>CM056583.1:59558119-69558119 GCA_029721435.1 Gymnothorax reevesii | reverse complement strand
GAAACACCAGCAAGATGGCTCTTTCCTAATGCAGTCTACTATAACCCGAACTGAGAATGATAATATATTGATCAAACATGATGAAAACCTTGGGAGCATCAAGAACAACATCGACACATTGTTGGGAAGCAAGAACATAGACCTGCACTCAGAAATAGAAACAAGCAATTGATCACTAAAGACTTGACTGAGGGTATGGATGCGTCAAAAGACTCCCATTAATAGAAGACAACACTAGCACTATCCCAGGTGGTTCAAAGGATGCAGACAAGAAAACTATGACGCCAAAACCGGAACTTCATCAAGTGCCTTGTCTGACGATGCCATTCCAGAGGACAGCAACCAGAATGAACTGCAAAGTGAGCAGAAAAATGTTTTCTGCTCAGCTACAACTAAATGGCTCAAAAATAGCTACAGCAGCAAAATGATGGTAAATAGACTGTTAAAATCACTGGAAAGTATTTGAGACCAGCATGTTGAATGTTCTTGATAGTCTATATCAATCACCCAGCCTAAAGTCGACAGAACATCCATTACTGCTCAAATTTTTATTTCATGAGCGTTACATTTTCACATTTTTTAAATAAATTCTCTTATACATGCAGCAATACATTGTAAAATAGGTAAAATGAACAAGACAAAGATATGGTTACAAATTCCTCATTGCTTGTAAAAATAGTTTTTATTTCAGTCATTGGAAATCATAACAAAACTACATCACTCCAGAGCACTAACAACAGAATGGCACCCTAACTTTGTCTTATTGTACTAATGAGCCATTTTCGTGCAAAGAAATTTACTCCTATCACTTTAAGTTCTCTCTCTCTCTCTCTCTCTCTCACACACACACACACACACACACACACGTTTACAGATCCGCTGAAAAGAATACCAGCACCGCTACAGCCTCAGGTAAAATGAATGGTAATTACAAGTTGGTCAAGGTAAAACATCACTAACTAGTATCACTATATCAAAAAAAGCGCGTTGGGGGCTGTAACTCAGGCCAGTATATCTAGATATGCAATAGCATGGCCTCGAGATTTAAAGTCAGTCTTCTGTTGCCATCTAGTGGGTCTTAAAATAATACTACTTTATATCCTAAATGACAACACTGAGCACTAATCAGCCTGCATAAAACGACACGACTGAGTAATTATGGGTAAATTAGCCTACTGTTTGACGAAACAAATGATGATTGAGTTAACTTAAGTCCTTTATCTTTAGATTTCAGAGTCGGAAGAACCAAAAGAGGAAAAAATAGCACAGACATTTACTTTTTGTGTTCAGAAATAAATCCCAATGGATACCAGGGAAAAAGTTATTTTCGTTACCCCCAAGGAAAAGGGTGGAAATTACAAAAAGAGCAATAGAATTATCTTGCCTTTATCGACATACTTTTGAAGCAAATAAGATTTCCCGTCCTCTTTGGCATTGACAGCCGTGCTTCTTCTTGTCACATATTTCCGATGATAAGATTCGCTTTTGAAAATTTGATGGAGGAAAAGCTGGCCACCGCTAGTACTGAAATGCCTCAAAAACGTAAGGCTAACGTTATACTTACTGCCAACAGCCATCTCCGAATTAGCTGGACTACGAAAATGAATGGATTCCAAATACGGACATTCACGGCATTAAGAACATGATTTTGATTTCGGGGGGGGGGAGCTTTTTTGCTGCATCTTTACATAGTTCACGGCGTTTGGAGGAAAGAATGACAGATGAATACTTGTGATCATACGTTCGTTTGCGAAGCTCTCATAAGTTGCAAATGACTTCAGTCATTTTAATCCACACCTTTCATACAACAGATGAACAGCATACACACCTCGGACAAGATTATTTCAATTATGTTACACTTCCCAACAGCATTTTGGTGAGGGAATTTGGATTTAATGAAGGCTTGGTCTATCGCTGTAAAATAGGTAAACACAAACCGAAGCCGGAAAACAGCGATTTCAGTGATCACGTGAGTAAGTCATGTGAACCAGATACAGCATTGAGATTGGTTACAAGTGTTAGAATATTCAAATATGAAATAGTGACGTAATTTTGTAACATTTTTACCAAGTAAATGCATTAAATACTAGTAAAAGCACAAATATATTGAGAAATATAGTATACATTTAAGATAAGAATCACACATATGCAATCTTATACACTACATTTGAGAAATTTCCACATTCTCATAATTACCGTCAACCTGACATATAAATATCTTCTGTCGAATATATACCCCGTCTCCGACCAATCAATTCGTGTTGTATGAAAGGAGAGAAGGTTAGCACTCCCCTTGACAAGGATGGAAGAGGTCCTAGTGGCCTTCAACACACAAATGGTTAAGGCATTGCCACCTACTTCGTGGCATCTCTAACCAAATTTTTCCATCATCGCAAGAGTCCTAATTTCGTCACTGATTAGTACCTTAAATATGCGCTTCGGCCTAATCATGTGCCAGCCGATATCCTAGTAAAGGTCAAACATTTACACACAGAACATTCCAGACAAATGTAAATGTCCATATAAATAGCCTCCATTAATACATTACTTAGCCAGACTGTCAAACTGTGGGCATTCTGCGTTTCTCCTTTTAAAAGTGTGAAGATTATTTAACTCCTTAACTCCTCTGCAACATATTATGAAAAGTTCCCCGTAATTCAACAGGACAAATTTGGGTTCAACAGGTTTGAATTAAGCAGTAGCATTTGACAAGCTTACCCATACAATCACACAGCTGAAGAGGTTAATTCACTTTGCATCAAAATTGGACATCAGTTTATAACAGAATTTGAGAGGGAAAATAGATTCTTTAAAATCAAGTGTTTTGCCGCTAACATGGCAACATCCCCCGCCGCCTCAATTTTATGTGTCCGCACGGACGTACGGACGGAGCCCAATGCTATATCCCTCGCTTCGCGCTAATCGCGCGGCGGGGGATAAAAATAAAAAATAAAGAAAATGACTGTTAGACGAGGACAACAAAATTGATTTCACGGATAGGTCACTAGAGGGCGGTCATGAATCAACTTTTTTATTGTATGGCGAACGTTTCTAAACAGAGTGGATCCTCTAAACTAAAATATAATTTGAGCAATATATTCACCGTTCAGCAGCAGCTTGGGATGCTCTTGTTAAAGAAATGGGATGGCACCAGATTTGGTGTCATTTATACACACCACTATATGTGTCTTTATATCAACGACCGCATAATTTCCATTGACTTGAATCACCAAACTTCTTTTTTCTTTCTTGAGGGGGAATCGTATGTAACGAAGAACTGTGACAGGGCCTAATCCACTGACTGTATTTAAAAAGTATAAACAGTCAATGGTCTAATCTAATGGTCAACATAGCCCATTTTAACTAATAACATTTCGCCCAATTAAAAATTTCTTTGAGCCTCATCTTCGATAGACATATTCTGTGTATTCCATTTTGTCAATGACAATTTCACTCTGCAAATTTTAAGCTAATATCTGAAACCACGTATGATTGGAAAAAGGATGAAGGTAATGATCAGACCTTTTAATACAGCACACTAAAACAAACAATTGCAACAATCTGTGTGGATTCAAGACATTCAGAGCGAAATTAAGTAGGCTGAGCTAAAATTTGGATGTACAATGCCCATCCCTGCCCATTTTCACTTCTCAACTTGTGCTATCCCTTTCTGAATATGACCTTTTACATTCCGCTTTGAGGGTATTTAACTCATAGCAGGCTTATAGCTGAGAGCTAGAGGTCTGTAAGGGACAGAATATGCCTGTAGCATCTTTTTTCCTGGCTAGGGTTGCTGAGCCCACTGATGGAGAAAACAACTCGGCAGATTTTTCACAGGAAAGTACACAGTCTCCCAGCCCAGTTGTAAAACAGGAAACTTGTAAAAATATCAGGACTCCCTCCTTCCATCACAGAGACCCGTGAGGTTTAGACCGGAACCGGGCAGAAACACTGTGTATAAATAATGTTCTTCAGAATGAGACTTGCTGACAACAAATATGTGTTGCAACTCTGCCCATCCTTAAATATTTCAATGTTTGTGTTAGAAAGAAAGCAGCCCAAAGTATAACTTACAATATTATATACCGTTGTTTTTACAGTCCTTTTTTTTTTGGTGTTTGCTTCTTACTACTGTTCAGAATTGTCTGTAGTAATGGTTTTTCTTTTTTTTTTTTTATTTCACATTAGCCATTGGCAGTGACATGTATAAGTGACTGGGTTTGGATCATCCATCATCACCTCCAGCACTTCGTATAATTTCAGTTTTAAGCTGCATGAAAGAACAGGATGGGAGAACACTTCATAAAAGATAGGTCAATCAATATCCACTGCTGACAATGCTTCTCCACAGTGACTGGGGAACGGCAGCGATTTGTTGGTATATCCCTGCTGCCCACAATGGTTTTTAGCAGCAGTTTCTCCTGCACGGACTCTGCTGTTTTGTCGCAGGCACCAGTTCCAGGCAAACAAAAGAGCATAAAATGAAGTAAACTGTCCCAATAAAAAGTAGGTCAGTTCAGCTGCTTCGCCCATCTGGAGGACATATGATGTCACTTTTCTGCAATGAAGAATTTCTTGGATACATCTCTGAGTTTAAATCATACTGTGCGCCTATTAAGGGCGAAAACATTGCAAGTGCCGTTGATGTGTCTGATTTCAATGTTTACATTAGTTTCGTGTATGGACAGGGGTAATCTCATATGCAAAGAGCATACGTGGGCATTGCCAGAGGAGTTTCTGCTGTTGCTCTTGACTATGAAATCTTTAGTGAGCTGATTGCACTAACTCAGCTGCAAGCCCTGCTGGCCTTTGAGCACCTGTTGTTCCAGGTGCTGGAATGCAGGTCTGTAGCTCAGTGAGAGTAGGGAGTTATGGCTGTTCCCTGACAGCTCCTTTCCTGACTGTAGCTCTGAGGAGAAAAACACAGTCTACCTATAACTTCCCTATCTCCCCAGGAACTATCTCAACAAATGGCTCGCACTTGCAAAAGAAAGGGCAAAGGCGTGTGATTTTTTTCCTTAATCAACGGCCACGGTAGTAATCATTAGCTTGGCTTTGTCAGGATTTCCTCAAAAATCGTGCTGCTATTGCTAAGCGGTGAGAAAATTCGTACTAATGATTATTGTGGCACGTGCTGTAATTTAAAAAAGATAGTTGAGTTGGAGGCAAGCGGCATTCAACATTGCTGTCTGGTGCACAGGGGGCTGGGTAGGTCATGCAGAGATAACTTTAAGCACAGCGTGTGTAACGGGGTGTCAGTTGTGGCTTTTAATGTTTAATTTTATTACTGTGGCTGGTGATTCTCTTCACCTGGCTTTTGTTCTTATTTTTTGTGATGCATGAGTCGTTCGTGTGAAATTGTGCCGAGTGACTTACCTGTGCCAGGACAAGAATAATTTCAGCAAGTTTTCAGAGAAAACAGAAGACCTGGTCAAAATTTGGTAAAGAAAGCAGAAATGAGTCAGGCAATTCGCCAGCTGAATGTAGGAAAGTAGTGTATGAAAAGTCAGGAGCCAACGGGCTGGAAAATAACTCCCTAAGTCATTCAGATTGTGAATCTGGCCGCTCTCCAATCAAGGCTGTGTGTATCATGCGCAGTGATGAAGCTGGCAAGAGACACACACAATGACAAAGGTACCCTTAGTGTGTTTTCATGTTTTTTCCTCTAACTTGCATGCTGGGAATGTAGTCTGTCATGGAGGGGTGGATTAAAAGACTTTATTTGTCAACTGAGTACCTGGAGCATGGATCCTCGAAACAACTAAAGCTCCATTTCTTTTTTTAAATTTCGCATTCACGTAGTATTATTTGACAGAGAGTGGCTTTGATTGCCCAATGTGAACTGAGAATATTGTTGCTACAGTTAAGGTTTTAGTTTCACATGGGTGGATTTTGAAGTGCGGTGGGTGTTTACCCTCAGACGCTGGGGGGAGTCTGTGATCAAGGAAGACAGGAAGGGATAACAGTGAACCAGAGTCACCTGAGGGTTTTCACTGATTGTAAGAAACCAAGTCAACTAACTTCATTCACATCTTATTTGATTATATTTGGAGGGTGGGTGGGAGTGAGGGCGGGGAAAGGGAGAGTGGTAAAAACAGATGGCTTCACACATTCTGACACTTTCCAGCGATGACTTGTATACATCAAGAATATCTCCATACCATTTTCCCCCCAGAAATATTGCCATACTATATTCTATATAAAAAATATCCAACCCCCATTCTGAAATATTTGGGACAAAGTGCAAATTGTGAATAAAATCAAAACACAATGACTTTCAAATCACACCAGCCTGTAGTTTATTCACAATAAAAGAACTCAACATAGCAATGTTGAAACTGAAAAGTTTAACAGTTTTATCCACAAAATGAGCTCAATTCAAATTTGAAGGCTGCTACAGGTCTCAAAAAAGTTGGGACAGGGGCCTGTTTACCATGGTGTAGCATCCCCTCTTCATTTTAACATAGAGTGGAGGCGTCTAGGCATTGAGGAGACAAGTTTCTTGAGTTTAGCCATTGGAATTTGATCACACTCTTGTTTAATACAGGCTTCCACCTGCTGAGAGTTTTGGGTCGCCTTTGACGGACTTTTCATTTAATTCTGCGCCAAATGTTCTCAATCGGTGAAAGATCAGGACTGCAGGCAGGCCAGTTCAGCACATGGACTCTTCTACTAAGAAGTCATGCTGTTGTAATAGCTGCAGTATGTGGTTTTGCACTGTCCTGCTGAAATGCACAAGACCTTCCTTGGACTAGATGTCATCTGGAGGGGAGTATATGTCACTCTAAAAAATTTATATACCTTTCAGCATTCATGGTGCTTTTTAAAACATGCAAGCGTCCCACACCATATGCGCTAATTAATACCATCAGAGATGCTGGTTTTTGAACTGAACGCTGACAACAGGAGGGGTGGTCTTTCTCCTCTTTAGCCACAGGACACAACGCCCATGATTTCTAACAAGAATGTCAAATTTGGACTCGTCTGACCACAGGACACTTTGCCACTTTGCTACAGTCGATTTTAAATGAGCCTTGGCCCACAGAACACGGCGGCCCTTTTGGATCATGCTCAACAATGGCTTCCTTTTTGCATGATAGAGTTTTAGATGGCATCTGTGAATGGCACAGCAGTCTGTGTTTACAGACAGTGGTTTCTTGAAGTATTCCTGGGACAACTTAGTAATGTCAATGACAGAATCATGCTGGTGAGTGATGCAGTGGTGTCTGAGGGCCCGAAGATCACAGGCATCCAATAAAGGTCTTCGGCCTTGTCCCTTATGCACCAAGATTTTTCCAGTTTCTCTGAAACTTTTGATGATGTTATGCGCTGTTGATGATGATATTCTCAAAGCCTTTGCAATTTTACGTTGAGGGACATTGTTTTCAAAGTATTCCACAATTTTTTTCGAAAGCCTTCACAGGTTGGAGAGCCTCTGGTCATCTTTACTTCAGAGAGACTCCGCCTCTCTAAGACATCCCTTTCATAGCCAATCATGTTACACACCTGATGCCAGTTAACTTAATTACTTGCAAAATGTTCTTTCAGCTGATTTTCTTTTTGTATATCAATAGCTTTTTCAGCCCTTTTCTGCCTGTGTCCCAACTTTTTTGAGACCTGTTGCATCCAAAATTTGAAATGAGCTCATTTTGTGGATAAAAATATAAAATGTCTCAGTTTCAACATATGAAATGTTATCTGTGTTCTATTGTGAATAACATATTGGCTCATGTGATCTGAAAGTCATTGCATTTTGATTTTATTCACAATTTACACACCGTCCCAAATATTTCGGAATTGGGGTTGTAGAATATCAACTCAAAATATGAATGATCGCACGTGATTATTCCCAAATAGACATAAACACTGAAAGAACCATAAAACATGCATTTTGCCTTGTGCCATTAACGATTCTGAGCAGGAAGTTAGATTTCAGGGATGAAGTTTTGCCTTTTCCAGACTTATTTTTCGGAAAGAGAGGGAGTTACAATGAATGGTTGGTGCCGAACGAATCTTGAATATGTCGTTGTTACGCTGATACCAGACACAAGGTAAAACAAAAGAAAGTTTTGACACCAGCAGTGGTAGAAGACAAGTGGTGTCTGGCGATTTCCATTTTTTCTGATTTTGTCAATGGCACGGCATGTGACTCCGCTGGGCCAGTAAATGTCAGAGTGTTAAAACAAGCCCTCGGAGGCACGAATGGGATTACTATGATTATTAACTGCATTATCTGGGTGTGTTAGTCGGACCATGAGAAATTCAATTTAGCCCGATTCCAGTCTGGACTAACATGTTAAAATGCATTTTACAAGCCCGGTTACAGTCGGAATAACACAATAGTTTCTCTAATGTCTAATGTAAATGCACTGAGTGACACATAGTCTAGAGTCAAACTGTATGCAACTGAATCTGCATTTTTCATGCTGCAGAGGAGATGCACCAGTACAGGCTTGGCAGAGCGTTACCAAAGAAGATAACCAGCTTTTGGTGATGTTCATATGTCACAGACTTCAGACAGTCATTATATGCAAAGGTTATGTGACTAAATGTTAAAACTGATTACATTATTCAACATTATGTTAAAATGGAGGGGACTATATTCTATCATTGTGCTGCCAATGCTACACAGTTCATTCAATGTGGATGAGACAATACCCTCAAATTAAAGCTGATTGCCTGAGCTTCAAGCTCATTATCACTGTAGTCTTTAAAACTCAAAGTGCTTGCCTACAGAACCAAAATTTTTAATAAGTGTCACTGTCCAAAGAATTATGGTGCCCACTATATATGTCCTCTGACTGCCAAAATGAAATGTTCATGAGGGAAACAGTGAGAGAGGGTGAGAAAGCACACTGCCACGCTGTTCCTGAGAGAATACTGCCCTGCCAGAAAATGGTTTTATTTCCTGCTGAATTAAAAAAAAAAAAAACACGTCTGGAAAGTAATCAAAATATATGAACAAAAAATAGAGGAAAAAGAACAGGCCATCTGATTTTACTTTGCAAACACAACTGCGCTCTAGTGCTTAGGAGGGCGAACTGGTCACTGCAGGCGCGGAGTGAACCTCGTGATGTCACTGGGAAAGTATGAAGCACATGCAGGGGAAGCCAGAACGAAGGGAGAAAGAGTGGAAGGCGAAGACAAAGAACCACTGGGACATCGGCAGCCTGCACAACTATCCCCCCTTTGTTCTGTGCCCTTTACTTCATTTTACAGTGATTCAATTCCATGTATCCTTTCACTCCTGACCTTATATGCCAACAACCCATTGCCACCCGCCAAACAACCCGCCCTACCCTCATCTTCCTTAGACAGAGGAAAGCCAGTGTGCTGATGTAGAGCACAATCAGATATCAGCGTTCAGGCGTGTTCCTCCCAGAACATGGCAAAAAAAGGGCGTCCACTGGAAACCTGGCAGATTTACAAGCCAATAACAACACTGGTACGAGAATGGAGCACCGGCGCGATCAAAGATTGTCATTCGCGTGGCACGAAGCGCCGCCTGTCGTAAAAAAAAAGAGAAAGAAAAGAGCTGGAATTACTGCCTGCCTGGGATGGAGATGGAGGGAGTCTGGTTTATGGGGTAAACAAGAAGAAGTCAGCAGGCATGAATCAGGGGGATGAATATGTCTCACGGTGATATGATCCAACAGAGTTGCGCAGCACAGTGCTCCGAATCAACCCACCTCATCCCCGTGTCCCCTACTCCTTTAAGGCAGATGAATAACTGATGTGTGTGCTCAAATTTTTTGAATGACCAGAAAGAGTCAGTCCCAAATTTCATCCCAAACCTCCTGACCCCAAGGAATCTTTTTCAGCAGTGGTTCACCATAATTCCAGCTGAATAAAATCCATGTTCAAAATGTTCAATAAATGTCCTCTTTTTTTTTTTTAATTTTCACTTTGATGTAGTAATTATTTTGTCCTGAGGTAAATCAAAACCACTTAGTGAAATCAGCTGGCTGATACGTGGGAGGAAACAAATGGTAGGACATTTGTTCCCCATCATGGGGACATTCCACCTAAGTCCAACATGCTAACTGCTACATCTCCTTTCATCCCACCACTTTACAGCACACGGCTGCAGGGACCTTTTAATTGCTTCCCGTAATGCACAAGCTCTGGCCGCTCACAAGCCCTCCAGCCTGTAATACAGAACTTGACATTTAAAAATAAATGTCAATCCATATGCAATGAATAACAATGAAGACCAGAATGAAAAGAATACCTCACCCCTTCACCACAGTAAAAAGACACGCATGAGTTCAGTCATATCTGTGAAATGTGCTGCCATTTACACAGTTAATTTCCGTTGTACGCGCTGTATCATTTTATTGCTTTTCAGTCTCAGCCGTTTTCCATAAAAATCCTCCAGACCACATGATTGCCTTGGGGAAAATTGTGCCTATCCATACTCAGGCACCGGAATGGACCCAGCTTTAGCGGTTTTAGAAACTGAAACCCCCTAAATCCTAGCTAATATAAATATACTGTTTCCTGTTGCCTTAACCTTAACTAACTCCACAGCAAGTCATTTTAGAATCCCTAGTTTGAATAACAAACCACATAATGTCCCCTTCTTTCCTCTAAAGGAACGTGGTAGCTATTTAGAAAATCAGCAATTTTTGCTTTGGACTAAGGTTTCCATCTGAATATTCAAAACAGCCAGTTAATTGATGCTGCAAACTCATTTGGTTAGCTGAGTGCATTAATGATACTTTTATCCTAAACCTGGCAAAATAATAAACCAAAACTTCTAGCTAGTAGCGAAGGAGCTGCTTTGATTCGTGCCTCCCAAGTCAAATGGCTCACTGGTATCGTGATCAGTGTCCTTCTACCATTAAAGGTAATATTGACACAAAAGAATAAGCAGATGACTATACAGGTGACTATGTCACACTGCTGTCGGAAGTAAAAGTTCTCATTTAGTTTATCCATAGACTTCTTGACACATTCACTTTTTTTTTTTTTTATAAATTTGGCATCTCCAATCCCACCCGAATTTGGAATGCCCAATTGGGGAACTATGTACAAAGCTTGCTCGTATGCGACCCCTTGCTGCCAACTCAGGATAGTGAAGACAGTTCACGGCTCTCCTCCGAAGCACGTGCCTGTCAGCCACTGATTCTTATACACTCGCTGGTTGAAACTTCGCAAGTTCAGAGCGAGGGCGGAGGATACCCGGACATGAACCAAGCCGGAGTCTTCCTGACGAGCGCCCGTCTGGCCAACAGGAGGCGCTGGAGCAACGAACAAAGCTGTTATCGAATACTCAAATCCGGCAGTCCCTTCCCAATTTGTAACCCTGTAGCGCGATAGCCAATTGTGCGCTACTCTGAAAAAGCTGCCGACCCCTGCCGGTGGGTACGCCGAGGCTCGAACCCGCGATGTGGTGATCACCTCTGCACTGCAGCGCAGTGCCTTAACCGTGTGAGCCACCCGGCAGCGACACATTCACATTTGATGCACTTCCTGTTGCTTCCAAGTCTCCATCAATTTCAAGATTTCATATCATATTTCAGAGAAACGATGAATGTAATTTTTTTAGACCATAGTCAACTAAAATTTTATTTATTAAAATATTTTGCCAACATTTTAATCCTCCTTATAGTCTAAAAACTACGTGTCCCATGATTCTCCTCATGCCCGTACAGAACACGTTTAGACAAGCATTACAAATGATCCAGCTCCTTCCCATATTTGAAAGCTTAGCCTGGTGAGACTTTGTCAATAAGGCATGCTAACCTAACTAACTATCAAGTTATGGAGCTAATGCCAATTACCGTTAATAGGCAAGCATCTTTAGCCAATGCTCGTCAGCATAAAAAAATTAGTAGCAAGTGAATGAGCTAATCAGTCTTGTCTATTCTGATCTAGTTACATAGAGGAATTATCAGTACTTGGTCATTTAACACTGGCTTAAAGTCAAATGTACAGGTTCCCGACTTTTTAAATATTATGCTTCCAGGTGAAAGCATGCAAGTCCATCAAGCTGCCAGAAAGTTATTACACTGATGGTTACTTTTTTGAAAAAAAAAAAAAAAGTTGCTACCCAGCCTCGTATAATCTCTACTTCGAGCCAAAACATGATAATTGTGGTTATTTAAAGGAATTATATTCTCATTTTTATTGCAAGAGATCAAACTCACTTAAGAATACCAAGATCGTGCACAGCTTTAAAATATCTCATAACTCAGCTACTACACATCCTTAGTGGGCATCAGTACCCCTATAAAGTCCCATGAAGCGTTGAGCAGCAGTAGCCTACCTGTTAGCAGTATTCAATCCAATAGAGTTAATACATATGTTCAGAATTTCATTTATTACTTATAAGCTTTTGTTTCACTTTAAAGCATCAAACGAATATTGTGTTTCAATTGTGTTTGCAATGTACAAGTTCCAATATAAAATGTACTTAAAACTAGATGATGCGCACTCTATAGCGATGCTAACCCACGCCTCTTGTTGACCTTGACCTTTGACCTTTCGACCTCAAAAACCCAACAAAGTTTGGTCACCCTAGCTTCAGTGGTGGCCAAGCTGTCGTGCGGACAAACAGGCAGACAGACAGACAGACACACACATACACAGACGGTGCTAAACTCGTCGGGCGTGGGTAATAACTGTATTTTCGGCGCATAACATCTAAGATCCAGACCCGTATTAAACTATCAGCCACTGTAGAGCAGTGTCTCCAGGCAATAGAAATTCGAGACAGTCTCAATTTGCGGGACACGGGAAAAAAGACGAACATGCTGTGTGGTACAACGCAAAGTGGGATACCTGGTCACCCTATGTTTCAGGCATAGTTTGCCTATAATTTTTAATTTCCCCACTTGCTTAACCATTTCATTTGATTTTAAATAAATTCAAAAGAGATTCTTTTGTTGTGACAACAGATTTGCTCAATCGCATTAAAATGGAGATGTTCAGCAGGCCAAGCCATAACTTTTATGTCACAAGATGTTTCTTTCCGACTGAGATGATTCGTGCACAACTTAAAAGTGTGTTTAAGGTGATTATCTTGTCGCAAATAAAATCCCTGAACAAACAGTCTCTTGGCAGATGGCAATGCACGCCTTACAAGAATGCTGTGATACTTCTGTTGATCCATGACTGTCGATTTTTATGAGCTCACTAGCTCCTTTCAAGCAGACTGAACCCTACACCATGAATGACCACCTCCATGTTTTATTGAGGGGTTAAACAGTCATTTTTGAGACGCTCTCGAACTCAAAGGCACTCATAAGTTCTGCGTTTGGGTGAGAAAATTTGCATTTTGATTCATCAGTCCAAAGGACTTGTTACCAGTCCACTGGCGTCCAATCCTTGAGTTTCTTGGCAAACTCAAGTCTTCTTTTGATGTTGCCAGCTCTTGGCAGCGACATTAGAAATCAGACTATTTTCACGCAGGCATCTGGGAATAGTAGATCTTGATACTTTCATCTCTTCTCTTCTGGCTCTATTAATATCATCACGGAGTTGTCGTGCTGTCAAACGTATTATTATTATTATTATTATTTTAAACTTGTCATACTCAATTAAGGAACATCAGAGGAATTCGACTTCCATTTTGTATCTCTAGTGCCAGTAGTTTTCAACAAACCGGTCTCTTTGGAACACTTGATGGTGCCACGATAGCATGTAACGTCTTCAGCATCACAAGCCACAATGCGGCTACGAACAATCTCAGAGAGCTCCTCCTGTCGAACCGTTGTGTTTAACAGAGTGACACTGCTCAAAGTTCATATCACCTTATTCTGGAACAACTGACAATCAGAGGTAATTTTGTTTTTAATCACACGATCGCTTTTAGTTGCCACAAGATAGCAACACGGCATCAATATGCCTGACCACATCTAATTTTACGACCAACACGCCCATGGGTGCTCATTTTGGCACAATGGCACTTACTGTTTATGCAACCTGAGCGCTGGAGGGAAAAACGATAACTGCAGTGGCCATAAGCTAACGAGACACTTGCATCACACCTGGCGCCACTTTGCGGTGGGAGTAAGATAGCACTAAGCAAAACACATAGGGCTCAATGTGACGAAGAGTGATGCATGCAGAATATGATTTGCTTATGAAAATATATGGCGGAAATACTGTTGATAATAAATAATTAGCAATTTTGTGAATCAGGAAGCCTTGGGATTTGGATGAGTCACATGGTTTCCTGTTATTTAAAGTGCATCTCTCATAGTTTTTGATTTTTAAAATTTCCTTGTGTGTATTATATAGTTTGTTGTGCATTTAAAAAGTCTGCATATGAAAGTAAACCAGAGTCATCGCCAAAGGAGGCTCTCTCCCCCCCCAACAACACACTTCTCCAGAGCTGCCTGAAATGCCCCGATAGCATTACGCCATTTTGTTGTTCATTCGGTAACGCCACCAATTGAATTATTGGGCCGAACAGCTAGTTCGGAAGGCTTGTGAATCAGGTGCGTTATGCCCACATACACAACTACTAAGAATGTGTGAGATGAAATCCAATTTGTGTGGACTTCCAAAGGAAGAAGTACTAAAAAGGCACAACATTTTTGTGTCATTTTGCTGAGGACTTCTTGGTGAACTGGCCACAGTTCAATGCTGGATGTTCTCAGTGGTTACTCCTGATAGACAGGCTGTGGCCTATTTCTTTAGGACATAAAGTTTAAGGTTTGTTTTGGAGTTTGTAATGTTGTAAAGCCACAATGCTAATGCTGCGCTAGCCTAGCTTGTCGAATGCGCAGTAGTTATGGTATTTTCTGCCCGTCATGTCCTCAGCCAAAGCTCCTTTGTCCATTTTCTTGTTTAGGATCCTGCACATCCTCACATGCTTAGAAGTTAGTATGAGCTCACAGAGACAGTCTGTTTTCATGTTTTGTTCTTATTTTAATGTAAAAAGTGTTTATGTTAGCTCTGCTAGCTTTGCCATTTTTTCTATAGCATTTCACATTGGATTCTGTTAGCAACACGCTAAGTGAGAATTAGCATCCTCTGAGCCAGTTAAACTGTGAACTGGCTGTAAGAGCAACAGTATTGCACATACAAGAAGCTCTTTTATTGTTTTATTCATTTCATTTAACCCTTATTTTAACAGGGAAGCCAGTTGAGATTGAAATCTCTTTTTCAAGGGAGCCCTGGGGGTTGAGGTGGGGAGGGACAGGGCAATTTGCACAGCCAATTAGATCATGGGATGATTAGGTGGCAGGTCAATAGAGCCAGGTTGAGACTCTTGCCATGACACCAGGGAACCCCCTACTCTTATCAAAGAGTGTCATAGGATCTTTAATGGTTGCAGTGAGTCAGGACCTCGGTTTAATGTCTCATCCGAAAGATGGCGTCTCCTTCAGTATTGTGTCCCCGTCACTGAACTGGGGATTATTCCACCCGAGGGAAAATAACAACCTACTGGCCCACCAACACTTCTTCCAGCAGCAACTTGGTTTTCCCAGGTGGTCTCCCATTCAAGTATTCCCCAAACCCACACCTGCTTAGCTTCAACCACATGACTGGAGCAGATTGAACGGTGGTATGGCTGCTGGCAAAGAGCTGAAGCAGCAGCCCATTGGGTGACAAATATATTTGCCTTTCATCTGTGTATGGAGCGTACTTGACTGTCTTAATTGTGATTTTTTTTTTTTTTTTTTGAGAATTCTGCTTTCATATTGTTTTGAGAGGTGACCAAACTGTTATTCTGAGAAAAAGATGCAGGACTTAAAATACAGATAAAGTACAACTCAAATACTTATTTTGCATTATTTTGCAGGACTGGTTGGAGCAAGGGAAGGAAAAACACAAACTGTTGCCTGTCTCATTATTTTCCCGTTGTTCATAGGAAACTATCATTCATTTATAAAATTAATTTATGGTAAGAGGAAGGACATCTCTGACACACATGCAAAACAGTTGACCAATCATGAGTGAGTGGGCCAGCTGACCAACCTAAAGTGTTTTTTGAACATTAAAGTATGTATATCTATTCTGGTCGACCCCAAGAATCCAAGAATGACGATAAAAAGGAGCATACTCAAAGAACAGAGAATAATTAGCACATCTAATATCAGGGGGGAAATATCAGCTAAGGCTATGAGATACAATAATTTACTCTTGGTCTTTGTTGTAAAAAGGCATTTTTAACCTCTTTATTAGCCAAAACAAATGTGATGCTAAATACACTACAATTGAGGCAAATATGGTACAAGTAAATTATATCTAATCAAACTTGCTAACGTTCTTGCTGAACACCCTGCTACTAAAGAGGCCATCATTACATGAATTGGTAAAAAAAAACCCATATAGTGTCTTAAAATCCATGAAAATATCTGGAAAACTCGGGAAGATGTGCTGTTAACACAGTGAGTCAGGATGTTAACACATCACTAAATCAGGTTTACTGGTTGCTATATGAACACTGTGCTACATGAACACTATGAACACTAGACTTCTGAATTGGGTTGAAATGGCCAGGAATTGACAAAGCATCTTATCAATGCAAAGGGGAATGAACAAGGTTGTCTGCTCTGAGTAGAGAATTAGCCCCCCTTGATTTGGGCCTATGACCACAATTTTTGGTTCAAGGTACGTTTTACTGCTTGGTGGGAAATGCTTGGCAGTAGATTACTGCCTGATGTATAGAATACATAGACACCACCAGAATGTCCTCGAGATACAGTAGGGGTCGGGTCATCTGTATGCTGGGTTGCAGTTTGCCTCAGGCCGTCAGTTTATCTGTAAAAAGCTGTCCAATGAGTGTTGAAACCTTTGACAAAGTGCAAGCGGGAAATAGAGCCCAATACAATTCAAAATTCATCCTGCTGCTGTTACCAGTCGTCACATCATCAATAAACGCAAGAGAACCAGTTCCATTGGGAGCCATACATGCCAATGCCATACCACTACCTCCAGCATGCTTTGCAGATGTGGTGGGATGCTTTGGATTTGGCTTGATTTTTCAGCCTAATGTTGGCTTGCTTCACTGGCAGTGACTTATTGAGAGTCAACTGAAGCATATTCTTAATGCAAATGCCACGCACAAATGCCACACATAAAATAATTGTACAACTAAATAACTGGGGAATTACACACACCTGGCCATTGAAAATCTGAGCGGCTAAATGTTCAATTACTTTTGATCCCTTCATAAGGGAGGGGGACTCCACATATAAAAAGTACAGTAATTCCTGCCTGATTCATTCGATTTGGATATAAACTGATAGTTTGCACTTTTGGCTCACACCCATTATTTGAACTCCGATATGCTGTGCAACTACTGCAACAAGTCAGGAGAAAAACAAAACTTATCTACCTATGTAAGACCATTCAAATGGTCAAATAAACTTCAATCATTTAGGTGAACGTCAATTGTGGAACAAAAAAAAAGAAATTCTGCTTAATCGCTCAATGCTAATCAACATTACTTAAAAGTGTACAGTTTTTCAGAATATTTATTGATTTGGTTTTCCTGAGAGCTGGTGTTTGACTGAAATGCAGTATATCCATCCATTAACTTAACTGCTTCTTCCTCCTTATGGTTGTGGGGTAGTCTATCCCTGCTGACAATGGGCGAAGGGCAGGGACTCACCCTGGACAGCTTGCCAATCCATTGCAGGGTTCACACACCAATCACACACCATTCACTTGCACCCGTCCCAACAGACAGTTTAGAGTGTCCAGTTAGCCTGACTTGCATGTCTTTGGAAAGTGGGAGAAAATGGCAGGACCCAGAGAAAGCCTATTCGAACACAGGAAGAACATGCTAAATCCACACATAAAGGTCCCGAGCTGATTCAAACCGTCTTGCAGTGAGACTACGGCGCTTAACACTGCGCTGCAGTGCTGCCTTACTTATATACATTGAAAACTAAACACACTGAAAGGAACAGTTGATTGAAGTTTGTGTCAGACTTTTCGTAGTTGACACGTGTATTCAGAGTGCAACTGAGGAGCGTGACCCAATCCATCTCTTGCTGCTTAATTCATCATAAAATCTGAAGGTTCTCATTCCCGTCGCTCTGATGTGCCACAAACTGGGGAAGAGTTGAACAGCTCATTACACAGCCAGAGCTCCTTAGATGGCGCCATATACTGTAGGTTCTCTGGCTACTTAACAGTGATTTATGGAAGTCAAACCTCATCCTTCGGCTGGCTATATGGATGGAAAATAACTGAAATAGATTTAGCTCCAAAGTTACTTTTTTCCCCCCTGCCCCAAGCACAGGGTCATGTCGAGCCCCCACAAAGGAGCACACCTGGAAACCTGCGCGCAAACTGAATGTCCCACATTGAGGTCAAGAGTATCCCTTTGGTCATACAACGTGGATTATTATTATTATCTCAGATAGAAGTGGAAATGCATACATATGCAGAATAAATACATAGACTCCTTGCATCCAAAATCAATTCTCAAAATTTGGTCAAATTCACCTGATTTCATTCATCAAAAGAATTTAATGGGAAAGCTCGCCAAGTGGCTTCGAATGCTCCATGTTGAATGCTCCAAGCACAAGAACACACTTCAGTGCCACTATTCATCTTAACTGATTCGTCACATATGAAGCTTCCCTCTGTCACAAAATTTACCAGAAGCCTCCCAGTACCATGAAGTTTGCAGGTGGTACACAGCACTCAATAAACTAGGTGAGTGGGCGAGCTGAATCTGATTGAACTCAGAGGTAATCTAACAGGATTCATATTCACAGAAGGGCAGAATAATCAACTTGGTCATGTGAGACGAGTGCTGCCATGGGTTTGCACCATGCTTTTAAAGTTGGTTTAAATGTAATGCAGTGTAATGTAATGGTAGCATAACTACGCAAACCTCACTGTGACCAATAGAGAAGTATATGATTAAATTATACCGTCATGCTAACCACATGCAACTGAAGAACGTAAATTAGGTCGTGTAAGTAACTCCATTTTAACTTTACATTAAAAGGGCAGAAGACTGACAGGCATATGGTGCAGGACTGGGATCTGGTGTGTAATAATCATTTCCTAAATAAATTGTATTCTTGAGCAATTCATTTACAAACATATAAAAAAGAAAAGAACCATATGTAAAACAAAAACTGCAGTTTACAAATCAACAGTCCTGGGCACGTGCACAAGGAAACTGCATTTGTATACTTAGCGCATTGCGACCTGAAATGTCTCACTGTTTCAAATGTCGCGGATTTCAATTAGTCTCACTGCTTAATGCCCATGCCTTTTTCCTCATTCTCTCAATAAATACAACATCCTCTCTTCTCTCCAAACAACGAGAGCCTGATGTATGCGATGTGATGAGATGTTTCTGCCACATGCTTGTCCCTCACGCTTATCCATACTGTATATTGTCTGTTTGCCTTCAGTTTTGAGTTAAGCCACCATGCACTTTGTATGCAGTTTTCTTTATTTTGAAAGACTTCATCTTTTTCCCCCAGCTTGTTTATGCCAAGGTTTCCCCGGCGACTGCTAAAACATTGACCCCGCATCCAGATCCCCCCATCCCCCCGATTTGTAAAAAAAAAAACCTGGCTTTTACAGTTGACCTATTTAAAACCCTCACATATGGTAGAACTTAATTACATGTTTGGATGTCCAGGTGCTGGTGGTAGTTGGGGGAAATAGGAGGAGGTGGGGAAAAGGAAAGGGTGGATTTTAACTGAGGGCCAAAAGAAGTTCAGTTAAACAGCTTATAGGCCTGAACTGTCGCTTAGTGCGACTGCTGCAGAGTATTTCTCTGAATTCCAGGGAATGGGTCTCATTATTAGGAAAGGCGAGCAGGAATGCTGGCAGAATCCCAGGCTAGACTGCTCCACCTGGGGGCTTGCCAAGCAGCCTGAAAAACTCGAAGAGAGTATTTCGTGATGAAAGCATCTCTCTTTTTTTCACATTCACTCTTCCCCAAGCATGGACCGATACGATTCTTGACCAGTTCTCCGAAAAGTCGTATGAAATCATGGGTTCAAAACCGGCGAGCTCAGGCTAAAGCAAGAGTGTGTGGATGTTTTCTATCGCAGTTGCCCTCTTCGATCCTCCAGAAGACGGATGTCGTGTTCCGGACTCTGTGTGACGCTCAACTGTACACAAATGAGTTCCACGTGTAACATCTGTTTCACTTTTGGAGCAGCCTCAGCATTCTGTACTGGCTGACTGGATCCTGCTACACATTGGTGCTGCTGCACCCCGTTTTACAGTTTTTACATTGTTTGACTCCTGAACATGAGAGAGTAGTTACTTTGCCTGAGCATTGTGTGTATCTGGAGCTATTTTTCAGACAGAGATGAGGTTTTCCAGCACTCAATAAACAGCCTGATTCTTCACGGCTTTCTTTGCTTGCGTTGTACAGATGCCAGTTTTTGCCTTTGTAACTCCTCAAAGCTGCTTCCTCCTCTGCCGCCTGATTGGACCGTTTCGGGTGAAAACGAGCGGGTCTCGAGACTCGTCCCAGTTCGTGGTGACATCATCCGAGCCCACATATGGAAACATTTGAGCATGAGCTGGAGGGGGGCTTTGGGGGTGGGGTTCGAGCGACACGTGAGAATCCGCTCCACGGATCCACACTAGCGACCTCGCACAGCGCGTGGAGCCTCAGCAGGGAGCCTGAGCCAAGATGCTCCAGCTGAAGCACATTTTGAAAATGCTGCTGAAAGAAAGTTGGGAGATTTGATGCTGCCTGGAGGCCCTCCTTCTCACAGAGACACAGGCCACAGAGTTCCTGCCTCAGTGTTCTGCTCCTCCAAAAGACATGTCTGTTTTACATAACATACCCTCATTTAAGCTCATTTTCAACATTTCCCTGCTGTTTTTCAAATACACATTTCACATGCGCAAATGAAGTAATGATTTAACCTTCATCATGGGTAAAAATTATTTTAATTTAAAAAATGGCGTGCCATTGGAGCTACATGAGAGCTTTCAAAAGTAAAGATGGAACATGTGTTTTTAGGACCGAGATTAGAATTACACGGAAAATCTAGTCCATTAAAATTCATAAAAGTTTGTCAGAAGGAATGTATTATTACTATTATTATTAGTTAGGTAATGAACATATTGAAACGTTAAAGGTTTGGCACTAACTGAGAAGGTTTGCTGTTCAAATTACCACTAGAGGGCACACTTCACTCATGCAATGCCAGCCATATACCAGTGGATTGTCTTTTTCAAAGTCCCTTTCAGGAGAAAAAAAAATAAAGGTACATAGAACACCAGACAGAACTTCAGGGAGGAAATAAAGGAAAGAATGAAAGAAAGGATGTCACTGGTATAGAATCTGACGAGAAACGGGCTGCCAGATGTTTCTGCTCCGACACAAAAGACCCTCTGAGTAGAGTGTTGGTACTGCAGTGCAGCTGGTAAGGATGTTCTCAGAATGTAGGCCTTGCACACCTGGCTTTTCTCACCGCAACCTTTTCCATTTTTGCAAACATCAGGGAATGCTACAATATGAGTGATTCTACAAACGTACCTGTGAGAGGCTCTTGTTCTTGTACACACACAATACAAGGGTGCACATGCATAGACACACACACGCACACATACACACACACACCATTTTCTGTTTGCTCAGTGTGCCTTGCTCACTGACATAACACAATCGGACCCTGACCTCGTCTTCTCTCACCAAAGAGTCTACAAAGGAAGCTAACCACAAGGTCCGGCAGTTTTATGGCTCCCTTCGTTGGGCGTACTGAAGTCGTCTGCCTTTGCACTGTAACGCAGAGCGTTTGGAGGCTGTGGGAGGAGTGTTTGAGTGTGTGGATGGTGGAATGCAGCCTCAGCAAAGCAGAGAGACTGAGAGAGGGAGGCACATGTGCAGTGTGTTAAAGCCGCATGGCCGCTCGCTCCATCACTCAGGCTGACATGCTTATTGGAAACAGGGTTCTTAAGGCACCGCTGGTGCCACACGCTCACATTCACCAGCAGATACGCACAGACACGCCGGGCTTCGGAAATGAAAACACCAGAAGATCACGCAGTCATCAGATAGCTGCGACAGCCGGAACATGTGCAACTTTGATTTTTCCACTCCACGTCCTCATTACGGTGATTGCCATTGTTATTTCACTGTCACCCGTCATGGCTTTCCCTGTAATTTAGGAAGAGCGGCAGTCTGGTCAGGTTTCACTTCACCGCCAATGTGCACGTGCCCCGTGTGAACATAAAGCTGTGTCACTGTAAACTCAATCCTGGGGGGAGGGGAGCCATTCCACAGGATTAAGAGATGAGACCAGATCCTTACACAGCACGCTGAGCGCTTTCAGCTGTCTTTACAGAGTGCTAACTACATTGAAATAATTTGAAATAATTACTGCATAATATTTTCAGTGAAAGACAACTCTTGCTCAATGCTTCAAATAACGAAAATGCGACCAAATTTAAAAAAACAAAAACACAACAAACAAAAAAAAAAAAACTGGAGGTCGCCATATTTCAATCCCTCAAAAAGGTTTTTTCAATGAGAGCCCAAGGAATGCTTTGGCAGTCATGTTACTGTGACATTGACTAACCATTGTTTAACCCAGTGGTTCCCAAAGTGGGGGGCGCGCCCCCTAGGGGGGGCGCAGAGCAATTGCAGGGGGGGCGCGGGGTGCGGGAGTTCCGGACACAAACAGAAAATCATTTGCATACAGTCCATTCGCTGCCCAGAATTCTGCGATTACATCGTAAATGCCTGCCTTACTCTCAACATAACTGTTCGCCAAATCATTCATCTAGCCTGCCATTTTCCTAAAGAATTTATGAATGTAGTTGTTCAAATATTTGAAGCCGGTAATGTAGTCTCGCGATACCCAACTCGCCGCTTTTTATCCTGCACTGATCTGGCATATTGATAATAAAATGGTAAGTGACACCGAACAAAATCCGATGAATACAAAGCAGAAATAACCGAGATTGCGTCATCTTATTCTCGATAATATGAATGCTCTGTATGCCGACAGATTATTTTTATCTAGCCCACCAACTGAACGTTACAAACATATCGGTTGGGTCGGCAAGTGGTGTTCATGAATTTTTTTTCGTACTTCGCTGTCTTTCTGCATCATAGAAACATAATTTTAAGTAGACGGCTATACTCAGGCAGAGGAGTGTGATACAGCCTAATGATTTTATACTTTAAAAGAGATTTTGCATTATTAAATTTTCGTGTCCTTAATTGGAAAATAACTGTGGCCGTTTCCAAACGTGCCAATCATTTTTAATGTTCCCAGCTAGGCTGGACAAAAATCATCTGTGCAGAGCATTCATATTTTCTAGAATAAGCTGACGCGATCTCGGTTAACGTATTTTAACTTAAAAGTGCGAGGCCAGTGAAGAGAGGAAAATGTAACTGTCTCGAGACACTCCTTCAGCGGTCCGCACAAGGTTGCTGATTGGCTGTATGCAAGTACGTTTCTGTTGGTGTCTGGAAAATGCATAAATAGCAATGTTGTTGTATATTAAAAAAAATAAACCTGTTACGCTGAACATAATTACACAGTTAAGGTGCTTGAAAACAGTTACACTTAAAATAATTACACCGTGGTTGTTTGGTATTTTGCTATTTCCAATTCTAAAAGTAGCCTAGTTTTAGTTTATGACAATCTACAGTTTATGACCGTTTACTTACATTTTTTCCAAAAAGGTTGAGGTTTGTATAAATTACAATGAGTGAAATAAACTGCAATGGTCTCTGAAAACAAAATGTGCGTATGTATTACCTATTTTTTTTTTTGGGGGGGGGGGCGCAAAAATTTTTTTATGTACCAAAGGGGGGCCCAGCAGAAAAAGTTTGGGAACCACTGGTTTAACCAGAGTCTGTAAAGCCTTTGTAACTTTGTAAACTCATTTTATACTAAATTCCCACTGTTTTTCTTTTTCCATCTTAAATTTGGTCACTGCCTGAGCTAGGGCTTACCCTCCCTCGGAACACTTACGGGGACATTTCAGACAAAGCAGACAATTCAGGACTTTAACGAGAGCTCTTTTTTTATCACTTGCCAGAAAAGAGCTGTAGGACATTTCACGCCACTGCTAAAGGGAAAATGAAAGATTCTGTGGTTTTTTTTTTTTATCTTGATTTTCAAGCATGTTTTATTCAGTTCAGCTTTGTCATAAAATCACCAAACAAATTTTGTAACTCCTAAGGGGCAGTTCAATTCAAAAAAGGCTGCCTTTAACTTTATAGCTTATGATTTCAGATTAAATCTCCAAAATACCAATGTTTTGGTGTCTTACAATTATTTTTTGGTCATTCATCTATTTCTGATGTAACAATTTAGAATATCTTTTTTTTTACCTTTGTCTGAAAATGCAGTATAATCTGCTATTTTTCTTAACTTAGTCATTAATCAATCAATGTCTTAAGCAGGGAAAGATTTTTTTAATGCTAACAACCCATACTCCACACTGGAGACATGAATAATGAAAATGATGGGGGGGGGGATGTATTCTGAAATTTCTTTCACACAAACAAGTAACGTTACTAGATATGGAGAATGGGAAGTTAGCTCTTCTGATTGACTAATTAAATGATTAAATGCTGAATTTTATTGGCAGTGTCTAGTGGAAGAGTCATAACTCACGTGCAGAGGGAGATCCAGTTCACAGGCAGTGAGACTTCAGTACAGAGGGGCAGATCATGGACCGTGATCAGTACAGTCAAATAATCAAGAACAGGAAGTTGGTACATGTTCCAAATCACAAAGACAATTGAAAACCCGATTGAGGACACACTCGCAAAAGTGTTTTTTTTTTTGTTTTTGGCTTGACCCTGTTGGGTTGAAACATTGCCTTACCTGTCAATAACAGCGATACCAAGGCTTACGTCTTAGGCGTGAGTTTCTCCTCTTAGTGGCATTCACGTTTCTGTGCCGTAGTCAGCAATTATTCAATCAAAGCGCACTGAAGAAATTCACTGGTGGAATTTAAGTCATTGTGCATCAAGTTAATCAGTTTCACGCACATTACGGTGGATTTTCCCACTAATGACACGGAAATTCTCAGGCTTGTCTTTACTGAGGGATTAAAAGAAATGGAATTGCATAAAAGTGTTTCAAATGGTCTTATGGTCTTATGGTCTTTACGCAAATGAAACGGAAGCTTCATTGCACAAGGATTTTAATTTTGCATGCGAATCTCATCCAAAATTTTGGCATTCTCAAAGAAGCCATATTTTGCAAAGTAAACACACAAATAAGCTCCTTCTATTTTCCAACAGCCAAATTAAAGTCAAGTGGGTTTGGGACTTATTGGGGGAAAAGGTTGATGAAAAGTCACCCTAAGTGCAGCCCATCTTTGGGAAGTTAGACACCTGTGCGGCTGGAAATTCATTATAGTAATATAAACTGCCCTTATTAAAAAAAAAAGAGAGAGAATGCTCTGCAAATATGACAAGAAATGGCAGTTTGATGGATTCAAGAATTACATCTTTGTTAACAAAATAAAGTCTGTTTATTTCTTTATTTAACATGTATTGTAAGAAAAATGTCGGTATGTCCAAACTTTTGACTGGCACTGTAAATCAATGGCAGAAGAAATTTTTTGTTACTTAATTACTGTAAAAAGGGGTAACTTGGCCAAACCGGGAAATAAAAAAATCCTTATTGGGATTATTCATTTGGTATGCAATAGCTATAGGCAGTGACTGGTTCCATGAACACCTGTCTGCTTTGAGCCTTTTGGTCCACTAATTTGTGGATGCAAGAAATCCAGAATTAGCCTCTTGTATTGCATGCTTTCAGTCAGTGATCAGCACTGACCTCTGTTCCGGGGAAGGCAGAGGGTAGGCTATATCAGGGGTCCCCAAACTTTTTTCAACGGTCATAAAATTTGTTCAGCAGGGGAAGAAGAGAACTGGAGATGGGGGGTGGTGGTGAATAATGAATATGAAGGTCTTCTTTTTACATACAAAATTTATAGTATTATGACACATTCAAAGCAGAGTTTAAATAATTTCACATCGTAATAATTTAAACCTCACAACTTCTCAATATCTGTGATTGAACCGAGTCTCACAAATGAGCTGTGTGGTATGTCCACACTTCAAATGCAGTTTAGTGACCAGGTTTTGGTAGAAAATAGCTTAATTTATGATATGGCCCAAATGATCACCACCAAAAACTGATGCTAAGTGCAACATAGAAACTCAGATAATAATGTCTTTGTATAAGGGCTTTTTCTGGGCTCTGGACAGGGTGCACGGACAAACGCCAATTGTGGAACTGGATTCAGACGCAAAGATGTAGTTGGCTTTATTACGCCTTTGCTAAGCCACAGCAAAGGGGGAAAAGGGCCAAATACAAAGATAGTCTGGACCAACAGTTCCACTGTAGTATGGTAAAGCACTGATAAAGTTACAAATGCACAGGTTTCTAATAATAATAAGTGTTATTCTTCACTTATGACTCCTATCATTTTTGGTTGCCATGGTGACAGTTTTGGCCGAATAATGCGCAAATTTGTGCTGAAACATAGAAAATTCCTTGTGGACGCAGTGCAGGCTGCAATTTTTGACTAATTACATTCATATTTGATATGGACGTGTTATACTTCTCTGAGGACGCTTATCGATTTTGGTTACCATGGTGACAGTATTGGCTGAATAATGCACAAATTTGCGCTGAAATATTGAGATTTCCTTGTGGAGGCAGAACAGGCTGAAGAAGCGGGCTTTCGGGGGCTACACCCATGCGGTCCTATGCGACCGGACTGTCTTGTTTCTCTTACAAGTGAGACACTCCTGTTAATTAACAGAACATTAGCATAATGCAATTATCAAATATTATTTTGATTAAATTCAAAATGATATGGTTGATTGGCTAGTGCTACTGTGTTAATACACAGAGCGTCTCTGAAACAGAGCCATGAAAAAGTATGAGCCCCTTTCCCAAATTCTTGCTATTTTTGCATAAGTGTCACTCTATAATGTTTCAGATCATCACATTAATTTAAATAATAGACAAAGATAACTCTAGTAAATAAGAAATGCAGTTTTTAAGTGATGATTTAGTTTTTTTTGTCGGGAAAAAAGCCATCCAACTCTACTCGGCCAGATGTGAAAAATGCATTGCCTCCTTAGTTACTTAATACACCAAGTAAACATATTTAATTGATAATTGGGTTCAATTTCATTATGCATACCCTGGCATGATTAATGCCAGTGCTGTTGAATCTAAACATCACATAAATAACTCTTGTCTGGCAGTGTGAAGTCGGCAAAAAGCAGCAAATAGTGCTGCAATCTAAAGAACTGCAAGAGTAGATGAGAAACAAAGTTATTGACATCTATCAGTCTGGAAAGGGTTACAAAGCTATTTCTAATATGGAGCAGCGTGAAGATTCCCAGGAGAGGTAAAATTCCTAGCTGACAAAATTCCTCCAAAAGCGCATATACAAATCATCCAGGTGTTCAGAAAGGAACCCAGACAAGCGTCTTAAAAACTGCTGACCTCACTTGTGTAAGTTAAAGTCAGTGTTCTCAATTCCCCAATAACAAAGAGACTTGGCAAACATGGCAGCCATGGGAGAGCTGCAAAGTGAAAACCACTGCTGACCAAAAATAACACAATGGCTTGTCTCACATTTGCCAAAAAAAAATATCTTGAATTCCCCCCAAAATTTTGTGATAACACACTGTGGATTGATGAGTCAAGAGTGAGACTTTTTGGGATACATCGATTTAACATTAGACATAAAGCTACAGCATTCCACTTTAAGCACATCATACCAACAGTAAAGCACAGTGGTGGTGATGTGGTGGTCTGGGGCTGCATTCTGCCTAAATTTATGGAACCATGAAATCTGCTAAGAATCCTTCAGTGAAAGGTCTGGCATTAATCACTGTGCAACCAAACAGAGAAGAAGGATAGTGCTTGTGTTTTCCCTGGTAGCCATAGGTAGCTATCTCTAGTAAAGGAAATGGCAGATAGTGGAATAATCAAAGTGACACAGACGGGTACCTAACAAGCTGAGGTATTGTGGAGGGTACAGGATTACGGAGTATATTCACATCTTTTTCTGTTAATTTACAGTATGACCACCCAGCAGCCAAGTAGCCATCCAAAAATACATAGGAGAGTGTACCCACTTTCTCCTCTATGATGTAATCATCTACCGAATAGAGTATGCTCTGTTCCCCAGAAACACTACATCAGAGTGAGCCCCATTCATGAAGGATGGCAAAGAGGGAGAGTGATAGAAACAGAGGTAAAACAAGAATGAACCTCGTGTGGGCATTCCCTTCATGGAGAGAGCTTTGGAACTTGAGAAGGTTCCATACCAACATTCATTTGGCATTCTCTCTGCTGGATCAGGAAGTAACACAACCTGCCTACTTATTAATACTACTGAATTTTTTACCTGACCTTTATCATAGCAGATTGGGGTTTCTGTTTCAAAGTGGGATTCTAAAAGTTGTTTCTTGTTTTGGGAAGTAACCAGACAACAGCCGGTAGCTAGGCACTGAAGAAAAGAAAATGTGATCCGATGCTGTTGTCTTTGAGGCAGCAGAACAAACAATTGAATGCACTGTTGTCAGTTTCTTCTTTAAAATTGCAATTAATTTACATTTTACATCTGGTTTAATTGAAGAATTAACTAAACAAATGTCAGCTGACCATACTCATATTTGGCATATTCATTTATGGCTTAATGGATTTATTAATGCCATGAACTCAACCGGCAAAGCTCCAGTCCAGTTGTGTGCCTTAACTGAGAATCAAATTTGCACCTCAATTGCCATACCAGCCAATCAATGGTGGAGACATTGATTGTAGCTGGCTGGGTCAAACCATAGACTGTATAAAAAGATGGACGAAGCAACCATGCCGTCACCCATTGGTTTCAGCATACCATTTAGGAAGCCTCAACTTTGGCAATTTGAACAGCGCTATTTTGTCATTTTAAAACTAGATGTGATTCCTATTGGACGAGAGCATGAATTGAAGATCCTGGGAGGAGCGAGGGGTGGATATGACCGTATCTGGCCAGGACCAGAGGACAGCCACACACCTAAAAACATATACTGGCTTTATCCTTTATTCTAGTTTATTTGGGACCACAATATACAAAAATTAACATTATGATGTACTGAAGGAGACTTGAAACTTGCGATAGATACCATAAAATAATGTGGAAAATCATAATTGAAATAATCAATCAGGTGAGAATGTAGGGTCATTTTCTCATAGACTTCTATAGCATTGAACTTCTTTCTGCAACGACTGATGTCACCATCTGCTGGCAATTAAAAAGAATGCAATTTTTAGAGATTTCCGCATTGGCCTAAGTTTTCAGACCCCGGTGCTGCATTGATCTTTTTACCCAGTCTATGGGTCAAACTCAGTTCAGTTTTTGGCCTTGCAGACAGTAGACCCTGCTAAAGAGGCTGTGTCTCTTCATTCAGTTCAGAAAAATAATTTAACTAGGCTTATGCCGTCGGAGGCGACATCTGGGGGTATATCCCGGAACGCCCCCAATCCTCCAATTCCCCAATCCTTGAATAGACCTTGAATAGACTTTCATTATATCCCCGAACGCCGAATGGCGTTCCGGGGATTTTATGTTTTTGGTCCGGCCGCCGAAGCCGCACTACGTGTTAACGCGATAACTTCAGTAATATTTCAATTACAAATTAAAAATTTTGCACATAAGTAAGTGGGCTCTAATTTCCTGGCGCAGCGCAGGTGGCGTAGCGAGGCGCAGCCCGCGCAGTGGTAATTTCGTACGGCGCAGCCCGCGTAGTGGTAATTTCGTGAGGTGCGCAGCCTTCGGTAGACGAAGGTGCGCCGAGATGGGTGTGGCGGCGTAGTAGCAGGAGGTGTCACATATTCATCAAGACGCAGTGACAATTTCGTAGAGAAAGTCTCCGCTGGAGTTGCGCAGAAAACTCGCCAGCTCCAACCTGGTCTAATTTCTGTGCAGTGGTAATTTGGCTGACCGGCGCAGAGTGCGCACACGTCACCGAAATCTCACAGGCAGGTTTACAGAATGTCAGGCACATTTCAATGCAAGAAATAATTACAGGAAGCACTATTTAATGTAACTATCTGAATAAGGACATAAATTATAGTATCTATATCGATTGTCCTGATGTCAGGCGGTTGCCACGCGTAATGGAAACTTGACCTGGCTTAATTAACGAAACTGAATCTGTGATGCAAACTAACGACTTCACATCTTTCTCAGCCAACCACAAACTGTATAATATATATTTATCGAATGCTTGCGTTCTATGCTCATTAAAGCCGCTTGCACACTGGACGCGGAACGAATTTTTCGCACGACTGATTACTGACAAAGTCAGTGCAAAGACGCGATAGTCGGACAGGGTTTTAATATACCTCCGTGTCCGAGAGTCATAAAAGTTCTAATTTTTCCGATTATTCCAGGAATTATTAGACGCACAAACTTGGCTATGTTTGTGTTCGGCCTTCACAAAATGCAAATTGATAGCTGTCGACTTTTCTTGGTCTTTTTAGCCTATTCATCTGTTTTCTTCCGTTGAAGATAGACATCAGTATTTATTCGGTCTTTCTTTTGAAAATTAGTCAGATGGATCGAACAGATTCATGCTTTATTTCCACAGCAGAGATAAAATAGTGCGTGAGTAAATCAATTCTATGACCACTGACAGAGTGAAGAAATCATCGCATGCACGATCAAGACTGTCCGACACGAAATGCAAAATACTCCATGTCCAGCAGCCAGAAAAAAGTAAAAGTATTGATATGAGAACAGATTTATAACGAAATAAAGAATAAAAATATATCAGCAACAAACGGGATATCCAACAAAGATGACCCGGCAATAAATAAATCGCAGTGTTCATTGGATGCACTGTTGTTAAAATGATTCTTTTTATTCTTTATTTCGTTATCAATGTTCTAATCGTCCTCTTTTTTTTTTGGCTGTCAGACACGGAGGCATTGTACATTGTCTCACGCCAGCGTCGACTTACTTTATTGAGCAGCTTAAACAGAAACATTGATTGAAATTCTCGGTACTCATCCTGAATAACTGAGCCCTCTTTTCAAACACTTTCGTTTAATATCTAAAAGAGTCAGTAGATTTGAAGAAATTAAAAACAATAATAGACTGTCGGACGCTGAGATTCATTTAAACCCTGTCAGACTTTTAGACACATGACGCAATCTGTCGAGCGAAAAATTCGTTTCGCGTCCAGTGTGCAAGCGGCTTAATACTAGGCAACTATTATTGTCACTTAGGTTTTATCGTCTTTAGTGGGGGAAAGGAATACAGCCTGATTGCTATGATCTCCTACTGAGTTAAGATCACATATTGAAAATAAATGTGTGACGTATCTTTCTTTGTTGTCCATGCATGTTAATCACAAAATTTTAAGCAGCAACAGTTTATAATAATAGGAACACGCTATACATCGTTTCTCTTGCCAGTGAGCAAGATTTGACTCGGCTGTGTCGCCTTCTATATTCTAACACATTAAAGGTGAGGTGAGGAGCTCATTTGACTGGTGAATATTTGACTCGGCTGTGTTATACCCAAACACGCCTTCTTTGCCAACTTGCGCTGGAAGGAGGGGCAGAGGCGGGACAGAGGAGTACTTGCGCCAGGCTACGCCGGGCACGAAATTGCCACATACGCCTGGACACACCCCGTTGGCGCGGCGCACCCCCCATGCGCCGCGCCTGCGCCTGGTCTACGAAATTAGAGCCCAGTATCATAAAGAGGAATAATTGATTTGATTTTGGACAATTTACGATGTCTAGATTGGCCACCAGGGGCCAAAAACTGATTTCACTGTTAACGCAGTAACTGCAGTAATATTTCAATTAGAAATTCCAAGTTTTGCATATAAGTAAGTATCATAAAGAGGAAGAACTGATTTGATTTTGGACAATTTACAATTTCTAGATTGGCCACCAGGGGCCAAAAACTGAAAAATCACTGTTTTTATCATGTCTCTGGAAATATTTGTCTGATGGACCTCAAATCAAGTGCAAATGAAAGGTCATGACCTGAGGATGTGTCCCACGATGACATTATACCTGTTTGGTTCAAAATTTTGACACAAGGTGGAGTTTTGTCACATTAAATTTACCATTTTTGCTTTTGTATATCTTTGGAACTATTTCTCCAATTGACATGAAACTATGTGCAACTGCAAGTTCATGACCTCACAACGTGTCACATGATGACATCATACCTGTATGGTTCAATAGTTTGCCACCAGGTGGCACATTGTGATGGAAAATGTTCCATTTTGGCCATATCTTCAGAACCATTTGACCGATTGACCTGAAATTAAGTTCAAATGAAAGTCTATTCAAGGTCTATTCAAGGATTGGGGAATTGGAGGATTGGGGGCGTTCGTGGATATACCCCCAGCCGTCGCCTCCGACGGCAAAAGCCTAGTTTGAACTTAATTTTGGGTCAATCGGACAAATGGTTCTGAAGGTATGGCCAAAATGGTAAAATTTCCATCACAAAGCGCCACACAATTGGTATGTAATGCCAACCCTACGTACCCTGACTCCTCATCAATTTAGTTGACCCAGCAAGAAATGGTGGATAATAAACCACCTCTATTGAATTAATCAAAGTCCAAAGAGAGCGGAGCAGCATGCCTGCATGTTTGCGAGGGTCTTTCATTCAGGGAGGATTGGAGAAATTTTTGGTTTGCTGTGATATAATATTTGCTGTACCATTTATAGGTCTGTATTTTACCTCTGTTTTGTGTGTGAAGTTTCTGGCATTGCTTTAAATGTACTGATATAAGGGCAGACTCCAAAAATAAATCCCAAATTCCTAAATAGTGTTGAACTCTGTGTCTCTGGGCTCCATGTGAGTGAGCATGTGTTGTCCAAGCCCTGTAATTAGAGCTTTCTTGTCATAATGATGAATGTTTCCGTATCTAATCCTGGTGTTTTCCAATTCCACCGCTCATATCATTCTGGGAACTTAGATATATAAGTCTGTGTTTAATCAACCTCTGTACCTAAATTTGACCTAGAGGCATAAATTTTACATTTGCTCAGTTCAGTGCAGTAGTTGTAATGTTTGCAGAGCTTGCAGACTTGCACTTGTGAAGGAATCGTCAAAAATGTTTGTAATTATTTGTGAATGATAGGGATGATAGTAGATTAAATCCAGTGAATGAGTTTTCTTCTTTGTGTGTCATGCAAAACAGCAGCCAGAAACATTGCAATGTAATCAAGCTCATACAAGTAACAAAGTCTCTTTATTCGCGCTTAAGCAAAACGGGCAGAAATTTTGCTTTTGTGGCATCACCCATTGCTGAATCAGCCTTCCTAAAGAAATAATGAAAAAAATTAAAAGCTCACCCATTCATTCTTTACCATAGTTCTGTGATTCTGCCAGTTCCTGTCACCGGGGCTGAACATGTGCCCATATAAACCACAAACTAAATTTACAGCCGGAGGAAATGTTTTACACGTGTACTTTTAAAAATTTCCACACCAGCCAATGTTCCATTATAAAAAGCTGTTTGTTTTTCCCTCCATTTGACCTGTTGTATGTTTTTTAAGCTTTGTTCTTTTATACATGGATGCTTCTCTGGCATTGCTGGCAACATAATGCCTACAACACTCTTTATAACCTGGTTATCATGTTGCTGTGAGCTGTCCACTGTATGTAGCCTGTAAAGGACCAGTCCTTTCTGGCCTGCTGAGTCAGATGGGCTGTCTTGAGTCATGTTCTGGTGCTAACAGAACCGTGTTTTCTCATTTCATTGACAACTCCCACGCTGATGGCAAGGCATGGAGGTTTGGTTGCCTCCTGTCCAGTAATGTGACATACTGCTTTGCTGGAAGGATGTCAGCCACAGGGAGTTACGCAAGGCATGATTGCAGTGGAGACCGGCCGAGCAGCGAGGCCAGTTTGCTACTCGGCTCACCCCACAGTTTGGCATAAAGGCCTCCAATATCATCGATGACAGAGCCAGAGCACACTGGAGAAGCCTGTGTGGGTTCTGGAAGAAGGCCCCAGCTGCAGAGAATATTAACCCCTTGAGGCGACTTCTGTTAAACCATTCAACACAAAGATGATTACAGAATGATACACATGACTTAAGAGAGCTGTCACAAGATGGCAAGACAAATGAATTAATTCTATGAATTCTTCAATAATAAGGTATTCTTATACCTTTCTCACCGAATGCTACGACTGCTGATAAATTTACCAAAGAATAAATGGCAGCCTTACAAGTTACTACAAGGGGCATGTTGAAATATGGCAATATTTTGTAGCTGCATCAAGTGATATTTGTTTTCATTCATTTATTGTACCTCTCATGTGTGATTGCTGGGCTTATTTGAAAATGTAATTATGAGTTATTCACGAGAATGCATTCTACCATCATGTAAGTAACTTTATTCTCTTAAGAGTTTTAGTGATAATCGTTGATCTTGTCAGAATGCCACTGACTAATACAGTCAGGTCCACGCATGCTTGGACAGTGACACACTTCTTAATTATTTTGGCTCTGTACACAATTTCAGTAGATTTAAAATGATGCAATCAAGATGTGCTTAAATCATAGACTTTCAGCTTTAATTTAAATTTCTTGACAAAAATATTGTCGGAATTGCAACCATTTTATACAACCCCAATTCCAAAAAATTGGGATGCTGCGTAAAATGTAAATAATTACAGAATGCAATGATTTGTAAATCTCATAAACTGACATTTTATTCACAATAGAACATAAATAACATGTCAGATGTTGAAAATGAGACTTTTACCATTTCATGAAAAATATTAGCTCATTTTGAATTTGATGGCAGCAACAGATCTCGAAAAAGTTGGGATAGGGCCATGTTTACCATTGTTGAGTATCCCCTCTTCTTTTAATAACAGTCTGTTGACATCTGGTAAGTGAGGAGACCAATTGCCGAGGTTTTGTGAGAGGAATGTTGTCCCACACTTGTCTGGTGTAGCATTCTAGCTGCTCAACGGTCCTGGGTCTTCTTTGCCGGATTTTTTGTTTTATGATGTGCCAAATGTTTACTTTTAGTGAATGGTCTGGTTTGCAGGTAGGCCAGTTTAGCACTGCGTAGCCATGCTGTTGTGATAGATGCAATATGTGGTTTCACATTTTTATATGCAGTTTTTTGCAGATTGGTGAATCTCTGTCCATATTTACTTCTTAGAGACTGTGCCTCTCTAAAATGCTCTTTTTATACCCAGTCACGCTACTGACCTGCTGCCGGTCAACCTAATTATTTGCAAAATGCTCCTCAAGCAGTTTTTTTTCCTACCACTTACTTTTCCAGCCTTGTGTTGCCCCTCTCCCTACTTTTTTGAGAAGCTGCCATCAAATTCAAAATGAGCTAATGTTTTTCATGAAATGGCAAAATGCCTCACTTTCAACATTTGATAAGTCGTCTATGTTCTATTATGAATAAAATGTGGGTTTGAGACTTGCAAATCATTGCATTCTGTTTTTATTTACAATTTACACAGCATCCCAACTTTTTTGGAACATACCCAGCTCCCTCCCCACCATTTTAGGAACTTTGGTAACTAAAAAGCTAACAACTGAATAAATGAAAGTCTTTCTTTGTACTTTGCTGCAAATTCTGTTTGAAGTTTGGAATAATGCACACATTCATTGTAGCCAACTGATCAATTACTTTTTTCCCTTAAAAAGGAGGGGGCCAGGTATACAAATAGATTCCAACAACATTCACCCAATTTGGATGTAAACGCCCCTAAGTTAAACCTTAAAGTGTGCTAGGGCTATGTCAATATGTAAGTGATGAAGAATTTTGAGGGGGAAAAAACCAAACCCTGTCCTTCAAAGGGTTAAACCCAACGCCACCCCGTTCTCCTTCACCTCCTCCCATTCCTCCTCCACAGTTTCTACAGTGAGCAGAGCACAGCGAAACGATGCAGATGGCAGTAATTAACTTTTGGCCACAGGAAAGTATGTTTTCACTGCCAGGTTTTGTAAAATTACTTTCTGCTCTTTATTCTTTTTTCCATCTTTTTTCTTTCCTTTTTTTAACCAAACATGACTCCCATCAGTTTGATCGATATGCTCCAGCTGGTGATACCTTAGCCAACACTTTATAGCTCTAAATTGTACTTACTTGTCAATATGGCAGGAAGTTGTCTCAAAATAAATCAACCTTAAAACAAATAATGTTACAGGAGCTTCTCAAGGAATAAAAATCACAGGGGTTTCCCTATTATACAAAAACAATTGCTTTCTGTGTAAACTACGGTGGTACATAGTTAAACAGTTTGTATGTGGCTTTGTACTATTACCATGGATATAATGGCAAGAACATATGGGGTGACCCATGCCAATTATGTATTTCACAGTTTAGACCATGAGTCTCTTTAAAAATAAACAGCTAAGCTTTGCAGTTGCTTAGAAATTGAATATAATGGCTTTGGTATGACAGATGGAAGTGGAGGTAAAATGGAATAAGATAAGTTCCTGTGGGACCTTTCTGGCAAGACTGGATAAACTTCTCACGCGGCAGTCTGAGTTGCAGAATGGCATGGTGGTCATTTGCTGGCTTCTCATATGCTGCCTGTCCATCTGAAGAAACGTCTGTCTACCAACCCCCTTCCAACTACCCAACAGAGATGAGAGGATTCAACACTCCAGACCTCTAACCCCCATGTTCCTGAGAGAAAAACAATGACGTCATTGCTCTTGGAGGGTCAGGACTATAAGGGAGCTCAGTTTCACAAAATCTTTGCCAAAACTTAAAACCCCTCAGAAAACACTTCTAAAAAGCCATGGTGAAAGAGTACCCCCAGGGCCACTCAACATATACTGGGAAAATGTTTTTGGTTCTGGTTGGCTTATAAGTGTGGTGGATTGAGGCCCCTGTAGATAATGAGGTTTAACAAAGGGACTGGTCCATGGTCTTTAACCAGGCATCTGGGCATTGAGGAGACAAGTTTCTTGAGTTTAGCCATTAGAATTTCATCCCACTCTTTTTTAATACAGATTTCCAGCTGCTGGAGAGTTTTGGGTCTTCTTTGATGGACTTTTCGTTTAATTATGCACCAAATTAATCAGTGAAAGATCAGGACTGCAGGCAGGCCAGTTCAGCACATGGACTCTTCTACTATGAAGCCATGTTATTGTAATAGCTGCAGTATGTGGATTTGCACTGTCCTGTTGAAATACACAAGACCCTTCCTGTAATAGATGTCTCGAGGGGAGCATATGTTGCTCTAAAACCTTTATATACCTTTCAGCATTCATGGTGCTTTTTAAAAAAAAGCAAGTGTCTCACACCATATGCACTAATGCATCCCCATACCATCAGAGATGCTGGCTTTTGAACTGAATGCTGATAACAGGAGGGGCGGTCTTTCTCCTCTTTAGCCCAGAGGACACAACGCCCATGATTTCCGAGAAGAATGTCAAATTTGGACTCGTCTGACCTCAGGACACTTTCCCACTTTGCTACAGTCCATTTTAAATAGGCCTTGGCCCACAGAACATGGTGGCGCTTCTAGATTATGCTCAATAATGGCTTCCATTTTGCATGATAGAGTTTTAGGTGGCATCTGTGGATGGTACAGCAGACTGTGTTTACAGACAGTGGTTTCTTGAATTATTACTGGGTCCATTTAGTAATGTCAATGATGGAATCATGCCGGTGTGTGATGCAGTGGCGTCTGAGGGCATCCAGTAAAGGTCCTCGGGCTTGTCCCTTGTGCACAGAGATTTTTCCATTTTCTTTGAATCTGCTGATGATGTTATGCACTGTCGATGATGAGACCTTCAAAGCCTTTGCAATTTGAGGTTGAGGAACATTTTTTTCAAGGCATTCCACAATTTTTTTACGCAAGCCTTGACAGGTTGGAGAGCCTCTGGCCATCTTTACTTCTGAGAGACTCAGCCTCTCTAAGACATCCCTTTTATAGTCAATCATGTTACAAACCTGATGCCAGTAACGTAATTACCCGCTAAATGTCCTTTCAGCTGATTCTGGTATATGTTCATTGCTTTTTTAGCACTTTTTTGTCTGTGTCCCAACTGTTTTGAGACCTGTTGCAACCAGAAACTTTGAAATACGCTCATTTTGTGGATAAAAATGTAAAATGTCTCATTTTCAACATTTGATATGTTATCTATTTTCTATTACAAATAATATATTGGGTCATGTGATCTGAAAGTCATTGCATTTTGATTTTATTCACAATTTACACTTTGTCCCAACTCTTCAGGAATTGGGGTTGCACTTGACCGGACAAGATCTCCATGATGAAGGTCACAGCGGTAAGGTCAAAGGTCAAATCCAGCAAAGATCCTGACATTGCACATTTATGGGTCATATTGAGTTACCATACCAAATTTGGTGAAGGTGCGATTATTAGTTCCTGAGGACTGACCCGGACAAAGTCATGGACAGACGAGAGATGACAGACAGACGACAGACAAGCAGGTGACGACAATATCCCTCTGGCCAAAATTTGGCCAAGGGGTTAAAAAAAAAAAGTTATTTGACAACTGATAATCAGAAATGGTGAAATAAATTACAACTATCTGATTCCCATGACATACTGTTTTTGTGGAGACTGCATTAGATATTGATTCAATCGTGGTGCTTTTTAAAGCTGTCATTCTGTGGTTAATATATTAACCCTGTCTGATTCTTTGTCTTCCAGCCAAAGCTACTTTTGAAGTTGCTGTCTTTAAGTTGTTTTACATAATTAAATCAAAATTTCTAACACAGTTTCCCTCACAACCTGGCTACTGTCGCTTCTGTGAAAAACGTATTTGCAATGCATGCATCAGCCTTTGGAACTCTGGTCATATCCTCATATCACTTTGTTGCTGCTAGTTAGACTTCTTTTAAATGGAAATATGCAACAAATGGTCATTCCTGTTATTAGAAATGAGTATTATGAATGCTTTCGTAATTGGGGCTGAAGACCTCCTGTAGATCTTTTAGTAATGTTCTGCCTTTGCCCAGAACATTCAGAGACTTGTGGAAGGCAGTTTGTGAGACAGCATGGGTAGCTATTCTTAAGCAATGCAAATCAACTGGAAAACCTGGAGGTGCAAAGTATTAAAGGAGAAAAGTGCATGCAAGCGAGAGACCACAGTCGGCTTTCAAGTAGGTCATATGTGATAAGGTCTGTGTACTGTTTCACTTTTGTACTGATGTGGTGGAGACTAATGTAATACATGTGCAATTCCCTTAATGTCCTGTACATTGCAAGGCGTTTGGGAAGACTTGAGAAAAAGAGTAAGTACAGACAGACTAGAATGAAAGAGGAATGTGCATTCCTCTCAGGCAGTGCCAGCCAATCACATGCGGGGAAATGTCTCAGCCAATCACCGAATGTTCCGCTCTTATCTGAAATCCTTTAACATTGACCCTAGGGGGAAGGTGGATTTATATGTCAAAATGAAGAAGAGTGAGAGGGGTTGGCTGGGATGCTTGCTCTAAAAATCTGGTAACCTCACAAACATACGTCCCATCAAATGACATCATAATTTAAGCCAGATACAAGAGCATTAAATGTAAAAATACAGGAATAGATAAATGGGTATGAATGCATGTTAGTATATTTGTATTTTCAATGCAAATGGATAAAAAGGATTATAATTCCTATATTGGTCACATGATATTCAAGAAAGAACCTCAACATTAAGGCTGTCAATCTTTACTTAACCCCTGATATTTAGTGCTTTCAAATTTATGAGCTCAACAGATCCAAATAAATAAATGAATAAATAGATAAGATAAACACAGCTTCACCACAAACTTCCAAATTTAAAATAAAACTGCATAAACCTCAATACGATCATCCAGATGTGGAAAACAGAGCAAAAAATCTATTAACGAAAAACAGCAGCTGATTCTCCATACAGTCTAGTACAAACACTCAAGTTTTGTCTATCTACTGACAGTGAAGCATTAGGTATCAGAAATGAATTACAGTGTATTGCAAGTGTTTTCCACAACAAGATAAAAAAAATGTACCAGCAGCATCATCTGAGAAGAAGTATTTAGGAACATAATGGGCGAACATTTCAATAGAGTTGCTGTGGTGAGATCTGTCCATTTCATAAAGTCAGGCGAAGTGTGTTCTTACTGCAGACACTCTGAATAAGTGTACGAGACAACATACAGTGCTCTGCGAGATTACACACAACTTCTGCAGAACTAAACCTGCATCATGTCAATGATGAATTAACAGCGCAGCCTGTGAGGAGAACAATGAGTTGTCATTTGGTTGGCTGATCTTTTTCTTTCCTTCCCTCCTTCCCTCCCTCACCCAGCTGCATTTCATATTAGATTTTTTCAGGAAAACAGGGCTGGGGAATAGTGTTTGCAGCTCAGAAGTACTGTGCTCCATTTCATATTTTCCTTTCGGATACCCAGTCCAGTCCTGAAGTATGCTTGCACCCAATCTTTATGACATACTCAGTGCATGATATCAAGCCGAAAGGATTTATTTTGGGCTGGGGATCCTTGAAGAAAGACTACACTCTAATTTATGGTACTGCAGACATATTTTTGCTATGTCCTCACTGGTAACTGTGTTCTGTGTTGGATTCTGGTGGTTCACCCTCAATACTGCATGATGCAAGAAAAACCTCATAGTTCTCCAACTTCACTTCGTCCTGGACAGAGTCATAAAACCAGCGTCACCCGCTTAGCTTATATTTTCCATGTGTAAATGAGCACATAAAGAGTTTTTTTTCCAAGACGCAATTAGAGCAAAAATTTTTTTAGAAATTGAGATAATACCATAGAGCGCTTCTAACACATGGTGCAAAATCCATTTTTATAAATTCACACTATAAGGTGTATTTCTGCAAGGTCAAAGATTGTATTTTTATATAAAATGCAATAGGTGCCGGAATAGAAAGAGCTGATTTACTCAAAATGAGTAAAACAGATAGACTGTGTTTTTGCAACAAACTCCTACATTTTTGAAATCTTCTCCTATGAAAGAGAATCATATTTTATGAGCAAAAGCTGTGCCCTACCTGGGGTAGGCTATAAACTATGAACAGTTATGGCGACAACCACAGTGTCTGCTCGCAGCGCATTCTATTGCCACAGGTACACACTTTAATGCGAAAAATCCCATAATTTCACGTCACAACTTTATTTTCTCGATTCGTTCATCGTCCTATCGACTGATCGGTTATATTTAATTGAGCCATAAAAAAAACTCATCATAAGCCTTATACAGTATGTCAGCTATTAGACTGGCTGGATAGAACACGTTTTTTCCCCTCTCTTGATGATACTGGTGGAAGAGAAATCAAGTCTTTTCACTGGAAACATTCTCGTCCCTGGCAGATCTTACATGTTTACATTTAATAATCTTTTTTTTCCCCTCAGAGTTCTTGGAACTCCAGAATCAACCATTGGAAAATATGATCCAGTCACCAAAATGCGAGATGACTCCTCCCTCCCTTCTTCTCTCTGTTTTTGACACTGGCTCCCCTGCTTTTATACTCTGAAAGAGAGGGAGGGGGAAAAACTAATTGGCTGTACAAATCCAACAAGACCAAGCTGGAAAGAATGTGTCCCGCAGCCGGTTTACACATTAAGGAGAAAAAGCGTAAAGCAGTCATTCACCCGCTCCTGCTCCCCACTTCCCCCCGCTCCTGTTTTCCTCATCCAGACGGAGCTGTCCTGGGAATAGGCCCGGACGCTGGAGTGAGCAGTCTGTGGGGAGGCTTCAGTCTGTGGGAGAGGGCTGGTCTGTGTCACTTTTTCCAGCTTCCTGGATCAGGACCAAGCTCACTGATATTAGGAGTGGAGGAGGGGTCGGTCATCTGCCCCATTCCCAGTGGAACAGTGTGTCACAGGGGTTAGCTCAGAGAGGGGCAAAGAGATGGGCAGTCACCAGAAATCTAGAAATAAAGATCTCGCGCAGCTTTCATCATTATCCGCCTTCTAACATATTGCTGTCAAAAAATCTTGGGGTTAAATGACAGCCAAAAATCAAAATTCACTTTTTATCCGTCCGTTGTCCGTAAACTTTTCATTTCCGTGGGATAACTACAGAATCCCTCGTCGGATTGATGCCATTTCTTAATGGCGTATTGGGAGTGGCTAGAGGAAGGCTCCTTTCGAAAAACCAGCGTCGTGTTTGTTTCTTGAAAGCTTTAGGGGACGGCTTGTCTTTCTAACTTGTACTCTCATTAGTTCTCCCAATCCCTCGTGCCATTATTCATTCTAAGAAGATAAAATAAAGTAAATGCAGAGTTAATTTAATGCAATTGCCTTGCAAATCGACCATCTCCTACTGCCGAGCACAGATTAAAACCACAACATTAAGTCTTGAAATTCTATGAAGTACAGTATAAGCATTTAAAAATTCATGAGTTTCTTAGCATATTTGCAGATTTCATGGAACTTATTTATTTGTACATCTGTTGTGCCCACTTCAACTGCAGTTAAAATGTAAGCCTCACAGATTAGTCATTGTGTCCCTTGCACTTCACACATCCTTTCAAATGGAAGAGCATTAAGTGAAGATGAAGAAGAGTTCTGTTTTTACATTCATTTCCTAAGAAACTCAGTTTGTAAACTCAGAAGGAGCTCTCTTGCTCTCTGCTGATGGCAGAATCCATGGCCACTCAATGCAGAATTTATTTATTTTTTTTAAGTATTATGCAAAGTCGCATAATACACATAAGAACTAGAGTCCTGCTGTTTCCTGTTGTTTGAGAAAACATGGCTTCCCAGGTGAAGTTCTTTAAGAGGGGTTCAGGACGTCTTATCCTGGAGGCCTCAAATATAGCTTACTCATGTCCATCCATTTGGCTACTGTTCTCCCGCAGGCCTGGGATGCAACGCCCCCCCAACTTTCAATAGTACATGCTTCTGGCTCCATCCATTTGGAGCCCACATCCTGCTGTTTTACCACCCGGAACTATCATGTCTCGTATTTCGGGGATGGAAATCCCCCGTTACGTGATGTGAATCACCAGGCCGATAAGACACTCAGAAGACGAGCTTCGCTGTTTCCCATGGTGCGCTCATCACTGGCCGAGCTGATTCAACAAGCAGGCATCTCTGCTCTAAACCTCTTTCCACATCAGCACTTACCACTGCCTGCTCTCAGACTGAGGGCATACAATGGGTAACATGACTAAAATGCCTTATAAAGTATGATACTAATAATACACTGTAACATATGGACGCCTTGAATAAATAGGTGGAAAAACATGACCTGGTGTGGGTCAACTTGTCACTGAAAGGTGGAAGCTAATGAAACTAATGCAGAGTTATTCTGTGTTTTCATCTTTGTATCTTATGACAAAGCATTTCAACATGATGGAAGTGGTCTCTTCCAAGATGACAATACCTATCCTTGTTCATATAACTTCTATAGGAATTTGTAATTCCTACCTGAACATGAAATGACCACAAGGAGGGGAAAAAAATGCTAATTTGGTCAACTAAGCTAAAGGCATGCTAAATCCATCTTGTCATCACACATGAAATCCCCTCACGTGCGTAAAAAATCCTGAAGCACACAATGATATATTTCTATTTCTTATACTCCATCTGTGCATCAGCAAACCATACCTAACATGGATTGTACATTTATTGTAATTTATTGTTCCATCCCTGAAAATAAATAAATAAATAAATAAACCACAGGCAGCCATTTCTCCGAAGAGCAATAAAAAAGATATCTTACAAACCTTCCAATATCCATATTGCCCTCAATAAGTTCCTCATGTGAGTTTTGCAATCCAAAGAAATGCAAAGCATACACAATTCAGCCTTGATGTAACTCACCAATGGTTTTAGCATGAAGCAGGGCCTAAATCATTGGTTATTGACCTTGTTGAACTTTAATGTCTGCTTGAATTTGAACCAGCATTGTTCTCCCAGTTATAGTGATACTGCTCCCCATTGTAGAACTGAAAGCTCATGACAATTACAGGCGGTTTATCTATTTTTTTAAGTGTGACAATTTTCATAGACATCAAGGCAACTTTCCTCCATAAATTCAACATATATTTCATAATTCCTTAGTAAAGGTGTATCTATATGTGATTGAGATATTCAACCCCACCGCTGAAAAAGTAAGGAGAGAATGGAAAAGTGAAAAAATAAATAAATAAATAAAATCAGCGATTGTCAATCGTCATTGGTCTCTACCACCTTGAAAACTGAACCAGAAAAAATATTTCATTATAACAAAAAATATGTCAACTTCACTGTTTGAGTGGAAATAAGTGCTCATTGTGAGTTGGATGTTCGCAACACACTCCAAAATAGTATGAACAATGACGATATTAGGCACCTGTGAAAATCTGTGTACTTAGATAATACAAGTTTAAAATCAGAATATTGTAAAGTGCTTTTGTTTGGATATTAGGATATGACTTTGAAAATCACATTGATTTTGTGATGGACACAACATATGACATGGGCTGGAAATACTTTGGAAAACCTTTGCATTAGAACAGCATCCATTGTTAAATTCAGTACTGAAAACTATACTATGCATTGAGGAAGTCATATGTCAAAACCATCCAGAAACACTACTGTCCTCTCTGGGCTTGATCTTATCTGAGCTGGACTGATGCACACTGGAAAAGTCCTGTCATCAGACCAGTCAACTATTCATAGGATTCTGCAAGCTTTTTCCCATTTGAATTGCTCTTTAGTTGTGAGGTAAGAGGGCCCATAACTTTCTAAGGAAATTTGAGAGGAAAGCAAAAGTAAAAAAGAGCCAGTTAATGATTAATATGTCCTGCAAATGAGCAGGAAGTTGGACAACTGACCATTTTGGCCCAGGAGCTCATGGTGGCTTGTCAACAACCCAAAAAAATCTGGTATGACCAAGTCACCTAGGAGAATGAGTGTCACCCTGGCCAGAGAGTACCGGCAATGCTACCGACAGATAAAAGCAAGCTTCTGGCAAAGTGGCAAGTATCACAAACGGTAACTCAGAAGTTCCGCTCTACCACTAACAAAATCTCTACTCAAGATTAGAACCACAACACCTGGGTTCTCCTCATCGATCTGTAGAAGGAATGGGTCTGAGAAGTGGAGGAGAAATCGTCCGCGTTGCTCATCGGAATTCTCACAGATGAAGAAGTGTAGACTAATGCCTTTACCATCAACCTTCACTCTCAGTCTGGACCATATTTCTAAACACCAGCATTCACAGGTAAGAGCCATCAATACATCTAATAATCAGTACATCAGTAAATCTAATGTACATCTCAGTACATCTATAGCAAATACTGGCTATACTAGTCTGATGATGCATGATATTGTCCAGAAAGAGAATGCTGTTGTCAGACCTACATGCTACAGGATTCCTGAGTGCCTCCTTAGTGCTGATGCTTTCCCTGGGTATGGTCCAAATCATAATGAGTAAACAATCCAAGACTTCTATAAAGGCAAAGAAGTGGGATCTTCTACAATGGCTGAGTCAAAAGAAATTCCAGTGGAGATGAGAAAAAAGTTATTGAGCCATGACAGACTGGAAAAAAACTTCTATGCCATTGCTAAGGCTCTTGGAAAACAGGAAACCACCTTGAGAGCCATTATCTCCAAATGGATAAAACTTGGAACAGCTGCAAATCTTGCCAGGAGTGGCTAGACTACCACATTTCCTCTAAGAGAACACTGATGACTATTCGATGATGTCACAAAGGGCCCACAGAAACATCTGTAAAGAGCGGCATGAAACTTAAAGTTCACCTCTACCCCACAAGAGGTTGTGGTATTTGAAGTGATGCCAAAAAAGCCATGTCGTTCAAATTAATTTGTAAGAATCAACCGACTGATGTGAGAGATTTTTACAGTCTGGCAAGTTCATTGCATAAATTTTTTTTTTTTTAAAGCAAGAAGGTTGAGGGTTCTGAATGAGGCTTGGAGCCTTACAGCATGGAGTTTGCATGTTCTTCCGGTATTTGCATGGTTTCATAAGTACTCCAGTTTCCTCCTGTAGTCCAAAGACATCTATGTCACGCTAACTGGCAGCTCTAAATTGCCCGTGGGTGAATGGTGTGTGCGAACTATGATGGATTTGCAGTCTGTCCATGGTGTGTCACAGTCAGCACAGTCAGCTGGGATAGGCTGTCGCTCCCCCGCAACCCCACTGAGGCATATGCCATAGAGCTAATGGATGGATAGAAATATATTTGAGAGTTAAAATTGTTTTGAGACCAATTAGTAATTACTCGAAATGTAAAATTTTTTTTTTGCTTGGAGAAAACTCTGAGGTTTTTTTTTTTTGTTCATCAAGTTAATGGGCAAATTTAAGGGAGGCGGCACAAGGAATGCATCTCTATTGGCCAGTCTACATTTGAGTGAAAATGACATTGCTTACACCCTTTGGTCCACTGTGATGGCAAGCTTGTATGGCCGAACAGAGAACATTTTGTGAAGAATCGGTAAAATTTCATACCAGGTTGTCTTTGCTTTGACATGTGTGTACAGTTTCAATCATTTCCCTTTCAATAAAAAAAAAAACAGGGCACCTAACGCCTCGTTTCAACTCTGTTTCAGCTCTCTGTAAGCCATGCGGCATTAGGTGCCCGTAACACTGGGTTAACGTGTTTGCTAATCAAAGCAATTGGATGTAGAGTGTTTTTTTTTTTTTTGCTTTTTTTTACCATTTTGTCCATAACTATGACTTAATATAATAAAGTGAAATTCACATCGAGCAAAGTGTTGAGTGTCTTAGGGAGCAAATGAACAGTCATTTTAAACAGCATTCCTCAGGAGAAGAAATGCTGGAGTTGATGCCGACAGCGGGAACACAGCTCAGTTAAACTCACAGACTAGAAGCTGAAATCTCAGTCGCAGACAGCAGATCGGTTCTAAGAAGTTAATTGAGCAGATAATCAAGGTGATACGTTCCAGGTCTTTTGCACATCGACAGATTGCAGTACAAGGAGGGATTTTCACATCATCCACAAGTGACGTGCAGAAGGCCACAAGCCAATCAGTAACAATGCCAATCCAGGGAGCACACAGAATCATAAACCGTCAGACGATCAAAATCACACCTTAACATCTTTATACACCAGGTCAAGAGCAATGTCGAGGAGCAATGGCAAAGAAAGTCAAAATCTTATATGCTTGTAAGTGGGTAGGAAAATACTGAGTAGTAGACTCAGAACTGAAATTGTGCACAAACAATGAAAATAATACAGTTCACACCAACTAGTGTGATGGCAAGCAATGGTGTTACCTAAGTTGCATAAATGAAAGTAAAACCAAAGCGATATGACTAGGGATCCCGATGACATACTGCCAACTATACCAAAACAAAGCTGGTGTCATTAAGGTATCGGCGCATCACGGGAGCAGAACGAATGCCCTATTAAGTAGAGCGCATGATGTGATCACTATGGAAACTCCACCCCTCTCCACGTGGACAAAAAATTTAGCCATCATGGTGTAGACCGGAAGTCAGTGGGCAAAAAAAAAGGTATAAGCACTTTTCCAAATATGGGGCGATGACCTCGTGCAGGTTCAGCTCGAAGGCATGTATAGGAACAAACATGTTTATAAATACATAGCCCAGGAAATGGGAGTTCGAGAATAGAAATGGTTAGACATATGATCTGAAGCAAGTCTGTGGTGCTGTAGTCATTTTTGTGTCCATACACCAAAACCACTCTGCTATAAGGTGTTGCACGATGAAAATACAGTGGAAAATACTACCTCAGGAGCAAGAATATCTCATTGCACTATCATTAGGCTTCCGTTTCATATCAGGCAAGACATCCACAGTTTAGAATGCAATAATGTTATAGATTGCATTGAGAGCGCAATAAATTTGAAGTGTGTCAACCGTATAAAGAAAAAATCTAGGAGTGAAGGTGAATTAGGTCTGTGGGAACTGGCGGTAGGAGTGGCTATAAATAAGGTAATAAGGCACAATATCTAATGAGGGTGGGGCGTGAAAGTGACCAGGGATATCAAAATAAAGAATGAGGAGGATCTGGGAGCTGTGAAAATGAAAACAAGTATGTGCCCAGAAACCAGGAAGCACATGGAAGCAAATAAAAACATGTGAGAGAAGGGACGGGGAAAGTACAGTCATTAAATAAACACAATTAAAATACTAATAAACACGAAAAATATTCCAAATACAAACATAATTAACATAAACAGATCTCAGATACTGACATCACCATACGCTAGCCAGGTCAAGAATGACACAAATTTTGTACATATTGACAATCATATTCAGTGAGACAACCAAGTTGCATATAATACATTTTGTGGACACTGGCAAATTTGAAAAGCATGAGACAGTTTCCAAATTTACGGTGAAGATATTGCTGGTTGTAATTTAACCCTTTCATGTGTACGCTTAGTACTGACCTCATTTTTGGCGGAAAGTAAGATGTCTACAGGGAAAAAGCATTGCAAATCTGGAAAGTGAACCCATGAAGAAACCTCTAAGTTCACCTTAAAAAAAAAAAAAAGTTGTAATTGCTTGACTCTATATTTATGGTATAGCTTAAAATAAAAATGACCAATCTTCTGTGTCCAACAAGATGATAAAATAGGATGCTTTCTTAAAAATATCTTCATTTTAGATTTTTCCGTCTTAAAACATTTTTTTTTTACATACATGTAGTATGTGAGAACAGTGTAAGAAATTGTAATTCGTTGAAGTTTGCCAGAGGCTTTACAAATGGGAACATTTTTGACATTTGAACTAAACTTTCTCCTAGTAAATAGAAGCATTATAACTTTTATTCACTGTCTCAGTTTATCAGGTTTGTTTCAGTCAACAGAGTGCATTTTATGAGCTTACCAAACTGATTTTATTAAGGAAAAATATTTTTGCTCTTTGTTTGCTAAAATCTTTTTCCTGTCTCAGACAACCACTATCAACCCTCTCGCTTCTCTCCCCCTTGCCTGTGATGATTCCCAAGTAATGTGATAACATTAGTAAAAGTTCCTGCGCATTAAACTGCATGGTGAACGTTATGCATTTAAAGGCTTGCTCAGACCGTGTGGCTTTCTGCAAAATAAAAGTGTGATATTTCACTACTGAAATGATTGCATCATTTGTAATGCTGTTAAACCAGCCAAGAGTGCGGTGCTCATGTTTTACGCTGCCACTGCAATAGTACGAATGGATACTTAAGAAATAGGCCTCCATTACACAAAAGGGAACTCCCTTAGAAAATAAATCCATATCTTTGAAAACAGAACATTAATCTGAGAAAGAACTAAGATTAAGCCCTATCTGATTTTCCCTCCGAGATTAATGTTCAGCTGTCAGTGACTTTTCGGCGTCTAGCCAACATAGGAAACACCATCGATCTGAACAGGTCTTGGGGGAAAATAGCAGGGAGAAAAAGTGGGCGAGCAAGAGCTGGGAAAAGAGAGGGAGAGAGAGGGAGGGTAAAAAGAGAGAGCAAGAGATCTGGAAATCGTTTTCTCTCAAGCAAGTGGGAAAGAATGAAAAGAAAGTGCTGGAGGAGAAAGGCATGAATAGTATTTTCAGTTCACCATTATTCCCCCTCCCTCCCTTTGGACCCTGCTGCATGTACACGATACGTTAGCACGCATATGTTTCTTGTAATACTCAAAAGGTTCGCAAGGCTGTATAGGAAACAGTTTATCTGTGCATGGCTGGGGGGGTGTGCAGTCACTCTGGTTTTTTTTGTTTTTCCCAGACTGCTGTGTTCTCCTAGTGCGCCAAGCAGCTGCATACACAAGCACAATCTCACTTAATGAAAGAATTTAACAAAATTTCACCCAACTGGCAGAGCGTAGAATGAAAATGCAAGCATTCTTTATTGTGCAGAATGCCAGAAGAATCTTGCTATGGAAGCTAAAAAGTGATTGTGTTTTGTTCTGAACAAAGTGTTGTGTTTATGTGTGAGAATTACTGACTGTCCAATGGGTGTGGCAGGGGTTGGGACACTTTTATAAGGGGAGGGACTAGGGATTAAAAATGTACATCAGTAATCATACTATCTTGTTTTTTTCATCCCTCCCAGCTCAAAACAATCTTTTCTTACACAGAAATGCAGTTAAAATTTCATGGGAAGAGCGTGGCAATAAAGCGCTCAGTTGATCAATGATTAATCAGGACTGATTAATTCGATTGAATGATTTTCATCATTTTGGCTTTCTGCTTGAATATTTAGGTAAATATAATTTCCATAGACTAGATGCAAACCTGATACAATTTGTATCATATAATTACCTTGCAGTGGATGGAAAGAAACGCTGGGAAAATTAATCATCCCTTTAAGTGCTTGTTCATCCAAAAATAAAATTTGGATCACAAAATCTTGAATATAAATGCATCTTTTTTCTCTCTGGTCATTTCAAATTATTATCAGCCACTACAAATTTGCTCAGCAAATTGTGATCATCTCAGAAATAATGTATCCTTGGCGATTATGCCACTGAAGGTATCTAGCCAGCATTGGCAGCATTCAAATAGTGCTTTCACAAATTAATTGTTGTTCGTAATTTATTCTGAAGGATTCGACTGGTATCGGAAGTGCAGAAACATAATTACTTACCAGCGAGAAACCTGCATGAAGCTCGTCCATTAGTGGGAAACATTGCAGAAGCGTGTGAATGGCAAATTGCTATCGGATGGTATTATGGGGAAGAAAATATACTCTCGTACCTGTATCCTGGTTTGGTGAATGTGCTGCTTCAGAAGATCTTCCAAATAGATTGAAATTTCATGATGGACAATAATGTGTGGATTCGTAGGGATGTAAAGGTATCAAAATGCCACGGTACAATAATATCAGGTCCACGGTACGGTATTTATTGCGGTATCAGAAAAAAAAATCATGACAAATGAAGACTTGGAAAAACTGACATCAGCATTTATTAAACAATTGCACTTTGAATATTATCATGTGTGTAAAAACCGCTGTATGTGTATTAGGTTTTACACAGAGGACACAGAAAATAGGACAAAGTATGAGGTAGGGGGGACCTCCGACCCATTTATAAAACAACATAAAAAATTACACCAGCTGGACCTTGAAAATTATAAATATTCTTAATGCTAATGCCCATTTATGTTGAAGATGCAAGGTGTTAAAATACAAAAAGTCCAGTATGAATCAGGAATATCCAATGTTTTCCGTTGACAAGGGAAATAAAAATCAGATTCTGCAATAACAGAAAAGGGTTCGCTTTGGTATTTTAGCTCTTAAAAACTCAAATGAACTCAAATAGAGTACTTTCAAAACAAGTTAAACAGCCACGCCCAGATGATATTGTAAAATTGGGTCCTCTCTAAATAATGTCTGCGGTCTTGAACAAATGGCTATCGAACATCAGAGGCCATTTGAAATGCTTCTGGCAAGAAAATGGTGCTTTTTTAGTCAGTTAATTACCAGCGAGGTTGAACAACTTCCATCACCTTGGCATAATTAGCCTACCCCCAAATCTATTCCTGTACTTTGACGACCTAAAAACAAAGCAATTTATTTAGCCAACAGACCGATCACAACCTAAAGCTAGCCTATAATGATTAACAAACGATAATGATAAGTGGACAGAATGAATTAGGCTTCCGTGTTAGATCGAAAGGGTGCCAATAACACATAAAAATAAATTCATTTTAAGATGGCCCTGCTTTTCAAAAATATAAAGATACAGGCCGATGCAATGAAGAAAACATTTCATCAAGCGCATCGTAGGGGTTATTTTCGTATTCACATCAAATCCTCAAATCTTAGCCAATAGAAATAATCCGGCAAACGCACTCAAGCCAGTCTGCTCCATTTTCCTTGTTATTTAAATCTCAAAATGTGACTGCTAAGAGCCATCAAAATAAACGATTCAAATGAATAACTGTGCTAATCAAGTGCTTGATCGCCATCCGAGTAAAGTAAAGTAAATGGGAACATGGTGAGAGCTAGCGCTGGCTAGACAATAATAATCCTGCAGACCTTTACGTTGCTTAGTTGAACACGTCACTGACTGAACTCTGTGAAGTTATTCTCCGGAGACATTTTAAGACTTTTACGGCCCCATTAGACAAGAAACGTTGAAAGCAAAAAAGCAAGCCCGTCCGCTCGCCTCGATGTAGAGTTATTATTATTGCGGAGAAAATTATCTCGATAATTCCAATTTAAACGCGGCTGGAGCATCCACAATTTCAAATACTTCGCAAAGTGCTCCCTCGCCAGTGCCACTCTCAGTATCTGCCTCTGCCATTTTCGCGCTGTTAGATCGAGGGGACCGTGAAGAATGATGGGCGCACAAGGGTCAATGGGAACTGTAGTTCCCATTTCCCTCTGCTCTGCTCCACTGCAGCTGAAAACAAGATGTGTTTGTAAAACACTAATGCCCCCGTATGCCAAGGAGAAGAAGACAGGATCAAGGCCTAGATCACCTTTCTTCAACGAGAGGAATCGTATACGTAAGTATCAAAGACGTAAGCCAGATGTTAACCAATCAAAACTTTGGCAAAGGTCAAAGTTTTTAAGAAGTTAAAGTGGAATGTTGAAGCTGTGACAATACAGTGGTGTAAAGATGTCACATACTATCCATATTTGTTATGAGTCTATTTTTCTTAACATTCCACTTGCAGAAGAATACAAACATTACCTGGTATTAAAACTGTAATTTTACTGTGATCCAGTCATGATCTCATGATGAAAGGTCTCGTCACAAGGGATGCACATGCCAAGTATGAAAGACCTACCACTAACCAGTCAAAAGTTATGGCCAAAGTTAAAGTTTTATGAAAATGTCACCGACGCCAAGGTCAAGGTCACAAGGTCAAATTTGATGACCTCATCTGAAAGGTCTCGTCACGAGAGATGCACATGCCAAGTATCAAAGACCTACCACAAAGCAGTCAAAAGTTATGGCCAAGGTTAAAGTTTTATGAAAATGTCACCGACGCCAAGGTCAAGGTCACGAGGTCAAATTTGATGACCTCATCTGAAAAGTCTCGTCACAAGGGATGCACATGCCAAGTATGAAAGAGCTACTACTAACCAGTCAAAAGTTATGGCTAAGGTTAAAGTTTTATGAAAATGTCACCGACGCCAAGATCAGGACCGGTGACCTGCTCTAAACAGTTTGCTGATGACTGCTTTCATCTGCCAGAGCCCAAGTCGCAGGAAAAGTCTGGATATCACTGTGGGTCTGTAAATATTGAAATTGCCGCTAAATAAGCCATCGGTTAAAAAGCCCAGCCTAAACTGCTCCGGTCCCGAATTTTCCCTATCTATTCTGTAAAGCACATTAATATGCCCAGGGTGCCATTTAATAAAAATGAGCGAAGAAACTATTTAATGCCAAAAATTACCCAAAATGAAACTCAGTCCATGTAACACCATGAGACCTTGAATAAGATTGAAACTTAAGCCATGATAGAAAAACCAGAAGGAGACTAGGAGTTGCAATTGAAAAAAGCGTAAGCTTCTAGTCTGTTCAAGTGAATGAGATGAACAATTCGCTAGCTAGCATGCAAATGCAAGTTTCCACAATAACTTTTATATGTGAAACTAACTACTTAAATAGCAAAAAGTTTTAGCATGCTGTCCAGAGTAAACAGGGCCTCATTTGACCTGCATGGGCTGTGCTGTTTTTTGAGTGTGCACTGCGGCATGAAGGTCGTGTGTTGTCGCGTGTAGGCCACCAATTTTCGAACAACCTCCCTCATCATGGCCTAATAAAACTCTCAGTAAGTAGCGTTTTGGTGCAGCATGCCAACAGGCTGATTGTCACATTTTTCCTTTTCCCCCTATGATGCGAAAAAAAAAAGTTTTCATCAGTTCATGGAAATAGTATTTTTTGACAATATCTTGTTTACCTATTGTTTTAAGCTCGACTTCCGCACCTAGAACACCTTCCATTATGTCACATCCGCAGATTGGCAAATTTGGGTAAATCTTCATTTTGTTTCCAGAAATATCCACTTGGACCTCAATAAAAGGCTCAGTTTCGAGGAAAAGCGGCAAATTTGGGACACCTAATTGGAAGGATACTGTACATGAAGTGTTGGGTCAAACATATATACCAGATTATTTTTTTGAGAAAATTAGATGAATTTGCACTTTAAAGCAACATGCTCAATTCCACAAAATTTGGGACAGAATGAAAATGTAAATTAAAAAACAGAGTTAGGTCAAAACTAAATTATCTTTTATCTACTATCCATAGACAATGTATACTACTATTTCCTTTCTTGTGTTGCTAGGGAGTCAGAGTCTATCCCAACTAACAGGACGAAAGGCAGATTCATACTGTGGATGGCTTACCAAAGCATCATTAGGCACACACATCATTCAGTCACATCTTTCGGCAATTTAGAGTCACCAGTTACCCTGATATGCATATTTTGTGGCTGTGCACAGAAATTGGAGAACCCAGGGGGAAACCCGCACAAACACGCGGAGAACACGCAGACTCCACTAAGACCCCATTTTGGCTTCAAACCCACTCACTTCATGCTGTGAGGTTACACAAATTCCAAATTTTATGCCTGCAACACATTGCAACATAAGTGGGAATAGTGAATGGAAAGAGAAGTAGTGGAATATTCAAAAAGCACAAGTAAGCTGGTGAACATTCCACAATTAAACTGGTAAATAGGTAACATTTGATTCTAAAATGACTGGGTATAAAATTTGTAGTCAGAAAAGGAATGGTCATTTACCAGCAACATGGCTTGAGGTTCACCTTGAGCAAATATTCCACCATGTGTGAAAATGTGACAAGTACTTTTGGCAATGGGCTTCTCAATTCCTCATGCAGCTTATGTCATAGAATAAAATTGCATATTCTGCTTTCTGTCTTTGTTTCAACATTTAATGCACAACATATTTTTCACTCATGACCGCAGAGAATGCTCATCTCTGAGTTATGCTACACTACAAATGGATGCAATTTTTTTCCATTTTCAGTCCAACAGTGCTTTGCTCATATTTGCCTCCTTCGAAAAAAAGAATGTTCATACCTTCTCGGTAGAGAGGTTTGTCTTATGTGGCCAGCACTAGCATTTTCTTTCACGGCGAGTTTTATTTAATGAATTAATGTAGTCCTCATTTGCTTATACATACCATTACAGTAACACTTTATTGTTTTAACAGATACAGCTGGATATTTTCTCGCATCTTCTCTGTGATAAACAACATTATCACTTGTCTGCTGCAGACCAGGTACCCTTTCTCAGCAGTTATTCATATGGCTCTTCTTTAGATTAGTGAAGTGATGGTTCTTACTGACACCTGTTCTCTATTACTGATGCCAGTGTCCTGGAGTTGGTGTTTTACGACAACTCAAACCTTAGCCTCAGCTGGTTCTTATAAATTTAATTCTCTGTTCTTTGAGGAAGCATTGAAGGATGGGGTAATGGAATGGTCTGCTTCATGCAGTGGACAGGGTAAGGCTAGCTCTCATTTGATGAGATGATTTATAAGCTAGTGATGAGGTTTCAGGAGATTCGATGGCCGTTAACAGATTTTATGTTTGCTGAGCAAACTGAGCTTGCAGGTCTGCAAATAGAAAGCAGAATTTTTTCAGACCAATACACTGCTAGAGCTTTGTTAAAAGCCAGGATATAGTTTTGGGTCAATACCCTCTTGTGTCCTTAATTGGTTCCTGCCATGTTCCAGCAGTCTGCATGTTTTTGTGGTTTTGTCTCTTTGAATTGATTTATCGTACCGTTTGCACCCTTGCACCCAGGTGTTACCATTGTTACTGTTGTGAATGTCTTGTCTAAATAATTTCTTTGTGATTTTATGGTTGCTGGATTGTCATGCTTTTTATCCTGTATAGCCTTCCAGTCAGTTTGTGTCTTCTAATATTAAGGTAAGCTCTGCTTACGTGTGTTTTTGGTAAATGAAGGATGCCAGTGTTTTCATTCAGCTACTCATTCTTTAGATGACAACCCTCAGGCCATTGATGAACATAAAGATTCTAATGTCGGTGAAGAGCTTAAACACTTGGTGATACTGATGGATGCTATGGAAAATGAGCCAAGGAGAGGATCTGAGGGCACAACAACTGAAATAGGCTTGAATAACATTCAGAAGACTAGCTTGGTGTCATATATGATTGGAACTGGTGGCTAATCAAGGATGTAGCAATTTACCCAGAATATTGACCCTATGCAACAAATTGAGTTTTCACCCACATAGCCAAATACGGACAGAGGGATATGTGTGCCATTCACATATATTTCAGTTACACTAAAAGGGCTGTCATCACCAGTCTGTACTAGCAGCACTAGGGACATAAACCACATATCTGCTGAGGTAATGGACTTCATCAGAGCAACATGTCCATCATCTATTGCCTGTTGTGTAAACATCTGATGCATAGTGAATCCTATGATGTTCTAAACAAACTAAAATTCAAGTTCTTGATGACTCGCTTTTAGTTCTTTAGATTTGTCAATGTTCAGACATAGTTTTAAATGACTTGAATGAGTTTATGTTCAAGCAGCACATATCTACAAGTCATCAGCTTCAAAGATGAGGTAGATGCGCATTGTTTATTTCCTGATGCTTGAAGTCCATATATTCCCTCGAGATAAGAATTTGACAAAAAAAAAAAGTGTATTTTTTTCTATAGAACTTACATTGTAACAATTCTTGCAAAGGTTCAATTGTCATTTTACATGATGTTATTTCTTGTGTATTACAAGCTTTGCACCATCTCCACATTTGTGTCACTGCCGTCAATGCCTGGTCAATGGACTTTTTCAAGGGAAGTCTGTGTTGTTTCTTCAAGAATGTTTTTGAATTAATCCTTTAAGGCCTAATGCAAAAATCCCAGCAAAGAATCATGCTGCCGTCTTTACCGTAGTAACCTGTATTTGGGCTGAAGCACAGCTTCTCAGCTTTCAGGAACAGTTGGAATTTTTTTCTATCGTGCAAAACTTACAGTAATTACGGTACTTTCAAAATTACGCGCATATCTACGTCAGCAATGACGCGTTCGGCGTAAAAGGGTTAAGAAGCTACATTTCCAAAGCATATGTGTGATTTTTATGTTCACGTGATTTTTATGTTTTATGTAAAATTTCCAAGTGATCCCAAACTTTTGAAAGGTAGTGTGTGTGTGTGTATATATATATATATAGTACAATAGTGTATAGGGATGATTGTACACCACCAATTTCTTCTAAAAGGAGTTCTAATATATTACGTCTCTTTAGGTCTTTGGTGAAATTTTATTAGAAAATACTAATGTCAGCATTGAGAACAAAAAAAAAATCATTCCCACAAGTATATTGAGGTAAAAATATGGGCGATAAACAAAAGCACTGAAAACATCAATCTTTTAAAGCAATTGAAAGGTGTCACAAATTTTATTTGCATGACTGGATGTTTGAAGGCTCATTCCATGATTAGTAACAGTTTAAAACAGTGTCTAAACTAGTTTGAGGTACCTACAAAATATTCTGCAAAATTACCTCTGATGGTCGAAGTGAAGAAGTATCAAGTAGGAAAGTATCAAGATCTACTATTTCCAGACGCCTGTGTGCAAATGGTCTGATTGGTCATTTTGCTGCCAAGAGCTGGCAACATCAGAAAAGGAGTTTGCCAAGAAATTCACGGATTGGACACCAACAGACTGGGATCAAGTCCTTTAGACAGATTAATTAAAATTCTAAATTTTATCATCCAAATGCAGAACTAATGTGGGCTGTAGAGTTGGAGAACATTTCATAAATGACTGCAAACCCCTTCAATAAAACATTGAGGTGGCAATGTTAAGATTTTGGGTTCAGTCTGCTCGAAAGGAGCCAGTGATCTCATAAAAATCAACGGAATCATAGATCAAAAGAAGTATCACATCATCTTTGAGAGGCACGCATTTCCATCTGAAAAGAGACTGATTGGTTTGGGATATTAATTTAAAACAAGATAATGAATCTAAACACACTTTTAAGTTGTGAAAGAATTCTCTGTTGGAAAGCATCATCTGGTGAAATAAAAGTTAGAATTTGGCCTGCTCGAAGTCCAGACCTTAATCCAATTGGGATTTGCTGGATACCAAGATAAACAAATCTGTTGCAACATTGGAAATCTCTGGAATAGCCTTCAAAACATGTGGAATGGTTTAGCATGTAAAGGAATTTTTAAAAATGTGAAAACTATGCCTGAAAGATTAAATACTCTAATCAAAGCAACGGGTGGTCACACTAGATTGTTAGCTGTTGATCTTCATCTACATGTTCCAATATCACATAAAATAAACACTTGAATAGTAGTTGGTTTCTGATTTATCTTAATTTTGTTAAGCGTATAATTATCACTGCACACTACGGTGTGTTATATATATATATATATATATATATATATATATATATGAAGATGACAATGGAAAAATAATGAAAGAAAAATCCAAAAAAATTATCTTAGAAACAAAACACTGAAAATATATGCAAAAAGTATAAAATATATTAAGTAGTATAATAATACACAATATTATAATATATTATTCTAAATAATATGATATATCATTATATTATAATAATATATGAAATATACAAAAATGCTAAATTTGATCGTTTTTCCAATGTGGTCTTCATGTCTTCATATATATACAGAATACTTTTTGAAAATATTATATTTTCTATATTTTGTTTTATACACTATGTTGTCGTATGTACCCACAACAGGTTCATTAAGTACATGCATTGAGAAAGAAAACTGTATGGAAATGATGTATTTTCCAGTAACTATGGTAAAATGAAGAATGTGAATCCGGGGAAGTCATTACTGTCACCTTATTTTGTTGTCTTTCTGTACCCAAGCATTGTTGTTTAAACTGACCAATTATCAAGCCAACTGGATATAATTCTACTTTTTTATTCTATGACAGAACAATCAGGATAGCCTACTCTGACACATTTTAAATTGGTCACACATCCAAATTATGTTTTATTGGACCATGTAGATTTTAGGACTGACAGACATCATTGCTTGCTGTCACGTTTTGCTTCATTTCCACTGAAGCCTAGGGCTTGGATACCAGGAAAGAAAGAAGAAAGCTTAGATTTGTGACTGTGAAGACATTCCTCTTACCCTTTTTGTACCTCAGTAAAAAAAAAAATGTCAGACTACTCTTAGTTAGAAGAGGATAACAGACAGAGGTTTTTCTGTGGTCCAGATTTCCAGTGGTCCATAGTATTTGGAGAAGTTATTCATAATTTCCTCATTCCTGAGCTCCCCCCGGAGCTGAGCTGTGGGAAGAAGTATGCGTTCCATGCACTTGGCTGATGGTCCTCTCCTCTCATGGAATAACCCTCATGCGGGCCTGTGTGTCACTGCGACCCTCAGTCCAGTAGCCTGCAGCATGACTCATGGTCTTGTCCCAGGGCTGAGCCAGATAATGTCCCCGGTTCCGAGTCTGATAAGATAGTGTGGAGTTACTAGGCTCACAAGTTCAACATGGTACCCATCACTGTGTTCTGAAGTCATAATTAAATGAAGTTACCATTTCTGTTTGAGTAGTCAGAGTCTGAAAATTGTCTCATTTTAGAAATGTTTACTAACTAATCACTTCATTTGGAACACCTGCCAAAGAACAGCATGAATTATCCACAGCAAGGATTCTACAAAGCGCTGGTAAAACATGGGGATTTTGGTCCATGCAAACTCAAGACCATTACACAGTTTCTGCATATCTGTAGGCCGCATATTTATATGTCAAACCTCTCTTCTCACCTGGTACAAATGGTGTTCTATCTACCTGGGTCTGGACAGGCCATAGACTGAAATCAGTCTCACAGTTTGAGATGATGTATGCTCCATGATATGATGTTTTATCTTCCTTGAACTATTTATTTATTCCTTATTGAACTATTTATTTAGTCATAAGGGATGGATTTGATCAGCAACAATACCTAGGTTTGGTATTGCAGTCAAATATTGATGTTAAGGGGACCAATGTGTACCAGGAAAACATCTTCTGCACTGCTTCACCACCAAAACCACTTGCATCGTTGTTATAATATGGATTCACACTGTTTTCCTCTGAAATATGAAACTAGAAACAAAAATCAAGATTCAATTGGTTGACCAGGGATGCAAACCATTGTTTTAAACAGTATTTATCCATGCCTTTCTGATTTCTGGTCATGAGAACATGTCTGCATAGTGTACTCTCTCCTCACTCATTAACAAGTTACTTTTGGCCACACAATTCTTGCTCAATGAATGCATCTTCAGAGGCTGTAGTGTGTGGACATTCCAAGAGGGCAGCTTTTACTTAGATTCTGGAACCACCATGTTAGTTAGCAACAATCACTCCGTGGTAAAAGTCACTCAGACCATGCATAGTATTTCGTTAACATCTTTTAATTTAAGTTTTAAAATTTGCATTAGTATGGGGGAGGATCGGTACATAAAAAAGTCTAAATACAATATCGACATATACATAGAGTGAGTAAAAAAAGAACTATACACTTTTTAATGGGTCATTTTGTGATGGTGTAGCAGTAAACATGCATACAACATATTTTGTACTTTTGTCTCAGACCTTTCCGCTGCTATTGGTACCAGTTACACCTCATTAGGTTTCAGGCATGACTGCACAGAGGATAATTAAGGGACTCAAGTGAAATCTGACATGAGCCAACTGACCAAGGCTGAATATGAAATTGACCATGCATGTAATAATGGGTTGCAGTGTCATTTGAACTTATAAACAGGCATATGAATCTTGCCTGTGCATTGGTTGTAATGACCTGGCACTGCCAAGTATGGTGCGTCCACAGTTACCCCCAGGCAAAGTTACCCCCCAGGCCTTCTTGGTCACTGAATATCATAGGACATGGAACATTACAAATGTGCTGCAGTTTTTGGTGTCAGTTTCCTAATGTGCCATAAATGTTTTATGTTGACTTGAAACTTCACAGAGTGAATCTGCTTTGTTTGCTTTGTATCAGAGCCTGACCAGTTGGCACAAGTGAAATTTCACTTAACTCCCTAAATTGTTCCACAGCAGTCATGGGTTTAATCTAACAAGGTGCAGACTAATTTCAAAAGAAGCAGAAAGAGCTGCTGAAAACGTACATGTGAAAAGATGTTGTATACATTGCTACAGAATATAATAATTGGACATTTACAAAGTGTATATATATATTTTTTAAACTCACTCTGTATAAAACAATCCGTACAAGTTACAATATAACCATGGTAAAATACCCCTGATACGACAAATGACGTCAAACCAAGCAGATAATGTGTTAACATTGGCTTGGTGTAATATTGCAGTGGACTTGTAATGGGCGCCATTTGCAAAATAGGGTGTGTTGTTTTTTTACCGTATAGTTTTTGCACATTAGGCTCAAAAACCGGGAGAAAAGATTGTTGCCGTTTCAAACCGTCTCTTTTTCACACATTTACTCACAAATATGAGTAAATTATTGTAGAAAAGTTGATATTGTTTTTTGTAGTATAAGTTTTTGTAGAAGGAAAAAGAGGACATTAAATACTAAATCTAAACGTTAAATATAAATCAAATTGCAAAACATATATCTAAATTATATATATAATTATATTATAATAATATATGTAATTAAATTTATAATTATATTTATAATTTAGGATTAAGATTTAAGGTTTAGATTAAACCAGTTCCCCAGCAGATGGGACAGCATTGCTGTTCTGTGGGTCATACATGACTTAAGCGTTAAGACAGCCCGAGCGAGTGGTCAACTGCGCGCTAGCAAGAAATGGTGACAGGTATAAGCCAAGATTTGGCAACAGCCATACAGATGGCTGTTTCCTTAGGTATATGGGCAGCGATATTTTTTTTCCGTACTGTTCATGCATCGCTGCTGGAATTCTGGTCCCCCCACTTCACTTTCATCCCATAATTGCATCAATTTGCGCCTTGATTAAGCTGACAAAATAAGGCTACAGTTTGAGTACTGTCTTACTCGCTATGGAGCTGGTTGGCTATGTAGCTAGCAAACTAACGTGATATTGAACTGTATAATGTTATAGCTAGCACACTAATGTATTTCGCTACATAGCCAACTGGCTAGTGAGTTAAACAGGCTACAGTTCATTTCAATGACCAAACTATTCTCAGAAATAATTACGCCGATAAAATAAGGCTACAGTTTGCGTGCACGGTCATGCTCACTCTGGAGCTAGTTGGCTACCTAGCTAAAGTGATATCGAACTGTATAAAATGATAATAACCAGTTACAGCCTTTTTGTGTTTGATAAGTGCATATGGTGTCCTTTTCACAGGCTGCAATTTTTTTTCTGAACCATTAACACATCACAATTTCTAAGGGGGAAAAACATCCCCAAAAGGAAGACACTTCTATAGTTCACATTGCTCCTGATATCCAATGTGAATAAAGCTGACCATTACAGATTTTCAACATTGAAGAGATGATAATGATTCCCATTGACAGTAACTGTGAATGCCCTCCTGAAACTAGGCTTATGCTGTCGCAGGCGACGGCTAGGGGTATATCCCCGAACGCCCCCAATCCTCAAATTCCCAAATCCTTAAATAGACTTTGAATAGACTCTCATTTGAACTTAATTTCAGGTCAATCGGACAAATGGTTCTGAAGATATGGCCAAAATGGTAATTTTCCATCACAAAGCGTCACCTGGTGGCAAAATATTGAACCATACAGGTATGATGTCATCATGTGACAGGTTGTGAGGTCATGACCTTGCAGTTGCACATAGTTTCATGTCAATTGGAGAAATAGTTCCAAAGATATAGCAAAAATGGTGAATTTTATGTGACAAAGCTCCGCCTTGTGTCAAAAGTTTGAACCAAGCAGGTATAAAGTCATCGTGGCACACAACATCAGGTCATGACCTTTCATTTGCACTTGCTTTGAGGTCAATCAGACAAATATTTCCAGAGATATGATTAAAAAAGTGATTTTTTCCATTTTTGGCCCCTGGTGGCCAATCTAGAAATTGTAAATTGTCCAAAATTAAATCAGCTCTTCCTCTTTATGATACTTACTTATATGCAAAATTTGGAATTTCTTATTGAAATATTACTGCAGTAATGGCGTTAACACGTAAATCAGTTTTTGGCCCCTGGTGGCCAATTTAGAGATCGTAAATTGTCCAAAATCAAATCAGTTCTTTCTTTTAATAATACTTACTTATGTGCAAAACTTGAAATTTGTAATTGAAATATTACTGAAGTTATCGCGGAACAGTGATTTTTTCAGTTTTTGGCCCCTGGTGGCCAATCTAGAAATTGTACATTGTCCAAAATCGAATCAGTTCTTCCTCTTTATAATACTTACTTATATGCAAAATTTGAAATTTGTCATTGAAATATTACGGAAGTTATCGCGTTAACACGTAGTGCGACAGCGGCGGTCGGATTGTTATTTTGTTCCTCAAAATAACATATTTTCACATAAATACACTCATGCTTTAACCCTATCTACACCGGGGGGGGTGGTTGGGCTTTTTATGCCCGAGCCAATTTTCACGTTGTATAATTTCTGAACGACTCAAGCTAGGACCACGAGACATGGTGACTTTTCCTTAAACTTCTCTGGGAACAATTTTATATCAATAAGTCAGGTAGTCCACCATCTTCCCTGTTTCCATGGCAAGGGTTTTTAACAGGTATGTCTGACAAAAAATCGCCTATTTTGGTTTCATCAACATAGTTTCCAGATTTCATTTTAAAATATACTTATTCCGTTATATTAACAATATCTTGCGTAATTTAAATTTGTAAGAGATTACCCTATTATGACAGTTTTTGGCAATAAAATCAAAACATGATGTCATCATGATGTCATAATAGGTCATAATAATACCAAAATTTTTGTAGTTATTTACTTTTACGTGTACATCATCCCCTGTAAATTTGGTCTTATGCCATGTCGTTTACTCGTTACTGGGGGGGACGTAAAAAGCCCCGCCCCACAGTCCCAGGAAGCCCCAAAAAGCCCAGTCTAGATAGGGTTAAAATGGCTATGATATAAAAGCTGGAAATTTGGCAGGGACATGCTGATTTTTTCTTAAAAAAAAAAAAACAATTGGAGATCCTTGGAAATTCATGAAGGCTCATGATTTCTCTTTTTGCTATTTTTTCTGTTTTGCAAGTGGAAACTGAACACATCCCTGTCATAGTTTTGAAAACTGGCTTCTCCTTCATTACATCTAGATTTGCCACAGCATAATAGCTTGCTGGAAAGCAGCACCCTGGAATTTTACATTGGTTCCTTAGTTTTGTAATGTCGTAAACATGTCAGTTTGTAACCATTGTTTTTTTATTATTATCTTTTTTTTATTTGGACTGCCATTCGGACAGTGCAGTTACAAAGTGGACATGCTCAGTCATGGTGATGACTGCTTGTTTTGCTCCCGACATGTCTCGTAGCATGTGAAAAAACACCAAACAGACATGTTAACAAGGTTAGAAACATTTTTGGTTAAGGAGGTCTTTAATTAAACGGATAGACAAAATTATAAACATCAAACTGCAGATTTTAGTATTTATAGATCACAAATATCCATTGCACACATTTGCCTTACAGTTTTTATCATAGACCCAAACTTTTCCAGTCTATAAGCTATGTAATGTTTAAAGATGAACTGGTTGGTATGTGCATGTGAAAAATATTTGGTCATAAAACTTTGCTTGCAATGTGATATTTAGTGTATGAATATGCACAAGGTTAATTTTGACAGTAAACTATCTGGCTTGGGCTCTAGCAGAGTACCAGAATGAAGCAGTAGCAAATAACCCCAAATTATGTCAGAATATCTTCCTATGTAGTCATCCACCCACCCTCCAACCCTCTGCATAATGCTGTAACTATAACCCCAAGGAATACTTTCAACTGACATGAACCTGGATGAGAACATAATTCTATGAGCTTACATAGAATTACTTGAAACAGACCACAAACATGTTTATGTCATCTTTAAAGGTAATATGGGTAATTTTATTCTAGATAATGAGCAACATCCCCAGCGCTTGATTTTAACAAGTTTCTTGATGTTCATTTTTAAAGTGTTACATCATTTAATTACTTGCAGCCAGCCGTTTCCCCCATTTAATTCGGTCTCCCCCTGCAGTCTCCTTATAATTTTCTGAAATGTTAGTGGAAACTGCTACATCATCCCCTCATTCTGACTCCCAAATCTGTTTTATCAAGTTTCTTTTTTGGCATCTGTCTAGACTGCTTTTTTCAACATACTGAGTGAAAGTCCCTGAGTAATGATTAGCAATATACGTACACATGCGTGCATGTGTGGTGTGTGTGTGTGTGTGTGTGTGTAACACAGTATATGGTAATATAAATCATAAATCAAGAAATTTTCTTCTAACCGCTGCATTTTTCTACATTTGTTCGACATATGCAGCCTCTAAGGCATTGAATTATACATGAGGCTGAACAGAACAGATTTTTTGTCTCATAGGTGTTATAAAGCAGCAGAAGGTTCCATACATTTTCCGGAAAGTATCCAGGAGTTCCAGCTCACCTCTGTCTAGTCTACCCTGCTGGAAATAGGACAAGAATAATATGCAGAATAAAAGAGAACATCCTGCGCTAGCCTTACATTCAGTCCGAGATGGCCAATAAAGCCGAGTAGCACACATCTGCTCAGAGCATGATGGAGCAGTCATGGGATGGGTGGGTACTCTGCAGTGGGGGGAGGGCAGTACAGAAAAAGCGTGTCTAGACTGTTCCTGGCTTGCCTGAGTCTTAAGCTTTGAAGTGTGTCTTTGCAGTGCTTAGTGGTACTTCCAGAGAGTGTGCTCTGAATTTCAATGAGTATTATTGGAATCTTTGACTTACTGGTCTAGAGTTATCTTCAAGAAGATTACGAAAACTCAGAGTTTCGTGGTAAGAGGAGAATGTATGCTCTCTCTGCACCATTCCTGTGGTCATTTCTTTGTCTCTGCTTAGCTGTGCCCCTTCTGAGGTTATTTAATTCACCATGATGGCTAACCGGCTGGTCAACTATGACCCATTATGCTTGCAGAGTAGACCTTGCGCAGCTATAATTTCGATTACAGCCACAAATTCCACCTTTCAATCAAATATCACTAAATGTTCATGAAAATCTACAGTTTTTTCAAAGTAAAAAAATGTAAAAAATGTGCTGTATCTGATTTAAAATTTGTTTTTCACCCAAAATGTAAAAATCACAGTTTCATGTGTTAATTTTGAATAAAAACACTTTTCTAAGTATAAAATGTGAAAGCAAAACAATTTTTAACTTTGGTAACCCTTCTCAATCATTATCTGTAAATTAAGAATTTTTAAAATTAACATTCCTTATAGATTTGGTGATTCTGGGCACTTTTTTTTTATTTCCGCTAGCAGAGAAAGATATTCACTGGCTTTTTCCTTTTTCAAAACCTACAATCTACTTATACTGTTTCTATGGACTAGCTAGCAATTGTCAAGTGGATAATAGTGCTTAGTTCTCAGGTCAAAAATTCCACAAGATATATCTGCATTTTAACTACTTTCCCTGGCTTCATTAAATTATAATTTTCACTGACATCATATCTTGGTGGAATGTGTGGTTGTGTGCTTTTGTTCCTTCATACAGACCATAGACCCGTATCAGTAGAGTATTTTACCATGCTTGCGACAACCTGGCTGGTGTGCTTGCGGCTATTACCATACTTTTGATAGTGATATAATTCTGATAATCTCTAATATAATAGTCAAAACTCCAAAAGTTACATTACTAGCCAGATGAACATTACCTAATTGTTTTATAGACGTGATCCACATAATCTTGACTGAAGGAACAGGAACAGGAACACAGTGAAGAAGATAGTCCTGGATAGTATTCTTTTCAAGTGTCGTCAAAGACTCTGACTCAAATTTCTGATTTTCTCTAAAGTTAGCATTCAGTGGTAGTAGCTAAAGCATGTGTGGCAGGCCAAAGGAGGGCTCAGGTGGGGAATTGAACCCCAAACTCCTAGATAGGAGTCAAACACACTGACCACATCGCCAAAGAGCCAGGCTTGTTCGCAAAGTAGCCAAGGCACGTACTTATTAGGAGGGATTTCTAGTGACAGGACCCTTCAACTGTCACATCTCTCCCCCTCTTTCAGGAGCTTGTCCTCATACTCCATGCTTTACACATGCTGCCATCCATTAAGATCCCCCAGATCCTGCCAATTACAGCAAATAAATAAGAAAACCAAAACAGTTTGCAGTGGGCCAAATGTTGGAAACACTGGTTCCCTGCAGCAACATACAAATGGCCCTCTGCCAATGATAAAGAAAAATACGAATGTACACAACTCACAGAGGGCCAAGAGATGAAACCGCTGGTTATCAACAGCTGGATACAAATGGCCGCCTACCAGTGGTATGTATCAAACAACACCAAAATAACCAACAATATAACTAAAGTTATTTAAAATGAATAAAGGAAATAAACCCCACCGATGGATGCACACACATTCACATGTACAAGACAAAGCCCTGACCAAGGGCGATTGCAATTTACCAAAACTGTAGAAACAGAATGCAATTACATTGTCACAGTAAGCCAGCTATAAAGCAAGGCCGTGTCACTTAAAACTGAGTCAAAGCATGCATCAAAGCAAATTTGAGTGCAAGCCAAGCACAGAGGCAGATACAAAATCAAGTAGAGGCAAAGCAGTAGCGTGTTTTTGCAGTGCAAGCAGAGTGGCATTCCAATTCTCAATTAAGCATCAGACAATGGCCTCTATCAGCTCCAGGAAAGGAAAGCAGCACTCGTGCAAGTATACCAATTACTGACATCTGTAGGCAATGCAGCACAATCCGAAGGGGAGGGTTACTGCGAACCACCGTTAGAAATCTGCCACAAGCACAAAAGCCAGGTAACCCGGAAAAGGTGTAAACTTGACGTCAGAAGGTTAAAGAACCTCTACCTATCTTTATATCGGTTAGCCCCATGAAATGATTGGCTGATGATAGCCATACGATTATAATGATACGAATTGACAAGCTAAGCGAAAACTCTAATTTTACTGCCACACAGGCAATCTGGACCGTGACAGGAAACCAGGCTTTTCCTTTGATAAACAATGCTTTTGGACAAAAAAAAAAAGTTTTGGTTATATGTTTTTATAATTCCTGACCTCTTTTCTCAGTTAAGTTACATTGAGGTTCATTGGTGATTTGAATTGCATACGTGCAGCCACATCATGTTTCCCTCTGTCTCCTGCCTCATGGAATTTCCAAAAGCTGAAGAATCTCACAGTTTCCCAATTCTACCTCTGTGGCTTTTCTGGGGGAGGGTTGGTGCGAGGTTTTGCTTGCCTACTTACTCACCGCTCTGTGGTTGTCTGCATACTCAAGACATTGGCTGTCCCCGTCTGTGTTTTAATAAAGATTCCTAGCCATAGCCATATAAACAATATGAAAAGCAACCTCCATTGCTCTCACAAAGCCCCCTCAGAACATAATTTGTTATGACTTGAAAATCACAACAAAGAACACCAGCAATGACTATTTAAACAAATTTATTCTTCACTGATAAAGTCCAAAAATTTCTATAAATAATCCACTGTGCAATCTTATAATAACACTCTGATACCAAAACAAAACTCTCTCCCTACTGATCAAAATCACAGCATTTATGTAGACTAGGAACATTCTGGAAAGATTTACGGGAGTCCTGGGAGATCCACCCCCCTCCAGGCAAGAAGAAGCCAGAAACTTCTAGAGAGCACTAGTCTATTTCATCACAAACAAGTGGTATTGCATCAGATCATGTTTTTCTACAGACACACCACCAGAGGGTGCTAAATGATGAACAAAATAAACAAATAGCTGACCAGTAAGGCCGAACAAATAGTATGTAACAAATCTACATTTACAAATGATATACAGCACTTCACATAAAATACTCATACATAACAACTTGTATACATTAAACTGAGCCCATACACAGCAGATTATACCTCTCAAGCTAGAACTAAACAGTTAGAGAGGAATGAGGAATGAGAACACTTTCACACGTGTGTATTTAAGAATCTCTGTGTGTGCGTGTTCATTTGTGTGAGTGTGTGTATGATTTGTACATAAGCAGTTCCAGTTGTAAGCCAACTGAAAGTGATCATTTTCGATTGTTAACATTGAGTCGAATGAAAAAGTATTCAATTGCTTCAGATACAAAAGTTCTCAATTTGGTTATTACCTCTCGTATGGTGTTCATATTTATCCTCTTCCACCCCGGACTTACCATGGGAGAGCTAATAGCCCGACTCTCATCTCGCTTTCACCCTCGTCCAACCAAGATTTTTTCCTGTCGCCCAAAAACGTTAACAGATATGATCTAATGCTTCAATGTCATTGTTTATTCATCCTTTGCGCTCATGGAAAAATGATGAGGGTACCTCATCCCCTGGGGGTAGGGTAGGCCGTCAAAGTCGAAGGGGGGTTGCCACCAGTGTCAATTTTTGCCTGTTTTTGATACAAAATATGCTTCCAAATTAGTTGCAAATAGTATGCTATTATTATGTTTCATGCTCAATGAACTTCGTAGACCACATCGATCGTCATCGTTATTGCATTATTGATGTAGCTTGTCCTTGTATTAGTAAATTTTGGAATTACACTGACCAGCGGTGACCAGTAACCTTGAAGTGATCTTCACCTAATTATATTAGAAGTGCATGACTGACATACTTTTACTTGTGTGTTTGACTGGATGCTGTACTGTATACTATTTTTATACTGCGCTATAGGCCTATTATTATGCCAGTTCATAGAATTGTTCATAAAGTTGTTCGCATAATTCATTGACAAACCTTTTATGCAAGTGTGTAACATTTTGAAGATATTAGTTATGACGTCACTATGACGTCACAATGTTGAAATGTGTTTTAGTTGAACTTGAATTGAAGAGAGGACATCTGTAGCTGTACACTGATACCAAACAAGATGATGTTTATTGCTTAATTTTGAAATAATCAGTGTTCAGGGTTGTAGTGGAGAAACCCTTAGTTGGACGAGGGTTAAAGCGCATTATTTCTCCAAAACCACTCCTATTTATGCTTCCAAACTGGCAAATAAGCGTAAATTCCTTCTGTCACAAAGAGGATCAATCAGTAGAATTACTGTCCACTTCCCGGCAGCTTACATTATTGTTCATAACAGTAGTAATCAAGCATTTTCCCATCCACATTAATGGTAACGTGGTAACAAAACAATACTAATTTTTCTCTGTATCATTACTCGATCAGCCTAAGAAAGTGTAAAAAAAAAACAATGCAGTTTTGCTGACTTAGGGCCGTGTCTTAAGTTTGCTAATGTAAAAATAAAATTCTGTATATGACCAGTGATATTACCATTATGCGGGTTAACTCTCGAACTGTTTGCAACACAGAATCTGACAATTAATTGAATCAATTTTCTGAGCAAATAGGCTACCTATCGAGCTTTAGACTTTTTGTGACTCCTTTTGTTCACGCCACCATTTTGGCAGGTAAAGAGCCGATTCAAGCCATCGAAGCTCACTGCTCACTTTACATTCAAAGAAATTGAGCAATATAATTGAAAGCTCAATAGGTTCAACATTATTGACCCTCATAGTACCTCAGGTGAACTTTTAACAAGTGCTGAGTTAGCCGGATCAGACAATGTTCCAGGCTCACCATATCTGGAGAACTGCTGTTCTCTACAATCTCATATTGTAACTTTAAACGAACTTTCCGAGAAGCTGTACAATAAAAACCGTATCAAATATGAAAGTTTGATGCATGGCATACATTTTGAATGAGTTTAAGTAAAAAAAACTTAATAACCAAGTAATAATAATCAAATTATCAAATCATGCTATTAACAATGAACGCTTCAAGGTAAGAAGCGTTGAAAATTGAATAAATCAATTATTATCGCATTGCGACAAGGAGTATGCAACTGCTCTTTCACATAAATGAAGCTAATTCCTTTGAAGGTTGAAAAAATATTGATTAAGTCCCATCTTAAAATAAATTAGGTTGCATAGCTGGGAAAAAAATACTAAAACAGGAGACGGAATTCGGAGAAAGCATTGGATTACTTCATTCCATCCCTGTAATATCACTATTAAGTTTGTTGCCAATTTAGTCCATTGGTGATCTTTGTCACTTCCTAATTTCTTAGTAATTACAGGTTTACATATTGGTCTCAATTATTCAGTAAATAAATTGTGTGATTATGAATCAATTGATCTTAAACAGGAACAAATTTAAAGCAATTAGGCTCATGGCACGCCATTAAGTTAAGAGCCTGGCATAATCCCCAAAATTAAGAATGAGACAGAAGAAAACTGCCTTTAGGAAGAAAACTCAAACAGTAGTGAGACAAATCTCCACAATGGGAGAAAAGCTCAGGTTGAACCCAACTTTCGTAGGGGAGGCCATCTACTACTGGCCAGCTCATTAACTAAAATTGCATTAAAATCTAAAAAAAGAAAAGAAAGGAAACACTGATCATAATTCCTGGCAGGAGCGTCTGTAGCTCCAGGCAATGGTGAGGCATGGATGTAACCCATGCGTACAACTGGATCACGACAGCAGCAGCCAAAACTACAAGGTAAGGGACAGGGTTTGAGTGGTCCGTGGAATAAGGATGAGGGAGGGAGAGGATCCAAGTAATTTAAAGCTTTTAAATCAGCAATGTAACTTTATATTCAACTCTGAATTTGAAAGGCAACCAATGAAGATTTTTGAGCACTGAACCACTGGGTTCACATTTCTTAGTTCTAGTAAGAAACCTAACAGCAACATTCTGCACAATTTGAAGGTATTTCAGAGCCAAGTATATGGAGGTAAATCCCTATCTTTATTCGAGAGTGTGGTTTTTCGTTTTATGCGTAGACTGTACAAAATTTTCCCCCGAAATTAGCGTGGTATTTCATTTTGTGCATAGACTGTAAAAAGGTTTTCCCCGAAATTCTGCTCTCGCGCTCAAATTGCCTTCATTCACGCTTGGATTTTTTTCTCCTTGCAGTCAAAACCGCCTCTGAATGCTTGAAACATTTCTGCTTGCACTCGAAACATGCTGCTCGCACTTGGATTTTTCTGCGGTACATTCCTATCAAAAATCACCAACCAATAGATTGCCAGGTTCCGTGTTGACCAATGAAATGATTGCTGCCTCGTTACTGGCCCATTCGTTTAACTTCATACGGTGTACTGTGGGGGCGGGCGACGCTTACGCAGACTCACTCCGCAGATACTGCGGAATGTGTGGCTACGCCGCGAATGCACAATCGCTTATTAAACTATGTTACTCTGTAGTTTATGTAGCCAACTACCTAGCTAGTGTTATGGCCCCAATTTCTTATTACAATCTACAACACAACAGCAACAGCAAGGGATGACAGACACAGTTTTAAAAACTTAAACACATTTAATTTTTAAACAAAGACAAAGACTAATAACAACTAACTAACTGACCAAGATTGATTAGTAAAAAAAAACAGAAATATTTACAGTCTCCTGGTGATGTGCTGGGTGAGGAAAAAAAAGGCTAAAAAACACAGGCAAAAATCCACAAAAGAAACTTCACAGGTCTTGAACAGAAATGACAGGTCTGGTCACACGTATCCTTCTTCTTGCAATTTCTCCTACTACTTTACTGTCTCAATTCTTTTCCTTTTATACTCTTTTGCAGACCCCACCCACATTTAGACCTCTTTTTTTTTACTTTTCGGGGACTTGCCCCAGACATGTCCAGGACATGTCTAAACATAGCTCCAGTCTGAGCTGAATAAAAAAAAGGTAAATACTGCCATCCAGTGGCCTATATTCACATTACACTAGCAATTTAGCTAACGTTATCTATGGAGAATCTTTGTAAATGATTGTCCTAATTAAGCGTTGTCATTTGTGTTTGCCCTAATTTCACCAGCTTGTTAGCTGTACCTGTGATTGCACTTCAGGTAGCATACCGTGGGGGTTGGGGGCGGTGACTCTCAGACCCACTCACAAAGACACTGCAGTATCTTTGGCTATGCTGTGTGACCGATCGTTTATTAAACTACGCCACTCTTGATTATTTAGCCATCTAGTTAGCTAAAGTAACAGACTCAGAAGGATGTCAGCCGCCTCAGATGCGTACGACTGTTATTTGCACCTCTGTGGTAAAGGCAAGATATGATACGGCTTTAATGACAAACACGACCCCGAGGCACACATTCACTGCTGCAAATACTGTATCAGCATGAAGGCATCAGACAAAACTGTCTCTCAACCTCATGGATATCTCCTGCTCTCATTGCAGACTGACTATCGAGAGAGAGAAGAAAATGGAATGGAAGAAAATTCTATACAAATTGCTACAAGTTACATTACAGGCATAGCTTGGTAAATATTACAAGGAACTGCAAGGCAATAATGGTGAAAGATCTACATCTTCTGCTAAGAGTCGAAGGATTTAAAAACAACTCTGTCACACTAACATTAACTTTGGAAAATCCAATTTAAGTGATATGATTTGATTTAGCCATGACTTTACTATCTAAGCTAGCTTCCGTGCATCCAAACCGCATTTTCACATTTTTGGGACGTTGACTAGCTAGCAAGCCAGCTCAAAAGCAATCACCAGTACTGCAAACTAGCCAGTGAAGTTAGGGCAAAAATAAATGACACAGCTTATTTAGGACAATTATTTACAAAGATTCTCCATAGTTAACTTTAGCTAGCAAGCTAGCTAGATGGCTACATAATCTACAGAGTAACATAGTTCAAAAAGCAATCGCTGCATAGCCAGATTCTACGGTATCTTCGGAGTGAGTCTGTGTGTTAACGACACTGGCCCCACAAACGAATGGGCCTGCAGCGAGGCAGTGATAATTTCATTGGTCAACACGGAACCTGGCATTCTATTAGTTGACGGTTTTTATAAGAATGTACTGCAGAAAAAATCCAAGCGCGAGCAGCATGTTTCGAGTGCAAGCAGAAATGTCTCAAGCGCGCAGAGGCGATTTTGAGTGCGAGGAGAGAAAATCCAAGTGCGAGCAAGGAAAATTTGAGTGGGAGAGCAGAATTTTGGGGAAAATTTTTGTACAGTCTACGCACAAAATAAAATACCATGTTAATTTCGGGGAAAATTTTTGTAAAGTCCACGTATTAAACAAAATACCATGCTCTTGAATAAAGACAGGGATTTACCTCCACACAAGTTAATGCAACCAGAGAATAAAAAAACCTTACAGTAATCTGGGCAGGAGGTCACAAATGCGTAAACCATCTTTTCAGTGTAGTGGGGAAAATTTTTCTCCGTTTTGTCATGTTTCTCAGAAGTAAAAAGGTTTTTTTTTAATGAGGTTGTAAATATGAGCTTGGAAAAAGTTCTGGAGCAAGATTGACGTGAAGGTTTTTAGCAGCAGCTCTGGCAGAATCGGAGAGGCTATCAAAGTTGAAAGGAATGTGCCTCTAAGCGGTTTGGGACCTATTACCAATATTTTAGTCCTATCTTCATTTCATAATAGAACATGTTGGGTCATTGAAGCTCTTGCAGCTCTCAGTCACATCTGTAATTTAGTTAGTGAAAAGGATTCGATGCCTTAAAGAACATACAGAACTGTGTATCATCAGCACAGTAATGCTGGTCAACACCATGGACCCAATTTTTCTGCATGCGGTAATGGGTCGTGGTACTATACTACCAGCTGCAGTAAATTAGCTCACACAATTAGGGTATATTAAAGTCATTAGGTGAGTTCAGTCCCATTTCTGATGGACAGCGATGATAGCCCTCTGCATAGCTCAAACGTGCCTACCCCTTGACAGTCTAAACATTTTTATCCATTGCTCAGAAAAATGAAATGCTAAAACCTTGAGGTCGTTTTCTGGTGTTTTCTGTGACGCTACCAGGATGAAGAGGATGGAGATGAATATAATATAGAAGGTTATAAGCTCTTTAGGAAGGATAGATGTAATAGGCGAGGAGGGAGCGTAGCACTCTATGTGAACGAAAACATTAATGTTCAGGAAATTCTTGAAATTGAACATTCCTTGTCCAGTGAAGATATCTGGGTCAGGCTCATTGGCAAACACGAGACAGGTTTAAACATAGGAGTATGCTATTGACCACCAGCTTTGGACAGTACAATCAATGAAATGCTTTTTAGGAGGATTACGCAAGCTTGTAGTGGTGGTGGGACTATTATCATGGGAGACTTAAATTATCCTGGTAGCAATTGGGAAATGGTGAAAGGACAGGGTAGGGGGGAGGAAGAATTTCTAGATGTTATAAATGATAATTTCTTGGTGGAGTATGTTAATAAACCAACCAGAGAGAAGGCAATTTTAGCCTTAGTGCTCTGTAATGACCCCGATAGAATTAGCAATGTTGAGGCACTGGAGCCACTTGGGACAAGTGATCACTCTGCTGTTAATTTTGATGTTTCATGGGAAGTTAAAAAGGTGTATTCTAAAACAAAAATGTTCAATTTTAGGCGAGCAATCTTTGACAGGATGCGCTCATATCTAGCAGAAAAAAAATGGGAGACACTCCTGGACTGTGAGTCCGTAAATGAGATGTGGGAAAGATTTAAGGGGGTTTTACTTGAATCACAATGCAGATTCATTCCGAAGGTGTCCAAAAGTAAGCTGAAAAAGCAGAATCCTCAGTGGATGACCAAAAGTATTTGTAGGATGTCGAGGGAAAAGAGGAATCTTTATAAGATGTACATAAAGGATAACAATGAGAATGCTAGGGCTGAATACTGTAAAATGCGGGCTGTGGTCAAAAAAGAGCTGAGGAAAGCTAGAAGACTGTATGAAAGACAAATTAGAGAGGGGGCAAAAACTAGCCCTAAACGCTTCTTTCAGTACTGTAGCAGAAAAAGGAAAGTTAAAGAGCAGGTTAAGTGCATAAAGAATAAAAATGGATCGCTGCTATATGATAACAAGCATATTGCGGATGCCTTAAACAGTTACTTTGTTGAGAATTTTACCTCAGAGGGGGTCTTTATTTGGCCAAAGGGCATGTCAAATGCTCAAGATTATTTAGCGGAAATTGAGGTTCGGGATAACGAAGTATTAGACAAGTTGCATAAACTAAAAGCAGATAAGGCGGCGGATCCTGATGGTTTATATTCTAGAGTGCTCAGGGAAGCTGGTGAGTTCATCTTTAAGCCACTATCCGCCATCTTCAGACGGTCTTTAGAAACTGGAGAAATACCAAATGATTGGAAACAGGGCATTATAATACCAATATATAAGAAAGGGGACCGTACCGAGCCAGGAAACCACAGGCCAGTGAGTTTAACTTGCATTTCGTGCAAAATATTGGAATCTATCATAAAAGATGAGCTGGACTTATTTCTTGAACGTAACAGTATCTTGAGGGATAGCCAACATGGTTTTCGGAAGGGAAGGTCATGCCTAACAAACCCTCTGGAATTTTTTGAAGAGGCCACCAGGACTTACGACTAGAGCAGGGCTTATGACATCATATACTTGGATTTTCAGAAAGCATTCGATACAGTACCGCATAAGAGACTAATTTTTAAAATGAGCTCCATTGGAGTAACATGAGGTATTCTGAAGTGGATTCAAAACTGGTTACAGGATAGAACACAAAGAGTAGTGGTCAGTGATATCTCATCTGAGCTGGGTATGGTGGGGAGTGGCGTCCCCCAGGGATCGGTGTTGGGACCTTTGCTGTTCCTCATTTACATTAATGACCTTGATAGGAATATTGAGAGCAGATTGGTTAAATTTGCAGATGATACTAAATTGGGGGGTTTGGCAAATAGTCTAGGGTCCACTAAAGTGATTCAGGACGATTTGGATAGAATCCAGAATTGGGCAGAAATGTGGCAAATGAAATTTAATCTAGCAAAAGGTAAAGTTGTACATGTCGATAATAAAATCATTAGACGTGATTACTTCATGGGAGATTTAAAACTGGAATGTGCTGCACAAGAGAAAGATCTGGGAGTGATTGTTAACTAAACCCTCACAGGTTCTAGCCATTGTGCCATAGCAGTTAAAAAAGCTAATCGGATGCTTTAGTCTTAGGAAAAGGAGACTCAGGGGTAATTTGATTGAGGTCTTTAAATGTGTTAAAGGGATTAACAAAGTGAATCATGTAGGATTCCTTTGACCAAGTGTTGTGAGTATAGAACTCGGGGTCACAAATGGAAGTTGACCAAAGGTAAATTTAGCACTGATATTCAGAAATATCTCTTCACCCAAAGAGTAATTTCAATGAGGAATAGCTTACCTGACCATATTGTTGAGGCAGAGACCTTGGGGGTTTTCAAGAGCAGGCTTGACCTAAAGCTAGATACCATTGAGTCATTTAGTATCTGAAGGGATATATTCACAATAGTATAAAGAAACTGGCGAGCTTAGTTGTGCTGAAAGGCCTGTTCTTGCCGTTCATGTTATGTTATGTTAAATTATTTGTAGGAAACGGCCACTGCATTTTCAAATGAATAACATGGAGCTGTAGTCAAAATTCCATTTCAAGTATAAAATCATTAGGCTGTATCACATCCTTCTGCCTGAGTACAGTTGCAGCCTTCTAATGCCAAGCCACTGCCCCGAGTCAGACCCCCAGTGGAGCACGACAGTTAATGCACTGGCCGGCCACTGTCCTGGGCTAGTCCCCCAGTGCTGCAGGACAGTAGCTGCACTTGTAGCCTAGTAGCCTGTGCTGCAGGACACTACAGCCTATGAAATGTTACAGTCCCCTATTTATTATTCAATGGATCGCCACTCTTCATATTAAGCCTAATAGGAGCTACATCATAACATGTGCTCATGTTTAAATATACTCAGAACAACTCCCATTGTCAGATGGCAGATGAGGTTGTGATGGTCTTTGTCAATATCACATATGATGAGAAAAATCAGGCCCCTTGTCTAGTTATGGTGTCTAAAATTGGAAGCATATCCAGCAAGAGGAGCAAAGAGCTTAGAAAAGATCCTAGAGGTATTCCACAGTTTACCCTAGAATGCTCTGATGACCTGTTTACCCTAGAAAACTGAGATCTGTCAGAGAAGAGAGTTGAACCACATAAGAGCAGGTCTAGGAATACAATTTTTTTTTTCTAACTGGCGAAGAATAATATAATGGTCAACGGTATCAAAGGCAGCACTTAAATCCAAAAACACAAAAACAGAGATGCAGCAACAATCTGTGGAAAGAAGTAAATCATTTTTGGCTAAAGTGAGAGCTACTTCACTGATGCTTTATAAACTCAAAGAGAAACCTCACTTATAAGTTTACAAGAAATAGGAAAGTTTCTGAGTGACACATTCCTCAAGGACCTTTAAAGCTGGGTGCACACTACAGGAAATTTGGGTCAGAACTGGCCTTCCCGAGAATCAAGGAACAATCCAAATTCGGCTGTGATGTTCATCCCAGTTATTTGTAAGTGTGCGGAGGTTACAGATCCAAATTCGGCCCCTCTTGAATTGATTGGGACCTCTTCGATAATATCCAAAAAGTTGGATATTATCATGTGTTCGGGGATGATCCTACAGGGCGTTACATCATCCAGCGGAAACCAGAAGTAACAAAGTAACCAAAAGAAGATGGCACGTTGGACAGGAGAGATGGAGGAGTGCCTGGTGGCGATGTGGGAGGAAAATGAGAGCCTGTACAATATTTCCTTGCAAGACTTACGAACCGCGTCATGAAAAAGAGCGCTGTGGGCAGATGGCCATTTAACACTTAAATGAGAGCAGGCAATCAAGGGTTCATGGTTATATTGTTACGTTTGATAACTATCCAGCATTTTGGCAAAACAAACCTGCTAGCGTTAAAAGAGCCCTGACGGACAGCTGGAGACAGCTTTCTCTTGTGTTAACGCTAGAAAGCGTCCACTGGACTCACGTTTGATTATGCGAGTTTTTGTGAAATCTTGGAAGATAAGGATATCGGGAGCTGTAGTGTGCTGAGTCCCTCTTCTTGACCAAATTCGTACACAGCTCATTGATTAAAATCGGCAAGGATTATCATTATGTGTGCAGCCCCCCGTGATTTTAAGATCTTAAAAGATTTGGAAACTCCTGCAGTGTGCACCCAGCCTAACAGAAATGGGAGGCTTGGAATTAGCCTTTCATTGGCCCGGATGTTGGCGTCCAAATTTGTTAAGTGGCTTGATTTCTGTTTTAAACGGGCACTGTCATGACATGTCCATGCTTAACTGTTTGCTCCAGTCTTGAAGATGTGACCCAATCCTTGAATTCCAGAATATTTTAGCTGTTCGTTCATTTAGATCAATTGTTTTTTATTTTTATGGTGTTATTTTTATTTAGAGGCATGTGATCATAAACTCTAATTTATTGTTTATTCATAATTTTGCATTTGTTCTAAGTTTATTTATTGGATGGAGAGCTATTTCAAAAAAAGATACAGCTGGTTTGAGTTTTTATTTTTGCAGTCTTGACATGGTAACGCAGTGGCAAGGAAAGCAACACTGAAGATTTATGAGGATCTTCGAGGATTAAATCCTAGTGTTGCAATCCTTGCACTCCAGAATATTTCAGCTGTCTTTTCATTTAGATTGATTATTATTTAGTATTTTTTAAGTGTTATTTTTGTTTATAGCCACGTGACCATGAACTCTAATTTACATTTAATTTTGCATTCATGTTAAATTTATTTATTGGATGGAGAGTGATTTCAAAAATAAGATACAGCTGCTATGAGGTTTTTTTTTTTGCACAGTATTGTCATGGTGCCATAGTGGCAAAGAGAGCAACCCTCAAGATTTATTCCTTTATACATGCATCTCTAATTGCTTTGACTTTGTAGAGCAAGTACTCACACTTTCCCGAGATACAAGTTTCCTATGGTAATAATATCCTTGTTAGTTTTAGTTTTGCATGGACGTTAGCTAAAACAGTACATTTTCAGCAATGCAAAGTACTTTACCTGAGCCGTCCCCTCTGGAATTGTCTCCTAATCTTCGCCATCAGTTCGAAGTAAATCTGAATGGTTGTTTTATCATAATTATGATTTGCAAAAGCTGGACAGCAAAACACTTTCATTACACTTTTTAACACACAGTTCAAAATATCCATAGGATTCTCCCGGTTAGTTTATGACCTCTGAAAATTTTTGCTTCTTATTTAAGTCCATGCATACGTGTGTGGTGACAGTACCCCTTTAAAAGAACCATGTCAGCACACCGAATGTATGCACGTTTGCCTGCATGTCTTCTGTAAATCTCTTCCTTTTTTGACAAAATGGTTCAGGTACAATTACCACTATAGAGTGATAACAAAATATATTGCATGCCGAGTACAAGATAGGAAAGTAGGTGGGTGAACACAGGGAGGCAATCATGTTTGTTTATTGACATGAAGCGTTGCTGGAGTAAACTAGGTCGGAAGGTTCAGCTCAAAGGCATCTCTCTGTAATGGAGGCCAACGAAGCGTAAGAAATATGCAATATAATGTGGTCAGTAATCAAAAGTACCACTGTGATTTTGTTCCAGCAAAGTTTGTGGAGACTTAGCAGTAATTGCTATGCAAATTCAAGAAAAACAAAAGCACAGCACTGCAAGTTCAACTGAGGACTTGGTGCCGCCTGTATGATGTAAGCAGCACTGCAGGGTGGCTCGCTCACTGGAGATGAAAACGATCCAATTTGACATGCATGTCCCCCCTGGTGCTCGGTGTGCTAGAGCCCCAGGGGCTGGTTGTGTGGCTGTCCCAATCCTGGGCTTGTGATTGCCTCTGATGCTGTGTGTTTGGCAGTCCCTGGTGCAGGATGCGCAGCTACTTCTGGTGCTATATGTGTGGCTGCCCTCAGTGCTGTATGTGCGGCTGCCTCTGTGTTGGGTGTGTGGCTACTCCTGAGCTCAGAGATTTAAAACATTTTATCTCTGTATAATTGGATCAGATTTAGAAATCCCATATTTTGTGGTCCATGATTGATTTTTGTCTTTCAAAGCAGGTGCAGATAGGACCAACCTGATCCTCTCGATATCTCACCACGAAGGATACTTTCCCAACTTGTCTCCACATTTAAGTGGTCCCATTTCCAAAATCATTAATCTGGTGGTGGTTAGGCTCCAGCTTCCTCAGACCCTGAAAAGAATCCACCCCACTAAAATATCTCCAGGATCAAACTGGTCCTTGACAGCTCTCTGGCCTCAGCCCCCATGGCACCCCCTACCCGCCTTGTCGACGATGGGGCAGAGGCTTTTACGGTCAGGCCTCTTGGACATAAGGCACGAGGGGGCGGGGGAGATACCATCAGGGTTTGAAATCAGCTTTGTTACTTTCTTGTTTATTATTTTTTTTGGAAATTCTTATGTTTATCATGGTTATTTTAGATAGTGTTGATTTTCCCGTTGTAATTTCCAATCCCCATTTTGTACAGGTGCTTTTTGTTTTGCTCCTCGCTTCTGCTCTCACCTTCCCCATTCTGTTTCTTACTTACCTCCAATTACAGGGCTGGCATTAAGCAAAAATAACTGCATAGCAAAACACCACGCAGTCTCTTGAAGTCTTTAGCATTTTGTAGAATTTTTCAAAACTGTATAGCAAAAATAAAACTTAACAAAATGTCTGTATATGCATTTTAACTTTTTATTTTCAGCTCTTAGAACACTTGGATAACAGTACTAACACTAATCGACATAGCCTAATGAAGACCAAGGCAGTTGAGTTACTGTAGCATTGCAGTATAATAACTACTTGGACTTACCAACTAGGTCCCTGTGAACATGCAGTTACTGAATAGGAATTGGTAAATTTCAGTTGGTTCTACCTAAGTCACTCACCTGGCTCAGACTGTGAATGAGTGAATATTCTGGACTGATTTTTATCATACATAATATTTTTACTGTGAAAGACATATACTGGTAATTATTATGAGCCAATGAATATTGATTCATTAATTCATTGTTTATTCATTCTTCTACAAGTTTATACTTGAACCATAAACATATGGGCATTTACCTTGCAATGCAAACTAAACAGAGCATTTAATTATTAAAATAAAAATTGTCATAACATAAAATATGTTAATACAATACATAAAAGAGCACAATTCAATTCAATTCAATTTATTTGTATAGCCCTTTTCACAGAGACTGTCATGAAGATGCTTTACAGTGAGAGATTAAATAAATGAAAGGGCAATGCCCAGCCTAATCCCCACTAGAGCAAATGAGGCAAAAAAACTCCCAGTAGGGAGAAAAAACTCCCTAGCGGGAAGAAATCTCAAGAGGAACCTGGCTATAGTGGGGAAGCCCATCCAATTAATAACAAGATAAAGCAAAATAGAATAAAATGGCAATAGAGTTCCATTAAGGTCCATTTAAAGTGTGGCATCGGTAGCTCCCGGAAGTGGCATGCCGAGGATGGTGCAGAACTGGATCAGGACAGAATCGGGACAGCAGGACAGCAGCAGCCAGCGCTCATGGTGAGGGAGAGGGCTCGGATGGTCCAGGACTCAGGGTAGAGGACGGAAAGATCCTCGGAAAGAGACACAGAAAAAAGGCGGATGAGGCACTGGATAAATGACTGCGTATTAATAGAAATACAGCCCTGTATCGTCATGTGCCAAGTAAGAATTTAGTAGCAGACTGGTCAGGAAACAGCTTACACCCCTCCATCCACTTCTTGCAGCACAGAACCCTATAATTACACCAGGCTTCAAGATCACTTTTGATTTCCTAAACATAAGTACCATATGGACCTCCCCGCTGACTAAGGCTGTAGCAAGGTCCACTGGCACCATTAATGCATGCTCAGTGCCACCGGTTCCACATGGATATTCTTAACGCTACACCAGTACCATATGGACCTCCTCAGTGACTAAGGCTGTAGCAAGCCCCACTGGCACTGTTAATACATGCTCAGTGCCACCGGTTCCACATGGATTTACTTAACACTGGCTTCCAATATCTTGTAAACCTTTCATAAAACAAGGTTGTAGTCAGTCCCACCAGAGCCAAATAAATGTTTATACTTGACTATTTATGAACTAATCATAGGCTTGACTAAAAAGATAAGTTTTCAGCCTACTCTTGAAGACAGAGTGTGTCTGAAGCACAAATTTGTCTTGGGAGATTCTTCCATAAAATTGGCGCTTTGTAAGAGAATGCTCTGCCTCCAATTGTAAATCTAGATATATTTGGAATTTTCAAGTACTCAGCACCTTGTGAACGAAGTAATCTTGGTGGGGAGTAAGGAATGAGAAGACTGCAAAGATATTCTGGGGCCAAGTCATTTAAAAGGGACCTATTATGCTGATCCTTCTTTTAATTTATAGGTAATGTTAAAAAGATGGATGTCCATACTCAACCTCTTTCTAAACATAAGATACAGGGGTTTTGCCATAATCCAAGAACGTAATTTTTTGCGCAACAGATTACATTCAAAGTCAATGCATTGACTTTGTATGTAATCTGTTGCGTGAAAAAAATCGCTTCACATTTGGTGTGAAAGAGGCTTATTGCGCCCATTTTCTGCGAGCAAACGCTGGTCATTCCGATGCAATAAGTATACCATTACCACGAGCAATTTCTGAAAAGGGTGTTTAACCTGGAGGTTTTGCCCCTTCATCATATACCAGCACAGAAGCTGTTCATTACTCCACGATAATGACACACCACAGTTATGCACATGAACCAGCAGGTCCTTATAATACACACCTAAGCAGTCCATAAGCTGTTGGTTCACTTTTTGCTGCTCCTCACTGTCCTTGTTTCCTTCTAAACTCAGATACACAGGATTTCTACAGTAGTAGAAAGTAGTAGTAGCCGTAGGTAGACAACAAATTCGAGCTTGAGCTGCCAGATTTTCGCACTGCGTCCTCCACTTTCGCCATTGCGTTTATTAGAACAAGTTCATTTCATTGGATCTATACACATGTACTGCGTTCGATTGCGAAATTTGCCCATTGATTCCTTCTCAGATGGCAGATGCATCTCAGTTTCATTCTGGGGAGGCGGACCTGCCCTCCACAGAGCTGGCCAGTAAGAAGAAAATGGGCATACGGGGAGTTGGGGCCATAGTGGGAGAGCAGCCCCAATGAGGTGTTTCAGGCAGAGATTACAATGGACAACAAATGGGGTGGAAATGTAGCAAAATAGGTCCCCTTTAATGCTTTTAAGTTAGTAGTAGTATTTTGTACTCAATTCTGAATTTTACAGGCACCCAGTGAAAAATTTTTGAGCACTGGGCTGATCGTATTTGAAGCACCTATTACTAAAACCCCATAAGTCACACTTGACTTGACTTGACTTGTGGGGTTTTAGTAATCGGTGCTTCATTTCTTACTCCTAGCCAGAAGCCTAGCTGCAGCATTCTGCACTGATTGAAGACATTTCAGGGCCGAGCTAGTGCAACCAGACAGTAAGACATTACTATAGTCCAGCCGAGAGGACACAAATGCGTGAACCATTTTTTCAGCATCCTGAAGGGACAACGTTTTTCTGAGTTTAGATATGTTTCTAAGATTTTTAACAACAGCTTTGGCAGAAACAGAGAGGCCATCTAAGTTAAGAGAAAACTTAATGAATGAGTTGTCGCCCGTAGAGCATCTTTTTGCGGCGTTCTGGATCGACGTGTCCGCGACCGTGTTCCAGTTCCGGATAATGTCAGCTCCGTGTGGCCTTCCGGGAAGAATAGAAATACACTCCACAGGCCATGATAGACAACCGTTAACACTTTATAAAAAGTCGACATGGTCTACAACATCCCCCGCCAATCGTGTGCTTCTTATTTTCGAACTCGATCAAGGCCTTTATGGTCTGAAGCTACACACCAAATTTGGTTACTGTATCACTAGTAGTTACTGAGTAAAGTTGTCCCCTTTATCTCGGACGGACGGACCGAAGGACGGACGGACGGAGGTCAAACCTATATCCCCCTCCCACTTCGTGTTGGCGGGGGATAATAAGGGGACATGAATGATGTAGTTATCATGCATTACTTCATGCATGATTCACTCATGAGTTCATCATGATTCTTACATGATTTCATACATAAATTTATCATGACTCATTATGCTTACTCATGTCTGAATTCATGCAATGACATCATATCAACTAAGGCATTACTTATTGTAACGAATTCATCATGAATCAAAAGTAATTAAGGATGATCCCAATGAGTTCATGGTTAATTAACGTCTCATTTTTGGCAGAATCGAAATAGACGTTTTCATTCAGGATGCCATGAAAAGGTATTATAAGGTACTACAGATGGTCGTGGTTAGGAAGATCAGCAAGGCCCAGGCATACGCCAAATTAGGAATTGACAGAAACACAGTAGTGTATCAGGCCCCAAAAGCAGAGTTACATGCAACTAACCCCAACTTGTTTGCTACTCTAAGAGCAAGTTTAAACATAAAGACAGCCTGAAACGGATAGTGGAAATATGTAAAGGATTCTGTGAACAGGAGCAACGGCAACCACCATTAGCTAAAAAAAAAAAAAAGCTGAGGGAAGTTTATTGGACGTCTTCCTCAATTAATTTAGTTGAAGGAACACTAAAAAAAAATCTGTTCATTAAAGCTTCCAGACTACAGCAGTTTATGTTTTCTCCCAATAATCTGCACATTTTCTTGCTGGGAAAATGATGTTCAAAATCACTCATCTGTGAAAGTACACTTTATGTACCACAATAGCTCTAAATGCCTTTGTCTCACTTTTGTTAATGGCAGCAGCAGTCAAGCAGCGCATAGTTGACAGGTTCTTTGGCCGTTGTCTTGCCACCCGTGTTTTTTTATTTTATTTCTGTAGCTTTTGATAACTACTCTATATGTTGTCATTAGTGATCTTTCGTTCCATCGTTAATTTCCATTAAATATTGAACAGCACAATAATTTCTATTACATTTTTTGCATACAGTTTTGTGTTACTTTACACCTTTAACTCCCTAAGGTGCCTGATTTGTACTATCAATGTCTTTCAGAACAAATTACATCTGTTGGGAAGAAAGGCCTATTCACTACTTTAGTTGAGAGGCCACAAACATGATGAAGTAATTAGTAATTAATCTTTATTTCATGCTGTTCAACTTCCCTAGTTGAATAGCAGTATGTTTGTTTGTGATGAAAGCTATCATATAACCACCACTCTGGTTGAGGGGACACAAATTTGATGAACTCATGAGAAAGTAAGCTTTAATTCATGTCATTCAATGATTCTTTCCCAATAGCATTTCACAAATTTGTCGTAATGAAAGCCGTATGTCCACCACTTAAGTTGAGGGGGCACAAAGATGATGAACTCATGAGAAAATAAGCTTTGATTCATGACATTCAATGATTCCTTAGCAATAGCATTTCTCACATCTGTGGAGATAAAAGCATGTACAGCCAACACTTCAGTTGAGGGGGCACGAACACGGTCAACTCATGGGAAGCTAATGCATGAAGTAAGAATGAATTAATGGATTAAATCAGTATGTACTAATGCACAAAGTAGTACATAACTACACTGCAATATTGAATCTTTGTAATCAAAAAGTGATGTAAGTCCAAGTAGAATATCAATTTCAATTCTGCTAAAATTGAACTGACTATGTCTTTGTAGGCCCATGAATTCATGAGCAACTAACCTTTAGTTCATGTTGTTCAATATTCCCATTAGACTAACATTTGTACATTTAGTATACTGTATGTTGTGATGGTAGCTACCATATGTCCACCACTTTAGCTGAGGGGGCACAAACATGATGAATTTATGGGAAATTAAGCTTTAATTCATGGCTTTTAATGACAAAAATGACAAGCTAATATACCAACTAATTTAGTTAAGGGCGCATAAACATGATTAATTCATGGGAAGTTAATACATGAAGTAAGAATGAAGTAATGGATGAAAACGTCCATTTCGATTCTAACAAAATTGAAATGACTGTCTTTAATTAAACATGTACTCATCATATCATGCTTAATTACCTTTGATTCATGATGAATTCATAACAGTAAGTAATGCCTTAGTTGATATGATGTCATTGCATGAATTCAGAAATGAGTAAGTATGAAGTCATGTTAACTCATGATATGTCATGATGCATTCATGCATGAAATCATGCAAGAATCATGATGAACTTATAAGTGAATCATGCATGAAGTAATTCATGATAACTACATGATTCATGTGCCCTTATTATAAAGTGTTACTAGACAACCTGATCAACTCCATGCGAAGATGTGTTGCTCTGAGAGACGCAAATGGCGGACACACAAGATATTGAACATTCAATTTTTTCAACCTGACCCCCAACATGTTCAAAGGCTTGTCACTTCTTTGCAGATGCCAATATCAAAGATGTAATGGACGGTGATGTGAAGATTAGTCATTAACAAAAATGAATTTTGATTCGCTTCACATATTGTGTAACCCTAATGTTAGTAAAGACTCAAAAATTGGCCCCCCCACTTTTACCCTCCTCCCACTTTCTTTTTAAGCATAAACAGTTTAGGAGGTTTGTGCGTTCATACTCTATTGTCACGTTGTCTTCAATGGGCATTATTTAGTCACAGCGCTTTACTGCCCAGTGGCATAACAATAGGGGGTGCGGCGAGTGCAATGGCACTAGGGCCCAGTGTACTTATCATGGGGGCCTTGATAAATAAGCTCGCAACAGTGTCAGGCCTCTACTGTTGTCAGTATAAGTGAGTATACCTCATAACTGTTATTATCATACTAATCAAGAACTGCAATTAATTAAACCATATTATACAGTGCTACTAAATATTTATACCACCGCAAAAGCATTCATCTCTCAGTTACGGTGCTGGCAAGTTGATGTTATCACGGTACATTATTCATCATTTTAATTGAACATTAGCCGTTATAACATTAAACAATTAAGATTTCTTTTTGGAAAATGCTTAATAAAACAATAATAATTTTATTTTGCTGTTGATATCGTCATTGAAACAGCAGGGGTTCCTGGGTAATGGCCATGATCGTGAGCGCTGATCAGGTGTTTTTACATGTCCACTCGCTGGTTGATTATTGTTCCCACAAGTCCTTGCTGTTCACAAAATTTCAGATCGTCCCAAAAAAGTTATGTTAATGTGTCGTTCATTTGCTCATTATGCCATGTTGTTCTTGATGATGACCATTATTAACATAATAATTTTAACCCTTATATGGTGTTTGGGTCTGTGGGACCCGTTTTCAGTTTTCATCAAACCATGTTTGCTGTTCATATGACTTGTAATTGGGATGAAGTAAACATCTGTTGACCATTTTAACATAAAACAACACAATCAAACAGTTTTGAAAACCCAAAACTCTAGCGGGTCCCAGACCCATGAACACTGGCTGAGTAACAAAAATCCTAACACCATACAAGGGTTAAGATGATAATGTTAAGAAAGAAATAGGAAACTTCATATTATAGAATTAAATAGTATAGTAACCCCTAGTGTGTTTTACGTAAGTCTAGAACACTTTGAGGAGCGTGCAAAAATTAATTTCTAACACATTGGATTTAATGCCACAGCTGCATCATGAATGTCTGGGTTAGTGTGGGAAAAGCACTTGCATGAATGAATGCGGATTCCATTTGAAAGTATTAGTGCGCACTATAATCCACTGATGTTGAAAGATTGAATGATTTTGCAGTGGTTATAATAATGAGTTCTACAACATATGTATTTTTGCATGTATATACTATTTCATCTAAGCTATGGCTGATCCTGCCTATCCAGCCACGGATCTCGCTACATGTTAATTCATGATGTACATTGAAACAAAAAGCCTAAAGCATTAGTTCGGTGATGGATTTGTGGCATGTGTGTCTGGGTTAACCGAAATGAGCCAAACCTCTTTTTATTTTTTATACCGTAATTGTTGCAATATAGGGGCACGGATGAGGTGCACGGAATAGAGGCACTGTGAATGAGCTGAACACACAACATGGCACTTTTTGGCCCCACCCCCCACTTCTTTAGTGAATCCGGTGCCCCTGACTGTATCGCAAAATATGCAATGGGGATTTCAAAAGCCCACCGCAGATTGGCTCATTTCCGAGAAAAAATTGATCGCATTTTGCAATGCAATACTGTTTATCGCCAGCCCTGAATTAGTTCCCTTGTTTGTAGCCACACCCCTAGTCACACTTCCCAGCGCACACACTTGTAATCACACTCTTATTTGTTACATTTTCCTCTTTATATTGACTCAGTTTGCCTTTGTTCTTTGGAAATGTGTTGCCTTTCCAAGACATCATGATGAGCCTTGTATTTTTTAGAAAGTTTTCAGGTTTTATTTTATAACCTTTATTTTATCAGCTAGTCACTTGAGATCAATTAAATGGCAGCATCCAAAAACAAAAAAAAAAAACACCAGGAGCAAAGTGGGGATAAAGGCTCTTCAGAGGGTTACTAGGGACAAAAGGTGAAATTCACGAATACAGCACGGCATTATACTAGAAAAAAATGACATTCCCCTATCTCGCTCTCTAAAATATCCGAAATGTGAGATTTAAAATCAGATATGGAGATGAAAGTCCATATTTTTTCTCTTTTTTTTTTCTTTTTTAGTTAATATGGCATCACCAATCCCACCCAAATCCGGAATGTCCAATTGGGGAACTATGTACAAGCAGAAAGTCTATAGTTTTGAAGTCCATTCCTGGTAGACAAAGTAGAATGCATGAATCACCTCTTCCCAAACTCTGGGTAGAGTGGCATATATATAGTGGTGTGAGTGTAAGCTGTAGCTTGAAGCCAAGGTGAAGAATGTACCAAGATAAAAAGGGAGCAGGCCAGTGACAGCTAAGTAAATAAAAGTGTGCCAATGGAGCAGCTCGGGCAGTCAGCGATGGTCAGTTTACTTTGGCATACAGAGTGCAATGGTGGGTAAGTGGTTTAATGAATCTTAATGCACCATGGTAAACAGCATTTAACCTGCAAAGTGAGGTGGAACAAGCATTCATACATAAAACACCACCATAATCTGAAATTGGTAAAAAGTAAATAAATAAATTAATAAATAATAATGCACAGCTTGTTTCTGAAATAGAATCCCCTACTGACTTTTCATTCTGTTTTGTCTGTTGCCTGTTGCAAATGTTGCCTTATTTTTGCTGTTATGTATGATTCAAGTGTTGTGCATGTTTAGATCATTTCACTAAACAATGCTTAAAATAGCAGTTCCTCAGTTTTGGGCATAAGACTGTTGCCCAATTAACAGTGGGCTTAATGGTTTTCTCGCTCTGTGAAACCAAAATCCTGTTTATCAAAAAATCTTATCATATCAAGGCTGAGTTAAATGAGCCATGTAACTGAAATGGGGTCCAGATCGCAGCCTACCAACTGATGGTCATGACATCTTATTTTCTATGTGAGTCAATCAGCAAAACCAATCCAACAAGGCACTCTACTTGGTATTTCCAGGCATTATTCAATACTGCCAGGCACCATGCTTTTGAGCTAGTGGAATTCTCTTAGGTTCATATTTTGAGTGTCATGTAGCAAAGTAGTCAAATCAGGACAGATTATCTGTCTAGATCTGTCTTGGCTAGATAAATTCTGAAGGATGTCATTTCAGCCTCATCTATACTCTTACTTGTAGAAAGTGACACAACTATGATCTCCTGTGTAGTTCATCGTTGAAATTCCATCCTAAGAAAGGTGTTTTATCGACCTTCTATTCCAAAATTGAACATGATTTTTATTTCTGTGGCTTCAACACACCAAGTGTTGGCTGAACTTATATTTTTTGTGCAGGTTAGGCTTCCATCTTCTGGCGGCCACAGACCTATAGCTTTGAAAACATGCAGTGACAGCCATGAGTAAATGACTTAGATATACTTTTTACACAGTCCCATGTGCCTCTTACAATGCAATACCCCCTCCCCAAATAATTACATTGCAGACGGTTCTGCAAAAGATATTCTGATAAGCTTTTCATTCGGTCTTTATCACAGCAACGTGATCACAGTGTTTAATTTATTACGTACACTTGTTTGGAACCAATGATGTATGAATAAGGGAAAGGCAAAAACCTGTGGCCCATACACCATGGATTGGTGGAAAGGCCAAGGTTGACTTTGATAAAAGAAGAGACAAAAATGGGGGGAATCACATTCAACAAAAACAGCGGAGAGCAAGACTGAATGGCCAACATGGACAGTCAAGCTGACAGAAGGTAATCCAAGAAAAAGGAGGGACTATCCAGTGCTCAATGAGGATGGGGGTAGAGAGACAAATGTTAATTGAAAGCAATGGAGATAGAGGGGCATCTTAGTTCTGCTAGTTGTGCAGGGCCTCTTTTGTGAGGCATCTGGTCAGCAGTCTATAGCATAAAGAAGTAGAAAGGGAGGCACTGAGGGGGTATGATGTCAATCTGCCAAATACATCTGCACACATTCAGCTAACAGCATTCCTCAAATGTTTCATTTTCCATCATAACTAGCAGAGAAGTGAGAGTCCATTGACGGGGGATAAGTTTGAGAATAGATTTCCTTTTTATACAGAATTCAAAGTTGAGGTAATGTCGGGGTGATTAACATTGCCCCCAGCCAAATAACAGCATATGGTTTTAATGCCTTTGGAGTGATTTTCCCCTCAAAACTTCCTCTAGTCAGAACCAGGGAAGTACATACAACCAGTAATCAGCCACATTCTACATTGTTGTGATTCTGCATCTCATGTTTAAGTTCTGTGCCTGGCTCTGCCATGTTTAGGATTCTTGTGTTTAGTGACCACTGCCTGTCTGACCATTCTTAGGATTGTGTATTATGTTTGTGGTTGTTTAGATTTCTTGTTTATTATTTTTCATGTTTCGATCATTTAAGTTTCCATGCCATGTTTTCATTTCCATGCATTGCACTTCGTCTCCCCCGTCTTGTCTTGAGTGTTGTCCTTGCTCACGGTCCCTAGTCTTGTGTGCCACTCATTCGGGTGATTTATTGGTTTCTGGGTTTTCAATCTTCCTTCATTATCTCGTGTGCTTCCTTCCCCTCTCTTTTACTATCTACTAATCCATACTAACAGTTTGTTGTTTTCAATAATTACTAACCAATATTAACATTGTATATTTTTACTAACATTCTAACGTGCACTCGGGATTGTATAGCCGCACATACTAATTGACTAACGATCTCTCAGCAATCGCCCAATTCTAATCTCCGCCCTCTTGCCTATCTCTGTTGCAGCTTCTGTGAAATTCCACTTATATCTCATGTTTTCCTTTTCTTTAGACTATGCACTTTTAGGACTCCTTAACCGGAGCTGTTGTTTGTTCATAGGATTGTCTTGTGATCCCTGTCTGCGTTTTGGCATTTGCCAAATTCATGTAATTAGATTATTCCTCATGTGTCACTCCTGATTATTGTATCATTGATTGCACCTGTTCTCCCTGGTCATGTGTTTCACCCAGATGTGTATTTAAGATGTCTGTTTCGTCACTTCCAGTTGTCAGATCATTCTTCCTCTGCTCCCTGTGCCACGTTTGTTTCTCGCCTCGATTCTTCGTGATTGATCTTTCTGACTGGATTGCCCGACTTTCGACTTTTGCCTTTGTGATTTTGGATTACTGTTGCATCTGTGTGTTTTGACCATTTTTCTGCCCGAATACGAGATCTGTTTGCTGCCCTGGTAACGATTCGGATTACGTCCTGTGGATTCTGGCTTGCTTCTCACATAGAACTATTCCTGTGTACCAGACCCATTTCTGTCCGACTACGATTACTGTGATTGCTGCCCTGGTTTTTTGATACTATTTTTGCCCAACTGGATTTTGACTTTTGGATTGTGGACTCTGTACTGTTGCTTTCTGCCCCTGCGGGGGTCACCCCCCTTTACCAATAAAACAAGTTCTACTGCATTTCCTGGTTCTCGCATCTGGTTCCTGATCGGTACGTTACAAAGATCTCCAGATTCTGTTGCCATCATTCGACAGATTATGAGTACAATTTAGAACGAAAAATTGCCGCGTGTTACAGTACATAGCATGATGGATTTTGGATAAAATTACCATATATGGGCAGTTATTTCAAAACTAATCGGTTAAGTTCTGCCAATTTGTTTCCCAATATGTTGGACAAATACTTAATGATGAGACATATTACTCATTTAAAATGTAAGCTGGGAGCTATCAAGTATCAAATCAGCTTATCATGCATAGCAATTTGTGGTTGAGCTTGTAGCATATTTTTAGCTTGATCAAGCTTACAAGCTTTAGCACGGCAGACTAATCCCTGGTGCCTGGTGGTGGCAATACAATAATGTATTGTACAAGGCTAAAACCTGGGATACCTCAAACAACTTTTTGGTTTTATTTGTGCTTAATCATTATGAACAAATTATGTCTTGAAGGATATCGGAAATAAAAGTTATTATGCCTTCTTTGATGTTCTTCGCTTTCACGTGGCTTGACAAATGTGATTTTTTTTCTGCCACTACATTTTTACATTTATTTAGACACTACATTTACCAATGTTAAATTTTTTGACATTGTGTATAAAAATGTTGATTTATTTGAAATCTATAAATCTGAAATTGGACACCAACTATGTAATAACTGAACCCTGAATCCACCTGGATTTTGACTTTGGGAGGGATTGCAGTTGTGTATAAAAGCAAATGCAGTTAGAATTTTGAGTTTTCATACTTTCGAACGATGTGTAATCTTACGCAGCTCACCCAATATAAACGCGATTATGCGGCCCTCCCCTGGCTGCATTAAGCTGAGTATTACAGGATTTCTGATCGGACCACATTGTCAAAAGAGAATATTTATTCAAAGGATACAGGCATACAAGCATTGAGGCTGCTAGAATCCCCCCTATAACCAAATAGACAGTCCAGTTTCCCACGGCTGCATGGGTGTAGCTCCTGAAGGCCCGCTTCTCCAGCCTGTACTGCAACCACAAGGAAAGTTCTACATTTCAGCACAAATTTGCACACTATTCGGCCAATACTGTCGCCATGGCAACCAAAATTGATAGGTGTCACGAGTGAATTACAGCACATGTACATATCAAATATGAAAGTAATCAGTCAAAAACTGCAGACTGCACTGCGTCCACAAGAAAATCTCAATGTTTCAGCACAAAGGAGGTTTTGCAGGGCATAGGCTAATTTGCCCACGGTCCAATTTGAACCGTCTTCTAGTCATACGTACCTACATGTGGGACTGTCCAAAAAATAGATTTGAAATGTGAACTTTGCATACAGGAAATGTGTGACCTGGTGATTCAAGATTTTTGTGGGGCAAGCCCTTGAAAAGTCCATATTTAAACCTATATGATTGTTCTGAATAACCAGATGATTTCTAATGGCTACACAACAACATGACAAACATTTTGAAAATAAACATAAGTATATATGTCATGGTTTTGGTTTTTGGTCATGTTTTATGTGCGGTTTTGTGTTCATGATTATTGTCTTTTATTTATTCTTTTTGGTTTTTGTAACATTCAGGTTTTTTGGTTCATTCTATGCTCAGTTCCATTGCACTTGTCTCCCGCGTCTTGTGATCTAGTTGGCTCAGTCCGTCTTCCCTGTCTGCGTGCTCACTGACTTCGGGTGATTTGAATGAATTCTGGTGTTTAAAATATTCCTTCGAAATCTTGTTTTCTTCCTTCACACTTCTGTTCTGATTACAAACAATACTTACATCTGTATTTTGTATCATAGTCCACTAACACTACTAATCCATGTATATAAGATTACTAACTTAATAACGAGCACTCTAGTTTAATATGTGAAGTTGCACCGCTACTAATCTAGACTAATTACCTCTCCGCATCGTCCTGTTCTAATCTCCGCCTCTTACTCAGCTATCCCTGTTCTTTGCTTTGTGTTCAGCAAGGAACTCTTGCACGTGCTTAATTACTCTCCTGCTCTTTATCTGTGCACGTAGAACTCCTGGACCGGAGCTGTTTAAATGTAATACGTTGTTCGTGTGATTCCCGTTCGTATTTTGGAGCTGAAGAGATTTAGCGAGGCCTGTAGGGAATGTCGCTACAATAAAAATAAATAAATCGTTCCCTCATACCGCTAACCCAGGGGTGGGCAATCACGGTCCCGGAGGGCCGGTATCAATTAACCTGACTAATTGAGTTAATTGATTGCATGCACAAATTTAGATTTTCGCAATGATTTGATCAAAGGAAAATGTTTTATGAAGGGAGACAAGACTAGTCTTTGTAGTTTCATGATAATTTAAAGAAATGCGCATGAAACGTCAGATTTCATAAATGGTTGGGCTAATTGAGACAATCAACTAATTAAAGGCCAGACGCTGGTGTGAAAACCAGGGACAGATACGGCCCTCCCTGCCCACCTCTGCGCTAACCTCTCTGCAACGAAATAAACAATGACCTACGTGTTAATAAAAAATAGTGATAATATACACATATAGTAAAACTTGCATATAACTGATTCAATTGGACCAGCTGATTTCGTCCGTTATAAGCGGAATCCGCTACATGCATAAAACGGACAAAATCCATTATATGCATAAAACAGATAATATCTGCTGTGTGCGCATAACAGATTATATCCCTTGTATACATGTTTGAATTGAATTTATACGTTTGCTTTATGTATGAAGATTGGAACTACTTAATTCTGAGTGCACATACCTACTTGTCTTCATTTAGTCTGTCTTTGCCCTGACACAATGGATAACAGGATGATAGGCTACTGTGTGTTGCTCCAACTGGGACCAGTTACGAAGACAAAAAAAACTAATGTGTGAATAAAACCCCGCCATTTCAGTTTGCGCAAACACACCGTGATAAACTTGCACATTTTTGTTAGTTATTTTAACTGTAATTTTACAATTAATTCAAAACAGAGTTTAGTCCATATTAAGTTTAAACCACAGTAAATTGGGCGCAGAACTCCACTTACAGTTAAAATAGCAAGGAGACAATGCGTTAATTTAACTGTTAAATTGAGTCAGTTGATAACAGTGTCGGAAAGCCGAACTTCATTACGTAGCACTGCATCAACTGCGTATGTGCATGGTGCAAAACACTAGTTTGCATCCATAATTTACTTTACTAACATCAGTTCCTCCATGGTCACCATCCTCCTTTCTCTTCCTAACCACCCCAATTAGAAACAGTTGCTCAGACTGATTGGTGGAACCGATGAGAATCTAATTTATTTTTGAAAGCCTTGTTATACATTGCACTATGAAAATATACGGCGTTTACTTCCACACATCAATGACTAAGGAAAATATCAATTGCCTACGTCTTTATGATTTCTGGATTTGCGTAAATTAGTTCGCAAGATTCAATGAGCAATAAGCTATGAGAATCTGTTCTATAGTCTGAATGTAGTGACAGCTGAGTAATACCGAAAATAATACGTTTCGGATTTTTTGCAGATTGTCATCCTTGCGGAATCACATCAATTATGTCAACATAGCCAATAGGTAATCGCTCGGTCGTTAGCATTCCTTAATTATTACGTGTCATCCATTGGTGATGGCTGTTCAGTTAAACTGTTCGATTGTTGATCAGGCAAACCTAATCGCAGTTTAAGAGCCATTATGCAGGAAAGGGTGATGTTACTGAAGGCCTTCTCGACATCTGACGGCACGCCACTGCTAATATGGCATAAGACTGTTGGCTTGAGAACCTGTAGCATTTATTAACTGACAAACTGTACATACTCCGTCAACGTACTGCTAATCTTTCTGAATCGCTGCTGCTCCATTCGCTATCACCGCCACTTTCTCTTCCCGATAACTGCCCGAAGGAGCTACGCTGTTAGGTTCACGTTACGTTACCTGCGCTACTCGCCATATAGACCGTGTATAAGCTTGAACGTTTCCTGTTACATGATGTCCTAAGAGGGTCCAATGGGATTTGATGTGCTCTTTGATGACTCAAAACGAGTCCAAAATAATGTTGTGTGCTGTTGTGCTCACACAGTGCAAGTAAACATCATTCGTTACACATTGATATTATCGATCATGTGAAATTTCAATCAGCAGCGCTCGTAATCCAGCAGTGGCGCAGAATGAATGTAGGGGAAACGTTGTATAAAATGCTTATCACAAAGCCATCAACTGCAATTTCTTTCTAGATACGAGAAACACGACTTCCCCATTGACATCCTACAGACCACATTTCATTGTTTGGAACTATCAGAGGCTTCCGCAATCCGGCATTTCGCAAAATAATTGGCCCATTGGAGTCTATGGAGCTATCCACCTCTCTCTCTCTCTTGTTCTCTGTCTCTCCATGGCTCAGGTTAGAGTGGTCTTAAAAGTTTTACATAATTTACGATTAGCAGAAAGCAATCATTGTTGCGTATGAGGAAAGTTTTTTTGTTTCGTTCTCAAATTACCCTTTGTTATTTCAAATTCCACTCACACTGTCATTTCAAAATCATGGTTGAAATTTCAAGGAGTATTTCCGGGCAAAATGGAAACAATGGCGAGTACACCAGTGCACTGCCAAGACTCAAAATATTTGCATCCCAGGACACTTTTTTTGCAGGCCATGTAGGTCTGAGCGCTACGCTCCAGATTAGGACAAACCTACTGCATTTTGTGGTTTTTCATCCTGCTTATGGTAGTTTATAAATGTTCAGTCGTCGTCTGTGGCCGACTACAGCTTGATTAGGTGTGTAACGAGAGCGGCAAAACTTGGTAGCTATTCTTATTTGTTCCGACATAGGGAGGCTGTTGTCTGACTATAACTGCAATGGCATGTACTGATGTGAGGAAAAAATGTAAAATATACTTTAAAAGGGCTTGCAGAGAAGTGTTTTTGTGTGGACAATTGTGATTTTTTTTCTGTATCAACGATCTCCTCACCATATTCAGGGACACCATTGTTCTCGTACCTGTTGGTGTGGCTTTAAGACAGTGGATAGCTTTGGCTAAAACTTTCAAAAAGCTATCCATACCAAAGTTTTTGTATAGATAATGTGTCGTTAGTCCATGTTTCCAGTGTGGCTTTCATATAACAATCACTGAGAGTTGTTGCTTATATTGAACTTATACTGTAACTGAGTCACTGCCTTGGTCGCTGCTGTTCATCTCTGCCTCAGTCGAAACTCATTTACGTTCATCTGCGGTTTGGGAATAAGGGGCGAGGACTGCTTACTTTGGTGATGGACAGGAAGGTAGCTAATACTACCAAACCAGTTACAGGGGTTTAAAAGGTTGAACTATTTCCCCATGCAGTCGTTCATTGAGTGATTAAGCCCTCACCATATTTACCCTCGCTTTGCCCGCATTGGTTTGTCTGTCTGTCTATCTGTTTCTTTGCGTAAAAGATTACTCAACTAAAAATTAACCAATATCTCTCAAATTTTATGGAAGGGTTGCTGTTATATCAGGGATGGTCCTTATTGAATTTGATTCGTCAAACTACAGTATATGGCTGACATGGCAACCATCTTGAAATCCTATGACATGCAAAACTGAACTTCGCTCTCAGTGATATCATTCACATTTTGCGGGTTGATAGGTTCCATCCCTTATGCAAGACCGCACTGTTTGGAACGCACTGCATCAAACTATATGGCCGCCATGGCAGCCATCTTGAAATCCTATGTTGCGCATACCTTAAATTTCTAATGCGCCATGTTCACTCAGCAAGATTTCGACTGTGCTGCTTTGGCAGAGGTTTGCACTCTTGGAGTGCCTCTAGTTTCATACAAAAGACTTTTTATACCCAATCATGTTACTGACCTGTTGTTAAATAATCGAATTAGCTGTGTTCCACCTTTGTTTTTTTGCATTATGCAACTTTTCGAGTCTTTCATTGTCCTATCCCAACTTTTTAAAAATTGCTGCCATCAAATTTAAAATGAGCAGATATTTAAAAAAAAAAAAAAACAATAAAATGTATAACTCTCAACATGTGATATATTGTCTTTATCTATTTTTGGAAAATAGTACAAAGCTCAAATGATTTGAAAATTACCGCATGCTGTTTTTATTTACATTTAGACATTGTCCCAGTTTTTTTTTTTTTTTTTTTGGGAAATGGGGTTGCCCTGAACTTTACATTAAAAAAGACAAATTAATGTTTCTGTCATGCTATTGGAATTGGAATATGGAATTTCTCAGTCTTTATATTGTTATTGTCAATGTGGTACATCAAACACAGGTTACACCAAGAATGTCACATTAATCACAGTTCTGTTTGTGGCAGGTTAGTATACACACATTCTCTTGCTTTGTGCCAGTTGGCTTTGATGCAGTTGGCATGACTACTTTCCAATTTCAGTGCTTAATGGACTGAACTTAAATTAGACCTTGGTGTAGACTCCATCTGGGGCTGATTGGCGATCATGAGGAGAATCTCATGATTTAGCAAGACCATGAGGCCCCAGTATGCTGTCAAATGGAGACTTAATCCAGGTGGTGGTGGTGGTTAAGGTGCTGGTTGATTGAGCATATCAGCTTCTGCGTTGGAGGCACGATTACCTGGATTAGCTAATAGGGGTAAATAACGGAGAAAACAGATAAGTGATTGGATCACACAGAGGAGGCATAGCTTAACATTAAATGGAGTGATCAATAGGGTAAGGTGTGTGTGCGTGTGCATATGTGTATGTGCCACCTCACAACAAGAAGGTTGTGGGTTAGAAGGCCTCGGGCCTTTCTGTGTGGAGTTCGCATGTTCTCCCCGAGTTCATGTGGGCCTCCTCCAGACATTCTGGTTTCCATCCACAATCCAAAGATGTGTGTCAGGCCAATTGGAGACGAAATTTCCCGTGTGCGCACCATGCAATGGATTGGTGAGCTGTCCAGGGTGTGTACCTGTCTTTTGCCTATAGTCAAGTGGGATAGGCTCCAGCTCCCCAGCATCCCTATTAAAAAAGAAGCGATATAGATAATGGATGGATAGAGTTTTCTTATGCGTTCGTGACATGTTTTTCTAGGTTTCTAGACCTGTTTATTTTCTTGAACTCGACTAAGAGCATTGTGCCGATTGCCCTCGATTGATACTAAAAATACAACAACAATAATTTAAAAAAAAATTGATCCAGCCACAAATTCTGATTAGGGTGGAGATGCTAAACTTTTTTTTTATATGTGGCATAATATTTGTGAATGAACTTATGCTAAGTTCCAACAGAATAAATAAGAGGTATGACAAGACATTTCAGTGTATGAGGCACAATGCATCTCCGCTTGAATGGAGTATGCTTTTGTAAACGAAACTGTTAATAATAATAAGAATAATGCATTTTATTTATAAGGCGCCTTTCAGGGCACTCAAGGTCACCGTACAACAAGTTAAAAACAGTAAAAACAAAACACAGTTAAAAGTAAAACAAACCAAAGGTACAGCATGCAGCAGAAGACCACATAGGTCAGCCATAAGCCTGCCTAAATAGATGAGTCTTAAGGTGAGATAGGAGTGTGGTGATAGATTCCAGGTTTCTAATATCAGGGGGAAGGGAGTTCCAGAGGTGGGGGGCAGAGCGGCTGAAGGCTCTTGACCTCATAGTGGACAGACAGACTGGGAGGACTTTCAGCCTGATGGACGAAGCAGACCTAAGAGACCGGGTGGGAATATTAATATGTATAAGTTCAGACAGGTATGGGCGGGGCAAGGTGATGAATTGCCTTGAATGCATGGAGGAGAATCTTATAATCAATCCGGTACTTGATCGGAAGCCAGTGAAGTTGGTGTAGTACAGGGGTGATGTGGCTGATGACTGGGGCTCTTGTGATAACGCGGGCAGCAGCATTCTGGACCAGTTGGAGTTTATGGAGAAGTTTATGGGGAAGACCAAAAAGAAGAGAATTACAATAGTCCAAACGGGAGGTGACGAGAGAGTGAACCAGGATTGCGGCACTGTGGGGAGTGAGGGGTGGAGGCGATTTATACTTCTGAGGTAGTAGGCAGACCAGATGCTGTATTTGATATGAGTTTGGAAGGATAGGGTGCTGTCAAGGATGACACCCAGACTCTTAGCCTGAGGGGAGGGGGAAACCAAGGAGTTGTCAATGGTAAGGGTGAAACTGGGTTGTTTGGTGAGTGTGGATTTTGAACTAATGGGGACTACCTCTGTTTTATCACTGTTGAGTTTGAAGAAGTTTGAGGTGAACCAGGACTTGATTTCCTGCAATCAGGTACAGAGGTAGGAGGATGGGAAGGTGGAAGATGGTTTGGAGGAGACGTAGAGCTGGGTGTCGTCCGCATTACAGTGAAAATGGATATTGTATTTGAGAAAAATCTGCCCAAGTGGGAGGAGGTAGATGATAAATACGATGGGGCCAAGAGCAGAGCCCTGAGGAACACCGCAGGAGATGAGGGAGGGGTGGGATGTGAATGATTTCAACTGAATAAACTGAGTACGGCCAGAGAGATATGAATGAAACCAGTCCAGTGGTGTGCCAGATAGTCCAATGGATGCTAGTCGTTCAAGGAGGGTGGAGTGGGAAATGGTGTCAAAAGCTGCGCTCAGGTCCAGGAGTATGAGGATAGATACCAGTCCAGGGTCTGCTGCTATGAGGAGGTCGTTAGTGATTTTGAGGAGGGCTTTTTCAGTGCTGTGGCGGGGGCGAAAACCGGACTGAAACTGTTCGTAGAGGTTATTGTTGCGGAGGTGAGACTGAATCTGTGAAGCCACCGCTTTTTCCAGAATTTTTGCGAGGAATGGTAGATTGAAGATGGGACAAAGGTTGTTAAAGTTGTTGGGCTCCAAGCCAGGTTTTTTGAGAGATGGTGTGACAGCAGCGGACTTAAGAGATGAAGGGACAGAACCAGAGCTGAGGGAGGAGTGAATGATGGCGGGTTATAAGAGGCAGCAGAGAGGAAAGAGAAGCTATTGATGGTTTGGAATTTCTGATGAGTTTAGACAGATCGACAGCAGAGGGGAGTTCAAAGCAGGAAAGGGGTACAGAGTGGTCGGGGGAGGGAACAAGAGGAGGTAGGTAACTGGACGTGTAAGGGGACAATTGTGGGTGAATGGTGGTTATTTTTGAATTAAAAAATGACATCAATGAGTTGCAGTGGTCAGTTGAGTAGAAATGTGGGGGAAGTGAGTTCTTGACCACAGAAAATAGGGCCCTGGTGTTCCCAGCACCAGCAGTGATTTTATCTGTAAAGTATTGTGATTTGGCTGAGAAAAGGGCATCTTTGTATTTGAGGATGTGGGTATGATACATCTGTTCGTGGACAGTGAGACCAGTTTTGTTGGAAAGCCGCTCGAGCCGGCGACCTTCGGTTTTCAGCTGACAAGGATGAGAGGAAAACCAGGGGGCAGAGTAGGAGAATGAAACAGTCCAGGTTTTGAGGGGGGCAAGTGAATTTAGCAGTGTCTGGAGACCAATATTGTAAGTGTAAACCAGCTGCTCCGGGGTGCATAGGGAAGTAATGGTGGAAAAACGGTCAATAGAGGTCAGTTAAATTAATGTTTCTGATATCGCGGAAAGACATAGTGCAGGACTGTTTGGTTATGGCAGTGTCAGATATAAATTAAATGAAACAAGCTTGTGGTCGTAGATGGGGAGACCGACAGCAGAACAATTGAGAGGAGTGAGACCAGAGCGACAGACAAAGTCCAGAATATAGCCTTTAGAGTGAGTGGGGAAATCAATATGTTGTACGATACCAAAACTGTCTAGGCATGAAATAAAGTCCTTAGTGAAAGGATGATCAGTATTGTCCATATGAATATTTGCATCACCTAACAAAATTATATTTGTTAGGAGGGAGCAAATATGAGTGAGAAATGTATTGAATTCGTCAATGAAGTCCTTGTTGGGTTTGGGTGGGCGATATATGGTGACTAAAACAGTTGGAGTGGGTCCATTCAGTTGTATTGCAACGTACTCGAATGAAGTAGATACCGGCACTGTGACAGCTGAGACTTTTCAAGTCTTGCGGTGGAGTATCGCGAGACCTCCTCCTCTGCCGGTGAGACGGGGTTGAAAAGTGTAAACAAACCCAGGTGGAACAGTTTAATTCAACTGAGAAAAGTCATCGGGATGTTGCCACATCTCCGTTAGACAAAGAAAATCGTACTTGCAGTCAGTGATGAGGTCCTGCAGTAGTTATCCCTTGCCAGTGAGGGAGCGGATGTTGAATAATCCAAACTTGATGTCGGACGGTTAGTTGGAGAAGCTGACATTAGCCGACCTAGCCAGGCGGGCTAACACGCTGTGATCGACCTCCCTACAGGTGATTCTCCGAGGGTGACGGCAGGTGGAAGACCAAATGGAGTTTATAGTAGTGGAGTGATCAACGTGGACGCTTCGTCTGGACCCACGGTGGATGTACCTCCGATGGGGAAGGCAGGCGATGTCCGGGAAATCGTGCAGTACAGGTAGAATAGCAGACCGATGGAATCGTAGCTGGAGGAGCTCCGCCCCCATGTATTCGATGAGACAATAAGAAAATGTCAAAAAGATCGCTGCTTTCGTATAACTGTAAGTCTACCAGGAAAATTCTAGGGTACAGTAAGTGAAGATTACAGCCAAGGTCCAACAAAAAAAAAAGTTTTGGGTTTGGCAGTGAATTACAGAGGTGGCTCGGTGCATATGGTTTGTACATGTGGTTGACTTCAAATAGAAGTTTTCCCACACACAATCGTATTTTAACTTGAAAGTTGAAATGAAGATAATTATTTGAAAAGAGACACACAGAAATGAAGCACATTTCACTTATCTGTCTTCTATCAGTGACTACTGGAACACCAAACACTAGTTCTTACTATGGGTGCTGCCACGATTAGTGTAATCTGATGAAGAACAGCAGTTTTTGATCCTTGATATCTTTGTAGTATCTTAATCTATCCCAATGCCTTTTCATAAAATACTCAGTTTGCCATAACTGGGTTGTGACATTATGATATATACCCCAAAATGAGTTTTTCCACAAAAATTAATCATTTTAAATTCAATAACGATAGTTCTTGTTTACTAAGATTGACGTCATATTCTGACATGCACATTAGCGTGGTTGGCAAGAACAAGTTTAAATCCATACAACAAAACAGGGAAGTATGGCATCCTGCAGTTGTGGAACCAATTCGGCGGTCTCTGAATATGAATGAAACCTCAACAGTACCTCGAAGGCAAGATATTTCTCGAATCTCACGTACAGTGAAGGTCTGTGTAAGCTTCCGGATCCTTGCGAGCTGAAAGGTTGGAGGAACGACCCTTCATTTTGGCCATATTTGACCTTTGGCGATATCTACGGGTATTTAATTGAGACACCCGGGATATATTCGTGATAAGGGGGTTTAGAATTTATCATTAATATTCAATATCCTGACTGCATATGCTGCACATCCCCTAGCCAGCTGGTGTGTCATCAGTTACAAGGCTGCCTCCGTTACAGCTGCAGTTGACATTAAACTTAAAATTTTCTTGGCTGGATGTATACTTGACGTTTTTGCTCGCTCAAATGTTTCTCTGGGTACCCAAAAGTCAAGGCAAGCCGAAAAAGTACTGATCTCAGTCGATACTGATGACGGATCAAAACAAAATTCTTTTCAGTACTAATATCCGAACTGTCACTTACTCGCTACTGGAAAGCAATAAGGAACCAATCGAATTACCCAACACAAAATAGAGGATCATTCCCTTGCTATGACAAAATAATAAAATGCAAAAACTTGTCATGTCATGTTAGAAATGATGGAAAATAACTTGTGACTTAACCGACAAAAAGTGGATAGTGCAAACACGCGGGTGGGTCGATGGCACCCACTTCTTTCGTCGAATTCAATTGATCCAAGCAGATTTTTTTGGTTTTTGTTCAGGAATACGAAGGAAACTTATTCCTGAGCCCGTAACAAATTAGTTAGTACAGTTAACTAATGCCCGTTAACTAACTAGCATTATGACAAAAAGTGGAAGACATCTGTATTTAAATCAGTTGTAATGTTGAGGGTTTTTGCCACCCAAGCTTGTCAACAAACCCACGTGACCAGGTTTGTGACATCATGAGAACTATCTCTATAGGCGGTACACATGGAATGCATGCAGCAGTTCTATTTGAAAAGTTGCTACATGGCCCAATATAAAGACCACATGTCCTCCAACCAATGAATCACATTTGTACAATTCACATCCATAATGGAGCACTCTTTTCGAACAGTGCTAATCTGTCAAACACTGTGTAGCTGTTCACGCTTGTTTTGTTAGCATGCTCGCACGGGCTAATCGCTTGCTGCTCCTCTTTTACCATTCCCAGCAGGTTACTGCCCATGCTTGATTGTTGGCTTTGCTCCTTTTTCTGCCATTTTGCTTAGCTGTTCACCTACCACCACTCCAGCTCCACTTCTTGTTAGATCCATTTTGTGTACTGAGCACTGATCTGTATAGCATATTATTCATGTATACGGATCAGTGGTACTGTGGGATTTGTTTCATTTGTTCACGAGGTAGATAAAACTTCTGCCTGTACTTGGCTCAGTGTACAAGAAAATGCACTGACTACCCAGAGCAGATCTATGCAGCGCCAAACCAAAAATAATGCATTACATCATACTCAAGCTTTTCATTTTAATATGAGTTTTTATTTTTTGTCTTGTACTGAATTAAACTTCTACTCTGTTTACACCACACTGCCACCCTGATAAGACCACAATACGACCAGCGCGATCGTGAAATTTTGGTCACTCACACAGATCCCGGCCGTTCTCTACTTTGATTGCTTATTTGTGGTAACACTGAACCTCAATTGTGAGGTTCTCTCGACGAAATGGCACGCACCCTCACACACTCCTCACGCTCGTCCCGAAGATGTTAATCATTGCCACGACGCGTTGCGTGGCATTGCGGGAACAAAAATCGTGTCAGTGTCAGGGTGGCTTTAGACCCACTTTACCTTTTGATGACTATGACTATGTTTTATGGAGCTCAGGGTGCTCATAAATGCATCACTTCAGTCTTAAGCAAAATAGCATTATTGTTTCAGGAAGGCAAAAATTAAACCGTGCTTTCAGAACAGTGACACGATGAGCTGAATTTGTTGGTGGAATATATGCTTTTTTAAAATTACTGATTAAAGTCAGCTGAAGTCCTTCTCTTTGAATGGTCTCCACACCCGCTTCCAGCAGTGGTCTTTAGATATACTTTTCCTGGAACTAGCTTCCTTGTAAATACTCAAGAGAGCACAGTCATAATGCATTGAAAGAGCATAAGTATTCCAAGTTCTCCTTCCTAGAGTATGGGTGGTGCTGAAGTAACATTTGGGGGAGGGGGACCAATGGAGCAGCTGTTTTATTTCATTTGATACAGTAATTCTGAGGGGGAAAAAATCTCACACTCCCAGATGCTCACAGTGAGGGCTGCTTCCCATTAGACCCGGTAAATTCCTAAAACAGCTGAATGATGGTTTACGTTTAGCTTATGAATATTCGCTTCCATGCCTTACTTTTGAACAAGATGTATGTCATAAGAGGTGCCGGCCTTTTTTATTTTGTGAGCATTTATCCCACCAGGTTCCATCCACCCCCCCATATAATTGGAAAAGTGTCAGTACTGCACTCCAGTTTTTGTTGTTTTGGCTCTATAGTCTGGCGCATTATTTCTCGAATTTGTCCTGACTGGACCACTGCGTACACTCATTTGGGTTCCAAACCTGTGATTTTAAAGTGTTCAGTTGGTGCTTTTTTACCTTCTTGAACGACATTGTGACAAAATAACAAGGCATGCAATTAATGATGAAAGCCCAAAGTTCACATTGTGTTTACTTTATTTTTTGAGTAAAACAACAAAAAGGACTAATTCATGACTGAAATATTGAACGGTTTTTGAGTTCTGCCCCGGAAAAGAAATGATTACGAACATACGGATCGACGGACGGACGGACAGACAGAGATGGCTATCACTATATCCCCCCGCATTATATGCTGGGGGGATAAAAAAGTTGGTACAGGGGCCTATTTACCATAGTGTAGCATCCCCTCTTCTTTTTAACACAGAGTGGAGGCATCTAGGCATAGAGGAAAAAAGTTTCTTGAGTTTAGCCATTGGAATTTGATCCCACTCTTGTTTAATACAGGTGGTTGGGTTTCGGAGGGTTTCGGGTCTCCTTTGACGGACTTTTTGTTTAATCATGCACCACATGTTCTCAAACGGTGAAAGATCAGGACTGCAGGCAGGCAAGTTCAGCACATGGACTCTTCTACTACGAAGCCACGCTGTTGTAATAGCTGCAGTATGTGGTTTTGCATTGTCCTGCCTAAATACACCAGGCCTTCCCTGGAATAGATGTCCTCTGGAGGGAAGCATATGTTGCTCGAAAACCTTTATATACTTTCAGCATTCATGGTGCTTTTTAAAAACATGCAAGTGTCCCACTCCATATGCACTAATGCATCCCCATACCATCAGAGATGCTGGCTTTTGAACTGAACGCTGATAACAGGAGGGATGGTCTTTCTCCTCTTTAGCCCGGAGGACACGAAGCCCATGATTTACAACAAGAATGTCACATTTGGACTTGTCAGTGCAGGACACTTTGCCACTTTGCTACAGTTCATTTTAAATGACCCTTGGCCCACATAAAATGGCAGTGCTTCTGGATCATGCTCAACAATGGCTTTCTTTTTGCATAATATTGTTTTAGGTGGTATCTGTGGATGGCACGGCGGACTGTATTTACAGACAGTGGTTTCTTGAAGTATTCCTGGGCCCATTTAATAATGTCAATGACAGAATCATGCCGGTGAGTGATGCTGTGGCGTCTGAGGCCCCGAAGATCACGGGCATCCAGTAAAGGTCTTTGGCCTTGTCCCTGACGTACAGAGATTTTTCCAGTTACTCTGAATCTTTTGATGATGTTATGGACTGTCGATGATGAGATCTTCAGAGCCTTTGCAATTTGACATTGAGGAACATTATTTTTAAAGTATTCCACAATTTTTTTAATGCAAGCCTTCACAGTTTTGAGAGCCTCTGGCTGTCTTTACTTCTGAGAGACTCAGCCTCTCTAAGACATCCCTTTTATAGCCAGTCATGTTACACACCTGATGCCAGTTAATTTAATTACTTGCTAAATGTCAGCTGATTCTCTTATATATTAATTGCTTTTTCAGCCCTCTTTTTTCCTGTGTCCCAACTTTTTTGAGACCTGTTGCAGCCAGAAAATTTGAAATAAGGTCATTTTGTGGATAAAAATGTACATTGCCTCAGATAACAGTTTCAAAATTTGAAATATGTTCTATTGTCAATAACATATTGGGTCATGTGATCCGAAAGTCATTGCATTTTGATTTTATTCACTTTAAAAATAAATAAATAATAAATAAATACATTTAAAAATGGACCAGCTTCACGGATGTATTAATCCAAGCCCCAAGTAAAATCAATTTTTGAATGATTTTCCTGACGGAACATATTTACAGTCCAAGATTAAGCTTCAGCTGTGTCAGTGATACTGACTATGCAAGTATTGCTGTTTTGGAAAAACATGGAACTTTTTTCTGCCTATTGTGATGAGTGCCAAGCCACCTCATTATTTTGGCAGAATCTAGATTTGACAATGTGTAACAGTTTCAATGCGAGCTGTTTATGCTGTCTTCGGGGGTTTTTTCAATTGTTATTTTAGGCGTTTTTCTTGAGAAAAGAATAAACCACAAAAAATAGGCTGAAAATGGCTTTAATGAATTGATTACTGAATACAAAGAAGACGACCTACATTTTAGTTTGGATGCTTATATGCAAGTGTGTGTCCAGACTCAGAATCACATGTGCAGCGAAGCATTATGATCTAGGCCGGGGAAGGTCACACCTCTGCTTGTTGGTTCTGAACGTTTTCCCAGACATACAATATATAATTAATTGGATCACAGATTATTTAGTACCCTGAATTGTTGCAAATTCCTGCACTTTCAAAAAAAAAAAAAAAAGAATATTTGAGTTGTGTCCTTGAACCCTCATTGGTCCATCATGATGGGTGTTAATAAAGCTCCAAGATTTGCTTTAGAGCAGCAGTAAGCTCTTGATATTGATCGGATTTGAGACACTGAGGAGCCTTTTGGAGGCCAATCTTATGGGGTGTGTTTGCCACTGTGGCAACACTATACAAGATAGTATTTCTTATAATTCCTTCAGTCCCACACTGGTATTTTCAATGATCCAGTTATATTTTGCACATAGCTTAGGATTGATGCATTCCAATTGTTGGTATTGTTCAGTCTCATTTGTGTAAATGTATTGTTCAGTCCTATTTATGCACTGAAAGACTCACAGGTAAATGCAATTCATCTCACCATACTAAACCACTTGGCTAGTAAGTAAAGTCAGATTGAATGGAAGGGTATAGGTGCAAGCAGTAACATATGCTTTGTCCATCAGCTTCCTCTTCCAGGCCAAGAAATTTATCAGATTCTGCCTGCCAGGTTCCAGCAGCGCGGTGGCAGCGCACAGAGTCAGACAGACTAGCTGTGATTACTGAGGTGATATGGCAATAGAGATATATTGTCATTTTCATTCACACAATTGACAAAGAAAATGTAATCGGAAACTCTGCTGTAAATAACCCCTTTGAAAAGTTCACAACATACTCTTATTGGTAAGACTTGGTCAGGTATGGACAGAATCAATTCTGCCGTGATGTTAAGAGTTGTGTCTCTTTCATGTTAGCAACTGTCCCACCCAGTTCTAATCTTTCCTTGAAAGAAAGGTTTGACTTGCCGACTTTTACATTTTCTTTAGGTTTTTTTAAGTTTTGTTTGCATATTTTTTTTAATTTGTTTGCATATTTTTTGGCACGGATTCCCTTGCCACTATTCTGTGCCTTTAGAAAGTATTTCTCTCCTCCCTGTTTTTTCTGGTTTTGCTTTTTTGTTTCTGATCATTCAAATATTTTTAACCTCTTAAACCCGAATGCCCCTGGTACCGGGGGCAATAAATAAACATATATACAGCATGTTTCCTAATAGCAACATCCTCATGCAGCATTTGCACTAAAAGGGGAGAAACCATGATAACCATTTTTCACTCTCAAAAAAGGACGTTTTTATTGAGGTATTATCAGGGGTATGAATAATTCTGAACATGAGCAAAAATAACTTTTGGCCATATCTATAATTATGCAACTGAAGTTCACCCAGCTCATGTGTGGATTTGTGCATAGCAACAAGTAGACGAAAGATACACAGGAAGTCCCGACATAATAGCTTTCACAAATGAAGAATCTGAAAAAGAATGTTATTTTCCGTGGGGTATGAATAATTTTGACTGCAGTGCACGGTTTATACATTTGGTTTCAGTTTCCTACATTTCTGTTATATAACCAAAATGAGGCTATTACACAAGAACAAAATATAAATTGTAATAATTACAAAAAAGATTAGGGTGTGAAAAAACTTTTGACTGGTCGTGTAGATATGCCTCTCTAATTTTGCTTTGATTTACTTGATTAGAATAAACCTTGGCACAGATAATGAGGAGATTCTGTGCTGTAATTTTTTCGAGGTTTTAGACTCCAACTAAATCATTTCAAAAGGGATTAAATTATTTTTTTTTTGTCAGGCAGAAATGAGATCATTCATTTATGCTGTGTTCCATCTTCATTTATCCTGACTCAGTGACTATCTACTGATATATGACAGAAATCTCCAAGGTGTTACTTTTATTATGAGACCAAGATTATTCAAATGGACCAAGTAGTTGCAGAAATATACTCATTTCACTTTGGGCATGTGATTTTCGAGCCAGAGGCTCGGGGCTTAAAGGCATTGTTCACTTTTTTTGAAGTGGGGTTTATGAGCTACAAATTGCCACTACTTACATTAGATGCATTAGAAAGCTCTCTGATCTCCTCCAGGTAGCCGCACCAGGTCATAGTACTGGGTGGAAATTTTGACAATACACTGTTGTGAACAGAAACACAGAAACAGCGTATTTAAAAAGAGATCCTACCTGAAAATAATGCACCATTTCAATTGTACGCTATATTTAAAAAAATTACAGCACTTTAGCTGCTCGGAAAAAGCACAGTTGCTCTTGGCGTATTCCTGCGCGAGATGCATGGTAGTTCACTGCGCGCGGTAGCGATCAGCTGTTTGGATCAGACTCTGAACGGTTTGCGGCAGAGCCGGATTTTCAATGGCATAGAATCGCATATCAAATAAAAAAAAATCCCTACAATAACCAGCAGAGCAGATACACAGTATGTGGCTGCGTATGTAGCGGATGTAGAATGGACGGACAGGGCAGGATGAAATGATGCACACTGACACAGAAGGATGGGGTATCTGCAGTTCTGTTCACTGAACACAGAATGGGACAGGTAAGCACGCGCACACGCACAGGCAGGCTCTCTCTCACCCATTCCCCTTATGGCATCCACTTTACAACTGGGGTCACATTCATTTCATAAATTACATCAATAATAATCATAGCAAATAATAAATTTCAAATAGTACACATAGTATTAGTAATAAATAGATTATGAATGATATAAATACAAGTTATAGTATGATAAGTGCAAATAGGCTCATCAAATCTGTACACGCTACAGGAATCTGTTACAGTGTGATAAAGAGTAGCATGACAATACATTGTAGCCATGCAGAGTAACACTGTGCCTTAAGGTATAGTAACACTGGGTTATAGGCCTAACAGTGGATACACAGGCATAGGTTAAGATGTGAATTGATCTGTGATCATGTTATTGACAGAACCCAATTTATTTTCAAAAGAATCGTCATGACCGTTTCATACCTTAACACAATGGGACACTTGAGTACGCGCACACGCACAGGCAGGCTCTCTCTCTTTCTCCCATTCCTACACAGTAACGGTAAATATTAAGTGAACCGCTTATAACGATAAAACTATTAAATTACTGTAAAACTTTGTATTAACATACACACTAACATACATACAGTACTAGACAAGGTATGACATTGTTTTCATTCATTGTAAGGCAGCAATAACATTATATCAAGGGTTCATTGTTCAAATGAAATGACGGTAAAGAAGATTACACTATATGGCTAAATTTACAGATTTCTCTTAAATGTTTGCTCAGACAAAGTTAGAAATAATCATAAAGTACTCATAAGAGATCAAGTTACTGTTTTCAAGTGTTTTCCATTCAAGAACTGTATTCTGAAATAAATAATTAATGGCGTTTGAACGAGAGGGACAAGTTTAGCGTCTTACCCCTTCCGGCATCCACTTTACAACTGGGGACACCCATGAACACTGGTTGCTTAGCAACGTCACACAGCTCAAATGCACGCAATATTAATATGGTAATAATTTCTATATACATAAAATCAAATAAAATGTGATGGCTTATTTTTGTCATTGGAAAAATGTGTTAATCAAGGATAATGATTGAAAACAGACAGGGACTTACGAGCGCTCGTCCTATCTTAATGAGCACAACTGACTACACCTGATGGTCCCAACTGTTTTCGTAGTTCATGTAAAGTCAAAAAAGGATTGAAAACGGGTCAAGACCAATCATTATTTTCAAGGAATGGTCTGAGCTTTGCCAATTTTCAGTTCACCAGGCCCCATTGTTTTATATTCCCCCACCTTGTCTGACTGGATAGCACCAAAAATGACTTTAAAATTATTTTTTGCGCATCATATTGACAGTGCATTGAGTTTCAAAAATCTGCCTCCTCCTTGGTCTCAGAACGATATGGCCACCCTCTTCCAGCTGTCTAAATTCCAATTGGAATTTCACGATCTTCTGGCAAATCTGATATTTCATCGGACTCTGTAAGCAAAGCATTTTCTCTCTCATCCTCACTACTGTTGTTGGAAGTGTTGCACATGATGTATATTGAATTTGGGAGTGAAATGTATTAACGTTCAGTTGTAGATCTAGGAGAATGCACGGGATACTGCAGACAAGACTCGTTTACCGCGACTCTGCTCGGAGTATTGACCTTCTTAAGTTGACATCTTGTGGATTATGTAATTGCACAGAGGGATGAAGCAATTTTTTAAGTGCCATTCCCAAGCCTGGTTTTTATTTGCATTTTACTCTTTTCCTGAATAGAATAATGAAAAACTCGAGTCAGATTCAAATTCACATGGCAAAAGTACTGAATATTGGCTTGAAAGCTATTTTTATGAAACTTTGGATGTCCTGGGACCTTTAATTGGTTAATTTATTAAATAACTATACGGGTAATTACTTCTTCACATGGTACCAGGAAGGGTTGAGTAGCTTTTTTCCTTCAATAAATGAAATCATCATTTAAAAACTACATTTTTTTATACCCTAGTTATCTTTGTCTAATGTAACCATTAATTTGATGATATGAAACATCTAAGCCTGTAAATATTCAAAACTACAAAAGGAAATGGGAAAGGGGGCAAATACTTTTTCTTAGTAATGTAATTTTTCCATTTTTGTTTCCTTATAAAATTTGGGCACCGGGTATTATTCCCCTTTGGAACTTTGTATCCACTTCTTCCTTTGGAGACTTAGCAAAGTGCTGCTGGCTAAAGCTCTTTTAAACAGACTCATGCTGCTTATGAGCCTGTGGAGATGCCCTCCCACGTTGGTGGTTTTGAGTCATTTTTCAGAGGTTTGATTTTTTTAATTTTATTTATTTATTTAAAAGGGACGGTGCACATTAATAAACATCAGTATAATAATATACAAAATGTAAATATGCCGAAGTTAGCAGAACTGCTAGTTTACATTCGTAGTCCCTTGGCAGGTAAAAGTACGCACAATAGACAAAGTAGAAAACATAAAGAAATAAATATCGGACAATAAAATACATAAGAAAAAAGAGAATCCAGATGAATTGGCCCTCCTTTGCTGCCTAGAGAGGATCCAGACACTGGAAAACTAAGATGCAGGATAAATTAGCGCACATGATCAGACTACTCATGCTCGCAGTTTTGGTTTGTTATAAGCCAGTTCTTGAGATGGGTTTTGAACATGCCATCTGGAAATGTTCTATATACAGTATGTTTTTCCAAATATTGGTGCCCCTAACTGACAAGGTGGTGTCCAAAGGTGGTGCGTCTGTACGGCACCTCACAGTCTTCTCTAATAATGGTCCTGGTAGTTATGCCACAAGTAATTTTCAGTTTCATGTATTCACCTAGCGGTGGTGGTGCAAGATCATTAAAAGTCTTATATACCACACAGGCATGTTTAAAAACCTTTACAATTTCAAAACTGAGAAAGCAATATTTCTCAAGGGTACGGCAGTGATGATGGGAGATTCCTCAATCCTTGAATAGACCTTGAATAGACTTTCATTTGAACTTAAATTCAGGTCAATCGGACAAATGGTTCTGAAGATATTGCCAAAATGGTAATTTTCCAACACAAAGCGCCACCTGGTGGCAAAACATTGAACCATACAGGTATGATGTCACCATGTGACACGTTTTGAGGTCATGACCTTGCAGTTGCACATAGATTCATGTCAATTGGACAAATAGTTCCAAAGATATGGCAAAAATGGTTAATTTTATGTGACAAAGCTTCACCTTGGGTTGAACCAAACAGGTATAATGTTATCATGGGACACATCCTCAGGTCATGACCTTTCATTTGCACCTGATTTGAGGTCAATCGGACAAATATTTCCAGAGATATGATGAAAATCTTATTTTATCTTATCTTATGATGAAAACAGTGATTTTTTTTTCGTTTTTGGCCCCTGGTGGCCAATCTAGAAATTGTAAATTGTCCAAATTCGAATCAGTTCTTCCTCTTTATGATACTTACTTATATGCAAAAACTTAGAATTTCTAATTGAAATATTACTGAAGTTATCGCGTTAACACGTAAATCAGTTTTTGGCCCCTGGTGGCCAATCTAGAAATTGTAAATTGTCCAAAATCGAATTAGTTCTTCCTCTTTATGATACTTACTTATATGCAAAACTTGAAATTTCTAATTGAAATATTACTGGTGTTATCATGTTTTCATGTGGCGCGGCGACGGTGGTCGAATCAAAAACATAATATCCCTGGAAAGCCATTCGGCGTTTGGGGATATAATAACAAGGTACTAAAAATCATTTTCTAATTTAAGTTCCTCCTTTCTCAGAAATACATTCAAGTTTGCGTGCATTTTTGCTTGTTTAGAGAAAATTATACAGTTTTTTTTAGAATTTAACAGAAGGCAAGATTTTATAAGCTAATCCTGGATGTCGGATAGCGCTGATGTCAGAATGCCTGCGGCTTCTTGGTTGTTTTTTGCAGGTGTAAAAATTACTGCATCATCAGCGTACATCTGTATGTTCATGTTTTTGCATGCGTCCGGTAAGTCATTAATATAGAGTACGAATAAAATTGGTCCAAGTATGGAAGCTTGGGGAACACCGATTGGACACCATGCTTCCTAACCTTTGCCAACCAGCTGTATATTTCATTATATCTGGCAGATTAGATGTTCTGGTCAATGAGATTCACATAACAATAAAAGTTATTGCTTCAGCAGAAGAAAATTATTCTCAATTTATTATTTATAGCAATCAAACACACAGGTTGAACCACAGAGGATGCTATTATAAATATATACACATTTTTTCGTAAAATAAAAACTTACAATAATGGCCCCAATAGACCCAATACGTCAAATATCAAGGAATAGAATTAATTTGTGCATAGATCATTCAGCAAAATCCGAAGCTCGGAGTCATTGGAATCATTATGTAGCTTAAGGGCAATGTCACATATAACAGTGCCCGGAAACTGCTCCAGTTGAGTATATGGCAAATATTTAAATGACATGCCAACTGAACTTCGAGGAACACTGTATCTGCAAGCCAAATAACCGACTGTGCTGGAAACGGATGAGCAGCTGCCATCTCGACGCAGAGCCTCACCAGTCTGTTATCCAATTCTCGGGCAGCACTAATGAAGCTCAGCGATCAAGATGGCAGTTGGTCTTCGAATACCCTGTCCCGGCATATCACTGGAAGAAGCACGGAATGAGTGGCTCTAGGTAGTCCCCACACCCTGCGCACATTCTTGCGCATGCATGTTCAATATTTCTGAGAAGATATAGAATCAAAATCCCATAGTTGGCTCCCGTAGGTGATCAGGCATTGCGACCTGTAAAGAAGGTATCTCACATCTGGTGAACAAAAAGAAAACCGCAACATCAAAATGTTTGTTTTCTGAATCAGGTCGACAACTGCCATTTGCACGGACTGGGTTTCACGTTTACTGTTCAAAAGATGCCCAAGATGAAGGACCTCATCAACCTGCTGAACCTCTACTCTACAAAATGGTATAGAGGTGCACTGAACCTCTGGAGAGGTTGGAGATAGTACATGATTCAATCTCTTCGCACCTTTAAACTTAAGGTTGAGGCTCTCTGCTGCCCTGCGCGTGAATGCCTGTGACAATCACTCCCTCAGGCAGCACTGCATTAAAAACTGACATATTATCACGTGGGGTCAGGAACACTTTGGAAAATCGTAGTCAGTCAACACACTTCGTTTGTACATTGTACATTGTACAACAAGGATAAATGGGAAATAATTACACATACAAAGCTTCGACAATTAGTGTCCTCAGTTCCCAAACGTTTATTGAGTGTTGTTAAAAGGAAAAGGGATGCAACATAATGGAAAACGTGCCCCTGTCCTAGCTTTTTTTATCCCACCGGTATGGAATACCGTGGAATATAGTCATCGCCCTGTCCGTCTGTCCGTCCGTCCATAATCATTTTCATTTCCGGAGCAAAACTCAAAAACTATGCTACTTGTATGGAACTTACCCTTATGGTGTAGCTGTGCCTTTTGGGGGTTTCAGTTCCATGCTGCCCATAATTTTGGAAATTTCCACCAAAAACAGCCCTAAAATTGGCCTTTGTCTCATTTCCGGGACAGAACTCAAAAACTATGCCACTTAGACACTTCAAATTTGGTATGGAACTTACCCTTATGGTGTAGTTGTGCCTTTTGGGGGTTTCAATTCCATTCTGCTCAAAATCTTTGATTTCTATACCAAAAACAGCCCAAAGATTGGACTTTGTCCCTTCTCTACAGCAGGATTCAAAAACTCTGCCAGAAATCAAGAATTATGTGGAACCAGTGGGATATGTCATCTTCTGATGACTCTTGTTGGAACATGTCACAGGCATCAAATTCAAAACTAGAGCTGTGCTCAGAGAACGCAAGTACCTTCGCCAACAATTTTCAGGAATTTTTGTGACCTTGATCTTTGATCTATAAAGGCTTCTATTTTGGGGCGAGGTTAGCGATAGGAAATTTTGGTGTTAATGAGATCAAAACTGTATCCTGCAGGTTGTTCACAAACAAACAGCACTGATCACGAGTGAATATTTCCAAAAAAAACAATGAAGTTTATCAGTAAGTTTGAACAGTAAATATCTTGCCTTTGTCGTTTACTCAATTGAACATAGGCTGAAAAGGAGTTGCAAATCCCTGTCTTCTGTTTTCATTCAGGTTTTACACAACGTCCCAACTTCTTTGGGTTTGTCGACAAAGACTGAAGAAAGGCTCGCAAATAATTAGGAGTTCAGCAGCAACCAAGACAAAATCAGAGTTAAAACCATTAAAGCACCTGTTCCAAAGTGGGGACAATTAGCTAGCTATGTTACAGCACAGATGGATGTCAAGTTGTCAACATTTCTGCTTGAACAGGTAATTACTCCTGCTCGATTTGTGTTTGATTGGATATCCTAAAAGTGTGAGCATATTAAAGTACAGTTTCCCCTCATTCTTACCAACTGCTGTTTAAGGAAGAAATCAGTTCTCAGTTGGTAAATAAATGAAAAAAAAAACCATCATGGAGTCAATCAATAATTTCTATAAGCATCTTCAGAAGACTGACTGATATCATGGTGTCTGAAAAAGAAGATAATAAATCTAGAAAAATATAACTGAGAATGCACAAACCCACAGCAAAGTAAAATCATCTACACTTTTAGAAGAAATGGATATTATTTGTTATAAAGGTGATTGAAAAACAATTTTTTTTATTTATCAGTTAAGTAATTTTAATCGAAGACCGGAGATGTCAACATTAAAAATCATCTTGACTGGAAAAATCCTTGTTTCAGGCATTGATAGGGTATATCTGCTGTTGTGTTTCTGGAAATCACTGGCATACCTCTTCCCTAAAATAACCACCTGGCTGGTTAACAGTGCATCCAGAGGTCTTTTTTCAATGAAGCGTTATCTGCATTTATAACATTTGAATATGTAAAGTTTCTTTTGGAGATCTAAACACTGAGTCAAAGATTTATACAACTTTCAGATTTTTCAGTGCTTGATCAAGTAAGTGCTTTGTTTCCATTAAATAACGTGATGGTGCTCATGATGAAAATGTTGAGATCAGATGATTGTACGCATCTCCATTGAAATACCCTATATAATACTGTTTTTAAAGAAATAAAGACTGCTTGTGTTGAAATAACACTAGGTTGGAAGGTAAAGGAAAAAGGTTAAATTTTATATGTGCAGAAGAACCATTTCTGTCATTCCAGAATCAGTTTTTTTGGTTCTCGAAGTTCCTTATGGGTGTTCCCTCAATCTCTTGAACATGTAGCATATTTTTGTCATGGTTTGGGCCCGTCGGATGCAATCTGCAACTCGGCAGGCACTGGAACCATGTACCCAAGAGCGGGAAAATGGACCCACTCGCACAGCCTGATATTATTACAGTTAAATGTTTTCTATTGATTAGAACAAAAATAACTATTAAACCGACAGGGGAGCTGCAGCAACACATGACAGGGCTAAAACTCCAATGCAGCTTCTTAAATACTTTAACTTCACCTCCACCTCAAGGAGCAACAGGTGTGGCTCATTGAAGTGGAGGCGAAGACAGCCGAAGGGGGAGGGACTGCAATGATACCATTACAATTTTAAAGTCAGCAGCAGAGACTGGTAGCCTTTGTAATGCAGGCTAGACAAAATTTACATGCTGCAGCCACCAATATTCAGTTGATAGAAATCAATGTCAGCCTTGGAGTAATTTTTTTTTCCGTTTGTTCTTTATGTTGAAAAAGTGTGGACCTAATGGAAATAATATTGTTGCTATTGAGGTTTGGTTTATTTAATTCAGCTTTGCTGAGCCAGTTACAGAGGAAACAGTAGTACATGTGAAAAATAAACAGTTAATGAGACTAGTTGAGGTTTTAAGTCTGAAAATGAGGCACTGTTTCCGAGGCTTCAGCTGAGCATACTTCAGCTATTTTCTCCATTGCAGCTCCCTTCTTCTCAACATTGATGCATTTATTTTATAAACAAATAAAAATAGTGAATATTTTACTCTTTTTTTATAGGAAATTGTTTGTAATAAAGTAAAATGAGTACAAATGAACATGAAGGCATAATCTATAATTTAATTAAACTATATTAGTATTTAAACTTTAAGGGCCTTGTATTGCATATGATCTAAGTGCAAATGAAACTGAGTCTGAGTGGAATAGCTTGTTTTCCCGCACACAGATGGAAAGTGTTTCGCCTGCGCCATGTTTGCTTAACCTGTTGGATAAATGTGGGTTGGCCAGCAAACTAGTGGTGTGTCAGTAGGAAGGCCGCACTGTGGGTATAAATTTTTTTTCCATTCACACAGGCCCAGAGCAGTTTTCAACTCAAATGCAGTTAGTTATGATGTGTCAAAAACTGGTGAGAATTATGAATGTGGATGCACCATCTCATAACACACACATGCAAATTACTGCGATCACTTCCATTTGACAATTTGAAATGCGCGCTATTCTCAATTATGATGTTGAACACGCAATTCATGTTCATGGGATTGACTTCTATCCTCTGGTTCACCAGCACAACACCTGCCAAGTTGAAATAGGGGTGGCAGCCGCATAATGGAGAGCCCGACTGGAGAGTGTTTCTGCCAGCTGCCTCCTGTGCTTGCCCAGTCTGAGAAAGTTCTCCCAATAGAACTGTTTTCCTAGTTTTCAGCACTAGCATGCAAATGGATAATACAGTTTAATGCAGACGCTGACTGAAATTTTGTTTTGTTCAGTAGCTCTTCGCATCGGGTTTGAATGAAACAATATGTGATGTGACGGTGCAGATTGTGAGATTTATATTGCTAGGTTTGTAACATCCATATCAGGTGATTCCTGCAACAATGTCAGCCCCTTTTATTCATAAGCCACGCATTTTAGAGGATCAAAGTAATATTTGGTTGCTAAACTGCTTTGCAGCCAACTCTGCATCCATGCATTGTTAATCCAAGCATAGGTGACAAATGATGTTAAGTTGATGCTTTGTGAGAATTTATTTTTTTTAGTGTTTTGCTTTCAATTGTCAGTAAAAGTCAATCGCAAAGAGGCCATAGTTCTGTAGCAAAACATCTTGGACAGATGAGACCAGCATTAACCTGTGCCAAAGAGATCAGAGAAGGAAAATGCTAAGAAAGCAACTGTTCGTAATCCAAAGGACCCGCTTCATTTGTGGAGTATTGCTGCACAATGACTGCAAAAATAGGGCCCTATGTACAAAACCCAAAACCAGTGTCGTTGGCACGTAATGTAAATCATAAATAAAAACAGAATACATTTATTTGCAAATCCTTTTCAACCTATAATCAATTGAATACACTGCAAAGACAAGTTACTTAATGTTCGAACAGGTAAACTTTGTCATTTTTTGCAAATATTAGCTCATTTGGAATTTGATGCCTGCAACATGTTTCAAAAAAGCTGGCACAAGTGGCAAAAAAGACTGAGAGAGTTGAGGAATGCTCATCAAACACTTATTTGGAACATCCCACAGGTGAACGGTCTAATTGGGAACAGGTGGGTGCCATGATTGGGCATAAAAGCAGCTTCCCTGAAATGCTCAGTCATTTAAAAACAAGGATGGGGCGAGGGTCACCACTTAGTGAACAAATGCGTGAGCTGTTGTTGAACAGTTTAAAAACAACATTCCTCAACGAGCTATTGCAAGAAATTTAGGGATTTCATCATCTACGGTCCGTAATATCGTCAAAAGGTTCAGAAAATCTGGAGAAATCACTGCACGTAAGCGACAAGGCCGAAAACCAACATTGAATGCCCGTGACCTTCGATCCCTCAAGCGGTACTGCTTCAAAAATCGACATCAGTGTGTAAAGGACATCACCACATGGGCTCAGGAACACTTCAGAAAACCACTGTCAGTAACTACAGTTCGTCGCTACATCTGCAAGTGCAAGTTAAAACTCTACAATGCAAAGCGAAAGCCATTTATCAACAGCACCCAGAAATGCCGCCGGCTTCGCTGGGCCCAAGCTCATCTAAGATGGACTGATGCAAAGTGGAAAAGTGTTCTGTGGTCTGACGTGTCCACATTTCAAATTGTTTTGGGAAACTGTGGACGTTGTGTCCTCCGGACCAAAGAGGAAAAAAACCTTCCGAACTGTTATAGGCGCAAAGTTCAAAAGCCAGCATCTGTGATGGTATGGGGGTGTATAGTGCCCAAGGCATGGGCAACTTACACATATGTGAAGGCACCATTAATGCTGAAAGGTACATACAGGCTTTGGAGCAACATATGTTGCTATCCAAGCAACGTCTATAACATGGACGCCCCTGCTTATTTCAGCAAGACAATGCCAAGCCACATTCTGCACGTGTTACAATAGCATGGCTCCGTAGAAAAAGAGTGCGGGTACTAGACTGGCCTGCCTGTAGTCCAGACCTGTCTCCCATTGAAAATGTGTGGCGCATTATGAAGTGTAAAATACAACCCCGGACTGTTGAACAAGTTAAGCTGTACATCAAGCAAGAATGGGAAAGAGTTCCACCTGAAAAGCTTCAAAAATTGGTCTCCTCAGTTCCCAAACGTTTACGGAGTGTCGTTAAAAGGAAAGGCGATGTAACACAGTGGTAAAAAGGCCCCTGTGCCAACTTTTTTGCAATGTGTTGCTGCCTTAATTTACAAAAAAAAAAAAAAAGTTTCTCAGTTTGGACATTAAACATCTTGTCTTTGCAGTGTATTCAATTGGATATAAGTTGAAAAGGATTTGCAAATCATTGTATTCTGTTTTTATCTACGATTTACATAACGTGCCAACTTCACTGGTTTTGGGTTTTGTATGAATAAGGTAAGATGCAAAAGTGCCTTATTAAATACAAATAAATAAATCATGCATGTGAAAGAAAATAAAATGATTGTAGCTGAAGAATATGAAATATCTGAATTGTTTCCACTACTTTCTTGCCAGTTTCCTGATTATTATTTTTTGTTTACTTTTAAAGTTTTACATACAGTTTCCTGTGACATAATGAATTAGCATTTGTACCAGTTTACTTCCCAGTTTCATCCCTGTATTATCTGTGGATATTATTTGTAATGAAGGCTCTTTTCTTAAGATCCCAAAATAGCACTTAGCAGAATCTCCTATCCAAAGAGGTTTACAGTGGCTATTATTATTATCCCCCGCCAACACGAAGTGGCAGGGGGATATAGGTTTGACCTCCGTCCGTCCATCCTTCTGTCTGTCTGTGCTAGATAAAGGGGACAGCTTTACTCAGAAACTACTACAGATGCTGTAACCAAATTTGGTGTGTTGCTTCAGACCATAAAGGCCTTGATTGAGTTAGAAAAGACATCAGACACTGCTCCGCCCTTCTAGAGGGTGGGCTATTGAAGCTACAATCTCGCATTGCCTTTGAAACAAACTTGCCTTCGCCTGCTACTGCACTGCATCACTCATGCCTGATGCTAGTTTGACAGTTGAAGGGTCCTGTCACTAGAAATGCCTCGTAATAATTATGCGCCCGAGCTACCTTGCCAACGAGCCTGACTCTTTGGCGATGTGGGCAGCAGGTGTGACTCTTGCCCAGGAGTCTGGGGTTCAGTTCCCGCCCGGGCCCTCCTTGTGCCTGCCAAATTCCAAAGATACTCTCACTCATATGAGACACGGCTTTGGCCCTCTAGAAGGTGGGCTATTGAAACTGCTCTCCATTATGCCTCGGTAGCAAATGTGCCTTGGCCTGCTGCTACGCTGCATTGCTTTCTGCTACTGCAGCACTCCTGACTGATTGCTAGATATCATCCGACCTCCACCCCAGTATCCACCTGTGTGTTCTATGTCCCCCACATGGGGGGGGGGTATCCTGACACTCCCTGCTCTCCTTTCCTCGAGCTTCGTAGGTTGCAGGATGTGTCAGTGTCAGAGCCTGGCTCCAGTGGCCTTTTCTCTGGGCATTTTTTGCATTTTATTTTATTCCACATGAAGAATTGAATATTATGTAATTACTGTTGGTTTTCACAAGCCGGTGCGTCTGAATGTGACTCCATTGCCCCATTTCAAGATGCTTTCACATCGGACACTACGACTGATTACATTCAAAGTCAATGCAAAGACGCGAATACGCGCAAAATTCGCGTCTTTGCATTGACTTTGAATGTAGTCTGTCGTTCAAAAAGTTCGTTTCGCGTCCGGTGTGAAAGCACTTTCATTCGCGTTGCTCACTTTCTCACTGCAGGCGTCAGGGGAGGAGGGGAGCCTCAGAGGTCAGGCAGGGGGAAGAGGGTGGGACTTTGGAGGGAGGCGGAGTTGTTCATGTTCAAATTTTAACTAAGTGCTGTTCTGCATGCCAGAAAGGTAAGAATTGATTTAATTTATTTTTAAATAAATAACGCTCTGTAAATTACCAAAAAAAAGAAAAAATTATATGATAGAAATGCGTATCACTGTAATATCGCATTTTAATTAACTGCGCGATAGAAGGCAACACAACCAATGTGCTAACATGTCGACACTGAAATGTGCGTAAGAGTACCCCTGAACGTTCGTAGGATTCGTTAAGAAAACATTCACGAATGCCGCAATCTTCATAAAAACTTCGTAAGTAGGACTTAAGAACAAATTTGTAAGAACGGTTTGTGAATGAGGCCCAATGACTGCAGAGATTTACGAGTGAGCATGCATGTGAATGACAGGAAAATAAACGGAGTTGAAGTGTGCAAGAGAGGCTTCCTGATTGAACTTTTGCTTCATTTGTGGTCCATCTCATGCACACTTGATGTAACTAATGATTGTGTACTAAGATTTTGTCAGGCTGGAACACAAGAAGTACCTGGATGGAGCTGGTGTGTCTCAAGGAGAGGGTTGGCATCTCTTGCTTTTGAAGGACCTAAAGAGCCTATTTGGCCCCAACTGCTCGAACACATTCCAACACAACTACTCTCTCCTTGCCCATTATTTTAAATTTTATCTCCAGCTCAACTCTTATTTTACATTCAATAGACCTTGAAATGCCCGAAGAACCAATTAACGAATGATTCTTGATAAAGAGAGGACCGTTATGTTATCACCGGTTTTCAAAGCAGAAATTGAAACTTGACATTTTAACATCTATATCGGATAGAGAACGTGGTCCATTTGGAGAAACTCCAGATCGGATAAGAATTTTCGATACTTTCTGTTCCAAGAAGAATCAATCCCATGAGGTACCATTCTGGAACCAAATGCGAGCCCAGGAAGTTTCAGCAAAAGTGAGTTTTATTGAAGTTTGGGGGTAAACCCCCACAGGGCAGAAGGCAACCGTACAGAGTCCAATCCAAAATCAGAATCCCAGGGACGTAATCCAAACTACACGGGGCAGCAAACACTAAACTCAGTTGGGCAAAACAGGTTCGGTACACAAGCTCAGGTTTGTCAGAGAGTCCAAAGCCAAAATCCAGTGAGCGTAATCTGAACCATTAACAGGGCAGCAAACACAAAACTCAGAGTCGGGCAAAACAGATCGGGCAAAACAGACTGTACACGGGCTGAGAAGTATCAAAGAAAAAGCCAAAATCAGAATCTAGGACGTTCCAGTCAGAAGTATAACACTAAGAGCACAAGGCATCAACACAGGGAAAATGTTCTGACAAGAGCTGTGAGTGAAATGACTGCTTAAATACACATAGGGGAAGTCACATGCTATGATAGGGAATACAGGTGAGTTGGACCAGACTAATTACAAAGGAATGAACATGAGGAAGGTCCTGATTACAAGAATTTGGCAAAAGCTAATACGTGGACAGGGATCACAGAGATAGCCTACTGACAAACATACGGCTTCCGTTAGGGAGTTCTACTGTGTACGGAGTGAGAGGCAGAACAGCGAACAGCAGGGTGCAGAAAATCTGCTGAAACACAGCAAAGTAAATTGAGTGAAGGCAAGGGGCGGAGACAAGAGCAGAGCGAGAGCTGAGAGCTTGTTAGTCAATTAGTAATGTGCAGCTATACAATCCCTTGTAGGGCTGTCACTTTTTATTCGAAATTCGAACATTCATTCCAACCTGGGGGTGAAAGTTCATATTCGACCTGAAATGAGACGTTCGAAGTCAAAATAAACCCTCCATCAGTGCATCATGAAGTCTAAAGTAGTTTGACATTCAACCCAGCAGAGGGCGCCCTCAGAGAAACTTGTCCGTTTTATACCCTCTTGACTTCCATTAAGATTCTATTTCTTATTTTACAATGGAGAGCATTAGCTAGCGGAGCACCGAGCGGACAATTACAATACCAAAACATCATAGGAGCGCTGTTTGGAAGTATTTTGGATTTTACTGCGTAGATGGTAAAATAACAAAGCAAGAGCCGCGTGTCGTTATTCGCCGTAGTCCGCAAGTATTCAATGAACGCTTATTAATGAGACAAGTCCTTGTGCTCTGAAGTTTCAGTTTCACTTGCGTAAATGTGGACGGTCGGTCACCGAAAGTAAAACCGAAAGCGATTTTGACTCCGGACTTCTCGTGCTGCTCTTTATTCAGAGATTGGAAACAATACATGTGTTTCATGATCGTTTAAATTGTTAAGATGAAATAAGACCATTTGAAACGTATTTTTGCAAGTCCATTGCTTTCAATCCCTCAGTAAAGACAAGCGTGAGAATTCCCGAGTCATAATCGATTTCCATGTCACTAATAAGGAAATCCACCATAGTGCACCTGAAACTGATTAACGTAATTCACAATGACCTAAATTCCGCGAGTGAGTTTCTTCAGTGCGCGTTGATAGAATAACACGTGAGACTTGGAATCTCTGCAGATACTGTCCTTGGGTTGTACTACTGTTGAGTGCGGCTTAATAAACAGATAAAAATTAATGATGAGGGTGTTTTTTTTTTTTTTTTAATGTGGGTTGGGTCGCGTGGGTGGGGGGGTGGGGGGGAGGGCGGTGGTGTTGGGGAGGTTCGAATATATTCGAACATCACGTTGTCATATTCGAAATTCGTTCGAAGTTGTTTTTTTAAAAAGGTGACAGCCCTAATCCCTAGTGCTTGTTAGTAAGTTAGTACTATAAACAATGTTAGTCTTGGTTAGTAAGTTTAACTAAAACAACAAACTGTTAGTATTGTTCGTAAAATAGGAAAGCAAGGTGAAGGAAGTAAACTAGATTGGAAGGAATGGTTGAAATCCCAGAAACCATGAAATCACCCAAAAGTGCGGCACACAATACTGGGGCAGTGAGCGATCACATGACAACAGACCAGACAGGGGGAGACAAAGTGTAATGCATGGTATGACTGCAATAATGTTATGAATATAACTGCAGGAGTGGAATATGGAAGACATACACTGACAAAGCAAAAACAAAACATGGTAAGGCATCTAAATCACCATACAAAATACAGAGCATGGTCAGACAGAGCAGAATCCATAATCAAACATGGCAGTCAGGCAGAATCACAACAAAAACATGGTCAGACAGATCAGGATCATAACACCCCTTTAAACTGAAATTCAGGGGTTATTGCACTCCATTGAAGAGGCATGAAATGATGAAGTTATACAGATGATGCACAGTCATATATTACAATGAGACCTGGTGAAGAATTTCAGCTTATAAGATTACATTCATGTATAATAGACAATAAGGCATGGATGCTTTCTCAAATTTCCTGCTACTGGATTCAAGTAACAAGAAATTAGAAAGCATCCACAAAAAATCCCCCAAAAAAGTAAAGGAGAAATTGTCTTGTCTTTCGATAAATTCTAAAGATTGAGTAGTTGCATAATATGTGTCTGTAAAAGAACTTGGCATCACTCTTGACTCAGCATTAGCCTTCAATGTGTTAGAAAACTTTACAGAGTAGCCTTCTTTCACTTAAACAGCTGAAATCAGGCAATTCCTGTCATTAGGAGATGCTCAGAAACGGATTCCTAGTTTTCGCACATCAAGCCCAGGCCTTAACAGTGCCCGATTATCAGGTTGTGCTATTTCCTTGTTAAAAAAAATCTTCATCTTGTTTAGAATGCTGCTGCTCACTTCTTGAGTAAGACTAGAAGAAGAAAAAAGTTTCAGTTCATCATCCTAGTGATAGTATCAATCCACTGCCTACCCATTTATTATTGAGCTGATTTTAAGGTTCAGCTTCTGACTGACTAAAGCTTTGAATGTTGTGGTACATGAGCATTCAGCTAACCTGCTTCTACCATATGAGCCCAGAAGAATGCTTTACTTTCAAGTTGCACGCTATCTGGTAATCTCAAGAATAGCTAAAAATATAACAGATGGTAGAACCTTCTCTTACAGAGTCCCACTTCTGTTGAACAGACTAGCAACATTTATTAGGGCATCAGACACAGTTTTAACATTAAATAAACTCCAGACCACACCGAAAATTGTAGTTAATTATATTTCTTGAGTCAAATGAGTATGGGACTTGCACTAAAACAGGATGGAAGAGAATCGAGTAGGAGACCGGTGCTGGTTAACGGGAAGCCCCAGGTGACTCTCTTCTCACAGTCATTAAGGCTCTTCAAGTCGCCCGGGCTTCCTATATAGTGATAGGCTGAGAGAAGAATAGAAGGGAATGGGAGGGAGGGAGGGATGGATGTTGAATGAGACAAATGAGGATTGCAGGAAGAAAGCAGTAAAATAGGCTGGCTGGTTAGGACGTGGATAAATGTAGTGACTTATTTAGGTGTGGTCTGGTTCACTCATTATATGAATTGTAGACCACACTCAAAATAGTAGTTAATGATATTTATTGAACGGAATGAGCATGGGAATTGTGCTGATGACGGGCATAATAGAATACAGTTGGAGACCAGTTCTGGTTAACGGGAAACTCTAGGCAATGAGACTCAGGATGGGGGTTGCATCTCTTCTCAGAGTCAAAATGGCTCTTCAAATCCCCAAAAGAGTGAAGAGATTAAATGAGATTGTGCGCTTGGCGGATGTTGCTATGAAAGAAATATGGGCATTCTTGTAATGGCTTGAATTGGCTGCTAAGTATTTAACTAGCGGGTGTTGCCACTGCACATCGTGTTTAGCCGGCTATGAGAGATACGACACGTGGGAAGGCTCAGTGCTTCAGAAAAGCCCCTTGTTGCCATCACTAGGATAAGCATTTAGAATGGAAAGTAGTAGACTGATATAATTGCCCAGGTTTGCGGAGCGAAGCTGATCTAGCAAGATCTTGCGAGATCAGGGATTTATGGGAAAATGGCCAACTGATTGGCAAGACCACGGAAAAACCACGGAGCGATGAAGGGATGAAAGGAAAATGAGAGAGAAGGATGAAGAAACAATAGAAACAAGAAACAAGGGAGTGAGAATGGAGGGATATTGGGGCGTGAAAATTTGTTAGAAATTGTCATGCATTTTTATAAATTAAGGCCTCTGAAAATTAACATTCAATGAAATGATTTGCGTGAGCGATGAGGAATGAGGGATTAAGGGAATAAGGGAGATTCTTATTTCATTATTTGGATATCGCAAATCTGTAAGAAAATTGCAAAATCATGTATTGATGAGTGGACAAAAGGGAAACGAGGGAAGGGGATGAAGGAACAATGGGAATGATGTGCATGGGGATGAGTGGGAAATAAATTAGGGCATGAAAATTCAATGATATTTGATGTGCGTTTACAAGTAAGGCCTCAGAAAATTGAAATTCAGTGAAATAATTTGTGACGGATGAGGATTCGGGGGATGAGAGGACGATATGTTTTGTTATTTGAGTTTTGCAAATCTGCGAGAGAGAAAAATGCAAAATTGTAAGGATGAGGTTATGAAAGGAAAACGAGGGAAGGGAGGGGAAGGAACAAGGGAACGAGGGACAAGGGGATGAGTAAATGGGGAGAAATCGGGGGCACAAACTTAATTGAATTAATCACAAATTGATATAAAGTAAAGCTTCTGAAACTGAAATGTGATGGAATAATGTGAGTTAGGCAAGATGAATGAGGTAACTGAAGGATGCAGGGGTGTAATTTTTCATTGTTGAATTATTTTGCAAGTTCCAGAAAAAATGTACATGATCATGTAGGGATAAGGTGATGAAAAGACAATGGGAATGAGAGAGGAGGACAAAAGTGAATGAGGGATATGTAATTTCATTATTAGAATTTATAGCATTTATAGGAAACAAGGGAAGGGGACAAAGGGGGACGAGGGGTGCGCAATTTCATTTATAGATTTTTTTTTGTTTTTAAGCAGATGTCGCAACAATAAATGTGTTAGCAATATGCACACTGCAAAATACATTGTGATTTTAGCCAAGAGGGCGGGGGTAAGGGAGGGGATAAAGTATGGAGTAGTTGGAAAGAGAATTGCCAGATTTATTCTTCCATGATTTTGATTGCCTGCAATGGATAAGTTAGAGGCTGAAGGAGCCGTGTTTGATTTTGAAACGGCGAAGGACGAGGAGAGGAAAGGGACGAGGGGACGACAGGTCGCATGAGCTCAGAGATTTAGCGCAGCCTGCAGAAACAGGAATGAAATGGGGGAACGTAAGAGGTTGACAAGATTGAAAGCAGATGGTGCAGGCATAGAGGATACGACTTGACCCACCGGCATTGGCTGTTGGGTGATGATATCGTGGTTGATGCAGGCCAATGTTGAGACGAGGACCCAAAGCTGCGGTATATCATTAGGAAAGGTTCCGAAGGCTAGATGAAATGATGGAAAGGAACAAGAGATTGTGTGATTTTGTTACTGAAAGTTACTGCATTGTCCTTGCTCGTGGAACATCTGAACATGTTACATTGGGATTTTAGCAAGAGGGAAGGGGAGGGGTTAAGGATAGAGTAGTCGGAAAGAGAATTCCCAGATTTGTTCCTCCATGCTTTGAATCGACTGCACTTAATACGTTTCAAGCTGGAGGAACCAAAGGAGCCACTTTTGATTATCAAATATGGCAAACGAAGAGGAGGGGGAGGGACGAGGGGACGACATGACACGTGCTCAGGGATTTAGTGCAGCCTGCAGAGACAAGGACAAAAAAGACAATAGAGGTTGAAACGATTGAAAACGAAGGGCGCAGGCACGGGCAATACAACCTGGCCCTTTAGCATTGGCAGTTGCTGCAGAATCGATGTGTAAGGCAGTTGGCGTGATGACACTGCCGTGATGCAGGAAATATGGTGAAGATTCGAAGTGGCTGTATAGCAGTTGAATAGTTCTGGACAATGGAAGGTTGCTTATCTTTTGATTGACGTGGAACAGGACTGGAATTGTTTTGCGGTGTTTAAATAGTGGCTGAAATTAAGGTCCGTGCTTTTGTTGCGTGACGGAAACGAACAATGGTCCATCAATAGGAACCAAGAAGGCGTGCTGGGTTGAGTCAATCAGTAGCTCAGGATACAAGCTGCAAGCTATATTTTGAGTTATAACACTTGAGAGTAGCTCAGGAAAAGTGCAGAGATAGGTCATGAGGGCCGTATCTATTCCTGGCTTTTTTGGAGATTTCTGGCCTCTAATTCCCAAATAATCTTACATTAGCTAAAGCGTTTATCTAATATTACATTTCAGTTGTTTTGGTTGTCTATTTTCACACCTTCAGCAGAATAATTGATGGAAATGACAAATGGCTGGACGCAAATCCTCCAGGATGGGAATGGCCCATCTCAGTTACGAACTGTTGCTTGAATAAATTTCTGATGGGGCGTGGTCATCGAAATGAAGCCCGGCTTATGAGAATGTAGCAAATCAGGAGGTCTTGTTTGATACTGCTTAAGGCGTAGCATTGCAAAACAAGACTTTTGTACTTTTTTGGAAAAATCCTTGGCGGATTAAATATCTAAATTCAGAGTATGTTGTATACGGCTGATTAGCGAGAATAGTTTGATTTGTTTCAACCTCGGAAATAAAACGTCCTTTAATGCAGAGCAAGTTGCATACGACTTGCTTGCTGGAGTTAATTAATTTGTAAAACCTTGGCAAATGAAATCCTTTAATTCAGAGCGTGTTACATTTGCTATCTCAGAAGGTCTCAAAAGGGGCTGCTATAGGCGCATATTGGAAGGAGTTGCCGGATAGAGAGCAGGAGAAGCTGACTGGAGCCAGTGAAGTTGAAGCTTTGCCTGAAGGAGAGGTCCAGCGAGATGCAGGGAATGGCTGTTTTTGATCCGTCATCTTGGAAGATGATCTGTCTAATCTGGGACGAGGACGGCATCTGAACTGGGGGCATTGGAGAGTTTATAGGAATACTTTGATTTGGTTAAACGATTGAATTTCAGACGAAACATCGGATAACAAGAGAAAACATCAACTTAGCGTGAAGCAGGCATGGGAGAATGGGGTCAGGTAGAATGCTAGTCGCGGCAAATGCGAGTCTGGTAAAATGCGGGTCTGGTCGTGGAGAATACGGGTCCGATAGAATGTTTGTCGTGGAGAATATGAGTCCGATAGAATGTTGGTTGTAGAGAAAAAAGGTCCAATAGAATCCTGGTCATGGAGAATGCGGGTCCGATAAGAATGCTGGTCACGGATAATGTAAATCACGTCAAACGAGACAGAGGAGGATTGCAGGAAGAAGGCGGTATACTAAAATAGGCTGGCTGGTTAGGACGTGGATAAATATAGTGAGGTATTTCGGCGTGGTCTGGTTCACTGATTTTAAAAAACCAGTTAAGGCTAGACTAAAAATGCACCTTTTTGTTCAGGTTTACAATCAGTTACAGTCTCGAGACCAGATTGGAGAGTGCCTATAGTAGAGCACAGTTACTCAACTTTATTCAGAAAGGGTGAGGGTGGGTGGAGTCTTTTATTCCAACCAAGCACTTGCACTCGTAGGCTTCTAATTTTTTGGCACAGCGCTGGATGGTGCAGCGTGGTGTGGCCCACGCAGTGGCAATTTCGTCCGGTGCAGCCCAGGCAGGGGTAATTTCATGCAGAGCGACACCGTACGCAGCCACTTTTGGCAATTTGGTAGACGGACATGCGCCGAGATGGGAGTGGCGGCATGGTATGGGGAAGTGTCACATATTCATCATCACGCAGTGACATTTTCGTGGATAAAGACTACGCCGAAATTGAGCAGAGATCTCGCGAGCTCCAACTTGGTTTACTTTCTGTGCAGTGTGTTGGGTTTTACGAAATGAACCAAAAGCGAAAACCAGTAGAATACAAAAAGGAGGCTTTATTTCTGAAGGGCGAACGCCCCCAACAGAGCTGGCAACAGTACAATGTCCGCAATTCAAAATCAGAGTCCAATGGGCGAAATCCAGAGTCATACACAGGGCACCAATAACAAAATCAAAGTCAGACAAAAAGAGGTCGAAAAACAAGAATGCGGCAAAAGTACAGGGAATCGGCAAAACTCTGTGTCTAGGGCGGTCCAGTCAGAAAGATAAATCACTATGAATCAAGGCGAAAACAAGCGTGGCGTAGGAAACAAGGAAGAACGATCTGACAAGGAAGTGAATCAAACAGACATTTTATATACACATCCGGGAGAACACATGATCTGGAAACACAGGTGCAATCAATGGAACCATAATCAAGGAGTGACACATTAGGAATAAACTAATCACATGAATTTGGCCTAACCCAAAACGCAGACAGGGATAACAAGACAAACCTATGAACAGACAAACAGCTCCATTCACGGAGTACTAACAGTGCATAGTTTAGAGAAAGGAAAGCACAAAGTATTTGTGGAGACCCACAGAAAATCGCAGCAGAGATAATTAGGGAAAGGCAAGGAGGCGGAGAGTAGAATAGGGGGACTGCTGAGAGATTGTTAGTCAATTAGTAAGTGCAGCTATACAATCCCGAGTGCTTGTGAGTAAGTTAGTCAAAATATACAGAGTTAGTGTGGGTTAGTAATTAGCGAAAATAACAAACTGTTAGTCTGCGTTAGTAAAATAGTAAAAGAGAGAGGAAGGAAGAACACGAGATAATGAAAGAAGATTGAAACCCAGAAACCAATAAATCACCCGAATGAGTGGCACGCGAGACAAGGGACCGTGAGCAAAGATACACACCTGACAAGACGGGGGAGACAAAGTGCAAAGCATGGAAAATAAACAAGGCATAGGAAACTGAAACATGGCGATGAAAACAAAACATGGCATGGAGACTATGGTAACTTGAAAATAATAAAACCAGAAATCCAAAATACCAAAAACACAATACAAGATCAAAGAATTGTCAGACAAAGCAGTGGTCACTAAAACACAAGAATCAATCATGGCACAAGGCCAGGCACAGAACTTGAACTAGACTCATGAACATGGGCATGGGACATGGCATGGCAAAGACAGAAAATGCAGAATCACAACACAGTGGTAATTTGGCTGACCGGCGCACGTCATCGAAACCTCACAGGCAGGTTTCCAGAATGTCAGACACATTTAAATGCAATAAATAATTACAAAAAACACTATTTAATGTAACTATCTGAATCAGCACATACATTATAGTATCTATATCGATTGTCCTGATGTCAGATCAGAGAGCCAGAGAGAGAGAGAGAGAGAGATGTGCATGTGGATGCATGAGTGTGTGTGTGGGCTATGTAGGTATGTGTCCTTTAGCTGCTTTCACACCAGACATGAAACAAATTTTTTGCACAACTGATTACATTCAAAGTCAATGCAAAGACGCGAATACACATATGTAACACAGAGGCCACTTGGTGAGCAGAGGAAAAGTGGGTGGGGGATTAAAGTAGAACACACCAATCCTTGGATAGTTTCAGCCCAAACTATCATGGATCGACTGCATGCATGTCAACACATCCAGGTTCTGACCTGTATTACCTTCCGTAAATATTCATAAAATCCTTTGAAATCCTTTACTCTTTTTAATTTAACTTTTTTATTCATGTAATTACAAATGGAGCGTGAAAACTGAAAAAATATATTTTCAAAGGCTCAATAAAGCTTTCGATTCAAGTATGAAGATAAAAAAAACCTCAAAGCCTCATCCAGCACTGTAGGAATCACCATGCTTGTATTGACACATGGGCATGTTAAGGATCCTCGATTTTGCCCCATGCTGTGAAAATCTTAACCAAAATCACCAATTTCTATTCCATATTCATATCCACTCGTCAGTGACAAGTGAGCAGGGCGACGTCCAGTGATAGCTACTGCTATGCAGCCTAGCATCAAGAACCAAGCTTTTTGATCATTTGTGCTGTGTTTGTATGTTTGCAACGGATACTTTTAGCGATTGTAAAGACTGTGTCTTGTTTTACTGTCTATGGTACACTGGCTACGCATTTCGCAGACGCTCTGGAAAACAGTCCACTATGGTCAATGGCAAACTGTGTTGTGCTGTGAAAACAAGTATCCAGTTGTTGTTTGTTTATCGTTCTCGATGTTCATGTGTTCCTTCATTGCTGTCAAAATTGATAGCTTTCGATAATTAATATTTTGAACTTTTTTCCAATAGAAAATCCATATAACTTAATCTGTACGTCTGTAAACAGCGTAAATAGAGAAAAATCTGTATAATTTAAAGGCATCCGTATAAGCTGACCTGTATGGGACTGTCAGATTGTTTAGCGCTATACTCAGAGGCGCACCATCAGGAGAGGAAAACTAGGCAAATGTTTGAAGCCCCCCAAAAACCATCGGGTAAAGAGGTCCCTGATGGCCACTCAAATTGGCACATTTTGCAATGACTTATAAAAACCCCATTAAGCCTGCTATCAAGACATTATAGCGCACACCTGGCCGGTGCCTCGAAAGCCGCCTAAGTGGGGCCACCTCTAGGAGTTGTGGCGAATCAGGAGAAAACACCTAACCTAACTGAGTGACATGTCAATTCCAGTGAAGTATAACACAGAAAGTGTCAAGAGCCTATCCAGGCCGCTTTTCTTCAAGTTCAAATTGTTGGAATTCTAACATAAAGGAGCCCATTGATTATACTCCTTGCACTAATACCTGAATATTCAAATTATTGGGTATTCATTAGTTAAAATGGGCTGATCAGGAGCGACATGGATCAGCACTTGCAAAGGGAAGTGAATTCGTACCTCTACAATTTTTTATGGAATGGCTGAAGTCAGGGTAGGCTACCTAGCTACCTAGTTAGCAAAAAGTAGCTGACTACAGACTACGACAGGTTCGCTGGTATTCTCCATTAGGTATATTAGTTGCATGAAGACTGAGCTGGCTAAGAAGTATTGTAATTATTCATAGTCTACAAATGATAATAGCTTAAGGAGCCTTCACATACGTTGCACGACGGGTATACAACAGGTTTAGGATAGAAATGTGGAGTAATTCGTGAGACGTTCGTGAGTATGTCCTACATAATGCATGTATTCTACAACCCCAATTCCAAAAAGTTGGGATGCTGTGTAAATTGTAAATAAAAACAGAATGCAATGATTTGCAAATATCGTTAACCCACATTTTATTTACAAGAGAACACAGGCAACTTATCAGATGTTAAAAGTGAGTCATTTTATGAAAACTATTAGCTCATTTTGAATTTGATAGGAGCAACACATCTCAAAAAAGTTGGAAGAGGGGCAGCAAAAGGCTGGAAAAGTAAGTGGTACTAACAAAAAATGGCTGGAGGAGCATTTTACAAATAATTAGTTTATTTGGCATCAGGTCAGTAACATGACTAGGTATAAAAAAGCATTTTAGAGAGGCAGAGTCTCTCAGAAGTATAGATGGACAGAGATTCACCAGTCTGCAAAAAACTGCATCTAAAAATTGAGGAACAATTTCAGAAAAATGTTCCTCAAAATCCTAACAGACGGAGTCTATATTTGTATTAGAGACCTATAGGAAGTCATATCGTGGGCTGAGAATTAACTGGACCTATCTCTGCTTTTTACAAAATGGAGAAAATGGGATGTAAAATTTTGCTACGTCACAAATTCTCACTACAAGTTGCTTTTCAGATTTTATACTAAGGGGAGTTATTGGAACTGAAAGGTAAAATATCACGCAGTTTTATCTTTGGTAGAATGATTTTAGATAAGGAATCTAAAAATGTAAATGGAAATAGACCTTTGGAATTTCCAAAATATGATAAATTTTGCAGGTATATGGTTATATCACCTACATAGCTCCTTTTATTTCCAGAAATGTTTAGCCACAAAGTTCCAGCCATGCGGTTTTTAAAAAAGAACACAACAATGCAACTCTACCCAAATCTGCAAATCACACGTTCATGGTAAAAGGTAATACAGAATTTTAAAGAAACAGAATATCAGACAATAATAATCACAAAAAATTGGCAGCTACCTCCTGTTTGAGTTCAAAGCTTCTGGCTTAGGAGTTAAAACGTCCACCATAACACAAAGAATGTAACATTCAGAAAATTTTATTTTATTAATGAATTATTAATTATTATTTGGCATCACAATATTGGATTTTAATGACACTCAGGTCATGTTCTTCCTAATTCTCATTTAACAAAAATAGCTTCCTGCACACAATGGCATTGTTTACATCCAAGCCTGTCATGAGGTTATTCTGTTATCCTCACACTGAAAGACACAGCCAACATTAAAGCAACCGTGGTCACTTAGAGATCAACTCACATTTGAATGAAAGCTACCCGTAGGCATTCAACAAAATGCATGGAAGCCACTTTTGTGTCAATTGGACAAAAAGGAACATAACCGTGTTTGCGCTTGGACTGGAATAACTGCTGTCCAGGCAACCAGGTGACTTAGTCACAAAGTTCAAGTGAATTGCAGTGAGTTGGGTTTTCTCTGCTGCGAGCAGGAGGGAATATTGGTACCCTCGGTAAAATTTAAGAAAAGCAATAGGCATAATGCAAGGCAGTTGACAATCCACTAACAAGAATCGTAATCCTCTTCCTCTTATGGACTTGGCATTTCCCAACCTCCCGGGCTGTCGTTACTTTACCAAGCTCGACCTGTGCAATGCTTACCACCTTGTGGGCATGCGGGAAGAAGTTGAGTAGAAGACAGTGTTGAACACCCTTTTTGACACTACAAATGCCTAGTGATGCCATTTTGGCTTTCTAATGTCCTCGTTAATGCCTATGCAATTTTTTTTTCTGTCATCTTTTCTGAGATTGCCTTATGAAGAAATTTGGTGGGAATAAGGTAAGTTCTTGCAACAATTCCCTCACCCTCATACTCACATGGTGGTGATTCTTTTTTCCAATGTCTCATCAACAGCAAAACAGTTATCAGCTTGAAAGATAATTGTTCTCATCAGTTTCAGGATCCCCAATACTCGCTTGTGCTATCACCATTGCGTCACTTATTTGTTTTTATGAGTAAAAAACACACTTAATTTTTATTTAGGTTTGTTGGTGAGTAGTGTTATCCCAGGTAAATACAATTGTATTTATTTATGTTTTTCTCGTGCATTTGCCTGTCTTGGTCAGTTGTTTGAAAATCCAGGTCTAGAAAGTGCAGGTCCTCCCCAGTATTTTGTTTTTTCAGCTGGGTTTAACAGGGCACTGAGATCATTTTGGAAAAAATTCGCCTTGAAGGCTGTCAGGTGACATGGTATAGAGCGCCACACAGTCCACATAAGTTGTGGCACATGAACATGATTTGAATCTCATGTGATATCATACATTGATTTATTATTTTAGACTAAGTTGACATTGTTTTCATTGTTATTGATAGTTTTCAGTTTTCTCAGTTTGGTTCATTTTAGACAACAAAACTATTCGGTTAGGTGCAGGCAACAAAACTACTTCCTTAGTTTTAGATGCCGAATATTTTTGGTTAGGTCTGTAAAAAGACCACAGTTTGGGTGAAAATGGACCATTTTCCATTGTTAACTACATCTTCAAATGGATTTATAACAGAAGGCTGTCATGGATGGGTGAAGGGACCCACTCGCACAGGCTGGTACAAGCAAAAATATGTTTAATAAATATACTTTAAAACAGACAAGGGAGCAGCAGCAACACACACAGAGCTAAAAACCCCAGAATGCAGCTGCAAATTGCAAATGCAATTTGGCAGTGCAGCTCTTAAATACTCTACACTTCACCTTCACTTCAACGAGCAACAGGTGTGGCTTGTTGAAGTGGAGGTGAAGACAGCAGGAGGGGGAGGCACTGCAGGGCAGAACCATCACAAAAGCTTTCTGGCTCAAAGGCTTAGGGATAACTTCTCCCATGTACTAGTGGATGCTCATTGGTTAGAGAGATTGGTCACGCTGTCCATGATCTTGTTTTAAAGGCTATATGACTTTAATCTCTTGCAAATATTTTGTGAACAGATGTTCCCAACACAAGGACACAGCACACTATGACTCCATCTTTGAAATGCAGCTCTCAGGCAGCAGAAACAATGGCCAACAATACCAGAGCCCAATCTCTTTGAATAAGAATAGGATATCATAGTTCAGTACAAATTTTGAGGGTGAATCTGAGCTGTCAATTGTTAGCTAATGGTTTCTGTGATAGCAGTTTGGTGGAGTGCACACTGCGCCAGCACCAAACTGCCCCAAAGGAGGAGGGAGTGGCTTGAGTGGAACTCGCTTCCAATCTCGATGACTGTGGAAAGATTGAGAGCTTGCTCCGAAAAAACTGGACTGAGGAACAGACTTGGAACGGTATACAAGAACATAATCCCAATCCTGGACCCTGATTACATTTGGAAGCTTGTTTATGTCAAGTAAAGCTTTCAGAAACAGCTGTCATAAGAGTGTACATAGTATGTGATCAAGAGTTTATTTCAACAGTACTGACTGGTTCTAAGCACAAAGGCAAATTACAATCCAGCAACTTGCAACACTGAGCAGAGGACTGAAAATACCTCTCACATGGTTAGAGGAGAATAACCATACAATGCAGTTCAGCCAGCAGTCGGTAATGTGAGGGTGCGATCAGGAACCAGTCGCGAGAACCAGGCAATGCAGTAGAACTTGCTTTATTAATGAAGGGGGAGGACCCCTGCAGGGCAGAAGTACAAAGTCCACACTTCAAAAATCAAAATCCAGTTGGGCAAAAATAGAATCGAAAACCAGGGCAGCAATCACAGTAATCGTAGTCGGACAGAAATGGGTCTGGTTCACAGGAATAGGTATGTCAGAGAGGCAAAACCAGAATCCAATGGACGTAATCCAAATTGTAACCAGGGCAGCAATCATAGATCTCGTGGTCGGGCAGAAAAAGGTCAAAACTCACAGATGCAACAATAATCCAAAATCACAAAGGCAAAAAATCGAAAGGTCGGGCAGTCCAGTCACAAAGATAAACGCTGAGTAATCAAGGTGAATGAAGCGTGGCACAAGAAGACTGAGGAAAACAATCTGACAGAGAGTAACTGTGTAAAGAAACCTAATATACGTTTCCAGGGAGATCACATGGTGAGAGACACAGGTGCAAACAGTCAGACTGATTACAACTGAGCAGCACATGAGGGAGAACCTAATCACATGCAATTTGGCAGAAGCCAAAACGCGGACAGGGATCACGGGACAAACCTATACAAAGACATACAGCCCCAGTTAAGGAGTTTGAACGTGCATAGATAATTAGAGAAGGACAGCGTGATAAGATGTGGAGCTTCCACAGAAAAATGCAGCAAAGGAAATCAGGGAGAGACAAGAGGCGGAGACTAGAACAGAGCGAGTGCTGAGAGCTTGTTAATCAATTAGTAAGAGAAACTATACAATCCCTTGGTGCTTGTTAGTAAGTTAGCATTATATACAATGTTAGTTGGTGTTAGTAACTTCTAGCGAAAATAACAAAATGCAAAATATAAAAAAGTACACACTAAGACAATACATGAATAAACTAATACTAACTGAACACAATACATTATTCTAAGAATAGCCAGGCATGGCAAATATCAAAATACACAAGAGTCAATCCGAATAAACAAGGCATGAACATGGTCAAGGCCAAATCAGAACATGAGCAAATACAGAATCACAACAGGTAAACATGCAAGAAGTAAACCAATCAAAGGTTCTAACAGACACAAAAGTTGCTGACTAGAATAAGAAATCAAAGGCATTCACAAGTGGATTGTGACACTGCCCGTGAGTAAATTATTTGTTTTTGGAAGTAGCATTGATGGTTAAGAGCTTTGAGTACCACACTATGACTTTAAACGGGCAACTTCTGCCAGTGATGGACTTCAAAAATATTTGGATATTTTATTTTTTTGAAGTTTACAACACATGATGGACCATGACAAGAAATAGCCTTGTGCGGACGGAATTCATGAAACATGGTATAAATTTTGAAAGGTTATTTTACTGAGCTTTTTTAAGTGCTGTGAATACAAGATCATTAAGTTGGCCTACACATTTTTTTTAGTTTCTGCAAAACATTTGAGTGCACCACAATACCTGGGTTTACTGGGTCACATAAATCTTATCTGAAATTGGCAAAGCCATTCACCACCTTACATCTGTACCTGGGAAGAATAAAGCATTAAAAAAAACATTTTTTGTTTGTTGAGCACTACTCACTTGTAGGAGCTGTGTCACAATTACTACGCATGCTCAGACCTTCGAAAACTATTATCCGAGCACTGTGAATCTGCTCAACCTCAAGTCATGATCTGATTCCATCCTTGCCAAATCTGTCTTTGTTTTGTATTGTATTCATATATTTTATTTTCTCAGGCAATACTTATATTAAGGAACTTTTTTATGAAAATTCAAGGATTCAAAATGTTCTTATAGCAATTCAGGCAAAGGATGCAGCACGAGCAAGCCTCTCCACAGTGACGACCGGCTGTTTTGCAAAGACATTCGGCTTGTGTTCTTCCAGCTTCTGTTGAAGTGGTAGTGCGATGGCAAGGGTTTGGTGTATTGTCCTGCGCAAATGGGAAGCAAGAACCTGCATTTCCTGTCGCCCAAAGAAGTAGCTTACATATCTAAAGTCATACTGTGTTTGAAATCCTACTTACAAAGGCCGTAAAAAAAACGCTTAAGCCAAAACAAAATGCAGACATTTACAGCTAAAGAGGTCTCCTATGATCTGGAAAAACCTAGTGAATTTATCAGTGGAAAGGATTCTTGCAAGTGAACAAAAACCTTTGGATTCTGGACTTCTCTTATGCGGGAAAAAAAGATAGAATCTTGATCTAGACAGTTCAAATAACACTAATAGCTTGTGTTTTCTCTAAAAAGCGACATATGTAGCCTACTAGGTTTTTCCAGATCACAGGAGAGGTTCCTTGGTCCGCCGAGGTGCTCATTTATGCAGCTTTCCGATGGGAATCCTAACTCAAGTCTCCAGAGAAACTATATAGCAATACGAGCCGGCGTCAGTTTTCACTTGCGCTCATGGCCTTGGGTACTCATTTGCTTTTTTTTTTTCAAACACCAGCATGCGCAGTAATCGTGACGCTGCTCCCTGAAGTGCCGCTTATTGTAATCAGAGGCTTATCAAGAGTTATGCGCCATTCGCTCCTATTAAACTGATTATCGGCAATATAATGCATTGTCCATGTTTATTCTTTTGTTCCAGTAGCACTTCATATCCAGTAGTAAAATCTCTTTTTTTCCCCCCAAAGTTTCTCAATAATTAACCTCCATTGATTACTGTTATTTGGAAGGTAATGGCAAAAATGAAAAATAGATAAATAGGCCTAAATAAATAAATCCTCGGTGTCTCTCGCAGTGATTAAATATGTGAAAATTGCCCTTGCAGAGTAAATTTGTTTAGGCCTATAGTCTATTCATAGAGCCTATAAATGTAGGCTAATCAAAGATCATTGTGTGCCATCTCTATGACACGAGGCCAAGAAACCAAAACCACGAAACAAACATGCATTGAACAGAAAGACATTCGGATGGGTGAGGGATTACAAATCATGCTGATGAGTTGTGCCATTGAATAGAAAAGTTTGTCTGCATTTATAGCTATTGATAAGTGCTTTCTAAATAAGAAAACCACCATCTCCATGTCATAAGATCACCACCTGCTTCAGTCAACGCGATCTCCAGTTGTTACTTGTGTCAGAGGTCTTGACTCATCATTCTGGTGTCTGTCTTTTAATAGAAAGCTCGCATATTTGTTTCAGTTTAAGTTTTAAAATGTTCGTCAAGGAATAAACAAATCATTAACGCATTCTTATCGAGAGATACTGATGAAGACCACATTTCAAAGTTGCGATTCATGAGGTAGTGAATTTATTTAAAGTTAACATCATGACTTAACAGTTAGATATTTGTCAGAATTGCAGAGATGCCGCCGAAAAGATTTAAATGTAGCTACGTGATGTCTTGAGGTTGTCCGTCTGAACACTTCAAAAGTTGCTGTTAAACTCAAGTTTCCCGCCCCACGCCTCCTTGTGAATAATGAATAGACTACAGCTTGAGAAGACCGGAGCAACTCGATAGTTTTCTAATGAAAAGAAAAGATCTGTCTCGGGGCGGAAAACTTTCGCCAAACTTTCTCCCCTCCAGTTACATCCAATGAAAAAGCCAGAGTATCGTGTCTTCAACGCTGATTTGCTGGCCTTTCTTTCTTGCGCTCTGAATGACAGACTTGCGAGCATTTTCCTCTTTATTTCCAAGACCTTTCAGTGTCGATTCAGAGAGGGGGCATCACTTCTGATCAGGCTCAGTACAGGGCAGGTCAGTGGAACGGAGAGAGGGGAGAGAGCGAGAGAGAGAGAGGGAGAGAGAGGGTGCCCCATCCACGAACTAGCCCCTGGAGGAGTTCACTGCAAACTTATGGCTGTATGAAAAATATCGTCATTTTCTCCTTTCTCTGGGATCTTGGCTTCGAGTCCACTCCTGATTAGAGGTTGTCACGCCTATTTTTAATTTCTTAAATTAAGCCACATTTTCTGTGGACATCACTGGTGGCCATGGATACCCATATAAGATGGAAAATAAAACGGCGGATAATGGACTTGCAACTTACTGTAGCAATAATTCTTCTCTTTGTAACTTCGCAAGCAAGTTCAGGTAAGTTGTACAACCAGCTATGATGCGTCCCATTTCAGCCTCTCAGTATCAAAAAATTGCGACTTCTTACCGTAAAGGAACTTGGGCACTTTTACCTTATTTTCCCGGGACTGATTGTATGCAAACTGCCAATTTAGCACAGTTTATTTTATGGAGTTGAGTCAGATGCACTTTCGATGTCTATGAACAATCGAAAGTCCTTTCTTGGCTTTTGAGAGAATAGCGCCACCGGTTTGTCTTATTCCAGCCTCTTTCATTTCCATAACAAATGTTTGTGCATCCATTAAGGCAGTAAATATTGATATGCTTCAAAAATAGCGCGAGAAGCTTATTTGAATACTTGGCTTTGATCATGATCAAGTGACATTATTTATGTATGAACTTGAAAAACTTTCAATAAATGTTGGATGTTAGGATAAAGTATAATTTCTCGCCTCCAGCATTACCCCACTTCCCCAAATAATGGATGTCTCCCACGCCATCTGTTGTAAAGACTTTCTTCTGGAGCTCAAGGAAGTTTTAATCGAAGTCAGTTCGCTACATCGTGTTTCTGCACGCAAAACTTAGTTTTCGGTCAGTTTCGTGCGCAACATTGTACACTGCTGCGTGCAATCGAACACCACACGAGCTCAACTTACTGCCTGGCATCCAGATATAGCTGACATGCTGACGATTTAGCTTAAACAGAGAATGAAGTTGCAACCTAGGCCACTTGCGGAATGTAAATTGTCTTGCATAATATGGAAAATAACGTGCGTTTCGCCAGTTGATGCGAATAGCTGGTCCAGGCTACTCCCAAGTTTATTTTACCTGCACATCTGCGTCTTTTTGGCATATAGGTTAGAAGTTCTTTGGGTATGAATTTAATAGATCTTTAAGGGTATTTGATGTGTTTACTTGTTTTCGCTTTCTTTTGCTGCAGTGCTCATTTTGTTGATATTTTAATTAAGATCCCGATTGTGCCTGCTGATTTATTTAATTAATTAATTTATTTTCTCCCGCAAATTGATAAACGTGCTACCCACAGGTGAAGTGATGTCAACAAGGAGTTTCGTGGCTTGAATTAAAAGGTTACGATACGATTTTCTATTTGGATTTTATATTCATCTGAAGTTGCCGAACATTTCTCTGAGAGGGTGGGGTGATCCCTCTTTTTCCAGCTGCGGGGTGGAGATGCCGCGTGGCTGCTAGAAAGTTGAAAGATGCTGTCATGTTCATCGGACTATCATGAGGAAAGTTGCATATTTGTGGTTTTATCTGAAATTTTTCATTTTTCTTTTCATTACATTTTCATTATAGTCCGAAGAAATGTGTTTTTCATGAAGTTCCGCTATCAAAAAAAAAAAAAAAAAAAATCAGTTCTCCGTTCAGATTCCACAATGGTTGACGACTTCAGTTCTGTCGAGGAACGAAACAGTCTCGGAGCTTTCCTTATAGCCTATGTATCGTTATCTCTGCATGCTCTCAGTCAAGCTGTAAAGAAAAAAAGTAGGCTATACTTTAGATCTGGAACTGATGGAATTGTTGCAGGTTACTTCCGCACTTACTTTCAGTTGGACGATCCTGTGTTACGTCGAATAGCCTACCAAGTTCGGGCAAGATTTGGAAAGTTATCACATAATCTGCTCAAGACTTCACTGTGTTCTGACCTCTGCGCCGGCTGGACTTGAGTAAGACGGAACAGACAGAGTGCCTATAGGATCTCCTATTTCATTTGCAGATTGTCAGGGTGGGCCTTCATTTTTTGCAGTGATGTCATCTTAAGGGGGAGCCCCAGTGCAAGTCTAGGACCGATGGTGTTTAGAATTTACCTTAATGCTAAACGAAAAACGTTTATATTTCCAAGGCTTGTGTTTATATACCAGGGTGGGTGTCCTAACTAAAAGTTGTTCCAAGAAAGCTTTCTCTCTTCATCCAGAGCATGGATCCCATGAGTGAAGACCACACTCCTGGCCTTTGCTCATTATTTAGCGTGTGTGTATTTGTGTGTGTGTGCCTGTATATAAGAGAATATGTTTATTTCCTAAAGCATTGAGGAAAAAAACTGATAACAGAGTAGAAATCATAGATTATTTGTTGATAAGGCCTCAGATCAGGAACGCCTACTGGACTGTTGCATTCCGATACTGACAAATTTAGGCCTCAATACAAAATGGTAAAAATAGAAGGTTAAGTGCTGGCATCTTGTATTTAAAGCCTGGGTACATGGGTCCCTACTCTGTGTGCTCTATAAATTCCTCAGTGCCAAATGCTTAAGTTTGAATAGGAATCAGTCTGGAATTATGGCATCACATCCCAAGAGTAACATTCAGTGGAGTAATTTTATGCACTGACCATCACCATAAGTATTTGAGATCCAAGCCAAGAGTATTTTGATCACTCATTTCAATAAGGAAATATTATTGTGCATGAGGTAGCACAAAACTGCATGTTACAACCCCAACCCCAATATATTTATTCTTGCCATTCAGACCTAAATCACGTTGCAAAACAAGTTGGGTTGAGGGCAATTTAGAACTAGTAATATGGCACAAAAAACATGATGTGATTTGAAATAGCTGATGTCAGCAGGTTATTGTGATGATGATGTAGTACAAAAGCAGCACCCAGGAAAGGCCTTGTCCGTCACAAGCAAAGATGGGCTAAGGAACGCAAATTTGCCCACAAGGTATGAAAATCATTGAACAGTATAAAAACAATGCTCCTCAAAGAAAGATAGGAAGGGATTTGCATGTTTCCCCCTTTAAAATGCATAACACATTGAAAAATGAGAGGAATCTGGAGGAATTTCTGTGCGTAAAGGACAAGGGCACAAGCCTAAACTAAATACACATGATAGTTGGCCACACCAATGGAACTGCATGAAGAGCTGTCGTTTACCTACAAGAGATTAATTATATCCACTCACGGTTACTTTGGCAAAACTTCGTAACATCTATGAATGCCAGTAATAACGTTGCTGTGCGAAAAGGGAGCATTTTGTGAACAAAGTCCAGAAGCACCGTCAACTTCGCTGGGCTTTGAGCCTTCTGTAAAGGCCCATAACACAGTGAATAAATTGAAAATGTGAGCACTCTATGGAAAAGTAACAATGACTCTTACCGGGTGCACGGTCAGGGCAGACATATAGCAAAAAAGTTAATCAAGCACTCACGGATCAAAGTAAAGAAATTTTATTTCGGCACGGGCAGCAATATACATTGTGGGTGTATTGCTACCAGTGCCAAAATGAAATTTCTTTACTTTGATGTGTGAGTGCTGGATTAATTTTTTTGCTATACATCACAAAGTGAAAACATGTATTGTGGTCACAGGCATTAGTATCCCAGGTCTATTTTTTGGATGAATTGGAAACTGTTGGCTCCTGACTAAAGGAGAAAAGGATCATCCAGACTGATAGCAACAAGACCAAAAGCCATGCTGTGTCATGGTATTGGGCTGGGCTAGTGCCATTAGTAAGGGTAACATGGTCCTCTTTGAAGAAACCATTAATGCTGAAAAGAAATTCTAAGAATTCTGAGCAACATTTGCCGCCTTCAAAATGACATATTTCCCTGGGACACCTAATCTATATTTCAACAAGAAAATGCAAAACCATTTCAATAAGACAAAGCAAAGCCACATTCTGCACACATTGCAAAGTCATGGCTGTGCTAGAAGAGGGTTTGAGTGCTGATCCGGCCTGTCTGCAGTCCTTACTTGTCACCAAACAAAAATGTGCGGCACATTTTGAAATGAAAAATGCAACACCAAAATCCCAGTGTGGCTTCATCTGTTTAGACTTGTTTACTAGAAAATTGGGATTAAGTTACACCTGGTACACGTAATGACTCGTTATCTACAATTTCTAAATGCTTCTGATGTCTGAAAAGGAGGGGCAACTTTATAAAGTGTTAAATACTTAGCTATTACAACTTTTTTTTTTAACCAATTTTACATTAATGATAATTTAAGTGTGTTCATTTTGAAAAATCAATTAATTTTACCTGATGAAACATCAAATAATGTGGTGTTGTTTTGTTTTAAATGTAGTGCAGGTCAAAAACAATTCAGAAATCACGGCTTTCAGTTTTAATTTTAATTTCACACACTGTCCCAACTTGCGTCTGATTTAGGGTTGTATATGGAGCAAGGAAGGATAAGGGAATTACAAGGGAAGTTGCCTTCACCTGGGGTGCCATAAGCAGGAGGCTTATAACATGCAGGCGGACATGTTGTCCCTAAGCCTCTCACTCATGTGTACAGATTAACAGAAATGCTGCTTTGTCACTGTGATCATGAAGTGAAAGCGTGTGAAATAAAACTTTGTTCATAGGTGTTCTTTAGCAGTAGAAGGAAGTCTTCGTCACCCCAACCTGGTTTTGAGTGAGATAGGTCCATGATACTGATTTAGGACTGGGATACCAGCATACTAATTTAAGTATGAGCTTGTACATTATGGATAGGACCATTGAAAGACCAGTTTTATTCTGCCAAGAAATTGAAAACAATTAATGACCTTTGCAATACTGAATAATGCTGCTGTGTTTTAACCCTCAGTGTATGCAGAATCACATCAGGAACATTTGCAATTTTCTTTTTTACAAACCTTATCTAGTACTTAGGTAAAACTGACCTCTGACTTGAATTGTTTGCATAATGGTATGAGATTAACCTGAAATATGTTATGTCACAAGGCAGAAAGGTATATCATTTTGACTCTAATGATTTGACACAGTTTTAACAAAACTGGATGGGCTTTTGGTCAACTAAAACATTTTGACCTCCTGCTTGAGTAATGGCGAGCACCACTTTTTATGACAGGAGCCATCTATGACCCAGACATAATGGCTTAAATATTTAAAATGTTTAAAGCAGCGACTACTGTATAATTAGAGTCAGGCTATCATATAGGTTAACATTTTATTTTCTATGCAGCTTGCAATGGCCCATCAGTAAATGAATAATACTTATTGTAGTTTAAATCTAGTTTCAACATCAAATGTATGTAGCATTTGAGTGCATTGAAGGGCTTATTTTATTTTGTCTACTAGTAAAGAGGTTTCTGCTGATTCACCTGCTCTCCATGGGCATCGTGTGCTTAATTCCGGGCTCTCAACTTACACACATTCGGCGTGAGATTTAGTGCTTCGTTCACGCTGCCCTGCTGTAGTCAGCAATTATTCAATCAACACAATGTGTGTGTTTCAAGATCGTTCAAATTGTTTAAATGAAATAAGACCATTTGAAACATTTTTATGCAATTCCATTGCTTCCAACCCGAGCAAAGAAAAGCGCGAGAAGTCCAGAATCATAATTAATTTCCATATTACTAGTGGCGAAATCCACCGTAATGCATGTGAAACTGATAAACTTCAATGCGCAAGGACTTCAATTCCACCTGAGAATCTCTTACAAATTGCTGATTTCTGACTACAGCATGGGAACATGAATATGTCACTTAAACTCAAGCTGAATGCGTGAAATTTGAGAGCTCTGTAAATTACTATAATGTAACTTTAACAGAAAAATACAAATGAAACTCCATGAAAGCCCCCCCAATAGAATCCACTGCTTAAAGTTCCTGGTGGATTCTAGACTGTAGTCCAGGGAGCACAGTGCATTAAAAGGCTCTATATTGCCATTGTGATCTCATTTTTTCCACGCCCTGAGGTCCAACTAATGAATCAGTGAATGAGTGAATTGGTATCTCTAAAGGCTAACCGCTTATTTTGTGTATTAAGTACACTTTTGCTTCATACCCTAATTTAAAGAATGTAACTAGACCCCCCTTGATGTTAGACAGAGGCCTGATTTCCCGGAGGGTGTGTGGGGGGGGAGGGGGGCGGTGATGGCTTGGTGTTTTGGATACATTGTTACAAGATGTCTCTGGATGTCAACCAAGCTTGGTGCAACTAATTCATTCATGGTCAAAAAGAGTTTATTGTTAACACGGAGTCATTTTTTTGTTTCATGGGTAAAATTTCTCAACATGTTTGAATTACTGAGGCTTCTCTCTGGAAAGCAGGTGTCTCATCATAAATTTTGCTAAATAACCTTGTAGCATTTTTTGGATAGCCATTGCCCAGTAGCTCTTCAGTTGATACTCCTAGTCTCAAAGCCAAAGGCTTGCTGGCAGTCCAGCAAAATCAATGGAGCCCTTTCACAAAGCTGAAATGTGAGATACATTGAAAGAGTTTGGCTTTTGGTCTATTATTGTTAATTAAGTAAAGTTTTGCAAATGTTTAAAGCTCACTGCCCCTTCCTTTGCCAACACAGGCTGAAAAGGAAATAACTATTGGGCAGGAACTGTCAAAGTAGAACTATTTTATTCATCAAATAGACTGGAATAACATTCCCTGAATAGTTTGTAAATGAAGTCAGGGAAGGAGGACTCTGTGGCCACACCTGTGTTAGACCCTAAGAGCTGGAGCAGACAGCCAAAGAGTTTAATATATATACTTATATATATATATATATATGTATAGATATATAGATGTACATTTAGTTTTACCCTTAAAGAGGGAAAAATTCTGGTACTCCATGGCGCTATTTCTTTGTGTCCTTGTGAACATCTGGATCCGATAAGAGCCATTGGGCCGTCTGTTTATCGCAGAGAAATGCATTCCAGATGTTTATATTCCTCTCTGGGTGTTTTGGGGACTGTGAAATAAAATACTTTTTCATTTGTAAAGAAAGTACACCATTCTTCGTACATTTTACTGAGGGTGGCCGGAAAAAATGCAGTGTCTCATTCAATGAATTTACAGAGGCTTAAAGACAGGGCGCACACTTTATATAAATACAATGTGAATTGAAAGGAAACAAAAAAATAATCCAGAGTCCTATTTGCAGTGTCCTCTCATTGCAGTCTGGTCAGATATGAAGTGGCTCAACTCCATAACCATTGGAAGAACACTGTTTGCGACATTCTTGCTTTAGAAAATTGGATAAGTACTTATTGAAGCAGAGATATTGTCTTTGCTGAACTGCCATTTTTATTACTCTTTCCCATAGTACTCACAGTTCTGCAAAGGTATTTATACTTGAGAAAATAAAATTTATCAGACGATATATAATCAGTAGAATTTGGCTCCATAAATATAGTCAAAACATTGTTTCGAAAGTCTGGGAAACTAGAGATCAAAGCATGCCTGACATCATATTTGGCAAAGATGCAAATGCTGGAAGCAGAAAAAAGTTCATTCAATACCCACCTAGTTATGATTGTAGGATAGATTTTGTGTCGAGACTGAGACTCAGATAAGCTTTCCACAGTCTTTGTCATCTCTTGGTGAGGTTTCTGTTCCACTGTCTGGCATTCAGAAGTGATTGTTTTTGCTTTTGACTGCAACCTCTCGATAGCCAAAATTAAGTGAGGAAACTAAAGTCTCATTCAATCTGATAAGGGGAAATGAAAAGGCGTTTTGTGTTGGTATCTCTGCCCTGTAGGAGAAGGAATTTCTGTGAGTCGGACAGCAGAAAGAGGCAGTGACCCCACACTTGCATGTACTGTTTAAGGTCCTGAATGGGGGCTTTATCAAAGCTAATGTGGCTATTGGAGTTAATGTGATTCTGGATTAATTTAAAACACGCAATATTCCATTAGACCCTAATCACTTGCTATATTTTTATTTTGGCTGCTGGTGACAAAAGAATAATAATGTGCAGCCATAAATCAAGCAAAGTTGGGACAGCATGTTAAAGGCAAAGAAAAGACTTCTCTGCTCAATAAAATAAAAGTACACTGGTCCTACTATTCAACTATATTTTTGGGTAATTTTTCACATTTTTTTAAAGACTGAATCTGCTCAAGAAGATCAGATTTATGCATTGTTGGGCATGTGCCATGTTTGCTGGAATCGGGGTAGCTTGCCACTTCACCTGGACACGGAACTCAAGCGTGCAGAGATTATAAATGAAATTAAACATGGCTACTGTAAGCAAGCGTTTGTTTGATGAATTATTGTCAATTGGTATAGCAACAATAACAAATTATAAGCTGACATAAGATTTGGAAAGTTTACCTGTTCTATCTGTAATTGATGCTGCCGTTTCTCACTTGGCTTCAAGGGCCTGTCAATGACTGAATTCCGTTAGTATGGCATCATCTTTCAAAATCTTTCGATATTTACAGGGCCATTCAATTCCATGCTTTGCTTAAAAGTGCTCTATGAAACAACTGGGTAAAAAGTGTGCAAACTCAACCAGTGAGTCTTCGTTCGATGCTGTGCAACCAACAAATCAGGCTTCACCAAGGGAAATCTGTGCAAGCTGTTCCCATGGGTTGGTCTGAGTTTCCCGTTTTCGTAGGAGCAGTCAACATTGACAGATTTTGTCACTCAGGTTCTAGAAATGATTGATAAAATTGAACCTTGATCATTTGGAATAAAATTAAACTGAAGCACGAGCAATAAGCAAGACTCATTTATATACACTTTATATACAGCAGCTGATTTCCTGGTGTCCAAGCGCATCATAACATCTGGGACATTGCCACAACTAAGTACTTTTTGATTGGCTAATATTGGCTATTTGGAATGGCTGTCATTCATTAACTTGTGCTAATTAGTTGTGTTTCAGAGGTTTGATTACTCTGTACATAAAAATTGCAAAGATTTGCAAAAAAAAAGAAATAGTTTGAGAACACTTTTTTGGGTAGGAGCTGAAAAAAGTGTTCTATGCCTTTAAAGAAAAATTAAAACTGAAAGCAGTCATTTGTAAAGTATGTATTACGTTGAAAACAAGCAATGTACAATTATTGGATTGCACAGGACCCTGCAATGTGGTGTCTTTTTGCCTATTAATTAACTATGCTGCAATGAGGCTGAAGTGCCTCTTAGGTATTGTTTTGGAGGTTGAACCCCCACAGGGCAGAAGGCAATGGTACAGAGTCCACAATCCAAAATCAGAATCCCAGTGACGTAATTCAAACTGTACACAGGGCAGCAAACACAACTCAGAGTCGGGCAAAATAGGTTCGGTACACAGGCACGGGGATGTCAGAGAATCCAAAGCCAGTAGATGTAATCCGATTCATTGTTAGGGCAGCAGAGACAAAACTCCGGGTCAGGCAAAACAGGTACGGTACACGGGCAGCGAAGTATCAAAGAAAAAGCCAAAATCAGAATCGGGGATGTTACAGTCAGAAGTATAACACTATGAATACAAGGCATCAACGATCGCAGCACAGGGAAAACGTTCTGACAAGAGCTGTGAGTGAAATGACTGCTTAAATACATGTAGGGGAAGTCACATGCTATGATAGGGAACAGGTGAGCTGGGTCAGACTAATTAACAAAGGAATGAACAAGGGGAAGTTCCTAAACACATAAAATTGGTGAAAGCTAAAACATGGACAGGGATCACAAAGACAACCTATAGACAAATACACGGCTCCGGTTAGGAGTTCTAACGTGCACAGATAAGGAGGGAGAACGTGTGAGTTTCACAAGTGCGGAGGTTCTGCTGAAACTGCAGCAAAGTAGATTGAGTAAAGCCAAATGGGTGGAGACTAGAATAGGGCGAGTGCTCAGAGCTTGTGAGTCAATTAGTAAAGTACAGCTATACAATCCCTAGTGCTCGTTAGTAAGTTAGTACTATAAAAAATGTTAGTTTGGGTTCGTAACTTTAACTAAAATAACAAACTGTTAGTAATGTTAGTAACTATAGAAAAGCAAGACGAAGGAAGCAAACAAGATTAGAAGGAATGATTGAAATCCCAGAAACCATGAAATCACCCAAAAGTGTAGCACGCAATACTGGGGCTGTGAGCAATCACAAGACATAAGACCAGAAAGGGGGAGACAAAGTGCAATGCATGGTATGAAACAAAATATGGACCGGAATAAAACTACAAAGGTGGAATATGGCAAGACAAACAGACGAGGCAGAAACACAACATGGCATGGATACAGAATCGATAATCAGAGCATAGTCAGACAAAGCAGAATTATATCAAACATGGCAATCAAAGCAAAATCATATCCAAAACATTTCAGGTAGATCAGGATCATAACAGCCTCTGGTAAACTCTGGGTCTGTTCAGAGAATATAGCTTGCTAACTGACTAGTGTAGAAGTGAAAATGAAAGTATGCTCAAGTAACCTTGATGTAGTACACTTCAATTGAGCCAGAAACACAAAACGCACGTCACTAGCATAACTATTGGTGAAGATCAGCCGTCATCAGGCTTTGACTGAATCAGTAATAATTTCATTAACATGCTAGCCAGCTTGGTTTGCAAGCTAACTGATAGTGGCTGCGTGCAGTCCTAATGAATTGTGCAGGACTAGTGATGCGGTACGTTTTGCATAATTTAATATGATGCAACTTCACGGGTTCAAACTAATTTTAATCAGGTCATCCATTACACTATATCTGTCAATGTGCAAAGTTAGAAGGTTGTGGCTAGTATCATTCTTTAGATATTGAGTATGAAAGGATTCTTACTCATTCTCTCAGTAACTTCCATTATGGCCATGTTAGCTTGCTATCTATGGGAATAATACAATAACTCATTATTTGATGTTTCATTGCATGGATTTTACAGATTTTTAAAAATTAATACTTTTTAAAACTTTGATTCTTTGAATACATGTCAAAAAAATTTAACTGTAAAGTAGTTACCACTTTGTAAAGTTGTCATTTCTTGTCGTAACATTTAGTAAATGTTTTTGGAATGAAAATAGCAAATGATGAAGTGTTTCGGGTATAATTTTGTCCCATGCTCCCTGTGAACAGGTCTCAATGCATTCAAAAGTTCATGGTCTAAACTGTCACATTTTGCATTAAATTTTGCTTTCACTGCACTTTCTATATTGAGGGCAGGATGGGACTGCAGGCAGGTCGATCCAGCACCTACACCATCTTCTTACAGCAGCATGCCTTTGTAATGTGTGCAGAATGCACTTTAGCTTTGTTTCATTTTGTTGAAAGCAACAAACGTTCTTACTACAAAATGGTCCATCACAGATTTCTCTGAGCTCAAAGTCGACAGCACTTCTGGACACTGTTAAAATAAAGCTCGCTTTTTTGCACTGTGAAGTTGAAACTGACATTTGTGAATATAACTTTGTATTGCGGAACTTGACAAAGGTTTGCCAAAAAAGTCCTGAGCCCATGCGGTTAGATAATTGACGGTTCTTGATGCAGTGGCATTTGTGCAAACGAAGATCAGCTAAGCTTGTGCCTCTGCCCTTCATGCACGTAAATTTGTCCACATTCCTTGAATGTTTTTCTTATACAATACAGAGTGTGAAATTCCTTAATATCTTTCTTTGAGGACCATTTTTTCAAAGCTTTCAATGGGCACTTCTTAAGCCATCTTTGTTGCTGAAGGACTATACCTTTCCTGGATGCTGCATTTGTTCCAAATCATGATTACAATCACCTGCAGACATCAGTTGTTTCAAATCAAATCATTATTACATTTTTTAAACATTCTTTTACCGATTACTAGTCCTAAATTACCTTCATCCAAAGTTTATTGGAATGAACTTCAGATCTGAATGGCTGGAATATATTTACATTTACAAATAAAATGAAGTTGACCAGACGAAGCGTTAAATACACTGAACAAAAATATAAAAGCCCCATGTCAAATATTGATGCCACATGGAGTTAACAACACTAAGTGAGCATGTGCTGACTTTTACTTGTACAATAGGGATATTTTTCTTGATTTGTATACCATTTTTTAATTCAGCTCTCTGTCAGTCTGCATTTGCTCAGTGATGCTGTGATTTCACTCAGTACATGGGTGTGGCATTTCCAGACAGTGATCAAACAGAATGAGCAGTACCCAGACACTCCTTATCCCGGGGACAATAAAAGGCCACCACAAAATGTCAAATTTTGTCAGAAATTAATCATTCCTCAGATGTCTCAGGTCATGCGGGAACGTGCCATTGGCATGCTGGATGCAGGGATGTCCACCAGAGTGGTTGCTGTGCAGCTGAATGTTAACTGTTGGACGATTGAGAGTTTGAGAGTTTGCTTCTGACAGACGGGCAGTACCGCAAATCGACCTCATCCACGTCGGCCACATGTCACCACACCTGCACAAGATCGCTACATCCGGCTCGTCCACCTGCGGCATCGGCTCAGATCAGCGAAACGCACAGCGGATGAGACCATTGGTCCGCACAACAGACGCATCACACCACAGCCAACTTACATGCTCGGCGTCCTCACCGTGGTCTAGGTCTCACCGCTGCGCTGTCTGGCGTCGGAACTGACTCACATGGGGAAACGCACTCATTCGATGGCTCTTGGCATGCTGGAGAGGAGTGCTATTCACAGAGGAATCCTGGTTCCAGTTTTTTGTCAATAAAAACTCAAAAATTTGACATGGGGCGTTTATATTTTTGTTCAGTGTAGTCTTCATACTGTCTCCAGTGAAATACAAGTCAAACGAGATTTTGACTGAACTACTTTCTGTTTGTGCGTGTCTTTTCCATACTCAAATTTTCCAAGTTAGGTCTGTACCTCCTCAACAATATCTAGACCACTGATAATAAAATATTATTTTTAGTTTTAATACGTTTCAGAAATATTGTTTTTGCAAATATTCGCTTTTAAGTGTTTGGTGGTTGGATTGAGGAAAAAAATACACTCTGGAATTCTGAAATTAGATGAGATAGATTTGACTTATCAAGGTTGACTTTGGTGAAGTGTGGTTTTGATTTAAGAGTACACACGTGCCTATTCTGTCCCAGATTCATGGGCTTTTCTACGGTATGAAAGCCATTACTCAATGTACAATGAGCAATAAAAATCTTCAATGGCTCCATTGAAGAGATGATAATCCCAGAAAACTTTCACAGAATGCAGAGTGGAGTGAATGTAAAGGCTACCCTCATCACTAGGAAGCCTGGCTTGGGAATAGGAATGTGTGCTGGATGTGTTGAACATTTCTGGCTCCCTCATGACTGTCATTTGTGTTACATTATTATTTGATTCCTCTGACACATGCTTTAGCCATGTATGTGTGCTTTGCAAGGGTGTAACTTTGGTTGGAACATTGGGGGTGGGGTCAAGATCCACAGATGTTGAGATGCTTGCATGTGTCAGTTTGTGTAATAAAACCTCTGAATGATTTAAGTAATAATAACAATGTTGATGTTTGGAAAGCATCTTTGTTTGAGGTGACTTTGAGACACTGAAGAGTCATTTTGAAAAATGGCTATCAGATGCACAATCCCATGGGAAGCTTTACAATGCTTTCACAGGGAAGGCTAAGTGTGATTTATTTGTTGATGGAAAGCAGGAATATGTAGTGTTTAACCTGAGGAAGAGCGCTTTGGTAATGCATTATGCAGATATTGTGGTGATTCGGTGAATCAACGTTTCCATCTTCAAGCTACTGGAAGACATGAGCGCATCCAGTTCCAGGGAAATTCAAGAGTGTGTAATGTGGCCCCTGGTGCTGCCAAAAACAACGTTTCTACTGGAGCCTTTGTATTTCATTAGCTTTGTTATTACAGTTGATCTTGGTAAAACAATTTGAGATTACCAAATGCGAAGTCATGTCCATATTAAACGGATTAATTTGGACAATAGACAACCGGCTGAGGGACTACGCTGCTACTGTGTTAAATGCGGCTTTACAAACAGGCTAAAGTGTTGTGCAATGGCAGTCAGAGAAATATCCCACCAAAATGAGAGAGTGAGTGGCATTGATGTGGTGATGAAAAGTGCTGCTGCGGGCCTAGTCTGCCTTTATCCTCCATTAAATGTGGGATAATACTCCTCGGTATATTTACCACGTGGCTTTCCGCATTGTTAGAATGTGCCTTTGCAGTTAAGAGGGTGATGCTTGCCAGCAGTGTATCAGACCCTGTTAGCCTATATTTTATACACTTGTTCTGTATTCTCAAGCAAGTTTTGTCAGAGCCAGCTCTACCTCAGTCTTAGCTGAACCCATTAATTTGGCTGATGAAGGGACTGTTGCAAGGTTTGTGCTCAATGAAAATTTATGTCATATCCAAATTCATGGTCATTAAAAAGTGGCAAATTGAAGGCCCATGACCTTTTCTGTACGTCATGCAATCATTACGTGGGTGGCACCTCATTAGGTGCAGGGTTATGAAAAGTGTAAAGATGGTCAGGACCACTTCGAAAAATACTCAAAACTCCCAGAAAGTGGGACAGGAAGTGGTTTCCAAGGAGATGAGGTTTAGAGCTCCACCACAGCCAAAGAGTTCCGTGGGGAACTCTTGGAAAGATCTGGTATGATGATTAAGGTCTTCGGCTGGCCAGGATTTCGCCTCTCATGCTTGAAATAGTTCTGGATACAGCTTTACATTTGAAAATTGTGCACATACCAAATATGTGAAAGCAGTATGCATTTTAGAAGACTGACTCGTTGCAGAAGAGGTGCGTTCAATATGTCACCTGTTCCAGGAATTCCACTTTATAGAGAGGGCTACCTGTCTGTTAATCTCATGATGGGTCATAAAGTAGCATTCAGCTGAGGTGGAAAAGCTTTGCCGTGTCTAAGCATCAGCTATCATCACCTCCCCATCTATCGCTGGGTAAAGACGCAGGGGCACCAGCATTTCTCTGCATCAGGCCACGGGAGGGGGTCTTTGAACCTAGAGGAAGGTCATCCTCTCCAATGACCTTCATGCTTTGCTCTTCCTGTGTTACTTTGAACAGGATTCCAGTAGGGAGTCTTAATTCTTGAACAATGGGCACAAAATTGCGGGGATATCTAACTCTAGAGGATGTCTGAGAGCAACAGTGGCAGTTTGTGGTATTTTGGGGTATGGTTGGATATTGCAACTGCTCGTGAAATTTAAATTTAAGTTGTCGTGTGTGATTCTCATCATTTGTTGCCAGGTGTTGGTATCATTAATTTCATTTTGATTGGATGAATAATGGGCGTATGGGGATTTACTGCATGCAGTATAGCTACAGAAAATGTGATTTTTGTGTGTGTGTGTGTGTGTGTGTGTGTGTGAGAAAGCCACATTTTTACCACCTGTCCTAACACACATTTGAGAATGCACATATGTACTCGTGTACGCTCTGCTTTCCTAAAGTTGCTTTACTGAAGCTTTTTAGTCCCAATATGTAATACATAAGTTATGTTTGTGTTCTTCACGTTCAGTAGAATTGGCCAACTGCCTGCAACTTATCCCTCTCCTCTTTAGAACTTCTATACTTGACTCTTATTTTTCCATTATTGCTGTACCAGAGCGCTTGCAAAAAATAAGCGTTTTTATTGATCTTGGTGCCTTTTTGATATGAGCCCAGGAAAGACCAGGATTTCTTGCAACAGCACAAATTGTGAATCAATCATAGTGAATTATATATATATATTACGGGCTCCCTGGCCCCCCTGCGGTGTTAGTCTCACAGCTGGACATGCTAACCTTTTTTTGAGGGAGGAGTGCTTAGCAGTAAATAATTTGTGTAGACTGCATGGAACATTATTACATTGTGAACCACTGGTCTTTGTGTCCAGTACCCAAGCTTTTTTGGGAAAAAAATGGTTTCCTTTGGTGTGAGTTCTCTCCCTTGCATTATATTTTGATTGCGGGTTTATTGTGTCATCATTGGAATTCATATGAAAAAAAAACATACATTTTTTTGTTGTTGTTGTTGTCGCTCATGCTCTTTCCATGGGCACAGATTTTTGGTTGCAGTAAAGCTAGGCTGCTGAAGCGAAACTGCTTCCTCAACTTTCCATTTCTGCTTCCTGTCCAAGTACAGTGCTGTCATACTGGGACAGAGAGCTTGCAACGCTCTCTCTCTTGTTTATTGACAGTGTGTGCAGTGATGCTGAACTGCAAAGAGAAAAAAAAATGGGGAATACTGTAACGCCATCATACCAATGAGTATTTTTGTTAAGGGGCAGAAAAGAAAAAAATGAAGAGAGAGAGAGAGAAAGAGAGCAAAAGAGAGCATGCCTTTCTTTCTAACGGATGCAGTACCGCTGGACTTGTGCTGTAAAGTAAGCATTAAAACAGCACCCTGATTCCTGAGTCAGTTTTTCCATTTTAGTCTGTGCCGGCAGACAGTGATTTATCTCTGCTTGCCACACTTGCCTGCTCAAGCTCACAGCTCAGACAATGAAGCAAACCATCTGCTGTCCCTCCTGCCAAGCTCAATAATAAGCACAGATTACGTCAGTCTCTGATGAACTGGGACTGAAGTGCAAAAGATGTTTTCCTTAACTCAAAGCCAGTTTATGAGTGTGTGTTATGTATGGGTGAAGAGTGTATTTGTCGATGTGTGTGTGTCTCTTTGTGCGTGTGTGAAAGAGAGATAGATTAATTATTTCCTGCATTCCCTGTTGGCTATTTCCCTCCGTAACACTACTTTAAAGACAGTCTGGCGACCATAGTGTAATAGTGGGCATCAGCCAAGGTTTTGTGTGCGATGACACCTCCGTTTTGTCTGACATCCGCTGAATAAATCGCTCTCAGTGAGAGATGCACTTTCAAATATTTGAATTCCTAACATTCCTTACCAACAGTTTCATTACTATTCTCAATTTAAATGGCTGTATTTTGCTGTAAATTGTCATTTTAAACATTTTTAGATTTTTTAAAATGTAGTTTTAAACTTTTTTGAATGCAGAAAATGAACTTATTTACCGCTCTCCCACACTTGTTCTTGGTCGTGACGGCTCTTCCACTGATAACACAGGCATTTCAACATCTGAGTCAGTGCTTGTTTTCACCCTTCACTCGCAGCCTGAGCCGTCATAAGTGATAGTTCTGAATATGGACCAAAAACAATAACAAACTCGCGTGTTACATCCCGGCAGACGAAGAGTCTTCAAGTCACCAATGTGGCAGTGGTTTACCTTGCTGCAGAACGTCGCTATTTTAGTTAAACATGGAAGGAAAATGAATCCCTCTTGATACATTTGAAAAAGAACCAGAACAACAAGTAAATATTTCATGTGGGATGGGATGTGGAGGTGTTCACCAGCTTCTTCCTGAAAGCGCTGTGCTGACTGCATAGAAAAAAAGATAATTCCTCAGGGTTCATGTGACCTATGCCAGGGAAAGATGTGCCTCCTATTTTTGGCGTTTCCATTTCCAGATGACCTATAACTGACAGTTTGTCTGCTAATTGCGCTATGTCCTCAGCACAGGGTCAAGTATGCACTGGAGGAACAAGGCTGTCTAAAAAAAGCAAGCAAAACATTAGGGAGAAAGAGCACAGGAAAGAAGAATGTTAATCCTTTTCCTTAAAAAAAAAGAAAAAGAAAAACTCTCATTCAATGGATTCGCCCCCCCGTAGCTCAAAATTGTTTAGCCAACTGATGTCGAATTGAGTCGTTTGACTGGGGTGAAGAGGTTCAGGGCAGATCTGGCACCCAGCCTAAACCTGATTAGAACTTTAGGCATCACCTCTGCTGTTGAGAGAGTGAGAGAGAAATGGAGAGACAAACCGACGGAGAGAAAAGACAGAGAGAATAGTATTTGACAAAAATTGTTGAAAAATTATTAAGACTGGCAGGAAAGCAATAACTGAGTTCTGTGCTGCATGTCCATATGACTGAGTATACTGTACACCCAGAGGGTTTGTCCGTGAGCATGACTGATTGGTTTTAGATATACGGCTGATTCAGAATTCAGTTTTTGCTAAATATATGAAATCCAATGTTGTGATTTAGCATAGATTGATTTCACCACCTCAATGAGTGGAACAATTTGTCTGTCCAAACATTAGCCACAGAAAGGGGACTATTTACGTCACGCCTGGAGGACAGATTCTGAGGAAGCTGAATTTCATGTCTGCATGGAGTTACGTGCCTCACATTGCGGCCAAATTTTGATTGGCTGACAAGGCTGTGTTTAATATAAGAAGGTTGCTTTCACCCAGTCAGTCATATTGAAAAAATGCGCAGTAATTCGATTGAGGTTGTTTGTGCCTGATTAAGCCTCTCAGAGAAGAACATCAGCGATTGAATAAGGCTGCCAGTGACTGCACAGTGAATGACATTGACATGGTCTAGAGTTCCTTGGGCTCTGTAAGCAACAGAGGTGGAATGAGATTGTCTGGGGCTGCTACAGCAAAGCGCTACATGTGCCTATGGCCCTGTGGCTCTTTTGAAGAGAGTCTGGGTTTCGGAGACTGTTGTAACTGTGGAATGGGACATGTAATTAAGCCTTGGCAGCAAAAGAGAGTGCTCTGTTCTGTGGCCATGCTACGGTCTGTATCATGCGCTGCCAGTGATGCAGAGAGGAGAGAGAGGGAGAGAGAAGGAGGGAGAGAGAGTAAGAGAGAGACTGATAGAAACAGAAAGAAAGAGAGTATGAATGTAATTTTCATCCTCTATGGTAAAGTGAGCCTGTCGTGGAAGTGAGACAGGGTGTCTGAGTTTGGTTTTTAAGAGCCGTCTCAGATTTTTTTCCCCGCTTAGATGTGGCCCTTCAATTCTAATATCTGTTAAGCTGTAGATCAGAGGAGCTGGTAATATGTTTGACTAACTTGTCAGAGAACATTGAAATTTACCACCTTCAGTATTTGCTTTCGCTCCTCTAAAAGCTCAGTTTAGTGATTTACTGTAGGGCCAGCCGTGCTGCCGACATGCTGCATTAGCAATGGCAGCCCCGTGAGTTTATCAAGAAAAATGTTGGCTGGTTTTTCATGTGAAGCAAACACTGTTTTTCCAGCAGACTTGCACTCTCAAGAGAGCCACGATGTAAGTAGGCAAACATTGCTGCTTAACAAGGTGGAATTGAGGTTTGAATGTGGAGGCAATAGTTTGGCTAAGGGCTGATTCCCATGGCTCTGTCCTGTGAGGAAGTTTGCCTGCAGTGAACCTGTTTCCGAGCTGGTTACAGTAATAACAGTTTGAGGACGGAATTGAAAAGATTGACCAGGAGTGCAGGGTCAAGAAAATATTTGAGAAGCAGTGTCAATGTTGTGTTGGGAAGGAAAAAAGAGAACCAAACTTATGTTGTGAAACAGATTACCGAGTGACCGGTTCCCAGGCTTCTGTGGTGTGATATTAGGAGGGAGAGCGCTGGTCTGGTCCGTCGCGGGGAAGGTGACATGACAACATGGAGTAGCACTGGGGAGTCATGAAAAAGATATCTGCAGAAGATTGACGAAGAAGATTCTTGTTAAATTCCCCCTGAGTTCTCAGTAGCCAGGTTCTCACCCCACCCTTCCTGCTTATGCGTAGTGTGCTGCTGCATTCTCCAAATGGGCTGACTGCCCGACTCAGTTGATGTTTTCTTGGCCCAAACTGGTTTGAATACTCTCAGGGTGATTCTCAGATGCAGAAGAGTCGTTACTCTGTCCCAGTCCATTAGAACATCTTGTTTTCTTTACGAAATCCTCCAAAATGAAACTGAGCTCAGAGGGAGTTGCATAAGAGATATACAGATCTGCAGGTTGTAACTTCATTTTACAGGCAAACTCCCATATTAGATAAAATCTTTTTTCTTGCATGGAAGATATAATGTGAATCAGCACTGCCAAGTGAGTAATGACAGAACAGTGCTGCAATCTTAGATTAGAATCCAGCACTGGGATAAATAGGTTTTATTTCTTATGCAGATGTGCAGAAAAAAAAAAACAAGCAATGCATAAATGTACACGCATGCATGGTTTCCGTGTCGCTGTGTAATCTGATGCACGCCAATATAAACCCATTGACATGTAGTCATTGAATAAACTCAGGTGAAGAAACAATGCCTTTGCAAAAAACCACTAGCTTTCCTTAGTCCAACCACTAGCTGGTTTTTGCGCTTCTTTTTGCTTCTTAAATTACGCAGATATAATCAATTGTTGCAAATGAAGTGGGTCAAGAATCCATTTCGTCTTGAAATAATGCTCTGTGTCTTATTTCAGATTCCTTGCTCTCCTTTTGCCAGCACCAAGTTGAAGCGTGCAACCTGCAGTCTGTTAAGTTTCAAAAAGCCATATGATATGCACCATTTGTCAGCCCTGTGTGGCTTCATGGTTTTATGAGAAGAACCACTGAAAAATACTGGAAGCTGTTTGTTTTCACTCTATGAGGAAAATACAACTACTTCTCTTTGCTTAGGGCTGCAGCGTTCTGGATGGAGCATTGAAAATGCCTTTCCCATAGCTATGTTTAGCTATGAGGCGGTACTAGAGAATTTGGGCTTCATACTGAGAATGTGTTCAGCTTGAGCATTATTCTTTCAAGATTGTCTTCAGGCCTGCATTGTGATTCAGATTCCACGTGTTGCATTGTTATCATTTCTGCAGTTTTTATATTCAATGGAACCTCAGAAACGTCACAAAGACAGCGGTATCTTAGGCACTTGGGAGGCTCAGTTTACAACAGGTGGTGACAGTACCAGCCTGATCGAGGCTAAATCTGACTTCCTAAGATAAGACACTAGGCCTGTCTATATTTACAGAAGATGATTTATATTCCAGTTCTGCCTGATTGTATCAGACTGGGAACCCTGCGATGTTTATCGTGACTGCATGCCACAAGAGTGTGGAGGGATTGCAGTTGAGCCTTTGACAGGGAACTCTGTCCGTGTATTTTTTCCACTATAAAACTGCGGAAGCAGTCAGCTTGTCTGCTCAAAAATATTTTGGCCATCAACTCAAATCAGGAATAGCGTAAAGGATACAGCAATAGAGTAAAGCCCCCCTCCTCCTCTTTTGCTGAAATCTCACACTCTCTCCTGCTCTCCATCTTTGCCACACTCTGCCTCAATCTCTCACTCTCTCTCTCTCTCTCTCTCTCTCTCTCTCTCAGAGCTCATATATTGCTCTCAGTCCTCTCAAATCTCTCTTGTTCTCAGTTTCTTTGACCCGTCTTTGTCGCCTGGTCCCTCTCTCTTGCTCGGCCTATTTTGTCTTTCTAACTGACGCAGAATCACGCTCTCTGTATTGCACGAAGTGCTGGTGTACATTCCTGTAATAGCCCGGTTGCCCCCCCTCTTGGAGGCCCTAATTGCCCTTATCCTTCCCCTCATTGGCCAGCACTGACCTGGAGGAAAATGAACAGATATCCCCTCCGCCCAGCGGGTCACTGGACCACTGCGCGCCTGCAGTGGGATATGGGGGTCTCTAGGTTTCCGGGGTTTGTTTGCCCCCCCGCCGAGGAGGGGTACGGCTGTGATTACTCAGAGCCGCAGCTCACGGGCGGGGGGCTGATCAAAGAGGATCGACATCCTTCGCTCCAGTGGGCAGAGTCAACGCAATATTTTTCCAGTGACTTAACGGCAGAAAGGGGAGAGTTGAAAATGGGAAAGAGAGTAAATTTAAAGGAGGAAATGGAAACGTGTAAAAGTATGGGGGCAAAGGGAAGGGGAGAATATTTACGGGGCGAAGAGGGACGACAAAGCCATGGAAAAGGGCAAATCAGGTGACTTCTGTTTAGTCTGTGAAACTGCTGCTCATGATTGGATTACATTGTTTTGAGGAAGATTAGCAAAAAACACTGCCCTGACCCTAGGTCACGTACACAGAGTTTTGTTTATCGAGCCGATCGTCCTCTGCTACATGAACCTTTTTAATTTTGATTTCATTTAAAAGAGTTGTGGAATGCTAACAGGAATTGAACTCATGTGCCTTTGAAAAGAAGAAACCATGACCATTAATGTAATACGTACAGCTCATTTAGATATTACATTTAACACTAGTATTTGTTTCTACCCTATTGCAGTTTTCAAGTGCAGAATCGGGTCCTTGTGCGTTAATACAGAATCTGGGGACTAAGTGAAGTCAGACTTCGGTACTTCAACTCAGTGGAATCTATTAATGTATGCCATGCGCTAGTGTTTTATGTTGCAGCTGTTGTGGTCATATTATGAGCAACCTGGGAGTGATTGAGGCAAACCCCTCTCCCCACTAAGCTCAGCCAATCCCCGCTTTCCTCACCCTGCCCCGCCCGAGCTCAGAGCTTAAAGATGAGCTTGCAGGCTCAGAGGGTCAGAGGTGAAGGCCGCTAGTTCCTCGGCTGGATGCGATTCCTGCGCCTTGGCTCATGAAGAGAGCTTTCTGGCACGAGGCTCCCATCCAGTAGGATCAGCCCAGCGGCCGCTCACTGACACAGCCCATCAATCAGCCACTTTGTTTGCAGGGCTCTGTAATTAGTGCCAAAGAGCCGGCCTTATGAGGTTGGGGCGGTGAGACTGTCGCTCTGACTAATTACCAGCCTTGAATCTCCAGACTTCATGGTCCTAATTCCACCTCATTCTTCTGTGGGCCACCTCCTTTTATGGAGATGGAGGACCTCCAGACCTCTGTAATGATCAGGCAGAATTGGGAGGTGTGATGGCGGTACTTGATGCAGCAACCTTCTGATTGGCTAATTATACTCTTTCAATTCACAGAGCCAGCAGCACTGCACTCTGGCTCTTTTGTACCATGAGTGAAGTTCACATCTGGTCGATAATGCATAATGTGAGTCACCTGAACTTGGGGTAATTATGATATGCTGTCACGCCTGTAGTATTTTTAGCCTTTTAAAGTCACAATTAATATCAGACAGTGAAACAGATCACTCCTGTTTTCTCACTGGGGATGTCCTGTGATTTATAGAAAAATATGCTGACTGTACCTTGTAGAGAGAGCACTCTCAGCTCAAATGTGTATTGCCTGCTTAAATATTTGGTAATAATCCTCTGCAGTTTCTTAGTAATAAAGCATCTCTAGAAAAGATGGATTTAGTACTGCAGCATTATCAGGATTGATACCCTGCCAAATTAGAACATTTTTGTGATCACTTGTGTGTTCCAGTAAATTCGCTGATCTAAAGAGTGTAAGCCCATTGATTAAGACCAAGTATACAAAACTGTGCGGACGTCAACTAATTATAAAGACTCTGCTTTAATTTTCCACTATGTATTTCAGTTGCCTTGGAAGTGTCCTTAGAATTGTGTTAAAACTGATTCTGATCTGATCACAGAAAGAAAAAAAAATACATGTGTGTATCAGTTGTTTTTCTGATGATCAGATCATCACTTTGCAAGCAGTGGTGAAGAGGAGAAATGCTGGCTCTACAACCTGTGGTACTGCTGTCTGTCACAGCAAAGAGACGACTCCTCCTTCAGCGGCATTTTTATTGACCTACATTTCGCGGGTGCTGCTGCCAAATTTTGAGAAGAGAACAAACAGTGTGTGTGTGTGTGTGTGTTTGTGTCAGTGAGGTAGAAAGTAGAAAAATGTTGTTGGGGGGGGGGGCTCACAGGAAGTGAGGTCATTTCCCAAGCACTTAAACTTTATAATGAGGGGTGATTGAAGTTCATAATGCAGTCTCAGTGGACACTGCTTGTAGTCCTGTGCATCCGTACTCTGCCCTGTGGTGAAGGCGGTGCTGTTCAGGGTAAATTGCACCAAGCCAACAGTTTAGTGGTGCTCTTTACTGTACTGCGGCATGTGTCTGCCCGTGGCGTTATGTCTGTGGGTTACTCGGGAGACGGCAACTTCAAACTTGGCGGATTTGGGTAAACGCTGTGGTCCCGGGGGGGGTGAAGAGTTGAATTTCATCAGCATGCTGGTTGGCATAGAGACCACAGAGCAGACAGAGAACATATTGTCAACTTTTTACAGCTTTTATAATTTTCATTTATAGTTATGGATTGGAAGGTTCACAGTAACCTGAAGAGTGAATGAATGACACATAGCATGTAGTTGACTGTATTTTCATTGGTATGCAGTAGCAAAACAAGTTTAGTTTGCAAGGTGAAATTACAAGCTATTTTCACTTTAATTTTCACAGAATAGTTTCTGCTATGACTGTGCTGAAAATACATCAGAAATCATGTGTGTTTGGGCTGCCAAGACAAGGGATCAGTCATAGTGTTTTGCATACAGAGGAAAATTTTGATTTGCATCATGCTTGGTCCATTACAGATGCCATGCTATATTATTGGTATAGCTGAATATGACATATTTTCATCAGTGTATGGATAAACAGGAAGTCAAGTGTTAAGGTTTACAAATGTATTGCTCTTTTACAGTACCAGGCAGTGTAACTTCAGACAGGACTTTTCTTAATTAAGGAGTAGTGAGTCATTCATATAATTATATCCAGGTGAATATCGAATGGATTTTGAGCCTGGAGACTTTGATTGTCTTTGGCTGCTGTGCAAAAAACCTCCTTTTTCCACTTACAGTGGTCAGATTAATCTGCTCTGCTCTGGCTCTCTGTGGTTTTTGAGTTGTCACTTTTGGAGTCCCAGAGAATAAGATCTCTTTTGTATTCACATATGGCTTGTGACTGTCATTTCTTTTGAAACCCTACAACAGCCAGGCTGAAGAGTGTTTCAAGCTGCTGATAATTTTGCGACTTTTTTAAAGATCCGCTTTAATCAGACAACAGGAATGAATCTCATGCATTACTGAAGTGTTCCTCTGTGTTGCAGTCCTCGGGATTCCCAAGTCATTTATAGACTGTATTGCGCCCCGAAAGATAAAGGATTGGATGTCATTATGCTAATATAAAATGAATAGTGTGTGTGTGTTCCTAAAATGAGAATGTAGACTGGTTTGGGGGAGTCGGGCTGGGTGGGGCGGTGAAATTGAATCACTGACATTGCAGACATTCTTTCCTTAGTCCAAAATCCCACACTTTCCCCCTAAACCTCCTACTCTGTTAAGTACAGATGATCAAGCTGTACTTAAGAAGTTTTTAATGGGTGAGATTTAGTACTCTGTCCAGCACCCTACCCAATATACTATACTTTCCAATATAAGAAAGTCACAGTTTCACATTTCAATTCAAACATTTCGTTTTTGAAAAAGAATCATCATTTGTTAATTAAAGTGTCCAGCTGTGTTAGAAAAATGTGGACTGGGCTTTTTCAAAAGTAAATGACAGTTTCCAATCCTGAATATGGAATTTATTTTTATATATAGTTCACGTATTGGGAATTCATGATGTTTCTGAACATGCTGTCTTTCCTTGCATGTAAATATGTGTATTTGTATTTGTTGTAGTTCTCCGCTTGCTGTAATGGTGTACAGGGATGTGAAGTTTCAGGAACTGTCAACATTATCTGTCTAGTATTACCGTACTAGTACAACTGTAATATGCCACCAATACTGGTTGCTTGATCATAGCCATTGACTGTTGTTCCTCTCTGTTTGATGATGATGAGCCGTCCTAATGTTGTTGTAATTGCTTTCACGACAACTTGAGAGTACCTTCAATGAGATCCAGATGTAAGGGATTGGACGCCAGTGAAAGCGTCCCTGTGTCCCGGGCCCTGGGAACACACAGAATCTACAGCCCCCACGCCCTCAACCTCCTGTGTTTCAGTGGGGGGGTGTCCTCAATTGAAAGCTGTTTTCTAACCAGACTGCATGTGTGTGGTCTTAGCTACCAGACACCCGATCCCTTCTACCTGTGTTGCGGAGTTTTACCCCGGCCCCTTGAGAAGAACGAGTGATATGTGTCAGAGGATGGCTTTTCAGGCTTGCTGTTGCGCGTGATAGTAGTGCTGGAATGTGCTGCACTGGATCGCCTGTAACAGGGGGTAAAGGTTAAAAAAAGACAGGCAAAATATGTGTTTGTTTTTGCCACATTTACTAGGATACCTCAGCACTATTTTGAAAAGGCTCTTCACTCTGTGCTGTGGAGTCACAGGCTATCACACCAGAAGGGAAAAGGATTCTTGTCCATATTGTTGCCATCCTTCTTTTTTCTCATTTAGCTGGCAATGCATGCATCAGTCAAACTCCTGCGCGTATCACAGAATTTTATGGGGGTGGGCTTGTTGGGGAAATTTAGGCCCAGTTTCAGATTATGCTAATCGTGTATTTGCTACCGTAATTGCCACCAGCTCAACAGCGCAGAGAAAGGAGAAAGGAGTGGTTGTTGCTTCTGACAGATGTGTACCTAAATTAGGGCGGTCTCTAATTACTCTATAGTGGCAGTGTTGAAAAGCTGGTGTGATTAGTGGAAGACACAGATAAAGGACAGAGATAATGTGCAGACACAGAAATGCACTTTATGGGGAATGGAGAAGAGCATCAGCTGATAACAGACATAATGTGCTGCATAGTTTCATGTGTTCAGTGTGCAGTGTGAGCCACAGTGAACATTAGCCGGGCTTGTAATCGCGCTCTGAGGTGCTTGTGATTGCTCTGTCCGAAGTTACAGAATTTCTAACATTTTTCTCTTCTTTTTTCTCTCCTACAGTGGAGCCTGCAGATCTCTTGAAGATATTAGACTTCCAAAGTTTACCAGAAGGCATAACGAAAACGACAGGTTTTTGCAAGCACAGGAAATCCACAAAAGGACCAGATGTGGCTTATAGAGTAACCAAAGATGCCCAACTCAGCGCACCAACTAAGCAGCTCTACCCTTGTAAGTACCGGGGTACCCAAATCCCATTTAATTCTAGTCTTTTTCCTGAGTACACAATCTTGAGTTCTGTATTCTCTTACATGACCCACCGTCTCCATAAAATTCTGTAATGCAGACAGCCACAAGACTCTGCTTGCTGGGTGAATTCCCTCTCAAAGCAAACATTTAAAAATTCCACACAGTGCTAATCCAGATGTACATCCCATTTAGGACGGCCTCTAGTGGTCAAAAAATTAATAGCAAGCTTAGGTCGTTCGAGTGAAAAAAAAACATATGCGGGAAGTAAACATGTTATGTATTTATTTAATTGAGTTTTATTCAATGTAACTTTTTCTTCTCCTTATCATAATCAATTAATTAATTAATACGCTTTAAAAAAAAAGTTGTTATTTGTTGATTTCAAGGATCAGAAGTTGCTGTTTTACATGGAGTCACAGCCAAAGGGTGTTGGATTTGTCGGGGATCCGTAGAGGAATTTGGAGATTCCCGCATGAATTTCCTTGTACTTACCTCTGAGAGTTCGATTTTTTTAAAGGGGGACATGTCACAACCCCATCCACTGCTGCTCTAGAGTGAAAAAAAAATGTTTTAACTTTGATAATAACTGTAATTGAACCTAATTACTGTATATCTTTGAACTAAAATGTCTTCTTCTTACAATGAATCTGGAATCTTTCATCTTAAAATAAAAGACAAAAAAAATTATTCTAACTGCTCATTTCCTGAACTGTTATACTTGGTGATTAAGGTCTGGTGACCAGGCACTGACTCCTAGACAACTGTGCCATCCTGTATTTGAAGTTGTCTGTTTCACCTTTGTTTGGCTTGAAGGCCTGGATGAAGTGTAAAATGGCTTGGACCTCTTTTATGGTCTCTCCACAGGGTTATTTATTGAAATGGTAATTATATTATGCAGTCATCTGGCACCATCATTTTTTATGGCCAAGTCTGCCATCCACCTTCAAAACTACGTCTGTGCTCAGCTTGCCCTGAACACCCGTAACATCCTAAAAATTGTGCATTTTTAGCTCAGCTGCTCTGTTAAAGGCAAAGAAAATACTTTTTTCAACTCTTGCCCAATAAAAGTACACTGCCCCTACTGTTCAAATTTATTTTTGGGTAATTTTTGAAAATTTGAAATGGCTGAATCAGCTCGAGAAGATCAGATTTATGTGTTGTTGTTTATATGCAATGTTTATTGGATCAGAATAGCTTTCCACGTTACCTGGACACTGGAACTCTTGAGTGCGTAGAGGTTATAAATGAAATAAAACATGGCTACTGTACGCAAGTAGCAGGTATTACTACAGCAACAAATTCTAAGCTGACTTAAGATTTGGAAAACCTACCTGTTCTATCTGTAACTGATGCTGTTGTTTCTTTAGCCTAGCAAAAGTTGGCAGGCGCTTGGGTTTGAAGGCCTGCTGATGACTGAATTCCATTGGCATTTCAATTCCATGCTTTACATAAACGTGTTCTGTGAAACAACTAGGTAAAAAGTGTGCAAACATAACCGGTGACTTTTTGTTGAATCTGATGTTGGTAGGTCTGAGTTTCCTGTTTTGTTTTGAGCGGTCAACAGCCGCACACAGCGGCATTATGACTGATTTCGTCGCTAAGGTTCTGATAATGATTGGTAATATCTAACTCAGGTCATTTGGCGTAAAATTAAGCTGCAGTACAAGTGATAATCAAGACGAATTTGCACACACTTTATATTGATCAGCTTATTTCCTGGTGTTCAAGCGCATCATTCAAGCACATTTCCAAGAGCTGAAAAAAGTGTTTTGTTGGCTTTTAAATGCCATAAAGGAAGCACTTTGAGTCTCCAGAATGTATTGGAGGCAAAACAGCAGTTTAGCACTGTATAATCTCTTCATTGTTGCTTTAGGAAAGTTTAATTTGTTGTTTGGATTTAAGTCCTTGAAAACCCCTCCGGTGTCCAGAAAGTCAAGTCTTTCCTCCACACTTTGTAACTGAGCGCAGTGTAGACGCATTAGGAATAGGCCTTTAATTCCTTATTACTTGAAATATACAAAACACGATAACCTTATCTACAGAACATATCTTTCACAAAGATTTCAATCAGCCCAGACTGACAGTTTATGACCACTGACTTTTTAGGTAAGAGATTAAAATACACAGCTGTGAAATGCTGGGAATATTGTACTGTATGTCCATTTTTTTATGTCAGCCTTATCGGGTCACATCTGCATCGAATAAAATCTGTGCTCATTTCATTTCTGAATCAACTCCTCCCACTCAAAAAGAAGGAAAAAAGAAGAAAAAAAGAGGGAAAAGGACACGTAGAGGCAAAGATCTTTTTTTTCCGTCTCTGGATCAGAAGCAGAAAAAAGTTGTACATTAAGGGCGATTGGAAATCCATGTGGAGGGAGCGTATGGGGGCGTCTGCGCTTTTAGGAGGGGATGGGGAGGCGGCTGCAGGTCTCTACTGAGCATGCTCCACCACTGCTATCCCCTCACCACTTCAGCTCTTCTTTTTCAGTTCTCCGTTTCTATATTGCCTCCCTCCTCTCTCTTTTCATTCTCTTGCTCTCTTTGTCTCCTTCACTCTTTTCTTCCCTCCCCATCCTCTCTGCTTTGTCTACTTCCTTTCTCTCCGCTTTCCATCAGTTTGTACTCTCCACATTTCCTCCTCTCTCTCAAATGCTCCTTTCCTCCCACTCTGTTTGTCTTTTCTAAATTTCCTCCATATTCTGTCTCTCTGGCTCTCCTTCAGTCTGTCTTTTTTCTCCATCTATAGTGGTTAGATTAACCTGCCCCTTGTGATTTCTTGAAAACTTCTGTGGTATTTTCAATTCCCCCTGAAAAAAATTCTGCAGATATTGAGGACAGTCATAGGGAGAGGTCAATCTACATTGTATGTATGCTGACTAGGAACTGTAAATTGGTTAGCAGCAAAATTTGCGCAAATTGTGTTAATAAAAAAAAAAAAAGTTTTTCTGGAGAGATGAAATTTGTGTCGGCATCTTTGGGCATTTTAAATGGAATACAACTGATTAAGGGTTTATGCTTTTTTTTGTCCACCTTCAGATATCATACTCACTATAGAATTTATCTGACTGGAGAGATGTTGAAAGCATGTTGTTTACAGTTCCCTCTGTCTGACCTCCATTTTGTTTTACAATAACAGCATTTTGGGGCTCTAGAGTTAGGCAGGCCGATAGCCTTTGGGTCTGATTACTTTGCGTCCAGGCAACAAGACAAACCATTATGAGGGTTGACTCATCCTAGAGAGAATGATGGGGCTCTTGTTCCTAATGTTTCCTATGTGAGCACTTACACGTAATTTATGTTTTCTCATGTTAAGCAGTAAAAATAAAAAGGGCGACTCGTTTGCTTTAAAGACCTGGATGTGAGATATCTGTACTTGTGTAAAAAATTCTGCTGTTTCGGCTTTCTTATAATTACTTTGCGCAAATCTATCCAGTGATAACTCAGTACATACCATATATGGCCCACTCCTCTGAAATTATACAAGGAGATCAGCATACGTATAATTTTATGCAATGACAGTATTCTGTGACTTGTAAAGAAGTCATTTAGTAGCCCCACCTCCCCACCAGATAATGTTGCCAGTCAGTCGATATTGCTGTGTGTCACTCCACCATCTGCCAGGGAGTCAAACCTCTGCCAGAGGATAAAATCCAGGCATTTTGCTCCCTCATCCATATGCCCTAAGGTGCAGCTTTAAGAATGAAAAATTAGGGGAATAAAGAGAGAAAAAAAGCAACTTATATTTGAGAAGGGAGTGAGTGAAGTCATTTATTATATTTTAGCAGTTTCTTCTCACTTTTTGCTACTCTGTGCGAGCTCAGTCCACGTCTCTGTTTCTAATTACTGTTGGTAGACAAGATGGCCATTTGCGGCCTCCTATCCCTAGTCTGCTGTAATGTTGAATGATTCATTTTTCTGACTGGGACATTGTCCCTCTGGGGTTTTGGGACAATGATTCATGCCCATCTCTTATCTCAGAGTTCAAGAGCACGCTCCATCTATCCTTGGGGAGCTTTGATGCATGTGTACGTAAGCCTAATGCTCATGGACCTTATGGCGAGTTCAGACACAGAATAAAAGATGCAAAAGAAGTTGAATGCTCGGCCAGTACATAACATACTCTTTGGACTCAACTAAAATGTTCGGACATGCGTTCACTAACAAAACATTTGGGAGAAGTGAATCATTCTAGGCTCTGAAACCGTAGAGGAATGTGAGGAGAGAAGTCCACGACTAATACTGCTGAAGTCCTAGTCGTAGAGGTATTTATTCAATTGCTACGCTTGAATTTTCTCAAGCTTGTTTTTGTAAAAACAGGCCAGCTTTGTCCCTCATTGGAATTGCTTGGAAAAAAATGTTCAAGCATGGAGAGTTTGGACTGGTGCAGCGTGTAAATAGTGCATTTCTTATTGCATCAAGCAAAGCTGCGGAAAACATTCAGAACAACTTTCAAATCTGTCCTGTTTTCTTGGTAAGGTAATGAAAACACACTTTCACTTGGTGTAAAAGCTGAAATATCTACATGCAGCTATTGAAATTGCAAGGTGTCTCTTCTCTTATTGCAGGAGTAATCATCTCTCTACACTTTCTTGGGAGGCACTGGAGGGAGATTTTTAATTTAAAACGATGTTGTATTGTTTCATATTGATTACAAACGATATTGTGCTTTTCTCAAAATTCTAATTTGCTTTATTGTTCATGGATGCTGTGTCACTCCTTGTGCTGTGAGCGACTGAACCAGAGAAGTACATGTACGAGCTAGGAGTGACAAAGGAATATTTCTAAACTGACTAGGTTTTCTGTTCTAAGTAAAAACCGCAAGCCCTCAGTATTCTGCTGAGCTGTTGTTTTATTCTTTTTAAAAGAGAGTGGGAATGATATTCGTCCGCTACAGTGGCCGATGTTCCCCGAAATCCCTCCATTCCCTCTGGAGCTGATAGGCTGCGGTACCCTTACATGTGGCTATATAGCAAGCTCTCGTGGTCTGGCCTACTCCCGAGGCAGTGATGTGTAGGCCGCAAGGGCTCCTTGCCAAGCAGCAGCTATGCCAGGGCTGAAAAAACATATGGGTGAGGAAAAAGTGATCCTTACACAGTGGCTTTTTTCATTAACTTGGCACAGCATTACCTGGTGTAATGAGGGCTCCAGTGCCTGGGTGGTCCATTCCTACAGAGCTTTACATTTAGGAACAAGTATTATAAGGTAGGAGTATCACATAATATGTGACAACTGCAGAGATAGTATTATTTATTTATTTATTTATTTCATAATGGAAAATGTGCAGATATGCCACCATCCCAAAATTTTCTGCGTACATTTGTTATTTAGCGTACATAGCACTGGTATGGAAATAATTATCAGTGCCTTTTTCTGAACTGCCAAGGTAATTGTCATACCGTAAACCTTCTTGTACGTGGGTTTCCCTATTTCTACTGCCTGGCCTTTTCAATAAAAGAAAAGACCAGAGCCACTATTTTTCCAGTAGTCTTTAACTTCCCCTCTTTTGTATTAGAAAGTGTGAGAATAAAGTACACATGTGCTGTTAAAGATTACTGAGGAATGCCAGACTAGCAAAACCAGAGACTTCCTATCTAAAAAAAGCTCTAAACCAAATATCATCTCAGGCGTACTGCATTCCTCTATCAAAACCTGATTATTTCCAGTGAGAACCAAAATGCTGGGGTGCTTCATATGGATTCATAATGGCCGGTTGCCAAATGGAATTCTATTTGGACCCGCAAATAAAGTGGCTTGTATTATTTCTTTTGGAAATAAACTACTGCAGCAAGAAACAGCCTCGTTTACAAAACCAAAATCTCTTACAAAAATTGTCCCAAAGTTCCGTGAACAGAAAAACTGCGGGGGTTAACAGTGAGAGTAACACTAATGATGCTTCTGGATTAATTTGAAAGCAGTGAGTATAATAACGTATGCCATGGTTATTTGCTGAGTATCATTTGGCCTCAGGTATTATTTCAAAAATATTGAGTCTAAATTTAGATCGTTGTACACTACCGGTCAAAAGTTCCAATTTTTCAATAGAAAAATATGAGTTTAATGTCTCATTGTACTCTAGAATGAAAGCTCACACATGATAGAACAAATTAACAATCGAAGTTAAAAAAGAAATCATGGAATCAATTTATAAACCAAAGTGTATTTTAAAATTTAACTCAAAGCAGCCACCTTTGACAGATATAACGGCTGAACACACTCGTGGCATTCTTTCAACAATGGTAATCAAATATTCTTTAGAGAGTTCTTCCCAACTCTGTTGCAGAAGTTCCTATAAATGCGTGGCACATGTAGGTTGCTTTGCTTTCACTCTTCTGTTCAGTTCATCCCAAACCATCTCGACGGCCACTCCATGTTTTCAAGCTTACTATCTTGTTCTTTTTTCCCAAGGTAGTTCTAACAGAGCTTGGGCTTCTGTTTTGGGGCATTATCTTGCTGTAGGATGAACCCCTGACCAGTAGGCACATACCAGAGGGTACTGCATGGCGCTACAGAATGCTGGAGTAGCCATTTTGGTTCAAGGAGCCTTTCACTATAAGTCACTGACCCTGGATCCAGCAAAATAGCCCCAGACCATCACGCTGTCACGCTCTGAGGAAACATCCTTTCACCCACTCAACGGCATACAAAAAACCTGGGTAACCTTACCTTTTGTTTAAAACTTCTGACAGTTCACTGCTTACCTTCGAACCTTTCAAGCTATTCGTTGGACTGGAGCTGCATAATTTAAAAAAAAAAAACTGAAAAAATTGGGGTGTCCTAAAACTTTTGACTGATACTGTAAAGTATTATGATAAAGACAAATTGAATAGAACATAACAGATTGGAGAGAAGACAGCAGGAAAGTTTGTCATTTTCTAATCCCTAAAGTGTACCTAATTCAGTGGATACTCTAGAACTTCATAGCATCCAGCATTATATCAAAACAGCTCATAAAAAAAAGACTCATGATTAATATATCGTACCATGAAATTGAAAACTCTTCTCTCATCTCAATCAGTGGGGATAAGCAACATTTTCTGCAAGCTTGTTGTTTCTTTTTCTTTTCCCACCTGAATTCTGTGTATACTTTGTGTGGCCTGTGCATTATAACAATTGAGGAGTCCACTTGCAAAGCCTTCTAAGTCAAGTTGGTCCATTTTTTAGAAAAATCTGATTTTTTGGTAGGCATAGAAATTATCTTCCATAGATACCAATTTTCACTTTACTGAAGCGATTAGCCTTGCAGACATAATCCATGAGGCAATTCATTTTTGTGTCGCCTGCGAAGCATAGCGGCACATAGGGATCACTTTGTCCGGCGTCTGTCTGTCTGTCCGGTAGTCACACTTTCAGTTGGTAGTCACACTTTCACATAAGCTTCGCAGGCGACACGTGTTCACCTGCCCACTCTAGTTTTTTAAAGAAATTACTTTGATTTTGCAACACAAAGTTTTGACTTAGCAGGTTTTGAAAGTGAAGTGGAAATTTAGCAGGTTGTGACAGTGTTTAGACCAGCCCCGTTGCTCAATAGGCGAAGGTATTTGACTCAGGACTCACTCTACATGCAACTCAATGCTACAGACAGCACAGTGGTTGAATAGCTGCTATGATAATGACAACATAAACATGAGCCCATGGGTTCAAATCCACCTTTTATGGTATCACTGTCATCACACTTTTCTGAACTGCCCAAACCAGTTAGATTTAGAGAAAGCAAAAGCTGAACTGGCTATAAAACCTCGACTGTGATTGGTTTCCACATTGGCTGATGACTTAGCAGAATTTCATCAAGTTTTCCTCCATGACTTGGCGGTTTTTGAGTTTCGTTTTTTTCGTTACAATTTAAAACATGATTTAGTAGGTTTTGAAAGGAGTTATCAGTGAGACATGTGCAGGTGCCTGAAAGAGAGGCTAAGGGAGATAACTGATTTATTTTCAAAACTTGACTTTGCAGGTTTTGCAAGTAGACTCCTCAATTGATTGTGCTGTATTTATGCATCATCAGCTGTTGGGTTTTTCAGTACATTAAGGTATTTTTTTAAATGTGAAGCTCTACAGTGAGTCTTATTTTCAGCATGGATGATTTTTCACATCTAGCTGTTCGCATGCTACACCCAACCAGTGGCGACTGATCATTCGGGGCAGGTGGGGGACAGCCCCACCTGGTGTCAATAGAAAGGACCACAGGATAATTGCAGGATAAGATAATTCTCATTATCTTATTATCTCCTAAAATGTATTGTCTATAAATTTTTAATTTTCTTTTTGCTGCTTCAGACCAATCTCCTGATCCATGTCCACATGAATGAAGTTAGCCCCCCTTACGCAATACAATGTTTACCATACGTGTGAAAATATAAGTACGCATGCTCAGAGTGTTGGCTGTATAAGTGGAGGTGGCACAAATTTGTTGACATGCGGGGCTGACAGCCCTAAGCCCCTCTCAATATAGAACTGAAGAGGCTGCCACCGCTTCCCTCTACAAGCGCAGTTGAAGAAACAAAATGGCGTCAAGTGCACAGCACTTTTCAATTTCCCATAGACTATATTCCTGCTATTTTCTGCCGAATTAAGGAGTCATCCGAAAAGATTTCAACATATTTGTGATCGAAAATCATATAAGAATATATATTGATGCGCAATTTCTCATGATATTGTTTGAGACGTCAAAAACATAAAAACGTCTTAATGGGAAGCACAGAACTAACTAGCCACTTGTCTAGCTGCTGTTTTTGGTAATCGAGTCGCTGTAGACAGCTGTGATGGCAAACTTTATCTGTAAATTTAGCTAGTTAGATAAACTTAGCTTAGCACAATAAACTCACACTGCCTACTAAGGGTGATGGCCAGCTAGCTGTCATGCCCATGTAATGTTTGCCAAGTTGCATATCTACAACATTAGCCATAGCGAATGACCTGGCAGAAACGTTCATGTAATGTTAGTGGTGTTCATTCCAGATGAATTGTGCAAATAAAAGCATCCTCATCAGGCATCTGCCTATCTAGGGACTATTTAGTGAGCAAGCTGTGAGTTTTTTTTTTTAACAAAAATGCAATCCCAGGTGAGGCAGTCAACCAAATTGGCTAGCTTTCAATGATTGCCAGTGAGGATAGCGTTTCTGCATACTGCTCGGCTGACTGTTCCGTTCCACATGTTCTTGTTGGCTATTCACCAATACTATGCGAGTGACCAATCAGAATCAGATGTGAGTCATACTGACCTACCAATGGATTAAACGTTGACTAAAACAATCTCTTATAACTCCGGTCTCGTAAAGCGTCAAGCAAAATTGCGCTTCGATTCATTTTTATTCTGTAATCCAATGCAGGAATGATTTACGATTATATACCTTTTAGATAACAAAATAATAGTAGGAGTTTTTTCCATTATAGTTAATGGGAAATTCAGAAATTCACTTATCCAGACATAAAATACATTCTTGCCCCACCAAGTTTTTACACTTAAAAACGCCGCTGCACCCAACTGCATATCTGCATGTCTAAAATGTGAGCAGAACAAGGCACAGTGCTCTCTCACCAACTGTTGCCTCTGATGCTTGCGCTGATTCAGCCATTTGATGTTTGCAATCGGAGTGTTTGGCAGCCAGAATTAGCTTTTGATTGGCTCATTGTATCACACGTAGTTCTCTGTGGACCTGTGATTGGCTGTTGAGAGGTCTGGGAGTACATTGGCCCTGCAGAGGCCCTGGAATTTCCTCTTGTTTTTGTCTGAGTGTTATCTGATCTGAAATCAAGGCTGTCCGTGTAATGGCCATCTATACTTGCAACTTACAGCGGCTTACAGGCCTCCCCTCCATTGTTTTCCCAATCCAAACATTATGAATTCCAAAATAGAGAGGAGCCAAACTCAAAATCACAAAATATGTCACAGTTGGCCTTTACCAGCAAAACAGAACACAAAATGGGCTTAAAAAGCCAATGTCTGCAGACAGGCTGAAGTTGCTGAAGGTTGAGGACTTGGCTTGAAAGAACTGAAGGGGCTGGACTGTGGTCAGCACTGAGGTGGAAAACCGGAAGGACCTGGTTTGGTGTGCTCCTTCACTCTCTTCAGAGGGCAGAGTTGCCTACCCGGAAAACTGACAATCAGTACTTTTAAACATATTTTTCATTATTTTCTGGCACATTTCAGTAACAAACAATATGACGATGAAATGCAATCTGACGGACATTTTATTCCGCTATTACAAACATATGAAATAATGAAACAATGAAATTGTCAATCAAAAGTCTATTAAAACCTTGTTTTTAATCGCATTGTTCTCTGCGTTCGATTTGGTTGGTATTCTCCAAAGCAGCCTGCAGATGCCGCTCCGTATACACTTTGAAAGAGGCTATTTGATTGGCCGACTGAGAGGCGGGAGAGAGAGAATCGGATCGTGCTCGGCAATTGCCGTAGGGAATTTTTTACGAGCCTCAGAATGGCTTTGTTGAACTAGCATAATTAGCATGTAGCAATAAGATATGCACGGGTTTTGAAAAATTCGTAACCTTGAACTATTTTCCCGTAACTTCGTATTTTAATTAAAAAATATTACTAAATAAGGACAAATCGTAACAGTAGGCATTTCTGAGAGGGCCAGACAGGAAGATGAGAACAACCAGGACTGCAGGACCTGAGAATGTGACCTTAAAGGATAATAAGCGTTTGATCTTATCAGTACACTTTCTAAAGATGGTAGACACAAAACACTTGAGAAACCAATGCAGTGATCCAACCAAAGGAAGACAGAGATGGGGAACTAAAATACACAAGACAACGGTGAACAGGTTGGGAACATTTGTGCACCAGCATGGAACAGTTGAGGAGGGGGAAGAAGGAAACAATAATTGAAGTATAAGAACCAATTTGTAAAATAGTACCAAAACTGATACAGACTGTTGGATTACAGGGAGAGACAATTAGGGGAAGACTCAGGACGTGACATCAGTGCTTCCTGCTCGTCTCAAGAAATCACCACATCCCTTCCTGCTTGATACAAGTCATTTAACCACTGCAGATTTCCCTGAGCATTGAGTTTTTTTCTCTTAATTTTTTTATCTTTTGCTGATGCATTATTGAATGGACTACGGAGTCAATCTGTGACTGTGTTGCATTGCAGTGTTTAGATTGCTTGCTCAACACATAAATCTGCACAGCAATGATTGGTTCTCTTTTATTTTTGTACATTGTATAATTTGATAGAAGTTCTGTGTATCTGCTACAGCTGTAGGACTGCTGTTGTCCTTTTGGTGGGGTGAATACTCAGTCACTGTTCGTCGGAAGTAAACCATAGATGATATGAACAGCGCAGACTCACCTCGGGCAATCTTCAAATGGGCAATTACTAAGATAGAACAAAGTGGCTCAATAGCCAATTGCAGTAATGTTCGCTGTAGAGGTCAGATCAATGTCACATTCCTCAGAAACTACAAAGCCCATCAGATAACCAGTGCAATAATGGGGGATGGGAAAAATCCTGTCTCTTCCCAACTCTACATTCTGAAGAACAAGCATTATTCCATACCATTGAACCCTCAGTCCCATGTTCAGGGAAGGACAATTCATTTCATGACCATTTTTTGGCTGGTCCAGTTCATTTCTCACTGATTATAGGTTACTGATATGAGAGTGAGGATACAGCAGTGAGTAATTGTTGTTGGATTTTGAGCGAAACTCTCCTGGTATTTTAAAAAAGGAATTTAATTGAAGTGCTTAACACTCGTTTACTGGTTTAACACAAGAATGGCCGACAATGCACTACCTCCTAGAATGGCCGTAAGGTCATTTTGACCTCCCACTGCTGCGGGCTTTATTATTGCAAATTAGAAGTCTGTTACTGGAACAGTTGTTAATTATTTTAAAATAGCATGTAAAATAAATGAGAAAAATCTTATTTTATAAATTTTTACACATTAGACTTTATTTTATCTTATTTTAATAATATAACAATGTAAATTCATTTCTGTAGTGTTAAACGAGTGTATCATTCAACAATGGAAAAAAAATACAATTTGACGACCATTGCACATAAATATTGAACATTAAAATAACAATACACCTCTGCTCTCATAAAAAATGACCATGAACACGGAGCACATGAGAGAGAGCCATGGTCAAAATGTTTGGGAACCGCAACCGCAAAGTATGGAAGTTAGAGCTTTAGAGCTTGGCTTGGTTGGCTATTGCGGCTAATTTGAAATGTTTCATAGCCTTTGGACTTGAAATAATGCTGTGAAATCTGAGCATTATGAGGTGAATAAATATCAAGTTTGGGTGACCTCCCTGGCAGTAGAGGCTTGGTTTGCCTGGCAGGGGTGAACCTTTTACAAGGTGGCTCATGATGACATTCAGATTGAAAATCAGAGTTGGATTCACTGGACCAAGACACATCACTGAGCCTTGTGTAGAGGTAGGAGGCCAGTTATAGCAACAAGAGGGAAACGAGCAGTGCGGACACAAAACAAACACAGAGAATAATCCAGACCACCGGAAAGTGCTCACGCTTCCCAAAGGACGTATAATAGTCCGAAACACGTAAGCAAGGGGAGAAAGGAAAAAGGGAGAGGAAACTCCACTAATAACGAGAAGATAGAAAGAAAGAAACAAATCCTGACAACGGATATCTTTGGCTATAGTGCATAGCTACAAACAGACACTCTAGCAAAGAGGCATGGTGAACATCCAGCTTATAAAGAGTCCGAGCAAGTGCCACCCCAGTTCAATCAGCTAGTTGGGTAAATGATCCGATGAAAAGGAATACAATATCGTCCTGGGATGAGAGCCATAAAGAAAAGTCCAAAATGCACAAACATCTAAAACCATGAAAGGACCCCCTCCCCAAGGGACGGCCCCAGACCTTCCCAAAGAACCCCGAGCATGGGACTCCAAAATAAGGGTGGCACCCCAGATATCTCGAGAAGGAACCCAGTGCCGCTTCTCAGGACACCAAACCCTCTGGCCAACCTGATAAGTCGGTGCAAAACAGCGCCTCCTATCAGCGGCAGCCCTCCGTTTATGCACTGCCATGGGGACAAGCAAACAGCCAGACGGCTCCCCACCAGAATCAGGGTTGGGCCGCAAGGCCTCCAGCACAACAGATTCAGTATCCCACTACATGGGAGCCACAATCCGAGCCGCCGGAGTAACAGGCCCACAAATGGGATCACAGCCTGAGCAGTCATAAATCCATGGCAAGGCACCAGGCTTGATGTTTTTGGAGCCGGGGCGATAAGTTAACGTGAAGTCAAAGCGATTGAAAAACAAATTCCCACCGGGCCTGCCGGGAATCACATCGCCTAGTCTGCTGAACACACTGGAGATTCCTGTGATCCATCCAAGCCACAAAAGGCTGTTCAGCCCCCTCCAACCAATGGCGGCACTCTTCTAACGCCAATTTAACAGCTAACAGCTCCCAGTCACCAATACTGTAATTCCGTTCAACCAGTGACAACGACCGAGAGAAGTAAGCGCATGGGGGCAACTTATTGTCCCGAAGGGGGCGCTGGGACAAAATGGCGCCCACTTCGACCTCCGAAAAGTCAACCTCCTCCACAAATGGGATTGAGGGGTCGGGCAAAACAACAATAGGTTCAGAGCTAAGTCGTTTCTTCAACTCCTGAAAAGCAGCCTCCGCTGCTGGAGGCCAAGCAAATGACATGGATGAATTCCTCCTAGAAAGTGCAATGATGGGGCAGCCACAGCGCTAAAATTGTGAATAAACCTCCTATAAAAATGAGCAAAGCCCAAAAATTGTTAAACCTCCTTAACATTCTGAGGGGCAGGCCAATTCCGAACCGCTGCCACCTTGTCAGGGAATAGTTTGATCTCACAATCGTAATCAGGATGCGGAGGCAAAGACGAAGCTCGTTTTTTTTGCCAAAATCCTCAGTGAGATCAACTTAATCATCTGAAACGTTGGGAGGTAAATCAGGGTACAGCGTGGCTCCTACACACCAATCTTGTTCAGAACCTGACTGAACCAGAACCTGGTTGAAGTTCGGGGCGACTTGCCAGAATCACATGACAGTGAGACCTACAGTCTGAGCTCCACTGGATGATTGGGATTTTTTATTCATTTGTTTTTTTATTTTCATAAATTTGGCATTTCCAATCCCACCCGAATATGGAATGCCCAATTGGTGAACTATGTACAAAGCTTGCTCTTTTGCAACCATAGAGATATATATATATATATATATATATATATATATATATATATATATATTAGAACACTAGATTGCTGATGTTGTCATATCTACATTATCCAAAGTGAAGCACCTGGCCGCCATATTGATACACCCAACTTCTTCATAAAAATGAATGGTTTCCTACAAGGCCAATTTCAAATAAATCGATACAATCGAGAAAATGCCGAGATGTGCAGCTGCCTTTTGCAGAAATATTTATTTGAAGAGCTGTAATAAAACGTTTCATGCATAGGTTAAGGTATAAATGCAAAGTGTTCACTTTAAAAGAAAAAAATCACATTTCGTCCTAGCTAGCTAATTAGCTGTCCCAGTGACTCGAACAGACTGCTGGCTGAAAGCGAATGCTAGCGATTGATAACCGTCACCAGCAAGCTACCTTGGCTCCCTTGCCGTCACGCGGAATGCATTGACTTAGTAGTAAATAAAATTAACAAGGTGGCTAACATGCTAGCTAGGTACCTGTAATTGACATTCAATGACAACTTCTTGCCCGCATAATATTCAAAACAGTGGACAAGTCACTTTGTCTGTTTTTTTACAGAGCACCAAAAGACAAGGATGGGAGAAAGGCTTCACTAGCGCTTCCTTTTATCCACGTTGGCATTAGCCATATGATTCAATATAAACAATTCGATTGATGTCAAATAGTCAACCAGGGTACAATGAAGTGAGGAAACCAGAGTGTAATTTGATAACGTATACGGACATTTTATAAGAAACGCTGTTTCTTATAACGGCGATAACTTCCAAACAATGATCTTATCAGAGGTAAAAGCCTCGGTCACGTTCACGTCACTTCTCTGCTGCACTTTAACGTTAACACAGAGTCACATTTCGATCGTTGCTATCAAGAGCCAATGCCGTATGTTTCTCCTTGATTCGTTCGCGGATGCCATTATCAACTCGCACCGCAGTACGAACCAACAAATCTAAAGAAACGCAAGGCTCTAATGTAGCCAGAGCGTCCTTAACCTCCTCAGCCAAAGTGTGAACAAACACTGTCATAAGAGATGCTTCTGGCCTCCTTGTCTCTGTGGCTTAGAAGCGAAAAGAGGTCTGCGACGCTGTCAGAACCCTCCTTCAAATGCATTAGACGCGTAGCTGCGTCCTGACCATAAACATCCTGATCAAAAACATTAATCATTTCTCTCACAAGAGTTTCCACTGCATTTATTACGATCTAGCTCAAATGAGCGGCCCCACCCAAGTGAGGGCTGTGCTGATCAACAGTGATAAAATAAACAAAACCCGTGATTCTTAATTCGAGAACCGTGAGGGTTGCGCTTTAAAAAATATTTCACATTGAGCAATGAAATCTTTACATTTTCCTGCCTCGCCTCCATATCTTGGGGTTAACTGGAGTTTAGGCTCACGGGGAAGGTGTACTGATTGTGCTTGTGAAACACTTCGTGTAATATGAGCAGACAATGCTCTAATACTCTCGGAGAGATTTAATAAAAGGCTTTCCTGTCTCTCCATAGCATTCTCCTGAAAGCGAATTCTCTCTGTCAACTCCGCCTGCCGACTGTCCAAGCTAGATTGACCCAGGCCATACGCAGTAAGGACAGACTGCTGATCAGCAACAATGCTCTATAGTGTAGCCGCCGCTGGCGACTTCATGTCTGGCTAGACTGTTCTGTAATGGCCGGTAAAGGTAGGAGGCCAGTTGCAGCAACAAGAGGGAAACGAGCAGTGCGGACATAAAGCAAACACAGCGAATAACACAGACCACCGGAAAGTGCTCACGCTTCCCAATAGTCCGAAACAAGGAAGCAAGGCGAATAAGGAAAAAGGGTGAAGAAACTCCAATAATAACGAGAAGATAGAATGTAAAACAAATCCTGGCTACGGATATCTTCGGCTATAGTGTGTAGCTACAAACAGACACTCTAGCAAAGAGGCATGGTGAACATCTGGCTTATATAGAGTCCGGGGAAGCGCCACCCCAGTTCAATCAGCCAGCCGGGTAAAGACTCTGATGAAGGAATACGATATTGTCCCGGGACGAGAGCCACAAAGAAAAGTCCAAAACACACGCACAAACATCCAGGACCATGACACCCTGTCATTTTTTCTCCATCCGACTCACCAGAATTCATGTCCTGAAGCTTTGCCAAAGCCTGAATTAGATTCACCCATTTCCTCTGATCCATTTCCTTTTCTGGTAGCCTAACCGACTAACTAAATAAACTAAATCACTAAAAGAACAGCTCTGTGGCAATCAGAAGTTCTACCAGCAAAATGGGAAAACAAACTGATATCATGACAGCAACTGGTTTATATACGCACTTGCACACTATTCAAAAAGTAATAAAATGCCTTGCTTGGCAACTAAGATGCAGTTGACTGCCTTTCATAGCTAGCAGTGTATGAATGTATTGTATAAATGGGCATATGTGAGGTATAAGGCTACTGTCAAATGCTTTAAGCTTTCTACGTTACTGGGTATATAGTCAGTCAAGCCAGGCTGACTATATAGCTTGGCTTAATGGTCAATTTACAGTTTTTTGCATTAGGAGTAATGGAAGTCAAAATGGCCTCATGGGCGCTCTATGTATAATCAGTGATTTTTTTTTCTTTTATTCCAGAATCCCCATAACTCATAAGTTGATGAATAACACCATTTTAGGAAAAGTTACTGACTGGAAGACATAGGGTTGTTATTCAATCAGAGTTATGTGCAGTTTAATAGGCGAGAGAGGTCAAAATGACCTCACGGCTGTCTGGTGTTAATTAGAATAACTGAAGTAATCTTCATATTATTTGGCAAAAGCATTATTTTAACACAGCAATGACAAAACTGAATCTTCTTTGAGGTATATGTAATCACAGTGACCAAAACATCTTTCGCTGTTGAATGCATGATTCCCAATCTCATCGAGTCATAATTTAGGGAACATTTTACATGTATTAGATAGGCTGATTGTCTTTAAGTGGTCAGGGAATTGTACTACATTATATCTAACAGTTATATTCACCAATGTAAGGGATTCTACATGTGCATTTAACAAGGCTGATTTTAATGTTGTATATACAGAAAAATGATTTCTTCGATCATGAACTTTCCTCTAGTTTAGAAGTGGCAGGGTTTGTGCACATTTATGTTTGCCTGCAATGCACTACACCTCACAGTGATCTTCTGAGTTGACTCTATTAATGCCTTCAATTGTCTTACTCTTCTCACTGAGAGAACTGGAAAACACTGGAAAAGTTTTTTCTTTCTTTTTTTTTTTTTCTGCATTTATTGGCTGTTCAGCTGCTAGCGTAGCCTTGTGAACAGCTCCAGTCCGTAAATTGTTCACAGCTCCATGCTGTTTTATTATCATTACTTTTTTTCTTTTTTTTTGCTTGTGAAGGGCATGCCAGGACAACTGTGTAATGAATTAATATACAGTTTTCTTGGAAAACTGAAAATATTTTTTTGTCATGTACTACCAAGTGAGTCAACACCTTCAGGGGACATGTTGAGAACACAATTAAGTGCATGCATTTCCTTTTAACAGTTTCTTAGTCACCCTAGTGACCTCAGGGAAACAGCAAACAAGTCTGCAATGTTGCTTTTTGCGAGTTTGTGATTCTACCATCAATGCTTAAAAACTACGTTTGAATCGAACGCTAACTGTGCCGGTGAGCAGATCAACATTACAGATTTGTAGCCACATGATTATCCATGTAAAAAAATGAATATAAAATAATCATCATCACCAATTTTGCCTGTTGCCCTCATGTTGGGCCTTTTCTGCTTGGTCAAGTTTTCACTAATGATGAGGTGAAGCAATTTGATACATCTCAAACTATGCTGATATTGTACATATGGTGGTGCTGTTTACATGCATGTATGCCTGTATTTAACTCGTAACATGCAGTCGAATACCGCGGTGATGAACCTGCCCGTGTGTCTGATTCACAAACTAAAAGTTTTAATTCATAAAAATTGAAGATAGAAATACTGCTGCGTACCATGAAATTTTGTCGAAAATCAAGCTCAATGGAAATTATTCTACAAATGCACTTCTAATGAACATAACTGCCTTAGAATTAAATAAGCTAAATTGAGACATAGTTATGATTTAAATAGACCGTTTGCAATAGGAAGGTCTGTTGTAATTGCATCTAGTGGTCAAAAACCCTCTTATTTTCTACTGATCTCATGCATGTCACATTTAGGGCTGCATGTACTGTGGTATCTTACTCTGCTCATTATTTTACCACCTTCCCTTTGGGCTAGGGTTTGTGTGCTATCTACTCTTCAGACAGCAAAGATGTTAATCTGGAAGAGAAGGTGGAGTGCAGCATTTCAACAAAGACAAAAGCTGATGGGCCTCAAGCACTTATCTCTGATGGTCACTGCATTTTCTTATCTATCCTTCTATATTCTGATTGTTCAGGGCACAACCTTTTTCAGAGTGCTGTTACCTCTAATATAGGTTAAGACTGTACATAGTGAACATAAATCACACTTGAAAGGTAATATATCGTACTATCTAAGACTTTGAAATAAATATTTAGACTTTCTCACGCTAAAGTTTAATGACCAGGTGTCTCTTACAAAAGGGCACTCTTCTTTTGTGGAGGTGGAAACTAGTCATTTAACACTTGTCAAGATGGCTGACTGCTGCATGAATTTGAGTTCTTTATCTGACTAATCTATCATAAATGATGCACAGTAGCAAGATAACGTACCAAAATGTTATCTGTTTCAGCCAAGTTGAACTGGGGATGAGAAATCTCTCAAAACATCATTGGCAAGTTGTTCATTTGTGTCATTAGGCTCACTGCTGCGTGATGGGCTGTCTTTGGAACAGTTCTCATGAGAAAGGAAAGTATAATATCTGGGCTGATCAGTTGTAATAGCCGATAATTTAAAAGTGCAATGGGCAACAACTATGTGACACCTGTCGACGTCGTGGCAAGATGTGCGAGGAAGAATAACTCTGCTTTAATTGGCTGATTGCCTCTCCATGGTGACAGCCTCATGCTTGGCTGATTTGTCCCTCGTATTGGTACTTATACTGCTTTTATGCAGTGAAATGCCACGATTCATTTAATAATAACAGCAACCATGTGCAGTCTTTCCCTTTAAAAAGACGGCCTATTTCTTCTTACTTTTAATTGATAAACTGCATATCAACCTGCCTATAGCAGCTTTCAAAGTTTGCAAGAATTTCTATGAGCATATATGAATATGACTAATTCCAAAGCTACTTGGCCAAGATCTGCTGGTGACAAGTGCAGATAATGAAGGAACAAAGCATTTTCTCTGGGGGCGTGCGTATCTATGTGGGCATCCTGCTGAGAATTTAATCAAGGAAAGACCTGAGGTCATCCTTTCTGCCCTGCCCTGTCTCCCATGACTTTTTATTATTGTGAATTAGGATATGTGTGCTTGATGTGTACCTCCATCAGCAAATAACCAGGTTCTCATGCTACTTATCCATGGATGTCTGCATGTCTTCCCTTTAATAGGTCATTTGTGTGGCATTTTTCCACTTGCTATTGTTTCTGTTCAGCTTTCTTGAATTGTTTGGTGACCAAAGGATGCAAACTGGGATGACACATTGTATGCGCCGTAATAACAAAACAACTGTGTCAACACAACAACTGAATTCAGCAAAAAAAAAAATAATAAAAAAATAAAAAGTTAAAGGAAGCAGTTTTCTTACTCTTTTTGACAAGGTATTTCTTATCTGTTTTAAACTATTGACAAATTAGGTTGTGGGTCATCTTTGTGTGTAGCCCTACTCTGTGTCCAGACTGTCAATGGTCTTATTTCTGAGATATAAAACTGCATTTAGAGCACTTTTAATCTGTTTCAAATACACATTACCTTACAAATGTCTGAGTGAGTTTTGTGAACCAAATTTAAATCTATTTTTAAAAGTCATCCTCATCCACCAAATGCTGATTTTAGTCCTGTTCTAACAGCCAAAAAATAATGACATACTGTTTTCAGAGGGGAATATGGCAGCAGTGGTATCAAAGACAGTCAATAAGATTTACTGGCTCTCCATGTAGAACTGGGGCTCCTTGGCTCTCTTGTGTCTGCTGGATTCCACAAACGCCTGGGACCAGATGCATTACAGGCCCCTCCGTCTCGTCAGGCTTGGTTTGCTGCTGACTTTTGTAAATTTCCGTTGAAGGGTTTGACTGATTGCCTGGGGTCAGGCAACACAAAGAATCTTAATCTGAGGTCATTCTTGGAGAAAATATGTCACATTATGTGAGCAGTGCTGCTGTCTGTCCTTTGCTTTGTACACTGTGAATCTGAGAGTTGATAATGAAAAATAAATTCAGTACCATACAGAGCAATTCAGAAGAATGAGGGAAAAAATGTGTTGTGTATTCTCCGCCTGCTTACACGCCGAGACCTGGGCTCCTATTCAGATTTTTGGGAATGGAATTTTCTTTCAGCTGTTGCATTTGTTGAAAATATATCTGACTTGTCGGAGTAGCGATGCCACCTTTTTGTGCTCGAGTTTAGTACTTCAGTGCACATTTCAAATTTCTTGTTGCCAATAATGAGAACCCCCACAGTCAAAATGATTTCTGATTGCAAACATGGTCACTGCAGCCATTCAAAATGGCCCTTCTCCAGCTGTCATCTGTCTCCCAGATGCGGCTGTGAAATAAAGGGAAGCGTTTAGACTGCAGAAACATGCGTGCAGATGTTATTTCAAGGGAAAGAACCGAGGCTCCTCGCTCCGGATCTGGCAGACGGATCAACTCCGAGAAAGCTTTGGGCAAGTATTTTAAAGTGGAGTCCAGAGAGACCATGCTCTTCTCATTACCCTGTTCTTCAAGGACAACAGTGATGCTCCTCTGGAAAGAATCCACATCTTGGTCCCCAGCACCAGTGGAGGAGTGGAAATTTGGCGAGCGCACTCCGAAAACCTTCATTTTCCATATGTACTCTGTGACTGTATCCCTTCCTGCACTGTGCACTGGGTATTTGGCTCATTTGTGCCACTGAGGTCATATGAACTGCCATTGCTAATGCTTGGATTGAAAGATATTGATGCTGTATGGTGATGTCAGACCTGTTTTGCTGATCGTGCATTTTTGCTTATTTGCCTAGTTCAGTCAGATCAGGTCTTACATAATGACTCCTATCATTCTGTTGTCTTTTAAAAATCTGCTGAACCCAAGCGACTTCTACGTTGTATTTAATATTCAGACAGCACATTTAGTCTGCAAAATATTGCCCCTAGGGTACAGGAATTTTCATTTTCTTCCATCAGAAAGAATCATGGTGATTTACTTCTTATTTCTTTTGCAAAGCAATGTGGCAGCCACATGGTGAACACTCTTCAGCCAAAAGGACAAAGAAGTTGCAAGTTTATTTCTTTTTTCATTGCAAACCATCATTGGATGAAACTGGTATGTTATAACTTCAACCTGTCTGCTCACCAGCATCAGCGTTTCCAGAGGATTTCTCCATCCTGGCCACAGTGAAGCCAAAGAAAGGCAGCCAGTCCTTCTTGATGTCCATTTACAATGAGCAGGGAATCCAGCAGTTGGGCATGGAGGTGGGTCGCTCACCAATCTTCCTGTACGAGGACCATATGGGCAAACCCAGCCCAGAGGACTATCCACTCTTCAGGGGGCTGAACCTGGCTGACGGAAAGTGAGTTCCTGCCCATCCACTGCTGTTCCCTCCATCCCTAAATGTGTGTGACGAGGTGTCTGAGTTCCTCCTGTAGCATGGCTTACTGTAGCTTTGTCTTAATGTTTGTGTGTCCCAGTCTACTCATGGAAAGAGCAGAATGCATATTATTGCGTGGTTGAATTGGAAATATGTGTTCTTTGGGGTTTTGCATCTACCTATATGTTTAATATATGTCTCTTTCAATCTAATTTTGTGGGGTTTTAACTCAACAGACAATGCATCCCTGGTCTGATATGGCGGTCTTTCATAGACCTTTCTAATAGGAGCCCAAGGTGCATAATGAAAGCCCCTTGAAATGCATTCATTACAAGAAAATGAACTCATAATGAAACAGGGCAAGATGTAGCGGGACAAAAAAGGCAACAAATATAAAAGTGTTGTAAATGTGAGGAAAAGAAAAAAAGAAAAAAGGAAATAAAGAGCCCTGCCTTATTTCAGGGAGGTTGTCCTCTTACATGTATTTGTCTCCTGTCCCTCAGGTGGCATCGAGTAGCCATCAGTGTGCACAAGCAAACCGTCACAATGATATTGGACTGTAAAAAGCAGACGAAGAAAACCCTCGGAAGAAGTAAACATCCTATCATTGATACCAAAGGCATTGTGGTCTTTGGAACAAGGATACTTGATGAAGAAGTCTTTGAGGTAGGTTAAGAATACTACGTTTTTAATTGCTTTCCATTGTAAATTCATGGTTGTTGATGGGGAAATTCAGTTGCATTTTCTTGGAGCTTGTATTGTAATGTTCTTGCTGCGTTCTACTGTTTGGCTTAACTGAACTAGTCTTTCTCAAAACAAGTTTTTCTTGTAAAGTGAAACTCAAATCCTTAAATCAGCAATCACTGTTTTAATACCGCCAGCTCTGTGAATAAATTAATGGCATGGAGTTAAGGATGATCCATTCGGATGCCTTTGTATGATTGGTTTTACCATGGAGAACAAATGAGGAATATTTATAGTTGTTTACTAGAAGAAAGCACCGTTTGGGGGTTGTTTAGCCTTGGTCAACAGAGTAGCCCTTGTGGTTCAAAACATGTCCCACTTCTGCAATGTAACAGGTGGAGGCAGGCATTGAGATCTGTGCTGTGTTTGCATAACTTTGGCTACAGCTTCAGCCAGCTCCACAGTCATTCATGCAAATGCTTGCAGTGTTGCCATGCTTATGTTTACGCTCGTTAATGTTTGAGGACGTGGACAACTATGTGGTGTACGGAAAATGGCGTGTCCTCCCTGCATCTTGTGAGATATTGTATGGCTGAGAAGGAGCTGGCATAGAAATTAAGCTGCATTCAAAGGCTTTAGAGGAAAAAAAAATCAAAACATTATCTATGGAATGAGCCTAGTTGTCCAGAATGTTGGTAACTTCAAGAAGGCTTGTGCTATTTTGGCCTTCAAAAAAGAACTTATACTTGTGGATGGTTGTATAAAAACATTCATGATTTGTTTTGCTTATTATGTAGAAAGTATCCTATGTTTGTCGGTAAGGACATTTTTCTGTTTATATTGGAGAGTCTGGAAAATAGCGTCAAATTAGAAGAGACCCAGAACTAAATGAGGCAGATTAATTGTTGCTTAATTTTTTCAATGTAGTTTAGTGATTTTAGAGATGGAGGCAAAATATTTTCTAGAGTACGCTTGTGCAAAATAGATTTTTATTGATTTATGCATTTTTGCAATTGTGTACTGCTCCCAATTTTTTTAGGTCATCAGTTGACATCATATTGGATGACTTATGAAGTTGTTTCTTCTAGTTTGTGAAACATCTGCTAGTTACTGTATTTTCTTTTTTTTCCCATTGATTGGCATTTAATGTGATGGCATGTGTTCTGAATTTTTATTTTAATATAGACATCATTTACTTGAAATGCTCATGGATTTTTGCTTACTTTGTTATCTCTGAGATTTTTTTTCTACTTTAGTGCAGTTTATGATTTCTCGTTCTCTTTCTTCACTCTCTTCACATGTATATCTGTCTGCATGTTTGTTTGTGTGCATTCATTTGTGTGTGTGTGTGTGCGCGTGTATGGGTGCATATACAGTATGTTCATGGGTGCATATACAGTATGTTCATTAGTCAGTTTTCCAGCTAAAAGTACAGTGAACTTCATAATTCATCTGACAGTTGAACAATTTATGTTATTTTGGTTTTGGTTCTAGGGGGGTGTACAAAAGATGCTTTTATTTCTAAACACCCTCATATTAAAGCTGGCAGTCTGCAGACTCTGGCTGCTAAAGCATGGAACCACTTAATAAATAAAAATATAATATATTGTTGTCTAAAAGAATCATGGTCCTCACTATATTTAAAAAAATGCCTTGGAAAATCATGGAGCTGTCAGTTCATGAGGTCTTATATCACCATATCGGCCAGTATGCCACATATAGTATATATGCGGGATAATGCAGTGATTAAGTGGATTAACATGTGGCATTGTCTGGAATATACCTTATGCCTTGTTAATATTAGTGGGATATGCTTTTTGAATACCTAATACATGTATACATGGTTTCAGATAGGCTGAATGAGGAGGCTATTGCAAACTACAGTTTGTGGATGGTTCCTCTGTGAATGTAGAATTAAAAGTATCCTCTCCTCAGGAAAATTATGCTTTTACAAATGTGAGCATTGTCTACTTTTGACATTTGTAAATTAACAGCGTAGCCTATCTTTTTGTTTTTCATATTTCGAAAAATAAAAAAAAAGAATTGCCTCGAAAAGTTCACTTTTCAGTAATTATTGAACTGGAATATTCATTGGAAATGTGAAGTAATGGGATGATTTTTTAGTTATTTTTTTGGCAAACAAAACGACAGCCTTCTTTAAGCAAGATGAAACAATAAGGCAATAAATCCCATTGCATGACTTCATACTCCAAACAAAACAACATTTCAGCAATATAAATTGTTTTTTCTTCCAAATGATCATCTTGTCAGAATCCAGTCCTCCAGAGACCTGACTAATCCTTGCTGGTAATATCTGGGGATTAAGCATGACCTGCTTGATTATTATTGATATTGGATCTTGACTGATTTGTTTGATGTGACTCCCACATTTCAGAGTGCCATCATTTTGGTGGATACTGGATGTGTTTGTTTTGTGAAGGGCATTTTTGTGTCAAGATAAGGGATCCATCCATGATTAAATATACCTTCTGCATCAAGGAAGAACCAAGCAACATAATATATCTCATTTTTTTCTGCTTCTAGTATTTCAGAGTGTTTGGAGTGATCATTATACAGTAATTGTCAAAGGGAATGACCCTTTTTTCCCATGTTTTTCAGAATGGGTTTTCTTTTTCCACATAGAGAATCCCTGTATGAAGTACTCTATGACAAGTTAATTGTCAAGTGGCATTGCTCAGAATTAAGACTGTCCAGCTGGGGAATGAGATTGTCAGTTATAATTCTAGTAACTTCTGTGGAGAATAGAAGAGTCATGAGAAAAGATTGGGCTTTGCTACTTATTGTCCTACACTGTTGTTTTGTCATACAATGTACTTCCCACAGGCTGCAGCAGGGCAGCTTGCTCTAGCTGTTGTTCTTATGTTTAAAAACAAGGCTCTATTGCAGGAGTCTGGCCATAAAACAATTACATTGTACAACCCAAAATACCTCCTCAAACTGTGTCTGCTTCTCCATTTGGCAATTTGTGCATTTTGAAAGCTATGCGGTTGGTTATAAAGCTGCTGTAAAACCGATAAATGGCTTGTGAAAGCAGTTCTCCTGTCGGTAGACTGCCTTTTTTTTCACTTGCTTTACAGAACCCAGCAGCACTGAAATATGTCGAAGGACATTCCAAATGACCATTACTTGGTCATCCCTAAGTTTTCAGTTCAAAGGGAAGTGACTTCACAGGGTGTCAGGGCATAGGGATTAACCCTACGGAATTAAATGCAACCTATGTGCTAAGGAAAGCAGAGGACATGCTTGAAAAGCTGAGGGATAGTATGCGTCCATAGTTTCAAAATTATCAACCTCCACCTTATGTTCTGCCTTCTTGATTTTTATTGACAGAGTCTACGAGGAAAGGTTACAATAGCATCTCGCTTTTCTAACTGCAATTCAGTATAGTGACTAACATAACAGCAGATGCCTGCATGAGGAATGGCCATGCATACTGAGTAAAAAAATGAAAAAAAGCATAATTATATTTATAGGCTGTGAAGCTTGCAGGTATGCTGTATTGGGGGCATCCACAAATGGACTGCTTTGTTTTTGTGCTCTTTCATCATGAAATTATACAATTCACAAAACAAATTAATTGAAACTGCACTGCTTTCAAAAGTCATGATATAACTTGAAATAAAGCCTTTCACTTTACTGATATATTTAGAGATATAAAGCCTTTCACTTTATTGATTGTATCCCTCAGCAAAGCAGAACAACCGATAATATTGCTTGGGAGCTAGTTCCTATCAACAAGGCTCTGAAGAGTCACTACCTATTTCACTTTCAAGAAGGTTATGATAAATTCAGAGAGGTTTTCTTACTGCTTGAAGGCAAAAACTGACTGGTTTCTTAGAATAATTGAGTGTTTCAGCTGAGCAACTCTGCCAGACAGAACTTAGGCATGCATACACCACAGGGATGCAAGAGAATGGGCCACACAATAGATTACAATGTATTGCTAACCACGTCTACCATGCCGAATGTCCAGGATCCAATACATGCAGTAGGTGGAACCACCATTGATGAGCTTAGGGGGTGGCGGGAAGCAGAAGGGAGGACTGAAGGGAGGCAGAGACAGGTTTGATTCTCGAGACATGAAACACAGGGTGAAGCCAACATAGAAGCGGTGGAAGGAGGAGGCAGACAGCAGATGGTTTCTAGTACTCTAGTTATGGTGAATGGGCCGATTAACCTGGGGTTGAGTTTCTTCGACGTCGCCGGGTGCGGGATATCCCTTGTGGCCAACCACATTTTCTGTCCCACGTGGTAGGTTGCAGCTGCATGGTTGCCCTGCTTCTGAAAGGGTGATACATGCTTGAATAGAAGTGCAATGGACTCTCCTCTGTCCCCAGCAAGCATGACAAAGCATAACCTGAGCAGAGGAAATGGCCTCTTCCCTCTCCACTGTCTCAAACAAAGGTGGTTGGTAGCCCAGTCAACACTGGAAAGGTGGTGTGCCAAGACCGGCTTTGGGTAATGAGTTGTGGGCCAATTCCACCCAGACAAGAAAACGGGACCACCTGGTGAGGTTACTTTCCGTTAAGTTGAGCAGAGTCTTGCCCAGCTCCTAAAGCCTATCTACTTGGCCTTTAGTCTCTAGGTAGAATACCAAGGATATATGGGGTGTGGTGTCCGCAAGGGCACAAAAGGCCTTCCTGAAGCTACTGGCAAACTGAGGACAAGGGCCAGAGACCACTTCCCGGAGCATGCCATGAACACAAACTACATGGTGTAATAGGAGCTTAACAGTCTTATTGACCATGGGCAGCTTTGACAATGGCACGAAATGGAGTGCCTTTGAAAACTGGTCAATGACAGAGAGCATTCACATGAACTCGTCTGACAAAGGCAATCTAGTGACAAAATCCCTGGCGATACTTGCCCACGGCCAATTAGGCTTGAGTAGACCACAGGGGCCACTAAAGGCTTGAGTAGACCACAGGGGCACTCGTTACTGGACTTGGAGCAGGCACACACAAGACAGTCCATGTTTAACTCTCTAAAAGCATTGACTGATCAGTGCTAAGGTTCGGGAGATACTGGTTTGACATTCCAGCCGAGAAGCGTGGACCCAGGACGAAACACAACAACTCCTCACTGTCTTTGGGACTAAGTGACAATTAGGTGGAAAGTCTGATGGTGGCAGACATGACTGCAACGCCACTTTGACATTGAATTCAATCTAGAGCTTAGTGCCTACCAGAAGACACTGACCCAAGATTAGGGTCTCAGAAGGATCATTGGAAAAAGGACAGTTGAGATGGGACATTGAGTCAGGCTTAGTATTCTTGGATCCAGGATGATGAGTAAAGTCGAAGTTAAATCTGCCAAAGAAGAGAGACTAATGGGCTTCCCTTGGGATCAGTCTTTAAGTGCAGAGAGGTACTCCAATGGTTGCAATGATTTGTCCAGATGAGGGATAGGAGACTGGATCCCTCCAGCTAATGCTTTCCCTCCTCAAACACTAGCTTCACGACTGACAGCTCCCAATCTCCGATAAAATAAGTCCTCTTTGCAGGAGACAGTCATCATGATATGAAGGCATGTGGATGGATCTCGCTGTCAGCTGCTTGCTGGGAGAGGACCACCCCAGCATCCATAATGGCAGAGTCAACTTCCATGGTGAAATGGCACTTAGGAGCTGGGTGCATGAGGACAGGAGTGGTGGTGAATAGCTCCCTAATCTAGCAGATGGTGGTGGCAGCCTGGGAGGTCCAGCTGAAGGGAGTTTTTATGGATGTAAGAGCTGACAAAGGAGCTGTCACTGCAGAGTACCCTCGAATGAACCCCTGGTAGAAATTGGCAAACCCAAGGAAACTCTACAGTTATGTACAGTCCTTAGGGTCCAGCTAATCCAGCACAGCCTGTACCTTCTGTCAATCCATCTGCAAAGCGGTCTGCCTCACAGTGAAGCACAGGAATGAGACAGTGGTGCGATGGCATTCTTGCTTATTAGGTTTAAATAAAGATGACTCGGTGGACAGAGCAGGTATTCTCCTCCAGGGTTGGAGACAACACCAGTATATTGTCTAAGTAAATGTAGACAAAATGGCGGACTATGTCTCAGAAGGCATGATTAATGAGATTCTAGGACGCAGCAGGGGGGTTAACGACTCCGAACGGTATTATCAGATATTCATAGTAGCCAAGGGGGCAGTTAAATGCTGTCTTCCACTCATCTCCTTCCCACATGTACACTAGGTGATAAGTATTGGGAAAGTCCAGCTTGGTAAAGAAGGTTTTTACCCCTCAACCCCGACTAAGGGGCAGAGGGGTATTGTCATTACCTTTGCAGACAGGCGTCCGGGCATCCAGCCATTGCCCAGGCCATTTTGTCTGTAACCGCATGGGTTAGGAGCTTCATTTTGCGCATATGGACTCACCTTTGTGGGTAGCTATGCCTTGTTGAGGTTTCGTACCAAAATGACCTTTGAACTCTGCTCAGTGACCTTGACCTTCAAAACTTTTTCCACACTATTTATCTCAAACCGCTTGGGTTAGGAACTTCATTTTGCAGATGTGGTCTTGCCGCAATGGGTAGCTGTGCCTTGTCCAGGTTTTGTACCCAAATGACTTTGACCTTTGCTCAGTGACCTTGACTTTGTTTGGGCCGTTTCTCTCAAACCACTCAGGTTTTGCATAAGTGGATTCGCTTTGGTCGTAGGTGTGCCTTGTCCTAGTTTTGTCCTGGATCCCTTCATTTTCCCTATGTTACTCTGACTTTGCTGCTTAGGCGTAACACGTCAAGGTTTTGTAGCACAATATCCTTTCACTTCAACTAAGCCACCTTCACCTATCATTCAATATGTCGGGCTGAAGGATACTGCCGTTGCTCCCGTGAAGCATATTTTCTTGCTATCAGAAGAAACTGGCTGGTTGCTGGGAGCAATTGTATATGACAATTCAGCACCTTTGCTTGACAGAAATAAGGCTTATATAGACTACGGAGACACAAGGAAATGGGGTAGGTTGCTGGAAAAAGGCAGGAGGTAATAAGGAAGACATAAGGGTTGTGACAGCTGATGCATTGCCACCTCAAAAAATACCTATAATGATTGATCTGATTGCTGAAACAATAGCACTATTAAAACCATACTTTTAATTGAATCACTCAAATACTTTATTCTAGCATTTCTACAGTTTGCTTGTCTTCAGCTGTCCTCTGTATGAGTCAATCAGTCAGTAATATGGTACGGTTGGTTTGCTACTATTGCACAATAAACTTCTTCAATTATATATCTTTTCCTTGAGGATTTACTCTGTTGTCCTCTGCTTCCAGAATTTTTTTTAAGCAATACTGGCTCATGGCTGCAGTAAAGCCTTGGCTTGAATCAGTTGTGGTTTAGCCTTGTGTTTCTTAGCTCTGCTGGCTGTGGATCAGGACTTGAAAACCCAAGACGTGTCATGTCTGGGTTTCGTGGATCATTGCTAGCTTGGAGGTTGGTCTTAGTTTATTATTAAATCATTTGTGTAAGGTAAATACTCAAAATGCAAAACATCTCTGTGGAAACAGGAACTGCATCATGTCCCAAAACCCTCAAGATTATTAACATGACACAATGCCTACTTGTGTGTAAGTTGTGTCATAATTATGCAGGTATTTTAAAGGGAGAGAGGGGGGAGGAGGAATTCTCAACTCTCTCTCTTTTTCTTTAATCTTGGCTCTCTTGAGACTGAAGCACAACAAATTGCCGTTCAAGTAAATGGAAACCGTTTTAAGATAAATTGAAGACTCCTGGTAGAAGCAGTCAGGAGGCTCAGTATCTGAGCTTTCAAATATGAGACATGTGCTTGTAGCACATAAAAGCATTTACAAGGCTGCAAGGCCGCACACGTTCTTCATCTGTCAAGGCTTCCATCACTCCAGGCTGAATGAATTCACTTTAGGGGGTTTCTGGTTTAGAATGTAGCCCATTTAGAGTTTTTGTTTTACAATAAGCTCTGTTTTATTCGTATTCAAATTCACTTAACATACAATACTAATGGATGCATTGAATAGTTCTCTATTTCAACACCCCTATATGATTCTTTTTTTATTATGTCTCCAACCTTCATATCTGCCTCAGTTCTGCCCGTGATAATCTCCACAGCATTATGATAAATTCCTCTTCACTTCATCATTTTTTGCTTATGAATAGGAGGCCCATTTTCCACCAGTGATGAATGGAAGACTTACAACACTTTGATGCATTGTTCATTATCATTAATTGGTTACATGCATACACCATACATTAGTTATTGTTATACCATGGTCTGGGAGAATACTTTTTTCTGATTGGCTGGCAGGTATGCATTAAAACCGTGGAACCGCACAAGTAGTTCAGCTACGGTCCTTTCACCATTCGAAATTCATCCACACGCCAACTTGTAACCTTAGCAACGTTAGACCTGGTATTCGGCTGGGTACGACGGTAACCTAGCCGCTCATTTATCTCCAGTAAATTTAGCGGCGTTACATAAGTTGCGTCCTGCGGGGCGGTTAACAATAGGTACTCAAGCGATACTAACCGGAAATATTATAGCAGCGAAGTAATCAGGCTTTATTCTTGAAACGATTCTAATTGTGTACGGTTACAAAGGAAGCTAACGTTTCCACTGCATGTATCAGCGACTGCTGACAGTTCGCTAGCTACGTGCTATGCCAGCAGACTTCAGCTCCCTGACTGCGGAAACCATCATAAGTTCATTGTAATTGTGGGTAGCAAGTTAGCTACAGTCTGCATAATCGCACATAATGTTGCGTTATGAATAATCTCCATTTCAGCTGGAATCCGTTATTAAATCAGCTGGTAAATGGATGTAAGCGTGTGCAAATTTAATTTGGCCTATAGTAGGCTATTGGGTATGAGAAGGCACGGCCCCTGTTAAATGATTACCAGCTCGTTTTTTTTTTTTTTTTAGTGCAAATGCAAAACTTTCGCCAAAAATTTCTGAATGCTGCGAGTTGATATTGCTGGCAATTGACCATGGTATAAGCGGGATAATCAACTCGAAGGTGAGCATTCCACGGTTTTAATGCACTTCGCAGAGGCAACCACCCTCCGCTTTGCGTCGGGTGGTTATTTGCCTCCGCGTCGTGCATTAAAACCGTGGAATGCACACCTTCTCGTTAATTATCCCTTACATAATCTTTTGTCCAATTAATGGATAACTTCTATGTTTATGAATTATTAGACTTTATGGAAGAGAGATACTAATGTGGGGATCATCTACACTAAAAACCGTTCTATCTGGAATGCCATGCAGCGCTCATTTCTAAGTCAAAAGACAGTGGCATGTTTACTCCTTGTTTTAATTTTGACTGTGGTAATATTCCAGAGGGCTGTAATAAACAGTACAGTCCTTCCAGATGTTTTCCCCTGTTCCCCTGTGCGCAATGTTAGAATTGTACCACATGGCCTTCTGTTCTGTCCATCGAGGACAAAAGGGGGTCAGTCAGTGAAATGACCAAGGTGCTGAAAGAATGTGGAAAATCTTTGAGGAGAAATTGAAAGCAGATTGTTACAGCAGTTAGAGAGCTGAGGCAAGGATATTTGGCATTTCTGCTATATAAAAACATTGTGGGCAAATATTGACATGCTAACTGTAATGTTTAACAAGTGCATTGAGTAAGGCCAGCATACTCTGCGATTGGAGCAGATAATGGATTGGAAACAGAAGCTCATGTGAAAGATGCTTCGTTGTACGATCTATTGTGTATTATGGGATTGGTGACTAACCCTAGCAACTGTTACACGTCAGCCTCAAGTTTTGGAATAAAAAGTCTATGGTAGCGAGAGAGGCGGAGGTTAGCCTTGTTTTGGTCAGAGCTTTGGAAAGAATGAAAATCCCTCTCCCAGACACTGATGTAAGGGTTGGAACAGTAGCTGCCAAAATGATATCATCCCAAGCTTGCCAGTGTGCTCCTGCTGGACATCTTGGAGCGGGGAAAAGGGTCAGTGCATTGCTCACATGAGTGGGGAAAAGCCCTGATGGAGGTGGACAAGCTTTTTGTTCTGGTGGTAACTGTAACCTGAGAAAATCCAGAAAAACAGTAGCCTGTCTGCAGTTAATGTCCTGACACCAAAGGTTTCTGAAGATTTAGAAGCGCTTTGTTATTCCCTGTCATGAAGTAGAGCAGGGATATTGCAATGGAGCATGTCAGTCCGTCCGTTCAGATGAGGACTTCAGGAAAAGTTTTTTTTACTACTTTACCTTCATGAATTTAAAGTATGTGTGTGTTACTAATCATGACATTAATTGGGTTTAAAAAATAGGACTCATGAGGGGATGGTATTTTGATGACAATGTTTTTTTTTTCTTTTCTCCTGCCCTTTATCTTCACTGCTTGTTTGATTCCTGCACAAAAAGATTCTGCCCAAATGAAAGCTTTTTAATGAGGGAGAGGGAGATTGATAAATTGAGAAAGTGAGAGAGAGGTAAACTCTTGACAGCTTGTTAAATAAAGGAGAGGCTGCATGTTTGGCCCTGTACCAGACGCCCGTAGGCCAAACACCTCGACCGGCTCACACCCCCTACCCACCCCCACCCAGCACCATTTGTCCCAACCTTCGTCTAGATCGCTATCTAACCACCCAGATGTGCCCCCATTCCAGCAGGAATCTTGGCTGGTTAATTGACGAGGAGTGAGTTGACAGTTTTCGTAAATGCTTTTATCTCGAGGCGCATTTGCTTTCTGATACAGATGAACATTTCTGATAAAATTAGATAGATTTTCATCTTCCCTCTAGACCTGTGTTGCATTGTAAAAAGATATTCTACAGTATAGCCACCTGCTGGTTTTTTATATATCAAACACATGAGAAAGTTTCCCACTTTTGAAAAAAAAAGTTTTTTGGCTATGTCTCAATGTTTTCATGTTTAGTTTTGGCTTCACGGTTGAAAGCTATGAGATGAGCGTCAATGCAAGCATCTCATTCATTATCGTGGAAATTCTGTTGTTTTTTTTTTTTCTCCCTTGTAGGATGGTTACGTACTCATGATACATGCTGTAAATGTCAATTTGACAGTCTGTAGATTGTTCACAACTTTCAATCCTAGTTCAGAAACAGAATATTAACTGGAAGCACTCCGAGAGTGCAAACCTCTGCCAAAGCAGCACAGTCAATCTTGCTGAGTGAACATGGCTCATAAGAAATTGAAGGATAGGTTCCATCCTTTATGTGAGACCAATCAACCTAGAAAATTTGAGTGATATCACTGTAAGTAAAATTCAGTAATTGCGTGTCATAGGATTTCAAGATGGGTGCTGTGGCGGCCATATTATATGACCGATCGTGGTCAAAATCAATAGGGTCCATCTCTGATGTAATAGTAACCCAAGGACAAAATTTTAGAGATATCCGTTCATTACTTTTTGAGTTATTAAAAAGACAGACAAACCCAATGCGGGCCAAAATACAACCTCCTTGGCAGAGGTAAATATTTATATACTGGTATATAGGTGGCCTGTGAAAATGTGCTGTAGTTGTAACAATGTTATGATAGCTAGTTAGAACTATGCTGCCCTACAAAGGCAAAGTTCAGTCACTTCAAAAGAATTTAAACAGTAAAAAATGGCTTCAGGGATCGTTTGCAGTTATAACAAATGAATAGTTAGCACATCTATGATAGATTATGGTTAACTGACTTGCCATGGTGTGATTTATATCCAAATAAATCCTAACCATCATATACTTTCAGGCCCAAAACTGCATAACTGACATGTTACCCAAAATGTAGTTATTGCACTTTGGCTTTTTAGGGCAGTATGGTCTTTTTCCAATTTGAAATGAGGTCAAAAATCAATATTTTTAACATGCAAATTAGACCAACACCCACTTAATATCACAAATAGTGTCATACAGTCAGAGGGCTGGACAGCTGCTGCAGTTTATCTGGCATCTCACACCACAGATGCCCTTACCTTGGATTTAAAAGGGGACATTTCCTAAATGAATTTCAGATGTTTGCTTTACTGCCCCAGACTATCAGAGTGGGTATAAAAGCTGTGCCCTCAGCACTTTCTTACTTGAGTCTGATGGAATGGCCAAACAAAACATCTCAAGCATTAGTCCGGCTCTGGGCCCCAATTCTTTCTATCAGCCCAAAGAGTAGGAAATGGGAACTGGACCAAATTGTTGCTATCCCATAACCCATCCTGCGGTAAAAGGGCTTGCTGAGGGGGCGGGGTGGGGGGAGGGGAGGAATGGGAAAAGTGGAGTGGCGGACATGTTGTTTTTCTTGGCTGAGCTCCACTGAGGTCTCAGAATCCCGATGCAGGCTACGAGAAGAGAGAGTGTATTGATTTATGGTCACCGCACTGGTACTTGACCTTTGCTGTGTGTTATTTGGTTATGTGGTTTTGTCAGAAATGCCCACCTGTTGGGCTCAACTATTGGTTTAGGCTTGGCTTTGGGGCGCTGTAAAAATAAATTATTTAAGCGGTTGTGGGAATAGACCTCCTGGAGAAAATCACCTGGAGCCCTTTTTTTCTTTTGTTGATGAATAAGAAGAGATGGGCCAAGCTGTATAACATTACTCATAATGGGCATTTGCTTTATGGTGCTAATGTTTAATATATCATGACTTCATGGGAAATTTTTCATGTCATGATTACTGTCCTGCACAGTTTGAACTTCTCATACCTCTGCAGCAGTGATTCTCACCGTCAGTGTTTGGGAACCCCTGTGTGCGCAGGTTTTTGTTCCAACCACAACCGCAATCAGTATTTTAAAGAGCTGTTAATCCTTCAGATTTAGGTCATTTTTATGTTTCATCATTAACCCTCCTTACCCATATTGTCAGTAAAAGCAATAGCTGTAAAACATGTACAGTAGGATAAAAACAGTAATTTATTGCAAACATTTGCAAAAAGGGAAGATTTTAAAAGAGAATTAAAGAAGATGGGGAGTCAAGTGGGTTCTGATTACATTGGTGCCATTGTGACTTTTAAACTTTTACACAATGCAGGTTTCACTTTTAATTTGTCATTAACAACCACATGGCCAGTTTTTTGGAACCATGTGTCCACACTTTCAATGTTAGTAGCCAAATAATTGTTCATCACATAGAAATTCCCCTTATAAGTTATGCAATCAAAAACATTTGGAATGCAGCACGATATAAACATAGAACTCTTCACGGCATGCATACTGTAGCCATTTTTGACATAATGTAGCTGAAATGGGTAAATTATCCTTATAAAAATTAATAGCGCAGTTAAGAAAAATTAGCTCCTTGTTAAAATTCTGGGATTACAATTGTGGTTGGAGCAAAAACCAGCACACGCAGGACCGATGATGAGAACAGTCACTCCGGTTAGTCTTAGGCCATAATAATATTGCAGCCTTTTCAACTTTCACATCTGGCTACGGGTAGCTTGTTAAGGGCACTACAAGTAGCTGAGACAGCCAAATTCATGCACAATTATCTACCTATGCTCTTTTTGTTGGGACTGTCTGAGAAGTGATCTCAGCCATTTTGGTTTGACACATGCTCTCTGCCTGTGTCTCTCTGTGAACCTGGTGTAAAATTTACTTATCAACTCCGTCCACGACATGTGACCATCGAAATCACAGCTGGGCTAGTGAGTTGGCAGCAGATTAATGCTAGCAGATGCATATATCGTTGATTCTACTCATCATGTACTGTACATGCCTCTTGCACATGTGGAGTGGATTACCATCTCCTGCACCTGATTTTCAACTCAAATAATGGCTGTGAAATGAGGTGAAAACTGCAAAATCAATCTTTTAGTACTGGAGAAGGAGAGAAATGGACTGAAAGGCCTTCTGGATGGCCTCTTCTCCTTTTCTTTCTCTTCCCCCTTATATGAGCAGCCCCTCACCCACTCCTTCCCCTTAGCTCAGTGCACATCAGCACACCACAGTAACGCTCACACCCTTCCTACACCCTCACTATGGAGCCTGCAGGGAAGCATCTATCCTGCCTCTCCGGGCCTGGACTATAAAAGAGCCCACATGTGTATCAGGTTAGAGACTGGGCGCGCTCACACAGCAGCGAGCATTTGGTTTACAGGTGCTTAGTCTGCCCTGTATGGAGAGAAGCACTTTGTCTGGCTGTTAAGAGAAGAAACGATAGGCCCTGCCTTTTGTTGTGCACAGTCAATTAGGCCACAGTTTTATAAGTCTGTTCTCTGGAAATTGATTCAGCTTCCTGTCGCGCTTTTTTCTTTCACTGACAGTCAATGAGCAGGCGACATCAGTGAATCCAAGTCAGTTGATTACAATTTGGCCTTGTTTAATTTTTTTCTTTTTTTCTTTTTTTATTTCTAGTGCATGTTTTTCTTGGTTATCTGTGGCAGAAAGCCCTTCTGCCCCCCTCTGGATGTAAAATGAACTGCAATTCAGTAGAGAGGAAAAAAATGAAACTATCAGAACCAAGCACAGAATGAAAGATGAAATAGAGTTAATTTTTTATGAAGATGTTTCGTGTTCAGTGTTCTTATTTAAGATGTTTCGTGTTCAGTGTTTTTATTTAACAGCTATTTGTTAAATTTTATATTTCAGGCTCTTTTTTTTGCAGTATACGCAGACTTTTGTGCTCAATCTAAGAAGTTGTTGAACTGCGAGTTTAGTTTTTTATTATATCCCTTTAATTCAATACCTTAAGCAATGAAGTGACAAGACTCGACATATAATTTTAATAAATTGCTTATATTGTAATAAATTGCTGATTACTATTCATTGGAATCTTCTGTTTTGGTGATATTTTGTCTATTTCAATGTTCAAAAATGCAGTTCTGTGTTTGTGACATGATGCCCTCATTTCCCTTCATGATGCTGAACTTTATTATGTCAGCTGACTTATTTGAAGCATATTTTTCTCTTTTTCTTTAAACCAGGTGGTAAACTTTTGATTGATTGAATTGCAAATTGACTAGCACCTTCTATATTCTCTAACCATGTAAGACGTGGTCACTGAAACCTACTAATTTCTGCTTTTATTTCATTGAAAGAAAAAGGTCAAATCTGCATTGCCTCAACAGGAAAGTACTAGAAGCAGGCAGTTTAAGAACCATACATTAACGCCTTCAGGACCAAGTTTGAGAATCTGTGGTGTGACGTGATTTTTCTTGAGGAAAATTTCTGAGACTTCGACTGGCCATGTTTTGTGATTTTGGCTTCTTTTTTTTTTGGAGTGTGAGTAAGACCAGTTGTTCTCCCATGCAGGATTTAAGCATTGCGGCATCAGGCTCCTAGCTCTATATTAACCCCTTTGGATAGATATAGACGCCGGTGTCCGGAAATTCAGAAATTGAATTCCTAAATAATTCTGTAATACTGTAATAGAATTTGCAAATGTATTGCTTCACTGGAATAATTTTCCACAATTTCTGTGACACGAAAACTGTGAGTTCTCATGCGTAACAGGAACATTTTGCATTATTTGTATTCTGCATGAAGGGGTTAATTAAAAGTTCTCTGCAATTAGAAGTTTTTAGCTGTCTCTCATTTGTATGATGCTAGCCTGTTGTTATTTGGGAGTGTTTTAGCCTCCCACCCTACCCAGAGAGAATGAGAGGCCTGAGTTAGCACTGATGCAGCTGCTGCGTAGTCATGGTGAATCAGGAGAAGCTTTTTAGAGACAATAGGCTTGTTCTTTTTCTCTCTCCGCATGGTCTCTGAGCAGCCTCCTTTTTGTTTTAAGGAGATGGCAGACTCGAAAGGCTGTGGGGTGACTGTTGTGGCTTTATGGGGTCCCCTGCTATGAGGTTGTGGGCAGATGCCACTGACCTTGCAGGACCCACTGGCCCTCATATTACAACTGCATACCAAGGTTCCACCGTCACAGAATTGGAGAGCTCTGGCATGTCTGGTTGCTAGGTGGATCTCCAGGGCAATGACAAAATTGTGGCAACTTATGAACTTTCACTTGCAGGCCCTTGCAACATTGTTCTCCAACCATTGTTCATACTTTGCTGTGTAACAGGCTTGAGAATAAGAATTTTTAATAAGTCTGTTCTTTGGATTCAGTGAAAGAACCAGACATGTTTATGTTTTCTATTGTTAATGTGAAAATGATGCATTCTGGTGGACAATTTTCAATGAAGGGCGGGTGATTTAAAGCAGCCAAGTTGAACAGAACTTTAGGATGGGACTCGAATGTATGGGAAGCCGAACACTAGGAGGAAGATATCTGCTCACTTGTTCAGGGCTTTACAATGGCTCAATCACTCAGATTACAATCGGACGAAAGGGAAGACTCTCATATTAATAGAAAACATAGGCTCTCTCCTGTTGGATAATCCAGCGTGAAATAAAAAAAAAGTGGTACCATAAATCTGCATTTTCGGCACTGTTTCTTTGGGCTAATGAATTTACGCCTGGCAAAGTCCACCCAAAATCATTTAAGTATATGAAACCTCTCTAAGAGCAATAATTGATGATAACCTGCAATGGATCATAAGAAACCGTATTATGACATTTAATAGAAATAATTCATATAAAGTGACCATATTATATATTAAAGTAATCGTGTGAATTTCATGGCACAGATGGAGATGATAAATCCTGGCTCTTTCTTGAACTGCTGCGGAAAAATCCACCCAGGACCAGCAGGTAGTCTAAATTGGGTTGTCTTTTCAGCTCTCCTAGCTGGCTGTACCTGGCCTGTTGTGGGTCATTCTTGATCTTGGCTTGTGGAGGCTGGCTATAGTAGGTAAAGATGACTGGTGGCTAGCATTGTGAGCTGACTGGCTTTAGCATGCTCAGCTGCTGAAAAGCTGGTCAACGGTCTGTAATCAGCTGGAAACCAGATTTCACGCAGGGACACTAATTTTAATTCTGTCTACAAAACATTCCTTTGTGAGCAAACATGTCAGGCAAGCAAATTATGAGGCCTGTCGAGAACATGTTTGATGGTTTGCTTTGTTTGCAAATAGATGACACATGCATATGAGTTTTTTCCGGAGGTGGGATGGAAACAACAGACAGCTCCCTGCCACCGAGGGCAACATTTTTGTGGCTTGGCCCTGCATGAAGATGAATATGCAACCCATAGCCCACGGGGAAGTACTCCCTGCTATTAGCTTAGCCAGCGTACCTTTATGACCCTGAATTTTCCCCTGTCTTTTCCCCACAATGGCTTGATATGCTTCCAAGCTTTTGCCAGCTCTCTGCCGCCAGGCAATAAAATTGCTATTTGCATTAGTGATGTAGCGCATTCAAACACAAGCCCCAGATTTTCCTGCCTAGTTGTGTCATGAAACAGTAACACCTTCCCTGATAGCATTGAATGGGAAAATACTATTAAGTCCAGGCTGCATTGATGACCTCATCACTAAAGTAATTATTACATAGCTATGTAGAAACAGGCACATTTTCAAGACGGGTATGTCATAGTCCATGCTCCAGCTCAATTGCTTTTCATTGGCCCCATCACACAAACTAGTGGCCTTTGGGCACAGTGCTGGCCCCAGTCAGTTTCATATTTTCCTAACTAAATCTGAATCTTCCTGATTTTGTGTTAGTATGCACCCAGGTGAGCCAAGCAATACCTCTTCCTGTGGAGAGACTAGCCCAGTAACTGTTCCATTGCTGTTTCTCATTATTTCTATGCTGAGTCACAGGAAAAACCAATGCTGTTCTCTTACAGGGCTGACCTATTCCTCTGTAATTGCTCATTCTCTCCATAAACTCGCTACATTATCCCTCAATAATTAAATGACATTCCGCAGCTGATGTATGGCGCCCTTGTATGTCATCTTAATGACCTTACTCCACCTGATGAAACCAGTGTCTGCTTTGGACACTTTGTCTTTGCAGCTGTTCACTGATAAGTGGAACTAATTCAGGCAGGAAACTTGTGTCTTTCTTCATCAGCTAATGCGGCTGAGTCCGCATCAGTGAAAGTACACCAATCACAGAGCAGCAACAACACAGAATTTAATATATTAGTCGATTAAAGCACAATCAAGCTCACTCACCTTTAATGCTCAATTGGCTGCCTCATGAGCATGGTGAGAAATGTTTTCCTTGCCACCTCCGTCCCAGCCTCCACCTGCTTGGTTCTGCTTTGTCTGACAGTAGGGGGATTCATAAGTTCTGCTTTTTACTTGTTGTTTAGTATGTTCTTGCTGTGTCTTGGTAGGGAGCACCTCCAGAGCTGAATATTCTGCTAAAGTAAAATGTTATTACACATACACTACCGCTGAAAAGTTTGGGATCACTTGGAAATTTTCTTGTTTTCCATGGAAACACACGTGAAATTAGTCTGAATAGGAAATATAGCAAATGAACAGAACATGCTGACATTGCCTGAGTTAGAAATAATGATTGTAATGGAAAATGATGAATATGTACTTCAAACTTTGCCTTCATCAAAAGAAAAAAAAAAAAACACCTTCACTGTTGATACTGAAACTGGTGTGTGACGGGAACAATTTAGCGCAGCTGCTAGTTGACAACCTGTGAGTTTAAGAGTGTCTTAAACTACACACTCTCAGATATTTGTCTTCTTGCACAGTTGTGCATCGGGGCCTCCCACTCCTTTTTCTGTCCTTGTTAGTGCCAGTTTGTGCTGCTCTCTGAAGGGAGTAGTTAACCGCATGGAAAGAGATTTTAAGTTTTCAATTTCTCGTATTGAACAGCTTTCTTTTCTAAGCACAACAATAGACTGACGGGTCTCTGAAGGAAGTTCTTTCTTTCTGGCCATTTTGAGCCTGTAAACAAACAAACAACTGCTGATGCTTCAGGAACTAAACCAACCTCAAGAATGCCATGCTCCCTTTTGCGCTCCCTTATTAGTTCAAAGGTTTTCAGCTGTGCAACACATTTGCAGAAGGGTTTTCTAATAATCAATTAGCTTCATAAAATGCTTAACTTGGATTAGCTGCCATACCAGGAGATTGATGCAGAGGACTGACAGTTGCTGATAATAGGCCTGCAAAAATGCAAAAATGTAGATCATTCTTTGAAAGTCATCTGATTAATTTTAATCATTTGTGAAATGGATAAAAATGTTTGTGAGATGGAAAAAAAATGTTTGTGAAATGCATAAAAATTTATTTTTCTTTGGAAAACAAAGAAATTTGCTAGTGATCCTTTTGAGCGGTAGTGTACATGTCAATGAAACTTTGTTCAATCCAAACACGAGTTTACCTGACTGAACTGATCTACTGAACTGATCTAATGAGACTCTGCTAAAGGCAAATGCCGCAATACATGAACATTCAAAGACAGGTGTGAAAAGGAGACTTTTGGTCACTTTATTTTGGTGTGCCGCTTCCCCCTTTCTGGGAATTTTCAGGAAAGTATTATATTTTGAGTTGATAACTGAGTCTCATTGTGGGTCTACAGTGAATATGAGAAGGTTTTCTGTTTTTTACTTATCTAGTACTGATGTCAGGAGAATCTGCTGTGTAATGGTTCGAGCGGAACCTTTTGTCCCATCTCAAATTTAAATTTTGCAATCGGTGATATAGCTTTTTAAGTCCGGTGATCATTTAAGGGGGCTTTAGGGTTCTTAAGCAGTATGACTGAAAGACTGAGCCATGTTTCATTACATGGGTCTCCCTGTTATATTTGAAATGCCTGTTTTTAAAGTAATAGTAGATTAACAGTAATAGTTCTCTGTTGAGTGATATCATATTTGGAACATATTCATTTTGGCAGCCAAATTTAATATACTCCCTCCCCTCCAGGAGACAAGAGCAATTTATCTTCTAATTTTAGGGGTAAGAAGTGCTCTTGTACATTGAATATTCCCCTGCTATTGCCAGAGGGAGATTGAGGGAGCTGGGGAAATTCTAAGCCTCAGCATATAACCTTAATGTGGCTCCGCACAGTTTTGTATATGTGAGTATCTGTGTAAGTGGTTGCACATGCAGTTGATCTTGTGTAAAAGTATTAGTAATGAAAATAGTGAGGGGGAGTTTTTGGGCTTTAGGTGAGAAAATAAATCTGTGTGTCACCCTGTGTGTTAGAATGACTTTGTTTATGTGTGTGCACGTGGACATGCATGTTCGTGTTTGTGTGTGTGTATGCGTGTGTGTGTGTGTGTGAGATAGAGATAGTGTGCATGTGTGCATTCATGTGAATTACTGTCTCAATGTTCATTCCTTGTCATACCTCCTGTTATCAAGAGTAAAAAAAAAAAAAAGAAAAGAAAGATCCTTTAAAAAGTAAAGATCCTACACAGTATTATGTTCCCATTAATTTGACTTTATGTAACTATTCAGTTGGCGGTAAAAATAAAATATTAGCTGGCCTGATTACACAAGTGGAAGAAATATGAGGTAGTATCTTTACTTTTGGCTCCTGGTTTTCCACGCCTGTCGGATCTGTTTTTGGTTGAGAACAGAGATCAGTGCTCTGGCAGTATGATTTTGGCTTCATCGTCTGACTGACACTGGTTGCTCGTATTGTCGAACATTGTTAGAGAATGTGTGTGTGGGGTTCCACACAGTGTCTGTTAGGCAGAATAGCATGCACACCTAACTCCCAGCTCTGCCTGCTGGGCCTTGTGCATTGCTGAGAGGTGAACTCAAAAACTCATCTTTCTTTGTCCGACGAAGGGCCGTAGATCATCTTTTTTATGCCCTTCAGGGGAGCTCCACTGATGTTCTCTGCTATCCACAGTTGACAATTTGTTTTATTTTTGAAGTTAAACATCAGAAAGCTATCTTCCCTGTCTAATTTTGTGTTTTTCTAGAGACAGAGACACTCAGCATGTTGTTTGAAATTTTAGTTTTTTCTTTAATGTTAGAGAGAGACAGAGAAAAAAATAACTGGCAGTTCTCTCTGTACTGGACCAGGGAAATGAAAGTTTAAAGGCAGGGCTGCCTGAATTTATGAGTGAACATTCCCTGTCCACGTTTGGTGGGAATCACTCCCACCCGCCACCATTCTGCCCTACCAAGCCCTTACACACACACCCTCTGGCGCTCACACGCACATGCATTTATAGAGACATGTGCATGCACACTCACACACACATACACATGCACAGACACGCACCCCCACGCGCAGACTCACACACACGCATACACTTGCACACACACGCGCACTCGTGGACTTGCACACACACTCATTTGTGCTGGCCTGGTCTCTGCTGCTCTGTGCTTCGTTCTTATTCTAACATGATAGGAAACTCCTGAAGACAGAATTCTTTGTTGCTTAGTCACATACTGTATCCCAGCAACTGACCCACTTTCTGTGTCTTTTTTTTTATTCGCCTTTCCGAATGCGCAGTTCATAATTTTGCTTGGCCCATTGGAAGTGAGATTCAAGACTCCAGAAGAGTGATTTGTTTGTAAACGGATTCGCCCATTTGTGATTGCATTAGTTCCCATTTCCTGCTTTGGGTTTGTCACGTTTCTGTTCGTCCTCTTTTCCAGGGAGACATTCAGCAGCTGTTGATTGTGGCTGACCACCGTGCTGCATATGACTACTGTGAACACTACAGCCCCGACTGCGAGGTGCCCGTACCAGATACTCCCCAAAACCAAGATCCCAACACAGATGAATACGTAAGTGTGGACACCTCATGAACTCCCCTTACAGGTCATGCCGTCCACTTTCAAACAAATCTAATTCATTCCCTCATTCAGATTCAGGACAGCTTCAGTACACTGCAACTCTAGACTCATTTTCAAATGTATTGTATTGTAAATGTATTCGCCCAGATTCAGTTATTATTAATTTGCTCATGAGTTCCAGATTTGTAATCTTCTTGTAGCATTGGCAATGAAGCGCTCATGAAAGTTCCCTTTGCAGTGTTTTCCCTGTGGTCAAATTTCACGTTGCACATAATAATCATGACGAACGCTAACTACTTAACATTTCTCTCGACTGGAGCTAGCAGTGAGCAAATGAAATAAACGGAAGCCCCCCACCACACATACATGCAAGCAGGTAGAGAACATCAGTCCTCTTAGAAAGAAGATGCAGCAGTCTATTTTCTCAATGTGCCACACTGAGAAATTGTTCAAAAAAATTGGAATTTCTCCCTGTTATTGTGGAGTTTCGGGTCCCCTCCCAGTTCAATGAATTCCAAAAAAAATTTGTAATCTACTATATTTGTAAGCGATAATATCAGTGCTGTGTCTTAATGTTCAAATTAATTAATGAGAGAATACATTCTTCTTGCTTACCTTTCTGGTAATTCTATCGGGTTATCTCTACTGAAGACATTCTGTTTCCTGTCATGGATAAAGCAGCCTTGTATTTAGAGCTAAAATAACTGAAAGAGGGTTTTGACCATGAGAACCTTATAGACTCTTCCGTTATATCAGCAGCACTGTTATTGAAAAATATTCTAGAGGAAGTTCTGCATTGGTATCCCTAATTCTATTATTTACAGAATTGTCAGGAGACAGGACTTAATGTATGTATCTATAAAATTGAAGGTTCATACAGTATACCCCAGGCCCACCTAAAAAACATTACCCATCATGTCCTGAAAGACTGTGATGAGATTTGATGACCATAATCTTTTACCTCCCAGCACATTCCGAACAAGTAATCCCCTTAAAAAAATTGATCATCTTGAGAGGCGCTTGTGTCCATATGCTAAGATTGGGAAGTCCAATAATGCAATCTGAGTGATGAATATGTTGAGAAACGAATGATGAAAATGTGTCAAAAACTAGTTTTGTTAATGTCTAGTCTTGTTTTCCCATGTTCTATATCAAAAAAACAGTAATTATCCCTGCTGCTGAGCGTCAAATCAAGTTTTCTTCCCACCCTCTACATTCTGTTGAACATGAAACTCAAGATTGGCCTGAGCGCTTCCAGTGCTATGGCTCCTTTTCTCCTTGTCAGGTTGAAGAAGAGTTCACGTTTCTCAAGATCCTTTTGGAGAAACATACCCCCAAGTATTGCAAGTCTTGACCTGTCCAAATAAGCCCAGATTATTGTGGTCTTTTCCATGTTGAATCCTTCCATGGATGGCAGTCCATGTTGTCTGACCATCTGCAATCACTTAGACAGCAGTACCCGCCCTTCAGAGTTGGAGGAGTGCAGTTGTTTGGACAGGGGGCAGCTGCGAGAGAAGAGACTAAACATCAGCACTCTTGTGTCTTAGCAATAAGAGGAGTTTTCATACCAATGTTAACCTTAGCAATAAAATATCACCTTTTGATTGCTGCTTCAAGACATGTATGTGGTGTTGTCTATGGAAAACACAAGATTCCATATCATTTCAGGTCCTGTATTTCGTCAGAGGAGAATAGCAAAAAGAAAATAATAATAGAAGAGAAAAGGACAATGACCTTTCATCTGCCTGTCAAATGATTGTCTTTCCATTACAAGAATACACATCTGGAAACACTAGTGTTACAAAGAATTACAGTCCTATAATTTGATTTCTATAACAAATGAGTCAGAGTCCTGAGAACGGTTTTGATAAGTGTAATTTTGGCTAAGCTGTACAATGTAATTTAAAACATGTATAAGAATCTACCTTAATGTTATTCCCCTGCTAGAGCTTGCTTGTTTCATTACGTTTCAACTCTTTTTTTTTTTCCAAAGCAGCATGCAATTAGTGCACAAAACAAGGTCATTGAAACAGCCGCGCACCAGATCAGCTAAGGTACAATTCGTATAGAGCACCAATCAACTCATGAACAAGCAGAACTTTGACTGCTCATGAGACATACATCCCCTAAAAAAAAAAAAAAAAAACTTGGAGAACAGTTTCATTTTTAAACATCCTATGGGCTACAATTAAAATACTTTCCCCCTTTATGAAATCATAATTTATTTCTCTGCTTTAAATCTGCTCAAAAATGCTCTGAGCCCAACTGGTAAATAAGCATTGGCTTTCTTCTTGTGAGTATGAAATTATGAAGCTGAATTTAATGTGAAAGAATGGCCTGTTACATCCACAAACATAATCATGTCCCACAGACGTAATATACCAAAAACATACAATTCTGCAGCATTTAACAATACCTCAAATTTCCCACAAACGTGATACCAGTTGCCTGCCACAAACTAAACAAATTCCTGAAAACGTGGAAGTTTTAACTTTAATGGGAAATTGAATATCACATTTTGTCGTTGGCTTCTGTCATTTTATTTGTGAGAAGCTGATTACATTTGCGGGGTCATTAAAGTAAAAGCTGCAGATATGTATTATTGTGTTGTTTATTTTACATCTGTGGAACATTATGATGTCTGTAGGTGTTACAATGTCCTTTATGGATTAACCAAAACAAAATGAGTTCCTTTTGGTTTTTTAATATTAATGAACAACAGGTCTTGCACAGGCACCGCCATTTTTTTCAGTGACTGTCCTACTCCAGGGGAGGATAGCAACTCAACAGGGCTTTGAAGTTACTGGACTTCATCTGAACTCATTTAAGTGAAGCATATCTGCCCAAAGGAGCAAGGCAAAATGTGGGGCACAGATTCTCCCTAGTACACACTATTCATCAATCATGTGACATCAAGTTTCTGTAAAGAAAGAAAGGAAAAAAAAAGTGTCATCCGGAGGAAACACAGAGAGAACATTTTGTGGGAGGCTGATGAGAACATTCTTTGAGGAATAACAAAGGAAAGCATATGAGTGATAGGACTCTCAGAGGTGTAATTCCCCAGCACCATTAAGCCACTTAGTCTGTTCTCAGCAAGAATGGAAAATGTAAAAACGTCATTGTCTCTGTGCCTGGTAAAATAAAATATTAATTACACTATCTAAAGGTAATAATTGGGGACACTGGACAAGGAATCGGAGCAATATAGGTGATTCAAATGGTTTCAGTCTGATGAAGTGAGGAATCCTTCATATTTTGTCAAGCTCATTGTTTATTTGCTCCTGGCTTTGGTACTAGAGGAGGCAGAGAAAGTACTGTCTAAGCCTTGTCAGTCAATGTAATAAGCCCTCAAAAAAGTGAGTTTAGAGCCTCCATCAATACATTTCTTAATTTTGAAATTAACTCAGATAATCAGAGAAGTGAGTTATTATATAAAAACAGAAACAACATCAAAGACTTTTAAAACATACCATGTTTACCATAATATCCAGTCATTTTTCATCAAATTGTGTCCGCAAGCTTTTCAAGCTCTTTTTCAGTAGAGAAGGGGTTGCAGAATTTTTTCATCATGAACCATTTGATGCTTATGTCACATTGATTAGCATGGTGATTACGAACCGTACATGGCTTTAACTGGTGTTTAGGATTTAATCTGTTCCCCTTTTGTCAGGTCACAAATGAAGAGAGCTATTACTATGAGTACCCTTACTATGAGGACATGGATGGCCAGACCGCTGAGCCAACGCCCGCTCCAGATGAGGCCGTGGGATCCGTCACTGATGATCTCACTGTACGGGGCATATTTTTCATCAATCCTCTTTCTTCATTGCTTCTTTCCACTACCTGTGGATATTTTTTATTTATTCATTCTTTTCATTTTTGCTGTTAGGCTCTAATCATTGCAATAACGAATTCTACAGTATGTACTAACAGTTGTTAAAATGTTGTTGCCCTGATCAGGTTGATGTACCGAGCAGTGGCGGCAAGGTGGTGACGACAGTGGAGAAAGTGGTTACCTCGGGGAAGCAGACCGACACAGGCAAAGCCACCTCAGAAGACGCCTACACGGAGGAGCTCAGCCCTTACTACGACACGTACGGGAATTACGATTCCTACTTCGACGAGACCACAGGAAAACCTGACTCCTCTCGACGAGTGACCATCACCGGCACCGTGGACCAGGGGACGGTGACTGGCTCCGAGGTGGACCTGGGAACCGGGAGTAAGATCGATTTAGGTACAGGAGTAGACCTGGAGAAGAAAATCATCCCAGGAGGCTCAACTGTCACCATCACCAGGAACATCACTCGAGTGAGTAAAGCTCCTGTCCCAAATAGACTTCAGCACTAGTTTCACTATAACATTGTGCAGACTACCACTTCACCCGCAGAGGAGAAAAGCATAAGGAGGTGTTTCCATTGTATGTGGTGTAATAACATCCACTGGTTTTGTCCTGTGCATCTCTGACGCTGTAGGTTGGAGGTAATGAAGACTTCTATGGAGAGGGATACGACCTCCAGTATGGAGAGGACTACCAAATTGGACAAGGTGGTGGCATCGGTGGAGGCAGCTCTGTGATCATTGGCGGTGGTGGCGGCTCAGTTGGTGGTGGCACTGGGACCAGCGGAGGCTCGAGGAGGGTCAGCGGAGGCTCCGTAGACATTGGAGGAGGTGGCTCTGTGAGCATTGGCGGCGGCGGCGGCTCTCTTGACGGCGGCTCTGTGATTATCACTGGTAGCGGCGGCTCCCTGGGTGGTGGTGGCTCTGGGACCAGCGGAGGCTCAGGGAGGGTCAGCGGAGGCTCCATAGACATTGGAGGAGGCAGCTCTGTGAGCGTCAGCACTACAGTAACTGGGGGAGGATCCACGAGGGCTGGGGCCGGAGCTGGTACTGGAGCCGGCGCTGATGGGGGCATCGGTGGTAGTGTCAGCGGCGGTACCGGTGCTGGTGCTGGTGCTGGTGCTGGGACTGGTGGCGGTGCTGGAGGTGGCCTCGGGGGGGAAGGAGATTACACCGATGTGGATGACTTCAAGGAGGAATCCATAACAGATTATGGGGACAATTATAAGGATATCTATGAGATGTACACCGACGTGGATTACGACGATGAATCAAAACAGTTACCAGCAGAGACCGATGAAGGATACGGACAGGTAAGGACCTGTGTCTTTGTTTGAAAAGGGCTGAGGCTATTGAGTGATGTCAGTCTAGAGCTATAGATATTATGTTACCAAGCTGGAGATATTCTCAGAGAATATGAAACTGCATGAAAGGAAGAGATGATATATGCATCTTTGGTAGGTTGGTGGAGCCAGAGGCGAGAAGGGACAAAAAGGAGAGCCTGCTGTCATTGAGCCTGTAAGTATGGCTGCTCACAATATTGTCTTTGTATGCGTGTATACAATCAGTGACAGTACACTCAAGGCGTCAGCACAAAAGTACATACGCACACTCAAAGTGTGGAAAATTGAATATAGAATCAGTGCTTTCAGACTATTTGTGATTTGAAATCTTTCATTCACTACTATATTTAAAAAATGTAACTATTTTCCCCAACTGTCGTGTGCTTATGAAAAACACACATGCACACACACACACACACACACACACACACTCTGATGCAGCGCACACCCTCATAGAGATATTTATTCAGATGAGCCGCTTTGTAGGTTCCATCTCTGGCACTTGTGACCCATAAACATTTGGAGAATGGCTTCAGTTGAGGATGTTGTATTATCTTGGAAGTCTAAACATAAAGAGGGCCAGCATAAACACAGCGAGACCAGCTGCGAGAGAGTTGACCAAATAATACTCTAGGGATTCTTCATTCTGATGGCTGTATGTCGCACTATACTGTACTTTGCAGACCCAGTTATTACAGGATATGTCATAGTATAATGCCAAAAGGCTTGTAATCCAGGATCTAAGTACAAGATACCTCATTACACTGCTAAGACAGCACGGCTAAAAGGGAACTTTGGTATCGCCATTTAACTGAGTGTTGAAGTTGACTGCCTGACCAGCATTGCAGCAAGTGAGGCACTTCCAATTCAGTTAAATTCAAATTCATTTGCATAGTACTATTTACAATGACAATGGTGCTTCGCTGCAAAAGAGTAGGAGACAAGTCACAATTTTGCACCTTGACTAACATTTCTAGTCGAATCATTGGCAAAAATACATCAAGTGAAAGGCAATCTTGGTCTAAAGTGAGCTACAAACAAAATACTGTCCCTTAGGTGTTAAAAATATGCTCTTTGTGATTATTAGACAAAGCTGAACTGAATGACTAATACTAAAACATCTGCATTGAAACACTTGAGGAATCCACCATTTTCTCTTTAACAGCGATGTCATGTCCTAAAGCTGTTTTATGGCAAGACATTAAAAAAAGTTCTCAGTGAAGAAATGAATTGTCTGCTTTCTTGTGAGTGTTCTGACAGCCAATAACTGAACACACTGGCAATTTAGTGAAGAATCTTACCCACCAATACAAGAAATGCTGTGCTATATAACCAGACAAACTCGACTGAGGTGTTAAGTAACTTACTGCCCATGTAATCAAACATTGATGCCACATAACTAGAACATACATCAGTTTGCTATACAAACATGATAGCTGTGTGTAATGATCAAATATGCTGTGAACTTCCCAGATCCCAGAACGATAAAAAGAGCAAGATACTGCTAGTAAAGATTATGCCTGCTCCAATGTAAATATCCATACAATGTAATACACTCAAAAGACAACTTCGTTTGATGTACATATACAAAACTCAAAACCAGTGAAGTTGGCACGTTATGTAAATCGTAGATAAAAACAGAATACAATGATTTGCAAATCCTTTTCAACTTCTATTCAATTGAACACACTGCAAAAACAAGATGTTTAATGTTCAAACTAAGAAACTTTTTTTTTTGCAAATAATCTTTAACTTTGAATTTAAAGGCAGCAACACATTGCAAAAAAGTTGGCACAGCAGCCTTTTTACCACTGTGTTACATCGCCTTTCCTTTTAACGACACTCAGTAAACGTTTGGGAACTGAGGAGACCAATTTTTGAAGCTTTTCAGGTGGAACTCTTTCCCAGTCTTGCTTGATGTACAGCTTAAGTTGTTCAACAGTCCGGGGTCTTCGTTGTCGTATTTTGCGCCTAATAATGCGCCACACATTTTCAATGGGAGACAGGTCTGAACTAGGCAGGCCAGTCTAGTACCCGCACTCTTTTACTACGGAGCCATGCTGTTGTAACATGTGCAGAATGTGGCTTGGCATTGTCTTGCTGAAATAAGCAGGGGCGTCCATGAAAAAGACGTTGCTTGGATGGCAACATATGTTGCTCCAAAACCTGTATGTACCTTTCAGCATTAATGGCGCCTTCACATATGTGTAAGTTGCCCATGCCTTGGGCACTAATACACCCCCATACCATCACAGATGCTGGCTTTTGAACTTTGCGTCTATAACAGTCCGGATGGTTCTTTCCCTCTTTGGTCCGGAGGACACGACGTCCACAGTTTCCAAAAACAATTTGAAATGTGGACTCGTCAGACCACAGGACACTTTTCCACTTTGCATCAGTCCATCTTAGATGAGCTTGGGCCCAGCGAAGCCGGCGGCGTTTCTGGGTGCTGTTGATAAATGGCTTTCGCTTTGCATTGTAGAGTTTTAACTTGCACTTGCAGATGTAGCGACGAACTGTAGTTACTGACAGTGGTTTTCTGAAGTGTTCCTGAGCCCATGTGGTGATGTCCTTTACACACTGATGTCGGTTTTTGATGCAGTACCGCCTGAGGGATCGAAGGTCACGGGCATTCAATGTTGGTTTTCGGCCTTATCGCTTACATGCAGTGATTTCTACAGATTCTCTGAACCTTTTGACGATATTACGGACCGTAGATGATGAAATCCCTAAATTTCTTGCAATAGCTCGTTGAGGAATGTTGTTTTTAAACTGTTCGACAATCAGCTCACGCATTTGTTCACTAAGTGGTGACCCTCGCCCCATCCTTGTTTGTGAATGACTGAGCATTTCAGGGAAGCTGCTTTTATACCCAATCATGGCACCCACCTGTTCCCAATTAGCCCGTTCACCTGTGGGATGTTCCAAATAAGTGTTTGATGAGCATTCCTCAACTCTCTCAGTCTTTTTTGCCACTCGTGCCAGCTTTTTTGATACATGTTGCAGGCATCAAATTCCAAATGAGGTAATATTTGCCAAAAAATTACAAAGTTTACCTGTTCAAACATTAAGTAACTTGTCTTGTGCAGTGTATTCAATTATTCAATTGAATATAGGTTGAATAGGATTTGCCAATCATTGTATTCTGTTTTTATTTACGATTTACACAACGTGCCAACTTCACTGGTTTTGGGTTTTGTACTTTGTAGAAAAGGAACTTAGAATGAGAGAGAAAAAAAACAAATGATGAACAAACCTCCCATTGTTAGACAACCAATGCAACGCACTCACCAGTTTACCCTGACAAAACAGCTCAAAACGAGTAGGAATTTAGTAGTACAAAATGAGTTAAGCCTCTGAAGACTCTGATAAGCTTTGGTTAGTCGATGTTACTGTCAATTGTCTGCTAAAGTGTTCCTCTGCCTCTCGTTAGCTATCCCTTATTGAGAGATGGAAAGATGGTCATTTTCATGGTCATGATTCATTTTTTATTATTTGGGCACTTTTACATTACAGAAAAAAATTTCAAAAAATCCAAGTCATTATATACTTTGCACTGGCAACTATTTAATTTAATGTTGGTTATGTGCAAAAGTTGTCCTTCATTTAAATGCATAAAGGTAGATCTTAATGTAACATTCGATGGTTGCATAGAGTAGAGCAGAGTTTAGCAAGGTTGGTGCTACATCTGCAACACCACTTCCTTGCGACATGTTAACTCCCTCCTGCCATTTTTAGCTCACCGGTGGATAGGCAGGCTGAGATATTGGGATCAGCCGACCTCTGGCCTGGTCATTGTGATCGTGGTTGCAGTTTTGGTCGTGTTCCATTAGTTAAATGTATTCAAAACCAGTGGCTAGATTCACTTCAAATTTCATGTGGACCTTTCTTGTGACCATGTCTGAAGTTTGATCACTGTTTTCAAGAGTTTTCATTTTTATATTTTATCTTATCTTACGTGATCTTTTTTTTTTTTTTTTTTTTACAATTAAAAATTCCCCGCTTAAGTGATGCAACTATGCCCTCTAGTGGCTGCTCAGCATTATGTAACATAGTGAGATTCATGTGGGTTTTGCCCAGTCTAGTTTTGAATGCCGGCCACTGAGCTACAGGGCCAATGCTCCCATGTTTACAAAGGGCACTAGCACTCCTACCTTGTTATAATGTTTTTGTTTTTGTCATTGAGGTATCCAGGTAGCTAGCTTACTAGCTAGCATCTAACAAACTTAATAAATTAATGATCACAAGGTTTGGTTGAATGAATGAGAAAATGTTGCCACTCTGTAATCTGGAAGCTTGAAACTGGCGTAGGAGGACTAGTCATATTTTCACTTTTTGCTTGATATGACTGAAGAAAACAAAGGACTATGAAATGCCTGACAGCCACATCCCTTGCTGGCTTTGCATTGTCTCTGTAACATGGGCAGGCTCTGAAGGGTCCTGTCATCTGTCCAAAACAGAAAGTCTAATCTTATTTGTCTTGACAAATTGCAGCATATCATTCGCTAGTTATTTAATTGCTACCGTCGATGTTGCCTTTTTCCTGTTTCCTCTTTCCGTTTAAACTATTTTAATGAATTCAGTGCTGCATACCAAGCATGCTTCATATGGAAAATGGACCTTCAGCAATTTCTAAGCTACCCTCCTGGATGCTGTGTGTGAATCTATTTGGAGTACAAAACTTGTCAGGATATGTTGGCTACAAAAGCATTGCAGTGGTAGGGGTATTAGCTGTTGTGCAGTTAGCTGTTCTTGTGTGCAGCTGTAAAGCCCAGATTGGGTTTTCCAGTATGCAGTGTGGACCAGAATAAAGGAAATTAATATTGTGTTCATTAAACACTGATTAATATAGATGGTTTTCTCTTGTCATGTCAGCTATGGGGAGAGAAAGTGTGCAGGCCGTTCATGTCTGTTTTTGCTCTGCATTCTCTATTTCATGCAGAGAGCTGGAAGGGCATTATACTTAATCTTGGCTTGATTTGGACAACACAAATCTTCTTGGACAGACTCACTTCCTGTGTAGCTGGTGCAAGCTGTTCTCCGTAATCCACCCATGAGTACACACCACCAGATGGGGGAAAAAAGACCTGGTTTTACAATCAGATTTCAAAATCATAGTAATTTTTATAAATTTAGCAGAATTGCTTTCTTGCTTTGTTTCCACAGGGAAAGCTAAATTGCATTTAAATGTAACTTGTTCTTATTCCTGGCTAATCTAAACCCATGCATACTCATGCACACACATGCATGCAAGTCGTATACACATGAGCGCTCACAGCACACACAGAGTATAAGCCCAAGGATAGACTGGCCATCAATCAAATACTTGCAAGTGGAATAACTCAGCAGTTGTTGAGAAAGCGAGGGGTTCTAGCCCCTAAATTGCATTGATTGATGCCTAATACGAGGTGTCACAAGGCGGTCAGGCTGTCTCCTGCATGGTCTCCTCATTCCGTGACGCACACAAACCTAACACGCCGGTGTTTTCCGCATTACAGGGAATGCTAGTGGAGGGACCGCCCGGTCCTGAAGGCCCCACTGTAAGTATCTCAGTCTCTCCTGCTTTTGCCTTTGGGACTCGACTGCAGCCAATCAGACCAATTTGCATACAGCTGTTCTTGCCTCCTGAGCTCTCTCTCTCTCTCTCTCTCTCTCTCTCTCTTTCCCTCTCTCTCCGTCTTTCTCACATTCTGTTCTCGTCATCATCCAGTCTTTCACCACGTCCCCTGCGCACCCTGTCTTCTATTGTTTTTTTTGGAAGGGGCTTTTACGAAACATATTTTTTTAGCAGTTTTTGGCAAGCAGAGCTGTTAACTGTGAAACGGAGAAGTAGGAGTCATGATTGTGGAAAACTGCAATTCGCCCAGATGTTCTGTAAGCGAGCGGGATGTACACGTTTATTCATGACACGCTCCCTCTTGTGTGCTGTTTGACCCAAAGGTGCTTGAGAACATTGAAACCAGTACCGGCTGCCAAAAAAAACATATGTCTTGAAGGAGGGTTGGGTACTCGTTTACTCTTTGACTGGTCCCTGAGCCTCTTGCTAGACTCCTATCTCTGGGTGTCTTTGATAAATTAGGGAGCTAAGTATGTGTCTGTGAATAGGTGTGTGCATCTGGCTGTCTGTGAGGTTGCATACACATGTGAGTATGCGTGTGCACGTGTATGAGTGCATGTGTGTGCTTGTGTGTGTGTGTGTGTGTGTGTGTGTGTGTGTGTGTGTGTGTGAGTGCATGCCTCTGTGTGTGTGTGTGTGTGTATGCGCAAGTGTGTCTGTGTGTTGCATACATGTGTGCGTATGTGTGGTCATGTGTGTACTGTGTTTTATCATTGATATGACATGAGGTCTGATGTCATCCACAGGGTCTCCCTGGCCCCCCAGGTTCGTCTGGATCCCCAGGCATTGCTGGAGATCCTGGCGAGCGGGTGAGTGCAACACAGCCCCGAAGCAGTGAGCATACTTGGGCTCTCATACCAGAGAAATAACTTCATAGCCTTTAAAACAGCTCCTTCTCCACAGGACCACTCCATGAGACTAGTCCAATAATGCCTCCAAAGCTCTGGAGCAGATCACAGTTTGGAAAGAGTGTAACATCTGTCCTACATATAATATGGGGATACTGCAGCTTTCTGAGCAGCGTGTTGTATCCCTCTTTAACAGCTTCTCGCTTCTAGTTTAGCCCCGCAGAGTCGCTCAATCACAGAGTCTCAGTGATAATTGCATCACGATGTGTAAGCCCACAGTCAAAATTGCCCTCAAAAATGTTGCTTAGTAATAGTCTAATGGTAAAAAATTGCACATTGAGAGTTCTTTTCATTTATTTATTTATTCATACATTCATTCATTTATTTATTTACAATGATACAATGTAAATGGCCCTCATTTACAATGATTTAGAGAAAAGAAAAAAAAAAAAACAATAAAAATGGGTCATTCTAGAGCAGTGTTTCTCAAACCTCTCCTGGAGGACCACCTGCCCTGCCTGTTTTAGGTCTTTCCCTGCCCCAGCACAGGTGATTCAAATAATCAGGATGTTATCAATCAGCTTTAGAGGGTCAGTAACGAGCTGATCATTTGAATCACCTGTGCTAAAACAGGGAAAGATCTAAAACCTGCAGGACAGGTGGTCCTCCAGGAGAGGTTTGAGAAGCACTGTTCTAGAGCCTCAAAGACACCTCTCCAAAAATGCTCATGTGTTCGAAAACCAATATCCGTAAGCCATATGTGAACAGCCAACGCTTGAAAGAGTACACTTGTGAGCTATATAAATAATGCCACTTTTAAGATGGGTCCAGGAAAATGTAAACACTGCCTGAAAGTCACACGTTAATTTTTTCACATGAAATTGTTAACATAAGTCTGTCAGATGTGAAAATATGGAGGTATGCAGGCCTGCAGATCACAGGTTGTTTCTCCATGCAGAAGTTTTTAGTCATCTGAAAGAAAAGGAAAAAAGCTGTGAAAACGTCCTGTTCACGTTTTTGCAAAACATGCTGACTCACATTCTGTTTACCAAGCATCAAGGGTACATCCTTTAAAAGATCTTTTAAGCATAGTGTTGTACATCTAACAGAATGTTCTGATCTTTTTTTTTTTTTAGGGCCTACCTGGTCGTCCAGGCCTCCCAGGTGCCGATGGTCTGCCAGGCCCCCCAGGGACTGTCTTAATGATGCCTGTAAGTAAATGCTAAAAGCCCTACTGTAAGTGTCCAAAAACTTTCTCTGTGGCCCCACGGCAATCACACAGATGTCCTGTGGATGGCATCAATATGACAAAACCAAAAATGCTGACATCTGTTTTGTCCTCATGGTGAGTTATGATATACCTGTCAGCACACACAGATGTGCTCTAAGCTACCATAGCAGGCAACAGAACTCACTCCCACACTGTTTGGCGGGGGGGCTTCTCTTTCCCATTTTTATGCTGTTCTGTTTTCTATCAGCCATCGCCCACTGCTTCTCTGGAGTCAGAGATTCTTCTTCTACTGCTGCTGGAATGTAGGGAGTCTTCTTGGCCTTTTTCTGCTCTAGGCCAGGGAGAAAACACGGCTCGGTGCTGTAGCTCCACCCGAAGGCACTGCCATTACTGTTCGTTTTCCTCCTATTTGTAATATTGTGCCTCTCAAGTTATGGAATGGTCACCAATACCCAAGCAGGCTGCAACCACTAATAAGCTACCCAGCACTAGCCAGAGAGTGCGTTTACATGATCATATAAAAAATGGAATTATTGCGTTGGTTTGACTAAAAACAGACTTTTAAACTGCATCTAAGCATGTTGGTCCAACTGGAATTGTACTTAATCAAATTTCTCATAATCGGACTAACACAGCCAGATAATGCGGTTACTTGTTGCATTATTCTTCTGTGTATACGCTTGAATCAAACTGAACTGGACTATGCGCCCTGTGCATGCTCCACAATTTATCACGCTGGGCTTTGACCCGGAAGTCTTGTGGACTTGTAAACACCAAACCAATTAGCAACAAATCTGTGCTCTGCCAAACCAGCAAGTTTGTGCAGAACAATAGCAATCCTCATCTGCAAGGGCATTGGTGCATGAACAGTCACACCATGGGGCCTCATAACTTCTTCCATTAATCCGCATAATTTATCGAATTACTTGCGCATAGTTTGAAAATTCGCCTACCACTCCCCATCAGAAAAATGACTCTCCCGCGCTAGTCTTTACTCCCGACCTCCATGTGACATGCATGGGATGCCCGGGGGTGCAATTCACAAATGCACCGGTACTAGCTTACAAGTTGGAGCCACAGACTGTGAATGGAAGAATTTTGTTATTTGCTAACTTAATTAGCAACTATGCTTCTGGGAAACATTCTCTGGAGTAGTAGAGAGGCCACAAAGTAGAGCATAGTAGCGATGCCGCCTTGGTTCGGCTAAGGCCAGAGCCACCAGGGATAACGTGCATCTCAATTGGATGAAAAGCATAGCGTACAGCTCGTATGAAATGTTCAGAGTCGTTAAGTTTTCCTTATTCTCGCCACTCAATTTGCTACCATCTTGCCGCTAGCTAACTTATTTGTCAATTGTTTGGTCTTTGACATAATAGATCAACCAGAAAAAGGTCCAATACGAACAAACAATACGAAAAGGGGCATATTGCCACCTATTGTAGCAGAGACAGATATTTTTCAGTCAATTAATCGAATTTCTTCCCGTTCATGTATACTGGGACAAGGACAGTAGTCTGATTAAATGGTCTAATCATGCTATTACTGTAGCTGAACTTAACTGTGCATGTAAACGTGCTGAGTGATGACTGTGCTCGGTATTATGGGTGAACATCAAGCCGTGGTGTTTTTGGGAGCCCTGGCTGACTTAGAACCTACCCTTGAGCATCTGTGCTCGTCTACTGTGGACTCTGTAATTGCTGCTCGGTGACTTCTGCCAACTTAAGCTTGTCCTCGCAATGGCACACTGCTGTAGGACCTGGCTTGCGCTCGTGGCGGCTGCTTTTGACCACAAAGGTAATCTGGGGCCATTGTTGGAGTCCTCAGCTCCCAACTGGGTATATTCACTTTTACAGTGTAAATGTCATTGTCCCAAGCCTATAATAACACTGAGTAACTCTTGAAGTGAGAGGAAAATGGCTCCCTGTTTGGTTTCGGTTGCTAGCAAATAATATATAAAGTCCTGACGGCCAAATTCTGAAACAAGACCTGTACGTATATCCCTTGCTGTTCATTGTTCGACCTTGGCTCACTGCACTATATGTCACTAGCTAGCCAATCTAAGCACACACTAATGCCTCTCCCAGTGTGTCATTACACGAGACACTTCTCGAAAAAAGCTTTAAAAAAAGAGAAAGAGATGTTTCTTCTACATCTGCAGACTTAAAACTCAAAACTCATCGCCTCCTATCTCGAGCTCTCTGTCCCACTCCCCTCTCCCGATAATGGCTTCTGCTGCCTTCCTCCATTAACCCACATAGGAGTTATGGGATTTCAGGTTGTGGCGGGGAATTTTCATTCCACTCCTCTTCTGCTGTGTCTGATGCAATAAACATCAGTCCAGGTTCACCGCCATCCTATTAAGGAGTGCTGAGAGTGGCTGGTCTCAGATCAGTTTGTGCATGAGATTGAGTATCAGGAAGAGAATCTTTATGGAGAGCAGGGCCAGCCCTCGTACAACTCTCCACCGGTGAAACAAACACCCGCCTTCGAGCGCTGTTCTCCTGTCTCGCCGTGTGGAGGTGTGTGAATTGTGACGGAAAGGAAAGCCCTCAAGAGAACTGCATGTCTTCTTGGCTCTTTTTCTTGGATACTGAAATGGCAGCCTACAGCTCGCAGGGCCTAACGAAACCCTGGAGCTCGGCCAAGAAGTACATTTCACTCAACTACTCCACCGAGACAGAGAGCTCACAGGAACAGAACAGCATATCGAGCCTTTATATCTATTCAATGTCTCCCTCCTTCTGCTTAGAAACTGGTATGAACTGCACTCCCCTTCAGAAAATATGTCGGTGTCATAAATCATTTCAGCAGCATTTAGTGCAAATGTACTTTATGTTTGTAATTCAAGCTCAAAATGGGCAGCTAGAGCTCTTAAGAATGTGTCCTGCATATTTAAAGAAATTTCCCTGCTGCATATTTGAGCTTTAATTTATGCAATTTGATGTAAAACTTAGTATTTTTGGAAATGAGAATACTGAATGTGACGCAAATATTTTGCGAAAGCCCTTTTTAAGTCAGGTATTTTTGTTGGATCAGAAGGTAGTACATAGAAATCGAATGTTATTCCCAAGAGCACGGGAGCCACACCCATTATCATTGGTTTTATTTTTGCCGCCTGGCACTCATTTGTTTATTATTCATTTGGCAGTTTTGTGATGTTTGCTTGTGTGAGACTGAAACTTCCCTGACTTCAGCTCACCCTGTTCAACCATGTCCTCTTCGTTAGCGCCTGACTGCGAGCTTAGCCTTGCTATAAAAAAGGAGAAAATTCATGTTCACATCATTCTTAGTTCTTGCAAGCATGTGTCTGGTTTATAGGAGAAACATAATCATGTTTATTCTTGTACTAATGGCCAATGAATGGCCATCAGTGTTTATAATGAATGCAGTTGGTGGCGAAGTGCTGAGATAATTTTAAACTATTTTAATCTGGGGATTTTCCAGCCAGATTTGAAGTAGATAGTGCTCTCGACCAAGAATTTGTAAAATCCTGGCTACTGATGTACTTGCATTCTTTCACTTTGAACTGCTAAAAATACAATACTTGGTTGGTTCATGTTACACCACCGAAACTGGAATATTGTCAAAGGCCAAGATGATTTCATTACCAAAAAAAAAAAAAGTACCAAAAAAGCGACTTTTGCGTATTTTCCATGGCTCTCGTAAGTCCGAATCTGAAGTTATTGCCTGTGTTGTAAGGCTCACAGTCAGCCAGCAGATGGCAGTGCAGGACTAAATGAGTTATGGCAGACAGACTGCAATAGAACAGCGAAAACAGATCGGCTGGAGAAAGATAGTTGCATGCTCTTGGGATCCCAGAATCATGTTGCTGGAAAGAGGGTACCTTTAATTTCCTCCTTTATATTGCTGTGGGTTTGTCTGTTGCTCTAATCACAGAGCAGTCCTGAATGTCTAAAAGATGAATTGTAAAAGGTTTCTCCGTTGTCTGATGAAATGTATGGCAAGGGGAACACTAGCCTGGTTTACTGTATTTGTGCGGCAGAGAGATGCTGTATTTCAGTCCTCTTGTGCCAGTTTGTGGTCCTGTCTATGAGAGCTCTGTCTCTCTGCTCTGTAGTTGTTGACGGCAGCAAATGATCTGTGTCTCAGCTCCCTCCTCTCTCTTCTTCTCCTGTCCCTCAGTTCCGCTTCAGCGCCGGAGGGGACGGGCAGAAGGGGCCGGCGATGTCCTCCCAGCAGTCTCAGATGCAAGCCCTCATGCAACAGGCCAGGGTGAGAGAGGACGCACACACATGTACTGACACACGCACACACCATATGTGGATGCATTGCATTTTCAAGTATGCACTCACACATGAACGCGTGCGCACATGCGCACACAAACACACATGCGCACACACACGCACACGTACAGACACTCACACTCACCACATGTGGATGCAAGCAAATGCATTCTCACACACACACACACACACAAACACACGCACAAGCACACGCACACACGCTCGCACACTGACACACACGCAAGCACGGATAAATACTCACCACATTTATATGCACACACACTCACACAAAAGCACATAATACTCAAGAGCACTGATTCTTGACTGTCACATGGACTCACAAATTCACACACATGCTGGCACACATGCACGTGTACACACAGACTCACTCACATGGACAGAAATAGTTATGCGAACACCTGCACAGACACACACACACAAGAACAGTCACGCACATCCAGCCACACATGACTTGCACATGTAACTGTAGGATGATCCCAGGCTTTTGTGCGTAACGTCACAGTTCTGTTTCTGCAGCTGGCGCTGAGAGGTCCTACAGGACCAATGGGTCTGACTGGAAGGCCTGGGCCTCTGGTATGTGCCTGTCCCTGAATCCCACAGCTTGTGTTTCTCTGCTTTGACCTGTCTTGATTTTGTGTTTTATGTAGTGCGTTGTTTGACTTCATACATTGAAATAAACCATGGCTAAGGTTTGCACTTTTTTCGTTTTATGGCTGCAATGTTGTCCCAGTTCTGGGTCTATACATCTTTAGATTTGTATTTGGAGATTTTTCTTCTTTTTATAATGAAATCTGAATTGAAGAGCCTAGTCTTAAATGTACAAAAGTCACATTTTCACACTCTGTGTGGTAAAGATGGGGAGACAACTTTAATAGTTACCTAAGTCAATTTACACAAATGTTCTCAAAATGGACATTTTGTGACTTAAGTACTTTGAGCGCTGGGGTCTTCACTTTCGGCTCCTTTTTGTTTTCGCTGGTGTTTTTTGGCTTTGATTGAATAGATTTAGTATGTATCCTGATATATATTTGGTGCTTAACTCTCCCAGGGTCCTCCAGGCGTTTCTGGACTGAAGGGAGAGTCCGGAGACAGTGGCCCGCAGGTAAAGGATTTGATCTTTTATTCAAGGCCTGTGATCCCTGCTCATCTGGTGTTTCATTGCAGGATTCGGCGCCTGTCTTCTCAGCTGTACTTACAGTCATCCTGTGATGCTTACAAGCATGAAAGTTTACTCTATCTGAAACTGTCGATTCAGCATAGTAAAACTAAGACTCTCAGAGACTGAGAAAATAACTTTGATCCCCAGGCTTTGATTCTGCTTAAGGAATGCTGAAAGTGTTGCCCGTTTGCTTCTTTATAATGTATTTATGTGGTTTATCTGCCTATACAACTCTTTAGCCTTTTCAGATGGAATTTGTTTCATGTTGTATTTACTTTGAGATGCGTCCTCATTTTTTTTTTTTTTTTTTTCATCCGTTTTGCAGGGACCTCGTGGCCCTATGGGGCCTCCTGGGCCAACTGGGAAACCAGGAAGGAGGGTGAGGCATTTCTGCAGTTTATTTTGCTGATGGGGGTCACCTTTATAAAATGCCTGTGGTGATACCAAGTGAATCTCAAACATCTTAGACATTTGAGGGCATCTGCACAAGCAAGACCAGCTAGATGGCAGGTCATCACCACCACGCTGGCGATTATCTGCTGCCCTCTCTCCTGAGTTACTCCGCGGCTCGAAGGAAATCCCTGATCCTATTTATTCTGCCGCAGTCTCAGAAATTCATTTTCCCCTCTGAAGTTTGTTCATAGTCTCTCTCTCTCTCTTTTTCGCCCACTTCCCATCGCAAAGCTTTGATGAAGTGAAATTGTAACAGGTACAAGATTAAAGGAATTCCAGTCCCTTTGATGGTCCTTTTCTTCACCATTTTGGATGTTTGAAATAAATAAACGCAATAAAGATACTCTGTGAACCAAAATAGGACTAATGGAGTACTACAGTATATGGGGAAAACAATGAGGTCCAGTATCTCTCAAAAGTTTGGAATTACCAATGAATTTTGCATGGGTGATATGGAGGAAACCTTCCCTAACTGCAAGCCAATGACCCCGGATAAAAATTTAAACCTAGCAAGAACTTTCTTAAAAGATATTTATAAAATATGGCGTGGCTGGCCCAGTCACCAGATTTAAACCCCATTGAGCTATTGTGGGATCACCTGGATTGTACAGTTTGTGAAATGTCACCACCATCAAAGGCAATCCTATGAGAAATACTGCAATTCATGTAAAAAAAAATCCATGGCATTACACCTTAGTACAATCAGTATCCCTAATGCCTAAAATTTTAAAAGCAGGAATTAAATCTCAGAGTGGATGCTTTGATGAGATATTTGCGCTGCTGCACATCACTCATTATTTTTAGTGTTTGCAAAAAAAAGCCTATTTCTCAGAAGTAAATTACTGCATCCAAACTGGGATTTTGTCATGAATGACATTCATTCCACGGACACTTTTTCAAAATCTGCTTTCTTCTCTCATTAATGAAGCTGAACATATTGGCGGCATCCTTCTAGATTCAGAACGTGGTCGACAAGAAGGTTATGCCATGTCTTTGTTCCTCTTGTAGAGTGGTAACAGAATGTACAGTGCGTTAAAATAAAATTAGAACATATTTCAACATGCTGTGGGAAGACGAGAGAGGGCACGGTGGCACAGTGCGTAGGGTTGTTGCCTCACAGCAAGAAGATCGTGGGTTCGGAACTGGCCTGGCGCCTTCCCGCGCGCAGCTTCAATGTTCTGTTTGTATTCATGTGGGTTTTTTATTGATACTCCCACAGTCCGAGGACATCTATGCCAGATTAATTGAAGACTGTGAATCGCCTGTGGGTATGAGCGTGTTAGGGAATATTGAGTGCGCCCTGCGATGGATGGGCAAGCTGTCCAGGACGTGCTGCTGCTGTTTGCCCATCGTACACTGGGAAGACTTCCAGCTCCCCTGGTTTAGAGAACTGCAGGCAGTTTAAGAAATAGATGGATAGCGGGAAGATGAATTTTATCTGCTTAAACATAGCTGCCACTACCAATTCATGTTTAATATGTATTATAATTTCACTGCTAGCCACGTTGCTTCACATCAGGCGGGTCCAAGGTGTGATTCTCTGTCATGGTCTTTCTGTATAGAATTGGCTTTTTTCCACGTCCATGTGGGCTTCTGGTTTTTTCCTACAGCCTGTTAGATAAATTGCTGACACTATATTGCCCACAACAAGTAGTGCATATAAGTGGCATGCAATGTGTGCTTTGCATTGGACTGGCAACCTGTCCATGGCGATTCGTACCTTCGGCTCAATGTATGCTAGGATAGCCTACAGTATCCTTCATAACCCTGACTGGCAATACATGGAGTAGGTAATGAGAGGATGGATGGACATATATTGTCTGTTCTTGTGCCTTCAGGGTCGGGCTGGGTCCGATGGAGCCAGAGGGATGCCAGGACTGACAGGAACAAAGGTACGGTGTCAGAGTCATGCAGTATTCACGTCTATCACGACTGCGAGCAGGCTGAAGTTTCTCATACACTATGCAGGTACATGTCCAGCCGCGAGCCCTGCTCACTCTCCGCACTCCCTGTCTCCCAGACTCCCGGCGAAACCACAAGTAAAATATAGCTCATTTGTATGTGTGCCAGTAATACACCAATATACTGACTGTACTGGAAGTGTTGTCAGCAAGGCCAGACAGTGCTAAATATATAAATCAGATGAATGCACTTATGCTCTATCAGATTGTAAGTCACTCTCGGTGAGAGCATCATCTAAATGAGTGCAATGTAATGTAGTGATCCATCAAAAATGCTGACCTCTGTTTCGCATTTGTCAATTGCCCGCAGCGAGCTGCGGGTAAGAAGCATATTAAGTGTATTAAACATACATAAGATTTTTTTTTTCTTCACACACAATAGGGTGACAGAGGATTCGATGGTCTGGCTGGATTACCTGGTGAAAAGGGGCACAGAGTAAGTGGTGATGTATAATTTTGTCGCCTTGTTTTGTTTTTCGTCTTTTGAAAGATGGTACCCCATATTCAATTCATATTAAGCTCTGTTTCCCACAGAAGTGATGGATGAGGCAAATTGTAGCCCAGATGTTTATAGTTGTTATTGTTGCGTAAACTGTTGTTGTTTCAGCTGTTTGCATAGTGACAAGTTTATTCTTGCTGTCAGCTGTAATCTATCATGTCGACCACGCTGTCCCAGATATTCTGCTCAGGGTTTATTCCTCAGGGTCAGAGAGCACTGGCGAAGAACCATAGACGTTGACCTTGTCCGTGCCTCAGAAGGGCTCATAAGACTCAATATTTTGGTTTACATGTTTCACGCCCTGTAAAGTGAAGATGTCTTTCAAGCCTAACCTAAACCACTACTTTGCGCAGACTGTGTACAAGAGTAGCTAATTCAAGCCCCTCTTTAGGCACAAAATACTCCTTCCACTTACTCATGCTGTTTTCACAACCTAGCAGGGGTAAAATGCTTCATTTTGACTAGTAGGTGGTTGTGCCCTGTGTTCATACCTTCACTATATCAATGTAGGGATACAGTTCTCTGTCTGATACTGCTGAAGACTTAATTCTCTGTCAGAGTATCTGTGACACTGTCTTCTATAGTGTAAAAAGGGAAATGGGGCAGTACTTTCAATGTTCAGACTCCACATTGTTCTAATCTTCTGTTGCATAGGGACTTTGAATCTGTGCCAGCTGTAGCACTATGTGACGATATGTGGTCTATGTTCATGCACTGTTTTCACTGATGTATGTGTGTGTGTGTGTGTGTGTGTGCGCGTGTTTGCGTGTGCACGTGTATTTCTAGGGTGAGTCAGGGCCACAGGGACCTCCAGGACCACCCGGAGAGGACGGTGAAAGAGTAAGAGCTTTAGCGCCACACCTCTGTCAGTCACTTCCTTTCCTCTCCCACCTCTCACGCATCTCTCCTGTTACTCACCTTTCTGGTTCATTTCTGTTACCTTTAATACACCCTCAGTCAGTCGTGTTTTCCCCCTGTTCCGCTGTACCTTTTTATCTCTCCGCCAGCTTGCTCTGCTCTGTAATTCGGCTCCGAAAATTGCTCACATCTTCCCCGTCTGTCTAATTAAGCTGCGCACTCCTCTCATGTCCCTGTACACTTCTTCCGTCTTCGAGGTCTCTAACTATACCCCATCCCCCAATTTTACCATAATTTCTCTCCAAACGACAGCTCTGTGCCACTGCTGCGTGATGCAATTCATAAGCGGGATGGAGAAATTACTCATAATATCAACAGTGTGAAGCTGAGGGCCATTGTGAGCGGAGCTGATGTCACCCTTACGCCATTCACTCCTCCGTGGTCCTATTTACCGTGTGCTTTGATCCTGCCGCAGTTCTGCATGGTCTTTGTGTCACCTGTCTGGTTAGGTCATGTTTTTTCATATTAACCGGTACCACATGGCTTAATTTTAAGGCTATTATGATAGTGTTCCCAGTGTTGCATGTTTACCTGGTAATGAAACCAATGGTCCATTTTCTTTTTATCCTTTGGAATTTATGAGTCGGAATTTAAACATGACAAGCATTATTTGGTTTCTCATAAGTATTCCAATAGTCATGGGCAGTGAGTTTTAATTGCCTAAATGCATTCAAGGCTTCCACCAAGCAGCGCGATTGTGGGATTCTCGCAAAAACGGCCCTAGTGCCCGGAAGAAAAAATAGTCAAAGCGGGCCGTTCCCGCCCGTGTAATCAGTGAATTAAGCTGCTTGAACACTAGATGCGAAACAATTTTTTTGCATGACAGATTACATGCAAAATCAATATAATCTCTCGTGGGAAAAATTTGTCTCGCGTCCAGTGTGCAAGCGGCTTCAAAGTACCTATACAAGTACTGCTTGACTTGCACGTTCATTCACTCCCACAAAATCTGAATAGATTGGACATTCACAGAGAAACTAGCCAATGACTGGGTACGTTTTCTGCCTTGCCGCTGGCCGCTGACTGTAGATGATCTTGAATCTTCCCTTTCACTGCGCAGCACCATAATCAGGGCAGTGACTATATATCTTCATGGCCAACCTCGTCCCAAATTTCAGACATGGTAATCACTAGCCTGCCCAGCGCTGTACGTATTTTCGCCTTGGGGACAAAGTTTGCGCCGTCTGCACCTGGCGTCTATTAATTGAAACGTTTATTCACCAAACTCGCTTCAAATCAAGTGAATCATTTTTATAATGGGGGAGATGGCTTGTACGTTAATGATTTTTTTTTCATGCTGTCAATGCCAGTCTTTAATTTATGGGTGTACGATAACAGTTTCCAAAGTGTCGCCTTCCGTTCTTGTCAATTTCATTTTCCATGTCGAGGTTCCATGCGGATATACGTAGCGACCGAGAATCGCTCTGCTTAGCGAAAGCACTGCTATTTTTTTTTGCAGGTTTGTTAGTTGACTAGAGAATTTAGTCAACCCCAGTCCTGTTCCAAAGCATACCGTTCTGTCGCGTAATATCCATCATCTGATTATAGTCACTGGCAGTTGTTGTAACTTGTATTTTTATTTTTCAAATTTTACACGGTCACTCAGTCACTGCAAGTGCGGTAATTACTTTTGTCGAATACATTTTTTATTTTTGTGAGAACTTTTGTCTTGTTTCACTTCATCTGAATATGCTAAATGAATAGTTGTTACAGTCTCTTATGGTTGCGACAGCTGGCCATTACATACCGAAAATCCCCCTGAAAAAAGTTGGAAAGGGGGACATCCCCCCTTGAAAAATATTTTGGCAGAAGCCCTGTCCATTGATTATGAGTCTATTTTAAAGGGCATCTAAAGTCGATTCTCATACGGGACGTTGAACGTCCAATGTTTACAAACAAATTGCTTTTGTTGACATCTTGCATTGTCACATGACCAATTTCATTCATGTAAACCAATGTTTTATGTACATGCGTAGATAATCCTTCTATTTTGGGTTTGTTTGCGCAGGTGCGGCTTGCTGATTGGCCGATAAGCAAAAACAATAGGAATCAACTTTAGATGCCCTTTAAGTAATCGGCTCAATGGCTCTAGTTTTAAGGGGGTAAATGTGGCCTCTGACTTTCTTCCGTACTCCTTTCTTACAGGGCGATGATGGCGAGATCGGACCGCGGGGGCTGCCCGGTGAGCCGGTGAGTACTGTTCCCTAAAGTCCTCGTTTCCATTCTTATGTTCCGTTCATCTTATTTCTAACCAGATTTAGACGTGCCAGGCGCACTTATGTGGTCAACTCCTCAGTTCTCGCAGTGGTTGGATGTTCTCCCGTCTAATGGAGCTCTATTTTCTGCTTGCCCAGACAGATTGAGTTTCATAGGTTTGGAATCCATACTTCACATTCCGTTTCAGCTGAATTAAAATTTTCCATTGCTGCTCCCTGCTTTCTCTCCTCCTATGCTCCTGTCTGCTTAAAGAAATATTTTCACAACGTTGAATATAGGGCTTAAATAAGCAGTTACCAGAGTGTAAAATATATTTTCAATTGACGCACCAAGATTCCATGTCTCTGCATCAAAGAGCAGGTGTTTGCAATTTACCTCTACATTCATTTGCATTGAAAAAGCTTCAGCTCGGTATAAATATAAACATTGCATCTCAGATCCAGAGTTTCAAACTTACCATGATATTTATTGGTGCACTGATAAATGGGTTTGTTTCTGTTAGTCATTCCTGTGCTTGTTCTTTGTGTAATTATTACTTTTAAACTGTTTCGAATACAAGCACATCCGGTCTTTAAGACAGGAAGTCCTTAGACCTCAGTCACGACCTCAATGCACCACTAGACGCTTCTCATTGGTCCGACCACCTTGCAGGGTTGGATCTATTTTGGGGGAAACATACTGAGCATTTCTGGGGTGAGATTATACTAATACAATCTGTTTGGACAACACTGAGCAGCACAGAAAAATAAAAACGAGACCTAACCAATGAAACAGTCCTCGGTAAAACAAGGGGAAAAAATCATATAACAAACTCATAGTATTGGATAGGTTCTTCCTTGAAAACAAATAGTATATTCTGCAACATTTGTGCAGTGCAAGAGGTTAATGTGAAACACCTCCTCTTCGTTGCAGAGGCATGGAATTTAGGTAAGTTGATAGCTAAATATGCATATTGGTAGCTGCATCTTAAGCCCTATATTAATAGGCATGAAAGTATTGTAAAGTAAGGTGTCAGTAAAGTCAAGGATGGCAGAGCAACCTTTGTGACTCCTGCTATTGCTTTTTCCTGTGCCTCTGAAGTCATGAGATTCTCACAGCATTTTCTTCAAAAGAACTGTCTTTCTATAAAAATCTGAAGCGACTATATATGCCTGGGTGAAAGGACAAAATCAAATATGACAATATTTTTGACTGAATACCTCAATATCAATATTGTGACAATACAGTAGCGACGGTAATTGCTGCTTTCACAAGATATTTGCCCATAATATTTTGATATAAATTGCAAAGCAGCTATGGCAGTATTTCATGCTTAGAAAATAGTGCCCCTTCACTGTAATGCAGACTTAAAAACCAGGAAAAGACAACGTTTCTGCCACAAAACAATATTGCAACATCCAAAATCTCAGACGATATGTTGTCTGATATCCCAATCTCAATATAAAATCAATGTACTTCCCTGCCATAGGCCTGTGTTACCTGGAGGGACAGCAATAGTCAGCAGGACCTGTCTGTGTGCCCTGATTATCCTCAGCCATAGTTGCTTCAGTCGAGCATTGGTGAATCCCCCATTTATCCTGCTAACCAGCCCTGTTCTAGAAGATCTGTCTTCCTGTCGGTTTTCATTTCAACCCTTGTTTGGAAGACCTGACTCAACTAATTAGCCTCAAGGTTTGCTTTGTTAGGGAGTTAGTGAAAGCCAGCAACACCGAAGATGTTTAGGAGGTTGGTTCCTTACCACAGCTCTACTGGTGCAACCAGGCCCATCGCTCATAATGATCTCAATTTTAACATGCATAATTTATTTTATTTCTTTTATTTCAATTTCTGCTCCCACACGGCTTCTGTTTGAATGCCTGGAATAGGTCTGACACAGTCAATGTAATTTTTACTTGGCAAGAATATCATGGAACTGACAAAATGGCAATCAGTAGCCCAAACATCAAGACAGGAAAAAAAACGGTTATCCTGAAATAGGCATTTATCAGCTATTGTCAGGTTAGTGGAGTACGCTGCTGTACGCGCCAAATTGAGTACTTGGCTTCGGGAATGGGCCAGATAAAAATGAAACATAGAAATTATATTTAGGCCACATTTATACTGCCTGGCAAAAGTGACCCAAATCTATTTTTTTTTCCTCACATGTAGCACAGGTTGCATTTCTAATGAACGCATAAACAGGAAAGAAGCACTAGGAATCGGATATGCTCAAGTCCGTTTCTCGCCTCGAACATATGTGTAAATAAGTTGAATATTAACCCTCAGAGTGCTGGAATAAATTTTCAAGAAATTGATAACCAAAAAAGAAAAAAGATTGTTGCGCTCAAGTCAACAAAATGAACTGATGAGTGCTACAGGTGCGTAGAGCTGATTTAGTAGAAAAAATGAGAAATGCTGACCGCACCCTGTGACAAAGGAAAAGATCAGTCTAGTCCGTAAAAAAACAATTTTTTTTGTGCACTAGTAACACTTTTTGTCACTGGTATGTGAGCTGCCATAATTGGTTTTTTACAGGCTAGACTGATGTTTTCCTTTGTCGCAGTGTGCTTTCAGCATTTCTCTTTTTTTTCAAGAAATTGTAAATAAATGATCATAATACACAATAAACAATAGTGCTTTTGAAAAGCTATTACGTGGAAACTTGCTTAAAAGAGTTCCTGCAGCTTTGATTTTGATATTTTACATCATTGAAAAACAATAGCTGCATTTAGCGCTCCTAGGGTTAATTGGATATCTGTGCCTGTCATCTAAAAAGACAGATCAGATGTTTCCTGTCAAGTGCGATTTGCATGTAATTGAACATGCAAAGTTCTTTTTCTCATTTTGCAATTTAATCATTTGCAAAGATAACTCCACATGCAGAGCTGGCACAACTACTCTTCCACTGTTCCTCGTCAAAGTTTACAGCGACAAGTCACCAATTTTGAGTCCGTTCCCACATCCACTCATCGCCCTGAACTGATGCAGCTACTATCATTGCCCCATGCACCCAGCTAGTCTGAAACCAAACATTTTTGTTTTGCCCAAGCTGATGAAGACCACTTGTATACAATTCAGATATGCCAGAGTTTTTAATAAATTCTGAGTTAACCATAGCATTTCATGGTATGAAATAGTTAAATTAAATGTTTCTTATACATTTCAGCGCAAGTAGAATGCATTTATTTACAGAAAAAATGTAGCAGGTTTTACATATCAAGAGCAAATATATGATCACTTTGAATTTGGGGCCACTCGTCATTCAGTGCACCTAGTTGTGTTGAAACCTTGAAATAAATGGCCCCAAATTGAAGCAATTGCGGTATAATTTGCAAAGACATGTTATGTACATTCATTATCGATCATTAATGGCATAGAAATGTCCTAAAGTCTTCGCTACAAAGCTTAGTTAGTAGAATCAGGTGTGTAACTGCTTAGTAAGAATGAAAACCTGCACCCACACCAGCTCTTTCTGAATAATGCCACCCTGTGCATGATTTTTGTCCCCACAATGCCGCGCAATGCGTCGTGGCAAGGTGTGCCATTTCAGTGGTATGCAGCGGAGCCTTGTTTGCACCCTGTTCGCCCTATGCGCGGCCAAAAATGCATGAACACTTTGCGAGAAGTTCCTGCCATGCGTGAATGGTTCGTGACGTGCGCGAACTATACGTGAGCTGGGCGTGCCATGATCATGCGAACAAATAGGGTGACAACACCCTAATTCGGCACGCATTGGCAAGCATCGTTGGCAGTGTTTGCGCCGAGTTCGCGTAGTGTTCACGCATGGTTCATGCAAGTGGTATGCACGTGGCACGAACATTGTGTGCCAAATGCGAGCCGAAAGTTTTTATCGTTTCAAAATTCTCTCTTCGACATGGCACACACCCCCACACCCTTCACAGACCCCTCACGCTCGTTCCCAAAAACTTTAATCATTGCCACGACGCATTGTGCGGCATTGCAGTAACAAAAGTCTTGCAAGTGTCAGAGTGGCATAAGATTGAGGACCCCTGCACCAAGGCAATCAAGAATGCAGGCAGAGAAGTCAATTTGCATAATATGGAAATTTCTTTATGCGGGCACAAAAGGGTTAAGATACGTTAAATATTTTGTGCACCTATAAAGAGCTATTAAAACGCAGTAGCTTGAATGATTATTTTGCTCTTGTTAGTGTTCATTACAAATAGTGATAAGTGCTGGCTTAATGTTTCCTTCTGTTTTGGTAATCAAATTTTTGTATATGCGTGTGGGTTGTTTCAAGTTTTACGCAAATGTAAACACATTTGGTATCGGATAGGAGTCACTTATAAAAGTAAATGCAAACAGGCAATAAAAAAAATCAGATATAGGCAAAAGGTTTGGAACTGGACACGGGATGCAGCGCAAAAGCAGAGTTATACGTCTGCGGATTGTTTATTGTTGTCTTTTATGCGATTCTTGATTAATGTCACTGACACAGTACACTGCATATAGCCTCAGATCATATTTATTTTTGCACATTCACATCATGTCAGTATGTGTCAACACAGACAGTAGGTATGGCTCCCCCATAAAATGAGCTTGGACATTAAGGTAGAATAAATCATATTTCAGCTGCAGTGTTAGTGTGGCATTGGAGCTGCCTTGGCTGGAGGCAGGCTGGCTGGCTGCGCTCCCACAGCTGCAGTTTTATAGACAGGCCAGCAGAGGGAGAACATCATACAGCCGCCCCCCCCTCCACCTTTGGGAAAGAATTGCTCATGCATGACTTCATCCTCCCCAGCATCTCAGCTGGAATGGTAGGGAGTGGGAGGGGGGAAATCACACTGGGGGCCTTTAAAATGTCTAGTTCCAAAAGTATGACCTTTTTTCATCTCGTGACCTATAACCAGCTCCTCCAAACATCCTGCTTTCTCACAGCATCGTCAATATTCCTCTTAAACCTGACGCTGTGTTGTTATATATTTAGGTTTTCTCTGGTTATGCACCGAAGGTACCAAGTGCATATCTGGATGATAAGTGAGCAAGGATGCCTTTTGAAGCCCTTATGTACTATCCAGTGTCAAACGCCACTTTTTCCTTCGGGTTCTTTTTTCCTTTGGAGAAGTTACAAATCCTCAGTTTCAGATAGAAGCCTCGTTTATAGATTTTTCAAGTTGCTCCGGATACAGAAATAACTTCCTTTCTCTTTCTGGTACCTTTCATTTTATGTGGAATATAAGAAAGGTTATGTTCATTTTAATTTTTTTCATCAAAAATGACGATATCATATACAAAGTTTTCCTCAGACATGTCCTCATCCAGATCTGAGTTTATGTCACATTACATTTTTCTGCCCCATTGGTAGATTCGATATGTGATTTTATAGTAGTTATGGAGGTTATTTCAGCGTCTTCTGACAGAAAAATCTCAAAATGGTCAAAAAGTCATACAAAAGGTTTTCATCCGACTCCAGAAAAATATATTATTTCTTTATTTCATTCCAATTCTCTTTCTTTCTGTCATCTGTCATATTGTTTATTTCTTCCCTCAGGGGCCTCGTGGTTTGCTAGGGCCAAAGGGACCCCAGGGACCTCCTGGATCTCCTGTGAGTGCACGACTTGAAAGCCGTCAAAAAATGGTTTAGGAAAAAAATACCCTTTTGTGGCCTGTTGTGCTTGTTGAATAATAGACTGTGGTCATACAAAGTGACTTATGACCTCAATTCAAGCATAGAATTAGTGTGTATGAATTTGTGCATTGTATTTGTGCATTGTACGGAATAAATATCACCAGCCTACTTATATTATACTGAAGTGCTGTATTGCATTGTACATTTGTACATGACTACACAGATATCAGCTGGCTTTCACATCTGACTCTTTCATGCTTGACAGGGTGTGACTGGAACGGATGGCCACCCAGGACCCAAAGGAAATATTGTGAGTTGAACAAAAGACATGTACACACAGCGAACAGGAAACACCCCTGCACATAGCTTTACCCAAAAATGCCACTGGATACTCAGTGAGACTGAGTGTGCATAACGTAATTGAGGCCTGGAGATGAAAGAACACCATTGCTCTTTCTGTAATTCCAAATGGACTTGGCGGATGCAGGGGCCTAATGAGAGCCTCTTGTGTACGAGGCTGCTTCCCCACGGGGATTTTGTCCATTAAGGAGGGATGGTGGATGTGTATCTCTCCACCAGCCCAGTCTCACACTCTTAATTGATTCTCAATTATCTTGAGCGAAGCACTTGAGTCTTGGCAGTTTCTGTCTCCACGTACGCGTGTGCGGTCCACACAAGAGCAGTAATCTCGCTCTGGAGTAATTGCCTTTTTTGAGACCTGAATGCTAATCATTAAGACTTATACTGCGAGAATTTGTAATGGCTCTGTCTGTCGCTGATGGTAAATCTCACTCCAAAATCGAGATGGGAAGCTCTTTGCTGATCGGTAGAGTGCTGAAAATAATTTGGGCCAGTCTCCCTTTTGGTACTTTATGTGGAAGGAATTATGAGCCTAATATTATCATGCCTTAATAAGGGAAACAATAAAATCATTTTCTTACTTACTGCCGGAGCAATGGTTGCTTGAGTTTTATGGTCAGAAGAAAGAGAGAAGACTAGACTGCGTAACTGAATGCTCAAAAGGGCAAAACCATACTAGCAGGAACACAGTGTGAAGATATCTGAGTCTCATCTCATAAGGATGATATGTTTATGTTTTGATTTAATGCGTTAGAGTATTCCATTAGACTGTGGATGCTGTTTTTAGATCTGACAAATTTTTGCCCCTCTTTGGACAGAGGGAAGGAGTGGGCAGTTTGGGGATGAGGGAACTACAGCTTGTGGTCATGCATGTGCCTTTTTTTTAGGGTCCTCAAGGAGAGCCTGGACCTCCTGGCCAGCAGGGGAACCCAGGAGCTCAGGTCAGTATCCGCTGCGGAAGAGTGCCGAGATAAAAAAAAAAGCTCCTGTTTATCTGGGGTGCATTTCCCAAAAGCATAGTTGCTAACTGCGCGAGCAACTTACATAGTTCGGCCGAATGCAGTCAATGGTTCCAAATATGTAAGTTAGCATCTGTGCTTTTGGGAAACACACCCCCGATCAGTCAGATTCTGCCAGAGCTCTGATCTTTTCCAAATCATCCTTCAGAATTAAACAGGTAACAGCTTTCAAAGGCGGCCATTTAATAAAGGAATGTAGCCAGTTAACCTTCGAGTGCCTCTTCATCTCTCAATGCAGTGCCCAGCTGTCCAGCAAGTCTTGCAATGAGTAATCAGCCTGCTTTGGCAGTCAGGCTGTATTCTTACTGGGTGTCTTATATTGTCTCTCATTCATACGTTGCCTCATCACTGTAGGGTCTGCCAGGGCCCCAAGGAGCCATCGGTCCTCCAGGAGAGAAGGTATGACCCCACGTCAAGTTCTTGAAGATCAAACAATGATCAGCCTCTCAACTCAATCTACACCTGCTCATGTACAAAAAAATCAGAGTGCTAAAGACATCAAATATTAATAAAATCCAAGAGGTCTATTCTCACTTGCTCCCCTTTTTCATAAGCACACACATAATGGGCACTTCACTTGCCTGTCACCAGCTCTTGATGAGAAAGTAGATTATCCAGCAATCATCGTGTGTTGATTGCTTCTGTCTGGCATGTAGCATTGGTCTTTATTGCCTAATATTGGTACCACAAAACCTTTTAATTAGAAGCAGTAGAATAGGCTTGAGTAAGGATTTCTTGGCCTCTAAAATACACCAAGGCTCTTGCCAAATACCAGTTATCTGCGCCACCTAGCGGTGATGTACAGTTCTTCAGCTCAGCACAGAATTAGAGCAAAATAACATTTTTTTTTAAAAAGCTGCCAAGGATCAAAAATATTTAACATTTTTTCTTTATAAATCCAAACAAATATTGCAATTCCACTTGGAGTCGGATAAAAATTGCTGGACCCATAGCCGATATCACACCAGTTGGTGAATCCTTGGTCTCCTTAAGTAGCCGCTTATTAAAGCTTAATGTTTAAAGTAATTGCCAAGCTGAGGTCCAGAATTGCTGTTAATATAATTGCGACTGCAGAAAGGGGCATGTAAGTTCTCCGAGAAGTATAATTTATCTTTGATGTAGCCTAGATCTAATTGGAACTGAGAATGAGTTTTCAAATGAGTGGAAATTTTTTGTGGATGAACCAAAGTCACACCAAAGAAATAGGTTGCACAATGCGTATTGATGCTATATCACTGCGTCTTGCCAAACTCAGAATTTATCATGCTTCCCCAAATAGCTTTAAGCTGTTCAAAATAGCTGTTTATTTTTCAGACTTGATTAAAATCTCCGTGGTGAGAGATTACGAATGACAGTTTCAGAAATGCTCATCTCCCAATGCCCATAAACTGTGCGACGGAGTTTTTCTGAGTCACACTTACAGCATTTGTCCTCCGTCCGCAGGGTCCGACAGGGAAGCCAGGCCTGCCCGGAATGCCGGGAGCTGATGGACCTCCGGTGAGTCAGTGATTCCCGCTTTGCTCTGACAGTTTGGGTGATAGACAGGTATCTGGGGAAAAGGCAGATGACACAAACACAGATGTTGCCACGAGGCAAGATGAGGAAGGGAGAACACCTGCTGTCCTTTGATGTGCAGAAAGACCACATTCCCCATAGATCCTGGGGAGGGGGGGGGGAAATATTGCACCCTGTGTATCATCTTTGAAGGCACTTCGCACAAATTCTGACCATCTTCAAAAATATCTGCAATTATGAAGAAATAAACAATAAAGCAAGAGTAATTTTAAATAATGGCATCGCTTTATGGCAGCAATACACAGAATCTGGAGGGGATGTATCTGTACTCACCGGGCTGCTGAATGTTCTGGCTGGTGGGAGGTGCTGGATAGACATACTTCAAGTTGGGTAGTGCCTGGTTTTGCCTCAATTGTTTCTAAGATGGCGGCCGGGTCACAAACTTTCAAAGTTTACAGCTAACAGTACACTGAAATGTGTTTCTGAAAAAATTGAGACATGAAATAGGCAATGCAATAACAGAATCTAGTTTCATGCTTCATCGGCACTGTCAAGTGTGACAGTTTGATCTGAGTTTAGCGAGCCAGCTGCATTGTGCTGAACGGGCCTCATTTGCATAAAGTTGAGGTCCAGTTGTGATTATGCAAAATGAGATACGGCGAATGGTCAGTCAACTCGTCCTGCCTTGTCCATCACACACTGGGCGACTGTATCTCCTGCTCACCATAGAAAATAAATTTGATCCATCAACTTTACATATGTCAATGGATTTTACGTGTCTGCACCATTAGTTGAGGATTTGTATGTCCTGGTGTGAAAATAGAGTTTCCGAGTCCCATTTTCTTGAGATTTTTAGTGAGTTGAGTAGCTGTACCTCCAATCTGAAGGGCTGGGAGTTTGAGGCAGTGAATGGGGGTGATAATGATGGATACACATTGAATCTCTCAGTAAGAGCTGTAATAGCCCTTGTGGTGGGAAAATGTTGGTTTGCTGATGAGCAGAGTCCAATTCCTCTATCCCCAGCCTCGCCCAGAGAGCATGCAGTGATGGATTAACAGGAATTATGGGATCACATTGTGACACTCTCTTAAGACCTTCAGTACAGGCATGGATGACCAATCAGTACTCGTACTGAGCCAGCTAAACCATAATGTTCTCACAATGTTGCTTCCATGCGGTGACAATGCTCTCCATTCACAAAACATTTTTGTTGAACTGTGAGAACATACAGTGTTATGCTCGCTAGGAAGCCTCTTGATCCTGATTAATTATTGTAAATTGAAAGATTGTAACTCGTATATTTTTGTTCTGTTTCAAATTGCTGTGACTGTATAACTCTGAGGTTTTATAACAATTTACAGGGTCACCCAGGAAAAGAGGGACCAGCTGGTGAAAAGGGAAATTTTGTGAGTATTTGATGCGATGTGTGGCATGTCTTGTGATTACATTTGGAGGTGTTTCTGTTGAAATAAATGACAAATTTAGCTGCCATAAAACCTGTGTGATCTAGTCCTCCCCTTACTTGTTACCTTTGTTCTTTACAGGGACCCCCAGGTCCTCAAGGCCCAATTGGCTATCCCGGACCCAGAGGAGTTAAGGTAAACTCCAGCTTGCAACAATAAACATTAGAATTAAATGCATTTCATAATATTGTCTGATTACAAGTGCCAATTTCTTGTTCAAATTCCATCAAACCACTGGATTACAGTACTTAAGATTACAGTGGTGCAATTTGTGGTTTTATATTAATTGTATGTGCCGGTTATTTCCCAATAATCATACTGCAAATCTCAAAAGTTAATTGTATGTATTGTACAGCTGAGAGGATATGTGGTCAATGCGCTGGTCGCAGAAAATCCGGGTACTGAAAATAAAAATCCTCCCCAGTGTTGTGTTTCTCCCACTTGTGATTGCTAATTAGCATAAACCTTTAGCCAAGAGGTGAAGGCAAATAATGAAAGTGTAGGAGATACATGTGGGTGGCTGCAAATTTAGTTTCCAACTCTGCATGGGAAAAGGACACATGCAGCATTGAAGCACACTGGACTAGATGTAATCCTGTAGTGCTACCACTAGGGGGTGTAGCATTGTTTATGTTTTAAATGAGACTTCACTTTTTATGTATTTGCATTCTTGCACAAAGCCACACATTGGCCCAAAAATTAAACTTTAGGTAAAAAAAAATCTTTTTTTCAGGGGGCTGATGGAGTCCGTGGACTGAAAGGAAATAAGGGTGAAAAGGTATGCAGCTGCTGACCTGACAGTTCTGTTGTTCTTCTATTCATTTATTTATTTGCTCAATATCAGTTAACTGTGTCACATAATTTTCTATTCCCCCTTCGTATTTCTTTATTCCTGCATCTCTTGCAGTCTAAAATATTCCACAGAGTTAGTATGTACCAGGCACTGCTCAGACTTTTTACGTAGCCAATATACCACAGCTATGCCTTGCAGCAAGAGCTGGAGTTTCTATGGCAACAGACTGAAATGAGGTTTATTCTTTTCCCTACTGTGTGCCATGTGTCCTATGTTAAGATTAATTAGCCCTCTCACCACTCTCAGTGCCACAATTGCTTAAATAAATCTGTGGGCCTGGAGTGCATCCTTAATCACTGAAATGAGTGAGGGGGAGCGAACGTTCTCATTTTTGTATGACCTCATACTTTCTTCCTGTTCTTTGTCCTCCCTCAGGGAGAAGATGGCTTCCCTGGATTCAAGGGGGACATGGGAATTAAGGGTGACAGGGTAGGTGATTTTTTTCCATTTTTCAATGCATTGCATAATATCACTCAGGCATAGACACATAGGCACACTCCCCCACCCACACACACTCATATGGGCACACACACACTCGCACAGGCACACACGCACACAGGCACACTCGCACAGGCACACATGCGCACACACGCACACGCACACACACACACACACACTCACACAGGCACACACATACTGAATATTGATTCAGAGGCTCAGATCTGACAGTTTCTCTTGAAGACAGGAGCCAGCTCAACGCTTGAAAAGATGAAAGTTTCGCAATGTATTTCAGTTTCCTAGTGAGATAATATAGACTCAGAGAAGGAGGTAAGCATCAGTAAGCTTTAGTAGGCTTTGTTATTGAAGGAGAGTACATCCTTTGTGGAATATATACTCTGCTCGACAAATATAAGCAAGGTCTTCATTTATTTTACCAGCTTTGTATCCCCAACTACTTGGGCAGTGCTGCCCTCAATGATTATCTCAGCAAATTAATTTGAGTGACAACGATACACATTAAGAGTTTGTTTCCAAAATGCAATATATCCATTTTACTCATTTTGAGTTGGCAACTATTGCATTTTATAGAAAAAGACAAACTTTGACCATGAAAAAATACACCTTATAGTATGTATTTCTAAAAACTTATTTTTGCACCATGTATAAGAAGCACAGGGCTATCGCTCCATGGTATTATCTCAATTTTTGTCAGTTTGGCACCTCTTGCATTTTTGAAACAAACTCTCCATATATATATATATATATATATATATATATATATATATATATATAGGGAGTGTTATAGAATGCTACACTGTAGCGTACCCTATAACTGGTATGAGGTCTATGGGCGCTGAGGTAACCTTGACAGTAACAGGTCAATATATAGAGGGTCTCCACATTCCCTGTTGTCATAAAGTATTCTGACCCTTGAGCCGCTGTGTAATTGTTCATAATATGCAAACACAGACTGCCGCTATACAGCTCAGGGCTCAATTAGATGACACCCGCACTGCCCATCATATCCAATTAATGCTGACAGGCCATCCACTCCCTGCCAAGTCCCTTTGAAAGAGTTCTGCTGAGTCTGTTATAGAATCAGAAATGTCCCACCATCCCTGCCTCTCCTGGTTATCCTCGGATCTCATTAGGAATTCTTAGTATAGCAAAGTCAGCCGAGTCATTGAACACCATTGACGATATGCAGAAATACTTACTCTGTCCCTCGCTGGACTTCTTCATAATCCCAAACTGGAACAAAATTCTACAAACAAAGTTACATGGAAATCCATGCTGTCAAGTCACATTTGATAATTACAGATAAAATCATGAGAGAAAAGGTGAGATGTGTGAGAGGATGGTTCATGGTCGTAAAATTTATTTTAAATTGTCCTAGTTCTTGGATTTAAAAAAACATTTCAGCCAATGTGGGTTGCACATTCGAGAGACGATATTGCCACAGTGAACTCATACGGGCTTAGGGTCAAAGATAATTGAACTGTCAGCTATAGAGTCTTCTATTGAGTCTCCACTGTAAATCTGTATTGTCGGGTCCAGATTATGCCGGGCCGGAGGAGTGAACCTGTCAGTTTTATGAAACTAGAGTGGCATGAATATGTTTTAAGACATAGGGATAAAGCTGCTCGTATTTCAACACTCAGCGCCTGACAGCTCCGGAAATTGCTTTGTCCATTTCCTTTGAGAGACTAAGTGCACTGTTGTATATGCAGCAGTAGGGTCTAAGGCAAGTGTCAATTCACATAAGTCATAATTTCACTCTTTATTGGAAGCCATATAAGACTTTAGGACAATATTGGGAACAGTATTAGATGTAATGACCTCAAGAAGATGAGGAAGTTTTTACCGCATCTGGCTTATTACCTGATTGGTATATATTCATTCAGGGAGAACTAGGACCTGCTGGGCCCAGAGGTGAGGATGGGCCTGAGGGTCCAAAAGGACGTTCTGGACTTCCTGGAGATGCCGGTCCACTTGGGCCTACTGGTGACAAGGTCAGTGTCAGGGAAATTTCTTTTATGATGTTATTTTGTACTGTGATCCATCGAAGGTAAGAATGTATTTGAAATTAGTGAATAATTATTTCATATTCCTCTGCTCTTTTTAAATGAAAGAAAATTAACATTTTCTGTGTGGACTTTCCAAACTAGAGCATTAGAAATGCAGCTAATTTTATCGAGGAATTGACGCACATATTAGCCTGAATCAAATTTTACTGAGAACGTCCATTAATGCATTTTCAGACTGGCTCAAATTTAGTCAAAGACCAAAGCATTTCGCAGCACTGTATTTTTCAATTTGTCTGATGGTGTGAAGACTTTCAAGACATTTCATTCACGCAAATGAGCCAACAAGAGCTAACCCATATAAGTGCTTAGCTCAACTCTCAGAATATGATCCAAAGAAGGTGTGAGTGACACATGTAGCATAAATGTGAATGAAACTGACACTCAAAGTACCTAATTTTATCTTTTCAGGGCAAGCTTGGTGTTCCTGGGTTGCCAGGTTACCCAGGTAGACAAGGTCCTAAGGTAAGTTGTTATACGATGTCTTTCAGTTTTTTTCTAAGTACTTTACCTGAGGGTAATGCCGGGTTGTGTTTTTGCAAAGAATCTGTAATCTCCTGGGGTGTCCGTCTTGAGGCGTATATTTCTAAGAGCCCGTCATTAAACATGGCAGCCGGTTTACCTTTTCCAGTCCCACGGCTCTCCTTTGGCAGCCCATGATTTAAAGCACCAGACATGTTTGAACTCATCTGATCAAAGCACACCAGATTCAGCATACCATTTGGGCTCTGCGATGCTCCACAGTACAATATTCAGCTGGACAGGCTCTTCCCACCTCTTTGCCTTTGAAGGGCACGTGGTTAAATCTTGTCCTCCCTCTCCCTTCCTTGTGTAATTTAGGGATCTCAGGGATTTCAAGGTTTTCCTGGAGCAAATGGAGAAAAAGGAACAAGGGTAAGTAAGAACCAACCATTTTAAATTGATCTGCTGTAGAGAATTCACTTATACCAGTTATGCCTGGCGTATGCGGTTAGAATATATATCCCATAAATTATATATATATGGGACAGCTCAATGGCCTCTCACATGTTTAAATAGAGCTGAGTCATTAACACAGTCTAAGAGGTTTGGGTTTTATGAGATGCTAATTGAAAAAAAAACACATCTCCTTCAGCATTAAAGAGCAAATGAGCAGCTTTTCGGTGAAAACAAGAAGTCTTCTCATTGCCCGTTATTTTTGTATCATTTGGAAATATCAAAGTTGTATAAAACAAATATTGTGGACTTTTTTATGATAGATTCCTTTCAGGGATCCGGAATTCAGTTTGATGTCTCATTGAAAATGATCAATTTCATTGAAATGATCCTGATGACGTATTACATTTAATTGGAAAATATATTCCTTAATTAATACCGACAGATGAAGCAACATTTTTCTGAAGGGTAGGTGGGGTATTTGCTGAATTATCCATGGGAGGATGTAATGAATGTGTTTGCTAATGCTAACCCACACTTAGTCCTGTGTTTGATGACCTGCCTTGTGTCAGTTTAATTCCGCTCGTGAAGCCTACCTTTGCTGAGGCTCGCATTTGTCAAACTGTCCAGGAGAATGGCTTTCATCTCCTCAGGGCTGTGATCAGAAGTGTGCACAGTGTGCTTTTTTAATTCTTCTTTTTCACCACCTCAGGGCACTGCGGGAAAACCAGGGCCAAGAGGACAAAGGGGTCCAACAGTAAGTTTCCTCTCACTTTTCTTTTTTTGCTGGCGTGGTGTTATTTCGATATCCTGTCATGGTCCAGTGCTCTCTGCACCGGAGGCTTGTCAAATAAAGTCCTATGCTGGACAATGAAGCGGCCTTATGTTGGATATCCTGGTTGTAAAAATGAAGATGATAGAAGGAAACGTTGCAAATCTCCTTGAAGTTCAGGAATCATCTGAGCCAGTGCTACCGTTGGGCAGTGCCAAGCGATTTATTGACTATTTTGAAAATAATTATAACTATTATTTTTTTCCAACTGCTTTTAAGCTAATTTACTTTGATTGAAATGTCTGGTTTTCATGTCACATATCATGTCATTGTGTATCATAATCAGTCTCTAATGCATTAATTTTCAGATGGCAGGACTGTGATATCACCTCCTCGCCTCATGAATCATGGATTCTGACATGTGAATGGAAGAACTCATTACTCAGCTGAATGCCACTGAATTCTCCATTTTCTCATAATATTTCTCTAGGGTCCACGAGGAGAAAGGGGTGCAAGAGGTCCAACAGGAAAGGCAGGGCCTAAGGTGATTAGTACTGATTGTATCACTTCAGCGGTTGACTTTTATCAGTATATGAATCCGTATTATCATCAAACTGAGTGTAATGAACCTTCCCATCCCTCCACAGGGAAACTCAGGAAGTGATGGGCCTCCCGGTCCACCAGGCGAAAGGGTATGTTATCATACTGGCATGAATCATGGTAAAAATTTAAAAAAGCTTCAAGAGATAGAGAGCACAACATGAATTCCTATAAGGATGGCAAAAAAATGCAGACAACAGTGCCGAATGGAACTTGTCATTAAAATTTTAAATGGTCAAATTTTTGTTGTTATAGTGAATGGAATTCATAAGCAGGTGCAACATAAACATCTCATGGACATGGAAAACGAGATATTATTGTTCCAATGTAGATAAAGCCATTCTATGTGAATCTTTGCCCTATTCATGTAGACTGTATTGAAACACAGTCATATCGTAACATCACTGTTGGAGCATATTTTATTTGCAGTTGTTCAGTCCTGTTTATTTTTTCATTCAAAATTGTATGAAAAAGTGATCAATAATGCAGTAATTCCTCTGACCACTGTTTTTCAGGGTGTTCCAGGGCCTCAAGGGCCAACTGGATTTCCAGGACCCAAGGGCCCACCAGTAAGTAGAGAGCATTTCCAAAATATGAGTGTGATTTTTTTATGGTTTTATCATTGCTAATTAGACCATGAATGGTGTTTTGTGTTGAGCATTGTACAGCTTTATTATCCTTTCTCCATCACAGATGGGGAGCTCTTGCCGTAGCTGTTATTCTTAATGACACATCTGTGTTGGAGTTAATTCATGTTCCCTCTATTCACACCAGGGTCCAGCTGGAAAAGACGGACTTCCAGGACACCCTGGCCAGAGGGGAGAAACGGTATGTATCTCGTCTCGCCCTTGGCTGTGTCCCCTATTTGGACAGAAAGTTTCGAGCAAGTTAATCACTGAAAAGATGGAACAGCATACGGTGCCTGTCAAATAAGTGAATGCAGTACGAGCAATACAGGTGTAACTTTTTGTCTTCAACAAATAATCTTATCCCCATTCACAGGGCTTCCAAGGAAAGACTGGACCTCCCGGACCACCTGGTGTTGTTGGACCTCAAGTAAGTCTCTAGTTCTGGCCCATCGCTGAGATAAAGCACACAGTTCACCTGGCTGGGTGGTCCAAACTTTTGATTTTTGCACTGAGCTCAGTAACCATGCCTCTGAGGGTCTGAACAGGGCCTATATGAGCCAAAACAGAGTGCACGGCCCCTTTAACTTTTATATGAAACATAGCTGTTTTGTGAGCTTGTCAGACAGCCTTGGATCGAAACAATAAGAAGACCTTACTCGTGCAAAACACTGACAAAATAAAAAAGACAGCTACTATTTGCAACTGATCTGCATTCAGATAGAAAATTATATTTTTGTCTTTTGCATTCCAACAGAAAGATTGTCAATGGAGGAACAGGGGAGGGATCCAACATCCTGGCCTCAATCGATCTATTATACAATTCTGGCCTTGAAGACTTTAAAGCTCTCATTCAGAAAATATGACGATTGGTTTCACTTTTTTGACCCCACTTGGCTTGAATCACTTGACAGAATAATAGTGCTCTCAGTTATGTACCATAAAAGCTTAGCCAAGCTCATAAGCCATACATTTTAGAAAATAGCGGGGCATTACTAATTGCTTTTATTTCCCTACTCATATTAATGGCTATGGTGCAAGCGAATTGCTAACATTTAAAGAGAGTAAAATAAACATTTGTCAATATATATGCCCTTTTAGCAGCGTTACTAAAATATTTAATGTGCTTAAATCAATTTTAATGGATAGGAAAGTGAAGGAAGTAACCATTAGACGGGGTGTTTTGGCTGTGTTCGTACCTCAGGCAAGAAGTTTCTAAACAGCACGTTTTTCAAATGCCTAGACTGCCTCCATGTCGTTCCACTCAGACGTAAGCCCTTACCTATTCATTCATTATAGATGCCCAGTCAACAGTCCATTTCCATGCCTGAGCTTTTTCCAATCACTAATTGCCATTCTTGCATATATCGACATGCCATTCTGACCTCTCCCACTCTTGGAACAGTCAATGAATGGAAATTTTTGCTGCTTTCCTAAGAATAAACATGAGACAGCAACATAAACATGGGAAATGCGGTTTTCCTGGGAAAAAATGGCTGCTCAAGAAAAACGGACAGCTATTAATTTTCCCAAAATCAGTGCTCATCATTTATGGAAGAATGCTGGATGCATATTACAGAAATTTGAATCATAAATAATGAAAATAGCTTTAACACATTGGGCTCTATTTTAACGCCTTTTCAAATGGAAATGCTTGCAGCGGTAGCGAAATTCACAATTTTTTCTGTCACAAACAGCATGTTTGTAGCCTTTACCCTGTTTGGTAATTTTTTGTTCTGAAATTAACGTGTTTGCGTCACATTGGGTTGAACAGCGCAAGCTGACATGAAGCAATATCACATCACGGGCCTTTTTAATCTTTTTGACCCTCCCATACCACCTTAAACAAAACGCTGTGGCTCTGTGGAACTTTCTTGGGTCTGAATCCCCTGCCAGTGGAGCTGTTCGCAAATAAACACATTTTGTCCAAATTGTTTTCTCTCCCCTTTTACTTTTCACTTTTGCTATATACGCTATAATGAATGCCTATACAATTGTGGTGGGCTCTGGAGGGAGGGAGAGTGTGGGGTATTTGTGAATTTTTTTTGTGCAAGGCGAACGGAAAATAACATCAGTCACACCCTTGTTTAATTCTACAAGGACTGTTTTGTATACAGTTTGAATAAAATAGTTATTTGGTCTCTATCTTCCCAAACCCAGCCACTCTTTCATGGAGAGGAAGGAGGCATCTATCAGAGATGCTCACAAGTCTGAGCTCAAGTCCAAGTCAAGTCTCAAGTCTTTGAGCTTAACCACGTCAAACTAATCCTGTCCAAATAGGGCTTAAGAATGAAATGAGATTCAGCTTGGCGGACTCCTCAGGGTTTGTTGCTGTACAAAAGAAAAATGATTGTTCACCAGTACCGAACCTCAAGTCAGAGTCGAGTCTGAAGTCTTTTGAGGTCGAGACTCAAGTCAAGTCTCAAGTCACTGTGTGTGTGACTTAAGTGTGATTCGAGTCCAAGCCGCAAGTGCAAGTCCCCATTTCTGGCATCTATACAGGTGCTTGTTTCTCACCTGACAAAATTTTCAGTTTGCTATGGTGTTAATGAACTAGATTTAAAGGGAATGACAGCAGCTGATATGATTGGCCTTAATGAACTAAGCCCTTATGATATCCATTCATCTTAGACCAGCGCTTTTGACAATGGCACCACAATTGCGCTATTGCCCTTTATCACAAAATTACTTGATATCAGTTATACTTGTCCACTTTTTATTAGTCCCCTACAGGAAACGGAGGGAACTATAGGATTGCACTCCGTCTGTTCGTCAGTCCGTCCGTCAGTCCGTCCGTCCACATTCGTGTCCGCTCCATAACTTCAATACCGTATGACCTAGGAACATCAAAGTTGGTGTGTGGATGCATCTTGGGGAGAGGGTGTGTCATGTACCCTATTCAGGTCACTTTGACCTACTTTTTAGGAAATATAATATGCATACACCGGTAGGGGACTAGTATTGCGCTGCAATACGACATTCGTCGATAAGCGGTGCACTTGTTTGAAATATCATGAGCATGCGCACTTTCCGAATGCGTTAAGCCTTTAAAACTCTTTTGCGTTCACAAACCTCAAGTCCAAAACCACAACTGAGCACCCAACATGTGAAGAGCACAAGTGCAAACAATGAAAATTACTCCAATTGTAAGATAAGATCTGGAGTACTGTTGGTGACAGTCACTTTCACATACAGTATCATTCACATTTTCAAAAGTCAGTCAAATGAAAAAGTGGAATTTTTCCTAATTTTTATGTACTTTTTTGTAACAGTAGTTAACACTTCCCATTATTTTTGTCAGGGCCCTACAGGCGAAACTGGGCCAATGGGAGACCGGGGCCACCCAGGACCTCTTGGGCCCCCTGGTGAGCAGGGTCTTCCAGGTGCAACTGGGAAAGAGGGAGCTAAGGTGAGTGGTCCAGCCTTAGCACTTTGTCTAAATATTGAACAGTCCCCCAGGAGTTTCCAGTGTGCAAGCCTGGAATAATATGCAAACTTTTGGATGTCCCCTGGTGCACTAAGCTGAATGTTTCTGGAGGAATTTTACGGTCCATATTTATTTATATCATGTTAGGGAAGGTTTTGGGCTCTGTCATTTATATTGATTTTGGTTTTCACTGTAGGGTGACCCTGGTCCTGCTGGCCCAGCTGGTAAAGATGGCCCTCCTGGTTTGAGAGGATTCCCTGGAGATCGAGGCCTTCCTGGTCCTGTGGTGAGTACCACTGTTTTTCACCTACGTGCTCACTTTCTTGGTGAAGATTCTGAAATCCCCATCATGCTGTGTTACAATTAATTTGTAAGGCCCTTATTGTAACCAGTTAAGCTTAACCACTAAATTTTGAGCAATAATTCCATATTTTTATTGGAACTAAATTAATACATGGCTTTGGAGGTACAAAAGTGTGGACTATTGGGTTTCTAGAAGTAGAAACATTGGTAGGGAGATGTAACATAGGTCATGAACTATAGTTTCTCACAAATCATGATGAGACTACATGCTTGTTTTCAAGAATCGCTTGACTCTCCATAGGGGGCGCCTGGTTTGAAAGGAAATGAAGGTCCCAATGGCCCACCTGGACCTGCGGTGAGTACAGACTGATACCTTCTCCTTTTAATGAGCTTGTACATCTCCAAGGTAGAGATATAAAATAAAATTAATCTTATTAATGTAAATGTCCCGATTTGCTTCTGGTATACAGTGTGTTATTCATTAGAAATGTCAGCAAATGAATGTGACCACACAATTACTTTAGGGGCACATTTACTAAATTTTATATTTAATCTTCTCCCACTAACATACAGATTCAGACCTATAAAATTCGTTTTCACTTTTGAAGATCGAGTACTTAGGCTGCAATGTTATATAAAATATTATCCCTCTGCAAATTTCAGTTCTTAGTAATGAAGCGTTTTCAGTTTTACTTACAATCTCAGTGCAAATTCAATTTGTTTGAGGAACTGTTGGTTTAAATTGAGAGATTCGGATAGTGCTTTGCTCAAGGTGTAAGAAAATGTAATCTACAATTCAGAAATAAAAAATCACCCATAAAATTGTGTTAAATGTCTAAGTTAAAAAATTGAAGTTAAAAGATGGATCTAGTGGCAAATTATGAGTTCTCTCTCTCTTCTCATTCGCTTTCTCCTGTTTCCACGATCAACCTGTCATTTCAGAACATTCAGAACATTCACACTAACTCTCCCTATTGTTTACTGTTAAAGATGGCATCAACTGTGCATTATTAAGTGTTTTCACTTCCATTCTTAACTAATCAGCTGACAAAAAATGTGATCCAGGATGCAGTTGCATCTGAAAGACTGGAGGAGTAATGGACTAATGGCCTGGAAAATCCTTCAATTTGTTTTTAGGAGTGGTGTAAGGTCTTTTGAATTTGAATTTGAGGGGTTTGAGGACTAACTAAAAAAGGGGGATGGGGGCGCTCTCAACCATGGTGAATTGAACGTGAGGAGTGAGTGTTTATAGTGAGTGCACATGAAAATCGATGATTGTAAATTTGTGAAAAAGCGATGGTTCAATTTCTTACTCCATGGTCAATGACAAAACATCTTACCATATTCAGTAAAAACACTTACACATATTATGACAAAACACTTCAGAGGACCACAAAATATCGGACTGCCGAACAACAATAGTGATTTAATTCCTTGGTAGCTTCTTTAACTTTTGCCTGCTGATGGTTTTTGGGGAGGGAATATTTTTAGCAGTCATGACAGAAGTCTGATCTTGTAGGAAAGGTAGGCGAAGCCTGTCTGGTAAATGCGCAAGTAATGCATTTACTTTCAGAAGTAATGAGCCCACACTATTAACTACCATAACTGTGTTTCGTTATTATTTTCTTACGGAAGAAAATGCCTTATCTGACTTGTGAAATAATAATCACAACATGTAGAGAAAAAATTCATTATCTATGAATGAAAAGGAAGTTCTCTCGACAAACTTGAGCACCTCCACGGTGTGCTTTGTGGGCTGTAATGATTTCTCCTGGTTGCAGTCCAATGGTAGCTGTCTATCATATCATAATCCCATTTCTGAAAGGATGTATCATGCACCGAGAGCCCAGATACTGTGGAGCACTTAAAGTTCTGTGGAAACTGATTACCTCAAAAACAATGAAAGCCAACTTAATTATCTTGTGTTTATAGCACTTAAATGCATGGTAAAAATATATATCTCATTTTTTTAAGTACCGTCCACACAAGCCAGTGAAACTGAAGAATAAGTTTCCTCCTAATTGAACTGCAAACAAGTGAACCAAACGAAATTGGTACAATTTTTTTTTTTTTTTTGTAATTTTAACCCTTTGAATGCTACAGGCAGGTTTAGTGGCCGAAAGAAGAAAGTGCAATGACCCAAAATGCCAAAAAACTGGCCCTGAAATATTGGTTGTGATGTGACCTTGTTTAAGATCATGTGATTTCCCCACAGTAAGCTCTGTTTTGGCATAGGTTGTAGTCACGACCATTTCATATCATATAGCTTTAAAAAGGTTATGATAAAGCTGAACTGAATGATAAATGCATAATCATCTGTATCAAAATGCTCAAGGAATCCATCATTTTCATGATTACATTGAACTCTATTGACATCAAATATCCTATAGCTCTTAAATGGCGATACTTAAAAAAAAAAAGACCCTCGTAAAGAGCTGAAGTCTCTGCTTTCCCGTGAGAGTTCAGAAGCCCAACAGCCAAACACACTGGGCAATCAAACAGTCCACAAAGAATCTTATCCACCAATACAAGAAATACTCTGCTATATAACCAAAATAACATGACTGTGGTGTTTTGAAGACACAAGGAAAATAATTATTTGTTTATACCACGAGGATAAGTGAACACAGTACAGCTGATGGTGAAATATGTTTAGGATAAAGTCTATTCTGGCTAGCTAAATTGCCTAACCACCATCTGGTGCACCGGCAAGAAGCTGACATTATGTAGGAGACAGTTCACTCTCTTATATAGCGCTTCAGTAAGGATGCTTAGTCACTTGTGTAAATGCATGTAGATAGGTAAGTATGTATGGTTTTCCTGAGGGAAGAAATGGGAAAGGATATACTGTACATATACAATCCAAATTCCGAAAGAGTTGGGACGAAGTGTAAATTGTGAATAAAATCAAAATGCAACGACTTTCAGATCATATGAGCCAATATGTCATTTACAATAGAACACAGATAACATTTCAAATGTTGAAACTGGGACATTTTACATTTTTATCCACAAAATGAGCTTATTTCAATTTTTTTGCTGCAACAGGTCTCAAAAAAGTTGGGACACAGGCAATAAAGGGCTGTGTGTAACATGATTGGCTATAAAAGGGATGTCTTAGAGAGGCTGAGTCTCTCAGAAGTAAAGATGGCCTGAGGCTCCCCAACTTGTGAAGGCCTGCTTAAAGTTGTGGAATACTTTAAAAACAGTGTTCCTCAACGTCAAATTGCAAAAGCTTTGAAGGTCTCATCATCAACAATGCATAACATCATCAAAAGATTCATAGAAACTGAAAAAATCTCTGTGCCTAAGGGACAAGGCCGAAGACCTTTACTGGATGCCCATGATCTGTGGACCCTCAGAGGCCACAGCATCACTCACCGGCATTATTTGTCTGATACTTTTCTATCGAGAGTTCTTCCCACTGACCATGATCTCACACAGGAGAGAGATTGGGTTAATTAGTAGAGACAGAGATTTGGCTGCACTGCTTCTTGTCATAGTCCACGATAATAGCAACAAGCAAAGTTTTTTCTGAAGAAAGCGTATCAGCATCATTTCATCATGTGACGTTTATTGTGTTCAGGAAGAAATTATCAAAATGGTTTGGCGATGAGAACGTCATACGAACCATTTTCAGTAGAAATCCGTGGATGTTTAGCTTAAGAGCTCATGTCAAAAGCAGGAGAGTATTATCCCTTATGGAAATACATGCCATAGAATGAAACAATACTCGCTTCAGTGAACAAAGAATAATTTTGAATATATTGTTTGATTAAAGTTCTTTTGTAAGCAGTGTTGACATGACTGCATGACACATTCAATAGATGGACACATATTAGACATGAGAACTTGATTAGGTCATGGAGCAAAATCGTGACTTCCCTCTCCTTGACAGTTGTTGAAGGACCAACTTGCCTCAGTGGGTTATCATTTTTAATATAAAAATCAGTATACAAATCGTTTTCAGTTTCAACATTAAAGGAGGTGATTGATACACTCATCAGGAATTGGAGGAGAATAATATCTCATTCTTGAGAAAACAAATTATCCTCGGTTTGATTCCCCAGTGATGTGGAGGGTCAGCTCATGTCGGGTCACAATATGCATAATTACACCCTTTCGGAATTAATATTTAGTTAGTCATGCTTGAATAGTTCAAGGAAGTCAAAAGTTAGATTTTACCGATGCACGTTCACTGATAAAATATGACACATATTGCTATGAACCAGATTCATTAAAGCGGAGTTTCACCCTATTTTTAAGTTATTTGATTTTGGTGGATGTATAACTGTTGTGCAATATAATTTTACTTAAAATGCTTTATTTAAAAATGTTTTTACTTAATTTCTCAGGGAAAAAAATTTTATTTCAATTTTAAGACGACATATATCTATTTTTGAATTGCGATTGACTATTTAGTGATTGCCAGTAGTATCTGTGGTCATCTGTTTCCAATGTTTATGCTTTAATGTTTATAAAATTGAATGTGCCACCTCAGGGTTCTCCCGGTGAGCGGGGTCCTGCTGGCCCAGCTGGACCCACTGGACTTCCCGGACGTCCTGGACCCCAAGGTCCCCCCGGCCCAGCTGGCGAGAAGGGTGGACCGGTGAGAACAACTTCTGCTCTCGCGAATAAATGTATTATGGAATAGAATATTTCTTCAGACCCTTTCGATTTGACTTCATGTTTATCGTAAGTGTCCTGTATTTCGTTGGATTTTTCACTTTCCTATTGTCCAATTTGCTGTATTTATTGTTGTCAGTGCTGCTTATTACATAAACCAGTTGTTCTCGAATTTCTCAATGGGGCAGCTCTGTCTGCAGTATTGGTGTCCTGCGAGTATCCCAATGGGCAGAATGAGCGAGTTTACTCTCTGAATCCACAGGGCGAGAAAGGTCCTCAAGGTCCTGCAGGAAGAGATGGTGTCCAGGGTCCTGTGGGTCTTCCAGGCCCAGCTGGTCCTCTCGGACCCCCAGGAGAGGACGGAGATAAGGTAAGCCTGACATTGGTGATGCTTATCGTATGCTTAGTTCCCACTGTCATGCACTTCGTTACGAACGCCACGATTGGCCGTTCGTAGCTGATTGTGGAACTTCTCTGAAGCTGCTTTCACAACAGACACGAAACAAAATTTTCACCCGACAGATTGCGTTCAAAGTCGATGCAAATGCGTTTCGCGTGTATTCGCATCTTTGCCTTGACTTTGAATGTAATTTTTTGTGCGAAAAAGCGGCTTAAAATTTCAAGTTTAGATACGAGGTGATGCGATGATCACGACTGACAATTAATCGCGTTGATCGTAGGAGATTTTTGAACCATCCAAAACTTTTCTACGATCAACACGATTGCCACGACTGACCTCAAGGTCTGATAGGATCACCTCGATTGCTCCACGATCCGCGGATCGTGCTAGTGGGAACCTAGCAGTAACCATATGTAATTCTCATCATGCAGAGCTCTAATACAGACAAGGTTCTTTGGACTTGCTGCCTGCTAGGAATTTCAGATGGGCACAAAGATCAGTGCCTCAGAAAGACACAGCACTGATGGAAATGTTTAACAAATTGCCCACTCTTATCATAAATCTTAGACTGAAGGCAGTCTGTCAGCAGATATTGAAAGGATAAGTGGTACAGGCGTCAAAAAGGTGAAGGTGTGGGAATCAATCATTTGATGGCTTTATTTTATATTGAGGGTGATGGAGAGAGATGTCACATTAATATTCATGTATGCACTGAGAAGAATACATTTTGGGATATCAATCTCATTTTTTTCTTGGAAATAGATTGCTTTTAACCAACTAATGACATGTCTGCTGGTGATAAGGGCTCTGAATATTGAATCATTTAAATCTGCAACTGGGATGCAAGAATGAGGGGACATTTACAGAATCTCATTTAATGTTCTTTTAGAAGGAAAATTCTAATTTCTGGGAGATATGTAAAAGACTATTCACTGCAGGACATATTAGAAAAAGCGACGGTGGCATTAAATTACAATGAATTTCAGTAAGCAGTTGCTAACTGCGTTGAGAATTTTGAGGCTGTAACGTAGCGTGATGTTCACAGGTTTTACAGTCACCAAATGTGACAGAGACATGCAGGTACATCCTACATTGCCTTCAATTTCAATTGGCTTTGATGTCTTTGAATTAATTTGGATTGTGGAAAGAACCCAGCTTGTGTTCTCACACCCTCAATCATTCTTTGATAAATACAACATCTCACACTTCCACCGCATTTGTCCAGAATGAGACACTCACAGATGTAAGTCGCACGCCCACTCCACAGACACCCACAGAGCAGGCGTCTATAGTGGAAATGAGCCATATAATTGCTTGTGTGACTCTGTGTCTGAGTGACTGAAACAGTAAACCCAACTGAGAATATGCACTGAGAGAAGCAAAGAACCATGCTGTCATGTATAATGCATGCAATTCATTGACCTCTCTCCTTCTGTACCCACCAGGGAGAGATCGGTGAGCCAGGACAGAAAGGAAGCAAAGGGGACAAGGGAGAACATGTAAGAATTTTGTTTACCCATTTTCTTTTGCTCACTATTATGAGCTGTAAAATATCTGACACCTCCTCTCATGAAAATAGATTGTTTTGAATTCAATGTAATAGTTCCAGAGGTCACTGTATTACAACTCATTGTCTGTGGTCCTATAATGTTGTTGTTTCGTTGTTGGTCAAACTTGTAGGGTCCACCTGGTCCGACTGGTCCTCAAGGCCCAATTGGACAGCCTGGCTCTGCTGTAAGTATCTCTGGTTTTTATTATGATCACCCCCTCTGCAATTCTGGCCAATGGGTTATTGCCGTCCCCTCTGTGGTCTGTCTGGCTGTCTTTCTTCCTATGTCTGCCGCATGTCTGTTTGTCTGTCTTCCCATTGATTGTTACGGCTGTGGCGGGCATATTGTTACCTGGACAGCCCTCAAATTGAAATAGGTTATGCGCATTATGTGTCTCGAGAAGCCTACTTGATGTCAAGGTCATAGCTTCCATTTTGACCTAATTTTAAAGCAGTCCAAGGGTTATATAGGGCTGAGCCCAATCTAGTCTCTATTGTGTTCATCTGTGCTCTCAGTCAATTCATTTTAGTGACAATATTATCTAAAAAAAGAGATAATGTGTTAGCTTATTGGCGAGTGACAAAACATACAGACGTAACAGGTTGAATGTATTATCCAATCATACCATTGTCTGTCGGCCTGCTATTAGGGTGCTGATGGAGAGCCTGGACCTCGAGGACAGCAGGGGCTGTTTGGGCAAAAGGGTGATGAGGGACCCAGAGGGTTTCCTGGACCTCCTGGCCCAGTGGGGCTGCAGGTGAGTGCAGCCATGTTCAGTACTGTAAACCAATGGACTCTCTTTGTTTTAGTTTTGGTTTCTTATGAAAGTTTCCGATTTCCCACAAGAAAAAATTAACATTTTTTTTATTTCTACACAGGGTTTGCCTGGGCCTTCAGGTGAGAAAGGTGAAACTGGAGACGTTGGCCAAATGGTAATTACACAGCAGTTTACGTAGAGATTTATGCATGGATTTGTTGACTCTGCTAAATGGGTTTCGCTGTTGAGTTCTTCAAGCTCACCTTGTACTTGTCCTTTCAACGTTCAGGGACCGCCTGGACCCCCTGGCCCGAGAGGCCCCTCTGGCCCTCCTGGAGCAGATGGCCCTCAAGGTCCTCCTGGCGGCATTGGCAACCCTGGAGCAGTGGGAGAGAAAGTAAGGCCTGGTGTTGTACCTCCAGAGAAATTACTGGAAATGTTGTATATGTTGAAATGTTTTGTTAGAGGTGCAGCCATAGTGTATTGTCTCATATTGGTGAATTTCACTATGCCGTGTCCAAAGACATGCAATGCTGAAGCCCACGGAAATATCAAAACTATACATCTCTCAATTCCCTTAGGAATTACTTTGCCAACTAAATGACTACTGCCGTGTTAACATAAAGAGACGCAGCCATGCTGATGAGAAATGTATTTGTACGTCTAATGTTCTTCCGCGTGAAGTGGATAGCCAGGGTGGTTACTGAATGTTTGCCTCAAAGGTGCTTATTATTACTTTGTCTTGTATGGTAGTGGTTCGGCCGGTCAGATGACTAGTGAGAGAAATAGGCTCACAGCTGACATCTCAATCAAGTAGCCCAGAAATCCTGCCATGCAAAAAAAGTCTATAAACTTGCTGTGATTGGATGTATTTTACATCTTTTAATATTATCCCCAAAGATTAACAGTCTGACCTAATTATTTCCTTACCATCAGATTCAACACAGACCATGTATTATGATACAATGGCTCGAGTTCTTCTAAATTTTCAATGCTTTCTCATGTTATTATATCAAAGAAATAATAACTGGGACAGTATGTAATATTAATGCCTGAGTATCAGTCCTATGTAACTTAAATACTATAAATATGCTAAAAGGTCATGCCAATACTGCATTGTGAAGTAAATGTAAAATTCACAAACGTGTTCACCAGCAACATACATTGAAGACTGTTCGGTTTTGTGGAAGCAAAATGTTCGAGATATTTTGAAGTCATGCTTTTTTTAGAAGTTGCATAATTGTGCTTGATAATGGAATTATGGCTGCAAAACCATGCATTAGTAGAACAAGGTATGGCTCAGAATGCCTCCGTAATCATGATAAATGTGACATTATGCTTCATGATATGTGTCATAACATCCCAAAAGCATTGATTCACAGTAATGGTCACTATGAATTTGAACAATGGACCTCACATTTGTACTTATTACATTTTTTTACCCTTGGTTGGAGGTGCTGTTGCATCCTTTAAGGTGAATTAAAATTGGCAAATGATTATGACGACATTCATTATGCCATGCCACAGCCATGCCAACTGCTTGTGCTTTATGAGGTGCCTGGTTGGCGTGACATGGTTATGGTTATTTTGTGGTTTTGTAATATATATTGTGAAGACGCACAGCCAATCACACACCCAGGCACACACACACACACACACACACACACACACTCACGCAGGCACGCACGTTTTGTGCTTAAGAGGTCTACAATTTATTATGAAAAAGCTGTCTGGGCAAAGAAAAAAATGTATTTGTTTTGTGAGGTTCTGCTGTGTGGCGCTCACAGCATTTTCACAAATGATTGTTTGATTTGTTTCCTTTCCGTTGAGAGAATTACTTTTTGCCTGAAGCCTCCCAGCAGAGGGCCCATCCACAAACAAAGGCTTTCACTGCATAAATCTCCCCCATTTGCCCACTTTAAATTGATCTGGAGGCCCTTCCAACAGCAGCCTGCTACAGCTAACATGAGAAAGAGAGCCAGCATTTACTGCCCATGCCCAAGTCTGAGAGGATTTACAAAGCTGGCCCAGACTATTACACGCTGGCAGCAGAGCTATTACTAGCTGTACTCCTGTGCAATTTCCAGTTTCAGAAAGAAATAAAGAGCCAATGGATTCTCCTCCCCACCCAGATAAATCAATCACTCTGTTGCCCGTTTACAAAGACATAAATTCTGAGGGCAAGATGAACTGTCTGGAACACATTTTGCGATATAGAATTACTAAAAAATGATCTTCACACAGGCTGGGTCCATCATCATTGGGTGCAAATTATACGGCGACACAAATGTTCGGCAGTATGGACTTGTATTCACTTACCACCCACCTGAATGTCAGGTGCATACTGAGAATGTGGCTTAGCTATTGCCCTGCTGTGTTCAGGATGGGTGCGGTTTATTTGACAGTGAGGAATGGTGTTGCCAAAATCTCTGGCCACTGGGGGAGATAGCACATTAAAAAGGAGGGAAGGATTTATGAGAGGAGAGAAGTCCCCCAAGGTGCTGTTGTGTGCTTTATTCACAACTAAATCTGACAACAGCTTGATGGATTGAGACTTCATCACTTGCTGTTGCTGTTGTTGCAGTTTCTTTTGACCTGTTGCTGACCAAGGACATTCAGAGACGAAAAATGCTATAAATGCCTCCTCTGTTTATTTCATATCGTGTCCATTTTTCTTTCTTGGAGCTTGACATAACATCTAAGTTCAACTTCTTTATCTCTCTATTTCTCTTCCTTTATCTCTCTCACTTAGGGAGAAGCTGGTGAGACCGGAGAGCCTGGTCTTCAAGGAGAAGTTGGCCCCCCAGTATGTCAATCTAAGATATTAAAGCAATAATCTACCTTAGTTTTTTGTAAGCATAATAAACAATAAGAGATCTAGCATGTGGCTACACAGTATTTTTTATCAAAGTTGCAACAGTAAATGTGGTGAACTGCCCATCATTTGTATATTCTGTATTACATTATTCCACCAGAATGTACTAAAAGAATGAAAATGTGACGATTTCAGCAAAATGTGCCTAGCTATCCATAATTGTTTTGCAATCAGTAGAATGAAAAATACTGCAAATATTGAGGACTGACTAGATTATTATAATTATGACCATAATTAGTGTCTATACTCTGTGGCATGGTAATGTCAACTGTAGCAATGTCAAACAATGCGATTTTCATTGTTGGGAAAGAATGCAAAATAATGACCACGCATAACTGATTTTTAGGCAAGGCTTGTTCCTGATGTTAAGACTGTAAATTTAACAGGGTCCCAGAGGTGAGCGGGGAGAGAAGGGTGAAGCTGGGCCCGCTGGTTCTGCTGGCCCTCCTGGTCCAAAAGGCCCACCTGGGGATGACGGTCCCAAGGGCAGTCCTGTAAGTGCTTATGTCAATTCTCAATGTCTTCCAATGTATAATTTCAGTTTTCTAATGTAACTAATTCTTTTGCATGAATACAATCAACTCAATATCTGGTAATAAACTCAATAATGTCTCTTCTCTTAGGGTCCAAGTGGTTTCCCTGGTGATCCTGGTCCTCCTGGAGAGCCTGGACAGCCTGTAAGTTCTCACTGATTCCGTCACATACCTGTATGCCCATTCCACTGAAGCCTGAAATCTTGGGAATGATAACCATTGTCATATGTGGTGATCAGTCCCATGATGATTGGCATCCTTTACAGATGCGCAAGTCGACACCCTTTTCTCAGGCATAACCTTTTGTTTTAATTTGCTGTGCAGGGTCTGGACGGGCCTCCTGGTGATAAGGGCGATGATGGAGAAGCAGGGCAACCTGTAAGTTCACAGTTAAAATCCTACAATCCATGTAACCTTTTGCGATTTTTTCCATCTCTGCTGAGTTGGCATTTCTTGTCTTTCCCGTTCACCCAGGGTTCTCCTGGACCTACTGGCGAGTCTGGACCATCTGGGCCACCTGGAAAGAGAGTAAGTGGAACTGCAGTCAAATTTGAAGCCTACTAATTGTCGTCATCGTTCTTCTCTATATGCTATGGAGCTGCAGGCTAACATGCTTCCTTTGTGCTTGTTTCTTCCCTCATAGGGACCTCTTGGGGCTGCTGGACCTGAAGGAAGACAAGGAGAAAAAGGAGCCAAGGTAATGAACATTAGCTTTTTACTCATTCTACCACTAACCAGGCTACATGTGTCTGTGTATTAATGACCGTCAATGTCTTTCTGCAGGGTGAACCAGGCCTAGAAGGTCCACAAGGAAAGACAGGCCCTGTGGGTCCTCAAGGTGCACCAGGAAAGCCTGGTTCAGAAGGCCTCAGGGGCATTCCCGGTCCAGTTGTGAGTAGAAGCTCTTTGATTATCCCAGCTTTGCGTTTGGATGTAAGTTTGCACATGGCACTCATATCTTAAAAATGACTAAATTAATAATGGATTTTTTATCCCATTGGCAGGGTGAACAAGGCCTCCCTGGGCCACATGGCCCTGATGGACCTCCTGGACCAATGGTACGCTCAAGTAAAGGAACTGTGTTTCTTATTGACACTGCTGGAGTCTTGAAGTCTATCTCTGGAATGACAACATTAATGTGCTGTTTAAATTACAGTTGAATTGGAAGTGTTTATGGTGTTGTCTTGCAGGGCCCACCTGGTTTACCTGGTCTGAAAGGTGATACTGGAATTAAAGGAGAAAAGGTGGGTCTTCTAGCATGGAAGCAAAGCATTAATGTTCTGAACTAAAGCCCCAAGCACATTGGGGATTTAGTTCAACCTAGAATGAGGATTTTTACCTCATTGGCTACACTGTCATGAAAAATAGGCACCTCTGTGTGGTTTATTGTTGAAGTGCATATTAATAGTACTGTGGGTTGGTCTCTGTAGGGTCATCCTGGTCTGATTGGGTTGATCGGACCTCCGGGCGAGCAGGGAGAGAAGGGCGATCGAGGACTTCCAGGCCCTCAGGGGTCAGCAGGTCCCAAAGGTGACAATGTAAGTACCATACTTGTGTGCTCCCATGTTCATGCTATTGATGTATGTACCTGTGCAATTATGACTTCACATTCATTTCTGCGTTATACTTATAGGGTATTGCTGGCCCCTCTGGTCCAATCGGTCCCATTGGTCCCCCAGGCTTACCGGTAAGACTATAGAGCAAATCGAAGCCAACAAGTCAAATCAATGCCACATGATAACTATCAAATAAAGCAGATGTGTTTTTTATGGACACAAGACTTGTTCAACTCATAATGGTGTGAGAAGATATGAAGAAGATGATAAATAAGATTTGTTCTTATTTCTTGCTTTTCGATTCTTGCAATATGAGCACCCAGCTCATTAACGCTGGTAAATCTGCGTTGACATTTCATATCTGCACCATATTTAATTACAACTGATTCTATTTCTCCCTGAGCTTAGCTTGATGTTTTTACTGTCTTTCGCAGGGTCCTCCTGGTCCAAAGGGTGCAAAGGGCTCTTCAGTAAGTTTCTGATGGAAATTTTTTCTTTATTATTTTTTTTTTTCTGTATAGCATGAAGATTGCAGTTCATATATAGCTTGTTTCGCAATGACTGGCATGTTTTCACACTCATTTTAAGACCCAGTGTTCAGCGCCGTACTTGGTCTCTTGAAGAGAATGTTTTCTTGTTTATGTGTCTTGAGCTGTGTAAAATTGCCTGTGTTTTTGTTGCCGAGCTGAAACTTTGAACTGTTTCTCAATACAGGGCCAGACGGGTCCAAAGGGTGAATCGGGTGTTCCTGGCCCCCCTGGACCTCCAGTAAGTTTTCATATTTTTTCCTAAATGTATGAACATCTGCGTGTTCAGAGGCAATTGTTTTGATATGCATAATCAACGGATCAGATGGCTTTATCTTTATCAGCATTTGTTGTATGACCAGAAGAATTTCAATGACTTATACTCACTTTTTTCAGTTTCATCAATGTGTCTCGTACTTTTCCTTTTAACCAGGGACCTCCAGGCGATGTAATTCACCCCCTACCCATCCAATCCAGCCCCAAGAGGAGCAAGAGGAACATCGATGCCAGCCAGATGATGGATGATGAGGCCAATTCCGACAACTACAAGGACTATGATGACGGCATGGAAGAGATCTTTGGTTCACTGAACTCCCTCAAGCTTGAAATCGAGCAGATGAAGCACCCACTGGGCACCCAAGCCAACCCTGCCCGCACCTGCAAGGACCTGCAGCTCTGCCATCCGGACTTCCCTGATGGTATGTAACTGGCAACATCTGCCTCTGTCAGTCCTGGCAAATTTCTGTACTACAAATCCCACAATCCTACTGACCTTGATAATGTACATGACACTGTGGCAACACTCACCAGGGGCGTGTCCTCACGACCAGAGCCAGAAACATGTCCATGCTCTGGTTATTGGTTGAGCGTTTCGGTGACCTCAGTTCTGTGTGAATGATGTCATTCTTTCAACCGAACGGGAACCAAGGGTTGAGGTGTGTTCAACAGTAATTCAAGAATGTGGAAAGGAAATGCACCTTTATCTTGATGCTGGTTATCGCCCTGTGCCATGTTGGTCAGTATTAGACAACATGAGGTGAAGTGGGATGCAGGGCCAAAGCATTTTCCAATCATGGAAGATGTCAGGAACCCCAGATGCATTGTTTATGGCGCCCGTATTCATTTCTGAAAGAAACAATGCATTCAGGAATGATGTCACTTCAATTATGAGAAAATACAGATCATTTAGACCTACTTCACCCAATGTTACCTAATGCTGACCCAAAATCCACAAACAATTTTTGGTCTGTCATTTCCATACATGTGTAAACATGTTTCTGGTCATTCATTTGCTGTTGCAAACATGTTTCTGGCTCTGGTCACGAAAGCACGCCCCAAATGGACCAACATCAAAATTGACTCAAGCATCTTAATGGTTGCTGAGACTGACTTTGTTTATTTTTTGTATTGTCAGTGTGTCCTCATTCAATGTTTTCCCCAGCCATAATGCCCCCTTCAAAGAATTCGGGCTGTTTTTTGGAACCTAATTTACCTGGGATGTGTGTTGTTTTTGTTGTTTTACAGGTGAATACTGGATTGACCCCAATCAGGGTTGTTCTCGTGACTCTTTCAAAGTTTACTGTAACTTCACTGCTGGAGGAGAGAGCTGCATCTTCCCAGAGAAGAAGTCAGAAGGAGTGAGTATTCATATTCATATTGCTGCTCGACCAAGTCCTGAGGCTACAAAGTAATTAGGCATGCTATTAATGCTCTTGGATAACTGCTCAGAATTAAATGGAAAAACTGATAACCTCTGAAATTGTTTTTTTTTCTTAGAAAAAAATAGAATTTTTCAACCAATTATATTTGTTTTAAAAAGAAATTAGATTTGAGCTCAATGCGATTCATTTGCATTTAAAGTGAATCGGCTCATCGTGCATGTTTCAGTTCAGACTGATTGGTTGAGACAGACTGCTCTTGTCCTGCCTCCTGCAGTTTAGATTTAGTTGAACTGAAAAAGTAGTAAAATTGATCTTTGATTGCCCCGAAGACTGATGCTTTTAAATTCATTATTTTTCTAATTAATCTATCCAGTGTCTCAACTGTTCTTTATAATAACACAAAAAATAAATTGCAGTAAAGCCTATATATTTTGTGCAATTAGAGATGGTCAGGTCCAGGTGGTAAATAACATTTATAATCTGGCTATATTAAAATGAATGGAGTCTGACATTTTTATTGTCCAAATGAACATTCAGACTGCCTTATATGTGGGTGTGGAACATTATCACAGAGATCACAGTGGGGCAGTTCTGGATATTTTATGACCTGAGTGTAACTCACAGTGACTGATGAGAGTAATAAATTAGTTCGACCAAATAATTTATTTTCATTTTACTAAAAGTGTTTGCTGGTAGCATCTAGCACTCTTCTCATTCTTACTCCTCTGAGTCTGAGAGAACCAGTACTGGGGCAAGGTTTGTAAAACAAAGCATATATTTCCACCCATGAAATGCTGCGTATAAATAACGGATCACTGCGCAGATGTCAAGTCCTTACCTGGATCCAGAAGATCCGTAGACAATATTCTTGGGTTCTAACCATATCATAGGTGAACTGAGGACATTTTTATCATTCTCACGTATTTCTCACATTTCATATTCTCATTTAAGTATAACTGTAAAGATGCTTGTCAAGAGGAAGATGTGGTATATACTATTCAACTTTGGCTAAACCTTGTGGAACCTCATAGAAGTTTTGGCGGACAAACTGGACATCACACTCTTCCTTTCTGGCCCTGCTTTTTAACCTGAGAGTCAGTTGATGATATATTTAACCCTTCAACTGGTCGATTTTCTTCCATCTATCCAGTACCAATCCTTTAATTTTTTACGAATAAAACAAAAAAATTACCATAATGTAACAACAATTCTTCTCAAAATCAAGTGTCACATATTTTTTGTAGCAACTGTTTATTGACTGTATCTGCAGCAACAACAAAGACTTTAGCAGGTGTTTGAAAAATGTCGCTCTACCGGTAAGCCAATGGTGACAGAGATGTCTTTTTAACTGGTAGAAGGGTTAACTGTGCATTTATTTTCTTGGAGAATGTTATCAGCACAGGGTCTTTGAAGTTAGTTAGTTGTCGAATGCTGTCACACACACACACCCCCCCTACCCCCATCCCAACAGTCGGTCCAATTGAAGTGCATAGCATGAAGTCACATACTCTTGCAATTTCCCTCTTTAACAAACATTTTCTTCCTCTCTGTCCTGCCCCTGAACACTAGGCTAGGCTCACTTCCTGGGCAAAGGAGGTTCCCGGGTCCTGGTTCAGTGAATTCAAACGTGGTAAACTGGTAAGCACAACTCAACTGTTCTGTTCTCTTCCTTTAACAGCTTTTATATTTTACAGAGTAAAATGGCCCGTTGGCCCAAAGACACGCCAGGCACTTGGTATAGTCGGTACAAGAGAGGGTCGCTGGTAAGTGGCACGCCGAGGCCGCGAGCCCTGTTCGGACTCGGGCCTCCAGTCCTGCATGTTATTGGCACCTGCTTTTGCCTGCCTGGTGCATGCAACATGACAGTCATACAGCTGAGGTGTGCCTTCTTCAAACTGACGGAAACTGTGGAGATGTGCAGAGAGCAAAAAAGTCCACTTCCCTTTCAGGAAACACAAAGAGGTAGCATTGGTATTGGTGAGTTTTGCTGTTTCCATTTCAGAGTAACTTATGGTTATGATTCATTGGTTCATGATGTCATTCCTCATACAATTTTTATGCTTATTCTATTTGTGTCCTGCATTGGGAAAGTGGCTCTCTCATGTTCCTGCTCGACCATAATTCCTCTGAGCGAGAAGGTGTACCTAAAAGTGACTTAGTGCCTGAATTATAGTATTTCTAATTAACTGTGTTAAGTACACTGAGATAGTGCACATTACCTTCAGTTCATTTGGACTGTATGACAAACAGTCTCAGCGATGAATGCTGAACCATATGCTTCATTTCTGGTTCCTGCACATTGCATCGTATCACTGAATAAACCAAATTCATGCATTTTATCACATTTTGTTATGAAGGGCATTAGCTTACTAAGCCAGAACCTTTCACAGTTGGGCACTGAGTCACTGTTAAGGGGCTTCTATAAGTACTCAGCCACACTTGACTTGCGGCTGTGATGAAGAGGTAATGTGTCGGTTGTGATGGTGCGCTGTTTCTACACGTGGAGCGGGTGGGGTTCGGTGGCCGTGGGGAAGCTCAGACTGGAGCAGAGGAGTTTCTGACCCGCATCATGTGCTTCTGTCACTTGATGGGGGGGTTACTCCTGTTTTGTGCGACCAGACAGACACTTAACATGGACATACAGGATGAAATTCGGTCTATGCTGTACTTTAAATCCTCTAAATCTCATCATGTACACATTGAATATAATAGTTTACTAACTGTATAGTGCAATATGATCATTTTTGGACTGCGAATTGTTATTACATATCATAATTTGAAGAGACATGTAGCTAAATGCCAATCTTCAGGTTTCAAGATATTTACTTTGCCCCTGATTTATAAGCATTAATGTCTACTTTCATCCATTTTGAGTGTCTGTCCGAGGTCCACTGCTCAAAGATCATTGGCTGTTGCATGTGCTTCTTTCTTGGTCATTGGTCAGTCCTGTTTTTCTGAACGAAGAAACCTTATGGATCAGACGGAGCAGAACTGGTTGGTATAGACAAGATTTCATCATAAGAAATATCAAATAACTCCAGAGGGCAAGATATACATCCTAAATGACGACCAGTGGAATTCAGTGAAATATCGGTGTCATCCAGTTTCTAGACACAGCCTATATGGGATCAGTTATGAGAAACAAATCCATTCCGTTTGCATTAATTCATTTTCAGGACTCTTGGATGAAAAAATTTTGCCATCTGCGAAAGCTGGCAATCCTGAACCCCGACCGCAGGCTGCGAAATGTTGCTTGCATTTATGACATTTATTTAAATATTTATTATGAAATGAATTAACACAAAGAATTATAAGTTAACTTAAAAGAAGTTAAATTTGAATTTAACCTTCAATATTAAGTTTAAAAATACCTTGTCTTTCAGGTAATGTATTTTCTGCCAACTTAACAATTTTTTGCATTCCTTTCGTAATATTCATTTTTTTATTGATATACCTGGTTTCAATTATTAGCTCCCGCCGCTCGCGGTGCAGGAGCTATGGTATCAGGCTCTGTCCGTGCGTGTGTGCGTCCATCACCACATTTTGCTTTATCTCATCTACGATTTCAGTTACAGGCTCCTAGTTTTTTACTGGACATGCATCTCATAAAGCCCTACAAATGACATGCCTAAAGGTGACCTTGGCCTTTTTTTTCAAGGTCACTGGCCTAAAAATATCACCAAAAACGTTGTCATTTTGCTGTATCTCATCAACCATTTCAGTTACAGGCTCCTAACTTTTACTGGACATGCATCTCATGAAGGCCTACAAATGATGTGCCTGAAGGTGACCTTGGCCTTTTTTACAAGGTCACTGGCCTAAAAATATCACCAAAAACTTCGACTCTTTGGTTTATTTTATCAACATTTTCAGTTACAAGCTCCTAATTAGCTCCCGCCAGAGTAGCACAGGAGCTCCATCCGTGACTGCGTCCGTAAAAAAAACTTTGACATTTTGTTTATCTTAACGGCCGGAGCTTCTGGGGCCGCCTGTGCCCTTTATTTACTCTTTGTCATCAAATTATTGAAAATCAGCTAATTACATGAGCTCAGCTGTGCTGATTTTAAGGGTCACGCATTCTGAAAATCAATAGTCTTGCTTTTCATGCAATTTAACCATTATAAATTTGATAGTGATGAGGAGAACTCAAGACTCTCGTTGAACCAATACAATTTCTTTTAGCGTCTATATTGCCTATTCAAAGGCTATCCTGCTGTGCTCATTTTTCATCATTATGCATTTTTATTTATCATTTAAGTTGATTAAACCTCTCCTCAAAGTGGATGCGGACATTGGAATGACTGTTGTTCATATCTGCTTATCCATCCTACCATCTGTCACGCTTCTTTTCTGAGCCAGAACTCCGAAACCATTCAATTTTTTTTTTAATGGGTAATATATGGAAACATCTCATCGTGTAGATATGCGTACTTCTGTCCATCGTTTTGTTTCCAGGCCAGACATCAGCCATCCCGTTCTTTTCCAAACCAGATCTCCCAAACTGTTCAATAATTCTCACTGAAATGTAATATTTAGGTACATCTTATTGGGTAGATGTGCCGTTTTATACTTCTCTCTGTTCTCCTGTCCATCTGTCTTTACCTCCAACAGATATTTCTTTCCTAGCCAGATACCAGCCATGTTGTGGTGGGTATCTGAGTATTTTGGTATTTTGTGGGGAGTACCTATCAGTCAAATACTAATATAAATATATATATTTAAAGGCACAGTTTGTGATGGGACTTAGATGAATCATTTCTATTTTGAACAGTCTGATGTGAAAGGTTCATTTGATTGAAGTGCACCCATTTTTAGTATTCTGCTGGCTATGCTATATTTTGAACTTGACTCAGTCACTATGGTGACTTTAATATTCTTAAAACAAGGCAACACACCAACCAATCACAGAGCACTATTTTACTGCATAAATAGAGGGAAGCTTTCGATGTCTACACCAAGCCAACTGAAGAGAATGCCCACTATTTAAACTTGATTTGGATGGTTGAAATTTTAGTCCACATCCTGCATTAATATCTGCTGTTTTAAGAAGAACTCCATCTTTTTGTTGAGATAGATTACTAGAGTGGGCCAACTTGTAGGAGGATGAATTACCATCAATATCCCTGCAGGGGCTTGTATATGGCCCTGATATGTTCCCTGTCTAGATCGTTTTTTTCCCTCTTTGTTTCATCAATTAGCTTTCCTACATGGATGCGGAGGGCAACCCCATTGGTGTGGTCCAGATGACCTTCCTTCGGTTGCTAAGTGCGGCCGCCCGGCAGAACTTTACCTACAATTGCTACCAGTCAGTGGCCTGGCACGACTCAGAGGCGGACACCTACGACAAGGCCATCCGGTTCCTGGGCTCGAATGATGAGGAGATGTCTTATGACAACAATCCTTTTATCCGCGCGATGATGGACGGCTGTGCGGTGAGTAATCGCGGCTTTAGGGAAAAGATGTAACCGCAGACCAAAGAGGTGCACTGCGAAGCAAGATTAGTGGGTTAAGTGAGGAATGTTGGGCCTGAAGCCGGGGTTTTGAATGTCATGAAGATGAGTGACTGTTGTCACTTATGGTATCTCTGATTGTTTGTTTGGGGTTTGTCAAGCCAGCTCACGCAAAGAAAACTGGCTCATGTTGAACATGCTTCATAGTACACTCTCAAGCTGTCCTGTCTTGTAAATATTTGAGTTTGTACTCACTCAGTTTTGCATCAATGGTCCACGGAGTGTGAAGAGAGTAATTCTAGCCATAGAATGTTCTATGCAAAGAAAGGAGTAATTAACACTATCCATACTATCAGTCGACTGTGGGCAGCCTACCACAGCCTCATACTGCAGGTAGTTTGTAGACTGTATAAAAGAGCATTTTGAGGCTGCTCAAGAGACGGGGGCTGTTATAGGTATTAGTCTTTATATTGGCATATTTATAGGCATATATCGGCATATTTATAGGTATTAGTCTTTATATAAGTTCTTTGTTTGATAGTTCCTGTGACATGCCTTCAGATTGGTTGATTCGTCATTCTTTAACTCCTTAAAGCCCAACGTTCCCCTGACGGTAACGCCGGCGTTACGCAATTTTCAAATGACGTGCTGTGATTCTTCGACCCTTAAACTCATAATTCCATTCAAGCTGACCCTTTTTAAGAATAGCAGACTGCCTCAAAGTATCTGAAAGGCCCCGGACTTTTGAGTGTTATTAGTGATATTATATGGATGAAAAAAAAAATCTAAATAATGATAATAATAAATAATGAATTAACCCGGTGCTTTCCTTGAATTCCATCTCCCTCTCTAGTATTTTTTAAACAGTTCAACCTAATAAGATTGCACTAAATCATTATATTTTCACCATTCAAAAGAATAGGTTGTATTTGCAGGGAAGTGTAGTTGCGCACTGGTTGCCGGGCAAAGTGGAAATTAATTTATTAACTTGCCAACACTTCTTACATCAAAGCATTGGTGATTGAATAATTTAGTAAATCGGATATTCGGCTTCTGGGAAAGTTGTAGGAATGGTATAATATGAGATTCCATGAATGGCAATAATCTAATTAAACAAAATCTAAACACCAACTTCAGCAGCATTTACTACATAATACTCTACTTCAAGATGGAATTAGGAGAAATTTCACTTAATTACCGTCCGTGCAATCTCATACTGTGGCCTTCCTCGTTGACGCAAAAATGTATGTCATAATCGTTGATGGCAGCACAGCTTATTGGAAGCCCATTTGCTCAGTAAATTTATTTAGTTCACTATCCGATTTTTACTCGGAAATAGGTTGAGTGTTAACCTGCATATTGGTAATGTCGCTGGTTGTCGACAGTTTTATTTTTGCCTGAGCAGCCTCAGTGGAATGATGAGTCAGCTCTGGGCCCCAATGTAAAATGGCTAAGGCGGGCCCTGTCAGTGACGAGGCATCATCATGTTCTGCCAGCAAGTGCCTTTTCATTTTAATATTGTTAGCTATATGCTTCCATTAGTTTGCAACCTGCCTCCCTTATGCCTCTCTCACTCCCTGAAGTACAGACAGTTCGGTTATAATAACAGTTTCATTCTCATACAAACATTTAGAGTGAATTTTATTGTTTTAATGTCAAAAACAAACATCAAGAACGAAGGTGAATGTCTCAGTTGCGTATTTCTGAGAATTTGCGATTTCATTATCGTAGACAACACCTGAAAGCTGAGGCGGGGCTGTCCTTGAGTTTTTTTGTTTTTTCAAATGACAAGTGAATAAAGCACAATTAATCCGTATACTATCAGTGGCCCTGTTGCTTCGTCTCACAATAGCACAATCAGATGTGACATAACGTAATGTCAGAAGCAAAGGAAAGAAGCGACAGAATGCAGCTTTAAAACAATCAGCAATGGCGAAATACATGACACACATACAATGTGGCAGCGTGCCCACACGGTAAGAACAATCGTCATGTCAGCGCATGGGCCATAAAAACACAAAGCACAGGTGTTAAGGGTTTTGTTGCCGAAGTCAAACACATAATAACTTACATTAAAGGCGCACTCTCCGGGCATTTCGCCGCGGAAGGTTGTTTATCAAATTGTTTAATGCTTAAGAAAAGGATCGTTCTGGGGATGTGACAGTCACAGGGACAGGCATGTCAGTAATTGCTATGATCCAGCATTCCACGCGGACACAGATTTCACATTCTTGAACTTCAAATCATCCATTATTCCCTATCTTACACTTAATGTAGAAATGTTATAAAGGGGTATGAGTCAATAAAATATATGGCTGTTTATGTAAAACCGTTATGTGGAGGCATTGTCATCTATTAAGTGATTAGATATAAATATATTCTGTTTTGTGAGCTGCAGGAATTCAGAAGCTTCGTAAAACATTGCCATTTTACATAACATAACATAACATAACATGAATGGCAAGAACAGGCCTTTCAGCCCAACTACACCTGCCAGTTTCTTTATACTATTGTGAATATATCCCTTCAGATACTCCGTGACTCAGTGGTATCTAGCTTTAAGTCAAGCCTGCTCTTGAAAACCACCAAGGTCTCTGCCTCAACAATATTGTCAGGCAAACTATTCCACATTCCACATGACTCTTTGGGTGAAGAAATATTTCCGAATATCAGTGCTAAATTTACCTTTGGTCAACTTCCATTTGTGACCCCGAGTTCTACTCACAACTCTTAGTCGAAGGAATCCTACATTATTTACTTTGTTAATGCCTTTAACATATTTAAAGACCTCAATCAAATCACCTCTTAGTCTCCTTTTCCTAAAACTAAAGAGATTAAGGATCTTCAGCCTCATCTCATAACTTTCATCTTTTATACCTGGAATAAGCTTAGTGGCTCTTTTCTGAACTTTCTATAGAGCCTCTATATCTTTCTTAAAGTAGGTCCCCAGAACTGTACACAATACTCCAGATGTGGTCTGATGAATGTGTTGTACAAAAGAAGCATCACCTCCTTAGATTTGTACTCAATACTTTTGGCAATGTATCCCAGCATCCGATTGGCTTTTTTAACTGCTACAGCATAATGGCTAGAGCCTGTGAGGGTTTGGTCAACAATCACTCCCAGATCTTTCTTGTGTACCGCACATTCCAGTTTTAAACCTCCCATGAAGTAATCCCGTCTAATGTTTTTAGTACCTACATGTACAACTTTTTCTAATTAATTAAACTAATTCTATCCAAATCATCCTGAATCACTTTAGTGGACCCTAAACTATTTGCCAAACCCCTCAATTTAGTATTATCTGCAAATTTAACCAATCTGCTCTCAATATTACTATCAAGGTCATTAATGTAGATGAGGAACAGCAGGGGCCCCAACACTGATCCCTGGGGGACGCCACTCCCCACCATACCTAGCTCAGATGAGATACCACTGACCACCACTCTTTGTGTTCTGTCCAGTAACCAGTTTTGAATCCACTCCAGAATACCTCCTGTAACTCCAATGGAGCTCAATTTAAAAATTAGTCTCTTATGCGGTACTGTATCGAATGCTTTCTGAAAATCCAAGTATATGATGTCATAAGCCCTGCTCTGGTCATACGTCCTGATGGCCTCTTCAAAAAAGTCCAGAAGGTTTGTCAGGCATGACCTTCCCTTACGAAAACCATGTTGAGTATCCCTCACCATGAATGTCACCATGTTTATGTCACCATGAATGTGGATCGAAAAATTCAAAATAGCAATGAACTATACAGCAAGCTGAGGGGAAATGGATACGGATTGATCCTCGCAACTGTACAAATTAACACTTAATAGGTGATAAGGAAACCTAAATTGGAAAGAGATTGGAGATATCATGCGCTTTAAGGCAAGGTGAGAGCAGTGCCAATATCCCTCCGATGACAACACCAGAGTGGAAGAGGTTATCAGGGTTACCCCTATCTGAACCAATTGCAAGTTGTTTGACAGACCCTGGATGTACGCATATATGCATCACTGGGGTTTCCAATAATGGCGGTAGATGCACATTTATGCGGCAATGGTATTCTACTTTGTCAGCTGCACTAAAATGCGGCAGTGGGATTTTGCTGCATGGCGAATTCAATGCATGTATGCGTCTATCGTATGGATTGTGTTAAATGGAATAAACTGCAAATTTACTAAGAATAAACTGTAAAGAAGACCTATAGCATGTCCTTTATGATAAGAATGTGCTATTGTCTTGCTTCATATCCTGAATAAGATATTAAAAAATTCTCACATTGGAATATATTTTTAATTTTCTGTATCATATTTGAATAATTTTCAGCCGCACAAAGAATTGAGTGTCGGAGGCTCCAAAATATTCATTGGGAATGTAGCTTTGGCATTTAAATTGCCAGATTTGTTGCAGAGCAATGGAATAATTTTGAGAGGAAAACCAGCAGTTAGGTTACTGATCTTTGCCACTTGGAAACAGTTTTCAAGTTCAGGAAACTGCTTTATTCGGTGAAGTAACCCTCTGTCCCTTCTGTCTGTTTTTTTTTCTAGCTGAAAAAGGGCTATGAAAAGACTGTACTTGAGATCAACACACCAAAGGTGGAACAAGTGCCTTTCGTTGACATCATGTTCAATGATTTTGGTGGAGCCTCTCAGAAGTTTGGATTTGAAGTGGGGCCCGCCTGCTTTATTGGATGAGACTGTTTGCTGAAGAATATAATTAACTCAAACAAAACACGGCGAAAATATATATGAAAAAAGATCACATTTGTAAAATGTTGTGTCTCCAAAAAAGAAAAAAAAAAATAAAAGACAAGGAAACAATACTTCAATAAAAGGATGGAAAACAACCTTGTAACCTCAATGTTCCGTCTCCATCACATGCAGGTTTTGAAACTGGATGAGCCAGTTGTTTGCTACCATTCCGTACTAGCCACCATGCACCATCCCTCTGCCCCGTGTCTCACTCTGCCTCAAAGTCACGGCATTCTTGCTGTAAGCGAAGTCTCAATGTCCCCATTGCTTTGAGACAAACGTCGGAACCTTAAACGTCCAAAAGGCAGGACTTACCAGAGCCTCCACCTTAAATGGCAGTCGTTGTTTTTTTCTTCTTCTTTCTCATTGAGTTCATTCTCAAGCTTAATTTTGTGCATACTGTCAACCCATTCCTTGGAATGATGCTTATATATATATAAATATATTTTTTGTATGTTTGTAAGTACATTTTGTATATTTTTCCTGGAATTGTTTATTGATTCTGGCTTCAAAACATGCATGTGAAATTTATATTATAAGGATGGAGATGATAATTATTTGAATAGAAAAAAAAAATTGGACAACAATCAATTGGGTGAGAAAAAGTAATAGTCCTATTGTGCTACAAAAATGAAGCACATCATCTGTAATTTAAAAAAGAAATAAAAGGCGAAGAAGCACTCAACACTATTATGTGAGCGTTAATTTTCAAAGAAAAAAAAATGTTTTTACAAAAAATATGTTCTCCTCTTCCTGTCTCCTGCCCTCTTTAAAACGGCTGTTGTAAACTTGCTTACATATAGTTGCAGATTATTAATTTAAGGTGGCAAAGGCTTTCTCATTTTTCAAAACTTCCATTTTTGTTCTATAAAAATATATGCAATGGGAGATTATATATGGGAGGGATATCACATTATTATGGAATAAAAAAGGACACATAGGTGCTATTTTGAATTCCGTCTGTGGTGCTATGTATTATTTCACTTTTTTTGTAAGTGTAAAGAAAAACACTGGTGATGTCCAGCCATTACCATGACTCCCAGATCACTCTGAGCTCTCACCTCCTTCACAAACAGGTTATCCTTGCTGCAGTTGTAGAGAATTGCTGTTATGCATGACGTCTCCATACTCATACATAGGAACCATATTTCGTTGTTGTGTCAGCTTGTGTGGCCCCTGTAGAAGCAGGACATCTGAAATAACTGCCAATATAGGTTTACAATAAGCAGACTGAAGTCAAGTGCTGAATGTGGTGCTAATTTATACATTCCATCCACCAGACATCTAGGAAAAGTTGATAAAAGGTATCCTTGCATGGTGGCTTCTGGAAATTGTGCATGTTGTGAAAGGATCTCAGCGAGCAGAATATGTGCAATGGTCTCTCATTTACCATAATTAGCCGTGACAAAGGCTAGCATGTAGCTTTTCAAAGTGATGAAACACCTTAAGGAGTGTTTCTATTGTTGTGACAATAAACACATTAGAATCCCAAATCTCAGAATCGTGAAGTGCTTTGTGGAAAATGTACTATTATAGTGTCTGAACCAGCAATCCAAGATCTTTTACTTGCTTTACAATAACTTTGTTTGCCCCTTTTGAAAAACTTGAAAACAAAGAAGGCTCGTGGTCCATTTTTATTGGACCAGAGGACTGTCTTTTTGCATTGATCAGTTACATTTTCTGTTATTTCACACAACGAAAAGAAAAATATTGCATTGATGTCACTTGAAAAGACCTCCCCTGTCAATCAAATATCTTAAAGATGGAGGGTACATAAAATAATTATTATATGGCGAATATGATTCCTGTATTTTTGAAAAATTTATTCTTTGGCATCTCTCTCAACCCTTGCTACAGTGCACTCTGAGTTCATGTGGCCCGCTAATTACCATAGACCACTCAGCAGCTACCACATGCAAACCATTTACTGTCCTACATTGATAACTTTCTAATCTGTGACTTGAACCATATTTGTAAGTACAATACTTCTACAGAGCATGGATTTTGGTGTAGCAGGCCCAGTTTTAATTATTGTTGTCAATAAAGCATCATTGTAAAGAAAATTGAAACGGCTGAAATGCTGACAATAAAGTTTTTGTTTTGTTTTGTTTATTTTGTTTGTGCGTTTTTAACGTCTTGTCAAACCTGTGTAAGAAAGGACAGAAAATATATTGGTGTTTGTCAATAAATTCAAGTTTACTGTGCCCTTCCACTTCTTTGAGGTGTGTATCTTGTATGTTTTCAAAGCATTAAAACTTACCTGTATGCATGAATCTGTAAGATTTTTTTTCTCTTTTAATAATTGAGGATTTTTTGCTCACAAACTTTTTTCTTTTTCCTTTTTCCTTTATTTATTTTTTACGTTTAATACACTGATTTACCAAACAGACATGCCCAAATTTGTGAAGGGAAAAGGATAATACTATTGTAATTCTTTCTAAAGTCAAATGTTTTTTTGAAGTATATTTATTGTATTATTTAAGAAAATAAATATAAATTGCTCTTTGTAGCATTACTGAGGGCCACCCTCTTATTCTGTCATATGTCAGATAATAGCTTGGATATCGTAAATTTGGTTGATATACTGTAGAATGAACTGTGAGGTGGTGGCAAGCCTCCATCACTGAAGAGCTGCTATATCTCCTGGTTTTCTGTTTGCTTCAGCACAAGTGATTAATTTCAGTCATTGATTAGCCAATGAGACCGCACAACTTGTTCTCAGTGCCTTCACTGGCTGCTGACTGCAAAAAAAACCTTTAACATTTTTTTGGAAACTGAGACCCTCCACAACTAAAGTTTGACACCAAGAAATGAAGTGGTGGCTCAACAATACAAAGATTGTAGACCATTAGTACATTTATGCATGTGCATTCATTTACAGCCATGAACATTAAAACCACTCACAGATGAAGCAAATAATGTTGCTTATCTCATAGCATAAGCGCACATCAGGGTCTGCAAACAGACCTCAGAAGGTCAGTAAACAGTCTGTTCTCCTTATCTACATGTTTGATGTGGGAGAAATGGGACCTGAGCCACTTTAACTGATCGTTATGGGCAGATGAGAGGGTCAGATCAAGTGGCAAAGCTACTGAGGTGCTACCAGTCAGCACAGATGAGTACCTACTGACAGTGGTGTGAGGAGGACAAACCATATACTGACCGCATGGCGTTGGGTGCTTGAGGCTTATTGATCAACAAGCGTAACAAAGCTTTTCCTGTCTGGTCCCTACTGACTGAAGGGCTACTGTGGCACAAGTTACAGAGAATTTCAATGATGCTAAAGTGAGGAATGTATCAATACAGTGTAGCACACCCTGCGAGGCAAGGGTTTTTGCAGTTGCACACTGGTCAAAGTGTCCATTCCAACCTTGGTCCATCTCCAAAAGTGCCGGTAATGATGCGGAAACATTGTAACTGGACCTGAGAGCAATTGAACAAGGTTGCCTGATCCAGGGAGTCCCATTTTATTTTTACATCATGTGCATTGGCTGGGTAAATGTGCACCATGACATGTATACAATGAGATTGTGCAAGGATGCCCTGTGGGAGGAAGACAAGCTGGTGATGCGACTGTGATGCCTTGGGAAATGTTTTGCTTGGAAACCCTGGGTCTGGGAATCAAAGTGAACATCAGTCTGACAAAGTTGTTTTGGCGGCACTTGGGGGATTTACACAATGTAAGGCAAGTGATTTGAATGAAGTGGCTGATCGGTATTTAAATTTTCATGACAGGTATTTATTTCTTTTTTAATTACAGGTTTATATATATATTTTTTTTTTTTCTTTTTTTTTCAAAACATTGTCCAGGCACTGTTGTTGCTTGCACTTAGCTGTTGAAGGCCTTCTCGGATTCGAAAATGTTTTAAGATTAGCTGGTTTGCAGCTGACAAAGCAGGTGAAATCACTAAAGTACAAAAATTGATGGTCTGGTTGGTGACCTGGCTGACTGTAAAGGCCGGGCAGCCGATTCAAAATGTGTCGAAAACACAAGACCAGTTTAGGTTGGTCGAAACTTGAGTTTTTAGCAGATTATAATAGAACAAAATTATGATTAATATTACATAGCATTAACTCTAAAAAATATATATATAAAAATAGTTATTTTTTTCTCCCAAAAAAGGTGCATTACTTTCAGCATTAAACAACTTCAGCTTTAATCTCTTTCTGTCACTCAGATGAAACTCTTAGTATGAGCATTGATTGTGATGAAAATATAGCAGGTACTACATTTGTACATGCAACCAGATTTTGTAAAACATAATACTGCTAATGTGAAATATGATGCCTTCTGTAAACTCCTGAAACCAAAACACCTCAAAACTGCAGAATAATGGCAGTTGGTAACTTTACAACCATCTCATAAAATAACTGAATTTATATAGCTAAATAATAGGATTTTTCATTTGTTTTCCTTTTATTATTACTATCACTTCCAACATTTCTGCAATTTTTCTTTGAAGGACATTAGTAGTGTCATTTACTCCTCTTTGGTTTGGAAATGTAGCATTTTGTGCAGTCTGAAATTATACACTGCCTCCAGTTGGTCAGCCACTATTTCACATCAGTAGTGAAAATGCTCTCCGCAAATATTAGCAGTTACGGCATCCCCTAAGTAAAAATGAGTAAAATAACGCTAAGACTCGACAACATCTATTCACAAAAACACACCCTAGATTTTAAGAGCTTTTGTAGTAAGATTAATTTTTTTCTAAAACACATTTCCTTTTATGTCTGCAACAGCATCTTAGAATAAATGTGCAAATGTGAGCTGAGATAAAAGCAAGACAAGATGCGTTTGATATTAATGCTTGCTTAAATATTTATGAATGTTTGTATCTCTTGCAGCCACTCAAAAATATGTCAATGTACATGACTTGCAAGTGGCAGCTGTGTATCTGTGTGTAAAGAGAAAAGTGCCGTAAGCACTATACTTCGGTCAAAGCTTGTCCATTTCGGTCAGCACTTTCTAAACAACTCTTTCTTGCTCGCCACTCTCTGTCTCACAGTCATTTCTACTCTGTTTTCTTTCTTCTTTGCCCTCTCTATGCTTTATTTTATGCCATCCTTCACCCCCACTTTCTCACATACACACCCTCCTCTCTCTCATTCTCTCTCTCTCACTCTCTCACACGATACAATACTTGCCCCAGGTACCAACTTGGGAGTTGGGCTCAAGCTCTGCGTGAGAGTTCTGACTGTGACAGTTAGACGATTGGTTGCCAGATCTGGTCTTTAGCCTGGGAGCACCAGGCTAGGAGACATACATCAGTGTGCTGTCTCACCACTGACAGATGGAAGGGCTCTCAGCAGTCATCATTATCACCTGTTAGATGTGGCACCTTTTTCTTCACTCTGAAGATAGCTAAGTGCAAAGTCCTCCCCAGAGAAGCACGTGCACTGATATTGACTCCTGTGTGGACGCTGGTGCTGGCTCTTCATTCAATGATTTCTTCAAAGAGGAATCACGACTAGCATCATGATTTCACTTCCCGCACCGTTTACACAGACCAGAGCGAGCCCAGAATCTCTAAACTCTTTAGCGCGATAAAAATAGCAATGTTTTTTTTTAATCAAGTACTCTCGAGAATTCCAAGGATGGTGAAGGCGCCTAACTGTTTGTATAGATGAAGACTTTCATCCTAAAACTAGTGCAATCACAAACTCTACTAGTTAATATTGAGTTTTTTTTTTCTTTTTTGGGGGGGGGGGCATCATTTAATAATCCTTGAAATTTGAAGTTTATGTGTGCAGGTTTTCAGCACTCAAAAGCTTTGCAATTTTTTGTTTACACTGTTCTTGTTTTGGGACTTTTTGCACCTGGCTAAAGGCTGGATGCATCCAGCATGAAATCTAGGAAAGAACTGGGTCAGAAAAACTGCTTTTTTTTAGGCATTTTTTTCTGACTGAATGGATACTTTCCATCGTAGAAAAGGAAGGTTTTAAGATGCAGTGAAAGTTCTGCAAGTTAAGGGCATACTGCTCCAGTATTGCGTGCCACACTTTTAGGTGATTTCATGGTTTCTGGGATTTCAATCATTCCTTCTAATCTTGTTTACTTCCTTCAACTTGCTTTTCTATAATTACTAACCACACTAACAGTTTATTATTTTAGTTAAAGATACTAAGCCAAACTAACACTGTTTATAGTACTAACTTACTAACAAGCACTAGGGATTGTATAGCTGCACTTATTAATTGACTAAAGAGCTCTCAGAATTCACCCTATTCTTGTCTCCACCCCTTTGGCTTTACTCAATCTACTTTGCTGCAGTCTCGGCGGAACCTCCGCACTTGTTAAACTCTGTTCTCCCTCCTTATCGGTACACGTTAGAACTCCCTAACCGGAGCCGTGTGTTTGTCTATAGGTTGTCTTTGAGATCCCTGTCCCCGTTTTGGCTTTCGCCAATTTTATGTGTTTAGGAACTTCCTCTTGTTCATTCCCTTGTTAATTAGTCTGATCCAGCTCACTTGTTCCCTATCATAGCATGTGACTTCTCGATGTGTATTTAAGCAGTCATTTCTCTTACAGCTCTCATCAGAACGTGTTCCCTGTGCTGCGATCGTTGATGCCTTGTATTCATAGTGTTATATGTCTGACTGGAATGTCCCTGATTCTGATTTTGGCTTTTGCTTTGATACTTCTTTGCCCGTGTACCGTACCTGTTTTGCCTGACCCTGAGTTTTGTCTTTGCTGCTCTGTTTACGAATCAGATTACGTCTACTGGATTCTGGCTCTGTATTCACCTCTGACATTCCTGTGCCTGTATACCAAACCTGTTTTGACTGACTGAGTTTTGTGTTTCCTGCCCTGTGTACAGTTTAGATTACGTCCCTGGGATTCTGATTTTGGATTGTGGACTCTGTACCGCTGCCTTCTTCCCTGGGGGGTTCACCCCCCAGCTTAAATAGAACTCATTTTTGCTGAATCTTGTAGGTTTCGCAATTGGTTCTATAACGATACTTCACATTTAGCCCTTGAAATTTGATCTCACACTTGTTTAATACAAGCTTCCAGCTGCTGGAAAGTTTCGGATCTCCTTTTACGGACTTTTCGTTTAATTATGCACCAAATGTTCTTCATTGGTGAAAGATCAGGGCTGGAGCAGGCCAGTTCAGCACATAGACTCTTCTACTACGAAGCCATGCTGTTGCAATAAATGCAGTATGTGGTTCTGCATTGTCATGCTCGAAAATACAAGACCTTTCCTGGAATAGATACTATCTGGAGTGAAGCATGTATTGCTATAAAACCATTATATACCTTTTAGCATTCATGGTGCTTTTTAAAACATGCAAGTGTTCCACACCATATGCACTAATGCGTCCTCATACCATCAGAGATGCTGGCTTTTGAACTGAACACTGATAACAGGAGGGGTGGTCTTTCTCCTCTTTAGCCAGGAGGACACAACGCCCATGATTTCCAACAAGAATGTCAAATTTGGAATAGTTTGACCACAGGACACTTTGCCACTATGCTACAGCCCATTTTAAATGAGCCTTGGCCCACAGAACATGGCGGTGCTTCTGGATCACACTCAACAATGGCCTCTTTTTTGCATGATAGAGTTTAAGGTGAAATCTGTGGACGGCATGGCAGGCTGTGTTTACAGACAGTGGTTTCTTGAAATATTCCTGGGCCCATTTAGTAATGTCAAAGACAGAATTATGCCGGTCAGTGATGCAGTGGTGTCTGAGGGCCCAAAGATCACAGGCATCCAGTAAAGGTCTTCGACCTTGTCCCTTATGCACAGAGATTTTTCCAGTTTCTCTGAATCTTTTGTTGATATGCACTGTCGATGATGAGACCCTCAAAACTTTTGCAATTTGATGTTGAAGAACATTGTTTTTAAAGTATACCACAATTTTTTTTTACAACTTGACAACAAAAGGTTAAAACAAGCATAGGCCATGACTTCCAAAACCATAATCACTTTTTTATTTCTCCTATGAGATTACGGCATGCAATCTCTAGAAACCTGTTCCATGTGTGAGGAACACAATAACTAAAAGCTGTTTTTTCAAGCTCGGTTTTTACTTGAGGGATCTCAGGAGTCAACCAATCCTGAAACCTTGCCCTGTAAAAACTAGATTGCAATGCAATGAAAGATTTCAGGTAAGATTGCAGTATGAAAAAATATCAGCCAGTGCTGCTTTCTCGTTCTAGCAAGGAACAGCCTGTCCACTACCTGATACAGGACACAGTGACACCTTCTAGAATGATCCCTAGTAATGATGCGAAATACTGCATGATACACTGAGTCGAGCTGTTGTTTCTAGGTGGGAGGGGCAGCATGCACACAGATAATATTGCCATTATCAAAAAACGGTCAGTCAGGGAAGTAGACTGAATTAAAACCTTCCTACTATCATGAGAGAAATTGATAGATTGATAGTCATTGATAGATGACTATCATCTATTGCCGGAAAAAAAAAAAAAATAATAATAATAATAATAATTCCTGCCAAACTTTTTTTGTTAGCTCATCAACAATGCCTATTTTCAGTAAATATTCCAAGGTACTTGTATGATGGCATTCGCTTGATTTTCACTTTCGCTTGACCGTGCCAGTTAATTTTATTTTTGAATGAATTTTGAATGAATTTATTTATATTTAAATGAAAGTGCCAGTTAAAATAACTTGCAAAAAAGTGCCAGTTTATGACCGTGTATTTTATTTTTGTGGCACTTGAAACAGGTTTATGCTGTAGAAGTGAGTCCTGAATGGAATCAAAGGCCAGCCACAAGGCATAATGAAGAATCAAGAAGCAGAAATATAAAGCACTGTATCATCAGCATGAAAGTGCACCTTATTTCCATTTTCATACCCCCCAAAGCATGCTTAAGATTAATTAAGAAATTAAGTACAACCCCTTTGAACCATGCGCCTGTCATGGTTTGTGAGACTTGTGTTTTGGACTTTTCTATGGTGCTCTCGTCTCGGGACGAGATCAAATTCCTTTTCAATGGGACTCTTTACCCAGCTGGCTGATTGAACTGGGGCGGCGCTTCCCCGGACTCTATATAAGCCGGAAGTCCGGCATGCCTACTTTGCAAGAGTGTCTGTTTGTAGCCAGCACTATAGCCAAAGATATCTCGAGTCAGTATTTGTGTGACTTTATATCTTCCAGTTATTTTTGGAGTTCCTACCTCTTTAGGAATTTTCCCTTTACTTCTTTTTTTCTCTCTCGCATTGCTTCCGTTTTTTTGTTTTTTTTTGGACTATTATACATTGTTTGGAAGCGCAAGTACTTTCTAGTGGTCTGTGTGATTCTCTGGGTTTGTGGTAAGGCCAAGGCCCACCAAAATGGCAGCCAACCACAAAGAACAGCCATTTTAACTACGTTCCCAGAATTCCAAAAGCATTATCTCTAAGGCAATAAAACTAATAACGTCAAACCCCTTTAAAAAGTCAAGCAATCCATTGTTGTCTCTCCTGCCACGGCGAGGTTAAAGGAGATCAAGGGGTGCATATCCATCTGACTGAAAAGTTCTCTTGGAACAGAACAAAGAACAAAGTTTTTTGGACCTCTCCAGTTGGCTACAGTAGAGTTAAAGATTAACTATGTTCTGCCGCATAATTACTTTTCTTGCCTATAGGCGTATTTCTTCAAGAATTGGTAAAAGAATTCACACTGGAAGACGACAGTGGAATTTAATTTGTTTCAAAATTTTTAACTTTTGGAAGAAACGAAAAGACGACCCGCTTCTCTTTCTGCTATTTCTCCTGACCAACAAGTCGAAAAACTTTCTGCATTTCTCTCGTGCATCATCGTGCCTTGAAAAGCAGACACCGTTTCCTATCCGCCAACAAGCTCTGGAAACAAAGGGACCGACACCCGAAGCCTTCACCCGGACGCAATCTCTGACACTGGAGAACTGGGTCACTCACTCAGTAGTGATCCCAAGTAAGGCAATTTGCATCTGGCAATTTGCATTTGCAAATGCGCAACTCTATGCTATTTGTTGATGTTTGAATGTGATTACTGTCTACTTTGAACTGTGTTTTTCTTTGCTTTCTGTTTTAATGTACTGGATGTTACAGTTGTACTGGTTGAACACTTTGGTGTTGTAACAGAATTTGTCTGGAAATCGCGGATATTTACTCTATATTGCTGCATTGCTGAGCCATTAAATATCCGATCTTTGAATGATTTCAGTTAACCTGCGGATTGTTTGTTTTACATTGTTGCTGTGCTCTTTGTAAATCATTGGAACTCTTGAGAGTGAGAACTGAATTGGGACGTTTGGCTTGTCTGACTGATTGTTCAGCCCGCTGCAGCTTGCTACTCAATCTTACTAGACTTTGCCTGCACAGTGGAAACACTGACTCTGGCCTAACTTGTGCAGGAGTCTTTTTCTAATTCTCCCACCTATGCCATCAAGTTCTTTGTTCCCCTCTCACGTCCTCCACTCTCAAGCACACGTGGTTCTCAGACTGCCACATCATCAGTCCACCATTTTAGATCTGAGTCCGCCCACTTAGATTGGAGTCCACCATTTTAGATCTGAGTCCGCCCTCTTAGATGCGAGCCCACCATTTTAGATCTGAGTCCGCCCTCTTAGATCCAAGCCCTCCATTTTATATCTGAGTCCAAGCCTGCCATTTTGACCCCTCCCTTTTGAGTACCCAGACTTACTCATATACTCATACACTCACACTCACACATCCTACCTTTAGTCTATTTGTATACGCTGTTTCAAGATATAACTGCTATTTAATCCTTCCTGTGTGTTTATTGTTTTATTCAAGTAGTATTGATTTCATGTTCATTGCTATGGAAACATAATAAACCTTTTTATATATTTTCAACAAATACTTCCGGTTGTCTGAATATTGCCTGAATATTAGCATGAATCTAACCTCTGCCAGTTCAAGAGCTCCCCTTTCCTTCAGTGTGTGGTTATATTATTGATGCTGGATGTTGATGGCAATTATATTATTATTGAATTTAAGCATAATTAAGCCTAGTTTTCCAATTTTTGTTGAAAATTGTAATCATTCATTTATAACATAAATTGTGATTACAGTGATTTGGCATTTATGGTGAAACATTAATGAGACTTACTCATTCAATTGCTATTAATTGTCCCTTTTCTAGAAGGGTGGTGCCCCGAGGAACTTTAATTATTAAATGAAAATTAATGAAAAATTAACTAATTTATTAGTCAATAATTACATTTAAAAGCCATTTTAATGCCCTTTCAAGTTGTTGCACCTACACTGTATTGTTTCTGTCCTGCTCGTTCTCTCCCTGGCCGCTGCACCTGGCCTCTCTATTTTACCAGCTATTACAGCGCGTAACTTTGTGCCCAGATAACTCACCATTTCAATAGCAGAAATGGACTGGACACACCCTAAATGCATCAGACTGTGCACTTAGATAGTTAAAACAGGGCCCTTTATGTTTAAGCTGCTTCTCTGTTGTGTTTGTTTTGATTTTGTAGCCTACCGATAGTTTGCATTTACATCAGTGGTGCGATATACAGTAGAATGACTATAATTCAGATATATACATTTACTTCGCCCTACCTGGAGCATTTGTGTCCAATTTCTTTCAAAACAAAAGCAGTGTTGATATGCTTTCAAAATACAGCATAACATCACACTTCAGAAGATAGCACAATTATGATAGCTGGTTCCTCTCCGTCTCAAATTAGCCTCAGTTCTTGAGAGATCATAGACTCATCAGCAGGGCCTTTGGGAAAAGATCACAAAAATCCTTCCCCAGGGTTAGCTGCCAAATCCGTGAGCTCTAAGGATGACCATGATTAGAGAGACCACCTGTGTGTCAGAGCTTACGTCCATCCTCTGTCTGCATCCTGAACAGATGGAGAGCATGCCAAGCTTCTGGCAACCATCAGTGAAATGGAGGCTGATAAAAAGGCCCGGCCGCCAGCACTGAACTTCAAACTTTTGGAAACAACGCCTTGATCAACACGCATGTTGCCAAACAAGCCCCCGTCCCATTTCTACTCACTTTGACCTTTATCGCTCAATTCCTTTTGTTCCTGTTGTCTGTTGTGGGCTTTGAGGATGGCTGGGCAGAATGAGGGGGCTTCACAAGTTGGCAGCAGAGTGCAGCATTAGCACCTGGTTTTGGCCCACATTTAAAATCTGCAATGCACCAATCACTGTGTCCACCACAGATAAAGAATAGTGCTGTTGGATAAAATGAATGCAGAGTAAACTAAAGCTATGATTCAACTTTTTTTTTTTTTTTTTTACTTTTGCTGATTTTTCTTTTATTGATTCTCAGATAACATAGAAGCATTGCAGAATGCCATTGCTGCCAATTACAATTTTACTATTACAACAGAATTGGTTTTAGAGTTGGGACATCCAGGTTCAAAAAGTCACAAACCTCTTATTTTGTACCAACAGTAATTCGTCAGGGAGGATGAAGAATGAACTCATTTTATGGGCCATCACTAAGTTCATGGGTCAAAGAACCACACAGCAAGAATTCTATTCTCTGAACGGTTCACAATCCAGATTCAGTTCAGAGGGCTGTCATGGCAAAATTAATTAATGAATTAATGTTGCATTTACATGGTGCATTCTCGCAGACACTGAAAGCACCTTACAGTGATATGGGGTAATCTCACCTCACCATGGATGTGTAGCACCCAGCGTGGTGATGCATGGAAGCCATTTTGAACCAGGATGCGCACTGCACACAAGTTGAGGTGGAGAAGGAGGGGATAATTTGCATTGCTAATTAAATCAGGGGATGATTAGGTGGTAGTTAGATGGAGCCAAATTGGAGAATTTAGCCAGGACACTGCGGAGACCTTCACTCTTGTCAAAGACTGTCATGAGATCTTTAATAACCGCTGAGTCAGGACCTCGGTTTAAAGTCTCATCTCGAAGATAGTTGAGTGCATTAACTCCTGCATTCAGCATATTTGCAATGAAAATAGTAGTCAGAGTAGGTGAAATTCCAATACAAACAGAAAAGCCATAAGCCTACCACCCATTTACATCGGAGAAATTTTGTAAATCTTTTACCTCAATGTGCCCCCATCTGGATACGAGCACATCTGTGGACACTGCTCACATTGGCAGAACACCTGATTTCCCCCAGCATCAGGTGTTGATGCTGTCAGAAATGCTCTGCCAGGGAACAATAGTTACGGGAATTCAAGTGGACGTCAGTTTGATGGAGCTATTCTGGTGGTACAAGTGGGGCCTATACAATAATAGGCAAGTGGTTTTGATGTTGTTCATTATTGTTGTTCGTTGTTTTTATTATTATTATTATTATAACTATTATTATTATTAGTAGTAGTAGTAGCAGCAGTAGCATTACTGTATATTGGTGTAGTTAAAATGCCACAACACTAATATACTACTACTAATTAAAAAAAAAAATTCAAGTCACAAGCATCAATTACAATACTCAATATTAAAACTATGAACAATAATTTAAAAGTTGTGAGTGGAAGGGTCAAACTTTTATGCAAATATTGATCAGATCGAATGACAACCAGTTTTATCACATAAAATTGATGGCCTTGTTATGGTGAGATGATATAGTTGTACAAAACCAAAACCAGTGAAGTTGGCACGTTGTGTAAATCGGAAATAAAAACAGAACACAATGATTTGCAAATCCTTTTCAACCTATATTCAATTGAATACACTGCAAAGATAAGTTACTTAATGTTCGAACAGGTAAACTTTGTAATTTTTTGCAAATATTAGCTCATTTGGGATTTGATGCCTGCAACATGTTTCAAAAAAGCTGGCACAAGTGGCAAAAAAGACAGAGTTGAGGAATGCTCATCAAACACTTATTTGGAACATCCCACTGGTGAACGGGCTAATTGGGAACAGTTGGGTGCCATGATAGGGTATAAAAGCAGCTTCCCTGAATTGCTCAGTCATTCACAAACAAGGATGGGGCGAGGGTCACCACTTAGTGAACAAATGCGTGAGCTGATTGTCGAACAGTTTAAAAACAACATTCCTCAACGAGCTATTGCAAGAAATTTAGGGATTTCATCATCTACGGTCCGTAATATCGTCAAAAGGTTCAGAGAATCTGGAGAAATCACTGCACGTAAGCGACAAGGCCGAAAACCAACATTGAATGCCTGTGACCTTCGATCCCTCAGACGGTACTGCATCAAAAACCGACATCAGTGTGTAAAGGACATCACCACATGGGCTCAGGAACACTTCAGAAAACCACTGTCAGTAACTACAGTTCGTCGCTACATCTGCAAGTGCAAGTTAAAACTCTACAATGCAAAGCGAAAGCCATTTATGAACAGCACCCAGAAACGCCGCTGGCTTCGCTGGGCCCAAGCTCATCTAAGATGGACTGATGCAAACTGGAAAAGTGTTCTTTGGTCTGAAGAGTCCACATTTCAAATTGTTTTTGGAAACTGTGGACGTCGTGTCTTCCGGACCAAAGAGGAAAAGAACCATCTGGACTGTTATAGGCGCAAAGTTCAAAAGCCAGCATCTGTGATGGTATGGGGGTGTATTAGTGCCCAAGACATGGGCAACTTACAAATATGTGAAGGCACCATTAATGCTGAAAGGTACTTACAGGTTTTGGAGAAACATATATTGCCATCCAAGCAACGTCTTTTTCATGGACGCCCCTGCTTATTTCAGCAAGACAATGCCAAGCCACATTCTGCATGTGTTACAACAGCATGGCTCCGTAGTAAAAGAGTGCGGGTACTAGACTGGCCTGCCTGTAGTCCAGACCTGTCTCCCATTGAAAATGTGTGGCGCATTATGAAGTGTAAAATAGGACAACGGAGACCCTGGACTGTTGAACAACTTAAGCTGTACATCAAGCAAGAATGGGAAAAACCTGAAAAGCTTCAAAAATTGGTTTCCTCAGTTCCCAAACGTTTACTGAGTGCCGTTAAAAGGAAAGGCGATGTAACACAGTGGGGAAAAAGGCCCCTGTGCCACCTTCTTTGTAATGTGTTGCTGCCTTTAATTTCTAAGTTAATGATTATTTGCAAAAAAAAAAAAATTAAGTTTCTCAGTTTGAACATTAACCATCTTGTCTTTGCAGTGTATTCAATTGAATATAAGTTGAAAAGGATTCGCAAATCATTGTATTTTGTTTTTATCTACGATTTACATAACGTGCCAACTTCACTGGTTTTGGGTTTTGTATATTAAAGGCTCCTGGAATTAACTACATCCACTTTATCTCAGTTAGCCGCATCTGATGACTCATAAGAACACCAATTTCATCATGGTATATAGTCAAAATAAAGGCAAACTATGCTATATTTGTGATATGGTATGTAGCTATAGCTATTTCCAAAAGAATACAGTCTAATGCTACACTATATATGGGATAAAATACAGTTGATTCATCCAGCAATTATGAAGATGTGTATTTCATGAAAAAAATAATAAACACAAATAAGCCTCAGTAAGAGCCGAGATGTTTTGGTCAGTCTTATTGTTATAATGTCCATGAAGGCTTTGGATAGCCATCTTACTGCTGAGTCCTGAAGCCTGCCTTTCTTGGTTAGGGGTCACTGTAAGTTAATACCACAGAGCATCCACAGCCTTTTTCCCTGTCTGTGTTCTAGTGGGATTGAGCTACATGCATCCCCAGGAGTATGTTGCACAGATATTGTAAGTCACACAGCCAATGAGGAGGGAGAGAAAAAAAAGTCTGACTCACCAAAGGCTTTTGTTACTTCAGGTTTATTACCAGTGCCAGTGTCCAGGAAGTCCTGTTACAAGGATGACCACATGACTGTCCAATCAATCAGGTACTACATGGGAACCGAAATCAAATTTTTTCTGATATGCATAATGCAGATATTTTAAAAAATGTATTATATTTCACAGAAAGATCATTTTAATTTGATTCTCTCACGATCCAGCACAGCTGTCTCATCCAGTCACCCTGAATTCTCCTTGTGTATGACATGATGCATGGGCAGTACAAAGAAGATTTCTTTTTCATGGCTGCAGCTCAGTTTGATTTACAACCGGGAAGCTCAGTGCGGATGGTATGAAGTCACATGCCAGACCGCAGACCAGTGGGTGTCTGAAGTTTTTTATTTTTTATATATATAGCAATAATTTTACCCAAGCTAAAGACTTAGACAGCTGCTGGATGAATTTATGGTCACATTCATCAATTCCATGGAAGAATGAAAATATATGGCAGAATTGATCGACGCCATGGACAGTGCACAGAAGACACTATCGGCTGCTGCACACTCCAGTGACTGCAGAAGCACTGGCTTCCATTCCACTTATATATCTCATTTATAAAACAGTATCACATCTGAAGATTGATACAAGCAGGGCCTTTGACACTCATCATACATGCAAGAGTGTATTGTTGTATTGTTATCATGAGCTACAAATGGGAATCCAATTTCAGTTTACGAAAGGAAAATAAACCAAACAACGAGGAATAAACAGGTGATACAAGGTTCACGATTCATCATAAAAAATTCATCGGATGAACCAAATGAATGCTTTAAAAAGTTTGAACAACAAGAGAAGCGCTTTGAAACAAAAACAGGGCAGTGAAGTAAAAAATATTTCACAGAGGAGCAAACTTCTTCATTCCTCATCCTTTTTTCAAATTACATCTAAAATCATTTTTTTGACACAGTCAAGATGGCATCCAGTATAACACATGCTGACACTGCGCAACCGATAATTAAACATAACTATTTGTTTCCCTTATTTCCTAATGTTTTTCTATCATTCCTAATGTTTCAATCCCAAATCTACGATTTTACTTATTTTACTTTCAGTGTAAAATTATATTTTGAGCCGGTCTGTATAATGCATAATCAGAGGCCTGCATTCTAAGTTGCAGGCAACAATCAAGTAAGTAAATCAAATAAAAATGAATTGTACCCTCCGTGAATGTAATTAATGTCCTGGCAGTGTACGTGTTCCTTTTCCCATGCGTTGCATGTCTCTCCTTGTCACAGTAAGTGTAAAATTGCAAGGAAAAACAGCATTTGATATGTAAATTTGCAATGCAAATCTAGCCCGCAACATTTTCTCTCTGGAATTGAAGTGATTCATCTATCCATCTTGCTAGAAATTTTAAAATTTATTCAGCATAATTTGATCTGATACTTGCGAGATAACTACAAGAGTATGCTAAATTTACACATCCTGCTCTCTCGTGTATTGTGGCCCTGTAATGCAAGTCACTTTTTCAAAAACCAAAACAAAATAATAAAAAAAAACAAAATTACAAAATTAAAATGCCACACATAATTCTATGACAGCACTGCAAAATAGAATTCCTTACAACAAATAAGTAAATAAACAAATCAGAAACATAATGGCAAATCAGGAAACACAAGTCAGGGAATAATAAAGAAATCAGGGCAGTGGCCATGCAGTTGAAACACACATTTTACTCAGTTCATCCCAAGTATAGGTAGATAGGTACAAAAAATAAAAGCCTTCTGGTCTGGCCTTATCAAGCTTTATTAAGTGGTTAAGTATGTTACTGCTCGCATACAGAAAAAACAGCCTGTTGGCCAACCCTGTATTGGCCGAGTTCAGCAGGTGCACAAGCAGTCGCAGACTTAGCATTTATCTCTTTAATGAGTCTTGAAGTCGCGTACTTCAGAAGAATGAGCCAGAATATTGTCATTATAGCACAACATTCTTAACCAATTAATAAAAATATTATAAATTGCTAATTTTCACATTGCCTTGGTATTGTCCTTTGGGTCGCAGTATTAGCCCAAGGCTGAAAATACGACCCTCAGGCCAATACTAAGGCAATACGGAAATAAGCAATTAATAACATGTATTGATGGCACTGCATTGGTCAAATTGACTGCAGTTGTTCTTCAATAAGAATTTATGATTTTTTTTGTCTTCTGATTTGGTATTGTGATTTATGATTGGTAGTAGTGTTTTCATTCATTCGTAATTTGAAAATTACAAGGGTAGTTTGGAGTTTTAATGTACTGTTTTGTTTTGGTAAGTTTTGAGGTACAGTGTTTTTATCTTCAGGGCTACTACCGTGTCTGCAAAGCCTGGAGATTTGAATGTTCAAGGAAAATAGTAGCTCTCAGCAGAAAAAAGAATGCTGTTCTTTTGACAACTACAGGACTAAACATTTCAAACTCTTGTACAAAAAGGCATATTTTGCAACACATCTGAATCAAAACAAGCAAGAATACACTGTTCCCCTGCCTCAGCATGACATGATGTCTGGCCTGGAAGCAAAATGTGGTGGCGGGACGGAGAGGACAGGTGGAAGTATGAAAATAAATCTACACAATAAGATGTAGCCATACTGTATATGAAATTTAGTCAAGAAATATAGAAGTTTACGAGTTTTATCTTGGAAAAAAAAGTGTTAGGTCAGACAGATGGAAGGACAGACGGACAGCAGGACGTGTAGAGGGACAACACTCATTCATACATCCCAACCCAATTTGTGGCGGGGGATAAATATAGATAATGCTGGCAAATTACTTACACACAAAGGTTACAGTTCATTTTAATTTTTCCCACAAATATGCGCAAAATATAACAACTGCAAGCCACAATGGTGTGCCGACCTGTATTATCTCCCACCTTGAAGTGTAAGGAGGGTATAGGAATGCGTGTCGTCCTTCAGCGTGTCCATCCGTCTGTGTGTGCGTCCGTCATGCTTCTTTTCTGGGCAAGAACTTCTAAAATGAGCAACACTTTTCCTCAAAATCTAACACACCTTATTGTGTAGATGTGCTTTTCCATACTTCCATCTGTCCGTCTATCTGTCCGTTTGATATCAAGGCCAGAACACCAAACGATTGCCAGAGAGTACTTCACGCTTGTTTTAAATAGGGTTTTTGGCCTTTATATCAGTAACCATCATACATCATCTCATGATTTGATCACGGCTTCTGTTCACATCAGCATGTCAAAACAGTCCTTTAACCTCTTGGTGGTGACTGATTGAAATATAGATATGTCAGTCATAACGCTAAACTTGCTAAACTTTTCTTCTGCCTTAATGGTGAGCAGCTAAACTATCCAGTGGAAACAAGCCAATGTGTCTCATCAAAAATGAGTTGGATAACAAATCTAATACGTATGTAAGAAAAATATATTTTAATAAATCATAGCAAGGAGCTTAACCCTGTCAAGCATGAACCATGCAGTAATATCCAGAAAATTCAACATATTTGAAGTATTCATTGGACCTTAAATAAAGAAAAAAATTTGTATAAATGAAATTCATTTTGAGTCATATGTGATATTTTATACAGTGAGGTAAACTTTCAAAAACTGGTCTCACTGCAATGAAATGGGTACTTTTGGGACTAAAGTAACACCATCAAACTAATAAACTTGGGCCCACTGAATCCAAAAGAGTCTCAGTTTTCAAGTCATACCCAATTTATGAAATTTCAACACCGTTTTCGGACCCAACTATGCAGAAATATTCAAATGAAATAGTTGAAAATGACACATTGTGTCATGGTTTTGGAGTTTTGAGAGCTCCTTTTGTTTCTCTCGTTCCGGGACGATATCGTTTTGCTCGCCATCAGATTCCTTGGCCAGCTAGCATTAATTGGGGGTGTTACCCGGACCCTATTTAAGCTCCTGTTCTGCCTGGCTCGTGTTGCTAGAGTGTCATTGCCTCCTTGGCTTTAGCCGGTAAGGTCTTTTGAGAGAGAGTATTGTCAGGATCTTAGCTGCAGAACAGGATTAATGTTAGTAAGGGAATATTTGGTTTATTTCCCTTTTCTTTTGTTCTTTTTTTCGAGCTCGCCTGTTTTCTACCACGGACGGCGTCAGGTCCGTTGGTAGCGCGAGTCTCGTGATTTCTATCTGTTTTAGTCTCTCAGCACTCTGCTGGTTTTTCCTTTTATTTCTGGCCACTGCTCTTGGCGTCCTACTACCAACACCCATCACATATTGATTTTGCAAGGAAAATACTGCAAGTGTTTTTTTTTCTTGCTAAAACCAACATGGGATTATCATAAAAAAGAATGTCTCAAAGGAGGGGACTCATAGGTTTAGGTAACCCGTTTTCATCTAGACATCTTGTGGACAGAGGTCAAAGGATCCCTCTGAAAATGGCCATGACAGATTTTCTTTTATCAAAATGTAACCTACCACTGGAGCAATACTTGGCCCCCTTGCCTACAAGCTACCATGACATGTGTGCTACCAATGGATGTCCCAGGTTTTCTTGTTTCATATGATTCCACTACCTACGTGCTAGCTTTAAAAACGAGCGTCACAAATACAGTTATGTCAGCGGAGATAGCAAGCACTCCTGTGGATCTCTTTGGATTAAATACTAGTAGTATCACATTAGATACAGACATTTTTAACTCAAAATAAAATGCTATGTATTTATAAGTTGCTTCAATCCAATAAATGTTCAAATTGAAGTACTAGCAACAATATAAATGCTATTTTGACCATAACTTAGCGCAGATTTCGGTTAAAAAAAGGAACCTGCAGGTTGGTGAACGGGGGCAGCCATCTTTGATTTTGTATTCTACGGACCTCAACTGCCTGCAGTGCATAGATAGTCCACCAAGGGGCAGATGGCACGTATCAGCAGGCATACAACAGGTTTTTGAGGGAAGTATTATCATGTGGATGACACTGAGGTCAAGGAATGTCATGTATCAAATATGATACAAATGGCGTTTTAGGGTTTAACAGCATAAAATCTCTCTCACAGGAGTACTGGCTCAATTCTGTTATATGAGCCACTCAGGTTCATGACATATATAAAATGAAAACACAAGTTTTTAATGGCTGCCGGTGATATCCACAGTGGACAGTTGCAGCGATTTTCAGATGTACATCAAAGGAAAAAAATACCAGCACTCATTGATTAATAGTATCCTATTTATTGCCTAATAAACAATAAATGGAACAAAATAGACTATTGACCTCTGAGTGCTGTATTTTTTTTTTTTGGTTTGTTTTTTTTATCCTTGCTACAACTGTGAACCCAATACACTGTTCAGGTTTTGTAGCTGTGCTCACTTCTACTTTTAATTACAATAGGCAACATGTTCTGTATATTCAGGTGAATACAACACTGACTGGAGTTCATCTAAGACAGCACAAAAAAAGGTAATTTCTGGCCTCTATTTCTGTGTCCAGGAAATCACAATCATCTGAGCTTTTTGCAAGCGCTGCACAGATGATCATCAAGTTATTACTGTAGCCAGCATGAACCTGTGCCAGAGATAATTTCCTCCTTGCTCTCAATGTTTGGTGAGGAATGGAGGAGTCAGCCCACTCAGCTGAGAGACTGAAGATCGGTCAGTTCGGACCCCAGAGAATTTGACTTTTTGTGACAGGCAATGAACACCCAGGTGAAAAACTCTGCTTAATTGTACATTTACACAACACTAATGGCCAATAAAGATATACTCTTTATCACTAAAATATACAGTACTTTCTCATAATAGTTAGTCTAAAAAAAGGTGTGTTAAAGACTTCTTCCACTGAAAATATCTGTGTGGTGTTTTTATATGCTACAAGACATGCTGAATCAGGTTGAAATGAACAATCCACTTTCGGTGCTTTTTCACTGCATGGCACTGGCTCTACTCAAATCTTCTCCGTTTGGGAACCAGGTGCTCATTCTCCACACATCTTAGCACCCACTCTGTTGTTGGTGGGATCAACCATGGAAGTGCTGAATGACATCTTCAATGTGAAACAAAACACAACATTACATCACGTGACGCAAACACAGGAGCAATGAAGGATGTCAAAGGGCTGGTGTTCTTGGTTCTCAGAAACAACATTAGTTGGATATTTATCTGGCTGCTAATTCATCTTGGCTTAAATGTTTTAGCGCCATAACAAGTCATATTCTGCATTTCTGACTAGTGCCCAACCTGCTTGTGATTGGCTGATAATAATCGGAGAGCTGCGGCGCATTTGACACGCTTGGCACAATGGCTTCCTACTTCCGGCATTTGTTTATACTAATGTCTAGTTGTGCATCCACCATATAATGTACAGCTGGGCCAAGGCCACTGGAAATGAAAATGTGTTTTGTTTTGTGAGGATGAGATCTCAGCGACCACTTGGCACCAAAGCTTTGTACTTTAGGGTTGTGTTTATACCAATGTCTACTTGTGCATCCACCATGTCAGTTTTACCTGGGTCAAAGGTCACAGGATAAATGCACCTGCATCAGGTGACCTCTTGTTTGTTGCTCGGCAAAAAAAGAGCTTCAAAAACTAAACTTTCTATTGAGAGATAGCACTGGCTACTAATTATGAGCTGCGGCATACAGCAGCCATGTTGTCTTTAAAAAATGATTCTAGAACTGTCGTGATTTAGCTTGCCAGAGGCACAGCCTGAGCACAGTTCGGTTCAATTTCCCAAAGGGAAATGCAATGGCAATTATTTTGCGATGACTCATAAACAGAAGGACTAATAAACACAATTAAAAGAAATAATAATGTACCACTCATATGTTGATATGATAAGTGAATTAAATAAAATTAGCAATGGCAAAGTAAGACCAATTAAAATTAAAGGAGTGCTGTGCTAAAAAAAAATGCAGGACAGCGTTGTTTGAAATGTCATAAACCTTGTCTTTTTTTCGGATAGAAGATGGCTGAGGGAATAAGAGCATTTAAAATGGTTGGTTCTGATTTTGCACAGTCTTAATCATGAAGCTGAAAGGGGGTGGGGGGGCTGATTTAGTATGTGAAGGATGGCAGGACTCCGGTAAACTCGTCTGAGCCTTCCCTAGGACTTCGCCGGAGTAGAGCTCAAATGCATCCATCTGTTAAGCCCCAATTATCCCGCTGCCCTGATTAACTAACTATTTGGAGCAGATTACTTTTGTTCTTTACATGAGCAAATCAGCTCATAATGGGAAAACACTAGACAGATTCAATGTACAATTTATACAACAAGGGCATCAGTAATTTATTAATTTTAAAAGACCAATCAATGCCATCTTCATTGTTCCTTTTTATACAGTACTGACACTGAAGAACAGCTTATCATCCATTGTGGTACCCAGGTACTTATACTGGTAAACACCAGCTACCATCTGGTCATCAATAGTAGTCAATTGGGCCTGTGAAGAGAGACACTTATTGCAGTTAAAATCAATGGTCATTACTTTAGTTTTAATCAAATTCAGTTGCAAGGAGGCAGCATCACACCTATGAACAGAGTAATACAACAGCATTGTGGCATGTGTTCTTTTCACTCAAAACACAAACTTTCACAGAGTGGTTGGCAAATATCATAATGTGTATAGTTGTATCGGCAGCGACAGCTATTGGTGCATGAAATGGACAGTAAAGGCACCAGTACATGCCATCAAAGATTCTGAGGCTCACAGTTGGCCATTGGGAAATATCTTAAAGAACCTGAAGAGGGATAAGAGTATCTTCACAAAAGGTAACAGGGCTGCTTATACCATCGGTGACACCATCAGTGTCTCAGCAACAGTCTCTGAGCAGGTCCCACTCTGTGCAGTTTAGACATGCCTGGAGAGATTGCATGAAATCATCTGTCCACACTTTCATTATTCCAGTCTGCTCTGTCAGTTTCCTCAGGGCAGTCTTATAAACAGGAATAATGAAATCCTGTTGCAGACTGCACTCCCTAGACAGATGGACTAATATGCATCCTTGACGAACCCGTTACATACAATCCCAAATCAGAATAATTTGGGACAGCATATTATATTGAAATTAAAACTAAGAACGGTAACTGTAAATAACCTTTGATGTGTATTACACTGGAAACATTATAGCCACACATTATTTGATGTTTTCCAGTGAATTTTATTATTTTTGTTCAAAATTAATATGCATATCAAATTTTATTCTTGCAACACATTTCAAACAATGTGAAGCATTTAACACTCTAACATTCCCTTTTATTTTCACAGCACTTAAAAGGTGTTTAGATACTGAAGAGACCAACTTAAGTGTTTCCAGGGGAATCTTCTCATTCTTACTGTAAACGAGTCTTAAGGTCTGCAACAGTGTGAGGTCTTCGATGCTGCATCATGCCTTTCAAAATGCGCCACACATTCTCTTTTGGGGACAAGTCAGGACTGCAGGCTGTGTATGCTAATTTAGTGCTATAATACCTGCAGCTATACATCTGTATGTGCAAATGTGCTATAGGACATTGTGCAATATAAACAAGCACCATCTAAACCTGTGCAATATGGCAATGTGCAATGTTTGGGCAATGCGCAATAATACGAGCAATTAAAATCTTTGACTCCGGAGCACTTTAGCACTTAACTTATTTTTGTATTTTATTTTCATTCGCACAGAGCAAACATCTACGATGTACTTTTGTATGTCCATAACTTGCAAACCATCAAAATTCAGGCATCAATGACTTATGTAAGCAAGCCTCACCCAACACCTAGTTAACTTGAGTTTGAACAATGACTGAGTACAAGCGAACCACCACCAACGTAGAAGTAAGGTACGGATACCAATTTGATGAGGCCACGGAGAGCTGCATCTTTACTATGGTTGAGGCAGAGGGCCACGGGCACAGACCGATGCCCATTTCCAAATTTGCACATTTAATCCGTATTGGAAAAGATTAGAATTAAAATTCCTAAACGCACAACCAATGAAACGCAATAACAGACTGGGAGTCAAACAACAAGTAACAAACTGATTCTTTTGTCTCGATTCTGAAGATTGAAACCAGACCCCTAAAATGAGGGTTGGACCCTGAAATTAGATTCACACCCCGAGCGGTTCGATAAGGTTTCACAACAACCTTGCACAAATTAAGACTGAATACAATAGAATACCTTGGGGGGAAAAAAAACAAACTACAGAAATTATGTAAAAACTGAATCAAAAGCTTTAAATATGAAAGAGCTCAACCATTTTACATCATGATCATCTTCTTCACCTAGTTCAGGAGCAGTTCTACTAGTGATTGGACTGGGACCGGTTTCAGATGAGCTTAAGGTAGATTACTGCTATCAACATTTTCCACATTTCACGCGCTGCTTCTCAAAACCACTAGTCCAGTTTTATTACTAGTCCAGGATTATTTTAACATGCAGGAGGCATCGACTGATGTTTAAGAAGGGGTTTTAATCGTTGCCGTTTTCGTTCTGAAAAAGATTTTCCAAAGTAAGTCTGCACCCAAGTGGTTACATTAGCTATGGATGATTGTTGGTTCTTGATTCAGTGCCGTCTCAGGGATTGCAGATCACAGGCAATCAGTTTAGCTTTGCGCCCTCGCCCTTAACTCACTGAAATTCCCCCAGATTCCTTGAATCTTTCATATATTATGCACAGCAAAAGATAGAATATTCAAATCTCATCCTATTTTTCTTTGTGGAACATTGTTTTTAAAAGTTCTATCATTTTTTCAGCCGTTTGTTGGTGTGCAGATGATCCTTGGCCCAGCTTTGCTGCTGAAGGGCTTGTCCTTTCCTGGGTGTGGATTTTGCACCAAATCATAACTACAATCACCTGTTGAAACCACCTGAGTCACAACACATCATTATTCAATCATATTCAATAAAGTGCCAATTTCCCTTCCGTCCCAACTTTTTTCTCAATGTAGATGGCTTGAATGACAGGAACGGATGTAAATTTTTAAAAAAGAAATATGCTGACCTCACAAAACATGAAATATATTGTGTTCAGACTATTGATGATGAAACATAAATGGAAAAAGACAAATTACTGCTTTCTTTATTTATTTGCAATTGCTATGCTGTCCCACCTTTTTATGATTTGGGGTTGTAAATCCAGGACCTTGCTCCATCGATATGGGAAGGTTTCTTATAGACTCAAGTTTTGTAAAGTGAGCAATGATTGCAGTATCAGAGAACAGAATTAGAAACATTGGGAGCAACAGGTTGTAGCTTTCAAACGACATGCTTAATCTCAAGCACTTGCTGGTCTCATTGGCTCATGCAGGATGTACACCAGAGTTACAAAAAGCTGGGGAAACTCATGTGGCAAGTGATGCAGTCTTATTGACACAGAATAAATTCAAAGCCAGTCTCTTGATGTAAATACACATGCCCCCATTTTGTTCCTTTGGTATACCAAACCCACTCATGCACAGGCTGTTGTTAAAGCCCATTTTAGTCAACCACGTCTTTGTTAATGCAATTACACGCACACCTCTGAAATCATGTTTCAGAAGTACCACGACATACAGATCATTTGTCTTGCAGCTTGAGCTAGAGCAGACTATAGTGAATCTGATGCGAGCCTCGGCTGTAAAATCAAGATAGGTTCCAGTACTTTAAACTCCATGCCAAGGCATGTTGAAGCTGACCTGACTACTTGAGGAGGCCCAACTCCTTATAAAGACTATTTATGCTGGTTTCTAGATTATTTGTAAGTAAGTAAGTAAGTAAGTAAACGTTTATTTGTATAGCACTTTTCACAGTACGTATACACAAAGTGCTTCACAGTAAAAGTACATAACTAGAAACAACATAAATAATCAGCATAAAATCGGTGTAAAACATTGTAACGCATAGAACAGAGCAATTAAAACAGAACAGAGCAAACTAAAACAGTATAAAAACAGTAGGAAACACAACATAGTGGCTACCATCGCTATACAAGAAGGCACAAAAGGTCAGAGTTCAAAAGGCATTTGTACACTTAGGGCCACAGGCCTATTGCAGAAAAGCCTGTTTAAAGAAGTGCGTTTTAAGCAGCTTTATAAAGCTAGCCACAGACTCTGCCTCTCTGAGAGCCAGAGGGAGCAAATTCCAGAGGCGGGGGGCTACCGCTGAAAAAGCCCGATCCCCTTTAGTTTTTAGCCGAGTGCGGGGCACTGCCAGGCGCCCCTGGTCAGCTGACTCCAGAGGACGGTTAGGGGTATGATGTGTAATGAGGTCGCAGATGTAACTAGGAGCAGAGCCATGAATAGCTTTGAAAGTGAAAACCAATATCTTGAACTGGATCCTAAAGTGTACAGGTAGCCAATGAAGGGCAGCAAGTATGGGGGGTGATGTGACAAGACTTTTTTGACCTAGTGAGTAAACGGGCTGCAGCATTTTGCACCAGTTGAAGACGATGGATGGATGCTTGGTTCAGACACGTAAAGAGCGAGTTGCAATAGACCAGCCTAGATGAAATGAAAGCGTGTATAGCCATCTCCAGTAATGAGTGGGAGATGACAAAGCGCAATTTGGCAATATTCCTTAGGTGGAAAAAACAGTTGCGTCTCAGCATCTTTACATGTTTATCCAGGAGCATCGACAGGTCAAAATGTACCCCCAGGTTTCTAATGCAATTTGTCCAAAAAAAAAAGCACTTCCATAAAGTATATAAAGTCAATTTAATGTCTATGTTTCAGTAATATATTATTTGAATTTTAAAATAATCAAATTATAATTTTGTGTACACTTAGAAAGTAAATAACGGTAGGAGTGCAACTACAGAATACTCAGAACAGGTTCTGTATACAACTGTGTCTAAAAAAGTTAGGTTCCTATGTAAAATGTTAATAAAAACAGAATGATATGATTTTGAAATCATTTAAACTCTATATTTGACTGAAAATAGCAAAGCAAAATATCAGGTGTTAAAAATGAGAAATGATATTGTTTATGGGAAAATATTGGCTAATTTTGAATTTGATGGCAGCAAAACATTTAAAAAATATTGGGGGCAACAAAAGACAGAAAAAGTTGTATGATGCAAAAAAAAAAAAAAATACACCTTGTGGAATATGAACACGGTAATGCAGTATTTATTTATTTTTGGGTCATCATGGAGGCTGCATTCTCCAGGCTAAAGAGGTGATGGGCCATCTGGCTTGTTTTCAGAACTCAGTTCAAAAGCCTGCATCAATGATGGTATGGGGATCCATTAGTGCACATGGCATGAATAACTTGCACATTGTTAAAACTGTCATGGTTTCGCTATCCCCGAATACAAATATCAATCTGGCGGGAGCTAGGGCCATGGGCCTAGAAGAAAGTAAGGACCCAAATGCACAGGCTCGAAAAAAAAAACTTGAAAGATTTGAATAAACTTTTAAAATCAAAATAAACTCAAGTTCAAAACCAGGGGAGCAGCTACACATCAACGCTGGACTAAAACTCGAGAATGCAGTTGCAATCTGAACCAGGCATAGCCAGCCCTTAAATACACAGCCTTCGCCTCCACTTTAACGAGCCACACCTGTTGCCCATCAAAGTGGAGGTGAAAAATGCAGCAGGGAAGGGACTGCCAGACCAAACCCTTACAAAAACAATATAAATTCTGAACAATATACACAGGTTTTTAAGCGACAGTCCATCCTGATGTATTTTTCAGTGAAGGCCTGGCTTATGTCAGCGAGACAAACCCCACAGTCTGAACCTATTACAGCAACAGGACTCCATATTACAAGACTCTGAGTGCCAAATTGGCCTGCCTGCAGTTCAGACCAGTCATCCACTGAAAATATTTGGCACATTATGAAATGAATAATATGACAAAGGAGGCCACAGAGTGTTCAGCAGCTGATATTCTTCACAAGCAAGAATTGGAAAACATTTTGCTTCAATTCTACAGCAGTTGGTCTCCTCAGTTCCTAAACACTTTCAGAGAGTTGTTAAAACAAAAGGTGATGGAACATGCTCCATCCCCTCTTTTTTGAAACATGTTGCCGGCGTCAAATTCAAAATGAGCACATCGAGGACAGAGATAATCCTGTGCCTGCTGACTGAGCACTCTGACTTAACTACCCATGTGGAGGCAACTGCTAAAGATGTTCTGTTTTATTCAAACAGATTTAAAGTAGGGAGGAGGAGTGCTGAGGTTCAAAACTGTTAAGGGACCAAAGTGCACCATCTCCTCCCCGCAATCACGCCCTCCTTAAACTTTTGATTCACAGTGTAGCAGTGAATAAACAGTGCTGTAGTTTATTTTTGTTATCTCCCCGCTGTTCAATTTCTCTCATTGTCCATCTAACTTGTTCGTTCTCTCATCCCACGCTCTGTTTTATGGCATTAACAAAATGGCTCAACTGCGTGAGACAAACATCCATCCAGTAGGTTACAAGTAAAAATGCAAGCGCTCACAATGCCCAAGCATTAATACGCAGTATATTTGTTCAAATTGTGTTTACCAGCATCTACCCCTTTTTTTCCTGCTATTATTACTGATGAAAAAAGTTAATTACCTCAAAACTTCCACCCTGAGCAGAAACAGGTTGATTAAGCTCTGTTAGGGCACAAAAATGCACATATTAAGGCAGAAAGAAGATTGATAGCTGGCCATTACTGCATCAGCATCTATGGGTATGACAAATTGATGACAGGCCTACGGGTATTCCCTCAGATAATTTCAAGCCCCAGAAGATATTAACCTTTAAAAATGAATGTCTATGTCCAGAGCTGCCAAGGTTTGCTCATAAAAAAAGAAAAAAAAACCTAAAAGCTCACCATATCTGTTAAATCCTTTGGACACCTGGCATTCTTTCAGAGAGATGCAAATCAGTGGTCTTAATAATAAAAAAAAAAAAAACAAGAGCCATCTGGCAATGGCGTATCCCCCCAGCCCCCCACATTCATGGATTAACTGCTCAAGAAATTCCTAAATACCAAAAGGCACATCTACATATGACACCTGACCTACATGTCAAATTTCGTGAAGAAATACTGAACGGTTTTCAAGTTATGCTCCGGACAAAAGAATGTTTACCGACGGACGGACGGACAGACAGACGGACGGACAGAGCGATAGCTATATCCCCCCACATTATATGCCGGGGGGGTAAAAAAAAGGCTAAGGCTAACTCTAAAAGGCAAGGCTAACTCTTGTTGGTCAAGGTATATTTTTTGAATATAAAATAAATCATATTTTCAGTCTAAGATGAGGAAACAACAAGTATGTCAAAAACGTTTTAATATCGAAAAAAGATAATAGCAACATATGTTTGGGCCTTGTTGTATACTTTGCTTTCATCGCATTGTTTTTACATTAAAGACATCAATTTTTAATCAAGCACAGAAGCCTTGCCAGATCAGTTATTTGAAAAAGATTAAATTCCAATTCATTACTTTGGCAGCCTGTGATTTGAGTAATATGCAAAGCAAAGTCTGCAAATGATTTGAGAGGGTTTACAGCAGTTACTTCTAGCTCTAAGAGCAAATGGTGCCAGAAGGCACCAGCCTTTTTTGTGGAGGTGGAAGAGAACACAGTAGGTGTGCAGCAGTGAAATTGAGATCACTTATTTCTGGCCTATATTTGGGTGAAATGATGACTAACTAACACGTGCTTTTAATTTTGTATTTTGTATTTTAATTTTGTAATTTTTTGATCTTCTTGCCTTGCCTTTTGGCATTGAGATGAGAAATTATGCTGGGTATACAACGATGAGCCAAGACATTATAACCTCCCACAGATGAAGCGAATAATGTTGATAATCTCATAATGATGGCCCGTATCAAGGTCAGCAAATAAACCTTAGATCATATCGAACATTTAGGTCCTGTAGTTGACATTTTGGATGAGGGAGAAATGGGACTTGAGCAACTTTAACAAGGGCTTCACCATTATGGCCAGATGATGAAGTAAAAGTGTCTCCGAAGTGGCAGGCTTAAGGGGGTACGCTTGGTCAGCAGTGATAAGTGCCAGTGAACAGGGGCCCAAGTACAAACTGCAACCCGGCAACAGGGTGTTGGGTGCCCAAGGCTCATCGACGCATGTGGTCAGTGAAGACTATCCTAACAGAGAGGCTCCTGTGGCACACGTCACAGAAAACATTAATGGTGGCAATGGGAAGAACGTCCCACAACATGGGTTAATCTCACTCTGCTGCACATACTGGACTTTGTTGCTACAGACTGGACACAGTGCCCATTAACACCTGCCAATAGTGCTTACTATTGGTGCACGTGCACCAGAACTGGACCTTGGAGCAATCATTGCCTGATCTGATGAGGTAACCATTAAAGCGCACATCCTGGACCAAATGCATCTTTTTATGCCTAAGAGATTATGCCTTTATACACCAAATCCTAAGGGTTATTTTTCCAAGGGTGGTCCGTGTATAGCACAATTTTTAAAAATTACCAGAGGCGTCTGTAAAAATTCCCAGGGAGTCCTTGGCCATATTGATCTAGATTTGTGACGTCACCTGCCGTTCCCCCATATCCAGGGCCCTGAGAGACCCCGGTGCCGGCATGGATCAGTGCGCGGTCACTGACATTTACCGATTGCAGCTAAACAAAAGTGAATCTGATATTGAATCGCCGTCAGTCCATAATATTGTCTTGGAATATTTCAAATACTTCAAATAACACCCAAAATCACAAAAATAAACACCATAAACAGGGGCGGATCCAGAATAGTTTATGCACTTTTCCAAACTCACTTAAACACCTCATTAATTGGCTGGAAACACTTTCATTGTGTTGGGACTCACTCAAACCCCATTCTCATTCACTATTCATGTCGCAAACTAATCATGGTAACTACTCACTTTAAAACCTGGGGGGTATTCTATCAATGTAGCGAAGAACATCCAGACTAAGGTGTAACCTTGAGCCTTGAATTAGCTCCAACTCCCTATCCAGCCTCGACCCGTTCCATCAAATGAAATAAACTAGCTCAAACTGACGCTAATTCGAGCCTCATCTACTAAGCCGCACTTCGTGCACGTGCCCAGAGAAAATGAAAAGCCCACACAAGCAGAGTGCCGAAAATATCACATAATGACTCAAAGCAAGGGAAAGGAACGACTGGAGGCGTGCTCCTCTTCTTATTTTTGTTTTTTTCAGGGTGGATAACCGACATTAAGGTGCATTACCACCATGCACTATGGTGACGTAAGGTTAAGAGTGACAATCTTCAATATACAAAAAAAGAAGAAAAAAAAAACAAATCCACAGTTCTCTTTTTCAACAATTTTTTTTCTATTTCCCTAGCGCCTAACTTCCTCAAAACATGATTGTAGCCACCACAACTAATTCATTTGCATTTGGCTCTCGACAACACCTTTTTCTAAAATTTCTTGGATTTCTCCCTTCACTTCCATACTTCCAAGAAATTCCCCCCCTGCATGGACCACCATCCTAATCCTTTCTGCCTTCCATTCAATTTCTTTTGCACAATTCATGACCATTGAAATGAAAGCCAAAAATGTACCAAAATGTCTTCGGTCTACAAACTGCGGCAACATTCTTGGTACCAGAAGCAATGTAGCGGCACCCTCTCATGAGCCCTCACCATATGACTCATGTAATTAAAAGATATTCTGTCTGGTAACTTTTTCGAATTGAAGCAAAACCACCAAGCTGCCTTGCTCCTTCCCGTCTCGATATGCGCTGAGCTCCGAAAACTAACAAAATAAGGGACTCCTCCAATAACACCCTTTTTAGTTTGCCTCTGATACATTTTAGACAAGACATAATTTGAGAAAGATCAAATTATTTTATTTAAACTGCTTTTCCCTTGTCTCATCGTCCAACATTCAATTAACACAATTCCACCTCTCCATACCCTGCAATCCTTTACGTCCCCAGGTCCATTTCTGACAAATTTCCCAACAAAATGATTACCAGTATCACTGAATACACGATTGTTTTCCCATCTACCACCTTCATCCCTACAACAAATGGCCCTTCATCAGTTTCATTGCCACTTCCTTTATTCCTTTTCTTTTTACCCCCTTCCACCTCATCACTCTCTACTTGTTCAAAATTCAAAATTTCAAGCAAAAGACAAATATCTAATAATCAAACAAAACGCTATACTTTCAAAATTTGTGCCTTCCACTCTACCTGCGCACCCCGTCTCTGTGCTCTCCTCAGCGGAACAAACCCTCTTCATGGGGGTTCATGAGGATTATCGGGAAATTATCACAAGGAAAGGGAACACTGCTGCCATCAACACGGCGCGGGAGATGGCCTGGAAGAATATTGCCAACAAGCTACATGGATAAGTGACACAAAGATCAAAGATAGGCTTACTGAAATTCACCAAATTTATTATTTTTGAAAGTGATGCAACATTTATCAACTGAATGTTGTGAAAATTTTAGATAATTTGCTAGCAAATTGGAATTTTATTAAAAAAAAAATATTAAAGTTTGATTTTGTCTTTACTGGAATGATCTATTATATTTTTGAATAGTTAATGTTTTTTAATGAATTATAGTTATGTTTCGCATATTATCATTACATGACAGTTGTGAGTATGTAAATGCACTGGCAGAATTGTTTTTTGGGTGTCTGTTCCAATCTATTGGACATTCTTTGAAGATAGATGAAGCTAATCCTCACTTTAAACCTGCTACAATGCAGGATTGCCCTGCATCTTAAATCACCATGGTTACTAGGCTGGGATTCACATTAACCACCTTGATGGAACGGAGATATGGCTCAGGTTGATGGAACAGAAATCTGAGCTTAGCTGAATGTATCAGGTTTAGCCAGAACCATAGTTTCCATGGTTACCGATGTGGGGCTAATCTCAGCCACTTTGATGGAACTGAACTCTTGGTATCATAAACCAGACTTGGCCATTTAAGTCTGGATTTTTTAGCCTGCTTGATGGAATACCCCCCAGGATGCATTGTGGGAGGAAGACAAGCCTGTGGAGGGAGCATGATGCTCTGGGTTATGTTTTGCTGTGCTGTTTTGGCAGCACGATGAGAATCCACAACCTATTATGTGGGCGTTCATAATTTTTGGTTTCTTTGGTATGAGTGTAAAACTGTATACACTTGCACACCAAACCTTTGACAAGGAATTTTTGATTGCATTATATTCATCATCAACCAATTTTATTGCACATATTACAATATCACAATTTTGGATTACAATTCACAAAAGGTTCAGAATACTACCCCCAATCTGCGATTAATGATAAAAATTAATTTCAAAGTTAGGCCTTTTTAAAGTGGTCCTACTTCTGAGAATTGTGGTCTCATAAAGAGCGCTTGAATATTATCTGCAACAAACAAATGTACTTGCCTATGTGACTGCTCTTTTTTCCCAAGATTGTTCTTATTTGGCCAGAAGTATGGGGATTTGAGACTCCCTGAACATGCTCCATGGCAGTGGGTGTCTCTTGCTGAGGTGCCAGCAGTAGCTATCAGCTTAAACACTCAGGAGTGTGATCTCGCGCTTCAGTGTGGATCTCTCTCCACAGCCCCCACACCAGATGGCGGCTTAGTCCTGGACACATGCCAGTCAATGTATGAATATACAACAATGAAATCAGAGACAATAGTCGTGTCGGTGCTCACGCAGCCTATATGAAACAAATGACATGAGCACAAGATGTTGTAGATGCTACTGACTTTTCCAAGACTGTGTCTCTGATCAGATATGTATTTGCTAGCAATGGGTAATCTATGGTAGCATTTCTGATAACTGCAGTGAAGCGTGCTTAGCATACATGAACATAACTTCAGGGATGGTGAAAATTAGAAATGATCTATTGTACATTGCGATTAAATGAGAAAATGTGGCTTTACAAATAACATTTGAGGGATCGCCTGGCAATGTTTATGGGTATTGCTTTATCTATGAGCGATTTATGTCATCGGCTTTAAAAAGGAAAGTTTTATTATTCAAGTTCAAACTGTTTCATCAGAAAAAATAATCACTCCACTGTTCACTGCTGTTCTAACTGAGGTTCTTTAATGTATGCAAATAATAAATCAACAAAAAGCAATTCATTCCACTTTCTCTTAAATTACTGTGATATATTTACTGCACTGTCTTTCATTAGGCTTTTCATTTTATGACTTTGGAAAAATAGTATATATCCAACGTTATATATGTAAATACTGTACATTATTATTCTTCCTGCTCCGCGCAATAAAATAAACAAGGAAATGAACAAAGGCACGCACTCAAACTCACGCACATACAGTCTCATACAGACAGATGCGCAAAATGTAATATTCACAGATAACCCTGCTCATCACCTGAAGTTCTCCAGAACACACAGAGACACGCATCTGTCACATTTCAGGCCCTACTCCTCCTTTGGGACACACACAGCATCATGCTGCATATTTGGCACACTCACTCACAGATGCATACACTGCTTAACAAATTTATTCGACCACCTGTCATTAAAAAAAAAATGAGAAAACACGAATATGTACGAAATTTGTCAAAAACTTGTTTTTTTTTTTTGGCTAACATCGAACTGAAACCACTGAGTAGCACTGATTCACACATAAAAACTAAAACAAAACAAGCATTCAGAGAATTCATAGTCTCGCCCATAGTTATCCGCCAACATGATGACCTTGACCTTGACCTTTGACCTATGACCTTCAAATTTATTTCATGCCGAAAGACTGTCACAAGGAACCCGCCTGTGTAATATGAAGGCAATCGGCCGCGCGGTTCCAGAGATATCAGTCTGGACAGACACACACACACAGAGACGCATGAAGCGATTACAATAGTCTCGCGAAACCCCTTCCGGGGCTCGACTAACAAAAAAAACCCCAATATTTTGTATGGCCTCCTTTGGCCTTGATAACAGCTTGCATTCTTGCATTCGAGCACTTAAACTATTTTCTATGTTCAGGAATGCAAGAAAAGAACTTATCTGGCATCTTATTCAAAAAATAATAATGTCCGTGACTATTTTTTCAGTTTTTTTTTTTTTGGTGTAAAACGTTAATTCGAAAATTCATGGATAGCAACAATAATTATATTTTAGTTTTAAAAATATAATTTCAGTTAGCTTGTGCATACTGGTGGACTAACTATTACAGAAACATAAAAATGATTTTGGTAATTACCAACACTGTCAATTTAGGGCAGCTATGGCATAATTACCTTGGGAGGTGGTCTAATAAATTTGTTAAGCAGTGTATACAGTCAGATTCTTTTACCACTGACCTTGGCACTTGATTGCCTTGTTTTATGGATTTAGAGACGCAAAACTTTCAAGCAGTCTGGAAGCAGGAGCGCACAGAAAGCAGGAGAAATACCAGCGAAGGTCAGAGACGGGAGGATGAGCAGAATGAAGAACCAACTCCCTTCACTCATTCCTCACTCAAAGCCAACATCCTCATCCATCTTTTAGCTTGTTGGCAGGTCCTGTCTCGCACTGTATGACAGCCTTTGGTTATGCGTGCTTGCATCTGCTTTTACTGAATATGGCTTGAGCCATCCTACTGTATCATCCATGGCACACAGTCTCTCCTAAAACCAGTTTCTTTGAATGCAGTTGAAATTCAGTGGAAGTGCCTTGTAAGATTTATTGCATATTCATCGCAGAACTTTCTCAGATTAGAACCACCTTTATATCTGGAATAAAATGAAGTGGTACAGTGTTCCATTCTTAAGAGTCCCTCTTAATGGGCCTTGACGTTGAGCAAGAGCCACAAAAATAGTGTACTTTTAATGCCTTTAAGCTTGTTCGACTTTTAAAAAGATAAAACATGCTGCATTTCAAGCAAGGTGAAATAGCTTCATTCGTATGGCCAGCTGAACAAAATGACAATCCCATTACTGACGCAGCAACATTACAGTTACTACGTTAATTTGTTCTTATGTTAAACATGCCTCATCTTTACATGCTCAGCATCTATTAAAACTAGACATTCTCCAATGCCACCCCAATTTGGAACCGTCCAATTCACACAATGTACAAGCTTGCCGATGTCGTACATCCCTGCTGCTACTGTAGCTTGGAAGAGTGTAGACAACTCACAGCTCTCCTCCGTCTTTTCACTCCACAGCTATGAGCTACACGTGTCCTACAGAACAGGAGTGCAGAAGAGCCAGACGTATCGACGCACAGAGAGCAAGCGACAAGCACACAGACAGACAACAGGGGTCACTAAAGCATAGAGCACCAATAACCATGTCAGCTAAAATCCCTCCTGAGTGAAATAAATCCAGTTGTGCACGGACTCAACAAGGCTGTTAGCTATGGCAACGGGCAGGTTTATTTGTGGAGACTGGTGCTCATTTGTGTGGTGAAAACAGCATATTAGCCAACAAGCAGCCAAAGTCCATGACTAAGTGCTGTAAATGAACATAGCAACGGCTTTACAATTTTCAGAGAAACATCCATTATTTTGATGAATATTGCACTTGATTTATATTCATGGCGTCCTGTCCCGTGGCTCATATACTGTATGTTTAAGTACTAGTGTTAGAGGCGAGAGGAGTTCAGTTTGTTCATATGGCTCATCTGTTTTATAAGCTGCTAATGCGGCCGTCACACTCTACCGAATTGGCCCAGCATATGCCAGCATACGGAAAAAATTTTGGTATTCGCTGGCGTACGCTGACCTTCATTTGGACGTAATTTTGAATTCTTGTTCCCAAACATTGTCGTTCGCTCCACGCAGCAAAAAAATTTGCGCATGCACAAAACTTTGACATATGCCAGCAAACAGCCCGTACACAGCATGTGCGTGAACTGAGTAAACGCAATGCGAATGTTTTGTTCGTGGTTAGTCACCTGAATGGCCTCATTCATCCACAGCAAGCAACGCCATTTCTTAGCGAACTTCTGGGGTATTGGTAGCAAATTGCAAATTAACAATATTCTTAAAGAATATGAGTTGCGTTTCTACAACACATTGTTAAATTTGTGAGGTTTTTACGAAATGAACCAAGAGCAAACTCCAGTAAAATGCAAAAGGAGGCTTTATTTCTGAAGGGGGTAACCCCCCCCAACAGAGCTGGCAACAGTACAAAGTCCGCAATCCAAAATCAGAATCCAAAGGGCGAAATCCAGAGTCATACACAAGGCACCAATCACAAAAATCATAGTCAGACAAAGGAGGCCAAAAAACAAGAATGCGGCAAAAGTACAGGGAATAGGCAAAGCTCGATATCAAGGACAGTCCAGTCAGAAAGATAAAACACTGAGAAATCAAGGCGAGAAACGTGGCACGAGAAAACTAGGGAGAACGATCTGACAAGAGAGTGAACCAAACAGACATCTTATATACACATCCGGGGTAAACACATGACCAGGGAGAACAGGTGCAATCAATGGTAACAATGATTAGGGAGAGACACATGAGGGATAAACTAATTACATGAATTTGGCTGTAGCCAAAACGCAGACAGGGATCACAAGACAAACCTAAGTACAAAACAACAGCTCCGGTTAAGGAGTACTAAAGTGCCAAGATAAAAGAAAAGGAAAGCACAAAGTATAAGTGGAAATCCACAGAAACTTGCAGCAGAGATAATTAGGGATAGGCAAGGAGGCGGAGATTAGAATTGAGCGACTGCTGAGAGATCGTTAGTCAATTGTATGTGCAGCTATACAATCCCGAGTGCATGTTAGAAAGTTAGTAAAAATATACAAGATTAGTGTGGTTAGTAATTAGCAAAAACAATAAACTGTTAGTATGTGTTAGTAAGACAGTAAAAGAGAGAGGAAGGAAGAACACGAGATAATGAAAGAAGATTGAAACCCAGAAACCAATAAATCACCCGAATGAGTGGCACACAAGACAAGGGACTGTGAGCAAAGATACACACATGACAAGACAGGGGAGACAAAGTGCAAAGCATGGAAATGAAAACATGGCTTGGAAACTAAATGATCTAAGACATGAAGAATAATAACACAATGAAATCCAAACTACCAAAACACTATACATAATCCAAAGAATGGTCAGACAGAGCAGTGGTCACTAAACACAGAAATCAAAAAGCATGGCAAAGCCTGGTACAGAACTTAAACAAGACAAGAGCATAATCACAGATCACAACAAAATTATAATATTGATAATGTATTGGTTACGTTCTGTCAGCTTACCATTGCTGCTGTTAGTGTGATTCCTCGGCGATTGAGTTCCATGCTTTATGTGCTCTTACCTTCCGACTACAGCACTGCTAGCGTTCACATTGCATTTTTTGTTTGTTCCGACCAACCCATGCAGGGTAAAGACCCAGCTTCAGTACCACATCCTCAGTTCTGGCGAGCACCTCAGAAGATGCAGAGATGGAGTGTGTGGAGAGGCTGCAGCGACAAAATATTGCGGCAGTTCAACAGCATGATATGATCAAGAGTGAAATTGCCCTGCATACCTATATACAGTACAGGCCAGAAGACAGGGAAGAGAACAACGCGGCCATGGGCTCTGGACCACACCTATGATCCATGTGGAGAGCGTACTTGCAGCCCACTAGTTGTTCTTTTAGAGATCGTTGACATTTGTTCAGCATTTGCTCTTGTAAGTATGTAGATCAGGGGTGTCAAACTGACCCGTAAACGGGCCAAGACGCTGCAGGTTTTCACTCCAACAATGCAGAAGCGCACGTGATACAACTAATCAGTTGTGCAGGCCCAGATCAGTTGATTAAATCAGTGCTTTCAGGCCAGCTTCTGCTTGGTAGGATTGAAGACCTGCAGCCTCTTGGCCCGTTTACGGGTCAGTTTGACACCCCTGATGTGGATGATGATTGATGAATTTGTTTTGAAGTAATTTTGAATCTCTTTTGGTGCCAGTTGGTTCACATTCCTTTCTAAAATTTGTCATAGTGTCAAGGGGCCTTAATGACTAGCTTGTGATGTCAATATCCTCCCCAGCACAACACCGATGATGCTATAATTGATGGATAACATAATATGTGTTCATGCGGCTTATCATATGACACTTATCAGGGATTAGATGACAAGGAGGGGAATGGGCAGGGTGTTGAGAGTGGAGGCTAAAATGTGTGCAAAACCATGTCATTGCAATCCATTTCTATTGACCTGAATCACCGTATACAGCATGTTATTAATGTAATAAGCCTCAATGAGCTTGATGACATTATGAATTTACTGCACACTTCAGGTCAGTGCTACAAGGCTATTTATCACTGATGCCCCATCGCTGTGACCCAGCTTGCCTTGATTGGATTTCACATCTTAGAACTGGAATTCTAAGGGCAGCCAAAGAACTGCCGAAGTGCATTTTTTTTCTGTGTCAAGAGCAGTTGTTTTCAAACAAACAACTTATTTTCCTCAAGCAAAAGAAATAACATTTTCTTCCACTAGCTCACCGAAGGACTTATCGTGCAGGGCCATAATCTGCCGTAGGACTTAAGGAGGAATGCTCTTATCCTCAAGCTTTGGAAGCAGTTTGAGAGCTGTGAGGGGTGGGCAGGCTGACAGGTCCGTTCAACAGTGCCTCATTGTATCCTGACACAGAGAATAATTCAACTAACGGTTGCAAGCTGATGCAGCTTTGAATTGTCATTGCGCTGTCTTTTCCCCAGACAAATTAAACTGCCGCAGCAAATTCTGAGGGGCAAAACACCGCTTGAACAACACAGGAAAATAAATGCTGACATCAATTTGCCCTGTAGTGGTCGCCCACTTTGTATTATGCAGATTTAAATGTGAGACACCGACTAGCTGTCAAATGACCTATTCAACATTTCCTGATGAGGTTTAGGAGTACTGTCAAATATTCTGCATGCATATGGGCTGAATCTATAAGGTAACACTACCCAGAAAATCAGACACTCAGAGTGTTCTGGACAAATAGGCTACAAGGTGGCCCCAAAAAAAAAACCCAACTCAAACATAGTGCAAAAACGAATTCACTTTAGCGAGATGGAGTAAAAACCCAACTGGATAGTTGATAAGACAAGATATTTATTTAATGTAGTTGATAACAAATAAATTTGGCAGGACTACTCCATCTCACGAAATTGAATTCATTTTTGCACTATGTTTCGGTTGGGTTTTTTTTTTTTTTTTTCCGGCCACCCTTTACAATAAAAAAAATCATTTTATTACTAATTAATCAAATTAATCTTAATGTTACAAATGCATATCCAACATTAAATGAGAGGTGCCGTTTTTAAAGTTTTGACATTATTTGTGGCATTTACTCACCCATATAACTTTTGTGTTACTAGAAGTCCTTTAGAAGATATTTAGATCCAAAGAGAGCGGCGTATATCCATATAATGGGAGTGAACGGGGCACCGAGAGCGCAGCCTCTAATGCCACATTATCTGTCGCGAAAGTCATTCATTTCACCAATATTTTGTTATGATTCGCTAGTGTTCTTCCCCTTTTGAGTCCGGTGTTGCCTGTTATCATTATCCGGCGTCTGTTGTACTTCCTGGCCCTCTTTTGGTGGCCTTGCGGGAAAAAAGTCTTCCATAGCAAAGTGAGCACTGCAAACCTGAAAATCCGCAAGCGTCAATGGCTCCACTTGAGTATTTGGGTCTATTTTCAGTGCAACTAGCCAGAGCTTTAGCAATTCCAAATTGCGTAAGGTAGCCTATGGAAGCTAAATGTTGTCCAACTGGTCATTTTGTAGCAACAACCTGGAAATAAGCAAACATGAACCATGATGTTTTACCAGCACGTAAAGCAGCCGACCATCAATGGTGAAATGAATGAGTTTTGCAACAGAATGCGGCATTAGAGGCTGCACTCTTGGTGCCCCCTTCACTCCCATTATACATATATACAGTATGCGGCTCTCTTTGGATCTAAATATCTTCCGAAGGACTTCTAGTGACACAAAAGATATATATGGGTGAGTAAACGATTTTATTTTATGCGACAAATAATGTCAAAACTGTAAAAAGGATACTTCTCCTTTAAGCATCTAGACACATTCATGCAGCACACATTCAAGCAACAATGTTGCAATCATGCCAGGTACTGTATTGCGCTTGGGCCCAACTTCACATTCTAAACTTTATGAGCAGACATCTGATGAGCAAAAACTGTCTCGAAACAACCATTTCCAATATGCTGGGGTATTGTAATTAATGTCAGACCAGGGTTTTATGTGCTACTTCATCTAACATGCAGGCAATCCTCTCACATCAAGCAGCATGGTGGCTATTATGTGGCACATAAAATACTGAGCCAGTTGTATAAGATGTGAAAGCAGCTAAGCACTGATTCCTTTGTGAAGGGACTGCCTCTCTGTAGTGAATTCTTGGCGCATTTTATGGCCCAGATTAGGATTAGTTACACATTGAGGTATGTTCAAAATGCGCAGTGCTGGGCCAAAAAAAAAAAAAAAACACTTTCTCATGTTTCTTTGGACCAACTTTCGCTTTGATTACAGCACATATTTGTTGTGGCATCATTTTGATAAGCTTATGCAATGTCACAACATTTATTTCTGGCCAAAGTTGCATTAATTCTTCGCCAAGATCCTGTATTGATGATGGGAGAGTTGGACAGCTTGGTAAAGTCTTCTCCAGCACATCCTGAAGATTTTCAATGAGGTTAAGATCTGGACTTTGCGGTGGCCAATCCATGTGTGAAAACGATGTCTTGTGCTCCCATGAACCACTCTGTCATAATTTGAACACGATTAATCCTGGCGTTGTCATCTTAGAATATGCCTGTGCCTCCTCTCTTCTTATTCATCACCCTGGATCAGTGTAAATCTAGACTGTTCAGACCACATGACATTATTTCCTTCCTTTAAAGTCAAATCTTAGCAAATCAAACCCCTTACACAGCTGTTTAGTCCCAGTCAGGGCCGGCGCTAGACCTGAAAAGTTGGGGGAAAATATTCATCCCTTTATTGACTACAATTAGTCCTGGCTAATTCTAGATGGTTTTCCTTCATTAACACACTTTCCAAGTCAAGAATAATCAAGTGACAATTGAACACGCGGCTTCTCGCCCCCATGCGATCTAACAGCAACAAAATGGGCTACATTCAGTAGGGAAAAATAATTTAATTATAAATCTATGCACTGGCACTCAGCAACGGTTATTTTTTTTCCTGCGAGAACGGCATTTCAGTGCTCTTTTGCGAATTAAGGTCATTTCGGCGACAAGTATGCACACCTGTTTTTGCAGCACGGTCACGCAACTTGCTGCAAAAAAATAGACAGCTGTCCGATTGGAAAATGTAAACGGACAAAATCACGTACTTGTCACCAGAATTACCGTCATTCGCTGAAGAGCTCTGAAATGCCGCTTTTGCTGGAAAAAAAGAGTTACGTCCCCGAGAGCCAGTGCATAGACCTAATTATAATTAATTATTTTTCTGAACTGAATATGGCCCATTTGTCGCTGTTAGATTGCATAGGGGGAGAGAAGCCGTGTCTTCAATTGCCACTTGATTATTCTTAATTGGAAAACGTGTTAATAAAGGAAAACCATTAAGAACAAGCCAGGACTAATTTTTGCCAATAAAGGTATGGATTTTTGCCTAGGAAATTGTCTATGCGAGCGATGGCACTGGTCCCAATCCCTTGAGTTCTCTTCACATTGCGCCTGTGGAAATGCTCTTACTTTCAATAGTAGACCTAGCCATGAGTTGTACTGTTGATTTTTTACGATTTGATTTCACCAGACGTTTGAGTGATCTCTGATCACAATCATTCAAGATTTTTTTCGGACCACATTTCTTACTTGATTATTGTCGTTCACCGCTATCCTTCCAGGTTTTTATAATGTGTTGAACAGCTCCTAACACAATTTTCGTAGTTACAGCAGTTTCCTTAGTTGTTTTCTTGGCTTGATGCTGGCCGATAATTTGACCCCTCAGAAAAAGAGCAACATTTCTGGCACAACCACAAGATACATCTTTCAACATCATTGTCAAAGAAAGGAGATGCTAACCACTGCATCAGTTTGGGTTAAATAACTTGTTTCCAGCTGAAACATCACTGCAGTAATTATCCAGTGGAAGGCTCTTACCTATTCAGTAAGTTAAATCCAGGTCTTGACTTTTTTTTTGGCCAGGTAAGGTAGCTTTAACTGCAGTTTTTGTAAATCAGGACTGCTATTGCCCGAAAATCTAATCTAAGTTCATTGCCGCTGTTTTAAAGAGCATTAGCATTATCAGTGCCCCCAGGATACTCAGGTGAGAGGCTGCAGTAATCAGCAAATCACTACCAAGTCAAACTGCTGCACTGCTGCATCCGAGTATGAGTAGATTTCTCCCTCATACATGATAAGCAACTCCACGATGTAAAGTTTACCAGACCATGATTGTCTAACATGACCTGAACATGCACATACAGTACACGAAGTACAAACTCAACTTTCTTGGAATTGGGGTTGTATATAGACACTGCATTGGAATGGGGCGTAATGTGCTCACATTTTCAAGCGTGTGAAGCTGGAGAATGTTTTCGCTTAAGTGGTCCTCGAATTCGCTGGTCATTGTCAAACTTTCCAGCAATGCGTATCTGCTACATGCAAGGTTACTGTCAGCACAACTGAATTGTACGATGGATGCTGAAATCTCAACTTTATATTTGCAGTTTAATGGTGAATATGTTATCCGTATTATTTTGCAGTTTTGTGCAGATGTCAAACAGAGACCCATTTCATCTTATTAGTCAGAGCAAGGCTGATCTGTCAATACACTGAACAAAAATATAAACGCCCCATGTCAAATATTGATGCCACATGGAGTTCATAACTCTAAGTGAGCATATGCTGACTTTTACTTGTACAGTAGGGATATTTTTCTTGATTTGTGGACCATTTTTTAACCCATCTCTCTGTCAGTGAGCATTTGCTCAGTGATACAGTGATTTCCCTTAGTACATGGGTGTGGCATTTCAGACTGTGATCAGACAGAATGAGCAGTACCCAGACACTCCTTGTACTGGGGACAATAAAAGGCCACCCCAAAATGTCAAATTTTGTCAAAAGTCATCACGCCTCAGATGTCTCAGGTCATGCGGGAACGTGCCATTGGCATGCTGGATGCAGGGATGTCCACCAGAGCGGTCTGCATGCGGTTCCTTGAATAACATTCCACAGGCCACAGTAGACAACCTGACCAACTCCATGCGAAGGACATGTGTTGCTCTGAGAGACGCAAATGGTGGACACACAAGATACTGAACATTTCTTCAACCTGACCCCCAACGTGTTCAAAGGATTGTCACTCCTTTGCAGATGCCAATATCAAGATGCAATGGACGGTGACCTGAAGATTTGTCATGAACAAAAATGAATTTTGATTTGCTTCATATATTGCAGAACCCTAATGTTAATAAAAACTCAAAAATTTCACATGGGGCATTTATATTTTTGTTCAGTGTACATCCACAGTTAACAGTGATCATTTCAAAAATGCAATGTGGGGCATCTAATTGTTTCAGTTCGCGCTCCGATAATTCTCAAAGCCATAAAAACAAACACAAAAAATTGGCCTCATCCATGCAAAATCCTGTAGTATACTGCAAATAAGCAACAAGTTTCATTGCACATGTAAAAAGGGGTTGAATAGTCTTTTTTAAAAATAATAATAAATTACTTAGGCAAGCATAAAGTGTTAAAATCACCACAGATATACAAAGTACAGTGTCAATTTTGTCCATTTCCCAAAAAGCTCTTCATTAATATTGAACCAAAGAAAACCATTATATTTTACCCAGTGGCCCAGATTGTTTGGAGAGCAGTCAAATGCATCATAATTTAATTTTCATGTCTCTAGAGTCCCCTTGAATAAACTGCACGTAGACTGGTCATGAAACACAGAAATGACTTATTGATCCTTGCATGACAGCATAATGGTATGAATCCATTGATTAAGGAATGAAATATAGTGTAGGCTATATAATTCAGAGATTTTGATTTTATTTCAAAGGATTTAGATGGAGGATGTTTCTTCTCTCTACATTTATCCCTCTGTAATGGAAGACCAGGGGTGCTGGAATCATTTCAGAGGTGCAGGGGCCAAGTACTGTTTATCCCCAACTCTGGACCTGATATATTTGGAAAATGTAATAAAGATAGCAACAATGTAAACAATGTACAGTTTATATCCGCCTCATCCAAAAGCCGGATGCACTATACATAGTTGCGGCCTTATTTTATCAGGGAAAATGACTGTGCATCACAAAATCGTAAAAGTTTCAGCGCAAATAATTCAGTCACTCAGCTTTCAATGTTCATAATAGGTCATTAGCTGGCTATAAGCCTGACATAGAAAAATAGGCAGTATGAAAATGCAAGAAAAGCAACTTTATCCCAACCTATATAAATTCAATCCCCCCTCAATCGAGAAATTCCCATCACCCTTCTTCATTACAAGATTTCAGTTATCTACACCAAGTGCTGGGCGCAGCTTACTTTAATGTTAACTTCAATATCAGCCACTCCACTAACTCAAAAAATTAAGTCTGAAAACACAAAATAGTTAAACTGCAAAAAAATGTAATGTAAGCTAACGATAACTGCTGTATCTCCACGCCTCCAGCCCTCTAACTCACCAGCCTATCAAGACCTAGACTGCATTCCACACTCTCAATCATTGTCTGCATCTGTTCCCTTTTGGCTATCTGCATTAGCGTTTCCCAATATAAAGCAGAGCTTCACACTCATTCAGTGCAAAGTCTTGTAAGCATTAAAAGCCTTTTTATATCACCACAGTCTTGTTTAAACCAATATCCCGCATATTGGCATGTATTTTTAAAAATTTAATTAAGCACTGTTCTTTGTGTTTTTCTGTTCTTTGTGTTTTCCTTACTGTTAGCACTTGTACTCGTACTGTTAGCACTTGCACTTTTGTACTGATCCTGTGCACTTTTGTACGTCGCTCTGGATAAGAGCGTCTGCTAAGAACCTGTAATGTAATGTTCAGTGATTTTCTTTTAGTAATGAGGAACCTCGTTTCCTTGTTAATTTATATTTGTAATACAATGTACTAAAGCACTGTTTCCTTAGTTACACTTCTCTGTATTACTGATATTATTATCCAGGAACCATATTCTCTCGTTCCTTTCTACTTTGTTCTACTTTGCCTTGAATACCCCTGCAAATAAACGTGTAGATGAACAGTGTAGGAACTCTATTTGCTGAAAAAAATTAATCAGATATGTGCATTAAAAGAGTTTTTGAATTAAATTGTGACAAAAATGACTTCGGCGTCTCAAAAACGCTCCGACCGGACGTGACGTAACGACAGGTAAACATCTCTGCTGAAGTAAAGTGCGCAATGGAATCAGACCATGACTGCGTTTACATGCTCACCATATTCCTGTATTAATTGGATTTTGAGAATATTCCGATTGCATACCTGTCATGTAAACGCGTGCAATAACCCGATTAAGGTCATTTTCCAATTCAAAATATTCCGAATAAGACCCCTGGCATATACCTGTTTTAATAGGAATATTGGCTCATGTATACTCCTTAATCGGAAAATGCCCCCGGACAGAATATTCAACTACGTCTTCGCAAGGAATTAGCCTTCTTGGAGCGAAGAGGAGACGACTGTGTGCATCCAGATAATGTAAGACATGAATATATTGGAATATATCGATGGACGAAAGCACCGTATCAATGATATCTTTAAGATGTGTGAAAAGTGGAGAGGCTGGTATTGTTTTAACTGCCAACCAAGTTATGTATCGCTGGAAAACTCTGAAGGTGGCATATTGCAAAGCGAAAAAAATACAGGCAGTGGCTATTTTCACGGCAATCGTGATCTTACTCCAATTTGCTATTCTTATGAGCTTCCATATGTTCTGGCACAATGTAGGAAATCTGGACTTGGACCCATAGTCTGATTTAAACAGTCTATGCTTATACCACGGCATGAACTATAATGTATTGGCTGACGATAGCTAGTGGGACAGCAGTAGCATTACTTATGTTTTCTAGCTAGTTGCTTAACTTAGCTAACTGGTTAGGTAGTTATGAGAGTGTAATATTAGGTTCAACGTTTGCTCGCTTATATTTGGGGAGCTGTCAGGTCGTCACCCTACTCAATCAATAGTCAGTAGTGATAAGTGTCGTGTAGAAGAGCTGATAGCTGCACAAAGTTTATCCTTGCAGGAAATTCTAGAGTACAAATTGGATAATGAGTTAGCCGGCAAGCTGGCAAAGTTAGCTGGCTAATAACTAACCCTACCAAACTTGAGTAGAGGACATCCTGACTGTAACTTTAAGTAAGTAAGACGGCTAGCCGGTCTAGTAATGTGAACCACAAGGCATGCAGCAAAAGCGGGATGTTTTCAACCCAGTTGAGAGGCAGTTTTTTCCGAGACCGAATTTTCTGTTGTGCATGTGGATACGGAAGCTGGCAAGAACAGAAAATTACTGTAAGCTCACGACTGGCTAAAATAGCTACTGCCAAAAACAAAACAATACCAGCAGCCCTAATCCAGCCAGTTTAATTTATTTCGCGGTCATGGATGAAATTCTGGGACAGAGACCGCTGGCGATGGCAATGGCCAAGAGAGTGGAGTCGATGTTGGCTTTGAAGCTCTAATTGAAGGCAACCAAAGCCATGACGATTACTTACCAGCATTATATTTGCTGAAAACCCGATGTTGAGATTGGACCTAGGTGGTGGATATGTTAATTAGCTCGTAAATGGCATATTCCCATCGCTCGGCACATGTAACAGCTTATTCGGAATATTAACTTAACCCGAATATGGACCTTAATCTGAATATGGTGTGCATGTAAACGCAGTCAGGGAAGAGGTGAATGTTGTCAATTCATATGATGGGCCATTGCCTTATAATTATGAGCCACTGAAGCAAGAGAGGGGACAGGCAGAAGTAAGGGGAAGGGTCAATGGACAGAAGAGAGACATAGAGCTGTGGTGTGAGGAAAATGGGTGGAGTATTGGGCAGGTGTCTTGGTGAGTGACCAGGGGTTAGCTAATGGTGGCTAACCTTGTCTCCATGTTTATCGCATTGCAGTATCTTTAATAAATATTTATTGCCAATACTGCAGTCGACTTTGTTGTTTTTCAAGCATGTAGATTTTCACCATTTAAGCAAGCAACATTGCATCTTAAAATGTTTACTTTCGATCTCATACTTTTAACGAATACTGTAGGCTATTGGCTAGGCAAGCTTACGTCTGTGACGGTCGGCTAGTCCATATAGAACAGCGATAGTTACGCAGTTCCGCACACCGTAGTTTATCGTGAAATTTTGTTGAAACTGCTAGTGGATTTTTAATCTGTGTTCCGGTTAGGACGGGAACATGCTGTTTATGTAGTCATTGTTTCAAAGATATTTTACTGACACATGCACAGAGATAGTGGGTGTAGGGCATGCAGCGAAATTGCTTCTCTTTGCCTAGACAAAACGTACCCAAGCACAGAAATCTTTGTGTTTTTAATTTAGAAATCGGTGGACCCGATGGCCAGTCAAGCTCTCTTCTCTTACCACCACTCAGACTACATAAACCCATAGTGAGAATCTGGGTAGAGTCGCCAATGTTTGCCTGTCGTTACATCATATAACGCGTTCTCCGGGAAAGGGGCGTTTTTTGGGAGCCTATCTTAGAATTGGTACGCTTTCTTCTCAATTTCTGCAACTTGACATTTTCATACAAGATTTTGTGTAATTTCAGTTATGAAATCAACTTGAAAGTTGCTCTTTAAACCCCTTAAAACAGACCTAGAAATAACACACACAAAAGAAGAATTAAAAATACCATCGATTATTAAAGGGCAAGTCACCAATCATGAAACCATTTATAGTTTCAAAGTATAGGTGTTGTATTAAGAAATGGCAAACAAACCATACTCATTTCTCACATTATTTCATGGCAGAAGGTAGGTGCTGTGCCTCTATCATTCAGCACAACAAACACAAGATATTCAAATGTTTAATTTTACGAGACATTTTATAGCATTATTTTGCTTAACATACACAGGATAGTCAGCATTATGTGTGAAATAGATCCCAAACTAAAGGCTGAGAATCACGATATAAACCTGGCAGTGTCTTGCACTGCTGTCTTTGCAATATTTTGAGGAGAAACATTGAGTTTTCAGAAAACATAGCCCCCAGTATTCTTGTATTTCAGATGTGTTGCAGAGTCAATTGTGGACTACTGAAATATGCATTATCTGACTTCCCCCTGTAAACGCCTTGGCATTAAGAACTGCTCTGGCTTCAGGAAATTAGACTGCCTCTCAGAAACCCCATGGCCATGTGCATTTCCATGCATTTCATTATTACAGAGTCATTGAACAGCTTCCTTGCAGACGATAATGTGTGGCGTAACACTGTAGTAACTCTTCCAGTTTTGCATGAGGCAGTAAATCAGTCACATTCAGGTTGCTGCGGCTGGTCATCTGTGTTGGGGATTACATTGGGAAAATGCACATTTAAGCAATTTCATAGCATCATATTTCTTCAGAGACTTCACAGCTATCCCTGAATGAACTGCAGTGAACTGCTTTCCTCATTTATTCTGTATGTACCAAGGCTAGATTTGAATGATTTAGAAATGCATCCTTCCTTTCTGTGAGCCTTCCCCCCCTTTTCCCTCTTGACCTGAAATTGGTTAATTGACTGTCAGGACAGGGAATGTATGATGTGTTTAATATAGGAAGGGCAGAAGCATGATTTATCTTTGTCCACCTCCTGCTGCTTTTGAGGAAGTGAAATGCCAGAAAATTCTCAAGCTCTGCACATGAAACCAGTAACAGAATATGAAAGAAGACAGATATGACAACTGCAGTAACCTGGAATGCCTGAATACATTCTAGCGAGAATCGCTGTGTTTTCTGTCCATTACTTTACGCCTGAGCTCTCCACCTGAAATGATACAGGCGATCAACCAGACACAGATTTCGGGAACAAATGCAGGAATGGGAGTGGTGAGGCTGAAGCCCAGAATAGTAAGGGGGCAGTCAAACTTGTTGGAGAGAGCGTTGGGGGAGTGTCTACATCCAGTCAGTAACCATCCTGGGGCGGAGATCAGGTGGTGAATTCTCCTCTCCGAAGCAGGACTGCTTGACAGCAAGACTAATGAGCTTAGCAGGAATGCAGTCCCAATCCTGGAGACCAATGATGGCTTTAGAGATGCTCCTAACAAACTGGCCAAAAGGAAGAGACTGGAACTGATAATTCTCAAAAATGCAGTCCAAATCATGGAGATCAATATTAAGGTCTGGGGGCTTATTCCTATCAATGAAACTCCAAAGTCAAGTCAAGTTTTTTTATAAACAGAAGTTGAACCAAAGTGCTGTACAGTGACAATTGGCAAAAAAAAAAAATGAAATGGGAAAACTAAAACAATTATAAAAAGCAATAAAACTGTTCAACAAAATCATCAACATAAAAGAATATACATATAAAGCAAACAGAAGCAGATAAATTAATAAAGATAAAAGTACACACAATTAATAGGGACAGTCAAAAGACAAGCATAAAAGCGCAACAGGAAAATGGCACAATAAAAAAAAAACTTGACATGACACTGACAGATGAACAAGGGGATTAAAAAGAAAGAGTAGAAATAGGTTTTCAGACGTGATTTAAAAATGGCAAGAGAAGGTGAAGACCTGATTTCCTAGAGGTAGTTTATTCCACAGTTGAGGAGCCGCGACTGAAAAGGCGCAGTCACCTTTGGTTTTCAGGTTTGGAACTGAAGACCGAGGAACTGACAAGAGAAATTTATTGGATGATCTTTGGGACCGTGCAGTGGAGTAGGGCAAGATCTGATCTGATCTGACAAGATCTGATATATACCCTGGAGCCAAACCATGGAGAGCTTTAAAAACAAATAATAATACTTTAGAATCAACGCAAAATTTAACTGGTAGCCAGTGCAGGGCTGCCAAGACCGGGGAGATGTGGTCCCTCTTTCTTGACCCAGTTAAGAGCAGAGCTGCAGCATTCTGAACTAACTGAAGTCAGGAAGGGCAGGACTGTGAGTTACCCAAGTATAGAGAATTACAATAATCCAACCGGCATGTAATAAAAGCGTGGATAACAGTCTCCAGGTCTGCTTGGGAGAGCAGAGGTTTTAATTTAGAAATACATCGGAGTTGAAAAAAGCTGCTCTAAACTACTGCACTAATTTGGCTCTCAAAATTGAGTGAAGAATCAAAGAAGACACCGAGATTTTTTATTACAGAGTGTGTGTTGACAGAGAGGGGACCAAGTTTTCCTTTAGTGATTTCAGACAAGTCAGGGGGCCCAAAAATAATAACTTCTGTTTTTCCCTCGTTCAATTGTAGAAAATTGTTGTTCATCCAAGTTTTGACATCATTTAAACAATTGACGAAGGGCTGCAAGCAGGAGGTTTGACCAGGTCTCAGGGAAAGGTACGTGCTGTATCATCAGCGTAACAATGGTACGAAAGCTTGTGCTTCTGGAAAAAAGAGCCCAGTGGGAGCATATAAAGGGAAAACAGGAGGGGGCCTAAAATGGCTCCTTGAGGAACACCACAGGTGATTGCAGCTGAGGACGAGGACAGATTTCCTATTTGTACAGAAAATGACCGGTCGTTTAAATATGATGCAAACCAATCATGGGCATTGCCCTGAATACCAACACTAGATTTAAGGCGGTCCAACAAAATGCCATAGTCGATGGTATCAAAGGCCGCGGAGAGGTCCAGTAATACTAGCACAACACAGGACCCTGAATCGAGAGATCGTAACAGATCATTAGTCATTTTCAAAAGTGCTGACTCAGTACTGTGAAAAGACCTAAAACCAGACTGAAACTTGTCAGTGATTTCATGTTGATTAAGATATGAAGATAGCTGGTAGAAGACTACCTTCTCCAAAATTTTCGACAGGAATGGCAACTTAGATATAGGTCTAAAATTATTTAGAACTGTAGTGTCAAGATTAGGTTTTCTTAAGAGCGGCTGGACCACAGCTTGTTTGAAACTGATCGGAACTGAACCATGCTGCAGACTAGTGTTTATTATAGCCATAGTTCTCGGCCAAATGAAAGGCAGTAGCTCTTTGAGAAGACGAGAAGGCAAGATATCCAGAGTGCAGTTCGTGGGATGCATATTCGAAACAACGTCACTGAGCTGAGAAAGAGAGATGGGCTGGAACTGGCTAAAAGAGCAGGATGGGGCAGTTAGTGCAGATGGGTCATCACCAGCGGGAGAGATCTGAGAACGTGTTTGATGGATCTTGTCTGTGAAAAACCTAAAAAAAACATTGCAAGTGTTGGAAGTTGCATCCGCAAAAATGGGTGAAGAGGGATTGGTGAGTTTATTTATTGTACTAAACAGCACTTTTGGCCTATGTGAGTTCCTAGAAATAATGTCAGAGAAATAGCTAATTTTAGCTGACTTAACAGCATATTGGTATGATTTTAAACTGTTAATAAAAATTTGATAGGAAACTTGAAGCTTGTCTTTTTCCCATTGATGTTCTTCTTTTCTGCACTCCTGCCTGAGTGCGCAAGTAGTGCTGTTTAGCTAAGGCTGAGTTTGAGGTTTAGGTTTCCTAGGTTTCAGAGGAGCAACCTTATTCAGAATATTAGCACATAATGTGTTAAACTGGCCAGCAAGCTCATCGAAGGTAGTACAGGGAGTAGTAGTAATTTTATAGTCATCATGTATATCAAGGTACGTATCGGAAAAGAGCTTGGCCGTAGAATAATTGATGGAGCGAGTGAGATAAAAACAGTTGGAAACGTGCCGAACAGGGCAAGATAAGATGGAGTCAAACAGAACTGGTTTGTGATCAGAAAAAGCAGCATCAACAACCATAACATTGGCAACAAGAAAACCTGATGAGAACACCAGATCAAGAGTGTGACCATGTTCATGCATAGGGACCAACACAGACTGTGTTAAATTAAAAGAGTCAACAAGATTCAAAAAGTCATTCACCAGAGGCTTTGATTTACAGCAAAAGTGAATGTTAAAAAACCCCAGATGATTTAAACCTTTTCATAAGGAGGCACAATGAAAGAAAGGAAATCGGAGAATTCTTGAATAAAATTCTTATTGAATTTGAGTGGTCTTTAAACTAAAGCAACCAGTAAAGGGCTACTAGTTAGATCAATTGCAATTCATTGCAACTCAAAACTAGAGAACTGACTGACTGACAGCTGCCTGCATTTGTACTGCCTATTGAAAACTGTGGCCAAGCCACACAGAGTTCACACAGAGGGCTGGAGTCGCCGACAGTCAGCCAGGTTTTGGTTACAAATAAAAAGTCTAAACCCTATGAAATAAAAAGGTCAATCAAGATAAATGACTTATTTGTCACCGATCGCGCATTTATCAATGCCATTTTTGCGGAGACCGTAGGTGAGGGAGTTGCGGATGGATTTCGCCGGTATTCCAACTTGCAAAGATTTAGATGATTCACGCCTTCATTTTTGACTCGCCGTCTTGCGAGAGCGCGAGAGGGGACGGATGACAGGAATGAAGCCATCAGTGTTGATGCCGACAGGCGTGCAGACACTGTGCCGAGCGCCGCGATGTAAATAGGGTGGGCGGCGAGCGATTCCAAGGGCAAAGCAGAGTTTATAAGTCCTGGACGGAAGACGAGACGAGCAGTTCAGGTGTCTGAGGTCCGATGTTGAATACGGGTAACCCATAGTGAGCAGCGTAAGCAGACCCAATGAGAGACACAATATACCATGCCAGATGTTCCACAGCTCTCTTTTATATGCATAAAATATCAAGAGTGGAGGAAGTGAATTAGACATTAGCCCACTTTCCCTTGTCACGTAAATAATCCGATACCTTCCGTCCGTAAAATAAGCTCACACACGGCCAAGTTGGAAGTAAAACCATGTTAGCCAGCTAGCAGCCAGTAATGGCACCTAGAAACCAGCGTTAAATGTAGAGAAGCAGTTGGAAAACTACCATCTCAAAAAAAAAAAAAAAATGCAGTAAACTGACCACAGCAAGAAAGCGGAAACTTACTTGCAAATAGCTAGGTTAGTTCAGGCGTCTGGAGCAGCGAAGGCTTGTGTTAGGCCGGTGGGAGATATTCGGACCAAAATCGGATCAACACATCCAGTTGAGTACAGTCCAGAGTCACAGACCGATGCCCATTCAGTTGCAGTTTTCGGTGAATAAACAGATATAATCCGTGAGAAAGAAAAATACGATTACTCGAAAGACACGATAAACATTTCGAAGTAGAGCTGGAGAGCAGCGGCAGACATTCACGCCAGCGTACACGTTAGGCAGGCTTATGCCTCAATAGCAACTTACAGCTTCCGCGATGGTTAGTCACGAACAGACCTGACTAATACAGGCTTTATCTCCAGATACTTTACAATATCTGCATTTGAGGTCAGTTGTTAGTGCTAACTATCGTTAGCGGTCCTGCTAGTCACTCGTAACACGTTAGCTTCACTTAAATTATTTGCGGTTATATTGTTACTTACAGCTTATGGCTCTAAGCGCTTGATCGATCCAACTGGTTCAGGTTTTAGAAAAAGCTGAGACGAATATCCATTGTTGAATTATCCTTTATTGACAAAGCTGTCTTTGGTTTAATGCTGAGCACAAACAGCTAAAATTCCCTTTTGCTGTGGCTGTTTGCCCACTGATTTCTGGAGGCATCGTCTTTTGGAAGAGAAATAGGTGCTTCCCTTTGCGTCCAAAATTAAACAGACAAGCAGCATTGGGAAATGTACTGACAAACTGCACCTCAAATGATCTGCAGTTCTTCTTTTGTATTTCCAAAAGTGTAAACACTACTAAGGCATAGTATGATTCACGGTTGTTTTGCCTGCTAGAATAGTTTCCGGTGTGGGCAGGTCCAGCGCCGTGATTGGCTCTGGCTTGGTCTGTATTAATTGGACGGCACAACCTGACGTCAGGTTTTGCCCAGATCTCGTGAAGATCTAGGGCGAGCTCTTCAGAGAGTAAGTCACGTTCATGACATCATGTTCTTGGATTACGGCAATACCCCTCTATCTTATGTTTAGAAACTTTTCAGAGGTTGAGCATGGACATCCAAAATTATAACATTACTTACACTCAACAAAAACATAAATGCAACACTTTTGTTTTTGCTCCCATTTGTCATGAGATGGACTCAAAGATCTAAAATTCATTCCAGATACACAATATTACCATTTCTCTCAAACATTCTTCACAAATCTGTCTAAATGTGTCATAGTGAGCACTTTTGCTTCGCTGAGACAATCCATCCCACCTCACAGGTGTGCCACATCAAGATGCCCACCAGACACCATGATTAGTGCACAGGTGTACCTTATCCTGCCCACAATAAAAGGCCACTCTGAAATGTGCAGTTTTGTCTCACAGCAAAATGCCACAGATGGCGTAAGCATTGAGGGAGCGTGCAATTGGCATGCTGACAGCAGGAATGTCAACCAGATCTGTTCCTCGTGCATTGAATGTTCATTTGTCCACCATAAGCCGTCTCCTAAGGCGTTTCAGAGAATATGGCAGTACATCCAACCGGCCTCTCAACCGCAGACCACGTGTAACCACACCAGCCCAGGACCTCCACATCCAGCAGGTTCACCTCCAAGATCATCTGAGACCAGCTACTCAGACAGCAGTTGAAACAATTGGTTTGCATAACCAAAGAATTCCTGCACAAACTGTCAGAAACCGTCTCAGGGAAGCTCAACTCGTCGTCCTCATCGGGGTCTTAACCTGACTCCAGATCGTCGCCGTAACAGACTTGAGTGGGCAAATGCTCACATTCGATGGCGTCTGGCACGTTGGAGAGGTGTTCTCATCACGGATGAATCTCGGTTTACATTGTTCAGGGCAGATGGCAGACAGCTTGTGTGGCGTCGTGTGGGTGAGCACTTTGCTGATGTCAATGTTGTGGATCGAGTGGCCCATGGTGGTGGTGGGGTTACGGTATGGGCAGGCATCTGTTATGGACGAAGAACACAGGTGCATTTTATTGATGGCATTTTGAATGCACAGAGATACCGTGATGAGATCCTGAGGCCCATTGTTGTGCCATACATCCATGAACATCACCTCATGTTTCAGCAAGATAATGCACGGCCCCATGTTGCGAGGATCTGTACACAATTCTAGGAAGCTGAAAATGTCCCAGTTCTTGCATGGCCAGCATACTCACCGGACATGTCACCCATTGAGCATGTTTGGGATGTGCTTGACCGGTGTATACGACAGCGCGTACCAGTTCCCACTAATATCCAGCAACTTCGCACAGCCATTGAAGAGGAGTGGACCAACATTCCACAGGCCACAATCGACAATCTGATAAACTCTATGCGAAGAAGATGTGTTGCACTGCATGAGGCAAATGGTGGTCACACCAGATACAGACTGGTTCTGAGTCCCCAGACCCCAATAAAGCAAAAACTGCACATTTCAGGGTGGCCTTTTATTGTGGACAGTCTAAGGTACACCTGTGCACTAATCATGGTGTCTGATGAGCATCTTGATGTGGCACACCTGTGAGGCGGGATGGATTGTCTCAGCAAAGCAAAAGTGCTCACTATGACACATTTAGACAGATTTGTGAACAATGTTTGAGAGAAATGGTAATATTGTGTGTCTGGAATGAATTTTAGATCTTTGAGTCCATCTCATGACAAATGGGAGCAAAAACAAAAGTGTTGTTTATATTTTTGTTGAGTGTATATGTATTAAAAGAAGGATCAGCATAATAGGTCCCCTTTAAAAACAGGCAGATTTCTATAGTGGAAATCGCTGCATGGACTCAGGAACACTTGTGTGAGTCATTGTCAGGAAACACAGTTGGTCACTGCATCCACAAATGCATGTCAAAACTCTGCCATGTGGATATTACACTATATATAAACAAGATCCAGAAGCACTGCCTTCTTCCCTTGGCCTGAGCTCATTATGGGTGCAATGTCCTCTGGGCTAAAGAGGAGAGGGGCCATCCAGCTTGTCATCAGCAAACAATTCAAGAGCCAGCATCCATGATAGTATGGGGGTGCATTAGTACACATGGTATGGGTAACTTTCACATCCATGAAGACACCAATGATGGTGAAAAATATATACAATCCCAATTCCAAAATAGTTGGGACAAAGTGTAAATTGTGAATAAAATCAAAATGCAATCATTTTCACCAGCCAGTATTTTATTCACAATAGAACAGAGATAACAGAAAATGTTGAAACTGAGAAATTTAACAATTTTATCCACATAATGAGCTCAGTTCAAATTTGATGGCTGCAACGGGTCTCAAGAAAGTTGGGACAGGGGCCTGTTTACCATGGTGTTGCATCCCCTGTTCTTTTTAACACAGAGTGGAGGTGTCTGGGCATTGAGGAGACAGGTTTCTTGAGTTTAGCCATTGGAATTTGATCCCACTCTTGTTTAATACAGGCTTCCAGCTGCTGGAGAGTTTTGAGTCTCCTTTGATGGACTTTTCATTTAATTATGCACCAAATTTTCTCAATCGGTGAAAGATCAGGACTGCAGACTGGCCAGTTCAGCACATGGACTCTACTACCACGAAGCCATGCTGTTGTAATAGACGCAGTATGTGGTTTTCCATTGTCCTGCTGAAATACACAAGGCCTTCCCTGGAATAGATGTCGTCTGGAGGGGAGCTAATGTTGCTCTAAAACCTTTATATAGTTTTCAGCATTCATGGCACTTTTTAAAACATGAAAGTGTCCCATACCATATGCACTAATACATCCCCATACCATCAGAGATGCTGGCTTTTGAACTGAATTCTGATAACAGTCGGGGTCGTTTTTCTCCTCTTTAGCCCGGAGGACACAACGCCCATGATTTCCAAAAAGAATGTCAAATTTGGACTCGTTTGACCACAGGACACTTTGCCACTTTGCTGCAGTCTATTTTCAATTAACCTTGGCCCACCTAACACGCCGGTGCTTCTGGATTATGCTTGACAATGACTTCCTTTTTGCACGATAGAGTTTTAGGTGGCATCTGTGGATGGCACGGCGGAATGTGTTTACTGACAGTGGTTTTTGAAGTTTTCCTGGGCCCATTTAGTAATGTCAATTACAGAATCATGCCGGTGAGTGATGTAGTGGCGTCTGAGGGCCCGAAGATCACGGGCATCCACTAAAGGTCTTCGGCCTTGTTCTTTACGCACAGAGATTTTTCCATTTTCTCTGAATCTTTTGATGATGTTCTGCACTGTCAATGATGAGACCTTCAAAGCCTTTGCAATTTGACGTTGAGGGACATTGTTTTTAAAGTATTCCACAATTTTTTTTAATGCAAGCCCTCACAGGTTGGAGAGCCACTGGCCATCTTTACTTCTGAGAGACTCAGCGTCTCTGAGACATCCCTTTTATAGCCACTCATGTTACACACCTGATGCCTGGTAACTTCATTACTTGCTAAATATTCTCTCAGCTGATTCTCTTATATATGAATAGCTATTTCAGCCCTTTTTGCCTGTGTTCCAACTTTTTTGGGACCTGTTGCAGCCAGAAAATTTTAAATAAGCTCATCTCATGGATAAAAATGATAAAAATGTAAAATGTCTCAGTTTCAATATTTGAAATATTAACCATGTTCTGTTGTGAATAATATATTGGCTCATGTGAACTGGAAGTCATTGCATTTTGATTTTATTCACAATTGGCACTTCGTCCCAACTATTTCAGAATTGGGGTTGTTCAGGTTTGGTGCAACACTTACTGCAATCTGGATGCCTTTTATAAGGGAGGGCCTTTGCTCATTTAGGCAATACCATGCCCAACACCATACTCTGCACGAATTACAACAACTTGGCTTTGTTGTAAAAGAGTCTGGGTGCAAAATTGGTCTGCCTACAGTCCAGATCTGTCACCCACTGACAATATTAAGTGCATTATGAAACAAAAAATATGTTAAAGGAGGCTGCAGCTGAAATCCTACTCAAACCAAGAATGGGAAAATATTTTCTTTCAGAATTACAGCAGTTGGTCTCCATCATTCCCAAACGCTTGCAGAGTGTTGACTGAAGAAGATGTGATGCAACATAGCAGTAAACATGCCCCCATGTCAACTTTTTAAAAATGCATTATTGGCATCAAATTCAAAATAAGCACATATTTTCCAAAAAAACATTAAAATATCTCTGTGTCAACATCTTATGAATTGTCATTGCGCTTTTTTCTAATAAGTATAAAGTTCAAATGATTTGATTATCATTGAATTCTGTTTTTACTTACATTTTACAGTGTTACATCTTTTTTGGAAATGGGGCTTTAGTTTGATTGGTGACATTAGGATGCGTGGACTCTTGTGCATTTTCATCAGTGAAGTTTGACTGATAACCACTTCTGTTACTGGAGATCTGCCATACTGATATTCCAGCTCTAACAAAGTCCATCTCAGCTTATTAGTTGAATCAGGTGTGCCAACTTGGGGTTGGAGCTAAAGCTAACAGGATGGTAGAACCACAGGAGGAGGGTACATAACCTCGGTAAAGCAGTATATACTGTAGATAAAAGTGAAATCACTGGCTATCAATTGAAGCACCTATTTCTAAAACTCCATAGGTCACACTTGACTTGACTTGACTTGTGGGGTTTTAGTAATCAGTGCTTCAATTGCTTTGTGACTCCATGATTTTATGGTCTCACCAACACAAATGTTTTTGTGGACTATGTGCAATAATATACTGTGCAATAACCTGGTCAGTGCAATATTCTCTGTAATGCAATATATTGAACTGTGGAATAACTGTTAGGCTGTGCAATAAAGTGAACTGTGAAATAGCTGCTTACCTGTGCAATGGTCAGTGCCACTGCAGTATTTCTGTAAGGCATATATAGCACTGTATTGAACTGTGTTCAATCGAATATGCGTGTTAGGGGTGGGGTGGGGGGTGGAGGGCTTGGGTCTGAGTAATGTGTGTGGAATTCCCTTATTATTACTATTATTATTATTATTATTATTATAATTATTATTATTTTACTTTGGTTTTATTGAGAACCGTCCGAGGAAGTGCCCCCGAATTTCGCTGTGTATGCATTGTGAGTGCAATGACAATAAAGGTCTTTATCTTTAACTTTAAACTGAATATGGGAACAAAAATTTTGTCTTTGTCTAGCTTTACAGAGCAATTTTCCTGCTCACCCGAGAGTATTATAATCATATCATATTCCTCTAATTAAATTTCAGCATGTATAAATGCTGCAAAGAAAGCAGAGACAAGAAGACTGAGGACATTCCTCACTCACTGTGGTATAAACCCCACCCATTCCCTTCCTAATAAGGACATATTCTCTTTGAATAATCTAATTCTTAATTGGCTGGCCTTTCTTTCCATTTCTTGCATATTTAAATTAACTTTGCCTGGCAACTGATCACTAGAAGATTATAGCAACTCGGTCAAACATAATGCTTGATACCTACTCAACAAATACACTTCAAGAACTTACATTTCTTTAACAGAAGCTTCAGTGTCTGTTTTTAACAATGCTCACCCTGGCATTCACAGACCTTACTCTGCCACAATCATTCAACCAATGGGATTAGGATCCAGCTGGAACTCACACTTCCTTTGGGCAGTGAGATTATTTGCACTGGCAACTGCAATAAATCAGGAATGGAAGAGGGACAGGTTGCCACATCTTTCTTGGATAATGTCTTCCTCATCGGCATTAAATCGTCATGTCTTCCCCATGAGCTTGGATGGGCAACATCCACGAGAAAGAAAAATATGATTGTATTTTAGTCTTTTAATGACATTATTATTATTATTATTATTATTATTATTATTATTATTAATAGTAGTAGTAGTAGTAGTAGTAGTATTATATGTCCTATTATTAATTAAATATGGTCTGCTTGCCAGAGCTCACCTTTTTGTTTTTCAAAAATGTTTAAGAGAAAATGATGACCATTTGGCAATTGGGGAAAGCCAAAAGTCATTCTTCTCTTTTAAAGATTAAAAGGTAAATACTAATTGCAGCTACAAATGCAACGAATAAAACTAAAGTTTAAAAATCAAGACAAGCTTGATAATTGTAATTTCACTTTGTAGGTGGTATTCCACATGTTCAAGATATATTTTCATACGGTCATAAGGGTATAAAATAAGTTATCAGACCACAGAGCACAATATACAATATATATATTAGAATTTTTAATGTTTCTAAAGATACATACAAATGTACAATAAGTCGTATGATGAGCATAAACCTCATTTTTGCCTGGACAAAGACTGACAAGCATATTTGCTCTTATTGCCTATTGATGATTCTCAAAACCTGAAAAAAGTCAAACACTGACTCTTTGACCACAATGTCAGGCTGAACAAAACCAAACAAAGCCATGATGCCATTATTGACAGATTTGAACCTGGATGATGAAATTAAAACCCATACCAGCGGGAACTTGGAGTGCTACTCTATGAAAGCATTGCACTTGGTGCTATCAGTCTCTATGCACTAGAAAATGTCATTATAGTTTGCATTTGTGTGGCGGGAGAATTAAATTTGATCTAACCAGCAAGTACTCGGTTTATGTGCTTTTTAAAAATTAATTTAAAATTTTTTAAAATTATTTTTAAAGTATCAATTTTTTTTAGTGTGTTTAGTGTATTTTTTAGTGTATTTGTAATTACATACATGTTATGATCAAAACCAGGAACCAAATGCGGAGGCTGCGTACAATCCAGTAGTAGGGATTATTGATAGTTTTACGGTAGACAGAGGAAAGTAGCCCCGAGCAGAATGGCACTGTTCAGATGTCACGAGCAAAGTAGTGTGGGCGTATCCAGTGCCCGGCCAGTGGCTTTCCTAGACAGCTGCCAGATGGAGCATGCACTTCACCAGAGCTGAAATGTCAGATGGCACAACGAAGTTTAATAGGAACACAGGCTCAATCCTGATGGTGGTAGATGATTGGGAGGTTGTTCCAAATGAACTGGGCAAAGGAACAGATTAGAATATATTAACAAAACCACAGTCCCAATCCTGGAGACCGAGAGTGAGGCTTGAGAGCTTGTCCATATTAACAGAACTCGGAGTAGAACTTCTGTAAATTACTATCATTGATGGTGACAATTTAATTTCAAAAGACAGAGCTTTCTAGCAAATACTGACCAGTTGCTATAGGACAACCTATAGGATATAGGTTGCGAGCGACAATTCAGCAACTGCCAAACTCAAAGTAAGGGGTATAAATACATCAACACATGCATGAGGAGGGGGAAATATGAGTAGGAAACAGCTGGTGAGCAAAGCACGCAATAGGTAAACGAAACAAAAGAGAAAATACTTTTAATTGACTCGCAAGCTGCTGGATTGGAGAATTAAAAAGCATTCTCATGAGGATTGTGACGCTTAGACAGTGATAAAATGGCAATATTGATTTTTTTTCATACTGCCTGCTTTCAATGTCTCTAGACTCCACTGTACCCCAAATATTAGGGAGGCATCAAGTATCAACACTACTATATATCTTTATTGTAATGTACAAAATGAACATCATTAGTATGCAGGTTTTGCAGCTAATTTTAATTCAAAATGGTATGTTTAATTCTTACATCTCAATTGTTTGCATGCAATAATAAGACAAAACAATCTACAATTACCACACACACCATTGTATAATGGTTTATTAAGAATGTGAAGTTGCTGAACTGTTTCTTCATCTGGTTCATATGAGTTTTCATCCGGTGCAACTGGTAGCTTCAGCTGAATAACTCCACTTCCGCTAGCAAGTCTTTTTGGCTTTGTTGAAAGGCTATCTGTACTAGGTTTATATGTTGTGAGCTGTAAATTCTTTGACTCGTTGAGGTGACGGAGAGAAGGGGCAGAAATTCAGACCACACCTCTACAGTCTGAAGCGTGTTCCAGACTGAGTTTATCGGTGTACTCTGGGAAGTATATAATGTACTCATGTATATTTTTAAAGATATTTTATGGGAATGCATTTGATTTTTCCCTGCATGATTTTGTGCAGTTATTCCTATGTTCACCATTGCTTTTAGTTAAATGTCCTCTGGTGCTGACTCTGAGGGGCCTTTAAACAGAAGAATACGATTTTCTGGGGTGTCAGAGCCCAGTGTCTGGTCCCTGAGCATTGATCATTCACAGTAACCAGTATGCAGTGATTGGTCGCCACATCATAGTGTGTCCTTCTCCACCCGTCCTTTCAGTGACATTCAAAATGGTGCAGAGGTTTAACGGCAAACTCTGTGACCTTTGTCTTTGAATTAATCTGCATGACATGCCGGAAATTTCACAGATTAAATCAAATCTGTGAATTAAAGCATTAAAAATTAACTGTCCATCACGTGAAAGTTAATATTTCATTGCTGTTTGGCGAGTTAGGCGATTAAATGTGATTCTGTGAACAGGCAATAACTGCACGAAAGGCAGCAGTGAGTTATGAATATGAATATTTCCTGAAAGAGGCATGGACTGAATGTTGGAATATCACATGCTGAGAAGCTGGATTAGCCAGTTTAAAGTCAGTTAAATTTGCTATAAATTCAGGCCTTGCTCCGGCAAGAGAAAGCCCTATGGTTCAGTTTTTACCTACAGTAGATGTCCTTGATGGCATAGAGCAATGAGGCTGCCTAGTTGTTTGTTCTTCTTTCAGAGTACCATTCCTCTGTCAGCCCCCAATCACACCCTTTAATTTCAGAACGGACAGCCAGAGGTTTTACGGTATATCCAAGCTGTCAGGCAATCGCTAGGGACTTGGCACAACAGCAGCATTAATGTGACAGGGCCGAATGGCATTGCATAAATCTTCCGTGCGCTGCAAAGCCAACTGTGGAAAGCGCAATGCTTTGTTTATAAGGGAAGAAAAAAACTATTCAGAAAACATTAATGAATACGGCTGATGATTGTGTGCAGTAAAAATGCACAACTGGTAGGATATGAAAATTTTACGAAATAAATTTTATGCCTACTGTCTTGTGTCTCCAAAATAAGACTAGAAAAAGTTCTGTGCTACCAGCTCATATTGAATTATAACTGATAAAGAAAGGAGATTTAAAATAAATTTGTTTTGATGAGCTAACATGCTAAATGGTTTTGTTTCATGTTTCTCTGTATTGTGAGGTCATATTATTGACTCGATGTCACATATTTGCCAATTTGGTCATTGGCATGTTTGGACAGGGTTACCAATGAAATTGGCAACAGTATTAAGTTGGTTTGGTCATTAGATCACTTTTCGGAGGGCACGTCTGTAAAAAGATTTTGTTCCGCAGTAAAAATATCTGCTTTCTGCATTGCATCAAAGAAAATTGTTTGCAGTGTGCAAAGGTAGATGGTGATTTTCTCAAGGCAAAGATTTGTCCCAAATGATGATAACATAGTGATGGTGAACAAAATGGTGGTATAGTGGCATGGTGAAGCAATGCAGCCTCATTGCCAGAAGGGTGTAGATTTGGATCTGGTCTGGAACCTTTCTCTGTGGAGTTGACATAATCTCCCCACATTTGAAGGGCTTCCTACAAGTACTTGCCGTCCCACAGTCAAAGAGCAACAATAAAAGGGGAGTGAAGTTTGGATTTTGTTGTGTTTTAGTGGTAGATTATGGATTAAATAATGAAAAAATGTGACGAGGGGGAATTGGCGGAGACCAATCACTACTACGTCTCGGATCCAAAAGCCAGCTCTAAGAAAGAAACCAGCCTCTAAGGTCTCCACAGAGACAAAGGAATTAAGAAAACAAAGATAATAATCCAAAGGGAGAACCCCTCCCAATAGTTACTAAAATAGGGCGCACAAACAAGGAGATACTAAGTAGAATAAGTAATGAAAAATCTTGCCTAATCCTTATTTAAACATAACCGCAAAGACCTCTCAAAACCACTAGCTGTTGCCAGCTCTCATGTATAGAAGACAGCAGCGAGCCGGTGCCATTTCCGCATTGTATATAGACTGAACGAATCATCAATTAACCAGTGTTGTTGTGGCAGAGACCTGGAAGGAATACGACAGCTGAGTGGCCAAAACCAATCTGTAGCGCCATGAATGAGAAAAAGAAGTGCACTCCTCACAGGTCAAAGAGAACCAAACAAACAGGCTTCTCAGAATCATGACACAAAGGATCATCTTGAGACCAGGGTGAGAAATACTTTTTTAGAGGCTCTTTGCTTCTGCGCCCTCATTGTCTGAAAAACGCGATCATATATGTGATCACATGACGTCATTCTGAGACTTGGTTGCACTGTGAGCACTAGCTTTACAGTGTTCAACTCAGTCTGGGTCTGGCTACAGGCTACATAGAGTCATAGAACAAAACTTAAATCGAGACAAATCTCCCATGCGCGTAAGTCGAAAAAAAGTGCGTAGCTACGCGCTTTTCAGCCTAATCGTATTCTCCCTTCGACTTTAGTCTGCGCATTACGAGCCCCGAAGGCAGTTACGCACTTGGGGCGGAGCAAGGCCAAAATGGGGGCGTTTCCGGGCGTTTCTCGGGCAAAAAACACTTACGCGTATTCTCCCCCTGGCTTAGGCACTTTTTCTGTTAAGCGCTTTTGAGGGCTGTATTAAGGTCAAGCGCTAACATAAGGCGAAACCAAATATTGCGTTTGATGTCGGGTATAGACCGAATTTTAACATTCATTTTATTTCATTGAACATGGTAAATGTTGAGACACTCAATATTCGATTGTTCATCCTAATTTCTAAACTACATTTCTCATAACCATAATAAATTATCAAAGAAAATCATCATATGATATTACGCAACAGCCTCTTCTCCAATTAGTTCAATTACAAACGCATTACAAGCAATTACAAACATACCGGTGGTCATCAAGGTCGCAACTGTGCTGTCGGTCCTGGCATCTGGGTCTTTTCAGATAGTGGTTGGTGATGTCATACACATATCACAGGTCTGTGTCAAGGTGTCTGACATAGTTGGTTGACGCTACCATATCAGCCACTTAACAAAGTTCCCGAAACACCAGCGGAAAGAGGGAGAGTTAAGGGGGGGTTCAACCAGGTCGCCTGGTTCCCCAGTGTTGTGGGAGCCATTGATTGTACTCACGTTGCAATCAGAACCTCTTCCACTAACAAGAATATGTACAGAGACCGTAGACGTTGGCACAGCATTAATGTTCAGGTTGTGTGCAATCTTGATACTCGCATATTAAGCATCTGCGTCAAATTCCCTGGCTCGGCCCATAACGCCTATGCACTGCGCAACTGCTTGAAATGCCAAAAAATACAATAAATGTTTGAAGCCATATTAAGCTTGTTTCCAGTATCTATCACAGTAATACTTTGAGTATAGACAAATTAAAATGACCATTTTACGTAACCCACCTTCACACGTATCCACTCCAAGTTATTCTCCATGCACTTCCACTACAGAAAGAGTGGATGCCACCTCCTCCTACAGTGCAGTGAAATGCACCAGGGATAATGGTTGTTCACCACCTGTTGCGTGCACACTTCTCCGGTGTGTAGAGATCTTAGCTTTTATAGTGCCCCACAGATTTTTCCGCGTGGGGGTAAGAATCATTTGTTAAAGCATTGCCTTGTCCTTTAGTAGCAAACCTGACATCGGATGATGATTGTTATTTTTGTGTGACTAGAATGTTCTCTTGTCCTCTTCCCTCTCTTCCATGGAACAAACAGGCTAGTGTAGGTGGGGCACATTTTCAATGCTCTGACCAGCAGGACAATGCTAAACCACATACTGCTTTTATGACAACCGCATGGCTTCGTAGTAGATGAGTTCGTGTGCTGAACTGGCCTGCCTGCAATCCTGATCTTTCACCAATTGAGAACATTTGGTGCACAGGCCCCTGTCCCAAATTTTTTGAGACCTGTAGCAGCCATAAAATTTGAAATGAGCTCATTTTGTGGATAAAGTTGTAAAATTTCTTAGTTTCAACTTTTGCAATATCATCTCTGTTCTATTGTGAATAAAATACTGGCTGATGTGAGTTGAAAGTCATGCCTTTTGATTTTATTCACAATTTACACAATGTGTCAACTATTTCGGAATTGGGGATCTACAAAACCAGTGAAGCTGGCACGTTGTGTAAATCATAAATAAAAACAGAATACAATGATTTGCAAATCCTGTTCAACCTATATTCAATTGAATACACTGCAAAGACAAGTTACTTAATCACTGCATCAAAAATCGACATCAGTGTGTAAAGGACATCACCACATGGGCTCAGGAACACTTCGGAAAACCACTGTCAGTTACTACAGTTTGTCGCTACATCTGCAAGTGCAAGTTAAAACTCTACAATGTGAAGTGAAAGCCATTTATCAACAGCACCCAGAAACGCCGCCGGCTTTGCTGGGTCCAAGCTCGTCTAAAATGGACTGATGCAAAGTGGAAAAGTGTTCTGTGGTCTGATGAGTCCACATTTCAAATCGTTTTTGGAAACTGTGGACGTTGTGTCCTCCGGACCAAAGAGGAAAAGAACCATCCGGACTGTCATAGGCGCAAAGTTCAAAAGCCAGCATCTGTGATGGTATGGGGGTGTATTAGTGCCCAAGGCATGGGCAACTTACACATATGTGAAGGCACCATTAATGCTGAAAGGTACATACAGGTTTTGGAGCAACATATGTTGCCATCCAAGCAAAGTCTTTTTCATGGACGCCCCTGCTTATTTCAACAAGACAATGCCAAGCCACATTCTGCACGTGTTACAACAGCATGGCCCCGTAGTAAAAGAGTGTGGGTACTAGACTGGCCTGCCTGTAGTCCAGACCTGTCTCCCATTGAAAATATGTGGCGCATTATGAAGCGTAAAATACGACAACGGAGACCCCGGACTGTTGATCAACTTAAGCTGTACATCAAGCAAAAATGGGAAAGAGTTCCACCTAAAAAGCTTCTAAAATTGGTCTCCTCAGTTCTCAAACGTTTTCTGAGTGTCGTTAAAAGGAAAGGCGATGTAACACAGTGGTAAAAAGACCCCTGTGCCAACTTTTTGCAATGTGTTGCTGCCTTTAAATTCTAAGTTAATGATTATTTGCAAAAAAAAAAAGTTTCTCAGTTTAAACATTAAACATATTGTATTTGCAGTGTATTCAATTGAACATAAGTTGAGAAGGATTTGCAAATCATTGTATTCTGTTTTTATCTACGATTTACATAACGTGCCAATTTCCCTGGTTTTGGGTATTGTAAATGAGCCTTGGCCTACAGAATACGGCGTTTCTGGATCATGCTCAACAATGGCTTACTTTTTGCTTCATAGAGTTTTAGATGGCATCTGTGGATGGCATAGTGGACTGTGTTTACAGACATTGGTTTCTTGAAGTATTCCTGGGCCCATTTAGTAATGTCAATGACAGAATCATGCCGATGAGTGATGCAGTGGCATCTGAGGGCCCGAAGAACATAGACAATGTATAATGTTGAAAGTCAGACATTTTACCATTTCATGAAAATTAACTAATTTTGAATTTGATGGCAGGGACACGTCTCAAAAAAGTTGGGAAAGGGGCAACAAAAGACTGGAAAAGTAAGTGTTACAAATAAAAAACAGCGTGAGGGGCACTTTGCTGCTAATTAGGTTAAAATACTCTTTCTGCAAAATACTTAGACTGAAGTACTGCCCTACAAAGCCTAAGGGCAGTAACTACGCATGGGGTAAAATCCGAGTTGAGCAGTTTTGGGCCTGAAAGTATTGGGAGGTTAGGATTCATTTGGATAGAAATTACTTTTAACGGATGAAGCCAACTGTTCAGCCTCCACAGTCACCATATTTTCACCTGGTAACATGACACCTAGTATCATTTTGACTGGACAGTCACTGCCTTAGGTACTTTTTTCACTAATGTTTAGGGAATTTGACAATGGCAACACACCAATACATAGAACTTGAGTACTTCTTCTGAGAAATTTTTGGTGTCAGATGATGCTCTGGCCATTGCAACTTTTAAAACTATCAGCTCATTTTTTGCAAAATGTGACTTAAATACTTCTTGCACACAGGTCATCAGTTGGATTGTTAAATATATGATAGTATGAGTGGCTAAGTCAACTGTCTGTTGTCCATTGGCTGTTGGGATTGCGCTTTGAGCTTGTGATCAAACAGCAATACCACATGTTTTTCAAATTCATGTAATCAATCATGAGCTACTGTACTTTGCAGTCAAAGATGAAATTGGTTAATTCATGCCCTTTAGAAGTGTTGCACCAACATTGATTCATCATCAGTGATGCTAGAGAGAATAAAAGTTTCATTTAATAGAGTTTGATTCCATTGGTCATATATTTTCCTATGTATCAATTCCAGTTTAAAGTGTATTAAATTTAAAAAAAAAATTCCCCCTGGTATTTGGTTCTTTGATTTGTGTAAAAGGCATCCTTACATTTAAACTATATTAAAACTATAAAATTTTAATTTAGTCCATTTTTTGTGTTAAAACATTTTGACTTGAAAGTTTTCTAAAGGATGCCTGTCATGTGATTTACTCTTGTGAGGTCAGTTGATTTGACTTGCAACAGCAGAAAGCAAGAGGAAGTCAGTGAATTAAAGAGTCTGTTATTGTGTGGCTGGAGCGCTGAACAACCAGAGTTGAGTGAATATGTTTTATACAGCGGGCATATCAATGCATGTGTTTCAAATTCATGCAGCAGCACTGCGGTATTTTGACAAGAAAATTTTAGTGAAACTAGAATGTGTTTTTACTTTCATAAAAAAACATACATCTCTCCCCTGGCCCCCCTACCCTGCCTTACCCACCAGACGGACAGACAGACAGACAGGCTCACACCAAACGTTACTAATGGATCAGGATCAGAGCAGTAAGTATGCAGAGTTTCGTTAAGATCATGCAAACAGTTGTGGAGTTATGCTCCGGACAAAAATTGATTACATCTGGACAGACAGACAGACGAACAGACAGGCAGGCACATACCAAAAGGCACCAATTCAGGACCTGAGTAGTAAGTCTGCAGGGTTTCGTTAAGATCATCCAAATGGTTTGGGAGTTTTGCACCGGAAGCAAAGTGGGAACGCCGATATGAAAAAAAAAATTTTTTGTCATTTTAAAAAAAAATTTGCCATTTATTATACATATTATGCATCTTTCAAATAACCAAATACAGGAAAATCATGTCATATACACTTAAATTGTCATAGTTAAGAATAACTGTATGTTCAAATGCCAGTAACAAAATGGTTCCATAATAATTTAATAGTTAAACAATACTGAGGTTGTAGCTGCTGGACGGGTGGCAACAATGGATTCAAGCTTGTCGTCTCTGCCACCGCAGCGTCCTTGGACACTTCCTTGTGAACACTGTACAGGCTGTAATATTTGACCGATTACTTTCATTTTTGGTATGGAGATGTTTGTGCTGAAACAGACACACTTCCTTGTGGATGCTCTACTGGCTGTAACTTCTGACGGAGAGCTTTCATATTTAGTGTGGACATGTGTTATACTTCACTTATGACACCTGTCGATTTTGGTCGCCATGGAGACAGTATTAGCCAAGTAATCTGCTGAAATATTTACATTTCCTTGTGGACACAGTGCAGGCTGGAGAAGCGGGCTTTTGGGGTCTACACCAATGCAGTCGCAGGTGACCGGACTGCCTAGTTGAATATATAAATCACACTATAGCACAAATGGTAAAAAACTATTTGTGACCAGTTGCTGTAGCTCTATTTAAGTTGGTTTTGTCCTAAATTACACAAAAATTTCCTCGTCCTCAGAGAGTGCACTTCACCGCCTGAACTGTCATATTTGTGGCGAGAATAAATTAAGGCTTGAAGTGGTACCTCTTGATATTACATTCATTTCAAACATTTTTCTTTCCTGAAAAAGCACAACCACTTCATGTCATGTAGGTGCTGCACGTGTTTTTCACAGCTTTTACTGCTGGTGGGAAAACTGTCAAATATTTGTGGAATGCAGGCATTACAGATATAATTTCAACATATTTTGGAGTCAAAAGTCTCTCCTGTGTAACACCAAAAAGAAGCCTTCAGTCAGTAATCAGCATGTCATTAAAGGAAATGCATTTCGATACACATTGCATCATTCTGCTTCAAGACAGGCTTTTTTGGGATGTGCTCCGCTGAGCCACAGTTAAGCCCTGCAGCTTGTGATTGAGTCGGTAAGCGATGATCAACTGTTTTGTTTATGGCTGTCTTTAACAGTTCAATTAATTCACAGTCAGCTATTGCTGCTCAGGTCACTGTTTGTTCTTTCAAGAGCTGGTCTTACCACTGTTACACAACATACACCTACTCATGATGAAAAGCTAAGTTCTCTCAAAGCAAAAAAAAAAAAAAACAAGCTGACGCCAAGCACTGAGAGAACCTCACAGCCCTTAACTTAAGCATTATTACATTCAAGGGTTTGCTTGACCGTCATTATTGTCACGACAATGATGTGGCCAAGAACAAAGCGCTTGCGCCGAATGTGCCGTCCTATTGAATTGAACAGGACTGTGTATTGTGGTGCGTTTTTGCATATTAATTGAGTAAGATGCAACTTCTCAGATTCAACAAAATTTTAATCAGCTCATCTGCTACACTGTATCTGTTATTGTCTTAGGTTAGAAGGTTATGGGTAGTACCATTCTTCAGATTCGGAGTATGCAAGGATCAGGACCCACTCACTCACTCACTCACTCACTCACTCACTCACTTCCTTTTCAGACATTAAAGTGAGGAAAATTTTGAGGTATTTTATCTGGCACTTTTTGGGTTTTTCAAGATATTTGCTCCCAAAGTTGAAGCAGGCAAATTTTTTCCTGTTTATACAGTGGATTTACATTATTAACCAGACACCTGCGTGGATAGGTAGACCATTAATTTGAACCTTCCTTTGGGCTAAACACAGGGTACGAGAAACATCTTTGGCATTATGCTCCATCTTGGAGCAGCGGCTGTAGACATTTTGACAGTTTCTCCAATTCGCCTGTTCAGTGGCGCGCAGAGAAACTTTGGGGAGCAGGTGCTCAGTGAGAAATAAGGGCACTGCAGTGTTTCCTACAGACGAGGAAGCAATGTGTGGTGGCAGACCATGGCGGGGTAAATCAGTGTTTTCCACAATGTACATTAGACACATATTCCATTTCAAGAAACTTCTCCATGGCCCATGAATGGCTTTGTCAAATCTGACATATGGTAACATTGCCTCCTTTACCAATGTATTTTTGAACATTTTGTTGCCTTATGTCCAGACATGGGCAAAAAGTGCCATAAAAATTCATTTGGCAAATTAAAACATCCTGTCAAGGCTCTGTCTTCTTGGTTAACAATTTTATGGGCCCCTCAACATCACTGAATAGGCGAATTGGAGATCTTGTGAAAATGTCTGTAGCCGCTGCTCCAAGATGGAGTATAGTGCCAAAGATGTTTCTCGTACCCTGTGTTTAGCCCAAAGGAAGGTTCAGATTAATGGTCTACCTATCCACGCAGGTGTCTGGTTATTAAAGTTAATCCACAGTACAAACAGGAAAAAATTAGCCCGCACCTAACTTTGGGAGCAAATATCTTGAACAAAATACCTCCAAATTTTACTCTCCTTTTATGTCTGAAGCAGGTAAGATGAATTTGGCACTGGTCTGATTTTAAAATTAAAATCAGACTGAATTTATACAATTATTTTTTCCCATTGTACACAGATTACTTGTCATGGCACGTATTACCAACATGATCACCAGGTGGCATGTTCATATTAAAAAAAATTGGGTATCCCAGTATCAAATATAATTATAACTTCTTTGGCACATTGAAGCATTTATCCACAATATTCCTTCTAAAATTGGTATTTTTCCTCAAAAATGCTCAATTTGGTACCTGACTTGTCCACTTCTAAGTGGCGCTGAAACCATACGGATAAAAATTATGAACTTAAACTCCGGGATGGTTTGTTGCACGTATATGGGCACCATTCTGCCAAATTTACTGCAATCCTTTGATGTCAACTGCACTACGTATCTCAAAAGTGCCATTCTCTCAGAATATGGCTCCTAAATAATAATTTTTTTTAAATATCTTTGTTTTCAAGGTAGTTTTTTCTCTATGCCATATTGATGCTGAAACCCCTTACACCAATGCTGTGCCATCAGAGGAATAAAGGCCCTTCTGTAACCTCAACTCTTACATGCATGATTGCTTTCATGCTGAATCTGTTTAAGTTAGTATGATTATAAAATAAAAAAAACGGAATAATCAAGACCAGTACTTGGCCTATAATGATTAATAAATAATAATAATACATCAATTTTATATAGCGCTTTCTTGGACACTCAAAGACGCTTTACAATGGAGGCATTATTCATTCACACTCTGATGGTGGTAAACTACGTTTTTGTAGCCACAGCTGCCCTGGGGCAGACTGACGGAAGCGTGGCTGCCAGTATGCGCCTACGGCCCCTCCGACCACCACCAAACATTCACACACAGCCATACAGGAGGGAGGGAGGGTTCCTATATTGCATGTTTTGGATGGGTGGGGGAAACCAGAGTACCCGGAGGAAACCCACGCGAACACGGGGAGAACATGCAAACTCCACACAGAAAGGCCCCAGGCCGGATTCGAACCCACGGCCTTCTTGCTGTGAGGCAGTAGTGCTAACCACTATGCCACCATGCCGCCCAAAGCAGCCTATCACTGATAGGCATCATTTACATATGGTGCATAATGGCAATAATCCAAATGATTCATTTGGAAAAAAATGTGAGGCTGCGTTCAGGAACCAGAGGCGAGACCAAAGATATCCAGTAAACTTGTTCTTTATTGGATCTGGGGTGGAAACCCCTACAGGGCAGTAATCAATGTCACAGAGTCATGGTACAGAGTCCACAATCCAAAATCAGAATCCAGTGGTTGTAATCCAGTTCATACACAGGGCAGCAAACACAAAACTCAGGGTCAGGCAAATCAGGTTCGATACACGGGCACAGGAATATCAGAAATGAAGGCAAAGCCAAAATCCAGTAGACATAGTCCAATTCGTAAACCGGGCAGCAAAGACAAAACTCAGGGTCGGGGAAGGCAGGTACGGTACATGGGCACAGGAATATCAAAGGTAAAGCCAAAACCAAAATCCGGGACGTTCCAATCAGAAGTAAAACACTAAGAGTACAGGGCATAAACGATCGCAGCTCAGGGAAAACGTTCTGACAAGAGCTGGTAGTGAAATGACTGCTTAAATACACATACAGGAAGTCACATAATAGGGAACTAATTAATAGGGAATCAGACTAATTAACAAAGGAATGAACAAGAGGAAGTTCCTAACCACATGAAATTGGTGAAAACGAGATTAGATGTTTGGAAACCCAGAAACCATGAATGTTCCTGAAAGCGTGGCACACAAGACTGGGGAATAAAACTGTCACATCACACAAGACCAGACAGGGGAGACAATGTGCAATGCATGGCATGAGAAATACAAAAACCAGAATGATGATCTAAACGGAGAATATGGGAAATGGCTGGCAAAGGACATAACAAAGAAAGAGGCAAATTACAAAACATGGAATGGACTAAATCAGAAAACATGGCTTAGAATCAGGGTCATTACAAAAACATGGTCAGGCAATAGCAGAATCATAACACTAAAATGATAATCCCATTTTATCATTCTTTGTTGCCCCAAATTCCCAGAAAGTAACATTCATAAAACATTTTGAATAAATTCAGTGCCGCCTTCAATTAAATTACACAGCTGAAAAAGTTTTTTAAACATTGATGACAATGTTAATGTTTATGCTTATATGTAATAAACATCACTGAAAACAGCTTTGCTTTTAATAACCCTAGCCAACAAATTTACATAACCTTACTGTTTTATGAGCTAAATGAATTCAGGATCTTCAAAAGACATTTTGATATTTTGTCTCATTATACCTGAGAACTCAGTGATGCAATAAAAAATAATGATCACTAAACCAAATTGGTCTGTCATTCTACCAATTGTTTCTTGCAACTCAGTTTCAGACATGTGATGCAAGGTGATGTTATGAAAGGGCTTTTCAACCTCATACAGCACATCACTGCCCTATATGCATCCCTTCCCTCTCCCCAAAGCAGATGAGTTTATATCACTGAGAAAAGCACCTTCCTGATACTACTCCAGTCTCATAAAAATACAGACCTATAATCATGTTTTTTCCTTGATTATGATGGTGCACTCAGTGTCTCCATCGCCATCGTCTTCATCTTTCTGTCACTTACCAGCGGTACATTTCCCAAAAGGTAGCAACTTACATACTTCTCCCCATATGGCTCTACATTTAGCTTCTGGGAGACGTACCCCAAAGTTAGAATATCCCTTTCCCTGTACCACCATCTGAAACCACCATACCTCCCACATCGCCCTCAATGCTGTCACTCCCCTCTCGAATGCTGGAAAGATAAGAGAAAGAAAGCAAGGTATCTAGAAAGGGGAGGGAAGCTGATTTTCTCTCCATTAGTGAAGTAGGGAGAAAAGCGGAGGCCCTGCTGAAGATGCAATGGAGGACAATGGAGCGACCAGTGATGAAGCAGACAAAGAAGGAGCAGCTGGCATCTGAAAGCACTGTTGCCTGATTTATCATTCAAACATGACAAATATTGGGTGGGTTGAATTGTAAGGCAAAACAACCTGTCTCCGTATTGAAATTCACAGCTGGTTTATATCATCCTCTATTGTTACTTCAGCTGTAAACAAAACATCAGAAACCCTACAACAGTTTGACTATATCCGAGCAGGGGAAAGATACTTGGGAGGAAATATGTGAGGTTTTCCTGAAATATTGGATGATTGTATTATCCGAGGGCTTCCCTCTGTGGTGTTCAACAAGATTCAGGAATAAAAGAGAAAAAAAAAAATCAAAGAAAATTAAACTTATATAGAGGATGATGTCATTTCCTTTGGAAATGCAACTGAGCAATGGCTTCCAAATGGCTCACAGCTAAGATTTTCATCTGCACAGCCATACTATTACTGGCTATGACCAGTGGTCCATATGGCCAAGGCAGCAATTGGCCCAGCCTTTCTAAGCATAATAGGGGTTAAGCCAGTTAAAGATTTGTCAGTCTTATTTCTCTGTAGTAGCCACTCCTGGTAGGCCTGGTGCTTGTGGATGATATAATCCAGATATATGCAGACTGCATTGACAGTACAGTCGTTGTTGGCATGCTTGCAACGTGTAAAGGAGTGAGAACCAGTCGATAGATAGGAGGGAGGAGTCACATGCTACAGCATCCTCTTCCTGTGTTGATGGGAGTAGGGCACAACCAAAAACAAGACAGAAATGGAACTGGGTATTATTATTATTATTATCATTATTATTATTAGGGCCTGAGCACCAAGGGTGAGAGGACCCGATTGTAACTGTAGTGTTTATTATTATTATTATTATTATTATTATTATGTGTTGTCTATATTTGGTTCTGTTGTTTTCCATGGGGGCCGGGTCCAAACCATGGACCGAAGGCACCCGTGGGCTGCTGTGTGGAACCCACACCACTTATGACTGTAAGGAAAGGACTCTGCGTAAGATGTTGGCTGTCCCAAGTAGTGTGGTTTTCTGGATTTCACTGAGGCTGAGGTTACCCGGGATGCCGGTGAATACTTTGTCTGCACCTTTTTTGATCATGCCCAAGGTGCCTACTACCACAGGAACAGTTTGGGGTTTCATCTGCCACATTCTTGCAATTTCTAGTTCTAGGTCTTTGTATTTTGATACTTTCTCAGAAACTTTGGAAGAGATGTTTTTGTCAGAGGGGATGGCTACATCGATAAGAGTGCATATCCTATCTCTTTTGTTCTTAATGACAATATCAGGACGATTTGCAGAGATTTCTCTGTCTGTATGGATTGGCATATCATACAGGATGGTGATGTCGTCCTTTTCTTCTACCTGTTTTGGATTATGTTCATACCACTTGTCTGCAGTTTGTATTTCATACTCCTGACAGATGTTCCAATGTACATAAGTTGCCACTTTGTTGTGTCGGTGTATGTATTCTGTTTTTGCAAATTCTGGGCAACCTGAGACGATATGGTCGATGGTTTCTGGGAGTTTGTTGCAAATGCGACATTGCGGGTCTGTCTCATCCTTAATTATGTAGTGATGGTATGCTTTGGTAGGGAGGGATTGATCTTGTGCAGCTACAATGAATCCCTCTGTTTCAGCCTTGAGACCAGAGGATTTGAGCCATTGGTTTGTTGCCTTCATATCAACATCAACTTCTTTAAGTCGTGATGGGTACCTTCCATGCAATGCTTTTCCTTCCCAGTTTGTTAGTAGTTGTTGAAGAGCCTGGTGTTTTGCGGCTGTCTTCACTCTCTTTGCGTACAGTGTTGCTGCCTCATTATCTTCAGGTGGCATCTCTTTGAGGTCAAGTTCCTTCTTGAATTTTGCAGCTTCCTTTGGGATGGGCTTCCTTTGGGATGTCTTCTTGCTTTCGTGTTGTTGGACGAAATGGAGAAGTTGATCATTAGTTGATACCAGGTATGCTGCCAGGCCAATGGTGGTGGTCTTGTAAGTCAACTCTACTTGGGTAAGGCCTCGTCCACCTTTTTCCCTAGGCAGGTACAACCTGTCCACATCCGCTTTGGGATGGTGCATTTTACCCATAATCAGCAACTTTCTGGTCTTTGTGTCTAATTTCTTGATCTCAGACTATTTCCAGTTGATGATGTTAAAGCTGTATGTAACGACTGGTAGTGCTAAGGTGTTAATGGCCTGAGTTCTGTTCTTAGCATTAAGTTCACTTTTTAGTATGAGCCTGATCCTTCTGTAGTACTCTTTTCGTATCTTCTCCTTCATTTTTGCGTGCTGGATACCATCTCCCTCATGTACTCATGTAGGTATTTGTAGGTCCCTTCTTGCTCCAGTTCTTTAATGGTGACAGAATTGTCAATGTGGATGTTGTTGGTGCAGGTGAGTTGACCTCTTTTAAAGGTGGCCTTGGCACACTTTTCAAGGCCAAACTCCATCTGTATGTCCCTGCTGAATGTATGCACGATGGTAAGGAGACCTAGCTGTTGATCATCATTCTTGGCAAAGGTTTTCAGGTCATCCATAAAGAAAAGATGATTAAGACTGCCATAGTTGGACATATATCCATAGCTGCTGTTATTGAGCAGGGAGCTTAGGGGAGAGAGTGCAATGCAGAACAACAATGGTGATAGAGAGTCCCCCTGGAAAATGCCACAATTGATTTCGATCTGCCTCGACAAGATTGACCCATTACGGTGATTGAGTTGCAGAGTTGTTTTCCAAGATGTCATATTCTCAGTGATGAACTTTGTCGTAGTTGGACAGACTTTGTACATTTCAAGTGTCTTCCTTATCCAGGAGTTCGGAACGCTATCGAAGGCTTTCCGATAGTCAATCCAAGCCATGGATAAGTTTTTCCTTCGTGATTTTGCTTCCTCGATAACAATCTTATTAATAAGAAGTTGATCCCTGCATCCATAGCTTCCTCGTCTGCACCCTTTCTGCTCGGCTGGTAGCAGGTTGTTTTCTTCGAGATATTGGTATGTTCTGTTAGCGATGATAGATGTGAGGACCTTATACATTGTTGGTAGACAGGTGATGGGTCTGTAGTTCTGTGGGAGTTTAGTATCTTCTGACTTAGGGAGCAGGTAGGTGATACCTTCGGTAAGCCATGTAGGGCAGCTTTGTGGGTCTTTAACAATTTTGTTGTACCCCTTTGCTAGGTCTTCATGTAGAGCATGTAAATTCTTGATCCAGAAATTGGTGACACCATCTTTGCCAGGGGCTTTCCAATTGCTTGTCCTTTTAATGGCTGACATGGTTTCGAGTAGGGCGATATCTATCCACCCCTGCCCTTCCAGATCTTTGTTGGCATTTTCCTGTTGTTCAATCCATGTTGCTTCCTTATTGTGTTCTTTGTTGCTCTCCCAGATATTTGCCCAGAACTCTTCAATTTCCTGAGTGGTTGGGGGTTCTTTCACATCAATCTGCTTGTTTCCCAGCTCACGGTAGAACCTCCTTGCATTTTCTTTATAGAGCTTATTTTGGTGGAAAAAGGCACTTCTCTTTTCAAATTGCTTCAGCCTCTGTGCTTTAGCTTTGATCTTCTGTTTGAGTATTTCTTTGGCTATGGGAAGGTCCTCTTTCTTCCTGATGTTTAACTTTCGTTCTAAGTGTATTCTTTTCTGTGGCTTTATGTGCGTGCCTTTATCAAGTTCATGAAGGATGGAAAGGTCTCTTCTGAGTTTTGTTATTTCCGTTCTTAATTTCACTTTCCAAGTGGGCTCTCCTCTCCTTTGTGTACTGGGCCTGAGTGTTCCTTTCCCCAATTTTTCTGTGATAGTTGTTGCAGTAGCATAAATAAGCTGATTGACTTCAGTTAGGCTGAGTGGGGTGTTCATATCTTTTTTGATTTCAGTGATGGCATTATTTGCAAGTCTGAGGAGGTCTTTAGCTTGGTGGTAGTACTTTATTTTTGGTATTGGTGGTCTGTTGTTCACAGGGAGTTCCTTCGTAACTTCCCATTTTTGCAGGATGGACATCTTTATTTCAAGCGTTTCACTGCATTTAATTCTCTCCGATGAGTCTGATGGATGCTTCTGCTCCTCAACTGTCTCATAGACCTCTTGGCTATCAAAATCTCTTTGTGTAGTTTCTAAGCTATTTAGATCATCTCTGGAGCTTGGGCTCTGCCAAGTCTTTTCTTGGATGTTTTGGAGTTCTACATCAGTGAGCCGTTTATTCTTGATAATATCCCTTCGGACATTAGCAAGTTTGTTTGCATCTAAGTTAAGACGAGTGGTAGGATTTCTGTTCTGCCAGATGTTATAAGCAGTTTTAGTGGTAGTAGTCTCAGAAGGGTTATTCACAGCCATGTAGTAGGCTTCCATAACCAGCTTATACTCGTCCCTTGTCCATTTCTGTCTTGTTTCTTTTGTGGGATTTTGGTAGGATGTAGCTACAGGGCCCCTGTGAGGGTTGACCTCGGCGGGGGTATCCTGTAGTGTTTCAGTGGGAGAGTCTGTTCCAGTAGCCAACTTTTCGACCTCAGCCTGGTTCCCCGCTGAGGGACGCGGTCCTTGTTCACCCGCGCGACGACCGATGCGGTATGACATTCTAGTATTATGACGTTTCATTAGGTGGATTTGTGACCCCAACAAGGGTGGCTAGGGGGTTGCTGGCACTTGCCAAAGGTGCCACCCCAGACTCTGGTGGGCGGGAGCGTCCAATTTCCCGTGGTAGGCTGAGGTTCCAACCTGTCCTACCCCAGTGCCCTTTATTATTATCATTCTTATTATTATTATTATTATCATTATTAATATTTTTTTACAAATGAAAAATCACAGGGTCATGTTTGAGTAAAGGTGTCTGCTCTCCACTCAGGAAATAACCTTTTACATAGTAAAAAGTAAAAAGTAAAATTGCTGTGCAATGATTTTGAATGCTCATCTCCGCACGTCAGGATCTCGTCACCACTCCCAAGGTGCACAAGGGTGCGAGGGCCCATTCAATGCTGCTTGCAGCTTTAATTATTATTATTTTTATTATTCAGATTACATCAAGATAAATTCATTCATACTGCTACACTAAGTCTATTCTTGTGCAGATAGCAGCTTCAGACTGCTTGTCTGACTTCTAATCTTGAGTAGTCAAATTTGTTATGATTTTCTTCAAATTCTCTATTTTCCACTTTAAATCCATAATGAATTATGCTTTCAAACTTTGGATTTTGTTTCAATACCAGCTGGCACTGTTTACTTTTTGAAGACTCATGACATAGCAATTACTGAATTAGCAACATTTATGTTGGCACTGAAGAACAACATTTTGGAAAACATGACAACACTTCAGATGATACAAACCCCAATTCCAATGAAGTTGGGACATTGTGTAAAACGTGAATAAAAACAGATTACAATGATTTGCAAATCCTTTTCAACCTATATTTAATTGACTACACTAAAGACAAGATATTTCACCCCTTAAGCCCTGAGCCTCTTTTTCAAAAATGGCAAGTCCAAAATGAAATTTGGTCCATTTGAATGATCTTGGTATCACAATAAAGGAAAAACCATTTGGGATTTCTGCCATGGTGTAAAAATCAGTGTATGTCTGATTCACTGAGTCAGAGTAAATGAAGATGTTACATGGTATAAATCAAAGACCTCATTTTGCACCTAAAAAAGTTTTACATCTATCCCTTGTAAACTTAATTGGTTGCAGTCCGAAACCTCTAAACATTTACAGCACAGAATCCTACCATTATTTGTGCCAAAGTTTATTCTAATCAAGTAAATCAGAACAAAATTAAAGAGGAATGTCTAGGTGGCTTCTCCAAATTGGCAATTCAGGTACCTTGTGTGCCAAATCAGATTCCTCAGATATTAAACTGTAAAACTCATCTAATTTCATTCATATGTCACTACAGGCATACATTCCACTCAAATACACATTTTTTGAATTTATATATTTTTTCATTATTATTTCTGCCAGTCCTACAACCTACACAATTTCCCATTCAAAGACTATAAATACAAAGAAAATGAAGTTTGGCTCCATTGGAGATCTATTTTTTAAAAGAAGAAAATTAATAAGATTATGAATACAGAAAGGGTTAAAAATGGCAGAAAAGTCAAAAGAATAAAAAACCCCAGCAATTATATTTACAAGCAAAATGGTACTCATGCCTTACTAAAACACACCTGATCAAAAATTTGATCTGTGGACGCCTACAATGAAGTCCTACATCTTAACCACTAGACTACACCATTTAGCAGCATTTAGCTTTCAAATTGCCCATAAAAAGAATGAGTAAACAAAAAAGTCACTAACCTTGTTGGTACTGTTTTGCCCTCAGCATTCACGCGTTTCTGTCAGAAAACGACTTTGAAAACGATGGCTGAATATTTAGCGGATAATTATACCGGAAATACCACAAACAAACCAGTTAAGCGTTTATATCGTCGCGCTATTTAAGTACATTCTAATGGTCTAATGGACTCGGTTTGACGCACTGGGAATGCATGGCTCTGGCTAAGTCTAGCTTTGTGCGATAAAGGTGCTTTAGAGCTCGTTGGAATCGTCAAAAGCCATAGAATCAAATGCCGGCAAAATTTACTGACAGCATCACAAGCCGATCAAAGAGAGGCAAATACATTGCAAGCAAGCTGAATGCTGAGGAACTGAGATCTTTGAAGCAATGCTCAAGAAGAAAAACATGCTTTCAGACTCGCGGATTTAGTCTGGTTATAACACGGACACACATGAGAAAGTGTAGCGCGACCTCTGCATTGAGCTAACAATAGCGAGTGTGGATTTACCCTCAAGCGTTTTTTTTTTATTTACAAATATTACAAAATATCTAAGGTAAGAAATTTCTTTATCTCTGTAGACTGTAAAGTGTATGTCTGCTGTTCTTTGAGTGTGGTGTCGGCTTAAAATGATAGGGCATACATCGTTGGATTCTGTGGACTTGCCTCTTTCATTTGAGGTATTGTTTTTATGCATAGCGCAAATTCAAAAGAAATTCTAGGGATTCAGCACTGATATGATTTCATCATATGTTTTGCTGCATGCCTATTCACTTGCTTGGTGCTTGAATTGTGTTCGTTGAGGTGAAAATGGTCTACATTAGCTTTTTGCATAGTTTCTTTGCGAAATCTGGATATGCCGCACAACAATGTTGAGATTTGGAAACATGCTATATATATTGTGCGTAATAACCGGCCCCCGGTACTGGGCCGTAAACTTTATAGTTTTTTTGGAAATATGCACTCATTTTGAATTTGATGCCAGCAACTACATGGTAAAAACAAAGGGTTAAAAACTAGAACTCAGTCTGCTATCCAAAACAACAACACAACAATTGGTTACCAGGTCATCGGTTACAACTTCGGCTGGTTTACCAAACTATGATTTTACGCCATTGGATTTCACTTTTTCACAGTTTGGCAATTGACCCCCGTACTTTCTATTGATAGCGATCTCGAGTCTCCCATTTGTGCTGCATTTGGATTGTCTGACCCTGAGTATCTTCTGATAAAGCATGTGAAACTGATTCCCCGCCTATGCTTTAGTCCTGAGTCTGCCTGCTGTAAAAAAAAAAAAAAAAAACAACATTTCACAAAACAAAGCAAAATTTTGGAAAATATGATGAGATTTGATAAAAAATGATATTTCAAAAAAAAAAGAGAGGGTTGGACAACACGCACACGCCTACACATGCAGACACACACACACACACACACACACACACACACACACACATGTACACGCACACATACACACACACGCCCGCACATGCGAAGTACAAAGCAATTTTTTTTTGTCATATAGTCATTTTGGTAGTTGAAGAACCATAAAACAAAGGGGGGGGGGGGGTCTATAACACCAGTATATTAAATTAGCAAGAATATAATGCTTTGAATATCTGTAGCTGAAGTATATGAAGTCATTTCAAAACATCATTGACCTATTGCAACTATAAGAAAATTGTCAGCTCTTTATTTTGCAAATGCTTGTGGTAATTTAAAACAGTACATACATTATTATAGTTTTCCTTAAATGTTGTGAAGGGACAAATTTCACATAATTAAAAGCTCCTAATGCATGCTTAACATTTGTTGGAAATTGAGTTATTTTTCATAATCAGTGGTACTTACCGTGCTCGTCACAAAATCGGTTACCACATTGCAAACAAATAATGCATGCTTTTTTGAGGTAACTTTTACACCTGGATCTATTTTGAATTTATCAATATTTATTGGCCACTGAAACTTGTTTTCTTCATGAATTTATAAAGCAATAAAAACACAGAAATGACTTATTTCAACATGCCTATTTATATTCATAGTCCCCTCCCTTCACTGTAATGTTCTTCTACTGTTCTGGAGCGCTGCCTGGCTGCCACATCCATTCATTAATCACCCCTACAGCTTAACTACCTGGCTATTACGAGCTGTACCCTATATGGCTGAAGTGCGCAATAGTCATTCTTTAGCAATGAAAAAGACAAACTTTGATTCTGTGAGCAACGTTACATCCAACAGCTGTGAACATCACAGCTCAGCACTGGTGCATTCATTTAAATTTATGCATCATTCATCTAACAGGAACACCAAATATGACAAATCTAGAGCACTGAGGCAGCACATGCACATGGTGTACACTCACTGTAGCCCAAAGAAATAAGTGTGCAATTATTCTCAGAGTTAAAACAATAATAATAAAAAAAAAAAAACATTTGAAGCTCCTCAGCTAAAGTGTGGCAGGCAGTTTGTACAAGCGCAGCTGATGAAACAACAGGTTTGTGTGGATACGGGAGAGCCAAGGCTGAGGTAAATCAGAGTGTGACAGGTCATGAGTGATGAGGATGAGAAAAGCTGGTTTGTGCTGCAGTAATTTAGCACAAGCCCTCCCTGCAGGGCCGTTCATAACCTCCTTACACTGTGGAAGGTGCTCAAGCAGTAAATGTGGGATGGTGAACTCTGCTGTGCTGTTGTGTCTCAGTTAGTACATTCACACTAGTACACTTGACTGCATCCATAAGAGACAGGAACAAAACATGGAAAAATCCTATTTTGTTCAGCCTCCAGTGCTCCCATACTGCACATTGGCCCTTATTTATCAAACTTGAGTAGGATCTGGTATACATTCTGGTGTAAATATCAGCGTTCGCCAGGGGTCACGTCCGATTTACTAAAAGTGTGTACGTCCCCGATTTCGGTGTAGAACTGAATAAATCTTGCGGCAGAAACCATCGTAATTTACATGACACGCCCCTATAAATTCATGCTCCAGGAGGCATAGTCCTGCCCACTTTACAACATGGACTCTCGAAAGACAGCAAAGAAGAAAGAACTTCACTGAGGAGGAAGTATCGTCGGCCTGTTGACCTCGTATCTACAATTTGATAAGAAACAAAAACTCGTATGTCCATGATAATAACATAAACATTGCAAAATACAAAATTTCATTGATTGGATACATTCTTGGAGGAAAAATAGTCATCCTACCTGAACACAGCTCAACTTCATTCTTACATGCACAATTAAACTTTCTTTTGTTTTTGCTCTCCTGTAAAGTTTCTTATGTTGAAGATACAAGGTTTTATCAGCAGGCCGACGATAGATGGAGAAAAACAAACTAATTTTATTTGGAAGTCTTAAGAGTGTCAAAAAGGGAGCCCAGAACGCTGCAGTTTGGAAAACTATTGCTGCAGCAGTAGTAAACACCGTTGGGGTGGAAAACCGGAGTGCAGCAGACGTTTGATTTAATTCATTAACAAATCGAAGTGACTTTTCACGCTTATTCAAGTGCGTCCAAGCATAAAAATTCATCGAAATTCACGTTAGACACGCTTATTAAGTGCGACCAAGATGCAGATTTCTCCATTGCCCACACTTATTTAAGTGTGTCCAAAGCTAAAAATTTTTTCTTGGCCAAACTTACTTTAAGCGGTACTTTCTAAGCGGCACTGGAATGATCATCAACTGGCGCACTTCCAAGTGTGGTCAAGAAGAAAATTCAGCATTGGCCTCAAAAGTGCGAATAACATCAGCCTCAATAAATTCAATTTATAGGTCCACAATAGTTCATGTTATATTGCCAACATAATTGACAATCCAAATGCTTTACATGTAGGTTAAAAAAGTGGTACGATTTAAAGATCGCCTCCAAAAAAACGGGTTGCTGCACTCAGGCGCAGCAGTGCACAGACTGGTGGAGGCCAACCAGACAGCTGTCCGTTCCAGGAGTACATGGCAGCACTGGTAGGCGCCCCCTCCATCATGGAAATGCAAGGCGGTGGAGACATGGATGGGTCCCCACTGCTTCGATCGGAGCTGCATGAGGGTAATTGTTAAGATACAGTCTGCAGAGATCACTCTTCATCGTACTTTTATCAGTGTTACTCCATGACATTTTTTTTGGGTGCCACACAAAACGACCAGCCACTCGTCACTTTCCCGGGGGAGATCTCTGTGCCGTAAGTTCCTCTCACTTCGGACAGAAGCTTATTTCTCTAACAGTAGAAGATCTGCTATTGTCAAAATGTGATCACGGTCAAAGTGTCCATAGGCATCTATGTACAGAGCAACAAAACAAAAGCAAGCTAGCTAGTTAGTTAATGTACTCTTATGGTTATTCAGTTGAAGTGACCGCAAAATGAAGAAAAGTTTGATGGAACAAGTGTAAATGTGCACACGCTAGTAATAAATTTGATTTTCTAAAATAATTACGCGCAAAATTATTTTCCAGTCTGGCTTTAATTAGGCTAAATTATGTTTCTTTTGTTGTTCAATATGTATCTGACTGGATGAGCATCTGACATAGGCCTACTGCACTGCATATCTGCCAAGCTGCACATAGCGCTTAATCAAATTGATTGTAATTGTCAGCCGTCTGGCCTGACAAGCAGGTTGTCTCAAAATATAAATTTAATTTCTCAACACAGGTGTCCAATTTATTTATTTATTTATTCATTTATTAATTTAGCCAATTTATCTATTTAGACTATTCATTCATTTTACTTATAGGAGCAACAACAGCATAAGGTCTACATGGCTGCATATAGCTGCACTCGTTCCTGCATGTTGTTCCCTGGTCTCAAATTTGCGTACATCTGGTCAGACCTGGGAGTGAGATTTTTGCGGACCGTTCGGTCACGTTCAGATTGATAAATGCTGATCCTTGCGGCAGTTTTGGTGTACACCCGTTTTTTTGATGTATGCACGTTTGATAAATGAGGGCCATTGTGTTTGCTGAAGAAACAAAGATGTGGGGGATGATCAAAAGGTGCAGCTGTCAAACTTGAACTCCCTCATACAGTCATTTTCAAACTATTTGTCGGGCTATGGTAGACTGTCCTATATCTGCTCCATTTCCCCATTATAATCTCACCCTCATTATCTACTGCTCTGTGATGGATGCAACTGACAGTTAGTGTCACAGATATGAGAGAGAAGACTCAGCCATCTTGATGTGCAGTGTTCCCCGAGAGAGACAATTTGCGCAGTTAAGACTCTTCCCCTCCAACAACAGTACAGCTGTAAATGAAAAGGCCATCTCAGCAGTCAGGACAAATGTGAAAAGGGCACTGGTGAAATGTACGGTATCAGCCGTAAACAGGCAGATCAGACTGGCTCAAACTGAGTGCTGAGATGAATACTCTCATTTCTAGCAGGAGGTAAGGAATCTTTGTGAAATTTATTTGCATGCGACAGATGCCTTCAAAGATGACACAGTGCATCTGTGGCATCTTTGCGGTTGCTTCAAGCTGTTGAAGGATTCTCAGCAGGGCTTTGCGTGCACCAGCCACAATGCCACTTGCTGGCTCCATTAATTAAATCTATGTGTTTACATCTCAGAGCACAGCTTACTTGTCCCACCACAGGGAGCCTTTCCCATAATCTCAAGAGCTGCTGATTAAAATATTTGGCAGGACACATTAACTTTGGAGGCCGGTTGTCCATCTGACTGAATTTCGTTGTTGTTGAGAAAGTGTATTAAGCATAAGAAGCTTTTAATGGTGTTGAAATGTGACAATATAAAACGTAAATATCAAAACATCAAAATGAAAATACAAGTTTACCTTTTGACAAAAAAAAACTTGACATTCAGTGGATTTATTTGTGAGTGGCAGCAACACTGCAGAATATTTCAACACCGACTAAATTCAACTGTACTGTGCAGAGAAGCATTCTCTTCTGTTTTCGCTGACATGTGCCCCGTTTAAATAAATTGGTTATTAGGCAGATTCATTACCGAGTCTACATTTTTTTAACCTAATGATTTGTAACCATGTCATTTCAATTGAATGATTTCTGACTGCGTCATTTATTCAAATAATATTATGTCTGTTCAAATTGAATTTGACCTTTAAAGGCATGTAATCACTCAAATATGATTGGAATATTATTTTATGAACATTCTTATGCTGACATAATCTCTGATGGTAATGGAAACCAACTGCATTTTAGAGCTCTAAAATGGAATTTACCAAAAACATTTAAAACATAATCTTAAAGGGTAAAAGTCATTCATATATTTTCCCACTGAATCAATTTTTTCAAACCAATAGCAGCTCTCTATTAATTAAATCACTTCCTACCGAGCAGACACTCTGTAGATGTGCTTGTACAGAACACCTGGATGCCCTACCAGAGTTGCACAATTAGACAATGACAAATATACCAAATAAAATTCTTATTGCCTTTGAATTGTATAGTTAATATTATGCTTTCAACTCTGATCTGATATCACATATTGGCCAGATCACCAAACCTTATCACAATTCACTATTAATATAATGATTTTCAGCACTAGTTTTGTCATGTCTTAACCGAGTCACTGTGGTTCTACTCAGTCTCAGTACTTGAGCCCTCCTGTATTTTGGTTTTCACTCAACCGCAATTGGAATCACAGAATTTCAAAAAGATGCTTAATAGTCCTAATTAGGAGCATTTCATGTTTAAAGCAGTTAGTTACCACCTTAAACCCCTTTTTGAAATGAATATCTACGCATGTCATGAAGAGTAAAAGATATTTGAACACATTTTGTGCCTTTCCAGCCATCAAAATTACCACAGAAGAAATAGAATGGTATGAGGCTTAAAAGCTGGAATTCGTGCAAGTCCGGGTTCAAACCCAGTTTGTGCATCTGTCAGGGGATCATTCGAAAACATAACTTTATCATGACATTAGCAGAAGGTTGAATGCGCCACTTGATTGACATGCAAGTGCAAAGCAAGACATTGGCCACATAAAAAGCACAGTTTCATCCCCATCAGCATCAGTGTCAGAATAACACGGCTTACGGAACAGCAGAGGGAGTGAGTTTTGGGGATGTTGCATGAGGGAACATCTTAAAGAGAAGTTGCCTGCTGATTCAGGGTCAGTCTGTCCACCACCAACAGACTGCAGCATTGCAACCAACAGACAGGAAGCATTCACCACTGCCCCTGCCCCTGATGGCACATCAGGACTGACACATCCTGTGGATTCATCTGAGGAACAAGTTCTAAACATCAGCAGACATGGCTCAGAACATGACGCCATGATGCCCCATCCAGGCCCAGACTGTGATTCGGCGAGCTGCGGGGTTAAGGTGCTGGAGGTCATATCGATGCAACATCATGACAACGTCATAGAGACAACAGACTCAAGTTTGCTGAACGTCATCATCTTCAGCTGCCACGAGTCTTCCATCGTTGGATTATTTCAGACGAATCGAGGTTCTGTGTCTCATTTGCTGATGGCTGACAACAAGTGTATAGGACGCAATATAAACGTCATCAAGACAGATGTGTTCTGGAGTGAAATCGGTTTGTTGGGGGTAGTCTTATGGTCCGGGTTGCCATTAATTTGAGATTTTGGAAAGGACTTACTGGGATTTGTGGAGATCTCATGGCACAGCAATTTGTGGATAAGATTTCAAGACCAGTTCTCCAACCTCTGTTGAACAACCATGGACCACAACGATTATCGTTCACGTTCCAACACGAGAACGCCCGTCCCCATACTGCACGCCTCACCAGAGACTTTCTCCAAAAAACAGGGTCAATGTTCTGCCTTGGCCATCCATTTTACTCGATCTTAACCACATTGAACACGTGGGATAAACTGGGTCATCGTGTATGCCAGCATCAGCATCAACCACGCAACGTTGCCGAGTTGACAGCAGCACTACAGGAGGAGTGGAGGAACTTTCCCCAGGCAACTGTGCGACGTTTTTGTGAAATGATGCCTCGCCATTTACGTGCATGTGTCCAAGCACAGAGAGGACACACTCGCGACTGATAGTTTGGGGAGAGTCCGTGCATTCACAGCGGCATATCGGAAACATTTGTTGAGATAATGTGATGAAACTGTACAATGAACAATGAAATACTTTTTCTATACGTGTTAAAATTGAATCGAAAAACAATGGTACCATCTTCTTTTTGGTTATTAAATATGGGTGTTGAGATTTGACTGTTTGTTAGTATATGTCACAAAGTGGATATGGAATTTTGGATAAGGTCAAAATGTAGCTGAAGAGGATAAATACCTGCTTTAAATAAAAATTCACCTAATGAAGAAAAATTAACAGTTTGTTAAAATCCAATGATTGTGGTGAGAACAAAGGTTCCCTACGGCCAACAAGTGGATATCATGAAAACTCAAATGTTCTCACCATATCTACTTTGAAACTCAGTTTTGGAATTATTCAAAATAAAGTTTAGATATTGATCTGCTGATAGCAGACTGAGTTAGTGAGAGAGTGAGTGACTCATTTGCATATCTGAGCCCCAACAATAACTCATTTCAATGATTTGCATATCCATGAGTTAAAAATGAGCCTACACAAGTGGGTTCTAGGACCATATTTGGGAATCACTGCCATAGGGGAATGACTTGATACCACAACTTGACCTGCTCCTGTTGTGTGGCTGAAACTAAGCAGGGGTGAGCTTGGTTAGCATTTAGATGAGAAACCTCATGAGAGAAATAAGTTGCTACTGGAAGAGGTGTTGGTGGAATTGTGATCACTCCTCCAGTGGAAAAATCCCTAGTGCAATGCTATGGATACTGAAGGAGAGGCCTTCTTTTGGATGAGACTTTATTGTTCAACCATATGGTTCCAACTACGTTAGCACCTGTGCCTAAAGAAAATGCACTTGATTGTGCCAGGCAAGAAGTAACTATCGAGGGGGATATGCTTTTAACTAAAAGAAACTAGCCACAAATCTTCGATTTAAAATTTGCTAATAACTTAATTTTCAACTATTTGTCTGTGATTTAGTTTTAACTACAAAAGTAAAACACAGGCACAAGTGTTTGATCTATGGCATTCATGGCTGGACTGGGGCTACAGCACATCAAAGTCAGAAATGACATTAAACAAAATTAAAGCAGACGAAAATAGAAAACATTTAACTTCATAACCTACTTACCCATGGTAGAAGCACAACTATCAAGGAAAAATGTTTCGCTCTCAGTGGGACATGAAGTTGTGTGCAAGACAGAGCAAAATAATGTTGCACATGTTACGTCCTAGATACGCGCCCGGCAGAATCTAGGGGTCACTTTGGTCATTTGAGATCCCAGAACACTCTTTGACAAGAGTACCGGGTTCCCTGGTTTCATGAAAAAATTCTCAACCTGGCTCTTTCAACTTATCACCTAATCAGTCCTTGATCTAATTAGCTATGCAATTTGTTCTCTTCACCTTCCTTGAAAAAAAAAAAAGATTTTGATCTCAAAGGGACTTCCCTGGTTAAATTAAAAATAATCATGTTAGTAATTGTTGAGACCATGGAGAATTATGTTTCGATTTTGCACTTTCAGCTTCAAGTAGACCACAGCAGGCAAGTAACTTATCCAGAAGATTCACCTGCTTGATAGTCCGAGAGGATCTTCATACAAGAGGGCAAGTGTAGTCCTGCTAAAGACGAGCCAATCCTGCTCTGGTCTGCCACCCGTCATTTTTTTGTATTACGCTGACCATGTATTTTTGCCAGTGAATCTCCTTTTGTGTATTTTGAAATAAATGTGTTCATTTAGTGGTAATTTTCCAACTGTGACTGAGTACCGCCTCTATTTACTTTGGGCGACTTAAATCACAATAGCGCATAAAAAGCAAAGCTGAAAAGTACTTAATACTGCGCATGATCTTCAAATCCTCACATGTCAATGTCTTTAAGTGAAAGACAACTTCTGCACAAAACCAAAATTGAATAAAAGAATTACTCATACGTAGTCCAGATATTATGACTTGGATTTTTTTTTTTTTGTGAATTTCTGTGAAGTTGAACAAGGCTACTAATGATTAAAATGGGACCAAATGAAGAAAATATATTGCATGCCCATATCTCAAAAAGGTTCAGCCAAAGAGAAGCTAGGGAACACTTTGGTAACCACGTAACCAGGGAAGCTGACAGGTTTGCTTATGCCCAGGACAAGGCCACTCCAGAGCCTGCATTATGGTAATGTCAATGGTTGAATGCTGAGTTTAATTTTTTATTTTCTTGGGCGTATCAAAGCTGGTTGGACACTAATCTAGAAAAAAAAATGTCCGTTTTGTGACCTACTGGAATTCAGAAGCTTTGAAAGACCTTGACGTTTTATGTCACCATTAATGTGGATAGGAAAATGCATGATAACTATTGGTATGAACAATAATGCCTGCTGAGGGGAAAATAGCCTGGAATTCTAAAGATTGATACTCTCAACCAAAAAATTTACATTAAAGGAGCAGTGTCATGGTTACTGCACATACTCAGAGGTTACATCCTAAGAAAACGATTCTGCTGGACTACAAGTCATAATCTGATTCTATCCTTGCCCGTCCGTCTTCGGTTTTGCATTGTATCTATATAATTTAGTCACTTAGGTATTATGCTTTCCATATTAAGGAGTATTTTATGGAAATTCAAAGATTCAAAATGCCAATTTAACCAACTGCCGAAGGCTATAAGGTATGTAAGTTTGTGGTAGTTTGAGGTAGTTTTCTGTCGCCTCCATCTTGAAAGTTACGATAAGTCGATTGAAGAGCACGAATGAATGGGAAGGGTAGGGGAACAGATTGCAATCCATTCGTTCGTGCTCGTCAATCGACTTATTGTGACTATCAAGATGGAGGCGACTGAAAACTACCTCAAGGTACAATTTGGATAGATTTTAAATAAACTACCTGTGCATTTTCAAAGTTCTCAGTGCCTCGTTTTAAACGTCAGGGTCCTTGGAATTCTACCAATGAAGTAAGGAGCTACTTTGAGCCTTGTTAATGATGAAAAAATGGCGATTTCTTTGCATGGCAACGCTATTCCCCATAATTTTATTCCCCATAAAAAGCCATGTATTTCGAAATGTTGCATGTGTACAGAGGTGGGGTATTCGACAAAAGTTACTACTCGTTATCATGTTTCAATGCACCCCAAGTCAATTTCACACCGGAATTGTCCTTTAAGCGAAGTCTGTATGGGTCAAAAGTAACTATCAGCAGTCAATCTGACAAACTCTGTGGCGATTTGTACCGCAATGGGAGGTCGCCGTTTGAAAAAACTGGGTTTTGTCTGGCCGCAAACTCCAGGCACTACTAAAGGGGTTACAGGACTCTTTGTCCCCAGATTTTTCATCCCTGGAATTTTTGTCCCCCGACTTTTTGTCCCCTTGGATTTTTCATCACCGGTCTCTTGGTCCCCGAGGAATTTTCATTCCTGGACTTTTTTTCAGCAAGGACTATTAAAAGGGTTAAGGTTAGGGTTAGGGAGAGTGTTATAATACAGGAGGAGGGCAAAGCATCTTTAGGGATGAACCGTGAGAGTTTCATTCCAGCTGTTTAAGTATTTATTGAAAATGACCAAAAACACATTTTGTACCATGCAAGGTGGGTGGGCATCTCAGGGGGCGCCCTAAGCTAGTTTGCCTCTTACCACAAAGAGAGAAGCTTTTCAGTCGCCATTGGTCCTTTAAAAACTGACCTTTCTCCCCTCTCATGTGGTGTGCCAGAAGATTCTATGCTGGCTCCAATTTTGTTCACCCTCTACATGCTCCCTCTTGGCCATTTGATTAGATCACTTAAGAGTATCTCTTACCATTGTTATGCGGACGATATCTATAGCTCCACATCTCTATTAAACCTGACAATTTAAAGGATCTGTCCATTTCGTGTGAGTGTTTGTCCGCTAACAAGCAATGGATGCCGAGCAGCTTCCTTCAACAAATTGTAGCGAAGACTCAGATGCTGATCATTGTGAGTGACAACATGGCCTTCAGGGTGGCTTAGCAATTGGGGTCCCTGAAGGGAAATGGTTGCCTTTTTTAAAGAAATTTCGGGGTTAGATTCGATTAGTCAATGTACTTGGACAAGCATGTCAAATCGCTTACCCGCTCCTGTTTGTTTCATCTTAGGAATACTGCCAAACTAGGGACCATTTTAGCACATGCTGAATTGGAAATCTGTATTCATGCATTTATTCCAACAAGACTCCACTACTGTAATTCTCTGTTAACCTGCCTCAACAAATCATCCGTAGACTTGTCCACAATGGTTCAGGAGAGATTACTCACCAGGTCAAAAAAGTCATGCCACATCACCCCATAGCCTCTCTTCACTGGCTGCCAGTACATTTCCAAGTCCAGTTCAAAGTCCTGGTTTTTGCATACAGAGCCCTCTCTGGTCAAACCCGAGTTCACATCTCAGAATTACTCCAGCCATACTCGTCTAGCCTACGTCTTAGGTTGACCGTCCAGTAGCTCCTGGTGATGCCTCGGACCAGGTTAAAAACCAAGAGTGACAGAATACTCTCTCTCTCTCTCAGAATACTCTGGAATACTTTCCCCAATGACCTGAAAGTGTCACTCTCTGAACTTCTGTTCAAGAAACTTTTAAAAACACACCTGTTCAGGCAGGCATTCAGCCACACGTAGCCAATGTTCATAATTTTTTCCCTGCTTTTGGCGTTTCTTTTTGCTGTTTCATTGTGCCTCACTGGGAACTTTCTGTATGTTTTTATTTTACTTATGTTTTATTTATTCTTTTCACCATTGTGAAGCACTCTCTGCATCCGTGCCGTGAAGAGCACTATATATAAATAAAGTTTTACTTACTTTTACTTCCTATTTCTTTTGTTTGCATTTTATTTCAGAGGAAGTTTGTCTTTGACTTTAAATATAGCTAATAAGCAAAAATAGAAGAAATCAGAAGGGGACAAATTCTTTTTTGCTGCACTGTACAAACCTAATCACATCAGAAGAAAAATGAACTGTTACCACCTTGGCAATCTTCTTTGGCCAAAGTTGGCTGTTTGCATTAGACTCAGAGCACAAAGGTAAATTTCCCAGCAATCATTGCCTATTAGAAGACCATTCTGGGCTTAAAGCCAAATAAAGTAGACTAGCCCAAATAATTCAACACATTCACGATACATCTAATTGTTCAAATGCTATTATAAAGAATAAGAAGTGAGCATAGTATTGACGTTTCTTATCCATTTACAAGATTAAGAGAATACTGTTCAGGCCAGAAGAAGATTAGTTCTGCTTCCTGTTGTCCTTAGAAATCCTGATTTAGTTGGCATGGGCGCAGACAATGGTGAGCAACATAAAGCCAGATAGACTTGTATCCCTACCCCTGCAGGGAACAAATTATTTTAAAATTCTTGATCATGAAATAAATTACATTCAGGTAGTCCATCTAAAATTATTCAGGCAGGAAGGCAGCTTTATGTTCAGCTGCTAGATGTAATGGCAATAACCCACCCCCAAATGTACAATTACAAGAGAAGAAAATTGGTGCTGGGCAAAGAAATACCAAAGTGTCAGCAGTTTACCCGCCTCAGCTCAAGCCAGTCCTTTCCTTACCTGAAGACTCAAGTATCAGAGAGAGGGGACGAATAACGTGGAGAGAATTTGAATTGGATAATGGAGAAAGAAAAAAAATCCAGTATTACTCACACCCAAAATGCTTGACATTTTCTGGACCTTTCTATAAGTACTTCGTACATCAGACTTTATACTAGTGGAGGTCAGCATGAGAATTTGAGGTAATATTTCCAGTTTTGAATCATAAGCCTCAAATATATTTTGCTCCTGTTTTATCCTGCTCTTCTCTTGGTATGATGAACAGTATGCTTTTGAAAAGATGAGCAGATATCCGGCAAGCGCTTGTCATGCAAATCAATGTTTCTTAATGTCTTTTAAAACCAAATATCTCTTTTAAAGCTTGTGAAAACCTGCCCAGTCTAAAAAAGGGCAATAAAAAGAAACAAGAAATGAGTTAAAATCTTTAAAAAGGAATATAGGAAAATCAAGTTAGCAGGTCACTGGCACTGCAATCATTATTGCACAAAAAACAAAGAATTGTTACTTCAAAGAGAGTATGTTATCCCCCAAAAGAAATTTCCTGAGCCACTGTTGTGCCAGTAATTTGCTCGTACCACTAATGAATGTAAATGTCACTATGAATAACTGGTCTGTCAAATCTAGTAAGAATTGCAAAAATTAGTCTGCTTCCGTCTAAAATCTCTGCAGAAGCCATGAATTTTGTTGTCTTTTTAATGGGTTACTATATCTATAATCTTGATGACAACCGTGCATAAAAGTGTTTTGATGGGCAAGCAGTGTCGCTACCCTCGTGTGAATGCCTTTTGCGTCTGCTCACATTCAGCAATGTACATTTCTGGAGAAGTAATATCTCTTTTGATTGGTTTGCATCTTCCCTGCTCCATTAATACCCGGCTGAGTCTTGTTTCATCCCCCACCTCTTGTATGTGCGACATATTTTTACCTTCTCATTTGAGTTGCATGTTGCTGGACTGTACTTTGTTACAGGTTTTTAGAACCAGTCAGTATTTAGAAGTAACACTTTGTCTTTTGAAAGTAAAACATAATCTTTATAATGAAAGAAATTTACGGTAACTTCCCACCTCGGCCCGTTCATAGGAACAAGCTCCCAATCCCCTCTCTCCTGCACTCCTTGTTCTGTGCACTTAGAACTCCCTGACCGGAGGGGTTTATTTGTCATAGGTTGTCAATGTGATTCCTATCCATGTCTTGGCTTTTGCATTGTATTAAGGACTTCCCCATGTATTCTCCCCTGTATAATTAGTTCTCATCCCATTCACCTGTTCCTTGATAGCATGTGACTTCTCTCTTGTCTACTTAAGGTCTTTCACTGCAGTGCATTCTTGTCAGAACGTTAATCCTTTCTTTCAGTGCCGAGTTCCTTGCACGCCTGTCTGATTGATTCTTCTTTGACACCGTTTGCCTGAGCCCTTTTGGATTTGTTTGCCTGATTTTGCTTTCAACCCATTTTCTGTATGACCATTCTACCCGCCTGCCACCCTGTGTATGACCATTGGCTTTCGTACTCTGATTATTGATTCCTGGATTGTGATTCTGTACTGTGCTGTGATTTACTAGACATCGACCCCTGCTTTTGTTTTGGTTCGTTTCGATTTTGATTTTTGGCTCACGTATCTGTTCTGTTGCAAACTCTGTCTTCCTGGCTTTGAACTTGGACTGAAATAAACTACGTTTTTGGATCAAGTCTTGGTTCGCAATTGGTTCCTGTACCAGATCATTACACATTGAAAAGCAGCGGCATACTCGTTGAACAGGAGGTGGAGTCATGTCTCAGCAATGCTTTGATATGTCAAAACAAAACTGATTCATGAACTCGACCCCATTTTGTGGAAGCATTTTTGTGTCACTTTTATTACTAGATAAGATCTGACTTATAACTGACTGATGCAGTTGCCGTGTTGAATTTTATTGAAAGGTTTAAAAATTTCTCACAGGCCGAAAATTGTAAATTTTCGCCAAATTTTCTCAGGATCTTCAGACTTACCCCCACAAATTGCAGGTAAACAGGACAAAAACTTTTAACACTTACACCCGGTCTTCACTCAGTTCACACAAAACTTCCTCACAGAGTTTATAGCCATATTTTGAACATGATCATATCACGTTACCATGGCAGCTCTACCCTGGTGAACTGCTCGGCTGATTGCAGCTATATTTATTGATAGATTTTCATGCACTTTGAGTCAAGACAGCAAGATATGTTTCAAATACATTGAATTTGAAGCAATAAACTCAGTCAGGCATATCCATCATTGCCACTGGTCTCCATTTTTGATTTCCTCAACAATGCTTAATAATTTGATAATTTTGAACGAGTGATCAGTGTTTATGTTAATGAGGGTTATATGTGTGCATTCAAGCATGTTTGTTCGGGTAGTTCACTGCTCTTCATCAGCTCTCAGTGGCAAGTAGGATTTTACTCCTTCTGCATACTCCGGCATTTATTTGATACTGAATACAAGCTAAAAGCTGCTTTACAGCTGTGTACAGATAATACAAAATAGATTTTCTCTGGCAGTGCTTGACATTTTATGATCATAATCAGTATTTGTTCACAGATGTGAACAAATGTTCGATCACCCTTTTCATAGTAGCATGCTTCCAGCCCATCTAGCCTGACCAACAAAGCCTTTTTATCAATATTTAATGGTCCTAAATGATTTTAATGTGCAGTGGACAAAGTCCTTTAGGTACAAATATTTACATCTTTGCAAGGACACATGATAATAGGTGGTTTCGGTCATTGACACTAACTGCTTAGTAAACAGGGAATTTATTATTTCCGTCACTTGGTTGGGTTAACAGAATGAACTTGCCAAAAAGTTTTGCTTTTTTTCAGCAAATATCACATTTTAATTGTAGGTGCAGGTAGCACAAAAATATTTTCTTACAGAGAGAAAATAGAACACCTAACAACACAGATATATTCTGTGAATGTTATACTCATCCAAAACTTGAAAAAACATTGCACAATTTGAAAAAAATAATGACAGTTCTAAATATGCAGTTAGTTCTGCCTGGAAAATTTCAGTCCAATGGAACAGCTGACACCATTTCAGCTATACTTGGGCATCCTACTAAATCCGCACATCTGCTCATATCCTCATAAGCGTCCTGAGACTATTCTCTTTTAGCCGTTTCACACCTCAATGATATTAACCCGGATTTTTTTAATGCCCAGGGGTAAGACAGCCCTGGACAAAGAAATTTGATTTCACACCTGGTTACTGAGCTGAGGGCTTTCTCTAAGCCCAGGGTTTTCTCAATAGGCTGCATTTCACACCCGGTTTATCTTAGTCCTGGACTATCACGCTTAATGCAATCATCACCCTATCATGGCTGCAATGGCAGTATCAGTGGATTTAATTGCTCATTCAATACTCCATAATCCTCTTGAATTTATATTTTACTTGGTCTGAGGTTCTGTGGGTCAGACATTTTGTTCACCATGTCAATAAACATGTGTGTAGTCCTCACTTTCCAGTCAAATTTGCCCTGAATTTCTTTGTATGCTCACATGTGCAAGAAGAAAATCATCTGGACATTGTCCCAGTTGGTTTTCTTTGCCTCTTCACAACAAGCCATTGTCATTTTGTTCTGAAAAGGAATGTGAAGGCCCACTTGAAAAATGGTGCAAGTAGCAGGCAGAAAGCAATTCAAAAGTGAATTACATGACAGATAACAAGAAACGGCGACTGCATACAATAACAAAATTTGCACACCTAGCATAATGCATAACTCGGGTTTGTAGCAAAGTAGCGACAACAAGTATATCAAGAATATTCTTTTCCTCACAGTGAGCCCTGTGCTAACATTGCTGCAAAGCTTTGCCTTCTTTGCCCTGATGCAAGCCCACTTGTGCTGAACCAGGTTTGAAACCAATATACAGTCCCAGGAGATTGCAGTGCCAAGCAATGCCTTAGCCATTTCACACCTTGTGTTTGTGAGGTCTATCTGACCTTGAGTTCATCCCCTAAAATTACTCACCAATTCTGTTGTGCACTTGAAGTAATGCTTAAAAAAGCAAGGCTTATAATACATACATCTGCTTACACTTGGCTTCAATATGTCCTTTCCTCTGTATAGCGAATTACCGGCGAAGAGTTTATGAATAAACACGACACTAAACCGCTATTGCAGGACCACCTATGGTCTGAAAATTTCAAAGAGGTTTGATTGCATACATTTTTCCATTGAGATTTGAGGCAAAATGTGCATCATGACATCACTGATCAGAGTGCTCAGCTTGAAACAAGAAGATTGAAAACTTACTTGCTGCAACAGCAATTTTCTGGTCTAAGCAGACTTTGCCTTAAACATCACTCATATCTCCCTCAACTTGTATTACAGCCCCTTTTTTTTTCTTTTCCCATTGCCCGAATATCCCTCATCTTTGTCCTTCCTTCAGTCTGAAATAAAGACATCTGTCCTATCTCCAATTCAGTATCTAAGATGGTCCCAGGACTGATTTACATTTGACTTTGGTAAAATTATATGCATGTCCTTTGCTGGATGGGAATGTTATGCTGCACTGTTACATACTTTATGGTGAATGTCTTTACACATTATCACCTGTCTTCATCCTTGGAGTCACAGCTCTCCTGCATGTCATCAGATCTTCCTGCAGTGCCGCAGGCTTGTGTCAGGTGTGCCAGAAAAATAGAGCTATTTTATTGTAATTTTTATTATCATTTTCAGACATTCCCTATACCTCCAAACACCTCTATATTGCAGGTCAGAGTCATTTTCATTCCCTCAGGAGGACAATTTAATTGAAATGAACATTATGCCAATGAATTGTTAAATGCCTTTGTATAGACAGAGGGTTGGGAGAAAGAATGTCATCAAGCAGGCCGTGTTGCTATGGCAGACACGCAATGCCTGTCCCAGTTTCTCAGTTTTTATACCCACAGGCATATTACCCGCTGCTTTTAATCAGTATAGTCCAGCTCTGCATAGGGAAATGACTCCAGGGGAACTCTTGGCATGACTACAGCTGCAGGCAGTAGACTAAATATGGCAGTAGTCATTTATAATAATTATTCCGACCCATTTTATTCAGCTATCAGTGTTAAAATAACCGACTATATTAAGAACTTTCTATTTACGCATCCACGGCCTTGAGGGAATTCCCTCCTGCCCTTTCATTTGACTTTTATAAAGCTCTGAGGCAAAAAATAAATGAATAAAAATAAAAATAGAAGATAAATCTTGTTTATAAATTTTCGACAAATGTATTACAAGCACGAATACAATATCCTCTTTCACAATTTTCTCACTGTGTTACCTCAGAAATTCAAAACATACTGATATTCCACAGAAAGTCATATTTCTGATCAAAACCATCTATTCTGCAGTGTCAATATACACAGTGTTTTTCCCCTGTTTGCAGTTCATTTTAACATCCAATCACAAACTAGGAAAACTGGAATGAGCCATTCTGTGGAAGATTCTTGAGAAAATGGATTTTGTCAATTCCAGAACCAGAGTACATGGAAGACAAACGTTTCAAATAATGTTGTACCACAAAAAAATTTAGTGAGCAAACTGAAAAATGTGTACGTAAGAAGTAAGTAAGTAAATAAAAGTAAGAAGTAAGTTGCTCTCAGACTTAGCCATATACAGTTAACACATTATCCCTGATTCATTGGATGAGGCTGTCCTCTTGAGTAGACCTGCAGTTGTATTAAATCATGGTTTTATGAAGTCGGCACTGCTTGGGCGAGATCAATCACAGATGAAACCAAACTGCAGTGTCATTGTATTCCTCCAAAATTAATCACTGAGACAGAGGGGAGAAAGTCTAATTCTTAATCTGTCCAGATTGTCCCTTCATTCTGTGCTGTAGATCTGCCCAATCTTCATCTCTTCTTCAACAGTGAGCGACTGATCCAACAGTGACTGCAATACTGCAAAGAAGTTCCATCATTAAGTTGAAATGTAGCGCAGTGCCATACTCTCCATCATAATTTTGTTTAAATTTGTTGTCTCAAATCAGAGCTGAGAAATAATGTCCATGCCCAATCGCAGCTGCAGCATAATTTGTTTGCCATTATGATGGTTCTGAAAAAAAAATTACCACTGATGCGTTACCTCCCCGTATCCAATCCCAATCAACCGTCTCTTGTTCAAGGTTCCATTTTTGCTTCTTTTTTTTTTTTTTTTTTTTGCACAATTAAATCATTTCTAAATCTGCCTTGATTTTTGGAAAGCCAACAGTACCAAAAAGTGAGGGGTACCACAGCCACAATAACAGCAGAAAGCACTAAATACACACAAATATGCACAGATACACACATGCACATGCATGCACACACACTCACACACACACAAACACACAGAAATACCAACACACCCGGGCGCGCACACACACATCCAACTGGAAGCTTTTTTCACAAGTGTTTTAAAGCCCAGAGGAGAAAGGTAATTACATGTTTCAATTTTGTTGACCTTCCGTGAAGATGAAAGTTTTTCCAAGACGCTGCATACAAGAGGATTTAGAGTTACAAGGTAGCAGATTAAACTCCTGAGACAGACACATGAATGTGGGGAAAATCTGTTATTTTTGATCAGTGGAGCCATGTAGGCTAAAAGCAGAACAAAAGCCACACAAAAATTTAATTTGTAGTCTTCATCTACTTAGGGAGTTTTTGGGTTTTTTTTTTGCCAAAATTCATCACTGCCCAAGGATTCTAACTTTCAGGGGAAAACATCTTTCTTTCAGAATGTTTTATCCAACATTCAGGGTCACATTTCAATTGCATTCAGTTACCAGTACTAATCAGCTTTGAATGTTCCATTCAGAGCATAATAATTAAATACTGTATGTACGAGATAATCCTGAAAGGGTTAATATTTGTGCTGTATTATTCGGTGTTATTGTCTGAAAGTGCAGAGATTTTTTTTTCTCAAAGTAAAAGGAATAAAACAAAAAATAGGTTGATCCAGGTATGATTGTGTTCATAGCAGTGTCAAACTGCTGCATCCTGGTTAATATCACCTATAATACCACTAAACGGTATCACGAGTTGCAGATATCTTTTATTAACCTTTATTTACAAACCCCAATTCTAATGAAGTTGGGACGGTGTGTAAAAGGTGAATAAAAACAGAATACAATGATTTGCAAATCCTTTTCGACCTATGTTCAATTGAGTACACTACAAATGCAAGATGTCTAATGTTCAAACTGATAAACTTTATTGTTTTTTTGGAAATATTCACTCATTTTTAATTTGATGCCTGCAACATGTTCCAAAAAAGCTGGGATAAGGACATGTTTACCACTGTGTTACATCACCTTTCCTCTTAACAATACTCAAATAGGACACTAATGGTAGAAGCTTTGTAGGAGGAATTCTTTCCCATTCTTGATTGATGTACGACTTCAGTTCCTCAACAGTCTGGGGTCTCCGTTGTCCTATTTTGCGCTTCATGATGCGTCACACATTTTCGATGGGAGACAGACCTAGACTGCTGGCTGGCCAGTCTATTACCAGCACTCTTTTACTACGAAGCCTTGCTGATTTTATTTAATTCTGTACTCATTAAAGATGGTGTATCAAAAAAATAATGTTCATAATGTAACCAGTTCCACCGGAAATGCTACGGAAATGTCCAAAATTAAAAATGGTAAGTTACAACTTGAATGAGAGCAGTGCGCAGGCGATTACGTATGGTTTGGGCAGTCACAAAACCTCTAAACAATTCATTCCTAGTGAACGTTGCAGAGACAATTCGATTATGCAAATGACGAAAGACAATTTGTCGGTCATCTGCTTTTGACGTCACACATGGGCTACCAGAAAGAGGTCGGTCAGCTGTGGTGCCAGTTTGTTGGAGACGTGTCTGAAGATCATGGATAGTCCGTCGTCTGCATCCCATAACCCCTGCAACGTCAGTGACAGACGTTCCCGTATTCAGCATGCCAATGGCACGTTCATGCTGAATGTTTGACAGCCATGGCATTGAAAATCAAAAAATAATTAACTGTAAAAACTTGTCTTTCCGAGCTCATTTGCGCAGCTCTCATATGGTCACGTGACTAGGAACACAAGGAAACATGGTTTTAGCTTAAAGTACGCTCGCACCTGCTACGTACCAGTGCACGTCGGAGTTCATGTGTGTCATGATGTCTTTGACAACGCATTTACCCCTAGTGATAATAAAAACTCTTGTTAAAAGTTTCAAGAAAATATTTGCAAATTTTTGAGTGCGAAGTTTCTTTTTTGTCTCAGTATAGCATGGATTTTGCTTTGATTGTACAGTTTTTTACCTGGACTAGTAGATGTAGCGGCGAACTGTGTTAACTGACAATGGTTTTCCGAAGTGTTCCTGAGCCCACATGATAATATCCTTTACAGAATGATGTGGGTTTTTAATCCAGTGCCACCTGGGGGACTGACGGTCACGGGCGTTCAATGTTGGTTTTTGGCCTTGCCGCTTATGTGTAAAGTTTTCTCTGGATTCTCTAAATCTTTTGATGATATCGTGGACTATAGATGATGAAATCCCTAAATTCCTTGCAATTGCACATCGAGAAGCATTGTTCTTAGACTGTTGGGCTAGTTGCACACGCAGTTGTTCACAAAGTGGTGACCCTCGCCCCTTCCTTGCTTGTGAATGATTCAGCCTTTCATTGATGCTCCTTTTATACCTAATCATGACTCTCACCTGTTTCCAATCAACCTTTTGACCTGTGGAATGTTCTGAACAGGTGTTTTTGAGCATTCCTCAACTTTCCCAGTCTTTTGTTGCTCTGTCATAGAATGAATATTTCCAAAAAAACGATACCGTTTATCAGCTTAAACATTTAATATATTGTCAAAAATTGTAGGCACTCAGAAAGAAATGTAAGGTCAAAATGAAGCCTTAGAATAAAAAGCCTTTATTAAAACATGGCTGAAACAATTAAGAAAGGCAACGTTTCGACCTACATAGTCTTCATCACGGCATAAAAGATCACATGGGCAAAGAAAAGACAAGAAATAATTTGCTGTTAAAAGGAGAATATTATCACAATTTTTATAGGGCTCCAAACTATATAAAACAGTCATGTGGCCTATTTATTTTTGAGAATTTATTTCAAAATTTTTGGTTTGACACAATATCCCGAAATACGGTTTCAAAGTACCTGATTTTTTCCCTGTAAATCAGCCCGCCCATTACTCCATGACGTCACACAGTGAGATAGCAAGACAAAAATACATTGCGGACAATACAGAAAGGCATAGCGGCATCTCCGATTCAAATTCAGATTTCAAGGACATTAGCGGCTCCGGAGATCACACAGATATTGAAACTCATGAATGGAGATAAAACTGGTCACCCGCCACAGGACTTAGCCAAATTTCTGAAAGCTGGACTCGGACGGTTTGTCACTGTCCGCTCAAAGTTGGATGAGAATTTACACCTCAGCTAGGCACTGCTTCGATATTTGGCGTTCAAATATTCAAATTAAGTTAACGTTAAATGAGGAAAGAAAAAAAATTCTGATTAGGTACGTCATTAACTACTATTTAGGCGAATGTCCTTCCTCTGGACGGCTTCGCATGGTTCGCGCGGACCCCACGAGAGCGCCAAAGTGAACCCGACTTTGCCTTTTATTTTCACCCCTCAAAAGCGGTCCGTTCTCAGTAAGCGCACATCAGCCAGAACATTACGACCGATTTTGGCCTCTGGTGTAACTTGAACCCATCATATCAGATATGTTAATGCATCGTACAGATAGACAATTGAGTTAGGGCAAAACCAAGATCATATCGCTTTAATATGACTAGTCATTAATGACCAAGATCTCCTTTGCTAACGGCAACTAGCTGACTCGCTGGATGGCTATGTAATGTAAAGAATAACTTCATCTGCGATTACATACAAAGCAGTGTTGCCCCCATGGCATAGGCCTAATCAGTATGACAGCAGTTCAGTAATTGCACTTTTATTAACAGTTTTCTTATAATGTCATTGGAGCTTCCAGCCCCTGAGAAAAGAAATGCGCGAGAAGTGCGGAAGCTTTCGATGCTGCTGCTCATGGTAACATCTATCTTAATAAACGACCTGGGGAAGTGAAAATCCCAGAGAGTGCACCTCTGATGTAGATAAAATTTATCATGTGTTTGATGTAAAATGATCCTAAACACTTGTGCTTTAAGTTTATATGGCTTGTGCACAGACATGAATATTGTCCTCACTGTGTCGGCACGCTGTCATATTTTATGTGTCATGTATTTTGCTGTTTCTGGTTGTTTTAAAGCTGCGTTCTTTCACTTCTAACATTCAAAGTTGTTCGGGTAGAAACACTAACTGAAGCAATTAGCTTTCTATTGATGAATGTTTCCAATATGAAAATATTCATATTTATTCTGACAAAATTTCATATGGGAATGAGGTTGCCATAATAACTGAGCTATCCGTACGAGAGAAGCAAATGGGAGGCAGATGAGCACGGTTTGGGAATTATAAATCTGCGGCCTGGTATAGCATCAATGAACGTTAGAATCGCACCGAGTACATGTAGCATGTGTGTCACACATGATACATCGCGATCACCGTGCATAGCAATATTCACAGTGCACGCTGGTTATGTGGCTAGCTGGGACTGACAAGAGACAAAACAAGAGAGGCAGTTCACTCTCGTCCTTTCATTTCATGATTTAAAAAAGAAATTGCCAGAGAAAGAGTATCTGCGTTTGTGTTGTTACACCCTCCAACAACACAGGTTCGAGGCATGGTCCCTCCAAAGTTCGGGAAAACCGCTGAAAATAGGAAAATTTTGGAGCAGATTCCAGTTGTTGCATGTACTACCAATGTTAAGTTTGTGAACTTTCTCAGTGTGTGACGTCACGGATGAAATGTCATCGCTCTGACAGGCTGCGCTGTGAGGGCATTTAAATCACCAAATTTACCATTTTGGAGTTCAGGAATAGGGTGAAAAAATACATTGGCGATTTTTTACAGCATCAAGGTATATATTAACGTTTACAGCGCAGTGGTCAAGTAGGCTTGACTTTAGATCGTAAGGTCCTGAGTTCAAGCCACGGCCTTCGCGGTGTGTTCTTGGGCAAAGTACTTTACACCAACACTCCACGCCTCACTCCACCCAGTTGTATAAATGGGTACCAGCAAATAGGCAGGGATACTTGTCTAAGAGTTGGGGGGGAGTACCTGTGATGGACTGGCATCCCATCCAGGGGGAGTAACAATACTCCTAGTCGCTACATGCCATGGAAACCGGGGATAAGCACCGGCCCAATGGGCCACTAGGCTCGTACAGGCTTACTTCTTCTTCTTCGACTGTCAGCCCCTGTATTTAATAGAGAACCCATGACCACTATTCTCTTTGCTTCTTCCATGGAATAAGAAAAAGAATTCATTGCCAACATGGCAGAATGAGAGTTCTCCACACAAAACGCTCAGGAAAGAAAAATCCAGGGAGCGAAGCAGGCTTATATCAAGGCAGTTTTCACCGATGCCCAAAAACTGAAAGCATTAAAAGAGAAGATATTAGGCGCTCATGGGATGAAAAAATATTTATGGCACATTATTTCTTTGTCCGATTACTTGAGAGAAGGCCGTATTCCCAGAGGCCTCCGGATCTCAAAATTCCCTGCTTTAGGACATGACAATGATGTCTTTAGAGATAAATGGCACTCCATTCTGAGTAAATGCTCCAGTGATCTAATTTGCTTTTGATCGAAGATGCTGTCGTAGAACCGAGAGATTACGACAAAAAGTTTTTTAACAAGTTTATTGTACTGTAACAATTGTGAATAAATGGTGAATCATACCAAAGAAAACCAACTGAAGTCTGTGGCTCTATCTGGTACCAGGGAGCAAGAGGTTGTAAAGATGGAGGCCCAGAGATTTATACTGAAAAAAGGTGGGCTGTTCTTTACAGTTAGGATTGAACTGATGGACAAATGGCAGAGAAACCAATGAATGATCAACAGAGGGGAGGTGGTGGGACATTCAAAAGATAACAATGGGACTGGATTGGTTGAATAGCCAGGTACAGACATGATGATGGGTAGGGGAGAGGAGAAGAGTGATTTCTTCTACCACAATGCCAAACAACAAAAAGAGGAATTAAAAACTAAGGCCGATAACATTTGATCAACTTTACTTTTTGAACCACAACTGCCTTACAAAGAAATCGAGGCAGATTTGCAGGACTTGGAAAGCATACTGAAACAAACCAATCTACAAAAGTTTAAGAGGGACACGGAGGATTACAAACGGGGTCGGGTCTATCGCTGGCACACGCGTACTGCGCGCACAGGTTTTACTCAGGAGAGACACACGAGATCAGTCTCTATCAATCTCACAAGTAGTGATGGGGAACCTGCTTCCTATACCTCCGCTGACTAGGAACAGCATTTTTTGGACGAAGATCTAACCGATCCACCCTACTCCCACGCCCAGGGGTAGGAAGAGGCGCACACCAGTCCCAACAATGGAGGGATGGCCTGAGGAGGTCTGCCGCGCCCTCTCAAGCGCTATCCAAGGTGATCAGCTTGTCCAACGCCACCCTGACTGATGACCAGGTATCCATGCTCTCTAAAGGTCTTTCATTTGCTCCTACTTATAACACCACATTATTCCGCAGGAGGGCGAATCTTTTCCACTTCTACCGTAATCTCCATTTAAAAGCATGGTACTACAATAAGGATCAATGATATATCCCTCCCAGTCCTACTCCTTCCGTCGCAGTTCAGCCCAACTCTGAGGATCCCTCTACATCTAATAAATTTGGCAATATTGTTTTTAAGCCCAGATCTTATCTTTCCCCCATTATGGCAAATCCCAGTTTAACCCAATAGCACTTGGACCGACCAGTACCGCCTGAAACTTCTGTTCCCTTGACCACCTCAAACCTCCCGTGTAACATGATTGCCAGAGAACCAGTGGCAGCTCGTGAAATGGCTACAGCGAAGTATGAAACACATCTCTTAAAAAGAATGATTGGTCACGATCTGTTTTCAATCGTTAGTTTGAATTACCAGTCTCCGAAAACTCTCAAAATTATCAGGTGTGGCCAGTTTTCATTAACAACGCATACCGATTGCGAGTCCGAACTACACATGCTTTTCTTTACTCAGCGGTTAGAATCAATGCATGTTTTTCGCGATTGTTTAAATTAAATAAAATCATCTGAAGATTCTTATGCAATTCCATTGCTTCCGACCCTTCCATGCACAAGGACTTCAATTCTGCGCAAGAATCTCTAACATACGTTTAACGCTGTTGGCATCCAGCTTATTGGTGCATTACTGCCACCTTCTGTGAGTGTGGACCAGACAGTAGACTGACAGACTAGCTCCTTTACCTGAGTAAATCAAAAACATTATACACATAATATATATGTAAAAAAAAAAACCTTACTTTAAACTTTCCACACCCATGTCAACTACAACCCCATTATTCTTTTATCCCTGCTTATCCATCAGATTCTATCAAAATCCCCTGTCCCCCTGAAGAAATCTATCAGTGCCATAATCTGTGCCCTCTGTCCCATACTTAGAAATCATTTTAATGTAAATTCCTGTATCCCAACATCCTTCATCTTATTAATCATCTGCTCTCTCTGCACCTCATACCTCCTACACCTCAGACAAGAGCTGTGAGTGAAATGACTGCTTAAATACACATAGGGGAAGTCAAATGCTATGATAGGGAGCAGGGGAGCTGGATCAGATTAATTACAATTACATGAACATGAGGAAGTTCCCTATTACAATAAATTTGGCAAAAGCCAAAACGCGGACAGCCTATAGACAGACATAAGGCTCCAGTTAGGGAATTCTAACGTGTACAGATCAGGAGGGAGAACAGAATCTGACAAGTGCGGAGGTTCTGCTGAAACTGCAGCAAAGTAGATTGAGTAAAGCCAAAGGGGAGGAGACTAGAATAGGGTGACTGCTGAGAGGTTGTTAGTCAATTAGTAAGTGCAGCTATACAATAGTGCTCATTAGTAAGTTAGTACTATAAACAGTGTTATTTTGGGCTAGTGTGTTAACTAAAATAATAAACTGTTAGTTTGGTTAGTAACATAGAAATGCAAGGTGAAGGAAGTAAACGAGATTGTAAGGAAAGCTTGAAACCCCAGAAACCATGAAGTCACCCAAAAGTGTGGCACACAATACTGGGGCAGTGAGCAATCACATGACAAAAGACCAGACGGGGAGACAAGGTGCAATGCATGGTATGAAACAAAACATGGACCGGAATGTAACTGTAGGAGTGGAATATGGCAGAACATACAAGGCGGTTTTGAGGCAATTTGCCAAATGATATTAATTTGACTATCAAAAACATATGATATTGCAATATTAATATTAAATATTAATATTAATGCCACGGGGCACCACCCTTCCTTAGTGAAGGGAAAATGATAGCCAATTAATAAAACCTCAGTCTCAATATCCACAAAGCTATTAATGTGGAAATTAATTAATAATTAAAATTAATAATAGTAACCAACTTACCTAATCAATAGCTAGATTGAAGGATTCGGGAGTTCTAGATAGAAGAGGCTGGCAGTTTCATTCACTCTTGTACAACATTTATAACCACAGCATGTCTTTAAAGAATATTTATTTAAATGAAACACATAAAAGACACAATCTAGGCTACACTAAACACTAACACTATATGCGCAATGAAGGAGGTGTGCGTGTGTGTGTGTGTGTGTGAGCGCGCGTGGGTGTGGGTGAGAGAGAACAAAGGGATGATTTAAGGTGTGAGTGGAGGAGCCTTACTGACCATGTGGAGTCGGGGAAGGCAACCCTACTGTAACAAAGACCAAGTCTTTGTAGCAAAGGAAAGTTTCAAGAGTTTTAAAGTCAGTTAAATGACTTAAAACACTCAATGTTGTTTGTGTGTGTGTGTGTGTATTATGTTAAAATGAAGAGATATGCGTGTTTAGCACAGTAAAGGTGCCGTGTTAGTCTACAGGGGGTTATTTGCATGCAAGACCTTGTCTGCTATACATTAATACCATCCTGTCCTACTAAAACACAATCCTAGAAACAATCACAGCAACTATCATTTTACAAATACACACAGTCAGTTTTAGTCTTAAAACAAGGTTTGCATGCCCAGTCGTTACCAGTCCTTAGTATATGAAAGAGATTTGGAGGTTGCTGGAGGATCCGATCCTGGGCGATGTTGATTCGACTGAAAAGCGCGGTTCTGGTGCTGCAAAAGTCCGTGTCTTTGCTGTGGGAAGAGGAGGGAGGCTGGCCGCTCCCCAAAAGCAAGCTGTTGCTTCCAAGACTTGCTCTACTCCTGGTAGCCTGGCAGCATGGCTGGTCTATGCTGGGCCTAAGAGGTGGGGGAGGAGTACCCCAGCCTGAGCAGTCCCCAGGGGTCCAGGAGCCTCTCAAAGAGAGAGAGAGCCAAGAGAGAGTCCAGAGACAAGAGCCAAGATAAGAGAGAGTAAAAATGGTTGACCGTTACTTTTATGTGCCTGGCCTGCTGGCGGGAGTGGCTTGCAGGCAGCAAGTGGTCATAGGAAATCCTGGGCTCTATTTTGTTTCCTCATATATGAAAGTTTTCCTCAACACGTAAGAACCACCCACAATCTCAGCCCTTCTTTGTCAAACAATCCAGCACTCGTGCTGCACATATCAGAAACATCATCAAATCCAGTTACATTATTGAGAGTGATCCCAACCTCCGCAAGGTTTTCCCCAAACCACCAATGTTTTCTTTTCGTCGGGCCCCTACCCAAAGAGATAAACTTATGCAAAGTTATCTCCCTGCTGTAAAAACAACAAATTGGCTTAGTAAACCCGTTGGAACTTTCAAATTTTACTTATTTTTTCGTCTTTTGGAAATCAATGAAGGCTGACTCCTTCCTTGGATGTAACTACAACCTGCTAAAATGCATCTGGTAGGCATTTGCTCCGCCGTTTCCCAAAATTTAGTGAGAAAATAACGATTATATAAACCTTCTGCAGTTCCTGTCCCATGGGCAGTGTAGAAAAACGAGCATGACTGAGCTCGTCTCGTTCTTTAGATGACGTCAGCAGGTTGATGTGTCAGTCCCACGAATTTTGGGCCAAATTGTGGGCAGGGCAGAAACTGGCTGAAAATCAAGGTCTGCCATCAGAAAACAAGCTTAAAATTATTACTGTGTATTTTCATGGGAATTTTTGGCCCAGACATAGTTTACAAGTACAGAACTAAGGAATTAGTGTCAAAGTACCAGGTAATAAAGAGTTCCTTTAATGAAGATCTTGATTTTTTCGTCATTTTCACAATTCTCCTCTCTTCTATGTTTATATTGATGCTTCCTGTACCCATTTAACATAGATACCTCTTGTTATTTATTTTTCAAAATTGCCTCATTATGTCTTCTACCATCATTGTTACTGTTATTTTTATCATTATCATCTGTCTGTTTTATATCTGTCAGCTCTGTATTTTATTGTTTGATTATTTTTGTAAACTTAAGTGTTCATTTTTGTACTTTTTCTTTTAGGAGTTGATCAGGTGACACTTGTCTTTCTTTGTTATTGGTTGGTAGCATCTATATATGTCTAACTTTGCCCATATGACCTTTTACGCCCCGATGAAGACAGTGCAGGTCGAAACATGTCGGTTTAATAAAGGCTTTTTATTCTAAGGCTTCATTTTGACCTTACTATTCTTTCTGAGTGCCTGGAAGACCTACAACTTGCCTTTAAAATATCATGTTCTAAGAACAGCACAGAATTACATCAATCTCTAGTCCAACAAGTCTGAAAAAGATACCATATCTTGAGCTTCTCAAAGGTTGTGCTTATGGCAGGGCCACCATTTGGAGTCCAAGTTTATTCACAAAATGCATTACTTGGTGTAAAGATTACAAAAACTGGACCTCTGTGCAGTGGAGGTATGTAAAATGTTAAAAGTCACATTTTTCTCTTGTATAATACTACACAGGCTTCTGTTTGGATAATACCTGTGGCCAACTATTAGCTACAATGGAGGTTCTGTGATGGCATGGACAGCCACCTCATGGGACTCATTGGGATCAATGAATGCCCTCCATGGACATGTATTGGGAAAACAATATGAAACCATTTTATGGAAAAAAATATGAAGACCAGGTGTACCCTATGGGGCAAATTCTCCTTCCTCATGATATCCTCATATTCCTACATGATAATTCCCCCATTTACACTGATAAACAGGAATGACTCCAAGAACATGAGAATTAGGTCACACGCCTTCCATGGCCCACAGCATTGCCAGATGTAAACACAGTTGCACATTTATGAGAATTTCAAGAGAGCAAAATTCCTTCAAGATTTTCCACCTCCTTCATCCCCCCAATAACAGGTCTTTCTTGAAGAATGAGCCAATATCCCATTACATACAGACAATTTGATGAGAGCATTCCAGAAGAGGTCTGAAGCAGCATGCGATATGGAAATTGTATGTTTTTATGACTAACGGTTGGACTTTATTCTAGATTCCCGCGCCTACACCCTACACAACTGCAATTCTGAGGACCTGTAAAATAAGTGAAAAAGGGGAAATTCGCCTCACTAAACATGGCCCAGTGCTGCCTCCAGTGGCTGATAGATTTTATTTCATGGTTGGGAATTAACCAGTTTCAACTTAGTCGAAGATAAAAAGAATTTTCACATCAATCCTTTTTTTTTAATTTCATTAGCATTCTCTGAGACATTCCAACTTTTTTTGGAATAGGGGTTGTAATATGTGAGTTATTCAACACAGGAGTAGATGGTTGTAGCTTGACACTGACAGTAATACTCCTCAATACTACATGGAGACGTGTAGATAATTGGGGATTTCAACAGAATGGTATGAGAATCTCTGATAGTCACGCTGCTGTGTATTACTCATTGAACCTCGGAGGAGCCTAGAGACTGATGAGATCTTACAATAGCTGAGAAGTGGGTCAACTGAGCTGCATGCATTGGTGAGCACTGATGGGGAGGAATGGTGTCAAGGGGTTTCTAGCTGTTATAGCTGGGGGACAGACTTAGAATACATGCTGAAGTCTGGAATTAGATGATTTTTTTTATATTGATATAAGACTCAGACTGAATCTCATCTGAATGAAGCTGAAAAGACAATAAAAGCACTTTAACTCTGGAGGCAAATCCCATTTTACTGCTCTTTTGCAATTGTACAAAGCTCGGCAGTGAAGAATGCGAGCGAGCATGTTACTAGCTCTCTGCGAGTCATATTCTTAATGTAAGGAATAAAAATGAAAAAGCACATAATAAACAAATACATTAATAAATAAACCTTTTGATTTTATGCAGACTTAGATAGTGCAGTTTAATAGTAGGGCCAGGACGATACGCTCTGTACATGAAAAGATACGTATCTTGATGTTTGCTTCACAAAACTACACATATCATTATGAACCTGCAAGCCAGTCAATCTGGTTCACTGATCTATAATGCAAGCTTGCAAGTGCAGTTAAATGCTACAGACTGACAAGTCTCACACAGAGTATTCTCACAGTCTCACGCATCTTGTCAGGGTGTTTAAAATGTTTGGGGATGGGTTAAAAAGAAATTACATTTCTATAGGTGACATGATAGTTGTAAAACCAATATTTTTTGTGACACGGGGTAAGAATGTACAGCATGGGTCAAAGTTTATCATTACGGTAACACTTTATAATGAGTACACATTATTAAGCATTAGTAAAGCATTAATAATTATTAATAGAATTAATAGAATTCATCATTTATAAAGTATTATTGTCATCTTAATACTCATTAGTATGTAGTTTATAAACAATATAAATGCTTTACTCATCATTGATAAGCATGTTAGTTATGGATTAGTTAATACTGGATTAGTTATGGATTAGTTAATAATTCACTCATTATAAAGTGTTACCCATTACGGCAATACGATACTGAAAATTTCAGATCCAGTGTATTTGCCCTGGAGGACGATACGAATAATTGAGCGATAGTAATACCAGTGTTTCCCGTATATGCATTTAGTAGCGCCGGGTGAAACTGGAAACACACCATTTTCTGTAGCAGGGACAGTGCAGCCTTGTGTTTCGAGCTACAATAAGTGAAACCGGGTTTTGGATCTACTGACCATGAGAACCATGTTGACTATCAGAACCATGTGCATTCAACCATTAAATTGGCAATGCCACCAAATTTTTAAAAATTTTTACCACCTTTTGAGGACTATCACATTCACAGTTTTTGAGCTGTCAGTCATATCGGTCAGTTGAAAAAATTGCGATTCGCAATTGCATCAGTGAAACGTCCCAGCCCTATTAAAATGGAGCTTCATTTTCGGCTGTGTACATTTATTATACAGTTTTAATTCTCTGTATCTTTCATCCTCTTCAACAGAACTGGCCATATTTGTCCTGTATTGTAACTTTTGTGCTTTTAATAAATGTACAGTCTGAGAAAATATGAAGAGACTGAAACATTTCAACAGATGTAAATAGTCAAAATTTGCATCTAACCTGCTTCAACACTCTGGCTGAATTAGAAATTCAGTAGTGTTCACATCCAAGTGATTCCATAAGTTATCAATGGCGATATTTGCAATTGGTCAATTCATAAATGTGCTGAGTTTGGCCAAAAAAATGCAGCTTGGATGGATGAATTTGGTACTGCGCAGTCATATTTTCATGGCACCACATGAAACTAAGCCCTTAAAACTAAGCATTAAAATGGAGCATGAATTTGAAAGGTAAGAGAGTGCAACTAATATTCCCCTTTTTTCAGCTGGGAACAGCTGCTGTCAGCACTCATTTATTCCTCATTACTCACAGACTCTCTTTGATACTTTCTAATCTAATGAAATACCAGCTGAGTCAGCGGTTTATATTCTGATGCACAATCCTGTTTTGCTAGAATATATATAAGTACAATTCCAAAATCCACCCTTCCTTTGAACTTGTGAAATTTTCAGTTGTAGGATTTGTACAGTCATAAAATGAGCGAAGTCCTGCTTGTTTCAATTATCAGGGTTCTGTGGTGGGGTGTTGAAAAGAGAAGGCTGGAGTCGGAAGGTTGTTGCTGTGGTGATGAAAAGTTGAGCCTCTTCCTAGATGGGCAAGGGTCAAGAGTACACTTTTGTTGTGTTCTGGCCTTTGGCCAGGACAGCATTTATGGTTTTAACAGTTTCATGTATCAAGATTCCATAGTTCATAGTTTCATAGTTCATGTCACAGTTTTTGCATTTCATGTTTCACATTCCATGTTTTTACTTTTCCATGTTTTTGTTCTTGCCAGGTCTGCCAAGCCACTCCACCGCTTGTCTGCGTTCCGCCCCGTGCCTTCGTTGTTGCACATTTCAGAGCTCTGGTTGGCTTTGTGGTTTCCCCCTTCCTTCCGTGCTGTGCTGATTCGGGGCTCTCTAAGCTTAATTGGCAATTAACTGTTTTTAAGTTACTAACATTTACTAACTCTCACTGGGTTGGTGTAATTCTTAGATAGGCACATTACTAATACTACTAATTTAGACAGGGAGTTTATTGTCATGATTCCTGCTTTGCTATTTCAAGATCTTGCTGTGCTTTTCTGTTCTTAACATTCATGCTTGCTTCCAAACTGCATACTTAATTGGTACTTAAGCTGAGCATGCTCATTCTCTTAATGAGCAGGTCATGTCATCCAATCTCTGTCCATGTCTTGATCTTGCCATGCCTCTTGTTTCTCTCTCTCCAGGTGTTACCCCTCATGTCATGATTTCCAAGCCTTTATCTGGATGCGGTGGAAGTTGGCTGGCAGACAGTGTCTCGCGTCTCGTTGCATGTGCAAGTTTAGCCAAGCTCTTGTTGTCATAGTTCCCTAGCATTTCTAGTTTCAAGTCTTGTCCTAGCCTCTTGTTTTTCGAATATATATTTAGTCTGGTTATTTGTTTTTCTTGAGCATCTTGCCTGGAGTTTCCAGTGCCTTTTTGTTTTTTGCCTTTTTGCATTTATTGTTTATAGCTCTGTGTAGCTTGCCTTAGTTTGTTTTTTGCAACCCTTTGGGCCAAGTTTTTTGTTGGCCCTCGTGCCTGTTTTGTTTTGGTTTATAAATAAATCCTCATTCCCTTTTCCCGCATCTGGTGTCAACTGATTCCATATCAACTTTAGACAGTTCATCAATTCATCTATGTACTACATGCACATTATTTGCTCACATAGGCCACTCATACAGACTAGGGATGTAAATGATTAATCATTAATCCATCAATTGCTGTTTAGAATTTAATCAATTAAAAATGTGTCAACTGGCAATATATGTTTTGTGTTACCTTTCATCCAACAAGATGGCATACTTCAACTTGCGGTTTAGAAAATATACTGTGCCATTACTTTGGTAAAGAATTGCTGACACGCAAATTCTCATGTCTGAGTTCTGCCTAACTGAGTGAAACACAATTTTTTTACCCTCCCACTTTGTGCATATATGTAACTGTGTCCTTACTTCAGAAATGGCAGAGATTGCTCCCCATTCGACATCCTTTCATCTGGCAGCATAATTTATTGCATGAGGACAGGTGGACGAAAGCAGCCATTAGTGCATAATTTTTTTACTATTCTGTTTAAATTGTTTGTGCTTTAAGGAAGCGTATTGTTACCATTTCAGAAAACAAACAAACAAAAACGAAAAGAAATACAGCACTCAGGGTTACTGGGGCCAACCGTTCCCAGAATTCGGCATGCTTAAACTGGGTTCACACATAGGCACGATGCGTTACGAATATCATTTTCCCGTCACTCGAGGCACATTCGTGACATTTGTAACATGACTTAACGCATCTGAATAGGGTTCTTAACAGCGCGTGTCGGTTTGTGACATTCATGGAGCATGTATTTGGCTGTCAAAAAAATCTTCCACGAATGTCCCAAATCACCCTCGATTCGTGGAGTTCGCAACTAAGCATGTCCATTCGTTGTGATTAGTGGTGATTTGTAACAGTGCGTGACAGCATTCGTCGTGTATTCTTGCCATTCTTGGAGCCCATACTGTCATGCGTCATTACGAATTGACACAAATGCTGTCAAGAACTAAACTGAATGACGCGTGACGCCTCTGCGTCATCAAATTCAATTCAAATTCCTGATCCTCGGTCATGAATTTAGATTTGTGGCATTCGTGACTTGTCATCATTATGTGTAAACCCAGCATTAGCAAAGTGCCCGTATGTCCTAGAGAACCTATTTAGAAATTCCTCCACATGAAGTAAGCAAACAATCTTTATAGATTATCTATAGTTACATGTTTCAAAATGTATTTATTGTTTCATTATTCGCCACAAAAGAATCATAACTTGACTGAATCCATTTGTCACATTCATTACACTTTACAGGGCTTCGACCTTAACGTAACTGCAATTCTCACAGCACTGCAGTCCGATAATCTGTTGAGGGGTGTGCTTCAAGCATTTCTTGACTGCAATGTCCCCAAAGTAAATAGGCCTTAAAAATTCCAAATCTCAAGCAATTTTGTATCTAGCACGTTTTAGATACACTTCATTTTATATCGTGTAATTATTTCTGTTTTTGTATGGTCAGAGGTATCGTATTGGTGCAGATAAGTACCAGAACAAAACCAAGAGGTTTTGAATCCTATTTTGGCAGGATCTGGTGCAAATTAAGCACTGGGCATGGGAAATTTAGAATCTACAGTCCCCTGTTTTGGAGTTCAAACAACGGCTTTTATGTAAAATGGAAGGAGGCTCCTAAACACTATCCCTGAGGACAACAATGGTTATTTGGATAAGAACTGCTGGCGGACAGGTGCACTTCCCACTTTTGTTGGGTAAAAATAGTGTTCTTGACTGACTTGCATAATTTCAGAATTTACGCATAACCCTCTGCAATGTATTCTAAATATGACAGCTGCATTGGCATTTTACAGGCTACCACACATTTCAACTTTATCGTATTGTTAAATTGGCATGTCTGTGATGTGGGACAGTGAAGGTACAGACTGGTATTTGAATTTTGATATTGATTTAAATAAATTCATTCAACAATAAAACACCAAAATGAAAAGGTTGGTCAGTTGGCGATAAAAAAAATTGGCTGATGCAAAACAATCAATATCTGCTTGAATTTTGATGAACAAACAAAATGGCCATGTGCATAAGTAATCTAAGTTTGCGCTCCCAAGTTATAAATCTGACCAGGGCGTATTTCTTCAGGGTAAAAACAGACTGACTGGCTTAATATTGGAATTTTTTTACAAAGTACAGTCCAACGTCAGTCGAAGTTAAGACGAGGGAAATGTAAGACTAGTAATCATGTAAATAAACCTGGTGTGATTTGGAACAGCTGATGTCAGCAGGTGGTTGTAATCATGATTTGGTGCAAAAGCATTATCAAAGAAAAGGCCTAGTCCTCTAGGAGCAAGGATGAGCCGAGGATTGCTAATATGCTCATAAATGCATGAGAAAAAAATTGAAGGGTTTAAAAACAATGTACCTGAAAAAAAGGGATCAATGGATTTGGATGTTGCACCCTTTGCAGTCAATAACTTCACTAAAACATTCAAGGAATTTGGAAGAATCTCTGAGCGTAAAGAGCAAGGACTCAAGCCTAAGCTGGATCAGTGATCTCTGATCACTTAGACCGGGCTGCATCAAGAATGTCATTTATCTTCAAGTGATGCAGTGCTGTGAAAGAGTAGTTTTCCCCTTCCCAATTTCTTCTATTTTTGCTTGTTGTGTTTCTAATGATCCTGACAAGAATTAAGTGTACAGGCACAGAAGAATCCGATAGTAAAGTTTACTGATAGTAATATGGTAGGCAGTGGGACAAAGCCCAATAGAGAAAAGCACAGTTCAGTTTACATATTGCCGGCGAGGCTGTGAGGGCATAGCCCGAGTGCACTCTTTGCCACAGCTTAACTGTCAGATGGCAGGATGGGGAAGCTTAGGAAGATCGTAGTACCAATCCTGATGACCGTTGAAGGTTTGGGAGCTTGTTCCTAATAAACTGGACAGGGGAACAGACTAGGAAAGGATTAACAGGAACACAGTCCCAATCCTGGAAACCGTGAGTGAAGCTTGGGAACATCTTCCATTTAAACAAACAAGACTGAGTACTTCCATATATTAGATAAGTTTTTGTTTTATGATAAAAAAACATAAAGTTTAACTGGCAAATACTGTCTGCTGCTCAGGTACATAGAACAAAAGACAATACAGCAACTTGCAAGCTCAACGCAGGATGAATTAATACATCACTCACATGAGGTGGGGGCAAAAATGAGAATCCACAGGTGGGATCAGGGAACGCACAAGATGTGAACCAAACAAAGTAGACAATAATTACGACACTCTTTTCGAAATATATGGCTTTTTAGCCGAAGCTCTCAACAGGCTTACAATGGTAGTGAATCGGGCATAACGTTGCCATGCAAAAAAATCGCTATTTTTTTCATCATTAACAAGGCTCAAAGTAGCTCCACATTTGATCGCTAGAATTCCGAGGGCCCTGACATTTAAAACGAGGCACTGAGAACTTTAAAAATGCACAGGTAGTTTATTAAAAAAGACGGTTTATGCAAACCTAACCTTGAGGTTGTTTCCAGTCGCCTCCATCTTGAAATTCACGATAAGGCGATTGACGAGCATGAACGAATAGGAACTATAGGGGAACAGATTGCAATCTATTCGTGAATTGCAATCAATTGTGAAGCTTCTTTGAGTGCCCAGAAAAGCGCTATGTAAAACTGATGTATTATTAGTACTTGTTAGTAATTATAGAAAAGCAAGGCGAAGGATGCAAACGAGAACCAGAAACCATGAAATCACCCGAAAGTGTGGCATGTAATACTGGCCGTGAGCAATCACATGACATGAGAGCAGACAAGGGGGGAGACAAAGTGCAATGCATGGCATGAAACAGAACAAGAACCAGAATCTAACAGCTGCAATGCAATATGGCAGAACATACAGACAAAGCAAAAAACAAAACAAGGCATGGAATCCGAATCACAATCAGAGCATGGTCCGACAAAGCAGAATCATTACCAATTCATGGGCAAATAAGGCAGAATCATGGGCAGACATAGTCAGACAAAGCAGGATCATAATACAATGATGATAGCGACTGGCCCTGCGTCAACCGCTTACCCTCCGGAGTGTGGACCGAAGTGCCCTCCATTGCAGCTAAAGAAGTTGTCAATGGATTATATAACTGCAAAACTGAAAAAGCCTGGAGAAATTCCCGCTTTTGAACATTTTCAACATGTTGGTGTCGGTCATTCTACATTTACACTAAAGCCATGATTATGCCGATTTGATACGAACCAAAGATCGCAGCATATCTTCATTATTGTGGAACTTTTTGTTTATTTTTCCTTTTTAATGCTTTTTGACAGTTTCATACGCACTAAAAGGATAGGATACGTTTTGTTAGGATCCTAAACAATATCTGCCACGATTGGATATCCAATCCGTTACCATTCCATGAAGGTCTGTTACAATTTTATGATTATCTGTTACAATCTTCTACAATCATCAAAATTTGGGTCTACAATCGATTATGATTTCATACACTTTCTTATGTTCCTTGATGTTCATAAAGATTTGCTACCTTTTGTTGCCATTTTTTAAGATATAGAAAGGTGATTGAACATGATTGGGACAAAACAGGTGTAAAAAAGAGGTATATTTTACATTTTGTTATATGTCCAGTGAGTCCACCGAGGAAACATGGATGCATGTCCTACAGATGAAGAATGCTTATTTGCTCATCTGCTGCATACCTAGATACTGGCCCTGGTTGTTTCCATCTGAGGTTCTGGAACAGCAGGAGTTGAATTGGAACCCTTTCCCTTCCCCTTGGAGCCTGTCTTTGGTGGCATCTTCTTATGTTTTTATAAAGAAATCAAATCAAGTTATACGTTAATTATTGTGAATTGCTTTGCAGCTGGATGAAAATGAATTTCATCAGGCAGCATGACTCCTTTTATAGGAAAGCATGCAAAACGCATTAGAGCGGGTCATGGCACAAGAGACTGCAATAGATTGTGATAGATTGTGGATATTAATAATTATATATATATATATATATATATATACAGTACAGGCCAAAAGTTTGGACACTCCTTCTCATTCAATGCGTTTCCTTTATTTTCATGACTGTTTATATTGTAGATTCTCACTGAAGGCATCAAAACTATGAATGAACACATGTGGAATTATGTATGTATCTAACAGTTGTCCAATAGGGCTGTGTATCAACCTGACTTCTGCGCAAGACAACTGATGGTCCCAACCCCATTGATAAGGCAAGAAATTCCACTAATTAACCCTGAGAAGGCACACCTGTGAAGTGAAAACCATTTCAGGTGACTACCTCTTGAAGCTCATCTAGGGAATGCCAAGAGTGTGCAAAGCAGTAATCAGAGCAAAGGGTGGCTACTTTGAAAAAAATATAATATAAGACATGTTTTCGGTTACAGGTATTTCACACTTTTTTGTTTAGTACTTTGTACATAATTCCATGTGTTCATTCATAGTTTTGATGCCTTCAGGGAGAATCTACAATGTAAATAGTCATGAAAATAAAGGAAACGCATGGAATGAGAAGGTGTGTCCAAACTTTTGGCCTGTACTGTATATATAAATCTGATATGCTTTATTACGTTGTAATACGATTAGCCTGCCATGCGCCATTGCGTTCTTCCACGCGTTAACACAATCTGTTCCGATGCCTACTCTCTACTATGCTCTGAAACGATTTTTAGCACAATCAGCACAATCGTGGGCAAATTTTAAACATGTTTAAAATTTTCTCCCTATCATAAAGATGCCTCATGATCATGGAGATCCCTTGTGATCACCACCATCTGGATCTGCGATCTCTCGCACTTTATGAGATGAGTTGCGATTCTTACACGATTTCCAAAAAATGACCAAATCGTGGCAATCGTGGCCTAGTGCAAACGCAGCATCAGTCTTCGCTGCAGACATCTTACGTGGTTCACTTTCTTCCCATGCTCCCACAACAGTGTGTGCATACGTAATTACTGTAGCTCGCTCCAGGAATTTTCTCTGAACACAGAACTCAGCTCCAGTGCACAGACGTTGATGTGTGAGGGAAGTGAACCGCATAAGACTGCTACGGAGGCTAGGACCAATATGGTTGGGTAGCTTATTTCCTCTGATTAATAAAGTCATAATTTAAAAACTGTTTTTCTTGTTCTCTCAGGTTATCTTTGGCATGACAATTATTTTAATGATCTGAAACATATAAGTGTGACAAAAATGTAATAACAGGAGATAATATGAATAGGGCAAATACTTTTTCTTACAGTCCTATATAACCTCATGGAGTCAGGATTACCTCTGCAAACCTTTTAACTATGACACAGTTTCATCCACAAATGGCAGTTGAAATTTAGTGCACAATAAGGAAGACTTGTGTCAAAAGTGTCCAGAAACACATCGGCTGGGCTCAAAGGCATTTGTGATGGATCATCACTCAGTGGAAATGGATATTTTGGTCTAGTTTATAAAGATTTTTGATCTTTTTTTTGGAAGAAAGTGATGTCATCTGCTCTGGACCAAAGAACTAAAGGACCATCTTGACTGTTATCAGCAACAAGTCCTAAAGCCATGCTCTGTCATCTGCAATCTAATCTCCGGAATCCCTAAATATCTAGAGGCATCAATCTAGGACCTGATTAATGTGCGCAGCAAGTTTTGTGAAGAATACTGAATAGTTTTCGGGTTCTGCTTCGGAGGCAAAATGATTACAGACAGACACATGGACGGACACATGGATGGACACAGGAGCAGTGGTGACTATATGCCCCCTCATTATATACCAGGGGGATAAAAATGAGACAACAAAGTAGCTCTGCAGATGCACACAATAAGTCAGGGATGAATGGAACAAAATTACATGTAAAGCGTTTACTCCTTTGGTGTCTTCAGTCGCTAAATGTTTTTTTTAAATGTTGTCAAATGGAATGGCAACATCTCAACGTGGTAAATAATTCACTGATGCAATTTATTTTAATGATGCAAGAATCAAAACTGTAATATGTATATTTCGAAACATAATGTGCTGTTTTATCATTCTCTGTGTGAGACACGTCAAAAATAAAATACAAATTACTGCTTTGCATTTTAACATTAATTTAACATACCATCCCAAGTATTTCTTATTTGGGGCTGTAAATTTTTATTTTTTTTTTTTGAAAATAATGAAACAAAGCCATGGCTGCCGTGTTTCATGTTGCTTGGTAACCAGAGTTGATTAATATGCCATGAACAAGCTCCCACTTTGTTCCTTTTGGAATTATAGGGGCAACAGGAGGCCGGAAGTCTCTGAGCTGTAAATTCATGATTATATTCAGGCTAAACTCTCTGAAGTGTTTCTTCATCAAAATTTGACTTGCAATCAATTGATAGGAACATTATGTTATTTTTTTTAAAATAAATAAAAAAAAAACTGTTTAAAAATCTAATACATGTATTACATGGCTACGGAATAAGTGGCTCTCATTGATGTTTTTTTTTTAAAGTTATGGTCGATTATATTTATCATCTTGAATGCACATATACTGTACATACACTTGGTGTTTGCCTGCCATCCATACAACATCAGAGGCTCTTAACTTCCATTTTGCACTTCTGTTGCCAGTCTTCAGTGGACCAGTCTCGTTTAAAAGCTTGATGGTGTTTCTTATAGTGCCATGGCAGCATGTAATGTCTTCAGCATCATGTACGGCCACAATGTGGTGACAAACGATCTCTGAGAGCTCCTTCCATTGTGCCATTGTGTTAAACGCTGCGACACTGCTGTAAGTCCATGTCACCTTATTTACTGGAACCACTGACCATCAGATGTAATTTGCAGAGTAAAGTATTAAGCCAGTTTAAAAAAAAATTTAAGCATCAATAATCATGGAATGAGCCTTAAAGCATGCATTCAGGCTATGCAAGAATAAAAATAAATAAATAAATAAAATTTGCGACACCTTTAAATTTTTATTTTAAAAAATGATGTTTTTAGTGTTTTTGTTTATTACCCATATTTTTACCTCAGTACACTTGTGGGAATGACTTTTTGTTTTCATTGCCTACAATAGTATTTTTCAATACATTTCACCAAAAAATTGAAAAGAATATATTAGATCCGCTTTTAGACAAACATAGTGATGTATAATCATCACTGCACACTACTGTATTCCTGTTTTTTTCTTGTTTTTGCTTTTAATTGAGATTGTTTCATATCCTGTAGAAAGCATATTAAAACTGTGAAAGTTATAAAATATGGCACATTACTTGCATACCATCCACAACAGATTATCTGATGTTTCCTCATTGAGTAAAAGCAAAATCTAGGTAAAATCTATTTCACTTGTAACTGCAAACCTCTTGCACTTGTATGGCTTTGTATAATTGATGTGCCCTTTTCAAGCTGTAATTGGAATCTTGATTCTGCATTACAGAGAGGTTAAGGGACAAAGCTCCTCTAGCTGTCTTATTTCCTTGAAAAGGTCCCCAACTCTGGCGGTAATGTTTAGCAATTCAATTTCTGTGGGCAGTGGCACATTCTCTTTAAGACGAGGTATTGTATCTTAAATAGTGCCAATCCAATTTGAACATTACTATTGTTCTATCTCAGTCAAATCAGGCCTATTTATCATGAATATTAGAAATAATTTTATTTTGAAAGAATATTGAATTAGTGATTAAAAACCATTTTTCCCTTCCATAGTTTTCTACTGGTTTCAGCTAAAATTATTTTCACATCCTCTCAAAGACAATACAAAGAACATCAAAGAACAGTCATTTTATACACTTTTTGTAAGCTATATGTTAATTGCGTGCAGGTCTCCACTTAAAAAAATAACCCAGAAACAATGCATTAATTTAACTGTTAAATACAGTTAGTTAATAACAGTATTCTCGAAACTTGAAGCACATCATACTATCAGACTTAAAGGACAGAAAAATAAGCATATTTTATTTGGACAGCAATTACAAGTGGAAGTACACATTTCTCTGGTTTCAGTTTGAGCATTTCAGTCCATGTGTTCTATGATGGCTTATATCATCGTCCTGATGTTGATGTTGATACCAGATTAAACGCAGTTGGGACCTCAATTTTTCCATTGGCTGTATTTATTCTGGTGAATAAAAATAACTGACTGCAAGTGCAGCAACACCGAAGTAAAAATCTGCCAACCATATTTTCAAACATAATTTAATTAATATAATGCTTTTAAAATGTATGAAAAAAAGAAATTTGAAGATAGCAGCTTGGCAAGTTGTATTTAGGAGTTTTGCTCGCTCAATTTTAATGAAATGTAAAAGGATGTAAAAAGCAAACAGTAGGCTATATTATACAAAAAGGGGAAAACGTTTCACAGTCTCCAATCTCTCTCTCTCTCTCTCTCTCTCTCTCTCTCTCTCTCTCATTTGACTTGCTTGAATTTCCCACGCTTCTTCATGTCATATCCGGTTTCAGCACCGTGGCTAGCTCCCCACTTTGTATATTTTCCTCCCGCTTGTCTGTCTGCCCCTCTTTGTGTTGCAAACTTTTGGCAGCAGTAGAATACATTTTTCGTGTTCCGTTCAATTTTTAATTGTAAAGACCAAGTGAGTAGAGTCGTACCCCGTCGAAAAATCAAGCAAGATCAACAAGGAAACGGAGATGCAATAAATATGCAAAGTGACGGCTTCGTAAAGCAGATTTCTTGCCATCCTTTATATGATTGCTGAAGGCTGCTAAGCGGACTGCAATAAAACAAGGTTCAGTGAACAGAAGAATACTGAGAGGGGAAAAGAGACAATCTGCATGTAAGAGTGCTGGTGCACACATCGGAGGCAAGAAATGCAGCCCGCGAGCAAGCTTTTGAGTCTTGTCCTCCTCGTCTTGATGGGAACAGAACTCACCCAAGTAGGTTTGCAATCGCCATTTTCCTACCTTTAAAGCTATACCACCACTAACAAGCTTTATATTAGAGCGATATTGTAAAGAATGAAACGCGTAGAATAGCGTAAATAATTTGGCAGTCGTATAATTGACTAATTGACTTGGATAACGGTCGGGTTGTAAAATGATACGCGACGGCCGGTGAGAGCAAGATCGATGAAAACTGGATAATAAAACTGTAGGATCTGCACAATAATGCTATTTTGAAGACACCGTAAAAGCGAGATTTATGGCTATAATTGCCTTGTTTTACGTCTGGTTTTACGTTTCTAAGATTTCAGCTTGTAAACATTCCATGGGCTGCGTTCGTACATTAAGGAACTAAGTTTGGTGTGTTCTGCTAAATTGACTCAGTCAGAGCACGGGTTATGCCAATTGCAGACATGCCGATAGCGCCCTGTATCGTTCAAACACTGCATCTCGTTTTTGTTTCAAGTATAGATCAGCAATAACATGATGAAGAAAAGTAACGTGTGACTGTCCTAATATTGACATGTCATGTGGTTCTGTATGTACCTTGAAACGTAATGTGATGAGAAATCGTCTTTTGGTGAAACTACTGTCTCTTCAAAGCAGACAATTGAAGGCTTGATATCGAAGAAAAAAAAATGTTTACCGACTTTGGAAGAGTTTAGGTATGAACATTGCTTGTATGAGTTTGATTATAAGGCACATCTGCATTCTCTTAAAATGCACCAATATGCATTTTCATTTGCATACACATACACACATACGTATATGCATGCACTCTTACAGACTCAGACACATGCACCCACCCACCCACCCACCCACACACAAGCACACACGCACACACACACACGCACGTACACACACACACACAAACACACACGCACACTCACCCACCTGCGCCTATGCACACACACTTTCAGATAGATTTACTGTGTTTTGGATACAGCTTTTAACAAGTATTTGGCATCTAGAATGCTTCCATAATCTATATATCCTTTAATCTTCTCAGGTGACTGTAGTTTATAAATTTCATGTTTATTTTACATGTACATTTACCGCATCTTCTGACCAATCTTTATGTATGCAATGATGGCTGATGGTCGACATGTACTTTTTGTGAATGTATCTTCCCAAGTGACTCAAAGAATGTCACGTCACCAAAGGAAAAGTTGTGAAAGTACAATACTCTTGTTTCCGCACAAATATTATTTAAGTGGATAGTTAATCCCCTTCTTACAAACCTAATAACCATGTTTTAAATTTACAGAATTGATGACAAACTGAGTTTGCTTGATATTCCACACATGGCACAGAAAAAATGGACACAGTCTATGTGCCGGTGTTTCACAGCTTCTGAGGTCAATCTTAACTCATAGTATTGCATTTTGAACAATAAAGAGTAAACAATAGAGTTTGTTTTCTCAGGTTGGATTAAAAAAGCACTATGGTTTCATCAGCAATTCTCTGGAAAATCCGCCCAAATATGTTCATTACAAGCAAATTTGTGTAAGTAAGCAACAACAAAGCTTCATATCCCTCCATTTGGATTAGAATCAGAATTTGGGTTGAAAATGAAATACAATATTTTTTTTTTTGTTAAAATTTTCTTTCTCTAAAAATACTTTCTCTCCAGTTACAATTTCATGAGACAAGTATCATTGCTTTTTCACCCAAAGTGCTGACTGTGGTGCAAAAAATATGAATGAATGTAAATAGACAAGCGTTGGTTTTCATTCAAAAACAAGAGAGTAACTCATGTTGATTAAGCAAATATCTGTTATATCCAAGTCTATCTGTGTATATTGATCAAAAATTCAATTAAAACTAGCAAATGATATCAGTGACTTGAATGTAACAAGGTGCGGATATTTGTTGCTCAATGCTTAGACAACAAGTTATACCATCCAAACAATATTTTAAATTTATGCTGGAACAAACAGAATTTTGAGAAAAGGAGGTTTAAGGACAATCTTTGCCTTTGTTATTGTCTCAGTACTGCTCTTTTGGAGGGGTTGTCCTTGACTGGAAGCCAATATGATGAAAAATGTGAAATGATGACCGCGTTAATGGACCATGTGCTTTGTTACCTAGCTTAAGAAATGCATCATTATATTTTTTTGCCTAATTTTAGGGGGAGGCTTATAGCATGCTATACACGCCAGAGGGAATGAGAGCTAACTGAGAAGTCACAGATGATTATTTCATTTTGTTCCAGCAGATGTCATCATCATTCTTTCAACTATGGATAAGCAATGAATAACTCACGACAAGCTCCAAAATTGTCATATGGTTTACAACTATGATATGTGGCCTGCAGTTTTTTTGGCAGTCAAGTTTGGGAAACAGTGGTAAGGCCCTATCCTCCACAAATGGAGTGATTCACCCATGCCGCTGTATATAGTATTGCTCATTTTTTGGGCTTTGTTGAGTATGCAGGATTTGTAAGCGCTCACAAGTGTTGCCTAATTGAGTTTATAGGAGCAGACCTTTCAAGAAACAAGAATTTTAATGAGGCATCTGCACTGATGGACTTCAGGGGTGAAGCAGTCTGAGATGAATATTAATGGTTTTGGATTGGAGAATTTTGGCAGGAGTCTTGCAGAGCTGGAAGCCCAGTTAAGTTCTTATCGAACATTACATCTCAGCAGATGAGAGGATCCCTTCTTTATCCCAGAGTGCAGTCATTATTTCCACTAGTGCATACTGTCAGTACCCGAAAAAAAACACTCGAGGAAACCCTACGAGGACAGGAGTCCCGAGCCCTCTTTCATTCCTGCTCATAACTGTTGAATGAGATGATATCCTCAGTGAATCGCTCAACCATACTTAACTTGAGAGAAAGAATTTCAGAATTTTATCCTTAAATATTCAGCAGATACAGAGTTTTTTTTTAACCCAGTACTATGATTCACTATAATTTATATATATAATGATCAGTAAAAGCCTTTGGGTTGAGTCAGAGTAATAAGACGCATCACATTAGACCTTTTTGGATAAAATTGGATGCCAGTCAATGTGCATTCAATCTAGTGTGTAATCAAATAAATGTATTTTGCAGAAGAAGTTGCATCCATGGCCACTGTTGCACATTATAATTTTATAGTATATTATTTGTTGTGGCTTACTACAAGACAGCCTGGGACTGAGCTGTGGCAAAGGAAATGGTACCATGCATCTCTTTAATGACTGCAGTTTTGTAGCTGTTAGCCTGAAGAGATTCTAACTGTTTGCTTATTTTCTGGATCTTGCGTCTGCATCTGGACAAATGATACGAGGAACAGCTTAGGTGAAAGTCATTACACATTTAGTGCAGCTGGAATCATGCATCTGTTCTCTCTAGAAACAACACATGATTAGCAGGACAAAGTGTGTTCCATAAAAGCTGTAATAGTGACAGTTTTGGTGATAATAAGGGTGCAGATTCGTGTATTTACAAACTGATTTTATGTGGAGAAAGTTAATGCTTACTTGAGCCTTGCTGTTTCTGCTCTGCAAGTACAAATGTGTCATGTATTTAGCATACCATTCCAGAGCGGATGTCATCTGGCAGAGTAATTACAGAGCAGGGACAGGAATCTTTCAGGTTTTGTGCTGCTGCTCTCATCTCTGTCACAATTCAGAGCAACCATGAATGGATGGAGAGGAAGAATTTAAGGCCAAAAAAAACCTCATCGTTTCAGGTGACTCATAACATAATCCAATGCACATTATCACATTATCTTGCAATTGCACTGAGCTAACATAGTCTCCAGCATCCGGCCTCCAATACCTCACATAGAGTACTTTGAAAAGAATGTATTTATAGCGACCATTAGCGACCATTTATAGCGACCCCCCATGCACACATATCAGTAAAATCTATATACACTCCTCTACCTTTTATCTACAAATACTATGAAGGCATATCCCTTCACTTAATGCTCAGCCCAAAACACTGCATCTCAGGAAGTGCATCTACATCCATGTTTATATTTACTTGTAGTAATTCTTCAAAAAGCTTGTGGGGGTGAAATCCACATATGTACAAGCTGAAAAACTGTATAAATGTGCTGTGCTTGTTTTCAGTCAGTGCTGCTCTGTTGCTGGTGTTGACTCCTGTGGCTCCCCGAGAGCTCTCTCTCCCCGCACATTTCAGAGAGATCTGAGCAGAACTGTTTAAAAATTTAATGCCCAACTCTCTTCTATACATCACACAGACACATACATGCACACACAGACCCAGACCTCAGTGCACAGACACACAAACACACACACACTCACACACCCACTCGAGCACTCTCACTCTCTCCCTCTCTCCTCCATAAGCCCTTCCCCCCCAGACCTTGATATTTTCCCTGCAGTAAAATCAATCACAAGTCCTGGAAAATAAAAGCAAATGTTTTCTGTACAAGGATGTGGGAAAGGATGTGCATTTTATGCTAATGATCTCCTATAATAAATCACATTTTTAAAGGAGAATGAAATATAATGGCCCCTGGGACACCCTGCATTACGTTTATGTAAGAATTTATTCGGCCCCTAAACACAATAATTGGTATATCACTCTTACTATATAGTGACTGAAAATCCAGCTTGAATGTGTCATTATAATAAGAAAACAGATTGGTATCTGTTGGCTGTTATTGGAATAAACTGCCCAAATCTGTGCATTAATCACTTCTGCATACTTGGCAAATTCAGATATGTATCATTATGTCACTTTGTTAGGACCATAATTGTGTTTAGATTTACAACAATATAGGACTTTCCCTTCCCTGCTGTTGATCTTGAAAATGCTACTTGTGTACCCAAGTGCAAATATACAGTACTGACCTTGTGGACGGCTCTTTCCTTTCAAAAATCTCAAAGACAAACTGAAATAGCACAACATAAACAAGCACCTATGAATGCAGAGGTCAGAGTTTGGAGGCTGATATTGTGTTTACAGCCTCGAAAAAATGCACATATTATGGGGGGTAATTGAGTGGGTTTAGCTGTCTGGGTCAGACTGTTTGCTGCAGTCTCCGTGGTGTTGTGCATGACCTTAGCGAAGGCCATTTCTACACTAATAAATATTGAACTCTGTTTTCAGTCCAAAAGGTCAGTGAGAGAGACAACAGAGATGAAGGGTTCAGTAGCAGAGGAAAAAGCACAGAATTCAGAGTAAATAAAATGACCAGAGGGCTGTATCTTTTTTTCGGAAAAATGTTCTTGATTTCAAAACAGAGCCAAGCAACCCATGATTTTGAGTTCCGGTATGGGAGAATAGAAGGCATAAAGGTGTTTATTTTTGAATATAGATTTGCATTAACTACCCTAACCATGTGTCAGTATGGTTGCGTTCACTGCACTGGCAACATCGCCAAGTACTGTGCTCTACAGGAATGAAAAACTTGAGAAAAGGGAATATTTTAGCGCTAATCAGTGCTGAAGTGGTCTGTGCAGAAGAGAGTATTATTTATAAGGTAGAAGGGTAGATCACTATTAGGAAAGTGGGTACACTCTACAATGTACACTGCCCGGCCAAAAAAAAAGTCGCAGACTCAAATATTTAGTTGGAACCCCTGTAGCTTTGATTACAGTGCATATTCGTCTTGCCATTGTTTTGACAACTATATGCAATGCCAGAAAATTTATTTTCGATCAGAAATGCCATAATTTTTGGCTGAGATCTTGTCATCTCGACATAGTGGTTGAACCACTCGGTAGTCTTTCTTGTGCACATCCCAGTAACTTTTAATGCATTTAAGGTCAGGAATTTGTGGTGGCAAATTTGTTTGTGAAAATGACTCCTCATACTTATTTTTGTCTTTCATGGTTTTCTTTGCTAAATACATGCCAATAACTTGCCCGTTCTGAAATTATGTAACATCTTTTCCACCATCAAAGGATGTGTCTTCCGACATGATTTTTTTAGAAATAACTAGCGACGTGCTTCATCATTTTGGGTTAAAATGATTATTGCCAGCTGAAACAAATTAATAACCACAATAATTATCCAATTATAGAATTTTTTCAATAATTTCCAAACGGTGACTTTTTTTTTGGCCGGGCAGTGTATTTCATTGGCTTTTTGGCTGATCGGTGATTGTGCTGTAAATTGACAGAAAAGAGGTGGATAGACTCTGTATACCTGTATCCACAATCCTCCTCAGCTCTGGGAATAATGGAGTATTTTTCGTCATCATGGTGCGCAGAGGCCTTCTCCTCGTGGTTATGTATGGATCTGATGTTTCCCCCCCGTATTTAAATTTTAAAATAATATTGTTGTGGACGGAACATTCAGTTGTACTGTTACAGTGCTAGATCATAACTTCTAGTAAGATTCAGGATATAATCACATTTTCCGCGATCATTGACTTGAAGAAATCCGGGGTAAGAAATAATATAAATGGTAATGCTTGCTTCAGGTCATTACTTAGTCATGAACTAAGCTTCGCAGTTCCTTAGCCAGTCAGAGTGAATGTACAACACAAAACGAGACTTGAGTTCCAATGTATGCCTTAATTTAGTTGTGTCTCATGTACTATATATTACCTGCTTTATTTGCAATGATTAGCAATACAGTGCATGCGGTCTTCATCATCTGCTTTTGTTGTTCCTAAAGGGACTGGTTCAGGCTGTTGCATGCATGCTTAGAGAATGTTGAGATGAATATTTGCCTAATACAAGATTATTTGATTAATTTACTATCTTCTCTCCATTCACCTGGAATATTTAGAACAGCCTTGTGAAATTTATGAAAAATTATGATGCTAATAAGATACACCCGATGGCACATCTGACAGGTAATTAGGTTCAGTGAAAGTGGGTCAGTAACATATTTGGGTATAGACGTCATTCAGAAGTAAAGATGGCAAGGCTTTCACCACTTTGTGAATGACTGCATGGGCAAATAGTTTAAAAAAAGTTTCTCAACATAAAATTTCTAAAATTTTGGGGATTTCATTGTCTGCGGTACATAATATCGTTAAAAGGTTCAGAAAATCCTGAGAAATCTCAGTTTGCAAGGGTGAAGGCCAAAAATCTAGCATTTGAATGGCCATGATCTTCAGACTCTCAGGTGACACTGTATTAAAATCAGATTGGATTTGGTTGTGGAAATCACAGGAAAAGCTCTGTTTGTGAGTACAGTTAGTCTCTACATTCACAAATGCTTGTTAAAACTCTGCCATGTAAAGGTAAAACCATACATAAACAAGATCTAGAAATGCTGCCAGCTTCTCTGCGCCCAAGCTTGTTTAAGTAAGACTGAGACAAAGTAGAAAATTACTGAGGTCTCACCTATCAAAATATGTAATTATTTTTGGAAATCATGAACACTGCATTCTCCAGGCTAAAGAGGAGAGGGACTATCCTGCTTGTTATCAGTGCACAGTTCAAAAGCCGGCATCCATGATAGTATGGGAGAAAAAAAAATGCTTTCAAAACTGCAGCAGTTTGCCTCCTCAGCTCCCAAACTCTTACAAAGTGTCGTTCAAAGACGTGTTGATGCAATATGTGGTAAACATGTCCCGTTCCAAATTTTTGAAATGTTTTTTTCTGGCATCAAATTCAAAATTAGCTCATATTTTTTCAAAAACAATAACATTTATCAGTTTTTGTTCGTACATCAGATATGTTTTCCTTGTATTATCTTCAGTCAAATACAGAGTTCAAATGATTTGCAAATCATTGCGCTCTGTTTTTATTTACATTTAATACAGCACCGTAACTTCTTTGGAAATGGGACACAGTGGCTCCAGTGGCACGAACAGAGCAGCACGTCAGTGGAAGGAATGATGCAGTTCAGCATTACTTGTTTGCCCATTTCCTTGCTCTTTCACTCATACAACACTATGGCTTTAGGCACTGAGAGTGCACGGGTGCTCAGAAGTATGCAAGACAAAAGAATAGGCACAAGTACAATGTTGTGCTTACCTATGCTTCTAAATATGTACATGTACACATAGCTCATTCATTTAGCATCACCCACTCATATTACAAATCACCAAAAAGTCTGCAACACTTTAGACCATGTTGAAAACCGAAAATACTCTTTTCATTTCTCTGTAGCGACTAGATTTACTTTATTCCAGCGAGAATTAGCAAGCTAATTATCAGATGTCAGAAGTGGGAACTCCTGAGTTAGAAAGTAAAATTACTACCAATATTTTGTTCCAGTCCCCTGGATTTGCTTATTTGCACAACTCCTTGGTCAGGAGCCAGAAGTTATCATGAAATGCTATAGGCTGTCTGGGTTCATGGGGGGGGGGGGGGGGGATGTTAATCTTTTATTTAGTGTATGTCCCCTGATACTCCCATGTTAGCCCTTAGTCTGTCTAAGGTTCGTGCCTGTTTTGTGGCAGAGATTTACATGGCATACGTATCATATATGTATCATATACGTATGTATCACGTATATCATAAAACATGCATCATAAAACAAATTTTAGAAACACCCACAAACTATGAAGTACCATGTAGTTCCTTCTGTGAGATTAATTGCAAGAAAGTGGCAACTAAATGAATAAGTACTAGCTGTAGTCCACTATTAAACCAAAGTCATTCATTGCACAAATTATTTGTGAATTACCTCTAAAAACCATCCATCCATCATCTAAACCATTTCTTCCACACTTGGTTTGCGGGGAGAGCTGGGGCCCATCCCAGCTGACAATAGATGCAAAGCAAGAACACACCCTGGACAGCTCGCCAATCCATCACATGGCTCACCCACCATTGATTCACACACTCATAACTATGGGCAATTGAGTATCTCCAATTACCCTATTATACATGTTTTTTGGCTGTGGGAGGAAACCAGAGTATCCACAGGAAACCTACACAGACACGAAGAAAACATGCAAACTCCTCACAGAAAGGCCCTAGGCAAGATTCAAACCCACAGCCTTCCCTTTAATTAAATCATGTTTAATTCATTCATTTTATCTCCAAGGACAGGGATGCAGCACCCTGAAATGAACAGGAAAATATCTTATTAAAGTCTTTATTTACACAGCTGGATATTCACTGTACCCTTTAAGCTGTGAAATGCATAAACTGTTACTTATGGCCCATAAGTACTTTGACACTGGGACACTTTTAATGTTAATGTAAATTCCTGCATAGTTCATTTGAGGTCATTATATATACATATATATATATATATATATATATATATATATATATATATATATATATATATATATGATATTCAAAGTGAGCACTATAATTCATTGACCAGTGCTGCCTTTTTGCTCTTGCACTGTAGCACTTTGAGTTTTTGAACGAGTGCAAGTAATGAGGTTTAAGTGGACGCTTTGCTTTAATTGGAAGATGTTTTCATGCATGTCAGATGAACTGTCAAAAAATGTCAGTGCTTTTTGTGCCCACCCCTATTTTAGAGCACATCAGATATTATTGAACATTTTAAAACTTCAAACATCCTTTGCATGCACTGACTGCTTGAAGTCTGTGACACATAGACATCAACAGATGCCAGGTGTCTTCTCTGGCGATGCGCTGCCTGGCCTGTTCTGCTGCCATCTTCAGTTCATGCATATTTCAGGGACTTTTTGCCTTTAGTTTCCCCTGCAGCAATTAAAATGCACGTTCAGTCGGATAGGGATCCAGTCAATAGAACCAGAATAAAAATGCAAAAAAGTATCTCTGACCAATGAGTTGTGGTTGCATATAATTATATACGTATGCCAATAAATACAGATATGCGCATGATACCACGTGAAGATTCGCACAATCATTATCATCATTATCATCACCATCATCATCACCGGAAAAAAAGTGATTCTGCAAATTGCAAAGTGATCATGTTGAGAGAACAGAATGTAGGTGTCCTCATGTAGTGAGGTCTAATTTAAGTGTTTCATGTGTAAACTTGGCGACTGCAACTGTTGTTGCAGTTTATTCGATGAGGTGACAAAGTGACTCATAAGCATGAGTGTTTTACCGTGACTTAAGAATGCAGCAGTGGATATTCAAGAGCAATACCATCATTAGCTACACGGTGGCGTTCGAGTCATTCTTTTCATCTTTTAAACTCCTGCAGTAACAGCGGCCTCCGCTTTGAACTGCATACCGCCTCTCTGGCTTTTTCAATGAATCACGTTTTTACGGAGATGAGATATTGTATCGGTGGCATTGTAAACATGTGCTCACGTATTAATCGGTGACAGATCTAAGCACCGTTTTCGTTTATTTATTTGTTTGTTTGCTTGCTTGCTTCATATGATGCCAGCATGTTTGTAACGTAGAATCAATATTAAACGGAATTCTCATGGCTTATTTGTTTTATTTTATGTCAGATTATAGTAATTTCAAAAGGAACGAATTGGATACAAAACCGATGCCCGCCTGCTATGCACACTATTCATGACCACCGACTGTGACATGGCCGAAAGCAATAAACATTCAGCTCCGCGGGTACCACACAAGACCCACATTCGCAAATCTTCCTATCGATACAAAAGGGCTGAGTCGCGGACAATAAAACATCATTTCGGACGCACGGGCAGCGGATCCCGAGCGGTGTGGGAAGGGCGTCTCGTAAGCAAAGCGAGCCTGACATCACATTGCGCCTCGTTACATAGATCCGTAGAACCACCTCCCCTTCTCCATTCACCAGGCTTGAGCAGTCCTTCAAACACTCGCGCTTTTTCTGCGCGCAAGAGAGGCGGTTCTAGGAAAATAGAAAAGACTGCCGCTAGAGTCAGCTGAGCACATCAGATCAGGAGATACCAGACAGTGCGCAAATACCTTATCATAACCTCTTTTCCGTTACATACACCTGTGGGGAAGCGTCATTACTTCCCCAGACAACGGACAAAAAAAATAGTCAGGATACTTTGGCTCTCTGTTACGAGACAGAATAAAAGCTTATTCAGTCATATGCCAGCAATGCCCAACGCCAGACCATCCGAACTAGGTGCACAGGTGCCGCAACAAGCTTTTCTTGGCAACATGGATTGCCACGATTACTCTCGACTGGAATCTGTAGAATGAAGGTTTTTGTGAGACGTAAAGCGCAGAGATGACGGTGCCTTTACTCAAGATCGGGGTCGTGCTTAGCACAATGGCTATGATCACCAACTGGATGTCGCAGACGCTGCCCTCCTTGGTGGGACTCAACACCACTAAGCTCGCGGCAGCACCGGGAGGGATACCAGACCGGAGCACCGGAGTAAGTTTTGCTCTGATGTGATTTTCAACGGATTCAAAACTGTGCTCGTTATATGTATTCAAAAAAAACTTTTATATTTGAACAATCGAATTGTGCTCGTTTTATGTCGAAATACCCCACCGCCATCACTATATGACTATTACTAATAATTCTATTACCCTACTACTAGGCTAACTACTACCACTACTACAACTGCTGCTGCTGTTGCTGCTGCAGTCTAATAACAACCGCTGAACATCAGTTGCGTTACTAGATGGCACGGTGAAGTGCTCCCTGAATTTGAGATTGTTTATTATTAGGCTATTTCAGACTCAAGCAAAGGGAGCTTTTCGCTGGTGTCATCCGAACAAACAATTTCTGACTAAGTTTGAATATTTCGAGTGGGTTATTTAAAAAAAAAAAAAAAAAAAAATATATATATATATATATATATATATATATATATATATATATACAGTCTGGTTCTATTGATATAAATCCCGGAAGGATGTCCTATTTGATAAACCTGTAGCCGACAGTCTATTTTCATACAAGGCAAGGCAGAGAGGACCCATCATTGTAACCTAATTGCTGACCGATAGAAAGGGAAAGCGGATGCGTTCGCTCCAGAGCTGACTAAGTAATGAGATTAAAAGTACTATTTTAATTTCTGTACATTAAAAAAAAAAAAAAAGTATGAATCAACGCTCTCATTTGTGGAGATAGCTATTCATGTTTCCTTGTCAGTGGACACGGGCACTTTTTCATGCCATTTTGGCCGAATTGGTTTGCAATTCCAAGGCATTGTAGTAGCCCGTTTCAATGTTTTTTTTTTTTTTTTCAATACCTTAAAATGGATCTACAGGCCCCCACCGGTAAATCTATTACGTGCTGCCCTGGTTATGATAATATCCGTTTCTTGGTTTATGAAAAAAAATCACTTTACAAACTTATTGCAAATGAATTAAATTGTGGCTTGTCATAATCGTGGATATATTCAGAATGGTTGATATGTCTATAATCAATTCTGAAAAAGCATTTTGTGTCGCATACCATTGGCTGTTTAATTATGCACTAAGGTACAAGTAACCTTGACTTATTTTACGTTGGTCAGATTTTAAAAAGAAATGTATTATTGACTTTAACACGATTTTATCAGTCAAACACAAAGATACATTGAGCTGTAACTTTTATTCAGTGGATGCAGTCACTGCTAATGTGAGTGTAGTTGAAATCAAAGACTCAAGGCTTTTTTTGGATGAAGGGCTGGAAAGATTTATAGCAGACAGGTTTAAGGAAGGACAGAAGCAAATAGTCCTTCACACCATAAACAGTTAAACAGGTTCAATCAGAATGAACGCAATACAAAGCGCAGATAGGTATTGTTTTCAGTCATTAAGATGGGTTGTTTCCTATCATTGTTATGCAGCTGAGGACTACATTTTGGGAAAGCATCTAGACTTCTCTTATATAAAGTGCTGGCTGTTGGCTTTTATACAGATTTTGTCTTTTAAAGCTTAATTTCTTTGCAGAATTATTGTGCTTTGCACCCATCAAGCAATCGATGTGTATCAAGAAAACAGTCATGATCCATTAAAGGCACACATATGTTATGGTAATCCACCATTATGTCTTAATGCTTGAAAACCTATTCGGAATGGTTTTGCTTTGCATTTCTCAGTTTTGCATTAATGCTTATTATAATAGCTTTTTGGATTTACACTGTGCACTCAATGCATGCTCTGGGTGAATGAGGTCATTGTTCTATTGATAACACTTGTAGTCTAAAGATAGCATTGTTACAAATGTACATTACTGAGCAAAGAACAATAAAAATATTCATCGTAAATCATGTCTTATATGTAAAAATCAGGACATGAACAAAATACTATACCTTTCTCGCTAGCATTAGTAAGAAAACTATCTATGGGACTCACGCAGCTCAGACTGCAATAAAGCTTTATAATTTGTTTTGAATGCTCAGATGTTTGGCAGTTGCATATTGCATGCTATTGCCATCATTCTGCTGCATGGCAATTCACTTAATTACACAATGTTGGCAAAAGAGTGGCTGTACGATGGTTACAGTCTTATATAAAAGCGGTTCCGATTTTCCTTTCTCTCTGTTGGATGGTGGTGGATGGATTCCGTCAGACCATAGTGAAAAGTCACCTTGTAATGAAAGGCAGCAATAATATCATTATAGCATTCAGCATATGTGGTATTGAACTGAATCATAAAAGGGTCCATTTGTACGGGTGGAATAAATAAATATTTAACTGTGCAGACTGCTTCGTGGTGTCCCGTGAGAATTGTGCAGTGTGCAGAAGAAGTGTTCTGTCAGATTAACAGGAGTGCTTAGCATCCCTGTCTGTCACCACTCATCCGATGGCTCACATCCGACGCCTAGCTACCTGAGTTACGGGACGATCAATATCACCCAGCAACAATAATCAAATTAATGACAAACATGACATAGTCTTCCAATCTTCTGAGACTGTGGCAGTATTTGGGACATTCAAGACTCTATATCTCCAGACTCTCCAATTCAAAATAGGTTGAATTGCAATAACAATGTTTTTGTATTTTTAATCAATTTATTTACTTTGTAATGTGCTTTCCAGGAAAGAAAAATCAATGGGAGACAGTGGAGTGTAATTATTGTTGTAAAGGTGCGCGGCAGGATATCAGCTGCAGTTCAAAAGATATTAGTTTCGACAAGCAGAGTCTTCAATACAATTATTCGGGGCAGAAATTGATCGCTGGAGATTGAACATACTGCACCCTCTGTGGAGAGCCACAGTCCAGATGGCCCTTTACGTAATCATACATAATCGCAGACTCCATAAATAAATAAATAAGTGCATAAATAAATTGCACAGCAGAGAGTATAGTGGTAAATCTTAGAGCCTGAACTGCTGGTCAGAAAAATAATTGCAAAGATTTGAATGAATTTGGAGTAGGAGAGTGTATTTTATGTGATTTCCTTCATTGGACAGGAGTAATGATTTGGTCCCCTGATGCCTCCTTTCAGTTCATGAATATACTTTACCCCCACCCCCCTTCCCTTCCTCCCTCCCAGGTGCTGCCTGCAAACCCAGAGGAGTCCTGGCAGGTGTACAGCTCTGCCCAAGACAGCGAGGGCAGGTGTATCTGCACAGTGGTCGCACCCCAGCAGACCATGTGCTCACGAGACGCCAGGACCAAACAGCTGCGGCAGCTTCTGGAAAAAGTAACCGCGACAGCAGTTGCTACAGACACCACCCTTCGTTGTTCTCTGCGTCATTCCGCACCCCTGACACCAGCCATATACACACGCGCCGCGCCATTGAGCCTCACACGTTTTTTTCCGCCCATATCCTGGCTCCTCCCCTCGGCTGGTCACGACTGATTGTCTGGGGAGATGGAAGGGAAATCGCGGACTAATAGACTCCCTTGATAACAGCTTTCAGAGGGGAACAGCTCAATCAGGCTGTTTGTGGTGGTGTGTGACAGGGAACATGAAGACTAACTCATACCTTTTCTCATTGTTCTAGTTCTCATCTTCAACTTTATCTCTAATTTTTCACATGCAGCTTGTCTGCATCACCTGAATTGAGATGTTACCTGTGACAAGAACTTACTGGAGTCTTATGATTTACTTTGATTGCATAGTATTAAGTTCTGGGGTTTCAACTGCTCGCATCATTTGGAGATATTCAATCCCTGATTCAATTAGCAAGCAGAAATCTGCTGTATATTAATATTTATACCAATAGAAGCACATTTCTATCACTTGCTACATCTTATTTAGCTAATTTGTTCATAATTTTTTCCTGTAATGGGCTATAAGAACCAATTTATCAAACTGGGTATGTTTCATGCTGCATTTATACGATAGACACTCATGCATTAATACCATATTGTGGAGCTGAATTTAATGATGAAACACATTCAATAATGACTGACATAATGCTTGGCTGTCCATGGCAGGTCCAGAACATGACACAGTCCATCCAGGTTCTGGATCAGCGGACCCAGAGGGACCTACAGTACGTGGAGAAGATGGAGATTCAGCTGCGAGGTCTGGAGACCAAGTTCCGACAGGTGGAGGAAAGCCACAAGCAAAACATTGCCAAACAATACAAGGTAAACTCCTCTTGAAACCTCCCATCATTCCTCAGATCCAGAGAGGTCTTCTGTTAAACCCATTGACAGCAGGAACTGATGAATTGGCTTGACTTCAGTTCAGTGTGCTCTCATTAACAGTATGTTCCCTCATGTTCTCCTCAATAGAAATGGTTAGCTTTATGTAATCATATCAGTGGCACAGTAAGGCATAATGCTGCTGTATGGATTGTTATAAAATGCCAATCTTAATAATAATAATCGTATTATTATGATTATTGTTGTTGATAAATGAGGGGCAAATATGAGCCAGTTAGGCATGCATGGGGATTTGGGAGATTTTTAGATTTATATTGATGGCTTGCTATTGCTAAGCTTTACCTACCTCTCGGTTTATTTAGCTTTTTTGCTAAATAGCCATGAAATTGAAATATTTACATTTTGTAAAAAAAATACAATATATTTTGCCTGGCCATTTTTGCATTTTCATGGAAGTACTGCTGATGATCAATATTTTATTTCAGCTGTGGCTGTCAGGTCGCAGTGAAACTTTTGAATGGCTGTTCCTTAAATACCATTTTGTAATCTCCCCAGTCAACCCTCTGAGCAAAAGAAATGGCAATTTCTTTTTAACTATTAAATTATCCATTTTAATTCATGTTGTTCTGTTGCGAAGCAGCATGAAAAATGTGGATTATATTGTGTTCAGAAATGTGCAAAGCAATTACGGTTTCTATTCATCTTGCTTCTTTGGTAAACAGTGCTCCGCCACTAATCAAGTGACTGCGCAGTTGTAGTGTTACGATTTAGACAAAATGCGCTGGCAACGACATAGAGCCAAGAGCTAAAGATATACTATAATGCCAATTAAAAGGCTGTTTTCAGCATAACTATATTCCTTGCCACCTTAATACCATGCATTGAAACATTAGAACCTTATCAGATAGACTCGTATGCATTCAATTAGTTGCTTTCATTTAATATTGATTATTAGTTACAGAATGGTTTTGCACATCTCAACATCAGAACACAATATTGAGCCTGTGGGTGTTTGTGGATATCTGTGCATGCCAATGAGGCTCACACAACCTGTGCTTTTGCTATGTCACTTGTGCAGTGAATTGCATCTCTGGGAATGTTGAAGCTTGTATATTCTGTGTACTAGACAGGCTAGTGAGCTAGATCCCTCAACAGTATCTCATTTTCTTGCTTGCAGGGCTAACTTTATGAAATTTTATCAATGCTGCAGAGACTGAAGAGGCAGTTCTATCCAATCTTACCCTGAACTGGGCTACAGATATTTCTTTTCTTTTTCTATTTGTTTTATTTATTCTTTTGTTGTTTTTCTTTTCTTTTTTACATTCATGCAGTTTATTTCACTTTAGCACCTTAATCACTAAGGACTCAATGGCCATCGCAGCTCTCTTCCTGCATGTTACCATAGTACCATCCCATAGGTTATTATTATTATTATTATTATTATTATTATTATTTTGTTTAGTTTTGTCAGTGCATATTTGGTTACTTAAGAATAACTACTAAAATGGCAACAAAAGAAACACTTTGTTGTATGTGACATGAAGCATGTAACCCTAAGATGTTGCATTTTAAAAGATGAAAAATAAAGAGCTTTCCCAATTGTTTTTTGTGTTCTGAGGACTCGTTTCATACTGCTTGTATTTTTGTATATCTGCTCTTGGTGCTGCGGAAGGTCCTTTGGCACACCTGCATTCACAATAGCGAGACAGTCAGCATAGGGCAAGGCAGGTGTTTGGACAGAAATTTGCACGCATGACACTGAACCAAGCTTATTTTAACCTTTCAGGCAATAAAAGCGAAAATGGAGGAACTTAGGCCATTGATACCAGTGTTGGAGGAGTACAAAGCCGATGCAAAATTGGTATTGCAGTTTAAAGAGGAAGTCCAGAATCTGACGTCAGTTCTAAACGAACTTCAGGAGGAGATCGGAGCCTATGACTACGAGGAGCTCCAGAACAGAGTGTCAAATCTTGAAGAGAGGCTCCGTGCATGCATGCAAAAATTAGGTAGGAGCAGAGTACACCCCCATCCTATCCCAGAGGGAGGGGCCATACTGGAGCTCGAGTGGCTCACACCTCCAGACCGCTTCTGTCTCACGCCTGCCAAACACCCTCAACTCAGCCACTGCCTGCCGACCTCATCACACACCAAACACCTGAGACAGATGAGCCTCCCAGCAAATCCAGGCTTCAACAGCCTGACCTGAAAACTTCAGTCACCTTATTCTCACTCACCTGCCATGCACTTCCCACTTATACCTTTAAACTGCCCTCAGTTAAATTGTATATATTTCATAAAAGTCAGCTAACACAGCTCCTGTTTTTTTTTTTTTTTTACACTAATAATAACGTACCTTCGGCTTCAAAACACTCGCCTGATCGCATTCATCATTCAGTTACAATCTTTTATGGTAAATTTCACAACTTACTATTTCTTTCTTTGTTTCATTTATCTTCATGCAGCAAATACAAATGCTTGTCATTTATAGCCCTCCGTTAAATCAATCCAACCAATGTCACATCGACATAAATATATCAATATATTGGCGCTGCTCAGTGAGGATTTGTCGAGCAAAGCAGGAGCCGTGATTTTCACTTTTCCCATTTTCTCTGCCCACGTAACATGTTATTTCATGACGAATAGTCTGTAAGCTTGCACTTCCTTTGCCTTTCTTACACTTGTAATATAACAGTTACAGGCATGCGTCATTTTCTCTCTGACATTTTAAAAAAAAATTTGCTCACAGTTAAATTTAACCCTTATTGGTTGAGCTTATCTCAGACATAGATACAGGGACACCCACACAATGATGACTATTGGTGTACTCTGTGTAATAAGATTGCCTTTGTCATTATTAAAAATAAAAGTAGCTGAGGAAGCACTGTTAGAAACTTTGGGAACCAGATTCTCGAAATAAGCAATGTCCCTTCCCTTGCATTAAACTCTGTCCCTGCTCTGTGTGGCAGCTTAAACAAAGACAGCTGAAAAAAATAAGGGCTGTAGCCCAGCTTTACCTCAGAAAAATCACACATAGACGTTTGCTCTCATTTGACATAGCTGCTGTCTGGCCCATTAGAAATTCTGAGCCCTTTTACAATGAGTGATGCCCACAAAACTTTTGTTTCTAACCCGGGGCATCAATCTAAAGAGATAGATGGCAGGAATTAAGCCAAGGTGTGCGCAGTTGAAGGAGACGGAGAGAGGTCAGCCTGCATTTCGGCATCTTATGTCTCCGGCACTCTCCTCTCGCCGCAATGCCCAGCCCCCCCCCCCCACCACCACCACCACCAGCACCCACTCTGCCTGCCCCCTCAGTCCCTGTCGGCCCAAGCTGATTTCACAGCCGGGGCTCCATCTGAGGCACTGATTGAATAGCTGGGAGAGGAGTTTGGCTCACGCTTGTGTTTTAGGGGGAGAGTGACGGCATGTGACGCACGCACAAAGGCCGTTCACCGGCGGGGAGCATGGCAGCCTGCTGTAAAATAATCAAATAAATAAATTAGGCCAGGCTTGCTTGGAGATAAGCTTTTTGTGGAGATTGCGGCCCTTTCTGGGTGGCTGTGGGGCAAGACAGACTGCGATTTCTTCTGGAGTGATTGGGAAATGACACAAATCACCATCCATTATCTCTCTCCATTGTTTCTGTTTGAGAAATCCTCTGGAAAGCTCAGCGCATTGCTGCATCGCCTCATCAACTGTTTGACAGCTGCCCCTGTGAACAGCTGGCTTGACAACATGGATGGATTAAAATGACTCTGGAGTAGACGCACATCACAGTAGCTGAACGGACATTTTGGTAGCCTTTTTATAAACGTGAACAGAAAACAATCCATTTTTTTTTTTGCCGGTTGGAACATTTGATGACAAAAATCAATAGAAATTTGATTAATGAACATTGAGAAATTAGCACAATGATTTTCGCCACTGTAGTGGAACCCTACACATTTGTAAAATGGGAGAAAAAGCTTTGACCATATGTGATCGCTTGACCTTTTTTTCTCCTCTCAACTGTATTCCTGGTTAAATTTAATCTGAATCGGTTTGCAAAGCCCTTACTATTTGGTTAAATTAATGCACACAAAAGATTTTAATTTCTGTCATCTTCTGGGACTGAAGCTATTAGGAAATGTAAATTATATAAAATTTGGACAGTTAACTGCTCGGTAGTCCCAGGGCTACACCTGTAGTTGCAGATAAGCAGCATAAGGCTCTGTCGCAGTAATTTTGAAAACTCAGACTTTCACTGAGATAGACAGGTTTCATTAATAATTTGACATAATTGAGAGCATGTCATGTTATCTCTACTCAGAGATGCTAAACTATGCAGTTAATTATTCAGAACTGTAAACAGTGAGTAAACCAACCTGTCAGGTTGGGTAACAGTCCATTTGAGGTAAATACATAAAACTGTATAATTAATACTCGTTAACACATTGTAGGAAAACACTGCATTTTCTTCTGCTTTAACAATACATGGTTCTCTGGGCCATTGCTGTATTGGGGGAAGAAAATTCTAATTTTCTTACTCACGACAGGTATGATACAAACAATTGGTCTCAATGTCGGAGGATGATACATTGCTGTAAGGGACAGGTGCTCTTATCTGTACTAATGTCTGAAGATGGAAAAGCTTCTGAATTTCACCGCACTGTGATTAAGACTCATAGCAGTTCTCATTTCAGCAGCTCAAAGTTAAAAATACGAAAGAGGTGTAAAATTTATCAGCTTTTTTATCACACTGAGATGCATAACCAGAAATGGAAAAAGTGTGAAAGCAAGCGGGAGTTAAGGAAAAAAAAGTATATATAAAAACACAATTTTAATCCAGATTCCCTGATTCTACTCCATAACGGGGTTTTTGAAGTAGCACGATGACCAGGGGAGTGGGGGCGTTCGAGCCTTGTTTACTGAGAAAGAGAGAGGCGCAGACTGGGGGCTGGTGGGGGAGGTAGGTGTTGGTGAAGTACACAAAGTGATAGGATTGCTTTGTGCCAGAACAGAATGGGGAATAGCACAAGTCTGTATCGGGGGATTATCAACAGCGATGAGTGTGTGGCAACCATTCCATCTGCCCTTCGTCAGGTAGTCATGGTTAAACAGTGCTTGGGAAACAGGAAGTATTTATGTGAACATGGATTATTCACTGTCTCTTGAAGCGAAGTGGAACATACAGTTTGTCACATTAGAACAACAGCAAACACTGGGACTAAGCAACAGCTCATTTATTTAAGGTTAACTGTTGTAATGATTCACATATGCTACCTAACCCAAAAGTGGTCATAAATAGTAGTTTAAGAAGGTGAAATGGAGGAATTATCTTTGCTGATGTATTAAAATAGTAATTAAGTAGCCTTAGAAGTAATAATTACTTTACACAATGTATTAGGGCACTTTGCACCTTGACAAGGACATTTTTGTTTTCCCTGCAATCTTGTTAAGCTAACTGAGTGATAACTCACAATATTTACCTAACTTCAGTGGTGGAACACTTTGGCAGTTATCAGTTAACTCTGTTCTCAAGCTCTGTTGCATCTACAGTTTTCGCTACAGGGAGTCATTGATTAAAGCCATAAAGGTCTTCTACTGCATGTGCTAAGGAAAGAAAGTTTGGTGAACTCTTTCATTTTAATCTTATCGGAAAACACATTCTCCGCAAGTTCCGCAAGATAATTTCAGACTTCATAAAGGCAGTTACACAAACAGATAAAATTTTCTAAGCACTAGGTATCACTGGATTTGAAAACATTTGTGAGACTTCTGCTGAAAAATAAATAAATAAAGAAATAAATAAAAATAATAATAAGAAGAAGACAAGGATGAGGAGGAGGAGGAGGAGGGAAAAATAATCTCGGGGTCTTTGGGAGCATTGAACTGAAATTTTCTAAATCAGTTTGTTTTTATACAAGAACTTTTTTTATCCAATTAGTGTAATTTTTAAAATATGAAGCAAAAAAGCAAAATAATTACCAGCACACAGGACTAAATTTCTGGTTGTTGTTGCTGATGCCTCTTAGTCAGTTAGTTGAAAAAATAACACTAATTAATTTTGTACTGTTGTAAGCCATTCTAATAATCTTAATTGTCCTAATTTTTTACATTATTTTATGAAATTTCATAAATGTATTTGAAGCAGTTTCTTTTACATTTGTTTGTTGGCTAACACTAGCTAATACCAGCTGGAGAGACTGAGTAACTGAACCAGTCAGATAGCATCAGCAGTGTTCGCTTGTGGCTAAAACTATTTTATTTGAGAAGTGGCTATTAGAATTTTACTGCATTTTCCAGTGTGAAATTCCAGTGGATTTTAGAGAAATGTGTCCAGATAACCAGAGGACTGGCCCTGCATTACGTCTTATTTCCTAAGCCAATGAGAAGCACTCTGTACTGTACACCCCTCGGCCTTTCATTCTACCGTTGCCCCTTGACACACTGCATATTTTTGTATCAAAACAGTGGACACCACACACACACAAACACACACACATTGCTAACGCGCACTGCCATATTCTTGTTTGCTTGTTTTTGTATGTTTGAGCATGTTTGAGTGAATGTCTTTGAGAAGCTTCTGCAATTCTGGAAAAGGATCTTACAACTTTGTTTAACCTTTATAGCGTGTGGCAAGCTAACAGGGATAAGCGACCCCATTACTATAAAGACGTCTGGGACGAGGTTTGGATCTTGGATGACTGATCCCCTGGCACCTGAGGGAGATACAAGGGTGAGTTCAGGTTGCGCACAAACTGGTTAAATGCACATATTAATCCACAGAGTGTGCATAAATCTTGTATGAAACAAATGCACAGTATCTCATTGTTTTCACCTTTTTCCTGTGTTTTTGGGATAACTTGGTTATCTGACTAAAGTCAAGATAGAGCACCGCCTGCAGATTTTGATGTGGTCATTGAGTGCAATTAAAATGCAAAATGCTTGTAAGGCTTGTTTGTAAGTGAGGTATTAAGGTAGTGCTGTGAAGTGGGCTTATCAACGAAATGACTGGGGCTGCCTGCCAACTTCACGCAGGAATGTTAAACATGATGCATTGCTTAACCTAAAATAGTTTAATGAAAGCCTAAAATGTATCGATAACATAACCCATGCCAGTCACCCCAGATATTTGCATTTGCTCAGGATACATGTAGAACAAAAATATAAACAATGTTCATTGGGAAGCTGTTAATCAAATGAGCGATACAGGTTTCATTATGGGTGCGCATTAAAATGCAAATAGTGGGGCTAAATCTCTCTGTTTAATTCCGATGCCAGGCAGGCATGTCATTAATGAGACAACTAAAATCCAGAATGGCATTGATATCACTGAATAGTTCCGAATACCAATCAGGTGTTATATTGTGCAATAGATCCAGTGGGCAGAAATGTAGTTTTAATTTTCCTTCCCACAGAATTTTACATTTAGATTTATAGAACTGGATGGGTTATTGCCTTAGCTTATCTTTCATTTACATCATTGGTTGTTTAATAACCGCCCTAAAGGGCAAATATGCAGTTTTTTTCTCAGCCACTTTTTTCCCTGGTAGCTTGGCATGAAGACTGTCCGGCCAATTAGAATTACTAATCGTTCAGCTAATCACCCGAGGGAGCAAAAAGAATCAGAGCTGAATTTGGATTTGAGTTCTCGATTTGATGACCCCTGGTGAACATAATGAAATGCTAACTACCCGCATCATTGTCATTTCATGCTTTTGTTATTTCTTTTGGTTGGCGTTCTCTTCCTCCAATATGTGTAACAGAGCATGTAACAGGTGATTACAACGGTAGATTAATGTTGATTTCTCACAATACTGCGGTCTCTCTTCTGAGAGCCACAGGATGGCTCTTTGCCTATCCGCATAACTTACCTGCTGGTTGATTCTTCTTCAAAGCAGAACTCAGATTTGATCGTGAAAAGGAAAGGCGAGGGACAGTTTTGAATTTTGTTGAAGGCCCGCTTAAACCACAAAAAGCTAAGTTGGCTGCTTTCAAGCTGCTGAGCAAAAAAATCGTTTTATCTTGAAACATCTTGATTGTCAGGATACCTCCCAGACAGCAGTCAAATGAATGCTGCCATTTCTTATTCATTTAGAATGAGTGAAAAAGGAGCTACACTACTGAATTTTTGTTAAAATATGCTGACAATCTTAAAATTTTGATAAAAACGATTTTGTTTTCAAGTTATATATGGCGCTTTATCATTTTCAACTGACTTGCGTTTCGTTTGCTTTTATCTCCTAGGTGTGGTACATGGACGGCTACCACAACAATCGCTTTGTACGCGAGTACAGATCCATGTCAGATTTTATGACAACGGACAATTTCACCTCGCACCGCCTCCCTCACCCCTGGTCTGGAACAGGTCAGGTGGTCTACAATGGCTCCCTCTACTTCAACAAGTTCCAGAGCCACATAATCATCAAGTTTGACTTCAAGACCTCCTCCATTAGCAAATCACGCCAATTGGATTATGCTGGCTACAACAACATGTATCACTATGCCTGGGGTGGCCACTCAGACATCGATCTGATGGTGGATGAAGGGGGCTTGTGGGCGGTGTATGCAACCAATCAGAATGCTGGGAACATCGTCATCAGCAAACTGAACCCCAACACTCTGCAGATCATCAAGAGCTGGACCACTAACCACCCCAAGCGGAGCGCTGGGGAGGCTTTCATGATCTGTGGCACGCTGTATGTTACCAATGGCTATGCCGGGGGGACCAAGGTGTACTATGCCTTCCACACCAACTCTTCCACCTATGAGTACATAGATATCGCCTTTCAGAACAAGTACTCTCACATCTCCATGCTGGACTACAACCCCAAGGACAGGGCTCTTTATGCATGGAACAATGGTCATCAGGTGCTGTACAATGTCACCTTGTTCCACGTTATCCGGTCTGAAGAGCTGTGAGCTCCCCCTGAGAGAACGCCTGCGCATTACACGATTCTCACAAGTAGGGATTATGCTACAGGGAAACAAAAATAAACATGATGAAGAAGAAGTATCAGTTTTCAAGAACTATATGTGGTGTTAAAGTTAAATGTATCCCAGATATGGACAGACGATGAAACTTCACAGATGTCTTTTTTTAAAAATGAACACTAACAAGCAGGATTGTTACTGTTGCGGTGTACCATAAACAAGCATAACCATCCCCCTGTTGTTTGACCATCTGTCAGTATTGAGAGCATATTGATAAGCTCCTGTACTTAGCAAGGAGTGAAATGGGAAATGTGTTGTGGAACGCGCCATGAGGAACATCATCCAGTCATATACTTTTAATCAGTAAGAAATAACAGGTCTGGGTGAAAAAAAAGAAAATATGCCAACTCAAGAAATGAAGGCAATGACTGTTGGAAGCACCCTGTTTATGATTCATGTCTCTGTGGTTGTACGTGAAGCTCTTCTTATTTCTTGCTTTCTTTTGCATGGGCTTTTTATATGACCATAGTCTGCTCTTTTGAATGTTTTGCCATATGATGCTATAAAACAAAAAGGGGTAGTTAACAACTTGTGGGATGCAGCTTTTTTCTTGTTTTAGTTGTTCTTTCAGTTTTTTTTTTGTTTGTTTGTTTTTATCACCTTCCTGTGGGTACTGGCTGTGCTAGACTCTCTCTCTCTTAGACTGGCCAGTACAGAAATGAAATTTAAAAAATAGCTCTTTTGATTTGACAAAAATCACAGAGAATGTAATAAACCAGATTATCTTTGGGGCAATGACTTCATAGTTGAACTCGCAAGTCTGTTTGTGTTTCTTAGCAGAGATAAGTGGCTTATACTTATGCGCTTACTTGGATGTGTGTTGTACCTGCCATGAGATAGTTCATGTTAATAAACAAAGGACCTGTGTTCTGAGGTTTTTTGGTGCTAACCTGAATTTTCTTCCACGGGAAGTATCACAAAGTTTACAACTCAGTTCAATCATAATTAAACTAAGGACAAAGTTTTCTTGGATGGCTTTCCAAAGCACATGTAAACCATGGTTGTGAACACTTTTAGCCATCTACAATAAGTAATGAATGAAATGTTTAGCAATGGCCAACTGATACTAAAATCAAGCTTATTGCAATCCAGCAAGGCTTTACGTTTAAAACAAAATTATCTTTGAGCGAAGACAAGCCAGATCTCCTTCAGATCACCAAATCTATTCCACATTCCACAGAAATCAGTTCAATGACATATTAGCTTCACGTCATTAACTGCACCCAGAAATTCACTGGTGCAATTTCTTGAACAACAAAAATGATGATGATGATAATAATGATGATGGTTCGATTCGTCATTTCATAAAGATGCAATAGGCGATCTTCTAATCAGTAATATTCCAACTAAACTTTTAAGCCATTCTACATCTTAAAATACAATTCATTGATTGATATTCTTTTTATTGGTTTTCAACAGACATTTTTCTATTGAAAAATCATATGACTATTTATGTATGTCAATTGGCTAAAAACTATGCTGTTTTTATTGAAATCACAATTCTCACAATTATTGCATGACAAGAAATGGTGAGTTCTTGGACTATGTATAATGGACCATTAACCAATTCCAGGTCAATACATGTTATGTAATTGTTAGGGTCAGTTAAGTGCAATGGTGGACGAGATGAATATGAATTATTGATTATTTGAATACAATGTTACCATGTCCAACAGCCACCGATCTGGAGCCACTTGACATCCTGGTCACTCCGTCAAGATGAGATACATTAAACAGAATCTTTGTATAAAGCAGCAAATGACTCTGTCTCCAAGTTGGCTTCTACTCTCTGCCATCTCCATCTTATACAACTATCCCTGATGTTTCAATCAATGAATAAATGATGGGTTCTTTTTTCAGTCAATGCAAAAATGGCACTCAGTTTTAGCATGCATTTTTTGTGGTAAGAGAACTGCTCTGTACATATCTGTGGCTTTGAATTGCAAGCAGTGATGGGAATCTGGACCACCTGTTGCTCACTAAGGCAAAAAGGCAACATCAGACAGTGTTTGGTGGAACAGGGATGGAATCAATTTGCAACCTAGATTGTGGTGTTTTATTGTTTTTTGTTTTTTTTCCTCTCCTGAAACCACTCTTGTTCCAAGATGCTGAATTGCCCTTGGTATGTTTATTTATTTATTTACGTTTGATAAGATCTAATCATTTCACAGTATCTGAGCCTTAAAAGCATTGATGCAGAAGGAGATGAAAAGAGTGTGCTTTACCTGCCAGCAACACAATTCTTGAAGATTGAAGCCTTGGACTGCATTGCTTATGTCAGTCCAGGCTAAAAAGAAGGCATTAAAATGTATAAATAAATCAGTGGGATATCTTGGCACCACATATTTAACAGGGGCCATCTCCCAAGAAACTGAATTGGTGGTAATTGTTTTGTTATTTTTTTTTATGGTGGGTGGCAGTTAAGAAAAAAATGCCCATAAATTGTCTTTTCTGACCCGACAGCCGAGGGAAGCAGCCATTTGCTTGAAATGTTGGGCTGCACCACTTCCCCTTTTGCCCTGCCTGAGCTTGAACTTGGATGTTGAACTGATATAACAAACTTTCAGGATTTAATTGGAAAATCAGATCTGACGGACAACTCGGTTACTTAAAGGATTTCAAATGAGGCGAGAGCAGCCATAGCAACTTGTAAATTGATGTGAACTGAGGACTACGTTTTGGTTTTAGTGAAGGAAGGAAGATGGAAAAAAAGGATATGAATATTTCCAATTACTTACATATTCTCACAGGTCTTAGTTTTCTATTTTACTGGACTCTCTCTCTCTCGCTTTCTCTCACACTCACGTCGATAAACCATGAGACACACTGATGAAATGGTAGCAGAGATCATAGTAGTTATATTGCAGATATAATTTAGCCATCATAAACATGTTCAGGATTTTAATTTCCACAGAGTGAAATCTTTTTAAATTTTTTGTAAGCAATTTGTGAAGAGATGACAAATAAATAAGGTCTATCTTTTTTTCATCAGTTCAGTCCAAATCACCACTTGTTTTCATAGGCAGGTTCTTGCCTGATCTGTCATTTTTACTCTGAGTCGTGTCTTCCACAGAGAGCTGGCAGTTTCATCCAGAAGGCAAAAAAGCTTTCACAGTGAGGACACATTGAGTGCCCAGTGGAGCACGCTGATATATGTCTATAATTTCCGTACATTCTGCTAGCATTGCTGAAACTATATCCTGGCATTTCAATTTTGAATATGAATACCATGTATAGCCTACTATTACAAAAACTATATTCATATGGAGTATGGAAATGTCAGGAGGAAAGATTGTACAGTGTACCTTTCATCAACATTTATGTCAACACCTTGGGGTTTGCTACCTGTATTATCTTTAGAAAATATTTGTAAATTCCTGAACAAAAACAGAATTTTTTAAAAGTATTTTTTCAAATATAAGGTTTTTTTTATTTATTTACAGCATGAAATTATAAATGGAGAATAAATACTTTCTTTTCGGCTATGTGAATGAAAAACCACTAAGCCTCATCAAAGACAGAGAAAATTGGCGCACTTGTGTTAATGTCACATACAGGCATTTTTTTTCTTTTTTTTTTTATTTGGCATCTCCAGTCCCACCCGAATCAGGAATGCCCAATTGGAGAACTATGTACACGGCTTGCTCGTATGCGACCCCTTGCTGCCAACGCGAAGACAGTTCACGGCTCTCCTCCGAAGCACGTGCCTGTCAGCCACTGCTTCTTATATACTCATTGGTTGAAGCTTCGCAAGTTCAGAACGAGGGTGGAGGATACCCGGACATGAACAGACTTAGAGTCTTCCTGACGAGTGCCCATCTGGCCAACAGGAGGCGCTCAAGGAACGAACAAAGCTATTTATTTATTTCCCTTTCCCGACAGTCCCTTCCCAATTTGAAACCCTGTAGCGCGATAGCCAATTGTGTGCTACTCTGAGAAAGCTGCCGACCACTGCCGGTTGGTACGACCGCGGCTCAAACCCGCGTCGTAATAGTCACTTCTGCACTGCAACGCAGTGGCTTCACCGAGTGAACTATCTGGCAGCTCACATACAAGCATTTTAAGGATTCTCGATTGTTCTCTAGAAAATCTAGACCAAAATCGCTAATCTCTCATCCATATTCTCATCATTCCACTCATCAATCATGAGGGAAAGGGTCGACATTCAGTAATAGCCAATGCTGTGCAGCCCCAGGAACCGGTCTCTTCTTGATAATTTTTGTTGTGTTCGAACATGTGCAACTGACACTTTTTCTGATTTTGTAGACCGTACCTTGTTCTATACAGTTACTGGTCCGTAGGCATGTTCGGCAGAAGCTCCGAGAAGTGGTCTACTATCGCCAATGGCAAATTATTGCTCTCCAAAATCAGGCTCTTGGTTATTGTTTGTTTTCTGTGGTACGTATATATTCATGTGCTCTTTCACTGATGTCAAAATAACTTTATTCCTACATCCGTAAGCGATGTAAATCGGGGAAAATCCGTATTACTTATGGCCATTCCGTAAGTTGACATTAATGCATTAAAAGTGTGTCATTATCAGCAGAAATCTGAATCTTACGTCAGGTGTGGAATACTGTCAGAGTAGAAAGGGCCGCATAACAGGTGATTCTGCATCTTGAGCGTCTTAAGAAGATGACAGGCAGGATGAACTACTCATTTGTTCTGGTAAAGGTATAACAATAACCCCATAAGAAGTCAAAGCTAAACTCTGCTAATCAAAAAAAAATTTATCTTTGATGTTTCGATTGGCTCTTATCATTCCAAATACCCTTCGCACAGCCTGCTTTTGTGCCATCTATCTACTTCCTACTAGTGAGAATTAGCAGTCAATGAATTGCCAACTAAGCCCAAAATCCCACTGATCTCAAAAGAAAATCTCTCTTCGTCTCTCCCTCTCCCACCCTCTATCTCTCTCACTGTTATACATCCAGAAGCTCAAGATCAAAAGCAGAAGGATTTTTACGTGGGCTTGATTTGAATTTGAATTGTGTGATTATTCACAACATTACCTTGCATTATAAATGCAACAATGTGGTCAAGAATGTGACACACTTCACTATTAGGAAGAATAGCAGCCATAAAAAATCAATATTACCAAAAAATAAATCTTTTCTAATGACCCCAATCCAACACACAACACATTGGTTAAACGCTCTTGACTCCACCATCAGCAAATTCTATCGGAAAAATAAAAAAACCGAGAACACGATTGTCAACTCGACAAAAATTCAAGGACACTGGGGCCCTAGCAGCACCAAATTCCAGACAATATCACCTCACAAACCACCTACAGTTTGTAATAAAATAGTAACAAATAAACAATCAATCACAGCACATATGGATGGACATTGAAGAATACGATTGCCAAGAATGATCAATATCAGACATGCCGTATCTTTCACAATTATTAAAGAAACATAATTGCTTTAAAAACCCATATATTGCAGTGACTGACAGCTTGGTGGAAACTCATTCAAATGACTGGACAAACCATGCCACCAAACAAACTCACTCCATTATGGCATAATCCAGACTTCCAAATCCAAAACAAACAGATTTTATTTAACAAATGGAAAAAACTTGGTATCACTCATTTAGATCACAAATTTGAAAATAACTCACTCATACCACATGAAGTCCTTATGGAAAGGTATAATGTCAGTGGTAACGGCTTTCTACAATATTCACAACTCAAGCACTGCCTCAAAAAGAATAAATTCAATCTGCTCAGCAATACTCTAAATCCCTCTCCGATAACCGAGCAACTCAAAGAATTAGCACATCAGGGAAAAAAAAACCCTGTCCAAAATTTACAAGATTTTATCTCAAATTGACAACACTCTTGCCATTCTGACTCAACACTGGGAAAAAGACTTGGCTGTTACCACTGATATCATTGACTGGAAACAATTCTGTATCCACACCTTCTCAATGTCCTCAAATGCAAGGTTACAACTCATTCAGAATCCTTCACCGAGTCCACTACATCCAAGATAAATTGTTAAAAATGGGTTTCACTGAAAGCGATATCTGTAATCACTGCACACTCAACATCACTGACGACCACTTTCATGCCACATGGCTTTGCCCACCTGTCTATACCTTTTGGAAAACAGTCATCAACAAACTCTCCTCCATCCTAGGTTGCTGCCTTCCAGTCTCCCCATCAGCGTGTCTGTTGGGAGAATTAACTTCTGTTAACCTGCCATCTGACAACATAAGCCCAACTTTGATCGCCCTAACAATGGCCAAAAAGACCATTCTGCTGAACTGGAAAAAAAGAAAAAACATTTCAATATCTCAGTGGCTCAATTTATTATCAGATTACATGAGCATGGAAAAACTTACAGCATCAACTGCAAACCAAGCTGACCAGTTTGGTCATCATTGGGCTCCTTTTACAGAACTCTTCAGCATATCAGACTAATCCATATCAATAACACACAGTGCTCGTCTTCACCCCATATCATACCTAGCATTTAAGGAATAAACCAGATGTCTCCGCCCATACAACCCCCACAAAGATTAATCCACACCCCCGTAATATGAGGCTCAACTACGCATATTTATTGAACTACTTTTGTACGTGTATATACATTGATGCTTATTTATGTATAAGTGTTTGTGTCTATATGAGAGTTTATGTTTACATATAGCAGGTTGCAGTCCCTCTGTTTGTTGTCTTTTGTCTTATGGTGAATACTATCCTGACCAGCTTTTTTTTTAGATTTTTACATTTATCTGCTATTTTGTTTTGCTTTATCAAATGTAAAGATTTGCAGTCATTTGAGTGATCCCTCCTGTTTTCCCCTCTGTTATACCCCCTCCTCTGAGGACTCAGCGCTAGGACAGATTTATTGTTAACAAAAATAAAGATGACCTCCCAAGAGGGGGGGGGGGGGGGGGGAGGGCAGTGGCGAGAATAAAAAAAAAGAACATGGCACAGTCCATCTAGACTACAGTGTTGATGTAGTTTATTCATTATTAAGTGGTACACGGGACCAGCAATAATAGATGTGGGTCATGAAATACCTTTCTTTTCGGACAAAAATGCAGCGTAAATCAGACAACTGAGACTTTGAAATATTTAACATGAAACTAAAAACTAGAATCACAGTATGGAATAGTACCGGATATTTATTAAAGAATTACAATAATTTTGTGTGGCTGCACTATATTTCTGACATCCATGAGCAGAGTATATCAAAAAGCAATTTCAATCCATTTCTTACACTGGCCATATAAAATATTTCCATTGTAAAATACTGTATATCTAAACAGACGTAGTGGGGGATAAGTCATGGTAACAGAGTGTGGATTTCTGATGTGTAAAGTGATAATGAGATGTAAGTGGAGCAGAGAGAAGCAGGGGAGGAGGTTGGAGCCGGAGGCAGAAGCAGTGCAGCTGGGTTTGAGATAACCTCTGCATTATCAGGGCACCAATACCGCAGAAACACTATCAACATAACGTACCACGGTGTTTCCGTGAGATTTATCAAAGCAGAGGGAGCAATATACAACGAGAATGAAAAAAATGAAACCTTCATTTCCATAGAAGCCATTTTTCCTTTGGTTCATTGGGGAGAAATGCATCAGTAGACCTTTACAGGAAACATATTAACTAAAATGCATACAGCTTGTTACCATATTTCTTCCTTGGCACCCTCTCATAAACTATTTATGAAAGTAAGTTGGGTTCTCTCAAATCACAGTGACAGTCATGAATATAACATTAATATGTCAGAAAAACAAGTGGCAGTTTGTTACACAATAAAACTTTATTCTATAGAACATATTCCAAATTCTGTATTCATACATCTGCCCAAAATGGACCAACCTCATTTCTGCCAAATTTCAATGCATTGCTAACAAAAGAATTCAGTTTCTTGCATGCGAAATGATCCACTGAAAAAAAAAAAATCCAAACATGATTTCATGCCTCAGCTGATTTCAGAGGATAAGTTCAAATGTGTGTGTGTGTGTGTGTGTGTGCGTGCGTGTGCGCGTGTGTGTGCAAATGTGCGTGTTTGTGTGTGCATATGTGGGCGCGTTTGTGCTTGTGCATGTGAATATATATGTTTCAGGAGGGTCAATCATAAAATATATGTCACTATACCCACTGTGAAGGGAAATATAAAAAGGTATGTAAACGAACGGGGGGAAAAATTTCAGTGTTACACTCTTGCTGTTGGCCAGCAGCCATACCACTACTTGATCTTCTCCAGCCATGTGGCTGAACCTAAGCAGATGTGGCCTTGGTTAGAACTTGGATGGAAGACCATCTGGGAAAACTAAGTTGCTGCTGAAAGAGGTGTTGGTGGGCTTGTAAATTGTGATCTTCCTTCTGGTGGAATAATCCCCAATGCCCCAGTGCAGTGATGGGGACACTGTACTGAAGGAGACGCCGTTTTTCAGATGAGAATTTAAACCAAGGTCTTGACTCACTGTGGTCATTAAGGATCCTTTGACACTCTTGGATAAGAGCAGGGGGTTCCCTGGTGTCATGGCTAAATTCCCAACCTGGCTCTTTCAACCAGCCACCTAATCATCCCCAGATCTAATTGGCTGTGCAATTTATCCTCCCCTCTCCCACTCAAGCCCCAGGGCTCCCTTGATAAAGAGATTTTGATCTCTACAGGACTTCCCTGATTACATAAATAAAAAATAAAAAAATGTAATACATTTGTACAGTTAAAGCAACTAAATGCATATAAATTGACAGACAATACACGTTAATTTGTGTGAGATAAACATAGTTCAGTCAGGAAAACTCACTTTTCAATAAAATAGGACAATTTATTCATGGGTATAAGCATTACATTGTATTTTGGTGGCGGTTCTGCTCTGGAGGAATGTCCTACCTAGGCACAGCAAACATACAAACATAGTCATGAACAGAAATCAAAATCCCCCCTATGAGAGCAGAACCAAAAACAGGTGGAGGCTGGGGTGGAGGGGGCGAGCAAAAAACCAAAGAGCATGTTGCAGAGCACGAAAAAGTCATTGCAAACAGCAGCTTGTCAAGTGAGCTTGACGTCTTTCAAACAGACTGCTGTATGACCTCGTGATGAGTATCCTCCAATTGTGTGCCTGCTGATGGTGACGTGCTGGTAGCTTACCAGGCTGCTGTCAGCTGATGTAGCTTCTCGAGTTTCCTGCCTGAACTAGTTACGCTCATTAATTGAAGTTACAGTGATACTGGTCAATACTGTGGAATGATAAAAAGTGGAGAAAAGGGAAACATGTCCGAACTGAACTGGAGCAAAATCTCTACTTATAGCTGGTGGCTGACTCAGCTGTTCAAGCAACAGCCTAATGAGTAAAATGTGAGAGATACTTTATCAAGCAAGACTATGGCCTTGAATTTTCAGCAAGCGCTATGTCCAGTGATAAGTGCTCAGACCAATCAATGAACTTTTTCTTATTTTCTTCTAATCACAAGGACTAACTCGCATTTTTCTGCCAGGGCTACAAGAAACCAGTTGCAGAGGATGAATATTGAGTTAATAGTTATATTTGAGAGGCTGGTTTCCATGTAAAATAGAAGGCAATAATGGGAGTATTATTTATATGAGGTTGCACAAGGTGGTTTTTAATATGTTTCTATGGCATACAAGACTCCGCATAGGACTTGTCAGAATCATGTCTATACTGTTCCACATCCTATTTTGGATTTCACCAGAAGATGCTACCCAACTGAATAATGTGAGCATGTTTAACAGTTATAATATAAATAATGTATCATGATTGTATTGTGTTTCATTGTATAATCAGTTTTTATTGCCAGCCTACATTTGGCATTTGCTATTTCTCACAGCTGGCTTCACCCTACTACAGGTTTATGTAAGTAAGAGTGTGGGTGAATAATATCAACAGAACATGTCAGCAGCTTATAAAGTTAAGAAAAAAATGTTTACTGAGTTTTATTTGATTTCACCTGCTCAGTTTGGAACAGTGATTTTTGATGTTTTGAATGTGAACTTTAGCTGACATTTATGTCGATTGACAGAGTAGCCTGTAGAATACATAATTGCCTAGAGGCAGAGACATAGCTTTACCCACAGTTTAAAAAGAGTTCTAAATTTAACTGAAGTCTAGTGCCAGAGACATCTTTTCTTAGTGGTTGTAGATATCTGTGATCCCAGCAATCCAAATTACTGTAGGTGCATAAATTCTGGTAATGCGGTATGGAAGTACGTTACCCTGCACGCATTAGAGCAGTGAAGGCAAGGCGAGGAGATATTAAAATCTCCAAGATGCTCAAATGTCATGCTGAAATTGCTAAATTTCACAGTATGCAGCCACAGCATCTAGATGCTCTGCATTCCACAAATAAACACAATCAATAGTAAGGTCCCATTGACACCCAAGTGATCATGATAATTTGGTGAACAGAGTAGCATGAGGCATCCAGTGTGCAGAGGCAAAGTATGTAGTAAACCAAATATGCAATTTTGAACATGGCCATTATTGCCTCTGTGGACAACAGCATAATTTAAATGACAAAATTCACCAAATAATTTTCCTCAACATAATAATAAAATTCTATATTAATGTCCATAAAATAATGGCGAGCTCCTTAATGACCGCAAGCAAATTCGTCTGGGTGTGCGCCTTCCTCTGGTGTGCATACAACAGCCCCAACATAGGTCGGCAGTATGAGGGTTAAGCAGAGCTGGCCTCTTTTGACAGATCACCACTCTTCATATCTCGCCTCCTTGCAACAATTGCATAATGCATGAGTATGTCTAAATAACTGAGAGGAACCACTCCCACTGATGGATCAGGGATCATTAGGCCTTGATATGACAGGATTCATAGAAAGTTAACCTGCGCTCAAGTTCGATAAAGATCACTGGTGGTGCAGCCCCCTCAATGCAAAATGCAACAAAGAGACGGAGGACGGTTCTGGCCGAAACATGTTTGTTTTTTGTCATGTCTTTTTGCTCTAGAAAATGTTTATTTTTCTTGCCAATGCTAAATGAAAAAAACTTGATTGAAATTTTTTTTTGACTGTTTGCAACTTTTGAGTGCGCATCACCGTTTTTCTCTTTCTTGATATGACAGGAAAAATCTGGCCCAATGAGTTGCTAGGAATTCCTGATATGTTTGAGAAAAATACAGTTTTTGAATAATAATAAACATTCTTCAAGGACGATCTGGTTATCAAAATGTGATGAAATGGTCCCCACGTGTCAAAAAACATGATATTTTTTCAGTCAATAAATTGAAGAAGGAAATGAATCCATGATTTGGCACATTTGGTTATGTGTTTTTGCCTTGAGCAAAAGGATAGTTTGTGCTGGTAAAGTGATGCCAGAGGTAACAGACAGATGTAAATCATTACACATGAGCATTAAGTACATGGAATCTACAATATTACATGTTACAAATGAGCAGAGGCTACAATATGAACCTAAAGCCATACATTTTCCACAAGGCATTCATAATTGGATAATATATGTTTAAAAGACATTATTCTGATCCACAATAAACTTTATACAAATTTAATTTTTTTAAATCAAGATTTAAAAGAGGTAAGAGAAATCCTTTTCAAATTTCACAGAATTGATATTGCTATATTGAATTAAGTTGCCAACTCTCAACTTTCATTTGCACATTGTGCAACCTTGCTGGAGTTCCTCGTGTTATTTTCCTGTTTATCATGACATGTCTACATATAATGCAGTGTGCTCTTGTTGACTAACGATGAATAACATACTTCCATATGATTAAAAGAGAGATTAATTATTCATGTGAGTTTTCAATATGAATTCTCCCAAATTATTGTTTTTCTTTATTTAAAAATATACTGATTTCCATCAAACTGTTTAAATCTCAATGAAACAAAGCATTTACCTTCCAATGGAAATTTACATGTCAGGAGTTTTACATTCTAATGTGCACTCGGTGCATTAATTAAACTTGTCATAAAGGAGCCTCCTCTGATTAAAAACTCAGTCAGATGCCTGTTATTCTTACTCTGTTTACAAAGAGGCAGAATAGAGAAAAATTATGCATGCTGGCATTGCAAGGATTATCCTGTACTTATGACAGTATTTTTCAAATACACTACTCAAAAAAAGCTAAGGACCACTTTTCAATTTGCGTATAAATTTTTTTTTTGAGGTATCCCACTTCTTGAAATACCTCAATACATCTGTCGTGAATGACCTCAAACACACTGTAATCAATTTCACACATGGTTGGTTTCAGTTGTTGCATCATGTGTCTGGCATTATTGCACATGCTGAAATGTGGGCCTACAGGGGTGTCAGCTGACCACGTGAAGTGGTACAAAAGTGAGTGCAAAAGCATTTCTGTCTTTAGTCTCCACAATCAGACAACCTAGTGACAACAGCAATGCCAAGACGCCACCTGAGTAAAGCAGAGGTTGCCAGCGCCCAAAGGATGCTGGGAGCTGGCCTCAGTCAGCGAAGACTAGCCGAAATGATGGACGTGTCGCACAGTGTCATCAGCAGAGCAAACAAAAGACACCAAGACACAGGGCTATCCTCAGAGAGACCACGCAGTGGCCGACCAGTTGCAACAACCCCTAGAGATGATCGCAACTTGACGAATCTCTGCCTCCGCAAACGCTTCTACAGTGCACGTCGACTCAATAATGACTACGCTGCAGCAACTTGAGTGATTGTTTCCATTCAAACAATCCGTAACCGACTTCACAGAGCCAATATGCATGCCAGAAGGCCAGCTCACTGTGTCCCACTCACCCCTGCTCACAGCAGAATCCGTCTCAACTGGGCTCAGGAGCATGTCAGATGGACCCAACAGCAAATGGCTAGAAGGTGCACTTCTATGCTGATGATGCAGAGCTTCGTACCTCTGATCCTTGATTGGATGAGCCATTATCTGCCTTGTAGACAGCCTTTGATTCCTTTCATCACTCACTTATAGAGCTTCAACTAGTTTTATATGTAGCAAAAACAAAATATTTGCATTTCACGAGATCGGTCACATCCGTGCCTGGCAGCCTGGTGACCACACCCCCATCTTCAATCAAGTCTCCACTTCCTTGTTCCAACTCACTAGAATACTGATTGTAATCACATGTCTGTTTGCTTATTTAAACTCCTAGTTTCTGTTCAGTCGTCAGGCATTTTCCGGGCATTGTCATTTTCCACTCTGGCTTCTCTTAGCTCCCTGTGTTCCCTAGTCCCCTTGCTCTAGCGTAATGTGTATTCTTGTATTCCCGGTTGAGTATTACTCTCGCGATTATTATATTAATAGAAATCTCCAAGCCTTGTCCAAGCAACTTTGCCTTCCTCGGGTTTTTGTGTTTTGTGTTTACTACAATTCTGAAATTATTCTCCCATGCCATTTGCTAAACTTCCTGTTCCATTTCCTCCTCCATCAGTGTTACATGACTACATCCCATTCATTGAGGGAAGGAAAATTTAGAATTTGCACCTTGGATGGCTCTAAAATCGAGTGAATGCCATGGCACATGGACCTTGGGATATTTATTGAGGAAAAGCTGTCTTTTAAAATACAACAACAAAAAAATTGAGACATAAAATCGGGTTCTTTTACAGAAACAGATTGTGTTTCTCTTGTGATAATAAGAAGCTTTTAATTCAGTCTACCGTCTTGTCAGTACTTGATTATGGTGATATTATCTTCTTGCATGCTTCCCAAACCACTTTGTTAAAGCTTGATCCGGTCTATCATGCAGCACTTCGTTTTACTACTGGGGATTATTTCATAACACATCATTGTTCTCTACATAAATAATGTTGCGGGTTGGCGATCCTAGCCTACTAAGAGAATGCAGCACTGGCTGACATTAATTTATAAAGCAATCCTACATAATTTACCTGATTGCCTTACATCTTACCTCACAGGGCACTATATTGTAGTCATTACCAAGTAAGGTCTTAGGATTGGTTGGCTCTTGAAGTCTCCAAAGTCAAAACTGAGCTTGGAAAAACTGCTTTTTGCTATTGTGCTCCTTGGACATGGGACAGGTTTCAAGAGACTTTTAAAGTAGATGAATTGACCTCATTTGTGAGATTCAAAAAAGTGAAAAAGGATTTAAAAGTTGTGGTCTGTGTATATTTTGAATGATGTAGTGATAATATCCTCTGTTGAATGTAGTAAATGTATTGCGGTATGATGGATGTATTGTTTATATTTTATGATAATGCTTTTCTGTTGTTAACAGAGCTTCATTGCAAATGAGACAAAGGTCTCAATGGGTTTCCCTTTATAAATTCAGAAAAATGATAAAATAAAGTAAACAGTAAATAAGTCCAAAATTCAGCCTAAAGTCTGGCTGCCAGTAGTTTGGCAGGCTTTTTAAAAGCTAGTCTGATTTAGTTGTTGCTGGAAACAGGTGCTGAACTTCCATTTTTGGTGGAATTGGTATTGCCTTTTTCAGCTGTGACAAAAACGAGGGAAATTTTGCTGTTGTGAGATGTGGAGTTGGGTTTGTTTGATGTGCAGTGCTAGAATAATGTGCTGGATTGTGAGCTGTATCGGGTATCGCTCCTGTCAAAGTGCTACACACGTTTCTGCATGAGGTTGTGGTTATAATTTTGGCCCAGGACTTGACTGGTTGTGTTGTGTGGGCTATTATGCCGTTGTCCCATATTTCCACACAGTGTGCATCTGATGGGGAGGTGGATGAAATTGGCTGGAGAGCGGTAATGTATCTGCTTCAGACCCACCTGTTTCGAGGTAAAGTACAGGTGTGATGCCTGCATTATATGTGATTTCACTATCTGATCTTTCATCATCTGTTTTGAAGCATGGGTTTAGATGGGCTCTATTTATCTCATTTATCTATTCATCAATGGGCTGATTTATCTCTGGCTGCTTTGTAGGTTGAGGCTTTGCCAATTGCAAAGATGAGATGTTTTTCTTGGTTACTTTGTCCATAATTTGCTGGTGAGAAAGTGGGAGCCTTCCAATCACAATTTTGTTGGGAAAGCAATTATTTTAGGTTGTTTTGCCAAGTAACTCACACAATATGGTGTTGCAAACGGCGTATGATGGTTGCAAACATGTGGGAGTAAGGACAGCTCATGACTGTGTTCTACTCTATTTTTTTAAGCGTGATGCCTCAAAATGTACCATAAGTGCTGGCTAACTGGGAGACTAAGTCAGGTTATCAAGCCTGCTAAAAGGTCAGTATGGTCACCAAGAAGGATTTCTATCCTTTGCCTTGGATGGAGGATGGACCAGGTGAGCTTGACGATGTTAGTCAGTAAAATTGACTTATTAAAAGGGTATTGGCACTGCCTTCGGCAGCGTGTGCATAGGAAATTTCTCAATTTATTACACTGCTTGGTTTGTAGATACAGTCAGAGCTCTTTGCAATGTCTTGTGATATTTCAGCACCTCGTGAACCCGTTGGTAGCTGATTTTGAAGGCTGGACTGCCTGTCTTGATGATGTGGGTGTTCTCCGTGATATGTGGGATGAGCAAATTCAGTGTACTGGTGCCCTGTTTTGGCTGCTTGGCTGAGGCGCATCTTACAGTAAACCAGGCAAGGCGTGTTTGACAAGACGACAGTAACACATCTCGGCTGGGTGGTTAAGCAGGTACAGGTTCATCTGGAAGCATGTGTTGTAAACTAGGGGAAAAAATGGCCGCATTTTTTTTTCATCCCTGGTGGAAATTCATAGTTTAACATTATATAGCATGTAATCATCTAACTATTTGCTTAGGGCAGGACTTGTATATTTAAGAATAGTTTTTTAAGCATCCATTTTGCTTGTGCCTCCTTTACATGCTTGTTTGTGTGTTACTATGCATGGGCATTGATGCCAACATTTTTAATAATCTTTATGATAGCCTCAGAGCTTCCAATATGTATGCTTGGCCGTGACAGCGGCCCTTTAATTGCGATGATTTGCCTAATCCTCTGAAGTGGCATATTTTGCAAGGTGTTTGCAGTATCACCACTGAGAGTAACCGCTGCAGCAAGTCTATGCAAATGCATCTAGCATTTACGTATGCTTAACTGGCCTAAACTAGTTTAAGACTAAAATTAGTCCGTGTGCTCCCCTTGCAAACTCCAATCTGCAATGTTTTCAGTTCAAATGCCTTTTTCGTTGCGTCCTCTGCGTTTCTCTCGTCTCTGCTGGGATCAATATTCTCTCTACACCTGTCTGGAAGTCTTTCTTACTCTGAGAGCGGGTTGCTTTTAAAAGTCTCTGCAGAGTATGACAAACAAGTCACTGTCACAATATAATCATGGATGGATTTTACAATGAGGTTACCCAAGGGCATCACCAGGGATGATTTTTTTTTGGGGGGGGGGGCTGGTCCCCCTCCTTTTTCTCCGAACCCTCTACAGTGAAAGTGAGTGCATTTTTTTTCTTTGCAAAGTGCATGACATTGGGTGACTTATAAGGTGGTTATTTATCCAAGAGCTGCATTGATGAGTTGATTAGCTCGGTACGGTGTACAATAGTGCAGACAATATGATTGTAAATTACACAAGTGCATCATCATATTTATTAATTACTTGCAGTACCTTAATGTTACATTATTCAACTGAAGCTGTATCATTCTAAACAGCTACAACAGAAAGTAAAGTTATTGTTGATTGAATTAACCTATTCAGTTCTAATCCAAAATCAGTGCTGCTGCTGGTGGCCAGTGATGCATCATTTTCAGAAAATGAAATTGAGATGTTTTGATTTAATGATGACCATAAATGGAAAAAAAGCTCACAGTCTTAGTGTGGAGGATGAAGTAGCGAGCTGGTTTGCTACAGACCCGCATATAACTATGCCAGAGTGACTTATGCTTAGTGCCGCTGTAACCTTACTATGGCAGCTTCAGTTTCAGCCTGGGCCCTTGGCTGTTTGTCATTTCCTTTCTCTCTCCCCTGCATTTCCTGTCTTCCTCCAGCTGTCACTATCAGAATGGTAAAGCAGAAATGCCGAAAAAGTCAATGTCATTTGAAACAAAATAACTTTTGCTTCGCCATGATGCTGCACTACTTTACCGCCTATGGTAGCACGACAGTGTATGTACTTGGTACTGTAAACAGACAGTGCACATCAGTATCCTTGCATAATAACAAGGCACACCAATCAGTCAGTCTGTGTTATGAAGGGAAATTTGCTAGTATTCTCCTTTTTTCCAGACACCAAAAAAAAAACTGCTTCTTTTTCTGAAGGTTTTTATCCACCCCTAAACCATGGCTTTTCAATCACTGTGTATATTCGGCATCTGTGGCCTTTCATGTTTTAGCACTTGGCTGTAAATGGGTGTTTTTTTTTTTTTAATTGCAACACAGCAAGAATAACCCCTCCCCCATGCCATTTATCCCTTTTCAAAACAGGTCAAATCACACAACCTTAGGACTAAAGTGAGGTATTGTTTGGACTGTTTATAAAAATGTTGCTTTTATCTGGCGACCGGAATGCGGGTGCCTTTGTTAAAAGCCAGGGGAAAGGCATTTATATTGGAAGTGGATGGAAGAGCATCTGAATGGCAGAATAAATTGAAAGACAGATTAATGTTTCCTCAGGTATGCGTGCCTAACTAGGCCAGCAACATGCTAATCATTTTCGCTACATTTTTCTGCATCACAGAAATACTGGCTACACCAGCAGTAATTTACTGGCATTCTATGAATGTTTAAACTCATTTGAACTGAAATATATTGTATCAGTATACTCATTAATGTGCCACAAATTTCCAGTTTCCTGACAAGAGGCCAACTACTCAGAATGTTAATGAGGCATGGCTAATTCCTATGTAGCAAATCAAATAGCAAACCTAAAAAAATGTGTAGGGTGTTTGATTGCTCATGCAATACAGTGACAGAAAATTCAATATATTGATTTATCCTTCACCCAGCCACATTATCTTAAATAAAAGTGTGATTATTTTGGTCGAACAGTTATGGCAGTTTGAGAGCAATGCAGTGGTAATACTTCGAAACGCTTCATTCCGTCAGCTCAATTATTTGAATGTAAGCCTTAAATTTGCCTTGTTTGCTACACTTTTGATGAATGACAGGCATTTCAAGTTACCCCATTTAGTTTTTATTACCATATCAAAACTGATGATTCTAGGTCACTGGGGGAAAATCAAATTCATTTTGAACTAAAGTAAAGAGCCTTTTAAAGAGCAAATAATCAGTACAGCAATTTTTTCATTGTGCATTGTCTGCCAAACATGTTTAATGTTAAATGGATATAATTTAGATACTCTTGCCCGATGAATACATGCTCAACTCCAGTCATCAGGAGTTACAGTATATTCATCTTTTGTTACCATCTTTTTAAATGTTTTGAGTTATGAGTTTAATCATATGCAAAGTTGACATGTTTCTAATACAATTCTTTAGCAAATTTCAGTGATTGATGCAGCCATGAATCTATACATTGCCTAAAGGGATTATGAGCTGTACTGTGCAAAATTTGTGACTCAAACCTGGCATTGAATTTAAAATATGCAGCAGGACAGCTATGAAGAGACAAGCAAACCTTGGTATTATCATTCGGTGACATACGTAGCATTGTCGTATTACAGTATATATTCAGTACCTGCCTTAGCTTTGAAAGAAAGTGTGGATATAATGGATATCAAATGCAATCCTGTCCTTTAATCATTCAATTTTGCTCTGAAATTACAGATTTAACTGGATATTCATGAAATTTTTGTATCTGCAACCTAATGGTCAAATGATTGTAAATTAAATCATGTTTAACAAAAGCCTGCTTCGCTTCACCAATTTAATTCATGGGAGTGTCTACATTTTAATCTTTAAGCTCTTTAGGGGCAGTTGCCTAATTCACCTTGTCAAGTGAATTGAATGAATAAAGAAATATTTCTGAGTTGGCTGATTGTGTTTAATTGGAAGACGAACATTTCTTGATATCCAGGATCATTGCAGAGCTATTTTCTTTTCTCCGGGGGCAATAGATTGAAACAGGAAAAAAACTTTTTTAACTGAACCAATTTTACTATCAAAGGCTACAGTTTCAGTGGCATAATACCATAATATTTCTCAGTCACTGAGTAATGGGACTGAATTCAGCCTCACACTGGGGGAACATCTCTATTTTCTTATTTGATATTTCCCAGCACCTTAATCCACACTTCAACTGGAAGTTCTTTTGGATCCTCCATCTTGCTAACCTAGTCTCTGATTTCTGCCACGTGGCACGATTTGCAAGGAGGGAGCTCTGGGGAGCCATAAACCAGGATCCACGTGAGGAATTTTCCAGGAAGGCTTTCAGCTAGAAGCCATGATGTCCATCATGTTACGACAGACGCTAGCAGCAGACACAGCTGTGCAGCGTCATCAGAAATGGATGTCACTTCAGGTGATGCTTCAGAGGATAAGATGGCTCATTCTCTAAGAACCTATTTCCTTGTTTCTTCTTTCCTTGTATGGTTTCCTTAAGTCTCTCCGTGCATCCCCAGTGGGAGTGACTAAGAAGCAAGGAAAAGATGCAAATGAGGGAATGGTGGATGCGGTTTAAGAAAATTGAGATGCACCTTGGGTATTGGAAGCTGGGAATTGCTATTAATCCACTAGTCGGGAATCTACCTTAGAATTGAATTGAGAGAGAGAGAGAGAGAGAGAGAGAGAGAACTTTGAACGAGTGAGTCAAAGATATCAATTTATGAAAAGAGAGTAGTAATTTTCATTTATTCCAAGTCTTTGACCTTTGGAATATAAACTGCACAAAAAAATAAAGGGAGCACTTTAACAACACAATATAACTCCAAGTGTTCCCTTTATTTTTTTTGAGCAGTATATAAAGGGATATAAAAATTACAAGAGTAAAAATCATTAAACTTTAGTTTAACTTTCAATTACTTCTACAATCTTTTTTAATCTTTTGGATTACAATGACTGGCAGGTAAGGATGTAACGATATTAAACCTCAATTTTTTAAAAGTATATTAAGACCACCTGCTGCCATGGGGCGAACATCCGAGTTTCCCATTTTCCTTTATTAGAACCCGATGCAGTCTTGAATGAAGGGCTGCCGAAAAGAGCCAGACATCAAAGGTGAAACACTTCCGGAAAAAACTTTACTGACATCAGTGTTTTCTGACGTTATGCTGAACGGAGCCAAGTAAAACACTACTGAATCATTTAACTAATCAGGCTACTCTAATCCTGTAAACTCTAGTCTCTGTTTACTCTGCTCAATTAGCAATCAAACAGAGGATTCACTTATTTACTAAGTCGAATGTGTAGATAGTCTAATTTATTAACTTAGCATGTTTGATGGTCACAAAAATAGACAGAGAAAAGCATAGATTTGCATTAATTTGATTGCGCAAATTTTTCCACGCTTACATTAGGCCATTTCGCGCAATTGCAATAATTAATATCTCACATTCACATTTCATCCGCTTGAAAGAATTTTTCCCACCTTCTGTATTTTTTATACGCTTAAAATCTCGATAATCTAAAAACAAATCTCCTTTTTTTAATTAATCTTTAATCATCTCCTAAAAATTCTATATGCATTATCGCAACCACACAAAATGGCCTAATGTAGGCCTGAAAAAAATAGTGCAATTGCCTTCATGCAAATCTGTGGTGTTCAATGGCCATTTAAATTTAAAAATGTGACAATTAAACATGCTATCATAATAAATAGGACTATCAACTCATTCAACAAAGTAAATAAGCAAATCCACAGTTTGACTGCCAACTGAGCGAAGTAAACAGGGACAGGGTTAGAGCAACCTAGTTGGTTAAAGGCTCCGTTCAGCACATCACTGAAAAATAATGATGCCTGTCTAGGTTTTCCTCTGGAAGCATTTTGCATGCCCTCAAATGTAAAGCACTTTCAGTAGCTGTTTGTTCAAGACTGCTCTGGGTTGAATAAAGGAAAAGGGCGAGCTCGGATGTTCGCCCCTTGGCAGCAGGTGGTCTTACTAGGCTTTAAAAGAACATGGTTGAATATTGTTACATCCCTACTGATGGGTGCATAAAAAATTTTTTAAATTCTCATTTTGTTGAATTACTTGTTTTGATTGCTTGCCAGAGTATTGCAGAATGTCAAATTTGAACTAAAACACCCTTAATTTTATCTGAACTTTGAAAGGTTTTCCATATGAAATGTGAAAATCTCACGAATTGATGAGGACACGTGAATAGCATTGAAATAAATTTAATTTTTATAATGTCGAAACAATAGAAATGCTTACAAAGCTGAATATCCAAGAGAAATATGCATTGTCTTAACTGTACGGAATGGAATATTAGCCCATTGTCATGGTATGTGCCCCACCGGATGCCAAAAGCAGATGGCGGGCACTAGGACCATGGGCTAAAAATGAGAGGCTCAAAATGCCAAAGCTGAAATAAAAACTGAATTTAATATTAAACAAAATTCCAAGACACCAGCAGCCAAAAACAAAGGACAGGAGCGGCACACATTTTCATAAACAATGGAATGCTCAGGCAACTTGGAGCTGGCAACTGCCAGCCCTAAATGCTCTACAATCAGCTCCACCTTAACGGGCTACACTGAGGCCCGTCAAGCTGGAGGTGAAAGAATGTGAAAGGGGAGGGGCTGTAAGGCACAAATGCTAACACCCATTTGGAAATATGCATAGTCTGCAGTTCTCTGATAAATGTAGGACGTGGAATTCTTGGTAGCACTCTTTCCAAGATTTTCCCACAAAGGTTCAGTTCTGTTTAGATCTGGTGCAAATCTATGCAGGCAATGGAAAGCATCTGACTTCCTTTTTATGATCTTGGAACCATTCAGTGCTTTCAGTAGTGCGTATGAGGGTGCAATCTTGTCGGTATACAGGGGCATCATGAGGGAATGCTGAATGCTGACCATGCCGATTTCCTGAAATGAGTGATAAATGAGTCATCTGACTACTATACATTTCCCAGGGATCCAGATTTTGTGTTTCTAACACAATGATATGCATTTTGATGGATTAACCTTGGATACAAATGACCTCTAAATGGTGGCCCTGTCATGGATATTAGCATTTTGACACTCAATACGTACTGTTGTTGTTGTTGAGACTGGTTCCAATATGAATAGATTTAATTCTGCAGTGACTCTTAGAACTATAGTTCTGTGGTTATTATTATCAAAATAATTGTCCATCAGTTTTTTGGTGTTTGACATGTGTTGGCATATTTCATGTTCTTATTATCTCAATTTTGTGATTGATATATGCACTTTCAAGTTGGGAAACAACGATTTGAAACTGTCTTGGTAACGTCATCTTGATTTGGGGACTTACATAGTAAAGCAATGCTGGTCAGACCTCTATCAAGCAGAAACATGCTGCTCACTAGCTTTCAAATTCACAAAAATCACCTGTATAGACACCTGTCATAGCAGTGACCTACCTACCTATCCTCTTCGCTCCCGGTGGAGCATAAGGTCGATACTAGAGATCTCCACTCAGCTCTGTTCTTGGCCTTGGTTTCAGCCTCTCCCCATGTAAGTTGCAGGTCCTTCAGTTCGCTCTCTACAGTCCTGCGCCATGATGTTTTTGGCCTTCCTCTTGGTCTTTTTCCTTGGGGCGTCCATCTTAGTGCTGCTTTTGTTATGCACTTTCCATCCATACGGAAGACGTGTCCGAGCCATCTGAATCTTTTCTGTGTGATTTCATAAATAATACATTTGGAGTCTGTCATTTGTAATAAATTTGCATTTGAAATGGTATTAGGCCAAAAGATTTTGCAGATTTGTCGCAAGCAGTTGTGGTGGATTCTCGACAAAGATCTCATGTCTGCTTTTGTAACCCTCCAACATTCACTTCCATACAACAGTACTGATTTTACGTTACTGTTATATAATTTGATTTTGGTTTTCCAGCTATCTTGTTTCGATTTCCAGATTGGTCTTAGTTTATGAAATGCTGTTCTTGCTTTAGATAGCCTGTTCTTGATGTCTTTTTGTGTTGGATCTTCGGTGCTAACTACTGTTCCTAAGTATACAAATTTATCCACTTCTTTTATTTCATTTCCATTGACTGTCAATTTCTCCCGGGATGTTGTGTTGAGCCTCATTTCTTCAGTTTTGTTGGTGTTAAGCTGGAGCCCAAGTTCACTGGTATAGTGGCTGAGTCTTTGTGATTTCTCTTGCATGCGGTCTTGCCGAGATGACAGAAGGGCAATATCGTCAGCAAAATCGAGGTCCTCTAAGGTTGAGAAAATGGACCAAGTAATTCCTCTCTTTTTGTCGCTTGAGGTCTTCTTCATTACCCAGTCGATGGCTACCAGAAATAAGATGGGAGAGATGATACATCTCGAGGTCTCCTTTCTTTGAAAGTTTTACAATAAGACCCTTTGACCAATCTTTAGGAATTTCATCTTGGACCCATATGACCCCGATATTAATGCTATCCACTCGTATATTTTGCTGTAGTTGAGGTACATTGATGATTTGTTTATTATCTGGAGAGGTGACGAGGAATCCCTTAGGGCGTTCCACCAATATCTGAACTCGGCCAACCCACACCTGAATTTTACTCTTTAATGCAGTGACACCAGTATTAGCTTTATAGACATAAAGGTAATTAAGTACGGAAACCTATTTTGCAAACCTACAGACAGGAACACGTTGTTGCATGGTGACAGCTTCCATCCTACCCACCTAAAGAGAAGTCTACCCATTAGCCAGTTTCACCGTGCCCGGAGAATCTGTAGCTCCGACTCTCTATATCAGAGTCAAGCTACAGACCTCAGCAAACGATTTTTAGAGAGAGGTTGTAAGAGTGAATGGGTTGATGTGGCTGCTAATCGCTTCAATGCCATTACACAGCAAGAGTGCCTTAAGCCTCGAACTAAGACAAACAAAGACCAGACTCTCTTCTGTTTTACGAAATATTCACCGGTTGGCTTTGAACTCTCCAAAGTCATTCGCAAACATTGGCACATAATCAAAAATGGACCATAAACTGAAGCAGGTATTAAGGGAACCGCCATCCATTGTTTTTAAGTGCCCTCCTAATTTAAAAGACAGGCTAGTGAAGGCCTATATTCCAGAAAAACGGGATACCTTCCTGAACGACCTACCTGAGGGAAATTACAAATGTGGAAATTGTGCGCAGTGTGGATACACCATCAAAAGCAATACATACACACATCCTCATAGCGGAAAGTCTTGTAAGATTCGTGGTGTTATTACGTGCAGCAGCACGCATGTAATCTATCTGATTAAATGTCCTTGTGGCTTGGCCTACGTGGGTAAAACTAGCAGGCAACTTACGACACGCATTTGCGAACATAGGAGTAATATCCGTAGCGGAGATGTGCGCAATCCCATAGCGGCACATTTTAAAGAAGCGGGACACAACATTAGCACACTGCGCTACATGGGTATCGAGAAGGTTAAAAAACCCACCCCCGTGGCGGGGACCTTGATAGGATACTGCTACAGTGCGAAACGTATTATATCTATACCCTCAATACAATGGCTCCTTTCGGTCTCAATGAAGAGTTCGATATAAAATCTTTTTTTATGAATTATAGTTATGACCTGTCAGTTTTAGTTTTTGCACGGAATGTTTTCTTTCTAACTGATTTTGATGTACTTTGTGTTTTCTATACATGTGTACAAATTAGGAGTTTTAATCTGTACCTACACTTGACATATACCCTGAGGAACTAGGCTATTTCATTTGAATATCACTTGTACTGCTTATACTATTTAATGTGCTGATTGTTTGTGGAGAATAGCCTATATGCACACTTGATATACCTTCACGTTTTTGTATGCACATAGTGTTGTTTCTGGATCATAGGTAGTATGTGATTATTTTGGTATATTAGGACTCATTGCACTTTGGTTTCGTCCATCTACCATCTTTAGAGTATATAAACCCCCACCCCCACCCCCATCACATGTGTGGAACTCACCTGACGAAGGCCACTTCGGCCGAAACGTTGTACAAAGAATAAAGTCTTCTGGGAGCTACTTTAACAGTGTGCAGACTTTTATTCTCTTCTTTCTACTGTTTCTTTGGGTCCGGCACCTGTGATATTGGATTTTGGATGTGCGTGCATTCATTCTATTTTTTCTATTTTTGGGCGAATAACGAAACCAACACAATTCGCCCAACGGTAGGGGGAATAGTTTTGCCTATATATATCCAAAAATTGACAATATTGATATATCATCATGGTGAGTTATCAGGTAATTGCTCAGAAAAGGTTTTCAAAACAGAAGAAAACTATTCTCTTTGCATTTCAAGTGAAAATATTACAACAGAACAAATTAAGATGTATTTCATATTTCAGACAACTCAACAGTCTGGTTCAAAAAGGACTCAATGTGATTAGACAACCTTCACTTATTTCAAGGATTCTTCATTAGGGGATAATTCCATAACTTCAGCTTCCACTCTGTTTTAGTTTGAGTTGACCTTTTAAGCTCACCAGTGCTATTTGCCTAGGAAATAAAAATGGATTGGTCATTCATGATTCATTGAAGTTTATTCATCTTAGAAGAAATAGTTTATTCCAATTATAAACTCTTTTCTACCGGCGCTTCGTGATGTTAAGTTCAAACAGCATCCTTAATAAATCTCTCTTCACTGATTACTGTACCTGCTACTCATTCTGAGTGGTCATACAGTATTTAATGGCTTGACCACTGCTATCCAATGTCTTCTCTTACCTGACTCAATCTCTGAGTAGCAGCACTTAACTAACTTGCCAGTGGGGAGATCAATACCATGCTCTTTGACCCCCGAACTGTACGTGGATTCATCGGAGCCATCAATTGAAGCTACTCAAACGCAGACAGTCAAATGTCTGAGAAAAATTTTATACTGAACTGTTTTCAGAATAAAATCCTGCATAATCCCTTCCACTGAATTAGAACTGAATGCTCACTGACTTTCAGAAATATTTTACTGAACAGGGTACTTCTGTATGTACCAAATGGCAAAACAACTCAAATTAGTATCTCTGTCCAGTATTCAGGAAACAACAACAAACTGTGTTGGAGAGATTAATAAAAGATAGCATTGATAAATAACAAAATGAGGTTGAGAGTGCAATGAGCAGCACATTTAGAGATCACAGCATTCGGGAAGATTACTGTTAAATGCACACGGATCCCTGAACTTGCAAAAAGCCGACTAAAGAGTATACGCCGATGCCAAAACAACTTTAATTTTCAGATTTTATTTGCAATCTTCACTCAATTTTGATTGGGTGGCAATTCTGTCATTCAGTATACATCTTGTTGAGACCGCCTAGCGTATAGATACAATAACACACTCATGGGGCAGTCAATGCACGTTCCTTTCATGATTGATTCAGGGCACAACAGCAACACTGCATGCGATGAATAGTCAATGAGACCATCTGTTCTTTATGTGGGATAGGAAGAAAAGGTTCTTTATTCATAATCGCTTAGACTTTGAGCTCACGCCACTCCCTCGCTCTTTATCTAAGGATGTGTTCAAGAGGATCTGTTTACTGTTTGTTTTTCTGATAAATGTCCTCAGCTCTGAAGCCAGATGCATCCACTCTGCAAACAAAGTGTATTGGACTATTTCACATTAAAAAGTGTAGCAGGTCCCCATAGATATAAAACATTTAACTGAAACGTAAAATCAGGTCAACTTTGACCCAAACAGCATGTAAGGGATGAGGCAGTGTAATTTATTTATCTTATGATTTCACTTCTGTAGTTTATCTGCTAGATATATCATTCAGGAAACTAGAATGAAGACTAGATTTCATCATAAATCAATATTATGAAAGCTGTAGACATATGCTGTATGATTGACAAGCCAATTAGAGAAGATATGCATTTAAAAAAGGGCCTGAAAGGTCATGTTATATTGTTAAAGGTAGTTGTCAGTCATGCGGCGAAATGAAATGCCTGTAACCCCTTTAGCCTTGACCATCCATCCATCAACTAATTTTCTTGGCTGGTTATTCCTGTTCCTGTTTACATCATGTTATAGCCAAGTAAAAAAGAAAAGACATTCCCAGTAAGTGCTATCATTATTCATACAATCATTAAATTGCGTTACTCTGCCCAGCCATGCAGTCTGCCACAATTCTACTAAACGTGAATGGTTTCCAAGCAACAAAACAATCCAGGAAAACGTTGACCAGCATTTGCTGCAGTTATTTGAATGGAAAAGTGATTACAGCTGCAATGTCTCCAGCAACATCAGAATAATTATCGCGTGGACTATATTCTTTATAGCAGGTTAGGCTTATTTGTAGCATTTTAACATGAAACTGATCACTCCTTGGGCATTATTCTATAACTATCCAGCATTGTAATTTGGAATCAGAGGGCAGTAGTAACACTTCATCTGGCTAACTTTGTCAACATGCATTGGATATTCATGGCAAAAACAACACTGCAGGTTTGGGACACTAATATCACGTTTTGACAATGTCCCTTAAACAGTAGCTTTAACTGATATTTGAAATATTATTTTAAAACTACATGTTATTGGCCTAGTTTGTTTCCCCACATTTCTTGTCACAGGTTTTCTCAGAGGTAAGGCGTCTGCAGTCTATTCATTCATTGAATAATGAAAAATGAATAATAAATAAGGTTTTACAAACACCAATGCCACCCTGACACTTGCACAATTTTTGTCCCCCCAATGCTCCACAATGCGTCGTGGCAAGGCGTACCATTTCAGTGGTACGCAGTGGCACCTTGTTTGGACCCAGTTTGCACACTGTTCACACATAAGTTACGCATAATTTGAACTATGTGCGAACAATGCGTGAACACTTTGTGAGAAGTTCCTGCCATGCGTGAATGGTTTGTGGCTTGTGCAAACTATGCATAAGCTGGGCGTGCCATGATCACGTGAACAACTCGAGACACGCACCATCGGCAGTGTCACAACTTTGGCGCAACTTTTTGGCCACCTGAAAGTTTTGAAAAATTATCCAAATTCCTTTTTTGCCGGAAGCAAATGGGGTCACCCAGTACCAACGGTAAAAAGTCCACAAAACGTCTCTTGATAAACTTTCAAACCATCGTCGAACGCATCGTCCAGTAAAATCCAAGTCTTCTTTGTCTACTCGTGTCCTTAGAACTCTAGAAACGCGGTTATTTTTCGCTAAAAATAATAAAATACCACAGTTTTGCTTCAAGTAAGCTCACGCATTCAATGGAAGTCCCGCCTCGTGGCTCATTCCCAGACTCTAATAAAGTTTTTGAGCGAAGGGAGAAGACGTGTTTCGGAAACTTTATTAGTCTCTGAGAATGAGCCAGGAGGCGGGACTTCCGTTGAATGCGCGAGCTTACTTGAAGCATAACTGTGGTAGAATATTTTATTATTTTTCGCAAAAATTAACCGCGTTTCTAGAGTTCTGAGGATACAAGAGGACAAAGAAGACTTGGATTATACTGGACGATGCGTTCGACGATGGCTTGAAAGATTGTCAACAGACGTTTTGTGGACTTTTTACCGTTGCTACTGGGTGACCCCATTTGCTTCCAGCAAAAAAGGAATTTGGATAATTTTTCAAAACTATCAGGTGGCCAAAAAGTTGCACCAGGTGCAAAACAACTTTGTCTGTTCGAGACATCTAATGGTGAGTAATTGATATACAAATTAAAGTTTTTGGGTGGACTATCCCTTTAAGTCCGTCGTGAAGGATGGAAACCTACCCTCTCATCATTAGTTTGTGAGGTAAGTTTCACCTCTTGGGATTAATTTTCATCAGCCATGAGGATACATTTTATTTATATTACTGACAAAACTGAATTACATAAAAATAAATAAATAAAAGCATTTCCTATCCTTAACAGTACATGGTAGCCTACATTGTAGCCCGCCAAGATTAGCTATATCAGATTGATGACTGCAATTCACCTGAACAGAAAGCTATAAGATGAAATTAAGCCACCTCAATGGTTTCTCTTGATTATTTTCTCCTATTTTTTGCAAAAGAAATAGGTTTACAGAAACTAGAAAGCATTTACTTTGGCTAGCTAACCTCTGGCTGGCAAGTTGGGACTTTTTTAACCCCTAAGTGACAGCAACCGCATATACATGGGCAGCGGCACTGGTCGCTGAGTATGCGCTGCTGACAGAATTATTTTCGCACTGATCGGCACGCTACAGGGGATAATGGCCCTCACATCCGTTCCCGCATGTATTCATTTCCTGACTGATGGGCTTGTGACCCAAAATGTACTCAGTTCGCTTGGCACTCGCAGAAATGATGCGCAGAACATCCCTAAAATTTTTTTTAAGAAGATTTTTTCCCCCTTTATTAGACAGTTATACAATGGAGACAGACAGTAAAGTTGGGGAGAAAAATGGGGAAGACATGCGACAAATGACCCGAGCTTGAATCGACCCAGGTCGCCGCAGGTAGGACACAGCCTTTATGGTGTGCATACTTAGGCCGATGAGCCACCATTTTCATAATTAACAATAGATTCACTCCAAGAACTCACTATCAGGTGTTGCTAGTTCTCCCTGTCTAGGCAAGACGACAATCATTCTTTTGGTAATGTAACTTAGTGCATTTAAATAATTGTTAATTAAAATTGCATATCTGTCAACTCTCACACATATAGTCTCACGCTTTTTTGTGGCATATCACATTCTCATGCTGTAGTCAGCAATCTTACACTTTTTGTTGAAAATTGAAAATTTTAATTCAACCAACAAAATTATTTTTAATTGCTGAATCCCACCTTTTGATCAACACACATTGTAAGTATGTAAATATGGCTGAAAGGCAATGTTTCATTGTAAAGCGGCTCAGTCATTATTCAATGTTTATTTCAGAGATTATCACGTGAAATTGAAGTCCTCTCGCATGGAAATTTTTCCACTTTCACGTGTGTTACAGTAGATTTCACCATTAGTTACATGGAAACCGATTGAGACTCCGGACATCTTTCGCTTTTCTTTTCTAAGAGGTTAGAAGCTATGAAATGACATAAAGACATTGCAAATTGTCTTTCATTTCATTTTATTTCATTATTTCAAGCAAATGGATCGTGATTATAATTCGAAAATGTATTAATTAAGGAAAATGATTTAGAACAAGCCAGGACTAATATTTACCATAAAGGGATATTTTGAGTCCCACCAATTTTCAGTTCTGGCTATGCCACTGCACTCGCGGCCATAAAGCATCCCGTCACTAAGGAGTTAAGGAGGTCACATAATTAAGCCCACCAAAAGAATCAATATGCTATATCAGTATGCTATATCTAGAATATTTTCACCTCATAGCCTTGCCAATAGATAGCCCTATCCTTTGGAACTAACATTTTTCTCAACCGTAGAACTTAGTAGCTTGCTAGGTAGTTTGGCTATTTCTATTCCTTACATGTTGAATGCATGTAGAAGTTTTCTTTAAAGTGATATTTGACATAAAATTACGATTAAATACATTAAATAATTGTAAACGAAGATGACAAAATTATCTTTAAGGGCATTCTAGTTTTATGCAGAGAGAAAGAAATGTGATGATGCTTTCAAAGAGAGTGAAATGTATTACATCATCCAAAAATAAAAAAAAATCGAAAACCTTTCATCCTGTGCAATGACTTGGGTTTGCGCGTTGGAAACAAAATGGCTCCTATTCTTGAGTCATCACCACTCTCAATCTAGGGACCTTATCTAAAACAAAACACCCATGTTCACTGCACAACCTTATTCATGACATCACTTTCTTCATTGCCTCATCCCTCTGCTTATTGGGGCAAGTATAAAGGAATAAACAGCATTGGGTGCATAACTAGCTCAGAACAGTGGGTTAAAATCATTTTTGACAGATTCACCCCAGGGATTGTTATCCATGTGTTATTGCCTGCAGGGCAGTGATGAATGCAATCAGCCTCCTGTCAAAGGATTCATTAGGAGTTAAAAAGAAAGCATTATAGCAGACGATGCATTGCTCTCAACCGTTGTATTCAATTAATGCGAAACAATTCAAATGAGTTTTAGTTCTCATTACAGGTATCTACTGCGCCAACTTCACAGCGTGACATTGTGTGACGGTGGTTATGGATATGAGAACAAGAATTGTGGTCAAGGAAAAAGACCTTGAGCCCTTGATCAAGGTCTTTAATGTGGATTGCATCTGTCAACATTCAGCTTTATTTAGGAAGTAGTGTGCATCCCATTAAAAAATGTGAGTATGCAGAACAGGCCAATAGCTTGGCTTTTGGCATTGCTGCTTGCGCAGTATTGCTGCTCACTGGTTTCCCAAGATTTCTCATGTGCCGCTCAGCCAAACAGCCAAAATTCTCACTCGATACTGCTCTTCCTCTTACCCTCAGCAATACACCTGCCAATACCCCCGGACGTACTGTTGTCCACAAAATCAAAGGACATTCATACATACATACATACATACATGCATGCATACATGCTTGCTTGCATACATACAGGAACCCTGTCAGGTTCCCAAAGGAAACAAGTTTTTACAGAACTGACATGGAGGAGTGCTGAGTGACTCTGTGGTTGTGTGGCCCTATTGCATCCACCTTACTGCTGAATCTGCAGGCTCCTCACAAACAACTCAGGATGGATAGCATAAATTCCAGGGACGAGACGTCCATGGGCAAAAAGTCCAGGGAAGGAAAGTCTTTGGATGAAAAGTTTGGGAACGAAAAGTCTAGGGGATGAAAAATCCAGGGACAAAGAGTCCTGTAACCACCTTGACTAATGGGGAGAATGATGTTGTTTTGGGGATACACCCTGCTATCATCCACCGACTGCATTTGTCGTTTTATATGGAGCCAGATCATTTCAATTGGCTTTAAATTTCTCTTAGTCCAGCAATAAAGAGTGATAACATGAATTCCTTCACCTCGCAAATATTTACAAGTGAGAGGATTCCACAGGTGGTGATGCTGATGTGGTAAGTTTTCGCTCATAAGGTGAGATTTATAACAACAGGACTTGCCATTTGTGGAGATTCTACAAATACAAGGTGAGAATATAACAAAACACACATTCCTGTCGCCATGTTGTAAAACTCTGGGTGTTCGGCCACTGGCGCTGTTTGCTCCTCCATCCAGTCTGCTGCTGATCAGTGATCGGCACCTCCTATTTCCCTCATGCTCTTTCCCTTCTATCTGATTAGCCAAAGCCAGGTGGCCCCCACCAGAATTTCAGCACGGGGAACTTTGGGCAGCAGAGCAAAATCTGTGCATGTTCACGTGGGAGGCGATCGCTTTACACCCCTACCACCGTGAACAAATCCGCTTCCCATCTGCCATCTTCCCCTGGACGCGGCGAATGAACACAAAGTGATGAAAAAGGCCTGCTGTAAGGGTGGCATAGTGGTGCAATGGGTAGTGCTGTGGCATCACAGCAATAAGGGCAAGGGTTTGAATCCGGCCTTGAGCCTCTCAGTGTGAAGCTTGCATGTTTTTCCATTGCTCAAGTGGATTTTCTCATTGTGTTCCATTTTCCTCCCTCAGCCCAAAAACGTGCATGCTTGGTTAAAACAAGTCTCACAAGAATGACTCACATGTTGATTTCCCAAAGGTCTGAGTGTGTCAGCAAATGGCGGGTGAGCCCTGCAATGAATTGGCGAGCTTTCCGGGGTCTGTTCTTGCCCCTTGTTCTTGTTTGGCTGGGACAGGCTCCAGCTTCCCTGTGATCTTGATGAGGAAGAAGCAGTTAAGATAATGGATGGATTTCTAATGTGAAGCCTAGCCCCACCCAACTCCACCCATAGTATTTCCACAGAGATTTTGTACAATGATCAAACAGTTTCAGCGAGTTGATATCATAGAGATGAGATACAGTTGTTTAATCATTCTGAAGAGTACCTACAAATCAATCATGTCGCTTTTCTCACATGAGCAAGCTAGTGTACTCTGTGTACGATGAGCTATGGGTCATGTGCAGAAAGATGCACTTCACTTAACATGAAATGATGAGCACAGCATATTGTTACTGCCACAATTGTTACTGCGTGGTAAATCCTCAGTGATGCTCATACTTTCGTTCTGCAGGGGAGCTGTATTTTAATGTTTTCCCTCAGGATAAATGAGTCGAGCCTCAGAGTTTGTCGGTACACATCACCAATCTCTGCGCTGTCCAAGATAAAAACGGGAGCTGAAAACAGACTCTCAATGAGTTTAAACCCAATCAAATCAGGTCGCCCGTTCAAACTAACCATTTATGAGGAAATTTTGCCTGAGAAAAATAAACAATATCCATGTCATTTACTGGAAAATAACTAGATTTTCTACACATGTAAGCTGAGAATAAAAAGCCATTGATATTCAGACTATTGAGCGGTGAGCCTCGAGAGCATATGTAATGAATCAAAAAATCAGGTTACCTTTGTATGATAAAACAAAATCAAATCAGCCAAGAATACAATTACTGATCACATACCCAGGCAACTGAATAAAATCATCAATAGTTTCACATCCTTCAGTGCAATCTTCCAGTATAGGTAACAATAAAATAATGACACAATATTTTGAGAAAAGGTTTTGATGGGTTTCCCTGTCATATAGACTCAGAAAGCATCTAATAATGGAGAAGACAAAAACAGTTCAGTAGATTATGAGTAGTTTAAAATGGATTATTATTATTATCATTAGTAGTAGTAGTAGTAGCAGGAGTAGAAGTAGTAGTAGTAGTAGTGGTATTAATTTGTACTACAATGGGTTTCAGAGATCCGTTAAGACTGTTGGAAATGCCAAATTCTCCTCTATGTAATTCAAGACTGGAAACATCTAGTCTCTTATTCACTGATAAGCCAAAATATTATGACAACCTGCCCAATATGCTGCCGATCCTCTGCAAGCTGCAAAAATAGCTCTGTCAAACTGATGTTTGCATGAAAGCCCGGAGCCATGGTTTCCCAGAAGAACCGTTCTTAGAGCATAACACCTCCCTCATCCAACCTTTCTTTTTCCCAGGATACATCCTGGTACCATCTTTTCCCTGGGTAAATGGAGCACATGTACCCAAAGTAACTTAAATCCATCGCTCTAAGGCCGCGTTCTGATGCTCATGTGTCAATTGTCAGCACTTTTGAAGGTAGGCGGGTTAGAATGGGCCCACAGGCTGGTCTGCAGCTACAAAGCCTCAAATACAGCTGGTCTCGTGGCACATTCTGCCTATAACCATAAATAAAAATTTCTGTGACTTGTGCCAAATTAGCTCTTCTGTCAGGTTGGACCAGACAGGATAGCCTGTGTTGCCTCACACATTGATGAGCCTTGGGTACCCAATGCCCTAAGTACCTAAGGAACTTAACCAATGCGCCACAAACAACCAAAAATTGGAAACATGGGGGAGGGACCACAGAAGGGGAGGAGAGCAAAATAAAGACTGACAAGGAGGAATAGAAAGAAATAACAGACAAGGACAGCTAGATTGCAGGAAAAGCAATGAAGAAGACAAAGGATTGGACATATGTGTGCTTCACTGCATTTGTTGATCAGGTGATTTGCTTGCATTCAGTGGCACAAGGTTATGAGTTTCCTTGTTTTTTTGTTTTTTTTTACTGATCCTCTCCTGTCTGAATGTGCCTGATGATCAAATGAGTCAACGGAGTAGCAGGCATGTCTTTGGTCATAACAAATGCTTGACTCCACAGCCACAGGTTATGTCCAAAATCATAAAATGCAACTTCAAAAGACATTGCAAATTTAAGAAAGTGCAATCTATCGGCGCAAAAGACATTTGGATGTCTTTGTTAACAGATTTACACCACAGGCCAAAAGTTTGGGGCCACCCTCAGATTCTTAAAATATGTCACACATCAACTGTTCTTTCATTATTTTTTGCACATGAAATGACTTCAGTGCATAAAATATAGGAAGCCAATTGGTTTTGAGTGAATTCTAGACCTCAAACCACATTTTAAAGCTACCTTGACTGATTGATCACTGACCACAATGTATTATACTTGAGTTCAAATGCCTTTGTGTTGCATGATTTTATGTCGCTAGGATGTGAACAATTTTATGTAACAAGAAGGCATGCTGTATAAATGCCTTCCCCAAAACCTAGGGGTCACATTGCACTTGGTACACCATTAAAAATCTGCTGGTGGCCCCAAACTTTTGGCCTGTAGTGTACTTCACAGTGGAGCTAATACATTTTGATGGGGGCTAATTTCTAAAGACGGTAGTCGACTGCTCATTTGTTTGTGTACAATATGGATATTGTCAACACTGGGCGAGGAGAATGCAGGAAATCCATGAATCCAAAATTTCTGTGTCCATAACGACAAACTTGTTCACAAATTCAAATATCAAGGTTAAGTCTGCAAACTAGTGGCACTCCTAGAGTGCAAACCTCCAGCAAGGCAAGACAGTCCAAAAGTTAGTGAGTGGAAGCAAAATTCAGTTACCGCTTGTCATAGGATTACAAGATGGCTGCCATGGCGGCCATATTGTTTCATTGATTGCGATCAAAATCAACAGGGTCCATCCCTAATGTAATAGCGACCCATCCAAGAAATTCCAGCGATATCTGTTCATTACTTTTAGAGTTGCCTTGTTCACAAACAAACAGACATACGAACAAACAGTAGCGATCACAGGACCTCCTGCCAACTTTGTTTGGCGGAGGTAATAAATAAGCACAAGTCAAGAGATGTTTAGTGATTGTAAAGGAGATTTGTGCCGTGCCTCTTAATTTTTAATCATGGACATTAGTCAGTAATATTGAGACTAATTTCATTACACAATTCTCCCTCATATGCACACGCATCAGCACGCTCATGCACAAACACACACGAACACACATCCGCATGCACATGTGCACACACACAGATGCAAAACTATACACAATAGGGGGACAAATCTCCACAGCAATCGTGTGTCTGGACTTTTCCACTGTGAATGTCAGAGATAGAAAGCATGTCTTTGGCGGACTTTCACAGTTTCAAAATGGTAGTGTCCACACCTTTTAGCAATTGGAGGTACTACATATAAGAGAAATTCATGTGACAAAAGCAGTTTCTTGGGTATAATACTATAATGATCCAGTGCTACGGCTGACCAAGCATGGCAGTTGATACATCCAATTCTGTTTGATGGTTACATCTGTTACTATATATATATATATTTTTTTTTTTTTTTTTTTCTGTGAGATTCTTTTCGACATGCTTTTTCATGGTGAAGTTTCCACAGCAATAATGCTTCCTACACTTTAAACCTAAGAGAAATGGAATTTATGTTTGAAAAGAATAATCTACTCTTGGAGGGAAACACCGCAGAGACTCTATGACAAATTTATACTGCAGAATAGAACAGAATAGTACAATTTGTGCCTCCAAAAAGACTGGATTAAAACATCATGAGGCCCACAAACAATTTGATATCAGTGGTACTGTAACAGTTCAGTGGAGGTTTATATGACCCGCTTTTACACATAACTGTAAATCTCAGCAGGTTTATCCTTACAAACTTACTTCAATACATGCCACTAAAACTATAAAAAATGCAGATTTCTTCAAATGTCAAACATTAACTACCAAAGTAGATGTTAGAAAACAATCCTTTTGGTCTTGGAATGAATTCAATGGCCTTCTCTGCTCACTCAGATAAGAAACCTTTCACTGCAATATAAAACCCACATGCAGATGCAAAACTTGATTTTTTTCATTTTGAAGAATGACTCAAGCAGGCCCATTTTCACTGGTAGGGCTTTCTTGAGAAGATAATGGGAATTAAACGCTGCCATTTAGTCAAATAAAAGCAAAGGATTTCTGGCTCCAAGTGGAGATAGAAGCAGTATAAACAACAACTGTGTGGCTATAAACTGGTCCAGGGGCCTACTATAAACTTGGAGGGCAGAGGAAGATTTAACATTCAAGAATTAAAAAGTGAAAGCTCAACGGAATAGCAAGTCATTTTACGCACAAACAAATAATTCATGTTGTGACAAATTTCTGACTTATTAAGAAAAAAACCATGTTCTGTCCCATATTTACCTTTCCCTCAATTTTTAATTGCAACCATGTCTGCATCTTTCTGGTTGGGCTATGGCGACAGCTTTTGCAGTACAAATGCAACAAGACTTTCATATCTATATTGCATGTGTGGAAGAATTTGTGCATTTTTGTGAATATAAGCAGCTGGATGACCCAAAATGACATTTTCAAGGCAGCAGGTTTCCCCTCTTGCAGGCCAACTCTTAAAGGAGTATCGCTCCTTTTTCATGGTCCTCATGTATTTTTCCTATCTGAAGAAAAATGTCCAAAGCTTCTAAAAAAATAATGTGACCTGTTTTCTAAATTTTGGACTTCTTTTCCAACAAAGCAAGCAAACATTTTTAACTGCACACTGGAGATAATAAAGCAAGACTACACATCTGCCACAGACGTTTCACATGAATGAACAGAGAAAATGAACTTTACATGCCTGGCTGAAAGAGAAATGTGTTCACACTGACCTTAGAAAGCACTGCCTTGGCTAAAACTGGTGAAATAAAGAGTGAGGATTTCTAGTATGCTGTATAAGAATGTTATTCAACCTCAGTTGAGTAACTGCATCAATGATGCAACTTGTAAGAGAGCTCTGAGGAATTTAAGTGGGCCCTGCTTAGAAGCATCCAAGCGTGGTGTGATATTCAGAACAGCTGATCCAAATTTCGGTCTAGATTTCCTCCGCACAGCTTTTAGTAATGAAATTATGTTGTTTCATGAGTGTTTAAAGATTGTCATTTCATTACTGACCGGAGCTTCAACAAGACTGCCATTTTTTGGAGGTGGACAAATGGATTTTTTTTCTTTTCTTTTTAGAGCTTTAGAAGAGGGCAGCCAATATCAAAACATAAGCCATGGAGTTTTTACTTTGTCTTGAACTTCAGCCCCAATAAAGTGGCTATTAGCTCTGATAAACACTGCCAGAAATTTGAATGGACATCAGAAAAATCCTACGCATCTCAGCATATCCGCAGTGAAGGGGATCGGTCTAATAAATTTCAAGTTGAGACTCAACTATTCTGTATTTTTACAAGAGAAAAGCTCCCTCTCATGAAGATTACTATCTGAGAGAAGCACCAGGGACAGGAATATTCATCCTCAACCTTCTACGAGCCAAAACTTGAGTATAAATACTTGCGCTGGTTTCATTTTTGTTAACAACACTGTGATAGGTAACAGTGTTACCTTAGTGTGTTAATTCATATGAGTGAGTAGCATGCTGCAATGTCTGTAAAGCCACGAGTTTTGTGTGTGTTCATACAGTGCTCTCGATGTCAGAGTTGGTTACATTTATTTAGTTACCTTTGTAGTTTGAGTGCTTTTTATTCTGTTATGCATCTCTCTGAACTTAACATATGTCTTATCTCTGATTTCATTCAATCTGCCCTCTGCCCTTCTCGTATAGTTTCTCATTCAATTATTTGTGGCCATGCCCCTCTCCGCTCTCTCCAGCTCACCTTTCCATCTGCCTTGTGTTCACATCATTACATCCCCAGTTATTTCAGTCCTCTTTTCTTTCACGGCGGGGGGAGTTTTGTCCCAGTTCTGTCAACTACAACCCTTATCTTGAGTATTAGTTCCTGAGTTTTGATTTTATTTGTTAACTTCCTAAAGCCTAACGTCACCCTGGTGGTAGTGGCGGCGTTATGGGATGTGCCATGAGCCTCTGACCCGTAAACGCATAATTGCTCTCAAGCTGTTCCAGTTTAAGATAGCTTGATTTATAATCACACAATTTATTTACTGAATAATAAAGACCAATATATAAGCCTGAAAGTATTAAGAAATGACAAATTTCTGAAGGGCTACATTGACAACGTATTTAATGGTGATATTGTATGGATGGAGGAAAAAGACAAGTAATAAAATAAAATTTTACCTAAAATTTAATCTAGTGCTAGTTAGTGCATTGTGAAAGTTTCACAGATGGCATGCATTTAAAGTCATTTAAAATGCATGCTTTCTGTTATATTTTCAAGGAAGCAAAGTCATTCATGAGGTCTTGATAGTCTAGCTTCTGGTAAAGTTTTATGAAGGCTATAATATGAGATTGTAAGAACGGCATTTATCTAATTAATTAATTTTTAATGAAACCTAAGTCTTGTCTGAATGCAATCTTCAGCAGCATTCACTTCATCACATTCTACTTCAAGACGAAATTTCAAGAAAGTTAATTTCTGTCCTCTTGTATTGTTGCCTACCTCTTCGATGCAAAGATGTATGTCTTCATTATTAATGGAAATGCAGCTCAATGGAAGCCTATTGGAAACTCAGTAGATTAATTGGATTAATTATCCAATTCTTACTCGGGATCAGTTTGAGTGTTAACCTGCTTTATGGTAATGTCGCTGGTTGCAGTTTTAGTTTACATAAGTAAACTTTACACGTGGACCTGAGTTCGCAAAATGGCATTTTTAGAAATGTTTCTTGGGTGATTCAAGCGAATGGGACACGGACGTAAAAAATAAATATCCCGTTGTGTGAGCTGCAGGAATTCAGAAGCTTTGTAAGACATAGACGTTTTATGTTACCTTCAATGTGGATAGGAAAATGCTTGATCATTTTTGCAATGAACAATAATGCAAGCTGAGGGGAAATATACTCAGCAACAAAAGTTTCTGTGACACCATTTATGTGTATGTTATAAATGACACGCAAAGATCTCAATGCAATCAATATGTTTATTTAACAGGAGAAACACTGACTTTTCAGTGCCAACGTCACTCAAAACGAAAAATGTCATTTTCATGCGTCATGAAGCACTTGTCTGACGTCTAACCAATTGTGACCTTCACACTTTAATACCGGGTGTGACTTCCTCGTGCCATGATGCAAGCAACGCATCTCCGGCGCATGGACCGAATCAGATGTGCCAGAAATTGCTGTGGGATGTCATTCCAAATCTGACGTAGACGTTGTCGCAATTCCTGGAGTGTAGCTGGCGGGTTATCCAACCGCCGCAAACGTCGATCCATCTCGTCCCAAAGATGCTCGATTGGGGACATGTCTGGGGATCTGGCTGGCCATGGCAGGACATTGACATGTTGTTGCATCAGATACTGCTGTACAATCCTTGCAACGTGTGGTCTGGCGTTATCATGTTGCAGCGTTATTCCGGGACCATGTTGCATCAAAAACGGTACCACCAATGGCCGTAGCACTTCATCGCGATATCTTTGACCTGTCAGATTTCCATCAATAACAAGCAAATCTGTTCTGTTTCTAGCCGTGATCCCTCCCCAAATCATGACACTACCACCTCCAAAACGATCAAATTCCTGAACACAGTTGTTGGCATAACGTTCTCCACGTCGACGGTATACACGTAAACGACCATCACATCGGTTAAGCATGAATCTTGGTTCATCAGTGAAGAGTACAAGATCCCACTGACGTTGGATCCACCGTCGATGTTGTTGTGCCCACTGTAGATGCAGTCGTCGGTGTTGTACTGTGAGTATTGGACGTCTTGCTGGCCGACGTGGGACAATGCCAAAATGACGGAGACGGCGACGGATTGTCTGTGCAGACAGTCGCCTCAAACCAGGTATCGTTCTTGCAGTTATGGTTGCAGGTTGGAATCGATTTCGGAGATGGGTTGTTCGAATCCAGTTGTCCTGTCTGGGAGTGGTTACTCGTGGACGGCCGCTGCGAGGACGGTCTCTGACATGTCTTGTCTGCTGATGACGCTGCCATAAGTTCCAAATGGTGTTTCGGTGGACATTCAGGCGATGAGCAACTTCCCTCTGCGAGGTTCCGGATTCAATCATCCCAATGGCCCTCCACCGATCATTTTCAGACAGTCTTGGCATTTAGAGGGTAGAGTTCCTGATCCGAAATGGCTGTGTTTTCGATAAGTGATGCTTCCGTCGTTCATCAGGCACAATGTGAACATTCCAAAAATTCTCCTCTTTTATTGCCATCCACAAGCATGATTTACGCACATTTTCACATGCAAAGTCATTTTCTCGCATTTTCATGATTTCCATTTCAATGTTGTGTTTACGTGTACTGTTTCAGTCTGATATCACCATGTATGAAAATTTCATAATTGCGTTATGAAAAATAATTAACAATATTGGTGTCACAGAAACTTTTGTTGCTGAGTAATAGATGCCACTAGACCCTCGCAGCTGAACAAATTTAGATTTAGTTGCTAATTAGAAGCCCTAAATGGGTACGGGTCTGGAGATGTAATGTGTTTTACGGCAAGGTCAGAGCAGAACCAAGATGCCTTTGATGGCAAGACCAGAGCAGAAGAGGTGAACGGTTTACAGTTTTGGATTTCCCCTTTTGTCTGCTTGCTTTTGGCATCAGCTTGGATTTATCACTGGTTTATGATTCTGCCTTTGTCCCTGCACTGCATTCCGCCTGGCTGGTTTCTGATCTCCTCCCTGCGCTACAGCTTGTTATATGCCCACTGATTCTGCATCGCAATCTTACTTTTGGTTATCAACCTGGACTGTCTTACACTGATTATTGCCAAAATAAACAGTGTGCCACTTAACTCCAGTCTGAGCGTGCCCTGCACCCACATACTTACATATGGATGAATGGATTGAGCAACCTTGAGTTTAGTAGCAAGCTATTCAATTGTGTACTTACTGGCTGATTTCATAATTTTGCGATCTTCTGACAACCACGTCTCACCAGGAAGCTTAAATTACCCATGAAGCAAAATTTTTGTTTGAATATTTATAAAATAAAAAATAAGTGGTTTGAAATACACAATTCAAAAGCGTAAGTTGTCAAATTTCGCCCTCAAAAATAGTCCTCGAATTGCACAGTCAAAATATCGTTTAACAAAAATTGCTAATGTCATTGAGGTTCTAAAAGATCAATTGAATTTTACAGATAGTAAACAAGTTACTTACTTATTGTCTTCTGACCACTGTCGGTGACGACGCAAAATCCTGCCAGTGACTTCGCCAATGACTTCAACCCTTCATAGCCACCACTAGTAAGCAAAATAAGTGGGAAGGAGGACGATATTGTGCTGCTGGTGTGTCACATTCTGCATATTCTGCCTGTTTTATTTTTATTTCCACTTAGTTTGTTTATTTCATGCATTGTGTATCATCTGCCACATTATGCACATTGTTTTCCTCTGGATTGTCTTGAGTTTTTATGTTCTTTGCCGGTGCATGCCCCCGTCTGCGAGATGTCACATTTTGGGTGATTTTGGACGTTTCCTGTGTTTCACTAGTTCCTTCGTGCCTCATTTACTTCCTTCAACGCTTATTACTAATTAAGTACTAATTACATTAACACTGAATGTTTTGTCTAGTTTATCTACTAATCCTTACTAATATACTAATCCTGTAAATAACTAACATACTAACTTGCCCATTTGGATAATATTAGTTCTGCACAGACAACTAACTCTGCTAATTGATTCTCACCACCTTCCACACTAATCTGTAACTTTTTGATCTCCCAGTGCTTTTCCTTTCTTTCTGCAGAGACTTTGCAACCGTCTCTTATACCAACCTGTTTCATCCTCTCTCCCCACTTAAGCTCTCCTTGAATGGAGCTGTTGTTTTTTAAGGATGTCCTGCGAAAACTAGTCAGTAGCAACATTTCCATCCACTTGTCAATCAAACTATCTGAAGTTCGCCAAAAATATTCATGCGAAAAAAGCAGGTGAAAATGTGTTTCCATCTAACGGCATTAAAGCGAACAAAAAGTTGTGCATGATGACGTCACATGCTGTTATGCAATCAAATTGGTGTATCGAATGGATATCTGACATTTTAAGCTGTTTCCATTCATTTTCGCTCTTAATCGCAGAACTTTCAAGTGAACAAAAGTAGTGTGTTAGCTGACTAATTTAGCTAGTTAGCAAAAATGGATCACGTCTACTAACAAATGATGATAACTGCACAAGTTGTACGTGCTTATGTGCCAGCTATTAGCAACATAGCAAACCATCATCAGAAGGCAACGACAGCATCAAAACACCGTCACGATGCAGTAGCAGATTTAATTAGCAAATAACGTTTCCATCAGCATTTATCGCATAAGCCTTTTACCGATCAAGAGAAAATCCGATCAGATCAGCCATATACTTTGTGTTGATATTCTTGAAATTAAGTCAAATTTCACCATTTCCATAAGGCATTTCTAATTCGATATGACTTAATTTGCATAAGAACGTGTGGATGGAAAACGGCTTTTGTCATTGTTTCACATTTTTTCTTGTTTAACAATCTCTTATGTTTTCCCTCTCAGTAAAAGTTTAGATCATTCCTCACACCTGTTGCCCCACCTAGCTCGTTACCTACCTTGTGAATAAGTAGTCCCTCACTTCTGCCGAACTCTTGTCAGACTGTTGATCATCTTTTCCTGTGCTGAGCTTCTTGTATGCCAGTGATTTAATTGTGATTCTGTGACACCCTTCTGCTCAACTCTGATTTCTGTCTGTACCTGCCTGAATTTTTTTTTTGCCATCTGATTACAACCCTTTTTCTCCCCAACCTCGATTTCTGTATTTTGCTGCACAGGGTTTTGAATTCGGATTTCGGACACTCTACTCTCCCACTGCCTAGCAACTTGGTCCTGTTACCTGTGCTTTTTAGCTTTTGAACCCCTGCTTGGACTGTTTTTTTTTTAATTGCCCCTCTGTATTGTCACTCTGATTACCTGGCTTTGGACTTGGACTGTAACAAAGACCACAAATTTTTCATTTTGGACTACTTGCAGTTGTTTCCTTTCACCAGACATAACACTGTTGGTTAGGGGCACCATGTTATGTCCTGAGTTTTCTTTCTTGTTTTTCCTGCAATCCAGACCTTTTCCCTCTTTAGTTTTCATTACTTAATTATTTGAGTAAAATTAAATAAATATGAAAAAAATCATGCCCTGGACCTCTATGCTCTCGAGAAAGTTTTGCTGATAGCGTGATTATTCAGAATTTAATGAACAGAGCAATGTATACTTCAGAGATGGCTCTTTAAAATCTGTTCCTGCTGACAAATTGTGCCCACTTTCCTCTCACAATTTGATCCTTTGAGAACATTCTGGGCATGAACGACATATTCTGAGCACTCTGTTGGTTAGGGCACCAGAAACGCAACATTGCCCTCATTGCCACTTACTTTGCTTACAATCTGCTATATTAAATTGATCTTTTTACCCCAAATTGGTGTCAGTGGTTGTTGGCATGTAGTTTTTGGCTGTGCAATTTTAATACCATTTTTGAGGGCAAAATGGCACAATGTTCAATGTTTGTTTTGTCCTTGTCGGCATACATGCATTTTGATCGTCATGATCCACATGTACATTCCGCAATCATATTTTTCAAATACAAATATGGAAATACATGAGGGAAAAATTAAATAATACCCAGCCAGGTCCAGAGCACTGCTCTGTGGCATATGCTCTGCGTTACCTATAAAGACAGGTGTGTGGACCAGTGCCACATGGTTCAGAACCTGTCTCTTGCCTTTGGGGGTCCTGGAGCAGCAATGCAAGTTCCCAGCCATGTCAGCAATCCGACACCCATCTGTTACTGAGGCACCTGAGAAATGTGTGGCCATGTGCGCAACTCCCTCACCCACCTGTCTCGCACCATCAGGGATGGTGCAGGAGAGATAAATGAAAACCCACCATGAAAACTAATGGGCTCATTAAGGATTGAACCGTAAACGTTGGATATATCTGCAATGCAGTGGAATTAGCTAGAGAAGAGGTAGTATGCTATACAGGCCTTTGCTGTACAATACTATAACAATATGTCAGGTTAGTTTCAAATCAGAAAAATTTTTTCTTCTGTTATCAAACTTGAGAAAGTGCTAAGGTGAATTGTGTTTCAGATTAGTCTTGCAATTTCAGAATGTCTCATTTCTCTTTATTAAACATAATTTATCATTGGTGTTATAAAAATAGGTATCATTATTATCATTTAAGAGCTGTACTAAAATTTGCCGCTGCAATTTTCTAGGACATTTTCTTCATTCACTTTAAAGTGAAGAAAATTGCGGTCATTTTGTTTCTTAATTTTACCACTGATTTGACATTTTAAAAGCTGGCTGTGTACATTACAGTTCGCTTCAAAATAGAAATAACTTGAAGACTGCTCCAGTGATAATGATGAAGCATTCAAAGCATTTTATTGTAAGTTTGTTTTCCACCACAACACGTCGCCCACACGGAGAGATCAACACTACACACTCATCAAAGAAACACAGACCATTTATATAATGTAAGGTAATGACAACACCCAGTCAGACAGTCTATGTCCATCTTGGCCATCTCAAGAAAATGGCTCTCCATTCACAATATTTAAAGGTAACCCAAATGGTACAGTATGTCTGGAGTTGGACCCATCTGAGCACTTAATACCATTCTCAGTTTTGGATATCTGGACCTAACACAGCAATGATGGCTGTCCTTAGGTGCTCTATTATATGTTAAGATGTTTTTCCTGTGGAAGGCCATTTAACAACCATCAACATTATGGCTGAAGCCAAGCACTGAGGACCATTACAAAAGCCTACCCAGGTGAAGCAGAAAAACTGTCATATAAAATCCATAAAAAATATTCAGGGAAAAAAACCCTTTAAAACTTACCACAAGCAGCCTTTCACAGTAGCACTTCAGCAAATCCCTATAATATGCCATTGTTTAAGAACCTAAATAACATTTTTGGGAAGCAAAATTTTCCGAAACTGTAATGCAGCTTAGCAAAGCAGTCAATTTAACGTAAACCAGGAAGAACCTTTGATTGTTAATAGTTTTACTCAGCCACTTTTAGCCATTGCTCTTTAACATTCAACTAGGGGGACTGTTTTCCAACTGGAGGTCTCTCAATGGTAGAACTCATTACGAATCTTTTATGAGAGAATGTAAGTTCCTATTAATTTCCTTTACCTAGCTTGGGCTCACTTTCTCTAGATTTATTCCCTGCCAGATGAACATTATGATACCCCCTAAGTTTCTGTTTTGATTGGTGGAACACAGCGTGGATTTTTATTGCAGCACACAGATTGCATTGATTAATACTCTGTAATTAGACTGCCTTAAATGGAGTACCCAGCTTGTGGATGAGATGTCGAATTTGCATTACAAATCAGTAAATAGGAAAATAAACACTAGTTAGAAGAATTCAATTACAAATTTGTGTATCTGCTTCTGCAGAGGGGTACAAAGGATGCCTAATCACCAGCCCATTTGCCCAAGTGCTAAGTGTATCCCTTTGTTTTGAGTAAAATAATAAAAATAATAATAATAATAATAAAAACTATTTCAAATTATTGATCTATAACAAAGTTTCTGATCATCGGACCACATTTGTCAATTACTTTCTGCTCTTTCACGAAAATCTCAGCATCCAAGGTCAAAATTATGATGAAAACATGACCAATAACATGCATAGAGATTAAGAGACATAAAATTTTACGTCAGTAAAGAAGTTTTAGCCAGATTTCATGCATTTTAATTGATAGAGCTTCATTATGTTGTTCAAAAAGCCCACTGGTGCAGCGGGAAGGGGCAATCAGCCGATCTCTCTCCAGTTAAAACATTTACTTATGGAGAAAAAAAGAATTTCTACTGGCCCCCTTGTCAAATTGTCTATTTAACCTCACTAAAGCTTCAAATCAAAGATAGGACATGGGAAATATGTAGGTAGTGGTATTCTCACAAATAGATGCATGTGGGCTTCCTGCCATGCAAAAAAATTTCCTTACGATTAAAACCCAGATCCGACTTCATATCAATTCACGGTCTGCACATTCCATATCTCAATAAATTGCGGCATGTGTCCTCTTAGACACGATAGCAGACATGTATGAGTACAATTTAATATGATTGTTTAAATTCAATTTCTTTGGATGGAAGACATTTGGTTGAAACTTTTTCTAAAGTTTTCATTGGCAGAGTATTTTTGACAACCATTCATTAATTAACTTACTTTGTACATCCTACTGTGTTTTAGAATAATCATGCCATCCTTGGCAATGATTTATCTACCATTAACTGTTGTAATTTGTAACGTGAGGCAGCTGATCAGGAGCAGCTGCACGAGTTGGCTTGATAGTATTAGGCTGAGAGGGAAGGGGTTGGGGGGAGGGGCTTGTAACTTACACTGGAATAGGACATCATTCAAGCACACCGAAAAATGCATTTTAAGGGTACATTCACATGAGGTACGATTATTCTGTATCATGCCACAGTACAATTCCTAAGTATCCTATGTATGTACGGCATACTATAACTATGCCGTAAATCTTTGCATTTCTGTGTTGTGTCCACTTGTGATTGTATGTTTTCGTCTGCCCAAATTTCGACCAAGCATTTAATATCTTCGTTTGACTGGAGAGATCCTTTCATCGCTTGGTTTGTTAGAGCAAAAGAGTCGAATAGTGAAGACGTCAGGTAACAGTCCACTTCCGTGTTCAAGTATGGTTGCTTTCACATTTGTTACGAGTATGGATGAAACACGCCCGAGACCACCTCTTCCAAGCGGACTCGTGTACCTCTTGTGACCATCTCTACTACTATTTGAGTGATGCGTCTGTCTCCCTCTGTCAGCAGTGCTAGCGCACAACGTACGTCACTCATCGTACGTCATTTCGTTACTGTGAGATGAACGCTGGCTTCATTTTTTTCATTTCATTTCTCTTCGCTTCACACAGGCTCGATTCAGCCTCACTTTGTTTCACGCAGCTGGACCTCAAGTTTGTAGCGCTGGCTAGAGTACACTGTTATGCACTTTCACCTTTTTTGCCAGTTATTTTAACAGTAATTTTCCAATATGTTTACAACAGAGTTCTGTGTATGTTCAGTGTAAACAACAGTTAAATGAGCGTAGGACTCTATGTATAGTTAAAACAAACAGGAACCAATGCATTAATTTAACTGTTAAATTCAATCACTCCATAACAGTGTCGCAAGACCAATGACCGAGCCTGATGAGATCACATGTTAATTACAGAATCATACACGATCGCCTGAGATAAATAATACATGGTGTATAAAGTGCAACTTCAGGGAGGCAACAGCCTTTGTTCTTTACCAAAAGTTTGAGGAACGGTTTACTAGCTTTGATATGTTTATTTTGGAGATTTTGTACTTCTAACTATGGATAACTAACCTTGATTAATTAATGTACTTAATTTCCTCTTTGCGTTGGGTTTGCCATTTTTTTGGAAAGTGCTCTGTCGATAAAGTTTAGCCCACATATTTTTTTACTTTGGTTGCTGTCCTAGCCCACAACATGAATTGGCACTAACACGAATTTTGAAAATTAACCATATGTGTTGATGTTGGGTCTGTTTACTGATCGAAGCCGTGCTTTAGTGTTGTGTTTGTGCTGCGGCATCCGGCAAAAACAGAAGTCTTGCGTATCGGCTTGCCACGTACGGCTCTGGTTTGCTGGAGCTGGGACGGATGAGAAATGCAAAGCAGTGGATCTGGTGTAAACACACTCATTGACTATAGTGAAACTAAACAGCTATGCTATGGTGGCGGAGCGCAGATTGAGCAAACACGCATCTGGTGTAACTTGGGGGTAAGATGTGGAAGCACATTGGAAGCATGCAGGAATGTATATATATATATATATATATATACAGACGTTCCTGTAATAATAATATGACTGTTAATATAAAATAATCAGAAATCGGCTACCTGTAAAATAGAGTATTTATTTGAATCTGGCCAGGATAAGAGTTATCTGCTAGCCTATGTTAGCATAGCCTACATATCTGTAGTTATATTGCTGGAGGCTAATTATTTTTTTTATTTATTTATTTATTTCAGACATAATAGTCCATAGTGTATAAAGGAGGTACAATATGTAGAAATATATTCACAATCTGTAACAAGTATAAAGCATTTTGTGCCAATAATCAACAAGTGAAGAACTAAAATAGACACTAGAATTCACAATGGCAAAGATTATAAAATTAACACAAGTTTGTAAACGAGATAAAAAATTAAAGATTGATTTCCTCAACATCTCAGCAAATGAACGTATACCATTAGAAACAAACATGTGACTAGCACTACACCTTCGACTAAAACCATGGATTATTCTAAATACATTGTTAAAAGCTACTCGGAGCAAATGAAATGTGGAATATTTAAAATCAACCCATAAATAACACAGGTATACATTTGAACAAAAAGACATAAACAACCTATTCTTAACAGCAATAGAACAAAAGTGAAAAGTTCTTGAAATCATATTTCCTCGACCATAGAGAGATCTGACTGTAGCACACATATCATTATCATCTGTCAAATCATTAGTTACCACATGGCCAAGATATTTATAACTTTTAACATATTCTAATACCACATTATCCAAAACTACATCTATGAACACATTATGATTATTGGTATCAAACTGCATAATCTTAGACTTTTCGGAGTTGAAAATAATATCATGGGACTGACCATATTTGGAACAAATATCTAAGAGATGCTGAAGACCTTTAGCAGATGGAGACAAAAGCACAATGTCATCAGCATACATAAAATGATTAAAAATCGAGCCCGAACAGCAACAACCAACAGGAGTCTTGTTGAGTTCAATACTTAAAAGTTTTGTATAAAAGTTAAACAACTGTGGAGAAAGTTTACCACCTTGCCTAACACCATTGGATATTGAAAAACTATCAGAGAGTGTGGATCCCCACCGGATTCTATACAATTGACTAGAATACCAATATCCAATCATTCTAACAATAAAAGAAGGGGTAACACAAACATTTAATAAGTGACCATTAACACTTAATTAACACATTAATATGTAATATATACTTTTATCGGTAACAGTAGGCCACTGCCTGACTTTGTCCACCCAATCTGCCATTTCAGCAAGTATCGATGCTATTGACATAATAATTTATAGAATTTATAATCACTTCTGCCAGTGGCACAACCTCTCAAGCAGGCAATTTAATCAGAACTGTCACCGCAGTTATGGCACCGCCATCTTAAAATCGCTCGCCGGATTAGTCAATATCCTTTATGGCTTAAAATGAACAAGTTGTGCCTAGGCCAGTGTATTTTCCATTTATAAGAAATGACAGGAACAGTTTTTTAGGAAAACTGCAATTTTCAACTGTGTGCAAAATGTAATAACTTTTTTGACATGACATGATTGCTTATTCACCCGTCACAAGGGTTATTTTGTATTTTTCCATGACTTATGTAGCCTTACTATCCATTTCAAAGCATTGTAAAAAGATGCAGATACATTCATGGACTTGTATTATAGGGCCATGAGGGGAAAGGCATGTGTACTGTCCTACAGTTAGAATCGACCATTTTGACAACCTTAGAGACCCAACTTTGATAGGCTGTCATACAATGACAAAAATAATCTTATCTTTGCACATGATAATTTAGGTCCCATAGATTTGAAAACAAGTTAAAAGTAAGGTCTAGCTTCACTTTTGAAATTTGTCGTTTGCCATCCACCCTGGAGTGTGTTTCCCAAAGCATATTCGCTAATTAAGTGAGCAACTTACTCACTCAGTTTGTCCATTCATAGTCAATGTTTCCAACTAGGTGCCAACTATCCACAGTACTGTGCAAAAGTCTTAGGCACCATGCACTTTTTTCTTTTAAATTCAAATCTGCAATAGATGTTTACTTTTTGATTCCATATTAGAGTTCCTGAAAATAAAAAGTAAATTAGAAATTATAATAAAGTTTCAAAAATAAATGTTTGTATTCCAAAAGAAAATAGTCGATACAGATATTATAGTCTTGACAAAGCCTTGATGTCAGCATCATCACGGCTGTTTGTAATTTCTTGAGGGATAGACTCAAGTGAGGCAGTCTCTCTGTGGAAGAACGGTGGCTGAGTTCAGAGTTCTCCACTCTGTTTGGGACAAGCAAAAAGCCAATCATCTTATAAAACTTTAGCACAGCAGGACAGTGCCCCAAATTTTTTGGCAAAGGGCAGTCACACCAAATATTGATTTGATTCAGTTTTTAACAGTCTACAGCTTGTGTAGCACATTACTCAGTTATTAGAAACTTTTAATTTTATCATTTTTGCAAGCATAGTATTTGTCCTAAAAAATTGCTTTAAATCTGCCTAAGCTTTTTGTACAGTACTGACACACTCATGTACATGAGATGTGATTACCCCATATGACTCTAAAGCGCTTTGAATATCTATGACAGGGCACTGAATATGTGCAATATTCATTCATTCATTTATTCATTCATTCATATATACATTTATATTCTGCACAAAATATTCTGTATTGCTGCATAGCTATGGTCCATTGCTCATCATTTCTGAATGTACTGCAAAGATCTAAAATAGAGTTCCTGCTCCCTATAGAGATCAAATGGCTCCAGATACTGTATGTGTAAAATACAAAGCAGTAAACTTCTTGATGCACCAAGTATATATGAAAGAGCAAGGGGGGGGGGAAGGAAGATTCCATGAAGACACAGTGGAAATAATGCAAGAGAATCACAGCCCCGCAGGAGTATAAAAAAAGTACATCCCATAATACACCATCCCTGGGCTGCACCACTAACGACCGCCAGGGGAGTTCACAACCATCATTTACACCTGTCTCCTGACAACTCTTCACTGATGGGGCACCATTAACAAGACATGCTATAACTTGCAATGTGTTGGCTTACCTTTGCTTCCTCTCCCATCGTATTTTCCCTTGTCATTCCCTCCCAAACACACGCACACACACACACCTAGATGCACACACACACACGCACGCACTCACACAGTCTTCCCAATGCAACAATATTATTCCCTTAAAAATATACTTCCATGGCAAAATTAAAGAACAATGTTCAAAACATCCACTGAATTACTTTCCTACACATGCAGTATTAATCCATCAACAGTGATGTATGGATTCTTGCTAGGTCGGTATTGTGCACATCAAAAACGTGTTATTTATAACATTGATGAATTGAATTATTCATCGGGGAAGTGTAGGACTCGAAAAGAGGGAGGATATCGGAGCCACCTGTCATATAAAACCAGTGATGAAATATGAAAAGGGGCCTTGGCGGGCATGTATATATTTATCTACATTTGTGTTTGTTATTGCTCTTATTTGTATTAATATGTGTGGTTTCTGTGAAAAAAAAAACTGTTCTTTGGTTTGATTGAGAGTGAAAACTGGGAGATGGAATTATTAGACAAAGCTCCAGCACATCAGGGGCTTAGCAGCATAGCCAGGGATCATCGCTGGAGCTTGTCATGGAAATTACTGGCTGCTCCCGGGATTCGGGCAGCAGATGCGCCTGGGTGAGATTGCTGGCTTTGGGTATTAAAACCAAACGTGATTAATGGCCTTCACAGTGAACAGTTATTATGCGAAAGGTAAACGGACAGGGATTTGGAACCAGAGGATAATGCACACAATTGATTGTGAATTAATTTATCCTCTGTCCTATTTGCATTTGATGAGGGGGGTGTGTAAAATATGACAGTGAAATCCAGTGAAAGAAAAATGTAGTCAGAGAGAGACAGAAAGAGAGAGAGAGAAAGAGAGGGGGTTGATAAACTCCAGATGAACAGAAACCACATTTCAAAGACGATCTCTGAACAAAATAGATGCTCATTTTAACACCTGCCCACAGATTTGGTGAGATCTGAAAAACGTGTATGCTGGGGTGGTTTCAACAGCCAAATACGGTGCATGCTTACCAAAAAAAAAAAAAAAAAAACTATTTGAGGTGAATGCTGCATTTCTGGGGTGGAGATAAAATATTCATCTGTGTTCCATTTAAAAGAGAGACTATTTTCAGATCAAGCAGGAGAGAGAATCAGAATTTCTTCTCCTACTTATTAAATTATTTAGAGCTCCTGCCTGCACTCTCATTAAGAATCTCGAGTAGACACAGCTAGCGCAGTACAGAGAGAAGAGAACATCCTGCCTTTGACAGAATGAGAAGATTTATATAAGGATAGGAGAGCTCCCCTCTCTCCATCTTCCTTGTTTTCTCTCTCTCTCGCTCTCTCTTTCTTTCTCTGTCTCTCTTTCTCTGGTTTATATCAAAATGCATATTAAAATGCATCAGTGGGATGAAGAATTTCTGGCACACTTCAAAACATAGCACAAAAAAGGCTCCTCTGCACTCAGGCTTTAAATGAGCCTCAGTCTTTGCACAGCTCTGTTTGAAGGCTCTGCTCAGTGGGTAGTCCAAGGGCAGTGCCACAGGGATCTCCAGTATGATGTGACAGCGTTACTCTCTCGGCTTACTTCACTTCACCTTCTCCCGGCCGTCCAGCAAGTACAGCATCATGAAGATACAGGGCTCATCCACCCACCAGCTCTTTGCTCTCCCCCGTACCTCTCTTTCACCATGTACTGCATTAGATGTGTGTTGTGATTGGTGGCTTGGCTAACTACCCAACACATTCTCATCTCGACTCTTCATACAGTGACGCTACCTGTATGCAGCGATCAAGCGTTGATATGCAAGGCAATTGGAGGCTTTTGGCGTCCTAATTTCACGCCTAGGTTGAGGGTTTGGGTTAGGGGTTAAGGGTTAGGGGGTACGGTTCATCCTAAACTGGCATGAAATAAGGACTCAAAAAGCCTCCTCTTGCGTCGTATATCGACATTTAGTCAGGCACAGGGATGTGCCGACAGGGTATGCAGTGACTTCTCCTTTTTTATTGCTAGATTTTGTCAACCTGTTTCCACATACTATGCCTGATTGTCAATCGATCAATTTGGCCTTTTTTTCTGGTCAGTTAAGCCAGTAATGATTAAGAGGTGAAAGTAACAAAAAGATATTTTTTTTTAAAGATTTTTTCCTTTATTTGACAGTTATACTGTGTAGAGAGACAGATAAGTCGGGAGAAGAATGGAGGAAGACATGCAGCAAATGACCTGAGCTGGAGTCGAACCCAGGTCGCTGCGAGAAGGACACAGCCTTCATAGTACACGCACTTAGACCAATGAGCCACCAGGGCACCCCTTATTTGATCTTTATGCTTTGAGTTGAGACTGCAAAGAAGTAAATCTTAATAATTAATAATAATTAGGAAAAAATCTCAACTCGCTCAGTAATTCCGTATATTGTTTTGATCTTCTGTTTATCGGATTATGAAAGAAGACTGAAAATAAACTCCCTATTTTTTTAAAAATGGCGTTAAAAAGTAAATGTTTAAGGGGGGAAATATTATCATAACCATATTGAACACAACATGAGAAAGGTTGTAATATTAGTTAATGGCATTGCGTTAGCTTCCTCTTAGCAAATATGAACAAACTTGCTGTCTCGTGAGCATTTTAAGGTCGATGCACTGAGCAATAATGTCGTGGATGGAACTGGCACGCCATTCTGCCATTTAGTGTTGTGAAATAGTTAATCAATCCTCAGATTGCTAATTAAGCAAAGCAAAAGAGTTATTGTTTGTTTTACGGTGAGGATTCTACCTACCCTAACAAACCTCCGACGGCACGTCACTGGTCAGGCAGCATCACTATGTCAAGATCACACTGGGCTCAACTACCATCTGTGCATTAATGGCAGTCTCACGGAGGTGGGGATATTTGTCAAAGCAAATGTGCAGGTGCCTCATTTGTACATCTTTGCTTTGCCCCTGAAGCTGGAGGCAAAGGAGTACTAATGCAGGCGAGCTTTTACAACTCCATCATGGCTAAGAAGGGCCGTCCAAGCATGCCAAACTGCTTGGAGCGATGTCACTGCATGGTGTGTAAAAACGCTCCATTAACTGGGGACACAACATTTTGTTCTGTTTATGACAGATCTAGTAAATGCTCCACAGTTGGCCCAGCCGCATGCGCCTCCCACATAAAAACCTTGTGCTCTTTTTGTGAAAACTGAACAAATATCAGGTAAGATGGAAATGCAGCTGCTGGTCTTCTGGATTATTTCATTTTACTGCCATCAAAGTTGTCACTGTGACTGCTACACATTTTTTTGTGTGTCTATAGAGAATATTTTTATTTCTGTGTCCTGATATGTCAGATTCCTACTGCTTCAATAGGTTTTGTTAATATATGCTCTCACGTCGGTGAAACATGAATTAAAAAGAAAAATGCAATTCTTTAAATCAAAATGAGTAAAGATACAAACACTGTTTGTAAAATTAATAATTTTTACAGCTGGATAGTCCCCTGAAAGCAGACTGAGCGTAAATGGAATGAGTGGCTTAATACAAACAATACTGGTACAATGCAGTTGCACAACGGTAGTACGTTACCTGGAAATTGAACCTCTAGCCTTTCGGCTACAAGCTCAGCTCTGTAAAAGTAAATTACTGTTCAGCTTTGAATGGCAGCTTGGAATTCCTGCCAGAATTTGAGGTGGGTTTCCATTGTGTGACAGCATTCAACTAATACAATGCATGTTATGTGTTCTGTAACATAATACTGGAAAATCAGAGGTACTGATTCCAAGGGGTCAGAGAGAAAGAGTTTTGCCATGTCTTCCACTGACAAGCCCATGCAGCTGATTTATTCATTAGTTCAATGTTCTTGCTGATGAGTCAGTCTAATTAGAAAATCCTGGTGTTTGGATGATATTATGGACTTTCTACTCTGTAACTTCTCTGTAAATTCCTGTACGGCTTGATATCTATTCAGTGAAATCCATTCAACCTACAATGCCTGCATTGGGCAGTGGCAAGTGACACTTGGTCATGCAATCTTCCCTTTGCCAGTTTTGCCAACCTGGCGGAGCTTGAATTTCTGGAGGTTTATGAATTGCGAGGACTGTCAACCGCAAAGCCCTACTGGCATGCACCCCTGGAAAATTTATCAAAAGTAGACATTAAAATATGCATTTTTGTGCCATTTGAAGGGAATTTGGCTGGAAAATAAAAGTTATGCCAAGTGTGATTATAACAGGCTTTTGCCATTTCTAAAAAAAAAAAATCAAGCTTCTACATTTCAACTTTTGAGCAAGAAAAGCTGCACAAAAAGTCCAACATTCTGATTCAAGAAAAGAGCTGAAGATGTAACATCCTTTACAATGCATGAAATTGTTGTGACCTGTTTTAAATTTACACAGGTCAATGCACTGCGAGACAAATAAATTTCAGCCAGTTTTGTTTTGTACTTCTCCAGTGGGGGGAGGGCGTTACAAAACTGCCATTGTAGCCAATTAAATATGTTACAACACAGTTTTTTGAAAATGTGAACTGCTGAAACACTTCTGTAGACCCCCTGGTACGTTCATTGCACCATTTTGATGAGTCGACGGTAGAATATTGCCTGATATTTCCTGATAGTGAAATGTCTGTTCTATTAAAATAAGGTATTTTTCAGATATCACTGGGTTAGTGAGTTATACTTGTTCCTTATAAGCTGTGGAAAGTGTTTTTAAGTGTGAGCTCGGAAGTGGGAACTGCTAGCTTTTCATTGCAGGGTGAATGTTCTGACCGTTAAATAGGCAGTTCCTTAAATGAGTATGTTTGCTGGTTTGTGGGACTCAGAAAACAAATGGCCAAAACTGTAGACTTCATCATGGAGATAAGGCACGTTTTGTGTTTGGAGAGGATACTGGCGACCACTGATGTCGAATTGCAACAACATTGATAAACTCATGCTAAATTCAACCAGAAAATCATTAGTTCATATTGAATTTCATGCGTCAAATTTGTGCTAAATAATTGATTATTTTATGATTTGACTGTGCACCATTTTGAGGGATCTTAGAGTTTCAGGAGCCACCTGGATAGCTGTGTTATTTGGCGCCAAGAGAGTGGGTAATTTCAAATTTAATGATCAGATGAGTTATACCTGTGGTCAAGAAGTTTATGATCCCAGAGATGTATAGTATTAACTCCCGGCCATTTTTCAAATCTCAGTTTTATTATTATTTTTTTTTTTACAATTTCATTGCTGAACTTCCATGAAGATTTTTTCATGTTTGCAGCCAACTATTCTCTACCAAAATCATAAAAAACTGAAATACAATGAAATTCTAAATGCTTCAAGTGTCCTGACTCAATTGAGTCATTCCTCCCCTGTCTGTGAAGCTGCAATCTTGAATTATAAAGCTTTAAATAAGGTAACACATAAATAACCAGATTTGGCTTCTGCGTAAAGGGGTTAAGCATGCCATATGCACTGTTGGAAATGTAACTTAGACTAGAGAGAGTATGTACTCACCTTGATTGATTCCTGCAAACTACCCAGCGCAAATATTGCATAAATTGATTTTATACTCGCTCTTTTGGCAGGTTAGCTCATATGTGCAGCTCCCTTCACATGTAGTCGGACATTGTATACTCCGTCATCGGCTACACTGAACTCAGACCTGCAAAGGCCACAATAGGCTACATCCGCCTGCTCTACCCAGCCACTAAATTCTGAGTCTTTCTTACATGCTGCATGGAAATTTGCATCGCATTTCATTATTTTTCTAATGATGACTTCAACTTGATCACTAGCTTTGCATTTTTTCATTGGTTTGCCGATGACATGAACTCTCGATCAGCACTTCGAAAGCTTGACTGTTTAACTTCACTCATACTGTTCAACTGCATCAATTTTCTTTTCCTGCCCACTCAGAAGAACGCATAAAAGTAAAGCGAAATTTCATTGGATTAGTCCAAGCTCCCCATCACGTACAGTGCTGTGAAATACAAAATTCAGTTCTTAAATTATGATTTCATTTATTGAGGGAAAAAAGCTATCCAAACCTACCCGAGCCCATGTAAAAAAAAGTAATGCCCCCCCCCCTTTAAAATCAGGAATTAATTGTGATTAAACACATTTTTTCAGTTCAATGTCACTAACCACACTCAGGCCTGCCAGACCTGTTGAATCAAGAAATCACCTAAATAGAACCTGTCTGACAAAGTGAAGTAGGCTAATGGATCTCAAAAATCAGCACATAATGCAGCAATCTAAAGAAATTCAAGAGCAGATGAGAAACAAAGACATTGACATCGATCAGTCTGGAAAGGGTTACAAAGCCATTTCTAAGGCTTTGGGACTCCAGTGAACCACGGTGAGAGCCATTATTCACAAATGAAGAAAACTTGGTGAACCTTCCCAGGAGTGATCGGCCTACCAGAATTACTCCAAGAGCGCATCAACGACTCATCCAGGAGGTCACAAAAGAACCCAGAACAACATCTAAAGAACTGCAGGCCTTACTTGCCTCAGTTAAAGTCAGTGTTCATTATTCAATAATAATAAATAGAATGGGCAAAATTGACATCCATGGGGGAGTTCCAAGGCGAAAACCACCACTGAGCAAAAAGAACACAAAGGTTCCTCTCCCATTTGCCATAAAACATCTCGATGCTCCCCAAGGCTTTTGGGAAAATATTCTGTGGACTGAGACAAAAGTTGAACTTTTTGGAAGGTATGCATCCCGATACATCTGGTGTAAAACTAACACTGCATTTCATGAAAAGAACATCAAACCAACAGTCAAACATGGTGATGGTAGTGTGATGGTCTGGGCCTGCTTTGCTGCTTCAGGACCTGGACCACTTGCCATAATTGATGGAACCATGAATTCTGCTGTCTACCAGAAAATCCTGAAGGAGAATGTCCGACCATCAGTTTGTGAACTCAAGCTCAAGCGCTCTGAGGTTATGCAGCAGGACAATGATTCAAAACACACCAGCAAGTCCACCTCTGAATGGCTTAAAAAACAAAATGAAGGTTTTGGAGTGGCCTAATTAAAGTCCGGACTTAAATCCGATTGAGATGCTGTGGCATGACCTTAATCAGGCCGTTCATGCTCGAAAAACCTCCAATGTGGCTAAATTAAAACAATTCTGCAAAAAAAACTGGGACAAAATTCCTCTACAGCAAGGTGAAAGACTCATTTCCAGGTATTGCAAATGCTTGATTGCAGTTGTATTTTTATATTTACTCAGGTTATCTCTGTCAAATATAAAATTTTTTTGATGATCTGAAACACTTAAGTGTGAGAAATACGCAAAAAAATAAGAAATCAGGAAGGGGGCAAATACTTTTTCACGGCACTGTATTAGCAATTCAACACTTGGTTAACATTACCGTTGATAGGTGAAATTTGCATATGACATCAACAAATGTTAAGGTTGATCAGTGTTCACGTAGCATCATAGGCATTATCGCAGTCATTGGTTTTTTTTTAAAGACATTTTCGGAAGACTCTTGGAACAATTCGTGAGTCGGGAGGAGGGTGGGACTTGCTTTAAATTTTTGGGAGACTCCTGAGTGATTTGGGAGGGTTGGCAACACTGTTGTGCAGAGCACTGAGCATAACCCCTCTCCTTTGGAATGCAATTCAGAAAATGCACAGTCACTGCAGCAAAGCATTGAGGTAGATGGAGAGAAAGTGACAACATAGTAAAACCCTGCTGTAAACAAAAATAATCTTTTTTTTTTCTTCTTCTTTTTATTCTTCTCTGAGCACACAAATTGCTGTGGGAATATTTATGTGTTATTATGGGTATCTGACCCAGACAAAATCTTGAGCTCTCAGCCACATCACTGTACTTCTATCTGGACTAGATTCAAGGATATGACAAAAATGTTTCTACTTGCTAACAGCATGAATTTTCCACGAGAATGCTGCAAATGCTCTCTGGGCTTGATACAATTATTTTTGTTTCAACCAACTGCCTGTGTTGATGTTGTTAAAACGTTGAGCAAGGTTACATTCAGATAATGTAAGCATAAACCTTACATTAATGTTTAATGTGAGTTCATTTGTTATCTGTTTCATTTCATTTTTAATCTTAACCGCTGCAAAAAAAAAGCTATTTATCATGAATAGCCTTCAATACGTAAGCAGACTTCATTCACAGGGTTGTCTGAAATGCAAGTGACAAAACCTCAAGTGAGATTAACCCCATAAACTTAGACTTTTCCCTAAAGTTTCCCCTGAAGTCAGTCTAAAGTCAGAATTTTTTTTTCTTCATATTGTATGACAATGTTACATACATATTCTGTATCCTCAGGTTACAGTGCTTCACTGAACTACATCACACTTATTGAGAGAAATATTCGAGCCCAGGATGCCATGTTTTTATGGCCACAGCATTAAATAAAATGGAAAATATCTTGGTCTTGGTCTACATCATTTTATGTACGTATCCCTGTATGCATATTAGGGATCATTGGATACACTTAGGATGTCCACTAGAATTTAAAATGGGTCTGAATTTCCACCAGTTTGAATACAGCCATTGCATTTGACAAACACCTATGAGGCTAAATTAAGTGGTTCAACTTCTGTATACCTACAATGGCATGTGGTAGATGTGAAATATTCAGTCAATTAAAAAGAATAATTCACTACTCATACTGCAAAAAAGTGATCATGTGTTGATATGTATGTGAAGCGAATTCTGTTTAATCTAACATATTGAAATGAAAAGTAAAGCACATACATGTGTGCTTCTCCAGCTGTTTTAGTGAGAACTCTCAGAATCATATGACTGCCCTTGAAGAAGAAGAAAAAAATGAATGAGCATATTCAGCAATTGTTCTTACATGTGGTGGTTAGTATGATTGATGGAAAATTTAGATCATTTTTATTGAAAATAAAATGTGTTTATTCTAGATGATAAATGCTAGAATACATAAATAGATTTTCTTAGAGATGTAGCCTCCACAATTGGGTCTTATATGGCATGTCTGGAAAGATGATATGAATGAGTTCACTGAAATATTGGTGGGGACAATCTGACTTCCCAAAATATTGGTAGGGACATGTCCCGACCTTCCATATACAAACCTATGCCCTTTAGAGAATCACTCTCATTTTTTTCACATCAAATACTTAATGGGTACATACATACAACAAACAGTAAAAAGTAAAAAAAAAAGTCCAAGTGTCATGAAATGTCAATTTTAACTGGGTTCACATATGTAAACACAGTCTTCTTTATTTACTGATAAGGCCATTCCTGTCAAGGATTTGCCCCCGCCGGCTGAAGACAAGAAACCGGCGGGGACTGGGACCATGTACCCAAAGGCAGACCTAGGGACCCAAATGCACATGCTGAGTAAAAATATAAAATCTTTAATTTAAATTATAAAAACATTCCCGGAGGGGAGCAGCAGCACACAGGAAACAGACAGGGTTCCAGAACACCGAATACGGCTGCACCAAAATGAGGTGCAGCCAGCCCTTAAATAACAGAGCTTCACCTCCACCTTAACGAGCCACACCAGTTGCCCGATAAGGTGGAGGCGAAGAATGCAGCAGGGGGAGGGGCCTGCAGGCCAACACCATGACACATTCAAGAATGCAGCAGGGGGATGGGCCTGCAGGCCAACACCATGACACATTCAAGAATGCAGCAGGGGGAGGCGCCTGCAGGCCAACACCATGACACATTCAAGAATGCAGCAGGGGGAGGGGCCTGCAGGCCAACACCATGACACATTCCAAGCCAAAATAGCCTCTTCACTTTAATTAACCCTCCGAGCACTGAAAAAATTTTTTAAGGAATTAAAAATGTAGTTATCCTGAGCTGTTGAAAACCTATCATTTGAAAAATTGTTTAAAACGTCTCTTCTGCAGGAGCTCTTTAAAACAAGTTTCCACATGATAGGTTTTCAACCGCGTCCGATTTTGATATCTTACATCATTGGGCAACAATGTAATAGAGCAATGTAATAATCAAGCATTCTGTCTTACCAACATGATGAAGAATGGATGATAAATATATGGACCTAGAAGGCAATGCTGAAGTACCCTCAGCCTTATGGGCATAAGACAAGGAATTACAAAATACAAAGGGTTTTGTATGTCTATGTAACACAATGTGTTTATTATGATCGGGCTTGAGAGAAGTTTCAAGAGTCAAAAGGAAGATCGAGGCAATTGTTCAATTTCATCTAGGACCTGGCAGGTTATATGGAAAGTGTGGAACAGGACAGCTGGGACTTAACATCGTTTGGCATTCAGAATGGTTTTATTTTATAATAAAATATCCCGCATGAAAGCGTCTAAATGAATGTAGATAGGCTTACTGATATTCACCAAATGTATTAATTTATCTTCAGAAGTGATACCACGTTTATCAGCTGATTGCTGCAAAAATTTTTGGATTTGCTAGCCAATTGGATTATTATTAATTTTTTTTTAGTTTGATTTTGCCTTTATTGGAGTGATCTTATTTATTTTTTAAAAGTTACCATTTAATGAACCCCTGGATAAGATGTGTTAAAAGCCTTAAAATAGATTAAGTTTTTATTGCAGAAGCATACTCTCACACTTAAAATTGTAGAAAAATGTAACCTTCAACTCAAGTGAATTTTAAGGGGAAAAAAAATCCCTGACTAAGAAATAATTATTTTTTATAAAATCACCTGTTCCACAATTATTGGTATCCCTAACAATTCCTAGGAATTAAATGGAATTGAAGTATTTCTGTCATTTCAACAGTAGTTTACAAAGTTGATCAGAGTATCTAGGAACATTTAATTAGTAATTCATCACTTCCTGTTTCCCTGTGGTATAAATATGACATGACCATAGAGACCATTTCTCGTATCCACTCTTTGACATGGGAAAGACAAAGGAACACACCATACAAGTAAGGCGTGTGTCGACCTTCACAAGTCAGGCAATGGCTACAAGAAAATAGCCATTCGCCTGCATCTGCCCATATCTACTGTCAGAGGAATCATTAAGAAGTTTAAAACAACTGGAACAGTGGTAAACAAGCCTGGACGAGGACACAATGTTATTTTGCCACCACGCACAGTGAGGAGGATGGTAAGAGAAATAAAAAGTTCTCCAAAGCTTACTGTTAAAGAATTGCAACAAATGGTAGCATCTTGGGGTCACAAAGTCTCCAAAGCAACCATCAGGCGCTATTTTCATGCCAACAAGCTGTTTTGGAGGCATGCACAGAAAAAACCTTTTCTCACTCACAAATCATGAACGCAAACGTCTGGAGTTCGCTAAGCGGTACTGGGACTTCAACTGGGACTGTGTGCTTTGGTCAGATGAGACCAAGATAGATCTTTTTGGCAACAAACACTCTAAGTGGGTCAGGCGGAACACAAAAGATGAGTATGCAGAAAAGCACCTTAGATGCCATGCCTTGATAGGGTGCATGGCATCATGAACGCTTTGAAATACCAGGACATTTTAAGTCAAAATCTGGTGGCCTCTGCCCGAAAGCTGAAGATGGGTCGTTACTGGGTCTTTCAGCAAGATAATGACCATAAACATGTGGCCAAATCTACACTGAAATGATTCACCAGACACAGAATCAAGCTCCTCCCATGGTCATCTCAGTCCCCAGATCTCAACCCCATTGAAAACCTGTGGAGTGAGCTGAAGAGGAGAGGACCCAGGTCACTGGATGATTTAGAGAGATTGTGCAAAGAGGAATGGTTGAAGATCCCTCTTTCTGTATTTTCCCATCTTGTGAAACATTATAGGAGAAGATTAGGTGCTGTTTTGTTGGCAAAAGGGGGTTGTACAAAATATTAACATCAGGCATGCTAATAATTGTGGCACACATGATTTGATGTAAAAGAATTATTTCTTAATATGAGATTTTTTCCCACTGAATAAATGCACTGGAATTAAAGGTTGGATTTTCCTCTTTTTTTCATTGTGGTCCTAAATTATTTAGAAAAAACTGAATTTATTAGAAGCTAAAGAACACATTTTAACCAAGGGTGCAAATAATTATGGAGGGTGCTGTAGATGAAGCTAATCCTCACCTTAAACCTGCTACAGTGCAGGATTGCCCTGCAGCTTATATCGCCATGGTTGTAGGCTGGGATTCACATTAACCACCTTGATGGAACGGAGATGTGGCTCAAGTTGATGGAACAGAAATCTGAGCTTAGCTGGATGTATCAGGCTTAGCCAGGACCATAGTTTCCATGGTTACCAATGTGGGGCTAATCTCAGCCACTTTGATGGAACTGAACTCTCACTATCATGAGCCAGACTTGGCCATTTAAGTCTGGATTTTCCTTGATGGAATACCCCCCAGCTCTAAAGCCACTTCCTTGGTCAGGGGTACTGGCAGGAGTGTTCCTGAAATTCATGTTTTTTGTGGTTATGTGATTGTCTTTTTAAAGGGGACCTTACATGCTGATCCTTCTTTTAATACATATTAGTAATGTTATAATGTTAGTTGTCCATGCTCAACCTCTGAAAAGTTTCTAAACATAAGATACAGGGATTTTGCCGTAATCCAAGAACGTGATTTCGTGAGAGTGATTACCTTTCTGAACAGCTCCTCCTGAGATCTTCACGAGATCTGGGCAAAACCAGTATCTCTCCCAAGCTACTTGTCCGTTTACTTTTGGACGCAAAGAAAAAGAAATATTTTTCTTCCAAAAGATAATGCCTCCAGAAATCAGCGGGTAGTTTTTTTTTGTTTGCTGGCAGCAAACAGCCACGGCCAAAGGGAACGTTAGCTGTTTGTGCTTAGCATTTCGCCAAAGACACCTTTGTCAATAAAGGATAATTCGACACAGTATTAGCGTTTCAGCTGCTTCTCAAACCTGAAGCAGTTGCATCGATCAAGTGCTCGGAGCCACAAGCTGTAAGTAACGATATAACAGCAAATAATGTAAGTGAAGCTAACGTGTTACGGGTGGCTAGCAGGACCCCTAGCGATAGTTAGCATTAACAACTGGCCTCAAATGCAGGCTTTGTAAAATATCTTAAGATAAAACCTGTGGTTATGACCGCTCCGTTACCAGCTACTGCATGTTAGTTTGCATGTCGTCCGAATTAAAAATGCTCCTGGTTTACTTATATGCAGTAATTCTGATTGGTATGCTTGTGTTACTTCTGTAAGCATTAATGTGGCAGTTTCATCATAATGTTACCTGCCTGCAGCCACTACAGTTAGTGATCGCTTCACTTATCCATGGCCGGGATCAGCCGAATACTTCACAAATGTCTGAGCAAGCTCTCTGGTGCTACCATGAAAGCAATGTGAAACGCAGAAGCTCTATCGGTTTACAAATGATTTCTCTGCACTAACCTTGACATAATTTCATCCCCCTTTAGAAATTGTTGTTGCTAATAAAAAGCCAGAGATTAAATAGGTAATTCTTTCCTGTAGAAGTGATCAATTCGCTTGCTCCACATAAGCAACTTGTCCTCACGGAACTTACGGCACTGCAAAACCTGTATTATGTTCACAACATAACTGAGCTCTCTCTAGCTGTTGCGTACTATCCATAAAGCCGCTTTCACACCGGACGTGAAACGAATTTTTCGCGCGACAGATTAGCTTCATTCAAAGTCAATGCAAAGCCGCGAATACAGGGCTTATGGGCGCGTTAAGTAGCTTTCACACCGGATACGAAACGAATTTTACGCGCGACAGATTACATTCAAACTCATGACCGCTTATCAGCTACTGTATATTAGTTTGCGTGCTCTGCTAATTAAAAATGCTTCTGGTTAACTTATATACAGCAATTATGATCGGTCTGCTTGTGTTACTTTGGTAAGCATGAATGTGACAGTTCCATCATAACGTTGCCTGATTGTAGCCACTACAGCTGAAGCTAAACAGAGAGGTGCTGTATGTGTCTACCGAGTTGGGCAGCAGTTAGACCAGACGTAGATTTTGCAGAGCTGCAGGTGCGTTTTTGGGTGCTTATGAAACCGTTGCTTTACTTATCCATGACCGGGGTCAGCCTGATATATCTCCAATGTCTGGGTAAGCTCTCTGAAACTACCAGTGAAAGCAATAGGGAAGCGCACAGGCTATAACGTGTTCGGTACAACAAAGAATTTCTCTGCATTGCCATTGATTGAATATTAAATTCTTTGCAACAGGGACAATGACATTGCTTGTATGTATCTGAACGGTAACGTGAGCCTCACAGTCTACTTTTACACTGACGAAGCCAAGGAACATTTTCCTGATGTCCGGACCTGGGGCTGTTTCAATAAACTTAATTTGTCCAACCCAGACGAAGCTGCATCATAATTCACACCTCAGCAACGCACGGCATAGTTACTTGGTGCACAAATATTCAAAATATGAAAACGTTAATCGGAAAAAAAAAAACAATTATGATTAGCTAGATCTCTAACTACTATGAACAAGTAAATTAATTGCGCACATATCTGTAAGATGTCACGTTAAATGTCTGTGTTAACTGAATAAAGCTATCTAGCTAATCAAAAGCATGCCTTTGCTGTACATTCTGTGCCATAAGCTACCGCTAAAAGTTGCAACATGACAAAGCTGTTCATTATTCAGAAGACATTAAAGCATACATTTCGTGACGAGAGCTCATTTTACAGACTTCAGTTAAGTCAAAGACGGGTGGTAAACAGAGCTCCACTCTCGGTCTCATGGAAGCATCACAAATATTAAAACAACCTCTGATAACCATTGATACAGTCGGCACCAACAGGAATGCCCACAAAAGTCACATCCAGTCGAGCCGAGGGGAAAAATAAGCCGGTCTCTGCCATTAACCGTAACCGTTGCTGTGTGCCCTTTTGCACCGCAAATAAACAAAACAATCAGCAATTAAAGTTTAACATTTTACCAAATAATAAAACGGAACCACAAAGGAGGACAAAATGGCTTCAAGCTATCAGAAGAGAGGACGTGTTTGGCAGATTATGGGACCCAGCAACAAAACGTGTGTATCTATAGTCAGCGCCTCATTTTACTTCAGGCCTCTGAGTCAGATCATTCGCACAGTCTTTTAAAACGTAAGGATTGCAATCTAATCCCAGTGTATTTAATTTTTTAATTTATCGATCCTTGTCAGCAAGTAATAGCACCTCAAAGTACGTCATGACTACTTGTTAGCATAAGTTTAAATTACGCATTTTTACAGTATTGTGGACGGGGGGCAGGTTTGTTTTCCCCCTCGGCTGTAACTGGATGTGACGTTTGTGGGCATTGCCGTTGTTGCTGACTGTATCTATGCCGAAACCGCTCTGAAGGCAATATCCCATAGAGTACAAAAGAAATTATGTCACAGCTACCTAGCTTCTGGTGTCGGAAGTAAAATCCCTATTGGAATTTATAACGGGGTTTGGACACTTTCTGGCATTGCTCAAACTTGTATTACTTTTATGAGCCACCTTACTCCGAGATTAGCCTCTAGGGTATACAGATACAAATGATCACATCAAATTTGTTGTTTATTGCCAAAAATTATATGCTTTTGCACTTGTAGTCCAGTTTGTAGTCCACTTCTGTGAACGACATGTTTGTTCCATAAGCTGGCGAGAACCCCGTGATTTGCTCCCAGCCAATAGAGATGACTGGTTCACGTCATCATGAGCTCAACGAAAAGACTGTGCCCCTTTTTGGGGGAAAACAAACGCTCATGCATTGAAATCAACGAGAAATAAGCACGAAAACTGAGCTGTAAAATGCCCAAAAGTTGTTGTTTTGTGCCAGGTTGCACCTCCAATAAAATGACCAGTCCGGACCTCAGGTTCCCCATTCTACCTAGAAAAGGGAAGAATCCAAAATGGGGAGTCAAGAGAAGATGAAGAGTAAAAGCTATGTATCCAGTGTCTTCCCATGTTTATATGTGTGGGAAAAGCTTCATAACAGGGCAAGTCACTCTTTTATTTAACTTAGAAAGTAACGTACCCATTAATATGTTAGACTTGGTACTATACTTTAATAGGCTTAGTCGCGACGATTTTTGTCTCGCATCATTATTTATTATTTAATTGCTTAACTAGCTAACGTAAAGTAGCGTCAGCTTACCGAGTCAGGTTTGCAGTCTAACGTTATGTGCATTTGTTAGTTATTCTTAATCCCAAACTGACACAGACTTCGAAATTCGCGGTAGTGAAAGGGAAAGAGGGTGAACCGATCAACCTTAATTTATTAAGATGACACGTATGCTCAGGTTCGAGGAAGGTAGCAAAATAATCACTAGACATATCAATAAGTCCATAAATGAATATAAACAGGAAATTTAGTTAAACAAATCGGATAAATTTTACACCTGAAAACACATCAAATTATATTTGGTTCAATTGGATCTGAGGTTTTCTATCCCCCAAAAAGGGATGTGGCCTAGACGTTTAGTGAAGTACCCAGATGTGCCGGTCGTCTCTATGGGGTGCCACAGTTTCCGCAAACGTTCAAAATGTACAACGACTGTACGGTAGCCGACCAGTGCCTTAAATTGTCCTTGTCTACGTCCGTGCATCCGTTACCACATAGGGGGCAACCATTAGCTAGCTACATGCCTAGAAATGAATGGATCATGATGAGTTATTTCACCATCTAGCTTGCTAGCATTTAACTACGCTAGCTAACCACCAAGCTAGCCAGCTAGTGAGCTCATTACATCTTCTGCACATTCCTAAATCCAAAGAAACAGTAAATGGTTAGTTTAATTTCACTTACTGTCATTTAGCAAGCTAGCTAGCATTAAAATTCGCTGACTTTAAATGGCTAAGCTAGTGAAATCGCTAGTTTGCAAGCCTAGCTGACGAGCTAGTTCAGTCAACAAAACTGGCGAATAGCCATTATTTGGCTACTTAGCTAGCATCGAGCCGGCAACATTTTGCGAGTTGGCATTGACATATTGCCAACTAATATGACGTTAGTCAGCCAGTGAATTGGGTAAACTAGCTCGGTGGCTAAGTTAGCCAGCTAAAAGTCAGTTTGTATGCTCGGCTTGCCTCACATGGTGAATATTAATTGCTGAAAACAATGAATTGTGATTATATTGGCACTTAACTAGCATAAGGTTGGGAAGCAGACCTGAATTAGCTACGTAGCTCGGTCAGTTATGCATTGACAAGGCTGATTATCTCGTTCGCTTGCTAGTTAGCGAGTTTTTAACCAAACAAACGATGGCCAAAGATGCTAGGCTATTAAAGTAAGTTGGCAAGTTGACCTGTGTCATGTAGCTGTTAGTGGTGCTCTTTGAGTTGAGCATAGACTCAAAGAGCACCACTAACAGCTACATGACACAGTTTGTAAGTACCTAGGCAGTTCCACTGAGTGACTGACACTGTTACCATTTTTTGAGTCCACGTTTTGAGATGTATTCATATTGCTGCAGTAAAAACTGCACTTTTTAAAGAGTAATGTTAAGGGGTATTGACATGACTGGTCAGAAGAAAAAAGAAAACAACAAAAAGTGTCTAGATTTAAATTCAATGCCCCTTCTCGGATCGGCATGACTTGCATTCATCCATGCCATCTTAAAGCAAGTAATTTGTTTCTCAATTGACCCCTCTACTTAAGATAGAACTTAAAATAAATATGCAGTTAAACAGTGAGAAGCACGTGCTTCAGTGTAGCCCACATATTCAGTTGGCTGCTTTTCATTGGCAGTGTGCAGTCATTACTGTACATTTTCACATTGCTTTATGGGTAGCATTCTCTTCAGAGTAATTGCACTATTTTAATTATACATGGTCACCATTAGGAGCAGAATCATGTCTATTGGCAGCTTAACTGGAAGCCTCATTAATGAGCTAAGGAGCAATATCTCGTGGTGGAGCAAAAATGGCTAAGGATTTAAGTACTGTACGTCAATAAAAAGGATGCAGTTGAGCAACATTTGCATTCCTTAGTGTATTTTGACACATTAACTCTCGAATAAGGGACCTTATTCATGTTTATGGCAAGTTTTAGAAGGGTAATATAGCAGAGAGCCGCATTGATGTCAGGGTTACTGATCTAGACTGCACATCCTCAGCTGCTTTATATGGTGAAGACATTGCACCTTCATAAAATGTGTTTGCCTACTGAAAATCACTGATGTGAAAACTGGTTCACTACTCTTGCTATTAATTAGAGAGAAATGCCTCGGGTAAGAGGATGTGAAAACAGATGGGGGTAACTGTTCATGCAGAAAACAGAATAAGCTTAATTGATAGGTAAAAGGGTAGCCTTCATTCTTTCATGCCTCTTTTTGTGTTTGAATGTTTCAAATGATAGAACTATTTTTTCTTCTCTTTTGTGATGTCTTTGCATATAGGAGATTCAGCTTACAATGAATGTTTTGGAAAAATAATCAACATACTGCCAACCAAAAAACGAGACTATATAAATACAAGCCCATTGGCTGAAATTTGTATGTATGCATGTATGTAAATAAACCCGCCAATTAAAGGTGACAGTCAGTCCTTCTACTGTATATTTATCGCATTATTTCAGATCCATTAGGGTGGCATGGATACAGAATTCCTGGCACATCCCAATATCACAGTAACAGTCAACCTTGCTTTATCGTCACCTCATTAAATATGAGTTCAGGAAGATGAAGGCTACTTTGCATGAAATTGTAGCCTGACAAGTGTCATGCAGTAAAAATAGAATTCTCATTTAACTACTTTATGGATTGCAAGCTTGACAAATCAGCAGTGAGCCTTATTAAGAGAACTCTAGAGAACCCCAGATATCATAAACCCAGTGGCACTGTGAATCAATTTGATGCGTCTTTACATTGCTCATGAATGATGACCTTGAAGAATCACTATTACTCAATGGAGAATCACACACATAAAAAAAAACTATCTGGCAATTAATCACTTAATGGTCTAAACACAGTGATTTGGGTGCAGGACAGAATTGCATACCAGTAGTGATACAAAAGTTAAAAAAAAAGAATCAGAGAGTGTTACGGACTGCATACTAACAAGCCAGGCAAGGAAGATTTTGCGCCTGTAGGCTTTCAACCTTTTTCAGGAAAGCACTGGGGTAGGAAGCTAAGCTCCCTCTTTCTTTGCCTGAATCGTTAACTGACTAAAGTATAAGCAGACTGTTGTGGTGCTATGTAGGGTTTTCACAAGGAAACCTGACAGTGAGTGAAACTTGATGACTGCTTTCAACAGCAATGCATTACAGCATCGCCTGCAAGCAGGACAGCATCAGGATGGTAAATTGGCAGAACTGAATATTCCATCCAGTTGTGGAAGAGGAATTGATTTCACTTTTGTTCACTTGTAAAACTTGCATGCACTGCTATTAACCTGGAATAAATTCAAGTGTTTTATGTTGCGCATTAATTTGAGATTTTTATAAGTGTTTGTGAGCACTAATATTTACTCTGTACAAGGGTATAACAAAACTATGCTTTCAAATCTATGCGGGGCAATCTATTGTTGATAACTTTGACAAGAACATTGCTGAAGAACATAAACTGCAACACTGTGTGAATATAGCAGTTTATTGACAATAAAATTTGTACAGTTTAACAGCCTTCAGTGTAACTATATTTATCATATACTTCCTTATCAATATAGGGAATCTGCCCATGCAATACGAGCCCGAGGATGTATCAGCCTGCCAAGCAAAAATCCTGTGTCAGTGGCAGCAACCATTGCCATACGAACAGTCACGAGCGTCGTTGGCAACGCATCGCTTTAGACGCTAATAAGATGCTGTGATATGGCGGAGAGATTCATGAATTCCTCAGCGGCTGAAATTTCTGAACTGGATTATGTTATAGAAAAAGAACTCAATACAGAATTATTTGTAAAGAGCATTCAAAATGCCGTGTTTTGCAGCAATATTCATGCAGAGGGCTGTAGTAAAACCTTTCATTCATAAGCTAACATAGAAACACAAATATATAACCATCATGGAGAAAGTCATATTTACATGCTAGCTAGCTAATTAGCCACTTCATTGACTTGAATACACCGCTGACTAAAAGCAAATGCAAGCGCTACTGGTCTGTAATGATGACAATAACAACCTGAAATAAATGCTTGGGATAAAATGCATTGTTAATTATGGTCAAAATCTGCATAAATAAAACATCATATGCGCATTTTCATATCACACCGTTTATCAAAGCTGTCAAGCTCTTGGGCTGATACTGGGGTCTGGGGTTGATACAGCATGTCATATGAAAATGCCCATATGATATTCTCAATGTATCACATTTATTTTTAAAAATGTTTTTTTTTTTTCCCCCAGCTTGTGAATTCGTTACAGCAATGAGAATGCTAACCTGACCTAAATACCACATATTTTCTGTCTATTTCATTTGGCGAATCTCCTCAACTCATTGCTAACTATTTGATTGCATTGGCACACATTTACGAAGTCTATTGACACATTTAAAAGCTTAATTTGTGCCAATTAAATGAATTGGGATCATCAGTGTTTCCTAATGAGATGATTCTTTCATAAGTTGGCATAGAATATATATGCCAACCTCATAGTGTGTATATATTTATAAATAAAATAGCTACCTCATAGTGCTAAAAATTGAACAGTTACAAAAGAAGTCAAATTTAAATGGGCCATATTCCAACAACAGTGTATATTTATAGTGTGGAACAGGTCATTTTGAGCGGGAAGGTTATTGGAAAATAATAAGCACAACTCTATGCACGTGTACTGGGTACCCTGTAAAACTGTAGAACATGTGACATGTTAACAATCTAAACACCAGCATGTAAAAGCTTAATGCTTAGTGTTTATTTTTGTAAATAGGTGTTCTCATTTAAAACACTGATTTTTATTGGATGTTGTGATCAAGGTTTTTCCAGATTTGTTGATTACACTGAATCAGATAAAACTGAATCTTAACATTGTGACATGTTTAAAGTGTTACAAAAAAAGTGTCCAGCATATGTTCAGAACTTAAACATTTAGTTTAAAACTAAACTAACTAAATGTGCTTCCTCCCTTTTTATCATATCTTTTATGTAATATTAATTCAATCACAGCTTAATCCAGCAAGCCTCATTTAAATTGAGCGAAGTTACAAAAGCATGGTTCTTCGACTTTTCTGGCACAAAACTAGCATCTTGACTGGCACTAATTGACATACATTTTGACAGTTCTCCAATGTGATCTAAGATCTAATGTCCTGTTTTATACAATACCATGATTCTAAAGCTTCATAGGGAAAATAAAGTATTTCCTCTGTTTCACTTCAAACACAAAAACAGTGCTTGACTATTGATGTATTACCTTTACCAGACTTTTTTTTTTTTCACTAACAGGATTACTTTTGTTCACAGCAATACAATGCTGGAGGACCTATGTCTGACAAAAAAGAATATTAGACAGCAGTGAGGGTACGGTGGAAACCAAATATTATAAATATAGCAAATCTGCAGTTTTTTTTTTTTTTTTCACCAGTGATTTCACACCACATTTTTTCAGTGTTTTCCTATATATGTACAAAGTACAAATGTGAGATAGATACAATCTGAAATGTAAAATACTTATGTAATTAATTATGGTTCCCAAAAACGAGATGTACTGTATATGAAGTAATGTTTTTGGAACCTAATATTGTGGACTATCTGCAATGACTGCAAGAATTCAGAATCTTGCACAACCTTGCCAGGTTGTTCTGGATGCCCAAATTACAAACCTGGAAAAGGCAATCTGCTATAACTGGAGGGATGCAAATTTCCCAAATAATCAAGGCAACGAGAAACTTTGCCTTTTAGAGTAAATAATAATTTAAATCTAGGCCCACAAGGAATTTATGTTGTCAACTGTTGGAATTTTTCAAACTGTAAGCTCAAATCAAGCCCATCTGTTCATCTGCTCCAACCATGGAAACTGACAGTTCCAGTAAATGCTCAGAACTACAGAAGCTCACAAGCTCAAGCTCACAATTTTTCTCCAGCATTTTTAATATGCATAAACACTGAAAATTTTGGAATCCCTAAGTTGCTTGAGTAGTTATTGATATATTACAGTATAAATGAGACAAGCGGTGCCAGGCATGGCAAACCCTGCCCCTCACACATATTTTTCCTGTTCAGTGAGGTGCTATACTCTTTGGGTTCATGTGCATTTTGGTTTGGCCTTTCAAGGTCATTCAAGGTCAACGGTAACACTGTAATATTACTCGCCATATTTGAGTTCCTATTTCTGATTAATAGTAACCAAGTAGCTACCTACAGTAGGTTTTGAGATAGTTTTTGCCTTCTGAAATCTCATCACCTTTGGTTTGACCTTCCAAGGCCACTCAAGGTCAAAGGTCATGGTGTCATCTCCGTTTATAATTTCCTTCATGTGTTTAACTGTAACTAAGTGGCTATCTACGTCAGTTTTTGTAATGTAGTGTAAATCAGGTGATTTAGATCAACGACCTTGACCCTACTGCTCTCAACCATCCATCTGGTTTTCTTGCAGAGGCAATCAGCATTGGAATGTTCAGAGTTATGCTTTGAGTTGCCACTTTGCACAGATGGCATATGTCCATCATAACCATGGGACTCAAGAACAGATATTACCTCCCTGAAGCCGCTGTCAAGAGTCACACTGTCGTGCTCCTCCATCCAGGATTTCAGATGGTCCAGTGTGTCAAAAATGTGCTTTGATATGCTGGCATCATTTACACTTCCATAATAAGAACCAACTCAATCCAAGACATAGCCATCAGGGAGCACGACACTCATGTACTTCAAAAAATTTCATTTTTTGTATTCGCAATTGGACTTTCTCTTAAGTTCATGGTCTTCACTCTTATTTATATACAAATATGTCCCATCCATAATGACAGTGACTACTTCACTGAAGAATGTGTTTGTGGAAGGCGCGTTGTGTGATATAGTATCATCTCTTGATATATGAGCAGGACCGAGATGATGAAGAATAATGGTCTTCTCCACTGCTTCAGTCACACCATGGAATGACTTTGAGACCGCTGCTTCTTATCCAGACTAGTCATAGCACTTATCTAATCTCAAGAAAGATTTGTCTCCAACTTTTTTTGGTAGTAATTCCTCAAGGGGACCTGTCACCTCACCGTGGTCTTGAGGCTCCTTCAATTTCAAGGTCTAATAGGCAATAATTTTAAGCATTAACATCACAAGGGTCACAGTTAATAACTATTTTACTAAAAAAAACCTAATTCTACTAGTTTAAGTAAGAGACACACAATCCATTTCGTGTCGCCACAACCCGTTTTAGGGTTTACAATGGTTGGTTGATGAAAGTGCTCGGATGAGGATGTTACACATCCTGGTTTTTTCAGTGAATGTTGGCCATACCCTATGGCAAATTTCAGCAAATTCCCTTAGTGTGTCATTGCTGGGAACTGTGTCAAATGTACTATCGTTTGCACTCATAACTGTTGGAAATTTCCATTCAGGACACATTTTTTGGACAAATATCCTCCTATCTCAGCAGTATGACAACAATTTCAGCAAATTCTTTGTTTTTTCCTTAGGAAAATATATCAGCTACAATGTGCATTAATAAGCACATGATGATAATCATTGCTGGCACTTTATGGGGCCCCAGAATGGGTGGCCCCTCCCAAAAATAAAAAAATTGTAAAAAATATAATTTTTTGTCACAAAGAAAATTTATATCACAGGTTTCTCTGGTGGATTCATGAACCCCATGGGGTGGTTTATCAATGCAGAAAATTATTTTGAATTTGATAGTTTGGGCCAGAAAACGCCCTTAATGGGACTTCACCTTTGCAGGGATCTATTCTGGGCTATTGGCTAACTTTTAGCCAAATTTAGTGGAAATTGATGACGTAGTATTACCATTATCTTGATAAGTAACAAACAAATAAATGAAAGATTCTTGATAGAATGATGAGTTGCTGAAATTCAGATTAATTGCTATGCCTTCACCACAGGATGACTATTGGTTTGATCTCCTCAGACTGAATAGAACTGAAATTAAAAGCCCAAATGTGCTTTTGACCTTTTGTGTGACTCCGAATCCAACCCTTAGACTGATGGGGCTGAAATTTTGTGTATGAGTGTAAAACCCACGCAGCTCGACCAACGAAGGAGGAGCCGGTAGCGAAGGCTTATGCATGTGGATTCCGACTGTTATGAGACAATTGGACAGTGTGAATGAAATCTTTCATGTCTGCGTCCCACCTTGGACCTGGCTTACCTGAAAGATTCTCAGTAATTCTCCGCTCAAAAACGGGGCTATGCCGAAATCACAGAACCATCTAACTTAATGCCGTGCTGCGAATAATCCAAGGTGCACATTGGAACACTTACAGAAACTGAACAAAACCTCAGATATATCAGTGTCGAACTAAGCATAATGATTACACTATTACTGTCATTTAAAATCTGACTCCCAATTTAAAATGGATAGGGAACTGAAACATGCATGAATCTCAGGGCAGCTACGCCACCAGACTCTCCCGTGAATACCACTGTTACTCAATTTACGCCCCCGGGTCATAGCATAATTGCTGGATCTTAGTTCGGTGATAGTTTTAGAGGATGGAAGAAATCGCCATGATAGTAGCATCTTGGCTTAAACAAACCATGAACCTGGATTTATGTACACGCAAGGGTTCCTTAAGGTGGATCTCACTGACACTGGCCTATAAGCCCTGGGGTGCCCTTTATTGCCAGATCCCCAGAACCAGCACTACATAAACTCTTTATATAAGTAGTCCATAATTTACAATCCAACTTAAGACCCATCGCTACCTATAAACATCAGCTAGCTAGTTTGGAATGGTAACGAATCGCCCGCTAAGTATCGGTCTTAACATGAACGGAAAAATGTAAAACAGATGAAAGTCATGGAGACCACGCATGAAATAAGGAATAACAACAATTTATTCACCAGGTAGGCAGAAACTTAAGGCACCACAACGCAAGTTACGATTACAATGAATTCAGAGACAGAGAGTGAAGACATACCTGGTGAAAGGCTGCACACGGGCAGGAGTGCGGGAAGTTGATTACCAGCTTCACTAAGCTAGAAATAATGCATGGACCAATGTGTAGGAAGTCGTTTGCGATCTTCCCTGACTAGGTCATCTCTCGTAGATTTAAGGTTAGTGGTGTCTTTGATCAGGGCAGCTTAGGCCGCACAGATGGCCCAAGTTGGAATTTAGACTTCCCTTTCAGAGGAAATAAGTAAACAATTATTTACTCAAAGGAGATATAAAAGTTCTTCGATAAGTCAGAGGACCTTGGAGACAGACCTCAGGGGGGGGTCGCAAAGCACTTCCTGCAAAGGGGGAAAGATGATTCTAAATACAACTCAAGAGACTCTGGTTCAGAGAACAGAAACTATGCTTTCTTACAACAAATTTGATATGACAAGCATCCCATTCAACTCCTTGAATTGCACTGATAAAATACATACCAAACATGACAGTATGTAGTACTATTACATAGTTATGGAATAAAATAATTATATCATATATGCAGAAATATAACCATTGTACCAAATATATATTAATAATGAGAGGGATCACTGTGTACTGTTAAAGTTCGGGCATAGCCCGAACGAGCGACGTGGGCCCGCTTTCCCGTAGGCCCATTCCCCGCGGGAGGGTTCAGAAGGGGCTGATGCCTTGTGTTTTGGGTGGCAGTCGTGGGCGGGGGCCCCGGCGACCCAATCCCCGGACTCTGAATCTGGTTCTGGGGACATGGAATGTCACCTCACTGGGGGGGAAGGAGCCTGAGCTTGTGCGGGATGTCGAGCGATACCGGCTAGAGATAGTCGGGCTCACCTCCATGCACAGTCTGGGCTCTGGAACCCAACTCCTTGAGAGAGGCTGGACTCTCTTCTACTCTGGAGTTGCCCGCGGTGAGAGGCGGCGGGCTGGTGTGGGTTTGCTTATAGCCCCCAGCTTAGCCGTCAGGTGTTGGAGTTTTCCCCGGTGAACGAGAGAGTCGCTGCCCTGCGCCTACGGGTTGGGGACAGGTGCCTCACTGTCATTTCGGCTTATGGGCCAAATTGCAGTCCAGAGTACCCGACCTTCTTGGAGTCCGTAGGAAGGGTACTGGAAAGTACTTCGACTGGGGACTCCATCGTTCTACTGGGGGACTTCAACGCCCACGTGGGTAGCGACAGTGTTACCTGGAGGGGCGTGATTGGGAGGAATGGCCTCCCCGATCTGAACCCAAGCGGTGCTCTGTTATTGGACTTCTGTGCTAGTCACGGTTTGTCCATAACGAACACCATGTTCAAGTATATGGGTGTCCATCAGTGCATGTGGCACGAGGACACCCGAGGTCGGAGGTCAATGATCGACTTTGTGGTCGTGTCATCTGACCTTCGGCCGTATGTCTTGGACACTCGGGTGAAGAGAGGGGCTGAGCTGTCCACTGATCACCACCTGGTGGTGAGTTGGATCCGCTGGCGGAGGAGGAAGCTGGACAGACTTGGCAGACCCAAACGTGTTGTGAGGGTTTGTTGGGAACGTCTAGCGAAACCCTCTGTCAGAGAGGTTTTCAACTCTCACCTCCGGGAGAGCTTTGACCAGATCCCGAGGGAGGCTGGAGACACTGAGTCTGAATGGACCATGTTCTCCACCTCCATTGTTGACGCGGCTGTTCGGAGCTGTGGCCGTAAGGTTTCCGGTGCCTGTCGTGGCGGCAATCCCCGAACCCGGTGGTGGACACCAGAAGTAAGGGATGCCGTCAAGCTGAAGGAGTCTTACCGAGCTTGGCTAGCTCGCGGGACGCCTGAGGCAGCTGACCGGTACCGGCAGGCTAAGCGTGCTGCGGCCCGGGCGGTGGCGGAAGCAAAAACTTAGGTATGGGAAAAGTTCGGAGAGGCCATGGAGGAGGACTGTCGGTCGGCCCCGAAGAAATTCTGGCAAACCGTCCGGCGCCTCAGGAGGGGAAAGCAGTACCCTGCCAACACTGTTTACAGTGGAGATGGGGAGCTGTTGACTTCGACTGGGGATATTGTCGGCCGGTGGAAGGAATACTTCGAAGACCTCCTCAATCCCACTGTTACGCCTTCCGTAGAGGAAGCAGAGGCTGGAGACTCAGAGGCTGACTCATCCATCACTCGGAGTGAAGTCACTGAGGTAGTTCGGCAGCTCCTCGGTGGCAAGGCACCGGGGGTGGATGAGATCCGCCCTGAGTACCTCAAGTCTCTGGATGTAGTAGGGCTGTCTTGGTTGACACGCCTCTGCAGCATCGCGTGGCAGTCGGGGACAGTGCCTCTGGATTGGCAGACCGGGGTGGTGGTTCCTCTATTTAAGAAGGGGGACCGGAGGGTGTGCTCCAACTATAGGGGGATCACACTTCTCAGCCTCCCGGGTAAAGTCTATTCCAGGGTGCTGGAGAGGAGAATCCGGCCGATAGTCGAATCGCGGATTCAGGAGGAACAATGCGGTTTTTGTCCTGGTCGTGGAACACTGGACCAGCTCTATACCCTCCGCAGGGTGCTTGAGGGTGCATGGGAGTTTGCCCAACCTGTTCACATGTGTTTTGTGGACTTGGAGAAGGCATTCGACCGTGTCCCTCGTGGCATTCTGTGGGAGGTGCTTCGGGAGTATGGAGTCCGGGGCCCTCTAGTAAGGGCCCGTGCGATCTCTGTATTACCGGAGCAGGAGCTTGGTTCGCATTGCCGGCAGTAAGTCAGACCTGTTCCCGGTGCATGTTGGACTCCGGCAGGGCTGCCCTATGTCACCGGTTCTGTTCATTATTTTTATGGACAGAATTTCTAGGCGCAGCCAGGGGGCGGAGGGAGTTCGTTTTGGGGACCACAGGATCTCATCTCTGCTTTTTGCGGATGATGTTGTCCTGTTGGCTCCTTGAGCGTGTGTGAAGCGGCTGGGATGAGAATCAGCACCTCCAAGTCCGAGGCCATGGTTCTCAACCGGAAAAAGGTGATATGTCCCCTCTGGGTTGGAGGAGAGTCCTTGTCTCAAGTGGTGGAGTTCAAGTATCTTGGGGTCTTGTTCATGAATAAGGGAAGGATGGAGTGTGAAATTGACAGACGGATAGGTGCAGCGGCAGCAGTAATGCGGTCATTGTACCGATCTGTCGTGGTGAAGAAGGAGCTGAGCCGAAAGGCAAAGCTCTCGATTTACCAGTCAATCTATGTTCCTACCCTCACCTATGGCCATGAACTCTGGGTCATGACCGAAAGAACGAGATCTCGGGTACAAGCGGCTGAAATGAGTTTCCTCCGCAGGGTGGCGAGTCGCTCCCTTAGAGATAGGGTGAGGAGCTCTGTCACCCGGGAGGAGCTCAGAGTAGAGCCGCTGCTCCTCCACGTCGAGAGGGGCCAGCTGGGGTGGCTCGGGCATCTCTATCGGATGCCCCCTGGACGCCTTCCTGGGAAGGTGTTCCGGGCATGCCCCACCGAGAGGAGGCCTCGGGGAAGACCCAGGACATGCTGGAGGGACTATGTCTCTCGGCTGGCCTGGGAACGCCCCGGGATACCCCCGGAAGCACTGGAGGAAGTGTCCGGGGAGAGGGAATTCTGGGCATCCCTGCTTAGACTGCTGCCCCCGCGACCCGGCCCCGGATAAGCGATAGAAAATGGATGGATGGATGGATGGGAAGGTACCCACAAATATTAGTGAATGGTTGATTTTTTTTTTTTTTGGCAACGGCTCAGGTCAGTGGATACACTCCATGGCCTACATGTGCAGTTTTGACTGTTCCTTTATTTTCATGTAGCTGTTCCTGAACTTACCACTGAAGTAGTGAGTTATCATGCTTGCCGAATAAGCATTACTTACTACTAATTGGCCATTTCTTAATGCTGTTTGTGACTTAATGAATATTAAAAAAAATGTATCTTATGTAACACCTCATAAATGCTTGAGTGCAAAATTAGCTTTACTTATCCATACTTAATGTGAGGTTTTACGAAATGAGCCAAGAGCGAGAACCAGATAAATGCAAAATGGAGGCTTTATTTCTGAAGGGGGAAACCCCCCAACAGAGCTGGCAACAGTACAATGTCCACAATCCAAAAGCAGAATCCAAAGGGCAAAATCCAAAACTGTAACCAGGGCACCAATAACAAAACTCAAGGTCAGGCAAAAATGGTTCGGTACACAGGCGTGGGTTTGGTGGAGAGGCAAACTCATTAGCCGTAAACAGTCCGAATCCAAATACCAGGGCAGCAAAGACAATAGACGTGGTCGGGCAAAAATAGGTCAAAACTCACAAAGGCAAACAGATCCAAAAAGGGCAAATCAAAAACAAGAGTCGGGCAATCCAGTCAGAAAGAAAATATCACAGTGAGCAAGGCGAGTAACGTAGCACAAGACAAAGGAGTAAAGACGATCTGACAAGGAACTAAAAGTGCAGACACCTTATATACACATCCGGGGTGAACACATGACAAGGGAGCACAGGTGCGATCAATGAAACAATAATCAGGATTGACACATGAGGGTTTATCTAATTACATGAATTTGGCGAATGCCAAAACGCAGACAGGGATAACGAGACATTCCTATGAACGAATAAACGGCTCCGGTTAAGGAGTACTAAAGTGTACAGTCTAAAGAAAAGGGAAAGCCTGAGATATAAGTGGAAACTGCAGTAGAGATAATTAGTGATAGGCAAGGAGGGCGGAGATACAGATTGGGCGAATGCTGAGAGATCGATAGTCTATTAGTATGTGCAGCTATACAATCCCGAGTGCAAGTTAGTCCGTTAGTAAAAATATACAATGTTAATCTTGGTTAGTAATAATCGAAAACAAAAAACTGTTAGTATGGTTAGTGGACAGTAACAGAGAGAGGAAGGAAGAAAAACGAGATATGAAGAAAGATTGAAATCCCAGAAACCAGGAAATCACCCGAATGAGTGGCACGTCAGACAAGGGACCGTGGGCAAAGACCTACACAAGACAAGACAGGGTAAACGAAGTGCAGGACTAGAACTAAAAACAAGACTATGAAAACATGGCAAGGCTGTGCAACATGGCAAGACTATAAAACATGGCAAAGACATAAATAACAAAACATGAAACATAATAAAACATGAAATCAAACAACAAAACACAATACATAATCATGGGGATGGTCAGAGGCAGGCAGTGGTCACTTAAACAAACAGCATACGTGGCATGGCCAGGCACAAAACTTAAACATGGAGCTAGGAGAGGCATGGCTGAAATGCAGATTCACAACACTTCACCATTAAATAATGCTGTTTTTGACCCTCAGTGTAAAGTTGGAAACATCTCTCTCTTCAGTATCCCTTTATAAATGCCTAACAATGCTGACTAAGCATTAATAAAGTATAAGGAATCATTTACTACTGTTATTTACGGCCCTTAAGGTGTACAACACGTATCCCCGAAGTAACATTTCATGACTGCTTAACAATGCTATTTATTAATACTCTATGTGACCCTTATTGTAAAGTCTAAAACATTTGTCCGTTAAGTAACACTTTATAAACACCTAACAACGCTGAATGAGCATTATTTGAGCATAACTCACCATTCCTTAATGCTCTTTGTGACGGTTATGGTAAACACTGTAAAAAAAATCCTAATTAAACAGGAAATAACTGAATTTTTACAGAAGTTTTCCATTTTTTTTGCATTGTACACAAAACACCATAAAATCACAAACATTATCTATAAATTAACAATACAATTGTTATTTTACGTATTATATCAATAATGACAAGTAACATTCATTTCTCCTTTTTCTGTACATGAAAATTAGTCTATAATTTACACAGCGTTTTTTCCATTTTATTGCTTTACATAAAATTGTATCTAAAATGACAATAAATATCCATAATTAAATATGTCACTTGTAATATTAAGGTTCATGTCCATAAGGTTTTCTTTGCCATTTTAAGGTTTATTTTTAATTTTATGGGCTTTTACTGTCAAACTAAGTCTGGATACAAAGTTAGAAAACTTCTTCCATCACATTAAACTTACTGAATGTTTTATTAATTTTTTAAAGAGAGCACACACAAAGCTATACTGCTCTTGATGTTGAAACCTTGATTCGTGTTGTGCTCTGACCACAATCTGATGCCACAGTGAGTAAGAGGATGTTAATGAATCTGACAAAAGCAAAATGAGGGCATTGACTCAAAAATGTACTGCAATACTCCCAGCACAAAGCAGACGGATAAATGAGCTTTAAGCCCTCGAACACAGCAACATGCTTGAAAGAGTCAAGCTCCAGGGTGCTCACCCTTGTCCAAAATAGCTGTTCCAGACCTCTCTCATTAAAACCTTTACATTTTGAATACTTTTCAGAAAATGTGTATTTTTGTTGGCATTTTAACTCCTCTGGCTTATTATCCATTTAATTACTAAAAGCAGGAATTAATTTACAGTTTAGGAATTCATAATTTGAAAAAAGCCAAACACGCTTTCCAAATGGATGGCAACCGGTGATCCAACATTAACGTTGGATAAAACGGATCATCTAAGTTCTGAAAATGGTGTAAAGGTATTGAAAAACTGACAGACGAAGACCTTCATCCAAATTTCCATGTTTTTCCAGGTCTTGAAGACAGTCATTCATAATTGCATAATCTTTTCCAGACCTACGCAAGCACTCTGAACCTCAAGAGACCAAAGCAGCAGACACTTTTTGTCACAGTGTCTGTCTGATTTAGCCAGGACTTAACATGAGAGGTAATAGTTAAAAACAATAGGCAAGGTTTCAGAACAGAACACGACAAATGATGGCAAACAACCTTTATTTGTCAAAGGTTTGTCAAATAAAAGGCACAGTACATACAGCTTTCTTAGATTAACAATCTTTGTAACACTGCCAGGCAAACCTGGGACAAAGTAAGGAAAATATTGAAAAAAAAAAAAGAGAGACACGTGGCCCCCACTCCTGTGGGGTGTACTACAGAGAGATTAGTGGGTTTGCCTGGTCAACTGAACCTAAAGCCTGGGTTTGCAATGTCAAAAAGGTGGCTCTCTTCTAACCTGCCATGGTAACTGATCACATCTGTGAGTTAACTGTTTGTCAAGCCAGCTCAAAGAAAGCTGGCTGATGTTGAAATTGCTTTGTAGTTCACCACATAGTTACATCAAGAAACAAAAACAGCTCCATAATATCTGTATCGTGGAGAGGGGGGTCCAACGGTCCTTTGAATAAAAACCCCCCGGAGCCAGTATTGCTTGCCTGGTTTGACATCGCAACTATTCTTTTTCAGTTCTGCAATACTTTAAAGTCAAAATCGCTCTATTCCACAACAAGCTGACAGTCATGTAATCATCTACAGACACTGAAGTGGTGTTAAAATATAAACAAATGGCACAAAATGCAATTAACTGCAAGTGAAGTCATAGCAATAAGAAAATGTGGGAAAATGAGTCAGTGCTCAAGAGTGTCACGATAAACAAATTTTTAATCCACACACTGAAAAAATACATTTCAACTTCACCTGGACCAGGACTCAACACTTTTCTGCATGTTTAATTCAAATCATCCCCCTACAACTTGAGAAGTTATCTAAAATGTGTCAACCAATCAGGTACCAGGACAACTTCAGTGCTAAGCATAAATAAGAACCCCTGAACAGACTTCTCAGAATAACATCCATCTCCCTTTAGTACTTCAACTTTCTATGGGGATTTTGTAAAATTTTTCAAAGGGTCTAATCATTTTTGCAACACCTCATTTGAATAAAATTAATCATTTCCTTATCGGAATGATATTAGGTGACCATACTTTCATGTTAATAGCAGCATAAATGTTTCATGAAACTCAGTCTTGTCAAAATACAGCAGATTGTTATCATATTCACTGGCATATGGATTAAAGGGACTGAAGTTTCAAAGGGGGTGCACTCATTAATGCTGAGCACCGTATACTGGATTCTAAATCAACCATATAGAACACACTCAGTCAGGCGTTTCGGTTTTATTTTTATTTATTTATTTTTTATTTTTGGTCGGCATAATGCATTCGTGTTGCATTACATGCTTTAGGCATGTTTTCAGCACCGCTTACGTCAATATTTAGCATTATAAATATGAGGCATTCTCGAATTAGTACCATTAGTGAACTTGAATGGAATTTCAAAACGAAACCATATCAGATCATTCAAACTTACAAAAAGTTGGAATGAAATGCTACGGTTGCTCATTTATTTCTTCTGCCTGCATCATTGGGTAGAGAAATGATGGATAGCGGCTCCTATTATTACACCCTGTTGCTGCTTAAAATTTTGGGATTAACATGCATGGACAATAATGCAAGATATGTTACACATTTATTTTCAATATGTGACCTTAACTCAGTACAAGATCATAGCAATCAGGCTGTATTCCTTTCCCCCACTAAAAATGACAAAACTAAGTGACAATAATATAGGTTTTCCCAGTCAATTTCATAATTTTGTCATTCAAGTTCATATTCCGAGTATTAAATTTCACGCATTTCACGCTCGCAGCACTGAATCAGCTTTCAAATTCCCAATCTGGTCATTCAGATTCACTATCCAAGCAATCATTTGTTTATTAGCCTCATTCAGATTCAAATTAGGAGAATGCATTTCAGCAATGAGCATTCAAATTCATTTCAAGCCGGCGGTGGAACCTCGTTGGTCATTCATATTCGTGAAAAGGCAACCAATTTCCAAATAAGTGCATTCAATGTAAATGAATCATTGCATTTAGTGAGCTTGGGGTCTATGTGTGGCTTTTTTTTTTCATTTAGTTTTGAATAAATTGGCTTCGTCATCAATACAGCTGCTTTGGGTTGGGCCTATATCTGTTCATTCTCAAGTGTAACCTCATTGGGGTACAATGGCAGCTCAACGCGTATGCTACAGGCGCATTACAAACAAGGAACGAGAACGCCTTCGAGAATGACAATCTTGACTACATTGCTTTGGCAGACACCCTTGGAATAAATTGAGCAATGGCCAGGGGTGCATTTCCCAAAAGCGTAGTTGCTAAGTAAGTTAGCAACTTACATAGTTTGAACTATGTACTTGCACCGCCAGTGTTTCCCAAAACCAGTTTGAACTATCAAGGTAAATTACGTAGTGTGAACCATCATTAAACAACGCAGGTGTTCCTCAAAACCGTAGTTAGAACGAACGTTCGCAACCACTGTTGTTAAGTTGTGTAGTTCCAACTTCTGCTCCCCAGCTGTAGTTAGAAACTTAGTTCCGTGTGATTGCGTCAGAAAATGCAGTCCACGAAAGGTAAACATAAGGTCAGTAGCTGAAAATGTTAGATGATCTTGCTGCACAAACATATGTAACATTAACACAGTGATTTGAAAATGTAGCTACTCGGGATTTTTGTCATATTTTTGTTATATTTAGCTGTTCCTGAGTGGGCCTATGGTTGGATCTCTGGAATTTTATCTCTTGTAGCCTTCGCATGCATTAGCAAAGAAACTTTAATGTTCGGCAACGATTAACTACGCTAGTCTAGTAATTCAACACTTGTTTTTTCTTGCTGTCATTAGAGCGGGAGGTGGTTAATTAGCATACTTTATGGGATCATGGTTCAAGACGGTAGTATTTTTGAGTAAATCTGAAAAGCTTGTGACTTTGTGTTGCTAGTCATAGGAAGAAAATATGATCTCGCTCTTTACCTTTATTTACTTTTATATATCGATAAGAGAGGATGTTGTTTGCCCCCGCAACTGCGAATATGGTTGAAATCATATACAAAAGTATATACAGTATATATATATATATATATATATATATATATATATATATATATATATATGACAGTGGACGGGAAAGTGTTGATTAAAAGAAAGGGGGTGGGGGAGATGGAGGTCTTTTTGCATTACATTTGTCATTCCTTGTGGTTTGTGGAATGCACGGTCATCTTCAGCATCCTTTGCAGAGATCACTTCATCTTCAGGGAGCCGGACATTTGCTGTGATGGCCATGATGTGCAGGACGTAGACGAACTGCCAGTCTGAGAGGATTCTGGAGACTCTAGAAAGAGCTGCCCTGACACACAGAAAGCCATGCCAGAGGGGGCCGAATGTGGAGTGGCCCAGTGAGAGGATGGCCAATGTGAAGGGGTCCTGCGTGTGGGTGCCCAATGTTGGGGGGCCCTGGGAATCACACTGCAAAGGACAAGGCGTAAATGGGCTGAGAAAAAGTGGGCAGAGGGTGGAAGACACTCATGTTAGGGAATTGTACATACCACTGATTCCTTTACCCCTGGGACTCCCGCCAGCACTTCTGGGCTTAGCATGGACAAAACTCTCCTCAGGAGTAAGAGGAGGCCAACAGACCAGAGCTCCCACCACCAGTCCTCTGTAGTGCACTCCTTAGAGCTGCTGCTCTCCTTAGTAATGTCTAGCTGGCAATCCCTCCATCATCACCCCCCCTCCTTCCCCCCCATATCCACTGCACTGCATCTCCATCCGTTTTTTTTTTTTTTTTTCTTACAAAGAATTGTTGCCTAATGTGTCTTTTCATTTCAATGGTAAATTGTATTGTAGCTAGTTTGTATATAATCACAAAATAATATGGCAAAACGACAAATTAGTATTGTAGTGAAGCTTAGTGAAAGTTCTGTCAGGAAGACTCTCTCTCTCGCGTCAACTCCATTTGTTCTGTTTTCATTCACTCGCATGCTCGCCCATACACCTTTGCAGTCAATGTCTAGAGCTGTCAATTGAGCAGTCAGCTGACGTAGCCGCTGATCTCTTTCATCCAACTGTGGCACACCTCATTCGCATCGCTAGCCAATCGTGATGTTGCTGTCTTTTTAAAATATGTGATTTCTCTCTGCTCAAATTTGTTCATGCTGCCGTTCGCTGACCCTCCTCCTCCCCAACACCACCCTGCTCCATCAGACCTTCCGTACTGCTGCTCCAGCTTTGTCAGCCTTCAGCCACCACCGCCACCAGTGTCTGGACTCTTCAGGGGATGCTCCTGGTAACACAAGAGTGCTCCTGGTAACATTGTTGTTCGAGCGACAATCGCTCAACCTATCATGGTTCAAACTAACGTAATTCAAATCAACATGGTTCAGACTACTGTAGTACGAACGAGGTACGAAGGTTTTGGGAAACCATCGTTCTTCTGATGTTTGTTAGTTTAACGATGCATCGTACCATGTTAGTTCATTGTTAACTTCCGTCGTTGTTCGGGAAATGCACCCCAGGTCGATGTTCGTATCTTCGTAGGGGGGTTTCAAGCTGGAGATGTCTTGAACATGTTGTATACTTGATGTTATATTTCTTGTTTTAGTTCATTATCTTAAAGAATGATGCAATATATGTTTTCGTTAAAAGTCATAACACGAACATTTGTTGTTGATTGGTATCTTATTTACTTTCCACCCGTGAGATTGTGATATCATGTTGTCTATCAGTTGGTCTTCAGATTGACACATTGTGTGGATGTTGTCTTTGTTATGTGTGGTGTTATCAAGGAGTGTAAGTAAGAAAATGACGTTGTGTTGTTTGGATGTACTGCTGACTTTGCCTTATCATTTAATATTTCTTGATATGAAACAACAAGAATACATGAACATATACAAGGACATGATATCACAGTGATATCACGGAGATACAATAACAGAACAATAAAGAACCTTAAAAAAAACATGTATACATAGAAGACTATGGAATTAGAAATACGAATTTTGCGTGTGTGTGTTGGGGGTAGGGTGTGCCGGAGGGTTCTGTTTGTGTGTTCGATTTACGAGAAACGTTCGCGCCCTTCTCCCCCCAATAACCCCCTTCTTCAAAAATTTATCCTGTCTTCTCCACTAATTTGATCACCTGAAAATAAAATTTAACGCCCCAAACAGGCTCATCTTGATTATCGCGCAACTTTGAATGGACAAGTAGGAAATACAATGCTCGCATTGGGAAATTGAACGCACATGCGTGAATTTGATTTGCCGGAAACGAAATAGAGTTTGCATAAATGAAATTGATCGCTCGGATTCTGAATTTGAATGCCCTAACATTTTCACGTGCGTACGCTGTCTGAATTTGAATGCACATTCCTGAATTGGAATGACAAAAGTATGAAATTGACCGGGAAAACCAATAGTAGTATTAAGCCGCATGCACAATGGACGCAAAATGAATTTTTTGCACAACAGATTGCGTTGCTGCATTAAACGCAGTGTCTTACATGTCCAAAAAGTCGGACAGGGTTTTAATATATCTCCGTGTCCGACAGTCGGATGGTTTGAATGTAACTCCGTGTCCGACAGTCGATTATTGTTTTTTTAATTTCTTCAAATCTACTGAATTTTTTTATATTAAACCGGAATGTTTTGATAAGAGGGCTAGTTCTTCAAAAAGAGTACCGAGAATTTTGATCAATGTTTCTGTCTAAGCTCTGCTCAATAAAGTGAGTCGACATTTGCGCAGGACAATAGGCAATCCCTGTCTAACATTAAATGCAATACTTTGTGTCTGACCGCCACAAAAAAGAGGACGATTAGAACAGATTGATTACAAAATAAAGCATAAAAAGAAACATTTTTACAACAAACAGAACATCCAATGAACACTGCCATTTATTTATTCGCAGGCCATTTTTTTTGGGTGTTCTGTTTGTTGATGATATATTTTTATTCTTTGTTTCATTATTAATCTGTTCTCATATCAATACTTTTACTTTTTGCTGGCTGCTGGACAAAGACGGATTATCCATATAATGACTGGTGTGCGTACACTGGGGCATCATGCTGGGAGGGGCATCACATGATTCACGAATCCTCAGTTTTTCATTTTTTATTTTAATCGGAAGAGATGCCTATGCATATAACAAACAAATTCAAACTTAATTGTTGATATGAGAGGAGAATATTTAAAAAATAGAATACAAATAAAAAACTGATTTAGAACTGCCCTGCCAAAGTCACTGAAAGGCCAAACTGGTCCCAGATCTGTGTTGCAAGCTGAGCTAGAAACCCGCCATAGAAAAATAGATGGAGGAAGCGCTACCTGGATCCAATGGCTATCCAACAGGTGCTCTGTAAGGCGGGTAAAGTATTGGGGAAAAAAAACGATTCCAGAGAGTGAAGCCCAATATAAAATAAGGCAATAACCCAAGGAAAAAAATATACAGGCACTCCGTCAAGGATGAAGAATAGGTGATATTTTAATTCATGAGCAAGGCAACAAGACAGACCAACGCGTTTCGACACAAGGTCTTCATCAAGGTCTAACACATACTTGATCCAACAGGTAGAAATAGGCTGGCCATGGGAGGCTACCGGGCCTAGCACATGATCTCCTCAGTGCGCAAGAGCTGCCACGTAAGCTCCAAACACATTTAAAAAGAACCAATGACAATAAGCCAATATACATATATTAGAAACAAAAAAAACTAAAAACGTTCACTAGATAAATACATTTATATAGTCTCAGCCAAAGAAGTATATGTGGAGAAGATACATTTTTTTTCTTTCAAAGGCTATAGACATTGTCAAACTTCTAGAATGCAAACAAAATTTTAATTTTTAAAACTCAAGACACGACAAGGGAACAATAATTATGCAAATATGTTAGAAAATAAATTTTTACAGATGCAGAAATTTTTTTTTGAAATCATTGTCGAGGATAAAAGCTGTTATAAGAGTTAAAATATTGTCACAGAAACGGGAGAAAATCAATTTCATCATTTAACCCGGGGATTGGGTGGCCTTTAATGTGACAATCCAGAACGTTTCTCGTTGAAGAGGTTTTTTAAGACGGTTACCAAATATCTTGCTGTCGGTAGAGAGGCATCTATTCAACTCTGTGAAATTCATAATATGTTTATGTTCAATATCCTGTAAAGAAATCACTTTTTATTTATAACACAATAGACTATAATACTCCATTTTAAGGCTTTTCCATGACAACTGCATCATATTAGCACATATTCGTATCATGTTTGGTCTTTTTATTCTCGAGGGATTCCAAGGAGTTGAATGGAGAATGTTTCATTTCCCTTGAAATTGTGGTTCATTCTGTTTGTAAGATTCATTAGATTTTACACGGGTCTCCTCTCTTTGCTAGGAATTTTATTACACCCCCAAATGGGGAAAAACCCAGATTCGGCCCCTCCCTTCCTCCACCTTGATCGAAGGCGTGGTTTTGGGTGCTTAAAAGCAAGAGATTCTAACCGGAAGGGGCTTCTTCTTTTCTCTTCTTTTTCAAGATCTGATGCGGGAAAGGTGAGTGAATGAGGGAGAATCACAATCCACCTCTTTTCGCCAGCTTAGGCCTGTGCGTAAGCGGCGGATCTCAGTGGGCGGAGGGGGGTGGCATTTGAGTTCTCCCCGGCCACGTGGTGCGGCTTCGTTCCGCGTGGCCTCCATCTTTTCCAGGTATGAATTTATTCTCTCTTTCTAAATTGGGTGTAACTGATAATTGGCTTAACGTTGATTTGTTTGATCCAAGTTTGTGCCTACCTGGTAATTAAATTATTGTTCCTTTTCTAGCTTGCTTGGTCCTTGTGACTCTTAACTCTCGTACATTCTTTTTAGCCATGTTGCAACTGGTACTTAGGGGGCAATTCCTACTATTCCTGACTAGCTAGCTGATGTGTAGGAAGTAAGGGGTCTTTAAGTTGAATTGCAAATTACGGTCTACCCCTCAATGGTTTGTGTAATACCGGTCCTGGAGATATAGCTCTTAAAAGGTACCCATAAGTCGGTACCCGGTTAAATCTCCTTAAGGGGCCCTTGGGTGTACATAAACCTGGGTTTGTGATACCTTCATGCTCAGTGCTACTTTGTTTATGCCTCGATACTGCTATCATGGTAATTCCTTTCATCCTCTAAAAACTCTTACTGAATGAAGCTCCGGCAGTGACGCTTATTAACTCTGGGGGCGTTTTGCTGAGCAACGATGGTTTCCACTGCCAAGTCTGATGGCATAGCTGTCTCGAGATTTACGCATACTGTCCCAAAACTATCAATTCTAATTCTTGGAGTCAGATATTTAATGAGGATGTAACTAAATTTGGTATTCTAGATGTGTTATTGAGTCAGAGTAATTGTAACCGTTGCGTTTCTATGCTCCGTCTTTGGACAAAGAAAAATATCCATTATATTGTGATTCACACCAGCCAGGAAATTGCTCGAATTAAAGTTAGCCAAGAAGAACACGTGAAACCTTCAACCCACTGCAATGTCTGTCCTTGGTATTGTTTTGTGGGGCTTTACAAGTTCAAGGTCTGTTGAGCCAGCTCACTCAAACAAAGCCTATCTATGATGATCTTGCTTTTTAGTATACCCCCAGGTCAGGTCCTACAATAATAATAGAAAACCCTCAAGTGTACTATAAGAAGCACTACAGTTTTTGTCCTCAAGTGCTGCCAAAATCAACACCACATGAAAGGTCCTTGTTATGGCTCGAAAACCAAGCAAGGTGATCTGGCCAGGCATGACTGCTGGCAATGAGATTTGTAATGATTTAATTTGCACTACCAAAAAATCTTTCCTATGAGTTTACTAGGACTAGGATCTGTCATATTATGTTTATAACTTGATAACATCTGCAGTACAATGAAAATCTCGTGTAGAGGAATGCCAAATTAAAATATTATATTTAGTTATTGCAATGTATATTAGGTAAATTAAAAGGCTCAAATAGATTAGATGTGCCAATTGATTTTTCAATCATAACTAAAATGTATATTTCTATTTAGAAAAATATTTTCAGTATTGCTCATTTCTTCATTGGGAAATTTACCTGCTCTCACATAGACCTGAATGGCCTTTTTACATGGGACAGTTGCCCTCCAATTTCTCTTGTACAACACATTCGTAAGTGTGATATTTTTCTTTTTTGGAGTGCTGGATGTCAAAAGCAGTGGCTGAAAAATAAAAGGCAAACCAGCAGAAAAGGAAAGACTCAAAATGGAATAACAAAAGAGAAAACTCGTGCTACCAACAGACCTGGAGTAGTCCAAGGTAGATAGCAACGCGAGCACGAAGAGCCAAAAAGAAAAGAAAAAAATAAACTAATATTCCCTTGCTCACTATCACTACCTCAAATATGCAGCTAAGTCCCTCACAATGCTCTAGCTAGAGACCTTACCGGCTAAAGTGCAATAGACACACTGACACTCTAGCAACGAGAGCGAGGCAGAATAGGAGCTTAAATAGAGTCCAGGCAATTAATGCCAGCTGACCCAGGAATCCGATAGGAAGCAAAATGATATCATCCCGGACGAGAGCAAAAAAAGCTCTCAATACCTCCAAACCATGACAGTAAGACCACATTGTAATGGCTGGTGTGTTGAGACGCCAAACGCAGCGGCCGGAATAAAAGGAAGTCTCGCAGATAGAGAGAGAGAGAGAGACAAACAAATATAAGAAGAGAGAGAGACTCGCGCTTCCAACGGACCCAGAACTTGTCCGAGTGCAAGGAAGCAAAGCGAGCTTGACAGAACGAAAAGAAAGGGAAAAAATCTTGGAAAGCCGAGATAAAAAGAATTGGCATCAGATGGTGCCCAGAAAAAAGGAAAAAACAGAAAAATTCCCTTACTATCTAGAACTTTTCTTCTTTTGTAGCTAATACCTCAACAACTGTCTTAATAGAGACCTTACCGGCTAAAGTGCAAACATAACACTGACACTCTAGCAAGAGCAGTGAGGCGGAACTAGGGCTTAAATAGAATCCGGGCAATGCCCCCAATTAATGCCAGCTGGCCCAAGAATTCGATAGTGGGCAAACTGATATCGTCCCGGATTAGAGCAACCAAGAAAGCTCTCAAAGCCTCCAAAAACCATGATATAAATCTGGAGTATTGAGTACAGTTCTGGGGACCATACTTATACTTACCATAAGATATAGAGGCTCGAGAAAAAGTTCAGAAAAGAGCCACTAAGCTAATTCCAGGTATAAGAGGTGAAATCTGTGAGAAGAGGCTGACGATCCTCAATGTCTTTAGTCTAAGGAAAAGGAGACTCAGGGGTGATCAGATTTAGGTCTTTAAATATTTTAAAGGGATTAACAAAGGGAATTACGTTGGAAATCTTCAGCTAAATTTTGTTAGTAGAACTTGGAGTCACAAATGGAAGCTGACTGAAGGTAAATTTAGCCCTGATATCAGGAAATATTTTTCACCCAAAGAGAAATTTCAATGTGGAATAGCTTGCCTGACCATATTATCGAGGCAGATGGCTTGGGAATTTTCAAGAGCAGGCTTGACCTAGAGCTAGACACCATTGAGTCATTGAGTATCTGGAGTGATATATTCACAATAGTAAAAAGAATGGCCTGTTCTCGCCATTCATGTTATGTAATGTTATGTTAACCAAAGTACATCCTCAGATAAAGGTTGTAATGGCAACAACGTCAAGTAAGCTGAAGAGATGCTTGTAAATGAAGCATCCTTTGCACACATATACATACTGGTTTTATGTTATTATTGGAGCCTAACAATTATATTTTATTATTATTATTATAATTATTATTATTATTACTTTTGTATTATTAATTAATTAATTAATTAATTAATGTATTTATTTATTTATTAATCTGAACGCACTTCTGTATTACATTTCCCTTGTCTTTACTGTGAGCGCCACCCTGTAGCAGTTCATTTTAAGAAAGCCGGACACAACTTGAACACACTACGTTATGTTGGTGTGGAAAAAGTGGAGAAACCTCAGGACATTTGGCATTTGCCAGAGAACACCAAGATTGGCCAATTCGCCACTGGCGCCCTGTGCTCTTCACAGATGAAAGCAGGTTAACACTGAGCACATGTGACAGACGTGACAGAATCTGGAGACGCCGTGGAAAACGTTCTCCTGCCTGCAACATCCTCCAGCATGACCAGTTTGGCAGTGAGTCAGTAATGGTATTGTGCGGCGTTTCTTTGGGGGGCTGCACAGCCCTCCATGTGCTCGCCAGAGGTAGCCTGACTGCCATTAGGTACCGAGATGAGATCCTCAAACCCCTTGTGAGACCATTTGCTGGTGCGGTTGGCCCTGGGTTCCTCCTAATGCAAGACAATGCGAGACCTCATGTGGCTGGTGTGTGTCAGCAGTTCCTGCGAGACGAAGGCATTGATGCTATGGACTGGCCCGCCCGTTCCCCAGACCTGAATCCAATTGAGCACATCTGGGACATCATGTCTCGCTCCATCCACCAACGCCACGTTGCACCACAGACTGTCCAGGAGTTGGCGGATGCTTTAGTCCAGGTCTGGGAGAAGATCCTCAGGAGACCATCCGCCACCTCATCAGGAGCATGCCCTGGCGTTGTAGGGAGGTCATATAGGCACGTGGAAGCCACCCACAATACGGAGCCTCATTTTGACCTGTTTAAAGGACATTGCATCAAAGTTGGATCAGCCTGTAGTGTGTTTTTCCACTTTAATTTTGAGTGTGACTCCAAATCCAGACCTCCATGGGTTAATAAATTTGATTTCCACTGATAATTTTTGTATGATTTTGGTGTCAGCACATTCAACTATGTAAAGTACAAAATATTTAATAAGAATATTTCATTCATTCAGATCTAGGTTGTGTTATTTTACTGTTCCCTTTATTTTTTTGAGCAGTGTATGTTAGTGGTATAGTTTGTCATAGTAGGAAAATGTTACAGTGTAGATAGAACCTAGGGCTAGTATATCTGGAACTTGGCTAATCCCCCTCCCCCCCATATTTTCCTTAGCAGTAAATGTTCCTCAAGTATTGTAAATTCCCAAATTGCTTCAAGTGATTTAAGTATAACTGCATGCATGGCTGAGTGAAAAAATATATATGTTCAACTGTGTACAGGCATGTGTCTAGGTTCTGTAATGTTCACTCCAGATAAAAAAGTATTGTGTCTTTATTTGCCACATTTATTTATCTTTTCCGAAGGATGTCCCATGAGACATGGAACAGTTTTGAGTAAGGAGCAATTGAGAGAAACAATAGTTAAAGCTCTGGAGTTGGTTTTTGAGTTTGGGGCCATGTTCTTTCCAACTTCATCTCTCTAGATGCAAGTCAGAATCCCAAGCCCCATTTGGGATTGGAACCAGCAATTCTACACTTGCCAGTCAAGCAACCAACCATTACACTATCCTGTCATCCTATGTCAATGGCTGGGGCACTTGAAGAAAGATGGCCACCATGCTTGCCCAGTCCCTCTCCATTAGCCTGGGCTCACAGAATGCAATTTAAAAACTAAAAAAACCAGGTGGGTAGATGATTGACTAATAACAGATTTACAAAGTACTTTTCTTGCAGTAACACAGAGGTGTAAAAATAAAAGTCGAATTATGCATTAGGCCCCATTTATGCTCAATGTAAACCGTGCTGCTCTGCATGATGGCTGCTGCGTATATCCTACAACCTATGCAAAATGCTCTCAACAGGCAATGGGCAATTTAACTGATGTCAGCAGTGCAGTCACATCGACTGACTGCTTGTTCAAGGCATGGGTTTACTTGTAGAACTTCTATTGAAGAAAATTATTTAACTGGAAAATTATGCACATCTATATGTTGTCAGATTGCCTTTACACTGCAGCAGTTCAGAACAATCGGTGAGAAACTGCCAAAACTTTCACACATAGGAGATACAGATGTCTGAAAAACAAGTGGTGCTCACAACATTAAGAAAGCCAGAACATTCTGTCTCTTTCTCTCTCTCTCTCTCTCTCTCAATGCAAGACCAATTGGCGTCATTCTGTCTCTCTTAGACGCCTGTCTAATCAGTGTTGAGATCTAGCACATTGGGCTCTCACGCTTATCCCTTGCATTCAGGTAGCTGATGAGTTCGGGCTGCAACAGCTGCAAACTGACTTTTTAACTGTTCAATTTCCCCACTTTCAGACTTTAAGCTATGTGTGTAGTCTTGATCATTCCGTAGTTGTCCTGACTCTTCATGTCTCGCTTTCTATGAAGACTCCAACATTAAGGCTATTTCCATGCTAATACATTTTCATATTAAAATGCTGAATATTTGCTACATTTTAAACTATCATCCACGCCGCTCCAGCATGCTCAAGCCCATAAAACACTGCTTACCCCATTTTAGTTGTAAAACTCGAGGATTGTGTTTTAATGTGGATGGGCAGAAACAGACTCCTGAGAACAGTGATGCAGATAAGACAATCTGCTTCCTGTATAAAACGGCATGCGCAGGCCCAATGTACGCGAATTGTCGTGTGATATGCATTTCAGGCATGTTAGTATAGAAGGAAACCTACGCAATATTGGGCATATTTAATGTTGCGGCTGATCAGTGCTTACTGTTTGTCTGACTATGGGCTGAGATTATCTGGTAAAAACTGAATTGAGAACCAAAGATGGCTGCATACTTAACATATACAGTACATTCCAAAACAGACTTTTGAACTGTGATAAAGAGGATTTCTTCTGGTGATTCTGAGATTTTGGAGGAAAGAATTTAATCTACCCAAAGGAGATGACCTGCTGAGTTACAGCAACATAATCATCCTTAAAAGATCATGATCATCAAAAAATCACTATCCACTAAGACAGCCTTAGGTGGTGACCCCCCCGAAGGGATCAATGGGGAGTATATTCTCAAGTCTGGACACATTACTGTCAACAAAGATAGATGATCGTGGGCTAGTTTATTCCGTATGCACCTCAGGTGAATGGCCAATTCTTCATATTGATTACAGACCTTGTCCTATAGAGGTGTGATCTGTATTCAGAGATGTATTGCAGCAGTGCATCTTCAGATTGAAAACATCTCTTGCACATATGCACTTCAGATCTGAAAAATGCCGTTACCAGTTCAGCAAACCTTTGAAAATGTGGAGAAAAAATACTCTTTTAAAAAAGGTGTTATTATTTTTCAGTCATTTATAGTTTAACTATTACTTTAGCATTCCCCCCCCCCAAAACCTCCAATCTCATAAAAAAACTTCAAAATACACCCTTAGATGGGAAAAAAAACAAAGTGTAGATAAATGATTTGCAGTAATTATAATGCCAAAGCAGGGACTTTATTTGTAATGTGATAAATATTTCAGTGGATTGTATAAGTGCGCAGTTGGTGTGAGAATCACACAGAGACCCCCACACAGAACATTAGCACCAGAGCAGTGGAGCAGCTCAATATTATATCATGCTGATCTTGGTATTTGGCTCTTTTAAATGTCTGTTATACATGATTAATTAGTTGAATACAAATAATTCATCCTCATAAATAACCCACAAAGGCAGACTGAATTTGTGTGCAATCTTTTATATGCAGGAGTGAAGGGCAATGCAATCTGGGTCAAGTGCACAATGCATTCACTGCAGCCTCATTTCATAGATCCCAGACAGCAAGTAGACAAAAGCATCAAGCCTGATATCTGCACGATGAAGTCATTCTTTCTTCATGCTGCCTATTTGAAATGCTTATCCCCCACTCAGTGCAGATGCAATGCATTTCAAAGTTTCAACAAATTTGTCTAAATTGATTCGAAAGGGACCATAGTACCACAATATTGCGATTACAATACTGAAAGACAATACACAAAAGAATGGTAATGTGGCATGCAGATTCCACTGGATCTACATAGATATTACATGTCAGTCAACAATCTTGTGTAATCAGTTATGTTGTGACTTAAATAATAGTGATTGGTGGTGCCAATGAGGGAGGAGTGCTGCTGATATCCTTGGAGAGAGGAGTTGGAAATGGCATAATCGAGCAGAGCTGTTCAGAGAGCTTCTGGTGTGAATATTTAATTTCACACCCGAAAAAAATAATAAAATAAATAAAAAAGCAGCGCAGAGATACTGTCGCCATTGCACTGGGAGAATGCAGAGGAATAACATGCAGTTCACTGAGTTCGAGGAGGAGTTCAGAGAGAAGCAGTTTTAGCCACAAAGCCTCAATGCTGACTGGAGTCAGTTTTTCTTTTTTTTCCTGTCTGTGCACATCTGGGTGTGGGTGTCAGTGCAGAGCGTTCTTTTTTTGTGGACTTAGCTTCGGGAACTTGGTTCAGCAAAGGATAGGCTTAACTGCTCCAAAAGAGACAGACACACCTGGCTTTAATGTTAACTGAAGTTGAAGTGCTTCATGGTGGAGTGCTCTCCAACTGCCCTTATCCCTTCATTTGTCAAAGGATCAATAGGGTAGATGGATAATACAACCAAGTTATCAGGAATATAATGAAGATAGACATTGTTTTACTCTGGTCAGCATCTGTAGCAATGAAATAAACATATAAAATATTATATGCAAAATCTTCTCGAGTCTGCTATTTCTTACTATAAAGCGGAGAGATATTATCTGAGGCCAAATCCAGCCCAGCACAAAGACCCTCTGCTAATATTACCGCTGACCCTTGGCTATACATATAGGTACAGCTTCCGCAATGATAAAATTATAAGTGACAATCCCATTCCCTATCACAATGTCATCTTGGGTAAGATTTGGGGGGGCTGCTGCTTGGACCCCTTTGGGGAAAACTGAGAAGTGGCACCTGAGCTGCAGATCTGAGAGCCCCTCTGGGCTAAGCTGATACTTTAAGTGTCTCATAAAATTCTGTGTCTGCACCTTAAGAATAGGTTTGAATACTAAATTCACACCCTTTTGAAGTTCTACTTATCATCCTTTAGCAAACATTAGATCATACACTAGTGTATCAAAAGTTTAATCCTTGTTTTCTGTAAAATTGCATGACAATCTGGATGGACAACTACTATTCCAGAATTGGAACAATTGTTAAGTGTAAATAAAAACAGCAATCAGTAATATGCAAATCCCTTTAATCTGCATTACATTGGGGAAAAAAGTACAAACACAACATGAGTTGTTTTGCCACATCCACGGTGTTGTTTTTGACAATAATTGCTATTTCAAAATTTGATGTCTGCAACATATTCCAATGAATTTGGGACAGGTGCCTATTTAGAATAGAATAGAATAGTTTATAGTTTATTAGGATCCCCATTAGCTCCAGCATAGCTGTAGCTATTCTTCCAGGGGTACGACACAAATGCATAAAAATAGATAAATAAATAATCACACAAAACAACATGACTACACGACATGACATCATAAAAAACAAAAGTTGAACAAGACGGTACAACACACAGACTGCTCCTCCTTGATAGAAATGTCCCTTCAGTGAGTTTTAGATTGTGGAGTATTTCATAATATCAGCACTCCACAAAGATTTTCCTTTCCATTGATTTCCAGTAAGCACAGTATTGTACTGCTGTAATACTGACGAGATTCTGATGAATAGAATAGAATAGAATAGAATAGAATAGAAACAACTTAATTGATCCCACTAGGGGCAATTTGTATGTAACTTCCTCATCCAACAAGGTACAAATACAGACAACATCAGTAGCAACACTATCCATGCCAAGCACAATCCAGTAAAACAGACAAGTAGGTCGTTGTTAGGCCCGTAAGTTATGGCTGTTAATATATAAATATAAATACAAGCGAAAGATATCAATAAATAAATAAATACAGGCAGGAAAAGACATTTCCCCTCAGTTCTGTTAGGATATAGTTTACTTAAAGAGAGTAGCATCTGAGTTTAGCAGCTGAATTGCTGAAGGGATAAAAAAAATTCAACATATCGATTGGTCTTGCTCAGAGGTACATGGTATTGACGGCCAGAAGGCAACAGTGAAAACTCTTGGGACAGAACGTGGAACGTGGTTGGTTGATAATGCTCTTTGCCTTCTTAACCACTTGAATCTCCCAGAGGGAACGCATGTCCCTCTGTCTTACTCCAATAATTTTGGAGCAAGCCTTAACTGTGCTCTGAACGCTGTTCATATCTTTAATGGATAAAAAACCAATCCAAAAAATAAAAGAAAATGTTAAGAGACTCTCAATAAAAGAACTATATAAATAAGTCAAAATTTTCCCATTGACATTAAAAGAATTCAGCTTCCTCAACAGGTACATCTTCTGTTGACCTCTCTTGACAATAGACTCTGTTTTAATGTCAGACTTAAGTTTGCAGTCGAACACGGTGCCCAGGTACTTATAAGACTCCACAATCTGGACAGCTTCACCAGGAATGACACTGACCAAGTAATCAACGTCTTGCCTAAAGTTGATTGTCATGTCCTTGGTTTTAGAAACAATGGTAACACTTTACAATAAGGGAACAACAATTAACATTAGTTAATAATTAACACAGTAATAAGCATTTACAAGCAGGTAATTAACATTTAACTAATGCACCTGGTGATAGTTGACGTGAACATCATTTGTAAATTAAGGTAGTAATTTATACATTATGGTTTAACAGTTTGAAGTGCTGCATAAGGGATACTTAAGGGATGCTCTCAACTTCACAATAAAGGAAACACAGAAAATTAATAAATGTTCAATTATGGTTGCATAATGCTTATTCGGGTATCTAACGCATTAGTTACCCACTAATTAACTGATAGTGAATGAACTGATGTCAATTAATGTTAATTGTTGTACCTTTTTAATGTAAAGTGTTATCGAAACATTTAAATCAAGGCATCATTTCACAAAATCGTGCAATATAGAACTGTGATCACACTTAGAGCGCTACAGTAAAGATAAAAAGACAGTATCATCTGAGAACTTCACAACATGCCTATTGACCTGAGAAGATCTGCAGCTGTCAGTGTAAATGATAAATAAGAGAGGAGACAACACGCAATCATAAGGAGAGCCGGTGGTAGAAATGGTCTTGTTAGACATTTGTCTTTTGACAAAGACCTGCTGGACCCTTTCTGTGAGAAAGAGGAGCTGGTGTGAAAGATTAATATAAGAGGCAAGCCTCTCGATTAAAATGTGAGGCTGCATTTTGTTAAAAGCAGAAGAGAAATCTGCAAATAGAAGTCTCACATGAGCTCCAGGTGTTTCCAAGTGTTTGTACAGGGTGTTCAAAATGAAAAGCTTAGCGTCCTCCACACTTTTTCATGCCTTATAAGCAAATTGCAGGGGATCCAGTTTTTTATGGAATTATATTTGTGCCACAATCCTGAGCGAGCAATTGGAAATTTTGACCGCAGAAAAATATATTTCGCAACCACACAAATCTTGTTTTGAGGAAAAAGTATTGGCGAGCAAACAAAACCTTCCGACTGAGCGAACAAAACTCTATTCTGTGCTCAACAAATGTCTTTGCATGTTGGCTCTGATCAATATGAACGTGCAATATTAACCCCTCTCACTCAGTTTCACTGTATGCCCTCTCAAAAACTCATGTTCTGCATGCTGGCACACGCTCAAAGCATGTCTCGCCCTCTCTGTCTGCCCTCTCTGTCCACGCTCAACTTCACCTGCACGCTCGCTCGAGCTGTGCAGAGAGTTACAAATGTGCCACAATTCTGATTGGCTGCTTCAGTCACCAATTAGATGCATTATGCCCAACCACCAAAGAAAAGGGGGAAAGGTAATGACTAAATTTGTCCACGACTGGATAATAGTGCTGCCCTTGTTACCTGGCCCCTCCCCTAGGGGGCCAGGTTAAGCAATGATATGTCTGTGTGTGTGTGTGTGTGTGTGTGTGTTTCTGTCAGTCTTTCTGTCAGCCCGTGGCTGGGGCCAGGTCTGCCATCTCTGATTGCCTTGTTTGGGAGGATTTAAGATTAACGTTAAATCTATATGTATCTTGAGACATTGACTGTTGTGCGACTCTTGACTCACATCCCTCTTTTGCAACACTGGCTGCTGCTAACTACTGCATTGGACGATGTCTTCTGAACATCAAAACCAAAATGTCACACCGCAGCCACAAGCACCACGTTTTATGGATCTTTATGAAATTTTGTTGGTTAGTCTGTACACCTTTGGCTTGCAAACCAAGTTAGTTATCTAGTTAGGTTGCTAGCGTTAGGTCAGCTAACAGATGTCGGGGAGAAAAGTAGAAGAGTACTGACATTAACGTTACTTACGTTATTGATGGCAAACTTGACAGTCTTAAAAAAGAATTGTTTGGCACCTTTCTCCGGCTGATTTATTTCAGCATATAACGCCTGAAGAAGGCACCTCGCCGATATGTCTGTCGCCATAAAAGTTCGCCTAGAAGTTCATTCACAAATGAACCAACCGGTATAATGACCACTACCATGGCGAGTGCTTTGAACAAGGTTTGTGTGCTTGCGAAATATATTTTTTGTGCGCTCAAAATTTCCAGTTGCTTGCTCAGGATTGTGGCACAAATATAATTCCATAGTTTTCAGCTAAAGAAGATACGACAATGTTTATGATCTTCTCAAAATTTTTCATTACCAGTGAAGTGAGCACCACTGGTAGAAAGTCCCTCAGTTCTTTTGAATCTTTTGACTTGGGGATAGGTATAATAGTACAACCCCAATTCCCAAATAGTTGGGACAAAGTGTAAATTGTGAATAAAATCAAAATGCAATCCCTTTCACATCACATGAGCCAATATGTTATTGACAATAGAACATAGATAACGTTCCAAATGTTTAAACTGAGACATTTTCCATTTTTATCCACAAAATGAGCTTATTTCAAATTTTCTGGCTGCAATCGGTCTCAAAAAGGTTGGGACAGATGCATAAAAGGGCAGAAAAAAGCAATTGATAAATAAGAGAATCAGCTGAAAGAACATTTAGCAAGTAATTAAGTTAATTGGCATCAAGTGTGTAACATGATTGGCTATAAAAGGGATGTCTTAAAGAGGCTGAATCTCTCAGAATTAAAGATGGCCATAGGATCTCCAACCTGCGAAGGCTTGTGTAAAAAAAAAAATAGTGGAATACTTTGAAAACAATGTTCCTCAACATCAAATTGCAAAGGCTTTGAAGGTCTTATCATCGACAGTGCGTAACATCATCAAAAGATTCAGAGAAACTGGAATAATCTCTGCGCGCAAGGGACAAGGCCAAAGACCTTTACTGGATGCCCGTGAACTTCGGGCCCTCAGACGCCTATCATGCAAAAAAAAAAACCATTGTGGAGCATGATCTAGAAGCGCCGCCGTGTTCTGTGGGCCAATGCTCATTTAAAATGGACTGTAGCAAAGTGGCAAAGTATCCGGTGAACAGACAAGTCCAGAATACTAGGAAATCATGAGCGTTGTGTCCTCCGGGCTAAAGAGGAGAAAGACCACCCCTCCTGTTATCAGCGTTCAGTTCAAAAGACGATGCAAAACCATATACAGGAGTTAAAGCAACAGCTTGGCTTTGTTGTAGAAGAGTCCGCGTACTGAATTGGCCTGCCTGCAGTACCAATCTTATACCGATTGAGAACATTTGGCGCACGATTAAACGAAAAATCAGTCAAAGGAGACCTAAAACTGTCCAGCAGCTGGAAGCCCATATTAAACAGAAGTGGGATCAAATTCCAATGGCTAAACTCAAGAAACTTGTCTCCTCAATGCCCAGACGCCTCCACTGTGTGTTAACAAGAAGAGGGGATGCTTCACCATGGTAAACAGGCCCCTGTCCCATCTTTTTTGAGACCTGCATTAGCCATCAAATGTGAAATGAGCTCATTTTGAGGGTAAAATTGTGAACTTTCACAGTTTCAACATTTGCTATGTTATCTCTGTTCTCTTAAAATACTGGCTGGTGTGATTTGAAAGTCATTGCACATTGATTTTATTCACAATGTACACTTTGTCCCAACTATTTTAGAATTGGGGTTGTAGATGTCTTCCAGATTGTGGGGATCTGACCCAGATTGGCACACATCTGGAAGACTCTGGAGAACACCCCACCGAGCTGGTCAGCACAGAGATACAAAGTGCGTCCACAAATAAAGTCGGGATCAGCAGCTTTCCTCTGCTTAACCTTAAACAATGTTGTGACAGATTCCTGAGAAATTATTATCTCATTACAGGGTTCGAGAGAATTTATACATTAGAAATATCATCAGCAAAGTCAGACCTTTTAATTCCTTTTTTCCCCGCATTGAAAGTGTTTGGCAAGTTAGTGTTATCAACTCCATCAACAGTGATGGATTTGCTAGGCCCAGTACTTGTGTTTGTTCTGATGGGGGCCATATTCTTGATGCCCTCCTTGCAGCTCTGAGATCTCCTCTGCTATATTGGGCCTCAGTATTGTCCCTATACCTTAGTTTTTCCTTCCTGATTTCAATCCGAAGTTCTCTGGAAGCAGTCTTTTTTTCCCCAGGAGATAACCTGTGCAATCAGTCAGTTTCTTTTTGCTGATAACTTTTTTTTAAGCTCCTTTGTCATATTATTTGAATAAATAACAACCTTTTTTAACCGGGATAATGGAGTCTAGGCAAAATGAGACGCATGATGAGATTGTGTCAGAAAGATCATTAATATCATCACTACATGTATCAAAGAAACATTCCCATTCTGTACTCTCAAAGCAGGGCTGGAGAGAGGAGATGTTGTCCCCAGACATTTCACAGATTTTTTCACCTGCAGGAGTCGCCTGACAGCAGGTGTGTACAGGGGCATCAGAAACACACTGCTGTGATAGGAAGATCCCAGAGACGGCAGCTGCAACGATCTGTAAGCACAGTTATCAGAACCATAACACAGGTCTATGGTGGATTTCCTCTGAGTGGTGGAACAAGTCACATATTGTTCATATGTCCTCTGAGTAATGTTCAAACGACAGTGATTAAAATCACCGATGATGAATTTCGAAGCATCCAAGCATGTAGCTGTTATGATTCTGTATCTGTCTTGGTTTAGTATTTATTATTTTTCATGTTTATTCATCCATTCCATTATTTCATTGCACATTGTCTCCCCTGTTGTCTCATGTGATTTGCGTTATCATGCCAGTGCACTCCCCTGTCTGCATGCAGACACGCTTCGGGTGCTTCCGGAAATTTTCCGGTATTTCACAAACTTCCTTCTAGTCTCGTTTTACCTTCCTTCCCGCTTTTCAGAAATTACCATATTAATTAACTGCTCGGCTGTTTAGTTAGTCCTGGTAATTTTACTGTCAACTAATCCCTTTATCTGGTTATCAACTAACTGACTAATATTCACGTATTTTGATTAGGTGTGAAGATATCACTGTTTACTAAAATAACTAATTCTGCCCTGCTCTGTTCTGTAACTCCGCTGTAACTATTTGCTTTCCCTGTACTCCGCTTTGATTACAGCTCACGCACCTCAGGTGCGCCTCTCTCTCTGTCCTGGAGTCTTAACTGTGCACTTAGAACTCCGGAGCTGTTTAACTGTCATAGGCTGTCTGCGTGGGTCCTGTCCACGTTTTGGTTTTTGCCCATTGTTTGTGGTTTAGACTTCCCCATGTGTGCTTACCTCTGTAATTAGTATAGGTTTTCCCGGTCAATTTCATAATTTTGTCATTCAAGTTCATATTCCGAGCATTCAATTTCACGCATTTCACGCTCGCAGCACTGAATCAGCTTTCAAATTACCAATCTGGTCATTCAGATTCACTATCTAAGCAATCAATTGTTCATTAGTGTCATTCACTTTCAAAATAGGAGCATGCATTTCAGCTATGAGCATTCAAATTCATTTCAAGCCGGTGGCGGAACCTCTTTGGTCATTCATATTCGTGAAAAGGCAACCATGTTCCAAATAAGTGCATTCAGTTTAAATGAATCAATGCATTTAGTGAGCTTGGGGTCTACGTGTGGCTTTTTTTTACATTTAGTTTTGAGCAAATTTCTCGCTCGACAGCAGATCGAAGGTTTCAAGAACAACTCCATCACTGTCTTGGTTTCCTTTTTTTGGGGCATGACCAAAGTGTTCGTACCTTCGTAGGAGGGTTTCAAGCTGGAGACGCCTTTGAACGTGTTGAGCACTGTATACTTGATGTTATATTTCTTGTTTTAGTTCAATATCTGAAAGAATTATGAAATAAATGTCGTTAAAAGTCATAACATGAACATTTGTTGTTGATTGGTATCTTATTTACTTTCCATCCGTGAGACTGTGATATCATGTTGTTTATCAGTTGGTCTTCGGATTGACGCATTGTGTGGATGTTGTCTTTGTTATGTGTGGTGTTATCAAGGAGTGTAAGTTAGAAAATGACGTTGTGTTGTTTAGATGTACTGCTGATGACCTTATCATTTAAAATTTCTTGAAATGAAACAACGAGAATACTTGCACATATACAAGGACATGATATCACTGTGATTTCATGGAAATACAATAACAGAACGATGTATACACACACACACACACACACATATATATATATATATATATATACATAGAAGACTATGGAAGACTACTGCTGTTATCTCTGCAATCAGCTGAGCAGCAGCTGACGCATTCGCACAGGGATGGATGTAAACAATTGTGGAAAACAGTTGCTGAAATTCTCGAGGCAAGTAAAACAGCCGAAGTGAGACGGTCAAAAATTCAATGTCCGGTGTGGAAATCCTCTCCCAAATCACGAAAGTGTTACAAATGTATACCATTGCGCAACATTACCTATCCTCTTAATAACACTCAGTGGATGTTTTGGAACCGTTCCATACAGTTTGTTCTCATTCTTGAGTGATACTAGACTTCAGTTGTTCAACAGTCTGGAGTCTTCATTGTTGTATTTTGTGCCTTATAATTCACCATACATTTTCAATGAGAGACAGGTTCAGGCTGCAGGCAGTACCCACAATTGGTGACTACTAAGCCATGCTGTTCCAATCCACGCAGAGAGTGGTTTGGCATTATCCTGCTGGACCAAGCTGTGGCATCTCTGAAAATGAGAACAGCTGGGATGCACATTTGTCGCTCCAAAATGCATGTGGACTCCTATGTGACAATTTTGCCTTTGCAGATGTGCAAGTTACCTATGCTAATAGCTCTGATATAGCCCCAGCCCCAGACCATTTTGTATAAGATGGTGATGTCAACATGTCTGCTCCTTTTCAGTTCTTTCTCAGGATTTGATTTGAAAAAAAATTTTCATGTAGTTTCTTTGTATTTACTGCACTTTTTTGTCCCAAAATTATGAAAATAAACAGAAAAAAGTTTTACATTCAAATGATGCAAGTGTGGTGCTTTACTGAAGTCATTTTTCTAGTCTTTGTGACACTCTGATTCTGAGTTATAAAAGCCTTAAATAGGGGTCATACAAACATAGACAAGGATTGGCTTGATTTGGCACATGCATGAAGGGGTTAAAATGCAGTTGCTGATAACTGCTTGTTATTTTATTTACATCTTACACATTGTCTCAATACTTCAGTAATTGAAGTTGTATCTCTTACCACAAAAATGTATGCCAAAGGAAGGTCAAATTTGTAAAAGGAAAAAAATGTATTTATTGTAGAGATGAGTCCTGCTCGGATACTTTACAATGTACATGGTTGTTATGGGAACAATAAAAGTATTGCAGCGTTTCCTGGACAAAACAGCTGATGTGTCTCGTATGTGCTCTTGCCTCCTAACGTATTTATATAGCGAATAATCCAACAACATGGTGTCAGAAGTTAATCAGTAGCCAAGTGAGCACAACGTTAGCTGGCGGTTTATTTTTTTCGTTTTAAAAGAAGTGTCTTACTGTTGCCGATCACTGCGCGAAAGGAAACGGTTTGTTACTTTCTAACCAGAGCTACAGTAATGCTACCAAGGCAACGGATCAACAATGCTCAACATGAACCGGTTTGAAGTTACTCTACCAGAGAAATTCTAATTTAAAACAGAGGACAGGCTGAAATGGATCAAAAGTTTTAACAGATTTCGCATCGCTTCAGGATTGGAAATCCAAGCCAAGTAAAATCAAGTGAAAGCTTTGATCAACACAATGGGCGAGGAGGCGGAAGACATTATAACGTCCTTGTACCTAACGGCCAATGAAGCTTGTGAGTACCACACCGTCAAAGAGAGGTTAGACGCTCACTTCATTGCACGCAGGAATGTCATAAATGAACGGGGAATGTTTAATCAGAGGCAGCAAGAGTCCGGCGAGTCAGCTGATTCATTCATCACCACGTTACATTGCCTGGCGGAGCACTGCGGATACGGCGCTCTACAAGGTGACATGGTGAGAGACAGACTGGTCGTGGGTCTGAGGGACATACATCTATTAGAGAAGTTACAACTAGACCCCGAACTGACACTACAGAAAGCTGTTACTTTGAACAAAGTGAACAAGTGAAAAAGCAAAACGAACTGCTGAAGGCTAACTTCAAAGGAGACATGATGAACACACAGCTGGACAGCACGTATGCACAGCTGCGCGGTGGTGCAAAAACAAAACAGGCTCAGCCACAGTCCAAACCAGTGTTAAGAAAAGCACAGAACGGACTATGTAAAAGGTGGGGAGACACAAGAGGGCACAGCCAAGACCAAAGTCCAAGAGATGTAGCATGCAATCAGTATTAAAAAAAGGACATTATGCTCGAGTCTCTAGGTCCAAAAAGTTACACGAGGTGAACATGGCCACAATGTTACACACAGGATAGTGAGAAAGAATAAGTTTCTTTCCTGCGCTCCCTGTCAACAGGTACAGAGGACAGTCCTGGATGACAGAGGTAAAAAAAGATTGACACAAAGCAGTGTTTAAAATTGACGCCGGCGCAGATGTGACAGCCATACCCAAAACACTGTATGACAAGGGCCAGTATGATAGGTTATCAAAAGCTACATTGGTTCTCCAAGTGCCTGGAGGAAACCCTCTGAATGTAATGGGCAAGTTCAAAACCACTCTCAACAAGAGAAACAAAACAAAGACAGAGACTGTGTATGTTGTGGATGGGCTGAGGACACCGCTGCTAAGCAGAGCAGCTGCCCCAGAGCTGCAGCTGGTCGTCAGGCTGGACAATGTCAGCCTGGACACAAAATAGCTGGTGAAGCAAGAATTCCCAAAGCTTTTCACTGGAGTGGGAAAGATGGGGGGTGAGTACACCATCATACTTAAGAAAGATGCAAAGCCTTTAGCAGTCTCAACACCCAGACGAGTCTCACTTCCCCTCCTACTCAAAGTCAAAAAGGAGCAAAATCGCATGGAGCAGGAAGGTGTCATCTCAAAAGTGGAGCAGCCCACTGCATGGTGTGCACCTATGGTGGTCGTGCATAAACGCACAAAAAAAAACTGTGAGGATCTGCACTGACCTCACAGAGCAGAAGAAGTCAGTAGAAAGAGAGAGACATCAACTTCTCTCTGTGGAGAACACCCTAGGACAGCTCACCAGGGCCAAAGTCTTCTCATAGCTAGATGCCAACTCAGGATTTTGGCAGATTCCACTCTCAAAGTAATCTTTTTTGCTGACTACATTCATCACTCCGTTTGGATGGTACTGCTATAATCGTCTGTGTTTTGGCATCTCATCAGCACCAGAACATTTTCAGAAACCCATGCAGCACATCCTTGAGGGCATAGAAGGTGCTGTGTGCCACATGGATGACGTGCTCATCTGGGGAGCCAGTCAGGCAGAGCATGATAAGAGGCTGTGGAAAACACTCTCACAGCTACAGAGTGCAGGAGTGACACTGAACGACAAATATGGGTTTTCATAAAGCAAGATAAAGTTTCTGGGGCAGATCATCGAGTCAGCAGGAGTCAGTCCAGACCTAGACAAGGTGAGCACTGTCAAATCCATGAAGGAGCCCAGAAATGTCAGTGAGGTGAGACGCTCCCTGGGAATGACAAATCATCTTGGTAAATTCATGCCTCACTTAGCTGAGAAAACTCACCCACGAAGAGAGCTGATCAAAAAATCAAACATGTGGATTTGGGGGCCACAACCACAGCAGGCCTTTGACGGCATGAAAGAGGACCTGACTACTCTCCCAGGTCTAGCTCTGTACAATCCAAATGTTGAAACACTTGTCTCATCAGGTGCTTCATCATATGGCAAGTGTGCAGTTCTCCTTCAGCGGCAAGACAACACAGAAAAGTGGAAACCAGTGGCATATGCATCAAGGGCACTCAGCAGCACTGAACAGAGGTATGGTCAGATTGAGAAGGAAGCTCTCGCCTCCACATGGGCCTGTGAGAGGTTTGCAGAGTTCCGCATCGGGAAAGCCTTTCACATAGAGACAGACCACGTACCTCTCGTCCCACTGCTGGGCTCAAAAAGTCTTGATGAATTGCCACCACACATCCAACGTCTACGCATGCACCTCATGAGATTTTCCTACACTATATCTCATGTACCAGGAAAAGAGATAGCTACGGCAGATGTGCTGTCCCAAGCACCTGAAAACAGCACACCTGCAGGACTGTCAGGAGAGGAGATTGACTTGTACGCCGACTCCATCATAGCTAGCCTACCAGCAACGGAGAAAAGATTAAAAGAAATACAGACACAACAGGACAATGACGACATGCTGAGACAGATAAAGCAGTATTGTGCAGAAGGATGGCCTGACAAGTTTTCAATAGGCTAGGTGCTCCAGCCATATCTGCCATTTCAAGGAGAAATGACAGTACAAAGTGGCTTGCTTCTCTACCGCAGGACTTGTCATCCTGCCATCGCTCAGAGCAGATATCCTAGCCAAGTTGCACAAGGGTCATCTCGGCATAACCAAGTGCAGAGAGAGAGTCAAGAGTTCAGTATGGTAGCCTGAAAACTCATAGAGAGTTGCACCAGAGAGAGAACAATTCTGAGAGAAAAATTGCTGCCCACTGAGTTCCCACCAAGGCCGTGGTCTACAGTAGGAGCAGACCTGTTTAAAATCAAACACAAACAGTATTTAGTTATTGTGGACTATTATTCTCATTTCTTTGAAGTAGCAAAATTAACATTCACAACATCAGAGGCTGTGATTGAACACTTCAAGTCTATCTTTGCTCATCATGGCATACCAGAAGTGGTGCGCACAGACAATGGCTCACAGTTTGCATCTGGAACCTTCCAGAAGTTTGCACAGGATTGGAGCTTCAACCACATCACCTCCTGTCCACACTTCCCAGAAAGCAGTGTGGAGGCAGAGCAGGCAGTGAGGACGATTAAAAATCTCCTCAAGAAATCCAGTGACCCCTATCTAGCCCTGATTGCCTATTGCTCTGCTCCTCTGGCTAACGGATACAGTCCCACAGAGCTAGTCATGGGGAGTAAGATCCGCACAACAGTTCCTGTCCTTCCATCCCAGCTCAACCCATCATGTGCCGACATGGAGGACTTGAAAAGAAAGAAGCAAAGCAACAGACAAAAAAAGCAGCAGAAGTACAACCGACGCCACGCAGCACGTGACATGCCAGACCTGCAACCCGGCGACCACGTGTAGGTCAAGGACATGCAACAGAGAGGCACTGTGGTGTCCATTGCAGGAACGCCCAGATCCTACATTGTGGAGACTTCAAGAGGCAGCCTACGGAGGAATAGATTCCATCTCTCGTCGACTGCTGTGGCACCTGCCACACCCACCGAGATCCCCGACATGTCAGTGAAAAACACCACTCCTAGCACTCCAGATCCTGCTGCATCTCCAACTGACACACCCGTCACCCCTCAGACTCCCGTGAACAAGAGACGCTATCCTGCCAGAGTTTGGAAACCTCTAGTTCACTTGAACTTTGAGAACACCTACCCTGAGTGAATGCTGGGTAACAATAATTCCCTCACTCAGTGGAAGCCTGGGCTCTTGAGACAGAAATGCATATGCGTTTAAAAAAAGAAAGAAAGAAAGGAATGTGACTGTGATTGAATATTGTTGTAATATTAAACAATTATTAATATTATTATATTAGAAAAGATTATTAATATTTGGTGTTTATTATCAGATGATTAGAGCAGTGATTTAGGGAAGAATCATTTGGAAATTATTCTTAGCGGTTCATGGCTGAGCTAAAAACCTATGTGAAAAGATTTTATAGTCATTATTATAAAGAGACTGTAGTCTGTTATTGGTGAATTTATGTATTTATAATGGTTTATTGTTACAACTAGAAGATTTGAGTTTATTTGATAGTTTCCTCATGTCTAGTCAGACACTTTAAAAGTAAGGTCTCTCTGGAAACTAACTGGAAAAGGGAGATGTAGAGATGAGTCCTGCTAGGATACTTTAGAATGTACATGGTTGTCAGGGGAACAATAAAAATATTGCAACATATCCTGGACAAAACAGCTGATGTGTCTCGTATGTGCTTCTGCCTCCTAACGTACAAAACCCAAAACCAGTGAAGTTGGCACATTGTGTAAATCGTAAATAAAAACAGAATACAATGATTTGCAAATCCCTTTCAACCTATATTCAATTGAATACACTGCAAAGACAAGTTACTTCATGTTCGAACAGGTAAACTTTGTAATTTTTTGCAAATATTTGCTCATTTGGAATTTGATGCCTGCAACATGTTTCAAAAAAGCTGGCACAAGTGGCAAAAAAGACTGAGAGAGTTGAGGAATGCTCATCAAACACTTATTTGGAACATCACACAGGTGAACGGGCTAATTGGGAACAGGTGGGTGCCATGATTGGGTATAAAAGCAGCTTCCCTGAAAGGCTCAGTCATTCACAAACAAGGATGGGGCGAGGGTCACCACGTAGTGAACAAATGCTTGAGCTGATTGTCGAACAGTTTAAAAACAACATTCCTCAACGAGCTATTGCAAGAAATTTAGGGATTTCATCATCTACGGTCCGTAATATCGTCAAAAGGTTCACAGAATCTGGAGAAATCACTGCATGTAAGCGACAAGGCCGAAAACCAACATTGAATGCCCGTGACCTTCGATCCCTCAGGCGTACTGCATCAAAAACCGACATCACCACATGGGCTCAGGAACACTTCAGAAGACCACTATCAGTAACTACATTTCGTCGCTACATCTGCAAGTGCAAGTTAAAACTCTACAATGCAATGCATTTATCAACAGCCCCCAGAAACTCCACTGGCTTCGCTGGGATAAAGGTCATCTAAGATGGACTAATGCAAAGTGGAAAAGTGTTCTGTGGTCTGACGAGTCCACATTTCAAATTGTTTTTGCAAACTGTGGACGTCGTGTCCTCCGGACCAAAGAGGAAAAGAACCATCTGGGCTGTTATTGGCGCTAAGTTCAAAAGCCAGCATCTGTGATGTTATGGGGGTGTATTAGTGCCCAAGGCATGGGCAACTTACACATATGTGAAGGCACCATTAATGCTGTAAGGTACATACAGGTTTTGGAGCAACATATGTTGCCATGCAAGCAACGTCTTTTTCATGGATGCCCCTGCTTATTTCAGCAAGACAATGCCAAGCCACATTCTGCACGTGTTACAACAGCATGGCTCCGTAGTAAAAGAGTGCGGGTACTAGACTGGCCTGCCTGTAGTCCAGACCTGTCTCCCATTGAAAATGTGTGGCGCATTATGAAGCGTAAAATACCACAACGGAGACCCCGGACTGTTGAACAACTTAAGCTGCACATCAAACAAGAATGGGAAAGAGTTCCACCTGAAAAGCTTCAAAACTTGGTCTCCTCAGTTCCCAAACGTTTACTGAGTGTCGTTAAAAGGAAAGGCGATGTAACACAGTGGTAAAAAGGCTCCTGTGCCAACTTTTTTGCAATGTGTTGCTGCCTTTAAATTCTAAGTTAATGATTATTTGCAAAAAAAAAAAAAAAAAAGTTTTTCAGTTTGAACATTAAACATATTGTATTTGCAGTGTATTCAATTGAATATAAGTTGAGAAGGATTTGCAAATCATTGTATTCTGTTTTTAACTACGATTTACATAACGTGCCAACTTCACTGGTTTTGTATTTATAAAGTGAATAATGCAACAACATGGTGTCATGGTGACGAATAACGCTAAGAAATTATTTATATATATATATATATATATATATACACACTACTACTACAACCCCAATTCTGAAATAGTTGGGACAAAGTGTAAATTGTGAATAAAATCAAAATGCAATGACTTTCAAATCACACCAGCCAGTATTTCATTCACAATAGAAGAGAGATAACAAAGCAAATGTTGAAACTAAGAAATTTTACAATTTTATCCAAAAAATGAGCTCATTTCAAATTTGATGGCTAATGCAGGTCTCAAAAAAGATGGGACAGGGGCCTGTTTACCATGGTGAAGCATTCCCTCTTCTTGTTAACACACAGTGGAGGCGTCTGGGCATTGAGGAGACAAGTTTCTTGAGTTTAGCCATTGGAATTTGATCCCACTTTTGTTTAATATGGGCTTCCAGCTGCTGGAGAGTTTTAGGTCTCCTTTGACTGATTTTTCGTTTAATCGTGCGCCAAATGTTCTCAATCGGTATAAGATTGGTACTGCAGGCAGGCCAATTCAGCACCCGGACTCTTCCACTACGAAGCCATGCTGTTGTTATAGCTGCAGGATGTGGTTTTGCATTGTCCTGCTGAAATACATACACAAGGCTTTCCCTGGAATAATTGTCGTTTGGAGGATCACATTATTGTTGTTATTCAGTGATTTAGGTAATTCTTGCACACACTGGTCATCAATTTAATTTGAAAACTTTGATTTAATGCCAAGGCATTATGAGCTCTCCTGACTTCCCTTCTGGTTACAATGAGACATTTCATGAGTTGCTTTTTGACAAGATATCACACAATGTATGAAGGCCTGCACAAATTCCTTCCATGAAATGACCCGTCGATTGCACTGTAAAAAAAAAAAAAGTTGTCTCGACTGAAAAAAGTTAGTGTCCAGGCTGCCTTAAAATTTTAAGTTTAAAATTTAAGATTATAAGTTGAATATTACCTCAACTTATCATCTCAAGTTCAATGAGCTTAAAATTTTAAGGCAGCCTGGACACTAACTTTTTTCAGTTGAGACAATTTTTTTTTTTTTTTTTTACATTGTGCCTGAAAATCACCGATGATGCTCCCTGCTGGCTGACGTTGTAGCCTAGGAACCTTCTTTTTGAAACTTCAAGACTACAGTGTCATTTTTCCAACCTTTTGGTCTTGGCATAGGTCTTGTAACTTACGGTGATGAACTCACATATCAAACGCCATCCAGTCCTGTCCCCCTTTGAAAACATGACACATTAGCAAGTGCAAAATACAACACAAAATACAAAAAAATTTCCTGCAAATCTTTAACTATTTTACCAAACGATTCTCATACAATTACAAAGTCTTGTCCAAAGGAAACTTGGCTCTGTCTCAACATTTTTTGAAGCATTTTGGGATATAACATTTGAAATGAGTGCATATTTCTTAATAGGATTAAATTGAGAAGATAAAGCATTAAATATCTTGGGCTCTAATTTCTTGGCGCAGCGCAGGGTGGCGTAGCTTGACGCAGCCCATACAGTGGTAATTTCGTCCAGCGCAGCCTGCGCAGTGGTAATTTCGTGAGGTGCGCAGCCTTTGGTAGACGAATGTGCGCCGAGATGGGTGTGGCGGCGTAATAGGGGGAGGTGTCACATATTAATCAAGACGCAGTGACTTTTTCGTAGAAAAGTCTTTGCTGCAGTTGCGCAAAAAGCTCGCCAGCTCCAACCTGGTTTAATTCCTTTGCAGTGGTAATTTGGCTGACCGACGCACTGAGTGCACACGTCACCGACATCTCACAGGCAAGTTTCCAGAATATCAGGCACATTGAAATGCAATAAATAATTACAGCAACCACTGTTTAATGTAACTATCTGAATCAGCACATACATTATTGTATCAATGTCGATTGTCCTGATGTCAGATCAAAGGCGGTTGGCACTCAATGGAAACTCAACCTGACTTAATCAATGCAGCTGAATCTGTGATGCACATTAACAGCTTCACATTTTTCTCAGCCAACCACAAACTGCCTCCGCATCAGGCAGTCCGTAAATATAATGCTTGCATTTTATGTTCAGTAAGGCCGCTTGCACACTGGATGCGAAACAAATTTTTTGCACGACTGATTACAAGTCAAGGCAAAGACGCGATAGTCAGACTGGGTTTTAATATATCTCCGTGTCCGAAAGTCATAAAAGGTCTAATTTTTTGAGTATTACAGGAATTATTAGATGTGAAAACTTGGCCATGTTTGTGTTCGGCCTTCACAAAATTCAAATGGATTGCTATCGACTTTTCTTGGTCTTTCTATTCATCTGTTTTCTTCTGTTGAAGATAGACAACAGTCTTTATTCGATCTCTCTTTTGAAAATTAGACAAATGGATAGAACTGATTCACGCTTTATTTCCTCATCAAAGATAAAATAGTGCTTGTAGTCAGTGAGCAAATCAATTTCATGACCATTGACAGTGTGAATAAATGACCTGTCTGATGCGAAATGCAAAATATTCCATGCCGGGCAGCCGACAAAAAGTAAAAGTATTGATATGAGAACAGATTTATAACGAAATAAAGAATAAAAATATATCTTCAACAAACAGAAAATCCAGAGAAGATCGCCTGCAAATAAATAAATTGCAGTGTTCATTGGATGTTCTGTTTGTTGTTAAAATGCTTCTATTTATCCTTCATTTCATTATCAATCTGTTCTAATTGCCCCCCCCCACCCCCCCTTTTTTTTTTTGGCTGTCAGACATGGAGTATTTTGCATTTAATGTCCGACAGGCATTGTACATTGTTCCGCGCCAATGTCGACTCACTTTTGAGTCGACTCACTTTTGAGTCGACAAGCTTAAACAGAAACATTGATTGAAATTCTTGGTACTCATCTTGAAAATCTGAGCCCTCTTATCAAAATATTCACGTTCAATATCTAAAAGAGTCAGTAGATTTGAGGAAATTAAAAACAAAAATCGATGGCCTGACATGGAGTTATACTGAAACCATCCGACTGTCGAACACAAAGATATATTATTAAAACCCAGTCCAACTTTCGGACACGTAGACACATGCGTTCAACGCCATCTGTCGTGCGAAAAATTAGTTTCGTTTTTAGTGGGGGAAAGGAACACAGCTTGATTGGTATGATCTCGTACTGAATTAAGATCATATTGAGAAATGTGTAACGTATCTTTCATTGTTGTTCATGCATGTTAATCCCAAAATTTTAAGCAGCAACAGAGTGTAATAATAGGAGCACGCTATCTATTGTTTCTCTTCCCAATGATGCAGGCAGAAGAAATAAATGAGCGTCCGTCGTATTTCATTCCAACTTCATAAGTTTGAATGATCTGGCGTAGTTTCGTTTTGGAATTCCATTCAAGTTCGCTAATGGCAATAATTCAAGAATGCCCTTGCTAGCCAGCTCACTCATATACGCAATGCTTAAAATAGACATAAGCAGTGCAGAAAACATGCCTAAAGCAGCAAAGTAAAATGCAACATTAACGCATCATGCAGATATAGGACAGAGGCTTCTATATTCCAACACATTAAAGGTGAGGAGAGGAGCTCATTTGATCGGTGAAGATTTGACTCGGCTCTGTTATACCCAAACACGCCTTCTTTGCTATTTGCGCCAGGAGGAAGGACGGAGGCAGGACAGAGGAGTACTTGCACCAGGCTGCACCGGGCACGAAATTGCAACAAACGCCTGGACACACCCCGTTGGCGTGGTGCACCCCCCATTCGCCACGCCTGGGCCTGGTCTACGAATTTAGAGCTCATTGTCTTTGTGTTTTTCCTCACATCCTTGATGTTTGTCTATCAGTGTTTCCCTGCAGTCTAGCTGCCTGCGTCAGTTCAGTTTTGTTTTTGTTGTTTTTTTATTATTTCATTATTGTCTTGTGCTTTTCCCTTTCCCTCTTGTTTCCTCACATAGCTGTGCATTCTTTATTTTTGCTGTCTTTGTGTATTTTAGGTCCTGGTTTTTGTCTTCCCTTCGCCAGATTGTTATCTCCCGCATTCGGCGTTTAATTTTTGTGCTTTAAGGGACACTTTCCCTTTGTGCCTTGCCTTGTCCACCGTGTCTTACTTGTCCTTGTCTAAGTGTGTCCCTCTCCCAAGTGTGTTCCTATCCCGCCGGCCTGCTTCCTCGGCTCCTGACCTTGGATTAACCATAACATTCTTCTCATTTCTCTCGTTCTCTGAGCCTTAAATATATATTTTCCGTCCTATATTTACTTAAGACACCTCATGGGGTTTGTTCTGTGTTAGCTCCTGTGTTCTGTGGTCTAATGTTGGTTTCAATTTAATACCACAGAAGGATGATTTACAAATCACTTTTTTTTGGTGACTCATTTTTAACCGATGTTGTTGATATTTACTTTGATCTTATGCTGCCGAATATAATAATTTGTGTTTTGATGAGGTCTGCAATATACGATTCTTGTTTTCTGGCTAATGTTGCCGACGGGCATATTCTACAGAAACTTGTGTCTGTAGGTTAAACTAGTGTCAGAAGCTTTTTTTGCTTTGCAAGCTCTTTTGCTGGTTTAAATGGAATGACCACATGAAACATTGATGATAAACAACTAGACAGTTTATGTGCTTGGAAAAAAAATTCTATAGGTCTATTTCACCAACTGGAAATATTAATGATAGCGAAACAGAAATGCTGTCCCAATGCTCTTACAGCTCTCTCATTCGCTCTTCACCACAACTCCATGACAATCCATTCCCTTACGCCACATAACTCTCTTGTAGTAGAGTTAGAAGGGGAATGAGGTAAGTAGGTAGGAAGTGAATGCCTTGGGATGAACCCACTGTAATAAAATATAACCATAGTGAAGGTTCAAGTGGTTACTAAGGGTGACCAGGAATGCTCAGCTGGTCACTCATTAACCAGGGGGCAAAAACAGTCAGAATGATGACAAACCAATTTCTCCTGCTGAAACTACTCACTAAATGTTGCAAATTTGTGCTGGGCTTTACTCGTGGCCATCAGGCGTAAGCCACATGAAAGCTCATGTAGTTTCAGATGCCTTTCTTGTAATGGCACCAGAGGGATAATCCAATGTTCAATTGCTATTGTTCATTAGAATATGTGACAGTGTTGTCCTGAGTACAGCTCCAATTGCTGTTGCTGTACAGGCTTCATACAATATCACATTGACAGTTGCTGCGCACAGTTGGTAGGACTGGGCAGTGATCTGAATTGGTTTCCCACTTGCCAAAGTGTACAACCTGCCAGCCAGCCAGTCATTCTGTGGAAGTCCCTTGCATTGAACAATTCTTGCAGTGCTGTAAGCTGGGGGCAGTTCTTTTCTTAAGTCATCAATGCTGTCAAACTACGTCGAAATCTGCTCCCTCACTGTCATAGGTCCTGGGTTCTGAACAGCAGTAAACCTTTCAATGCTTCCCATTCGCATCTGGGTACGTCTTTTGTTTCTTGTTCGAGTGCAGACAACACAAGAGCCCCATGATTAAACTGATGGGTGATGGGACTTCTCTGAAGATAACTGGAAAATGAGTCTTGCTTCCTGAATTACGTATATACACAGTCCCCAAGTCATGCTTTTCGGGCAACAGACTGAAGAGAGGTTATCCTCCAAGTCGTTTGTCATTTTGTGATAAAATGTAACATTTTTAATTTCCTAACTGACCTTTATAATTACCATTGTAAACAATGTGACTACTGTTGAATAACAATTAAAGATATTTCTGCCTGAGCATTCAGAGTGAGCCATGGATTTGGAAGAGGATCAAAGAGCATTGAATTTTATTACAAAACAAAGCCATTCTGCCCACAACATTTCATCAGTCACTCTCCATCAATGATTTAACACAAGGTACATTTAATCAATGACAGGCAATTACTCACTGTAATTAACAACTGCCACTTCTACTGTTGGTGGGTGAGAGGACTGAGAAAGTATGAGCCAAGTGAAATACTGTTCACTCTTCTGAGCAAAGATGAGTGCACAAGTCCTCTGAATACTGCCAGGGACGCTAAGGAACTTGTATCCTCTGTGCTGGATATCATATAAATGCATTCATTTATAGGGAGGAGTATTCCCATGATATGCTCTGGGCAAACAACTTCCAATTAATTCCATTAAATAAATTAACTGATCTAAAGTATACTGACTCAAATTTGTTAAGTGCGATGAGAGCGTTGACCTAAGTTTAGTTTCCACCTGCCCACGCAATCACCTAATTTACTGTGAGCGGAAGAGAAGAATCTAAGAAGTACTTCAGCGCACTCTGCAAAGATTTATGAATATGGTCCTCTGAGTGCAAAGTTAAGTTTCGCTTAACTATAAATGTAAGTAAAGAAGTGGCAGCAAAGCACTATTTTGGAGAAAATTAATGCCAGGAAAAAAGTGTCTGAATGGGAGAAAATGTTTCGGGCATTCTGAGTGACACAAAGCTGACACAATAGCTCTGACAGAAAATGTAAAAATATCAGCTTTCTAACCAAACTTTGCATGAGACAGTACCTGTACAGGTTTGCAGATTTACAGACAGACAGCAATGTCAGAACTGTCATTTTGCACTGTCTAGGAATTCCTAAAATATGTAGGGTTAGACTGAAAATGAATGTAATTCAAGCTTCAAGTATATTCACTCATTTATGCAAATAACTTTCACATTTTGCATCATTGCGATACTTAAGCGTTATGATCCAGACAAGAAACCATATACAGACGAAGGGAGCAATTCATGAGGGAGTATTTATTAATATAAATACGGGAATATAAGGACCTAATGGTTATGCTGGATCACAGTTACAATATAGGATACAGGTGAAGGCTCGGGGGCTGTTCCTAATAAAGTGACTCTTTATTATTTGGCTGAACCAAAGGATTAACAAGAACACAGTCCCAATCCTAGAGACTGACTTAAGGCTTGGGAGCTTGTTCCTAATAATTAGACTTCAAAGAGTAATTACATTTTTATTCATAAAAATATATCAAAACACTGGGAAGAAGATGTGAGCTCAATACTAGAAGACAGACACTTAGTGGATGGTTTAGAAGGGCATGAACCATGAAGATCCAGCAACCATACTGACTCCACAATGAAATTATATAGATAGGGCATTCACTAAAGCAGGTGATGGTATGTGAAGAATTAGCTGATTTATTTATTTTTTTTATTTTTTTTATTTAACCCTTATTTAACCAGGGAAGTCCCGTTGAGATTGAAATCTCTTTTTCAAGGGAGCCCTGATCAGGGGATGATTAGGCGGCAGATCGAAAGAGCCAGGTTGGGACTTTAGCCATGACACCGGGGAACCCCCTACTCTTATCGAAGAGTGTCATAGGATCTTTAATGACCACAGTGAGTCAGGACCTCGGTTTTACGTCTCATCCGAAAGACGGCGTCTCCTTCAGTACAGTGTCCCCGTCACTGCACTGGGGCATTGGGATTATCCCACCAGAGGGAAGATCGCCACCTACTGGCCCACCAACACCTCTTCCAGCAGCAACCTGGTGTTCCTCAGTGGACTCCCATCCAAGTACTGACCAAGCCCACACCTGCTTAGCTTCAGCCACGCGGCTGAAGCAGATGGAATTGTGGCATGGCTGATTTAATATGGTGATAAGTATAATATTTTTGGTAAATTTCATGTTTTGCAAAAATTCTTACGGAAATATGGCACTATGTCTGTATTCTGCCATCAATCCAGTTTTCATCACCCATATTTTCTAATTGAGTTATAATGGCCCAATTTTTCCAGTAATTGGAAACATCCATCCATGATCTATGCGCTTCTTACTCACTAGGGTGGCGGTTGAGTTGGAGCCTGTTCCAACTGAATATGGGCGAAAGGCAGAGACCCGCTCCTGACTGTTTGCTAATCCAGTGCAGGGTGCACGAACTATTCACATGGAAACATAATTATAATTATAATTATAGAGGGCATGCCCTGGAGCGTACACCTCCACCACACCATATATCTCTTCTCTCAGTTTCAGCATATGTACCAGATCACTTCCAACTCTTAATTGGACTACCACCTATCATCCAGACCAATTTTCATGCCAAACCATTCATCAAGTTTTGAGTCATCCGGTTAACAGACAGACGAACATAAACATTGTGATGCCCTCCCCTTTGGCATTCCTTCGCCTGGCTACCTGCCCTTACTCAATTATTCAGTTAACCTCAGTTCTCTATAGTAACCTGTTTTCTTTTGGTAAATTTATATCCCCTTTTCTATTTAAAGCTTAGTTTCCCGCTTCACGGGCAAGTAGCCATAGTCCATTCCCCTTCTTGTTTAGTGCACTCCCTTTTGTTTTCTTGAAGTTTTGTATTTGTTTTGTTATATACACCTTTATTATCTAATAAAATTCATGTCCCTGTACTTGGTCCTGAAGCCCAATCCTTGCCCTGGCACCCTATCATCATCTCTGGGTGTCAGGGCGCAACAGATCGCTACCTGGACCCCGAGGACCCAGCAAGAAGATCCCCCTTGGGGTTCCAACCATGAGCCTGGTGCCCCCTCGTGGCCCCAGCCATTGGCCTGTCACCCTCTCGCGGCTCGAGCAGTCAGCCTGTCACCCTCTCGCGGCTCAAACAATCAGCCTGTCACCCTCTCGCGGCTCGAGCAGTCAGCCTGTCACCCTCTCGCGGCTCGAGCAGTCAGCCTGTCACCCTCTCGCGGCTCGAGCAGTCAGCCTGTCACCCTCTCGCGGCTCGAGCAGTCAGCCTGTCACCCTCTCGCGGCTCGAGCAGTCAGCCTATCTCCCTCTCGCGGCTCGAGCAGTCAGCCTGTCTCCCTCTCGCGGCTCAAGCAGTCAGCCTGTCACCCTCTCGCGGCTCGAGCAGTCAGCCTGTCACCCTCTCGCGGCTCGAGCAGTCAGCCTGTCACCCTCTCGCGGCTCGAGCAGTCAGCCTGTCACCCTCTTGCGGCTCGAGCAGTCAGCCTGTCTCCCTCTCGCGGCTTTAGCAGTCTGCCTGTCTCCCTCTCACGGCTCAAGCAGTCAGCCTGTTTCCCTCTCGCGGCTCAAGCAGTCAGCCTGTCACCCTCTCGCGGCTCGAGCAGTCAGCCTGTCTCCCTCTCGCGGCTTTACCAGTCTGCCTGTCTCCCTCTTGCGGCTTTAGCAGTCAGCCTGTCACCCTCTCGCGGCTCAAGCAGTCAGCCTGTCTCCCTCTCGTGGCTCGAGCAGTCAGCCTGTCCCCCTCTCGTGGCTCCAGCAGTCAGTCTATCTCCTCAGTAGTAAACCTGCGATTCCAGAAGGGCGGCTCCAGCAGTAAGCCTGTCATCTCCACAGGTCCAACAGTAAGCTCACAACTCCAATAGTAAGCCTGCAGTTCCAGCAGTAAGCCAGCTGCTCCAGCAGTAAGCCTGTCATCCCTGCAGCTTCAGCAGTAAGTCTGCAATTCCTGCAGCTCCAGTCATAAGCCTGTCTGCCCAACAGTCAGTCTGCAGCTCCAGCAGTTTGCCTGTGGATCCAGCAGTCAGCCTGTCACCCCTGTGACTCCAGCAGTAAGTCTGGCCCAGCTGCAGCGCACAGCCCGAATTTGGCCCTGGTGCAATGAACAGTCTCGGCTCCTGCCCAGTTGCAGCACCACACTCCGGCTCTGGTCCTACTGGAAGCCATGCCTTGGGGGGCGGTACTGTAATGCCCCTCCCTAATAATTTTACTATTATTTAGTAAAATTCACGTCTCTTGGATCCTGAACTCCAGTCCTTACCCTGGCACCCTGTTACCATCTCTGGGTGCCAGGGCATGACACAAAACACAAACGGGTGAAAACATAAACTCCTTGAGAGAGGAGTAATAACAATAATAATAAAGAGGAGGAAGAAATATGGAGCAACACGTCATACTACTAGCAGTGTTGAGTCACTTAGCTACTAAGAAGACAAATGGGTCCTTTTGGAACCCTGTTAATGTCAGGCAATTACTTGTCGGAAAACATTCATAGTCAGCAGCCACACGAATTAGGCCACAATTCTTGAATTATTTTATTGTTAGTTGGGTCACACTTTATTTGAAGTGTTGCTCATAAAGGCTTTATAGAGCATGTATAATGCCCTCATGAATGAGACATAATGTCTTCATAAATCATACATAAGCAAACTTCATGCTTTGTAATGGGTGAAATAACACATCCTTCTTCAGCATGTGATGCCAGATGTGATATAACTGACGACGTCACTTAGCTAGTGGCTAATTGCGATAAAGGGTGACATTGTCAGATAAGTGACATTGTCATTGTCACATCTGGCATCACATGTTGAATGTGTCATTTCACCCTTTACAAAGCATGACATTTGCTTATGAATGATTTATGAAGACATTATGTCTCATTTATGAAGGCATTATACATGCTGTATGAAGCCTTTATGAGCAACACTTCAAATAAAGTGTGACTATTAGTTGTTTATTTTTGTGTTATCTATGAGTAATTTTCGCTGCTGTTGGTTGGCTGGTCAATGCCCACTGCCCCTTCTCAGAACTCTTCTCTTGTAACCTGCCAAAAGATGACTAAAGCAGGTAGCAATGTCATTGTTGATTAAGAATGTGCCAGCAAAAGCTTTAATATGTTCCTTCTCATTTGATTGAGTGCAAGATTTTATTAAAAATGTGTTGCAATAAATTCAATAAACAAGTTTTACTTCCAAATAAAATGGAAAATACCGAAAGTCCTAAAAGCAGAGTGATGCAAGAAATCGAGTAATGAACAGAGGATAAATCTAATATGCTCGGAAAACTCACCAACAGGCACTTTATTACAGGCAAAAAGGAAGGATACTATTTTATATTGATGTATGAATCATGCAATGGTCCATTGAAATGGAATGTGTTGTGATTTATTGCAATTTAAGGAAAGTAAGACAGCGCATCTTCCCTAAGCTGCACTTGTTTTTTTTTTTTATTTTCCCATGTTTTCAGTGATCAGTGTATTTATTTTACAGCTGGTGGCAAATGCACTGTATGGATTAAGGCATCATTTGGTGCACATGCACAGGACAGCTAGGAAGACTGCTTTATGATGCCTATTGTGCGGTGTTTTATTTTTTCCAAAACAATCTTGTCACAACAAAATCAAAGATGTGCTGTGAGGCAAGTAGGCTGAATTTGCATTTTTAATGACTGAATCTGTTCAAAGATACATTTAGTTATTTGTGGTTGATTAAGTACCCAGGTTTAATTACTTATTGGGACACAATTACTGTTTTCTCTAGAGGTGCATGTATTTCTTGAAGACATGGGAAAGGGATATGTATATACTGTACATTGCAGTGTTTGCAATGTATATGGATGCGATTTCATTTGTGTGTCTGTGCGCGATCATTCCATGTGCATATGTGAATAATATTTTACATGTGCAGAAAAATGTATATATCATGTATCTCCCCACCTACAGGAAAGACAGTTAATCAGCTTGTATAAGGTTCATGACACTGCTGTAAAGCTGACTGGCTGAAACATGAGAATTGTGGTCAATATATTTTTTTTCTTTGTGATGCTATGCAGAAATGAGCACAATACAGTTCTGTTGGCTTGCGACTCAAGCACATATATTGCTCCTAAGAGACTGCCAATGCAGTTGCATTTGACTTTGATGGGGGTTATATTTTATTTCAAAGAGGGGAGAGCAGGCGATGAGTCAGTGTCCAGGGGAGAGCAGTTTCTTTAGAAGCAGTATATATACTGTAGAATTAAAGATTTTCAAATATTTTGTATGACCAATGCTTCATTTGCCAATGTCTATGGAAACTGTGCGTATGTTGTGTAACCCCCAATTCCAAAAGCCTTGGCATGTTACTGAAAATGCAAATAAAATCAAAGAGGATCCATCTGGAAACTTCATTCACCCTTTATTATAATGAAAATCCCACAACAACACATTATTTGATTTGTGAATGACTTGTGAATTCATTTGATCATTGAAAATATACGCTTATTTAAAAACTGATGACCACAACCAACTCTAAAGAGCCGGCAGAGGGTCAGTTAAGAACTAACAATGATGTGACAAGCTGTAATAGCTGAGATAATGCAGTTTCCTTCATTCTGACTGGTCATACAATCAACTACATCAAGATGCTGACTCGCTGTCAATCATACCTCACAATACTCCGCTGAGTGCTCTTGTTAAACCTGGTTGCCTTGTCTTCTCATACTAACTAATATGCAAGCTTATAATCCATCTTTTTTTTTTTTTTTTACATCTTTCTACCCTAAAAGAAACAGATTACCTTTTGGCAATTTCACCCTCTTCAGTGCTCAACATAATATCCAATGCTTCAGATGCCACTGTCCTAAGAACTGTTATGCAACTGTGATGGATATCATGGCATGGGCTCATAAACACTTGGCTAAACCTTTGATAGTCAACAGCGTTCACCGCTACACCCAAAAATGCAAGTGACAGCTTTACCATGCACACCTAAAGTCATACGTAAACAATTTCCAGAAGTTTGGATCACTTCTGTGGGCATGATGTCATCTGAGATGGATGGAAGCACAGAAAATGCGTTGTTTTAGTATATTAGAGGGTGAATGGATTTTTTAAATCAGTTGTTTTCGGATTTATTTGTATCTTCTGTGATGGGCAAACTGTTCAGAATTGCAAATTGTCCTCAAAACTTTTCAGAATTACACCCAAGCTTCATTATTTTTATTTCATTAAAATCACCAAAACTAATGAGTAAATGTGGGCGCAGAAATTTTGCTTGACCTCCTAAAGCCCAATTTCCCCCTAGTTTTAATACTAGCTTTATGGGATTTTCAATGGTGTGCCATGAGCCTCTGACCCTTAAACGTATAATTACTTTCAAGTTGTTCCTGTTTAAGTGTGCTTGAATCCTAATCATGCAATTTATTTACTGAATAGTCAGGACCAATATATACAGCCGTAATAATGAAGAAATTGCAAAGAAATGACATAGATCACCAATGGGCTACACTGTAGTGATATTGTAGGGATGGGAAGAAAACAAAAACAAATGATTAATTGATCCAATACTTTCTCTGAATTCCATTTACCATTTTAGCATTTTTTTTTCACAGTAAAACCTAATTTATTTTAAAGATTGCACTTAATCAAAATGTTTTCAGCGTTCACAAGAATAGGCTAGATCTGCAGGAAGAACAGTTGCGCACTGGTTGCCGCAATGTGATGATAATTAAAATTACTGAATTCCCAATGCTTCTTACGTTGAAACATTGCCAATCAATCAATTTAGTTAACTGGTTATTAGTGCATCATGAATGTTGAATATATGGGATCCATTTAAAACCATTTGAAATGTATGCCATGCACTTTGATGGTAGCAAGATCACTGATGAAGTCTTTATAGACCAGCTTTTGTAGGAAGGTTGTCGGAAGGCTATAATGTGATATTGTATGAACAGCAATTGCCTAATTACTTAATTGGAAATGAAATCTAAACTTTACCAAAATACTATCCTCAGCAGCACTTACTACATAACATTCTAGTTTGTTCTTTAAGACGGAATTTCATGAAATTTCAGTTTATCGCCATCCATCCAATCTCATATTGTCGCCTTCCTCTGTGATGCAAAGCAATATGTCTTAATTATTAATGGCAACATAACTAGTTGGTAGCCTATTAGGTCTGTAAATTAATTCAATTTATTGCTCGATTCTCAATCAGAAACAGGTTTAGAGATAACCTGCATTATGGTAATGCAATTGGCTGTAGACAGAGTTTTATTTTTACAAACGCAAACTTAACACGATTACTTGAGTCAGCAAAACCGCATTTTTTAAAACATTTTCCTACGCATATCAAGCCAATTGGAAACTGACAGAAAAAATTATATATATTCCGATTTGTGAACCCTAGGAATTCAGAAGCTTCAAAAGACGTTGACATTTTATGTTACCATAAAAGGAGCACTATGCAAGTTTTTTGACAGCACTTCTGTTGACATTCGAATTCAAACAAAACAGAGGTAGCCTGCCCCTCCCTCCCATAGTTCCCTCCTTCCCATGCTTCCATAACTGTCAACTCTTAATGGTGATTAGCCATGACGGTTTGTTATGTTATGGAACATAGCCTGTGCCCCTCATGTTATTTGCAGTTTGTGACGCTTGTGCGATCTCCAGAGCCCGAGTTTTTTTTACAGTGAATTTAAGGGCAGGCAGCTAGTGGATTGTGGAGAGATGTCGGCAAATTGAGACAAAAATATAATTGCGCAGAAAGTAAACAAACTTGCATAGTGCACCTTTAATATGGATAGGAAAATGCTTCATAACTATTGCGATGAACAATAATGTAAGCTGAGGGGAAATGGATAGTAAAACAACCATCTGATCCACTCAAGTAAAAGGATTAACAATCAGTTGCTAGTAAGAATAAGTAGATTAACTAGTAAATTTGTTTTTAGCTGGCATTATTACACATTGTATCATAAAGTTATCAGGCATTTTTCTATCTGCATTAATGATGATATAAAACAATGTCGTTCAAAGATACTGTGGCTTTCTTTCAAGTTTCATGCAATTATAGCGGTAGTTTACCTGTCATCTAGTTGAAAAACAGACAGACAAAATAAAATCACTCGGAGAGTGACATCTTGAAAAAATCTTGACATTTATTCTCAAAATACTCTTTAGTACCCTCAGTTTACAATACCAGGGTCAAATAGATAGAGGGAAATACAAGAAACAACTATAGATGCAGAAACATATAATATTTCGTCAGGTCATAGAGCGTAACAATCTACATGTGTCTGTGAAGTTGTGAAATTACAAGTCACTGGGGTCAGTTTTCAGAAAGACAGGAATTTTTGAAAATTCATCATTGTTAAAGGATAGAGATTTTTAGGTTTCTGAACCTTTCTCAACATGATATAAGCGGCCAATTCTGCCCAATATTAGATGCGGTTTATGATCCAAGGTTTTCAGTGCCTATCATTTTCTTTTGTCCTGATCAGGCAAAAATTGCACCTGCTATCGAGTTGACAGAATGAAAAACAAACAAGCAATAATAATAATAATAATAATAGAACTAGGGCTGCCGCGTTAATTAATCGCGATTAATTTAAGTGCAATAAAAGTAACTGCCACTTTGAGGTAGGCAGACATGCTTGCTTATTACGTTATATACGACACATACCTAATGCGGTCATTTGAATTACTTCCGGGAAGAAACCTGATTTGAAGTCCGCTAAATACCAGTGAGATTGGACAGCTTCCATCGCCTTGGCATAATTAGCTCACCTTAAATCAATTCCCGTGTACTTTGCTTAACTTGCAATCAAGCCATTTATTCAGCCACCTGACAAATCAAAACCAAAATGTGTCCTATAATGATTAAGAAGAGATAATGAGAAGCGGACAAACATAACCAGCGTGCCGTGTTTGATCGAAAGAATTACAAATGCATTAACAATTTGCATGTCACTTTCTATACGCTTGAACTAAATGTTTTCCAACCTCACTGTTGGATATTTAGACGCTCAAAAGGAAATAAAATCAAGTTTTTCCAGTTACATTATTTACTCTTGTTCAATTACCTAATAAAAAATGCCTCAAATTTGCAGGAAAGATTCGTCTTCGGTGCCTGCAATGCAAACATATTCTCTCTCACATTCACGTTCGATATGCTTCACAAAATGTTTTCCACTTCACACAGCCGATATTTTAAGCTCTTAAAACCATGGCCGTCTTTGAATAATTTCATTTTTTAAAGAAACATCTTTATGCATATCAATAATGCATACAAAATTCCTCAAAGAGAGGTGGAAGTCAGAGGTCTGCTATTTATTCAGAGGATTGAAATTCTTTCAATCTAACATGGCAGCCTTAGGTCTGTCTGCTTCTCATTATCTCTTCTTAATCATTATAGGCCACATTTTGGTTTTGATTAGTCAGTTGGCTGAATAAATGGCTTGATTGCAAGTTGGGCAAAGTACACGGGAAGTGATTTAAGGTGAGCTAATTATGCCAAGGCGATGGAGGCTGTCCAACCTCGCTGATAATTAGCGGACTTCAAATCACAGTTTTCTTCCTGGAAGCATTTCAAATGACCGCATTAGATAAGTGTCATAGAAAATGTAATAAGCAAGCACTCTGTCTGCCTCATAGTGGCAGTTACTTTTATTGTGCTTAAATTTATCGTGATTAATTAACGCGACAGCCCTAAATAAAACCAAATACAATCAAAACCACCTTGGCAGAGTGCCATCTATAATATATTTGAGGTCGATGTCTGTCTGTCTGTGTGTATGTACACGTTTTTTTCCTACATTTCTCAAATGATTATCACCAAATTTGGTGTGAATATCCACTTGGACACCAGGAAGGATTTGACGTCGCCCGTTTTTTGAAAAACAGTCATGCACGCAAAAAAAATGGCAATTTCACTCCGGGTAGCAGGTAGCAGCTAGTCTATAATATATTTGAGGTCAATGTCTGTCTGTCTGTGTGTATGTTAACGTTTTTCTCCTACATTTCTCAACCGATTACCACCAAATTTGGTGTGAATATCCACTTGGACACCAGGATGGACTTGACGGCGCCCGATTTTTGATAAACGGTCATGCATGCAAAAAAAAATTGGCAATTTCACTCCGGGTAGCAGGTAGCAGCTAGTCTTAAAATAAATTATACTGTTGAAAAAAAATACCATAATTGTTGATGGAATTCATGGAATGGAAATTTTAGATGAAATAAGTTGTTGTATTATTGCATTACTTCCAGTATCAAGTGTATTACAAGTATGTTTCAATGCAGCTAATCAGAGATCTCTTTGTCAATTTCTCTTTTGATAAGTTCTTAATTATTATTGTCTCATGACCATTGTTTGTACATAGTTACTGTGAAAGGCAAATTACATGCTTTTATTCCTGATTGGTGAGTTTATTCAGAGCCAATACAGGCCAGTAATGGCTCATCCATAACACTTTGAATGGAGATAATCATTCCACCCGCAATAGGAGGTGACAATCGTTGGAAGTAAGCCCCAAGTGAAATGTTTTGGATTCATTAGGTCAACACGATGAATCCCAGTGATATGAAAGAAGACTTTAATTTGAAATATTTTCATCAATAGACTTCAAATCATTTTGTTTTGTGATATTTGGTATGTACAGATAGTATTCAATTCCTATGTAACCTTTGCTAACTATGGACTAATTAACTAATGGAAAAATGAAACAGGTTGGATCAGTGAAATTGCTTGCAGCAGTAGACTGAGTATTGTGGAACTTATTCTGACCATGTTTCATTTTTTTTTTAAACACTGATGAAGACTCCATTCAGCCAAAAAGTGTTGGAGTTTTGTTAAGTGTTTGCCTGACCATAGAAATTAGGGATATTGCATGGACATTTGGTGTGGTCAAACAATTTGGTACATTTTTAAAAACAAGCAACATGCAGGTGAGCTCAAGAACGCCAGAAGGCCACGAAGACCATGGATGAAAACTGTTGAGGATGATGGCTGATTTTTTTTTCCCCTGGAGAAGAAAAACCCAGTCACAGCAGTTAAAGAAATAATTAAGGTGTTTTGGAGTGGGGTTGTATGAGGTACTTACCCCAGCTCAGTGAATAACTTGCCATATATAGCAGTCAGCAAGCTCCCAGTATATAGAAAGAGAGGGATTACTAGCATGGAAGCGGAGCAATAAACTCTTCAGAAATGTTTTTTAGGCACCATAAAGAAGGTCCATGGAGAATAAATCAATATCTGTTCACATGTATGCTGTGTTTTGAATATTGAATATTTTGAACAAATCCCTACACTTGGATGAAATTAATTTTACCAAGTTCCGATGTGTGTGGATTCAGTCCTAATTCAATCACCGTAGACTGCATGGTAAGTAAATTTTCAATATTGAATTCATTTTGCTTACTTCTATGTGATATTTTTGCTGAATGCCATGACATAGTTGCCAAATCCATCTAACAGTGCTGTGAGGGAGTAATAAAAAAAGAAAATATCACTGAATAGCCTAAATTCATAATCCATAAAAGATAATTAATTCTGCTTTCAGATTTCATCTAAACCCTTCTAATTAAGATCATATAGTTCATAGTGAACAATGGTGAAAACACTTAATAGTCCTGAAGAGATGCCATTTTCAAGGGTAAAAATACGATGCAGAATTTTACACGTGTTTACAAGTTATCAGAAACATAAATGTGAGCCTAAAAGTCTCTTTTACGAGAAAGTACTGCTTTGTCTTCAAAGGTAGCATACAAATTAATACTGCTGTCTATTTTTTCTGAAGAAATGCAGTCTTCTAATGACTTAAAAATATTTTAAAAAATGTGACCTGTGAGTTGAGCACTCCATGGATATATCTTGACCTTCATTTTGTAAGGTCTGGTCTGAAGAAAAACCACCTCTAAGAGATAGCAGTATCACATACTTTAGCACTGTAAAATATGATAGCCATATTAAGTCGTGTGAACTTATTTATTCTCTTTAACTCCACTTGACAAGTTTAAGATTTTGAGCTCAAGTTTATAAGTTTAAATTTAAACTTAAGGTTATCCACTGTCTTGGCTAATTGTGAGTTGAAACAATGTTTATGTTCAATTTTACACACATTTTTAAGGAAGCCAGTGAACTATTGAACTATTTGATTTAACCAGTCTGAAATGTATTCCAGTGGCCGGTCTCATTTTGGATATTGAGTAAAATGAGGTCAAACATTCTTCTAAAACATGATCAAACAAGCAAGGGTGCAGGTTTGCGTATGGACAATAGGGACATGTCCCTACCAATATTTTGGGAAGCCAGATTGTCCTTACCAATTGTTCAGCAAACTTGTTTTTATCATCTTTCCACATAAGCCACATTAGACCCAGTTGTTGAGGCTATGTCTCCGAGACAACCTTTTTACACATTCTAGCATTTGATTGGTTGAAAGGGAGGGGCCACCAGAAGGCTGAGAGCCAAGTTTAAATTGACCACTCTATTCAGGTCATAAATATTCATTTTTGTCCAAAGCGGGGCTTGAGATGTGCATTTGGATTGCCGGCTTTGATTACATGGTGTTTGCAGTGGCTTGCCCGTTGAAGAAAACTGTATTTTTGCATTTGTTCCAGATTTTTCTTCATCACACAACTATAGCTCTTTTCCCATGGCCCAACTCATGACACATATTTGATATTACCTTTGGTACGTATCGCATTAATGGAAATTTAATTGTCTGAGAGCGTGAGAAAAAAAATATCTTTCCATGTAATGCTGTTAATATTCAGCCAACTGAATGCCAAGTGTAATGTTGGGAACTTGAATCGGTGCGGTTTAGCACTGAAGCAGGATAGCTAACTGCCACTCTCATAACTAAGTGTGCTTACAGTACCTTTCCATAGCTAACATTATATAACTTCTGTTTGTTAGCTAGCGAGCTAACAGCAGCTAGCCACTCAGTTGACATAGGAAGAAAACTAAGGCCACCCAAAAAAGAGGCTATATAAGAAGCTTCAAGAGAAGCTTTTTTTAAGCCATGCAAGGCATAAGTGATCAAACTCACTAGTCAGAAACAGTTAGCGACAACATTGAAAACTTGCTAGCTACCTAAAGTTACTTTTTATTGAAAAATAATGGCAACTAATGTTAGTTAATCATGTTCACAAGTTTCTACTAGTGAACTAAACGTGGTTTCTGTCACATGTTGGCTAGTAGTCAGGTTGCTAGCTGTAGTATAACTGATTTCTGTTAATGCTTTTGGTTCAATTTTAAAGGATTAGAATGTGAAAGCATGAGAAACTGTCTCCATCCTAATTTACTAATTTATTTATTTTTTTAATGTTTTGATATCTGTGTGTCATTGTCCTTGTTTGAAACTTATATGTGTCCTGTTTATTTTTGCTTCCCTCTTGGCCAGGTCACTGAAAAAGAGATTTTAAATCTCAATGAGTCTTACCTGGTTAAATAAAGGTTTAATTAAAAAAAAAAAGTAGACATAACACGGGTGGATATATCAAATTATGAGGTGAATTTAAGTCTAGAAATCCCGCTATCGTGCTATTATTAATGTATTATTTTGTATGCGTGAACCATGTCAGCGAGCTATAGAGGATACAGGTGTATCAGAGCTTCAGGTGAGGTCCGAATTATGAATTATAATATTGAAATCATTAAAGTCAGTATTATGATGTTCAGTAAATATAACATTTGAAAGTCAAAATGTTCCGACCGACTTTGCCTCAGTGGAAAATGAAAGAAACAAGTCATCGTAAATCTAGCATGATCCAGTCTGATTAAACATTCGGTTTGCAGCTTGTACAATTCACAGTTTTTCAGAGGTCCATTCTGAAGTGTTTATCTCAGCTGCAGTCGCGTTACCGCACAGAGAGATGCTTAATCGACATAAATTGCCAATAATGATTTTAACATTCTCTAATAATAAAACATAGCATAATTAAGAAACTTATGAATTGGTTAGAGTATTTCAATTGTTCGATTTTGCTAACCTTCATCATAAATGTTCATAACATTAGTAACAGTTTAAACTTGTATTCAAAAATCAAATAAAAAGTATTTGGATGGAAACAAAATAGAAATGGAAGTTTCTGTCTGTGGCATCTATCTATTAAGATTATGGAGGCAGTATGATGTGTAGCATCATAAAAAAACAAAAAACAAAGAAACACTCATTTGGATAATTTCCATACACCAAAAAGGCAGTATCTGTACTCAGATTTACAAAAATTTTCCAACCAATTCTCACATTAGTCCTATGCCTCTGAAAACAAGTTCAAATGACAAGCAACAATATTGGAGTCAATTGCTTTCTCATCAAGGAATATTTTGGATTTATAATATTGAGAGTTTTTGCATGGAGCTTTGCAGTGGAAAGCATTGTGCTGGACAGTGTGAAGTTTGTGTGTGCTCATACGGTATAATAGCAGTTAGTTGTCATAGTTTTTCTTCCCTTGCGCACAGGGAACAAATTGAGCCGCGCATTGAACAGATTCTCCAACATCTCCTGTGTACCGCAACCGTGGCCTCCTGGACCCAAACATGCCGAGAGGTCGGCTCGCTCAAGCACTCTCAGATCCCAGGATAATAGGGCTGATCGATCAACATTAAGAGGAACTAATCGGCCTTTCCCTTCACTTTCTCTTGCTCTCCTCCTTCGCTACAATATGACAGGCACTCTGCTGGAGATGCTTGAGAACTGGTAACAGAAAAAGGAACGAAAGATGAGTCAATTGTCTTCTCTGCCCCTGTAATTTCCTGTCCTATTGCCCAGCCTCTGTTCACAGTACCTTCAGTTTCAAGCAGCCCTTCCCCATTACTTCTCTGTTGCTGAATCTGCCCTCCCTCTGTATGCCTGCCTTAAGAGTCACTTAAGTCCACCGTGAATTTAACTGCAACATATAAGCAGAGAAATTAGAGACACTCATTATGTCTATTTTATATTCATAAAGGTAGTTCTGTTCCTCACTTGACATTTTTCATAATGAACAGGTCTTGATTGACTCTTGATACTGTTGAGGATGACATATACTATTATGTGCAAATATTATAAAGCTGTCTTGTCAAGGTTATTTTTGAAGGTAAAATCATCTTTGCATGGTGAGGACAAACATATAGTCTTATCAAAATTCATACACTGTCGATATGATGTTTATGACTGCATTTTCGATGTGAGGGTTCAGAAATGAGGGCATCTCATTAAAAATTGTTTTAAATCCAGTTTAAAATGACAATATAATCACAGTAAAACATATTAAAAGTGGCATAATTTATTGTGCCAGTATATTCATTCATACAGTAATACACTTCCAGTTTAATGCAGTATTTGAATCAAATGTCAATGCAAGGCCAAAGGAAAAGCAGCAGGATATCTTGAAGTGATACTGGAAATGTATTTTCACTGTTAATTTGACCAAACTCCTGCCGTCTTGTACTATCGATCGCTGAATAAAGGTAAGCACTTTGTCTTGCTCTTACCTCTTGACCGTCAAATCAATACTACACACCATGTACTATAAAGTAAGTCTTGCCTATCTTGTCCAGGTTAATATCCTGGTGAGGAATGACTTCAGAGTATCTGCGCACCAGTTCCATGAATATACAGCAGAATTATTTCTGAAAAGGTTATGGTCGCAAAATAACAAAAATAAGTTAAATTGTGTTGGGGAGGGGAGCGGGGAGAAAAGCAGTGCATTGTTTAACGTTTTCCTAATGTTTTTGCCATTATATGAAGGGTACCGAAGCCGTTTGTTTATATTGTCAAAAACTGGCTGTATGTGGAGTCATACACAAAGAGAGTAAACAAAACTATTGAAGAAAGAATGCAGGCCATAGCTGGAGTGGTAAAGCTGTAATGTATTAAGTCCTATTCCAACTATGGAAAACTACAGAATTTCCTTTTTTTTTGCATGTTTTTTTCATCCATATAATCCATTTGTTCTTATATAACAAATGAGAATGACTCACTGAAAATGCTCCTATAGTATGGATGAGTTTACTGGAAAAATAGATCACGTAATTGATATGATAATAATGTATGCATCTGTTGGATTACTTATTAATTCAAAAATGACTACTTGTTGGACCAAACTAAATGTGCCACACTCCTGTAAACCACAGTTTCTGGGAATTACAGTAATGCTTGACAAGAGGTAACCAACCCTGTTTCTGGAGATCTACTATCCTGATGGTTTTAATTCCACGTCTTAAAAAGCACACCTATTCTACTAATCTAATGGCTGAAGATACTATTGAGCAGCAAATTTATTTGAATCATGAATAGCAAATTAGAATTGGACATAAAGCGAACAAGAACAAAGATCTCCAAGAACACGGCTGGTTACTGCCGTTTACAGTAAAGGAAATGTTAAAATTTTACATCTTCAGGTTGAAAGATTATATTTTCACTCCGATAAAAGAGAATGCTCAATAAATCTCTATGAAGCAGTTGAAAAGAGAGATTTTTTCTTTTTTGGCAGGGGCCAAATTAAACTAAAAATCATTTCAATGGAGCTCTAGCAATACTCACATGAGTGATGAATTAGAAGTTCAGTACTTATTTCCAGTGTCATTTCCAGTATTGACTGTTGCAACTGGTGACTCACATGAGTGATATATTAGAAGTTCAGTACTTATTTCCAGTGTCATTTCCAGTATTGACTGTTGCAACTGGTGTTAATACTAGGACATATCCAGTTGTGTAATAGTCGACAAAGGACTCCCTACTATTAGGATGTATTCATCTGCCGCCAGCCAGACAAAAATCTCACCCAGAAATTCAATCAGTATCCACCATGTTTTCTTCCTGTAGCAATCCTGCGTATATAATTTATCAGCTCTGTTGTTAGCCAGATGGCTTATTTGTCATTCTGTGGTTATTATCCCCTCTCAAACCAGTAGAAGCATCAGCCAAAAATACAGCTTTTATGGCTCCGTCCTGAGAGGAATTGAGAGCTCTGCAGGTGCACACTGAAAGGGCACTAGGTACTATATTAGAAATATACAGTAGCTATTTTGGCAAGAACTACTATATGTGGGGTAAACCCTAATTGAGCCACTGCAAGTGCTGATGATGTAAGGTACCCCACATGGGGTATCTGTTATCACATTCATGTTAAAAGAGAACATGGACTCAAGCTCATTTGAGAAACACTGACGCAAAGAGGAAAAGTATGCTGTGGTCTGATGAGTCCACATTTCAAATTGTTCTTGGAAACCATGGAGGTTGTGTCCTCCGGGCTGAAGAGGAAAAAGACGATCCAGATTGTTATCGACGCAAAGTTCAAAAGCCAGCATCTGTGGTGGTATGGGGACATATTAGTGCCCATGGCATGGGTAACTTGCACATCTGTGAAGGCACCATTAATGCTGAAAGGTACATACACGTCCCTGCTTATTTCTGCAAGACAATGCTAAGCCACATTCTGCACTTGTTACAAAAGTGTGGCTTCGTAGTAAAAGAGTGCGGGTAATAGACTGACCAGACTGCAGTCCAGACCTGCCTCCCATTGAAAATGTGTGGCGCATTTTGTAGCACAAGGGAGAGCCCAGGCTGTTGAACAACTGAAGCCGTACATCAAGCAAGAATGGGAAAGAATTCCACCTACAAACTCTTTACAATTAGTGTCCTCAGTTTCCAAATGCTTATTGACTGTTGTTAAAGGCCCAATATGTAAAATTACCCAATCAAAGATCTATAAAATATATAGAAATGTTATATATGTTTTGGTGTTGTGTACTTGCATTACCCGTGATGTATTCAATGATTATCAAAGACAGAGATATCTGTATTATCAATGTAGGGACATGGACCATTTCTTTTCCTCGCATATTTGATGTCACTCTCAGCACAAAGAGTGCACGAGACCGAGAAAATCACCCTCCACACACGCATGCTTCGCCGTTGCCAAAGAGTTTCAAGCCAAGATGGTAACATGAACGTAACATTACTCCACTTCAAAACATTTTTCTTGTGATATCCCATGACAAACAGAAAGCTGATGTGTACGGCACATCGTTTGTACATTACGAGTTTGTACATTAAGAGAAGTCAGTGCTACGTTAGCTTCGTTACTTGCAGTCAGAACACGGCTCCCTTGAATACTTGATCAAGTTTGGTCTATGAGCGTGTCTCGACAGATAACTGCTGGTCTGTTGAGCTCATCGTTGCTAAGGAAGCTATAGCAATAGCGGCAGGAGCACCTGAAAGCGTACATTGCCGGCTGACATTCAGCAACAGAGTGTTCACATCTGTTATTATTCCCTACAAAGATGGGCAACATGAGCTGGCCCCACCCTCTTATCTCAGCCTCTGACCTGCAGCACATGATACGCGCTGTAAATGGCCTACTTATCATTATCCCTTACATTTTTTTTATTTGAATGAATTAAGATGAAGTTATATAAAAGTGAAAAAATGTAACCTTACCTCGTCCATGTACGTTGTTTCGCCGAACCTGTTTGAGTCACGTCAGAGAATTTAGCTGACAGCGGTGCGGGTAAATTGATGAAGACAACAACTCCCATGATACCATGCGATCCCATTGCGTCATCAATTGTTATTGTTTGGTTAAGCGCCCTCTAGCGGCAGAGAATTACATATTGGGCCTTTAAAGTGAAAGGTGATGTAACACAGTAATAAATATGCCCCTTCCCCAGAAAATTTGGAACATGTTGAAGGCATCAAATTCAAAATGAGTGATTATTTCCAAAAAAACTATGAAGTTTATCAGTTTGATTATTAAATATCTTGTCTTTGTAATATACTCAATGGAATATTGGTCAAAAAAGATTAGCAAATCATTTTATTCTGCTTTTATTTACATTTTGCACAATGTTCCAACTTCATTGGAATTGGGGTTTGTAGTTATCAACTTAACAGTCATGAAGAATATCGCGACAGGGGTGATGTATATATCTTACACTATTTTTATTGCTTTGCTTTAACATGGTCATCATATTATCGTCACTGTCGGGCGCAAACCTCCAATGTCCAAAACTGTTACTTTTCAGGAAATAAAGAAAAACCGCGTGGTTTTGTAATAACTGGACACGACGTCATCAATTTTGGTATTCTGTCTTTACATGTAGTCAGATATTTGAATGTGTCAATACTTTATAAATATTTTATCCACATCAAGCTCACATGGAGTTAGGAGGTTTGTGACCAACGAAAGTGGAGATACAAGGTTTTTGCCATCACTGATTATGACGGCCGCAGTGGCTGCAGTAGTTCATTGCATTACGGTATCATCAACTTAGAGATAGGAGCGCTTTTGGAAACTCTTACGTCCTGAGCAAATCTTGAAATAATGAAGATGAAAAAAAAACGAGGCATCGCGTTGCGAAGCAGAAGTGTGGGTTCGCTCCCCGCCTCATATCAACCAGCAGTGGCCGTATCTACCAGCAGTGCTCGGCAGCTCTTTTCAGAAGTAGCGCGCAATTGGCCAATGCGCTACAGGGATGCAAATTGGGAAGGGTCTGCTGGGAAGGTTTATGTAGATTAGAGTTCCTCTAGGTGCCTCTAGTTGACCAGACAGACCCTAATAAAAAGGAATCTGAGCTGCAGCTTTGATAGCGTATTTCCTTCTACGGCCTTTGCAAAAGATTGAATGATGATTTTGAACATAGCAGCAGCCGAGGGAAATGTGTCAAGGGACATACTTACAAACTGTGAAAGTTTCCTTGATATGAGGAAAGGGGTCGGACATGTGGAAAAGCCAAAGTGACCATGCAAAGTTCCCTGATTAAGTATTCCAGATTGGAGATACTGAATTACAAAAAAAAAAAAAACTTTTACTTTAAAACGTGTCGGCATCCAGCCGTTAGACCGGTGTACTCTGATTACTGGACGCTTTCACCTGCTAATGACTCACCGTGTGTGTAGAAGTTTGTTTCCTGAGGAAGGCTGGACGCCCAAATGTGTTTAAATAACAGTTTTGATTATGTTCTGTCTGTAGAGATTGCCGTGGAATAAATGTGCTTCGTCTTTTTTTTCTTTAAATAAGTATAACTTTCAATGAAGTATCTGAAGATAGCTAGCGAGAAACAGGCTGTGAATAACGTTGCTCTGGTAATTTCTTATCACATCGCTGGCAAGTGCAGTACTTTGACACGTTGTTAAAATCGATGAATCAGGTACACTGCATACTTTTTGATTGAATTTGCAGTAACCGAAGCCTTATATGAAAACACTTTGAGCTGTTTACCGCAGTGAAATACAACAGTAATGTATCCGCTCCTCTTGTTGATGTACTTTAAAATGTAGCGGAGGGGTGGGGGTGGAGTTAGGATGTTTGGTCGACAGTTTCAGGATCCAATGGAGTTAGGAGGTCTAGTCACAGGCGGTTTTAAATACTTTCAGTGGTTAAATATTTGTAAAACCACATTCAGACATAAAGGGTGACCAATAGTATAGATTTATGGAAAAAAATAAAAATCATGATTTTTGGACATAGGAGGTTTGCGCCCGACAGCGACGTTATGCAATAGTAGTTCTATTGAAAGTGTTTTTCCTTTTAATTAAAATTAGGGTTAACAAAAAAATAACTGTTTTGATTTCAAACTAATTATTTTTGGCATACTAAATAAATAACATCATTACCCAGATTTCATTGCTCAAGGTGTGAAGCATGGGCATCACTTGCTTAGTTTTCACTTTAGTCAGGTCTAACGCAGAAATTGGATGAAATTTTAAATGCAGGGCAGTTACAACCTAGAAGCAGGCTGGAAGAGGTTTGGGGAAATGGAATATTGACTCGCCTCATACACACAATTTAACTTATACAGTAGCTGTGCTATGTCAGTTTTGCATAAGCAAATAACACATTCCTTTACATTTCTAATTGAATATGGAGAAAAACACTACACCAAGCACCTCAATAGACCCTGGAATATCTGAGAAAGAAACCAAATTGGTCTGGGGGACCAGTGGTAGGAAAGTTGTAGCTATAATGCATTTTAGTTTTGCAATGGCAACATAATAATGAACAATGACGATCCAGGATCCAGCTCTTTCATTAATGTCTGAGAGTAGAAAACAAGCAAATAAAGAAAGCAATAAAACATGTAGCAAAACACAGATAGCAATCGACATTGCCTGATCAAGCTTGAAGGAGGTGAAAGAACAGCAAGGGTGAGAGTTTGATTTGTTTTTCTAGACAGGTAAGTAATTACTTAAGTGAGTTTCTTTGTTTAGGCATACATTCATTATTTTGGACACTACAAAGACCAGTGTGAAATCTCTTAACAATGAGCAATGAATGTAGCCACTGCTTATATTACCCCCTGGGTCATTTATATTTGGTTACATGGAGGTTCTTAACTTAAAAGCACTACTGATTTTCACAGAATAGAAAGATATCCTAGTTTTTTAGGGACCCACAAGGAAAGTTTACCAGTTCAAAATTTTTATCAAATTTGCTGTTTTATGTTAGCTCTGGACGTCCTCAACACTGGCTTACTTAGCTCGTCAGGCATGCCTCAAAAGATGATGCCCATTAATGTGGAATATAGTATGGTATCTAAACTTTTTTTTTTTTTTGGCCTTAAGCCACAAAAACATAGTACTTCCCAATAATTTAATCTAATATCATTTTCTGGCTCAAGTTATCGACTTATGATACAATTCACACCCCGTGGAGCTGTTATGATGGCGTGGAGCACGGTCCAGGGCGCCGGGTTATTTTTCATCGCCAAGTTAAGGAAAAATTCCAGTTTCGTAGAATTTGATTGGCTTACAATTTCAGTAAAGGGGCTCAGACTCTAACCACAACTCGGTCAGGAAAAATATGCCGCATTCAGGGCCAGCTGGAGGCTTCAGCGAACTAAGCCACTACTTAGGACTTGTGGCCAGTAGGCCACACCCTGACGAGCAAAAAATAAATAAATAAAATCAAAATCTAATTCCGGTTGGGGCCCAAAAGTAGCTTGGGCTGGCCCTAGGCCTTGGTAACAAACTGTTTATGCTGGCAAGCTAAAAAGCTTACATGCACACAATTGGCAGTAGATACTGTGAAGTCATTTACATTTGCTTCATGGCAGAGCTGTACTATATAACATGCAATTTGATTACTGAAATAACAATAAAAGGTGTGATGAAAATTTTCAGGCTCCTACCAGAAAGTCAGGTTAGGGAACCTTGTCACTGATTGGTGATTAGCTGTTTAGTACGCATGCAATGACCATAACATGACTTGGAACAAGAAACTGTTTGTTATTGTACGTTGACTTACGAATAAATATTGTCATGTGTGCACATGGCTTTAGCTTTGGTAACATATAGCGAAACCCTCAAGTATCCACCCATTCCGCTATGACTCTCGAGTTTTCTTTCCAGCCATGTACTGACATGCTCCTGCAGTTGACTGCTGTTGAGTTTTTCCCCAATGCCGAACTGCTTACTTGATTGCTAGAGTGGTGAATATTTGGAATTTCCGAATCCTAATTTATGCTATAAAGTATAATCACCTAAATCACCTAATTTTCCTGAGTACTCCTGACATTCTTTGACGTAATAAATAATTTATTTATTTTTGTGACAATTTCACGAGAAAATAGATAGAAAATAAAAAAAAAAGTTTACTGAGCACATGCCCCAGTAGTTTGACAAATTTCTCTGTTCAGGTTATGAATAAATTAAGGCATGTAATGTTTCTGGAGACCTGTTTCACTGCTAAAGTACAAATTTAAGTGTGGTTTAATGGACTGCGTGAAAATGCAAAAATGTACGGATAGGTCCCTGAACTTGAAGAGCTAATGCAATTTGTGATTCTCAAACCACAGTCTGGTTCTCTCATGTCTTTTCTGCTGACGAGTTACCAGGGGGTTTTTCTTGGCCCCACTCTCATCTCTTTCATTCATATTTCAGTGTCTACCCCATAGCCAGTGGCTCCAGCCCTCTGATGCATTGCCTGAAGGCCATCTCTAGGGGACTACTCGGACTCCAGTCTAAAGTGCCCTAAGTCAAGGGCAAAGGCGTCTCTGTAGATCTGTTAAACAGCTGCAACAGAAATAATTCCTATCGGCAGGGTCATAAAATATCATATCCTCTTTGACATCCCATTTACTTGCACATTGTTGAAGTCTTTGTATAACCTTGTCAAAAGAAAATGACCTTTCTGTGCCATTTTAACAACATAATCTGAGGGATTTTCACCTTGAAAATTTTATGGCTGTGTTCAGTCATATCTATGATGCACTGGCTGTCTTCATCTTCACACACTGAACTTTTCCTTTATCCAAGCCCCCCTGCCTGTATCTCTTCCTCTTAGATGTGTTTAAGATATTTCTGGGAGTGACATCTTTTCTGTGTGGGGAGGGATGGTTGTGACTACCGAACCTCTGAGGTGAGATCAGGTTTCAGCAGAGCAGTTTCAGCTGGCCGACTGCTGCAGTATCAAAAGGATGGAACCACAAGTGCAGCAAAGTGAGACGACCAGCGGACAGACTTGATTCAACCTTGGAGTCAACAATGGCGGAGGAAAAATAAAAAATAAAAATTAAAAAAATCATAAAAAATGTCTAAAAGCTAAAATAATTATGAAAATGGAGGTGAGTGAGTGGGATTGAGGACAGAGGGGACTGCTTTGATTGTAAACACCGGACCGCTGCAAAGCGATATTGTGTGCAGTATGTTGTTTTAAATAAAGAGCAGCAATTACAAATAAATGATACACATGTTATAGTGTATGCATGTGTGCTTGCATCCATGAATGCACATTGAAAGGCCCACACCAAAAATCCATGGGGGATATCATATTGTATATTCAGTAGTTTTAACCACTCCTTCACAATGAGCTCAAGTTTTCTTTTCTGTTTATCAGCACAAATTTGTTGTTTTGGTCCGAGGGAAGCGATTGGGGGGAAAGGGATGAGAAATAAGAACAGTTTGGCAAATCCACCTCTGTCTGACTTAATACTTAAATCCTCTGATCTCCTCTGAGTTTTGGAGGTAAACCCTTCTAGTGTCTTCATACATTATATCTCTAAACTAGGTGACTGCCTCTTCACATCGCCAATGTAAACATGTACTGAACTGTCTCTGCAGGCAATGCTAATCTTATCTTCATTTCCACAACTTCTGCCTGCCATAAAAAATAGCAAAAGGCTAAATTCATCATATATCTGCGAGTCTTTCAGCTTGACATATTGAGGAAAGAATCTTATTGTAAGTATACAATGATTAGCCATAGCATTATGACCACTTACACATGAAGTGAATAACATTGATTGTCTCGTTACAATGGCACCTGTCTGTAGGTAGGATATGTTAAACAGCAAATGAACATTTTTTTCCTTGAAGTAGATTTTTTTTGACAAAGGCCAAATTGTGATGGCCCGATGACCAGATGAAGAGCGAAATCGCTGCTGTTGTGGGGTGTTCCTGGTCTGTAGTGGTCAGTTTTCTCCAAAAGTGGTCCAAGGGAGGAAAAGCAGTGAACCAGAAACAGGGTCATTAGCAGCCAAAGCTCACTGATGAGCCCGGGGAGCAAAGGCTGGCCCGTGTGGTCCGATCTAGCAAATTAGCTTCTGTCACTTAAATCGCTGAAAAAAATGAATGCTGGTTCTGAAAGAAAGGTTTCAGATCACACAGTGCGTCACAGTTTGTTAGGTATGGGGCTGCGTAACAGCAGACCAGTCAGAGTGCCCATGCTGATCCCTGTCCACTGCTGAAAGTGGGCATCAGGGCTGGACCATGAAATAATGTAAGTGGAGTAGTCTGACAAATTATGTTTTCTTTTACATGATGTGGACAGCAGTACGCATGTGTCACTTTCCCGGGGAAGACATGGCACCAGGATACACTGGGCAGTGTTCTGCTGGGAAAGCTTGGGTCCTGCCATTCACGTGGATGTTACTTTGACACGTACTGCCTTGCTAAACATTGTTGTGGACCAAGTACACCCCTTCACTGAGACAATATTCCGTAATGGCAGAGGCCTCTTTCAGCAGGATAATGGGCCCTGCCACATTGCAAAAATGGTTCAGGAATGATTTGAGGAACACAACGAGTTCAAGGAGTTTCTTGGCCACCAAATTTCCCAGATCTCAATCCAATCGAGAATCTGTGAGATGTGCTGGACAAACAAGTCCAATCCATAGAGGACCCTTCTCACAACTTGAGGGACTTATAGGATCTGCTGCTAATGTCTTGGTACCAGATACCACAGCGCACCTTCAGAGGTCTAGTGCAGTCCATGCCTCAAAGGGTAAGGGCTGATTTGGTGACAAAAAGGGGACCAGGCAGGTGATCATAATTCTATTGATGTGTATCTATAGCATAACCATACACTACCACATAAGAACATTAGAAAATTCCACAAAACTGACAATACAAGCTACGTATCACATTGCATCATTCAGCATCTTTTTACCCAAATATTTTACAGTTATTGACACATCTAGTATTTATTTTAAATAAGATTAAAGAAATGAAACATTTACATACTACAGTGCCCTCCAAAATGATTTTCACCATTTCATTAAAGAGAAGAGACCACAAACACACACAAACACACACAAACACACACACACGCACACACATCACACATATGTGCGCACACTCGCACACACGTCAATGTACTTCAGTACAGTGTAATGTACTTGTGGGGACATTACGTTTACTTACATTCATCATTTTTGTGTCTCTACAGTCTTTCCCTAATTATAACAATCAGCAAAGCATGAACCCAAAACCCTCACCCTAATCTTAACCTCTTCCTCGTTCTAACCCTATCCCTAACTTTACTAATTAGTCATAATTTGCCTTTGTAGTTGTGACGACAGGCAATGTCCTCACTTCCCAATAATGTACCCACTCTGAAAGAAAAAAAAACATTTTCTGGTTCTCAGTGTGGCAAGTACAAGAACACACACACACACACACACATGCACACACACACACACACACACACACACACACCACTAAAGCTCTTTCTGCAACTCTCAAAACAATTATAAATAATGACTGCTGCGTTATGATGTGTTCAGATAATGGACCGTAAAGCAAGTATCACCCATATTTGAAAACAAAATAAAAAATGAAACATCAAATCATTTGTTTTTGGTAATTGAAGAAATACAGTAATGTGACATCAAGAGGTTTTAGTACCTTTCGTAATTATTTTTTCAATATCGGGCAATATTTGATTGTGAAATGTGTCAGGACCAGCTTCTGCCAAGTGACGCGGCCTAAACTCATTTTACAATCCCACCCATGTACCCAAAATTCAGTTCTTTTCATTTCAAAAGATAGACATTTAAGTGGCCTGTACCTGTGTGCGTGTGTGTGCGGGCGCGTGCGTGTGTGTTCACGCACGTGTCCATGCCTCTGTGTGCGTGTGTGTGTGTGTGTGTTTGTGACAGTGAATGAAAGACTCAATTCCAACAGACAAAACAAGCCAGAACAATATATTTGATGACTGAAGGAGATGAATCTTTGAGGTGAGAGTGCAGAGTGTTGTTTGAAACCTCCTGGGCTCCATTTCTATAGAGACACAGAACTGGGCTGATGATGTGAGAGGATGAGAGAAAGAGAGGGAGGGGGTGAGTGAGCCAAAGACAGAGCGAGAGAGGAGGGAGAGAGTGACAGAGAAATGGAGAGAGAGAGTGACAGAGAAATGGAGAGAGAGACACAGATAGTGAGAAAGAGAGAGGACGAAGAAAAATTACACAAGGCTAAATTGCGTTGCTGCAGAATGCAGAAAAAATGCTAATCAGAGGTGATGTATCTTTAAAAATGTCAAATGAAAGAAAATAATTTCTGAGTAACGTACTGCGTGATATATTTGTGCAATGTAAATATTTTGGAGATTATGCTGTCAGTGTAGACAAATTTGTGAATACGCTCTAGGAAAATTTTACAACAAAATAGTCTCACTGATTTTACTAATATTGCTTACATGTCTTTCATATAGACATTATGTAATAAAAATATGCCTGCCTGGGCAACTTGAAGGAATACAAGATAAATTATTTATCTTCTGAAGCGCGAGTAATAGATGATTGGCAATTAATACATTGATAGAAAAATATATTAATTGAACATTTGTCTCTGCATGCAACATTGATTTGGTCTAAGAATCTGATTTGAAAATTACATGTAGTTTTCCACTGGTTCATCGTGTTAATTTGAGTTTTCATGCATTTTTTTCTCATTGCCCCACATGTTGAGTGAGGTCCATAAGTATTATGATGATGATGCGATATTTAAAGGGCTATGATTTTGATGGCACGATCCTCATGGATGTGTATATTGTCTTATCAAAGTGCAGATCTGAGTGGCCCCAGTAGGAATTACAGCCATTTTCATTAGTGTCAGTTCATTCATTAACTAAGCTCACAACATAAAATCTTAAATATTGATTTTAGTTTTTTTTCCTTTTTTAAATAGGGCCCACATTTTGACCCTATTTTCTCTTTTAGAAATGGAAAGCTACTGCAGTCACTGTCAGCACAACTACTAGTGTGATAAAATGCATGTAAATACAGTATAGTTCATGTTTCTTTTTAAGCTACCAATCTGTATTTCAGGGCTTTTTACAAGATGGAGCTGGTCAGGATCCCGGTATAAGCAAATGATCCTTAACCTCGCTCACTTGATCCACACCAGTCAAACCATCCCATCAAGATAGTGTGACCCATACATTAACACTGAGTCAGCTATTGCAAAAACTGATGAACCTCGTAAAACCTACATACCAATATATGGATTCAATAAATGCAGCTGCTGCATCCAAGCCGATGGAATTTCAGGGCTATTTTAAGGGGACCTAAAGCTAAGCAAAAAGCCAATTTTGGTTCAAAATTTTAGTTTTGAGGTAAGAACATGATGTAGTCCTTCAAATAGTCCATAATATGGAGTCACAACACTGTCTTCAAGGCTGGAACAGTGTGGTGACTTTCAATGATGGCCAACGAGGAGTTGCCTCCATTACTGTCAAACTTTGATCACATTATTACTGCTGAACTAAAATCATGTTTTTCTAAAAATACACATTTTCAATAAGAAAATACAGATTTTTCAGCAACTCTACATCCAATTCATTTCATATTTGGCAGTTTTCTTCATTTTGTGATGATGTCTGTACGGTGCTCTTTTTGCAAAATGTACCTCTGAATGTGAGTAAATCAAAATATGCATATTTAATTAGCCAAAATTGATTTAGGGGGGTTAAAATCAATATTAGATTATAGAATCCTGGAAAAAAAGCTCTTCAGTGACATTTTGATTGTTTTTTTCCTTCACATTACAGCTCAAATTATAACCAAACAAACACTGTTTAGTTATCTCAGTTACTGTGTTTCTCTACTTATCTATATATTCATGAAAACAGCCATTGCCATGGCAACCTCTGATGTGATGCAACAGAAGCTCATTGTTTTAAGTTGCACTTTCTATTAGAATTATTTTGTTAATTCTTAGTTTAGAAAGTGAATATCTTGGAAAAATATTTGCTTAACTGTAAGTCCGCTTAAATTCTAGCGGAGATCCCACAATTTCCTACAATCCCAAAGATGGCCTGCTGCCTAACAGGGAAATGTGTTTAAAATGATGTACAAGATCTAGGTTTTTCCCATTCGATGTAATGCAGTGGCAATAAAACATAGTGTCCTGGGTTTGAATATTTTTCTCCCTATGAGTGCGATGTAGCTTCGATGATGCGCTGCAACTAACAGATAGAGTATGAATGTGGCATTGTGAGGTGGGGGGAATGAGTGGGACACTCACAATATGCAGGCAATCTCCCGATACAAACTCAGAACCGCGAAGTTTACAACCACTGGAGACTCCTAAGAGACTGGCTGGAGGGGGAAACCCTGTAAATAAAAAATAAGGCGGCTGAACACTCCTACGGGAAGGTATCCCCACTAAAGAAAAAGATACCTGTCGTCAGAAAAGACAGGGAACCGAACGGAGGCTTGAGGAGAGCAGCTCTGCACTTCAATATAACTGGCAAAATAAAATAAATAAAATACCAATAAAGAGAGCGAAGCTAAACGAAACGGTAATCATTCGAGGAGAAATACTCACAGGAAGGCAAGAGCTAAATAATAGTTTTTTTTTTAAAGAATGAGTATTCAGCAAACATAATCGCAGCTTCTCTTTTTAGTTCTCTTTCTACACAACAAGCGGTACCGGCGCGTGAGTATAGAAGACTCTAACGCAAGGAAAACTCTGCACCTGCATCTCTTGAAATAAACCACACACAGGTGCAATCAATTAACAATCAGGCTCCTTAGGAACCAGTGCTTCCACAAACCAACCAAAAAACGATTTGCTGATTAGCACAAAAGGCGTCGATAGCACAACGATGATATCACCAGCATAAAACGCGCCATATTAAACGAATACACAACAACAACATGCATACACCCCTGCAGAGGATAATACAAGTGTAACTCCACATGGGAAAAAATGGAGTAAAACCAAACTCAGGGCCTCCCATGGGAAAGATTTGAGAATAAGACCTGCAACATGACCTGCAAAAGCTTTTTCTGACTTTGAACCAACTAAAGAGAAAACCTGAGAGAAAGATTCTGTTCATAATTGACAGCAAGAAAAGCAGCATGCAGTTGAATGCCTCAGTTTAATCAATCATTATGAAGTGCTTTAATGATGTAAAAATAAATAAATAATTAAATAAATTGTGGATGCAAAGAATGACTTGTGAGATGAAAGTTTAGTAAAATAGTTGTAAAGTTGATGAGTAGGTAGGCCACTACTTGGAAGTACTGCACGTGAAAATTTTGACAATTATGGTCAGTAGAGTCCACCCCTCATCCTGAAAATTTGTCTCTAAATTATACAAGGAAAAATCACTATGCCTTCCACTATGCCTTTTGTTTTTTTAATATATATTAGTTTATAATGTTACTGTATTACGTGAAGAAGTATTTTACATTTTTGATTCTCACCCAATTCTATTTGCCATGAAAATTTAACATCTCTTAAGATTTTTTTTTTCCTCTAAAGGCTCTAAAACCCTGTTTTAAAGAAATTTGGGGGGGAAAAAAAACTTCTGACATTGAAGGGAAATTCTTCAATATTTTGCAATCTCAAGAACTATTAATATTTTGTAAGTTGTCCAGATTTTTTGAATATATTATATAGCATTATTTACAAATTATATAATGTTTCATTTCTGAGATATTGACAAAATAAAGTATTTTACATGTTAACAACGTTACAGCTTCATTTATCCCTCCCAGGGCTCAGTATTGCATACCTCCCCATTAAGTTCAGAATAAATTAGCAAGCAATCACTGGATACATTTTTTTTGAAATATTTTGTTCACAGGCAAACAGGCAGACAAACAATAAGACATGGGAAATTACATAAGAGCTAAAAAAACTGGCTTAACATTTTCATGCAACTACAAGAAAAATAACTTCAGCAAGAATCCAGCAGACAAATTTCTTGCACTTAAGTGTGTGTAGGTGTACGTGGGTGTTTGAGAGCACAATGATTTCTCTCAGAGTGAACGATGCTGATGTGAAAATGATGAAAGTTAGCGATGGTAAATGCACAACATGTTCCACCTTGAAGTGGATGGGTTGCACATCAGGTTCTGATTCTACCATGGGATAACATCGGGCAGAGGTTCACAAAAACTGGACAGTACTAGATTAAGGAAATGTCCCATGAACAGATGAATGTCAATTTATACACCAACATGCAGATAGAAGTGTCAGAATTTGGCATGGATAACATTAATTCATGGATCCATCCTGCTTTGTGTCAACATTTCCGGCTGCTAATGGTGAAATGTTGGGGGAGCAGTTCATAAACACACATTAGCCTTGTAAGAAATCAAAGGAAGGAAAGGACAATTCCAATCTTCGCATGAAAAATGGTGTTTATTTCCAGTAAAATTGCCGTGGTCAGAAAAACTGGTACTGTACTCTGGGCTCAGCAGAGTGAAAGCGAACCCTGAACAATCGAAAGGCTTTACCATTTATACAACAATATCAACCATACAACAATATCAAGTAAAGGGATTGTTCTGGCCTTCAGTGTATAATAATGAGGGGTATCGTGAAGTTAACAAATGGTCAGAAGACCATTTTCTACTCAGCAGTGTAGCTGCTAAGGTGCTAATGAAGTTTAAATGGTCTCAGTTTGGCTGAGATGGCTCTCAGTATGCCTCCTCCCCGAGTTGATGGCCGTCGTTTCCTGTCTCCAGGGGTTGCCATGAAGCCAGGATGTGGGCCTTCTCTTTGTTAGATTACAAAGATTACCATTTCAGTGCATGAGGCGGCTCCATGCATGTTTATTATCAGGCCTAACTGGATTATAAGTCTCCCGCTCTCCAGTAGAATGATTCACAATTCTTTTCAGTCCCCCCCTGTTAATGCCATTAAGCCACACAAAGCATCACACAAACTGTCTCAGTCACACTTGTCACAGAGGTGTCCAGCTGCAGTAATGTCCTGCCTTAGGTTGCCCCCATCTATGGCCATCAGGGAGACTTACCCATCATGGGACCCATTATCATTAATCATACTGGTCCTCTCTCCCTTCAACAGCATCTTGTCATTTACAGGCTCTATAATACCAAGTGAACGCCATTTAAATGCCAAACCCAGCCTGAGTATTCTGAATCTCTAATAACTTCTTTCAGCAGGATGACATCTCAAGCTGGTTCCATGAACATGAAAATAGGTTCAGTGTACTCCACTGGCCTCCATAGTTACCAGATCTTAATCCAATAAAGCATCTGTGGGATTTGGTGGACTGGAGAATTTTCAGCATTAATACAGTTGACAAATGTGCAGAGACTGCATAATTCGGTCACACTTTAGATGAAGTGTTGCTCATAAAGATTTTATACAGCATGTATAATGTCTTCATGAATGAGACATAATGTCTTCATAAGTCATACGTAAGCAAATCTCGTGCTTTGTAAAGGGTGAAATATCACATACTTATGACCTCCGCTAATGAAGTTGGGCGGAGGTTATGTTTTCGCCCCTGTTTGTTCGTTTGTCTGTTTGTGAATGACATAACTCAAAAAGTGATGCACCGATTTGTCTGAAATTTTGTGGATGGATTGCTATTACATCAAGGATGGACCCTATTCACTGCGATCAGTGAAACAAATATGGCCGCCATGGCAGCCATCTTGAAATTCTATCACACGCAATAACTCAACTTTGCTCCCACTCGTGCACATTTGGATTGCGCTGCCTTGGAGGGGGTTTGCACTGTACGAGTGCCTCTAGTTCAGCATGTGATGCCAGATGTGACAATGAGACATTTATCGTATTTAGCCACTAGCTAAGTGACATTGTCAGTTATATGACGTCTTGCATGACATGCTGAATAACAATGTGTTATTTCACCCTTTACAAAGCATGAATTTGCTTATGTATGAATTATGAACATATTATGTCTCATTTACGAAGGCATTATACATGCTGTATAAAGCCTTTATGAGCAACACTTCATCTAAAGTGACTCCTAATTCAACTAACATGGATTAACATTCCAATGAATGTATCCAGCATCTTGTGCAATAAATGTCACAAACAATTCAGACTTATCTGGGGGCCAAAGGGGGCAGTTCCAAGTTTTAAAAAGGTGCACCGTATTATGACGCCACTGAATAAATATTTTGGGGGTTTGATTGGTATGTAAACCAATCATTTAATTTGATGTTCTTTCGAGCAAAAATTTCTAAATGGAATAATAAACTATGAAGAGATAAAACAAGATGCCAGACAAGATATACCAGAATAGGGTATGACAGGAGTCTGAAATTATTCAGACAAGGAACAATATATATATTTTGCATTAGGATAATGTTTTGCCGCAGGTAAATGGCTGAAGAATTGGAATGGGTCTCTTCAAAAGCCTCTTAATGCTCAAAACCTCTGTAAATAGCCGAATCAAAAATTCATGAGATAATATTACTTTCTCGAACATCTTTATAACTTTCATAACAAGTGTCTCTTTAGTTGATTCTTAAAGGAGCAGTTAGCTGATTTTTGATCACAGCTTCGGTGTTTGGAGTGTTTGGGATAACAAGGGGGATTCTTATGCAACCAGTGATTTAGTCAGCCTTTAACTCAGGGAAAATCGGAAACAGGGTGACATTACCACAAGTTTCTGCTGTTGGATTTGAAACTTCATGATGGTGGGTTTCTGACGTTAGCTTGTCCTTCTCACCCAAACTCTTCATTGCACAAGCAGTTTTGGACAGGGAGTTAAAACATTACAACACCGACTGCGTAACCTGAGGTTGAAAGTCTAGAACCATGAAACCGATGAATGTTTTCAAGACACATGACAAAACTGCTGCCGAAATAACAGGCGACATTTTCACTTGCTTCCGGAATCAAACTTTATGTAGACTATATTTAGAGTGGCTATCTTTATAATATAGAATATACATCCCAAGAAAATAAAAGCTGTGTTTAAATGACTTTTCTGACTATGTATTTGTGAAATCCTTAAAGTGCTACTAAAATCGCACTTACAGTCAAAATGATTATAGTGGTTTAATGACAAAAGGCAATCTCATATCGGAGAATCTTGTCATTGTGGATTGGCTAAAAATGAAAGACACACAAATGCTTTCATCAAATAATTTATTTATTTTTTGGCAAGTATATATTATATGCTATAATATGAACACAAGCTTTGCAACAAGACTCTTTATTCCGCTCATCTTTGGTGCCTGCTTAAAAAGGGGGTTTGAGAAAGCAGCATGTAGAGTTCATTGCTTGAAGACTATGTTCAAAAATCTCTTCAACTGTATGAATTATTGCAAAACTAACCTCTGATCTATTCTTGCATTCGAAGAAGCAGGAGTTACTAACAAAAAAGAGGCAGAGACAAAAGAAAAGCATCAGGGAATACATAGTAGAGAGGGTAGTCATGATTAGAATAATTCCATTTCTAATAACATCCTTTCATCTAACTGTTTGAAGCTCATAAGTGAGCAAATTGCATCCAGCTCTTTATCATGTCTGTAAAGAAAGGTATTCCCCTCTCAAAGTAAGGCTTGTCAGCACCTACTCTTCTGGAGAGCAATACACAAATATCTTTTGCTTTTACCTTCTGTCCCAACCCCAATTAATTTCAATTTATGTGCTTTGGTTTGTGAATAGCAAAATAATAAATAAAAATATAGACAAGGCAATTTTGAAAAATGTTGCTCTTTTTAGAAAACCAGACACCAGGCAATTATTGTCTTTCCTGTACTGTAGTGAACTCTGATTTATACACATTAACATTTAGCACTATAAAGCTTTTTTTTTTTTAAACCTATGAGGTGCTGTCATATAATGAAAACTATAAAAAGTGTATCATACATAATTAGTGATTTGCTATATTGTAGAAATATGCAGCTTGGGTAACATTAAGCTTGGTTTAACAATTCTGCAAGGAAGGCAAATGTCAACAATAAATGTGTGGCTAACCGGAGCATGGCCAGGCCCTTGATCACGTTAGCATGCCCACAACAGTAGATTCCCCTCTCTAGCTTCACCATTGCAGATCGGAACTTTAGTTCCTCGGACAGCGGACGGAGAGCCGATACCCGCACAGCACTCCCTAGAGTAGGACCATGGTCAGTTCCCGCTACCAGTAAGTCTGAAGGGCAGGCGTGCCTGGGATAAAGTGGCACGTAGCTCCACAGCTGCGCCACCTGAATGCCAACCACAAGTTAAAAGGAGCAGCCGTGCAGTTGAATGGAGGACGGCGAAGGGTGCGCATCTAATGCATTGTACCAATCGCCTTTCTGGTTTCTCTTATTCAAGATTCCGATGGCGGGGAGATCAGGGGTTCATGTCACAGCAGTGAAGACCTGCAGCCTGCCTGTAGAGCCACGGGCTGTGAATTACATGCTCATTTTTCCTACTTTTAGTGTTGCATTAATACAGATAGCACCTGTAGGCAGGGTTTTGTCCCTTCCTCCGCCCTAGTCTGCGCCTGTTTCTCTGGTGTCTCAATACAAATCTTAAATAATTTCTTTCTTTCTTTTCAATCACTGGAATAGAAATTACCAGAAATTTGCCTTCTAGATATCATTATGATTATACCTGTAAATACCGTTGCGCAAGGATATATGAAGTTTAATTGTTTTCTGCAGTGGCCCACCGGCCCAATCCATGATGTGTTTTCAGTCATTAAAACTGAAAATAGTTTGTGCTTAGTGCCACCGCAAAAACAGTTTTGATGGCATGGAAAATACAAAAAATGATTTGAAAATCATCCAACTCCTGTTTTAAGTTGAAAAAAAGCACAAAGCAAGAATATTCAATATTTTACCTTCTCAACTTCATTTTTTTCTTTTTAAAGATTCTCACAGTCTTTAAAAGTCAAGTAAAGCGTCAGTAAAGAGTAAAGAGTCAGAAAAGTGCATCAAGAGCATATCATCCAATCTCTTGACTCATTATTGTTCCTGAGTTGCTGGTACTATTTATTACCTCCGCCAAGGAGGATATGTTTTTGCTTCTGTTTGTTTATTTATTTCTTTGCCTGTCTGTTAGCAGGATTTCTCAGAAATCGGTGCATAAATTTTAACGAAACTTTGCAGGATGTTAAAATAGCAGAAGAGGAACAGGTGATTGAATTTGGGCATATCTAGGCCAAAGTACAGCTGAGATATAGGCCAAAGTTCAAATCCAGCTATGCTGGTGGAGGTATGGACTCTTGCAAGTCCAGCTCTAGTTACAAAAGAAAAAAATAACCATCAAACATTACACTGTGGTGTAATGATGCTTCTTTTAGCCTTCAGTGTAGGCATCGTCATTGTGAAAAATCATGCCTAGTCTGATGTAAACCAATTATGGCCTCCTCAATTTCATTCAACTGAGGAAGACTGGTTAGGATGATGCTGCCTTAAGAGTCAAAGTAAAGGTGAGCTTTGTTCCTTTTCTCTTGTATCTTCTGAACCATAAACTCTTAGGAGGTTATATGCATCTAAAAAATTAATTCAATGCATATAGGCCCATATCCCAAGGAAAATCTGTGCCTGTTTCAAAAGTAGACTCAAATAACAATGCTCAGCTGTCAGTCACAACACAGGGTGGAGATCCAATTCTCAAAGCACTTTGCAACTTCTTGAACAATGCGAATGCAGTTGACATCCTTCAAATGAGAAAGTCAAGAGAATGCATCAAATGAATTGGATGCAGACACACGGCGCGTTTTTTCATTAGCATTGGAATTATTGTTGCATCTGGGACTGGAGAAGTAAATTGAGTTTTGACGGGTCGTACCTTTTCATGGGGTGTGAATTTCTCCTACATTTCACACCTCTCAGTAATGGGTGGCTGGATGAGAGAGGTGTCTCACACAAACAGTTCAGACTGAATGCGTCAGTGGACTGTGTCCTTTCCAGAACTGACGATGACATTGTTCACATCTCTCATTTTGCATGATTCAAGCACATACAGACACGAGAAGATTTATTGGCATCTGTCACAAAAAAAAAAAAAATCATAAAAAGGCTGCATATAAAAAAAGATGCAGTTTATGCTTCAATGAACAAAATATGAAAAAATATATATTATCAGATGTTTTTTGCATTTTTCAAAATGTGCCAACTTTTTTGGAATTGGAGTAATGGAAAAGAAAATCTGAATAAAATCAAAAATTAATTAATGATGAGCAAATCATTTTCATCTAATCATTGATTTCTCATCAATCACCATCTATTGCAACACGTGCACAGTGGTATTTGAGTGGGAGTATATATACATGTGTGCATTTCAGCATGTATGTGCATGAGAGTGAGAATGCATGTTTGTGAGTATGTATGTACGTATATAAGCATGAGGATGTACGTGTTCATATAACTATTTCTGTATACCAGTGTGAGAAGAAAACTATGTGTCAGAAATTATTTATATTTGTGCTTGTAAATCATCCTTTGTATGTGCCTTGTATGTATGTACAGTGTATGTGTGTGGTTGAGTAATAATAAAAATAATAATGCATCAATTTTATATAGCGCTTTTCTGCCTTTCTAGGCACTCAAAGACGCGTCACAATGGATACATTGTTTATTCATACACAGATTCACGCTCTGATGGTGGTAAACTACGTTCTTGGAGCCACAGCTGCTCTGGGGCAGACTGACGGAAGCGTGGCCACCACCTCCGACCACCACCAAACATTCGCACGCAGCCATGCAGGAGTGTTCCTATATTGCATGTTTTGTGGGTGGGGGAAACCGGAGTACTCGGAGGAAACCCACGCGAACACGGGGAGAACATACAAACTCCACACAGAAAGGCCCCAGGCCAGATTCAAACCCACACCTTCTTGCTGTGAGGCAGTAGTGCTAACAAAGTATGTTAGTATTTGGACATCACCATAGTTTTATTTCATTTTATTTTTTATTTATTTATTTTTTTTCTGACAGACAAAACCAAACACAAACAAAATGCAATATTTGAAATGGCACATGAAAAGGGTGATAATAACAATGATAATGATAGTAACAATAATAACTGGGACAACAGTAATATCATTGATGACCATTAGAACAATAATCATAATAACCATACTGAAGTGGAATGCAGAATTGTTAAGAATAGCAACATTGAGAGTTCTGGCAGAGCTTAAAAACGGTGGAGCGACTGGATTGGGGGGTTGGGGGTTGCGGGGGGTGGGTGACATTTAACAGAAAATTGCTACCACAGTGGTGGGCAAAACGATTCCTTTCTGAGACACAGCACCAGGAATAAAACTATTCCTGCTCCTCAGATCGCGGCAGCTCCAGACTGTACCTTTTCTGGAAAAATCTTTAAAGGGGACAATTCATGAAAAACTCACTTTCAGTGTGTGCGCGCAGACATTTCGATATCAGGAGTGCCCACCAACCCATGAAGTGTAAAATAAAACCACCCAGTCAGTTTTTTGTGGGCTACCTCTTACATTAGACATGGTACTCGGCTGGCATGCCATTCAGATTGGGCACATGTAGGCTAAAGAGAATATGAATATGTCCATCCACAACTTATTTTTTATGGAAACATCCCAGCTCTATAGGAAAAAAACCTTCACATGCGTGCCATCTACTTTTTGTCTGACTGCTTTATACTACTGAACTGGGTCAGTTCAACGAAAGTTTGGTTATGGTTTTTTGTCATGTTTATGTTCAGGGTCAGTGTTCATTATTTGTCTTTTATTTATTCTTTTTGGTTATTGTAATTCTCAGGTTTTAGTCCATTCCATTTCTCTTGTTGGTTCAACAAGATCAGTCCGTCTTCCCGGTCTGTGTGCTCACTTACTTTGGGTGATTGAAATTTATTCTGGTGTTTAATGTATTCCTTCGATTCTTGTTTACTTCCTTCGCCTTACTGTTCTGATTAACAACAAAACTAACAATTGTATTTTGTATCATAGTCTACTAACGCAACTAATCCATGTATATACTTTGTAGATTACTAACTTACTAACGAACACTAGTTAAATCTGTGAAGTTGCCCCGCTACTGATTAATACTAATTCCCTCTCAGCAATCGCCCTGTTCTAGTCTCCGCCTCATGCTCAGCTTTACCTGTCTCCCCCTGCGTTTCTGCGAGATCTCTCGCACGTGCTTAATTACTCTCCTGCACTCGTTATCTATGCACTTAGAACTCCCTGACCGGAGCTGTTTAATTGTCATAGGCTGTCTGTGTGATTCCTGTCCGTGTCTTGGCTTTCGCCATTTTTCGTGGGTAGGGTTTCCCTCATGTGATTCTCCCATTGTAATTAGTCTGATCCAACTCACCTGTTCCCTGCGTAGCATGTGACTTCCCTCCCATCTATTTAAGAGTCTTCACTGCAGTGCTGACTTTGTCAGAACGTTGATCAATATTTCTTTGTGCAGAGCGCCGTGTATGCCGTTGAGTATTGTTTTTCTTCGAGTGGTTTGTCCGACTTCGATTCTTGCCATTGCCCTTCTTGTATTGTTTGTCTTTTTGGATTTTGACCCATTTTTGTATGACCACAATTTCTGTGTTTGGATGCCCTGTGTATGACCCCTGGCTTTGTTCATCGACTACGACTTTTTGCCTACCGTTTGTACCTTTGCTCATCTGTCTTCCTGGTTCTGACCCCTGCCTTTCTAGTTGACACTGTTTTTGGATTTTGTTTTGTGGCTTGGCAATTCTTGTGTTTTTTGGCTTTGACTCGGACTTCATTAAAGGCATATGTTATGCCATCTCCTGCGTGTGGTTCCTGAACGCTATGTCACATTTAGGATACAAGGGGTGGCCTCAATTTATTTTCAAGGAGTATCCGTAGCAGGCTCACTAGATAACAGTTTCCAATTTATTGTGACGGTGCGTTCAAGAACCACACGCACATTTATGTTAAAGGGGACCCAACATCCTGATCCTCTTTTAATACATATTAGTAATATTATAATGTTGTTTGTCCATGCTCAAACTCTGAAATGTTTCTAAACATAAGATACAGGGATTTTGCTGTAATCTGAGAACGTGATTTTGTGAGCGTAATTTCCTCTCTGAACAGCTCCTCCTGAGATCTTCACGAGTTCTGGGTAAAACCTGACGTCAGGTTGTGCCATCCAATTAGTACAAACCTAGCCAGAGCTAACCACTGCGCTGGACCTGCCCACACCGGAAACTATTCTAACAGGCACTAACAACGGGGGATCATACTATGCCTTAGTAGCGTCTACACTTTTGGAAATACAAAAGAAGAACCGCAGATCATTTGAAGTGAAATTTTGTCAGTATCTCTCCCAAAGCTACTTGTCCGTTTACTTTTGGACGCAAAAAAAAAAAAAAAAACATTTCTCTTCCAAAAGACGATGCCACCAAAAATCAGTGGGTAGCTTTTGTTGTTTGCTGGCAGCAAACAGCCACGGCCAAAGGGAACGTTAGCTGTTTGTCCTCAGCATTTCACCAAAGAGAGCTTTGTCAATAAAGGATAATTCGACACAGGATAAGTGTTTCAGCTGCTTCTCAAACCTGAAGCAGTTGAATTGATCAAGCGCTTAGAGTCACAAGCTGTAAGTAACCATATAACAGTAAATAATGTAAGTGACGCTAATGTGTCACAGGTGGCTAGCAGGACCGCTAGCGATAGTTAGCACTAACAACTGGCCTCAAACGCAGGCTTTGTAAAATATCATCTGTCAGGACTGTCCGTGACTCACAGACACAGAATCTGTAAGTTGCTTTCACTGCATAAGCCAACCTAGCGTGATAGCTGTAGTATCTTCGTATGCAACATGTATTCTGTGATACCTTGCACGAATGACCGGAATCATTGAGCATGCGCAATAAATGTCAGCTCTCATGACCGTGTATACCTAAGCTGGTCGTCTGTTTGTCTACTGTCCGAAAAGACGTAAAAATATTACAATAGCCAGTTGATTGTGGCTGTAGCACAGCGGCTAACGTAGCCAAGTTACTGTTGCTAATGTTTGTGTCCTAATTATGCAAGAGTGATATCAGGGGAAATTCTACAGATAGTGTGTGAACATAAACTTCAATTGAAGCTAACTTCTAATACTTGTTTGTGATTTGGATGCTTGGTACTACTGTTTATAGTAACAGAACTTGCTGTCTGTAAAACCTGTATTGCAAGGATTTGTCTCTGTGGTTATGACAGCTCAGTTACCAGCTACTGCATGTTAGTTTGCGTGCTCTACGAATTAAAAATGCTCCTGGTTAACTTACATGCAGCAATTATGATTGGTTTGCTAGTGTGACTTCAGTAAGCATCAATGTGGCAGTTTCATCTTAATGTTGCCTGATTGTAGCCACTACAGTTGAAGCCAACCGGAGAGGTCCTGTATGTGTCGGCCGAGTTGGGCTGCGGTTAGACCAGACGTAGATTTTGCAGAGCTTGGAGGGCATTTTTGGGTGCTTATGAAACAATCGCTTCATTTATCTATGATCGGCTTAAGCCTGATACATCTCCAATGGCTGGGCAAGCTCTCTGATACTACTGGTGAAAGCAATAGGGAAGCGCACAGGCTAACGTGTTTGGTATAACAAACGCTGCATTGCCATTGATTGAATATTAAATTCTTTCCTGTAAAAGGCTAGCTCCACATAAGCAACGGTTCACGCAGATGGAACTTACGGTCTGTAAAACCTGTATTATGTTCATGACATAACCAGAGCTCTGTCTCGCTCTCACACGCTATCCATTATGCGTGAGGAAAAGCTGGTCATTCCAAAGCAAGTAAACCATTACCACAGGCAATTTCCGAAAAGGCCATTTAGCTTGGAGCTTTCACCCCTCTGTCATATACCAGCGCGGAAGCTGTTTGTTTCTCCACCCTAACAACACACCACAGCTATGCACACAAACCAGCAGGTCCTAATACACACCAAAGCAGTCCATAAGCTGTTCGTCCACTTCTAGCTGCCCCTCACTGTCTATGTTTCCTCTAAACTCAGACTCACTGGATTTCTACAATCACCGGTCTACACTTAGGCACGTCGACCCGTTCTACAAATGTGTCTATATGGGGTGGATTCTAGCTTCCCCTGCATCCTAGCTAGGAGTTGTAAAACTGCTGTACTCACCAACTGTGGCCATAGCAAACTGTAGCCGATAGCAAATTCATGTTTGAGCTCCCAGACTTTCGCACTGCATCCTCCACTTTTGCTGTTGCATTTATTAGAACAAGTTAATTTCATTAGATCTATACACATGTACTGCATTTTATAGCAGAATTTCCCCGCTGATTCCTTAGCTCAGATGGCAGACGCGTCTCACGTTACACTGTGACACTGCATCGTCCCGCCTAGATCCGCCCTCCACAGAGCTGGCCAGTCAGAAGAACGTAAACACTTGGGGAGTGGGGGCAATAGCGGAAGAGCCACAGCAATGAGGCGTTTTAGGCAGAGACTACTATAGACTACAAATGGGGTTTTTTGAGGATGGCAGTACGAGCAAAATAAGTACCCTTTTTTTACTTTGCGTGATCAGGAGTACTCTAGGGGAGTCAAAAATCAAAGTATAAACTTGGAAAAATAGTATTTTAGGTGCCCTTTAATATTTAAACTGAATTCCAAGTGTTGCTGGCAAGCTAGCTAGCTACTAAGTGGTAGTATAGCTGTCATCCATGACAGAAGCAGATTCTGCATCAACTGTCTTTGCGGTTGTGCGCTCTCTGGTAGCTCCACAGTCCGATTTAGGACACGCAAACTTTAGCACATCTATTACATGGATAGCTCCCGGGAGCAACTACCCTCTCTTTTCCAAGACGTGTCTCCTTTTCAAATCCTCTACACACTTCTTAAACTTAGCAACGCCAACTTTCACAGCAGCCCTCCATTGCGTTCTGTATCTGGCAGTGCTTTCAAAGTCTGATATTAGACATTTAGTGAGAGAACACTTTTGCAGATCTCTGTCGCATTTCTTTGGAGCACCGACTGGACGCACCCCATCAGCCAGTTCACCATAAAGTATAGGGTAGTCTGTCATCAACCATCCGAACCATGTGACCAGCACAACGAAGACGGGCTTCCAAGATAAAGGTCTCTGCTATGAGTATGGCAGCCAGAGAGCACCTTGGTATTTAGTACACAATCCTGCCAAGATATTCAAGCTATCCTCCTTAAACAGTGCATATGAAGTGTGTCAAGCTGCTTTATGTGACATCGATAGAGCGTGCAAGTTTCACAGCTGTAAAGTAGCACAGTTAATACAGCAGCGTGATAAACTGATACCTTGGTAGCAAGACTGATAACGCAGGTGTCCCATAATCTTGAAGCAAGACAACCGAATGTTGAGGATGCTATTGCAATCTGGGCAGTGATTTCAGCATCGATGCAGCAGTCATTTGATAGCATTCCTCCCAAGTAGCAATATTCGGTGATTGCCTTCAGTCTTTCTGATCCAATCATCACTTCTACTCGCCTTGCCTGGCTGGAGGCCTGGGCTGCAGTAGCTATTCGGTTTTCTTTATTGAGATGGAAAGACCATATCTCTTTTTAGCTTTATGGAAGCTGTCTGTTAGTGTTTGTGCATCTTCCTCTGTATTTGCCACTATTGCACAGTCATCTGCGTAGAGTAACTCCATAACCAGCGTCTGTTGAGCTTTGAACTTCGCTTTCAAACGTCGGAGATTGAATATGCCACCATTGTGGCGGAAGTTCACTTTGATGCCTTCATAACAATCACGAAAGGCATCAAAGATTGCAGCAGTCATCGCAATGCTAAATAGCATCGGGGTAAAACCACAGCCTTGTTTAACGCCATTTTTCGCAAGAAAAAAGGGGTATATTCCCTTCCATTATCAATAACACACGCTTTCATGCCCTCATAGAAAGACCGGACGATGTTTATTAACTTTCTTGGAAAACCAGCACATTCTAAAAGCTTATATAGTCCATCACAACTTACTGAGTCGAAGGCTTTGTCAGGTCAATGAACACAATATACAGGTCTTGTTGTTGCTCCCTGCATTTTTCTTGCACTTGGCTACTAAATTGACTTAGTTTTTGCTAATTAAGCCAGAGGTAATGTTGGAGACACATCAATTGGAACAGATGGAATGGGTGAATGTGTTGGAATTCAGTCCTTTTTTCATTGAGTAGCATTGCTGTTCAAAATAAACGGAATGTTAGCTAATGGTTGGTATGGTAAAGATGCTAACCACAGATAATTCTTGATGGTCTGAATCCCAAGTTCAGTTAATCTTTTATGGTAACTGAATGTAGCATTTCTTAATGAATGTAATGACCATCCTTGCCTTGCCAGCAGACTTTGCCTTCACATATTCATTATGTAACTAATTTAATAGCTAGCTACATACGTAGCAAGCAAGCTACTTATTCAGTCATCTGAATTTGGAGACTTGCCAGTTGTCAAAGGATTTTGACATCTTTGCTCTCAGTTGACACAGTGCTTTGTTCGCTGGCCAATGAGAACAAAGCTAATTTCGTCGAGGGGATGCCCGCTCGGAACTGCCTACTTTTCAAAAGGTTAGGGATGACAGAAATCAAATTGCCTAGAAATCCTGGTATTTTTATTTTCTATTTATTTTTCTTTCCCTTTTTAACATCCATGAGTATTATAACTCGGGAAAAACAGCACAATAGGTCCCCTTCAAAGTTTTTGCCTCAATTTTGTGGAAATTAATAAAGATTTAATACATTTTTATTAATCTCTTTGTTCATCATCTTAAAGACAGTTATTTGGTGCATTTTTGGATGAAAAAAGAACAACTGCATTCTGGGTGTTCAACATAGAAACAAAAGCTGCATTTGAAATAATTTATCAGTGGCGGCTCGTGAACTGGCAACGGGCTAGGCTCAAACAATCCCTTAAAATTAATGATTGGTCACAACCTGTTTTCAATGATTCATTTAAATTACCATTACAGAAACTCCAAAAAAATCTCAACATTATCAGGTGTGGCCAGTTTTCATGTTACATTCACAGTTAAATAATACTCCTATTGGTACCTTTGAATTAACATGGAAGCCCCCACCTGCAGGAAAATACCAATTAGCCCTTGCAGCCAGTGGAAAATTTAAGTAAACATAGTCATCGGTCTGTTTCATCAGACCAAGCACATGCAGTGACATTGGGCCCACTGTAAATTAACTTGTCTATTGTCTTGTCTATTTAAAGTCTTCACTGCAGTTTGTTCCCCGTCAGAACGTTGATCAATTTTCACATGTGCAGAGCTCCTTGTTTGCCTTTTGATTATTGCTTCTCCTACGACTATTTTTGTACGACCTTGAGATTGCCTTGCCCTTGCTATTCTTGTTTGTGCCTGTTTGGATTTCGACCTATATTTGTACGACCTTGATTCCTGTTTTTGATGCCCTGTGTAAAACCCACCCTTCTGGATTCTGGCTACAATTTTGGATACTGTTTATGGACCGTTGCACATCTGCTTCTCTGGTTCTGGCCCCTGCCTGTTATTTTGACTTCGCTTTTTGGATACTGTGTTTGGCTTGGCAATTCCAGTGTCTTCTGGTCCCGACCTGTTTTGCAATAAAGCCTGACAATTTTTGGAATCTCTGTTCTTTAGCGAGTGGTTCCTGAACGAACCGTCACAATGGAAGGCATTGTGTGACAGCTTGATAGCAAAAAGCCAACAAGACTGTTGAGCTTCAAATAATTTTATTCTGGACATATTATTCTTTATTGTGGCTGTAAATTTTATCTGTACCAAGCAACTGAGATAATCAAAAAGGTTTTCTGTCAGAACCGTCATGTCCCATTAGTTAGTCCCTCCCCGTTCCAGCTGTTTGTGTGTTTTGCAGATCGTAAATCAATCAAGGGAGACAATCTGGTCATATCACTCGCTTTCCCATGTGAACATTTGTCTCTTGCCCCTTACGTTGATTGTCTCATCTGTACAATTTGCTAGTGGAGCCTCAGTCTTCACTAGATTGTGTTTTCCCTTTGTCTGAAGTTACCTTCCAGTGATCTATTATTGGGCTAAGCTCTTCTTCTCTGTATTAGGGACACTCCAGTCAAAAAAGGGACACTCCGGTCTAGGGCTGCGTATTACCACTGACTTCCTGAATCGATTCGATTTCGATTCACAAGGCCCTGATTCGATTCGATTTCCGATTCAATATCGATTCATTGAAGGATATTTCGGCTACAGTGCCTGTTTTGCTTGAATATGAAAGGGGTCTTAGAGAACTAATGGCAGAAATTATACTTTCAGTTGAATTATTCATAAGAAACCTTCTAACTAGGCACAATATTTAAAATATTAAAGTTCACACTAAAAAGTGACCCCAAACTCGTTTCCTGAAAATACTTTTTATTGACCAACACATTTGATCAATTAACATAATAAAGTGCAACATAGACTGAACAGTCAGTAGACTATTATTCTCTGAAACTGGGTCAATATTACATGCTTCACTTTGCAAGTTCATTTTCCAGTAAATGTTATTGAATTTAAGCCAATAGGCCTATCCTTGCCCAAAATACCCCATATGGACATGTTTGACTGTACAGAAATACATATTATGATACATTCAACAAAGAAAATAATATTGGATTTTTATATTCGAAAACTAGTTGAAATGGTGGACAAAAATTGGGACGATTTATTGCTAAACTTCCACCCAATGCTGTTATTGAAAATATATCTCCCAACGCATGTAATTGAGCTTAAAATAAAGATCTGCTACCTAAATTTATATCCAACTTTGATTTTGTTCTGTCATCATTATGGCTTGAAAATCCGGCAACAATTTACCGTTCCGTGCGTAACCAGTCGTGTCCACTGCAGTTACATACGGATCACAGTACATTTTTATCATCAACAGGTAGTTTCGCATTTGCAGCATGCTTTCTATCAATGAAACATTGCTCGATGTACATTAATGTGTCGCGTTGTCAAAATACCTCTACCTGCAATTAACTTATTCATAATTACCCGTTACGTCGTGAAATTCATTACTCTACTCTAATTTAAACTCTTTTTTTTTTCACTCTACTCTACTACATTTAAAAGATAAAAAATATACTCATACTTTGTTACTTTGACACGGGCCATTTCGCTCCTCCTAACAAATTAAAATGTAATTTATGGGGTAAGGTTACTGTCAAAAGTTTCGTGTGTACACATAAAAATCGTGCATGGATTAAAAATGTGTGCGTGTTAGTCTATAGTTGTGCATAAATAAAAAATTTGTAAATTCTTGGTTAAGTCAAATCACGTATAGATTATGCAGTGTATAAATTCTCTGTGAGAATACAACTCAAAAAGTTACAACTTCACTAAATTACTGACACGGATTGCAGTTTACGGACGTCACTTTCTTCAGAATGAATACGATTCTGAATAGCGTGAAATAACTGTCAAGACTACGTCATGAGGTCACGGGCATTAAAAAATCAATTTTTTGAACCCAGCCCTACTCCAGTCATTGAACATACCTAATATAGTACTATTTCAATGAAGTCTCATTTTTCTAAGCCTACCATGTAAAAAAATCAGTAACATCCCCTGAGACATTTTGATATTATGACACTTTTTCGCTGAAGTGTCAAAGCTCTCCACGGATGCCGCCATTATGAACATTTTCTGCAAGTCACATGATCACAAATCATGGCCCTGACATCACATGTGCATATAGCACATTCGGTCACTTGTCCTTCTTGTTCATTTGATGTTGCTGTCTTTAGTGTAGAGTCGACTGGATTCTCTCAATAATTGCAAATATACTCTAGTTTATTTTTTTATTTGTCTGTTGATTGAGTGATAATATGTGTGCAAGCCAAATACATTGGTGTGCTAGCTATAACATTATACAGCTCAACATCACTTTAGTTTGCTTGTTAGATAGCCAACTAGCTCACTGGCGAGTACGACTGTATGCAAATTGTAGCCTTATTTTGTCAGCGTAATCAAGACGCAATTTGACGCGATTATGGGACGAAAGTGATGTGGGGGTACCAGAATTCCAGAGTAGCGATGCATTAACGGTACAGAAAAAGATATCGCCGCCCGTACACCTGAAGAAACAGCCATCTGTTTGGCTGTTGCCAAATCTTGGCTTATACCCATAGCCATTTCTTGCTAGCGCACTGTTGACTACTTGCTTGAGCTGTCTTCATGCTTAAATCATGAACGACCCACAGAACAGCAATGCTAAGCTGACAGTACCATCTACTGGGGAACAGGTTAAATCTAAACCTTAAATCATAAATCGACATCCAAAATTTTTTATATATAATTATATATATAATTGAATATTTAATTTTATGTATAATATATATTTACATTTATTTATATTTATAATAAATAAATATTGATTTATATTAAGCCATTTGATTTATATTTAACGTTCAGATTTAGTATTTAATGTCCTCTTTTTCCTTCTTCAAAAAGTTATACCACAAAAAACAATATCACCTTTTCTACACCAGTTTATTCATATTTGTGCATATATTTGTGAAAAAGAGACGGTATAAAACGGCAACAATCTTTTTTCCCAGTTTTTGACGCTAAATGTGCAAAAACTGTACGGTATAAAACAACACACCCTATCTTACAAACGGCGCCCCATATAACTCTACACTTGTTTTCCTTGATACATTCCCATGATCAGCTAAGTTGGCCATATATTGTCATTTATAGTGAATATGGAATTGCTATGTGATCAATATCAAACACATTTAGTAGTGTCTGAGATTCAAGTTTGCTAGACTCCTTATGGAAAACATGTACAAACACATTGTAAGATACAAAATATATACTCTAAGTCTAGAAACTTCATAGATTTCAAGAACCTGACAGCGGACAGACTCAATGACAGTAGGTTGTTGAAATGGTATGGCTAGTATACTGTAGCATCTCTTTGCACCAAGGTAATTTGTCATCTGATGTCAACCTACACCATGTGGAATGCCATTCCAAAAACATGAAGGTTATTGCTGTGACAAAGGAGGGACTTACTCCATATTATATTAACTTTCGAAGATGCTGTTTGATGAACCATGTAATTCGGCTATGTAATATGAAAGCAGAAATGGAATTTGCAACATTACAAAACAAGGTATTTCTATTGGAGAAAAGTTTTAATATTGAAGCATGGGTTTTCATATTCATTTTTCATACATGTATAAGTAATTTGTTTTCAACTTGACATTAATCTTCTTGAGAGATGCTCAATGCTCCATGTTTTTCTTCTCATCAATAATGAAGGGGGTTTGAAATTGACAAATTTACTGTTTCTTGTTTAGACAGAGTGGGCCAAATTGGCGTATTACAGTACGTTGGAACTTGCTCTTCCTTGCCAGGCAGAAAGAGGCTTCTGCCGCATGCCAGTGTGCCATTTGTTTTGTGCGGGCCACCATTTCAAAAGCATCCATCACCCCTACCCTTTTCAGATGCACTGCCTGAATATTACTCATATCCTGTGCTCAGGAAACTCAAAAATGATTAACAGTGGTGCCCGTGAGAAGTATTGTGTCTCAGAAAATATTCGGTCTCCATTCCTCTAATGTTCCATATTGCATGCTATTTCACAATGCCTCAGAATAACCATACTCATTTTCTGTTGTGTTCTGGACTCGTGAAAATTCCATAGCTGCCAGGCTATCAAGTTTTCCCAATGTGTTGCAATTAAATATATTTTATGATAATCAGATTTGCCTTTTTGCATGAGGTCAAGTGGACAGTATCCAGGCAGGGAATGGTTTAAAAATAAGCTCATTTCTTTATTTACATGAAAAAATAAAAACAATTCTACAACTAATGTGCAGAAGTCACTGACACCAGCAATGAATTCAAACAGGAAGTTGCCTTGCAATTTCTTTCAAACACTGCAAGATCAAAGAGGTCCTGTATATTTACTGCTTGAGTGTGTCACTGCTGATTGAAGGACAGTGAAAAAACATTCCTCCATTAACTAAAAAAAAAAAAGAAACAAATGCATCCAATAATGGGTGAACCACAATCTATTACTGACAAAATAGTTTTAAAATTTCAGCACAGTATATTAAAAAATTGTCAAAAGCTACAAACAAACAGTGCTTTATTCATAAGGATATTAAACCATATCTGAATGAGTCTTTTGCCAGCCATTTTGATATTTCTGTTGCAGTTTGCTGTGAATAAGGTTCACATTTCAGTATTTTTCCACCATTGTTGTGAAATTCACTGACTGGAAAATTGACACAATGTCTAATGTAGACTCACCTAGAAAAGAAAGAGGCATAACAAAAATAATAAAACCATAAGACAGGAACAGGAGGATGGCTGTAAATCAGTTATTGCGCATATTCTGGGCAATATCTGTCACTTTAAGCAGTTATTTACAGAAATAATTGTATATTTTAATTTCCATTTACATAGGTTTACAAATGGATATTGAGGGGAATAAATATAGGGCCCCTTTAATAACAGCATTGGCTATGTAAATTCATACTTCGATGGCATGATAAAAGTAGTAACAATACAATACTATGAATGCAACTCAAAACACAATAGCTCTTTAGCTGAGGAGTGGTGCACTGCCCTGATTCAAATTAGCTGAATCATTCTGTTCACATTTAAAATTTTCAATGATACAACATTAACAGTAGATTGTATGACATTCTCAAGTAATTGCAAATGTACTGTATATTAAGATTCTGAAAATGTCTCAATATCATTTCATTAAATATTGAGCGAACAAACAAAAAAGATGAGTGTGGGCAGCTTTCTATAGCTGTATCACAGCAATAGCAATCTGGCCAGCTGATTATTTTATTGAAGAGCTTTTTTTTTTACATTGAGATAAAAATTTTCACCAAGCTTTTCCTTCCCTTTTTATGCTGAATGTCCTAGATCTGTTGTAATACCCAAAATATACCTCAGTTTTCTCAACATGTTATTATTATTTAACAATAATATTACTTGTATAACATGTTTGTTCTCAACATGATAATATTTATACACGAAATATAGAATTTGTTTTTCATTCATAAGCATATTAATTTATGAAGAAAGCCATAATGCCTGACATTTTCACAGATTGCATCCTCAGTTAAAGGAAATTTATTTAGTACTTTTTTTTTCTGTTTCTCACTCATGAAATATTAATTCATAGAGCTTTCTGTCGGGGATAGCAGCAGTATACTTCCTGTCTCACTCTGCTGTGCACACCTAACTGTGCCTCACTTTGGTATTCATCACTGCACAGCTAATGGTAGTATTTTTTACCCTGCCATTTGGGAAGGATCCTATACTCTGGAGACACACTATTGTAAGCCCAAGTTTTTCCGCTCTAATGAAGTATGCAGAAATTATTTCACAATCGCGAGAAACCGTGCACAATAATCTAAGTGCGATCCTTCCTTGGGTAAGAAAAGAGGAAAAAAAATTTTTTTTTCTTAAAAACCAGATATTTAAATTTAGTGCGCCTGAATTTGAGCTCTGAGCAAACTTGCATTACACGAAGCTGAGCATGGATCTGTTGATAAAGTCAATCATTTAGGAGTACGATAAACAACTTTTGATAAACCAGAAAACATAAGGCAGATTTTGAATGTCTCAAGCAGAAAAAATACCCTCTCGTTTGAGTCATTGCTCCAACCAACTCCCTCAAAAGACACAATTGTGCATAGCATACTGCCGAGAGAACAACAGAGAACGGTGAGAGGGGTGCTCGCCAGCACATCATTAGGTCACATTGCAGTCCTTATCCAATTACTAGCTGCATCATTCACATGCCAGAAAAAAAGTCACATTATTAGCTACACGCACACAAAGTTAGCATAAAAAATATGAAACCAATGAACATAAGCAATAAACACAACTGAAGTTATCCACATTATTACAGCAGTCATACTACCTATCATGGGATCGATGGCAAGGAAAGTTGATAGAATAAGAGGCTATAGCCAGCAGTATTTCACTGGCTAACAATTGGTGTCTGGCAGAGGTAGCATTGCATAACTAGCAAAGCTAAGATATACAAGGTTTAGATAACAGACAGCACAACTATATTTTGAATGCTTATTTTGCATTTGTGGCACATTTCGCTGATAATGTTTCCCATGAATCAATTGTAACCAGCCACCCAACTATCTACCTAACTAGTAAGCTACCTCAAAATATTATTGTACTTGTTCAGTGATATTTCCTTGTACCAGAGTTTTGCATAGAATTCATAGCATGTTTGAACAATGACTGACTCACATTTTAGAGCCTCCAGGATGCAAACCATTGGCTCTGATCCTTAATAAACTACAAAACTACTACAGAACCTAGCATGTCCAGTCGAAGAGGAAAGGCTCAAGAAGGAGGACATGCAACAGGCAAGGTATTTAAGTTATTCTTAGTTGTCAAAGCTAGCTCCCTAGCTATACGCGCGATACCTGTAAAGACTTTGGACTTACCAAAGTTGCAATGAGTGCTGTGACCACTACAGATACCCGATTTTCTTTTTTTCTTTAACGCCAATTAATTGATTGCTACCAGGCTGTTAACAGAATTATGACAAATATATCAAAATGCTTCTTAAAAGTCTTACCTACCCTGCCTTTAATGCACCCTTTATTTACAACTGCTGAAGACCCATGTGGATGTTTCCAACTTTACATTACAATGTAATTTTTCAGCCTTACGCAGAAGATTGTCTCCATGAGAGCTTTGGAGCCTGTCAGAGTCACAGAGTCTGTTGTTTTATTCCACAAATCAAACTTTATTTATAAAGCACTTTCATACAAGAAATGTAGCACAAAGTGTTTTACATATTTAAAAAAAAACAACAACAACAACAGAAAACAACACCCCCCCCCAACCATTCCCCGCCTCGACTTCTCCCACACCCACAGAGACTTAATGAGGTAAGAGGATGAAAATGACTAAAATGAAAGAGGACATATTTATGCAGAACGCTTTCTTTTTTTCATGGAAAGTGCAGTACTGTTTTGATTGTGAGCTGTAAATTCAGTTTTTCCTCTTGAGAAATAAATGAGGTCCAAAAGCAAAGCTTAAAGACACATGAACTGAATATTCTGTCAGTAGGAACCACTGAAAGCAAAACACATTAAGTATTATGAACTGGGCAGGTGGGGAGCCGAGTGTAAGGATCAACATAATGAGGAGGATGAGGAGAGCCGGAAGAGGGATTTGAGAACCTGCTGTACCTACTAATTTGCTCACTAACTATCACAATAATAATTTAGCTCCCTAGCAGAGACACCAGAAAGGCAACCTAGAGTTTACAGTAACCCGTTCTTGTATGAAGATCCAGCCCTGACTGAGGCAAAACCCCCAAGCTGTATACACAGCATTATCAGTAGCTACAGCTGATTGTACCTAGGGAATAATCAGCCAATCAACCAATTACCAGGAACAACCCACGAGACTGCTAGAACCAATTAAGCAGAAAAGTAAATATAAAATAATGTCATTTGTTCCAATTATGCGTCTATCAGCAAATTATGCCCATATATTGTACGGAAAAAAAGCCCAGCAGCTTTAATGCCTATGCTCATTACGAAGTAAGTATGTTATACAGTATACAGTTTCTTTTTCTTCATAAAACTAAAATTTTCATTTAAGTTCATAGCAGTAGAACTGACGTATTCTTTTGACTTCATTTTTTTATGCGGTGGCGGTACTGTGTCATTAACAAGGCACAGTGATGCTATTTCATACAATGCTGTGTCAATAAGCTGTTTTTGACACAGTATCAAGAGAAGGCAGTAACATCCACCGCAATGACATGTAGTTTTATGAATAAATACAAAAGTGTGTCAGATGTCAGAAGTTGTGACGTCATTATTGAATGTGAAGTGTCAGGAACAGATGAAGTTTTTTTTTTGCTATTGACACAGTACAGTGTCAATAGTCTTCATTTTTTTTTTTTTTTAAATCTGAATTCTTAAGACAAAAGAATTTGCCTAGATAAAAAAATTATTTATTTATTCATTCATTCATTCAAAGATGTGCTGATCTTCAAAGAATTCAAATTACACTGTTTGGATTACCGAGAAATCACATAGCACAATAAGTGCAATGCTCAAGTTCCCAGGGAAGTTTTTCATCTCGGACAGTGTCTACAGTTTGGAAGACAACAAACAGGAGTGCTATCATGCAGTTCATTTTACATTCATTGCAGACTTCACTGATACCTCATTGTGAGGATGACTGTGTATTTATCATCTTAATGGCTTTTGTTCACAGGCTCGGCAGCAATTAATCAAACTTCACTGTTGGAACAAATATAATCATTTAGTATTTTTAATATTTCCTGTACCAAACTCATACAGGACTGTATGGAGAGCACAATTTCCCACTGCCCTGGATGTTCACCACTCAACTGCACAGGCTCTTCCAGGCTTTTATTCCTACATCCTGAGGCTATGTAATGCATGCAAGCACTATCGCATGCTCTTCATGCTCCATCAAAGGAAGTGGTTCTTCTTCCAGAAATGCCTGCTCTATGAGGCATGACAATTAGAGGCCCAGGTAGAGAGAGAGTGGGTCAACCTCAATGCCATCTAGTCTCACCATGTCACACATTCCATTCCTCATTGGTAGGACTACAGAATACTCCACCAGTGAAATATAAATGCGTTAAAACACTTACCTGTATTTTGTGGACGTTTAGGCTGTAGCCCCACTGAGCACCCATTTTATATTTCACTTAAGTGCCTAAGAGTGCCGATTATTTATAAACTACGTAAAATGAATTAAAAGGCGTGGAATGTGCCTTACATACATGAGAAATTGTCGTGAATGAACTACCGCCGGACATTGTGAGTCAAAGAGTTTTTACCTGTTCTTGTTGGATAGAACAATATGCAATCATCTGCTGTGATGAGGGCGGGGCCTACATTGTCACCACTAAACAAGAAAAGAGGGATCTGTATCATTGACTGTGAAAGCCATCACAAAAGGAGAGAGACTAATGGAAATACTTTGGATCAAATACTTATTATGATCTTGATGTGAAACTACTGTCTAATTTACATATCTTATTGAATATTTTAATTGTTTGACATGACTGCTCATATTCACTACATATGATTAAGACCTAAGCAAATAAACAGGGTATGATTGTATCCTATGATAGGTGTTGTGAATCATACACGTGTGATACCTGCGATAACATTTGGTACCAAATTAAAATTAAAATTTAGTTTTTTTTACATAAATGTAACTTGAGAGAGTCAATTTCTTTTTGGTGGCTCTTTAGGTCATAGCCTATTAGACAAAGGGAAGATGCAGTGTCTGTTGTCATTATTGTCTTTATTATCATTTGTTAGCAATTTCTTCAAACATATACTTCTCCAAAACTACTGGTTAGATTCTCTCCAAATTTGGTATGATCTGGATCTATTTCAAGGACTGGACCCATAAAGCAGATGTGACACAACCTGATAGGAAAGGTGTAGGTTTCTTTGGCACTCTGGCTCTGGAACTCACCAAACTTGAATTAATTGAGGGACCCAGATTGCTTCAAAAATAAGGGAAATGGGCTGGGTTGGATGAATTAAGATGATGGTAATTTCAAGTAAGTTTGATAACCTACTGATTGGGGCAGCTATCCAAATTTGAACAATCCAAAGCGCAGACATTGAGTTTATCTCTTGATTGTCCTTGATTATGTTGGAAACATTTTGTAAGATGTTCTTTGTGACACACTCATTTAAAAACCACCACAGGTTTCTGAGCAGCAGACCTCAAATTCAAGGAATGGAAGTAAAGATAGATGAATCTGCTCTTAAACAAGTGAATTTCAACCCTCCCTCCAATACCAGAGAATCCACAATTCTCCTGTTGCGCAATAAAAAGCTGACGATGCCAGAATGATTCAGCAAGTGAGAGAATTTGAGAATCCTGAACCTATATCACGGAAATGGCAAGTTGCAACCCAGTGCTCACCAACAGCAAATCACTTGCGCCCCCTGTGAGTGACTCAACGGCACATGAAGTCATATGGAGTCATTGAACAGGAAACATACTCAGATAATGTCTCAACAACAAGCTCATCCTCAAATTTCTTTGACAACTCAGAGAATATAGTTGAGAACCAGACTATTACATGGTAAATCCAAACAGTGCATTACACTCAAATATTTCGGGGAAACCATTAATCTCAAAAAATAGTTTAAGCCAAATTAATTTCTCTGTGTTGATGAAAAAAATAATCAGAACCATGAAATATATTTTTAAAGTCATTTTACCAAGTTTTTAAGTACTGTAGCTAATACAAGTTTCAGAGTTGGTTTCCACAAAACCCCACACTATCTGGATTTACCGTTATGGTCCAGACAAGGAATCAAGTGTGGAGGCAAAGTAAAATCCAATAGGTCATTTCATTGACAGCTTATATGACAATTTGCAGAACCCTAGAGGAGGAGGTAGGGACAGAACCCAGGAATAGCACTGTTCAGTACAGATAACAACCAGGTGGAGTGCACACATTCCCAGCACCAAACAGTCTTACAAGAGGATGGGATAGTTTGAGGGGAACTCGGGTGGAATCTAAGATGTTCGTTTTCAGGACCTAGGAACGCTCCTCAAACCCTCCCCCTTCCCATTCCACAAGGAACTGACGGCTGCATGCCCCATAATGGACACCCAGGATCTGACACATGGTATAGGTGGGACCCCCATTGATTAGCCTGATTTTGAGAAACAAGCAACAATGGAGGGATGGCTGGGTTTCCATCTGATAGAGGTAGCCCTGCGACAAAATCAATGGCAATGCAACATCTCTCTATCTGTTGTAGCCTGCATTCAGCTATGGCATGAGTAGTACTTCTGTAATATAGGCAGAGATTCAACTTTATCTGGCACAGGCGTTCTTCAGGGGGCTGCTTGTGAAGCTGAGCCTGGTCAACAGCCATAAGCACTACAGGAGCCACGTGGGAAAAACCTCAGGGTTTGTGATTTTGGGATGCAGGCAGGGAAGGTGCTTGTAATTTTGCCCCCCGGTCCAATCACGTCTCTTGCAACTGGACATCAATCTTCCTCGCTATATCTATGAGTTGGTCTAGATCTGGAGGAAGTCCTGAATTTGCTCTACCAAGTTGAATAGGTGCATATTACAATAGGTGCACCTGGGCATCCCAGCCCATGGGGACAGCCATGATGCTGCAGCCAATGGAGTACACTGACACTGATAGGTTGTGCTGATGCAGCTGGAGCAGTTTTTGGGCAACAGCATGGCTTGAGTGAGACTGTCCAACACCTTCTTCATCGCAGAAGCACGAGCAGCAAATAAAGACACTGCAGAATGGTCTGTCTCCCAGCAGGTGGCAACCAAGGTCCTAGCACGTCCAGAGAGGCAAGTGATGACAAATGCAACTCTGGAATGTTCAGAGGGAAGGAGGATGTCTGAAGCTTGAGCAACATCATGCATTGAGCCAGCAAACTGCAACAGGTGGTAGGACTGCTGCTATAGGAGTCCAGAACTGCCAGATTTGGCTCCCAAAGGACTAGCGTCTGAGGAAGAGCTTGCTGTGGGTGGGTGCTGGCTGATTGAGCGGCAGTGGGAGTCCCCTGATACTTCTGTTACAGGCCTGAGTTGAAGTTGATTGGAGAGAGCTCCAGTGAACAGTCAAACTGCTGGAGTACATTCTCCTGCTGGCCAATCCACGCGCTCTGGTACCTCAGGGCTTCAACCAAGCTTAACATCACTGATTCCATCTTGGGGCTGGACTGCAGAGTTATGTTCCAGATCAGGAATCAAGTGCGAAGGCAGAGTACAATCCAATAGGTTGTTTTATTGGCAGATTATACAGTAAGGGAACAGAGCCTTGGGAGAAAAAAAAAGTGGTGACAGAACCCTGGAATCACAATTCATTGCAGATGTTGTTGGTGAATCTGAGCATTCAATTCGCAACCAGTGGCATCCGAGATGACTGGCAGGTGGAGTGCACACTTTGCCAGCACTGAACTGTCCCACAGGAGAACAAAGAAGCTTGAGGGGAACTTAGTTCCACTCCTGACGACTGTGGAAGGACAGGGAGCATGTTCCTAATAAATTGAAACGAAGAACTGGCTTGGAAGAGTTAACAAGAACGTGTTCCCATTTCTGGATCTTCATTAGGCTTCGGAGCTTATTCCTATCAAGTGATGAAATTACTTGAGCTGGGTTAGCTTGAATGCGATCCCAATCTCAGACCCTGAGTAGGCTTAGCAGGAATACCTGTCATTTAAGTACAAATTACACTTAATAAAGACAAAGGGCCTTATCTTACACTCTGCGCAAGTGGCGGAAAGCGTGATTTAGGGAAATTGATCTCATCATCTTTGGAAAACTATATTTGTTCACTCAAGAAGACGACATATAATTTCTCACATTAACAAAAAAGTGTTCTCATCATTGGAGTGAATGAAATGTATGAATATATGCCATTTTAGGGCTTCCATTTGGCAGCCCTTTAGTTCATTGTTAAGTAATATATTTTTTCAGCGGTCATTAGCGTTGGGACATATCTTGGGTCTCTTAAGTCTCACACCTCGCAACTCTTTCTTGGTAGGGAAAGCCTTTCTTTTAGTGATACAGAGCCATTGGGCGCGTCCATCAACTTGATGTCTTGTGCAAATGTTATCATATTGAAAATAATGCTGATGTCTGTTCAGTGTGTTTTAGCACATGTATGCATTTGTGCCCATTTGAAGCATAATGGTCGAACACATCTAAACTTCTCTATGGAAATGAGGTGATCATGGTGCCAAGTTAATGATTAAATATAAGCCAGACTCCAGTATGTGAGGTGGGTCACTGTGTATTTGGCAAACATGGTGTCCCTCATGACTAATCTCACCTCATGCTGAGCCCATCTGCTCAGCAGCAGCCTGATGCATCATGGGAAATCACTAATTCCACCCAAGTAGTCACACAATGAACACACAGACCCACACACATGCAAAAAATGACACAAATCACCATTTGGTGGAGTGTAAAAAATTGAGTCATCTTCCATCCACAGTGGTTGTTTCCAGGTGCAGTGATATGTAGGCAAGTATCCCTCCTAATGCTACACATCAAATTCACAATCTTACCATAAAACATTGGGTACTGTGTCAAACTCACTGGTATTTTTTAGCACACACACACACACACAGGCACACACACACCCAATGGAAAGGACAGTAGTAAAGATTAAATTACTTACAGTGTTCTGGCCTCATAATTAATTTTACCATGTTGATTTTATTTTGCAGTACGTTTTGGAATTGACATAGTGAGGACATGTACTGTGTATGTGTTTCTATTTATGGCTTGCTATGGTCCTGACCCATCAATTTCTGCTTTTCAGTTCCTGGCATTTTGCTTCATTAGTCTCCAAGTGCTTTTTTGCCTTTCACCTTTTATTTATCTTTTTTTTTTTGCTGGGCAAGTCTTCATAATCAAATGTCATCATACATTCTTCAGAGAAATATGTGACAAAAAGAAAAATATGCTCCCCCAGGTTTGAAGCTGACATTTAATAAATCAATTATATTCTCTTAGGAGTTCCAATCAAACTACTTTACAGGTAAAGATCATCTAGGACAGTTCCAAACTGAAACTAGAATGGGTAGAATGTGACGTTTGTGAACAGTGAACAAACTTTCAGTTGGCTTGATAAAGCATAATTGTTATGACTAAAACAATGCTAACATTTAAAACAGCCTAATCCCTAACTCATTGAGACAAATAGTTAGATACTTATGGTGAATATAAGCACAGCCAATCAGCAGACAGGGAAGGGCTTCATCAATTAATATGCGACCCTTCCCTGAGTCTAACAGCCAAATTACTCTCCATGAAACACAGATCAATAGCTACGAAGGTAAAAAGCGAAGCTAATAAGGAAAGCGGCATGGCTTCATTAATTAACATGAGACCCTACGTGTGAGTTCTTTCCCTCACGTGTCATACAGCCAAACACTCTGCAACCAATGTACTTCTCCCCCTAAAACCATGTGGTGCGTTTGCATGTCTTGGAGTTTCCATTTACAAACCAGAATTTACAGGGTTCTATCATTTTTTTTACATGCAGCTGTGTCCTTATTTCTGTTCTATTAGCTAGCTATATTTCCCTTTACTTTATACAAACTAAGTTGTGTTATATCCCTTCTTGTTTCATGGCTTTTAATTGGGTGTGCTGGGAAATCCTCCAAGGAATATAATGAGGAGTGGTCCAGTACATGCCGGATAAAGAGACCGATATCCAGATATCCTATAACTTATTCTATAATATGTTTATTATATATCCAATAATAATATGCTTCATTTATGCTTAATTTATTGCACATTAGCAAGAAGGTTGTTTGGAATTTACTGCAGTACTGGATATAACTAGGACATTTTAAAGTGGTGTCTAAAGGCTTGAACTGCAAATATTAGCCATATGTTAATTTAGCCATGCGTAAAGTTATCATCTATCATATCACTTTCCTGGGGCATAAGGACACCACGTTTTCAAAATAACAATTATCATTCAGTGTAAAAACACTTGGGTGACCACGTCACAAGGAGCTTGCCTTAAAAGAAAAATATCAAATCTCTTTAGTCAGAGATACTGATACTATTTTTTACACAAGAAGTAAGCATATACAAGAACCCCAAAGAAGTATTATTTTTAACAGCTCTGCCACATCAGGGAAAAATTCTTCAGCCTGATTGCAGGCAGCCATTCTTATTTGTTCTTTTTATTTTTATTTTACATTTCATGGACATACATGGTTGAAATACAATATCAGATACTGTACTTTGGTTAAAACTGACTTTGAGAGGAAAATGTGCAGTTTCCTTTTTTTTGAAAAAATCATTGAACTATATTCATGGCTTTTATAATGTTTGAGATACTGGAGTTTTATTTCTCATGGTTTTGAAAAACAGCCCTAAAATTTGGATGAATAAAGATTTCAACATACTTTTTTTAAAATAGTTTCCTGACATGCATGTACTCCAGAACTGTATAATTTTCACTACATTTTGTGTATGATTTTCAATACTTGATTTCTAGACATTTTCTGGATATAACTAGTGGAAAATAAGGAACAGAAACTGGACTCTAGTGGAAATGGCTACTTGGTCATAAAGATGTACGGTCGTACTTCTCCACTTTAAAAAAAAATTTGAACCATATTTCTGACATTTATAGTATTTGTGAGGCAGAGTTTTTCCCTCACAGTAGTGAAAACTGGTAGAATTTCACTCATTTGCCTCTCAGGTTGAAGAGGTTAACATGTATCCTTTCCCACATCTAGCAACCAAGTCTCTCGCCTCTCTATGACAAATCCATAGCACACCCCAACTCCCAACTCTCTATGACAAATGGTTCAATATTTAGGAAAGATCAAATGTCAACCAATCAAGAAAGGGGGTGGAGCTGCTCCATATTTCATGCAATGCTCCTCGATTCCAAAAAACCAAACCCCAATTCTCTATATAAAAAACAAATGATCAAAGATAGTCTATTCAGATAATACAGTATGTGGGATACAGAGAAAAAAACAGAAAGCAAAGCTCTATGTGTTTGTGTCTATATGTCTTTGGTGGTGGTGTGTGTGTATTTGAGGGGGGGAGGGCGGTGCACAGACATCAATATCTATCCTTTGAGAACATCTTAAGTGAGAAGTAAGTTTGAAAGATTATGCTGGAAAGTTGCAAGACTCGGTAAATGAATGCCATTTGATAGAGAATGGAGTGATGAAAAAATAAAATGAAGAGAGGGAAGGGCAACGGAAATATTAATATCCATCCTTTGGGGCAATCTGAAGCTTTATAGAAAGTTTGGAGGTTCAAGCTTTTAAATTCTGGAAGCATGAGGGCCCTTGAAAATGACTGGAAGAGAAGGAAAGGGAGGGATAGAAGTCAGGGATCATTAAAAACAAGAACTTCAAAATGAGAAATCTCACCCATAATGAAGCTATACAGCAAGTTTGATGTTTCTAGCTAGAGATGAGTAGAAGCAGTTTTGGTTTTGAGAAGTTTCCTATTATTAGCCTGAAAGAAAAAAAGGATACGTAAGGTCATTTAAAAAAAAGGTTGGTGACCATTTTGGTCATAGTAAGGTGAGGAGGGGGTTTTTTTTTTAAACTGAAACTGGTGGAAACGCATTTTAACTGAAGACTGTTTAGATATTTGCGCATGCGCGGTGTGGTTCAACAAACGCTGGCGAGAGGACTGCTCTGTCATCCCAGCTGAATCGAGATACCGCAAAGTTTAAATCACTAATGCACTGTTTTTTTTCAAGTTTTTTACGCCAGTCTAGATATATATATCTAGATATTTATTCCAAATGGCAATCCGGCGGGCACTAGCACCATGGGCCTAGGTGACAGAAAGACCCAAAAGCACAGGCTGGCAAAAACTGGAAGTTTAATTAGACAAAATAAAACAAACAGAGCCAAAAACTCAGGGAGCAGTACGGGTCACATAAGAAAAAAATGCAGAAGCAATTGAGCCTGGCAACTACCAGCCCTTTATACTTTGTAATCACTACCACCTTAACCGGCTGCACCTCTTGCCCGTCAGGTAGGAGGTGAAAGAATGAGATGGGGAGGGGACACCGGACACCTGCGCCAGCCCCTGGACTGGACGCTGCTCCCTACCAGCCCAATGGACTGGACCAGAACCTCCGCCGGCCCCAATAGACCGATCCGCAGCTCTCCGCCAGTCCCATGGCCCAGACTGCAGCTCACTGCTGGCCCCGGGGACTGGTTTCCATTGGTCCCATGGACCGGACCACTGCACTCCACCGGTCACATGGACTGGACCACTGCTCTCCGCCGGCCCCATGGACTGGACTGAACCCCTCTGCAGGCTCCATCGACTGGACCGCTGCTCCCTACTGCCCCCATGGATTTGACCACTGGTCTCCGCCGGCCCCTAGACTGGACCGGGCCATAGCTCTCCACCAGTCCCACGGGCTGGACCGCAGCTCTCTGCCGGTCCCACGGGCTGGCCCTTCCAGCATTCATGGTGCTTTTTAAAACAGGCAAGTGTCCCACACCATATGTACTGATGCATCCCCATACCATCAGAAATGCTGGCATTTGAACTTAATACTGATAACAGGAGGGGGCGGTCTTTCTCCACTTTAGCCTGGAGATCACGACGCCCATGATTTCCAACAAGAATATCAAATTTGGACTCGTTTGACCACAGGACACTTTGCCACTTTCCTTCAATCCATTTTAAATGAGCCTTGGTCCAAGAGCACGACGGCAATTCTGGATCATGCTCAACAATGGCTTCCTTTTTGCATGACAGAGTTTCAGGTGACATCTGTGGATGACACGGTGGGCTGTGTTTACTGACAGTGGTTTCTTGAAGTATTCCTGGGCCCAGTTAGTAATGTCAATGACAGAATCATGCTGGTGAGTGATGCAGTGGCGTCTGAGGGCCTGACGATCACAGGCATCCAGTAAAAGTCTTTGGCCTTGTCCCTTATGCAAAAGAGATTTTTCCAGTTTCTCTGAATCTTTTGATGATGTTATGCACTGTCGATGAGGAGACCTTGAAAGCCTTTGCAATTTGACGTTGAGGAAGATTGTTTTTAAAGTATTCCACTATTTTTTTTCACGCAAGCCTTCTCAGGTTGGAGAACCTCTGGCCATCTTTACTTCTGACAGGCTCAGCCTCTCTAAGACATCCCTTTTATTGCCAATCATGTTACACACCTGATGCCAGTTAACTTAATTACTTGCTAAATGTTCTTTCAGCTGATTCGCTTATATATTCATTGCTTTTTCAGCCCTTTTTTGCCTGTGTACCAACTTTTTTGAGACCTGTTCCAGCCAGAAAATTTAAAATAATAATTTGAAATTTTGTGAATAAAAATGTAAAATGTCTGTTTCAACATTTGAAAATGTTATCTATGTTCTATTGTAAATAACATATTGGCTCATGTGATCTGAAAGTCAATGCATTTTGATATTATTTAGTTTACACTTTGTCCCAACTATTTCAGAATTGGGTCTTTATATATACGCACACACACACACACACACACACATTTTATACACCTATAAGTTTATTACACTTTGATAATGTCACAGCATTCTGTTTTAAGAGAAATTTAAACGACTAAACTTATAGATAAATAATCTCTGTGATGATGCGATCAGGAACCAGTCGCGAGAACCAAGCAATGCAGCAGATTCAATTTTATTAATAAAGGGGGAAAACCCCCGCAGGGCTGAAGACAAAAGGTACGAAGTCCACACTCCAAAAATCACAAGACAGTTGGGCAAAAATAGAGAAAAAAACCAGGGCAGCAATCACAGGACTCGTGGTCGGACAAAAATGGGTTTGGTACACAGGCACAGGTATATCAGAGAAGCAAAGCCAAAATCCAGTGGGCATAATCCAAACCGTAACCAGGGCAGCAATCAGAACTCGTAGTCGGGCAGAAAAGGGTCAAAAAACACAGATGCAACAATAAATCCAAAATCACAAAGCCAAAAATCGAAAAGTTGGACAGTCCTGTCAGAAAGGAATCACTGAGAGTACTAGGCGAAAGAATTATGGCACAAGCAAACTGAGAGAAACGATCTGACAAGGAAGTGCAGTGAAAAGACTCCTTATATACACTCCATGGGAATCACATGCTACACAGAACACAGGTGCTGGAAATGAGACTAATTACAAAGGAGGGAACAAGAGAACCTAATCACATAAAATAGGCGAAAGCCAAAATGCGGTCAGGGATCACGAGACAATCCTATAGACAAACATACGGCTCCGGTCAAGGAGTTCAAACGTGCATAGATAATGAGAGAAAGGACAGCCCGAGCAGGTGTGGAGAATCCACAGAAACGCAGCAGAGAAGATTAGGGAGAGACAAGAGGTGGAGATAAGAACAGGGTGAGTGCTGAGAGCTTGTTAATCAATTTGTAAGTGCAACTATACAAACCCTAGTGCTCGTTAGTGAGTTAGTCTGGGTTAGTAACTCGAGCGAAAACAACAAATTGTTAGTATGGGTGAGTAAAATAGAAAAGCAAGGTGAAGGAAGTAAAAGAGACTGGAAGGAATGATTGAAATCCAGAAACCATTAAATCACCCGAAGAGTGGCACGCAATACCGGGGCTGTGAGCAATGACAAGACAAGAGACCAGACAGGGGGAGACAAAGTGCAATGCATGGTTTAAACAAAAACATGGATCGGAGAAAAACTATGGTAAAAAGTAAAACATGGAAAAACAAAATAAAGACAATGCATGAACTCTAAATTGCCAAATCACAATACACATTACAAAGAATAGTGAGACATGCAAAAATCCAAATATAAACATGGTAAAAAGATCATGGGCATGGCAAAGCAGATCATGGACATGGAAAAGCAGATCATGGGCATGGCAAAGCAGATCATGGACATGGAAAAGCAGATCATGGGCATGGCAAAGCAGATCATGGACATGGAAAAGCAGATCATGGACATGGCAAAGGCAGGGCAGAGACATGGCAGACAGACAGAGTCACAACAATCTCAAGTGGAATCTTGTTAGAGGTAAACAGAAGTTAAAAGAGAATAATTTACTTGTTTGAATAGAGTCCAAAATTTTGGCATAATCACGGAAGCCATATTTTGCAAAATAAACAAACAAACAAGCTCCTTTCGTTTTTTACAGCCAAATTAAGTCAAGCTGTTTTTGGACTTATTGAGCAAAATGGTCGATGAAAAGCACACCACAAGAGTAACACATCTTTGGGACATTAGACAGTCATGCAGCCGCAAACTCAAATGCTGGTAAGTTTAATAGGTTTTTTTTTTTTTTTTGCAAAATAAATGGTGCTTATGTCTTCATTTAACATGTAGTGCAAGAAAAATGTGGGTATGTCCAAACTTTGGACCGGTAATTTATTTATTTATTTTTATTTATTTATTTATTTATTTATTTATTTATTTATTTATTTATAAATAACTAGCAAGCATTAGATGCATTTTTTCTTGCTTGCTGCAAAGTGAGACTGCAGCTGTGGCCAAAGAAGTGCCATTTTTTGAGGTACCAGTGGGCTGTTACTGTGGGTTCAGATATCATGGAAGAGCTCCAGCCCCTGTCAGTCAATAGGAAGCAATGTTTTGATCTGCGCTGGCATGGGACACTATGAGGGCAGATGGCCATTCCAACCTCAAGAGATGCTGAAAAGGAAAGGGAGGCCAGTCCAAGAGTCACAATGGGTTTGAGCGTGAGTGCCAGGAAGGCAGATAGTCAATGAATGGTGTTTCTTTGTCGGCTGCTGTCTTTGGAGATCGACCACCTCCACTCACTCAGCGGTGGTGCTTGCTGACCTCCAGCATGCCAGCTTGGTTTGAAAGGTGCAGGCCAAGAGCACTCGCCTGTCGTCCGTCAACATTGCAGCAAAAAACAGCAATCAGTTCGCACAGACTGCAAAGACTGCCTAGTCTTTGGGCCCCAATGATGGTGGTGACCTCTTGGAGGCAAGAAAGCCTGGTGAAAAACAAGGCCAGCAGTAGTTTAGTATACTTGGCATAGCACTTGTGCCCAACGCTCTGAATAAATTGGGAAAAATTCTAGTCTTATTTCAGGTTTTCTATATACTGAGTATTTCCCTTGAAGGACTACTCAATCTATGTGCTGACAGCAAATTCTTTGTTCGGAATTATCAGTCTGTATTAGTACGTCCATATGGGTGAGCAAGAAATGCCCTGACAAGTGCCCAAATAGGGCAGTGTTTGGCAACAGGCCTGTATCTGACAACAGCCCTGGGGTTCATCTGCGGAATGAAACAAAAATTGAAAAATTTCCACAGCATATTTCTCACCATAAACTGGAACAGCTCGTTCTCCCAAACTCCTCAATGATGCTACTCTCTATCAATAATCAAAGATCATTCAAAACCCTCAGCAATGAAGAAGAATAATTCTATTTATGTAATCGATAAACGTCCCGATACATTCCTGACAGTGAGACGAGAAATCAGCTGACACATTAACATGCAGTGAGAAACTGCATCAGCTCCTGAAATAGTGTAACCTGAGAAGCGCATAATACCGGAGGCTTCTGCACTTCAATCTAGATAATTCAATAAGCAGCAGCTCTGCCAATAACATATATATTAGCATTTCCATTAAAGTTAATATTATCCATGAAAATGTAGAGGTGGTGTCTTGGGAAATCTTTGAAACGTCCCTGAAAAAATGGCTTTACCTTTGAGATATTTCAATCACAATTTCAGAAGCACCTACACACGTCATTCTTATTAATTTGAAGCATGTATGTGCTCTTAAGATGTCTTCATTGAAAGATATGGATTCTATACAGGAGTCCAAACTAGGTCAAAAAGTTTGTGACAGAATTGGAAGTGTGGTGGTCAGAAAAATTTCTTTTCTACTTCTTTTTTAGGTGGCAAGACGGACAGTGTGTAAAACGATGAAAGGCATGCCCACCACCAAAGAACTGCGACAGTTGAAAAAGTGAAAGCTAGTGAAAGCCGCAGGTAAAAGTGAATCTAACAGGGAGAGTTGGACTCTTAGAGGGATAGAACAAATAAGCACAGAATTACTTGTTTAAAAATCACTGCAGAATTGAATCAGTCCACATCTGAGCCAGTCTCAAAAAAGCTTGAATTCATGGCAGAGCCACCATTTAAAAACCATTTGTATGCAAGGCCAATGTGAAAAAACACATTGCATGATGCACAAAACCTGGGCATCCCCAAGTGATGAACGAAAGCAAGGGTAGGACTTTACAATAAGGTCCTCAAAATTTTGAGTTGTAACCAGGGAACAAATGAGGAACCAATGATGAACTAATTTGTGGTAAACCATTAGTTAATGGGCAGTTCTTAAGTTACTCCTGATCAATTTGTTTTGAATAGCCAATGATTAGTTAACTTGGGAACAAATAAAGAACTAATGAGTGACTGACTGCAAGTCAACCATCAGTTAATAAAACATTAGCTAAACGCTGGCTTACTAGCAGTTGGTTCCACATTCATCTCTCAATTGTTCCCTGGCAACTTCTCAATATTTTGAGTATCTTAGTGTGAGTGCAATCACTTGCTATCCATGACTAGATAATGGGCAAACAATGCAAAATTTAATCAATTTTTGAATTTCGTGAAAACGTTTTTCCTGCATGATGATCTCTTACGCAGTGCTAAAAACTAAGAATTACTCCAAGACAATAAAGATGAAGTCATGGCTTGCACAATCACCGGATATAAACAAAATTGAACCTTTATGGGAAGTTTTGGAGCACAAATGTGAGCAAGATTTCAATCTTCCTCGTTTTTCAAGGAACAGGAGTCAACTCCTTTGGAAGAATGGGCTAACATCAGAAATTTAATGACAACATTCCTTGAAATTTTCAAACTGATTCAAAGTCAAAGGTGGACATACTCATTGTGGGTGTCTACAACGTATTTTTCCCAGATGTATTGTTTGAAAAAAAAAAAAAGAGATTCCAGGGATTGAGAATATGTTGAATAACTACATTTTCATAGCTGTATAATAAAAACAAACAGCAGTCACAGAAAAAAAAATCAAATGTTGGCAGATTTTGTGTATGCAAATAATGTGGAAGGCTATATCGCTTCCTTAAATGATGAATTGCCCCGCATAGACCATCCCATTAGGGCGCTGTTCTCTTGTGTTTGGGGGCTCACATCCTATCTAACTGAGTTCAGAGCAGGAAATTATTTCATATGCCCGCTATCTCCAAGCCACAGTATTTCTCATTCCAGGATAGCAAAAATTATGGCATGAAAATGTATCAGATCTGTCACTAAATACACACAGGGAATTAATCCAGGTACCTTGCAGCTGCTTGACCTATTCACTGTAATAAGAGGTCTACCAAGAACAAGTTACTCTGGCTGTAAGTGCAAAAACTTGTTATACAATTTATGCGCTGTTGGGAGTCAGACACAGAGTCAAGACATTCAGTTTGTCTGGAAAATATGAGATTGTTATGTAATAACAACTGCACTGTAGTGAAAGGAGCAATCAGTTTTAAAGAGAAATTCTGCTGAAAATTGGCTGCAAGTCATCAACAAGGACCAGATCATTCTCTTGATAAAAATTTTCCAAAGAAACAAAACGCTTTTTGAAAATTCTACTCAATTCTAGTCAGGTCCTTTGGAGGAAAATTCAACAAACTTTATCTCCTCCCTGATTGCCTGGCGCAATAACATGGTCATAATGACAGAGAATAATAACGCCTGTTTTCCCTCAGGTTCTAACATGCAATATATCCAGTAATGTGTCAAAATAAAACCCTGGCATAAACCTCTGCCTCAAGAATGCAAACAACAGGAACAAAATCTTGTGAAAATGTCATTGCTGAAAATGAAATAACTGACGATGTAGTACACTTGTAAAGACTTGCAGAAAAGAGGGTGGGCTGAGCTGATCAGTGAGGTCAATGAGGATTACCACAAGACAAAGATCTGGCCCCAGCTTTCCCTGAAAGCACGTCAAAATCTGTATGTAATGAAATGTATCATTTATTTATAACTAAATTGTAAAGGACTCATACAATAAACATAAGGCAAGAATTCATAACACAGGGGCTGAACTGCCCGTAGCCAGAAGATATAAAAATGCAATTTACTTCAGCATTGCAGGTTCCATTAGGAAATGTATTGTTTCTCCAGAGCACCACTGCAGCTGCTGCATCACACCCTGTGCATATAAAAAGCTGGGTGTCTCATCGGAGAACTTGAGAAAAATAAACAAATGCAGACAGAGCATGACTGTGATCAACAAATCAAAATGTCTGTCTGTCAGGTTAACACAACTGCAGAGTAAAGAGGTCATTGTGCATACGTATTGTGCAGAATATTTCTTTCTTTTTCATATCACCTCAAGAAATCACTTTCTTTCATCAGTACAAATATTTCAATCCTACTGTATTGTGTCTGCCTTCTATAATTTGTACACAAAACAGAGTTAAAATTGGGGGTGAGAAACAATGCAATGATTGAGTGCTGAGATCCATAAATTCCATAGCTTGACAAGAAGGGAATTATATTTTAAGCGCTGAAATACACAGCTACAGCGGCAGAAAAGTAGAACACTTCAGCTTGTGTTTATGTCTAAGAGCCGGAGTAATTCTTTTCAATATGCCTCATCGAAAATGTCTCCACAAAGGTCTGATTAGTAGCAGAAGAATTGATTTTTTAAAGAGGACTTCAAGCACATTAACAATAGACAGTCGTCTTATCAAAGTAGACGGGAAGCAGAGAGGTACAACAGAAAACTCTCGTTGCCTGAAGTGCGGAAATTGGAAGAGAGAGTAAGAGTTGTATTTCAGGAGGAAACAGAGCTTGAGCTGCTGCCCAGTGGATGTCATGAGTGCAGCTGTACCCTAGCGGAGGACGGGCGACCGATGGAAGATAAATTTGTTTTTAGGCTATTCTCTGTGTGGGTTGTGTGATAGTCACATTGGGTTTACAATACTACTGTCTATGATCTCTTTATGAGCCTGGCAGAAAGGCTGCTCATCAGAGCCCCAGCACATAAAATAAGACTTAAAAACATTTTGTAAAGCACCTTCACATTGATCAAGCCGTAACCTTTTAAAGATCATATTGACAATCAAAGGCATCTCAAATTTCATAATTTTGCTGCAAGTAGCGGTCTCTGGGGGAAAGAAATCGCAACATCAATCAAAACAAAGTGCCGGCATTGCTGAGATCCATGATAAAAACCACCACAGAGGGTGCTTAATTCATGTTTTTGGCCATGTTTTTCAGTGAAATATAAAAGCAGTGAGAGGCACAGCAGTAGAGCAAGATGCCTTTAGGGAAGAAGCATGCGCATGAATATTTAAAAGAACTGCTCAGAGGAGGCATCAATAACGCCAAGGCTTTCCTTCATTTTCTCCACTAGAATCTTACTGGATAAACACACATACAGCATAGTCCTCGCAGACACAATTCTGCACATTGTAAAATCTATCCTTAAATTAATTTTGATTGCAAATACAACAGATTTTCTAAGTGATGAGGTTATCACTTTGACAGCAAGAAACAATCATTTTCACTTAGTGTAGGTATTCAACCCTTATATGTAAAATAGTTCTGACAGAAACCATTCTGTTTCCCAACATATTCAAGTGGGTTTACTGAAGAATAATGGTTATTCCATTTATTCTAAGCCTTCTGCCTTGCATTTAAAACAGAAAGAATGCTGAACAGAAGGGGTTGAATCTCTGGGTCTGGTGGTTATGACAGTGGCATGACGGTGTACTTCCAGCTGGAGGAGCTAGCAAGGATAAACACCATTTTACTGTCACTGTGGGCTAGACAGCTTCTGCTGGGTATTTTGTATTTGTTTTACATTTAAGGTTAGTTAACGTGAGCCATGAATGCATACCGAGGATATGCTGTGATTGCACACTAAGTAGTTTTACAAATCTGAATCTGTTGCTGTGTTGGTTATGTAAGTGTTGAGAGTCAACAATTTACAGATATGCATGCGGTAATTATTTTTAAATAATAAATCTTGGAATAGTCATCGGTGAGTTAAGGTGCAATATTTTTTGCATGAATAGTGTTTGCAGCTGTGCATCAATAAATCATTCTCAACACCATGCGATTAGAAAAAAATTATTTTCAAACAATCAGCAGGTTATAAGCAAGTCAGTTACAGCCCAGAATAAATAAACCACATTTTTGTAATTCATAATCAACATTTTCGTTTCTCATAACAAATGCTCAGCAACTCAATATGAAAACAATCTCATTAGAAGTCATTAACATATAGGTATTAATCATTTTCCTTTCTGACACGACTCATAAGCTTTGAGTATAATTAAAGCTTCCAGGGCAACTCATTACAAAAAAATTACAACTAATAGAAACACTGGCATTATGCAAAGGGAGATCAGTATTTTAATATGCAAAGCTACTCAGATGGGAAATTTAGTTTTTCTTATCTTACATCATTATAAGCCTATGTGTTTAATTAAAATTTATTTGCTTTGAATCAGTAATTTAGGACGAGGCCTCAACTACAAAGCAAGCTCATCATGTGTCGATTCATATCACATAATGGAAGGTTGCGGAATATCCTCACATCTTTATCACACCCCACTGATACACACCTCCTACTTCCCAGGGGTCCTTGCTGCCATTTAATCCCATGATTCATTGCTACAGTTGAATTATTTAATCATCGCCATCCCCAGCACAGCTTTACTCAGCCGCAGTGCACCCTCATCGTCCTCATCAGAGGAGCAGACAGACTCCTACTTTTCCCCACCCTAACAAGACAGTGTCTGCAGTGAGCAAAGGTAAACGAGCACCTTAGATTGCCCTGGCCAGTAAAATTCATCCCTTACAGAGAGAGTGCAAGGGCCTCTGTGTACAATCTGTCGCTCTCCTCCCTCTCTCATTCTCTCTCTCCTACTCTGAGTCTCTTGGCCTCTCCACACTCAGCAGTTCCCATTAATGAGGAGCGCTGCAGCACTCTGGAGGAGAACAAAGGAAATGCATTCATTTATCATGTGCATTATTCATCATGGGCACACGCAGGCACCATTTTGCTTGTGCCTTTCATTCAATTCCTGAGTGAGAATATGATATCTTGTGCTTAGCAGAAAATGAGCATGTGCTTATTACAGCTGCAGGAGGAGCTGTATATTATAGAATGTTTTTAAGGCATATCTATATGAGCCAAAACATTAAAACTACTCACAGATGGCACAAGTGACTTTGATTATCTCGTAGCGGTGGCGCATGGTCTGCAGACAGACCAAAGGCAGTGAGTGAACAGCTGGTTCTCGCTGTAAACGTGTTGGATGGGGGAGAAATCGGACCTGACCGACTTTGTCAAGGGCCGATACATTATGGCCAGGTGAGTGGATCAGAGCATCTCAGAAGTGGGAAGACTTATGTGATGCTCTGAATCAGCAGTGGTGAGGAGCTACCGACAGCGGTCCACAGAGGGACAACCGTGAACTTTCAACGGGACTTTGGGCTCTCAAGACTCATTGATGCTCAAGGGCAACAAAGGCAATTCTGATTCGTCCAAACTGACATAAGGGCTACTGTGGCGCAATTCACTAAGAATTTTAATGATACTTATGCGAGGAATGTGTTACACCACACAGTACATCATACCCTGCAGTGTAAAGCACTTTGTAGTGCAGGCTAGTCACAGTACTCATTCTAACCCTGGTCCACCACTTTAAGTGCCTATAATGGGGACGGGAGCATTGAAACTGGATTTTGTAGCAATTTAAGGAGGTCGTCTGGCCCAGTGAGTTCATTTCTCTTTTACATGCGCACCGGCTTGGTACATGAGCACAGTTTACCTGAAGAAGAAATGGCACCAGATTGCCCTGCAAACAGAAGACAAGCTGATGGAGGGAGTGTGATGCTATGGGAAATTCTGCAGGGAAACTGTGAGGCTGGTATTTCATAATAAAAACAGTTTGACGAAACTGTTCAGGCAGTATGAGAGGGACTACACAATGTAAGGCAGTTGGTTTGAATGTTGTAGCTGATTAGATTACATGTTTTAAAAATAAAATATAACTGCAGTTGCATAATTTTCCTTGGGGAGCAAATTAGCCGATCTGTATGAAGCTAATTCAGAAATACAAAATGGGGGTTCTTTGGTGCGTTAAGGAATATTAACTCAGATGTAAAAATGATGGATGAAGGCGAAAACAGAATTGCTCAATGAAAAAAGTAAACAAAGCCAACAATCATCACAGTCGCACAATCCTTTTCTCAGATATCATTAACTGAGCCCACTCATGGTCTCTCAGACATTCCTCTGAGTAATTACATTTCAATTTTGGTGGGAAAATAATTTTTCGTGGAGAATGAAGCAATCCAATTTTACCTTGCATTCAGTGGCACTCAGCAGGGGATGCCAATAATATATTTAAATATGATGTTTGCAATTGACACCAAACAATGACATTACAGCATTCATGCTCTCGAAAATAATTGGTAGCTGGACAAAACTGGCTTCTGCCCCTCAGGGTAGGGTTTTGATATGACCAGTATTTGTTATTCTGCCTCAAAAATGCATTGTACTCGGTGACTTCAGGTTACTAGCTGTAGTAAGAGAGAAATGTGCCTCCCCTCTGTTTGGCATAAGCAACTCTTTAGTAAACCTTGGGGGGTGTGTTGTACCACTAAAAAAAAAATCACTGTCTTGTGGTAATGTGTTAGCAGAATTCATGCTCATCAATGCTCCCTCTGCAAGCTTTTTACTGACCACATGAGCGCATTGCGCACTTTGTTATCGAAAAGTGAGAAAAAGACAAATATATTACAAAGGGAATGATAAGCTGCCTTGGCTTAAACTGAGTACTTCACTTGCTCATTTGTGTATACTGATAATTAGCACATGCACTTACATGCACACCTTTATGCAACTACTTACATACATACTGTTAGGTCCATAAATATTTGGACTGAGACACAATTTTCTTTTTTTTTTAGTTTTCTGCACCACCAGAATGGATTTGAAAAAAAAAATCAAGATGCATTCAATGCAGAATTTCAACCTCAACTTATGAGTTTTATCAAAAATATCACCCTAACAATGTATGCATTACACCGCTGCCCCCTTGGTTTTAGGCACTCAAAAGTAATTGAACAAACTGACATAATCAATAATTGCAGGGGCAAAAAGCGTTCCAGGAGGAGACGATGGCAGTGATCATGATTTTCTGATGATGACCTTTTGCCTCCACATTAAAAAGACTATAAAACAGAGAGGCACAAGATTAAGGAGTGACCCCGACAAACTGAAAGATCCTTCAATTACTGAGTTCTTCCAAGCAATGATTAGTAGAAAATTTCTTACCATCCCATTTTATGAAGAATCAAACCGGGACACAGTGATCAACACTTTTAACACGGCAGTCACAGAAACAGAGAGCATGGTACTTGGCGAACACTCTTCAACAAAGAAAAAAATTCTTGACATGCGACAAAAGGCGCCAACCATAGAGTGAGATGGAGCAAAGCAATACAGCGAAATCAGCAACAGGATTAAAAAGACCACGAAGGAGGCAAAGGAAGATTGGATTGAACAGTTGTGCACAGCCATGGAGGAAATCCTCAGAAGAAACAAAAGCAAGGAAGCATCAAGAGTTAATAATCACCAGAAAAGGACAAGTCAATTCCACCCAAGAAAAAGCAGGGAAATGCCAGAAGAGAAGAACACAAAATTCTGAAATGGTAGACTGAGTACTGCTCTGAACTTTGCGATCATGACATCATTAATGCCTCTTAATGTGGTTTGCCAGAGTCCAAAAGCCTTGAAAATGGCTTTGTAATGCTTTCCTGATAGATCTTGACGACTTTGTGGCAATAGTTGGTAGTTCACATTGCCAGACAGTCTCCATTTAAATGCTATTTATATTCAGGAGGACTGTCAGTAATCATATCTAAGAGTGCTTATTGAAATTGAACCCAGTTGTCAATTAAATGTGTTTAGTTGGAGTATTTTGTAACTAATGGGGAAATTTCCTTTTCTGAAAAAAAAAAACAGCGGAAAATACTTATATAATGGTAAAAAAAAAAAAAAAAATATATATATATATATATATATATATATATATATATATATGTGTGTGTGTGTGTGTGTGTGTGTGGTGATGAATATGCTTCAGCTGGCAATAATTCTTTTAATCCTGACTGATTCAGTGCATGACTTGTCATTTCTTTAAAAAAATGTTGGGAAGTATATTTCATGGTCATTGAGAAGATGGATGGAAGGATAGTGGTGAACTGTCAACTTTAGGGAAGAAATGAGTTGGAGAAAAATCATGACTGATCCTGATCGGAGGGCAGTAAAATTCTCCTTGAAGTCTCATCTTAAAAAATCTGCAGTAGAACTAATAGTTATGAATGTTTAATTATGAAGGTGAGTGAATTTCCACATGCACAGTGCCACAAGAACTTGGTTATTGGGACTAAACAGCTGCATGGCCACAAGAAAGCCACTTGTTAGAGAGGCTTATTTAGAAAAAATGACTTTAATTTGCAAGAGAGCATAAAGATTGGATTGAGAAGCAATGGGAAAAGGTCATGTGGTCTAATGAATCCAAATGTACCCTTTTCCAGAGTGATGGGCAGGTCAGTATAAGAACAGAAGCCCATGAAGTGCTGCACACATCATGCATTGTGCCCACTGTACAAGTGTTATGATTCTGGGTTGATTCTGTCGGTCAGGTTTAGGCTCAGCACCGCTCTGCAGCAATAAAATGAATTCAGCAGACTACTTGAATACAGTGAATGACCAGTAACCCATCAATGGACTTTTGAATCCCTGATGGCACAGGAAAATTCCAGAATGGCAATGCCAGGATTCATCGGGTTCAAACTGTGAAAGAGTGGTCCATCAAGCATGAGGAATCAATTTCACACATGAATTGTCCACCTCAGAGTCTGGACCTCAACCAAATAAAAGTCTTTGTAATGTTCCAGAGAAGGCTTAATGTAGTGGTTTGATTCACCCATGGTCAATACCATAAAAATTCATTCAAATCTGGTAGGCAATAAATATTGAAACATTGTATGAGATCGTACAATTTTTCTTTCTTTTTTCTTTTGGGCAGGCAGTGTACAGTGTATATATATATATATATATATATATATGCGTGTGTGTGTGTGTATGTTGTGCGTGGGCGTGTGTGTGTGTGTGTGTGTGTGTGTGTACGTCTGTGCAAGCAAGAGCTTACTACCAGTATATATATTAGCAAGTGAAGTATTTTGTCCGAGATGGTTTCTTGTAGTCCTCAATTTTTCTTGAAATGTCATTGTATTAGCAAAACAGGCATGCTTTGTTGTTTTAATTCAACCGCTACTGCTCTTTCATTTTTCATTTCCACACAGTGTTTTCCGACTTGTAATTATGAAGAAGTACATAAAGCCCAGACCAGCATCAACAAAGGCATTTCTCTGTCGAAAATGGAATGCAACCATTCATAACCCTTCATGCTTAATGTGCTAATACATCTCTTTAAGTCTGGGAACTATCCCTCGACAAAAAAAAATTTGGACCAGTAATAGCATTGCGTGCTCTGCTGTAATGCTTTACCTAGCTCAAATTTCTCCCCTTTCCCCAGCACAATTACACAAATCCATTCCTACAGAAGATAGTAAGGGTCCATTTACATGATAAGAGTGAAATTAAAAAACTGCCCCGACCTCACTGGGACTTCATTAAGTCTTTATCCAGATGTGTGAATGTAGCATGGTTACAGCATGGCCCTGACATACAGACAATGGGCCTGCTTAAATAAAAGAACAATCCCTACGAATATGTCGAAGCCAACTAGGAAATGCTCACCCGACGATAGCATGGTAATCTCAAGGCAGGAGCCAACCCACCCTTTTCCAATGTCAAATCACATTATGCTGCAAACACCATTTTAGTCTAAAACAGCATTGCATTGGCTTTCAGAATGACTTGTTCCACTTTTTTGATCTGGACAGTGTGACCTCTATATATCACATCAGGCTTGAGGCTCCTCTCATTCGCATGTGCTGTTGTCTCAGTGTGTAAGATGAGTGTAGAAATTGTACACCATATTGGTTACGTTTGTGTATGGGTTCCCTTTGCTTTGGAACTGCACTTTTGGACTGTCTCCACAAGGTTCTCATATTCTGCATTATCAGTTTCTGGTAAAAAGGCAATGCCTCAAACATCAATAAACATCTTCACTTCAATGCACATATGGCCCTTGCAAAATCTTTTGCTTTGAGTAGAAAAACCGAATGGCTTCTAGAAACCTTATTTCCCAAAATCCTTTAATTTACATCGGCAATCAGAATATATTGCTTCAAGGCACAGCAAGTAGCATGAAAGTCTTGCTGTGGGTGCATAGAGATAAGCAGGCTGGGAGACTGTTTAAAGAAAAATTATTATAATCAAAGTTTTCATTAAACTTCTTACCTGTCCAGCTAAAAATCTTTCTTTCCTTGACTATATGTCTCTAGATCTCAATTTATCTTCTGTATTTTCAAATATCGTTGCCCCCTGTACAAAATCTGAGAGTGACACCACTGAACTTCTGTACTTTTTTGTTAAATTTTAATCTGTTGAATATCTTACAAGACAGAATTTAATTAGCTGTTTATTAAATAACTGTTGTGCCCCTCTACTGCAGAAGAGAGCCGGGGATTTACCTGCAGCGATATATAAGGATCGAATTTACATCAAATCATAAACATCAAGCATTTTGGGGCTAATTTATGTCAACAGTGCACTGTGCTCTGCAAGAAGCAGAAAATGTTGAGCAGCTACTAACTTCAAAGCCACATGGACAAGTATATTCCACTTCTGCCTCTGGGGTTCCTTATCCACAGCCATTACTCTGAGTGGCATTACAGTACGTGCAGCTACTCCATACGCAGTCTGGAGATTTAATGGAGGAAATTCACGATGAAAAGAGAAGCATATTGCTATATCACTTCTCAGGTTCAAAATTTAAATTTGCATTCTTTTGGATAAAAATATCCCATATCCCATAAAGCAGAAAATAAGTTCTAATTATATTCTAAACAAGAATAAAAATGCATGATAGGTTTCTGTTAGATGCAGTTTTCTGATGAATTGGTACTATTGAAACTAGCTTCGAAATAGGTACTTCCTTAGCATTACAGTGGCCATCACAAATTACTGTCGGGCCTCTTAAGCCAGTTTTGATGCCAAACTGCACAAAGGTCAGGACCACAGTGAGGATTGTGAGCAAGCAAATGTGTTTCCCTACATGATTTCAGTAGAACATGCGGTTGTCTGGCAACTGCACTGGTGGACATTCTTGCAGTGGGCAACCCAACTGCTCACGCATAAATTGGGACAGGTTTCAAACAAGGCTGGTGCTTATTTTATACTGCTTTATTATTATTATTGTATTTTTTGTCCCCAAAGCAAGTGGCACCTGTGTAACAAGCAGTTTAATCAGGCCAGCTACTGTAGTTACAGACTCTGAGCAGCATGAGTGCTAAAAATAAGGATGGATCCATAACAAAATAACACACGCATTGCAATGACCCAAGAAGGCACTACTGACAAATTCAGATCTGCTATTGGGCAGCATTTCAAATGTAGACTAATGCAGCAAAGACACTTGGTGGTTTCTTGGAACATTTCACAGCTAAAATGTCACTCTCTGCTGTACCTCTGAGTAATACTCACAACCACTGCTCCCGTACAAACCATTAGCATGAGTTTCAGCTGATCAGCTAAATTCTTGGCTTTGGCCAATATGGCCTCAGAATATGGGGAATAAAAATTGGAGAATATTGAATCCCGACAATTGCACAGCCACCCCTCTCAGATGGAAGGATTATTCAGTCTTGGGTGAAACTATTTTGCACGTAAAATTATAGAGAAGTAACATTTTGTGGATAAAATTAGGACATTTTTTTAAGGAAATAAAATGTGGGGCCATAGCAATACATTTTGCAGCTATTTTTTGTGAACAAAATCTAAGAATAATGACTAGTTTCCTGTAAAGATATAACACCACATGCTACATGAAAATCAAAGCATAACTGCGGTTGTTCTGCTTGAGAAGATTATAGGGTGCAGGAAACAATTATCTTAAATCACACTCAAGATGCTGGAGGAAAATACCTTGCATAGATATGATTGAAAGGATTAAAGCTTTCTACACTGCTTTCTATACCATGTGACCTGGCACTTTGAGGAGTGAGATGAATGACAGGGAATATATGCTACTGATTTGTTCTCATAGATAAGCAACTGCTCACAGAAATAGCCTTTGCCTGCAGTTCGAAGATGTAGAGCTGACAAACACATCCAAGCATTAAGCTTGAGACCGTTTCTCAGCAGCATTATGGCGAAGGTGTCAGTGGTAAATCTGCTTAAACATTTACTCAAGGTCTAGCAGAGAGCTTCTTGTGATACAACTTTATTTAATGAGGGGGTGTTTTTTTTCTGTGATGTATACTTTCCAGCATCTCTTACTGCAGATGATGGAATGCGTACTGAGAATGTCCCTTGTGGTGATTTGTATGGCATTTTCCTCCCTTTTCTGCCAGAGACACTCACAGACATATATCTCCTTGCCTTTTCCTGTTCACTTTAGGAGAAAAAGTTTCAAAAGTTCTGTTGCTTTTTTCAATATAAAGTCAGGATTGAAGACCAGGTTATCAATTTTTAGTAGTTTCATTTTGCTCTAAACATCGCTCATTTCACATGCACACAGTTTGGACCTTCAAAAGTCTCCAATAATATTTTTCTTTTCACAGAATCAGACATCTGAGACAGGATTAATGCACATGTCACTGCAAAATATTCAGTTGTTATTTCAAACAATGAATCACTAAACCTCCTCTGTGAAGCACAGTAAATAAATCTCACCTCTAAAGAATAAGTTCCATCCAGTAATCTTGGGCACGGATTTTATTCCTCCCAGTCTTGAGCATAGCAATATAAGGAGATACACATAATTCAGGGAGAATTTCTACAGGGAAAACAAAGAAGTTTCTAGAAACTTTTACATCTCAGTTCCTTGGTACAAATGAGTCATATTTTTTTCAGAGAAACACACAAATATAGCCTCATGAATGTTGTATTTTATTCGAATCCAAAATTTTCACTTCACTTTAACTTCAAACCGAAAACGGCTACATTTGCATAAAAATATGACAACCTGTAGCTTGATCAGGTGGAGGCATCTGATGTTCTGGTTGCTGAAGCCGGAATGAAGGTGGTACATATCATATTTGACTTGGGTTATTTAATTGGCAAGCCTAAAGACAAAGGAAAGATGGTATAAGATATAATGTTGTTATATTTTGTTGCATATAAAGAGTAAATACACTCTCATAAAACACACACACTCACACGCACGCACACATACACACACGCACGCACACACACACGCATTCAGGATAAAAACAAAGATTTACTGCTCATTCTGTTGATGATATGGATTTTGCTCTACGGCATCAAAACTGTCTGCTCTTCTTTCTTTATTCACAAACTTTTACTGTTCCTTTTACTGAAGGTGTTCGTCAATTATGGAGGAACTGCCCTGATGGCAGTTTGTTCATGAATAGCGATATTTTTATGCAGCATATATATGCAATGTAAAGGGAGCAGGTCTCTCGAGTAACCAAATTAAGGCATACATGAATGCCCAGACTGTGCACTAGTTATAGTGCAGGAATAGCCCTCTGTAAGCTTTGCATGTGACAGAGAAAGATGTGCTTTTTTTGTCCTAGTTTATACCTTTGTCTGAAAGATCAGCTTATTTCTAAGTAGTATATTTTCCTCATCCACAGCCGCTGAGATATTTCATAAGATGTATGCTCCAGTCCACATTATGTCCATCATGCCATGCTAACAACCACCTCAGCAGCATAAAAAGAATACTGTCTTTCATGGGTGGTATGGTATCAATAACAAGTGCAGCTACTGTATGTTATCATGTAATGTTATTAAAATCCAGTCATAATAGTCGAGATGCACTGCTGTCAGCTTTGAATAATATCAAAATCAGTCTCCATGAATTTGACCCAATGTTCTGTTAAGCATGCATGAACAATTATTGAAGTTATGTATGCATTGCACATCAGTTCTAATCAGATTGGGATGCAAAATATACACAAAGCTCTGCCCAGATTGCAGCTCAATTGAGGAAAAAAGACAAGGATGATATTCTATGTTGGAACAGCCCAAATTTAAATAGGATATTCATTGCAAGAATGCATTAAGGAGGCAACTAAATGAAATGTTGGTCTCATAATCCTCCCTGGAGAAGCATCTAAATAAACCTCAATAAACAAACCGCAAAGGGGCAACATTGGTCTTGACAATTGCATGCAAAGAACAGGATCAGCCCACATAACACATTTGGCATTGTTTACTCTCATTTTTACCCCCCATAACTATTTCAAGCTTTGTTCCTGTCAGATCCTGGTGCTTTTACTGAAATCTTTAGCAAACACTGATACTCCTTCTCTTAACTGTTTGTAGTTCATATACAAATCCCTAAATCGATTTGGAACGATATTTTATATCATTATAGATGAGGATTTTATATTTCTCTACACCAGAAAACTCGCAATAAAGTCCAGTATATTCACCAGACAGTCCAGTTTTGTGAGTATTCTGCAAAATGGTGCTATAAAATCTGGGGTAGACAGGCTGGGTAGATAAAGCGAGAGATTTAAAACCTCATAAAGATTAATTCTTACCCTCCCGTACCACAATGTTGGGGATGTATTTTACCTGAGGCAGGTAGAGTGGCTGCCTGTTTTATTGTGTCTCCTCAAGCAAAAAAATAAAAAGCACAGAATAGAGCATCAGAGAACTTGTGCTTTATTACTAATGGGGGCACATGTTTATCAAATGTCAAAGAAGTATAAACAAAAAGAAATATATGAATGTATGTGTTTGCCTTTTGAGTTTTTCTAGGATCATTTGATACTGAGTGATAAACATTTTTACTCTCAAACAGACTCAATTATTGAAGGGCATGGATGCAGTGCCTCATTGATTACCCATTTATGCCAGAGGGCTCCTGCCCCTGAAATATATATAATGAAACATGATGAAAGATTGCATGTTTGTGTGATGAGATATGATTTGCATTCAAGTTTCTTTCAAAAGTCACTGGGGATTTGGTGCAAAATTACCCTCCTTTTCCTCCCCTCAGTTTGAAAGGCACGGCAGGGGGGAGTGGAGAGGGACAGAGGGTCCTTCACCGCAGAGAGGTGAAGCCTGGATGGAGTGTCACAGGAAGTGGCCACACGCTGGGCCACAGTCACTGAGCACACGGCTACTCTGACAACTTTGACAGGAGGTGTTGCGCGAGGTTAACAATATACAAAATCATTATTTAACAACAAAAAAGTCCCACTGTTAATAAAGATTCATTAAGATTGTCCTTTTCTTTAACCCCAGGAAGAATTTTTTTTGTTAGATTGTTTTTTTTTTTGGAAAATAATGTGAAAAGTCAGGGGTCTAGAAATCCATTGCTGTGAACTTGATTGTTACATTAGCAATAGAATGCTCACTGAAGAACATAGTACTCAATTACTTGTGTTCCAACAACTAAATTCACTGTAAGCCACTTCCCATTCCAACTGGGTACCTTTCCTCTGGATTTAACAATCCTGTTCCAACACCCTGGTGGCCAATTTCAACTGACATGAGATGAAACAATGATGAAGAAGAAAAAGCCTTTGGCTTTAAAAATGATCAGAATCTATTCCTTACTGTGCATATCAGCCCAGCGCTCAGTAATAAACCTGTCATAGAGAAATGTTCTTTAAATTTAACTGTGTTTTCTAGTGTCCTTGGGTCCCCATCTGCAGCTTGATTGAATATATTTCCATATCTTATTTAAAATGTAATTTGGTAACACTTTATAATAACTACCATTTAATTGTTAAAATGGTGATCAATTAAACTTTAGTTAATCCTAATTTATCGGAAAACAATGGAATGGAAATTGATCATGTTTTTAGATTATTAATAGTGTTATACTTGATGTTATTTTGCTGAATATTTGTATCAGCAATGATACAATATACACTTTATAAAGAAAAAAAAATTTAAATTTACTCAAAGTAATGACCTAATTACATAAATTACAGCATTATTATTATTTCTTAAACATTTTCATTTCATTGTTGGATAACAGTGAAATAACTATCAACTAAAGCCTTCACCATTCAAGAATGATGGCTCTTATCAAGTGTTACCAATAAGTACTATAATACAAATATTTTCTCATACAATAATGAAGGTTACTGCATATTATGAATATTAACAACTCACTATATGATGCAGATAATAATCGTCATCATGGCAATGATGTCTAAACACATGGTTAGGCTTAAGTAATGTATAAATTAGTGAATTCATTATCAGAGAGAAAGACACAGCTCAATGCTTCAACATATGTTAGGGATGTTTGTGATCGGTGTCAGTACTATTTGACCAACACCAATTTAGAGATATGTAACTTTGACAGGAAGTTCTTCGATATGGGCACAACTGTTTATGACTTCGCTTGATATAATGAAGCAGATGACCAGAAAAATTGGATGACTTCACAAACAAAAATAAAAATGAAATTAAACGGCACAATGAGAGCAGTGAGGAGTCAAAACTAATTTGCACATTCAGGATGGACCTAAATTTCGGAGTCAAAGAATAAAAAAATAAATAGGTAAACAAATTATTGTCATTTTCTATCAAAGGATGTATAATCAACAGATTGGCGCAATTTAGACCAATAAATCAAGCAATACATAGGTTCAACGTATGGTTGGGAACTTCTAGAGGAGTGTAAACCTTCTGGAACTATAGTACAGCGGCTAAGATCAATCTTTCACCAAGATCATGCATCTTTGGAAGAAAGCATGAAAATTGGTACAGAGGTTCTGTTGGGTCCATAGATCAAGAAAAAAAATGGTAAAAAAAAGTGGTACCGACCCCCCTGGAGGCCGCCATATTGGAATCCAAGATGGCCACCATTTATTATCGGTTTTTGCTCATAACTCCTTAACTAAGGCACCTAGAAGTACCGTTCTTCGACCTATCCCTATGTTTTCAGGTCCAGAGAATCCAATGGGATCATTTTAAATTACGTACCATGTCGGCCATATTGGAATGCAAGATGGCCGCCATTTGTAATCAGTTTTTGCTCATAACTCCTTAACTAAAGAAGCTAGAAGTACCATTCTTTGACCTATCTCCATATTTTCAGGGCCAGGGAATCCAATGAAATCATTTCCAATCATGCACCAAGTCGACCATATTGGATTTCAAGATGGCCGCCATTCAGTTGGCGTGTTATGGAGACGAAAATCTTTAGGGACAGTCAACTGCATGTCCTGAGCAATTTAGTTCAGTCAATGGAACGAAACACTGCATGGTCATTTTTTGGAGGAATAATATTCCTCCAATACCTTTTGTTGATGCCCAGAGCATCTTTGTTTAATAGCTCGAATATAGGGGGTACTAGATTCGATCTTTATCACTAATATTATGTAATACTAGAAGCACATGGATCCTTAGGGAGAAGAAAAAAAAACGGGTTTTATTTGCAATAAAACAACAAAATTCAGGAGTTTGGACCGCATCTATTGGACCGCATCTATTGGACCGCATCATCTGTGAGATCTGGTCACAAGCAGCTCATGGTCAGAACTGCAGACACTGACATAGTTGTGGCAAACTATCACAACTTCCTGGATATTGAACACCTTTGGATTGCCTTCGGAACTGGAAAAGACTTTCAATACATTCCAATTCACGAGATTGCCGAGGCCATAGGTCCACATATGGCCAAAGGCCTGCAATTTTTTCACTCATTTACCGGCTGTGACACAATTTCATTCTTCGCCAACTACAGGAAAAAGGCAGCATGGAAAACATGGTTGGCATGGCCTGAGGTCACAGACACATTCGTTTGTTGTCATCTCCAGTACACACCAGTCCTCCTGTAAGTACCATCAAAAAACTTAAATGATTTGTGGTGATCATGTACTGCCGCACGAGTGATGATGAGGATGTGAGCACGGCAAGGATGACACTTTTCACAAGGAATTCATGCAGTATTGACAACATTCCCCCGGCAAAAGCTGCTCTTGAAGAGCATATCAAGAGAACAACATATCAAGCAGGACACATCTGGGGCCAATCGCTTCAACTGCAGCCACAGTTACCAAGCCCAACTGAGTAGGGCTGGGAGAAGTCAGGTGAAGATTTTAGGCCAACATGGACAACGCTGCCAATTGCCAAAAAGGCCTGTCTCGAACTGATTTCATGCAACTGCACAACGGCGTGCAAAGGAAACTGCAAATGCTTCAAGAGAAACCCAACTGCAAAGCCAATTTGCACTCATCTATGTAAACGTGGTGGTTCCTGCTACGAAACCTTGTGCCACTGCGGAGTCCTTCAACTAATCCTTAAGACATGGTCACAAAGTATATCATGCAATCTATTGACTCAGGACTGTAAAAGATTTCAAAGTCAGGACGGTACTAACAGGCCTTCTTTGGCTCATGACGCATAATCGCCAAAGATGAAAGGAGAGGCTATTGTAAGTTCAGCTGTCTTTGATCATGTTTGTGATCTTAAAGGTGGTTTAGTGTCAGTGTTAATGACTTTCACATCTGAAAAAGACATCAGTTATTAGTAATCTTTTCTTCATGGCATTTTACCCCAGTATTCTATTTTGATACCAATAGCCCCATGAAAACCTTTAACACTAACACAAAAACCAACTCTGATGTCACATATAGAAATACCAGCAAAAACCTATTAAAAACGGCAGCCATCTTGGATTCTAATATGGCTGACATGGTACATAATTGAAAATGATTCCATTGGACTCCCTGGCACTAAAAACATAGGGATAGGTCAAAGAATGGTACTTCTAGGTGCCTTAGTTAAGGAGTTATGAGCAGATACGCATTAGCAACAGCGGCCATCTTGGATTCCAATATGGCTGACATGGTATGCAATTGAAAATGATTCCATTGTGTTCCCTGACCCTAAAATCATAGGCATAGGTCAAAGAATGGTACTTCTGGGTGCCTTAGTTAAGGAGTTATGAGCAAAAAATGATTTGAATGGCGGCCATTCCAATATGGCGGCCGCCAGGGGGGTGGTACCGCATGTATCCATTTTTTTTCTTGATCTATAGGCCCCATAGAACTTCTGTACCGATTTTCGTGCTTTCTGCCAAAAATGCACGATTTTGGAGCTTAGCCGCTGTACTACTATGACTGTCCTTAGAGAGGGAAAAAAATGGCTTGAATTAGCTAAGTACTTTTTATAACAAAAGGTGGCTACTTTAATCAAATCAAGATTTTGATAGTCATAGTAATCCAAACAAGCATGTAAATTTAAATTTTCCATTGCTGACTGCTTAGAAATTATTGGTACCCCAATATCTTTGACCAATAGTGTGACACTCTTTCTCACTGGCTTTTACGTACTGCTCCTCATATTAGCCAAACCCAAGAATTTATCTGATCTGTTACTAGTAAGGTTAATGGTTTGTAGAAGAGCACTGATTGTGACAACTGCTCAGAATTACAGCAGTGGATTGCATTTCAGTTGCAAAATATCCAGGAAAACACCAAATGTCTTTGCTGCATTTGCCAAAATTTGAGACTCTGCCCAATATCAGATCTGAATTTGCCCGTTGGGCCTTTTTGGGACATTGCAATGTGTGGGCTGTCCTGCCATAGATCTGTGCTCATTTTTAGCACTCACACTGCTCAGACTCTGTGAATACAGCAGCTGAACTGTCGAGGCGGCACCTCAAAGGCCCAGCATTTCTGAGAGCACAGAAAACATTGCTCCATTCCCATCACCCACAGATAACCCCCTGGGTAAATAAACAAACAAATAAATAAATAAATGTTCTCAGCACAATACGGAGCTGCACAAGACATATCTAGAGCGCTGACTACGGCCCAGATAGCAAGCAACTCCGCTCCGGATCTGCTCCGGCTCTGAGCTGGATCAGCTGGAGTCACCACAGAGCCGCAGCAGATCCAGATCGGAGGTGCTTGCTATCTGGGAAGCCACATAAAGCATGATCATAAACCAAACATAGCTAAAAAAAAAAAAAAAAAAGAAGAAAAACACATCATGACATGATTATTGCTGAGTTCAACAAATGGCAAATGGCAAGTATAAACTACCCCTGTATGCTCGCGCTGGGGGGTGGGGGGGATTCTGTCTGATCACAAATGGAAGTAATTGGCAGAGGTGAGTGCGAGCATCCGTCTCTTTTTAAAGTTTGAAGGAGAGGACTAAGGCAGTAGGTAACAAAATTGTGAGAACTGATGTTCACCCATTTTGATAAAGCTAATGTATTCTTCATACATCTCATGACAATAACACCTCATTGCATATTCATAATGCAGCTTGAGCCAATTGTTTTATTACTCTGTTTTTCAGCAGATTTTCATTGACCGAAATAGGACAGAGCTGTGTTTCAGTCTTGAATTAGGTCGGTGACTTTATCTCTGAAAAAACTGGTCTAATTCTAAAGTGCAATCTAATGTTCAAAGTCTCAGCGCAGAGCTGCCTGCAATTGAAAACTAACCAAAATTCTACCGCACTGCAATCATCATCAGATTTAAACTGCTTATTATCAAACTATGACTAAGGTTAAAAGCCAGACAAACTTCAAAGAAAAGCTTTGTTTGGAAAAACAGACCACAATAAACATGATCCATAAAAATGTAAATTTTCACTTGAACCAAACAAAATCAATCTGGGTTTTATTACTTCGCAATTTTCCATCATAAATTTATGATTTATTTGTTACTACAGAGATTAGCTGTGGGGTGCATCCCTTGTACCCAGATGAAAGGTCGTTGCTCCATTAGGGAATCTGTAGGAGTCAGCGTAGTGTAATTTCCCATTTCACCTTCTATTTTCAATCATACATTTTTGTTAAGACAACTAATTCAGGACCATTCTCGTCTTGCACAAATAACCCTTACGTGCCAGCATGCAGAAATTTTCATATCCTGCTGTCTCCTCTGCCCAAATACTGATTTTCCCTGTGTTTTTCGATTGCCTCAGAGTCCTCATTCTTATCCAGAAAGGGCCAGTGTGGACGCAGGCTTTCATTCCAACTAAGCAGTTACACACCACATTCTACAAATCAAGGTCTTCAGCAAACATTCATATTCAAACTAATCTTGTATCTCTGAATATTTGATCTTGATGCGTGAAATCTGCTGTATTCCTCCGTGAATAAATGCATCCAACTTGTGCTAAAATGTATAAGCAACACTTAACTTTATTATTTCATAGCACAACGTGCTGTGGTTTACTCAGAATTTAATGAAAACTTTAAGCAAATGTGATATCTAGTCTAAATTAACTGGGGTAGAATAGTCATGCTTGGCTTTGTAAAAGCTGGGTGTCAGAAGGTTAACCAAATAGTTTACTTTAATTGGGTGTTTTGTTTGCTAGACCAGACTGCTGGACCATGAAAGAGAATGGAAGAAGGTGGATGATTTTCTCACCAGTGCTTTGTTGCAGTCTTTTTTATGTAGTGTGCACTGCTGGAGAGGGAGGGAGGCAGGAGGATAGAGAGAGAAACATTCAGTGATGATAGGGATAAATCATTATATTCCTCATCTAATCAGTGGAATGCTATCAGAGTATATACACCAAGGATAGTGCCAAGAAAACAATTCATATTTCCTCCATGCATATCTCATCACCTACTTCCCAAAGGGCTCTTTCATGTTTCTGGAGCTATAGTAGCTAAGTCAGCATGTTATTCTAGAATACTTTCCATCCTTGTCACTCCTATGCTATAAAATGAATGGAAGACACAAGCACACAAGCCGCACTTTAACCAGTGGCAGTTTCTGAACTGAAACTGGGTGGAGGGGGTTGTGGCATGAAATATTCCTTTAGACTGTTGTTTTGCCTTGATCTGTTTTAAATCAATTTTTTGATTTACTCATTTTCCAATGACACTTATCTTTTTGCAAGTTAAAATCTGGACGTAATGTCACCACTCAGGGAGAAAAGAGTCAAGTGACCAGCAAAATATTTACTAAATGATGCTGTAATTTTTGCTTTTATACTATAACAATGTTGAGTCTTTTTTTACAATAAGGGCAGGGATGTTCATGTTCATGATGCTTTTTTAAATATTTGAAAATCGAACTTTAATGTCCTTGGTGGTAAATAACAGTGGATGGTGTCACACAGCAGATATAAAAACTGACCATTAATTTCTTATTTACAGTACGCAATTAAAAAAAGACAACTCATGTTGCTCACATTTCCCCAACCAGTTCCTCATCCAAATTCATCTGGTCTGTATTTTTTTTGAAACTGCAAGATGCAGCACACACACGAAAGCCAGTTTTTCTAACTCCATATTTGTAAACGTTTGCCGCTTACGTCCCTGTGGTTATACACTTGTTGCATGCAGCAACTCCCTCGGGTAAGATAATCATGTTGTGCGTGATGGACTGTGAATTTACAGATGTGTGGTGTGAGGAAAAATCAGGAATGTTTCTCCTAATGAACGTGATGCAACCCTATTTCAAAAGTCAGGATTTTTTTCAGAGCCCAGCATTAAAAATTATTGGGTTGGCCCCAGTGCGTCTTTAGACAGTTCACAAAGGTTAAGATCTTATGTGAAAATCAAGTATTCTGGGCTGATCATCAATGCCAAGCAAATACCTGATCCGGACTTCTCCTCTGATTGTTGGGAGGGAAGATTCGGGGAAAAATCGATGAAAAATCTGAGTGCGGCATCATCGTAACTAAGAGAACTGGAAACTTTGGGTTTTCAGTTCAGCAGCCACCAATGACTTCGAGCCTGGCTACAAAAAAATTACAAGCCATATTGTGGAATCATTTTAATATTTGATTAATTTGCTTTATTATTAATCGTTTATCCTTGCTTGTTCTGGCTCAATTTTTCTTAGGCTATAGTACTCTTGCCTGTTTCTGATTAGCCTAGGCCTTCATTGCTGTAGCTTCCACAAATTTGAACAATGCGTAATTGCTTATAGTTTATCTGGAGCCATGCGGTCCTGACAAGGCCAAGATGTTCTCTTTCTCTCCCAAGTTTAGGCATTCTCAGGAAAAAAAGTCCAAGGAGAGCCTGGGATGCCGAAAGATAAGATGTATATGCGTACTTCAGGGCTGGCTTTACGTGGGCTGCGTGCGTCTGCAACATTCCTGTTGATACCATGATGCTTAAATCAGCTAGGTGGTGATGAGGGTGTTACAATGGACTCTTATTTAAACACTAGCAAAAGAGACTTCCTTATCCTTGTAATTACTGACGAGACCTGTTGTCCGCAGGGATCCTTTTTCTGCAGCGAAAGTCAACTGACTTTGGCTTGGGTATTAACTCCTTTGTCTCTGTCCGAGTTCTTTTTGAAGGTTACACCAGGAATATAAAATCAAAATACCTACAACACATATAAATAAAGGGACCTCGCCAGTGAATGGTTACCTTGCAACGTCATGCAAGTTAGCTGGTTAGCCAGCTATAGCGTAACTGAGCCTATAGTTGCTAAGGCTTTCAAAATGTTCATGAAACATTGATCATAACAAACGCAAAATAATCCCATCTGTTGTTTCAATTATGTCAGGAAAATATAACTTTAATGAATTTTGCATTAATTTTTTCACTTATTTAAATCACTCATTAGGGAAAACTTGACCGTTTTGTCATATCAGTCATGTTGGTAGCCTACTTGCTGTCTGCCTATGAGTCAGTTCTTGCCGATTTGATAATTATAGCTGTCAGTACATGCATGTAGTCATAGAAAAAGGTATGCCGCTTTGATCGAGACATACAGTATAGAATACTCTTCTTGCTCGTAGAAACCTGGTGACCGCAAGGATTCAATCATTGCCCACAAGAATTCCTTTTAAATTCACTTTGTAATGGTACTGTTATGACCCAGGCCAGGAATCATGTGCAGAGGCAGAACACAATCCAAAACAAGGTTTATTGACAGTGATTTGGTGACAGTGGGGCAGAGCCCAGAAAAAGAAGGCACAGTTCAGTTCAGATGTTGTGGGGGAAGCTGGGCTGGGGCCAGTGGGATAACAGCCAGATGGAGTGCCAACCTCAACAGAGCCAAACTGGCCTGAGGCAGGATGGAGTAGCTTAGGAGGAACTCCGTTCCAATCCTGATGACTGTAGACGAATTGGGAGCTTGTTCTTAATAAACTGGACAGAGGAACAGTTTTGGACAGGGTTAACAAGAATGCAGTCCCAATCCTGGACCCTGAATTGGGCTTGGGAGCTTGTCCCTATTTAAGTGGACTAAGGAGCAGACTTGAACTGGATAAATGAGAGCGTGACCCTGAATCAGGTTTGGGAGCTTGTTTAACTTGAAAGAGGGAGGGTTTCGTAATTCAGTGTCATTAAAGGTTATGATAAACTTTCAGAAGAAGAAAAGTTCTACTCGGAAATACTGACTGGATCTCAGCATAAGTAGCACATTACAATCAAGCAACTTGCAACTCAAAGCAGGAGGTTCAAACACAAATCACACGTACAGGAGGGGGCAACAATGAAACAAGACACAGCTAGGGGTGGGGCACACACAAGACATAAATCAATCAAGAGACATTACTTTTAATAGACATTTAAGTTACTGAATTGGAGGAGACACAGAAGGCATGCACCCGAGGGTTGTGACAGGTGGGAGACCTTATGAGACTAAACTTGAATGCATCACTCAAACTGCTATTCTTGAAAGTTAAGGAGTCAAAATTTACCGGGGGGATAAGTTTTTGTTTTGCTAGTTATTTGTTGCTTGTGTAGAGGATACCAAAAAGCATTACAATAAATGTAGCAACTATAGATTTTGGCATTGAGAACCATGGCAACTACAGGCGCGGCTACATAAGTGCATCGACTAGCTTTTATTTCAAGTCAGTTGTTCACAATTTGTTATTCTCTGTGGTGTGTTAATTGAGGCACAAGCTCCTCCCAGGCTGTAGTGTATCCTCATGGCTCATACACATATGGCTCTGTAGTGATTGTATCGCTAGGCTACTAGGCAACAGCGTGCCGACAAAGGAGCTGTGTCCACCTGCCGTTCTTTTCTGGCAAAAAAGCTCTAATAGAGCGCTTTTTGTATTTTATCATCTATATTCTTGGCACCTATTTGTATAAGATCTCATGAACAGAGAATTTTTGCCTTCATATTTTGTTTGGAAGTGATAAATCACATTGATTATGGTGATGTCCCCGCAGTCATTTCACTATGAGCGGGCTGTCAGATTAACACACTTGCTTTGGTGATGAGTCGGTCCTAGTGTGATAAGTCCTACTCCAGTATTATTGGTTGCTGGAAAAGGAGCGATAGTGATGACACTGACGCCTTTCTGAAAAGTGCAAAGATTTTCAGCTCGAAGTGCTCTGAGTGACCACACAAAAAACATGCTGCACTCTGAAAAAAACTTGGTGCAGGGCTATCTCTCATGGTGGCCGCATATGCTCTCTCCTCATTTAGAACAATTGAAAAAAGATGCTAATGCTCAGAAAAAAAATGCTTGGTCAACACAGATTCTCATGCAAAAGATTTGTTTGTAAACATGTATCTTTTGAACAGTAAGCCATGCTGAGCCATGCTCTCAGCATACTGAGAGTTGACTGTGCTCACAGGGGGTGCACTAAACCAGTTATAACAAATCAGATGATCCATTTACAGTTGCACATTGACACTCATGTTATTAATATACTGATGGTCCATTAATAAAACCAAATAAATTCTGAATCTTTATTTCTTGTTTTCTACGACCCCAATTGTTACGGGTCGTTCAAAAACCACTCGCGAGAACAGGAATTCCAAAATTCCAAAAAGCCGCTTGCACACTGGACGCGAAACAAATTTTCTGCATGACAGATTGCATTGAATTGCGATGTAAGCAGTGTCTACGTGTCCGAAAGTCGAATAGGGTTTTAATATATCTCTCGGTCTGACAGTTGGATGGTTTCATATATTACTCTGTGTCCGACAGTCGATTATTGTTTTTAATTTCTTCAAATCTACTGAATCTACTGAACAGAAACATTGATTGAAATTCTCAGTAATCATCTTGAAGAACTGAGCCCTCTTCTCAAAACATTCACATTTAATATCTAAAAGATTCAGTAGATTTGAAAATATTAAAAACAATAATCGACTGTCAGACATGGAGTTATATTGAAAACATCCGACTGTCAGAGACAGAGATATATTAAAACACTGTTCGACTTTCGGACACGTAGACACTGGATTCAACGCTGCTATGCGATCTGTCATGCAGAAAATTTGTTTCACGTCCAGTGTGCAAGCGGCTTAATACTACTATTATTGTCACTTAGGTTTTATCGTTTTTAGTGGGGGAAGGGAATACAGCCTGATTGCTATGATCTTGTACTGAGTTAAGATCACATATTGAAAATAAAAGTGTAACGTATCTTGCATTGTTGTCCATGCATGTTAATCCCAAAATTTTAAGCAGCAACAGGGTGTAATAATAGGAACACGCGGTCCATCGTTTCTCTTCCCCGTGATGCAGGCAGAAGAAAAAAATGAGTAATCGTCGTATTTCATTCCAACGTAAGCTTGAATGATCTGACGTAGTTTCCTTTTGAAATTCCATTCAAGTTTGCAAATGGTAATAGTTCGAGAATGCCCAACCTAGCCAACTAACTCATATTCGTAATGTTTAATATAGACATAAGCAGTGCAGAAAACATGCCTGAAGCAGCAAAGTAAAATGCAACATTCACACATCATGCAGATATAGGACAGAGGCTTCTTTATTTCAACAATTTAAAGGTGAGGAAAGGAGCTCATTTTATTGGTGAAAATTTGACTCGGCTGTGTTAAACCCACTTACGCCTTTTCTCCTCCCCTTTGCCACTTGCGCCAGCAGGAGGGACAGAGGTGGGACAGAGGAGTACTCGCACCAGGCTACGCTGGGCACGTAATTGCAACATACGGGACACAGCCTGTTGGCGCGGCGCTCCCCTGATTCGCTGCACCTGCGTCTATGAATTTAGAGTCCTCTTAATCTACAGTACATGATATCATCAAAAGATTCAGATAATCTGGAGAAGTCTGTGTGCAAGGGAAAAGTCTGAAGGTCAATATTGCCGTCCAATGGCAGAACCTAGTAACTGTCATTTTGGTCAATATTGAGTTAACATTATTTTTGTAGTTATTATGTTTTGTGCTTCATGTTCACATACAGTCCATTGCAAAATGCCCACCCATTCCTTGAGTATTGCCATGCCCAAACCTAGTAAGTACCATCTGCGTTGATCCATACCATGGCAAAACCTAGTAACTTTAGGGGGCTAAAATTTACTTGAGCATATTTCACATTTTAGGTGTGAAACCTCAATGGAAATTTGATTATTTTTAGAAAAAATTCTTATGAAAACTCTGGGTATATTTTCTGAATTCACATTAAAAGACTACATTTTCCAGGACTTATTATGAGCATATTCCTTCTCATAGATTGGAGTGAAACCACAAGTTTGTCTCTGGAATGGCGTGAAAATCTTGAAATCGGCTTCTCTTCTCTGCATGTTGTTGAAGTGTCTGGGCTTCGTGTCCACCGCTACGTTTTGATTTGTGATTATTGAAAATACAAAACCATCTCATGAACTCATAATGTGTATATAAAAGAAATTGTTCTTCAGAATTGTTCAGAAAGAATTGTTCTTCATAGTTTGTATAGATTGTATATACTATGGAAGTTAGAGTTCGATAGTAGAATGTACTTGATAATGACATTGGTTCTGGCTTTTCGTATTGGAAAAAGCAAACGGGAAGATTCTTACTGCAATAGTTGATTAATAGTGATCCCTACAGTCTCTATGAAACGCATACTACTTTTTATTGAGAACATTATCAGTTGCAGGTAAAATATTAGGCTGTTCCTATAGGATGCACGCCCCTTCCCCAATGTGCCTGTAGAGAGTTCACTGTTCATCTTGCACTATGTAAGGGATAATTAACGAGAAGGCGTGCATTCCACGGTTTTAATATAACCAAATAACCACTTCGCCTCCGCGAAGTGTATTAAAACCGTGGAATGCTCACCTTCAAGATGATTATCCCGCTTATACCATGGTCATTTGCCAGCAATATCAAATCGCAGCATTCAGAAATTTTGGTGAAAGTTTTGCACTAAAAAAAAAGAGCTGGTAATCATTAAAGAGGTGCCGCGCCTTCTCATACCCAATAGCCTACTATAGGCCAAGTTAAATTGAACCAGCTATCCTAGTTCATCTTACGTTCATGGAGAAAGATTTTTTTTGCACACGCTTACATCCATTTACCAGCTGATTTGATAACGGATTCCAGCTGAAATGGAGATTATGCGTAACGCAACATTATGTGCGATTATGCAGACTGTAGCTAACTTGCTACCCACAATTACAATGAACTTATGACGGTTTCCGCAGTCAGCGAGCTGAAATCAGTCTGCTGGCATAGCACGCAGCTAGCGAACTGTCAGCAGTTGCTGACACATGAAGTGGACACGTTAGCATCCTTTGTAACCGTACACAATTACAATCGTTTAATGAATAAAGCCTGATTACTTCGCTGCTATAATATTTCCGGTCATTGTCGCTCGAGTACCGATAGTTAACCGCCCCGCTGGACGCAACTTGTATGACGCCGCTAAATTTACTGGAGATAAATGAGCAGCTTGGTGTCCGTTGTACCCAGCCGAATACCACTTTTAACGTTGCTAGGGTTACAAGTTGGCTAGTGGATGAATTTCGAATGGTGAAACGACCGTAGCCGAACTACCTGTGCGGTTTCATGGTTTTAATGCATACCTGCCAGCCAATCAGAAAAACATATTCACCCAGACCATGGTATAATTGGTCATAAAGGACTCATTGTCACAAAAGTTATCTTAGTAACGATGTTTAATGTGCTGGAAAAGAAATAAAATTTGTATATCTCTCCATGTACCATGCTTTGCCTTCGTAATTTATGTGACCTTTCATGGAGTTTTTAACAGCAAAACCAAGTAACTCATTTTCCTGCCAAAATAAACGGGCCATTTAAGGGTTAAAATTGTCCTTGAGTTAGTGATCCCTAGAGAATAATAATGAACTATAAAACTAACCTTCCCCAAATAACCAGGCTTTAATATCAAATTGTTTCATTTTCTGCTTTTTTCTCAAAATCAAATAAAAGTGAGTTACTAGGTTTTGTCATTGGACGGCGGAATATTGGATGCTTGTGGTCTTTGGGCCCTCAGACGGAACTGCATTAAAAACGGGAATGATTCTGCATTGGTATACACTGATTGGACTCGGGAACACTTCCATAAATCATTTTCTGTGAACCCAATTTGTTGTGCAATCTACAAATTCAAGTTCAAGCTGTATCAAACAAAGAAGAAGCCATATATGTTTACACGATCAAGAAATGCCACTGTCTTCTGTGGACCCACGTTTATTTACAATAGACTGAGGCAGAATGGAAAAATGTTATATGGTCAGATGAATCAAAATATGAAATTCTTTTTAGAAACCACAGACGCCGTATCGTGCAATCTAAGGGGGAGAGGGACCATCTAACTTGTTATCAGCGCACAGTTCAAAAGCCTACATCTCTGATTGTATCAGGTTGCATTAGTGCCTATGGCGTGGGAGCTTACACATCAGGGAAGGCATTATTAATGCTGAAAAGTATGTAAATGTTTAACATTAACATGCTCCCAATGTCTCTTTCAGGGAAGACCTTGCATATTTCATCAAAACAATGCCAAACCACGAACTACAACCATCACAACAGCATGGCTTTGGAGTAGACGAGTCTGAGTGCTGAACTGGCCTACCTGCAGTCCAGACCATTCACTAATAGGAATGTGCATCATAAAATGAAAAATCTGGCAAAGAAGACCCAGGACTGTTGAGCAGCTTGGAATCCAACATCTGACAATAGTGAGACAACATTCCTCTTCCAAAACTTCAGATGTTGGTCTCCTTACTTCCCAGACATTTACAGACTGTTGTTTAAAGAAGATACTAAGCCATGGTAAACATGGCCTTATCCCAACTTTTTTGAGATGTTTTGCTGTTATCAAATTCAAAATGAGCTGATATTTTTCATGAAATGGTCAAATGTCTTTCAACATCCAATATGTTGTTTCAGTTCTATTGTGAATAAAATGTCAGTTTATGAGATTAGCTAATCATTGCGTTATGTTTGTATTTATGTTTTACACAGCATCCCAACTTTTTTGGAATTGGGGTTGTATGTTCAAACCTTAGTCAATTATTTTATTTGCCAGGCTGAGTTTTGATTGCAAGCCATATATGCAAAATGCAAATATTGTTATGTAACAGTGTTATCCATCAATCAAGGCAGGACAGCTCAAAAAGTCAAGAAAGTAATAAACATTGTCATATTACCAGTAATTAAATATGAATTAAAGGAATCATTGAGTCGCGATTTTTCTGCCAGATTTTGCAAGTAGGCCTTATTGCTTCATACTGATATTTAGGATATTTCAAATCTGTATAGTTTATCTCACTTTTTTTTCGGACGGGGGGCGGGGGGCCTGGGGGTTGTTCCCAAAAAAAAATTGTAAAATCTTGTAAGGCAGACAGAGTCGAGGTTGCAAAATTGCATTTGCCTTATGTTGTATCTTTAAATCGGTTTCCTCTGGTTTTATTTTGTGTAATATCTGGGTCACCATCTTTCTGATTACATTTTTTGCAATCTTTGTGTAAGAAATAATCTCTGCTCTTTTTTGTTTTACATTTTCAGCTCTCTCCAGCATTTTTCTTCTTTCATTCGACGAACCGTTATTGACCATTACAAGATTATGTCTCAGAGATCTATACATACACGTTTACTGTGATAGCACTAAGAAATATAACAGGATCCAAATCCCCAGTCATGTCATGAAAATGGCGCTAGGTTGCCCATGAAGAGGAATCTTAGGAGAGCAGTGTCTTTTGTTTCTTTTATTATTTCTCCTGTCTCCACCACAAATGTCAAAGCTTTTTGATTGGGAACTTTTTTATAGCTGTTGAAATTCCTCAGGAGAGGCACCTTTGCCTGTGGCAGTCGTGCTTCACTTTTTCTTGCAAATATGAGGCAAACAAATCCAAAAAAAGGGGAAGATTTTCAAGCATGACTTCAAAGATTCTGTGATCTCTCTCCAGTCTTCCACAGCTAAGTGTCATAGATCTTTATTTCATTGCTAAACATTCCAACAGATTTTGACACTCACTTTCTGATACATCAAACTACAGTATAAATCTGCACAGAATGAGAAATGTCCACAGAGTTAAAAAAAAAAGAACTCTTCATCATCCTCATAATTATTTTGACTGATCACCTGCAATGAACTGTCAGTGATTTAAAAGTACAATTTAAAAGTTGTCATTCTCTGATGAATAGGATATATTATTCACTTATTATTACCTTACATCAAAATGTTGCTGTTAGAGCCAAACGCTTAATTACAGTAATCGGCTGTAATTAGCATAGCTGGCTGCAGTCTTGCAGTTCTGTGATTGAATCCCATTATTTATCAGCAATGCCAAGAGGTTTTTTTCTTCAGCAGAAAGAGGAAGACTGATAATTGAAACTAAACTATTTGTTTGTCATCAATTGGCAACCTTTTCAAAGATGAGTTGCGCAATTATTCTTGCATTACCTGAATTTTAAATGCATTTGCTTTGTTCAAGGTGTGATGATACAACATCTATACATGTACAGTGGGCATATACTGTGCATGTGTGTGTGTGTGTGTGTGTGTACAAGTTCAGCAAAAGTGGACCAAAAGGTTTTGAGATCAGCAAGATGAATGGAAAACAGAGCAAGTGTGACAAGCTACCCAGCCCTAACTGTAGGCAATTACGCTTGTAATGAAGGACAATATAGACTGCAATGCTATTCGTCTCTCAACATCAATCGGTCAATCTCTGTGGCCATGTGGATTTGAGAACACATAGTGGGAAAACATTTTTGGGACCTAAAATATGGGAACTAATAGAATTAATTCAGACTAGAATCATTTCTATTGGACTGAGTGAAGCAGACTTAATATGTTATGTTCAGGTCTTATTGTATGACCAAAATATGTGATTTTTAAGGAGCTCATTTTATCATATGCATACAGATGGGTGAAAAATCAATGAAAAAAAATCAATAGAAAAAGTCTTAGTAAGGATTTTTGGCCCATACGAGTGACCAGAGCAGCCTCAACATGCCTTAGCTAAAGTCTACAGGTGCAAAACTTTTCTGGATGAATGAAGTATCTTTTTTCCAATACAGTAGATATTCCCTCACATGGTGTTTTGACTATTGTGACTGAGACTGTGACACGTTGGTCCAAAATCTCTCATCTGGGTTCTGTTGGTTTAAGATCCGGTGACTGTGAAGTTGGTGGCATATGCTTTGGATCATTTCCTTTCTGTGGCCGTGCGTCCTTTGGGGCTTGAGCCATTTTCATCCTGGAGGTGACCACTCCCTTCATGATAGAAAGGTTGCATCATACTATGGGATATAAAGGTGATCACTCAGAATAATTTTACATTTATTTGCTGTGACCTTTATGCCTAAAAAGGGACGAGTGGACTCAACAATGTCAGGAAAATGAACGGAAACATCTGCATTTGTTATGTTTATCCATAAATTTATTCAGTTTTTTCCTTTAATTTCTACCACAATATTTCTTCATTTTTACATTTTTCAGGCTGTCAACTCTTGTTGTCATGTTTATTTCAACAGCAGAACAATAGAACAGTTTGAGGTTAAGACTCTGACTTCATCTCTCCCCAAAGATAAGTTTTCATGTGATATTGTGGAGTGCTGATTTAATATCCCCCCTCCCCTCCTTGAGCTGGAGCCTGCAGGTGGATGCTGGGCGCGTGGAGGGGGTTGAAAAGCAGGCAGCCATACTGGTGCAAAGCAGCAATGCATGGACAAGCAGAAGGACAGCTGGGAGATTTCCTCAGATTAAATAGTCCACCATTTTGAGAGGGTGTGTTCGTAGAGGATATAAATAGTTAGGTAGTTGAGCAGCTTGAGTTGTCAGCCTGATCTAGTGTGCAGGATTCTCTTCATTTCAGTCAGTCATCTCACATTGAAATGCTTGTCCTCTTTTTGGAACTTTCTTGCCTCTCTTGGTGTTGTGCTATCCTTAGGGCCTCTGGCGTCCTCTTGTGTGTGGCCTCCATGGAACAGCATGATGGCAGGTTTGTGGTGTTTCCCGGGGCTATGAGCTACTTCTGCGGCCTGGGGGCTTCTCTGCTGCTCTGGCAACTTGATACTTTTGCAAACCCTCCACATGAATTCCAACAAACTTCTCAACAGGTCTCTTTCTCTCTCTCTCTCTCTCTCTCTCTCTCTTTCTGTCTGTCTGTCTCTCTCTCTCTCACACACACACACACACACACACACATACACGCTTCATCCCAAACCCTTTTTAATCCTTCATTCACTGCATTATGATTTGTATCCCTGCAATGCATACAATTCATTGCATTTTAATTCTCAGAAATGAAGTTAATAAGTTAACTTAGGTTCGGGAGCAGGGCCACGCCTCAACTCCGCCTTCAATCACTGGACAAGCCTATTTATGCATGTTCAGCCCCTTCCTCTCCATTCGACTCAGATCTCTCGACCGAGGTGAATTCAGCATTCTCCACAACCAGCATTCTATCGATCTGCATTCTCCAAACCAGCATTATAAACAGGCCCACATTTTCCAAACCATCATTCTATCCATCCACATTCTCCAAACCAGCATTCTAAACAGACCCGCATTCTCCAAACCAGCATTCAATTGGACCGCATTCTCGAAAACAAACATTCTACCAGACCCATTGCCAGCTTCTCGCTGAGTAATGTTTTTCTGCCATCCGATGTTTCTACTTACCAAGCAACACGGATTATGAGTTCAAACTCCAGCTCAACCATCCGTCTCAAACTCAATTGCTCAACCGAACCGAAGTATTCCAACAAATTCTCCAACGCCTTCAGTTCAGATGATGTCTTCTTTCCAGATTAGACAGACCATCTTCCAGGTGGCGGATCAAAAACAGCTGTTCGCCACGTCTCACTGGGCTTCTCCCCCAGGCAAAGCTGCCCCGCCTCCAGTCAGCGTCTCCCGCTCCGGCGACTCCCTCCGGCGAATGTAACACGCTCCGAATTGAAGTATGCGTTTTTTTACGAGGTTGCCAAGGTTTTTATGGAGAAAAAACTGAGCTATTTGGCTTAATTACTGCAATGCTTCGCCGAAGCAACACCAAACAAGACTCCCTGGTTTGCAACATCCTTGTAAGCCTGACGTCTCCGAGACTACCACGCCGACCAGAAAATCATTAAAGCAACAGTCCGCAATTAAAGCGAGCATTCTCATTCCTCTGCATTAGCCATTGCTTCTAGTAAGCTACTCTCCACTGTAGGATTCGGACTATAACTTGCAGCTGCATCCTCACTTATTGAGTTACTAAAACTAGCATGACTCCTAGTTCCTAACGAGGGGACATTGTTGCTCTCTAACAGGCAATGAAAGAACGGACCTTAATTTCATCCACTATTTTAACACCTCAAAACGATCTCAGTCCTGTTCCACGTAAATCTCGAGTGAAGCAACGTTTCATCATCCAAAACTATTCAACTACTACACAGTGGCTTTGGCTCTTCACCACATTTCCTGCACCACTGCAACGTCATCATGCCGACAGCGATTCTGAAGCGACCGACCCCTGCTAATGGGCCAGAGACAATCATTGCAAGCCCGCCTCCCGCGATGTCACAGAGCCTCCACTGCCTGCAAGGCCACAGCTGGCTCCATCAGCCCCCCCAGTGGGGGACAGGTCATATCACCCCCTGTATCTGATCCCTCTGTGTTTTACTTTCTCACATTAATTCAGCCTTCATTTCATCCCTGTGTTCACAGGCGTCACAAAATCCCAGTGCACATACCTCCTGCCATCCCATCATCCCATCCTCCACCCTTCCTTCAGCTGCCCCCAATAGCATGACGTTTGCTCAACCTTTCTCTATCATGGCTACCACCACAGCACAACAGCCCCATTGAGCAACAACTAAGGCCCCACCACAAGCTAATCAAATTGATTGTTCTCAACCTCCTCATTCTCTTCATCAATAACTACACTATAGCCACAATGGTACCACCTACCCAGCCAGCTTCACTTATTCATCGCCCCTAACTTCTACCCCATCCTCTACTCATCCCAACTCATCTCAACCCTAACCTCTACTCATCCCGACTCATCTCAACCCTAACCCCTACTCATACCGACTCATTTCAAACCAAACCTCTACTCAAGCTCATTCATATTAACCCTAACCTCTGCTCATCTCAACCCGTTACAAACCGATCCTCTACTAAAGCTGACTCATCTCAACCCTTACGTCTTCTCATCTCAACTCATTTCAAACCAAACCTCAACTTAAGCTGACTCATCCCAACCCTAACCTCTTCCCTAACCTCTACTCATCCTGAATCATCCCAATCCTAACTTCTCGTGATCCTTACCCTACCCTGATCCACCCATCCTTGCTGTAACCATACTATTCCATTATCCCACAAGCAAAATCCTTCTGTCAAATCTACAAACAGAACTGCTGCCATTCCCTCTCTCATGAGAGTTCCCAGGAATCAGACATGCAAACGGAAATACACTTAGCAACACTCCTGTCTTCTTAGAAGGTGTTTAATTCTTCTATGATGGCCTTGTCACTCAACCTAAGGACATACAGATGCAGCTCCCTACTTAGGTTTTTGGCGGCTACGATAGAAGTATATGCTTTAGTTCCACTTGATCACTGAGTTCAGATCTCTTGATTAAGTGCCCTTCATCCGCGCTTCATGAGCTGTACCCCATAGTCATAGCTGTCATTCTTTGGGGGCAGGAACGGTCCAAAAGTCTATACTCATCCACCCAGATAACACCTCGTTCATAGAAATAATAATAAAGGTCGATCCCATTCTCCAACAATCATGCAATTCCTGCACAGACTTATCCTAATCTCACCTCAACATCAGCTCATCCTCAAGGCAGCCTGCATTGCTGGTTATCATAACTGCATCGCCGACTCATTATTTTGTTTCTCATTCCACAAATTCAGGCTCTTGGCTCCAGATTCAGACAGACATCCCACATCATTTCCACTGGTTTCAGCCAAAACCTCACCTGACTCCACAGCTCGAAAACCTCTGTAAAGCTTCTCAAGAAGCCATTCACGACAGCCTTGCTCTAAACACTATCTCAGCCTACTCAAGTGGCTGGAACACTTTCAAATTCATCATGCCACATACAATCCGTCATTCCCTCCTTAGACGTTATGTCCATCTGCAGTTTATCACCTATGCTCGCTCTGTCCAAATTCTGGGCCTCCACCATCCGGACCTAATTAGCGGGCATTAATATTTTCATCAAATTAATCACTGACCTTCATTGTCCTTCGACCTCCAATCTCACAAAATAATCTTAATCAAAGGCTACAAGAACAAAACCTACTCTCAAGCCCAGACGCTTGCTTCTCATCTCTGACCATCTCACCCTCTGCCTCCGCACTCTTTCCTGAGATACTCCAATTCACCCCAACGTCATCCCTCATCTGTATCTCCTGCTATCCCAGTCTATTTAACATAACCGTCCACTCTGACTCCCTCATATTCACTCTCCTAAGGAGTAATACTGATCCGTACGAAGTTTCCTTCCCCATCCATGTTTTCCACTCAATTCATATCTCAGCCCATGACTAAATACATAAGGTACAGATACACTGCAAAGGCATTACCTTAGCATCTACTCATTCTTACTGAAACTGACTCCACAGCTCCAAAACCTCAGTAATGCTTCTCAAGAAGCCATTCTCAACTAGTTCCCCCAGGAATCTCCGGAGAAAAAGTGTTGATTCCGCGGAGAACATTCCTGATTCTGCAGAGGGCAATTCTTGATTCCGCGGCTTGAAAGTTGATTTTCCGCAGGCATTTAAAAAAGACCTAAAATGACCAGTTATAAAGCAAATTTATGTAATAATGAAGCAAAAATTCTCTTATGAAATTATTTGCAATACCAAAACACTGCGAAACATTGTGGTTATAAAATAAGCAGCATCAATATTCTTTTTGTCCCTCTTGAGCAGATTTATTTGCATAACTTATAAAGTGCAAAACATTTCACCAAACTGTGGGTGAACGTGGCTTAGTAACTGAACAAGTGTCAAAGATCAAAGTAAAGATTTAAACAAAGTGTACACTATTCACTGTATCCTCAGGATATTGTAAACGTTACTGCATACCATAGACTGTATAAAAAGATGGATGAAGCTACCGTGATCTCACCCACTGGTTCGAAGATGAAGAAGTGAATCGAAGATCCGGGGAGGAACGTGGCTCTGGATCTGAACGTATCGGACGAGGACCAGAGGATAGCGACGCCCCGGAAGCATATTCTGGCTTTATACTTTATTCTAGTTTATATGGGACCATAATTTACGAAAATGAATGTCATGATATATTGAAGGAGACCTGAAACTTGCTATAGCTAACATAAAATGATGTGAAAAATCATTATTTAAATTAAAAATCAGGTCGGAAAGTAGGATCATTTTCTCATAGACTTCTATTGCATTGAACTTTTTTCTGCAACCACTAACGTCGCTATCTGCTGGCCTTTAAATAGAATGCCATTCTACGGTACTTCCACATGGGCTTCTTTTTTCAAATGAGGGTGCTGCGTCCATCTTTTTATATAGTTTATGCTGCATACAGCAGAAAAAAATCAGTTTCCGTAACCGGCAGCACCAGCTGTGAGTCTTAGATCCCGTTTATCTGACCGCAAAATCTAGCGGCCGGGATGAAAAATACATGTAAAATATAAAATTCTGCACCTCGCCCTATATTCCGCGGACTGCTTTGATTTCCGCGGAGGGCTTTGAAATCTGCGGAAAATTCAGCGATCGCGGAATCGCGGATTCCTGGGGGGAATACTCAACAGTCTTAATCTCAGCACACTCTACATTTTCTGCCTCAATTCTTATCTCAGCCCATGCGAGCCCCCGATCAGATACATAAGGTGAGGCTATGCAGCAAATACATCACCTCAATACTCTCCCTTACCAAAAACCGCAACATAGCCACTCGATTCTGGTTCCAGAAACATTTACATCAAGTCCTCTGCACTTCAGGCATTTCCCAACAATATTATTCAAGTCAGTCCTTCTGTATCGGAGCAGCATCCACAGCCGCCAGATCAGGCATCACCGACCAAACCATCCAGGTCCGTAGCCGATGGTCTTCTCAAGCATACCACACTTGCATAAGCAACAATCCATCAAGCACACGCTCAACTCTGCTCAATTTAATACTGACTCTTTGAGGGCTTGAAGTCAGCTCGGGTGGATCACACCGAGACGGAACCCCCACTCAGAGTCTCCCTCCACCTAGTCAGAAACATCCCTCAATCCTTTAAACATTTAACTTCACTTCGTTGTGGCGCGATCCTTGCTAGTGAAATGAAGTTAATAAGTTGACTTAGGTTTGGGAGCAGGGCCACGCCTCAACTCCACCTTCAATCACTGGACAAGCCTATTTATGCGTGTTCAGTCCCTTCCTCTCCATTCGACTCAGATCTCTCAACCCACCCACCCCTCTTCCCCTTACCTTCATCAGTCTTCATCCCTTCGTCCTCATCCAACCATCCTCATCCCTTCTCGCCCACATCCCTCCCCACATCCCTTCATCCTCATCCCTTCCCGCCTACATTCCTTCATCCTCATCCAATCATCCTCATCCCTTCCCACCCATATCCTTCCCCACATCCCTTCATCCTCATCCCTTCCTACCCACATCCCTTCATCCTCATCCAATAGTCCTCAATCCTTCCCACCCACATCCCTCCCCACATCCCTTCATCCTCTCCCAATCATCCTTATTCCTTCCTACCTCATCCCATCCTCGTCTCTTCCCTCATCCCTTCATCCTCATCCCTTCCCACCCACATCCTGTGATAATTGCAACTTGGGTTCTCGGTGAAGGTGTATGGATGATGCTTGTGCAACATTTTGTGAAACTTGTGTAGACAGGGAGTTAATATTCTCGGTCACACTTAACAGAACGCTCTCTTGTTCCAGCAACGAATTCTCTCAGCCAAACCAGCCTACTGATTGCCAAAGCTGGAAAGCCCTTCACCAAAGCAAGAAAGCATAGCTTGCTGGCTGGTAACAACCTTTTTGAATAGTAGCCACAGCTGAAGTCTCCATGTTGGCTAGAGTGTACCTCCTCACTCCCATCCATATCCTTCCCCACATCCCTTCATCCTCTTTCATTCATCCTCATCCCTTCGTACCTCATTTCATCCACATCCCTACCTTCATCCCTTCATCCTCTTCCCACTCATCTCCTCCAGTTTAACCCGATGCACACCTCTCATGTCCCTTCTAGGTACCGTCTGGGGGGCTCGAAGTTAGCTCGGGTGGATCACACCGAGACGGAACCCCCACTTAGTCTCCCTCTACCCAGTCAGAAACATGTCCTCCAGACAACCTCAACAACATCCTTCTTTTACTTTCTACCCACCCTCTCATCCCTCAATCCATGAAACCTTTAACTTCACTTCGTTGTGGCGTGGTCCTTGCTAGGGAAGTTCATTTTAATCCAATTCAATTCAGAATAAATGAGCAAGGCAGACTGGAATGCACTGCCCTTGGGTGGCTGTGGGTGTTGCAAATAAGCATAAGTTTACAAATATGACAGAATGTGATTGATGTAGTCCAACAACCTTTTTTTCTTTATTGTTTTTTTTTTTTATTGTCATTGAAGGTTCTGGAACAATAATGAATTGAAACAATAGCAATATGTTCAATTCTTGGCGGCGTTCTGGATAACTTTACTCACTGCATCCCTGTAGGAAATGATATTAAAAGCAGAGATATAAGGAGGAGTGCAGCATGTTACCCATGAGTCAGAATCATTTAAAGGCACTGCCACATCTCAGTCAGCAATGTAATTTTCCCCTGTTTTGCATGTTTTCAACACAATGTTTAGAAGTTTACAAGAACAGTGCGATAATGCTGGCCATTCATAATCCAAGCTATACAACTGAACTAGTACATATGTTTATTTTTTTATATTCAGTAGATGTCCTAATATTGACAGCTTACTGAATTATATCACAACCACACAATTAACACTGCATTGGGCGTGAAGAGCATTCCACAATAAAAGCTTTATAGCAAGTCAAACATGGTGGTAGTGTTAGTGCAATGCTCTGGGGCTGGTTTGCTGCTTCAGAACCTCAGAAACTTGCCAGTAATGTAACATAATGTTATTGATGGAGACATTAATTCTTTTCTTTACCAGAAAATCTTTAGTGAGAATGTCTGGCCATCAGTTTGTGACCTGAAGCTCAAGAGCAGTTTGGTTATGCTGCAGGACAATGATCCGAAGCACACAAGCAAGTCCACCACTGAATAGCTCAGAGGCAATAAAATTAAGGTTTTGGAGTGGCAGTCCAAATTTAATCTGAGAACATGTGTTATGACTTTAAACAGGCATTTAATGCTCAAAAACCCCCAATGTGGCTGAGTTCAAACAATTCTGCAAACAAGAGCTGCACAAAATTGCTGCACAGTGATGTAAAACACTTATTCCCAGTTATCACAAACATTTGATTGCAGTTATTGCCGCCAAGCGTGGTGCAACCAGTTATAGGTTTAGGGGGCATTTATTTTTCCACATGGGTAATACCATATATGTTCTGAATAAGTCTTACCATCAGAAAATGAAATAATCATTTAACAGCTGCATTCTGTGTTTACTCATGCTGTCCTTGTCTTATATTGAAATTAGTCGGGTAAAAACATGTCACATAACCAAAACGTAGTAGAGCTCAGGAAGGGGCCATGTACTTTTTTCATTGCACAGTATTTTTTTTTCAATACTACAATTAACCATTTACAGATGAGAGACACTGACCACAAAAAAAAAACTTTGTCATTTTTTTCATATTAACATAGCTTGATTTGCTAATTCTATGTGATGATTGCAAGACCGATGCTGGCCACTGTCATGTAGTTTCTTTTTTTTTTTTAATTGTGAAAGAAAACAGAATACATAAAGAGACATGTAGAACATGAAGAAACAACAATCAGTGATTGTGGGTGTGTGAAAGCGTGGGTGTGTGCAGAGTACGTAATGAGGAACAAATATAAATGGTAGGGACAGATATAACCATAGTAATAATAATCATGGTAATAATAATAATAGTGATAGTAATAAATAATAATAATAACAATAGTAATAATAGTAATGGTAATAATAATAATAATAACCATAAGAGCAGTAATGATCAATTACATCATTGTCATCATAGGCCTTGAAGAGAGGGGGCAAAAGAGAGAATAGAAAAACCAATAAATAAGATAAGCAAATAAGAGAAAGAATAAATTAACAGTAATAATAACAATAATAATTATACATTATAAAAATAGATAATAATAATAGTAATAATAATAGTGAACAATTGGAAGAATTGAAGCAAGGATCTGCCTCAGACCCCACACAGCCACAGAGCAGGCCGGCCCCCACCCATGTCTGCTATGGGATGTAAGGGGAGCTGCTACACCATGCGGTACTGGCCCACAGTCACCCACCAATCTTCCCCTCCTGGCCAACTCCTCCACCTCAGGCACCCCAGGCCCCCGCCGCACGCCCCACCTGCCCTATATATGTATGATTGTGTTTGTCTGTGTCTGGACGTGTGGTGCATTAAAAATAGTGTTAGCATGCCATTGCGGGGCCCGTCCCACGACCGGCTGCCACACGCATGCCCCACTTGCCCTATTCTTATTTTTTATTTTTTATTTTTTTTTTGATTTGTCATTGTTTTGTTTTGTTGTTTTCCTAAGCTGGTGTGTGATGCATTAAAAAAGTGAAGCGTGCAGCACGGACCCAGCCCAGGGTACTATCATGTAGTTTCAGCTACTGTTTCATTTTGATGTTCATTACTCTTCAGTTGTATGAAAATCGGAACATTGGCAGTAACATTGTACTGATAACCACTGTCTCAGGCTGGAATACTGGAGCGACTTTTTTTTTTTACTGTTTTATGTAGCGATATGTGTTGATCTAAGATAAGCAAACTAGTATTGAGTGCTCTCTCAGATCTGTGTGTGTGTTAAAAAATACTATACTGGACTTTGCATCATTCATCATCATTATTCTTCAGTGATCTCCAGAGTTCCCATTACTTTCCATAACAGTCCCTCTGCTAGGCAACACCCTACATGGATATCTGTGCCATTCCTGAGATTGATTGCACTGCAATTGATCACTTGTGCATCCTCTGGACTAATTTAAACTTTTGAAGCTTTAATTACCTGCACCTGAAGCAGCACATTGACAGCATCTCTTCAGAAATTACATTATCAGCTTCTGAATCCATTTTCCAAAAAATTAAGATAAGCGAGTGAAAGGTTCATGAATCAATACTTATACTTATTGTACATATAAGGGGAGGAGGAGAAAAAGGAATGTTGTATGGTTTTGTTTTTTTTTTTTTGGAGTGGATTATAATATTCAAATTAAATTCTTTATATCAGTCATTTCATTTTGTACTGTATTTCAAGCAATTGTGTCATGGTTATGGTTTTTGTCATGTTTATGTTCATGTTCAGTGTTCATGATTTTGTCTTTTATTTATTCTTTTTGGTTATTGTAACTCTCAGGTTTTAGTTCATTCCATTTCTGTTCCGTTGCACTTGTCTCCCCTCTCTTGTGATCTAGTTGGTTCAGTCCGTCTTCTCAGCCTGTGTGCGCACTTACTTCGGGTGATGTAAATGATTTCTGGTGTTTAAAATATTCCTTTGATTCTCGTTTACTTCCTTCGCCTTACTGTTCTGATTACTAACAAAACTAACATTTGTATTTTGTATCATAGTCTACGAACACAACTAATCCATGTACATAGATTACTAACTTACTAATGAGCACTCTAGTTAAATCTGTAAAGTTTCACCGTGACTAATTAATACTAATTCCCTCTCAGCAATCGCCCTGTTCTAGTCTCCGCCTCTTGCTCAGCTTTACCTGTCTCCCCCTGCGTTTCTGCGAGATCTCTTGCACGTGCTGAATTACTTTCCTGCACTCGTTACCTGTGTACTTAGAACTCCCTGACTGGAGCTGTTTAAATTTCATAGGCTGTCTGTGTGATTCCCGTCCGTGTCTTGGCTTTCGCCAATTTTTGTGGTTAGGGCTTCCCTCATGTGATTCTCCCATTGTAAGTAGTCTGATCCAGCTCACCTGTTCCCTGCATCGAATGTGACTTTCCTCCCGTCTATTTAAGCAGTCTTTTCACAGCCAGCTCCTTGTCAGAATGTTGATCAATGTTTATTTGTGCAGAGCACCTTGTATGCCGTTGAGTATTGTTTTTATTCTGCTGGTTTGTCCGACTACGATTCTTGCCTTTGCCCTTCTTGTATTGTTTTGTCTTTTTGGATTTTGACCCTCTTTTTGTATGACCATGATTTCTGTGTTTGGATGCCCTGTGTATGACCCTTGGATTTGTTCATCGACTTTTTGCCTACTGTTTTTGTACCTCTGCTCATCTGTCTTACTGGTTCTGACTCCTGTCTGTCTAGTCAATACTGCTTTTGGATTTCGTTTTGTGGCTTGGCAATTCTTGTGTTTTTTTTTTGGCTTAGACTCGGACCTCATTAAAGGCATACGTTTTTTGGATTTCTATCTCTCGCGTGTGGTTCCTGAACTGTACCTCACAAATTGCTCCACCCCTCTCTCTAAATTTGATTGCATCAGTGTTTTGTACTGGTTTTTTGTACTTCCTGTAGAATTTAAGCTTTATATTATTAAAAGTAACTGAGCTGCATACATTGAGCTTCAAAAAAGCATGGACCCCAAACTCACAGGGAATTCCTTCCTCTTAAACAACCTCGCACCACTGCATTGCAGGTGTATTATAACCGGTTGTCTTAAAGTGCCTTGTAACTTAAATAATCAATTCTCTTTTATATACCTTTTTTGGGACCTTGAGGGTATGCAGTGTACATACACAAAGTATCAGATCACTTTTTTTCCCCCCTAAATTTTACGAATCTAAACATCATCCCCATTCCCAGGGGCTTGATTTAAAATTGAGCAAAAATCTTCTCATCCCGTTGAGATTTCACATTGTACTTGAATTATCTACCTCTCTTCATTGGTGATCAGCACAACCACTGCTTATTTTCACCCTGCATCCATGAGCAACGATGTCAGATGTCCAGTGAGAGGCACTAGAGCAACAAACAATGCAGGCCCAGCCAACTGTGTCCGACACATACCCAAAAACAGCCGATTGTGCTCTGCTTTCAGAGTTGGCATTGGCAAAGCCAAATCGATCGGAGACCGTGGGGTCTACGACCAACCCATTCACCCCAGTAGCCTCATGCTCCAATGTTTACAATGATTTTAACAATAAGCGCACCAGCGGTCACTACAAAAAGTACTCTTAAAATACTTTAGTGTGCATAATCTACTACAGAATAATTTTTAATGAGGGCTCAACAGTCCCAATTTTCAGGTCATTAATGTGGTATTAGGACCCTTCAGACTGTTTCCTTTGGACCTCCTATAACAGAATTGTATAAGAGAGGATACTGGGCTTTCACAAAGCATTGCTAAAAGTGGGTACTGCGGGCCTCCAGAGCTAATGAGCTCCTGGGTGGATCCAGTGCTCACCAGTAGACACTCCAAATAATAAAGCAGGCAGAAGCTATTTGAAGCTCGGATCGATTGCTTCTGTTGCTTTACTTTTTTTTCCCCACAAAGGGGCCATTTTTTATACTCAGAGAAACTCTGTACTTCTGTCTCTGCAATGGAGGCAAGCAAAATGCATCAGAAACCAGAAGCCCCAGTTCACATGAATATTTTATCTCAAGAAATTCATTTGAAAGATCATGCAGCAACAGCCTTGGCGATTTTCCATAGCATGACACTTACTCAATTTTGTGGGTCAGTCAGTCTATCCGGTGCAATGTTTTTAAATTATGATATTTCCTCAAAGATGCAGACTGTGTATACACACACACGATACTACTGGAGCATTAAGAACATGAGCAAACTTTTTTAAGTCGGTAAAAAAATCAGTATTTAACAGATAAATTGTCTTTGAGACATTTGCGATGTTACAAAAGTCCTTTCAGCATTGGTTTTAACATGGCAACCAGGTTAATCCCAGACTTTTAATGCCTTTGAAAAAGCATGGAAAATACAGTCTAACTTCTGAACCAGGGCCGCTCGCTGGCTAAAAAAAAAATTATGATGTAAAAAAAGTTTTGCAGAGCATCTTTCAAAAATATTAGATTTTATGCTGATGATACTGCCATAACGCCCCAGCAATGTTTCCTGAATGTCTGCATACTCAAAGGTGAGGAAATCACTTGCGGAAATCGTTTTTTGCCGCAGCTGCTGGCAGCTATCTTAGCATTTGCATACCAAATGTTTTGAAAGCTCTGGTGTATCAGTTGTTTAGTTCTTTCTTAACACGGTTTAGCACCTGCCAGAGTTAGAGCACTCAGTACACAGTCACATTGTGCAAGTTTGCTTGAACAGGCTGAGCCTCCCGTTGTTTAAATTAAATCTGAATCTTTAGAGCTGGTAAGCACCCTCACCACCGCACCAGGTTAGATATTTAACATTTGCCTTTTAAAGCTCAGCAAAGAAACACCTCTCATTGGTTCATGGTCAGTAATATGCTACAGGTAAGCCACAATGTTCCTTAAACTTTCAGGAACCAAATTTAGTTAAACGGACACTACAGGCCAAAAGTTTCAAAAGATCAAATTTGTTCAAAAAAGATCACAGTTTCATTGGCATACTTTGCAACTAAATAAACATGATTATTATAAAAAGAGTCACTTATCAGAATACATTTTTACTCAAATTATCAGGCCCATATTACTAGGCCCCTGGTCCTGATGCCCGCCGGATTGCCATCGGCATCCGGAGGGCTGTAAACCATGACATAAAGTGAATAATGCAAACTGTGATTTGTTTTTTACTTTTTCACTGAAGTTGTCACTCTTCTCAACCCAAAAACTAAGACCATCCTTTCTTTTGTTGGCATTTATTCAGCAGTGGTCCGGTAACATCAATGTATACAGTACCTGAAGGTAAATAGAGAAAAATGGTGCATCAATGAAAGAAAAGTCTAATCATTCAGTAAATACAGCCAAAAATCCATATATTTCATACCGGGTTTTAAGAAAGGTATTGTGAGCAGAAACTTGAAGTTGCTTCCAAATTTTTGACCTGTATTGGCCTTGCTTCCAAAGTTCTGGCCAGTAGTGTATGTACAGTACATTATTGGTCCCAGAGGGAGTCTGTAGAACACAATGTAAAAACAGGTATTTCATGACTTAATTGAAAGAAAGTGTCTCAGTGTTTAATATTTAATACGTATTCCTGTATTTAATAATTAAATGCCAAAAAAGTACATTTCTTTAGTATTTTAGGTTACAGAGACGTAAAATGAGCAAAAAAGGTCATAAGACCTGCATATTCTGTTGGATGGGCTAAATCTTTCACTGATAAACAAGAAAAATATATGCCACATACAACCACTGATGCCATAATTATTGGCACCTGTTACGACCCCTGTCGTGCATTTGTGAATCTGTTCTTGAAATCTATTATCTTTTTTTTTTTTGGTTCGCCTAACGTCTAATACTTCCGTTTCCGGTTTACCCCTTGAAAAAGGCGCGGTCTAGTGTCAACCGCAGAGACTAGCTCTTCCGATTAATAGCGTTAACGATTTGTGAGACTTTTTTTCTGCCTTCTTTGACTCGGATTGCCTCTGGATTTACGATTCTTGCCGTTCCCTTTAATTGGTTTGTTTGAATTGTGGTGGCTGACCCTTGGCTTGTCCCATTTGACTAGAATTCTAGCCCTTGCGTTTTGGTTTGGTTGCTTGGTGAATTTCGGTGTTTGACCTCGGTTTCTGTATTTGACTTCCCCCTCTCGTCTTGCCCTTTTCGGTACGCTGTTAGGTCTACTCTGGTTAGTCAGCTGCTCCCTGCTGGATCTCACAGTCCTTCCATCGGGGCACTTCTTTGTTATTTTGCTTTGTTATTTTTCCTTTATTATTTTTAAAGGTGATTCCGGGCGGAAACGTGTTTCCATAGGGGGTACGCTATTCGTTCCCTCTGTCTTTATTTGCAGACTGAGAGTTCGGGAGCTCAGTGTTTAAAAGCCGCCCCGAGCCCGGCGAACCTTTGAAGATTGGCCGTAGGAATAGTTTAGCTTTGGTTAGGCAGATAGGGACCAGAGTAACTGAGCAGCGTGCTATTCGTGCCTTTTACAGTTCTCCCCGCCCGTCCTTCCCTTACTGTCTTTACCTGTTGCTGCCTGCCCTAGACCGAGTCGTAACAGCACCTCAATAAATTTTTATGTAATTCTTATGATAAACAAGTCAGCAAAACATTTTTTACCTTTATGTTTTTCTTTTAAAAATTGGTGATATTTTAACCAATTCTGAGTTTACTATTTTCCATATTTGTGGTATTTTTAAAAGTGTGTGCATATTTTAATTAGTAACAAGAGGAAATTGTCATCAATATCTCTTGCCACCATGGAGTCCTGTTTCTTATCCAATCAAGATCACAACTATTAACATATACTCATAAAATTTCATACATCTGTGTAAGATAGTTTCTGAAAAGAAAAACGCCTCCTCTTATGCGGACGGACAGACAGACGGACAGGTAAGCTTCATTGCATTATCCCCCACTCCACTTCGTGGTGGGGACTGAAAAGCACTGAGTTACAGCTGTACGTGCTGTGTGTGCAGATGCAAAGATGTGAATACACGCAAAAGACACTGGTTTAGCACCGGATACTGAGAATCACCAGGAGGCACCACAGTGCCTTAAGTGGTTATCATCCAATTTAGCTCACAAGTGGCAGATCCCAGTCTTTGTGTAGGGTGTGGCCCAAGAGTCAGATATGCTTTACTCTGCTGTATGTAAAAATAAGTAAATGAATAAAGGCTTTGTTTTTGGTGTAAAAATGAATTAATAATGAAATGGACAAAATGATTATTATGGATTTCATTTTTAGTCCAAATGTCAAGCTTAGGCAATCAGAATTTGAGATATTTTACTGACTTGTCACCCAAAACTGATGCCAGTTTTGAAAGGACAGCTGATTGGACATCCTATTTCAGTGTAATGTTGACAATATGTTACACTTCTAGCCTATCACAGTCCCTGGGGTACCTGGCATAGGATTCCTAATTGTTTTTCCTAAAACCACAACTGTGGCAAAGTCAAGATCCTTCACTCACTGCCTTGATGGTTCATCCTTCATAACATAAGGTTTTGAATGTCTTTACCCCTGGGAGAAACTATGCCTTGAAAAATATCCTTGGAGCTAAAGGTCTACCAGAAGCCCTGTATCATACAGTATTTATTTATTACCCCGCCCCACCTGAAGGGTGAGAGCAAGGGGAATTGATTTTGGTTTGGTTTGTTTCTGTGTTTGTGCATTTGTTTCTGTGTTTGTTTGTTTGTTTGTTTATTAACACTTTAGCAGCAAAACTAATGGCCAGACTCACCCCAAATTTTGTTTAGGGATTGTCACTGACCCAGAATAGATGCCTATTGAATTTCAGAAAAGTAGGTCAAAGTATGTGCGAAGGGCGGGGTTTGCTGTGGCTGGCATCACTTGTTTTTTTTTTTTCTTTTTTTGGTGAAGTTATAAACGTAATAATATTCTTGGATGTCCAAAAGAGAAGTTTCTAAACTTTTAGCAAAAAAAAAAAGAGATTTTGCCATGATTTCTCCACAATTTGATTCCTGTTATAAAATGGGCTATTCTGTGAGGGCATCCCCTCAATGGAATGAGCTTTGCTCCAATTGGCCAGCAAACAGAGCCACCATGTCAATGGAAAGTAATAATGTTATAATTCTCCTAGCTAGCTTGCCATTAAACTCCACAATGAGTATGGAGAGGCAACATCTGCAGTCTAACCAAGCATGGACGCTACATTCACTGAAGTACAACATGTAGTCACCTTAATAGTTTCACTATACTTGTAATTCAGTCTCTAACATTAAACATGATCTGTAGCAAGCAACTGTACAGTAGCAACCATTAGCTAACATTCAATTTACAGTGCCACATTGAAAACAGACAGCATATAATTAAAGATGGTTACCCATTCTATCATTTCTTTGTGGCGTATTTTGTGCATTGCTTTTGGTTGAATTAACAACGGTTTCTAAATTCAAGTTTATTCAGTAGTTAGCAAGCAACTGGATAGCTAGCTTGGTAATTAACCACAGAATAATTAGAGAAAGGTAATGCATGCATGCTTCGTAAGTTTATTCAGAGAGTAGCACTTAGACAGCCAGATTGTTACATTAAAAACCACGCCATACTCATTTAAGTAAGGTTATACTTGGAACTGAGATTGAATATCAACAAAAATTGGAAACACTTAGCAAGCCAGCCGGAAAGTTAGGCAAAACGTGGCTAACAAATATTTAGCTAGTTATGGGCTTTTGCTGATTGAAACTGGGTTATTGCCAAATATAATACTCAGATATTCAGATGAGGGGCAAAACAATTCTCCAAAGCTTGCATGAGATCCAGGAAGGGAAGCCAAATCTGAAAGCCATGCCAAATATCATGTTATGAGAAAAAGGCTGCCCACAAAAAATTACTGGGTTGTTTTACTTCACAGTCAGTGGGTTGGTAAGCACTTGATGGGCTCTAAATTCGTAAACCAGGTGCAGGCGCGGCAGGCAGTTGGGTCTGTTAGTGGGGAATATAAAAGGTATTGTGCAAATTGGTCTAAAAGTGTCAAATTTGGTACACTGGCACATTTTGATATGCCTGATCCAAATCTGCCGGGAGCAAAAGCCAATTCTCAATGGTGCCGCCATCTTGGACGATTCAAAATGGCCGCCTCTCGAAAACAGATATTTCTGTCATCTGTCAATGAAATGCGGAAATATTACAAACAAACGCACTTTTCAGGGGTTTTTGACTACAAGGAATTTGAATCTGGTAACTGATTTACGATAGTCTTGACCAAAGTAGCCATAAATAAAAAATCCAAGATGCAGACATGGAAGAGTTCTTATGTTATGAGAATCAGAAAGAACCACCAAGTCTGTCAAACCAGTTTTCATTGAGGTCTGGAAATAAGTCAGACATTCTTGAGTGTCTTAAGGCACCCACTGGTCGCTCAGCTGAAGCCAAGGTAGCCACAGTTGTTGTGCTTGACATGGCAGCTGTTGTACACACGGTCTGGCCCACATCAGCACACACATTCAGGGACTATGTCTCACAGCATCTGGTGCCATTTGTGGAGTCCCAAGTCACCCTAGCTGTCACACGGATTGATGCTGTATGGGACACCTACCCAGAAAACAACCTCAAAAACTTCACACACCAGCATCGTGACACAGGCCCGCGTACCAGGATAGAGGATGGCAACACTAGTATTCCCAAGCAGGACTGGAACGCTGGGTTCCTCAAGAACACTGACAACAAGTGGGAACTGTTTCCATTTCTGAGTAAAGAGCTTGTTAAGCAGGATCTAAGTGGGAGACTTCTCCTGAGTACCAACCTGCAGGGTGTGCTCTCCAACAAACAGCAAGACATCTCTGGTCTGCACCTATGCAACCATACTGAGGCTGACACCAGAATTCTCCTTCACCTTGCCCATGCAGCCAGTCAGGGTCATCAGATTGCCTTGGTGCGCACAGTTGACAGTGATTTGGCCATTCTTACCCTACACTGGTTTGCATCACTTGGTCTATCCCAGTTGCGGGTTTGCCTTGGCAGTGGGAAGAAGATACGTGATATACCCATTCAAACCCTGTCTGCCCAGCTAAGACCATCAAGATGCATGGCTCTGCCACGGTTTCATGCAATCTCAGGGTGCGATACTGTCTCACACCTTCTGGGATGTGGCAAAAAGCCTGCTTAGTCAGCCCGGCAGAACCCCACTGGACTGACAGACACACACCACTGCACTGACAGACTTGTCACCATCACCAGTCATCCCCTAGAACTCAGCTCACAGTCTCAGCATATGCAAATCTCAGAGCGGTTTGTTGGGATTATGTACAGCAAAGGCTGTGGGCTTGACAGAGTCAATGAAGCCAGGCTTCGGCTCTTTACCAGTGGAAAGAAGACTCTGGTGGCCTTACCACCAATCCAGGCTGCCCTATATTAGCACATCCGCAGGGCAGTGTTGCAGGCCATCATTTGGAACATTAGTCCATATGGGCATCCCTGACTTCCAGGACTGGGGCTGGCACAAGGACAGCAGTTGTTGGTGGTTACCTTTCTGGACTACTCTCGAGGACAGCAGCAAAGCCTGTTCCATCCTCCTACAATGTGGCTGTGTCAAGTCATGCACTAGGAACTGCAAGTGCAGCAGGGTTGGTGTGCGTTGCACAGGTTTCTGTAAATGTGAAGGGGGTTTTGTCAACAATGAGGACACACAAGCTCATTTTCACAAGCCAAACCACATGGCTTCAATGAGACTACCATGCTTGGTGAAATGATTTATTTGTTGATTTATTGATTGGCTGACATTTGTTAAGAAAGCAGTTCATTGTTGTTTACAGTGACATAGGCTAAGGAAAATGAGAATACTCAATGAGATTAGGCTAAGTAGGTTTAAGCACATATACTACTTCAGATCGTTTAGAGAAGAATTGTACAGATTTTGCCAAACATATTCTATCGTGCTAAGTGTGAACTGAATGTAAAAACGTGCTTTGTTTCATTGCTATATAAATTCTTGTTCTTGTTTCAGTTTTATTTATGAGTGCACACTGACCTCATTGTGTGATATGCAGCTGATATACATATATTTGCTATCAGTTTGGGGTTTGAGAATGAAAATGATCGAAATACACATTTTCGGTGACTGCCATATTGAAACATCCAATATGGCCGCCCCTGTTATAGATACAGTCAATCAGAAACCATATTTGGATTCCTTGTGGTCAAAAACCCCGGAAAAATGTTTTTATTTGCTATTTTGTGACAATTTGTTGACAAGAAATGATCATTTCTGTTTTCGAGATGCGGCCATTTTGAATTGTCCAATATGGCGGGAACTATTGAGAATTTGCTTTGGCTCCCGAGAGATTTGAGCCCAGCAGGTCCAAATTGATCAGTGTACCAAATTTAGTGCTTTTAGACTAATTTGAACATTCACCCCCCTTACAGACCGGACCAGGGTGCGCCATGCCAACGGGCTGTGTCCAGGGGTATGTTGCAATTTTGTGCCCGGTGCAGCCTGGCGCAAGTATTGCTCTGTCCCGCCTCTGTCCCTCCTTCTGGCGCAACTAGCAAAGAAGGTGTGTTTAGGTATAACACAGCCGAGTCAAATCTTCACCAATCAACTGAGCTCCTCTCCTCACCTTTAATATGTTGGAATATAGAAGCCTGTGTCCTATATTTGCATTGCATTTTAATTTGCGGCTTCAGGCATTTTCTGCACCGCTTACGTCTACATTAAGCATTACAAATATGAGTTAGCTGGCTAGCTTGGGCATTCAGGATTTATTACCATAAGCGAACTTGAATGAAATTTCAAAACGAAACTACGTCAGATCATTCAAACTTATGAAGTTGGATTGAAATACAATGGTCGCTCATTTAATTCTTCTGCCTGCATCATTGGGAAGAGAAACGATGGATAGTGTGTTCCTATTAATACACCCTGTTGCTGCTTAAAATTTTGGGATTAACATGCATGGACAACAATGCAAGATATGTTACACATTTATGTTCAATATGTGATCTTAACTCAGTACGAGATCATAGCAATCAGGTGTGTTATAATGGTACTATTTTATGTTATGCCGTGCGTCACGCAGTGATATCAATATAACGTACGTAGAGAGGGAACCTTTATACATCAGACTATGTGATGACTAACATGCGAAAGGTACGTTGTGCTGTTACTCCCGATAAGTTAAATAAAGGACTGTTAACTTCAACGACAACGCTATCAAGTGTCGAGTCAATAACACTACATCAGGCTGTATTCCTTTCCCCCACTAAAGACGATAAAACCTAAGTGACAATAACAGTAGCCTAGTATTTAGCTGCTTGCACACTGGACGCGAAACAAATTTTTCTCACGACAGACTGCGTTGAACGCAGTGTCTACGTGTCGGAAAGTCGGACAGGGATTTAATGTATCTTCGTGTCCGACAGTCGGATGGTTTCAATATAACTCCGTGTCCAACAGTTTCTATTTAAGCTCTGCTCAATAAAGTAAGTCGACATTGGTGCGGGACAATGTACAGCCAACAAAAACAAAAAGAGGACGATTAGAAAAGATTGATTACGAAATAAAGAGTAAAAACTAACATTTTAACAACAGAACATCCAATGAACACAGCGATTTATTTATTTACAGGTCATCTTTTTTGGATGTTCTGTTTGTTGTTGATATATTTTTATACTTTATTTAATATACATTATTTAATAAATTTTAAACATATTTAATAAATATGTTCCCATATCAGTACTTTTACTTTTTGCTGGCTGCCGGACATGGAGTATTTTGCATTTCGCGTTGGGCAGTCTTGATCGTGCATGCCATAATTTATTCACATTGTCAATGGTCATGGAATTGATTTCCTCTCTGACTACGAGCACTATTTTATCTCTGCTGTGGAAATAAAGCTTGAATCTGTTTGATCCATCTGACTAATTTTCAAAAGAAAGACCGAATAAAGACTTTTGACTGTCTTCAACAGAAGAAAAGAGACGAAAAAAAAAAAGACCAAGAAAAGTCGATAGCTATCAATTTGCATTTTCTGAAGGTTGAACACAAACATGACCAAGTTTGCATGTCTAATAATTCCTGGAATACTCGAAAAATTAGCCCTTTTATGACTTTCGGACACAGAGATATATTAAAACCCTGTCCAACTATCGCGTCTTTGCTTTGACTTTGACTGTAATCAGTCGTGCGAATAATTTGTTTTGCGTCCAGTGCGCAAGCGGCTTTACTGATCATAGAACGCAATTATATGCACTGCCTGACGCCGAGGCAGTTTGTGGTTGACTGAGAAGGTAGCTGCCCATTGGTCTGACGACCCATTGGCCCGACCACCCGTTCCCCCGACAAAATGACCCCATTGGTCCGACCTCCCGTTACTCCGACAAAATCGACGGGGATGGGGGGCATGTGTGTTTTTTCATCGCGCAAGAGAACTAATGGGCGGTCGGACCAATAGGTGGTCGGACCAGTGCATGGACCCGACTGAGAAAGATGTGAAGTTGTTCATTGCATCACTGATTCAGCTGCGTTGATTAAGCCAGGTCGAGTTTCCATTTCGCGTGCCAACCGTAACATCTGACATCAGGACAATCGATATAGATAATATAATTTATGTGCTGATTCAGATATTTACATTAAACAGTGGTTGCTGTAATTATTTACAGTATTGAAATGTGCCTGACATTCGGGAATCCTGCCTGCGAGGTTTCGGTGATGTGTGCGCTCTGTGCGCCGGTCAGCCAAATTACCACTGCACAGAAAGTAAACCAGGTTGGAGCTGGCGAGCTTTCTGCGCAACTGCAGTGAAGACTTTTTCTATGAAATTGTCACTGCGTCTTGATGAATATGTGATACCATCCCCTACTCCACCGCCACACCCATCTCTGCGTACGTTCGTCTACCAAAAGTTACGCACGGTGTTGCACCTCAAGAAATTACCACTGCGCAGGCTGCGCCAGATGAAATTACCACTGCATGGGCTGCGTCAAGCTACGCCACGCTGCGCAACCTTGCGCTGCGCCAAGAAATTAGAGCCTAAGATAGCATATTGTATGAGTACAAAAGTGAAAAAGTGAGTTTTTCATAGTGTTTTCCTGTGAGGGTAGGACTTAGCTAGGCTCAGCGGGACGTAGAAGAGATGGGTGGAGTGGCGCGGTGAGCAGTGTCAGGGAGAGGTAATTGTAATGGCTAGACGTTTTACCTTTTAATAGCTAGACTATATATGTGTTGCAGATATCCGCAATTCAATTAATTCAATTCAAATTAATAGTCAATAAGAGCATTTCAGATAGCTACGATGACATTCTTCCTATCCACAACTGTCATTTCAGATATCCACAACGTCATTCTTCCTAGGACAAATGATGTCACTTTTGCCATTCATGTGAATGGGGTTTCTCATCACAAAATATCGACATTTCAGTTGCCGACATCCGCAATGTGAATTACGGGTGTCTGCCACCGAATTACGACTAGTTGTAACTCCAGTTTGAGATACCTAAAAGGACAATGTAAATATCTTGAATTGAGGGCAATTAAAGATATCTTGAACTAGAATTTTGACTAGTTAAAATTCAATTGTAGATATCTCAAACTAGAGTTAACTGGTCGTAATTCAGTGGCAGATATCCGTAATTCACATTTTTGACTAGGTAGTATTGAATTGCGGATATCTGCAACACATATCCAGTCTCGCTATGAAATGTTAAAACAACTTGCCATATAATTGTTGACTAATTATTCTCCCCTTTATATCTGCAGTAGCATGCTGGGGCTGATGTGTCACACATCACCTACAAGCCTGGAAGAAGCGCAGGCTCAGAAAGAAAAGAACAAACTCTGATTGTCTCGCCTTACCCGTTGCATGTCACAGGTATTTAATAGAGTATTGAGCTCAAAATTGAGACAGTTGGTCTTCAACCCTCTGTTTATACTGAGAAAATCCACCAAGTAACAAGGAACTTTATTACAGTCCCCTTCAAGGCTCCCTTTCTCAAAGCCCACTCTGTTGTGACTGGCCAAGGTGATTTCAAAATGAAAGAAACACTGCTGAATCACAGCTGAAGGTTGGGGTTAAACTGCCAAGGAAAAGTGGCAAGGAAAAATTAATTTTAAAGGGACACGATCATGACATGCGCGAGTCTTTGCACTAATATTGAAATCGTTACCCTTATATTTTCAATAGATGTAAAGAATTCTCAGGATCCTTGAGTATCCAGTGTTATTGCTGCAGTCCTTGTACTCAAGAATATTTCTGCTGCTTTTTCATTTAGATTGATTATTGTTCCATATTCTTGAGCTGTTATTTTTTTTATATATTTGAGTCCAAATATATTCATGAACTTGAATTTTGCACTCTTGTAAGTACATTTATCAGATGGCGAGCAATTACAAACAAGACTCAGCTGGTTTCAATTTTAATTTTTTTTTAATGGTTTTGATGCGATACCACCAAGGTAAAGATTTCCCTTTACTCAGGCATTCCCAATTGCTTTGTCCTTTTTTTCTCTGTAAAGCAAGTGCCCTCAAATGTGCTGTAGATCACAAGTTCCCTAAGGTAATCATAAAACGGCAAATTTTCCAGCAATGAAAGGAACTTAACCTGAGTTGTCCCCACTGGATTTGTCTCCTTTTTTTTGCAATTAGCTCAAAGAGACCAGTATGACTTTCTTATTATTATTTTAGTTATTGAAAGCTGAACAACAAAATACTTTCAAAATCTTTTCAAACACACATTTAGTTTAGTTTAGTTTTATTCATTTAGCACATATTTGAAAAAAAAACAAGAACGATATCCATTTGTATAAGCATGATGTGCAGGAAAAGTAAAGAAACCAAGTGGCTTATAATAAACTTCCCCTAATTTGAACAAACAGACAGAATACATATAATAATAATTAAGAAAACAATAAATGAATAAAGAAAATGAAAATCATAGAATACATTCAGACATGCTAGTATGCTACATAAAGTACATGCAACTACTGTATACCAGAAAACTCTAGCTGCAAACCTGAACACACATAACCTGATATAAGTCCTACTACTTTTTGGCTATGAGCATCTTTTTATAGTTGGCTTTAAAGACCGACAGAGAAGGTTCGTTTAGCCTTGGATCGACAGCATTCCATAAATTAGCACCTCTAAATCTTACTGAAAACTGCCTTGAGGGAACTACGACAATAAGGTACATGAAGGTCCTTTGATTGCCTTGTGACATATGAATGAAAATTGGAATTAAATGAAAAGAAATTATTAAAATCATTTGGTAGATTTTGATGATCATTAATGCATTTAAGCACAAATACATGTATTTGTAAAGAATTAACCTCAGATACAGACAGAATATTTAGTTTTTTGAAGAGAGGAGCTGATGGTGCATCACGATCAGAGAATGATGCCAGTCTAACAAATCTTTTTTGGAGTAAAATAACTTTTTGAAGGTGTGAAGCATGAGTGCTAGCCCAAATCATGTTACAGTACGATATATAAGGGAAAATGAGACAATAATAAAGAATTAAAAAACAGCTTCTATTCATCAATGAACATACCTTCCTAATTGTGCCTACTGACTTCATTGCTTTTTTACAAACATGATCAATGTTTCTTCCAATTAAGTTTATCATCAACTATGATTCCTAAAAACTTTGTCGAAGTTACTTGATTGATTTCTGTGTATATGATGAATAGTTTTGTCTCCTCTTTCGAATAAGCCTTACCTTTATTGCAAAATAAAATAAAATTAGATTTTTCTGTGTTTAAAGATAGCTTATTAGTCTGGAACCAATGAGAGACGCAAGATAGACCAGCATTTGTTTCTCTGATCAGAGATGACAAATTCTCATGTGATATAACAAGGTTGGTGTCATCACCAAATAAGATTGAGAATAGACAAGGAGATACCCAAGCGAAATCATTTATATATATCAAAAATAAAAGAGGGCCACGTTTCGAGCCCTGAGGGACACCACATACTAACTTTGCCCTGTTAGAGTCAGTACCATTTATGGACACAAACTGCTCCCTATTATAGAGATAGTCACTGAGCCATTTAATCACATCACCAACCAAACCATACCACTGCAGCTGAGATATAAGAACTTTATGGTCCACGGTATCAAAAGCTTTGGATAAATCCAAAAATATACCAATTGAAAATTTCTTGCTATCTAGTGTATTTGAAATTTTATCAAAAAACTGTAATAAAGTCATATAGGTAGAGTCTTTTTGTCTGAAACCGTACTGATGTTCATACAATATATTATTGTCTATAAAATGCTTCATAATTCTGGTATAAATCAACTTCTCCAATATTTTAGATAAAGACCGTAATATAGAAATCGGTCTATAGTTGGAAAATAAAGATGGATCACCAGTTTTGAACAGAGGTATAACTTTTGCCACTTTCAAATCACCTGGTACAACACCTGTCCCCAGAGAAAGTGAAAACACATGGTTCAATGGCTCAACGATTGAAGGCAGAATCTCTTTAACCAAACTGCTTTTAATATTATCATGACCTGCTGCTGAGTCCTTTAATTTTAAAATAATGTCCCTTATTTCTTCAGCGGTAGGTGGCTTAGATATAGACATGGTCGGGTACTGACCGTGGATCTTATCTAGTGGGCAGCTACTTGTGCTCTTAATATTTCAAGCCAAGGAAATTCCAATGTTTACAAAATAATCAGTAAACCCATTTGCAATTTCTGATGAATTACAGTATGTTCGGTTTCCATCCACTAAAGTGGATGGAAATGAAGTAGACTGTCTTTTTATATTGAGTAGTTGATTTATAACATTCCATGTAGATTTTATGTTATTGGCAGCTTCTTTAAATTTATCACAATAATAGTTCTTTTTAGCAATTTGATGCAAGTAAGTCCAGTTGTTTTTAAATTTCTTGTAAACATCTGAATTCAAAGGAGTTGGGTTACTCAAAAACTTTTTGTGCAATATGTTTTTCTTCTTTGCGGATTTCAGCAAGCCAGAAGTAAACCAAGGTTTACATTCCTTTTTTACTGATTTTCCTTTATTTGAGCTACTGTAAGGGAAGCATTTATCAAATGAGGAATTTATTATTTGTGAAAAGTTTGATACCCCAATTCTGCATCAGTTTGATAATATACAGCATCCCATGGGACATCATTATTACAACTCCTAAAACGAGCAATGTTACCTCTACTGAAACTATGCAGGTGATTTTCTCTCTCTACTTGTTCACTTACATTCGAAAAGGTCAATTGGAAATTGGAGATCGGAAATATCAGTAAATAACAATCCTGATTTGCTTTTATATTCAAAATTATTAGTAATAATGTCAATCAGTGCGGCAGATTGCTTAGTTACTCTTGTTGGTTTATGAATGAGAGGCAGAAAATAAGTAGAGTACTAAATGTTTAGGAAGTCAGCTGTTAAAGAATGGCTATTGTTTTTTTAACAAATTAATATTAAAGTCACCTAACAATGTACACATTTTACCTTCAGAGTTAATTCTATCTAAGGTAGAAGCAAATGCATCATTGAAAATTTTGATGTCAGTATTAGGTGGCCTATATATGCATCCAACAATAATATTTTTTCCTCCAAACATAGTACATGAGAGTATTTCTATAAACACTGACTCTGTTGTGTTCCGGGGTCCTTGGCCAGGACAGTATTGTTTATGTTTTTAACAGTTTCATGTATCAGGATTCCATTGTCATTATTCATATCACAGTTTGAATAGTTTCTTGCATCAGGTTTTTGCATTTCATAGTTCACATTCATTGTCCATGTTTTTACTTTTCCGGGTTTTGTCTTTTTGCAGGTCTGCCCAGCCACTCCACCGCATGTCTGTGATCCGCCCCGTGCCTTCGTTGTTGCACATTTCAGAGCTCTGGTTGGCTTTGGTATTTCCCCCTTCCTTCTGTGCTGTGCTGGATCTGGGGCATGAGCTTAATTGACAATTAACTGTTTTTTAGTTACTAACATGTACTAACATTCACAGGGGGGTGTAATTCATAGACAGGCACACTACTAATCCTACTAACTTAGACAGGGAGTTTATTGTCATGATTCCTGCTTTGCTATTTCAAGATCTTGCTGTGCTTTTCTGTTCTAAACATTCATGCTGCTTTCAAACTGCATACTTAATTGGTACTTAAGCTGAGCACGCTCATTCTCTTAATGAGCAAGTCATGTCAACCAATCTCTGTCCACGTCTCATGATCTTGCCATACCTCTTGTTCTCCTTCTCCAGGTGTTGCCCCTCATGACATGATTTCTTCCCCTTTATCTGGGTGCGGTGGAAGTTGGATACTCTTCACATGCTCCGCTAAAAGACTATTGTACTCCTTGAAGTCCACTGCATTATAATAATCACTAGTACTAAGGTCATTCTTAGTGTTATTGAAGAACATAGAGTCAGGATCAAATGCATTATCATATTCCATATGTTTATTGTTCTCATTCAATTCAAATGGAATAAAAATCATGTTGTGAAAAAATCACACAAGGGAACTGCCTCAGACTCTGTGACAATTTTGTCAAACTCTGTCATTTAAACTGTGATAAGGAAATATAGTAGAACAGCTATCACAAAACCATGATGTCCAGTCAGCTGAATTATGTCTTTCTAAAGGCGTGCACCTTGTATGAAATAATCTTTTACAACAAGTACAAGCAGTGCCATATTTGGCTTTACCATGGCACTTTGAACAAAGAAGGGTAGCTGACATGAAAAGAGTTTGTGTCTAAAGGCATAAAACATTAAAAACAAGAAATATTATCAACTGCTATGTGTTACTCAGTCACTGTTTATGTTGGTACCAGGTCGGTGTACTACAAGTCTGTCAAATTTGAGATAGAAATAAAGGGAACATAGCCTCTCTTCTCTCATTTTTGGCAGCAATTCTTTTCGTTTTACACAGACACTCTGAGTAGTCCTCATTTATAAAGGTTTTGGTACCTTTTAGTGATTTAGCACATTTCATAATTTCCTCCTTGTCCTTAAAACGAAGAAGTTGAACAACAGCAGGTTTATCCTGACCTGAGTCATCACACATTTCAAAATATCTGTGAGATTTTCCCAGTAAATTTTTTTTTACTATTACTAAAAGTCATGTATGCGCAGATCGTGACCGTGCCCCTTTAACCATTGATTCTTAACTTCGTCTTCGCACAAAAGGAATTTGCCAACGTACTGAGGGAAACAGCCTCTTCTCAAAATTGTAAAATGCTCAAATTTAAAGTCTTCCCAGCCTCTGCTCTACTTAGCTTCATTTGAAGCCGTGCCAAACTGGCCGCAAGTCAGGCATTCAACAAATGTTTCACATCCCGATGTAGACACGCTACCAACAAATGAGGCATTTCAGGCAGTTCAGGAGTTGTGTTTTCAGTCAGACAAAATATTTCGTTTTGGCTTTGTCACTTTTTATACATTTTACATGCCCAAAAAAACGATATAAGACACTAAGAGAAAGGGGAAAAAAAAACAAACAACAAAAAAAAAACAGAACTGTTTAAGCTCATTGGGGTGTTTCACAATGTTCAGACAATGACCCATGACTTCTTCGCTGATGCATAAAAATGATGCAGCACAGTGGCCAAATTCCCTTCTAAGAGCATTAACATGGAAAAAATATGAGAACTCCCTAGTAAATTCCTGGAATATCGCGTACTTCATACTTTAACCCCTTTGCACAGAATACAAATAATGCCAATTTTTTTCCTGTTACACTGCCCTCCATAATTATTGGCACCCCTGGTTAAGATGTGTTCTTTAGCTTCTAATAAATTCAGTTTTTTGTTTTTCTAAATAATATAGGACCACAATGAAATAAGAGGAAAATCCGACCTTTAATTCAAGTGCATTTATTCACTGGGGAAAAAATCCCGCATTAAGAAATAATTATTTTACATCAAATCATGTGTGCTGCAATTATTAGCACTCCTGATGTTAATACTTTGTACAACCCCCTTTTGCCAACAAAACAGCACCTAATCTTCTCCTATAGTGTTTCACAAGATGGGAGAATACAGAAAGAGGGATCTTCGACCATTCCTCTTTGCACAATCTCTGTAAATCATCCAGCGACCTGGGTCCTCTCCTCTGCACTCTCCTCTTCAGCTCACTCCACAGGCTTTCAAAGGGGTCGAGGTCTGGGGGACTGAGATGGCCATGGGAGGAGGTTGAGTCGGTGTCTGGTGAACCATTTCTGTGCAGATTTGGCCACATGTTTAGGCTCATTATCTTCCTGAAAGACCCAGTGACGACCCATCTTCAGCTTTTGGGCAGAGGCCACCAGATTTTGATTTAAAATGTCCTGGTATTTCAAAGCGTTCATGATGCCATGCACCCTAACAAGGTTCCCAGGGCCTCTGGAAGAGAAACAGGCCCACAGCATCACCGATCCTCCCCCATACTTCACAGTGAGCATGAGGTGCTTTTCTGCATACTCATCTTTTGTGTTCCGCCAGACCCACTTAGAGTGTTTGTTGCCAAAAAGCTCTATCTTGGTCTCATCTGACCAAAGCACACGGTTCCAGTTGAAGTCCCAGTACCGCTTAGTGAACTCCAAACGTTTGGGTTTATGATTGTGAGTGAGAAAAGGTTTTTTTCCGTGCAAGCCTCCCAAACAGCTTGTTGGCATGTAGATAGCGCCTAATGGTTGTTTTGGAGACTTTGTGACCCCAAGATGCTACCATCTGTTGCAATTCTTTAACAGAGAGCTTTGCAGAACTTTTTATTTCTCTTACCATCCTCCTCACTGTGTGTGGTGGCAAAATAACATTGCGTCCTCGGCCATGCTAGTTTACCACTGTTCAAGTTGTTTTAAACTTCTTAATGATTTCTCTGACAGTAGATATGGGCAGGTGCAGGCGAGTGGCTATTTTCTTGTAGCCATTGCCTGGTTTGTGAAGGTCGACACACATCTGCCTTACTTGAATGGTGTGTTCCTTTTTCTTTCCCATGTTGAAGAGTAGATAAGAGAAATGGCCTCTGTGTCACGTCATATTTATACCCTTGGGAAACAGGAAGTGTTGAATTACTAATTAAATGTTCCTAGATACTCTGATCAACTTTGTTAACTACTGTAGTAATTAATGTAGTAATAATATATTAATGCTGTAGTAAAGTTGACTATGGAGAAAATCAAAATATTGGTTAAAGCTTTTTAAGATTCGGGGGCTGTTGACTGTTTTATGTATGCAGAGTGGGTTAGAAAACATACCATTCCTGTCCGCTCTCTCTCACATTCGCACAAGATCAAAGCTTTGGATGGTCAACCGTTGGGAGATGGGCTTATAAGGTCTCTGATTTTTTTGACTATGTGTATCCCTTTTGGTGGTCATTCAGAGAAAATTACTTTTTTTTTAATCGATTCCCCAGTTTGTCCTTTGGTTTTGGGTAATTCCTGGTTGCTCAAGCATAGGGCACAGATTTTTTGGGGCAGTCAAAGTGACCCAATTGTCCAGTGGGGCTCTGACTGTAGGTCTCACTGTAGTGAGATTCTGGCAAGTTGCCTCGAATTTCAACCTATGGGGGAGGTGTCAGGTTCTGAACAAGATTGGTGTGTATGAGCCGCGCTGAAGCCTGGTTTACCTCCCAACATGTCACATGACTATGTTGATCTCGCAGAGGATTTTAGCAAACAACGGGCTTTGTCTTTGCCTCCGCGTCGTGTTTACGATTGTGAGATCAAACTATTCCCTGACAAGGTGGCAGCGGTTAGGAATTGGTCTGCCTCTCAGAATGTGAAGGAGGTTAAATGATTTTTGGACTTTGCTAATTTTTAAAGGAGGTTTATTCTCAATTTTAGCGCTGTGGCTGCTCCCATCATTGCGCTTTCTATAAGGAATTCCTCCTCGTCGTTTGCTTGATCTCCAGCAGAGGAGACTGCTTTTCATCAGTTGAAGAAACGACTTACTTCTGGACCTATTGTCATTTTGCCAGACCCCTCTCTTCCATTGGCGATGGAGGTTAACGCTTCGGAGGTTGAAGTGGGTGCTTATTGTCCCGAAGGGGGCGCTGGGACAAAAAGTTGCCCCCATGCGCCTACTTCTCCCAGTCGTTGTCACTGGTTGAACGGAATTACAGTATTGGTGACTGGGAGCTGTTAGTTATTAAATTGGCGTTAGAAGAGTGCCGCCATGGGTTGGAGGAGCTGAACATCCGTTTGTGGTTTAGATGAATTACAGGAATCCCCAGTATGTCTAGCAGACTAGGCGACGTGATTCCAGGCAGACGCAGTGGGTATTGTTTCTCAATCGCTTTGACTTTGCGTTGGCTTATCGCCCCGGCTCCAAGAGCATCAAGCCTGGCGCCTTGTTACGGATTTATGACCGCTCGGGCCGTGATCCCGTTTCTGGGCCGGTTGTTCCGGCGGCTCGGATTGTGGCTCACATACAGGGGTCTGAGTCTGAGTCTGTTGTGTGGGAGGCCTTGTGGCCCGCCCTTGGCTCAGGTGGGGAGCCCGCTGGCTGTTTGTTTGTCCCCATGGCGGTGCATAAACGGAAGGCTGCCGCTGATTGGAGGCACCGTTTTGCACCGGCTTATCAGGGTGGTCAGAGGGTTTGGTGTCCTGAGGAGTGGTGCTGGGTCCCTGCTCGGGGTTTTTTGGGAACGTATGGGGCCTTCCCTTGAGGGGGGGGGGGGTCCTGTCATGGTTCTGGATGTTTTCTGTATGTGTTTTGGACTTTTTTTTGTGGCTGTCGTGCCAGGACGATATCGTTTCCAGGGCTATCAGATTCTTTGCCCACTTGCCTGATTGAGCTGGGGCAGTGCTTCCCCAGAATATATATAAGCAGGAAGTCCGGCACGCCTCCTTCGCTAGAGTTTTTGTGTTTAGCTACGCACTATAGCTGAAGAAATCTTTAGTCAGGTTTTGAAAGACTTTCTATTCTCTCATTTTTGGAGTTTCTTCTCCCTTTTTCTTTCTCGCTTTGCCTCCGGTGTTCGGACTATTAGACGTCCTTTGGAGCCGCGAGTTCTTGTGTTTGGTCTGTGTTATTCTCTGTGTTTGTACTGTTTACTCGCTGCTTACGTTTTCTCTTTTCACTGCTCCTGGCCTCCTACACTACCAGCCATTATGCTGTTTGACGTTTTGCTCACGCAGTTGCTCACAAAGTGGTGAATTTCACCCCATCCTTGCTTGTGAACGACTGAGCCTTTCGGGGATGCTCCTTTTATACCTAATCATGACACTCACCTGTTTCCAATTATACGTTCATCTGTGGAATGTTTCAAACAGGTGTTTTTTGAGCATTTTTAAACTTTCCCAGTCATTTGTTGCCCCTGTTCCAGCATTTTTGGAACATCTTGCAGGCATCAAATTCAAAAATTTCCCACAAAAAAACAATGAATTTTATCAGTTTGAAAATTAAATACAGTACCTTGTCTTTGTAGTGTGCTTAATTGAATATAGGTTGTAAAGGATTTGCAAATCATTGTATTCTGTTTTTATTCATGTTTTACACAATGTCCCGACTTCATTGGAATTGGACAAATTGGCAAGGCTATGAATCAGATTTTGACTTGCAGTCGAGCAGATTCACTTTGTAAGGCTAACAGTTTTTGAAGTTCTGCGTATGTGAAACAATTGTGACAAAGCTCCTTTTATACGTCGTTATTATCTGGTGTTCCATTTTGGATCGGTCTCCCTCAGAGCAGAGATTATTGACCTCAAGGGACTTCCTGGATAAACAAAGAATAAATTAAAAAATGAATAAAGGTGTTATGATCCTGCCTGTCTGTCATGATTCTGATCTGCTTTGCTATGTCTGACTATGCCTTGGATTATGTATTGTGATTTGGTTGCTGAGATTTGAACATGTTTTGTCTTAGTTCAGTTTTTCCATGCTTTGCATTTTACCATAGTTATATTCTGGTCCATGCATTGCACTTTGTCTCCCCCTGTCTGGTCTCATGTCATGTGATTGCTCACAGCCCCAGTATTGCGTGCCACACTTTAGGGTGATTTAATGGTTTCTGGGATTTCAAACATTCCTTCCAATCTCATTTACTTTCTTCATCTTGCTTTTTCTTAGATTTGTTATGGCCCCAATTTGTTATTACATTCATAACACAACAGCAACAGCAAGGGACGACAAACACAGTTTCAACAACTAAAACACATTTAATTTTTAACAAAGACAAAGACTAATAACAACCTACAACTAAAGACCAAGATTGATAAATAAGAAAAAAACAGAAATAATTACAGTCCCTTCTTGGTGGGGTGGCTTGGTGATGTCCTGGATGAAGAAAATGCCCAAACACAGGCAAAGAAATCCACAAAAGAAACTACACAGGTCTTGAACAGAAATGACAGGTCTGGTCACACGTATCCTTCTTCTTGCAATTTCTCCTACTACATTACTGTCTCAATTCTTTTCCTGATATACTCTTTTGCAGACCCCACCCACATTTAGACCTCTTTTTTTTAATTTTCGGGGACTTGCCCCAGACATGTCTGGAAACATGTCCAAACATGACTCCAGTCTGAGCTTAACAAAAAAAAGGTAAATACTTTTCTTAGGGTCTTAATCTGTTCTATTGGAATACCATCCAATAGAATCTGTACATTTAGGTCATCATATTCGTAGATATTGTGACAAGTTATTGTGTGTCGATGCAGCATGTAATGATTTAGTTTGGAGAACAAACTCTCTAATGTCAAACTTTTCATTTTGTAGCTCCGATGCCCGCGCAGAATTATTTCGTTCATTATGGTTGCCCTTTGTGGCATATAAACTCCAATGACATGGATAAGTTCTCTGGAACGTGGCGGCAAGGTGTCCACAAAGTGTGGAATGTACCCTCACGCACACATTGTAGTATTGTGAAACATTTGTGTGGTGGATATGGTATTAAAATGTATATATATTGTAGATTTTTAGGTTTTTACAAAGCCTTATGTGACAGTGCAAACCCAATATATTTGTCTTTGTGTTCTACTTTCCGATACATCTCAATCTAATGTTGGCAATAATGTCAGGTTTCTCTGCTCAAGGTTGAACCGTATGGTGTCAACTGATTTACAGTATATAAGTAAACAGACATTATGTAAAACAGAAATTTGTGATGCTCAGTGTGTTAATATGGGTAATGTTGTTAAAGAACTCTGTTTAGCAAGAGATGGTGTGTTGGATGTGGTTCTTTCAGTATTTGAAATAAGTGAATTAATACAGAATACTTGTACGTCGTAGTTTGAATATCATACTAGTCCTGTTATCATTTGGACACCATTATAAGTGTGGTTTTATGTGTTTTTTCTTCTTCTTCAATTGCTTTTAATATTGTACACTGCATTGAGTGCGAAATAAATTTTATACATATATATATCTCATATAAAATATTTGAGGTCGATGTCTGTCTGTCTGTGTGTATGTACACGTTTTTTTTCTACATTTCTCAACCTATTATCACCAAATTTGGTGTGAATATCCACTTGGACACCAGGAAGGACTTGACATCGACCGATTTTTGAAAAACGGTCATGCACGCAAAAGAAAAATGGCAATTTCACTCCAGGTAGTGGGTAACAGCTAATATATATTGTTATGGCCCCAATTTGTTATTACATTTAAAACAACAGCAAAAGCAACAGCAAGGGATGACAGACACAGTTTTAAAAACCTCAACACATTTAATTAACAAACAAAGACTAAACTACTATTTACAACTACAGACCAAGATTGAATTATAAACAAAACATAAATATTTACAATCCCTTTTCGTGGGGGTGGCTTGGTGATGTCCTGGATGATGAAAATGCTCAAACACAGGCAAAGAAATCCACAAAAGAAACGTCACAGGTCTTGAACAGAATAGCAGGTCTGGTCATCTTCTTGCAATTTCTCCTACTACTTTACTGTCTCAATTCTTTTCCTTATATACTCTTTTGCAGACCCCACCCACATTTAGGCCTCTTTTTTTAATTTTCTGAGACTTGCCCCAGACATGTCCAGGACATGTCTAAACATGACTCCAGTCTGAGCTTAACAAAAAAAAAGGTAAATACTGCCATCTAGTGGCCTATATTCACATTACACCTCCATTCCAAAAGGGAAAAATTTTGACTCACAAAGGCAAAATTTTTCTTTTCAATACAAAATGGTTAAGTGAACACTTGTCTATATATACATATCATACAATATTCAAACACATGATATATATATACACATTCAAACACGGGATAAGCAATCAGCAATTACATTGTCTGTACCCTTCACATGCTTAATTTCCAAGTCAAACTCCCGTAAAATCAAACTTCAATTCAACAATCTCCGATTCTTGTTTTTCATCTTACTCAAAAACATTAACGGATTGTGGTCAGTGTACACAATCATTGGCTTTTGTCCTGTACAAACATAAACCTCAAAGTGTTGTAAAGAAAGGACCAGAGCCAACAGTTCCTTCTCTATTGTGGAATAGTTCCTTTGGTGGCGATTGAACTTCCTGGAGAAGTATGCCACGGGATGCTCAATGTCATCAGAGTCACTTCTCTGTAGGAGCACAGATCCACAAGCTTGGTCGCTAGCATCGACCGCGATGGAGAACGGTTTGTTGAAGTCAGGAGATTTGAGCACGGGGAAGTGACACAGCAGAGACTTCAGGTGATCGAAAGCTCTCTGGCATGCATCATCCCAGGTGAACTTTACGCCTTTCTTCAGTTGGTTAGTTAGACTGAGAGCAATCTCAGCAAAGTTCTTGCAGAACTTGCGGTAGTACCCGATCATTCCAAGGAAGCGGCGCAAAGCTTTTTTGTTGTCAGGAACTGGAAAGTCCATGATGGCTTGGACTTTAGCATTTATGGGTGCCACCTTACCCTGGCCTATGACGTAGCCAAGATAGGTGACAGTAGCACAACCAAAGTCACTCTTGCTCAGGTTAACAGTCAGGTTAGCCTGGGTCAGGCGCTGGAACAACGTCTCTACATCTTTTAGATGTTCTTCCCAGGAGTCACTCCATGTGATCAGGTCATCGATGTACGCACCCGTGTGTGGCAATCCGGCGATTGTAGACTGTATCATCCTTTGGAACGTGGCTGGGGCATTTTTCATGCCAAAGGGTAGGACTTCATACTGGTACAATCCAGATGGTGTGGCAAAAGCAGAGATGCTCTTGGCCCTCTCAGTTAAAGGCACACACCAATAACCCTTCAATAAATCAATCTTGGTCAGAAACTTTGCTTGCCCTACACTATCAATACAATCATCAATCCTAGGTATTGGAAACACATCAGTTCTAGTTACAGCATTGACTTTGCGATAATCTGTACAGAATCTAGTACTTCCATCAGGTTTTGGAACTAGCACACAGGGTGAACTCCAATCTGAGTTGGAGGGTCTGATAATATCATGTTTTAACATGTACTCAACCTCTTTCTCAGCAATCTTTCTCTTTTCAGGATTCATCCGGTATGGATGCTGTTTTATTGGTTTGGCATCACCAACATCTACATCATGAGAGGCTATAGTAACTCTCTTTGGAACATCAGGAAACAAATCCTCATATTTCTTGATCAACCTTTCAAACTGATCTCTCTGTGAGGGTTCTAAGTGCTGGAGTTTTACATCAAGATTTTGCAACACTTCAGAATTTGACAATTTACATGAAAGAACTTCAGCTTTAATTCTTGGTTCATCATCTTGAAACTCCCCCTCATCTTCACACGTTTCGACCATTGGAGAATCTGAAGTGACAGCTGCAACCCTAGCATTTCTGTCATGATAAGGCTTTAGCATGTTAATATGGCACAATTGTTTTGGTTTTCTCCTATCTGGAGTCTTCACAATGTAATTGAGATCATTGAGTTTTGTCAGAATTTCATAAGGACCATGAAATCTAGCCTGCAATGGATTGGACTGCAAGGGAAACAACACAAGGACCTTTTCTCCTGGTTTAAACTCACGGCTTCTAGCCTTATGATCATACCAAGTTTTCATTTTTCCCTGACTTGATTTCAAGTTCTCTTTGGCAAGGTCACAAGCTGCACGCAATCTTTCCTTGAACTTGCTAACATAGTCTAACAGACTGATATGCGGCTCTTTCTCTTGCCATTGTTCACTCAATAATAGCAAAGGTCCTCTCACTTCATGACCAAACACTAGCTCAAATGGACTGAATCCAGTAGACTCCTGCACTGCTTCTCTAGCTGCAAACAGCAGCAAATGAACCCCTTCATCCCAGTCTTTCTCATGGTCATAACAATAAGTCCTCATCATTGTCTTGAGAGTGGAATGAAACCGCTCTAAGGCACCCTGACTTTCTGGATGATAGGCACTAGAAAGAATCTGTTTTGCACCTAGTTCATACACAACCTGCTGAAACAATCCTGAAGTGAAATTGCTACCTTGGTCTGACTGAATTTCCCTGGGAAGACCAAACAACGTGAAGAACTTTATCAAAGCCTTCGAGATTGCAGTTGCCTTGATGTTACGTAGAGGTATGGCTTCGGGAAATCTGGTAGATGCACACATGATTGTCAACAAATACTGATTTCCAGATCTAGTCTTGGGTAATGGACCAACGCAATCAACAATGACCCTAGAGAATGGCTCCCCAAATGCTGGGATAGGCTTCAATGGAGCTACAGGTGGGTCTAACTGGTGTTTTCCAACTACCTGACAAGTGTGACAGGTTTTGCAAAAGTTGGAAACGTCTTTCCGAAGCCCAGGCCAAAAGAAGTGTTTCATGATCTTATCAACAGTCTTGTTAACACCAAGATGACCTCCTAAAGGTAAACTATGAGCCATTGTTAAGATCTCATTCCTATAGACCTTTGGAACAACAATTTGCCTGACCACTGCCCAATCTGCATTGGCAGGGATATCAGGAGGGCGCCACTTCCGCATCAACACACCATCCTTGAGATAATACCCAACTGGAACTGCATCTATTTCTTTTTCAGGAAGGGCTCTCCTCTTTAGTACACCAATTTCAGGATCATTAGTTTGCTCCTCAATCAACCGCTTTCTGGACAGAGACAAGTCTCCAGACACATCAGAATCACCAGACCCATCCGGCTGGCTGAATAGAGAACTGATAAAAGTATCTGATAAGTCCTCAAACGGAGAAACCATAGTAGGCCAATCAGAGTCATGAGGCGAACCACCTGAGTCCTGACTATTCAATGTACTGGACGGCACCACAACATCATCTTCTTTAGCCTTCTTGGCCATAGCACGAGTCACTGCGCAAGAAGGATACAGAGATGGGTCCTCATCCCCATTTTCAGTGCTCGGCTGTGAAGTAAGATGTACAGGGGGAACTACTTTGCCCCCAGCCAGGTCATTGCCTAGCAACAGAGAAACACCCTTTATAGGTAGACTTGACATAAGTCCCACCTTTACCTGTCCTGTAACTAAATCTGACTTCAAGAATATAGAGCGCAGGGGTACAGATACAGTCCTCCCTTCAATACCTTGTACAAGTATGAAATCCCCTGAAGCGGTCTCATCACGTAACTCCAAGGAGTCCATCAACAAAAGTGACTGAGAAGCTCCGGTATCCCTTAGGATATATATGGGGACAGGAGTAGTATGCTCATTCAGAGCCACAAATCCCTCTGACACAAATGGAAGAAATTCCTCCCTCACAAAGTCAGCTGTATTAGGCTTTTTAGCCCCACAAGAAGCAGGCAATTTAGCAGATTGGTTATCTACTACAGGGGTTTCTAACCTTGTTTTCACAAAGGCATTTGGTTTGGTATCCTTTTCTTTTTCTTTCTTAGCTTTAAGGAACCAACAGTTAGTTGTAACATGACCAGATTTCTTGCAATAACTGCAAACTAGACCACTTCTGTCACTGTCAGCTTTCACACTTTGATCAGACCTGTTACTGGATTTCTGAGCACCATCACCAGATTTGTCTTTGTCTTTGGGTGAGGAATCTTGGGTATCACCGTAACCCTTTTTCTGAAATTGGGACCATTTATTGTTACTGCTAGACTGAAATTTGGACTTATGAGTGAGAACATATTCATCTGCAAATTTGGCAGCTGATTGCAAGTTCAGTGCTTGCTTCTCATTAAGGTAGGTCTTAACATCATCCTTAACACAGTTCTTGAATTCTTCAACTAACACCATCTCTTTTAGTGAGTTGAAATCATCCTTGACCTCCATAGAAGTACACCAGCGCTCAAAGCAAACCTGCTTTTCATTAGCAAATTCAACATAAGTCTGATTTTCAGATTTCTTCAGACCTCTGAATTTCTGTCGGTAAGCCTCTGGAACCAACTCATAAGCTCTCATAATAACCTTTTTGACAACCTCATAATCAGAGGAATCATCTGCAGACAAAGCCGAATAGGCTTGTTGAGCTTTACCCTTGAGGACAGTTTGCAACATCAGAGGCCAGTGTTCCTTTGGCCACTGGCAACTCTTTGCTACCTTTTCAAAACACTGGAAATAGTTGTCAACATCCTTTTCCGAAAATGGAGGCACCAGTTTTACCTCCTGGCTAGCCCGAAATTTATTTTCAGTTTGAATTTTTATTTTTAGTTGCTCCATTTGGAGTCTTTCTTCTCTATCGAATTTCTCTAATTCAAAATCTCTCTGTCTTGCAAATTTTTCTAACTCAAATTCTCTTTGTTTTTCTTCTCTTGCTAATTTTTCTAACTCAAACTGCCTTTGTTTTTCTTTTTCTTCCCTCTCAAATTCTCTTTGTTTTTCTCTTTCCTCCCTTTTAATCTCTAGCATTTTTAATTTAAGTTCCATTTCTATATTTGGATTTTCCACTGGAAACTGTTCCAGATCTCCTGGTGCAAACACATTTTCATCAATGTAATATTCAACTATCTCTCTAGCCAGTCTTGCTTTTCGCATGGCTGGTTTTACCTCTGTCAACTCCAACTGTCTGCAAATTTCTAGCAGTTCTGTCTTTTTAAAAGACTTCAAAACCCCTACGGTTGGTGATGCCAAGAAATCATCCATTGCTGTTGTCAATATATATCTAGGAAAATTCACAAAAACAATTTCACAATTTGGAATGTTAGATTTTCAATAAATTACTCACACAATGGTCTATCCCGGACCTTGAGCCCCCAATTTGTTATGGCCCCAATTTGTTATTACATTCATAACACAACAGCAACAGCAAGGGACGACAAACACAGTTTCAACAACTAAAACACATTTAATTTTTAACAAAGACAAAGACTAATAACAACCTACAACTAAAGACCAAGATTGATAAATAAGAAAAAAACAGAAATAATTACAGTCCCTTCTTGGTGGGGTGGCTTGGTGATGTCCTGGATGAAGAAAATGCCCAAACACAGGCAAAGAAATCCACAAAAGAAACTACACAGGTCTTGAACAGAAATGACAGGTCTGGTCACACGTATCCTTCTTCTTGCAATTTCTCCTACTACATTACTGTCTCAATTCTTTTCCTTATATACTCTTTTGCAGACCCCACCCACATTTAGACCTCTTTTTTTTAATCTTCGGGGACTTGCCCCAGACATGTCTGGAAACATGTCCAAACATGACTCCAGTCTGAGCTTAACAAAAAAAAGGTAAATACTGCCATCTAGTGGCCTATATTCACATTACAGATTACTAACCAATACCAACAGTTTGTTGTTTTTGTTAAATTACTAACCAAGACTAATATTGTACATAGTACTAACTTACTAACAAGCACTCATGATTGTATAGCTGCACTCTACTAATTGACTAACAATCTCTCAGCATTCGCCCTGTTCTAGTCTCCGCCTCTTGCCTTCACTCGATTTACTTTGCTGTGCTTCTTGCAGATTCTCTGCACCTGTCTAATCACTGCCACTCACTCTGTGCACGTAGAAATCCCTAACCAGATCTGTTTGTTCTGTCTATAGGCTGTCTTGTGATCCCTGTCCACGTTTTGGCTTTTGCCTATTTCATGTGATTAGGTTCTCCCTCATGTTTGCTTCCTTTGTTATTAGTCTGATTTCCTACACCTGTTATCTGTATAGCATGTGACCTTCCCTGTGTGTATATTAGCAGTCTTTTCACTCACAGCTCTTGTTAGAATGTTGATCAATACTTCTTCGTGCAGAGCGCCTCGTATGCCATAGAATATTGTTTTGCTTCTACTGGATTGTCCGACCTTGATTCTTGCCATTGCCCTTTTTGTATTATTTTTGTCTTTCTGGATTTCGACCAATTTTTGTATGACCACTATTTCTGTGTTTGGATACCCTGTGTATGACCCTTGGCTTTGCTCATCGACTACGACTTTTTGCCTATCGTTTTTGTTCCTCTGCCCATTTGTCTTACTGGCTCTGACCCCTACCTGTCTAGTCGACATTGTTTTTGGATTTCGTATTGTGGCGTGGCAATTCCTGTGTGGTGTTTTTTTTATTTTTTTTATTGCTGTCTCTCGTGAGTGATTCCTGAACGGTACCTCACAAAAGGAAGTCTGATCAACAGTCAGCTCATAAATGCTGTGACAAAACATCTTGGAGATGACAGCATGACTAGACTGTAATTAAAGTGAAGAAAAAAGATCAGATAATAATGGCTTTGAATACAGCAAACTGAGAAAGGTCATTTAAAACATTCCAACAACCTCAAATGCTCCTGAGAGGTACCGTAGAGGCAATACAGATCGAAGTGAATTAGGACAGAGAAGAGGGAGGAAATTGTCGGTAAATGGAGATGGGGAGACATTTTTTATAAAAAGCCATTCTCCAGTCCTGATACCAGAGAAATGCAGCAGATGGTCCTGGGCTCCATCGAGTCTCCTCAGCAGCCTTCCAGCCCATTCTGAAGTCTGCAAGAACATGGGCTTTACAAAGTGATGAATTGATCGGGGTAGAGATGAATGTGAGCCCAACGACCAGGAAAATAGACAATGAAATGGGGTCCAGGCTGCAGGTGGTTGGTTGACACCATCATTTAATAGACATCATTTGTAAGGGGAGAGAGCAGAGGCAAAGAAGGTGGTGGAGAGGAAATCCAATTTTGCCTACCTGTTTAAGGTATAGAGAAAATCTTCACTGGAATTGAGTTATGACAAATGTTTTCTGTTAGACTCTGACAGCCATCTTGAAAACACAACTATTTCCACACTGAACAATACAGTTTGTTGAAAAAAACAGAGTTTAAGTAGTTTCTCTGGGTGAGGAAACATCCAGCTGTATAATTGACTGATATGGCAAATTAGGAAAATATAAGATAATGCAGGCTGAGGAAACGTTTTGCATCAGTACTCGCCTTATAGGTGGTTTTGAAAGATATGGTTCAAATTGTGTGAACAGACTCCTGCTTTTTTCTTCATTAGTAACATTTATGTGCATGTTGTAATTTCTTGGGTTATTTCTGTTAAGTTTCATAATTTGAGCAGCCGTAGTGTCCCATGACAATTCAGGTTGCTGAATAGCAGAGAATCGAAAGCAAACCCCGTACTCCACTTTGTCAGACCTAAAATAAATCCATCTATGCTCTCTAGAGATGTAAGTCAAGATACACACCCAAAAACAGGTGACAAAAAAGCATAGGTATGCAAATCCTCTGAGTTATTTTTCCCCTCTGCCCGAACAACCGTGGTTTCTATCAGAGCCTTGCTCATTTTCATTAATATTAACAAGCCAAGAGAGAATGTGTACTGGAGAAGGGAGGTATATTGGCACACAGGGCTTTTAATAATGATGAAAAGTATATTTGCCCTTATTTTTATTCATACTTGCTGCATCACCAGCTGGTGGATGGGATTATAGCTCATTCCCTCCTGGGTCCTAATGAAACTGTCATAATTAAAAAGAATCCCTTGTACCACTAGAGGTCATATTGGTGGCCTTGAGAATGCACTTATGGCCTGCATGTGGCCATGTATATCACTGTGACAGGTTGGCTACTGGGCCCTGAGGCACTTTTCAGGGAATGCCATCCATGACAACACCTACTGAGCCTTCATTATCACAGTCATAGCCATGACGGCACAGCAGTAATTACTGCATTAACGACTAAGCCACAGTCAATGCTCTCAATCATCCAATTCCAACACGGCCCTCTATGCATCGAGCACACAGAGAGGGGGGTTTTGTACTTCATTGAGAATAACGTAATGCCTACCTCAGGTGACTTCAAGGATATGAAGTATCCATGTTGTTTTGATAGTGGTCCCGTGCCGTTGTGAGATTTTAGATGTAGACCTCCCAAACAGTAATCAGTACTTGTGAAAAGATTATGTAGAAATCTTCTGTATAAGAATTTAAATAGGCGTTGTTTTATATGAAAGCGCAGAAATTTGCCCTGTTTTCATTTCTTTTATAATGAAGTGTACAGCTTTATCCTTCTGAACAAGTGAGCAAAAGCTGTCTAAACCCATTACAAAATGCCACGTGAATTTCAATCTCAAAATCCCAGTGTGTGAGGTACTAATTTATCTTTCACAGGTGGGAAATTACATCCGAGTGCACACCTTGGGAAATGTTTTGACTTGTATGAAGTGCAACGAGGCTGAAGCTGATAATTAAATGTGGCAGGATGAGAATTTTTTCATATTTGATTATAATGGGCAAGTTACAGCACAGTTCTAATTATAACATCAACTGCTTTTACAGATAATGAACAAGCCCTTGTAACACAAGGCCACACGATCAATACTGTGGGAACCTGCTAATTCACACATGTCATGCATTAATTGCAGTCCAGTGCTTTGGCAGGCTTTCTGACATAACTCCATCTAAGCTGCCACCAGGGGACGGTCGTCCGTGCTCGTCCAATCCAGGCCTGCCAACAGCCAGGAGTCTGCTTTAAATGCACTCGTCTGATGTGCCAAGATCGGAGATATTTCGGCCTGACAGCGTCCCATCAGCAGGATTGAGATAAACTGGTTCTGTGGCTGGTAATGAAATGTAAAAAACACATTAAATATTTTATGCAAGCTATTACAAGCAAGCTGATGGAATTGTGAGCAAGGAGGAGTGGAGGGGAGGGGGGTGAAGAGACAGACCGGTGATACAAATTCAAAATTAGAGATCAGAATCCATCGAAATCCTTTCTTCCTCCATAGGGGGAAATACCTCAAGGAGTATGGGTAAGGCTTGAAGTGCGGCAGGGGATGGGCTGGGGTAATAGGGGTGATGGAAAGCAATGGCAGGACTCATTGGAGGCGGTTGAAGGCATACTGACAGCGCACTACTGTCCTCCGCTGGCTGTTTCCACTTAGACCCTGGTAGGAAGGGATAAGCGTACTGCACCCCACCCCCATCTCCTACTCCAGTTCTCCTACAACTGCAGAAATGACTCTGAGCTCCTTATAGTGATGTACTAGCCCCTGCAGCTGTGGGGAAAATGAGGGTGCAGTGCAGGAATTGCTGCCTTCCCTAGTTGCTATATTGCAAGTTATGATAAATATGGTCTGCTCATTGTTACGGGATTATGAGCAAATTACATTAAGAGGAAAAAAAGAGCTGCAATAGGCTTTGTTCCTGCTCTCTGCCTTCCACTGCATAATCTGTCAACAGGCTTCCATGGGGCAGGAATGCATTAGCGCTGTACTATCAAAGCACATTTGATTTAAATAACTGATACAAATAAATATTCATGTTGCTCTGATGATTTTGCCGGTGATAAGGTTACACATATTTTCCATGCTTACTCATCATGTAAATATACAGTGATTGAGAAGTGATACATTCAATATGGAACTGGTTAATTACATAATTCTTTCTTGTTATTTTACAACATTCTCAGTTATATCCATTGACAAGGATATCAGCCTTTTTCTTCAGCAGTGAACATCAGATTTGTGTCTCTTGCCTGCGGTGCAACAGTCTCCTAGCAACCACAGTAAGGCATAGTTCTATTTAATAAGCGAGCTGCCTTGGCATGCAATTCCTGTTCATGCTGTAAATTCAGTGAAACGGCTGATTGGAGAATTGGTCCAGCCCATTCTCATAATTAAAAAAAATATATTCCTGCAAAAAAAAATCTATTCCCTCCAACATTCACAACAACCTGCATATCTTTTCTTTCCTTGCATAGTCATTGCTTTTTCGCAGCAAATAAAGAAAAGCAGAGAAGTAATATTCATGAGAAAAATGTTATATTCATTTCAGGTTGGATGGCATTTGTTTCAACCCAAAATCAGAAGAAGTTGTGACAGTTGGTTAAATTAAAATTAAACCTGAAATCGGTGGTTTAAAAATTATCATTGACTTGCATAATGCTGAAAATAATACGACAAATACATTATTTGATACTTCACTTCATTAATTTATGAATTTTTCAAAATAAACAGTTTTTATTGGAGTTTAGGTTATTTATTTTTAAATTTTTTTTAGAGATTGAATAAGCGTTTAGGGACTGATGACACCAAGTGATGAACTGTCTCAGGAGTAATTTAATCCCACTCTTCATGAAAACAAGTTGCGCAACAGTACCTGGTCATCATTGTTGCATTTGGTGCTTAAAAATGCGCCACACAGTCCTGATTGTCAATAAGTTGGGACTGCAGGCAGGCAGTTTAGCACCTGCACCATCTCCTGTACGGCATGCAGGATTGCATTATTGTGTGCAGCATGCAGGATTGTCTTACTGAAGTATGCATGGGCATCCCTGGACAGTTCTTGAATGTACTTTTATTTCGCTTCAAAATCTTAGTGTACGTTCTAACATTAATGGTGCCTTAAGAAAAGTGCAAGATAGCCTACCCAAGGGCACTTACACAACCTAATACCATGACAGAGCATGGCTTTTGAACTTGGTGGTAACAGTTTAGATGGTTCTTTCCTTTGGTCTTAAACACATGGCATCCATTTCCTCCAAATGATTTATCTGACCACATTACACACTTTGACTGTGTGATGGTCCATCACAGATGCATCCAAACCCAGAGAAGTCAACAGCTCTTCTGGACACTGTTTGCAACAAGCATAATTTTTGCAGTTAAGTTTTATTTGGTGTTTTTAGACATGACTAGATATTGCAGTACTTGAAAAGGGTTTGCAAAAGTAATCCTGGCCCCAGATGGTAATGTCATTTATAGATATGAGACGGTTCTTGATTTAGCACCTTCTGAGTGATTGCAGATCACAGGTATTGAGCTTTGGCTTGTGCCCTTTCCCGACACACGCAGAAATTCCTCCAGACTTCTTAAAGCTTTTGAACGTGTTTTGCACCATAGCACATGAAATATCTACATCTCTTCCTATTTCTCTGTGAGGAACATTTTAAATCCTTCAGTGATTTTCTCACAACTCTGTAGGCAAATCTGTGGTGATCCTCTGCCCATTCTATTCCTGAAGGAATCGCCCTTTCCTGGATGCTGTTTTTGTCACAAATTATAATTACAGTCACCTGCTGACATCAGCTTTTTCATATGATACCATTGTTCAATTTTTTCTCATTACTAGTCCTCAATTGCCCTGGTCCCAACTTATTTTTAGAATGTTTTGTAGGCCTGAATGGCAAGAAAAGATATATATGCAAAAATGACTTTTATCCGACTTTTTACCTGTTTAATTATGAAGACAAATGTTTTCTTGTTGTGATATGGTCAATCATTTATCCCTTCTTAACTTTGTTTAGCAATATTAATCATTTTCCAATTTTAATTCATAACTTTTTGAGCCACAATGCCCCACACCTCGAAAATGGGCACATTTGGTCACCTGATCTCATACGTCATTGGTTGAACTTGTTGACAGTCAAGGGTTCTGCGCAGGATGCTTGGACTGCAGGACAGAAAATTCCTGCCATCTCCTAACCTGACAATCTGCCTTCCACAAACTACAAAGCATTATACACACTATTCATGAATTATCTTGTCAATCATTCTCATACTAAATTCATTTTGCTTTCTACCTGTAGAAAGTACCGGTTAAAATGGCTTAAAAAAGGCTGAAGGGAGCTGAACAGCGGCATGCAGGGACATAAGTGAGGACCATCTGGGTTGTAAAACTGTCTCATTTGCTCAGTCACGATCACTTTATGCTCCAAGAATTCAACTCAGCACCAAATCTCCTTACGGCTGAAACTCACAACTACGCTAATTTAACTCCAATCATGTTCTAATACTAATTAATAATCATTCATGCCAATAAATGTAAGAGAGATGACACAAGCTCATCAGTGAAATGGAATGTAACTTTTTCTTCATAATTAATAGCAAACAGACTTGTAACAAATTCCTTTTCATCAATTCAAATTCCAATTCCTTTTTACAAATATTCTTCAATTCCAATTCCTTTTGGTCAACTCCAATTCCAATTCCCCAAGTCCTTTTTATCTCAAAGTTCAATTCCAATTCCAATTACTTTAAAAAAATATTCTTCAATTCCAATTCCTTGGATTAAATGAATGAATAAAAATAGAAAGACAATACAATTACAATTACATTCACAATGTTTTACTACCTTTTGGATTAGTTGTTATTACCTCACCTATTCCATCTCTCATCATTCCCAACCTTCATTCTCCCTTACTATATCCCCTCTTTTTGCATAAATTTCAAGTCCTGTTTCATGGGCCATCACACATTCAATTCTACTGTCATACTTGAAAAAAATTTTGAATTTCTCAATTCTTAATCAACCCGAAAAGAAATATTTTGCTAAATACATAATTATATTACAGATTAGATGTGTTCCTTTCGTTATATCACCCAGTAACACTTTAAATAAATCTAATTGTATACTATTGTACTGAGATATCCAGTGTTGTACATTTATCCAAAATAAAGCCATTATAGGACAGTACCAAATAAATGGTCTACTGACTCCACTTCTTCCAGACAGAATCTACAAAGGCATGAGGACCCTATTCCCCAAATATTCAGCATCTTTTTAGTTAAACTTACATATTAACTTAATCTTTGGATTAAGTGATTTACTGTAAAGGATTTTTAAAACTTGGTTCCATGGGACTGGTGTATCTAACATATTTTTCCAACGGTCTAGAATCCTGTATGGTACAGCGACTTTATTCTTTATTCTTAAATAAAATGTGTATATATGTTTGTTGATCTTTATTCTATTTAACTAATTTGCCAGTCTCATATGAGGCCTACGGATTAAATGCCCTCTTGTTCCTTTAATAATTTTTTTGATTTCCAAGTACTTGGTAAAGCTCCATTAAGTTGATTATATTGTTGCAATGTACAGACTGTTCCATAAAAACTAGTTAATTGTTTGTAGGACATGAGTTTATTATCCTCATTCACTATATCCCTTATAAAAATAATACCAATATCAAACATGCGTTTCCAATAAAATCATCATTCTATCAAGAAGTATATTAGAATTTAACCATATTATTTGTTGTAGAATTTGTTTTGCATTTTCTGATGGGTGAAACTGGAATTGTGACCAACTTTGTAGAGCTGCTTCCAAAAAAGTGGAGACACCAGAAAACATGTCATTAATTAATGCAAAATGTATAGGTTTAATTTGCAGAAATGAAAGGAAGCCTTTACTGAACATTGGATGGACACTTTTAAGTAATCTGCTTGAAAACCAGTTTGGACTGAAGTAGAATTTTGGAATAAGGGAAGCCTTCAGTGGTTAATTTAAAGCTTTTATGTTTGAGTTTTAGCCCACCAGATACAAAATCATTATAAAGATATGCACGATTAATTTTATCAGGTTTATCATTCCATATAAATTTGAATATGTTCTGTTCATATATTTTGAAGAATGATTCTTTAGGGGTTGGTAATGCCATAAATAAGTATGTAAATAAGGATACAACTAATGAGTTAATTATTATGTTAACAGTTATTATGCCTTAAATGGTCAGATGTTTCCCTTTCCAGGGCAGCAGAATTTTTTCGATTTTACTCATTTTCTCCTAAAATTAATCATTGAAATTTCATTCATATTATCTGGGATGTGTATACCAAGTACATTGACTGATCCATCTGTCCAATGAATTGGTAAATTACATGGATGAGTGAAATTTCTATTTTTCAGGGAAGTAAGCCTCAATATTTGGCATTTCTCATAATTTGGCTTCAGCCCAGATAGGTTTGAAAAGTCATCCAGGTATTTTGTAAGGCTCTGTAGCGATGTATAGTGAAGGGTCAATAGAAACATTGGATCATCAGCATTCATTGAAATTTTTGTATTTAGGCCTTGCATTTCCAAGCCTTTGATATTATCATTTGTACGTATTTTTATCGCAGGTATTTCTATTGCCATAATAAATAAATGTGGTGATAACGGGCAGCCCTGTTTTACCCCCCGTGAAAGGGAAAGGGTTTTGAAATATAACCATTATTTATAAATTTGAAGATTGAGTTATTGTACATAACTTTAACCCACTTTATTAGAGACTCACCAAAATTAAAAAATTCTAAACATTGATAAATGAAATCCCGTCTCATTTTATCAAAGGCCTTCTCAAAGTCTGTTATAAGAACTAAACCTGGTTTCTTTATTTTATCATGGTGTTCTATAATTTTGAGTAATTGTGTTATATTATTTGCAATATTTTGTCCTTGTATAAAACCAGACTGGTCATGGTGTATAATATCAGGTAGGACATTTTTTATACGCAATGCTATGCATTTAGCTAATATTTTTGCATCATAACACTGAAGAGTAAGTGGTCTCCAGTTTTTTAAGTGAACCAGATCTTTATAGTGGCCACTACCTTCTTGTTTTAAGAGCAGAGATATTACACTTTCCTGCTGAGTCCCTGTGAGAACACCTTTGTCATATGAAAAATTAAAACTTGTAAGTAGGAGGGTTTTAATCTGTTCTATTGGAATACCATCCAATAGAATCTGTACATTTAGGTCATCATATTCGTAGATATTGTGACAAGTTATTGTGTGTCGATGCAGCATGTAATGATTTAGTTTGGAGAACAAACTCTCTAATGTCAAACTTTTCATTTTGTAGCTCCGATGCCCGCGCAGAATTATTTCGTTCATTATGGTTGCCCTTTGTGGCATGTAAACTCCAATGACATGGATAAGTTCTCTGGAACGTGGCGGCAAGGTGTCCACAAAGTGTGGAATGTACCCTCACGCACACATTGTAATATTGTGAAACATTTGTGTGGTGGATATGGTATTAAAATGGATATATATTGTAGATTTTTAGGTTTTTACAAAGCCTTATGTGACAGTGCAAACCCAATATATTTGTCTTTGTGTTCTACTTTCCGATACATCTCAATCTAATGTTGGCAATAATGTCAGGTTTCTCTGCTCAAGGTTGAACCGTATGGTGTCAACTGATTTACAGTATATAAGTAAACAGACATTATGTAAAACAGAAATTTGTGATGCTCAGTGTGTTAACATGGGTAATGTTGTTAAAGAACTCTGTTGAGCAAGAGATGGTGTGTTGGATGTAGTTCTTTCAGTATTTGAAATAAGTGAATTAATACAGAATACTTGTACGTCGTAGTTTGAATATCATACTAGTCCTGTTATCATTTGGACACCATTATAAGTGTGGTTTTATGTGTTTTTTCTTCTTCTTCAATTGCTTTTAATATTGTACACTGCATTGAGTGCGAAATAAATTTTATACATATATATATATATATATATATATATATATATATATATCTCATATAAAATATTTGAGGTCGATGTCTGTCTGTCTGTCTGTCTGTGTGTATGTACACGTTTTTTTTCTACATTTCTCAGCCTATTATCACCAAATTTGGTGTGAATATCCACTTGGACACCAGGAAGGACTTGACATCGACCGATTTTTGAAAAACGGTCATGCACGCAAAAGAAAAATGGCAATTTCACTCCAGGTAGCGGGTAACAGCTAATATATATTGTTATGGCCCCAATTTGTTATTACATTTAAAACAACAGCAAAAGCAACAGCAAGGGATGACAGACACAGTTTTAAAAACCTCAACACATTTAATTAACAAACAAAGACTAAACTACTATTTACAACTACAGACCAAGATTGAATTATAAACAAAACATAAATATTTACAATCCCTTTTCGTGGGGGTGGCTTGGTGATGTCCTGGACGATGAAAATGCTCAAACACAGGCAAAGAAATCCACAAAAGAAACGTCACAGGTCTTGAACAGAATAGCAGGTCTGGTCATCTTCTTGCAATTTCTCCTACTACTTTACTGTCTCAATTCTTTTCCTTATATACTCTTTTGCAGACCCCATCCACATTTAGGCCTCTTTTTTTAATTTTCTGAGACTTTCCCCAGACATGTCCAGGACATGTCTAAACATGACTCCAGTCTGAGCTGAACAAAAAAAAAAGGTAAATACTGCTAGTGGCAGTATCTAGTGGCCTATATTCACATTACACCTCCATTCCAAAAGGGAAAAATTTTGACTCATAAAGGCAAAATTTTTCTTTTCAATACAAAATGGTTAAGTGAACACTTGTCTATATATACATATCATACAATATTCAAACACATGATATATATATACACATTCAAACACGGGATAAGCAATCAGCAATTACATTGTCTGTTCCCTTCACATGCTTAATTTCCAAGTCAAACTCCTGTAAAATCAAACTCCAATTCAACAATCTCCGATTCTTGTTTTTCATCTTACTCAAAAACAGTAACGGATTGTGGTCAGTGTACACAATCATTGGCTTTTGTCCTGTACAAACATAAACCTCAAAGTGTTGTAAAGAAAGGACCAGAGCCAACAGTTCCTTCTCTATTGTGGAATAGTTCCTTTGGTGGCGATTGAACTTCCTGGAGAAGTATGCCACGGGATGCTCAATTTCATCAGAGTCACTTCTCTGTAGGAGCACAGATCCACAAGCTTGGTCGCTAGCATCGACCGCGATGGAGAACGGTTTGTTGAAGTCAGGAGATTTGAGCACGGGGAAGTGACACAGCAGAGACTTCAGGTGATCGAAGGCTCTCTGGCATGCATCATCCCAGGTGAACTTTACGCCTTTCTTCAGTTGGTTAGTTAGACTGAGAGCAATCTCAGCAAAGTTCTTGCAGAACTTGCGGTAGTACCCGATCATTCCAAGGAAGCGGCGCAAAGCTTTTTTGTTGTCAGGAACTGGAAAGTCCATGATGGCTTGGACTTTAGCATTTATGGGTGCCACCTTACCCTGGCCTATGACGTAGCCAAGATAGGTGACAGTAGCACAACCAAAGTCACTCTTGCTCAGGTTAACAGTCAGGTTAGCCTGGGTCAGGCGCTGGAACAACGTCTCTACATCTTTTAGATGTTCTTCCCAGGAGTCACTCCATGTGATCAGGTCATCGATGTACGCACCCGTGTGTGGCCATCCGGCGATTGTAGACTGTATCATCCTTTGGAACGTGGCTGGGGCATTTTTCATTTTTTTTTTCATCACTACAGGGGTAATTGGCGTGGATGTGTCTGAAGTGAAAGCGCTAGTATAAAGGAGTCATAGCTTTATCCAAAAAAATCCCAAACATCTACATGTGTAACCTTGCATGTTGAATCCCAAATCAGCTGCATGTTGGCACAGTTGGTCCCCTTACAATTCAAATAACGTAATTCAGAGTACTCTGTGATGGGGCACCGGTGTGCAAGTGATCGCACTCTAGATTATGATTTTTTTTTTTATATCTTGATGTACACAATAATCATCTTTCACACTGTAATACTTTAATCTTTTATAATTTGCATATGCAGGTGGTGCTGCTAGTCCCTGTTATTGTAACGAGCAGAGTTTACATGCATTTGTGCGTTTGCCTACAGAGGCACATAATACTATCTTAATAATGCTCCCTGATAATAGAAGTCAAAAACCAACAAATGACTTAAGACCAGGTTTATATTAGTCAATTGTGCAAATTATTTCTGCTGCCTCAAGAAACCAATATACTGACAATGCACCTGACCACACCTCATTTTAAGATCAATACACCCTTGGGTGCTCATTTTGGCACAATCTGTTATGATCCTGATCTGCCTGACCATGTTTTTGTTTTGATCCTGTCCTGCCTGCCCATGGTTGATTATGAATTCTACCTTGTCTGACCATGCTCTGTATTTTGTATTGTGATTTAGATTCCTTGCCTTGTTTTGTTTTTGCCTTGTCTTTGTATGTTCGCCATTTTCCACCATTGCAGTTATTATCCGGTCCATGTTTTGTGTCATACCATGCATTGCACTTTGTCTCCCCCGTCTGGTCATTTGTCATGTGATCACTCACTGCCCCAGTATTGTGTGCCATACTTTCGGGTGATTTCATGGTTTCTGGGATTTCACCCATTCCTTACAATCTCGTTTACTTCCTTCACCTTGCTTTTCTATATTACTAACAATACTAACAGTTTTTTGTTTTAAGTAAACTTACTAATCAAGATTAACATTGTTTATAGTACTAACTTACTAACAAGCACTAGGGATTGTATAGCTGCACATTACTAATTGACTAACAAGCTCTCAGCACTCGCTCTGCTCTAGTCTCCGCCTCTTGCCTTCGCTCAATTTACTTTGCTGTGCTTCAAGCAGATCTTCTGCACCTTGTTAATCACTGTTCTGCCTCTCACTCTGTGCACGGTAGAACTCCCTAACTGCAGCCGTATGTTTGTCAGTAGGCTGTCTGTGATCCCTGTCCGCGTTTTGGCTTTTGCCAATTTCTTGTAATCAGGAACCTCCTCATGTTCATTCATTTGTATTTTGTCTGATCCATATCACCTGTCTCCCCTTTGTAGCATGTGACTTCCCCTATGTGTATTTAAGCAGTCATTTCATTCACAGCCCTTGTCAGAATCCTTGATACCTTTGGTGCCTTAACATTAACAAAGTATAGTGAAAAGGAATGGCACATTTGAAAGTGGTAAATACTTTACTTTCGCTACTCTTTAATTAAAATACATTGCAAGAATCAAAACTGAAATTAGTGTTAATTTTCAAAACAGTATAATTCAAGTCGTGAAACCTCAAAATAATGTGCTGTTGTACTGTTTTTGACTTATCACTGGTAAAAAAAAAATGTACCAATCACTGCCTCTATGTTTTATTTAACATACTGTGCCAACTTTTTATGATTTAAAGTTGCGAAAGTAAATGGCTCTGAGGGCGAGTGTGCACACTTGTAGTTCAAAATGCATCATCTAGTTTTCATACTGTTGAACCGACAATTGAGAGTGATGTTAAAAAATTCAATGCTCTACTCATTATCATTCCTAATTTACATTATCTCTCTGGACTGTTTCAAAGATAATCATTCGCACGTTGGTCCAGTGTCAAATTTGAGTTGACAGATCAAAGACAAAAGCTTTCTCTCTTTATCTAGATAATGAGAACCTTGGAGACTGTGAGTTCTGTTAAGGTAACAAACATGCAAATGTGTATCCTCATACTGTTATATTCTTTTGACTCTTGTCTCATTTAATGATAACCAACATCTACACATGGTTCAAAGGCCAAGAAAATCAATATAGTAGGTGGGATGATGGAATGAAAGCTCATTCTCAGAATGAAATAATTTCAGTGTGATGGCCATTTCCACTGGAATGGAATGGTCATTGTATAGTAATGAAAAACACTTGAATATCGCCAAAATTAAATTGCAACTTTGATGCAACTTATCCAAGACTTAAGTTACCGTACATTATTGAGCTCCATTTTTGCCATGTTTTGTACCCCTGAAATAAATGCTGCCCTTATTCTGTGACATCATTTTTATCTGGTCACCATCTCTCCCTATTTTTATTCCTTGGAATATAATCCACCAAGAAAAGGAGCCGTTGTTGCAGGATTGATGACGGATAATCTCTTGGCAGTTCCCATGGCAATTGAGAAGTTTATGCTCAACTTTGTCTTTTATTAAGTGAGTGCCTCACTCTCAAGTTCCAGCACTTCAAAAGTATATTTTATGATAATTAGAACACCTTGCTGCTAGTTGATGATCATATTTATGAATCGGACAATGTCTAGTATTGCGCTCAGTTTGCATAATAGTGTATCGTTCTTGGGCTGAAATTATATTGAGAACTCAATTTAAATATGCATGACCTAGATAATGCACCATTGCTATATCCCTTGTACCATCACACACCACCTGCATCAACACAAGTTGTTTGGGAGGGTTGACAGAAAAAAAGCTGCTGCTGTCAATCAACAACAAACTAAAACACCAACAGTTTGCCAAACATTGCTGGGATTTTCAGTGGGATGGCATTATGAGGTCTGGGCTAAAATAGACTGAGACTAAAATAGAGCCTTTTGGCAACATACATCAAAGGTGGATTTGGCATTTTTAAAAAAAGAAGCCATACAGAAAAGCACCTCATAGCCACTGTGAAAAATGATGGCGGATCTTTGATGTCATGGGGCTGTTTTTCTGCCAAAGGCCCTGGACATCTTGATAGGAATCATGGAATCCATCTAATACCAGCAGATATTAAATGAAAACGTCGCAGCCTCTGCCAGTAAGCTTAAACTTGGCTATGGTTGGACCTTCCAGAAGGACAATGATCCAAAGCACCCCTCAAAGTCTACACAAAAATAGGTCCCTGACCACACACCTAAAGGTTTTGCCATCACAGTCCTCCAACCAAAACCCCATAGAAAAGCTGTGGGATGAGCGAAAGAGGACATTCCACAAGCATTGACCTCTGAGAGATTTTGTATGGAGGAATGGTCTCAGATCTCATGCCATATGTTCTACAACAGAAAATTTTGAATGAAAGATCATAACGATAAACAGTGAGAACATTTTTTCGCATCTCATTTTACTCATTTTCACTAAAGGGTGCCAATAATCCTGGAGAGCACTGTAGCTGACTCAGCAAAACCACTCACATAAATGCTATTCGCTTTAATAAAAGCAATAAAGGAAATAATATATATTCTCACAGATGACTCTGAATCACTGAAAGGACAAAAAAAGACAGCCAGTTCTAGCTGTGTATAAATTCAAACCGTTAAAGCTGCTGAGCACTTCTTGCATGCATTACACCGAGCACTTATCCTGCTTACAGGGTGCAGAAACAAGAGTGTAGACATGCGCTTCATTCAGCATTCAGCTCTTTAAGACCAGATATTATGAATTGAAAATGCTTCATCAAAAAAATACAGCTAGCCCCTCCAAGAATTACTAAAACTAACTGGCAAAAGAGTGATTATGCAGATTAGATTATCAGGACTGTAAGCTGTAAAGTCCTGATGAGTGATTTGAAAACCATGGCGACATGACATTTTGAATGTGCAGTATTTTACAATTCTGTTTTTTAATGAAACAATATTTGAAGATTGAGGAATGTATCACCCTTGACAATATCTGACGTTTGCTTTGCAATGAATCACCAGCTGTAACTGATTTGAGAGTTGCGATGTAAAAGGGATTATTGACTTTATAGTCAACTGTTTTGACAAAGCTTGTCAGAATTCTCAGCTGTCGGAGCCCCATCAGAAAATGGCTGTCAAGCCAATATTGAAGTGGTCATGAAATGTTTACTAGCTTTTGGAGATTCAGTCATGGACACAGGTGGCAGAATCAGCCCATCCGCCCCTTGCTAAGTGCACTTAAAACCCTTTGAAGCAGTGTCACACCATAAATTGTATTACAGCTCTTCCGCTGCTCGCCTCCATTGTGACATGCATATTTTATAGGCAACCTTTCTCTCTGATCCCTGCTCAGAAGCCCAGAGGGGCCGTCCGGGTGAAAGTCACATCGACAAGACAAACATTTACCTCATGACTGTCAGAACTGCTGCAGGATGAGGAACACTTCACTTGATGTAAATTTTGCCATTTGAAGGATTTTAAATGCAGTGTTTGACCATTTTAGAGTGAAAATGTCACCCAAACAGGTTGATATTTTCAGCGCTGCATGGCACTAAATATTGACCTTAAACCCCATACAAAAAAAGTGTCAACAGCGTGTCTCTGTGGAGGTTTGAGAAATTACCACGCCACATCGAAACACCAGACTTTCATGTGTGCCAGCAGGCCTACAAGCATTTTACGCAATGTTTATTCCCCATTAATAATGAAAGTCTGAGTAAATCATCAATGTTATTTGTCTGAGTCTTAGTTTATGAACATTTTCCTCAGATTCTGGCTCCACAAAAAGGTAGAATGTATGCAAGCATTGGTGTATAACTGCTCTGCATTCCTTTATAAATTTTGCATATCTCCCATCATGTGATGAGAATGTGATGTGATATTAAAGAATGCACAATGCAGTATAGATTATCCGGTAAAAGAACTAGAAGCACAGCACACAGTAAAGAGCCCTGGCTGTCACCCTGCACAGACATGTGAGTGCACCAAGGCAGTGATGTATGCCGTGCGCACGTGTGATTTATGCTGAAAAGCATGGCAGGCTGGGCTGATTCAGCAGGTATCTGGGGAGGCCTGCATTTGGCATTCAGACCAGCGTCCTCTGAGACCGAGGCTGCTTGAGAGCGAGCGTCTCCTGGCGTGACCTATCCTAGCTTTGATGGCTCCGATAATTTCCCTAGCAAATGAACGTCGGCTAGGGGGAGCGCTGTCCGTGGTCCTGTACATCAAGGTCAGCCGCCGCTGGTGTCCAGGATGACCAGTGGTCCTGTAGCTCACTTTGAGATGATTTATTCTACCCCGATTCATTAAAATTCTATGTGAGTCTCACTGCAATGCATGCAGCTTTTCACCCTTTTAACCCTGTCAGCTCTGTTCAGAAGGGCACGCCCAGACAACTATTAAAGTTTACTGGGTAGCATCTCTGTGTGCCGTATGGCAATGGTGGTTGCTAATCTTGTAGTACTGTGTCAGCAGTTTCCAAATAAAATACCCCATATTGAAAATACAGTTGCCAATAGAAGATGTAGAGCTATTATCCATAAAGATAAATAGGATAATACAAAAATCATGGCTTAATGCTAAATGCTTGCATTTAACCAAACAGGAAACGCTATCTCACAGCAGGATATGTATCCTTACTTCTATGCCCAAGCTGTACCTAAATTTGTGGAACAGGTTGTACACATATGGTAAAATTGTGGGGTGTATCTAAAATATAGTAAAATTGTGGGGTATAACTTGGAATGTACAAAACACTTAGGGCCTGATCTACCGATAATCCCAGATGCTTGTGGTAACATTTTGTGTGTTTGGTTTGCTTACGTTTTGCGGGTGAGTAATTGCCTAAATGACTGCAGGCACAAAGAACATTTTTTAAATGAGGACTTTGCATGCTGCAGCCATTTTCATCACGGACAGTTTGAAGGAAAAGGGCGAATGCAAAATGAAATTCGAGTCGATGGAGATGGAGGTGCTTGTAGAGGAAGCAAATACACTGTTATAAATGAACTGAATTTTACAGTCAAATTAATGCATTGTCTCCTTGTTATTTAACTGTAAGTGGAGTTCTGCGCACATTTAACTGTGGTTTACAGTTAAAATACATGGAACTTGTGTTATAAATTGATTGTAAAATTACAGTTAAAATAACTGGCAAAATAGGTGCTAGTTTACAAGAGTGCATGCTCATTGTTTGAGGGGGAAATAATTTGCACGAGCACAGTCAATTGAGCCGATTACTCTTGGGTAGCCAGCAACTGCATAAAACCTGTGTTTGGCTTCATTCAGCGCTTCACACGTGGATGGAAACTTTATGTACCAGCCCATCCTGCGTATCATAGCATTGAGGACATCAGAGATCAAACTGCTCTGCGAGACCCCAGTAGAAATAGCAACCGTTCGCTGGAATGATCCTGATGCAAAGAAATTCAGAGATTCCAGAAGTTTGGTCATGGCAGGTATTGCATAACTCCTTCTCGTGGTTGGCTCCAGATCAGCTTTCAAATCATTCAGCAGCTCCACGATGGCATGGCTGGTTAGGCAATATGTCTGAATAATTTTTTCTTAAGTCATACCAAATATTCTGATGCAAGTGAGAAAAACTTGTTCTCTACGTTCATTGTTGTTCATTGTTCCTGTGTCTCCTCCTGGCACAAATGACAGCAGTCACTGTGCGTAATACTGAGCCAATTAACACCTGCCCTTCAAACGTATTAAAGTTAGACACAATCATAATCACCGCAATTACTTCCAGACTTGGAAAGTCAGAATGCGAGCACTAATTTTTATTATTTGCATTCACCCCTCTCAGTATTTTGCGCAACAAAAATAAAATGCCCCATCTTGCAAACTCATTAAGGCAAAGGTGCTAAACGAACAGCGCCTGTTGTTTTGCCCCCGTGAAGGTCGCAATCTTCAGTGGGCACCGTTAGTAGATCAGATTGGACATTTTTTTGCGGGTGATATCAAGTTTGCACATGTTTTTACACAAGCAAACCTTTAGTAGATCAGGCCTTAAATGGGTCAATCATTTTTTTTTTCCTGAGTAAACTATTATCCTTTGTTCTCTGATGTGGCTGAGAAGTAATTATGTCATGAACTACATGAATATTAACTCATTTGAATCTATTTCCTTCTATCAAATGAAAAGTAGGAATTTAACAGAGATATAATGAATGTCAGTCCATGCAGAAGACAGCTGGTATCTGTCTGCATAAAATTATATTTCTTCAGCCATTTCTTCTTCCAGCAGTGACCTCTGGTGAAGGTCCCAGCAGCAATTTTAGAGCTTGTTCGTGGAGAGGAGAGATCTGGTAATGAGAGGACACAGGCAGTCTGTGTACTGAAAGATTCATAAAGGACACAGACTAAACCAGTATTGTGCATTTTGTCCAGCACACCACTAAGAAATAGGAGGCAAGGTAAACCATCCACTAAGTTCCAGTGAAAATTTTGGTTGAACATCAACCTTCAACTGGGGGGGGGGGGGGACCTATTTGTATCGATTGTAATATTTGTGTATATTAATATGACCAATTATGAGAAAGCGACATGTCATTTTGAGACTATGAGTATGTTTCCGATGATTGCCCCATTACGGACTCTTAAACTCTGGGACATTTCACAACCAATGATCACATATCTGTGCCCTTATGTTTCTCCTCATTGTATCAGCATGCTTTATCTGGCCCCATGTGAACGAGACAGTGATGTTGTAATGTATTGGCCTGTGGCTATGGATACGGCCGTCTCGCAGCCTCAGTAAGGACAAATGAATTAACAGTTGAAGTGAAAAGTCTTTCTTACCCTCTGTAAGTAATTTGGTACAATAATAGTCCAAATCAATTTTTGGTAACACTTTATAATAAGGGGACATTAATCATGTAGTTATCATTCATTACTTCATGCATGATTCACTCATGAGTTCATCATGATTCCTACATGATTTTATACATGAATTTATCATGACTCGTTATGATTTAAAATTAATTCATGTTTACTCGTGTCTGAATTCTGTAATACTGTAATGAATTTATCATGAATCAAAAGTAATTAAGCACGATCATGATGAGTTCATGGTTCATTAAAGACAGTCGTTTCACTTTTGGCAGAATCGAAAATCTGGTGTAATGAAAACTACCGTTTATCCACCACTTTAGTTGAGGGGGTACAAACATGACCAACTCATGGGAAGCTAATGCATGAAGAGTGAGTTGATGGATTAAATCAGTATGTACTAATGCATGAAGTCGTAGAAAACTTTGCTGTAATATTGTATCTTTATTATCAAAAAGTGATGGTAAGTTCAAATAAAATATCAATTGCAATTCTGCCAAAAGTGAACAATGTCTTTGTAGGCCCATGAATTCATGAGCAACTAACGTTCAGTTCATCTTGTTCAATATTCCCAAACATCTGTACATTTAGTATACTGTACGTTGTGATGGTAGCAACCATACGTCCACCACTTCAGTTGAGGGGGCACAAACATGATGAATTTATGGGAAATTAAGCTTTAATTCATGGCTTTCAATGACAAAAATGACAAGCTAATATACCTACCACCTTAGGTAAGGGGGCACAAACATGATTAATTCATGGGAAGCTAATACATGTAGTAAGAATGAAGTAATGGATGAAAACGTCTTTTTCGATTCAGCCAAAAGTGAAACTACTGTCTTTAATGAACCATGAACTCATCACGATTACTTTTGATTCATGATGAGTTCATTACAGTAAGTAATGCCTAAGTTGATATGATGTCATTGCATGAATTCAGACGAGTAAGCATAAATTCATGTGCAATGAGGCATTCATTCATGAAATCATGAATGAATTATAATGAACTCATGAATGAATCATGCATGGAGTAATGCATGATAACTACATGATTCATGTCCCCTTATTATAAAGTGTTACCCAATTTTCTTATATTAAGAATTTGGATTCGAAAACTACATCCACTTAAGGGTAATTACACAGTCTAATTAACCTGTGATGGATAAGTAAATGAGTAAAAATGGAATCAAACTCATATGAATTAAGTGCACAGTGGCATCTTGACTCTATTTATGCATAGTGCTTAATTTACATGACGTTATTCTGAGTCACATTTTTTGGATTGTTTTGTACATTGATACTGCCCACAGGAATGCCTCGCATAGCTTACAAAGCAATGCAGCTTAAGTTTGACTATTTGTTGATTTCATCCTGTTCACAAATTCTGTATATTTTCACTATTTATTGTACCATATTAAAGTTCCACATTATTTCCATCACTTCACTGAGGGCTCTATGATTCTTTGAATATCTGTTGGCTGTAATACTGTATACAAACTGCCAAGATAATTGATGTGCATTGTTTCTTCAACGAATTGAGCATATCTTCAAATTTGTATTTCTTAACGATTGAGGCTACATTGCTCAAGGTTATAAAAACCATGTCCCAGCCCCTCTGGTCTTGTCTGCAGCAAGTTATAGTCTTTCAGTTTTTCTGTTGACTTACACCATTTTGATTACATATTAGCTCTATGGTATACAAAATCTGCATTATACTTCAATATTTCTCTTCTCGATAGCACAAGGCATTCTGCAGGATTCCAGATCGGAGGCTCAATTTAATGTGAGAGCACTGTGCACAGTTTTGGCACATAAACATGTCTGATAAGACTTGATTGATGATGTGAGCTATATTTAAAGAGAGGGCAAGTTAATCTACAAACTCAAATAAGAACAAATTGCATAACCAACTCTATAAAATTGTCAGCTGCCTGAAACTCTGTAATGAGGAGGCACTGGATAATAAGGACACTGAAAATAAGTTCTGGAGAACATCCAACACCTAACTACAACAGACATACCAATTTGGACCGGCCCATCAGACGAAACTCAATGAGAATGCAAGAGAAAAAGGGCTGGGGTACAAACTTTAGAAATTGTAAAGACCCCATTGACAGATCTTTGCCATGCTTAATGTTTAATGGGCCATGCTTAATGTTTAAGGGGTAAATGTAAAGTCCATTACGCAGTCTGCATTTTAAGACTAAAATCTGTGATATAAAAATATTGTTGCAGAATGTTGCAGGTATTGTTGCAGGTATTTTGATATGATATAAGCCTCAATTTTGCATGTTTTTGATATATTCCCGCAGAGAATCTGTTAGTCAAGGTGGTGACCGGGGGCGGGGAGAGATCAACAGTCAGTGTTTATTTACTGTTTATAAATAAACAAAGCAGTTAAAGTGCAATAGCAGAATGACAATGTCAACAGTCTTGTAATTTTTACCCCTCAGCCCCCACGGCTGACGGGGTATTGCTATCCTTCGTGCGGCTGGGCAGGCGGGCGGTCGGGCGGCGGGCATCTCCAAAAACTTCGACATCGGGCTGAGGGGTGTTCAGTGCATTGCACGCCTGTTTTATTGATTGACACTCAGATATAATAAAATTCATGTATTGTGCTTTCATAGAAGAGAGATCAAAAATTGCAGTTTGAATGGGTTTCTGGGTTTCAATGGCCCATTTTTTGCACTTAAGTTTGAGTGTCACACTTGCTTGTACACTGTATTTTAGCCTTACTGAAAGAGCTGAGAAGAAAATAACAAGACCAAATAGAAGCACACAATCTTAGCCAAATTCATGCTACATGAATGAACACAGCCAAAATTACCAAAAAAAAAAAAAAAAAAAGAAGAATGAAAAGCGCGTAAAATGCGTACAACCGTCATGTAGGAAAGGAAAATGTATTTGCTATCTGTTTTGACCTCAATTCCCCAAATGCTTTGCGTTTGTGGTTACGTTTGGGGAGAGGAGAACAGTATTATGTACGGAAGCGCATTGCATTTGCAGGATAAAAAAAAATACACCTTATCCTTGATGAGTGGTGAGTTTGAGACACTAAACGTAGTGGCCAGAAATCAAGGAGGACACGCAGAAGGAAGTGAGAGAAACAAACAAAACAGGAGAGCAAGAATCGCGCTTCCAAAGGACCAAGATATAGTCCGAGGCAAGGAAGCCAGGCGAGCTCGACAGGACGAACAGAAAGATTCCCTTACTAACTAGAACTCTTCCTCATATATGCAGCTAAACCCTAACAGCTCTCTCACTAGAGACCTTACCGGCTAAAGTGCGAAACATATCACTGACACTCTAGCAAGGGAATTGAGGTGGAACTAGGGCTTAAATAGAATTTGGGCGACGCCCCCTATTAATGCCAGTTGTCCCAAGAATTCGATTGAGAGCAAAACGATGACGTCCCGGACGAGAGCAGCAAAGAAAGCTCTCACATTATCTTGTAATTACGAGATCTAATTACGAGCAGATGGTGAAGTAGACCGGCTTCTTTGAAAAAAGTACCCTGATATTTTTGACTGCTTTTTCCTATCCATTACTGTACATTAGAGAAAACCACGTGCAATTGTCAAACATAGCAGAAAGCCACGAGCCTTGATAACACATTGATAGCCTTGATAAGAAACTAAACAAATTGAATATGTGGGCAAGCAGTTGATAGGAGACACTATTCCAATGTTTAGTTTAGATGAATCATTATCTTCCCTCCACATGTCCTTCCCACGATGACGACAGGTTATTGTATATCCAGATAATTAGCTTCTTCCCGATACAAAAAATAATGTTGGCATAGCAACAGGTGATGGATGGCGCAGTAACATATTTCACCAACAGAAGCCAGCCGCTATTCGGCCTCAGCGCGATGTGGCCTTATTTTACTGTGTGTGCATGCGTGGATGCATTTCCGAGGGATGTAGTCAAGGCGGGGGCATTGGTTGTCAAGGCGGCCACCCTAACTATAAAGCACTGCGGGAAACCCTGTTTTGTTTCAGTGCGCATATACAGCAATTAAACTTAGATGCAAGGCAGCATATCATTGCATAACTCACAACTATGCTAAACAACAAACACTGTGATCACTCCTTTTTTGTTCTTGATGAGATCTGCTCAAATGTTTACCTATTTTTATGTCAAATGCTTCTTTTAGAGAAATGCACACGCATAATTTAGGGTGAACTCAGGGTTGCCCTTAAATGCGTAAAATCATAAATGCATTAGAAGGTTCTTAGCCAATCATGTTATTGAAGATGGAACAATCACGACTGGCAACTCAAAGTTTCACCCTTCTTGGAAAATCATTCCAAAACCTATTATTAAAAGATTTGATATAATTTAACAGTAAAATATGAAAATCATTATGTGTCGGGTATTGCCATCTATATCTCCATGACCTTTGCAGCCACCAGAACTCAATGCAATTGAAGTCCTTTGGGAGATTTCTCGCCAATATTTTGGACAGTGCCTCTCAACACCCTCATCATATACCAAAAAGAGGTAATATCATTCAGAATAATGGTGTTTTCTCCCTCCAATGGAGATCCAGAGACACATAAAATCCATGCCAAGGTGCTCTGTAGCTGCTCTGGTATCTAGTGGTGGCCCATAAATTTCATGTTGGTTTTCCTCCAGTTACTCACCCGTCTGTTGTATTTGGCTCCAATAGTAGTTTTGAGAACACTTCCATTTCATGGAAATCCCAAGTAATGGGATTGAGCACATCTGATGACATCACAAAAAAAGGTCAAACCCCAGAGAAACCTATTCTCTGCTTGCACTCCTGAGGTTTGTATTACACAGAGAAAGAAGCATGTTGTTGTGTTTTTTTTTTTTTTGGTTTGAGGAAGGCATAGATTATTATCTAGTGTTTTTCATCACATTTTTCAAGTTATGCACTTGATCCAGGCTCCAGTGCTTATTAATGAGGCAGTGAAATTTAATTTGGGACAACTGTAGGCCTCCCCAGGAGCAGCACGACCCAAAGAGTTTTCTGTCCAAGTCATGAAAGAGCCAGTCTTCTCCTCCAGTTTAAAGGTCATGTGGAATCCCTTCATAATTTTTAACATAATTTTTAAATGAGCCAGAGGTCCTTAAGGACTTCGAGTATAGTTCAGAAAAGACCATCTGCTTTAGTGCTGAAAAAGTAATGTAATTTTCCCGTTCATTACAATATCCTGCATGACACAGAGGCTTCTGGTCCCAACACAACCATGCACTCTCGGTCACAGAGGCTTTCAGCATTCTTGCAAACCAAGGAGAAATTTACTAAATGTGCTTATTCAGCTGTTATGACATTTCTGCTGTAGTGACCTATAAGTTGTTATTAAGTTACAAATTAATGTGTTTCGTGCCTTACTGTAATGCTATCAATCAATGCCCAGGTGGAAGGATAAAATAGGCTTAGAAACATCCAATAAGCACCGAATATTATGAAATATCAAAGAAGTGAATCATGGCTGAATCATAGGTATTCTGCTTTTTGGGCAGGTGTGAAGCACGATTGTGCTTAAACCTGCCACAATATGTGGTTTCATTTAAAGACAATCTTGACTGGATTCCAAACAGCAGCTGGGCATTTTGTGATTAGCAGCCATAAGGACTCTCTGTTCAGATGGTTGCACCAGGCCAGTGGCAGTACCCTCGGCTGACACCCTCATACCTGCTCGATGGCTCTTTTCCCTCCACTGTCCAGGTCCAACTATGATACCATCCACCCATCAGGAGGTAAAGTGGAAACATTTGTCAATGTCTATTCCAGAATACTGCGAAATGCTATGCTTGCACATCTCGCCATGAACAGAAACCCCAGAAGCTTTATATTATAGACTAAAACCCTGGTCCTGAAATCATACCCTACGAGGTCCGAGGACTGCTGGTTTTCCACCCGCCCTTTACCTGGAAGTCAGGTGTTAACATAGTCTGGCCAATTAGATGCACTAACTGTTCATTTCATTGCCTGGCATAACAGAAAACCTGGGCTGGATTTGGATTCGAGGTCCAGATTTTAGGATCCCTGGTCTAAAGCATTGGATTGCCCTGGATCGGTGTTTTAAAGGTTTAAAATCATTCGCAAAAAAAAAAAACCAATAGGTCGTTAATCATTTAATTTCTAAAATTTTTGTAGTTGCAAAAAGACTTTAGATTTTTATATTTGTATACCAAAGGCAGGACCTAGAGGACCCTGCCCGGACGATTTTCACCTCACTCTTCCAGAAAAGCTTTTCCTGTATCCTCCGTAAATTTTTTACACAGCATCCAAACTTTGTTGGAAACAGTGGGTAGGACTGCCGTCTAACAAGAAGAAGATTGTGGGTTTGAATCCAGCCTGGGGTCTTTCTGTGTGGAGTCTCCATGTTCTCCTCGTGCTTCCGTGGGTTTCCTCCGGGCACACTGGTTTCCTCCGACAGTCCAAAGACATGCTAACTGACGACAATAAATGGGCCATAGGTGAGCACGTGAGTGAACGGTTTGAATGGAGTGTGTGTCCTGTGATGGGCTGGTTAGCTGTAGAGCGTGCATGGCCGTCTTTCGCCCCTGGTCATCTAACAAGCTAAGACAGGCTTATTCTCTCCTGCGACCAAGTGAGGAAGACGCGGATAATTATTTATTATTGCATAACCATCACCATTCACAATTACAATTATGTTTAAATACACAAGCTATATTGGTAAACACTGTCAGGGCAGTAAACTCAGCTCCAGCACAAGGGACACTGGGAGCAAAATTCAAACACCTTTACAGGACAGCAATTTGAAAGTTTGTCCCTACAGAGGTAGGGAATGGGAAAATCCCTCAATGCACCCATAATCAAGTCTCAGCCGCTTACCAAAGACAAACCAATTTTCTGCAAAATTTCCCACATGCCGATGGTTGGTATAGTCGAACAATTTGATTTTGGTCTCCTCACACTTCCTCACAAGCACTCTTTTCCACTATAGTTGCGATTTCGTGGCCAACTTGTGAAATTTACTTCATTTCCTTGGGCGCAAAGCTTTTTTGCAAAACACTTCTAAAGAGTTACAGTTATTGCTGTATCATCATGATCCTTGAGTTCTCCACTGTATCCCTCACTACCTTCCTTACTGTCCAAGGGGACAACATGCTCTTTTATCCTTTTAAGGCCAGACGGTAGTAAGGGATATAACTGAGAACTCAAGGACCATGTCTTTATAATTTCAGCAATTATTCTGTATACTATGACAACAATTACATTACTTGCGCTGCTCATTTTTATTTTTTTTTTACCATGGTAATGAGAGAAGTATTCAGCTTCCATGTTGCAGCATTATCATACTGTAGTAAATCAGGAAGTGAAAGAAACAATTTAGTTCCTCGCACAGGAGGTGATATTAATTACATGAATATTTTTTTATCAATTTCACTTAATTTGATCTTAATTATAATAATTGTTAGGGGTGGCAATAATTTTTTATCCAATGATTTTCAAAAATAAAAACTTAGTAAGTATTACTATGTAAGAAAATATTATTTAGTAAGAAACACGAGAACATAAGAAAAATATGTAAAGTTTGTCAAATCGAGGGGTGCAGTTTACTGATAAGTGAACAGGTACAGAACACCTATGGCCTTTCTACATTTATGTGCTGGCCTGACTTTGCTTGGTTTGACTCTGCACATCAGCCCAGTGTAGCTCAGATTTGCATTTTCATCATTACGGGGCTTCCTGCTTGAGGTTTTGTCTTTAAGTGATGATGTGCTTGTCTTGAATCAATGACATATTAAATTTGTGCCCTCCTATGAGCTGCCATTGCACTGTGCAACAGTTGCTGATAGCGAGCTACTGACATCAATGCAGCCCACTTAGGTACAATGTGCTTTGGCCTCACTCTGGCCGTAGTCTATCATAGGCTCGGCTTGTCACTACTTGGCATGCTTAAAGAGATAAAGGAAATACAAATCAACATGGCACAGTTTGACTTGGCAAGGCCAAAAGTGACTAGGAAAAAGTCTGAATAGGTTTTACTAATGTATTTTTCACAATTTGTTTGGAAGTAGACAGGTGAACACCAGATGCAGGAATTGAAGTGTTTATTGAAACACAAAACACTATGAGAAAATTGGCTGAGATGTCAGAAATAAAACACCGTGCGCATGCGCTGAACAATTGGGAAAACTAAGGTACACCGCCCAAGGCAGGGGGAAACAGAGGTACACACTCCAAGAGTGGATAAACTAGAAAAACAAAAACTGGAACTAACTAGACTGACGGACACACTGGGAGACTTAAACAAGGGGCAGACAAGACGTGGGCGCAGCAAAATACAAGACTCGGAAATCATACAAAGGAAATACTCAGGAGGCACAAGGAGCTGACCTTTCACCATGCAGAGTTGAGTCTAGCAAAGTTCCGTCTGATGGCCCCTCCCATCTCTGCTACATTTATAGTCATGAGAGGAGGCGGGGACTCGGAATGCAATCTCGGCTGGAACAGAAACACATGGGATTAATAAAAAATTACACGAGAACCGGGTTAACAATAATGACTCGGGACAAGACGCTGAGACCATCAAACTAGACAGTTCAGCTTAAGGAAATCTAAACGTGACGGGTAAAAAGCACCACGATAGAAGCAAAGTAATGCGCAGCTTAAAATGCAGTTAATCAGGGAAAGCTTAGGCAGGAATACTAAAGCTAGAATCAAACGCACTCGCTAATGAGTGAATTAAGGTTAATAATACATGACAAAATATTTACAATCACTCTCAAGTAAGTGCTGGCTAGTACGGGTTAGTAATTATCCTATCAGAGAACACAGTCACTCAGAGTTTTGCGAGACCCAGAATTAAACACTGGTGGAAGCAATGAATGAAATATCAGAGCCGAAATCGAAAGAGGAAACTGATTGGACAACGAAACGCAGGCATGCTGAAGGCTGTCACGCGACATCACTGGAGTTTGGCAGAGAGGGAGTGGATCATCAGACGGCAGAAATGAAAGCTGAAAAATAAAACGAAAGTAAGGCACAAGCACAAATAAGCACAAGACAATGCACATGAGGCAGAATCATAACAACAATTTATATTAAGTGAGCAAATAATTCAAGATGTGACAAAAAAATAAGAAAAAAATTGGGCTTCTGGGCGACATCTTTACAGGGATGCCACAGCTTAATAACGTCCGCCAAGGACGTAATAAAATTGCTCTGATTGCTCTTGTTTAACAGTACAACAGTAAGCCACATTCTGCACTTGTTATGTCAGCAAGGCTTCCAAATCAGAGTGTTGCTGCAAGACTGGCCTGCCTTTAGTTCAGATCTGTAGCCTGATAAAAATATGCAGTGCTTTAAGAAGCACAAAATACAACAATGTAGGCCTTGGAGATATGATGAACAACTGTAGACATTTCTCAATGAAGAATAGGGAATAATCCCTCAAAACTGGAACAACTGGTGTCCTTACCCAAATGATCACTTGAAGGGTGCTTAAAGGGATGGAGGTAAAACACACCGCTGTCCGGACTTTTCTTGGCATGTGTAGCAGGCACCAAATTCAGCATGAGCATTAAAAAACAGCAACAACAATCATAAGGAAAACGATGAAACTTTTTGTCTTGACTTCAATTTTATATTGGTCAAAGATTTTCAAATCTCTGTTTTTATTTTTTTCTTGCATTTTCCTCACCATGCCAACTCATTCAGAAATGGGGAAGTAACTTTAATTTTTGGATCAATGTTGCATGCATTAAAATAATCGGTACAACAGATTTTTTTCTATGCACACAAAGATTTTACTTTTCTCAAATTTGACACAAAGATCCTACTTCTGTGAATTTTTTCCCACACATTTGTTTGCAATGGTAACACCACGTCCTCAGTGTCTTCACAGATCAGCCGATTGGGACCCAAACTGCATTCTTCAGCTCCTTAATCATTGCCTGCATCTGTGTCTTGGTTCCACTGTGCGGTCATATTCCTATTTAAGTCTGAGCTTCGCACCCATTCAGGGCGAAGTCTCCTAAACGGCGGAAACATCTCAAGCTTGTAATTACTGCCTAGTCTTGTTTAGACTTATCCCCTGCATTTGCGTGCATCTCCCGCATTAGCATGTATTATCAATTCTCTCACATTTGCGTGTATCTCCTGCATTAGTGTGTACTATTAATTCTCCTGCAGTAAGCGTGTATCTCCTGCATCAGCATGTATTAACTTCAACTTCCGTTACTATTTATGTTCAGCGCTGTAATTAATATCCCAGAGCAGCAATTCCATATTTCTTTCTATTTGTAATACATTGTACTGTAGCTAACGTCCAGTGTTTGTATTACCAATAATATTACCCAGAACTTCAATTCCTTGTATTGTATCCTGCTTTGCCTTGCTGCTGGGCAGAAGGCATAATAAATACAACCATCTTCGCACCCAGGTCCATTCCTGCATTTCCTGTCCTCCGTGTACATCATTGGTGCTCAGAGTGCAACCCTAAAAGCAGTGCTGTTAGAGTGTATTTATCCTTTGCCAAGATAATCCATCTCCAGCACAGGTCTGGCTTATCAAAGGGATAATTAAAAGCCATGATCACTACACAATTGCTCTTTTTGATGGGATCAAAGAAATGTTGCTCTAAAATATAGAGTTTTTATTGTTCAGTTCCATGCTCACATGAAATGGCCACTGGCACACTGAAGAACGGCTGTCTTTGTAGCAGGCCAAAGGAGGGCCCGGGTGGGGACTTGAACCTCCAGACTCCTGGGTAAGAGTCGTGCGCTGACCACATCGCCAAAAAGCCGGGCTCATTGGCAAGGTTGCCAGGGCATGTACTTATTAGGAGACAGTTCCAGTGACAGGACCCTTCTACTGTCACATCTTCACAAATGAATCACAGTTTCAACTGTACAGGACAGATGGCGGACAGCGTTTATGGCACCCCTGGGATGTCAACGTTGAAAACAGAGTTGCCCATGGTGATGGTTGGTATGGGCAGGCATATCCTACGTGCAGCAAACTCAGGTAAATTTTATCCCTTCAAGTTTATATGCACAGAGATATCATGATGAGATCCTGTGACCCATTACTGTGCCATTCATCCACTATTCTCATGTTTCAACATGATAATCCACTACCCAGTGGATTGGGGATCTGGACATAAATACTGGAGGCAGAAAATATCCCAGTTCTTCAATGGTCAGTAAACTCATCCAACATGTCACTTGCTGAGCATGTTTGAAATCCTCTGGACTGGTAAAACAGTATTTTACAATGTCCACCAACATCAAGCAATGTCATAAACCTACTTAAGAGGATACATTCCACATGCTATATTTACAATTCTGTGCAAAGACTTTCCGTTGCATGAGAAAAATAATGGGCACAGAGGGTACAGTTTTGGTATTCTGCTCATTACATTACACTGGTAATGATCAACCTATGACCAACAAATGCTTATCGGTATTTCCAAAAAATCAATATGTGATCTATTTCAGTTGAATGATTTTTACTTACCTATGAACTCCAGAACATCTTAGAAATTGGCCAGTGTTGCATTTATATATATTTTTCTTCAGCTTTATTACCTCTGCCAAGGTAATACAGGCGTTGGTCTGTCTGCCTGTTTGTGTACAAGATAACTCAAAAAGTAATGAAAAGATACCTCTGAAATTTTGTGGGTGGGTTGCTATTATAACCCCAATTCCAAAAAAGTTGGGATGCTCTGTAAATTGTAAATAAAAACAGAATGCAATGATTTTCACATCTCAAAAACCCACATTTTATTCACAATAAAACATAGATAACATATCAGATGTTGAAAATGAGAGATTGTACCATTTCATGAAAAAATAACTCATTTTGAATTTGATGGCAGCATCACATCTCAAAAAAGTTAGAAGAGGGGCGACAAGGCTGCAAAAGTAAGTGCTAAGAGAAAAACAGCTGGAGGAGCATTTTGCAACTAATTTGGTTCACTGGCAACAGGTCAGTAACATGACTGGGTACATAAAGAGCATTTTAGGGAGGCAGAGTCTCTCAGAAGTGAAGATGGACACAGATTCACCAATCTGCATAAAATTACATACAAAAATTGAGAAATAATTTCAGAAAAATGTTCCTCAATGTAAAATTGCGAAGACTTTGAATCTACAGTGCATAATATCATCAAAAGATTCAGAGAATCTGGAGAAATCTCTGTGCGCAAGGGACAAGTCAGAAGATCAATATTGGATGCTCGTGATCTTCGGGCCCAGAGGCGGCACTGCATAAAATACATCGGAATACACTGCATGGGCTCAGGAAAACTTCCAGAAATCATTGTCTGTGAACAAAGTTCGCCGTGCAATCAACAATGCAATCTAAAGCTGTCATGCAAAGAAGAAGCCACATGAGAACATGATCCAGAAACGCCGCCATCTTCTCTGGACCAAAGTTCATTGAAAATGGACTGAGGCAGAATGGTAGACTGTGCAGTGATCAGATGAATCATAATTTGAAATTCTTTTTGGAAACCAAGGATGTCATGTTGTGCGGTCTAAAGAGGAGAAGGACCATCCAGCTTGTTATCAACACACAGTTCTAAAGCATACATCTCTGATGGTATCCTGTTGCATTAGTACATATAGCATGGGGAGCTTACAAATCTGAAAAGGCATTATCAATACTGAAAAGTATACAGAGGTTTTGCAACAACTCCCATCCAGACAATGTCTGTTTCAGGGAAGGCATAGCATATTTCAGCAAAACAATGCCAAACCACGTACTGCATTCATCATAACAGCAGTAGAAGCAGTCGAAGAGTCAAGTGCTGAACTGGCATACCAACAGTCCTGACCATTCACGAATAGAAAACATTTAGTGCATCATAAAATGAAAAATTTGGCAAGGAAGACCCAGGACTGTTGAGCAGCTAGAATCCTACATCTGACTAGAGTGGGACAACATTCCTCTCCCAAAGCTTCAGCAATTGTTCTCCTCATTTCCCAGACATTTAAAGACTGCTGTTAAGCAGAGGGGACACTAATCAATAGTAAACATGGCCTTATCCCACCTTTTTTGAGATGTGCTGTTGCTATCAAATTGAAAATGAGCTAATATTTTTCATGAAATGGGAAAATGTCTCACTTTCAACATCTGATATGTCGTCTATGTTCTATTGTGAATAAAATGCCAGTTTATGAGATTTGCAAATCATTGCATTCTGATTTTATTTACATTTTACAGAGCATCCCAACTTTTTTCGAATCAGGGTTGTACATTAGGGATGGACCCTATTGATTTTGACCCCGATCGGTCAAACAATATGGCCGCCACGGCAGCCATCTTGAAATCCTATGACAGGCAATAGCTAAACTTCACTCCCAGTGATATCACTCAAATTTTGTGGGTGGATTAGTCTCGCATCAGGGACACAGCCCATCAGTTTTGAATATGCTGCATCAAGAAATCTGGCTGCCATGGGAGCCATCTTGAAATTCAATGTTACAGATACCTTCATGAGCTAGGTTCACTCAGCAAGATTTCAACTGTGCTGCCTTGCCGGCGGTTTGCACTCTCGGAGCGCCTCGAGTTTTCATTATCCTTTGGTAACCATAACAAAAACAAACATATCCTAAAAGTGTGGAAATGTTCTTTTACTCTTACATGTGGCCATTTGGTGTCTTTGCAGACCACAGGGCATAATTCAAATTCATGTTATAAACTGAATGGCTGATATGATCTAGGTTGCGGGAGAAAGAAATGGATACATAATCTCTCTCTCTCTCTCTCTCTCTCTCTCTCTCTCTCTCTCTCTCTGCACAAGTTACACTACTTCTGGTGTCTGGAGCCATCTGCTGTTCGCCAGTTTTTTCAGCATGTGATTTCATTGTGCCGCTGAATTATATATCTCTTTTTGGAAAGACCTGCACAAAGAAGAACAAAAATTCATCAATAGGCTAATAAAATAATTCTGATACTACATGGACAAAATCATGTGCACCTTCACATCCAGAATTTTATTTCAAAATTATGGACATTAATATACAATTGCAACAGTACCCTGTCATCGAAGAAGACTTTGCACTTGATAGTAAAATACAGCTGCAGGCATGGGCTTCCATACCAACCAGAAAACTACGAGCGTGGTTGAGCAATGCTATTGGATGATGAGGGCTTGGCTGAAGTAAACTTTGCTGTTGACCACCACTGTGCTCAATGGTTTTGACGTAACGGCACTGCAGACAAAAATTTTCTTTGCTAATTTCGTCTAGCCAAGTATAGACCTTTGTGCTTTGATATTTGTCGAGCTGAAAAAGGACAGGCCCTTCTGCTAAATTTAGCATTTTCTGTTTCGTTAGTCATCATCCACTACCTCAGCACTCTTGTCAAATGGACCTACAATTCCAGCTCCAAAAAACTGCTGGCACATTATCAACAATCCAAGTAAAATCAAACCAGAGTGATTTTAAATAAACATATGCTTATTTTAAATCTGATGATTACAATAGACTCCTGAAAAGTTGCTGTTGGGGAAATTAAGGGCTAGCAATGGTGAAAAGTATCTGTATGAGATTCGACAGACTTCCCTCTAGGCGGGTGCATTGCTGAGGACCCAAAGAAGTTCCCTGTTGGGTATTAATTTGATTTGCTGTGCAGGTCTTGAGAAAGCTGCAAGCAGCAATATCAGAAGCCAAATAATTGGCCTGGTCCGTACAGGCACATTTTGAATGAGCATTGTACTAAAAATTTAGAGGTGGAAGAAAACTTGTCTGATCTCAGTGTGTAATGGGCAGAGCAAAAAAAAAACACTTGTGAATATGCATGGTTTCTGATCCTGCTGATGCCACAATCTTTAGATCCATCGTGCGACTGTAATGGATATCACAACTTGCACTCAAAACTATTTTGGTAAACCTTTTTCAGACAACTGCATCCACAGAAAGCTGGTATCGTTTGCAATGGACAGTGGCGCAGGGATGTGTTCTTGGCAAGTCATCTTTCCAAGTGGTTTTTGGAAAAACCAGACATGGTGCTCTCTAGACCAAAGATGATAAGGATAATCCAAGCTGTTATCAGCCTCAGGTCCAAAAGCTATGGTGGTGTGTCAGTGCATGATTTGAGCGATTGGCACATTTGCGAGGGCACCATTACAAATACTGGCATTTAGATATCATCTGTTTAAGGGGCATTCCTGCATTTTTCAGCCTAACAACATTAACTCATTCCCTACGGAATAATTTTATATAAAACTGTCGCATTTGTATGGAATATTTTTCCCGACAATTAAACACTATAAAGTATTGAAGTACAGGTGGCCCATCACTGCGATCGTCAATTGATTTTGTGGCTTCATTGGACTGCGAATGGTCATCAATGCCCCTGGCACCGGCTTACTGTAGGGAATGGTAGAATTTGCCACGCCTTTGGCAGCGGCTTTCCATAGGGAATGAGATAAAGGGGACCTATTATGCTGTTCCATCCTTTAGTACATATAGGTAATGTTATAATGTTCAATGGCCATACTCAACCTCTGAGAAGCTTCTAAACATAAGATGCATGGGATTTTGTCGTAATCCAAGAACGTGATTTCTTGAAAGTGATTTCCTCTCTGAACAGTTCGTCCCGAGATCTTCACGAGATCTGGGCAAAACCTGATGTTAGGTTGTGCGTCCAATTAATACAGACCTAGCCAGAGCCAATCAGGCTCTTGACCTGCCCACACTGGAAACTATTCTAGCAGGCACTAACAACTGCAGATCATACTATGCCTTAGAAGCGTCCACACTTTTTGAAATACCAAAGAAGAACCACAGATCATTTGAGGTGCAGTTTTGTCAGTATCTCTCCCAAAGCTGCTTGTCCGTTTAATTTTGGACGTGAAGAAAAGCACCTATTTCTCTTCCAAAGACGATGCCACCAGAAATCAGTGGGTGGCATTTTTTGTTTGACGGCAGCAAACAGCCACACTCAAAGGGAACGTTAGCTGTTTGCGCTCAGCATTTCTCCCAAGACAGCTTTGTCAATAAAGGATAATTCGACACAGGATAAGCGGTTCAGCTGCTTCTCAAACCTGAAGCAGTTGCAGCGATCAAGCGATTGGAGCCACAAGCTGTAATTAACAATATAACACTAAATAATATAGGTGAAGCTAAAGTGTTATGGGTGGCTAGCAGGACCGCTAATGATAGTTAGCACAAACAACTGGCCTCAAACGCAGGCTTTGTAAAATATCTGAAGATAAAGCCTGGATCAGTTGCGACTGTCTGGGACTCACAGACGCTGAAGCTGTAAGTTGCTTTTACTGCATAAGCCTACCGAGTGTGATGGCCAGTTGATTGTGACTGTAGCACTGCGGCCAACGTAGCAAAGTTACTGTTGCTAATGTTTGTGTCCTAAATATGCAAGAGTAATATCAGGGGAAATTCTACAGTAGGAGAGTGAACATTAACCTCATTTGAAGCCTTTCTATTCTTGTTTGTAATTTGGATGCTTAGTACAACTGTCCATGGTAACGGAACTTGCTGCCTGTAAGACCTGTATTGCAAGTGTATGTCTCTGTGGTTGTTATGAATGCTCGGTTACCAGCTACTGCATTTGTGTGCCGTCATGCTAATTAAAAATGCTCCTGGTTCACTTATGTGCAGTAATTCTGATCGGTATGCTTGTGTTACTTTGGTAAGCATCAATGTTGCAGTTTCATCATGACGTTGCCCGATTGTAGCCACTACAGTTGAAGCAAACCAGAGAGGTGCAGTATGTGTCTGAAAAGTTGGGCTGAAAAGGCTGCAGTCAGACCAGACGTAGGTTTTGCAGAGCTTGGGATACATGTTTGGGTTTGTTTACGGCTGCTTGTGATCGCTTCACTTATCCATGACCGGCGTCAAGCGGATACTTCACCAATATCTGTGCTAGCTCTCTGACGCTTCCGTGAAAGCAATGCAAAACGCATAAGCTCTAACATGTCTGGTATAACAAACGATTTATCTGCACTACCGTGGCATAATTTCATTCCCCTTTCGAAATTGTTGTGGCAAATAAAAAGCCAAAAAAGGCGGAGATTGAATAGGAAATTCTTTCCTGTAGGAGTGATCGATTCGCTAGCTTCACGTAAGCAACAGTCCACGCTAATGGCACTTACAGTCTGTAAAACCTGTATTATTTTCATAACATAACCGAAGTTCTCTAGCTGTCGCGCTCTATCCTTAAAGCTGCTTTCACAACGAACGCAAAACAGATTTTTCGCGGGACAGATTACATTCAAAGTCAATGCAAAGATGCAAATACACGCGTTATGGGCATTAACTTTGAATGTAATCTGTCACGCAAAAAATTTGTATCGTGTTCAGTTTGAAAGCGGCTTATTGCGCACATTTTCCCCGAGCCAATGCTGGTCATTCCGGCGCAATGAGTAAACAATTACCACGGGCAATTTCCAAAAAGGCTGTTTAGCCTGGAGCTTTTGCCCCTTTGTCATATACCAGAGCAGAAGCTGTTTGTTTCTCCATGCTAACGACACACCACAGTTATGCACACGAACCAGCAGGTTCTTATAATACACACCAAAGCAGGCCATTAGTTGTTGGTCCACTTTTTGCTGGTCCTCACTGTCCATGTTTCCTTCTAAACTCAGACCCACCGGATTTCTACGGTCTCCAGTCTATACTTGGGTATGTCGACCCGTTCTACAAATGTGTCTATATGTGGTGGATTCTAGCTTTCCCTCAATCCTAGCTATAGAGTACAAACACCGCTGTACTAACCATAGTAGCCATAGGCAAATAGCAAATTCGAGCTTGAGCTGCCAGACTTTTGCACTGCGTCCTCCACTTTCACCGTTGCGTTTACTGGAACAAATTCGTTTCATTGGATCTATACACATGTACAGCGTTAGATCGCAGAATTTGCCCGTAGATCCCTTCTCAGATGGCAGACGCATCTCAGTTTCATTCTGGGAAGGCGGACCCGGAAAACTTCATTCTGCTGCCTCGTCTCGCCCAGATCCGCCCTCCACAGAGCTGGTCAGTAAGAGGAAAATGGGCACACGGGGAGTGGGGGCCATAACGGAAGAGCCGCCCCAACGAGGCGTTTCAGGCAGAGACTACAATGAACTACAAATGGGTTTTTTTAAGGACGGCAGTATGAGCTAAATAAGTACCCTTTGAACGATCAGGAGTACTCCAGGGGAGTCTAAGATCAAAATATAAATTTGGAAATGTAGCATAATAGTTCTCCTTAATATATACAGTAGTTGAGAGATGCAGTAGTAGTGACAGATAATGAAGATATAAAGCAAAAAACAATTTGTTTTCTGGTTTTGGTTCAATTTCTATTCAAATTGCCAATTTGAAGACGAAAAATGGGAAAAGCGGGTTGATTTTCTTTTTCTCTTAATTCACAACAAAACAAAACAAAATAATGTATATTATATTTCTTTATCTAGTTATCAAACAAGTTCAGCTCATCTTTGAACAGAGGATAGGCTATATGGACCCAAAATGAAAGCAATGCGGCAGTTTTTGTTTGTTTATTATTTTTTTAAAAGGTTCATTTTTCTGAATTACAGCTTTCGTTCTCTTTGAAATCGAATTCACCAGGCATGGAGTAACAGGTGAAAATAGCGAGGTTATAATTGCTGAAAATCTGGAAACTGGATCATTGTAATCTCCAAAAATGTTAAGAAAGAATAGTGAAGGTCATTGGACACCCACCAATAAAGGCACATATAACAGTCTTAACAATGCGTCCTTGAAATGCCTGTAAATTTCTGACCATGGATATTAGACCAGTTTTTTTGTTGGTCAATCAGACAATTGTTTTCAACTGCCTAAAGGTTGTAATGTGCCAAAAATGTGCCAAACCAGATCTAATTTTGAGACCAACACACCCATAGACCCTCAGATGGACGCAAATACATTTGCTATTTAAACAACTTGGCATGAAATGGGAAAACGACAATGGCGTTGGTCTGAAACCAACAAAGACACTTCTGTTGCACATGGCACTGCTTCTGCCAGGTCTAAGAAAGTCCCACGACTCAAGGTCCAATGTCAAAGCTTTTTAGGCATTACATTATGATGAAAAACAGTTAATTTTGTTACCCTAGTCACATTTAGCATTGCGGTCTCAAAATAGTTCCATTTTTGCTAAATATCCTAGGGTGACATGTATTGGGTTTGATAAGCAGAAAAATAACTCAAATATCTGCATCATTCAAGTTCAGAAAAAAGCAGCAATTCCAGGGTTTGACTATTTCAACCCACAATGAAATAATATACTATAGTTATATACTATATTGCCAGTCAATGTGTAAATCCATTGGGTCGATGGGTTGACAGTAATTTATTTTATTATTTATTTACAATAATAGTTTATCAATGCATGAACAGGTCTAATTTGTCTGTCATATTCTATTGTTTTATTTGCCCTTTATGAATGATCTGTTCCTGAAGGCCGATGGAAGTTCTGACCAGGCAGTTCTGTCCTTCCTTGTCCTTGTAAACAGCAGCACCATGTGGCACACTAAAAAATTGCAAAAGACACAATCACAGCAGTAGTGAAATATTACCACTATTTACTGTAGAACTTCATGTTGCATTAGAAATTAACTGTATGTGTCACTTAAGTAGTTTATCACACATGCACAACCCCAATTCCGAAATTGTTGGGACAAAGTGTAAATTGTGAAAAAAATCAAAACACAATGACTGTCAACTCACACCAGCCACTATTTTATTCACAATAGAACAGAGATAACATAGCAAATGTAGAGAGAAATTTTACAATTTAATCCACAAAATGAGCATGTTTCAAAGTTGATGGCTGCTACAGTTCTCAAAAAAGTTGGGGTAGGGGCCTGTTTACCATGGTGTAGCATCCCCTCTTCTTTTTAACACAGATTGGAGGCGTCTGGGCATTGAGGAGACAAGTTTCTTGAGTTTAGCCATTGGACTTTGATCCCACTCTTGTTTAATACAGGCTTCCAGCAGCTGGAGAGTTTTGGGTCTCTTTTGATGGACTTTTGGTTTAATTATGCGCCAAATGTTCTCAATCGGTGAAGGATCAGGACTGCTGGCAGGCCAGTTAAGCACACGGACTCTTCTACTACGAAGCCATGCTGTTGAAATAGCTGCAGTATGTGGTTTTGCATTGTCCTGCTGAAATACACAAGGCCTTCCTTGGAATTGATGTCGCCTGGAGGGGAGCATATGTTGCTCTAAAATCTTTATATACCTTTCAGCATTCATGGTGCTTTTTAAAACATGCAAGTGTCCCACACAAATTTTGCACTAATGCATCCCCATACCATCAGAGATGCTGGCTTTTCAACTGAACACTGATAACAGGAGGGGTGCTCTTTTTCCTCTTTAGTCCGGAGGATTGATTTCCAAGAAGAATGTCAAATTTGGACTCGTCTGACCAGAGGACACTTTGCCTCTTTGCTACAGTCCATTTTAAATGAGCCTTGCCCCACAGAACACGGTGGCACTTCTTGATCATGCTCAACAATGGCTTCCTTTTTGCATGATAGAGATTTAGGTGGCATCTGTGGATAGCACGGCAGACTGTGTTTACAGACAGTTGTTTCTTGAAGTTTTCCTGGGCCCATTTAGTAATGTCAATGACAGAATTATGCCACGACAGTGAATGATGCAGCGGTGTCTGAGGCGCCCCAAGAACACGGGCATCCATTAAAGGTCTTCAGCCTTGTCCCTTTCACACAGAGATTTTTCCAGTTTCACTGAATCTTTTGATGATGTAATGCCCAGTCAAAGATGAGACCTTCAAAGCCTTTGGAATTTGACATTGAGGAATATTGTTTTTAAAGTATTCCACAATTTTTTTTACGCAAGCCTTCATGGTTTGGAGAGCCTCTGGCCACTTTACTTCTGAGAGACTCAGCCTCTCTAAGACATCCCTTTTATAGCCAATCATTTCACATACCTACTGCCAGTTAATGTAATTACTTGCTAAATGTTCTTTCAGCTGATTCTCTTATATATTAATTGCTTTTTCAGCCCATTTTTGCCTGTGTCCCAACCTGTTGCAGCCAGAAAATTTTAAATGAGCTCATTTTGTGAATAAAAATGTATAATGTCTCAGTTTCAAAATTTGAAATGTTATCTGTGTTCTATTCTAAATAACATATTTGCTCATGTGATCTGAAAGTCATTGCATTTCGATTTTATTCACAATTTTACACTTCGTCTCAACTATTTCGAAATTGGGGTTGTATGTTAAAGTAAATAATTGACATGAGAATGCAGCAATAACTAACAGCCACGGAATATTATCTGCAGTGAAGTGTACAAGCACCAAAAGCAATGCACTTTCTCAACAACCCAATGTTTTGAAACCAGAGGTAGCATTCATATTAATTCTTTGAAGGCTCTATCTTGAACCAGTGTGAAGTCACTGTACCTGCGTTGCTGCACCGGTGTTATGTAGAAGTACGTTTTGGTGAATAAAATTTGCATTGATTGAGTGATGGTGAATTGTTATGATGATGATGACGACGATGATGATGATAAATAGACGCAGCCATAAGGAAAAGATAATCTGGAAAGGATTTTGCCGTAGCACACTCATCTTCAATAATGACCTACCTTGGGTCAACCACTAATTTTTCGCGTTATCTTGATAAAGTTGTTTTTACAAAAATGCCGGCGGCCATTTTGGATTTTGATGCAGCTCCGCCATTTTCAATAGCGACCTGCCTTAGGTCAAGATACATCAGCAAGCCAAATCAGAACTTCCTACGACACGTATTTTTTGCGTTATCTCGATAACGTCGTTTTTACAAAAATGGCAGCAGCCATCTTGGATTTTGACGAAGTGCGCCCATTTTCAATAGGGACCTGCCTTGGGTCAAGATACATCATCATACCAAATTGCAACTCCCAGGGCCAATTATTTTTTGAGTTATCTCGATAACGTTGTTACTTCGGACGATGGACGGCCGGACGGAAAGACAGACTGAATGACAGATGAACAATGGACGAAAAAATTTCACCAACTCTATTTGATGAGTTTGGCGCTCTCCCAAGAGATTTTTTGTCCTCCGAATATGTTTCAGAGTCCAGGTCCGGAAGGGAAAAATCCATTCCTAGACCTGCTGCCTTCAGAGACTCAGGCAAAAAGACGCGCATAGTTGGCTTTCTCTGCAACTTATGTTTGGTAAAAACATCAAAATCAATAATAAAGTGCTAAATTTCAGTTTGAAAAAGAGGCTCTGAAAAGGCGATCACTTATAAAATTCCAGCAGGAAAAAAACTACCAATGTTTTAATGAGGAACAGCTTACTTCACTTTCTGCTCAGTCAACTGTTCAGCAACTGTACTATAAGCGCAATTATAGCCACAGAATAATACATGCAGACGTAATTGGTCTAAATATTTCTGAATTGCAAACGATTCCTTCTCTTAAAGGAATTATATGCCATAGATTACTCAGATGAACCACATATGGAATTTATCCCTGAGAAATTGTTGAAAATATAATGTGATTTTCTTTTTATTTTCAACAAAGGGAAAGGAAAAATATAGTCAACAGAAAAACTAGAGGCAGTCGTAGAGTGCAAACCTCCGCCAAGGCAGCACAATCTAAATGTGCATGAGTGGGAGCAAAGTTGAGTTATCGCATGTGATAGGATTTGAAGATGGCTGCCATGGTGGCCATAGTGTTTCACTGATCGCGGTCAAAATCAATAGATCGATCCTTAATGTAATAGCAATCCGCCCGCAAAATTTCAGACAAATCCATGCATTGCTTTTTGACTTATCGCGCGTGATAGGATTTCAACATGACATCGATGGCGGCCATATTGTTTCAGTGATCAGGGTGAAAATCAATAGGGTCTATCCTTGGTGTAAAAGCAATCCACCCACAAAATTTCAGACAAATCCATGCATTACTTTTTGAGTTATGTTGTTCACAAACAGACAAAAAGACAACAAACAGGGCGAAAACATATTCTCTGCCATAACTTCGTTGGCGGGGGTAATTATCAACATCTCTCTTGGTCTTGGTAGGAGCAAAATTACTGCAGTAAACAAAAAATAAAATAAATTATTCAAATTTTCAACTTAAACATTTGGAAAAAATATTAATATTTATGTGCGACAACGTTATACACTCATAAACACACAAACACTCACAGACACATATGTTTTAGTGATAGCATTTTTTTCAGATAAAACTGTCTCATGTCATGAATGTTTTCCAAACAGTTTTGTCACCACCCTCGTCTCATTATTAAGTCCCTCCCCAGTTCCAGCAGTCTTCATGAATTGTGCATTCAGTTTCCTTTAATTGAATTTACTGTTTTTTCATTCCCCCCGCCTCACAACGTGAATCCCCCCCCCCTGCCTGATCTAAGACTGTCTTCTGACAATTTTCTTTGTTCATGTATATTGACACTCCTATTGTGTATTGTTAAAGGTGCCCTAGCAGCTTGTTTGCAATCTGTGAGTGGTTCCTGTGCTCTGAATTTGTGTTAGAACGGTCTAGCCACTTACGGTCACCTCGCCACCATTAATGAGATTTTTTGGGACTCTGCTACAGCTGTCCAAGCTGCAAATTCTCTCAAACTCTGAGCTGAAACCCATTCTTCAAGACCACAGCAGCCCAGGTAGCTCTTCAAGAGCAGAACAATGACAACTTGTCCTCCTGCCACAGTTTATTTTCTGCAGTGTTCCATGGTGTTAATCTCCAGCCATCCTCCTTTCCCACAGAGCATTCCACAGTTGCCCTCATCATCAACCATCTGAGAGGGCTTACTGGCAACTGGCCCGGGAACCCAGCATTTCAGACCTTCCTCGCCTTTGCCGATGAAACAAAAATGGTCTTTGACCGTTCTCGCTCCAGACATGCTGCTGCTTGGTGTCTCGTCCTGCCCCACCATGGATACTTGTCAGTTTCTGACAATTCCATTGAGTACTGGACACTGGCAGCCTCAGTTCACTGGGATTCCTGGGCGCAATATGACACCTTCCTTTATAGTCTCACAAACAGGATCCATGATGAGCTGATTATGTCTACTACCACCTGACCTTGACGGGCTGTTGAATCTGGTTCTCAGAGTGGATGCACACCTCCAAGAGAGATGGATGGTTCAGCTAGCTCTCCTTTGAGCCTGCCCTTGCTCAGGACCAGCTATAGCTGCTTTCCAGTTGCCACCTTCAGTGCTCATGGAGGTTAGCCACGCCAGGCTTTTTCACTTCGAGCCTGCAGAGGGACAACTGCGCATTAATTTGAACCTCTGCCCCTACTGTGACAAAGCCAAATACCTCAACACCAACTTTCCAGCCCACCAGCCTTGACAGGTCTGGGGGGCAGATGTGCTCAGCGGGGTCTTTGCCTCCTCCTTCCAGCTACAAGTTGTCTGACCTTACAACACTCTCTCATATCTACCACAACTTCTACTAGGTCTTCTGCAAGTTCTGAGCCACATCACTTCTGTCATCCCACCTGCTCGACTGTGCCATTGATTGCCTTCCTAGAACGCCACTACCTCAGGGCAGGCTGTACGCTCTATCAGCATTAGAATCCTGAGCAATGGACAAAGAAATCTCTCAGACCCTGGCTTCTGGATTCATCCCTCCATTGTCCTCAACCATGAGTGCCAAATTCTTTTTTGTGTCAAAAAAAGACTTCTCTTTGTCCATGCATGAATTCTAGAAGTCTCACCATTAAGAACTGCAATCCGCAACCTCTGATGGATTCTACCTTCTCTAATCTCCAGGGTGCTACCACATCACCAAGCCAGACTTGCCCAACACTTACCACTTAGTTCACATCAGGGAGAGAGATGAATGAAAGACTGCATTCAACAGCCCCCTCTGGCTGTATGAATATTTGGTGATGCCATTTGGGCCCACTAATGTCCCTGTAGTGGTCCAGAACCTGATCAATGATGTCCTCCATAACATGCTTGCTTTTACTTGTTTGTGTCCTTGAACGACATCATGGCGTTCTCCCGCATCTTGAAGGCACATCATGTCCGCTGTTTGATTAAACCATTTCTTGAGAAACAACTCAACTTGAGGCCTGAGAAATGTGAATTCCATCAAACATTTGTACATTTCCTGAGCTTCGCAGTCTCCTGAGAAGAGATCAGTTTGGAGTAGGGGTGTCAACATCTACACGAGTAAACGGTTACACGAATGAAAAATCAATAACCGTGTACACGTCATTTTTTCCTCCTCGTTCATTTCTTACCAATACATATAGTCGCCTATATTTAGGGGTGGTAATGTTGCCTGAAAGCTTCAGATAATAACATTAACTAACAATACACTTAAATGTTCCCACTAGTGCAGTTATCCGCATACAGATGCATGGGGCGCTATGTTACCTTGATTTTAAAAAAAAAAAAAAAAAACCCGTAGCCACGGCCAGTGTCGTGCCACATCAAGAATAGGCTGCAGAGGACTTGAGAAGAGCGCTGCGCTCATCATCTTTGGGCAAATGTCGTGCAGCTGAAAACAAAAACTGTTAATGGCTTGTTATTTTAGCCTATATTGTTGCGTGATGTTGTACATTATATTGTTGGTTGGTGTTTTGTCGGCTTTTTACGACCTGATCATGCATCCTCACGTCTAAAGAGGAGGAAGAAAACACATTTTTTTCGCCAATTTTAGTGAATAATTGTGAGAGTCCCCCTCTACTTTTTTAACTTTGTGGATATAAAGGTGAAGTATTTTCCTCTCACTTCAGCTTATTTTGGCTTCTTTTTGAGTCGCTTTCTCTCACCAATTCCACATTACTTTAACTATGAGATGCATATTATAATTCTGACGCAGCTCCCGTTGCGAGAGAGGGATGCAGTTTGCACTTTAAGTTTAAAAAAAATGTACAAAAGTGAGCAATAGTTAAAACAGTGATTAAAAAAGAAAGTTGAACCTTTATCAGCTTTCACTTGTACTTTTGTACGTTTTCTTATCTGTCAAAATGATAGAGGATTTTATTTTCCACTCATTTTACTCTCCGTGGTTATACATCGCAACTGTGATAGAAAAAGCTCATAAATCTCTGAACGTGTAACCGGGGACACGTCGGTTAGTAGTCCCGTGTACACGAGTAGAAAAAATTGTAAACGTTGACACCCGTAGTATGGAGCAACAGAAAAAAACAGGCTGTCCTGTATTCACTGGAAGCTGCACACCGCAAGCTTTCAAGCTGAAGATGGAGCAGGTTCTCGAGGGGGCCATCTGGTCCAGCTCCATTCCCTGGGGTGCCCCATGAATTAGCTCTTCCTCCAAGAAAAGGTGAGAGCCAGGATCCTTGCTTCGGCACACAACTCCCTCTAAGCATGGCATCCCAAAGTTTCTTGCACCTCGTCCCTTGTCTGTCGGCGTTTGTGCTGACCTACTGTCTGGCAGGACACCTAGGGATATGTCATTGCCTGTGACACCCGGGTAAAGTCCTGCAACCAGCCTCCCTACAACCTCCTCCAGCCCCTCACAGTTGTGCATTGGCTGTGGGCATACATTGCAATGGACTTCGTCCTCAAAAAGAGACAAATGATTGATGATCCACACAAATGAAGTGAAGGATATAAAAACATACAATAACATTAGAAAATACTACTGAGCACAGAACAAGCAATTATGAACAATTTCCAAGGTTTTCCAGATGAAAATTTCACCCACACACAAAGAGAAGGAAGAAAAACCAAAACCTAAGGATCACAGCGTCATGCTGCACCATTAAAAGTACTGTTTGGGTTTGCAAGTTTCTCAATTAAATGTTGGATGCCTTTTCCATGTCATTTCTGGTTTCTTTGACCCAAAATTAGAAGTTTTTGATGAGCTATATGAAAAGATTGAATGCTTTTTCAGAAAGTTGAAAATTGCAGAATGAAGTAATAGGGAAAAACGTCAAAGAAACATTCAAAAGTCAAAACTAGAGAATACCGCAAACCTACACAAGCTATTTCGAAAGACCACCGTCAAAATTTTTGAAAATATGTTCTGGAACGGAAAACATTGTCATCGCTGAAAAGCCAAGATCAGAGATCACTAAAAGGTAGCAGATTTAAAGCTTTGGAATATGTCATTAAGTTGGCGTGCAATGGTTAGGCCGTGGTGTACTGCTTCAGAGTAAGGGACTGGGCGGAGCAAGGAGGGGGGCTAAGGGTGGGGAGTAGTGCATAAAATGACAAGAAACGGGTACCCAAAGTAAAATACGGAGGTGAATCAGTGATGCTTTGGATGCCGTTTTGGTGCTTGTAATCCCGCTGTGCCACCTCAGCCAGGAAATTGAGACTTGGCAGTAGCTAAATGTTTCAGCAAGTCCATGGCTCCAAGCATATCTGTATTGGGCACCCCAGACTGAAAATGCACAAAAAAATGTTAAAAGTAAGTAATACTGTAACATCATAGTGGTAGATTCAAAATTCCAAAAAGTATAGTACTTTATTAATGTTTCAATGGCTAACCAATTTCATGAAAAATCAATTCCCTCAAAATCAAGGTTACACAATTGTAGAATGCCTGGTTTAGTTTTTAGTGCAGCCACCTCTGGCTGGGATAATAGCACGGACTCTTTTGCTATACTCTATGCTGTTTCCTTTTGAAGATGATGAGGTGCACATCTAGAGGAATTTAGGACCATTCCTCTATGCATATACACTCAAGAACAGTAACATTCCTGAGTTTGCACTGGTTAACTGCTCTATTTAATTCAGCCCACAGGTTTTTTGATAGGATTGCCATCTGATGACTGACATTGCCATTGCAGTACATTGATTATATTGTCCCAGAATCAATTCTGCATTAATTCTGAGTTGTGATGAAGTTCATTGTCTTGCTGTAAAGTCCATTTATAGCCAAGTCACAGCCCTCGGGCAGAGGCAAGCAGATGGTCTGTGAAACTTGCCCAAAACCTGGTGGAATCTATTAAAGGAGAATTCCGGTGTGAAATTGACTTGGGGTGTATTGAAACATGATAATGAGTACTAACTTTCATTGAATACCCCACCTCCATACGCACGCAACATTTCAAAATACATGGCTTTTTAGCTGAAGCTCCCAACAGGCTTACAATGGTAGTAAATTGGGCATAGCGTTGCCAATGTTTTTTTGTCATTAGCAAGGCTCAAAGTAGCTCCACACTTAATCGCTAGAATTCCGAGGGCCAGGACATTTAAAACGAGGCATTGAGAACTTTGAAAATGCACAGGTAGTTTATTAAAAAAGACTGTTTATGCAAACCTAACCTTGAGGTAGTTTCCAGTTGCCTCCATCTTGAAAGTCATGATAGGTCGATTGACGAGCAGGAACGAATAGGAAGGATAGGGGAACAGATTGCAATCTATTCGTTCGTGCTCGTCAATCGACTTATCATAATTTTCAAGATGGAAGTGATTGGAAACCATCTGAACAAAATGTTTGATTTTAGTCTCATCTGACCAAAATTTACTGTAATAATCCAACCAGAAGGTTCGGTCATTTGAAGAGAAGTCAGATGGCTGGGGTGACCACAAAAATCGATGGGTTGGCCTGGGATGCTGCCTTCGAATTGCGCTGAAATGCGGCCCCTCAAAAGGTTCCCATTGTTTGACTTGTGATTGTTTTTTTTTTTTTTTTTTTTTTTTTTTTTTCCAAGCACAGGTCATGAACAGTGAATTTTATGTATTTTGTGAAACAGCTAACCTTAATTAGGGGTTGAAGAATAGGGCTGAAACCATATTGTTTTTGTCAGTCTGTCTGTCAGCCCGTGGCTGGGGCCAGGTCTGCTATCTCTGATAGCCTTGTTATTATTATTATTAGTAGTAGTAGTATTTCTTTTCTTCTTCAGAAATGTTTTCACCAATTCCCGTGAGATGGAAAATGGCAGAGACCTGAAATTTTGAATATTGGTTGGAAATTGCGTGTAAATGCTAAACAAGGCATTTCTAACTCAATTGGCCTGATGGTTCGTGCGAATTCAAGAAAAACAGTTTTTGACTTTAGAGGTCATAACTCCTACGCTGTAAGTCCGATTTACATGAAACTAGGTACAGACATTCCGTGGTCCAAACTCTACAACTTTCCTATAAGAACCTCAAAGGTCCACCGTATTTAATTTTTTTGAATTTAGAATTTTTTGAAAAACACATTTTTGACATCTCCTCCTAGGCTGTAAGTCCAATTCCTTCAAAATTTGCTGTGGATCATCAGTGGACAAAGCTTATAAAAGAGTGCATAAAGCTTGTTGAAGTCTTATTTTGTTTCCAAGATATTGACCAATGGACTTCAGCAGGGGCGTGGCTTAGCACATAAATGGAAAGAATTCAACAACCATTGGGCCAATCATCAGAGAACTTGCAGAATAAGTTCATATAAGTACCAGGAACATACCTTGACAGTTTCATGCAAATCAGCCTGTAGGGGGCGCTATAAATGCAAAAAATGGGCATGGCAGGACACAAATCAGACAAATCATCAATTTTCTGTCCGATAGCTATAAAACTCACAGAATATATTCATATAAGTACTTGAAACATACCCTGAAAATTCCATTCAAATTGTCTGATGGGGGGCACTATAAATGCAAAACAAAGCAACGTGGTGTAACACAAATCAGACTATTAATCATAAATAGTTTTTCCAATCACTACAAAACTCACAGGATATGTCCAAATAAGAACCTGAAACATAGTCTGAAAGTTTCAATCAAATAAACCAGGAGGGGGCGCCAAAATGCACAAAATAGCCTAACATAACACAAATCAGACTATACACGATAAGTTGTTGGTCCAATCATTACACTGGCAAAATAGGTCCACATAAATACCTGCAACATACTCTTAAAGTGGTTTTTGTCCCCCGCCACGATAGCGAGCGGAGCGGGGGACATAGTATTCAGCTCCGCCTGGCCGTCCGTCATTTCCTGTTTGTTCTGAACACGATATCTCAAGAACGGTTTTACCGATTCCAGTATATTTGTGTGATACGCCGACCCCAGTAGATTTCCGTGACCTTGGCATTATTCACACGGTCATTACGATCATTTGTCCACTTACAAAATCCTTGTCAACATGATATCTCAAGAACGGTTCAACCGATTCCATTCATCTTTGGTGTCAAGGTGTATTAATGGGCGGGGGACATAGTATTCAGCTCCCTCTGTTCGCCCGGCCATCCGTCCCATCCCGTTTGTTGTGAACGTGATATCTCAAAAACGGTTTGATCGATTCCATTCGTCTTTGGTGTCAAGATGTATTATGGGCGGGGGACATAGTACTCAGCTCCATCTGTCCATCCGTCCATCCATCCCGTCCCGTTTGTTGTGAACGTGATATCTCAAGAACGGTTTGACCGATTCCATTCATCTTTGGGGTCAAGGTGTATTAGTGGCAGGGGATATACGGGTCATGTCACTGCCATGAAAATTATTTCTCTGCCCCAAAAACCTTAAAACACTGTTATTGCTAAGCACACACATTTATGTTACTGACCTCCAAATTTCAGGTGTAAATCTTTTGTAGTTTTGCAGAAATCAACATTTAAACATATGCCTGTCAGGGCGTATATTGCACGTCACTGACTCTACGATAAATTTATTGCCTTGTTTCACTAGATTTCTAACATGTTGTGCTCTATTTGATAAAAAAGAACATTCTTATACACATGGTATATTAACGGATGTATGTAGACATGGGAATTAACTGACAGCAGGTATATTTCGTCTCATGGACACAATGCACCTACTATAAGGAATGGTATAAGATTGAACTACATTTATGATCAAAAGGTGTCTTATCATCTAGCTTGACACACTGAAAAGATAGCCCCTTGGCATAAATGCTGTTGGCTCTATTATGGAGATAAGAACATGTCACGGACACTACAAGTTTTTTGGCAGATCAATTGTCTTCCAGCTTGAATGGTTGTGATGAAAACACTTGCATTATATGCTTACAAAGCTCACTATACCATGAATGCCAATCCTTTGGTAATCAAAATGAGACATGATCCTGTTGTATAAGGTATTTTAAACAACACTGGGTAAAAATACGGTGATACGTGTTGACATGGGCGAAATTCTATAACAAAATGCACAATTTCCATAAATGCATGCCATTTTGAATATTTAACTCTGATTTTGATTATTTTTTTGCATATATAAAAAGCAATATATAGTTACAAATAAATGTTCAAACTATAGCAGGTTTACCACACTAAACAAAGAATAAACACACAAAAATGAACATTAACACCTGGTGACTTGTCATAAAGCTAAAATGCCCAATTGCAAGGCACCTTCACCAGATCCACGCCATCACCCAAAAATGTCAAACATCAAGTATAAATACACCATTGTGGTGTTGACAAAAAGTATAACCCAAAACTGCTTGTAATATGCTATTTACATATTAAATAGTAATGTTATAAGATTATAACATCCAGTAAAACTGTAATGCACCCTGACTGTGACCAACCCGTTAAGAATTCCGCTCCATCCGTCCGGCCATCTGTCCGTCATGTCTCGTTCGTTGTGAACGCGAAATCTCGAGAACGCTTTGACCGATTTTATTCATCATTGGCTTCAATGTGTAATTTTGTGATACGCCGACCCCAGTCGATTTCCGTCACCAGGCAGGGGTGGCCACGTTTAGTGGCAACTTTTGTTAATTGAGCTGTTAAAGCTTTCAACTACTAATGGTCTTTCTTGGCGTGAACCCTGGAATTGCCACTAAAGGCCTCATTTTATTTCATTTTTAATTTTGACATTTAGGGTTGTATTATAAAGATCCAAGCAGATGGTTTAAAGCCAATATGCAATGCAAGTGCATTTTGGAGATGTCCTAATCCACTTTTGCTACTTTAAAAGGATATTGCACCCAAATTCAAAGATGAATATTTTCCTTTTACCTGTAGTTCTATTTATCCATCTAGATTATTTTGGAGTCAGTTGCTGAGTTTACTTCCTCCACATAAATTCACAAACCATGTTGTGAAGAGTTTAATACAGGAACTATTTTCTTTCTAACAAACTTTTATGCAAACTACTTTCTTTCTACCGAACTACACCTCTGATGAAGGCAAATGAGCCCATTGCATCAGCAGCCATACAGGCCCAAGTCATTACAGCCCCTGCATCATGTTCCCAAATGGTACGGGAGACTGGGGTCCGAGGAGCCATGGGGACCAATGAGCCATATCACTATATTGCGATGAATCGATGACAGAGCTGCTTAAAATAGGCAAAATATTTGACCATTTACTCATGAGTCATGGGGATAAATGAGCCATATCACTAATTTGCCTATTTTAAACACCTTTGGCATTGATTGATCGCAAAATAGTGATATGGCTCGTTGGTCCCCATGGCTCATCGGACCCCAGTCTCCCCTATGCTTTCAATCATGGACAGTTCCTGTTTTCCCCTTCACACTTCCTTTTTCCATCCATCTTGTACATGTTGATCTATCCACAAGACATTGATTGGAACTATTGGGGCTCTTTACTGTGCTTTTTAGTAAACTGTAATCTCACCCGTTTTTCTGGCTTATCAGTGGTTAGCATCTTGTATCGCATCCTCTGTAATGCTGCTGGTGTAATGCTCTATGTATGGTAGACTTTGGTGAATCTCTACTTGCATCCAGGAGAGTGTTTTAATCTACTGGGCCATTGTCGGGGAGGTTTCTTTACCAAAGAGAGCATTCTCCAGTGATCAACAATGGTAGACTTCCTTGGTCTACAGAGTCTTTTGACATATCAGTTGTTTTCTCTTAGTAATAATGAACCAAATTGTTGACTTCGGCTTGCCCAGGGTATTCCCTGATTGATTACTTTTCATTTCTGAGCTTTTGATAGCCAGCTTAATTTGCACCAACACAGCTGACCCGTCTCATGTAGTCACATCTTATCAACAATCTCCAAAGGCAAGAATCTAGTTTACAATCCAGACTGGACATCAACTGCTCTCTTCCACATTCAATAACAACACAAATGACTACGCCTGCTGAATGAAATGCATCTGTGATGCCAATTAAAAAAATACTTGTAGTAGGCCTCCCTGCAAGTGGGGGGACTTTTTTGTCATTTGAAAACGGTTTGTCCAATATACAGCAAAACACCCCAAAATTAAAAGACAGCTGACTCCAACTCATTGACATTGCATCCTTTCAGACTAAAAAGGTGCTAGAGCGCAAAAGCACAGAACTAATTAATAAATAATGGGAAAAAATATGTCAGTGTTCAATGAAATTATGGTACTTAACAGCGCACAGTTAACCCAAGTCATATTAACCACTCAACTAGGTGCTGGGTACACTGACCATCTCAAACAAATATTTAAAGTTGAACAACAACTTTGAGAAATATATAGCAGCACCAGTTTGAAAGTGGTTCTTGTTCTGTGTTTCAATGTGTTGAGCGCTATCTGCCGATGCTCTTCTGCTTTTTTGAGGATGGCTTTGTGGATGGAACAAATCAAGTCGTAGGTCTGCCCTACCCACCTCACAATTTCCCAAAATTATGAGAGCAACACTGGACTCAGTCGCGTTTCCACTGCACGAAAAGCTGTAGAGCGCCACCACTCTTCTCTTCAGAGAAGTAGCCGAACTTACCAGCTCTGCATTGTAGCGTTTAGTTCAGGTGGCCCAGCAAAACACAGCCATAACGCAGCATAGCCCATGACCATATTTAGAGTGAAATAAATGTAATAATCACGCTAATAAAGGCAGGAAGAGTTGCATATAATTGGTCTCTTAGTCCATGTTTCGATGCATTTTCGGAAAATGTGTAACCGGTGCCTTTAAAAAAGCCTCCTAATGTACCCAGAGCGGCAGAGCGGGCTGGCAGGGGGTGTTTGTTGATGCTGTGCACTGACTGCGCGCACCCGAGCTGTAGAGACACTTGCAATCTTTCGATTTATTCACGAAGAATACTATCGAAAGACACTGAGTCATAAAGAGGAGTCAAACTGATATCAGGTAAGTTCGAAAATATAAATTTGGAAAATTTAGAAAATTAATATTGAGTGGTGGCTGAAAAGCAGAAATATGAAGGTTTAAGAAATCACGCTACAAATTGCCGGTTCGAAGTGAAGTGAACAGGCCCCATAAGTGTCGTCTCTCCCAAGACACCTCAGAGTGAGTAATGATAAGTTTTGCTTGGGAAATGTTGGCTTGTTTGGCTACTATGTGCTTATCTTTAATAACAAAGACAAAGTCCATGTATTGCAAGACCTAGTTTATGTGGATATCTGTTAAAATACGTCGACCGAACGGTTCTGAAAGATTCCGCTGAGGATTCCGTGTGGCCGTGCCGCAACGGAGGCTGGCTGCTCTGCGGTGTCTCTTAGTGATTCTCCCCGGGCATCAGTGCAGTCCTAGCCGCGGCAAGCATAAGGGAACATCCCGGTGCGAGGTGGTGAACGTTGACAGTGTTTTCTGCATGCTTGCATGACTTGAATGACGTCAGAATTCATCCTTTAATGAAGGAAATTTGTATTGTTTTAATTGGCAATGGTTTGCTTATTATGCTGCATTTTGCTGGAGTTCAGAGACAACCTATAACTGGCATGTTACCGTATTATGATGCGGAAGATTGCAAATGTTAGCCAGCTGAATGAGTATCCGGATGAAGCCCCGAGGTAGAGCATTCGAGTCGTCCCTCAACCTGTGTTGGACTTGGTGGAAACCTGGCGATACAGAACTTGTGTGAATGTGCAAGTTGGTTGGCTTATATGTAATTATTGGGAAGCCGGATAAATCTCGAGTTTAGATCTTGATAGTTACGGGATATGAAACGTCGGGGTTTGAAGTGGGGTTTTTTTTTTCGTTTTTGGTCGGACGTCCCTGGCTGAATAGCGAGGCTACCTAGCCTTCGTTAGCTTGGTTGGAGGCTTGCTAGCGCCCAGGCTGAGAGAAAGGAAAAGCTAGAACTACAGTCGAATTTCAAGCTTGGACTAGTGACCAATTTCTTGCCATGTGCATGTATTAAGAAAACGACACCCGAATCTTTCATGAAGTAAACTTGCATGCCGTTGTGGCATTTGATGTCTCCTAATATGAGCGTGTGGGTTAATTGTTTTTTGTCCTCTGTATAATGTTACATTGTTTCACGCTGATGAGACATTATAATAGATTGTCTGTAAATTGTATTGCATTATAACTACTCATGTTGCATATTATTTCTGGCCTGCTGATTGGGCGAAGCTGTTCGAGTCCTGAAATAGATGCGATATTTAGGGTATTGTCACGCCTCGGAACTTTTTTATGGTATTTATTGAGTCAGGTGACTTTTTTTTTTGATGCAGATTGTGTTGCTAATTGAAGCTCGCTGTGCATTGGAAATGATTCCTTGAATATGCTTGAGACTAAAACTTGCTGTCTGCAGCAAGCAGTGAGGAGTAAGCTAAATCTGCTACCCTGCTGGCAACCACAATATAGAAAGTATACATAGGCACTCTTTTTAAGATACAACCTCTTAGTTGGCTTATACATAAGATACAACCAATAAGTTGGCTAATGGAAAATTCAGGTAAATTCTAAATTGACTGATTTGAAAAGTCCATTCATCTACTATATTGAAAACTGTACAGTAACACATTATTTATGTTTTAACAGAAATTTAACTGCTTGTTGACAATGTACAATGGGATGGCTGCAACTGGGTCCAGGAGGTTGTTACAGTCAATTAAGTTTTGGCACTAGGGACCCCATTTGATCAAGTGTTACCCATGAACTTTTACCTATTCCTCAATTCTATTGGTTTTAAGCACCATACATTTCAGTCAGATACAGGTCAGGGCTGGAGACTGGCCAATCTAGCACTCATAATCTCTATTTATTAGCTTTTTGCTTTTAACCTGTTGAAGTGAGACGGGTGAATTTATTAAAAAATGACACGAGGGTAATTCCAAGTCAAATCAGCTAGGCCTGACACCCACCATCTTAGTTGTTGGTGGAACTCCATCAGATTGTGTATACGGATGAAAGAAGTGTTCTAAAAATGTTAGTTTCATGAATGATAGTTCATTTATATGGGCCAAGTTGGAAATTTTGACTACAGATGATTTTGTTTAACTTTCAAAAACTTTGAAATTTTGTCTCTGTTTTGGACGAGCTTTGGCAGTATTACTGATTAAGGGAGAATAACTCCAAAGTAACAACTAAATAATCCTTATTAAGTTTCTTAATCGCACAGTTTAAATTTAAACTGGACTCTTTACAACCCCATTGCCAAAAAAAGTTTGGACGCCATGTAAAAGAGTAAAAAAAAAAAAAAAAAGGCAATGATTTGCAAATTATTTAAACTCTAGATTTTATTGGAAATGGTACAGAGACAACATATCAGATGTTTAAACTGAGAGTTTTTGTTTATTGGAAAGTAAACAAAAAAAATCTGGATACTACATCCTCTGGGGTAAGAAGAGAGTCCATGCAGCTTGTTATCAATGTGCAGTACAAATGTGAGCATCTGTGGTTGTATGGATGTGGATTAGTGCACATGGCATGGCTAACTTGCACATCTGTGAAGACACCATTAATGCTGAACATATAGGATTTGGTGCAGCATGTACTGCCATGGAGACGTCTTTTTGGGTGAAGGCTTGGCTTATTTCAGCAAGTTGATGCCAAATGCCATAATTATGCATGTATTGCCACAACATAGCCCTTTAGTAACGTCTGGGGTCTGGGAGCTTAACAATTTTGAGGACCAACACTGACAAAATAATAAATAAATTAGGAAATAAATTAAATAAATAACCCAGTAAATGAAAACATGAAATGATAAAGAAAAAAATTGTAGAATTAAGTCTCAATTATCATGTAAATGTGTTGGGCAATATTTAAATGAATAAATCTGCACATAACTAGAATAAATAAATAAATATGCTTATTTTTGTATTAATTCATTTTATTTATAAATAATCATTTATTCTGATTCCTTTTCCAAACTCCTTTCAGATTATATTTATAACTTTTTTAAAATTTATTTCCCCATCTTGTAATTTCCTTTTTCATTCACTTTCCTGTTTAGTAATTTCCCTATTTCTTTATTTCTGTTTTGATGGATTCCTGTATTTCTTTGCACATGCGTTGGGTGTATCTTCAGGGGTAACCAATCAAACCCACATACTTTGGCAAAGGATCACGGTCTAATATAGGACAACTGAGGAGTTGGAGTAGGCTTTCGCCTCACTGAAACCAGCTAATAATTTGGCTGATGATAAGCTGGTAGTGGGAAATAAAACACCGACTATTGATATGGTCAAGGTGGTATGTCTTGCATTGAACATGACAAGCCGCTGAATCGACCACTGGCTCAGCTAGTAAATAGCGCACTGAGGTCAATACCCACTGGATTGGTTACTAGCTCTGATGGGTACTAACACACAGAGGCTAGCAATGTACAGCATTGGCTACTGGCTTAGTTGGTAACTAGCTTGCAGAGGCTAGCAATCTACGGGCTGCTGGCTTGGCTCGTCATTAGGTTCAGTGGATAGCAACCTGTCATGACACAATCCATAAATCCTGCTGAGAGAAGGAAGCAACACGCAATGCGTTGCTTGCAGCTGAAGTTATAAATGACCAGCCAAGCCAGTTGCCGATTTTTATGGGTTGCTAGCCTCGGCGTGATGGCCACCAGCCAGTGGAATCTAATGAACATGTAAGCCAGTGGATAATTCAGTGGGTTGCTAGAGTTATCACCTTGACCAAATTAAAGGAGCTGTGTCACGATTACTGTGCGTGCTCACAACTTTGAAAGAAGTAAATACAGTTGACTGCAAGTCAAAATCAACGTCCATCCTTGTAAACACGTAATTGTTTCACATTTTATGTATATATTTCAGTTTCTCACACAGGCATTACACTTTTTATATTAAGGAGTCTTCTATGGAAATTTGCGGATTCAAAGCAGTGTTGGAGCTTTACTGAAGGATATGAATAATGTAAACTGGTTTTCCAATTGCCAATAATCATAGAAGGTGGTAATTTTTCCTCATTGATTTTTGGCGATGACAAACCAGCTTACATTTTTTGTATGCTTTGGCTAAAGTGCGAACATAGCGTTTTGAATCTTCAAATTTCCAAAGAAAACTCCTTAAAACAGTGGTCTTCAAAATTACTGGCATCCCTGACAGGCAATGCTCAAACAATACTAAAAAAAAGTAAAATCCATATTTATAAAGGAACCCAGATTACCAACAAGTGAGGTATTCTGCTCAATATTAATGTTCCAGTGGAGCCAACCAAAATCATTAGCTGATTTAATTAAAACTCCATTTCTTCCAAATCTAGGTTTCGCAATTATTAGCACCCTTAAAGATTATTGTAAATAATATCTGCTGAAATTAGACCAGGTAATAAATTCCATTTATTTAGGTTTTATCAAAGTGTCAAGAATATTGAGCCATTACATGACTTCCTGTTTCACTAGGGTGTTAAATGAGGTAACACACACAGGCAATATCCTTTTGTCATCCATTACCATGAAGAAAGCAAATCAACTGTCTTCAAAAGAAGCAGATGGTCATAGACCTTTGTAAATTTGGTAATGGCTACAAGAAAATTCACAAATGATTGAATATGCCACTGAGCATTGTCAGGGCAATTATTTAAAAAAAAAATAAAAATAATAATTTTCCAAACACCTGCTACTGTTTGCCCCTTAGAATACTGAGGAGGATGCTACCACCGCTAGCCTTGAATGTCTGCCAGATATTGAACACCAAGCCAATTATACCTTGGCCACTGGCTTTTCATTTGCCAGATCGGTAGCAGGCTTTGGTGAGGACATAAGTTCCTCTGACTTCTTAGTTGCCTTATCATGCATTGAGGCATCCTAGGAACTGGGAATAATCTCACGTCCCATATGAAAACGTGCTCTTGCTCGAGTTTCCAAGTAGTGGGAATTCCCACTGGGTAGCTCTGATATCTGTGTACTCAGTTCGCTGAGAGACTGTATTTGACATCAAGGCACGATGGCTGACGAAACCAGATGTGTTTTATTAGCTACTTTTTTTTTTTAATAGTAGGGGATTAAGTCAGTGTTACACTCTAGTTCTGCTGTTAACACGTTGCAACTGCAAATGCACAATGTAGTTTGCTAATAGTGACTGCATTGTAAAATTGGACTTGTGATTGAGATTCATACGACCTCCTCTATTGGTGGGCGAGTAGGCTAACGTTAATATGTAACGTTGGGTAAGAACACTGGCACACAAACCATGGTTTGTCTCTACCAGATGGAGCCTTCAATGCTTCATTACATGGGAACTGGGAGGTTTAAACTGGGAGCTTCCCAGTTTCGTGGACGGTTCGAAGGTAGGATTCATTTTTTATGCCTAGTTGTGGGGAGCAAGACAGGTGCATGAGATTTCGTAGATTGACTGCACATTAGCCTTTGACTGTGAAATAACTCAATCCAAGTACGCCTCCTTGTTAACATGCGGGTGAAGAAATACAGAAACTAATAAAAAAAGAAAAGAACACATTGGGAAGTAGAAAAGTAAATGAATAAATAGGGCAATAAATAAAATTAGAAATGGATGTATTAAGAGTAAACTGAGAAACGATTACATCTGTAAATAAATTATTACAAAATTAATTTATTTGAAAAATGCCTAAATTTTATAATTTTTTTTTTCTTTTTCTTTGCATGCTCATATACACTGCATGGTCACACACTTGCATATTTTTTGGACCGCCTTTAGCTTTGAGCTTTGCTCGCATTCACCGTTGCATCATTATATCCGCGAAATACGAGTTTCGGGGATATCAGGGTTTTGCCTGCTGCCGCGTCCGCAGATTTTAGCCGTTAGCGCAATAACTCGCAATATACTTTACATTGGCTTCTCATTTTTAACATATGGGTAGCTACGGTAGAGAGGATGAACTGATTAGATTTTGGGCAAGTATACACTCCTAGATCTGCCACCAGGTGGCGCTATAAATTGAGAAAAATCTGTTTTTTTTAACCATGTCTGTGGAAGAATTACTTACAGACCTCAAATTTGGCTCATATTGTAGGTCTAGTAAAGGGGAATTTAATAAAGGGGCCATCGAGGATTTGGGAATTTTGGGAAATACTCCTTGCTGTCGGCGGCCGACAGCGTAGGCATAGTTTTAGTCAGCGTTTGCAATGTCACAACATTTATTTCTGTCCATACTTGCTTTAATTTTTCGCCAAGATCTTTTATTGATGATGGGAGAGTCGGATTACTGCACATCCCGAAGATTCTCAATGGGGTGGCCGCTGATAAATTGCGTTCATTGAATGTTCTGTTTCTTAAAATGTTTCTTATTATTTTTTATTTCATTATCAATCTGTTCTAATCGTCCTCTTTTTTTTTTTTTTTTTTTGACTGTCAGACACAGAGTGTTTTGAATTTAATGTCCGACAGGCATTGTACATTGTCTCGCGGCAATGCCGACTCACTTTACTGAGCAGAACTTAAACAGACACATTGATTGAAATTCTCAGTATTCATCTTGAAGAACTGAGCCCTCAAAACATTCACGTTTAATATCTAAAACATTCAGTAGATTTGAAGAAATTAAAAACAATAATTGACTTTCGGACACCGAGTTATATTGAAACCATCTGACTGTCGAACACGGAGATATATTAAAACCCTGTCAGACGAGCTGCCGGGTAGCTCACTCATTTAAGGCACTGCGCTGCAGTGCAGAGGTGACTATCACGTCGCGGGTTCGAGCCCTGGCGTACCCACCGGCAGGGGTCGGCAGCTTTTTCAGAGTAACGCACAATTGGCCATCGCGCTACAGGGTTCCAAATTGGGAAGGGACTGCCGGATTTGGGGATACAATAGTCGCTTTGTTCGTTGCTCCAGTGCCTCCTGCTGGCCAGACGGGCGCTCTTCAGGAAGACTCTGGGTTTGTTCATGTCCGGGTATCCTCCGCCCTCGTTCTGAACTTACGAGGATTCAACCAATGAGTGTATAAGAATCAGTGGTTGACGGGCACGTGCTTCGGAGGAGAGTCGTGAACTGTCTTCACTATCCTGAGTGGGCAGCAAGGGGTCGCATACGAGCAAGCTTTGTACATAGTTCACCAATTGGGCATTCCAGATTCGGGTGGGATTGGAGATGCCAATTTTATTTAAAAAAAAAAAAAAAAACCCTGTCAGACTTTCGGACACATAGGCATTGCGTTCAACGCAATCTGTCGTGCGAAAAATTAGTTTTGTGTCCAGTGTGCAAGCGGCTTAATTCTAGGCTACTATTATTGTCACCTAGGTTTTATCGTTTTCAGTGGGGGAAAGGAATACTGCAAGATTGCTATGATCTCGTACTGAGTTAAGATCACATATTGAAAATAAAGTGTAACGTATCTTACATTGTTGTCCATGCATGTTAATCCCAAAATTTTAAGCAGCAACAGGGTGTAATAATAAGAACACGCTATACATCATTTCTCTTCCCAATGATGCAGGCAGAAGAAATAAATGAGCAACCGTCATATTTCCTTCCACCTTCATAAGTTTGAATGATCTGATGTTTCGTTTTGAAATTCCATTCAAGTTCGCTTATGGTAATAATTTGCGAATGCCCGAGCTAGCCAGCTAAATCATATTTGTAATGCTTAATATAGGCGTGAGCGGTGCAGAAAACATGCCTGAAGCAGCAAAGTAAAATGCAACATTCACGCATCATGCAGATATAGGACAGAGGCTTCTATATTCCAACACACTAAAGGTGAGAAGAGGAGCTCATTTGATTGGTGAAGATTTGACTTGGCTGTGTTATACCCAAGCACGCCTTCTCCCTCTTTGCCACTTGCGCCGGCAAGAGGGACTAAGGCGGGACAGAGGAGTACTTGAGCCAGGCTACGGCGGGCACGAAATTGCAACATACGCCTAGACACACCCTGTTGGTGCGGTGCACCCCCTATTTGCCGTGCCTGGTCTACGAATTTGGAGCCCATTAGGCTAACAAAAAAGGGGGCATGGTCCCATATTTAGCATAAAACCAAATACTACGATCAAACATCCATAGTTTGATGGCTCATAACTTTTGAACTGTTCACACTAAATGGTTCAAATTTCCACACGCGATTCTTTGATATAATAAGGCTCTGTATACAAAAGGAGTGCTTTGGATGTGACACATTTGTAGATTTATGGAATGCCAAATTTGGCTTCCTGTAATGCATGTTCATCCATGATAGCACTTTTGGCACTCTATATCTCCACATTTAATGACACCAGATGTCTGATTCTTTTTAATATGAGACATGTTAGTACTATCAGGAAAACATGTTACATCTGTAACAAAAATTACACTTTCTCATATATAGGCCTCAAAAAATGGGGAAAAAAATTGTTGCATCTGTATTTTGAATGCTTATAACAAAAATCTACCAGAAAACAAATTAGGTCACTGAAAAGAGCAAGATTGATAATTGATATATTTACCAAATATGAAGTTGGTGCTGTGAAGAAAACTATTTTATTCCAATTTTTTATTGGCAAATGTGCTCGCTTCAACTTCATCTCTTGCTGCAGAGCGCTTTCAGCTATGCTCCTATTGGTCAGTGATGCAACCTGTTGTGGAAGACGAAGAAAATAATTAAACATGCTAGACTTTCGTAAATGCTACGATGGTTGTCGTCCACTATGGCACATTACACGGGATAAAAGGATCAGTCTTTTCCCACGACGACCATTTATCCTTTCCGATCCCACCGGACTCCTTCAACTTCCAGATCGGGCTGAATTCAGGTTTAAATCGTGTAGTCTAGTTAAAATATGCTGTCAGATCTACAAGTCCCAGTATATTTTGTTACTCCATGAAGGGTCAGTTTAAGATTGAAGGTGAAGAGCAAAAAAATTGTCTGTGCTAGGACAAGGTATTGTTGAAACAGAAGTGCTGCACTGTGCGTCTGTTGACAAAATGTGGAAACGCAAAACAACTTAAGATTTTAATAATAACCAGGCCTGATTAGGACAAACAGTGCATATTAATTTGTCAGAAACGTGAACGCAAGCTACACAAGATGAATTATCGGGTCATTCCATGCCAAATCACCTAAAAATTTGGAAATTTGTCACCAACTCCCTGCGGATTTTGCTAAAAAAAAATACCAAAAAAATTTTATTGGGTATTTAATGAGGAAATTCAGAATGCTGGGTCGTTAAAGACAAAATGGCAGGATATTGAAACTTTTCACACAAGTAGATGATACTTCCATCTGTTACGACTCCAAATTCAATTAACCTACCCATGATTCAAGATGTCCATGTTTGGGGATTAATTTTACTTTTTTACCTGTGTCAACCTTGATTAGCCATAACTCCCATTTCTACTAACATATGAAAGCTTTTGAAGGATTGGTGATGTAATTCAGATATTACACTCACAATAAAATGGATCAAATGCATCCTATGTGTTGGAGACGTGCAACGTATTTTTCTTATTTTTTTGAAAATTCACATTATTTGCAATTTTTGTTTTTCTTAAACAAATCCTGAATATAAGAGGTCTTAAGCCACAAACTTAGGCTTGTTTGCCAGCATTTGCTGCATTCTCTCCATTCATCTAGAACGTCTGAACATCTCCTGAAAATTTGAAGCCTCTAGGACATGTACTTCAAGAGATATGGACATCTGAAAGTGGCATCTCGTTCAATTTCGAACTTGCGAGTGATTTATCAAAAATTGTTATTGGGTAAAAAAATTATGAAAATTTTGGAATTTCAGATTAAAAAATGGCAGATGTCCGTTTCAGATGCCACAGGCCATTCCTACAAAGTTTCAACAGATTTTGAGATGGTCAAGCAACCATCTTCGGGGAGTTGACACGGAATGACCCATATCACCATTTACTTTGTCATAGCTCATGGGCTAACCTCTCAACAGAATTAAATCTCATCTATTCAATGTATGGCATTCAAATTACCTTTCCTTATAAAAGGGCCCGCTAAACACCTTCATCTTCTTTCAGAGCGGCATCTCTTGGCAAGCTACTGATTTGAAATTGTAATAATTTTAGAAAATACAACAATGTGAAGATGACAGAGGCACAATTGTTGGAGTTCATAAGACACGCATTATCACTGCATGTTAAAATTGTCCCTGAGTAATCAGTGAGGCTTAGAGCAACATGACAGTATGGCGGCAAAGAGAAGGTAATCGGCCAATTGACAAGCGTTTATCAAAATATCAGCATCAAAACTCACCTTAAACTTTTAAATTGGTCAGGAAAGTAGCTGACAAAAGAGGACTGAGTAATCAGCAAAATCGCTGGATGCCCGGGCTTGCGGGACACCCTGGTATATGCTGAGATGACTTCATTTGTGAAGTGACCCATTTGCTACTAAAGAACAGCCTATTAAAGAACAAATGTTGATTAGCATAGCCACTGCAATGGTTAGCTTCCACCTTTGTTTGTCATCAAGCTGCTTTATTGTTTTTCTGTTTTTTCTGTTTTTTTCCAATGAAATGGACAGCTAAATAATGCTGTCAATGTATTTTAATTCTGATGGGCAAAATGGCCAAAGCTCTCGAAAATATGAGTTTATTGCTTGACTGGAATGTTGTGATAAGCAAATGACACATTGTCTTTCTTTTTTTTTTTCCAGGATGTGAATGTGACCAGACCCAGTCCTTCCATGACCGCATACACGCCAGCTCATTAGAATGTTCCTTAAGAATGTTCCTCCTGTTGTTGCACTGCATACAGAATGGAGGTCCTATGGTCCAAAAAGAAACTTTAGCCTGCCTTTGTGCTTCAATGACTCTGACAGCGACATATCCACCAGTGGCACCCCAATCCCTGAGAAGGTCCAGATGATCATTGACAGTCTGAGAAACACGGAGTCCTCCATCGATATGAGCGATGAATATGAGGGAATCCTCCAGACAGGTCATGCTCCACCCCCGGGATGCTCCAGCAAGACTGTTGATGTTGGGCACAGGGCTGGATGTAGGGGTTCATTGGGAGGTGCAAGAGAAGACGACAAAAATGTTGATTCCTTGGAATTGAGAACCCAGAGCCATGATGACTCTGACAGTGATGACTCTGTTGACAGAGGAATTGAGGAAGCGATTCAAGAGTACCTGAAGAAAAAGGGTGAACATAAGCGGAAACTTGAGCTTACTGAAAGCCCATCATTGGTTTCCAAGCAAATGAAGAGAGAATGTCCATTGTCAGATGCCCCCAAACATTTTGACAGCAATATAATCTTAGCTGCTCACAGTAATCACTTCCCCAAAAGTGTGAAGGCTGCCCAGTCTGTAGTTACAGAGAGGAAGCAAATGAGAAATGAGGAGAGCCCTCCGGTGATGAAAAGGGGGGATGTCATTAAGGCTGTAAAAACATTCCCATCTTTTGAAACTAAGAAATGTCATATTCAACTCTCATCTCATTCCATTGAAAGGCAAAAGTCTGTTACAGTTAACCTGGAGGAAGAATCATCAGACTCGAGCAGCGATGATGGCATTGAAGAAGCAATTCGGCACTACCAGCTTGAGAAAATAAAGGAAAATTCTGAAGACGTCAAAAAGCCTTGTAAGGTTTCAGAACCGAGTGAGGAATCTGATTCTAGTAGCGATGATGGCATTGAAGAAGCTATACGTTGTTACCAACTTGAGAAACAAAAGGAAGATGGCAAGCTTGTCACAAAAGCCTCAAAAAACTCTCGACCCAAGCAAAGTCAGGGGATTAAAGTTCCTGCAGTTTGTTTGGGACATTCAGGCTCTCAGTCAATCAAAAAACAGAAAGTGTTTACAAAGAAACGAAAAACTGATAAAAGCTCAAAACCTGTACTTTCCACGATTGTAGCACCCAATAACTCTTCGAGAAAAGCGTTTGAAAATCCTGACCTCAAAGACCTTGGAAATTCTGTAACAAAATGTAAAAATCCTTCTGAAAAGTCAACTCCTGCACCTCTGAAGGTGAACACTACTGCTGAGCTAATGTGCGCTGAAGCTATATTAGACATTTCTAAAGCTGTGATGCCCGAGGCTTTTAAGAACAGTTTAGCCACTTCAAATAATTGTGCTCCATCCATTTTTCATAGTCAAGACAGAATGAACATTGTAGAAAACAAAGCTGATGACAGCTCAGTTGATAGCGATGATGGAATTGAGCAGGAGATCAGGAGGTTTTTGGAGCTTAAGGCACAAATGCACAGCCAATCATCCAGCACAGCCACATTTCCTGGTACTGAGGCCCAGGCTATGTCACTACAGCAAAAGAAGGTTGACTCTTCTCAAAATAAAAAGTTGAAGCTTTCTATGTCCCATAAAAGAAAAAGCAAAGATGATTATGGCAATACTGGGAAAATGCATGAACTGGATTCCAAATTAAAAGGAAAACCTCGCCCAAAGCCTTTGTCAGTGCATGACCACAAGAACTTTCTTAGGACTCAAACAGGCAAGTCAGAAGAGAGCATTGTTGCACTCCATGTGGATACAGTTACAAAAAAAGGGCGCACAAAAACTGATGAGCAAAAAAGTGCCTCAGTCAGCTCGAAGGATGCCAAAGATTTGGAGAGGGAGAGCAAATCGCATGGTCATAATTTCAAAAATGAATCATCAAAACCATCAGTGCTGACAGAGAGAAGAGCACTGACAGGAGACAAGAGCAGCTCATTTGACAGTGATGAAGACCTTGATGCTGCTATAAAAGATTTGCTGTTGACTAAGAAAAAGGTTAAGAGGAAGATAAGGGATCGAAAATTGAAGTCAAGAAAGTGTGCTAATTTCACAGCTGTAGACCTGCACCCAGTGGACGAGCTGGACTCTGAGAAAAGGAAAACTCCCTTGGACTGCAAACCTCTTTTGAGTACTAAGAATATAAAGAGTTGCATTTCCAAAAGTAGTAAAGTGACACCTAAGCAGAGCATGGATGACAAAAGCATTGGACCAAAACTGAGCAAGAACACCTCTGGAAAACTGAAGGATGGTAAGATTGTAAAACACTCCTGCCAATTAGAACAAATGAATGAAAAGAAAGGTCACGCTAATTTAGACAGCTCATCAAAGGACAATCATCTGGGTGCTGCTCAAGCCGAGGACAGCAGCTCTGTTGACAGCGATGACAGCATTGAGCAGGAGATTAGAAAATTTTTGGCGGAAAAGGCAAAGTCCTCAATGGTGACAACAAATGATGCGGTAGAAATGAAGCAGGAAGCTCAGCAGGCTGAGATTCCGCACATTGCAGAAACTCCTGACAGATTTGTTCCAGGCAGTAACATATCAGCACAGGTGGGATGTTGGGAAGGGGAGGTCTTAAAAAGTCCCATAGGTTTAGAAGCTCGTGTTCTTCACTCACCTGATGAGGGGCCATCTCTTTCAGATGCTGTCATTTCTGACTCTTCTGCCATCCTGCAGCCAGATAAGGAAGTGAACATGGCAGAGGAGATGAGAAGCTTGAAGAACAGCCACACTGAGCAACCAGGGATGGAAAAGGTTTTGTCAGACCCAGAAATCAGTCCGGTTTTGCGCAGCGAGAACACCGATAATTGTTATGCAGACCTGGTACCACTTTCACTGACACAGTTGGGGGCAGCTGTGTCCAAAAGCCCATTCCATATAAATCCACCTACAAGGGACCGAGAGCGCCACATGATGAACACATCTGATTTACATGTCCCAGCAAATGACACAAGTGACACTATGCATCTAGCAGAAGGAATCCATGAGAATGTCAGCCACAATGAATTAATGGTCCCTTCTTCTCAGTCCATTGCTGTCATACCTCGTTTTGCCATACCAACTCCATCTAGGCAGACTAATACAAACTTGCGGTTAGCAGAGGCCAGAGGGGTGAACCATGGCCGTGCCTCAACCCCTTCTCCAGCAGGAAATGTGATGCATGGACAATTGGATCTGCCTGTGCCCTCAGAGCGGTCCTCACGTGGGTATAACTACGTTGAGATAAAGAGTAGGGATCGGAGTGAGAGTGTTGAGGGAAAATATTACTCTAGAGAAGGGGAAGAGGGCAAGCGAAAGGGAGGAGACTTTTTGAGGGAAGAATATGAAGAATGTATAGATGAAACAGATGATGAATCAGAAGAGAGTCCAAGTGCTAGCCAGAGTTCAAAGGGGAAGAACCAGTTTCCTAGATTGTGAGTATTGACCATGTCTTGATCATTTTGTCTCTGAAGATTTTCACACTTTTTTTATTCTTTCTTGTCATGAGAAATTATACCATCTTCTGATGTTTATAAATTCCAGTGCTTTCATATTTATGCTTGCAAGGGATTTTAATTCTGACAATGGGATGAGGTGTAGTAAAAGGATTTTAGTTTTGAGAATAGGACTTGGTGTTGTTCAAGGGATTTTTGTATGCTTATTTGTACGTTTATATTTAAAACGATTACATGCTTTTCAGCAGATGAGATGATGCCAGCAGCTCTGTTTTTCCTCTTTTTGTTGCCTCTGTATTGTGAGATGCAAAATAGAGGTAAGTATAGCAGTCAGATATTTTTCTGTACTCAAGACATGGATGAGCTTTCTACGAAGGAAAGCCAGTGCAGATTATCATACCATTGTGTATTTTATGGACAAAAATCATTGGGTCTTTAATTTACAAAATCGCAAGACGATCAGCAATTGATTTGTGTTGAGCTGCTGGTATGATTATTATGCAGTATGTTTGGAACTAGGACTGACTACTAAACAATACAACTTTTACCTTAGAAAACAATTGACCAAAATAGAAATGTGTGCTTCTTGAAATACCAGAACATTTGTCAGATAATTTTCTATTCTGTATTGTGTCTGTTATGGTGTTATTCCTCCAGTGCTTCATTTAAACTGTATAGTCTAATGCATAAGATGTGTAATTCCACGTGCTCACAAACTGGTCTCTGTTCACTCAGACTTCCTTCATTATGGATCATTAGAATATTTTTCACTCGATCACTAGTTCTAATCAATGTCTGCTCAGAAAGGTCCCGAATTAATTTTGATCTATTGATGTGTGTGTGCGTACATGAGTGCGTGGGTGTGTATTGTACCATTTTTATTTTTTGAGAAGCAGCACTAGTCTTGTTTGCACATTATACAGTCCTGTTAATATCATGTTTAGCATTAATGTTGGCTATATGTTTGTTTTGTCCAGGTTTTTATACATTTTGGAGTAGTGGAATTGGTTTGTGGCCTCATTGAGGGACCATTGTATATTTTGCGTTCATATCACAAATTGTTCTGAAGGCTACACACCAAGGGCTCTCAATTGGTTTATGATAATTTACTGCAATTGCTCCATAGCCTAACTACCATGTGCAATGTAAATTGTATTGCACCATTTCAAAGGGAACATTAATTAAAATCTCTGTACAAAATTATGGAGTTTTCTGCAAAACTTGCAGTTTGCATCTGATTATTTTTCTGTAGTGAAATGGTCTTATCTATTATTATTGTGCCATTGTTACGGTACCACAGGACTTATTTTCCGGTATTGTGGTAGCCGTTCTGTATTGGCACACACATGGGAAACAATCTCATCCGGTTTGCTCTCATTGCTTCAGTAAAAGAAGAACCCAGCAGTAAAAAAATCATGCAAGTTTGAATTAGAAAAATCAAAGGGAACCAGTGTTGCTGACCTTTACTGAATAGAAAAAGGGGGAAAAAAAACTGGCACAGCAGTGCTATGCAATAAACTTACATTTTGCACATTACACAGGTTAGTGCAACCAAAAAAAGTCAAATTTTTCATACTGCGTTGGATTGAAACCATTGTTAAGGGATGATGTGATTTAGGTCAAAGACCGGTTTGCTTCTATCCTGCAATCATTGAGAAGTGGCCCAAACTTAATTTTTATGATAAGAAAGGCCAATGAGTTAAGTGATATCACTGTAATTTGAAAGTAAATGCAGTGTATTTTGGACTTGGCCTAAACTAATGCAGGCAAACTTTTGAGCCTCTCTGTGGCCTTGAAACTGTATTCATTCTCATGTGGATATGCATCTGTGTGAATTTGATCCCATATATTCACGCAGCTTGTCATTCGTTTCTCCCTCTCGCTCTCGTTGTCTCATGCTCACGCATGCACCGATACTCTCTCATAGTCACACTTCTGTGGCATTTACCCTAAAGCGGCACTGCGGTCCCGGTCTGCCTGTAGGCAGGATGTTAAAGCCGTGTCAAATATTTGTTTCTGCATTTTTTAATGCCACTGATGTTGTACCCTGCAAGCACAGTTCATCAAACGGATACTTTACAATTTTTAAAACTGATAACGGTAGAATGATGATAATAAATCCCTGTCCATTTGTGAGTTAATGTTTTAAATTGCAGTTATATTACCTATCTGAGCACTGGTCTTAGACCGCTATCCACTAGTGCAGATGATTAGCATCATGCATAAGTTCTCTGTTCACCTCTCTTACAGCTGTTCTTTTCTTTGAGTGTGACCTGTCTTTAGATACGTTTTGAATTTCTATTGTGAGAAGAATGTTATTTATTTTTGTTTATACGAAAAAGAGATAAAGACTTAACTGACCATGCTGTGCATTGCCAGTTTTCATAAATATTTTGCGAATATGAAACATTTTTTCCTTTTTCCTGTGTAAGGAGGAGTGCGAACTTGACTGTATCTTAAAGTGCAGCTGTGGAATAAAGAATGAAATTTCAACAAAGCTATTGGTATTCACTGACTGAATTAAATGTCTAATTATGAACATTTTTTTCGATGTGGGAAAGCGTTTTGCCCAGAACATTAGATTTCATATCAAGCTTGGCGAGCAATTTCCGTGAGAATCCACGTGTGATTGCCCAGCTTTATATTCTAGTAGCTTGTGAAAACTGTCTTGTTGTGAGAGATTTTGCTTTATTTTACTATGACTGATTCAATTATATCATCAGGCACTTTAAAAATATTACGATGAATACAGTCTCCCATTATGTAGGCTAACCGATCCTTTCAAGATCCCTCACATTCTAGGTTTTGTGTTTATCAACTGCCCTCTTCAACTCAACCCACAGGATTTCAGTTGAACTGAGGTCTGGCAATTGAGGTGGCCATTGCAGAACATTGATTTTGTTGTCACAGAATCATTTCTGCATGGATATTGAGGTATGTTTTGGGTCATTGTCTTGTTGGAAAAGTCCACCTACGATCAAGTCCCAGCCTTTTGATGGAGGTAACCAGATTGTCAGCCAAAATATCCTGATACTTAGTGGAATTCATTATACCATTAATCTTAACCAGTATTCCTGGACCTCTTGAATTAAAACGGCCTCTAAACATGACTGACCCGCCATCATATTTCACCGTGAGTATTAGATTCTTCTTGTCTGCATCTCTGTTTTGAAGCCAAACATGTTGATGCTGTATCTGGCCGAAACATGCAGTTTTTGTCTCATCTGACTGAAGCACCTTGTTCCAAGCATAATTTAAATTCTGTTTGGTAAAATCCATTTGCTTGCTTCTGTGTCTTTTGGTCAGAAAAGGCTTTCATGTGGCAACCCTTCCAAAAAGCCTAGGCCTGATTGTAGTTTTTGAAACCTGGCGACCCAAGATGCCACCAAGGCCTGCAATTCTTGGGGATTTTGTTGCTCGTCTTACCATCCTCCTCAGTATCATGGGGGCCAAAATGCAGTTGCATCCTCTACCCTTGAGGTTTTCCACAGATTCATATCTTACTCAGTGGCATATTCAATCATTTGTGAATACTTTTAGCCAGTACCAGATCTATGAAGGTTTATGACCAAAGGCCTCCTTTGAATTGAGAGTTGTTTTGTTTTCCTCATGGTTTTGGATGACAGGAATATTGCACGTGTGTGTGTTACCTCATTTTAATACCCTGTGAAGCAGGAAGTCATGTAATGGCTCAATACAGATCCTTAACACTTAAATTCCACTTTTTTGAAGCTTTATCTAACGCCTGGTTTAATATCGGTAGATATTATTTACAGTAATCTTTAAGGGTGCCATCGGTTGTGATGCCTTGATTTGGAGAAGATCGATTTTTAATGAAATCAGTTATTTTGGTTGTTTCCATCGGAACATTAATATTGTACGGTATTTCTCACATTTTTATTCAGAGTTTCTCTTTTTTTTTTCTTTTTTTTTTGATTCTTTACTTTTTATTTTATAAGTATTGTTTGAGCATTGCCAGTCAGGGGTTCCAGTAATTTTGGAGCCCTCTGGTATTTGTGACTTGAGGGCCAAAACTAATTAATCACTCTAAAAAATGGTCCTGGATTTGCCAGTAAAATTGTGGGGAAAGAACGCAGGGATAATGCTGTGTTCCATTTGTACTGGGACATCTGAGCTCCCAGTCGAAAATTTCAATTGGAACACCACCTGAAATCGGATTTCCCACTCGGAAAGTCGGAGAGTCCTCACCTACTCCGAGTTCTGAGTTCAAGATGGCTGCACCATAAATCAACAGTAAGCAAAAGCTGGAATAATAAACTTTATCTTTGCAATTCGGTGTTATTTGTGTTTCACTAAATTGGTCGTAGTTTGTCAGAGGACTTGCTGCTATGGCGTTTGCACACGAAAAAGACAGTGTCATGCGTTGATATCATCTTTTATTCCTAACAATAGCGAATAAAGGCTAATCTGGCCGGAGGACACCCCACTGACCCCAAGTCAGTTTTTTGACTTACTTCATGGAATGCAGTCAGCTCGGGTTATTCCCAGCCCTGACTTCCAACTTCCAAGCCAAATTGAACGCAGCATAAGAACACTAAAACCTAATTCTGAAATCCAGTCAAGTGTTTTTAATGTTTTTTTTTTTTAACCAGTGCTGGATGGAGTTTCTCAATCCCTGTGTGATGTCACTGCAAAATGGCTGCTGTCTGAATGAGGTAGTGGAGCGTTATTATGGAACCCACCAATGTTCTCGCAAAGACAAGCCTCTCTGGTGCATTCAAGCACTGGGATTGGCCAGAAATTCAAGGGCTAGGATTCCAATCTGGAGGGGTCTGTCTTAGCGAGAACATTGGTGGGTTCCATGATAACATGGTAGTGGAACCTCAGTCAAATAATGTCAGGTTAACGAGAACAGCTGTGAGATTCCTGAATCACTGAACATGCGCTCTTAATAGTCTTCAAATGGTCATGAGACATATGATTCTGTGTCAATATTTTGAACATTGTATGAAGAGAAATGTCTAGTAAGTTCCTAGGCTAGGAATGACAATAGTTATTGCCTCAGAATCACACCCAACCATCCACACATGTGTAACATGAAGATTTCTTGCTTTAATTTAAGATTATTTAAGATCATTTTTATAGTATCCATGATTATAAATTCCAGTGCTTTTGGAAAAGGAAAAGCGGCTTCTCGGGTGTCTCTTTTCAGTCAAGTATGTTAAATTACTTTCTTGGAGCAGGTATGATAGACCATTTAGTTTCCATTCATATTGAAAGTTTTTGATCGCCATTTGAGTCATCACTGGTGTTTATCAACGATGACCAGGGTTGTGCAAATCAGTTATTGAGGCCACAATGAAGCTGAGATGCAAGAAGAAGGTCAAACCTCAGGCTTGCTGGAATGGTAGAAACACTGTAAATAACAAAGAAAGCATTGGTGAGCTCTTAATTGCAAACTGCCTGGTAAGCCAAGGAAGAACTCCACGGCCAATGACTGAAGAATTACCACCATAATGGAGGACTTGACGTACGGATCACCTGCAGTCATCAGGAGGCTGTAGTTAGCCTCACTCCGCACACTACCGTGCTGCTGTCATTGAATTAATGACTGAAGCTTTTTATGTTGCTGAAAACATTTTGTGTTTCTCCTTGTCATCTTGTCAATTCATCTAGACTTCTACAGGCATTTGTTACAAGTTTTTTCAAATGCAACCGACTTGACACCATCTGAAATAACTCAGAAGCCAACACTGTGGAAATATACTATACGAGTAAAATGTTACATAGGAGTCATAGTGAGGAAATGTAAGTTACACTGCCCTCCATGATTATTGGCACCCCTGGTTAAGATGTGTTCTTTAGCTTTGAATAAATTAATTTTTTTCTAAATAATATAGGACCACAACGAAAAAAAGAGGAAAATCCAACGTTTAATTCAAATGCATTTATTCAGTGGGAAAAAAAATCCCACATTAAGAGAAAATTCTTTTACTTCAAATCATCTATGCCACAATTATTAGCACCCCTGATGTTAATACTTTGTACAACCCCCTTTTGCCAACAAAACAGCACCTAATCTTCTGTAATGTTTCACAAGATGGGAGAATACAGAAAGAGGGATCTTCAACCATTCCTCTCTGCACAATCTCTCTAAATCATCCAGCGACCTGGGTCCTCTCCTCTGCACTCTCCTCTTCAGCTCACTCCACAGGTTTTCAATGGGGTTGAGGTCTGGGGACTGAGATGGCCAAGGGAGGAGCTTGATTCTGTGTCTGGTGAACCATTTCTTTGTAGATTTGGCCACATGTTTCGGGTCATTATCTTGCTGAAAGACCCAGTGATGACCCATCTTCAGCTTTCGGGCAGAGACCACCAGATTTTGATTTAAAATGTCCTGGTATTTCAAAGCGTTCATGCACCCTAAAAACGTTCCCAGGGCCTCTGGAAGAGAAACAGGCCCACAGTATCACCAATCCTCCCCCATACTTCACAGTGAGCACAAGGTGCTTTTGTGCATACTCATCTTTTGTGTTCCGCCAGACCCACTTAGAGTGTTTGTTGCCAGAAAGCTCTATCTTGGTCTCATCTGACCAAAGCATATGGTCCCAGTTGAAATCCCAGTACCGCTTAGCGAACTCCAGATGTTTGCATTTATGATTGTGAGTGAGAAAAGGTTTTTTCTGTGCATGCCTCCCAAACAGCTTGTTGGCATGTAGATAGCGCATGATGGTTGTTTTGGAGACTTTGTGACCCCAAGATGCTACCATTTGTTGCAATTCTTTCACAGTGAGCTTTGGAGAACTTTTTATTTCTCTTACCATCCTCCTCACTGTGCGTGGTGGCAAAATAACCTTGCGTCCTCGTCCAGGCTTGTTTACCACTGTTCCAGTTGTTTTAAAATTCTTAATGATTCCTCTGACCGTAGATATGGGCAGGTGGAGGCGAGTGGCTATTTTCTTGTAGCCATTGCCTGACTAGTGAGGGTCGACACACATGTGCCTTACTTGAATGGGGTGTTCCTTTGTCTTTCCCATGTTGAAGAGTGGATAAGAGAAATTGCCGCTTTGTCTCATCATATTTACACCCCAGGGAAACAGGAAGTGATGAATTTCTAATTAAATGTTCCTAGATACTCAATCAACTTTGTAAACTACTGTAGAAATGACAGAAATACTTCAATTACATTTATTTCGTAGGCATTGTTAGGGGTTGCAATAATTGTGGAACAGGTGATTTTATGGAAAATAATAATTTCTGAGGGATTTTTTTTCCCCTTAAAATTCACTTGAGTTGAAGGTTACATTTTTCTACAATTTTCAGTGTGAGAGTATGCTTCTGCAATAAAAATTGAATTTATTTTAAGGCTTTTAACACATCTTAACCAGGGGGGCCAATAATTATGGAGGGCGCTGTAGATCTGTCTGACACCTTGCCTGTTCTGGCCTGTACATGCTCAGGGTTCTGTCAACCACCATTGATCCTGGAGAGAGTTATAGGCCCTACATCATACTGAATTCACCTGAACGGAACCTGAGATTCTCCAGGAGGAGCGTGTTTTTGAAGGACCAACAGGTATTGTTTACTTGCATTTGAAGAGTTTAAACAGGTTGTGACTATTTGACTGTTACTGAGTAATTTGTTAAAATCTGAATGCAATGTTATGTACATAACTTTTATTTGTAATATTCTAGTCAGAGAACAAATATAATGCAGCAGGTCCTATTCAAAATATACATTTGTATGGAAAAAATAAGTCGTATGTTGCTTCAAAGCATTTCTGGAATTATTGAGACGCGCCGAACCCCCCTGGACAGTGACACAGTTTTTGTTCTTTTGCTTCTGTTGGCTGAGTCCGTTACCAGATTTGAATACAATTGAACGTGTATTTTTACATGCTGAAGAGGAGAGAAAAAAATCCAATAAAACAAGTAGGAATGGAATATAGCTGCATTATGTTAAACTCTCCAGTATATTTTGATTGCAAAACGTGTTGATAATTCTAAAACGTTCATCGGATATGGATGACACACCCTCAACTTAAAGGCAATCTGGGATGCACTCCAACCTCATTGTCATTGTGTCTTTTCTCAGAGGGCTAGAGGACTGAAACAAAACAAAAAAATGTGTCACTGTGCTATGGATGCATGTATTTATGTAGAATATTAAAAGAGATTGATTTATTGCAAGTCATGTGGGCAAATTAGTCATTATGGGTAAAGTATGATTATACATCACTGCGCAGTAATGGCTTTTCTTTTAATGACTGAAACATTTGTTATAAAGTACAAAACAGCACAGCACAGGGAAGCATTGCAGGCCAGATCCTCAAATATCAGTTTTGATGATGTAGTGCTTAGATCCTTTTGCCTCTCTAAATTGCCATCGAAATAAAAAAAGATGGTGATGTTAAAAGGAATTGATTATTCGTTGGGATTCTTATCCTTTGATAAATATAATGAGTAGAATGGATCATGTGCTCTCTCCAGTTGGTACTGTAGTTTTGCAAAAAGTTCAGGGACATTTGTTTTCTGTAATCCGCTGTTACTATGGTGGGTCAGTACCAGTGTTTTTCTGTCTGTTTCCTGGAGATTGATCTTAGTGGCTCCATTGAGAATTGTGAGACTTCATTTTGCATATCGTACTGAAATTTACAAAGGATAAATGACTTTGATGAAAGCTTTGGAAATCTGGTATTAAAAAAACTAAATAAATAAACACTAGTGTAGTTATACTGGTTTGATGTTTGAAAGGGACAGTACACACCAAACTACATTTCTATGGATGTGCCTATGTAAAAGTGTCCGTAGCTTCAAAAAAATTTCAGTTTTTTACTTTAACTCAAACTATAGCTTTATGACTAGAACTCCATCAGTTTAATTGGTTCAGGTACTTGTTTGGTGTATCCCATAAAGTCTAAATATTGAGTTCTGATTTTGATGAATGAATTGTTTTTTCTTACTTTCAGAGTCATAATCTAAGGATGCATGCTGGCATTCAAAAAGAAATGTCCTTAAAAGACGGAGAAAGAAGGCATCCAAGCTATGCTGTAAATGTCAAAGCATTCTATTCGAGGACTTCTTCTTGTATTCTCTCCTTACCGAAGGTTAATGTGGTTGAATGTCTACTATTGCTTCAGCAGTGATATTTATTCATGATAGGGTTAACTCCTAATTATTAAAAATGAATTAAAAATGTCTCTGATACTTATGAATCACCATGATTATTTTAGTGCATAATTTACATACCCGACTACTTTATTAGGTATACCTGTCTATTACTGGAAAAGACCTTGTTCTGTTCACAGTATTGATTCACCTGGAGACCTTTCTTTGGGATTTTGATTCATGCTGACTCAGTAACATCGCATGGTTTTCTGCATATTTGTGTCATATGATCAGATTTACAGTGCTGTGCTGAAAATGTTGCCCCTTCCCAATTTCTTCTGTTTTTGTGTATTTGTCACACTTGAATATTTTAGATTAAACTGCAGCAATTTTAATATTATACAAAGATGTCCCAAGTAAACACAAAATACATTTTTAAGATGATGATTTCATTTATTGAAGGAACAAAGCTATCAAATCCTACCTGGCCCTATGTGAATTAGTAATTATTCCCCTAGTTACTTAATCAACTAATTAAGCAAACTTAATTGATAATTGGGTTAGGTTTCCCCAGACATTCCCAGGTATAACTACTGCCTGCCTTGCTGAATTTAAACTTCACTTGGATAGAACCTACCTGTCGATGTTAAGTTGGCAAAAAGCAGTACATGATGCCCCAATGTAAATCACGTGAAACAAAGTCATTGACATCTATCAGTCTGGAAATTACATAGCCATTTCTAAGGCTCTGGGTCTTCAGCAATCTTCAGATGGAGAAAACTTATATCATTGGTGAATTTTTCCTGGAGTGGATGGCCAACCAAAATCCCTCCAAACGCGCATCAATGACTCATCCAGGAGGTCACAAAAGAAACTAGACGACCATCTATGGAACAGGTGGCCTCACCTCAGTTAATCAGTAATTAGGTTTGGGGCGATCGTTTTTTTTTTTTTTCCACATAGGTAATGAAGCTTTTGACTGCCTTTTCCCCTCACTAAATGAAATGATCATTTAAAGTCTGCATTTTTTGCTTGCTCACCTTGTTTTAGTTTTACAACATAAACGTTGCTTGGATGATCTGAAATATTGAAATCTGGCAATAAGCAAAATTATAAGAAATTGGCTGGTGCAAACTCTTTTTCACAGCACCGTATGAACAGACCACTGCTGTCTTTCGGGCATTTATATATTCTCCATTCTACCTTTATAGTCCTACCGATCAATTGATGCCTTTTCTTTCTTAATTGCGGAGTTCTCTGTTGGCTTTAGAAACTGTAGAATGTTGAAATCCCAGAGCAGTAGCCATTTTATTCCCTGCCAGGAAGTGGATGGTTATATAGGAATGAGTGTTGTCCTTTAGCATGGTCAGTTGTCCATCACACTTCTTTTTTGGGGCAGACGTCCTTAACTGTTCACTATTTCTCAACAAGATTTTATATAAGGAAACATCATATTGTGTAGATGTGCCTTTACTTAATTCCATCCATCCTCCTTTCTGTCTGTCTGTCCCTCCAGCGCATTTAGTTACCAGGCCATATATCAGCCATCCAGTGGTATTACATGCTTGTTAGATGTTGGTACCACCATGGCTGGCATCGACTGTTATACCTTAGGCAGAGTCTGTGCTGTTACCCAATGTGCCCATTCTGTTCGGATAAAACAGTTAATTACTTCACTTCTCTGCACGGATTTTATATTGAGTTGCAGCTACATGATTCGCTGTTTACAGGTTCAGGCCATTTGCGCTAAAATAATGGTGTACCTAATAAAGTGGTCAGTGAATGTATGGTAGTCTTAAGTTAAACTTAGGCAGAATAATAGCTATTTTTCAACTATGTATTCTGACTTTCTTTTGCTTGAGATGCCACTAGACATATGCACATGGAGAGTAGTTTTATTGAGTCAGAGTATAAAGTCTATTTTCTTCCGCTGCATATATTTCACCATTTGCATACATCTGCAAATCCACTTTAAATGCCTATATTTCCAATGGTTTAATCAATTACATCAGCACAGTGAAAGACGATGCTTGTTTTCCATCAATGAATGTGTTTTTTGGGATTTGCAAAATGAATAATTTTCAGGGTGACCCAGGATGAGCCATTTCAGATGTGCATAGGCTTGCATCTCAGAGTGCAGTCATTTATTTTGTACTCAGGTGATTTTGCAGTTAATTTGAATTCAGAATTAGTCATATTATTAAAACTGAAGAGAAACGTGTGGCTTATATCAGGTTGTAACTGTGTGGCTTATACAGTACCTGCATATTTTCCACAGAAGGCCACGAGCAGAAAGCTTGTTAAAAGAAAACTTCTGTTTCATACAAGGTACTTTGGGAACACGACTTCTTTTATGTTAAATAGCGCACTTGATTTTAGAATTTCTAATGTTATTTGATAATGTACAAATGCTAGTTGTAGAGCAAGTGATGAATGATATTTCCAAGTAACAGCTTTTCCTTTTTTCACCAGAAAAGAAGAAACCATTGGAATATTATGATATCCATCTCTTAAACTACTGCACTACACATCATTTGACTCTCCTGTTTGGTGATTTGTGTTTGAGAGTGCAGACTAGATCCAAGAGTTCAGCATCTGAATTCTGAATAGAATTATTGCTAGGATTATCTTTATACATTTCCATTTCTTCAATGTCCTCTAGGCCATCACTTTGAAACACTGTTAAAGTTTCTAACCATCTTCTTGAAATAGAGCACTAAGGCCACTGAGCATGTTCTCAAGTTGGTAATTGAAGTATGTTGTCAATAACTGAAGTTCATCGATAGATTTTTTTCAAGGATGTTTGTTCATTGTTTCTTTGCAGGTATAATCACAGTTTCTAGCAAAATTACATTTATATTGATTGTTTAAATAAATTGTGTTTGGCAAAAGAGGGAGTGTCATTCTTTTTTGAGGATAAATTGACATGTTTCCAAAATTGAAATCTCTGATGGCTTACTTGTGTAATGTGAATATAGGCCACTAGATGGCAGTATTTACCTTTTTTTGTTAAGCTCAGACTGGAGTCACGTTTAGACATGTCCTGGACATGTCTGGGGCAAGTCTCAGAAAATTAAAAAAAAGAGGTCTAAATGTGGGTGGGGTCTGCAAAAGAGTATATAAGGAAAAGAATTGAGACAGTGAAGTAGTAGGAGAAATTGCAAGAAGATGACCAGACCTGCCATTCTGTTCAAGACCTGTGACGTTTCTTTTGTGGATTTCTTTGCCTGTTTGAGCATTTTCTTCATCCAGGACATCACCAAGCCACCCCACCAAAAAGGGACTGTAATTATTTCTGTTTTTTTTAATTTATCAATCTTGGTCTTTAGTTGTAGGTTGTTATTAGTCTTTGTCTTTGTTAAAAAGTAAATGTGTTTTAGTTGTTAAAACTGTGTTTGTCATCCCTTGCTGTTGCTGTTGTGTTATAAATCTAATTACAAATTGGGGCCATAACAAATTGGGGGCTCAAGGTCCGGGATAGACCATTGTGTGAGTAATTTATTGAAAATCTAACATTCCAAATTGTGAAATTGTTTTTGTGAATTTTCCGAGATATATATTGACAACAGCAATGGATGATTTCTTGGCATCACCAACCGTAGGGGTTTTGAAGTCTTTTAAAAAGACAGAACTGCTAGAAATTTGCAGACAGTTGGAGCTGACAGAGGTAAAACCAGCCATGCGAAAAGCAAGACTGGCTAGAGAGATAGTTGAATATTACATTGATGAAAATGTGTTTGCACCAGGAGATCTGGAACAGTTTCCAGTGGAAAATCCAAATATAGAAATGGAACTTAAATTAAAAATGCTAGAATTTGAGAGGGAAGAAAAAGAAAAACAAAGGCAGTTTGAGTTAGAAAAATTAGCAAGAGAAGAAAAACAAAGAGAATTTGAGAGAGAGAAAGAGGAAAGAGCAGAAAGAGAGAGACAGAGACAGAGAGATTTTGAATTAGAGAAGTTGGATAGAGAGGAAAGACTCCAAATGGAGAAACTAAAAATTAAAATTGAAACTAAAAATAAATTTTGTGCCAGTCAGGAGGTAAAACTGGTGCCTCCATTTTCTGAAAAGGACGTAGACAACTATTTCCAGTGTTTTGAAAAGGTAGCAAAGAGTTGCCAGTGGCCAAAGGAACACTGGCCTCTGATGTTGCAAACTGTCCTCAAGGGTAAAGCTCAACAAGCCTATTCGGCTTTGTCTGCAGATGATTCCTCTGATTATGAGGTTGTCAAAAAGGTTATTTTGAGAGCTTATGAGTTGGTTCCAGAGGCTTACCGACAGAAATTCAGAGGTCTGAAGAAATCTGAAAATCAGACTTATGTTGAATTTGCTAATGAGAAGCAGGTTTGCTTTGAGCGCTGGTGTACTTCTATGGAGGTCAAGGATGATTTCAACTCACTAAAAGAGATGGTGTTAGTTGAAGAATTCAAGAACTGTGTTAAGGATGATGTTAAGACCTACCTTAATGAGAAGCAAGCACTGAACTTGCAATCAGCTGCCAAATTTGCAGATGAATATGTTCTCACTCATAAGTCCAAATTTCAGTCTAGCAGTAACAATAAATGGTCCCAATTTCAGAAAAAGGGTTACGGTGATACCCAAGATTCCTCACCCAAAGACAAAGACAAATCTGGTGATGGTGCTCAGAAATCCAGTAACAGGTCTGATCAAAGTGTGAAAGCTGACAGTGACAAAAGTGGTCTAGTTTGCAGTTATTGCAAGAAATCTGGTCATGTTACAACTAACTGTTGGTTCCTTAAAGCTAAGAAAGAAAAAGAAAAGGATACCAAACCAAATGCCTTTGTGAAAACAAGGTTAGAAACCCCTGTAGTAAATAACCAATCTGCTAAATTGCCTGCTTCTTGTGGGGCTAAAAAGCCTAATACAGCTGACTTTGTGAGGGAGGAATTTCTTCCATTTGTGTCAGAGGGATTTGTGGCTCTGAATGAGCATACTACTCCTGTCCCCATATATATCCTAAGGGATACCGGAGCTTCTCAGTCACTTTTGTTGATGGACTCCTTGGAGTTACGTGATGAGACCGCTTCAGGGGATTTCATACTTGTACAAGGTATTGAAGGGAGGACTGTATCTGTACCCCTGCGCTCTATATTCTTGAAGTCAGATTTAGTTACAGGACAGGTAAAGGTGGGACTTATGTCAAGTCTACCTATAAAGGGTGTTTCTCTGTTGCTAGGCAATGACCTGGCTGGGGGCAAAGTAGTTCCCCCTGTACATCTTACTTCACAGCCGAGCACTGAAGATGGGGATGAGGACCCATCTCTGTATCCTTCTTGCGCAGTGACTCGTGCTATGGCCAAGAAGGCTCAAGAAGAAGATGTTGTGGTGCCGTCCAGCACATTGAATAGTCAGGACTCAGGTGGTTCGCCTCATGACTCGGATTGGCCTACGATGGTTTCTCCGTTTGAGGACTTATCAGATACTTTTATCAGTTCTCTATTCAGCCAGCCGGATGGGTCTGGTGATTCTGATGTGTCTGGAGACTTGTCTCTGTCCAGAAAGCGGTTGATTGAGGAGCAAACTAATGATCCTGAAATTTGTGTACTAAAGAGGAGAGCCCTTCCTGATAAAGAAATAGATGCAGTTCCAGTTGGGTATTATCTCAAGGATGGTGTGTTGATGCGGAAGTGGCGCCCTCCTGATATCCCTGCCAATGCAGATTGGGCAGTGGTCAGGCAAATTGTTGTTCCGAAGGTCTATAGGAATGAGATCTTAACAATGGCTCATAGTTTACCTTTAGGAGGTCATCTTGGTGTTAACAAGACTGTTGATAAGATCGTGAAACACTTCTTTTGGCCTGGGCTTCGGAAAGACGTTTCCAACTTTTGCAAAACCTGTCACACTTGTCAGGTAGTTGGAAAACACCAGTTAGACCCACCTGTAGCTCCATTGCAGCCTATCCCAGCATTTGGGGAGCCATTCTCTAGGGTCATTGTTGATTGCGTTGGTCCATTACCCAAGACTAGATCTGGAAATCAGTACTTGTTGACAATCATGTGTGCATCTACCAGATTCCCCGAAGCCATACCTCTACGTAACATCAAGGCAACTGCAATCTCGAAGGCTTTGATAAAGTTCTTCATGTTGTTTGGTCTTCCCAGGGAAATTCAGTCAGACCAAGGTAGCAATTTCACTTCAGGATTGTTTCAGCAGGTTGTGTATGAACTAGGTGCAAAACAGATTCTTTCTAGTGCCTATCATCCAGAAAGTCAGGGTGCCTTAGAGCGGTTTCATTCCACTCTCAAGACAATGATGAGGACTTATTGTTATGACCATGAGAAAGACTGGGATGAAGGGGTTTATTTGCTGTTGTTTGCAGCTAGAGAAGCAGTGCAGGAGTCTACTGGATTCAGTCCATTTGAGCTAGTGTTTGGTCATGAAGTGAGAGGACCTTTGCTATTATTGAGTGAACAATGGCAAGAGGAAGAGCCGCACATCAGTCTGTTAGACTATGTTAGCAAGTTCAAGGAAAGATTGCGTGCAGCTTGTGACCTAGCCAAAGAGAACTTGAAATCAAGTCAGGGAAAAATGAAAACTTGGTATGATCATAAGGCTAGAAGCCGTGAGTTTAAACCAGGAGAAAAGGTCCTTGTGTTGTTTCCCTTGCAGTCCAATCCATTGCAGGCTAGATTTCATGGTCCTTATGAAATTCTGACAAAACTCAATGATCTCAATTACATTGTGAAGACTCCAGATAGGAGAAAACCAAAACAATTGTGTCATATTAACATGCTAAAGCCTTATCATGACAGAAATGCTAGGGTTGCAGCTGTCACTTCAGATTCTCCAATGGTCGAAACGTGTGAAGATGAGGGGGAGTTTCAAGATGATGAACCAAGAATTAAAGCTGAAGTTCTTTCATGTAAATTGTCAAACACTGAAGTGTTGCAAAATCTTGATGTAAAACTCCAGCACTTAGAACCCTCACAGAGAGATCAGTTTGAAAGGTTGATCAAGAAATATGAGGATTTGTTTCCTGATGTTCCAAAGAGAGTTACTATAGCCTCTCATGATGTAGATGTTGGTGATGCCAAACCAATAAAACAGCATCCATACCGGATGAATCCTGAAAAGAGAAAGATTGCTGAGAAAGAGGTTGAGTACATGTTAAAACATGATATTATCAGACCCTCCAACTCCGATTGGAGTTCACCCTGTGTGCTAGTTCCAAAACCTGATGGAAGTACTAGATTCTGTACAGATTATCGCAAAGTCAATGCTGTAACTAGAACTGATGTGTTTCCAATACCTAGGATTGATGATTGTATTGATAGTGTAGGGCAAGCAAAGTTTCTGACCAAGATTGATTTATTGAAGGGTTATTGGTGTGTGCCTTTAACTGAGAGGGCCAAGAGCATCTCTGCTTTTGCCACACCATCTGGATTGTACCAGTATGAAGTCCTACCCTTTGGCATGAAAAATGCCCCAGCCACGTTCCAAAGGATGATACAGTCTACAATCGCCGGATTGCCACACACGGGTGCATACATCGATGACCTGATCACATGGAGTGACTCCTGGGAAGAACATCTAAAAGATGTAGAGACGTTGTTCCAGCGCCTGACCCAGGCTAACCTGACTGTTAACCTGAACAAGAGTGACTTTGGTTGTGCTACTGTCACCTATCTTGGCTACGTCATAGGCCAGGGTAAGGTGGCACCCATAAATGCTAAAGTCCAAGCCATCATGGACTTTCCAGTTCCTGACAACAAAAAAGCTTTGCGCCGCTTCCTTGGAATGATCGGGTACTACCGCAAGTTCTGCAAGAACTTTGCTGAGATTGCTCTCAGTCTAACTAACCAACTGAAGAAAGGCGTAAAGTTCACCTGGGATGATGCATGCCAGAGAGCCTTTGATTGCCTGAAGTCTCTGCTGTGTCACTTCCCCGTGCTCAAATCTCCTGACTTCAACAATCCGTTCTCCATCGTGGTCGATGCTAGCGACCAAGCTTGTGGATCTGTGCTCCTACAGAGAAGTGACTCTGATGACATTGAGCATCCCGTGGCATACTTCTCCAGGAAGTATGCCATACTTCGCCACCAAAGGAACTATTCCACAATAGAGAAGGAACTGTTGGCTCTGGTCCTTTCTTTACAACACTTTGAGGTTTATGTTTGTACAGGACAAAAGCCAATGATTGTGTACACTGACCACAATCCGTTCATGTTTTTGAGTAAGATGAAAAACAAGAATCGGAGATTGTTGAATTGGAGTTTGATTTTACAGGAGTTTGACTTGGAAATTAAGCATGTGAAGGGTACAGACAATGTAATTGCTGATTGCTTATCCCGTGTTTGAATGTGTATATCATGTGTTTGAATATTGTATGATATGTATATATAGACAAGTGTTCACTTAACCATTTTGTATTGAAAAGAAAAATTTTGCCTTTATGAGTCAAAATTTTTCCCTTTTTGGAATGGAGGTGTAATGTGAATATAGGCCACTAGATGGCAGTATTTACCTTTTTTTGTTAAGCTCAGACTGGAGTCACGTTTAGACATGTCCTGGACATGTCTGGGGCAAGTCTCAGAAAATTAAAAAAAAGAGGTCTAAATGTGGGTGGGGTCTGCAAAAGAGTATATAAGGAAAAGAATTGAGACAGTGAAGTAGTAGGAGAAATTGCAAGAAGATGACCAGACCTGCCATTCTGTTCAAGACCTGTGACGTTTCTTTTGTGGATTTCTTTGCCTGTGTTTGAGCATTTTCTTCATCCAGGACATCACCAAGCCACCCCACCAAAAAGGGACTGTAATTATTTCTGTTTTTTTTAATTTATCAATCTTGGTCTTTAGTTGTAGGTTGTTATTAGTCTTTGTCTTTGTTAAAAAGTAAATGTGTTTTAGTTGTTAAAACTGTGTTTGTCATCCCTTGCTGTTGCTGTTGTGTTATAAATGTAATAACAAATTGGGGCCATAACACTTGCGCTTTTGGAGATTGGAGCATCGATAATCTCTATATTTTTGTTATTATTTCATGTTACCTATCACTAGAGGGGATCCTTGCATGAGGAAGAGATTTTTTGCATTTTCAGCCTCCTACTCGGACTGGTGTACTCAGATGCAGAATGCATAACGGTAACTTAATTAGCCGTTTCTTGGAAGATTATATACAGATGAGATGCCATACTGACCTGTGGTGGACCAGGTGAAGTAGCCTTCATTGATTTCACCAAGGGCTCAAATGTATTTTGAATGGCAGAATCACCTGTCAAAATGATGACACTTCATTTGTCAGGCCAAAAAGAAAATCTGGTGTAGATTACCCTGACTCGCCAGGAGTGTTTATAACATTGTATTGAATTGAGAGTGATCTCAATTCAATTGCTCAATTGAGTGCTAGTGACTAGCTTATCAATAGTGAGATTGATAAGCTTTATTTTCTCAGGTCATCTGAATGATGAGGGTTTTTATCAGCATATAAAGAGTATACTGTATTTGAGTCAGAAGCTGAGTGTTCTGTGAACAGATATAAGAAGGGCTCAAAATAAATTTTCTACAAGGTTCAAAGTGGGCACAGTTAAATATCTGCAAGAAACTTTGTTAAGCAGTGTCAACACATTTTTGATGGAGAGCTAAAATACTCTGAAAAAATTAACTTGGTGGTGTAGTGAATTATACTAATTGAACTGTCCTAATGTCGACAATAAAATATACTGAGTACAAATGAAAACACACCACTTGAAAAAAGTCAATATTTAAGTTCAAATGAATCGAACTTCTAACTGAATCGCAATTATTTCACATTAGCTGTGTAGCCAGGTCAGTTATGCATTGATGAGGCTGATAGTTGTTCGCTAGCAACTGAGTTTTTACGCTAACGTTGGCCAGAGATGTTCCATTGATTTCTGTTTTTAAGTCCAAAAATAATGCGACTGCATGCAAGTTAGTGCAAGCTAGTTTGTTGGTTTCTTAGTCAATGCTTTTCACACCGGACGCGGAACGAATTTTTTGCACGATAGATTACATTCAAAGTCGATGCAAAGACGCAAATACACGCGTTTATGGATGAAGCTGTTCATTACCTGAGAGATTCAGGAGATATTTTCAATACGTGAATAAACTGTGTACATACGCTGAACAAAAATATAAACGCCCCATGTCAAATTTTTTAGTTTTTATTAACATTAGGGTTATGCAATAGATGAAGCGAATCAAAGTTAAATTTTGTTAATGACTAATCTTCAGGTCACCGTCCATTGCATCTTGATATTGGCATCTGCAAAGGAGTGACAATCCTTTGAACACGTTGGGGATCAGGTTGAAGAAATCAAATGTTTACTTTCTGGTGTGTCCACCATTTGCATCTCTCAGAGCAACACTTCTCCTTCGCATGGAGTTGATCAGGTTGTCTATCGTGGCCTGTGGAATGTTGTTCCATTCTTCCCAGAGGGCCACACATAAGCTGGCGCGCATTATCCGAAACTGGAACACATTCACGGACACGTCGATCCAGAACATCCCAAAGATGCTCTATAGGCGACATGTCCGGCGAATGTGCACTGCTTCAAGGAACTGCATGCAGACCGCTGTGATGGACATCCCTGCATCCAGCATACCAATGGCACGTTCCTGCATGACCTGAGACATCTGAGGTATGATGACTTTTGACAAAATTTGACAGTTTTGGGGGGCCTTTTATTGTCCCCAGTATAAGGAGTGTCTGGGTACTGCACATTCTGCCTGATCACCGTTTGGAAATGCCACACCCGTGTACTGAGTGAAATCACTGATCAAATGCTTACTGACAGAGAGATGGATTAAAAAATGGTACACAAATCAAGAGAAATATCCCTATTGTACAAGTAAAAGTCAGCATATGCTCACTTAGAGTTCTTAACTCCATGTGGCATCAATATTTGACATAGGGCATTTATATTTTTGTTCAGTGTACATGTAATTTTTCTTGATGAAATTTACTTCCCGCTGAAACTTTTTTTATTTTATTGTAGACATTAGGGCAGTTCAATTAGTATATTTTACAACACCACCAAGTTTGTTTTTCAGTGTAGATTAACTAATATAACTTAGTAAACAACTAACAACTTATAAAACAACTAAGTAATTAAAATTATCAAACAAAAAAGGATTAAAAGTACTTGATAATTTTATGCGAGTAAATATCAGATTAATAAAATCTACTCAATATTTAAAAGCTGTAAATGTGTATATATATACAAACAATATTGTATTTTACTTAATTTGTGTGAGCAATAAAAATAGAAACATCAGTAAAACTAAGTATCACTTAATATTTTCACTAATGTTACTGGAAGAAGTAAGTAGATTTTACTTAACGCTGTTAAGAAAGTTTTACTTGATATTGTAGCAGTAAAATGTACTCAAATTTTGAGTGCAAATTGTTATGAGGATTTTTTAAAGTAAATCTTATGAGTTGTTTTTCAGTATAAAAGCATAAGTTTGCGGGGACAAGTTATGCATTATGCAATCAACATTTTAATATTAGTTACTCCTTGGATGAAATTTCTGTCATTTAAAACTTGGGAAACTTAATGGTGAAGATGAGGTGAAGTTCTTAAAACTCTGAAGGTACTTCCTGTGTCATTGATCTTATTCTATAGATTTGTCTTCATCGCGACATCACTCATTCTTTTCGGTATAAGTCTATTGTCAAACCTTAATTCAAAAGAATAAATATATTGATCTTAAGGTCCCTCTGACCTATTGGATCACTCTCATTATGATTACAGTCTATAAAATATATTCTAGTATTTTAAACTCGTTTACATAATTAGCGCAATTATTGGAGATGGAATATATGAGGAAAAAGCTGCATATGCTTGTTTTGTTGATTTTCATATGTCATTTAATTAGGTTAACAGGGATCTACTCTTTTTTAGACTCATCCTGGCTGTGACCCTAGACACATTTCTTTGTGCGATCAAAGCTCTGTACAGTTCGCCTGGAACTGGTGTACAAGTGAATGAGCTTCGAACTGATTGGTTTCCAACACCCTATGGAGTGAAGAATCGTGATGTTCTTTCCATTTTTGTGAATAACCTAGCCCAGTAGATTAAGATCTCAAATTCGAGTGTTAATTCAGTATGTTACTGTTTGGTTTTAATTATATGCTAATGATATAAGATGCTTTACTGGGATGGCGGCTAACCTGCTGAGAGTTGTTGATATAGCTTTTGACAGGTGTTATAAATGAAGACTTTAATCAAGGTAAAATTCAACTTATTAATTTCAAAAACAAGGGGGTTGTGAGTAACAAACAGAAGTTTTCACTTGGATCATTGCCTTTGGAGTTAACCTATCTTGACAAATGCATATCTGAGGTTGGATGAGCATGTGTTTTGAGGAGGATGCTGGAATCATATCATCATCATACTATAATTTGAGGAATGTTTGTCTGTCTGTCTTTTTGTCTGTCGGTTTGTTCCCCTACTCCTCCGAGGTCCTCTGACGGATCTTCACCAAACTTGGTGGGTCTATGTAGGTTGTCCCTGGAATTGTCCTTGAGGGGTTAGTTTTTTGAAAGGTCAAGGTCACTGGGGTCAAAGGAAAATTTTTCGCATCTCCCATCTCCCTGGACAGATTTTCATGAAAGTTGGTATGTGGACGTAGGTCGTCTCAAGAAATGACCGCGAGAGGTCCGTTCCGTTAAAGGTCAAGGTCACGAGGGTTAAAGGTCAAACCGTAGGTCGTCACGAGAAATCAAGGTCACTGGGGTCAAAAGTCAATGGACAGTTTCCTGACAAACAAGGCACATACACAGACAATGTTGTCTATAGAGAAATCCTCAACTAACCAGTAAGCTCCAACCAAACCATGCTACTTCGGACACTCCACCACCCCCATGCCAGACAAAACTCCCCTTCCTCTTGCGGATAAGGGTGTGGCATAGCCCTTTACAAATGTAACTACTGTATTTCCATCTCGATGCTCGCACAGTCGAAATTATTCTTGCCACGGGTAATTTACTAGTATATTGTAATTCTGCCAGGTGTGCAGAGGGTTAAACTCCTTGTCAGTTCTGTTCTGTAGAGATCTTGGTAACTCCACTTATAGTGGGGCAGCTTAACTTCAAATATCAGAACAATTGTGCATTTTTTCATAAAAGCACTAAATTTGGCACAAAGGTAGAATATCACCAGCTGATCATTTTAAGATCGGGGGGCAAGCAAAATATGAACCGGAAGGGCGGCCATTTTGATTTTCAAAATGGCCGCCATAAAAACTCCTATTCCACGTATTAACTCAACCAAACAAGCTAGAAACAAAATTCCAGTGACTGCATCCACATTTTAATAGTCAAGAAATCAAGAAAGAAATTAGATTTTACTAATTTGAAAATGGTTCCATAGCCACCATATTGGTTTTAAAGATGGCCGCCGCACATGTCTCTAAAAATTAAAGCACTTGGAAATATCAATCCAGTGACTACTTCTATATTTTGGAGGTCAAGGAATGGCATGGTGCTAATTCACAAATCTCTTAGATGTTTCTATTACCGCCATATTGGTTTCCAATATGGCTGCCATAGTTTCAGTTACAAGGTATCTAATTAAGAAAGGTTCCATGTCTGAAATATAATCTCGACAATTTGATTACTGTAAGACCTACTGTGTGATTTACGTTAAATTTTAGGTGATAACTTAAGTGCATTGTCCATCACATGCACACAGGGATGTGCATTGCAGGGCAGCCTTTTTGCATTTGCAAGGTCCTGCACACCCTTTCTAACAACCACAGTGGATAAGTTCTGAACACGACATTGCAGCTTCAGGGAGTGACGTCCAGTAAGGCTTGAGAAGTCCATTATGATCGGTTTCCCAACCCCAGTCTGTCGCAGGTGGCATCACAGGTTGTGCAACCAAGATTTGGCTCCAGCAGTATCCCCCTTGATAGACTGCTCTCCTTAGATGTTGCGCAATTGATGCACGTGTTGGAGGTATGGCTTCTAAGTGACCTGCCCATTTTGGTGAACAAGTGTTTGCGTGCAGGCGACCAACAGTTTTCATACCAGAAACCCCTCCAAGGATGATCCTTTCACAATTAATACCTTCAGCAGGTACAGATGGATGCTGAAATGGTGAGATCTCTGTTCCGTGAAATGACGACGATGCTGTAGTGGAACTCGGATCAACGTCGATATTATCCACAGCACCAGTTGAGAATACAGTTTGGCGGAACCGTGGTGGACAAACAACATTTTCCATCCTGTAGAATTGATTCACAGCATTCCCCAGGTCAGCTGAGATCTGAAGCACACGATCATAGGAAATACTGAGGCCTAGATGAAAAAGCTTGTCCACTAGCTTTTTCTTGCGCGTTTCTGCATGAAGTTTGAGTCCAAGGTATATAGAAAGAGGTGTCTCTTGTTCACGTGAATGTTTTACAGGTTTTGGTATGTCTGTGGCTTTACGGGCACTTTTCACACCGTTGAATTTCAGAAGCTGTGCCATAGACAGTGCAGCTTTACACCTTGGATCTCTAGATTGTTCCTTAATGCTGGGACCTTCAAGTATCATGTTGATTAATGCAAGAAGAACATCAGGAACTGAGGCCTCTTGACAGTTGTCTCCAAAAGACCCGTCAAAGTGGCTTGTTTTGTGGAACATATGCCTGCGGACAATCTGAGCTGCACGAGCAAGGTGGATTGCATCAGAGTCACTGTCCCTCTCACAGGCTTTAGTCAGTGCAAGCCCAATGTCGGCATCAAACACTAATAGTGTGTCACGTCCCTTAGGATAAGCTCGCATGTCTGGAATCTGACCAAGTATTCATTGTTTTAGTCTGGTGGAATGTACTTTCGTTTCAACGCCGAGCTGCTGAAGGCGTGTTGAATAGAGACGAGTGAGATCAACTAACTTAAAAACTGGTGCCAAGGTCTCTTCATCACGTGCATCTTCGATGTAGGTTATGAGCTCGGCAAATGCGATACCTGCCAGGGTGGCCTCCCTTTCTTTACCACTAGGAAAGTCTGCTTTGGAAACTTTTGCAGCACGATTGGACAGGCTTGCCAAGCACTTTGCATGATACTTCGCTTCCAGGGCGACCATGTCACCTGTGCTCAGTCTACCTAACAGTTCTGTATCATCTAGAGCAGCAGCACTCTCCCGAACCCTTAAGTCTGTATTGAAAGTTGTGACCTCGTGCAGTCTTTCAGCACCAGATTCTTTTCCACAGAAGAAACAGAGATTGTCAGTCATGAAAATAGGTGTCGAGGATGACCTTGTTCGTTTTGAACTAGGCCCTGGTTTATCACTGCAGGTTTCCGTGTCAGTAGCCTGGGACTTTGCTGCGCGTTTTCGTGCATGTTGGAGTTTGGTGTTATTCAATTTTAGTCTGCAAGATCTGTGCCAACTGGCTTAGTGTGCTGTCATGGCAGCTTCAATACCTTGGCCTTCATCGATGCTATCCAATAGAATTGTCTTTGGAAGTGCCCCAAGGTCGCTGAACTGCTGCCGATTTTCTGCCATTGTATTATACCCTGACTTTTGGGTTTTTCCCTGTTCAAGCTGCAAGGCAGGACACTGGAGAGATTCATCTGTTTTTGTCTGGCACAGAACACAAAGTTCCCAACATAGGCGTACTGGACGCGAATGTTCTACAGGTCTTGTGGGATCAACAAGTTTAAACAACTTTGGCGGCATAATGATGCACTTTGAACTTCACCCACTTTGCGATAGCTCTGAAAAAAATAAAAAAGCAGTATTAGTTGATGAAGATAATTGAACAGTTATTAACTTAGACAATTATCAAATCAGTAAAATCAGATTTCTGGACTTTTAAAACGTGGATACAGCCACTGGAATTGTTTTTCTAGCTTGTTTAGTTGAGGAGATGTGAAGAATAGGAGTTTTTATGGCGGCCATTTTGAAAACCAAAATGGCCGCCCTTCCGGTGCATATTTTACTTGCCCCCCGATCTTAAAATGATCAGGTGGTAATGATGTACCTCTGTGCCAAATTGGGTGCTTTTATGAAAAAATGCACAATAGTTATGCTTATCTGCCCCACTATTACTCTCAGCTGTATAACTATTATGTTTGTCTTACTCTGATCTATGCCGCTGGAGTATGGGGATATAGAATAATAAATACAGTCTATGTTCAAAATAAGGCAATCCTATATTTTCTGTAGGTTCAAATAAGTCCTCCTATTCTAGCAATTCAAGGAAACATGGGCTGGGAAGCATTGCAGATAACAAAAAAGAGAGATGGTTTGGCTCTTGAATTGCCTTGATAATATGCTTGGGGATTGGTGGACATTTAAGGTTTTAACTGGGATTCAATGTGTAAACATCCCTGAACAGAAGAGATGTCATCAACTTTTAGGGAGCCTGTCCTTATCAATTTTTGGACGACGTTGTGATGTCCGTCGGATTTAACAGAAGTTATTTACTTCATAGAGAAATCTTTGAGCAAGATAAGGTCCAAACATAGATCATATATTTAGATTAAGAGATAATTTGACTCAGAGCCTTATTTTCAATCCTATTTACCTCGAAGCCACGAATCTGTGTGCTGAAACTTTAAATAAAGATTTGGACACCGGAAATCATTAAATCTCTAAAATATGGGGTGCTGCTGGGAGCTGAAGTCCGCCTGTGAGCATGAGCGCTCGTCTACACCATAGAATGTCTATGATCTACGCCATATTTAAATTTTCTATGGACTACAGATACCATATCGGCACTGCTATTCTGTCCTGTGGTGTGGAAGTGTGAGCTCGGAATGGCGTCAAGACATCTTTTCAAAGGTGAAATTATTCTATTATTGTAAATGCGTGAGGTACATTCAAAGTTTATCGATTATCAAGGTACCGAATGCTTCAATGAATTTGTCTCTTCGTTACCGTCCTGCAGTATAAGGCTGAGGCTAAAAAAAATCTGCAGGCTGTATCGGCTGTAACTTACAGAAACATTGTAGCTGCGTTACTTCTGAGAGCGGGTAGCAGACTCGTTGCTTATTTAATTGGTATTTTAATTTATTTTAACTACAACTGTGCGCTAACACGATCGGCACATCTTTGTGGTTATTTCAGCCTTACGGGGTGGCAGACAGAAACCCTTGTCGGTCATGTGCACTGGCTTTCATAGCCGTCTGTATGGGACAGCGACTGTCGTGCAACCTCATCACGCTCAGAACGACATCAGTGGTAAAATCGTCTGAATCCTGGCATTTTGTGTTATTGTTTTGTTGATAATCTTGATTTTTTTTTAAATAAGCGAGTCATCCTGTAATTAGGCATATTTTTGCCAGACTTTTATTTCTGAACTGTCAAGTGTTTACCTCCTCATTACTTGCTCATTTTCTGCCCATAGCTGCGAACGACAAGATCCTTAACCAGCCTCTGAAGCACCCGGACTACTTCCGCCTGTCGGAACTGTTTTGCCTGAAAGACCTATTTGAGGCCAGAGTTCACCTTGGCCACAAAAGAGGCTGCAGACATAGGTATGAGTGAGCTTCACCTTCACTTGGTTTTTACCCCAGAGTATCCTGGTAAATGTGATGCATCAGATGAGGCCACGTTCACTTGTTACCTAATGTATCCCATCCCTTGACAGGTGCCATTGTCACACAATAATTGATGTTAATCAATTTACCTGCCAGTGGTTTTAATTTTGTGGCAATTGGTGTATATGGCCATTCAAAGTTGCTGCTGGAACACTTAAGATTTAAACACCAGAAATGATCAAGTTTCTGAGATATAGAGTGTTGCCGGGAGCTGGAGTCCATTTCTGAGCATGAGCCCTTGTCTATGCCGTGGACTGTCTTTAGTCTACGCTTTACTTAAATTGCCTATGAACTACAAATACCATATCAGCCCAGCTGTCCTGCCCTGTGGTGTGTAACTGGGACCTCGGAATGACTTCAGAGCGTAACTTGAGAGGTGGAATTATTTGATTACTGTAGCTGTAATTTTCTTTAACTCATACTTTCAGATTTGTGGACTTCTGCTTTCTGCTATTATGTGTTTTTTTTTGGGGGGGGGGAATTTTGTTTGTACTATAGCATTAGCTGACCAGTGAACATCACCTGTTTCACATCATCTCATCATTGCATTCTTGTCACATCTATATTATTCCCAAACTTTTTTGGCCGCTATTAAAGTCATCAGATCTGAAATAAGTCTGTTTTTGATAAACGATTGAATTCACCAGTACAACCATCAAACTATGTTTTCATGGTGTTTTCAATATAGTAAAGGGGGAATGGACTTCCAAGGATGTACCAAGTTCTTTGGAATTGAGGTTCTGTCTTTACTAATCCCCCGCCGCGCGTTTAGCGCGAAGCGGGAGATATAGTATTCAGCTCCGTCCGTACGTATGTACGTCCGTCCGTTCGTCCCGAACATTGTCAGCGCGATATCTCAAGAAGGGGTCAACCTATTTCAATTCTTTTTGGTACTAACCTTCCTACTGGGATTGCGCAGACACCAGTCGGTTTTGGTGACCTAACGGCGGGGGATATAGTCACTTTACTGACAAACTCTTGTTCTCTACTGCAATTATATATTGGTGCTTCTTCCCCGTCAGGTTAATGGAGCCTTACTTATTTGGCTGTCGGCTGGAGCAGGACATCATTGACTTGGATAAAACCATGGAGCACCTGCAGCAGGCACTCAACTTCACTGCCCATATTGCATACCGAGGTGGGGTTATTCTATTTGTCAGCCGGCGAAGGCAGTTCTGCCACCTAATAGAGAATACTGCCCAGGAATGTGGGGAGTACGCTCATACTCGATATTGGCAGGGTGGCCTCTTCACCAATGCGCCTGTTCAGTACGGCAATGGTGTCCGTCTCCCAGACCTCATAGTCTTTCTCTCCACCCTCAATAACGTGTTCCAGCAGCATGTAGGCATCAGAGATGCTGCAAAAATGAACATCCCCACCGTGGGTGTGGTGGACTCGGACTGTGACCCTAGCCTGGTTACCTTCCCCATCCCTGGCAATGATGACTCGACCCCTTCCGTGGAGCTGTACTGCAGGCTATTCAAGATGACCATTAACCGTGCCAAGGACAAAAGGAAGCAAATGGAGTTATTACAAGGCCTCATGAGTCCAAGCTCATGAGAATATGGGGTCCCTATGTTAAGTCACTCAAGGGATCTGCACTTATTCTGACTTCATGACTGAAATTGAAAGGTCCAATATTTTCTTGTCTGCCCTGTAGTGCCCTTTGTGTAGTTCCTCCTTTCTTGCCCACCCATTACCTTAAACTGCTTACTCCTGGGCAGGGTTTGGGGGAGGGGCTGGAGCCTATGCAAGCTTACAATGGGTTGTAGGCACGAATACACCCTGGGCAGTTCACTAAGCCATTGTGGGGATTGACACACACAGACACACACACAGACAGACACACACAGACACACACACAGACAGACAGACACACACACAGACAGACACACAGACACACACACACAGACATACACAATTTAGAGCCTCAAATTAGTCTGAAATGCATGTCCTAGGACTGTTTTTTTTGGGGGGGGGGGGGATTCAAACCCTCAACCTTCTTGCTGTGTGGCATTGCCACTGGTTACTGTTCCACCTTGCTGCCCTCCTTTCTCATTTATGTTTGCAGAACACTGTCATTCATGGGAATGAGTGATAAGGGAGGGAGGGAAACGGAAAAATGTCTAAATGATGATGATGTTTTTGCAGCTCCGTCCTGCTACTTTGCTCATCAGGGTTGAAGACCCATCTGTCCCGAATCAGAACTTAACTCAAAAGTTAAATTAAAAGTTTCATTTGCCTTGTTTGTATTTTGTCTCTGTGTTTTGAATTGGTTTTTTAATGCATGTGGAGTAACTTATTTTTTTTGCCATTGAGTAGATAAAATAAGTTTAATAAATGTGCTGTACTTGTGACCTTGTGGCCACAAAAACAAAATCAAATTAATGTTAAAGTTGTGAGTTTTTCCAGAACAAAAACAAGAGGTCGCCTGAAGTGGGTGCATTTATCCTGTGACCATTGACCCACGTGAACCTAACATTGAATGCACAACTAGAGGCTAGTATAAACGCACTCTTAAAGTATAGTCCCCCTGTCCCAAGTGGTGCCTGAGCTCTTGTCCACCAAAAATAAAACATTCAGTGTTCAGTGACTTTGACCTTTGACCCAGGTGAACCTTACATGGTGGCTGCACAACTAGGCAGTTGTACAAATAAGCCAGAATTGTGAAGCGGAAATTCCAGGCAGTTGCTGAGATCTCAACTGTATAAGAAAGCAGGATGCTAATGCCAATGCAGATGGGGAAACCAGTGTAAACCATACACCCTTTGGGCAACCTCAGTCAGTTGTCTGGAAGCTGTTGCAGGAGGAATCTTGTCATGCTACTTTGTTTAGCAATTATTTACATGTACTGAAGATACACATAATAATAGTTTTAATAAATTTTCTTTCTCATTATTTTAATAAGCAGCTATTTAGGTTGGGGCTTTTCTTGGTCCTTAAGATGTTGGAGTGCTGAATTCTTTTTATTGGACTTTCGTTTGGGTGGGTTTGTCATAACTTTTAATGCATGAATTCTTTGCCATACTACAGTCCCTGGCCAAAAAAAAGTGGCTTTATAATATTTTGTTGGACTTAAAACTTATCTTTAGCTTTGATCATGGCACAAATTCATTCTGGCTTTGTTTTGGCAACCTTATGCAATCACTTAACATTTATTTACAACCTAAGTTGCATTTTGGCCTTAATTTTGCATTGACAGTGGGAGAGTTAAACCACTCCACAAAGTCTATTCCAACACATCCCAAAGCCTTCGAATTAATAAAAGTCTGGACTTAGCTAGCCATTTCATGTGAAAATGATTACTCAGGCCTGTCAATGCACTCACTATTTAAGCCGTATGAATCGTGGCATTGTCATCCTGGTAAATGCCTGTGCTCTCAGGTGTTTAAAAATCCATTTATAAGATAAATTAATCATTCAGTCCTTTCAGGTCGTCTGCTGACATTTTATCATTCAAAACGTTGCTAAGCCTAGACCTGACCAATTGAAGCCACCCCAGAGCATAGCACTGCTTAGAACCTTGCTCAGTCGGCACTGTGCATGACTAGTTCATCGCCTCGTGCACTTCCTCTCTCACCCTGACGTGCTCATTGCACCGGAATCGGGTAAAAATAGACTCATCAGAACACAGGACTACTTTTGAAATTGATCCGCAGTCCAATCTTCACGCACGCTAGCAGATTGCTTATTTTCTTCGCCAATTAGCCTCACTAAGAAGTGGCTTTCTCCTGGTCATGCAACTCTTTAGTCTCAAATCCTGCAAGTTTGTATTGCATTGTGTGTGTGTGCTTCATTTAGAAGCTTCATATAACCAGCTTCATATAGAAGATGCTGAAATAGTTATTGAAATTTATGATCAACTTGTCGATTTGAGACCATTATTATCTGATTTAATCAGTCAGTCGACTACTTTGCATGTCACAGTCATAGAGCTAAAAATTCCACTAGAGCTGACGTGACATTGGCCGACCACAGGGGAAGGTGTCCAGCGTGGCCACCATCTTAAGATGGTAAACATGTGCCTTGCCCCATGTAAACAAACATTGACTGGGTTTTTATCTCGATTTTAAATCGGAATTATCATCCACCTTTGTTGACTGTTACATCAAAAAAGACACGCTTAGACGCATCTGGAGCAAACTTGACAGTTTTCATTGAACTTAGTTGCAGAGCAGTTTGTTGGCACTCTCTGACACTAATGTAGATAGCTGAATTCTGGTGAACACAGTAAACAATATTGAATAAAAATAAGATTTTCATAAATCTTTTCTTTATTAAAATCTATAAAATGCCCTTTTCTCCCCTTGGACATCAGCTGTCATTCTCAAATACATTTGTTGTGTAACCACAAGGAAAGATGATGCACATTAAATTGTGTGAAAAAACAATGTAGGATTTGCTGCTTCAGTTAAATTCTGCAATTGGTATATTAGACCGAAGGAGTTAGAAATAAAAATAAATAAATAAATAAAACGGGGGTCAAAAACTGTCTGGAGTTAAAAGTAGAACAAGTCAGCGGTAAACAAGACTGCTCTGAGAGCACAATATCCATCACCGGAGAGGCGACTGCGTTTCATCAATCTATCTACAACGGATGTGCAAAGTGTCAGGGATGTCCTATGAAAATTGTAGGAGTAGAATTCACTTGCCAAGTACTTTCCGACACGGACAGACAGGCGGACTGCGCTACTGCGTAATGTCGCCCGACGAGCATTGACTGTATTAAAAGATGGACGGAGCAACCGTGACGTCACCCATTGGTTTCAGCGTACTATTTAGGAGGCCTCGATTTTGGCTATTTAAATTGCGCCATTTTGTCATTTTGAAACTGGATGTGATTGCTATTGGACGAGAGCGCGAATTGAATATCCTGGGAGCAGCGAGGGGTGGATCTACGTGTGGATATGACCGTATCAGCAAAGGACCAGAGGATAGCCACGCCCCTAAAGCATATTCTGGCTTTATCCTTTATTCCAGTCTATCTGAGACCATAATTTACGAAAAATGAACATGATGATATATCGAAGGAGACTTGAAACTTGCGATAGATACAATAACGTAGTGTGGAAAATCATTATTTAAATAATAAATCAGATGGGAAAGTAGGGTCATTTCCTCTTAGATTTCTATAGGATTGAACTTCTTTCTGTAACCACCGACGTCGCCCTCTGCTGGCCATTAAAAAGAATGCAAATTTCAGTGATTTCCGCACTGGCCTCAGTTTTCAGACCCGAGTGCTGCATCCATCTTTTTATCCAGTCTATGAGGACGAGTGATAAAAACAAGTTATTCACCATCGTAAGATGGCAGTCAAAAATGACGCAAGAAAGAGGTCGGTGTTTGCTCTAATGTTATTTTTAGCTCTATGGTCACTGGTCCCCACCCTCTCTGTTCCGGTTTTGAGCGTACCACGGTATCCAATGAGCGCCTTCGATATTTGTCATGGGCGATTTTTATTGGAGGGTACACCGTCTATTGAAGCATTAATAGAGGGACGGAACGAGTTGGCTGTCTTTTTCTGCCTTGTGTGCGTGTGGAGAATGACGGTGAGTTGGATTTATTTTGGAAAGAATTCTCCCAATATTTGTATCCTGCATTAGTGTGACTTTATTTCTATAGGACGTTTGTAATAAAGGCCTTAATTGTTTTGTATTTGTTTGTAGTCAACAAAAGTGCCACAGCTCGAGTTTCCGCTCTGTTTGCCAATGGTCGTTGATAAACTGAAGTTTTGTGTATGTCTTATAGTAATCCGAATCTCTTCTTTTGCGTGAGTAAGTAGTCTTTGGATTGATTTAGAGACCGCTCAGCCATTGCATTATTTAGGTGTTGAATAAATCAATGGTTATGAGGGGTAACAAGTTCTTCGCTCCGTATGAATGACACGTGGTTGCTCCCGATGATGCCAGGCACTTGTTGCTAGAAACAAATGGCTTGGTCCAGAGTGTGCGTAGTTTCTTTATAATAGGCTTGCGTTATCTGTACAATAAAAGTTAATGAGGATAAAACGTTTTGGTTTGTTCAACTTGATTTGGTTGAAGGCCCATGATTGTTTTACGGTAGACGCGGAAAGTGACTCATTTAGCAAACTAGGCGATCTTTCTACTCTGACTTGCCAGTCTCGTTATGATCATTTACTTTAGTTGTGCATTTATTCGCGAAATAATGCCAACCTATAGTGTGTGTGTGTGTGTGTGTGTGCGCGCTCAACAGTTGGCAATTCTGTCGATACAGCCACTAGAGGCGTTGCAGTACGACTGACAGTGTCGTGTCTGTGTCATTAGTTGGCTAAGAATAACAGGCCATGTCTACGCTCAGTACTCTGCTGACTGTGGGTGCTCAGAATGATTGATGGCTGTACATTTTCCTACGAGATATTAATGGCATTTACAGAAGTCACGACGTTTACTTCTGCTTGTTCTCCTTTTAGTTTAGAATGCTCGCAAAACTCATTCGTTTTCTTTTTTAGCCACGTTATACCAGTGCGGTGCTTGGTTGAATGTGAAGGCCTGCCACCTCGAATGACGCCTATGAACCAGGTAGGTTGTATCCCCCTCAACATTGCTGTATTGCATAGAAATGGTGAAACTCGGGTTAATGTAAAATACTGGTTTTTATGGTATTAACATTAAGTCATTGATGATTATTTTGCTATGACGTCTGCCGGTAACCCTTGCCCAAAAATTCAAAATTAAATATGACTTCTGATGAAGTCAATACCACAGAAAATCAGTAGTTTCAGGTGGGGGTTGCCAGCAGAAATCTTTCTCAGTTATCAGTCCCTGATGGATGCTAACCATGGGTAACTGATAAATGGCTGGGTCCAGGGCACTAATATGCTGTTTACTGTATAGCAAATGGTGAATGTTTTGGAGCTCTGCATTTGAAATGTGAAGTTGGTATTTTTACTCAAAAGCTATTTGACTTCTGTGTCTCTGCTGTAGGCTTAAATCATGATGCCTGCACAAGTATGCTCTTTAAACAGTTGGGTATCATCTGTAAGACCATGCCGACCTTTAATTTGCAACATTTTCAGGTGTAATGAAGCCACTAGAGGCGTTGCAGCGCGACTTGTGTCGTGTCTGCGTCATTAGTTGGCTTAGAATAACCGGCCATGTCTACGCTCAGTACCCTGTATACAGTGGGTGCTCAGAATGATTGATGGCTGGACACACAGCCATTTGCTGATACAGATGCTTGTGTTTACATCCATCCCTTATTTTCACGTTTAGTGCTAATGAGACAATTTTTTTTCCCATTGCCTTTCTAGCTGCTTCAAGTGCATTGCAGTGGGGATCAATGGGCACCACCATGATGTGGATGCTTTTAGACCAGGTACATCAGATAGATGGTGCTCCCTGTCAAGGAACTGGTGTATTATACACTTTGTCATGTTTATGCAACATGGAATGTATTGAGTGTTTGAGAAGTGTGGACTAAATATTGCCCTCCAGAGTTTGATATAATTTGCTTTGTCAAAGCAGTCACTCTCCAGTAGTTTAGTGGATGGCCAGTGGCAAAAAGTTTCATGTGTTTGGGCTTTAGCACGTATTGTACTTGTTCAGCTTGTTCTGTTAGAATGCAGCTGCTGAAACTGAATTGGAGAATGAATGCCAAGCTACAATTAGCTGATAAGAAGGCTGGGGTGTAGTCACTGCTACAAATGTGGGGATTTACTTGCAGAAAGCTAAGGAATTAATTTGGCTTTCATTTAATATGCAAAGTAATCATTCATAAAGGATTCCCCTGGTGGAAGGCCAAGGGAATGGGCCATGCTGAATGGCTGTAGTGTTGCCAGTTTCTATCGTAAGGGTAAGTATTGTGTATTTTGTAGTCCAAGGTTGGATAATATTTCAATGAAAAATGGATTCCTTTCATGATTTAAGTCTCTTAATGGCATTTCAGGGCTTTTTAGTAGTAATTATTTAAATTTTATTTTTTTTTAAACTCCTTGTGAAGAGTTTTGCCCCATGAGACGTAACCTTTGGCAAAGTGTCACGGTTATGCATGAGTGGGCAAACAGAAACTGGCTTTAAATGGCCCAAGTGCCCTGCGGTGGGCATTGGGTATGATACGTGGCCAGATAGTTTGTGTATTAGATGCATGCTTTTATATGTAAATGCGTTGCCGCTTGTCATGTTGGAATCATTAAAAAATTTGGAACCTTTTTTCTCAAGTCTGCTAGTGCAGGAATAGCTCTTGAACTCCACTTCCACTGTAACCGTACGGTTTCAGCTGTCGCATCAGCTGTTCTGTTCATAACTTTTATTTCAGGAAATGTTGCAGTCTGTCTGGCTTAGGCACACCTCAGGAGGCCAACCTGTTCTGCTGGAGAGAAATGGTAGGTCTATCCGCTGACTTGTCCAAAGTGGCATTACCATTTTAGCCTGTCATTGCTGTAATTTTGTTGCAGACAATAGGTCCTCCTCTACCATTCAAAGTGCAGATAAAAGTTTATGCTGAGAAAATGGCCTATGAAAAGCCAAAGGGGATGCATGTTAAGTTCAGTGAGAACATGAAGTGGTTAAGTGAGCAATGTGGAAGCTTTATCATTTTTGGGATGCACTGATGGGGAAGATTTTGGAGATTTACTCTGCACATTTATTGGCAACATTTAATGCTGACATTTGTTTCTACAGGTGGTGAGTTGTTTGCTTTGTTTCGATGTGCTCCTGAACTCCAAGATTTGGATCGCAGACCTGTGGTAAAAAAATTTAGGTATTTGATTGAATCTTTCAGTCTTAGCTAAATTATGCTTGTGAATAATTTGTAGTGGTCATACTGAATCTGAAGAATGGGCTATGGCTTTAACCCTACCTGTCTGTGTAACAAATGGCTTTATTACTACTTGGGCACAATCTGTTCAAGCACTACTTCAGCTTCCTAGAAAGTGGTTATGATGGAGTTGAGTAATTTGAAAGTAATTTGGGGGGGGGGGGGGTGAAGAGAGAAACTATGAATGTGTTTCCATGCTTTTTGCTGTTTCCATGATTTGAGCCTTCAATATGATGTGACGATTTGAAAATCCATTAAAACAAATTCTATTTTCAGACTGGCTTTGTGTTTTCTTCCAAATCCAACCACATCGAGTCTCTTGATTTTTCCCTGGGCTTATGTTGAACTACCCTGTGCTGGTAAAGATATGTTGTAACATCTTTTGGGTCAACATTGAACAGTTGGGTCTGGCCAAGCGGTTGCGTCACTACAATTTTGATATTCATTGGGCTATAACTTTTTAATCAGAACTTGTATAAACTTAACCTTTTTAGAAACATGGATTTTTATGAATTTTTTTTTAAACAAATACTTTTAACATGGTATGCTCAATGGATTGTTAGAATAATTTTTAAATGTGAAATTGGCAAAAATGTGCTCTGTTACGGTAATACTAAAAGAGGACATCAGATTTGACAAGGTGTTCGCAAAGATGCATAGCATGCTGTTCTCATTGCAAATTGGAGTCAACCTAGTTTCAGTATTGCAATAAACCTATTAAACTGTTCTCAGCAAAAATTGTAGCAAAATATGGAGTTTCTTATTTTTAATAGGGAAAAGATTATGGTTACGTCATTACAAGCTGTATTAGTTACGTCACTACTGAACTAGATGTTCATCAGAAAGTAAGGTTTACTTCAAGAAAAGAACTAAAATGGGTAACATGAAATACAGAATGCTACTTTTATAATAAAAGTAGCATTCTGAATCGCAGATATATTCATTATTACTTAACCCTTAAATGCCCAACTGCAAAATTTATGTGGGGTCAGTGGTTGTGACAACCCCCCAAATCGTGTGGCAAACTTGTCACAGGGGGCATTTAAGGGTTAAGTCAGTTGTGACCGCAATCTACGTATATGGTCATAATGCAACATCTTTTAAGAGTTTTTAAAAAAAAAAAAAAAAAAAAAAAAAATTTTTTTTATTTGAATTGGGCAAAAATGGTCACAGATGCTGAAAAATATGAATGGCTGATTTTATAGAATTTTTTTTTTTTGGGGGGGTGAAAATGCTGCCTAAAATTAGTCCCTCTGTTTTCATCCTGCTGAATTATTGGGGGGGGGGGGAAAGTACTTTGACCCCCTAATTTTTAAAATTGATGTTTTAAAGACATTGCTCATTTAGTTGGTCTAAAACTACAAAAGGGGTAAATTCCTGGAAAATTCAAAGCTTTTTGAAGACTAGAACTATTCTATCCAACACTTGTGGTATTGTGGCTGCTTCCAAACATTTCGGGTTTCTACATAATGTGTCTTGAAGGGGATTTCAGTGTGTGAAACAAGGTGGTCAGCAGTGACGTGCAAGTATTTGCCCCCTTCCAGATTTCTTAGATTTTTGCATATTTTTTGCACTTCAGTCTCAGATCATTGTCTAATTTTTAAATTAGTTTAAAGAACTCAAATGAACAGTGAGGTTTTAAAATTTTCTTTATTGAAGGTGTAGCTATCCTGAGCCTACCTGGCCCTATGTGGAAAAAGCAATTGGCGAGCTTGGTTAATATATCAACCATTTAAGCCAGTTTTAATAGGTTAAATTTCATTACTCACCAAGGCATGATTACTGCCAGCCCTGTATGACCTACCCAACCCGTTGGTAGAACCTGTCTGGCAACCTGAAGTGGGCAAAAAAGTATTAACATCATGTGCTGATGCTGTCATCTGAAGAAATCCAGGTACGTGAAATGGTCACTCACATCTTTCAGTCTGGAAAGGGTTACATTACAAGGCCATTTCGAAGGCATTGGGGCTCCAGCAAACCATGGTGAGAGCCACAACCAGCAAATGCAGTGATGGTCTGGACTCTTGCTGCCTGTAGATCTAGGTGACTTGCCATAATTGATGGACACATGAATTCAATCCTCTATCAGGAAATCCTGAATGAGAGCGTCAGGCCATCAGTTCATGAGCTAAAGCCGATGTGTAGTTGGGTCATGCAGCAGGACAATGATCCAAAGGACACAAGCAAGTCTACCTCTGAATTGCTCAAAAGAAACAAAATGGGCTACATTCAGACAGCAGGCAAATGTGGCCCAAATCTGATTATTTTTATTTTTTATTTTTTTGCCCATATGTGACCTGTAGCCGATCTGGTAAAGACCGTTTTAACAGCACAGATCCAATTTTTTTTTTTTTTAATCCGACCCAGGCCACTTGCATATGTGGTCCTACATCTGATGCCTATCTGATATTGTGCAATGTGACTGCTGTCTGAACGACCAGGTCACATTTTTCCAACTTGTACGTCATTGAAATGCCAAGACGAGATGCCTCCATATTTACTTCCGTCAACAAACAGTGCGTGCCTGCGTGGTCACGTATTACCTCAGGACCTCTTTGGTGCATGCAGGTCACTTCAGGGTCGCTTTCAGTTCGTACTCAAAACTGATAGAAATCACATATAATGTGTAACATGAACAAGCACACAAAAAAATCTGATTTCTCCAAAAAATCTCAATTGTGCATCAAGACCTGCTGTCTGAATGTAGCCATGAAGGTCGTCAAAGTCCTGACTTGAATCTGAGATTCTGTGGCGTGACCTTTAACTGGCAGCGCATGCTTGTAAACCCTCCACTGAGGCTGAATTCTGATAATGATGCAAAGAGGTGTGGGTCAATACTCCTCCACAGCGATGTAAAAGACTCAGTACTAGTTATTGTAAACATTTAATTCCAGTTGCTGCCAAGGGTGGCTCAATTAGATAGGATTAGGGAGTCATTAATTTTTTAACATGGAACATTTAAATATGACAAATGAGCAATAATGGAAGTAATTGGGAAAGAAAAAAAACTTTCCATTTAACATTTTGAACTGTTTAGAATAGTTACATTTTCTCTGGAACACTTGCATGATCGGGTTAAGGAAATCTTTTATTCAGAAAAAAGCAGGGGTGAGGATGGCATCACAACTTCAGACTTAATATATCCGTGGATTGATAACAATAAGCCTATTGCCGCATTTAGATTCATGTTATAGGCAATGCGTGTTTTTTGTCATTTTGTTACACTCTTCAAGGAAGGTTCTGCAATCTTTCAGAACAAATTCAAATGGGTTAACTCACTTAAGTTGACCGGCAGACCACGGCTGCCATAAAAGCTGATTATAACGGCAGTGTGCAGAGATGCACCTTTGAAATGTGTGAGGCATTCAGTCATAAACTGTTTGTGCGGGTGCTTACGAGGTCCCAAAAGATTCTGGGCCTGCTGGCTGATGATGGGAAAATGAGGTTGGTGGGCCTGGGATCATCAGAACTGGATTACTCAAGATTGGTAAAATGGTGCCTGAGCTGACTGATTTTGATTTCTGTTGCAGTATGCGAAATGGAAAGAATTTGGTAATTTAATCTATGGATTTATTTGGCTTCATAATGCCAGTTGAGAGTAATTCGACTTCCCTGCCACAGCTTATGTGAACATTGAACATGTTTATATGCAAATGAATTTTCTGCTGTTATTCCTCACGAGACTATTCCAAATTTTATACCGGTTACTTTAACAGCATTTGCATTTTTTTTAGGATATGCTGAATTGGGCCTTATTCTGAATGTAGCATTGCTGAATTAAGACTGGATATGCTCACATTTGCTTTTTAGGAGCATTCTTTTAACAGCACATTCAAAATATTTGTCTCAATTGGGCTTTTTACCACAGTTTGCAATACATGGCTACCTGCTAACTAGGGATGCACCGAAATTAAAATTTTTGGCTGAAACCGAAAATGAGAAACGCTTGGCCGAAAACTGAAACACCAAAAGAAATGATTACGCCAATTTTTAGTACCATTGCATTTATGGCTATGACTGTGTACTTACCTAACTAAAGTCGAGGCATTGCAATTGCATAAATTAATATTCAAGCTTCAAAGAATAAATCAATTACAAAATTAGGATTTTTTTTTTTTGCACTGACAATCCAACAAAGCACAATATAAAATTATAAATAAAGTTTCACTTTGCCCCACTCATGAATAACCTACAGGCCTATAACTGACTGGCCTATTACAGGCTGCTGAAAATTTGTGAAATTGAATATGTTAAGTGACAACACAGCAGCCCACTGATTGGTCAGAGAGAATCGTCACTGCAGAAGACAAATCGCTTCCGCATTATTGCTAGGAATCTGGCTTCACTTGCAATCATTGAAACCAAACAGGTCATCAAATCGTATTTTGGAAACGTGGGTTTTAGGCAGCTTGATGAATATAGACCTACTGTGCATTGCCTTACCTTTCAAACAAGCTTGCGTTCAAAGCTGCTGCATTTATGAGATGCGTTTCTTTGCTTGTGACCCTGTTCATAGCAAAATTAGAAGCAACGGTGTTCCCCTAATTCCCCTTGAGAAAGCTATTATGCTGCATTTTGTTCTGAGGAAAGGTATCACAGATGAGATGACGTATCGCAAAGCGATCAATAGCAATACTCTGCCATCTCCTGCGATTTGCGCATTTGCTACGTGTTTTGCCTTCAATTTCAAAGTAAAATGTTCATGAAGCCTGAATGTCAGGCTAATAGACAATAATTGTTTTGGCATGTGTTATTTGCTTCTTAGTTATGAAGGAAAAAGGTTAATTAACATCCTTGGTGTGTGGTGATTCTATATTTTTTTTTCCCTGGGGGTCGTAGTCATATCATGGAATACTGATGGTACACAAATGCCTTTAGAATATATTGCCGTTTTCTATGAATACTCAATGCCTTTTACGGATATCATTGCTTTGCGTTTTTAGGTGGAACATTATTTTATGTGCAACCAAACAACACCAGCTGCTGCCCTATGCATCGGGGCTATGTCAAACAGAAATTACAATTAAGGACTCGCAGACTTTAGTGCCATAATGTGGTGACGGTAGTGTGCGTCCCATGATTTAAACACATCAATTTTTAACAAAATCGACGGACTAAAAGTCAGGGGGGTATACTACGAAGCTGGCTTTGTGATTAAGCCTGACTTAAGCACATAGTTAAACCAGGAACCTCTTCAAATCTGGAACATGGACTAAAGTGATAGGAGCTGCTCTGGATTTTACTTTAGCTTAAAGTCAGGCTTAGTCTCAAAGCCAGCTTCGTAGGCATGTGGTCTTTGCTTGCATCATCACAACATCCTGTTTCAGCCATACTGTTTCGGTGTTAAAAGTCTTTTTTTTTTTTTTTTGCCATTTTTGGCAGAAAATTTTCAGTGGCCAAAAATTCAGTGAATCTCTACTGCTTACTGTCAGCAAAGCCCACATTTTTGGTCAAAAGGATAAATACACCTACTTCTAAACATTTACAAAAGACATGGATATCAACCGGTGTTCGGATGTGCACAACTATCGCAATGCTGACCATGCAAGAAGATACTTGAACAAATAAAAGAGTATGTGTGTATGCTGTGTATGCATGGTGCAACCAGTCAGCTACCGCTGGAAAAATTTGAAAAAAAATTAAATTAATTTTGATCACTGAAAAAAATGTCACAACATATCCGGTCACGCTTTAGATTGATAAATTGGACTTTCTAGATTCTAGATCTATTAATGGGAAAAGAGCATTTCAGTTGTCATGCACGTGAGGAAGTAATATTTTCAACTTGAAAAAATAAAAATGTTAAATCTCAATAAGATTAGAGGACCTGGTCACACTGTAGAGGAAGTGTTGCTCATTAAGGCTTTATACAGCATGTATAATGCCTTCATAAATGAGACATAATGTCTTCATTAATCAAACAGAAGCAAATGTCATGCTTTGTAAAGGGTGAAATAACACATCCTTATTCAGCATGTGATGCCAGATGTGACAATGACAATGCCAATTAACTGACAATGTCACCCTTTATAGCATTTAGCTACTAGCTAAGTGACATTGTCAGTTATATCAATTTAATACAGCGACTCAAACAGTGCTTAACCAAAAGGGAGCAGGCAGTAAAAGGGTTAGCCATTACAGAAATACATAATAATTTTGGTAATCACCAACACTTAACTTAGGGCAGCTGTGGCATAAACCTTACATTGGGTGGTGGTATAATAAATTTGTTAAGCACTGTACATGGCTGCATATAAACAGGAATTTTAATAGCACATTTAATTTCCATAGCCTCGTAAACCGCTTAGTAGGAATAGTGTCCTTTACAGACTAAGGACAAAAACTGGAATATATTGTGCATAAACACAGCCACCATTGCACATCATGTGCATCCTTACATGGTTGCAGTCTACGTTCTTTTACTGGCAGCATCCTAAAATATATGCACCTTGTCAGAGAACACGCAAGTATTCATGTTGGTAATATGTCAGTGACTTCCATTTCCTTCATTTGGGGACGGTGGCTTGTAAGGTTTTTTAGTGCCTATTGATTTAAAATGTGTTATGCTCCAGAGTCACTATCGAGTGAATCTTGAATTTATTTTCAGCACCTAGTTAAATCCATGCTGTGAAGAATGTATGTTATGTAGGAACCTCAAGGTAGTCCACCCAGATGATTGGAGTACCCAATAAAGTGGCTGGTACATGTAGAATGAAGCTCATGGCTAATATTAATTTGCATAAGTTAACATGAAAGGACCAGTATGTGAGATCTAGAACCATCTAGTGGTGAGATTATATATTGCAACCAACTGATCATTCCTCTTCTCAAGAGAATCTACGGCCGCAAAACTTGCAAAAACGCATAAGGCGCAGTCTGGTGTCAGAGCTTAATTGATTTACTTTTTTCCCCGTTCTGAGCTATGGCGGTGCAAAATGGGGAGCTCCGTGGAAGAGGACCCGCTCACTCTGTTGATATAAAGGGCTCATGCTGGAGGAAAGAAAACACTATTATTTTTGGGAATAATTCACTGATGAAAATGTACATTTGAATATTATATTCCATTCCTGCCAATCATTCAGCCAGATTGTCCGCCTACATTTTACGCACTGGTCCTTTAAGTTGTTGGGAAATATGAACTAATTTTCCCAAGACAAATCACTGAACATTATCTCAGTGTAAAGAAAGAGAATCAAGAGTCTTTTTTAAATGTACCATTCATCCTGAGACTTTATGGTGGAATAATGTTATGATAAATAATGTCAGACTGATAAGGAGAAAAATAAATGGACAACAACACAAGCAACATGACCCCTTAAATCTTACTTTGATGTCAGCATTCTCTGTTCATTATAGAGAGTCAAGATTAGCCCTTGGATTATTGGCTTTGATTAAAATTATTTACAATGTAAGCTCCTGGCAAAAGGCCAACAAATCATTTCCAGTTGGGATTCTATCAACCAGACAATCCAACTTCACAAGTAGAGCACTGATACCAATACAGATTAACTAGGGTCCTCCCCAGATTCTGAGTGAAAACATTATTCTTCATAATGTACTTCACACTGAAAAACTTACCTTGGAAAAACTACAGAGACACACTAACACTTCCTTTATACTCCCTGAACACAAACGGTCACATTTTTCCCAAGGCGGAATGGAATACTGTACCCAAAGATTGGTTGTCCATTGCAACCCATTTTTTTATGGGAACTTGAGAACTTCACCAAGACTACAGATAGATTAATACAGAAGCATGGTCCTGACAATACCTAAAAACAAGTACATTAACAAGAAATCTAATTTGCTGTTTTGCTTCGATTAACACCTGAATAACCACTAAGGTTGTTGGTTGAAATGACAGATTCCTACAATGCTCTGCACTTAGGTAGTTCATCAAGGTGCAATCCAGCTTAAGGGTGCATAATTACCGTCCTCAGTTGATTCAGTCAAATAACTCCTTACTTATGACAAAACAAGGAACTGCTGAAGTTTGCTGTATATTTTCATTTTTGTTTGAAGTACTGGTGATACTGTGGAATGATACAGTTATTTCAGTGTCATTATTTAAAAAAAAGTCCTGAAAAGGGAGAGGGCTCTTGGAGACCGGGGACCCTGTTGTGCTTCAGGAGTATTTTGTGTTGGAAATCTTCTTCCACAGAAGGGTCTTGAGGTTATTGAGAACGAGGGAGTGGTGCACTTCCATCTGGCTGGCCAGACCACTGAGCGTCACACAGGTGCGTAGCTGTTTTTCCAGGTCCTGACGTAGATCGGGCGGGGCCCCGAACAGCAGGTATTCCTGGAGGAGCTGACACACCTTTGCCAGGTTTGGCTGCACCACTTCTGTGTTGCACTGCTTTACCAGCTTGTCACAGGTGGCTGTGCAGTCCTTACCGTAGGTGCAGTCCATGTTAGTTTCGCATCGCCGGCCCTTCAAGAAACCGCGCACCGCCATCTCTGATGCCACGCTGCGCAGGTCGGCCATCTTGCAATCGTACCTGCTGTTGTAGCCCACATGACGGGAGCTTGTGTCACACATGAAGAAGCTGCCATAGGAACCGTGGAACACCTCCTCCACAAACTCCAGCAGTCCGATGGTGATGCGAGCACGCCGGGGCCAGGCTGGCGCCAGCCACTGGTTCACACTAGTACTGAGGGCAGTGGGGACCAGGGGCTGCAGGTAGCGTGGAACCTCCAGCCTGTAGAGGGAGCTGTGGCCCACACGTTCTGTTACATACAGGTCCCCGCAAAAGCCCAACAGCTTTGGTGTGTGCTCCTTCTCTTGCAGTGCCACCATAAGGAGAAATTCGTTGACCTGGAGCAGAGCCCACACCGACTTCGCCTCTGCCAGAGACACCTTTCCATCCTGGTTGACATCAGCCAGGGTGATGATGCGTCCCACCAGAGTACCCAGGGAGGGCTGCTCCCCCAAATTTGACTGCAGGCGAGATGCAAAAAATAGTGACAGCTATTAAGCCCAATAGTGTCCTAAAATGGACTATAAATATTGTTTTCAGCTGAATGTCTATAAGATGAATGAGGGGCATTTTAACTCCAAAACCAAAAACTCCACAGGCAATTTTTGTTTTGCAACCAAATCAGGCAATCTGAATGCTATGATTTGATTAGCGATGGATGTCGGGTCCCAGATCACTCTTTGTTATTTCTCAAGTTCATGGTGTGGCTACCAATCGATATTATAGAAGAGAATGACCACAGATCAAATTAATTCGTATACAGTATACCCACCCGAAGATTATGCAGGAATGTGCCAAAACAATTTTCAGATAAAATGGAAGAAGGTGTAAAAAAATTGGTTGAAGATATGTAGGATATTCTGAAAACACAGGAAGATGTAGATATGTGGTATAGTGGAGTGTGTGAGCTTTTATATAGGGAGCTTGGGAGAACTGGATCAACGTTACAAAATAATAAAAAATTTAAATCAACTTCAAATAGAGCCGCATGCTTTTTATAGCCTATTTCACTGCCAAGTGCCACTTTTTTCCCACTCAATACCGAGAGTAATTTTGATTAACGTTGATTTAAATTAAGTAAACGTGTCCAGATGAATGATTGTCGTCTTACCTAATCGGGGAGAACAAGCAGCACCTGTTAAGTGCGGAGCGCTCTCGGAGTGAACATTTTGTTAATCATGAAAATGACTGCGAACAGGTCAGGACTAATAATTCTTGAAGACAGATTACATCCACCCCAATTCTCAGTTTTACAGAATTTACCCCATGACTTCATCGCTGTTAGATCGCATGAGAAACCGTGTCTTCAGTTGCATTTTACGATAATTGGAAAACGCGTCAATAAAGAAAAATAATTGAGAACTAGGCAGGACTATCCTAATTGTCATAAAGGGACGTGTCTGTGCCACCCCAATTCCCATTTCTAGCTACGCCACTGAAACCTGTTTGATAAAAGGCTACATTTCTTTAAAAGACAGTATTATACGGGATATATCTAACAATTGGAGGAAACATAAAACCAATCCCAAGCGTTTTTGGGATCAGATTAACAAACCTGGGCCAGAAAGACAAAGTAAAATACCATTGGAGGTGTATGATAAAAAGGCAGACATCCCACAGGTGCTACATGAATGGGAAAAGTGTTTTGCAGACTTGTTTTCTGGGAACCAAGTGGGAGATTATTTCAATTCAGCCTTTTTTGAGAATTCCATTCGGGAAAATGTTTTAAATGAAGAAATTAACCGAGAGGAGGTGAAGAGAGCCAGTCTGACCCTGAAAGAGGGGAAAGCCTCAGGGTTTGATGAACTTACAAATAAAATTCAGAAATTCTCTTTGTTTACGGAACTTTCATATGTTTTATTTCATTTTTGTTTTTAAAATGGATTGATTCCTTCAGAATGGTATAAATCTATTGTTAGCCCGATACCGAAATCTTTAAAACACGATCCAAGAATACCTTCCAGTTATCGTGGTATTAGTTTATTGAGCGCAGTATATAAACTAGGCTTATGCCGTCGGAGCAACGGCTTGGGGTACATCCCCGAACGCCCCCAATCCTCGAATAGACCCAATACAATATAAAGCCCCTCAGGTCATGACCTTTCATTTGAACTTAATTTCAGGTCAATCGGACAAATGGAAGATATGGCCAAAATGGTAATTTTCCATCAGAAATCTCCGCCTGGTGGCAAAATATTGAACCATACAGGTATAATGTCATCATGTGACACATTGTGAGGTCATTACCTTGCAGTTGCACATAGTTTCATGTCAATTTGACAAATGGTTCCAAAGATATGGCAAAAATGGTGAATTTTGTGTGAGAAAGCTCCACCTTGTGACAAAATTTTGAACCAAACAGGTATAATGTCATCGTGGGACACATCAGGTCATGGCCTTTTATTTGCACTTGATTTTAGGTCAATAGGACAAATATTTCCAGAGATATGATAAAAACAGTGATTTTTCAGTTTTTGGCCCCTGGTAGCCAATCTAGAAATTGTAAATTGTCCAAAATCGAATCAGTTCTTCCTCTTTATGATACTTACTTACATGCAAAACATGAAATTTCTAATTGAAATATTACTGCAGTTATCGCATTAACCCTCTCCGGGCTCATGTTGCAAATTTGCAACAATAAATCAATTGATGACTGATAATAAAATATAAAGACCACATGGGAAATGGTTTGATAAAGTTACCCTTCCAGCTCAGTATTGCAAAAATACTACGTTAGTTCCACCTGCAGCCACTAGTGTATAAGAACATTTCTCCATGAATGAAAGATTTTTCAAATCTCAAAATAATAAATTGGGCTGGAGAGGGTTAACACATAGGGCGGCGCGGCGGTCGGACCAAAACCAAAATATCCCCGAAACGCCTTTCAGCGTTCGGGGATATAATTATATAATCTATTCTCAATACCAGGCTCGTGGCCTATTTGGAAGAAAACGATTGTTTAGTGGAAGAACAGAATGGTTTCAGAAAGGCCGGAGCTTGTGTTTATCATGTGTATTCGACCACCACTGAAGTCAGAAATAGAATAATGCAAAACAAATCATCATTTGTCTATTATGTTGACTTCCAAAAAGCGTTTGATTTTGTTGCCAGAGATTTATTAGCCCATCGTCTTCTAGAGGAAGGGATGGGAGGAAAATTTTACTGGGCCATTCAGTCATTGTATAAAGATCCTCGGGCCTGTGTCAGGGTTAACGAATATTGCTCAGGGGTGCATTTCCCAAAATCACAGATGCTAATTTACGTAGTTGGGCCCATTGACTGTGAACGGACGAACTAAGTAAGTTGCTAACTTAGTTAGGAACTACGGCTTTGGGAAACGCGGTCCAGGGTGGTTCCATACGCCATTTGGGGTCAAGCAGGGGGACCATCTATCTCCCACCTTGTTTGCCATTTTTATTAACAATTTAGCACTAGACATAAAACATTTAGGTCTGGGTCTCAGTTATGATGGTAGCAATAAATTTGATATTTTACTTTATGCTGATGACATAATTTTCGTAGCTGAAAATGAATCAGATTTGCCGGAAATGTTGACGTGCACAGAGAATTGGTGTTAGAAGTGGAGACTTACAGTTAATTATAGCAAAATTCAGATCATGCATTTTAGACAGTCTAGGACTAGAAGAAGTGATCAGCAGTTTTATTTTTGGGAACAAAAATTAGAGTATGTAGAAAATGATAAATACTTAGGTATAATTTTAGATGAGCATCTTAATTTCAAATATGGTGTATCTTTGTTGGCTGAATCTGGAAGTAGAGCACTTGGTGGGGTAATAGAAAAAAACTAAAAAGCTTGTTAATTTAGGTTATGCTGCCTACTTATATGGCTGGAGTTTGGGGCTCTAAAGCAAATATGAGAGGGCAAATGGTGCAGAATTGGGCAATTCGCTATTTTCTAGGAGTCCATAAATTTGCACCCAAACTGGCAATAACGGGCAATATGGGATGGGAGCCGTCTGAGGTAAAATGAGAGGTAGTATGTTGGCCTTATAGAATAGATTAATAAACATGCCAGAGAGCTGAGCCGCGAAGAAAATATTTAAGTGGGATATAATGATAAAAGGTGTATGGGCAAACAAGGCAGAAGACATATTTATGAAGACTGGGGCACTGGATATTTTTCAAAGTGAAAACACACTCGATATTTCTTCTGTTAAAGACGTTTTGTTTAATGCACATCAGACCAAATGAACACAAGATATTCTGTATGAGCCAAAACTAAGAACATTTAGACTGATTAAAATAAGTAGTAGTAGTGAGAAGTATGTCCGTGCCCCTTTAACCAAAAGAAAACGATAGTGTGTGCAAAGCTCCGCTCTGGGATCTTACACCTGGAGACAGGTCGTTATTGGGGGTCCCAGAGGAGGAGCGTATTTGTATTTACTGTGATACAAATGATATTGAAAATGAGTTCCATTTTGTTTTTTATTGTCCTTTATATTATGAGCTGTGGCAGAAATTATTTAACAGGTGTAAGAACTCTGATTTGATGTGGTTAAGCGACTGAAATGGATATTTGATTATTAAATATTTGCGCTTGCTGAATATTTGGAGAAAGCTTGGGATAAACGAACAAAAATAACATGTATATGATTATATTTTATTTCAGGTGTAAATTTTGCAGCTTCTAATTGAGTGAAAGATTGTGTGAATTATTACACTGATGATTTTGGTGTCTTATAATCCCGTAAGGGATGGGTCTTTAGTATAAACACAGTATAAAAAAAAAATCATTCATTCATTCATTCATTCTGAATCTATTCAATGCAAAATGCAGCAAAACAGATTGTTCTGCTGTCAGCCTTAGCTTGTAATCTTTCTGGCCACCTGGCGTGCCCTGCTATTCGAGGACAGCACATAAAATTAATCACGTCTGATAGTATTAGCTTTTTACAATACAGTATCCATCATTCTGGTCATAACAAAGCTCTGGATGTAAAGGGTATTCTGCACAATTCAATTTCACTGACTGATTGATGAAATAGATCAGATTACTGTGGCTACAAATACTATTACAAACCTTGAGGAAATTTAGGAGCATTTCTCGGAACTCGTCCATGGACGTACCCCGCGTCGGTTTATCATACAGTGTCATCTCTTGTCGGAGTACAGAGTCTGGACTCCCATCACCCCTGTATGTCTCGGCAATACCACACTTTATAATCACCTGTTTTTCCTTCCACGCTCCACCATACACCTGCAAGGCCAGATAGCACATTTTACCACTTACATATAGTCTCACTCAATTAATGTTGCATTGTAAATCAATCTTAAACTTTACTTCATAGAGAATTGGAAGGTCTTAGACTTTTGCACTGAGGTTGGGCAAGGTGCCGTGGAATACACTGCCATGAAAAGTATTTACCCCTTTCCCAATTTCTTCTAATTTTTGCATATTTGTCACATTTCGTAGCAGAACTTCAAACAAAATATGAAACAAGGCCAATCAAATCAAATGTAGGAAAAAGATTTCCCAACACTAGCCATCCATGTGTGAAAGAAGTAATGGCCCCTTTAGCTAGTGAATCAGCCAATTAACCGAAGTTAAAGGGAAATTTTGGTGGTCCACCACTTTTTAAATATGGGATTTGAATACATACAATATGAAAGAACATGCTAACAAAATAAAAGAATAGCATTCCTTTCAAGATGAAAAAACTATATCCTATTTAGCCAGTTTGTACAACTTGTAGCATCAGGTTAGACGTCAATTAATTATCACATAGGTGATGTAAGTATTTCATAAACTTTGACCCACCTTTTTTAAAATAAATTAAATTTTAACAACTGCATTTTGTTTTTCATTTTCTCCTTGTCTTATATTACAATAAATATGCTTAATTAAAGGAAATCGGGTGGGTCCAAATACTTTTTTTCACTGTTGTACATATATAATCCACGTAGACATATGGTTGGTTGGTTTTTGTATAATCAAAAATGGGACATGTTTGACCTTGCAGAATTAGTCCGTAAGCTAGACACAGGGCTTAAAGTTCTCCGTCCTGGGGACGGATTTCCGTCCTGGAGATTCCCTAGGGACTATTTATGAGATCGATGCAGATTTGCAAAAAAAAAAAAGTTATATTGGGGGGTCTTGCCATGGCCGCGATGTCAATGAAAAAAATGTTAAAACTTGCGAGTGAGGTGATTTCCAAACTGCGATGCATCCCTCCCCAAGGAAATAATGTAAATTTAAACATCTATGAAGATACGCAGCTCAGAGTGCACTCAGTAGGGTGCCGCTGGCTGCTGAACTCTGATGTAACCTGACACCAAGCATTATCTTAGCGTCAACCAGCTAGCGTTTGTTGTGTCGTGTTGGAGTAACTTAAATGGCAGATCAGCAATGTGACTTCATAATTCATAGTGCTGCGGATTTTAACGGTGAAGTTATGAAATTCGCTCAGTATGGATGACTGTGTCCAAAAGATGAAATCACAAGGAATAATGGCAGTCAGTGGATTTTTTCTTAAACATCGAAAGTGGATTACACCATGTGAACATCAGGTATGATCTAAATATATAACGTTAGCCTATATTTACAGGGAAGGTAGCAGCGGCCAAATCCCAGTGACGGTCCGTTGGCAGAAACACAGGGCTAGTAATAACCTCACCTTTCACTTCTTAATGACAGACACCTCTCGCAACTTACCTCCCCAATTAGAAACAGTTGCTCAGACTGATTGGAAGACGAGAATCTAATTTATTTTTGAAAGCCTTGTTATACATTGCGTTACGAAATTATACGTCGTTTACTTCCGCACACCAATGGCTACGGAAAATATCAATAGCCTACGTCTTTATAATTTCTGGATTTTCGTAAATTAGTTCGCGAGGTTCATTGAGCAATAAGCCATGAGAATCTGTTCTATAGTCTGAATGTAGTGACAGCTAAAGAGCGTTGTTAGGTACGATGCACAGCTGAGTGATAACGAAAATAATTGCTGCCGAGTCCGCGAAAGTTTCGGATTTTTTCAGATTGTCATCCTTGCGGAATCACATCAACTATATCAACAAAGCCAATCGCTTTGCCATTAACATTTCTTAATCATTACTTGTCACGCATTGGTGGTGGCTGTTCTGTTAACTGTTTGATTGTTAATCAGGCAAACCTGATCGCAAACAGTTTAAGAGCAATTATCCAGGAGAGGTAATGTTACTGAAGGCCTTCCTGACATTTGACGGTACGCCACTGCCAAATCCTCATCATTGAAGGGCACCAAAACGTTCAGCACACGGTCCATGTTTGTATTGGTGGCCTCGTCAGCATTTAGAGAAAAATAAATCATGTTCAACTTGTCTGATAACTGTTTTTTTTATCTGAATGGAAATTCCATGGATGTACTCATATGACGCCTGTGTGTTTGTTTTAGTAGACCATGTACTACCCAGATAACATGCCGGAGTTGGCCCAACGTTGTCACAGACGTTGGTCTGACGTCACACGCCAACGATGGGCCAATGTAATTTTGGCCGTCGGGGACACGTTGGGCCAACATTGTGTTGCCAACGTATGTGTAAAGGTTGGCAATAAGTTGGCTCATAACCCATTACTGAGGGAAGGATCACAACAAGCTCACCAACTTGAATTAGTCTTCCATCCAGGAACATACCTGCTTAGCTTCAACAACACGCAGGAAAAGATCAAATAGTGCCAATGCTGCTGCCACACTTCATTGGCCTAACCCTGGGTCTTTACTAAAACTTGAATGTAAAGAGGAGTCTGATATAGATGAAGTCTGCAAGTTATAATATTCATTTACACAGCAATTAATAATCAAGTCATTACAATCAAACAATTACGCAACTTAATTACAATATCAAAAACAATAATAATGATGATAAAAATAATATTAATAATAGTAATAATAGCTAGCTAAACGGGGCCAACCTCAGACAACCAACAACCCCTCCTTCAAATAGCTGAACACCCGTTTGTTCTCCAACATGGGAACTCCCACTTTTATTGTTGCCCAACCTATTTATTTGGTTGTTTGCCTTACGTTGGTTCAATGTTGGCCCAACGTTGGCAGTGGTTGGCAGCGTCAGAGTTGGAATTCCAACGTTGGGCCAACACTAAACCAACAATAGTTGCCCAACCTATTTATTTGGTCGTTTGCCTTACGTTGGTTCAATGTTGGCCCAACGTTGGAATTCCAACTCTAACGCTGCCAACCATTGCCAACGTTGGGCCAACGCCTGCTATGTTATCTGGGTAGTGAACTGAACCGTTATGAAACAGCAAACTTCTAATAAAGTCATCAATCAATGACTGTGCAACTGTGAACGAAAGGTCGTGCTCTGCAATAAATGTGCAGATACGCACTTTATGATTGCACACATGATCGGTCATTGATTCGTTGTTGTTATGTATTCTTACGTTATCTTGCATTAAAAAAGCATTGTTACATGTGCAAATCTACTATTCTGGGTGATGTTTTAGATCAACCGCTTCTGCAACTACTGTATCATGATTGGTTGGTGTATTCACCGAGTTGTATTGTTTGACTCAAAATATTACCCACGTGTGCTGTCACTGCTGTGGTACCGGTTCAGTCTGCGAAAAATCATGGAGCGGTTAGTTGTGAAGGAAGGATCAGATGTGACTAATATTGACAGCACTGTCAAAAACAAATGGAGGTGGGCTTGGTTGGATGAGATAGGTGACACAGGAAAGCCATTCAGGTCCTGGTGTCAAAAATTGAAGGAACCAGGAGCCTGTTTCTGTTGTGTTTGCAACAGAAAGCTGTTGTACGGTTCAAACGGCAAAAAAAGCTTTTCAAACACAACAATGAACCAGGTCACAGGGCTGCTGTCAGTGCTCTCCAACACTGTACAGTGCAACCAGGTGCGTCAACAACGAGTGAGGATGCTCGCCAATCAATGACAGATCGTGTGTGCAATCATAAAGTGCGTATCTGCGCATTTATTGCAGAGCTTGATCTTTCGTTCACGGTAGCACAGCCACTTGCTGAACTGATTAAAACTGTCGCACAGGACAAAAATGCACTGTCTAGATTAACAGTTTCAAACACGCAGGCGTCATGAGTGTGCACTCACGGAATCTCCACTCAGATAAAAAAGCAGTTATCTGACAAGCTGAACAACATTTATTTTTCCCTAAATGTTGATGAGGCCACCAATACAAACATGGACCGTGTGCTGAACATTTTGGTGCCCTATTATGATTAGGATTTGGGCAAAGTTGTTACTCATCACTTGGCCTCAAGAAAAGCCAATATTGCTGATACAACAACCCTCACAATCGAGCTGACAGATGTCATAAAATCCTATCGCCTAAACTGGAACCAAGCTGTCAGCATTCTGCTGGACAACTGTGCTGTCATGAGAGGAAAGAAGGCTGGAGTGGAGACAATGGTCAGGAAGGAGAACCCTGCATTGCTTGATATCAGTGGAGATACAGTGCACATGGTATGCACTGCTTAGCAGTGTGTAAAAAGAATAACATGATTAGACTGTTTTGCTAGACTAGAGTTAACTAAGTCTGAGCAGGTGCAGTTAGTATATTAAAGATTTGTCAATATTGCCAATGCAACATTACAGCCTGGTAATACTACTTTTTCTCTGGACTGGCATTTTTATTTAAAAGGTTGTAACAGCTTGCCTCCATTTAGTGTAAGTCGACATATAATTTGCTTCCACCCAAAAAGGCGTGTGAGGACTGGGGACCCCCCTAAATACTCGCGGTCTGTGAGCATTTCATGCGGGAAAACCACAAAATTTGCGCCGTGGGCCCTGCGGGTGCTTCGCGCCCGCGCATGTGTACTCAAAAAAAATTGCCAAGGTTGGCAGGTCTGCTGCTACGCACTTTTGCTTTAAAGTCCTACGGTAATTTTAATATTTGAAAAAGACCAGACTAGCAATAGACAGACTACAACTTCAGCAGGTGTTTATGTTAAAATGAAGCACGAATTGTGCACATTCACAATTAAGGCATTTGAGAACTGTGAAGTAGCATATCACCCAATTAATTGGTGTTTGCTGGGCGCACAATGTTGTTTATATTTCTCTTATATTGCCATTGTCTAGGACAGGGGCCAGGGCTAGAGCGTTGCAAGCTTAGAGCCCCTTTCAGAATGTCTTATCCCACGTCTGAAATTTTCAGTCCTGGGATTTTTTTTTTGCTTTAAGCCCTGTAGACAACTGTGCACAGTAAAAAAACAGAACATTTCTTTTTTTTTCTTTATTAAAATCAGTCCGTGCTCTGATGTTATTAGGGTACTTTGGCTTTACTGGGTACTCTTATCGAGTGTGCACAGGAATTGTGCTTTGTAGAACATAAATCCTTTCTTTAGCATACTGAATGGAAAGCCTCATGTTTTACAGAGCTTTGTATCTTCAAATCGATGACCTGGTTTGACTTATGCACAGTACCTGATGGTTGGGGGAGGTGGACATGCAGCCCTGCAGTGTCAGGGTGTTCTGCTCACAAAGGGACTTGCATGATGACCCAGAAATAATTCCTCTCCTGTAATGGTCACACTAGGGAGAGAATGAAAACAAGAATCATTGTGTCAGATGAATCTCATAGAGTGAGGACTACTGCCTCACAGCAAGAAGGTCGTGGGTTCGATTCCGGCCTGGAGCCTTTCTGTGTGGAGTTTGCATGTTCTCCCCGTGTTCGCGTGGGTTTTCTCCGGGTATGCCGGTTTCCCCCACCCATAAAAACATGCAACATAGGAACACTCCTGTATGGCTGTGTGCGAATGTTTGGTGGTGGTCGGAGGGGCCGTAGGCGCAAACTGGCAGCCACGCTTCCGTCAGTCTGCCCCAGGGCAGCTGCGGCTACAAAAACGTAGTTTACCACCATCAGAGCGTGAATGTGTGAGTGAATGAATAATGTATCCATTGTGAAGCTTCTTTGAGTGCCTAGAAAAGTGCTATATTAAACGAATGCATTATTTATTATTATCATATCCCCAGCTGTGAAATTGGCTTCTCCAGCTGCTAACTGCAGTCAATTTTCCTCCTCCAGGTCAGCTGGGTGTAAACAACACTGGGAATTAGAGTGTTGACCTCACTCAATGTGTAACTGTTATAGCAGTATGGCTGCCACACCCTTGGTGGCTGACTAATCCATCACAAGGCAAATATATTCCCATTATATCCATTTCCCTTAACACAAGAAACTCAAGTCTCGCCATTTTTGCAAATTGGTTACAAAGGTACAATCTCCTCTGATTTTCATTTTGCTCTTTAAGCTCATTTTAAGCTAATTCAGCCTTTCGCTTTTGAAATTACCCTGACAAGCATGTTTTATTTCTTTTAATGAAGCCGCAAAACAACCCCTCAGATGGGTAGGGAGAGCCAAAGTGCGTGCCATAAAGTTCATTTAATCAAACTTTCACTCAACAGATTGTTGCAATTTTCTAAAATCGCAATCATGCCAGTGATGGGTGGGATGACTGGCAGCACGAATATTCAATTGCATCTCCCCAGAAAATATCTAACAGTGCATACATGTACACTCAAATTTACCTATACTGTGGGAGTAGATAACTACCATGCAATATCTAAGCTGGACAAGTGGTACAATGAATCCTGATTTGCAAAAACACAAAAATGGGAGCTAAAAATGGGACCTACTATTAACCAAAGCATGAGCCAAAGTTACCTGTGTTATCACGGGCAAAAGAAACAAAATATTATATTTGCAAGCTCACAGGAAAATAATGTACATATGTGCTTTGAATACTCAAGATTTTGAGCATCCATCCGCTACCTAACCCACATATTCCTGGTCAAGGTCACGGTGGGCTGGAGCTTATCCCAGCATCCAGTGGGAGAGAGGAAGCAGTACACAAAGGACTGTTCATGTGCACTGAAGACCAGGGATCCACAGCCACCCAGACGCTGGCAAACTAAAAGTGATAACTGGCGGCATTACAGCTTATTAAGCCTCTAGTGCCAAAAAGCACATTTCTTTTATGAAGTCCATTCAGAACTATTTACGGCAGCTAAAAAATTTTCACCAGCTGCAAAATTGATGCTAGTTTTTTTTTTTTTTCAGCCGGCCTGTGTGTGTACTCAAGAAAGACTTCAACAGTCTGAAACCACAGTATATCTGCTATAAAAGATGTTTCCCCTATTTTTGAAGGAGGTTAAATGTCTGTCAGTCTGCGGTTCCGTTTGTGGACAATTCTTGTGAACATGATGGCATCGCAACCTTTTAAGATGCAGTCACGAGTCATTACAGGTGAGTAGGTGGGATGACGAGGAAGCCTGGGTTTGAAGCTGGGCCTGGTCTGAGTATGCACTCATTAAACAGGGTGCAGTCTGAGTACACACTCACTGAATGCATTGTAATGTGGACTAGTCAGCTGAAAACAATGCTCATTGCTGCAACTGGTGCCATCTCAGATGGTCACTAGTTTAATTCTAAAATGTCTTTGCCCTGAACTATTCACTTTCCAGAAACCCATGTTTTTTGAATGGCAGAAATGAAAATTCTGATTCAGCTTTTATTCCGATTAATGATTTCCCACTTTATATTCAGCGCACATGTTCTTCTGCCAAAAAGCCCTGTACTCAAACATGGCAGCTTCCATGAATTGGCCTCTAGTGCCATTGAGGAGCTCGAACAGGACTCTACAGACTTGTCAGCGGAAGCGGACTCCAGTTCCTTGTTCGTCTTGATGACACACGCTCACGCCCATGAGCAATTTACAGTCTTAAATGAGGCTAACATGCATATGGTTGGCCTAGGGGAGGAAACCTACGCATGAGCAGCCCTTTGCACCAACGTTCTGTTAATCATGAGCTTCTGATGAATACTTTCCCTCTTTAAATAAGAGTTGTCATGATCTGTTATTGGTCATAAAGCCAGAGAAAAGTGAAGCTGAATTTTGAACTAGTAATATACTCTGAGCAAGCGATAAATACCAGTATTCAACAGAAAGTTGTTAAAAATGGCCAATGAGCAATTTCAGTGGGTGTAATTCTGAAAGGAAAACACTGGATGTCAGAAAAAATAATACAATGTTAGTTGGGTAACAGTTTATAATAAAACGAACTTTGAAAGCTACATTAAGCTATAAGAAGAGGTTATGGCCCTATGCTCTGAAATCAAAGACGCTTTTGAATCGAGTTCTCTTCCAACATGAGAGTGACATAAGGACATTACATACAACTGGACAGGTGCAGAGATGGGGAAATTTGCAGTAAAGACACAAATCTGAGCACAGGCTCTACCTCAAGGTCTCAACGGACATGGTGACCTTAAAATCCTTGACTTTGGTAAATTTCCCGGAAAAAAAAAATTCCCTCCAATTTCCTCCTTAAAACAGTCTAAATAAGCAGTCTAAATAAAAGTCACAGACTAATACTAAAACGGCGTAAGGTTACCAACAATGCATTTTCCTCAAATGCATCATCTCAGGAGTAGAAATATTTCACATATGTTGGGTCATCATAAGAATACTGCTTGAGCAATGTGTTCCAAGATGATTTCTTACCTTTAATTGTAATGCTAAGTATTATAATTTTGCAAGTTTTCTATGAGTGCTGTATGTATGTAAACATTACAATGCCATCTACAACTATGATGCCACAGCTAAATTGCCTATTTTGCTGCCTAAAAAGTAGAAAATCCATTTCCTTTACTGCCTATGAAAACAGCTTGTTGTGAATCAGTGATGGTAGCTCAGAGCTGAAGTAGATACCATGAGCCCTCCAGTAATTAAGTGAGACACCCTGTCTCCATTGTCCTTCAGCTTGAGCTACGATGTTCTGCCTTACAGTACCCTTGCACAGGGGACATTAGCATAGAAAAATAGCTCATTCTGCAAATGTTCTGTTGCTAACCCACAGACTCGGTGGCATTTCTGGAGGCCTCATGGCAGAGTACAGCTGTCTTCCATTCTGTTTTCCTATTGAGAAGCACCCCCCGGAGCGGGGTATCAGGGGCCTATGTTCTTCATCTCTGCAGGATATTGTTATTAATCCTGGTAACTTAAAACCTGGCAACAGTCTTGATAGCACTCATCATGCAATTGTTCTGCACACCTTGCAATATTGGCAGCCACAAGCAATGACATCAGAGAGGTAATGGCTATTCTAACAAACCTCAGTGACCAGTAGTTGACCCCATCCAGAATACAATAACTGCAGGACAGCTGGCTCAATGATTCAAAAACACAACAATGGCAACAAAAAGGTTCAAGTGGACTGTCAGCTGTACTAGGTTACACTGATAGACCATTCTTGGATTCCCCTGGTTTATTCCAATGATGGAAAATTACGCACTAAACATCTGCTCAAACCTAATTGAAGGCAGCACTGTAGTGCCTTCAACTTATCTAACAACAGACAACAAAAATAGCTTTTCAATAAAATTAGTCAATTAAGTCCAACGAACACTGGCTTTTTGCCCTTTACAGGCAGCTTACTCACCGAGACCTGCTACATTGTGAATGATCTAAATTTCAGCTCATAAACAGCACTTATTAATAGTACATGCAAACAGAGACCTATTCCAAAATTTACATTAGAGCACGCCCATACAATTACCCATTGGGATCACTTGCATATGTGACTTGGCCTCACAATTGAAAAGTTACAGCTACAGGCATAGACAGCTGTGCAAGTCCACAACTGATGTTGTCCAATGCTTCGGGTAGCATTCCTTGTCAACTTAATAAAAAAACTGAAAAAAAAAAAAAATTTTTTTGTTTTGGAGCACTTTGATCCATTACAGCAGTAGAATGTTACAAAAAAATTCAATATCAAAGATAGCCAGGACATCGCCTTTCAGTCATTCAGTGTCTGGTTTCTCTGATTTGCGTCACTGATGCAGATCAAGAAGGCAATTTCACGATTTCTTATGACTTCTTCAGATGACGACATCCACTGTTATGGAAATAGAGCCACCACACATTATTGCTCACTGAAAACAGACATGCTGAAGTTGTATGTAGCAGCAGACCCTGTAAAGGAGCACTGGTGCGTGGGCACTTTTTACCGACTACGTTCCTGCTAATAAGGATTCAAAACGGGATATCAACATAAGAAGTTATCCCTGCATCAAATGAGAATGCACACTGCATCTTGAATTCTCACCGAACTCTTTTTACCCCTATTTTCACCAGCTACCAGCTGATTCAGCTTCCATTAAGATGCCCCAAGAAACCATGGAGCCCCTGCCTACTGTTAATACAGTCAGACTAGACATGGGAATAGCTAATCTCTTAGGATCCTGTAACTAAGCCCTGGGGCACTGTGCACCTCATGTAGCTCTGTTGTCTGAAAATGTGTGCCTGGCTGCTTAAAGGCACAGATGGCTCTGGGTGGGCTTTCAGCCAGATGTCATGAGAGTGTGGCACACAGTCAGATTGCCCTCCAGTCTGGAGAACAATGATTCGCCTGACTTTGCACTGGGAGAGGCTCATCCGCTCAACTCACTCAAAGTATACAGTATGTCTTCTCACGAAAGAATGTAAATGAGAGAAGTTTTTAAAAGAGAACTTCTAAAAATATGTATTGTACATTCAATACCACAATCAGTATCAGGTGAAAAGGAAACAAGATTCCTTTTAGATACAGAGTGACGTTTTGTGACTAAAACGGCAGAAATGGTATGGCACTCATGCAGTATACTCAGGTACACTCCAGTACAGTGTGAATCTGGTCAAATAACCACAAGCTTTGCTCATCCAAATGACTACAATATGGTTTCGTGACTTGACCACACCTTGTATAATTTTGAGGAAATTTTATCTAGACTAAGTAGTTCAGCAGTTTAATTACTGTTTCAGGGAGCTACTGTATCACATCACACTTTGGAACATGAGCAGTCAGCCCAGAGAAAGCAGCAGCAAACTGAGTCTACTTACAATGACCATGCGACAGACCTGTCCTCGGCAGAGCTCGGAGTAAGTGGAGTAATGCATGTAAATAACCCAGCTTCCCACTAAGATGCCCAGCCATGCCAGGAATAGGTACTTCACCTTTATGGCAGGGAGACGGCTCTGCAGAGGAGAGAGGTGAAAGAGAACTAGCTGAAACAGAGATGTCAACATCATCGGAGACAACATGGTGGCATTCTGTTTGGTTTAAAGCAAGCAAAATACAATGTGGTAAATACAGTGCAGTGTCGAGCATACACAACGTCCATTAATAATCATGAAATGTATTTTATTTCATGTAAAAATATACCACCCCAATTCCGAAATTGTTGGGACAAAGTATAAATTGTGAATAAAATCAAAACGCAATGACTTTCAAATCACACCAGCCAGTACTTTATTCACAATAGAACAGAGATAACATAGCACATGTTGAAACTGAGAAATTTTACAATTTTATCCGCAAAATGAGCTCATTTCAAATTTGATGGCTGCTACAGGTCTCAAAAAAGTTGAGACAGGGGCCTATTTACCATGGTGTAGCATCCCCTCTTCTTTTTGACACAGAGTGGGGGCATCTGGGCATTGAGGAGACAAGTTTCTTGAGTTTAGCCATTGGAATTTGATCCCACTTGTTTAATACAGGCTTCCAGCTGCTGGAGAGTTTTGGGTCTCCTTTGATGGACTTTTCATTTAATTATGTGGCAAATGTTTTCAATAGGTGAAAGATAAGGACTGCAGGCAGGCCAGTTCAGCACACGGACTCTTCTGCTACAAAGCCATGCTGTTCTAATAGCTGCAGTACGTGATTTTGCATTGTCCTGCTGAAATACACAAGGCCTTCCTTGGAATAGATGTCATCTGGAGGGGAGCATATGTTGCTCTAAAACCTTTATATACCTTTCAGCATTCATGGTGCTTTTTAAAACATGCAAGTGTCCCACACTATATGCACTAATGCATCCCCATACCATCAGAGATGCTGGCTTTTGAACTGAACGCTGATAACAGGAGGGGTGGTCTTTCTCCTCTTAAGCTCGGAGGACACAACGCCCATGATTTCCAACAAGAATGTCAAAGAGCCTTGGCCCACAGAACACGGCATCGCTTCTGGATCATGCTCAACAATGGCTTCCTTTTTGCATAGTGGCATCTGTGGATGGTACGGCAAACTGTGTTTACAGACAGTGATTTCATTTAGTATTCCTGGGCCCATTTAGTAATGTCAATGAAGGAATCATGCTGGTGAGTGTTGCAGTGGTGTCTGAGGACCCAAAACTCATGGGCATACAGTAAAGGTCTTCGGTCTTGTCCCTGACGCACAGAGATTTTTCCAGTTTCTCTGAATTTTTTGATGATGTTATTCACTGTCAATGATGAGACCTTCAAAGCCTTTGCAATTTGATGTTGAGGAACATTATTTTTAAAGTATTCCACTATTTTTTTATGCAAGCCTTCACAGGTTGGAGAGCCTCTGGCTAGCTTTACTTCTGAGAGACTCAGCCTCTCTAAGACATCCCTTTTATAGCCAATCATGTTACACACCTGATGTCAGATAATGTAATTACTTGCTAAATGTTCTTTCAGCTGATTCTCTTATTTATTACTTTTTCAGCCCTTTTTACCCGTGCTCCAACTTTTTTTTAGACCTGTTGCAGCCAAAAAATTTGAAATGAGCTAATTTTGTGGATAAAAATGTAAAATGTCTCAATTTCAACATATGAAATGTCATTTATGTTCTAATGTAAATAACATCTTGGCTCATGTGATCTGAAAGTAATTGCATTTTGATTTTATTCACAATGTACACTTTGTCCCAACTATTTTGGAATTGTGGTTGTAAATGAATCCATTAAAAAAACAGCATAATTATAGAGAAATGGAAAATACCAACGTATGAAATACTTTATTAATGTTTTGATAGAAACAACCAAAAGCATAACAATCATTGAATAGAAAAATAAATATCCACAAAATCAAGGTTTCATAATAATGGGCGCCCTTCATTCATACTTTGTGCAACCACCTCTGGCAAGGATAACAGCATGGAGTCTTTTCCTGTAATTAAAAACAAGGCTAAGGCACTCATTTAGGGGGATTTTGGACCATTCCTCGAAGCATATCCTTTCAAGATGCTTCACATTCATTCACTCAACTTAGCTCAAAGATTTTCAACTGGATTGAGGTTTGACGGCTGAGATGGCTAAAGCAGAACATTGATTTTGTTGTCACAGAACCATTACTATGTGGATCTTGAGGTATGCTTTGGTTCATTGTCTTGTTGCAAAGTCCATGGCCAAGTCCCAGCCTTCTGGCGGAGGCAACCAGATTGTCAGCCATAATGTCCTGGTGCTTGGTGAAATTCATTATGCCTTTAATCTTATCCAGTGCCCCTGGACCTCTTGAAGTAAAAGAGCCCCAAAACATGACTGACTCACCATCATATTTCACTGTGGGTATGACGTCCCTCTTTTTGTATGCACCTCTGTTTCAATGCTAAACATGCCGATGCTGTGTCTGACCAAAACGTGCAAATTTGGTCTTATCTGACCAAAGCACCTCGTTCCAGTCATATTTTAAATGACTTTTGGCAAACACAAAGCGCTTGTTTCTGTGTCTTCTGGTCAGAAAAGACTTCATTCTGGCAACCCTTCCAAAGAGCCAATAGTAGTGGAGGTGGCGTCTGATGGTGCTTTTTGAATCCTGATGACCCCAAGATGCCATCAAGGCCTGCAATTCCTTCACAGTGATTCTTGGGGATTTTCTCACTATCCTCCTCAGTATCCTGGGGGACAAAATGCAGTTGCGTCCTCTACCCCAGAGGTTTTCCATATCTTTGGAATTTTTTAATAATTTCCCTGACAGTGCTCAGCGGCATATTCAATCATTTGTTTATGTTCTTGTAACCATTACCTGATAAAAGATGGTCTATGACCATCTGCCTCTTCTGAACTGACAGTTGTAATGTTTTTTTCATGGTGCTGGATGACAAAGTGATATCGCAAGTGTGTTACCACATTTTTGTAGCCTAGTGGGACAGGAAGTGATGAAATGGCTCAATATTGCTCCTTAACACTTACATAAAAACTAAATAAGTGGACTAAATAAGTGGAATTTAATATCTGGTTTAATTTTGGTAGATGTTATTTGTAGTCATTTTAAGGGTTTCATTAATTGTGAATCATTCACAATCAATAATCATTAATTTATCAAATCAGTAAATGATTTTGATAGGTTCCATTGGAACAGTCAATATTTTTCACATTGTTATTTGGAGTTTCTCCAGAAATATAATTTTCAGAAAATTTTTAGTATTATTTGGGCATTGCCTGTCAGGGCGCCAGTATTCTGGAGCCCAATGTACATAGTTACACCCACAATTGGCAATTAAAAGATTACTGTGCAAAATGAAGCCAGTGTCCAGAAATGCTTTTTACTTCTGTGGTCTTGGAAGCATCAGTGATGGTCAGCTGCACAGTGGAAACGTATTATGGTCAGACAAATCAATATTTAAGGTCCCTTTTTGGAATACTCCAAACATAAGACAAATAGACCATCCAGACTGTTACCAGCAATAAGTCCAAAAGGCTTACATGGTGTGGAGTTGTGTCTGTGCCCTTGGCTAGGGTAACTCACACTTCTGTGAAGGCAGCATTAATGCTGAAAAGTACACGGAGCAATAAATATTCTGCCTTCAAGATGGCATCTTTTCCAGGGAGGTCCATGCATAATTCAACAAGACAACTCAAAACCGCATTCAACATGCATTACAAAGGAATGGCTGGCTGCATAAGAAGAGGATAAGGATGCTGAACTGGCCTTCCAGCAGTCCTGACTCATCATCACAGTCATCTTTATTTCAACGAGGAGGACAACTGAGAGCAAGCTCTCCATTTTAATGATGTTCTGGTTACAAAGCCTTTTAGCAAGAAAGCAGTTAAAAGCAACACATGAAGCTATAAAACACACAATATAAAAGCAAGTGAAAGCAATAGAAAGGACAACAGTAGCCTGTATAACAACATATGAGAGAAATCAGCTTATAGGAAAGTCAATTCAATGAAAAACTCATGTATTTACACTGCTCTGTGCAAACAAAAAAAGACTTGTACTGTCCAAAGGGAATTTTAAATGCTTCTGTAATTTATTCCACTTGCGTGGGGGATAATGTTAAAATGCCAGTTTTCTGATCTTAGTGCTTACAGGCTGATTTTCAAGGACTAAATCTTGTGACCCGGTACAGAGCGAGACTGATTTGAAATTAATAAGAGATGAGAGATTTATTTATTTATTTATTTCCATTTTATTTCAACAGGGTGGCCCTTTCAGTCAAAAAAAACTGCTCCTCCAAGGGGTCCTGCACAGTAAAATGAACAGAACATAAACTGACAAGTGACAAAATATAGAAGACATAGAATACATACGAATAGAAAAAAAACGAAAAATAAGAATTCAGCTCAAGGATTTCATGAAACACTTACAAAAGCAAGGAAAAGCACAGCGAAAAGTAGAAGCAAAGCACATTTCTATATTAAATACATATACAGTGGGGGAAATACGTATTTGACCCCTTGCTGATTTTACAGGTTTGCCCACGAACAAAGAGTGCAACGGTCTATAATTTTAATGATAGGTTTATTTTAACAGTGAGTGACTGAATATCACCAAAAAAGTGGAATAAGACATTGTATGCATTTTAGGAATTTATTTGCATATTTTTGGTCAAAAATAAGCATTTGACCCCCTGAACAAACAGCATGTTCATATTTTGTAGAAAAGCCATTATTGGTCAGCACAGATGTCAAACAATTTTTATAGTGGTTGACAAGGTTTGTGCACATTTTGGCAGGGATGTTGGCCCACTCCTCCCTGCAGACAGCCTCCAAATCATTCAGGTCCCGAGGCTGTCGCCTTGCAACCCGAATTTTAAGCTCCCTCCAAAGATTTTCAATTGGATTCAGGTCTGGAGACTGGCTAAGCCACTCCAGACCCTTGATGTACTTCTTCAGCCACTCTTTTGTTGCTTTGGCGGTGTGCTTAGGGTAGTTGTCGTGCTGAAACACCCATCCTCGACCCATTTTCAGCTCTCTCACTGAGGGTAGGAGCTGTTGGTCCAGAATTCCACGGTATATGGCCCCGTCCATCCTCCCCTCAATGCAATGAAGTTGTCCCATCCCCTTGGCTGAAAAGCACCACTGTGCTTGACGGTGGGGATGGTGTTCTTTGGGTTGTACTCTGTGTTCTTTGCCCTCCAAACACGGCGAGTTGAGTTGAGCCCAAAAAGTTCTATTTTGGTCTCATCTGACCACATCACCTTCTTCCAGGCCTTCTGAGTCATCCAGGTGGTCAATGGCGAACTTCAGGCGGGCCTGTACATGTGCCTTCTTGAGCAGGGGGACCTTGCGTGCGCTGCAGGATTTCAATCCATGACCGCGTAGTGTGTTACCAACTGTTTCTTTTGTAACTGTGGTCCCATCTGCCTTCAGTTCATTAACCAGTTCCCCCCTTGTGATTCCTCACCGTTCGCATGATCAGGGACATCTCATGAGGCGAGACCTTGCATGGAGGCCCAGACCGAGGGAAGTTGGCAGCAGTGTGGTACTTCTTCCATTTCCTGATAACTGCACCGACAGTTGATCTTTTCTCTCAAAGTTGCTTTCCGATTCTCATGTAGCCCATCCCAGCCTTGTGTAGGTCAAAAATCTTGTCCCTGATGTCCTTAGACAGCTCTTTGGTCTTGCCCATGGTGGAGATGTTGGAATCTGGTTGTTTGGAAGTGGACAGGTGTCTTTTATACAGGTAATGAGGTGAGGCAGGTGTGTTTGATGTAAATAATTAGTTGGGATTGGGGGTGTGTCTTAAAGAAAGACTAACTGGCTTGTGGGACCCAGAATACTTGCTGTTTGGTAGGGGGTCAAATACTTATTTTTCCTCATCAGTTATCAATTTTCCTCATGGTTATCAATTTTTATAAATTCATATGATGTGATTTTCTGGAATTTTCTTTGTGATTCTATCTCTCACTGTTAGAATGTATATACGATTAAAATTATAGATCGTTGCATTCTTTGTAAGTGTTCAAACCTGCAAAATTAGCGAGGGGTCAAATATTTATTTCACCCACTGTATGATGAATGCCAAAATTTACTAGTGATTAAAATTGGTTACATATAATTCAGGTACTAGATAAAAGTCTACAATATTTCTTGAATGAGATACCTGGGCAGTGCACAAAAAACAGCATAATAAATCAATAGGAGTCAATGCTGTTTAAATGCGGTAGAAGAGGAGTATACCTTGTTCAGGAGGAATCCTTTTAAGACTGGCAGTTTAATGCAATGCACTGAGATCATAAACAGTCAGGAGGTGGGGAGATGCACATCAAAATACCAATGTTTCATCACCAAAAAAATCAAATATTCAACGCTACTTTCAGTGTGCCTTTGATCTGTTGTTTCTTAGACATTTATATTTCTGTTTTTACTTTTTCCTCTGTGATCTGTACCTGTGTTTCAGTTAATTATTTAATTGTCCATGTTGATTTCCTAGCCTTTGCCCCGTATTCCTCCTCGAGTTCATCTACTTTCCTCTAACGGTTTGTGATATTTTTCTCACCACTTATGTTCTGTGTCTATTTCCTCTTACCATGTCCACATGCTGCTGTTTACCTTTCTTTGCATGCGCCTCGTCTGCTTTGGTTATTTGATTGATTTCTATGATTGTTTTGTGCATCGACCCCCCCTCATTGCATTCTTCTCGCCCCACTCCTCACCTGTGCCCTGTTTGCTCATTTATCTGAGTTCAGTAAAGTTCCTGTCTTTGTTATTCTTTGGAAGTTTGTCCCAATTTCTATCGTTCAGCATGGTTCAAGCCATGTTTATGTCTGCCTGCTTTCTCTTGTGTTCTGACAGTTCTGACCCCATTTCTCTGTTTTTTGGATTTCCTTGTCTTATACCGCTTTCAGCCTGCCTGTTTTAATGAGCTCTGCCAGTTTTGACAACGCCTCCAACATTCTTCTTGGTACGGCAATCCTGCCCACTGGTTCTGACCCAGCCTGCTCGATCTTCCCAGTGACTAATTAACTTTGTTTTATTTCATTCTCCTGTCTGTGCTTGGATCCATGCTCGACCAAAACAGCCATTACTAGGTAGGTTTATGGACCCCTCCACCTCGAAATTGAACCAATCTCTCTAGATTTCGTGTGTACATAATTCAAAAGACATACCTGCTGTTAAATCAACCAAGCTTCAACTCAATAAAACAAACAGCTCTCCTGATACATGCTATTCATTTTCTGATACAGCATAACCTTGTGATTGATGCCCTATGCTAAGCTTTGTGCAAAAAGATGCACAACTAAATGCAATCACAACCTCTTGCCTGTGAGGTAATTACATTAAAAAGTGTGGGTGGTGTGACGTAACTTCCAACCAATGAAAACACATCGAGAACAGTGGAGGTTAACATCATGTCCTCAAAGAAAAATATAGGACACTCAGAAATTGAGCCGAGTCCTCACTTCAGTTCACAAGCAGAGGAAACAAATTATCTTCTGTTCTCTAATGGATGAGACTTGACGACACAAAAGCACTTATGACTTCATAAAATTGCAAATACAGATGAGTAACAAATTAAAGAGAAAAGCAGCATTAAGTGTATTTGCACTGTATTGGGCCACCATGATTCTGTGGTGAATAAAGAATCTTTAAGTTTCAAAAATGAATGCCTCCACCAGTTTTCACTTTCTTGCAAGCAAATGTTCATTCTGTGAATTGTTAAGATAAAATCACATCCATAAGTTATTTGTAAACCCCTGAGATGGTTTGGCGTGTAAATCCCACTAGATCAGCAGTTGCTGAAATACTCAGAACAGCCATGTCACATTCAAAGTCACTTAAATCAATTTTCTTCCCCACTCTGATACTGGGTATAACCTTGAGCAGATTGCCTTGACCATGTCTACATGCCTAAATGCACTGAATTGCTGCCATGTGATCAGCTGATTAAATATTTGCGTTTGCACTCAGTAGAACATGTGTACCCAGTGACATGGCTGGTGAATGTATGTTTTGCTGAATCACACGTGAATGCATGCAGAAAGAATATTAAAGGGGATAAGCAATGTGCAGACAACAGGAGGTTTAGACAAGCAGGTGCAGTGAAGACCATCGCACCATCACCACAACTACAAGCCACCACCAGAAAAATTGAAATGAAACAGCATAAAACACAATGTCAAAAGTTATTTGAAATGGCAAAATATAAAGGAAAATGTAAAAAAAAAGTAATCTTAATATCATTTAAGAAGTGAAAGAAATGATTCAATTGATTTATTTATTTTTAAAATATATTTTTTATATTGATCAAAATACCCCAATTTGAAAAGGTTAAAATTCAGTAATAACTTCCACAGAAAGCACTAGATTGTACTGTTTAAGATCTTTTTTTTTCTAAATTTAAGGGGGATACCCTTCCCACAATTGCTTGTGAATGTTGGCAAAAAATCTGGGTGAAAATTTGCCATGATTCCAACCACTAGTTATAACATGGACATTTTTAAAACATATCATGGCCATTTCAGTTAGATGATTATACAACAATTATATCTATCATTGAAAGCATTCACAGCATATTTAAAATAGGATATTTAAAAAGATTTTCAAGGAAGTGGCCCAATTCATTACTCTTTATTTACCGACATCGTCAGGTCAAAAAAAAATTGTATTTCATGAAACCAAATTATGACCAACTGGTCACATTAACGTGATAAGCACTGTGTATAAGAAAATAAAAAAAATAACCATTTATGCAAAAGCCTAAGGTATACCCTTAGTGTTTATAAGCTCATAAGGTCATTCATTGTCTAAACACTGCTTCACTATATTTTCACGTCTGGTTTTCACTCTGGCATTTTTTGTAATAATATGCAGTGATTATCCACATACTTAAGAGAGAATCCTGTCAACTAAAAATATCATATTGTTGTAAAAATTTACACACCAACAAAATTAAATAATTTATTGCACAAACATTAGTCTTTGCATTGAAAAGAAACTGTCATCTCATTAAATGCATAAATGTTTCCATGACATTGAATATCTTGGCAGTTCCGTTTGAGAACATGGAAAATTTGGTCATATTAAAACCTGCTGGAAATCGGCATCCATTGTTGCCATGTTATAGCTTAATGTCCAAAGCATCTAGAACAAGAGAGTTTTGTAACCTGTGTAACCTTAAAATTAGATTTTTGGGACAAAAGCCCCAAACTTAGATTTTTTGCAAATTGAGCCATTCTTATCAAAGTAATATTGATGTGAATGGAAATACTGTAAAACAGTAACCCTCATATTTTTAATACTGCATATCACAGGGATGGATCATCATTAATGCCTGTATACATCGTTTATAAAATGTTTCATATCCACAGGGACTTGAGCCGGCGCTTTCTTCCAATTTCCCATATGACTGGAGATGGAAAAGTTAAATTTTTTTTTATTTTTTACTTTTTAATAAAAGCAACTATATAATGCAAAATAGAAAAGAAATAATTAGCTTCTCCATTATCAATAACAAATATGAACTTTGTCCCGGACGACACATGATGTGTCCCACTGAACATGTCCCATATGACACATTTTGACTTTCCATTAATTTCAATTTTCTGTTGACCAAAATCTTTATTTCAATCGAATTATAATAACAGATCTAAAAGCATCTAATGCACTGATCAGCGACAAGATTAAAGCCTCCTGCCTAATATATTGACATCCCCGCCTTGTGCAGCCAAAACAGCTCCATCAAACTGATGTCACTTAAATCATTTAAATTCACAGCGACTTGTGCCACTGTAGCTCTCTTACTGGTTTGGACCAGAGGGATAGGCTTCACAGACATGGTACATCAATGAACCTTGGGCGCCAAAAACTCTGTCGCTGGTGAGGATGGCAGAGATAGAGAAGGAGGAACTGAAGGACTGCTGAAAGAGGAAGGGTGGTGCAAAATCTTTTTGTGCCTACATTTTTTATGAACTATATGAAACTTTACTTTCAAATCCATGCATATATGTTGTCCTGTATAACACATGTTCACATATTGCTTTTTTCCATCAAATTTTGTTACTTTAATAATCTTCATATGTTTCAAAATGGTTATATTTCATTGTTTCTCACGGATAATGTCCAAATACAAGGAGAGGTATGGTGATTTTATTGATGTCTCTTAAGGTATTTTCAACCAGTTTAACGGATGTCCTGTACAAAACTTCTGCATGTCCCGTTCAACACATTGTTCCCGAAAAAAAAGCTTATGTTAAGCATATTTTCAATAAAGATCATCTTAAAGTTATAACTCCATTAAAGTGTTCTTGTGTGTCTACAATGTCCATTGAGTAGCATTTCAATAATATTCATCCACGCAACTCACAGATTTTTTGGTCTGAACTCAATTTGCCAAAAATTTAGTTTTTTTCAGCACCATTTTTCAGTTATGTGTACATACACGTATGCACACGAACACTTGTTTTTCTGTAGCCTTGGAGACCAAAGTCCTGTTTCTATTCCCAATCTTAACACTAACCTTTACTCTACCCAATTAACCCCCAAAAACTACGAAACTTCTAACAATAAATTAAAGCCGAACTTCAATCTAAAGTCTGAGTCTAAAACTAAGACCAAGACCCCCTAGCCCTACACCAAGCCCAAAGCCCAGAATTAAGCTGTGTGGAAATGGTCGATTTTTTTCTCTCTTTCTTTTTTTCAGACTTCACAATCATTGTGAGGTCATTTGGACCCCATTAGTATCACCCCCCCCCCCCCCAAAAAAAAGAAAAACACGCAGCGAGAGAGAGAGAGGGAGAGGGAGAGAGAGAGAGATGTAGCAAAATGCAGTGTCTCTACCCACATCGATCGCCACGTTTATACTAACATTGTTGGAGCCATAAATATAGGTAATTCGACAGACCTCATGTATTAAGCATATTGCCATTGTAATTGTAGGGTGAGCGGACTCCATCGTCACATAACATGCACGCTAGCAGGGTACCAAGGCAGAAGTGCCCTTTATTGTAAACAAGATCACAAGTGAGGCTACACGTCAGATGAGCTGTCATGTAACGTTATCAAACTATCTCATTTCTGTATGATTAACGTTTACATGCAGACAACCAACGACAGAACGGATTCGCGCAAATTCCTCCCATGACATGCGTCGCTAAGCTAGCTCATTAACATCATTCAGCTAGCTAGCTTACTCATAAAACCGCTTAAAACGTCATTAGCTCGATGATTTTATAACAATAGTCCTTACCTGTAAGCCTTTCGACAATGGGCAAAGCAACACTAAATGCACAAGTCTTCGTAAACCTCTTGTCATATTTAGGTCCGGAGATGCTTTCGAGGATGCAGATGATTGGCGAGTCAGTGAACCTTTATTCCAATCGAGTCACATCGTTGTCTACGCAAAACATGATTTCGCAGCACCCAATTCCTCCAAGATGATCACATTCACAGTTTCTGTATGACTAAATTTCCCCCAATACGAGTATTTGGTTTATATTTCCGTTATTCCAATTATTATTGTTTCTTTTCATCTGAAACGGCAACCTTGCAATGCTGCGCCAACAATAACTGATCTGGTCGCCGGGTCAGCAAGCAAGGATTCCCCGACATAGGGGTGAGAAGACAAGAAAACTCTCTTCCTCTTCCTCGCTGCTCACTGATCACATCGCAACGAAGATCACCGAGGAGAAAATAATAATTTTAAAGCCATCCCCTGTGGCATAAAATAAAAACTTTCATGCGGCATGTCCATCACGGAGCTAGTGAGAAATGCACAGATTATGTACCAGCTAAGTAGGGATATAATACATCTAACATCTTCGGCTGAACCAAGACTATTTTTCAGTTCCACAAGGACGCAGAGCCAAGTGGCCTACGGTTCAACCAGACGAGTTCCCCATCGCTTTCATGTAGCCAGTTGCATCATTCGAGCTGTCATACTTGCTTTAATACGAGGAAATAGACCATCTCGCTACAGTGTAGATACATCAGAAGCCTCCGTTCTGCAGCGGCTGCGTTTCATGCAATCAGACAAGCTTTAATTAAAGGGGATGTGATGCTGGAGCAATACTCCAGTTTACAATTGTCCGACTTAAAAACAGCAATGCACTATGAGTGAGCGGTCAAGCTATATTTGGTATTTAGAGGGTGACCGAAAAGTAATAGCCATCCCAAGAGAAAAGGTATTGCAACAACCAAAGGCAGAGATACAATGCTAGATTAAGCAATTATAATGACTTTAGTGTGTTAGTGTTGCTGAAAAGTCATCTGGGCCAATGACATTTTCTTACATTTTCAAAAGAATGTATTTTTGTAATCCAAGGAATATTAACATGGAGTCAATAAATGTAATAGTTACGAAGTACAACTAAATTTGACAGAAATAAACGCAATGAAGGCGACATTACGACGATTTCCTCCATTATTTTGTAAATATTTGAAACCCAAGATACATAACCTCTTGACTAGTCGATTTCAAAGTGGGTACATGAGCCCCAAGTGAAATTTATTCAGACAACACTACCTAAATTTTAAAAGCCATGTACTTTTCTTTTTCTTTGAAACTGCCTGAATGGCTAATGCAAACTTTCTACTGGACATGATGACTTCAGCCAGCATCTCTCGCTGGCAGTCATGGACCAGAACCTACTGTGAATGCAAGTCCATTCTTAAAATAATCTGCCAAATGTTGTGTAAGTGGTTCAAGAGGCCTCTGGTGCATTGTCATCCCCTTAATGCAATTGTTTTCTGGAGGTGTGCTTGCAGTGAAACGAAAAAAAGCATACCCACAAACCACAGTGTTCTGTACTCTACATTACTACATCAGCTATAGGCGGCAGTTTGTGAGGTAATTCCAGTACTGTTATTTGAAAACCTGAGCTTCAGTATTAGAACAGAATGATAATTTGATCAACCCCATCAAAGTGGAACACAGCAGAGCAAGCCATTACATATAGTAGTTTATTTTCTTACACCAACCAAATCAGCACCAATTCAGTGTTGTTTCCCTCAAGCATCATATTTTTGAACACTGATAATTTTTCTTTCTTTATTGAGAGGTTCTATTTAACGAATCAGCAAAGGATATTTCTGGGTATGGCATTCTAAGTGGACAAAATGTTAGTAGGAAATGTTAAAAATAATGATCACTTTTGCAGAACCTTCAGAAGAACAGATGTTCCAGCGGTGGTTCAAGTTAACAAAATCAAATTTATTTCCTATAAGTTTAAACATAGAATCTAGGTCTTTCAAAGTCAGGTCTCCTTTCAAACAACAGCATCAAACATTTTGCCACATGGTCTCTTAAACATGGCTGCTCCTGCAGCACCTGGGGTCAGAGGTCCATGTGTTACCCTCTCCATTCCCCACAGCTCCATCCAGTGCACAGGTAGGGAACTACTTTGGAGAAAGGTCATTATTTTTTCATGTATAAGTTCCAACAAACTCCGGCCCGATGAACCTAGTTCATCCAAATTCATGTCACATTAATCAATTAATTCAATTCAAGATTATACAGGAGTTGTATGGGTCTTCTCACCATTTTCTTTCCGGGCAGTTCCACTGCACAGCTTCTTACTTTACCATCTCTGCCATGGAATACCTCGTGCACACGTCCCATCTTCCAGAGCTGTCTGGGCATCATGTGGTCATGTACCAACACCACATCATCTACTTTAATGGTGGGCGTTTCCTTCATGGATTTCAAGTGAGCCGATTTCAGTTCCATTAAATACTCACTTCTCCATCTGTTCCAGAATCCGTTCAATAAACGTTCTCTATATCTCCATCTCCTGTTCACTTCTTTTCGGGTACCTTGTGTAATGTTAATGTCCTTCACTGTCTGTGGGGGAAGGGAGGTTGTGCGTCTACCTGTCAGGAAGTGAGCAGGTGTGAGGGGTGTCTGGGTTCCCTCCTCATTCAGGTATGTCAGCGGCCTGGAGTTTATGGTCGCCTCCACCTCTGTTAGAAAGGTTTGCATCTCCTCAAAGGTCAAGAAAGCCCTACCAAGAATTTTTTTCAGGCAGGTTTTTACAGACCGCACCATTCGTTCCCATATCCCACCCCACCAGGCAGCACGTTCTACAATAAACTTCCACTGAATTCTTTTCTCTGCGAATAAATCAGTCAACTGTTTTGATTTGATTAGAGCATTCCATAATTCCTTTAAGTCTTCGGATACTCTCTTGAATGTTTTGGCATTATCAGAGTATATTGTTTTACATAGCCCTCTTCTCGAAATAAATCTGCGAAATGCCAACAGAAAGCATTCTGTTGTCAAGTCTGTCACTAATTCTAAATGCACGGCCCTTGTAACTGCACATGTAAATATCGCTATGTAGGCCTTTTTATGATTAGGCTTGACATATAACGGACCTGCAAAGTCTACACCTGTTACTTCAAAGGGGTCTGATTCAGTGATCCTATCTGCAGGTAAGGGGGCTGTTACCTGTTGGCAGGCCTTTACTCTGAATTTCTTACAAATGAGGCAACGATTCAGAATCTTTTTTGTGACTTGTCTGCCTCTCAAAATCCAGAATTGTTCACGTATTTGGGTCAGGGTGCTTTGTAGCCCACTGTGAAGCACATCCTCATGTGAACGTTTGACTTGAAGCTCTGTGAATGTGTCCTGTTCGGGCAATATACAGGGGTGCTTTTGTCTATAACTGAGATTTGATTTTTGGAGACGTCCTCCCACTCTCATCATTCCTTTGTCATCCAAGAACGGGTTGAGGTCTTTTATTTTGGATTTTCTATGTACCTCTGTTCTTGTTTGTAGCGCTTTGATTTCCTGTGGGAAACATTTTTGCTGGGTCACTTTTATCCAATGGCATTCTGCCGCATCAATTTCATCTGCGGTCAGCGGCCCTTGTCTTCTCGCTTTGTTGCGTGTGTTGAACACAAACCTTTTTATCCAGGCAGTGATTCTAAGACTTGTTATTAGTCTACTATATTTATCAAGGGAAAAAAGCACATTTTCAGGTTTGCCTTGTGGGCCTACTTTGTCCTCTTGTGCTACGAGTAGATACTGGTTCACTTTGTCGCTGTTCACCTTTTCCTCTGGTGAATCCAGTGCAAAGTGTGCGTCTCGGAGCCACTCCGGCCCGTGCCACCACAGTGGTTCTCCTTTCAAATGTTCCACGGCAATTCCTCTTGTGCCCAGGTCAGCTGGATTGTCCTTTCCTGGGCAGTGTCGCCAATCCTTAGGGTCAGTGAGGGACTGGATCTCTACTATTCTATTGGCTACAAATGGTTTCCACTGTTTTGCTGACCCTCTGATCCAATGCAGTGCTATTGTGGAATCTGTCCATAAATATGTCTGTGACACTGGTTTAGTCATAATGCCTGTAAGGTATTTACATAGTCTTGCACCTATAAGCGCTCCTAATAGCTCAAGTCTAGGTAATGTCACCCTTTTTAGAGGGGCTACCTTTGTTTTGGATGTTATCAACATACAATTACTCACACTGTCTGTACTGACTGTGCGCAGGTAGGCTGCTGTGCAATATGCAGTTTCACTAGCATCACAAAATACATGAATCTGACGCTCTACAATAAGGCCTGGGTCAACTGTATTGTATGATCTAGGGACATAAATTGTCTTTACCATTCTGAGTTCATCATACCACTGGCTCCATTCGAGTGACAGGTCAGTGGGTAGCACTTCATCCCATTCCAGTCCACGTTCCCAGGTCTCTTGAAAGAGGTGTTTCACTCTTACAGTGAACGGGGAGAGGAAGCCCATTGGGTCGAATAGTCTGGCTGCTGTTTGCAGAACGCGTCTCTTGGTGTTGCAGGTATCTTTAGAGTCATGCAGGATGCTGGTTAAATCTAGGCTGAATTCATCAGTTTCTCTGTTCCAAGTTAGTCCCAGAACTTTGGTTGGTTGTGTGTCAATTTTCTGTTCCACTTTCTCTTCCTTCCATTTTTCCTCAAGCTCATCTGAATTTGACTTCCATTTGCACATTGACATGCCTGCTTTGCTCATGATTTCATTTGTTTCCTGACAGAGCCTATAGGTGGATTCTACATCATCTCCCCCACATATGAAATCATCCACATAGAGTGTCTCTCTCAACACTTTGGCTGTAGTTGGGTACTCAGCCTCGCAATTTTCCAAATGATGCCTTATGGTTGCTGATAACAAGAATGGACTGGTTGTCGCGCCGAATGGGACACGTGTCATTCTCATTACACACACATCATCCTTTTCGCTCAGTTTGGGAACAGTGTTCGTCCATAGGAATCTGAGGGCATCCCTGTCATTTTCATCTATAGCGATTTGCAGGAATGCCTTTTCAATGTCTGCCGTAAATGCAATTCTATTCTCCCTGAATTTTAGCAAAACGCTCAATAGGTCTGGGTTGAGGTTTGGGCCTGTGTAAAGACATTCATTGAGTGATATACCATCTTTGTCATGTGAGGATGCATCAAAGACAACTCTCACCTTGGTCGTTGCGCGCTCTTCTTTTATGATGGCATGGTGAGGTAAATAATATAGCGGATTTTCTGTCGATTCTGTTTTAACTGGTTCAACTATTTTCTTGTCTAGATAATCATTTATCACCTCATTGTATCTCTCATAAAAGTTACCATTAGCTCTGAATTTTCTCATTAAATGTTGGAATCTATTTAGAGCAACATTTCGATTCGAAGACAGTCTCGTGTTTTCCTGTCGCCACGGTAAACGCACCTGGTAGCGCTCCCCCGTGTGCGTAGTTGTCTCTTTAAAGTGCTCTAGCACATACTCGTCTTCTGTACTCATCTTTGTCTCTTTCTCGGGTGTAATACCGAGAGATTCTAGTTCCCAAAAGGAACGTAACTGGTCAGACAGTTCTTTGTTTTCAACATGTATGTGCATCACTTCGACTGTGGGCACCTTGGTGCTCACTTGCATAGTTGCGATTGTGCCTTGGACGAGCCATCCGAACATACTGTCTACGGCTACAAGTCCGTCAGGGAATCTTTCGGTTTGCCCAGTGACTATGCTCCAGTAGTAATCGGCCCCAATTAGAATTCCCACGTCTTGGTTTTCCATTCCATATACTAGTATGTCTGCGAGGAGCATTCCCTTTTCGTTCATCTTCCTGCGTAATTCATCTCCGGGCATTGACATTATGGACGGGCATACATGAGGGGATTCTAACACGTCAATTTCAATTTTCTGGCCATTTCTGATATCGGACAGAGTCACGCGTACCCTCTTGCATTTCATTTGCTTTGGGTTTAGACTACCAAATGTATGCAAATTTAATGTTTCTTCCCCGACTACGGGGAGATTTAACATGCGAGATATATCCTCGCGTATGAAGCTACGCTGGCTTTCTCCATCTAGAAGACACCTGGCTAACATGCTATTTTGAGGGGTAATCAGCCAAACTGTTGCTGTCTGTAGCAGCACAGTACTGTTACCTGCGTTACATGGGGACATGACTGCAGAGCTTGGCACGGGCTGCTGTGGCTGTGCGCTGTGGGCACCATGCGCTCCGATCGGTCCCGCTCCATGGGCACGGTGGTTGGATGCGGCATGTTGCGCACCGTCCAGCAGCTGGTTGCAGACCGTCCTGTAGTGTCTGCGTCCACAGTTCTCACATGACACTTGAGCCTTACAAGTTCGTGCAACATGTTTTGTCCCAAGACAAATAAAACAGCGTCCTTGTTTTTTCAGAAAGTCTCGTCTGTACTCTATTGTCCATTCGGCACAGTTCTTAGAAAGGTGGTCTGTTCTGTTGCAAAATATACAGCTTTGCGGGACTGCTGCATGTAACGCTGCGGTAGAGGTTCGATTGCGCCTTTGTTCCCATAACGGTAGGTTGGGTGACCGATTGGGAAATTCAGGTTCTTTGACGGAGGAGCTCCCTGAGCTAACTATATTTGTCCGCTCTCTGCTCTCAACCTCCCTCTTAAGAAACTTCATGAGGTCCTTGACCCTGAGCATGTCATCCGCATTTTCTTTACTGAAGTCTAGTGTTATGCTCTCTGGTATCATTTTCATTAGTATGGGGCATAATAAGCTTCCATACTGATCGGATACAACGTCTAGTGCGTCAAGGCTTCTAACCTGTATCTCAATGTCATCGTGCAGTTTACGCAGGGCTATAATGTCACTTGCACGCTTGACTGGAGTCAGGTTCAAAAGTTTGTTCATATGTGCGTTAATCAATAAGTCTTTTCGGCCAAATCTGTTATGCAGCATTTCTATGGCACTGTCATAATTTGCAATGGTTAATGCAAGCCCTGCAATGACATTTGCGGCCTTGCCGGTCAAGTATGACTTCAAATAATTAAATTTGTCTACTTTGCTAAGTTCAGTATTTTGATGAATGGCCATATCAAACTGATTCCAGAATGTTTGCCATAAACTCACGTCTCCATGGTATTTGTCAATCACCAGTCTGGGGAGTTTGACTGTGCATGCTCCTCTGGAATGCGTTGATCTCTCTGATCCTTCTCTTTCTTCTTTAGTTTTAGAGCGAAGGAATCTTTTAATCTTGTTCCTCCGCATAGTGATATTCTCCATATATTCCTGATTGGTTTGCCATTCATCTTCCAATTCTTCTGGGTCAACTCCAGGTTCCATGGCCATGTCCATTTCAATCAAGTTCATTTTCTTCTCCTCCAATACTTCTCCAAGGTCCTCCAAGGTTCCCACATCCATGTCTTCCAATCTTCTTTCCTCAGTTAGACTGTCTATCTTTGACAGCAACTTGCTCACCGAACCACGGAGTACTCCTCTTTTCTTCCGTAGCATTGGATAATCAGGTTTTGCTGGCATTGTCTGTGTCTTCCTTGGCTCCAAAAACAAGAACAAAAAATATCCTTCTTGGTTCTGAAGGATCCCGGGTTTCGGCACCACTTTTTGCAGAACCTTCAGAAGAACAGATGTTCCAGCGGTGGTTCAAGTTAACAAAATCAAATTTATTTCCTATAAGTTTAAACATAGAATCTAGGTCTTTCAAAGTCAGGTCTCCTTTCAAACAACAGCATCAAACATTTTGCCACATGGTCTCTTAAACATGGCTGCTCCTGCAGCACCTGGGGTCAGAGGTCCATGTGTTACCCTCTCCATTCCCCACAGCTCCATCCAGTGCACAGGTAGGGAACTACTTTGGAGAAAGGTCATTATTTTTTCATGTATAAGTTCCAACAATCACAACTCTGTTTGGATGGCATTATCTACCTTTTTACAAACTTAATCTGAGACACCCCCCCCCCCCCCCCACCCTTCCCCCTTCTGTTATCATAATAATAATAATAATAATAATAATAATAATTTATTACCTCCTAAAAGAAGATTACAATGGCACAGAGACAAGGTTTAAGACATTACAAACAATGTAAAAATATATTTATTTATTTATTTTAATTTATTAACCTGCGCCGAGGAGGTTTATGTTTTCGGTGCCGTTTGTTTGTTGGTTTGTTTGTTTGTGTACAAGATAACTCAAATACTAATGGCCGGATTTTCATGAAATTTTCAGGGTAGGTGGGTATTAAGTCAAGGAAGAGGTGATTACATTTTGGCATATCTAGGCCAAAGTACTGCTGAGATATACTCCAAAGTTCAAGATTTCAAGTCTTTCCAATGGGCCAGAGTTCCAATTGCCGTGCTTTTGGCTTTGCTGCCCCCTGGCGGCAGAGGTTCTGCGCTCTCTGAGTGCGCTTCTAGTTACTTCTTTTTTTATGTTTTTCCTTCTTGCCTGATAGCCAATTCCTAGTAGACTCCCACTATAACCTCCGTATGTACGTAAATGCGTACATATATGTTCACACGTTCATGCGCACACATACACACGAGCTCATGCACTCCATCGTTGTGCGAAGGTTGTTGCTGCCCTGCTTTCTCGGCATTTTCAATGCTTTGTCTCTTTGGTGCGTATGTGTCTCCATTGTCTATTACTATAATTGAGTCTGTTCCTTTATTATTATTATTATTGTTTCCCTTTTCTTATTTTATTTTTTTATATTTTTATTTGTGAATGTATCATTATTTATTTACGGTTTCTTTCCTATGGTTACTATTCTCAACTGTACTGTTACTTTTTATCATCTTTATATTCCTTGTGTGAAACTCCCACATCACATTTCCTTACCTACATCCCTTTTTCTCTCTTTCCCCTTCCCCTTCTCCCCTGCCCCATTGTCTGGTATCTCTGGAACGGGCAGCACTGGAAGGAAAGGCTGGATCACCATATTTTTCCCATTCCATCTGCACCCCACTTTTACAGCTGCTGGGCTTCTCCCCAGTGAACTCTGGGCTTTGGGCAGAGGCGCACTGAGCAGCTCACCAGGTGATCGCAGGCTTGCACCAGAGACTGGAGCCTGAGAGCAGTCTGAAGTCTTCAGTCAGCTGACATGAGACACGAGGGGCTGCAGGAGGAGGATGGGGGCTTCAGGTGCCTGGAGAGGACTCACTCCAGTGTGAGGAGACCATGTGAGGTCCACAATGGGTCGGATCTCAACCCGCCCCTTTCCGATGGGCCGGGTACCAACCCGCCCGCGTCAGATGAGCCGGGTACCAATCCGCCAGCTTCAGAGAGGCCGGGCTGGGTACGAGCCCATGGCCTGCTCGCTCTGAGATGGTGGCGCTGCCCATTGCACCAACGTGCGGCCCCTACCCCTTTACAACATTCAAATTTTCTTATCAATAACCGCATAAGAAGGAAGGAGAAGGAGTATATGGATAAATAAACAATAACTTGGATGATTCTGCCGGACCGACCCTGCTGACCCGTTCGGGAGCTCCCTGACGATGTCCGGATCCTCGCCCAATCCATATTTATTTTCATTTATTTCTTTATTCTACTTTTTTTTTTTTTTTTTTTATTTTTTTTTTTTTTTTTTTTTTTCCTTCTTTTCAGGCTCCCCTTCCCATGTGTCCATACAGCTCTGGTTGTCCTACCCCCCCCCCCCCCTTTCCTTTTTTTCCCCTTGTCCTTTTGATAGGAGGTTAGAAACTACAAACTACACACACACATACACACACATACACGCACGCGCGCGTTTACCACCGCATAACTTCTTCAGCTTCATCACTGATTTATCTCTCTCTCAAATTTTTGTTGATTGGCCTGCCTCTTCTGTTCTTGTCTTTGCTTTACTGTCAACGTTTTGTCTTATTTTTTATAGCAATTAAAAAAATGTAACTAGGAAATCATGGTGGCAAAAGCTTTGACTCTTACCATCTGTCAATCATTCTTTTTCTATGTATATCTCTCATACACTTTTGACTATGATTGAGTTAAAAGTAGTACTCATCTTTCTCACTCGTTGTACCTCATGTAGATAACTAAATGCCCTCATTTTGGAAACTCGTATTTCGTACTCGTATTTCGTACTTGTATTCTCTGTTAATAGCTTCTGAGGCATTAAAATTGAAGACCATAATGGAAAAATGATCACAGTCACCTCTTCAGGTTGTGGAGAAATGATAAATTAAAAATTCAAAACAATCTTAGAAACAGAGCACTGATATATATTATTATAAATATTACAATAATATATAATATATAAATATACAAAAATGCAGAATTAGGACTCTGATTATTTTTCTTCTGTGGTCTTCAAGTTGTATTCTTAAATAAACATTGGGATTGTCAATTACTGACAATATTCATTTAAAATGTAACTGGGGCTGATTCTATAGGACCAAAAATATATTAAAAAATAATGAAAAGAGCCTTCTGACTGGGAGGGGTTGTGGTGTTTGAGGTTAGGAAAGCTGGCACACAGTGAAAGTGTGCAATATGGTCTCAAATTGCAAAGATTCTTATCACTTTGACTGGCAATGCTGCTCCGTTGCTAATCCTCTGAGCTCACTCCCTGATGATTGCTTAGGCATACTGACCTGCTGTCTGCAATGTTTTACAGCTATTTGATTGCTCCTGATTTCTCAGCCCCTTTCAAACTGACTGTGCATTTGTTATGTTGGAGCTGGAGCAGTCCTGCAACAAACTGATGTGGTTTGAATAGACAGTCCAGCAGCGTACTTCTCCAAGAAATTAAATCGGCATCAAAAGCAGTATTCTATCATGAAGAAGAAGACATTGGATCTTGTCCTGGCTGTCTAATATTCTGAGGTCTAAGTCTGTTCTGCTGAGTGTAATTTGGTATTATAATCAGTCCAAAATCCGCTGAGCTTCTTGGCTAAGCTCTGACTGTCCAATCAGAGAGTTATCAGATTGAGTTTGTCTCTCCAGGCTTGAAACTGTCCATCGTACATCTTCTTGGCAGGGGAATCATCATTACAAATATGCTTTATAGGGGATGAAAGGGGAAATTAGTGTTTCCGGTTCCATCTTGATCTACATTCCACTTAAGTTGAACAGCATCTTTAACTATTAGCATTTTGTTAGTAAACTCGTATTTGACTCAGGATGCGGAACAAATTTTTTGCACGACAGATTACATTAAAAGTCAAAGCAAAGACGCGAATACACGCGTCATTGCACTGACTTTGAATGTAATCTGTCATGCGAAAAATTTGTTCCGCATCCGGTGTGAAAGCAGCTTAAGAAGGCCAAAGAGCTGTTTCCGCCACCGCCAAAGGTAGTCACAACTTGTAGTCAATGACACAATCTTGGAAAATGTCCCCCATTTTCAATAACTTGGAAGTCACGTATCAACAGCTGCTGATATTGATGCAGAAATACAACATCGGCTAAGCTGTGCCTGTGTTGTTTTCAGGCGGTGAAGGAAACAAGTTTTTAAAAATAAGGACCTTCATCCTGAAACCAAGGTACATGTCTGCAAGGCGGTCACTATCCCGGCCTTGCTGTATGCAAGCAAGACTTGGACAACTAACAGATATCATTGAAAAGCTTGGAAAAGCACAATCAACGTTATCTCCGCAAGGTCCTAAATATCAGCTGGCGAGACAAGCGGACTTGGAAGAGGCTAACAGTTCAAGCATCGAAACTATGATTGTTCGCAACCAGGTGCGCCAGACAGGGCACGTCCTGCAGATGCCTGATAAATGCCTACCGAAGCAACTTCTGGAAGGTCAGCGGACACAAGGTAGCCAATGGAAACGTTACTAAGATAATCTAAAGTCCTACTTAAAGAGATGTGGGTTTGATACCGAAAACTGGGAGGGGCTAGCGAAAGGACGCCCTGTTTGGAGGCGTCTGGTGACTGAAGGCACAAAGACCTAGAAGAGACCCTAGGCAGAGATGCTGCCAGGAGGATGGGAGAGAAGAAAGAAGCACAAACAACCACCAGCAACTCTCTTCCTCTGGAGCCCACGACTCAATGCCCCCATTGCCACTGCGATTGCAAGTCTAGAATTGCCCTCGTCAGCCATCTACCTGTTCACAGAAATTAAGAGACCAATCTTACTTGTTCGCAAGTGATCACCGACTGTATGTCTGCTCAATTGGTTTCATTGAACACTGTACTAGAGCTGAGTGAGTTTTGGTAGTGCGCAGAAGTGATGTTGTGTCTTCCTGACCAGGGGTGCGTTTCCCGAAATCACAGATGCTTACTTACATAGTTGGGCCCATTGACTGTGAATGGACGAACTATGCAAGTTGCTAACTTAGTTAGCTTTAGGAAACGCGCCCCAGATGTTTGCATATTTTTGAGGTTCCCTTGTTTGTGAATAATTGGAGAGAGACGAAATCCTCAGAGGCTATCTTTATTCCAGCCTTGAATCGTGCAATAATCCGAACCTGGAGAGTAGTCCTTAGCCAAGAAGTACTAGCTAAGCATTCTTTACAGAGCAGCATTTAAGGGAAAAACTCAACCTACTTTGATTCAATTACAATTCATGGGAAGATTTTTCGTTCCCCTTGGTTGGAAAGCTCTCTATGAGATTCTCTGGAAAATAATGGTGGTTCACAGAAGTATTGGTCTCATAAAAAGTAATAAAATACCAAAAAAAAAAGAGGAAATTACAGTCAAGAGAGGAAAAATGCAGTCAAAGGAATAGGATACAATTACAACCCCAATTCCGAAATATTTGGGACAAAGGGTAAATTGTGAATGAAATCAAAACGCCATGACTTTCAAATCACGCCAGCCAGTATTTTATTCATAAAAGAGCAGAGACGACATAGCAAAGGTTGAAACTGAGAAATTTTACAAACCCAAAACCAGTGAAGCTGGCACGTTGTGTAAATTGTGAATAAAAACAGAATATAATGATCTGCAAATCCTTTTCAACCTATATTCAATTGAATACACTGCAAAGACAAGTTACATAATGTTCCAACTGGTAAACTTTGTAATTTTTTGCGAATATTAGCTCATTTGGAATTTGATGCCTGCAACATGTTTCAAAAAAGCTGGCACAAGTGGCAAAAAAGACTGAGAGAGTTGAGGAATGCTCATCAAACACTTATTTGGAACATCCCACAGGTGAACGGGCTAATTGGGAACAGGTGGGTGCCATGATTGGGTATAAAAGTAGCTTCCCTGAAATGCTCAGTCATTCACAAACAAGGATGGGGTGAGGGTCACCACTTAGTGAACAAATGAGTGAGCTGATTGTCAAACAGTTTAAAAACAACATTCCTCAACGAGCTATTGCAAGAAATTTAGGGATTTCATCATCTACAGTCCATAATATCCTCAAAAGGTTCAGAGAATCTGGAGAAATAACTGCTCGAAAGTGCATCAGTGTGTAAAGGACATCACCACATGGGCTCAGGAACTCTTCAGAAAACCACTGCCAGTAACTACAGTTCCTCGCTACATCTGCAAGTGCAAATTAAATCTCTACAATGCAAAGCGAAAGCCATCTATCAACAGCACCCAGAAAGCTCATCTAAGATGGACTGAAGCAAAGTGGAAAAGTGTTCTGTGGTCAGATGAGTCCACATTTCAAATTGTTTTTGGAAACTGTGGACGTCGTGTCCTCCGGACCAAAGAGGAAAAGAACCATCCGGACTGTTATAGGCGCAAAGTTCAAAAGCCAGCATCTGTGATGGTATGGGGGTATATTAGTGCCCAAGGCATGGGCAACTTACACATATGTGATGGCATCATTAATGCTGAAAGGTACATACAGGTTTTGGAGCAACATATGTTGCCATCCAAGCAACGTCTTTTTCATGGACGCCCCTGCTTATTTCAGCAAAACAATGCCAAGCCACATTCTGCACGTGTTACAACAGCGTGGCTCCGTAGTAAAAGAGTGTGGGTACTAGACTGGCCTGCCTGTAGTCCAGACCTGTCTCCCATTGAAAATGTGTGGCTCATTATGAAGCGTAAAATACGACAACGAAGACCCCGGGCTGTTGAACAACTTCAGCTGTACATTAAGCAAGAATGGGAAAGAGTTCCACCTGAAAAGCATCAAAAATTGGTCTCCTCAGTTCCCAAATGTCTACTGAGTGTCGTTAAAAGGAAAGGCGATGTAGCACAGTGGTAAAAAGGCCCCAGTGCCAACTTTTTTGCAATGTGTCGCTGCTTTTAAATTCTAAGTTAATGATTATTTGCAAAAAAAAGTTTCTCACTTTGAACATTAAACATCTTGTCTTTGCAGTGTATTCAATTGAATATAAGTTGAGAAGGATTTGCAAATCATTGTATTCTGTTTTTATCTACGATTTACATAACGTGCCAACTTCACTGGTTTTGGGTTTTGCACTATTTTATCCACAAAATGAGCTCATTTCAAATTGGAAGGCTGCTACAGATCTCAAAAAAGTTGGGACAGGGGCCTGTCAATCATGGTGAAGCATCTCCTCTTCATTTTAACACAGAGTGGAGGCATCTGGGCATTGAGGAGACAAGTTTCTTGAGTTTAGCCATTGGAATTTGATCACACTTGTTTAATACAGGCTTCCAGCTACTGGAGAGTTTTGGGTCTCCTTTGACGGACTTCTTGTTTAATTATGCGCCAAATGTTCTCAATCAGTGAAAGATCAGGGCTACAGTCAAGCCAGTTCAGCACATGGACTCTTTTACTACAAGGCCATGCTGTTGTAACAGCTGCAGTAAGTGGTTTTGCATTGTCCTGCTGAAATACACAAGGTCTTCCCTGGAATAGATGTCGTCTGGAGGGAAGCATATGTTGCTCTAAAACCTTTATATACCTTTCAGCATTCATGGTGCTTTTAAAAACATGCCATATGCACTAATGCATCACCATTCCATCAGAAATGCTGGCTTTTCAATTGAACGCTGATAACAGGAGGGGTGGTCTTTCTCCTCTTTTGCCTGGAGGACACGATGCCTTGATTTCCATCAAGAATGTCAAATTTGGACTCGTCTGACCACAGGACACTTTGCAACTTTGCTACAGTCCATTTTAAATGAGCCTTGGCCCACAGAACACGGCAGCGATTCTGGATCATGCTCAACAATGGCTTCCTTTTTGCATGATAGAGATTTAGGTGGCATCTGTGGATGGCACGGTAGACTGTTTACAGACAGTGGTTTCTTGAAGTATTCCTGGGCCCATTTAGTAATGTCAATGACAGAATCATACCGGTGAGTGATGCAGTGGCGCCTGAGGGCCCGAAGATCATGGGCATCGAGTAATGGTCTTCGGCCTTTTCCCTTACGCACAGAGATTTTTCCAGTTTCTCTGAATCTTTTGAAGATGTTATGCACTGTCGATGATGAGACCTTCAAAGCCTTTGCAAGTTGATGTTGAGGAACATTGTTTTTAAAGTATTCCACTATTTTTTTACGCAAGCCTTCACAGGTTGGAGAGCCTCTGGCCAGCTTTACTTCTGAGAGACTCAGCCTCTCGAAGACATCCCTTTTATAGTCTATCATGTTACACACCTGATGCCAGTTAACTTAATTACTTGCTAAATGTTCTTTCAGCTGATTCTCTTATATATGAATTACTTTTTCAGCCCTTTTTTGCCTGTGTCCCAACTTTTTTGAGACCTGTTGCAACCAGAAAATTTTAAATAAGCTCATTTTGTGGATAAAAATTTAAAATGTCTCAGTTTCAACATTTGAAATGTTTTCTATGTTCTTTTGTAAACAAGACAATCAGAGATAGCAGACCTGGCCCCAGCCACGGGCTGACAGACAGACTGACAGAAACACACACACACACACAGACATGATCATTGCTTAACCTGGCCCCCTAGGGGAGGGGCCAGGTAATAACATATTGGCTCATGTGATGTGAAAGTCAATGCATTTTGATTTTATTCACAATTTACTCTTCGTCCCAACTATTTCGGAATTGGGTTTGTAGATACAGACCATAAATGATTTTACTGATTATGTTTTCGGTAATTTTACTGAATAAATATTGATCAAAGCTACTGAAATCAAATATATTTACAGATCTTCTGATTGCATAAACACCAAAATAAAAAGTATCACACAATTTCCAAAACCATACGCACAAGAAGCAAAACATCGGCCCAGATTTGTACAACTGTAAGCACAATGCCAGCCTCACACTTTTTGCAAAACAATACACACTGTGAGTTGAAAAACATTAAACACACTTGCATACATTAGACACAGAAGCACTGGATATCATGATGCCACTTCCTTGCAGTTCCAAAGGACTGACTGTCAAATGATCTCACCTATGAGGCAATTGGTTAAACACAGCCATCAGGTATGGAAACACATGATTGCTTAATTGTAGACACACCAATCAGGTTTAAGCACTAGAAAAATGCAGCAGGTGAGTTCACCTGTCTTCAGCTAAAATAGAAGGAATCAGTAGAAGAGGAGTGAGGAGGAGGAGGAGGAGGCTGAGGTGGAGGGAGAGGAAGAGGAGGACCTGGAGCAGGAGGAGAACGAGCTCAAAGAAAAAGAGGATCAAATTGATCACATGAAATTCGTGCCACACTAGTTGACCATGTTGTGAGCCGCAGATTGACGCTAAGGGAGGCAGGACTAAGAGCTCAGCCAAATCTTAGCAGATATACATGTAAATTGCCTAGTGTATATTTCACCAATGCTGAACTACTCAATCTTGTCTTTCATTGTATTTCAGGGAGTTTTACAAATTGATGCTGAGGAAATCCTGCATGAATTCATTTACATTGATGAGGCAGGGTTTAACCTCACGTAGGAGGAGGTTATCCCAAGTAGGAGGGGCAGAAATATCATTGGCCACAGGGCTATAATCAATGTCCCAGGGCAACGTACGGCTTACATCACAGTTTGCGTTGCCATTACACAGAATGGGGTCCTCCACCGTCATGCCAATATGGGCCCATACAACACACCTCACACTCTCACATTTTTGGACTGATTGCACAACATCGTCACAGCAGTAAAAAAATCAGCCAAATGCAATACATTGTCATCTGGGACAATGTGTCTTTCCAAGGCTCTGCCCTGGTCCAGAGCTGGTTTCAACACCATCCACAGTTTGCAGTACTATTATTTCCACCATACTTTCCTTTTCTGAACTTAAAGAGTTTTTCTCAGCATGACAGTGGAAAGTTTACGATCTGTGGCCCCAGGCTCAGGTACCCCTCATCACGTTGTCTTACCAAAGAGGATATCACCTGTGATGTTGATGAAATTCTCTGGCCAGATCCAGCTAGGTGAAGAGGTAGGCTACATAGTGTTGCATATTTCCTGTACTACATACAATTTTTTTTACTGTAATTGTAATCTGTACTGGATACAGTATTACAGTATTGTATGTTTGTTTGCTGAGCTAACAGTGTTATGCACACTACTGTAGTAGCATGAAAACTGGGACATGGTTTGTTGTGATTCTCCATTATTTTCACTGATTTGGGTATCTGGAGAGAAATGAATTTTTAAATTATTATTATTATTTTCATCAGTCTGCAGCATTGGTCTTGTATTGTGTATTGGAGGTAAAATTGCTAAACGTGTTTTAGGTTGAGCACAGCAGTCAGTATCGATTCAAACAGAATTAGGTTATATGAAATGTGTGTTTCATATGGAAACAAAATATGGTTTTTATAAATTGGTATATACAAGAGTGTTTCATTTTGCAAAGGATCTGAGGTGTTCTGGTTAGTTGTGCTAATTGTGTGTAGGCCCTCTTTTCAAAATTATGCTTTAGCAATTAAAAAAAACTGTAAATGTCTCACTTGATTCTGTTCTCAAATCATCTAAATAGAAGTCTGCTTACTTACCAAAGCTACAGAAGCCCGCTGCTTATGTGTGTGTGAGCTGCTCATGCATGTGTGAATTGAATTGCTTGTATGTGTATGTGTGTGCGTGTGTTACTGCTGCATACATAATCTGGTTATTGATTTACTGATGAATATGATGAAATATATTGAAATATAATCCTCAACAGTGATTTGCAGAGGTCAGTAAAGGTTGTGAAAAGTGAACAAATTACAAATACTGTACAATGGAGGTGCAGAAAAAAAAGATGAGATCCAGACACTCAAACTTTTCAAAGTAATGCAGTTAAAAAGCCTTTATTCTCACATGGCTGAGCACTTAAAAATTGCCGACATGTTTTAACCTCAATAGGCGGTCTTCATCAGGGCATAATTAGGTAAACAGGTATGCCAGGTTTATACTCTCCAAATGACCACTAGGGGGCATTGTTCCAAATAACGTGACTAGTTAAAAAATAAAAATGCATATATCTCAACTATAAAACATACAAATAAAGAGACATGAATTATAGCTTACATATATAAATCTAAAAGCGCAATACGGACGGTTATTTGAACATTGGACATGCCGAAATTTATTTTTCTTCCAACATATGCCCATATATATGGGACTTCAGGACTAAACAACAGGCATATTCACCATAGTAGCCTTTACATTCATCAAAGAGTAAAAGAGTAAATCATCTCCAATAGACGAAAAACATGTCAGCAATTTTTAAGTGTTCAGCCATGTGAGAATAAAGGCTTTTTATCTGCATTTCTTCGAAAAGTTTGAGTGCCTGGATCTCATCTTTTTATATCCCCGAATACCGAACGGCGTTCCGGGGATATTATGTTTTTGGTCCGACCGCCGCTGCCGGCGCCGCGGTCGGACCACAAGCTTACAATTGAGTAATAATCCAGACCTTGTGTAGTAATCCTGACCAGGAACCAAATTCAGAGTCAGAATCTAATATCTAATATGATGCGCATTATGTCTCAAATTTAACTTCTCGTTCACAACTCTTTCTAGTGTCTTGCATTTCTTACCAAAAATGCAATTTCAGATTTAAAAAAAAATCACTGTTTAATAACAGAATGAATGAAAAGTCAATCTGCGGTGACTTGGGACTTTTTGGGATCAAAGATGTCCCACAACCTTCAGAGATATATGCTTCTAGCACGCCTCATCAGTTAAGAAATCAGTGCTATGATGGAGCACTCAAAAGAAAATGCATCTCTGCTTTAGGGCAATTATGTATTCTGCAGACTGTTAGACGGTACAAATGCAAGGCTCTGCTCGCATTCTGTGTATCAAAAATTACTGTTCCAAATTGAGTGGGTCGAATCAAATAAAATCCAGTAAAAGAATACAAGACATTTTATGCACCTAATTGACCAGTTTTTACAAGGTTCCACAGTTATGTTACATTATTATCAATGCAAAATGTATGCCTGCAAGTAAATAACTAATTTTGCTTTGATGGTACTTTTGTTCAATGAAACATGATATAATTACTATACATTTATTTCCGAAAAACATAGGTAAATTGCACGGTCAAATTGCACATGGAATTTCTAATTGAAATATGCATTTCAATTAAGAGACAAAAAAACCTCAACACAATGAAATGCAATCGATTGAGCTTTCGCTGTATTTTATTTCTATCAAAGTAATCCAAACTGAATAAAGGATTGCTTTGCCACTTTGCATATTGAATTCCTATTTGCAAAATGCATTGCCATTTGAAAAAACGAGACTGAAAGATGTTTATACTTCTGCTTAGGAGTTGTAGTAAAATGAACTTTGACCACTGATTCTTCACTTTATTTGGAAGTGCATGCATAGGGAATCTGCCTTTACACTGATGAAAACAGCATCTTCTCAGCATGGTGAAATGCTTTAACCAAACTGCCCCCCCCCCGACCCCCTCCATTTCACCTTGCTGTGTCAGACTTACTGCTAGATGGGCATGATGTAAGTGTATTACATCATCACATACACAAGTTACGGAAGAACAGTCTGCATTACAAAAGAGGAATCTCAAGCAGTTTAAGAGCTGCGTTTTCGGTCAAAGAGAATAACTTCCTTTGCTGTGGACTTTGGGCTTTGTAACTTTGCAGAAATTTTACATGCACAAGAGGCTCGATAACACAATAAAACCAAAAGTGTGATGTGACGCCTTGAATACTCAATTTATGTGACACATTATTTTGTTTGTCACCACCTTCTGGTGAAATTACTAATGGTTTGTGCCTCAGTCAAGTCATATGTAAACCTCATACATCATTTTACAACCTAATTTAAATGGCACTCCCAGTGGCACCATCTATTTTCTAGTGGCAAGCACCACCTGAAATAGAACTAAGCCCTTGAAATTCACTTTTTTGGCTAGTTTTCTGTAGTGCTTGCAGGAGATTAGCTATTAGTTCTTGAGGCCGGTGAAAAGTAAAAAAAGATGCTGCAATCTGTCTGAGCACGCAATGAACTACTATGTGCATGAAAATTGATTACACTTGATGATAGACTAAATTAAGTGCCATTGAATATAAATAAATATTAAATTATATAAATAAATAAATTAAAATCTCTTGTAAATTCTAATGAATCTTTTGTGATCGCTGATGAAAAATGCTACAGAAGATAAAATTCTGAGAAAATTGTTTTTCTAATTATTGATTCAATGATTCCTACAATCTCACATTGTTAGACGTCATTATTCTCGTTTTTTTTTTTTTTTTACCATTTCCATTTGCATATTAATATATTTTATATAGTTGTTGTAATGTCCTGGTGCCCAAAGATGTTAAAAAGGGTGCCTGGAGAGTGATGGGATGGGAGGACTCAGGTGCAGGAACATGGATGTTTATAAATAAAGAAAGTAAAAGTACAAAACTATTACAAAACTTCAGGCATGACAGAAGCGGGAGTGCACTAACAAAAGAATGTTACATATTAATGCTACCTGCCATTGAGGGGAAGAAATAAGGCTTAAATAGACAGGGTAATGATAATTAACAAAAGAAGAACAGGTGAGATAATAAACTGAAAGAACAGTGGGGATAAGTGAATGATTGGGTGAAGGCAGGTAGCCAAAGCTCTGGATTGCCTAGGAATTGAGACCATGAGGTCGTGTTTGATTCGAGAACATGCCGGTCGGGCTGAGGTTCTTGTGCGTACATGCATTTCTGTCCCCAGTCAAACACGTGGAACGCAACAGTTGAAGTTTATGGTTCGGCTAGTTTTGTGTGCTTCATTTGTGATTGTGAACTTGATTTTTGCTAGACTTTATACACTGAGAAATGCATCTTAACGCAAACAGAAACGAAGGTGGGGTGCACAAAATGATGGCTTTCCAGTGAAAACCATTATCAGTCACAGAAAACACCAATACCATACTGTATTTCACTTAATAATGAATAGTTATCGTTTAAATCTTACTCTGAATGTCTGTCAATGCCGTGTTTAGCCGCCAATTTGTGACGTCACATTTCTAGTCCTTGGTAAATCGGGGAGTATGTTCTCGACACAAGGTGGTGACCGGAGTACACTGCTCTCTGCGTTTAATACATGAACACAATGCTAGTATCACGATCTTGGATTGAATGAAATATGACCTGAATGTCCAGCACAGCCAGTGCTATGTATGGGAACTCATCTAACAGATCTTGTGATATGTATGCTGCCCTGTAATTGGCTAATTCGAATTAGTAGGGTCCGCATTACTTAAAAAAAAAAAATTTTTTTAAAATTGAAAGTTGAAAATTTAAAATTTCATGTGGAAAAACCCAATACCATAAACTTCTTGGGTTTTTGCTTCACAAATGATTACATAACGATGACTTGTGTTGGGAACTAGGAATTATTTTTTATGTATCTTATTATGTGTGATGAAGCATAGCCTTGAAAGGTCAAGAATGATCCTAACTCAGTCTTAACCAGAACAAGAGGCTCCTCAGACCCTGTACTCGGGCTAGGTCTAGGCCTGGACCAATCGCAAAACCGCGCGCGCACAACAGCAGGACAATCACGACCCCGGAAAAAAAAAGGAAGAAGAACGGAGTCGAAACTTAGGCTAAGTTCACACTGCAGGCCTTAAAGCCCAATTCTGATGTATTGCTCAAATCTGATTTTTTGTTTGGCTGTACACATTACATTTTTTAAATCTGGCCTGTCTACGAATTGCTGTTGAACCGCTCACACTCCTGAAGTGACCCGCACGGGCTGGTAGATCATTCATAACATCACGCACACAATGGTGTTGTGTGCCACCTGTGGCACTTTTTTTTTAATCAACTTTATTTACAAAACAGTCAAATGTGTGTCAGAATAACATCAAAGTTGCATTAAGTGCGACCTGGCCGTTCAGACTGCGGTCACACTGAAATAAATCCGATATGTATCCGATTCAGTACCACATTTGAAAGTGGCCTGAATCTGATTTGAAAATGTCATATTCAATATGATTTGTGTTGTTCACACTGTCAAAAGCATATCGGATATGGGTCACATTTGAGCGAAAAGGTCGGATTCAGGTCACTTGTAACTGCAGTGTAAAGGTAGCCTAACACTCGTGGCCTACCGGCTCGACTAATTAGACTCACAAGGTTTTTCTTTAACAGTCAAGATAGGCTTATTGGAGAGAATGTGCCCATTATAATTTACCAGCAGAGGGAGACAAGTAAACGCAGGAGAATAGAGAATTTCAACTAACGTCTGGCCAAGTTTATTTCTCCAAAATGGTCTTGCAGAAGTGAAGGTTTACAAATGCACACACATATGCATAAATGCATGCAGGCAAATATGCAGTCATGCACACACACACACACACACACACACACACACACACACACGCACACACGCACGCACACACAAATACAAGCAATTCAATTCACACATGCATGAGCAACTCACACACATATAAGCAGCGGGCTTCTGTAGCTTTGATAAGTAAGCAGACTTCTGTTTAGATAATTTTAAAACATAACATAATCAGATGAGACATTTACAGTTCTTTTTAAATTGCTTAAGCATAATTTTGAAAAGAGGGCCTGGTTTTTCAAAACACTACACACAATTAGCACAACCAAGCAGAACACCTCAGATCCTTTGCAAAATGAAACACTTGTAAAAACTATACACCAATTTATAAAAACCATATTTTGTTTCCATATGAAACACAGATTTCATATAACTTAATTCTGTTTGAATCCATACTCACTGCAGTGCTCAACCTAAAACACTTTCAGCAATTCTACCTCCCAGTGATTAGAGTACTGTAAGTGAAGTACACAGAGAAAGAACAAATATACGGTTAATTCACCAAACACTTTTCAAGACCAATGCTGCAGACTGATGAAAATAATTAAATTAATAATTTAATAATTAATTTCCCTCCAGATACCAAAATCAGTGAAAATCATGGAGAATCACAACAAACCATGTCCCAGTTTTCATGCTACTAGTAGTGTGCATAACCCTGTTAGCTCAGCAAATGTCAGACAAACATACAATATAGTAATACTGTATCCAGTACAGATTACAATTAGGCTTATGCCGCCGGAAGCGACGGCTTGGGGTATATCCCCGAATGCCCCAAATCCTCCAATTCCCCAATCCTTGAATATTCACTTAATAATGAATAGTTATCGTTTAAAACTCATTCTGAATTTCTGACAATGCCGCGTTTCGCCGCCAATTTGTGATGTCACATTCCTAGTCCTTGGTTAAACGGGGAGCATGTTCTCGACACAAGGTGGTGACCGGAATACACTGATCTCTGCGTTACAAATGCACGCACATATGCACAAATGCATGCAGGCAAATATGCAGTCATGCACACACACACACACACACACACACACACATACACACGGACCCTTGCATGCATGCACATGCATAAAATAGCATCTCCCTCCATCACTACTATTGAGAGGGTTGCTGGAATATCCCATTTTCTTTGCAAATGTGTTGACGATAAAGAAGTGTCTTCCTTCCTTGTTAGCTAGGGTCATAAGTAAAGTCATTTTACTTCAGTTTCTGATACGGTTCAATGTGCCTATGAGGTGTCCCATTTTAAATGTACTCTTTTTAACACTGGAGACATGCTGAATATGTTAAGTGCCGTCTTAAATTACACTGCTGGAAGAATGCCAAAATGGAAGATGGAATGAAGTGAAAGATTTAGATTAATTAATTATTTGTCTTATTGCCATCCTTACGATATCACATGTATTAAATGCAAATTGTCAGTTTAGCCTATTAGTGATCTCTTATTCATCTCTTAATTGAAAGTTTCATAATCAGGTAATCTTATACAGGAACTGGTTGAGAACAATTGTGTGTTCAAAACTGAGTGGCTTTTACACCTCTGACGGTACACCACTGAAAATCATGTAAAACAAGCAATACCTCCAGGGGGAGTTGAGGGTGAAGATTATTTGTACAAAATACTGTTACTTGGTGACAGCAAAGGTTTTTGCCATTTCTCTTAAGGCTTTGTTTTGATGGGTCACATATCAAGAATTCTGTCATTTCAATATTGTTCTCCCAGTTTGGATGTACAAACATAAATATTCATGAATTGAATACATTTTGGTATGAAGCCATTTCCCTTTGCTTAAATACAACCCCAATTCTAAAATAGTTGGGAAAAAGTGTAAATAGTGAATAAAATCAAGACACCATGACTTTCAAATCACACCAGCCAGTATTTTATTCACATGAGAACAGAGATACAATAGCAAATCTTGAAACTGAGAAATTTTACAATTTTATCCACAAAATGAGCTCATTTGAAATTTGATGGCTGCTACAGGTCTCAAAAAAGTTGGGGCAGGGGTCTGTTTACCATGGTGTAGCATCCCTTCCTCTTTTTAACACAGAGTGGAGGTGTCTGAGCATTGAGGAAACAAGTTTGTTGAGTTTAGCCATTGGAATTTGATCCCACTCTTGTTTAATATAGGCTTCCAGCTGCTGGAGAGTTTTGGATCTCCCCTGATGGACTATTCGTTTAATTATGTCCTCAATTGGGGAAAGATCAGGACTGCAGGCAGGCCTGTTCAACAAATGGACTCTTGTACCACGAAGCCATGCTGTTGTATTAGCTGCATTATGTGGTTTTGCATTACCCTGCTGAAATACACATGGCCTTCCCTGGAATAGATGTCGTCTGGAGGGGAGCACATGTTGCTCTAAAACCTTTATATACCTTTCAGCATTCATGGTGTTTTTTAAAACATGCAAGTGTCCAACAACATATGCACTAAGGCATCCCCATTCCATCAGAAATGCTGGCTTTTGACTGAACGCTGATAACGGGAGGGGTGGTCTTTCTCCTCTTTAGTCCAGAGGCCACATTCCCAAGAAGATTTCCAAGATGAATGTCAAATTTGGACTCATCTGACCACGGGACACTTTGCCACTTTGCTACAGTCCATTTTAAATGTGCCTTGGCCCACAGAACACGGCGGCGCTTCTGGATCATGCTCAACAATGGCTTCCTTTTTGCATAGTAGAATTTTAGGTGGCATCTGTGGATGGCATGGCGGACTGTGTTTACAGACAGTAATTTCTTGAAGTATTGCTGGGCCCATTTAGTAATATCAATGACAGAATCATGCCGGTGTGTGATGCAGTGGTGTTTGAGGGTCCGAAGATCACGTGCATCCAGTAAAGGTCTTCGGCCTTTCGCCCTTACGCCCTTACGCACAGAGATTTTTCCAGTTTCTCTGAATCTTTTGATGAAGTTATGCACTGTCGATGATGAGACCTTCAAAGCCATTGCAAATTGACGTTGAGGAACATTGTTTTTAAAGTATTCCACAATTTTTTATGCAAACCCTCACAGGCTGAAAAGCCTCTGGCCATCTTTACTTCTGAGAGACTCATCCTCTCTAAGACATCCAATCATTTTACACACCTAATGCCAGTTAACTTACTTGCTTGCTAAATGTTCTTTCAGCTGATTATCTTATATTTTGATTGCTTTTTCAGCCCTTTTATGCCTGTGTCCCAACTTTTTTGAGACCTGTTGCAGCCAGAAAATTTTAAATAAGCTCATGTTGTGAATAAAAATGTAAAATGTCTCAGTTTTAACATTTGAAATGTCTATGTTCTATTGTAAATAACATATTGACTCGTGATGTGAAAGTCATTGCATTTTGATTTTATTCACAATTTACACTGCGTCCCAACTATTTCAGAATTGGGCTTGTATAAAAAAGAAAAAAAATAGAAAAATTACTTTCTCTGCATGTAGACCGTATATAGAAAGTCTGAAAAAAGTTTCAGACCTAACTCACAGTCACATTTAGGATCCCTACCTGACATGAATTTCAGGGAAGGGACCAGGGACAAATCCACTGAAAGCCTCTTAGCACTCTTTTATAATCCATGTTTCAAGTCGCACAAGTCTTTCAATTATCCTTGCATTAATGAGCGGACAAATGATTTATAAGGACTATATTAAAAAATCAAAGTCCTGTTTTTATTCTGTACCCCTTTTTGGGTGATCGAGTGCCTCTAGGATCCGAGCTGAGCAATGATTGCCTTCTGGATAGGACTGGGTTCCGGAGCACGTTGGATCTGGACCGGGCGGTGGAGTGTTTTCTGGATGTAAGCTGAATGAAGAGGAGTCTTCTGGATCTGCAATGAGTATCAAAGTATCACAAGGATCTGATTTGGGCATTGAAGTCCCCTCTAGAGCTGGGCAGAGTGACAAAATGTGTCCTGGACCTGGACCAGGAGGTAGAGCGCCCTGAGGATCAGGACCGAGTAACGGAAGGCCCACAGGATCAGGACCTGGTGAAGGAGTGTGCTCAGGATCAGGACCGGGCATCAAAGCACCGACGGGATTATGTCCGGGAGGCGGTGCACCTGCTGGATGAGAACCAGGTGACAGAGCGCCCACTTGACCATAATTAGGTGACGAATTGTCTGCTGGATGAAACCAGGGTGACCGATCGCTTGCTGGATCAGAACCGGTGACAGATCACTCACTGAATCAGGACCAGGCAACAAATTGCCCACTGGATCAGGGCTGGGCAGCAAAATGTCCTCAAGAGGCAGGGGGAGTAGTGAAGATGCTCCAGGATCAGGACTGGGCAGCAGAGCTTCCACTGGAGCCAGACTGGATGGCGAAGCACCTGCTGGATTGGCTTGGAGCAATGGGATGCCCTCTGGATCAGCTGTATGCAGCAGAGCAGCCCCCCTGGATCAGGGCTGGGCAGTGGAGAGTCAACTGGAGTCAGAGAGGTCGTCAGAGCACTCGTGGGGTCAAGATGGGATGACACAGGACCTGCTGGATCAGGATTGAGCACCCTCCAAATCAGGGCTGGATGGTGAAGCTGCCCCTGGATCAAGGCTGGGTAGTGGAGCAGACATCAGAGCCAGACTGGGTGGCAGAGCACCTGCTGGATCAGCACAGTGTAATGAGGCATCCTGTGGATTAATACTAGGTATCAGAGCAGCCATTGGATCAGAGTGAGGTGGCTACACGCCCACAACAACAAGGCTTGATGACAGAATGCCCACAGGGCCTGGCTTAGACTGGCCGGCTGGACGTACACAGGATCAGGACTGGGCACAGTAAAGCACCCTGAGGATCAAGACTAGGATTGAAGAGCACCTGCAGGATGAGGACCAGGTAGCAAAGTGCCTAAAGGATGAGGACTGGATGACAAATTACCCTCTCAATCAGGACCAGGTGATGGATTGCCAGCTGGATCAAGACTAGACAACAGATTGTCCACTGGCTGAAGACCAGGCAACGGATCACCCACTGGATCAGCACTAGGCAACGAAGCAGTCCAGGTCTGGGCCGCAGAACACCCTCAGGGGCTAAACTAAGTGTCAGAGAGGCCCCAGAATCAGGGCTGAGCAGCAAAGCTCCCACTGGAGTTGAACTGGATAGTAAACGGCCCGCCCTCTGGATAAACTCAGCCAGTGAAGCACCTGACCAACCAGTATTAGGCAGTAAAGCGCGAACTGGATCAGAACCAGGTGACGGATTGCCCATGGGGTCAGGACCGCACGCTGGAATGTCTGCTGGATCAGATGAGCATGACCAATGGTGCACCCATCAGATCAGGGCTGGCTGGTGAGGTCGCCCCTGGATCAAGTCTGGACAGTAGAACACATACTGGATTAGCTCAGAGCAACGAGGCACCCCCTAGATCAGCAATGGATGCTGCGTGCCCTCAGGAACAGGGCTGGATGAGGGAATGTCCATGGAGCCAGGCCTGGACTGGGCGGCTGGACATCCACAGGACCTGGACTGGGTTGCTGGATGCCCAGGGGGCCAGGGCATGTTGGCTGGGTGCTGACGAGGCCTCAATAGGGTGGCTAGATGCTGGCAGGGTCAGTACAGGACATCTGGATGCCCGTGGCACCTGGATTGGGAGTCTGGACATCCAATTACTTGGACTGGGCAGCTGGGTGCCCATGGGGTCAGGACAGGACAGCTGGACATCCATTGCATCTGGACTGGATGACTGGGTGTTGAGGGCCGCCCATTTCCAATGAGATGGGGGCTCTGAGCAGGACAGAAATCTCTTGGCCTGCTTGGCCATTGGACTGTTCGACCATAAGCAACAGTTCACTTCCTTGTGGGCCAAAGTTAGAGATTGCCCACTAATTTGGAAGGGTACTGCATTTTGATTTTCCATATGAAGAAACCAAAATTTCTAAGGAGGGCGATGTCCATTCTGTACCGTTGTCTTCCTTGTTCACAGATCAGGAGCTTAACTTGAAGAACACCATCCTGTGGTATTTTTTCAGTTAATCTTATTAACCACTACCCTGCAATCTGTATTTAATTCTCACTAATTTCCTCTCAAATAGGATTTGACTTGATGACTTGTTATGGAGTCAAAAAACTCTGTCCTGATCCAGTTCCTGCAATTATTGCTGCGGTCATTGGTAATTTTTTCTCATTAAAGTGTGGGAAGGAGAATTGAATGATTTGACTGAATTTTTGTGCAGTGGCACTGCTTTTCAGGAATGGATGTGTGTTTTTAATGTCTGTAATTGTGAAATTTTGTATGCACCATCATCATTATCAATAATAATAGTACCACTACCACTGCTTCTACTACTACTACTGATGATAATAATAATAATAATAATAATTTTACTAATTATTATTATTATCATCATCATCATCATCATCATCATCATCATCATCATCATCATCATCATCATCATCATCATTATTATTATTATAGTTGTTGTTGTTGAAAACAATGGTTCTTTGCTGAAGGACTCGTGTCGTTTCACTGCCCAAAACCATAACCTTTTTTCCACTTTGAGATTGACTTCTGTAAAAATAGTGTCGCCATCGTTTCTCTTGTGATCACCGTTTTCAGCGGCGTTGGATTGTATTTTGACGCAGTTCTATTTTGCTATCGTCCAGTCAGGGACATTGCGTAGCCTACGAAGTAACACGATGTTGAAGCGCATCAGAAGAGAGGAAATATCTAGAGAAAGAACCGGAAATAGAAGAAAACAGTTGTTTTTTTTTCTTCGTAGTGATTTCCTCTTGCAACTGCAAGGCGAAAGACCAGTGTTGCAACTTAATGTGTAATTAGATGTAATGCGATAAACCTGACCATTGACAGGTGCGCTTGTTCTTTATGTATTTGATTCGCTCTGCTCTGGGGTTAAGGACGAACTGCACACTAAAGTTGCCTTAGCGCTTGTCTAGGAAGTTGTAATGTCAGCCAGGGCTGTGTTGCCGATCACGGTAATATCAGCGCAGACACGGTTCCACTGAAGATATCAGCCCTGGGTGATCAGAATGGATGCTTCGATTTGGATGCTACTACTGCTACTCATCCCAGTTCTGCTATGGACCAGCAGTACATTTGTTTTTTATTTCAAGAAATGTTTCTATGTAGCATGGATGATGGGTTTGGCTGTACTGGCCATTCCTATTTGCATTCTGAAAAGCGGAGGTAGGGACATAGAAAACATGAGGTAAGTTTGCTAACACGACAAGCCGTGATAAATTGCCGTTAGCTATCACAGCTTTCTTAGATAATTTGCTAGGTGGGTTGCCCGTTGGCCTGCTAACATTTCTGATACAACTAACTGTTAGCAAGCTAACTGATATTTAAGGAAATACCGCTTACTGTTACCCAGCCAAACGTGAACAAGTTAAGTTAACGGTCAGGTTGCAGTAATTTACATTACTGTGCGGCGTCACGTGTAACGAGATAAATTCGCTTGTTTTCTGCCAGCGCAGTTTATTCTTCCAATATTGTTTTTTTTTCCATAGCCATCTTACTAACCGATCAATTAACGGTAATTAAAATTTGATCGTTGTCCTCTTCAAATGTTTGGTTGATAGTGAGTAGCAACATTTTAACCATAAACGGCTACCGAGATGAATTTGCCTGATCCAGAGGTGTCGGAGAAACAGATGTGGATTAACGTTATGTAGCCAGTTAGCTAACCGTTAGCTGCATGTAACTTACTGTATCGGGGCTCGGCTTGGTAGCCTCGTTAGCTAGAATAACACCATGTAAATTTATTTTCCACCAGGACAAGAGTCATTGTCTTGGGCCCTACGGGTATATTGAGCATTTGAAAATAGCTTGGCGGAGTATAACGTTTGCAGCTGGATAATACAATATTTAATACCTGATATGCACGAAATGATCATTTACTCTTGTGGAAGCTAACGTTAGATTGGTCGTAGGAATTGGCTATTTAATGGTGACTTATGAGCTGGATTCCTGGTAGTATCTGCAGTAGGCTACGTTGCAAATTCATGCCAGTTGCCTGACTAACATTTACTCGCTATGAGCCTGTTGGAGGCTGATGAAAATTGTATTAACGTTATTGTAGTATTTTTTTTTTTGCCTTGGGTTACGTTATCTTTCCAGCATCAATGATAACATTTCCAACTGGTCTTGCAGCTGATGTTTGCTAAGTTGATACAGAATCTTGTCTGTAGCGTATGCAGACCTATGCAATGTAACGTTACGTGTAGCGACCTTGCTATCACTCGGCTAACTTGGAACCTTTCGCGTCAGCTAAGGGCTCTTGCTCTTCCTCTTGCTGCAAGTTAACTCATGGTCGAAGTACTAGCTGGATGGCTAATTGCTGCAGTAATTTCCCCTACCCCTGCATACTTTGAATTGTGTATAGTTACGCCTCCCTAGATAATTCTGATATCAAAGTTGATAACGTCATCAGGCGTGGTTCTAATGCAGAGGTGGGCAACGAGGGCCATGTGTGTCCCTGGTTTTCACACCAACTTCTTGCCTTTAATTAGTTGATTATCTAAATTGGCCGAACTATTTTTGAAATCTGGCATTTCTTAAAATTATCATGACTGACCACCAAAGACGGTTCTTGTCTCCCTACATAAAACATTTTTCTTTGATCTAATCTTTGCACAAATCTATATTTGTGTATGAAATCAATTAACTCAACTCAATTAGTCAGGGTAATTGATAGAAATCAAAACCTGCATACACACCGGCCCTCCAGGACCGGAATCGCCCACCCCTGTTCTAATGGCTTTACTCAGGGAGTTATACACCAACGTCTGATGCTTCTTGTGGTAAAGTTAACTCAGTCCAGTTCCTTGTTGCTGATTCCATGAAATGTTTCCTGGCGAATAAATCCATTTACATGTTACATTTCTAAATTATTTTAGTTGCAGGGTGTTTATAATTTACCGGATTATATGCGATCCATCATGTGGTTGCCAGCAATTGCTATTCAGATGAGACTACGAAATGTGGTTGCGATTGCCTGGCTAACGATTAGTTTAAACTAGCGAGAGTACATGGGTTTGGCCGGCCGGTAGCAAGTTAGTTGGCAGTGGTGGGGTCACAACATGTCACACTCCTCTTCTGACCTGCAGCTGTGAAGTGCTGTGCAACGTTTTGCCACGTCGGACTCGGCAGTAATGAGTAATAATTTGAATCATGTTCATTTGTAAGATAACTGATTACTTAACATGTACGTTAAGGTTTGTGATGTGAGGTTAATATGACACTTGTTTAGAGGAAGCTGAAGTAACCTATTGAACGCAAAATGGTAAGTGTAGATTTGTGCTGTGAGGGACAATGTTTTGGGTTTAGATGCACTCCTTTCTGATAAGTCCTAAATGAGATTCCACTCGGAGCGAATTATGAAGTATGTGGCGGTTTTGTGATTACAATAAACCAGTATATTTACTGGGGCCATGCTTTTCATTCTTTTACTCACATCTCACTGCATTAATGGAATCCTTGCTGGTTGGTGCGACTCGTGATTGGATGCCGGAAAATTGAAACGGAGTAATAGTCAGGAGAAATTTCCACAAGAATTTTTGTCATTTGTCAAGCGGCATCATGCGCTTCTCTTAAGAAGTGACTGGCACTTTAGCCTTCTTGTCCCTGTTGCATCAGTACATGGAAAAGTCACCGTCATAATGTCACAGTCACCTGACTCCTGCATTTTGGCATTGTATTCCACTTGTAGGAGCCTTTAATCTGTGTTATGTTTGGTTTCTAGTGATTATTCGCAAGATAGCCCGGACCACGCTGTTACTTAAATGAAACTAATCAGTAGACTGCATGTGAAAACCAGTGCAAGGTACTTGGAGAGGTTTATCGTCAAATGGAATAAAATGCAAAGGTTTTTAGAAAACTCATACAATAAAAATGAATTGTTAGAGGGTTGGACGGGATAACCATTTGCTTGCTGGTCCTATATATACCCATTAATATCATAGTTACCTTCTTGCCTCACATCTACTATTAGCAGCATCCTGAAACTTTACAGTTGAATGCTTTTTTTAAGGCCTTTAAATAAATGAATTTTACCTGTGTATAGCGGCTGTACGATGTTTCAGAGAAACATGTGGGATCAGCCATATTTCATTTGGAACTTGGGAAGGAAAGAAACTGCATTAACAATGAGACAAAATCAGAGACAGGAATATTTGCTCGGCGATTCAGTGCCAATGCAAATGAAAATTTCCTCATGCAAATCTTGCTGCTGAAAATCGTTCATCAGTTCCAGGGGGTGTTTTGTGTGATGGGTGTAGCAGTGCACATTGAGACCAAAACTTCTGGGGATAGTGTGCAATTGTAGAAAATGTTCCTGAAGGACAGAAAGTTTCATTCAGGAGGATTTCCTACTGCAGCTGTACATGCTGCTGAGTACCACCACTAGCTTTGCTTGAGGTGTAAGGCTGATTTCTGCAACACAGTGGCTGTACATTTCAGGCTTTTGACTGGTTTTTAGGAGATGTGATAGTTGACAGAAATGCTGGCATTTATTTTTTTTCCCCCCATTTGTTTGAGGATGATTCGGTCATCGGACATGGACCTCAGGTGATGGGACAGTACAAACTGAGAAGGAAGAAGAGCTAAAATATTGGTTTAAAACAAGGAAAATGACCATTTATCTGATATGTTTGATGTTTTCAATCAATGCTGTTTCGCCTCAACGTAAAAGAACATGGTTTGAAATTTTCTTTACCCCCCTGTTGAAGCAGATATATTCATATTACACTTTAAATTGGACGACTGAAGGAAAAACTCAAGAATAAAGTCTACTTAAAGTGTATGTAAGGTGATTGGCTGCTAGAACCATTTCTGTGGAATAGATTTCACAAGAGTCTGGAACTTTCCTGGAAGAACTGGGCTCCTTTCTCCCTTATTTGGTGTTTTGATGACTAGTTTTGATGACCACTAAAACAACTGTCCAAAATCTCCCACAGATTGGACTGTGATAGCCTGACTGTTACGAATGAGGCTTATGAGCCACCTATTTTTTATGCCTATCGAGCCATTTCTTGAAATTTCTCACCTTATAGATGGGGGCATTGTTATCCTGACAAACACCCCCATTATGAATGAAGTTTTCATCACAGGAAACAGGTGATCCCTTCAAATAACTTATTATTTTGTCGTAGATCCAAATTATCTAATGAAAATGGCCCCCACTGCAAAACTTGTTTCTTAATTTCTTTGCTAGTTATACCCCCCGCAACGAAGTTTAGGGGGGTATACTGGATTTGCTTTGTCCGTCCGTGTGTGCGTGCCTGCGTGCGTGCGTCTGTTCGTCCGGACCTAGATCTCATAACCTACTCATCCGATTTTCTTGCTGGAAGGTCTATTGACTGTGGTACTGCCCGACTACTTGTTGTTGTGGGGGGTATCCTGTAAGCCATGCTTACTGACTAAATCTAGTTTAGTCTGGTTTTTCCCTTTAATTTGACAACCAAGAATATGAGATTAAAGTTTTAATTTATGGGTACTGGTATCCATATTTTTGGGAGCCCATTGCTCCATTTTCAGTGCCACTGGTCCCTGTACGAGTGTACTTTGCCGACTGCATATGTAAACATAAGGATGTAAGCATGTTAATTCTTACAAATTAAATGTCAGTGGTAATTAGACTAGTCGCCTCGGTTCTTAAAGTAGCATTGACTTCATGTGCATTCTTAGGATTGTTTATTTCCTCCAGCTGTTGGCTGACATATCCATTTAAATGGGATTTCTTCACTTGCAGCCTATAACCCAGTTTCCAGCTGATATTATGAGTGTTGAGTCAGAATTGTGTAAAAGGCAGATAAAATGATTGTGAAATGGCACCACTGTTGTCAGTGCCACTTTTACTGGTTAGCGGTGCTAGCAGTTTCTTTATATTTTAATACTTGCTGTTGTTTAGTATTCAATGTACTTTTAATGTAATGCCTTTTGTGGAAGTGCTTGTTCAAAAATGTCTAATAATCTTGTAAGATATTTTGACAGGTGGTTCATTGCACCCAAAATTACAGAAGAAAGTATATGTGCGTCAGTGGGAGAATTTTTCTTGTTGTCATGCAGTGTGTCAAGCATATTTTGAGCTCAAAGGTCAAATGGCAAGGCAGTTATCTCGGTTCTGTTGAAGGCAGAATTCTTTGCTACGGGATAATTTTAATTAAAAATCAGTATTTCAAATAAAATGAGTTGACTGTGCTTATCTAAAGTTTTGACAAGTCTCTGTCAATCATTAGCGCAATGATTATTTTTGCATCGGAATGTTAAGTAAATGTCAAATGTGAGTGTCCGTTTGGTAGTACTGCTTAAGTTGCATATATTTTAGGTTGTGTGTCTGCAGTTGAAGGTCAAATGTAGCCTGCCAGTTGTTTTGGCTATCGAGCGCAGTTTTGATTACTGCCTCTATGGTCTCTACTGTTCTGTAATGAAGTTGCAAATGCTCCTTGTTGGATAATTTTATCAACTTGTTCTAGTGCATAGCCTGCTCATGTGCACAGTACCCTGCCTGTATTTTATTCTTTAAAACTGGAGTGCCTAAGCCCTATTTTCCCCCCATATTGCTAACGTGGCAGTTTTCAGTTATTGGTCTTTATTTGAAGCCAGGTTATGAAATTACCTGCAGCAGATGATGAGCAATTCCTCTCCCTGAATCTTGCAATAACACTGGACTGATTTCAGCTTTGAGTTCATTGCAGTCTCTTTGTAATGCCAAAGTTTTAGTTATTATTGTGTAACCTTTGTTTTATTTCTTTGCTAGGGTGATTCGCTTCTTGGTCCGACATGTGAAATACTTCCTGGGTCTAAGGTTTGAGGTGAGCGGCTGGGAGCACCTTCAGACAGAGGGACCCTATGTAATCATCTCCAACCACCAGAGCTCATTGGATGTCTTAGGTGTGTATTTCATCTACCCCCTGCTTCTAAACACTGAGTCCTGTTCACCTATCGCTGTCGTGATATCTTGAGTGTTCCCTCTCCTCGGCCTCCATTGTATTCTTGAATTTAGTAAAACGAGTTCGCCACCCACATGAAACGCATGTAGGGCTCCCTTTTTCCCCTCCACTGACTTAAGTAATCCTTCATCTAGAATATTACATGATTAGCAGCAATTCAGAGTCTAATTCTCTATGTTTTTTGCTGTTGATTATATAAATAAGGGATGCATCCTGCAATATATGTGGAGTATCTCGGTGAAGATCAAGAGATGAACCATGCAATGATGACAGTGTGAAGCTGAGATCTGGATCACAGCGCTTGAGTAGATAACGGGTTACCTTTAATGGAATATAAGGGCTCAAAGGCCTTGATGATTCACGATGTAGATAAGATGAGAGAATCTTTCAAGCTGCCCTTATAGTTTTACTACTGTTTGAAACGGTGTCATCATCAGCAATGGAGTTGTACCTTTGGATTTAAACCCTCGTGTGGCCCTGCGGCCCCAACCTACCCTAAATCTATCTCGTATTGCATGTTGTTTTTGGTAGTTTAAGCTACATATTTGATAAAGCTCCTTGCGCACAACATGTCGTTCTTGACAGAAGTAGAATCAATGGAGTAAATTTCGTCAATACTGATTTGAAAATGATGACATAATCATGGTTATTGCCTCAAAATTGCGAGAGGATCATAAAATGAGCTTTCAGTGGCAGCCTGGGAATGCCTCTCATTAAATCATTGCATGACCCAAAGTGGTGGATCGGACTGAAAAATAACAGGAGATCAGAGTTCCTGTGACCAGCAACCTTGAGGAGTTTTTAATTGAATTACAGCCTGATATGCCAGACAGCTTTTTCGATCAGCCGTCTTTTACAGCAGAGCTGGGCTCACCATGTGGTTAATTTTGGATGACGCAAGGTTAAAAAAAAAAAAAAAGCATAAATATTGTGTTTCTGGATGAGAATTTTCTGCGGATTTTGGCTGTGGAGGTGGCTTAATCTTAAGAATGATTTCTTACATTTTCCCCTGCAAACTTCGTTTGTTTGTTCTTAAGAGAAAGATGCCAAATTCTACTCGTATAGATATGAAGAAAGCCAGAGTTGACTATAAAATTTCAAATGGAAAAATGCTCTTTTCTGGGGCATTCTGGTCAGCAAACCAGTTAGAACGTGGACCATATGCTATATGGCAGCTCCTGACGACAGGGGTTGGAGTCTTGCTCATGTCATATCTGTTATTCCCCCTGTCTTACCCCTCTTTCCTGTTGCTTTTCAAGGAAAGCCTTCCCAATAAAGTAGAAATGTAATAAAAAGAAGAAGAAGAAGAAGAGGAGGAAGGGGAAAAAAATACACTACCTCCAGAGACCTTTTTTTGGAGTCTTAATTCTGGGAGCAAGGAATGATTTGAATCAAAGTTGCTTCATTTTTAGACTGTGTGGTTAACCAATAAGCAGTTGTATTCATTTTGTACAAGTTTGTGCAGGTGTTTGAGATGCTTTAGGTTTTCCAGACCTTGCAAAAGATAAAATGATTTCCGTCTCCTTTATAGTGCTCGCAGATGCTCCGTAGATTCTCAAGCGAATATATTGTCAGCTGCTTGTGCACCGATTGCCAAATCTGCTTCAGCTGTCATATATGCTGGCCAGCAAAGATTTTCTTGCATGAGCAAAGCCCGCTGATCGATATGGATCAGTGGCAAAGCTAAACATATTTGCTTATGAACCATTTTATTCAGCTAATTTTAGGGATGCACCGATGCCAGTTTTATGCAGATCAAGTTGAGTACTCACCTTTGGTTACTTGCCGATACGGAGTACCAGGACAACTACTTCAACATTCATAGAACCCGTGCAGAAACTGCTGGTTTTGAAAATATGTTTTACTAAGATTGGTCAAAATGTTGAGATTTCAAATGATTGATTAGGTTGTTCGTGTTGAATGAAGTTCCCTCCCTTGTTTCTTCAATTTTACATTCTGCCTCATTCATATCAGTTAAACAGTTCCGTAGATATTATGGAATCATCATCGCCGCCCCGTCTGCAACTGCCAGACATCCTTTGTTTTAAGGCGGTAGCTCAAAAACTATTTTATGGATTCTTTCAAAATTTGATATCCTTTAGATCTCATCAAGATGGGGAACCTGATTGATTTTGGGCTGTTTTATGAATAATGATGAATTAATTTGTTCAATAATTTCCTGGAACACCTGAGTTCCATCGTATTACCTGAAATGCAATTATGTAATGTAACACCTCAAAATTTTGCCATTTGATTCTTTCAGTCACGATCAATTATTGCTCACTACTTCTCCAAAATATCAATAGATTACATAATAAGTTGTTTAATTTATTACTGACCACATGAAAAATGGTGCAGTGTATTTTTCATTATTGAGGAGTAAATAGAGGCAGTCTGAGCATATACAAGATAAAATTGAGTTCAGTTTGTATTAATTTCATGAGGCTGTCTGAGGCAGTATTGTAGGCTTTGGGGTTTTTGCCGGTAAACCCTTCGCTGTCGAAAGTGACAGCATAGCCCTCGTTGCCCTCACCCACTTGATAAAACTTCCAGACTGCCGTCTATGGGTGTTCCGTTTAAGCATTTACAAGAGGCTAAAGGTTCAGGAAGATCTATATTCGTTTTAACAAAATGCGTAGTTTAAGGACTGTAATTTCCGCAAGGAATGAATAAATGGCACAAAAAAATGCTTAAAAAAATACTTTACAGACGCTGATCTGAGGTTGCAGTCAATCTCATGGCAGGACCAAAGTGGCGGACAGTGCGAGTTTAGTTCCTCGTGTCAGTGTGAATAATTTCTTGGGAAGAAAAGATGAGCGCCGCTTGGTCTCGACAAGTATCTATCACCTGATATGAGGGGAAAATGGGTGGATGTAGACCTTGTTTTGTTTTGCTGTTCCATTTGAAGACTGAAGCGTATGATTGAGTCGAGACTACCATCGCTGGATGTGAAAAATTGGCTAAAACTGGCTTAATGTCCAAATTATGGGTTCCAAGTTTGTACAATAATAACATGGTCAATGTTTTTTTTTTTTTTTTTTTTTTTCTTTCTATCTTTGCTTTGAAGGAAGGCCATGCCTTGATTTTTGCTGTTGTTAAAGTAAGATGTATCTTGAGGCTGCTTTTTTCTTTTTTTTTTTTTTTCAGTTGCCTCTGAATGAATAAACTTACTTTCCTCGTGTAACATGGTTTAGTTTCATGATTTACTTATTTTGTAAAGATTAAATATGAAATGTTGGTCCACATCCCGTAATAAGAATATGAAATTTGGCATCGTTCTGGCCTTGACAAATTGTTGTGATGTTCTTTTGTATAGGCCATTATTTATTTTTATTTTTTTAATCACTATGATGCCCTACCCAGTCCATCAGTAAAATAATGCAGTTAGCCATTGGCTGGCCCTGGAGCTGACACTGAGACATCAGGCTGACGGGACTGCTGGTGCACCGCTGCTGTTAATCTGACGCCTCTGAGGTCACTCACCAGGATGGTCCATCTGTTCTCACCTGGGCTATCCCTCAAGCATCAGGCACAACTAATTACAGTCATTCCAAGTAGTGATTAACCGGTGTTAACATTTTCACTTAACAAGGTTAGAGCCTCTGTAATGGTCCTTCACCATGTTCTTCCTTTTCCTCATCTGGTTTTGGCACAGATGTATTAATTGTATCCAGATTCTTTTGGAGATTCCAGATTAACTGTTCCCTGAGAACAAAATGGGATAATTTTACACTGTTGGAAACATTTTGCTTGTATTGGAACTGTTGTTTTGGTGTTCCAGTGAGGTTGGCAGGCTCCTTTTTGTCTGATTTGCTGCATTTACATGGGTTTATCAGATGTTTTAAATTATTTGATTCTTCAACTTGTGATGCATACCAGATGAGTAGACTTACTGTGTCATTGCTTTGGTTTGCATTGCAATATTGGTCTGTTTTCTGTTGAATATTTGGGTGTGAAAATGAGTTTAATGATTGAGTGCTCTGTTGTATGTGCGGGAAGACTTTTTTTGAATTTTAGATTTTTTTTATTGTGGATTTTCCAGGTCACTGAGCTCAGGTGCTATTTTGGTGGACAGGCAGCGAGCTATTATGAGCATTCCACAGGGAAGTTCCTCGTGATGGGCTTCCAATCAATCACCCTCCAGTGCCACTGAAATCTGGTTGAAAACACACAGCTCATAGCTGTAGTGTTGGTAGGGATGTCACATTATACAGTATATAACCAAAGTTTGTGGACACTTTACTGACGCTTCTTTGACATGTATTGAAAACAGACATGTTTAAAGTGATCATATTAATAATTTCGTTCTTGTGGTCTATTTGTAAATGTTTACATGGACAAAAGGCTCCTTGTGACAGTTGTACAGGCTGTGTGAGCAGCACCACTGGTGCAATCAGCCTGAAATGGGCAGTTGTGGCCCCTCTGTGTTTAAGGCCCCCCTCCTCAGGGCCCACTCTGTTGTAATGGGCCAGCTGCATTTCAGGAAGCATTGCTTGGTAAATTGAAGGGAAGACATTAAGGGGTTGGGCTGTACTGCTGAGGGATTGTGATACAAATTAATTGTAACTACTGATTTTTCACTTCGTCTTCCTTTGGAAGTCCACACATAGGGAATTTGCCTTCAAGCTGAAGAAAACGGCACCTCCTCAACATGGCGGTACACAATACCAAGCTCTTTCCGGCCTCTGCTCAACCTAGCATTGTTTGAAGGCGTGCCAAACTGGCCGCTGGTCGGATATTATGCAAATGTTTTGCATCATGAATTAGGCATGTTGCAGAAGAAAAGGCTGGAGTACAAAGAGGCTTTTCAGGTCGTTCAGGAGCTCTGTTATCTGTCTGAGAGACTCACTCCCTTTGGCATGGACTTTGGGCTCTATAACTTTACAGATATTTTACAAGCACAAAGAGCTATATTACGAACTGAAGGTAAAGGAAAACACTAAAAACATAATATTACCCTTTTGAATTCTAAATATCATTTTTATTAAATTTGGATTTAATTTGTCAGTTTAGACTGATGGGATCGACTTTAAGTTTTCCTTTGAATATTGGAGGGCGTTTTCATTCAGCTCCGCAGCACGATTTGAAAATTGTTGTCCTGTCTGTACTACCCCTCCTTTACTTTCCCAAATAAAATAAATTTCAGTCGGGTTTGGGTATACAGAGTGCTTCAAAATCGCGATCGGTAAACGGATTTGAATTGCAATTCTCTCCAATGGAAGATGAAAGTCTGCCCATCTGGCCACACTGATTTACTTAATTCTAAATTTAATTAAAATTTCGGATGTTAAGAATGAAATTTTTTTTTTTATGCATTACTGTGAGGTTTCAGTGAAGTGTTTACAGACTTGTGGCGATATAGTGTATGAGTTAACCTGGTTAAAGACCTTTCTTTTTCTATAGTTGAAATGAATGGCATTTTGAGACTGGCCTGACTGTCTCAAACCGTGTTATCATTAGGCCTAATGGAGATCCTTCCGGACCGTTGCACCATGATTGCGAAGAAGGAGCTGGTGTACGCTGGCACGGTGGGCATCGTCTGCTGGCTGGGCGGCATAATCTTCATAAATCGCAAGAAGACCAGCGACGCCAAGAGCGTGATGGTTGATGCTGCCAAGACCATGCTTCAAGACCAGGTATTTCCTCATTGCCGCTGCCAACCAGCCCCCCACCCTGCTCAGTTTACCTGAACACGCACCCATGACCCCAGCTGCCCGGCTGATGTTTATTGAATGGGTTGACAGTGGATGCTGCCACTGCGATAGTAAGTCTGGTGATAACCATATCTGTGCAGTGTAAATGACTCAATAGGAATGGGCTGGCATGGAATAGGCAGAGTTACCGGTATAATGCCCTACGGATCTTGCCTCTATCTTCTCTATATACTTTCTTCATCCAACAAACGGATATTTTTTGGCTTCCCTCGCAAAACGGTGATTTACTGTCCTGTGCCGGACGTGTCTTGGGTTTGGTACTAGAAATGCTGTACAGCTCTCAATTAAATCGCTCAGGTGGAAACAGCCTCAGAGAGCTTAAGTTACAGGAGATTTACTCACTTCATGAATTTTGAGCTGTAGTTAAAATTCTCGGAATGTGAAATTTGCATATGCTTTTACTCTTTGTTGCTCTACATATTTAAGCTGGTCTTGTGTCGCGTGATGTGAAACTTTAAACGTTGTTATTTGTCTGCTGTCATGGTAATGTTGTTCTGTATTGTCTACATTTGTGTCCCCGGCATGTATATGCATCCTTATGTACGTCCATCCCACCTGATTGGGGTATGTTGTGTTTCCATTTCTCAGAAATTCATTAGCACTTGCACGTATCTCTCATAGCGACCCAAAAAGTGTGGACCTCATACTTTGTTTTGAAATTTTCTTTATTAATAAACAAAATTCATTGTGGTTGCACATATCTCTCATAGTGACCCTGAAAGTGTAAACCTCATACTTTGTTGTAAAATTTTCTTTATTTTGTCCATTTTTAAGGTGTTTGAACTTTTGTCAAGTTAGGCGCTCACAATGCACTAATAGAGGGGTGATTGGTCATGAACCAACGTCATGCTTTCTTGAAGGAGCAGCAACTTATTCTGCTTGGCAGACCTAGAGTGAGAATTTTTCCAGACCGCAGAGAGGGCATACGTGTCCTTTCGGCGCAATTTTTTCTCGTTTTTTCTGTAGAGAATTGGAGCTTGAAGCTACTCTTGCTTTGCGTGTCTCACTCGTGTCGTTGTTCCTCAGATTCGTCTCTGGGTGTTCCCCGAAGGCACACGCAACCAAAAGGGCGACCTGCTGCCGTTCAAGAAGGGTGCATTTCACCTGGCCATACAAGCACAGGTTAGAGTTTTATCCTGGAGAAAACTGCTGGGGGAGTCATCATATCTGCACACAACACATTGCTATACATTAAATGGATGCTTTTAACCAAAGCAATGCTCAGCAAGTGCAGTTTGACGTCTTTGAAACAAACTGTCTCAAAGTGTTTCTTATCCATAGCCATGAACATCAGGTCAAGATCATAGTAAATATACAGTAAGTTAGTGAATGCAAAAACTGGTAAGCATGTAATAGACCTGAAGTTGGTTATGACTGTGGTAGATATTGTGAAGAAAAACTCTAAAGCTGATGCAAGTGCCAAGTGGAAGTTCTGGGTGAAGAGTATGTTGGTATGAATGGGCTGGAAGATCAGGAGGCAAAATAAGGACCCCAGCATGTTCTGCCTCTGCTAGTGCTCTGTTCTGCCTTCACTTCCTTTGTCTTGCATGTCTGCCCCCCCCCCCCCCCTTCTAGATCCTTCATGCAGATCCGGAAAGCTGCATTATTGTTTCTGGTTTCTACGATCCATAGCAAGAGTAGCATTCCTACCTGTTCAGAATATTCATATTGAGCAGTGTCAGGCCTACCAAAGAAAACGTACTCTCAGCACTCAAAAACTTTGAAATGCACACACTAATCGCGGAAATAGCAACAGAAAAATTAAACCCTGCTACCGAAACTGTAAAAACGGCAACATAAACTGTTGACTCGGTAGCATAAGACTATGAAACTGCAGCATTTTCTATCGCATCCGTCTTTGCCATTTACTGCGCTTGCGCGTACAGGCCCAGGCTTCCTTCAGAGATGGCGAAATCAGGCGTGTCTCCTTCGGTTGGCAAGTAAAACTTCAAAATATACATTTGCATTAACAATAACGTCATAACAATGAATTGTAAGACGTAGCTGTTACATCCACATTCTCGTAAATTCACTTATTTTAGCATGTCACCAGAAAGTCGCCAGATTTGGCGAGAAAGTCACCAAGTTGGCAACACTAAGACTTTAGCAAAATCGACAGTGCACATTTGATCGTACAATTGACTGTTATACATTTGCATTAACAATAACGTCATATATGGAAGTTTTACTTACCAACCGAAGGAGACACGCCTGATTCCACCATCTCTGAAAGAAGCTTGGGCCTGCACGCGCAAGCGCAGTAAATGGCAAAGACGGATGCGACAGAAAATGTTGCAGTTTCATAGTCTTATGCTACTGAGACAACCGTTTATGTTGCTGTTTTTACAGTTTCGGTAGCAGGGTTTAATTTTTCTGTTGCTATTTCCGCGATTAATGTGTGCATTTCAAAGTTTTTGTGTGCTGAGACTACGTTTTCTTTGGTAGGCCTGAGTGTTGCATTTCATAAAATCCAGGCGAAAAAGTCACCCATTAGAGCAGTAGTTGTACATTGTACTGTATTAATATAGGTTGTGTGCCAAAGAATGGCCTAGGAGAGGAACACACTATAAAGAAATTTCCACTCATGACTTTTGGCATAGGATGTGTCCCGGCTCTGGGACCAAGATATTGGTATAAGTGTTTTTGCAGATGGGTTTTGGAAAGTAAATTCCAAAATACTATCCCTACATCTGAAAATTGATTTGGAGGGTATGGACATAGTCCGTCTGTATGGGGCTTATTTACTCATTTCACTTGGTTCGGGTTCATAACTATACAGTGCCAACTCTAAACACTAGAGGGAGCTGGAAAATATGGTATTGCACATATTGGAAATGTCTGTTAGAAGTAATGAACACTTATGCTTGGAAGTACATGGTTACATTTTAAAGGGATATGGGAGTTCACGTCTTTGATTTTCCCATTGGTCCTCTCTGCTGTCAATTATGGATTTTTTAAAATTGATTTGGAGATTTACATGGTTTTACATACCGCAGTGCATTTCAACACAAACTCGTGTAATGGGTGGCCTTAATAGACCCGATGCTTCTAAACACCCGTAGACTCAAATACTGAGGTTTTGGCTGCAAAATGACAAAGTTGCACCAAACCGATTTCTTCATAAGAAAGCTACGCTATGCCCTGAGGCATATAATTTTGTTTAATCTGTTGCCAAGAATCCCAGTGGAAAAAAATTGGCTAAAAGGTAATTTGATTATATTTCATGCTGCATGTTGGTCCTATAAAGGCGTGAGTGTCCTTTAAACTTAAAAGCTAGTCGCTTAAATTTGATTGCAAAAATATCCAGTGCCGGGATGCTTAAGGTTGATGTTTTAGTTTTGTCACTATAATGGGCCTCTGGGAAATTCAGCCACTCAAATGGATGTGACATGTTGAAACATTGACAGATGTTGGCTGGCTGGTTATTAAAATGAAATACAGGTGGAAGGAATTAAAGGACTATACTGGCTGCTTCAAAATTGATGGTCAATGCCAGGTTAAAGAACCACAGCATTCTTTCATTGTTTTGAGAAGTTACACATGTGACCAAGAGATATGACTGCGATTGAGGGGTAGGGTCAGTATGTTTCTCTCAGGATCAGTATGTTGCATAATATTTGTTTTTCAGCATGAAGAATTTCTTTTAATATGAAGAAAATATTTGTTCTTTTCACTACAATAGAATGGTGGTCATCGTTGTGTGTAGGGATGGGCCTAGATCATTACCGACAGTATCTCTGCTCTCCCCTGCTTGTATTATGTTAGCTGTGCGTGAGCAGTGTAGTGTCAGGCACATTCAGGCATCCCTGTACATGTGCTCCTCTCATCATTATGTCAGCACCATGGGCCCTGTTGCAGGAAGACCCAATGTGTTCTTATAGTTGTTTTCAATTATGGTTTGTCACAATGTGTGAGAGGATTATTGGTCTGAAGATGTTAGTAACATTTCTTTCAGGTTAAAACATTTCTGTTTTTCCAAGCACACGGGGGACAAGCTTTATGAAGAAATGTTTTTCTTCATGTCATTTTCCCCATCAAGAATTCCTTATTCCAAAATCCTGAATGACTCATGACCACTTCTCCTTGCACAACGCTAACGGGCAGCCTGTCATTCTGACAGCAGGTTTTCTAAGCCTGTTTCTTATGTCTTTCTGAATGGGTGCGCAATGTCCTCTGGATGCTGATTTGGTAAAATGAGTCTTCTGTAGTATTTCCATCAGCTCTGTCAGGGCTGACTGAAAAGAGTACCGGAGGGGGGGGGGGGGTTTGATTGGCAAAATGCAATAGCAGCCCTGAGGTTTATTTGCCCGAGCATGTGGGCTGACCTCTGGGGCTTGAGAACCAACTGGCGAGGCTCTTAAATTGTCAGAGTGCACGTTTGGGACCAAGTGAACCCTTCAGGCCCCACTAGTCGCGCGAGAAAAGGTTAGCACTGCGCTAAGACAGCTGTATTGATCTCCTAAAGGCTGGATGTATGCAGGATGCCCCTGGGGGGCGACGCATGTAGTACTGACCAAACCTCTAGAGGATGGAGTTTCTCCAATGGGCTTGGTCCTCGTGAGAATTTATTCCAGCTCTATTATTAGTTGAAGAGGAGATCTGTCATCCCAAACTTGGAAATTCCTTTTCTTTTGTGTGCGAATGCCTGTGTGACTGTTTTTTACAGTTCCAAAAATTTGCTCGAAGTATTTATTTTTGAATAGGAGGCGGAGAAAGTAGTTTGGTGGTCACAATCCTGCTGAAGGGTTGATAATCTTGTTAAACTCTGTTAATGTTCCTCTCCTCAGGCACCTCTCAATGGGCTCTCTCTCTCTCTCTCTCTCTCTCTCTCTCTCTCTCTCTCTCTCTCTCTCTCCTCCTTTTTTTTTAGGCCCCCATCATCCCAGTTGTGTTCTCCTCATACAGCAACTTCTACTTGCGGAAAGAAAAGCAGTTTAAATCTGGTATGAATCTTGTTTGCTTTCTTGTAAGTGCACTGATATAATTAGAAGGACCCATTTTTATTATATTTTGTTTTTGTGAGCACAGTCTTGAATTTCTGAAAGGAAATGGCTTCTCACAGGATGTTGCTGTTGTGTATGTAGTTACAGCTTAATTTTGGGAAAACAAATGAGGGAAAAGCTCAGACGTACAGTTAACTATGTTGTTCATTAGTGGCTAGATAATGATAAGCATGTGGTCAGTCAGAGAAAAAAATGTTCTCATTAACTTCAGTATATTTTGGCAGGTAACAGTAATTTTTTCATCTGGGTGTAATATCTGGTAATTCCTTGCTTGTCCCATTTTCTAAATATAGTTCATATGGAATGAGAGTGTAAGGGGGCTTTCACACTGGAGACCTGCGCCTGGATCTGACTGCACATGACCACAAAGTCCAGTTTATTGAATACAAGTTAACTGTACTTGGGCACTTTGGCCAACTCGGTGCATACTACCTCCTACTGGAGTTTTTATGTACGCAGTTGTACATGGGTGCAGAATAACATTACTAATGTGAAAGCTGACTGGGGGGGGAGACGATCGGAGTGTGGCACGGTACGAAACAATTGTACCTAATATGAAGCCTTATAATTTGGATCTTGTGGCACTATGTGTGGGGGGAGATATTTGGATGAGCGGTCCAATAATTCTGATGAGCGTGCATGTGATGTGGGAAGGGGAGCTAGATCTCAGTGGCATGCAGAGTGTCATGTTTATGAAAAAGGCAGCCCACAAATAAGTGACCAGTTCGTCTTATCTCACCGTTTGTGGGTTGGTAGACACTCCAGATACTGACATGTAAGTGCAAAAGCGCCGAAAAAGTCAGTTCTTCACGATATGTCCCCATTAATAGTAACTAATGATTAATTACGGCTACCCATTTCAGTCCATTTATCCCAAATGTTTTCCACGCACACATTGAGATGATGCCGTTCAGTCAGTGTTTCAGGAGCGTATCCATATACTGCTACTGTGCTTTTGTCCCGGCTAGTTGGAAATGCTGGAATTGTGAGCACACACTCAGAATGGAGCATTATTTCCTCCTCGGACTCCCTGTTTAGTAGTTTCTCTATAGTGACTTTGTTCTGACCCAAAGGGCTGTGTGAAATGCAAATACCCAGATGTGACCACAACATATTTAATTTGCATATTCCACAGCTGAAAAACAGGTGCTCACTTTTGCCTGGGGAATTTTAACGTCCATAAACATGGTGCTTTAATCTCCTCATTTCTACCCCTTCATTTTCAATGTGGAACAGTGATGCATAAAAGGTTACAAAAGACGTGAATGATGACAACATTAAACATTTGAGAAGCAAAGCTAAATTTAAGATCAAACTGCCACATTAGCATCTGGTAACGTATGTCCTGTATGTTGAAATCGTGGTATTTTTAAGCAGTGATTTTAAGAAGTGTCCGAAAACGTCAGTTATAAATTATTGGTGAAAATTGTGCAGTAATTAGGTTCAAGTGTATGATGTTGTGCTTCTCCTGTGCAGGTACGATCACACTGAAGATCCTGCCGAAGATTGAGACGAAGGGCCTGACGTCAGAGGACGTCGCTGCCCTCTCTGACAAATCCTACGACATCATGCGCTCTGCTTTCATGGAGATCTCGGGATCAGGCAGTCAGAGCAATGGGCCCTCAGGTCGCTGAGCATTCCACTGGTGTCCTGTACATGAACCCCCACCTCCTCTCTCACCCCAGACCCCCTCCAGCCCCTCTGTCTTACCCCGATACCCTGCAGTTTCTAGGACATGGCAGCAGTGGCAGGTTTTCTCCCGAACTAGATACAGCAGTGACAAGGACAACCGACTAACCAACTAACCGAATAACTCCTGTTTTTATTTCCACTACCACAGCACAGCGAGAGGTGCAGAACACTGTGTTTTAATGGACTTTGTGAGGGTTTTTTTTTTTTTTTGGTTGGGGGCGGCATGGGAAAGAGTTGAGCTTTTGAGAGTATGTTTGAAGTGCTTGATTTCAGACTCTGTAGCTCACTCCAGGAGCATGTCGTGGGCCTGGGTTTGTGCCCAGTTCGGTACGCCCTGTCCTGTCCCATCCTCCAGGAATACTATTGCTTGTTGGGGCCCCCAGCTGGGTCGAGCGGGGCCCCGTCCTGCTGATGGGGCTCATTTAATGGATGTGTGTTCATCATGCATGCCTCTGGACCATATGGTCTGATTTTTTTCAATTTTGTTCATTACCGGTTGTGCATCTCCTTTTCCATTGTAGTTCTAAGTTTGCTGTTCTAGCCAGATTTCCGATTTATGACTATTAGTTTTTAGTGAATATTTGTATTTTTTTCTGCGCCTTATGTGCACTTGTACCCACAAAATGTGCGCGTATGCGCACACACACACACACACACACACACGCACACATACACATACATGCATACAGAGATCATCTCTTTTTTTGTCTCTCCCCCTGCAACTGATTACATTCCAGGTACTATGGAAGAGAAGAGCAGTGGGTTTGAGTGAAGAGGTAGAGTTTATGCATGATGAGAGGAGTTGAAGGTGACTGCGGCAAATCAACAATGTCCTTTTACCGAGCAATTCGGCTGAATGGTTTTTAATTTTCATACCAAGACAGATTGGAAGGGAAAAGACCAATCATTAATTAGCGTTCTTAATTCTAATGTTTTGCGGTATTTGTGCAGCACAATTCTGCATATAAGGGTTTTCAAGCTGTTCACTCAGAGATTTGTTTTTATAAACTTGGTTTGCTCTACTTGGAAGAGCCCCAGTAATGATCCTGCATGAAGTGTAAAATGTAATTTAATAAAGAGCATGTTACACTGTACCAATGTTACCATTCAGTTCAAGCTTCCCTTTGTGCCATCTCAAGCTTTTAGTTACAAGTGCTTTAATACTGTGCAACGCGGCAAAGGTTCAAGCATGGTCAAAAGACATTGTCAAAATGACAATGGTCATGTAATGTTTTCATTGAGGGCGGAATTGTTGTTTTTTTCCCCATAATTCAATGGGGCGCTCTCCTTCCTTAGGCTCCGAAAATGATGAATATTCTTATTTTACTTGAAAGTTGAATTCTTTTGCCTTGGCCTCATGCCTAGTTAATTTGGCTGAGAACCCTCTTGTGCAGAAGTTCAGTGTAGAACATTCTTATGTTTCAAGTGTTTGCTCGTAGGGAGTGATGAGCAATGGGGAGCTGAGCTACCATAGAAACGAGGAATAAACATGAAACTGTGGAAGTCGAGTGACTACTAGCCTGAAGTTTTTTCAGAAGGTTGAGTACAGAATTTATTTGTGATCACTTTAGTATCTTCTTCTGAGTGAACTGATAGTTTACTTTCTACAGTGGGCCCATCTGTTTAAGGGAACCCTTTGATTACAACTACTGAGCTTAAAAGAACTTCAGTCCATTTCGAGCAAGAAAACCTGTTGCACATGTTCAGAATATATTGTTCCATAGCATAATTTTAACTTTATTTGAATTATTAAGAGAAATTGGCTGCAGCAATATGCCAATAAACACTTTATCTGCTGAGATATGGTCGGTGGAGAATGATATTGTATAGTATATGAAATCCAACTATTTTGTACTTTTGGGGAGGAAAAAAAAGTTTATTAAAAATAATCATTTTAATATTTATTTTAAGCGATAGTAATATACGATGGATTGAAATGATAATTGTATCCTCGGATGATGAGTTGGGGATACTATTGATCAGCGATCGTCACGTCACGTCCGTAGAGATTTGCGTACAAGTGCTCTACAGGCCGCAAATTTCAACTGATTCATTTCATATTTGGCTCGGGCCTTGTGTGTGGTAAGGCCACAAAGCCAATCGCTTTTGGTAGCGAATGCTTTTGGAGGGCCAGGGATTCACATTGGCCAGTTGGCGACCGACTGTCTAGTTGTTCTTAGTTCTGTGAAATGTTGGCTTTTTTTTTCTTTCTTAATTGAAATTCCATAATTGTATTTCAACGTACGGAAATCCTGCAAAAAGGGAGAGTTTCTGCAGCATAGCACAAAGCCTATAAAATTAAAGACACTTATTCCAAAATTTATGTGAAATGTTTATTTTATTCTGTGGGGTAATGGTGCAGTCCAGTTGGCTGTGAAATCAAAAACAACTTTCGGGGGCTTTTGATTCTTTTTGAATCTGTATTAAAATTTGTGATCTAATGGTGATCTAAACGAATGGAATATAGTGTAATCAAAGTCTTTGACGCTTTTGGAACAAATGCCTTCTTGTTCATTTTGGATTTTTTTTTTTTTTTTTTTGCCTGTACACCAAATTTATTATTATTATTTTTCTTTGGATATTTTTGCTAATTATTCTGCTACAGTGGGAATAGTTTTAACTGTAAAATGGCCTCTGTATTGCTGGAAAGGATTTGTGTCATGTTAACATGTTGCTTGTATGTAATGCATAACATGATTTTAATACATTTTTGTAGGCAAAACACAATGATCATTGTTGAGCGTGAGTTGAGTCACAGGAACAATTTTTCTGAGGTTGAAGTGACAGAAGGTATTATGAGGAAATATTGAATCTAATGGGGCATGCACATTTCACTTTTTAATTCATCATTTTTTTAATTGATTTTATTGTAATATGAAGTGCTAGTTCTTGAAATATTACCAATGCCATTCATGGGTGAAATATTTATAATGCATGCACATGATCATCTAATTCAGAAACAAGCCTAAGAGAAGTTTATTGAGCATAAAAAAGTTAATGTGATCAGTATCTGTCATGTAACTGCAGTGATATACATAGTTTCTTATTTGTTTCAATGAAAATTGGACTTTGTATCAGGTGAAATTCTACTGTTTAGGCTTAATAGTTACTGTTACATTGTGCAATGTGAAAAATTTGGCTCTCAGTATAAAATTTAGATGTTTATTTTGATAGTTACATGGTCATACAAATATTTCCTCAAAAAGCTATCTCACCAAAAAGCAAGTAAACTGATTTTGATTTGGTTTTTAATATCCTGAGATGGCTGGGTTAATCTTCTCTGACCAATAGAAATTGTAGGTACGCCAAAGTATCCATTTTGATTCTGCTGTTGAAGCTTCTGTGCAACTGCGTGTTCTAACGGACCAGTGATTAGTGTTTTGCCTACCTCATCATTTCAGACAATTTTCCTACAAATTACAAATGATTCATGTGGCTCTGTGTGTATGAGCCTAATGGGCAATGGCTGGCTGTTCAGATGGATTTAATGTGGTTTTGTTTCACAGTTAAATTGTGAAGCATTCTTCCATTTTCTTTCCATACTTGGGGAGGTTGTTGAGAAAGTAATCGTGAGCAAAGAATGTATTGGAAATGTGTCAAATTCGCAAAAATACTCTTATCAAGTTCACCAAAGCTATTAAAAGTGTAGACTTTGTGGTAGCTTTAGACAAATCGTCAAAAGTGTCTGCATTTCAAATACAATGGAGCCTTGTGTGTGTATGGTCCAATCTGTGTACATGTACATACATGTCACACATACGTGATGTATAAACCCATTGTAGTGTCTGGTTATATTGAAGATGTAATGGTCTTGATTTCACGGAATCTGGTTAAACCTGTTAAAGAATGCCTTGAAGAAATAAAGTTCATTTTTCCTATGGGAATGTAGGTTCATCATTTGCACGTTGTTGTAATTATAATTAATGTTCATTAATGATCCTCTCCTGAGACTACCTTAAAATATCAGCACAATAAGTCATTTGGCTTTTTCAACATCCTTGCAGTTTTGAGGTGGAATGTTTTTCTTTCGCCGCTGAAACTAATGCATCATTTGAAAAAGGAGCCTGTAGACGGACTTTTGATTCTGCACTTTTCTGGCAAATTTGTTTTATTATTAAAAAAAAAGATTGATGTCATTCATCTATCACATTAAGACAAGCACATGGATTTATAACTTAAACACATAAATACAGACACAAAAATCTGCCCTTCAGGGGGGTCTAATTAAGGACATAATGCACAAAAAAATTAACTATAGACACTGAAATGGAGACCATTAATAAGGCAACACAAGGTTCCAGTTCGATCCTGCTGTTCTTTTGTGAATTTACCAGACCGACGGTAAACCAGTAAATGCTGCATCATCCTGTCCAGTGTTAATGCTGAGGAAGACTCCAGGACTAATCCAGCTAGGTACCCCATCCAAATTGCACATAACATGTTGCAAATGCAGCACAGTTAAAACATTTTTTAAAGAGTAACGAATTTCAGGGTAATGGAGAAACGTTGCGGATGCATTGTATGTGCTGTTATGTATTCCCTGTGAGACTGAGCAGTATATGGAATGTTTGCCTTTCTTTACAATGGATGTAGGGTAGTGAAACTGCTGGGCCAGGCATCTTGGATTTGACAATTCATGTAGATGCAGACCAGGATGGTGACTGAAGCCAAGCCTTCAACTTCTGTTTCTAATTGTCTCCGCAGGAACCTGAGGTAATACAAGAAAAGGGGGGGAGAAAAGCACTGGAGACTTGTTTCGCTACCTTGTTTTCTCAACAAACTGGTAGAATGTAATGTCCTTCGATTCTATAGCTTGTTTTTTGAACTGTATCAATTTAGAAAAAGTATATTATTCAAGGTTACATTTGCATTACGCATGACAAATCTGAGCTTCAAACCAATAATATTGGCTGGCTTGATAGTGTGCCATGTATTATAATAACCAGTCGTCTACACTGCAGTCCTGTACAAAAGTCTCTGCGTACAGGTACTGGTGTCAATTAAGTTTCAACTTAATAAATTATTTCACATTGATGTTGATATCAATTTTTAATATCACACTTCCATTCACTACCATGCTCTAGAATTGTACCCTGACATAACTATTACAATTATTATAATCAAAAAGGCACAGCCCCATGATCTCATTCTCAAAGCCAGGACAGAAAGCACACTGACCAGGGAGAGCGAGGCAGTGGGAGAAATAGTCCTGTATAATGTAGCTGCACTGATGGCTGGAGTATTAGCTGGTTTATTCACCTCCCTTCTTTTCTTCAGAGAGAGTCAGCCAGACTGACACTTCCACCCTGCTATTTGTAACACTGTGAGATGATTCAAATTTTTAAAAGCCTCTCTGCACAGAAGTGCCATTTTGCTGTTCAAAAGGTTCTTTAGCAGTTGTTCAAAGGCCTCAAACTTATGGAAACTGCTGGGAGAGGGCACTTGTTCATCACTATGCAGGGGCTTAGCTAATAGGTCTATTTTAGAAGGGCTTTAGCCCTCCTAAAATTTTCTTTAACCCCCCCCCCCAATAATGCACATTTTCAGTTCAATCATCAATATCTGGGAGAGAATAGGCCAGACCAGCCCCCCTTCCCACCCTTAAGTGAAAGCTTAGCCCCCCCCCCCTCCCCTCCATCCATCAATCTCAACTGATGTCTCTGGCACAGTGAAACCGAAAAATTCTGGTTAGGCTGCAGACCTATGCAGTGCAGAATGGAGCCATCTTGGAGTGCCATAGGAAATATTTAACCTGCTACATTTTCCATCTTTAGCCAATCGCCACTCAAAGCTAGTCTTCTGATCTATGCTGTGTTTTCATCTGTGTTTCGTTTTACAAGCTATAGACATCCTATGACCAGCTAGCAATGTCAAAAAAATAAAGCTTGAACCCGCTTGGAATTTTAGCTGGAATTTTCAGCCGGTGGATGTGGCCTGTGGCTGGCTGAATCGTCATGATGAGATGATGGTCAGGTGTGCAGACAAGCACTCACAAGTCCCAAGACGCTCCTCGAGGAAGCCGACTTGTTCACTGAGCGAGTCGATACGATCCAGCTGCTGGATGGAGTGGGTGAGGAAAGTGGTCCTTTCGGCCTCGCTCTCCTCTAGAGTGTGAGGGAAGAGGCCACTAACAGGAGCCAAGGCCAGCTGTAACTTCTATCAGGAGGGACACAGCAGAGTGAAGCTAGTGGTATAGCATCATAGATCAGAGCCGAAAATTCCATGTGCTACTGTGCTTAGTATCTAATCAATAGCCTATATTTAGAAAATGGTCACAGGTGTTATTCTATTCCAGCAATTACAATAACTGGGATGCTGACTGCTTCAGACAAGCATAGGCAACCGTTTGCTTTAGCTTAGAGTCACTACCCCCATAAAAGTGTTAACTTATACCTTATTCAGAGTGGCCGAAGTTGTTCTATTGAAAGCTTTACCTATATATACCTGAGAAAAAGTTAAGCGCCTTCCAGCTCTTGAAACAAGTTCCATTTCAGCAAAGGACAAAATAAATCACATCAACAAACATCGCCCAGTTTTGGAAATATGGCTTGGACATACCTCTCCTGGCATACAAAAATCACTTTGTAAAGAATTTGATCATCACACTTTATTAGCCTTCAAAAAGTATATGTATTTAACACATTTAATGCCGTTAAAGGGAACCGAACCCCCAAAAACGCAGATATTTCAATTAAAAGAGGAATTTTCGCCAATTATGACGATCTATGTGACCTCCTACCAAAATACACTAGAGAAATATAAATCATGATTTTCTTGATATAATTTCAGCCCTCAGTGTTGGCTGGCAGCAGCCATCATTGTGAATCTCCCCAATTCTGTGACGTGCGTAAATGCATTTTTCAGCTCTTAATTAGTCAATGTTGTTTTAGAACGCCTGTTATGAGTTAGTAACTGAAATTTGTTTTGTAATAATACAAGGCAATAGGGTCGTTATACAATATTTTATAACCAAAGAAATATCAAAAAATTAAAGAAATGAATAAATTCAAGCATCAACCGTAACAGTTACATGTGTAACTCATTACTGTAATGGCCAAAAGTGTTAGCATGCTAGCAAACTAATAATCCCATAGACATGGATAAATGCTTGGCAGTAAACCACGATGATCGTGTGAAAACAATGTTCTCATTCTATATGAGCTACTTCACTTTTTTTGGGGGGGGGGTCAGGAGGGAGTGCGAGAACCTTGCCACATCCATGTGGAGCCGATGATGCAAACAGTTTGATATTTTTGGTACCTTTCAATAAGCTCTAGCCGCGTACTCACGGCACCAAATTTGACGATAAATCAAATTAAATTGTTCTCTGTTCTGGAGAATATGATGTATAGAAATCGCCCGTGCTTCCGTTCCCTTCAAGAGTATGGGTCCACTGAATTTGGTGGTGCTTGACTTTTGCCAAGGTGTATATATCAAAATTAGAATTACTGAAAACATTCTCTGCAAATGCATGTACATGTATGCGCACATACAAGTAAACACTTATGACAAAAATGGGAGTCATTTATAAAAACTTTCTTAACCCACATTAAACCGACATCTTAAATACTCAAGCTCAATACTTAAGCTTAGACTCATACCCGGAGAAGGGACCATGACATCTTCTAGCATTGTCAGATTTCATCAGCAGAGTGTCATTGATTGTAATTGTAAGGACAAAACTGAATGAGAAGACCATATCCTTGAGCTGAGGCAACCATTCTCTGGCTTGGAGGTCACCGTGGTGAGTTATCTAAGGTTGCAGGTCTTACCTGTTCTAATAGCTCGACTCTGTTCTTCAGGATCTGCACCTCCTCTGTCATGTTGTCTGCCGCTCGTGGCCCTCCGCCTTTGCAAAACACAAGGCATTACACAAGCTCATCAGTCCCCAGGCGGCATCTACCAGTTAGCCAAAAGGGCCTAATCTTCAGAAGTGTCCTGAAATAGTCAGTGAGGCATACCAGAGGAATGTGATTAATAGCCAGCCCAGGTCCCAAAACTAACAAGCGTAGGGGTCTAGGGAATATGAAGCTCGAGGGCTAACCCCCCTGGCATACATATTCCATGGTGCTAGCCACAGCAATTCCGAAATATGGGAAACAAAATGCGAATGAGCGGCCTTAAAAATAGAACAACGGTCTATCATGCATTATATAAACATACAGACCCATGTCAAGGCCAAGGCAGGACCTTTCGCTTCATTCCAACTGCCCCTAGCTGCCCTCATGCTCACGGCAGCTCTGTAGGGCAGTATTTGGTCATGTTCTGGACCCTAATGCAGGTCATGTAAATCTGCTCTGAACATAGATCTATCCCAGATGTTGGTTGTTACTGAGACATGAGTGAGGTCTCCAATGCTGGGCTTGGGGGAGGGGTGAGGTCAGCTGATGGGGTTGGTGTAGCTGGAAAGGGAACAAGAATCTACTCAAGAAAATCTTCTAGTGGAAGATGAGAGTATGAGAGCTAGTCATTGGATGTTCCCGCTCCCTACTCTCACGACCCCACTGCAGCTGTGGCCTGCTTCACTTTAGCGGTGTGTGAGGCTGTCTTCATAATTGGCTTTATCTCAAACTCAGACATGACAGCTCACACTCAAGCAATTATGCCTGCCCTCATTGCCATCAGATTCTAACAGCTGAAACCTGATTGACAACAATATGGTCCACTGTACGTCAAGTAAAACGATAGTCATCCAACCTCTCATTTAATGAGGCGGTCATAAAATAAACGTCCTCAAGCAGACTTGCCAATACGTCCCCTGTGCTTTCAGTTTTAGCATTATAATGATATGGCCTGTTAGGCCCAGCATGTCATTAGAAGCTTCAATAAAAAAAATAAAGTTGCAATAATCAGATTCCATGTCTGCATTGTACACACAGTGCTGACCACATAATCTTTTACAGATTTGCAAATGTGATATTGATGTTCTTCACCACTGCAGGGAAAGAGAAGTTGAATAGCTGACTCTGCAACTTTAGCACTGATGCGATGCTAAACCCTCACAACAGCCCCCTCTCAGAACTATCCAATGTCAGCTCCACAAACAAACTGCCTGCTGTATTCATAGTATTCCTCTTCTTTTCTGCTGATAAAGCAAATAAAACTAAATAACCTGACCGAGCAGAGAGAAAAAAGCAGCCTGTATGACTAAAGTGGTTTGTCATGTGTGGGAAAGGGAGAACCTCTTTGGAGGTCAGATCGGCTCTGGAGTGGCAGATTTGAGAGAACTCTTGCCTGCGCTCCAGCAGGAATTTCCTTGTATTCTGTCCAGCGCTACAAACAACAGGATTATTTTCCCTGTGTTGCTAGCATACGATAAACTGCCCCATTTTATTCTTATGAATGGCAGCCAGCACACTGAAATAATGTAGTTCAGTTGCTGCATGCCAAGCATATTAGGATAGGCTCATGGGTCCCAATCCTACGTGCTTTAATACCGCGCAAGTTTTCTTTCTTACCTGTTGGACTGAAAAATGAACTCATTTAATAACCATGGGTCAGAGACAACGTGTAAGGTCCAAACTTCACATTTTTTCACACTGCTTCAGAATAAAGTGACTGACAAGCAAAATAACAACCAAGATTTCGATCTAATTCCCTAATTAATTCAATATGTGTGCCTCGAGCTGAGCCAAAATACCGCCAGCTGAGACGTGCCAGAGCACAAATGCTAATAAAACTCAAAGAAAATACCAGGTATGCATATTGTGGTACTAAAAGACACACAAAACTTCATTTTTAGCACCTGACAGGGAGGCATTACCAGCCACAGTGCATTATTACTCACGGTACGAGTTGAGAGTGGCATAGCGCGTACCAAAAGTAATAATGGACCGTGAAGCTGGTGGTCTTCTTCTTTCCAGCCGGTACCATCATTAAAACACACACTGACCCTTACAACACGCTACTGACGTTCACTTGAAATGGTCCTTGTTAACTTGACCCTGATGTTTAAACAATATTAAGGTCTGTCTAGAAAATATACATAGGAGATATAAAAAGATGAATTGAACCTTTAAATCTGGCAGACAGACAGATGGATGTTACTTCAATTAAATGAGTCTTCTCCGTTCCCTCTAGACTAATCTGAAAGGATCAGAGCAGGATTGAGGAGCGTCTGCAGTCAGCTCTCCCCCTGCAGCACCACAGGGTCACCTGACCAGCTGCCAGAGCTTCTCGCTGCGTTTGATCGTGTTACTCATTTGCATTGATTTTGTGATTAACAGCTGATCGGACGACCTGCCCTCGGGCTGTTTCGAATCAGCTTACCCCCCGCCTCCCCCCCGCCCCATGGACCCCAGGGAATAACTGGGAGCAGGGAAATCAGGAATCCGCAGCCTGAGAAGGGAATGCCGGGGCGAGAAGGCGGGAGAGAGAGTCTGGGAACGGAAGCGCTTCTTGCTCTGGTTCGGCTGGCCCTGGTACTCACAGAGGCACTGCTCCCTGGCACGGACGCACAGGCTCAAAATAGCCGCGCAGTTTGCTTTCCCCTCAAGCCTCAGATGATTGAGAATTAACAGGCCATTTCTCAGTCCCCCAGGATATTTGTGGTTTACACACAAGTTAACGGCTTTTAAACCGCAGCTGGTAACACAAGCACAGGTAGCTCGTGATCCAACGGGCTCTGTTGTTAATTTCTGTGATTTCAGGGAGGGTTGGGAACGGCGTACCTGTGTGGCTTGTGGGTGCCGGTTGGCGGGTTGTTTTGGGTGGAGCAGTCGGGATGGGAGGTGTAGGGAGAGCCACGCAGGAGTGCCCGTCCCCTGCCAGGCGGTAGCCGTCCCTGCACCCGCACCGAAAGCTGCCCGCTGTGTTGACGCAGTGCTGCGAACAGGGGTTGAGGCCGCTGCACTCATCCATGTCTGAGAGAGTGTAGAGGGATAGAGTGAGTGATTGTTACCCTGGAAACTCTCCCCATGACAACAGCAGAGCAAAGCAAAAAGCCACGAGCGGGAACGGTGTGTTACATTTTTGAGATCAATCTATTCCATCTGCCGCCTTTTCAGGACAGCATGCGGTAGTACTTTATCCAAAACAAAGCAAAGCTATGAAAAAAGTTCTACTCTGTTTGGTATTAGAGCATGAAGGAAAAGAGTTAACAGAATGGTTTGATCATTTGGAACAGTAAAATGTGAGGCCTTGTCTCTCTGCAGCCATCGCTGCAGAAAAAAAACTTTGCTTTGAAATTTACTCATAAAAATGAACAGGATCTGTAAGAAGACTTCTGTATAAAGGAGGTAGTGGCTTGTATGTCATCACAGGGCTGCTCACCTGTCTGACAGAGCTGTCCTGTCCAGCCCAGGGGACAAGCACAGTGATCGGGCCTCATGCAGGTCCCCCCGTTCACACAAGCCTGAGCACACACGGCTGCAGCGGAGAGAAACCATGAAACGCACCATGTACACAGTTCATTTCAAAGTTACCGCAGTAGAGCAGTGATTGATTGGACTGCTGTGCCTTCGGAATGCTGGACAATTTTTTCTCGAATTTGGACAATTCAAGTAAAAATGCTAACAATGCAACAAAATGCTAACTTAGAATGATTGCGCCTCCTTCATAATTTATCACCACAGGTGAAATGGCAGTATTGCTGAAATAAGGACAACTTATTACCTCAAAATGACAGTACAAACCTTGAGAAAGATTTGTTTTCATTCACTCATTTTGAAGAAGTTTGCCAAAACATGAAACACAGTCTATTTAAATAAAGTGTTTTCTCTTAGATTTTTCACACGCAATCAACTACTGACAAATGTGGGAGGCTGAAATAGAAAATAGGTTGATTAGCTTAAAGAAATAGCTGCTATTATTCTGTTGTGGTTCGAGTCTGGGTCATCACCCTGTGCAATCTTCAAAAAAAGTGTCTTTTTTTCCTGCAATTTGGCTCTCTGTTTAGAAACCACGGAGTTATGTTATCATCAATTATACTTTTATCATCACTGCACAGTAATAGCCGCTAATATCAGAATAGTCAAAATATCAGTTTGCCACTGCGGGTAAACTGCACCGCAGCAAAGTTGGTGAGAAATCCCTCAGATGGACTGGTTATGACATCACATGGAATGTGTTTCATGTTTGTCTCGCTGCAGTCATTTTGGATTCTGACTAATCCACCTATGACCCAAGAGTTGAGCGTTTACGCACGTGGTAACTCTAGAACCCACTTCATGTGCCTGTAAGCAATTTTGCAGATGTCTGTTGCGCACTTGAAGTGGTTACCTTGGTTACAATTGAGAGAGTGGACTCGTCTCCATCCAGGACAGCATTCTGGGTAAAATTGTGACACTGGCCCTCCATTCACCTGCCGGTAGGATATTCTATATACTGTCCTGTAACAGACACAAACACACAAGTATATGACACAACACTCCACCCAGTAGTTCAGCTCTCTGAGCTGTTTCAAGGGTACAGAAAAGAGAATAAACCTTCTGAGACCTGTGTTGAAATTCCAAGCAGTACACTATTTCTCAACAACAGAATAGAAAAGTAAGATAGAAAAATGTTCCAAAAAAGCAATGCAGCCCTTTTTGAGGTTCCACAAAAGGCTTGAGCCAAATCACTTCAATTTTTCCAACCGGCCAGAAAGTCATCACCAAATGACTTCCCACAAACTATCCCAGCCAGTCAAGGGGATTCCAGCAAATATGGAGGTTTAGACTGGAGCAGTTTTTCTGCATCACGATGCGGGAGAGGCCAGACGACCGCAAATGGAGGGTAGTTTTGCCTAGACGAACACGACCTGCTGTCAAATTATTTCCCACAGTCAAGGCCAATATTCAGATGAAACAAAAAATGTTATGCCCTGAGAGCCCATTTCTGCTTGAGAAATGCATCCTGAGGGAAAATGGCCAAATAGTTCAGCCCCTCTACTGCTGAACTTCCCTCGAATGGCAGACCATTAAACAGCACTCTGCACTTAAACCTAGTTTACACATTAGGTCCCTACAGCAATGACTTATTTGGACATTCTTTTATTATTAGTACTATAATAATTATTATTATTATTATTATTATACAGAGTTCTTGGATCTTACTTGTAGGTGCTGCATAGTCGATGGCCCTGGCAGAGGGTTATGTACGGCTTGTAGACAGGCTGGATAAATGACTCGGTGCGGTAGATGGTGTTGTAATGGGGAGTGTTTCTGGCACAAACACGCCTCCTGAGCACAAGAATACTCATCAGCACTTACCTTTCAGCACACAGTCAGCTTAATGCACGATTACATCATTTTTTACAATCAGCAAGCACTAAAAAAGATAAGGAATGCATGAACTGACATATAGTCTAATGGTCTTATTTATTGTTTGAGTTTATCATATAAATCCTAATCTACTCCATATTACAATGGCCATGGAGGCAAATTGAATATATAGCAAAACATTCATTTTCAAGACTTGTATAGATGACTCTCCTTTCAATTGCAGATGCTTCGCATCTGAGATGGAATCAAATTAGCCATTCACAGGAATGAAAATTGAAAACAAACTGAACTTTTTTATATTTCGTACACTTTTTCAAGAGCAAGAAAGATACAGTATGTGATAATGGACAGAAATTAACAAAGGCTGAAGAATTTTGTTGGACGAGAGGACTCAGAAATCCAACCATCTGTCACTATATTTATATCAAACCTAAACCTAAACCGAAGCAAATGCACCATCATTCTTGCAACTCATAGCATTCCGACCAGTTATGAAACTTATAAGACCTGTGTGAGAGTAAGTGCTGCTGGGAAATGTAGTGCACAGAATCAGACAGACTGTATTGGGGATAAGGCGGGTACCCAGAGTGGCTGAAATGCTGCGGTGTGCTCGTCACATGCAGAAGCAGCAGGGAGGAGGACAGAATGAGCACCACTGGGGACATCTCTCCTTCCCTCGCTCCGTCCTTCTCTCAGTCAGAGGTGCAGTGGGTGCGCAGACAGGGCTGAAGGAGGGGGCTAGTGCTCCCTGGCCTGGCTGCACCTTGTGGAGACTCCGAGCAGAGGACCCCAGCTACCTGAAATCAAACCAATTTGGATTTATAAAACAGCACCAGAAAGGGAAAAGTGTCCATTAGCCACGTTATAGAGTATGTACATCCATACAACTGAGAAATGAAAAAAGTGAAAACAATATGTATTACTCCATCAGAACCCATGGTGAAACGGATGTCGCAAACTCATTACATTAATGATTTCCATTTGGTCCACTTTGCCTGTTTTACATCTCCCATAAATTTTATTTATTGAGAAATGGGTCTGGTTTCTTAAGGGTAAAAAAGAACAAGGAGAATCCACTCTTTCACAATCAGAAATCACTTCAGTTTCACCCAATATACACGTGACACTGATATCTCCCCATACATCACTGATGCTACTGCTATGTTCAATTCCTTTACAGTAAGACAAGGACAGCCTGAGAGGAGCTCCATGTATTTAGCCAGAGTTGAATAATAGGAGCAGGTGTAGTGGAACTAAGGCCCTGCATGGGGCAGATCCTGGGCCAGTACAGCCTGGCCCTTTAGGGCAGTCATGATCTCAATGATTACAGGTGATAAAAGTCAAAGTGAAGTTAAAATAGTCCCTACTAGATGTGCAACAGCATTACCCTGGAAGACTGAGGATAAGTGACCTGCAAAAGGGCCATGACCTTTCTAATACTATACAGAATTAATTTATATGGGAGAATAAGGGTTATCTTAACACTCTCTCTTAGATTAAAAACTCCCCTCAAGGAGAAAACACCCCCAAGTGTCATCTAGCACCAAGTACAGTAAACTTAAGGCAGAAGACATGAGCCAGACAGGCTATCCAGAGCGTAAGCAAAGCCACCAAACTAGGGTAAAGCAAAGGAAGACATTTTTCCACATTATTATAATGTGGAAGTTATTACGATGTTTACTCTGATGTCCATTATTCACCCGGAAGTGAGAAATTCAACATTACCGCCATTGCAAATTTCGATTTGATCAACACGCTCGTCACGCGTAACCTATGACACTTTAACGCTTTAACGCCATCTCCGCATCTTGAAATAGCTTACGTTAATCAATCTGTTTATTTAGTCAAAACAACTCCGAGCAGATGAGTGAGTGCGAATATGTTTGAGAAAAAAAGTCTCTGGTGGGTGTTTCAAACTGTGAAACTGCAGAAACAGACTCAATATAGATGCAACGGAGCCCGTGGTGTAGCAGTGATCTATTTGCCATCGCCTCCTGGAGCTTTATCACCCTTGATTGCAGACAGACATTTATACTCACTTGGCTTTTAAAAGCTGATGACATAGCCTTCATGGTGGCGAGTGGGGGGACCTTGACCCCTGCAGTTGGGCGAACATTAAATTGTTGTGATGACTGAGGACCAGAATCACCCAGACAGAGACGAAAAGCTAGCCACTCTGGGATAAGGGGCTGTCATTAGGGGGCCGTTAATAAGTCACCGAGCCCTATGAGGGCACAGGAAGTGGTACTATGATAGAGCTAATGGCTGGTTTACTCAAAGTATAGGAAAGAGGTCCCCGGAGATAACTGTCAATTCAGCCTCGCCTCTTGACCCTTTTCTGGCTGTCAGCGCGATGTAAAGGCGGGATTGCTCTGGCTAGAGAGCACATTGAACTGCTCCAATCAAATCGTTTCATTAGAGACAAGAGCAAAAAAAAGAAAAAACACCCCCAAGTGCATCACTTGAGTTCTCTAATTCAGCCACACAGGGGGCTTCTGCTGCTGTTTACAGAGTACTTCACATGAAATGTTTCATTACCGATAATGTGGCTTTTCTTGCAGTTCCATTGTTCTGCAGCAAATATGAGGGCACATCATAGTGTGTTACATTACCTTTAATATTTCTAATGATAAATGAATATTATGTAGCTGTTCTTATCATTCTCGCGAGTGAGCTCTACAGATCAAAAGGAAGACCCCAAAAATAAACTAACCGTCACTTCAACATTGCTGATTTGTATATGGTGTTACAAGAACATTTAAAAAAAAAATAAAAGCATTCCACAAACTGGGGGTGCAGTGATGTCAGGTACCAGATGTGCAGTTGACAGGTTAAGTTTAAGCTCGTCTCCCAGGGGACGGGTTATTTATTTTACTCATAAAATTTCCAAGTCAAGGGAAGCTTGTACGGCTGAAAAGATGTACAGTGTCATCATAACACTACAGTGTAGGTTACGACTAATAACCTGCACACTGTCTTGAGGGAGAGCCTTGGAGAGTGAAGACAGGGCCTCACTGTAAACCTGACACATCCTCCTCCCTCAGCCAAAAGGTGAAGGCGAACGCTGGCCGACAAATCGCATGCCTCTGATTTGCACTGGCTATCTGCCCAGAGAGTCAGCATCAGCTCACTCAGTATCTGTCACTGAATCAGTCCTGCGGCAGCCTCGAGGCTTGGCTGGGGGCAGTTTTGGCGGAGAGAAGTGTGGAAGGATCGACTCGAGCCATTGCTTCAACACCCCCTCATGCTCTCTCCACTGGGAGGTGAAGACTGAGGAGCAAAAGGCCTCCTGTAGACAGAATGAGCCAGCGAGCTGTGCATGCAGCGATGCTGCTCTGTCTGCTAGCAAAAACAAAACAATTGGAGGAGAGAGCGCAAATATCAATTTGCAAATGCAATTAACTCGTTTATAACGATTGTCTGCCGTCAGGAGCCAACACTGAAATTATACCTTGACCCTTTTCCCCATAGACTCCCCCCTCCCTTTCCCAAAAATGAATACAAATGATGACAAATTGGGAGGCTAGGGAAAAGATCCATTGATATACATACAGGCGTCATGTATAGTCATTAAGGTGAAAGGAGGTAAAGGGGCACTATGACAAAAACATTATTTGGGCTCCTTTCTGATGATTTTTTGAGCAAATTCAGTCCTCCAAACAATTGTGTAAATCATCCTTTCAATCCATAGGTAGTTTGGGTTGCATAGCAGCTACCATGCAATAAAATAACGTCCAGGACGGATGTCCTCACTTATGCCTTTAAAAACACGATTTTAAAATTCTAAGCTAACTCATCACAATAACTGTATTTACACATACAAAGTCAGTCATTTACCTGGCAGGTGTTTCTCATGTCCCAAAGAAAAAGTTTCAAAATGAGCAGAAATGGCCATGATTTCACTTGCCAGAGTCACAGCCTCAGCTTGAGTTAGATTTGCGTTCCCATGAATGGCCTGCTCCTCACACTGGAGGGCTTTTTTTTCACAGTAGCTGCCAACTGGCAAACGAAAAGCAGCCTACGCTAGCTTAAGATAAAAATGGCGGTTTGCAAAACTGTGGAGGAGTTTATTCATTAAAAATAATGATTCATTGATCGAAGGAATAAACAGAAATGAGCCCAAAACGTGTTATAAAGCATCTCCTCTAAACAAAAGCTTTGGCTGGACATTGACGGCCAGTTTCATATCATATAGCTGCAACACAGATTACCAAGCCCTGACCCAGAATATGATGAATTTCCAATGGTCAGTATTCACACAAAAACAACAGGACATTGTGGAATAAGCTGAATCTGTGCTTGTTTGGCCCTAAAACAGCTTATCAGGGAGGAGTGAAGTTTTTTATTTATGCTCACAACATAAGTCCCCTGTATTGCATGTTTGATCTATGATTGTATGTTTCCTTGATGCTACATTTTGCACTTGAAATTTCCAGTGGGGTTTGACAGAGTTACACACTTGATGATCATTTTACCCGTAATAAAATCAAATAAAATTATTATCAACTATCCTCATTTTTACTTTTGTTAAATAACACCGGGGTGCAGGGCCTATTAATGCCATATCAGAAGTCTTCCTTTGCTCCAACTGTCAGTCACACTCCTGAATAATCAGATATTTTGAAACATGTGTGCAGCATTTTTATTATTATTATTATTATTATTATTATTACTATTTTTTTTAACAGAAACAACTGCGTTTTGAAGAAGAACTGCCAATTCTGAGCAGGTAGGTGGGTGTTTCACTTAGCTGCGGATCATGATGTAGCCCTGAATCATATTTTGGCTTGCCTGCAAAAAGGACTAGCATTGGGCTAGCAGGTATTGTTTGAGGGATTTGTTTGAATGTCTCTCCCACCAGTTAAATGAGGCCAACGAAAAGAAAACAAAGACATCTCAGAGAAAGCTAAGGTCCAGCGGAGTGACCCACATGGGAATCGGCATGTCCAGCTCCAAAAGAGATATACAGGCTGACAGGCAATTACACAGAGTTAAATCTGGAAAGTTATTGGGACAATCTACAAAGCAAAGACTCAAGAAGCATGGCGGATCTTTGCTTGATCGCCCGATGACTGCAGAAGCAAGTCCCTTCATACTTGCCAGTAAAGCCGGACTGTCCCCTTCGCTCATTGGGGACACCCTTCTATCTGACAAGAGGCAAACAAAAGTTGCTGCTGTTTTGACCAGGCGCATGTAATCGCGCGCGCAGTTTCATTAGTGTTCACATTGAGGTGGGAGCAAAAGGGACAATTAGCCTGGAGATCACCTTTAGAAAAACTCCCACTTCTTGAATAGAGTGCTGCTTTAAATAGTATCAGCCTACATTGTGATGAATGGGCCAGTGAATCTTCAGCACACAAACTCTAACAAATTCATGAATGAGCTCCAAATGAAGAGGAAACCACCAATGGCAAACTTTAAGGGAACAGCTGGCATTATCTGCACATCAATTAAAAGCGACAGTGAAATGTGACGAAGAATTCACATAGTAAGGAAATAAATTGAAGAAAAAACTGGCCAGTGCTTCAGAAAATATCAGAACAGAAACAGTAAACTAATACTCTAACCCAAAACAATCTCACACGGCAGGATTATTTTTTCTATAAAAATAAGACCATAAACACATAAATGAGCAGTTTTCTATTTGCTGTACTGCTGCCTCAGAAGTTAGTAAAGATCCAAATAAGTGCCATAAAACTGGCCCCTGGAAAAAGCCAACATCCCTCATGTAGCACCATACTTGGGGTTTAAGGTAACAGTGTCCAGCATAGTAGGATAATCTTGCTGCAAGCCGGTGAGAAACTTTGTTTACCATCACATGAAAACAGTTTCACTACAATATGAACAAAATAAGATTGTGCAAGGAAAAATAACCAACTACTGTAAACAACCAAAGTTAAACTAATGCAACTGAAATGTTCTAAACTCAGTATTTCAGTTCACTGTTTATATGCTCACTTGCCCATTGTTGACGCTTTCATCGGTGGGCTGGGTTTAGAATAGGCTCTCTGACTGGCCTGTAGCTACAAACACTATATGCAGAGGGGCATGATGCTCAGTGTGTTTTGATACATTTCTCACATAAGAATAATTAAAATTCTCAGGGACGAGTGCATCAGTACCCCCTCTGTTGGTACAAGCCAGAGACACTGGAGTTCCTGGTTGCTCTAGTGCATTGATGAGTCTTGGGTGCACCCAATGCCCTGTTGCCAATTCATAGTTTATCCCTTCTTTGGACCACGGAAGTAAGAACCCGCTAACACTGACTAGGCGCGCTCTCACAAGCCTTGCTGCTTCACAGATGCACTGACCACTCATCTAACCATACTGATTCGGTCCTTGTCAAATTCACTCAGGTTCCATTTCTCCAGAATCCAACACGTCCACTACGAGAACTGACCGTTCGCTCACCATCTCAGGCTTGCCTGTTGACCTTGACACGCGCCGTTGTTACGAGAGAGAGAAAATCCGCTGCTTCATCATCGAGTGGTTTTAATGTTCAGGGTCATCGGTGAATATCTGAATATATATTTATAATAAGCTACCTGCAGGTCTGCAGGAGTCAGCAGAAGTTGCGCTAAAAGCGCTCATATGAGCCAACAGAGAGCGCTGTTTTACAATAAATATATAATTACTTTTAAGTCTACTTTCTGCATGAGTTTACCGAAGTTCTTTCACAATGCCGTAACCTGCTCGGGAAAAGATGAATGAATGACACATATGCTTAGAGGAACGTGCGAAAACGAGGACTATTCTTCGCAAATCAATAAAATAAGAAATAATATCAGCAAAGCTGCCAGATCATATGAGCCTTCATTCATACACCGTTCTACAATGACAGAAATAATCAATTCATCAAATTAAAGTCGCTTGCAGTCAGACCATGCATGAAAGGTATTCCACCACTTCAACAAACTATACTCACAATATAAGCACGTCATGAACTTACTTGCCAATAGCGTTACGTGGGTGACAGAATGATCACAGAAACGGTCCCAATGAAGCAAAGAAACTTACTCCCACGATGCGTTCCCAGTCCTCAATTCCCCCCCCCACGATGCGTTCCCAGTCCTCAATTCCCCCCCAAAAAAATAATCAACCTCCAGCAAAACGAAGGTCCAAATCCAATAAGCCGGTTCTTAGAGATCATATGAGCGTTGAAATGTACATTTCCTTTCGGATTTTGTATTCCTGTTCAGTGCTGTTTCGAAGCAGCAGGTTTGTGCTCTATCGGCTTTCACGTTAACTGTCAGAGCGCGCAGGGGGGCACTCCAGCCCTCCTCTCATCACGCCAGCTGGAAGCCTCACGAGTGCTGCCGCTGGTCAAGGAAACACTCAGCGTGACGTTATGAAAACGACCTGGAATTGTACTGTCGGACATTTGTAACTGTGTTTGAGGAGATGACATGAAAATTCTGTCCCAAAATGGATATTTGCCTCTTATGCATAGTTCATTTCAAAGCGGATATGCCGGCAAAAACGCATCCAAGTTAAAACTGCAGTTTGGACCGCCACACTTGGGATTTTAGTTCTGTCATGAATTGACAAAATAAGGCACGAGCAAAGAAAGTTCAAGGAAATTCCAAATATTGTCACATATGCAAACTGCGCGCCAAACGTTTGAGATTACGCCCGCTGAGTTGGGTCGAGCACACACTGGCCCGTCACTGCGCAAATCCAATCGGCAAAGTAAAAATTGAGCGCCTTTTTCAGAATATTTTGAGGACTATTGTCCACCCCTAATCAAGTACCGTAACAGAAATTACTTTGGTTGAGAAAAAGTTGTTTTGATTCTCATTTTGAGGAAATTCACTGTAATGGTGCGTGTATAGGCTAATATCTGGAGAAAAGCTTGAACGCTTATTGTCTCAGCTGGCATAATTGAACCACTTAACCTGTCCTTGATCATTCCAGCTGACTAGTTTTGCCTAATGCAATAATAAATTACAAATCTGTTAGATTACCTGATTTCAAAAGGTTCACCAAGTAATCAACTACATAAAATGTAAAACATCTCCACTTCAAGCCAAGCAATAGGATTTAATGGCGGGACGGGGCCATTTTTGACTCAACCTCATAAATGGCAAAAAACTCAAGTGTTAACTGATAACTGACCAATTTTCGCACAAGCATGAGCAGTTGAAATATTATTTAAGGCTTCATGCATAAAATATATCATGCCATGAAGCAAAAACATTGACATGAGAAAATCAACCATCATTTACAAAAACAAAAATAAATAACAATGGTTATATAAATGGCTACTACATGCTAAATCCATCTCTTACACTTAATGCTGGTGAAAGCACAATTATATATTTATTTTCCAGAAACTTACGCCTACCCCCAGATTCTGAAGTAGCAGGAGGCTCCTCCTGTCTTACGAAGAGCTGCAGCCATATACACCAAGCCCAACCACTTGACTGGCGGTTTACCAAACTCTTCCATAGTTTCAATTTCTTTTAAACTCATCCCAAAGTTTTTATTAGGATACAACCTATGGGTAGGTTCTCGATGTTCCCTGTTGGACTGGCTGGAGAGAAATGAAATGCCTTTGGGCGTTTTTCAGTTGCTTTTTATGCTGGCCTTCCTGTGGAAGTCAGGAATTGGATGGACAATCCCAAACCGGAATTCCTGTGTGTGTTTCGAGCTGATAAAACCGTTTTTACAGAACAAACATGCTCCATCCTGCTCAAACTGCTTAATGAGCCACATTTTTGAGCATATCCTACCCCACATGCCTGTGTCGTCTATGCACAGAAAGTGGGCTGCTATTTTCAGCCTGAAAAGGGCCGCAGACCCCATTTTAAGATTAAATAAATAATTTTTTAGAATGTCGTCAATAATAAGTGCAAAGCACACACAAACGCACGCGCGCGCGCACACACACACTCCCACACACATACACACACACATACAATATCTAATAATGTTTCCTAGTCTAAGAGCTTAGGATATGGACTATACTGATAAAGTTGGCATGGTATTTTCACAATTGTTTTTTTTTTTTTCTTACAATTGCTATGTGCATGCATGTATGTTCATAGCATGCTTGCGTGTGTGTGTGCGTGTGTGTGTGTGTGCGCGCGTGTTTGGATTAAGAATTCAATAATTTAACTTTCCAGTGTGTTTCAGTTGGAACACCCCTGTTTCCTGACTAACTTGCAACATGTCACAGCTCACAATAGCGTGTCCATTGCATTTTTCAACAGTTGTTTCACACTTATCCTTTTAGACCAGAATACCCATCTATCCATCCATTATCTCTTATTCCTGGTCAGGGTCACCAGGGGTTGGAGTCATTTCCAGCATCCAATGGGCAAGAGGCAGTAAAGCACCCTGGGTCGGAACGTTTCTCAAAAGCGTTGCTGTCTGTCATAAGTTTTGTTGAAAGAACCGTCATTAGCAGCTTGGGTATTCCTGAAAACCATCTTTCCAAGGAACCTTCGCAATTTCCATTGTTAAGTTGTGTGGCTGGAATGGCAGTTCTGTTGCTCTCGGTGGAAGCATAGGTCCAGTTCAATGTATGAATAGCTGCCTGATTCTAATAATGCATGATTTGTCTTTTCTTGAAGGCTTTGATTTTTTTGTGTTATTCAGTATACTTCTATATAGTATTTTTAAAGGTCCCCTATTATGTCACCAGGATCACAGCTAATTAGTTATTAAAAGCCATTTCAAAATCTTTTCCCTCTTGACATCACATGGGGAAGTAACCAACCAGAGGCAAGAAGAACTGATCACCTTCAGCCAAGCAGTCAATCAGATTTCATTATTCTGGGTGGTCACTCCCCCTTGTGATGTCAGGTAGGGGAGACTTTGAACTGGCTCATAATGGTCAATTAGCTGTGCACCTGGTGGCATTATAGGGACCTTTATCCTTGTTTTGAAATGTACCATATAAATTAAGCGTATTGTTATTATTATTGTTTTACATGCCATGTATTTTACGCCATGAGCCACATACAAAATTGCTCAATGCATTTATGCAAATTGCATGATTTAAATTGCATTAGTTAAAAGTATAGCTACAGAGTAAGTCAAACTACAGAAGGGAGTTGACATGTAAACTTGTGGCCAACCTGATCACCAGAACACTTTAACAGTGTACATGTTGTCATAGTAATGATATTTTGGGAGCAAAGTGGATGAAGAATATTCATTATAGTTATATTGGGCCATACATGAGATTATGCAAAAATTAAACTATCCTAAATTAAGTTGGACAGCATGATTTGGATACAAAATTAAACATTTCACACAATCGGTCATGTTTCAGGCCCTCTTGGTACATGACATAAGTTTGAAACTTTTTGCAGGTAGAAATCATTTTTTGAGACATTTTAACACTTGAATGCTGCAATGTGTCATTGAAAACATTCTACAAACTGCAAGGTTTGTATTACAGTGATTACCATTTGCGGCATTTCCCGCTATGGTTCTGGGGAACAGTCATAGCTATGAAGTTTGTTAGTCCTTCAGTGGGCACATGTTACATACACACATACTCTAATAATTAGACTGCCATCCATGGTTTTGGTCTGTGGGAGAAAGGCAGAGGATCCAGAGAAACCCTGCATACTCCATACAGGCTGGAATTACACCCAGGAACTTCTGGCAGCAAGGCATCAGTAGTACCTACTGCAGTGCCATTCCGCTGTAAGTCTGAATAAGAGGTACATGAAAATCCTGTTTTTGTTCAAAAATAGTCAGACAGAGAATTGGAGTTCACAGTTTTGGAAGCTAAGGCATGCATGACAAAGCTGTAATTAGTGTTGAGTCAATTAATAGGCTTTTTTTTTTTTTTTTTTTTTTACTTAACCAACATGAGTTTATTATATGTCATGTCCCAACAGGTTATCCTCTAAGTAACTATGAAATAAATCCATGAGTGTTCACCAAAGCCAAGCTGGCCAGTCATCCTCCATTATGCCTAATAGGTGTTTCTGGCTTTACTTTATTTCCTTTTCCCCGAATTACTGGCCAGAAGCGGCCGCTTGAATAGAATACTGTGGAAAGCCCACTTTCCTTCTGTTGACAGCAAATGAGTTTAGTTTGAGAATGACCATGGTTCTGGCTGCAGCAAGTAGATTTTCACAGGATCAGTAATTTAAGCTTGTCAGTGCCTGACAGACTGGAATCTATTCTACAAATATGGTGTCTAACCAACTGATTCCACAGAATCTGTAATTACACCAAATTGGTATTATTTTTTTGAGGCAGTGTTGTTCACAATCTAACGAAGCATCCAGCATTGTGTATCTAATTGGCACAAACTTCAGGAACAAACCTAGAACTATTTGTGAAATTCAGGCATCAAATTCAAAATGAGTGAATATTTCAAAAAAAAAAAACAAAGTTTATCAATTTGAACATTCAATATCTTGTCTTTGTAGTGTAGTCAGTTGAATATAGGTCGAAAAGGATTTGCAAAATCATTGCATTCTATTTTTTTTCACGTTTTACACAACATCCCAACTTCATTGGAATTGGAGTTTCTATCTATCTATCTATCTATCTATCTATCTATCTATCTGTCTGACTGTCTGTCTGTTTGTCTGTCTGTTTGTTTGCTATGAGACTGTCAGCACTGCTTTGATCACTTTGTGCAGGTCGTGAAGTGATTATATATTGTTTCGTTTTGGTTAATTTGTGTTTACCTGGGTTTTCAGGATCAATGGAACTCATCTGTGCAAAATGCAGTCATAATAATCTTGAATTATTGAAAGAAGGTGAAGCTTAAGGGATCTTCAGGGTAAAAAATTCAATATTTTTTTGTAAGTTTCAATAATTTTTATTTTCACTTAAAATAAATAAAGGAATGCAGTGAGATGACAGTAAACACCAAGAATCTATGCTTTTCCTCTGCCTTAACTCTTACTTGTGACTTTAAACGCAAATTACCGAAAATCACAATGTTGACTGATTTTCATCCTTGTGGCATTCATAGAATCATTAATATTCATCTGATTGACTTGAAATTTGGACTGAAGTTGTATCTGTTGGAGATCTATGAAATGACATATGATTTTTCAGATAGGTGCATCCCTAGGGGGTTAATTTTGAAAATGAAGCAAGTTGATGATTGCAATTTTCGATATGTTTACATAAAAGAGCTCATTAAATATTCATAAATGTTTCAAACAAAAACTCCTATGTCATTTCATAGAATTATCTTAAATCTTTCATATGAGACTAATTTGAGTAAAATCTGACCATGGGTTAATGACATATCAGTGCCACAGAATATTTTCAGATTTTGTCATTAAAGTGCCATTTCCATGGCAACCATGTAAATTTTTATCAAAATACTACATTTCATGTGGTTAAAATCATGTTGAGTATGTTTATTTCTTAGTTTTTACATTATTGTGGTTATTTCTACACTTTATTCTGAAGACCCCTTTAGTGAACTGAAGAGCTCATGTTGAAGTGAACTGAAAAGCATTTGTTGCCTTGCTGATGCAAAGGGGAAAGAAATGTCATCTTGCTTTCAGTAGCGTCCATCAAAAAGAGAGATTTACATTTCATTCTGAATTAGGATCCAACCCAATCTCCTGAAAAGTACATGACACAATGCTGTTAGAGGAGATGATTCATTCTCTCCGAAAGATCCCATCAATTGAGCCTGATGAGCCAATATCACACTTGGCTGTGAGTGTTTACATAACAGTATTGGATACATATTCTCTTTCAAGCAATATAACTCACAATTTCTCATTCATAGGCTCCTGATGGACCATCAACAATGGATCTGAAAATTTTAGATTCTATTCTATTCACAAACTTGATAAATGTCTCCACATTATGAGAAAGGTAACTGGCTGTGTCAGAGGGTTCATTCCACTATCTAGGCTTGACTTGGAGGTTTGTCCATTGCTATCATTAATATTGGATATTTCGGCTTGTGTCGATAATGCATGTTGACACTAAAAAATAGAAAACTAAACACTACTCTATAATCATACCAAAGTGCCATCGTAGGGAATACAGGGTTAAAATGTACTGTGTTTGTGATTCATGGAACTAATGCATTTCCTCTGGTAACAATTTATTGTTAAGTATAGACATTTATTTAACCACTGGTGTAATTGCATGGTTTTTAAAAGCCATAAAAGTAACAAATAGTATGCTGAATTGCTTAAATGGTCACATTTTTGGTGGACAGCAGACTGTAGAATGAGGTCATATTTCTTAAAAGACAGTTTAAAAAAAGTATTCTCTTTCACCCATAATATGCTGCACTTACTGTTTTCATATCTGTGATGTGAAACATTTAGCCTTGGTTTGTGTTCAATTTCCTCCATTCTGTGTGACCGTTACAGTAAGGGAGTGCACAAGATCCACAACTGCCTCATGGGAACACATTAGCCCAAGGGTCTCAGGAGAAAATAATCTCAGGTGATAATTGGAGCACGCTGGGTTGTATCTCTGTCTTATGAACATTTTTGAATATTTTTTGTATTAAAAATCAAAGCTGGATTCATTCATATTTATTTGAAACTCCATTTTCCAGATTCTGGCTTCAAAGAAAAAAAAGAGAGAACTGCTATAGCATTTCCTGTCAGAGAGGAAGCAGGAAATGGCTGGTGGAGAGAGATGTTGGAGTCTGGGCCCAAAAAACAATTAAAATCTCACTTATACAGGAAACGGATCTGCGTCAAAGGGGACCTGACAGATTTTGGGAAGGGCAGCACAACTGACCCTGCTGAGAAGAGAAACTGAGTTGCCATTTCAATAAAGTCTTCACTACACTGCTTTCTTCTGCCGAACAGAAACAATTTTTTGAAATCAAATACTGCTACAAAAACTGTTTCAGTGCATGGTTGGCATTATTTAAAAACAATGGAGATATCTTCAACTTGGAAATAGGCAAGAAAACATGCGCTATTGTCCCTATTATTGTTAATTAGAAGTAAATCTTAAATAAAAAGCATTCCCGCACCATGCTTCAATGGATTATTTGGCAAAAATAAAAAATTGTGCTCCAATTTATGAGAAGTATTTGTTCTAGTTTTTGGCTTATAAACACTTAGTTAAGAATGATTTGTTTGAAAGAACATTGCATCAGTAACTCTGAAAATCTATTGAAAATAAATAATTGCAGTTGTGCATTCAAAATAATTTTTCAATAATTCCATGGCACCGGAACATGAAAAAAATCAGGACTCAATGCATGTTTTTGAAGTACTGAATATTTTTATAAGTTCAGTGACTCTCCCGATGCTCTTGCCTGAAAGAGAGAAAAATAGTATAAATGTCCAGATAAAATTGTTCGGAAGCCTAAAAAATAAAAAGCATCATATTTTATATTATTTTGATAAAAAACAGACAAACAACATTTTACCTCACCTGGACACAAATGATTGCAAACTAAATATACAAATGGCTCAGAATCAGAACATGAAATGACAGAGAGCAACTCTGTCTCAGTTTTTTTTTTTTGAGATGCTTGTTTATCAGGCCAGGTACCATGTGACATGGAGAAATCACAGTTTTTGAAATCAAGGTGCCCCAAAGATTCTGCTGGTATGTAGTATACTATAAATGTATGACCATCACACAATGTATTAGTTGAGCCATTGACATGGAAATCATAAGCCTTTGTAAACAGGTGGCTGATTAATTTACAAATAAGCCTTGCAGTTATGTTGGATGTCTGGTTTTGTCTTCTGCAGTCAGCATGTCTATAATTAATTAGGTTTCTTAATTATCTCTCATACGGTTCACTCTAAAATGCGCCATATCAAACAGCTACGGTTTCAACTTTGAACAGGTTGTCAGTGATGTATGGTCCTGCAGGCACTCATGAATAAACATACACATACTGTTTGATGCATGCTGTTCGTTGGCATTGTGTCCTACTTTCTGGCACTATGACCCTCCACTCCAACTCCAACCCAAAACGCTGACATGATTTCCACCACAAGTTACCAAACAGGATGTCCTGGCTCTGAAAGCCTGTACACTTCTTCCTCCTCAGAAATAGGCTGGAGCCCTCAGTAGGGGAAACTGCAGACACACAGAAGAGATCCCTGTCCCCCTCACCCCATTAATAAAACTCAACAGGGGTCCCAGCCCAAGTTATCCCTCAGTCTTTACTCTCACCCAAACACTTCACTAAATGCAGTATAAAATTCCACAATAGCCCTGGGATGGTCAGCAAATAAGGCACACCCACCTTGCGAAAATCTAGAAAAAAAAAAAATTTTGGACTCTCACTTCTTTTCAGTGCATTTTTTTCTTGAGATTATTGCGCCCTCTGTCCATTGTACTGTATTTTGAGTGAATTGCGCAAAACCCTCTGACTGCCTTGTGTTTCTGTTTAGAAATGCGATTCCAGGATAGTTCAGATGATATTTTCAACCACTTAAAGTCGTGTGGGCCCAGTTCCAAGAGTTAGTTCATATTGGTGTCAAATAGTTGAGTCATATGGTGCCGAATTTACATTGTTTTATCAAGCTGCCATCTCCCACGAATGTGATCTGCCATTCATGCAGAATCTTAAGGTTATTGTCATATGTTCCATAAACCATTCAGAATTTTTATTTCTCTTATTTATTGTTATTATTTCTTTTTTTGATGCCTTACCCTAGCCTGTGGGTAATGAAGCTCTGAAAATATTGCATTATGTACTTCTGTGAGCACTTTGCAAAAATCCTCTGCAGGCAATAGTTGAAATTTCATGCGCCAAAAGTATATCCCCACAACCGTCTTCAAAACAAGAGGTTTTATTGACATTCCATTGCATATCAAGAGGGGGAAAAAACTCACGATAGCAGTGGGTTCAGTGAAAATTTCCCTCCCCTTAGTCTGACATTTGGACAATCATGTGAGTTATAGCAAGAATTCCAGTAAGCGCTGCCTAAAACTGTTTGCAGAAAACATCTTTTGTTTTAAATTTACAGGAAACGTCAACCATCCTAACATTTATTTTAAAGATACATGTTCTTCTACATTTTGTCAGATATAAAAATCCTCAAGAGTAATGATATTAAAAGGAAGGAAATTAAATTGTGGTTTAAGACAGTCGTTGTCTGGTTTTCTGCAGTGAATGTACAATTTTCTCTAAATGAATCCAGAGGCTTAGCCTGCTTTCTCAGAGAAGCATTGTGCATTCAGACCAGAAATACAGAGCACAATGTCTACTGGCCCGTTCTCAGTAAGAGCAAAGTGCCAGATATTTGGCAGTTAATCGCCACAAAGAGAAATAATAAAATTAACTTTGATTATTAGAAATGCATTTCCCTCATCTAAAGTGACACGCTGAAAAAAGGTAGATGGAATATGTTGGTTTTTTGAAGTCTAACCCCCTCAATAAACTGGCCGGTTAGGTCAACATCATGACAAAAAACCTCAAACAGTCTGAGGTTTTAAAAGAGAAGGATATTTGGTGCTCATGGGATGAAAAAATCTTTTAGTTGAAAGAATAAATCTGGTGATCTTGGAAAGGTGGGACAGGAGGACGACCAAAAATAGTAGGTCTTCCAGGCACTCAGAAAAAAATAGTAGGGTCCAACCGAAGCGTTAGGATAAAAAGCCTTTTCTCAAAGCATGGCTGAAGCAAATTAAAAAGCCAACATGTTTTGACCTACGCGGTCTTCATCAGGGCGTAACAAGTCACATGGGTAAAGACAGACATATATAGATGGTACCAACCAATAGCAAAGACAGACTAGTGCCACCTGATGAACTGCTAAAAGCAAAAGTACAAAAATGACACTTAAGTGAACTGAAATAATCAGACAATAAAATACAGACGGGTGGTTGTAAAAACGATTAAATGGATAAGTGACAGATATACTACGAGTGTGATTGTAAAAATACCAGTAACAATGATGAAGAGGCACATACATGAGGCAATATTAATAAATAAATGGCAAAAGGTCTCAATATTAAATGGGTGCAGGAAGTATCAATATAAATACAGAAAGAGGTGAATTATAAAAATGAGTAGAAAAATCATTAAGGCCAGGATAATCAGGCAATACTGAAAAATAAATGACAAGAGGTATCAATATTAAACAGGAACAGGAAGTAAAAATATAAATACAAATACAAATGGGTACAAGAAGTATCAATATAAATACAGAGGGGAATTGGGGGGAGTCTGAGGTTTTGCCTTTATTTCTTTTAAAGACAGAATATTCATTGTTATCAAAATAATCTTTGTGTGAAGAGTAAACTTGAAATGAGGTTCAAATAAATTCACCATGATAAAAATCTCACTTCAGGATTAGCATCTTGCCCAGTTTTAACAAAGTCATTAATCCAGAACAGCAAAAGGGTCACTTTAATGGATAATCTTCGCATGCGCACATGAGAAAATGTTAAATGAAAAGCCTCACTAAGGTCACATCGTTATCAAGAGTCCCCCTCTCTTACTAACATTCACTTTACAGGTCAAGCTTCCCCATGTAAACTGCTCAAAGTGACAGACAGCATCACCCTTTATGCTGTGCGAGTGGTGGTTTGTCAGCAGCATAAGAGTAAATCTGCATTGTATTCAGAATGTCTGTGACTTGTGGGGGCAGTGCCACGAAAAGGGGGAGAGCTGAACATCACAGGCAAGAAAAATGGCCATCAAGCCTTAGCCAAGGACTCGCCGCAGGCAGTGTCATGAATGGAATCAGTAATGTTTGCTGTCCTGCAATGCATATATCAAAGACTGGGAGACTTCTGAGTATTAGGCTGTAACTGTACTTGCTGGAAAATTTCTGTACCCCCGTGTAATTTGGAAGGATGATGACAAGTTTCCTACTGTGTCATAGCTGAAATTGAGGTCCTTCCTATGTTACTTTTTCAGAAGTAACAATGTCTCCTGTTTTTTAAAGTCTGAAAAGGCCATGAAAACTCACTGTGCCTCATTTATAAACAGTATTTTCGATTAAAAATTTTATTTTATTTTTTTAATTAAAAACCATATACCAATTTCATCGGCAGGCTTGGGATTCATGAAATCAAACTTGATCTCAAAAAGTGTACAGTTAATAGGCTTGTGCAAACTTGCAGTGTTTCAAGCTGATTGTGAAAAACACCAGACAGTTCAGTGGAGCCATGCACGTATTTATAATTTAAGATATTTTTTTCAAAATGCCATTTCTTATTTCAAATTTACCCAACATTTCAATATGCAATCTGCAAAAAAAAAATTTATTAGCGCAGCCCACTGTCTTTTATTTCCATAATAGTCCAAAATTAGCACTGTTATTAGATTGAATTAATATTAGTGGTTCACTCTTTAGAAAATAGAATAACGGTCATTTGACCTTTTTTTTTCAAGAAATATGAAATACAAAAAATCATAAATGTTGATGCACTTTTTTTTATTTTTCATTTTCACTTTCTGTTACTCAGTTTTTCCTTGTTTTTGTTAATCCTTTCATTATCAATTTACAAATATATAAATTGACTTTAAAAAAACAGTTTCATTACAGATTCATTTGATAATGTTATTCTACATAATTATTTCTGAGGATAGCACTGGTTTATTATCTGTGTGATGGCTAAAAGCCTATTTATTTTGAAATATTTTAAAATTCCAAAAAAAGCATGAACCAGTGCTAAGCAATCGGCAATACAGATTTCCATTAGCATGTGAGCCGTATTTTTTATTATCCAGCCACTGCGCCGATACCAGTTATTTCCCTGGGGATTGTAGTCCATGCTGAAGTACTGTAGAATAGTGAGGTTGGGAATATAGTTCACTGCTCAGGACAGACAGAGAGGGAAAGGCTGGTGGGTGGTGCAGGATGTAAGTAGGGTGTGTACGCTCCCATACTCACACACAAACACAGCCTTAAAAAATGTCTTTTCCCGCCTGCACTGCACGGGGTTAATGAACTTGTTTTGAATTCCTTCGCCCTTCACAGGAATTACATTCCAATCCTTGGAAATAATGCCCTGAACAAAAGGAGGAAGTGATGTGAGTGGTTCCCCCAAGTTTATCTTGACCCCACAGTCTCAGCCTGGTGATCCAGTCCCACCCCCTCTACTGTTCTTTCTCCTATACCACTGGGAGGGAGCGCTCTCTGTCAAGGTGTTTCCTGCTTCGGTCGATTGAAGTTAAAGAGGCTTATTTCAGCGCAAACTGTAGGATCTATGGCAGCTCACGTCCAGGCCTTGTTTGTGACAATGCGAAGAACGTCTTCTGACCAAAACCTTTAAAACCAATATTTTTATGCCTTTGAGTATAAGGCTTAATATGCAGTTGCAAATGTGCAAAAACTATTTTGCGGCTGACTCACAAAGATCCCATGTGTCAGTCGCAAAAAGGAGATATTCGCAATTTACCTCCCAATGCACTTACATTGCGCCCACAAATATCACAGAATATGCCATTTGTATCCTTTGAAGAATCTATCCAATACCAGGCATTTGTTCAATATTTTTTTTCCTCAAAATGGTCAGCTAAATTTTTCACTGAAAAAGGTTAATTAGCTGTTAAAGTTGTGCTAACAAACTGAAGTTACATAATCTCATCCAAAACTTCTGATATTATTTACTTCAAAACAGACCCAACCCCGCTTGGTGGTCCCACCAATGGGAAACCATCGAGTGGCAAACTGAGGGCAAGGACTTCCTGTCCAAAAGACCGGATCTACTTGTGTTTAAAACAGTTTAAAAATGATAATCACACAAAAACCAAGTGCAAAAATAACTATCAGAAACAGACCTTTCTATTACTAGGTGCATAAATATCGCAGTATGTTGGAACTTCTGATTTGAAATGCATTGTTTATATCCATTTGAGTTTTTTTGCATATTTTTTCAGTGCTTTGTTTCTAAGATCGTTTAGAATTTTAAATTCATCATTTCTCCACAACATGAAAATGTGACTGATCATTTTTCCATTGTGGTCTTAAAATGATACTTTAATGGCCCTTGAGAAATGAAGAATTATACACCCCAGCATGCCACTGATTTTTACCTGTGTTAAAATGGCAATATGACTGCAAACATAAAACATATCATATACTTCAGGAAAGTGATTTTGCAGTCATCACTACTGACTGTGAAAATGAGATTAACTGAGTCTAATTTTCTGGATGAATTGAGGAGGGAAAGGATATCGATCTGTAGATGTGGCTTTAACATTCCTCTGCATTTGTTGCAATATGGTTGAGTAAATCATAGGATGTGCTAAATAATGGTTCTCGATTTGATTATTTACCAGTAAGGCAAGTTGATATGTGAAAAATTATCTGAATTGGGGGAAAAAAAACCCAAAAAAAACCTGATGGTCAGAACTGAAACTCTGTTCATTTGATGCAATTAGTATACTTTGGAAAAACAGCAGAAGTCAATAAGAGTGTTTTAATCAAAAACAGATTCTCCGCTATGGATTCAGTCTTTTAGCATTTGATACTAAAGATGGTAAATTTGTGAGATAAATTAGTTAACTGTAAACCTACAAAACTGTGACATTTACCAAATGCTTAATTTATGACCACTTTTTTATTCACTTTCTCAAGCTTGGGGGAGGAGATGTTTCCAGTTTTATGGTACATGGCACAGGTGCACAGACATTAATGGCCCCAATAAAAGTGTTCAGGCAGCTGTTTTTTCAATCTACACTGTTAAAAAAACATCAACAAAAGCATCAACAAATCAACAGGCATTTACTGTCTCAGCTAAACTAACAAATTACTTCATTATATTCAACAGTGACCTTAGATTTTATAAAGTGCGAGAAGGGAACTGATGGAACTATTCACAGTTCATTGCGCAACAGCCATGCCAGTATTGGTGAATGAAATAAACAATGAAATGCTTCTGATATTTCTTTACCAACAGAGAGAAAATGACCAATGAAAATCTGAGGGGTGAGATTAAATCTGAGTTAGATGTGTTTCTGACTCTACAAATCGCAACACTGATCTTAACCCCAGGAAGTACTGAATATCAAGTTTTATTTACTGTGGCCAATGAAAATACATGTATGCTGTTAAGTCTGATTAATTTACAAAATGGTGGTTATTAAGATGTACACATAGCATGAGATGTTGAAAATAGTGGAAATCCTAATAAAATTACTGCATCAGAATGAAGGAAATGAGGGAGATGACCTTTCCCTTTAGGCTCTCCGATTGCTTGGAATAAAATCATGCCAAAAAACTCCAAATTCATCTTATATCAATACAACAGACAAAAGGATCACAACTAAACTGTAGCAACAGGACATAAAATCCAACTTTAGTAGTCAGTCTATTCAGAATTGACAGTTTTTAAATCAATGCATTGAGACTCATGTCCATTTAAATTCCTGGACATAGCAGGAAGCTGCAGGTTCTTTAATCTCCTCCAGCAGGTTTTTCCTGAACTACTGACTACTATAATGCAGTAATAATAAATGAAACAGGCCCCTCACTGATGGGATGAACAGAGAACATGATTTGGTTTTTACATGGATAAGCAATCATGTGCGCGATAGTCTGTTGTCTATTCTGCTTGTGCCAAGATCTTATCTCAGAGAAAAAAACGTGGTTGCCAGTCAAACACAGGCTTCTCTATGAAAACAATGAAATGACATTCAATTGAATGAAATTTAATTTAATTCAATTCAACTATGACAGATTTACAGTTTGGTACATAAATATTTGGACAGTGATGCAACCTTCTCCATTTTGGTTTTGTATGCCACCACAATGAATTCTTAAAGAAACAAGAAACAGACTTTCAACCTCAATTTAAGGACATTGTCAAAAATACAGTGTGAACTGGGGTGCCCTGGTGGCACATCAGTCTAAGCGCGTGCACCACAAAAGGCTGAGTCCTTCTCGCGGCGACCCAGATTCAATTCCGGCTCAGGCCTGTTTGCTGCATGTCATCCCCTTTCCTGTCTCTTTCCAATGACTACAGTTTAATAAAGGGAAAACCCCAAAAAAATCATCTTAAAAAAAAAAAAATAGATATATATATATAGTGTTAACCCTGGAAAAATTATGCCTGTTTTATTCACAGACCCCTCAGTTTTAGGGGCTCAAAAGTAATAGGACAAACCGATGCGATAACCAAGTAAATTGCCATTTTTAATACTCAGTGACAATCCCTCTGCACTCAATGACTGCCTGAAGTCTACATTCCATGGACATCACCAGACGCTGGGCTTCTTTTCAGAGGATGCTCTGCCAGCCCTTTACTGCAGCTGTCTCCAGTTCCTACTTTGTTGTTGAGGCATTTCGCCTTTCTTTTTGCCTTAAGCAAGTCAAATGCATGCTCAGTTTGATTCAGGTCATATAGTTGACTTCTCTATTGTAGTACATTCCACTTCTTTTGCCTTTATGAAATCTTGGGGTCGCTTTTGCAGTATGTGTCTGAATCATCTTCTGTCTGCTCTGGAGAGTGTTGTCCATAAAGTTTATCATTTGGCTGAATTTAAGCAAACAATATAGCCATATACAATTCAGAATTTATTCTCCAGCTTTTGTCAACAGCCCATCACTAGTAGATTCAAGGGAACTGGCTCAATCGGCAGCCATTGATATCCACACATAAACCACTCCACAGAAAAAATTGTATTACTTCAGAACATGAGCACTACTTTCCTCCATGCATATTCTTCTCTTCCCATTTTCCAGTACAACTGAACCTTTTTATAACCTGTCCATAGGATTTTGTTCCAGAACTATACAAGCTTTTTTAGGTTTTTTGGACAGATTTCCTGCTTTTGAGCTCTACGAATGGTTCAGATCTTAATAAACTTCTGTGTAAACTCTGTTGATTCTTTCTCTTGATTGCTGACTTTGGCACGAACACACTTACCTCCTGGAGAGTGCTCTTGATCTGTTCAACTACTGATAGTTTTTTCTCAGTGAAAGAATATGTCTGTTATCCACAACAGTCATGAGCCATTGTCTTCTTGGCCTTTTTGTATTCCTGAGCTCAGCAGTGCTTTTTTAATTTATTTCCTTTGTATTTATAAAATTCTTCAGTTGGCCACACCAAGTGGTTTTGCTTTTTCTCTGGTGGGTTTGTTGGGTTACTTCACTAGCACTGACAAGTCTGTATTTCATATTGGGAGTAAACAGCAACAGCTTCAAAATGCAAATGCAACACTTGAAATCAACCATAGAAATCAACCCTAATATGCATTCACTTCTAGGTGAAATTATTCAGGAGCAAAACACACCTGGTCTATAATCAGCCCAAGCAGGCATTTGTTCGTATACTTTTGGTCCTTTTAAAAAGAATAAAATGGAGGGGGGGGGGGGGGGGGGCTCTTACAATTTCAAAATTTGCCTAAAATCTTAAGTTTGATGTTTATACCCTCAAACTGAAGCAGGGTGCCTTCACTTTCAGCTCACATTCATAATTTTATTTCATCATTATTATTCTTTGGCCAACAGCTAAAATGACAATAAAGATGCTATTGTCCAAATATTTATGGACAGTATAATAATAACAGTATAATAATAAACAGAATAATTGAAATTTGAATCGTGTGTGTTTTATTCAGAATTTACTCTGCTTCAGCCATTGAGTTGACAAGATAGAAGCACTCAGTGTAGGCTGTTTGAAATATCCATGGGTTCTTTTTCGTGAATTTTTCTGAATGATCCACCTTAATTGCTGCGAAAAACTTGCATCTGTGATCTAAAATAATACACAACTAGGCCTAGAGCATTTTATAATTACAACCCCAATTCTGAAATAGTTGGGACAAAATGTAATTTGTGAATAAAATCAAAATGCAATGACTTTCAGATCACGAGCCGTTATAGCAGGGATCCTCAAATCTGGTCCTTGAATCCAAATCCAGCTCAGGGTTTCTGTTATCCCAGGCAAGTAAATGAACAGTTAGTGCCTCTGACTGGCCAGAATGTGTTAACAACTGACTCCCCAGGTAAAGGGAGGGTGGAAAACAAGCAGTCCTCGGACCTCGTAGGGTATGATTTGAGGACCAGGGAGTTATAGTATTTAGAATAAAACAAAGATAACATTTCAAATGTTGAAACTGAGACATTTTACATTTTTATCCAGAAAATGAGCTTATTTCAAATTTTCTGGCTGCAAAAGGTCTCAAAATAGTTGAGACACAGGCAAAAAAGGGCTGAAAAAGCTATTAATATAAAGGAGAATCAGCTGAAAGAACATTTAGCAAGTAATTAAGTTAACTGGCATCAGGTGTGTAACATGATTGGCTATTAAAGGGATGTCTTAGAGAGCCTGAGTTTCTCAGAAGTAAAGATGGCTAGAGGCTCTCCAACCTGTGAGGGTTTGCGTAAAAGAATTGTGTAATTTTTTAAAAACAATGTTCCTCAACCTCAAATTGCAAAGGCTTTGAAAGTCTCTTCATCGATAGTGCATAACATCATCCAAAGATCCAGAGAAACTGGAAAAATCTCTGTGCGTAAGGGACAAGGCCGAAGACCTTTCCTGGATGCCCGTGATCTTCGGGCCCTTGGACGCCACTGCATCACTCACCGGCATGATTCTGTCATTGACATTATTAAATGGGCCCAGGAATACTTCAAGAAACCACTGTCTGTAAACACAGTCTGCCGTACCATCCACAGATGCCACCTTAAACTCTATCATGCAAAAAGGAAGCCATTGTTGAGCATGATCCAGAAGCGCCGCCGTGTTCTGTGGGCTAAGGCATGTTTAAAAAGGACTGTAGCGAAGTGGCAAAATGTCCTGTGGTAAGACGAATCAAAATTTGACATCCTTGTTGGAAATCATGGCGTCGTGTCCTCCGGGCTAAAGAGGAGAAATACCATCCCTCCTGTTTTCAGAGTTCAGTTCAAAAGCCAGCATCTCTGATGGTATGGGGATGCATTAATTCATATGGTGTGGGACACTTGCATGTTTTAAAAAGCACCATGAATGCTGAAAGGTATATAAAGGTTTTAGAGCAACATATGCTCCCCTCCAGACGACATCTATTCCAGGGAAGGCCTGGTGTTTTTCAGCAGGATAATGCAAAACCACATACTGCAGCTATTACAGCAGCATGGCTTTGTAGTAGAAGAGTCCGGGTGCTGAACTGGCCTGCCTGCAGTCCTGATCTTTCACCAATAGAGAACATTTGGCGCATTATTAAACGAAAAGTCCGTCAAAGGAGACCCAAAACTCTCCAGCAGATGGAAGTCTATATTAAACAAGAGTGGGATCAAATTCCAAAGGCTTAACTCAAGAAACTTGTCTCCTCAATGCCCAGACGCCACCACTCAGTGTTAAAAAGAAGAGGGGATGCTACACCATGGTGAACAGGCCCTTGTCTCAACTTTTTTGAGACCTGTAACAGCCATCAAATTTGAAATGAGCTCATTTTCTGGATAAAATTGTAAAATTTCTCAGTTTCAACATGTGCTATGTTATCTCTGTTCTATTGTGAATAAAATACTGGCTGGTGTGATTTGAAAGTCATTGCGCTTTGTTTTTATTCAGAGTTTACACTTTGTCCCAACTATTTTGGAATTAGCAGCGGGATAGAGTGCACTGAAAAACGGGAAATGTGGAACTGGATTCAGATACAAAGATGAGTCGGGTTTTTTATTATGCCTTGCCTGCATCGCAGCAAAGGCAGACAAGGTAGATTACAAACAAAATACGAATTGAGATTCCTAAATATAATACTAGTAATGCGCGGAACATAAACAATAGTATCAGCACTTCAAGGACACCTATTTTGCTATATTTCCAAATTTATATTTTGATCTTGGACTCCCCTAGAGTACTCCTGATCATTCAAAACAGGGTCCTTGTTTAGCTCATACTGCCATCCTCAAAAAAACCCATTTGTAGTCCATTGCAGTCTCTGTGCCCACTTTGTTCTGACTGGCCAGCTCTGTGAAGGGTGGAGTTGGGCAGGTCGAGGCAGCAGAGCACAGTTTTCCGGGTCCTCCTCCCCAGAGTGAAACATGAGACACTGCTGCCATCTGAGAAGGAAGCAGCAGGTAAATTCTGCAATCTAACGCAGTACATGTGTATAGATCTAATGAAATTAACTTGTTCTAATACATGCAATGGCAAAAGTAGAGGACGCAGTGCGAAAATCTGGCAGCTCAAGCACGAATTTGCTATCGGCTACAGTTTGCTACGACAACAGTGGAGTGTACAGCGGTTTTTCTACTCTGTAGCTAGGATGCAGGGAAAGCTAGATTCCACCCCATATAGAAACATTTGTAGAACAGGTCGACATGCCCAAGTGTAGACCGAAGACCGTAGAAATCCTGTGGATCTGAGTTTAGAGGGAAACATGGACAGTGAGGGGCAGCTAAAAGTGGACCAACAGCTTATGGACTGCTTCAGTGTGTATTAGGCCCTGCTGGTTCGTGTGCATAGCTGTGGTGTGTTAGCGTGGAGAAACGAACACCTTCCGCGCTGGTATATGAGAGACGAAAGCTCCAGGCTAAAACTGCCTTTTTGGAAATTGCCCGTGGTAATGGTTTACTTATTGCTTCGGGATGACCAGCTTTTCCTCGCGGAAAATGGGCGCGTTTATGGATAGTGTGCTAGAGCTAGATAGAGCTCCGGTTATGTCATGAACATAATACTGGTTTTACAGACCATAAGTTGTGTTTGCGTGAACCGTTGCTTATGTAGAGCTTGCGAATTGATCACTTTTACAGGAAATAATTAATATTCAATCAATGACGATGCAGAGAAATCATTTTTTTACAAAGCCTGCATTTGAGGCCAGTTGTTAGTGCTAACTATCGCTAGCGGCCCCGCTAGCCACCCATAATACGTCAGCTTCACTTACATTATTAGCTGTAATATCATTACTTACAGCTTGTGGCTCTGAGCATTTGATCGATACAGCTGCTTCAGGTTTGAGAAGCAGCTGAAACACTTATCCTGTGTTGAATTGTCCTTTATTAATAAAGCTGTCTTTAAACAGCTAACATCTGTCTTTTAAAGCAGCTAACATTCCCTTTGGCTGTGGCTGGTTGCTGCCTGCAAATAAAAAAAGCTACCCACTGATTTCTGGTGGCATCCTCTTTTGGAAGAGAAACGTTGATTTTCTTTGCGTCCAAAAGTAAATGGACAAGCTGCTTTGGGAGAGATACTGACAAAACTGCACCTAAAATAATCTGTGGTTCTTCTTCTGTATTTCCAAAAGTGTTGACGCAACTAAGGCATAGTATGATATGCCGTTGTTAGTGCCTGCTAAAATAGTTTCCGGTGTGGGCAGGTCCAGCACCGTGATTGGCTCTAGCTAGGTCTGTACTAATTGCACGGCACAACCTGATGTCAGATTTTGCCCAGATCTCGCAAAGATCTCGGGTGGAGCTGTTCAGAGAGGAAATCATGTTCTTGGATTACGGCAAAACCCCTGTATCTTATGTGTAGAAACTTTTCAGAGGTTGAGTATGGACAACTAACATTATAACATTACTAATATGCATTAAAAGTGGGATCAGCATAATAGGTCTCCTTTAAGAATTAGATTTAAATACACGCAAATACACGTTACAAAGTCTATACAAGACTAGAGGTTAACAACAGGCTTACGAGACTTCTCACCATAAGAGTGCAAAGTGCTCAGTTATATAGAGCTAGTAATGACAATGCCACAATTGAAAACAGATGCAGTCAGTCCGGGTGGAGCATGGAATGCGGGCTGGGTCTTAATAGACCAGTGATTGAGGGCGCTGGAGACGTGACATTACAGAAGCACTGCGAAAAAAATCTTAACAAATATTTCAATCTTGCGTTTAGGCGTACTCTAATTTCTATTCCAATTTTTTTCTGTAAAAAAATTCTGCTACTAAGGTGAGATAATTTTGACTCACCAGATTTGTCCATGGGGTGAGAAGATGTCATTTTTCAGCACACTTGGTGACTTAAAAAAATTCTACAAGGGACTGATAAAAAATAAGATGGTTACTCTCATAATATATTGCTTGTTAGAATATGGTAGTGGGAGATTATCAGGCTTGAGATTATATTTCTGAAGTGAGAGCAGGGATGTGTTGTGTTTGCAATGATTTTGAAGTGCATTGATCATCACCTGAGCAGGCATATTTTTAATTTTTTTTAAGAAAGCTTAAAGAGATAATGGCTTGTTGGAAGGATAGATACTGATGGAGCGTGGATTAGATTGCACAGCGGAATGTACAGTTTATAGGCTGTGGGTTTTGCTGCCAAGAATATGTCTCTGAGTTGCCATGTTTGTGTCTGTGTATTACAGTGTATTTCATATGTGGTCCACTCTCACTGATTAAAGCATCTTACAATCACTGCTATTTACATACTGTGGCATGGTGAGGATTTGAATATGAGACCATGCAGGGAGTCAACAAACTGATGCTAAAGAAAAGGCAGTACCCCAGGCAAGTTACATCTTCATATCAGCAGTGGAGCTGTAAGATCTATCAGGTAAACTGCCAGAATTCCAGAGGTTGGTTTACTTTATTGTGATATAAATATACTGAAATATAACCACTGGTAGTCAGCTTGAATTTCAGGCAATTTACTTCAATATCAGGTGAACCATATAGGAACTAGAGGCACTCGTAGAGTGTAAACCTCCAGAAAGGCAGCACAATCCAAATGTGCATGAGTGGGAGCAAAGTCGAGTTATGGTGATAGGATTTCAAGATGGCTGCTGTGGCGGCCATATTGTTTCACTGATTGCGGGCAAAATCAATAGGGTCTATTCTTGATGTAATAGCAATCCACCCACAAAATTTTAGACAAATCCGTGCATTACTTTTTGAGTTATTGCGTGTGATAGGATTTCAACATGGCTGCCGTGGCGGCCATATTGTTTTCGTGATCGTGGTGAAAATCAATAGGGTTCATCCTTGATGTAATACCAATCCACCCACAAAGGTTCAGACAAACCCATGCATTGCTTTTTGAGTTATGTTGTTCACAAACAGACAAACGGACAGACAGACAGACAAACAAACAAACGGGCGAAAACATAAGCTCTAGAACCCTTAGTAATTGTGAACTGTGGTAATTAGAACCCTTTAAAATTGTGTCTCGCTGTGAACATGTACAGATCTCACTGAGCATGTTTGTGGAAATAGAAGTCTCATTCTGCTGAGCTCCATATTTTTACTGTCACACTCACCTTTTCAATCCCATTTCAGTCTCTAAACTTGGGACATTTTGATCAGTTTTTTGCCATCTATGCATTGCACTTCCCCAGACAGTGTATACTGAGGGTTTGGAACACAATGGCTATATGTCCAACATTTTTTTAATTTGAGATCACGTTTGTGCTCCAAGGAAAAGCATCAGAAACCACTTGTTTTAGTATAAATCCCAAATTCGAAATTTTGGACATATAACCATTGTGCTCTGAACCCTCGATATGTGAAACAAGAAACTTTCTGGCTCATGTGTGCAAAATAAAGGGGAGAAGTGTACATCTTCTAACTGAAAAAAAAAAAAAAATTACGCCCGCTCGGAGTCTGATCCATTCAAATCTTAAAGCAACCTGTCAATCGACAGCTACAAACCCAGTTTATGTAGCACTGTCAGTTTGGAATGGAAACTAGAGTTTACTGGAAGGGACATACGAGAAACCACTTATGGTATTTTCATGAAACCAAACAGGAAAATCCATGCCTAATACTGATGGTGCGCCCAGACTTCCTAGGTCACTTATCATAATAATAATGTGCATAAACCCATAACCTCAATGGTCCTGAATGGATTTATGGAGGATTGGTTGCCAATATTTCTGTTTTTTCTGTATTTTCATTGGGATATGGTTATATTGTGAAGATGACACGGTTCAGGCCTTAATGTGGAACATTAGATGACTAGTAGATAAAAACTTTATTCCCAGGACTCCATATGCTTTTTCTTTGTGGGTTTCCATGGAGACTTGGCTCAGGCAACTTCAATTTACATTAAATGTTCCAGGTCCTTTTTCTATTTGCTCAAGGATGGAGAGAAATTCCTGTTACCTATCACTTGATTTGACTCTTATAAAATTATTGGTTAGCAATAAATAGTACCCTGGAGTACTGGATTTCTGAATACTCATGTTCTTCTTGGGAGTAGTTACTCAAGACAAGGGGTGGCTCTGGAGAGTGGGCTAAATAAGCCTGAAATTGAATTTGGCAGTGCATATTTCAATGAAAGACAGACTGAGTAATTACCATTATTATTTTTAGCACCACACTGCATAAACAAATGTCACAGAATTCATACATAGGATGGGAGATGACATCACTGAAAGTCCAGGTGTGCCATGCCTTTGTTTTGAAGCCCTTGTGAATTTCCTCAGCAGGAAACAGGCTTCTCACATCTCATTTTGGCAGCCTTTCAGACTCTTATCTTAAACACATTTCATTTGCGTTGAATCCTCAAACAAAAATGGCTGCCTGGGCTTTGTGCTATCTAGAGAAGGGCATATGCCACAGAGGTGAGTGAGAAAATGTTCTTATTTTTCAAGGTAACATACTTTTCGATAACAGTCTTAGGAAAGCAGAAGTTCTTTTAGATGTACCATCACTGATCACCTACGTGTCATCAGGTCTGACAGTTTTTGTCTTATCAAAGCTTTGGCCCATTCACTTGGCAGCAGACTGTTCATGATGAAGCAAATAGTGTGATTCAAAACCCCGACATTCACTTTGATAGGCATTGTACTGAAAGATGTGCCCAATAACTGTTAACTCTGGCTTAATTCTATCCATTAATTAGTTATATCTAAATGACAACCTTTTTTCTTCTACCTGAGAGTGATATGCCCTCTGTAAGAGGAATAGTAAAACATCTGCCCGAAACTACTCACAGCAATTACGCTGCATGTTTATAGTATTCATAGTAGATTTTTAGGAAATCCTTCCTCTGATCTTTTCCACCCCATTCGCAGCCGAGCAGTTCTAATGTTACACAGTCACAATTTATCGACTGGTAAATTCTGAAGCTGTCTGGCCATGTATGCTCAGCACTGCCAGTTGCTGTGTTCCCTGGCGTTCCCAAGTTTTTTTCTCCCCTCTGTTTTTGGTAGAGACCCTCCCCACCCTTGCCTCCCTCCGCCCGTCTCCTGGCAGACCCTCATGGCCAGACTGCGCAGATGGCAGCGCTGCGATAACACTCCATTGCGTCCCCAAGGGTCAGTTCAGACGGGCTGCTAATTGTCTGGCCTCTCCTCACTCCACATAGTGCTTTTTTTACCCTCAGGAAAAGGGAGGAACAACCCCACTGAGTGAGAGATCAGGGGCAGGACAATTCAAAAATCATAAGAAGTCAATTCTGACCTAATGTATAATCTGGAAGCCTTCAAATGTTGTCCCCAAATTGAACATGATTCAAAAGACACTCACAAAGGCGTGTGCTGAAAAATAGCGCAAGCTACTGTTGCCTCCCAGCAACATCAGGATGCTCCATTGTAAATGAATGTAATATTAACGCAAATTACATCAGATTTATTCCTCATAAAACTCTGAATACTGTGCATCTGCTCCAGCATTTTATCTTGAGAAAAGGAGTGCAAAAATTTGAAGGGAGTCATAAAGCTTATGTGTATTTTTACTTAGTTTCTCGAAGTATATCCATGATTTAATATGTCAGTTTGTTGGAGATCACTGAGCTTCTGTTTTTGATTTGAGGAGTGATTAGTGATTACATGACTGAGTTTCCTTCATTTCTCTTATCTTTGGCACGTCTGATCCCAATATGAACTTGGATTGTAAAAAGTTTCAGTGCCCCACGCTGTATTATTTTTATGACTGTTGGTAAAGTAAAGAACGTGTCTGTGATCACATATTTATTTATTTTGGTTGAAATAAAATATACAATTACACCTGGAGCTGGTCAGAGGTTTGGCCGCATGCCCATCCCCCCTCTTCTATTGACAAAGCCCCCTACTGAAAATGGCAGGTTTAACCAGGCCAGAAATGTCTTTAAAAGTCTTTAATGATTTAGCCCCCCAGGAGTTTGAGTAAATGATGTGGGTTTTGGCTTCCATCCAATTACAGTCAGGCTGCCTTAAACAGGACCAACTCCAGCCCATTGGCACATGTTGACACAGATCACAACCTACGATTTGTGATGTCACTGCTGGCAGTATTTGCCCAGATCAGTAGTTCTCTTGGAGTTGTGAGTTAAAATGCAGGATTAGCTGTTATAGTTGTCGCGGCGTGGCGCTAAAGCAGGCTGTCCACCGCAGGACCCAGAGGAGCTGCGGGACTCTCTCGCTCGGTTTGGCGCAGTGCAGGCGGGGGAGTGTATGAGGAGCCGGCTCAGTAGGGCGTTAAGTCCCTCAGTGGGCTGACCCTTGCAAGCAGCTCCATTAGTGAGTGAGTGGTGCTGTATTCAAGCAACCCATCAGGAGGGTGTTACGATACTGTTTACTCTCTCTTATCTGGGAAACGTCAGAATCCCACGCATCTTGGGTTTTTTTCAAATATATTTTCTGGCACTTCAGTTCACACTATGGAACCCCCACTCAGTATTTCTATGACTGTAAAACTGGTGGTGTGTGGTGAGATGCGCCTGAAGTAAATCTCAAACAGGCATCTGCTGCAGATCATTCATGGATGGGAACATCCCTTAGGCAGAATAAAATGGGGAAAATGACAAAGAAATTCTAAATTTAGAGTTAAAGAAAACATAATTCTTAATTAAGCGCAATCAGACCGAACAAACTATTAATTTGCAGAAGGAATTGCTATGAAGCGATGTTCCTGAACCGAATATATTTAGTTTACAAGTCTGTTTTGAAAATATTGCCTCAGTTTGTTCAAAAGGATCTTATTTTCCAAAAATTGCCAGATGCTATTTAGCTAATCAAGGAACTGGAATTGAACTGCCACATTTTGGTCATTGACCAGAGTAACGAAGCTGGAACAGTGGTCTACAGTTGGTGTAAATATAGGACAGGACCGCATTATGAGAACATTAATATCACTGTAGATGCAATGAGACCACATCAAACCAGATAAATCATGGGTGGTCCTCACACAAGGCACTAGAAACCAGTCAGCATCACTGAGATCTGGTCATTATCCAAAAAATGAAAGCATGTGAACTTAGCTCTAGCTGTCCATGAGAAGCTCTTTTCCATGCAAAATGCATCCCATCCACATTAAAATGCAAACAACATACACGTCCCAAGTATAGAGCTTCAGCTTGTATTATATTCTGGAAAGCAGGGGGTAAAAGCACAGGAAAATTTATTTTGTATGACATACTGCTTAGAGTAATCTGACAGGAACAGATTTGAAAATAAGAAGCAAGATCATGGGTATGGTGAGTAGGCTGTTTTTGCTAAGGAAGGAAGAAACAAGGAAATGAAGATAGACCAGATGAGATCATTTGGTTCCTGGCAAGGATATGAATGCTGCCATGGGATGGGGGATGTTTGGACTTTAAAAACGACACCACAATGGACGTGCCTGAAGAATATTTGAAGCATGACGTGAGTCTGATACACATAGCATCCTCCCATGTTGTATCGCACTCATAACTCTTTGTATTGTTCACATTTTTTTGCTTCTTTCACCAATAGTTTCCTGTTTCACCCCAGAGGGTCCTGTTGATTCGCACACTGTCACTCCCCAGCACGTCCTGTGGAGGCTCCACCCATGTCATTGTCCATTTCCTGTGCACATTGCATCTGAAGCGTGTGGTGCTTCCAGTGGTTTCATGGTGCGTGGCAGCACTTTTTAATCTTGAGGGACATGAGAGGAACTAGAGCTGAGCACGAGCAGGAAATGGAAGAGGGCATCACGTACATTTGACCCGTTTTTAGGGGAGTGATTTTCCTTTATGGCTGAGGCCCTGCAGCCAACTGTCCTGAAAGACGGAAGGAAGGATCAGAGCCAGGGTTTTGAACTTCCTCTCATGAGTGATGGTGACTCACCCACTGCTCACAAACCTTCATTCAGTTATCAGCCAATAAAATTCTATTTCACTGAACACCCATCAAATGACTCACCATAAAACACCTATGGATGTCAGAGGGCATATTATGCCCATGCAAAAACTTATATATATGCAAAACCATGTCCACATATGCAGACAAAACTGTACTTACACACTATTGTGGACATTAAAAGAATAAAACATGTTAGTGTAAACTTCAGTACTCCCTAATATACACAGTTTCACAGGTTATCTAATGAATAAATTGCCCGGCGCTAGCACAGAAAACTACAAAATCTGGGGGTGACTTGATAGCAGAATTTTTAAATCTATATATGTCTATTGAGGTTTCCACTATAGAGCAGTATTAATGAGACAACAAAAACAATATAATAAATAAATAAATATAATAATTTAATATATACATGAATGATCTTAGTATTGAGTTAAGTAATATACAGTAGTTTTTTACATGCTGGTTGTTGTTGTGCTGGTCGTATTATAAATCATTTAATGTATGCAGATGTTTTCTGTCCATCTGCTAATGGTCTACAGAAACTACTCAATGTATGTTCGAAATTTGGTTCAGATAATGATGTTTTGTTTAATAGTACCAAGTCACAATTAATGTTGTTTTTTACTAAAAAATATGGTGTTAACTCCGATGTATTTCTTGATGGTAAACCTCTTGTATACGTTGATAACTACAAATATTTGGGTCACATTATAGATAATAAGTTGAGCGATGAAGCTGATATGAAATCTAAGATAGGCCAGCTGTACGGCCGAAGCAATATGTTAATACGTAAATTTTATTGTTGTGCTAATGAGGTAAAAAATAGACTTTTCTCAGCATTTTGTAATAACTTGTATCTCTCATATCTTTGGGTAAATTGCTGAAAATCTGAGTCTCAATCTGTTAAAGTGGCGTTTAATAATTCTTATAGAATCTTACATAACTTTGACAAAAGGTGTAGTGCCAGTGGGATGTTTGTAAACAATCGTGTTAAATCCTATCCAGAAATGAATAAGAAATGTATAAATAATTTCATGAAACGAATTAACTGTTCCGATAATCATATTATTTCCACTATTGTGGCGTTTAATATTTATTCTAGCTCGTCTTTAACTTTTTATTGGCATCAGTGTGTGTATGCGGGGAGCTGTCGAGACAGTGTGCCTCTTGTAAGGGGCCCTGGCTTTCAGCTCCCGTAGAATTTATGTTCTGGTTTTATTTATTGTTTATTTTTGTACTTTTTTTTTCAACATTATAATTCACTTATTTTTTACTATGGAATCACGTGTAATATATATATATATATGTGTGTTCATCCGAAATAAAACATTATTATTATTATAATCCAAACAGTCAGGGCCAATTGTGTCCCTGCTGACAATTCCAGCAAAGACCAGCTGGGATTATAAACTAGTAAAAAAAATATTGCTTTTTGCTTCTAGCTCGTCCAGCTATACCAAGTTGGTCAAAGCTGGATAAGTTGCAAGTCAAACTAGTTGATTATCTAATTTAAGGCTGAGCAGCAAATCAACAGCTGTTTGACCAATCAAACATTAATAAAATTCATCTTAATTCAGACTGACCAGCTTAGGCTGGCTTAAGATGGAATTTTCAGCAGGAGTCTTGCATGGCTGACCACTGTTCAGAAGCACTGAGAGATGTAAACCGGCCATTTGGAAGACAGAGTGAGGTGGCACATTGTTTTTGTCCACATTCCTTTTTGTACCTTGTAGAGGAGTGGTCCTCCTAGTCAGGCTTCCGCACAGAGAGACACAAGGACAATGTGATGTTTGAGAGGAGATGTCAGTGAATTCAGCTGCCTCCTTTATTTGGGCCAGTGATTTATCCCCCATGTCTCTCTTTCTCGCTTTCACTCTTTCTTTCCCGCGCACAGACAGGAAGGATCCTCAACACACAGGAGAGGAGCTTAACTGAGATCAGTGGAGGAGACATTGGAGCTACTGGAGCAGACCTGACAAGGGGCAGGTGGCAAATGCATTAGCTTCAGTCAGGAACAGCCCTTCTTCTTCTACAGGGGGCTCATAAATTGAATAGAAATGATAAGACCCCAGCGAAAAATGGAGAATACCATCATATTTCATTTCATGACGAGGTGGGCCAGGGGTGAAATAATGAGTCTGGATGTAATGTTGCAAAAAGTTATTTTGAATAAAGAAAGGCTTTGAACAACCTTGAGGAGCCCCACGAGGAACCTTCTGATCCCCAAATGCCATGTCGTTATTTGTCCCTTCCCAAAGCAAGCTCATTGCAAATTATTCATGAGGTTCAAAGACGGCTTCTCTCTTGGATTGTACATCAGAAGAGTAGACGGGTGCCATGATCCCCTGGATCACTTGAAACATCTCCTCACAAATGGGTCAGGGCTTGGCTTCCCTTGGATTTAGTGGGAGATTTCGTAAGGATCAAAAGAGAGCCACTATCAATAAGGAGAGCTGTGAGGTCGGAACTTTTGACAGAGTAGTCTTGCAGTTCTCCCGTCACTGTGAAATGCTCCTCTCGGTAATCTTGTGGGACAGAAAATGTGTAATTTTGTGGATTTTTGAGGTCAGTGAGCTGTTATGTTCGCAATACTTTCTCCCACTTTGATATCATTAAGTGTGGAATGCAGGTTTCCTGAACAGCAGCAATGCCCAGAGTGTGTGCACGTGTTTGTGTGCGCGCGCGCGCGCGTGTGTGTGTATGTGTGTGTGTATGTGTGCGAGTGTGTTTGCGTGCATGTGTGTGCTCTTGCATGAATTTGTTGATTTGTGCAGATCAAAGCTGTCATTTTGTTTAATTGCATCATGGGATATGTTGTTGTGAATAAACTTTAAGAGAGCTATCTGTGATGCTTATGTCAGTTCAGAGGTTCACTAACCATATCCAGGAAATTCAGAATTCTAACATTCCTCCTGATCTTTGAGTATTTTATTATTCTAAGAGATAAAACAGAATAAAAAAAAGATACATCTGTGTCAATCTGGCCATTATTCTCACATGCTGAAAAAGAAATAGGTTCTTTTTTGTTAATACTTTCAAAAGCCACTTAATAGCGAAAATATTGAAAGGCAAGCTCATTTCCTGATAATATTAATTACACTCTCTTCTCTAATTAGCATTAATAGTGGCAATAGTTTCAATGATGAAGAAAGCAAAAAATTTAATTCGAGTTATACTGCTACAGTGCAGGTTATATTGAAGAGCTGATCCCCCCCTGTTGGTTGTTATTGGTAATAACATCGTCGAGGTCAAAGATACAGAATGTCATTTTTGACGATTTAATTGGCATCGAAATCAAGCCTCGATTCTGTTGAACTCAAGAAGCAATCGCATTCATTCAATAATAAATTATAAATGTATGCCTTAAGCAATTTGACAATCAATGCAATCGTGAAATTCGCTACATTATTCACCTTTGCATTTCCTTCATTACGATGATTAATTCAAACCACTTCAATATAAAGCTGTCATTCAGAGACTATTTTTAGATCATGAGAAAAAATTTTACGGGCAGATTTTAGTTGGTGCCATCATTTATTTGCATTTCACAGTGGGTGGTGTGATTTATTACTACCACCGCTATTACCTTAGCTGCACAATGTATGCTCAAGTGTTCTTGGTTTTGTGCAAAGGATTGTTTATTTGCTGTGACCTCAAGATCCCTGTGGTAAGAGAACCGGACATAAGAGGGACGTCAGTATTTTGCGGTCAGATCAGTGGGACGGATACAGCAAAACATTCCAACCTCCGCACCGAAATCTCTTAGGAAGCATTGGTGGTTTGTTAAGACAAATGCTTTATTCTGCAGCCAACCCTGAGTGCTCAAAATGAGGCAACAAAGAAAAAAAAAAAAAAACACTTGAGCGAGAGATAATATGCCAGTGAAGAAATATTAATACTTCACTTCTGCTAGATGTAGATATTCTCGATGTTCTAGGCATGTAGTCTGCCTGAATGGTGACCTCGAAAGAAGGGGTCCACTTTGTTGCCGGAGAGTCAGGATTATTCAATTAAGCAGCTGCACCTCAAGAGCTGACATTTAAGGCTGAATTCCAGGAGTGGCAGAAGTGATGGAGATAACTGGCCCTGACCTCCTGTCCTACAACAGTATCTGTGCATTAGGAGAAGCTGAGTATGGTACAGACATCCACTGACACACAGACCATGATAAAGAGAGGGCTTTATACAGTAAGTATAAAGATATACCCATACCTGTAATGGCTACGTCTATCTATTTGTGTTATTCTACTTTGTAAATCATCTACTGATATACAACAGCATATAAGACTAATGGAAAATACAATACCAACTTTTAGTACGTCTATCACTAATGAGTAAATTTAAATTTATGAGTCATAAGTTTTTTCAGTAAATGCTCAGTACCATTAAAACACAGGAAGAGAGAATATATTGTTTTTTTCACTTGTTAATCTAGCCAGAAAATATGTAAAATATAGAAATCTACATGGTTTTATATTCACTAAGTGGTTGACATGGACATGCCAAACAATTCATTATTATTGGATGTCGAGTTGTTTGTAATCTGCATATTCATGCTTGACTGCTTATTTTGGGTGTTGTGAATAACTTATATGAAGCCAACGAAGAAACCAAATATATATTTGGCTACAATAAAATGGCACGACTTACAACTCAGGAGAACGCGTGAGTGACATGTCACATGCAGGTCTCAGCGGCGGCGAGGTGGCGTGTTGACTGCGTTGTCACCGGCCAACAATCAGTCAACTGTTTAGCTGAGGACAGCAAACTCGCACTGTTGTCGACCAACCACATCCAGGGCAGCCATGAGTGATGATAGAAGCTCAAGAGCAGCTTATGCAGTTTCAATATGTGACTAGCAGATTCTGCACTGCGACCGAGACTGCTCATGAGATGAGGGCTTTGAAGCGTCCGAGGTTGAGCACCAAAATAGTTCAACGTTGTCTTTGTGATTGAGGTATGCATAAGCATGTTCCCTCCAGAGGGCTTATTTAAAGCCTGTCGCATGCCAATACCGTTTGGGCGTTGTGGCACCTACAATGGTTTCCAAACAATTGGAACACTTTCCACTTGCCTGACGAATCGGCGAATTGTATCAATCGCCCAGACTCATGCCAACGTGTTTGAAGCAGCCGTGATGAACGTTATGCCAATGCCTGTGTTTGCAACGGCAACCGCTGCAGTGGCAGGAGGGGAGGCCACGTGGCACGTCGACGAGCCCTGTTACAGTAGCTGATGGCACTCTCATGATACGAAGGTTCATGGGCAATATTATCTGACCTGTATTTTTGCTATTTGCTGCAACAAACAAAGATGTCATGACTTATCATCAAGATAAGTGTGCTTATCTGACATGTAACATCTCGCATGAAAACAACGGGACTGTGATAGTTTGGCCGCTTAACTCGCCTGATCTGCCGCCTAGTGGACATCTGTGGAATCAGTTAAAGACCGCTGCTGTACAACATCAGCGCTCCCACATAACCAGTATAAAATGATCGTGGATATGCAAGAGGAATAGGACTTTAGGTATTGGAATTACACTTTTCAGAATCACCACATTAATGGGCTCTATGGACCACTACTGCGCTGCTGCTGTGACGTCAGACTCACGCATTTCTGAAAGATGTCACTTTGATTTTTTACTGTAGTTATTGATTTAGTACTTACTTTATTGTGACTGAGTTCATTTTTGCGTGTCACAATTTAATTAAAGCGAAGTCGGTCCTGAGCCAAGTGGCACATCAAGCCAGTGCTTAACCCCAGTTTCTATAGCATAGGGCAGCTAGGAATATTGCCCCCTCCCCCTGGATGGGATGCTAGTCTACCACAGGTTGCCCCCCAGCTCTTAGTCAGGTTTCCCCAACCATTTGCTGGTACCCTGTTGTACACCTGGGTTGGAGTGGGGCGTTGTATGAGGAAAGTGTTTTTGCCTGAGAACACACCACGAAAGCCATGGCAAGGACTTGAACTCAGGACCTTTCAATCAGAAGTCAAGCATGCTACTGCGCCTCCACGTCGCCCATAATTTAATAAAGATTAATAGAAATTGGTCCATTAGGTTCTAGATATGTTTTGTAAACATAAACAGATTTTTAAAAAATCTAATCCATTTAGAATTTTGTGTACATGCAAAATTTTTGTTACTCGTCTATTTTAAATATGTAGCTCCAGGGAATGAACATTTGCTCTAAACAAGAAATGCACCCAATGAAGACATATTTACAGCTTTTTAAAATCTTATTTTGCAATTGAGGTTGGAACAAAAATCAGCATTCACAGTGGGTTGCTGCGCCACAGTTGAGGACCACTGGATTGGTGTATTGCGAATACTGCTTCGAACATGAACAGGTATGAGGAATTCAATCCAAAAGTTGTCTTTGCACAAATGTGGTTTGTTTTAAGTGTCATGAATGTAGTTCTTTGGGACAAACAAAAAAGAAGTTACCCTGCCTGGAGGAGCTTCGAGAGAGACCGATTTTCATAGCTACAAAAAGAACAATGGCCTCAACTTTTCTGCTCGCATTGAAGATTGAAGAATTACAAAAAATTTGGTACCACCCCTTGGGACCAAACTCTAAGACCAAGGGTGCAAAGGTCATGCCTTTGAAGTAGTGCTGCATATATTCAGCTTTTTAAACATGACACACTTTGATAGTGTTGATGTTACAGTTTCTAGCCTGAGTCAACCCTTATGAATTTTGGATGCTTAAAGAAAACCCGTCCTGTTCTTCGGTGTCTCATTGACGCCCTATGAAGCATTTCAAGTCATTATGTGTAACAAGAAAACAGGAATGGCGATTTTACCTCAACAAAATAGCTTTTATGCATTTGTTTTAAAAGTACATATAATTCTGTGGTAGAAGGTACCATACATTGCATGAGCATGAATTTAAACCGTGGAAGTGAGAAGTAGTTACTGAGTTTATGAAATCCATTCACTTTTATTTCTGTTTTCATTAGCCTTCACAATACATCCAGAATTATGGGGCTGAGTTATTGATGTTTCATAATTTGCCAGTTATATTACATCCGAATCTGTATGTACCAGTGGAACTATATTTATAGCCATGATTACACCAAAGAAAAGCACCAATTGTTACTCACTGGCTAATTAAGGAATATCTCCTAGTCAGTTTGCTGGTTTGTCACCATTTGCCCACTGATTTAAATGTAGGCTAATGCTCAGATAAGATCTGGGTTGTGAACTCATAGTTCAATGGTTCGCCCTTTAAAGAATGGCTTTTGTCCGTAATCTCTGCTTAAATTTTTAGAAACACACTGACATAGTGATGCCTGAGCCAATGAGATCCTGGCATGGTGAAGTTGGAGATTAGCTTTATCTAAATCCAATTTGATTGAATAGGGACCACTCTCCTTCTTCCTGAAATGACCATCCAAATGAAAGGAACTCCTTCCCTTTCTCTTAAAATATGTAAATTTGTACAACAATGTGGCCTTTTTTGGAAATTGTGCTTTTGGGCTTGTTCATAGAATGGCTCAATTTTGTATTGTACTTTTTCAATGACTTGGTTGTTATTCCTCAGTGTTATTTATTGTCCCCATGCGGACTTTCAATTCCTCTCCTGTTTCCTGTCTTCTTTTATCTGATTGGTATAAACACCTGAGGATGATGATGTTTCCTTCTGCTGCAGTAGATAATTGCCACTTTTAAGAGTGACTAACAGCTGAGGCTGAGGTGCACATTTAAGTTTGGCTGGATTTCAAACCACAACTGCTCTAATACTCGCTGACAGTGTCCTGAAGTGACTGGTGTTTATTGCGCAACACTGTTTTATTTTGTGCAGGTAACCATGAAATGGTATACACAGAGCCTATGGCGGTCAAGTATATTTCTTACTTGCGGGTGAAACACATAGCATAGATTTGTCTTCTCATTTTCAGTAATGGATACCATTCTACCTGATTTTCTTTACCTACGCGGTCCTTGCTGATGAAGAAGTACCTATTATTTACAACCAGTTGTTCTATGGTTGTCATTTTGGGACTGCAGGGGTCAATACTGTCCTTGACAAAAGTCAAAACAGAATGAAATCTCTCAACATGCTAAATCTGTGCCTCTTTAAACAGCAGTACTAGCCTCTCCTCCCTGGCTATTGTTTTAAGTCTGTCATCCGCAGCGCCATACGATTGACTCTGACAAAAAAAAAAAAACTGATTGGACAAAAGCTAAATATTGAGGAAATTACTGATTTGTTAGGGTAATACTAATACTCAATGGATTAAATCACCAAGATTATGCAGTAGGGCAGTTTGGAGGTACAGTAAGTACCATTGTTGACCACCAGGAAGAAGGTACTGGGTTTGGATTTTGGCCTGGTCCTTTAAGCGAGGAATTTCTGTGTGCTTCTTGCATTTGAATCAATGGTCTTCACTTGGCTAAAAAGCTTCCCTCCCACAAGCTAAGAGATATTTTTAAGGCTAAATTGAAACAGTGAATTGCCAATAGGCATGAATGTTTAGGAGAATAATGTATGTGCTCTACAAAGGATCTCTGTGTACTATTGCCTCTCTATTTTTGATACGTGAAATGAAACAATGTGGTTGGCTTGGTATAAAAGTCACAAATCCTGTAGCATCATTATCAGCAGCAGTGACAGTCATGTGAAAGTTCAGTACCTTATGATGAGTCCCCACATGGAATTGATGTAGAATGTCTGCTTGCAAGCAGTCCAGTGCTGACCAAGTCATAACCGAGGAACAGGTGATGTGAAGATATTGGACATTGGTAAGCAATAAAGCTCCTTCACAGCAGTGACACACAGGGTAATTTACAAGCTGCGGGTGAAAGATGGCGGACTGTTGGGGAGATGAAGGGTTAGGGACAGGGAGAGACATGGATTAATTCTTATATGACTGGGTTTTGGACAGCAGCCAGTTACACTATTGATCAGAGGAGGGCAGTTCAAGTCCTGGTGGGCTAATCTGTTTTTGTTTTCAACAGAGCAGGGGGGTACACCGTGAAGCTGGCCTTGTGACTAAGCCTGACTTAAAGCTAAAGTAAAACCCAGAGCAGCTCCTTTTACTTTAGTCCATGTTCCAGATATGAAGATGTTCCTGGTTTTACTAAGTGCTGAAGTCAGGCTTAATCACAAAGCCTGGTTGAATGATCTTATGGGTTACATGTACCCTCACTAAAGGGAAAACTTTCATACAAAGAAACAAAACTTACCTTACCATTCGTATGCTTTTCATGAAATGTTGCGAAAATGTAAAATGGCATAAATTTCAGGGAGAATTGTGGGTTCTGTTACTTCATCTTAATTTACTCTGTTACCCCAATTCACAATGACACATTGTTCCAAACACAACACTTCACCACAATGTGTTTTAGCTTTGAAATCAGAGCAGCACTAGTGTAAGGTCCAGAGTGCTTAATTAAGGTTAGGCTGCCAGAGAGAGAGCTGCTACAAATGAGATTAAACAATAAAGACAGCTTAAAGGTGACAGAATGTTACTAACATCAGTTTCAAAATAATTTGTAAAAGAAATCAGATATTCTTTAGCCCACTATTGATTCTGATTTTGTTCAACAGCTTTTTTTTTTTTCTTTTGGGAACGTATCCAGTCATCTCCTAAAGAAAAATAAAAAAGGAAAATAAAAAAGTTTATTTTCCAAATCTGGTCTGTGTTTGTGCAGATCTCTGGGATAACACAGGCAGACGCTGCCAAGTGTCAGTGGAAATGAAAGCGTGTTGCATTTGTGCAGTCTCAGCTTTCTGTGCCGTAACACTCTTGCCCTGTCAAAGGAAACCAAATCCGTCTTTTCTGTTATCTCTGCTGGCAAGAAGTTCTGGTCTTTGTCAGTGACCTTGCCTTGGTTACCCAGTGCCCTCCAAGGGGAGAAAGGAACACAGCACAATTCCTAAACTTCAGGCATAATCAATCCCATTTGCCATTTTTATCACGTAAGCCTAGTCAGCTGCCCGAAGACTAAAAAGTGCTGTTGATAGTGGCCGCCCCACACGCTGACTCCCGATAACTGATGTATCTATCTGTGCTCTGTGGCGCCCCACCATGGTCCTATCACCTTTGATTTATTTCTCTGTTCTTAGTCACCTGTCAGGGATGATTCAAATGCCCCTTCTTCCCCCGGTACAGGAGGATTACGTAACAAACAGGTCAAGCTACATATCAATATCAAACAGGACCAAGTCATGTTAACAAACTGGCCCTGAGTGCATAAGAGCTGTCCTGTTGCTCCTCTGCACCTTTCAAAGACCATAAAGAACCTTTGTCTGAAAACTGCTCATATCCACTTAAAAACCAGAGAAGAAAACTGTAAGGCTGCTGCATGTTTCAGATATTTTAGTACACCGCGTTGTTTCAGTTTTTCATGCCAAATGATTTGATCTGTAAATGTGCCAATATAGTTTGTGAAATAAGGCAGTGTCATGTTACAAACATTTGGCACTCAACAATATGTTTGATACAAGCATATGGTTTCAATAGAGACCATCGAAATCTAAAATAATTCACCATATAATGCAATTAACTACCTGAAAGCATACTTTTTTCTTTATAATATCCAGTGTTGTAGTAATCCCCGGAGAAGTGGGTATACTTTATAAGGTAGATGAGTATATCACTAAGAAGAAAGTGGGTATACTCTCCCATGTATTTCAGTGGCTTTGGGCTGACAGTTGAGTATCCTGTAAATTTGCAGAAAAAGAGACTTTGTTTACCTGTGTATACCCTCCACTACACCACTGATAATATCTCCACCTCAAACCGAGTGACTGCATCTCCTCACTCACTCACTTTGCCACAACTTAACACCTTCATCTCTCCAACTTTTCCACTCACAACCAAACCTCCCAATTATTCCCCTTGTCTGCCCCAGTGAGAGGGAAATGGTTGATGGCCATATGAGGGAGAATCCATCAAAGTTGCCCAACCAGGCCTGACTTGATAGAACCAGCCCAGGAAGCCCTGGCAGCAGTCACCTGTACATCAGAACGCAATAGTACCTCACAGCAAGGAGGATGGCTGGCAGAAAACATTTGGTTTCCATACACAGACCCCCTTCCAGCAGAGAAGCATCATTGAAGAGCCTGGAGGGGGAAAGAAACTAAAGATGACCCAGTTCAATAACAGTGCACCCTTACTGGGCAGTGGACTGACTTTATTAAAAAAAGAAAAAGTCAGTGTTTCACTGTCTGGAGTCCAAAATGCTATGTTTTGTACAAAAAGCCTGAATGATGCCTGGTTGTGGCAGGCCTGCACTGTAATGTGGGGGGGGGGGGGGGGGGGGACGAGATGGTTTTGGACATGTCCTGGGCATTCCTCACCTTCCAGATTTTCCTTTTTCCAAAGAAAAAAGTCTGGAAGGTGGGAGGGAGCTGGAAAAGAGTATAAAAGGAGAAAGTTTGTGAGAGTAAAGGAGTAGGAGAAATAGTGGAAGGATACATTTGACCAGACCTGTCACTCTTTTCCAGACCTGTGAGGCTTTTTGTGAATTTTTGGCTGTGTTGGAGCATTTTCCTGTCACGAGACATTGCAACATGGCAACCCCATCTGCATTACCAAGGGACTGTAAATATCTCTTTTTTTTTTTTAGTTCAATCTTGGTCAGTCTTTGTTTCATTAAATCTGTTAAAGTTTTACAGGTTTGTCTGTCATCCCTTGCTGTCCGATATGTCATAACAAATTGGGGCCGTAACAAATTGGGGCCATAACAGTGCCGAGTACTACCCCTAAATGAATTAGTGCCTGAATAACAGAAGTGAGGGAGTCAGTTTGTGTCTGTGTCCTGTGCTTGCTGTGCTTCCCCAATCCAGTCAGAGACAGTCCAGTCAGTAGATGGAAAAGCATGGGGAAAACATAAACCGCTCTCAAATATCACTTTGCATTTGTTTTTGATACAGAATGCCTAATTCATCACAAGCAGCTTTGCCGTCTTTGTTCTTCCGGAATCTCCAGCGCATGCGTTCACACGTTTCCCTGGTCTGTGATTCTGCACACGAATAGAACTCAAAAGACATGACAGACTACCTCTGGTGTCGCAGGCAGTGGCAATTTTGAGAGACATGGCTACAGTTACTGATTTGATGGGGTTCGTAAGGTATTTACTCTGCTGTTGCCTTGTCCTCATCGGGGTCTACTGCAGGAAACTTCAGCTTTCACACGGCTTCTCTTTTTTTCCCTGTCAGTATGTTGTAGATTTGAGTCATTTGAGACACACTGCGTGTAAATTGTTTCTTAATGTGAGGATCAAGCTTGTACGGTCAATAGTTACAACATATTCAGTTCTCACTTTTCATTGCCATTGTGCTTCATATATAGATACCAGATGCAGAACTGACTTTCAAAGACTGATTTCCAGCTGTCATCATTTAAGAATAATGTGCATCTCATATTTGACCAAAACTACATTTCTGTTTTATTCTTTATCACAGCATTATTCCGTGAAATTCTAAATTATTCATTACTGTACATGATTGGCCAGCTGAGGGCAAGGATTGCCATTTTCTTATTAGTTAAGTGTACCTCACCCTTAGGACTAGATGGTGTTTTACACCTCTTCATGCCTCGTTTTGAAAACTCTGAGTTTCTGCTACGCTTTCATGACCTAGCATGTTACTCCACACTGTGACCTCTCTATACGATATAAAAATACTTCCTAATATTTGTGGTAAATTTACCCTTGGCAAACTTCCTTTTCTGACCACAAGTTTTCCAAAAAAAACTTATGATAAATAGTCTTGCGTCATTAAATTTGTTAATCCCTTTTACATATTTAAAGGCCTAAATCAGATAATCCTAAAGTCTCCTTTTATACGAAGACTGAAGAGATTAAGATGCATCAGTCTTTCCTCGTTTATTCTGTCTTTTATACGTATTTTGCGTATTTTGTGGAGCCTTCGTATCTATCCTGGCAGAGTAGCAAAATGCTAGCCTGAGCTCAAACTGTCAAGCGTGTTGCTTTTCCAGTGAGGAGGTGATGAAGGGTGAAGCTGCAATCTGAGACAGATCAAAAAATGACAACTTTGAAAACGTGTTGACTTGGCTTGCTTTACTGGTCACCGCATACAATATGCTCAAGAGTTCATGAGGCAGAAATGCCAACTCGGTTTTTTTTCTGTGAGTCTTTTGGATTAATCAAACTAAGGGAGCAACCTTCATTCGCCAATGGAACAAATACAATAAACTAAGTCTGCCCTCAATGCAGTTTGAATACTCACAATTCAAAATGAAGTGAAGTCCGCACTCAAATAACTAATGGTCTTATTTATTCACCATAGGGCAGAAAAAAAGACAACAGAGGTTATTACTCTTAAATAAGAGTATAAGTTATTTGAGAGGTGAATTTACTTAATTTTGATTACACTCATAGACAGTCGACGCACCAGTCAACACCGACAGCAGGAGAGCATGGGGGTTGAAATATCCTTGTATAGTACTCACATTTCCCCATAATGAGGTAATAACCCAGTGGCATTGTGTTTCTTTGTCCACTCCATTACGCTGGCCCTACGTGGGAGAATTCATACACTACACCGGGTGTATCTGTGGGCAGTGCTTTATAATCACCCTCTGTATGAGTGTTAACGTGAATAATAACCCTCTATGCTGTTATATTATCTTGCTCTTGTTTTGAACCATTATTGTTACTAATCCACTTCCTGATCCTTAGTCTTCTTCAGTATCTGGAAAGTGGCTTTGTTTGCTAATGGCAGCAATACTGTGGTAGCCAGCAGACAGCATAAATACTCATGGACACACACGAAAATTTATTGGATTTTGGAGCCAGATTATTTTTTTTGTCACCACTCGTAATCATGCAAATGTTGTAGTGACAGCAAGCTCACATGCATGATGCTACAACTAAGACTACTGAGTTGATTTGATCTATTTAATGTGAGATGAATCGTATGGTATAAAAATATTGCTGAACAGAAGTCTAAGTGCGCCTTAACTCCTGAATAAACATGAGAGATTATTGTTAAATAATTTATCTCTGCAGGCTTCCAACTTACTATTCAAGTAGCAAGTCAAAATGATACTCATTATTGATGGTGTATTACTGAATTAAACAACTGGAAACATTTTTGTTTGACAGTATTAAATACATAGGTATTCTATTATTCTAAATGTGCTGTTTCTCATTCAGTTTGGATATTGTTTTGGCTGTTCCATATTGCTGATGGAAATAACGCCTCCTAACACACATGAATGACTGTGATGTACAGAGTAACACACTTTATCTGTCGACCGAAACCTTAAATCCAGGGGTTGAATTGTGTCAATAATTAATTGTTCTTGGCAGTTGATGATACAAAAGTAATAGCTGAAAATATAACACCATAAATTCTGCATTCAACATTGTGAAGACTGCAGTCAGCCACAGTGTGGGTTTAAATCATCGAATCTCAAAAGGACAGAATTTTAAAGATATTGCTGTTCATTCTGAGAACTCAAGACACACAACTCAAGGAAATAGCATGTCCCAGGAGTCTGACAGTTCTGGGCACAACATCAGAGGTAATTAAAATGGAAAGGAAAAACCCAGTGGACCCATTTCCTTTGACTATCTTATGCGGTGCCATTTACCTGGATATAAATGGTGTCTGATATGATGTCCTTCTCCATACTGTAATTTAATACATAGAAAATGTGATTGTCGTACTGCATTAAGAGCATAAATGCTGCGGTCTCAGCTTGTCCTCATGCGCTAAATTGCATCTGAAATCTTTTATCTCAAAGACACCAAAGTGTTCTAGGTTACAAAGCAGAGAGTGATGGCCTATAATTTCAAAGAGCCAAAAATCTTTATGACATAACATGCTTGTATAGTAGATAATCTCTTTGCAGCTTTGTAACGTATAACTTTGACGGCAAAAATTTGATGCCAAAAATCGTATGCTAATACTAATGTCCTTATGAAATGGCTTTTTTGGATGCTCCCATCGTCTAGATTTACAAAGGTAGTCAGATGTCCGCCAAACTCGAAACCAAGAGTAGGATGTGTAGTCTATATTTGGGGAGAGGGTTATTTAAAAATAATGAGTGTAAATGCTTTCAATCAGTCTTTGCATTTGTGTGTCCACAGACCATGAAACTCATGATGCATTGCAAAAACAATAAAATTGAAGTACGTTATTAATTTATTCGTGTTTATTTACTGTTCGTCTAAGCAAGTCTACTGTTGTATGGGGAAATGGGAGAACAATGACTTTGAGGTCTGAGTGGGCAAGAGGAATAATTCGGTATTCGTGTAAAATATGCATTGTCGCCATCTTGTGGCGGTTACGTAGTGATAAAAGTATTGTTCATTTATTGCGCTTGATGTCAATTCCTTGGATAACCAGAAGATTTGTCTCCTTTTCCCTGGCAGGTACTAGATGCGGGAATTCTCGGAGCATGATTTAAAAGGGCAAAATATGCATCAAGTTAATCAAAAACAGCAGCCACCAAGGAGGAACTGATTTTATTTCTGCTGCAACCTTCTTTTAAACCTACATTAACCTTGCGCAAATACTAAGTTGATTTCAGATTAGATGTACCCGTGCGGATACCAAAGGCATAAATTCATGACACATTGTAAAAATAACAATAAGCTACAGAAGAACATTAAGTAATGATTATGAAAGAATTTATAATAAATATAAAATTGATAGCATGAGGACAAACAATACGTGAATATCCAGTGGCCTTCAAACAATGTTACGTATAGTACAATATTAAGCAGTCAAAGTAAGTAAAGAAAAGTCTCAAGTGTACTTAGTATGAGTTTTTCACACATGGTCCACGTGTCATTGCAGTGAGTTCTGAATGGTTACAGTCAATAATGGCAGGACTGCTCTCTGGTTTAAAGACTATTGCACATTTCTGTAAAATAAAAGTGCTCACACTCGACCATCACATAGTGCTAAATCGGGGCTGATCTTCATCAGTCTCAGCTCATCATAGAGAGGATGGGACAGATTATGCAGGATTTCTTACAGCATCTATTTCATCCTCAATTCCACTACAGCCTCCTGGTTGTCCAGTTCTTCTCCCACAACAAAGCTACCTTTCTTCAACAACTTTTAGGGTTTCTAGTCCAGATGCTGCCAAAATTTTATGACAAAGACAAGTACACTGGCTCTTACAGACAGAAAAAAAAATCCAAAGCATAATGTTACACACACCAAAGGACCTAAAAGTACTCAACAGTCTGCTCTGTTCTTTCCTGTGAATGGCCTCAGTGCAAATTGTGCACTGCAGTACGCAGCTGAACCTGTCTCCCAAGATCTTCAATTAGTATCCAACATCTCTGACCCTCCTCCCAAATGATGTCAGAGGTCAGGGGTCTATTGAACTAGAGGTAGTTTCAAATCACTCGACAAAGCTTACTACTAAGTTTCAGGACTCATCATAATCATCTCCTGTGATGCACCGGACAATAGTGCAGTCATCAGAGAAATTCTGCAGGTGGCATGTTCCAGAATCAAAGCAGTCAGAGCTCCAGAGGGTGAACACTAACTGATAACAATGCTCCCTGAGCTGAGCTAGTATTGCTCATCACCTCATATAAAATGCTGCAGGCTGCCGTACTGTGGCTGGCTGGTGCAACAGCCTGTCATCCATGCCTCAGTGTCATGGAGAGCTTCCTCCCAGATGGCCAGCATCTCCACTCTGGATCTGTGCCGGCTCTGTGCCAACTGCAGCTGATCCGACGAAAAATTGTAGCCTGATCTGCAAAATGCAGGGATCTGTTGAGATGTTGAGACATTATGGGCCTCAGGTCCTCCAGTTCCAGTCTATCAAAGGTATTCATGACATTTGACATCACCCTTCGGCATAAAGTCATTGGTACTGCTGGTGTAATCTTACTTGGAGAGCATTGCGACAACAAAGGTGGCCTTCCACGGCTGCCTTCCTCTCCACCTGCCACAATCAGGAGTTCCTGCCATAGCTGTGTCTGACCGCTTATAGCCAGTGGTGATTTTTTTCCATGTTTGTGGAACCAGCTTGAGATGACTTGTGCCATGTGATATGGCTTGTTACCCTGCTGGATGTGGGCATTAGAGGATGCGTCGACTGTGACCGTAAAGAGACGCGTATGGTCAGTAACAATACCGAGGCATTAAAACAATGCTCACATGCTCAAAGTAGTCCCCCCAGGAATCCGCGATTCCGCGATCGCGGAATTTACCGCGGAATTCAAAGCCCTCCGCGGAAATCAGAGCAGTCCGCGGAATATAGGGCGAGGTGCAGAATATATTTATATTATATTTTACATGTATTTTTCATCCCGGCCGCTAGATTTTGCGGTAAGATTAACGGGATCTAAGACTCACAGCTGGTGCTGCTGGTTACGGAAACTGATTTTTTTCTGCTGTATGCAGCATAAACTATGCAAAAAGATGGACGCAGCACCCTGATTTGAAAAAAGAAGCCCATGTGGAAGTACTGTAGAATGGAATTCTATTTAATGGCCAGCAGATGGCGACGTCAGTGGTTGCAGAAAGAAGTTCAATGCAATAGAAGTCTATAAGAAAATGATCCTACTTTCCGACCTGATTTTTAATTTAAATAATGATTTTTCACATCATTTTATGTTAGCTATAGCAAGTTTCAGGTCTCCTTCGATATATCATGACATTCATTTTCGTGAATTATGGTCCCATTTAAACTAGAATAAAGTATAAAGCCAGAATATGCTTCTGGGGCGTCGCTATCCTCTGGTCCTCGTCCGATACGGTCAGATCCAGAGCCACGTTCCTCCCCGGATCTTCGATTCACTTCTTCATCTTCGAACCAGTGGGTGACATCACGGTAGCTTCTTCCATCTTTTTATACACTCTATAGTATGCAGTAACGTTTACAATATCCTGAGGATACAGTGAATAGTGTACACTTTGTTTAAATCTTTACTTTGATCTTTGGCACTTGTTCAGTTACTAAGCCTCGTTCACCCATAGTTTGGTGAAATGTTTTGCACTTTATAAGTTATGCAAATAAATCTGCTCAAGAGGGACAAAAAGAATATTGATGCTGCTTATTTTATAACCAAAATGTTTCGCAGTGTTTTGGTATTGCAAATAATTTCATAAGAGAATTTTTCCTTCATTATTACATAAATTTGCTTTATAACTGGTCATTTTAGGGTTTTTTTAATGCCCGCGGATAATCAACTTTCGAGCCGCGGAATCAAGAATTGCTCTCTGCAGAATCAGGAATGTTTTCCGCGGAATCAACTCTTTTTCTCTGCAGATTCCTGGGGGGACTATCAAAGGGCCAACATGTGAAAAGTTAATTTTTCCACTCCATTACAGACTAACAGCCTGAACAGCTTGCACAAGGCAGGACATAGATTCATGATGTCTATGCCAAATTCTGACCATACAATTTGCATGCTCCATCAGAAACTGAATCAGACTATGATGATGATCAGACTAGGAAATGTTTTTCCAATCAACTGTCCAGTTATGGCAAACATTTCTCCCCTGCAGTCTCAGTTTGCGTAATTAGCTGATTGAAGTCAAACTTAGTGTGATCCTCTGCTGCAGTAGCCCATTGCTTCAAGAAAACTAGGCTTATGCCGTCAGAGGCGACGACTGGGGGTATATCCCCGAACGCCCCCAATCCTCCAATTCCCCAGTCCTTGAATAGACCTTGAATAGACTTTCATTTGAACTTAATTTCAGGTCAATCGGTCAAATGGTTCTGAAGATATGGCCAAAATGGTTATTTTCCATCACAAAGCACCACCTTGTGGCAAAATATTGAACCATACAGGTATGATGTCATCATGTGACAGGTTGTGAGGTCATGACCTTGCAGTTGCACATAGTTTCATGTCAATTGGAGAAATAGTTCCAAAGATATAGCAAAAATGGTGAATTTTATGTGACAGAGCTCCACCTTGTGTCAAAATTTTGAACCAAACAGATATAATGTCATCATGGGACACATCCTCAGGTCATGACCTTTCATTTGCTCTTGATTTGAGGTCAATCGGACAAATATTTCCAGAGATATGATAAAAACAGTGATTCTTTTCAGTTTTTGGCCCCAAATGGCCAATCTAGAAATTGTAAATTGACCAAAATCGAATCAGTTCTTCCTCTATATGATACTTACTTATATGCAAAACTTGGAATTTCTAATTGAAATATTACTGCAGTTATTGCGTTAACATGTAAATCAGTTTTTAGCCCCTGGTGGCCGATCTAGAGATCGTAAATTGTCCAAAATCGAATCAGTTCTTGCTCTTTATGATATTTACTTATGTCCAAAACTTGGAATTTCTAATTGAAATATTACTGAAGTTATCGCGGAACAGTGATTTTCTCTGTTTTTGGCCCCTGGTGGCCAATCTAGAAATAGTACATTGTCTAAAATCGAATCAGTTCTTCCTCTGTATGATACTTACTTATATGCAAAAGTTGGGATTTCTAATTGAAATACTGTATTACTGCAGTTATCGCGTTAACGGTGATATCAGTTTTTGGCCCCTGGTGGCCAATCTAGACATCGTAAATTGTCCAAAATCGAAACAGTTCTTCCTCTTTATGATACTTACTTATGTGCAAAATTTGTAATTGAAATATTACTGAAGTTATCACGTTAACACGTAGTGAGGCGGCAACGGGACCAAAAACATAATATCCCCCGAAACGCCATTCGGCGTTCGGGGATATAATAATTGTTGAGCGTTCAGAGATGCTCTTTTGCATAGCACTGTTGCAAAAGATGGTTATTCTTGCAAGAGTCCACTCCCTGTCAGCTTGAACTTATCAAGCCATGTCCTATCATTAGCCATCAACATGGCGTTTTGTTACGAAGAGCAGCTAATCATTGGATTTTAAAAATGAAAAATTTTTTCATTATGTATTTATTATTATTATTATTATTATTATTATTGTGGCGATCTGCCCCAGTTCGACTTGCCTGTTAAGTTAAACTTAGAAAATAGCGGAGCATTTCTATTGGCTGCACCTGCGGGGGGAGAATGAGCCAATCAGGTCCGGGGTGGGGGGGATAAGAGGGCTGAGTTGCCAGCAATGTTAATGTTGTCAATGTTGTTAATGTTGTGTTGACTTCACACGCCCCGCTGCAGCGCTACGTCGTGGAGGCGCCCATGGAGAGAGTGGGTGTCGATGTCCTGGGGCCATTCCCCACCACTGAGTCTGGCAACCGGTACGTCCTAGTGGCGATGGATTACTTCACCAAGTGGCCCGAGGCGTACGCTATTCCTGACCAGAGCACTGAGACGGTGGCCAGCAGCCTGGTGGAAGAAATGTTCGCCCGGTTCGGAGTCCCAGGGGAGCTGCACAGTGACCAGGGGCGGAACTTCAAAGCAAAGGTAATGGCCGCAGTCTGCAAACGCCTGTGTAACCCGGGTGGAAAAAACCGAGTTCATTCAGGTCTCCTCGCGTTAGTCTGGCCACTTATAGAAAAAGCCCGAAAGGAAGGAAAGAAAGCAGGCTTTAAGGGGATAAGAGCTTTTATCGAAGGAAAGGCAATTTTTCCAATGAGATAACTCTTTTCAGATGTTGCTGCAATGCACAATAACCACCAGAATTGTGAGTGACATAACAAAAGTACGGTTTCTCTTGGACTGTTAACGGGACAGTTATCCGATTCTTAATTTTTTTTTTTCTGGAAAAAAATTTGATTTTTTTACTCTTCTCCATAAAAAGCATTTGTTTTTGCTGTGATGCTCTATGACCACCAAACGGTGCGGTATTACGGATTTTTACTGGACAGTTAGTAGGTTTGTTATCTGATTCTCTACTTTTCACCATAAGAAGTATTTGTTTTTGCTATGATGCACATTGACCAGCAAGACGGTGAGTGACTAAACGGTGTTACTGTTTTGTATAGGACAGTTAATGGAACAGTTGTCTGATTCTGTGTTTTTCTGTTCCTTATTTATTTGTCTTGAAAGCATTGCCAGTTTGATAAAGCCTTATGTATACAACTATACGTTGAACCCGAACTTAATACAGAGAGGGTAGTTGGTGTTCTTTAGTATCAAGAGTAACACTCTACTTGTTGGGGGAGGGAAATCTTTGTTAATTTTATTTATTATTTATCTTTTATGGACTTAAAACTGACTTCGATCAATGCCAGAGGACCACGATCTTTGCTAAAGAGGAAATCCTTCTTCCTATTTTGATTTTATTTTTATCCAAGAGACCTTTTCATGCAAAGAAGATTCTAGTTAAAAACCTCAATGGGGCCAAGACATTTGGTTGACACATGGTTCAAATCATTCAGCAGGGGTGGCGATTCTGGCCAATAATTTTAAAGGTAAAGTTTTGTTTACTAGAGTAGACATAAAGGGACATTGGATAATTTTAGTTATAACCATTGCAGACAAACCATTCATTTTATGCAATGTATATGGTTACTGTGTGAATTTACTTAACAACATGCTTTTAGAAGACATTGAAGACGAATTATAGGATTACACAGTATAAATACAGCATTTTTCCAAATCGCAACATTGTCAAGCGGCATATCCACATTTCGCGAAGAAACTCGCCTAAAAGCTCATGTAAACCATTTTTACCTCAACCAAACACAATTCAAGCATCAAGCAAGTAAATAAGCATGCAGCAGAACATAGGATAAAATCATATCAGCGCTGAATCGCCAGGATTTCTGCTGAATTCGTGCTATGCATAAAAAGGATACCTCAAATAAAAGAGGAAAGTCCACAGAATGCAACAATATGAGCCCTGTCACTTTAAACCAACACTACATTGAAAGAACAGCTGGCATACATTATACAGTCTACAGAGATGAGTAGAAAAAAATTCTTCCTGCTGTTTATTGCACTTTATTATCTCTTTACAATGTGATTCTCCTGGTGACCACATGGGGGGAGGCTGGGAATCTTGGGTTGACGCTGTATGGTGTTTCCGGGTGTGTGTCAATAAAGCTACTCAAGGAACGACACCGGCTCCTCAACTTGGCTCCCGTTAATATAAATATAGCGGGTGTATTATGTTATAGAAGTGCATGTTAGGCACTTCCAGTGAGTACATAATAATTGGCGACGACCACGGACGCACCTGCCGGCAGGTTATCGTGCGGGTGACGGAGAATCCGCGTAGTTTGTGGACGGCTAGCACTAGCTTGGGTTAGCTACCGGCGAGCCGGCTGCACGTCGGGGCGGCACACCAGCAACCATGGCGGGCGTCGTGGGACATATGGACGTTTTCGACGAGTTGAGTGAGCAGTGGTCGACGTACGTGGAGAGGTTTGTGCACTTCGTGACGGCAAATGGACTGGAGGAGGAGAGGAAGTTGGCTGTGTTCTTCAGCGTGATGGGACCGGCGACATACGGCCTACTACACAGCCTCATCGCCCCCGATAAGCCGGTCGCAAAGACGTATGAGGAGACGTTGGCAGTATTGCAGGCACATTTCTCCCCAAAGCCCATAGTTATAGCGGAGAGATTTAGATTCCACCGAGAAATCAGGGGGAGGGGGAAACCATTGCGCAGTACATAGCTGAATTAATATGAGTTATCTGAGCACTGGGAGTTTGGAGCTTACCTACAAGATGCATTAAGAGACAGGTCAGTGTGTGGGTTGAACAGTGAGACGATTCAAAAGAGGCTGTAAACGGAGAAGGATTTAACGTACCAAAAAGCAGTTTGCACTCGTTGTGGGAGAGGGAATCACTAAGAGGAGGAGTGTTTTTATAAGGACCAGACCGGTGGTGGAAAGTATGGAAAAAGGGGTCACATAGCCCGCATGAGCAGGGCGGAAAAGGGGGGACTGAAGGCCACAAACCCCTCAGTGTAGAAAAAGGGTAGGAATATGAAGGGAAAATTCAGTAAGCGGGTTGACAAGGTAGAGGCTGATGTTAAGCCCAGTGACTCAGACACGACAGATTCAGATGAGGTGGGAGGCCTACATGTGGAGGAGGTGGCAAATACCATTCGACAGGACGGCGCGGCGTCATCTGCTATCTGGGTTAGACCCGAAGTAGAGGGAAAAACCATTAAAATGAAGTTGGACACGGGGGCGGCAGTGTCAATAACTTCAGAAAAATTGTATAATGCCAAGTTCAGCCAGGCACGCCTCTGCTCCACCAACATTCTGTTGAAGTCGTACACAGGACAGATTATGACACCTTTCGGGGTAGTGAAAGTGAATGTCCCCCTCAACAAGGGGCATGTCTGCCCCTGTACGTGGTTAAGGGTGATGCGCCCCCTCTCTTCGGGCGTGAATGGTTGCGGAAAGTTAAGTTAGATTGGACAATGATTAAAGCAATTCGAGCTACACACCCTGTACAGGAAGACCGCACCTTGGCGGCAGTGCTTGACAAATATGCGGGGGTGTTTCTAGAAGGACTAGGTACAATAAAGGGCTTTGAGGTAGCACTAACTCTCTAGCCGGAGCACCAGCCTAAGGTCTTTCAGGCACAGACGATGCCGTATGCACTTCAGCCGAAGGTTGAGGAGGAATTAATATGGTTGGAACAGATGGGGGTATTGTCACCCATGCAGTTCAGCGAATGGGCAACTACAATTGTACCCGTTGTCAAAAAGAATGGTAATGTGCGTATTTGCGGGGATTTTAAAGTAACGGTGAACCCCGCACTGTGCGCTGAACATTACCCCATTCCGAGGATAGAGGATCTATTCACGTCACTGGCGGGGGGACAGCGGTTTAGCAAATTAGATCTTGCAAACTCGTTTCTGCAGATGCCGGTTCAGGAAAGCTCCCGCAAATATTTAACAATCACCACGCAGAAGGGTATGTTTTGTTATAACCGTCTCACTTTTGGGATCACCTCTGCGCTGTCGATTTTTCAGCGAGTGATGGACCAGGTTTTGCAGGGCCTCCCCAACGTCCATTGTTTCTTGGATGACATCTTAGTGTCTGGGGAGAATGATGTGGTTCATCTATAGAACTTCGATGCAGTACTGGGCCGTCTGGAAGAATTTGGGTTAAGAGTACAAAAAGACAAATGTGAGTTTTTTAATGGCGCATTGGAATATTTGGGGCATGTCATTGACAAAAAAGGTCTGCACAAGTCCCCAGAGAAGCTAAAGGCCATAGCGAAAGCCCCAGCCCCCATGAACGTGAGCCAGCTTCACTCTTTTTTAGGCTTAATTAATTATTATGGGCGATTTGTTCCAAATGTGGCAACCATGCTTAGCCCTTTGCACGAACTATTGCACACCGGAGTGGCATGGAAGTGGTTAACGGAGTGTGCAAAAGCCTTCCAGGCAGCAAAGGACTGCCTGCAGTCAGAGCAAGTGCTAACGCAATATAACCCCAAGTGGCCTCTACGGCCGGCGTGCGACGTGTCGCCGTATGGGGTGGGTGCGGTGATTTCGCATGTGATGCCCGGGGGTGAGGAGAGACCCATAGCCTTTGCCTCTAGGACTCTGAGTAAGGCGGAGCAAAATTATGCTCAGATTGAAAGAGAGGCGCTGGGAATTATTGTTGGGGTACGTAAATTCCACGCTTATTTGTATGGGCGTCATTTTATGTTACTCACCGATCACAGGCCACTGACGAGTATACTGAGCCCCAGTAAGGCTACTCCACCTATGGCGGCTGCGAGGCTTCAGCGGTGGGCATTAGTGCTAGTGGCACAAATGCACACTATCCAGTACAGGAAGGCGAACATGCAGATGTTCTCTCACGTCTATCCCTGCAGGTAGTTCATGGGGAAAAGCCAGACGTAGTAGATAGGGTGACAGTACACCACCTGGAGACACTCCCAGTGGATAGTGGGGACATCAGGACGGCGACTAAATACGACCCAGGCTCTCGTTTGGAACTCAGCAGGCCGAGTGTGGCAGCGGCAGTGGAGGGCCAACGGGAACGCAGAGCCCTGGTGGCTAAGGACAGAATGTTTGCGGTGGGGGATGGTGTGCTGGTGCGTGATTATCCACAGGGGGAGGAGAAGTGGACGCCTGGTCTGGAGGCATCACAAGAGGGACCGCTGTCCTATACCGTGGACGTGGCAGCAGGGGCGCTCTGGAGACGTCACACTGAACACATACGAGCTGGCAATCGTGCGCTGTTGGTTCCCACAAGTCCAGAGCTACCAGTGGTACCAAGCCCATCGGCTCCAGTGTCCCAGCAAGTTGCCCTTTCCCCGTGCTGGGCAAGAGGGAAAGCTCTGGGTACTGGTGCGGTCAACTCTGAGCAGGAAGTGGTATCCAGAGGGTCAGCAGATACCGGAGAGTTATGCCGGAGGTATCCACTCCAGGTTACCAGAACTCCAGACTGCCTTAATCTCTGAACGGGATTGATTTAGGGATTGTCAGAGAGTCATTTCATGTTTTGGGGCAGAATAATCCCTTTTGACTGACTCAGAGGCTCGGGGGTAGTCCACCCCCCCCGAGCTCAGTCGGCATGTTGTGCTTTAGTTTTGAGTTTCATGTTTTGACACCAGCATACTGAGTGGTATGTTATTTATCACTATTTGGACACTGCAGTTTTGCACTTGCATAATTTGGTACATAGCACACGTTCTTAGTGTTTACTGTTAGTTGGGGTTCCTAAGCCTTGAATATGTGAGGTTACGTGGGGTAGGAATCGGAATAAGTGGGGAGGATTGTTGTGTATTGCACTTTATTATTGATTCTCCTGGTGACCACATGGGGGGAGGCTGGGAATCTTGGGTTGACACTGTACGGTGTTTCCGGGTGTGTGTCAATAAAGCTACTCAAGGAACAACACCGGCTCCTCTACTCGGCTCCTGTTAATATAAACATAGCGGATGTATTATGTTATAGAAGTGCATGTTAGGCACCTCCAGTGAGTACATAATACTTACCTTTGATATTTTGCAATTTAAAAAAACTGCTGGAGGATAAACCAGCGCTTGCTATTGTTAGCCCAATGTGTTCGTGTTATGACGAAACTAGATCTGCCGGGATCCTAGCATGTTCTTTTCCAAGGCGTTGCTTCAAATATCTCACTTCCGTAGCATTCAGCTTCATTACAATGTACTTTCTTATCTACTTTCGGCTTTTGTTGCTGTCAGAAAGAATATGCCGGTAGGAATTTGATTGTATGAGTCCTGATGATTCTAATGAACTCTAAACCACCTTAATGGCAGAAACCTAGCCTGAGCTACAGCCTTGCCTTCCGAGTGCCTCAAACTGAGTCCATGGGACATATGCATGTTCTTGAAAAGCGCGACAATATAAAGCATAACTAGTTTGTTTGAGGTATTGTCCGAATAATTATCCGCTAAATATTCAGCATTCATTTTCAAAGTCGTTTTCTGACAGAATCTTTGCACTATTCCGCACAAACACTGAGACTACAACAATACAGTACGTATTTTCCTTACACATTCGTCGAATAGGCAATTTGACCATACACTGTTGTCGATTGGCGCAGCCTATTGGATAAAATGCCACGCTGCTGAAAGGATATTGTGAAGGGACGATTGCTGATCAGGGAACCTTTTTTTTTTTTTTTTTAATTTTATGTTATTATTATTTTTTTTTGGAAATACTCGCAGTTGCCTTCTACAAATAATCGCTGGGGTTTTTGTTATTCTTACTTCTCTTTAACATATTTTCACATTGCCCTTGTATTTATCATTTTACTTATTTGTTTTGTTTTTTAATAAATATGCTCCAGTGGAGTCAAACTTAATTTTCATTGTATGTATTATCTTTGAATGGGAAATTGTATAGGCAAAAAAACTGGCAGAGATAATATTTTTTTTTATTCTGAAAATTAAAAGATGTTGTATTTGGATGGAATGGATGCCTGTAGTGATATATAAGTGAAATTTTATGCGTTTCACAGCTTGGTATCTGAGAAATCTGAAATGGAACACAAGGTACCTAAATTGCCAAAATGGAGAAGCCACCTAGACATTCCTCACTAATTTTGCTCTGATTGACCTGATCAGAATAAACTTTGGCACAGATAATAATGACATTCTGTGCTGTAATTTTTTAGAGGTTTCAGGCTGCAACTCAACAAATTTACAAGGGATCGAAGTAAAACTTTGATAGGTGCAAATGAGATCTTTCATTTACACTGTGTTCCATCTCCATTTACTCTGACTCAGTGACATATATAGTGATTTTAACACCAGGTATGAAATCCCAAACGGTTTTACCTTTATTACGATACCAAGATAATTCAAATGGACCAAGCATATACTCATTTCATTTTGGGCTTGCCATTTTCAAAGAAGAGGCTCAGTGCTTAAGGGGTTAATCAATTACCCCTTAAGCAGAATTATTACGGGAGGTGATTTCAATGTTGTTATGGATAATATTAAAGACAGCACTCCCCCTAGATATAATACTGGTAAAAAGAAGATCCTTGATTTATGCCAAAACTTAAACATAATTGATATTTGGAGAGCAAAATTTCCATTAGAGAAACAATATACGTGGAATAACAAAGACTTCTCTTCTCAGTCAAGACTTGACTAATATCCTCTGATCTTAAACCATCTGTTACATCTGTCAGTATTATTCCAGCAATAATGACCGACCATAAAGCCATACAGTAAAAGATTCATTTATGTGATACTCAAAAAGTTAGTTCCAATGGCTACTGGAAACTGAACAATTCACTCCTTGAATATGATGACTTAAAAGACTCCTTTAAAAAGCTCATTAAGACATACTGGGATTTAGCGCTCAGGAATGAAGACTATGTAAAATACTGGGAATTTCTTAAGTTCAAAATCAGATCAGTCTGTATTAAATTTGGAAAAGAACAAGCAAAGAAGAGAAGGGAATACCTTACTAAAATTACAAAAGAAATCTCAGATATAACAGAAAAAGACTTCTGTAGCGCTGAAGACCTGGAAAAGCTTAACGGCTTACAGAATGACTTGGATAAAATGTATGAAAACAAGGCAAGGGGTGCATTTGTACGATCAAGAAAGCAATGGCTGGAGAAAAGGGGAAAAAATAGTAAATACTTTTTTAGTCTTGAAATGAGAAGGGGTGAACTGAATATAATTAGAAAATTGGGAATAAATGGTACTGTCACAGAAGAGGTGGATATTATTGCAAAATTCATAGATACATTTTACGAAACACTTTAATCATTAGATACAAACCTTAGTGATTCTTTTGAACTCTTTTCATTAATTCCTGACATCCAAAAGGTTGAAGATGAATTCAATTCTATAGGTCATGATGAAATAAGCTTAAATGAAATAAAATTTGGAATATCTCAACTAAAAAACAACAGCTCACCTGGTAACGATGGTTTAACTTCAGAATTTTATAAGACTTTTATGCCTGAATTAGAAGTATTTTTGTTGGCCGTTTTCAGGGAGGCAATAGACAAAGGTGAGTTATCTCACTCTATGAAGGAGGGTGTGATCACCCTTATTCCTAAACCAAACAAAAATAACCTAATTATAGATCATTGGCGCCCAATTACCCTATTTAACAATGACTATAAAGTGTTGGCTGCAATCTTAGCTAAACGTTTGAAGTTTGGTTTGCATAAGTTAATTGATGAATGTCAGTCAGGCTTCTAACAATCTAACAATTTAAGACTGGTATTGGATCTAATAGAGTATAAAGACTTACTTGACGATGATCCTCTTATCTTATTTCTAAATTTTAAAAAGGCTTTTGATAGCATAAGTCATAAATTCATCTTTGACACTTTAAAATATTTTAACTTTGGACATTTCTTTATTAAGGCAGTTAAAACCCTATACCACGGTGGCAATAGCTCTGTTAAACTTTTCCACAAAAATTCCCCAAGATTCAACATTTATGGAGGCATTAGACAAGGCTGTCCAATTTCACCGCTCTTATTTTTGTTAGTTTCCCAGGTTTTATGCTCCCTAATCACCAAAAGCCATTTTGAAGGTATTCGACTAAACGACAGAGAGATTAAAATATCTCAGTTAGCAGACGACACTACAATTTTCTTGAAAAATGAAAGTCAGGCTGCTGGTGCAATTTCCACTATCAAGCAATTTTCTAAGACCTCTGGCCTAGTACTAAATATTTCAAAATGTGAAATACTGACTCTAAAGAGGACTAATAGCCTTTACATTAAAGAAATTCCAGTAAAAAATACTGTTACCTTTTTGGGGATTAAAATATCCAAAAACAACAAGGACCTTACACCTTAAATATCGACCCTTTATTAGAATCTATCAAAAAGAAATTTGCTTCATGGTTAGCTAGAGACTTAAGTCTACAAGGTAGAGTTTTATTATCCAAAGCAGAAGGTTTGTCCCAGGCATCATACATATTTTCATCCATGGCAGTCTCAAAATCCACCTGTGGTACTTTGGACAAGTTATTACATAACTTTATATGGCGAAACAAACCACAAAAATAAGAAAAGAGGTGATGTCAAACAAGATTAGTGATGGAGGACTAAATGTGTTGGATTTTTCTTTATTTAATGTTACTATAAAAATTAAATGGGTGAAACACTACTTTAAAAAACCCCTTCAGTTTATGGAACATATTTCCACATTTTATTTTTCAGAAGCTTGGTGGTCTTAACTTTTTACTCAAGTGTCCCTATGCAGTGGGTAAACTTCCTGTTAAATTAGATGCTTTTCACAAACAAATGTTGTCCTAATATAAACAAGATGTGTTTGTGAAACACTGATGCCCCCGTGCATAACATGCACATGCTAACCATTGAAGGCCTATCATGAGTCAATCAAAGGTTAAAGGTCAAGGTCACAAGGTCAACATTCATTACCTCATCAGAGAGGCCTTATCCTAAGGAATACATTTGCCTGGAATCAAATGCCCATTACTAGCTAATGAAAAGTTATGGCCCATGTTAAAGTTTTTGTCACCAGACGTCATGCTCCAAGGTCAAGATCACAAGGTCAAAAGTCATGACCCCATCTGAAATGCCTTCTCACAAGCAATGCATATGCCAAGTATCAAAGTCCTATCATGAGGCGATCAAAAGTTATAGCCATGGCAAAATGGGACAGACAGACAAACAGACGGACAGGTGAAAAATTATATGCCCCTGAAACTTCGTTTACGGGGGCATAAAAAGGAATGAGGTTTTTGTGAAGTGGAAACAGAATCAACGGAACATCTATTGATAGATTGTGTACATTCTGAGAAATTTTGGAAAAACATAGAAAATTATTTATCCGACAAATATAATACCAGTATTTATATTGAGAATGTTGATATCCTTTTCTACTTCACACATGCAAATCATATCTTTCAATATATTACAAATCTATTCATTACTTTTGGAAATTTTTTCATACATAAATCTAGATATTGAAAGAAAAAGCCTCTCTTCAAAGTCTTTATTTTGGAAACATATTTTATGTCCCTCAAAGGCTCAAGTAATAAAATGGCATTGAAATGTACGAGATATTTATATGATTGTAACCTAATACAATAGTCTGGTTCCTCATCTGGATATTTTAAACATATTTTTTTCATTAACTTTTATTTTTTATCTTTTGTTATTTGTTTTTATTTTATTTGTATTTGATCAGTTTTTGTATTTTTTTAATGTACACTTTATAATACGTTACTATATTTTGTATCTCGGCTCATAAATTGTAATTGTAAAAAAAAAAAAAAAAAAAAAAACGCTGCAATTCTTTCCCAGCTCTCCTCCCTTTCTGAGCTGATAAACAACAGGTCCGATTCCCTGGAAAGGTTGGTCAGTGAGAACTCTATAGCGTGATTGCCGATTTGAAATTAACTGTTTCTGAAAATGTCTAACTGATCAACCGGAGTAAAGTTGGTTTGGTATTCGATATTCGCCAGACATTCACGGAATATTCTTCTCGAAAGCCAAGACAAAAATAAGGCTGCAAAGTCAGACCTTCCTAAATCAGTATTTCCGGTACTGTGAAACGATTATCTAACCTCATTTACTCACAATTCTTCGTTAAAACTTTGTGAAATGCACTGATGGCTGCAGAAGCCTACAGCGGGGCTGTCTGACGACGTCCGGACCTGCTGAAACAGCAGAAGCAGTGATAAACGCAAAGCTACGTAAAAATGTAAATCAGCGAAGAGGACTTGTAAAACCTGGAGCGTACGAACGCAGTAAGAGTGAAGATGGTTTTAAATTATTGTCAAGATTGTGAAACGTTTTGCTTATTTGTGAAAACAGAGAAAAGACCAATTTCACTTATTTTTCCCCCATATGACCACATAAAACCAGGTCTAGATCAAGAAGTGCATGAGTCACACTTGTGAAATCTTGAGTAGGCCTATCGTAACAGTGAGAGCCAGGTGATAGTTTATGAACAGAGATTCTGGTTGTGAAATGTTTTGTTTATTTGTGAAAACAGAAATAAGACCAATTCCACTAATTTTTCCCCATATGACCACATATAACCAGGTCTGGATCAAAAAGTACTTCAGTCAGACTTGTGAAACCTGGGTTATATTTACAGTGAGAGCCAGGTGATAGTTTATGAACAGAAATTCTGGTTGTGAAGTGTTTTGTTTATTTGTGAAAACAGAAATACAACCAATTTCACTAATTTTTTCCCCATATGACCACATAAAACCAGGTCTAGATCGAAAAGTACTTCAGTCAGACTTGTGAAACCTGGATTATATTAACAGTGAGAGCCACGTAATAGTTTATGATAAGAAATTATGGTTGTGAAATGTTTCGTTTATTTGTGAAAACAGAAAAAAGACTAATTTCACTGATTTTTTCCCCCCACCTGACCACATAAAACCAGGTCTCGATCAAAAAGTACTTCAGTCAGACTTGTGTAACCTGGATTATATTAACAGTGAGAGCCAGGTGATATAATTCTATTCATAAACTATCACCTGGCACTCACAGTTAATATCGAGATTTTACAACTGTACATCCGGTATTTTTTGTATCTATACCTGGTTTTATGCGGTCATTAGGGGGGAAAAAAAAATCTGTGAAATTTTTTCTGTTTTCACAAATAAACAAAACATTTCACAACCATAATTTATCTTCATAAACAATCACCTGGCTCTTACTGTTACTATAATCAAGATTTGACAAGTGTGACTCATGCACTTCTTGATCTAGACCTGGTTTTATGTGGTCAAGTGGGGGGAAAAAATCAGTGAAATTAGTCTTTTTTCTGTTTTCACAAAAAAACAAAATATTTCCCAACCAGAATTTCTGTTCATAAACTATCACCTGGCTCTCACTGTTAATATAATCCAGGTTTTACAAGTGTGACTCCTGCACTTTTTGATCTAGACCTGGTTTCATGTGGTCAAATTGGGAAATATTTGTGAAATTGGTCTTTTTTCTGTTTTCACAAATAAACAAAATATTTCACAACGAGAATTCCTGTTCATAAACTATCACCTGGCTCCCACTGTTAATATAACCCAGGTTTCACAAGTCTGACTGAAGTACTTTTTGATCTAGACCTGGTTTTATGAGGTCAAGTGGGGGGAAAAAAATCTGTGAAATTAGTCTTTTTTATGTTTTCACAAATAAATGAAACATTTCACAACCATAATTTCTATTCATTAACTATTACCTGGCTCTCACTGTTAATGTAATACAGGTTTCACAAGTCTGACTGAAGTACTTTTTGATCTAGACCTGGTTATATGTGGTCATATGGGGAAAAAATTTGTGAAATTGGTTGTATTTCTGTTTTCACAAATAAACAAAATATTTCACAACCAGAATTTCTGTTCATAAACTATCACCTGGCTCTCACTGTTAATATACTCAAGATTTCACAAGTGTGATTCATGCACTTCTTGATCTAGACCTGGTTTTATGTGGTCATATGGGGGAAAAATAAGTGAAATTGGTCTTTTCTCTGTTTTCACAAATAAGCAAAACGTTTCACAATCTTGACAATAATTTAAAACCATCTTCACTCTTACTGCGTTCGTACGCTCCAGGTTTTACAAGTCCTCTTCGCTGATTTACATTTTTACGTAGCTTTGCGTTTATCACTGCTTCTGCTGTTTCAGCAGGTCCGAACGTCGTCAGACAGCCCCGCTGTAGGCTTCTGCAGCCATCAGTGCATTTCACAAAGTTTTAACGAAGAATTGTGAGTAAATGAGGTTAGATAATCGTTTCACAGTACCGGAAATACTGATTTAGGAAGGTCTGACTTTGCAGCCTTATTTTTGTCTTGGCTTTCGAGAAGAATATTCCGTGAATGTCTGGCGAATATCGAATACCAAACCAACTTTACTCCGGTAACAGACCACAGGTGTCAAAGAAACCTTTTATTCTGTTTGTGCCGAAATTAAAAGCGTAAGAGAGAGAGAGAGAGAGAGTTGGCCGCTGTGAATCGCTGATTGAGGCATGTAATGTAAATACGGACAAAATTGAGAGACGTGTTTCACATCTGGAAGCTTACTCGCGACGTTGGAATCTTAAAATCTACGGGTTGGAAGAGAAGGATACACAGGATGTGCGCCAGGAGACCATCCAAATGTGCCAAGCTCTGCCCGACGCCAAAGACAGGTTTCCGGATGTCACTGATGTTGCGCACCGCCTCGGCGCAAGAAGTCCAGCAACGATCAGCCCAGAGGCGTCATTGTGAGATTTACTTCCCGATTTTATTGCGACGTTGTGTGGCCTTCGGGAATAAACTCTAGTTTTCTGAGGAGTAAAAATTTGAAACTGGCAGAGGACCTGTCGGCGGAGGATAGGGAAAGAGGAAAGAGACTGTGGCTCATTGTGGACCGGGCGCGGAAAAATGGCAAGTTGGCTTTTTTTCGTTGGTGGCCGAGCTTTTATGAATGGAAAAGAAATTTTACCACCTTGAGACATTGTTGGTAAGTCAACTGTAGGATACAATGTAGACTTTGGAAGGCTGTTTTTATCTTGTGATTTATCCGAAGTCAATTCCCTCTCCTTCACGTAGCCAAACTAAGTTTGGTGCGTGATTATTATTTCTAGTATTGTTGTTGTTGTTGTTGTTGTTGTTAAAAGGGGGCGGTCTAGTGTAATATCCACATGCTCGTTAATGCATTAAAAGTCGCCTAGGTTTGCAAATAACCTTTTTGATAAGTTTACAGCAGAATAGTTGATTTTAAGGTGGTTAATAGCCTTCCTTACACCTTCCCTCTGAAATGAAGAGCTGAGGATTAACGAGTTTCTTTTGAACTCCCTGCGCAAAGACCCGTTTGTATTGTTTTATGGTCTTTGGGTTACTTGTTTATCCCAACTGTATTATGTTCACCTTCTCTTAAAATGTTTGCTGTTCTCAGCCCATGTTGGCACATATTTGTATAGAGACCTTAAACACTCTATTTTAGAGTGCGTACTACTACTTATTTGGTCTAGGTTTTTTGGGGGGTTTTTTTCTTTCTTTTTTCCCCTTTATGTCTTTGCCTATTGTTTCTTTAAACACAAGAGGTTTGAGAAACCACCTTAAACGTAGAGCTATATTTCTATACTGTAAGCAGCTTAATACTGACTTTTGTTTTGTACAGGAATCACACTCAATTGAACAGGATGTAAATTTTTGGAAGTCACAATGGGGAGGTGACCTATGGCTATCTTACGGTTCTGAGCGCTCGGCTGGTGTTTGTATTAAAAAAAAAATCATTTTAATGGAAAATTCTTATTTTCTGATTGTGATAAAAATGGCCTTTACATATTCTTGATGCTAGAAATTACAAATGTGAATTATATCATAGTTAATATTTATGGCTTTAATTCACAAATGGAGAACAATAGCTTTTTGGACGTACTGGAAGAACGACTGTTGGACTGGTTATCTAAATTCCCTAGTTGTTTTGGGCAGAGACTTAAATACTGTTTTGAATCATCACCTGGACAGGTGGCCCACAAAGAATTTAGACCCCTCAAACTCTTATGCGAAGACACTCTTGCATTGTTTTAATTTAACAGATGCATGGAGGGATACCCACCCTCTACAGAAATCATGCACATGGAGTAATAGAACACAGTCAAGACAGTCGCTGATTGATTTTTGGCTTATATCCAAGGATTTGAAGGATGTGGTAACAAACATTTTACCTTCACCATTATCTGACTATAAGACTATTCAAATTTTAATTCCATCATTCTCCTCCAGGTCTCCTAAATTTTCTTACTGGAAGCTGAATAGTACAGTTCTTAAATACAAGGAAGTTGCTTCTAAGATTGAGAGTTTGATTCAGTTTTACTGGAATAAAGCTTTAAATGAAAATATTTATGGTAATAACTGGGAGTTATTAAAGTATGAAATTGCTAAATATCTAAGAAAGTATTGCAGCAATCTAGCTAAAAAAGAAGACCAGATGAAAATGATACTATACTTCAGATTAACTTCCAAACTAATAGATGCACTCACTGAGCCAGAAAAGATGGAACTTATTAATCAGCAGCATAGGTTGGACGAAATTTATAAACGAAAAGCGGAAGGAGCATATGTTAGATCTCGTCGTGAGTGGCTTGAAGAAGGAGAGCAGAACACTGCATACTTTCTCAGATTAGAAAAACAGCATTCAAAAAACAACTCCATTCAGCAACTAAAAATTGATGGATCTGTGACTGATGACCCAAAGAAAATTGCCAAATATTGTGCTAGTTTTTTCAGTGATATTTGATTTTTGTTCCTCCAGATTCCTCCAGTTTTTTATATTCTGTCCCTATTGTTAATCAGATTTCTGAGACTAATCGTAATTTTTGTTATATCTCTATATCATTGAATGAAATTTCTAATGTCATCATCAACTTAAAATTAAGAAATCGCCTGGAACAGATTGCTTTACTGCCGAATTTTATCAGCAATTTTCTGTGACCCTAATATCTTTTTTAAAAGAAGTTTTTGTTGAAAGCATTGACAGAGGTTCTTTTCCCCCTACTTTAAGTCAAGGTTTAATTACACGTTGTTGCGGGGGATAAAAATTGGAACAACACAGAGAAGATTTGTATGGTCAGGCGCAGATACTAGAATTGGAATGATACAGAAAAGATTGAATTGGCCAGGGACAGACAATATACAGAAGAGTAGCATGTCCAGGCACAGAAACTAAAATTGGAATGATATGATCAAGCACGGATGCAGTGGGGCAATATAGAGACGATTAGCATGGCCAAGCACAGACCATTCTAAAATTGGAAAATACAGATAGGATTCACAGCACTATTTGCATCACAGATAAAGTCAACTTTGCATTGCCTTTGTTTATGTCAAGTTGTCATAAAGACATCTCAAATAATGTCAGCTTTGCTTCTAAAGTGACATAATTTATCAAATGACACTTAATGACAACTGTCATAAGCATTCATTCATGTTCATGTCAGGTGTCATGTCATAATTATGACAGTGTCGTGTCAGTCTTATGCACACCCATTCAAGTAAAGTGTTACCGATTATGTATATTAAAATTAGATCATGTCAGGGCCTAGGTCCTCTGCGAGACCATTACTAAGCGGATTCAAAATGCATTTGCCAAAGATAAAATTTTGCAAGTAACACAATGGTAAAACATGTTTTGTGTAGGAAAATAAAAATCTGAACAGTCAAGTCGTAATAAGGGACTGTGTAGATAAAATACCCCAATGATGCAGGTGTTTCTAGAGTCATGCAGAGTGCGCCTTTGCCTGAAATTACAGCGTCCTCAAAATAAATCCTAAATATAGTAGCATGTCCTCCGTCCTGTTATTACGATGATAGATTGAACACATCCCAAGGCAGCCGGCCTTATAATTAAAAGTAACCGCCTCTTCTCAATGACATATCAAACAGTGATTAGACTCTAAGATGGTTACGCCTCTTCCTCTCAGAAGAACCTGCCAATGAATGATTTACTTCCTGAAAAACGTGCAAGTGAACAGTCACTCCGCAAATTCCAGGAATATGTGCATCACCAGAGACTTTGAGAGGACTTAAGGGCATAAACGTCTGCATACTAACAACAGTTTGATCCAGTACACTCTACTTGCCATAACTGTAAATGACAGCTGGCAGTAGGTTTTGTCAGTAGGTTTATCAGTAAATGCACTTTTGAGAATGCAGTGGAAATGAGCATAGTCTTAAGATGAGCAGAACACAAAACTAATTTCCCAACTGTTTATACGGGGAGATGGCGGAGGCAGGGCTCATGCTCACCCAAATCCTTTAAAGACCATGTAAAGAAAAATCAGAGATGTGTTTCAAAACATACTATATATACGTTACAAAATAATTGTTAAAAAACACACAAAAAGACTCACTTCTATATAGTGCTTAATTTTAGATTTAGACGGTTGAATTGTATCACTCTGTTTTAATGGTTTAGGGTTTTTTGGGCGGGCTTAAACAGGGGGCCGCATGACGCACTGCGGACCCTACTTCCATAACTCCTCCCACGCACACTAACAGTATAATTACTTTCAGCGCATAAACCTCTGTAGTATTCCTGCTCGTTCTCGAGCCTCGGAAAGCATCAACTGACGATAGTTTGCAGCTGGCTAGCTAACTAACTAGTCATGATTCCTCGTTCGCGCATCTTTCCTGGATGTTATTTAAATTTACAACGGGCGACAGCATCAGGAATTTTTTAAAGGCGCGGGTGTTGCGAGCAGCGCCGGTGTGTGGTGTCTGTCTCTAGGGAACCACGACAGCAACACGCACTGGCAGCCGGGCACAGACACACAGGGGCTGCGTAGATCAGCGCCACGACTATTTTGCCTGCCTTAGTATTTCCTGTGTTTTATTAGGGCCCGAGCCGACTGAAAGTCGTCCGAGAACCCTATTGAAATCGTACTGTTTATTTTTATTATTATTATTATTATTATTATTAATTATTATTATTATTCTTACGACTTTTCAAAGGGCAATTTCACCCCTTTCCCAGTGGTGAAAACGCGTCTAACTTTCCACATACGTCCAGCCTCATCCGAAATTTGATATTTTTGTGCGCACAGGTTTGACCCCAAATGCCGAAATAGCGCCCCCTAAACACGTCTCAAAATTCCCATAGGGAAATTCGGTTACTTTATCGTAGGCAAACGAAATTTGGTATTTATATGCATTGTACCAAGGCATACAAAAAACTTCATTGTAGCCACGCCCTAAACCCAACAGGAAGTCGGCCATTTTGATTTGAATTTTTGAATTTTAAAACGAACTCCTCCTAGGGATTTCGCCGGATTGACTTCAAATTTGGTAAATATCATCGTCAGACCAAGCTGATCAAAAGTTGTGCTCTGCAGATCTGTAAGTCAAAGGGCGTGGCTGCTAGGGCGTGACAAATTTTAATGACTTGAGGAAAAAATTTCACAACGATCTCACACCCAAATACTTGATTGGAGTAGCTTCAAACTTGCGGAACATGATGAAGGCTCTGCCCTGAACGGCCTGATATACTAACTTCCCACTTTGCTAGTAGCGCCTCCCTGTGGTAACAGGAAGTGACCACTCGTTACTTCCACTGGTACTGATGACACAATGTTAAACCAATCAACTAATTTCTTCTTGTAAAACATTCAGAACAAGTTGCTGAAGCTACATTATGAACGTTGTGTAGCTACGAGTAATGGCGTCCGTTTGGCGAAGCGGCAACTTTGGATCCCTCACCATGAAAATACGTTTGGGATTCCCAATGCTCTCACGCCCACATACTTGACTGTCGTAGCTTCAAACTTGCTGAACATGATCATTGCTCCGCCCTGAACATCCAGATACATTGAACTCCCTCTTTACTCCTAGCGCCCCCCTGTGGTAACAGGAAGTGACCAGTTATTGCTTTCACTTGTACTGATGACACATAGTTGAACACACCAACCTCATTCCACTTTTATTACATGCAGAACAAATAGATGAAGCTACACTATGAATACTGTGAAGCTACGCATAATGGCGTCCGTGTAGTGACGCAGCGACTTTCCATCCCTCGTTTGGATTTTTGATGTCTTTAATAAACTTGTATCATCATAAAAATTGATTGACAGGTCAAGGGTGTCAAGCTCTCACATCTGATTAGGCCTTTGCCCATGAGAGCAGCAAAATGCCTCGATAGCGCCCCCTTGAAATTTTCAAAAACCCCTCCCCATAGGGGTTTTTTTGGGTTAGGAAGATGAAAATTGGTACACATGTGTATTTGGCCAAGACGGACAAAAAAGGCTCTGGCATCATTTGTGTACTCCAAACAGGAAGTTGGCCATTTTGATTTTAACGTGTCATTTTTTCCTGATTTCCACATATTGTATTTTAACGCACTCCTCCTAGAGATTTCATCCATTCATAACCAGATTTATTAATGAACATTGAAAGACCATCCTGATCAAAAGTTGTGCTCTGCAGGTCTGTAGGTCGGTGGGCGTGGCTACTAACAGGAAGTGACCAGTTTTAACTTTCACTTGTACTGAAGACATATAGTTGAACCCATCAAGTTTATTTCCCCTGTACAACATGTAGAAGAAGTTGCTTAAACTACCTTACGAATGCTGTAATGCTTCGAGTAATGTCGTCCGTGTGGCGATGCGGTGACACTGGATCCCTCGCCATGAAAATACGTTTGTGTTTTTGATGTTCTTAATGAATTCGTATCATCATGCAAATTGATATGCTAGTCAAGGGTGGTGAGCTCCAACATCTGATTGGGGCGGTGCCCATGAGAACAGCAAAATGCTTCGATAGCGCCTCCTTGAAATTTTGAAAAACCCCTCCCCATAAGGGTTTTTTTGGAATAGGAGAATGAAAATTGATACACATGGGTATTTTGCCAGTTCAAACAAAAAAGTCTCTGGCACCATTGGTCAATTCCAAAGAGGAGGTCAGCCATTTTGATTTAACTGTGTCATTTTGGCCCGATTTCCACATATTGCATTTTAAAGAACTCCTCCAAGCGATTCCGTCCAATCAACCTAATACTTATTTCGGATCATCAAGAGACCATGCTGACCAAAAGTAGTGCTCTGCATGTCTGTCGCTAAATGGGCCTGGCCGCCCTGGTTTCCCCATTTCAGATGCCTCGCCAAACACATTCGAGCTGCTCGCTCTCCCTCATACTTCATCCAAATGGGTTCAAAATTCCTGTACATGGTAAAAGCCCCACCCTGAATGCCTCGATGTGCTGCTAAACAATCTAGCTCATCATGCCCCATTATGGAAACAGAAAATGCCACATTTTACGTTGAAATTGGCCGATTTGCTCAAAACTTCACATTTGTGCTTAGGGTCTGCCCCTGAATGCACCTGCCCAAGTTTGGTTACACTCTGAGTGCCTTCTGGTGGATGAAGTATCAACTTATCATAACTCCTTCAGCTTTGTCCGATTCGCTCGTCCTTTCTCTCATGTTGGGGTAGGCACTTGACCTGTCCAATGGTCGTGAGTGCACAGCTGCACCCGTCAGGATCTCACCACAACCCCAATGTGTGCATGGGGGCGAGGGCCCGTTCAACGCTGCTTGCAGCTTTAATTTTGTTCATTATTGTTAGATTTACTGTTGATGTGAGTGTGACAGACATGTATATTGGACATTTACGAAAATACGGAACAAATCGCGTACCGTATTGGTTCATTATGGCGAAGCACCACGTCAAACTCCGAATGTTGCCATGACGCTTTTAAACGCCCAGTGAAAGCGTCAGCCGCATCAACATTGACTGCTGTCAACACGACCGAGAAGCCATTATGTCAATCTCAATATATTCTACAAGACGTTTAATTTTGAAAAAAAAAAAAAAAGAACCTACCGATCAAGCTTATTTTAGGTGATGACAAAGTGCGACGGTCAGGTTACTATACACTATCCGTTATATACAGGCATAATTTCCCTCCTGAATTTAGCCGTCTTGTAAATTTTGATAATGATTCACTTTACTTCACCCAGCAGGGAATTAGTTAGCTAGCTAAGTTTGCAGTGTACTTATCGGTGTACCCTGAGTTAGGTACTGTCTAACTGTAGATCGCTTGATAACTTAAAAGCTCGCAAAATAACGGATTTCCTCTCAAAAATGCGACTTGGTTAAAAAGCAGGCATATTGGTTCTGACAATTGCATGTGAGGATTCCGCTAAATGTGTGCCACCAACCATGACAAGGTGAAATAGTTAAATAACCTACAAGACAAATGCGTTTCTATCTAGTTGACGCCTCAGAGATTGAGCAGTGGCGAATAGTAAAAATCTGACGCGCGTCATATGCTGCCAGTGGGTGTTGCTCCATTGAAATGAATGTAACGTTAGCTAATCAATTTTTTGACGCGGGTCTCACGCTTCCAGTGGGCGTTTTAATTGTCAATTAAATGACCCCAATGAAGCTGATACATGCATTAGCATCCATTTTTTCACTTCGTAGTGGTGGTATTTGATTGACAGGTGACAATTGAGAGTGGGCGTCGTTTCAGGGCCCCCAGCAGACACGCCCCCAGCGTCTTAGAGCAGAGATAACTCCTTCATCTTTCAGGTCTTTGACACCTAATTTTTAATACTTGGCGAATTTTTTGATCATTCAAATTTTGCTGGGTGGTTAATAACACACTTTTCACTGCTGAGAGAAACTCAAAACACATATTTATTATGACTTTACACAGACTTTAACATTAGCATTCGCTCATTTCTTCTTGAATATCTTCCCGGAGCTGGGTGCCAGGGGATTGTTGAAAGAGGGGCCACCCCAAAATCTTGATGTCCCGCCAAAGGGTGGGGAGCCACCGAAGGAAGGTGGGCCTCCAACGACAGGGCACTGCCGAATCCACCACCTGGGAGAGAAGGGAGGCCACCAAAAATTGAGATACAGGAAACGCGTCAACACAGCAAAGGAAGCATATCCAACTTAAGGCAGGATTCATCAGGCAAATTTCACAGGACTGCCTTCAGTCAGCCCTTTACTATGTCAGCCAAACTCCTTTCTTCACCTTGCGCTGTGCTGCATCACTTTAGATAGTAAACTGAAAAATTTTAATGACTTTAATGCAAGCAATTCACATACAAGCCGTTGATTTTTTTAATCAAGCATTTAAAAATTTTCCAAAAAAAAGCACGTTTTTTTGAGTACATATCCAAAAATGTCCCAAAAGTTTTGGAGCTCACCAATTACCGTGGAATCTGGACACACAGCTGTAAAATTCAGGCCAATAGTCTGGGAAAAGTAAGTCTTTGTTTTCCTTTTTCATCACTTCATCCTCCATGAAACTCTTCTTGCTGCCATTTGTAAATGCGCCTTTGTACTGCAACACTCACTGAAGGTTTGCAAAAATAATCCAGAGCCCATGTGGTTATACTGCTAACAGATAAATGACGGTTCTTGACACAGAGCCGTCTGACTGATCTGGAACCACATGCATTCAGCTTAGACTTGCACCCTAATGTTTCGCGCATAGAAATTCCTCAAATGTTTTTTTATTATGTTACACACTGTGGAGGGTGAAATAACCAAATCCCTCCCTATCTTTTTAGAGGAAAATAATTTTTAAACCTTTCAATAATTTTCTCATATATTCATGGTCAAATTGGTGATCGTTGGCCCATCTTTGCTCCTGAAGGACGAGGCCTTCCTTGGATGCTGCCTTTGTAAAAGTCATGATTACAATCAACTGCTAACTTCAGCTGTTTCAAATCACATAATTCAAATGTTTTACCTCATTACTAATCCTAATTTGCACATTTTATGCAATGTGCTGCAGGGCCTGAATGGCAGGAAAGGATGTGCATTTTGCATGCAACACAAAGTTGAAGGGACAAAATATTTTGTCTTTATGCTGTCTGCGATGAAATGCAAGTCAAAGTAAATTTAGAAATAACTGCTTTGTTTTTATGTTCATCTTCCGTACCGTCGCAACTTTTCTCTAGTTGGATTTGTGGATAATGAGTGTGACTCCTTATAGAGCATCTTAATGATCCTCTCAGTGTAAAGTTAGGCCAACTCCAGCAGCAACGCCACTCTCTCCAAGCCAAGCTGGAGCAAACTGAAATTTCAGCTCCAACCTGACAGAATGCAGAGGTCAATAATTAATTAGGTGACTATGACCAGATAACACACTGCCACAAGCTGGTGAACGAGTTGCTGAGAGAGGTGGTGGCCTGATCAACAGCTGATATCTAGGAGGCAGTGGGGCAAGAGGGACTCTTAAATTGGAAAATAGGCCAAAGTGAAAAACCACAGTCGCATCAGCTAAGAATTCTGCACTTACCACTGCAGCTGAAAGCACACACATGCACAGTAAATGAGCACACGCTTAAAAAAATAATAATAAAAATAAAAAAAAAACCCAATGGACACCCATGCGCAGAAACTCAGCAAAAGCACAATCAATCACAGCAGACCTGTACCGCAGCGCTGTGAATATTGTGGCAAGAAATCGATAAAATGATGTCCGGCAATTTTTCTCCATTTATTGAGTTGGTTGAAATTTCTACTGCAATTCTACTGACAGGGACTGATTAGCATTACGATCGCTGCTTCAAGGTATGATTAAATAAAAATTTTAATTGCACAATAAATATACAAATTAAATTAAAATTATGAAAATGCTGAATGCATGAATAATATTCTCCTCAAGAAGTAATGAATTTGATGATTAAAAGAAGAAAACACTCAAGTGTAGCTTTCAAAGCAGTTACGCGCGTCCATTTCAGCAGGATATGACTTACGCGGTTTGCAATATACATTAGCATTAGCAACCTTGTGCCAGATGGAAACCTGAATAATAAACATTAACGACTGCAGCCACTGCAAAATGCGGAGATTATGACACAGGCCTAAAAGAATGAGTTTTAAAATTGGTCACCTTAAAAATGCGATCATTTTTCACCTTTGCCAGCAGGTTCGAGGAATGTGTTCGTCCAAATTATACAACAAACTGCAGAGTAAATATACACTTAACACAATAAAATGAGTCACTTTGTAAGTGAAAAAAGACAGTCAGCCAACCAGCCAGTGATTCAAATAAGACATGTTAGCATTTCAGTGAAAGTAAGTGACTAAATCGGAAAGCCAGTAAGTGCAAGAAGGAGCTGACTCCGGGCAGGACAATATTTCTGTGGCTGAGTCAGGGCAGTATGTCAGTGGACAGGGCAGAATCCTGGGCTGCGTCCCATCGTCTAATTCCTGACCACTTTTCTTTAACCTTTGTGTAAAATGCCAAGAGGTGAAGGAAAGGTGTAAAGGGGACTCTTTTACAGCTTAGGAAGAGAACCGTGCTACTAAGAGAGTCCAAATACATTTCCACTAGGCACAGTGATCACCCGCCTCCTGCCAGTCATGTTAGTTTGTTTTTGTGATTGGCTGGATGGACGGTGGTTGCGGAATTGCGGGATGACGTTTCCTCCTTTCCTTTCTAGAGGGATGGTTCAGTGTACCGTATTGATACAGTCGACAACAAAAGGAACGCCCACAAAAGTAGAGCCGAGGGGAAAAGAAACCGGTCTCTGCCATTAGCCATAGAAGAGTTGCTGTGAGCCCTTTTGCACCGCAAATAAACAAACAAAAAAAAAAAACAATTGCCAATTAAAGTTTTACATTTTACAAAATAATAAAATAGAACCACAAAGGAGGACAAAATGGCTTCAAGCTATCAGAAGAGAGCACGAGTTTGGCAGATTATGGCGGGATCTCACAACAGAGTCAGATCATTCGCCCAGTCTTTTAAAACGTATGGACAACAATCCAACCCCAGTATAGTTAATTTTTGAATATATCGATCCTTGTCAGCAGGCAGTAGCGACTCAAAGTACGTCATGACAACTTCTTAGCATTAGCAAGACAAGTTTAAATTCCGCGTTTTTACAATACAGCGGATGGGGGGGAAGGGTTGTTTTCCCCCTCGGCTCTAACCAGATATGACGTTTGTGGGCGTTCCCGTTGTTGACGACTGTATCAATGCTAAATGTGATAAATTCGGACGCATTGTAGCACCTCTCCTGTACATTTAAAGAATCCGAACACACTTATAATGGTGGATGTCATGTAAATACTTCCGGATCGTTTTCTAGGAGTTAGGAACTTTCCTAAGCAAAAAAAAAAAAACTATTCGGATGCAGCCTTGAAACAACTAACAAGATTTGAATGTAGCCTCACCTAAACCCACCCCCTCCCCTCAAGCCTCTGACCAAAGCCACGCTCCTTCATTCATATACACAAGTGCGAGTCTCACCGTTACCTGGCGGCAATGCTGTACTAGAATCCTCTGCGGAGCAAAGAATAGCAGCATTTCAACACATCATAGTTTTCATCCAACTAACCTACAAAAGCACACCAATCCACATTACCACAGTAGGAAAACATCCTGTTCCATATGTTATATACAGCAAACAACAACTGGTCATAAAGACATGTCCGTCCAATAGAACGAGCCAGAGACGCTTATCACATGCGGATCTTAGGGGTACAAATGCAGCTGTTTGAATGCAACGCGCGAAAACAGTTAAAGCTCTAGGCCTACATTTCATCATCAACCAGTATCCTATGAACTGGGCATCATGACAAACTAGATTTAGTCAGTAAGCATGGCTTACTGGATACCCCCCGCAACAACAAGTAGTCGGGCAGTACCACAGTCAATAGACCTTCCAGCAATAGAAAAAATTTTCAAAATCGGATGAGTAGGTTATGAGATGAGGTGGGTGGGTCTGTGTATTGCAGGGTGGGGCAGCATGTGTATGGATGTGTCCTTGTGTCAGTGGGAAAGGTAGTGTACCTGTTTTGACTGGACTGGTGAACGACCCAAAGCCCTGTGCCGCGACGCTCCCCGCACTCTGGTGCTGAATGTGCCGCTGGGCTTTGACTTGACGTACGAGGTCCTCCCAAGTCCAGAGGCTTTTGCCCTGCTTTTCCCGAACAGCCTGCTGTAACCTGAGGGTCAGACAGAGGGGTTTCATCAGAACCTTAGGATTCCCTGATCAGAACTCCCATCCCACCCCATCACTATATTTCAGGTATATTGCTGAAATGGGCAATTTTACAGTAAACTTTGCTATTAATAATAATAAGCATTGGTGTGTTGATTTGCGAATAGAAAAGTATGTCATTTGTATGTTATGCAAAATTTCAAGGGTCTACATCCAGACCTAAGTGTGTCCTTAAGTGTCAAAATTTTGGAGGCAGTGGGGCAAGGGGTAAACACACACAAGCTCAGCCAACGGAGGATGGGCTCTCCCACTGAAGTGGGGTTTTTCCTGAGATTTTTTTATTTTTTAAACCTTGCTAGGCATTTTGGGTACTTGGACTAGCATCTTTCCTTCTGCTATTGAGTAATGCGTCTTTCTGACAGTTTTTCAGCAAAAAGCGTGATATAAATAAACATGGAATGTTTGGAAAATCCCATTTTTGACCCTGTGAGACACTAATGCTTGAGGATACTGTGAAATTCCATCCCAGAATCACTGGTTCAGAGACCTCCAGCCATTCTCTTGTAGTTTTTCTGTCAGTTAAGCAATCATAAAATGATCACATCTGAATAACAAATCATTTCACCATGACTAATTCAGGAGCCCTTCTCCTTGAGGACACAGTATTCAATTTTGCACAGACACCAAAGGTAAAAGGTAGAAAAAAAGGTAGAAAAAGACATGGGCAGAAAAAGACACAAGAAGTTATACATTCAAAACAACAAAAAGAAAATGAAATAAACAAAGCAAATTAGCCGAGACTATCACAGATGGCACCGTCAATGCTGTACCGATGTAAGAGAGTCATTATGAGGCTAAGGCACTCCCCCAGATAAGTGAGGGTGACTTGCCAGGATTTTATGGCGCCTGTTATTGCCGATGCCTGGCTAGGGCATGATATACAGGGAAGATGGCAATCTCTGAACCGTTGGAGGAAATGAGATATCGCCCTCCGCGTATTTAAGTGTGCCAGCATTACCATCAGTTGAAGTCTTTCCATTGCAACCAACTGCAGACTGAGGAAGATGATACAGAACAGTACTAGTGACCGTCATGCACAGTATCATGGATCAAATCTGAAGTCTTTTTTATCCCTTTATCCATCAGCATCTACGGGGGGTGGGTGTCAAAGCTTGTTGCAAAAAATATATTTGGGATAGAAGTATTCAGGTCTCCATATTCAAATACAAAGTTGACTGCCGCAATAGCACCTTTCAGCAAGAGTAATACAGTACGGTGCAAAACTCTGAAGCACCCTAATTTACTTTTATTTTAATTTGATGTTGGATGTTTAATTTTCCAACAATGCTACGCCATGACAGAGCACAGATCTCAACATCACCAAGGCTGCTTGGGAATACTTGAGGAGACAGACTGTGAGCCTGCAGAGGAACTGTGGCTTTTTCTCCAGATTGTTAGAACAACCGAACAGCCAGAAAAAAAAAAAACCTACGAAACTACATACCAGCATCCCAAATTTTTAGGCAAAGTGTAGTTAGACCAAATATTGATTTCAGTTTGTTTGTAACCGTTCAGAGCATTTTACAGTACATTTTTCAATATTTAGAAACCTTGAATGAAATGATTTTTGGATGTATCCTCACCACACCGAATTGCGTTAAATGTGCCTAAAACTTTTGCACAGTTCTGTATCCAAATGGCAGGACACGTGCAGTTATAATGTAAACAGAGCGGAGTGCTAAATTAGCATAAAATGCAATGTTTTAATAAAATGTAATAATTGTTGATGATATGTTAATTGAAGCCAACATTCATTGACTAAGGAATTGTGTGACAGAGGGATATCTTACCAGGCCGCTTAGCTTTCCCGAAGCCTGAAGTGGACATGGCACCAAACGGGTTCTTATTTGCCGCGTCCTCGCTGGGTTTGCCCCCAAGGTCGCTGAAGAACCTGCAGCCCGTCATAGAATCGCCCGCTGCACCACTCACTCCAGAGCCAAACAGCCCCCCACTGGAGCTGGACGGCTGTGTGAAAGGACACACACACACACGCACACACAGACAGACAGACAAACGCATTTATGCGTAAACATTCACACAAAGACAACAGAGACAGTGCTAAATAAGTTGTATAGTTCGACCACACAAGTCATCTTCAAACAGAGGAATGCTGCTGGCAAATGCATTCAGAGTCAGAGACGTGTTACCTGTCCAAAGACTGTGCTGGGGGGGTTCTGTTGGCCAAACACGGATGGGGTGGGTGTGCTGCCAAAAGCTGGGGGGAGAGAGTGCAGGTAAAAGTGTCACATTCACAAACACACAAATCACCTGCTATCAAGCAGCTGTGTGCTCTCTCTCAGATCGTACAACCACATTGTGCGCACTAGGTCCTGCAGTAAGTAGTTTAACCCATTTCTCCCCGACTCTTATGGTACATGTTCAAGGGCAGCGCGGTATTTGGGCGGGGGGGCTGCTGTAACCTGAAATATGTGTTAGCCACTGTGGCTACCTGATTCTCCATTTCTTTTGCCACATTAGAGGTCTCTTAGGACTGTGGCTAACCAGATCCAAGAGGTGTTAGCCACATTATTTTGACAGATATAAAGGTATGACAATGAATAAAACAAGAGGCCAGTCAGCCTAGAGAGCTCTGCTAAAGATGAGTGAAATGTTCGTGTCATAAATTAATTTCAGAAATCCTTCAACTACTGCAATATTAACACATGGCACATTTGGTAACCAGAATATGCTGTGAACCAGTTTGGTGTCTCAATTTATGTAGTATAACCACAAAACCACACTGCAATTTGCAATCATGTATCTCAATCATCTTACCAGCAAGCAATACTAATAACCAACAAATACCCACCAGGCCGCTTGATGAGATATTAAAGGGGACCTATTATGCTGATCCTTCTTTTAATACATATTAGTAATGTTATGTTGGTTGTCCATACTCAACCTCTGAAAAGTTTCAAAACATAAGATGCATGAGTTTTGTCATAATCCAAGAACGTGATTTTGTGAACCTGATTTCCTCTCTGAACAGCTCCCCCCGAGATCTTCACAAGATCTGGGCAAAACCTGACGTCAGGTTGTGCTGTCCAATTAATACAGACCTTGCCAGAGCCAACCACGGAGCTAGACCTGCCCTCTTCGGAAACTATTCTAGCAGGCAACAACAATGGCAGATCATACTATGCCTTAGTAGCCTCTACACTTTTGGAAATACAAAAGAAGAACCGCAGATCATTTCAGGTGCAGTTTTGTCAGTATCTCTCCCAAAGCTGCTTGTCCGTTTACTTTTGGACGTGAAGAAAAACACGTCCAAAAGACAATGCCACCAGAAATCAGTGGGTAGCTTTTTCTGTTTGCTGGCAGTAAACAGCCACGGCCAAAGGGAATGTTAGCTGCTTGCGCTCAGCATTTCACCAAAGACAGCTTTGTTAATAAAGGATAATTCAGCACTGGATAGGCGTTTCAGCTGCTTTTCAAACCTGAAGCAGCAGCATCGATCAAGCGCTCGGAGCCACAAGCTATAACTATAGAACATCAAGTAATGTAAGTGAAGCCAACATGTTACGGGTGGCTAGCAGGACCGAGAATGATAGTTAGCACTAACAATTGGCCTCAAGCGCAGGCTTTCTAAAATATCTGAAGATAAATCCTGTATCGGGCTTTACTGTCTGCGACTCCCAGACACAGAAGCTGTAAGTGGCTTTTTCTGCTTAAGCCAACCTGATGTGATTGCAAGTTGATTGTGGCTGTAGCACAGCAGCTAACGTAGCCAAGTTACTGTTGCTAATGTTTGTGCCCTAAATATGCAAGAGTGACACCAGGGGAAATTCTACAGAAGGTGTGTGAACATAAACCTCATTTGAAGCTAACTTTTAATACTTGTTTGTAATTTGGATGCTTGGTACAACTGTCCATGGTAAGGGAACTTGCTGTCTGTAAAATCTGTATTGCAAGGGTTTGTCTCTGTGGTTGTTATGACCACTTGGTTACCAGCTACTGCATGTTAGTTTGTGTGCCAGCCGCGTGGCTGAAGCTAAGCAGGTGTGGGTTTGGTCAGTACTTGGATGGAAGACCACTAAGGAAAACCAGGCTGCTGCTGAAAGAGGTGATGGTGGGCCAGAGGGTGGCGTTCTTCCCTCTGGGGGAATAATCCCCAATGCCCCAGTGCAGTGACGGGGACTGAACTGTACTTTACGGGAGGAGACGCCGTTTTTCGGATGAGACGTTAAACCGACGTCCTGAATCACAGTGGTCATTAAAGATCCTATGACACTCTTCGATAAGAGTAGGGGCTCCCCCGGTATCATAGCTAAAAGTCCCAACCTGGCTCTTTCGACCTGCCACCTAATCATCCCCTGATCTAATTGGCTGTGCAATTCCTCCTCTCCCTCCCCACCTCTACCCCCAGGGCTTTCAATCTCAACGGGACTTCCCTGGTTAAATAAGGGATAAATAAGAATCAATGTGGCAGTTTCATCATAACGTTGCCCGATTGTGGCCACTACTGTTAGTGATCGCTTCACTTATCCATCGGGATCGGAACGAATACTTCACAAATGTCTGGGCAAGCCCTCTGGTGCTACCGTGAAAGCAAGGCGACACGCAGAAGCTCTACTGTGTCTGGTATAACAAATGATTTGTCTGCACTACCATGACATAATTTCATCCCCCTTTAGAATTTGTGGCTAATAAAAAGCCGAAAAAGGCGGAGATTAAATAGGTAATTCTTTCCTGTAGAAGTGATGGATTCGCTAGCTCCACATAAGCAACTTGTCCATGCTAACGGAACTTACGGTCTGCAAAACCTGTATTATGTTCATAACATAACCAGAGCTCTCTCTAGCTGTCGCGTACTATCCATAAAGCTTCTTTCACATCGGACATGAAACAAATTTTTCACACGACTGATTACATTCAAAGTCAATGCAAAGACGCGTTATGGGCGCGTTAAGCAGCTTTCACACTGGACGCGAAACAAATTTTTCGTGCGACAGGTTACATTCAAAGTCATGACTGCTTATCAGCTACTGCATGTAAGTTTGCGCGCACTGCAAATGAAAAATGCCTCTGGTTAACTTATAAGCAGCAACAAGCGTAGAAGCGAGCAGAGCTCATATACCCCCGCTTTATGTTTGATCACCTTCAGACAACATAAAAGACAGAGTTTCATATCATCACAATGATGAAAACTACAGGTACACTCGTTACTGGATAGGCATGAAATGTGAAAGGTCATTTCTCTAGATCACAAGTGGGTTTTCTTATAGTTAACTTTAATAATTTCATGGATGAAAGAACTATTGTCTTGAGTAACTTTATATTTATTTTGGTGATGATTTGGAAATGGTTTGTGACAAGAAAAATGCGGTCAACATTTTATTTTGGAAGTAGGTGCATTTGATCAAAAACATACATCACCCTTGACATTAAATGATATTTCAAACAATATATATATATATATATATATATATATATATATACACAGACACACACACATGTATATATAATCTCCATTATTCACCAATGGTTTGCATATGCCACAGATGAAATGTTCATTTAAAAAAAGACCCACCTCATATGCTAGGATGACCGAGTGTATCAGATGAACGTAGACTCCAGTCTAACTGGATACATCACAATAAATGTATTTCCAATGTTAGTGGTAGACACATAGGTAATATATGTTTTCCATAGAATGATGCAGGTTGCTAAGTAATATAGTTTTTACAGATGGATAGAATGCAAAGTGAACTGATATGGGGAATCATAAAAAATAGCTAAAATTTTGGCTGTAAAAAAAAAAAAAGAATTCATGCCCCGGACCTGAACGAAGTGTTCAAGGTCCCAAAAAAGAGGGTGTTTTTGACCAAATTTCAAATATATATTGGCAGCAAAAAAATGAAACCACCAAAATGCACTTCTGCACCATATGGGAAAGCTACATACCTAATCCGAAGCCTCTTAGTCATATAGTTCTTGTGTTATGCTCCGGAAATGGAACAAAGTCCAAAAACGAGGGTGTTTTTGGCCAAAATTTCAAAGATTTTTGGCAGCAAAAATATGAAACCACCAAAAGGCACATCAGCACATTATGAGAAAACTACATACCAAATCTGAAGCCTCTAAGTCATATAGTTTTTGAGTTATGCTCCGGAAACGAATCCGGACGCACAGACAAACGGACAGACGGACGCGCAGAGCGCTATAAACCCCCGACTACGTCGTAGCGGGGATATAATTATGATCGGTATGCTTCTGTTATTTCGATAAACATCAATGTGACAGTTTCATCAAAAGTTAGGAACTTTCCTAAGCAAAAAAAAAAAAAAACTATTCGGATGCAGCCTTGGAACAACTAACAAGATTTGAATGTAGCCTCACCTAAACCCACCCCCTCCCCTCAAGCCTCTGACCAAAGCCACGCTCCTTCATTCATATACACAAGTGTGAGTCTCACCGATACCTGGCGGCATTGCTGTACTAGAATCCTCTGCGGAGCAAAGAATAGCAGCATTTCAACACATCATTGTTTTCATCCAACTAACCTACAAAAGCACACCGATCCACATTACCACAGTAGGAAAACATCCTGTTCCATATGTTATATACAGCAAACAACAACTGGTCATAAAGACATGTCCGTCCAATAGAACGAGCCAGAGACGCTTATCACATGCGGATCTTAGGGGTACAAATGCAGCTGTTTGAATGCAACGCACGAAAACAGTTAAAGCTCTAGGCCTACATTTCATCATCAACCAGTATCCTATGAACTGGGCATCATGACAAACTAGATTTAGTCAGTAAGCATGGCTTACTGGATACCCCCCGCAACAACAAGTAGTCGGGCAGTACCACAGTCAATAGACCTTCCAGCAAGAGAAAAAATTTTCAAAATCGGATGAGTAGGTTATGAGATGAGGTGGGTGGGTCTGTGTATCGCAGGGTGGGGCAGCATGTGTATGGATGTGTCCTTGTGTCTGTGGGAAAGGTAGTGTACCTGTTTTGACTGGACTGGTGAACGACCCAAAGCCCTGCGCCGCGACGCTCCCCACTCCGGTGCTGAATGTGTCACTGGGCTTCGACTCGCCGGAGGAGGTCTTCCCAAGTCCAAACGCTTTTGCCCTGCTTTTCCCGAACAGCCTGCTGCATCCTGAGTGTCAGACAGAGGGGTTTCACCAGAACCTTAGGATTCCCTGATCAGAACTCCCATCCCACCCCATCACTATATTTCAGGTATATTGCTGAAATGGGCAATTTTACAGTAAACTTTGCTATTAATAATAATAAGCAAATGAGTCTTAAGCCCCATCCTAAGTCATGATTGCATTGGTGTGTTGATTTGCGAATAGAAAAGTATGTCATATGTATGTTATGCAAAATTTCAAGGGTCTACATCCAGACCTAAGCGTGTCCTTAAGTGTCAAAATTTTGGAGGCAGTGGGGCAAGGGGTAAACACACACAAGCTCAGCCAACGGAGGATGGGCTCTCCCACTGAAGAGGGGTTTTTCCTGAGATTTTTTTCCTTTTTTTTTTTTTTTTAAACCTCGCAAGGCATTTTGGGTACTTGGACTAGCATCTTTCCTTCTGCTATTGAGTAATGCGTCTTTCTGACAGTTTTTCAGCAAAAAGCGTGATATAAATAAACATGGAATGTTTGGAAAATCCCATTTTTGACCCTGTGAGACACTAATGCTTGAGGATACTGTGAAATTTCATCCATTTTCATCCATTCATTTCATGTAGTTTTTCTGTCAGTTAAGCGATCATAAAATGATCACATCTGAATAACAAATCATTTCACCATGACTAATTCAGGAGCCCTTCTCCTTGAGGACACAGTATTCAATTTTGCACAGACACCAAAGGTAAAAGGTAGAAAAAAAGGTAGAAAAAGACATGGGCAGAAAAAGTTATACATTCAAAACAACAAAAAGAAAATGAAATAAACAAAGCAAATTAGCCAAGACTATCACAGATAGCACCCACAATGCTGTACCGATGTAAGAGAGTCATTATGAGGCTAAGGCACTCCCCCAGATAAGTGAGGGTGACTTGCCAGGATTTTATGGCGCCTGTTATTGCCGATGCCTGGCTAGGGCATGATATACAGGGAAGATGGCAATCTCTGAACCGTTGGAGGAAATGAGATATCGCCCTCCGCGTATTTAAGTGTGCCAGCATTACCATCAGTTAAAGTCTTTCCATTGCAACCAACTGCAGACTGAGGAAGATGAGACAGAACAGTACTAGTGACCGTCATGCACAGTATCAAGGATCAAATCTGAAGTCTTTTTTATCCCTTTATCCATCAGCATCTACGGGGGGCGGGTGTCAAAGCTTGTTGCAAAAAATGTATTTGGGATAGAAGTATTCAGGTCTCCATACTCAAATACAAAGTTGAGTGCCGCAATAGCACCTTTCAGCAAGAGTAATACAGTACGGTGCAAAACTCTGAAGCAGCCTAATTTACTTTTATTTTAATTTGATGTTGGATGTTTAATTTTCCAAAAATGCTACGCCATGACAGAGCACAGATCTCAACATCACCAAGGCTGCTTGGGAATACTTGAGGAGACAGACTGTGAGCCTGCAGAGGAACTGTGGCTTTTTCTCCAGATTGTTAGAACAACCGAACAGCCAGAAAAAAAAAAAAACTACGAAACTACATACCAGCATCCCAAATTTTTAGGCAAAGTGTAGTTAGACCAAATATTGATTTCAGTTTGTTTGTAACCGTTCACAGCACTTTACAGTACATTTTTCAATATTTAGAAACCCTGAATGAAATGATTTTTGGATGTATCCTCACCACACCGAATTGCGTTAAATGTGCCTAAAACTTTTGCACAGTTCTGTATCCAAATGGCAGGACATGTGCAGTTATAATGTAAACAGAGCGGAGTGCTAAATTAGCATAAAATGCAATGTTTTAATAAAATGTAATAATTGTTGATGATATGTTAATTGAAGCCAACTAAGGAATTGTGTGACAGAGGGATATCTTACCAGGCCGCTTAGCTTTCCCGAAGCCTGAAGTGGACGTGGCACCAAACGGGTTCTTATTTGCCGCGTCCTCGCTGGGTTTGCCCCCAAGGCCGCTGAAGAACCTGTCGCCCGTCATAGAAGCGCCCGCTGCACCACTCGCTCCAGAGCCAAACAGCCCCCCGCTGGAGCTAGACGGCTGTGTGAAAGGAAACACACACACGCGCACACACAGACAGACAGACAAATGCATTTATGCGTAAACATTCACACAAAGACAACAGAGACAGTGCTAAATAAGTTGTATAGTTCGACCACACAAATCATCTTCAAACAGAGGAATGCTGCTGGCAAATGCATTCAGAGTCAGAGACGAGCTACCTGTCCAAACACTGTGCTGGGGGGGTTCTGTTGGCCAAACACGGATGGGGTGGGTGTGCTGCCAATAGCTGGGGGGAGAGAGTGCAGGTAAAAGTGTCACATTCACAAACACACAAATCACCTGCTATCAAGCAGCTGTGTGCTCTCTCTCAGACCGTACAACCGCATTGTGCGCACTAGGTCCTGCAGTAAGTAGTTTAACCCATTTCTCCCCGACTCTTATGGTACATGTTCAAGGGCAGCGCGGTATTTGGGCGGGGGGCTGCAGTAACCTGAAATATGTGTTAGCCACTGTGGCTACCTGATTCTCCATTTCTTTTGCCACATTAGAGGTCTCTTAGGACTGTGGCTAACCAGATCCAAGAGGTGCTAGCCACATTATTTTGACAGATATAAAGGTATGACAATGAATAAAACAAGAGGCCAGTCAGCCTAGAGAGCTCTGCTAAAGATGAATGAAATGTTCGTGTCATAAATTAATTTCAGAAATCCTTCAACTACTGCAATATTAACACACGGCACATTTGGTAACCAGAATATGCTGTGAACCAGTTTGGTGTCTCAATTTATGTAGTATAACCACAAAACCACACTGCAATTTGCAATCATGTATCTCAATCATCTTACCAGCAAGCAATACTAATAACCAACAAATACCCACCAGGCCTCTTGATGAGATATTAAAGGGGACCTATTATGCTGATCCTTCTTTTAATACATATTAGTAATGTTATGTTGGTTGTCCATACTCAACCTCTGAAAAGTTTCTAAACATAAGATGCATGAGTTTTGTCATAATCCAAGAACGTGATTTTGTGAACGTGATTTCCTCTCTGAACAGCTCCCCCCGAGATCTTCACAAGATCTGGGCAAAACCTGACGTCAGGTTGTGCTGTCCAATTAATACAGACCTTGCCAGAGCCAACCACGGAGCCAGACCTGCCCACTTCGGAAACTATTCTAGCGGGCAACAACAATGGCAGATCATACTATGCCTTAGTAGGCTCTACACTTTTGGAAATACAAAAGAAGAACCGCAGATCATTTCAGGTGCAGTTTTGTCAGTATCTCTCCCAAAGCTGCTTGTCCGTTTACTTTTGGACGTGAAGAAAAACACGTCCAAAAGACAATGCCACCAGAAATCAGTGGGTAGCTTTTTTTGTTTGCTGGCAGTAAACAGCCGCGGCCAAAGGGAATGTTAGCTGCTTGCGCTCAGCATTTCACCAAAGAAAAGCCTTGTTAATAAAGGATAATTCGGCACTGGATAGGCGTTTCAGCTGCTTTTCAGACCTGAAGCAGCAGCATCGATCAAGCGCTCGGAGCCACAAGCTATAACTATAGAACATCAAGTAATGTAAGTGTAAAGTAATGTAAGTTACTGTTGCTAATGTTTGTGCCCTAAATATGCAAGAGTGACACCAGGGGAAATTCTACAGGAGGTGTGTAGAAAAAAAAAAAAAAAAAATAGGAGCCAAATTCAAACAGTAGCAGCAAAGTCATTTGATATGATCAAAAACAGACTGACAACAATTTAGCTACTCATAAGTGCTCGCAATGAAAGCACTCCTGTTGTACCAATAGGGCTGTTTGAGGGCAGCTCTGTAAAAGGAAGAGTGGACAGTGAGCAGAAATTATGTTGTTCTTCAAACAGGTGTTGGGACACTTGAAGAGGGCAAAAAAGGTGATAATAAAAACATTTAACACTAATCAGCAGGAAAACAACCGTGCAGACAGACAGCTGAAACAGTCCCAGGGTTGGGCCGCGTATTTAAGGACAAAAAGGTTCTTTCCATTTCAGCTTTAAACCATTCCAGCTTTAAATCATGTTTTCTGAGTCGATGTCTCGTATTTGTTTCCAACGCCACTGCTGACACGTTGGAACACATAGGCCATTTCTGCAAGGTCTTAAATGGTATGCGATTTCAAGACATGAATATGAATATGACGATTAATTATTGGACTTTTATGAAACTCGGCCCTGCAACTCTCTGAATAATCAAGATTGTGCGTGCAAAATTTGAAAAGAATTTTTCAAAAATATTTTTGAGATACTGGTTAGAGAAAAATGTCTCTGGAAGAATGAGGAGATGGACAGAATCTAAGGAATTATTTTAAAAAAAAAAAGCAAAAAATATACGCCTTTCCACCCAAACCATTTTGCATGTACTGCATGTGGACAATTAGTTTTCAAATCAGGATACAGTGATATCATAAAAAAATGCATGTGTCATTTTTTGACAGAATGCACCAACTACCACCAGTGCTTGTGATCCTGATGACAGAATGATGTAAATACGTCAGGTAGTCAGCCAAACAAACTCATATATACGGCAAGATGCACTTCTAAAGTAACCCTACCAATTAGTTCATTCCAACACGACCAAAAAATTGAAAGTGACTGCAGTCAATTTGATAAAATACAGTATGTATGGAGAAATTATAAAAATGTGACACTCTCCCTGACTCCGAGCTTCACGCAACACAAAAATAAAGGCCTTGGTCAACATAGAGAATTCATTCAAGATTTTCAGAAAACCCACAGGACTTATGAGGTCTTACTCAAACAGTGCCTTAGGTTTTAGAAAGCATCTTTGGAGGGCATTAATCCCACTTCAGTTAAAGTCCTCTCTACAAGCTAGCACATCAATTCAAAGATAGAAAGTAGGACTGTATGCAGCAGATTAGCTGATTTTGCCGACAAACATTTAAGAAATGTAGTAATTCATCAGAGTATATAATATACTCTGTCGCCGGACGACTCGTCATTAGAAGAACGCCGCTGACTGCTGACTATCGTTACAGCGGAGCTAAAAAGTTATCGAACAGTTTTTGAGATATTCACGAAAGACTGAAAAAATGAGCACAAACACTGATTTTCTCAGTCCCAAATGCTGAATTTCTCAAAAACCGGGATGTAGAATTTTCTAATTTTCGCAGGGAATCATCAGAACATCATAAGGAAGGCTCATACCAAATTAGAAAGAAATTTAACAGAAAGTTTTTGAGATATTCAAATTTGAAATGAAAAGTTGATGCCGGACGGACAGACAGACAGACGCCGGACGACTCGGCACGAGAAAAGCTCCGCTTTGCTTTTGTGACTATTGTCACAGTGGAGCTAAAAAACATTCATACACAGGCAAAAAAAAAAAAACATACAAACGAACGCATGCACACACACACATACACACGCATGTGCAAACACATACTTGCAGGCTGGACAAAGCTAAATCCACTGGAGGTCGTGGTGGTGGTGTTGCTGCCGAACATGGAACTCTGAAGGGCGGAGACAGAGTCAGTAGAGGGTGCAGGGGTAGTAGGAGGGGTGGGGGTAGGAGAGTGGGTGATAGCAGGAGAGGGAGCCAGGGTCGGCATGGAGATGCTCTCATTCGTTGGGGGTGGAGTCACGGCAGGAGGAGTCGGGTTTTGAATGCCGAAACTGAACTCCGCCCCGTTATCCAGTGGCCCAAAGCTGAAGCCAACACTGGATGGATGCGGCTGCTCCTTCGCCTCGTCCTCGCCCTGCCCCACGTGGAGGCCCGAAAACATGCTCAGCAAATCCCCGCTGTCGCCTGCCTGGGGAGGCTGGGGCTCCACCTTCAGCGCCGCACCCTTGGGCGGCTCAGCTGACATGCTGGGCTGGGGGGTGGGTGTGCTGGTGCGCCCTAGGGCCGGGGAGGCAGATTTCGGGGTGAAAGGGAACGGTCCCTCTCCGACAACCACCTTTCCACTGCTGCTGAAGGAGAACTTATTCGGCTGGCTGACCTCTTTACCTGTGAAGACCAACATTTAAACAGATACAGTTAAGGATGTAACTATACCACTTTTTTCAGACCAAGTATGTGTACTCACCTTTGGGACATGCCAATACAGATTACCAAATGAGTACCTCAATATTTATATAAACCACAAGGAAATATTGGCATTGAAAAACTCCATTTTAATCACATTAGTAGAAATATATAGATGTCAAGTGTTTGATTAGGTTATTAGCCTTGAACAAACTAGCTTTTGTCCCTCTTCTCAATATCTTGGCTGAAAAAATGTTCCATTTTGCATATTTATTTACCTCACTCACTTGTTAAAACATCCACACAGCCTCAATTTTTTTTTTTTTAACCTCATTGGAAATTTAAGTTATACTTTGGAGTTATATTGAAGTGCGTGTGATGCTGCAAAAAGCTTTGAATTTCTTACCAAGTGTCTGTCACATCTCATTCACTTGCTATTGTCATAGCACTGTCAACAAATTGTAACACTCAAATCAGCTTAAATTATGAATTAGTGCTTCGGTCCTCACTCGCCGGCATAACTCTGAGGCATTGAAAACGTTGCACTGTTTTCTCCAAATTTTTTCTCAGAAGCTGCATTACCAATTTAATGGCCGAGTCTCCATGGCACGCAAGGTCGTGCTGACCGGACACCCAGGCTGCATTTGAATTTTCTAAATTGCAATGAATTTTTCTCATCAATGGACATGAACCGGAAAAGTTAGGCAGATAGCCATGACAAGGAGCACCCGAATTGTCTATTTCATGAAGGGGGCAGTTAGCCCCATAGTTGCTTCCTTTCAGCAAGAAGATACAGGACCAACCTCGAAAGAAAGGAAAGATCGTATCCAATTTATGGCAGCGCATTCGAATCTGGCACATTATCAGTTGGTTACAATTGTCACTGACGGGACTAATCCAATTTTCTGGCAAGAAACCATGCACAGCTAAGTGCGTCACGAAAATAGACGTTTGGGTCCTCAGGCTCGTAAACGCAAATATGACAATCACAATTATTAAACGTTAAACTTTTTCAATAAATCCACATTTTCATTCCAGTGACATTGTTAAGTCACCCACAACTTTGATGCTTCGCTTCTGAAAACTTCTTTCCTCAGCCTTTCTACTGTCTGTTTCCTCATCCTCTGCCCTTTCTAGGCTCTTAAATACTTGCAACCTAACAAACACGAGGTGTAAAAATGTAATGGTAAATTAAAATTTGCTGTAATACCTTCACAAAACATTTACATAAACAGTTGCATGGCTGAACATTTTTTGTCAACAGATTATCAAAATTCTGTTAGTTCAACTCCGACTTAGCAACTGGGAGAGAGTACGGCCAGTTGGCCAGTATGCCTTAATGTAATCGGCTGACCGTTAGGAAACATCAATGATATCATTTATACCAAATATAACGGATGAGTAGGTTTTTACATTTCAGGAAACTGAAACTCCGTGAAGACAGGCTAGGGAGAAGGGGCTGTAAAATCAGGAGAGCTTAAAGGCGTGAAATACAGATCTGACTACTTCATGTGCATTACAATGAGTTCTCTTGATAAATCTGGTCGTGGCACGTGGCAAATACGGACCGCTGCAGGCTCAGTGTAGCTGTACTGACATTTTGGGTTCATAAAGCATATAGGTTTGAGTTTGTGGACTCATGTTTATTCAGCTTCCTCATAAATATGCCGGACGGACAGACAGACAGACGCCGGACGACTCGGCACTAGATAAGCTCTGCTGACTGCTGACTATTGTCACAGTGGAGCTAAAAAACATTCATACACAGGAAAAAAAAACATAAAAACGAACGCATGCCCACACACACATACACACGCACGTGCACACACATACTTGCAGGCTGGCCAAAGCCGAATCCACTGGAGGTCGTGGTGGTGGTGTTGCTGCCGAACATGGAACTCTGCCCGAAGCTGGAGCTCTGCTGCCCAAAGCCGGGGGTGGTTCCCTGTCCAAACAAGCCCGTACCACCACTGCTGGTTGTCCCGCCACTGCTGGTGGTCGTGAGACTAAAGGAGAAGGTGCTGGCCGAGCAGGTGCCGGACGAGCCGAAAAGACTGCCGCTGGATGCCGTGGGAGCTGGCGTTTGCTGTCCAAACCCGGGACTCGATACAAAGGCCGACTGGCCAAAGCTGAAGGTGCTGGCTCCACTGGAGGAGGGCCGGCCGAACCCGCTCAGCTGTCCAAACGCAGGTTTGCCAAAGCTCCCTGCTGGCGCCGTCCCAAACACAGTAGACCCAAACCCAGAGGTGGTGCTGGGAGCCGGGGACGGGGTGGAGGAGGGGGCGGAGACAGAGTCAGGAGAGGGCGCAGGGGCAGTAGATGGGGTGGGGGCAGAGTCAGTACAGGGTGCAGGGGTAGTAGAGGGGGTGGGGGTAGGAGAGGGGGTGATAGCAGGGGCAGGAGAGGGAGCAGGGGCAGTTGCCGCAGAGAGAGCCAAGGCAGGGTGAGTAGAGGGGGCAGGGGTAGTAGAGGGGGTGGGGGTAGGAGAGGGGGTGATAGCAGGGGCAGGAGAGGGAGCAGGGGCAGTTGCCGCAGAGAGAGCCAAGGCAGGGTCAGTAGAGGGGGCAGGGGTAGTAGAGGGGGTGGGGGTAGGAGAGGGGGTGATAGCAGGGGCAGGAGAGGGAGCAGGGGCAGTTGCAGCAGAGAGAGCCAAGGCAGGGTCAGTAGAGGGGGCAGGGAAGGATGCGGAGGCAGTAGTGGTGACAGGGGCAGGAGAGGAGGCGGGGACGGGGGCGGGGGCAGGCTGTCCGAACACAGTTGCTGGGCTAACGGTGCTGCTAGCAGTGAGAGAAGGGCTGGAGGCTAGAATGGGGGATGGGGCGGAGAGGGGTGCGGTTTGCTGGACAGGGGTGGCCCCAGATGAAACTGTAGTGCTGATGGTCGTGAGGGCGGAAAGTCCAAGAGTGGAGGAGACCTCTTCCACCTGGGTGAAGATGGATCCCGGCAGAGAGGACGGAGCTGGGTCACTGACAGTCGCCGCCGCTGCGGATTCTGGGAGCTCAGCGCTGGAGCTGGAGTCTGGTGCAGGGGTCAGCTCTGTGGGAGGGGTCACAGAGTCAGCAGCAGATGAAGGTGGGGGGGACGGAGTGTGGGCTGGAGATGGTGACAGAGCCTGGTCTGGGGGCATTGGAGAATTTTCTGGAGCCATGGTGGTGTCTGCAGCGACAGACTGGGCTGGGTTCGGCATGGAGATGCTCTCATCCATTGGGGGCGGAGTCACGGCAGGAGGAGTCGGAGTTTGAATGCTGGGTTCTGCAGGGTGCGGGGTCTCTGTAGCAGGAGGGGTGGCCTCAGTCAGGACCTGCGGTGGGTCAGTGTCCTCGTTGGCTGCGGAGGGGGCGGTGGAGAGAGGGTTCATTCATGCTAAATGTCCACAATAGCCCCCAGGAAATTCTAATTGCTACCGGTGCAGTTACGATGTAACGGCATCATTATTTATAACAAATTTAATTTTCCATTTTTCCTTGCAGGTTGGAACAACCAAGAAGGAGAAATGACTCGCAGGAATTAATAAAAAGCAGAACAAATCTATGGAGTGACATTTTCTTTTCTGTAGAAATGGAACAAATCATGTAAAGAAAAATCTTGGAATGAAGTCGGTGAAAATGATTTGATGCTTGTTTTTTTTTTTTAAGCATCGTTTTATGTGAGGGTGTGCTTGACCTTCATTGTCACGACAGTGATGCAGCCACTTAGCATCACTGAAGTGACAAGAATGATGGTCAAGCACACCCTCAAGTGTAATAATGCGATTATACAACTATTACCAAGAAAATAAAATGTATAATCAAAATTTATTTATACTGTGGGCATTTGTTAATTTTTTGCTAGTATTCTCTCTGTTTCTGTGTAAATACATGAGATCTGACGTTAACTGTCCTTGTCAGCCAGCCAATTCGGGCTTATGTTTTCATGACATTGTGATTTCCCAAAACTGAATAAATACCGCACAACGCAAAAGACAAAACTGCTTTTCCTAACTCAATCGTGTTTTAACTAGGGACTGATGCTTATACTTCTGCCGACATCTCAGTCAGTTTTAAGCGAACAGGTGCCGTGACAACGACTCAGCTAATCTTTATCGAACAAACTTACAATAATGGTTGTATTTAATTATAGGAAACGGTTTTCCAGTGTTGGCACCAGAACCAGAATCTGTCTTGAACTAAACTCACCAGCAGAAGTTTCATTTCAGCTGGGGGTGCATCACTCCAATTTCACATTAGCTCTGATAAATGTGGCCAAGCAGCAAAAGTAACCTGTAACATTAAGGCTGAATAGAGTTTTCAACCCCACCTTTCGGGGGCTTTCGCTAATCATCTTTTCAGGCCATTATCAATTTACCTCTGAAATAAAGAGGACAGTTTTCACAGATGTGTTGATTTTAATGTTCATTTAAATGTACAAATGCAAATAAATTGCGGGAGTACATTTGCATGTATGTGGGAACTTTTGCCGCGATTCTGTTGTTCCCATATATAAGGCGCATCCCCAACTTTATTTCCCGACAAAAAAACAAGTGCGCCGTATACACGGAACTTTACAGCACACTAAGAATATAAGCGTGCAAGAATGTTTGCTTGTTTGTGCACACGCGTGTGTGTCTGCCTGCCTCTGAGTCACCTAAGGATCAACTCTGATCTGAGAACACAACAAAGCACATGCGCAGCTGTATGCAGTGTGCATTGTGCGTGTGTGCACAGTGCTCAAACGGTGCGCTGCAACTACCAGGCGATTTGGAGGGGGCCTTCTGTGCAGTCTCCAGACTGGCTTTCCGTAGGGCATCTCTCAGGTTTTCCAGTTCACTTTCCAAACTGCCACACAAACACAGGCCACCGTCAGCACTACAGTACATCTCCATTTCACCCAGATGCAGCACAAATGAGGCATTAAATCTGCACTGGCCAGGGACACACATTCTTCTCTCGAAGACAAAATCTTCATCAAAATTTCACATTCTGGTTGGTACTGCTGTAGTGCACAGCTGACAGCCAGCGCTACACTTGTACTTCAGCAGCACAACCCTGTCCTGTGTGAGCACTGCTCAGGCTTCGTACCCCTGTATTGTGGGCGTGGGTGACTGGCGACAGGGCGAGGCCCAGGTAGAGCTGGTCCCGTAGAGCCTCAAGGACTGCAGGGTCTTCACCCGCTTCTCCAGCTTCTGCTCCTGCTGGTGGATGATGTCCAGATGATTGGACAGGGTGGTGAACAGAGCCTCCCGCTCCGGCACTATCAGGTGCCTGAGGGAAAGAGGGACGCAGCAAATTCACCAGACACTCCTGACAGCTCGCGCTCCACCCTGTACACTTCACTCCACACCCCTCATTCAGCTCGTAACAGATTTCATTCCAGTCTCAACACACGCCATTCGACTCTCAATGCACATTTACGCAACTGCATAAACTTCATGGGGTTTTTCGACATGCTTGAGTCACCATATCAATTGCCAGACATTCATCTCTCATTTCCCAGTCATTCGACTCAAAGCTCAATTCCTTTCACCTAACACTCACTTCCCTTCAACACTCAATCCCCCTAATTCAAGTCTCAATTATAGTCAGTCAACACCCAATCTCTGATTGGCTCTCAATTCCCTTTATTTGACTCTCACTCCCAGTCATCCGTCTCCTAATTCCCGTCGTCCGACTCATCTCTCACCTCTGCTTCTTCTTTTCTTCCAGGTGTCTCTCCCACTCCACATCCAGGACATCATTGACGTCCTCAACCGCAAACTTGACGTACTGGAAGAGCCGGCGGATCTCCTGCTCCAGAGAAATGATAAGTGGGTGATCAGGGATACTGCTGCACCAAAAGACAGAACTGTACAAGGTGAGGAGGAATCAGGTTTTGCTGATGAGCCAACAGTTAGACAGCTAACACTAGTAGCACCCAAAAACCGAGAAAGTGCACCGTTTGCCGAGAAATTCCTATTAAAAACTTATTTGAGGATTTGAGACCAACTTTGTGAACTTTGGAAACATTTTACTGAGGTATCCCAAAGTCAGTCCAGTTTACTTTAAGTTTGAACAATACTGAAGCTCAGAGACTACATCGGTAATCCTCGGGAAAATTTCACCAAGGTAGATCGAAGTTTGTCTGCCTGGCCTATGCTCACACCAGAACAAAGGGGAGGTGTGAAGACGGTCAAAATACATGCCTCATTAAAAACCTCCCTCCAGTACTGCAGTCCAAACACCAATTAGTTATGCAAATAACTGCCTGTTCAACAAGGTGCAGTGTAACTAAGCAGGCCCTATGCAGTCCGGATGAAGTACAGATGAAGTACAGTACTTAAAGTACAGACCATTCAAAAGTTCCAACGAAATTCGGCGAATATTCATGTTTTTTCGTAAAACTTCCATAAAATATATGGACTGAATCAGAATATTTTCTTTGACAAAAACATTCTGGAAATTTTGGGACAGAAATACTGGGTTAAAATGGAATGAATACAGACCAAAAAAAAAAAGTGTTGATTGAAAATTCGATACGTTATGAATGAGGTTTCCAACTATTCGGTACCGCCCTAATTTGAGGACAGATTTACAACCAGCTCCGTAAAAAAAACAGCCGAATGTTGCCTTCATTGATTCTAAAGCACAGTTTTGTAGACTAGACCGAAGGGGGTAACAATGGGACTAGTATTCGGTTGGAGAGAGTATTGAATTTCTGCACTCCAAATAAGCAGTAGTTTACACCCATACAGTGAGGTTACAGTGAGGCATCGAAACAAATGGCTCCTCTGCTGGGTTGCAGCAAAGCACCAGGGAGAAAACAATGTACTGCTGGGTTACTGCAGAGGAGCCATGTTGGTGACTGTGCAGGAGATAGAGCCTGATGAAGCAGAGGCCTTACTTTGAGCTTATTCTCACTGCGGGGGTCCAGGGGTTTCTTGTAGAGCAGCTGCATATATTCCCGATCTCTGTTCAGCTCACTCTGCGATTTTGCATCCTCTGCACCAGTAAAGCCCTCCAGCAGAATGGTCTTCAAGGAGCGGATATCTCCGTGCAGAGACTGGAATGAATGCCCACAAAGCACACAGTTAATGAAAGCAGGCATGTCAAGCGAGCATACATTCTCACTCGTTAAACCGACTCCACAGAGAGGACCGCTCACAGCCGTTACCTTCATGGTCTCCTTGATCTCCAGGGCGAATACATGCAGCTCTTCAGTTGCTTTACGAAGGGCCTGCATCTCCTCGCTGGTCCCCACCTTGAAGTCAGCCCTGACGCTGCGGGCTTTCAGGTCATCCAGCTCCTTCTGGAAATGGGCGATCTAGGTTTGGACAACCGAGGCAGCAGAACCAATAAGCACACTGTGTGCAGTTATCACCTCCAAACTCCAACTGACCTCCAGACAACCACAGCACAACTGTGACTGCACTGGTAAATTAAAGCAAGGGCTGCAAGAGAAGTGAGAACATCCTCAGAATAGGAATGGCAGCGAGACTGACGGTCAGACAGACTCACTTCCTCCAGGATGCCCGTCATGACAGGATCCTTCTTCTGCTGCAGCTGCCTCTCCAGAGCCTTGATTGACAGAGACGTCTAAAGACGACGTCACAAACAGCAACCCAACGTTAGAACAGCATATGCTGGGCTTAGCACAAGTGAGCAACATCTCTTAACGAAACCAGGAAATCAGCCTTGAACATGAAGCTCAGGTCATCAGGACGGCTATAATGTTAATTCCTACATTAGAATAAGCATAGACATCATCAGAAGACAAGGGGGTCCCAAACGATCACATCTGTAAGACTTATTTAACGTAAAAATTTAACAAATTCCCTTGAGAGCGAAATACTCTTTGACGGGTTATCTTTAGTTCATCATTGATATTCAATAAAGTTCAGTAAAGTTGTTTTGGAGAACAAAAAAAAAAAAAAAAAGAAAGCATCTGCCCAAAGTGGGAGCATTTATCCTGTAACCTTTGACCCCGGTGAACCCAACGTGGTGGATGCACAACTCCACATTGGTATAAACACATCCCTGACGCACGAAGACCTTGTGCCGAGCAGGTGCAGGGATAACATCCGCACAAAATAAAGTACATTTTCATGTCCAGTGACCTTGACCTTTGACCCAGATGAATCTACTATGGTGGATGCATAACTCGACATTCATACAAACACATGCCAAAAATATGAAGCCATTGTGTCAAGCGGTTGCTGAGATTTTGTGTGCACAAGAAAGCACAAAGCTAATGCTGACGCCAACATGTTCTAACGCAGACAGGGAAACAGGGAAAATGATATTGGTACGGCCTTCGGGCGACCCGATGACCTTTATATCAGCGATAGCACAGAATTGCACAGACCCACCTGGGGAGCTGAAGCAGGGGCGGGAGGCTGAGTGGGCGGAGCAGCCTTCATCGCTGAGGCGAAGGGGCTGGACTGTACAGTTTGAGCTGGGTAAGGGAGACATAAAGAGATCCCTAAAATGGCTGACACCTCATACAGAGGGAGAATGAGAGGCAAGTAATAAATAAAAAAAAATAAAAGAATCACTGCAGCGAGCCAGTGGCATAAAATAAAGACTTCAGGCTTTCTGATGAGCTACAAACTCATTTCAGAGGCACTGCTAAATGACCGTGCATATGTTATGCAAATTGACCACCAATTGACCACTGGGCGATTTGGTTGCCCAGAGGTCGAAGGGTATCTCCAGACGGCCAAAAGCAATCGCTCCCAAAATCGTTAGGCTTCGTGACCTTACCACACACAAGGTCAATACCAATGAAAAGAATCCATGAAGCACTGTGACCTGTATAGCACTCACAAGAAATGTCAAAGGACGCAGCAGCCGCAGATATGGCATAACAATCGCTGATCCATGGCATCCCCGACTTGGTGTCCGTGGAAACAATTAGTGACTTGGTCACCTTAACCGTTCAAATTCTTTTAAATGAAAGCAAATAGGTTTGCCTTTTTATCACACAATCTACACAGAGCACAATAATAAAATTCTGATGAAGTGTTAGTTTTGGGCTCATGCTCATTGGTCAGTCCAATCAGCAGAAGGGATTTAGATTTACCAGGAGTGGAGGCGGGCTTGCTGGCAGCAGGTAAAGCAGCAGGTTGGCCACCAGGAGTTGGAAAGGCAGGTTTGGGGGTGGAAAGAGTGGCAGCGCTGAAGGAAAACTGCTGAAGTCCTGGGGCCGCTGGCGTCTCAGCAGCTGAGGCTGCTGTGCTTACAGCGGCGGCAGTGGGCGGAGCTGCGAGAGAATCTGAGAAAACGGCACAGGAACCATCACAGGAGAGCCTGCGTTCAGCAGGTGAGGTAAATAAAGAAAAGAAATTGAGCCTCGAGAAAAGGGTGGCCTTTAGCCTTGCGGATGGGGCATTAACTCTGAGAATGCTGGGGGTTCAAGCCCATAGCCACAATATAACGATTGTATCTTCGGGCCAAGCTTGAGCAAGACTCTGAACTCCACACTGCTCTCAGGAGTTGGCCTTTGCTTAGTCCAGTCAACTGCAAGTTGATTAGACTAAGCACACATCAGTCAAATAACTGTTTTATGTCACCACAAGACAATTACATTAAACATTACATTAAAATCCCACTGATAAGCTCCTCTTAAGGGCCACTCAAAGGAACAGCAGTGTAATGTAACTCACAGGAGCGTAATGCCAAGCACTGACCAGCAGATAGCAGCCTCTCGCCCTCCAGGGGAAGGACGGCGATAGCAGTGACCAGCAGCTTCACATTAGGGTTGGTGTTGAGGAGGGAGAAGGGACACAGGACGCCGTCGGTCGAGAGCAGCATTAGGGCAGGCGCTGGGGGCAGCGTCTTCTCATCCGCTGTGAAGAGAAAAAGGAAAAGGATCAGCACTGACACAGGCAAAAAAGCCACACAGGTCCCCATTCATGTACAGGGGCTCCAATAAGTATTTGTACACTACTTGAAAATTCGCCACTGTGTATTTCATACAGAATTGTTCATAAGTTAAGAAATTGCCATTCGTGTCCATCAAGTCAACTATAGACCTTATATTCCTCTCATACCAATCTTCAAAAATTAAGGATTTACAGTGGCTTCAATAAGTATTTGTACACTACTGTACTTCATGGAGCCGGTTACGGATGCCCTGGGCACAAACATGGTTTCCAGGTGCTTCCTCCACTTTGGCGGCAAGACTGGAGGCTGAGGACTGTCTCTCCCTCTGTACCAGCAGGGAGATGTACCGGTCAGTGTGCTGGCTGGTCTTCCTAGGACGTCCTTTCCTGGCTGCATTGGCTATGCGTTCAGACTGTTTGTACTTCTTGATGATGTACTGCACGGTCGTGTGGCGTAACGATCGCCGAGTTCCAATTTTTCTGGTGCTTTGGCCTTCTTTATGTAGCTGAATGATTTGCTCCCGCATTCGACGGGGTATCTCGCCTGTCTTAGCCATATATCACAGGAATACATTATGGGCATGTCAGGCCATTTACATAGGCCAGTCTGTGTACAGAGGGAGTGTCCAGTAGGGTCACGCTTGACCAAATCAGACCAAGTGAGTCAACCATGTCCTGTAAACATCTTGAGTCAATTTTAGGTGAGTATTATAAGTTTTGTGACTCACTAATGGAACTGTACAGATACTTATTGGGTCAGATAATCGCCTTTCTGACCAAATATGCCATTTTGACATTAAATATTTGTTTAAAACATATTAGTTATCAAATATTTTAATCACTTTTACACACAATAGCAAGCATTTAGCCGAATATACAAAAGCTGTTATGTAGTCGAATTTTCAAGTAGTGTACAAATACTTGTTGGAGCCACTGTAACTTCTGCTTGATGGCGCCAGCACAGGACAAGATTCCCATTTCGGCTCATAAGGCATGTGGTGAGGAGGAGGTTTATTCAGATTCAAAATTTCTCATGTAACCACCTTAGCCAATCCGATTCACCCGGATCGGTGTAAATTTTCGATAGGATTGAAAGAGATAGTTTACGCCGATTGATAATCAGCTTGATGCTGCAAATAAATGGCTGAACAGAGCGGATTCGGTTAATGGATTGGATTATTCGTTCTGCGTATGCGCTCCCTTGTACGTAGAAGTCAAGTAATCACGTAATGAAGTTAGTGGGACCCTTTGTGCATGTCAAAGAAACTGTAATCGGTTTCAGCTGGGGCCATGTAACCGGATTGAACGTGGATCGCTTTACTTAGCGTTCATGTATACAGATTGAATCAGATTCATTTAATCCGTTTGATTTCAATCAGATTGAGGAAAACAATCCATGTAAACGCAGCCACTGATTAACCTCAGAGCACCAAAGACAAAATGAAGTTCACCGACAGTGGGGAGCGGATCACAGAGTGCACACTACATGCACACCAACACAGTGTAAAACAGAGTATAAACCCAATTTTATACAAAGAACACCCCATTCACCATGCTCAGAAGCACATTTTAAGAATTTCATTTTCATTTTGCACACAATACAACACTAAACCAACAAAAATGTTTATTTACAAAAGCATTACCACAGTTAATGGCAGGCTACTACACTATTCAAAAGTAAACTCTTTGCCTACAGCCTCAAAAAAAGTTAAATTTCAGGTGCCAAGACAGCATACAAGCATTGGTTTTTTCCGTGAATTAATCTCAATCAGTAAAAATGCAACAATATTCTTACCATGACACGACATGGCTCAAGCATAAAACAGGATCTGACGTGCCAAATCAGACAGCTAAAACACTTTTGAAGAAACAAAACTAAACAGACTAAACGTGCATCAAAAGTCCAATTACACTCAGCAAAGCCGGTCTAGCTTTCAAGTGTGTGTGTCTCTGTGTGTTCCACTGCCTGCAAGTTCCCTTTTTATAGGCCTTGTACTCCTGTATGATGTCATAATGTAGAATCCTGACTGACAACGAAAAAAAGAATCTTCAAGGTGATAGAACTCTGATAAAACAGGCTTTTAAAATGGGCAATGTTTCTGAACTTAGCTCCCTCCAAAATGAAATTAAATATGAAATCAAGAGGGCTAAGCTGTGCTACAAACGAACTGTTGAAAACAAGCTGAGGAATAAAAATTCAGGTTCAGCTTGGGATAGCATCAGAACTATGACAGGGCTAAATGACTAAACAAAGGAAAGAGTGAAGCTAGAAGGCTTCACCTCAGACATGACGCTGGCACAGGAGTTCAATAAATTTTATTCTAGATTTGATACTCACAATTTTAGTAATGAAACGGCTGTTTTAAAAAGACGTCTTTTGAGCTCCAGTGATCTTACCCCCTCATTCTCTTTCTCTGTCCGGGATGTGATCAACACTTTTAAGCACTGTAAAAAGAAGACTAGCCCTGGCCCTGATAATATTGGCAGTCGCTTGCTGTTTCACTGCGCCGACCAACTAGGCCATATTTTCCATCATATTTTCAACCTGTCACTTAGTCAACAGAGAGTTCCGGCCTTGTGGAAACAATCCACAATTATTCCCATAGCCAAAAACAGCCTCCCTAAACTTTTAAATGATTACAGGCCAGTTGCCCTGACCTCTTTAATAATGAAATCACTTGAAAAACTCATAAAAAAGGAAATCCTGGGAAAAACTGAACACTTCCTGGACCCGCTGCAATTCGCTAATCGCACCCATAGGAGGGGTGCAGGATGCCACCATTACTCTTCTCAATCTCATATACAAGCATTTAGAGGGCAGGAAAAATCATGTTAGGCTATTATTTGTGGACTTTTCTTCGGCGTTTAACACTGTTCAACCGCATTTGCTAGCGGAAAAGCTCATAGAATATTTTAACTTGGATTGTAACATGGTGGGTTGGATCTTGGACTTTCTCACTGACAGGTCTTAGAGAGTTAGAGTTAATGAGCACATATCCACACTATCAAGAACATCTACTGGATCTCCACAAGGCTGTGTTCTCTCCCCTCTCCTGTATATCATGTACACCCTATCTCTAAGGGAGCGACCCGCCACCCGGCGGAGGAAACCTATTTCAGCAGCTTGTACCAGAGATCTCGTTCTTTCGGTCATGACCCAGAGTTCATGGCCATAGGTGAGGGTAGGAACGTAGATTGACTGGTAAATGGAGAGCTTTGACTTCCGGCTCAGCTCCTTCTTCACCACAACAGATCGGTACAATGACCGCATTACTGCTGCCGCTGCACCGATCCGTCTGTCAATCTCACGCTCCTGATAGACCAATTCACATCTAAATGGATCCACAGGTCACCAGGAAAACCTTATTCAGCTCTAGATCAAAGTGTGCACAGTTGGAACAGGGCTGGACAGCCGTGCCCTACTCAAAGGCAAAACCAGAAATGCCCACGTTTGAACACCCTCGGCCTGACGGTGCACACACACACAGACAGACAGACAGACAGACAGACGACGAACTGATGACAATACCCTTCGGCCTGAAGTCAGGCCGAGGGTAAAAACTACGTGGAAAAACTGAAGTTGTTGTGTTTTGAACAGGATGATGCAGGAGTACACTTACAAATGTGTATCTCCTCCATGCTGGTGTAGTCAACAGCCAGTCCTAATGGGGAAGTATCGTCACTGTTCAAGGTGACTGGTAATTCCGCCCAACTGGCGTCTCCCAGTAGCCACAGTTCCCAGTTTGTCTGAAATGTAGACAACATTAAAGTCACAAATTATTGTATTTGTATTAGGGAAATGAGCACATGTAATGTGCACACTTAAGCAGATTCACTGCAGAATGCACTGAAAAATTGTTGCCGTGTAATCAACAATGTGCCGCTTCAAAGGGTCTAACCATAAACTGCAAGGACAACAGTCTTAAACTGCTGTTCTGTTCCTTCAGTTCCACAGTCAGTGAACCTCTGAACTAATACAGAACATATTTAGTTAACCTCATTTTGCAGAGCAGGTAATTTCAGATCAAATCTCATGTTTATCGATTGCTTGACAGGGGTCATGCAACATACTGCAGTAATCCACACAAAATTATTCATTGCATATAGTCATCACTCACCACACTGTCTGAGCGCAAGACTTAACATAGTCAGCTGTGGGTCAAAAGCCCAAGGACCCAAATTATATTATATACACATATACATATGGTTATTAAAATAAAATGAAGTGAATAAATTACCCATGTAACAACACACCACCAGACATATGGACATTTTCTACCATTAGAACTAAAATTTAGAATTAAGACGTATTTACACAATAGACAAAATGGAAAAATGAAACAAAAATGCTTCTCTTAAAAAAAAAATTGAACCCCTTCATATCATGGAGCCCATCAACACAGAATACAAAACTTTCCCATCTCACTGTCAAGGAGTATTCCATATTTCTGCTTTGTTTTTTCATTTCATCTGAGGTCTTGAGAGGAGGAAATAATACCTTCTTTTTTGAAACATTCTTGCTCATTTTTACTTCTGATCAAAGAATAAAAAAACCTCAAAGTCAAAACATTTTATAACAATATTGCTGTTGATGTGGAGTGAAAGCATGTTTGAGAGTTTATTTTTATATGGATCATATAACACAACAGCACATAACCAATCCAAGCTTCAAGCTCAATAAGAAGAGAGAGTCCGAGCTGCCAAGTCACCTTGTCCTCCTGCTTGGCGATGATGCTGACTTCAATGGAAGCTGCAGAAGCTGCTAGAACAAGGTCCCTAGAGAGCAAAATCAGTTAAACGATGAAAAACGCAGACAGCAAGAAATAAACAGAATATAACTGATTTGATCATCCACTGATGCACAGTGGTTTTCTGTACCGTCTATGCAGTGCAACTTTGGTTGCCATAAAAGGAAAATTTCTGTTCATGAGTCTTCCATGCAAATTAGCACTGAGCAGGAAGAAAATTAATTTGAAGTGGGAAGTGTGTGGTAAAAGGTCACCAGTCTTCGATGTGCGTGAGGAAATAGTGGTGCTGTCTCTCCGTGTAGGAGCCAAACACAAGTTCATTGAAGTTCAGGTAGCTCTCTGGTCACCTCTCATCCGTTTTCTGCAGTCAAGAAAAGCATGAATTAAACGTGAGCCAAACAGCACTTTGACTAAAATTCACCTTAGATGGTGAGCCACAGGAATAGACGACGGGCACACAGTTGGGGGCGCAATATTTGAAAGTAGAGAGGAATGGGTGGAGACAGAGACGCAAGAACTGAGGGGTTGTCTTAATCTTGACTCACTAGCAAAATAATGACACTGCAAGCTGGTAGGGACTAATGATTTGACTTCAAAATTGGATAGCTAGATCAATTCCAAACTTGCCTAACCCTTTTCCCCATAGACTACCTCCTCCCTATCCCCATGCTGACAACAAATGACGACTCTGGCCATATCGAAGTAGACAACATTTGACACCTTGAGGATAACCTCATTTTCAATGAACGGGGAGGCTAGGGTAAAGGTCCATTGATATACATATTGGCGTCATATGTAGTCATTACGGGGGAAAGAGTTAAGATGTCATATGTTGCCACTATGGGGGAAAAAGTTAAACGTTAAATATATAAAAAGCTTGTTTTTTTATCCCCTTACAAGAACAGGACGGCTAAACTTGCATTGTAGGAAAAAGAGCATTGTGTTTGGATAATTTAGGCAATTTTTTTCAAAATAAATGGAGCAGTCTAGCTCACTAGTTTGGTAGCACAATGACATGACAGGTGCATCTCAAAGCGTAGGCTGCAGCCGTCGAAGGCTGCATTTTAAGGGGTCGTCACTTAGGGCTAGGTATTAGAGTTAAGGTTAAGGATGGGGAAAACAGTGATGACCCGCTTAAGGAAAAGCTGTTTAACGATGATGAAATGACATTACGTCAGTTTGGCAGATGGAATGAAGTGACAAACCTATGGGCAGAAATCTGTACCACCAGAAACTGAATTTGAATCACATGATTTGAAGTTGTATTTTTTTTATTGGAATCATTGCATTGAAAAACTGAATCTGAATAGTATCATTTGAAATTTAATTCATTAGTTTGTAACAGGAATCTAATAAAATTTGAAAATTCAACTCCTGAATATGCTCATGCTCAGTTCTCACAATTCAAATTCAGTTCTCAAAATTCAATTTCAATTTACTGTGACAAACATCCGGGTAGTTTAAGGACGAAGGAAGAGCAATCGATCTCAGATATACAGGACTCCTCTTTGGCCAATCAGCGCCTACGTTCTCAAACACGAGTTCGCACCTCCTCCTGGTCCTGGCGCGGACGCGTCTTTTTTTTCGTAACCAAGCGAGGCCAGATTTCGCATTTTCTCATAAGTATTCATGACGCAGGCGGGCCGCAAATTTTTTTTTTCTCTAAACGTTATGTCTATTGCACCTTTTACCTGTCCTCTGATTGGTCAATCGTCTCCAAGGAGACATTGAAACTTATGAATGGGCGAGGTCATGTGGTAGAGTCCCAGATTTACGGTAGCGTATTGCTGCCATTCCAGAAAAAAAAAAAAACGGGTCTGTAGTGAAAAGTTTCTTGTTATTACAAGATCCTTTTCGTGTTATAACAACAGATTTTCACGCTTTAACAAGATATCTTCACGTTATTTCAACGCGAAAACATCACATTATGACAAGAAACTTTTGGCTCATTTACATGGTTTGATTTAGTTCTACTTCTTGCTTGTCTTGAAACATGGCGAGATTACGTATTATTGAGCACGGAGGGCGATACTGTGATTTGTATGCGTACAATGAGAGGGATTTTAAAATGCTTGGGGCTAAATAAAATAAAATAAATGGCCGTCAAAAATGGTGCTTTGCAATGTGCAAATGGAGACAATTGAATGGGGGGCAATATTTTAGAGCATGTAGTTCTTGCAAATGAAGAAGTTTGCAATGGAAAAAGTGCCAAATTCATATAATAGTACACTACAGGCCAACATTTTTGGGCCACCCTCAGATTTTTAATGGTGCACCCTTGGTTTTGTCACCTGGGTTTTGGGGAAGGCATTTATACAGCAATGGAACAATTGAAGTCAAGGCAAGATCTGGAAGACCAAGAAAAATTTCAGATAGAATGGCCCGAGATTTGGTAAGAAATGCTCAGAAGAACCCAAACATCACTGCAAAAGAGCTGCAAAAAAGAGCAGCTCGAGCCTATTGGAGCAACGTGCTTTGGACTGGTGAAACCAAAATTGAACTGTTTCAAGTCAGGTATGTTTGGAGAAAAATGGGTGAAGCATTTGTGGAGAAAAACACATTGTCAACTGTTAAGCATGGAGGTGGATCCATGATGCTTCGGGGTTGTGTAGCAGCTGGGGGCACAGGCAGTGTTGTGTGAGTGGACAGAAGAATGGATTCCACCAAATAACAAGACATTCTAGAGGCTAATGTTCACAGCTCAGTCCAGAAATTGAAGTTGAAGAGATGTTGGGTACCCCAGCAAGACCATGACCTGAAGCATACCTCAAAATCCACCATTAAGTACTCCCAGGAAAGACGGATGTAGGTTTTGGAATGGCCATCACAGTCCCCAGACTTGAATATTATTGAAAATCTGTGGAGAGACCTCAAACATGCTGTGCATGCAAGAAGGCTGAAGACTATTTCTGAGCTAGAGGTGTTCTACCAGGAAGAGTGGGGAGAAATTCAAAGACAAGAATTGAAAGACTCTTAGCTGGCTACAGCTTTTGCAAGCTGCTATAGCTTCCCAAGGGGGAGTTACAAAGTACGAGCTGACAGGGTTCCCAAACCTTTGCACAAGGTATTTTTCCTGGTACTATAATTTCGAAACTGTAAAAAGTTAAAGATAAAAATTATTCTTGCTTTGAAATGTGCTGATGTGTCATGTTTGACTTTATAGCATTTAGTGTTCAGGTTTCGTTTAAATCACTTGGAGATTAATTGTAACACACATTTAAACTAGGGGTGCCAAAATTTTTGCACTCCACTGTAAGCCTATTTTACTTTAAAATTTTTGCATAAATGTGCATTGAAAGAAACTGAACGGGTAAAAATGATTTTTGGCCTATAATTGATCAAAGGCTATTTGCACACTCCGCTGTATTACTTCTGGTTGGTTACATCAAACAGGCAGTATGGTAATGTTATTTTCAGCAAACAGTTTGATTTGCAAAAGTTTTATGTTCCCCACTTCCATTTCCACCCTTCACCAAATACCAGTTGTGATGGTAATTCATGCATTATATCAAGAGTATTTTCTGCTCTAATTTACCCATTTGCTTAATGTCAAAACACTTGTACTCTAACAAGCAATTGTAAGCGCTGATCAGGCATAATAGCACCTCATCAAAATCGCACCCATCACCTTGGCCAAACTACCAACTCCTAAACTCCTGTTTATTATGTATTTATTTTTTCACTAATCGATCAAAATTGATTATTATCGCAAATTATTCAAGTTTGCTTGCGTATTTTTCTGAGCAAAGTACACATTCATTTTTGTTGAACAAGCCTCGTTATATCTTTCCATGTGACGATTATTTGGCAGCAAGTATATCACATTATATTACTAACGTGATGTCTGCTGTATTTGCGCATTTTATTATTAGCTGTGACGGTGCGACCGTCGTTTTCCGAGTTAGTGATAGCTTGACCGATGTTCAGAAACGTCGCTACCTCCAGGGGGTCAGGCTCATTCTGTCTTCCGTACAGCCCCAAGCATTTTAAAATCCCTCTCATGGTACGCATACAAATCACAGTATCGCCCACCGTGCTCAATAATAGCATAATCTCGCCATGTTTCAAGACAAGCAAGAAGTAGAACTAAATCAAACCATGTAAATGAGCCAAAAGTTTCTTGTCATAATGTGATGTTTTCGCGTTGAAATAACGTGAAGATATCTTGTTAAAGCGTGAAAATATGTTGTCATAACACGAAAAGGATCTTGTAATATCAAGAAACTTTTCACTACAGACCCGTTTTTTTTTTCAGAAATGGCAGCAATACACTACCGTAAGTCAGGGACTCTACCACATGACCTTGCCCATTCATAAGTTTCAATATTTTCTTGGAGACGATTGACCAATCAGAGGACAAGTAAAATGTGCAACAGACCAGGGCCATATAGAGAGAGAGTCGCGTCAACTCCGTTTACTCCAACGGACCAATTTTTTTTACAGTATTGGCGGGTCGTGTATCTCAAGTAGTTCTCGGAAGTTAGCGACGATCACTCGTCCAGCAGTTGAGATGAGGCGAAATGGACCCTTCGTGATGATCTTTTCAAAGGTAAGACGATTCAAGAATTAGACTGTGTATTGTCAGCACATCTGAATTAAATTAACACGTACAGTAAAGCGTTTTCTTGGATTATCCCTCGTACAATTCGAGATATATTGAACGTATAAGGGCAGAAAATTAGGCTAGGATACTAGCTAGGTGCAGTTAGCGACACAGTTACTAGCGCCAACCATGAACAGCAGCATAATGGAAAACTTTCATCCAACGACGCGATATTACAGAAAAATCCGTTTCATCCAACGACGCGATATTAGAGAAAAATACTTCTTAAAGTGATTTTTTTGCGGAGTGGGGTGGAGGAGTGAAATGTTAGAGAATTAACGTAAATATCAGACTCGCTATAGTAGTGGAGGTGGTGAAGTAAGGTTCTGGGCCATTCCACCGAATCGGTGCCTTTTCTGTCCCCAAGACATTACATTCAGAAATATGCATGAAAAGTATCTGTAAAATACATTATATTACCAATCAAAGTGTCCTTCTTATTGTCCTGGTTGCAGTTTTAAGATGCACGGTCTAAAAATTTTATAAAAAGCTACGTAGAATACTGAACAAATGGGATTTTCGCCTGTCCCCACTCTCTAACACTAAACTTAACTATTAAATATAGTCACCAGAATCCTTTATAAAAGTATTTATTTTTGCATTATTTTGTGGCCCAATTTGTAATTTAAACATAAAATACGTTTTCTACTCAAAAAATCATAAAACATTAGTTAAAAAACACAATTTTAGTGGTGTCCCCAGGTTTTTTCTCAGTCCTGTTACCCTGATACATTAACCACCCTAAAGATTTTGGAACATTCCACATGTGACAGGATCAACTGGATATTGCATCATTTCAGTCCCGTGAAGGAACTGGGAATACCAAAAGTAAGTTCTCTCGCTCTCTTTTGTTTATTTTTGATCATATTGTAAATATGACTGGCATCGTAAATCATAACATGCAGTCCTGTTACCTAAATTATTTTTTATGCTCTTATGATTTTATTTTTATTTTTTGAGTTTTGGTTAATCACTTAAAGGTGCTTAGGGGCCTCATGCTACTAGCATGGTTTTCCATGTGTTAGCTTTAGCAACATAGCTAATTCTGTGCTAAAAACTCAGTCCTGTTACCCTCAGTCCTGTTACCCATATAAAGGGTAACAAGACTGAATAAGAGTAACAGGAGTGAGAATTTTCATTGAAAGTGACAAATTGAAGGGGAGTGGGGTTGAGGTAGAGAGAGGTGGGGCTAAGTAGGGAGGGGTTAGAGAGGGGGGGTGTAGGGAGAGGAGGGACAGGAGTGGAGAAGTAAGGAAAGGAAGGGGAGGTAGGTAGGGGAAGAGATAGATCCAGGGAGGGCTGGGGTAAGATAGAGAGGGGCGGGAAGAGCAGTTTGTATTATATGATATAACATGAATTCATTGATTTTAAGTATTACAGTTGGAATTACTATGGTGTTTTACAATGTGAACATATTATTGTCAGGGAGCCAACAGATTCTACTGGCCAGCCCCTGAGGATACCTTGTGGTACCTCTTCCAAGATATCTTGTGCATAATCCCACCATCGAGGCAGGTCACAAGCCATTACATGGCAATAAAAAAAGATGTTTGGGCTAAAATAAAATCTGATTCTTAAAAAAGCAAGTTAGATTTTTCCTCATTAATTCATTGCAATTCTATAAAAATACATTTTGTAATCATGCAATTCTATGCAGAAATGCCTGTTTAACGCAATATGCTCAACTTATATCAGTTATATCTGTTGTCTTTCTTCTTTTTACCTTTTTCGGAGAAAGATACAGAGCCCATACTGTACCTGAGGAGTGAGACACACATGCTGCCGGGGAAACTCACACCTCTCTCTGTCTCCACTGCCCCACTCCTTAACATTTGCACTCAAATACATACCATATACACATCCATACACACAAGCATACTACACACACCCACGCTCTCATGCACATACACTGTATAGTAGTGTGGTTTGTGTGTGTGTTTGTATGAATATGTGTATAGAGTCTATACACATATTCATAAATGCATATATACACGCACATGCAATTACACACTCTCACATTCTGTACACACACACACACACACACTTACACAAAGACACATACCCACATACTGTCATACACACACACACCTCTTCTCCATTCTGTTCTGTTCAGAGACACTCAATCCTGTTACTCGGTTCTCATTCCTGTTACCTAATTGTTTTAATTGAAAAAATAAAGATGAAACTTTTTTCCCCCAAATTTTTTTTGTCCATTATTTGAGCGCTTGTTGGATAGATCACATAATAGATTGTTGATCAAATTGAGGTTAAGGTCCCCATTAAAAATTAAAAATGGCTTTGTATTTTTAAAAGAAATGCATTTCGCCTGTATACTTCTGACTCTTTTACCGTAGTTATATATATTTTGAACATGTATTAAATTATTTCTTATACATACCCACTTTATTTAGTGAAAAACGAATAAAATACTTGGAATGACTTTTAAATGATATATTAATAGTTATAATAGTATCGGTAACAGGACTGAAAAAAAATTCTACCATCTTCCATTTCACAACCTTGTAAAAATAAAAATAAATGTACCTGAGATTGACCATTACATATTTTGAATAGTTAAACATGTATGGTATCAGATACAATCCTGAAAAAATTTGAAAAATGAAGTTTATTTTTGGAAAATTACAACATGCAAATGGCACCGATTCGGTGGAATGGCCCTTCTCTTTGAGTACAAGGTAGCTAACGTTAGCTATTATAATAAAGTTGACGTTACACACTGTTAACGCAGAAAGCAATCGGTTGCTGATTCATCACTATTAATATTGATTGTTAGAGCTAATTTTTTACTCCTATTCAATTAACTAAAACGTTATCTATAGTGATAGTTTTTAGGATTTGAGATTCAGTTGACAATTGCTTGTCAATACTATGTCGCTGCTCTTTTTTGGATTGATGGTTAAGGGAGAGGGAAGCTGGAGGTCCAAATAGAAAATTGAGAACAGAAAGTATTGGCCAAATAGCCCAAACAATTTGGAAAATTAAACATAGAAGACTAAGTAGGGAATAATACTGAATATTATAAATATTGAGCTTTATTGTATTATTTGTCTGAAAGACTGCAAGATCCATCTTTATACTAATTCTTGTTACATGTTACTGATGCCACTTACCATACTTTCTTAAACATCAGCAGCAAAAGCTGATCACAACGACTTAAGTTCCATCAGCTAAGTTGGGATACAAAGACCAGCCTCATCTCTCAGCACCATTTCCCATCCAAGCCCATAGAGGTGTGTCTAACCCTTTCTCCTGTCTTTTTCTCCCCCTCTCTCTTTCAGCAGAAGAACTGCAGACAATTCAAAATGAGCGAAAGAAATCCCCGCAATGAGACACACCCTGCACCCGAAGTCTTAACTCCCTGAGCTATACAAGCCTTTCCCATTCCTTAATTTTAATAAACTGAACAATAAGCTTCCAAATCGTGTGGTCTTTGGTTGTGAAAAAATGCATGTGCAGTGTTTGAATATGATCACCTCACATTTTTGTTGTTGTAATTTTGAATGATTGTTAGATTTCTTAGATTTCTTCTGTTGAATTGAGCCTACAAACTGAACATTTGTACTCAACCCCCCAGCGATTGAAGCATCCCCACACAGCACAGCAAACCATGGTTGAGATAATATACAAGGACAACATGGAGGAGGGGGGACAGACAAGCTGCCTCACATACTATTCATGTTTCTAATTTTATTCAAGATTTCTTTTTCATGAAGTAACTAGTACATAAGAGCAAAATAAAAAGATGTACAGAAAATGTATGGGTATAACAGCAAAGTTTGTATATTAATGTGTCTTGTTCTGTCTGGATATAGTGTTTAATGAGCCCTTCCTGAAAATGTTACTATACATGCAAGCCTAGATAAATGTATACCTTCTGCAAGCAAAAAGTCAATGAAAAAGTTGTGCTGAACTTATGTATTGGTGTTTAGTGATAAGTGCAGATGTGCATAAAATTGTCAGCAGTTAAATTAGAATTATTACCAGTGGATTTTCTAAGATGCCACACTGAACATTATGCTGTTTTAAATAATGCAGGGACGAATTGTGCTGTCAGTTGATACTCATTGATAGTCACCTGTCAGTCCTCTGTCCTTTCTGAAAGTCATGAAGATTACATTAGTTAATTACTGAATCGGTAACTTAGATCCTTAATATCCATGGGATGATTAAAACCCCAAGCAAATGAAGAAATGGTAGAAAATTAAACAATTTTGAAACATTCCTTCCCCTCCCTCTGCATAATAAACATTAGGATGGGATTAAACAAGCATTGTTGTCGAAAGCGAAAACCAAGAATTCAAAGCAATAGAGAACAGGAAAACGCTCTTTATACTGACTTAATCTCATTTTAGTCATCTTAATTTAAATAATTCGAAGGCACTAAAACTGCTCGAATACTGCCTGTATTGAGTGCAAATGTTGAAAATTCAGCCGTTTAATGTAGCTTTTTCGCGGTTGTTTAACGTTGGGGTCACTTAACTGAGACGGCGACATTCATTCAAGCCTCAAATATGCAAACAAGGCAGAAATAACGCTATTTATTGGCTAGTCATTACCGAGAATGGTCGGTATGTCTCTCTGCAGCCTATTTGACAGACGCGTTTAAATTGCCCGCCAGCGACTTCCGGGAACTATTTTCCGTCTCCACGAACCACGTGATGGTCGAGAATTCTGGACCGCCGTTGAAGACATAACATTTAGAGAAAAAAAATTTGCGGCCCGCCTGCGTCATGAATATTCATGAGAAAATGCGAAATCTGGCTTCGCTTGGTTACGAAAAAAAAGCATCCAGGGCCAGGAGGAGGTGCGAACTCGTGTTTGAGAACATAGGCGCTGATTGGCCAAAGAGGAGTCCTGAATATCTGAGATCGATTGCTCTCCCTTAGTCCTTAAACTACCCGGATGTTTGTCACAGTAAATTGAAATTGAATTTTGAGAACTGAATTTGAATTGTGAGAACTGAACATGAGCATATTTGGGAGTTGAATTCCATCCATCCATTTTCTATACCCGCTTATTCCTCACTAGGGTCACGGGGCGAGCTGGAGCCTATCCCAGCTGACTACGGGCAAAGGCAGGGACCCACCCTGAACAGCTTGCCAATCCATCGCAGGGCGCACACACCATTCACTCTCACACTCATACCTATGGGCAATTTGATGTCTCCAATTCACCTGATATGCATGTCTTTGGACTGTGGGAGGAAACCGGAGTACCCGGCGAAAACCCACACAACACGGGGAGAACATGCAAACTCCACACAGAAAGGCCCCAGGCCGGATTCGAACCCACGACCTTCTTGCTGTGAGGCAACCACTGTGCCACCTGGGAGTTGAACTTTCAAATTTTATTAGATTCCTGTTACAAACTAATGAATTAAATTTCAAATGATACTATTCAGATTCAGTTCTTCAATGCAATTTCCAATAAAAAAAATACAATTTCAAATCATGTGATTCAAATTCAGTTCCTGGTGGCACCGATTTCTGCCCATACAAACCCTAAAAATGCTGCCTTCGAAGGATGCAGCCTTGGCTTTGAGAAACACCCAATATTTCCAGCTCAAGAACGGCGCCATTTTCCTTCAAACTCTCTAGGATCGAAGTCTCGAATGGTCTCGCATACATACAACTTTCGCGTAACGTGGTCTGTGGAACTCTCCAGCGTCCGAAAGTAAAATATGAAACAAAATAGCAGAGCAAAGCGGAGAGAGCGAAAGCAGTTCAGATTAATCATTGGTTAACGATGTTCAAGAGAGTCGAAGTGGGCTGGAAGCGAATAATGATTCTTGGCGGATTTTTTTTTTTTTTTTGTAAATATTTGTATTTCCCCGCCCCCAAACGATATACAGATATTGTAATTTAGCAAACATTTCGATTTCCGATTGTAAAAGAAAGACCTTTGATTATTTTAGCACTGACCAGCAGATGTGGTTGTTTCCTGATAGCCTAATATTGTTTGAATTCAAAAAATAATAAAAGGAAACAAGATAGGTCGCGATGGAATTACACTGCACCCAATCATAAGCGAGATCGTAGTCTGGGGCGCGCGTTGCATCATGGTCTCGGGTCAGAGGGCACCGGTGATAAACACTGGGTACACGTGCGGTATATGTCGACGTTCAGCTCGGTGGCGATACTTGTTCATTGAAGCGTGTAAAGTAAAGACATGGCGAATTCTGAGTATTCTGATTATACACTGGACGAGTTTAGAACATCCACGCGCCACCTCTTAAAGGATTTTTTGCGGAAGCGAGATCTGAAAGTAGGAGGTCACTTTATTTCAACGCGAAAACATCACATTATGACAAGAAACTTTTGGCTCATTTACATGGTTTGATTAAGTTCTACTTCTTGCTTGTCTTGAAACATGGCGAGATTGCGTATTATTGAGCACGGAGGGCGATACTGTGATTAGTATGCGTACAATGAGGGGATTTTAAAATGCTTGGGGCTGTACGGAAGACAGAATGAGCCTGACCCCCTGGAGGTTGCGACGTTTCTGAACATCGGTCAAGCTATCACTAACTCGGAAAACGACGGTCGCACCGTCACAGCTAATAATAAAATGCGCAAATACAGCAGACATCACGTTAGTAATATAATGTGATATACTTGCTGTCAAATAATCGTCACATGGAAAGATATAACGAGGCTTGTTCAACAAAAATGAATGTGTACTTTGTTCAGAAAAATACGCAAGCAAACTTGAATAATTTGCGATAATAATCAATTGTGATCGATTAGTGAAAAAATAAATACATAATAAACTGGCTAGGAAGTTGGTAGTTTGGCCAAGGTGATGGGTGCGATTTTGGTAAGGTGCTATTATTCTAGATCAGCACTGACAATTGCTTGTTACAGTACATGTGCTCTTACATAAGGCAAGTAAATCAATAAGAGCAGAAAATACTCTGGAATTAATACATACAATTGCCATCAAAATTGGTATCTGGTGAATAGGAGAAAGAGTGAGGAAAAATACACGACCATACTGCATGTGCTGTAGTACAAGTGTATTGAATAAGGAAAGATTCAATGGGAGAATTATTTTATAATTGGCTATCAAAGTTGGTACTTTGCAATGTGCAATTGGAGAAAATGGAATGAAGGGCCATGTTTGAGGGCCTGTAATTCCCACAAATCAATAATACTTGCATACCATACTACATGTATTTTAGAACAAGCAAATTGAATATGAAGAGATTTTATGGTGAAATTATTGAATAAATGACTGTCCAACCTGCTACATTGCAATGTGTGAAGTGAGACAACTGAATGGGTGGCCATTTTCATGGCCTTTAATTCTTGCAAATCCAAAATTTTTCTAAAAATAACACTTCTAAACAATACAACATGAATGTCTTTAGAGCAGGAATACTGAATATGAGGACATTTTGTGGTGGAATTAAATAAATGCCCATCAAAGTTAGTACTTGGCAATGTGCAAATAGAGACAATAGAATGGAGGGCCGTGTTTCAGGGCCTGTAACTTTTGAAATGCAACAAATTTGCAAAAAATGACACTTAACTACCATAATAGATGTATTGTATTTAAGCACAAGCCCACAGAATACAAAGAGATGATATGGCGGAATTTTAAATAAATAGCTGTCAAAGCTGGTACTTTGCAATGTGCAAATGAACGGGGAGCCATATTTGAGGGCCGTAATTCCAGTTTAGCTGAAAGTCTATAATACATAATCCTTCCATACCATACTACATGCATTCTAGTACAAGCGCACCAAATATGAAATGATTCCATGGTGAAGTTATTAAATAAATGGCCGTCAAAAATGGTGCTTTGCAATGTGCAAATGGAGACAATTGAATGGGGGGGGCAATATTTTAGAGCATGTAGTTCTTGCAAATGAAGAAGTTTGCAATGGAAAAAGTGCCAAATTCATATAATAGTACACTACAGGCCAAAATTTTTTGGCCACCCTCAGATTTTTAATGGTGCACCTTTGGTTTTGTCACCTGGGTTTTGGGGAAGGCATTTATACAGCAATGGAACAATTGAAGTCAAGGCAAGATCTGGAAGACCAAGAAAAATTTCAGATAGAATGGCCCGAGATTTGGTAAGAAATGCTCAGAAGAACCCAAACATCACTGCAAAAGAGCTGCAAAAAAGAGCAGCTCGAGCCTATTGGAGCAACGTGCTTTGGACTGGTGAAACCAAAATTGAACTGTTTCAAGTCAGGTATGTTTGGAGAAAAATGGGTGAAGCATTTGTGGAGAAAAACACATTGTCAACTGTTAAGCATGGAGGTGGATCCATGATGCTTCGGGGTTGTGTAGCAGCTGGGGGCACAGGCAGTGTTGTGTGAGTGGACAGAAGAATGGATTCCACCAAATAACAAGACATTCTAGAGGCTAATGTTCACAGCTCAGTCCAGAAATTGAAGTTGAAGAGATGTTGGGTACCCCAGCAAGACCATGACCTGAAGCACACCTCAAAATCCACCATTAAGTACTCCCAGGAAAGACGGATGAAGGTTTTGGAATGGCCATCACAGTCCCCAGACTTGAATATTATTGAAAATCTGTGGAGAGACCTCAAACATGCTGTGCATGCAAGAAGGCTGAAGACTATTTCTGAGCTAGAGGTGTTCTACCAGGAAGAGTGGGGAGAAATTCAAAGACAAGAATTGAAAGACTCATAGCTGGCTACAGCTTTTGCAAGCTGCTATAGCTTCCCAAGGGGGAGTTACAAAGTACGAGCTGACAGGGTTCCCAAACCTTTGCACAAGGTATTTTTCCTGGTACTATAATTTTGAAACTGTAAAAAGTTAAAGATAAAAATTATTCTTGCTTTGAAATGTGCTGATGTGTCAAGTTTGACTTTGTAGCATTTAGTGTTCAGGTTTGGTTTAAATCACTTGGAGATTAATTGTAACAGACATTTAAACTAGGGGTGCCAACATTTTTGCACTCCACTGTAAGCCTATTTTACTTTAAAATTTTTGCATAAATGTGCATTGAAAGAAACTGAACGGGTAAAAATGATTTTTGGCCTATAATTGATCAAAGGCTATTTGCACACTCCGCTGTATTACTTCTGGTTGGTTACATCAAACAGGCAGTATGGTAATGTTATTTTCAGCAAACAGTTTGATTTGCAAAAGTTTTATGTTCCCCACTTCCATTTCCACCCTTCACCAAATACCAGTTGTGATGGTAATTCATGCATTATATCAAGAGTATTTTCTGCTCTAATTTACCCATTTGCTTAATGTCAAAACACTTGTACTCTAACAAGCAATTGTAAGCGCTGATCAGGCATAATAGCACCTCATCAAAATCGCACCCATCACCTTGGCCAAACTACCAACTCCTAAACTCCTGTTTAGTATGTATTTATTTTTTCACTAATCGATCAAAATTGATTATTATCGCAAATTATTCAAGTTTGCTTGCGTATTTTTCTGAACAAAGTACACATTCATTTTTGTTGAACAAGCCTCGTTATATCTTTCCATGTGACGATTATTTGGCAGCAAGTATATCAAATTATGTTACTAACGTGATGTCTGCTGTATTTGCGCATTTTATTATTAGCTGTGACGGTGCGACCGTCGTTTTCCGAATTAGTGATAGCTTGACCGATGTTCAGAAACGTCGCTACCTCCAGGGGGTCAGGCTCATTCTGTCTTCCGTACAGCCCCAAGCATTTTAAAATCCCTCTCATTGTACGCATACAAATCACAGTATCGCCCACCGTGCTCAATAATAGCATAATCTCGCCATGTTTCAAGACAAGCAAGAAGTAGAACTAAATCAAACCATGTAAATGAGCCAAAAGTTTCTTGTCATAATGTGATGTTTTCGCGTTACTAATTCTTGTTACATGTTACTGATGCCACTTACCATACTTTCTTAAACATCAGCAGCAAAAGCTGATCACAACGACTTAAGTTCCATAAGCTAAGTTGGGATACAAAGATCAGCCTCATCTCTCAGCACCATTTCCCATCCAAGCCCATAGAGGTGTGTCTAACCCTTTCTCCTGTCTTTTTCTCCCCCTCTCTCTTTCAGCAGAAGAACTGCAGACAATTCAAAATGAGCGAAAGAAATCCCCGCAATGAGACACACCCTGCACCCGAAGTCTTAACTCCCTAAGCTATACAAGCCTTTCCCCATTCCTTAATTTTAATAAACTGGACAATAAGCTTCCAAATTGTGTGGTCTTTGGTTGTGAAAAAATGCATGTGCAGTGTTTGAATATGATCACCTCACATTTTTGTTGTTGTAATTTTGAATGATTGTTAGATTTCTTCTGTTGAATTGAGCCTACAAACTAAACATTTGTTCTCAACCCCCCAGCGATTGAAGCATCCCCACACAGCACAGCAAACCATGGTTGAGATAATATACAAGGACAACATAGAGGAGGGGGGACAGACAAGCTGCCTCACATACTATTCATGTTTCTAATTTTATTCAAGATTTCTTTTTCATGAAGTAACTAGTACATAAGAGCAAAATAAAAAGATGTACAGAAAATGTATGGGTATAACAGCAAAGTTTTCATGTTAATGTGTCTTGTTCTGTCTAGATATAGTGTTTAATGAGCCGTTCCTGAAAATGTTACTATACATGCAAGCCTAGATAAATGTATACCTTCTGCAAGCAAAAAGTCAATGAAAAAGTTGTGCTGAACTTATGTATTGGTGTTTAGTGATAAGTGCAGATGTGCATAAAATTGTCAGCAGTTAAATTAGAATTATTACCAGTGGATTTTCTAAGATGCCACACTGAACATTATGCTGTTTTAAATAATGCAGGGACGAATTGTGCTGTCAGTTGATACTCATTGATAGTCACCTGTCAGTCCTCTGTCCTTTCTGAAAGTCATGAAGATTACATTAGTTAATTACTGAATTGGTAACTTAGATCCTTAATATCCATGGGATGATTAAAACCCCAAGCAAATGAAGAAATGGTAGAAAATTAAACAATTTTGAAACATTCCTTCCCCTCCCTCTGCATAATAAACATTAGGATGGGATTAAACAAGCATTGTTGTCAAAAGCGAAAACCAAGAATTCAAAGCAATAGAGAACAGGAAAACGCTCTTTATACTGACTTAATCTCATTTTAGTCATCTTAATTTAAATAATTCGAAGGCACTAAAACTGCTTGAATACTGCCTGTATTGAGTGCAAATGTTGAAAATTCAGCCGTTTAATATAGCTTTTTCGCGGTTGTTTAACGTTGGGGTCACTTAACTGAGACGGCGACATTCATTCAAGCCTCAAATATGCAAACAAGGCAGAAATAACGCTATTTATTGGCTAGTCATTACCGAGAATGGTCGGCATGTCTCTCTGCAGCCTATTTGACAGACGCGTGTAAATTGCCCGCCAGCGACTTCCGGGAACTATTTTCCGTCTCCACGAACCACGTGATGGTCGAGAATTCTGGACCGCCGTTGAAGACATAACATTTAGAGAAAAAAAATTTGCGGCCCGCCTGCGTCATGAATATTCATGAGAAAATGCGAAATCTGGCTTCGCTTGGTTACGAAAAAAAAAGCATCCAGGGCCAGGAGGAGGTGCGAACTCGTGTTTGAGAACGTAGGCGCTGATTGGCCAAGGAGGAGTCCTGTATATCTGAGATCGATTGCTCTCCCTTAGTCCTTAAACTACCCGGATGTTTGTCACAGTAAATTGAAATTGAATTTTGAGAACTGAATTTGAATTGTGAGAACTGAACATGAGCATATTTGGGAGTTGAATTCCATCCATCCATTTTCTATACCCGCTTATTCCTCACTAGGGTCACGGGGCGAGCTGGAGCCTATCCCAGCTGACTACGGGCAAAGGCAGGGACCCACCCTGAACAGCTTGCCAATCCATCGCAGGGCGCACACACCATTCACTCTCACACACATACCTATGGGCAATTTGATGTCTCCAATTAACCTGATATGCATGTCTTTGGACTGTGGGAGGAAACCGGAGTACCCGGCGAAAACCCACGCAACACGGGGAGAACATGCAAACTCCACACAGAAAGGCCCCAGGCCGGATTCGAACCCACGACCTTCTTGCTGTGAGGCAACCACTGTGCCACCTACCCGCCCTGGGAGTTGAATTTTCAAATTTTATTAGATTCCTGTTACAAACTAATGAATTAAATTTCAAATGATACTATTCAGATTCAGTTCTTCAATGCAATTTCCAATAAAAAAAATACAATTTCAAATCATGTGATTCAAATTCAGTTCCTGGTGGCACCGATTTCTGCCCATACAAACCCTAAAAATGCAGCCTTCGAAGGATGCAGCCTTGGCTTTGAGAAACACCCAATATTTCCAGCTCAAGAACGGCGCCATTTTCCTTCAAACTCTCTAGGATCAAAGTCTCGAATGGTCTCGCATACATACAACTTTCGCGTAACGTGGTCTGTGGAACTCTCCAGCGTCCGAAAGTAAAATATGAAACAAAATAGCAGAGCAAAGCGGAGAGAGCGAAAGCAGTTCAGATTAATCATTGGTTAACGATGTTCAAGAGAGTCGAAGTGGGCTGGAAGCGAATAATGATTCTTGGCGGATTTTTTTTTTTTTTTTTGTAAATATTTGTATTTCCCCGCCCCCAAACGATATACAGATATTGTAATTTAGCAAACATTTCGATTTCCGATTGTAAAAGAAAGACCTTTGATTATTTTAGCACTGACCAGCAGATGTGGTTGTTTCCTGATAGCCTAATATTGTTTGAATTCAAAAAATAATAAAAGGAAACAAGATAGGTCGCGGTGGAATTACACTGCACCCAATCATAAGCGAGATCGTAGTCTGGGGCGCGCGTTGCATCATGGTCTCGGGTCAGAGGGCACCGGTGATAAACACTGGGTACACGTGCGGTCCGGGCCGGTTGTTTATATGTCGACGTTCAGCTCGGTGGCGAAACTTGTTCTTAGAAGCGTGTAAAGTAAAGACATGACGAATTCTGAGTATTCTGATTATACACTGGACGAGTTTAGAACATCCACGCGCCACCTCTTAAAGGATTTTTTGCGTAAGCGAGATCTGAAAGTAGGAGGTCAGAAGGATGAACTTGCAGCTCTTGTTTACGGTTCAGTTCAACTCAACATTCCTGAGTAACAGACATCTATAGCAATGGTATAGCTACCGCGCAAATGTATTTAGCTACATAGCCAACTGGCTAGCGAGCTGAAAAGGCTGCAGTTCGCTTTCAATGACCGAAGTATTCTCAGAAATAATTACGCCGGCAAAATAAGGCTAACGTTACAGTTTGCGTACACAGCCATACTCATAATTGTGTGTCATAATTAGCACGCCAGTGTATTTAGCTTCATGGCCAACTGGCTATCGAGCTAAAAAGGCTACAATTCGCTCGCAGTGGAATACTCGCGAGCGCGCTATTTGGCTAGCTAGTTAGCTAGCAAGATAAATAGACATCAATATCTATTATGTTATAGCTAGAATTCCAGTGTATTTCACATCGCAAAGTCGCTTTCACACCGGACGCGAAACGAATTTTTCGCACCACAGATGACCAACTTTATGTTTAGACAATGAACTACATTACATCAGGCGTGATGGGAATTGGGTGAAGGTGGTAAAGGAGAGAGAGGAGGTAGAGAACCTCCTCCATGAATTCCACAACCAAAAAACTGGTGGCCACTGTGGTGTGTAAAAAACTCTGCATTCCCTCAGAGTGAGATTTTACTGGCCTGGCATGTCTGTAGATGTCAAGACATGGGTGAGTATCAGAAACCTGGGTCCTTTGTGGTAAAATCAGAGTATTTTACTTTTGCACAATAAATTCTATCAATCCCCTGACTCGCAGATAAAGCAGTGTGCAGAATGTCAGGGCAAAAAGACGGCAATTAAAAATAAATCTCAATACATCCCCATTGTGGTAAGTATGTTTAAAGATAAAAATAATTGTGTTTTATGCAAACTGAGTGTGTGTTCCTCAGGCCCACTTTACATTTTTCTTTAGATGTCTGAGCCATGGGAGATTGTTGGCATGTGTTTCAAGTTAATGATAATATAACAGCGAACTGTTCGTGGTATTTATTGTCAATCTTGCCAACATCGCTTACATCCTCCGCATAGTATGTGCACAACCATTTATGCTGCCCGCTCTGACCGACTAACCGTACCTGCGTGTCAGAGTATATTGTCTGTGCTGAAACAACAAACAACAATAATCCTATTATTGTAACATCTTTTCCCTTAAACATTTTAGTGTAACTCCATGCCTGGTTTTCTTTCTATGACTCCTTAACTCGTGCTCTGAACGTGAGCCTATGCTGTAAACTTTTTTTTTTATTTTTTACTAAGTGCATTACCAGAGGTAACAGAACAAGGTAAGTAAGTGCATTACAATCTCAGAAATGTTTTTTTTTTTTTCATACCATCCACTCATTCGTAGTCTTTCAGGTAGTGTGGTTTGACCACAGTGCGCCCCGATCTGGTTGTGAGTGACTGTGTGTCACCTGTGCCCCCATTCAGTATGGGTCCTTGAGTCTGTGTTTTGGTCTCCCCAGCCCTAGGCGAGCTTGGCGCCAGTGTGCCATGATCAAGTCTGAGGTGTCGTCTGTTTCTCCTCAGAATGCTGCCACTGTCCAGTCTGACTTGGTACGATCTGTGGTCGACTGGCTGCATGACTGTCGCTCTTCTCCAGACCGTATCTGGTTCGAACGGCTGGATTCTCACGTTATCTCCCGGTTTCAAAGCCTTCAAATCCCGTGCTGACCTGTTAAAGTTTGCAGCCTGTCTCTGTTGGCTGTCCATCAGGCCCTGCTTTGTGTCAGTTAGTTCTGGTTGTAGGAGACTGGGCTTTGTTGGGAGAAGTGTCCTGGTCCTCCTACTCATCAGTCTCTGTGCTGGACTCACATTTAGACCCTGCGTGGGTGTGTTGCGGTGGTCCAGCATTGCAAGGTAAGGGTCCTCCCCAGCCATCTTTGCCTTTCGGAATAGGCACTTGGCTGACTTAACAGCAGACTCCGCTTTGCCGTTGCTCTGGGGAAACCCAGGTGATGACGTGCTGTGGCGGAACTCCCACTTTTGACTGAATTTCTGGAATTCCTGCGATGAAAATTGTGGTCCAATATCTGAGAACACGTGATCAGGTATACCGTGACGAGCAAAATGAGATTTAAGTTTCCTAATCACAGTACACGATTTGGTATCTGGTAAGTAGTCCACCTCCCAAAAGTTTGAGAAGTAGTCAACAGTAACATGATAGTCATTATTGTCAAAATTGAATAAGTCTGTGCCCACCTTTTCCCAAGGTCTGTTCGGTATCTTGTGCGGATGGAGTGTCTCCTTCTGTTGTTTGGTGTCCAGTGACCTGCAGGTGTCACTTTGTTATGAATGTCTTAATGTGTTCGTTCATTCCTTGCCAATAGACACTTTCCCTTGCTCTCCTAATGCACCCTTCTGTCCCTAGATGTGATGCATGGATACGGCGTATAATCTCACCTCTGAGTTTGTCTGGGATGACAGCTTTCTCTCCCCTGAAAACAATCCCATCCTGAACCGTTAACTCCTCCTGAAACTCGTAATAATGCATTATGTCACTCGGCATTTCTCTCTTGTGTGGCCAGCCACCCTGGATGGCCTTGATAAGTGCCTGTAGTGTATTGTCATCCTTTGTAGCCACTCTGATGTCATTTAATCTACCCTCTGAACTGTGTAGGTACTGAACCATATTGATGGCCTCTGTTTCTGTTGCTATTGACCCAGCCGCTGCGGTCTCAGGTAGGTATGCTCTGCTTAGGGTATCCGCAAGCCACATGTCCCAGCCGGGAACATACCCTACCTCTATATCATATCTCTGTAATCTAAGTAGCATTCTCTGAAGTCTCTTTGGCGCAGTAAGTAGAGGCTTCCGCACAATGTTCTCCAGTGGCTTATGGTCACTCTGTACTTTCGTTTCCCTGCCATATGTGTATTGGTGAAATTTCTCCATACCAAAAACAATTGATAAACACTCTTTTTCTATTTGGGCATAACCCCTCTCAGTCTGTGTTAAAGCTCTGCTTGCGAACGCGACAGGTTTACCTCCTTGTGTGAGAGCAGCACCAAGGCCAGTTTCTGAAGCATCACACTGTAGGGTGAGCTCTTCCTCTGAACTGTAGTATTTAAGTACTGGGGCGTTTGCTAAGGTGTCTTTGATTTTGAGGAATGCTTCCTCATGTGTCTCTGTCCAGTCCCATAGGCTATCCTTATGTGTCAGCTGTCTCAGGATCTCGCACTGGTCCAACAGGTGGTCGCCGAATTTGGCCAGATAGTTTGTCATACCTAATACCCTCTGGACCCCTTTGACATCCGTTGGCCTTGGCATGTCCTTCAGCGCTCTGACCTTTTCAGGGTCAACTTTGAGTCCATCAGCTGTGAGTCGGTGTCCGATGTATTGCACCTCGTCCTGTCTCAGTCTGAATTTCTCTGCGTTTAGCTTTATGTTTCTCTCTCTGCAGCGTTCCATGAACTGCTGTAGGTTGTGGTCGTGGTCTTTGAGAGCCGCCATCTTTGTTTCACCTTCTCCAGTGATTAGTACGTCATCTGCTATGACATAGACACCCTTTAACCCCTCAAGTGCCTGGTTGAGCTTCCGTTGGAATGTTTCTGGTGCCGGACTAATTCCCATTGGCATCCTCAGCCATCTGAATCTACCAAAGGGGGTTGCAAAAGTAGTAAGGTAGCTTGATTGGTCCTCGAGCTGCACATGCCAAAACCCACTTTTCACATCACACACACTGAATACCTTAGCTTTAGACAGGTCTGGGAGGATGTCGTCAATTGTTGGGAGGGGAAAATGGCTCCTTTTCAGGGCTCTGTTCAGTGGTCTTGGGTCGATGCATATTCTTGTTTTCCCGTTGGGTTTCTGAACTGTGACCAGGCTACTAATCCAGTCAGTGCTCTGCTCAACAGGTGCAATAATGCCTCGCTTCTGTAAATCAGCCAATTCCTCCTTCAGTGGTTTCATCATAGAGACTGGCACCCTCCGTTTTGGTAGCTTCACTGGTTCCACTTGGTCATCAATCTCTATCTTATAGGCACCCTCTAGGCACCCATCACCAGTGAATGTATCAGCATACTCTGTTAGTATCTGTTCTCTTGTCCACTGGCCATCTGATGTGCTCTCCTCAGTCACAATATTGTCCACAGCCAGGATGTTTTCATGCTGAACCCTCACCAAAGACATGGCCTGAACCCCTCTACTGCCCAGTAGTGGCGCCGCAGGGCCCCCATCTACTACCATAAACTCCAGCCTGTACAGTTTACTGTTTCTAGGATTCCTGAGCTTGAGCCGACATTTCCCTAACGGCGTCAGTGTGCTCTTGTTATACATTACAAGCACCTGATTTGTTTTTTCAATCTGGGTGTCTGGGTTTAGCAGGCTGAATGGAATTATGTTACAGCTAGCCCCACAGTCTAACTGAAACTTGACAAGCTGTCTTCCCATAAGCATTTGTGCAAAGAGCTGACTGTCTCTCTTGCCCATATCACTCTCTACTGCGTTTACAGACTCCATAGTGAAGCTCAGTACATCCTCATAGTTGTCACTGTCATCCTGATCAGTGGTCAAACTGTGCACACTTTTTACTTTAGTGTCAGTGTCCTGTCTGGCTCTACAAACGGTCGCAAAATGATTGTCTTTCCCGCACCTCTTACACCGTTTACCAAATGTCGGACATTTCTGTTTGTTCCTGTCGTGCGTTTTCCCACAGTACCTGCATGAAATAGTGTCTGTACTCCTTCGATTTGACGGTGTGTGCGTCAACGCGTGCACCTCCTCCACTCCGGCTATTGCCTTGCAGTTCTCTTGAGATAACTCGCTAGCTCGGCACATTTGCAAACATTTATCTAAGGTCAGGTTTTCTTCCCTGAGGAGTCTCTCACGCATACTTGCACTGTTGGTTCCACACACAATTCTGTAACGGACTAGCGAGTCCTTAATAGGGCCGAAGTTGCAAGTGCTAGCTAACATTCTCAGTTCGGTAACGTATTTATCGATGGTTTCCCCGCTTTCCTGATTCCTGACAAAAAACCGGTACCATTCCACAGTCTCGTTCGTTTTGGGGTTGTAGTGTTCATCAAACTTTTCCAATACAGCCTTTAAGGTCCTACCTTCCTTGGGCATCAGGGTGTCACACAGCTACCTGCCGCTGACCCCAACAAGATAATAGAATAGCTTCAGCTTTACCTCATCCTCTGCATCGTCCAGAGTTAGGTCAAGGTAAAGTTCAAGCTCATCCTTCCAAGACTTCTAGGATTTCGCCATATTGTGTGAATCCATGCACAAAGGTGCTGGTGCCTTTAGACCATCCATGGCGTCAAACGCGAGTAACATGGGCTGACGATAGCAAAAGAAAAAATCACTCTTTTTCCTCAGCGATGAAATCCGTTCTGGGCGAGAGGTGATCTCCCCGCTGCCACCATGTTTCAAGTTAATGATAATACAACAGCGAATTGTTTGTGGAATTTTTTGTCAATCTTGCCAACATCGCTTACATCCTCCGCATAGTATGTGCACAACCATTTATGCTGCCCGCTCTGACCGACTAACCGTACCTGCGTGTCAGAGTATATTGTCCGTGCTGAAACAACAAACAACAATAATCCTTTTATTGTAACAGCATGGACCTAATAGGGAGCACCGAAATGCATATTGACTGACCAGGGCAAGGAATTCGTGAACCAGGTTAGTTTCTTAATGAAGTCATTAATGGAAGTAACTGTTTCCTATTTTTTTCCCTATTCCTAATTGTTTTTTTTCTTCTTTTTTTGGGGGGGGCTTTACATAGATCACTTAAACACTGTGTGATTATTTGGGGATAAAAAGGAGCCTCTGTGCTCCATATCACCCACAAACTAATGGATTGGTGGAGAAAATTAACAACACCATTCAGAGGTAAAAATCTCAAACAAACATTTCAATTAGCCAGATAAGGCACTTGATAAAAACTAATAATGTACATTATTCTTTTTCATATGCCTCAGCAAACTGGTTAACAACAAGCCTGATAAATGGGTGGATTATCTTGAATCAACCATGTTTGCCCTACGAACCAAAAAGCACTTGACCGCCTGCTTCTCCCCATATTTCCTCATGTTTGGGAGAGAGGCGAGGTATCCAAGCCAGATACCTGACCATTATGAGGTTTGCTCAGATAAGTTGCTACACACTGTTAATATGTGCCTGTGGTTGGCAATTACAATACATAAACAACTTTTCCTTTATATTTAGATTGATGAATCCACTGAGGACCGGGTAGATGATGAGATTGTCTTCTATGCCATTAAAAGGCAAGATAAAATCAACAAAATTGTCCTGGCCAACAAGGAAAAGGTGCAACAGAAGATTCTAAAAAGGAAGCAGCAGCAGGGCGCACATGTTCATGTGAAAGTAGGGGACAGAGTCCTGAGGCAGAACAGTCGCAGTCAGCAGAGGAAGGGTGGCAAGCTGGACCCAAACTTTTTAGGGCCATATACTGTCATGAAAGTTGAGGGGAAGAGCATTGATATAATGGATGACAGGGGCAAACGGAGTCCAAAAGTCAATCTGCACCATTTAATACATTTTGAAGAACCACCAGCCAAACTCATAAAACTCAATCAGTCCCCCAGTGCTCCCCCTGTCTCTCCAATGACCACAGCCAACCCAGACACCCCAACTGCTGCCCCTGTACCTGCTCCTCCTGCCCCTGCTGCTACTCCTGCTCCTCCTCCTCCTCCAGCCCCTGCTGCTGCTCCTCCTCCTCCTCCTGCTCCTGCTCCTCCAGCCCCTGCTGCTGCTCCTCCTCCTGCCCCTGCTCCTGCTCCTGCTCCTCCTGCCCCTGCTGCTGCTCCTCCTCCTCCTCCTGCTCCTGCTCCTCCAGCCCCTGCTGCTGCTCCTCCTCCTCCTCCTGCCCCTGCTGCTGCTCCTCCTCCTCCTGCCCCTGCTCCTCCTCCTGCTCCTCCTGCCCCTGCTGCTGCTTTGGGCAAAAAAAATTTGGGCAAAGAGGATGGGAGGAAAGCTTTGCAGCAAAATTGGCCCATAAAAGATTTTCACATGGGACCTGGAACGGTTGAAACCTGGGGAAAGACTTGAAAGCGAGGTTGCCTTGGATATATTCTTAATGTTCCAATGGACTTCTTGATATTATTGCTGTGATTTAAAACATTACATTTTTCTGACTTATCACACAGGTTATTAATGCTTTTTTAACCAAGCTGGTCTCAAGCGTCCATAAAGGCTTCGCAATGGACACATTCCAGCTTACCAACATCTGGAATAAAAAGCCTGGCAAAATGAAGCAGGTAATCATCATCTTCCAAATAGACATTCTTTGCTCACAAAGTATTTTTAGGATTCTTAATCACATAAAGCAAAATCTATTTCCCCCCCACTTTAGTTTAATCCACAGGCCTACAACCTCATAATGAGTGCAATAAATGAGGGAGACCATTGGACTCTTGTGGTCAGTATCACTCATTTCATGTTCTCCCATACACGGCACGGTCTTGACTCTCGTTTATCATTACAGGTTATATACCCACAAACAAAATCCATTCTATATTTCAATTCTTGTGGAGAGAGCCAACAAAAGCTTGCTTACTGCAAGAAAGTCATACAGTGAGTAAAGAAAAAATGAACAAAATGCTGCTTTGCACGTAAAATATTCATGTGTTCATATGTTGGGCTAATAACTTCTCCCTCTCAAAGGAATTTTATGGCCAGTAAAGGCATCACGGGGAAATGGACCTGCAAAACTGTACCCCACAGCTTCCAGCTTGGTGGGACATCCTGTGGTGTGTTTACATGTAAAGTGAGTAAGCTGGCATATTAAAATGTTTTACGTTGATTAAATTGTCTTCATAACTTTAAGAACCCTGTTGAATCTAACATTTATGGCTTAGTTTGCAGAGGCTGTTGTCACAGGTGGTGATCTGAAGTTCCCCTGTGCAGCGGAAGACACAGCCAAATATAGAAAAGATATAGCAATCTTTCTACTGGAGCACACAGGTAGCATATTTTAAACCAACTTTACTGCATGTTTTTAGACAGGAGTACAAAAACAAGGACATGAGATAATATATTTGTTCCTTTCAGAGGATCTATGGGGAGGTGTGCCTACTATGTGGAGATGTGTATCCCTACACAGAAGACCATATAGATACCTGGGTATGAATAGTAGCCTAACAATATAAAATGCATTGTTTAATGGTTACATGCTTGAGTTAATACTAATGTCCAGCCTGTGCTTTTGTCTTTCACCATACAATGTGACTGCTGCCATGGCTGGTACCACTGTGAATGCATGAACTGGCCAGACATTGAAAAAACATTTACTTGCCCAGGCTGTGAAGGGCCAATGTAATAAAACATTTTTACCACCAAGCCTATTTGTGTTTGCTGTTTCATGTCGGCTACAGCCTAGTAGCCTAGCTATTTGTTGCAGACTTCATTTCAGCAGCATAGGTGGCCATGATGTAGGAATTCAGTTGACCAAAATTAGCACACAATACAATGGAAAGATTTCAAATGACAAACTTGGAAGAAAAATGGAGCCTTCCATTATACAGAAATTGTTGTTGGTGTAGTAGCCTAGGACAACACGCTCGCTAAATTGTTTAATGTTATGTAAATAGCTCTATGTTGTTTGAAATGACTGTTTACGAGGTATGAGCTTCCCATGGAACAAGAGGTCGCCAAATTGCTTAATATTACTCTTCCTGTCGCATCAGCTGTTGTGCAAACAGTCACCGTTCCCCACATTAACACATATCCACATCTAAAACGCTTTAAAAGTAGGCTACGCCGTTGTTTAACAACTGAGCTACATCAGGATATTCCGCTCCTCTCGGTTCACTTGCCATGAATGACTGCTTAACGGCCGACAACCTCCTTAATGAATATTCACTAAATCCCCGCCCAGAGGCCTGTACTACGGAGTTCAACCTACCCAGAAGTAACCCAGGGTTCCAGCGGGGAACCGGGGTTGACAAAACCAGGTTATCTAGTTTGCGGTTAATCGGTGCTACGACGCTGATTATGAAGTTGATTTGCTGAACCTGTGTTAACCTAATCAGAGTTACTGCGCGTTCACATAAAAGGGGGCGGATACCAGAGTCAAACACCACTTTTGACGATGGCACGGGCACCTTATTTCTCGGAAGAGGAATGCGCGATAATTATGCGGAGTTAGGAAGAGTTTAAATCCACCCTCACCGCGAAATCCAACACCGCTTCAGCGAGTAGAGTGCGACTGGTCTATTGGCAGCGGATTACAGATCGTGTGAATGCGTAAGTATGCCAGTTTTACTTATGTCCGTGAAAAGAAATAAAGCCTGCTGTCAGGACAATAAAATAAGATTTGGTACGTTAACTGTAAGAAATAATTTATCGTATGTACTTCACCACATGAAGCAGGATGATTGTATGTTTAGTCCCCTTGACTGTATGATTGTATGTATGTCCTCTGAACATTTTCAGAGGCAGCAGCAGCAGAAAACGCACCTGGCAACAGGTCAAAATGAAATATAAGAACATCATCCAAAATGGTAAGTGTGTGTGTGTGGTGAGGATGGGGGGAGAGAAGAGAGTGAGAGAATGAAAATATGCTTTTGTCTTTCTCACAGCCAACAAGAAGAAAGTTGCAGTGAGGGGCACAGGAGGAGGAAGGGCACCAGAGTTCCTCACTGTGGCTGAAGAGTTGGCCCTAGCCAACAACAGTGGCAGGCCAATTTTGGAGGGGGTGCAGTCCACCCCTGGTGCAATGGAAATGTCCACCCTCTATGTGCAGGGTAATGTATGGCATTGAGGTTTCATGTTAAAAGGACTTGTGTTTTTATTCAAAACAGTGACATGTCATGTGTTGTGTTTTTATGCAGTTGAGGATGGACACATGGCGACCACTACTCCACCACAGCCTATGAACAGTGAAACGCAGGCCCAGGTAATTAAAACTCATTACATTGCATGACTTCTAAATTATGCCGTCCATAAAGTATGTAGGTGCAGCCTGTAATTATTTGTCTTTTCAGGATGGAGATGATGACACCCTAACTGCCATCTCTGACGCCCCCATGCAGGTTAAAACACTTTACCACTGCTACTGTAGGCTGTGTGAATATTGTAGGAATAGTGACCCTTACTCTTAAGTAGCGTGTCTGAATCGAGTAAGTTGTGTGATTAATGCTATGAATCTGTGTACTTCTTTTAAAGGGGGACTTGGAACCGCACCTGTTCCCTCCTGACGCCTCCATGCCAGGGACCTCGCAATCCCATAAAGTACAGTGTCTTCCTCCTTGGTTGATAAGAAGTACCGAATCTTATACATACTAGGCTAATATGTTCATTCTGGGGTGGGGGTTCTGTCGGCCGGAGTGGACAATGTCCGCAGTCTGTACAAAGGCATGCTGGAATTGGATTGCGAAAAGAAGAGACTGGAGATAAAAAAGCTAAAGCTTGAAATTGAAAAGCTGGAGCACGAGAAAAAGGTATTAGCCTAGTACATATTATCACTCCATTAATGTGTAGCATTCAGTTTGACTTCATGTTCTCTTTTCAGGCATGGGAGACTGCAAATAAATGAATATTGCTGAAATAATTGCGACATTTCATTCTTGTGTCTTATTTATTTCAATTGTGTCAGTGATTGAAGAATTGGTTGGCAATTGCATCCCTCACTGCACGTCCTGTGGGATGGTCAAGGGTCATGGGGTCAGTGACATCTGGGGGGAGAGGATTGTGATTTGGTACCCTCTCTTTTCTTGTGGCTATGTTGTGCAGTACCACACATGCTGCTATTGTCTGGCAGGCCCTCTCAGGCATCATGCGAAGGCCTTTCAGACTTGCAAATCGAGCCTTCAAAATGCCAAAGGTGTTCGCCATTCTGACCCTAGTGACACTGTGGGCATGGTTGAAGGCTCTCTGAGCCCTTGATTGTGGGTCTGCAAATGGTGTCGTCAGCTGTTTCAGACACGGGTAGCCACGGTCCCCCAGCAGGATTCCATCAAAACGCCCTTAGATGAAATGGAGGCAAGTTAGTGTGAAACAATGGCATAGCAGTAGCATGCTGATTGATGTTTCCTGAAAAGATGGGCTACTATATTCTGTTCAACATGCAGGATCTTACCTTCTTGGAATCTCTGAGAGTAGTGATTCTCAAAAAATGAGAGCATCATGTACAGACCCTGGCCATCTTGCATCCACACTTGTCACCATGTACTGGTGATCACATGTCATCTAAGAATATATGCAAAGGTGAGGAACAAGAGGTTCAAGCACTTGTCACCCCTGAAAATCAAACCATGTGAGGGACAAGAAGTAATGCAAAATGGGACCAACAGTTGATTGGTTAATTTTGAGATGCGGCCATGTCCTATTTCAATGTATACCTATAGGCCTATAAATTACATCTTTTACCTGCACATTGATGGTATGTTGGGATTTCCTATTCACAAAATCCCCCTCATGCTCTCCCAGGGGTGCACAGATGGGAATGTGGGTACAATCAATGGCTCCTCGTACTCTTGGAAAACCTATATTGTTGGTCAAATCAGTTACCGGTCATAATTCGGTTTTTGATAAAATGCGATTGCATAGAAGCCTTCTTTGATTTGAAGTGCAGTTAGATGGCCAGGGAACACGACAAATGCATCCACCTGTTTAGTAAGAGCATGTACCACTTTCCGAATCGCACGGCATACAGTGTTCTTACTCAGATATTCAGTATCACCGATGGAATACAGATATTGTCCGCTGGCGAAATAGCGCAAGGACAGGCACACAATCTGCTCGATTGTGAGGGCCTGACTTCGGCGGGTTACATTAGAGACGTCCGCCACGATCAGCTGGCACAGGTAACGAATTCCCTCAGCTGAAAATCTATATCTTTCATGGAGAACATCGTCCGGTACGCCAGCGGATTCTGGCGGTCTCTAAATACCCGTGCCCTCCGAAGAGAGCCCCTCACAATCCGCGCGCCAATGTCGTATGGGTCGTCCAGGTACGCTGTCATTGTCAAGAGGACGCGTCAGCGGAGGAGTGCTGTTTAAATAGGGTGTGGTTAATCGGAAACCTGGGGTTAAGCAAGATCTAACTGAGACGACCAGGTTTGAGATGTGGCGTATATTGCCATGGCAACATTCCCCGGTTTCAACATATCCACCTTTCGTAGTCGCGGTTAGCCTGGAAGTTAGGCTGCACGTGATGAAGTTACTCTCGAAGTTACCCTGATAAGCCAGAAAACCGGCTTCGTAGTACAGGCCTCAGGGCAGCTCAGAATTCGGGGAGCCGAATATCTCGGAACACCGGCCATCCACCACACAGAAACCCACGACGCATTCAAGGAGACCAGCACCCTCTAGTGCTCTGAATCAGGGTTACAGCTGCACCTGCGGGGGGAGAAAGAGCCAATCAGGTCCGGGGTGGGGGTATAAGTGGGCTGAGTTGCCAGCAATGTTAATGTTGTGTATTGTTGAAAATGTTGTGTGAGCTGGAGAGAATTAGTGTTGGGCGAGATGAAGAAACGGCCCAGGGCCGAACAACAAATAAAGCGAAGCCCGCCCCGGGCGATGCGAGAACCACTATTCCTGCGTCAGTCTCAGTCCTTCGGTAGCGAGACCGCTACATTGTTATTATTATTATTATTATTATTATTAGGCTATTATAGCTACAATTTTCTCGGAGAGGAAAAACAGAGAAGATCAGCAGTTTCTAAGATACTCAAACCACCCCGTCTAGCGCAGTCATTCCATGGGGTATGTCATGGATCATATTGGATCATATATCTACCCCATTTTGATTTTTGAAATGCACAACAAATGAACAACTGAACTTCTTGACCATATCTGCATACTTTTCAGCATTTTTATTATTATTATTGACATCAGATGCACAGAACAAAGAGAACAATAACTTTATTTTCTGAGCGTAACAATTAAGGCCATACACGTGCGGCAACAAATATCTGCGAGCATAACGTGCATTGCGAACATACAGAAGACATCCTCATGATTAGAGGGCACCCGAAACACAGGTCAAAATTACATAAAAAAAATTTCAAGATTAAAAATATCAGGAATAATTTATATGGCATTCCCATATGGTAAATGTACACTTGTAACGTAGCATCATTTTTACATCATGCGGAAATTAAATTTCAGCAGGAAAGAGCATGGAAATAGACCTTTAAACCCCTGCTGTTCAAATAGCTACAGCTACATGACGTCATGTTTAATCGCGTATGGGAGAGAGGGAGGGGGACGAGGCTAACAAGACTGTCATTAAACCAGTATGGTGCCAAATTGATTTCACTAGAATTGCCAACTTTTCTTGTCCGTCGGTTACTGTTTATGGCCACTGTCATTTTAATTCCGTGCAATCGCGGTACTATGACGAGCTCGTCAACTTGAGGACAGTTTACCATATCCTGCTACTGTCCTTAACTTTAGGTATGCTGCGTAGATGACAAATTTGCACAGCTTCATTGAGTTTAAAGCAAATTCCAACACGGAGGTTAGCGACATGGGGAAAGATTGATTTTTCTTTTGTTTCTTCGATGCGTGACGAGTAATGTCGTTTTCCAGTTGCGATTGGATATCTCGTAATTAGGTTGTAATAGAACGTCAAGAAAGATGATTTTCAGAACCGTACTGCTAATTTTGATGTTGTGTTCCGTGGGAATTAATGCAGTGATCGAACCAATGAGCCTGGGGATCGCTGTCGGAATGGCAGCCGCTCTCTCAGGCTTCCTCGCTTCCTATCCGAATGTGCTGTATTACTTCCATGAGTGTTGCAGACAGGAATGGATATCGCTCAATGAATCAGGTGGGATTTTTTTAATTAAAATCTAACGACCTCTTTGGCTAGCTTACGGGTTTTATAAGATGGATTTTTGACTATTAATATTTCATGTTTTCACGTTTATTCAGTAGGCTCTCATGCTAAATTTATGCTTTAGCTGATATATAGTGTAAAACCTGCTGCACTGCTGTCAACCTGTAACGTTAGCGCTGACCTTTGGTAAACTCAAATGAGTTGTAAAATATTGATTTTGTTATTGCACAGAGTGCCATTCTTGTCTTTAACTCCTGCACTATAGGCCTAATAATGGTACAGCCGGATTCTGTCGGTAGTGATAACCTTGAAAATATTCATGCTTTGCGCTTCCGTGATAGTCCATGCGTACCGTTATTTTGTCAACAATAAACCCAACCTCTGACTCAGTACCTTAAAAGGCGCTCTTAAACGGGCCAGGATAGTCCATTTGAGACGAGTCAATAAAAGACTTCCCTGCTTCTTGAGGATTCTACGAGGAATTATACGGTTTCCGGGCGCTTTTTTGCGTGTGGTCTTTGGATAAAATGCAACATCGTCTCTGAAATTGGCCCCGTTCCCCTCTATTTTGCGCCTGGCGTTGAGGTAGATATTCCGGACGATTTCTCTGGTCCGAAACAGCAGACTTCTAACCGTGGAACTGCCAGATTCCTTCCGAAATTCTTGCCTTGGTGCTACATGCGTCTTAGATTTAGAAATGGATAAAACATGAAAAGTGTGGGCTTTGGATGTCTCCTGTATTTTTAATTGGGGAGTAGGGGCAGCTTTACAAGTTTGGGGGAGATAGCACCGAAGTATTTAGAGTTTCGTAATTTGAAATTTTGTAGCAAATTATTTCTTGTTGTGAGCCAAAAGTGTACACGGGTACACAGGTAGATATTTAGCTTAATTGATAATACAAGAACTGTGACAGCCTCCATAGAATTGTGTGCACCGGAAGTCTACGAAGGAGCTGGCTGGATTTAATGCAAGTCAAAATAACTTCCGGTAGCGCACAATGATGACAGCTCAAGGAAGTGCCCGACACAGTTGTTTCGCTTAGGTTTCGCTTTCTTATTTGCTAGCTACTGGGATCGCTAGTTTCTTGACGTTACTGTACTAGCAAGCTTTTCGCTATGCGTGCATTTCTGAAAAAAATTATTGGTTTGGTTTTGATATCGGTTGTCTTCGTGGATGCAATTGAGCCCATCTCAACCACCTTGTTTGTAGGAGCAGGTGCTTGGTTGGGAAAGAAACTGTACAATCATTTCTATGAAACATGCGATGACAAATGGATTATGTACAATTCAACGGGTAAGTCAATTACCGGACATACTGCATCTCCTGAAATCTGTCTTGGTCCACCCTGTGCTAACCGCTTGAAAGTGTTAGCCTCGCTCGCAGTTGTAGCAGTTCTGCGCCTTTTTACTAACTTAGCGGACTAACGGGCGGTCAAGCACCAGATGTGTCAAAATAGCGTTGTTTCGTCGAGTAAATTCGTGGACCGATCCTGGCCGTTTCCTTTTGCTTCTTGGCCAGTGTAGTTTCCTGGCTCCAATTTCCTGCCGGTGCAATTGTTTTGAAATCCTGGGTTCAGCTGCGATAGTGAAGATTCTTCAAATTAAAGGACAATTTTTATCCCCGCCAACACGAAGTGGGAGGGGGATATAGGTTTGACTTCCGTCCGTCCGTCCGCCGGAGAGAAAGGGGACAACTTTTCTCAGAAACTATTACAAATAGGACAACCAAATTTGGTGTGTAGCTTCAGACCATAATGGCCTTGATCGAAAATAAGACGCACACGATTGGCGGGGGATGTTGTTGACCATGTCGACTTGTTATTTATTGCCCCTTAGGTTTACAAAGCGACCTGAAGAAGAAGCTCTTTGGTCAACATTTAGCCTCCAGAGTTGTCATGAAAGCAGTCACTGGATTCATGAATAACAAAAACCCAAAGAAGCCACTGGTTCTCTCCCTGCATGGATGGACAGGGACAGGCAAGAACTTCGTTAGTCAACTAATTGCAGAGAACATCTACCGTGAAGGAATGACTAGCAGCTATGTTCACCAGTTTGTAGCCACCAAACACTTTCCCCACTTAAGGGAGGTCGATTCCTACAAAGTAAGTAGTCACCAAGTATCTATCAGATGATATCCATTGAGCAGGTGGAATATTGCACTTTGTACCTGCCAGTTACTTGTGATCTGGAAATTTATAAACCATTTATGTCAATTTTTGTTCAGTACCCCACCTATAGATTGGAAGCTTGCAAGCTAGAAAACCTGTATGCTTCAATACATAGTGGTTGTCTGTATTATGGGTTATTTCCCAAGTGAAACTACATGAATCTGATCATCTCTTAACTTAAGGTATGTTGATGCTCAAACAATAATGCATTGATTAACTGTCGATGTGCTGATCCTTTGGTCTACCAACAGACACAGCTGCAGCAGTGGATCAAAGGTAATGTCACAAAGTGCCCTCGCTCCATGTTCATCTTCGACGAAATGGACAAGATGCATGCTGGACTCATCGACTGCATCAAACCTTACCTTGATTACTATGAGCACTTGGAAGGAGTATCCTATCGCCAAGCCATTTTTATCTTCCTCAGGTGGGCCAGACGGTTTTAGATTAACCTAGTGAAATATTTGTGGTATACAAACATGATCAAAAGTGTTGGTACCATTCCCCTTTAAAAGAAAAAAAAATTAAATTATTTTTAAAGATTTTATAATTTTCTTTGAAAGAACCTGAAATTTAAAAAATCAGTTGGCATTCACCATTTTTAGCTCACCTGACGACGAAGTGAGATGAGATTATGTCATTGCCTGTTTGTCCGTCGTTCGTTGTCATTCGCTGTCCGTAAACATCTTCTCCGAAGAAACCACCTGGCCTATGAAGCTGAAGCTTGTCAGGTACCTTCCTACCCATGAGGAGACCAAAGTTTGTTCAAGGCGTTCCGATCCGATTTCAAACATGGTGGCCATATTAAAAATCACAGCATTGGCCATCTGAAAGCTATTTATGCACGTATTCAGCTGAAATTTGCTATGTAGTCAGTACGTGGCAAGATGCATCACATATCATACGGCTTTTTCCGTATTTCGAATTTTGACCTTGCTTTCACCTTCAACTTTATACAACCCCTGTGAGTTACATTGAAATATTTCAAAATCATCTTCTCCAAAACTACTTGGGCAATGAAGGTGAAACTTGACAGGTAACTTCCTGCCTATGAGGACACTAAGTTTTGTTCAAGGCGTTTCGCTCCGATTTCAAAGATAGCCGCCACGGCGGCCATATTGAAAATCACATAATTGCCCATCTGAAAGCTATTTATGCACATATTCAGCTGAAGTTTGCTCTGTAGGTAGTAAGTAGCAAGATACATCACATATAATGCGAGATTTTCCGTATTTCGAATTTTGACCTTGCTTTCACCTTCAACTTTATACAACCCCTGTGAGTTACATTGAAATCTTTCAAAATCATCTTCTCCAAAACTACTCGGCCAATGAAGGTGAAACTTTACAGGTACCTTCCTGCCTATGTGGACACTAAGTTTTGTTCAAGGCCTTTCGCTCCGATTTCAAACATAGCCGCCACGGCGGCCATATTGAAAATCACATAATTGCCCATCTGAAAGCTATTTATGCACATATTCAGCTGAAATTTGCTCTGTAGGTAGTAAGTAGCAAGATACATCACATGATTTACGTGATTTTCCGTATTTTGAATTTTGTCCTTGCTTTGACCTTCAACTTTGTACGACCCCTCTAAGTTACAATGAAACCTTTAAAACTCTTCTTCTCTAAAACTACTTGACCAATGAAGCTGAAACTTGACAAGTATCTTCCCACTCATTAGGACACTAAATTTGTTCAAGGCGTTTCCCTTGAGTGGTCAGGTGAGCTACAGGGCCCGTCACACTATTTTTTTATTCAATTATTCACATTACTGACATTTTGCTTGCTTTTGATTTTCACTGAACTACAAAAACAGAAAAAAGTTGGGACAGTACGTTAAATTCAAATTAAAACTGAAAGCAATGATTTGTAAATTATTTTTGATATGTATTACTTTGAGATCAATACTGCAGTACAGTATTTGATGCATCACCATAAGAATTTATTTCTGAAAGTGAGCACTCATTCCAATTTTGATTCTTGCAGCAACTTTCCAAAAAGGACTGTAAAGTATTTACCTTATTGTAATGTTGCCGTTCGTTTTCACAACACTTCAGCGTAGTCATTTACCCAGGACTACAATTTTTTTTCTATATAATTGTACATATATGTCAATCATCTGGTCAAAAAATCAGACTGTTTTCTCAACTCCTTCATATGAAAATAATTTTATGAAATGTAGGCGTTTTTTATCCCCACGACAGCTTGCGTTTTAACTACTTTTTTGTCAGAAATGCAGAAAATGTGAGATATTTCTACTCTGAACACACAGATTTGATGGCATCCACAATTTAGTAAGTCAGTTTATCCAAAAATGTAGATAAAATTGAGTTCATAGCCCAAATGAAGGCAGCTTGTTCTGAACTGATTCAGTGTCTTGGTCAGCAAGCTAATAAAACCTTGCGCTCTGCCCCTGGAGCCCTGGTGCAGACACAATGCATATGATGTTCTGGAATGGAACCCAACTGGTATTCTGACGAACAGAAGGAGGCCACGAGAGAAGTCCAGTCTTAGAATGTTTCATGAAGTTGACAAAGACATCACAGTTTTCATCTGACCGCTCAACAATGCAGCCCACAAACCAATCCTTGTCATAAATGCACGCAACATACTTTCAAAACGTGTCATATAAACCTTTTCATGATAAAGACAGATTTGGTCAGCTTCATCAAAGGATATGCCACACCGCCAAGATGGAATCCTTCTGTCTTCAGGTTCAAGTTCACTTATTGTAATGAAACCAGTCTTTCTGCAGTGTGTTCTCTTGTGACATTCCTCACCCAGAGAAACACCAATTTTGCACATCTTAGTTGCCATGCTGAATGTCAATGAACTGAATGAGGCTTCTTTTGTTTTCAATGTATGGCTGATGCAATGCTGAAATAAAGATGATGCAATACACGGTTAGCTGATGAAATACCTGATAAGCAGATGTAATGCAAGCAAAAGCAGCCAGTCATCACTCATTTGCACACCTTCTCTGTAGCCTAGCACTATTAATAAGAAACAGGAAGTCTCAATAGTTAGTTGTAGTTAAGTCGTCTAAGGGCGAAAAGTGTCTATAATTTATATAATTATATGTAAAAACAATCTGATTTTTTGACCAGATGATTGACATACATGTACAATTATATAGAAAAAAAATTGTTGTCCTGGGTAAATGACTACGCTATGATTTTGACTGTTAAAAATTGGTCTTAAATTGCATTTTTTTCAGTTGGAGCCATTTTTGGAGCTCCCTTACTCCTAAATTATGATTTCAATGCTGTCCAAAAACTTTCTACCGATAGTCATGTGCCTAAATAGAAGGAATGTAGCCCCAATAAACGGTTGTTATTTATTGTAGCATGACAGTTGCCCCCTGAAAATTAAAATTTTCATTTTCGCACATAACAAAACCACTACTTTGGAGGCTAATACCTCAAAAACTAGAGGAGATAGGACTTTTCTAATGACAGATCCTGAAAGCCTGGGTCCTAATTACGCACTATCCCACTTCTCAAGCTCACAACTCATTTCATTCCCAAGATATTGGCATCCAAATATGGCTGTTCTTAAACATGCAAGATTGGCAAGGGTCAAAAATGTGGTATACCACCCTATTTTGAAGAGCCACAGCACAAAAACCCTTTAGAATTTTGACAAAATATTTTGCGCATGTTCCTCATATATGTTAAGGTACCAGTACAAATTTTTTTAGCCAAATCCGAGTTGGTCATTAAGGGACCTCTGGTTGAGTTCATATGGAATGACCCAATACACAATGTCCTCTCTGAAGTGTGGAAGGTGCCTTCGGGCCCAGAGAAGTCAACAGCACTTCAGGATGCTACAACCCCATTTCCAAAAAATGTATAAGCTGTGTAAAATGTGAATGAAAACAAAATGCAATGATTTTCAAATACTTTGTATTTTGAACTGTAGATTTATTTGAAAATAGTATGAAGACAATGTAGAGTTAGGCCGGGAAATAATTGGACAGTGACACAATTTTCATGAGTTGGGCTCTACATGCCACCACATTGGATTTGAAATGAAATATCCACAACAGAATTGAAGTGCAGGCTCTAACGTTTAATTCAAGGAGTTGAACGAAAATATCTGATTGAAAATGAAGGAATTGTACACATTTTTATACAGACACTCCATATTTTAGGGGCTCAAAAGTAATTGGACACATACGCATAACCTACACAAAATGTTTGTTTTTTTTTTTTCAATATTTTGTTGCGAATCCTTTGGAGGCAATCACTGCCTGAAGTCTGGAACCCATGGACACCACCAAACGCTGGGTTTCCTCCTTCTTGATGCTTTGCCAGGCCTTTACAGCAGCAGCCTTCAGTTCTTGTTTGTTTGTGGGTCTTTCTGCCTTAAGTCTTGTCTTGAGCAAGTGAAATCCATGCTCAATTGGGTTGAGATCCGATGACTGACTTGGCCATCGCAGAACATTCCACTTCTTTGCTTTAATAAACGCCTGGGTTGCTTTTGCTGTGTGTTTTGGATCATTGTCTATCTGTATTGTGAAGCGCCGTCCAATCAACTTTGCTGGATTTGGTTGAATCTGGGCAGAAATTATATCCATGTACACTTCAGAATTCATCCGACTACTTTTGTCTGTTGTCACATCATCAATAAACACAAGTGACCCAGTGCCACTGGAAGCCATGCATGCCCATGCCATAACACTGCCTCCACCATGTTTTACAGAAGATGTGGTGTGCTTTGGATCATGTGCTGTTCCCTTTCTTCTCCAAACCTTCTTCTTCCCATCATTCTGGTACAGGTTTATCTTTGTCTCATCTGTCCATAGAACACTGCTCCAGAACTGGGCTGGCTTCCTGAGGTGTGTTTTGGCAAATTCAATTCTGGCCTTTCTATTTTTTGTACTTATAAATGGTTTGCACCTTGTGGTGAATCCTCTGTATTTACACTCATGAAGTCTTCTCTTTATAGTAGAGCTAGAGACAGCTGCACCTACTTCTTGGAGAGTGTTCTTCACTTCAGTGGATGTTGTGAATGGGTTTTTCTTCACCATGGACAGTATTCTTCGATCATCCACAACTGTTGTCTTCCGTGGACGTCCAGGCCTTTTTGAGTTCCCAAGCTCACCAGTGCACTCTTTTTTTTCTTAGAATATACCAAACTGTCGATTTGGCCACTCCAAGCAGTTCTGCTATTTCTCTGATTGACTTTTTCTTTTTTTCCAGCCTCAGGATCTTCTGCTTCATCTCCATTGAGAGCTCCTTTGACCGCATGTTGTATGGTCACAGCAACAGCTTCCAAATGCAAAACCACACACCTGGAAACAACCCCAGACCTTTTCAAGTCAAGTCAATTAGTTTCACTTCTTAATTGATGACAGGTTAACGAGGGAGAAGCCCATGCAGCCTTCTGAGTCAATTGTCCAATTTCTTTTGGTCCCTTGAAAAGGAGATGGCAATGTTTTAAAGAGCCATAATTCCTAAACCCTGTGTCCAGTTTGGATGTGGACACTCACAAATCGCTGCTGAGAGTGTGCACTTTAAGGCCATATTAATTATATAATTGTATTCTGAATATGTTTTTTGTAAACCGCTAAAATAACAAAACTTGTCACTGTCCAATTATTTCCGGGCCTAACTGTACCTGATGTTGAAACTGAGATTTTATTGTTTTGTTTTTTTTTTTTTTTAAATATCTGCTTATTTTGAATTTGATGTCAGCAGCACATTTCAAAAAAGTTGGTTCAGGGGCATGTTTGCTATTGTGTTGCATCATGTCCTCTTCAATTAACACTCTGCCAGCATTTGGGAACTAAGGAGACCAACTACTGTAGTTTAAAAAGCAAAGTATTTTCCCATTCTTACTTTCCGTAGGATTTCAGCTGCTCAATAGTTGGCAGCCTCCTTTGTCATATTTTTCATTTCATAATGCGCCAAATATTGTCAGTGGGTGACAGGTCCGGACTGCAGACGGACCACTTTAGCACCCAGACTTTTTTGCTACTGAGCCATGTTGTAGTAATTCATGCAGAGTATGGTGTCTGGCTTGCTGTTGCTGAAATGAGCAAAGGCCTTCCCTTGAAGAGGGCATCTGGATGGCAGTAGATGTTGCACCAAAACCTGTATATATCGTTCACTATTAATGGTGACTTCACGGATGTGCAAGCCACTCATGGCATTTGTACTAATGCATCCCCATACTATAATGGATGCTGGTTTTAAATTTTTTGCTTATGACTAGCAGGATGGCCCCTCTCATCCTCAGCCCAGAGGATGTGGCATCTATATTTCCAAAAAGATCAATTAGACCACAGGGCAGTTTTCCTTAGTCCATTTTAAATGAGCTTGGCCCCAGAGAAGAAGACGGTATTTCTGGATCCTGTTTATGTCTGGTTTAATCTCTACATGGCAGAGTTTTAACTTGGATTTGTGGATGCAGTGACAAACTGTGTTTGCTAGCTATGGAAGTCCATGCAGTGATTTCCAGGACAGAATCCTGTCTGATTTGAATGGATTGCTGCTTAAGGAGCTGAAAATCACTGCCATTCAGAATTGGATTTTGGCCTTGCCCCAAGCATACAGAGATTTTTATAATTAAAAGATTCCAAGAATCCATATCATGTACCATAGAGGACCAAATTATTTTCAATTTTCAGTTGAAAATGTTTTTCTTAAAGTGCACCTATGATGGTTTCCATGATTTTGACATCGTCGTGAAAATTATATTGTTTTTTTGCGCATTTGAAAGGTCTGTGTCTTTTCACACCTCTAGAAGAAGCGCTCTCTGCCGCAAAACACACTGCTCCAGAGCTGACTGAAATGCCCCAATAGCTTCTGGCCATTTTATTTTCTTCAATTGGTGATGTCCCCAATTGAATTTTGGTGCCAAGCAGAGTTTGGCACGCCCTTGAATCAAGTGGATTATGGGACCAATCGCAAGTGAGTGATCAAGTTGACCAATCCCAGCACACTGGGGTTTTCGGGAGGGTGGATATTTTTCAAAAAACAATAACATCAGTTTCAACATTTGATACGTTGTCTTTGTCCTATTGTCAATTAAATATATGGTTTTAATTGATTTTCAAATCATTGCATGCTGTTTTATTTACATTTAGCACAGTGTCCCAACTTTTTTGGAAATGGGGTTGTATTTACAAGATTGCCTTTTTTGCACAGTGTAGTTATTACTGGGATTTGTGAATATGCCTCCATTTTGTAGTACCTGACAAAGGCTTGCCAAAGTTATCCTGAGAGTGATTATATATCACTGACAGTTCTTGATGCAGTGCTGTCTGAGTGATTGATAATAAAGTTTTTATTTTTTCCCTCCATTTGAGGAATCCTTTAGTTCAGTCTGGCGTCAGTTCTTTTATTATTCATTTTTAGTATTTCTATGGGCTATCTACAGTTGTACCCAGGCCATTTTTGAATGTCTTTGTAGAATAACTGAGAATTCTGCTTTTATTCAGTTTGTTTCATTCTTTGGCAAACCAAAAGCATGCAAGCAGGCATGACAAAAGAGCTCTTTATTCCAACACTTTTCAGGTGTTGCATTGCATCAGTGAGATGAGAGGGTACCAACTCCTTTGACCGGATTTGTATAATTCAATATAATGATCATCTCAATCCATGAAAGTGCTTCTTTTTCCCCTAGGTATAACTCTAACGGTTTCAAGTGTTGGAGTGGAAGGAGAAAATGATTAGATATTGTCAGGAAAGGGAGAGCTTCAATTGGCCATGTTCCTCACTGCTGCTAGTGCGACTGCTACAACTACTATTACCATAAACAATTCATCTTAATGCTGCTGCACATAAGTAAGTCCTGTGGTTGACAGAGTCCTTGGAATTGTGCTGCTTCATCCTTATAGGGTGTCTAGTCGTCTGGCATGATGCCTGTGCTGCTTGCCTTGATGACATCATAGAGAAGTGGCAGCTGTTGGCCTTTCAAAGTTTTCAGAATGTTGCCGTCAGGATAGGCATCCATTGGGTTTTACATGATTGAACGTGCACAGGCTTATTTTTGGTTGGTTCTTGTGGATCCTCAGTAATGCAGGGGGTGAGAACATCACACGAGTTGTGCTGAATTTCTGGAGGGAAGGCAGAGATCGAGAGGAGATCCAGCTGAAGGACCTTGAGACAGCACTATCGCTTGAGGTCTTCAACAACAAGAAAAGTAGGTGTTGTGCCACGATGGACTGTGTGGTTTTCCGTTGTGTCCTCTATTTTACGTAATTACAGGAAGCGTTGTTCTTTCACATTTTTGTTCTTTGGGTCTGTAGGTGGATTCTGGCACACCAGCCTGATTGATAAGAACCTTGTGGACTTCTTCATCCCCTTCCTGCCTCTGGAGTATAACCACGTTCGCATGTGTGTCCTGGCCGAGATGGAGGCTCGAGATTCGATCCCAGATGAAGGAATTGCGAGCACAGTGGCCAATGACATGACCTACTTTCCCAAGGAGGAGAAGGTCTTCTCCGTGAAGGGCTGCAAAACAATTGGAGGGAAGTTGGACTACTACAGTTAGGGCTGCTGGCGCAACAATTAAACTGTAACTTCTGCGGCGAAGAACTGTGTGCCAGTCCTTCTTGGCCTATGAATTCCAGCAGCAGAACAGTCAAGAAAGCCTGGGCTAGTCCAGCCTCTGAACTCATGAAGAGCCAAGCTGTGCTCATTGTGCCCAACTAACTGTAAAGTGATTTAATGCTGAATGACAGTGGAGCTCCTGGGTGTTGGACAGTGGCCCTGTTTTACTGGGCTGTGGAATATCTCCTCTAATTGAGGATGGAGAAGGGGATTCTTATAGTAATTTTAATGAAATAATGTATGAATGACTTTTCATGATTGCATGTGCTTACACATGACAAATTGGACTGGTTAAAAAAATTGTGGGCTTTTCCTATATCGTGAAACTCGCCCTGGGTTTCTGTTGAATGGTTGCTCTTCCAATTTTTCCATTCTGGGGGAAATGTGTGTCTTATTACAGTATGTAAGGGGGGGTATTCTACTACTAATGTTTTCTGCTATGGTTACATTATAAATGCGTATTCAGTCCTTTGTGTTGCTCCATAAATCAAGAAGACGCCATCTATTTTGTTAAAAAAGAAGAAAAAAAAAATCATCAGTGAATGCATAAACCCATTCTGGATCTCGCGACATGATTAATATTAAAGTTGTAATTGCCATGGAAAACCCAACTAGGAAATATGTTAACAGAGCAAATGGCAATTTTTATTTTAACTAAGTAGGTCATGTGCACTATGTGCCTCTAGTGTCATGTTTAGCCGAAGTTCACCCAAGTGTACATCAAACTGCTGCTGTCGAAACACTTCTTTGTCCATAGAGTCAATGTGCACCTCTATGTCTTAATTAATATTAATGCCAGAGATCTAAATAAGAAGGGGGACAACTGTGATTTTTTTGTTTATGATCTTTTTGTGATTAAATTGAATTCTGAGGAAAAATTTACTTGTTTTTCAGAGTGGAAATTTCTCCATTCAGTCCACTTTCACCCTGCTCTCCCCTATATTGAGCAGGCTTGAGAAGGTTGCCTTTGAAGAGTTCCCAGTTTAGCCCAGGAATTAAGATCCCTTCTCCTGAAATGCGTTTTGAAATTCCTGCTGTTGTTTATATCACAAATAGACCCACCTACTCTACATCGTTCAGCCCTGTCAGCTCTGTGTAATTTTGTTGACTTGTGCAAATCCTCCTTAAATGACTAACATTGTCTTATGTCTGTGACAGTACAAACATTACCTTCCCTTGAGCTCAGAGTGGCATGCATTTTACTGCGCTAGTCTGATTAAAAGTGGATTTTTGTCTGACTGTAAAAATCATTAGGATTCAATCACTGAGTCCTGAAAACTTGAGCAAGTTTAATCTTGGAGAAAAAAATAATACTTCCTGCTTTGTTGAGTGGGAGTCCCAGTTCACCTTCAGATTTTGGTCTCTGGAGAACTGTAAGTTTTAAAAGTCCCCTATTATGCCACCTGGTGTACAGCTAATTAGACATGAGCCAGTTCCATGTCTCGCCTTCCTGACATCACAAGGGGCAGTGACCACCTAGAATAACGAAATCTGATTGACTGCTTGGCTGAAGTTGATCAGTTCTTCTTGCCTCTGGTTGGTTACTTCCCCATGTGATGTGAATAAGTTACAGTTTGTTAGAGGGCTGATGCAGAAATGTATGGGCTCAGTAAATGCCATATGCCATTTGCTGATCCCCCATATATTTCTGTATTGGCCCTCGAACAAACTGTATCAAATTTATCCCACCTGAGACCTTTTTTCTACATGCAGGCCAATTCGGCTGCAACAGAGATGCTAAGGGGGATAATCTATTTGCACGCCTTGCATGGGCTCGAGATGTAATATGGGAATACAGGGCGTTTCCATGTGTCTGTTTTCGACCAACGCCATCCAAGTATTCTTGTCGGAGGTGGGATAAAATTCCTTCCAATAACCACTAGGTGGTGCCAGAGGTAGCATAGGGCTGAAAAAGTTGACTATAATAGGAGAATATTCACATGCGTGCAGAGTGTGGATTGGGGTTACCTTGTTGAAATGTGCTTAGGTATTTTGGACTTGTTGCTGGTAACAGTCTGGATGATCCTTTTCTTCTTAACGTATACACGTGTAAAATGGTAGCTGCACGTTTGCATGACATGAAGAGCAGTAATCCATCTGATGAGGCCGGCTCACATCAATTCCGATGCTGCTACTTTGTGCCGGGCTCTGGTGCACGCACAAGAATGAGCACACATGACCTAAGTGACTTCGTTTACGTTCTTTGAAGCACTCGCCGTTATTTTGTGGACATTAAGAAAGCATTTTGTTGATTGCATTATGCATTATATTTAATTAGCTTTGTTGGTGCAATTATGTTGTTTAAAAAATATCAAGTGCAAGCAGTGTTCAAAATCGAACAGTTTACTACTCAATGCGCCAGTATATCGTAGTAATCAGTGATGATTATTTACCACCACTGTCATTTAAAAGGGGTCCTAGCGTATTCTGTATCATTTTTTGGTGAAAATAGTATTAAAAAATACTATTGTAGGCAATGAGGAAAAAGCAAACAAAAAAAAATCATCATTCCCACAAGTGGGAGGTAAAAAAATATGGGCAATAAAAACACTGAAAACATCAATTTTTTTAATAATTAAAAGTTGTAAATTTTTTTTGACTTGTGCATAGTATGAATGCATGTTTGAAGGCTCATTCCATGATTATCGGTATTAAAAAATTGTATTGGACGCGATAGCACGACGAAAGGAGCTCTCAGAGATTGTTTGTAGCCACATTTCCACATTTTGACCTTAGTTGATGCTGGTTGGTCTCTTAGAAATATTTTGAAGACATTAAATGCTGCCATGGCACTGTAAGAAATACCATCAAGTGTTACAAAGAAATCGCTTCGCTGAAAACTAGTGGCAATGGAGGTGCGAGACGGAAGTGCCTCTGATGTTGTCAGTGTATTTCAAGAAAAAAAAAAATGGCAGTTTACAGCACAACAACTCTGTGATATGTATTGCTCCAGAAGTGAAGAGATTGAAGTCAAAGTTAACTCCGAAATCCTGTTTTATGTTTCTGTGTGCATTTTCTATATCATCCCAACTTTTTCTGCGTAGGTGTTGTACATAAGTAAGTCTACCGTCAGGGTCCTTCCCAGATCTATAATCTGTAAACAGTTTGGCAACTACTATTACTCATCTGCATCACTAAAAAAAAAAAAAAAAATCTTCTAATGTTTACAGACCTCAATTATGGACATGCAAGGATATAACTTGCCAAAGAAAGGTTTTTGGTCTTCAGCAAGCATACATCGAATGCAATTTCTGTCCTTCATTGACAAAAAGGTGTAAATAACCTGAAATGTAAAAAAAAAAATGCATACAAGCATGACAAATTTTAAGGACAAAAAAAGAGAATTTGCATATTTATAGACTTTAAATTATAAGTAATGAAATCATGAATAACCCTGTTTTTAAAACCTTCTGGTAAGACCAGATCTATTGTGTTTCTTTATTTTGGAAGAAAATATCAGTGTCATCTCAATTTTAAAATGATGGGAGTTTGCCAGCTTTTGGGGGAATGTTAAACCCAATCCTTCCAGTTCCATACAGGCTTCCTCTTTAGTTGAATTCCAAATTTTGAAGGTAGAATCTTGAAAACGCCATACTTTCAACAACAGTGTCTGAAGCGGAGACATTACTTTTTCTGGCAAGCTTTTGCAAGGCAAGTTCCACACCGAGTGAATCAGGATCACAACAAGACGCTATCCATATAAACTATTTTTCAGGATATTTTCTATTGTCTCTAATCCAAGCAAAGATCATGTTGACAAATTACACAGAGCTCAAAGTCTATACATATTTATGGACACGTGAATTCAGAGCTCTGCAGTCAGTGTAGGGCTGTAACAGATTTGATACACATAGCTCCAATGGTGTAATAGTTACTGCTTGTACAGATGCCAAAAATGGCTGTTCATTCTGCTAAACTTCAGGAGAGCAATGCCCTCAAGGAAAAGAAAAAGTCAAACGACATTGTTTCCCCAAACATGTTTAATTGGCACAGTTAACACAATGCAAAGTATTCAGTGCTCAGAAACACAAGCATACCAGATGTAACAAACAAAAAAGTGCAAAAAAAAATACCATTTGGCAGACTTCACATAACAAAACCAAAATCTTGGCAAAGCAAAAAAAAAAAAAAAAAGCAATTTTAGGAAAATTATCATTAAAACTTTAAAATAGATATATTCTTTCCTTTTTTTTTAACTTGCTTAAATGTTATTTATATATTTATATCTTTTCTGATTCTGTCAAGCTCCTGCTGTACATAGGACAGATTTGAGCTGTGCAAGCATGTTTTCCTTCATAGTGGAAAGGCAGGGGTTGTCCCATCTCTGGCATTTCTGCAGAAAATGATCACCATGAAAACCTTTGAGAAGGTGGAGCATGAGGACATATCCTTTACCTCTCCGCCCCCGAGATCTGAGCTCATCCACGAAGCCACACCTCAATGTCTTCCATCGAGTTCTCACAAAATGCACAGACTAATTTAAGCCTATACTTATCAAACCTGATGCATCAGCTTGGTGAACATAAACTGTTATTTTCTCCCAATAAATTTCTGCAATCCTGTGTGATCATCTGAGAATAATTATCAATCCAGAGAGATGTACATAATGAAGGATCCTTCTTTGATGTCAACTGATGTTCTGACACTGTTTCAGTCAATTATTGGCAAGGTTGCTCAAGCCATATCCTCAGAATAAACACCTTAAGGGCTTTTTCTTACTTCTGATACACATTCAGGACAGTCAAAAAACCAGCACTGCATAAACCAGAGCTTACTTCAAAGTTAATCCAGAAGACTTGAATTTTAAAGTTTGGACTTATTTTTCACATTTTCTTTCTTACATGTTTTGGTGAAGGGAGAAAACAGCAAAAGTAGAACCTAATCCAGCTTAAAACAGATTGCTAAAACCATCACCCAACAAGGAATCAATATAAACATATTCAAATCATTATGTACTATCAACAGAGGAAAACATGGATGTATTGCCTGCTTGGACTGACAATAATATACTGTCTTAGCCCACGCAAAAACAGCTGCTGTCCTCTTCAAAATAAACAAAACGACATAATTCTGACCTTTTAATTTACATACCACAGATCCATAGAATGCCATCTAACTGAATCAATATTGTCATATGGAGTTACTCAGTAATGCCAATTTGACTGTTTCTGTATATGGGAACATTAGGTGTAGATGAGTATTTGCCACAGTATATTTCAGCTAGACAACAGTACAACACACCCTGAAAAAGTGTAATGTGTGGGAGGGCGAATGATCATATAGCTGTTGCATTACCATAATAGCCCATAGGAAATATACGGAGACTCTTAAAAAGTAGATGAGGTTTAAAAGAAAAAGAAATTTTAAAAAAGATTCACAATGTTGCTCACATTTCTCGTATTAAGCCGCAGTTAATATGTATACACACATATACCAAAGGGCATTTTCATATTTATATGCACTGTACAGAAGATACCAGAATAATAGCGAAAAAAGTAAACAAAAAAGCTTGAGATCCCAGATGTTTCTGTGTTGGATGGAAGAGCGGTGATACCAGGAGTGCAAAACTAAAATAAGTAATGGTGTGAAGATGGGTTACCATGCTTCAAAAGATGGCATTTCAACGAAAAAGTTTCAAACAAAAATGAATACACAGGCACAAAACAAAGTGTAGCAAACATGTTAAGAACAGCACAGACGATGGGGTTAACTTAAATGACAGGCAAAAGGGCCAAATGCTTCTTCAAAGATTGGCAGAGGCAAGGAGACAGGGCAAGCATGCATGCTTAGAAATATCAAAACTGAGGAGTAAGCTGCCAGGGCAACTTCCTGAGGGTGTGAGCACCGACTGGAGCCAATGGCCAAGGGTGTAGAGCCTGGCGTGGGTTGGAGGCCAGAGAGAGGAGAGTGAGCCGGTAAGCATATCACAAAAGTGAAAGTGCGCGAGTCAATCATAGCGATGTTCCGCAGCTCAACGTGCTTTGCCAGAGATGATGATAATTGAATGTTTAATATTGAATAAAATTTTATTTGAAGCCTTTTTGTGTACAGTGCTTAACAAATTTATTTGACCACCTGTCATAAAAAAACGAGAAAATATGAATTTTGAAGAAATTTGTCAAAAACTTGTTTAAAACTAAAAAATTGTTTTGTTACTTCTTTGGCAAATAACAAGCTGAAACCACTAAATAGTCCTTATTCGTACATAAAAACAAAACAAAAAAAAAAACCAGGTTTTGTATGGCCTCCTTTCACCTTGATAACCGCTTGCATTCTTGGATTCAACCACTAAAACTAATTTTTACGTTCAGGAATGCAAGAAAATAACTGTTATTTGGCATCTTAATCAAAAAATAATAATACGCTTAACTATTTTTTTCTGCTTTTTAGTAAAACGGTGAATTTGAAAATTTCATGGATAACAACAATAATTATATTTTAGCATTAAAACTATCATTTCAGTTAGAGCTTGCGCATACAGGTGGATTAACCATTACAGAGACATAAAAATAATTTTGATAATTATCAACACTTTAAACCTTACATTGGGGGGTGGTCTAATAAATTTGTTTTGCACTGTATCTGTTCAGTCAGTGAAACCAGCATGCCTCTGCTGTGTCAGTGATTCGTCCATGTGACCGTGATAATGCACCCAATTGCAGCGTCAAAGCTTGGCATTGTACAGTGGTAGCTAACGTATTCGTGATAGAATTTAGTTATATGCTTCAGTAGAGCAGGATCACTTTTGCAGCATACTCCGTCGTTTCAAATCCCTTCTCTGGCCACAACGGGCTGTGCTTGGGGTTCAAAGCAAAAGCCATCAGCCGCCACACACACAGACATAAAAGCCAAGTTAGTACACCAAAAAGCAAGCTTTGCAGAAAAAATAGAGGCAAAATTACCAAATATGATGGGAGCTAAATTTGGTCGGGTTTTAATTTTTTCATTTCTCTGTCGTTTGCAACTAAATGCTACCATTTCAGAAGGAGCACTCAATGGATTTCTATATGAAATTGAAAACTTAAATGCCTGAAAACTTTTTCCATTACTGTCAGTTGTTTCTGACTAATGACCTTTAAAAGGAAGATGGGTTTTCTCCGAGGCAGCTTGCCCTGCCATTCCTGTGCCAGCCCCACACTTTTAGGAATCTGCAATAAAAAAATAAATAAAACGACAAACAAAAAGAAATGACAAAAACACGTTAGTGAAGACGTATGGAATTAAAGGAAAATTAACCCAAAAAAAAAAAAAACAAGAGATGGGGGAATCACTGTCACATTCTTCACAGTCAGGTAGGAAATCGATTTCTATGGGAGGGCAGATATTACAGTAGTCACTAAACAATGGTAATTCAATTTGTGAAAATCCAGTGTCTTAAATCAGGAGCTCCATCCTGATGTACAAATGAGTGGGAGTTTTTTTTTCCAAATATATTCAGTCCTGCCTGAATATGAAATTTTATTTTGACAAGCTAAAAGAAATAGGGACGATTTTTACTTGCGAATATGCCATAACCCCCCCTCCCAAAAAAAAAAAATCTATTTGTTATTCAGTTAAAAGAAAGCTATTGTGCTTCCCCAGCAATGGTCACATTGAATTTCTACCCTGATTGGATTAGATAGGCAATGAAATGCCTGGGTTAACCTGTTAAACTCTAGGGCATATTTTCATATTTTCCGCCCAAATTTCCATATCTATTCTGTAAATACATAGAATACATTCAAAATATTTTTTGTTTTATAAATAAACTACTCCTCAAATCAGAATAAAATGTGATTTCTGTTAATGATGCGATTCCATATGACAGTGTTACCGTTAAATGCAAATAATTTAGTGGCGTTTTTTATTTTTTTTCCCCCTGGAACTCATTGATTTTACTCAGCACATTACAGTACAGATATCACAAACAATCTCGCATTTTACATTCTTGCTGACAAGGGTCAACTTTCAGCACAAAAAAATGAGATTCAAGCCATTTTCAATTTACATAAGGCTGAATGAGGTTGAAAAAGTGGATCCTCCAAGGATCCTCCTGGCTGCTCAAACTGCTAGAACAGCTCCGAACCAGCAAGACTGTAAAAATGTACTTGACAGATTGTGTGGTGGGAAAGACCCGAGTAACACGCAAGTCATACGTATTTCCTCTCTGACTCTCCTCCCTTTCCACTGCCGTTTTAAAGGGTTTCTCTGTGTTTCTGTGCTGTATTTGTTTCCTCTTTAGTGGCACTGGTGGAAAGCCGCCCCCCTCTTTGTGTCTGTAAACTTGACTTAGTGCTTGATTGGTCAAGTTTCTATCAAAGTCTCTATCAAAACAACAGGACCTAAGCTTTCCAAAGACATAGTGATCATCATCAAGTAATGTCATTTAAGTGTCCTTGCTGTTTCATTGAATGAAGTGTTTAAACCATAGTAATTTACATGGAACAAACGTTTTATAAGTGCTATGTGCCACATTTTACATCACAGGTTCCCATCCCTGCTGCGGGAGTACCTCTGCCCTGCACATCTGACACGTCCCCCTGATCTGACGCACGTTTAGCTCATCAACTGCTCCACTAACGAGCTGATTGGCTGAATCAGATGGGTTAAATCAGGGAGACATAAAAAATATGCAGGGCAGGTGTGCTCCAGGTGCAGCGTTGTGAAACGCTGTTTCACATTATTAGTTATTATCTATAGTCAATGTGTGGACAGACTGTAACTTCATCAAAAGATGCCCCCCAATCTAATCTCAGAAATCCCAAAATATCAAAGGGCACCAGTCTAGGACCTGATTAACACGCAAAGCAAGTTTCGTTAAAAAATACTGAACAGTATTCGAGTTCTGCTCTAGAAACGAAGTGTTCGTGGACAGACAGACAAACTAACAGATGGACGGATGGGCAGACAACCGCACTGACGACTACATCCCCCCGCATTACATGCCAGGGGGTTAAAAACTGACGTTTTACGACTTTCTCATTCACCTATAATGGCCTGTGGACTGATTTTTATGCTGAGGTATTGGTTTGCATCTCAACTACATTTACATATACAAGATATCCCAGTTTTGGGCCCTTATTCCTTATAAGCTAATAACATGGGTAATGAATAGGAATATTCCACAACTATTCCCATTTACATGCAGACATGCAGACTCCAGTCTTGTTCGACAGTGTGACTACTGCCTCCCTCTTTCATTTGTTCAACTACCTCTTTGAACAGCGATACTTGTGTGTATCCTAAAACTGGTTGCTAATCAAAGTCTTTCATGATGTGGAATAAGTGTGCTACTCCTTCCAACCAGAAATGAGGGTTATCTTCTGTGCATACTGCCCTACCCTGGCCTTGCCAACTGTTGGCTAGTTTAAAACAGAGCTGACCATAAAAAGCCAAAAGAGGCCATCTGTAGCAAACTGCGGCATTACATCAATTGAGATGCATTCTGAGTATGCTGTATATACCTTTCCAAAGAATGCCCCTAAAACCCAAGATATACCATCATATCCCATAAGTCTACATCAGAAAATGCAAATAAGAAGAAGAACTAATATCCAAACAGAATATGCTGTTTATATAACTCGTATCCTAGTCCAAATATTATCATATTCAGAATAATGCAAAATTAGTGTGCATGTAACAGTAGTCAATGTATCATGCTGTAGTAACCGCTACTGAGAATAGATTACTTCAACGTCACTTGCCAATATTGTCCTAGCTAGCGTAATCACACTCTATGCATCCAAGAAAAAAATCTTAATTGAGATAATTGAGTTATGTAAAAACTATTGCACTCCACAAAGTAAGCTCGACAACATATCAAAAACTGAACCTTTTTTCAGTTCCCTTTTAATGGCCACTGGTGTCAATAATGACAAGGAATTTCTGAAAGTTGCACAAGGACTTCATGATGTTTTATTTCATATTATATCAAGTGTTTAGTGGCAAAACCTTTTAAAGTGAGAGATGATGTTTATCTACACTTTCTTATCAAAGTATCCCCCTTAAGGTTTAATAATTGATTTGCTCATTTTTGCCATTCCAAGTTCTCCCTCTCAATGTGCACAATGACTGAAATATTTCCCACAGGCATGTCTTTAAAGTTGGGCACACAGGACAGCACATAATTTGTTATACAGTATGAGGGCTTTTTTGTTCAAAAGGATCTCAGGAATCCACCACTGCCACATTAATAATAATGTACAAAAAACCTTTTATATTAATAAATTCTGTTAGTCCGTAGAGTTTAACAGGTTAATATTACTGGGAAATTTCTAGGACAATTCCGCTTTAATTAAAACCTAAAAAAATGACATTTTTTGTGTAACTGATAGAGAAATTCACTGTATTTTTTAAATCTCAATGCCAAATCAAGGACTGCAGTGTGTAGTGGTACAATCTGAGAGAAATTTAGCTTTTAAAATTCAGTTTAAAACCTTACGATTTGTCGAAATATCCTCTTTAAAAAAAGTGTTTTTTAAAAAAACACTTAAATACACTTATAATAAGCCATGCTTGTCAAACTAACATTCTGAGAAAAATTGTGGAAATTTGCTCAAACCCATGCAAACAAAGGCTGTTATGAAGAAAGCAGGGCTTTTGGGCTCACACTGACTCGAGCGTCGTCAACTCTGTTATCACCAAATTAAGCCGTCTCTGTTTTGCCACACAAGTCATTCGCATGAGTCTAAAATTAGCACACCAACCCATCCTCAAGCCCTGCGCCCATCCCACGAAGGACAACATGTTACATGCTGGTTTCAAACCGATTCCGGAAACCTCTCCCTCTCGTCATGTTGCTCCCCTGGCATCGGCGCTTTGTGTTTTCTTGTTATTCTACACTGATGAAGATGTCGAAGAGGATGTGTGACTTCATAATGGAAATGTTGGAAAAGAACATCATTTGATTCATTACAGAACATCATGTGTTCACCCAAAGCATGCATAGATGCCTATAGCGATTATTATCGGGGAGAGAAGCATTACTTCTGAGTATGAAGCCTTTTACAGAAATGACAAAAAGCTTTTAATCTTTTTTATGAATTCAAGAACAAATCACATTGTACTTGCATAATTTAAAACTGCACAATCTGGCATGCTTTCCTACATAACGTAACCCCAGTCTTAAGAGCTATCTATAAAGCACTCTCACCTCACTAAAAAGTTGAGGGCAACTGTTCATCCTGCATTTCTGACACGTCCTGACCATTTTATAGCAAATGAGAGTGGGTCTAGGGTTGGCTGTCATTTAGATCATGAGAATTAAAAATATGCCAAGAAGTTAATAGAATTACTCTCTCAGCCAAACTTTGGACAATATCCGAAAGACCTGTCATCGCGATTGTGGCCATTCTGGAATAATGAATCTGTCCACTATAGGCAATGTTTGCAGAAGTTGGAGTGAAATTCCCGCTACCTTTTCTCACGAGCAGGCCAAATTATTTTCTCTGATGTTTCCGATGATATTGCCTGCGAAGTGATAGTCTCTCACATTAAAGCTTCCAAAACAACAGCAATTTAGCAAAAGAGGCCTTTGAAGAAAAAATGGACTTCAAAATGTCCGAAACCTCATGTTGTGGAAATCGATCAAATTTCCAACAATTTTGAAACCAAGAAAGTCTTTTTTCAAAGGAATGAAAGAAGATCAATAGTGACCAAGGACTTTTTTTTGGCCTAATTAGATCCGTAAAATTTATTAAAAAAAAAAAAAAAACCTCTTCTATTTATGACTGCAAGTTAACACTATGGCAGAAAAGCAGAGCATAAGAAGCAGAGCCTTACTTGCTTTACACAGCAGTAATCGGGCTGCAATTCACACTGTGATGAACGCAGAATATATCAGCTGGAAGAAAAGAACCTCCTTAAGTTAAATACTTATGCTCATCTGTTACAATCCCTTATACAATAACCCTAGCTGGTTTAAAACATGAATAAAATACAGCCAACCAGATGACCCAGCAAAGATAGAGCGCATTTGGCTTCTAATACCTAAGGAGTAACAGGGGAAGGAACCATGCACGGTGAACATCACAGATTCTACACCTGTGCCATCTGTGTTGTCTAACCGATGACTCCTCCAGTTACCAGCAGCCTTAAATTGACTGAACAGAATATTTTTTATTTACATGCTTTTTGATCATAGAATCAGAACTGGAGACTGATTAAAAATTACACAGGAGAGAGCACAGGTATGAAATCTTCATACAGTCCAACATAACGTGTGTCTTGGTCTGGCAGAGTGGCAAAGCGGGGGATTGAACTGTCCTGCACTTCAGTAGCAGATTTTAAAAAGGGGGTCCTGTGTCCCTACCAGTAGCCCCACCCACATGATGCAAAAGCCCATCCAAGTATGCAGTTAGATGTATGTCATAGCACCTTTGGAATTTGTGTCCAAAAAGACCTCAACGTAAGATGTGGGCACGTATCCCTCCTCTTCTTCGTTCCTGCGTACGCGCGTCCAGCCGTCGCCCTTGTCTTCCTCGATCACATACAGCAGCTCTCCCTCGGCCACAGAGATGGTGCCCTCATTGTGACCTATAAGAAGGATGGACGGTGAAACCGAAAACAGAATCTGATAGCGAAAGTTTTTCATAAAGAAAGCGAGAAATATAAATTGGCAAAAAATATTTTAAAGGAAGATGCTTTGATTAGATTTTTAAATATCACCCTTTCTTTCGATGGATTACATAACACAATTAAGTTAGAGAAGGGACATGTCCATAATCAGAAGGAAATTTTCCCATATAGTATGCATTTAGGGACATTAATATTGTCCGTATGCATGCTGTACGGAGAGTACAGATTTGGCGATCCTGCCCAATCAATATAAAAACTAACTTCTTACATAAGGCTTACTTATAACTATACCTCAAAAATACAGGGCGTGGTCAAATCACTGAAAAGCCAGCCACCAATCAGGGCAAAGTGAAGCTCATGATGCTTTGAGACTTCTATCTTACAAAGTGTCTGTCTGTCGCCACTGTAAAGCTTTGAGTAGCGGTCACAGTTTTTTTTTTTTTGTGTGGCTGGTGCCGTCTTTTGACATTTGGTATATATTTTCATTGTTTCTGACATAATTTCCCTTGCCACCGTAAATAATTTTGCTGATTTTGTCACAAGTTCACCATAAATTTTGCCCCAAACTGTTTGTCCCCACTGGGAAAATTTAAGCATTCTCATATTGCGTTTAAACCCTTCGCACAGAATACAAATAATGCCCATTTTTTTCCTGTGATGCATGAGCTTATTTACGCTTCACAAATCATTACTTGTGCCACAGAGGCTGGAAAATTATTCCAGTGAAGCAAGACATTTTTAAATTCAGTTACCAAATTATTTAGGAATTATATTTAGGAATTTATGGACGCCAACGTCCATATCTGCGCAAAGGGGTTAAGGATTACCTAGCAAAATGTGGTGGGTTGGAGGTCTTTTAAGAGGACACATGCACAAATTAACATTCAAATTAATATCAATCACCAGTATAGAGGTTCCTGTGATTGTAATCTAAAACTTCATCACTAATGCCAATTCTCAGGGTGCTGCCCATATTTTGTCTAACCCCACTGAGTACGGTTTAAATTGTAAGGATTTGTATACTTGCGGGACATTATTCTCCGTGATTTTCAAATAATAAGTGATCATTGCTGAGGAGAACATTACCTTCAAAGGGATAGAGGGCTTTGCAAGTTCCAATAGTGGGCAGCGTCTCTTCATCATCAAACTCGTCATCAAACTCTGTGCTGGGAATCTTGATCTGAGTCTCGGTACTCTGCTCCTCTGTGTAACTACCATCGGGGCTGCTCAAGGAGAAACAGATGCAGTAACTATAGCAACAGCACCGCTGTAACAAAGCCATCCTTAAAAAGTTTCTGAAGTCCTAGCCTTCGAGGGCAGTCCCATAAGTGCTCCACTCTACCTCTCACGGTCCTGGGCGCAGTTGTTGACAGTGGTGCTGTTCTGGGTTTCGTACAGTCCGCTCTGTCTCCGAGGAGGGTCACTCTTCACCGGCAACCGCCCTTCCACCTCTGCAAGCCACCCCTGAAGTGCGAACAAATGTACACACACACACACACACACACACAGATGTGCGCGCACACACACACACACACACACACACACACACACGCGCGCGCGCACACACACACACACACACAGAGCAAACCACTGTAACATAATTTAGACAACATTTGAGGTTTATGCTAGAAAATGACACGTGTACATAAAGCACATTCCTTAAGCTTAACTTAAGTTTACACCACTGAGAAAACCAGGACAGAGCCAGATCTCCAATTGGCAGCATTAGCAGCGACTCAAAGGGCAGTTAAAATAAGGCAAACAGAAGGTTAGATTGCACTAATATTTAATTCAAGTGATTCACTACCATTTATTCTCCAAGCAAACATTTATAACTTGGGAAATCTGCAGGAGTTACTTCAAGTCATATTGTCATTTCCAGCTCGATACTTTAGCAACAAGTCTTAAAACTCCCCTTCATTACCAAACTGACATTTTAGGCTCACTTATGCATTAGTGTGTGGCAATGAATTATAAATGGCATACAGCACATGATAAATAGGAAATACTGAATACAAAATAAATTCCTTTGTCACCCTGAATAATTAATGCATACCGTGCATTCAGACGAAAGAATGACATTATCAAGCCCTCTCATACATCAGAGCTGCTGTTGTCATCAAAAACTAGTGAGCATGGCAGTATAGACCTAATTTTCTCAAAAAACTCTCCATGGGAAAACCGATCAACCTTCGATCTGAAAAACATCTAAGGATCATTTGACGCTACTGTCAAAAAAAAAAAAAAACACAAGAAGAGAATGTAGAAGAATCAATGTAGAAACCATGCTATTCTGTAACCTGAATCAGAGACTCCACATTTGCATGCCCCATGCAGTACCTTCATGGCCTGCTGTCCAAGAAGTCATGGTGGATTGAAGAGGCAGTTACTTGGTGGGACCACAATAGCTAGTTCTCCTACACTAAAATGCACTGCTTAAGTTTGAGATTACCTTGGGTTTTATGTTCTGTTTTGATCAATAAATTGGTAAGAAGAATGAGGGAGGGGATAACATGAAAGTATTTTCCCTACATTCATACGGGCCATTCCATGTCAATTCAACAAATGCCTCCCACCTGACCATCTCAGATTTGTCTAAAAAAATTATCACAGAAAGGTAATATACTTTTGTAATAGGATGTGTGCAAAATTTCAGTTAAAAAATGTCTATTAGTTTCGGCAGAAAAAAATAATAAAGATGGTAGTGTTGTGCAAATTTTCACACTTGTTTTTGCAACGTCAAATAAAAGCGAGTTTTTAGGAGCCAATATCTCCTGTTATACTTATGCCATTGCCTCACAATCCTTCACAGTGTAGCGTCTAGGCCCAGTAAACTAGGCGAGCACATTTTCAATGGCTTTTCTCTTTTTCTTAGGGAGCTATGGCAGTTTGAAATTGCTAATTTATTTGAAGAAGTTGTCTGTGACACCAACATTGAAGGCCATTTATGAAGTTTTGCAGGTAGAGAGCTGATTTTTTCAGGGCAAGCTCTCCTCACATAGTGCTATTGGTACAATAACCAGCAAGCATGTCAATTTCATGGTTGTCCAGAAAATACACAACAAAATTCAAAAAAGCCAAAATTTCATGAAATTTGACATCAAATTTCCGAGGTGTGACAACCTGTAAACTCTTGAAATCTTCACCATCTTAAAGCTTACATTCTTGGCTATCTTTGGTTAAAAGGAAGTTGTGGTGCAACTCCTTATTAAATAGTTATGAATTTTTTAGTAACTGATTCAACTGATTTTTAATGTTAATACAAATTTGAGATCTGATCCTAACAACCATTGGTGTCTGAAAGAACACACCGAGGTGTTCCCTGTTCCTTTGGGGTTTCTCTGTCTTTTTCCAGTGTAGAACACTGGATACAACGTGCCTCAATTCCATGTCCGCTGAGGGGATTCAAATCTGCGTATGTATTTCTCTGTCAAAAGATATATTGAGCATGAACATGAATTTTCCAATAAAATAATTATGTGAATCTGGCAGAGAAATCGGTACTTACAAGTATCGACCTTTTTACATCCTGGGCTATTTCTATTATATAGCAGGTCATTTATCAAAATTAGGAACACTTTAATTAAACTGCTATTGTGTGCACAATTATAAATGTCAATATGGGGAAATACGCAATTTGTAAGTCCTCTAATGCCATCCAATGGTTGAGATTATGTCATCATTCATCAGTTTGGTTATCATCTTTCCACATGTCTCAGTGAGAGGCAAGTTCTAATCTGGGCACTCTTGCCACCGATGACATCAGATTAATTTTCATGCACCCAAGTGGACCAGCAGGAAGTTTTACTGGCCACACAGACAGGATGTTTGCTGGGTACCTGTACAACATGTCATCACTAAGATGCCAGCACCCACAACTGCCACGGGATGCAAATATAACCTAAATGAGGAATCTGTCAATTCAGCAAAACTCTTTATGATGAACTTGAAATGAATAATCTAATGTACACTGTATTGACCATGATAAATTTGAATATTTGGACGAAGTAATGATGTGGCTATAATGCATTTTGCTAAATAAATTTCATATATACAAGTTTGATATGGCATTTCCTGACCTATATATGGTACTATAACCAATGTATCTAAATATTGCAGATCTTTAAGTGACTTTCTGTTATCTGATGTTATGATTACAGCCTCAGAAACTCCTGCAATATGCAAGGAAACAATGAAAAACGAGAGTTTACAAGGCATTACTAACAAATTCATAACTATTTAAAGAAGTGTTGCACCACAAACACCTTTGAAACAAAGATAACCAAGAATGTAAACTTTAAGACGGTGAAGATTTCAAAGATCTACAGATCATCACACCTCAGCAATTTGATGCCAAATTTCAGGAAATTTTGGCTTTTTTATGATTTTTCAGTGTATTTTCTGGACAACCATAAAATTGACATGTCTGCTGTTTATTGTACCAATAGCATTATGTGAGGAGAGCTTGCCAAGAAAAAACATCAGCTCTCTACCTGCATAAATTTGGTCATAATTGGCCTTCAAAGTTGGTGTCACAGACAACTTCGTCAAATAAATTAGCAATTTCCAACAGCCACAGCTCCCTAATAAAAACATATTTGCCATTAAAAATGTGTTTCACAAGTGTACTGGGCATAGATGCTACACTTTGGAAATATTTTTAGCCCATGGCATTGATATAACTAGAGTTATTGCCTATTAAAAACCCACTTTTGTTTGACGTTGCAAAAGGGAGTGCGAGAATCAGCAAAACATTGCCATCTTTATTAATTTTTTTTTGTCAAAACTAAAGAAGATATTTAACTGAAACGTACATGGCCTTGCTGTGAGAATTTTTAAAAATAAATCTGAGATGGTCAGGTGGGGAAATTTTCTGCAATTTGTTGAATTGACATGGAATGACCCATACATGCACTTGAATCTACATCACTACTGCCAGGGAGGGTCTTCATGGGAACCTTAGTTTGGCTCATATTTTTGGCCATGGCAGGTGGCCAACTCAGTTAAGAAGCCACCAACCTCAAATTTCTGCGCTTCAAGCTGCAGTTTGTCGATAGTCTGGCCGATCTCAGCTAACCGAGGGTCCACACTGCTGGGGTCTCCCATCTGTGGATTCTTGATGTAGACATCTTTCATCTTAGTTAAGGCATCCCTAAACAACCGGAAAAATTCAAAGGTTAGAACCTCTGAATGTCCTTTTAAAATATTTCTACAAAATTATTTCATATGATCATGTAACACAACAGACTTATTGAGTCCAAAGCACAGCAAGCACATCCACAGAGCTTTACCACTTCTCCTGTGATCTGGAAAAACCTAGTACATATGTCACTTTTGGGAGAAACTGAGTTTGAACCTCATTTGCAGTAATTAAGTGGTGGAAATCTTACAACACTAGCTATTAGAGTTATCTGAACTGTCAAAATCAAGTTTTTATTATTTTTTTCAGTTGGGCAATGTCCAGAATCTGAAGGTTTTCGTTCAGTTGCAAGAATACTTGCCACTGATAAATTCACTAGGTTTTTCCAGATCACAGACTTCCTGTGTGCAGTGACCAATGGTGGTCACGATGAAATTAAGATGGCTGTCTTACCTTTGGTCCATCTCTTTCTGTATGTCCTTGTTGATGTCATCAATCTTGGCTTGCAATTTCTTCCGCCTTTGCTCAGGTGGCAAGTGGCTGAAATCTTCAGGACCAGAGCCCTACAGGAACAGAAAAAACCCATGAAAACCTTCTAAGCTCCCAGCATAACTACAGCCAGCTACATGATGCCAGCTAACATTGTCAGCAGCAGTTACACCTCCCTGTACTACATATGTCAGTAGTGAATTCAAAGGGCAAACTAGAGTTCCTTCATGTTGACTGGGCTTTGTGTTCAAACATTTCCAACAAATAACATGCATTTAAAGTGTGTCCATTTCCCTACATCATTTGCCAGCATATTCATAGAACCCAATTAAGAAAAATTCTGCCAACACTGAAAATGAAATGAAGGGGTGGTGCAGCCTCACAGCAGCTGGCCTCTGCAAAAACCTTTTCCATTCAAGCCTTCAGCTGGTGCACTGCATCTCTTTCTCTAGGGGGAGAGTGAGGTCTTAATAGTTTAGCAAATTTCACAGTAAAAGTTTGGGAGATGGATTCTGGTAAAAATCTGACTGGAAGTAATGATAAGGGCATGTAAGATTAAGGCTTTGGTTGTTAAAAAAAAGTTCATCAGACTTATATATAATTACATTATAAACTTTGACATCATTAAAAAATAATGTCACCCTAAAATTTTTCATTAAAAAACAAATGTGACATGATGCACTGACTGGGCGATATCAATAGAGATGTTGCTCACAAATTCATGGTTCCAACAGCGGGTGGTGCCAGTTAGCAATAGTGTTTCACTCATGTAAATTCTTACCAAAGAAAATGCAAATGATTTTTATTGCATTTCAAATACTCTCGCAATCTTCACTAGAAATGGACGTATTTGTGTATTACTATTGACTACTGACTTTTGTATTTTCAGAGGACAATTTGAATGCAATCCAAAAAAATGTACATATAACTAAGCTACGGTTTACATGATCCACACATGACTCAATGCAGGCACATTTTAGTTTAGGAACCCATTCAGCTTGGATGGAAAAGGAAAAGACTCATTGCCTAGTTCACTGCCTAGAGGGAGTCGACAGTATTGGGTCAGAAATTCATGCTATTATAATGATGAGCATACCCCTGCGATCAGCATCAGAAACAACACTCTCAAGGCATGCAATACAGTAAATTACTTGTACTAAACATTTAAGAGACAAAAACTAACACAATGCTTTCCTTTACAGTAAAATACAAACAATACTTATGACAACAATGCAAAAAAAAAAAAGTACATTATCCCACGGCAGAAGTATTGACAAAGTAATTGATAAAGTAGCCGTACAAAGAACAATCTAAAAAAGACAAGTTTGAGGACTTACCTGCATATATAATGAAATAATACAAAATATGGGTTTTGATCATATGGAAATAATGATTTAGATTTGTATAATTTTTGACATCCATTGCCATTCTTTTGATACAAAAGATCAGCATGTTCATAACATGTTCATAAGAGCAACATGATCACTAACAATTTGCATTAAAAAAATTTAAGGGCATTCAATGATTGAATGGGATAATCAAAATAGTTTTATTTAATGAGAAAAATAAATACAGGATCCTAAACTTCTACCCAAACCTCATGCTACAGCCTGGCTGCAGTACTAGTGAGGCATATAACTTTCACTAAACTCCCCACAGCAAGTGACACATTTTTAGGAATCAAGAGGGCAACTCACAATGCAGCCAGTGTATAGTGGGCAAGCTGCCAAGGTGGGAAGTTTTAATTTAATTAATTTCTTTGATCCTTCTGAGGACCTTCCTTTGACTGTTTCAAAATCATTTTTCAGAAATGTGAGCATTTTAAGCCTTGAATCAAAGGGGGGAAATTAACTACTACCAGCAGAGTGTTTAGCGGAATAAAATGCTGGGAATAATTTCACAATGCAACAGTTCCCTGGCACATCTGCAACACTAAATGCCACTAATGGCTCCAGTGGGGCAATATATAAATGCCAGTCTGTTTCTGTGGTGACAGAGGGCCTTTAACATTTAATTTTCTTTTTTGCCTTTTTCCTGACAAGGCTGCCATAAGACTCCTCTGCACTTATTTTTAAGGCAAATTCCAGATGGTGTTGTATGGGATGAGAGGCTTCAACCCCTACAGGATAGCCTTCTCCACATTATGCAAAATAGGTTCAGCCCAATATGGGAACAATATTATTCTTTGGAACTCAGGAGCAAGCGACAACCCAACATCTTTCAGTACCTGAAAATTATCATGATGAGAAACTACACTCATGCTAAAAAGTTTAGAATCACTTGTGATTTTCACTTAGATTAAATGAAGACACTGTCACAGCAAGATACCACAAAACTAAAATCCATGTTCTACTGGGACTTCCTGAAGAGGGGATGACAAAATACAGTATGGCCAACTCAATCGCCTAATTACGACCCAACTGAGAAGTGGTAGGATCACCTGCATTGTAAAGTTTGTGAAAGTGTGCCCATCGTCAAAGACATAACCGACAGGAAATACTGCAGACTATGTGAAAATCCATTGAACCTGATTCCCAAATAAACCTAAAATCCCAGATGCTTAAAATTTGCAAAGCATTTGTTAAAGCTCATGATGGATACTCAGATTCAAAATAACCAAAATTGAGAACTCTCATTTTTAACTTCTGCTCCCAAATAATTGAAACACAAGTTAAAAATCTAAGATATATATTGGTGCTTGTTTCAGGTAATTTACCACTATACAAACACTTAAACTGAATAAAACTGACTTGAAGTGATTGAGAAGTGATTCTAAACTTTTTTATAAGGAGTTCACATCTAGGCTATTTCCATGCAAGAAGAAAATATTCCCAGCACTGCAAAGAACACAGCAATCAGCATCATAGAGATATGGGCCTCATTTCAATGTGCAGTATTTGGTTAATGTCCCCCCCCTTTTATGAAGATTCACTGGCTCTTAGACAGTAAAAGATCTATCATATTATTGCTTTTCTGTTATTTAGCAGGGAGTGCTACCTATTTATTAATCTACGTTTTAGTCCTGAAAAAACACAAGTACAAAAACCAAAAGAATAACAAAGAATAATTCTGATCACCTCAATGAGATTCCGGACCTGAGCATTGAGAGTGATCTGACAGGACAGACAAACGGAGGCAGACAGTCACAAGGACGAGACAAAACAAAAATAACAAAAAAAAAGGAGACAACAACAAGTTTCGACAATTAATCCTTTTTTTCACCACAACAATAATTATTTAAAATTAAAACAGACAAAAAAACCCAACACAAAGATTAACTTGTCAGGTGTCAATAACATCAGGAGCATGCTACGGTCATGCTTACCAGCTTGAGAGAAAGCTTCACGGTAGAAGGGAGAGTAATGAAAAAAAAAGAGAGAAGATAAAACAAAGTGAAGTCGGCATCAACAGCAGATGAACTTCGGACATTTCTGGCATTTGTTGATACTAGGGCTGTTAGAATGTCACAGGTGAGAGAACACCTGCGCTGAACTTCAGATGATACCCAGAGCTGACCCAGTCAGAGCCAGCAAATCAAACCGTAATAGATATCATTTCTAAATTCTGATATAGTGCAGAGAGGATAAATCTGGACAAATTATATGTTGAAGCTATGGCCCACAGTGGCCACAGTAACGACAAGACATCTGGCCGGAAGAATTCCCTACCACTTGGCGGAATATTTCCATTCAGGCTTGCCATACCAAAGCTAGATCTGATGCCAGAATGAGTTTCTGGTTATTTAAGAAAAAAAAAAGTTTGTGTCATTCATACACTGGGTGTCCTAGGTATTATATCCTAGTAGTACACGAGTGGTGCACTAAGGGGATCCTTCTGCAATATTTCAGAATGTCAGAGCAGCTAACTGTGAATCTGGTGAAGTCTTTTCTGTTATCATTCAGTGAAGTTCAGTGACAAGTTTTAGAGATGGACCACTTTATTCCCTTCAGATGGGACAGACACTAGCAGACTAGTCTATGCCTCTAGTCACCCAGCAGTGAAGGAGATGAGGAGTGAACAGGAGAGACACTGTCACACAGTGCGCACGCTCAGACACAGACACGCATGAACACGCACGTACACAGACAGAGCAGATGGGTGTGAGAAATGTCCCGCTGGCACTGACTGATGACCCGCAGGAATAGCAGATTCAGGAAGGAGAAGTGTTGCTGTAATGAAGGGCCCTGGGGTGTCAGAGCTTTCCCCTGCTCCCCCCTAAAGTCATCCAGATGTAAAACTGGGCCGCACACTCCGCTTGGCCCCATGAAACAGCCTTTACACCGAGGCCCTAACATAGAGCACAAACTGCAGAAAACATGGCTACTGTACGGTCTTTAGAAAAAAACAAGCAAAAAAGAAATGAATAATTCAGTAACAAACTGCATTTAAGAAACAAGCATTGTAAAGTTGTAAAGAGAACAAGATGATTTCAAATTATGATAACAAATGGAACGAGGATAACAGACCAGAAAACCCATCAAATGACAAGTAAGATGCAAAATGATCAACAAAACCTGAGAAAAATCTTAGTCGTTTAAGCTTACAATAAAGGGAGCTCTGGCATTTAGAGCAATAAAATACTAATCCAGGTAAGAAGAATCTGTGCATAGTGGTATTCAGTGCATAATGGAATTCAGCATAACAGTATTTACAGTTAATACAAATAGTAGTGTTGGACCTCAAAAACAGGCTCAGTTGTCCATGTGAGGAAAAAATATATTAATAATGAATTAGAGCAGTATGAATGTCTGTAACACAGCTCAGCCAAGCACTATTACGTTCGCTTTATTGTACAGCGTTAGTATTTCTACCTCCCTGTTTTTGCAAGGCCTAACACCGTTGCTACTTCACGGAGCATTTGTAGTTACAAGCAATGCTTGGGCCGCAGAAGCCAACGGATGTTTTGTGGGACCATAATTATTACCTCTCTGGGAAGATGGGAATATGTGCTCAGGCCCGGAGTGATGAATGTCAGCATAACGGAACCAGGAGGGGTAAATTCTGGGTCCCCTGCATTCCAAAGTGTTACGAGCACCACAGAAAGCACAGCCAAAACTTCAGCCCATCGGACAGGAGTCCGAGAGGCAGGAGGGAGTGGTCGTCCGAGCCAGAGAGTAAGAATGTTACTTTCCTGCTAGCTACCACCCTCCCCCTCAGCTTGCCAGCCTTGTGCTCGTGACATTTTGTGAATTAACCCCTTGCTGCAATGCGGGGATGTGGGCAGCAGGGGAGCGGGGTGGGGCATAGAACCACAAGCTGCAGTAACACACGCCAGAGTGATGATGTCGCCGCTTGCAACCATGTGATCCAAGTGGCCATGTCACTATATCTCATTAAGGCCAACTGCAGCAACAGACACTAGCCCCATTTAAGAGACAAAAAAAGAACAAACCAAAAAAAAAATCCAACAGCAGATATGAGGGTTGGTGAATAAGACCTAAAAACCCAATGTTTTGCTTGAGCTTTCAAACTTCGGAACACTTTACCTTGAAGGGGAAAAAAAGACAGATATAACGGTACTTTTTATTCTTTACAAAATATCTCAGGATCAAGAACTGCATTATTTAAGAAGGGGCTTATTTCGTTATTCAAGAAGGACCTGAATTGAGGGAGGACAGAGAACTGAATGCATGGTCTGCCGTACACCCCAGTGATACACATATGAACAGAGCCTCCAGCCTGCATGACCACTTCCTGTGTGAGACGCTTAAGCGGAAGCCATGATACCTTCGCTCTTCCACTGTTAAATGCGGTTAGTGTCTGTGCAGCGTTCCTTTGGCCCCCCACGCACACTCATACAAACACACTTACAACGTATTGCCTGGCCTCAAACGCGTATGTGGGCTTTCCTAGCGTCCTCTTCATCAGCTCTTTCTCGTAAAAGTAAGAGTGACTGGACAGCTGCCGTGATGATGATGGCGAAAAAGAACACATTTTTATTAATAATAACAAGCCTGTCGCCACTCCCCTTCCTGAGGCCACACACCCAGGCCTACGCAAACGTGCGCGAAAGCACACATCGTCTGATACTCTGCTAGGGGTCCTGGCTCCTTTTAATATCTGGCAAAAGATCAGACAGTGAGTGCGCTGGTGCCAAGGGGGGTGTGGAATAACAGTGACCCCGACAGCGAGGCAGGCTGACGCACAGAGCCCTGCAGAGATGCATCAGAGCGGCACAGAAAGCCTTTACACAACAGTATACAACAAGACATACTGAGCCTCACCCTCTCTCATCTTTATACATACTTACGTATTCAACATGTACTGCAAGTAACTATAGTTAGAACTAGCAAACCACCGTAAATAGCGCTCCTGAAAGAACTTGGTAATGCAATTCTGATGTGTCTCTTGCTTTCATCTATGGCTTCACGTTACACAAAGAGCGAGGTCAAAAGGTCAAAGGACGACTCTACATCCAATATCCATTGCCAGACGCTGATATCATTTCATTTGTGTCTGTGGAGGTTAGTTGTTCTACACTATTGTGGCTGGACTGTTCACTAAAGGAGTTATTGAAAATAAATGGTCACACAAAAGGTCACTCACTGAAATTATGTCCTGGCAGAGTGAGCTTTCTATAAAATAGTCTTAAATCAGAGCCATGACATAATGATTACACTGGTCTGTACACTGCAAAATCCATACCACAGTACAGCACCTGCAAAAGTAAAATTAACTAAAAAATACAAAATCAAAAGTGATACTATTAACAAAATATTAATGTGAATGATGATAATGAGTTCATGAATGATTTGAAAATAAGCACTGGGAGAAATTAACCATCAATAGTTTTCAATCAAAGAACGCATCGAAAAATATATAAGCAAAATTTTAATTCATTGCCCGATAACTGAATCCACAGTTTGTCGATCGCCTCAGTTTTATCCTTTGCCACATGACTTTTGGGACATAAACCAAAAAAATGAAACGACGCAGAAAACATTATCTGCAATATGATAATTTCTATGAACTACGGCGTTGAACAATTGACTTCGATCACCCTTTTAACAAAGAAACTTAGCAACTGTCTTAATTTAGCAGTCGTCAAGCATTGGAACCAGAGAGTTTTGTCCCCCTGCCTGGACCTCGTTTGACTATCACTCCTCACTAATAAAACCAATTTCGGCTGCCATGTAACAACTGCAAATACTAAGAAACTTCATGACCACAGTAGGAAGGATTCATTAACCATTGCTGCATTCAAGGTGAGATGGCAGGGCTCTAATAAACCCCCCTTTCAGTATAACAGCACAGTGGAAGGCCAACACGATAAGACACGATAAGCAGCGCCCATGACCGGTAAACCGCCGAGCTTCGACAAAGCTACGATACCATTTCACCTCTAATTCATCGTCGGCGAATTCATCAAAGATTGAACGGCATCATTATAAATCTTGACGCGTTTGCTTTGTAGCACCATGAGACATTTCATTCTCTTGATATGAGACAGCTCGATAACACCACAGGAATGAACCATGCACATCAGTCACACATCAAATGGCATTTGCTAATTTCTGAATATGCAAGCTTTAATTCTTGCTAATTTTGATAATTTCTTCTACATTTCATATTCCTGCTTTCATTACTTGCATAATTCAAAAGTCCTTTGACTCAGCAACTTCATATAGGGCAACGAGGAACAGCTCTTGATAAGTGCTTTGAAGATGGACAGTTAATTAGTCATAGAGCGCAGCGTCTCTCTTGTCCAACGATGATGCGATGCCACCCATCCTGTTGGCATTAAGAGAGGCAGCAGTGGCATATTCAGATTCATGTTCTATTTCACCCTCTTTGGTGGGACTCTGTGTCATCGCATTTACTTTCGCTAGGAAATTCTACGCAGGTCATCACAGACTTCTCCGGTTGGGATTTTAATTGCCTTTATCTGCTTCACTTGCACAGTACAAGAGCAGAGAGAGTTGGGAAGCCATTTTAATGTTATTCTAATCAAAAACATCAACATTTGGTTGTCACTGCTAATGTGAAAAATAAATCTCTGTACTACTTGCATAAATCATTTGCAGAATGAAAGCAGTTTTCATCAAAACTAACCTTACCAGTTCTAACCAATTATAACACATACATTTGGTTGTAGTTCAATAAAGGATTATGAATTACAAAGGAAATGGGAGGGAAAGCCTCAATTTGGAAGAGGCATTTGTGGAAAACTGAAAGTTAGGGTCTCATTTCTGATACCAGTATCTCTCCATGCCCAGATATTCTGCTTCATTGCGATGTTGCCAGATTAACGCACCGGAGACCTGTGTTCGAATTTGATTGGATTGTATCACCTTCAAAGAGAAAAAGGCCACTGGCCAAATCCTGCAATGGATTTCAGTCCAGTTATTATATGAAGGGATGCCCAAAGGGACAGTATTATTGTGAAGTCCGCACTGATTCTGCAAATAATTATGATCACGGTTTGTGCTATTCCTGTACTTGTCCTAAAAATGATGTGTTATGAAGTATTTGAGCAGCAAAGGACATTTGTTGTGACAGCCAAACCACAGATGGCCCCAGCGATTCTGACTCCTTGAAGTACAACATATGATTCAAATGACGAGGTAGAAGTTATTACCACCCTCGCAAATGTTTACTCAGTGCTCAACTTGCCCAGTCAAACGAAAGAAAAACAATCTCAGAACTAACGGTCGATTTCACCAGAGCCTGACCACCGGCACACTTCTTGAAAACAAATGCACTTGACGTTAATCGATGCAAGCAATGTACAAGTCCATGCCTGTTGTTACACAAAAATAACTACACAGCCAAGTGGTGTAATATTAACCAGTATGGTCTGCAATTATTTTCATATCAAGAATAGTTTAGAGTTGTACACTGTGCTTATACCACAGTCACCACATATATGTTTATCTCAAAACCATTTTTGCAGCTTTGTCCAAAAATTATATCTGAAAACAGACTACTTCCTTCTGCTGCTCTTGACTTGCGTAGCCTCAATACAGCCAAAGCTACCGCTGCTGTGAGCAAGAGTGCATATGATAGTTTTTTTATTCCTTCCTCACTATAAAAGAACTGTGGTTACCAGTTTCACAGCTCCACTCCACTCAATATTAAGTTATTCCGGCCACCTCAGTCATGTCGTCTATGTCTATAGTTAGCCTTCACTACCGATGTTTGCAACTTTGCAATACTAAGTGACACTTAAATTTAGCCCGTAATTCAAACCTGGCAAACTGGCACAAAATAACTAAAGACTAACATTTATGGAACTACTTCATACGTGAGCAGTAAGGAAAATAGCGCACGCACAAAGAATGTCCAAAATCTGTTCACAATTGATCCTCTAACAGAGCTGCCATAAAGCTGGTCATAATTCGCCGTCAAGAAAGTAGGATCTCCACTTAGTGCAGTATTTGACATTCCCATCTAGTTTGAAGCACTGCATTCATCCTTAGCCAACCTGCGATTAGAATTAGTCATCTCTACAAACACACTTACAACTGGCTTTATTTTTATCACTCCAACAAACCAAGGTAATAAATACCATATAAAACTGAAATTCAAGAATCAACATATCTGAAACCAACAGCCTTCACAACATAAACCAATCATGCAACAATTTTTACAGCAGACACTGTGAGAAAGATCCAGAAGTGTGTTCCAGCATTTTCTAGACTGAATGATTTGTCTGTAGTAGAAGAAAATGGAAATAAAATGGAGAATTCGCTACTGGAGACAGGCATGTACTACTCTGGGATAGCGATTAAATGAAACTATGGAGACATGCAAGAGCCAGCTACAGGCAGAGAGAGAAGCAGAGAGGAGAGGCTGTATCGAGGGAGCAATGGCACCGCCAGAATACCTGCAGTAAAAAACATGTACCGGACTTGTGGCATTTTCAATTTTAAATGACTAGCTTTACTTTGCTCATGTTTCTCAGTGACATACATACTATGTGCCATATTTCACGTTTTAATGCCCACAAATTGTTTAGGCAATCCGTATTTGAAGTTACTGAATAATCTGAACAAACAATGAGAATTTTCTTCTAAGTGAGTCACTTGTCATGACGTGTGACCATTGACAACAATGTACACCGAAGATGGCCGAAATTTAGGGGACTCCCCAGGACAAAACTATCTGGGAGGTTCCTGCGGCATCAAATCCCAACGAGTCTTCACTGGTTTCAGGCGTGGCCATGGCACCCCTCCATTACAGCGAGCGACAGCGCAACAGACACGCTGAGTCACAAGACAACTTACCCCGCGCTTCAGACTCCGGAAGCAGTGCATTTTGGGTTTGGAGGCCATGAACTCGTTGAGGCGATGTGAGAGGGGCTCCTTGTGCTGCTTGGGAGACTGGGGGCCGTTGGGAACAGCAGAGGGTGAGGGCGAGGTGGTGGCAGGGGGGGGAGGGGGTGGCTGGCGGGGGGACGTTAACAGGGACATAAGCTACCAGTCAGACAGATGGAACAGTGGCGGAAAAAGGAGGAGCAGAACAAAAAAAGAGGATGAAAGGAAACAAAAAACGAGAAAAGTAAGACTCACGGAACGAAACGAGGGGACATCAAACGGAATATCAAACCCGGCGTTCAAGCGGTTACCTTTGTTTTTTTTTTCCAATAATTGACAAACAAAACAACGGAAGTAAGGGAACAGGGATGTATAAAGCGTAAGTATGTTAAAGCGAGTCGTTACAGTCAAAGCTTTCTGCCAGAGCGCACATGCAAAGTCCCCACCTTCCCGTCATCGCATGCAAGCTCTTGAACTTGAAATTCAGCACATTCTGAGAGCGAAGCCAGCACCACTGAATTTCAGGCGATCACAGCAGAGTTTCTCTTACCATCCCAAATGGTGACTGCTTGCACATTTAATTTGCCGACAGAAGGTTCAATTAATGGTCTATGGTTTGGGAATTTGAATAATGTACACAGATACAAAGATGGATAGACCGTGTCAGATGACTATCAATCATACTTGACTACCTTAACTCCAAAGACCCAAAGATTAAAAAATGAAAATCCACCACAGCAGACATACTGGTTCACTTGAAACATCTGTATCAACATATATAAGTGCAACATGGACCTGCTGCCTCATGAATGGAAACCGAGAGAAACGGTAAAGACTGTCCCCACGGTACTTACATGCTTCACTGCTCAGCGCATCAATACCCACGTAAACTTAGGAAAACTCTGCTTGATATCGTATCATAAAAGACAAAGGACTGTAAAAGTTCATCTATTTCTTCAATGGGCACTGTGGGTCACTGAATCCTGCCGTCTCTCCGTCTCCGCAAGCTGTCCCTTCTCCCCTGTTCGGCTCAATGTACCCTACATGCACCTCGACTGACCCACACTTTCCATGACCTGCAGTTTTATGACCAACACGCTGAACAGGTTCAGTGACAGAATAAGTTCATGCGTCCTCAGTGCATGAATTAGTGGAACCTATACTGTGTCTTTGGAACCTGTCAAGGCATCTTCAAATTCATCTCTCGGCAACACTTTAAGGGACTGACATGAGTCACAACACAACAGTTCATGTACAGGATGTGCAAACATGCATAAGATGGATTATGCTTCCCTTGGTTGTCATCTACTAAGACCAGAAAGACATGAATGATATTGGATTGCGCTGCCCTGCCGAGATGCTGAACACCCGACGTGTGCCCGTATTTGAAAGCCATCTCCGAGCGATGCAAAGTGCTGGTTTACAGAGGATACATACGTCCTTCAAAGTTCAACCCCCTTCCCAGTCACCAATGGCAGACCGCGGAGCTGTACAGTAGCAGAGGATTGTGGGAAGCCATTCCAGGCAGGAAGGGGTACGGGTATTACAGGAAACGCTCAAGTGCAGCAAAGAGAGGTCCCCACACGAATAAGAAGTGAAGTATTCTTTGTTGGGGTGATTGGCAGTGGAACTCAGGTATTGCGTTAGTGCGTTAGATAGGTGGTTCAACCAGAATTCAAATGACCAATGGCATATGGGAAAAGAAAATGATGACAAATGGCAATAAAAATACAAGAGAAAAATAGAAATGACAATGAAAACAATAATGTGACCAATAACGAAAGAAGGACGTCGTACTAGCATGAACAAAAACATATGAATACAAAAGACAACGCAAAAGAAATGACAACGAAAATGGAACACAGAACTTACATACGGATCTTTATGATCACACATAAACAACACACGGATCAATATGATCGGGGATAAACAACATCTTAAGAGTCCCTGTCACAGCTTCACTCGCTAAAGGATTGGGATGAATCAGAACAGGATTTGAAACAGGATTGGTCTGCCCTCCAGGAATTTTCTATATAGGAACAGGGAATGATGTCACAAAATACGGACTCTCCTCTATGCTGATACTGTATCTGTTCAGAAAACACGCCTGCCTGGAGACACTGTGTGAGCCCATGGTTGGAGCACGGCATCTTTACCTTGTTTTTCTTAATAAAAGGCCACAGTTTGCCCTTGCTCTTGCTACTGGGCTTGTCTGGCTTGCTCTCCCCTTTAGAGTTGGAAAGGCTGGACTCTGAAACGGTCCTCTTCATCGGCTGGCCGTAGTCTTCAAAATCCACGTCACCAGGGGGCTCAAAACCAGACTTGTATGATTCTACAACCTGCTGTGAGTCCTGTTAGGGAGAAAATGTAAAATTGAGCTAGAATTTGTGTGCAACTTCAGCGGCATCGAAAGTGCATAATATTTTGGCAAAAGGCTCAGTTTACTTTTCATTGCCAGCCATAGTAGCGATGCTGGTATTGTTATCACTTTGTATGGGTGTGTGTGTGTGTGTGTGTGTGTGTGTGTGCGTGTGTTATCAGGGCAAACATCAAAAAGACTCTTCTGAAACTGCTATACAACTGCCATGAGAATTTTTTAGTATTTTTGCAGGTCTGTATATGTCTACTTGTCAGTGTTTCAGATTGTGGACAATTCCTGTGAACACGATAACCTGGCAACCTTTTATGATGCAGCAACGAAACCATTACAGGTGAGTAGCTGGGATAAAACAGAAGGCTGAATTCAAAGACCGAGTGTGCACTCACTGAATGCGTTCAAACTGAAAACAACCCCAGCATAGCTGTGGCAGCTGCTGCAATCCCAGATGGTCTCTAGTTATTTTTTTTTCCTCTAAATAAAATGCACTTCATGTGTCTCTTATCAAATGTGTTGCATCAATATCAGACACATCAGCAACAGTCATCAGTTTCAAATGTTATTCTATCCACAATGCGTAAAGGGTACTGGCATTTTCATCACTAGATACTTGGAAAAATAAGATCTCCCTGCAAGATATTTAGAGCACTGGATCCATGGATAACCCTTTGTTCAATCTGGAAATACAAGAGGTCATTGTACAAGCTAGGCTATACAGGTTTTAAACAATAACAACCTGCCTTTTATGCAGAATTTGTCAGCAAATTCTGAAGTGTTCAAGGCGAGTAATAATTAGTAAATGAACAATTAGTTTCAATAAAGATCCGTCTTGCTCCCAGCACAAGCGCTCGATCTGCCTCTGAATACCCAGCTATGTCAAACATACGCCAGCCTGTTGCTGCGGGGCCTGAGGTGTGCTTGTGATTCAGCTGCTTCAGCAAATATGATTTAATCAGCGTCCCCCTGCTTGCAGCTAATGAGAGATCTAATGCGCAGCCAGAGAATTTCCCCCATCCACACACACCTACTCACAACCCATCTCCAGTAATACAGGCATTACACTCAACACAGACCTCACCCCTGCTGCTAGATTAAATCCAGTGTTTTATATAAGGCAAAAGCTGAAAGGGGCAAAAATTATTCCAACATTGGAAGAGGAAGTTTTTTCTTTTTACATTTTAATATGGATTTCTTAATTGACAATGCATTTGCTTATTCCAGCCTCAGAACTACAAATAGATGATGTCATGAGATAACAAGTGTTTGCCACTAACATGGCAATATCCCCCGCTGCCCCAATTTTATGTGTCCGGACGGATGTACGGACGGACGGAGCCCAGTGCTATATCCCCCGCTTCGCGCTAATCGCGCGGCGGAGGATTAAAAACTACATCAGTAGTGTAATAGTAAAGACAAAGATACGTAAAACGATGAGATATAAAACTGCTCTGGTTTAATTTGGTATCCATCCAGTCTTAATTTTGTATAATTAACAGATGAAAGGAGATTATCATGGCATTGTTATTTAGGGAGACATAGGCCACAGAGGCGTGTTGCAAGACAGAGAAAATCCTTCGCCCAATCCTTTCCAGTTCAAAGCTGAAATCATCAATGCATGATGGGCCAATCGGAGACTTTAACTAATTTGATCAGGTTATGGGCCTGAGCATGAGAGTGGATACAACTGACCGGCAACCTGTCCAGAATGTACTCCAACCTCGTGCACACCGCACACTTAATCAGCTCCAGCCAATGAAGAACAGTCAAAGTTAAAGTCCGTGATAACCACTGAATTCCTACCTGACTTTCCAATCAAATGGTATTTTGCAATCAAAAACTTAACACTACTCCCCGTGGCATGCATCAGTTCAGTTATGAGACCTCTCGAGTTAGCATTAGCTAGTGTTAGCCAGACACTAAATTTAAAGAAACTGTTCATATTATTCAAGGAAATTGCAAATGAGAATGCAAAACATGACCACAATAAAAACAATTAGAAAGACAGTTCTATCATGTTCATGAAGTCTATTTTTAATGAACGTCGTATGATAAATATCATTTACATTAGGGGTCCCCAATCTTTCCCAGAAAGGGCCGGTGTGGGCGCAGGCTTTCATTGCAACCAAGCAATTACACTCCTGATACTACTAATCACCCCCTGGACTCTTTGCTAATAAGCTTGAAAAGTAGCATCAGGTGTGTAAATGCTTGGTTGCAATGAAGGCCTGCACCCACACCGGCCCTTTCTGCAAAAGATTGGGGACCCCTGATTTACAGTAATGCCACCTTAACACCAAAGCCACACATCGTTTTCATTTCTGGAAGAAAACCATATAATTCCTTTTCTTACGTTCAAAAAGAGCAGATTGTTTGTTTAATGCTCCAAGGAGGAGAGTGATTGTATCCACACAATGCACAAAAATTATATCTAAGTTAATACAAATTAACATCACTCCACAGTAATTTAATAAGCCTTTTTGGGCTCGGTAAGCTACTCTTTTTGGAGAGGAAAAAAACATCTTCAAAATATTCTGAGCTCCATATCACTCTTACACATCTCTGTTCTGATGAGCCATCATGGAAGTCCAAGTGAAACTAAAAACCCATCCAGCAAACAGAGACAGTGAAGAGCAACTGCGCCTGCTAAATAAATTTAGCATATTAAACTGCTCTTGCGGGAAACTGAGAACAATTTCAGAAGAACAATTTTCCCAACTATGGCCAGAATATCACTGGTGAAAGCTGCACTGAACTGGGCGTGTCTGCTCTGAGAACAATTTTACTTAGTGGGTGTACTTCTTTAGACTAGGAAACGATTCAGTGAAGACCCCCCCCATCCCAACTCATTTACTGGGCTGTGGACTGTGGGCGGGACTAATGAATGGCTGCACCTGGATCTTCTCAGGGAGACTCGGTGGGAGTCTGCCTGGCAACAGTTGCAGGGCTGTGGAATGGAGTCCCTCAGTGGGGGTGACCAAGTCAGCCTGCAGACTGTGGCGCATAATTCATCCGCTTTTCATACTGCCCTTGTTTGCCTCTGAATTGCGAGACTCATCGAAGACTGCAGGACCATATTTGCAGTTTAATCTGAACAAAAAGGGAGTGTTAGACTTACAAAGTTATTTTTTAAAAATAAAAATATAAGAAACTGGTGACAAGGGAGGAAACAAAAGCTTGGATTAGGAGCCGGAAAACTACTCTACTGCTCTATTTGAAACCTGGAGATGAGGGACCATATTCATCCGTGAAATGTGTTTCAAACAAAAAAAAGCCTGCCTGACTCTCATGCACAATTTCACATTTCCTTCATAGATCTCAAAAGGAACAATAGATCACAGTCTTTTGCCTTCTCCAGTGCAGTGAGCACAGAGTGCTAATTAATGACCTCATTTGTCTTTATATCCACAGAACACATACTTTTACTGAGAGAGAATATGCTTCTATTTTTAAACTCACACTTTTGGGTTCAATGGATTCCGCTGCTTTTGTCATGCCATCAAGGCATTTGCCGACGATGGGTAGAACTTGCCGGTCGACCTCTGCGAAGGTTTTCATGGACTCTCCCACCCTCTCGATCCGCCTCTCTTCCATCTCTTGGATTCTCTTCAAAGATCAGCAAAAGGTCAGAATAATTTATAGATACCATTTAGCCATTATGGCAATAGGCCAATTACGAGCCATATTCACACTGGATAATAGTAATCATATTTAGACGCTGGAAGGTCTAAATTGCTTTTAAAGAGAAGCATAATCATCCATGCTTCCTAAAGGTATTACGTACAACTTTTCACATTACACTGTCTACTGCCAATGTGCACAGCATAATTTAAATGAAGCAGAATCTGCACTCAAACTTACATTCTTACTCATTCACCACAGGGGAGAGGAAAGATAATACAGACATTTTGGCATCTTTTCCTTTTTTGATGTGTTAATTTTCACAAAGCACACATCCCTTTATTATCAAGACTCCTCACACCAGATGAGCCAACTGGCACAAAAAAAAAATTAAGTACATGTTGTATCCTAATTAGAGTATCAGTCTTAAATAATATATAAAAGGAAAACAGAAAAAGACCAAAAAAAAAAAAAACAGAATTTTAATAATCTGGCATCATAAATTGTTTAAACTATAAATAGTTCTATTTCACTTGGATAAACAAAGCAAGACTCTAGTTACTTGATAGTCGTCACCTTCCATCTTAGTGATTTGAATGTGGACTCTTCTTCATTTTAGTTAATTTTATGAGATAGTTGACACACCTCCTGCCTATAGCAGGAAGGTGCAGTGGTTAATATATCTTTATAGCATAACCTAAAAAATGAGACTCTCTGACTTTCTCGCTTGTCTGCAACAGCCTGTAGGCTGATTTATATGCAGTATTATCAAGGAGGATTTTCAGTCAAAATCCAAAGTAAGTGATGTTATGCGCACTCCCGGACGTCAGATTGCAAGAAAACTTGGGACTTTGTACATTTCTCCAGCTAGCATTTGCTCGGAAATCAAATCAGGGAACGTGAATGAGTGAATAGCAGCACCCACAATTGCGCAGTCCAACAGTAAAAATGTATAAAATGGTTTGTTTTATTGTGATACATTTTATATTTGAAGGATGATGGTTGACGGTTACAGAGAAGGAAGGAATGGTCAGCTGAAATGATAAAGTCAGGTAAAGTGCAGTGATAAATAATGAATACGCAGACAATGTAATACGGAGATAATGTCAAAAACGCCTGTTCTATAGAACCTGATACTTTGTACGTAGATTGTATGCGCATTATTTCCACTCCAACCTTACTCATCAAACTCCTACTATATGCCCTAAAAACGAATGTTAATTTAAGATTATCATCTCAACTCACTGCCAGTGCCATTCTGTACACAAATGTTAGAAGAAAGTAAAAATGGTCTATTATATAAACATAAACGCATCTCATCAGGAAGAGCTGCAATGGAAAATATAACATCCCATTTATAACATTCAGTCTAGTTCACTAAACGGTAGTGTTTTCATCAAGCAAATTTAGCTACGTTGACATTGCAATGCCTCTTGGTGAAAGCTTGACAAACAGCAATTGATAAACCAGGCTAAGTTAGCCAGCTAATGCAATATCACTACAGGTGTATCATGTGACAAGAATGGATTAGTTAAACGTCTCTAGCTTATATTGCGCCATCTAGCATGTAGCAAGCCAAGAACATTATAATGCATGACAAATTCAACTAAAAAAAAAAAAACAAGGCTTGTCAAAATTTTATGACAGTGTAATTTCACTGACTTCACCTATCATCATGACACAGCCTGCCAATCCTATTCAGTCTCCTTGGCAGTTTTTTGGCTGAAGCCCAGGATGTTCATTGTCCCTAACAGCGTGAGTGGATGCTGGCAACTGTTTATTTAATGGCCACCAGTGCCAGTGATGATAAGGAATTTCAGAAAGTTGCACACAGCACTTTCATGACTAAAACATTAACATTCATACTCATATTAACCCAACTATATGATTGGTCATTGTGGAGGAAGGAAGCTTTGCTCACCTCCCCTAACCGCCCCCTCCTTCTTGTACAAGTCTTCATTCCCACACCCTTTTTCATTGGTACTGTATCTTTTGAATTCTCCAACAAAAAACCCAGTAGGTCATTCATTGGTTTTCCCCTCCATTTATTTCTCTGTGCCCAATCAGTATGAACTTTGTTGTTAAGAACAACCCACTGTGTTCTGCTATAAATCTGTAAGAGCCCATTCTAGGGGGCTCATTCTCCTGGAACCAAGCGGAAGGCCACAGGACTTCATCAGTGAGTGTTGTTTGGAACAGTTGTTCAATTACTTGCTCATAATTTCACCAGCATTATAAATCTGATTAAAGACAATTGGCTCCAATTACTCAATCCCACGACAGTCATGCACTTAATACATATGATCTCCACCAACACGCCCGACTCTTATCCTTAAAACCTGTAGCAGTAAGACAGTAAGATGTGAGGGATGAGCAATTGAAATGAACGGGGACTTCAGGAGTGGACTGTACAGCAGTAAAGTTGACATGAATTGAATTTAAAGAGCGAACAAACATGCACATCAGGGATTGCAGTATTGCAAACACAATGTGTTTTTAAGTGTGTAGAGTTACCTGAAATATGTGTGGTATGAGGGTGTAGTAATGCTCGTTCTGTTCTTGATTGAACTTCTGCAGGTAGGATGAGTATTCGCCCTTGCTGTCTGCTGCCATCTGGTGCCTCATCTGGGCCTGCTGTCGTGCCTGGGAGGGTAGAGGGGCAACAGAGAGGGGGAGAAGGGGGTGGTCACACAATCAAACCGCAGGACACAGAGCACCCGACCCCGACAATGTCCAAAGCGTGACATCACATGACACAAACACACTGCCAGATGCAGCCCTGAAGCACAGTTGGTTGATTGAAGCGAACTAATCTCCGTTTCAGGCAAAGACATTCCTCAACGATGGAGAGTGAAATGAACGACTAGACAGACGAGGAAGGAAGGTGGGTGGTACTGTACATCCAGACGTGCTTCTCATTCCAGACCAATTAAATTGTTCTGGGAAGAAACTGAAAATTCTCAAGACAGAGGACATTAATAAGGATTTAAGAGGATACAGACCTGCTCCTTTACAAAGGGCAAAGTGGACTTGATAGGAATTAAAATGACCTGCAATAACTGACAATAGAAGAGTTGAGTTTCAGTCATGTACAGCACATGAGTTCTGCTGAAAGTTTGGTCATCTCTTTGAATTACCATTCATATAGCAGCTCCTTATTCTTAAGGTTAGTGGAAATCTTCATTCCAGGCTAAAAATTATGTGTGCGCAATATTGCAATATGGCGCTCATAAAAACAGTCCTAACCATGAAGTCTTAACTGTCCTTAGAGAACCATAAACCCCAGAAAACTCAAGAACTGGCCCGATTCTTCCACTCATATTTTTAATTCCAGAGTGCCCGCGACATCATCTGTCTTCCAGCCAATTACACCTTGAGTTCCAGCGAACCGCTACACAGCACCTAAATCTCCTCAGATCACAGCATCTAAGGTTAAGTTGAAACATTGTACCCCGTGTTAAATAATGACCCTCGAAAAATTTCCATTAGCAGCTGGACTGCTCATCAGAGACACTTGGCCGGTTGCACTGTAAGCACTGCAATGACGGTGTGACCTGACACTAGGTGAACAGACAGACTTTTTATCCTTCATTCCCACACTTCTCATCTTATCTTTCTCATAGCTAAGGAGGCCAAACAATGACACATTATGCGTTCGGCTGGCTGGGGAGAGTGAACCTGGCTCCACCATACTGGCGGCAGCAACTCGGCAGTTCCACATGAAATGGCTCCAGCTGATCTCGACAACGAAGCTGAAACCAAGTTTTAACCCTTAGAGAACTAAATGCAGCTATTGTTACTCAGTGATGCAAGATATCAAAATTAAAGCTGTGGAAAACCGATCGTGTGGCATTTTTTTTAAACAAGTTGCCACATGATTGGTTTTCAACAGCACAAGATAATTAGATTTTTTTCCCCCCTTTTATTTACTTCAGCAATCTAAGGGTTAATATACCAGTGGTATCTCATTAAATCAAATCCATTGTTACACTTATGATACCCTCCAGAGAATTCATTCCTTTCCACAAAACACACCACCCTGCAGCCACTTGGAGCAGAGTTCATAAGTGATTTAGTTAACAATGGCATCATTTGACAAATGTCACTACTCACAGGGTTGAACAGGGCAGAGATGCTGTGTGTAGTGCGAGGATCCATATACATCTATTTGGGCTCACGCATGAACATCAGGGAGGACACATTCATGTAAAACTTTGAATATATTTGAATGACCAAAATAATTTTATCTGTGCACAATGTAAAAAAAATAAAAGGTTTTCCAAATTAAAATAGGTTCCACTAATATACTTATGAATACACAGAGAATTCTACTTAAAAATAAAATTCTTGGTTGAGTATTAGACACTATTAAAAGTTAAAAAAAAAAAAAAACATTAAATAAATAAATCACAAATCAATGTCAATGTTCTAGAATTCCACTACTTTCTATTACCTGTCCTGACTGTCATGTCAGCATTAGAATGCTCGATTGAGACCAGTCTTGTGATAAAATAGCACCAAGATTCACAACAAGAACAACGTTTGACAATAATTTTCAGCAGTAAAACTGCCAATGTCACAATTTATGGAGCAGGTATTCTGAACAATTGAAGCACTGATTACTAAAACCCCACAAGTCAAGTCAAGTCAAGTGTGACTTATGGAGTTTTAGTAATAGGTGCTTCAATTCTGCTTTATAAAAATACTCCGCAGCAGAGTCAGGGAAAGGATGTACTGCTACAGGTGAACTGGTGGAAAAATGTAATCTGCTGAGAGGCCCAATAATTAAATACACAGTCACCATGCGGGAAAAATCACCTCCCCCCCACCTCGCCCGTGCGACCTCCTCACTGGCAGTCCCTCCCAGGATGACTGCAGAGTAGTGAGCATGCCCAGTAACATGCAGACACGTAAAGCACTGCAGTACTACTCTTTACCACTCACACAGACATGAGGCAGCATTTAACCGTTGCATGACAAGTATTAACAGAAGAGCAAAATGTCTAAACCAGAGTCCTTATTGAGCTCTCACTGTGTGTGGTTTTTTTTTTTTAATCTTTCCAGTTCATTCAACATTACCCAGACCGTTGTTAACATGGAGTGTCATCATTTGGATTAGGAATGTGTGGGGCCTTCTGAGAAGAACAATTGTAATTACACAGCTCATTTATTAGCATTCCTCCGCACCTTACTCATGCAACAGTGCTTCCCCCAGAGCATCACACATGAAGATCCTTCCATAGAAGTACTGGGAGTTAAATAAGAACTCACTCCCTCCCTGAGGCGGTAACATATATCTCAAAAGATATCAGAGGAATTTCAGAATCGTCCTTCATCTTTAGCAAACTCCAACAAACTACAGTGGTAGCAAATCTAATCAAACTGTGCACATGACAGATACCCAACCCCTACACCCCGAAAGCAGACTCTAGCACAGTGCAAGAACAGCCAAATGTCTGCTTATCACTTATATTCTGTGCTTGGCAGACTCTACTGGATTGAGAACAGGCAGCAGCCCAGTAGTCTATGAATCATTCGCCATCAATGGAGAACGCTCCATTAAAGGCATGCGGAGCGGGCTGCTCAGTCCTTGACGGCAGACTTATCTGCAGTACACCCAACACACTCAGAAATAAGGACGCAGTTGAACTACACATTTGTTCTTTAATAACACATTTCCCAAATATACCCTACAAACAGTGGCATGTCATCAGATGTTAAGAGGGCCTTCAGTAATTCCTCCCCCCCTTAACTACATGATTGTTCAAAGCTGTTCCCATTTACTGTAAGTTCACCTGATTAACAATCAATGTATTGACTGAACAACCAAGACCAATCCACGACCTGTAATGAATAAGAAATGATAATGACAAACCGATTGCTTAGTGATTGCATTAATGCCTCGCCCACAACAGTCCACATCACCTGAGTTCTGATCTCCTGCCTGCTCCAACACAATCAACTCCACACTCTACAGCCACCCCTAATTACCTTGTTACCAAATTAAGCCCATATATGACAGGATCACCATTTCGATGCGAAGTCTTGGTGCACCTCATTGCGTAGACATTTCGTGCTTCATTCGCTTGCATAATTCAGCAGTCTCTCGGTTAGTCGAGCTCAACCTTTGTCATTCTTAGGAAGTGTTGTTTCCTGTGTAGTTTATACAAGTATTCACGTCTGAAGGCTTGCTCAGACACAAATTAAACTACGTCGTATGTCTTCGCATTTGGATCCTCTCGCCTTCACCTTCATATCTCAGTGCACTGAGATTATTACAAAATAACTGATGTGAAATCCAAAACCAAAGCAAAAAATCCAAAACTTCCACTGACTTCCAACTCTCTTGGATTTTTTTGCATTTATTCTGATCATCGCCACCCTTACAATGGTCACTCTGCTGTGCATCATGCCAAACAGCGTCGTTTAGCTGCGACTATATTCAGAATACACAACGGATTCTTGTACCTTATTGCTTAGTGAGCCTTGCATACTAATTTACTCAAATCTGTGCATTTCATGAGCAACATGAGTCCAGAATTTATGAAGACATATTGACATTTTAAGTTGCTATCTGAGTGCAGGAGAAAATGCCTCATAACTTTATGATTCAACATACAGCAACGTTATCGAAAAAAACATTTGACAGTCATTCTACCGATTAGTCTGAGCAACTGTCGCTACTCAGGCAAAGTAAACTGTGAGAGGATTAGGTGGATAAGCATTGAAAGGGGAGGGAACCAAAGGCCACTCTTTCCACAGACAGACCGCTACTGCCGGAGAGTTACAATGATGTTCATTCGAAACTAATACACGCCTTTCATCACCAAAACAAAGGTACAAATTAATGATTCGACAAATTACCAGGGGCATAATTTTGTGTACCGGTGGGGGTTGACCCTAGTGCTGAGCATGGTACCTTTTTACTTTTCATTACATTTTTCAGAGAGAACATCTGGGCTCATATGGATGACAACGTGGAATCAAAAATAATAACAACCAAGCAGATCACTTGCAAAGTGTAACATCTAGTGACATCTTGAAAACATCGAATGTGATGGCGCATTAAAATATCGAGGGAGAGATGACAAAGGAGAAGCGTGTGAAAAGGCCATAAGCGTACTCTCAGGGGTGCATCATGGAAGGAGTGCAGATTTATTAGGATTCTGCTTCTCCATCAAGCAGCTCCAAGCAAACTGAGGAGCTGGTGGGACAAGGGGAGAGCAGGCTGTGGGGGGTGTGTGATTACGGCACAGCTAATCACCACGAGCCACCCTCCCTCCTGCTCCTCCTGAAGGACAGAACACACTTCCACTCCTGCATTCCAGGTCAAATCACCCAGAGAAGTCACCCACCCTGTGAATGTGATGTAACACAATTACACTCAATATTTATTTAGTAATCGCTAGACCCACTAAATAACTAGGAAAGAACTGTTTGTGCATTCACACACATGACAAACCTCGAATTCCAATGAACTGAAAACACTTTCTGGATCTAAAATGAAGTGCAATAAGAGTGTTGTGGCACGGACACAAAAGGCCGCCTGACTAAAAGGCAGGGGAATAGCTCCACTGTGGAGGGAAGCAAATAAAACTAAACGCACGCACAAGCTGTCTGCCAACAACACTTTCAATCACGACACTCGTGTCAGAGAGCCAATCCAGAACCCATTAGGTCACATTCCGAAAAATGACGGGTCACAGGAGAAGCAATAGGACACAGACTCAATGCTAGCAGGCCAACCAGGTACAACCAAAATTACAGTTGGGGAAAAGAACAAACAAAAAAAAAAAACAGTTATGGCAACAGCATGTCTGGATTTTAAAAATGACAGGTGTATCAGTCAAGCAAAGCAGTGCCATCACAGCTCACCGCCACTCAAAAGCCACAGAGAAACCAACTGACAGAACAATCTGTACTATGATTGCCTCACTTCCTGTTTGCAGAGCAATATACCAATTTCACCATGGCAAATCGGTGGTATAAAGGAAGTGAGTGCAAAGTGACATTGAAAGAGCCAATTACTCAGAGCCAATATCCTGCCAACTTCTAGAAAACATGGGCTTTTTAGCTACCATTTTGACTTCCTCGAGCATCCAATGCTAACAACTGTAAAAAAAAAAAAAACTTTAAAAACTGCGTTCTGTGTCAAATCTGTGACTGTACACAAAATTCAGATTCCTTCAATCTGACTGTAGATGGAAAAACATCCATCAAAGCAAGCTCCTTATTGCATGGCGCCAAAATTCTCAGCAACAAATTATGCTTGCAGACCATGCCCATGCATTTATGCATCAGTCTTTCTTCACTATTGCACAGCTTCTATGATTTATTTACACTCTGTCTATAATGTACACAATGATGTCATGGTCGCATGGTGCTAACAAAGTTCCCAGACAGGGCACTAATAATTTGAGTTCAGCCCATGCATCACCCATCTGGCGCATTCACAAAATGGCCGTTCCGTTTCCCTGGCACCAGAAATGGCACAGCTTCAGCGGCTGTAAATCATCTTCCCCTCTGTTGAAACCGCACAAGCTAACAGGAAAGCACATCACTAAGCAACATCATCCCCTTCCTATGAGTCAAACCGAATTCAGAAACAATCAGTGACGTTGCCCTAATCATTGATTTTCAAACGAATGCTTGTATTAGCTGAGTCTTTCAGAGAAAGCACTACATGGCACTTTCAGCCATCTTCAGAATTTAATTCCCACAGAGACTGTCTAAGATAAAGAAATGAACAGGAGTTCCCTTCGATGCTGGCGAAAGGGAAGTGCAGCAGGTGAAAGTGGCATTATGAGTTTTGGAAGACAGTTTTGTGCTCTGACTGTTCTGACAAAGTAATTACTTTAACCAGCAAAGATGTCACCCCAACAGTATGACAAAATGGAATACAAGAAGTTATATTTAGTCAGAAATGATTAAGAATGCAGCAGTGGTTACTTGGGAGATACTCCTATTCAGAAACTTTTGTAGTCTATGGGCCCAGAGTCTGATGTGGATTTGGACTATGCCAGTATTAAATGGCTGACAGCCAAGTAGTGCTGGACTACAGACATGGTATGCATAAAAGTATCTCCGCCTCCTATAGTGACCAACTCTCGGACGGTGCGAAAACCTATTTTCTTTAATTTGTCGGCAAAGCATCAAAACATTTTCACCATATTAAGAAATTATGAATTCAAAGGATGCCATCTACGCAAATTAACTTTTATCCCTGCTTGGATAAGTTTAGCAGTGGATGCACATTCGTGAAAAATTAAAATTTGCACCAGAGTGTGAAAGCAAGCACATCAAATGAGGATACTCATTTCATGCTCACAGAGGCACCATAGAAAATAAAAAAGTGCTTATACTCCAATGATGAGTGAATGAATAGATGAATGGATCAATGAATGACTGCATTAAAAGAATTGAAAGAACATCAAAATAAATTGCACAAATACTGTCCAGCACATTCAGGCAATACACTCAACTCCATAAGGAGGACAGGTGAGATTGTGCCTGACATGCAAGAGGCACACAGATACAGTGAATGAGAACAAGGATGACCCCACATAACGAACAAGCAAAACGCACATACCATACCGTATGCACACACACTGGACAATAGAACAGTCCTGTGACAACACACGGGCTGTTTTTATGGCCTAAGATAAGATGGGCCATAGCTAGATCCGATCCAGTATTGGCTTGGTCTGATCATTCGCCAAGACAGATAAGGAAAACTGTACTATCACACAAATGATTTTAATTCAGTATCGATAACATAATTTTCATTACAGCAATCCACATGTACCTTGAAATATGAAATTGTATTTAAGGTACAATATAAAGGATATGCATAACTTCAAATATTTATTAAAACAAGATGTTAACTTTGCGTAGTTACTTCTGCAAAGTACATTTTGTTGGGTTTAAAGCAATGACGAGTCACTGAACAAAAAATGATCCCTAGATGTCGGGCTAGAGAAGACCAAATCTGCGAAAAAGGGGAACATTTAAGCTTTAGAATCAACTGGCTGTGTTTTGCATAGATATGCGACAACCTTCTAGGTGCTTATTTATTGGGTGGCAGACTTCCTTGCTTAAATGATCTTGACGTTCGAACAACAACTTAAAACGGACAACTGTCGTTGGTAGTTAGCTAGCCATGGCTTGACTGGGTTGAACGTTGAACAGAAACAGGTCCCCACAAACATGAAAGACGTGTTGTGAACCTACCTTGTGGGAACATCGCTTCAAGGCATGTCAGAAAACAAAAATAGAGGAGTTAGCTTCAGGGTAGTGGACAGGCGTAGGAGTATTGGAGCACAGTACATTAATGAGTGAGTAAGCTAGCCTCTGGATAAACACAGAACTATGAAAATGTTCAGTAGAACATGCATGGTGCAAACCAGCAATATGCATGAATTATTGGTTTGAGCACTTTTGTATCTGCGCGAGTAGGAGAATAAGTGGAGGTCATTGCTTCTTTCTTTTCTGCATTTCAAAATTAAGTAATCAAAAAGAATTGCAAATAATATTTGACATACAGCAAAAAGAACACCAGGTCAACAAGAGTAGCATAAAAGACTGGAAACTGTAAACGTGGATACATGCAGAGTTAAGCCCCGGTGATCTAAACTGTTCACAAAAGGAAATGGCCTATGGTTAAAGAAAAAATGTATCCTCACCTGCGGTTTAAACCACTAACTTGTTCGAATGCACTCTGATATTTTGATTGTTTGTATTCAATTATCCAGAAAACCATGAACATGCCAGATAGGAAATTCTCTCAGAGTTAAGGAACCTTGTTTTATGCGTGCATGCCCACACATTTCTCCTCAGCCCTTATGGGAAAGCCCCCATTGAGTTGCTATGGTATGCTGTGCTCTGACTGAACAATGCAAACTTTACAGTAAATTTGGAATCAACCCGCTAGTCTGAGTCATTCCGTAAACCGCAATACCCCCCATCTGCCATGTGAGACATGACTATTCAGAGATTGGGCAGCTGGAGTCACGCCCACATCAAGCACCGTTAAAAAAAACGAAGTATCACAAAATTATTCCTCCATTCGGAACAAAAACACCATTATCATCACTCATTCTGGAGGCAGCAAAATCCTTTAAGTCACCTCTTCGATTTTGCAAGTCAGACTAGCCTTCATTTGAATGAATAGAGAAAATGTTTAACAAGGTTCACTGGTCAACGAGAGCAAAAAATGGAAATGGTTTGGTTTACGGAAGACAACCAGATTACTCCGGTTCTTTTTCAATCAGCATATTGGACGACACTAATTCAGTAAAGACACACAGCAACATAGGAAACTCAACAAAGTAAAAAGCTGAGTGGATTGTAAGCATCTTGACCAAATAAAGTTTTCACCAAAACTATCAAAAGGAATTCAGGCCAACTACTTCAGCAAATACTCTAGTGCTGACTGAGTCATGACTACTACCCCATATGACTGTAAGCCTTCCAGGTGATGCAGGGATTGTAAAACTCAGTGAAGCCACAATATCCACATCACTCAAGCAGAAATGACTACTTTGGCGCTCTTTAAGTCCTATATGCCAACGTGCCTGTCAAATATGATACATAATCAACTCAGAAACGAGAGGATAACAGTCACGGATTCTAATAAGCACTGACCGACAAGGACATTTCAATGTCCCTGGTCACACTTACTGCAGTGTAATAATTCTAAAAGCACTGGAGGGCTAAGCTCATTCATACTATTTAACAGCAGCAGTGTGAAGATAAGGTAGAATTCTTCGTTTATAGGTCATGATGGCATCAGAATATAAATTACTCCTATAAATACTGAAGCACAAGTACAAGAGGGAAGCAAGAATTCCAGCTGCACGACAGCACTGCAGAACTGCAATTCCCTGATGCTGGTGTGCTAAATCTAATCAATGCTTTATGACCCCACCCATTAATTATGCACTCTTGCCTACAATAACTAGAAAATCACTAAATTAGCCTCAAAGATGGAGAAAATAAAAAGTACCCGTACATATCCTAAGATGACACAACGATCAAATCCTTTGATGCAACAATGAATAATGAAACCTAAATAAAGTTCCTGAATCACCCATTCAACAATGGGCAAATCAGTAATAGCCACACTCAAAGTGAAGCATTCTACCACATTGAACTGTGCTGTAACCCCATCAAAAAAAAAAAAAAAATCAGTCCCTCCTCTTGCTGTCCACTGAGCTTCAGGTTCTGGTGCCTTCTCTTACGCATACAAATGCCTGCAGGGACTAAAATGGGGAAATTCTACGAATGGAAAACCTGGGATGTCAGAAATGTGTCATTTCAGGACAGCGTGATCTGTGAGCACTAACTTTGGTTTCACCAAGTACAGCTCCATGTAAATTCAAAATTCCCCTTCAGCCAGACTGCTCTACATTCAGGAACAATGCATATTCAGGTATATGCAGAAGTGCACACACAAACGTGGGTGTAGGCAGGCATGCGTGGGCAAACACACACACACACACACACACACACACGCACACGCACGCGCGCACACACACACACACACACACACACGCACACACACACACACAACCACCCACAAACACACAACCACCCACACAAAGATCGGGATACTGAGGACTACTGCTTGAAAGCCCATATAAATATGCCAGAGGATCTCTTAGTATGCTTGTGATCCAAAAAACCCATTGTGTGGATCGCTGGTACGTCAGCGTGCATGCAGTCCCACAGGAAATCTCACGATAGAAATGGGTAGCAGTGAGTGAAAGCCTTTGAGATTGTATGCGATTGAGAGAGTACAGATGCAGGTTTATCTACCCGAGGCCAGTCCAGTCTGTTTTTATACTGCTTAGTGCGAGTCGATTCACAATACTTAGTCACATTCCACTCACAGCTATAACCTCGACGGAGCCCTGGTCATGGAGTCTCTATGTGCAAATCACATTCCATTCAAACACTGCATGTGTGTTTCTCCTGCGACCAGGAAAAAGCTAATCAAACCAAGAGTGATATTATCAATTTCAAAAGTATGCAGTTTTCCAGAGGAATGATATATTACCCAGAAAAAAATACACTACCTTTTTCACTGACTATAAGGTCAGAAAAAGCAACATTTGAACTTAACCGCCTACTCTGTAAATAATGACAAAGCTCTACTCTATTTGTGCAGGACTGAAAACTATGGGACCTCTTTTTTTTTTCCTAAAAGATAACAAATGTTCAGGAAGAGGAAAACAAAGGTTTAGTACAGAACTCTGGCATTTTCATTGAATCCAAATGTTTGTATTTTCAAGAAAGATGAGCAGGTTTCCTCAGTCAGATAGTCTCTGGTTTTAATAAGGAAACATTGCATAAACATGATGCAATCACAGCAGATTTTTGGTTCCAGTTTTGCACAAATACCCACCTGGCTGCAGAAAAAGGCCAGGAGATTTAACCCTATGAGCTCTGAATACAGTTTCAAGGAATTAAAAATGTAGTTATCCTGAGCTGTTGAAAACCTATCATGTGTCAACTTGTTTAAAAGGGCCATTGCAGCCAAAATGGTCCTGGGTCAGAAAAGTAAAATTTTGAATTCTGTCAATGGGATACATTTTTTTGGAAACTTAGACATCTAAACCAGTAGGACATTATAACGTTAGTTTGATTCATCACGTGTGCCATCGGTGCCACGTCATCAAATATAAGCCACTTTCAAGATTAGAAAAAAAAGGCAAAAACAATTATATACTTTTTCTCACTTTATCATTCCAAAACAAAAAATTCTGAGTCACACAGTCTTTAACTGAATAGAGGCATACTTTAATCAATGATAATTGCTCAATGTCCGACTTTTGATTTTTGAAAAATTTCCAATGAAGATTTGGGGAGTTGTCTGTGTAATGCACGTAACAAAAATTACCCTTTTTTGTATGTAGAACAGTTGACCATATTTTGCCTGCATTTCTCATATGCAAAGGTAGAATGGGTGAACAAAAAAATGAACCAAAGAAATCACTGAGATTTTCTTATTTTCTCAAAGGAAATTTGCTTGAAAGACGTGCAACGCACGTAACGTTACGTGCGTAACGAAAATTTAAAGGTCATTTTTCACAGAAAAGAGTGACAAGAGTGCAGCACGCTCTTGCTCGGGAAATGTCGTTTTTTTTTTTTTTTAGCGATAGCACTTAAACGGTCAGTAGATACTTCAAAATACATTTCCCTTGATGCATCGCTCCTTCATATCTTAAAGACAATCACACCCACTCGTCTTTAGCAGTAGACAAAGTTGGGGCAGATCAACAGCGATTTCCAACCTTTCGCACGTGTGCAAGTATTTTCACATTCATCTTCTCGCATAATTTTCTTTTTATCGCAAATGCAAGCAAAATTGTCACACTGTACAGCCCTGGGTAAATATAACTTCAAATATCTTAAATTAAAGTGAGAATCATGAACAGAAATTGGAAATTTGGTAAAGAGCGAAACTTACTTATCTGAATAAAAGTGAGTGATCGTGGGAATCGGTCCTCTGTGTTACATGGAGGACACAGATCTGCTAGGGCTTTTTCCACTCTTTTCCTTTATAGAAGACTTGGTGGCCCTGTCACTGTCAGTTGTGTCAAGAAATTGTTCAAAAACAACATGGTTTCAGATTCAGAACAGATATTGCTCTGAGCAAGAATGGCTTCTTGCAGAAAAACAACAAGGTTTCACAACAGAAACTGGTCTCGGCCAATATGGCTTCTTGCAGTTTCCTAGGTATAAAAGGCTTGCTATCTGAACCCATCACAAAGAAAGGACTCCTAAACCACTTCATTTGGTGAAAAATATTTATTTCAAAGTAAAGCAAATCACTCGATGTTCGTAAAATGCTCCAGAAATGGATTTCTTCATACCCAGTTCGGACGCGTAACGCACGTAACTTTGTTTCGTAACATACGAAACGCCCAAATTCACCCATTAAAAAATTTCAGTACTTCTAAAATCCCCAACAATACCTGATATTACAACTTTATATATTGGGTATTGAAATCATAACTAAGTGAAATGCACTTAGTGGCACACTTCACAGACTTTTGAGGATTTGAAAAAAAGTGACAACGTTTAATTTTTCTGTGAATGTAACACACGTAACGCTGAAAATGAGGCTGTAGCAAAAAAGTTGGCGAAGGGAGGGAAATTTTTCTTACTTTCTATGAAAGAGTACTGACCCAGGACCACAAACAATGTTTAAACAAGATGGAAACTCCAAGCAATAAAAAATTGCTGTCATATTTATCATCAAAATGTGTGTCCGAACTGTAACGCAAGTAACATGGAATGGCCCAAAAGAGCTCCCCTGCAGGAGCTCTTTTAAACAAGTTGCCACATGATAGGTTTTCCACAGCGTCTGATTTCAATATCTTACATCATTGGGCAAGAATAGTTGCCCACGGCGCTGAAAGGGTTAAAAGTCCCCCAACACAAGAGTTTCCAGCATGAGTGAGTACATTGGAACACATGTAATAATGGCTCACACTGATTCACTAATTGTTTTCACTTCCAATACTGGCCAGTGTCTCTTGACTCAGGGGGGCAGTTAAGTACTTTACATTCACACCAAAGTGTTCCAGCACTGAAGGCTATGCACCCACCCTTGGCAGCATTTCCGCACTAGAGAAAAGGCCCTGCTTCTCAACTGGATTTGCATTATAATCGCATCTAAAACACTAGAGCAATACGATCAGTACGCTTAACAGCAAGCGAACTAGGACTATCCACTCACCCGCACATAACCTTGCAGGTTCATGTTTTCAGCTAAAAATAGCGAGTGCTTTTAAGGTGAGAATCTCTATCGACCTGCTCAGACCCTGTTAAATGACCAAAGCTATTAAAAAGGTGCAGAAGATGCATCATGCTTCACATTCATGCTGTCCCACCAATGTCAAAATCATGGATGATGTGAACCCTGCGTAAAACTCAATTACGGTTTTTTACTCGACCTCCACTGCAGAAAGCAATGGCGACCTTGGGAGTGAAGGACATGTCGAAAGAGTGCTCAGATATCTACAAGTTGTTTGAAGGAAAATGATGTGACTTCGAACTCGAACCAAAGCAAAGGCTTTGTCATACACAGGAAGAGTGAGAGGATTTACTCAGTTTACCTCTGGTCACTCTGCCTGTTAAGTAGTCGCAACTTTGGGTTACAATCATCATTTACAGCCAGAGGCTCATAAGGTAAACCCACATTCGCTCATAATGGGGTTTATAGAGATTATATTATTGTGTGAGGCACAATGTTACCCATTACTATGTGTGCCTTAAAAAAACAAAGCAAACAATACCAGCTTTGTGCTCAAGTTAAACCCTCCCACCTACACTCATCGGCAACGTCACACTGCTCAACTGAAGCTTTTAAATTTATACACCAGATTATGGAGGTCTGTACATCATAGCCTTCAAAGCAGTGTCACATGAGCTTCAGAAATTCACTAGTCTCCTTCCAAAACCAATCGATCCATTAGAAGAGGAGGGAGTTGTGGGCTGGACCCAGTCAGTGTGGAAGGCTCTAGTGGCGAGGGGGATTCCCCAAGCTTCAACTCAGCGGCTCACCTTCTCCACGTCTGCCTTGGTCACGTTGATGTCGGCGTCCATCTTCTCGAAGTACTGCTGCGCCCTGTCCGCCTCTTTACAGTCCCTCTCAAACCTGCGTTTGCTCTAGAAACAAAGGACACCCACACACAGAATGGACACGGTTTCTCATTAACCACAAACTGAGCAAGGTGCACTCAATTCAGGGAACAGAAAGCGGAAACATCTCACACACAGGCTTCACAAACACCACGCCGGACTGAGACATTCTCCGTATAAGGAGATTGATACGGAGAAAATTCAATTCCTTCTTTCACATGGTGATGCTTCCAGACACACTAGGAGCCTGCACAACTCCCAGTTGAATTTTCCAACGAGAATGATCAAATATTCAAAACTAGCACATGCCAAGCTCATGTAGTAGTTTTACAGGTAAAAGATCAAACATCTAATGGAAAGGTAGCACAGCAGTGTGCCATTACCCTTAACTCTAATCTGGAGCCCTGCCATGATGCACAACCTAAAAATCACCCTACAGAGCTGTATAAGATCGAGAGAGGGCATTCTTCAGCCTGCATTGGTGATTACACTGTAAAGAAGCGTCATTGTGCATAATACCATATGAGCAAACAGTGCTTACTCTGTGTCGATACAATCTGAGCGCACTGTAACTTCCCAATGCTTTCGCTCGCACAATGAAAATCATTGACATCGCTGAACGTCTGCAGAAGCACAAGATAGCAATTTTTTCTTGACCCTCTGGGTGGGGACATTTGGACCTGGAGGCCGTAACACTGCGTGGTTACAGGGCTCAGGATGGGGTGGAGGGCAGTTCACTGCATGCCGATCAATCCCTCCACTCCTCCATTGATTATTTCCTTATTCCTTCCCTCCCTAATTCCACCACCTCCAGGCACAGATGTTGTGGAGAGACCGAGGGACTCTCCTCTGACATTCTGGACGCTGTAAACGATCCATCCGAAACCGGAAATCCAATCTCTGCTGGCGCCCACCCCCTCCTGCCCAGCACTACATACCCAGCACTACCCATGAAAGAGAGCGAGCCACGACCTCTGACCTTCTGAGAGCTCCTCTCGCACCGCCAGTGTAGAGTGTTTACTCACTAGCGTCTGACCTCTCACTTCTCACTTCTCATAAATCTGTACTGCAAAAATAGTCTAAACTCACTAATAGTCCTGGACGCCTGGGATTGTTTTTTTCTTCTTCTTCTACAATTTATTCAACGTTTCAAAGGCATACAGTCACATTATACACTGCCCTAGTGCTTATGGAGGCAATTAATTAATCAATCAATTAAATCAATCAAAAGGGAAAAAAAACAACTCACAGATTCCAGCTGTTTCCAGGAGTTTTCAATGTGCTGCTGCGCCTTTCGTCCATCGTGAAAATGCTAAAACAGAGAAGAAAACAACATGAATGGATGATCTCAACGCAGCATTAGCACACATCTGTTGCTCTCGTTTGGCACATAAGCAGTTTTAAAACCAGACTGAGCATCTTAAGGCTGATTACGCCACCCTTAAGTCTCCAGACAGGATGGATTCAAGAGGCAGATGGACCATTTAACGCACCACTGCCATGAATGTGACTCTTAGGGGAGCAATGGACATCAGCCTAAGTGAAAAATGATTCCAGAAAAACTTGGGTCAGAGGCTGCTTCCACCCAAACAGAGAGTCTGGGAAAGAGTCCTTCAGTGTGAACGCCGCTCCCCACAGTTTCCCCCCACAGAAAGCACTTAAAAGAGGCAGCTACACTCAAACTCCAAATGCAGTACCACAGGACCACATTTCCACATCTGTGCCAAATCCTCAGCCAGGATCACTGAGCAAGTCTCGTGAATGAGGAATGACTACCATGAGTCTGACTGCCATAAGAAGACAAAGGCTTAACAAAGAAGTGTAAGAGCCCACTTCATGTTTCCAACATTAGCCAGCCTGAAGCAGCAGAGGTGCTCTCAGGATGCAGATCTTTGCATGTGCTCGAACGGTGGCTATGGCCTTTAGCCACATATAACCAAAAGTAATTATTCTCAATGGATCTTATGGATGTGTGGTAGAAGGAGGCACTCCTCCCCTCCCCCTTCCCCATCATTCTGTCTGTACCTGGCTATTCCACCAATCCACTTCCATTGCTATCTTTTGAATGTCCCTCCAAACCCCCTCTGTAGATCATTCATTGGTATCCCTTTCAATTTGTCTTTAGCAATCCAATCAGTTCAAACTTCACTGTATAGAACAGCCCACCTTGTCTCAGGATTAATCTCTGGCCTCCATCTTTAGGGTCTCTTGCCGTACTGGTACCAGACAGAGCCACAGACTTCAGCAGTTGGTTTTCATTTGTATTGTTCAACCACTTGTTCGCAATTTTACCAGTACAATAAACATGATAAAAGACTATTAGCTTTAATCTCTTAGTTCTACGACAGATGCTAGATACTGCAACTTAGGCTTTGGGCACAAAAACAAGCAGCGAGTTTTCTCAGAGACAACCTGCCAGCCACAGTGCCCAGACGTGACCGCATCACTATGAGAGCCAGAGGAGATTAATTGTTTCCCTAGAGACGCTCATCTTCTTCTTACTGGAACCTACAATGAGATTATCATGAGAGGTGAGGGCGTAGGCGACCACTGGACTGAAGTGGACTCTGGTGTAAGAGTGCTAGACTGGGAGAGAGAACTTAGCCAAACAAACACACTGCACAAGGCAAGAGTGCAGCTGTCACTCCGGATATGTCCTGTAAACGAGAGAAATTTTGTTTTTGAAAAGTCCCAAGTGCTCCAACAGTAAAGTGACGAGAATAGCAAAAAATAGCTTTCACAGTCCATCAGCTTGAAGGCTGGAGTAAACAAAGCCTGAGAATTTTATATCACACTTAACAGCTACCAGTCAACCACAACACTCAGAGCAAAACATTTAGTGATTAAATTGTACAATCTGTATGAGTGAGACGGAGGGCCTGTCTAAGTATCCATACTATATGTCATTTCTTTACATACTAAATTTGGTTTGATATGCACTATTCAGCAATTGATGTAGAAGGAGCAACGTGGGCGCATCAGCACAGCATGAGCAAAGTCGGCCACTCATAAGATACGGCTGCCATCTTACCCATCATCTGACCCGGATGTAAACAACGACATAGCATCCCTACACGCCCAATCATGTCCTAAATGCATTCACAAAGTGCTATTGCTGCCTCTGCCATTGAAAAAATGGGTTCCCATCTCGGTGCCTCTCTCATTATAGGATAGCGAGGCATCAAATTGTTGCACAATTTGAAATTCTGCCGAATACAGTTGGCCAACCTGGTATTGTTTGCCAGCAGTTTTATCCATACAAAGCATTTGGAATCAAACAGTTTGAATTTCATGAACAGATTGTTGCTTCACAAAATACCAATTCCTTGCGAGTATCGGTAAAAGCCCTGAAACAGTATTACTCTGGCCATGCAAGTATCATGCACAAGAATAAAAACAGAAATTACCAATCAGGCCAAAAATAGCACAGAAACCGCAGGGCAATTCAGATTTCCCTTCTACTGATGACCTCAGAGGCCAAGCAAAAGGGTCATGACTGCTTAAAACAGCTGGTCTGTGATTCAAACCCTCACCTATTCATTACCATAGGCAAAGTCCGCACTAGTGTCTTAGTTTTCAGGGCAAAAGATTTCACTGAATACACACCAGGTGGACGGAAGAGCTAGAACTAAACAACCCTGTTCATTACTGAAAACTCTCCAGGAAACTGATGACCGACTAGTCCAACTGCGATCAATGCCAGTACTCCAGATACACCCCGCATTACCATGGAAACGGCCACACAAAAAATAGGACTTGGTCTAAGTGTGAGCCACTGCATCCTTGGCCATTTGGAATGCAGTGCAGACACAGGAACATCTGGCACCAATCAAAATGTTGTTATTCACTGTGAATAATAACAATGGTTTCACTTTTTCTGACTCTGAACAATGACAGGGCTCTTCACTTTAATCATGTTACAGATGATAGAAAATAGAAAATAGAGCGCTGTTGATGGCTATATGAAGGGCTCCGTTTAACATGCATAGGAAATCTGGGCCCATAAGATCCCAAGAAAAAAGCATGTTAAATTTGCCACTGTAAATACATCGCAATCCACATTAAGGGTGAAATGGTGAAAAAAGAAGCCCAATAAAAAATGTAAAAAAATCAAATGGGCAAAAATACATTAAGTAATTAAAGCAAGGAAATTACGAGACATAAGGCAGAACCAAGTGACATCATAGCAATTCTCGAATGAATCCAGTCAGAAAATACTCGTCACCATGACAACCTTTCAGAGGAACGATAATGAGAACCAGATTAAGCAAGAAATATCATGGCAAGTGGCCATTGAGATTTGCATAACTCCATTCCTTTGCACAAATATGAGAAACAACAAAAGATGACCTTATTGCTGACCTTTCAGAAACAGCACACAGAAGCACTATGAATTATCCTGGTGAGCGGCCTGCAACGCAACGGCTATGCAGCTCCTTAAAGCACAAAAGGAATACCACCTCACACAGTCCAATCAATAACAATCAGAAGTAAAATTCTCTCCTCGCTAAAGACATCAGATATGGCCACTGCTGCTATGTTGACTACGATAACAAGAATGTAATGTATATGGAACGCACGACGCAGTCACTGTGTTTGTTTACTCTGCAACATTCGATTCCTAAACAGCAGTAATCCACTTGGCCCAAATCCCACACAGCAAACACAGCTTATACTGAAGCCCAGCCCCCCTTCAGACGGCCTGCATGTCCTAGCCATGCAGCTAGGCGCTGCTCCAGTTATTATTAGAAGGGGCCTGAAGCACTGGGAATCAGATAGAGCCATAGAGAGCGACACAGACCCTTCCTCAGGCAGCAGGGAACATAACACTGACACTACAGCCCCCTCCCCAAACTTTATAACAATCCAGCATGGACTATATTGCAAACATAAGATACTGAACTACAGCAACATTATAGATGATGCAATACTCCACAGCTCAGATAGACAACATAAATAGTTGTACAAATAAGTATATATTTGGACATTTATTCATAATTCATAAAGTCTCAATAACACTAAAAAGATCCAGCTTCCAGCTTCCAGCTTTGCAGCCTTCTTATGAGCATTTATAGTAAAATGGCATAAAACGGACTAAACAGGCTCTGGGTAAACACCAGAGTTCAACTGTCAAACAACAATCACACACATGGCATGGAAATGTTGAGGCTGAAAACACCACAAATCCAGCATCAAAGCACCTTAACACTGATTAAGCCCCTAACCACCGCCCACCAGCTGAGACACAGTAAGCAATCTGCCCGCAAGGAGGAACTCCGACATGTTTTTCCCATCCAATGAAGGACGAAAACTTCACAATACGTATACATACGCCCATCACTATGATTAAGAATGTTCCTCATTTCCAGGAAAGGGCCAATGTGAATCTCAATCCTGACAGAATTTGACAGGACTGAGGAGCTGACAGCCCCTCAGGTTAAACCTTGTCCCATTTTTTGTGGCGTGAAGCAACCACATACACTAGCATTCCCCAAGGCAGAGTCATTATCTCAATCACTCTCCACACATCCTGATTTGGGAACTGGAGCAAAGGGCTTGTAAAGAGTTGAGAGGTTTGTGCTGATTGTGGCAGCATGAGCCCCCACAGTGCTCTTTACACCAGAGAGAGCCTTCTTCTGATAGAGCTCTGAGTCTTACAGAGGTCATGTTCAGGATCTCCTACTACTTCCAAGTCCATGACTGATTGTGGCCAATAGTCACGAGAAGTATACAGCATGAGACTAACACTAAATTTTCCAGTATGCCCAAGACACCCAGATGTCGTTGGCATACACACACATTTCACAGGCCAAATTTCACCATGCGCAGCCAAAGCTGGTTCACTGTACATTCACAAGATGAATGTTCACCAACATTTCACAAGAGAGGAAGAGAGAGAAGAGCAGTGGGCTAAAACTTTCGTACCAGTCACCCAGTGGTGTCAGAAAATGGGGTTTATAAAATAAATGGAAGTCAGGGGAGTTTAAACCAAAATTGGGACATTTCTCAGAGGAAAACAAAAAAAACAGCTCCCTTCCTTCCAGAGTACATGAGCTTAAATTTCCAGGGCCCTTTACAACTGAATACAATCCCAAATGATTTTGAAAATCAAACATAAATTGACGTTAAATCTGACAACCGCCTGTAAAAAGAATGCCATTCTGATCATAATGTAATTTTAGAAGCAAAGCCAACATTAGTCAGTGATGTCAGCTATGCAAGTTTAGGAACAATTTCATGTTAGTTAACTACATAGGTAATTATAGCTATATAGAATGTTAAAATATTCAAAACCAATGAGTGATACATATCACTCCAAGTTCGCCCAATGTTTGAGACTTATTGACTTGCCCTAACAGTTACTTACTGCTACAACACACCATTCTGCAGTCCTGCTCACTTCTTGATGAGTGAACATAAAAACCAATAGGGTGAAGAGCCATTTTTCCACGTTATTGTTTAAAATATCTTTGGTCCCACCATGAACGTAGTGATATTCACAGCATTAACAGTTCATTTGACTGTATAGTACACAGCTTGTTGACCATCGCTGCCATTTTACCGGCAACAGCACCGTATACCATCATGGAGAGCAGTGTGTGGGGTCCAGTACATACTGGCTCAGTATGCAGTAAAGAAGTAGGAGATTCTGAACCAAGCAAGAGTGTATCTCCAGTACAGTACATAAGTCTTAGGCACCCTACATTTTTCAAACTTTATATGTGGCTTTAGATTTTTACTTTTTGCTTTCCACATTGGTGTTGCTGAAGATAAAAGTATATATGAAATTCCAAATGCTAATTTAAAAATAGTTTGTATTTCATTAAAAACAGTTGATACAGATAATATAGTCTTGGCAGAGCCCTGATGTCAACATCATCATGGCTGTCTGCAATTACTGAACCCTTTATAGGGCACTAAAAAATACCCTTTTATGCCGACTGTAAAAAAGTACTTTGCGTTGGGCGTATGTCCATAAATAGTCTAAACATCACTTGTTCTTGGCTCAGGTGAAAAGGGCATACGATCAAATATGGCCTCACTACCAAATTTTTTGTTTTTCCCGCAAAATCTCACCAATTTTTAGAAATCCTACACAAACAACACCTATCTCAACTTTTAGCAAACCTTTTGAACTTTTAATGCGCGAGTTTTCGTCAGTTTTCTTTCGTGAGTAATGACGCTAGGTCATTGTGAGAGGGACTGGGGACACAACCGTACTGTGAGAGGTCTGGAGAAGAAAAGAAGTTTGAGACGCTCTAGGCCACTGCTGATTGGTCGAACACCCTGGTGTCACTGCCTGTGATATTGCCTGATTTTCCTTTGATTGGCTGGGAGAAATTTCCGCCTGTCTACTGCCTAACAGAGAGGCATGGGGGCGCCACTTTGGATGCCGACTGAAGTTACAAAAAATGGTTCCTTGCCTGATAAAGGGTTAAAGGGAGAGACGCAAGTGAGACAGTCAGTCTGCAGAGGAACAGAGGCAAGTTTTCCACTCTCCTTGGAACAAGCAAAAAGCCAATCATCTTATAAAACTGTAACACAACAAGACAGAGGCCCAAATTTTTGGGCAACGCATACTCACACCAAATATTGGTTTGATTTAGTTTTTAAGAGTTTACAGGTCAGCAAACTACATTTAAAACTTTTTATAAACGTTTAATTTCATTACTTTTGCAAGCAGATTTGCCCAACAAAAATGTTTTTAACGTGCCCAAGACTTTTGCACAGTACTTTACAACCGGGCTGGAGCTAGGAGACAAGTAAGAGGTCAAAGAGGTGCGTACATCAATCTGCTGCCGTTCTCTCCCTCAGACAGAGTCCCGCGCACATGCACGCGCCGCAGTGGTCAGAGGAGAAAATATGCATTAAGCGATAAGGGGCGACTGCACTGTGGGAGCATCGGAACCATTCCGCAAATTAATCTTCTCCCAGCAGGCAGATTTCCCTCCTCCTGCTCCTCAGAGATACTGACCGAAATGTAAACACTGAGCTCAAGAGGCAGACAAATAGTACAGCTTTCAGCACACTTCAGCTTCAGATAACATGCAGGTATTTCAGCTTCTTAAACGTCTTTCGGACCAAAGCTACAAATTATTCATGTTCCCTCTTAAAGCTTCATTATCGTTTCTGCCAATAAATCGCTGCATAGCTAAATCTACAGATAAATCAATTATTCACTGATTTCTTTTTTCAAGATCTCAGATTTAAACACAAAAAAATGAATAATAACTCCATCTTAGCAGAGGGAATGAAAGTGCACAAACCCGTCACAAATTAGGATAAGTCTGTAGGTAAGCTCGTGTACAAGAAATTGAGAGCGAATTAAACATTACTAAAAAAAAAATCAAAGAAACTCAATATTCAACATAAATTACATTATTAAACCGGTTGATTAAATGATGAAAGTGACAAAAGCAACAATTAAACCACAAATAATAAAGTAAAGCCCCAACCGACAGGAAAAATGAGAGGGGTGAAACTCCATCATTATCTATGTTTGCGAGGCAGAAGCACAAGACTAAAATGGACTCCTTCTCCTCTCGCGTCCTGAACCTGCGCTGCCAAGTCGCTCTGCTCTGTCCTTTTTCACAAGAGCTCACGTAATGTTTTTCCATTTAGACATTCTGGAGGCGACCAACTGGCGCAGACCCCGGAAGGACATCTGTGCACAGGCACCACAATCGCTTTTTTCCACTCAGCTCACAGTATGCTTGGTCCCCAGATCTGGCAACGGTGGTGCCAAGGAGAATCTGGACTTCCTGAGAGTGACTGGGGTGCATTGATCAAGTGTTTGGCATTCAGAGCAGCACTGAGCCATTCCACTGTGACTGAGATCCCACAGGGTTTTAAGGAGGAAATAAGCTGGACACCACTAGATGTGCGAGTAATTTAAGATTCTCCACACAAACAAAATGAGACAGTGTGCACATTCATTGCAGTTAATTGCAGGATCATCTTAACCCTCAGAGCTCTATTGCTGATCAATGATGTAAGATATCAAAATCAAAGCCGTTGAAAACCTATCGTGTGGCAACTTGTTTAAAAGAGCTCCCGCAGGAGAGCTCTTTTAAACAAGTTGCCACATGATAGGTTTTCAACAGCGAAAGATAATTAAATTAACATTTTTTAAAAATGTATTTCAGTGCTCTAAGGGTTAATTTCATAAATTACACAATAATGAAGCTTGGTGCATTCCAAGTATAAGTTTCTTTATATATAATGTATTCGTGAAGATTGCCTAATGGCATAGGTGAGCTCTGATCAATATTTGATCTTTCATTTTTATTCAATGTTATATCAAACTCCAAAGTTACCACGCGAAAAATCCTCTGGCCTGCGATACTATAATCACTATTTATCAAGTTCCAGGACAATGACTGGGGGCAGTGAAAGTAATTAGTCTAGTCTCTCATTTCCACAGAATGAAAGGGACAGGAGCACTCTACCCAGCTGCACATAATGTTGATAGCCTTTTTTTCTTTTGTCTCCAAGAGGAAAACACTCTCCCTGCCAAACAGACTGAGGCCATCCTACTGTTTCCAAGAGCAAAAAAAAAAAAAAAAGTAATAGAGATCTCTTCTTACTCATAACGATAGCTCCTCTGCAAAAATAAGCACATAGCAGCATCAAAGATGACTTCCTGTAGTCTCCCGTATGCCTAACAGAGGCTTGTACAGATATATACACGGATTACTCTCAGAAAATACGTAGAACAAAAATCTTCAAGCGATGATGAAATGGGATCAAATACTTGTCAAGGCATCGAAGAGAAATAGCACCAACAGTTTTCCAGGTTTTACCGGAGTTTTTCTGACAGGTGAGGGACATGGTACCCATACAATATACACACTGTAGATGAGAAGATTTAGCAGCACAAATGAGCCATTTTTTTTTAACTGGCACTAACCTCAGCAGACAGCAGGCTGATTTCAAATGCCTCTGACCACACTGCTTAAAGCAGTCAAGTCAATGTATTCCTTCATTAATTTCTACCACACTAAAGTGCCATACAGCCTTCGTGATCCATCATTCAGTAGCACATCACCTCCACCAGAAGTGCTTCTGTGTCAAGGGGTCTGTCAAAGACGGGAGGCCTCAATATGATTTCTAATCACGACTTGTGAGCTCAAGGGTTTAGTGTCCTCATCCAATGTCAATCCCAGCAACTAAAGCCTGCTATTTCAGACAGAGACAGTCTGAGCATGCAGAACACAGCCTACAGTTAAAGAGGCAGATGAATACTGTGAATAAACACAAAACATTTCAGCTAAAAGTATAACTTAGCCCACTTTTCCTTTGAAAATGAGGTACACGTGATCACCAATTTGGGAAGAGAAACAGAGAAGAACAAGGATGCATGATATGAAAATCTTAGAGAAGATAACTGTTAGCTAAATGATATTGGTTAGCACTGGTGCTACTGGCAGATTCTGACAACTCCCTGTGTGGTATTGGAGAAGAGCTGCCGGCTGCTGCCAATTTCCTGAATTCACAGAAGCACAGATATTAAGAAAAATGTAATCAATTTTAATTGCGAAGAGAAGTACTTCAAAATGCTCATTTTATCTATATGTCGAGAGTGCGAGTTGCTTGTGAATTTAGAAGAAAAAAATACTATTTTTTTAAGAAATCAGATTAGTCTACTTTTTCAAGATTGCATCTTAAATTCATTTACAGGATCAGTGGCACATGAAATGAGCTGCCGCCCAGCTGCATGTTCGTTGCGCTCTCTTTCCAGCCATGCATATAGTGCTTAATGTTAGCTTAGCAGCAGGGACCTGATACTACGGTGCATCTGTAATAAAAACCAGCTTGATATGTCACTTCTATCCCTTCCCCACCTATCTGCCCTACATACAGCAGTGTTCATAGCCTCCTTCACAGTGAGTGAGCCTGCTCCGTCAGCTCCACACACACACACACACACACACACGGATACGCACACGCACACAGACAGATACACATACACATTCATACACACACAAACGCGCACGCTTTTCATGTTAAAGGCTAGTGGGAGTGGCCCTAGCAGGGCATGACCCGAATGCTCCGCCCCCGTTACTGCAGTGATAGCCGTAGTGGTGAGGATCCCATTTAGAGCACGTATCCACAGGAATGATCCAGTGCAGCACCACTGCAGATACTGTCATGCTCATCTGTGTGGAGGAGGGGTGTGTACCCCATTACATCAGGACTAGTATAAAGGTCCTTATGTCCTCCAGATCACACCTGCAAGAGGGAGGAGCAAGGGTGCCCCTGAGCCGGCATTCGCTGTCCCCACTGATGTGATTTCGCCAACAATCCCATTTTAAACCAGACCAAATCACATTTGGGAATGTCACTTAAGTAGCCAATCTTAGCAAAAAAAAATATTTTGCTTTCCAGAAAATACAACGAATTCCATAAATTCCATCAATCTACACTCTGATCTCATTTCCAAGGCGTGCGGTGCTAAAATGTAAAAGGTTAACTCACAAACAAAGTCAACTCTTTGGCCGTTTCCTTTATTGAAAAGCTTGTACAGAGCCTTATTCAGTGGGAAGTATTCCCTCAGATAAGTGGAAGTAGTACAATAGTGTACTCAGCAAATGACTGGTCACAATGGGAGGCGAAGGCGAACACTTAACCCGCTCCCTGCAGATGAGATCGTGACAACCACGTTATCCTAACTGAGGCTAACGGGACATACAGCACTGCGGCTGAATGGCCACTCTGCTTGAGAGCAGCACGATTTCCACAGAGCAATAGAGAAGATTTAGTGCACAGCGAACGTGCGCGACGCAGTGCAAAGGGCTCTGCTGCGTCAGCCTGGTGCACAATGGAGCACTTTCTGCAGGGAGCACCGAGATCGTGACACGGTCACAATCTCAATTGACGTCGTCTTGCACGGCTGAATAAATAACTGTACAATAATCCTGCAAAATTATTTATTCTGGTCCAGCCTGAAGAAAGGGGTCTTTCAGAGCAGCCTGTGAACAAAGCACTCTGTGCTCGCAGCCAAATTCCCTTTCCCACTGACCCAAGCTTATTTTGTAAATTATGAGGAATGGCAAAGCTGGAGCAGCCACTTTGCGCATTTGGCACGTCAGGGTGGCCATCGCTAAACCCTCGGACACTACTTTAAGCCTCAGCTTTGCAATAAAACCAGTGATTAAGCTGGTTCTTACTTGGTCTAAATCATGGTCTGAAAGCACAGTACAGTAGCTTTCTGGTCTCAGTGCAAACACATTTTCCCACTGCAGCATTTTTTTACTGTGACAGACCCCAAGATTTGCTGACTAGTGGAGATTCTTAATGGCATTATAGGGAATCCTCGACTGGAAATTAGAATGGAATGCTGAGTGTGTGAATTACAAACGTGTGTAAATTGCAGACTACAAGTGCAATATGCAGTGAGCACCATAACTAATTAAGCATAGAGACATTCTTCTTATTTCAGTTCTGTGGGCTGAGTCAATAAACGGACGTGAATCAGGAGCTTTCTTTTTCACATGTTGAAGAGGAGACTGAGGACAAAAAGTCCCCAAAATCACCAAGAACTAAAGATGGCTGTAGCACAGACCTGGTCGGAAATCACCGGGGAAGATACTCCGCAAAATATGAAAAAAAGCAACCAAAAACAGGGTTTCTGTGAGTGTGTGTGTGTGTGCGTGCGTGTGTGTGTGTGTGTGCGTGCGTGCGTGCGTGCGTGTGTGTGGGGGGGGGTGGGCATTGTGTGTGAAAGAAAGTGTTTTCATTGCCAGTTTTTTATTTGGCTATTTAGATTTTGCGCATTTCTAAGGGTAATGGAAAAAGCACCTGGAGAGTGAGAACGATGTCTGACGTTTTTAGCCCAAAAACACAGTCTGGTTCGTGACCGTAGACTGTTCGTGACACAGTTTTGAGGCTTGTTGATACCAGCTATGGGTGCTTGCATCCAGTGACGAATGGTTTTATTTAGCGTTTCAATATCAATGGCTAACCTTCTATCCTGATGGATTAGGTTGGATGCGCACTTCCACTCTGATCTGAAGTTCCACATGTACATGATCATTCATAGCCTGACTCCGCCAGCCTTCGTACTTCTGCTTAATTTGATTTTGCTTCATTACTCAGTCTGGTCACTCGGAGCTCTGCCTCGTTTACCTCGGCAGAAAATACCCCGGACCAAGCAACAAACAGAAGGCGTGGCCGAGACCCATGATGTAGCAGCTGCGCCGAGTTCGAAATTGTAGTCTCCAAATTCAACAATAGCCACGGACATACGTAGATACACGGGAGGACATGGATTCGCTCTGTTGTGGAGATAATCTCCGGTATCAGCGACTTAAAGCCACAACAAGAGGAATGTTTGGTTAGTTAGCTTTTTAATGGAAATGATGTTGTCATGCTACTCCCGACAGGTTTCGAGAAAAGCTGTCGATCTACTTAATATCTATCATGAAACATGAAATAGGCACCCAGTTCATCTCTGTGAGAGACGGCTGAACCACCTCAGCTAGCTTGTAGCTTCTAGTGTTACACTGCCTGCGAATTTCACACTATTCAAGTTAGCAGCAAACTTTTTAAAAGCCGCGTTTTTGTTCATGTCACAAGACCTATTCGCTATCTCAGTGTTATGATGTCATTATTCATGAATGAAATGACAGTCTGAGACAGCCAAACGCTTAGATCCAAACTATGTCACTATAAAGTTACATAGCGAGCTCGGTATGATGCCTGTGCAGGTATGGTTAATAGTTCAGTTTTCGTGTCAACGCAGATTTCATCCTGATGTAAATAATGCGCTATTCGTGCCGATTCTGCTATTGGTTTCGGGTCTGTTATGTTTTTTTTTTTTTTTTAATAGCAGCAGTATCAGCAGGAGAAACGATAACTCAACAGTTTGTTTATTGTAAGGAGAACAGAAAGAGCACCTTTGGTTCTTTTAAGTGAATGAGTGAAGGCTAAAATGAGGTCGATGGGTATATGTATGAGTACAGTATTAACTTCAATGTACTGATCAGTTTTTTGTTTTCGCTGCATTCCTGGTATGACGGACAGTGTTTAAAGCGGAAGTACAAGGCAGCTGAGCAGGCGCATAACACACGTCATTGCCAAATGTTAGTGATTAGTTTACGGGTACACCAATGATTTTAAACTTCTGACAAGCGCTCACCCACCAGGAAGTAAACATTAGTCAAACACGACTGACCAGACTCTGTGACAAAGTGAAGTAGCGGAGTCTGGTTTTACCAGGCTAGATCATTCATGCAGAATGTATGAAATCAGTGATTGGTTGGTCTGAGTGCAAGATTATTTATTTTCATTGGAGTATGATAAAGATGAGAAAAGCTGCGGTTCTTTTAGATTTATAGACCGTTTTCTTTGGGGTTCCGATAATTGGCCAGCTGTCAGAGGAATAGTATTTTGTCGATTGCAGCAAATGTTCAAAACTGATTCAAAAACTAACTGGTGGTGATGGCTGCTCAATGTACTACAGCAACGACCATAAGCTTATCAGCACAATGCCTCAAATATGAGTCTGTGTCACGAACAGTGTCTGGTCATGAAGTGGACTCTTTTTTCGGGGGCTAATAACGTCGGATATCGTCCTCACTCTCTGCGTGCGCTTCCATTACCCTTCGAAATGAGCAAAATATAAATAGCGAAATTTTAAAAAAAGGTAATTAATAATAATCCTACTACATTGTTACCGGTGAAAGAATTTTTTGAAACTGTGCAAACGAACTTGGCATACTGCACCTACTTTTTACCAAATATTTAGGGTGGATCACTTTGGGAACTATATTAATTTTAATGTTAAACTTTAAATTTGTGATGAAAAAATGTAGCCAAATTATGCTTTTTACGGCTTCAATTCCTCCAGGGTCTCATATTTTCAAAGCAATTAAGCCATGTTTGGTGGCAAAATGTTCCTTGGGATGGCAGCAACAATAACAGTTACAAATTTTAGAACTAGCACTGTGATAATTGGGAGTTATTCATTGATTTATCCCCATATGTTGGTTTTAGGGGGGTGCTCATCTAAATTTGGCCATAATTTTTCTATGAATGATTCAGTTTATGTACAGGGGAGGGTTTGATGAAAAGTTGTCCCTTGGGGAAATGGAGACTTGTACATATATTTAGACTTGTATGATAACTCTCCAAAATGATAACTGCATTTATACATTTTTCAAACATTTGTGTGAACATCAATATCTACTTTTCAGTTGACAAAGTGCTTTCTGATAATGTTTCTTAAATAAATGCAGCAATACCGAATAGTCTGTTCAGGTATCTTTATTTTGGATTGTAAATATTCAGAAAAATACTTTTAGTGCAAAAGTATGGGTATGTGAGCGTTTGATTAATAGTTCCTGGTGCCAAAAAGTTGAAAAAAGTCCTACGGCCAAAACATTTCAGAGTAAACAAAAGCCAGGTTATGTTTCATGGCGCATACATGAGCTAATAACGGAGCTGGTTAATGAGTAATCCTCTAAAGATGCAACACAGAATGGCTAGTCTCCAGCAAAAAATTTGCAAGAACCAACAACCATGCAGTGAAGTTTTCTCACTCAGTGTAACTTGCGCAAGTTCCAGAATACATTTTTAATTAAAAAAAAAAAAAAAAAACACAGCGGAACAATTAAATGACCTAAAATTAAATGTGACATGAACCAATTTTTTTTTCCCCAATATTGTTCCAAAAAATTTTAAGAATATGGCTCATAGTTTCCAGTATTTACTTTAGAAGTTTCACAATAGCACACACATTTTAGAAACAGTTTGTGCTTTTTTTAATAAAAAAAAATATATACTGTGGAAGATCAGCATGACCTTTGGAAAATAAAAGCAGCGGATTCTCTGAAGATACACTGGAATTTATTCAATAATGGGCTCCTCAGACATCAGGAGCTCCACACAAAGACGGCAGTCAAACAGCCGACATACTGCAGTATGAAAACAGTAGCTATGAAACAGCATGTCAAATGCATTTCCTCTCTATGTTTCTGTGCAGTCCATGGTTGAGGGTCCTGTCTGATACAGGCATTAGTTCCAGTCACCGGCCCTAAACAGAGGCCTTGTGCTGCCCTCCCCATCACTGATAGAGGGGGAGGGAGGGAGGGAGAACTCCTATTGGACATCATCACTGACCTGGATATTTAACCGATTTTCTTCTCCGGATTATGGTGACTGGATTGAGTGGATAGTGCAGTCATGATGGAACCATGAAAATTATGACAATAACAGCTATGTATCGATTCATGATGTCAACATGTTTGTACAGAGCTACAAAGGGATAAATTAGGATGGAATTTCCACGAACTCATAGGGGAACCCCAAGCAGTTCAGGAGGAAAAAAAGTGTCCTGGAGCATCATAGTTGCTTTCTCCATCTCTCAAAGCAGCCATTTTGGATGGTACTTTCATTTCAACCCCGAACCAGAAAACGCAAATAAGAGTAAAATGAGCTGTATAATACAGGCACAGCATCCTGTTCACCGCCATTCTCCACTAAAATCTGCAGATTAAGCTCAGGGGTCACATAAGGGCACAGAATCTGATGGCTGAGATTTTCAGCTTAGTGTCCTTGAAAATCAGACAGATAAACAAAACTGTCCTTCCATGAGATTAATAGAATTCTGTTCACCAGCCACCTCATTAGGTGAATTGGTAATTGCACAAAAAACTGAGAGCTACCACACAGAGACACTCCCCCACTCAGCTACTACTAGAGCGAGCCTAACTACATCCCAGCCCTAAATGCTTCCTTTTTTTTTTGGCAGGCCTGCATGGCCGTCTTGGCAGCACTCATCACAATGATGTGCAGAAAGAATGTTCCGCAGTGATGGCTATAGTAAGATCAGGAAATACTTTAACAGAGACAACATTTTTTATTTTTGGCTCTATACTCCTGCACATTGGATGTGAAACAAATTAATATGAGGATTAAGCAGTGACTGTCAGCTTTAAGTTCAGGGCATTAAATACATGTCATTAGCGGCAAGGAGGACTTTTAGCCCTTTAAAAGAGTGTCCAAACACCAACAAACCAGGAGCGAGTTAAAATTTTTGACTACTCGAATAGTAATGCACAGCTAAACATTCTAATTGCATGCCAGGATTGCATTTACTTATTGATCTATGTGTGTATTTCACTAAGTGTACTACAGTAGAGCATCTCGGTCAGAGCAGCACTGGTAGTAGCTCAACGATAATACTCCAGCTATCGTAAAGGGTTCGGGAGTCAGAGAGCCAACTGAAAGCAACGTGAGAAGCAACAGCAAGCACTCAAAAATGTCATGAATTGAATCCAGCTAGCACAACAGTACTACAACAGCCAAGTCATCGAAGCACATCCTTTTTTTTTGTAGGTCATCTAATCAATCAATCAATCAATCAATGACGTGTTGAATTTACATGAAATAGCTCTGTAATCTGTAGCCGCTAAACAAATGATTAGGATTTGAATGAGATTTAGCTATTTAGACTTTTTGCACTAGGTGACTTCCAACTGAATTTCAAATACTCTCTCTAAATACCCACAAACAACTCGAACGTATGTATAGCTGGGCACGTACATTGCTATAATAAACCTCACAATGAGGGATGCAAGCCAAAATATGACTCCTTAGAGGGGCAAACTTTTTGATACATAGTCTTACACACAGTGGTCACGATTTTATAATCTCTGCCAAGGAGGTTAATAAGGAGGTTTTTTTTCACCTGTTTGTTTGTTTGTCTGTTGACTAGATAACTCAAAAAGTTATGAACTGTTTGGAAAAAAATTTGGCAGAATAACAGAAAGCAGTCCAAGGAAGAGCTGATTTAATTTTGGAAGTGATCCAGGACATATTCTGTCACCATAAGAACAGATGTATGATGAACACATCTGCTCTTCAATTCATACTGATTGGCACCTAACCTTTCATTTATTGGGATATTTTATTTGAGTTTATACTTTATTTATACTTCATATAACTTCTAAAACCAATGAACTGTGAAGTCTGTGAGTCATAGGACTAACCAGCTGATTTTCAATTAATGGATGTCATCCTCAAACTCTCCTAGTGATCGCTTTACAACCCACTTTTGCTGCATTACTCAACTAAACGAAACCCGCAAAGAGGCCAAATGCTCCACCCCCTCCATCTGGGTTTTTCACTGTATACCAGCACACATGAATAAAATTTTTAAGGGAATCAGTTGAGCAACTTTACTCATTTGTGAGATGATTTGTGGGATTAATAATCACCTAAAAATCATTGAAATGCAAATATGATTCTATTCATAAACTACAAATTTTTTTACCATAGTAGTTTATATGCAAAAGCAAAGTCATTCACATAATTTTTACCCAGTCTCACAAAAGCACTTTAAAATCCTCTAACTAAATACAGGAAATGAGCAAATTAAATTACTACTCTGTCAGCCTGCAGGGCTTCAGCTGAGCTCTAGATAACATGGTGCGGCTTATGTCTGAGCAAAGGCAATCTGAACTCAAAATGACCTTCTGTTCATATTTTTTTCCAAAAAAAAAAAAAAAACTCAATTTTACTGGAATTACCGAGAACTACAACGGCATTTTAAAACCTTTATGATATTGGAACAAATTTAGTTTACGTAATGTTCAACTTTGGCAGTAATGATTAAAAGAAATCTCCACTCCTTAATAACAAGTGTTACAATCAGATTATAAAGGCAGTAATTTTCACCGCCAACACGAAGTGGGAGGGGGATATAGGTTTGACCTCCGTGCGTGCTTGCGTGCGTGCGTCTGTCCGTGAGAAAGGGGACAACTTTTCTCAGAAACTATTACAGATAGGACAACCAAATTTGGTTTGTAGCTTCAGACCATAAAGGCCCCGATGGAGTTCGAAAATAAGAAGCACACGATTGGCGGGGGATGTTGTAGATCGTGTCGACTTGTTGTGGAATGGTCATGGCTTTTAATTTCTGAGCAGATGTCTGTATGCAGTATAAACAATTGATCGCACCGCTTTATATATTTACAGGTAGAACAAGTCGACATGGTCTACAACATCCCCCGCCAATCGTGCGCTTCTCATTTTCGAACTCAATCAAGGCCTTTATGGTCTGAAGCTACACATCAAATTTGGTTGCTGTATCTGTAGTAGTTTCTGAGTAAAGCTGTCCCCTTTATCTCGGACGGACGGATGCACGGATGCACGGATGGACGGACGGACGGAGGTCAAACCTATATCCCCCTCCCACTTCGTGCTGGCGGGGGATTATAAAGTAATCTATACGCAGCTGGAGAGACTGAGGATGAGAATTATCATCAGATTCTGTCGCAGTTACAGAGTAAGAATGGTTCTGCGTTGATGTGATATGGCACAACGTGTGCACAAATACAAATATGTGTGCTCAGGAGAATGAGATGGGCGAGATGACTTACTGATTTCCTTTCTGCCTTTAGTTCCTGGATGTAGCGCGTCAGCTCAGAGATGATCTGTGACGTGAGGTTCTCAGCTATCAGCTCATGCTGCCCGGCATAGTCATTCAGCTCGTTCAAGGTCGACAAGAAGGCCCGACATGATGTATATCTGTCAGAGGAAGCAATGCCACATTTCATTGCGTTCATCAGGTCATATGCCCATTCTCTGTACCCCTCTGCAGCTTAAGGCTTTCATCAGAAACTAATCACTATGAAGGGTGCATTACTAAGCAGGCAGATATGAAGCAATGCTGACATTAACCCTCAGAGCGCTAAATGCAGCTATTGCTGCTCAATGATGTAAGATTCAAAAAACAAAGCTTTTGAAAACCCACTATGTGGCAACTTGATTCAAAGAGGTCCCGCAGGGGAGCTCTTTTAAACAAGTAGCCACTTAACATGTTTTCAACAGCAATTAAATTTATAAAATTTAATTTAAAGCATATTTTTCTAAAAAAATTTCTGCACTCTAAGGGTTAATATTTGCATCCTTTCTGTCTCCCCACAGGCAGAGGTTTGGGAAGTGCGGTCAGTTTTGCAAAAAATGCAGAACTGTGCCCTTCATTGAAATCAAGTCAAATCAAAAATGTGCCTAGCTTTAGTTGAATCAGTCATTTTTCAGCATTCAAATACCATTGCACTACCTATCAACATGAAAGAATACAATATTTCTCCATATTTGAAACTCATGCTATAAACTTTGTCAACAAATTAAATATTCTTTAATAGAGAAATATCGGCAAGATATTAGACACAAGTAAATAAAAAGAACAACATGCCAGTCAAAAAAAATGCAAAAAAAAAAAAAATAGCACACCTAAGTGGTGCAATACGTTAACCAAGTAGGTGAACAACTATTTTTGTATATGGAGTTGCGGTAATGCAACGGTTAACAGACACGCACTTAGCCAAAGACTTTTGTTTTTTCGTCCAAAAATTGCGTTTTAATGCAGACCATTTCCTTTTGCCATCGTTAACAGGTATTGCATCAAAGCAGCTGACATTTCTGTTAATTCGGGCAAGAGTGCAGTTGCCAGTTCTATTAAGTTTCATTCCAATACACAAGCTGTGGTTCATAATTCTGCAACTTAACTCACTCCACTCAGGCTGGTTGTCGCATTGCACTTTCTCTCATGTGGCATAATTCTCATAGGCCTACTCACCAAAGATTTTAATTGTTATGTTAGAAAACACAAAAAGGTTGTCTTTGCATTCACTCAATATGTTTGTAACTTCATAACACTGACTTAGAAAAATTTAGCCTGTAATTGAAACGTGGCAAAAATGATACAAAAGGCCCCAATTTAATGACCTATACACAATCAGGAAATGCACGTGCCAATGGTATCACAGATCAAAACTGGGTGTCTGACTCCACTCCGGTTATTTTGTGACAAATAGCACAGCCATAGGGCAATTTTCGAAAGGGTTTGACAAAGACAAATTAATAACCTGTGCATGTCGTGGGGGTTTGGTTCCTTGAGCGCCAAGATTACAGCAGCTGCTGTCCCTTGCACCTTACTTGCAATACTGCCACCTCCTATGGCCCTCTGAGAACTGGCTCCAGCATGGCAAGGCATGGAGGCATTTGCGGGGGCAAAAGTTGATTCAGCATGAAAAGATGTGGAGATTTAAACCTCTACAAAAAGGCGCACTTAGAATTAATACAAGGGCAAGACTAATTAATTATTAGTATTTCCCCCATACAAAAAAAATTCACTTATATAACTAGAGTGCCAAGGGCCCTGATGGTTGCCGGCAGTTACAGCTCCAACAGGAGAAAAGTAACTAGCATCAGTCCGCGAATTCAACAGCAAGCAAACACAAATTTTTGCGAAAGCAACATGTTGTCTACACGATATTGGAGTTAAAAATCGATCGAACATCCACAAAAAAAATGAAACCTGTTTAAATTTTTCGCAAATTTCGGCGGTGATGGCGAATGATCCCATACCACTGCAAATCAATTCACGGTTCTTTGAATCCATTCTTCTCTGTGAAAGAAGAGAAATGTTTCATCCGCACACTTCCACGGGCCAACACAGCTCAGTGAGAAAGGGGTTTTAGTTACCATTATGGGGCAACTCAACTGAGCAGTCACACTTTTTCATGAGTGACAGACAGCAACATTTCTGCCATTTAGCGAAAATATTATTTTTAAGAAGTCTAGATCATGAAATCTGATTAGAATTTTTTCTAACCTGAACTTTCACTGTCGTCTGCTGTCAATTAGTGAAGTGCGCCATCTTCTCAATTCACTTCTGATTCTTAGGGGTGGGACTTGTAAACGAGTACACGGATAGTTCATCATAAACGTTTTTTAAACGTGTCCGAAAAGTTAAAAAAATTACGTCCTATTGTCCAATTCCCAACCACTTTTCTTTAACCTGTGTAAAATGCCACGAGGTAAAGGAAAGGTGTAAAGGGGACTCTTTTACAGCTTAGGAAGAGAACCGTGCTAATAAGGGAATCTCAATGCACTTACACTAGACACAGTGATCACCTGCCTCCAGCCCGTCATGTTGGTTTGTTTTCCTGATTGACCAGATGGACGGTCATCACAGAATTGCGGGATAGCATTTCCGCCTTTCTTTTCGAAAAGGATGCTTCAGTGTACCCTATGCTAACGGTGATAAATTAGGAGGCATTGTAGCACCTTTCCTTTACATTAAAAGAATCCGAACACTCTTATGATGACTGCCACTGTTTTCTAGGAGTTAGGAACTTTCCTCAGCAAAAAAGACTATTCGAACGCAGCCATCGTCTCCACTCTCAATTCCTCTTTATGTTGCTTTAAAACACGATTGGTTGATAGCTCATTATTTTTATCTCACATATTGTTCACTGTGTGTTTTCTACATTTTTGGTGAACGTTCGGTCGGCCGCCTATACTTGCATGCACAACCCACGTCTGCTCGTTAAAAGAAAAGCATATTGTATGAGAAAGGTCTAGCTGCAGCCGCAGCCGAGTGCTAACCACGCCCCGTACAGAACACGCCTCCTACAAGAAATGCCCTAACCCTATTCCTAACTCCAACCCTTTTGCAGGTGGCGTGGTTTGTACTGTAGCCGCGCGGTTTGTAGGGGGCGTGGTTTGTAATTTAGCTGCGGCTGCAGTTAGGTATTATTGCATTCTATATGTTATTAATTGCTTGTTTCCGTACTGCTTTGGTAATAGCCTGAGGGTTGCCGTATTATACGGATACGGCAACCCAAACGACAATACAAAGGCAATGCGAAAATAAGCGTACCTTGAGGTAGTTTCCAGGCGCCTCAATCTTGAAAGTCACGATAAGTCGATTGACGAGCACGAACAAATACGAAGGATAGGGGAACAGATTGAAATCTATTTGTTCGTGCTCGTCAATGAACTTATCGTGACTTTCAAGATGGAGGTGACTGGAAACTACCTCAAGGTATGGTTTGCATAAACAGTCTTTTTTAATAAACTACCTGTGCATTTTCAAAATTGTCAGTGCCTCGCTTTAAGGGCAGTCAGGGCCATCGGAATTCTACCGATGAAGAGTAAGGCTACTTTGAGCCTTGTTTATGATGAAAAAAATAGTGATTTCTTTGCATGGCAACGCTACGCCCAATTCACTACCATTGTAAGCCTGTTGGGAGCTTCAGCTAAAAAGTCATGCATTTCAAACTGTTGCGTGCGTACGGAGGTGGAGTATTCGACAAAAGTTAGTACTCGTTATCATGTTTCAATACACCCCAAGTCAATTTCACACCGGAATTCTCCTTTAATCTCAGAGTGAACTGGCTCATAGAATCAATTCTAATTTGAGTAATGCTGTTAAGTGTCCGAGCCCTTTATAAATTTCCATACGGTCGTAGTGGCATAATCCTCTTGGTACTCTATACAGAATCAGCTCTCAAAAAAAAAACTCACTTGTTCTCTTCTTCCTCTCTGGAATTCTTCTTGGGTTGATATTTCTTTGAAAGATTCCTGCAAAAATACAAGCGCCTTGTTACAGCCAAAAGCCAATCGTTCAGTGTTTCTCTCACTGGTACACTGTGTCTTTAGATGGATGTAACGCAACAATGACTAGAGCAGCCCTGATGAATTCATTAGCAAAAAACACTTTTGGCAGCAAAAACAAAGACATTACTTTTTTCTAATTCAAAAAGGACTACAATTTATATTGCTTTATAAAGGACAGATGCTGTACCTGGTCTGACCAGTCGTGGAGCAAAAACCAACTTTGTGGCTCAGCAAAGTGCTCAAAGAACTAACTTGCATCAGCGTGTTTGTAGCAGAACCAAACTACAGTCTAGAAATTAAGACATATCTATCTCCATTCTAACTAATACAGCACATTTTATGTTCTTTTTTAACCACTTTTGTTTTGGACTTATGTGTCTGGTCCATCGGTGGTGTGTAAATGAGGGAAAAAGGAATTAATTACATGAGACTTGGGTTAATGCGATTATTCAGATAATTGCCTATTCTTTTCATCAAGTATAAAGACACATTTATGTAAGAATACAGGAATTAATTAGGCAGCTTTGAGACACTTTCTAAGGCATATATAACCCCAGTTCCCTCCCACCGATGACCAATTAATTGGTTGTGAAACAGTATCACTTCGTGATTTCAGTATTTGTGGCCACAACCGTTGACATTTGTCGCACGAGAAAGCAGGAATATTACACAAAGGAAAAAACTAACTGAAGAAAGGAAGTGATTCTGCAGCTTTTATAATTATTTTCCTTTATAAAGGCAATAACAATCATTTATGTCATAATTTCTTTAAATATCATTATGGAACAATAACAAGCAGCAATCAATACTGTTTAATGTGTTTAGCTGCAATGGAAAAAAAATTAACATTTTACTACAATACTACATTATTAGGGGAAAAAATGCATACAAAGACCTTTGAATAACTCACTAAACAAGGCACAAAAAAGCAATAAACAAAGCACATCATTGGTATTATACTGTAAAGTGAGTCAGAAGTAAAAACTTCTCATTCAGCTTCGAGTTGCTAATAGAGGGATGTATGGAGGAAATGAGGCGAGAGCTAAACAGTGTAAAAAACAAACAGAAAAAGCTTTGTGAGGGGCATGGGAGAAGAATTTTTTTCTGCATGAGCAGATTCTAATGACTGTGATGGATTTGTTTCATTCTGCTAGTTTTCATCACACAGGAATACAGAATATCACTGAAGGACAATGTTGCGGCTGCACGCGCATATTTAACACCTGCGACCTGAGACATAATTTGGGGGGGAGTCACCTCTCTTTAATGTGTATGCAGGATGTATATGCTTTATGCTGGTTTGAGTCATTGTTTTCAAAAAATCAACACTGGAAGTCGACAGAGAGGCTATCAGCACACCTTCATCAGGTATGAGTGATATAGTAGATCCTTTGTGAACAAATAGAAACACTTTGCGCTTAGAACATGAAGATGGCACTTTTTTGTCTTTCAGATTAGCTCTGTGATTCTGTTTCCCTGGAGACCCAGTGCTCTTGACCTCATTTCGTCAGTCGCTGTGTAACCAACCATTTCTCTTTCAGCCATGTGACAGCCAGTAGCAACAAGCAAACTCAGCTGGAGTCTGCCCAGCAACCATTAATGAGTCACCTTATTAGACTTCCCCAGAATTAGCTAGCAACAATGAACCTCCTCTAAATCAACACTAAATTAAAACTTATGATACAGTCCTAATTGTGTAAAAATGACTAATCATGATTCTCTTATAGTTTATTCACTGATGAAGTCAAATGCTAAAAAAGAAGAAAAACATAGAAGAACTTAATTTTTTTTTTTTTAAAGATTATTTTTTTGGGAATTTTTTTCCATTATTTGACAGTTATACAGTGTACAGACAGGAAGCCCGGGGAGAAGAATGGGGGAAGACATGCAGCAAATGACCTGAGCTGGAGTCGAACCCAGGTTAGGGGCGGGAAGGACACAGCCTTCATGGTCTGCGCGCCCAGACTGACGAGCCACCAGGGTGCCCCAGAACTTAATATTTTTTAATATAATCCAGGACTCCCTGGAAAAAGAGATTTTGTATCTCAATGGGACCTTCCTGGCTAAATAAAGGATGAATAAATAAAACAAATTTAATTAAATTAATTCAATGTGAAATGCTAAACGTTGAAACTTAAGCCTTGATTGTCAGAGGACTTGTGCAGCTAATATCATTAATTATCTTCATGCTCTGCCTTTATCTGACCATCAAACATCACTGAGCAGAAGCTTGGATACATCACTCACCCATCATACCAGCATTCATTTCAACTCATATCAAGATCTACTCATCTATTTTCTCTGTTATTTCCAAAAGAGTACCTAACTCCAGATCCCTCAGTGTGTGCATAATATTATCACTTTGGAATATTTTTATCCGACTCTCACAGCAGTGGATGAGAAAGCCGCCTCCACTGATTGGTAGTGCCGGGTCGGTTGCTAGGCAGATGTCCCCCTCTCCTCTCCCTTTTATATGAGCACTGCCAGGTGCCACGTCACAACACCCTTTGTGTGCTGAATAGCTGGGCTAATATCTAATAAAACAGTAAACCCTAAGTATATTCCGATTATAATGAGCGAAGATGCTATAATGGAAATATTTAGCGGGCCATCCTTTGAGTGCACACGTTATTTTTTAGCATTTCTTCACACAATCAAAAGAGGGAGGAATTGTTTCACTGCATGCTCCTGAACTCACACAAAAACAGGGAGACAATCTGCTAAGAACAAAGCTAATGAGACTACGGGTTAGGGGTGGCTAATCAAGGTCCGAAGGGCGGCAGTGTCCGCTGGTTTTTGGTGTTACACAACACTTGAGTGATCAATTAAAAGCACATGTTTACACAGCCAACTTATCTCACCTGGCTTCTTGGGGTGTTGAAAATATAAACAAGCATAGCCAGTGGCTTTCCAAGAATAGGGTTGGCACCCCGGCTAAAGGTAATAATATTTATGTTTAGGAGGCTGGTATGAATTTCTTTGGTTAAGGTTTACCAGCACTGAGCTTAAATATAATTTAATGGAAAAATTAATTAGGCAAATTGCTCTCTTGTCACCAGTTATTCTTCTCAATAGAAAATGAAATGGACAATCTTTAGGAATTCAGGCACAGTATTTCCACTGAAGTTAGCAGAATGTTAAATCTCTCACTGAGTGCCGCTATGGTATGAGAGGAGTGGGACAGTGTGATGCCACACCCCCTCATCTGCCAGACACCATCCTCCTCTCCGTGAGGTCTCTCCCGAACACTCAGGCTGGGAGGTCAGCGCCGGGCTACTGACGGAGGAGGGGAAAAATGTGGGTCAAGGCTGAGGGGAATGTAGCCACTTTGTAACCACGGAAACTCGCACGCCACGGATCAGATGGAATCCTGTGGCACACAGCTATTTGCATGTAGCATCTGCTGCGCATGTGTGTTTATGTAACTCTTCGGCCACACCGTATACTGTTCCAGAAAATACATCTTTCTGACAGAATGCGGTTAATAAACACTCCATAAATAAAATAAGCACTTAACTCATCATACCTGGACGTATTAAGGCTATGGACATGTCGGAGCGTTTGAAATTATGTGTTTTTAAAAATTTTCTGCATAGAAATGTGTATGATTCAAAAACTACATTTCATTTCACTGCATATAGTGTATGTAGTGTATATGGTTTGACCAAAAGTATAAATAGGGACACTCATGTCTTATCTGGATGCAGTACTTTGCCCAGCAGGACAACAGGCCAGAGTGTTTCTGTGGAGTTGGGAAGTTCTCTGGACTGAAAAAAACGATTCAGGCTTCATTCGATTCAGGTCAAACTATTTTTGAACATACCTGGCTGGGATAAAGCAAAATGTTTCGTAGTACAATAATCAACTGTCAGTAGTCAGATGTACTGTGGTAAAAGAACTCCAGCATACCGTGATACTTTCATAGTTGTAGGATAATACACCCACATAACAAAGGGCTTTGCACTCACCTAATTTGCTTTGCATAGTTGATTTCAATTTCAGACCGCTCCTTCACAAATTTGGTGTACCTCTCCACAAAATCAATTCCCCACTGTGTGTGCTTTTCCAAGTTGTCAAACTGATCCTGAAAAACAAAGAGGAGAAACATCAATACCACAGGTCACTGAACAAGTTGGAACTCGTAAAGCTGCACAGCAAATATGTTAAGAGATTATGTTTATAATTATATAGACAGCAATGTTCAACAAGAACTCACTGGACGCCCTAACTTTCATCCAGTTTCAATGTCCGAATGTCCCTCGTTCAAGAATACAAAATAAGGAGACGGCATTATGTTATAAGTAAAAGAATGCCTTTATGTGCTGTAATGTGGAACGCACCGTTTGCCAGCACACTGATCAAATTTAAACGTATTACATCGTGATGTACAGGCACACTTCCACATTCCACTGTGCCAGACGCCCTTTCTTTTTCCAGGAGGCTCCTTCTCAAGCCGTACAGCACTTTTCGCCGTGATCTTTTCTTCTCTCCGGGGGTAAGAATTTCAAAAATAACCAATTAGCTACACCTTTCTGAGACCACGTGGAATGTTGGAAATTCAGTTTTAGAACACCAGGCTCTGGATTCATTTGTAGACATTAATAAGGCCGGAGAAAAATCCACCACAAAAACTGCAGCCAAATAAAACTCCTGGTCCATGTTCAGTGCAGTTTGACTTTTCAGGAATGATGAAATATTTTCACATTGCATGAAGATGTAATGGAGTAAAAACACACTGTCTAAAAAATGTCTTGTATAACATGCAAAATAAATTGGATGTATGATTTGATGCAGCATTGCATCTCTGTTTCCATGCCCAATGTAGAAGACCATAACATCACTGATCCATCATCATATTTCACCCTACACATGAAGTCCTTTTGGTTTCATGCATCTTGGTTTTGAAACTAAACATGACAAAGCTTTTTCTGACCAAAAACTTTGTTAGGTCACATCTGACCGCAAATCACGACAACCAACTGACCACAAGGTGCTCAGATGATCGATGAGACCAAAGTTGGACGTTTTAGTTAGATAGTGATGTCTGGCATGGAAACAGAGCAGTATAAAACCAAAAACACCTGATGCGTATGAGAAATATGGTGGTGGATCAGTGATGTTTTGGGGCTGGTTTTGTTCTAGAGGTCCAGGGTGCTGCCAAAGCTTAAAATGGATTCCACCAAGTATCGAGCCCAAATCGGCAGACAATCTAGTTGCCTCCACCAGAAGACTGAAACCTTAAATGGACTTTCCAGTGACAATGACCCAAAGCACACCGTAAAATGCATGCAAAATTGGGTCCAGGATGCAGAATCAATGTTCTGCAATGGCCATGTCAGTCACCAGACCTCAGTCTGATCAAATGCCTGAGGGCCGAATAAAAGAGGGCAGAACATGAACCCAGGAATATGAAGATCGTGAAAGAATCTGATCGTTGGAGTGGCCCAAAATCCCAGAACCATGAGAAACAGCACAGGAAAAGACTGTTATGCTGTTATCCTTGCCTGAGCTGGTTTCAGCAAGTGCTGCAACAAGAATGCCATTAATTGTGAAACTTTGATAATAAGGAAATAGTTTTTAGGAAAGGAAATTCATTTTCAGCTGGTTCCATCCCAAATATTTTATTATTTATTCTTTGGTTGTATTTTTAGCACATTTCCAGCTAAAGGTGGCAGTAATTCTGAATACCACTATACAAGGCCAAACTTCAGTCATAACAATAGGAACCAGAACAAAGCTGAATGACCTGACAGTTTCCCTTGCGAAAGAACTGATATGCATGATTCATGATCATCTTTAAAGGCTTTCAAAAAACATGACGGGAACAACATCAAGTTAGAGGCTTTACCAGCAGTAGGCAAAATTTGCTTCAATTTTAGAGGATCATAAGAAATCACTGATACTATGAAGCAATTTATTCATCTACCCTCCTTCCAACTGACGCCAAAGAATTGTCTTGGTCTCAAGGAGCATCGAGGTGTGGGTTTGTAGCTCCTTCAACCTTCCCACTGCCAACGGCCTTTGCTGACCAGGTAAGAACAGCTCAATCTGCTGGAGTTAAATGGGTTCTCTGTCCTAATCTACCATAAGACTATCACCTTGGGACAGACTTTTTTTTTTTTGGTGAAAACAATTACAATCCCAATACGCTGGAACTAAAAGAACCTCAGCATTTTGCTTCACAGACCCTTACTGGCAAACTCCAAAGCAGCATCCTTAAATTGTTAATCATTTCAAAGGGCAGCTTTTTATTGTCAACTAATATAACTGAAGATGTATTGTACACAATGAAAGCCTTTTGCCATATCATAAGTGTGGCATAAAATATTCATATTTTGTTTTGTCATAGTTTCATAACTCCACGGGGCATGTTCCGTACAGTATTAGGAACAGGTGGTCATCCAGTAAGTGCTGTTATAGAGGATCATCATCACAGTAACTGAATAATTAATCAGGAATAGATTACTTTAAAATGTGATAACTCAATGGCTGCTCAGAAACAACCCAGAGGGTGATTCAACTGGAATACAGACATTTCTCCCTCCACCACAGTGAGTTTGCCCAGTGAGAGAACACTCCAACAACATGCTTTCATTTTTTATGGTTCATAACAGGAAATATATCACAGACTCCATGCAGCTGACTAGAAACGTTCACTTACACATATACACCTACAAAGAGCAGGTTCGCAGCACTGGCAAGCATTTCGTGTTTTGAACATAAATTGAGCACTTATACTTTGCAACGCACAGACTGTGTCCAGAAATCCTGCCTCACCAGAAAATGGCAGATATGATGATAACATTCTGCCGCTCAAAAATAGTTATGATGCAGCAACTCTCGCATTCGGATGACTGGAAAAAGCGCTACTACAGAATTTGGCGATGAAGGAAATTTCTGCATAAAACGCCTGGCACAAACTACATTCAAATGCAGAGCTGTTAGCACCAGAAGTGGAGTTTACATTCGTAATGCTTCTAAAGGGCTGCAAACATATTAGACACATTTGTGTTTAAAATAATCACCTTGGTATTGCTCCAACAGATCCCCATTTTTTCCTCAACCATTTCCGTTATCTTCTCAAACTCAGTGTTCGTTAATCTTTCATCTTGAAGGCTAAATGTGAGCAAAAATGGGTGCTTCTGCACCCTTAGTCGCTGATAGCTGCAGGTGTAAAGAAAATAAGTAGCTACATACTACGGAGAATGCCACGAGAATGAGACCAGAGACACAGGAAGTGGGTTGAAGAAGGTTGAGCTTTTGAGCACTTTGCTCTTAAAAGCACTTCAGCATGTTTCACACAGAGATGCTCTAAAGTGCTGAAATTGGCCCATGTGCTGGCAATCAAAGGCAAGACCGCAAAATGAACGCTTCATCCACACGAAGTACAGAGCTAGAAAAGAGAGACATAGATTCTACTCCATTGTGGTACCGGAAATAAAAAAACTTGCAAAAATCATGACTGACTGACTATGACAGCAGATGCCCAAATCTCCCTTGAGGCCTTTTTCATGGGGGGATTTCCAGTGTGTCACACTATAACATGGCTGAAAAATCTGAGTGAATCACAAAGGCCTGAGCCATCATGTGCACTGTTTAGCGAGATGACAACACAAGCATCTTGTCCGATTCAATCTTTTGCTCACAACTTGTGGAACAACTTGAGTTTTTCTTGAGAGGTGAAGACCTGTTTACGACTCAGATATTTCTAGAAAATAAATCCCAATATCCCGTAAGTATGTGCCGAGTATCACATTTCAGGAAGGTAAGTGAATGACGATGAAACTCTCTCTCATCCTAAGAGCACAGACTGGTGGTGAACACTTTCAGTGCTTGTCGTTCCACTGATCTCAGAGGTCGCTTGGCTCCTACTGCTCTTACTGACCTCAGTAACAGACTGAGAAAACAAACTGGCAAAATAAGCTGGATGAGAGACCAAAAGCTCCATTTTAGTTTACACGATTGTGAACTCCATTTATTATTGAGCTTCCTGAGGGTGACTGAAAGCCTTTTTGTTTAAACCTTTACACAATCAGTAACAATTAGGTTGTTCAATATTTCTCATCTCTCTCACCCACTGACTCATCTCTTCCACTCATCCACCTTCCTTAGGCAGCTTCGAATCACCTTTATGGTGCTCCACTTTCCTAAAGAACAAGCTATACAATTGTCATTCTGCCAGTAAATCTCAGCACTTTTCCTTCATTGAAATAAAAGAATCCGTGCTTTAGAGCAAGTCCCATCTATAAATATCCAGTTTGCAATCTAACCTCACTCACTTCCTGCCTTCTTCAATGTTAGCTTTAGCCATCATTCTCAGCAGCATCAGTGGACACTGGTAAATATCCTGCCCATATAGTACTGTTCAGTGTCCAGCGTTAGATCTGGAGCAGCGACTGCAAAGATGGGGGCTCCCAGTGTTCCTGATCCAATCGGGATGCAGCGCTAGTCAGCTGACAGGAGAGAACATCCCAGGTCACAACATACAGCACTATAACAGCTGCTGAGCAGAACCAGGTCAGAGGCCTGTACAGGAGGCTAATCATCATAGTGAATAGGAGTCCGGGAGCAAGAGAGACAGAGATAACTAAACTACACCAGCAGACGCACCTTTCCCAAGGAGCAAAATTAGCCATCTGGGGGATGAAAATCAAGAACTGAGGTCTTGTGTGAGGTTAAATTGTGAATGACAATGACATTCAAAGGGGGAGGATGTCTCCTCAAATCTGAGGAATAATAGCAGGATATTTTGAAAGAATCCACTGACTTCTTGGTGGACTTTAAGACAGCATGCCATTGACAACCTATATTAACCTACAGACAGTCCTTCAGATGCAGGACGGCAAGTCATACACCGAGCTGCACCTCCGATCCCCACTGTACCGACTTCCAGCACAAGCAAGCGTATGTTTACTCGTGGATTCCTCTAAAGCCCGGTAACAGCGAGAGGCTCTAGAACAGAAACCTCCATGCTGTAGCAGTTTTGCACAGAAACAAGCTTCCTGAGCACAGAGGCCGTTCTCACCCCTGACCCATTTCATGCAGAATAAGATTATCTGGGGCAGTGCAAACTATATTGCGCTTGTTGTTTCCTCCATAATAAGCATTTGACCAGCCTGAGCATTAATGTAAAAGCTCCATGCCTTTTAAAGACAGAAAACAAAACAGCACATGTCCAATCAAGAGCAAAAGAAATGGGAAGCACCTCAACAATGCATAAAATTAACAAGTTGAACACAATATGATTTGCAATGAAAGACTTTACATCTACCATTTGCACATGTTAATATTTTGCCAATTAAATATAATAAGTAGTAGCCTAAAGAGGCGGTGTGAATTATGTGTGAGACAGAGAGTAGAGGAGGAAGGGGGAGAGAGAGTCTGCCTCACAACACAGCACTTCCATTTCATATCCTATCCCGATTCTCGAAATTGCCGATCACCATGGCAACAACATTCATCAACTCAGACTTTGGGAGAAAATGTGTTGCAGATAAATCTCAGCCAGGATCTCTGCACACCAGGAACTAAGAGGTCATAGGAAAGAGAAATCCACTCCCATTTTATCAAAACCACAGATCCTGTCAGGTTTCCTCACCCCCTCATCCTTCCCTGTGTCCTGATTTAGATGTATTGCACCATCCTGACCTTTATGTGCGAGTTCTGTGGACTGCAGTGATGTTCACATAACAGTCCATGCATCAGCTCCTGTGGCATAGCCAATGCACAGAGCGTACTATAGTTATGTCCAATTAATGCTGCAATTCACCTCGAGGCCATTAAAAGTAAGACAAATTTCTAACTTTTCAGCTTTTCCGTGGGTCGAGAGGCCGGAGTCCTCTTTTTGTACAAAGACAAAGTAAATTCATTGAGCCGTCTTGAATGCATCAATCCCGAGCAAATAGCCCCTGGTGCAAATTAGCTTGTGGTAATTAAGTCTGCAAAATATCAACACCATAAAAATAGAAATAACTCTCGGTGAGACAGCATGCAGAGTCATCTGAAAACAAAGTGGTGCCTTTTGTCTGTCCCTCAAAGATGCAGCACCACACATACCGGTATCCACAAGGAACTACCTGGACCTCCATAATAATATGGGGAAAGTAGGAAGTTCCTCATGTCTGAAGGTGACGATATAGTAGACTGCCAGATGGATGCGATTACCACAAATCTGAAACAGGGACATACTAGGGCAGAAGGTTTCTGTGGACGCTGGGATGAAATGGCGGGGAGTAAAGTAAGTAACACCAGATTAAACCACCGCTGATTAATTTGCAAACTAGCCGACAGCTGTCTGGACCTTGATCCCTTTTAGCAATGACCAAGCTGGACCATGAGGCTGAGGTCAGGCGTAACAAAAGGGACTATAATCCAATCAAATCATATAAGGGCTGATGAGAATACAGTAGGCCGACAATGCACTGAAAAAGTATTGGCCTCTTTTCCAACTTCTTCTATTTCTGTTTATTTGTGATATTTAAATGTTTCAGATAATTCGACTCGTATTAATGTAACACAAAGACTACTTGAGTGGACACCAGATGCAGCTTTTAAATAATCATATAATTTATCGAAGGTAAAGCATAATCTAAGACCCGTATTGGATCATTGCCCTGCAATTTAACCGGAGCTTGAGCTTTAGGTCACAAACTGATACCTCAACTTTCTCCTTCAGGATTTTCTAGTGGTGAGTGAAATTCATAATTCCATCAAATAATGCACATCATCCAGGGCCTGAAGCAGCAAAGCAACCCCAGACCATCACACTACAACCACTGTGTTTGACTGTTGGTACGATGTTCTTATTGTTGAAAGTGGTGTTAGCTTTACGGCAGATGTAATGAGAAGCATGCTTTATTTAAAGTTCCAGTTTTGACTAATCAGTCCACCAAATATTATCACAAAAATCTTGGGGATCATTGAGACGATTTTTGGCAAATGTGAGACAAGAATTTGTGCTGTTTGGTCAGCAGTGGTTTCCACCTTGCAGCTTTCCAAGGCGTCCCATTTTCGCCCAGTCTCTCTCTTATAGTGGAATTATGAATGATAAACTTAACTGAGGCAAGTGAGGCCTGCTGCAGTTCTTTAGATGTTAGTCTAGTTTCTTTTGTGACCTCATCGATGCATCGTTGATGTGCTCTGGGTTAAATTTCCATGGGCCCTCCACTATGAGGAGGTTCACCAAGTTTTCTCTATTTGTACAAAGTAGATAATGGTACTCACCATGGTTCTCTGCAGTCCCAGAGCTGTAAAATAGCTTTGTTACTCTTTCCAGACTGAATTGATGTCAAGGCCTTCATCAAGTTTTTCATCACTTCTTGAATTTTTGTAGATTTTGCCATCATGTGCTGCTTTTTGCTTACCTCACCTTGCCAAACAGTTCTATTTAAGTGAAGTTCAGAGTCAACAGGGCAGGCAGTAATCATACCATGGTGTGTCCAGTGAAACAGAAAGTGATTATGAATTACATCTGTTTAACTGGTTGATTTTGTATCTCAGAAGACAGTTATACTTTTTTCAAATAGGGCCAGGTAGGGTTGGATAGCTATTTTTCTTCAATAAATTAAATTATTAAAAAATGCATTTTGTGTTTATGCCGGTTATTTTTGTACATTATTAAAATCAGTTTGATGAGCTGAAATGTTTCAGAGTGACAAATGGGCAAAAATAGGAAAAAAATAAATATTGAGAAGGGGGCAACTTTTTTTTCCCACAGCACTATATGTACCACTCAGCAGTATTATGCAGAACTTATACTATGAAATTTGAGCACAAAAATTCTGGAAAAGGGTAAAGATCAAATAGAACATGTTGCAACACACAATATACTTTGATATTACCCCAACGTGCTGTTGAACCTGAGGGCCTAAGTGGTCGGTCCCCATTCAGCTAAATGACAAGCTGTGACTGCAATTACCAAGAATATTTGCCTAACTCTGTTGTTAAGGTTTTTGCACAATATCTATTGCTGCAAACCAGCCCTTAAGCCCAAGGTGTCCATCGCATTTCCCACTTTGGGTGAGCTAGGAAAATCCCTTCAGCTTTTGTAAATTGCAAACAGCCTGTAAGACAACTTCCTTCTGAATTTTGGCAGTAACCATGTCAGCAAATCCCATGAGATTTTCAGAGAACGTCAAGGCCTATTACCCATGCTACTTCGTAGGCGTTCTTCAATAAAGAAAAATATTTGTGAGAAGTGCTGACCCTCCATCCAACACACAGCGTCTTTGTTTGCGAGCAGGCAAGAACAATGCCACTTCAGAGAGATCTTTAACCCCTGGTCCGGAGAAGATCTCCTCCAAAGGAATTCTGGGACAAAGAACTCCAGACGGCCGCAGTTTCACTGCAAATGTTTTCTTTGTGATGCGCAAAGCCTGCCTGCACCCCAGTGCCACCACCACAATGACTTCACATATACAAGGGTAATTCAGGGACTGAAAAAGTTTCCACCAAAAGGAATAAAAGATTACAAACAGCTTCCCTTAAAGCGTCAGGTCCTCGATTTATGAGCACACTTACTCAGCGCTTACTCATACCAGTTTTGGAAGCACATAAGAGAGGGGTGTATTAAAGAAAGAGCTGCATCACCACCAAAAAATCCTGCTAGCTGCAGGGGAACTCTATGACTCGCAAATCAAGAATAAAAAATTTTTAGCCTAAACAAATGAGCATTCCCTGAACATTACAAAACAAATGACTAAAAACTACTCATGCTCTCTGCGATTGCTTTCCACCAATGAAAAGTCCCTGAGTTGTAGCATCATGCATTTAAGCGTTGAAGGCAAAAGATAGGTGCATTCCTTTTTTCTCTGACAGTGAAAATATGGCCGCTAAAGAACAGACCGTTGAAGAAGCTGAGAAACTCTGTACAAGAGCAAGTCATGATCGTGCAGCATGTCCATCAGGTAGACTCTGAATGCAGAATTGGGAGAGGAAGTAGCACTGAGAGTATGTTATCTTGATTGAGCATGATCATTAGCCTACATAGGCTTGGTGGACTGAAAATGCACACCAACAAAGGCCCATTTCTCCTGGTTTTAATAGAGTACATTTGCCAAAAATGACAATGAAAATCCAGTAACTCACGCAAATTGTCATCTTTATCTGAAGAAGAATCTCGAGGTACTCCGCAAATGGAGACAAGTGAAATGCCTCCCCACCTCGACTGGATTTAACCGCATATGGACCATCTAAGAGGTTTGAAAGGTCATTTCTCCACATATTTGTGTCCTCCTCAGCAACAGAATAAAGGATGACAAAAAAAATGATCCGTTTAAGAAGTACAGAGCAAACGACAAACATCAGGAACCATCAAGATCCAAATTCACCATGATCCTTAAACATGACCAAGCAGGAAGACTGAAAACAAAAGCAGTAATTCCTGAACTCGGAGCAGGTGGATCCTTCAGTCAGAGTCGACAGCTCCACTGTGAGTCAGAGTGCATGTATAAGAGTGCAGAACAGTGAACAGTACACTGCATAGCAGAAGAATGGTGATCACCACTCTTCTTAGGCATGAGATTATTATTCTCAAGAAAAACTTTGTTTGCTGCCATTTGGGCTTTAAATCCGATTAGGTGCACAAGAATAAGCAGCATTGTTCTTGGATCTGCTCCGTCATAAGCCATAGTGCTTAGAACAAGTGCACTTATCTCTGGGAAAATGGAAAATTAACCACAATTCCCCATTTCCCCAGCAATTTTTCTAGATAATGACTTTTATTAGATGAAATCTATTATTTCACACTTTCACAATAATGAATACAGGCAAACAAGCAAGGTATGGGGCACAGACACAAACCAGGTAATGAGTGCATTAATAATTAAGCATGGTTTTATTTTTTTTCATGGAGGAAATTGTTCATAGTATGGCTTTGTTGAAAAAGTAACTAAATAAAAAAAAAATAAAATTAATTTTATCTTGATTTTACATTTGCTGAGCATACAGAAATCTTTACTCTTAGAGACAGGATACCTCAAAATCCAAAGTTTATAAATAGCTCTTTCCGGATTAATTGTGGAAATGAAAACAGAACCTGCCAATTTATGACACACCGGCCCAGGGATAGAGGGGGGTCAAGGCTCTTCTGTTCTCTGGCTTAATGAGCCCTGAGACATAACATGTTTTTATGGAGTCCTGCGCCATGTTACAAACACTCTAAAACTAACACACTCTGGTCATCACAGGTCCAATATCATACAAAACTGTTCCATTCCTATGCTCTTGAATGCAAGGAGATCAATTTTCATTAATAACTATGTGAAATCGGCCACACCTGTAACCCCTTCCTAAGGCTTTAAAACCCACCTTCATGAAAACAAGCACTCAAACAGGTCATTCTGAAAACCACCAATTCGTTACACCAGTACCATACAACAGTTAACATTGCCCAGCCCACACCAAGCAACCAAAGTTTGACACACCCATTGACATCAAGTTACAGTTATGTAGTTAATGAAGGCTGGACAATTAGACCCACAATGGCACCAAACATCTAGCAAACGTTTACTTTGGAATCCTATAGTAGTGGTCCCGCACACCCCCTTTCTACTTGTACAAACTCTTATCTATAAAGTTCTCAGGACAAAAAGCTGTACTGAAGATAGTCACAAAAAAAGTAACAATTACTCTTGCAAAAACACCAAGTGCTCTGTTGAGGAGTAAAACAACGAGGACCAACGTAACGTCTTCATTTTCTGCCAGTGTCAGAAGATACAAAGAAGTAGTGGCCCAGGTTTCTCAGTGAGATTCTGCAGCAAGCTATCCAAGTGTTTTCAATTTCTGCTATTATTTAAACTGAATTCCAAGTGGGGTAGTTAACCTTGAATGGCTTGATTGCCTATGTAGCATCACATCTATCCAGCAACCAGACATTATTTAGCAACCAATAACATTACAGTGCCACTCCAAAAAAATGCAGAGCAGGGCCACATGACCTTTCCGTAATGACTGCATAATTCCTTAGCTCGCAACTAAATTGATTGTGTATTGAAAAACTATTACTAGTTTTAAATTCAAAATTAACAAATGGAATGGGTGATCATACAATGGAATTCAGTTTTGGAAAACAGCATAGTCATTCATAATCAAATATTAGCTAAGGGCTGCTACCATACATATTCTAGCAACGCACCATTCTTAGAGATTGAGACCAGATTCCCAGAGTAGTTATACTTTTATAGCAGGGTTTCCCAGCGCTTCATAGTTAGGGCGGCCGCCTTGACAACAAATGCCCCCCGCCTTGACTACGTCCCCCGAAAAAATGAAAAAAAAAATCTGCTGCATCCGCGCATGCCGACACAGTAAAATAAGGCCGCATCGCGATGAGGCCAAATAGCGGCCGGCATCTGTTGGTTAGCCTAAATATGTTACTGCGCCATCTATCACCTGCTATGCCAGTGGTTCTCAAATTCGGTCCTGGCGCCCCCCTGTGTATGCTGATTTTTGTTCCAACCACAACTGCAATTCTAGGATTTGACAAGCTTTGACAAGCTGTTGATTTGTTTTAATTAGGTGCATTTATGCAAATATCCACATTGAGATATATTGTAAATATTGGCAGAGGGAAACAATTTAACCAAAAATTTAATCACCATTAATTATCAAAAGGTTCCTCATTGGTGAAACTCTTGACACATGGTGGCAAAACCCGACAATATACTTGGCAAACAATGGAGTCACACCTGTTGTGTTTTCTGTTGATTTAATTTGGTTCAGGCAGGTTATTTGGGGACAACTCAAAACACCTGTGTTCAGAAACCTAATTTGGAGCTTACTGATTTTCTCAAAGTCTAATTGGATCTGTTTAGAGATGTTTTCACCTGAAAATCCAAGCAGTATTGAAAATTAAGCGCAATATGTTCAAGTGTTTTTATTCTTCATAGCAGAATGGATATGTCCATCCAAATGCGATTTAAGATGGTAAATAACCACTCAAATATGGAATGCTGCCAATTAAGACAAAGTAACAGCTTTTTAAAATCCTAGAATTGCAGTTGTGGTTGGAACAAAAACCAGCAGACACAGGGGGGCGCCAGGACCGAATTTGAGAACCGCTCTGCTATGCCAACATTATTTTTTTGTACTGGGAAGAAGCTAATTATCCGGATATACAATAACCCGTCATCGTCGTGGGAAGGACACGTGGAGGTAAGACAATTATTCATCTAAACTAAAACATTTGAGTAGTGTCTCCTATCAACTGTTTACCCATATTCTGTTTCATTAAGATAGGCTATATGTAATTCATTTAGTTTCTTATCAAGGCTACCAATGTGCTTGCATGTGGCTTTCTGCTATGTTTGACAATTGCACGTGGTTTTCTCTAGTGTACAGTAATGGCTGGGAAAAAGCAGTCAAAAATATCAGGGTACTTTATTCAAAGAAGCCGGTCTAATTCACCATCTGTGCTTAATTATATCTCGTAATTATGAGATAAAGTGTTTTTTTTTTTTTTAATCCTGTGAATGCAATGCGCTTCCAAACACAATACCATTCTCCTCTCCCCAAACATAACCAGAACAGCAAAGCATCTAGGGAATTGAAGTCAAAACAGATTACAAATACATTTCCCGCTCTTACATTACTTTTCATTCAACCCTTAGGGTAGGTTGTGCGCATTTTACGCACTTTTCATTCTTCCTCTTTTTTTTGATCATTTTGGCTGTGTTCATGCATGTAGCATGAATTTCGGTAAGATTGTGTGTTTTTATTTGAACTTGTTATTTCCAGCTCAGCTCTTACAGTAAGGCTAAAATACACTTTGTACCAGCAAGTGTTACACTCAGACTGTTAAACGCAAAAAAGCGCCATTGAAACCCAGAAACCCATTCAAACTGCAATTTTTGATCTCACTTCCATGAAATAATAAAATGCATGTATTATGCAATCTGGTTGTCAATCAATAAAACTACAAGACTGTTGACTTTGTCACTTTGTTATTGCACTTTAACTGCTTTGTTCATTTATAAAGAGGAAATAAATGCTGACTGTTGCCCCTCCCTCCCCCCCCCGGTCACCACCTTGACTAACCAATTTTCTGCAGGAAACCCTGTATAGCAACTGCATGTCGCACTTGTTTGGGAATGTAACTACCAACCTGCAGATATTATCTTTCCATACTCATTGAGTAGTTAACTTGCAAGCTACTAAATAGATTCGGGTGAAATTACAGGCTGCTGAGAGTAGTCAGGCGATTTTGACATGGTCGCCCTCCGTTGACGCACCGTGTAAGGGGCCAGTGGCTCTGTTCACAGGCCGATCAAAGCACAGCTCATTTCAAAAAGGGGACGCCCACTCAGAAAAGCTTGATTTTTCAGGGGGTTAGAATGACTGTAATCAAACAGTCAAGAAATAAGATTTGTACATTTTTTTAAATGATAAAAAAATTTACAAACCTCCCTTTAGGACATCCAAGAATATGTTAACTTGCAAAAACCAGCATAATAGGACACCTTTAAACCTTGTAGGATGCTGTGCTTAATTTACCAACAGGGACATACCTATAGCATCCTGTGAACTAAATACAGACATTCAATAACAATTCAATTACAATTACCCCATTTCACTAATAATCCACTTCATGACTTTAGCTGATCGGATAGCAAATGGATAGCTAAAAGTGTAAATGGGTCCAAGAGATTTAAATCGGATCTCTGAAACCACCTCAAGAGGAATCTTGAGACGCACTGTGGCAGCAAAGTTGTCAGGCGTAAATGGATCTGCCTACAGAAGCTACAGACTTCGGCACAATTCTCCATCAATAACATAATGCCATCAGCTATCCATGGAATGCACCAGACAAAAGAAAAACATGTTTCCTCTATTACTGCATCTTAATGGGCAGACCAAGATGTTGAGCCAGCCTTTAAGGATTTGCCATAACTACAAAGGTTTTTTTTTTTTGATTCCCCGACCATCTTCACACTAGGGTGATAAACCTGGTAACAACCACCCTCCCCCAAAAAATCTGCCAATCAACTGACATTTGCACTTCATGCAAAAAAACTGCTGACTGGATATGTATGTGTCCAGCAAAGACTCATTAATCTGGCTAAGTGCAAATGGAAAGTGAATAAAATCATATCAGGAGAATCTCGAGATAGAAGACGCAGGAGTGACAAGTGTAATATGAGCCAATGTCTACAGCAAAAAGTTCAGACAGGACTAGTATGGAGAGGTCATGAAGTCATAGAGGTCAAAGTCCTGACAACCATAGGATACAGAATTCAATCAATACTTAACAAGGTTTCAGTACAACAGTGCACCGATTCTGTGTGTCAAAGACCATTCTGTGTCTGCATGGGTATCTCTCCTTACTTTTACCAGACTGATACCTGGACATCTAATGAATGCATAATATCATTTAAAGGTAATAACCTGATGCCGTTATCCAGATAAACTTTCACAGCCTGTATACCTCAGCAATTCAGGCTAAACCAGGAACAGCAGCATTATTCCTGGGAATCAAAGCTTTATGAGATCCAACTCTCCAACCACTACACTAAACTGCTTGCCCTCAACACCAGGAACAATATATCCTAAAAAAATGAAGCATCACTGACCAATATAAACAAAAATGACAAAAAAATCTGATTAACAACTTCATAAACTATATTTCCGTGCTTCTGACTGAATTGTGCTGGGAAGGATGCAACTTTAAAATTCTTCTGAGCGAGCTAGGTGTCCAGATACTGGATGAGGTCTGGTTAGTATTCCACTGCATTCAAATTCATCCCCATCGGCAGATAAGAATATCAATACACAAACCTCCAGGAGCACCCAAAGAGCACTGGAGCTTGAGGACAAGGCACTCATGCAAACATGCATCGCTAAGCTAGCATGACCTGGACCCTCTGGCCGCACTTATGAAAACCCTGCCCAGTTCAGATTTGGTTGACAGCCCATGGGAGGTGATGCAAAAGTGCAAATATGGCTGCACATAACATTGTACATCATTACCCAAAGTATTACTAGAATTTTCTGCAATTTGATAGGTGATCATCTAAAGAGCAATCAATGAAGACATGCCCTGGTTACAAGTATAACTGCTGCAGATGCAGGACATTGCTCAGAAGCACACCGAAAAACAACTATTGGATTCTCTCCAAAGGAAATGGATCAGTGACCATCACTGTACACTTAAGTCGAGGGACAATCATCCATCCTCTGGACGAGCAGCACAACTGTTATCACAGGAAAACAAATTGCCAAGGATACTCTGTCCATGACATCAAACATGACATCACACCCACAGGGTTCCTCTTAAAGTCAAAAGGTCATTACAAGCATACTACAGTCACAATACTTTGTCTCACTGAGTTATACAGAGAGCAGCGGAAGCAATATTCTCCCTCGGCAACAGCCGCTTTATTAGAGCAGCTGCAGTATAATGCAGACCTAACTGATGAGATTCAGGGTCATGATGCATACAGTTTACATTAGGGCACGTGTTGACTGTTCGAGGAACGTGTTAAGATGTCATAGAGTGAATGAAACCACAATAATGACCCACAAGCTCTGTCAACACTCAAGATCCAGTCCTGAGGATTCCCTTCTGCAAACATATTTACTGTTATCACTGAAAAGGGAAACCGATGTGCAATGACACGGATATTTGGGATCACCCTCACTGCCACCCTTTCCTTCAGTGTAGCTCCACCCATCGTTGACTCTCTGCAAGTGGGCAGAGCTATCAGGATAGTGCAGTGACTTCCTGTTTAATGCATGTTTCCGGCTCAGCTAACTACCACAGTCTGCTCTCCCCGCAAAAACCCGAAAGACCGACTCTTAATGTGAATCAGAGCTCTCAGCAAAACTGCCATAATGATTCTAAATGATGAAGGATAGGATCCAATAAGATTAGGCTACATACAGAAAGCCCATTCTCGCTAGATGCAGGTGACAGGCTGCAAATTTTTGAGTGTAAGCATGAGGTGCTCTCTGACAAGACACTCACAATCTCTCACAATTTTTCTCATCCTCAAGTACAAAACCCAAAACCAGTGAAGTTGGCACGTTATGTAAATCGTAGATAAAAACAGAATACAATGATTTGCAAATCCTTTTCAACTTATATTCAATTTGAATACACTGCAAAGACAAGATGTTTAATGTTCAAACTGAGAAACTTTTTTTTTTTTTTGCAAATAATCATTAACTTAGAATTTAAAGGCAGCAACACATTGCAAAAAAGTTGGAACAGGGGCCTTTTTACCACTGTGTTACATCGCCTTTCCTTTTAACGACACTCAGTAAACGTTTGGGAACTGAGGAGACCAATTTTTGAAGCTTTTCAGGTGGAACTCTTTCCCATTCTTGCTTGATGTACAGCATAAGTTGTTCAGTTCGGGGTCTCCGTTGTCGTATTTTCGACTTCATAATGCGCCACACATTTTCAATGGGAGACAGGTCTGGAATACAGGCAGGCCAGTCTAGTACCCGCACTCTTTTACTACGGAGCCATGCTGTTGTAACACGCGCAGAATGTGGCTTGGCATTGTCTTGCTGAAATAAGCAGGGGCGTCCATGAAAAAGAAGTTGCTTGGATGGCAACATATGTTGCTCCAAAACCTGTATGTACCTTTCAGCATTAATGGTGCCTTCAGATGTGTGTAAGTTGCCCATGCCTTGGGCTCTAATACTCCCCCATACCATCACAGATGCTGGCTTTTGAACTTTGCGCCTATAACAGTCCGGATAGTTCTTTTCCTCTTTGGTCCAGAGGACACAATGTCCACAGTTTCCAAAAACAATTTGAAATGTGGACTCATCAGACCACAGAACACTTTTCCACTTTGCATCAGTCCATCTTAGATGAGCTTGGGCCCAGCAAAGCCGGCAGCATTTCTGGGTGCTGTTGATAAATGGCTTTCGCTTTGCATTGCAGAGTTTTAACTTGCACTTGCAGATTTAGCGACGAACTGTAGTTACTGACAGTGGTTTTCTGAAGTGATCCTGAGCCCATGTGGTGATGTCCTTTACACACTGATATCGGTTTTTGATGCAGTACCGCCTGAGGGATTGAAGGTCACAGGCATTTAATGTTGGTTTTCGGCCTTGTTGCTTACGTGCAGTGATTTCTCCAGATTCTCTGAAACTTTTGACGATATTACGGACCGTAGATGATGAAATCCCTAAATTACTTGCAATAGCTCGTTGAGGAATGTTGTTTATAAACTGTTCGACAATCAGCTTACTCATTTGTTCACCAAGTGGTGACCCTCGCCCCATCCTTGTTTGTGAATGACTGAGCATTTCAGGGAAGCTGCTTTTATACCCTATCATGGCACCTACCTGTTCCCAATTAGCCCGTTCACCAGTGGGATGTTCCAAATAAGTGTTTGATGAGCATTCCTCACAGTCTTTTTTGCCACTTGTGCCAGCTTTTTTGAAACATGTTGCAGGCATCAAATTCCAAATGAACTAATATTTGCAAAAAATTACAAAGTTTACCTGTTTGAACATTGAGTAACTTGTCTTTGCAGTGTATTCAATTGAATATAGGTTGAAAAGGATTTGCAAATCATTGTATTCTGTTTTTATTTACGATTTACACACCGTGCCAACTTCACTGGTTTTGGGTTTTGTACTTATTCTAGTATTTAACAACATAAACTTCTGAATGTACAGTATGACAACCAAATATCATGATATTTCATGACAAGTGGGTTCAGTATTTTTCAGTTGTGCACAGCTAATCAATGAGTGCATTCAGTTACGAACAGGGGACACACAGGGGGCTGAAATGTGCTCTGAAACTAGTCACTGAAAGAGGAAATGATGCCGAAATCGCATACGGAACACCACATAACGGCGAAACAGCCATTTTATGGAAGTAAAACAGTTCCCTCTCTGTGTGTTTCAGGTGAGGTACAAACAATATCTCACCATAAAAAATGGGAACAGAATATAAAGAGCATAATTGCTGAAAACTTTATAACTCACTCATTTTTACACTTGATCTGCCACGAACAACCACAGCAAATTTAGGTTACATTTTAAATTAGTTTAAAAAATAACCACAGAAAAGACGTTTCCTTGTATTAAACTGTCAGTCCGTTGCTGTGAAAGGGAACTGCCTGCTGTGTATTCAGCATTCAGAGAGGGTCATTTGACTGAAGTGTTCAAAGCCTGTATCTCAGGTCCATTATTAGACACGTCCCAACACCACAGCCCCCTGAAGGCATCATCTGGTTATTCCTGCCTGCTGCTGCAGGCAGACACAGAATGCAACGGACAGGAACAACTGTGAAACGATGTTCCACTCGGCAAGGGCATCAACCTATCAATACAAGCTCTTCATCTGATATCAAAATCAAGATATAGAAACATTAACTACCAAATAATTGCGAACAAGAAAACAGAGGTGCACCATTTTATCGGAAAACTGTCTCTTTGATCAGAGAGGACTAAACATTTTATGCACCATTTCATTTGACAACACTAATCTGCTGAAATGATCACAAAAAGGCATGCTTCCTCTCGCCACAGCAGGAAAGAGCAGCAGTGACTGCGGACCTGGCAGTGACGCACGTCATGTGACTCGACAGCCGGCGAATGCGTTTGGCACTTACAGCAAACCGAGACACTGAGAGTTACTCTCACTCCACCACATCTCGCCACGAATAAACATCTCTAATGTCTGGGGTGGAGATCAATGCTTTTTGACACTCAGGCAAGTGGTTTAAACGGTCAACTGAACATCCGTCCCTCAGCATGAAGTCCCGTGTCCTGCACAGATGACGTGACAGAATGTCCGATTTCATCATTTTAATTATTACTTCTTCAAGTAGTTCAATGGTTCTTTCTATATCCAAATATTAAGAAGAAACTGGAGCACTCAAATCAGCAGCATAACTTTATTAAGGTGCCAAGACATAATAAATGTACGCTGGTGATTTGAGTGCTCCAGTTTCTTCTTTATAATTGGATTTGCTGTCCTTTCTGCGAGCGCCGACCTCCACTGACAGAGGGGCTGAAGCGAAAGGGGTTCCTTCATTTTAGGTTCTTTCTATATGTTCTGAAAATATCATTTCTAAACATAGGTGTTCATTCTACACTGCATAGGGTTGCTAGGCAACACCAGAAGGAGATAAGAAAAGGTATAAGGGTCAGATACTTTTGGAAATCGCTCACGGGTAGAATAAAAATACAATTTTTTCTTTCTTTTTTAGTCAGTGTTCTGGCTAATGTGTTCCTGATACATAGATATAAATTCACTCTCTCATTTTTGCCCAGCTTAATAGTGAAAAAAATTCAAATAAGCAGGAAATCAATTTCCTCAATTTAATATTTCCTAATGAATAAAGTGATCACACGTGTCTTTCTGCGTTATATGACGTTTTCTAAATAAGTACAAACGTGAATTAGTGGCTATTCATTCTTGCATGTGCATTCAGCTAAAACCAGTAGGCAAGTTTTCGATAAAGGTCTGGTCTGCCACTATCAATGCTACCTCAATCAGACCATGTCCTACTAAAGCTTTGAAACACAGGCAATTACTTTTTTGAAAATTATGACCACACTTTCATTGACCCAATAATATAGCAGAATAAGCTGACAAAGTTCTTCCGTGGGAGCTCACTGAGCAGTTTTTACACAGCAGTGATCACAGCACAGGTAGGATCTATGGTGGGCATGAGGCACAGAGTAACAGGTCTGGGGTGGACATCACCATTTGTTGATTAAAAAAAAGAAACAGGTGTCTGCAGAATTTATTCAAGCTATAATCACCAAGGGACTGAAGAGTCTTTCCTGGCAGGGAACACGTTTCCGCGTTCCTAAAAGAATGTACCAGTAACAACTGCCAGAGCTTATCACATTTGGACGTAGTAAGTTGGGTGGAAGCATTATTTCTACTCAAGGCTTCTCAACTCAGGTTAAGACTAGTTATCACGTCCACAGGCCGTGGTTAGTTCCACTTACTGTGTTTCAGTCAGACAAAGCCACACTTCCTCAGTACAAAATGGGATTTAAATTGTGAAACTGAATCTGTCCTATCTGTCCTAGTTTATAGGAATCATGATGTGAAAAAGCTACAAAACCTCACACAATATTGCTACATGCAATGAACAGAAAAAAAAACAATAGGGGAAATGATCTATGAGCATATAATGTCAAACCATTTAACTCCCAAATGGCCTCTAAAATGAAATAATGGTCTGTTTTACGTTAAGGAAACCTCCTCCTCCTATACCACTCTGTTTATGGCTAAGAAGATTGAATTCCTTCTCTCCTCTGTGCTGTCCCAAGGTGACTATAGGGAATAGACGCAGCCCCCACTTCCTGTCCGTCTCCACACAGCTCAATGAAGGAAGAACTGCCTCCCACAATGTGAATGTTAGCAGAGAATTCCTAGCTTCATCGCTACCGCATATAACTGTGGTCACAGTAATGACTGCTGGTGCTGACCAATCATCTCATTATCACTGTGCTGAGCCCAGATCAGAGGCCGACTGACTCAATGCTGCCCAGTCTTACCAGGCAGACATGAATAACAGGGACACTCCGCAGCTGGCCAAAGGTCCGAACACACAGTTCCCCTGGGGCACATCCTGCTCGCGGCCCTGACCCCCTGCTCAGGGAGGAAACGAGCTCGGCTGGGTTACAGCCCAGAAAAAAAGTTAAAATAATCAGTCCGCAAAATAGAAAAGCAGCAGGGATGGTTCTATAAAAAGGAATAGTGCGGTGCATGTGATCATAATGTAAACAGGACCACATATAGCTCACGGAAAGAGAGGTCCTTTCATGTAGCATGAAAATCAATTGTAAAACAATGCAGGAAATGGGAAACATCCCACCCTCAACCAAAAAACAAGTGTTTTACATTTGGTATATGTGTCTGCGGTTTGTGGCTAACACTGGACACTTGCTATAGATCGTTTACAGAACAGCACGAGTCCCAGCTTCAGTTACCAAAGTCATCTGTGGACTCACCACTTTCTCAACCCAACGCCATTAGTGGGGAGGCAGGCATGTGGTTCCAATTAAAATACTACCTCAATTTGGACATTCTTTACCATCTGTCTACAAATAGGTCAAAGTAAAATATGCTTTCAGGCACGGATGGCAAATTAACAAAGACATAACTAAAAATAGGCAGGATTCCTGTGCAACGTACTCTCATGATTTATAGTCTATATGTGGGGAAGCAACATTGCCAAAATCACATTGCTAGAACTTCCAACCCATATTGCACATTTTGTGATAATTTCACCATTAGTCATGATTGCTTTCAGATGCACTATAGAAATCCATTCCCTTTTTTGCACAGACCTAAATGTTCTTCGACAAGTAGTTCCTCAGACCACTTCTTACAGCTTCTAATCACATTGTAATGTGTTGATCATCCTCACCAACCAGCAGCGCTGACTGAACACTCCCAGATGCACATGCTGTATCAATGTCCAAGAAGTTCAGAACTTAGGTGTGCTGTGGAAGGGTTAAGCTAGGCACTCGTAAACCTGTCTTTAAGAAGGGCATTTTTAATTTTAGTCAAGTTCAGATGGGCATAAGTTTTTAAGTTACATGTCCAATTTGAATTTTACCCGCACAAATTTTTAAACACTCTGCTAAAATACAGGTAGATGAGTGTCAGGCTAAACCCTTTAGCAATACGACCGAGAGGTTCAGGGATCTTTTACCCGAACATACCTTGAGTTGCTGAGCTTTCACCAAGGTCTCCACTTTGCCCAGATCCATGGTGGTCCCACACCTACAGGAGCTATGAGAGCTGTGTGCTCTCAGGTTCACTTAAAGCCAGACATGGGCTACTACAGAACTGAAACAAGCAATAACCTCAAACACGTTGACTCAATTCCAGGTAACGAAGGCAAGCCCACTTATGATGTAGAGAAGACAAAGGTCATGAATAACAGTAATTCTGTTCTGTGTGCTTACTGTATAAAGTCTACCAAAATGGCACCGCTAATCTAATGCTCCGTTCTTCCTTAATGAAATGGAAATGTCCAAAATGTGAAGTGTCTTTATATTGTTTGAAATGCAGTAAAAAATGCATTCAAATCACAAAACCAAGTCGATAAAACGCCGTTGTTCCAGAACAACAGTTATATACAGGACTAGCCAACACTTTCATTATCATGGCGGTTTTGGAAAGACACAACTGCAAGACGTAGGATATTCAGGAGAAAACTAAAGGCATGACGGACACCACAATCACATTTCACAAAACAGGAAACGCAGTGTTGCAGAAAAATACGCATGAATCTTTTCCGATAGGGAACCCGTTGACAAAAATTTAATATCCCATGTGTTCATAGGTTAGAAAAATGTCAAGAGTTCAGGAAAAACAATCCCAAAAGATAAAAACTGAGAGAGAGGAAAGTTACCAGTATAGCAAGCAGCAATTTCATTGTGAGGCTTTTCCTGTTTATAGTAAAGTTTTTTGAAGTTATCAAATAGTCCTTTCTTTTTCCAAACCGGCAGGCCATAGAGAAACAATCACATGTTCCTAACATTTGACTTCCTCCTTGAATAGATACATTTGTGCGTTGGGCTGGTAGAGGACAGGCAAAACACAAGACGCTTGTGTCCTTACTTCATTTCTTACGCAAAAACAAATGGCACTTCTGCTCAGCCCCTGATGAAATTACGCCAGGAAATACAGACCAATCTGAAGACCTTAAGCCTCATTGTTAGCGAAGACCAGAATCACAGCTAACAAACTGGTTTGCCGTAGATGGCTGAGGGATTCATTAGGAACTACAATAGCTGAATTCAAACTTTTATGAATAAAAAAAAGATAGTGCTTATTTTTAAATAAGATTTAGCCAACGAGAGGCATAAAAACTACAGATTTCAAAGTAAAAGACAATTTTATGCTTTTTTTTTATTTTACGATTTTACATGGAGATACAGATGTGAAAACAAAATGTGGAGGGTATTGACTGGGTCAACCCTCTGTTGTCTAGACTGATCAATTTTCTGGAGCGAGTATCTGGTGATCTTGGCAATCTGCCGGTCGATAGAAACTCGATTCTGGCTGACTGTATGAACAGAGGGCACTGTCACTGCCTCCAGCTTTTAAAGCACTGTGAAGGTACTGCAGTCCTCAGGACCCAGGAGGGCAGTGTACACTGAGGCTGGGGAATGGAGTAATGTTTACAAAGGCCATGCATCCTTTCAGCAGTGCTCAACTGCTGCTGTGAAATACTGCACCACTGCAGGCAAACTGTAAAGTCAACATGACCAAAAACACAGTCTTGTCCCCACTTAATTTCTGTCAATGTAAACTGCATATAAATCATGAAAGTGATTCATTTTACGGCTCTCTCTGCCTGAAAATTTCTAATCCAAGTAAAAACATTTGAAAATGTGGACCAATAACCGCCTTAGCTTCTTTAAGATCATGACAAGAAAATGTGTATTTGGATACTTCTGTAAATTGGGTAGGATCAAAGCTTCTTGAGTTTGATCTCCCGCATTGTGAAGGCCTGTATTTAATCAGACTATCACAGGCCAAAGACTTTGAACAAGGCCAGATCAAATTAAAGACCAGGAATCACATACGGATGATGACAAATCACCTGTACAAACTCATCAATCGGGTAGAGAAGTGGCAAGATATAAAGAAGGTCTGCGTACCCCTCCATCAATATGCAGCACGCTTGACACAAGAGGACGAAATTGTCAGCCATAAAATGCCCTTTCTTTTCAACCTTCCAGAGTATTGCAGATTAGCATGGAAATGGCAAAGCATTCAACATTCAGAAAGTAATTTAAAAACCACACTCTCAGGGTCAGACTAACCAAGGTATTCCATGCTAATGTATTTCCCTCCATATATAACAGAGAAGAAAGCCTGACAGTAGAGAAATGGCAATGCAGATAGCTTTAAACGGCGCACCATCTGTTCAGCAGCTAAGGTGCTGCTCTTCAAACTAAAACACATGAGCATAAGGAAGGATTAAATAAAGCATTCAGCCTCTTCCACCATTAAGATAATAAGGCCCCCTTACAAGCAGCCTTAAATTTGTACTTAAGTGGCAGGCATTTTGAACTCAGTGAACACCAGACTCTTGACCGAGGCAGGCTCACTGTGACAAGCTTTGACTCAGCAGTTCAAAACGTTTGTAGAGCAATACCTTCCACATTTAACATGACGGCACATCTTGAGTGATACTAGTCTCACAATCCTGCACTGCATCACAATTTTTTTTTCTCTTGGTTAAGTAAGCTTCCGCTTTTAATGAGAACTTCCTGTTTCATTCGTTCGAGTCCAAACTTACTTTCACTATTCACTGCAAAGTCTACCTGTAAGAATGAGGCAGCAGCTTCCGGAGCAAGAAAATAATAAATAAAACACACTAGGTTAAATATGCTCCAGGCGCAGTCGAAAGGCTGATAATTCATTCTTAGTTGCTTTGCAAGACAATATACTGCACAGGCACTGACATCGCTTTGAAACAATAAATAAATCAAATCGTAATCTCTCAAACACAACTATGTACCATGCACCTTTCACAATTTGTAAATGTTGGCATGGTTAAATGTTCAAAATCATCTTCTTTAAAGGAGTTTTATCTTAAGTGTTTATGATTTTTAAGGAATTTCCTCTTTTTTAGAAGGAATTAACATTTCAAGGAAAGGCTACGCATAGTACTCTGTCTCTGCAAATAAAAATGATGGGGCAGGATGGCTCAGGAGGTAGAGCGGCTAGGACAGGAACTGAAAGGTTCCTGGTTTGATCCCCGGCTCCTCCAGAGAACATGTCAAAGTGCCCTTGAGCAAGACACTGAACCCCACGCTGCTCCTGATGTGCAGGTTGGCACCTTGCACGGTGCCATCAGGGTGAATGACAGCCATCAGGGTGTCTGACAGGCATAAATATAAAGCGGTTTGTGTCATCTGACTAGAAAGGCGCTATATAAATGCAGGCCATTTAAAATATTAACAACACAACACCTGTATCACATCATGACTATTCATGGATTATCATTTCACTGACTGACCAATTTCAGCTTTTCCTAAAATGACTGTTCTAATAAAGAAATGGAGATGTTTGGAGTTTGGAGGACCTGGACACGCAGCTCTTGTGTAAGAGCTTCAGCTGACTGTCCATGGATCACAGCTCACGTGTTGGCGACAATCACTTCCTGAGCAAAAAACACATTGCGGAGAGCAGAGTTCCTCTTTCACACCCAGGGCTATGCGCTGCATGACCTTTAGGGAGGGGCCGTGTGGACGAAATCAGGAAAACGCATGAGGAAGCGACGCATCAGATGAACGCGCCAGCCAGAGAGGCTGAGGGTAAGGAGAAGTGTGTCTCGACCAGCTCAGTGAGCTGTGTGCACAGTGGCAGTTGGGAAATTGACCTCTCCGTGTTGAGGCAGCATACTGGATCCTCCTGAGGGCACTGATTTACATATGCCAGGTCAAAACAAAACTCAACAGCAAAAGACTTATTGTTATAAAATTCCTCAGTAAATAGGAGGATCTATCTGTTTAACTGGCAGCATTGCTTCAGTAATCCCGACTGCATATTATTAAAGCAATCCTTTCACAGATCCAAAAAAAAAAAATTAAAAATGAGCAATTAAATTCCTTAAAGGCATATATCAGATAAGGTGTCTCTGAATCAGTTATGATGGAAAGAAAACGTATGATGGCTGACAATTTAAAGAAAGGATCATAATGAGTTTTGTGAGAAAGACGCAATGCAAACGACACCAAAGAACAGAATGCTGATGGTGTTTTAAGTGCATACTAGATGAAACTATGCAGGTCAACCCAAAGAAAATGTATGCATTGCAATTTTCCTGTCATAAAAGCGGTCGCTTTAAAAAACAAGGCAGTAGTCAACGCAAAGCTTTGATTGCTATATCGCCGCCTGCCATGGGCTCATAAGCTGTAAATATTTGTCTTTTGTCCCCGCATAAAGCTGACTTTCTGAGACCCTGACCTTTGGCCTGCTGACCTCCAAAACCTCATCAGCTCAGCTACCCTCTGAGGGGAGGTGCCATGTCTGATTTGGTTGAAATCTCTCCACTCCTTCAGAGGATATCGCCCACACAAATGCATGCGACATACGGACAGACAGATGGACAGATGACCGGGAAACCGTACACCTCTCGCCCACAGCGAGGGCAGAGACCTAAAGAATCCCCCAGTAAAGCACATCCAGGCCTTCTGCCCTTCAGCTAAAATTGGCTTCAGCTGTGGGAAGAGATAGACTCAGCACAGCCCCCTGAAATCATCTCAGGCACTGGAAAAGACACCCTGACGGGGCCTAATAGGGAACCTGCAGTAGCAGTCCATTGCATAGCATTATGCAACCTTCTAAATAACAAAGTCTTCCAAATCATGCTACTGCACAAATCCAAGGAGGATATGCACAAATAGTGTCATCCTTCACAACTGTGTGTGTGTGAGTGTATGTGCGCGCATGCATGAGTGCAAGCATGTATGTGTGAGACAACATCAGCCTGTAGCGTGACCGTAATTAAAGACTGGCCACCATTTTGAATAGAATGATTAGAATGAGAATAGAATGAACTTCATTTTCACTGAGTGACATCACAAATACCCCTCACGCAAACAAGAAGCTGTTTAACACAGGTCACTGCTACTAATTTTGTTAAAATGACAAGGTGGAGTGCCCTTGCCTCAGCACCACAATGCCACTGTCACAGATGATTCAAATCTGAGACAGAAATGAGAAAAATATGTCTGCTTATTGGGGTGGAATAGAAATAGCAACAGGAATTCTTTAATGTTCGTGCTGCAGTTTACGATACACGGCTGGAGCAGACCGGTGTCTGAGGTGGGTGAGTAAACTCTCTGGTATTCAAGCTTCACCAGTTGATTCCCTCTAAAATGTAATCCAGAATATGCACATAAGACAACAAACAAGAAATGCCTGCACATCCCACTACATTTGAAAAAGGAAGTAAAATGGAGGATTAGGATGATCAAGGACAGTCATTTCATGGTGTTGCCTAATGTGACTTCCAGCATTCCAGGGTACTATAAAGAACTAAAACATTTGGATCTTAATAAAAAAAACTTGCCATGAGTGAATAAGAATGTGAACATAAGCTTAGGCTCTCCATTCAGACTCTGCAGTTGGCTGATGTTCTACCACCTTAAGATATGCCTCCTATTCCAATACAGTCTGAACCACAAACCTGAATGTGACCCTTTATTTTGATGATTAATAATCATGGATTGAGGAGTCATAACAATGCCCCAAAAGTCATAACCCAGCCTGAAATATCCCAAGTCATATAACCATCAGAGAGGTAGGAAAAACTAACATTTTCTCCTTTAAAAAAGGCAGTCACACCTCTCCACGGACTGCTGTCAGGAAGCTAGAGTTATCAGTGTTTTTTTTTCAGGACCCAGAACACTGTGCGAAATGACAGATGTCTATTCTGGATATGACATTTTGAATTTCAAATGGAGCCGTTATTCCCACTGGCCAAAATCCAGATGCATTGAAAATGGACGGGTGAAAATTGCAAAATACCATTTCAGCTTTGTAGAAACAGATGGGGTGAAGAAAAGCACACCGCATGAGTCAATAATGGTTGTGAGGCAAGTGGTGGCTTTCCACAGCTTTACTGTGCCCGCGCCATAACTTAAAAAAAGTTTTTATCTGATAAATACTCAGCCACTGAAATAGCCATCAAAATTATGATAAAATTGCCATTAAAAACAAGAAGAAAATTTCGCTTTCTGAAAATTTCTAAAATTTTCGCTCTTTAGCCTCCTTATTTTCCAGCCGGAAGTCGCTATATTTGCAATTTATTTCGAACCACGCCCTCTCTAATTGATTTCAATTTGGCGCATACATGGGCTTCATGAGCTATAACGCCGTTCGAGTTTTAAGCTGCAACACACATTCTTTTATGAGGCTAGCCATACATTTTTTGTAATCTGATTCTTTAAATTAATGTGTACTGAATCTGTGGTAAATCACCTGCGCAGTGCTCATCTGTTTTTTTTAACCCCATGAAGGTTTCCTTTCAGGCAATATACAGCAAGTATAGCTTGCTGGCTACGTTACAGTTAGAGCAGCCAGGTAAAATGGATTTTATGAGCCCGGGATACGGGCCATGCACACCCCACGCACGCTGACTGTCCTGCGGCATCATTGTGGATTAAAGTTTTGCTCGCGTTAGACAGCAGGCGACCAAGCCACATTTGATTTACTGCATTTTTGCCTCCCGAGCAAAAAGTGCAGACTATTTTCAACCTTCTCAGAGAGGCTAAGGCAATTTCTCCAATTTTGTGGAGAATAACAAGCGATAATTTTTTTAAGGAATAGCGAAGTTTTAGTCACGCGTCCTGTGGCTAATACGCATTCTAGATTCGCAAAGATAAGACAATATGGTGCAACCCATTGCGCGTACGCAGGACATACTTAGCCGCTTTCACACTAGATGCGAAACGATTTTTTCGCACGACAGATTACATGCAAAGTCAGTGCAAATACTCGAATACACACGAAACGCGTCCGGTGTGAAAGCAGCTTTGGCTATTTCCAGAGAAACAATAATGTCAATTTGCTGCCCACTGGATAATGCCGAATGGTACGTGAATCACGGCTTCGCTTATACCGTTAACTGGGAGTTAAAATATGTCTGCACCGTAAGTCAGCAGAAATCATTGTGGATTACAGCGTAGCCAAAGACGGAAGCTATAACGTTACAATCAGACATTAGCTGCATCGAAGACCATCAATAAGACAGCGACTGAATAACAGAATAGCAGAGATATAACCCGGGGAATTACTAAACTGTCAATACATTTTGAGTCGTGTTCACCGGCTGACCAGCTAGTGCGCTAGCATTAATTGATGCATTCGCTGTACGGGATATCTGACATGCTACATTGAGAAACCGTTATCTCGTATGCGCCTCGACGCTCCAAAGCCCTGCTATGATCTCACCAGATAGCGAAGAAACTTTAAATAGGCTTACCCATAGCTCTGTCCCCCAGCTCATGGTTCCAAGGAAATTTCCCCGTGATAATCCACGGCTTGAAGAAATGTGTGAACAATCAGGGGAGCCGTGGTTACTCGGGTAACTTGAACGTTATGATTCGTGCGTTCTCCTCTCCAGAGCAGCTCTTTCACCTCCTCATTCTGCCGTACACAAAATGGCTATAAGCCGCTGCAGCACAGTGTACAGACAGAGCGCAGCACGGGCACCCGCCTCTGCCAATGACAGCTGCACAGGCGCGTGCACTGAGAAAGAAGTGAGATAACAGTCGTATCCAAGATACACGCTGATCAAATGTGTCGATCCGAGATGCGGAGAAAGATGTAGGCCTAATTGCAGTTACAGTTGTTCACCCCACGTTCAACTACATATTAATTTGGATTAAATAATATGGAAAACTGGTTAAAATAAGAATAATAATAACAATAACAACAACTACTACAATAATAATAATAATACAACCTCTGCATTGTTTCAATGGTCTAGAAATCAGTCGCAGGGTTTTAGCGGTCATTCCGTTAATCCTCCCTTCCTTCTGCGAAGAATTTTTTTTTCAGTTCCCTAATTTAATTAGAGTTTAGTTTTTACAACTTCGTTTTCTCTATTTAATTGGTTAAAGTAAACATGCTTACTGAAATGACTTATTTTTCTTTAAGTCCTCTGTTGATCTCTAGACATGACGAACTGCATAAAAACTGCGCAATATTTTAATTATGAATCGTTTTAGGGGGATAAATGATTGCCTAAATGATTTATTTGCTGCAATTTTGAATTTTACAACAGCAGCAGAGCCATAAATGGAAAACACTCTATCTGCCTTTTTCAAAGGAATGGGCTGGACAGGGAAATTTTTTTCTATCATGTCATATTTACAGTTTAAAAATAACTTAAACAAATATTTCGTCGCCAAAGATTTTTGCATGAGGACGCAGTAACATCGAAGGTAAATAGTGACATCTATTGGTTTAGCCTCCACTATCAGCCAGTCATAATTTTTTTACTTTATTTGTTTAATTCTTTGAACCCCTGTTAAGCTCAAATGAGCAATTCTGATAGTATTTATTACTTGCGTATGAACGTAAATAAAACCAAATTCGTACAATGGTTCATCCCCAGTCTCTTATTTCTTGGTACAGACCCAAGGCGGACCGAAGGGCCAGAGAAATGTTTCCCATCGACCGTCTTTTTGTGTCACATGGTACACCATTACCCGAAAGCAGCATGGAAGTAAGCAGGAGTGGTGAACGTGGTTGACCTGTGAGTTGCTGTACATATTATAGAAATCTAAGATGTGCGTACATGCATCCAAATGACTCTCTATAGCTTTCGAGGTCTAATGTGGATTCACTGTGACTATTTGCCATGGCACCAGGTGGTGGTTACTTGCTCTCATGAGCGCATTATATTGCGCTCGATTTAAATTAGGCATTGGCTCGCTAATATAATTGTCCGAACTGCTTGCAAGGTGGCAACTGAGTTGCGAACTAGAGTAACCCACTGTAAGCTAACCGAGCAAGCTTTTTAACGATACATTTGGTATCGTGTTTATCACAAGAAGGGGTTTATAACGCGGAGCTCACGTTGTGCAGTTTGGGGTTGTTTTGTTGCGGTTCAGCCAAAGTATGTCCGAAGTGACAGCAAAGAAAATGAAGTCTGACTCGACGGCAGTAAAGGAGACACAGAGTCAAGAATCTCGCAAGAACAAACAAAAACGTAGAAAGAAGAGATTTTGGAGACCTCATAAAAATGTGACACCAGGAAATCATAAAGAAGAAAAACCTCTTGCTCTCCCTCCCAAGGATCCACAGCTGTTCTCGAGCAACTGGAAAACAATGCAAGAGGTTAGTTGGGTGCGCTGGGTATATTGACGGGGTAAACTGATGAACTTGCTAGCGTTTGTTTTTGTTCGCAATTAATTGAGCGTATGTTCACTTTTAATGGTGTGTTTTTGTGCCTATCTCCCAAAAAGGTGAGTTTTCATTAGTGATGATGCTCTACTCTACTGAATTGAATCTGTGATTTTTTTTTTTTTTTCAGACATTACAAATGACCACCAAGATGAAAATCGCTGAGGCTGATCAACCTAAAAAGGACCAAAGCTACAGACAACAGAAAGTTCTGAAGAAGCAGTCTGTACATGTTCCTCACAAGCCTGCGAGTGTCAAGGCTGCAGAGGTGTATCCAAAAAGCAAAGATGGCCCGATAGCATTCAAGCACAGTGAGAATGGCAAGCGACCCTCTGTTTCCAAGCAGGTCAAAGGTCTTAAAAGGACCACTGAGGATGGAAAGGCATTTGCAGAGACCAGAGAACAGAAAAATAAGAAGAAACGTGTTAAGGAACCGGAACTGGCCGTGAAGAAGCCAACAGAGTAGGTGTCAGTCGCAGGGGGTTTTTTTTTTTTTGTTTGTTTTTTTTTTACCCTTCACTAACCTTCTTTTGTCATGCTGTTATTCTCATTGCATGATATGTACAGTTTTATATTTTGATCAATCCACGACAAATCACCCTTAGCTCACCCCCTCAGATCCCCCTGAAAAAAATAATGCTAGCTCCTTGACCTAAATTATGGTTTAATGTCAATTAATGAGGTCAAGATCTTTGAACATTTTAAAACAGTAGGCACTTAAAATATTAATTTTTGCATTGTTTTTTTCCTGAATGAGCTCCTCGGACCAAGTTGAGATGCCATTTCTCCTCAAATATGGCAAGGACAACTTTGAAATTGTGATTAGGGCTGACTTTTTCTGTGCGGTTCAAATATCTTGCCTTCTCCATCAACAAGCCTCTGAAAATGGCCAAAAATTAAACACACAACAAAACTCTGCCTCCTTTAAGTATTTTTATCTCAATAAACATTCTTCATAAGCATTCACAATTTATTTTTTGTCATTTAATACATAGTGGACATTTCTGAGCAGTAGCCATGTTGGTTACTGCTATGGGAGTAGAATATTTTTTGAATTATGTGCAATTTCAAAATTTCTCAAGAAACGACCATTTTCATGCCTGTAGTTGACCATGTGGGCATTTCACCACCATTTTCAAATTTTTACCATGTATTCTTATACTTGTCTCTGTTTTACAGGCAGTTAATATACTAGTTCTCAAGATCCTAATTTTTTATGTTCTTTGGCAGAGATGATATCTGGTTTGATGATGTGGACCCAGATGACATTGAGGCTACAGTGGGGACAGAAGCAGCGGACATAATCCGCCGGAGGCAAGGGAATAAGGCTGACCAGCGGTCCACAGATGCTGAACTTGTAAAGGAACATGCTTTTGAAGGGTAAGTAATGTCTTTACACTGGTATCTTTACATGAATGACTTTTATTTTATGAAAGCTTTTCTGTTTTCTTCACTTCAACCACATAGATTGACCAAAGCAGTGGCTATGGATTGTGAGATGGTCGGAGTTGGGCCTGATGGTGAGGAAAGCATCGTGGCAAGAGTGTCTCTGGTGAACCAATTTGGAAAGTGCATCTATGACAAATATGTGAGGCCCACAGAGCGAGTGACTGACTATAGGACAGCAGTCAGTGGTATTCGACCACAAGACATTGTCAATGGTTAGTATCCAAATGAAATGTCTTTATATTAAAAAAAAAAAAGAAAAAAAAAAAGATGTGCATCAGTGTTTTATGCAATTTCTGTACAACCCTAGTTTAGAAAAAGTTGGTAGGGAATGGACATAAAAAACAGAAAGCAGTTATTTCCTAATTTAATTTGACATCGATTTCATTAAAGATGGTATGAAGACTACATTTAATTTCTGGTCAATTTTATTTTATTGAAAATATACATCCATTCTGGCCATTTATGTCTGCAACACTAAAAAGTTGGGACCGGGGAACTTTATAATTGTAATGAGAAAATAAAAAGAGTAATGTTGTTGTTTTAAACTGCTACTGTCAGCAGATGATTGTCATCAAGCTTTGGTCCAAAAGTAGCATACAGCAACGTGTAGTCCTTCTAGGGCAAAGATGGGTGAATGATCGCTGTATTGCATACAAATGCATGAGAGAGGTTTAAAAACATTGTCCCTTAAAGTAACACAGTGCATTTGGATATTTTGCCTTCTGCAGTACATAACATAATTAAAAGGTCCAAGGAGTCCAGAAGAATTTTTGTGCATTACGGGCATGTGTGCAAGTCTGAGCTGAATATCTGATCTCTGATCACTCAGACAATACTCCAAGAACTACCATTTATGTATAAGTGATATAAATATATTGGCTCAGGATTCCCTGAGCAATCCTTTGTCAAGTACTATAGTGCTGGGGTACATTGGGTACTTTTTTTTTTTTTTTTAATTGATGCTGTGTGCGCGGAACCAATGAAGAAAAGGATCATGGAGACTGTTGTCAGCTACAATTCTAAAAGCTGTTCTTTATCATTGGTTGTATCAGAGTAACTTTGACGTCTATGAAAGCATCATTAATGCTGAGACGCGCACTGAGATTTTTGGAGCAATTATGACATCTTTTGTAGTGATGGCCGAGCACCTTTCAAGAAGGCAGTGCAAAACCACTTTCCGCACGCATTACAAAGGCATGGCTGCATGAGAAAAGGGTACAGGGTGGACTGGCTATCCTGCGGTCCCAGCTTGTCTCCGACTGAAAATGTGGCACATTTTCTCCGGAAAAATGTGACATCAAAGACCCCATACTGTCGCACACATTAAGATTAATTTGCTCGAAGAATTGGACAAAATTACACCGAAAACTATTGACCACTCTATATTTTCAGTCTCTAAACTTTGTTTAGCTTGGTGAGAAGAAATGGGAACATTACAAGATGGTAAATACTTCCCCTCAACTTTTTTGAAATATGCTACAAGAATCAAACTTGGATTTTTTTTTTTGTTTTTTTTAATCAAAATTAATATGGTGAAATATCAAATGATGGGCTGTTGTGTTTTCAACAGAATATTGGTCAAAGATGATTTATAAATTGCTGCTTTCAGTTTTAAAATAATTTAACCGATTGTCTCAATTTTTTTTTTTTCATTTGGTGTTGTAAATAGTCAACAGAAGTGTTCAAAAATAATGGAAAAATGGTTCTTTTAAGATGAGGCTGTCATGTTTACATGTAAAATTGCTTTGTTTGATTGTGGGAATATTTCCACGTGCCAATGACTGATATAGCCTATCTCCAAACAGCTTTAAATCAGGCTGATTTTTCGTTACAGGGGAAGATGTGAAGATCGTTCAGAAGGAAGTGGCTGATATTTTACATGGAAGAATTCTTGTAGGTCATGCCATACACAATGACTTGAAGGTATACCCCTGCTTGTTAAGAATTCACGTGTATGTGTATAAAATATTTTTCTGTCTGGAAGTTAACTCATAAATTTTATCTTCCCTTTGCAGATTTTGTTCCTGGATCATCCAAAGAAGAAAATCCGAGACACACAGAAGTACAAGCCTTTCAAGGAAACTGTGAAGGTGATTTTTTTTATTTTCTCTCTCTCTCTCTATGAACACACCCAGTATTTAAAATAAATTTATATGACTTCATAAACACAGTTATTCTAAGTTGTTGACTGAATCCTGTCCTCAAAGACATGAAATGCTGTACATTATCCAGCAATATGCAATTAAAAGGATCGCAAGAGAATGAATGGGCTTGACTTATATTATGCTCTTTTATCTTTCTTTTCAGAGTGGTCGTCCTTCATTAAAACTTCTCTGTGAAAAGATTCTCCATGTCAAAGTCCAGCAGGGTGAACATTCATCTGTAAGAACTTGCCAAACTCGTGAACAAAAATGAAGTGTTTCCTTAAAGTGAGCGGCCATTTCGATCCCCCCCTTCAATGATCCATTTCTTTTGTTATCTTATAGGTGCAGGATGCCCAGGCAGCCATGCGTCTCTACACATTGGTGAAAAAGCAGTGGGAGGCAGATGTGAAAGCCAGACATAAAGCAAATGGATCAGCAAATGAAAAGACTGAAAGAAAACCCAGGCCTCCAAAGAGCAAATCAAACTAAAGGAGTGTTTTTCATCTCATTTTAATGTGAAAGATTTATTGGAAGTGCTTTCACAGTCTACAGCTTGCCTGGATTTTGCTAAAGAATGAGACATATGAGTACGAATCTCTTCAAATAATTAGAGTTATCAAGGATTTGGCAGGAAAGTGCATCTGAACTACCAATTTTGAAAACGTTTTCAAGTGCCATTCGTTCAACACTCATTGCTTTGTTTTGAAGCAATATATAGTAAGTTGAAGCCTTCTTTCTTGACTTTTTATCTTGCAACGTTGACAAAACATATTTTTAAAGAAGTATGAATGTTTCCCAGTGTAATGTTTTCTTTTTCTATTTTATGGTTTATTTACAAATATTTGCATGTTTATGTGGTCAAAAAGAACCTGATTACCACTGTACAGACCACTTGCTGCACCTGAAGTTCACTCAGCCTGAAGCTGGCTGCTTTAGCCCACACTAAGACACACACACACACACACACACGCACAGACACACACACATACACACACACAGGCTGAATCTCAATCTCCTCCCTAAGCCCTGAGCCCTCACTGACTTAAGTAGCTGCATCTGGAAAGTGACTGAGTGCGTGAGGCTGCAAGGGGCTGAAGTACTATAAAAAGGGAATGGGACAGCCCTTTGTTTGGTTGTCAACAGTGATGCATCATGTTTCTCACAATTGCAGTTTTGGGACTTTTTAATTTTACGTTTTTTGCTTTGACTGTGCTCTCCATGTTTTCTGTTTCCAAGTTCGCTCGTTTCGCTTTGCTTTTATAGCGGCCGCCAGCTGGTTTCCCCAGGGGATTCATGTCATACGTCGCAATGCAATGAACTATGGGTAATTCCCTTGCGTTAAGTCTGCGGAGATGCCCACTTACAGAAAGCGTGCATTAAGGGCTCAAAAAGTCAGCGAGTGATCCCATGTGCACTTCATGATTTGTCAGCGGGACAACCCTAAGCCCTCACAGACTTAACGGGAGCGCGCACGAGGGTGAACATTGGGATTGGGCCACACACTCCTTAAAGCCTACTCTGTTGCGATTGGCCAACTGATTAGACTGTGCGATGGATGTGTCATGGCTCTTTATCGTAACTAGTTTTGGCCCCAGAGACCTCTTGTTCAGCTGTGCCAAATTAGCTGTTGGGCCTAGTATTAAGCCAATGTATTATGTAGTGACATAGGTAAATAAAAGAAGCTGGATATCAAATGAGGTTTTTCAAGCAGTTCAGGGACTGTTTTCTCTGTTGGAGTGAGTTACTTCCTTTGTTGTAGACTTGGGGCTTTGTAACTCTGCAGGTATTTTACATGCTCCAAATTGCCATATTATGCACTTAAGGAAAGGGAAAAACCCAAGAAACATACTAAAGCCACTTTTCGATATAACTGTTCATGTTAAAGTAAATAACATCTGATGCACTGCAAGAATGTCTGGTGAATAGTAGTGCACTTCAGTAGAGTTTAAGCTGCAGCCCACTGATTTGATTGCAGTGAAAAGCTGTCCAAATCACTGAACTTGCAATTTGCTGTTCTGGTTTTTAATTTTTAAATTTTCTGCTTCAGGGGTTCAAATGAGAGGTTTGCTGACTGACTGCCGTTGAATCTCTCTGTTCTAGGAGCAGTATTGAGCTCAGCAGGCGCGGACTGACAAGTGCAAAAAACGTGTTAAATGTTTAATCTAAAATAAGTTTTATAGATGTTTTGGACCTTCAGTTTTTGAAGATATTGCAGCCACAAGTAAATGGAAGAGATGTACCTTGCTATAGTGGGGTGCAAAAAATTTGGGCACTCCTGGTTTAAATGTCTGTTACAATTAATCTCTAAGTGATTGAAAGCAAACCTGAACACAAAATGCTACAAAGTTAACCATGACATCACATTTTAAAGCAAGAATAATTTTTATTTTCAACTTGGGTTCAAAGTAATAAAACAAGGAAAAAGGCCTAGGGCAAAATTCTGAAAACCCTGTCAGCTAGTACTTTGTGACTCCTCCTCGGGCAGCTATAACAGCTTGCGAACACTTCCTGTAGCCAGCTAAGAGTCTTTTGATTTGCATTTTTCCCCAGTCTTCCTGACCGAACACCTCCAGCTCCAAAGTATTTTTCGGCATTCCTGCTTGCATGGCACGTTCGGGGTATTTCCACAGATTTTTAATAAACTTCAAGTCTGGGGACTGTGATGGCCATTCCAAAACCTTCATCCGTCTTTCCTGGAGGTAACTCATGGTGGATTTTGAGGCATACTTTGGGTCATTGTCTTGCTGGAATAACCAAAGTCTCTTCAACTTCAATTTATGGACTGAGGTTTGAACATTAGCCTCTAGAACAGTGGTCATCGGCCCTGTTCCTGGAGAGCCGCAGCGTCTGCTGGTTTTTGATGTTGCTCAGCACTTAATTGATGAATGAAAGCAGCTTATTACCCACTTATCTCATCTGGTGTCTTAGGTTTAAATAGGGTGGAGAAAACTAAACTCACACACCCTGTGGCTCTCCAGGACCAGGGCTTGCTACTGCTCTTTAAACTTTTTCTTTACTTTGTACTTCTTTGTCTGCATTTCAACTACGCTAAATGTCCAATCACATTGACAAATCATGGTTTCCACGTAGACTGCTGTCAGAAACTGCGTGTCTTTAATTGAGTCTTGTGGGTGGTTCCTGGTATTTGATTGGCTTATTATTCCCTTAGTGCAGGAGTAAAGCTAACATCACAGGGTAAGCTGAGTTTGGTTTTCTCCACCCTATGTAAACCTAAGACACTAGGTGAGATGAGGGATGTGTAATCAACTGCTTTCATTCATCAATTAAGTGCTGAGTAACGTCAAAAACCAGCAGAAACTGCGGCTCTCCAGAACCAGGGTTGAGTACCACTGCTCTAGAATGTCTTCATATTTGGTGGAATTCATTCTTCCTCCCACCTGCACAATATTGCCTGTGCCCCCAGCTGCTACACAACCCCAAAGCATAAAGGATAAACCTCCATGCTTGACATTTGCCAACGTTCTTGTCTATAAATGCTTCACCCTTTTTTCCCCAAACATTCCGACTTTGGTTGTGATTGTGGCTCATTGTTCCAATAGGCTTGAGGCTTCTCAAGATTTTCTTTTGCATACTTCAGACGTTTAATTTTGTGTTGAGGTCGTAGGAAGGGCTTCTTTCTTCCTACTCTGCCATGTAGGTCTAATGCCTCGTTCACACATATTGCTACTCGCTCAACGCCCCTAGCTTCTCGCTAAAATTTTACTCGCGGGTAGGAAAATTCTCTGCCGCTGGCGTAGGTTGCCATGGCTTCCCGATAGTTTATTTCCCACCGCAGAAGTGTCGTAGGGAAACAAGTTGTGGCTTCAAACATGATGGTAGGAACCAATATTCTTGACGTGGTGTTCAAACGGCAGCTCTCTGTGGAACTGTCTGTTCTCGTCAACTGTCAATCATCTCTATCATACATTCCCATTGGTAACTCGCTTCTCTCGCATCGCTGACAGTAAAAAATATTTCATGTCCGTAACCGCCCACATCGCATCGCTAGTCCTCAACTCGCCTGTCCTTGCCACATTCTGCTGGAACACGTTCACATTCCATTGACTGTTCTCGCTCAGAGATGTGCGAGTAGCGATATGTGCGAACGGGGCATTAGTTGTTTATTGTGACTGGTACTGTTTTTTGCAGCGCTTTTGCAGTGATGCATGGGTTCTTCAGAGCATTTCTCACCAGATCTCAGGCCATTCTATCTGAATTTTTTCTTGGTCTTTCAGATCTTGCCATGACTTCAATTGTTCCATTTATTTTTCTATTTTCTTATGATGTTTCTGACAGTGGAAATGAGTAGTTTGAAAGGTTTTTTTTTTGTAGCCCTCTCCTTGTTGGTGGAAGTGAATTATCTTGATTTTGACATCCTTGGACAACTGTTTAGAGGAACACGTGGTCTTTAACACCAGACACAAAGGCCATCACAGTTGGATACTTTAGAAGGCATGGAGTTACTTCAGAATAGTTCAACCCTGGAATTATATTCACCTGACTTATTGAAGCCCTAACGAGTAAATCACCTGGGTCTGGGCCTTAGTTATCATCTGCATATCTGGGTCCCCACGATGACTCACTTCTGCGCATACTCGCAAGTTAAAAACGACTAGTGAGCAGCATTTCTTTTGGTGAAAATGCCTTTTTCTAAGAAAGGTTGGAGGGTAATGGCATGCTGGTTTAAGTTAATAGGGAGCAATAGTAACTCAAATGGCTGTGTGTTACATCAGTGCTATGTAGGAAAGCATCTCTGAATGCACATCATGTTGAATCTTGTAGCGAATGGGTTGCAGTGGCAGACAACCATCCCAAGGTCCAACACTGTCAGCTGAGAACTGAAAACGGATTGGCAAACTTATTTTTAGCTTACCAGCCCTATGGGCCGATCAGCTATTGTCGAGGTGTCGGCCGAAACATTTTTTTATCTTTTTTCGGGCCCGATGAATTTTCATGTAAATTTGCAATGGTATTTTTCAGTGATCTGCTGGTGGATTTGGTGTATCGATGATGAATGCATGCCTTGTGTTGGTGGTTTAGGCTGTGTTGGGGCTTAATAGTCTGGTGAACTTGTTATGGGCACACATTAGGGCCCACAATGCCAATTGAGCCTCACTTGTGTGCCACAGCCTACCTGAGTACTACTGCCCATAAAATGCTTTCTTATATTGGTCACTGTCCACCCATCTGCTACTGTAAACCTCCAGCTGGATAATGTGCTATGTCACAAAGCACAAGTAATCTCAAGTTGTTTGTCTGTACTCCAATTGGCCTCCACTGTCCGATATCAACCATATGGAGCACCTTTGGGATGTGATGGAACTGCAGATAAACAGCAGGAATGTGCAACCTAAATATCTGACACAACTGCCTGATGCCATCATGGTAACATGGCTGGAATCTCTGAGGAATGTTTCATGCACACTGGGTCTGCCTCAAAGCGTAGGCTGCAGCCTCGAAGGCTGCATTTTTAGGGGTTGTCACTTAATCCCATCCACCAAACTGACATTACATTTCATCTTCGTTAAACAGCTTTGGTTTAAGTGAGTCGTCACTGGTTTCCTAAGGTTTAACTTAACTCTGTTACCTTAACTCTAACCCTATACCTTGTCCCAAACCTAATCCTAATCCCAAATTTATCCTTATACCAAACCCTAAATGTTAGTTTGGTGGATGGAAGTAAGTGACGATCCCTAAAAATGCAGCCCATGCTCTGACATGCACCCCTAGTTGAATCCATGCAACAAAGAATTAAGGCTGTTCAAGGGGCAAAAAGATTTATCCAAAAGGTGTTCATCATAAAGAGGCCAGTGAGGTGTGTGCGCGCATGCATAGTTGGGTCCAAAAAATTACCAAATTTTCATTGTAAACACTGGAAAAATTTTATTTTTTGTAAAATGAAGAAATATTTTAAGAATCAAATTTAAAGGTATTGGCCGACTACATCGTATTAATAGAAGGTGTTGGCGCATACAAAAATAATCCCTCTCAATCATCTCTCATGGCTTACTCGAAGGATGTGGCAGTGTCCATCTCCAATGACCCTGGCGTCTGTTTTGAATTTCATTTTACTTCGTAGCGGGATGTTTCTGGACGTAAACCTTTAGGCAGTGGGTGTGTAGCCCCCAGCCAATTGCAGCACACAGGATGCAAGAGGAGGACTCAAGGAAGCACGACGAGCGAAGTTCCTAAGGAACTACCAGAAAGATAGGTGTCCTCTTTTTCAGCGGCATGTCTAGAAAGGCGAAATGCTAAGCTGACGAAGCCCATTCCAAATCTAGAGTTCGCTTTCACCCAGAAAGGAGTGCTGAAGGAGATAAAGGGGATTGAGTGACACAGAATTGGCCTGTTTTCTGTTGGACAGGACAGTGTCAGAGGTTAGCCATGTTGGCTTGCAAAAGTATCTTTTTCTTCTCAACAAATGTAATGTTCCATAAAATAGTAGCTAGATAGTTCCTGAAGCAAGACCCAATAACTCATAGGAACTGTGGAATGTAGTTTTTCATCCCGGGTGCCATTAGTTGACTCAATGCAATGCAAATGCGCAGCAGTTATCAAAAACAATAGTTATGCGACTAAATAGAAGTCCAGTAATTCAAAGTGAAGTTAAAGCTATTCTTACCTTTCTAGCATGCAGCACAGCACTTACTAGAAATTTGAACATGAACAACTCCGCCTCCCTCCAAAGTCCCACCCCGCCTGCCTGACCTCTGAGGCTCCCCTGACGCGTGCGGTGAGAAAGTGAGCAGCGCGAATGAAGCTGCTTACACACCGGACGCGAAACAAACTTTTCCCACGACAGATTACATTCAAAGTCAATGTCAGAGCAGTTGCAGCTGCTTTGTCTGCAGGCTAACTTCGTTGAGTAGCTACCCGTTTTGTCTCTACAGCTCTGCCAGAGAGGCGCGCGACTCGCAAGTTGTGACAGCGGTAGGCAATTGGAAGGGGCACAGCAATGGATGACAGACAGGAAGCTCAGCAAATCATTTTATTCGGACCGAAGAAAATGATTGGTCGGACTTTTATCAGAAATATGAGTTTCAACACCTGGTGGATTTCTATTACATTTTAATGTGCCATATGCTTCTTAAAAGCATTTTAAGATTACTAAAGAAGAGTGTAAAAATTGGTGAGAATAGCGTTAAATGTTGAGTTAAATTTAGAATTTGAGTTTGAAGAGAAAATTGTTGACGCAGCTATTTTTTTGAACAGATAGGGTATATCATTCTTTGCTTCCTGAAAAAGAATAACACAGACTTGATCAAATTTGTCAATGCTTTGATTTGAGATTGAATGTGTAATGTTTCCACTAAAAATATGGAACTGAAGGCTGTTGAAAATATTTTTTACTTTATTCAAATTTTTGAATAACGCATTGCTATTTTTTAACAACTGTAGATATGGGTTTTTTTCCCCATCACATTGAAAAACATAACACTGCGTTAACAAGCAATGTTTATTAGCTTTTCAAGGCAATTATTCAAAAACAAGGACAAAACAACTGAAACAAATCAACTTAACAATGTGACAGTACACACACACACACCCTTTATGACAATACAAGGCTCAGAATTCAAACAAATATGAAGGGTGGGATATTACACAGGAAGTGAAGTGATAATCTAAATGGGTGATTTTAGAGTTTAATACCAGTAACAAAGTGCCAAAAAATATATATCTCTCATTATTTCACATACAGTAATGAGTATAGCAGTATCAATGCACAGTCCCTTTAAAGCATCAGACATAGCATTTGAAAAAGTACTGAACGTGATGCTAGAGTCCATTACAGACTTCAGAAACTGGATTCACTGAAGAGTATTGTTATTATAAACACATCAGTCAATGGTGATGAAGCGCTGAGCAACTATCAGTCATTGTCAGAGTCAACAGTCAGACATTTAACCCTTATTCATATCACAATCAGCAACCAGTCTGTTGGGAGTCAAAATAGCATTTGTCCATATAGATTATGCAGAATGAACTACAAAGACAATGAGAGGTATACGGTTTGCTGGTGTTGAATGTAATGCATGTACACAAGCTGGTGCCTTAAATGGTCGATACTATAAGGGTGAAGTATTTTACCAACAGTAAATCTGCAAACATCATGCATGATGCTTTGAGTGAGTTCTGATGTACAGCACAATCGATGGTAAAGGAGCTTAACAGTGCTGGTGCTATTAAAACCGACTAGTCCCAGTCGCTGCTTTGTCACCATTCTTTTCCTATCCATTCAGCAAAAAAACATCACCAATACATATTGTTCATCGTGTAAACATGACCGAGGAATGTTACATGTAGTGATGGGAATTTCCACTTGATGCTATCGAATCAGAATGTCAGAATCAGCCATTACCCATTCCAACGATGCAAATAAATTGTGCAGGTTCATGTGTAGCCTTTCTACCTTATCTCCCAGAGGCAAATTTAGGCAGATTCCTGCTCTCGGGCTGCTTTCATATATCAGTCAACATCACAATATTAGTTGTAATGAATAAATTCTTCCATGAAAAAAGAGCATGAGCATGATGACTGAAGGGAGGTAATTCAACATCTTCTGAGCTGCATAGCCACAAGCAAACATTTTAGCATTCCTGTTTGTTTAATGCCACACAAAAAACCACAACCACACTGAAGGCTCACCACTGGCCTTTGAATTAAGTATCAAACAGGACGCAAGTTCACAAAATGGAGATTTAGCAAAGATTTTGCCCATGCAATGAGAGAGCTCAAAGTTTTTGTTCATGTGGTAAATATACGGTTGGTGTATATTCAATTTACCTTAATAGCCAAACATGCAAATCTAAATTAAGTAGAACCACCTCTTGCGTAACAGGATGCCACTGTCACAATAAATACATGAACAACCGTTTTGGTTAAACACCAGGAACGCTCATTGACATTTCCTACCTGAAAGCATCCAACAACTTCACTGAAACAACCAATTTAGCCAAGAATACAGTATTTTTCTTAAGATTTTCAGTACCTTTGGATCGAGTCAGTCACCTGAAGAACATAAAACATTCACCATTATAGACACAATAGCTTAACCTCATAAAAAAATCAAGAACGCATACACACAAAGGCAAAGCAGTTTTAAATAAATCATAAAGAGCACAGTTGTCCCACACATTAAGTAAAACACTATCAGATATCTCTGAATAAACTCATTAACACCCCCCCAACCACAGTATAGACGATGCAGTGCAGCAAAAAAAAATGAAATCAGTAACGGAAATGAAATGGTTCTCACATGAGAATGCATCAAATGAGCAGCTATTCAATGTGCTCAGTGTAAGGACTATTTGAAATTAGCAGCAGAGGAGGAGGGGGGTTATTGGGATGCGTTTTGAACAAGGCGCAAGGTGAGGGGCAAGGGTCACTGCGCTTCCCCTTCAGTCGTCCCCGTCAGCTTCTCCTCGTCCCCCTGTTTTTGGTGCTGGAGCCGAGCGTAGCTAACACCATCTCCCCTGTGGGCGGGGCGAAGGAGCAAGAGTGGGGAGCAAAGAGATTAATCCTGATGGCTGATGGCTTAGTCACAGAGATAATTATGCCCATTAATTAATTACTTGGCTAATTGTTACCATTAGTTCCCAATGTTAATATTTTCCTTGTTTCTTTTTAATCACTGAAATTGCGCAGATTTCACACAAAGCCTTCTTGTTAATTTTTTTTTGTTGTTATACAGCTGACTTGCGAAGCAAATCTGAACAAATATTAGTCATGTTTGGAGCATATTTAATCTATTAAAAAACAATTAATTTAATTAAGTTTAATCGAGAGAGGGTGAGGGAAAGGGAGAGAGGGATAATGTGAGTGGATAATGTAACATTTTTTCATACAGACTTAATACACATTCCTGTAATTTATAGTCATTTGCAAAATTGTGGATAAAAGGCAATATCCATGACCACTGCTCATCATGTCAATACACAGCATTAGACATATTTTATACATCTGCACAATTTCATGTTGCCTTCATAACGGATGAAGATTTGCGATTATATACCAAATACAAATGTTGGCTGTGGGTCATTTAACCCCTTAAGCCATGAGCCTCTTTTTGAAAATGGCAAGCCCGAAATGAAACTAGACTGATGCCGTCAGAGGCGACGGCTGGGGGTATATCCCCGAACGCCCTCAATCCTCCAATTCCCCAATCCTTGCATAGACCTTGAATAGACTTTCATTTGAATTTAATTTCAGGTCAATCGGAATAATGGTTCTGAAGATATGGCCAAAATGATCATTTTCCATCACAAAGCGCCACCTGGTGGCAAAATATTGAACTATACAGGTATGATGTCATCATGTGACACGTTGTGAGGTCATGACCTTGCAGTTGCACATAGTTTCATGTCAATTGGACAAATAGTTCCCAAGAAATGGCAAAAATGGTGAATTTTATCTGACAAAGCTCCACCTTGTGTCAAAATTTTGAACCAAACAGGTATAATGTCATCGTGGGACACATCCTCAGGTCATGACCTTTCATTTGCACTTGATTTGAGGTCAATCGGACAAATATTTCCAGAGATATGATAAAAACAGTGATTTTTTTCAGTTTTTGGCCCCTGGTGGCCAATCTAGAAATCGTAAATTGTCCAAAATCGAATCAGTTCTTCCTCTTTATGATACTTACGTTTACGCACAACTTGAAATTTCTAATTGAAATATTACTGAAGTTATCGCGTTAACGCGTAGTGTGGCGGCGGTCAGACCAAAAACATAATACCCCCAGAACACCATTCGGCATTCGGGGATATAATGAGTTTCTCTCTGTGACTGCTTGGTCCATTTGAATAATCTTGGTATCGTAATAAAGGGAAAACCATTTGGGATTTCATACCTGGTGTAAAAATCACTATATATGTCACTGAGTCAGAGTAAATGGAGATGGAACACAGTGTAAATGAAAGATCTCATTTTGCACCCAAGTTTTACTTCGATCCCTTTTAAATTTGTTGAGTTGCAGCCTGAAACCTCTAAAAAATTACAGCGCAGAATTTCATTATTATCTGTGCCAAAGCTTATTCTGAGCAGGTCAATCAGAGCAAAATGAGAGAGGAATGTCTAGGTGGCTTCTCCAATTTGGCAATTTAGGTACCTTGTGTTCCATTTCAGATTTCTCAGATACCAAACTGTAAAACCCAAAAAATTTCACTTATATATCACTATAGGCATCCATTTCATCTAAATACAACATTTTTCAAATTTTTAGAATAAAAAAAAAAATTATGACTATTTCTGCCAGTTTTCTTGCCTATACAATTTCCCATTCAAAGATAATACATGCAATGAAAATTAAGTTTGGCTCCACTGGAGCATATTTATTAAAAAGCAGAACAAATAAATAAAATGATAAATACAAAGGCAATGCGAAAAAATATTAAAGAAAAGTAAAAATAACAAAAACCCCAGCGATTATTTGTAGAAGGAAACTGCAATTATTTCCAAAAAAAAAATTTTTTAAAAAAGTACCCTGATCAGGAATCGTACCTTCGTAATTTCCTTTCAGCAGCGTAGCATTTTATCCAGTAGGCTACGCCAATTGACAACAGTCTATGGTCAAATTGCCCATTCAACGAATGGGTAAAGAAAATATGTACTGTACTGTTATAGCCTCAGTATTTGTGAGGAAATTTGCAAAGATTCTGTCAGAAAACAACTTTGAAAATGAATGTTTAATATTTAGCGGATAATTATTCGGACAATACCTCAAACAAACTAGTTATGCGGAAATATTGTCGCGCTATTCAAGAACATGCATATGTCCCATGGACTCAGTTTCACGCACTCGGAACGCAAGGCTGTAGCTCAGGCTAGGTTTCTACGATTAAGGTGGTTTAGAGTTCGTTCAAATCATCAGGACTCATACGATCAAATTCTTACCGGCATAGTCTTACTGACAGCATCTCAAGCCGATGGCAGAGAGGAAAATACATTGCAAGGAAGCGGCTTGCTACGGAGCTGAATTCTTTGAAGCAACGCCGTGAGAAAGAACATGCTAGGATCCCGTCAGATCTAGTTTCGTTATAACGCAAACACATTGGGCTAACAATAGCAAGGGCAGATTTACCCTCGAGCAGTTTTTTTTATTGCAAAATATTAAAGGAAAGAATTTTTTTTCAGCTCATCTCTGAAGACTGTAAAGTGTATGCCTGCTGTTCCCTCAATGTGGCGTCGGTTTAAAATGACAGGGCTCATATCATTGCATTCTGTGGACTTTCCTCTTTAATTTGAAGTATCGTTTTTATGCATAACACGAATTCAGCAGAAATCCTGGCGATTCAGCGCTGATATGATTCTATCCTATGTGCTGCTGCTTGCTTATTTACTTGCTTGGTGCTTGAATTGTGTTCGGTTGAGGTAAAAATGGTTTACATGAGCTTTTGGCCGAGTTTCTTCACGAAATGTGGATATGCCGCTTGACAATGTCGCGATTTGCAAACATGCTGTATTTATAATGCGTAATAACCAGCCCCGGTAACGGGCCGTAGGTCTTAAGGGGTTAAGGAGATCCGTTTGAATTCATTTCATTCACTTAAAAATGCCCGTACTGTTTTTTGGCAATTCTTTAAAAACAATGAATTGATCCATTTGAGTTAATTTGCCAAATTAATTAAATGGAAATGGAATTCACTGCATCCACAGAAAATTTTATATTTGGCAAAATGAATGAAATTAATGTAACATTATTTCACTGATGTTTACAAGATGCAATTAGCTGCTGCACGTCACCCTTTATTTTAGCTGGAGTGACAATTACACTGCAGTTCACAATTATCAGTAATTATATGAAAGAACGAAAAACATTAAAAGCTCTTACTTCTTTCCGAGGGACGCCAGGCCATACAGGACCCCTGTTGCAAAGGCAATCGCGTTCCCAAATAACGTAGTGAAGGAGAAACTCAGAAATACGGGAAACAGCGCCATCCTGCACACATCAGGCAGGTGTTACCATTACAACACAGTCATGAGTGGTAACAGCATGGTATATCTGTGCAGATCATTATGATTCGTCAAATTCTGAGACCAAAATCTACAACCGAAAATTAGGCTGAATCAGATCATAATATATAGGGGCCAAGTCACGTGGTAACGGACTAACAAACTGGTGTATTTTGTATCATAGATCCAAAACTAAGTAAGATAGAGTTACAATTCAAATGGCTTTGTATTGGTCTTCTCTGGCATTTTAAACAACAAAAAAGCAAATTTTGTTTATATCATTGATTTTGGGTGAAAAAGGCTATAAAAAAAAAAAAAATGGTCGTTAATGGAGTTACAAATTTTCTAACTCTCTTACTGCGTGACCTGGCCCACAGGCATATTTTCTGAAGTCTGCAAATCCTTCATACTTGAGTCATATCCATAGAACAGGCTCATTTTAAAATCCATACACCATTTTTATCGTCCCCAGACAAAGGGGAAATCGAAGAGATGTGAAATTTTGACTTTACCCGCAGTAGAAGAACGCTTTCTGCCAGGGTTTGAGTCGATCAGCTCTGGCTGCCACAGCATTGGCAAACTCAATAAACTGACAGCAAAATGGAACTTCGCACAGGAACAGCACACAGGCATTCAAGCTTAAAATGGAGAGACAATGTTAAGAGGCCAGAATAATGTAATGGAAATGCAGTGCATTTTTGAACTACAGGGAGTAATTTGGCAAGAATACACAGTAGGGTCTGATGAAAATGTCAGGCTAACTAAAAATAACCTCAAGCTCCGCAAATGTCAGTTCCACTTGCAGTAAATGACATTCCTCTATTCAAACTCCACAATGAGTAAGTAAAGTTGGGCAAAATTAGTCAACTTCTGAAAATGACTCAAAGCAAAATTACTGGGGCAGTGAAATCACCTTCAAGAGAAAAGGCAAATTACCTTACAAAATGAGAGAAAAGAAAGCTTTGCTTCAACAAATTTAACTGCACCCTCACCAAAGTCTGAAAGAATGTTTGTAAATAAAAACAAGAGGCAACTGTTGGCACCAAACAACCAATAGCACATACTGATAGCTTACGGTCCAGGTTGGCTTTTATAGTTTGATTACCTTTGCCCATCACTTGCAAAAATATAATTTTCAAGTAGTATTACACACAGTGCACAGAAGCAATTATCTACTTACATTACAAAAAAACACATGCATAGTTTTAAACTCTACTGATGTGATGCATTTATTGCAATTGCAGAATTACAACAATCATGATGTACTTTGAAAATTAGGCTGTGCATAAGACTTCATAAAAAGAGCAATTATGCCCCTGACAGCATCATGCACTGGGACTGTGAGGCAAAAGATCAATACTTACACCATCCACACTCCTGCTGCGATGTTTAGAGGGTTGACAGTGACACAGTTCCACACCCCAGCGACAGCACAGGCTGTGAGAGGAAACACAGGCTACTCATTTATGCTCCAAAGGACACAGAAAAAGTCACCAATGACAACAAACAAAACTACTTCTGAGTAAAAAAAAAATAGCAGGAACTTGAATCTTACGGAGTGACATACATTACGTTAGAACTGCAGGCCAAATGGAAAAGTGGCATATGAACCTCTAACTCCTCTTGAAGGGTTTACACAATTTCATAAACTTTTTAGTGAGAGTTTCATATCATTGCTTCTCTAAGACCAACAGAACAGTGAGGGGTGCTTAAATGCAGGATAAATAGTCACCAGACATCATTCTGTTGCAATAGGAATATTTCAGTCCAGTCGTTCTGGTGCAGAGGCTGGACACTGCCATTGCTCAGTGTTCGGAGCAGCCTTTCAAGAATATGAACAATTCACTCAAACAATTCCCTTTCCTGGGTTCAGGAAAGGATCCATCCAGCCAGGATTACAGCTGATCAAAATTCTGAGCAATGAATTGCACATTAAGTTCCTCCTTCTAACAGTGACTGTTATATTGTAGTTTTCTAAACATTAAAAAAATATATATATATATTGGTGCTTCTTAGATTTTAGTGTGCGCTCTCCTAAATTTTGGCTCGCGCTCCAAACTTTTAGAACTTGGGAGCGCAGCGCCACCAAGTAAAAAAGTTTATTTCGAGCCCTGATAAGCATGCCATTTTCTTGATGCTGCAGAATTTTTGTTTTTTGTTGGCTTTATGTTATTAAACTAACCCAAAAGAACAAGTCAAGCATCGCTGTAAACATCAACAAGAAATGCCCGCGTTTGAACACCCTCGGCCTGACTTATGAAATGTCCCAGAACAATTACACAGTAACCAAAGTAATTCCACAGAACATACATTTACAAATACAAAAATGCCCAAAGTCCCACAAAAATTTTGGAAAATTCAAATTTTTTTTGACTAATCGAGAGCCCCGCATATATATGATTGTTCCCCCAGGTATAAACCCCCTAGCTAAAATGCTTCATCAAAATCAGTCCACGACAAAGTTTTTTTCAAAAACGCCAAAATTGCTATTGTTTCCCAGAAAAATGGTCCGATCTGAGAAATTCTTTCCTGGCCTGGATTGCCTACATTACCGCGAATGTTTTGGCATGGGTAACTAGTTTATTGATGCTGACTTTAGAGGTGCACACACGGACAGATAGACAGACAGACGACGAATTGATGACAATACCCATCAGCCTGAAGCCGGGCCGAGGGTAAAAACAACTCAATGTTCGTTACTACTGAAATGCTCAGCGCCTCCATATGGTGTGCATCAGGATTACAATATCACACACTTTTCTTTATTTCTATCCGTATCTCACTGAAAAAGCTTTAAAGATCGATTGATTCTTCAATGTGCAGCAAATATAGTACATGCCTCACCCATGCCTTTTTAATGGCTCCGCGTATAAATACTTCAATAGTACTTGGTTTCAGACTTATCTTAATTTTCTTAAGCATATAATCATCACTGCACACTACTGTAAATATGCCAACTGTGAAACTTGTACAGGGTACTTGTTAGGAAGGGACGCACCAGTGTGCACCCTCCCACATCGACGACAGGGAGTTTCAGCAGTGAAAGTGATTTTCCTAGCAGTACTGACTTCTTTGGCACATTTAAAACAGTTCCATAATGCAAAATTGCTTTAAAATAATTAAAAAAAAAACAAAAAACAAAAAACAAATATCACAAATGAACTATAAAAGGCTGAAAACTGAAAATTAAATCAAAATTTGATTCAGGCAATAATGGGAGGCAGCTAATGGACGTCAAGGCCCAGCTCTCAAAGGGATGTTGTTTGGTTTGCACCCAACAATGTAGAGCACCATTAACGCATCATCAGCAGCTGTCTGAGATGTGAGACTGCTTTGTTTACTGAGACCGCGGAGTAGTGGGAAGTCTGAAGGATAAAGTTCTGCCCACTGCGCGAACACTAATTTTCCTCAATTCTACCATAACTTTTAAGCGCCAAACAACAGGACAGGCCAACCACATAATTGCAAAGATGTTCACTGAAGAGCAGAAAATTCAATGCTATCATTTTTCCAGCTGTCAAGAAGACAACTGGCTGTTCTTACTCGTGCTCGAGTGAAGAGAACGCTTCAGAGCACAAAGGTTTATCCCAATCACCTGAAGCAACACTGCAACAGTCAGTTCTGCTCCATAGCTGTACTGAAACATTGGATTAATGCATATCAAAGTATTTCTCTTTCAGTTTCACACCTCAGTAAGCTTTTATTTGAAAGGCTGCAATATACACCAATGGATGGCCAGTGAATTAGCCCAATATTGAAATATCATTTCATCTCCTAGAGAGGAAGAATCAGATGGTAGGCTCTGGACAGATTTGCCTTCGGGTGCAGTCACGGTATTGTGACATGTGTCAAATTTTTTTGTCAGATAGTATCAATTTCTTTAATGTTGGTGGGACGTAAAATAGTTGAATCTCTTGAATCTGAAAACTGTTTGTTCATATCTTGTTCGTTCTCAAGATATAAGAGCATTAATTAAGAAATACTGGTTAATGAGATATGTAGATGGCACACATGATTTTATTGTTTTATAGCCAAGGCATGGCAGCTATGGCTTTCAAATTTTGCATATTGATTGGGTATCTTCGATTACCCGAGAGAAAATTTATTCTGATTGAGCTCGACCGTCAGGAGCTCGAAGAGAGAAGGCATCCTTTTGTACGATGACAGGCTCACACTCCATTTTGCACTGACTGAAGCACAGATGTGATGGCAAGTTGAATGTCTTGTGATAGTAAAAATATGGCCAATGTAGCTAGCTAACGTTTACCGTCAGACTTATGTCAGCCTTTAAATTGCTGCAGTGGTCAGACGACATGACTTACAGATTCCGCCGAGGACACCAGCGATCTTGCACAGCCATCTGTACCACCATGACATGCCATCTTCGTCGGTAACGGTCTTATTGCCAGCGGCCGGTTGTTCTGTGGAGCTCATTTCACCTTGGTAAATTATTCAGCGATCCGCCGTAGAACAACTACTTCAGTTACCACTGACTACACAATTGCTAACGTTACAGGCTAAATGCCGCTGTTTTGTTTAGAACAACCTGAGGTGCTCTGTCAGTTAACGGCGAAATGTTTCATCAATCGAGAATCCACAGTAAATATGGCTCGACAACACATTCGCTAGATGAGCACTACCGTCGGCAAAGCGAAGTAACCAAGCTGACATTAGCAGACGTGAAGCTAACAGTGCACTAGCAAGCTCACTTTAAACGTCCACTCATCACTTTGTGAAGTTGACAGGGTAGCGAGTTATACTTTCCTTCAAAAAAATACCGAGAACACGTGTTTATGTCAGTTCTCCTCCATAACCAACTAACCTGAAAACACAATACCTGTGTATAACTGGCATCCACACTTCGCGCTACGCTCTGATCAACTTTCAGACATTCTTAGCTAGATAGCTCGCTTGAGTAGCTAGGCTAATGCTAATGTTGTTTTCCCCTGTACCAACAGCTCTTGACAAACAGCAGTTGAACCTCTCTTTCCCTGCCGATTACGAGGAATTCATATCAGGAGGAAAGTCATTCCGTTTCATTAATATGTGTCTAACAGAAGTATATATATATTTTTTTTAATCTGTCTCCGCGGACCGATGTTCTTGGTGGCAGCCCCGTCTATTGTTGTTACTGAAGACTCGCCCCGTTGTTTTGTGTTTTTCTTCTTCTGTTAATGGGCGTTATACAGGACACCTTACAGTGTAATGCTGCCCCCCACAGGTTTCTACCCATCGTATACTTGCATTGCTGGTGGGACTGCAAGCATTTGAGTGCAACAGAAACAACCCCCCCAAGCTGGCATTAGTAAACAACTAAAAGAATACACAACCAAACACACCTCCTGGCCACAAATAAGAAGTCACCACCTGGGTCATGTTCAAGATTACGGGATCGAGCGAGAGCCTTCAAGGGCATCTGAAGTTCTTACCAGAGTTGACCACTTCTTAGTTGACTCCAAACTAATCTCATACACACCCAGTTCAATATAGTATTTTAGTGTCCGATTATGCTCCACTTTCAATTCAAATTTATTGCAACCTTCATAGACCATTATACAATTGGAAATGTAATCCCTCCTTAAACTCAGACAAAGCATTTCATGACTATATCTCGGCCAAGATTTCTGATTTTCTGCCTATCAATGATAACGGCACAGTATCTGACTCAGTCTTATGGGAGTCATTTAAGGTGGTACTACTGGGTCACATCATCTCATATCAATCATTTATTAAAAGGTCCAGGCTGAGGTATCTTGCAGTTATTGGGGCTGAGTTAGCAGCGTTGGAGGACACGTATCACAGCACAAATTGTGAAGACATCCTAAGCGCCAATCTTAAGATAAAGTATGAGTATAACCGGATGCAGGGAGAGCAGGTTGGAGATTATATCCGCCAACTTAAGCAAAAGCATTTCGAGCTAGGAGACCATCCTGACAAATTACTTGATAGGCAGATAAACGGCATTCAGGCTGACAGGGCAATTCACAAAATCTCCTCCCCTACTGGACAATTGATAACTGACTTTAAATTGATTAATTACCGATTTTTTTATTTTTTTCAGTCAGCTGTATTCCTCCAAATCCAAACTCACTGACTCAGACATGGATGATTTTCTCAATTCATCGAAGATTCTATCTCTTCATGTAGCTGCTAAGCTAGAATTGGACCCTGATTTCACACTGGAGGGAATAAAAACGGCCATTCGTTTCTTTCCCAACAGTAAAGCTTGTGGCCCTGATGGCTTCAGAATTGAATTCTATAAAAAAAACATACACTACCGCTCAAAATTTTGGGATCACTTGTAAATTTCTTTTCCAAAAAAAAAAAAAAAAAACATTTTCATGCATTTCACGAACATTTTTATCCATTTCACAAAAAATTAAAATTAATTGGATGATTTTCAAAGAATGATCTACATTTTTGCATAGAGGCCTATTATCAGCCACTGTCAGTCCTCTGCATCAATCACCTGATATGGCTGCTAATCCAAGTTTAGCATTTTATAAGGCCAATTGATTATAAAAAACCGTTCTGCAAATGTGCAGCTGAAAACCATTGAACTAATAAGGAAGCGCAAAAGGGAGCATGGCATTCTTGAGATTGGTTTAGTACCTGAAGCATCAGCAGTTGTTTGTTTGTTTACAGGCTCAAAATGGCCAGAAAGAAAGAACTTCCTTTAGAGACCCGTCAGTCTATTGTAGTGCATAGAAAAGAAGGCTATTCAATGCGAGAAATTGAAAACTTAAAATCTCTTACCATGCTGTCAACTACTTTCTTCAGAGCGCAGCACAAACTGGCACTAACAAGGACAGAAAAAGGAGTGGGAGGCCCCGATGCACAACTGTGCAAGAAGACAAATATCTGAGTGTGTAGTTTAAGACAAAGACGCCTCGCATGTTGTCAACTAGCAGCTGTGCTAAATAGTTCCCATCAAACGCCAGTTTCAGTATCAACAGTGAAGGAGATTAAAATCATTATTTCTAACTCAGACAATGTCAGCATGTTCCGTTCATTTGCTATATTTCCTATTCAGACTAATTTCATGTGTGTTTCCATGGAAAACAGGAAAATTTCCACGTGATCCCAAACTTTTGAGCGGTAATGTATAGATACAACTACCCCTCTGCTTCTTCGGATGATAAATTGCTCTGTTAAAAATGAAACTTTTCCCAATAGTGTGTATGAAGCTCATATATGCCTTTCCTGAATAAACACAGGGACAGCATTAATGTTGCCTCTTATCGCCTTAAAGCCTGCTAAATAGTGACCAAAAGATTGTTGCAAAAGTTATGACTAAGCGATTAAGTGAACATGTTGGCACATTAATCCACCCCGATCAGACAGGCTTTATCCCAGATAGGTTCTCATTCTGCAATAGTCGCCGTTTGTTAAATATTACGTATTCCTCCGATCTATCTCACTCTGCTGTTATCTCATTGGATACAAAGCAATCATTTCACCAAACTGAATGGAGATACATGTTCACAACACTCAAAAAGTTCGGCTTTGGCAAAATGTTTCTGACTGTTTTAAAACTGCTTTATGCTTGCCCCCAAGTCCATGGTTTTGACCAAGAATGACAGATCTCCTCCTTTCTTATTGCATCATGGAACCAGACAGGGATGTAGCCTCTTCCCTTTGCTCTTTGCACTTGCTTTAGAGCCCCTGGCTATTTCCATTAGATCTTGTCCTCAGATTACTGGCATCGGGTGTGGCATATAAGTCTGTACGCAAATGATGTGATCCTGACTTTGTCAGACGTTAGGGTGTCCCTCACTCCACTTTTAAAACTTATAAAGAATTTCGGACAGCTCTCTGGTTTTACCATTAACTGGAAAAAAAGTCTTTTCATGCCCCTGTCTGATGGGCTCGAATCTGCCTTTCTCAATTAACATACCATTTAAAGTTTCCACCAAGTACTTTGTGTATCTCAGGATCAACATCACCAGGAATCCAAAGCTTCTTTTTAAGTTTAATTACTCTGACCTGATTGGTAAACTCAAAACTATGATAGACAAGTGGAAACTCCATCCTCTCGCGTTAATTGGGCGTTTCAATATTGTCAAGATGGTACTTCTCCCCAAATTTATGTATCTTTTCCAAAATATACCCATATATCTCACAGCCTCTTTCTTTAAGTTGATAGATTACATCATTATTCCCTTTATCTGGGCTGATAAACCTTCTAGTATCTCTAAGGCACACTTACAGAAACCTACAGCTGAGGGAGGTTTCGGCCTCCCTGTCTTTCGTCATTATTATTGGGCCTGTAATGCCAGAGCATTGGTTTTTTTGGAGTCACTCTGCAGCAGCGGCTGAGCAGAGAGGCTCCCCCTGTCCCAGTTGGCCTGTAACTGAGACTCATGTTGCTCCAGTGCATGCAGGTGCCTCCTTAGCAGCCACTCTATTCTCCAAATTAAATCTACCTTCTAGATGTTTTAAGGATGATTTTGTTGTGTGTAATAATCTTAAGATTTTGAAACAGATTAGGGGTGTGCTGAATCTCCCCGGACTGTCTACCTACACTCCTATTTGTCAGAATGCTTGTTTTAAACCAGGCAATATGGATGCTGCTTTTGTTCAGTGGTCAGACAAAGGCCTCACCGAAATTAAAGATCTTTACGTCAATGACCACTTCACTTCTTTCGCTCAACTGCAGGCAAAGTTTGGTCTCCCTTCCAGGCACTTTTTTTCCGATACTTGCAAGTCAGAAATTTTGTTAGGCAGTCGATCCCTCATTCTGAAACGTTGCCTGAGCAACGCATCTTTTCTGAGCTTTTGTTCAAACCTCCCACCTCCAAATGCTTGATCTCTCTATTCATTAATATTTTTAGTTTGGCAGCCCTTCTCTCCACATTAAAGAAGCCTGGGTATCAGACATTGGTGAATGAGATTTCGGATGCGCTGTGGGCCCAGGGATTGAATAGGATTAAAACTTGCTCTATCAATTCCAGATTGCAACCTATTCCATATAAAGTCATCCACCAGCTACATTTCTCCAAGACCAGACTAATAGTATCTTTCCTTCTGTTTCTGCTACCGGTGATAAATGCAAGTCTGAGGATGGGACTCTGGGTCATCTTTTGTGGTCCTGCCCTAAGCTTAAGAATTTTTGGGATGACATATTCCGCTTGTACAGTGTTATATATAGCTGATCCCTGACTTCTGATAATACTGAGCTGTTCCAACTTTTCTCTCACTCTTCCCTCATCATTGCAACAAGCCCTCATGTTTGATATAGTCGTAGCAAAACAAGTTGTTCTTTGAGATTGGAAATCACTTTCTCCTCCTTGTCTGAAAAAAATGGTTGAACGATATGGTTTCCTGTATTTATCTGGAAGAAATTCGATTCACTCTGTCAGACACTCATCACAAGTTTCTTGAAGTCTGGGGACCTTTTAGTGAGTACACTCGAAGTGATAGACCTCATCCTCTGGAATAGTTACACTGGACACTACTATTCTGCCTCATTTGTTTTGTTTTGTTCAGACTGCAATGTGCTTTGCACAGCCCTAACCTCCTTGATCTTATTTGGCCCTGGCTCTCTCGATCTTTTTCTGTACTATTGATTCAGTGTGTGGACTGACATGCATAACAGTCATTTTGATATTTTTATATTTCTATGGGCTGGCAGTTTTTGTTTTGTTTTGTTTCTTATGTTTTGCTGTATATTGTCTATGGTTTTATATGTGATTTAAACTTAAACACTCTTTAAATGAAGTGTTCAAACGTGTTTCTTACTGAAATAACTGAAAAAACAGTCATTATTTCCAAAATGGGTGGCAACAAAATTGAAGACACCCTAATTGGTAATGGTCAACCAAGCAATGAAATGTGTCTTATTCATCATGTTCATGCTTTTGTCTGTTCGACTGGGCCATATGAGGTTGTGTAACATGTTGAAGGTTTAAATTGTGGTGCTTTGGGTTTGATGCTCTCATTATGGTCACTGGATGGGCAACATGACACCTCATGGGAAAGAACTCTGAGGATCTGAAAAAGACAATTGTTGCTCTCTACAAAGATGGTCTAGATACGAGAAGCTCGTATAACCAAGGTTATTCGGCGGTTTTCCGAGACGGGTTCTACTCGGAACAGACCTCGTCACGATCGACCAAAGAGGTTGAGTCCTCGTGCTCTGTGTCAGGTGCGCAAGTTGGCTTCAGAAAACAGACGCAGGAGTGCTGGCAACATTGCAAACAAGGTTGCAGCAGTGGTAGAACAGCCTTTTAGTGCTCAGACCATACGACGTGCATTGCACAAAGTCGGTCTGCATCGCCGTTGGCCGAGACGGAAGCCTCTTCTGAAGCTAGCGCACAAGAAAGCCCGAAAACAGTTTGCTGAAGACAACCAGTCCAAGATCAGGAACCAGTGGAACCATGTTCTGTGGTCTGACGAGACCAAGATAAGCTTGTTTGGCTCAGATGCGGTCCGGCTTATGTGGCAGCGCCCTGGTGAGGAGTACCAAGACAAGTGTGTACTGACTACAGTCAAACATGGTGGTGGCAGCATCATAGTCTGAGGCTGCATGAGTGCTTCTGGTCCTGGGGAGCTGTGCTTCATTGATGGAATAAGGGATTCTAACACATAGTGTGACATTCTCAAGCAGAAAATGATGCCTTCCCTTCGGAAATGGCAGTTTTCCAATATGATAACGACCCGAAACACACCTCCAAGATGACAACTGCCTAGCTGAAGAAGCTGAAGGTGAAGGTGATGGCGTGGCCAAGTAGGTCTCCAGACCTGAATCCTATTCAGCACCTGTGGGGCATCCTCAAGGTGTCCAACATCCACCAGCTCCACGATGTTGTCATGGAGGAGTGGAGGACGATCCCTGCAACAACTTGTGCAGCTCTGGTGAATTCCATGCCAAGGAGAATCAAGGCAGTGCTGGACAACATTGGTGGTCACACTAAATATTGACACTATGGACACAATTTGGCATGTTGACAGTGAGGTATACTCACTTTTGTTGCCACCCATTTTGGAATTAGTGACTGTTTGTTCAGTTATTTGGACAGTGCAGTAAATCTACACTGCTAAACATACTGTATAATGACTACTGTAGAATGTATTCAGGTTTCATTTCAGCAACGTTGCCCCTTGAAAAGATATAATAAATTAATTTTTGAAATGTGAGGGGTGTACTCACTTTTGTTAGATACTGTATGCTTTTTGATGAGGAAAAAGTACCTGGTACTCAGTACGTGGTACCACCTTTTCTGGTTCCTGCTCTCCTGGGGTTCCAAAAAAAGCCAACCAGGCACTAAGAGGTACTAAAATGTGACGTGACAACACTGCTGCCCACTGATTGGTCAGAGAGAACTGTCACTGCGTCATTTCCCTTTTTGCGTTACCTTTAAGCAACCAGCATCATCACATCGTCTGAGCTCTGATGTTGGATTTCCAGGGTCAATTATTGAAATAATCGATTGGCAATTGAAGACATGGCTTCTCTCCCCCATGCGATCTAACGGCAACAAAATAATGGGCTATATTCAGGACACAAAAATAATTTAATTATAATATGGTCTATGCACTGGTAGTCAGTGACAGTGATTTTTTTCCAGTGAGAGCAACATTTTAGTACTCTTCAGCGAATGAAGGTAATTTTAATGACAAGTACCTGGTGTTGTCCCGACTCTTCCGTTTACATTTTCTAATCAGACAGCTGTCTAGTTGCAATGACCTTGCTGTAAAAACAGGAGTACGTACTTGTACTGAATGTAGCCCATTATTTTATCGCTGTTAGATTGCATGGGCGAGAGGAGCCATGTCGTCAATTGCCTCTTGATTATTACTATAGTTGGAAAAGGTGTTAATAAAGGAAAACAAATGAGAACTAGCTAGGACTAATTGTGGTCATAAAGGAATGTATCTTTGCCCCTGAATTTTCAGTTTTGGTGGCAGCCCTGAGGATTTTCCAAACTCTTCGGTATTTTTTAGCAGTGTTTTGTCTTGCTGCCTCCAGCCTCTTCTGAAACAAAATTCGTCTCCTTGCAGTGTAAAACAGCCACATACCGAGAATGAAAAACACCTGTCCGTTGATTTCCTCCGTTGTGTCTCTCCGTGCCTTTGTGCGTCGTGTTGAGGATGACGTTGCGGCAGTTTCATGTTGCATCGCTATGACGACCAGCAACACTGAGGTAGTGCTATCCTCTAATGGAAAACGATCCCCCAGAAACGTACCCGGCACCTAGGTGGAGAAGATTAGAGTAGAGCTGGTACCACATAGTGGAAATGAGGCATTAGACGGTAAGCTTACAGTTGGTTCTTGTATTCAACATGTTGGATGTGGGAGAGATGGGAACTGAACAACTTTGACAAGGGTCAAATCATCATGAGTGGGTTAGAGCATCTCTGAAGTAGCAAGACTTCTGAGGTGCTTCCTGTTCGCAGATGTGGGTACTTACTGACAGTGGTCCACAGAGGGACAAACTATGAGCCGGCAACAGGGCTTGGGCACCCAAAGCTCATCGATGCACGAGGGTTATGAAGGCTATGGTCCAAAACCGACAGAGGGGCGACTGTGACACAAGTCATTGAGAATTTCAATAATATTTATGTATAAGGAATGTGTCACAACCCACACAGTGCATCACACCCTGCTGTACATTACACTTTTTAGCTTGTAGACCAACGAAAGTGCAAACTATAACCCCGGTCCACCTTTCAAAGCAACTCCAATGGGCACCTGAGCTTCAGAGCTGGACCTTGGAGCTGTTGAAGAAGGTTGCCTGGTCCAGCGAGTCCAATTTTTGTTTCCGTCATGGGCTTCGGCTGGGTATGACTGCACCATTTACCCAAGAGGAGATGCATTGTGGGAACAAGACAAGCTGGAGGAGGGAGAGTGATACTCTGGGAAATGTTCTACTGGGAAACCCTGAGTTTGGGAATTCAGGTGACGTCAGTTTGATGGAGCAGCTTTGGCAGCACAAAGGGGACCTTCACCGTATTTAGCCGCTTTCACACCGGATGCCGAACTAATTTTTCGCACGACAGATTACATTCAAAGTGAATGCAAAGACGCGAATACACGTGTTTCGCATGTATTCGCGTCTTTGCATTGACTTTGAATAAAATCTGTCATGCGAAAAATTTGTTTTGCGTCCAGTGTGATAGCGGCTTTAGGCAGGTGGTTTTAATCTCATGACTGATCTGTGCAGACTAAACAGAAGTTGCATTGCTTTTATTTCCCCTGCATAATTTGTGCATTATGACTAAATTCAGTGGACACCTTTCACTGTTAACTTCTACCATAATATGATGGATTTTGTCTTCCTTGTTTTTTTAAGGATTCACTTTCTATCATCATCCTTTTCTAACATTCTCTTTTTACTTCCACCAATCATCTGGAAAACACAGATTTCACTGCATTATACTTCACTGAGATGGCAAACTTGATACTTCTGGGTTTGGTACTGAGAATTTTAGGCCTCTATCAGCATAAGGACCTTCAGAGAAAAGTCCTTCAACTTCCTCATGGTCCCCTGAAAATAGGCTGCAGAAATAAGTTGTTATAATAGTTAACTGGTCAGGAGTTCACATGTAGCATTTCAAGAATCATGGGAAGTGATACTTCCATGTTTTTCTTGTTTAGGAGAGAACATTTTGTTGAGAGAAAATACCAAGTATTAATTTTGAAAAAGACAATTTGCCAAGGTATGGATGTGTGTCACACTCGCGTCTTTTCTGTCAGTAGTGACAGCTTTCCTCAATTTTGTAGTTGATCTTTGGCTATTTGTGTTTTTTGGAATGATTTACAATTCTATTTGCCAGTGTAGCATGCTTGCAAAAACATGAAAGTAGCATTCTCAGTCGTGCTACATCTGACAATTGATAGGCTAAGTTACTTCTCCACTTGACAGGAAGATTTTGCTTTTGGGACTGACAGCTGTACCGTAGCTGCAGATTGGACCTTCTGGAAGAGAGTGGCATTTTAATCAGCAGGGATAGCGGCTGTCTAAGAAAAAGACACAATAAACCATCACATTTTGAAGTGACAGCAGCACCCTTCTTATTTTTTGCAATTTTCAGTCTGATATTTATCCCAGCTTGACTCAGGAAGTAACAAAAAGAAAAAAAAAATTATCTCTGTGTCCATGCAAGGTTTCTGGCAGATTGGATGGCATTCTGCGATGAAGGCAATCTTGGTAGCTGTCTTTAAATTTTTTTTTTTAATTCAGCTTGTCATGTAAAAGTTTTTCTTAATGCATTATTATATGAAACATTGCAGTGAAATGAAGCTTTACAATTAAAGGCTATATTCAGCTCAAGGGCAACAGCACATGGAGATTCCTTTAAATGTACCAACACCCTGAAGGTGAACTACCAGCTCTGTCCACAGGGGAGCACTCATAACACACTGTCTGTGGTTTCTTTGCTTACTGCTAAGCGAGAATACAGATATCCAGCTGCACTGCCGGACACACGAACAATTTATTGTCCTCGAGCAGATTTTTTTTACAGTGTGTACATATCAAAGGTAATTTGGTTCCTTAAATTCTCGCACTTTCCGCAATACTCGTTCAATGCCGTATGCACTGTGCAGGTACCAGTGGTGCTGGATTCAGTATATATAGGATGCCTACTCCCAGAAAATCTTTCTGAAGACAAATAGAAACAAACAAACATGGAGGAAAGACATACTGTGTTAATTATTTATAGCACTGCAAGAATGGTCGACTGTAATATAAAACAATCATTACTATAGATAGGCAGAGAATGCCACTGAGAAGATGACGATAACAGCCTGCGGGCTAGAAGATATTTATACACGGAAAGGTCAGGCCTGCTGATAAGCTTTGGGCTTGGCAGGCCAATTGTTCCAGAGGAGACTTCCATCTCCTTGTCGACACGTCCATGAGATCTATACGGAGTCTTGAAAGGGTCAGCATTGGAAGGAGGGTGGAGAAAAAGCAAGGCGCTTCCTTCTGCCACTGAATTAAGGATTGTCCCATGATAAAAATCAGTGATAAAATGAGCCTATTTTTCAGTCAGCTCATTGTAACCATTAGAGACACATTAAAGACACAGAGAGCATTTTGGACATTCATCACATCTGAAGTGACAAGGCAGAAATTATGTGAGTTTTACTGCAAGCCATTTTGGAGAAATGCCCGGTGCGATTAACCTGCCTCAGCTGGGCCCAGTGGGGGGTTACGAGCCAAAATTCATTATGATTGAGCTTTGACATTTTATTTGAACAATGAGGAAACCAAATGACAGATGGAAAGGTAGATCGCCAGCGAGCGAGGAACCCTTCGGAACAAGCCATGTATCTGGTGTTTTGGCAGATCGGTGGCTTGCTGAATGGGTTACCAGGTGCTCAGTTTTCAAATCGTTTGTGCAGGTGCAGTTTGTGTTCCTGGTCTGGATAATTGATTTAAGTGAGAATGGTATTTTGGAATAAATTTCTTCTGCCTCTATTGATGCCACCAGTTCCGAGTTCCAACTGCATGTGCGCAGATGGTGCCAGTCACCCCTCCCGAATATTTATAAATCTGGCAACTGTAACTGCAATGGTGGAGGACAATCGGTCCCCGTCCCATTTTCCACATCAGCGGTAAAAAAGCAGGATTGCAGTGTACTGACATGGCATAATTAAAGTAAACAAATAAAACAACCAGGCCAGAAGTTAAGCCCACACAGTTATGCCCCACACTGGCTGATATCGCATGTCAAGCTTCCATCTCTCTGTTGGCAGAAGCGGCTCCTGTGTCATTCACATTCAGCAGCCTTAGCCAACAGAATGGAAATTTGAATGGGGAATCACTTGAATTCTGATCAATGTGGTTTAGAAGCTGTCCCTGAGACAAGTTCGATGCACTGAGAATCACTGACTTTCACCCAGTCTTACCCTCTTCTGCCGTCTAAAGGAGGTCAGGTCTTAGCGATCTCTATTTTCCCGCTTCCCTTCATTTCTGATTGATGGCTTAGCTAGCTTTCCTTTTTCTGAAATAGCAGTGACACACACTGTATGAAAGGCTAGAGATATGGTCACTTCCCATTCCTCTTAATTACGATCTACTCACAAAAAAATGAACCAACAGTGGTCATCGTTCGAGACACAGTGTCATATATCACTGCACAACCTTTTACTTTTGACGCCCGCAATCTGTATCATTTCTTCTAATGTTCCATTTCTGAGGCTAGTTATTTGTGACGCACCTCTAGTTGTGTCTGGCTTTTAATCTATTGACACGCTGCTGCATAATGCAAAGCAGTTTGAACCTCTGCACAGAATTAGACGCCGGCATCAGTAAATTCTGAAATTTAATTGCTCAGTAATACTGTGATTGAATTTCCAAATGTCTTGCTTCACTGGAGTAATTTTCCACAGTCTCTGTGATACAAATACTGACTTATAAAGCCTTAAATAGGCTCATCCACAACAGGAAAAACTGGCATTATTTGTATTCTGCACAAAGGGGATTAAGAAGGGAAAGAGTTTGACCTCAAGTAGTGAATGATGCAGATTACAGTGTCAGTAAGTTGATTGTATTGACAGTTGTCAATACAAATACGAAATACGATTTAAGAAGAGCTGGTGTACCGTTAAAAGGTTAAGTCTGATAGAGTATGAGAGACATTTGGTCGACTGGGAGAAAACTTCCAGGAGAGAGCCTGCAGAATTAATAGCGAATACCGAATAGGATTGATGCATGCAAAATGTGCCTTCATTATAAACCCAGAGAGTGCTGATGGCTTACACTGGATGCAGATAGGAATCCCAAATCCACTCCTCTCACAGCTGTTTGTTGAACTTTGAGGCTCCCAATGTCAAATGTTTCAAAATGATATGCCATCACCTATCCAAAGAAAGCATCTGAAGCCCGTCAGGGAAAAGCAATCATGCATATTATTCCTGACAGTAATTGTTAACACTACAATGATGCCGCTGTCATTTTGCTGATATTTACAAGGGCAAGTCTTTTCAGAGCAGGGTTAGAATTGAATTTCTGCAGCGCTGATATCACTGGATTCAGAGAGATTTATGTCACAGCAGTCATCACCCTGCCAGAGATGTCAGAGAAAATAATAAATTATAATTAAAATATGTAAAAGGTATCCTTTAACACTGCATCATGAGCCGAAGGAAAGCAGTTATTTGTTATTGGTGCTGTAAAGTCGTTTATGATCAAGAATCTGCTTGAAGCTGGGAATTCTGCCCAGAACTGCAGTGGAGTAACTGGTGATGGCCTTGTCTAGGGCAGGAAGGTTTCAGAATGGCAAGACAAAAGAGCATCTGTGATGGGCAACTGTGGGCCTGTAGTCTGCCAGCAATATCTCTGTAGGGAAGCACAACTTTCTTGGTAAATGCAGAATTCAAAGGGGGCTGGCCCTATGCCTTCTGGAGGGCAGGACCACTAATCTGCACATCTCTTTATCGCCCAATAGCATCTTGCAAAAGGGAGAGGGGGAGCTAGAAAGTGGGCGGGTGCCAATTATCTAGAAACAGGGAGCAAGCGAGTCAGCGAATCAGCGTGGGATACTTCCATTTCTAAGGATGCTCATTACAGTCACAGCTAGGAAGACCTGACTCAGAATCCCAGCCATCCTTCTGGCAAGGCTCAAGGAGGCAGCTATTTACCATTTTAATTATAGCAGCGGCTCTTTTTTAGGCTAGCTCGTTAACACATTAGCAAACTCTTCTATCTGCCCTTCCCTTAGTCTTCCTGTTGGAGTGATGCAGGCACTCGCTATGCCGTCGTTAATGATTAGCATTGTTTTTCATGCAATGTACCCTCACTGCCCTGCAGATGGCCTGCCCTGAGGACCATGAACACGGGCAAGAACAGACTACTCCCTCTGCAGGGCTTTTTTTTTTTCTCCTCTCACTCCAACACAGAATCTAATGTTGAGAGGTATCCTCTCAGTCCTCTCTGAAGTACAGCAGCTTACACGTATATACAGTACAGGCAGAGGGAGGAATACAAACGAACGAATACAATGCTGATGAATACGACTCTGCCACCATAAAACTTTGTGAGCTAGATTAGTGTTCAAAAACACACAGATACGCATCAGCTCTCTGCCTCTGCTCATAACTTATTTCACTCTACCGCAGTCTAACTGTATAAAGCCCAGATGATCTCTCACACATGCACACCAGCTGTGTAGTCGTATATTCCATATGGCAGACTTACCGATAGGGTAAAATGAAGCCGTCTACAAGACTAATCACACTTAGCTGCGACACTCATTGCCTCCAGCTGGACTGCGAATAGATTGTATTTCACGCACACCCCTGCCATGGCATATAGCGGGTCAACAAAACATCAGGAGTACAGCAGAAAAAAAAATGACAAGGAAGTACCTAAATTTAAAAAGCGTCTATATAGGATAATCCCATTTATTTGAAAGCTAATTAGTAGCATGTGTCTTCATAAGAGAGGTGTAACCAACAGCACATTGCTTAGACTCTCCAAAGCAAGATGCTGATTTTAACACTAAAAACAAGCAATAGCAATAACAGAATGTGGCAACAAGTCAAAATGTTCCTAAAGGGAAGACCTCAGAACTACAGCTCTACAGAACTACCAAAAATCACAATATAAATCATTTCCGAACAAGTCTTAATGAAATTGTACATTATAAGCTTTGAACGGCTTGAATTTATGGCAGTGTTTCCAATGATGTGAATTTTGCTGTGCAGATGAGCCATGTGGACCAATGAGCCATATTACTATTTTGCGATCAATCGATGCCAAAGGTGTTTAAAATAGGCAAAATAGTGATATGGCTCATCCCCATGACACATCAGTCAATGGTCAAATATTTTGCCTATTTTAAGCAGCTCTGTCATCGATAGATCGCAAAATAGTGATACGGCTCATTGGTACCCATGGCTCATCAGACCCCTGTCTCCCCTACCATGAAAGGTTCATATTGATGGCGATGCATCTAAATTGTATACATGGCCTCTGAAAATCAAAATGACATGGTGAGTGTGCCCATGTGCTCATGCATAATTTTAAAACAGGACTATGTACTCCAGTTTTCACCAGATTCGCTCACAGTGTCCCCCTGCAGTTGATAAACAGTATTGTCTGTAACAACTGTCGTAAAATCTGTTTACACGTGCATTTGTTGACAAGCCAATGACACCAGCGAACTTTCTGAAGCAGGACTTGTATTGTGCGATCCGATCAAACATGTCTTGAAACCAGGTAAGGGAGACTTAAAAATCGGTCTAACTCAGGTAGATGGCGAAGTCCACACTACAACTATAACGACAATGATAATGGCAAACAATATCGTTGCGGTCACTTTCAGAGTGATTTTATGCACAAACTGACCGCCAGTCGTAATCTATCGGAATTTAGAGGGCTTTGCGTTCATTCAACAGGGCAGATGACATCACAGAGAAAAACGGGCTCTGACACAGCTGGAACGCACAACATCAATGTTTACACAACGATATCGTTCATCAGTGTTGATACTCAAATTGGAATGGTTATGGTCATCATTACAGTTATCTTGCTCAGTGTGGACGGCCCTTTACAGCATGGTATGCATGCACTTTGCATGTCAGGATTTGCATGTCAGGAACGAAACCTAGAATCTGACCACAAAGCCATCATGCACAGAACCGACTAGCTTGGCCAATAAAACAAGAGGGTGGCAGGGAATAGGCAGAAAATCCCTGACACGACATGAGTACATGCCAAGCCAGATCATTACCTTATCCTTCCGAAATAAAACATAACAAATCTTCTACCTTTAGTACTCTATGCAGGAGTGAAGTAGGCCTACACGTTAATGATCAAACATTTCGACTGGCGACTAGTTTAGCAATGTTCGCCAGAAAGCGATAGCATGACAACTAGTGAGCATGTCAGATACCATCTAGATAGATAAATCGCTGTAGACGATTATTTGACTGAGCATAAACGGGATACTAGATGATTTCAATGACACAGCCTGACACAAAGCAAGATGAAACGCCCTAGAACTAAATCCAGATTGAAGGATTAAGGTAACTATTTGTACTTACTTGTCCAAAAGTAACAACGCCAGGTCACCATCGGTCGGACATCCTTCCTCCTCTTTAAGCTCTTGTCAGCGAGTGAAAGCCGGTCCAATGTTGACCCCAGTCCTGGCGCTTATTTTATCACTTTCGCTATATTAATGTCTCCTTTAACACCACCTTTGCCCCTCTAGGGGTTTCCTCACCGCTTCAGCAATTACAACCAATTCCGACTCTGCTCTCCTCTACATTCACTCGCTGGTCTTGAGAGATGTGGGGGAGAGGGATTGTGTGACGTATGCCGTAAAGCAGTTAGTACGTTTTGTAGTTCTTTTTGGGCCTGGGTGGCCTGGGTTCCTACCCGAAACCCAAAGATACATAGTGCAAGTGAAGGCGACGCGATTGAGCCATGACAAAGGTGTTATTCAACCTATTGCGAGTTGATGAATCACCAGAACGATTTTGGAAATATATATTTGAGAGTGAAAAAAACTACAGTGCTGCTTTAATATATTTACCTTTGTAATTTCAGCTTTTATGAAAAAGATACTTCTCTTAAAATAGAAAGTACAAAATCTGTTTACTAGACTATTGAGTTGGGGAGTTATGATAGAATGCAGGACAGACAAACAACCAGCACAATCTTTTTCCATATAAAGATACATGAATACCACATGACACAGATTGACATTGTCAGTTAAAACATAAAGACAACAAAATAGCCCATTTCAATTTAGAGAAGTCATTTCCAACATTGGTGGCTCACTGTAAAATACATGAGACGTAGCCATAAAAGATTGCAGTGTTGCTAATAAGTCTTTTCTTAGATTTTAAATACATCTCACGATTGATAAAATATTCAGATATTGAAAGCAACATCAAATGATATACATATTTGTATGAAGTGCAAGAATTTCAACATAAGTCCACACATAACTGTCAATCAAAGACACCGTATATTTTCAGCCATTGCATTTATGCTCTCACAAACAAATACATAAATAAATGAATAAATAAATAAAATTTACTGCCAGCAAAAGTCCAGGGTTTTTTATCATGAACCATGGTAGTGGAGAGAATTGCAGAAGCCAGCCATTCCTTTCGTATTTTGAATTACACTTCAATTAAATAAGATCATTGAATACTGTGTTCTGTGTTTTGTCCAACAACGGTTTTTTCAATTACCAAAATTCAATCACATTTCCCTAAATAAAAGATACTAAGAATTTATTTCTTACCCCCATTTCAAGTGATTTGTAAAGAGCCAAAAAAGTTCCAAAATAAAAATGAAATTAATATAAGAATAAAGTGGAAATATAATGAGTTAATACGTTAATAAAAAATACATACATTTACTTGATTTTCACATTTGTCCATTTGTTTCCATATAAAGTTCCTCATTTATTCACTTTTTTGCATTTATTTAGTTACTTATTCCAATAATACAAATATGTTTTTTACATTTATTTCTGTACGTATTTTCTGCTGTCAGCGAGTCACGCAAGTTGCCAATCAAAATTTCTAGTTCTGGTTACTCTGCAACATCAATATTCTATAGCAACTGGAGACTTTTTAATAACTAGTTTTGGCATCCCAACGGGAGTGTGTTACAGTAGTCCGGCCCAGAGGTGATAAAAGCATGGGCTAACTTCTCTGTATCATGTTGAGACAAAAAACTTCGTGATAGATACAACTAAATTGGCTGCGACATCAGGAAATAAAGTAAACAAAATTAAGTGCAACAAGATCGTGTAAGGAGAGAAAGATCGCATATGGAAAGAAACCGTGTCTTCAGTTGACAATTACGATAATTGAACAACGCGCCAATAAAGGAAAATTATTGAGAACTAGCCAGGACTAACTGTTGTCATAAAGGGACATGCCCCCCCGATTCCCAGTTCTAGCTCTGCCACTGGAATCATGTATTCTTAGTGAATCATCAGAATGGCCTGTTACATGTGCATTGTTTACGTGGGGAAGACAAGGAACCAGCATGCGCAATGAGAAGGCAAGTCAGCAGAAGCTGTGTGATGCTCCAGGCAACATTCTGCTGAGATAACATGGGTCGTGGCCTTCATATGAATGTTACTTTGACAAGTATTACCTACCCAAACATTGTTGCAGACCAAGTACACTCCTTCACAGCAATAGCATTCTGCAGAATGATGTGCCTTGCTTTACTGAAGGGAATTAATTGAGGAACATGACAATGGGTTCAAGGTTATGCTTTGGCCTCCAAAGTCCTCAGATCTCAATATAATAGAGTATCTGTGGGATCTGCAGGAAAAACAAATTTGATCCATGGAGGCCCCACCTCGTAACTTAAGAATTTGAAGGATCAGAAGCAAACGTCTTTGTGCCAGATACCAGAGGACCCTTTTAAAGGTAAAGCAGGTCAGAGCAGTTTTGGCGGAACAAGGGAGACCCACACAATATCATGCAGGTGGTTGAACTGTTACTGATCAACGGCTGATGTTGTATATGCATTTTGGAGCAACACGCGCAGTCATCTGGATGATATCTTATTTCAATATGACAAAGCCAGGCCACATCCTTCACATCTTACAAGAGCATGGCCACCTAATTGGAAAGTGTTGCTGGACTGGCCAACCTGCTGTCCAGTTGTGTTTCCCATTGAATATACGCAGTGCTTTACAGAGAGCAAAACGTGATGACCTTGGAGGTCTGAGCAGCTCAAAACAAATACCAACAAAGAATGGGGGGAAAAAACCTTTGAAAACTGAAACAATTGGTGCCCTCAAATCCCCAAATGAAAACTTTCAAGTTTGTTATAAGGAAAGATGATACAGCTGAGTGATAAATAAACCCTGTCCCAAATTTTATAGAACGAGTTGCTGCCACTCAAAACATTTTTTATTGAAGGACATGGTGAAGGAAAAACATCAAATTTCCCATTTTCAATTTACTACTCCAAATCAGCGAAAAGTCGGGATAATACGTTAAATTAAAACTAAAACAGAAAGCAGTGAGCCGTAAATTATATTTGAACAGCATTATATTGAAAATTGGAGTGGCACTCAAAATAGTTCACCCAAGGGGAACCATTGTATTTCTGCAATTGGCAGTTTTGTCACATTGAACAGTGAACTATACTATCTTCTAGTGCAGTGTTTTCCCACCCTGTTCCTGGAGTACCCCTGCCGTGCATATTTCAGATGTCTCCTTGATTTAACACACCCAGATCAGGTCATTAAGTACTCCACTAATGAGCTGACCAGCTGAATCAGGTGTGTTAAATTAGGGAGACCTATAAAATGTGCACGTCAGGGGTACTGCAGGAGCAGGGTTGGGCATCACTGGTCTAGTGGATTATAAGATGTATGGCATCTATGGCCTGATCATGCAACTGATGAAGAATCCTTTAAAACTTCTCGTATCCAAATCACCACCAAAATCTAATGGATTGTTCCTTAGGTCACGCCATATCCATCCAGAAACAAAATAATTAAAATCTGTCCATAACCTCTTCAGTTAAGTTTCTAACAGACAGACAGGCAGATAGACACAGGCAAAAACATAACCTCCCTGGCAGAGGTAACAATTTTTTTTGGACATTTTTCCACAAGGTTTATTGACTGTTCAGAATAAACACAATTCACTTTTGAGTTTTGCAACATACTTCAAAAAAGTTGGAACAATATTTATCTCTTAGTACTGTAGCAATTCCTTTTCACAACGCTTAATAAATGTATGGGCAAATGAATAAATACTTCAGACCTAATTTTGTCCTTGCTGCAAGGAAGCCTTAAGGTGTGCAATGGAATGGAGTCTTTGTTGATATATTTTGCCTTTCAAAATGTGCCATATGCTCTCCATTGGGGAGAAATAGACAGGAGGAAGGCCAGTTGAGCACAAACACCCTCTTCTTTCACAGCCCTGTCTTTTTAATGCTTTCAGAATGTGATTTTGAATCGTCTTGTTGAAATATGTAGAGCTTACGCGGAAAAGATGTTCTCTTGAACGCAGCACATGTGCTTTTCAGCATTCATGGTGTTTTCACAGAAATGCATGTTACCCTTGCCAAGGGCACTGACACAGCCCCTGACAAGGCAAGACCTCTGGACCTGTTCCTTTTCCTCTTTGGTCTGGAGCACGCGGTGTCCACTCCTTGAAATACCAATCAACCGAAATGCACTTTCCCACTGCGCGACTGCCATCGCAAATGCCTCGGAGACCCCCTCCCCCCCAAAAAAACCAAAAAAAAAACCACAACAGCACCTCAAGACACTGTTAACATAAGGCTTGCTTTTCTCAGCGAAGATTTAACTAGCAGTAGTGGACACAACAATGTGACTTAACAATGTATTGTCTTGCCTGACAAAGGTCTGCAAAATAATCCTGAGCCTAAGTGACTATGTCACTTACAGATAATAATGGTTCCTGGTGCAAAGCCGTCTTAGTAATCGGAGACCACGGTTATTCAGCTTTGTCTTGTGCCCTTACAGTTTACATGTAGACGTTCCTTCAGATTCCTTGAATCTTTACTTATGTTATGCACTGTTGAGGGTGAAATATCCCAATTCCTATCTTTCTTTGTAGAACATTGTTTTTAAACCTTTCAATGATTTTCTCACACACCCGTGGGCAAATTATCGATCTACTGCCCATCTCTGCTCCTGAAGGACATGGCATTTCCCAAATGTAAACCAACAAACAAAATAAAATTGATCAGATGAAACATGAAATATATTGGCTTATGTTTGCAAGTTAACGCGAGTCGATCTTTTGAAATCACTGTTTTATGCGTGTAAGTTCCTTCTCCATATCGTCCAAATCAAATTATGGTTGGAAAACCGGGTAATAATATTTCTAAAATTACAGTTTTTGTTTATTGTCATCTTCCTCATCGTCGCAGCCTTTTCAAATATGGGGTTCAACTTCCAGGGTGTGTTTGTTGTCCCATAAATCACAATAAAAAGTTGGTCTTCATTGCTTACTACTGCTCAGAGAACCCCAGATGCAGCAAAAACCTCATCCCTCACACTGCTAAAATGTCGCTACAAACAAGGGCTCTGTAATCAAACCTTAACTTCCATCCCAAAACGGAAAACTTTGACCCGGCCCCAAAACCTAAGCATGAGCAATTTCTTTAGCAGTGCCACATTCACTGAGAATAATTTTTCAGCACATTTTTATTCCTTTATGAAACTGAAGTATTGTATAGTTATAATCTACCCTAAAGAAGTGCATCCAAAAACTGAAAAAAAATGTAGTTTGCATTTCATCCCTGAAGACATTCCTTTACCCAGATATCATACATACGATGAAAGTGGAATTCCTTTAAGTGTCCAAAATGCTTCACACTGTGCAACCCAATTTGGCTATAAAACTAGAATATGAATAAATATATGTAAAATGTTTTTAAAACATCCGAGCATAAACAGAAACTTCACTGGAGCTTCCTCTACCAAATCCAACAAAACAGCAAAACATACTTTCCCCACTTTATACATCTTCAAAAAAAGTCAGGGATATTGAAATTGCAAGGTGAATAACAAGCTAATGATATAGAATAATTGGTCCCAACCTCATTGTATATTAACAAAGACGGAATTGAGTAAACAATTCACCCAATATTTCATTACCTGAACATTTTTTCTTGCTGTCATGGTCTGCGAAAGAAGGAATGGGTAAGAAATGGAAATTGAAAGTTAACATTTTTACGCCTGGCCGAGTTCCTGAAAGACATAACACCGCCCTTCACGGCATGCAAAAGGGACAACATGGGGTGTCGGTATGTTGTCGCGATGATACTGGCCAGTGAGTCATCCTTGCAGGACATGGAGTGCGGTTCGGTTAGTCATAGTGATCCCACCCCACACCATAACAGACCCAACACCAAATCGGTCATGCCGCCTCAGGTTAACATTGGCATGACGTTGTTTATGAGGTCGCCAAAAGTGACCATGCGTATCAAGGAAGTCTTAAATGTACTGGGACCCATCTGAGAACATTACATGTGACCACCAACGATTTCCCCAGTTCCTGCATTGTGTTCACCATTCGCATCTTTTGGCAATGTGGCGGTTGGTCAATGGCGGCACTATACAAGGCCATCTAGATGGGCATCGTTGACCTGTCACTCGGACACCAGTAGCCTGGTGTAAGTTTGCAGCAATCTGATATGCTGTTTGAGTGCTATTTCTCAAAGCTTGGGTACAAATCAACAGTGGCGGCCCGTGACAAAAATTGCCGAGGAAGCCAGAATGAACAACGAATTTAATTCAGTGTTTACGTGTTATTTTCCTGCAAACAAATTAGCCTACTGTTACAGTACCTTTATTCATTTTAGTGAAAAAAAGAGGGCCGCGTGCGAGAGACAGAGTGAAAGCGCGAGGGAGAGCTGTGGATGCGCGCTTCGGGCTGTGCGCGTGCTCATGGCTCTGGCACACAGTAGTATGTGATAAGTTAGAGGAAGCCCATGCGAAGCTGGTAAACGTCTCGTAGCTTTAGTACAGCAGAAAGCTAAACACATAGCGATCAGACGGCAATTATGACAAGATCTAGATATAACAAAAACATTTTAGCCATTGCTTTCACAGACAGTATTAATGAAGTTCCGTTTTGTGGACAATGCTTATCTCTGACTCATATTTAATTAATTGGCAACAAAAGCATTTGCAAGATAGCCGTGGACTATTGTACTGAAACACAGGCAAACCCCTTCCACCAACATTAGAAGTAACAATGTCATATGTGGCAGCCTCGCAACTGAAATTAACAAATCACAAGGATGCTCAATATTCATACATCCAAAAACACACTCAATGTGAATGCATAAACCGTGCGCAACGTCTGAATTACATAAACTAAATATAAAACACATGGTTACAAAGGTTTATATAAAAACTGATATCAAACGTGCTGCAGCGCTATCAACTGTAAACCTTACAGCTGTCAGCTGATAGTGCAGCTGATGTCAGCAGACCTTAATGCAGTCTCGGTAAGGATTGAGTGTATAAAAAAACAGTATAGCTTAGCCATCAGGCTCTGAAATCCACTTGACACGACAAGAATAATAAAGAATAAAGCACCACATTTTATGCATCACATAAGAAAAATGTGACAACAACCTGGTGATCAAAAAGGCCACGGCGGGCCATAGGAGACATGGCCAGCAGAAAAGCCGGTGAAGCTCGGCACTTCCTGTTAGCCACTCGTTTCTAGCATAGTTAGCTTCACAAAAGAGCAAACTTTGCCGTCATCTCTCCCTTTAGTTCAATTGAGCTTTGGAGTCGGCCTACCGTCCCGCTTGACTTTTAGTTGAACCTCAAAAGCAAGTTTTGTGAAGTCATTTTTTACAAGAAACTCAGGGTCTCTGTCACCATCCATTCCCTGACTTAATGGCTATAACGTTACTTTCTGTGTGGGCTGGCTGGTGCCTGGCGGGACAGTTGAATCAGTGTGTGTATTTTCCGTAACAGTTTGTGATTGGTTGGAAGCCAGATTTGATCTGGCCTCCCTCATTTTTTTTTTAATGATGCATCGACCATTAAGCGATGAGCCTTGCTTCAATCTGATTGGCTAATACGGGCTGTTTTTTTCCCCAAGTGAAGCTGGCCTCCGAACTGACAGACAGGGCGGTGGGCATGAGACACGAAGTGTGATACACAATGAGAGCTTGACAGGGGGGGCGCTGTTTTGCTCCTCACGCTCAGCCAAAGCAGAAGTGCGCTGATGTAGTGTTTTGACAAGGAAATGACAACAATATAAAATACATTATGGTGAAGCTTATTTATATTTTTTCTTTCTTGCAATAATTTTTGGGGAAGCCAGGTTTCCCTTGGCCTCCGTGAAAAACCACCGCTGCAAATCAACCTATCCTGAGCTCTTGTTGTTGACCGTGGATGACCTGAACGGCGTCAATATCAACATATGGGTTTGCTGATACCAGCTCCATAATCTGCTAATCACAGACTGGGAAACACTGAAGAAACTGGCAACCTCAGACAGGCAGCAGCCAGATTTAAACATACCAACTGCTCTTACACTTTTAGCACGTTGGAGACGTTGCATTGTATAAAAACAATCAAAGGATGTCTCAGATAAACTGAATCGACAAAGGATTACAGTCAGAAGCTATCAGAATGAAAGAAGTCTCCATCACAAGGGAGTAGATGACCTTTCTCTAAAGTGTCAAATTCGAATATGCACCCCGGCCATGTGTTTGGGATTTTCACGTGCGGCACACGACACCATTGGCTGTGTTTTAGTGCTCTGTTTTGGAGGAGCTCACGTTATCTTCATAGTAGTTGATAATTGTATCCAGAACACAATCAGTATTTTGTTATTGACCTTGAAATTCCGGTACCCCCTATTTTTTTTTGTAGAGTGTATTTTTTGAGCAAAAACAAAAGAACATATAAAGCACAGCTGTTTGTCCCTTACAATAAGAACTTTTATTTCCTTTGGCATTTTCCAAAAATATCTTACAGGGTCTTAGAGACTGGAGTGAACCAACATTTCTTATAATAATTTCTTACTAAAGTAAAGTCAACCTATCATTAAATTAAAAAAGCATTGCTAATTACAAAGCAGTGCAGTTATGTTTCTATTTTCAATACATTTGAGGGGAAAAAGGCACACATAAAAAAAGAATCTAAACAGATTGAAGAACCTTCATAAAGCAAATTTTGAAACATTTGGGTACAATATTGACAATTGAAGCACTGATTACTAAAACCCCACAAGTCAAGTCAAGTCAAGTGTGACTTATGGGGTTTTAGTAATAGGTGCTTCAATTCTGATGAACAAAATTAAAAATGGTTAGGAGGCTTAGAGTTAAAAACAAGTGTGGCATCTATATTGTGGCTGCACAGATGGTAGACAAGAAAATGTCCTTTGTCAAAATATTAGAAAACTGTTCAAATGAAACCCAGTGAATTCTTTTTAACAGAACACTCAATGCTTTCTTTTTAACAGAAAAAAAGTGATTCTGAATCTCCATTCATAAAAAAGTCATTTTGGAAGTAATCACTCCTTTGATTTCTCCTTGTTTCTAAATTCATGCTTCATATTCATGAAATGAACTTCATATCCACAGTTAGGCACTTAAGCTTTGATACCCATTTAACTCGATACTTGAGGACTAAATAAACACGTTCGCTCTTTACTGGAGTAGAGAATGCACAGAATGCTTCTGCACAGAAACCAGGCTTAGTCAGAGGTCACTAGGTATGGTCAATATATTCTGCAAGTGCAGAGTCATAATCCTAATCCAACCAGAATAATTAATCTGCAAAATGAAGGCTCTGCTGTGCAGTTAACTGTTGACATAGTTTACACTCAAAACGATTAACCGAGGATTTGCTTTTTAAAAGGACAGTAGCTACATGCAGTATTGTGCTCAATTTCAACTGAATAAAGACATGTTCTATTGAATCCCAAATACTTAATATTGAGTGCGACCACCGTCCAGAATTTTACAAATGTTCCAGCGTGGGGTGAAGAATCACCTGAAGGGGGTGATTCTAATTGAGCTCCAGTGCTCGGCTTTGAAGAGTGCCCATCCTAGGCATGTGACAACCCTTTCTAAAGTGAATGCATGCTTGTTGAGCTCAGGCAAAGGAAGCAGAATGAGCCCCAATCATAACATACGGTTCTGGCCTACAACTGAGACTGAGGTGTAAGGTGATTAAAATGTGCTCTGTGTGAGTCAGTTAAGATTTCTACTCTGTTGGTCCCCAACCCTCTAGCATAGAGGGGATATGACAGTTTCATTTGTACAGTAAATATCCACCAGTAGTCTCAGGGCACTTCCTGCACAATGGAGGACATGCAGACCGGCCATGGGGGAAGTTAAACTTGGAGAGATTTGAATTCAGCAGTGGAAATCCTGCACGATGTAGCCAGTTATCAAAAAGGGGTTCCACTTAGCTGTGGACTTCCCCTGATCGAGGCCATGCAAAGTCCACCAGGTGTTTTAGCTGCTACATAATGTGGCTTTCCCTTCAGAAACCAGAGATATGCATCAATGGAGCACAAGATTCATCCCTTAAGAATACTGGAGGAGCTCATTTACACAAGTATTGAGAGAGAAACACATTCAATATCAAACCACTTTTTCATTGGCAAACTCTATAAGTACATTAATCAAAACTCACTCAGACATGACTAAGCTACAGTTTTCTTATATTCTCGCAATGTCACTGAGCATTTTTTTTTTTTTTACTGAAAACTGGAGTTTACTACAAACTGGAGAATGGTAATCAAAAAATATTAATTTTATCATCCTCCATATAAATATACTTATTTATTTTCTTGCCATATAAAAGCTAATTTGTATTATGTCTTCACAGTAAATACATTTTGCCACACCTTTGACTGGAGATGCAACCTTGTTCAAAAATGCTCTCCACAAGCCCGAAAACTGGACTCACATTAAGGCTATTTACACTCAACAAAGACCAAAATCTCCGGCTGGTGCATTGCTCTTGGGCTGATCCGCAGGCCCCCAAATCCCTGGCCCACTGGTCTTCATCTATGGCAGGCTGGCGATGTCCCGCTTGGGTGGGGGACCATCTGGCTTACAGCTGCCCCCATTAGCCTTGTCCTCGAACATCATCACGCTGGAAGAAATGGAGCAATTAGAAGACAAATCTAGGGTGAGTACCATGTGAGAGGAGGAAGCTATTGGGTCAATTCCTTATTTTAACCCTGCTTGTCTCCATAGTCCTCAACTGACCAAGACGAAATTCTTAAATACTCTGCAAAGAAGCTAAGATTTAACAGTGGGGAAGCTCCCGAAAATAATGAGCAAAGGAAGACGAGCGCATCTTCTGCAGACGTACTTATTTCAATTGTAAAATGATCAAACTGTGGACCCACCGCTTCCCAAGTTTCCACCATTTTTGAATCCTTTCTTTGCTTCCTTTGAAGACAAAGCCCTGAGTGCAGATAGGATGCAAGCAAAGAATTCAAGGAGTAAAAATAGAAAATGGCTGGGAAAACACCAGAGTCTTCTATGTGGGTAATTCCATGAAGAGATTGACGTGATTATAATTTCTGAATTGCTATTTTGATGAAAAATTGGCTTTAGGGTAGCATACTCATCGGTGTTATAAGATAAAAGGCTGAGGTTGTTGCATCCGAAGAGGAATTGTGTCTCAAAATCAATTTAATGCTGTTGACATTTAAACACAAAATTGAATACTTAAATTACAGCAACTTGAACTAATCCTCAATTAAGGTTTCAGAGCATCATGATTTTAATCAGAATTAATTTGTTTTGAATGAACTGTTTGGGAAATATTTGAAACACATAATTATGTTGGATTTCATCCAAAGATTTCTGAATTTCTCACCCAGGTAAATACTTTGCAACATAAGAGGAACCATGCTGACATGCTCAGCTTTTCTCTTCTGATTACCATCTCATTAGAAACTAACAAGGCAGAAACAAAATGAACCCAAATACTTCAATGTTGCAACATCTAAGAGTTCCGCATCAGATCAGTGTTAATTTTAGCATATTTTGATTTAGTTTTTTTTTCCCCTAAAATGACAGTTAATTTTATTCATACTTAAATCTGATTCTTTTTAGTTTCAGTATGGTCATCACTGACATAAATACAGGATTTTCGATTAACAAACTGGAGTATAGGCCTGCTTGGTGAACTACTACGTTTGCTATACAGAGCATCTTATGGCCATTACTTTGGATTTCCCCTTTTACTCCCTAACCCCACCAAGCTTTTATTGCGGTAAGGCAATAAGGTCTGAACATGCAGTTAGGAAGGATGTTATAAATAATACAACATATGATATCAAAATTGCCCCATAAGGGCTTCAACCAAGTAAAAACAAAAAAAAAAAAGAAGGTTTTTGCAATAGACCAGTGAAAGTGTTAAAATTAGTGACAAAGCCGCTGCACTCGCTTGGCCGAACTTGGCCTAGATTTTCATCCTATATACACCCATATAACATATGAAAAGGACCCGTGAAAAACTGAAGGCGCTAGAATGCTGACACGGCAAAAGTTTACAGACGCACGACAGACCACTCCGAAGGCATCTAACCACAGCCTAGAGGCCAACTGGGCTAAAAAAAAAATATGGCATTACAAATCTTCATTGAAAATGTCAATACATGCCGTTATAGTTTTAATCTTCATATCACATTTTATCTCTTTTCTTATTTTCCAATGTCAGTCACATTTGACCTTGGGCCTCCAGGTCAACGCCAAATGGCAAAAATGTGCTACAACTCTCTTAATATAGCATTTAGAGCTTAGGCATGTGTGAGGCACCTATAGGGAATCAGGTATGCTGAACATTGTGAGTCAGTCACATTTGACCTTAGGCCTCAAGGCCAAGGCCAAGGCCAAATGGCAAAAAAATGGTCAGTCTAACACCAAAATACTTGCCAGCTTTAACAATGAAATTATACATTATATGATGCTTCTTTTCAAGCAAAAAGTAACTTTCTTGCAAAAAATGTTTTTTTTGCAATGTCTTTTTTCATAACTAACCTGGACTATATTAAATGCCACACAAAAGGTCATAAGTATGTGTTATCAAGTTCTAATTACCACTGTGTTCTAGGTTTAAAGGGCATGTAAACTGTTTCACAATCTGATTTTACCACATGGATCAATTAAATGGACCTCCAAAGTAATGTTTGCGAGAAACATTTTATTGACAAAGCGCCACATCCTTATCAAAGCACTTTCAATTTCAAGCTTTTTCCCCTTCTCTCCAGCAAAGGCTGTGACGTCATTTCTGGCTCCTTTACCAACAGAAAATCACATCAACATAACTGACGATTCAAAAAAAATTTCAAATGGTTTTTTTTGAAGCCCAACTGCCTGACGATTTTTTCTAAACCAAGTTTTGTGGATTATTATAATCCTGGAGCGCTTATCTAGGGCATGTATTCTGGATATTCAACGAGTTGCAATAAATAGTGAGTGAAGACTGCGATTGAAATGTTTTGATTAAGGTTATAACTCTTTACTTTGACCAGAACAAACCAGAACAAGGACTTGGTTGTCAAGAATGGATGTCTCAAAATAATTCTACATGATAAGTCAATATAAATGCATCAAGATTAAGTGAATCCCGTTGTGCGAGGACTATCTCTAGCTTCTGGAAGGTTCATATTCTCTAAGCTGCAGTCCTACATATACTTCTGCTTCACCAAGACCAAAGTCTTCATTTCCACGACTATAATCCGACTCAATGTCTCTCCAGTCTCCCGCTCCAAAATCCAACATTTGCCATGCCAGATATACTGGCTCGTGTCCGTGCGTTCCATCGCTGACGTAATAGATTACTCAGTACAGCTCAGCATGTGGTCGGCAGTTCCTGTTCCAAGCTGTCAATAATATTGATCATCTTTGATTTAGGGCTGATTTCAGCGGAAAGAAATGTGCATTCGTTTCCTCTGATAGAATGTCAAGCAGTGAAAAGGTCGACAAAACTGACCATGGAAACGCCCATGTAATGCAAGACTGAAGGGGAGTCTTCAAGACAATGTAGTGGGGACCCACCTCAAGGCTGAGCTTACAGCCGCACATAAACTCATTCTGAACTCATTTCCTACAAAATGTCACCGTTTTGGAACTCGCTTGCACTGCTTTAATGTGCTTAGTGGCTTTTAACCAGTCAATTTATTCCCACCACTTATTTTCTGATCCTTTAATAACAATCCACTAGCATTAGCAATAACAAAGAACCTATAAACAATAATGTGACATTAATGAAACACACAAGTAATTCCAATTGGGTGTATAAATTATAAGGGTAATCAGGATAACTTATCCTGTACATACAGTAAATATTGTACATGTTAAGATTCAGCCATCCAAACAGCAAGCAAAGTAGCTACACAAAAGAGTTGTTTAAAAGTTTCCAGTTACCGTGTTCACAGTACATAGCGTGAACATCTGGATAACAAGCATTATGCAACTCTCTCAATGCATATTTTGAGTAGATCCCTGTGGGCATTTGTCCAGGGACTTATATGAAAAGGGGATTGTTTAAAATGCGATTGAAAGACTGGTATAACTGCTGAACATACAAGCACAGAACTCATTTTCATGTCAGGCCCAAAAGGCAAACATTTTTAAAAAATGACTCGTATCCTAAGGATGGATACTAGGCTCCAAAGTAATATGCCACCCAGATTAGCAAGACCATTTTTCTCTCTGAAAAATGTCATGTCAAAAAACTGATTAGTCTCATTATCACCAAGGGCCTTTGTAGCATAAGTGCCGTCTGCTATCAGACAAATGTAAAATCTTCTTCAAATCCATTTTATCTCGATAGCGTTGACTGGCTGACTCATTCTTTCTGAAATGATTGTGCTGGGTAGGTCAGATGAAAATCCTCCTGCCTGAAGCTCGGTACGGTTTTAGGCGCGGAGAAGAGACCCACTGCTGATGAGCTCCTGGACGTCCCGCAGCGATAACGAGGGGCTCGCTTCACTACAGGGGGATGCTGCAGGCGCTGACGAGGTCTATCCCTCTATGACGGAGAGTGCAGACAGTTCTATTTGAGGCAAACGACTTTACTTTCCTTTTCTGGCTCTCCACAGCAAAGCTTCCATAAGCCTTTAAGAAAGCTGATCCCCACAGATAAACCAGCACACTGAGAATGATACTCCCAACTGAACGGGCTGCCGAGCCAAACGTGTCCTCACTTCTCATTTCCCAGCCTTCCTGCACTGCCCTTGTAGCATGCAGGAACTCACCTGCAGGCCAAATCACTGCTAATCAACCTCCTATATATGACAGCTTAAACAGGTTTAGTGTCGTCGCGAGGGCTGTGAAATTTCTCTCGTGTCCGAGATTATCTGGGTGGCAAGGCGTGATAATTGGATGCCTGGGGATCTCAGAATTTCCTGTGCCACATGCTGCTTTGCAAAACTAGCCCCTGACAATCAACCAGAATTAATTCAGGTTTCAGAGTTGGTGTAAACTTTCCCTGAGCAGCATCCCATCTCGACATCTGCAAATTCTCCCCTGATGTGCTCTGCCTATACAGATAATAATGGTAAACTGAGGATTACTTTGGTAGGGCTCAAAGCTACACAGCATTAATTTTTTGACACTTACATCTTATGTGTACAGCATACATTTATTCTATATGCAAGCTTTGTGTAAAAACTGTAAAAAAGGTCTTTGCGACAACAGGATTTGCATAAAGCCATTGTCTGTGTATAATTAGCATGAATTCTGGCACTCCATCAGCAACCGTGCACAATTAAGTCCGCCACAAACCCTCACTTGTTTTTTTAACCCCCCCCCCCCAAGTAATTACAGAAACCTAATTGTCTCTTGAATTGATCCACTTCTTTTGTTGTTTGGGAGAGAAAACTGAAAGAGTGTGTGTGTGTGTGTGTGTGTGTGTGCGTGCGTGTGCGTGTGTGTGTAAGGGCAAGTGGAAAAGCACCCAGTTGCAGATTCCACCCCTCATCTTGGAGGACATCCAAAATGATGCCAAGCACAGCAGGGGGCTGGAGACACTTTTTTTTAGTTCTCGGACAAAAGGAGTTTATCGCGGCAGCAGCATTTTCTCTCTCTCTCAGAGCTACTGAGCTGGCGAATGCAGCCTTAAGTAATGCAGGAAAAAAAAAAAGAGAGAGGAACTGAATTTGTGTAAGACGAAAGGAAGGCCCTGAAGCCAGGATTAGGCTATGGCGTGACATTGAATATTAGGATTCTGCACTTCAATGCGCAGCATTATCCACAGCCATGCTGGGAAATACACGGAGAGCCGTGTGCGTTTGTGTGCAGCGAGCTCACGGATACAATTATCTGCCATCAGCACTCTGCAGCCCTGCGGATAAGATCAGAGTATCAGACTCAGTGGATCAGACTCGGGGCAAGATCTAAATGTGTACTGTAAATGCGTCTAAATACAACCTCCATTTACTCATTACAAAAGGTCTCCGAAATAGCACACCTTAAAAATTTTCGCTTTGAAGACGGCAGACCTATTCCTTTCTTGTTTGGAACGAAATGCCAAGATACATTAAATCACACGCTGTGCACCCTGCTGATGTGGCTAATGGGACAAATATGAAAGCCCGCCATGCTACCTTGAGGTCATGATGTCAGAGCAGCCCTCCATTGTCATGCCCCTTTTCCAAGCAATTTGTGTTCTTTGAACAATAATGTAACAATCGCCGTGCGTTCTCGCAGTTCTTAAAGCGCAAAAAGCATTACAAAGCAGTAAGAGAAATATAATAATAATCTTCAAAGTTGTCAATTGTCTTCAGTCTGTCTCTCTGAGCGCGAATGGCAGTCAGCTCATTGGTTACAGGTGATCCCACCGGTCAGGCAGGTCATTTTCAAAAGTACATTTGCACCATTAACTCCATGAAACCTATGGACTCAGGAGTGGGTCCATCAAATGCAGCTGCTGTATTCAAATCTGTGGGACTTCAGGCCTATTTTAAATTCGAAGTGGAGATCCTCAGGTTTCCAACGATTCCAAATATATCCTGCTGAATTACAGGGAAAAGTGCATGAAATAATGCACTAGATATTTTCCATTTGATGTAATGGGATGCCAACAAACACATGGCGTCCTGGGTTTTAATATTTCTCTCAATACCAGTGTGATGTAACTTCCGTGAAATGCGGCAACCAGCAGACACAGAATATGTATGTGACATTATCCTACAATCTGAAAAAATACCTTTTCCAACTTTGAACATATTTAAGGGGAAACTTCAGGGAAAAGTTATGAGTTTAAGGAGTCGAAGAAATGAATGAAAATTGTATCGCATAACGAGACTTGCGTGGTTCATGCTCTCTGCAGCTTTGCTTGGAGAAATGAAGACTGGTGCTCCACGAAGTAACAGGCTGCAACGTTTCTGACGATCCCAATATTTCTTTTTAATCAATTCAAAGCTTTAATAAGTGAGTTAAATATAAGGCGTAATAAACACAGGCCATGTGCTGTCAGGACTCACCACAGGACACTGGTGCTAAGATCAATATCTAATAAAGGTGAAATCATGATTGTACCAAACAAAGACCAGAAACAATTTTTGCAGACAAGTGTCAGGGTTGTCTCGCCTGCGGCTACTGTCGTGAACCAACTGGCGAAAGAGACCGTGGTCAAGAAATCTGGGCCGATGTCGCCAAGTTCATGAAATTGCAGGCGGTGGCCATTCTCAAGTCTGAAATTTGACACTGACTCAAAAGCTACCCGCACCGACACACACACGGCACATACTCACAGCTTCAGAACCGCCGAGCGCTTTCCGAGCATCATCTTGACGAAGTCGCGGTAGTTGATGGTGTCACTGCTGCCCCCGGTCACCTCGGAGATCATCTTCTTCATCTCCAGATGTGTCTTTGGCACCCCCAGCTTCTCCATCATCCGCTTCAGGCCCATCAGGTCTGACACACATCATTACACGCAAACTCACTGCCCGCACTATTTCTCACACACTTTACACAAACCTCTGTCAAGCCAAATTAAATTACGCTTGTTCGGTCTTCTCCGCAATGCAATGCCATGAGGTATTATGAGACTTCACCTCAGAATTATCATAATAAGCACTGAGTGCAAACACCAGAGTTGCTTTTGCTGGAGTCAGCAAGATTTTCTCAGAAAATGAAAATGCAAAAAAAAGCAGGATATTGATCTTAAAGACATGGTACAATTCTGCAGGGCTAGTTACAGGTTATAACATAGGAGCAGAAACCTTTTCACAAGTATAGATGTATATACCAACTTAACAGGATTTGTCCCTTCATTGCAGACTACCAAGATTTGTAGCTAAAATGAATACTGCGCTTCTCTGTACATGTGGAATTTTTTTTCCATCACAACTTTATTATTTTTAGATGTGTTTAAAACTGGCAAGATATTCTTTTACATTCAACCCCATTTAGACTTGTTTAAGTTCGTTCAAGTCCATGCGTCACCGATTTCATTTCTAGCTTTTGCTGTGAATCAATGAACATGGTGAACTCATACTCACCGATCTCTCCCTGGTCATTGAGATCAAATTCTGCATACTTATCTGAAAGAAGAAGGAAAAAAAAGAGAAACATTTAACTCCAATACGAAACGTGCATCAGCAGCCTTTTATTTGGCACAGAGGGCAGAGGAGAGCCCTCAGGATACGTTTCAGGGACGGATGAAACCGAGGGCTGGAGTTAGCGAGCTAGCTAAGCTGATGAAGCTCAGAAAAGTTCTCCTAACTCAGTTCATAGTCCAGATGTAGGACGGGCTTCTGGTTTCAATGGCACAGTAATCCAGTCAACTACATCATCCTTCTTCATGAAATGAGGCCCAGCATAGGCTGTACAGAAGATGGTTTGACAGCAGCTGCATGGGCCAATTGCTCAGAGCGAACCGCTGACAACCCAGCTGATAAAGTAACGAGGTGTCAGAAGCCGACGAGGCGAGAAGTAAGTCATGCTGAGCGCAAGTGAGATCAGGAGCAAAAGCAAAGCTCACACAGCCAATAGGAGCATAGCGAGCGCTAGGCCTGTGAAGACCATCAAGGGGAAGCGTGTGACGGCAGAGCCAGCTGCCCGGCAGGTGGGCCAGACATACTGAGGGCAGGCCTGACAGGGGAACAATGGTAGTGGTAATGAGCCCTCAAGGGCTATACTGTCCCGACTGGCGCTGCAGGTAAAAAAAGAACGAACATACAACCTCTGACAAAGACCAATGCAGAACCAAGGATTTGACACCAAGTTACTCAGCAGTTAAATGCAATTATTTATTCTGCACGTACACAAGTAGAATTTGCTGTATGACCCACAAGCTGACTCCAAAGAATTACAGCTAAGACACAGTCCAGTTGATATAGGTACTATATTACAGAGAATTCATTTTATTGTTTCTCTTCTTACGGGATGTATAAAAATCATTGTGTTACTGTGGAATAGGTTGTCAGGAGTAATCCATCACCCCTATATGCACTACACACAAATCAACTCCATCTCAATTCCATGCAATCTACTTGTACACAAGTATTTAAGTACCCTAAATGGAGATGGATCTTATTAATTAGCGTTAATAAATTACATTTAGTCTTCGGAGAAAGGTAACTATAAATGACCTACTGACGTAAAATTTCCATCAATTGATTTAGGCAGAAAAGAGCTGTGGACAGATTTTATAATAATAATAGTGAGTCATTGCAGAACAAATGCAAAAAATTTGCTGCAGTAACTTGTTTACTTGAGTAAAAGTGCCACAATATTTAGAGGTTGTTAAGCACAATGATTTAACATGGAGCACTACAGGAAGCAGCTTTTCAGAGAGGAATAAGACGCCATAAAGTTATCAGCCTTCATTATCGGAGTCATAGATTCGCTCATACAAATTTATGAACTTTGCAAACATATTGAGAAACATTTCTGAGACTATAATCTGACTGCCAATGGAGAAAAAATAATGGACATGCCAAAGAGATCCCTACTGCCACAACTTCGAGTGAAATAAAATGCAGGTCGGAGTAGCCCATTTTTCAAAAGACCACCCTAGATGTAACCAACAAATCCAATCAATAAAAACCAGCGCATTCAGACATCATTTTCAAAGTTGCAGACCTTAAAGTACAGGTACTCTGTCAACAAATTCGTCTGAAAAGATGTTTCGTCATGTCAAAAAGTGTTAGGTGCACTGAGGATTACAAACATATTTCAGCCACTTCAACTGAATTCAGCCGTTTAAATACTTCAGGCAGAAAAAGATCTGTGGCACAACAACCCCTTGATAGATTGAGCCCAGGGTCCTTATATTTTATTATGATGCTCGGCAGCAGACACATTGTCTTCAGTACAGCTCTTTCAACGCAACACAGAGAAGCCCAGAGTACTGACCTAAACAATCACTTTGGCAAATTAAACAATCTTGCTCCCTTTATTACAATTCCCACTATGCGCATTGATCTCTGCAAAATGCATCTGAGCAGCAAATCACTTCTCATCATGATAGTCAAGTGCTTCAAACGAGAGCCCATAGAGCCACCTTCAGTGTGAGTGTATAGTGCACCTGTGTTTATGGGCAGCAGAGCAAAGAAAATCAGGAGTGTGAAAAAAACCCATCTGACGCTTATGGCGAACTGGGTCACAATCCAGTTCAAGGCTGGACCATGTTTGTGACTACTCATTTAGAAAGTGCAACTGGCGATGGGGACACTCCAACTTCAGTGGCGTTACTTCATTGACTCAGTCACTCAGTTCCTGACTTGCACGTGTAATGAGGGCCCGCTCTGCTGCAGTCCAGTCAAAAAAATGAACAGCCCAAACAATAATTATTTAGAACGCAAATGCTGACCACCATCTTTGGTTTATGCAAGGTTTTGGATCTAAATGATCAAAAACCCACTTTACTAACCTGGCAAGATCATGGAAACAATTAACAAGCACTTTTCAGGTGAATTGGTCCCTGACCAAAAGCTGTTGATTTCCTAACTTGGCTGGCTTGTATGACCTAATTTGCATACGTTCATGTAATCCCACTTCTTTAACTGACTAGACAGCAAACTGCTGTTAGCACAGCTAGCAAATCTGTTAGTCAGAAAAAGTTGATTAGCCAACATTAACCACCTCTGATGAATGAGCTGAGCTGGATAAGCAGCCTTCCAACATTAATCATTTTTGATGCAATACATTTATGGCGCAGACTGAAGTTGGTCTAGCTGTATGATAAGTTAGCATCAGCAGTTAGCAAACCTTACCGTATCAATACTACAGTTATACAGTAGCGGACTGGATTTACTCATTTGATAACCACAAATGACAGTAGCCAAAATTAAGGCGAAACTCATTTCTGCAGCTTTCTTGGCAGTTTAATCACATTCAAAGACAGGCTAAGTAAACTATCTAACGCAAACACACCCCTGTTAATCATGCTGAAGTAACAAGACTGATGGATTCATTAAAATTTAATTGCAGGATGCAGCCTGATAACATGACGTTAGTGGTCTCAGCAAGATAATACTATCTAAGAGCAAACTATTTTTTCAGCAGCCATGTTTTCAGTTGCTGTTGATCTGAATAACTGATCTAATCATGGAAAATCTGTGAAAACACAAGCCAAAAAAAAAAAAAATCCAAATCCAGGTGGGATGTTGTCAGAGTCAGGAGACGCTCAATCTAAGTGGTAAACAAAGAGGAAAAGCGATTAAAGTTAACCAGAAAAACATCCAAACAACTACAAAGTAGCTGAGGTAGCCAAAAAAAATTAGGTCAAAACCTAGTATTTGGATAGAGACTGTAACTCCATAAAAGCCCGCTGATGACGTACTTGATGACTGTTCGAGGCAATTAATTTTAAATGAGTGACGGTCAATATAGAAACTCCAACAGTCGACCGACCAATAGTGTAACTTCATTGCTTACTCACACTGTAGGCAGGTTCAATTTGGCAGCCAATGTAAAGCTACATTGGTCTACGTACAACTAATGACGTGGAAAATACACTGGATTTATAAGTGGAAATCCGTTTCGTGAGCCGGGTTGCCCAAATTGAATGTGCCCAGTCACTCACACAGTCACAGACTTTCACTGAACCCTGCTTTGCTGCAGTGCAGCCTATGAGGAGGTACTGCATCTTTTTTACTTTCACTGACTGAAATCAATATAAAAGGCTATTTTACACTTCCACTGAAGTATACATGGGGTCATTTTTAAGCAAATGTAATAGAAATTTCTCTTCCTGAGTAAATAAATAGTTGAAATATTAATCTCCATAAACCATAGACATTCATTTCAATGTAATCGCTTAGGGCTCCGTATTTATGAGATGGTGTGATGCGGCTTAAGCTGAGGGTCCAAGAAAAACATTCCCTTGAAATGCTAATCATGAGAGCAGGCAGCCATTCCCCATGCATTGAGCCATTTCCTTCTACAGTGCCGGTGACTGATGTGAGCAAACACCCTGGCAATTACAATGAGATCGCCTGCGTAATCATTTAAAAGGCTAAAGGTCCGGAAGGCAGAAACACACCATGCAGTGTACAGTAAATTCAATCCCACTCTCTCAATTAAAAACTAGAAACTTCGTGCTCATGGTGCACAGATGCCCCCACATCCAGTAAATTCCACAAAATTAACCTAAGTTCAACCACCTGAAAAGTTGTTAAAATTTTGAAAAATTCAGACACAAATTATGAGATGCACACCTTTTGGGTTTCCATGTAGCACATGTATGAGCTCAGTAAATTGTTGGATAGGTCCTGAGAAGAAGTGGATAGACCACAGCCCTTATTACAACAAAGGGTGAGGGAAACTTGGCAAAATTTGCCTAGGATGAAACACCTGAAAAATCATCTAAATGTAAAAAAATTAAGAAACAAGGTATGGGATGCACACCTTTATGTCCCTATAAAGCACATCTGTAAGTTCAATAAATTCAGTTGACTGGTTTTCAAGACGTGGCTAAACAACGCCCCTTATCAACACGATCGACCCCATGTGGACATACGCATGAACGTACAGACGCACAGAGGGACAAGGGTACCCAATATGACCACAGCCATATATGGCGGGAGCACAACAAATGTCCACATCAAGGAGGTAATGCTTTCAAAATGTGGTCCCTTCTATTTGACCCTCCTCTACAGAAAATATTTTTTGGGTTCCATTACTGAAACAAACTGACCCGAGTGGTCCGCTAGGCTCTCCCTGTGCCTAGTGAGGCTATTAAGATTGATGGCAGGATTAGCCCATAGCCCTCTCACAATGGACAGGCTGTTTACGGCGAGACTTCAGCCTCGGAACTGTGTCACTGTGCGAGTTGGGAACAATGCCAATGTTGTTAATGAAGTTTGGGCACAGGGCCCCCAAATTCCACCCCGTCCCACCACAAGGAGGGCCTGTGTGCCCCCCCCCCCCCACTGCCAGTCCTCATTTGTACAGGGGTGTCCAGCCCTCCGCCCCCTCAACTGAAAGAGCGCACGTCCGTTGTGAACCAATAGTAGCTTCCTGGGAAGGAGGATTACAAATTCCCAAAGTGCTCCTCTCTGTGGCCCTTTCTCTGTACCAAACAGTAGACCTTTTCAGGTGAGCGCATGTGGAGTGAAACAAATGTAACTCCATACATCTGAGGAGGCAAACACAATACTGTGGGAAGATGGGTGCTCTGCTCTCCTCTACTCTGAAGGGCCTTTTCTTCCTGAAATCCCAGAGTTGCTACATGGGTGCACTGTCAGACAGAAGTTTCAGTAACGTTACATCAACAATTCACAAGTAGTTAGAAGCGGACTAAAGAAATACGAACACCTTTGGTTTGATAAACATTCAAATCTTGAACTTGTCAAAATTCCCACCTTTTGCCATTTTATTTTTTGAACATGATTTTGGCTTTAGGACAAGATGTGGATCTGAAAGTTCACACTCAAAGCTCCAGCGGAGCTTGCACTGTTCCACATTGGCTTCATTTTACTTTCTTTACTGGAAAAAGATGGCTTTTCCTATTAACTCCAAAATTTAAGCAATTATCCTGTGAAATAAAAGACTCCTAGTAACTCCTCATGTTTCACCTCTCACCTTATACCATTCAGTGCCATTACCATAAGTTAAAAATGCGTTTATTTCACCAAAACATGAACGAAAACAAGACTTAAGTGTGCAGAATGTTTTGGCGGAGAGTGCACGTGTTTGAGAGCAGCAGTCATTTACAGCAGTGAACCAGAGACTCGTCTCAAGGGCTTTGCAGATGTCAGAAGCTTTTCTTTTTCTGATATAAACCCAAAGAACAAAAGCCATGACTCCCACCTCCTTCGGGCCAACACACTGTTTATATTCTCCCGTGCAAAGCTGTCGGGAGGCATTATAAAATATATGCACTAGAGTGAGGCTTTTCCTTAAACCTCAAAATGTTTTTGACTAAATTGAGCCTGGTAACCGGGAAAACCACATGTTCTCAGTGTGCCATTGCTGTCCAAATACACAGGAAGAACAACGGCAGATGTCCAGAAAAATCTGATGTTCTACATTCCTTCACTACCACAGCTGTTTTCCCACTGCAGGCCTCTTCGGCCACAACCTTGGCCAGAAGTACCCCAGAAAGCAGGGGAAAGAATGTTCAAATAAATAAATCAGAGCAGAAGGAGAAAGGAAAGCCAGGAGAAATCACTAACGGTACAAACTGGGATTACGCTCGCGCCCCCCCTGTCTCACCGCTGCACCCTCTCAATAACAATCAAAATCTATACACAGGCAGGAGGAAGTTGCACTTCGTGACCCATTAATGGATATTGTGAATATTATTCCTGGCTCTCAAAGTTAATGTGTAAAGAAAACTCTTTAAATCACATCACATGGAAGTATTAAACACATTTGAGGTCAATTAAATTGGAGAGGGTGGATGACACTTTATATTGCTCTTACTCCAAGTGGCCTGCATGCTGTGCAAACCACAAGTTTCTAACCTCACTGTCAGCCATTCCATAATAAAATAAAAATTACTTTTAAAGGAATCCAGCTTCTCTGCCAGATCTTCCTCATCGCTGTACTTCTGGTCCTCAAGGTACTCCTGCAGACACAAGGAGAAAACGAAGAATAAGAAAATATTTAAAAGTGCAGACGGGCTGTTTCACAATCAGGGGCCAAAGTTTGTCTCTCGGACCCCCAAAAGTCAAATGTGGAACATAGAATCACATTGATGCCTGTTAACATATGTTGTAGAGAACACAAGCAGAAAATTTTGGAGCGTTGGGTTCACAGGTTCTCCCAAAATTCATACAAATGACAATTTGCTTATTTTCACCTTTTTAACCAGACATGTTTTTGACGTACAAAGAACACATACTCATAACATGGTACACAGTGTAATGACCAGTGTATATACTGACACAGTATTCCTCATGCACAATCACATGAATATTTGGAGCCAAGAGCCATGTATCATACAATACATCCAAACATACCCCACTCCTCTGTTGAAATATTAATAATGTAAAAAACATTTCCGGAGAAGACAATTTTTGACAGACAGAATGTCTTGGTAGAAAAAGTAAAGTTTTCATGAATTGAGGTGTTTCTGACCCAAATATTATTTGTAGCTTGAAAAGTAGATCAGAGGGATCTAATAGCTGCGACCTGGCCTAGCATCCGTCACGTGGCCTAGTGTCCATGACTGGTGGTTTCTTGTACAAGTGTGACCTCGAAATTGGCAAATGACCTTGAAAATCAAGAGGGAACCCTTCCTCTGTACCAAGAAGCTTATTGTAAGATTTAATAGCCATCCATCAAGTTAAACTCGAGTTACGGTGCGAAAACTGTGAAATCGGGGCAAAATCGACACTTTTTTTGACCGGTGTGACCTTGGGATTCAACAGATGACCTTGAAAATCAATAGGGAAACCCTCCTCTATACCAAGAAGCTTGTTGTAAGATTTCATAGCCATTCATTGAATTAAACTTGAGTTACGGTGCGAAAACCGTCAAATCGGGCAAAATTGACACTTTTTTTACCTGTGTGACCTTGGGATTTGACAAATGACCTTGAAAAGCAATAGGGAACACCTCCTCTATGCCTATAAGCTATTTCCAAAATTTCATCCATGATCCATGAATTCTAACTCGAGTTACAGCGCGAAAACTTGCAAACAAGGTTGTGACCTCTGTGGACTTGACCTTTGACCTTTGACCTCGACATTGGGCATGGACATCACTTTGGTGAAGGTCAATAACTCCTGGAAATTTCATGATGATACGACGACAGGAACATGGTGAAAAAGGTGTCACATACGGACGGACGGACGGACAGACGGACAGACAGAAGCGTTCATAGAGCTGCTTGGTCGCAGCAAAAAAAAACCTTCCCATTTTTAAAATAATGATTGCATAAGCTACTGAGTGCAGTGGTATTTTACTGGTGAGGAATACAAATGTATCTTAAAGAAAATGAGACAGCAAAATGTCAACAAAAAAAAAATATCACACTGTCAAATTTTCGACAGTTGACATTTTTCCACTGAATAAATGGCTTCTGTAGATTAGTCAATGATAGCAGTGCTTAAAATAAATGATATGTCACCTTGCTGCTAATAATTTTAGAAAAAAAAGCTAAATTTAGAATTTACCCCTGATTGTGAAACAGCCCAGATCACAAAGCATCTCAGCGCTAAAAGTAGGTCGTAACTGCCGAATTTAGGAGAAACTCCTAAAAAAATAGGTCTGTCAGTCGTAAATTTAGGACTCCTAATTATTTTTACTAAGTGTTATTCACAATGCATTTTAGGCCTAAAAGTAGCCTAGTGGTAGTAAGTCTGGGAGAGCTTAAAAGTAGTCAAGAGGGCTCCTAACTCGCTAAACCTATTCACAAAAAATCGGAAAATGGCTGCTGCTGTTGAAAGACGGAATGACTTGGAAATTCTGAATGATGCGCAGTTGTTGAAAAGATATCGGATCGACCGTGAAAGGATCTTAATTGTTGTTGACTTGGTGATAGAGATAATTACGTCTCCAACCATGAGAAACAACCCAATAAGCCCCGAAATAAAATGTTTGGCAACACTTTGTTACTTGGCCACCAGAAAAATTCAACTTTGCAATGCAGACAATTTAGGGATTTCACAATGATCTGTCAGTCGATGAATTCAACAAACAATCAATGCGCTCTGTGAACCCCATATCAAGCGACAGTTTATGCGGTTTCCAATGGACATTCGCCAACAACACAGAATCAAACTTGAATTCAAGCACATCTCAGGTATGTCCGGTATCATCGGTGCTATTGACGAGACCCATATTCGAACTATTTCTCTGACCCAAGATGAAGAGGTATTTGTAAACATAAAAAAAGTTTGTTCCATCAACACCCAGATACTATTTGATGTTGAACACAATATTTTGGACATTGTTGCGAAATGGCCAGGATCTACGCATGACTCTCGAATTTTAATGGAAAGCTGCTTATGCCAATTATTTGATAGGCATTATGTGCCTACGGGATACCACTTGCTCAAGGACAGTGGCTTTGGTGCTGTACCTCCTCCTGCTATGCATGAATTACACTGCCTGGCCAAAAAAAAAGTCGCCACCTGGATTTAACTAAGCAAATAGGTACGAGCCTCCTATTGGATAATTACTGCATGGGCGATTATCTTTCAGCTGGCAACAAGTTATTTAACCCCAACTGGTGCAATGAGTTGCTTCTCATTTCCTAAACAACCATGTCGAAAGACACATCCCGTGGTCGTGGAAAAGATGTTAGTCTGTTTGAGAAGGGTCAAATCATTGGCATGCATCAAGCAGAGAAAACATCTAAAGAGATAGCAGAAACTACTAAAATTGGGTCAAGAACTGTCCAACGCATTATTAAAAACTGGAAGGATAGTGGGGACCCATCATCTTTGAGGAAGAAATGTGGCCGGAAAAAAATCCTGAATGATCGTGATCGGCGATCACTTAAACGTGTGGTGAGATCAAATCGAAGAAAAACAACAGTAGAACTCAGGGCTATGTTTAATAGTGAAAGTAAGAGCATTTCCACACGCACAATGCGAAGGGAACTCAAGCAATTGGGACTGAACTGCTGTGTAGCCTTAAGAAAACCACTAATCAGTGAGGCTAACCGGAAAAAAAGGCTTCAATTTGCTAGGGAGCATGAAGATTGGACTCTGGAGCAATGGAAGAAGGTCATGTGGTCTGATGAGTCCAGATTTACCCTGTTCCAGAGTGATGGGCGCATCAGGGTAAGAAGAGAGGCAGGTGAAGTGATGCACCAATCATGCCTAGTGCCTACTGTACAAGCCTGTGGGGGCAGTGTTGTGATCTGGGGTTGCTGCAGTTGGTCAGGTCTAGGTTGTGCAACAGTATGTGCTCAAAGAATGAGGTCAGCTGACAACCTGAATATACTTAAAAACCAGGTTATTCCATCAATGGATTTTTTCTTCCCTGATGGCACGGGCATATTCCAAGATGACAATGCCAGGATTCATCGGGCTCAAATTGTGAAAGACTGGTTCAGGGAGCATGAGACATCATTTTCACACATGGATTGGCCACCACAGAGTCCAGACCTTAACCCCATTGAGAATCTTTGGGATGTGCTGGAGAAGGCTTTGCGCAGCGGTCAGACTCTACCATCATCAATGCAAGATCTTGGTGAAAAATTAATGCAACACTGGATGGTTATAAATCTTGTAACATTGCAGAAGCTTATCAAAACAATGCCACAGCGAATGCGTGCTGTAATCAAAGCTAAAGACGGTCCAACGAAATATTAGAGTGTATGACCCTTTTTTTTGGTGGCGACTTTTTTTTTGGCCAGGCAGTGTATTTTATTACGCTATTGAGCTATTTATTACATTTAGTAGATCACCATAATAATACCAGTCTATGTCATATTTGTATGCATATATAAATTGTAGGCTATAAATTACAAACCAAGCATAGTAAGCCTTCCTATAGGCTGCAATCTCGGACCTGCCTTGCGATTCCAGCCCATACCACCGCTTCTCGCAGCCGTCTGAGACACCGAGGGTAACGCAGCGTTGATCTGTAGGCTGATATTATCTCACCCATCCCGCTTGGATTAGCTGTTCACCCCCGAGCCAAATTTCTTTTTGATTACATGCTTTTGCTCCAGGACCAACTGGACCAGCAGCAGTAACTGGTCGTGGCTCCAGTTGGGCTTTCGCGGTCTTTTTGAACTTTCATCCATGACAGTTTAGGGCAAACAAATTTGTACGGCCTAACATGATCGCTACATATTCTTATTGGGAAATAAGTTGTTCATTATTGGGGTAAATGACGGGTTTTATTATTGCCCTGTTTAATGCTATTGGCATTTTTACAACCATCTCTAGAGTATGATATGTGGGGGCAGCGCATAGTGCATTTTCGGGAGTGCTCAACACGTTATTATTTAATGGGACCAACCAGCCGCTTGAACTATTTCCTTATTTTTTCCTCCATGGGTTGTATGTGTGATATTTTTTTCAATGGGCCGCCCTGTCACCAAACAACCAATCACCATGCTCATTGTCCCAAGACTCGAGCATGAAAATTGACATCATCAATAGCAACGGAGATTTACTCGCACCTATCTCAGAGCTATTCCTAGTCAAGGAGTTACCAGTTTTCTTAACTAAAAGTTGCTCTCAGCGGCATTGGGAATAACTTTTAAGATTTTACTCCTACATAAAATGTTTTAGCATGACTTAGGAGTACTCCTAGCGGTAAGATAAGATGCTTTGTGAATACGGGCCCAGGTCACTCTCGGGAGTGGGGCCAATTGGATTGTTGCGTTTTGCTCACCAGGAAGAGATGATTTTGGCTCGTATTCAGAAACGAAACTCACACTAATTGAGTATGAGTGAGTACTAAAACTTAGTGTCAGGTTATACTAAATGAGTCAGAGGTTGCCCTAACACTCGTTTGTTTTCAGAGATCTCACTCACTATGAAAATAGCCGCTCTTTCTGAGTGAAGGTTGAGTGCAGGGAACACCTCCCTTGAGCCGCACTAACTTGCGCCGGTATTTCGTTGTCATGGCTTTCAGGTGGTTACAAACATTAGAAACTCTGGATCATTTACTGCCACGTGCTCAACGCAATCGCAACTACGCACATTTTTACTCTAATGATGATAACAATGCCGGTAACTTTCTAATTGACCACCTGGTTTTAGTGTTTACGTGTGCACTGTGGTGAACTCGAAGTTAGCATTTGCGTACCCACCAGTAGCTACAGGTGAAATGGCAATAGGGGAAGCTCAAAACCATCCCTTAAAAATTATGAGTGGACATGTTTTCAATCATTTAATAGAATTTTATTTATTTGCACTCCAAAAATCCTAAGGGTTATCATGTGTCGCCAGTTCTACTTGTTAAGTTAGAATGAGCACTGGTAGTTATCGCCCTGTTTTCAATTAATTTAAATTACCATTGCAGCAACTCTGAAAACTCTCAGCATTATCAGGTGTGGCCAGTTTTCATTAATGAGGCATATCTGTCAACTCTCACGCATTCAGATATCTTGCGCTTTTCTTTACTCATGGGTTGGAAAATTCTGTGCTCAACTGGCTCATGGGGCACCGTGTGTATTGGTCTGCGAGGCTTATGTAGCTTTAAGTCACGAGAATCCATTCTTTTCTACATTCTTAATTGATGAATGAAGAAGGAAAAGTCTGGCGCGTTTCACAGCTTGTTGCTTAGTGAGCCTCGCGGGCTGTCCTGCACCTTTCGCGAGACACACGACCACAGAATTTATGAAGACATGCTAATATTTACGTTGTCAATTACGTGCGAAAGAAACGCCTCAATTTTGTGAAGCAGTGTATAACAACGCTATCAAAAATAAATTTGATTGTCGTTTTACCAATTAGTCTGAGAAACTTTCTAATCAAGAAAAGTAAACCGCGACAGGTTTAGGTCATTCAGCACTGAAGGGTGAGGACTGAGCGTCCCTTTGCAGCGGCCGGCGCACCGCCAATGGTACCCAGTACCCACTACTGTCAGTTATGCTCGAGTGGCATTTGTGAATAGCAACTGGCGAGGAGTGGGACCGCTCCCTCCGTAAGTCGTAGGTCGATCTCTTTCTCACACTCCAGTTACATTTCAGTCGTACTCACTATAGGGTGAGCGGAGGGTAAACGTGAATGTCGTTTCTGAATATGGGCCGGGGTTCTTTAGCCATTAAGGCACAGCAACAATCACCTGAAACCCAGTATTCTTTCTTTCATCAAGCAGTATATAAAGGAGCTCTGCTCTCTGTGCCTCGCTTGAGGTGCAAATGATCCCGGTTCCATCTTTTTGACCCATTTGGCTCGGTTTTGCTTTGAAAAGGCAACTTAACATGCTTATTTGGAGTAAAAAAAAATGACTTCACATAAGCAGCCAAGAATGGGCTGCTGATGTCACAATCACAATCTTGAGTAATCACAATCATCACAATCTTGAGCAAATTTCAACTCAAATCACTCACAGCAGCCCGTGTCACACGCCTTGTGCCCTGGAGAGTACACAGAAGGGGTGGTATTAAAACACACCTTGCTGATATACTAAAGGCCCCCAGTCTGTTGTCACCATCAGCACTGGTCTCTGAGCAGGGTTCGGTGTCAGAGGTTAGCGTTGCGTAGGGAGGGGAGGGAGCAGTGCGGAATGCACCACCATCAGGGTCACAGACTCTAGGAAACATTAACAAGCCACTCTGCAGTAGACTCACTGTGAGCTGGAGCCAGCTCTGAAAATGTCAAGACTATAAGCTGTCATACAGGGAGTAGGCCTGAAGTGCTTTTTCAGTACATTATCTTCATGATTAATGATTATTTTGCACTTTAAAGACCCAGTAAAATCAAAATTAACTCGTAAACCGCTGCTGACGGGCTTGTTTTCATCTCAACATAACAGTCATAGTGAAGCAGTTATATTAGCAACATGGCCATAACCCCTCAGACCTCCAGCTTGGATTTCTCACTGACTAAACAAATAGGTACTGGCAGAATCATTACAAAATTCAGTTTGAATGAGAATTCACCAGTGAAACCATTTTCCCAGTCAATTCTGCCGAAATGAGATCAAAAACCTTGCTCCTCACTAAAATTTCATGAAAAGGTAAGCAACTCCTTGAGCTTAGAGACTTGGCAGCATTTCAGTAACAGTGATAGAAACAATTATGATATCACAACCACCAAAAAAACAAACATTTACGCACAAGGAGAAGAGGTATTGAAAGGCAGCTGTCTGTTTAGAGAGAAGATCAGCATCCAAAGGTTTTACTCCAAAATACATCATACCGAGTCTATTCTGCAGAAGTGGATAACACCACACTCACTGGGCTACCAAAGCAACGTTCTTCGAGAGAGTTCTTGAACGATAACTGCAATCATTGCCACACCAGAGCAGCATACTTCACAACTCGCAATTTCAGGGGCCTAACCAAGGGTTGAGCTGCGAGGCTGATGACGGATTGCCAGATGACACATCAAATTCCTCCCGCCCAGGGAATTGAGCAGAGTGAAAAACCGTTATGAGGGTGTGGTGTAGAACAGCCGCATTGGCGGTAAAGGAATGACCTCATTGTTTCCCAGAAAAGGCCGCACATTGGCGTGGAGGGATGTCAGGGTCGACAGGAATAATCATGAAAACTTGCTGGACGAGAGCTTGGTTAGCATCACTCCTCCTGCAGCGGATTCCTCAGTTTATTAAAACATGGACCTGCCCGCGCATTCCGTCAGCAAGATCCGAGCCAATTCATGAACGGACTCAGGAGTGACCCGTTTCTATGGGCTGGAGTGAATAAGTGCGGTTACCAGTGTGAGTGTGTACAAGAATGAGCCATTATGTGTGCAGCATGTGTGGGGCGCATTGACAAAGGAAATCATTTCAGGAGTAGCAGAACCACAATTCTGAGTCAACTTTGATACAAAAGGATTGTGACTGCAGAGAAAACTGCCATTGAGACGCCAACAACACAGGGATATAATGGGCTCAAGTACTGCAAACATTAAAACTGCTGCCCACAGATATAAAAAGGAATGTCCTTACACAGTCACACCATGAGCAAGAGCAACCTAAGTAGGTCACTGCATCAAATGCTGCTGAATATTAAATCAACTAATGTGCAAATACAGCTGTGCTGTGCACTGTGAAACAGAACCATGCTTAGTGGTAACAAACATTTACAGCAAAGCACGAACTGTTCTATACAGTTAAAATAAAGGAGTGTCACCACGTTTCCTTGCAGATAATGACATCTGCTTTGCTGCAATCTCCTTCATTCTACCACAACTGATATTGGCTAGAGGCACCTACCCCACTTTTTTATAAAGTGGACATGACTCAGCCTACATTCTATTTCAAGTTGACCAATGTGACCTTATTTGCCAGCTAGGCTTGTAGCATGCAAGTTTTTGGTCTGTGTGAGGCCAGTGCCTTATCTTTTTGAGTCTGACTGGTTATTGTTTGGACTATAAAGACCCTCTGCAATGAAACTTAGGCCCAATGCTACTGCTAATGCGCTTTGCTGTTTTTATAGAAAGCTAGCAAACTTGAGTTTACAAGCACATTCCAAATTAAATAATCTCCGTGACCTTGATTCACCTTCTCAGCAGTGTTAAGTACTTCTAACAAGTCTGCAAAATGCAGCATCTTACGAAGGAGATATAAACACCCCCCAAATCTCTTTATTTGAAAGGATTCAAACATTTCAATGGCCGTAAAGATCATCTCAAGTCATTTGAAGTGACATTAACAGTTTATCGGGGTCAATTACAGAGGGCTTAAAGTCCACATGCCACGTACACCAACTCAGTGAAAACTAAAAAGACTAGTGTAATGGGGACAAGAGGTCATTTCATCCTCTACTGGACAGCAATCAAAAGTCACATTATGTCTTTAAGTGTTACTAACTACACAAATTGGCCTGGCTTGACCAGTGGATTAAGAAAGTATGAGACAAGTAAGCCTGCCCCAGACAGTGCAACTTTGCCTGAGGCAAGTGACACGTGTGTATACTGTATCAGGCAATGTTGCACCGTGTGGGGATGGTTTTTGCTAAGTAACTTCGCGTGACTGTACAACAGTGTATCTAGCATGCTAGATGTTTTTGCGTCACGTGAGGAAGTTACTCACCATGTGGGGGCTACCTGCTGCAATTTTACATGTGCTCGACCAATCACAACGTGCAGACCCATCATATGATGTGCAGACGAGTCACATGAGACAGAAAAATGGCGGCACTCTCTGAAACTGTAACAGACATCCTGGCCGAGGATAAATTAGTTGAATTGTGGCCATTTTTCCGTATCATGTGACTTGTCTGCACATCATATGACGGGTTTGTATGTTGTGATTGGTCGAGCACGTGTAACATTGCAGCAGGTAGCCCCCACACGGTGAGCAACTTCCTCGCGTGACGTGAAAATATCTAGCATGCTAGATACGCTGTTGTCCAGTCACGCAAGGAAGTTACGCAGCAAAACCCATCCCCACACGGTGCAACATTGTCTGATGCAGTATACACACGTCACTTGCCTCAGGAAAAGTTGCATTATCTGAGGCAGGCTTAAAAGAAACGGCAAAATTACACACTGCGTTAAATTCTGCCTGGCTGCGCTTATCTCAAAACGGAAAAATAATGAATAATAGCAGGAACGCATTACGTCAAAATTGTCCGAGACAAAAAAAGGACACGGCAACGAAATACAGAAATAGTGAGCACCACAATTCCAGAGACAGAGGCACATTTCAAGTTAATCACTCGAACTTAAACATGAAGTCTACACGCTAAAGAGGAGACAGATGGCAAAAAGTTCCCAAAATAAGCAGGAATGGAAGGTGCTGCAGTACAAGCCAGGCTGAGCATCACCAAGATTATCCAACATCTGTGTGATGTCAATGTGCCACAGACTTCAAGCGATTGATTTTCAATTAAATGAATGAATAATTTTGGTTGGTTCCCTTGAAAGATTCCTAAAGTACAATATTTCTCGTGTTGGCATTCTGAGTTTTTCTTTATTCATTTTTTACAGTATTTTTGTGCATTTCCAGTCAATAATTCTAGAGTGCACCATATATCACTCCCACACACGATGGTTTTGCTCAGAATATCAACACAGCAGCGCACTGGAGACTTACTGCCCTGACCTGTCTGTAGCCTATGCATTACTCCATTAGGCTAGTTTCTGAGGTTACAAACCCCATCCAGCATGATTCTTCAACAGCAGATTAAGTCTTTTGCATTCTTCAGTAACTGTAACTTTGGTAAAAAAAAAACAAAAAAAACAATACACTAACTGTCCAAGAGTTTTTGTAACGTCTCCAACCCCATCTAAGATGAACTGCAACCAGCATTCGTAATATGATTGATATAAGAACTATGATCACACAACAGTAATTTCTGAGTGTAAAGGCCGATCGAGATTGGTTAAGACCTAAACATTCCAAGCTCTGGTATTACAGTCCAAACCCAATCAGGAGTTGTTATTGACTGGGATTCCACATTGCTTTGGAATTGGATTGATTTCTTGCTCAAAACGGGAGAAGGTTAGCCTACATTGCTTCACAGCAACATTCTCAGTCAACAAAGTAGATACAGCTGATCAACATAGAGCATTATCGCGTTGACCATAGAAAAACAGAATAGGCACATGTTTGGTCTGAATAGCGAATTGCTGCTGTGCCAGCTGTTTCATTGGTTTCTGAGCCATCAGTGGAGTCCCATATAAAATACAGCCCAACAATGAAACAAGTTGTGGAGTGTCTCGCACACTCTTGCCAAACGGCAGTCAAAACCAACAAGTTTAGATGGAATTTCAATCAACCCTGTCTAAAACAGTACGATTCATGAAAACATACAGTAACATGTATGCTTCAAGGCTAGTAAGTTAAAATCATAGGGGGCCAAGTCAAAGAGCTACATCTATTTGTTTCCCCATCATGGTTACTATGCAAAACCGTGAATACTAGTCTCTGATTTGCACCGCACTTAGCACTGTCTAAGCCTTAACATCTTAAAATCAGTTTTTTCAATATAAAAATTTATCTTGCTACATGTGTATGGTATGGAGATATATTGAAGATACACATGCCCAAAAGAACTGCTATATCAAGAATATATGCACAAAAGTAATTTTGACACTAACAGTGATTCCACATTTGATGCCTTTTAAAATCGTGTTCGGTTTTTTGTGCCGTCAGCAATAGACGACACTGCCCCGCATAATCCTCACTAATCATGTGACATCATGAACAAGTATGATAAGTATGGTGTGTTTGGAGAATGGGCAGGAGGGTATTAATAATGTTCAGAGCAAAAGATGGTTCATGCTGAATTTGGCATTCAAATGCCTCAGTTTACTGATACCAACCAATACCAGCCCATTGAAAGCTGGAACCTCCCGTGATGAAAAGGTGTGATTACTGGGTTGTACACCCTCATCCATAACACATTTGAAGACACAGCACCATGAAACTGAGACGGGCTACAATCTGGACGCCCTAGAGTCATGACACTGGCTTAGGATCACAATATCACACTCCCACACTAAGACCGCTTCTTTACAGCGGTCAAAAGCACCCAAATTGAGAGACACCTAGGAAACATCACTCAAAGATTGGGCCAACGCCAGTTACAAGACGTCTCCATGAGTAAAGACTTCAAGCTGGTGGACCATACCGTAAGACGTTCCTGACTGACAGAATTTGAGTGTATCATAGAAGCTTCACTGCCAATGGAGGTCACACCTAATACTGAAAGTATGTGACAACACTGACACATTATAGTTCTTGATACTGTAAAAACACATTGCAGGTTATTTTGATGAACCAGAAAGGTATCTGTCAGAAGTATAAAATAATGGTTGAATGAATGTTGCATTTCTTTTGGGCATGAGTAAAGGTATGCTACTCATATAGAGATGTGCATCATGTCAAGACTCCGGTATTGGGACACACTTTGTGGCTTACCTGCCAGTGCCCAGTCCTAAGGCGCACAAACACGCACAACAGCAGCTCAAATTCTATTTTATTACAAAGTATGATGTGCACTGCAGGCCTCATGGGCATTCTTGATTTCATGCACATTGTTGCTTAATATGAGACAGAATGTTTCAACACTATAAATTATTCCTAACTACTCTTTGCTCTCATGGGACCAAACTCTACAGGAACCAGCCTCCTTCTCACCCAACCAAATCCAGGCTAAGAGCAGCTGTCCTGAGTAACAGCAAGGAGCCAAGTGGCGAAATAGAGGCTCAAATGGCGTGTCACTCTCCTTTCCACACAAAGGTCCCATTCTGTCTTAAGCCACCTGTCTCCCCTCTGTCCAGAAGACAACGGGCTGTCCTGTATCTCCAGACTCTGGTCAGCACAGTCAAAGGGTTAAGAAAGATTTCCCTTTCATGCAATAATGTTTGCAAACTGGGTCAGCCAGAAGAGTGGTAAACACGATGCTTTGCTTGCTTAGCCATCAAAAAAACATGTTCCACAAATGTCTTGCAGCCAAATAAACCCAGAGCAAGACTAAGTCGTATCAAATAATGTCCCATTCACAGACTAAACAGTGGTCATATAGCCATGCAACAAGTTGTCAAGCAGGCACTCGCAAAAGAAGTCTGAAGGATGGACACACGGGAAAGGATGTTGAGTTTCAAGCAAAGGGTAGAAAATGAGTCACACGCCGACGCAATTGACACAGTAAAAAGAAACAATCACACTGTGATTGAGTAGTCAGAAATTGTATAAAGTCGCTCAAGGGGCTAAGGTAAGGCTAAATATTAAATGGCACCATCTACAATAAATAATTTAGCAATCACTCTTGTTGGTTGTTGCGTTACCCAATCAATATTAGTTCAGTTCAAAGCATGAAGCAGAATAACGGAGCAGTCTGGTGGGCTAACCTATCGTAAGGGAATGCGATGCTACGCTAAAGCTGGGGAAACAGATCGCCAACGTATTCCCCACAATAACGTTAGCAACCGAGAGCTAGCCTTCACATCACCATCGCGTAAAGATATCACACCATTTAAGATCCATCCCTACCTTGTTGATTTCTTCCAGTTTGTCCCTTTGCTGGGCTTTTAACAGTCCAAACGCCTTTCCACCTGCAAAATATCATGTCAAATACAACGAAACTTATATTTAAATATAATCCACCCTAAGGGGGGTCTCTCACATTATCCTTAGCAGACATTCCCATGAAAAGCCAAGGATTAACGTTTTCTTTAGCTGACTGATGAACTATACAATTTCAGTCATCGTTCGTTATAAGTTGACGTACCTTGTCGATTCTGATTCGAGGGCATGTTACACGCTTTTGCGACGCAGTTGACAGAGAAGGACAAAAGTGAACGACCGCAGCTGGTCTCCGCACTTCGCGCAGGGTTGGAAATGTTAAAGCATGCCTGGGTCGCCAGGGGACCGATCCATTGATGCCCAGATGCACCGCATGCTTGCGGATATCGTAGCAGACCCTTGTGGTGTAAATTGAAACTGCACCACCTACTCAGCGTTTGCTTCATAGAGAAACCAGCACAGGCAGTGACACGATTGTCCTTATTATAAACTTGTTATTGAGAAGCGCTTCATTATCCCTAGCTTCTTTTGGAGTATGTCCTAATCGTGGAATTATCTATTGCTTTCTCCACAAGCAGATCATTCGGCATGCATATCATGAAGGGAGCCAAAAGTCATCGTTAAAGTTGTTTCTTACAGGTATTGAAAAGGTCATGAAGCTCCCATATCGCACATTACAAGGTAATTACCCCCTTAAATTTAATGATGGACTGCATCACCTTTAACTGCATTAAGGACAAAAAAAACTTTGTATATTAGTCTTCATGTCATAGTGGAATCATATTATCCCACCCCTCATTGAATTGCTGCTTGAATTCAGACAACTGTGAAGTTTTACAAGCACTCATTTCAACTCCAACCACATTATCTCTATTGGATAGAAGTCAAGACTTTGACTTCGTCCAGAACTTTCATTTTCTCTATTTTGAGACACGGAGATGCGGAATTGATCTGCGTTTTGGATCTTTGACTCGCTGAAATGATGTTTCACCTTCTGCCTCCAGACAAGCTGAACATTAACCTGACGAATTATTCTGACTCAGAGCTGAATTCACTATTGCTTCCATACAGGCTGCAAAGCTTCTTTTCACCATCGCACAGCCATCATCTCTGACTGATAATTTGTTCTTCTGTAAAATGCAGCTGGATACGAATTAATAAGACATATTTTAACGCTGTGCTTCCACCCTAGATAGCTTTGCCTAGATATGTACCAATGTGCTGAGGTAACTTGCTTTGGCCTCATAAGCCTAAAAGCCCACTCTACTGTATTCATAAGACACTGGCTATCTGTTCGCACAGAGAATAACTACAAACTTAATAGATCATAGAGCTTTTTCGTAAAGGGCTCCACTCATGTAAAATGTCCTAACAAAATGTGTAAGGGTGTCTGATAACTTAGACTAAAAATAGATTTGTTTGATCGAGCTTCTTATCAGATAGGGACTGGAGAGAAGGTATGAGAGGCCTGCCAGTCTTTGCTTACATCTCCTGTTGTGAACCCACCGTACACCTTGTCATTACAGCTATTCAGTGATAGTTCATTACCGGCAGGGGCAGCTTCTCTATGCATGTCTTTTTACTGCATTATATCCCTTGAAGCTTTGCTGTATTTTCCAAGCGACCTTTCCCATCCTCCTCTTCCGTACTGCTGGTTGCCCTTGCCTCAAATCCTCTATAGCAGTCATCCTGGCTCAACTAACACTGCTGTTATGTGCACCTCTTCATCGTGACCTGCCCAACCCATTGTCTAACTACTACTAGCAAGCTGCTTCCAAACTTCAGTTTCATTAAATTGAACCCTTGCCTGCCAAGCTAGTCATTTAAATATACACCTTAAGCCGGCCATAGGAGTTTTCTCCCTTTCCTCTATGCGAGGGATTTTTTTATTGTCACTGTTGCCTCAGTCTTGCTCTTGCTCAGCAGGGAGGCAGTGGTTTGGCCAATGTTATCAGTGACTGCATTCACATGCACTAAATATTCTGGTTTATGCCCCAAGTCTAAAGAAGACAATATTCCCACATGTGAATGAAAATGAATATTCTACTTATATTCCCATTTACATGCAACCAAGCATATTCCAAATAAAATATGACCTAAAATAGGATTAAAAGTTTTCAACAGGTGGCAGACTTGACTAACCATATGGACACAGCCAACTCACTCCATTATTGACTCCATCAACCTCCTTCTTGAAAAGGTTGAGGCAGAGCAGCAATATTGGTGCATGTTAAAAAAAATTGCTATTCAACTCTTTCATAACTTCTGACAAAAATGTGGGATCTGATGACCACACACAGGCAAATTGCGGAAAAATTTCAATTGAGACGCATGTGCCGAATGCGCTGAATAAATGTCCAACAAATGCTCCAAGAACACAAATAATTTCGGCATATCCCTAAACTTTATTGAGAAATGTTAGATTTGAAATATTCAAGTGAAATAAGGCTTATAATTGACCCAAATCAAATTTGGAACAAGAGCATTCAGAGAGCCCAGCACCTCTGCCACGCCAAGGCAACTTTGCGCATTAATTATTTTCGTTGGCTGATATAGGGTGTTGTTGCATTCCACTGCCAGGTGGCAGCAAAACCCAAAAGCCAAACGCTGATTGGAAATCTGGCCCATTGAATAGAATTCAAATCTCTGCCTGTTGTGATTCTGCTTTTTTGCCTGTTCCATGCCTTGTTCCATGTTTCTGCCCCATGCCATGCTTAAGTTTTGTGCCTGGCCTTGTGCCATGTTTGGATTGACCCTCGTATTGCTTGACCACTGCTTATGTCTGACCATTCTTTGATCTTGTATTATGTTTTTGTGATTTTAGATTTCCTTGTTTTATTATTTTTCATGTTCAGATTTATTCCTAGTTCCTGGTCATGTTTCATAGTCTTTGCCATGTTTCATAGTTCCCATGCCATGTTTTATGACTATGCTTTGCAGTTTGTTTCCCCAGTCTTGTCAGGTGTGTATCTTTGCTCACGGTCCCTCGTCTTGCGTGCCACTCATTCGGGTGATTTATTGGTTTCTGGGTTTCAATACTTTCAAACTTCTTTCATTATCTCGTGTTCTTCCTTCCTCTCTCTTTTACTATCTTACTAACACATACTAACACATTCGAGTTTCGCCGATTCCCCGTACTGTACCGCATTCTTTTTTTTTCGACCTCTTTTTGTCCGACAATGATTTTGTGATTGGTGCCCTGTGTATGACTCTGGATTACGCCCATTGGAATTTTATTTTGGATTGCAGACATTGTACTGTTGGCAGATCTGTTGGGGGGTTTCCCCCTTCAGAAATAAAGCCTCCTTTTTGTATTTTACTGGTTGTCGCCATTGGTTCATTTCGTAAAACCCCACTGCCAGCATATCAGGATTTGAACTTAGGCCTATATCTCAGCTGTACTTTGGCCGAGATAAGCCTAAATCTAATCACTTGTTCCTCTTGTGCTACTCTAAGATCCTGCAAAGTTTGGTTAAAATCTATTTGGGCATTTTTGAGAGATCCTGCTGACAGACAGACAAACAGATAAACAGCGGAAAAAACATACACCTCCTTGGGAGAGGTGAATAATGCCATATTCTGAATATTAGTGGAAAATAAGTGTGCTTGTAAACATGCTGACTGAAGCACATTGTGGAAATTATTTGCCAAATGTACAATAATAGATAATACAAATAATTATGATTTGGTTACTCTGACATATTGGGACCAATTTCCACTTTCCTCTTGACAACGTGCATTGTCCAGATCCATCACAAAAGGTTGAGGGATCATCCAAGGCCTTTTTTTGGAAATCTGTGATAAATCTAATGTTTTAGATTTTTCTAAGGGGTAAGGCGCGGGTATTGTAATCACCTTGATTTTTGCAATTAGTGATTTCTTCGTTAGCAAGATTACGAGAAAACCACAGCCTCAATTTATGGCAATATTAAACATTTCAGTGACTTTTTACCTTGACCAAGATTCAATTTATTCCAAAATTTAATCGGATCTATTGGTCTGTTGAGTCATGGCCCAATTTTTGGCTAAGTTTGGTCTCATAATCTTCCTAACAAAAAATAAATAAATAAAGATAACATAAATGCACAAACCAAAATGATTTTTGTAAACAACTTACCGCTGAGGTCTAATATTATGCAAAATATTTTATGGAATGCTTTAACTAAGAGTAAATTCTGACTATCAAATGCCTAATGAAGACAGAACATAGCACTCAGAGATGGCAGAAATCACCCCATTCACGCAAATATTGGCAAGTGCGGAATCACAAACAAACATGCAGAGCCACTAGATGGCAGACTTCACGCATTTGCGCAAATATTGGCAAGGGCAGAAACACAGACAGACATAAGAACACACAGTCCCGCTAAAAACAGTACTTCACACCCACTCCATGGGGTGAAGTAATAACAGTTATATTGTGTATTTATTGAATTTAAAAAAAACTTACATTGGCTAGCAGATGCAATTTAAATAGTTTTAAAAGTATATATTACTTTTATAAATAATATTATAAAGATATTTGCGAGGATCAAACATAAAAAGAATCATAAATTATGTTACAAGGCCTATGAGATATTCTTTAAATTGCCTGCCTTGTGTATATTATATTTCCAGTTTCCAGGCAGTTTTGGCCCGTGGTTCTCAAAGGCGGCTCTGGGGGGCCCTGTGTATGCTCGCTTTTGTTCCAACCGTAATTGCATGACTCTTGAGAATATTGTGTATATTTTTCTCTACTGTAAAGAATTTCAGGTGGCAACATTTTTAAAATGATCATATTAGACACCAAGAAAAAAAAATAAGCTCCAAATTACATGGCTGAATATATATACAGTTGCAATCAAAATTAATCAACCCCCATTGCAATTTGGGTTTACTGGCAAAATCTACAAACTTTCTGCTGTTTGTGATGAACAGATTGAACAAAGAACATTTTAAATAGCTCAACACAACTAATATTACAAGTGGTTTCTCCAAATTTATCTCCAAATGCCACTTTTAATGACTACTGCAGTCTCAAAATTATTCAACCCTCAGAATAAAATCCGTCATAAGAGCATATTTGCAAATCAGGTGTCGTCTCAAGCACACCTAATACAGGTAATGAAGAGCTTAATTAGATGCAGCAGGTTTGCTTGAGATAGAACACATCAAATACTTGCACTCGCTAGGGGTTTGTTGACTGTGACATTTGATTGCATATCAGAAATATGGCTGTCAAGAGGATTGTACAAAAACCTAATAGAGGGGAATCATTGCCTGGCACAAACAAGGAAAAGGATACAAAAAGGTAGCACAGGCACCGAGTGTCCATAGAGATACAGTTGGAAGCATAATTTGCAAGTTCAAAGTTAATGGAAGAGAGGCTACAGTGCCAGGATGTGACAGAAAGAGGAAGCTATGAATGGCTGTCACCAGATGTCACCAGGAGACGGGCTGTCAAAAACACTCGGGTGACTAAAGGAGACCCGCAGCAAGACTTGGAGACAGGAGGCACTGAGGTTTCAGTTTGCACAGTAGGGCACATACTAAACGTTGAAGGTCTCCAAGACACACACAACTGATCCAATATGCTCAAAGCCAGATACATAAGCCGCAGAGGTTTTAGGATACTTTTCTGTGGAGTGATGAAACAAAACTGGAATATTTCAGGCTTATGAATCAGTGGTATGTCTGCAGGAGGAATGGAGAACATATGCTGAAAAGTACACCCTGCCTACAGAGAAGAATTGTGGGGGCTGTTTGATGCTCTGCAGCTGCCTGGCTTCCTCTTGCACTGCAAAGTGTGGAGGGCAAGATGGATTCAGTCGAGTACCAGGATATCCAAGGAGAAAATGTCATGTCATCTGTCCGGAAGCTGGCGCTTGGGCATCATTGGACCTTCCAAAAGGACAATGATCCTAAGCATACCTCAACATCCACCAAGGCTTAGTTTCATCAGAAGTCTGGGAAGATTCTAGAGTGCCCATCACAGTCGCCTCGCTTGAACCCCATAAAAAATCTCTTCTGGGATTTGAAGAAGGCAGTTGCAGTATGCAAACCCTAGAATATTATTGATCTGGAGGCCATTGTCCATGAGGACTGGGCTAAGATTCCTTGAGAATGCTGCCAGAAGCTGCAGCCTGCATACACGTCACATTTCCAGCATGGCACAAAGGGTGCTATATTAAGAATTGAAGCACTGATTACTAAAACCCCACAAGTCAAGTCAAGTCAAGTGTGACTTGACACTTAGTAATATGGTTTTAGTAATAGGTGCTTCAATTAAAGATGCTTGTCATGAAGGGGTTGAATAATTTTTAGCCTGCAGTAGTCATTAAAAGTGGCATTTTGTGCTAAATTTGGAGAAGACACTTATAAAATTTATTGTGTTGAGCTATTTGAATTGTTCTTGTTTGATTTGTTCATTGCAAACAGCTGAAAGTTTGTACATTTTGCCAGTAAACCTAATTTGCAGCGGTGATTAAATAATTTTGATTGCAAAAACTATATATATATATATATATATATATATATATATATATATATATATATATATATATATATATATATATATATAGTTGCAATCAAAATTTATTGCCCATGCTGAGCTACAGAGCAATCATGTAGAACTTAACACACAGCTGCATGTTAGACTCGGGAAAGTACAGTACTACCATTTTAAGTGGAACCGCTGTAAACAGTTGCTAAGCTAGCCCGGTGCTAACTCACAGTGGAATTGAGCAATTCATTTTAATGTGAGCTTTGCATTCTTTCCAATGTAAGTACTGTACATCAAAGGCACAATACATACTCTTTGTATTCCTCATTAATTTTGAACAACTGAGCGACAAGGAAGAGTATTAAATTGTGCTATAAAAAAAAAATAACAGATGGATGACATCTTAGTCAAATACGGTTTCAATCATTATCCCCCTGCCTTGTTTACTCTATGGGAGAGAGACGTAATAAGATTATTCAAATTTCCAAAACTCAAACATCCCAATCTGGCAACCAAATCCTCCCCAAGTTCGAATGATTCAGAAATTTCCTTCCTTCCTACGAGTACAAGCTAGTGAAGGTTAATGTGCATTAAGTATTGGCACAAAGTGGTTGCTCTCCGTCACCTTGATAGGTGCTACACGTTGATAATTGAGATGAGTTTTGAGATTGTGTACAATATAAATGTGATCTTATATTGTTAAATCTGTTTCCCATAAATCACTTCAAGTTTTTTTTTGCTTTTTGTTCTCTTTTACCAGATGCAGGCTGCAATACTGACAATTATGGGCCAGAATAACTGTGTTGCTTGAAGAGACCATAAGGTGGCAGATTCCCAAAATAGATGGCAGCTTAATTATTTCCTCATGATGTGATGAAAAGTATTTCAGTCGCCATTTTTAACAACATCTTGGCTGTGTTTCTAACACAAGAAAACAGTTCTACGCTCATCAAAAGACCAATTAGCATATTGCTTTTTATCTTTCCGGTCATGTGGAAAAGGAAAGACTCGAATAAAATAAAACACTGCACAAAACAAGTTTTATTTATCCTCACACAGGCTCAGTGTATTCAGTAGGACATATTCAACTATTAATGCCATTTTGAAGATGTTCTTGTATTTGTTTTCATCATTTATATAGTATTTTAGTGCATAAATGTGAACCCCTCATTTCAATGTTGCTTTTAAATTGACCGTAATGACCATGAATGCTACAGTATTGGTAATATCCAGAATAAAATGTAAGTATCCACAATGAATATTCAGTTCACTCAGTGTCAGGGTTTAAAAATGTATTCTTATTATTAATTTATGTTTATGGATGCATGTATGTCCTTCCTCAGCAGGTACTAGCCCCACCATGTGGACAATGCGGGTGATAGATGACCATAACCAACTAAAAGACCAACAGGAGAATGAAGGGAGAATGAAAACGATGGCGCAGAAGCACTTTTGTGTGAGTAATATCAATATAAAATCTCCCCACCTTCCCCATTTCACTTCACTTACCATTTATAAAGCATCTAAAAAGCAGAGGAAAAATTCTATTACTATGTGCAACTGAACAAGGTCACTGGAGGGCTTCAATTTCATATAACGGAATAGACAAATCGGAACAATTGCATTATTCAGCAGATCTTCCTGCTGTGAAACTTCTTTGCCATCATGGCTGCCGCTGGAATGCTCTGCTTTCCCTTTACGTCGCACATAATTGAATAAAATACCTCAAAATTGAAATCCAAACTGAGTCTGTGTTCCTGTATAGTGAGAATATCAGGGGCAAAAGCCTCATTTTTAATTTAACTGCATTGATTGAAAATGGTTTGCTTCTTAATTAACGAAACAGATGAAGCAGAACTCCTCTAGTCCCCCACCAGTATCAGCACTTTTTTTACTTATATAAATGTGCTGGTGTCTCAGGCCTTACGGAAGTATCCTAGTTATTTTTGTATTTTGTAAAAAAAAAAAAAACATGACAAAACTATGAAGAGGAATACAAAAAAGAGAATCAGAAGAAACAGGCTCAAACATAATCTCCTCTCAGTGGGCCTGATTTACTAAGACCTTTAGCACATGCAAAAATGTGCAAAACCAATAACATTGCCACTGATTGGTCCAAGGCAAGTTCTCTGGCCAATTGTGGGCAATGTTACTAGTTTTACACAGGCATAAAGATTTTGCATGTGCTAAAGGTCTTTGTATATCAGGCCCAGTGTGTCCAAGTGCCACATGAGTCAGTGCATGTATTCACTGATAGGTGACAAATTAAAAGAAACATCTGAAAATGAGAGCAAATAACAAATACAGGTATCTTTTATTTGTTGAACAGATATTAAATACAGATAAGAAATATTGCATCATGCTGGTGTACTGCATGATACAATGAAGCAATTAACACAAATCATTCCCTGTGTCAGCAGAAACAATCCATCAGCAACTATAAACAGGGATACTACAGTAAATTTGCCGTGAATTAACCCCTCATTACAAGTACATATGTACAGCTGAGAGTTAAGTTGTGCAAAAACCATGGGACCTGGTCAACAGAGATATTGAACAAGGTGACACATGATCATAAGGGTTCTCCTTAGCCGTGTACTAAGTATGTATTTTGTAGACGAGTATATGCGTGGCCCGCTCCTACACAGTGCTACAGGCCGAAATACTCGCCCCCAGTGGTGAGGCAGTCCAGTGGCTGTTATTCTGTAGAAAATATTTTCCTGCCATGGTCTGAGCTCAGTTCTTCCCTTAAAGGGTAGAGTGAATGCAATGAAAGTAATTCTCCATAATCACCTTTATTTTTTTTTTTCAACCTTAATGGGAGTTGTTCCTTCCGAGATGTTCCCATCTATGGACGCGAGGGGTCATCAAATAGTTCAATGAGTATGAAAATGACCTGAATGATATGCTATTGCCTTTGCAGTCACCACATCTCAACCTAGTTGAACATCAAAGAGAGATGTTGTACCGACCCATGAGACAGTGCTCTCCACCACCATCATCATAACACCAAATAAGGGAGTATTTTTTTGAAAAAATGCCAGTCCATCCCTCGTTTAGAGTTCCATGGACCAAGAATCCATGCCAGCGTGAAATGAAGCTGTTATGGCGGGTGATAGTGGCCCAAAACTGTACATAGACACTTTTTGTTGTTTTTTTTTTTATTTTACCCGTCTGTTATTGGCATTATTCCCTACTTGGAAGAAATGCAACAGCTCAATAATGTGGAAAAACAGCAGGGAGGACTTATCTGATCCTGTTCATTGCTATAGGTCAGAGCTCATCTTATCCAATTCTGGGCAGAGCACATCTTGCTTTCTGACCACAGACCCTCTGCTTGCCAATCTCCTCACAGTTTTCAGACCTCTGACACGTCCGCACAGCTCTGGGGCAGGTGGAGTGCAATGTCCTGCAGGCTTCGCCTCTCCTCTTTAATCTCCTCAATATCTCGGTCCACCTGGACAATCTGGGCCTCCTGGTCGCGGGCAGCCTCATGTAGAGCCTGAATCTTTCCGCTCAGGGCTGGACTCTCCACGCTGTGCCTCAAGAAGCCCAGCCAGGTCTCTGTCTCTCGCAAGATTCTGTCAAACTTCTCAGTGCCCACCTCCCTTTCTGTTTATAACGGGAAAGATGGAGCATTTTTTTTCTTTTTAAGGACTACACATCCACCAAAAATAATTACAAATAGGCCCCCCTTCCTTATCTACCACAGAATGTGGTGGTTCTCATTATTAGAAACAGAATCCACAATTCCCCAGCTTAGCAGAAAATGTCTCTTGCTGGAAAATTTTCTGATTCTTTCTGCTTTAGGAATCAAAAGGATTTTTGTTTATAGTACTCATATAAAAAAGTAAAAGCAAATAAAAGAATACCTTTCATTTAATCTATTTGCACTACAGTACACTTCAGGCTTTGTAATATTTTAAATGATCAAAACAGAAAGAAAGAAACCCCCAAAGATTAAAGGATTTATAGAGAAATAGCTTTTCTGACACAGCATTTGTTGCCTTGAACAAAAAAACAAATATAACAAACAAAACAGAAAATACCATAGACAAGTGATTTGAATTCCCTTACCTCTCTGAACTTGAAAATAAATTCAATGAGTATTAAGGGAATGTCATGATGCAAACCTATCACGTAACAAAGAGCTGGCATTAAAATGACTGCCTGTCAAGGAAGAAACTTTTTCCATACCGAATTTGCTAAGCAGCGTTGTCAGGGCTGTGGAATACTCCTCCAGTTTAAGTTTAATAGCTTCAACGTTCTCCCTCATGCCATCGACCGTATCTTTAGTCTGAAATTGCAATCAGACGAAACATGTCACAATACAGGAGTTCAATTATTGTCTGGCAGAATGAGGTTAGCATAATTTCACTACATCTACTAACATGGCCTAAATTATATGAATAAATTAAATCTGACAGTACTGGTGCTGCATAATGTATGAAAAGCAAGTGTAATACAAATAAGTTTCTCCTCAATATTTCAGGTGGCATCTAAATGAATTAAAATTGTACCTCGGTATCTCCCAGAAGAGGTCTGTGAAAAGATCTATTTTCTGCTCCTCATTTGTCAGAGCGATGTCTAGGATTTTGACCTTGCTATTACCTCATTAGTGTCATCCATCAGCGTCCGTGCAGCTCTGAGCTCCTGGTGCTCCAGCTGCTGCAGGACTGCGTCCACTGAGGAGCTCAGCTGCGCAGATGCTTTCTTTGCTGATTTCGCCAGGGAGCGCGTATCCTTTGCATCCTGTCCCCAAAGAAAAGAGAATAAATCTGTTTGGATTGGAGAATCAAGCTGGGTCATTTGTTTGACTGCCATGGTGCAGTACGGTTAATGCGGGAGGCTGAGCTGTAAAGCCCAGTAAACGTGATGTTCTCAACTACGTGGGACCTTGACATTGATGCAAACGTACTCTTGACACTGTGCAACATCTGACCTGCTTTACTAGAACAGGCCCCGATGACCTGGGAAATATTATTTGAACACAATATACTGTAGCTGAGTGCAGTAATGGTGCTCTAAGAGCCAGGTTTCACAAGGTACTGGAGTACTATTCACGCCTCTGATGTGGAGACACATAGCTGACGAGAAGCCGAATAAACAACACGCCCTTGTGTACTACGTGAAATATTTCCAGATATTTTTTAAGCCCATTTTACATTTAAGGTGTTTGTTTTTCATCTTGGATTGACTTTAAAATAGAGGCTTTACGGAAGCAAGCCTTATCCCTGGGACTCACTTTGGAGACAGTATCAGAGATTTTCTTCGCTTCAGAGGCTGTGTTGTTGGATGAGGTGGAGTTCTTTGATGCGGTTTTCACAATCCTCTCTGCCTGCTTCGCCTTTTTCCGGGCATCTCCGAGAATCTTCTCCTCCAACGTTTTCTCCTTCCTCAGTGCAGCTTTTGTCTGAGTCCGCACATGTGGCCACTCCTTTCTCATGTCTGCAAAAAACAGGAATCTCTCAGGGCTCTGACCGTAAAACATTGTAAAGTTAATTGACAGAAGAAAATGTGGTAAATTATCATCGCCACTTTGTGTGCTCATAAAAGTAATTGATTTCTGTTCGTAATAATATCAGATGATTTCTCCATGAGCTAAAATCAGATTATTTCTTTTTGAACATGATGCAATGGATGTCTAGAAAAAAAAAATTGCAATATAGTAATGATTATTTTTCGCCCTTTCAAAACATCAATGTCATGAATTCTCCGTGCAATTCTGTCATACCGATCCACTGGGAAATGTTCCAGGTATGAAAAACATTTGTGGTAACAAAGTGCTAATCTTGTTCAAAGTCTAACAGAGCCTTCCAGCGGACACCAAGAAAACAGTCAGTCCTTTTAGTATGCTATTGCTGTGGGACAAGCAAGTCGCAGACGCATGGGTTTTCAAACAAAAAAAGTTTGTGTGCTTTGTGGACGGCATAAGCAAGCACCTTCGATTTTTTTCATCAGCACTGAGGACTCGGACTCGATTTCTTTCCCCTTAACCACAGAGGAAAGCGCGGCGGCCTTGGTCTCCAGGATCTGAGCCGACAGCTACATGTGGGCGTGGGAGACAAAAGCAGAAGGGTGCAAAATAACAGACACAGCAGAGCCCGAAACCGTGTAGCATCTTTGCTAAGAATAACTCCCGCGTGTGGCTCCTGAGTAACACGCTGCCGCGTAGCAGCAGGCCTGACAGGGGTGATTTGGATTGACGGGTACGGCCTTTGATTACGCTCACACTCGGTTACACCTGTGAATCGTCATTTTGATTGCACATCAAAAGATCATCTCCCCGCCACTGACGTGGGCACCAGGCGTATAGCGGAGGAAAATGGAATGCATGCTTCGCGAACCAGCGCATGCTACCCCAACTGTCACCTGCAACTCGCTTCATAAAAGAGCCACTGACTGGTATTGCAAGCCAGAATTTCCCTACCTCTTTCCCTCAGTAGCTTCCGTTACAGACGCTCACCACTCTCAAAGGGACAGATGTACTGATAATGATGTGCAGTGACTGGGCCAAAAGCAGTTTCTGCCTTTTTTGGCATGTGTGAGAGCATTTTTTTTCCCATTTATGTGTCCCTTCACTTCTTTTGTAAAAGACTTTTTCACATGACGTGCCTGACCTTGCCTGTCAGCAAACTAGCTTGAAAACATTTGTCATATCTAAGAGGCTCTACTAGATACCCTCTGTATAACGTCAAAGGAAAAGGGCTGGTGGGATTCATGATACCAAATCGAACATCTGAATGGTTTCCGTGTGGTTCTGCATCCTCTCGATGTGACGGGCCAGCTCCTCTTCGATCTGAACAACCTGCTCCTCTTCAGACCGAACGTGCAGGTTTGACCCGACCGTTCTGTTTATTAGGTCCTGAGACAAAAAAATGACTACAGCTATAATTTATTTCCATCAGATACCTAAATCAAAATTTCATCATGCGTTTAAATCCCTTGCCTATTTAAGCAACCAAATTAGCCATCAGTCATGCATACTACTTTTAAAATTAAAATCACTGCAGATTTGCTAGTGTTTATCTCCCTACAGAATTTTTACCATTTTTTCTCACCCATATGCCTGCGCTTCCCTGACTTTGTCCATTCATCATTCCTGATAAATTAAAGCTATAAGTCTGGGAATTAGCCCATTCTTTAAAGCAGTGCCGTTGTTACCACTGTTCAGCTGTTACCCTGAACTTTCAGCAAAATTAACCGAGGTTTTAACCTACGCACCTCTGCTTGCACCTGCAGTTCGCTGAGTTGGGATTCATTTGTCCACTGCTGCAGAGAGTCTGAGAAATTAACCGAGGCAGTCACAATCTCGGCAGAATCTCTCTGAATGGATCTGTGCAAATCCATGGCCTCTGACAGCGTCTCATTTGCCTGTGCTGTCAGGTTCTCTTTAGCTTGATGCATTTCCCGAAGCCTGGGTAAGAGGGAATGGGGAAAGCAGTTTTTGTGCTTTCAAGAGACGTGTGGTTTAGTATACCTTTGTGAGTATTCACCACCATCATGCAAGCTGCATTTTCATTTTGAGAACGAGTATCTTACAAATTGGAGCATTATTATGGCTATGGACTAAAAATAATAGTAGAGGATGAATGCCAATTTTAATCTGACTTGCAGAAAAAACTTATGTTAGGTGCTTTTCAAATCAATGCTGGCAAAAACAGAAAAAAGGCTTCTCATGATGGGGCGCTGGGCTGTTTATGCATTATAGTGGTCAAGTTCTGAACTACTGCAGCTACATACTTTTCGTTACTCTGATGCCAGTGCTCTGATACTTCACATTATATTCCATGCAGCGCACTGAGATGGTGGCCAAGAGCTTTACTAAGTCTCCAGCCCCCCTCATACTATATGTAATAGAATTATGAAAGGATGATTACTTATTCTTAAACGAAGACGTATTTATCGCCTATTTTCTACATTCACCAATGCGTGGAAATTTCAGTTTCTTCTTGCTCACAGAGAAGACCACAGTTTTGAAAACAGGCTAACAGACACACAATAAGGCAATAATGTCATTCTAAATTCTCATTTCATTCATAGAGCAGAACAATAACTTTTCTTTTAAAACCGGGGCACTCAATTGACTTATCGCTTTCTGTTCCATTACCAAGTGACAATAGGAGCCTTTCCCAGCATTCGCTCGGAAATAACCCGGCTCTGCAACTGACATGCAAAAATGTGATCACAGCCAGACTCCATCCCCTATGGTATAAATGGCTTTCAGATCAAGGTAGCCTACACTAAACTGAATTACCATGGGGTGAAAAACCAACTGGACTAGGCAACGCTCACAAAGTAATACGGAAATCCAATAAAGGAAGTAGACAAAAAAGCGCACATGAATATTATACTATGAAACCTTGCACAGAAATGTCTATCTGGGCTTAGGCTGCGGGGCTGTGAAGTCAACGGGGCATGAAAAACTTTAGCTTCCCTTTTTTTTTATTTTTATCACATTTCACAGGCATAACAGCAGCCTCTCATGCATCGATTTCTCTCGGCACATGAAAGTGGCCCTTCAGCGGATGAGTTGTTTTTGTACTTACTGCTCAGTTAGGCTCCTAATGTGCACCTCCGTGGAATTATCCTCTAGAAGGGCCATCAAAAGCGAGAAGGTCTGGTTTGATTCCATCAAAGCCTTTTTAGCTATTGATTCAATGTGACTAGTGGCTTCATTGTGACTAACAGGTGGAAAGAGAAAAATGTTGCTTAGAGGAGTTCATTAAACGACTTTGACCAGGAAATATTCTGTCAAGCATGATGATGCACCTGCCTTTTTTCCAGAGCCCGTGATTCATTCACCAACATGTTCCATTGGTTTGGTTCCTTCGGCACTTCAAACGGAATTACCTGTAAACAAATATTGATATGCATTTGTTGGCAAGTGGAATAAATGAAGTGCAGGCTGAAAATAATGTTAGGCTCGGAAAATATGTCAAGATTATATCTTCTAAGCATTAATGCTAATTTCACTTTAAAGTGTTCTAATGCAATGCGCAAATATGCAGGGTATCCCAATTTTGTTTGTTTTTACAATTACTTTCACAGCTGAAAAAAAAAATTAATCGGTTTAAATGAGACTATTAACAAAATATGACATCTATATTGATAAGTTGACCAGAGAATTGACACATTAAATGTGAAGAATTCTTTAACCAGTTGAACAAACTTGTGAACCAATACAGCCAAAAAACTTGAATCATAAACAATTGGAACTCCTCTATTATATACCATTAAATTGAATTCATTAATACATTCACCGCGGCTAGGAGTATACCAGTTTTATTGCAGCTCATTTTGAATGGCCAGATAAACATAGGCTGCCCCCACAGAATGAAAAGAAAAATCATTTGAAAAATATATATTTTTCTTAATAAAAAAGGAAATTGACATCAAATCAAATCGACGTATCTAATATGCACATTTCCTTTTCATTTCAGGCTATTTTCTCCTTGTTATTGAGGAAATGCACTCCACTGCCTCAGGCTCAAAGTCAAACATGTCAAGGACAAACATTATTCAGCCAAACAGACCCTCATTTCAACAAAATCAACTAATAAGGAAACAATATACTGCATATTAGCATTTCCAATTCACCAGAGTCAAAATCTCAACTATGACTGCTCCAGCAGTCCATGTTAAATATTTAATTCACATCCCAGATTCCAGATGCATCTTATCTGTGTTTTTTTTTTTTGATATACTCTATGTACACTGATGAGCCCAAGCATTATGATGACCCGCCAATGATATACTCTATGTACACTGATGGACCCAAACATTATGACCCGCCAATGCTGTTGCTCCTCCACATGCTGCCAAAACAGTTCCATCAAATTGACGTGCACAAGAATGCCCAGACCCAGGGTTTCCCAGTGCAACATTTTCCAAAGCATCAAACTCCCTCCCTCAGCTTGGCTTCTTCCCACAATGCATCATGGTGCTTTCTCTCCCCCAGGTAAACAGTGCGCGCATGCCAGGCATATGTTCATGATGCAAAGGAAAACAGGATTCATTGAACCAAGCAGCTCTGTTTCAGTGCTCGATGGTCCAATGCAGACACTTGCAATTCCCACTGTAGGCACTTTCGGCGGTGGACAGGGGAATATATTGGGCACGGTTAAAACAAAGTCCCATACAGAGCAGGTACATGTACTCCATGGAGAGACTCACTCCTGTCTAAATCATCATTAAAATTTTCTGTAACTTGTGCCACAGTCGTCCTTTTGCCAGATTTGACCGTATTTGCTCAGGTCTCATTTCTTCCGTATCCAACTTGTCAATTACGGGTCCTGACAGTTTTTTTACCGTGTAAGGTCAGCTCGGGAACCTTGACAAGCGCAATTTTTGCAATTTATCAATGTTATTCACTCGATTTGAGCTAGATCATAATATTTCAGCTCAACAGTATACAACACACCAACAAGGCTGCCTACGCCTGCTTGAATTATTAACAAGTTTAGTTTTAGGGCAAATACATTAGCAGTGAAGCCTTGATGGTCATAAAAAAACATTTGCCTGACTTGTTTTTGGTTGAAGTCAGGCAAGCTACAGTATGCATAATCTTTGTGCAAGTAGACCACGGTGGGATAATACTGTCTGCCTGCATCTTACCATGCTGCCTAGCGTGTGGACGGCCTTTCTCAGCTGCGATTGGACAGTTCTGACGGAGACAGCAGGGCCAGCTAGAGCAGCGCACACTCTCTTGTGCTGTCCCTCCTCAGTCTCTTCACCGCCACAGTTCATCGCCGCGGTGATGCTACGCAGTTGGAGCGCCAGCGTCTGCGCAGATGTTTCCAGCTGTGTAAACTGGCTGATAAATGCCTCCCGGGCCTCTGGAAAACAAATGAAGGAGATTAACATTTCATTTACACGGTCAGCTTCAACCACTGCAAGGGTGTCTTGCAGATTATCCATTTATACAACAGCAGTTTTGCTTGGAGCAATTAAGTCAAAACACTTTATCCAAGTGTGGAGTCTAAAAAAATCCCACCAGAGACTATGGCTTTAAAGCCCTGGTTAAGTATCCCCAGCCTGTGCCAGCCCTCCACGCTTCTGCGCCGTGGTGATATGACACATCCCAAATCTCACAGGCAATTCTCATGCAATTTGCATTACCGGGCTGGATGGCATGTCAAAACCGATTAATATCAGGTCATCCTTCTCTCTCCTCTGTTGTGCGCCGTTTGGCTCACTGCTCTCTCGGAGCATAAGTTATCCTCTCAAGTGTGCGAAGATTGCGCATGACAGAGCTAAAGTACTGTGGAGATGTCACAAATAGTGATGCTTTTCAGCAGACCAGTGGCTGACTTATTATAGATACTGGGACCATAAAAATGTTGTCACTTTTATGTTACGATAGGATTGTTACAGTAGATTACAAATTTTGCAATTTTATTCAGGGCTTAGGAATTTAATTAATTCCGTGGGATAGCCAAAGGTCTAGTACTGGTGCTTGAAATGGCAAAACATTTCCTTTCATTGAGCTAAAATGGCTGCTTAGGTCCAAAGTTCAATCTCAAATAAAAAAGATACTTATGTGCTGAAGCATTACAATGGCTATTATCTTCCGCAGAGCACTTAAACTGAAGCCCTGAGTGCATGCTTCATTCAAGGGTGTAATTTGAAATATTTGGGTGGTTGAAATGCACATACTCTTGGAATTTCCCACCTCTATGGTGGTCCAAGGGTATTCTCCAGGGAAGAAATTAAATATTATTTTATTATCATTTCTGGTAGAAGGGGAAAATGACTGATTACTGATTTGAATGCAGAATATAAAAATATCCAAATCATATCATGAATTCAACTTCTTTGTCGTGTCAATATTTCTTTCATCATCATTCTACAACCACAATTCTGAAATAGTTGGGACAAAGTGTAAATTCTGAATAAAATTTAAACGCAATGACTCTCAAATCACATCAGCCAGTATTTTATTCACAATATAACAGAGATAAAATAGCAAATGTTGAAACTGAGAAATTTTACAATTTTATCCACGAAATGAGCACATTTCAAATTGGCTGCTACAGGTCTCAAAAAAGTTGGGACAGGGGCCTGTTAACCATGGTGTAGCATCCTCTCTTCTTTTTAACACAGAGTGGAGGCGTCTGGGCATTGAGGAGTAAATTTCTTGAGTTTAGCCATTGGAATTTGATCCTACTCTTGTTTAATACAGGCTTCTAGCTGCTGGAGAGTTTTGGGTCTCCTTTGACGGACTATTCATTTAATTATGCGCCAAATGTTCTCAATCGGTGAAAGATCAGGACTGCAGGCAGGCCAGTTCAGCACACGGACTCTTCTACTACGAAGCCATGCTGTTGTAATAGCTGCAGTATGTGGTTTTGCATTGTCCTGCTGAAATAAACAAGGCCTTCCCTGGAGTAGATGTCGTCTGGAAGGGAGCATATGTTGCTCAAAAACCTTTATATACCTTTCAGCATTCATGGTACTTTTTAAAACAAGCAACTGTCTCACACCATATGCACTAATGCATCCCCATACCATCAGAGATGCTGGCTTTTGAACTGAACGCTGATAACAGGAGGGGTGGTCTTTCTCCTCTTTATAGCCCAGAGGACACAACGCCTATAATTTCCCACAAGAATGTCAAATTTGGACTCGTCTAACCACAGGACACTTTGCCACTTTGGTACAGTCCATTTTAAATGTGCTTTGGCCCACAGAACATGGCGGCACTTCTGGATCATGCTCAACAATGGCTTCCGTTCTGCATGATAGAGTTTTAGGTGGCATCTGTGGATGGCACGGAGGACTATGTTTACAGACAGTGGTTTCTTGAAGTATTCCTAGGCCCATTTAGTAATGTCAATGACAGAATCATGCCGGTGAGTGATGCAGTGGCATCTGAGGGCCCGAAGTTCACAGGCATCCAGTGAAGGTCTTCAGTCTTGTCCCTTACACACAGAGATTTTTTCCAGTTTCTCTGAATCTTTTAATGATGTTATACACTGTCACTGATGAGACCTTCAACTGATGCCAGTTAACTTAATTACTCGCTAAATATTCTTCCAGCTGATTCTCTTATATATTGCTTTTTCAACCCTTTTTTGCCTGTGTCCCAACTTTTTTGAGACCTGTTCCAGCTAGAAAATTTGAAATAAGCTCATTTTGTGGATAAAAATGTAAAATATCTCAGTTTCAACATTTGCAATGTTATCTATGTTCTATTGTGAATAACATATTGGCTCATGGGATCTGAGAGTCATAGGATTTTGATTTTATTCACAGTTTACACTTTGTCCCAACTAACCCCTCCCCAAAGTCTGTCTTCATAGCAGCATATACAAGGCAGAAAAGAGAGCATAGTAGGACACTGTTGATGGACAGCTCGCTTGCACATTGCGCTGGGGGTACGGTGTCACCTTGAATGGCCAGGAAGTCCTCCAGGGCATTGGGTAGGGTGTCCTCCCCCTGAAGAGGCTGGTGCTGTGGGCCCTGCCGGCCCCTGCAGCTCTGGTGCTTCAGCAGTTTCTCCAGACTCTGCAGCCTCAGCTGGAGTTTATCTGCCTGTAAGGCAGCCGCATACAACCCATATCAAAGAGCCGGGGAGACCATCACCATTTCACACTCTCTGCAAGTGTTTGTCGAGCGCCGGCTCATGTAAAATCTCTGGCCAGCACGCAAGCTGTAAATTCCAATGCTGGTTATCACAGTTTGGCTGTCATTAAAACTGACTCTTCCAGTTGGAACTTGCTGTTAGCAATGATTTGTACATTTGACATTAGTTGGCGGATAGAAATTGCTCACAATTTGCCACAACATAACAGGCCATATACAAACCCCTGTTTCTCTTCATTATTTATCACAGCGAGCTACAAAAAATGTGCTGTTACGTGCGGGTAATTGCAAATTATTCAAGACAAAAGGTGCTGATCTAGCAAACAGTTGCTGTAGCAGTTCCAGAGATGGCATAAGCAGCGCTGCAACAGAGGAGCATTATAGGCCCTGGGTGAAGACATCGGAAGGTAAATGAGTGTTTCATGGGTGAACACAGCGGTGTGAGTCTTCCCCTGCACTTTCTCCAAAGCAGGACCTTCACGAAAAAGACATATTGCCGATGCTCTATAAGAAACCTGATGGCAAGTTACATAATAAACGTGTAAAGTTCTGACCCTTGTTAAAGCTCATGATGAATGTTCACGAGAGGGCGAGATCATTCAAGAACATCCACGTCAAGCACACTCTTGATCTGAACTGTACCTGAGAGGATAAATGGCTGAACATCCAGAAGATTTACCATTTAATTTGGTTTTCATGGGCATTTTTTTATGTTGCACTCTCTGGTTTCTCACTATGCTCTCCAGTCAGGCTATACTTCAATGAGCGCAAACCTGGAGCATTGTAGCAACAAACAATACCAATGTGCACACACTAAACATTTGAGTCTAGTTGTATTTTTTAGTCTGTGTTTGTGGTGGCAGGTGCGTGCGAGGACACGAGTGAGAATGTGTGTGATTGCATGTGAATACCTGATCCCGCAAAAGACTGTAGCAAATGGAACATTCTTCACACTGATGAGTATCTCTGTTGTGGAAGTAGTTGAGCTCACATTTGTCGCACTTGTTGCCCACAAACCCCTCCCGACAGGAGCACGTCCCATTGTTGTGGCACTGCATGGTGATGGAGCCCATGGGGTCACAGTTACATGCTGCATTATGCAGAGGTCAGAGGGATACAGACGCAAACATTAATATAATAGCAATAAAGCAGGTCAGAATTTTGAGAGCTTTTGCTGTCTGATGGGGCTACAAACCTCTGCATCCCCAGGAGGAGAAACTGTAGAAACCTTCTCGACAGGAGTCACACGCCAGTCCCTCTACTCCTGGGCGACATACACACTGCCCCGTGATAGGGTGACAAGCGGAGGAGGAGGAGCCAATGGTATTACAGTTGCATCTAAAAAAAAATTAAAAAAGGGAGAAAGTAACACCGCAGGTGTAATCACACAACACCACAGCGACACTTACAAGCTTTTAAAACCGAGAACCAAGAGATGAAATGGACCCGGGAACAGGATCATGATTGCTGCTTAGCCATCTCCTTAGAGGATTCACCAAATCAGGGGTCTGTATTCTTCAGCAGTGAAGTGCTACTTTACACAAAATGTTCAGCGTTAAATCAACTCATAAAGAGTCTTTTTGGCTCCACTCTCTCAAGATTGGGCTCAAATTGGCTCTGTAAGAGTAAATTTCCCTCTGCAGGAGTTGAATGATCTGTCAACATTTTGCCACGAAGCAGTGAGAGGGTTTACTGATTTTTTTCAGTCGTTATTCATCATTACACGACTAGATTAAATAACCCTACAGTTGTGACTATTGTTTGAAAAGTTTTGAGGATCAAATATTTTAAATGCAGCATTGAACACTAAAGCAAATGGTCAATTATGTGGAGCTAAGTACAATTCACTCTCGAATTGATTAAACTGCTTATTGCATTGGATTTTCAGTTTGGATTTGAAAATGGAATTGATTATGAAGTAGATTTATACAATTTAAGAGTATAATTGTTTACTGAAGTATGGCTTCAATTCTTTGTTAGATTCGCATTGAGGAGTGGTATTCTCAGGTCCGCTGAGATGTAACCTCTGAAGTACCCTTCTGCCCTGGTACATCCAAGAGAGACACTGCTTCAGGAGGTTAAGGTTTTCACAAGAGACATCAGTGTGTGCAGCGGTTATTACAGTGCTGTGTTATTAAGTGAATGTGTTCTACAGCACGGCTCAAACCCATTTTTCTCAACCTGGCCAGCCAATCAATACCACTACTAAATTCGTACAGCCCAGGCGAACACCATCATGTTCAAATTCTCAACTGACTGGCTTGGTAAATAAAAAGAAAATAAACAAACTGAAAACAAAAATATCCCTCCTGCATGAGTGAATGACTACAGTGGAATGAAGGAAAGACCCATGTCAATAAATCTTGCTGCCTTATCCCACTCATTTCAGCCAATGCTTCGCAATGATGCAGCAATGATAATACCTTAGAACCTCCCCACCCCCTCCCCAAATGAGGTTACCCCTCCCTCGCACCTACCTCTCACATCCCAAGCCAGGCCTTAGATTAAAGTAGCCAATCGCACAGTGACCACAGTCTCGCCCGGTCACATGACTCAGGCAGAAACACTGGCCTGTTTGAGGGTGGCAGTCATCAACCGGCCCAGCAGCTCCCTCTGAGTTACACCTGCAAGCTGCGAATGGAATCATTTTTTGAATGATGTCACATACAGTGCTAATATGCTTTCAAGAAATACCCCCAACAACAACCCATTTTGTCCGCAAGTTAGTGCCGCTGTTTCCAAGTGAACACGCTTCACTTTGCCATTAACTTCACCCTGTGGTCAGCATTAAAAACCAGCTGGGGTGGCAGGTGGTAGGACGCCACCACTGCCACTTATGTAGTGGGAACACAATAATCCCAGGCTGGCTTTAGTCCGCACTACCGTGATAAAGCCAGTGGTGGCTCACTACCAGCCAAAGCTCGCTGGTGACATTATTTGCTTTGTATTTTTTTTTCCACACAATCCAAATTGTGGACAAAGCTCAAGGGTAGAACAGCTGTGTCACACTCAGATGAATCTAGGGCTCAGCACAAAATTCAGCCGCTCTGTCACTGCACCCTGAAGGCTCCACAACCTTTTGGCTGGGACAGCAGCACAGCCCTTGTCACACCATCAATATTTCAACTGTGCTCTCTGTAACTCTCGGAAAGACAGAAGAAGAAACAGGCTCTGGACACAGCGCGTTCCTCTCAGAGTCCTGTTATTTCTCTGGCTCAGTGCTATAAATTGAGCTGGTCTGAGGCTCCCTTCAACATCTCAGCTGTTCTGGGGGATGAAGGGTATCTCCCGAGCCACTGTTTCACGTCTCTGCCCAGAGGAGACAGCAGATGAACTGCCCCTTACATCATTGTGACAACACCATTCAGCAGGCCACACCAAGTGGAGGGATCAAGCATCTTTCACTGGATACAAGCAGAGTTCAGCCAGATGAAATATCACATGCATATTTTTTTATCTTCCCCTCCATGTTAGTAGACATAATGGAAGGTGATAAACAGGGTTTTCTGAATTAAATCCTCTTATATTGCAATTAGGCCTAGGTGGTGATTTTGGCTTATTTCAGAAAAGATTTTGGAAAAAGCTCATTCAGAGCAAAATATGCTCTTTCCAAATCCCCATGGAGTCGCAGACTGAACTCTTACAATGCCAATAAACCTTTTTGATCCCACCTCACCCACTCTGTAAACACTAAGCTAGCTCGGGGGCACCACTTTTAAGTATATTTAAAAACCCCTTTTTAACACATCCCATTTTTATTCTATTCCATTTCGTTTGCATTCTCCGTGCTCCCTGTAAAATGCCTTTCACCCCCTCAGACACCCACGTTCGCACTTGTTGGAGCTCTGGTCCAGTGCGTTTCCATAGTAACCCCTCTGGCAGTGCTGGCAGTGGTCACCCTCCGTGTGGTGTAAACACTTAAGGCAGCGGCCTGTCAAGTGGTCACACACGCCCACTGCGTTAGGGTCAACATTGCCGTGACAATGGCAAGGAGTGCAGGGCCTCGCTACACCGAAAGTTCCCAAGGGATCGCCGAAGAAGCCATCATCACACATTTCACACCTTGTTCCTGAGAGCATGTTTGACAGGAAAGAATAGCAAAAATGCACCAGACCATTAGTGAGCTTTTCAATGCAAATAAAAATACATTTGAATGTGCAATTATCCAGTTTGAGAAGGACAAACATCACTCCATTAAGTTTAATGTATATTTCATTACCAGACAAATGTTGTTTCAGTTTCATAACTCAACATGAAAGCTTTTTATTGTTCTTTCTCTGTTTTCTTGTTTGTTTTTCTGTTGTGTGCTTGGCTAGGCTGTTTTCCAATTTAAGAGTTGCAACATTACATCCTCCAGGCAACATCTCATAGCTGTCATAGACTAACATTGTAAGCCCTTCATAGACTAACACTATAAGGAAGTCTGGGACCTTCAGGCTAGAGAAACTCAGGTTAAACACTGCAAAATGTCTGATTGGATTAGTCACAGAATTATTTCCAACCAGCATCCATTTGGCTGAGAAAAAACTTCACAATGAATGCTTCATATACGGCCAGTGCTGATCGGAAAAGCTCACTCACCCCTGTGACCAGGTGGGCAGTTGGTACAGACCACCTCACCAGAACCTGGAACCTGGGCACAGCTGGACTGTTCTGGACAGGGACAGGGCTGGCAGCTGCTACGGCTGCCATTCAAAGCATTTCCATAGTAACCGTCCATGCACCGCTCACACGCAGGTCCCGTAGTGAAGTCTGTGCACTGACAAACGCCTGCGCGAGGGGGGACACAGGAGCTAATCACATGAGTTCAGTTTTAGTGGGACCAGCTGTATACTGCTACAGAACTGAGATGAGGAGCCCACTCTCCATGGCAACTCCAAAGAAACCACTTCCCCCATCCATGACACCCTGACAAATCCCTATCAGGTTACTGCATACAACAGCAGATGAGCTTTCATATGCAGCGTGTTTTGAATTATCCACCCCCTTCCTTAGGGTACAAAATATGCAGGTTCAGCACAAGCATCTGCAGCGATCTGAAACGCATGGACAGGACTGATTGATATAAACAAAATGCGGTTGTGACTCTAATTGAGAGCACGGTTTGCACTTCACTTTCCTCACAGCAGATGGCGATATGCTCTTAGCTACAACCTCATAATCCCCAGTGCCAAAATATACTGACTGGAATGCTAAACCCGTCAGCAGATTATGTAAAACGTAATGATATACAGATAATTTTCCCTCATAATTGAGAAGTGAAAAAATAGCCCAAAAAAAATGCTGGCATCCTGTGCTGTGTACATTAAAAAAGGCAAAAAAAATAAAATGTCTGCACAGAGGCAGCGAAATTACAGCAATTATTGTCTTCGTTTCAGGAGAAAGCACAATTGTTTTGCGCTGATTGTACGAGTGCACTTATAAAGCAGATGCTGGTATTACTTATGTTTCAGAAAAGGGATGCCTGAAGGTAGGCCAGTTGCAGGCATGCTCAACAGTCAAATCATCTAGGTTGCCATTCTTATGGTGGCAGCAATGGGTGTCAATTGTCTGCCTACCCTCCCCTCCTTTGTTCACCACTATGGCAGCAGAAAGGCTACATTTGTCTTTACTTAAAGAGCAGTTCTCCACTGGAGTAGCAGTTTTTCGACTATCTAGGTCAAGATTAGCTGTCGTTTGACAAATAAGCCTTGGGCCATTTTGAAATGGTTGATTGAGCCTCTGAATAATTTGAATTACTTCCAAGATTTAGTAATTCATTTGTAAAGCCATTTCATACAACATAACCCCGGAAATAAAAGAAAGGTCAGTAAAAAACTCTTTAGCTAGCACACACTGGTGCATATTTCATTTGTATGAATTTGCAGTGAAGCATGCACTATTAAAAAGATGTAAGGTATGCACAATGCAGAGCAAAATATAACTCGGGAAAGAAAACCTTGAGGTTATTCACCACAGAGCATTCGTGGCCCGGTGCTTCCATAACAACACACCAATAAAACATCATTTCATGTACCAATACAATGATGAGCACCAGTGGCGATTCCAGACCTGGGGATTGTGAAGGTGCAGTCACGTCCCTTTATGACAATTAGTCCTGGGTAGTTCTCAATCATTTTCCTTTACTGACACATTTTCCCATTATTGTAATTGGCAACTTAAGACACGGTTTCTCTCCATATGCAATCGAACAGCGATGAAATCATGGGCGAAATTCAGTACAGAAAAATAATTTACTTTTTAATAGGCCAGTGCTTTGCGTTGATTGATCAGGTCCATGTTCCAATGAAATATCGCCTTTCACTCTCTGTATTGTGTGGGTTGATTTAAAAAAAAGTGGCACTTGGCAGTGAAATAGGCAGTGTGCTGCTCAAGCTATTTGCGTGAGAGTCGACAGGTATGCAAATTTGAATAACGTTGATTTAAATACAGCAAATAAGCATCCAGATGAATGATTGTCTTCTTACATAACCAGGGAGAACAAGCAGCACCTGTTAAGTGTGGAGTGCTCTCGGAGTGAACCTTTTGTTAATCATGAAAATGACTGAGAACAGGTCAGGACTAATAACTGTTTTAAACTGATGTTTTGTCACAAATCTCAGTTCAGGTTCTGCCACTGTGCTGAACGAAGCCCATGATTTCATCACTGTTCGATCGCATATGGAGAGAAACCGTGTCTTCAGTTGCCAATTACGATAATTGGAAAACGCGTCAGTAAAGGAAAATGATTGAGAACAAGCCAGAACTAATTGTCATAAAGGGACATGTTGCGCCCCCCAGGTCTAGAACCGCCACTGATGAGCACATCTCACACAGCTATTGAATGCGATGACATTATATCACACTCCAAGATCTCACGTGTATGAAACAGTGTTAGGCGGGGGTGGGGCTCTTCAACAGAGTTTTTAAGATGTGCGTATGAACCACACAGCAAGCAAAGGCCTTGAAATCACGTAGATTTATAATGGTAAAAAAAGAGTTTGTGGAAAATATTTTGAATAACGATGCCATTTGTCTGCTCTAGTGATAACTGACACTAGAAAAAAATCATTAGCAGAGTCCTTTGACGCACTGATTCAGCCATTGTGCTAACATTCGATCTGAGCTTTCGCTGCTTCCTCCAACAGCTCCTGTCCATACAGAGCAACCCTTCGCCCTGCTGTGGGGGGTGGGGGGGGTGGCGGAGGAGGCCCGCAGATTAGACGGTTCACAGGATGAACAAGATTTCGTATGTGAGGCACGGAGCACACACTGGGAAAACACAGCGCTGCCTTCAGCGTGCTGTGAAGAGGAACCGTTTATCATAAACACACCGCGGACCCTCGGCTCCCCGAACCTTCTGTATGCAAAGAAGAGAGAAAAACAATGAGGCACGCGGAATGAACTGACGAGAGAAATAACGGACAACGAAAAAAGACTTTTCTGCACAGCTTCGGCCATTTTGAGACTGGGATTACTCCAAACAGATAAAAATCACAGAGTCTGTAAAAGGGAGGAGTGGGGTGTTTTCAGTTAATACAGAGATGCGGGGCATTGCCCTGAGCTGCATTTTCTCTCACCCTCCCTCCCTCCTTCTTTCTCTTTCTGTCTTTCTCTCTTCCTCTCCTTCTCATGTTTATTTATTCCTCAGAATTGGAATCATAAGCCCTTCCACATAATATCCAATCTTGGGAGGTCTGGGGTGAGAGCAACAGTTTGTGTAAATAAGGAATGTTTATTAGAGACTTTCATGTAAACAGGCTGCACAGATCACAGTCTTAGTCCACGCAAGGTTTTCAGGAAATTAAAGGCACCCATTTCCAACCCTGTTAATTTCCCCTGTTCATCACCCAGCTTTACAGCGCTATAATACACGGCAGATGTGGAACTTCTCATTTGTATAGATGAGGATGTCTAACTCAATCTCATCATATTAAACAGCTGCCATGCATTCATTAGCGACAACTCTCACACAGATTAAAACACCTATTTAATATGCACCTTTTATCTTGGAACTCCTTTTATGCAGTGATACATGGGCATCATTCTGTGGAGTTCAGTTTCTCTATTATATGTGCCCAAGGGTTCACACCAATTCAAACATTTACCAGAATTGCCATGTTTGCCCTTACCAGTATGTCAACAAATGTGGTTCAGGGGATGGCTGGGGGATGGTCTGAGGGGCCACAGATAGCTAGATTCCAAATCCAGTACTATCAAAGCAACAAATCTGTGGTCTGGAACAATAGCATCACAGCAAGCAAAGAGTGGAGGGAAATCCTTAATGGATTATCAATGGTTATCTTTTGCCAAAAACATAGAAAAAAATGGCAGTAGGAGTGATAGGCGTGAAAAGAGGCTTGGCGCTTTCCTCTCGGTTCACTGTTCTTGAGGGCCTTTCAAACCTTTCAATGCTGAAATTTCCCAGTAGTTTCTGTTAAAATACTAGGATGCTTTGATATAATTTCTTAAATCGAGTGGACCGATATTTTTGTCTTGAAGTACATTTCACATTGAAATCACAATTGTAGTGATCGTCACTGAACAACTCCTCACAGAAACACTTGCCATTCCTATAAGCATTTGTAAGTTATTACTACTTACATAATATCCTGAGAGCGGCATTGACAGCAGCAGGAAACAGCATGGATTTTCAGTCATTTTATAAGTTCCTTCCAATCAGCATACATCATCTAAAGTATCAATGTGATTAGTATCAGTGGGCAAAAATGCAGTTAGCTGCAGCTTCCTGGGAAAACATCCTAAGAGATTAACATCTTTATTTGAATATTACTGAAACTGCGGCCTAGTTGGGACAGCGATGAGGATGATAACTGACTCAGATTTAGTTCTCTTGCCAAAATGCAGTCTAGTATTCTCCTGATTGACCCATTTGTTGGAAACTGGAGGCCAAAGTTACCCTTAGCGTGGACAACAGGAGTGCTGCATCATACAAAGTGATACTATTACAGGTAAAGATCAACAGGCCGGCTCTTAACGAGGGCTGGCAGAGCTGCCGAAAAAGTTGTGTGGTGAGAGAGAGAGAGAGAGAGAGAGAGAGAGAGAGAGAGAGAGATCTGCCTCTGGGCACTGAACCAAAGCAAGCCGACCACGTAATTCTCTCACTGATCCCTATGAACCCCATGCAGAAAAAAAAACAGAGGGGCAAAACAGGAATCTCTTCTCTCATGATACACTAAAACCCATACGTATTATGACGATGGCTCATTTTGTGGCCGTAGACCCCAACACATTGGATTTCCAATGACATAATGAATTAATTTAAAGTACAAACCATTGGTTCCCATCTCTGAAGATGCCATCGCCCATGCCATCGGTCTTATCACCATCCCTCGCAAAGCACACAAGAAAGCAAACAACAGCTGGAGATCGCCTCAGGCGACAAATTCCTGGGATCAACTGTGTCATATTAGGGGTGAAATGAAATGCTACAGGAGGGTCAATCTCCAAGGGCAGGGAGCTACTAATTCACAGTCAGCTTCAATTTGGTGATATCTACCTCCATATTTGTGTTTCACATACCTTTAAGCACTGAGTACCTCCATGATTATAGAAATGAATATGAATATTAAATAAATTTATCGCATTTAATTCTTGGTATCTTGGTAGAAATTTCATTCTATTAGATGACTGTCTGAAGTTTGCAATCTTTGGGCATTAGAAGACACTTCCATGGTGAATCAATACCAGGCAAAGAAAAAAAAAAACATTGTAAACTCAAAATTTGTGCCATCCCTTCATTACTAGGAAAATGAAAAGCATCCGGATGGCTGGTTCACCAAAACAAACTCTCATGGAGCTCAATAAGACATAAATACTGAATGTAGCGGGTGACACATGTGCTGCATTCCAAATGGCTTCCTAACTGGATCACTAAACTGTGTGACTGAATTTAACAGTTAAATTAACAAATTGTCTCCTTGTTGTTTTAACTGTAAGTAGAGCCCTGCGCACATTTAACGGTGGTTTGCAGTAAACACACAAAGAACCTCTGTTATAAACTGATTGTAAAATTGCAGTTGAGATAACGGGCAAAAAAAGAGAGAGAAGGTGCCAGTTTATAACAGTGTAGTGACTAAGTTTGGGAATGAGATCATAAACTGGGATTCGTGGAAGTTAAAAATACAAATGCTGTGTGCAACAATGGAGAAGGGGAGTCAGATTTGGGGTTGGTTTGGTTTGGGAGGAAATAACCTTTGGTGTGGGAGGAGTTGAGAGGTGTTATAAAGATAAGGAGGCCCACAATATCCTCAAAAGCCAAGGAGGGAGGAAGCCGCACTAGAAGACAACAACAGAAGAAAATGCGGAGAGGATGTGCTACAGGGAATATAATATGTTCAATTTTCTTTGCCGATTAATAGTTCCACCTCCTGTGCTGTCTGGCTCCTCTAAAAAAAAATGAGTTATATGAATTTAGTTATTTACTTAACCCCTGAAGTCAGTTACTCTGCTCTCCAATTTACAATTTTCATTCTGCTCCTAATTTTATGGTTGGCATGCTTTGAATTAAAATACCAAAACTATGTGTGTGTCTGTGGGACATACAGTATATGGAAGACTTTTTTAGCCCTTCAGCTCTCAGCTTTCTAAAAGAAACCTGCTCCCTCCACCCACTAATATTAACATTTCCAATCTGTTGTACCACACTACTGCAAATAGAGTTGGTGGATGCTGGAAAGCATTAATAAATCATGATTACGAGACACCTCTACATAGCCAGGATAAACTCTAGTTCCATTTAAACTGGTTCCAATAATATACAACGATTTATTATGCAATTACATGCAATTAAATCATTTTCCATTAACACTCTCTTCAGTGACGCAGAACCTTTTTTTTTTTTTTTTTTTGCAGCGTTACGGATCACACTAATTCTGCATGCAGAAAGACTTTAAATGCAAAATGTTGTTAAGAGCAACCTAATGAGTAAATACTTTACATTTCCTTTGAAGTTAAAAGGTTTACATAAAAATCAAATAGCCCACCTCCAGTATCTTGGGAAAGCTATAATTTTCTCTCCGCCTCTCTCTCTCTCTCTCTCTCTCTCTCTCTCCCTGTTGTGTTTCTATGCACAAGACATTTATTTGTATTTCATTATGGATGTTCACCTTATCACCAGAACCTGTTCCATTTTTTCCCAGCATTGCCTATTGTCCAGGGACTCAATTGCAAGAGCAAAGTAACAGTACCCTGCTGACACGAAGAACTGTTGCTATGAATAGAGTTATTAATGCAGAAGACGCTGATATCTGAAAGTTTCATTGAAACGATGAGCTGAAAATGCCCCATCTCTTTGCAGAAGCTCCAGGAGTCTGACAGCCTTAAAGATGGAGAGAGTTTATTTTCTCTGCTTCCTCTTTTGACAAGAGCAGAGCCACAGATTTTTACTTTATTTAGTTTTCCTCAGTATTTGTATTTCAGGATAATGTACGTGTGGCCAACATTCTGGTTGAGCGAGAAAAAAACATCCTGCTGATCCTAGCCTGAATCACCACCAGTGAATAACCTTTGTAATTTTACGACTAAACAATAAAACGAATGCTCAGGACTGTGCTCATTTCAAGGACGCAAAACCTTATGTGCATAGGCAGATGTCTGTCGTCTGCTCCGGCGTGAGCAGAGTACACAGATTTCCTTTCTGCCCTGCAGGTAATGGAGAGCCCTGAATCAATGTCGGAGGTTTTTGTGGAGAGCTAAAGGGTTGAAAGGGAGCCAACATCACATTTCTGTCGGAAGATGCTACGGCCCCGCCTTTCACCAAACGTTTTCCTTTAATGGATTTCAGAACAAGAGAAAGAGAGAGAGAGAGTGAGTGAGAGAGAGAGAGAGAGAGAGACAGAATTGTTGCCTCCCCAAGAGATGAGAGGAGGGGAGGGAGGGAGGTGTTGGAATAGAATAAATCAGTCAGAAGAGCTAAATGCTGGTAAAATGCATGTTGTTCTCATAAATGCTGTTACCCCCACCCTTGCACCCCGGCAAACACACCCCTCCTTTTGTGCAGTAAATGCTCTAATGTGTAGTCAATAGAGCTGATATTCTATCTGCACTTTAATGCACGAGAATCCGAGTGAAATGCATCGAATGAGTCCGCGAAAGCTGAGATTGAGAGGTGGTCTGATCTTTATCGGCTTAACCGCAGGATGGAAAGCAGGGTAGCCCACTAAAAACTCCAAATGAGTCAGCTGGATTGAATCATTCCCAAAACATATTGCCGTTCAGATAGCAAGATAATTTTATCCCTAAATGAATAACAATTAGCTGAAGGCCTGTTAAGGAAAGCAATTAAAGAGGACAAAATCATGGTCCTTAAGCCCTCGGTCTCATGACAAAAGTAAATAAAGTAGATGCAGTGATTTTTGAGCAAAACTCATAATTTAGGACGAAGGCAGATGTCACAGAGTTATTGGCTTATTAAAACACTTTACTTTGCCAGAAATGCCGATGTCGCTGGCTTCCTGACCAGTGTTCATCAATATTTAACCAACATTATTGTGAAGCACCAATATTTATCTGACACTGGTCACATTAATAACCACCCATTTCTGTGGCAGACTCTGTCATACCTCCTCCTCAGTTTGTTCTAATGAGACCATTGCAAGGCACACCATTATTAAAGTATGAAGGTATTTAAAGCACTCAGGAGCATGTACATATCTGTCACAGAAAGGGCTGAGCCACAGCCTTGGCACCTGTTATGTTTGGAAAAGTAGATCCAAAAAAAGTGGTGTGGATGATGCATGATGGGAACTGATGGAATTTTTCATGACTAAAGGCATTTAGTTGTATGTGAGGCCTGACTGCAAGCTTGCTAAGACATTCAAACAAAACTGTGTGTTCAATGGAAGCAAAATCCAACATGGAGCACAAGTGCAATATCTTGCTGAAAAGTAAAATGGATAGTTGAACAGAAGACATATGACCAGAATTTGTTACTCTTTCATTATATATAGGACAGGCCAGTAGATAGTGAGTCAAATCTGATTTTAAAAGAAGCTCATTTGTTGCACCTATAGTATGTAATAAATTTAATCGTATGTTTGCTCATGCTAAAATGACGTAGGTTGCACAGCACAATACGAGCAATTAAAGCATTACTATCGCACTAGTGAACAGATATACAGTTCATCAATCCAGTCATTATCTAAATCCTCTTCATTAGGCACAACAGGAAGCTTGAGCCTATCCCTGACAACAATGGGGAAAAAAGACAGGAGCCACTTGTGAACAGCTTGGAAATCCAGCACAGGGCTCACACACCAATCACTCATGCTCTCATTGCTCTAGGAAATTTGGAATAATTAACTACAAGTCCAAATCAGAAAAAGTTGGGGAAGCCCTTTTATAAAACTATTATAAAAGGCAGAAATTTGTAAGTGATCTTACCTGTATTACATTTAAAACTATACAATAGCATTCTATTTTCGAATGAATTTTAAGTTTTCAAAATAAAGAAATTTGATTCATGCAATTTATTTTGAAAAGTTCAATCAGTAAAGTACTTTCCAATTTGTAATTTTGCCATTCCTTTTTACTAGATTTTATAAATAGTTAAGGACTGAAGACACCAAGTGATGAAGTGTATCAGGTGTAATTTTGTCCCATTCCTGCTCTATACTGTATGATTCTTAAAGTATGTAACAGCGTGTGTTGCACGCACACCACAGGAAAAATGAATTTCACTCTGAATTTGTGCACACATTGCCTTTAAAAGCTTGTGAATCCGAATAAAATTTCACTTCTTCACTGACGCTTGTGAAACTTCGACACTATGCCGCGACTTACAGCCCCTGAACCGGAACGTGCCATAGGCATGCTTCAAATTGGCGCCAGCACTAGGGAAATTGCCAGATGACTACACTGCGCAAACACAACGATCGCAAGACTCCATCAAAAGTTTCTGCAAACAGGGAGCACTCGGGACCGTCCTCGACCGGGTCAACAACGTGTGACACGGCACGTCAGGACCGTCAGATTGTACGGGATCATGTCCGAGACCGAACACTACCAGCGACAAGAACGGCTGCTCAAGTCCAAGGACGACGTGGATTCATTCACCCCAACACCGTACGAAACCCTCTGCGAGCTGCAGGCCTGCGTGCACCACGTCCTTATTTCGGCCCCATATTGACGGATCGTCACCGAAACCAGCGTCTACAGTGGGCAAACAGGCACCAGAATTGGCGACTACGACAATGGCACGGTGTCATCTTTTCTGACGAGTCACGATTTCACTTAAGGAACGCAGATGGCCGTATACGTGTTTGGCGGAGACGTGGTGAACGTTATAACGCCGATTGTGTCGTTCAAACGGACCGTTGGGGAGGTGGCAGCGTTATGGTGTGGGGTGGAATAAGCTACCGTCACAGAACCCCTCTCCATATCTGCAGAGGAAGGGTGAACGGCGTCTACTACCGGGACCAGATGCTGCAGAACCATTTTGTGCCTTTCTTCAACCAACACCACGATGTCCACACGTTCCAACAGGACAACGCTAGGGCACACACTGCAAGGGTGTCCATGCAGTACCTTGCACAGCAGAACATCCCCCTGCTTCAGTGGCCAGCTCTGTCACCCGACCTCTCCCCTATCGAGCACTTATGGGATGAAATTGGACGACGTCTTTCACGTCGACGCCAGATGGAAAACATCCGAGAACTTGAGGTTGCCCTTGTTCAGGAGTGGAATGCTATCCCTCAGAACACTATCCAGAGACTGATCAACTCCATGCGACGACAATGCACCGCATGTGTCAATGCAAATGGCGGTCACACCCGTTATTGACTGTCCTGTTTGACCCCTACACCAGTTAAACCTCTCTCGCGCATTAACATTATCGTGAATGAAGTTGAATGATGTTTACATGTCTTCTTAAATCATTCATTATCTCAAATGCATCATACGTATATACTTCACATATCAATCCGTGGAGCTATTCCAGATTTCGTGAGTGGTGCGTTTTCATTTGTACTCAGTATATGATAGGGTATCCCTGGAAAAGATGGAAAAAAAACAAGCATTATAGAAACACTCATACTGGTGCCCCTGACCAAGAAACTGACATTGGAACTGGAGTTGGTCCCTGGATCACTGATCTGTGGCTGCCCACTGCTCCAAACTATAGGATGGATAAAATGCAGAGAATAAATAACCCCAAGTGGTTCAATAAAGTATATCTTATTTTTATTCATTATGTTGTATTGACGGCAGCATATGTTGCTCCAAAGTCTCAGTGCACTTTTCACCCTTGACTTCTTCCACCTGGCATTGTCAGTGCTGTGCCATCAGAGGTATGAAAGCCTTCAGTAAACCTCACCTTAAAATTGCATGTGAAGTCTAGACCAATTCCAACTTTTCCTCATTTGGAGAGAGAAGGAGCGCACACCAGTGCTGGAGAGGTGTTGACCGTGATGAATGTGCAAATGTAAAAAAGGGCAGTTGCACGCTTATAGCCGTGCAACAATAATTTATTAAATGACCAATGGTTTCAACATTAGTCTTTTTCATAGAATTAAATCATCATTTCAATGCCCTGAAGAAGATCTATGTCAAAACATCAGTCATTTTTGTAATTTTATTATTATTTCAGCGTGGCTGCGGGTGTGCGACTGTCCTTCCTCACGTCTAATCATGATCCAAACGTTAATTCGCTCGTTTGCGAAGACTCATCGGTAGAATGACAAGCCATTTTGTTTTTTGGTTGCATTATTGCACATTTTAAGACTTAAAATATTTTGAATAAATGAAGTGCCATGTTACGATAAATTAAACTGCTGATAAAAAAAAATGCCAAAATGGGAGATGGAACTCAGAGTAAGTTTAGGGTTAATTAATTATTTGTGTTTTCGCCATCCTAACAAAATCAGGTGTATTGCCTTTACATTCTCAGTGTAGACTATTTGTGATCTCTTTATTATTTCTTTATTAATAAGTTTCTTAATCATTAACAGTCTTGATTATTCAGAAAACCTATCGATTGTTAATTGGATGGCATGGTGTAGTAGTGGTTAGCAAGAAGGCCGTAGGTTTGAATCTGGCCTGGGGCCGTCCTGTGTGGAGTTTGCACGTTCTCCCCATCTTCCCGTCGGTTTCCTCCAACAGTCCTCAGACATGCAAGGCAAGCTAATTGGAGACGTTGCCCGAAGGTATGAGTGTGAGAGTGAACGGTGCGTGAATGGTGTGTGTGCCCTGCGATGGATTGGCAAACTGTCCAGGGTGAGTCTTTCCCTTTCAGCCAGAGCCAGCAGACAGGCTCCAGCTCCCCTGTGACCTGAAGGAGGAAGAAGCAATACAGAGGATGAATGGATGGATGGATGATTGTTTATTAGGCAATCTTAATCAGGAATAGGTTGAGAGAAATTATGCATTAAAAGGTGAGAGGCCTCTATACCTCTACTGGCATGCCACAGAGTCTGTCTGAAAATGCAGGCAGACTCAAGTTGAAGAGGTTAATGGTGTCTTCCCAAAAGTGCAGATTATTGCATTATTATTATTACTATTATTATTATTATTATGTCTGTCCCTATCATTTATATTTGTTGCTCATAACCTACTCTGCACGCACCCACGCATTCACGCATTAAAGGTAAACGACAGTTGCTGATGCAGTGCTATCTGAGTGATCAGTGATCACTGATATCCAGCTTGGGTTTGCACCTTTGCCCTCTCAGCATGAAAATCTCTCCGGATTCCCTGGATCTTTTCATGAAGATATGGATCGTCGAGGGTAAAATATCCAAATACCTTCTTTTCTTTCTCTGAAGAAAATGGTTTTTACCCCTCGGCTGACTCTGGCCAGAAGGGTTTTGTCGTCACCTGCGTGTCCGTCTGTCGTCCGTCGTCCGTCCCTGATTTCGTCCAGGCCAGCACTCGGCAACTAATGATCACAGCTTCACCAGATTTAGTATGTTAACTCACTATGACCCATAGATGTGGAACTTCAGGTTTTTTTGCTGGATTTGACCTTTGCCCTTAGCGCTGTGACCTTGACCCTGGAAATCTTGTCCGGGTCAGTACTCGGCAACCAATGATCGCAGCTTCACCAAATTTGGTATAGTAACTCACTATGACCCACAGATGTGCAAAGTCAGTTTTTTTGCTGGATTTCGCCTTTGACCTTTGCGCTGTGACCTTGAGGCAGGAAATCTTGTCCGGGCTGAGGGGTAGTCAGCAACGCATTATGTTTAAACCATGGAATGATTTTCCCATGCATTTGTGGGATTATTAATGATCTTCGGCCCATCTTTGCTCCAATGGAGCAAACATCAGCGAAGAATAAACAGCATAGAAGAAGAGTACCTTCTTCTTCTTTGATTATCGGCTGTTGGCAAACCAGTTTACATTTACATTTTCATATCATTCAGATAATGCGCTAAAATAGGTCTTTGAATTCTCAGTTTCCTCAGAAAACTCCTTAATATAAAAATCATAGTGCTTGAGTAACGAAAATATATAAATAAAATGCAAAATGAAGACGGATTGGCAAGGACGGAATCAGATTATGACTTTCAGTCTAGCAGATTCACTGTGGTAGGATGATAAGTTCTGGGCATGTGCAGTAGTTCTCAAAGAAAGTCTTTGAGATGAGCTAGCAAAGGCTTAAAAGGTGGTTTGACTCGCCCATCGTCAATACAATATCTCAGGCAAAAATGAATGCAAATCTGGTCACAAATAAATGTTGAACACTGTATAAAATTGTCTTCCAGAACTAATGAGCTCCATGATCAAAGCTAAAGGTGACCCAATGAAACACAATGGTGTGCAATTTCTTTTTGGACAGGCAGTGTATATACTGCACTGTGCAAAAGTCTTCGGGACCCTACATTTCTTAAAATTTTAATCTGGCTTAACAATTTGTTTGCCACATTGGTGTTGCTGAAGATGTATTTGAAATTCCAAATGTTAATTTAAAAAGTAGTAATATAAAGAAATGTTTGTATTTCATGATGTACAGTTGATGCAGATAATATAGTCTCGACAGAGCCCTGATGTCAACATCATCATGGCTGTCTGCAATTACTTTGAGGGATAGATGCAAGTAAGACAGTCAGTCTTCAGAAGAACAGAGGCAAGTTTTCCACTCTGCTTGGAACAAGCAAAAAGACAGTCATCTCATAAGGACAGCGCCCATAATTTTTAATCAAAGCATAGTCATTCCAAATATTGGTTTGAATATTGTTTGATTTCAACAGTTTATAGCATTGTATTGCACATTTCTCAATTATTATTTTTGCAAGAATATTTTGCCCTACAAAATTGCTTTAAATCTATCAAAGACTTTTGCACAGTACTGCATATACACATTTATACTTTGTATGATTTTGGGAGTGATTTGGATCAAATTCTGGATGTAGGAATTTTCTAAATGTTTCCTAACCATTTAAAGAAAGGGCATGCAGTAAAGTGTTAAATAGCATATTCAGTAGGAGGCGGTAATATACCTGTTGGTTTGTTTTCACCATAAAACCCTCAATGATAATAGAATAATAATAATAATAATAATCATGAGAAGAAGAAGAAGGAAGATAGGGCTGTTCAATCGTAACTACGAGCGGTTACAAACGCGTGAGGATGCCCCAATTGAGGGCTATTATGTGGGGGACTGTCGGGCCTCTGAATGCTCTCGTAATGTTTCAGATTATGGACTTTCTAAGATAAAAGGCAAAAAAGCAGGTGTAAAAATGGCTATTTTACTGTTTTTGAAAAACTGTCAGAAAATTTGAATGATAAAAGATTTCAGCAAACATTTTTTTAAAATATTTTGAGGACATGAATATACAGGAATTCCAGATTGATGTAATTTCCTCAAAACATGCTGCTGCTGCTCATCAACAATAATGACTCCAAAATTTGAAGTAGACTTTTTTACAATCTCTATGCATAAGTTGAAGAAATTAAATATTAGAAACTGGCTCCAGATAGAAAATTACTTTTAAGTCATAATGGTGCCAGTTTTGTAGTTTCGAAAAAGCGTGGTCCACGTACTGTATCTTACATTTATAATTTTGAAACACGGAGCTTTTTTGAAACAGTGATGAGAACAAGCAGTATTTCATCCACTTTCCCCATCTTGTCTTCATACTCTCAGCACTGAATTATTAGTCAAAGTGTCCTACCACACAAGTCCCATACCATCTCAACTTCCTCTGAGTTGGGGTTATAACCTAGTAGGCATGTCTCTGGACTGTGGGAGGAAACTGGCGTACCCAGCAGAACCCATGCATACACGGGAAGAACACGCAAGCTCCACATGGAAGGGTCCCAGGTCACATTCGAGGAAACAGGTCAGATACTGTGAGGCAAAAACACTACGCACTGCTCAACCATGCTGCCCTAGTGATACAATCAACGTCAGTAAGGACAATCGTCTTTGCTAATATGCACCCATAGAGGCTATTCGTCAGAAAATACAGACAGAATGCCACCAATTTGGCTGATTTAACTGTTTAATTTTTTTTTTTTTTTTTTTTTGGGTGTCTTTGGTAACCTCCGTGACTACTGCTGGTCATAAAATTCAGTTTTAAAACCCTGAATGCCAGAGTCCCATTATAAATGGAAGTGTTACGAGTAGTATATCAAGTGTATATTTTTCCTAGAATACAGTCCAGTGATTAAGTAAAAGACGGCTTGCCTGAGACTGCCAACATCTGTGTCTTTGACAGTACTTTGTCTATCAGCACTATCAAGTCTAATTTTAAAGCAGCTTGTTAGCACAGGCTTTCATGTGCACATCATCACATTTCACTACTGGGCTGGATAGTTCCACTTGACACTGCCAGTAGAAAATAACATATAGCAATTTAAGATAGTAAGGTGCAATTACAACATGCAAAAACACTGAATCAATCTTGCAATAAAAATAGCCATCAGAATTAGTTATTACCTTCGCCAGCGACTTCGCTGACGAAGGTAATGTTTTGATCCCCGTGTATTTATTTGTTTGTGTGTCTGTCTGTCTGTCTGTGTGTATGTATGTGTATCGAATAACTCAAAAAGTACCAAACGGAATTTCATAAAATTTGGTGGGTTCATTTGGCATGACCTGAGGATCAATCGATTAGATTTTGGGAGTGGTCGGGTCAAAGGTCAAGGTCAAGGCCACGAAAAGGTCAAAACCGACTTTCGGCCATATCTCGGTCAATTTTTATCCGATCGGCATGAAACCAACGCCAGTGGCGAGGGATTCAGTGGCGTCGGCGAAGGTATGCGCTTTACCGAGTGCCCGTTCTAGTTAGAATTATTAATTAGAATCAAAATCAGGTTTTGCACAAGTATGGGAAAAAAAAAACAGTTTATACAACTCATGCATGATTCGTGAGTGTTTGAAAAGCAATTGAGTGAACCCATCTTCAGTTGATTAATACTCAATCAAAAACATGTTACAATCCAGGAATACAGGACATTATGATAAAACCAATAAGTTACATTTGTATGGGCAATGGGCAATATCAAAAATCACTAAAAATCGAAAAAAATTGAGAGTCCAAATCCAAACTGTATTCCATAACCACAGTGATTCTCATAGTTGTTGTGATGTTTGGATCTCAGTTTGTCATGACTCTTTTGAATCGTACTTAATCCAACAGATCACATTAGTATGGGCAATGGACAATGTCAACAATGAAAGAAATTTCAAGACCAAAGCCAAATTGCATATTTCATAACTGTTATGTTCCTAATAGCTGTCATTGTATCTAGATCTCAGACAGTTTGTCATGGCTCATTTAATGTTGCATACCACCATCACACTTTCAGTGTGTGCACTGTCTAAAGTCACTTGGCCTTGCTAAATTAAGCATTTAACAGTAGTTTGCAGCATTCAAAACAACATTTCATGTTTGCAGAAGTCTTCAGCAGGATGAACATTTTTTTCAATAAATACCACAAAATCTTTAAAAGAAAATCTTGAAATGAAAAATGGACACAGAGGAAAGCAAGGAGAGGTAGTGGGGAGTTTGCATTGAGGACATGCTTACCTGTTTCTTGGAGGCAGTCTCCATGTTGGTTGCAGGTGCAGGGCACACATCGAATGAAGGGGCCACCATTAGGGACTTCCCTCTTGTACCCTGAGATGCAGTGCTCACAGAACTGTCCCGTGTGGCCGAGAGGACAGGTACACAGTTCCACCCAGGGAACAGCGGCATATGAGCTGTGGGAAGGGCGGGCCGAGCTTAAAGTGACTCTGGCCAGCTGTGACGTGTCTGCAAAGGGAAGAAATGAGACATTACTTACTCGACTGCTCCCATGCGGTCATACGTTCCCCACCATCACCTGACACCCTCTGCAGCAGCGACAAACAGCGGCACTAATTTATTTCCTTTACTTGGAGAGTTGGGTCTTTACCAGAGCTATTTGGATTCAAGGACCCCGCTGAGGTGCACGACAGAAGCGGAATGGGGGCACGGGTGGCCTGACGTCCTGATTCTCTGCCTCGGTAGAATCCATCCACTCATTAGCTCGACAGGCCGTTATCAGTGAAGGCTGCCTCCGGCTGGAAACTCATTAAGCCAGTCAGAGCGCAGCACTCGCTTGTCCAACAGTTAGAGCTACCAACTGGCGTCTCGCTCCCCTGGCCTAAGGGCCTACCCCCCCCCCTCCCCCCCCCCTCCCGTTCATAGCATTTTTTTTATAAAATGAATAAATAAATCAATATTGGGGATGAGGAAAGAGTCAGCAGAAATTATAGCTAACGTGCTCAGGCATCTTCGCAGTCCAGGAATAATGATCAAAACTCGCAGCCTCCTCATACCTGTGCCGAAGATGTCAGGCAACCCATCATCAAAGCAGAGGGTCAGTGCTGTGGTTTTGGGCCATTCAACACTGGCAGAATGGGGGATTACTCCAGGTATGTGCAAGGATGGGTATGCTAAGCTCTGCCTAAATCTTTGCTTGCTTAGAGCAAGTAAAAAAGATCTTGAACTCCACAAGAGCGCAGTGGCTACCATGCATTTCTAATTACTATCTTCAGCCAGGATATTAAGAATTTGACTGTGATATGGATTGCCTGAAATGAATTTTTTTTGTGAAGATATAATTAATAAATGTGAGCATGTGTGTGTCTTAAGGATGTAAAATTTTGAATAATCATTTATTTCTAAGCGTGATAAATGAAAGTTTTATACAGGTGAGTATAGCAGTCTCTGAGCAGTCTCTGGCTAAAAATCCCTATACACAGCAGGGTGCAATGCACTGAGTGCTGTCACACACTCCTTCCATATCTATTCTTAAAATTTTCCACAACTTGTGTGGGATGACGGAATGGTCTTTGTTGCCCCTGCCCATTGGTGAGACTTGGGCCCCCAAACATGATGTTGGCTAATGGTTCATCGATCTGTGAGTGTGTATATGGTGAGGTCTATAAATATTTGGGTATTGACAGCAGCAGTGATATTTTACATACCTGCTGACCGCATTAACTAAATTATAAAAATTAGGTCAAAGTGCTGACTTTCTGCCTTAATTATTTACGTCCTGTTACATTCCCGTGCTTTCTCAAGCACTTTTCACTTTGTTGATTGTTGTCTTATGTATTTAAGTTCCTGGTCACCATCTTCCCTTTGCTAGATAGTTGTTTGGTGTCCTCCATCTTTGGTGTTTGGTGCTGATAACCAAGAATCTATTCAATAGGAAAAACTATTTCCAGAGTCCGCGGCCCTAGCGTGAGGCTTCCTCCAGTTCCTCCCTCTCTCCAGTACCAAGGTGTGGAACTGGCCAGTGTGCCCTGGTTCATTTGGATTGCCATCGTGGACCTCAGACTAGTCCCTTCAATAATGCCTTGATCTACTCTACATATTCCTGTTTGTGCCTGCCTGACCACGGATTGACTCTAAATATATTCCAGCTCAGAAAGCCATTCCAATTTGCTTCCGTTTTTTTTTTTTTTTTTTAATACAGGCCAAGTTTTGCAATTACCAGAGATATATGCTTGTTTCTGTTTGGAAATTAGTGACAACTCCAAAATGAATGAATGGTTCAATTTTTGGTTCTTTTTAAGGGACTAAAAGTTATTGGTTCAGTGGACAGGGAGCTGTTCCAGGACCAGGCTTTTGTTCTTCCGTCATTATTTTATTTACACGTTAGAAGGAGGCAAGCCATCATTAGGCTGAAAAATCAAAATAAAATATTAAGAGAAATAGCAAAAAACAACTGGTGCGGCCGAAACAATAAGCTGGTTCATTCTTAAAGATGAAATAATGCCCAAGTGAACAAAGGAAAATCAAATGACCACAGATTAGAACTATGGTGAATGACAGGAGATTTCTTTCCCCAGAGAAGTAAAATCCCTTTCACAACAATTTGGCCAGATCATGAGCAGTGTCCATGCCAGTATCACCAATTAAGATAAGGCTTCACTAAAGCAAATACCGAGGCTTTACTACACAATATAATATACTGGTAAGTCTCAGATCCATATGTTCCCCAAAATACATCTAAAAAAGCTTACACAGTTTGGCCAAAAAAAAAAAAAAACGATGGGCAGATGATAGAAAAATTAACTTGTACCAGAATGCTGGGAAGAGACGAAAGTGATGGGAATGAACTGCTCATGATTTGAAGCATGCCACTTCATATTTGAAGCCTGGTAATGTGTGGGCATATACTGGTCTGCCAATGCAACCAGTATCATTGTATTTACTGATGATATGATTGCTAACAAAAGCAGCAGGATGAACTCAGAATTTGAGACGGCTGTATCATCTACTCACATTTAGCTAAATGGTTCAAAAGCTATTCTGGTGCTTCACGGTGCAGATGGACATTGACTCGAATCATACTGCAAAACTAAACTAACAATAAGGCCAAAAAAGTGGGAAGATCTATGACGGCTCTACAAAAATATTCTCAAAAAGCTCTTCTAGTGAGAGTTCTCATTGGATAACTCCAGTACGATTTCTGAACTGGATGTCATTTCAGAGCAAAATAGTTGATAAAACATTAAACAACTGTTTTTACTGATTAATTTGTTAATAATACAAAATTAAATCAGCATTATGCTTTTAGGACCACAGTTAACAAGTAGCTAGCACAAATGTGAAAAGTTCAAAAGAGACTCATTGTGAAATTGGATGCTCTTCATACGACCAGCTGTTTACAAAAGATCTCTTTAATGAATATTAACAAGCCACCAGATAAACACTGTGCACCATGTTTGCTTATGTTGGGGAGAAGGTAATGTACGGTATAATGTCTGTTAATGACTATTACAAACAAACCCCTTTTTTGTTGTTTTACCAGGTTGAATGTTCGACCAGGGAAGTTTGAGCTGGGAACCTCCCAGTTCGCGGACTGTATCGAACATAGCGATACTGCAAATTATTTGCCAGCAATACAAGTCTGCCAACTTGATTGGGATTAATCGTGGTGCTTTTTCATTTTAAAGATTTTCTAAGTGCTCAGTATATTCAGGTACTCAGCTGCCGGGTTAGCTCACTTGGTTAAGGTGCCGCAATTGCGATACAGTAGTGATCACTACGGTGCCGGTTCGATCCCCGGTTGTACCAACCAGCAGTGGTTGACAGCTTTTTCAGAACAGCGCAGCGAATTGGCTAAAGCGCTTTGGGAATAAAAAGTGGAAAGGGACTGCTGGGAAGGGAAATTAAGAACGATCGCCTTGTTCGTTTCTCAAGAGCCTCTTGTTAGCCAGCCAGGCGCTCGACAGTGAGATTCTAAAGCTTGCTCATGTTCGGGTATCCTTCCCCATCATTCTGAACTTGCGATAGTTTCGACCAATGAGTGTAAAGATGGAGGGGCTGACAGGTGCGTGCTTCGGGTGAGAGCTGCGAACTCTCCTGAGCTGGCAGTAGGGGGTTGTATATGAGCGAGCCTTGTACATAGTTCTTGGATTCGGGAGGGATTGGAGATATAAAGAATACTCCGGTACTTGACCACTAAAACTGACAGTTATAACTACCTAGCTAACTAATGTGCCCTGTCACTGAATTTTGCTTCAATAGCCTCTGGATGTAATTTTACAATGTAAGCTTTGTTGCTATGTTACATGCACTACGTGCAGAGTGGTGAGCATTGCACCATTGGTTTTATTGGAATTCCAAAATCAATCGGCTTATACGCTGCCCGGCCAAAAAAAAAAAAGTTGTACACTCAAATATATAGTTGGAACCCCTATAGCTTTAATTACAGTGCATATTCGTCTTGTCGTTGTTTTGACAACTATATGCAATGCCAGAACATTTGTTTTCGATCAGAAATGCCATAATTTTTGGCCGAGAGCTTGTCTTCTCGACATAATGGTTAAACCACTCTGTGGTCTTTCTTGAGCACATCCCAAGAACTTTTAATGTGTTTAAGGTCAGGACTTTGTGGTGGCACATTTGTTTGTGATAATGATTCCTCATACTTGCTTTTGTCATTCATGGTTTTCTTTGCTAAATACAGGCCAATAACTTGCCCATTCTGAAATACTCTAACATCTTTTCCACCATCAAAAGATGTGTCTTCCGACATGATTTTTAAAGAAATGAGTAGCGACGCGCTTCATCAGTCAGGGTAAAAATGATTATTTCCAGCTGAAACTCATTAATAACCACAATAATGATTCACTTATAGAATTTGTTCATTGATTTCCAAACGGTGACTTTTTTTTTTTTTCCGGGCAGTGTATTTAATTGTACTTGAACCTGACAACTTGAGCATGTGAAACGTTGGAGAGAGGGGGCGATTTTGTTTTGTCTTTTAAGAAATGCTCCAATACGTGAACTGTTTAGTAAAATATCCATTTTCAGCCCCTAAGTTCCACCCCTCAGCGTCCCTATCTGTCTGATCAGGGCTAGTGCTCATGCCACCAAGACAGTGTCACATTTAATGTAAATTTTGAATTTTAACATATAATTCATGGTTTAATCTAAAAATGTTCAACAAGATCAAACAATTGTTTTAATTTCGAATTAAAATTTACAGCTCTAGTGCTGACAGTTCTAAAATACACTTTCATGATCCAGCCATGTACTAGGTTTTGAGCTATGGAGTCTTGTTGAGAACGAAATGCAGCTATTGCCATAAACCATTTAACACAACCATGTAAAAAAAATTTTTGCAGCTGAATCCTTGTTTTTGTTCTTCAAAGGGAGGAAAAAACCGAATTTATTCCAACTGTGCCATGAACAGCCATTTCAGCTATTTCTAGCTTCTTTTGATGGTGCTTGGCGGCCATCAGATATGACTGATCTCATGTCTGCGAATTGTTGCAGTACAGAATTGACCTTGACTGGTGGAGCTTGAGGTTCCCTGAGTACACTTATTCAAAAGTATTTAATTGCTGATGAAATCCCAGTTTCCAAAGCCTCATCAGATTTGGGGTGCTTCTCATCTTTGTAACACACTCAGGAAATAGGAAATATGAGGTGGGCTGATACTAAAGACTATAATTTGAAAAACAAAACAGTCATTCTCATAGGATTTGGCAGAAACTAGCCTGCTGACTGGCACCCGGTCTACTGTGTGACATTCCAGCCAGTTTTTTTATAGCGCAGCAGTGCATTAATACTTGGCATTAGGGTGTGTCAACAAGCTTTAGCAGAATGCGGCACCTGACATGCTCCCACTTCCAGACAATTCTTGACAGACTTCCTGTTTTTCTGTGCTAGAAACAGTCTGTTTCTCAGTCTGAGACCTCTGTAATTCCTACAGCTATTAACTGAGTGGGAGGCCAAGTGAGGTCAGCTGACTAGTCCTCTTCACGAGCATCACAGAAAAGCAGCTTTCCCTTCCCTTATATTGAACCAACCGTAATAAAGTGTTCTCATCCCAGTAATGCAGGAGTGGAAAAAGCAGATGTCATTGGCTGTGAATTTCCCAAGACTGACTGAAATTACCAGCTGCCAATACAGGACGCCCCAAGGGTTACCTGCTGAAAAACCGTCTCTTTAATCTTCCCTTCCAGTGACAGGTGAACGGATTCATTCCACTGTCTGTGCACTGAGATATTACAGCCTTGGTTTTTGAAGTTAAGAAGCGCACAGGCGAAAAGAAAAAAAGGGAAAGGCCGATATGATGCATGATGCACCACACAAATAGTCACAGGTATTTTGATAGATGTTAGACAAAACAGACTGACAGGAATAGATAGACCAGGAGTTTGAAAGAGATTAATGGTGAGGCAGTGACTCCGGAGGATCTATAGGGACATACCCAGCAAACACACAGGAGATGGCAAATCTAGACAGAGATGCAAAATGGTGGGCAGACATGGGAGACTCACAGTTGTGTCCCCCAGCATTGCTGATTTTTAGGGCAGTGAGATTAAAGAGAAGTTTCCGGAATTCTGGTGCAAACAGAGTGGGCATCAGTTCCCCTCCCCTCTCACTCAGCCTGTGAACACAGAAGAAAGACACCAAATATAACACTTTTACATCTGAATATGGCAGGGTGGATGCGGCTGGCAGACTGCCGAGTCTCATCTGCCACCTGAAACCTTCACAGAGGAGAGAAACAACCATGTCTGACAATCTGTGAGAGATTTTGTGAGTCTGTTTGTGTGCTTGCTCGTGTGCGTGTGTGTGTTTATATATGTTTATGAGTGTATGATGGTAAGTCTGTGAATATGTGTGCATAGCATGAATGCTTCAAACGACTCCCTCAGGACAGCTACCAAGATTGCTGGTCAGGGGTTCTATTAGCTCTGATTTTGGGAGCTTAATATCTTTCTTTCCAAGTATAAGAGAAAAAAAACTATTCTAATATATTAAACCATGAAATTAAAAGGGTTCTTTAAGGAATTCTTTGATTCTCTGTGATTTTTGAATTGAAGCAGTACATTAAGTGTGAGCCCCGCTTTCAATGGCAGTGGTTAAGCTGACGAAAGTCAGGGAAGAGGCTTACATTAAAGACTTGCTTCAGGGTCAAAAATGATGGGAGGACTATGCTGGAAAATGATAAAAGGGAATGTAAATTCTGCCTATATAACACACACACACATGCTCACTTGCTGCTCACTGATGAGACAACCACCCTGTGTGATTAATTATGCCCGCTCTTGCTGTGTTTGCAGCAAGTTTGAAGGTAATCATTTTTGCTCCCTGGAGTCCATATTCACCGCAGAAAATGAAGTTGCAAAGGTATATTAGCAATCATCAAACTCATTTAGAGTTTACTGTAAGCAATATACATGCTGGCACTGACACTACATCACAAAAATCTGATTCAGAGATACACCTATGAAAACACTTGATCTTTCCTTTTACTGCAAGTACAGTGTAGCGGGCACCAAGGCGCTCTTTAGCTTGCTTGGTCGGTCAGTCAGTAGGTTGGTCCACAAAAATTTCTCTTGTCGGAAGGTATATGTTTTTTGATGTAATTTGGCTACAAGGGAGCATAGCAATAGGAGTAGAATATTGCCAAAAGCCCCATAACCTCTGATTGGAACTTGCACAAGATTTAGTGTAGATGCAGATGCACCTGGATTTAAAATCCAGCCTTGATTTTCATTCCTCCCGGGTAATTAACTAAACTATAAGCATTGCTGATTGGCCAGACTGTTTATACACCTGACTCCCAGGTAAAGGAAGTGAGGAAAACCAGTAGCTCCCTACAGGTGAGGACTGTGATTTGAGGAACAGGGATTTGGTGGAAAGGTTAGTCATGAGTCAAAGGACGATGTTAACCGTTTATGCCAGTAGGCACAAAGTAAGTATGGTAGTAGGAGTGGCCTACAATTAAAATGAGCATTATTTCAACATGGAATCACGTAACATGGCCAAACTTTGAAGAAAGGCACACAAGCCATTTTCCACATTCCCTTTCAGAACTCACAAACCGTTTGTTGTAGACTCTAGCGGAGGTATCATAAAACTCCATTTTACGTGTCATTGGAAATGTCATTGGATCTCGTGGAATATTGTTTTCCATTGGTCAATTAGCCCCACCCCCAATTTAACCATGCTCCTTTTCTAACTCTTGAACCATCTGTCATTCAGAATGGTTGCGTGCTGCTACGTGGCCGCAGCCATTGGGAATTTTTTATTATTTATTTTGTAAGCAAATTGCAAATTTTGGAATGTGGTGCAATATAAGACGCATTGAAAAATTGGGTCACTAAAAATGGGGTTGGTGCGAATAATCTAAATTCACTTAATTGGGTCAAATTAAAATGATTTTGGATTGTCCTTTGTATCATTGTGAATAAAGCTAGCCACAGGTTATTACAGCTTTGTTGGAAAAATACAGCCAATCCCACAGAGTATACTAAGTAGCTGCAGAGCTCTGTTCCACAAATCATGGTCCTCGAGGGCCAAAAAATGCTGGTTTTGCACTCTTTCTTTACCAGATTGTTAGGCGTGAAACCAGTCTGGTCAATTAGCAGAGCTAATAGTTAAGTGTAAATTATCCAGAGGGAAGACACCTAAGGCTGGATTTGAATTTGAGAGTCAAATTTGAAGATCTCTGGCGTAGAGGAAGATGAGGATTTCTTTTTGTGTGATGGGAAAAGGACTGACGAGAGGAGAACCTAGGTAGCGGGGAAGCCTAATCAAAGCTGATCACGAGTTGTTAAACCATTTAGCCAAAAAGATAATCCATGGGAGAAATATCACTGGTCATCGTGGCAGCGACAGTCCCTGAGGCAGTATGGGAGAAATATAACAATGTACACTGCCATTTCTTATAATGGGGTAATCTCTCACATGCCCACACTCCCTCATATAACACAGCACACCTGGGATTGCTTCCTGATTCAATATATGAATTAAATATTTGAACATTTTATCTTGCCGCAGACGGAGCTGGAAGTCCCAGAACTTAGAAAACTTTGTCATTGTTAAGGACAATGCTAACTTCCACTTCTGTGGATCCTTGTGCATGATTTGGAATAGGATTTCCTCTGTTGCTGAAACCTATGGAGAGGTTTTTCTCTCGCAAGATGAAGGACAGAATGATCGTGCCCGTGATACACTACCAAGCCATGTGTGGCAGGCTGAGGGAGGGCCCGGGCAGGGAATTGAACCCCAGACTTAAGAGTCAAACGTGCTGACCGCATCACCAAAGAGCCAGGATCATTGGCATGGTAGCCAGGGCGTGTGCTTATTAGGAGGCATTTCTAGTGACAGGACCCATCAACTGTCACACATGGAAGAGACACTGAAACAGGCCAAATATGTAGAGACCCATGATATGCAACAGTAATTCTGAATCAATTCATAGATGTCTCTGCAAAACAAATTAAGGCAGAAGTAGCCTAAAGATATTAGGGGAGGACAGGGACAGATCAAAACAGAGCATTTCCAGTGAGGACATTTCCTTACCTTATTGCAAAATTTATATCAAGAGTCAGACAAAAAATATGACTTAAAATAATAATTGTTAAGTAAATTATGTCTACACCTCTGCTACTTATTTCAGTATATTGCCCGTGGTGGCTCTTGGTATCCTCTGAGGCAGTTATACATTTACATTTGATACAGATCTCTCCAATGTATTGGAACACCAAGGCCAAATGTCTTTGTTTTTGAGATACTCTGCATATGTGTCGTGTTGAGATCAAAGTGTGAATAAAAAGTGTGACAAGCGTTCAGAATTTCAGCTTTCATTTCCCAGTGTTTTCACCCCGATATGTTAAATCACTTAAAGCAGAACACCTTTGGCATCAAACCACTCAAATCTTATGTGAGCAGAAGTACTGGAACAATTCTTAAACAGTATTAAAGTACATTAAAGTAAATTACCCTTAATATTTAATTGCATTTCCCTTGCTTGCAGTAACTGGAACTCATTGGCATCACCAAACTGTTGGATTCTTCTTTTGTGATGCTTTTCCAGGATTGTACTGCAGCCTCTTTCAGTTGCTGTTTGTTTAGGAGGTTTTCCCAAGCGGCGCAAACTGCTGCAGTGGTCTATGTGTTGCAAATTGTGGTCACTCAGTCACTCATTTATGGACGTTTAGCCATAATGCTTAGTAGGGGAGTTTAGTGGGACATGGGCATCACACGCTTTCGAAATGCATGGCTTCCTGCTTGTTTCCTTTCAGTCTCCTCTTTAGGAGGCGAAGTGCATACTCAGTTAGATTAAAATCTAGAAATAGACTTGGCCAACCAGGAGCTTCCATTTTTTCTCTGTAATCAAGTGTTTTGTTGTGTTGGCACTGTGTTTTCGGTCATTGTCTTGCTGCATAAAGAAGTTCCTCCAAATGAGTTTGGTGCATTTCTCTGCAAATTGCCAGACGGAATGTTTTTGTAGACCTCCGAATTCATCCATCTGCTACCATCATGGGTTACATCATCAATAAAGATTAGCGAAACCACTGAAAAAGCAGCCATGCTAGCCCAAGCCTGGACACGTCCTCCACCGTGCTTCATCAGACTTCATCAGTCCATCAGACTTTGTTCCAGATCATTTGAGACCTAGGCCTGAACGTCATTGCAAATTGTAAGCTCGACTTCCAATTCTTACGGCGAACGAGTGGTTTGCATCTTGTGAAATAGCCTCTATATTGCTGCACTCTTGGTCTTCATATGGTTCACTGAGATACCTTCAGCCCTGCTCCATGAAAGTTGTCATGTCACTAACTGATGTTTTGGGGTTTAACTTTTTTTTTGTTGTTGTTAGCCTGTTAGATGTATGTTGCTCAGTACGCCAGAGGTTTCTTCCTTTTTCAGGACATTCCAAGTTGTAAGACAGGCAATTCCCAACGCTCAAGCAATGGCTCTGATCAATTTCCCCTCTTTTCAAAGCTTCAAATTGTTTTGCTCTTCTCTGAAAGACAGCTCTCTGTTGGTTTGTCATTTCTCTGTCTATGCAGCGTTCACAGACAGAATCAAGAGCTAAGAGTTGATATTCAGAACTATTTATTGTTTCGCCCCATGAGGTTCAATTCTTTTTTGAGCAACTTTGCACCCAAACTAAAGTGCTCACTGTTCGTGAACCACTTTAAATACAGGCATAATCATGGTCTCTTCTAAAATGTAAGTTTATGTCCGGCAGAAGGAGATGTTTTCTTCTATGTTTTCTTCTGGCCCTGTTGTGCTGTGACTTACCCTCAGCTAAGAAAACTAGGAAAGCCACAGCTTGACACCAGAGGTGGACATTCCAGGGGTCAGAAAGTAAAAGTTCGGCCGTGTTTTACCTCAAGCCATGAGCTCAGGCAGCTGATTTTCCTAATGAATTCAACCTCTGGGCTGAAGAGTTGCTGCAATTATTAGATCCAGGCGTTTGTAGCAAAATACTGAGACAGACTTTTACTTTCTGGAGCTGGATTGTCCACCACTGCTTGATACTTATTCAAGTAGGTTTAAATATGACAACACTGTAACCAAAAATGAACATATCACAGACTTTTTCTGAACGTGTCTAAAAGTGTTTCAACAAAAATTTGAGACTCCTAATCACAGTCTCTTTCATATTTACAATAGTTCTACAACCCCAATTCCAAAATAGTTGGAAATCAAAATCAAAATGCGATGACTTTCAGATCACATGAGCCAATATTTTATTTATAGTAGAACATAAATAACATTTCAAATGTTGTAACTGAAACATTTTATATTGTTCTCTACACAGTGAGCTCATTTCAAATTTTCTGGCTCAAAAAAGTTGAGACACAGGCAGAAAAGGGCTGAAAAAGCTATTAATGCATAAAAGAATCAGCTGAAAGAACATTTATCAAGTAATGACGTTAACTGGCATCAGGTGTGAAACATGATTGGTGATAAAAGGGATGTTTTAAAGAGTCTGAGTCTCTCAGAACTAAAGATGGCTAGAGGCTCTCCAACCTGTGAAGGCTTGCGTAAGAAAAATGTGGAATACTTTAAAAACAATGTTCCTCAACATCAAATTGCAAAGGCTTTGAAGGTCTCATCATTGACAGTGCATAATATCATCAAAAGATACAGAGAAACTGGAAAAATCTCTGTGCATAAGGGACAAAGCCAAAGACCTTAACTGGATGCCCGTGACCTTTGGGCCCGCAGACGCCACTCAAGAAACTTGTCTCCTCAATGCCCAGACACCTCCACTCTGAGTTAAAAAGAAGAGGGGATGCTACACCATTGTAAACAGGCCCCTGTCCCAACTTTTTTGAGACCTGTAACAGCCATCAAATTTGAAATGCGCTCATTTTATGGATGAAATTGTAAAATTTCTCAGTTTCAACATTTGTTATGTTATCTCTGTTCTATTGTGAATAAAATACTGGCTGGTGTGATTTGAAAGTCATTGCATTTTGATTTTATTCACAATTTACATTTTGTCCAAACTATTTCGGAATAGAGGTTGTACATTTTCCCCCTGTCTGGTTTTTCTCCCCATCTGGCACTGAATTTTCATCCTAATATCCTCTTCTGATTCCCAGCACTGATGTGCAGTTGTTTATGTGGAATGATGTCGCTTCTAAATCTCCTTTGCTTCATTGATAAAATCGTCCGTTGTCAGAAGATATTGAAACAATTCATTGTTGTAAAAATTAATTCCTTGGCTTCCATACACGTACATGTCTTTTGTAAGTTCCAGAAATCAGGCTGACTGTGTAAACTAATACAAGCTGATTTTCCCAGATATACTGAAACAATAACTGTACCATAAGATCAGCACATAAAAACCAATGGGAGCAGTTTATTTCTTCCAAAAAGGCTACTGTGCCATCTACAGAACTGCATCATGCAACAACAAAAAAAAAACGAGTTAATTATTTTGAAATTCATGAAGATGCATAGCTCGTATCACTATGTCAATGTATTTAGTGAGATGTTTGTCCAGGCTTGCTTGTTTTCCAGATTAAATACAATGTTTTGTTTTGATTTCTGGGCCACTACCAAGGAACTTATTTACGCCCATACATAAGTATATCAGAACAATGCCGTAAAATCAAACCTGTGGGACTGCATAGTCAGGCCTTATGTCATTATGAAAATTTAAAATAGTGTTTTCATTGTAGTATTTGCAGGATAAAATGGCTTGGGGCCATTAGAATGCTGACTCCTCACACTTTTGAAGGATAGATAGTTTTTTAACGTAGCACAATATTTGACAATATAAGACTGCAATTTTGTCCGGCTGCCTGCCCTCAGGCCCAAAGTTTTATAAAAGATCAACCAGTACATTTAACATGATTCATTTAGGCATCAGGAAAGGTCTGTTAGTCACATGTTCTACAAGCTTTTCCCACTGTAAAAAAGGATTTTCTGGTACAAGAGGTGAAATGTTCTATGTTGCAAATTTAGATGAAAATACCAGGAAATAAACTAAAATTCAGATGTCAACTTACGTACATCTTTTATCCGCAAACAAAATTGCCACCAGTAGAAACAAAGGATTGACACTGAGATTAACATTCAATAACTCCATTCAACCACAAATGGATAAAACTAACAAAAATAAGGTCAATCTAAGGCTCTCACGACAATTGTCTCCCCTGCTCATGCATCCCTCTTATTTGCCAATGTCCGATGAGTGTTCAAATCCGTGCATTCAGTAAAAAGCTCCATGAAGGCATATTAAGTCAGTGTCCTGGATTGATTTAGGTCATTGTCAGATAGTATTTCAGAGACGATGACAATGAAATGCATGCAGATTTGTGGGTGGTAAAAGAGCTTATCTCCACCACATTAATGCCATGCACAGATATCGTCAATTGAATATTACTGATCCAAATGAGTGGGCAAAAACATAGTCCTATCACACTGTAGTGTTGTAATTTAGCATTTATGTTTCTTAAACATGAAACATTATGTTGGTGAATTTATGTAAAGGACTGATACTGAGTTAAAAATGCCCACATAATTTCTTGAACCCATCTGCTTATATACGTATATCCCACTCCCTTAAGCTTTGAGGAGTATCTGACAGGATCCTTAAAAGCAGAATCCAAGAATCTCATGGGTAATATCAAAGAAAAACTCTCCCTTTTTCTTGATAAAGCATAGCAGCATCTGCTGACAGCATGAGCTCAACTTATCCAGGTTAATATATATTTGCTCTGACTCACATTAATTAGAAATTCTGTCACTCAGGAGCAATGCAGAAGATGCAAGGTGCTGGTATGTTTTGATGTTTATTTATACTTCTAACAATTTTCTGACAGTGATATGGAATACACGATAATAGTTTTTATTTATGTCAACAAATATGAGGAGTGAGCAGTGTTTTGCAGTAACCCTGGTGGAATCCACATTTCTAAGTATGAATCCTTGTTGATAAAAAAATTTTTTTTTATTACATTATATCCATATTTTTTATTACATTTCATCTCTACTTCCAAATATGTATCCCAGTTTTAATAAATAAATATATGAGAATGTTCACATTGAATTGCCTTTTTTTCCATAAAATTCTTTTTTTTTTAGATTCCAGTATTTAAATTTAGAGAGTAAGGTTTATTATTAGAAGCAAACACTTATATTTAGAAAAGCTGAAGTCAATTTAGAAATCCAGCATTGCAACCTCAGTTGTGACGGTGTAAAAAATGCAAATTAAAACAGAATTAAGAGAGCGATTTAGATGGCACAGTGACGCAGTGGGTGCAGTGGGCAGCTCTCTTCCCTCACTTCACTGCAGGAGAGTTGTGGGTTTGAATCTGGCCTGTGGCCTTCTGTGTTAATTTGGCATGTACTCTCGTGGTTCATGTGGGTTTCCTACAGATACTCTAGTTTCTTCCCTACAATCCAAAGGAAAAAATAAATACTGGAGACTCTGAATTGCCCATAGGTATGAATGTGTGTGAGTGAATGATGAGTGCACCCTGCAATAGATTGGCTAGCTGTGTTGGGCGTGTGCCCCTGCCTTACGCCCATTGTTAGCTGGGACTGGCTCCAGCTCACCCACAAATCTAATGAGGGAGACGCGGTATAGATGATGGATAGATGAATTCAGTGATTTGTAAATCATCTTAGTTGAAAACAGCATAAACAAGTGGTGCCAGGCACAACAAACCCTGCCCCTCGCACATACCTTCACCTACTTGTACAAAATTCAAAAGGGATCTATTCTGGGTCAGTGGCAATTCCTAATCCCAATTTGGGGTGAATTTGCCCATTATTTTTGCCGCTCGAGTGTTGACAAACAAACACACAGACATAGAGACAAACACACAAACACAGACACAAAACAAACCAAAAACCACACCCCTTGCCTCCACCCTTCGGTGGGGTGGGGTAATAAGATAAAAATAAAGTTTCACCATATCAATTTTATTCATTTTTTCAATTTATGCAAATGATGAATTTGAAGCCTGCAACATGTTCCAAAAGAATTGGGGCAGGGAAAGAGAAAGACTGGAAAAGCTGAGGAATCTTCGGAAAACCAGGATATCTCCGCAGTTCTCTGACAAGCCTGCCTTGCTCAGGTCCTTGCTTCAGCCAAAATTTCAATTTCTTTCGAAATGGCCCTCAATAGCTGGTAGCATTGAAAAGCACTATTTGTGCTCATTTTTTGCTCGTAGGCAAACCAGATATTAAATGGCACATAAATAATGGTGACAAACATGACTCCAAAACAATAACAACTTAATCATGGGGTTGATGATCACTTGAAATCATCGAAAGCTGCCCCATTGTGTTGACAGATAGCATTGCCTCAACTGACGCTTCCTGCGTATTTGCAACAAGAATTTGTTCTCACAAAGAAGTTACCTTTATTTCAGAGAAATTTGGAATATTCAGTGATGGGGGACAAAAAGCCTGCTGCACATTATTCCTCTGATATTTTTTTTTGCCGAAGTGCAACATTATTGTCTAATCGACTGCAGTAGGCCAATGTGATGAGTCAGGTGTCGCCGCAAAGTGCGAGTATCTCCAATAGTGAACAAAACTTTTTGTGCCACTGCCACGAGACCTGTGCATTCAATCGCCCCTGCCCGTCTTTCACTGAAAACGTGGTGGATTATAAAGTGCAAAATATGACAACAGAGACCCGGACTGTTGATCAACTGAAGTCCTACATCAGGCAAGAAAAAATGCTTTCAAAACTATAAATAGTAAGCCTCCTCAGTTCCAAATCAGAATCTAAGGGTCATTAACCCCTTTGCGCAGAAGCCAAATTTGGCTATTAATGGGTTACCCAATTTGATGCTTTATAATTCAAGACTTAAGCTTCATAAAGAGGATGAATGTGGCTCAAATCAGAAAAGACAATTACAGCATATAGAATTACATCGTATTTCAGTTTATTTTCATGATTTTGGTAAAGATAATGGACTGCAAACATAAAAAAACTTCATGAGAATTCACCATTGAAACTGTAAAAAAATCATTCTGAGGATTGAAAAATTGCTGGGGGTTAAAACAATACATTTCCGGGATAATAAACTCCTAGACCACAAGTACTCCTCATCTGAACATGAAGTATTAAATTATCCACTTTTTATAAGCCAAATAAGATAGCTATCCAGGTGTCTCCCCAAACTCTGAGAGCCTTGAAAATGGCACACTTTCAATTAATAAACAATCATATTTTTAACGCAAATCAACTTTGTACTCAAGAAGTTCAATATGAATACATCAATGGTCACCACTGACCTCTCCAAACCAAAAACATGCCTTTTCTCCGTGACAAAGTTTGGAGTCTTGTCCATTTATCTACAAAGCCGCTTCAGCAAGCACAGTTACTCATTAGAGGAAATGTTTATTTTACGGTCAGAGTGTTCCCAGCGAAATGCAAGCTTTTCACACCATCTATGGAACAAGTATAACTCAGGTCACAGTAATAGCTGTTCACACTTTAAAAGAGCGAAAATGCAAGGCATTCATTTTCTGATCACCTAGTTAAGAAAAATGCCAGCACACTGCAGTATCGACTACTCTTTTGTTACCCAATGTGACAAACAAGCTCTGTGATCATGGTGGTAAACCAAAAATAAGAAATAGCTGGCTAGTTAACTAGCAGGCTAAAAGTAAGATAGAGGTACACCATACAAAGACAGCTTTACTCACTTTTCAATAGAATTATTGAGCTGCTCCTCAAAAGTATCAATGCTGTCAGCTCTCCTGTCTGTTCCATTCAGAATAACTGCTATTTTCCATCTCAGAATCACATTTCCATCCCACAATTAAGCTCAGCTCTCCAGGCTCAGTTCTGGAGGTTTTTTATTCCCATGCAACCACGTCAATCTGAGCTGCGTGAAGTGTCTTGAATACAGTGTAACCCTATTACGCAAGTATTTTACTATGTTTTTTATGGTCCAATCAATGTCTTTCACTTACTGAGGAAAGCTTATACTGTCTGCACTTGGATAAAAATCGTGTCAACCAACTGGTAATTACCGAAGGAATTTCATGTGGGCGTGAACTACAGCTGGGCTTTCATGCAGGTACCATTGAATCACCATTAAAGTAATTGGATTTCCATGAGAGCTTGTATGAGGCTCTAAGAAAACAGCTAAATTCTTCAAACAACATATCTATGTGTTAATCCACGATAGGAAATTATGCGTTTTTAATATGTGATGACTGAAACTGATAGTAGAATGACATAGTGTACCATACCATGGCAGATTTTTGCCTCAAGAAACAGATTTTTTTTTTTAAGATCTTGGAATACCATTGTGTCACTGTAACTGAAGTGGTTGCTACAGAGGACAACGATTTTTTCTGTCGCAAGAGGGAAGTTTTTTTAAACTTCTGGATAGATACCATGGGCAAGGATATTGAGCAGTTTGCTAAGCTGAGGAGTTTAATTCATGCAACTCCTGAAAAATAGGGATAGGAGTGAACTTTTCGATATTCTAGACTGTGTTCCAGGTCTGCTGGCTTGTGAATATTTAATAACTGATCTGGGGGTGCCATCTCATGATAGAGTAGTGCGACTGCTTCCATAAAAAGAGGTGCTCTATGTCTGCAAGTGTCTACATCTGCAGAAGGGTGTTAAAAGGAGAGGTGGTGTGACGCAGTGCTAAACGTGCAACCGTCCCAACTTCCTTGGACATTAAAATGCATTGCAGACATTGCATTTGAAAAAGGCCATTACAAAAAAAAAGCAGTATGAGTGATGAATGATAATGTACAACATTATTTATGTTGTCTTTGTCCTCTTTTCTCTGTGAAAACTTGAAATTTTTGCCAGCTTAACTTCACATACAAACAATTTTGACCAACATCAGGAAATAATTGTAGTGTTTAAGCTCACTATTTTATAATCTGTTTTAGAAAGAGGGGGGATATACTTCAGCTCAGTGGTTTTTAGTAATTTTTGAGTCCTGCAATAACTGGTTGTGTGGCAAGTGTCCTCAGTGAGAGAGATACATGTCTCCAAGTCCATGATCAGAGGTATGTGCTCAGTAATTTCAGTTCTTGTTGATTGTCCAAGATATCCACCTTTATGACAGTAAAACTGTATTCGATTGACAAAGATGGAAAATCTGGCAATGACTGCACACATCAGAAAGATCAAATGTAGACATATAGCTTAAAACAGCAAAAAACACACTGTTGCTACTGATATAGCGACCTAAGTCTTGCAAATTACAATTTACATTCAGTTTCATTGTTGAATGGACAATGTGCGGTCATGAAATATTTTGCAAGGTCAAAATACTCTTCATTTTTATTACTGATTTTGAAGATGAAGGAATGATGGCGCGGAGTTCAGCCTGATATAAAAACGTAGGGGGAAAGGAGCTCTTTCAAATGGAACATAAAATACTGCCACCTGACATGACAGTATAATGCAATGTACAAATTTTTTTTAAAGATTTGGTCAATGAATATGCAGAAGGAAATTTAAATACACCAGGAGCCAATTATTATTTACATTAATGTACAGTATGTCTGAGACAATAAAATGGTGCAGTCTGAACACAGATCCTCCAAATAATTCCTGGAATAATGTCAGTCACTCTTAGCAAAAAAATAGATTTCATTGAATGGTTGTGACAAGAGTTGTTCATTTAAAAGAGATGTGATGTCACTTTTGAGCAGTGTGTAAACATGCGTATCAGCACTGAATGTTTTGTGTGGCTAGCAGTTTTAGTTATGAATCTATGAAAGTTCAAAAATGGTTGCAAAAATAAAGCAGAGTAAAAATCATCACAATGGCCATAACTCTTAATATTTCTGAAGACAACCACCTACAGTGCCATGAAAAGTATTTATCCCCTTCCTGATTTCTTACGTTTTGCATATTTTCACACTTACATGTTTCAGATCATCAAACAAATTATAATGTAAGAAAACGATAACCCGAGAAAATACAAAATGCAGTTTTTAAATGATGATTTCATTTATTAAGGGTAAAAAGCTATCTAAGCCTACCTGGCCCTATGTGAAAAAGTAATTCTCCCCCGTTAAATCGTGAATTAACTGTGATTAACCACATTTTTTGAGTCCAGTTTCACAAGCTACACCCAGGCTGGATTACTGCCTGCCAGACCTGTTGAATCAAGAAATAACTTCAGTAGAACCTGTCTGAAAAAGTGAAGTAAGCAAAAAGATCTCTAAAAGCAACGTCATGCCGCGAACTAAAGAAATTCAAGAACAGATGAGAAACAAAGAAATTGACATATATCAGTCTGGAAAGGGTTGCAAAGCCATTTCTAAGGCTTTGGGACTCCGGCGATTAACCATTATCCACAAATGGAGAAAACCTGGAACAGTGGTGAACCTTCCAGGACTCCAGGAGTGACCAGCCTACCAAAATTACTCCAAAAGCATATCAACTACTCATCCAGGAGGTCACAAAAAAAAAAACCCAAAACAACATCTGAAGAACTGCAGGCCTCACTTGCCTCAGTTAAAGTCAGTGTTCATGATTCAACAGTAAGACAGAGACTGGGCAAAAATGGCATCCATGGGAGAGTTCCAAGGTGAAAACCACTGCTGACCAAAAAGAACATGAAGGCTTGTCTCACATTTGCCAAAATACATCTTGATGATCCCCAAGACTTTTGGGAAAATATTCTGTGGACCAACGAGACACAAGTTGAACTTTTTGGAAGGTGTGCGTCCCATTACATCAGGCGTAAAATTAACAGAGCATTTCATTAAAAGAACATCATACTAAAAGTCAAACATGGTGGTGGTGGTGTGACGTTTGGGGCTGCTTTGCTGTGTCAGGACCTGGACGACTTGTCATAATTGATGGAACTATGAATTCTGCTCTTTGCCGGAAAATCCTGAAGGAGAATGTCCAACCCTCAGATTGTGATCTTGAGCTCAAGCACACTTGGGTTATGCAGCAGGACAATGATCTGAAACACACCAGCAGGTCCACCTCTGAATGGCTATTAAAAAACAAAATGAAGATTTTGAAGTAGCTTTGTCAAAGTCTAGGCTTAAATCCTATTGAGATGCAGTGGCATGACCTTAATCAGGCCGTTCATGCTCAAAACCCCTCCACTGTGGCTGAATTAAAATAATTCTGCAAAGAAGAGTGGACTAAAATTCTTCCACAGTTACGTGAAAGACTCATTGTCAGTTATTGCAAACATTTGATTGCAGTTGTCACCGAGGGTGGCACAACCAGTTATCAGGATTTACAGAGCAATTACTATTTCACATAGGGCCAGGTAGGTTTGGATAGCTTTTTTCCCTTAATAAATGAACTAATCATTTATTAAATGATTAATTATTATCAACTGCATTTTGTGTTTACTTGGGTTGTCTTTGTCTAATATTGTTTGATGATCTGAAATACTTAAGTGTGAACAATATGCAAAAAAAGAAGAAATCAGGAAGGGGGCAAATACAATTTCACGGCACTGTACTTTCAGTAAATGTATTTTATGCTCGTTTGACTCTTTCCCCAACATGCTAAAAAACTTTTTAGGGGCCCATTTTCAGATGCAGTGTTACTATAGACCCTCACTTTGACGCTATCTTATGCAGACTGATACAGCTTTCTGTATAAGCTGATCAACTGGTTTGCAGTAAGCTTCCGCGAGAATTCTGCAGTAAGTTTACGTACGACGTTACAGTAACTTACAAGTGTAACCACTGAATAGTGGATCTACCCAATGAATCAGCATAGACATATATGGACAATTATCACTTGGATGGGCTTTTACAAGTTGGTGTTGAGACAAGCTAAATTGGTAGGCCAGCATTTTCTTTAAGCAGCCAGTCTGGCCTATAACACGCGCACACGCACACACACACACACACACACACACACACACACTAATGTTTGGACAGATGTGATAATCCACCTCTTGTCCACATTCCTAGAATAGAAATAAATGTTATTTTTTTCCTCATGACTCAGACGTGATCTGCAGATCTCTAATGATGTCCACAACTCTCATATCTCTTCAGTGACAGAACTCTCAAGCGAAACTGCTGGTTTGAAACAGAATGCAAGTGCTCTTCTTGAAAGGGTGAAGAGCTTGTCACAGATTCTCTGTCAGTTGTAATGACATATACTATGGTATCCACAAGAAAGAGGTTCTACACTGAAGCTTCCACATAGCATCTTGGAGGATTATTACCACTCCCCAGATGATCCAGGAAGGTATTGTTTTTAGTTCTGAGTATTTGTTTGTTTGCCTCTTTGTTTATTAGTAACTTAAAGACTAGAATATTACAGCAATCATTCCCCAACTTGATACACAGATCATTTAATTTCACTCTGGAGAAAGGTCACAGTTCAACAAAGATAGTTTTCTTCAGAAATCATTTTTTCAACATAATCTGACCAGAATGACAGAAGTTGACTTCAAACCAAGCTCAAAAGGTCCACCATGCAATTCTACATCCTCTGATTTAACACTCTACCACGGGAGGATTCCCCATCATTAGCGGTGGGGCTAAATATTGGGGGAAGGGGACTCATCAATTTCCATCACATTGTATTAAAATTTGACGTGTGGCATCTTATTAGAGATAAATATCTTATAGATCATCAAATACAGAGAAAATTAAGACCATTGACATCTGGTTTCCATGGTAAAAATTTTTTCCCATTCTTAGCTATGGGGTGTCCTTCCCCAGCTCTAACATATCTACACATTGCTGCGGGTAGAAAATAACAAAAGGTTTGTGGTTATTTTTTTATAATCACTGAGTCAACACAAAGGCACGAAAATGCTTGCTGAGACAAGGTATGTTGTGTCTGGCTCTGCTTGTTATTATTGCGACACAGTACAACTATAGTTATGTCTGACCATATCACAACTGTTTTCAAACCCTTAGTGATTAAACTTGCAGCCAAATCTACTGCATCAGAGGGGTAAGAATCTAACTTTAAGCTGTTGCATCTGATACGCTCTGTAGATCGTAGTGGATAGTAACTAGCTCTGTAAAAGGGTGTTTAGCGTATGTAGGCACAACTGCAGCACTTTTTCTCCATACTGTAGGGGAAGTAGTGGGCTTGAGGCTTCTAAAACAGTAGGCTAGTCCCTAAATAATCAGTCCAAACTGTGTCTAAAAAAACTTTCAATTAAAAATGTGTAATTACAGAAGTCTCAGAAAATCAGGTTAAAATGAAATTCGAATGCCGCTGGAAAACATTCTGCTGAACTGAACACAGACATAATGGGTATTGCCTGCACTCCCTCCAAAGACACCAAGCATAACATATTCTGTGCATCAGAGCTTGGGCCAATTTTGTGTGTATGGTTTCTTATTTCAACATTTATCAATTCACATTTCACCAACACAATGTACATAACTACTTGGTCCTATCACACCCACTCTGCCAGAAAAACAGAGAGATCAAGAGGCGAATGTGTCATGACTTTGAAGAACAAAAAAGCAGAACAAAAGTCCCACTGCAATCAAACATGCATCAATGTGCTATGCTCAATTGATATTCTAAGTCTTCCAGAAGTGGTGGTGAACTCATGTAGTTATAAATTATGTATTTGTCTTTTATAATATATTGTGAACAGCTTCGTGCAGTGTCTTTGATTTTCACAAGATGGAACGATTGCAGTTTTTGATCAAAGTCAGGGGAAAAAAAAAAAGTCATTCTATCTTTATCATCCTCCTCACCACAACTTGTATGTGCAAATCCTTGCTTAAGTACTTATGTATTGAATGTATGTATTGAAAATGAATTGAAAGGGATTTAAAAACACTGATAAATGCTGTAGTGAATGAAATTGTCTGCAAATAGTATCAAATTTTTCTAAATTGCAAATGATTAGGTGCCTTCTAATGCTTCTAATGCATAACCTCAAAATAATGAAGAGGAAGGACAGTTGCAGGTTGCAGTGGAGGTTGCTTCACACGTGCAGCACTCTGAGCTCACCTGAGAGCGAAGGTGCGCTGGAGTGTTTGATCGGAGGGAAGGCTGGGTTCAGGTAGGAGAACAGCTGCTACCGACGCATCAGATCCCTGGAGCACCACAGTCACTTGCCCTGGAAGGAGCTCAGAGCTCTCTGCCACGAAGGTGATTGTGAGCAGCTGGCCATAGCTGAGCAGCTGGTTCCCCAAAAATTTCTCTGAGGGGAAAATGGGGGTCACGAAAAGCAATTACTCTTCATTCCCAGTCATTCTCAAGGGGCAACCTGATGTTGTGTCTTGACCACTTCATTCCAGAAAACTATCAAAACAGCATATCAAATTAACATGCACAGCATCGCTACGGGTGAGCTTTAGATTCTGAAGGCATCATGCTGTTAGACTACCCTACTTGTTCAACTCCCGTGGGAATTTAGTTGAAGGAATTCTAATTCCAATTTAGACCACTGATAAAGCATGTAAGAAGCTCTCCTTCCACCATTAGTTCAATTACAACACGCCATTTGCGTATGTGTTCAGCACCAGGCAGAAAATTAAATTTCTGTTTGCTTGTAGCTCATTCTCACATTTTGCCACACTCTAAAAACCTTAAGAGCTCCTTATCCCGTGAGTGCTGTGCACTGAATTCTGTGAAGAAATAAGAAAAGTGAGATACAGTCCCGCGCTGTTTGCCGGTCAGTGGCTTGCTTGTGCTCTGATCATCAAAATTCCCAGTGTTAGCGAAACCCCGCAGTGAAAACAGAATATTTCTCAAAAAATGAGTTCACTCCACACTGTTATGTGCTGTCCTCAAGCACCTTATGATTCATTGAAGCAGCAGGATGTCAAACACAGTGACCAGATCCAGAAAACGTATAATTAACTTGGTTGCTTTGTTTGATTTCTTGTTCATGGGGGAAGAATGCCTCACAATGAAAGTCCACAGTACTCACTTTAATGATTTTTTATTGCCAATGTCTGGCTTGGCTCAGGAGGAAGTGAGCTTTGTGGAAAATCTTCTAGCCATGGAGGAAGAATACCGTGAAATGCCACGTTGGACTGGCACTCGATGGGAATCAGCGCAGATGATGAATCCGATCAATATTTACCTCAAATTAGTTGAACCAGGTTAATCATTTTCATTTCGTTATTCAACTGGAAATTCAAATTTTAAAGGTGGCAATGTAAAATATGGTGGCTGATCTGTTGTTATTAACTTGGGTTCAGCTCAAAAGCTTACTGGTCTACTGAGGATCCTGATGGATTCATAACACTGCAAGGTGCCCAAGTGGCCCATAATTGCATTATGGGCAGGCTGACTGTAGGCTAGAATTTTTATGGCTGGCCTCGATTTTGCTCTGCCATATGTGCCTAGGGGCTCCGTGGAGACTACTTCTATCCCCAGGCTGCCTGTCATTAATGCAACTTTGTAGCTTTGGTGATTTCTTGACACCAGACATGCCTGTCAGTATGTTCCATTGCAGGAATTTATAATTGGCTCTATATTTCAGTCTTGCTAACTTTGCTATTGTTGACCTCAGAGGAAACTGAAGGCACGGATGTCCTTGATGTCACCTTTCTCTCCTGGCTGTGAGACTAACTTCTTCAGCCAACTCCCCCTTTGACGAATGCAGTGCTCTAAATGCTGCGACGAATATTTTCACACAATTTGCCTCCCGAATGACCTCTGCTAAGACATAAATGCTGTCTTCCTGTGCTCAATCATAATGTTTTTGGATTCCCGCACCACTCGTGAGGATTGCGACATTTCAGAGGAAAGGCACAATCCTTTTTCTTTTAACATTTTTTTCAAATTGCTATTCCCCTCGACCCCTCTTCTCTATGTTTTTTTTTTTTTTCAAAACTTTTCATTCCTAAGTATCACAGTTTCGATTTCCATGCCAACTGCAGCAATCTCTTCACTGATGGACAAATGCTTTCAGTGTGTAACCCTCCTTTGCTAATGTATCAAGACACAATCAATGGGGGGCGCAAATATGTGCTCGTTCTAACAGAGGAGTCAGGCTCACCTGACGTTTCTTCATTTACCTTCCAACCCAAAATCAGAAAACGTTCAAGTAAAACAGAAAACATTCAATAAAACTGAAAGCAGTGATTTATAAATTATTTGTTTTGGTACAATGATATAGGAGCACATTATTTGCTGTTTCTCAGCATGAGTTTTATTGATTTTTCAAAATAAAAACATTTCAGTTTTGATTGTTGCAACATATTTCAAACTAGTTGGGGCAGTAATGCATTTACCATGTTGTAACACTTAGTAAACACTGAGGGACTGCAGAAGCCAACTGATTACGTGTTTCAAGAGTAATTTTGTCCCATTCTTCTCACAAACAAGTATTATGGTCTGCAACAGAATGGGGTCTCCATTGTTGAATTTCACATTTCTTCACATGTTGGAGACAAATTATGAGGGCAAGCAGGCTAGTCCAGTGCCAGCATCCACTTTTTAGACATCCAAGTCTTTATAATGCATATAAAATGCGGTTTAGAGTTAAAATATAAAAGGACTCCCCTGGAAAAGATGTTGGGTTGAGGGCAGCATGTTGCACCAAATCTCAGCATTATTTTTGGCACTAATGGTATCTTTATTTAAGAGCAAGTTACCCTTGCCAAGGGCACCAAAACAACTCAGTACCGTGACAGAGCATCCCGTTTGGACTATTTGTAATTCTGAGCCCATGTGGTCATATCACTTATTGATAAATGATGGTTCTTGAGCAGTGTTGTCTGAGTGATCAGACATCAGGCGTATTCTGCTGAAACTTGTGCCCTTGTCCTATCATGCACAGAAATTCCTCCAGGTTCCTTGAATGTTTTACATTTTATGCAATGTAGAGGGTGAAACATCCAGATCCCTTTGTAACGATACGCTTAGATGAACCAATCGCAACTTAGGGATAATCCAAAATTCATAAGCCTTTACTACAAAAAGGATCGGGACTAGAAGACACAAGAATTGCCAAGCCAAAAACAATGTCCAACAATTATTTGCCACTAACGTGTCTTAGTCCCCCGCTAGGAAATGGCAAATCGTGTCAAAATGAACAGTGTCTCGGTGTAACCTTGAGAGTGACGCAAAGGTCACCAAAATTGACTGGCGCCAGGGCACCACCCTAATACCTGTTGACATGAAATTTGAAGGAAATCCGTCAATTCGTTCTTGAGATATCTTGCTGACAAGGATTTGGGACGCACGTACGTACGGACGGACGGTCGTGAATACTATGTCCCGCCGCACGGCGGGGGACAAAAAGCGAAGTCGACTAGACAGGCAATGGTCAAAACCATTAAGGCAGATGTGCAATGGTACATAGACAGTAAACCTAAACTCGAAGTTGAAATCCAGAAAGGTAGATCATACCCAGGGAATCCAAAATAAGAAATTGTGGTCGTACAAAAACAAGTCAAAATCCAAAAAGACAAAACAGGAACAGAAGGGTAATGGCAATCTCAAAGTCGGGCGAAACAGTCGTGAAGAAGCAATAAACAAATGGTATATGAGGAGCTCTGCACAAATGAATACTGATCAACGTTCTGACAAAGAATGAACTGCAGTGAAGACTTTAAATAGTCAAGTGCGAAGTCACATGCTTTGCAGGGAACTGGTGAATTGGATAACGACTAATTACAGAGGTAATCCAAGTCCAAAACCACAACAATTGGCAAAAGCCAAGACAAGACGGGATCAACGCAGACAACCTATGACAGATGAACAGCTCCGGTCAAGGAGTTCTAAGTGCACAGTTAAGATTCCAGGACAGAGAGAGAAGCACACCTGAGGTGCGTGAGCTTCAATCAAAGCGGAGAACAGGAAAAGCAAAAGGGGTGGAGTTACAGGGCAGAGCAGGGCAGAGTTAGTTATATTAGTAAACAGTGATATCTACACACCTAATCAAAATACCTGATTGTTAGTTACTGTACAGACAAAGGGATTAGTATACAGTAAATTTACCAGTATTTACTAAGCAACCGAGTGGTTAATTAATAAGTAAATACAGAAAAGCAGGAAGGAAGGTAAAAATAAGACTTGAAGGAGCTTCGTGAAATACCGGGAAACTTCCGAAATCACCCGGTGCGTGTCTGTACGCAGACAAGGGAGTGCACTGGCATAATGACGCTGATCACATCAGACATTACAGGGGAGACAATGTGCAATGCAATAATGGAGTGGATCAATATACATGAAAAATAATAAATACAAAATCAGACAGATACAGATCATAACACCCTTCCAATATTTGTTTGGAAAGCGATGTTTTTAAACCTTCCAATATTTTTCTTGAGCATTGTTTTCACTTTTTTTTTGGCCCTCTCTGCCTTATCTTTGCATGTGATGGATTAGGCCTTTCCAGGATACTGCTTTTGTGTGAAATCACCCAAACAATCAACTGCTGACAGCAGCTGTTTGAAATCACATCATTGTTCAAATTTTTTTAAAACTTGTTACTTATCCTAAATCCCAACTTTTTTGCCATGCGTTGCAGGCCTGATTGGGGGGAATGGATGTATATTCACAAATAAAATGTAGTTTACCAGACATCACATTCAATATCTAGTCTTCATGCTGTCTGCAACGAAATACGAGTCAAAGTAAATTTAGAAATCACTGCTTGCTCTTCTTATACGCATTTTCTTTATTGTCCCAACTTTTTCTGCATTGGAGGTTGTAGAGGTAAACAAAGTTGAACTCCCACCAACTCATAGGTGGGGTATATGACACACTCAGCCGAGATTAGGGATACAATAGGAAACATCCCTGCATGCTGTCTATTTTTCGGTTTCATTTCATGAAGATGCCAACTGATCCAATTCCTTTTAAAATTGAGGCCTGGGAAAACATGAGAATAGATGAAAAATGGTTTAACATGAATAAATAAAAATGTCTCTCATGCACTCTTCTATGTGGTGTTGTCAGTGAGAATAATTCTACACTGTGAAAGGCAGCAGATTACGGTAAAAAATAGAAATGAAAAACCGCTGCTGTTTAATCTTTAAAGAGACTGTAAACATGCAAAAGAGGAGCGGGCGGAGGAAATGAGATCATTAAGCTCAGCGCTAGACATACAGATCCCGACAATTTACGACGGAACAAACAACGCACAAGAGCTGGGACAGTGCGATAAGAGACAGTAAGACATACTGAGAGATGAGCACCAGTGAGTAGTTAGTGGCCATATAAGGCAAAAATGATTGATGAGCTTCAAAAAAACCAATATATAGAGAAAAATCCCTTATACTTCCCAAGATTCACAATGGCTTTGCACTGTGCCCTCACAATGCCCTGAAGAAACAGTAAATTTCTTGGGCTGGAGATCAAATACGAATTTTGGCTATTGCACGTCTCTTAAAAACAGCTTTCAGTTTTTGGCCGTTATGTACCATTCCTTTCATCTACCTTGACTTCCCATTGTTCCTCAGACTTTGAATCTCTGCTCCAATGGAAGCCTAGATGCTACAGATATTCCCCCCCCCCCCCCCCCCCTCCCTTCCTCTACAGATACCAAATGCGTCTTTCTTCTGTTTGTGCTCTCAAGGTTGTCCCCTGCAGAATGACATGAAGGACTTTGAATTTCCTTTGTCTGATGACATTTTATTTGCCTGGCCGAAACGTGGCCTGTCCTTCAATGCATATTTACTGCAAGCGTGCAATTATTCAAAAATATGTTTGAGTGGGAAGGGGGTCTAATTGCTCCTCTGGGTGTTGTGATTTGTGATGGAAACAAGAGCAACAAGCTGAGGCCTGTGCTGTTACACAAACAGTGGTGATAAACACATGCATTATACAGTGCTGCAGTGCCGAGCAACACTGAACAGCAGCTCACTCAAGAGCCTTCTCACAAATCTGCACGAGGATTTAACTTCGGAAATATCACAAGAATTCACAAATAGCATACTTTAACACCATTCTTGGCGCTAAATAGTATTCAATTAGTGATATCTTTATGTTGTGAGTTTTATATTTATTGTGGTTCATAGAATCATGGAACAGAATTTTTATAGAACACTGTCGCGATGAAGGACATATGAAATGCTAATGCATTCCATGGCCACAAAAGCCCAGAGAAGTCCTTATTTCATGCATCATCAAAATAATTTCACAGGGAATAACAAAATGATTTGGTTGTTCTACAAAAGGTTGCTGAGCTTCCTGACCTTCAATAATAAATGCTGGAGAGGTAATCTTTCAGCTCAAAGCTGATAACAATATAATAGAATAATTACCATTAGCAGTAAGACGTGGCATATATTGTTCCAGAATATCAGGTCTTTGTCTGAGAAGCATATTAGTTCACCCTATAGAGATCTGTTGACCCACTTCCGCCATTTCAATTTCAAATATCGCTGGTTTTGCTTTTGTTATCCTAGCCCCTTGTGAGGATGTGGAAAAAAAAAACCCCAAATGCTTCATTCACACCAAATCATATTTTGAGCACGTCATCTTCTATCAAACTTCAAGAAACTGCAATCCTAAACTATTTCTGTATGTACATCGAATGATGCTTTTTTTCAGTTTATTATAGAATATATCATACTGACTGGAACTATTTATCAATATTTATGACTGCCATACGTTTTAAACCTTTTATATACGTTGGCAAGTGTTTCCAAAAAAAAAAAAACTTCATGTGAACAATGCCAGTTAATGTTATGTCACGCTTGTGAAAATAAACTTCTAATTGATTAGCATATTTTCCAATGTCTGGAAAGAAGTTATGTATTAAATTTTGCACTAATCTAGTGAATGTGCATTGTTTTCTGGTCTTTGGAAGGATTTTGGTGATTTGCACTTTGCTGTACTTGTGTCATCACAGCAGCACCTGTGTTGAACTCACCTGGGGCTTTGTAGAAACCAATGTCATCCTCACTGTAGGGCAGGAGGTACACCTCCCCCTCTTTCCAAATGAGTGGTGACTCCAGTCCACCGGAGAACTCCCCTATCCAGCCATCTGGGTCTGGGGACATTGGACAGAAATGACAGCTATTCTTCTCTCCTCTCCACCGTTCATCATCTTCGGTGGTTTCACAGCTGCTAAGGCTGTATATTACTCTGGATAGACCAGGATTAAAGAGAGTATTCTGAGGCTATGGCACCATTCACAAATTAGGGTGGGACCTTTTGACAGAAGCTGCCCATCCGTAAACTGAAAGGAGCACTCTACAAATGGGGGCCATGCAGTTAGCAGGGCGGAGCTGGGGTGGGCGGTGGGATGGACAAAAGGCACGGGTGCCTCCGATTGAAACGTGATTATCTTCGTTCCAAAGCAGAATTACCTGCCTCACTGATTACCTTCCAGAAAGTCAGAGGTGATGCTGATTGCCGTGTAGCGGGAGGAGGACGTGCAGGCCACGGAGTGCCCAAAACAGAAACAGCTCTCACAGCCGGCAGGGTTTGTTGATGCAAGGTTAAATGAGCCCGGCTTGCACCTGTCATTGAAATATCAAAAAGACGGTCAAAGTGGAAATGATCTCTGATTTCTCATCAACACCACTTTCAATATATATATAGAAATAAAGACCTTTTATATAATTGTAATCCAAATTAATTTATGTGGACAAAACGTATTTATTTCAAAAAAATTTCCAAGCTAAAACACTCTGACATGTGTCATTACTTGAATTTGTCATGAGTTTCTCAACAGGGCCAACAGAGTTTGAGCTGTACGTCTCAGTAGTCTACAGCCTCAGTTCCAGAAGAATTAGGACTAAGCGTTAAATGTAAATAAAAACAACAAACAGTAATTTGAAAATCCATTTTAACATGTATGCAATTGAAAAAAGTAAAAAGACAAAATGAGTAATATTTTAACTCATCTACAAATTTTTCTTTTTTCTTTTTAATTATTTCAAAATGTGATGTCTACAGCACATTCCACTGAATCTGGGACAGGTGCACATTCATTCAGGTAGACCATTAGCTCTTCTTTTAATAATACTCAGCTCTGGCAAGACACTTGAGATATGTCAGATTTAACCATTTGTTTTTTTTTTCAAAACGACACGCATTTGTGTTTGGCAGTGACTATGCCTGATTGCTGGTCTGGAACAATCTGAGCAAGCATGGTACAGACAGTCCCTGAGATCACAAACCATCCTGGCACAGCCTGAGATTCAGGACATTTAAATTAATGAACTCAATATCTACAGATTTTGCCTACAATGAATAATGCTGAGTGTGTGGCTGGAAAGATTGGGGAGATGAGATGTTTTTTTTTTTGTAGTGGGCCAGTATAGGAGCAGTGTGAAGGGCACATAGCAGGAGAGATGAATGAACGCTGCCTTGGATGTGAATGCTCAACAATCGGGTGGAGGACGCTGAGGTCAAGAGCCATTGGACAGAACAGGGCTTGTGACTAGGACAGATTTTTGTTCTATCCTGCATTAAAGCTAAAGCCCTATTTCAGGCAGGACTATTATGCCAGATTTATGCATTTATTTCAAAATGAAACGCATACGTATGCGTCAATTCAATTCATACTCAGATTTTATTTGCTGGGGATCCTGCTCAAGTGGACTAATCTGAGCAAGCATGATGCAGACAATCCCTAGGAACACAAACCCTCAAACTTACACTCCTGAAAGGAGCTGACAAACAGAGTCACCAGCCAATAAAATCGGAGTATGAATCGAATAGAATGGAATTGTGTACCTACCAGCATGCAGCATTTCCTTTGAGCTTGTGCAGGAGTGCATGACTTTCTGCTCTGAAAACAGTGGTATAAGCAGGAATGCTGAATGCAGACAGAGGAACATCTGGCCAGACACTATTAGAGTGTCTTGATAAGGAGAAATTTTACTATGTGACGTATGAAATCCTGAGGTGACAAGCATGTTGCACTTCCTTCGAAATCATACAGTCATGCATGACTTTCTCTGGGTGCAGAGACATCAGCAACATGCTGAATTTAAACAGAGGAACATATGAAAAGACACCCTTAGAGTGACTTAATACAAAGGAAATAGGCTATGTTAGCTAGGTATGAAACTGTGTGTGACGACAAGCATATCACATTTCTTTTGAATTAATGAAAGCATGCATGGGTCCATGGGAGATCTGCAGGCATGATAAATGTAAACAGAGGAACATTCAGCAGGACACTATAAGAGTGACTTTTATATAAAGGACACTTATTATGTGAGGTATTAAATCATTTGAGGTGACAAGCATGATGCATTTTCTTTGAATTTGTGCAAGAATGCATGACCTTCACATCTGAATGTAGGAGAACACTATGGATGCTAAATGCAAACAAATGAACATCTGGCAAAGCATCATTATGGTGCCTTGAGACAAAGGAAATTTGAGAGCATGTGTGTTCTGAACTGAACGGGAATGAATGTAACTCAATATTGGGAGTGCTGAATGAATCTCCTCAAAATGAAACCACACCGGCATAGCCCAAAGACCAGAGGCCAACATTTATAGGCTTTTCGAACCCAAAGTGACATGCTCTTGTATTTATAGTATTAGCTCAACCCAAGTGTGTGGCACTACGGCTAGTGGGTATAGGGTATATTCAAAGAAGTAGAGGTGAGCTGTCCTAAATGAAGGATGTGGATGTTGGAGCAGGTGACTATAGAGGCATTTAAAGGTACCTGCACAGAATATGAACATAAGTCAATATCGAAAGACAAACATAGGGCAAGTTAAGCAACTAAGATGAGTGACGACTCAGGAACGTGAATCAAATACTATCAGGGTGTTAAGGCAGCGTCCTCAAACTAGCATAGTGCATGAGGGATGAGCCACGGCATGAGAAAGAGAGATACATATAACAATGTACAACCCCAATTGCAAAATAGTTGGGACAAAGTGTAAATTGTGAATAAAATCAAAATGCAATGACTTTCAAATCACACCAGCCAGTATTTTATTCACAATAGAAGAGAGATAACATAGCAAATGTTGAAACTGAGAAATTTTGTGGCTGCTACAGGTCTCAAACTAGAGTGTTCAGGTGAACACGTGTCGCCTGCTTCGCGTGTGACTACCAACTGAAAGTGTGACTACTGGACAGACAGACGGACAGACAGACGCCGTCCAAAGTGATCCCTATGTGCCGCTATGCTTCACAGGCGACACAAATAGTTGGGACAGGGGCCTGTTTACCATGGTGTAGCATCCCCTCTTCTTTTTGAGACAAAGTGGAGGCATTTGGGCACTGAGGAGACAAGTTCCTTGAAATCAGCCATTGGAATTTGATCCCACTCATGTTTAATACAGGCTTCCAGCTGCTGGAGAGTTTTGGGTCTCCTTTGACAGTCTTTTCATTTAATTATGCGCCAATTGTTCTCAATAGGTGAAAGATCAGGACTGCAGGCAGGCCAGTTCAGCGCACGGATTCTTCTATTACGTAGCCATGCTGTTGTAATAGCTGCAGTATGTGGTTTTGCATTGTCCTGCTGAAATATACATGGCCGTCCCTGGAATTGATGTCGTCTGAAGTGGAGCATATGTTGCTCTAAAACCTTTATGTATCTTTCAACATTCATGGTGCTTTTTAAAACATGCAAGTGTCCTACACCATGTGCACTAATGCATCCCCATACCATCAGAGATGTTGGCTTTTGTACTGAATGCTGATAAAAGGAGGGGTGTTCTTTCTCATCTTCAGCCCAGAGGACACGACGCCCATGGTTTCAAGCAAAAATGTCAAATTTGGACTCGTCTGACCACAGGACATTATGCCACTTTGCTACAATCCATTTTACATGAGCCTTGGCCTACAAAACATGGCGGCGCTTCAGGATCATGCTCAATAATGGCTTCCTTTTTGCATGATAGAGTTTTAGGTGGCATCTGTGGATGGTGCGGCGAACTGTGTTTACAAACAGTGGTTTCTTGAAGTATTCCGAAACCCATTTAGTAATGTCAATGACAGAATTATGCTGGTGAGTGATGCAGTGGCGTCTGAGCGCCCAAAGATCACGGACATCCAGTGAAGGTCTTCGGCCTTGTCCCTTATACGCAGAGATTTTTCCCGTTTCTCTGAATCTTTTGTTGAGGTTCTGCGCTGTCGATGATGAGACCTTCAGAGCCTTTGCAATTCGACGTTGAGGAACATTGTTTTTTAAGTATTCTAAAAAATTCTTATACAAGCCTTCACAGGTTGGAGAGCCTCTGGCCATCTTTACTTCTGAGAGACTCAGCATTTCTAAGGCAACACTTGATGCCAGTTAATTTATTTATTTGCTAAATATTCTTTCAGCCGATTCTCTTTTATGTTAATTGCTTTTTTCAGCCCCTTTCTCGCTGTGTCCCGATTTTTTTGAGACCTATTGGAGCCAGGAAATTTAAAATAAACTATTTTTGTGGGGTATCAACATTTGAAATGTTATCTATGTTCTATCGAAAATAACATGTTGGCTCATGTGATCTGAAAGTCATTGCATTTTGATTTTATTCACAATTTACACTTACCAGCTATTTTGGAATTGGGGTTGTATTAGAGATGCGTGCCTGCTAAACAATGCACCATCATAGTCATTGTATGTGTTGGTGCATTTGTGTGACATAAGCCACGGCATTATCTGAAATGGCCTTCCCGCTAGGTAACGAGCTTGGCAGTAGTTTAGAGCAGGTGGGATTTTCTATGGCTTGTGGATGTGAGATTTTCTATGATTTATAGATGGGAACTTGATACCGGCAAAATATTTGCTTGTTTGCCTGCCGGGAAAAGTGCGCGGCGATCATATAGCTTTATCCAAGGTAGGGTGCTAGTACAGATGCAATCGTGTGCAATGTCACAAGCCAAAATGACAGGGAAACATATTTGGAAATACAAATAATGAGTTTGTTAGTGCATGACAGGTGAAGCTCAGCGTACACAATTACAAAAATTCCAGCACATGTTGGAGTGACTGACCTATTTGGGGTGAAAAATTGCCCTGGCATTTTGCAGAGAGTATTAGTTGGCCCAATGTCTGACCAGATGTAAGGCTACTGAGCCTTATAGGAAGTATTTTCTGCCATGTAGCAGTTGGCAAAGGATAAGGAATTTTGAATTTGAAAACTATTACCTCAATTTACCCGAAAATTAAGGGAAAAGATAATATCTCCAGGGGATAATAGAATGACATTGATCATAGCATACGCGCTGGAAGGTATAGTCAGATACTGACTGGGAACAAGCAGCATGGCGCTGATTACAGTTAACATTACTTTTGTGGCTACAATTCTCGGCAGCAAGACAACGTGTCCTGAAATGCTCAGACTACTCTGGCAACCATCATCCAAATTAGGAAATAATCAATAACAACCTTTGATGATTGGAGGTTCAAAAGCAGAACTTGTTTTCATTCCTCCGTTTTATATGACCTCATATAGTCAACAGTTCAGAGCCTTTGTTGTTATATTTTGCGCGTCATAATCAATCACACATTTTCAATGTCTCCAGGCAGCAGGCAGACTATAGTACCCACACTCTGTGACTGTGCAGCCACTCAGCTGTAATATGAGCAGAGTGTGGCTTGGTAATATTCTTCTGGAACAAGGAGGAGTGTCACTGAAAAAAACAACGTCTGGAAGGCAGCACATGTTTCTCCGAAATGCGCAGGTATCCTTCCGCGTTATTTCTGACTTCACAGATGTGGAAAATTTTCCCATGCCAAGAACACCAATGCAGACCCAGACCATGCTGGTTTTTCAGCATGTCACTGTCAAAATTCAGGATGGTCCAACTCCTCTTTAGCCCCCAGAACATGGCATGCATTATTCCCTAGAACAATTTGAAAGATAGACTTATTTCCTCTTCATGTCACTCCATTTTGAGGCGTACCTAAAACCGTCTTGCTGTCTAATGACTGCGCCTTTTGCGATGGCACATTTTATGCCCAATCATGATCAAATCACCTGTTTACCTGTGGAATGTTCCAAATGGGTTTTTGTGACGACTTCACAGCTTTTCTAGTTTTTCCACTCTCTTGTCTCAATTTCTTTGGAATGAATTGCAGGCATCAAATTTAGAATTCATGAATATTTGCAAAAATCAATAGTTGATATGGTTAGCCTTTTAATATTTTGTGCTCTTTTCAACTGAATGTAAGTAAAAGTTGATTTATAAATCACTTAATTCAGTTTTCATTTGCATTATACTTACTATCTGAATGAATGTGGAACTGAGGTTGTACAATACAACAATTTATACTGCAAGTGTGGGCACTGTCTCTGACTTTGGTTGTAGCATTTTCGTGCAGTACATTAAGCTAGCTAGAAATCTTCAGTGCTGATATAGCTGGCTATGTTTGGAGCATTCATTCCCTTGCATTGGCATAGCAAAAAAATATTTCTGGCTAAAACAGCAAAGCTACACACTCGAGTATATAAGATTGTTCTGACAGGTTAGGAAGGGAGAACTGTAAACTGTAATGAAGTAAAATATGACCCACATCAGGCAATGATGCCTGAAATGAATAGCACATTGCTGCTGCATGTTTACTTATAATGCAAATGTTCTAGCTGTGACTTTTAGCCACTGCTTTGTTCATACAGATTCAGATTGAATTGATACATTTTGAATATGGTTGCAGGTTTTTTAATGTTTCGTGGTCTTCAGGTGACAAGGTTTTGATTGTGTGCAAGACGCTTCCAACCAGTGGCGGGTAAGGGACAGAGAAAAAGAAGGGCGATAAACATGTCTTTAAACTGCTTATTTGTCTTGATCTGTTTGCGGTCAATTTCCCTGGTAAAAGACACGTGAACTCTGCCCTCTTAGGTGTAGCTAATTGTCTTTGTTAAGACGAGAAATCAAACGCACCAGTTGAATGGAAAAAAAGGGCGCATTTCAAACTTTTTCAATTAAACAATCATTACGCACCGATTTGACGACTTGCTTAGGGTGTGACAAAATTTAACGCGGAAAATCCACAGTGGTTTTTTCATGAAGAGTTGCCTTTTAAGGCATGGGAATTAAACAATTTATTGAATTTATTATTTACTTGACTAAACGCTTCATTATAAGGGAAACTAACATGTTGTCCCAGAACAATGATTGAAATCGAGTCACTAATCTCTCCCGTTTCAAGGGATATTTTCGGCCCCCCGCCCCAGTTTTCCATCCACCGCCCGCCACTGGTCCCAACTACCATGAATAGCTCCCAGGAGGTGCAATCCTGTGGTAGAAAATTTAGTCTCAGCCTATGGGTGGTAGCAGCAGTGATCCAAGATTACTGATTATTCATCGGCTCAAATAAAGGGTATATTTAGAAATTTTTAATGCATTGAAATTAGATGTATTGTTTGTTTTGTATATATTTCATGTCAAGCACAAAATGGAAGTATCTGAAGTAAGTAATTTATTAAAAAGTGAAAGCCGTGAGTGCAAGACCTTAAAAAACAAACACCACTCCCCGTGATGAGAAATTCCACCTCTGCATCAGTATCCTGAAGAAATTACCAAATAGGTTATTTGAAGTGTTTTTTTTTAATGTTAGGCTTTGAAATAAAATGATTCTGAAGAAAAAAAAGACATGGTTTGTTCCTACCATTTAGAGGATGCTGTTCTTTAAAACCCCTTTCTGCAGATGTAGACGCTCGCGTCTATAGATATGCAAATGTAAGCACTTAAGTTACAGTACTCGACCACAAGATGGCACCCCCGGATCAGCTATTGGATATTCACAAGCAGGCAGAGCTGAAACGCGATTTATAGTATGGAGAAGTTCCCTCCAATCCCTGTTTTTCAGGAGTAGCATGGATTAAACTCCTCAGCTAAGCCTGATGTGCAAACTGGTCAATATCCTTGCCCATAGTATCGATCCAGTAGTTTTAAAAAATTATCACTTGCGACAGAAAAAAAACGTCCTACTCTGTAGCAACCATTTTAGCTACAGTGAGCCAACAGCATTCCAATTAGTGGTTAAAAAAATACGTTTTGTGAAGAAAAAAATCCGACATAGAATTGCTTCTCTCACATTCTACTGTCAGTTACAATCATCACACACAAAATATGCGTAGTTCCCTCCCATGGATTAACGCTTAGATTCCTCCATCGACAAATTCAGCGCTCCCTTCTATCCACTGAAGTACTGGTGTCGATAGCCAGTCACTCAATCATATACTCAGATTCATCTGCGTAACTCTACAGTTATAGTTCACGTCCTCGTGAAGCTTCCCCGGTAACGATGTGTTGACAGACTCGTTTCTTATCCCATTCCCCAGTGTCTTAACTTTCCTCAATAACTGAAATACATTGATCGGACAATAAGAATGGGATACAAAGCTAAGCGTAAAAGTAAGGTCGGTTGTATTCTTCGAATGTTGGCCGCGGTTGCGCGGCTGAAAATGATGCGATATCAAAGAAATAAAGACACTCGAGACCGTTCTGAAGTGTTCAGTTTCATTTACGAGATTTAAATGTTGTATGGACGCGGTCAACGGGAATTTTTCCGAATGAAACAGAACTGGAACGTTCCTTCTACCCGATACATCTGTCTCTGGAGGAGGGCATCAATGAAGAAAACAGGTTATACTTCTACTCTGTTTGCATTTTGCTTAATTTGGCTTTTTGCTGTAGAATCTATACCGCGTTTAAAGACATCGAATGCCGAGGTTTTCGTTTCTCCAAATGCATACATCCCACGCAGGTCGGTAGATCCCTCGGTACGTTCATTACACCACTCTGATGAATATGGAGGCTTATGTCGTTGTATTCTTTTCCTGAAAGTGAAATTTCTGTTCTGTTAAAATAAGGTGTATTTCAGAATTCAGATATTACTGAGTTAGTGAGTTTTCACCCTTATAAGGTGTAAGGTTATGAGCTCGGATGTGAGAGCGGTTAGCTTTTTATTCATATCATGTTTGGTCTTGCGTGAATGTTATAGCTGTTAAATCTGCACTTCATTTAATGCTTGGGGTACTTCGAAGAGAAATGGACAATATTGTTAACTTTATTATGGAGAAAAGGCATGTTTTGAGAGGTTACTGGTGACCAATGATGTTCCACTGCACTGATATTTATTAATTCATGCAAAACTCAACCAGAAAATCATTAGTTCATGCTGAATTTCAAGCCCCAAACGTTTATTTGTGTTAAATATATGATTAATGTATGATTTGACAGTTAAAAATGTTGATGGATGTCAGACTTTGGAGAGACACCTGGATAGCTGTCTAATTTGTCTCATAGCAAGCGGGTAATCTAAAATGGAATGTTAAAGATGAATTGTACTTGTGGTCAAGAAGTTTATGATCCCAGAAATGTATAGTTTTAGGCCCCAGCAGTTTTTCAATTGTAAGCATTATTTTTTTTTCTATTTCAATGGTGAATTCTCATGAAGATTTTTTATGTTTGCAGCCCCTTTTCTCCAACAAAATCATAAAAATAAACTATAATTTGATTTAATTTGTCTAAATGCTTCAAGTGTCTAGACTCAATTGAGCCAAAGTTTTCCTGTCTGTAAAGCTGCAATCTTAAATTATTAATCTTATTACTTACATGCCAAGAAAGTGAATCTGCTTGACAGCAAGTCAAAATCTGATTCCATCCTTTCCAATCTGTCTTCATTCTGCTTTGTATTTATATATTTTCGTTATGCAGGCATTATGCATTTTAAATTAAGGAGCTGTCCATGGAAGTTCGAGGATTCAAAGCGCTATTTTCTGCTTTACCAAGTAATATGAAAAATGTAAGGTGGTTGCCATCGCCAATATTCATAGAAGAAGAAAAATAACTTCCAGATTTTGACTTGCAGTTGAAGGGATTTGCTTCGTTCAAAGTTGTGAGCCGGCGCAGTAATCGTGACACAGCTCCTTTAATTCAACAGGAGTCTAACTCCATTGTCACAATTTGGTCACTCAAATTTCCCCAGCAAATGTATTCCTAGGAGTTCGGTCCTTATTGAGTTCACTGATTCAATTTGACCCAAACATCTCAATTTACTCTAAAAAATACATTAACATTTTTTCTGCCATGTCTCATGAGGATTTGGTGCTAGCGCTACCCGTGCGGAAAAGAGAATATAGGAAACAGCGGGGATCACCTGTCACATGACTGTCCCTCCACATTTTCCTTGCAGGGACACTGTCCGTCCAAAGGAGAGCAGACACTCACACTGCCAGTAGGGTGACACTCACATGGCCTGTGGATGACAATGACCTATCATCGTGAGCTGGGGACGGTCCCTCGCCTGCAGTCACCGACCCCACCGATGAGGGAGAGTGGCCGTAGCCAGAGCGCCTTATGCCTGCAGATTATAAAGTCTAAGCGTGTGTGAAGGTCAGATGGGGTTGTTTCTGGAATCCATCAGATCATGGCAGAAACAAGGCCCGTGTGAGCAACAAACTGCCTTTTGCTGGAGATGTTCTCTACTTTCGCCCAAAAAGAGGCATTCCATCTGCCGAGGCTTCTGATCCACTGATTGTTTTCTTTCTTTGTTTCTGTCCAACACGCACCCATCTGACCACTTTCACTGATGGATTGTTTTTTTGCTGTGCTGTAATGCAGAATCAATGCTTTAACAGGAGCACCGTAAAGAATAATTCAATTATCTGACAGCTGCTTTATGCTGTTCTGCTGTGCCGGTTCGAGTAATTCATACTCCAGCTAAGCTGGTTGGGAGTACTCTGCGTTTTTCTGCTTGTACGTGTTTTGGGGTGCATGTGTGAATTTAAGTGTGTGGGTATGTGTATGCACTGTATGCGCATGCACATGACAGGGTACACTGTGAACACATTTCTTTACTGTGGGATCCATCCAAGGACAGTATGTTCTGACACCAAGATTCAAACTTTCTGCTCTCAACCGAGTAAAACTAAATGCTTTGACTTTTTTTCTGCTTAAACTGATCACAACCAAGACTTCTAAAAGTAAGAACACATGTAGTCGCTAGGCTGAACAAAGGGTGGTTTTCAGTTCATATGCAGTTCAAGGCTTCTCCCCTCTATACGTAAAAAGGAGGTTGGATCACTGAGACCTGTAACATTAATAAATCACAGCGGTCCATCCCTATGAACTAAACTAAACCATCGTCGCCAGGAGGTCACTACTAGTATAAATGCTGAATTATGCCGCGGCAAACAAATAATGAGCCACGTAGCTCAAATGATAGTTTTCTGCATGACGTTGATAGATGGCCTTGCCCATTATTAGATAATAACTTGGTTAGTAGGAGCTTTAGTTCCCAGTGTGGGGGCAGACATGCAGAAAACTGCTATCCTCTAGCAAGTGCTGTCAGCTCACCTACAGCCAGCAGGTCCAAGTGAGTGGAATCCAGGCTGGCACTTGTCACATTTCTCCCCGGACACATTCTGCCAGCAGTGACACACTCCGTCACTCTCACACTGTAGGTTTGACGACCCTGGGAGTGGGGGTGATGGACGGGGTTGGGGCATTTGCCAGGGCAAAGACATTCAACAAAGAACCATCACCATAATTATCCTGCCACGAGTGCAGTGACCAGCATTATTACAAAAAAATCATTACCATTTCTGGCATTTCATAATTATTACTATGACAAAGACTACAACTACCGCCCAATAGTGCAATAACTTCCAATAATGATGGTAAATAAAATAAAATAACTCCTCTGAATGATGACTGTAGCTGTTAGTCCAAAGTGAAAGTATCGGGCCCATAAGAACTGTGTCTATACCTTATTGGCTGCAAGTATTACAAACCACAATTATTGCTCTGATTATAGCTACGATTATTTATCCTGCAGCAACTAATTCTATTACAAGGACAATAACAACATTTAGTAGATGCTTTTATTTAGAGTGACTTGCACAGGTTACATTCCTTTTACATACAATCTGTTTATAACACTGGATATTTACACAAGCCATTCTAGCTAAGTACCACGCTACAGGGAAAAACAGCTGCTCCTGTGAATTGAGCCTCTAACCTTTGCAAGCTCCATTCCCTAATCATAATACTGCATCACCACTCAAATGCCTTAACTGCATCGCAGCATAAAACTACTATTACTTGCTATTATGACTGATGAAGGGAGAGAAAATTTGCTTACAAATAAACAAGCAAGCAGAGATAAAGGCTGCCAGTGGTGCGGATACATATAAATGATGCAGACTGTCTGGTTAGGCCTTTGATCAACATTATTCATCCAAACTATTCGTATGCAGCAAGAGAACATTAATCAGTATACATGTCTAGACACTGTAATATGCTGAGAATTTATGGCCGCTGGATTATATTGCCGTTCAAAAGCTGCAGAGGGCGGGGCTAGGCTGGAAGCAGAGCTGCATTTGGAGGCAAGAAGACAGTGACCTCAGTCACTTTCATGGTTTTATTGGAAATGTAATTAATAGTGATTTCAGCTCGCATGGGCTTTAAAGTACCGCATTATAACACAATCCATGCTACGTATGTCACCTTGCTCGACCGAAAGTTTCATAAGCCTGTCAAAGCTTATGATCCACCCTCTTTATAACAACAGGAAGGAATCCTGTCATGCGCAGGAATTGTCGTCCCGTCAGAGGAGTGAAATTCAGAGCTCAGATTGAGGCCCTCTTTTGGGTGGCTCTGCTCCCTCTCACCCTGGACACTGCAGTTGCAGGGCACACACTCATCCCCTGGGAAACGGCGGTAGAAGTTGTCCTTGCAGCGTTCACAGCGCGGACCGTCTGTGTTATTCCTGCAGTTCATACAGCGGCCCCCACTGCCCGTACTACGGTACAGCTCTGGGTCAAACACACACTCTTCTGATTGGCCACTGCAGTTACACTCTGTACAGGGAGAGAAACCGAGAGGTCAGTATTTTGAATTCATAAGTCCATTCAGATGTCTGATGAAAACCCCACCTCTTCCTGATCAGGGTTGGTAATCAAAATTGCAGCCTGACATATTAGTCCAAGGGCAAGGGCCCAAAATTAATTTTTGTAAATTCCCCATCAGGAGTGCACCAGAAACTGCGCTCTTGAAAACTCCCTTGACAGCCAATGAGGAAGTATTGTAAATAATAATAAAATGGACTTGAGAACTAATCAAGGGTGATATATTTAAGGGATCAAATTGTGCAAGGATTCACCTTATTTTTTATTCAAGCATCTACGGATGGAGTCTGAAACTAGTTGTGTGCTTCTGAACACACAGATTTACTGTGTTGAGTTGTTTTGTACCTCAGATTTGACCCCTGGCAATAAGTGAGCTGAAACCTTGCACCATTTAATCTCCAGTAAGTGTTCACCTCTGCGAGATAACAACTGCTCTATCTTCTTGGTTATTACTTTGCCAATTTTAGAGCAGCTTATGTTTTCCCACATCTTCCTCTTACAAAGTACTGAGGTTATCGTAACTCAAATTGTGTATTGAGCTTGAAATAACTGCAGGCATATTTTTCTTCAAGAGGCAAGTTGTTTTGGCATTTTTTTTTACTATGTTTCACTAAGAAATGTCTGTGACAGTTTCAGGTATTCTGCAGATTGATAAATTTGAAGAAAGTGATAAAACGCTGCACCGAATACCAGAGAAGAGACCATGGTTTAATTACTCATTGTAACATACACGGCAAAAGGAATGAAACAGAATCCTCTGTCTTTGCTATGATAAGAAAATATAAAATTTTAACAAAGAACCAGCGAATAAAATGTAGGTATCAGTGTTGGCACAATCGATCTTAACTCTTTACCTAACACAGCAGAGGGTATCAAGTTCAGTGAAAGAAAATGATGATCCTTTTCTTAATATAATTACCAGATACAGACAAAAAAGACACCCTTGATAAGTTTCGTCCTTAATAGTGTGACAGAAACGGCATATGGCACAATTTTCAGTTGAGTGAGTTATAAATCAAAAGATTAGTGTAGCAAGCTGAGGTAATTTTTTGCCGGAAACAGGGATTATTTGTACTTATTGCTTTCTTGTTCCACACTTGTCACTTTTTTAATATGCAACCTGCTCAAGAAGCCATCTGTTTAATTCTAAAAGCTAATGTAATTAAAAAGAATGTTGTTAATAGATTTGAGCGTAAAAGCAATTAACTCTGAGCTCTCCTTAATGTATTTACCAGTCAGCCGGATTCACACTTTTACTTCACATTGCCCCAGTGCCTCTGTTCATCCAAAACACAAAATGTCGAACAAAGCATGCTGATGCACAGACACACTCTCAACCGTACTCACTCTTATTTACCATCATATAATAACGAGTACGTTGTAAAATAAATTCAAATGTATGTTTTTGATTGAGAATTTTCTTTTGTGTACCTCACCTGAAATTCACTAGTCAAATCAAGTCTCGAACAAAGGAAATGAGACCATGTTTTGTGCTATACGACCAAATGGTACGTTGTAGTTTCTCTGGGCTCTTGGACTTGGGTCCTGTGCGACTCTGGATCTATAACTAGTCAGTGCTCCGCTTTTGTGATGTCAGTGCTCCCTTAGGCCCTTTCCCTTAGAGATTGGCAAACTTACTTTGGCACTCATTGGCTGAGTCAGCAGTCGCTCGTGCCCATGGCCTATCCTGGTAAAAGGGCTGACATTTCTGGCAGTCTACTCCATCAGTATGGTGCTGGCAGGCACAGACCAGAAGCCCGTCATCTCCAGTCACGCACTCACTTGCATGTCCGTTGCATTTGCACCTAATTTGTGCCAATCGCACACAGATGAACACACACGCACATCCACATCCACACACACACACACACACACACACACACATAGGCAAAAATATATGGAGGCACACCAGGGAGAGCAGCAGAAAGTGGACAGGAAGCAGTGAAATGAGAAGGTATTTTCAAACCACAGGAAGCTGTCACATCCCATTACATTTCTCAAATTTAAATAACGCCCAGGAAAAGGTTGCACTTTTATCGCCCTTGGTGGCTCGGCTCTCTCTGTATTGTTTTGCTCCTGGTATATTTGACTTCCTTCAGCACACACTGTCCCACAGTACCATGAACGAACTGCCAGTGTCGTGATGAGCCAGATCTTACTCTAATGAGGTTAAAATGCATGGCGTGGGAAGAGCACCTCCTGGATGGCTGGAAAACAGCCGTAACAAGCATCAGAGGATATAACGATATTTCATCCTTATACACTGCGCTAATTGTGCGCACGATATTTCCCATTTTTTTCTCATCAGTAGTAAAGCACAATGGCGGTTTGCTGCATGTCTTACAGGATACAGTGGATGGAGAAAGTGGTCACTCTCAGCGGGTGAGGCACAAACAAACAAGGTGTTGACTGAGTAAAACCCCACTGAACACTGAGGTGGGATTGAAAATACTCCTAGATCTGAGCACACAAGGTAACTCAAATACCACATTATATTACATAAGATGCACAAAACCAGATATGTATTTTTGTAGGGAGGGGACAATAAATAATGAACAGACATGCTTATCGCGTTACAGATAAAACCCCTTGAACATCGATTGGCAGCACATTTACTATTGTAGTTGTTTTTTTCATGATGTAATGAAATGTGGATATCTGCAGCCCATAGAGCAGAATCAGCCGAGGATTTGATGGGTCTGTCCAGAAGCTTAACTGAGGCAGAGCCAACTTCAAGCTATCAAACTAACAAATCTCTTTGTCAAACAATGCTAGCTTGATTTTGGCAGCTTGTGTGGACAGGATTTGCATTCAGAGGAAATGCCCTTTTTCTGTCTGCCTGTGATTTCTCAGTCTCACGTAATAAAAATTTGTACAGTTAATCACACCAGCACTGGGCTAGTGACTAAATCTTTGATGTGTTGGCTTTGTACACCAGATCCACAATGGATTTGAAATAAAACAGTGAATTTGAGGTTAAAGTGCCAAATGTTGACTTTAATTTGAGGGTAATTGCATTCTTATCGGAACAGGCCTGACATAGATCACCCGATATGGATGCAAAAGCCCGCAAATTAAATCTGCAAGTACTTTAACCTCATATTCAGCGTTTTATTTCAAATCCAATTAGGAGGAACATAACACTGTTCAAGAATTATGAGTCAAAATCAGCCAATTCTTTACTTTTTCAGGTGAAGACCAGAAAAATTGAGTAAGGAATTATTTTCATGTGCACCAAAAATGACCAGGTCCTCTTAGGCTTCTACAATTCTTTTTTTTTTTTTGTTTCAGATGTAATAATCTAATGTATTAATAACAGTCATATTCAAAACACGATCAAGCTACATGCAATCAAGAAAGTTGCTGTAATTGCAGTTCATGGGACATTTTCAAATTAGGACAAAACAGAACATGCTAATGATTACAATGTCACTGAATACAGAAATAGAGAGAGACTTTACCTTCGGCCTGCTGTGCAACATGGCAAACATCAAAATATCTAACTTTGCCATAAAAATAAATGTGCAGAGTCTCACAAACAGTTCAGACATACAGACATTATTTTCAGAGACAAGCCTTGCTGAAAGGCAAGGAGCTGATGTCTTTTACCTGGCTCCCACAGAAAAATCTGAGATGGCGTAGTAGTAAGAGCGGAGGACATTGGCGTCCTTGAAGAACTCGTCTCCAAAGGTGTTCAGTCTGTCTAATGAGATGAGCAAGTCTGTGGCTGTCACCCAGTCCTGGAGAAAAAGGCAGGAAGAGAAAAGAGTGTGAATGTTTGACAAAAAAAGATTTGTAGTTATAGCTTTTGGCAACATTAGAGCGAGTCATGCTCACAAATCAGTATTTTGAATTTGGTAACAATACTGCTGATAATGTCAGGACGCAGAGAAACTGCTCGGAGGGATTAAAATAGAATGCACGCGTGCAAACACAAAAGGGTCAGGCTGAGACATAATAAATCAGAACTGAAAATGTGACGTTGTCTGCTCATACGGAAATAACTTGGAAACCACAGGAAAGTCTGCAAATCAGGACTGTGGGAAATTCACATGCAGTTTAATCTAAATGTTTCCTCAGCCCTTCTCCCCAGTGGTATGTTTGAAATCTGCGGAGGCGCTAAGGGCTGAGCTGCAGATGAAAACGGTCGCTACGGTTCATGCGCAGTGACTCAGCGTTTTAACTCATTAGTCTGCCAAAGAGCCAGCTAGGGAGAGACTGCAAGGACACAGCTGTACCATGGGACATATCCCATCATGCTTTGAGTACCAGGGCCTATCTGATGCAACAGCTTTGACAAAGAAAAGTTTGCATCCTGACAAGTGACAAACTGGCAGCACTTTAAAAGATATTTATGAAGCAGGGATTACCGGCTGAACCACAAAGTGTTTCTAAACCCCCGGGAGGTTCCAGGTTTTCAAAGCATAAGCACGTCGTCCATTCATTTGAGTGAGAGGCAAACAGTGTAGCCTCAGTATCGTTTCCTCAATGTTGTGTAATATATACATACGCCATAAAAATAATACAGCTGTGAAACTTCAGCCTCAAATGAGCCAGTAGTCTTACCACTATGTTCGACATTAGAAACATTGAGTATGGGTCTGTTTTGTACGTCTGCTTGGCCAGTGATAGTAGGGTACACAAGAATGACAAGCTTTCAAGGCTCATATGTTGATGAATTATATGCTAACTCATGGCCATTCTCTCCTCTCAATCCATCCCTCCCTTTCTCACTCTGACCCTCCTTTGCTCATTGGCTCCTTTAGCATTTCAAATGCCATCTGCCCCCAGCAGAGATTGCCAGAAAGATGTGGGTCAGATTTTGCATGCACGTCACGTTCGGGCCAGCTTATCAACATACTTCTTGACACTCCACTCCGCTAATGGGGTTTTACATGATTGGGTGCCTTAGGCATCAAGGCTGTGGGTGTGAATGCATGGTCATTCTTCACATGCTACTCCAGGCTGTATCTTTGTAAATATATGGGTGAATGGATAGCAGAGCAGGGCCAAGCCAAGACCGTCACACAGGTGGAAGTGGAAAGCATTCATGGAGAAAGAGATAAAAAAAAATGGATTACTTTCCAAAACCCAGCAAGGTCAGAGGAGAGAGCTGCCTGGGAAGTTGTGTCCAAGTGAAATAACTGAGCTGCACAGTGGTGCACTCTGCTTTTATAACACTTGTGCATTAATCATGATGAAAAATGACTGCAGCCCTTCAAATGGAGGAATTTTATTTCCCTTTCTGTAAGGAATTCAGTGCTACCATTACCGCAAGATTCATGGCGATGGTAATCGCTGAGGTGTCGCGATCAGTAATCCGTCCATCACAACTTGAGAACCCAGTGACCCTGCTGCCTGCAGGGAAAGGTTATTTGATTGTGCTGCTTGTCTGCTGATAAATTCTATTAGGAATGCCACTGAGCTTGGGCAGCTGTTTAAAATATGCTTGCTCAGTAAAAAAAAAAAAATTGCAGCCCTTCTCTTAAATGTCTTACTTGTGCCCAGTTTCCATTGGTTAAAATTCTGCTGCTATATACAATAACTTAGTTTGAATTACATGAGCTGCTGCCTCCTCAACAAGCAATCCAGAGATGAAGAATTTGCTGGGTACAACCTCCCCCCACACACATTATTTGGATAGGGCAGCAGTGAAGATGGTACAAATTTTGGGCAGTACTTGGGACAGACTTACTTTTTCCTCCCTCCCTCTTTCCTTATTCTGTATTGCGAATTGAAGAACAGACCTTAAGCTTAACTTGATGCCAGCTCCTGCAAGACCATAAATTAAGTAAAGCATTTCACAAACACTCAGCTGAAAGTCATAGTGTAATGCTGCACCAAACAGCTCATTAAAAGTCTCATTTGCAGCTGCGAACCATCTTACACAAGCAATCTTGCGAGCAGAAGTCATATCACATGAGGGAAATATACATAGAGGAATTATGTTGTTAAGAGACAAATTTAATGCCTGATCAAGCTAGGCCAGATGTACACATTCTGAATATGAGAGTTTTCTTTCATAGTTAAAGAGTTGCTGTTTATTCATAGCACAGACTGCTCATTTAGCTGCTCCGCTAATGATGAATGAATCCTAAGGCAATGGATAGCACAGCCACATCTCAGCCAGTTTGTTCTCTCAACAAGTTTGATATGGTACATACTGTACATAATTGCAGGAAAATTACAAAGCGACACCAATGGCTTTTACTTAACCCAAGGAACAGCAAAGGCAGACTTTGCACCACATAGGCAGAGGCAGGCCTGAGGGAAGACCATCTACAACAGGACAGGTGACACAAAAATAAAAATGTGAAAATAACAAAAATAAGTCTAGCAACATATTTGGTTACGGTCAAACTATTGGCAAGTGTCTCAATATACTTTAGAAACCCAAAAAGAGGCACTTCACTTGGAAGGCAGAAACAAGAAAGGTTACTTTTAAAGACAATCTGACAAAGAACTGTGGAAATGGCAGGGTAGTATGGTATTATAATGGAAGGACAATAGAGAACTGGTGAACAAGCCAACAACTGTAATAGGGAACAGGTGATGGGCATGACGCTAATGAGGAGATGAGGAACGGGGGCTAGCAAAAAAAGCACACAAAATGAGACAGAGGCAAAAACAATGTCACATGACCAAGATGACAGGTAGCACAATGAGGCAGACGCCTCCACTTTGAATTGTGTCCTCTGCCAAAAATTTGATTGTAATTTTTTTTTTAATTAAAAAAAAAGTTGTGTAACATTCTCTCTGTGTAACCTGTAGGACGTTAAGACCTAGTACATCATTTCGGGTGGGCCGTGTTCCTTTAAGAGGATTATTGCTGCATACTTTGTGGCTTCTCGCGAGTTTTGAACTTTTGAACCACCGTTTGGTCAAGCGTATTTGATCTGGGGAAAGGTATGCTCGCTTTGTAAAGATAATGGTTTAAAATTGTTTTATTAGTTTACATACGAGGAGTGGGTGTGTGGTGGCAATATCCCCCGGCATTGTTTTACTTTTAGATTCCTTTTTTTGATAAAGACCGTCCAGGTATTTGGAGGAGTGCAGGTGGTGATCTGCTAGCAAAATTTTCTTTGAATCTAAAGTGTTGGCGGTGGCCGGCTTTGGAACAATCATTGTGCCATATGTTACAGTGTAGTGGGTTCAGTGTAGTATAGCACCTTTGATTGTATCCAGAGCATTGTGCAATATTATATTTACTGTAGTGGGAGTGGCATAATCATTACCATTAGTTGCTACATTTGGATGGCACAAAGCCAAGTGCATTTGCTTAATGTTGATTTAGAGACAGGTATGACTTTAGTAGTTGATAATCAAAGTCATGTTCAAAGCAAAACAAGCATTTTTACTGAGTTTATGATTATGGGAAGCAGCTACAAACAGAAAGGGACAGGGGTTGAGTCGAGCAAAAAACATTTCTTGAGCAGCGTAATTATGCAAATGGAGATGAATCCCAGGACAGGAGCTGCTCATGGAAATGATTGAGAGAGATGACCATGAAAAAGCAAACTATCTTCACGGGAAGATAATGTGACTAAATTGCCAGAGTAATAGAACTTTGCAATGACATTCGGCCTCCTGTGTGCTGTCAGATCAGTTCTAACTCAAGAAAATTGTGGCTCAGTATGCCAATGGTATAATGGCACCACCCACCTAGTGATTAGGAGGCTGAGACAATCATTGGAAAGACGTCAGCACAAATACTTGTCCTCAGCTCAGGGGCGGAAACTACACAACTAATTTCTTTTTTAATCGCTGCCTAGAAAAACACTGAGACGATCTCTTTTCCACTTCACGAGGCTACTGGTTGAGAGTAAATTGCCCAAGCTGTCCACAGTGACTTTTAGGGACACTAAGGTGACTTGGTAGCATCCTGCTGTTACAGAGCACCGTCACCATCTTTATAATGACAAAATATATCATTAGGCTCCAACCAATAACCTTGATTGAAAGCATAGCAATGAAAATCCTGTCTCAAAACGCTGTAGACCCTGACAAGTGTGATGAACTCAAAAATTTTGTGGAAACTGATTACCTCAATCATTGAGTTTGCCAACTTAATGATTTTGTGTCCACAGCACTTAGAAACATGTTTAAAAAAATAAAAACTTTACTTTCTTCAAGTTCCACCCACATAATGCAATTAAGTTTGCCAATTCAATTTTTTGAGGTCATCGATTACCACAAAAACATTGAGGGGGGGGGGGGGGGGGGTGCAACACTTGCATAGTTTCTTGTTCACATATTCCCATTCTGAAAAGAGTGCTGAGTACTGGCTGACTGGCTGGCTGCTCACTCACCACCAGAGGAGCTCCCCCAGGGGACAGCCTCTGACTGACTATGACGAGGTCTATCACCACTTCTCTCAATGCCAACATCCTCACACAAGCTGGAGATTGATAAAGCCGCAGAAGAGCTCTCCCACCCAGTTCATATTTAATAACTTTCTAAATTCATTGTTAAAGACCATCATGTCCTCACTTCTGCTCATTATCAGTCCTTTAATTTTCCACACGAGCTTTGCCGCTTCATTCAGTATAAAAAAAGTGCGTATGTGAGAGACGGGGGGAGAGAGGGAGGTGGGGAGAGGCAGAGAAAAAGGGAGATGAAGTGAATGAGAAAGAAACCATTTAATGGATGACCGAGCAAATTAAATTTGAATTCAGAGAATTGCTTTCATCATCTCTGGAGTTTAAAAAAAGTGTTTTACATACTTTCAGGAGGATCCCTTTGAAAAAATCTATTCCCTCAAAAAAGGAAGATGAATGAATATCGCTGGGAGGTTGGATTGTTTATTTTGCAACGACACTGCAGGAAGGTGCCTATTAACTCATAAACAGAAATGTCATAACTGACATGACATAAATAAAGAGATCTCCGAGCTTCCCTGACCTCTCAAGTATATAACATACTTTTGGAGATATTTGTGAGGTAACATATGGTACCCAAGAGGGATCTCTGTTCTGTCATCCACCAGTGAGCTTATATATTGCCTTTTTTCATGTCGTTTCTTTAAAGATTTTTCCCAGACAGAGCTGACAAGTTTAAAGATGAGAGAATAATACTGAAGTCTTCACACAGTGTGTGGTCTCATGTGCACTATGGGGAAAGCAGAGTCCAAGGATTAAAATATTAATAAAAAGAGGGATGCTATTCCCATAATAAATCTCATGAAATATGCATGTTCTGTATCATCCAGTGAATGCCTCTAAATGTATCAGGCTGATGAGCACAGTTCATTTTATGGTTTGTTGCCAGTTCTAATGCAAACCTCAGGGAGAAGTGAGGGCTACAGGTGGAATGCTTAAATGTCCAAATATCACTTTTACACCATTGTTTGACTGCAGTCACCAAGTGAATGATGAGATTCAAAGATAATTTTCAGTCGTTTGAGAATTTTAGGCAACAGATTATGTCCACTTCCAATTCTGCCCTTTTACAACCCTCATTTGTCATAATTAGCTCCTCCCCCGTTCCAGCAGTCCATGTTTGTTTCTGTGGCTCGTTTCTTTGAATTGATTTGTTTCACCTCCTCTCTTGCTCACCTGTGGTATTTGTATGCCTCGCCCTTTTCAGAATGTTTCTTCTATATAGTTTCTGTGTGGTGTCAATGCGGTTCCTGGCTTGTCATGGTTGATATCCTACTGAACTTTCCAGTCAGTTATGGCCTGGAGTTATTTTTCAGTGTGTTTTGGTAAATTCATGGTAAAGAAAAAAAACTCAATTATACTCGAGTCAATTGATAGGAACAAGCTCCCACGCCTTTAATTGGTCTCCAGGATTGGGACCGCATTCCTTTTAATTTTTTGTCGCTGCCTGTTCAGCTGAGTCGGTTTTTGAGGAGCACCTCCCAAGTCTTAATTAGTCATCAAGATTGGGAATGCATTCGTGCTAAACCCTACCGCAAGGAAGGCTAACCACCTGGCTTCTGCCCCAAAATGGGTGCTGGCCTGGGCGCAGACACGCCCCCACCCTCTCCAGTCATTACTGACTGGACTGCCCCTCTTCTGCCCCTCTATCTACCTCGTAGATTGTACTCTGAATCTGCATTTGGTTCCAAGTCTGGATCATTAAAACATCCTACACTCACAATAGTATTTCAGTGTCAATGCAGTATAATTCCAATTCCAAAATAGTTGGGACAATATGTAAATTGTGAATAAAATCAAAACGCAATGACTTTCAAATCACGCCAGCCAGTATTTTATTCGCAATAGAACAGAGATAACATAGAAAATGTAGAAAATGAGAAATTTCACAATTTTGAACTCAAAATGAACTCATTTCAAATTAGATGGCTGCTACAGGTCTCAAAAAAGTTGGGACAGGGGCGTGGTTACCATGGTGTAGCATCCCTTCTTCTTATTAACACAGAATGAAGGCGTCTGGGCATTGAGGAGACAAGTTTCTTGAGTTTATCCATTGGAATTTGATCCCATTCTTGTTTAATATAGGCTTCCAGCTGCTGGAGAGTTTTGGGTTTCCTTTGACGGACTTTTTAGTTTAATGATGCGCCAAATGTTCTCAATCGGTAAAAGATCAGGACTACAGGCAGGCCAGTTCAGCACGCACACTCTAATTCTACGAAGCCATGCTGTTATAACAGCTGCAGTATGTGGTTTTGCATTGTCCTGCTGAAAGTCCTTCCCTGGAATAGATGTTGTGTGGAGGGGGACATATGTTGCTCCAAAACCTTTATTTACCTTTCAGCATTCATGGTGCTTTTTAAAACATGCAAGTGTCCAACACCATATGCACTAATGCATCCCCATACCATCAGAGATGCTGGCTTTTGAACTGAAAAAGTTGTTAATAGGAGGGCTGGTCTTGCTCCCCTTTGGCTCTGAGGACACGACGCCCATGATTACCATCAAGAACGTCAAATTTGGACTCGTCTATGTTACAGTCTATTTTAAATCTGTGATGGCCAGTAGAATTATGAGGCCATGCGCAACTACCGGAGCGAAAGTGAGCAGCACAGACACAGCATGAACACAGAGAATAATACAGACCAAACGAAAGTACTTGTGCTTCTAAAGGACGTATAATAGTCCGAACCATGGTAGCAAAGCAAGATAGCAAAAAGGGAGAAGAAACCCCAAAAATCAGAAGATAGAAAGTCATACAAAACCTAACTACAGATACCTTTGGCTAAAGTGCGAAGCTAAAAACAGTCACTCCAGCGAAGGAGGCCTGCCAGACTTTCTGCTTATAGAGTCCAGGAAGGCTCTGCCTCAGCTTAATTAGTCAGCGGGGTAAAGAATCCAATGGTCAAGGAATTCGATATCGTCCCGGGACGAGAGCCGCAAAGAAAAGTCCAAGCCACACGCACACTTCACAAACTATGACAAAATGAGCCTTGGCCCACAGAACACGGCAGCACTTCTGGATAATGCTTAACAATGGCTTCCTTTTTGCATGATAGAATTTAAGGTGGCATCTGTGGATGGCATGGCGGACTGTGTTTGTAGACAGTGGTTTGTTGAAGTATTCCTGGGCCCATTAAGTAATGTCAATGACAGAATCGAGCCGGTGACTGATGTAGTGGCATCTGAGGGCCCAAAGATCACGAGCATCCAGTAAAGGTCTTTGGCCTTGTCCCATACGCACAGAGATTTATCCAGTTTTTCTGAATCTTTTGATGATGTTATGCACTGTCGATGATTAGACATCCCTTTTATAGTCAATCTCATTACACACTTGATGCAACTTAACATAATTACTTGCTAAATGTTCTTTCAGCTGATTCACTAATATATTATTAATATATTATTATTAATAACTAATATATAAGCTCATTTTGTGGATAAAAATGTAAAATGTCTTAGTTTCATCATTTGAAATGTTATCTATGTTCTGTTGTAAATAACATATTGGCGCATAGGATCTGAAAGTCATTGCATTTTGATTTTATTCATAATTTACACTTCGCCACAACTATTTCGGAATTGGGGTTGTATTGCAATCGTAATTAAATCTGTAAAAAATAAATAAATAAAAATGACACTGTCACAGCTTACATTTTTACATTCATAAATTGAGTGATGACTATGCTCCATGTCATGGAAGGGCACATTTACTCTCTCATTTGAGGGTGGTGTTAAGGACCTGTCTGTGGTCCTGACTGCAGGCCTCAGGGGAGTCAGCAAATGAAAGATAGTAAGGAGAGAACTTGACTTTACCTCTAAAATTGCACGGTGATAATGGACAGATGCTAGCAACGGCTAATCATGAACACTGGCAACCCAGAGGTCCAGCTGTGGCTGGTGTGTGAGTTTGAGGGGTGGGGGAGGGGCTGGAGGCTGGGTCTGATGAGATATGACACTGCCCCCTTGGCAATGCATTTACATCAGGTTTAGCTGATTACCTTCTCTAGTGTCCAACAGTCCCCAGGACTTAAAGCTACACTAACCAATTTCTGACCTCTAGATGGTTCTTCAAGCACTAACTCCATTTGTAAATAAACAAAGCCACTCCTCCCTTCCCCTTTTCCCTCTGGAGGGCTGAGGATGGTGCCTTACGTCCTGCGTCACAAACTGTGAATGCACACTCTAGTTGGCTCACGTTGGTCAGGGTCATCTCATTGCATTTTTGAGGAAGATAGCAAAACCGTGACTTCAAAAGTTGTTTACTGATTAAATCCCAAGATTGAACATACAGGAGACCTCATACCTAATTGTAACCTCGAACTGAGATGATTCTATTATTTTATGTGATCATCAATTGAAACTTGAAAAACTTGCATTTTTGCACCTTGTTTTGCTCCCAGCAGCAACTGTGACTACGCTTCCCTGCAGATTTTCAAAGCGCTAATACCCAACAATTGATAAATACTCAAATTGACAAACATTACATAACCATGAGCCAATCCAGCATTGCAACTTTTGCCAGCTAGAGGCAGCATGCCAGCTGCCATCCACATCCAGTCACACTGATCGTTAAAGAATTGAACAAGACGCCAATACACATGCTACCAGGCAGGAGTCCACGTCTAACAAGTACACGCAAAGCACAATTTTCAATGCCTTTAACTATGACAAGATAAATACAAATGCTGGTTTTTCCATTAGTTGGCCAACAAGTAACATTAGTGGTTTGGATTTGGAGCTAGGCAACCTTAGCCAGCAGTGGTAGCTAAGTTACACTTCAGTAATCTTCAATAATCAGTAATCTTCCTCTAAAGTTACCGTCAGCTACGTTTTAGTTACGTGCCGATCGCCAAATATGTCTGATGAATGCATAGTTTACCTTATTTATGCGCTAACCAATAAACGCTTCCAGACATGAGCAAAGCCATGCACAGGCTGAGACGTGCACTGCTACGTCCAGCAAAACTACACCCATCTGCTTGATATAACGAGTTTGAGCTAGCCCAATGCAACAGAGGGGAGAATGGTGATGTGTGAGGCAGAGGAGGAGCTTGTTCATAAAGAAATTTTATGAACAAAAAACAGGTAACAACAGCAAGCTGGCAGTAAATTGTGTCTTGGAAAAAGACCAGCAAATGATGTCTCTCAGATTATTTATTGCTCAGCGTACTTTAACTACGCACAATACATGGTTATTTTCTTTATCAGATATGAGGGAATAAACACTGTTCCAGTAAATTCGTAATTCATTTGTATTGCTGGACGTCTTATTGAGGTGATTCCAATTCCCGTCTCTCTGAAGGTCAACACTTCCTCAAGTGCAAGTTTATCCAATGACTGAAACCTACAACCGCCAAATATGTTGTGTTCTGGGGTCCTGGCCTTTGGCCAGGACAGCATTTATGGTTTTAACAGTTTCATGTTTCAAGATTTCATGGTTCATAGTTTCATGTTCCATAGTCATGTTCATAGTCATAGTTTTAACAGTTTCTTGTATCAGGTTTTTGGATTTCATGTTTTACATTCCATGTCCATGTTTTTATTGTCCATGTTTTTGTTTTTGCCAGGTCTGCCATGCCACTCCACCGCTTGTCTGCGTTCCGCCCTGTGCCTTCGTTGTTGCACATCTCAGAGCTCTGGTTGGCTTTGGTATTTCCCTCTTCCTTCTGTGCTGTGCTGATTCGGGGCTCTCTAAGCTTAATTGACAATTAACTGTTTTTAAGTTACTAACATTTACTAACACTCACTGGGTTGGTGTAATTCTTAGATAGGCACATTACTAATACTACTAATTTAGACAGGGAGTTTATTGTCATGATTCCTGCTTTGCTATTTCAAGATCTTGCTGTGCTTTTCTGTTCTGAACATTCATGCTGGTTTCAAGCTGCATACTTAATTGGTACTTAAGCTGAGCACGCTCATTCTCTTAATGAGCAAGTCTTGTCATCCAATCTCTGTCCATGTCTTGATCTTGCCATGCCTCTTGTTTCTCTTTCTCCAGGTGTTGCCCCTCATGTTCTGATTTCCAAGCCTTTATCTGGATGCGGTGGAAGTTGGCTGGCAGACAGTGTCTCGAGTCTCGCTCCATGTGCAAGTTTTGTTTCCAAGTCTCGTTTCATGTACTAGTCTTCGTTCATGGTCTCGCTTCCAAGTCTTGTTCATAGCCATAGTCTTGTTATTTATTTTTCTTGCTTATCTCCCTGGAGTTTTCAGTGGTTTTTTGTTTTTGCCTTTTTAGCTCTTTAGTTTTTTGCTCTGTGTAGCTTACCTTAGTTTGCTTTTTGCAACCCTTTGGGCCAAGTTTTTCGTTGGCCCTCGTGCCTGTTTTGTTTTGTTTTGAAATAAATCCTCATTCCCATCTCCCCGCATCTGGTGTCTTACTGATCCCAAATCAAAATATTCTGCAAATTTATGAGAGACCACAATCAGATTGAACAAATGTTATCATTAATTTATCTAACAATTAATGAGACAGCACCCTGTTTAGCGTAATAATCACAGAATCATATGGGAGAATGATACCCTGAGCAATTTTGAGTTGCATGGATTGTTTGACAGTCTGTCGCCTCAGTGCAGCATGAGGCATTGATAGAATGCCTTGGTGTGTACTAGGTGAAAATCAAATTAGACGAGATCGTTCCTATTATTATACTGTCACCAAAGGTCTCAAGAAGGACATTACAGCCTGCCAATTCAAGTGCTGAGGAATTAGTTTTCACTAAAGATGGAATCTTCATTTCTATCCTCTGTGTGAAAAAGAATTTCAGGTCAGTCACCCACCCACGGATACACAAAAACTTCTCATTTTTTATCCAGTCCAGAATAAATTCCTGACAATGTAAACGGATAAAAAAAAGAAATTTATGAGTATCTGTTGTGCTTCTCACAGGCATTTATGTTTATGGTGCTTGAGAAAGATTTGTCACTTGTACCTTTTCAACGAGCCTTTTCATACAGACCGGGTGCCTTGGTACTCCTGAATTCTCACCACTTTGCTGTGGTATAGCTGTGCTAATCTTATGAGAACCTCTGCTACAGGAAAGGAGGAGGTCAAAAGGTTGAAACGATACATTTTACATTTCAAGTGAGACAATGTGCCATAACTGCTATGCATTGTATGGCACCACTTTTTCGTCCATGTAGTTGTGGCCATGCTGCAGAGCGTGTATGCACCTAATCCAGCAGAATAAGTCTCTGTGACAGCTGACTGCTGCTGTCCTCTTCTGCTTGGGAGGGTCAGCTCACCATGTGAAAATGTGACATCATCAGACCCACGCTGTCAATAGGGACACAATTATAATCAATGTATCACCATTCAAATATCAAATGAGAGAGAAAAGGTCTTCATTTATGAAATAGCTTCATTGATTCCCCTTTGAATGCAGTAAAGAATTATTGATGACTACATGTCAAGGAGAAGAAATTGAAAATAAGGATTATAATAAAATACTTCAAGTAAAAAATAGAAGATATGTTTTCTTTTTCTTCTACTGATTTATGTTGATACCGAAATTGACTTCTCAGTAAAGATTAAAATGCCTCCTGTGTAGAACTCGGGAAACTCGGGTTGGTTATTTCCTAAATTTAATTTAAACAAAAATTAAAGGAATTATGCCATTCCATTGTTATTTTCCAATTTTACATAAAAATGAACCCTAAGCCTGAAAGTGTCCAGCATTTATTGACCTCCTGTCCAGGAGGCAAAGTTGAATCAAACATGTGCTCTTATGGCCGGCTGAAAAGTTATGTGCAGTCATTAATATTTGGACATTCTCAAAATTACTATCATCTAAACTGTCTACCACAGTACATTGGAGGAGACATTTCACTGCCCACCACTAACACTGGCTCCATTGCCAAATATTTAGAAAAATATATATAGAGTTGTGATCAATCCATTAAATCTTTTCCCCAAAATATTGAAAAATATCTCATCTTGAATGTATAAAAAAGGATAGGAAGAAAAAATCTTGTCTTAAAAAAAAACAAGAACCATATTCTCATCTGCATTCCTCAAAAGTCTTGTCAGAGAAATGTAATTGAAGTATATTCCCACTGATATTTTACTTTTTAAAGTTCACCAGCTTGTTCAGGACTACATGCTTTCCTTAGGTTTAAATATGAGGTGACAAAGACCAGTTTTCCACCGGCATCCATCACCATGCTCAGGACAAAATTATGCAACAATGATGTTTGATCAAAAGTTCATGAACTTCCCTAATGGCTAAAAAGTTGAAAATACCCATTTTGACTACAGTAATTCAGTGGTTAAAGGCATATGGCGTTTGCCAATTTTGAATGGTTCATGTGGTAAATGAAACTCAAAACATAACTCTGGGAGAACAGCAGACATTAACTAGAGAGGCAATTCCGGAAGAAATTGCGAGTGTGAATGCTGCACGCTGAACCCACACTGCGTTGCTGTTTTTGACACCTGTTTACTGTTTACATGCATGTCATTGGACATTTATACATACACAAGATGGCAGAGCCATTCTGCCGTGTTCGCTTTGGTCCAGCCAGTGACGTTGTCCACTCCATTTTTGTTACATCTCTGTGCCAAAGACCGTCTGCTATTTTTCCCCCAACATCTTTGTTGACATCAGATATAAATGCAAAGACAAACCAAAGCTTGTTTTACCATCTGTGCTACCGCAACACGGGGTGACACAGATGTTTATATACAATAGTGTGAATAATCGCCCGGGCGTTTAATTGAACCGGCGTTTAATACGCAAAATGAGGTCTGACCCCCGGTGGCTCCTTGCACATAGGCGCATATTTGCACGGGGGCGATTATTTGGTCATATATGGTATTTGAGTTTGGTTATTTCGTGCAATGGAGATTTTGGCGCAAGCGTTTCTTACAGACTGCGACTTCTAACTGAAAAATGGTAAATCTAATCTAGGAAATGGATGTATCGAACGAAAGAGGAGAGTCAGCTGAGTAATAGGTCTATGTCAAAATAGTGTTCGTAGTGTACAAAACATAGACACACGAGCAAGTTTTAAAACTGGGCATTTAACCGTTGCAAGCTGCATTTTCTGGCAGCATTTAACATAGGAGTTAATGGAGCTTCCGTGAGCGGTCCCGTCACTTTTCGGCCCATATAGCCTAATCTATTTGTCCAATTGCTTCCATAGTTACATTTTGGTGATCAGCACACCTTTTGCTTCAACTTGGATATAAAAACATTTATGCAGAGTGAAAACTGTGGGAGTTAGAGCAAGTTGGTACGTTTCGCAGATGTTCGTTGCTCTAGCCGTGAGGTCTCCATGCTCCAAGTTCCCAGAATTAATAGTAAAAAATTATAAATTATTTAAATCATAATTAGAAAATGATAGACGTTACAAAGAAGTTGAAATTATCCAATCGTAGCGTAACATTTTACAGTTTTAATGGCGTTTCTAGCTAAAGGTATGACGGAGTAAATAAATAGTTGAAAAAAGCTACATTTTAAGAAATCTGTGTCATTGTTTCCTATGGGACAAAAAAATAAGAAAAAGTGAGATATTTCAAAAAGTATAAATGGTATAAAAGAGAAGAATAATGGTCATAATGTCCAGAAAAAGCTGCATGTTTTGATATATGAATTGTTGAAAGAGCAAAAAGTATGTAGGAGTAGTTGAATCAGATAGAAATAGGATAGAACAGCGGAAGAAGTTAGAATAATAATAATAATAATAATCATAAGTATAAAGAAAATGGCTGACATGAAAAACAATAGTGTGAATGCCGTCAAGGGGTTAGAAATCTCCAAAACTATGATCAGGCACCTTTGAAGCAGCTTGAAGATGTTTGGTAGGACTGCCAGAAAAAAGCCTCCGTTGTATTAAAAAAAAAAATTCAAGCATCAATAGTTTGCCAAACGGTACTAGATCACCCAGCAGGACTGGGTTGTTTGGTCAGATAACAGCAAAATAGTGCTCTTTGGTAATAAACACCAAAGATGAATTTGGTATCAAAATAAAAATACCCATTTGGCAAGGAGACCTGTCCCCATACTGAAGTACTGTTGGGTTGTGGAGCTTTGATGCTGTCGAGTTGTTTTTCTTCTAAAGGCTGGAGACAACTTGTCAGATTTTTTTTTTCTTTTTGTTTGTTTCATGGATTCCACAAAGTATCAGCAGATATTTAATAAAACCATGACTGCTTGTGCCAGAAAGCTTGAAATGGGTCATAATTAAATCTTGCTGCGGGACAATGGGCCTCATGCAGCAATAATCTCTTGAATTTCTCTTATATTCTCTCTAATTTTTTTGCTGAGAGAAAAAATAAGACAAATAAACCCCGGATGCACCAAACGCTCTTACCGTCCGAATCTGCTCTTACCCATGTGTGCTGAATGTTGAATCCCACAAAATTGAAGACACGTGGCTGGTTGTTTTAAATTAGCATTTATGGCACCCATAAAACACCATTTAAGGTTGTGCAAAGAGCCGACTGCTGCTGGCAATCTAGGGCGCTTTCACACTAAGTGCGATTGTTCTGTACCGTGCCACAGTATGATTGGCCCCCCTCCCCTCTCCCCCCGCTGGTCAGCTTTCACACTAGTAATATCTTACCATACCCGAGTACACATGCATACTTGTCAAAATTCCGATACAGCGCGTTGCAGTATGCACCTAGGTGGTTTTAAATGGGGAATGATTTTCAAAGGAGGCAATATATATTTTGGGGGGTTTTATTAGGCCTCTTGTGAAGGGTGTTTAGAATATTGTTATTGAATATTAACATCGCGAATGCATATGCTGCGCATGCCCAAGCAACCCGGAGTGTCATCTGCAACATGAATTACCACATATAGCAGCACGAAAAATTAAAATCTGAATTTTCTTAACTGAAAGCTTGATGTTTTCACATATCCGAAATGTACTGATTACTGATCCAATATTGGTGGATGTTGCATATGGAATTCTTTCGCCCTTGCGTTTTTAGCCGATTATGCTGATCACTGCCTCATACAACGAAAATGTATCTATCTCATAACTTCAGCTGGCAGACTTTCACACCGTGTCCCATACTTTGAAATATCGCAGCCGCATTTTCTTCTGTTTGTCACGGCACTGATCCATTATTCTGTGATAACCATGCGAATGTATTTACTCACAAATCATTCCATAAATCTCTCAGTTTTTGCATGTAGTATCCAGTTGTGATTGTATGTTTTTGTCCGCCTACATTTTGAGCAAGCATTGAATTTCTCAGTTTCAATGGAGATTTCTTTTCGCCGCTGCATTTGTTAGAACGAGAGCCGCAACTTAACTTCCGTGTTCAAGTACGGTTGCTTTCACCTTTGGTACGAGTAGCTATTAATCTGTCTCAGCAAACAGATCCATGCGATCTCTATAAAAGGCCTGGATGGCCAAAGCATCCTACAGCAATAGGTAAGCCATTCAGAAGCAGAACACACGCAAGTATCCAAGGGTTTTTATAGCTTAATCCTAGTAAAGATCAACTGGCCAAACTCTTTAGCCCAAGAATAAAATAATAAAATCATTCTAATATCTCAAAAAAGTGAAAAAATATAAATTTGATTATAATTTGATTATAATTCTTCATGTTAAGGTTTTAAAACTTGTGCTTCCATGCATTAGACAAGCGATTTGTGGACAGAGATTACAGTTTTCTGTTTTCTCTTTGCGCTCGACGACTCGTAAAATCTTCTCTTACCTAAGAGAAGGGAAAAAATAAGAAAACATTGGTGCATCCCAGAAATCAATGGGTAAGAACAAAATAAGAAAAAAAACGAGTATACGAACAAAAATAAGAGAAAATTTGTGCAAAATTTGTTTTTTCGCTTTTTGCATGAGGCCCAATGATCAAAAGCACTAATCTTGACACAAAAATGGTTTGCACTACAGATTCAAGGGACCAATATCCCAGTCCTCAGATCTGAAAACAACGGAAAACCCGTGGAACAAGCTGAAGAGGGGAGTCCAGAAACATAGACCTTCCAATTTCAAGCATCTGGAGAGATACTCCATTCATAGACTGTTCCAATCTCATTATATACTGTATGATTAGACTTAAAGTTGTTTTCTTGGTAAATGGTGGCTGCAGAAAATATTGAATGAACGGGATCCTACTCTACTCAAAAAAGTTAAGGGTCAAAAATATTTGTGTATATTAATGTTAGTTAAAGAGCTAAAATGGTGACAACTAATGACAAAATAATTCTTTGATGGCTCAAGAACAGAAAACACAAAACAAACCAAAAAAAACATTGATTAGACACCAGATTATTACCAAATCTTATTACCAAATTATGACAAAAAGTAAGTCAAGTAAGTCATGACAAAAAGTCTTGCACCCCCTAAAATGATGTTCACACAAGATGCAGAAGCTTCAGTAATTGGTTTAGCCACCTCTAGCATTCATACATTCTTGACAATGTTAGCGCATGCTGTTCACCACCATTCTGAGACCAATCGCTGAGCCAGTTGCCATTGGTTGATGGCGGGGACGTGATGTGATCAACTCACCGCCCTACTTCATCCCATGCATGCTCAATGGGTGACAAGTCGGGGAATCATGCATCATATATTGAACTTTCTGCTGCTGCAAGTAGTTGGTCACCGCACTGACACACAATATATGGTCTTGCGTTGTCGTCCTGGAACCAAGCTACTGGTCCAATGTGCAACGTAAGTGGCATTACTAGAGGTTGAATAATCCTATTGAGATAATGCTGACCAGTTAAATTTCCATTGACAATGTACAGAGGTATTCCATGGTTCATGGATATCCCCGCCTACACCTCCAAAAGGTAGACATTGAGCAATGTTGACAACAGCAAATCTCACTCCTTGACAATGAGTTTCTAAAGGTAAAGTGCAATGATGAAAAATTACAGCCTGTATCGTGTCCAAACGAAAGTGTCTACGGACGCGGACACAGCGGCGGCGACCACAAGCATGAATCCATAATAGCTGCCCAGTTTCATCCAGGGGCTACAATGATCAAAAAAATTTTCATTCACCCGTAAGCTTTCTAGAGTAGTTTATAATTCTAATTCTATTCATGGATATATGCTTGTTTGTACTTGGAATTAATGACGGTTTACATGGCATGCTTTCAATCCAGTAGTCGGGCATTTTAGGAGTACTGAACATAAACAAAGCAACTAAACTTGATTAATGTTGTTTAAAAAAATGGTTAATTTTGGTCTATTTTTTGGCTCTACCATTCGCTCAAACTAGAAAAAGCATTTGAAGTACTTTTGTACTTCCGGTGTGATCATCAGCTTTACCTAGAGAAATATGCGGGGGAGGAGCAACAGTTGCTGGCTTCAGCAAAGTAGCTGTAATTGTAAGCGTTACAATGCTCTCCGTGGATAGACTTCAAAGAAATCAACCCACAGAATATCTAGATGTTAGAATTTGAATTTCGGCCTCCTGACAGTTTTGCTGAAGACTGCAGTGCACTAAAGAAGTAAGTCGGAAATGCACATGGCACAATTTAAAAGTAACATTAAACAAATCACCAGTTTTTTACTCTTCGAGTTACAGCTAATTAAAACCCAGAGTGAGTAATTACAGCTTATGTGAATTAATGGGAATGTCAGGCTTGTAATGGAACAAGTTGTGCAGCAGCACCGCATCCAGGCTTTATTTTTAAATTCAGAAGAGAGCAATGATGAAGAGCCAGGAGGGCACGATTATTGTACTCCACAGAAAGGTTTCCCCATTTTTCGGGATGACAAGCAGAACTAAATATTAATGCAATTAAATGATTTCAGCAACGCAATCCCTACTTTGCCGGAAACAATAGGATGAGACCCCTCTTCAGCAAGTGAAATGAGAGTTCAATTGGATTCAAATCTGGTGATTGTCTTGGTAAACAGAACAAAAATAAAATGTGTCACTGTCAATTGAGTTATGGTGTGGTGTGTGTGTGTGTGTGTGTGTCTGTGTGCGCGTGCGTGAAAATACACCGAATGGCTGCAACATTGAAATCATATATATTTCCCATTTATTCATTATTTTATACATATAAATATTATCACCACCACAATGGATTTAATTACACTCCCCGCAACAAAGTTTATTATACCCCCCGCAACGAAGTTTAGGGGGGTATACTGGATTTGCTTTGTCCGTCCGTGTGTGTGTGTGCGTCTGTGGGTCCGGACCTAGATCTCATAACCTACTCATCCGATTTAGAAAATTTTTTCTCTTGCTGGAAGGTCTATTGACTGTGGTACTGCCCGACTACTTGTTGTTGCGGGGGTTATCCTGTAAGCCATGCTTACTGACCAAATCTAGTTAATTAATGGATTAATTGCAACTATTTTGTATACATAGTAACATTTCAAGCATTTAAAATATGTGGACAAACTAATATAATCATATGCTGAATTTCCATTTTTAACACAGGGTAGCAAATCCTTTGAAGTCAATGACTGCCTGAGGTCTGGAAATCGAACACATCACCGGGTTTCTTCCCTGAAGATGCTTTGACCGGCGTTCACTGCAGGGATCTTCAGTCTCTGCTTGTTCTTGGGGCTTTTTTGCCTTCAGCAACAGAAAAGCATGCTCCTTTGGATTCAGGACAGGTAATCAACTTGACCATTGTAGATCAATTCCACTTTTTTGCCGTAAAAAAATTGTTGTATTGGTTTTACAGTGTGCTCCGAGTCACTGTCCATCCGAACTGTGAACCACAGCAGAATGAGTTTTGAAGCAATGAGCTGAATCTGAGCAGATAATGTTGCCCAACAGAATTCAGAATTCACTTTTGGTCAGCAGTCACATCATCAATAAATACAATGGCTCGGATTCCACTGGCAACCACACAGGCCCACTCATGAATACTCTTCATAGAAGTGACAGGGACTGGATTTAGGACTCAGGCGCAGACAGAAGTTCAGATCCACAGGTTTATTAAGACGCTTAATCAGGGTTGTACAATCCAACTCAAAACCAATGACATTACCACTCTATGACTTTTTCGTGAAAATGTACTGAAAAATACTATTGTGGGCAATAAGAACAAAAAAAAAAATTAATCAAACAGGATGGCGCAACGGAAGGAGCTCTCTGTGATTGTTCGTTGCCACATTGTGGCCTTACGTGATTCTGAAGATGCTAAATGCTGCCAGAAGTGAATAGATGAAAGTATCAAGATCTACTATTTCCAGATGCCCATATGAAAATGGTCTAATTGGTCACGTTGCTGACCAGAGCTTGCAAGATCAAAAGAAGACTTGAGTCTGCCAAATGGACACCAACAAACTGGGAACAAGTTGTTTTGACCGATGAATCAAAATTCAACATTTTTTCACCCAAACGCAGAACTCATGCGCGCTGTAGTTTAGGCAAACATTCCAAAACGATTGTTTAACCCCTTCAGTAAAACATGGAGGTGGTAATATTATAGGTTGGGGTTCAGTCTGCATGAAAAGAGCCCGTGATCTCATAAAAATCAACTGAATCATGGATTAAAAGAAGTATCACAGCATCCTCGTGAGGCAAGCATTGCCATTTCGAAAGAGACTGATTGGTCGGGGATTTTATACTCAACGAGATGACACCAAACACACTTCTAAGTTGGACAGGAATGATCTCAGTTGGAAAGAAACATCTGGTGAAATCAGATATGACTTGGCCAGTCCAAAGTAAAGTTAAAAATAAAGTTTCTCAGTTTGAACATTAAACATCTTGTCTTTGCAGAGTATTCAATTGAAAAAAAATTGAAAAGGATTTGCAAATCATTGTATTCTGTTTTTATCTACGATTTACATAACGTGTTAACTTCACTGGTTTTGGGTTTTGTAATATATGAACTTATTTTCCACATTAACAAATTTTGTGTAAGTGTTGTTATCATCATCAAATTACTACTTTGTTGTTAGCTACACTAGCTAACTAAGCTAGCTAACGTCACTGCATTTGTTGTGTAGAAAAACAGACTCTTACTATGATGTTTATAGCTTCCTGTAATAAAATCTAACCCATTAGGTGGCCAATTATACTATAATTGATTACTCAATGATATAAGTGTGTGTGTGTGTGTGTGTGTGTGTGTGTGTGTGTGTGTGTGCGTGCATATACTGATGCAGCTACATATTGATTCATAGTCTTGTGTGCATTTTGTGAGCATCTCCTGGAGTAGGGTCTGGCTATTGTGGGAACACTGTGACAAAAACAAGCCACACATCCCACCTGTGATGAAGGCTTCCAAGACCAGGGAGCTCTTCAGCACTGAATTTGGGTTCTATGGCAGCATCACCATGGTCGGCTATGTTGGAAAAAGGAAAAGGCTGTTCTGCTCCTCAGCAAAGTGCACCACAGCAAAACGGTGGATGAAAACACCCGGAAGAAAAAACCAGAAGTCATCCACTTCTACAACCCGACGAAAGGAGGTGTAGATATTGTGGACCAGATGGTTGGCACCTACATCTGTAAATGCTTAATGCAGAGGTGGGCTATGCTGCTGTGGTACACCGTGATTGATATTGTCACCCTGAATGCCGACTCCTTTTTCAAGGCTCAGCACCCTGAATTCCATGCAGGTAACTCAAGCAACAGGCGGCGCTTTCTTACAGAACTCTCACATGAGCTTATGAGGCCTTATAAGAGAAGTCGACACGGGGTACATGCCCACCAACCTACATCACTGCAGCAATGGAGAGGGGAGGGATGACAAAAGCTGCAATTCTGCCGCAGGAGGGAAACAGACAGGGCAGACAGAAGAGGAAGAGGTGTAAGATGAGCCCCAGAAACCAAGACCGCAAAGCCTGCAATAGTTGCTGGAAATGCAATGACCCTGTGTGCAGTGCTCACAGCCAGAAAAGGGTACTTTGTAACAGCTGGTCACAAAGAGCAGAGAGAAGACCGCGTGTATTTATGTGTGTGGACGTGTGACAAAGGGACACCCAAGCACTGAAAGTTAATGTTTTGATAGCTGTATTGATAGCAAGTTTATGTTCAAATGAGAGATGATAAGAAATTAACATGTAAAATATGAAATCATTCTTGTTTTGAGATCATTTTTGGATTTTGACCTATTTTTACCTTTCTCAAAGCTGTTTTGTGATAAAACATGAAGTGATAAATGAACATGTCAAACATGAAATAATTCTTTTGTTGACCAAAATATAATAAAAATAATCATCTTTAATCAAAATGAAAGAAATTGCTTAAGTTTACAGCATAAAATGCATTCATTGTAATTGGGGTCATTTTTGACCCCACTCATGGAAGAGTGTAGTTTATTGGTAGGTAATGCATCTAAGGGTTAAAGATAGCAAGGAAATTTGTTCACCTGAAATCTGAACTTTCATTGGATGAAACAGAATCAATATCTGACAAAGATGAAACCTAAGTTTTCAGAATTTCCATCCAACTGCTGATATTCAGTATGTGCCGTTAAACATGGTTCATGAAAAAGCCTTATGAGTGTGAAATGAGCATGGAATGCATGCTGAAAACCTTCATACAAATGTACAAAGCTGAGGACTCACTAATTTAAAAAAAAAAATCATTCCGAATTTGGTGGTGCTTAACTCTTGCCCAGGTGTAGACATGCTTAATAAAAAGCTTCATTAAGTTTTCAGGGTTAAGTAAGGTTTAGTTCTATAAATAAGTTAACACTTAGTCGTGTATACTTGATATTCTACTCAACCACTGTTTATAATTGTATTTTAAAAATCCAATGTTTTAGCCTATTTTTGAAAGTACAATGTTTGCTGGGGAAGAAAACAAAAATAAATAAAAAAGTCAAACTTAATCCACTTTACTTCCTAACCCCAAGGGATTTTGCAGAGAAATTCCTTTATCATACTGCTGAGCACATTAGCATGCATTCCAGCTGATGGACAATCTTTTTAAAACCCAAATCCATTTAAATAATGGTGTATGACAGGATTGGGGGGGAGTTTAGGAAAATATATCATAGATTAAAGCAAGATTCAGGCCGATAACATTTCGGCAAAGGGGTTTCTTAAGAGAGGGGAAATTTGTGTCCTGTCTCTTATGACCTGCAGGATACAGAACTTCTGATAAAAACTAAAATAAATTGGGCTGTCACACAGCTACTTTTCTTTTTTGGGAAATAGAAGTCCCCATCTAAAAGCTGTTAGTTGTTTCTTCACAATATCCTGTCACTCAGTTGTATCTCTGAGTATCTAAAATTTGCTGTGGCTTTTCAAGCCTCTGGGTTGAAGCAGGTATTACATGAATTACTACAGAGATGCTGGCATCCACAAACACTTTTTACACATTACCTGAAGCACAGGGCTCTGGTCAAAATTGTAGGCGCTTGGACGTCCCTCAAGTGTGGAGAATGCCACATTTCCACCTGTTAGTGGTGAGATATCGCTGAACTCGTCTGTGCAAAGGGCTGTTCTTTCATCATCTCCAGGGCGGATGAATCCCCTGTTGTTTTTCCCGTATGTCGATTTACAGGAAGCACTGTAGTACTGGTATGGTTGCCAGGGTTCTCCCTCTTTAAGGCGCTTGTAGATGGCAAAGCTCTCTGGGCGACTGGTGTGGAACTTCAGCCGGATGTATGTTATCTCGTATGCCTTCCCTGTGGATAACAGAAGCAGGGCTCATTGTGGAGGGGAACAGCCAGAGAGCTACAGCTGAGCAGAAAGGTGTTGAAGGAGAAAGAAGCAAAAGTGTTTGAGACAAGAGTGCAAAAATCCAGAAAATATTACTTTACTGCACATATATTTGCAGTGAAAAGTGACTGTTTGATAAAGTTTTGAGTTTGGGGTATGTGATATTCAATAAATAGTAGATTTTTAAGAAGTACGCATCTGGTTTTTGATGACAAAGGATTTAATACTTTCCCCACGACAATTAACAAACATTTTGCAGGAGGAAACGTGGATCTGATCCATAAGACAAAAAAATGTCATAGGTAGATAGAAGCGTGGCTGTTAATAGATACATCATTAGCATGATAACTAAACATAACATAAATTAAAAAAATATTCAGACTTGCAGGTTCGTGAAACAGTGAAAAAAATCATTTTGGTTCTGATAAGTGAAAAAAAAAGGGAAAAAAAGATTTTCCCCGTTACAAATCCATAATTTCAATAAATTTACAGAGGAAGTGTGGAAATACTGGTCTAATGGTGTATTGAACCGACACAACATAACAGTGGAGGATCAAAAGTACTGCTTTGGTCATGGTGATGAATATATTGCACTTTTGTGCATAATCCAAGGCAGAGGAAACATTTTAGCTTTTAAAAAAATCTACTTAGAAGCCACTACCATGTCAAAATTTAAATATAATGTTTGTTTTGTTAATATTTACCAGGGTCCTTGAATATTTTTTTCTCTGTTGACAGAAACTGAGAGAATGGAGATTGAGAAACAGTGTGAGAGAAAAGGCTTGCTTGTGCATTTATGCTATATTCTAATGTATGTGCTTCTGAATCTTTGTATAATCACACAATGTTCATGCTGGGAGTTTGCTGCTCATTTGACGCACACTTCTTTAGGCAAAAAATATTCGATGGAGTAAATATTCCATCTTTAAAACATTCAGAAAGCATATTCAGTCACATGAAAATTTCATTTACTGCATATAAATAAACATTAAAGGGTCATAGTCATTGGTGACAAATTGGGCAATGAAGTATCAGCTCCAGGAAAGAGAATCCACAAATGTTGCCAAAAATATTTTCCACTATTGTGATTTGTCTGTGCAGAACAGAAACTTTTACTGTGGCAGGTTGGTGTCATTTGCTTAGCATCCTTCTGGCTTGCCTCTTACATTACTCATGTTACTCTGGTGAATTATATCAATGCTTTGAGCTCTGAGTCACTTGAAGACACTTCCTCCAGGGCCTGATTTTCCTTTTTCCTCACTTGTACTTCATTTCCTCTTGCCAACTACTTCAGAGCTTGCACCCTTCTCAGCAATCAGCAAATGTGTTACTTTGAGCATTTGAGCTCTTATCGCCTGAATCTGAAGAGAGTTACAAGCACCAAGATGTTTATTCTGAAGAACTTTTGCACAGTCTTGTCTTGTCTGATTCGGCCAATGATTTCCACAAAATGAAATTAGTTAGAGGCACTGCGACTTTCCGGCACGGGGGAACTTTTCATTAATTTCCTGCTGGACCAAATGTTGGCAGCAAGCCAGCTTTCTTGTTTTGAGCAGCTTCTGTAACAGAAACTACAGCCTCTGACAAATACTTTCCAGTTTCAAATGAAGTCAAATTGAACAGGTTTGGTGTAGAAATAGTTATTTACTTGCACTACTCAGGTACACCAGTGGCTTTTTGTTTCTTTTTACAGAATGTTAGCGGGTCACTTTTTGTTCAAAAGCATCAGTACAACCAAATGGCAGCTGACTTTATCATACTGTTGCTTGTAATAACTGTTCAAACACTGTGTCTGAAGCGAAGAGTGGGGACATGGCAATTCAGTGGGGAGTGTGGGGGTCTCCAAAGACATGGTGTGTCCGGTCCGCTGTTTGTGTTCTTACTTCTTGAACATTCTTTGCCAGCATGGACTCCCATGTTTGTCACTTCAGTCCTTCACCATCCTTACTCAACCTGATAATTCAATAACGTCGTTCAAGAAAAATAGTGCATATTTTACATTTCAATGTAGTGTAATTCACACACTGATGCCATTTCTATCTGCTGTGTAGGAGCAGGAATAATCCTTCACAGCAAGCCTTTTTACACCTTTCAATCACAATGAAAATTTTACAGCAGTGTGTGTCATTTAATCTCCCTGACGGGTACATTTAACTGGTATACTCAATGCAATGAGTAGGAACTAATATCCTAAACATATCAGTGATCCGGAAAAATGACTCAAAATATGTTACATTTCCATTATACAATGCTATTTAATTAGTTCAGACTCTCATGAACTTCAGTGAGCTAGCTAGGCCATTATCCCCATCAGCAGCAGCCACATGACCTTCATCAAACAGGTTCATTTAACACAAACTGCTTTTTGGAGATTTGTAGTTGACGTGTATGAAAGGGACTGATATGTACTTGCTAAAATTAAAATTGAAAATCACTGTTGCAGCGTATTTTTCTGATCATACCATGTATTCACATTGTAAAGAATATTGTAGTAATAGTTGTAACTGCAGTTTCATACAGTTTTTTAATGCAAGGTCCACCCATCCATCCATTCTCTATACCGCCTCTTCCTCATTAGGGTCCTGGGGGTAGCCTATCCCAGTTAACTATGGGCGAAGGCAGAGACCCACCCTGGACAGCTCGCTAAACCACTTGCAGGGCGTACACACCATTCACACACTATTCCTTCATTCACTGTCACACTCATACCTATGGGCAATTCAGTGTCTCCATTTAGCCTGATGTGCACGTCTTGGGATTGTGGGAAGATAGCAGAGTACCCAGACGAAACGCACGTAATCATGGGGAGAACATGCAAACTCCACAAAGAAAGGCTTCGGGCTGGATTCAAACCTACGACCCTCTTGCTGTGACGCCATCGTGCCACTGTTTTTATGTAATGTCTACTATTTAATTATGCTTATGGATTATTTTATTCATTTTAAATAGCTCTTTAACTATGACGTATTCAGGATAACTGGATTTGTCATTATGTTAGTTTTGATCGGTTAAGTCTCTTGAAATCCTGGCAACCCCTATTGAGTCCACTGTATTCATTGGTAGAGCAGTCCAGAATTTCCAGGAGCAATCCTACACTGCTGTGGCACAGTAAGCAGCAAAACCTTATACCAGACACTTAACGAAAAAAAAAAAAAACAGCTGTCTCATCCACATGACGTTAAGACTGCGCTTGTAGTCACAATATTTATCCCGACATTTACATGAGAGCAACATTTGGCATGTGTGCACAGAAGACGCATTTGAAGTGTCACTGAGAGGCATATTAAGATTTCCTGCATGTTGAAAAGTGTTGCACTGGGAATGATATGAGAAACCTTGTCAAAACTTGCAACATATGGCTATCCAGAGGATGTGGCAATATTGTGACCATAATTAAGTCTTAATCGGAGGCCATTAAACTATTACCGCTGCTAAATATTTCAAGAGACTGTGGTATATCAACATTCATGGAAGCCTTTGGAGCATTTTAACTCTTATGATGAGTAGTCACCCATTTTTTTTATTTTTATCCTGAAGATTATAAGCCTCCCTTTCAGTATTTGAAACAATGGCATCTAAATGTATACCTGTAATAGAAAACATTAAGAAAGCATTTCTATTTGGAGCAGCATTTCACGCTGATATTTCATATGGGTGTCTCATAAGAATTTACATTATTAAAAAAAACACACAGAGAGAAGATTTTAGCAAAGTCACATATATTTGGTACTGCTAATATCTCATCCTGTAAATGGAACCAACTGCTTTTAGTTTTGAATCTTTTTATCTTTTCATCCCAGACAGGAAATTCTTTCATTTAGCATCAGAAAATAAAAACCAGATGCGGTGTGCCTTGCATGTGTCTGGGAAATGCTTGACCCCGGCTGTGTTGGTGATGAACAGACAGACTACCCCGCAATTTTTGTAAAATCCCTCTTGTGTTTTGTTTGTTCTCCACGTAAATTCTTGACCCAATTGTAACCCGTTCCTGTGGCTCTTTTCAAGCGTCAGGGGTATGTGTGTTGTTTTAACGTTCTCTTCGGCTGAGGCTTGTTTTGATTGGACTGGAAAGAAAACAGATCATACAGGAAGAGCCCCAACTGCTGCACAGCGGGAAGAGGCATCCACATTAAAAGGGGAGAGATTGCAATTCTCTTCCTGAGCATAGAAACACAGACTTGCCTAAATGTCTTATGACTACTTCAAAACTTTGAACTGGGACCTACAGTGATGCCACATCTCAAGCAGGGCAACCCAGTCATGTTCCAGAAGATCAACCATCTTTCCATCTTTTTTGATTCCAGCCCTAATCAGACCCTCCTGATTTACTGATCAAAATTTCAATGAAATTTCATTGAATGGTGTGCGTTTTACAAAGGTTGTCGTAAAATTATGCAAGATGGTGGATCTCCAGGAACATGAATGGCCAGTATCATCCCGGAGCAGTGTTGAAACAGGAACAAGAAATATCAATGGCTGAGATATTTGATATTGTTTTGATGTTTTTCTCTAGTAATGTATATACAGGCACATACACATTAAGGGAACTTAAATTAAGGGAATTTCATTTTATTGAAGCATTTTAAAGTATTCTCAGACCAATGCAAGTATTCTGAAACTGGAAGTAGTTTATGTTCTCCTGTAAGGTATAGGCAGATGCTTGGAAAACTTGTCTCATCGCAGTTGATAATTAATTTGAAGATTACGTTATATCAGCGATGAATGTACGCAATGCTACAGATTAAAGAAAATCATTGATTTAATATTTGACACTTTTGGATCTTTTTTACTGCTCTATTTTTAGCTTATAAATACTGTGTAAATTAATGCTACACACTTTAACCGCTGGATGTTTTCCACATAGCAACCAAGTACGACATACAAAAAATGTACAGTATTATAAAAAAATTCACAAATCCGCTCATATGATATTGCAGCATTATATAAATTACCAGAACTGTATAAATTGAGCTTACATTGACTCAAATTTGGCACATAACACAATCAAAACATTTTCAAGCTAATGAGGGCAATGATAGGATTAACGATACAATGTTTTTATTTTCTTTGACAAAACAATGCTTGAATACCAGAAACAGAATGCATCAGTGTTTTGCGGATCAGAACAGACTGAGCCTATTGTTCATTTCCAATACAGCGCCAGACATGCTCATGATTCCAGAATTCCCTTCGTCTCCTCATGAGTTCAATTTTCTGAAAAATTTACAATTAGAGAGCACTTGTGGAGTACTCTGCTTCAGTGAACTGTGGTCAGCTCAGCCATTCGTGTTAGCTATTTGCCACTTAAAAGCTCTAAGAATAGAAGCAGTGATATTTGTTTTCACTTATCCAAGCAATGTGAGTTTAAGCCATGTTTTGGCAGAGGAAGTGTCACGTACAAGAACTGAAGCATTAAATACGACCGGAAAATGTTCATCCAAAAAAAAAAAAAAAAAACGGCCGTTTTGCTCTGGGGATTATCAGTGTTTTTATGTTCTGCTGAAATACACTTCATATGACTTCCACAATTTTTCAAACACTTTAAGGGCATTTTAAAGGCTTGTTTTCCGGTTGTAACCTGAATATGAAAAAGTTACAGGACAAGCAATCAAAAATAGCCTTGTATAGTTTGGGAAGCTGTTAACAAGGAAAGCTGCCAAACGGGTGAGACTTTGTGATGATGGCTCTCTTACCCAAGTGCAAGGTGAGGTTGACAGATGTGGGATGCTGTACTCCATAAAACATAGACTGGCTTTGCCACCATGTGGGCTCCTCAGTGCTGTGGAAGTCGGTAAGGTAGGAGACGTTGTGGTGCTGCTCAGGGTTGCTTGCATCGCATTGGTGGCAGGAGCGCATAAAGCCAGTCTGTATGCAGTAGTCCTCCGGAGGAAGACCACACACGTTTGAGGCCATCACCGTCTTGTTAAAAGCGGCGTTCTCAAAATTTGGCATGCAGCGACTGAGAGACCCCTGGTCATTGATGCAAGAGTCCATGCCTGCTAAAACCAGGCAGGAGCAGACTGAGGTGAGGAGAAAGAGCCGGAACAGGATACACCCCATGGCACAATAGGCTGGAGGCACGCAGACAGACTGGTGGTGCAGACACACGAAACGCAAGTTTCAGACTTATGTTGTGTTCCTCAGTCTTCCCATTCCCCCCCTGCTCCGTTTCCTTGTGCCCTCCCACAGCGAACATCTGACGAGCTGCTGTGTGATCCTCAGACATGAGGGATGGGGCAGAAATGGGACAGGAATGTTCCAGATGTTTGCCCCCTTCTGGATGAAACTTTAGCTCCTCTAGCAGCAAACCATGGTATTTACCCCTTAATGGCCAAATTTCTTTTAAAAGTAAAAGTTAGATTTTATCATCAAATACGGTGTACAATGAATGTAAATTCCTGTGAAAAATAATTATTTTGTCATTGAGGACCCCAAATATTTATGTCTCATTACAAATGTACTCCGACTGTTGAAAGCAAAAAGAAATCAACATTTTGAGATAAACATATTTAGATAATGATATAATCTCAAAAGTTTGTTCTTTTTGTTTTATAACAATGTGTCTCAGAAAAAAGTTACACACTTTTTAGAGCGTCAAGAAATTCATTCAAATGGCGGCCCTCACCTCTGCTGTAAAGGGAGACTACTCTCATAAGAGCTTTCGCTGGATGCAAGGTACTTCCCTAGATTAACTCACAGCAGTAATACAAAGTATACATTCACTAAGGTAACAGAGGTTAAAATGTGTCCAAAAATAAGGCAGTGGTCATTAATTGGTTAATTTAGCAAGAAGATTTGAAACAGTCCACTGAAACAATTTTGCTGAGGGGCTATTTGCAGCAGCTCGTCGATTTTGAAAACAATTAACATCAGGTTCAAGTAGAGGCTGTCAGCATTAATTGCATATGTTTGATTAAAAAACAATAATAAAACCAGACGAAAAATGCATGTATCAAACTTTATACTGAAGGTATAGAGATTTGACAATTTCCCTGCTGTCATACAATGCTATGATTGATATCATTATTTCTGGCAAATGCATACCTCACTGAAAACTAGTTAATCAGACATACTGTATACATAACACTCAGGTGCAGAAGCATTTGGACAATAGCACAATTTTCAGCAGTTTGGCTGTGTTCGCTAACACAGTGGATTTGAAATGAATCAATCAAGATGTGCTCGAAGGGTAGATTTTCTGTTTTAATTTGTGGGTTACTCCAAAATGATTGTATGTTGTAATTATAAGCATTCTTATAGTTTCCTAGTTTTGAAGCTCCAAAGTATTTGGATCAGCCGGCGGTAGTCGGCAGCCCTTTTCAGAAGTAGCGCGCAATTGGCCAATGCGCTACAGGGGTGCAAATTGGGAAGGGTCTGCCGGGATAGGGTACTGTAAATAACAAGTTCTCAGGCACCTCCTGTTGGCCAGAAGGGCGCTCGTTAGGAAGATTCTAAGCTCGTTCATTTTTGGGTATCCTCTGCCCTCGTTCTGAGCTTGCGAGGTTTCGACCAATCAGTGTATAAAAAGCGATGGCAACGGGCACGTGCTTCGGAGGGGAGCTGCGAGCTGTCTCACTCTACTGAGATGTCAATAGGGGGCTGCATATAGGAAAAGCCTCGTAAATAGTTCCCCAATTGGACATTCCAGACTCGGGTGGGATTGGAGATGCCAAAATTTAAAAAAAAAAAGTATTTGGACAAGTTAACGCAATCATAAATTAAATAGTAATTCTAAAAGGTTTCAACAAATAACTACAAATAGACACATTTTGCAGGAATTTTGAGTTCAGAAATCTAAATTTGGGTAAAATAATGCATTAGAGTGACCACATATTGATTCAATTAATCAAAATCTGCATTTTCCTGTTTGTTTGTAACAGTATGCATATTTTCCCAGCATTTGCTCAGCATTGCCGTCAGTGAAATCACACAATTGAATCCCCAGTGTTTCGTAAGGGAAATTTGCACTATCCGTTATCGTCACTGATGAATTATCGATAACCTGTTTTAAGAATATGTTGTATTGTGCTGTTGTCGGCTGCAATTTTAACTCAGCAAAAGACAAGGGATTGTATTTCCATGCCTTTCCAACAGGAAAAGAGAGAAGAAATACCTGGATTAACTTTTCTCGTCAGAAACATTCCTTGGCTTCAGCTCACAGCAGATTGTGCTTCGGAATTTTTCCCAATTACAATATGCTTCTCATCTCAATATAAAGGCATATAGGAGATACTTGAACGCCAGGCCGTATTTAACAGAGCTGTTTTCTGAGTGGCAGTGGCAGTGCCAGAAAAAAAAATCAGCACAGAAAAATAATTTACGTTTTAATTGGCCTATGCTTTACGATGGAGAAACTGCTCTAAAACTTCTGCGCTACCTTTTCAGAATATCAGGTGATTAACTTGCATTTAATGATCGTTTAAATTGTTTAAATGAAATAAAAAACCATTTGAAACATCCTCATGCAATTTCTAAACTTTCAACTGCCAAGAAAATAAAAGCAAGAGAAGACTTGTGTGAGAATTCTGTGTGAGAATATCTTAAATACACGTTAATTGACTAATGACTGCTGTGTTCCAGTGAAATATCCTTTCACATGGGTTGATTAAAAAGTGGGACTCCAAACTACGGCAAGAGAATGTTATATGCCACTAATAAGCATTAGACTCTTGCCACATGCATGAGAGTTGAAGGGTATGCAACTTTTAATGAAGCAGATTTACTAAATGCACTTGTGATGTACAGTTCAGGAACCACTTGCGAGTGACAGAAATCCAAAAAACTTATGCCTTTAATGGAGTCCGGGTCAAAGCCAAAAAAACACAGGAATTGCCAAGCCACTATACAAAATCCAAAAACAGCATCGACTAGACAGGCAGGGGTCAGAACCAGTAAGGCAGATGAGCAGAGGTACAAAAACGATAGGCAAAAAGTCGTAGTCGATGAACAAAGCCAAGGGTCATGCACAGGACATCCAAACACAGAAATCGTGGTCATACAAAAATAGGTCAAAATCCAGAAAGACAAAAACAATGCAAAAAGGGCAATGGCAAAAATCGAAGTCGGACTGTCCAGTAGAAGATAAACAATCAATCAATCAATCAATCAATCAATCAATAACCTTTATTGCAGGGAAGTCCCACTGAGACAGAGGTCTCTTTTGCAGGGGAGCCCTGATTACAATAAAACAATTACAATGGAAGGTTAAAGACAAATGGCACACATAAAATACACAAAAGTCACAACAATTTCAGATTAAAGGAATAACAAGTTTTGAACTGAAAAAAAAACAGAATAAAAATTATTAAAAAACAAAAACAAAAAAAAACCAAACCAAAAAAATATATATAATGTCCATGAACTGAACCTCAAGAGAAGGTGAGCATTGCAACAAGACAATGACCCTAAGCACACAAGTTGCTCTACCAAAGAATGGTTAAAGAAGAATAAAGTTAATGTTTTGGAATGGCCAAGTCAAAGTCCTGACCTTAATCCAATCAAAATGTTGTGGAAGGACCTGAAGCAAGCAGTTCAAGTGAGGAAACCCATCAACATCCCAGAGTTGAAGCTGTTCTGTACGAAGGAATGGGCTAAAATTCCTCTAAGCCGTTGTGCAGGAGTGAACAACAGTTACCGGAAACGTTTACTTGCAGTTATTGCTGCTCAAGGTGGTCACACCAGATACTGAAAGCAAAGGTTCACATACTTTTGCCACTCTCATATATGTAATATTGGATCATTCTGGATAAATTATTCCACATACAAGGAGCGAATGCACTAAAAAAGGAACCTCCCAAATTTGTTCATATCCTGGGAGTCTCCAACAAAAACCATTCTCGTGATCTTGTATGCTGACTTCTGATTTTGATGGATAAGAGCTCAGTGAGATATGAGGGAAGTTTTGCCTGGCAAGGCCTTATAAATAAATAAAATACAATGTAGCTTCCTTCTAAACTGAAGGGAAAACCACCCCACAGAATAATATAAAGCACATGATGGGTTCGGAAACCATCACACTGTGATGAAGTCCAATGCACCATGATAGATTGCATCCAAGGATCTTAATGTTCTAATAGAGGCATGCCTGTAAAGGACATCTCCGTATTCAAGTATGGGTAATATTGTTGCCTCTACAATCCTCTTCTTACTGTCCAAAGAAAAACAGGACCTGTTTCTGTAAAGAAACCCAATTTTTGTTCTAAGTTTTCTGGACAGGTTGAACACATACGTCTTAAAAGAAAAGTCATGATCCAACCAGATACCCAGATATTTGTGAGACTGAACCTACTCAATTTCAGCCGCAGTCACTGAGAAAATGGAGTCACCTGACATATTTGCATTCTGTGCTGAAAAGATCATGAACTTTGTTTTATAAGTATTTCAAACTAGTTTAAGATCAGCTGGAGCATTCTGTATAACGTTAAAAGCAGATTGTAAATATGAGAGAGCCTGTAAGCATGTTGAAACAGAGGAATAAAGCACTGTGTCATCAGCATAAAAATGAACCTTGCAATTAGTTACATTGCGAGCAATGTCATTTGTATAAATTAATAAATAAAAATGAATAAAAAATTTTCATGAATAAAATTGGACCTAAAATGGAACCTTGGGGTACACCTTTTGTCACCTTTAAAAATTGAGACCGCGTATCTCCAGGGGTAATAGCTTGTGTTCTATTTGAGAGGTAGTCCTGGAATCATGAGCATGCTCTGTAACCAAGACCAATGGAGGACAACTTATTAAATAAGATATTATGGTCTACTGTGTCAAACGCTTTTGCTAAATCAATAAATAGGGCCGCACATTTTTGTTTACTTTCCAAAGCTGTTATTAAATCATTTATAACCAATGAAGATGCTGTAATGGTGCTATGTCCTGGCCTGAGACCAGATTGCTGTGACGTTAAAATGTTGTTGGAAGTTAAGAAATTGGAAAGTTGTTGTTTTACAAGAGATTCTAAAATCTTAGCCAGGCATGGCAATTTTGAGATGGGCCGATAGCAGTTTACTGGATTGGGATCACCCCCTTTAAATAAAGGAAAAACATGAGCCGCTTTCCATATACTGGGAATAGACCCGGTTGATAATGACAAGTTAAAAATATTAGTTATTAAATGTGCAATCAGTGGGGCTGCAAGACGCAAAAGACTCGGGATTAAGTGATCCTCTCCAGTGGAATTATTTACATCTATACGATTCAATTCTTGAAGGACCTCATTCACATTTAATTCCCTGAAAGAAAACAATACTCTAGGATTTTGGTAACTTGTAAATGCACTAGAGCTAAGGTCAGACATATCTCCTGTAGTGGAGTGATTATTAAAATCTTCAAAAAGGTTTACTCAATGGCGTACAAGGCGCTCTGCACAGAGAAATATTGATCAACGTTCTGACAAGAGCTGTGAGTGATATGACTGCTTGAATACACACAGGGGAAGTCACATGCTATGCAGGAATCAGGTGTAGGGAATCAAACTAATTACAATGATAGAATCACATGAGGGAAGCCCTAACCACGAAAACTGAGAGGGAATTAGTCTAAATTAGTAGCGGTGCAACTTTACATATTTAACCATAGTGCTCGTTGGTAAGTTAGTAATCCTATATACATGGATTAGTAGTGTTAGTAGACTATGATACAAAATACAAATGTTAGTCTTGTTAGTAATCAGAACAGAAAGACGAAGGAAGAAAACAAGAATCGAAGGAATATTTTAAACACTGGAATTCATTTAAATCACCCGAAGTCAGTGGGCACGCAGACAGGGAAGACGGACTGAACCAATTTGATCACAAGACAGGGGAGACAAGTGCAATGGAACTGAGAAATGGAATGAACTAAAAACCTGAGTATTACAATAACCAAAAAGAATAAATAAAAGACAAAATCATGAACACAGAACATGAACATAAACATGACAAAAAACCATAACCATGACAGCACTAAATTACGCGTCCAAATGAATGATTATCGGTGTAATACCTAAAGGGGGAGAATTAGCCGCACCTGATAGCGTGGAGTGTTCTCGGAGTGAATCTATAATGCATTATGATAATGATTGAGAAATAGCCAGGACTAATTGCTGTTATAGAGGGATGTGCTTTAGCTCCCAAATTTCCAATTTTGGCACCGCCAGTGTGTGCATGTCCAATTAAATGAGCTCAATGGAGTGCAACTAGCTGTGCCAAGTGATGAACATTTTATAACCACCGCTAAGATCACTGCATAGTACCTTTTAGCCTCGTTCTATTAATATCTTTGACTTGTATGATGCAACTAATGTGATTGCATCATCAACATAGTACCATAACTGTGTTAGACTGGCCTGGTAATTCAACTGAACTCAATCCCATTGAGAATATCTGGTCCATTATCAGGTCAAGGCTACAGAAAAAAGGACTGCATCACAAAAGCAAAAGTCATCAATCCTGTTGTCCAGGTGTGGCATCACGATGAAAAAATCAAGGCAACTTGCAAAAACCTGGTCAGCTCTATGCCAAAACGGGTGAAACAGCTTATCAAGAACCATGGAGCACACATCACGTACTGAGTGCTGAATGTGGATGCTATTAAAGTAATAAAAAGCCTGAAAACCTTTGTTGTTTGGTTTTTCCCGCTCCAGCCTGCTTTAAACAATTTGCATAGGACTGTATGTATATTCAAATGACCGCAGATCCACTACCTTATAAGTTTGCAGATTTTTACTGTCATTTGCAGAGCGCTATGACCATGACTACCATATGTAGTATAATGTAAATTTGCGTGAGCCAAACTCATCCTGTGGAACTTCACTGTATAGTGGATCTACCTTATGAATTGGCCATAGAGGAACGTTACACTTCTTTGCCTTAAAATTGTTGGGGTGGTTTTGCAGTTTGCTTCATATCATTGCCCATGTGCACTGTGAAATTCTGTGGAATGATTTTTGAAGTATTGCGCTAAACCTGATTTAGTCAGCAATCACATCTTTAAATGCAATGGGGCTGGTTCCATTGGCAGCCAATCATGCTCACACATGGTCATGGCCACAGAAGAGGTAGGAGGCTTCAAATCATGATCAGCTCCCTCTTTTCCGCACTCTTATCATCCAATAATTCTGGAACAAGTTAATTTATGTCTCATCTGCCCAAATGATGTTATTTGAGAACCCAACAGCTACATTTTTAGATGTTTTTGGGGAAGCTTCCTTATTTTGTGACTTACCAATGTTGTGTGTCTTCTGGCACACCATGGCTGTGTTTTACCAAAGTCTCCTGCATGTCATCTATAATGGTTCTCCTTCCTCCTCTTTCCACTCCTCATCCTTCTCCTCTTCCCTCTCCTCCTCATCCTTGTTCCAGCCCTCAAAGTTGTCCTTGTCTTCTTCCTCGTCCTCATCTCGTTTTCCAAACGTAGACCTGCAACCAGTCGCCTACTCTCTGTATGTAAAGAGCTTGAGGTCCGATTTCTATGAGAAAAAATCAGCTGCTGGTGTTTCCACATGTGAGAACTGTGCGTGCTAAATGAGCGCGGCATTTTGAATCACAGTGCTATACAAATGGAACTCAAGAAAGCTTCAGCCTGAGTGCTGCGTGTAATGTAGATGACTGTGTGTGATGTTTTGCATAATGTGCGTTTGAAATTGCTTTCTGAGAGTAAAGCAAGGAACGAGCTCATAGTATTTCAGACTTTGCCAAACGATCAGGTACATGAGCGAATGGTTTCATTGATTGTACTTCAAGTACCAGTTTTAGTGTGTTATAAAATGTAAAAATAAATCATTAAATAATGTAATCAGTGATTTGTTGCTGATGGGTACTGTTTGACTACTGTTATCACAAAGCGCTGGAACAAATGACATGATTATTTTACCTTAATGGTATGCCTGTGTTTATAAAAATTGAGGGGGGAAAAAAGCCACCAGAAGTTGGCTCCGCATTATTCTTCATGTGGAAGCTTGGACTGATCCACAACTTTGTCACTTACCTGGTGCCTGGCCCTGGAGCGTTTTGTTTTTTTTTTTTTTGTTGTTTACTTGATAAGATCACAGAATTTTACAAAATAAGACAAACCATTGTTCATATTTGCAATTTTTTTCATGCTTTTTGTTTGCCTGTGACAGAAATATGAGGTCATCATGCCTGTGAGGTGACTGCAGATTTGACCAAACAACGGCGAAGTGGCGACAGATTTTTATTCAGGGAGCAGAATGATTCCACTGTTTCCTTAAGCAGCATCACAGAAAAGTTAAATTACGAGTTTGCAGTTCATGCTGGTCACCCTGCTGGTCATTAATTTTGCATAGATCTGCATAATGATATGCAAACGTTAGTCATAACGTTAGGAATAAACTAACTGTGAAATACTTTGCAGCTGGAAAGTTTGATTGGCAGGATTGTGTTTGAGACTGAAGTGTTTTGGCTGGCAGTTCCTCAGTTGTGTATTCTTTGTAAAATATATATTTAATGGGATTTTCACTTAACTGGGCAGGAGAGGGGGAACAACAATTGAGATGTAGCATAGGCCAGAATTGAACCCATGTCTTCAAGAGTCGCCATATAGTTCACGATCTAACTGGCTGGACAAACCAGTACGCCCTGTTCCCCAGTATATCCAGGCATTGCATTCTTTATTCCTGTTAACCTCCCTTTGAGGATGGAAGAAGGTAATTCTCTGATAGCTTTTGACATGCTACTATCCCTCTCTTTATCAATCTGCTTATGTAAAATCACAGTTCTATCATGTGTAATGTCACCAATCACTCGGGAGTGTGATTTTAAAAATAATTGGTTTATTTAATAATATTATTTAATTAAAATTGAAGCACTGATTACTAAAACCCCACAAGTCAAGTCAAGTCAAGTGTGACTTATGGGGTTTTAGTAATAGGTGCTTCAATTATTGAACATTAATCTTTATAGACAGTTTAATGTGATGTGCAATTATTTGCTCACATGCTAGCTATATCAGATACACACTAGTATATTATAAAATGTTTGGTAAAAATGTCATCAGATGGTCAAAAATAATAATTGTCAGATAATAGAACGTGTATGCTTGTGCATGCATGTGTGTGTTCTGCATGTTTTTGGACTTTTTTCCGCATGTTTGAGTGTACTGTATGTCTGTGTGTGCCTGTGTGTGTGTGTGTGTGTGTGTGCGCGTGCATAAATGTTTGCATGTGTGCGTATTTATGAGTGTGTGTGTGTTTGTTTTTGTCTGTGTGCATTTGTGTTGGGATGTTGCTCTGGGTATAAGACCAGAGCACAGACTAAGGCATTTGTATGAACAGATCTACAGGGGCTTGGATTCATAAGAAGACCTTTCCCATATCTTTTTTTGATTGCTTTGATTTATTAACACGCTGTCACAGCTGAGCCAGGGACATTGTAAATGGAGCAGATCAATTTGCAATGAAATCCACTGCTGACACTGAGCGTGAGTGGGCTAGTTTGAATTTCTTCTGACTGCCTGTAGTTCTAACATTACCGTAAAAAAGAATGCTTCATATTGCATGCAGCCAATGCTTCCATTTTTTTACTGTCATTCCAACACATTTGCTCACTGTGCACCTCAAGATCTACCTATCCCATGCATTCTGTGATATGTTACACATACTGAACATGTGCTTCCATTTGTCAGTTTTAAAAAGTAAAATGCATAACTGATTCAAACAGTTGAAGCTGACAATTGCAATGAATACCTATAATGTTTTATTATTAGACAATTATTTCTAGCATTAGACTAATATGCCTTCAAAATGACAGTTTAGTCAGACAAATCATGTACTTAAAATATAACAGGTGCTTATTACACACACTAATTATAGACAGCGATATGCATTGTAATAATTGTAAAGTGCACAAAAACAAATATAGTTTAACAACTCCTAGAAAGCAAGCTAGCTCTCTTCTTGATTTGCAATGGTATGAGCATGGCTGATTAAACTTGAAAAAGTCAATAAAGTCAAAATGTTACACGGTTGCATGATACCATCATGCACTGGCATCACTGACTTTTCACATAAATTCAAGGCTGTATTATAACGCTGTATTATAGCATGACAGGCTGATAGAAACAGATGATGGCTGGGGAAGGTCAGCAGATGCGTGGCTGGGTTGCAAAAGAGGTGTCTTCAAGATTGCATGTCAGGGAATGGTTGTTGAAAAGAACATTGCAGTCATACAGAGAGCGGTGTCATACTGTCCACAGCTTGTCATATCGCCCACCTTAATAATTCTTTTGAGGTGAAAATTTTACAGACTGTGCTCACTATTTTGCATATATAAGAACTTCCCTCTGAAAATTGAGGGGTATGTTGTAGAACTAGTCACTGGCACAGTATGTAATTGTTGCCATAGAATTCCTTCTGATGCAGAATAAACCATATTCCAACTGATGTTTAACTCTGTATTTATTGTCTTCCTTTCCCAGCAAATGCAGTGGAAAAACTTCAATAAGACAAATGAAACATTATAGTTTGTAAAACATGGCATACAATACAATCATAAATAATAGTCTTTGCTTGCTGCTCACATTTTTTCTCAAGTACTTTCCCCAAAATTAAAATGTCCATTTAAACCAAGTTATCATACAAGAATAAATACACAAATAAGAATGAAAAACAGAATCAAACACATACCATGAGCACCCCTTGACCAGAATTACAGGAAAAGACTTGATATTTCCATATTTCTTTTCTTTCTTTATGAATCTTCGGGTTGTTCTGAATATACACAAACCTCCTTTATAATAAGCCAATTTGGTCACATCCCAATGGCATCGGCATGATATCCAGTTGTATATTAAATGTTTACTAGTCGGTATTTATTCAAGATATTGTGAAACCAAAATGTTACCTTACAAAAAAATACATAAGATTCACTATCTGATTGTTCACTTTCACCATTAAGACAAAAAATAGTAAAAGAATGAAAAATAGTACAACACTATCTTGTGACAGCTACAAGGCCTTTAAGGATGTCATTGTAAAGATATTAAATGTGCATGATCTTTTTATGCAGAGACTGTCAAACCCACCACTGTTCTGCTGGTACGTGCTACCTATGTGCTTTTGTTTTGCCAGATTTGTAAACTCTGATCATTGAGCTTGTTTTCCTTTCTTGCTATCAGTCAGACAAGGTTGCTACATTGACCAAGAGCAGATGAGTCTTCAGGCTTGTTAGCGAGTATGTACAATACATGCTGTCTGAACAGTGTAGCACGCAGTTATGATAAGGGGCTATTAACATCAAGAACTCTGAAAGAGAGCAATATAAGCTTTAATTCCAATAGGCTAAATCATTCTAATAATTGATGCCTTTCCAAATTTAGCTTACTTTTTCAATATCTGGCGACTTTTTGGCCACAAACCTTCGAAAAAATTGCTCAATAAGCATTGATAACATTCTAGAAGACATGGTAGTTTTGAGATGGACTGTGCCGTCTACTTGAGTTTCAACTATTTTTATTTATAGTTATCACTGTTGCCATTCTCTTCGTTGTGGACGACTCATAACACACAGATGATTGATAAGAAATTAGATTCATTCACGCACTGAGCTTGCAGTTGCAGTTAGATTGTTGTTGATTGTTTGTTACACTCTTTTGCAAATTAATTGAAACAAGTTGCGGAAAAGAACATTTTTTTATTTCAACCGGAATTTTATTATGAATTGCACATATACCGTTTGACGCCGTCTACGTAATGAAAACATGCGTGCTCACGGCCCCTACAGAAAACCCATTTTTTGCTCATCAACAGGAAGAGGAACTCTTCACCTCTGACTGTGGACACCAGCCTCGGTGTAATTTTTTGGCACTTTATTTCCCTGTTTCTGTCTGAGAATGGAAAACAGGGACTGTCACTGACCGACCATGGCAAAGGCAGCAATGCGTAAATGGGAAAAAACTGGGTGTTCTGTAGGGCCCATGTGCACGCATGCGTTACTCACATATACAGCGTCAAACGGTACTTGCGCTCACCCTCAATCATCTCGGACCCCTCATCTCATGATCAGTTTTGGTTGCTGTCCGGAATCTATCACGAACAGGCTGTAACCAGATGTGGTGCTCTTGAGCTGCCATCTCACTTGTGGCTGCCCTGAGCGGGGTCGGTCAGTGACAGTGCCAGTGTTCCATTCTCGGATAGACAGCTAACTGATTGTTAAACGGTGACATTGCAAATGACGCACCACCTCTCGGCAGCTGAGATCTGCCCATAACATGCCAAAGGCTCTTTTTCTCTCTCCTGTGACAGAAGCCGTTCCATTTCCTTGATGCAGTGGCATTTTTTGGTTTTTTTGTTGGCTTTATGTAGGCTATTGCCCACACTAAAAAGAACAAGTCAAGTGACACTGTTCACATCATGAACAGCTCAATGTTTGTTATTACTGAAGTGCTCAGCGCGTGCACATGGTGCGCGTCAAGATTACAATACCACGTGCTTTTCTTTATTTTCTCTCATGCCTCACTGGAAAAGCAATAAAAATAAATTGATTCTTAAATTTGCCGTAAATACATTACATACCTCACCTGCGCGTTTTTAATAGCACTGAGTATATAACTGTACATTCTGACAACTCGACCACAGTAGACACTAGGGCTGCACGATAAACAGAATTACGGTTATCACAAGCACTATAAAAGTAACTGCCACAATGAGGCAGACATACGAGCTTCCTCATTACCTAAGCTAAGATAATTATGGCAAGGCGATGGAGGCTGTCCAACCTTGCTGGTAATTAGCGGACCTCAAATCACAGTCATCTTCCCGGAAGCATTTCAAATGACCACATTAGGTATGTGTTATAGAAAAGGTAATAAGCAAGCTTGTCCGTCTACCTCACAGTGGCAGTTACTTCTATTGCGCTCGCGATAACCACAATTCTGTTTATCATGCAGGCCTGGTGGACACCAGTAACAAAGGCCATCACCGCTCCCTCTCGTTCATGGCATTCCTCAGGAAACTAACTCTTAATTTCCCCAAACACCAGTCCATGCTTAAAGCCACACCTATTCCCGGCAGTAAAATGCCATCACCAATGCCCTTTGTTTCTCTTAGTAGAGACTCAGATGTTTGGCACCACACTCACCCCCCTTCGGTTCCACCGTTTTTCTGCAACCATCTAACCCTGACTCCACAACTCGAACCACTCGCCGCTTTATCCCAAGGTCCTTCTAAATGGGTTCGCTCCACGCTCACTTTCCTCACAGGATGAAAACAATTCAAGAAATTCCACTCAGCCCTCCTACTGCCATTCCCTGCCCTCGACGTCGTTTCCATCACAAGCTTTATTTCGTACATTCGCTCCGTACACCACGTTCGATCAGCCTCAATACAAGTCTACCTCAGGGGTATTAACCTTCTGGTCAGACCGGTTACAGGATATCCGTGCTCTTCAATTTCCCATTCTCACAAGCAAACACTACTGAAAGGATTACGTAAACAAGAACCTCCCACTCTGACCAAACGTTTACCTCTGATGGCAGACCTCCGCATCCAGATGCCGCATCAAGGGCACCATTCTCCTTCCAAGGATTCTACTCTAGAAGCCATGTTCCTATTAGGCTTCTTCGGTTTCTTGAGATGTCCAATGTTCTCTCCGCTCTCCACTAATTATAATCCTCCTCGCCACCTCAGCCTAAACCACATCTCATTCTAATCCACCGACTGTCTCACGTTTAAGATAAAGAGTAGTTAAACGGATCAGTTCGGCATTTCTCAGCCCATATTCTTATTTTGCCTAGACTCTGCCCTCATTCCGTTCGAGCGAATATCAAACCACGCCACCCCAAGACCCATTATTCACGACCGACACGCCATGTTTGATTTAGATTTGCTCAATCTTCGATATGCCATTTCCTGGAGCTACAGACACCACTGTTTAAATTGACTTAAATCAAACACTATTGCCATTTATTCTATTATTACTTTATTTTACTATTAATTAGCTTGCCCCCGGAGGATGGGCTTCCCCACCATAGCCAGGTTCCTCCTGAGATTTATTCCCACTTGGGAGTTTTTTCTCACCATCCTTTGAGGATTTTTCTCTGTACTGGGAGTTTTGCCTCATTTGCTTTAGTGGGGATTAGGCTGGTAACTGCCCTTTCATTTATTTTATCTCTCAACGTAAAGTGTCTTTGTAACAGTCTATCTATGAAAAGTGCCATACAAATAAATGTACTTGAATATTTCCCCGGGCATTCTTTTTCATCGGCAGCGCCGCCACAGCATCCAAGCGAGGAGTGCCGGACCACCTGATTAAAATCCTCGGCCACTGGACATCAAATGCTTACACAAAGTACATTCACAGTAATTTTGACAACATTCTCTACGTGTGTTGTCAATATTATTGCAAATATAGTTGAATCTATCGTCATTCATTAACATCTTTTGGTGGGTTTAGGAGCCTACACGGACTCCAACGAGAGACACGAGTGCCACTCTGAGTCTTGCCACCTTGGGAAACCCAACGTTCGCACAATCACAGACCAAGTCCGTAAAACACCACATTTGCCCCGATCTCCTGTCCACAGTCCCACCTAACACTTTCCTCCACTTTGGGAGTGGTCAAAAAGTCATTAATGGGAGTTCCCGATAGCGTAGGTTAATGAACAGGACCACTCTATTCGTCGTTATTCTGCCTCCATTCCCACAATCCTGCTCGTCTCGTTTCCACGTCCCTACCACCCTTACCCTCTCTGAGAGGGAAGCAAGAAACAGCCACCACCTGGAACCCCAGGGGGCTTTGGAGCCACACGGACTCTGACGAGAGACGCGAGCCCCACCCTGAGTCTCGCCACCTAGGGACGCCCAGTGTTTGCACAATCAAAGACTAAGTCCATATGACATCACATTCGCCCCAATCTCCTATCTGCAGTCCCACTTAACACTCTCCTCCTCTTTGGGAGCGGTCCAAAATTCATTAAGTGAACAATAATGGTTCAAAAAATTAAAAACAAACCCACTGTATTTCTGTGCTCTTTCAGCGCTTGCGCGTAATGGCGCACGACTTTAAAAATGACTGTTGAATATTTAGTAGCCACTTCTGGCAAGAATATTATAAACAAACCAGTTTAGAGTGTGTATCATTGCGCTCTTTGAGTACATGTGCGTAATGGCGCTGGGACTCTCAGTCAGAGGCACCGGGAATGCAAGGCTTTATCTCAGGCTAGGTTTGTTTGATTATGGTGGCTGCGGTCTTAATGAAAATGTCGAAGCCCCCCTCCCATAATCAGTTTGACAGCATCACATGCCTATCACTGGGAAAAAATAACTGCATACCAACAGAATTCTCAGGTCGTGACTTCATTGGAAGCAGTGCCCGAAAAACATACATGCACGAGGACTGGCTGATCTATTTTCAGTATAACATGGAAACACTGGACTAACTACAACTAGTGCAGATTTACCCTCTAACGCAGTTTTTTATTCCAAAATAGCAAAGGTAAGAAAATTTTTTTGCTTATTGCAGTAGAATGTGATGTATATGCCTGCTGTTCTTTGGCTGTTATTTGAGTGTGGTGTAGGTTCGAAGTGACAAGGCATATATCGTTGGATTCTGTGGAGTCTGATCTTACTTTTGATGGATCATCTGTTTGCATTACACAAATTGAGCTGAATCCCTGACGTCATATTTGCGATTGTGCACTGATATTATTTTCTTCTACTGTTTTTTTACATGCAACTTTAATTGCTTGGTACTTGAATTGTGTTTTGTTTTGGTAAAAATGGTCATCATGAACTTTTAGCCAAGTTTGCAATAAATTTGCAGAAGGGTGTAGTTTCTTATTGTTAAAATTGTTGGTATAACCTTGGTGGGGGGGCAAGGGAATATATTGTCCTGATCGGATAATGTCTGAACAAATTTCATGTACAATGTATATTTGTATGCATAGTTATTATTTTTCTTATTTTTGGAAGTTCTTTGCGTTAGTCTAGTCTTGCCCTGCACATTTGCCATGTGTATTCTGCTATCATTCCCGCACTTGCACCTGCCTTTGTTCCATTATTTGATTGTTACCCCACTTATAGCTGTATCTCCCTTCACAGTCCTTAACTTCTAACACCTGAGTGGCATGTAATTAGGCCCTTTCCCTCGCCATATATTCCCCCAGTTTTGTGTAACCCAGAGTGAGTATCGAGCCTGTTTCCCATTGTCTTACCTATCAGCGATTACTACTTCTGAGACTTCAAGGTCACGATTTGGTTTGTTTTTTTGCGTTTGATTGTGTCTTTCTCCATCTGTTTGGTTTATTACCCATGTTTGATTTCCCATTTGGCTTCTTGGTTTCTGTTCTCTCACTCGATTTGGATTTGGCATTTACTGTTATAAAGTGACTGAAGTTAACAGTGAATTATAGTTCATATAATTTTAACTAGACATTTAAGCTTAGACACAAGTCAAATTGTCAATAGTAATCCATTTTGAGGGGGTTCAAGAAGGTGAAAATGGAAAGGGAAGGAACGATTGAATATGAAATCGCAATCACAATATTGGTCTGAAAAACTGTAATTCAACAATTTCTCCAAACCTTTTCGCCCATGTGACATGCCTGCTGAAACCACAACATTTTAATGGATAAAATGGAAACAAATGACAATATCCTTACAATCCTGGTTGGGAGCAAAGTTCTTGAGGATTGTCTAGCACTTATTGACACCTTGTATACTCCGGTGCTGTACTGCCCACTGTTCCCCTATGGGTGGAGAACAACACCTAGGAATGCTGTGAAACAGGCACCAATTCTGCGTCAAATCCTTGTCAAATAAGATTGAAGATTGTGACCTGTACATTTGGAGAAGATGCTCACATGCATTCCCTGAAAGATAAACAATGCTACATTTTTTGTTTTGGTTCAGAAAATAATCTTGTAATCAATTTTAGCGATAAAAATATTTCTGTTTCAGTCATCAAACAGCAAGGAATTACCTCTGCATAGCTCTAAATCAGGAACAGTGCTCAGTCTACCTATAAAAATAAAGTTTAATTAGCCAAAAATTAATGCATTAATTATTAAAATGGTTAATAAAACAATTAGTTGGTAACTGCACTTATCATGCTTCATTAACAAGGTCAGAAATGTGTATCATTCACAATACTTGTCCATATTTTGAATAGCATACTTACATGATGGCTGTTGTAGAATTGCAAATGCTTGAACAATGCAGTGGCAAAGCACATTTTCTCCTTGTCAACCTTTTGATTGATATTGATAACAATAACATTTCTGTTTTTTTTCCCTTGAATGACTGTAGTTATTCATAGCGTTTGAATGGATTGCCCTGTGGATCCTATTGTGACATCAGTTGCTATATCCAATATCTAATTAGTTGGGTGTGTTTCAGCACAAGTAGCCTATCTTGGTGTTAATTAATTATTGAGTAATTGATAACAGTATTTGCTGCACATATCAGTACTGCAGAAATACACTTAAGGCAGCCTCAGCTGTATAAAGACTTACATGGGGGAGTTCATCTGTGGATACCCACCGAATTAGAATGAGAGCAATCATCCTAATCTCTCCATACACCTCCAGTTTCCACATTGTGACAAAAACTTATTGCAGCATTTTCAAGAAATATCTGAAAAAAGGTAACAATATTGAAAAATTGCTGAAAATAACTATACAAATATAGTTATATATATTATAGTGTATATTACATGTTACAGGATGCCTTTTTCACAGAATTACAACAATTTATTTTCTTTTATCCAGAGAAAACAAGAATTAGGGCCCTTATTGATGGTGTGGCATCCTCTTTGTGTCACTCTTGAAAATAGGAACTCACCTGCTTTCAGTAACTAGAGGGTGATACCCATTTTTTGCCACTAGAGGTCAATGTTATTTATAATAATTATTATTATTTATTTTTAATGAGAGTGACTGGTGCTATATTCCTGCTGTACAAGAATTAAGTCTAGTCACGAATATTGGACTGTCAAGATGGCAACCTGGAAAGCTCTTACTTATCACGACCACCTTTGCTCTTGTATTTGCAGGTGAGAAAAGTGCACACACGTTTTATATACTTATATAAAAAATACATAAAATGGTTCTCGCTTACTTTGTACACCTATAGTTTATGTTTAATCTTTATATCGCAAAGAATGTCCAAAAATAAGATAACCAAAGAATGCTAGCTGCAGCTACCAAACAGGCATGGTGAGCACGTTAACCGTAGATGCTACCCTCGTGAGCGCGGACAGTAGCTTACCAAATGGCATAAGGCAGAAAAGTGTGTGACTTTACTACACATATTTATTGGTCTCCTGTATATCAACATTGCGTTTAATGGTTTGTGTGAATGAAGGTGAGGATTCAAGCAGTCCTTATAAGCAGTTCATAAGATTTGTTGTATATACAAGTGTTCGGTAATCGATAGCTATAATGCTAAGCAGGCCACAGGTGATACGTAACTGATTGATTCAGTGTTCATTGGCAGGTATTACAGTGAGCAGATGACATTTGCGGCTAAACACCAAGTTTGTGAGTGATGAGACTGCACAAATTGCGTATTAAAGGGGACCTATTATGCTGATCCTTCTTTTAATACATATTAGTAATGTTATAATGTTGGTTGTCCATACTCAACCTCTGAAAAGTTTCAAAAAATAAGATACATGAGTTGCCTGATAGCTCACTCGGTTAAGGCACTGACCTAGTGCAGAGGTGCCTATCACGTCGCGGGTTCGAGCCCCGGCGTACCCACCGGCAAGGGTCGGCAGCTTTTTCTGAGTAGCGCACAATTGGCCATCGCGCTACAGGGTTCCAAAGTGGGAAGGGACTGCTGGATTTGGAGATACAAAATAGCTTTGTTCGTTGCTCCAGCGCCTCCTGTTGGCCAGACGGGCACTCGTCAGGAAGACTCTGGGTTTGTTCATGTCCGGGTATCCTCCGCCCTCGTTCTGAACTTAAGAGGATTCAACCAATGAGTGTATAAGAATGAGTGGTTGACAGGCACGTGCTTCTGAGGAGAGCCGTGAACTGTCCTCACTATCCTGAGTTGGCAGCAAGGGGTCGCCTATAAGCAAGCTTTGTACATAGTTCACCAATTGGGAATTCCAGATTCGGGTGAGATTGGAGATGCCAAATCTATTAAAAAAAATAAAATAAAATAAGATACACAAGTTTTACCGTAATCCAAGAACGTGATTTTGTGCACGTGATTTCCTCTCTGAACAGCTCCTCCCGAGATCTTTGCGAGATCTGGGCAAAACCTGACGTCAGGTTGTGCCGTCCAATTAGTACAGACCTAGCCAGAGCCAATCACGGCGCTGGACCTGCCCACACCGGAAACTGTTCTAGCAGGCACTAACTACTGCGGATTATACCATGCCTTAGTAGCGTCTACACTTCCAATGCAACACATACAATTTTGAAATATTCGGTGTACATAAAATGGGATATTGGTTTTAAGCCATGAAACATCAACTACAACTTAAAAGCTCAGAAAATCTTTTGATTTTGTCGTGTGAGCAGCTCATTCCGCTTGATTGCACATTGTTTAGAATTTTGCCTATCCCATCAGGTTGCGTAGAACTCATTGACTAATCCTTCCAGAATTTGGTGAATAAATAGCCGTAGCAATGGGAAACTTTAATATTCCTTTGCATTATCCTGGGTCAACGTGTGACCATGCTGCGCCTAGGTCAAAATCAGCGAGAGCGAGCCGTTGGTATGCTGACTGGTGGAATGTCGCAAAGAAGGGTTGCAAGGAACCTGGGCGTCCACGTGTAGACCATATCACGTCTCGTGAGCCAGTATAATGAAACAGGAAGCACCGGTGATCGACCACGTGTCCCCAGACTACATGGCACCATCCCTCAGCAGGATCGCCATATTCGCCTCCAGCACCTGCCCAATCGCTTCCTGCCAGCTACAGTCACTGCTGCTCAGACCAGAGGTTGTCATCAGTTACGGGCGCGTCAAACCGCTTTCACACCGGACGTGAAACAAATTTTTTGCACGACAGATTACATTCAAAGTCATGACCGCTTATCAGCATAAATGTGACAGTTTCATCATAACGTTGCCTGATTGTAGCCACTACAGTTGAAGCTAACTGGAGAGGTGCAGTTAGACCAGACGTAGGTTTTGCAAAGCTTGGGGTGCATTTTTGGGTGCTTGTGAAACGATCGCTTTACTTATCCATGACTAGGGTCAGCCTGATACTTTTCCAATATCTTGGCAAGCTCGCTGATGCTACCAGTGAAAGCAATAGGGAGATGAATACAATACAGGCTATAACCTGTCTGGTATAACAAATGATTTCTCTGCATTGCCGTCGATTGAATGTTAAATTCTTTCCAGTAAAAGTGATAGATTCACTAGCTCCACATAAGCAACTGTTCATGCAACGGAATTTACGGTCTGTAAAACCTGTATTATGTTTATGATATAACCAGAGCTCTATCTTGCTCTCGTACACTATCCATATCTCGCCCATTTTCCGCGAGCAAACACAGGTCATTCCGAAGCAATATGTAAACCATTACCACGGGCAATTTCCGAAAAGGTCGTTTAGCCTGGAGCTTTCGCCCCTCTGTCATATACCAGCGCAGAAGCTGTTCATTTGTCCACGCTAACAACACGAACCAGCAGGTCCTAAAACACTACGAAGCAATCAAGCTGTCGGTCCACTTTTAGCTGCTCCTCACTGTCACTGTTTCCATCCAAACTCAGCCCCACCGGATTTCCACGGTTTCCACATGTGAGTATGTCGATCCGTTCTACAAATGTGTCTATATGGGGTGGATTCTAGAAGAAAAACCGCGGTACTCACCACTGTTGCCATAGCAAACTGTAGCCGATAACAAATTTGAGCTTGAGCTGCCAAACTTTCACACTGCATCTTCCACTTTCACCGCCGCGTTTTTTAAGAACAAGTTCATTTCATTAGACCTATACATATGTACAGTGTTAGATTGCGGAATTTGCCCGTCGCTTCCTTATCAGATGGCAGCCGTGTCTCACGTTTCACTCTGGGGAGGAGGACACGGAAAACTGTGATCTGCAGTCACGACCCGCCTAACTCCGCCCTTAAGAGCTGGCCAGTCAGAAGAAAGTGGGCACACGGGGAGTGGGGGCCATAGAGGAAGAGCCACCCCAATGAGGCGTTTCAGGCAGAGGCTACAATGGACTACAAATTGAGTTTTTTGAGGATGGCAATATGAGCTAAATAAGGACCCTGTGTTGGACTTTGAAGAATCAGTAGTACTCTAGCGGAGTCCAAGATAAAAAAAAAACCTTGGAAATATTGCAAAATAGGTCCCCTTTAAGCACCCATTTATTTGTTTGTTTTTATTACTTGTTACTGTATCATTACTTGTCTCTGTATCACTTTTTGCTGTAATCCTGGTGAACAAGGAATAAAGTCCAGTCGTGAATATTGGACAGTCAAGACGGAAAAGTGAAACGCTTTTACTCATCACAAATGTCTTGTCTTTGCAGTGTACTTTGAACAATAAAAATCACTGGCATCCTCATGGTCACTGTCATCATTGGGCGAATGTAACATTAATGATCAATGATCTAAGCACAGAAGCATGAGACATGGAACAAGCAGTGAGGGGTGGTTGCTTCTGTGATTTGCCCCTCTCGTTTTGCTCAGGTGTTCCTTGTTCCCTGATCCCACCACCAGCCGAACCAAAGCAATAAAAGGAACAAAATACGGCATGGAACACGGACTGGAGAGGTGGATACCAACTGGCAGACCGGACCAGAGCTGGAAAAGCGTAAAGACACATGAATAAACAAGGACACAGGGCAAGAAATAAGGGAATGGCAATGCCAGAACATGGCAGAAACTAAAAATGCACAAGACAGGCATAGGACAGGACCAGGAAGCGGGCAGAGATCATCATTAAAGACCCCGCACATCCTGCACACACTCGCCTCACCCACCTTCCCTCTGGCAAGCCTTACAGATCCCTGGGCACAAGAACACCCAGACACCTGAACAGTTTCTTTCCCACTGCCATCTCTCTCCTGAACTGCTGAGAAGTTAGGGTCAACTTTGGATTACCCACTTCTCCATCACTTACAATCTTATCACTCCAATGCATATTGCATATTTTTTTACACATTACATACCTTGTATTTTTTTTTTTTAATTTGGCATCTCCAATCCCACCCACATCTGGAATGCCCAATTGGCAAACTATGTACAAAGCTTGCTCGTATGCGACCCCGGTAATACTTTATTTTAAGGGGTCACTGTTCCTGTGTATCTACCTAATTAATTACATTAATTACCTATGTAACTATATGTAATAACATGTACTTACATTGTAAATACATAGTGTATTTTGGTGTACTTAAAGGTCCTTGTTACACTTGTAATAAGAAATGCTTGTTACAATACCTTGTCAAAGTGGCCTCTCTCTTTGGGGAAGGGGTACACCTGCAAGAAAAATGGGTGAAACCACAACCCATGTTGCCTGGGCAAACTTTTCCATCAATCTTCCTCCTGCCTCTTGAGTCTTGGAACATGTATGCTGTTACACAACTTAGTATATGTAACAGTTGTGTTAATACACCTTTGTTACTCCTTGACACAGTGGAATGAGCACAATAAAATAAAGTGCACCTGCTGGGATACCACAGCTCTTACACATTAACTGCCATAACCCGTGACGTAATAGTCACTTCTGCACTGCAACGCAGTGCCTTAACTGAGTGAGGTATCCGGCAGCTACATACCTTATCATTTTAACATATAAGGCTCTAATTTCTTGGTGCAGCGCAGGGTGGCGTAGCATGGTGCAGCCCACACAGTGGTAATTTTGTCCGATGCAGCCCGCGCAATGTTAATTTCGTGCGCCGCCACTTTGGCAATTTTTTGGACGGACGTGCGCTGAGGTGGGTGTGGCGGCGTAGTAGGGGGAGGTGTCACATATTCATCAAGACGCAGTGACAGTTTCGTAGAAAAATTCGCAGCTGGAGTTGCGCAGGCAGGTTTCCAGAATGTCAGGCACATTTCAGTGAAATATATAATTACAGGAAGCACTATTTAATGTGACTATCTAAATCAGGACATAAATTATAGTATCTATAGCCTATCGATTGTCCTGATAGCAGATTAGGCAGTTGGCATGTGTAATGGCATCTTGATCTGGCTTAATCAACGCAGCTGAATCTGTGATGCAAACTAACGACTTCACATCTTTCTCAGCCACAAGCTGCTTATATATAAATACAGTGTATATATATATATATATATATATTCTATGCTCAGTAAAGCTGCTTGCACACTGGATGCAAAATAATATATTTTCGCATGACTGATTACAGTCAAAGTCAATGCAAAGATGTGAATACAGGTGCCCTCGCATCTTTGCATTGACTTGTGATGTTTAAATTCTCGGTACTTATCTTGAAGAACTGAGCCCTCTTATCAAAACATGCAGGTTTAATATCTAAAAGATTCAGGCGATTTGAAGAAATTAAAAACAATAATCGACTGTCGGACATGGAGTTATATTGAAACCATCCGACTGTCGGACACGGAGATATATTACAACCCTGTCCGACTTTCGAAGACGTAGACACTGCGTTCAAAGCAGCAACGCAATCTGTCGCGCGAAAAATTTGATTTGCATCTAGAGTGCAAGCGGCTTAATACTACTATTATTGTCACTTTGGTTTTATCGTTTTTAGTGGGGGAAAGGAATGCCTGTTTAGCCTGTTTGCTATGATCTTGTAATGAGTTAAGATCACATCTTGAAAATAAATGTGCAACGTATCTTGCTTGTTGTCCATGCATGTTAATCCCAAAATTTTAAGCTGCAACAGGGTGTAATAATAGGAACACGCTATCCATCGTTTCTCTTCCCAATGATGCAGGCAGAAGAAATAAATGAGCAACCTTTCATTCCAACTTCATAAGTTTGAATGATCTGACGTAGTTTCGTTTTGAAATTCCATGAAGTTCGCTAATGGTAATAATTCGAGAATGCCCTAGATAGCCAGCTGACTCATATTCGTAATGCATAATATAGATGTAAGCGATGCAGAAAACATGCCTGAAGCAGCAAAGTAAAATGCAATGCATCATGCCGATATAGGACAGAGGCTTCTTAATTTCAACACTTAAAAGGTGAGGAGAGGAGCTCATTTAATTGGTGAAGATTTGTCTCGGCTGTGTTAAACCCATTTACGCCTTTTCTCCTCCCTCTTTGCCACTTGCGCCAGCAGGAGGGACAGTAGCAGGACAGAGGAGTACTCATGCCTGGCGTAGCAACATACACCTGGACACACCCTGTTAGCAAGGCGCTCCCCCAATTTGCTGCACCTGCGCCGCGCCTGGTCTACGAATTTAGAGCCCATATCCTGCACATTACATTTGCACTATACTTTGCACTTTACGTCAACTCACAGTCCATGTGTACTTTGTTCTTGAGTATTATGCCTTATTTGTATATTATGTGGATAAGTGCTAATATGTATATTGAGTCTATTTTGTCCAGTATGTGTCGATATTCTTCCATTTTATCGATTGAATGTATGTTACTACATGCCTATATGTTGAATGTTTAGAGAGTTAACACCTACTGAAGAATGTAAGTATACTTGGCCAAGAAACTTGATTCTGATTCAGATAACCATTGTCTTCGAACAGCCACCCCACTGGGAGGGATCTTCTGGAAAACAGCAGGAATGACAGAGCTCATCTATGTCAAGAAGTCATAGATATATCCAGAAGAATTTTCGAATACCAAAATATGTAACCTCACATGTTGAATTGCAAATTTCTAGATCGATAAGGTACCCTCAAGAATGAAATAGCCTGTATCGCAGCATGCTCTGATGTGAAGAGATCGATCTTACTCACCATTTTGACAGCAATCTTGACAATAATTTTGACATTGTAATTTCTTTATTTTTAATTGTTTTTATAAATGGGCCCTGCTGTTTGTCCCTCCATGTGTAGTATGTAACCAGCAGAGCATATGTGCATTTTTCATTCGCCTAAAAAGATATATAACAGTATCTGACTACGCACTCTGAAATTAGCAGTCAAAAACTGACCATTAACTTTTGACCAGGTTTTGGCTGGTCAATAACGCGATCACTTTTTGCTGTCTCAAGACAGAAATGTACCATAAATGCGCCTCACCACTCCTCATTTTAAGGCCAACACACCCACAGGCACTCAATTTGGTGCAACAACACTTCCTATTAATGCAAACTGTGTACCAGACGGGATACTGACAACGGCACTAGTACATAAACGAGCATCCAGTACATAAAGACACTTGCGTCACTCTTTTCGCCACAATGCGCCAGGTCTTAGATAGAGCCCTGAATAGTGATCTAGTTTTCAACATTTTATATTCTTATAAATGTTGTATAAGATGTCTTATATTAGTGCGCAATTAACGCGAAGCCAGGGATATAGCATTGGGCTCCGTAAGTACGTACGTACGTACGTACGTAAATGTTCTTTCACTAAATGTTCTTTCAGCTGATTCTCTTTTATATTAATTGTTTTGTCATCCCTTTTTTTCCTGTGTCCCAACTTTTTTGAGACTTGTTGCAGCCATAAAATTTGAAATAAGCTCATTTTCAGGATTGAAATTTAAAATGTCTCAGTTTCAACATTTGAAATGTTATCTATTGGGTCATTCGACAGATACGGCCACTTTTGGGATAGCATTATGTCAAAAAAAAAAAGTATTTTCATACATTTAAACTTAAATAACAGTTAACCATTTTGCTTTATGAATCCACAAAAATTAGAGCTTAATTGATTACCATTATTTTTCTACACTCGCTTAAAGCAGGCTTCTGCTGTTTTTTTAAATTGGCGTTACCTCATAAATTCACGAGTTTTCAATAGTTTTAAGAAATAATATTGCTTAACATATTCTGTACACATATATTTATTTATCTATGTATGATGCCTTTTCAAAGGCTTAGAACAAAGATAATCATAATAACATAAATGATGGTAACACCAGTGACAATTTTCATGTCAAAGCCATTTTACAAAATGGCAGTAATAGTAATTCAAACCAAATGTTGCTATTCATATTGGCGTCATTAAAATGCATAATAAAATACAGTTGTATTACATTTCTTTGAATTTCCCTTCTCATAAAATGGGTGACACCAGTGACACGTTCTAAAATCCCCACATGAAATTGTGAGATTAAGGGTCAGTTTTTCAAGAAAGAGGCAGCAGACTTATCATTCCATGACTGTCTCTCAACAAGTTGTTTGCTGAGTAGGAAATGATGTCATAAATGGTTTCTCTTTTTTTTTCAGAATAGGGGTTATTGTGAAGTGGTAATATCAGTGACATGACACCCGGGGACAGCCATTTCCATTCAATTATTTCTATCAATGAATTGGAATTTTATTAAATTATGCTATCCATTTCATAAATGTGATATTAGTGTAAAAATTATTGCATTCAAAATGCGGGGAAAATATATTTTCAGACTTAAAATCTGACATTAAACCTCCACACATCAGCCTGGGGACATGCAATTTTCATGTGCCTCAAATTTGGTATGACTGGTTAAAAATGAATTTGACACAATATCAGTGCTCAAATTGGTATTACTATTCAAAGAACATCTTATATTACTCTAATACACACAATTGACGTGAATGTTAGCTATATTTAATCTGCAAATAGTATGCAAAGCCAAGGGACAAGAAAGTGGCTTTTTCTGTAGAATGACCCTATTATCGGTTGCAAAAAAGCATCGGCTCGTGTGATCTGGAAGTCATTGCATTTTGATTTTATTCACAATTTACAATTTGTCCCAACTGTTTCGGAATTGGGTTGTACAATAAAAAAAAGTTTCCTACATTTTCACTGCCAGCGAGTTTCACACAAATGTGGCTCTATTTTAAAGAATTGAGTGAAAACAGCAGAATTCATCAGACCTGCACTTCTGCAGATCATCCATAGACCCTGTCATCATATGACATTCAAAGAGTGACCCCTGTAGATCAAGTAAATATAGTTAAAACATGTTGTCTTATATTTTATGTACCAGAATGTTCCACTCGAATGTGGCCCTATTTTGAAAAATCGAAAATCAAGTGAAAATGGGGAAATTCATCAGATCCCTGCACCTGCTAGTCATCCATAGACCCTGTCATTATCTGACTTTCAAAGACTGACCTGTGTGGACCACATTAATTTCTTTTAAAGTTGTTACCTTTCAAATGAAGTGCCAATACTTTCCCCACCAATATGGCCCCACTATCATGAAACAGCAATGACGTTTCTACCATGATATGTTCCACTTAATTTAGTACACAACAGAACCATCAGGGGGCATCTTCGGCATCACATTGGTAGTATATGTGTATGTAACACACACAGCAATGAGGAAATGTAACATAGCAGAATTAATCACTTCACTATGAATTTTTTAGACAAATTACCAGTGGGGGGGGGGGGGGGGGCCAAAACATCCCTTGAAACAGATGAGATTAGTGACCCCATTTCAATCATTGTTTTTGGTCAACATGTTGGTTGGTTTCCCTTATAATGAAATGTTTAGGCGAATGAATAATACATTCTATAAAATGTTTAGTTCACATGCCTTAATAGGCAACTCTACTCAACTCACATCCTAAGCAAGTCGTCAAACCTGTGCATCATGATTGTTTAATTGAAAAAGATTTTTTTTAAAATGCTCCTTTTTGTGTTCAACTGGTGTGTTTGGTTTCTGGTCTTAACAAAGACAGTTGGCTACATCTGAGAGGGGAGAGTTCAAGTATCTTTTACCAGGGAAATTGACTGAAAACAGATCAAGACTAATAAGCAGTTTAAAGACATGTTTATCGCCCTTCTTGTTGTCTGTCCACCGCCCGCCACTGCAAATTACGATTTCACAGGTGCAATCTTTTCATCTCAATCAATCTTGTCAGCAAAGTTCATTCAGCTTAGCTTGGGTAGTAGGGTCCAGCAAGAAAATGATAATCTGTCATCTATATTGTTGTTTACATGACATAAGTACGCGATATACTGTTACCAGGTTATGTAGTAAAGCTATACTATCAGTTATAAACATAAAAACAACTCTGTATTGTTTTTAACTTCTAGTTGGTTTGGCAGCTGTGTGGTGACGTTTGCCTCCAGATTGTTTACCTCCAAGACTTGACAAGAGTTACAAGACACGCACCAATAAAACGATGTTAAAACCGTTTGCACAGGATAATCGCCTGCTTAGCAGGCTGGAAATGGACGAAATTCAGAAAGTTTGAGCTTCTCCAGGCACGCTGTACAGGTGATGCGAGCAAATTTTATGACAGGTATGGCAAGATACAATGTTTCTTGGTACATTTTGTGAATATTAGCTTATAGATCCGGTCTGCTCACTCACAATTTACATGTTATTGGAGCTTGTTTTCTGATCATTTTCGCGAAGCCATTTCAGGTCTTTCAAAATATTCTGAATAAAAAAAAATATTGACTTGAACACCAAAATTTGAGCTTTTCCAGGAAAAGGAGTTGTGCTGTTTCATGCTTTTTTGAACTGCACGTTTATGCCCTCAAAAATGCCAAATTTGCTCTTATTTATTGCTGACTGACAGGCACATTTGAGCTAAAAAATACAAGACTGGTTTCCATGGCAACCACTAAATGCTACGCTGAAATATTAGGGGAAAGTTGTTGACTAGCCAAGTACTGTTCATACACCAAGTTTAATCAAAATCGGTGAGATGTCACTTTCCATGTTTTGGGGCCCCATGCCTGATTTTCTCAGTCAGCTGCTCTTAAGTAGGCAACCTGATATGCAGTCATTTGTGGTGCACATACATAAACAACAATCTCTTTGATGGGTAAAATCAACTTCCTAGCAAGTGCCATTGACCCAATTTTCCCAATTTGCCAGGCGCCAATTCTGGACAGCATAAATGCATAATTTCTCACTGCCTGGGCGAAACACAGGAGCTTTGTTCAGTAAATTGATGTATACTTCTGTTCAAATGTACATGAACTGTTTTTCCTGGTTTAAAAAGTGGTTGATGCACAGAGAATGTCAACTGAAACTATACTGTCCCAAGAGGTTATGTTTGACACGTGGCAGAAGACCTGGGTGGCACATATGAAAGTTACATGGCTTGTTGAATATGGATTCAAATCTTATGGAGTCTGTGGGTCATGCTGCTAGGTCTGATGCATGCTGCTGAATTGACTGTTTTTTTTCTATGAAGCAGCAGACAATGGATTCAACTGAAATGTTTGTTTGTCTATATCACAAAAAAAAACAACAAAAAAGGCTCTGGCTGAAATTGTGCACAAAGCCGACAATCTCCAGTTATAGCACAAACAACCTCTAATAACGCTGCCATCCTTCAAAATAAAACCACTCTCCTCTAGATCCTCAAGTTCTTTTATCAGAAAAACCTTGCTCTGTTCAAATTTGAAGTCTTGTTCCCTGCAGAGAGGAACAAGCTGCACAAGTTCAACATTTGATCTGTTGTAGGGTAAAATTTCACCAAGTGTCAGATCCATCCCCAGTACCTCGTGTTTTTTATTATTATTTTTATTTTATTTGCATGATCCCAGCAGATTAAAGACCTCAAAAACATCTTGATAAAGGATCAAGGCTAAAGATGCTTCTGTTTTAAGAAAGGAATTATTATTAATTGTAAAGGTTGTGCTTTGTACACAGTTCAGGTACATGGAGGACAGGAAGTTGAGGACTGGACTCAGGTGCAAGGATGGACATGGTAGTATTTATTATGTCTACTGCACAGCAGAAGGCATGAACAAAGCAATACAAGGCAAACAGGAATTCCTTGATTAGACACTATTGGTAATTCAGACTCTGGGCATTAGCTGCAGTCACAATTTATTACAAATAGAAAACAAACAGCAATGAAGGTCCCTTACTACAAGGTGCTGGATTAAACAATAAAACAGCACTAAGTTAGAGTTAGAGCTCAAATACATGCAAACGCAGAGAATACATCTATACAAGAACAGAAATTCTGAATAAGAAATTCTGGCAAACCGTCCGGCGCCTCAGGAGGGGAAAGCAGTACCCTGCCAACACTGTTTACAGTGGAGGCGGGGAGCTGTTGACTTCGACTGGGGATATTGTCGGCCGGTAGAAGGAATACTTCGAGGACCTCCTCAATTCCGCTGTTACGCCTTCCGTAGAGGAAGCAGAGGCTGGGGACTCAGAGGCTGACTCATCCATCACTCGAGCTGAAGTCACTGAGGTAGTTCAGCAGCTCCTCAGTGGCAAGGCACCGGGGGTGGATGAGATCCGCCCTGAGTACATCAAGTCTCTGGATGTAGTAGGGCTGTCTTGGTTGACACGCCTCTGCAGCTTCGCTTGGCAGTCGGGGACAGTGCCTCTGGACTGGCAGACCGGGGTGGTGGTTCCTCTATTTAAGAAGGGGGACCGGAGGGTGTGCTCCAACTATAGGGGGATCACACTTCTCAGCCTCCCGGGTAAAGTCTATTCCAGGGTGCTGGAGAGGAGAATCCGGCCGATAGTCGAACCTCAGATTCAGAAGGAACAATGCGGTTTTCGTCCTGGTCGTGAAACACGGGACCAGCTCTATACCCTCCGCAGGGTGCTTGAGAGTGCATGGGAGTTTGCCCAGCCTGTTCACAGGTGTTTTGTGGACTTGAAGAAGGCATTCGACCGTGTCCCTCGTGGCATTCTGTGGGAGGTGCTTCGGGAGTATGGAGTCCGGGGCCCTCTACTAAGGGCCGTGCGGTCTCTGTATGACCGGAGCAGGAGCTTAGTTCGCATTGCCGGCAGTAAGTCAGACCTGTTCCCGGTGCATGTTGGACTCTGGCAGGGCTGCCCTTTGTCACCGGTCCTGTTCATTATTTTTATGGACACGATTTCTAGGCGCAGCCAGGGGGCGGAGGGAGTTCGGTTTGGGGACCACAGGATCTCATCTCTGCTTTTTGCGGATGATGTTGTCCTGTTGGCTCCTTCGAACCAGGACCTTCAGCATTCACTGGGGCGGTTTGCAGCCGAGTGTGAAGCGGCTTGGATGAGAATTAGCACTTCCAAGTGCGAGGCCATGGTCCTCGACCGGAGAAAGGTGATATGTCCCCTCTGGGTTGGAGGAGAGTTCTTGCCTCAAGTGGAGGAGTTCAAGTATCTTGGGGTCTTGTTCACGAGTGAGGGAAGGATGGAGCGTGAGATTGACAGACAGATTCGTGCAGCGGCAGCAATAATGCGGTCAGCGTACCGATCTGTCATGGTGAAGAAGGAGCTGAGCCGAAAGGCAAAGCTCTCGATTTACCAGTCAATCTACGTTCCTACCCTCACCTATGGCCATGAACTCTGGGTCATGACTGAAAGAACGAGATCTCGGGTACAAGCGGCTGAAATGGGTTTCCTCCGCAGGGTGGCGGGCCGCTCCCTTAGAGATAGGGTGAGGAGCTCTGTCACCCGGGAGGAGCTCAGAGTAGAGCCGCTGCTCCTCCACGTCGAGAGGGGCCAGCTGGGGTGGCTCGGGCATCTTTATCGGATGCCCCCTGGACGCCTTCCTGGGAAGGTGTTCCGGGCATGCCCCACCGGGAGGAGGCCTCGGGGAAGACCCAGGACACGCTGGAGGGACTATGTCTCTCGGCTGGCCTGGGAACGCCTCGGGATACCCCCGGAAGAACTGGAGGAAGTGTCCGGGGAGAGGGAAGTCTGGGCATCCCTGCTTAGACTGCTGCCTCCGCGACCCGGCCCCGGATAAGCGGTAGAAAATGGATGGATGGATGGACAAGAATAGAAACACAACACAGGCATATAATTATGTGACTTCACAACCAACGGAGGGAAAGACTCGGTCTTATATATGCACTGCTACCATCCAGTGGCAATTACACACAGACACAAACAGTTATTAATGGAATGAGGAATGCAGTCTGGGCCTTAATAGACCAGCATGCTGGACGGCTAGAGGCGTGGCCTCACAGTAGTAATCTGTCCATCCAATATGTCCTTGAATACATCAATGGGCATGGAAATGAGGTTTTTTCATACTGCTTTTTTAAAACCTCAAATTCAAATAGAGGGGTATGAGTTTCTTTTTGGCCCAAACTGTGCTAAGCATTCTATTCCAGCATCATTTGTACTTCTATACAAAGACAGAGGTTTGAAATAATTTAAGCTGCTTTTAAAAATTGACTTGCCACACTGATCTGCAAGTAAATTTTTTTGCCCTTTTGAATATACCATCCTTTGTGAGCTCTTCAATTACACTTGTGAAACAAATGGCAGGCACCCCAAGCTCAGACTATTTCTCTGAGCTTTGGAAAGATATGCAACTGAGCAATATTATGAATTTCTTGGTCCTTTTCAATGATAGTCTGAATTACTGACTCTGGAAAAAGTTGTCTCACCTGAAGCTTCAAACAAAACATAAACAAAAATCTTCGGAAAGTGGTCTTCATGCTTAGCGTCATCAAGTTCACCTGTCTCTTGCTGTTCACCATTCTTAACGAGAGGGGTTAAGTTTTCAACTGCTGCTTCATCAGATGAATGTTGAAACTCTGCATCATATATGTGTTCAGCCTAACTGTTTTTGCGTATTCTCGAAATATGAGATGCAAATGTGAATTACACACCAAATGTTTTCTCACAACCAAAAAAAAGGATGTTTTTTTCCAGCCCTCATGTATATGGCCTTTGAAATGATTTGTAAATCCAATCTGACAAATTTGTGTTTTCCCAATTTGTTAATCTCTAGCACTGCTGTGAGACGTACACTGCTTATCTCAGTACAGATGAGACTTGAAGGATGCATATTTTCAAAGTGCATCAGTACACCACAGGTAAAAGGGCATACTGTTCCCAGAAGTAAATTTCTGGGCTTACAAAAGCAAAACAAAAACAAAAAAAAGCAGAAAAAGTTAATATGGCCATGTGACACCCCCCAAAAAAAAAAAAAAAAAACAATGAACACAACTTTAACTAACTACATTTTGCTGTGCTATTACCTAGTGCCACAACCTGACGACAACTCTTTCACTACCTACACCCCAGCGGTTCTACGGACTGTAGAAAGGTTTAAAAAAATAGCTTAGTTGAGCTAACTTGGACATTTGCTAAATTACCGCAGAGCTCACGCTGAATATCAAATCTAACAAATAAAATGCATCAGAAAAAGATTACTCAGTCAGACACAATCTCAATAAACACCATTTTTTCTTTTCAAATTTCTTTCAATGAGTGCAGATGATCACTCTTGTTTCTTTGTGTACCTGTAGCTTAATGCTGTAAAAGTTTCAAAACAAACATCTTGTTGAATTAGCCTCATATTCCATTAACAAGTAAAGCTACAGTCTAGGATTTTTCCCAAGGTAAAAAATCATTATCTTCAGTTTGATGATGAATATGGCTCTAAAGTATCTCCTACACTCTACTCATAGCAAATGGAACCAAAAAATCCACTCTCTCTGGAGGCTGCAGGCAGGCAAAGAAATCGTCCAATAGGAATCGTTCGGGCCGAAAAGGCGTTTCCCTGGCTTGGATCCACAACTCCTTCTCTGCTGCCTCCCTCCCTCGTTCGAATTTGGCACTCCAGTTCTCTTGCTCTCACTTTTCCGCTGTGTCCCGAAGCCACCCTACTGATATGTCACAGTTGATTAGGTCAGTGCTGGCTTACTACCTTAGTGATGTTATTTCTGTTGGCCTACTAACTATTGAAATTAAATTAGTGTTAGCCTCTAAATCAGGGGTGGGCAATCACGGTCCTAGAAGGCCGGTGTGTATGCAGGTTTTTATTCCTATCAATTACCCTGACTAATTGATTGCATGCACAAATATAGATTTTCGCAATGATTCGATCAAAGGAAAATGTTTTATGAAGGGAGACTAGACTAGTCTTTGTAGTTTCATGATAATTTAAAGAAATGCGCATGAAACGTCAGATTTCATAAATGGTTTGGCTAATTGAGACAATCAACTAATTAAAGACCAGACGTTGGTGTGAAAACCAGGGACAGATACGGCCCTCGCTGCCCACCTCTGCTCTAAATGGTGGTGTGTTGTAAGCATTGGTTGTGAGAATAGCAAACAAATCTCGATGGGGGAATGGTTTTGGGCAGAACACTGGACTTATATGCTAATATGCTTTACACATTGGTTGTGCAAAGTCTGTGCGAGCGTTTATGTGCTCGATAGAGATTCACATTGTGGTGTCAACACGAGTTACAGTTAGCCTCTATGTAGACCTTATATGCTAATATGGCTAACACGTTTACACATTGTGTGCGCAAAATCAACGTGTTTGTTTGGTTGAGGCAGCTCAGCGCTGTTGTCATTATGAAGATAAGAAGCTAACGTCAGCAATTCTTTGCCTCCATGTCAGCCCAATAGCCTAAAATTCCTGTTATGTTGACATACGCTGTGTGTAAAATCTATACATGGCTGTCTCTGTTCCAAGCTAACGTCTGCATCTGTGAGCCACTCTGATGTCTACACATTATAACTATACAATATTTCAGTTGTTTCTGTTAATTTTCTTGCTGCGGAAGTACACATAGAGGTCATATTCATCCACAAATGTTTATATCTTTTTATAACTCCAACATAGTTCGACATTGACAGTGAAAAATTTTGCGCTCCGCTGAAAACTGGCGCTCTGTGTGCGGCGAACCTGCTCACTTCTCAGTGGGAGGGGGCGTGTCAGTCTTTGAGGGGATGAGACAGTGCTTTCAGGGGAGGGCGCATGGCGTTGGAAGTAGCACAGAGGGGGTGGGTGAGATGGTAGACTATAGCTTTAAGGCAGGAAAATTTTAAACCACTTTGTCATCATTAATGACACCTCTCTAGTTGTTATAACATGAGCTAAAATCTACCACAATATCAGCGATAACAACCAGCTATCTCTGCCAATATTCACCCTACCTCTTCTCTGCAGGCGATTGGGCTAATGCATTTAGCTAACTAGCTTTTGCTTCACTTCATCTGGCTTTATTTCCCTACAAACAGTGCAGAGTGGACAGGCACTGAATTCCAAACCCGTCTTGTTTCAAAACACAACAAAGCTAAAATACAAGGAAATAACATTAATTCACACAAATTAGAAACACTGTTCTCATCAAAGAACTGACTTTTTGGCCTTATATTAATGCTCACTAATGTCGTAGGGCAGGACCTCTGACTCATGTCTGACATTTTAATACATACACTCCCGGTCAAAAGTTTAAGAAAACCCCAATTTTTCCAATTTTTGACTGAAAATTATGCAGTTTAATGTCACATTGTACTCCGAAATAAAAGCATAGACGTTATAGAACAAACAAACAATTGAAGTTAAAAAAAAGAATCATGGAATCAATTTACAAACCAAAATGTATTCTAAACTTTAGACTCAAAGTAGCCACTTTTGGCAAATATAAGAACTGAACACACTCGTGGTATTCTTTTTACAATGGAAGTAAAACATTCTTCAGAAAGTTCTTCCCAACTCTGTTGCAGATGTTTGCTTAAATGTGTGGCACTTGTAGGTTGCTTTGCTTTCACTCTTCTGTCCAGTTCATCCCAAACCATCTAGATGGGGTTTAAGTCTGGAGACTGTGCTGGCCACTCCATGTTTTCAAGCTTACTATCTTGTACTTTTTTCCTAGGGTAGTGCTGGCAGAGCTTGGGCTTATGTTTTGGGTCAGTATCTTGCTGTAGGACCCCTAACCAACTAGACGAATACCAGTGGGTACTGCATGGCGCTGCAGAATGGTGGGGTAGCTGTTTTGGTTCAGGGTGCCTTTCACTCTATACAAGTCACAGACCCTGGATCCAGGAAAACAGCCCCTGACCATCACGCTTCCACCTCCATGTTTGCCAGTCACACACTGAGGAACCATCCTTTCACCTACTCGAGGGCATACAAAAAACCTGGGTAACCTTAGCTTTTGTTTGACACTTCTGGCAGTTCACTACTAAACTTTGTACCATTTCAACCTATTAATTGGACTGGAACTGCAAAATTGTCAATAAAAAACTGGAAAAACTGGCGTGTTCTAAAACTTTTGATTGACCCGTAGTGTACATTGAAGCTGCATCGAAATGATCTCAAATAGATGTCATTTTTTCCTTCCCTCTCCACTTTTCCTTGATAGAAAATGTCACACAGGTGAAGTGAAGGGATAGTCGCAGGGAGATTTTTAAGGTACCTTGGAGCATGTTCGAGAAAAATCGAATGCCCTTTCCTTCAATACATTATGAGCTCGATTGCAAAGAAATTTTGTGACCTGGATGAGGTATTAAATTGCAACAGACACAACTGACACAAACTGTTTGTTTGCTGACACAAACAAACAAAGGAGCTAATTGCCTCCTTTTCATCCTGAAATAGACAATTCAGACACTCATTATGGCAACCAGCCCATCCATTGCCATTTCTTGTCCTGTAGTAAATAAATTTCCTTGCTCTGTTGAGAATTTGGATGCAGATTGAGTCTACTGAGACCAGTTACCAATACAGGGAATTTGTAATGACTTAGCCAATCTCTAATCGCATTGTAACATTGTATCCACAGTGCTTTTACTTTTGATTGACTATTCAACGGCTATGCTAAGAATTGATTGTTCAAAATGTTCACTGAAAATTCTGTCACTAACATCTCTTTTATTTGGGGCCATGCAAAGCAGGCCAATGCACAGTCAAGCTTACATCACTTGACATGTTGAATCACATTTAATTTTGTTGGCTATAACACTCCGTTCAACTGATAGACAAATGGATGGACACTGCTGATGCTCATCTGCCTCCGTCATCAAATGCTCTCATATGAAGCCCGTCTTCCAAAATGCCTTGTATAATATAGTCAACTATCAACAGTATTTAACCATGATGCACATCATCCATAGTCAGGACACAACTTGCCTGCAATTTTGTAATTTGTTATCGTGGGGAAATGCTTTGCAATATACACTTAAACTTTGTAAAATGGCAGAACTAAAATTACTGCTAAATTTTATGGTAGAATTTACAGCAATTTGTCACAGTGCACAGACAGAAGATGCATCCATGATCACTGCACAACACAAAGGCCTTTCTGTCCTGGAGTTTCAGTAGACCTATGGAACTGTCTGCAAGGCCAACTTCATTCTTCACTGCCCCGCTCTCCAAACAGTTGTCTCCCCAGTGAAAACATAAATCACCCGCGGCAACACTGCAACCTCAGTGGCCCTCTGGCCAGCACTGTCCTTCTCCCACATTCCCCAGCCATCTGGCAGGAGAGGTGGTACTGGGCTGCTTGTATCCCTCTGGATATTTTTATTCTTACCTCCTTATCTATTCGTATCTTACTTTGAATTCCCCACTAAACTGTTTTTTTATTTTTCTCTTTCATCTGTCATCCACCTCCCTCTGCTTACTCCTTACTCATACGTGAGCCAACATTAACATATCCTTTAAGCACTCATTTTCAAGACTGAAATAACAAACCTTGCACAGCTGGGAATAACAACCAGTTACTTACTCAAGATATTTCACATTGAAGTTTTAAATAGTTTTGTCGCATTCAGGCACAATCTTATGCAGACAATCAACGACTTTTTAGGCTGGGGCGTTACTGAGAGATTTACTGCAAACATAAATCTGTGCATTGTCTGCATAATAATGGAAGCAAAATCCATAGTTTCATATGATATGCCCTAGAGCCAGCGTGTAAATAAGAAATGAGCTCTGTTGGGCACCTTAAGTGACTGTAGCTGTGATAGATTTAAAGCTGTTGATAGTTATGCACTACTGTCTGATATTTACCAGCGGCCTTACCATCCGGGCCCCCTCACATTTAAGAGCTGCAGATAACAGATGTTGGACTGGTTATGTGATGGGAAGCAATATGGCAGCATGGGTTAATTGTCTTACTAGAGCTGGCAGGTCATTAGCGGGTCCCTGTGGTGGGGTTGAGGAGCACTATGCAGTAGCTGGTGCTGCCCAGCACATGAGATAATATTTAAAGACATTAGTCTTGCTCAGCGTAACTATTTAAGCTTGAATTAGGTTATCGAAGTTGGGGTAGTGCCTTAACCCAACCAATTAATCATTCCTCCACAAAGAATGGCTGAACAGTCCTTGTATTTCCTACCCACCTTCAGAGCTAAATTTGTGCCAGATCCTGTGGGAACAGGATCCGGAAACTCCCGGATTGTGTCAGCCCACACAGCAAACGTCCCAGTGTTAACTGAACTCCAGTAGAGTTTATATGAGACCAACTGGTCTCAAATAAACACTACTGGAGTTCAGATAACACTGCGATTTTTGCTGTGCAGGACCTAATTGCATTGATCTGGAACCTATTCAAGGGAAAGAGAAATGATAACATGAACATGAAAAAACCCTTACATTGTGTTAATGATCTCATCCGAGGCTGCAAACTCATTCCCCTCCATATCAGTATTCTCTGTCTCAACTTTCCCAACTGAAATCATGGATTTGGCTCACGGAGATTCACCAGCTACTTTTCTCACACTGCCACTTCATGGACCCCCAGACTTACTCAGTTAAACACCTTGACCCCTTTTATCCTTTGTCCATTGCATGCTAAACCAGAACTATTAATGCTATTAGTGCTACGTATAGCTTTATTACCAAGGCTGCTGTATTCAAGGCCGGGCAGAGTTGCAATCATTTTCAGGCAACATCTTGTATTGATGACAGGAGAGCGAATAAAGTCTTCATCAGCACATTCTTCAGACTTTCAGCTGGTTAAGGTCAGATCTCTCTGCAGTGATGGCCTATTCATTTGTGAAAATAATTCCTTTACTTGCTAAGCCACTCTCTCACAATTTGAGCCTGATGAATCTTGACATTGTCATCCTGGAGTGGTTGTACCTTCAGGGATTAAGAAATCCATTGATAGGATAACTTGGCCATTCAGTGCAATGAGGTAGTCTGATGACTGCATTTTACAGCTGCATTACATTTCTGAGCCAAGACCTGATCAACTGAAGCAAGTCCAGATGACAACACTGCCTTCAGCGGCTTGTAAAGTGGGCAGTGTGCATGCTGGGTGCATTGTGTCATGGGCTTCCTTTCATACCTTGACGCGCGCACATCGCTCTGGAAATGGATAAATCTGGACTCAGACCATATGTCATGATTTGGAGACGGAGTCCTCATTTCGTCTCCTGGGGAGAGTGATTTTTGCTCATGTTGCGACAGGTGTTGTCTATTCGCGCTTGTCTATTTAAATCACACATTGTCCTTTCGTTGGCGCTTTAGTGTTGCCATTTGGTCGTGCTGGAGCCGGTATTTGGAGGTCCTTGTAGCAAATTCCTCCAGGTTTAGTCCTCGTCTTTCGCGAGTTATATCATAGTGTTTAGGATTTGCCTGTCAGCTTTGTCAACTCTTGTGGTTCAAAGCCCAGGTTCTTGCATTAGAGATTCTTCTGTCTAAATTTGTGCCTCAAAAGAGATTCGTTGTTTTCGCGATCGGGAACAGCTGGCCTTTTCCTTCCCGAGTCGCTCAAATTAACTGAACTCTTAGTTCGTTTTCGTTTCTCTTTTCCGGAGCTTTGCTCCGTAGTTTTGGGTTCTAGTTATATAACATATATTGTCTCTCGGGCCAATTTTGCTTTTATATTCCCTGTCTCTCCCTGATTAGTCTGTTAGCAGATTTAGTGGTTGCCTAGTGTTTTAGGTAGCTTTTATACTTCCTGATTCTGCGCGTGGATCCGTGTAAAACACAACCCCGCTACACCATATGACCTTTTTCCATTTCCTCAACGGTCCAATCTTTCTGCTCCCAAGCAAACTGAAGTTTTTCTTTCCGATAAGCCTCACTAAAAAGTGGCTTTCTTTAGACCTTGCTGCAGTTTTGTATCAATCCTGCAAGTTCTTGTTACATTGTGCATGTAGAAATGCTCCTACTTTCAATTAAACATAGCCATGAGCCCTACTGTCAATTTTTTATGAGACTTCCCCTGAAACGTCTTGGTGATCCATGTCTTGGTATTCCATCACAATAATTCATAATGTTTTCTGAAGTAGTTCTTCCACGAAGTTGACGGTTCACCACTATCCTTCAGGGTTTTAATAATGTGTCGGATAGTTTTTACCCCAATTCCAGGGAATTCGACAGTCTCTTGAGCTGGTTTCTTTTCATGATAAAGGCCAATAATTTTACCCCTCTTGAAACTGGAACATCTTATCAATGACGATGGGATTCAGCCTCCAATATTTTACTGTACAAAGAAATAAGAAACTCCACTCTGCATCTGTCTGGGTTATAAGAATTGTTGCCAGCTGAAACATATTTACCAGCGCAATAATGATTAAATCATTGGCCTTTTTAGTATTTGCTTTCTTAAATCCAAACTGCACTTTTTTTTGGCCAGGCAGTATTTATTAGAATATCCATTTTTTTGTGTTATACTAGTCTGTTTATTTATTTTCAGCTTAGTTATTTGCAGATGCACTTAAGTAGAGCGCACCACTTTTAAGTAGTAATGAGCCCATAATTCCATTTCTCTTAACCCAATAAAACTTACAAACCCATATAGCGATCTGTCAAATGCAGCTTCTGTATTAAAATCTGTGCAACTTCAGGCCTATTTTAAATTCTAGTGGAGATCTCAAGGTGTCCAGAAATTCTAAATATGTCCTGCTGAATGGCAGGGAAATGTGTATGAAGTGATGCACAAGATCTACATATTTTCCATTTGATGTCATGCCATGGCCATAAAAACATGGCGTTCTGGGTTTGGATATTTCTCTCAATTCATACAGCAAGTATGATGTTGCTTCAGTGAATCGCTACAACCAGCGGATAGAGAATATCTATGTGAAATCGTCCAATTTTATGTATAAAATGCTTTTTCTGACTTTTTCTACTCAAGGGAAAATCTTTGTAAAACGTTTGAGTTTAAGGAATTAATTTAATAAATTTCATTTTCCAAACATGTAGGTTATATTATCTTAAAGATATAGTGAGTTGGATTTTTTTGGTTGCAGTTTTTGGTTGCAGCATTTAAAGTTGGCCCCTCATCCCCAGCTCAATGACACCTGATCACTATACCCTGCTGTGCAATGTCCTGCCCTAAAACCCCACTCGCTGTTATTGGCTGGGGGCTATACACCCACTGCCTAAAGGCTGATGCCCAGAAACATCCCCCACCCAAAAATAATAAAGCACAGACTGATGATAGGGTCTCAGTAAATAAACCCCGCCAAACACTTCTTGTAGGTTATAAGTGATGATTGAGAGGCAGTAATTTTGTATGAGTCTTTACATTGTTGCTTTTTTTTTTTTTTTAGCAAAATCCCATTCAGTTTTACTTTCACTAACTTGTCCCATGCTAAAAAAAAAGATATTCCTTGTAATCTTCAAAATACAAATACATTTAAAAATACATGACAACCCAGAATATTAATAACAAAAAGTTGACAAGGCTGGAAATGGCCCCACTCCAACTATTTAGGTGGTTTCAGGATCAAATAGTACATCAAGATCCCAAATGATATGAGTTTGAAGAGATCCAGAATCAGCCGACATTATGAGGTCATTCACAATATATACAAGGTCAATCTCTGTGTGAAGCTTGGAAATAAAATCAGATTGAGCCACAGCTATTTCTCACTGGCTGCAGGGGTTACATTTCTGAATCAACCAACAATTTGGAGAATTAAAGCGATACCTCAGAGACTTCCCAGCAACCTGAAACATACGTGAAAATATTATTACACAAATAAAAAACCCAATAAAGAGAGACATGTTCATAGATCCAGGAATTCAAAAGCGTAGTATGGTGTCCTTCTGAGGGTCGTTGCAATATTGGTATTGTCAACAGAACCTCAATGAATTTTTTTTTTTTTTAGTGATCACACATGCTCATAAAGCTTGCAAACAGAGGCTAATGTCAGCAGCAAAATCAAACATCTAACTTCACAAATGTTCAATCAAAAGCCCAATCCAGGCAGTAGTTGACAAGTCGGGGATGAAGTAGAGGATGAAGAGGAAAAATGAGATGATGTCAAAAAGAGGAAGGAGATTTGCAATACTAAAACTAGAAATGTTTATGAAGACAGTTTTGATCAAAATGCCTTCGTACTTGGATTAATTGGAGCTAAAGCAACCAGCATGTGCATTAGCTACTGTCATCCAAATGAGTGACACATTAATTGCCAACATACTTTTACAGAAAAACTCAGTGCTGGAACCTCAATGCTTTGTGACATTAGCAGGCTTGTAAAAGGATGTACTGTATTACCTGAGCACAGAGATAAACTGGCTGCTGACAGCTTTGTGGGTCAACAGCCTTGTATTAGTGTGGAAATCAAATTGATGCCAAAAAAAAAATAAATCTTGGCATAAGTACTCATGACCGTTAATGTTTTGTGTGGTTTTTACATGGGGATTCATAATTCTGCTATTGAAAACCTGCTTAACTAAGACCAACAAATAATCTCAAGTTACGAGGTGCATAGCACAGCCATCTCATGACAAGAAGGTAATGGGTTTGAACCCAGCGAGAGGCCTTTCTGTGCGGGGTTTGCATGCTCTCCCTGTATGCTTGTGAGCTTCCTTCCGGTACTCCAGTTTTCTTCCACAGTACAAAATCATGCATGTAAGGCTACTTGGCGACTCTAAATTGCCTGCAGGAAATAATATGTGAGTGAATGGAGCATGAATGGTGTGTGCATCCTGTGATGGATTGGCGAGCCGTCCAAGGTGCATCCCTTCCTTTTGCCCATAGCCAGCTGGGATAGGCTCCTACTCCCCCACGACCCTAGTGAGGAAGAAGCAGTGTGGATAATGGATGGATGGATGGATGGATGGATGGATAGAACTTCAAAGTTAAAACTGACAAAAAAAATCTACTGAACTGAACATAAATCTCAAAAAAGACAAAATGGTGTTAATCAGCTCTGTTGAACACAATTAATCCCATATACTGTATTTCAAGTTTGCAAACAAATTGTACCACTAGGGTAATCATTTAATACCTAAGGCATATTGGCATGGAATTCAAAGCTGGATAGAGGTCTTTTTTTTTTTTTTTTTTTTAAAAACATGTTTGATAAGGAGTGTTTCAGCATAACAAATCCTACATATCAGATTGAAGGCCGGCAACTGAATCTACATAACACACTTCTGGATTTGAACAAATAACTTTTTGTACTATAGGTAGGCTTGCAACAGGAAGCACCACCTGGGTAGACGGAGAAAGTCAAGCTGATTGCTGACAGGTTTGAAAGACAGTGTCTCCCATACTCGGTCCTGGGGCTCGACTTAGTATTCTGGCTTTTGTTCTAATCAGAGTTACAATCATAGGATTTTAAAAAGCTGTTGAATTTGTCTTCATTTGGTGCAATTATGTTTGGAGCAGTTATTTATCCTCTTTAGCCACATTTTGATTGATATTTGTACATGCCATAAAGAATAATTATTCAATGTACACACTGTGATTGACACAACTGCATGAAATCAGGAAAAAAATAACTAATCACAGTAAACAGTGGTTATCTTCCTAATTGGTTAAACTGTGGACGAGTGGTTAAGAAAAGGGACAGTGTATTAGGAAAGCAAATGATGGCGTCACAGCCGATTGTTAGAACTCTTAACACCAGTGTTCAGCAAGCACAATGGGAGCTTACTCATTTTCTTGGGAATCATTTGATCTGATTAAATATGTTATTGCCTGAAATGATTTCCCATTCTTTATAATTCTTCATGGCACATATAGCTGTTTCTGTCAAAATGAGGCTCAAGGCAGCAAATAACTGCCGTAAACATGAAATGCACCCAATTAGGACAAATTCACAGCCTACTAACATTCCTCAACTGTACCCGTGGTTGCCACGAAAATCAGCTGACACAGGGGTGGGCCAGGACCAAGTTTGGGAACTACTGGAAATAAAATTGAGATAAAAATTCCAATTTTGTGAGGGAAAAAATCTGAAATTTGGCAGAACTACTCTAGAGTACAGGTTTTTGCATTATTTACATGGATGTCTGTCATTCTGTTTTTGAAATCCTTTTAAAGATGCTCCATTTTACATTAATGTAAAATTCCAAATTTGAGCAAAACACAGTTTGAGATGAAATTATGAAATTTTCCTCACTACAGCTACAGTGATATGAAAATGTAGAATTTTTTTCATAAATATTGGAGATTTATTTTGCAAGAATTTCGTAAGTAACTGCCTGCAGTACTGTTTACAGTAAAATGTTTTGATGCAATGTGGGCTCAATTTTGTATTGCTCAAAAATCTGGAAATTACTTTTTTGGAGGACAGCTGAAGCCAAGGTGTAGCAAGCTTGACGTCAAATGAGCAAAAAACGCGGGAATAGATATGTTTCATAAATTTCAGTTTTTGAAATATTTCTGAATATGTCTGTTCACTGGAGCTTATCTTTTAGTGAAAGTAGCAAAATCGTTGCACATATGACTGATATGCACTGAATCACAAAGTTTTAAAATTTAGATGGTTGCCGTTATGCCACCAACAGGATTATTAGTGCACACAATGCTGGTTGAGGAAGTTTAGAACAGGACTGGACCTATGCATGTTAATGTTGTGCTAATTTTCATGCATAGGAAGGCATATTTTCACAGAAGAAGAAGAATGACAAGAACAAGAGGGACTGCCTGTTGAGCTGCCCGGCCCCTGATAAGCATATTATAACTGAAGACACTATTTTTTATCCCTCAGCCCCGACTTAGGTGCAGAGGGGTATTGTCATAATGCACGGTGTCCGTCTGTCTGTCCGTCTGTTTCAACTGAAAAAAGCCATCACCGATCATCACAATTTTTGGTGAGGACATCGGGCTAAAGTTATTACACAAGTCTATCGATTTTGGCCATGATCCGACATCAAACATGGCTGGCACAGCCGCCATATTGAATTTTCATTCTGTGCGATAACTGAAAAACACCATCACTGATAATCACCATTTTTGGCGAACACATTGGGCTACAGTGACTACACAAGCCTATTGATTTCGGCTGCGATCCAAAATCAAATATGGCTGCCACAGCTACCATCTTTAATTTCCATTCCGTGCGATAACTGAAAAACGCCATCACCGATCATCACAGTTTTTGGTGAGAACATCGGGGCGCAGTTACTCCACAACCCTATCAATTTTAGTCACGATCCATAATCAAATATGGCTGCCACAGCTGCCATCTTGAATTTCCTTTCCGTGAGAAAACTTAAAAAAGCCTCCGTCAATCAAAGCCAGTTTTGCTCTGTTGCTTGCTCTTGTGTACTTACAGAAGCCTATCGAATTTGATGGCACTCGGCTGTCCACTATGGCTGCCACAGCCGCCATTTTGTATTTTGTATTTCGTAGGATAACTTACAAAGGCCTTTGTCAATTTATCTTCATTCAAAATACTCCAGCGGTTGAGGGGTAACGCCAGCTTTGCGGGGCTGTTTTTTTTTAGCAGCATGAGATGATACAACACACATGGATATGAACTTTATTGAGTTCTGATGTTCTCAGTATTCACCCAGTCATCTGAGTAAACAATAATAAATGGTGATTTATAACCCTAATGCAAGGAGTTTGTATTTCTGAGAAACTCAGAGTGAGCAGTATTCATGGATGGGACTGTCTCATGATTACTCAGCATGCTCAGAATGTACATCCCAATAAAGTAAATCTGCTTTACTATAAGTCATAATCTGATTCCATTCTTGCCAATCCTTAATTTTTGCATTGTATATTTTAATTACTCCCGCATCATTTTTTATTAAGGAGCTTTCTATGAAAATTCAAGGTTTCAAAGCGCTATTTTTTGCTTTAGCCAAAACATACGAAGAACATAAGCTGGTCGCCATCACCAATAATCATTAAAGATGAAAAAGACCTTATAGAATTTGACTTGCAGCTGAGTGGATTTACTTTGCTCAAAGTTTTGAGCATGCACAGTAATCGTGACACAGCTCCTTTAAACTGAAAATCAAAAGAGTATCACTTGTATCTGATATGCACATACAAGGAAAACAACAGGACAACATTTACTATTAAACAGTCTTGCTTTATAGAAACCAGCAACACGGGGGAATCATGAGTGAGCCGGGGCATTAGAGCTTTGACCAGTTTATGGCATTCATTATTTACCTGTTATGTGTTTGAGTGGAAATGTGCTACAAAAACTGGATAACCTCGTTATGCATACATATGAGCCGGAGTAGCAATGCTGGAGTGAAGCTCTCCACAAAATACCTTGGGTCGATGTAAGTGCTGTAACCTAGTGTTGTACAAAAAGAAAATATGTACAGTTGGTCAAGACAGTGGAAAGCATGGTCGCAAGTGGACAGATGGCATAAACAAGCTATTTACTTTAATGAGACAAGCTCCTGGGAGTTTCCAAAACTTTATGACTGCAGTTTCCAAAAAAAGACTTGTTTGCAGTTATGGAGCAAGTTTAAGACTCACCAATAAACTTTCTACATAACCATGCAAGATGAGACTGAACCATTGGCATTTTCTACTGTAGCATTCTAGACTCTTCTGACTCTACAGTGGATGTGTTTATCTGTGAATGAACATCTTGCCGAATACTGCGGTATCAGCACAGCTAAGAGAGTGATCCACTATTATTCATAATAAATAAAATATCAGAGACAGCAGCTATGCCAAATTTTCACGGCAGCTTTCCTTTCAGAAGGCGTAGATATCATCATCATTTAATGTAAAAGTCATACTAAAAATGGCATTTGCAGAAATGGGTGCAAGAATAAAATTACTGTTGAGTTATTTTTCCAGGTCTGAGATAATACTTTTGTTCCAGAATTTGTCATGATCATTTTTAAATATGGCTTTGTGTCATCTCAAAAACTTAATTTAAAAAAATGATTGCACGTAACCTCTTCCTGAATTCCTAGTGATCCACCTTTTGAAAACATACACCCTTTGGCTATTCCTTGCATTGTATTTAGTGCTTAAATCTCTGCATCAATACACAAAAAAAGCACATGTAAAATATTCATTGGGCTGAAACTTAATAAATTACTATAATATGAGCCTATTGTCATGAATGCCAGTGCCACATGCAAGCATGTTTTAGAAGTCTAGAAGCACTGTAAAAAAATTAGAAGGTTGTCTCTAATTAACAAGAATTATTAAGGTCTGTGATCATTTGAACTGCCATGGAACCATATGGCATTATTACCACTAATAACTGCAGAGCCAGTCTGTACCCTCACCCTCTAAGTGCACCCTCTTTCCATTCTGACATTTGCATTTTTGGACATCACTCACCAAGTGCAAGCTGTGAAAAAAATTGTCATCATAATATTACATTTATTATACATAAACACATGCAAGCACACCTCATCATACAAAAACAAGCCAACATGCAAAAGCCATCTGTGCGGAAGGTCATTAAAACAAGGTGCTGCAAATTAAGTGCATGTTGTTAGTGCAAACCCCTTAGAGAAGGGTTATTAAGCAATTTCTGTTAAAAATCCACAATTCCACTGAATCAAAGGTAATTGCCAGGCACAATTGCAGTGCTCGTATTGTTTTCAGTGGATCTACTGTGTGTGTGCCTGTCTGAGTCATAAGGGCAAACTACAGCAAAACTACTCCAGAACTGCTATAAAACTATGAGCTGTTTTTCTAGAGTACCTGACTGCGATAGTACTAGCTGTTTTCCAGAATTAGTTTTAATCATATGAATATGCGATGTGTTTCTTTTTAAAGCTGATAAATTGGAAAAAGAATGGTCATTTCTCACATATTCACTGAAAAAGCTGCACGCTGACATCTTTACAGGACACATTACTATAAAACTAAGTGAGGAGCTCCAGAAATAATTAAAGGGGCAGTAAGCGGAAATGCATCATTTCTAGATTGAAGGAATTAAAAATCGCTTTGTGAAGAACGAGAGGCGTAATTTCATCTGGAGTATCACAGGACGTCACACACCCGTGTTGATCTCCAGCCCTTTGTTTACAAACCGGTCCGGCGGCGCATTCATGTACATTCATGAGAATCGCCGCCTCCTCCCTCTTCTTGGAGCCCTTGGCCCTACCTCCATGGCTACAGCCAGTGAGCATTGGCAGCGCGTATTTTCAAAGCGAAATGGCGGAGAATGGAACGAAACGTTCACCTAAAGATGACCAGGATCCAAGATCTTCTCTAAAGAATCAACGGTCGTTGGCGAAGCTGTTGTCGGAAAAAGGAAGAGACAGAACCCAGATTAATATTGGCCTTGCATTTCCAAGGTAAAGAGAACTGTGTGAGCTAAAGGGGCTACAATTTGACTCGGAGCTAGCTCTTCCTCTCCTGGACAGTTGAGTAACAACATAAAGTCAAATATCTGCTTTAATTAGTGTTAAAGTAACATTTGGCACATGTCGCTATGTCAATTCAATTAAATTTAATGTTATAATCGTAGCATGGGTTAATGTCCGGAGCTTGAGTTGTTAGTGGCTCGGTCCCAGCAATGGGTCAGGGGTTATGGTTGTGTTAGGTGAGTAGCCTGGCAGCCAGCTAATACAGATTTTATTTGCAGGAAAGCTATTTACTGCCATGGTATTGTCAATATGTTACAAACTAAACTGTCTGCTAACAACATTAGCGGTGAACAGACATGTTCGATGTCAATGGTGACACACCAAAATTTTTGGCATAATGATTAATTTACGGACAAAATAGCATAGAAAACTTGCCAAAAGGAAGTTGTTTTTCTTGCGGCATTATAACTTTATAAGTTATTTATAACGAATCAGTTACTACAAATTGATATGGCAAAATATGAACCATTCTAGGATGCTTTGTGTGATTTTTATGATGCTTTTCATTCACAAGTTCTTCTTACAGCTGTGTTTTATGTGGTCAAGCAACCAGTTGACATCAAACTCCCTACATGCTTTGCGAGCTTACAAATATGGGAGCCAACAGATAGTTCAAACCATGATAAGATCATGATATAATGATACTGTATATGATATAAACCATGATATAAAATCAAAACTAAAGCCAGAAAGCCATGATTTTTCCATCAAAGTATTCATTAATAAACAAATAAAATAGGTAAGATTTATTTAAATAAGACTTATAATAACTGATAAGAGTTACTGCCCCTAATCGTCACACAGCAGCCTATGAATAGTGTAACACGTGCACTGCTATCATGATTATGCAAAATCATACATATGAAGTTATTGTGTGTCTATAATAACTAAGAGAGCGGTGTAACTCTGTACTATGATGTAGTCCATGTTGTGTAGGTGAAAATGCTGACAGCCTGAATATACCAGCTGTCAGTAATCTGCTTTCATGTCAATAATAGCCAGGGGTTAAAATGTAGTTGGTGCCAAATTGCAGTTAGGCGAGTCCTGCAATCCTATTGCCAAACTGCATCGCACATCACTGTACACTCCCTACCGAATCTGTGATATCATTGCATAGGTCCGTAGTTTTCTTGCTCCGAGTTGTGATGTTTGCTGTCAAAATGTTTAATATTATCTGTAAGCAAATGTAATCAAGGAATAGATGTGAATGTTTTTGGTTAAAAATATTCCATATTAACTTACAAATGTATTTTCACAAAGGAAGCCTACAAATTGAATACTGCGGTTCAGAATTCTGAGGAAGCAGCAGTGATTGCTTCTTATTTTGGCTCATGAGAAGATTATGCAGACCCTCCAGGGAGGGAAGAAGTAAAGAAAACCCTCTTGTACCAGTGGGCTGGTGACTTCGGTTCACTGCACGTCCCTGCTTGGCTTTACATCCACATGCTTTTCGACTCTGCCCCTACTTCAAAACTGCAATTTCGAGAATGTCTTGACAGTCCATGATCATCTTTTTCTGGTTTTTCATGTACTGCTCATGCTATATAACGGTGAAAGGCAATATGGATGTAGAATGCATTTGCCACGCAAGTTAGATTGTGTGGCCTCTGCAATGGGAAAGCCCAAAAATATTTGCATTTCATCCTTCATTTTAAAATCAGTTCTCCCTGTGTACTTGCTGCAGGAATGCTGACTGGCAGAAGTCTGCAGCACACTTCTTCAAAATGCAGCCTATCTTACATGTCGCACAGTTCTGCTCGGTCGCCTTTTCCTTTACCCTCCTGAGCTTATGATTGATGGCATATCATTTTCCAGTGGTTTAGACAAGATTTACTGTGAGAATGTCATTTTTTGTCTCTTAAAATAGAACTAGAAAATATAACAGGTGCCCATATATTGTTTTTGTTTCGTGTGACTTCAAATATTTGTCCATTCAAAGATGCCTATACAAGCATTTCAACAACTTTGTTCCATGGATGATGACTTAATATTGCGACAGTTAACTGTACTCAATGTCTGCTCTTTGAATTTTTTCAAAAATATGTAGCGTGCTAATGCACTCCCAATCACTTTTTTTATGGTACACTGAGAAAAGTGATTTTGACCCCAAGTAAATGTTCGATCTATTATTTAAGCATATTTTAATAGAAACAGGTGTGTTATTTAACTCCACTTAAAAAATATTTTTTAAAAATTTCAAATAGTCAACATAATAAAAAATCTAGCTTCAGATAAAAATATTTTGTGCAACCACTTACCTTAAAAAAATTATGTTCATTCAACAAAACATTTTTTTCAGTGTATTTATCTGCAAAAATGTTGAGGTTATTATCCTTACACATAGTATAATTTTCCATTAATAAATTAAGCTATAATAAAAAGTCCAAATGGCGAAACACATTGTGCAGTATACTGAAACTATCAGTAGCAAACTTTAAGTTTCCCTTTTTTCCTGAGATTATGGCACTTCTCTCGTCCTCCAAATAAGTTTGGTTCAGAAATGTTTGTTGGAGTTTGGGCTTGAGTACTAATTTTTTTTCTTTCTTTTTTCTGGAAGATTATGGAGCTGAATTCCCTTTGAGTTGGGTTCTATTTCTGATCAGGCCTCCAAATTCTCAGAAGTACATTAATGTGATTTACAGGGATTTAGAGAGAGAGCGAGAGAGAGAGAGAGAGAGAGAGAGTGAGAAAGAGAGATCTTGAAAAACCTCATTACGCTACTATTGTGAGAATTTGCTGTTATGCACCATATAAGGCAATAAAATCAGGAGCCACTTGGTATTCCTTTTTTTTTTGTTCAAATTATATTATTGGAAATATGTATGTTTTGAATGGAATATGATACATTACTGAGGAATTCAGAAGAAAATGGATATTTTATAGCCGACTGCTCACCAATCAGTTTTTATTTAACAGCTACCCAAGGACACATTGGGCTATATTTATCAAAGTGGCAAGAAATTAGATCAGATTTCGCTGTCAGGACATGCATAAGAACTCCATGTACAATTTATCAAACAGTCACACTTCTTCCAAACGAGCGATGATATGACCGCTAATGGATAAATCTGAGTTACCCATGAAGACAGCAGGTACCTCTCGCCTCCTTCAAAAACATTTACTCTGAACGTGATGCACCCTATTTTTGTCATTTACATTTTACTTACATAAGACAAAACCATAGCCATGTGATGATTCTTAGCCAGTAAAAACAAAGCTTCTCTAGTTTACAATGAAGGAGCAATGTCAGTGAGTCAAAACATGAAGTGTTTGTCAATAAGGCCTCACACACACGCACAAAAAAAAAGGTTTTCCAGACTAAAATTGACCATCAAAGGGCTGTTTCCCCGTCTTGCTCTATTTTCATACTACTATGGCAGTGTAGATTTTATTTTGTATTAACCCTGCAAAATAATTAAAAGAAAAAAAAAAAAAATATATATATATATATATATATATATATATATAAATTGTTGGTTACAACAACCAGCCGGCTATTGGATAAAACTGCTTGCTCTTTTTAAAATTCACACAAAAGGATGATTTGTCTGTGCAATGAGGTTGTTGCAATCTACGTATGTGGTCACATGATCCCTGGAGCAAAACGTACACAAAGGTTGTTCGCAGCATAGTGACAAAGGGGAAATCTTGTGCTGCTGTTGGTTGCACCAATAATGAAGCCATTCAGTCGTCCGGAAAATACCGCAAAATACATTTCCATCAATTTCCACAAAATAATGAAGCCCTTTTGAAAGAATGGCTTGTAAAATTGAGAATTGATGGTGGAAGTCTTACAAGCCAACAAAATATTCAGTTCTTTGCTCAGAGCACTTAGAAACTGCTTCACGTAGCCTACCAGAAGTTCACAAGTAAGTCAACAGCTATGTTGCAAGGAAAACTGGTTTTAAAGTGAAGATTTAAAGAAATTAGCAGAAAAGATATATTAAATGCAAATATTAACCTGAAGCCCAAACACCTCTGGTACCAGGGGCAATGAATTTGCATAATAAATACGGCATGTTTCCTAATAGCAACCTTGTCATGCGGCTTATCCTCTTAAAGCGAAAAAACTCAGTGAAAAGCTCATGAGGACCGTTTTTATCTGAACCAAACACAATTCAAGCACCAAGCAAATAAATAAGCATCTAGCAAAACATAAGATAAAATAATATTAGTGCTCTATTGCTAGCATTTCCACTGAATCTGTGCTATGCATACAAACGATACGTCAAATGAAAGAGAAAAGTCCACAGAATCCAACAATATAAGCTATGTCATTTTTAATCGACACCACACCAAAGAACAGCAGGTAGACACTTTAAATGCTACATAGATGAGAAAAAAATTGTCTTAACTTTGATGTTTTGTTATAAAAAGCCATTTGTGGGTAAATCTGTGGCTGCTATTGTTTTAACTAGTCTATTTGAGAGTCCTCTTGCCATTGTGCTATGTACTCGAAGACCTCAGCAGTATAATCATTTTATTGGTTTGTTTTTAGTATTTTCACTATAATTAACCGCTAAATTATTCAACTGTTGTTGTCAAAGCCGGTTTATGACTGAGAATGCTTGCGCCAATAATATGCTCAAGTCCAAACACAGCACAGCTGTACAAGTGCTAAATCGACCAGTGAATATAAGTCTGTTGTGCTAGTGTCATGGATAAAGCAGAACATTTGGACCTGAGCAACGGGGGTTCAATATCCAGTTATAAATGCAATATTCCAGAGCAAGGAAATACATATTTTTTGTATAAATAAATAATAATTAATCGATGCGTTCCCATCCCATTAAAGCCATCTTCCTGGGTTACTTCAGGGATCACGTGACTTACACTATGGTTGCTGCACCAATGGAATGCCTCCATTCTGTTGCTTTGTGATGATTTCTTGAATGCTGTTCCGTTGGTTTAAAAAAGAGATCCGTCAGCTATCCATCAGCATTCCAATTTTATTTCAACTTCCCTGTTTGAGTGATTGTCAGGAAATAGCTTCTTTTTTCTCGAAGATTAGCCAACCGTCCACCCATGAAGCTCAGGGAATGGACTATGTGCCTCTAAGCCACCTTCCAGACACTCTCTGGAGCCACCAGATAAAATATTCAGCAACTTTCGCACAGCACTGACTGAGGAGGTCCTGGTATAACAAGAGGAAATACTGTGTGCCAACTTATGAATTTAATAAATAACACCCTCGATCAAATAGATTAAACGCTGAAAGAGGAACAAAAACTGGTCAATAGCCCGTTTCATTATTGCACGCCTCCAAATGCGCACATTCACCTCTCTGGGTGCTGGGAGTTCATGTGGAAGGGCGATACATTTTTTTTCTGTGAAATATTGTGAAAAGAGGCACTGGCAAGGATGATGTGGCTTACCTTTTCAGGAGTATATTGGAATACCCAAATAAAGCCACTGGATCTTCAGAATACCAGTGCAGCACTCCACTCTGCTTCATAGGTGTTGAATGGAGACATGCCCAATATCTAAAAATGGCCTGTATGTAAGGTGAACGTCTTTCTCTGAACCCGGAAGTCGGGCAAGTGAACAACAGGAGGCAATGTGTCGAGTCAGAAGAAGTAGGTTTTTAGGTGATTTTATCAAGTTTTATTTTAGATCTAACTTGTGTTGACAATGGGGACCTGGGGTGCATTTCCCAAAAGCAATGTGTTTTTTTTGTTTTTTTTTAACTACGCTAGCAACTTGTGTAGTTCGTCCATTCGCTGTCAATGGCTCCAACTATGTAAATTCTCTAATTCTTTTGTGAAACGCATTCCTGGCTCAGCAGTGCAGACCAAGCAATAGCAAAAATTACTCTGAAAAAATTAACTTCACCATTGGCAGCTAACGGGAAAACACAGACAAGGGGCAGTCCGGATAACACAAACCACGACAATAACAACCCTTTTTCCGTTTGTGCTTAGCCAGCTACAGAAATGCAAAAGCAATGTGTTCAATGCTCGAATCACGGCAGGATAACGGGGGAGACATCGTATTCATACTTTAATTTGTGACCCCTGTGAAAGGTTTGTAACGGTAAGTGAGCTTGGTAACAGTTTGTTAACCTACTTGATAATACACTGGTTGTATGATTCTATGCTACAATTTGAAGTTATTCCACCTATGCTGTTAGGATTTTCTCTCACAGCGACTGCGATTCATTTGTCCGATATTGTTCATTTTGGTTCGAAAGTAGGCATTTTAGATAGCAAATGTGATGTAATACTGCTTATTTCAAACCTCGCAGTGTATGTAAAATATGTTGATGTTCAAGAATAATGTTACGTAAGGAAACAAAGCTTGGGGAGACTACAAAAGTAGTTTTCTACACCTATCGCTGCTGGTGGGTCTACATAAGTATCAGAAGGCAGCAGCTTAACCAGGTTACCTGGTCATAAGTGGCAGCCCGGGACGGGGGAGCAAGGGAGGAGTGTGACTAAATTTACCGCTCGTCATTCGCCCATTCATTTAGTGTAATCAGTTAATATTCATCGATATATGCCTTGGGAGGAGCAATTCTATTTTTGAATTACCTTTGAGCACACATTTCTGCTTCATTCCATGGAGAAAAAACTAATAAAAAGCAGTTTAGTGCGTCTTGTTTTCAATGGTTCAATATGGCAGATGCCCAATGCTTGCCCGACATCTGCATCACTCGACGATTATTCACATTTTTTTGTGATCCAGGCGGGTTCCCATTGAAAAGTCCTCTCCCAAACAGTGTTAAGGTTGAACAGGGGTGTTATGACCCATTTAGCCACAGCCCCACAGTCCGGCACCGGTCTAGCTACAGCATTACAGCCCAGCTTCGGTATAGCTGCAGCACCACATTCTGGCTCCGGTCCAGCTGCAGGGCCACAGTCCAGCTCCAGTGCAGCTGCATCACCATAGTCCGGCTCCAGTCTAGGTACAACCGGCTCCGGTCCAGCTGCAGCGCCACAGTCTAGCTCCTGTCCAACTGCAGTGCACGTGCCCTGCTCTGGTCCAGCTGCACACAACGCCCTTCTGGAAGCCGTGCCTTTGGGAGGGGTACTGTAATGCCCCTCCCCTTTAGAATTCTAAGTCCTGGCTACCTGCCCTTCCCTGATTCATTAATTACCCTCAGTTCCTGCTCCTTAATTATTATCACCTGTTTCCTTGTAGTTAATTATGATTCCCTTAGTATATATAGCTCCGATTCTCCGCACACGGGCAGGTATCCTTAGTCGGTTTCCCCTATTTATTGTGTGCATTCCCTTTTGAGTTATTCTAAGTTGGTTCCCCCTTTTTGTTGTGTGCACTCCCTTTTGTGTTATCCTGAAGTTTCGTATTTGTTTGGTTTACCCTCACTCTGTATTTAATAAAATCCACATCCCACTTGGGGTTCCATCCCACATACCACTCTCGAAGATTCGGGGGAATATTGTTTTGCAACTGTCCGTCCATCTGTTTGTTCGTCTGTCTGCACCAGCAAAAAAAAAAAAACTTTAACCTTAGCCGTAACTTATCATTAGTCAGTGATAGAACTTAGATACTTGACATGTGTATCCCTTGACACAAGACCTTTTGGATGAGATCATAATTTTTCACCTTTTGACCTTTACCTTGGCATCATTTTCATTTCACAACAGTTTCCTGGAAAAGTTTTTAAAATTTTATTTGTTTACTTAACCCTTTGCAAGTCCAAGTGATTCCATCTGGTCCTTTTCCATATTATAAATCCAAACTATGCTTAAATCTGGGGGCATGAGTGTATCACAAGCACATCCTGTTAGTGTGAATGCTGACAGCATTCACACTATTGTTTTTCATGTTGGCCATTTTCTTTATACTTATTATTATTCTTACTACTTCTGCTGTTCCACAGTATTAAACTAGTCCTACATACGTTGTGCTATTTCAACAATTCATATATCAAAACGTTCAGCTTTTTCTAGACATTATTGTTGTGTTCCGGGGTTCTGGCCTTTGGCCAGAACAGTATTGCTTATGATTTTAACAGTTCATGTTCAAGTTTCATAGTTCATGCCATGGTTTTAACAGTTTCATGTTCAAGATTCCATAGTTCATAGTTCCATAGTTTCATAGTTCATGTCACAGTTTTAACAGTTTCTTGTATCAGGTTCAAGCATTTCATTATTCATGTCCATGTCCATGTTTTTACTTTTCCATGTTTTTGTTTTTGCCAGGTCTGCCATGCCACTCCACCGCTTGTCTGCGTTCCGCCCCGTGCCTTCGTTGTTGCACATTTCAGAGCTCTGGGTTGGCTTTGGTATTTCCCTCTTCCTTCTGTGCTGTGCTGATTCGGGGCTCTCTAAGCTTAATTGGCAATTAACTGTTTTTAAGTTACTAACATTTACTAACACTCACTGGGTTGGTGTAATTCTTAGATAGGCACATTACTAATACTACTAATTTAGATAGGGAGTTTATTGTCATGATTCCTGCTTTGCTATTTCAAGATCTTGCTGTGCTTTTCTGTTCTTAACATTCATGCTTGCTTCCAAACTGCATACTTAATTGGTACTTAAGCTGAGCACGCTCATTCTCTTAATGAGCAGGTCATGTCATCCAATCTCTGTCCATGTCTTGATCTTGCCATGCCTCTTGTTTCTCTCTCTCTCCAGGTGTTACCCCTCATGTCATGATTTCCAAGCCTTTATCTGGTTGCGGTGGAAGTTGGCTGGCAGACAGTGTCTCGCGTCTCGTTGCTTGTGCAAGTTTAGCCAAGTTCTTGTTATAGTTCCCTAGCATTTCTAGTTTCAAGTCTTGTCCCAGCCTCTTGTTTTGTGTATATATATTTAGTCTTGTTATTTACTTTTCTTGAGCATCTTGCCTGGAGTTTCCAGTGCCTTTTGTTTTTTGCCTTTTTGCATTTATTGTTTATAGCTCTGTGTAGCTTCCTTAGTTTGTTTTTTGCAACCCTTTGGGCCAAGTTTTTTGTTGGCCCTCGTGCCTGTTTTGTTTTGGTTTATCAATAAATCCTCATTCCCTTTTCCCGCATCTGGTGTCACTGATTCCATATCAATTATTGCTATTATTTTTCTCTTTCATACTATTTATACTTTTTAAAATATTAAACTTTTTCTAAATTTTTTGTTCCATAGAAATGCATTGAAACTCTTCTGTCACAGCTAGAGTGGGAGCTGAGAGCAGGCAGAATGAAAAAGCTCTTTCTTTATCTCTCTAACTTCAATAAATTTGAATCCCTCCATGAAATTTCACAAAAATGTAAGAAAATTTGTTCTTGTTACAGCAGTATCATTTTTGCAGCAGTGAAGTATATAAGCACAGAGTGAAATTCATTTTTCCTGTGGTGTGCGTGCAAGATGTTGCGTTTTTGCAAAAAATTGCCTATATAGCGTTACAGTTAATTTGACATTCTCGCATTTCTTGCACCTGGCATGTCGGGTGACGTCACTGTAGTGTTGTTGTTGTATAAAAATTTATATTGAAGTTCATTTGAAGATTAATATTGACTTTTTTAAGTGGTGCATTTTCATTTGAACTTTATCGTTTTGGCTCAAGGAACAGTCAAAGGACAGGAGGCATGTCCAACTTCGGTATCTCTTCCATTCAAAAATCACCTCAAAAATTTTGGGAGAACAGAAAACAGAGTTTTTAGATTGCTTTTATTCTGAAAATATATCACTCAGAGAAATAAAAAAGACATTCGCGCACTCAGCACAGTCTCGTGCCTTGAATGATGTGGTTACATTGATGACAGGATAAATTATTTTTGCGTGAGAAGCAGGAGTTTGAGATGTGCACGAACAAGGCTGAATGACTCAGCAATTGCCTGTGTGTGCACTTGTCTGTACATTCCTGGCTCTCACTGGTAATAGGACACCGCTCCTGCCATTCCCCTCCATGTCGTGATTTTCTCATTTTAAATCTAAGTGAGCTGAGCTGAGTTTTCATGAAGATGCTTTCATTAGAACATAGGAGTCTTCATAAGAACGAAGTGAATCGAGCCAGCTATTTTGCGGTTAGGGAAATTATTGCAGCTCATTCTCCGCACCGCTTATTTCTATTTGCAGGTCTCAGCTAATGCACCGCGATTTTAAAACATTGCTCTCTGTGTCAAACAATCAAACGCAATGACAAGTTTGCTACAAATGCACCTTTAAAAAGAGAAACATATGTTCATGAATGCGATACGGCATTGTTTTCAGTCTGCCTTAAATGGAAGTACTGCTTTGCAAAACTAGTAGTTGTCTACCACTACTTTCATTCTCAAACGTTATGTCCTCACTGATTAGAATACAGGCTCTGTAAGTCAACAGTATCTGTTTCCAGCGGTACCATTAAGATGATCTACACCTTAGATCTACAGGAATATTCACGCAGACAACATTGAGCTCTCTATCGACCGGCTGCCTCTGCTTGCGATAGCAGCTCTTATCGACTGAAGCTCTTTTAGTGGCGCATCAGCAAACATGGAGCTGCGGACATGGAGCTGCTCTATTTATGCTCACAGTTACGTTATTCTGTCACTAGATAGCACACCTGGATCAGTCAATGAATATTCACTAGCAAGCTGAACTCAAACACGGTTTGTAATATTGATACCTTCGATCCTACCCCCGATTTCCAGGGAGTTGCATTAATTAAACTCCTCAGTTATGCCTCAAGTGCAAACTGCTCTTATCCAATTCCAGGCAGTATAAACTTTCCATAGCAACCGAAATACATTCTGGGTGCTCAATCATATAAGCTTTTCTTTTCATTGAAAGTCTTCAAACTCTTCTTCTATTTTGAACCTCTATAACTTCAGCATTCTTTCTCCAAGACACTTCATTCAACTTCTAACATTAGCTAAGTTAACTGAATAGGAGCAACCTGATGTAGCGCAAAACTGTCGTAAATCGGGAGATGAGATGAAGGAAGGGGATTTTTTGTCGACGTCCGCACTTCTGGTAATAAGATTAGCTTCGCCAAGTCAATGCATGCATGACGAAATGCGATGAGCATTGCGCAGCTTCGCAGTTGAATACCATCATGGATACACAGACATGAATATGAAAATACCGCAAAATTCAAATAAACACTACATGTGAGTCAAAGCCGGTGTTCACGTCCTGGAAATAAAAACAATAAATCGCCATTATTGTAGCTAGCGTTTGACCACGCACGGATATGAACGGAAGTTCACTCGTTGACATTTTGACCATTGAGCCGTCATTATCAGCAAGCATATCTGCCGTGCAATGTGCCGTATTGTATATCAGATTGCTCCTGTTAGCATTGTTAGCATAACTGCTTACAACATTAGCTAAGTTTGTTGAGTAATGTGGTTAGCATTGTAAGCATTGTTAGCATAGTTAGCTATGTAACATGGTTAGCATATCTAGCATTGTCAGCATACTTAGTATAACTGTTAAAAACATTAGCTTAGTTCACTGAGTAACCTGGTTAGTATGGTTAGCATTGTTCTTTCATTCTTTCTTTGTTCAGCTTTCTTTCAGTTTTTTTCATAAACATTCAGCATTCAACAAATTCAAATGTAATTATCTCAATATACCAAGGAAGTCCCATACTCTTTGTAAAAATTGCAGACTACCAAGGAAAGAAGGAAAATGAGGCACTCTGTCTCCAGGTAAAAAATATTTTTTATAATAAATTCTTTGGAGCAAGGCAACTAACAGACCAACGCGTATCGACCAAAAAAAAGTCTTCTTCACCTGCCTAACTGAAGAGCACCTGCCAAGAAAAGCCCTATCATATCCAAGTAGCGCTTCTTTCTTTTTTCTCTTTTGTCAACTGTCAAATGTAATTATATTTTCATGGCAGCTATTTAGTGTGGCATTAGCAAACATTCAAACATTCACATCATACAAACTTCATTGTATTAAAGACTGCATAGCAGTGTGACTTCACCTTTCAGCATTCACCCTAGCAATTTCTCCAGGAATTGCCTGTCTAGTTTGAAATGTGTTTCTGGCATCAAATTCAAAATGAGTCAATTTTTTCCTTAAACAATACAGTTTCTCACTTTCAACATTTGACATGTTGTTTTAGTACTATTTTTAATTTATTATAGAGTTTTCCTGATTTGCCAATCATTGCAGTGTGTTTTTACTTACATTTACCACAAAGTCCCGACTTTTTTGGAAACAAGGTTGTATAAGGAAGGCAGCACTCCAAAACTGGCATAAAAAAGCCAGAATATGGTGTGCTCATGGGAAGAAAGGTCTCACGTTTTGGAGAAATATCCTCTAGACTGATAAAATAAAAACGGAACTGTTTGGCCATAATTACTATCATTAAGTTTGGGTCAAAAGTAGGCTTGCAAAACGCCAAAGACCACCACCATCAGGGTCTGAGATGCAATTATTATTTTAAGTTTTTTCATGTATTTCATGTCTTCATTACTTTTAATGATTGTTTATGTATTCTCTGTATTTATTTAGCTAATCTATAGTTTCTTTTGTTTTTCCTCATCTGTCACTCTCCTTGTGCTTTCGATTTCTCGCACAAACATATTTATCCTCCCCTTTCTGTTTTTCTGTTAGCGTGCCTCATGTCTTTGTTTGAAGCCATACCTCCCTGCACAATCACCTGCTCCCCATCCTAATTAGCCTTCTCTATCTGTGTACCTGCAAGTTCGTTGGCCAGTTTTTTCTGTGCATATACAAGCATTCTTTGTTGCTCTCAAAATCTATAGTAACGGTTCCCTTTTGTCTGTGGTTATGATTCAGTCCAGTCCTTGATGGATTGTTAATTCCTGTGTGTGATCTTAAAAGGCTTTAGTGACTAACAATTTTGCATGTCCCTTAAACTTGGCATAGCAACTGTGAGGCTTTTGATTTATGGGCTGTTTTTGGGTCTTAATTTGGACTACCCCTTTTGAGCTTCAATCTACCTCTGTGTTACTGAAACAGACAGTACGACCAATAAACCCTTGAACTGAGCCTTTGGCTGCAAATGAATTCTGACCCCGCCACCTGAAAAATATCCTAACTTTGACACTCTACCTGCGGCAGCATCATATTGTGGGGGTGTTCTGCTGCAGAGGGGACTGGAGCACTTCACAAAATAGTAAATTACACAGACATATTAAAGCAGTTTCTCAATACATTAGCCAGGAAGTTGATTCTCGATCACAAATTGGTCTTCCAAATAAACAATGACCCCCAAGCATATTTTCAAAGTTAACATACTGGAGTAGCCATCAGAAAGCACTGGCTTCATTCCAATAGAAAATCCAATTGCTGAACTGAAAAGGCATGTGGAAGGAAGAAGGCCCACAGCTCAGTTACGCCAGTTCAGTGAGGCCAAAGTTCCAGCAACTTATTTTGAGAAGCTTGTGGAAGGCTATCGAAAATGTTTGACGCAAATTAAAAAATTTTACCGGCAGTCCCAACAAATACTAACTTAGTGTATGTAAATTTCTGACCCTCTGGGAATGCAAATAAAGAAATCAAATCTGAAATAATCCTCTCGACTAGTATTTTGGCATTACACATTCTTTCATTAATCCTGAGTGACCAAAGGCAGGGAACGCTTACCAGGATTAAATGTCAGGAATAGTGAAAAAAGGTATATGACTGAAAGCAATATAAACTAGAGATTTTTTAAAGCAAAAAACAAAATCCCCCCACCCTAGCGCAGCCCCCCCTCCTCATTGATGTTCACAGACAGAAAAGGCCCATCGACAGACAATGTTGAAAGAGTTTGCAAGATTTGAAGTAAATATCTTAAACGGATCCCGAGTTACAGCCCTGAAACAGTGGGAACGCCGATGCGGACATGAACTGGAAACCATACCAAAACAATTCTCCTGGGTGGAGGCCTAATAATAGCAAGGAAATTAGAGGATTTTTCGTATATATTCTTAATGGGATCGAACTCTCTTCAGGGGCAGTTTGTCAAACCAAACGAGAGTAGCCATGGATTGGTGGGACCTAAAAAAGGGTCAATTGACCAATAGATAAATAATGGGAGAGCTTTTATCAAGGAAACTCATCTGCAGCCAGCAAAATGGGGCAGGGTTAAAGATTCAACCTGTTGCCCCAACAACAGCTATTTTAATTGGTTGAGCAATCCTGTAGTCCCGCCCCTTTAAGATTTCATTGGTTTTAATGGTAGAAGCGGGACTAGACTATAAATCAAAGCTGTGGTCCTGCCCATCGTGACTTTATTGGTTTAATCATAGGTTTCATGGTTGACAAAGCCAAGATTACACATTGCACAGGTTCAGGTATATTTCACATTCATTGCTCAGCATTATTTTTTCATCTTGTGATTTATGATCTAAATGACGATGGTTCCTGGTTTGTATTGCAACCCTACTTTTGAAGAATTGTATTTTCACTAAAGTTAGGATGCTGTGTAAATAAATAAAAAATGGAATGCAATGATTTGCAAGTCTCATAAACCAACATTTTATTAACAATAGTACAGACAACATATCAGATATTGAAAGGAGACATTTTACCATTTCCTGAAAAAATATGAGCTCATTTTGAATTTGATCGCAGCAACACATCTCAAAAAAGTTGGAAAAGAGGCAACATAAGGCTTGTGGTACTGATAAGAAAGTGGTACGAATAAAAATAGCTGGGGGGAGCTTTTTGCAACTAATTAGGTTAATTGGCAACAGGTCAGAAACATGAATGGGTATAAAAAGAGCATTTAATAGAGGCAGAGTCTTTCAGTAGTAAATATGGACAGGGATTCACTAATCTGCAAAAAACTGTCTTAAAATTGTGGAACAATTTCAGGAAAATGTAAAATTGCAAAGAAATCTACAGCACATATCATCATCAAAAGATTCAGGGAATCTGGAGAAATCTCTGTGTGCAAGAGACAAGTCCAAAGGACAATATTGGATGCTTATGATCTTTGAGCCCTCAGGCGGCACTGCATTGAAAACAGGCATGATACTGCACTGGAGTAGACTGCATGGGCTCAGGAACACTTCCAGAAATCACTGTCTGAGAACACAGTTCGTCGTGCAATCAACAAATGCAAGCTAAATCTGTATGTGTGACGGTGTGTCCAGGAACCACAGACAAGAGAGGGAAATCCAAAAAACGAATGCCTTTAATGAGTTCCGGGTCAGTGCCAAAAAGCACAAGAATTGCCAAGCCACAAAAAGAAATCAAAAAACAGTGTCGACTAGACAGGCCAGAGACGGAACCAGAAAAACAGATGAGCAAAGGTATATAGACGGTAGGCAAAAAGTCGTAGTCAGTAAACAAAGCAGTGGGTCATACACAGGGCATCCAAACACAGGAATCATGGTCATACAAAAATAGGTCGAAATCCAGAAAGAGAAAACAATACAAAAAAGGGAAATGACAAGGGTCGGACGAAACAGTCGAAGGAAAACATTACTCAATATCATACGAAAGGCTCTGCACAAAGAGATATTGATCGACGTTCTGACAAAGTCAGAACAGCAGTGAGGACTCTTAAATAGATGAGAGGGAAGTCACATGCTATGCAGGGAACAGGTGAGCTGGATCAGACTAATTACTAAGGGAGGAACACATGAGGGAAAACCTAACCACGAAAATTGGCGAAAGCCAAGACACAGACGGGAATCACGCACACAGCCTATGACATTTAAACGGCTGCCGTCAAGGAGAGGGACCATCCAGCTTGTTTTCAGCGCACAGTTCGAAAGCCAACATCTCTGATGGTATCCAGTTGCGTAAGTGCCTATGGCGTGGGGAGCTCACACACCTGGAGAGGCATTATCAATGCTGAAAAGCAGATAGAAGTTTCACAGCAACACATGATCCCATCCAGACAATGTCTCTTTCAGGGAAAGCATTGCATATTTTAGCAAAACAATGCCAAAACAACATACTGCATCCATCAAAACAGCATGGCTTCGCCGTAGAGGAGTGAGTGCTGAATCGCCCTACCGGCAGTGAAGACCATTCATGAATAGGAAACATTTGGCGCATCATAAAATGAAAAAATGCATGCAGAGTTTTTCATTTGGTAAAAATGTTCACGTTCTAAATTGTATAGCTGTTTATATGCTGCACCATTACATGATGGATAACTCATGCTGCTCTTCAATAGTAGCAATACAATGTATTAGCCAGCATATCGACTGCTTGAAGCACAACAAGCTTAAGTGCATTTTTTGTAATGAATGAATCAGAAAAAGGAGTGCATCTTGGGTAGAAAATCAAAGTCACAGAACCAGGTGCTCTTAGGCAAGGGGCAAAGAATGTAATGAAAAAAGAGTCTAAGGCACTCTGGTAGTGGAAAAAAGTAAAGAGCCTTTATTGAATGTCTAATGCATCAGCAAGATTAAAAAGCGCACTTAAGCGTTACGGCCGTAAGGCCTTCATCAGGGTGACTGGTGTTGTTGCATTTTTTGTAAGTTAAGAGAAAAAGCAGTGAAAAACTTTGAAACAATGTGAAACATATGATTTGCATCCAACTTACTAGTTACAGAAAAAAAAATGTGCTTTACGCTTTCATGCACTAAGCAGTCGATATGACAATAATGGTGTATCAGCCACATGACCTCATAGTTATCATATCCTGGGTGTCTTCACATGAGCATAATTTTTGAATCTCATGTGTCACAACTGGCATGTAGGGTGAAGTTGACGGTGAGGAATAGCACACCAGCTCGACAGTTAATTTACATTATCGTCAATACCACATGTAGCCTGCCTGCAAGTAATACGAAGTTCTGGTACAAAATACCCTTCTGTGGAGATGTAGACACCAGCAGACATGGAGCTGCTCTATTAATGCACACAGTAACACCATTCTATCACTAGATGACACACCCAGATCATTTATTGAATATTCTCTTGCAAGCAAAGCTCAAACACGGTTTAAAATATGGATAAGTGAAGTTCCATCCCTGTTTCCCAGGAATGGCATGAATTAAACTCCTCAGCTAAGCCTGTTGTGCAAATTGCTCAATATACTGCCCCATAGCATCTATCCAGCAGTTAAAGAAATGATCTCTTGTGACAGAAAATATTGTTGTGCTTTGAAGTAACCACTTCAGCTACAGCGACCCAATGGTATCCCAATGAAGTAGTAAAAAAAATCAGTTTTCAGAAGCAAAAATGGTATTGATACTGTGTCATTCTCCTATCAATTTTAGTCATCACATATTAAAAAGGTGCAATTTACTACCGTGATTTTACTGGTAGATTCCCCCATCAGCGAATTCAGCACGGACTTATATTCTCCTTGGGACTCTCACTGATAGCCAGTGACTCTAATGCTTGCACAGACTCATCTACGGAAAGCACCGTTATAGTTCACGCCCACGTGAAACTCCCCTGGTAATTGATTGACACATTTCTTATCCAATTCCAGAGAGTATAAACTTTCCACAGCAACTGAAAAACATTGATTGGACCATGAGAAAATTATTTAAACCTTTGCCTATCAGCAGTTAGGTTGTATTCTCTTAGCGTAGCGTACGATTGGAAGCTGAAAATGATGAGATTTGAAAGAAAAAAAGACTTCCAAAACCAGCCTTAAGTGCTTAGTTTAGTGCAGTTTAGTGTACAGGATTCAACCCATTTAGGCCTGAGGCCTATTCAAAACACGCCTATGAAAACCTATGTGATTTTGAAAAGAACCCCTAAAACCTAAGGTTTTCTGGAAAACAGCACCCAGGTCTCAATGTCTAGTAAAAAGCTGATATCTCAGCCTCTGTAGCAGATAGAAACAAAATTCAAAAAGTATTTGAGAGCTTACACCTGTTTTTTATTTGTGCAAATCTTCATCACAATATTTAAAACACTGAACAAACTATAAAATATTATAAAACCAATAAAATAAATAAAAAAATCTATCTAGATAACATGCACAACTCAAATGGAATAAAGAGGCCTAATACACAAAAGTATAAGCTCTGCACTAGAGAATAATTAACATTTTTTCTTTCTCTGGAACAGGTGGCAGCAGTGGTGGAGCTACAGGGGGGCGAACACACGACCCTTTTAGTCCTGGCTAGATCTCAATCATTTTCCTGTATTGACGTCTTTTCCAATTATTGTAACTGGCAACTGAAGACGCAGTTTCTCTCCACATGCAATCTAACAGCGATTAAATCGCGGGTTAAACTCTGCACAGTGGCGGAACAGAGAATTGAGTTGCACAAAACAGCCATTTAAAACGACTATAAATCCTGACTTGTTCTCATTTATCTTCATGATTAACAGAAGGTTTACTCCGAGAGCGCTCTGCAATTAACAGGTGCTGCTTGTTCCCGATTAGGTAAGACGACAATCATTCCTCTGGACGCGTATTTGCTGTATTTAAATCTACGTTATTCAAAATTGCATAGCCTACCTGTCGACTCTCACGCAAATGGGTTGAGTCGCACGCTTGTTATAACCTAGGCTATTTAACTGCTGAGTGCCACAGTTTTTTTTTTTTTTTTAACCAACTCACGAAATACCGAGAGTGAAAGTCCGCATTTCATTGTAACACGGACCAGTTCAATCACGCAAAGCATTGGCCAGTAAATAAGTAAATTATTTTTCTGCTCTGAATTTAGCCCATGAATTCATCGCTGTTAGATCGCATACAGTGAGAAACCGTGTCTTCAGTTGCCAATTACGATAATTGGAAAAGACGTCAATAAAGGAAAATGATTGAGATCTAGCCAGGACTAAAAGGGACATGTCTTTGCTCCGCTACTGGGTGGCAGGTATGATAAAGTGTCCGTTCAAATGAAATAAAAATAAACATAAAACATAGAAAATAAAGTGTCTTGAAGTGCTACTATGGCATCTGCCCTCGTATTAAGTGCCAGTAAAAGAACAGCTATGAGCCCGGAAATGGTCGGATAAGTAATGAAAACAACAAAATCACGAATCCACTTAAGGGTAGAAATGCATCATACCTTCCCCGGTTTTAAAGGACATGCTGTCCTGGTGTAAATGGGTTAAATTAGTTATGGTCAATGGCAATTATTCCAAATGAAGCAGGACTGGAGAGTTCCCTTTACCGAGTAGATCTGTGTCTCTGGAGGACGGATTAAAAAAGGAAAGGTTTTCTTCAATGTATGAGTGAGTTAAATTGTGTGTGTGTGTGTGTGTGTGTCTGTCTACATATATATATATATATATATATATATATATACACATCATTTTATTTATCTTTTTATTTAATTATGGCTAGCTGTTTTTTATTCTCGGCTTACCATAGCCATGACGATCACAGAACTTGTTTGACACATTGGTTAGTCAGAGTAACCATTAGTCTTTGCCAATGATACTGCCTGTGGTGCCATATTGCTCAATGAGGCATTTTGTTTAACTTTGTAGAATTTATACTGCATTCAAAAAACCCAAATGCTGAGGTTGCTCTTGTCTATTTTGCAAAAAGCCCAAGCACTTCGGTGGACCCCCTCCTACGTTTGTTTTTCCACTCTTCTATCTGGGGTAACATATTGCCTGCTTTTTCTTGATAGTGGAATGTTTCTTCTGTTAAAATAGGATATATGTCAGGCATTACCATGTAAGTGAGTTATAAGGAACAAGTGTAAGGTGTGGAAAGTGTTTACATAAGTTTGCAAGCTTAGATGTGAGAACTGCTTGCTTTTCATTGCAGGGTGAATATTCTGACCATTAAATATGCAGTTCCTTATTTGAATAAAGTTTTGTGTGCTGGCTTGTGGGACTCTGAAGAAAAATTGAAAAAAATTCTCAACTTTATTGTGGAGAAAAGGCGAGGTTTGGGTTTGAAGAGGTTACTTGGCGACTATTGATGTCCAACCACGCTTATATTGATAAACTCATGCTAATTTCCACCAGAACATCCTTAATTCTTATTGAATTTCATGTGTCAAAGGTTGATTTGTGTTAAAAATATGATATCTTTATGATTTGACAGAGCACCATTTTGAAGGCTCTGAGAGTTTGGGAAGCCACCTGGGGCGCTGTCATTTTTTTACAAACTAAGTGACATTTCTCCAAACCTAATGAACGGATTTTGATGAAATTTACTCTGAATGTAGATCTTGGGCAATGGTTTATATAAGTATCAAGATCATGCGGCTCAAGATTTTGAATCTGGATCCAGATCCGGATCAATATTTCATGATTTTCAAATAGGCAATTCTCCATAACAATTGCAGCATTTCTACCAAATATTGACCAGAAATATCGACATGGTAATGAAAGATTCTTAAAAGATCGGTAATGACTTCCATTCTCATGGGTCCAGGTCCTGATGAGGATCAACAATTTGGACTCCAGAGGTAATACCTCTTGATGAATGCTTACCAGATCTGGCACAACTTTGACTATTCAACATCATTTGTGGAAATGACAAAAAATATTCCCATCCGAGCAACTTGACCGATCATTCTGAAATTTTCCCCGAGAGAAAGATCTTGCATTTTTATCAACATCATCTCTTGGCGGAGGTCCGAAATCTCAGATTGCTCTTTTTTATATGTTTGCAGCCCTTTTTTTCCACCAAAATCATGAAAAACAAATGTTTGCCATTAACATGGCAAGATCCCCCACTGCCTCAATTTTATTCGTCCGTGCAGACGTACAGACGGATGGATGGAGCCCAATGCTATATCCTCGCTTCGCGCTAATCGAATTAAATACTAAATACTACAAGTGTCTTGTCTCAGTTGAGACACATCCCCCCTCTGTGTGGAGCTCAAATCTTGAATTATAAGGCAAAAAAATCGCATAATTAGCCATATTTGGCCTCTGCGCAAAGGGGTTAAATAACGCTCTCACTTGCATCTTCTAATTTACACGGAAACACACCTTGCAATATCACTACTCCCTTGATATTTATCTCTCTGCCCAGCTGTATGGAATTCTTAAGGAAAATACAAATTTGTCCATGCGGCCAGAGGAAAGTAGGATTAGGCATAGCCATCAGTTCGTGCGCATATCATCAGATGTAGCACATGCAGAAAAATTGGGCCCTATCTACCATATTCCAAAACACGCTGACACATGGAAGAAAAGTCATTGGAACCAGAAAGTGAAAGAAAACATTTAAATGTACAATGTACCTTAAAGATCAAAACTGTTGAGACTTATTTCCTATTGATTCAGTCACCATAGCCAAACATTGATTATACAGTAATAGAATTCACTCAAATAATATTTGGCTGATACTTTAAACCCAAGAGACTTTTACATTTTGGGGGAAAACAAGGTACAATAATCCAAAATATTACCCTGACATCTGACACCAAACCAAAAAAAAATCCATGAATTAGGGTTGCAATAAACACAAAATAAAACTGAGGTCTTGCACAGCTTTGTTTAAAAAAATCATACATACAAGAACTGGTGTGCATCAATGCTTCTGAGATCATGCATGTTTATAAAGAAGGATGGAGAGTGAGTGCAAGAGATTTTCAGGACCAAGCCTCCACTTTCTATGTTAGCAATAACTGTGCCTTTGTCCTACAGGTCTGGCTGTTTTTCACAATGATAAAGTTTGAAAGTGAACTGAAGAAAGCCATTACAAAATAAAAACATTTCGACAAATATCACTTAATGCCATGATACATCCATACAGATTGTACAAAGAAATTAGTAACAAAATCCTTGAAAAAATCTGACTGAGTACACATGTATGTGTGTATGAGGAGAGCCTTTATTTTTGAACACATTGATTTCCTGTTCCTTGTACACCATAAGCCCCAGCAATTCTGGTATGAAACACCACAAAAGAGCAAAATGATTAAAGTGTGGCTTCACACTATAACAGACTGTATTTTATGCTCCTTTTTGAAATTGTGGTAGAAACACAGTGAGAAAGAATGAGACAGTGGATGAATTTTTCTGAGGGAAAATTTTTCATCCCATATCTGGGGTTAAGAATGCCAATGGATGGGTAACACAAAGAAACAGAAAAATACATGCATTTCCATTTAATTCAACTTGACTTTGATGACGTGTTGTTTAATGTAACACTTGTCAAAAAAAATTGTCAAAGCTACAAAATCATTCTGTGCACACTGCACTAACCCTCTCAGTTTAAGAGCTAAAGACAAAGATACTGGTGAAACATTTATCTATCCTATTGTCAGGGCTCTCAACTTTTCTTGCATTTGGCGTGAGCTTTAGTGCTTCATTCACGTTTCCGTGCTGTAGTGAGCAATTATTCAAACAACGCAATGCGCATATTTCACGATCGTTCAAATTGTTTAAATGAAATAAGACCTATTTCAAACATTTTAGTGCAATTCCATTGCTTCTAACCCCTGAGTGAAGAAAAGCGTGAGAAGTCCGGAATCATAATTGATTTCCATATTACTAGAGGTGAAATCCACCGTGATGCATGTGAAACTGATAAACTGCAATACATAAGTATTTCAATTCCACCTAAGAATCTCTTACAAACGCGCTGATTGAACAATTTCTGTCTACAGCATGGGAACATGAATATGTCATTTAAACTCAAGACGAATGCGTGAAAGTTGAGAGCCCTGTATTGTATTTAATCCAACACTGAGTCTGGATGTGAGGGAAACACATCACCCAGATAATAGACCGATCCATAGCTCCACCCACCCCCTAACCAGGCATAGCAATGGCCGGACCTCGGTCATTGTAACCTCATTGAAAGCGCTTCCTGAAAACAACAATCTCGAGTTTTTAAAAACGGATCGCATCGCAAAAAAAGCAAAAGACAAGGGTTATAATTATTTTTTATCTGGGAATATTCGTTAAGTGTCATTCTGGATCGACAAGGAACAGTGCAGGGTACGTAGCATTCAATTTACATATGGTGTGATAAGAACATAAACCTTTTCCGGAGCAGCTAAGTGTTATTGCCCAAGACAGTCTTGGATTGAAACGGATTTCTGAGTAAAGCCTGCATTAATCGTATCAGGTGTGTTTCTGCTCTGTTTGAATGAAAACCTGCAGCCTCTTGACCCTTTTACGACCTAGTGCGAAACCATCAAGAGGCGTTATTGTTCGTTAACAAAGCGAGTTCAGCTTTCAGAATAATGAATAATTATTAGCGGATTAATTGCCATATCCAGCCCTCTCCCTCCTGAAAGTAGTGTTTACAACCCTGTCTGGGAATCTCGTGTCCGATTTAAACTCACTGTTACAACACCGCTTTACCATTGTGTGAGATTTTATAAGGTCAAAAATGCGCGGATGCACTCTTCCCAATAGAGAAAGCAGTTCGGATAAGTGTTTGTCTGAGGGGCGCTAGCTGGGTGCAGTCACGTGACTCCAGCCCTGGATCTCATTGGCTGGATAGGCGCGGGTGGGCTGTACTCTGGATCGGTCTATTAACCACAGTGTTATGAAAAAGTGTTTGCCTGCTCCTCACTTTCTTCTATTTTTGCAAATTTTATCACTTATATTTTCAGATCATAAAACCATTTTTAAAATTAGACAAAGATGACCTCAATTTTACAAAAATTTAGTTTTTAAATGCTGATTTAATATAGTGACAGAAAAAAGCAATCCAACCCCGACCTGGCTCTATTGGGAGAAAGTAATTACCCCCTTATTTACTAAATCAACCAATTAAACAAATGTAATTGATAATTTGGTTCAATTTCACTAGACAAATCCGGGGATGATTACTACCAGCCCAGCTGAATCTAATCAACTCTTAAATAGAACCTGTCTGGCAATGGGAAGAAGACAAAAAACAGCACATTATTCTTCTCAAATTTCTCGAAAAAAAATTTGAGAAAAGATGAGAAACAAAGTTATTGACAACTATTATTTTTTTGAGGGTTACAAAACCATTTCGAAGACACTGGAACTCCAGTGAACCAAGGTGAGGACAATTATCTACAAACGGGGAAGACTTAAAACAGTCGTGTGTGAATTCCTCCAAGAGTGCATGCAACTCATCCAGGAGGTCATTAAAGAACTTAGAGTTGTATCTAAAGAATTAGTGCCCTCACTTGCCTTAGTTAAGGTCATTGTTTTTGATTCCATAGTAAGAGGCCAGGCAAAAATGGCATCCATGAGAGTGCTTCAAGGTAAAAATCACACCTGACCAAAAAAAAAACCTCACAAAGGCTCATCTCACGTTGGTCTAAAAACATCTAGATGACCCCCCGGACTTTTGGGGGTAATACTCTATGGACTCTTGAGCCAGAAGTGGAAAACATGCCACCTGTTTCATCTGGGGGAAAGCTAACCCAGCATTCCATAATAACAACATCATGCCTAGAGTAAAATGGGGTGTGGTGGGATTTGTGCTACAGGACCTGGGCGATTGCCATAATTGATGGAGCCATGATTTTGGCTGTCTATGAGAAAATTCTTAAAGTGAATGTCTGCCCATCAGTTTGTGACCTAGAGCTCAAGTGCAGTTAGATTCATCACCAGGACGATTTGAAGCACTTGAGCAAGTACACCTCTGAATGACTCAAAACAAACAAGCTGCTTAGTCAAAATCCTGATCTGGGACCAGTTGAGATGCTGTAGCATGACCTTTAAATAGATTGTTCATGCTGGAAAATCCAAAAATGTGGCTGAAAAAAAACCAATTCTGCTGAAGAGAATGAGCCAAAATTCCTCCATAGCAATGTAAAAGACTCAGTGCTTGTTATCGCAAATGTTTGACAGCAGTTGTTGTTCCAAGGGCGGCATGACTGGTAATTAGGTTTAGGAAGCACTCCTTTTTTTTTCAACAGGGTGATCGGTCTTGAATAACTCTTTACCTTCAATAACTGTAGAGCTGTATTTTGTATTTACTCCCATTGCCTTTGTATTTAAATTAGTTGGATGATGTGAAAAAAAAAAAATATGACAAATAAACAAAATCAGGAAAAAATAGGATAAGTGGGAAAATACTTTTTCACAGCTCTCGGTGGTTCAGAATTTCTTAATGTTCAAATAATCGCAATACACTACTTTACTTATTTTAATTTTTAGGCTCCCTAACATTAGGTACCTGTATAACTCCACAAAGAATCTCTGAGAAAATCCACATATTTTTATTCTTAATATCCTAAATATTATGCTCTTCATAGATAAATGGAACCAGACATTGAGTGCATTTCTGAAAAGCGTAGTTGTTAACTGGTTAGCAGCTTACATAGTTTGTCCATACACAGTTGGACCCATTGACTGTGAAAGTTAGCATCTGTGATTTTGGGAAACGTACCCATTGTGTTTATTTATTTTCCCATTTCAATCAGAAGAGACAAGTAAGATTGTACAGAATAACGGCTGATATGATTCAATCTTGAAAGAAAGTTTTTGGCGCTTAGATTCTGGACAGAGATTTAGTAATTGAGGAGAACAGAATTTCATAAAATACAAATTTCAAACAACAGCTTGCACACCCATTCGGACATGTGAAACAATGTGTATTATAGCTAACGTGCTATTAATTCAATGTTAAACTCAGCTTTGTTAGTGTAGGTCACTGAATAACGCACAAAAAAAAAATTGGTAGGTAGCTTTGCAGCTGCTACACCAGCAAAAATTATGGATAAAGCACACTGAAAGTTCAAAATGAACTGCAACCATGTAGTATTGCCAAAAGTGATTTTTAGCTCTGCCACATACACTACCGGTCAAAAGTTTTAGGACACCCCAATTTTTCCAGTTTTTTATTGAAAATTATGCATTTCCAGTCCAATGAATAGCTTGAAATGTTAAGTGGTGACCTGTCAGAAGTTTTAAACAAAAGGAAAGGTTACCCAGGTTTTTTGTACGCTGTCGAGTGGGCGAAAGGATGGTTCCTCAGTGTGTGACATCAACTGTCAAACATGGAGGAGGAAAGGTGATGGTCTGTGGCCGTACTGTTGGATCCAGGGTCAGTGACCTACAGAGTGAAAGGCACCTGAACCAAAACAGCTACCACAGCATTCTGCAGCGCCATGAGGTACCCACTGGTATGCGCCATATGGTCAGCAGTTCATCTTACAGCAAGATAATGACCCAAAACATAAGTCCGAGCTGTGCCAGAACTACCTTAGGAAAAAAGAACAAGATAGTAATCTTTAAAACATGGAGTGGCTTGCACAGTCTCCTGACTTCAACCCCATCGAGATGGTTTGGGATGAACTGGACAGAAGAGTGAAAACAAAGCAACCTATAAGTGCCACAAATTTATGGGAACTTCTGCAACAGAGTTGGGAAGAACTTTCTGAAGAATATTTTACTTCCATTGTAGAAAGAATGCCACCAGTGTGTTCAGTTCTTATATCTGCCAAAAGTGGCTACTTTGAGTCTTAAGTTTAGAATACATTTTGGTTTATAAATTGATTCCATGATTTCTTTTTTAACTTCAATTGTAAATTTTTTTCTATCATGTCTGTGCTTTCATTCCAGAGTGCAATGAGACATTAAACTGCATCATTTTCTATTAAAAAACTGGAAAAATTGGGGTGTCCTAAAACTTTTGACTGGCAGTGTATGTAACATTACAGCAGATGGGCAATGCTGGCTTGCAGCAGTACATTAAAACATTACTTTTAATTACATTAAAACATTACTTTCAATCAATTTTACTGATGGTATAATAGTAGCCGTGAGTATTTACTGCAGCCATGTTCATTAGTTAAGTTCAACAGTGATTTTTCTTTTATTCTGAATGAGACAATAAATGGTTCAATATGGTTTAGGATCGCAACTAATGCTCTGTGTTCTCCAGTTCCCTCCGTCACAGGCTGTGCAAGTGCAGATATTTTATTTCCATGTTGTATATACCTGGAGTGTTTATGTGTATATTTTCACTACATACAGCATTTCATTGAATCTGTCAATTTGTGTATTTTTCTTTAAATTTGTTGTTTGGATTTTATGCTCCCAATGCCTCTGATTGACAACTTATATTCTTCCTTTGCAAACAAACTTAAGATTCAATGGATGTGGGGTGTCTCTCACACAAATAATTTAATCTGAATAATTTTTCTCAATATGATTCCCATTCTCTCTCTAGCCATGTGACTTACGCTCATGTTTGAGCTGCAGTTCTAGAGGGGATTCAGTCTCCTCACACATAGTAGACTGTGCAGAGTAATGTGGCCGCAGGAGTGGGCCACAGGTGAGATTTTATCGCTGATTTGCTGGGCTCATTGAAGTGGAGGAGTGGAAGTCGGCACCACTCCTCATACCCCAGGCGGATCTGATGACTGCTCTCAGAGCTTCTTTATATTTAATGAGCTGGTAATTTACACACTTTTTCATCTCCTGAACCTCTTTTCACTCCCTTGGCTGAGGCTCACGTCACAGTGGGAGGCCTCAAGTCTGCAAGATGTTTTGCAGGGGTGAAAAAATGCCCAGTTATCCAGAATATACACTTCTCCTTTCAAAGTTTCAGAATTACTGTGAATCGTGTGGACTGTAAAGAATTATTATTGTGATAACCGTGTAAAGTCATATCTTTTTAATATTTCAGATATTGTGGATGTTTAAGTTTTATGTACTCTACCTGCTACCTTGTTTAAAGGCACCATTTCTACACAAAATCCACCGCAAGGAGCTGGGAGATTATATTGGCTTTTTCCATCCCCTAATTACCAGCCGTCCCTTTCCTGTATCAATGGTCAGAATCAACACCAAATATCAGCAGCGCTCATTTAGCAGCCATTAGATGCAAAGGCTTGTGTCAATATAAACGGATAGACCTGTTCCCATCGAATAAATAAAACATGAGAGCGGTGGCTTTTTCTGACTCTCTAGGGGTGAGAAGAATGATCCAGCTGTGTTTTACTGGATGTTTGCCAGGCTCAGAGGCGATACTTTAGTAAGCTTGAATCTGAATTTCTGCTGCCGTCTCCGTGGGCACCATGGTGAGCATCACACATGTTGTTGATAGGATGGTAATAAGAGCTTCCTTTACTTTCCTTAATGTTAATTAATTTGATGACACATGGCACATAAGCTGTGAATGCTTTGCCCCTACTGCTACAAAATTCTTTGAAGGGCATAATAGCAGCAGCGGATAATCTTAAACCATTCATTTATTGGCGAGTTATCTTGCTGACCAAACCTTCATTCCAGTGTCAAAAACTGAAGCACTCTCAGCAGTTTGTTGTTGTAATGAGCATTCAGTTACTGCCGGCACTATCTATTCAATACAGGAGTGCTGCACTGAGTCAGGATCAAGAAATTGATTTTTTTTTTTTTTCAACAGAGACATTTCTTTCTCACCTATAAACGGCGTTACAAGTTGGAAATTTTCACTTGGGGGTGGGATATAGGCCATTGCCATCTCATTCCTTTCCTCATTCTCATTCAATCATTGAATGAAACCAAATAGTGTAGAAATATAATAAAATGGTCTGTAAAAAGATTTAAAAGCTCTACGGTACCTATACTGAAATAAACACAATCTACTGCTTAAGCACCTTGGAAAGTTTTGTAGAGGTCATCTCAAAGCCAACATTCAGGAGCAGGACAATGCATCAAACACAACCTATCTGCCTGTCTCCCATAAAAGCCATTCTGCCTGCAGTATGAGTTTGATTCTCATAATTGCTTCGAACAAAACCTTATTCGTCATTTAATATACCTAATGTAATTCAGCTCATCCGTGGCTTGAAATTCAGAGTGTACTTCTCAGCCCATCAGAATACTACACTTAAATTCACTTCAAGTCAACCATGACTAATTCTCATGGTCATATTAATACCGATGCTGTAACAAGGCCAGCCTCACAATAAATACCTTGCCACCTTCACCTGGAAAGTATACATGTTAATGAATTCAAGGTCCAAAAGGTGATTAGTATATTTTGGTGCTTTCCCATTACATAGTACCGGCTCTACTCTACTCGGCAGAGGGTACTTTTTTGGGGTTGCTTTTCAATTAGAGGATAGTACCGCCTTCGTGGTACGGAGGTATGTTACTTCGTGGTATGTTACTGCCGCGACAGCATCCTCAGTTATATCAAGTTTACTTTTGTTCCATCGAGTTTGTTAAATATTTATGTGTTTAAATCAGGGCACATGCGCTACCGTCACCTCATTATGGCACTAAAGTGCGTGAGTGTTTAATTGTAATTTATGTTTGACATTGTCCTGATGCATAGGATAGCAGCTGCTGTTGTGTCAGAGCACTACCTAAAAACGCAAAGCAGTGATATCCGCAAAAGGCATAGTATTGATAGAAAAAGGCAACATATTCTCAAGGCATTTGTGTACCATCAGTACTCCATAATGTAACTACAGCCTCAGACAAAAAATATGGAATCACCACGCACCAACCCCTGGAAAAAAATATGGAATCACCACACTCCGAGGATGTTAATTTACCTTTTTTCCTTCATAACAAAGGAGCAAACAACACATATTACAAAACAATTATTGTTTACGATCTTGACATTCAGGCTTCATGAAACATTTCACTTTGAAATGGATGGAAAAACATGGAACAAATGCGCAAATCGCAGGAGATGGCAGAGTTTTAGAATTTATTGTTTACAATGCGTTATCTCATCTGATATAACGTTAAGACAAAAATTATTCGTCAACACCCGTTAATTATTTTTCTGCGCGATTTTCTTTAAATGGGTGTAGCATCACATAATTTTCACAAATGGAATTATTTAGGGGAACATAACCAGACACAATACCGTCACTTAATTTTGCCACAAATGGGGTCACAGGCAAACAGAAACACATTTCATGAATGTAGCAGGGGCCTATTGCACAAAAGTCGGATCCTGAGATCGTGGATCACCGCCAAAGCGAGGATTGCCATATCCCAAACAGGGCGTCGGTGGCTAACTTGATTGCACAAAGCCAACGGCGGGTGGAGGAGAATTGGCTAAGTGAAGCTTGTTGCTGCTGATCCTACTGAATGCGCCCACGCGGCTGCCTCAAATAGACCCAGAAATGGATCACAGAATCACTGATCATCACCATGGGCATGAAGTAACTGCAGCAAACGCATGCGCCAGCAACTCTCAAAGACTACGTTCAAACAGAGGGATGATGGGATTGCTGAAATATTTGTGCTTGCTGTTCTTTTAGTTTCTGTCTGAAAGGTGCGAGACGTTTGAAAGGAGTATTAAAGTTAGCTAAACTCAAGTGAGAGTAAACTCGGGAGATGCTTCAGCGCCGTCAAAAAAGAGTAGCTGATGCACTTCGGCGTTACCATGAACAACCTAAGCCGTCGCTGCCAGACTGACTTAAAATCTGGCAAATCCCATTGTGTATATTGTTACATGTGGCAAGCGCCCTTTATTTTTCCTCTAGAGACTGAATTAATGGTTCTATCTAGAAGACATTCTCAGATAAGCTGAGTTTACTTTATGCTTATAATCACCTCTGATGGAGGCATACTCAAATTAAAAAAGTAGAATGTTAGCGTCAGAAAACTACGTCATGGAGCCTCCTGAAATTGTTTGATTTCAGTATCGTGAAGCGAGCGACATAGCACTCGTGTCCAGCATTAAAGCAATGATTCTACCTTACCCGTTGCAGTCTGAATAAAGACAGAGTAAAGTAGCAGCAGTGCTGTAGGTAGGGGGTTACTACGGAGATTTAAGACCGCGCTGAAACACGGTAACCTACTTCATCCAGCACTGCTCATTTTCTACTCTGATGGAAGTCTCAACTTGTGGAATAAGGACAAATTTGATAATGACAGATTTTAAATATGGTTAAAATGTTACATGGAAGGGGGACTGATTAAACTGTGATGGTCACCGTCACATGGATACTTGAATATAATGTTCGAATATTGGCTATTTTACTGACATCAATGATCGAGTTGACGAGTTTCAAAAATAACTATTCTGGGCCTTTTATAATTGAGATTGAAATGTGTAGTGGACAATTCAGAATGACTGTTAAGGACATTGAATTTAAATTTTGGCGAGTGCTGAATGAAGGGAGGTGAAATTGGTTGCAGACAGGAGCTTAGCTAGTTCGTAAGCTTGCTTTGGAGCTGGCTAGCTCCTCAAACTTTGTTTCCATAGTAACTAGTGCCATGGCTCAGCTCACACATTCTGTGCTACCGAAATGGGGCTTGAGATCAGGCTAATCCCATGCCGATTCCAGGCTAATCCATTATCCTGCCTTTGTGCAATAGGCCCTTTGGCGAACAAGCGAAACCGTGTTTGAAAGGTAAGGCAACGCACACTATATCGAACCAGTAGCCTAAAACAATATTCGTCGATGATCATAATAACTCTGTTAATCTTGAGACTTGTCAATCTAAAACAAATGAAGGAACAGACTGGAGCACTCAAATCACTTGCATTAGTTTCGAGTGCTCCAGTCTGTTCCTTCATTTGTTCTGAGTTTGTCCTTTTCTGTGAACACCGACCTCTGGCAAGAGAGGGGCTGAAGCGCAAGGGGTTCCTTTAACTTCTTAACTTCATGTAACTCAAATGAGACATCCCGAGGTCCACTACGGAGTCATCTTTCACAGTGACGATTCTCTCTGACCAATCAGTGGGCTGCGATGTCGTATGTCACATTTTAGCACCTACTAGTACCTGGTCGGTCATTTTTTGGAACCCCAGGAGAGCAGGTATCAGAAAAAAGTAGTTACTACTTCCTGATACTAGGTACTTTTTCATAATGGAAAAGCAAAAAAGGCAAGTAGAGTGGAGTAGAGTAGAGTAGAGCCAGTACTGTGTAGTGGAAAAGTGCCCTTTGATTCATGTCTACGTACCCCTCGACAACTCGGCCAGCAAATTGCTAACTACGTTGTACTTCTGCCAACCCCCTGAGGGTACATTAAGGGAAATAAAATCTATTGTTGTATTTTTGTAGTCCCCTCATCTTCTTCTCATCTTATCTTATCTTAAATGTAGCTCCATCTCACCCAGCTTTGGCAAGTGCCATCCCAGAATACTTGTATGAAACTGTTTTTTTAATGCGTCACCCATCATGCCTGCATATCCCATCCACCCTGAATCCACCAGGTGCTCTTTTATCAACAATTTACCCTCAAGGTGATGATAAAATGGCAGACCGTTCTAATGCCCAGGAGGTGAAGCATCAGCAAAAACCTCAATGACTTTAGTCGCAACATTTCCTAGCAGAAGTTCTTACCCATCTGTTCATCTGGTGGCTTTCTCTCACTGCCCAACCATGTAAGCAATGCCTTCTCCTCAAATTTTTAATCCTTATGTCAGCCACATCCCAAGCATCAACATTATTGCTCCTGGTGATTTCACGCTTCTCTGTTTAATCATCAGTCACACAGTCTATGTCATCAAAAGTGCTGGTAAAGATCCTTAGCTTTCAAAAACAGACATTACCAGTGATTTCAAAAATCTTCAAGTCCATCGTGATTTATGATGTTTTTTCAAAGTATATTGGAAAGGAGCTTTCTATCTTGCCAAAAGGTTCACAGTTGGCAGCAAAAGAAATTCTAAACAGTCTTCACCCTCTCCAAAGCATTACGCTGCATACTAATCCACAAATATTCTGGGATGTTATTTAGTGCTTTTTTGGTGCCTTTGGCACCAACTGCAGATTAGGGTCTTTTCATGTAAGTCTCTACAAGCTTCATATACCTGGATTTTGTCAGTTTCTCCACTTCTTCCAGGTAGTCTCTCAAGCATAATGAGATTGGGTGGAGAGCATCTGTGAACAGCCATCCTCAGTTATGTCCACGAATGCTCCTTTGGGTTCAAATCTGGGCTTTTACTGGGCCACTTCAGGACATTAAGACTTGCCCCAAAATCACTCCAGAGTTGTTTTGGCTGCATGCTTTGGGTTTTTGTCTGGCTGAAAGGTGAGTCTTTGCCCCAGTCTGAGGTTGCGTGCACCCTGCGGATATAGTGTCCAAAAAATAAAATTTCATTTAATCAGATGTGATATAATCTTTTTCCTCATACTGCCGGCACTCTGTGAAGGGAGGGTAGGTAAGATATTTTAGAGGCATTTTTTGCTATATTTTTTCACAGCTCAACAAAAATCAATAAATTAAATGGTTTGACATTAGAAAAGAAAATCCAATACCTGTGGCTGTCACAGGTCTTTGAAATGGCAGTCCAGTCATTCCTGTTGGTCCAATCATTTAGTTTAATAGAAATAATTGGACTGCCTACACATCTGTCTACGCACAAACCTAACTACCTGTAGGCACCCTGCCCGTGCACTCATTACACATGCCTGGACAGTTAGGTAATGATGTTGGTAATCCTAGATAACCAGTTGTACTCAAATAAGAATGGCACAGATTGCACAGAAAGAGCAGCCAAAACGAGCTGTTCCACCTATACCTACACCAACAAGCTAGTTCTGCTAAACAAAGCAAGAAAAGAACGACTAAAGAAGAAAAGACGGTCACACTTTATTTGAAGTGTTGCTCACAAAGGCTTTATAAAGCAGGTATAATGCCTTCATAAATCATACATAAGCAAACGTCATGCTTTGTAAAGGGTGAAATAACACATCCTTCTTCAGCATGTGATGCCAGATGTGATATAACTGACGATGTCACTTGGCTAGAGGTTAATTGCGATGAAGGGTGACATTGTTAACAAAGTGACATTGTCATTGTCACATCTGGCATCACATGTTAAATAAGGATGTGTTATTTCACCCTTTACAAGGCATGACGTTTGCTTATGTATGATTTATGAAGACATTATGTCTCATTTATGAAGGCATTATACATGCTGTAGAAAGCCTTTATGAGCAACACTTCAAATAAAGTGTGACCGAAAAAACCACTGCTAAGAATGATTCCTGAAGATGGCCCAGTCCGTTGTGCTCTCTCCACTGCGGACTTGTCTCCATTGACCAGAAGTGCTGATTCTGGAATACAATCAGGATCAGGGGCAATGCTCTCCTGCTGATAGCTCCAAAATATGAATGAATGTACTTGTACTACACTACGTGCACAATTCTATGGCGTATTCTGACTGGTCAATATATGTCACCAATGAACTGTAATAAAATCATTAGATAGCAAGCTAGTTAGATAGGTGGGTAACATTAGCTAATTGCAATTGATTCATGGGCAAACATTATGGGTGATATGCGCTACAAATGCGAAATAAACATTCAAAAATATTTTCGCTTTGCTAGGTAGCCAGCACCATACTGCTGGCTTCATACTCATTTTCTATTAACTTTGTGAGCTAATGCAACCATGCTAACTAGCATTATAACTGAGACGACTGGAATAACTTCAGGCATGTTTTCTTGTTTATGTTAACTACATTCATATAATGCATACATTGTTACAAAAACACGGTTATAAACTGGCACCTTTTTTGGCAGTTATTTTAACTGGCACCTTATTTGCCAGTTATGTCAACCGTAATTTTACCATCAGCTTATAACAGAGGTTCTATGTATGTTAACTGTTCACCACAGTTAAATGCGCGCAGGACTCTACTTACAGTTAAAATAACAAGAAGACAATGCGTTAATTTAACTGTTGAATTCAGTTACTTTATAACAGTGTAGCCAATAATGCAATTTTTTTCCCTGACTTGAATAATTGCTCTATCAAGTGGTTGGATAAGGTTTCATATGCACAATGCATCATTTCCTTTTATCTCTCTTCTCCCTTTCCTCTGCTCATCTGCCGCCTGCTGGACTGCATATGATCACGTCTTTCGGGGAAGTAGCTTTAAAGGGACTCAGAGGAGAGGGCTTTTTTTTTCTGCTCGCTAGTTTTTCCGATTTTGCTTACCCTGCCTTGACCTGTTGTTTATTATATACTGGGAGAGCAGCCATATATCTTTAACCCAAGGTAGTTCTCTTTGTGGCCAGTCTACAATAAATGATGAAACCCACTTTGTTTCTAGGGATATTCAAAGCTTTAGAAATGGGTGTTTGTCCATAGGCATGTCTGAACATAATTTTATTGTGGGAGTATGTGCAGCTTAAATTGGGCTTAATGGCTTGGTTTACACGACTGTAAATTTTGGACCTGTAAAGACATTACTGTATGCCTTTGTGAATCACGTCCAATCTATTGATTTTCCATTGGTGGATGCAAGTTGAGCTCTAGTGAGGACTCAATTTTCTCAAAACAAACAGCATTCACATGAGCTTAATTTGGGGTGCTTTAGCAATGGGTCCAAGTCCTAATCTAAATGAGATATTTCAGTTTTTTTTTTTTTTTTTTAATTCTAATTAATTTGCAAATATGGCAGAAGAATTAGCGCTTTGTCAATATGGTTTTATTACGTACAAGTGCATGTAATCAACTGTAAATGAAAAAACACAATACTAAAGTGCGAACAGTTGAAGGGAGCTGAATACTTTCATAAGCTACAGCCCATGTTGCAAGACCAGGTCTGGGAGACAAAGTTAGCGAAAAGGGAGGGTACTTTTCCCTGCATTGTTATTGCTTCTCCAGAATTCATATAGTTCTTTTTCGTAGAGTTCAGATCCTTTCCACTGCAGTCTTGAGACCCCACAGTGGGATACTTTCCTCCCTCTAGACATACAAGCCCCCAAGCAGTGGTTTTAATCTTGAGTCTTGGAAAGGAAACGATGGGCTTAATTATCAGGATGATTAATAGTGTTGTTTGACCCAGGAAAGGCCATAAACAAGAACAATACATTCTCTGGGGAACTCCAATATAGTACATAAAAATGGTTGCTCTCAGAGGAGCAGGCATCTGAGAAAAAAAGAACATATATATTCATGAAAAGAAAAAATAAGACTTCTTCACATATACAGCCAACGGCCTGTATTCTAACAGGTTAACAACTCAGCTTACCTTACAAGCTCAATTAGGTTTGAATATAACTCCTTTGTACTGGACTGGGGAACAAGATGTAACAACTAAAAAGGACATAAAGCCAGGATTATTAATGCAAACAGACCAACTTTAAAAATTACATTTACTGTTAAAATATTTTTGGGTCACCAATTTCTTGAGAGGATCTTTCGATTTCACTGAAACCCCTAAAACATCTGGCAGTGGTAAAATTAAGTTTTACATTCAAGAAATGTTGCAGAGCAGTGGGTAGGAAAAGAGTCTTTGGAAGATTAAGAGGTTTCAGATATCTTGCCAAAATGAGAATAGCACCCATAGCAACCATGTGTTGTATGATTTATACAACACAACCACTGTTGATGACTATGGACAGATACATTTGTAAGTTCATATATTATGACAATAGTTTTCCAGTTATTAGACCGTGATCTGGGTGAATACTTGACTCCGATTGGCTGCAGAGAGCACATTAATTCCAGATATATAGACACCTATCAAGTGGCTTCTATAAAACTATCAGTTGACTGTTCTAAATTAAAGTGCTGGCTACATAGTATCAGATGGTGTCTTGTCATCATAGCAACAGGGACACAGTCAAAGCCACTCATAATTTACTACAGCAAGATAATCTGATTGAATGGAAATGTCAAATTCTATTTTAAATAAGACAGCTAGCTTGCTGTAGCAAAGAACTCATTCTCCTGCTGTGGGTCTCTGTTGGTGCAAAATGACTGAGAAGTCAGCTTTTTTTTAATTTAATGTCGCAGCATGATTTCCATGGGCACCATTCCATGGAGGAGAATTAATTGTTGACATGTAAAAACACAAATAAATTGTTCCTGAAAATCATATTTACTTTTTTGTCAGCCGTGCACAATGCTATTGACTTTTAATCTTCCTAGCATGACATTCACTCTCTCCTAGCTGAGCTAAAGGGCTCTACGGGCACTGGGAAACCAAATTACAGCTTGTGAAAAACTTCTCATTTTGACTGCAAAATGCACGAAAATATCAATTAATGGTCTTCTTTTTTTTATTCTTCAAGTGATGATGGCATAAGCGGGATATTGCCTTTCAAGGTGTCCATAATCTGAAATGAATGGACTCCGTGGAGGCAACTGTCATTGTAATATTTTCCTTTTAATGAAGTCCGCCATTCATACCGTGAGTGCCAGACGTCAGTATTTATTTAAGCAGCTCTGCAGAGCAGCTGGAGGCGCAGGCTTGGGGATTAATGCTACATACAGGCTGCCCCAGTCAACAGCAGCCTTTTCATGCACAAGGAATTTAGACTTTTGTGATGTCCTGAGAATAGGGGCAGATTTGAAATAGAGAGCACAAAGTCAAGAAAAAGCCTTGTATTCAACAATCAGATAAAAACGGAATGACTGAATGAATAGTGCCTAGGAGCTATGATAGTTTGTATGATCTACATAATGGTTTCCTTGTCTGGCTGAATGAGCAAGAACAGGGAGTGTGGAAAATATCAGAACCCGTAAAAAAAGTCTAAACGGCTGCTACTTTTGAAGTCTCTAACCCGCAATGAGAAAAGTATGTACATAGGTCATTGCTATTCACATCGATGCTGATTAGCAGCATTTGTCTGTGTCCAACTAGCAGCATCCTGCATTTTAAGGCTCCAAAGGAAGATGACAATGCACACAGAGTTCCAAAGGAGTAAAAAAAAAAAAACAAAACTTGTGCCTTAAAATGGCTAAATTACATTGTGTTTGAAGTGGCAAGAAGCACCCAGTCAAATATTTAAACACAGCAAGCACAATGTGTAATTTAGCCATTTTTAGGCACAAGTTTTCTTTTCTTTTTTTTTCTTTTTTTTTTACTCCTTTGGAACTCTGTTTTCATCGTTACCTTCATTTGGAGACTTAAATTGAGAAATACAAAATGGCTGTATTACATTGTGTTTGAAGAAACACCCAGTGGAATATTAAAACATGGCAAATGCAATAAAAGAAAAAAAAAAAACCAGCCAAGGGAAAAAAAAAGAAAGAAGGAACTGTGGACACAGGTCAAAGCTCCCCCTAGTGGGACAGTTGTTACTACAGTAAGGAATAAAAACCATCGCATAGTTGGATCGATCAATATTTGAAGAAGTCTGAACAAAAAGCGCTAAATCAGGGGAGACCAAATGAATGAAGTAAAGATAGTTGCTTATCCAGATAACGAAGAGAGAAGAAATTTGTAATCGAGGGGCATCCTCCCTGAGCAGCTACATAGTAAATCCCCCTGTGGAGTTCAGATACTGGTGGTGGCGATAGCGGAAAACTTCAGATGACATTGATGAAGCTGATGAGGCCAATCTGGTGGTGACGATGAATCTACAAAGACAGAGCAGTGATGGGGAGGTGGAAGGACACGTATGACACCCTCTCAGCTTCCTTACATTGTGAGCAATATAAACTCCCGAATTACTCTCATATGTACTGACTTGATGATGCCATCATATTTACTGGCTTATTGACAGAATATTCTGACAAGTATTTAATTAATTTGGCCTACATAAGTGGAATACAGTGCTGTGAAAAAGTATTTGCCCCCTTCCTGATTTCTTTTTTTTTTTTTGCATATTTGTCGCACTTAAATGTTTCAGATCAAATTAAATCATCATTTTAAAATTGTATTTCGTATTTACTCAAGATATCTTTGTCGAATATTATAATTTGTTTGATGATCTGAAACATTTAAGTGTGAAAAATATGCAATAAAGTAAGAAATTGGGAAGGGGGCAAATACTTTTTTACTGCACTGTATGTGGCCCATAGCCTTGCCCCAAGCAGTTTTGACTGAATCGCCATCCTTTTGTGTCCCAATCCTTTGTGTTGTAACCATAGTGTATTGACACTGCCGCTTGACCCCTGAACAAAACCGTTAAACTCACATTATTCACAGAGATGTGGTTCCTATCAAGTCAAATTAAATGTAAGTAATTTTGGATAACTTTAGTGTAAGACAGCCAAAGATGTACATTGGTTAATACTTTTACATAATTCATGATAGTCAGTTGCGATTATTGTATTCAGTCTCACTGAAGTTAAAATTAGGCTTGATAATCAACTAAAAACAGTTATGTATTGTAGAAAAAATATCATGAAGTTCAATAACGCTTCAAGTTCAATCTTGACAGCTAAAATGCCTAGAAATTGTCAAAATATTGAGGCTTAATTTCTTCACAACGAAAGATGATGTTGATTTGTTCATTATGACGAGCCTGCAGGCCAGTGCAGTTTATTCAGCAGCGATAGACACAAACTGCTTACTGAATATTGTCCTTCAAGGACAGGACCAAAAGTTAATACTAAATACTAAAACGACAAAGGAAAACAAAAACAAAATTGCACATACAAGTCACCATTTGGCCATTTAATGATGTTCAAACCATATTAGAGACCAAAGTTTCAGTATTTGCATTCATGTTCAGTGCTCCTTCTTGCTTATATTGCAGAAATCGTTTCACGTTACAATTAAACATGCAGAGAAAATAAATATGCACTGGCAGGACAAGACCGATCCTTCTGCTGAAATAATGAAAGGAGATGAAAAAGTAATTATTTGGACTCATGAATTTTAATTGAAAAAACCCTCTGTTCTGCCTCGTGTGTTGTCTTTGTGCTTATTTGTGCTTGTGCTTTCCTCTCGCTTTATTTTTCAGCTTTCATTTCCCGCAGACTGCCGATTGATTCTCTCTTGCCCAACTCCTGTGGTGTCGCGTGACAGCCTTCAGCATGCCTGCATCTATTTGTCCAATCACGTTTCCTCTCTCGGAATCGGCCGCGGTATTTCATTCATTGCTTCTACCTGTGCTTGATTCTGGGTCTCACTAAACTCTGAGTGAATGGTTCTCTGATAGGAAAATTACTAATCCGTACTAACCAGCACTTATTTGAGGGTGATTGTAAATATTTCGTCACATAATATTAACCTGATTAACTCATTAGCGAATGCAAGTGTTTCTAGCTTTTGTAATTCCTTCCTGAGCTTTCCTTGATTAACTCCGTTTAAAGCTACGCTTTCCTTTGCTTCTCTAGTGGTACTTTATACTTGTCAGGTTTAGATTACCTCAATCTAAACCATCTAGTTTGATTGATTGTCTCAGTGTCTTGTCTCGAGTCATTATTGTTAACCCGGTTCTATTGTTTCATTAATCCCAGGTGTTCCTGTTTCCATACGAGATTGCGTTCCAAGTCCCCGCCTCCTTCCATGTCTTTACCTGTGGGCAGGAGAGAAGAGACGTCAGACGGAACTTTGTATTGGCTTTGCTGAACACTGTGATATCGCTGCTCCTGTGCCTACCCCAGTATGTCCTTTGTTTGATTCCCGAGCCTTTTGTTTTGCTGCGCCCACGTCTTGTCTGCCCTGTGTCTAAGACTCTCAGTGTGTCCGTCAGTTTAGTTAGGTTCAGTTTTTGTTTTTCTAGTTTATTCACTCTTTGAGTGTGTATTTCTGTTTCCCCAGTGTACCTTAGTTTCTCCCATTTGTTCAGTGCCTTGTGCACGGTGTTTTGTTTCTGGCCTGTGTGCCAATTTTCTCCTTAGTGTTTGGTGCTTTAGTAAATACTTTTGAACCTGCATGTGGTGTCCCCCTGACCTTTTCTAACACCTTCTGCCATGATGCAGTGCAGTGAAAAGGTTTTAACCCCCTCCCCATTTCCTCTGTCTTGGCATATTTGTCTCACCTAAATATTTCAGATCATCAAATTAATTTAAATATAAGACAAAGTTAACTTGCATTAATGTGAAGTGCAGTTTAAAACTATTTATTTGCTGTAGGAGAAATAAGCTATTAAACCCTACCTGCCCTATGTGAAAAAAGTATTGCTACTCAAACAAATGAACTCAATTGATAATTGGGGTAAATTTGACTATGCGCACTGAGAATGGGTCACTGTCAGTGCTGCTGAATCCAAACATCACTTCAATAGTATTTCTCTAGCAATGTGAAGAAACCAAGAAGCAGCACATGATCCCACCATCTGCCATCAGGGTGAGTGTGAGGCATAAATGTAAAGCGCTTTGTGACTAGAAAGCGCCATATAAATGCAGTCCATTTACCACAATCTATAGAAATCCAAAGTCAATGATGTCCATCGATCAAGAAAAGCTTACAAAGCCATTCCTAAAGCTCTGGAACCCCAGCAAACCATGGTGAGAGTCATCTACAAATAAAGAAAACTTGGAACAGTGATGAACCCTCTCAACAGTGGCTGACCAACTAAAATTCCTTTGAGACTGCATCAAATACTCATCCAGGAGGTCTGGAAATAACAAAAACTGACATTTGTTGAACTGCAGACCTCACTTTCTTCGTTTAAGGTCCATACTCCTGATTCCACAATAAGAGAGTGACTGGGTAAAAATGGCATCCATGGGATAACTGTAAGGTATAAACCACTGCTGACCAAGACATGTGACTCTCATCCCACATCTGCGAGAATAAGATCAATTACAGTGACCTCTTGGGATAATATTCTATGCAGGGCTGTACGCTTACTTTTTTAAGAAGTAGCACAGGTGCTAGCAAACAAAAAAGAAAACAGACTTTTTCGGATCTAAACAAGATTTAAATTTTGGTTAAGGTTAAGTTTAGGGCTTGAGTTAGGGTTAGGGGTTGGGTGTTGGTGTGGTGTTTGGAAAATAAGTGACCACCCGCGTAAACTGAAGCTGTTTGCAGGAGCTCGACTAACTTTATGTCAGTTTGGCGGATGAACGAGCGATTCAAATCTGCCTCATCCGTCTTTGACGATGCGGCATGCTCTTGTTCAGGAAATGTAGTTTTTTTTAAGCGGTAGAATTGAAATGGTCAGCAAATACTTCAAAATACATTTCCCTTGATGTATCGCTCCTTCATATCTTAAAGACAATACACACCCACTCGTCTTTTGTGGTAGTTGAGGTAGTTGTGCCAAAGTTGAGGCAGATCAACAGCTATTATACAACCTTTAACACATGTGAGCGTTTTCAAATTTATCTTCACACATCATTTTTTTAAATTGCAAATGCAAGCAAAACTGTCGCACTGTATAGCCCTGGTATGGACTGATTGGCCCAAAATTGAACTTTTACACCTGGTACAATGTTTACACAGCATACCACAAAAGAGCATCATACCAACAGTCAAATATGGTGGTGGTAATGCCGTGGTCTAGGGCTGGTTTACTGCTTCAGGATCTGGGTGACTTGCCATAATTGATGGAATAATGAATTCTGCTCTCTACCTGAAAACCCAGAGGAAAGATATTCAGCCACCAGTTTGTGACCTAAAGCTCAAGCACAGGTGGGTTATGCAGCAGGACAATGATCCAAAGCACATCAGCAAGTCTACCTCTGACTGGCTCAAAAGAAAGAAAATTAAGGTTATTAGACTGACCTAGTCAAATTCATGATGTGTATCCCATTGAGATACTGCATGGCATGACCTTAAACAGGCAGTTCCTACTTGAAAAACCTTGATTTAGCTGAATGAAAACAATTCTGCTTAGTGGAGTGGGCCAAATTTCCTCTACACTAAAGTGCCAGACTCATTCTCAGTTATTGAAAATTTTAAATTGCATTTGTTGCCACCAAGGAAAGAAAAACCAAATAACAGACTTGAGGGAATTGTTTTTTATGAGTGATATTGGTTTTAAATAATTCTTTACCTTCAAAAAATGAAACTATCATTTAAAACTGCACCTTGTTTTTTTAATCTTGTATTAAATTTAAGTTGATGATCTGAGACATTTAAATATTACAAATAAGCAAAAACAGAAGAAATTGGGAAGGATGCAACTACTTTTTCATGGCACTGTACAAGTTGTTTTTTTATAGAGCAAATCTGTTCCAAAAGGTTAAAATTGCAGTTGGTCCGCATTTTGATTTGAGAAATGGCAGATTATGCGTCATCTGTCACCAGGACTATTCGACATTTTGAAGAATGTTTTCAAAATAATTTGGCCTGAAGTGTGAACTATTGGTAAATGGACATTTCAATCCCGGGGTCTGCAGATCACACAGAAAAAGCATTTGCTTGTTATGGCTGTAGACCTGGGGCTGTCAGGAACAAGTGGAGATTTTCGAAGAGAAGATAGAAATGATTGTCTGGAGGCCAGCACAGAATGACAACCATTGATGGACACAAAAAGCTTTTGCTGAATCCTATGATCCCCAAATAGATGAAAGAAATATGAACTGCAAAACTTTAAGGAGGCGTGTAACGTAGAAGTTATTTTAGGATGTCTTCTGTAGATAGAGCATCGACAAATGCATTCTTCACAAAAACTGCCAGATACTTACGCAGTGATTTCTGGGAACTCAAACTGATGCCACTTCTTTATTACCTGAAAACAAACATAATACCGAAAAATGCAAAACATTCAGCATGGAAGTGGTTGCAAATCTTTTTCTAAGTGTTTTGGACTTCATCGCAGGGAAAGCCACTATCTCCAAATGGTGAAATTATGTAATGCAATGTCAACATGGACCCGCATCTCACAGACTTGTGTCAAGCTGTTCTGAGAGCAAACAAATGCCATTTCCTCCCTTTGCTTAATTCTTTGAGGGATGGATTCCACATTTCATTGGATAGATGACATGATTACATCACATAATGCGTACAGATTTCTCGTGTTCAAATTTATGCTGAATACCTCTGAATTGGTTTCAGATTTTGAGACTGGGGAGGCCATTGAAGGATAAAACATTCATTGTCATATTCATGAAACCAGTTTAAGATGAATTTTGACATAATGCATTATCACGCTACAGGCAACCATTAGAAAGTTGGTATATTGTGGCCCTCAAGGGATGCGCATGTTCAGTCTCAGTGATTGGTTCCCCCTCACCATCTCCACAAAATTTCTAGCAATTTCTATTGAACTTTAAGCACAGAAATACCAACAGCACTAGATTTCTGCAACTGCCAAAATCAGACGGCTGCAGAACAGAAAACAAAGGGGCGGAAAACATCCGGATGATTACAAACGGATGATTATTGACCTGTTTTCAGTCATTGTCCTTGATCAAACTGTTTTCCAACAATATGAATAATCTATTGGCAGTTAAAAACACAGCTTTCTTTTTAATGAACAAAGAAAAGAATGAATGAAATGTGCACATATTTGTCACCAAATTACGCACTTTATTTCTCATCTTAACAAAGAGAATTGGCTACACATGAAAGAGGTGAGAACGAAACTTTCATTCAGGAAATTGATTGCAAACATATCAAGAGAAATGGCATGGTTTGCGCCCTCCCTGCTGTCTTTCCATTAGCTGCCACAGGCCAAAATTAAGAGAGGACTAACTTAGGTAAGGTTGAATGTATGAATGAATGCAGTAAACTGTGCCGATGTAACTTCGATAAACATCAGTAAAATAGCTGCAGATGTTTGCTGCTGTAAACTATTTTTGCTGCTGTAAACTATGAGTTGTTGTTCAGTAAAAAAAATTTGTTCTGTTTGACTGTTTCTAAGCCAGAGAGTGGTCAATTTCACATTATTTCGCGAGAAAGTAATTCTTGGATTTAATATAATTTTTTTAAAATTTTCTCTGTGTTTTAATAATTTCTAAGTCATTTCTTAATAATTTTAGCCAATATTAAAAAAATTACATTGTCAATTGATTGATTTTGATGAGGCGTTTTTTGTCTTAAAATCATCTCCTTGCTCCTTTATTGATTATTTCATAATATGCGAGTCTGATAAATTTCAGCCAATATTTAACAAAATTTCATCCGGCCAATTTTTTGGGTTTTTGAGCTCCAGAGTGGTTGATTTTGCATGATTTTCGGGGAAAACAATTCTAGGCTTACAATAATTTCCCTACTCTATAAATAGTGTTTTCTTTATATGTAGATCATTACTGACTAATTTCAGTCATATTCCAAGAAAATTTGGTTGAGTCAATTATTTTGGCTTTCCAAGCCCCGGAGTCAATGATATTGCATGATTTCTGGTGAATGTTTTTCTTGGCTTGAAATAATTTCCTGCTCATTTTACTGTTGCTTTCATAATATTTTGGTCATTTCTCATTAATCTTATCCAAAATAATAATAATTTTAAAAAAACACTGAAAATTGGTTTGGTCAGCATTTCTGAGTATCCAATCCTCCAAGTGGTTAATATTGCATGATTTCTGAGAAAATGGTTTATTGTCTTAAAATCATTACCTTGCAAAATCATTGCCATTTTCATCATAATTTGTGTAATTTCTGACTAATTTCGGCCAGAATCTAAAAATTTTTATTTGGTGATTTTTTTTGGACGGGGGATCTGCACCTTGGAATGGTTGATTTTGCAGGGTTTCTTGGGTAAAGCATTTTTTGCTGAAAGAAATATTTCATCTTTCCCTCTCTATAAATAATGTGAACCTTTTTGGCTTTCCAAGACCCAGAGCGGTCGTTATCGCACATTTTGGGGATGTGTTTCTTTGCTTGAAATCATTTCCCTGCTCCACTATAGTCGTTTTCATATTGTTTGGGTAATTTCTGATTAATTTTAGGCAAAAATCCTAGAAATTTTTGGGTTTCTGGGCTAAAAAAGCAGTTGATATTGCATGACTTCTGGGGGAAGCATTGCTCTGCTTAAAATCATTTTCTTGTTCTGTTTGTATTTTCATAATATTTAGGTCATTTCTGATTGATTTCAACTGAAATCCAAGAAAATTTATTCTGTCTATTTTTTTTTTTGTTTTTTGAGCGGGGGGTTCCATGTCAAGAAAGTGATAAATTTCACATGATTTCTGGGGAAAACATTTCTTGGCTTAAAATCACTTCCCTGCTTTTTATTTCCATTTTCATTATATTTGTCATTTCTGATTAATTTCAGGGGGGTACAACAGGAGAATAGTCCAATTTGGTGACAGGCTACATTTACGTGGCTGTAGACCATGTCTTAATTAACTTCTTTAGTCTGCAGCGATTTTGACCAGCTTATCTTGTATATTGTAGTTCAGGAAAATTAATAGTTGGTGCAAATGCGGACATCCTAAAAAATTTTCCAAGCTCGATTCAGACTGCTTCCCTCCCAGTGTCCAATGGATCAGTGTGTGTGTGGGGGGGGCTGTTCCTGTGCTCGTTTAAACAAGGATATCCTGCCTGGACTTGTTTTTCATGAAATGCATGCAAAAATATAAACAAGAATCTATAAATACATATGTCCAAACTCACAAAGAAAAAAAGAAAAAAAAAAAAACTATGAGTTGAAATATTCCTGGTTGCGTTTTCAGATGAGTTTACGATACAGCGGAGAAAATAAGTATTTAAACGTGTCAACATTTGTCTCCGTAAATATATTCCAAATGGGGCTACTGACACAAAATTTTCACCAGATGTCAGTAACAATCTGCACATACAAACATGGTTTGAATTGCAGGGGGGATTGGGTGTGTCTGACCCCCCTAATTACGACTTCAACCCACCTAAAAAAGGTAAAAACAACAGGTTAGAGAGTTCAGAACATTAATCCTTATCCTACCTATCATCATAAATATTACATTATATTTGTTATATTCATCCCTGGAAGAATCTTTTAATACAATTTCAGACACCCCTAAAGTAGACCATATCATTGACATTGACCCCTTATCTAAATGTCTTGCCTGCCTTTATCACTCCCATCAATGGCTTGCGTGTGTTGTGCCAAACGGTGAAGGCTCCTGTAAGTAGCAATCTAGTTAGTTCAATACACTTTAGCCTCTTTCCCTCATAGTTTCTGAATTAAATTGAATCAGGTGTCTACGAATGAACACTAAAGTGCATCTGTGGCTTGGCATTTAAGTATAAATAAAGGATCTCTAATGAGTGAGCCCAAGATATTGAATTATGTAGGAGATTAGAGTAGTAATTTTCGTTTATTCCAAGCCTTCCTTGAGGAATAACATGAAACAAATATTACCACTGGATTTATAATTACCTAGCTACCATGCTAACACTTTTAGCCATTAAATTCATAAATTCTAGTGTTGCACAATTACAATGACTCATTTAACTTATTAATATAATGGCAAAAGCGATGGCATGCTTGCTAGTGAATTATTAATTCCATTGATTAGAATAAACCGCAAATTAGAAACCAATGCTAGCGATGGTTAGCGGTTACCAGCAGGAGGATTGGTAACGTTAACCTGTTTGCCAAAGACCCTGTTCTTTACCCTGACGTTACCTTGTTCGGAATCTGATCGGGACGCCACAAAGCTGTTTAACATGCACAGACTGTATAAAAAGATTGCATGTGTGTAACGCCAGACCTGTATCTTATGAGCTGTACCATGCCAAATTTTAAACATTTATGGGATAAAATGAAATATCTAACGCTAGCTCACACTGGTGCTCAGTCATAATGAGCAATGAGACTATGGAGGATTAGTTGTACAGATATCACGTTTTGACATGAATAAAAATAGTGATGGAAGAACTACTCAGATCCTTTACCTAAGTGAAAATATCAATACCATAAAGTAAAAATACTTAACTACCGGTAAATGTCCTACATCTAAAATCCCGCTTTAGTAAAAGTAACTTATTAAAGCATTGGTTTCACAGAAAAGTGTACTGTGACCAATGTATTAAATTAATGAGACATTGTTCATGCTGATTTAAAAAAAAAAAAAATTTACCCTTATTTTACCAGGGAAGTCCCTTTGAGATTGAAATCTCTTTTACAAGGGAGCCCTGGGGGTTGAGGTGGGGATGGAGAGGGCAATTTGCACAACCAATTAGATCGGGGGGGATTAGGTGGCAGGTTGAAAGAGCCAGGTTGGGACTTTAGCCATGACACCGGGGAACCCCCTATTCATATCGAAGAGTGTCATAGGATCTTTAATGACCACAGTGGGTCAGAACCTCGGTTAAATGTCTCATTCGAACGACGGCATCTCCTTCAGTGCAGTGTCCCCGTCACTGCACTGGGGATTATTCCACCAGAGGGAAGATCGCAACCTACTGGCCCACGAACACCTCCAGCAGCAACTTAGTTTTCCTACATGGTCTCCCATCCAAGTTCTTACCAAGCCCACGCCTGCTTAGCTTCAGCTAGCAGCTGGAGCAGATTGAATAGTTGTATTGTTCCTGCCAATTAGTGAAGGCAGAAGCTGAACTGCCTTGAAAGGGTCACAGAATAAATCTGAGAGGTTGTGAGATGATGGATTGGGTTGAAAAGAAGAATAAAAGGTTCTGGGTTAATTTCGGTAAATTTTTCAGATTTTTTTTTTTTCCTTTTTCAAATTGTTGTAATATTGGAGAAAATATTGTTTCGCAGGAATAAGGTTGTAAAGGTCTTGAGAGAGCTGTTTGCTTTTACCCATCATGTATTTTAGCAAATCACATTTCTCAAAAATGATGGCACCACCTAAAACGCACTCACACTGCATCCGGTCTGAATTAATACATTTGGCATTTTTGCCCGTTATGTTTAAAAAAGCATGAATGAGTCAAGGTAATTTGTCAAGTTGATCCAACTAAATTGTATCTATGAATAGCAAATCTTTGACGAAACACAGATGTATCCCGACACGTGCATATTTTTCAGGGCAACCCATCCCACCGCTTGTTTATTTGTAATACATTACAATATGGGGAGACTTAAAATAAATAAAAACAAAGAATCCTTGGAACGAGAGGAGGATGGTAAAAATATTTGCAAACACATACGTCATTTGTTTATGAGTGACAGAACGATGGAAATTTCTCAGATACTGCAACTATCTGCTACTGTGGTCGAAATCTCATGCCCCTTGACTGTGATGCCTGGTGTTTAGTTGAAAGTGCAAGGTAAGGAATGATAATTTATCATTCAACTCATCAAATGACTCACTTATCAAATGAATCACTTAAGTGCAAATATCATTTGAAGATCTGAACATTCAGATTTGTCTGCATAGGTTTATTGACCACTTGACACAGAGTGGCCTCTGGGTGGACTACAAAAAGTTTCCAAAGCTCCACAGTGAAAATGGCTGACAACCAGTTCGAGAGCAACATTTCCTTTTTAATACAGAGCTACATTTTTAAGCTGTCAGTTGTAAACAAATCATTGTAAATTTTATTTTTTTCCCAAAAATTTTGTTTATTGGTTTCTTCGAATATGTTAATGACATTTCGGCGAGGGGAATTTTTAAACTATTTAAGCTCTGAAATAATTTTTATTCCATGTCTCTATGGGCTACTGAGGCTGAAAAATGAAGGTTTTACTGAAGGTTGACAATTTAGTAAGTTTTTTCAGAAAACCCTCTTAGAATGCTTCTTTAAAGGGCATCCTCAATCTTAATGGGTTTATCTCAGTGATCAGACAACTATGTACAAGGATCCCATGAGACCAAAGCTGCCATCAAAGGAGAGCGCAGACCACTGACAGCTCTCCAAAGTCACTGTTTCTTTGCGCACTGCTTTCATAGTCCTAGCATGCTCACAATCAAGAAAACAGAACATGCTCAGAAGGAAACTGATGAGCATTGAGATGGCCAGTAAGTGGCGCTTGAGCAATGAACAACACTAACCTAATCTGCCCAACTATATTCCATAATGACTGAGTGAACCGACCTAGCAGCCTGATTCATTCATTTTGTAAATTGTTGATGGGTCCAGGGAGCTGGCTCTCAGACTAGTTCTGATTTTAAGATGTGTGGATGAATTGCTGTCAGGCAAATAGCTGCTCTATGAAACACAATCACTGAACAGTGATTTAAATTCAGTAGATCATTACAGGGGTATGACTGGTGGTTGGGAGCATTTCTTCTTTATTTATTTATTGAATTTACTCCAGAATACGCAAGACATACAACTTTTATATCGCTGACTGAGCAATAGAGCACGCCTCATGTATGACAGGATAAAGCCCTTCACAGCCTTGAATAAACCACCAACTAATATAACTCAGTTTCTGTAACTACTGTATAATGAATTCAATTTCAGCTGTGATGAAATAATTCTATAAATGTGATTTTTTTCTTAAATAATAAAGTTCTTATCAATCTTCAATTTACTAGTTGTTGTCTGTTTTTTTGTTTTTTTTTTTGTGGGGACTGATCTCAGCAAGGCTAATCTCATATCAAACAAAAACTAGTGTTTCTAGCTTTTAATTGCCCCTTGCGCCTTGTTGCATGCTGTGTAGCTTTCTAGCGCCAACTAAATGATTTATTCAATAAGTCTCCTGTGCATAATGAAACAGCCAGTGGCTGAGGCCTGAACCAACACTTCAATATGAATATGAGAAATGGCAAGTGTTGAAATGGTAATCAATACTTGACTGAGATGAATTGAAGTGTATTGGTAGGCATTGACGGCAGCATGGTGGATAGTGCTTCTGCCTCGCAGCACCAAGGTTGTGCTTTAGATTCTAGCCTGGGGCCTTTCTTTCTGGAGTTTGCCTGTTCTCCTGTGTTTGCATTAGCTTCCACTCACAATGCAAAGGTGCGCATGTCAGGCTAATTGGAGAGTCTAAATTGCATAATATACAGTAGGCTGGGGTGTGGGGGTGAACGCTGTATGTGCCTTGCATTTGTTTGATGAAATATCTAAAGAATGTTTCCCTGCTGGAACAGGCTCCAGCCTCCCATGGAGGACCATTCCTGGACCAGGAATCAGCTGGTGAGATAAGGAACAGATGGATGGGTGGATGGACAGATGATAGGCCTATGTATGGAAACTTTAAATGATGAAGCGTGTTACTATATCTGGGCATTACAACAATAGTGATATGCATCCCTGAAGAACTTTTTCTCAATATGAAAATAAATAATCAATAAATGCATTCTGGGTCTACTGATAGGGAATTATTATTATTTTTTTTTTTTTAAGGGTAAACAAAATTATATGCTTAATACAGCGTGTGACATCATGTTGCCATGGCACTAAAAAAACTCCAAATAAAAGCCAAAATTACTTGTGCGTAAGTCTCAAAGTCAGTGTTCAAAAGGTCAAAATATTTAATTATCCATTGTATTCCCACATAAGACAGCTAAAATGACAAAAAAGGTTGAAAGAGAATCAAAGGATTATCTAGTGTTTTAAAATTGTAAAGGGAGAGATTCAAATGGGCAGAAATAGTTCTTTGGTTTGCCCATACATCGGGACGCAACGCTTGTTCTTACACTGGTAAGCATATTCTAGGTAAAATGATTTTTCAGCAAGATTGTGGCATGTAAATTTTACCAGAACAAGCTACGATATCAACAATGGAACAGCACTATGAAATAAGCTTACTGTGTTTTCTCTTGAATGTTATCGCTTTAAAGAGAGTCGAAATTTAAGCTTAGATGTATTCTCTATATCATGATCATATAAAAGTAAGAAATTATTTCAATTTAGACTTTATAAAGATTTCAAAAGTGATCTTAGATTACTGGAGTTTAATAATGAATACTGTATTTCATTGAACTCACCGTGACTTTATTAACCTTGTTATTTATGCCTGCGATACTTTTCCACATAACAGGCAGTGCTGATTAGTAAATGCCTCTATGTCAGGTGTGTCCAATCTTATCCGAAAATAGCCGGTGTGGGTGCAGGTTTTTGTTCTAGCACATGACTAAGACACCTGACTCTGCTCAGAGAGGTCTTGATTGAGGCCCTTGATTAAGGAATAAGTTGTATCAGGTGTTGTGGTACTAGGCTAAAACAAAAACCTGCACGCACACCGGCCCTTTTCGGATGAGATTGGACACCGTTGCTCTATGTGATCTGATCTAAAGTGGCTTTCTTCCATTTTGATTGATTTCTTTGCTACTTTCTTTCCTCTCAGAAGCAAAGTGACTGCGTTCCATTATGAATGGAATGTGGGTTTGTTTGGAACTGAAAATTTTTGCGTCACAATAACGTCACGTCACCGCTTTAGGACTCAATAAGTGACTTTGGGCTTGTTTTTTTCTGGAAGTAGCAAGGAAGCACTGGCAGCTGTAGGACACATTTTTTGGGCTTCTTGTCTATTTAGGCTTGTTTTTAACTTCCTGAATCCCAACATACCCTTAGCGGTAACACCGGTATTACGGGCAGGGGTGGACTGGAGCAAAAAGTGGCCTGGGAATTCGTACCTGACTGGCCCACTCTCCAGGGGACAGGGATGGGGAGGTCGTGGCCGGGCAAAAAATTTCACGTTATTTAACAAAAAAATTCGAATTTTTACATCACATTGGTCCATATTTCTGATGAAACATTGATATTATTAGTTTTTGAGTTAATATAACACCAATTAGCCAACAACAAAATAACTGTAGTGTATATTTAACACACAAACCCAGTGGGAATATGCATGTGTTATCTAAGCAGATGTTAACAGATCACCAAGTCATAAAGTTGTAAAATTTCTCAGTTTCAACATTTGGTATGTTATCTCTGTTCTATTGTGAATATAATACTGGCTGGTGTTATTCATTGCCTTTGATTTTATTCACAATTTACTCTTTGGCCCAACTATTTCGGAATTGGGGGCATATTAAAGATCCTATTTATCTTAAAGATGTCCTGAAACAAATCAAATACAATGATGCTGTCCTTTATCAAAAACATAACACTATCAACATATAAACTAAGGTATTTTATGGAATTATTACTGTTATTATTATTATTGTTATTATTACATGAATGAATGTGAAAAAGAAATGTGACTTTAGGGCCATTTAGAATTTTTCAAGAAGACCATTACATTATTTGGATTCATTCTCACAGACTTTTTTTTTTTTAAGTAATATATCTTAGTGACAGACTCTAAAGGGCATAGAATTGCCCACGAGCCCCAGAACCGCAGTACTCGCTGGTTGCAAGTTTAATAACAGGTGATTCTAAACGTCAAGACAGGGTTTTGGACTGGAAAATTATGAAAGTCTTCCTGTATTCTAGGAAAAATTTCATTTGGCATAGTAAATCAATGAATCAATATGCATTAAATAGCAGGCTATTGAAAACTTGTCCATCAGTGGGGTCGTTTTGTAAGCTCAAGCAAATTTTAACCGAACACATACTTGCGATAGCCTATTCATTTAACGTCAGTCTTACCGCTTCCGTGTCCCCCTCCAAATAAAAACTGCTTGCCTCATGAGGGTCATCATGTCCAAACAGCTTGTCAGTTTTTTTTCCATTTGAAAACCTGAGCTTCCAATGCCTACTCTCTTTATGCAAAAAGCTTATCTGCCTCTCCATTGCTTTTTGACATTTTTATCTGATCTCATTGTCATTGAGACGCGTTTTTACACTGTTAACACAACAAGGGACATGCAAGGCTATGAGTCAAACAAATTTCACAGCAAGCCTGCTTTCTTGAAATCCTAGGACTAAAACAACAAAATAAAATTAATTGTGGATAGCCAAAGCCCATACATCATTTTTTTATTTGCAAGAAAACACTATTTTGGCCATTCCTATGGCATAAAACAAATATATTAATTGACACAAAAAATGACCATTATGCAAGACAACCGGAATAGTGATGTGGAACCATCAAATGAAAATAAGTGGGTATTTATTCTAATTACACTTTCATCATGCGCCAGTGCTGGCTGATAGGTGAGTTGAGCTGGTGAAGTGTTATATTGGCCGAGTCTGATGGGCAGTGTTGCACTTTGTCCTGCCCGCAGCAACAAGGGTCAGGTCCAATGGGCCGGCTGTTCAGGAGTCCTTCCGATGGCCAGCCCGCCCCTGGTTACAGGATATTGTAATGACTTGCCGTGAGCCTCTGACCCTTAAACAAATCATTGCTTTCAAGATGGTTCAAGATTACTTGATTGATAATCACTCAATATAGGTATTAAATTAACAAGACCAATATAAAGCGCCATTAAAAACGCACAGGTGAGGTATGTACTGTATTTGCGGCAAATTGAAGAATATATTGATTTTTATTGCTTTTCCAGTGAGGCATAAGAGAAAATAAAGAAAAGTGCATTGTATTGTAATCCTGACGTGCACCACGTGCACGCACCAAGCACTTCAGTAATAACAAACATTGAGCTGTTTGTGATGTGTACACTGACACTTGACTTGTTCTTTTTGGTGTGGTCAATAGCCTACATAAAGCCAACAAAAAAAAAAAAAAGAAAAATGCGACTGCATCAAGAAAATGAAACGGCTTCTGACACAGGAGAGAGAAAAAGAGCCTTTGGCATGTTACAGGCAGATCTCAGCCGCCGAGAGGTAGTGTGTCACTTGCACTGTTACCGTTCAACAGTCAGTCGGCTGTCTATCCGAAAATGGAACACAGGCCCTGTCACTGACCGACCCCGCTTAGGACAGCCAAGACTGACAATGACAGCTCAAGAATGCCACATCTGGTTACAGCCTGTACGTGACAGATTTCGGACTGCAACAAAACTGATCTATGTGAGCGCAAGTATCGTTTGATGCCGTCTATGTGAGCAACGCATGCGTGCACACGGGCCCAACAGAAGTATGAAGAAATGACAGATCACTGAAAAGCTACATTGACAATAGTGATATTGTATGGATGCAAAATAATCATAATAGTAATAATAACCCAGTGCTTTCTCTGAATTCCATCTCCGGTTCTGTGATTTTTTCATTGGTGCAACCTAATTGATTTTAAGATTGCATTTTATCCAAATGTTTTCAGCATTCCAAAGAATAGGTTCCATTTGCAGGGTAGCTTAGTTGCACGCTGGTTTCCATGCCAAGCGATGATAATTAATTTATTAAATAACCAATAGTTCTTACATTGATGCATTGGAAATTGAATAATGAAGTGAATTGGTCATCAGTGCATCGAGAAAGTTCGAAGCATAGAATGGATATTTGAATCATTTTTTGTGCATGTTATGCTTTGAACTTTCAAGGTAGCAAAGTCATCCATGAGGTCTTTACAGTCTAGCTTTTCGAACTGCAATTATGTAATTAAACAAAATCTAAACCTTATCAAAATACCACCTTCAGCAGCATTTACTACATTACATTCCACTTCAAGATGGAATTTCGAGAAATTTAAGTTGACTACCATCCATGCAATCCGAAATTGTTGCCTAGCTCGTGGGCGCGAAGCTGTATTTCTTAATCATTAATGGCAATGCAGATTATTGGAAGCCAATTTGCTCAGTAAATTAATTCAATCTACTACCTGATATCTTACTCGGAAATGGGTTGAGTGCTAACCTGCGTTATGGTAATGTCCCTGGTAGTAGACTGAGTCGTATTTTTACATGAGCAGCTTTAACACATGGAACTGAGTCGGCAAAGCCCGCATTCTTAGAAGCTCTTTTGTTAGCATATCAAGCCGATGAGAAATAAATACAGTTTTGCGAGCTGCAGAAATTCAGAAGCTTTGTAAGACAGTGACATTTTATGTTAGGTCCCCCATTAATGTGGATAGGAAAATGCTTGATAATTGTCGCAATGTACAGTCATGCAAGCTAAGGGGAATTGGATATGGATTTATCCTCGCAACTGAACAAATTAACATTTAGCTGGTAATTAGGAAAGCTAAATGGGAGCAGGTTAGGGGATGTAATGCATTTTAAGGCGAGGTGAGAACAGATCTCTCCAATGGCAACTGCGGAGTGGAGGAGGTTGAAACGTGCTTATGCACTTGGGTTTGTTCATGTTTGGCCATCATAATTGCAAAGGAGCTTTGGATTGTATTAAAGTGAGGTCCCTGTTGCTTCGGTTCACCCGAAGATCAATAATCCTCCGATAGTGTGTTTCCCCTCCGTAGCCTCGACAAAGCATTAAAACAATGTGCTGTCACGCTTTCATATCAACTGAGCTGTGAAGGGATGTGACATTGCTTCACTTTTAAATATACATCAAAGTGGGTTTGAGAAATAAGTCAGCATGTGTGTTTCTGTGCGCATGTGTTTGTGTGTGACTGTGTGCATATGTGTGCTGGGTTTTTTTTTTATTATCTGTGATTGGACGCACTGCTATAAACAAAGGATAAATGCTAGCTAATTCAGTAAATTGCTTCAGATGCAAATGAGCAATCAAATGTATTTTTAAGAATCTTTATTGCCTGAAAATATGTTAATGTTCAGATCAAAGAACTTCCACATGATTTTGACCAAGAGAATAAATAAGCTCATGCATTTTTGTGCGCTGGAGGTGAATGGACAGTCGTCATTCTTGCATTAATGGAAAAATTACATTTTATATTAAGCTAAAGAGCCTTTTAAGACTCATAAAAATAAAAAAAAACTAATTACACCACTCCATTTAAACAAAGTTATAAATATGAACAGATAAACATAAGTAGATCAATGGTTAAGAACTGGAAGCAGTAAACAAATTTCACAGCTGCTGGTTGCCAGGTTTATTGTATTGCAGTTAATTTACATTACAGTTTAGGCATTTAGTTAATGTGCCCATCTACCTGGCATCCTTCATAAAGAGTTAATGTATACACCGGTACAATGAAGCCATTCGGCTTAAGTGCCCAGCTTTTAACAGTGCACTACCTTAGAGAACTTTCAGGTTGTGACTTTTATTCAGACTTCCATGACACACTGGCCCATCAGTGTTCACATTTTGAAAAAGAATTGTTAACATTCCGGTGCAGAACTATTGGCACCTTAATATAAAAAAAGAGAGGAGGGTACTATGGACTATGATTGATCATTTTGTTTTTCACTGATAAACATATACAACGAGGGTTTTTCTCATGCGATCCAAATCTCCAGCTTCACGAGATTCAGTTTCCAAGTCTCTTTCCTAATCAAACTGATCTGCAGTCAGTTTTATACCTGAAGATTTGTTTACCATTTTGACATTGTTTCACCTTTCTCTCATACAATTCATTCAAGTTTCGGCTAATCAAGGGATAATTACAGTCTTGCTGAGATACTTTGTTACCTTATCAGCACACATTTCCAGAGATTGTTTTCAAAACTCCCTAAGTAGTAATTGGATTCCCGAGTATCATTTCTAAGCAATCAACTTTTCAGCATTACCATGTAAATAATTATAAGAATAGACTGGAGCATTGGGAGAGTTTATATCAAAATATGCTTTAAAGTTGATCAGATTCAGGAAAATTTCTGAAGTTGAACAAGATCACTTAATTAAGGGTTATCTGTTTTCTTCAGTGCAACCCTTCTGCAACAGAGGTAACGTTTTATGGTTGTCTTGGACTTGGTGACCTCAAGATGAAACCAATCTTCGCAGTTCTTGAACCATGATCCTTGAGTTGTTTACCTCCTCCCTTATCATATTCCTCACTGCCCATGGTGACAATACGTACCCGTGTCATTTTTACAATTGTTCTGGCCCCTGCGCTTCTATTTCACACATTTTACACTTTTTATTGCTGCCATTACAGTTCGAAATGGTATTTTGAACCATGTATTTTTTTCATTGAACCCATGCCCTCAATTTTAAAGGTCTTAAACTGGCCATACATTTTCTTTTTGCGTTGTGATGGATGACAAACTTGGCAAATATAGTCCCATGCAACACATGTATGATGTTCCGGGTCATCTGCACCTGGCTGTATTTAAATTACCTTCGACTGAAGGGTGAACTTCCATTCATTGCGTTAGTGCCTATGAGTGAGGGATGAACTTTTATTCCTGACTCCTTAATGCTGGCTTATTGGCTTATTTATTGCCGAATACTGACAAAGTAATATCTTATGTCCGTCATCATGTGATGTTGATCTACAGTGATGGGGATTTGACATTCCCTTATTTGTGTGGCAGTATGTGTTGAGCCAGCTGAATTCTTCGGGTGTCCAGATTGCCTGGCTCATTGGCCAGTCGCTGGGGGTCAACTTAGTATAAAGGAAGGGGGCTTACCATCTTGACGCCCTTTGCACTTTGACGCCACGGAGCCTCATTTCCTGCTCGCCTTGCTGCTGGGTCACGCCTGTGCTGCTCTCGCTCAGGTATGTTTGTAGCTGCCGATTTCGTTGTTGCTCAGTATGTTACGTCGCTGTTATTTATTAGATACTTTTGCCTTCTAGGTTCGTCCGTGTTGGGTCCCCTCGCTCATCTGGCATGAGTGCACGCACTGCTTTTCTGGTGGGTCATTTGGTTTGGTGTGCAAGTGTTAGCATTCGCTAATCATGTTTAGCATGTGTTAATGTACGCTCTTATTATAAATGCCGCTTGGGATGACGGACTGGTGCCGCTGTTTTGAATAGCGAAATGACAGCCGGAATTACTGCTGCTTTGTTTTGCTGAAGTTACTCTACTGAACCTGGCTTTACTGATCTGCAGAACAGAAAAGTTGTTGGCTTTTCTGCAATTACACCGCCTCAAGTGCTACTATTAGATCTCGCTTGGCTGTGCTTTGGGGGCGCACCAGAGCCGGCGTGTGACTGTGCTCCGCCTGCTCCCCTCGCCTGTGGTTCGCTCCGGCACATAGCCATTGTCCACCGCTGGGTCGCCTTGTCATGCAGCTCCCTTCCAGAGGCACTGGTCTAACTTGGTCTGACTGTGCGACTAAGTGATTTATTTTCCGATTTTCTTTTCTGTATAGTTGTTTTCCTTGTAAATCTATGTGACTGTCTTGTTCATTGACTTCAATTATTTGAATTAATTTATAATTTTGTTCTACTGTGTACATATTTTGTGTTAAGTTTTTGGTTTTCTTTATTAGTATGACTTAGATTGATTTATTTGTGTGCATTTCCCCCTAATTTGGTTTCTTTTGTCCTTCAGCAGCTGAAGGCCGGCAGCGGTGGACCGTGGACTGGTGTGGTCGGGGGGTGGTGTCCCTCCCTGGTTTGCTGTGCCGTCACCTCCCCGGTTTTGAGTGTCCACCTGAAGTGTGTGTGTCATTCCTGAGCTGTGCACGTGTGAGTGAGGTGACTCCTCGTCCTCCCTGGTCAGTCACACTGGTAGGGCCTCAGCCCTGAAAGGACCACTCCCCCTTACCCTTTTTGGGTATATTTCTTTTTCTGTTGAATAGTTTTTTTCCCTGGTCCACTATCACAGATTTTATTGTGAAAATTTATAACTTGTAATAAAGAAATTATTTTTGTATGGAACCACGTCTCTCGCTTCGTTAGCATAATGAACTTGTTTGCCTACTCTGTCATTGGTGTTAACAGAGGTCATCTCAATTCTTCAGGTGCACTTCCTGGGGTGGCGTAGTCGGATTTTGGTTTGGTATGAACGAGCAATAGTTACAATTTCAATAATTAATTGACATACTATTACCGGTTTACAATACCTCTTGCTGGCACATTTGTAAAATCACAGGAATATAAAGGCTGGTGGTTCTTTCATTCTCATTTGACTGTTAAATTTATTCCAGATTCCAGAATTTATGCCAGATTCTCTGACTCTGTTTCTTATGCTTTAGGTTTTCATCAGCTCCCCACTGCTTCCTGTCTTGAGGGCAGATATCCTCCTGCCTCTGGGGCTTTTGTGTTATCTCCATTTTTCGATTCATTCCGACAGTTCTTTGCTTTTGTCTTTACTGCTGAACTCCAGATGCTGTTTGTGGGATCAACAATCCCACATCTACCGCACATGGCACTGATCCACCGAGAGGCACGTGCAGTTTATCTAATGCGGGCTCCTAACAAGAAGAATTCACATTATCCACAGATATGCAGAAGCCACCATTCAATCAATCAATAAGCACTCTTAAAAGCCTTTTGTGTTCGAAATCTTCTTGCCTGCGAAGACCCATTAGAGGAAGAAAACGCAATCAGACGCATCAGAATGAAATGCAGATTGGAAGCTTTTGTGCTAGTAGAGCAGTTTTCATACATTAATCGCGTATGTTATCTGGGCTAAAGGCAAACTGAGCCAATTATTAAATGTACTGCACTTTGAGTATTAATTCAGGATGTGGGGTTGTGATGTGTTATCTTATGATGGGCTGTTGGTGAAAGAACAAGAACTGCAGCATGAATTAGTGGTTTTATATGTATTTATCACTCCACAGGCAGAGAACTGAGTTGTCTGCACTGGGTTGTATATGAAAAATACCTTTTCTCAAAAATTTCTGCCTCTTCATTAGCTGAGAGGGAGCACTCAGGCAATGCCCTTATCCAGGTGAATGGATATTATCATTGAAATTCTCGGCTTCCAAAGGAGCACCTGACACAAAAAACAAAGCCTGAACTATGACTGTTGAAAAACAACTTCATGTACAGTAACTGTTACTATGTAAAGTTTTAGCAGGGACATCATAGCGAGGAAACAAACCACTTAAAGCATTTTGAGAAGAGAAATCCACAATGCGGTTGTATAATACATCCTGCTCCTTCACCCAAAAAGCCAAGTGTCTGCTTTTCACAGCCGAACCAGGAAACGTATCTAGCCAATCATGTCAGACTCATGACAGTTTCAACTCCCATGGTTTCAAACTATTTGGTGGTTTTATTGTTCAAGTGCTCTGGTGGGATGAGCCCATAGAGTGTACTATGTCATTCTGTTCAGCGAGATGAGCTGACGGCGCCAGGTCACAGCACGCCGTAGAAGAAGTTGGTGTCATAAAACCTTGCATATGCAAAGTAGAAGCATAAAAAATATATATTTTTGGGCAAATTCACTTATAGAATAGAATAGAACTTTATTCTCATTGCAAAGAGTACAACAAAATTAAGTTAGTGCTCCTCAGCATAAATAAATGAATAAAACCAAAAAAACACCATCCTATGTACACTTCATATAAATAAATAAAAATGTACGCCTATGCATATACAAATGTAAACACGGTATACACACCTATACCATTTTGCATACATACAAACATATTAGGGCTAAATCACCACTGGAGCAGCATATCAATATATTGCACATTCATTGTCGATTTTTAGGCTCTGAGAAGTTTTTCAGCGGGGGAATGGAGGCCACAGCGCTGGGAAAGAAACTGTTCCTCAGTCTATGTCCGTGCTTTTATTCCCCTGTCTCTCCGCCTTGAGGGCAGGCGGACAAACAGCCTGTGACCCAGGGGGGTGCGATCTAAGGCGATGCTGGAGGCCTTCTTCTGGAGGCGGCCAGCATGTATCGAGTCCAGATCCGGGAGAGGACTTCCCATGATCCTCTGAGCTGTTTTCACCACCTGGGCTAGGTCCCTCCTCTCCTGTGCTGTGCAGCTCCCATACCAGACAGCCACAGAGAGACAGAGGGTGCTCTCAATGGTGCTCTCAAATATTGCTTGACAAGGGAAAATTTACTCACCCCATTGGCGAGATCATCAAAATTACCTCAATTCAAGGACAATTCAAGTTTTTTTGAAAATCACTTTTTGCAGTGTGTGTCGTCCTCATAAAGTGCCCCTGTTCAGAATGCAGAACACGGTAGATCTAATGAAGCCTAAAACACATCATTTAGTTGGTGAGGTCATCCCTACTAGCGATGGAACTCGGGACTTATTGTCGTCTGTCAAGCAGTTGGTATCTACCACTGTGGCTGATTCACTGTCAGCTTGCACTGCTTGATCCTTGTTCCAGGTCTCCAAAAGGAAAGGAGCAGTAGTGGCAGCAGCAGCATCACCAATTGCAGGTTTAAAATGCAATGGTAGTTTAAAGTCTAATGGCAATGGCTGACTACAGAAGCAAAAGGAACTGGATTAGTCATATGTCTGGATTTTGGCAGGCTGGAATATTTGTCACTTTGCTCGCACTAGGTGGGCGGAATAAAGCAATTTGGTTGCACTCCAGATGTCAGAGTAACTCTGTTGACTGAAGCCAGAGCAATCTCGAATCCAGGGAATCTAAATCTTTACTAGCAACTGAATTCATCATAAGAATACTTGCCACGTGGAATGTATAATGCCCTTCAGAATTATTGGCATCCTTTGTGAATATTAGCTAAACTGTCTAAAAATGTCTTTGCTGTTTATCTCTTGGGCTTTGACTCAACATATTTATTTAAAATATTACCTTTTTATGAGTAAAGTTATTGAAAAAAAGGGAACTCAACAATAAATATATATTTTCTCTGAAACATGTGTGACACTATTATTGGCACTCCAAGAAAATCCTATGATTAAAATGTGACTGAAGTATAATTCCAGTCAAATTTCACATTGTTAAATTCACCTGTTTGGTTCAGAACCAAAGACTGTCTAAAAAGGTGGAGGAAGCAACCGTGACGTCACCCATTGGTTTCAGCATACCATTTAGGAAGCCTCGATTTTGGCAATTTGATTAGCGCCATTTTGTCATTTTGAAACCGGATGTGATTCCTATTGGACAAGAGCGTGAATTGAATATTCAGGGCGGAGCAAAGGGTGGATCTATGGGTGGATCAGACCATATCAGACGAGAACCAGAGGACAGCCACGCCCCTGAAGAATATTCTGGCTTTATCCTTTATTCTACTCTATTCCATTTGAGAACATGATTTACACAAATGAACATCATGACATATCGAAGGAGACTTGAAACTTGCAATAGACATCATAAAGTTATGTGGAAAATTATTATTGGAGTAATAAATCAGGTGGGATAGTAGGGTTATTTTCTCATTGACTTCTTTCTGTAACCACCGACGTCGCCATCTGCTGGCCATTAAATAGATTGAAAATTATAGAGATTTCCGCATTGGCCTCGGTTTTCAGACCCAGGTGCTGTGTCCCATTTTTTTATAAAGTCTATGTTCAGAACTCTTAAGTGGTCAACCATGATCCCCTGTTTTTCTGGGGTTTGAATATGAGGTGACACAGGCCAAAGTCATTCCTCACCAAGGAAAGACCCAAAAACCAGTGACAGTGTTACAAAACGTTAAGCTGTACAAATCAGGAAATTGATATAAGAAAACGACTGAACAGTTAAAAACACCCATTTCCACTATTTACAATTGTAAGGGACATTGTAGGCTAAATTATTCAATTGGCTACATAGTACTGTGTAGGCCAGATGATCAGTAATCAAAAGATACCAAAAGAATAATACTCTTTGAGCAAATTAGTGACCTTGCATTTCATTTAATAGCAGAATGCTTGGAAAATGACTAATCTGTTAAGTTTATGTTTTGACTCAAAACACTGCTAATGGTTATCATGGAAAGTAACCTATATACTTTCACTGTGGTCAGAAAACAAATTGTGTTGACCACTTCATGGATTTCAAATAGTGCATAAAGCTTTTCAGTGTGTTGCTTTTGGACAGGTATAGGTAGTGTGAAACCACATGGAAACATATACTCAAGTCAAACACATGCAGAAATAGTGTAGCCTGTCTGTCCTACATATAAAGCTGATAAGAAAGCGTAAAAATGGCGGTATAAATTCAACCAAATATTGCAGGTTGTAAGATTCATCAAGGTGTTAGTGTTTAAATAACATTCCACCTAGACCTCATAAATTCTGCAAGAAATATTCACAGATGATTTAGTATACAGTGACATTTTTTGGGCACGATTACAAATAACAAGATTTTGGACTGAAACAAATTTGCAGAATTGCTGACTTTTGACACTAATTAAGAATATTTTGGTAAATGCAAGCCAATAACCATTCACTTTAGTTAAAATGGTGGAAAATATGATAAACGCCAAGCTTAATGAGAAAATAAATATTCTGTGGTCTTACAGCAACAATGAGATTAAAGAATTTAATCTACCATATTACATTAAGCACGATGACTCACAAAATTCTATTGCTGGCTGTAATGAATATAGTCTGATCAACCACAACTATGAACATTAATGGGCCCAGCTTCATAATGTGCATAAAACTGTTCCATTGCCTAAAAAAAAATAATAATAACAAAGGGTTATCTGTTCTTCGCAGAATATTCCATGACAAGACATGTATAAAATGCTGTTTGCACAAGACTTAACTTTCCACGGATATCTGAGCAAAGCAGTTTATTCAGTCCATTGTTGACTTCAGTCTGTTTTCAAGTTAAAAAAAAAAATCTTTTTTTTTTGTCTTTCTCACAGTGGTCACCAACAAATCTTTCTACAGTGTACAGATAGACAATGGGGTCACATTTTAACTGACCGCATCTAATTATTCAATCATGTGTTTACAAATGAGAATAATTATAATGAGAATATAAAGCCCCACAGGTCTGTTTCAAAAAATGTATTAAGAAGAAAAAAACAATAAAAAAATCTGTCCAATCACACCACACCTATTCTAGCGTTTGCAATGTACACTGAACTGTTCTCTGTAGTAGGGGGGAATAAACAGCACTCTTAAAAAAAAAAGGGGGGGGGGATACTGGAATTTCAAGATCAATAAAATAATGATTCTCTTCTGGATACAGTTATCGACTGTAATGAAGATAATAGGAGCTGCTGTAAAACAAAGCACCAAAACGCATCCAATGGTGCCCATGTGCAGCATGTGGAAATTCCGAACACGTGGACGGGGTGCATATTAAAATTTGACTCGTTAGAGCAGGGCAGCCCAACCCTGTTCCTGGAGAGCTACAATCCTGTAGGTTTCTGCTCCAACCCTAATTCAACACACCTGATTCAACTCATTAGCAGCTCGTCAAGATCTGTAACTGGGAAAGCAGGTGTGGTTTGCTTTGGTTGGAGTGATAACCATCAGGATGGTAGCTCTCCAGGAACAGGGTTGGGCAGCACTGCTTTTGAGAGAGGTCATCTACTCCCTAGGGATCGAGACTTCTTTCATTCTGATAGCTTCTGACTGTAATGCTTTGTTAATATATCTGAGACATCCTTTGATTGGTTTTTTCGCAATGCAAATGTCTAAAAGCAACTGGTATGCTTGAAACTGGCACCTGTCAGTCTGAGGTTGCCAATGTCTTCAATGTTTCCCAGTCTGTGATTGTCAGATTATAGTGTCAGCAGGTGTCAGCAAACCCATAATGAGGGCGTCCACGGTCGACAAGAAGAACACAGAATAGTTTGATTCATATCCAGGCACATAGAAATCACAGTCAAACAGCAAATCAGATTGCTGCAAACCTACACCAGGCTATCAGGCATCCGATTGACAAGTAAGACGATTAGAAATCATTCACACAATGTCCAACTTCAGACAGCCTTGTATAGTGCCGCCATTGACCACCCGCCACATTGCCAATAGACGAGAATGGTTTACACAACGCAGGAAATGGGGAAATCATCGATAGTCTCTTGTAATGTTCTCAGATGAGTCCTGGTAGACTTTAGACTGCCTCGATAGGCGTGGTTACATCTGATGACGTCGTAACAAACGCCATGCCAATGTTAACCAGAGCCAGCATGACAGATTTGGTGGTGGGTCTCTTATGGTCTGGGGTGGGATCACCATGAATAGCTGAACCCAACTCCATATCGTGCAAGGAAGAGTATCTGGCCAGTACTATCGAGACAACATACTGACACCCTATGTTGTCCCGTTTGCACAATATGAGGGGTGGCGTTTTGCCTTTCAAGAAGACAACGGCCATGTTCACTGTGCAAGAGTAGTCAATAATCACCTGCATTGGCACAATATCCATAGGATGCCCTGGCCAGAAATGACCCCCGACCTTTCCTCCATTGAAAATGCCTGGAACATCTTGGGCCTACATGTGGGTCAATATGAGAGGCCACCAGCTACGTTAGATGAACTTGGCCAGACGGTGGAAGAATGGGACAAACTGCATCAAATTACCATGGGTAGACTCATAGGCACAATGCTTCAACGAATCACTGAGTGTTTGGTCAATAACGAGGGCATTATGCACTATTGACATAAAAATGTCAACTTTTAATTTCCATTTCTTGCCCATTCCTTCTTTCACAGACCATGACAGCACGAGAAACTGTTAGGGTAATGAAATATTGGGTGAATTGTTTACGCAATTCCCTTCTTTGTTAAGATACAGTTAGTTTGGGACCATTTATTCTATATCATTAGTTTGTTATTGACCTTGCAATATCAATAGCCCCTTCTTTTCTTGAAGAGTATATTTAGGGTGAACTGACTACTGTATTTATCGATGAGACCTCCGATAATTTGGCAAGTGTGAAATTCATATTCAAAGTTGGAAGCAAAGAAAGAAACAAACAAACAAAAAAATACTCTGCTCAATTTGGGGGGGGGGTTGTGGCATTCTCCTTGTGAGTACAATTGGGTATATATATATTTTTTTTAATTTTTGATATAACCCACCCCACACACTCTCACACACACACCAAATTCCACACCCCTTTAAGGAACTACTGGCTGTTTACATGTTAAAATGAGCACTGGATGGAGTTTCCTCCTGTGCACATAGCCGTCTGTCACTGGGACTTTATTGCTCTCACCTTCATTCCATTAAATATTCAACTCAACTTTGCATAAAGATTTCTGTCAAATTCTCAGATCTCAGGGAATGCAGCCAGGGATGTGAGGATATGTAAATGTTTTAACTAGACCATCCTGTAAATGAACATCCTCTCCAAAGCAGCAGTTTCTGAGGAGCATCTGTGTTTCTTTGCAAAGCGGTCCTGGGAATGCTAATTTACTGGATATTAGCAGATTACTCCGTAATCCAGTTTGACATTTCACCTCTCTGGGGGAAAGTCTATGCTCTGTCTGCATTAGAAAGGGAGACACATTTGTTGTATTGAGTAGAGAAAATGCGATAAAAAAGTCAAGGACACCATGTGATTTTAAGGTATACAGCAAATAATAAGCATGCAGCATGTATCATAGGGATTGGGAACCAGACAGACATGGAATCTTGTTGTACTCTCGTAGGGCTGGTCAGACGTAGTCTGCAAAATGACATTGGTCCCCCTAGCCTGAATAGGCATTGAAAAATATCAATCTTGACTCTGCAAATCCAGAACTCAGTTTTACCTTTAACTGTATTCTCAAACTTACAGCACTTCGGGAAGCCTCTCTGTCTTGTTACAACTTGGCCAGACTTGATGCATCTACATAAAAGAACTAACAAGCCGAAGAAAATGCAAAAAGAAACTGCTGCAATATAACAAAAGAAAATTAAGATACCATTCATGCTCTGCTTAGAAGCAGCAACCCCTGAGGGGTTTGCACCTGACCATTTAACCACAGGAGCTCCATTTCAAACTTCTCCCCAGTCTACTTACACCCCTCATCCTTTAATGAGCCCCTCACTTCATTCGCCCACAGCTGCAACTAAACAGACAACAGCACACAAGGCATGCCAGTCCCACTATTATACTTGGTTTATTGTGTGCTTGCGGCAAGCCACACATTGTTCTTGTTAAAGCAACACTAAGTAACTTCAACCTTCATATAATATTTTCAGAACTTTTGAGATGGTACATCGACTTAAAACAGGTTGAATGACACCTCTGACATGGCCTGAGGGGGTCTGTATAACTTTCAATGGCACTATGCAGTTTCAAGGTGGATGGTAGAAACCCCTTCACATAAAAAACTACAAATGTGCTGACTGGTTTACGAAATGTGTCACTTCCTTTCTTCCTTAGTCGTTAAAAAGACGAAAGTCAATGCGAACACCTATGTGGGATTACCGCTATCATGGCAGAAGCAGCAAGTAAACCTAAGAAATTCAAAGTTTTTTCTGAGGAGACTAAAAAATGAAAGAGAAAGAGTAGCAGAATCAAAGCCCAGACAAGGATCAATATTTACCACGCTTTCACTCGCTGGCATGAGCTCAAAGACGAGGAAGGATGTCCAACCGATGCTGTCTTGGTCACATTACTGCTGGACTAGTAAGTGATGTTACTCATTGTTTTCTCTTTATAACGTAACAGTACTTTTGAGTTTGTTGTGTGGCTGATCGCGTCACTGGGGAGCGGCAAACTATCAAGCTGGTGGCTATTTATTGCAACTACGCACATTTCCGTTAGCTAACATTAGCATTATCATTGTTATTTGAGTATCGCAAGCGATGACTGCAAACCGCAAATATAAATGTTTCTGGAAGATATTGATGGCTTTTTGACAGAACAGCACATGCACTACATTTTCAAAATCGGGAAAATCACCCACCTAAATAGTGGTTCTTGTGCTCTTCCGGTAGCTAAAATCGGCTTGTTCGTACTTGGCTTGTATCACGAGTTATACGGAAAAACAAAACAGCACATGAACCAACCTATAGCATAAATGCCTCGGTTCCTTCCAGCCGAATTTATCAAAACAGCACATGAACCATCTCCAGCCCCTGGTGTTCTTGTTGTGCATTTTGGCGAGCATCAGTGGCGCGGACGCAGACAGGATAACTGATTATTCTTTGTTTCCCGAGAACATCAGTGCGGCGATTTTCGAAGAAGATGAAGTTCTGTCAGATTTTCTCACTGGTGTTATTGCTGTGCTTTTTTGACGAAAATTTTTGGTTTGAAGGAATTTGATTTTTCTTCGTTTCCCAGGCATGGATGGTGATTGTCAGTTTGACTTTCTTAATGATGAAGTTCTCTCGGACTTATCATTGGACGACAGCGACGGTGATCGTATGTATCATCTTCCATCCGATTCGACGAGACGGAAGAGGTCAAAGTGCTTGACATTCAAGCTGTTGTAGACGTTAGTCCAGTCGACATGGCTGCTGCTCCGGCTACAACTGTTGTTAATCTTATTCCCGCTCCAGCTGGTGTTGACCCTGCTCCTGCTCTTGGTCCTGCTCCGGGGGCTGGTGTTGCGCCTGCTCCAGAAAACGAAGTTATTAGTCATAACCTCCGGCCGACTAAACAGTTTGATCAAAAAGCCAAGCAAAAGAGATGCCGTGCAGCCGGAGAAAGGTACACTTTGATTGGTACGATGAACATGAATCGTCCTAAGCAACTCCAACCCCGCAGTTGTTTACCCCCCTCTTCGTGCAAGCTGTCGTGCCGGGAGTGGACTGACGAGCATCGAACTACGGTCTTCACGGCCTACTATGCCCTCGACGCTGAACAGCAGAAGGCCTGGCTTTCGTTGCATGTTCAAACCATTGAGGCTGCTCGGTCTCGCAGAGATGAATCGCAGAGGAAAACATCCAATCTGTTCTTCCTTCCCCGTGAAGGCAGGAGGCTGCAAGTCTGTTCCAAGTTCTTCTTGGCAACGCTGGACATTATTTACGCTAAAGTGAGGTACACTGTAAAAAAATCGCACAGCGGAGAATGTACTGAAGCCGGATCAAAGGGGACGCAAGAAAGGAGATTCGGACCTAGATGCTCAGAAGCGGGCACACCTACTGGCTTTCATCAAATCCCTGCATGCAGTCAGCAACCACTACTGCCGTACTACTGCAATTCACGCAAGAAATACCTGCCTCAAAACCTTATCAGCTTCGCCAATGTCTACCGAAACCTTTACCGATCGAAAGCTACAGAAAGCAGCTTGGAACCAGCCGCATACAGCACCTTCATGGCTGAGATGGAGAAGAACTACGTGTCGTTCCACAAACCCAAAAAGGACAAATGTTCAACTTGCACAAACCCAGCCTTAGATGAAGCCCAAAGAGAGACACACTTGCGGGAGAAGATCAAGACCGTCCAGCTCAAAGACCAAGACTGACCCGATACATCTGCGATGAGCTTCAACCTTCAGAAAGTGCTCATTTCGCCTCGTAGCCCCAACAATGACCTGACCCTTTCCTACAGCCGCAAGTATGCTACCTACAACCTCACAATTTACAGGTATTGCTTTATCTGGGGGGAAACACAGGGCAAGCGAGGTGCCCATGAGATCGCCACTTGCTTGATGAAGGTCTTCACCCTGGTGGACATGACGGGCATCAAGTCCCTCACACTGTGGTGTGACGCGTGTCCCGGCCAAAATAAAAACAAAACAGTGGTTATGGCCTTCATGATGGTACTGACGAATCATTCGGACGTAGAGGAAATTCAGCTGCACTTCCATCTCCCTGGCCATTCTCAAATGATTGTCGACTCCGTACATTCTGTAATCGAGAAGTTCTTCGCTAAGCGATACATTTGGGCTCCTTCTCTATACATCGAGGCTGTGCGCCTGTGCCCAACGAACCCGAGGCCTTACTATGTCATTCAAATGAATCACACATCCTTCGTGACGATCGACGACGCCGTGAAGATTCTCTTCCCCCTGGTAGTCATGAGCTCTATGAAGATGTCGAACGTCAGGGAGGTCAAGATCGTGAGCACCACGTCCAAGTTGATTTTCATTCGACGTTTCGAGCCCGGCGGGGAAGAGGGCAACCATCATTGACAAATCTAATCCCCCAGCTATGTCAACTGTACTTTGGTCCTCTGCCACTGTCAGAGAAGAAATTCAAGGACCTCGAAACCCTATGCAAGAAAGGCACGATCCCTGCCAAACACCACGAAGAGTACGGATGCGAGGGACTGCCTTCCCCAAACAGACAAAGACGAAAGTGACCATTAGGTCTCAGGAATTTGCCTTTGATCACAATGTGATTTTCATGCCTTTCATGAACTGAAGCAGGTGATTCTCAAGGATATTCTGGATTTAGTGTTCATGACGTATTCAGTTTTCAACCAATTGGTGGCATTATTTAGTTTTCATTCACCACACAAGAAGTAATGGTTGTGCTAAACCTGTGTGTTTTTTGTTCTGTCGTACTCTTGAAAACTTTAGTTTTTTACTTGATGGCAGCAGGAGTCTGCGAGGAACAGTTCGCAGGCAGGATTCTTTTTAAAAAATTTTATTTTTGGTTCATGTGCTCTTATGATAGAGAATGTTCATAATATATAGTGACTATACGAAAAGTCTCCATGAAAACAGCAAATGAACCACAGTAGAAAAAAGGAAATGAACATCTGCGATTGCTGCATGATCACTGGTCATATTAAATGCCAACTTCATCCTTAATACAGATTTTCGTGGATTTTTTTGGAAATCAGAAAACAAAAAAATCGTCTCCTGAAAATTTTGCTGAATGGTTCATGTGCGTTTCTGTCCAATAACCATCGATATGTAGCTTCCTCTTGTGGAAAGTACCAAAGATGGAAGATCAGTCACACTGAATCATTGTGGGATTATTGTCTCAGTTTCTGTGTACTTGATCAAGTAGTTTCTGATGATTGTTAGGTAATAGTATCGAGACAAACGGAATTCTTGTCATGTTTTTTGATGAGTTGAGTACAGTGATAGCAAAAGAAGTCTATCAAATACGTCGGCACATCAAGCCACGTTGCTTGCTCTAAATAATCAGTAAAACAAAACCCGTGTGCATTGAGTAATGACTTTTCATAGTCCTGCTTATCACTAGCACCTTGTGCTAATTGTAGCTAAAATTACAGGGATTGTTTACACATTTCTTATTTTCAACATCATCATATGATATTGTTCAGCCACAATTAGATACATTATCTCATCGCTATTCATCCCTCAAACAGCCTCTGGAAACAGAATCGTAGTTTGGACCCGTCTTCTGTTATTTTCCAAAACAACTGCACGCGACCGGGAGATCAGGATGTTTACGACGGCATGCGCTGGTGCTCATGGGAAAGGGGGTCTTCCTATAGGAAAAACGCTACCGCTTTGGTCCACAGGCACCGCCAAACTCAACCAAAAATGAAAGTTCCTTAGTGTTCCTTTAAGTCCGACTTTAACTGGCAACCTTTTTATTCAGCGCATTTTAATGCCAGCCAGCGAGCTTGATGATTGCGGTGCAACTCCAGCCGAATTATTTTGCATAATAATGGGTAATGGCTGTACGCATTTTAAATTGACTAAATTTAAATGCATAAAATATGATAGATGGCTAGCAAAAGAGCCTTTATGCCAACTTAGCCAGCTATATTTAACGTATATATATGCGAGCTAGGTGCCTAAATGGCAAAGTTATGACTATTCACAATTATCCATTGACTTCTATGAGCAAGTCCAAAAATAATACAACGTTCCAGGTGTAACGGAGGGCATGGCAAAATAGCCATTGGAATGTCAAAACAGATCATGGCAAAATATACAGTTCGTTCACGAAATGGTGTGTGCATACGTTGCTTTTTCCTCTTGGGTGGATAATTCAGTCTTAGCGCCCACTCGCTGGCATACCGTAAGATGCTGGGCAAGGGAATCTTTCCTAATCACCTTGTAAATAAAGCACTGTTTCCTTAATAAAACTTTTATGTTTTTAGAGTTATTGGTGCAACTAACAACGGAACAAGTGGAGCCTAAACGCATTCTGTCTGCCGATCTCTCTTCAGTACAGTGAGCAATGACCGGAAGTAGGAGACTGGCTGGGTTCTCATGGCAGCGCACATCATTAGAACAGGAATTAGGTGGACATAGACTGAAATTTGTCCTTTAAACAATGTTGTGTGTGTGTGTGTGTGAGAGAGAGAGAGAGAAGAACAAAAACAATGTCAGCGACTGGAATACTTCTCTGCTCTGCTATTCCAATCGCTGACGTTGTTTTTAACTTTAGCGTCAACATTTTAGCAAGCACACTCTCGAGGTTCGTCCTGACAAAATGCAGTTCTAGTTTCATTTCTATTCTCTCTATTTCTGTCATATTCCTTTCTCAGCTTCCTCAGTAGTTTTTGTGAGTGGATGAGGAAAATTCAGAACTATGCAATAAATGACCTTTAAGATTTTCAAAAGCCCATTATTCCTCATTCAGCTTCTGCAGACTCCAAGGGGAATGCAGCAAAATGACAGCAGTGAAGTACACCCCGTCGGCTCTATTGTGAACCATCCAGAAGGAAGTGAATAACTCGGCTTGGCCCCTCACTCCAGCCACTGTCTCAGAGAAAGAAATGAGCAGTTACTGGTGAGAATTGTGAGAGATGAAAACTACGTCAATCTTCCCATAGCTGTGGGCATCAAACACACTATTACAGACCACTCCGCTCGCACCATCTCTGTAGGAAATGCGTCCCTCCACTCAATCCCAGGACTAGTCACCTCCGAAACATTTTCAGGATTTTCTAAGATAATATGTTCAGAAAAATGCTACAATCTTGCACCTGCAGATTTGCACCGTTTCATAGAATGTATTACAGGGGCTTTTACATAAGGCAGTTGACATGATCCACATGTTCTTACTGCTGAGAGGCGGCTTATTTTCCAGATGATCCCTGAAAATGCCAGGGACTGTGATGGTCAGGGTGTGGTACAAGATCGTGAAGAACAACATTTATGCTGTAAGAGGAAGGACTTTAGAAATAGCAATCACATCTTCTGTGGACATTTAATATTTTTTCATACATTTAACAAAAAGGCAAGATTAATACTGCAAAGCCTGGGAAATTACTATTTAAAAAATTTTAAAAGATTCTCTGATCTAAAATGTCTTCGTAATAAGAGCTAATACAGTATCTAATAAAAACTGCAAAAAAGGATTTTCGACTGTGAAAAAGGTTGACGTAGTGCTCTAGAAAAATAGGCAAACATGAGCTGCCATTCATTCAAGCATTCATTGTAATGCTTGAGTATGACTTTTAATGCAATACATGTCTCAACCGCAGTTATTCTGGGGTCTAAGTTCTAAAGCAGGCTATGTGTTTCAGTTAGACCTTTAGGGTCTTTACAGTCTTTCTCATGAGATTCGAGCAGAGCTCACATCTGATAAAGCTACTAAAGCGATATTTACCCCACCCAAACAGGGAGGGGTATTTTTTTGGGTGGCATTTGTTTGTTTGTTAGTTTGTCTGTCAACAGTTCAGCACAAAAACAGATTACCTCCTTAAATCCAGTTCCATCAATTTGTGACAGGATTTAAAATGTGCATTTTAATGTTCTGCTTCCAACCACGTGGGACACTATGGTGTGATGTCATTAGGCACTTTAGTGGTAAGTGCTGAATTTCAGTTGGATCCTAATACCCAAAAGCACTGAAACATTTGGGGTATGTTTTGCCCGGCATCAATTGTTTTAAAAGGCTTGCTTTTTATCTACTTAGTCCAATTTGCCCATAATGTTTCTCCTATTTCAAATGCTTTGCCTTTATTTTTTATTTTTTTATTACAACTTCTTTAAATTTTTCCTTGCTTTTTATCAATGAGTCTTTATTTTGTCACTGTTGAAGTCACTGCTGAATAAATGAAATAAGGGCAAGGATGCTTTGAAAAGAATACTGTTACAACCAGCTAAATTGACAAAAATTGTGTCGCACACTTCTATTGTAGTTGAGGACACTAACTGTTAAATTTGGTCGAACACTTTGAGCCACTTGGAGGGCATATGCAATTAATTCAAATACGGCTTAATATTAGGACTCACTGGGACTGAAAATTTAATCTGTGGCATGAAAGTCATCTTGCCTGAGTGGGAGGCAGAAGTTTTGCTGAAGGACAGAAAAAATATTTCATTAAAACAATGTAAAACAATTAGTAAAACAGTCATTTTCAAACCAGAGAAAAATAAATTTGACTGTCAAATGCAGATCGGAAAGAGATTTAAAGAAAAAAAACCCTATAGATGTGGTAATTTTCATTAAAAATTAAATAGGTGCTTTCTCCATATTTGGATTAAATACTGGAATGATAATAAAACCAGTTACAAACAGGGTGCTGAATCACCTGAGATGCCTGGTTCTATTTGTTCTTTAAAGACAGTGTTTGGGATCTACACTTGATTTTCATATATTTAAATCAACTACAGTCCTGATTCAGCGGGTATGTCAATAAAATATGCGAGAAGGGGAAATGTAATAAATTGAAGAAGTTGCATAAAATGGTTCCATATACATTGATGCAAAAAAAAAAAAAAAACTGGGGCTCAACTCTTCCCCATAGAATTCACCCTCCCTTGCCCCATTATGACTACAAATTATGACTCTAGAGGAGAAAATGGAGATGGTACATTGATATACATATAGGCATCATATGTAGTCATTATGAGGAAAAGAGTTAAAGCTGCTATTGATGCAAAACTGGCACAATAATACAATTGAAGTTAAAAGTTGACATGCACTTAGGTGTGATATGCAGTCATTGGGCTTAATAAAAATAAAATCCGGTTTCCGGTAACCCACCCGTCCCTCTTTTTTACTGCCGGAAAAAAAAAATGTCATGCCCCTTGCAAAAAAAATTTTTAAGAGTCATCCGCGTCAAAATTCTGATATCTAGCGTCCGGAAACCACATGTATTTCATCTTTTTACCAACTCTTGCATTTAAGTACTGTAGATTAGCCCATTCCATGATGACGTGCGAGCTTGGCATCATGGGATTCTTATCATTACTGTCTCACTTTCCACATTATGGCATTAAGTGTAGCAGATGAAGCGATTAAAATTTGGTTGAATCTAAACACGGCATCCGGTCCTGAACTGCACGTTGCCCGTATCAGCTTCCTTGCTAACCTAGCGCATTAAAATTCTAAGCAGTTCAGTCAAAGCCTTAAAGTAGATATGTATTGATTTTAAATTTTATTTAAAAATGGTCGTATTCGGCATCATCCAAAGCAACCCCTAGTTGCGTGATGGAACAGCATTGAGAATCAGGCCAAGAGCAATGACGTTACTAATGGGATCATTTGTTACCCTTAGGCTATCGTGTATATTTTGCATTGCAAGCAAGATGTTGAAATCCACTTAAAAAATGTCAAAATTCTCACTTGAATTGGACGTCGTTGAGGAGGGTGATTCCAGCGTAAGTTCAACAACTAGTGACAGAGTTGTTACAATGAGAGGTGGGAGAAATTAAAAACTAAAGAAGAAATCGGTGACAATAAGGATGCAGCTGAACGCCAACAGCTGGCTACCGCCAGTGCACCAGCAGAAACCGCCGCCTCGGACACGAGTGAGTGAGCGGAAAGTTTTGTGGTGTGTTCCCGAAAACCATATTGCTAATTTATTTAGTTGGTAGCATTGGCTATCCTTAGTTGCCCCAGCTATGTAAGTTGTTGACATAGTTTCACCTAAGCTTGAAGGAAAACTACCCCAGAGCGAGAGCAGAGGAAACCCAAACATGTATGAGCTCAGAATTTAACTGACAAGTGACCAGCTGGCTAACAGGAGGTCCTTGAGTGGCGAACAATGCTGTAATCCTGTAATCACGTACCAGCAGTCCATCCTAATGTATCTCACTGCTGCGCGAAACCAATTGTGCGCTGTTCTGAAAGGGCAAACGGGTACTCACATATGAGATAAAGAGCTTTTGTAACACTAGTCATGCGGTTTTGCCAGAAAATTGGATGGAATTTCAGTACGTGAAAATAAATTTTGGAAAAAATTCTGTATCCAACCTGGACTTTTTCTACTTTTCATTTGCCAGAATGGTTTAAAAAGGGGGCACCAGTACATTTTGATGGGTTTTTATGATTGAGAAGGGAGTTTATAATGTAATATTAATATTTAATATTGCGAATGCATGCCCCAGCAACCCGCCGTGTCATCAGTAATATGGCTGTCGCTGTTATATGCCATTATTACATATGGCAGCACTAAAAATTAAACTCTAAATTTTCTTGACTGGATGTATGCTTGACATCTTTACACAACCCAATGTTTCTCTGGATACCTAAACATCAAGGTAAGCAGAAAAAGCACTGTTATTGGTGGAGATTGAATACGGGATTCTTTCCTAATTTTTTTCATAAAATCAAAGTTTTTCCCTACCTTCTGTCCCAATTTTTTCAGAGCATGTCACCGGAAAATTTTTTTAATTTTTTTATTAGGCCTTATGCAGGAAATGAGTCAAAGGAACTTTTTTTTTTTTTAATTTCAGCAAGATTTATCAACATTGGAATAAAGGTACAGTAGATGATATAGGCCTGCCTACACTGCCTGGCCAAAAAAAAAGGGTTGGCGTTTGGATTTAAATAAGCAACTAGGTAAGAGTCTATGATTTGAGTCATTATTGCAGAAATTAATACGTATGTTTCAGCAGCAATTCTTTTAACACTGACTGTTGCAATGTGTAGCTTTTCATTTTTTTGAGCAACCATGTTGGAAGATGCATCCCTTGGTCTTCAGAAAGATGTTACTACAGTATGTTTCAAGAGGGGAAAATTTGTTGATCTGCACCAAGCAAATAACTAATGAATTGCTAAAATTATTGTAATCAAGTTATTGGCGAGCCAATGCATTAATTATTAATGCCTAGAAGTATAAAATTGAACAGTAAACTTCCAGGAATAAATCGGGCTGAAGAAAAAAAAAAATCAAGAATCATTGTGATCAGAGGTCACAAATATGCTTGAAGCCAAATTGTAAAAATATCAAGTTCAACTCATGGCTGTCACAATCAAAATGTGAAAAGAACTTGTAGGATTGGGACAAAACAGCTATGGGGCCACAAGAAAACCAATAGTTAGTGAGGCTAATTTGCGGTGGGGGGGGGGATTGACGTAAATTTGCTACAGAGCATAAACTCTGCACTGGGGAGCAATGGGGATGGTTGTGGTCAGATGCGTCCAGATTTACCCCATTACAGAATGTTTCAGAGGTTCCAGCAATGCATGTTGCCCACTGTACAGGCCTATAAGCAGTGTTATGATCTGTGGCTGCTTCAGTTGGTCAGGTCTAGGCACAGCAACATTACGCAGCAATAAAAAAAAGACAGCAGACAACCTGCAAGCATTGAATGAATAGGTTATCTCATCAACACATTTTTTTTATCTCTGAAGACAGGCACATTTCAGGATGACAGTGGCAATATTCATCAGCTCAAATTGAGATGGACTGGATCAATGAGCATAAGGATTCATTTTCACACGTGAAATGGCCACCACTGAGTCTCTGAGAGTTTGCGATGTGCTGGAAAAGGCTTTATTGAGTGAATTGACTCTCACGTCTTCAATACAAGATCTCAGCGAAAAGTAAAAGCAACTCTGTTTGCATAAGGTTGTCAAAACAATGCCATGACTAATGTGCATTGTGATAAAACCAAAAGATGATACAATAAAATAATGGGAGTGTATGACTTTTATTTTTGACTAGCCAGTGTATGCTTGCAATACACATCATCCATGCTTCTGAAGGAATTTTGTCTTTTGAAAAGTCCATCCATCCATCCTCTCTCTTAGCAAAAAAAGGAGAGAAATAGTAAAGAAAATTCTTCTGTCCTGATCCAGAACAGGAATCAACTGCAGAGGCATAGTACAGTACATTCCAGTAGTAAGGTTTATTAATAGTGGAGCAGAACCCATAAGGCAAAGAATCAATCATTATTTATTTTCTTAGAGCACAATGACAGCAAACAAAAGAACCTCTATAGACTCTCTCGCAGTTTTCCCCCCCCGTTTAATGCATGGGATGTTTGCCCAGATCATGGGGCAAATTCCCTTCCTTTAAAATTACTTGAAGAAATTAAACAAGTGCTCATTTTAAAACTAAAGTCAAGGATAAAAATAAATGAGATCTCATGTTTGATCAGGGATCAAAAGGAGACGAGACATAATTCAAGTATTACAGAGAATGAAATTGGAATGATCGGCCTCAAGGTTGGGTCGCGTCTTTCAGCGGTGTGCCAATTCCAAGAAAATGAAATGCTGTTCTACTTTGACTGCGCAGAGGAATGCCAATGTGCTGCTAGTTCAGGTTTTTCCATTGAAATCAAGATCCTGATCTCAGGGGAGATCTTTGCATATTTTTGAATGCTTTTGCTCTCATTCACAATCAATCATATCTTAAGTTCCATGAAAGTGGAGTCTAGATTTTCCCTTGCCATTCAAGTATGTTCTGCTCAGTAACAGCCAAAAAGATTCAGATCTGCGGGAAGACCTGATGATATAAACTGTTGTTCAAGCATGAATGCAAAATTATTTGATTCACAGGAATCAAAATGAATGCTTCTCATTCAAAATGTACACTCATTAATTGAACAAAACAATTATGAGCTTACTAGGGACAATTAGAAATTTAAAGGTTTACCATCTTAAGTCACTCTAATTTCAGCCGCACTCCAATTTCAGCCACACTCCAATAGGAACTTTCCAAACTAATTAAGTTGCAACTTCAGTTTAACTAAAAAGGATAATTTTTGACTACATTTTTGCCTCCACGGTAATTTCACAGCACATCCTTGTGCTTTGTGCACATGCCTAATATGACACCCTTTGGGAATATCAGTCATGCTCTGTATCCATCAAACACACTTGGCTAGAAAATTCTGGAAGAAAATCAGTAAGAGTCAATTCATGATTTATCAAAATGTTTAATTTGTCTCCTACAAACCAATTGTTCTTGAGTTATTCTTAATGGATCACGATGCACTAGGGCACATATTGCTGTGGAGGAGCATATTGATGAGTGACACTGCAATTACAATATTCATGTTCATATCACTGAGTTCATTACTTTTTAATGCAACCGTAATCACTTCACTCTTCTCAGTAATGAAAGAAAATATGCATGTCATTTTAATGCAGTCTCAGAAGTAGCTGGGATTGTAACTTAGTAAATTACATTACATCCCAGGTGTTTGTCAGAAGGGTATAATTCCTAAATACTTCCTTAACTGCCTCATCAGACCAGGAACCATAATCAATACTGAAGCCAATGATGTCACATTTGCAAAGCTTTATCATGCGTGCCATTAAAGCCTATTTTTATTAATTATATCATTTCACTTTTACCTTTGAAGACTCCAGCGCTAAAAGTACTTAAGTCACAAAATGTCCATTTTGAGAAAATTGAGGCAGTGGACTTAGGTAGCTATAAAAGACATCTACTCGCCCTTTTTTCCAAGGTGAATGAAAATGTGACTTAAGTTTTTTTGGCCTTAGGCTCTTCATCTGAGGAAAGGAAAAGTCAAGCAGCACATTTGAATTTGGATAGCTGCACAGAATGTGAATGGGACCATCTGGATGCCGTATCTACTAATAAGGTAAATTATCTCAACTGATTTTAACTGTATGAATCAATGGGCCTCAAGAAGCAAAATATTCTTAAAATTCTTTTATATTTTCTCTTTTTTATTTTGTAAAGAGAAAAAATAAGAGAAGTGAACTCCAGACACACCAAATGTTCTTACCATTGAAATCTGCTCTTACCCATGCGTGCTGCATGATGAATCCCACTTGATCATAAATTGGAGGTGCGTGGCCGATTTGTTTATAATTTGCATAGGTAATGCCCACTTAATATCATTTAAGAGGAGGTGTTGCGCCGTGTGCAAAAAGCCGACTCTGGCACAACCATTGAAGAGATGCCACGAAAAAAATGCAGTAAGAAGACGACTAAAATAAACTAAATATGATCTTCCAGATAAGATAGCTTGCAGACATAGTTGGGATCAATTGACTGATTGTATTTTTTAACCATAATTTTAAAAATCCAATTATTAAAATTCCTCTAAAACACAGATGTTATGATTCTGCCCTTTCGTGTGTTGTCCCGTGCGTATTTGTGCTTGTTATTTTCTTTAGTTTCGTTTATTTCTAGCCTTCAGCTCAGCCGTCTGACGATTACTTCCAAACTACCGTCAGTGATGTCGCGTGACTGCCTTCAGCATGCCTGGGTCTCGTCGTCCAATCACGTTTCTACTTTCGGTTTGGCTTTGGCATTTCATTCATTGCTTCCAGCTGTGTTTAATTCCGGGTCTCCCGAAACTGAGTGAATGTGTTCTCTGATAGGATTACTAACCCGTACTAAACAGCACTTATTTAAGGGTGATTGTAAATATTTTGTCACGTAGTATTAACATTGATTAACTCATTTAGCTAGTGTGTGGATTCTGGCTTCTCTGCATTCAGTCTGAGCTTTCTGATTATCTGCATTTAAAACCCTGTGCTTTCCTTTCGCTTTTATTGTGGTGCTTTTTATTTGTCACGTTTAGATTGCCTTAATCTAAACCATCTAACTTGATTGCTCATCTCAGCGTCTTGTCTCGAGTCATTAGTGTTTACCCGGTTCTCGTGTAATTGTTTATTAATCCCATGTGTTTCTGTTTCAGTCTGTAATTGCATTCCGAGTCCCCGCCTTCTCTTGTGATCATGAATGTGGTAGCATTTGGAAGCAATCGTCAGACGGATCCTTGTTTGACTCAGTCTTCATGGTGATATCTCTGCTCCTGTGTTTTTCTAGTGTTTCCCTTGAGCCTGTCCTTAGTCTTGTATTTTGCTGCGCCCTTGTATTGTCTTCCTCTTGTTTAGTCTCCCAGTGTTGTCCGTCAGTTAGCTAGGTTCAGTTTTTTTTAGTTTAGCCACTCATTGAGTGTGTACCTTGGTTCTCCCCCTGCCTTTGGCAGTGTATTTTAGTTCTCCCTTCTGTTCAGTGCATGTGCGCGGTGTTTTGTTTCTGGCGTACCAGCCATCTTTTCCCTTAGTGTTTTTGTGTTCAATAAACACTTCTGCATCCTGTGCCTGGTGTTCCTGGCTCCCTTCTTACAACAGAACACTGGTGAATGTCACAAATCAATGAGTACTTAAAAAGTAAGAAAAAATTGAGGATACAGACAAAAATAAGATAAATTTGTTGCTATATCACTTCTTGCATGAGGCCCAATATTTTAGTTGAAGGCAAGAGCAATGTATAAAAAAAAAAAACTATGCATTATCATACCGTCTAGAGAAAAATACTGCCCAACAGCTGTGTGTGAAAAGAGCTCGTTCTTCCTCACTTTATCTTCACAAACTTCCAGTACAAGGGGGAAAACAGGAATCTATTTTAGGATTAAATGGCTCGTTATTGATCTCATTTTCTCTGATGTTTATTCGGGTAATCAGTGCATTGTTCTGTTATGACATATTCTACAATATCACAATCATCACAGTCCTCATTAATAAAGATGTGCTTAATGTCGAGTGTGGTTTCAAAAGAATGTTGAAGGATGTTTGTGACTTCATTGGTGAAATATTCTAAAAATAAAAAATAAAAAAAATTGCACCATGGCATTTAGATTCATTGCCACTGTAAATGGTTATGTATTTTTATCCCTCATACTAGATAGCCCTGGGTGATAAAGACAACCATAGATGTTAGAGAAGGAAACCATTCCAGAAAATAAAATCTACTAATTAGTCCTGGGTGATGAATTCATTGAAACAAAATTTTATGCTATGCATTGTCCACTTTTTTTGATCGAACTGATGTCACAAAGTGTGCTAACTGCAAACCATGCCAGCAAATGCCATACCAAACATGAACCTCCAAAACTGAAAATTAGTTGAGAGACAATACTTTCAGGAGGTGAGGAATAATCACACTTGCACAGCTGATAGTAAAATGGGGTGAAGACAAAAGTGGCAACAAATAATTTTTCAACCAGAAAGGCTAAATCAGTTCCATCATTCATCACACTGTAAATTATGCTTCAGACCAGTGGCAATAAAATTAGCAACACGACAAACATTTCCCACCATCTGAAGTAATTCCATCTAGTACAGGACACACTAAATTTGAGTTTAAGGCAACATTAAAATACAAGTCTTAATTTCCAATAAAATAGCTGGGAGAGATGTGTAACCCAAGCAATAAACAATTGCCGTGGCCTTTTCAGTAAAATGCATTGCAAAGGATCAGAGTGGATCTTTAATAGATTTTTAAAGGAACCCCAGGTGCACAGACAATCAGACATTCAGGGATTGGTCGACTGACTGGCTGAAGTTGACCAGTCCTACTTGCCTTTGGGCAGTCACTTCCCAATGTGATGTCACAAAAAAGAGTTTTTGAAATGGCTTGCAATGGCTACTTGGCTGTGCATGGAGCAACATGATATTTTTCTAAATACAAAATATTTGTTGTAGAATATAGGTGCCTCTGTAATTACCATACACCATTATGCATACTGTTTTCACCCAGGGACCACAAACAAAGAATATCAACAATGGCATTATGGAAGGTCATAATGAGCTTGTCATACAAGTAATGAAATATTGCACGTTACTTGCATGACATAGTAGTTATGAAGGGTCATAATAAGCCTGTCAGCCAAACCCTATTATCCGCACTCTCGCCTTATGTTGCATCTATGGTCTATACAATGGTCAAAAAAATGAGTAGTTAAGTCAGACAGCTTGCAGTTGAACATATGGCAAAGCAATAAAAAACAACATGCCAGTAATTTTATGAAAATTACTTTACTATTTTTGGTGGGCAATTAGTTTGAATAGAAGATAGCATGGCATTTTTTCTTGTGCTGAGAGCACAATTACTACACACAAACAGGAGTGTACAGTAACGATTATACACTTGAAAAAATAAATTAGAAACCAAGTACTATTATTTCATGCAATATTGGATCATATAAATGAATATAAGTAAATGGATAACAATATATAGAGAAAAAGAAAACAATTATGTCTTCTTGAGAAAAAAGTCAATATCTAGTGTGGCAGCCCTTTGCTTTGATTACAGCATTTAATCTTTCAGGCATAGTTTTCAAATAGTTTTATTCCCTCTCTTGGTGAACCATTCCATATGGTTTTAAATTCATTCCAAAGAGATTATTTCGATGTTTCAACATATTTGCTCACTGGGATTAAGGTCTGGACTTTGAGTTGGCAATTAATAACTTTCATGTCACCAGATGTTTCTTTCTGACTGACATGATTCTTGCAGAACTCAGTAGTTTGTTTAGGGTCATTATCTTGTCGAAAATAAAATCCCCTGTGTTTGAATGAGGAAAATTAGAAATTTTGATTCATCAGTCCAAACGACTTTTTCATAGTCCATTGATGTCTGAATTTCTTGGCAAACTCAAGTCCTTTTTTTTTTTGATGTTGCCATCTCTTGGCAGCAAGAGGGCCAATCAGATCATTTTCAACCAAGCGTCTGAAAATAGTAGATTTTGATTTTTTTTATCTCTTCACTTCTGGTGCTATTAATATCATCATTAAGTTGTCATGCTGTCGACCGCCAATTTTTTTTACTTGTCATAGACAGATAACAAACATCAGAGGCACTTAACTTCTGTTTTGCGTCTCTACTGCCACTCGCTTTCAGCAAGGTGGTCTCTTTGAAATACTTGATGGTGTTTCTTACAGTGTCACGGCAGCATGATTTAAGGCTAAAATGCAGCTACGAACCATCTCAGAGAGCTCCTTCCGTCATGACATGGTGTTTAACACTGTGACACAGCTCATGTCACCATATTTAGAGGAACAATTGACCATCGGTGGTAATTTTTCGGAGTAATGTTGCTCAGTTTAAACAAATCTTTTTGCATCAATCATCATGGAATGAGCCTTCAAACATGCATTCAGGCAATGTAAGACATTTGCAACACATTTCAATTGTTATAAAAAATGGATGTTTTCAGTTTTTGTTCATTACCCATATTCTACCTCAATATACTTGTGGGAATGATTTTTTTTTTTCGTAGTGCCTACAATAGTTTCAATAAGTAATATATTAGGACCACTTTTAGATGAAAGTGATGGTGTATGATCATCAAAGTACACTACTGTCTGCTTAGCTAAAAGATGTAATTTTTTTCTGTTTTCACTCAAAACTTGTATTTAAATGCAAATTATTTGCTTCCGCCACAATCAATTTATGTTGCTTTGAAACTTCTGAAACTTCCATTGCAACGTGGAAGAGTGTGGTAGGTAGATCTATTTCAATTTGTTGCTACAAGAGCTGCGTTTATAAATTCTGTAGAGTCATTGTTCCACTAGGATGGTTATTGTTGCGCTGGGCTTTCTACCATTTGTCATGATCACCATACCCGCTATTGATTTTAATAGTTAGAATGAGAAACTCAAAAATGTTGTGTTTTCTATGTTGTGTTCTAAATGTTGTGCCTAAACTTCCAGTGTTTTTAACTTCGAGACTTTAAGTGTCAGTAAAATCTCGCCATAATAATTAGCCAGGTAGGAAGTTAAGTGCTAAAAGGCCAACATGTTTGGAACTACTTCAAAGGTGAGCAGTTATCAGAAAATAATACAAACCCTGAGAACGTCAGTCAACCAGTCACAACTGAGTTGTCAACAGATCCATGGTATATTAAAAATGTAATTACTGCATCCAGAATCTGCCTTTTAACACCCCCAGTTTGCTTAACATTTAAAGCCAGTAATGACATCTCCTTTTGATATATTTGATATTCAAAACTATGGAGATTTGGAATTTATTTCTGAGGTGGATTGCTTAACTTACTTCTGCTCATCTATGAGGTCCTTATGGATTTTGCTTGATATTCGAGAAAACAGAGCAGAAGTCTGTCATCTTTTTCTGTCAACCCATCCAGCAGTGCCTGAAATACAGCAAGCACAGCAGGCATAGTTCTAACACGACACACATGCAACTGCACCAAGATGCTGACTCCCATCCAGTCACACTGCACAATGCTAGCAGTGCCCACCAAAATTCAGATAGTTCATTTGCCCACTGCCAATTCATTCAATCTCTTTAGGCTCCAAATTAAAGGCTCAACATTTTCTTATCACTAAAGTGAACCTCACACTTCAGATGCTTAAGGACTAGATGGTATTGAGATGGTATGGGTCAGTGGGTTGAGGTCAGAGACTTGATAGTGATGGTAAAAACCTTGTCTTTGTATTTCACTTTTTCAGTGTTCCAGGGTAATGTCAGGGAGGATCCACTTCTTACTGGTGCACTAAGTCATTTTCCCCAAATCTCTTCTTTGCATTCAGAAGCCTGCTACTCTTGATCTTAATACCGACACCAACCCACTCTGATGAAAAACATCATGATTGCGCCTCACCATTGCATCCGCAAGCCGTGTAGTAGGCATAATGCACTCATTTTAAAAGTCAAAATGATTCAATCACTGTTGTTATCCAATGCAAGTGATGTTAGGTTCAGATTCAAGTCTTTTTTTTCTTGGCGCCCTAGTATCATCGTGTGTGTAGCAGTTTCTTTCTAGAAATCTTTTCCAACACCATTTGTAGTATCCGAGATAACATCGGTTAGGATTTATTATTTAATGTTATTATTCATAATGGGCCAATGTCCAATATTTCGCCTTAATCCTTTTTAGTTTATAATTGCTATTTTTCTGACAATCAAAAGGAATTTGCCAAAACAATGGGCAATTAAGTTGAGAGAAGCACACTACCAGAAGGATAAGTAGTAACTGAAGATAGGACACGAACAGTCCAAGAGCCTTAAACCCAATTCTGGTGGGATTAAGTATTCAGGACTATTGTTGCATCTCCGTAATGCATTTACAAGTCAAGTAAGTTACAAAATATTTTACTGAGATTTGCTCTGGGCTATGATTGCCCATGTGCAGCCTATAATGCAAGGTAAGGACATCATGCAGCTTGTAATCTGCGGTGAATGTTGATGTTATTTCGTTGTTTCAAACACGGGGGGCCTCCATGTTGGGTGACCGGCAGCTTGTAGAAGAAAACGGCTCATTTTCATCATGTGAAGCAATTTGACTCCCCCTGAGAGAGTACATACTTTTAAACATGATTGCCTATGTAATTGTTTATCCTCATTTATTTATTCATTGTTTACTGGAAAACGACCTAGTCGACCTTTAAATATAGAGTGGCCAAATTTGCACGTTTTCTACAAGTGGCATTGAGGTGCCAAACACAATGGGGTGCATTAGGTAACATTGAAGTACAAGAAGCTTTGCGCACCTGTGGATCAACATGTGAGAAAACAGTGGAATATTTTACATTCCCCCTGAACCCCTTCGACACAAAAAATGTAAATTTGCCAGTTCACAAGCCATTACTTGTGAACATTAACTTTGAAAATATATCTGAAATATTATTTTCAAATATAATTTTTGCATTCCATCAAATGATTTATTTATTGAGTTTATTGAAGTAGGACAATGCACATTAATCAACATATCAGCAATATGCGTCAATGTAAATATGCCGGAATTAGCACAATAGCATAATGATGATTTATGACACACACAAGTTGAGGTGTTTGTGAGCAGGTGGCAAACACATACTTTTTTCAAAAAGTACTATTATTTTTTCCAAATACGAATTGAGAGGTGTTTGTGTGCGGACGCTCAAAACAGATTTGTGGATTATACACGCAAACCCAAATTAAGAGGTGCTTGCATGTGAATGCTAAAAATAACAGAGTTTAACTTTATCTGTTTATTTTTGATGTAAAAAAATATATCTGAATGTAAATCTGGTTGATTACAGAAATGTCATAACAGTGATGTTATTGATGCACATCTCTTTTCAGTCCCCTGGGAGGGTTTGTGCTACACTCCCTGCATTCAGCTTCATGCATGCTTGCATGGACATACAGGGATAGCCGTGCTGTCAATCACTGAAAACAATTCCTTGTCAACCGACAAAATGTGCTGATCACTTATTTGTTGAAAGTAATCCTGGGAGAATTGCAAAAGCTGGAAATTACATCAATATTATCTTTATAATAATAATTACAATTGTTAATTTATTCTTTTTATTTACAAGGGACCACGTACAGTTTAAACATAAATGTCACCATTTGATGCACCATACCAGATTATAGCTTCAAGCTAATATGCATCTGCAGTCCCTTGGCAGGTGCAAACAAAAAAAAAAACAAAAAACACACAGACATTATAGGCTAAAATACAAAAAAAGAGCATGCAGAAACACATGACACAAAGGTGCACACAATAGCACATAGTGAATGTATGTTTGTCAAATTAATAAAAACAAACACGATTCCATATAGCGAAGTTGAAAGTCAGTACACTGCAAAAAAGTAAGATAAGAATACTAGGTAAGATGAATTTACTTATTTTAAGAATAAAAAACACTTATTTCTATCACCATTTTTCTTAGTAAGAGGTACTTTTTACTAGCGTGCCAATGGGGTAAGTACATTTCACTTGTCAAGTCAATCTTGTCTTATCTTAACTTGTTTTTTTATTTTATTATTTTTTGCAGTGTAAGTACAGAGCTGTTCAGCTTTTAACAAACATTTTAAGAGTGGGCAGAGTGTTCCACTGTTTAGCAGCTTTTACAAAGAAAACTGATTGCCCAAATGCAGAATGACGAAATGATATAGTCCAATCATGTACAGAGGATATTCTTGAGGGTCTAATAGAATTTACTGAATGAGAATAAATATAGTCACAGAGTGGAGGAGGAGCCAAACCATTGCAAATTTGTAGACCCGTTACTTAAAAAAAAAAAATAATAATAATAAATTTTCCAATTTCTTTGGTAAGACACGTTCATCTCTTCAAGCAGAGTGAGGTCTATCTATACCTTACCAGAGTTTATTTTTTAAACTAGAATTTCTCTCCCAGTGTATGTGATGAAGCATGTTCATGCTCGGAAATGGGAGCTGAAGAACTGTCAGACTGCCCTTAGGAGGTCCATGGGCTGATCCAATTAAAGAACGCCAGACAGGGGAAGCAGGACAGACCCTGTCCGTCAGCATAAGCTCACCAGCCTACCTTTAGTTTCAACTGGTACAGAATGAAATGTCTGAATGATGATCTCACAATTTTTTGCTTCAGTTTAGAAAATTGTGGAACATTAATTCCAACAAGCATGATAATGTTTGCTCACTGCTTGTAGCTCCTGCCAGCATGATGTAATATATTTCACATCAATTCCGAGTTATGCTCATGCAGCTGTGTGGTGTTTGCCAAAATTGTCATGTCTAATAGTTTTTCCTGTTCTATTCATGGACTTCCACAAAGTCATTAACCTTTTTGGGTGTGGAACCCACTGCTGCCAGGGAAAATTATTATTTTTTTAAATGTCAGTGATTCCTAACTGTCAGAGTTCTGTGAGCCTGATCTCTGCTCTGCGTGTTCTTGCAGTGTGAGTGTTTCACCAGTCCCACATGTATTTGTTTTCCTTTCTCTCTCTACATCTCTTTTCTTGCATGTTTCCCATTAGACTATTAAAGATTTTTTGTGTGGTATTTTCCTTCCTTGTTTCCCTGTTTGTTCAGTTTCCATTCACTGCCAGTCCCAGTTTTTGGTAATTGTTCCTTGTTTTTCCCTTTAGCATGTCCTCGGGCTGTTAATTAGTTGCTGTTTGTGTTTTTATGTACAAAACCCAAAACCAGTGAAGTTGGCACATTGCGTGAATCGTAAATAAAAACAGAATACAATGATTTGCAAATCCTTTTCAACCTATAGTCAATTCAATACACTGCAAAGATAAGTTATTTAATGTTCTAACAGGTAAACTCTGTAATTTTTTGCAATTATTAGCTTATTTGGAATTTGATGCTTGCAACATGTTTCAAAAAAGCTGGCACAAGTGGCAAAAAAGACAGAGAGTTGAGGAATGCTCATCAAACACTTATTTGGAACATCCCACAGGTGAACGGGCTAATTGGGAACAGGTGGGTGCCATGATTGGGTATAAAAGCAGCTTCCCTGAAATGCTCAGTCATTCACAAACAAGGATGGGGCGAGGGTCACCACTTAGTGAACAAATGCGTGAGCTGATTGTCGAACAGTTTAAAAACAACATTCCTCAACGAGCTATTGCAAGAAATTTAGGGATTTCATCATCTACGGTCTGTAATATTGTTAAAAGGTTCAGTCAATCTTAAGAAATCACTGCACTTAAGTGACAAGGCCGAAAACCAACATTGAATGCCTGTGACCTTCGATCCCTCAGGCGGTACTGCATCAAAAACCGACATCAGTGTGTAAAGGACATTGCCACATGGGCTCAGGAACACTTCAGAAAACCACTGTCAGTAACTACAGTTCGTTGCTACATCTGCAAGTGCAAGTTAAAACTCTACAATGAAAAGCAAAAGCGATTTATCAACAGCATCCAGAAACGCCGCCGGCTACGCTGGGCCCAAGCTCATCTAAGATGGACTGATGCAAAGTGGAAAAGTGTTCTGTGGTCTGACAAGTCCACATTTCAAATTGTTTTTGGAAACTGTGAAAAGAACCATCCGGACTATTATAGGCGCAAAGTTCAAAAGCCAGCATCTGTGATGGTATGGGGGTGTATTAGTGCCCAAGGCATGGGCAACTTACACATATGTGAAGGCACCATTAATGCTGAAAGGTACATACAGGTTTTGGAGCAACATATGTTGCCATCCAAGCAACGTCTTTTTCATGGACGCCCCTGCTTATTTCAGCAAGACAATGCCAAGCCACATTCTGCACGTGTTACAACAGCATGGCTCCGTAGTAAAAGAGTGCGGGTACTAGACTAGCCTGCCTGCAGTCCAGACCTGTCTCCCATTGAAAATGTGTGGCACATTATGAAGCATAAAATACGACAACAGAAACCCCGGACTGTTGAACAACGTAAGCTGTACATCAAGCAAGAATGGGAAAGAGTTCCACTTGATAAGCTTCAAAAATTGGTCTCCTCAGTTCCCAAGCGTTTACTGAGTGTCGTTAAAAGGAAAGGCAATGTAACACAGTGGTAAAAAGGCCCCTGTGCAAACTTTTTTGCAATGTGTTGCTGCCTTTAAATTCTAAGTTAATGATTATTTGCAAAAAAATATATAAAAAGTTTCTCAGTTTGAAAATTAAACATCTTGTCTTCGCAGTGTATTCAATTGAATATAAGTTGAAAAGGATTTGCAAATCATTGTACTCTGTTTTTATCTACGATTTACATAACGTGCCAATTTCACTGGTTTTTGGTTTTGTAAGTCTTTCCTTGGTTTCGCACCTCATGCTTCACCAACCCCCCCCCCCCCCCCCCCCCCATCCCCATCCTGATGCCAAAAAGCTTAAAGACAGCTGCATTTTCACCTATTTGATTTAGCTAGAATTTTCCAAAGTTCCTCTGTGAATTATAGCAAAGCCATAAATGTACAGATAAAAAAGTTCTATTCTTTAAGAAAGCATCACTATTGTTCCATCTTCAAGGGGAAGACAATGCCTGCCTTGCCACCCTGGCTGCACATCATCAGTGCATAGATAAAGGTGGCAAGTTAAATAACCTTCCCAATTAAGCCCCTGTCACACTTATTCAAAATCATCAAGAATCAAGCCGTACCAGCGAGAATTTCAAATTGACCAAAATTCTTACAGCTTTGAAAGAATTCCCTTCAAATACTTAGAATGCGCTTTGAACCCGCCTCAAATGATTCTTGCACATTTTGGGTGAATTAGGTCTCGAATGCAGCTTAAATGTAGTTGGAGCACAGTAGGATTATTTAGAATACAGTCAGAATATTTAGAGTACACATGGAATGCCGTACAAATGGTTAAATTGGTGGCTGAACTCCACCCGAAGTCTGGTTGGAGGGTGCCTCAAAAACTGTATGAATTCACCTCCATTGCAGTCAGAACTCTCCTGGATTGGCCGCCAAATATGGTTGGAATGTCCAAAAATTCAAGCAGAATGCAGCTCGAATACTCAGAATGTACTTAGGATGTAACCCGAGTGTCCCATATGCGTTGATTGAATAATTGCTGACTACAACAGAGGAACAAAAATATGCCACTAAAACTGACGCCGAATGCGTGAGAGTTAACAGGTATGCGTTATTAATGAAAACTGGCCATATCTGATAATGTTGAGAGTTTTCGGGGTTTCTGTCATGGCAATTTTTAAATGAATGTTTGAAAACAGGTCATAAACAATCATTATTTTTAAGCCAGTTCACCAGCCGCCACTGATTCCAGCGGCAATCAAAAGATTCCAACAGCATTCGAAGCACGTTTCAGTTGAATGATAAATAGATCAAAATAGATTCCTGCAGCAATCGAAATGCATTCAAGGTGCATTCTGGGTCATTAGAGGCTGCATGTTGGCAGGATTTGACATGGCTTACAATTTCGATTCTCCCTTGAATGCAATAAGAATGTTTTGAATGCTGTTGGAATGCAGCAAGAATATTTATAATGCAGTTGATGCACAGCTTGAGTACACTTCTGATGGCGTTTAATATTTCTCCACTTCGAATGCACCAGGAAAGTTTTGAGCATGAGCAAAACATTCCGGCCGGCCTCAAGAACAGGCCCGAATATTTGGAATGTACTCAAAGTGCAGTCAGAATTTTTAGAACACCCCTTGAATGTCCAGGAATATACAAATAATTTTCATTTCCACAGCATTCCGGCTCATTCCGCCTCTAGTGTGACTTGGGTTTTAAGATGTATCACGGGTGTGTCACTAAATGGCCCCTCGTGGGTTTTCAGTCTGAACTAGCTCGGTAACCCTTTACTCATTTCTCATTACATTGCTTTATTAATTATGAAGTGGGTGTTCTTTTTCACCCTTGCAGTAACATATATTTGAATGCGCTTCTTGTTCCTATATTCACCCAAACAGAATAAATTCGTACTCTGAAAAGAGTAAAGGAGTAACCAAGGACATGGTGCTTCCTTGAGAAGGGCATTTACTCTATAAAATTCAGTTTTTTTGCACCATACCTTGAGCTTTTTCTCACTTTCTTTCTCTCTCTTTTCCCTTATGTACGTTTTCCTTGTAATCCTGTCAGAACACAAGATTAGTAATTCAATCACGCTGTAAAGGCATATTCTTGAAGATAAGGACTGATGAAGGATGCCGGATGAACCTCTTCTAAACCTATTCCATATGGCAAATGGAGATTGGATCTCCCTTATCGCAACCGGATGTTCTCAATACCCGCTTACGCTCTCTCACTCTCTGCGCTCCTGCTCGGCACCATTTGCACACAGAGCTACTGTGGCATACCCTCCACTGGTTAAGCAGGCTCCCAAGAGTATTGATTCTCCTGAGGAGCCTGTAATATGCATTGGTGGATTGTCATAGCCTTGCCCAACTGTGTGAGAAGCAATACAAGCCATTGAAAGTTATATGAAATGGCTGCTTCTGGCATGCTGATAGTTTGGTCACGCACACCAATTTCTATTCCAAACAACCTTTTGTCTATTTACTGTTTTGTTCGCAAATTACAATACTATGATTAACTGGAAATGGTAATGAAATGCTTTTCAGCCTAAGGACAAGTCATGCTATATCTGTATACTGGGTTAAATATTTTAAATTGGCTAGATTTAAAATTCAGTTCAAGATTCAAAGTGCAATAAGTATGCATAAAGAGCAACAGTATGTCTTTTTTCCAGTACTCAAAAGGAAGAAGAAAAAAAAACCCATAACATTATGGTTGCTGTTGTTTGCCGTGTATGAAGTAGCATTGGATGGTTCTATCTGAGCAACAGTATGCATTACGGTTTGGACATTACTGCAATGCATTACTTCCACAACAGTGTTCGTCTGTATTCATCCACAGGGAAAGTAGTATTGTTTCCTAACTCATCCAAACCACTTAAACCGTAACTTCAGCATGAGATCCTGTATTGCAGGATGTCGAAAATCAGTTACATGGTTGAAACTTGATAAGACACACAACAACTATTTTATGAATCAAGAAACATTCTGGTCAAAAGATCGTTTTTCCTTACCTTCAATACAGACATTAACAGATAATAAGAGGAAATCCTGCATTGTATAGCTGATTGGGTGCTCCACAGGTCAAATGTGCAGGTATGTTTGAGGATTGTACACACTGTAAAATGCTCACCAATAAGACTCATCAAAGAGTGTGAATGAAATATACTGGACTTATATGTATACTGAGTGCAATCAACAATCAACCCCTTAAACCCAAATGTCCCCGGTACTGGGGGCGGTCGTTACACACAATAAATTCAGCATGTCTCCTAATCGCAACATGGTTGTGCAGTTTATCAGCTTTACGCAAATAAACTCGGTAAAAAGCTCTATTGACCATTTTTACCTGAGCAGAACAGAATTCAAGCACCAAGCAAGTAAACAACCCTGTAGCACAGAGGTGGGCAACGAGGGCAGCATCTGTCCCTGGTTTACACACCAACTTCTGGGCTTTAATTAGTTGATCATCTGAATTAGCCAAACTATTTCTGAAATCTGAAATTTCAGGCACATTTCTTTAAATTATCATGAATGACCATCAAAGACGGTTCTCATCTCCCCACATAAAAGTTTTTTCTTTGATCTAATCTTTGCACAAATCTAAATTTGTGTATGGAATCAATTAACTCAATTAGTCAGGGTAATTGATAGAAATAAAAACCTGCATACACACCGGCCCTCCAGGACTGGAATTGCCCACCCCTGCTGTAGCAAAACTACCACACTCAAAGAACAGCAGGAATACACTTTACAGTCTACAGAAATGAGCAAAAAATTGTTCTTATCTTTGATATTTTGTAATTAAAAACAGTTTGAGGAAAAATCTGCACTAGTTATTGTTAGCCAAAGGTGTCCGTGTTATAACGAAACTACATAGATCTTCCAGTCTCCAAGCTTGTTTTTTCCCAGGAATTGCTTCAAAGATCTCAGTTTCTCAGCATTCACCTTGCCTGCAATGTATTTTCCACTCTGTGATTGGCTTGTGATGCTGTCAGTAGACTTTGCCAGTTGCCATTTGATTCTATGGGTTCTGATGTTTCCACCGAGTTTTAAATAGCACAAACCTGGCCTGAGCTACAGCCTTGCGTTCCCAGTGCATTAAAACTGAGTCCATGGGCCATTCGCATGTCCTTGAATAGCGTGACAATATAAACCTTTGAGTGGTTTGTTTGTGGTGTTTTCTGTATAATCATTCGCTAAATATTCAACAGTCATTTTAAAAGTCGTTTTCTGACAGAGTCTTTGTGAATTCCGCGTGAACGCGGAGAGTACAACAACACAGTACATGCTTTCTTCACTTATTCTTTATAGTTGATGTGGTGTGTGGTTAGAGCAAAGCATTGCAACCTAGGCTTGCATGGGGTTCAGGGTTGAAATCCTGGCCTTGGCATGTTCATACCAGGTCATTTATTGCAATTTCCTTGTATTAATTATTACTGGGGTTTTGTTCTTTTTACTTTTTGCCATTTTTTACAATACCTTTGTATTTAGAATTGTATTTATTTGCTTTGTAAAAAAAATATATATCCAGTGGAGTCCTGGGGGGGACCACTTTTTGTCAGAAGTCATTTTGTCCGTCCCCCCCCTTTATCTCGCAGTGTTTTTCTTTTTTAATTCAATGAAAAAAAAAATCGTCATACATATCATTTTATAGGAGAGACCGTAAACGGCCACTAAATGTGCCTGCATAGAAACGGAACTGGCTGCGTGCATATCGCAACAACTTCAGCCTGAGTAACACAGTTGCATAGATCCGAACAGACTCACAATTTCAGCTACAAAGTAAATGCCAGGATGAGGACAAGAAAGAGCTGAGCTGTCAATAGGCATGTTCTCATCAGACGAAAGTTTTAAACTAGCGCGCTATTTTGCGGTTGTGAAATTAGCCCGATGTCAAATTAGACAGCTATTCTTGCTGTTTGAAGACACAAATAGCGCGCAATTTGATCGGTAAAATTTCCCCCAAAATCTTGGTCTAGTTCCTGAAATAGTCTGCGAATTTGGGAACTCGCTTATCAACCAGTTGGCATATTTGTGTTCCGTCAACATAAGAACAATGATATCTCAATACCATTCATGCTCTATAATTAACATAAACATTGACCCTATTTACTCCCCAACTTTGCTGTCTAGCAAACAAATTCTGCATTTAGAAGCAGACTACTATGTGTCCAGAAATGGTTTACCCTACTATGAGAATTGCATAAACAGTGAAATGTAAACTGTCATAAAGCCAAGCTTATCTCTAACATGGGTTTCCTACGAACAAGAATTCATTGCATTTTATGACAAAGTTACATGCTTAATCTTCACACGTTTTAAAAAATATTAATTCAATTAACAATGTTCTTATTTTTGATTTTATTTTTTATTTTTCTTTCACACTGATTTGCAGATGTATCAAGGTGATTGCTGGGTTATGTGTTGTTCAATGTCAAGTCTGTATTTGATTTGATCATGTGACCAGGGTGACAACTGTTAGTTTGAGCGCGAAATTTAAAGATCAGACTTACAAGCAAATTTTCTAACTTACATTCAAACATAAAGCAGTAGTCAATAAAGAAAAGAAAATAAAGAACAGGAGGAGAGGGTAGCAAAGCTGCAAAAACTAAGTTCATTCGGCTTTCTTACAAGCAGTTGCCGCACTGTGGACGACTCCCCCTCAAGCAACGATGCAGCCATCTGGTAACAGATTAAGCTAAGATAGTGGTTAACCTAAATAATGATAACTTTCATGGCTATTGTATAAATTTCAAGACAAGTCGAGGAATTTGCTCCACGCAAAGCTTGCCAAATGCCGTTTAAATAGGTAAGTAGGCCTATAAGCGACTTTTGTTTTAGTCCAGAGACGTTTTTATATATAAAATATATGGCAGAAATAAGGCTGTCTGTGCAGTAAATTGATTTTTTGGGGTTTATGCCAACGGTGTTCAGCTGGGCCATTTGGGGGACATGGTGGCATTGTTTCAAATATATTTAAATATTGTCAAATATTGCAGCTTTCGTCCATCTCGTTGTGTGCCTTTTCAAGTCACTATCATATCCTGCCTTGATGTGAAATAATGCTCTAGTGAGGTAGCTGCACAAAAATGCAAGTTTTCGGATGTTTTAAGTGACCCAGTTATCGCGGTAGAGGAGAAAGTTGTGTGTGCCCTAGCAACCTGTTATTTCATCTGTAACATGGCTGTTGCTATTAAGTGCTATTACTGCGTACAACAGCACTTCTATCTGCCTCCTGAACAACTGGTCCACATGTCGCTACACTCTGAAACAGGCCCCATGATTTCTTGGACCAGTCCCAGTATCCATTTAGGCCCGTACCTTTAAGATTATATATATATATATATATATATATATATATATATATATATATATATATATATAGATAGAACACTAGATTGCTGATGATGTCATATTTACATTATCCGAAGTGAAGCACCCGGCCGCCATATTGATACACCCAACTTCATATAAATGAATGGTTACCTATGAAGCCAATTTCAAATAAGTCGATATAAGCGTTAAAACACCGAGCCGTGCGGCTGTCTTTTGCAGCAATATTCATTTGAAGGGCTGTAATAATACGTCTCATGCCTAAGTTAAAGTAGAAACGCAAATTTGTCACTTTAATAGCAAAAATTGTGTTTGCTGCTAGCTAGCTAATTAGCCGTCCCATTGACTTGAATAGACCGCTGACTAAAACCAAATGCTAGCGATTGATAACGGTCAGCAAGCTACCTTGGTGCACTTTACGTTGCGGGGACTGCACTGACTTAGCAGTTAATAAAATTAACAAGGTGGCTAACAAGCTAGCTTCTTGAAATTGACATTCAACGACAATATTTCAAATATTTCTTAATATTTAAAACAGTGGACAAGTCACTTTGTCTGTGGGCTACAGAGTTCCAGAAGACAAGGAGGGGACAAAGGCTTGGCTGTTAGAAATCAGGAGAACAGAAAAAACTCTCTATGCCCTTGATCCGTGCGGTACAGAGATCATTTTTGAGAGCAGTGTTTTAACGGGACATGGGCAAAGATGAAGCTTAGTAAAGGAGTAGCCAGAGTTAACTAGCGCTTCTTTTTAATAACGCTGGCATGAGCCATATGATTCAATATAAACAATTCGGTTGACAGAAAATGTACTCAATCAGGGTACAATGAAGTGAGGAAACCAGAGAATAATAAAATAACGTATACGGACGTTTCTTATAACGGTGAATATTGCCAAGCAGCTATCTTATCAGACGGTCATTAAAAGCCTTGATCACGTTAACTTAACTTTTCTGCTTGCACGTTAACGTTGACACCGAGTCACATTTCGATCTTCGCTTTAGAAAGTGTGCCGCTTTCCATCCTCAGAAGTCCACATATTTAGGGAGACAAAATGTTGCTCTGCACAGCAATGCCGTAATAACACCGGCTTGCACGCAAGTGTTTTTGAAAATATAATTTTAAAGTAGGCGAAAACGAATGGGAGTCTATGAGCGAATTTTACTCCCGGGTGTATAGGCTCTTACAACAGATGCTTCACTTGAGCGTACCCTATCAGCAACCTACTGTTCTATATTATATATTAAGTCTACAGAACACTGCAACTTTCTTCCCATCATCATCTCCGCCGGTGAAAGCCCAGTGGTGGACTGTGGAGTAATCCTATAGCTAAACAGAACTCTTGCTACTTTACTTTTTGTGAGCTCTTTAAATGTTTGTACGGCCCTCTCAGCCAACCCATTTGATGCAGGATGATGGGGAGCTGATGTGACATGTGCGATTCCATTCTTAGCCATTAAAACTTTAGTGTTATCACCCACGAAACACTGAGCATTGTCTGAAACAATCATCTCTGGAATTCTGTGTATACTGAAGCTGTTCCTGAGGCACTCCACTGTGGCCACAGATGTAGCGGAGCTCACCAGACATACATCCAGCCATTTGGATTGAACATCCATTATGACCAGAAACATTTTCCCCATGAAAGGGCCTGCAGAGCCTGTGTATACACCTTCTCCAGGGTGTATTAGGCCACTCCCATGGGTGGAGTGGCGCCTGACCCGATGTGTTTCTTTGTTCTTGACATGTGGTGCATGACATTACCTTCCTTTCGATGTGGGTGTCCATGTGAGGCCACCACATGCAGCTCCAAGCCAAGACCTTCATTCTTGTTATCCCGGGATGACTCTGATGCAATTGGGTCATCATGGTTGCATGGCCTCTCTCTGGCACAATGACCTGGGCTCCCCACAGCATGCAGCCATCCTGCACACTGAGCTTTTGCTGTCGCTTTCTGTAGGGCTGAAACTCCGGTCCCACCTTGTATTGTGGCCACCCCCGCTGGGTATATTCACAGACTGGTGACAGGACTGGGTCTTTAGCGGTCCACTCCCTGATCTGCTGCGCCATCACCAATGGGCTGTCCTCCTGATCAAACATCAACACTTGCTCCTCCTGAAGCGGACTGAAAGGCTACTCTGGGAGGGTGGAGGGAGCTGAGATTAAAGGCATTACCATTTTCCTTGCCTCCTTTGTATGTAATAACATACTCGTATTGCTCTAAGTGTTACGGCCCATCTCATGACTCTTGGCGGGACCATCTATGGCACCGCCTTCATTTCATTAAACAGACTGATGAGCGGCTTGTGATTGATACACATTTCAAATTTCCTTCCATATAAACACTTATGAAACCTCTGCACCCCAAAAATGACAGCGAGCCCCTCCTTATCTTGTTGGGAATAGTTTTTCTCAGCCTGTGAAAGGGCGTGCGATACAAACTCTATAGCCCCCCTCCCAACCCCCCCGGCATACTGTGCGATAACATGGCACCGACCCCATATAGTGAGGCATCACATGAAAGAATCAGTTCTTTAGTTTCATTACACTGTACTAATACATTGTATAACAATGTACTGCAAGAGTTCTTTGGACAGTTTGAATGCCCTTTTTTCTGCTTCCCAACACCATGGCTCATCCTTCCTTGGCAGCTTGTGCATGGGAGCCAACAGTGTTGACAGGTTAGGCAGGAATTTATTATAATAATTTAATACAGTAGGCCTAACTCCTCTTTAAACACCTCCTCATGTTTATTTAACACGTCCTGTAAAGCAACTTGGCTGACATGTATCTTATTCGTTTGATGCCAGTTGACACCCAACCTATTAATCCACCCCCTCCCCAGCAGGTTTTGCCCCGAACCCACGACTCCTACCACTGGTAGTTCTTTAACAGTCCCTCTGTTTTCAACTTTTACATTAGTGGAACCTACAATGTCCACTTTCTGTCCTGTATAAGTTTTCAGGCTGATGGAGCAGTAGCAAAGCTCCTCTAAGTAGGTTTTCTTCTTAAGCTGTGCATATTCTGCTTGTGACATTATCGTTACACTACATCTGGTATCTACCTCAAATTCCTCTTCGCATCCATTTACAATTAAACGCTGTTTCAAAGGGGGTACTTTATTAATAGTATTGTCCATGCTGTAAACAGTAAAATCCTCCTCATCACTCCCTTCTTCTTCCTGTATAAAATTGGCCCTTTTTTGCTGCTTCTCTACCTCTCCTTGTCCTGGTGCCGGTGCACACATTTTTGCTTTGTCCCCCTCTCTCCTTCTGCAAGCCCCCTTGATGTGCCCTGTTTTGCCGCAGTCAGGACCCTTTACCCCGATGAGCCTGCACTCATTTGCTAAGTGGTAGTGACCCCCCCCATCGGAAACATTTTTCTTCCTATTGTGTTTTGGCGCGTTTCTCCATTTTGTAGACTGTCCCAGCCGCCGCTCGGCCCCCGTCACTCACACAGTTCAAATCTTTCATGTTTCTGTTTGCTGCTTCAATGACCTGTGCTTTCTGAAGCACTATATCGAAAGTTAAAACCTCCTCAGACAAAAGACTTTGCTGTATTTTATCATCATATACCCCGCATACTAGGCGATCGCGTAGCATCACTGTAAGAGTGTCCCCATAGTCCTGTGCTAGCTTCCTTAGCTCAGCAACAAATTCACTAGCACTTTCATCTGGCTTCCTACTCTTCAAATCAAATTTCTACCGCTGCACTATTTCACTGGGTTTAGGATTGAAATGTGTTACTAAGAGACTCACCCAGTCCTTAAATCAGGGGCGGATCTATTGGTGGGCAGCCTTGCCCCCCTAGCTGCTCCCTTAACTTTAATTTTCTTAAAACTAAACTTGTAAAACAAACCCCACTATGTCTAAAAGCCCCTCAAAGCACTGAAATAAAAGATGAATTCACCAAAAAAATTATAAATGTAAATATGATATTCGCCTCCTCAAATACTTTGCTACGGTCCTGCATCAGACGCGCGGAGTCTGCATGACAAGCCTCCTGCTCCGCGCTGGTGTGTGTCGGTTGACATGACACGTTGGAGTCTTCGTGCAGCACAGCAGAGTGGAGCCACTTAGCCACCCAACTTTCTCCAGGTAAAGGCAGTTTCCCTCGGTGACGTTTTAACACACAAAGTTAAAGTTATGTTAATCCATGACAAATTTTACGCTAAAGGTGATGGTTCAATGCGCTCATTAATCGCTGGTCAAAAGTGACTCGCTCCCGCGTGATTTTTTGGAGCATTTTTCCCTATGGTTAGTTTAGATTATAGTAAAAATGAGAACAGTTTATGAAGCATTTAGCTAGATATCAAAAACAGGCATGTTGAATCCAGGGGGTCGCTGTTAGGTTTAAGTGTTATGTGATCAATATCACAGCGATGAGGCTGCATGAAAAAACCAGGTCCTTTCTGTCAAGGCAATGGATATGGGCACCGACCCGTATCTCTAGCCTGTATGTTAAAGGTAAGGCAGCGGTATTATTAGCCTCTCGTCTCATTTTATCACAGGTAAAGGTCCGGGCGAGTCCATACCGACTACCGTTAGCCCTTGTTGTAAACATATGGATGGTATGTCCTAATGAATTTGGCTTATGTCAGCAGAAGCAGGCAAAATTTCTTAAATTCCACTGAAACTTGATATATAATTGTTATTATTTTACTGTACATATGTTTGTTTAGATCTGGTAATCCTGTTTTCTGATGCAGCTCATAAGTGTATGCGTCAGGGGCAATATCCGAGTTTGCGGAAATTCCACCACACGGTTAGAGCTCTGTGTAGCCTGGCAATCATCAGACCTTCGTCTTAGAAATCTAGCTGTTCTCAGTATAGAGAAACAGCGTGCAAAAGAGCAAGATTTGGACATATTTGTGAAACGTTTTACTGCACAGCACAACAATCGTCGTCTGAAGCTCTCTTAAAAGAGATGGCCAATATCAGTCCTGGACTGTGGCTTAGGCCTAAATATTCACTCTACTACAGCTTGGAAGGCGTAATAATGCAGTGCATCCAAAATTAAAAAAGGAAACAGAATAAGATGAGAAGTATTCAATAGAAACTTAGTGTCTATAAAACTAATGAGGACTATTAATTATACAACTATGTACTTTTTCACATCATACAAAGAAAACAAAATTATTCGGCCATTGCTGTCAGAACTCATTGTTCTGTTGTCAGCTGCATGATTTGAACACATCTGTCATGCAGTTAGTAGGTGTAATGTGGGGAAAAAAGAAGCCACTAGATGGCAGTATTGACTTTTTTGTTAAGCCCGTCTGGAGGTAGGTTTTGGGCATGTCCTGGGCATGCCTGAGAGGGGAAGTCCCAGAGAATTGAAAAAAAAAGTCTGCAAGGTGGGAGGGGGCTGGAAAAGAGTATATAAGGAGAAAAATTGAGAGAGAAGAGTAGTACGAGGAATTGCAAGGTGAAGGATACATTTGACCAGACCTGTCACTCTTTCCAAGACCTGTGAAGGTTTTTGTGGATTTATGCCTGTGCTGGAGCATTTTCCTGTCCCAGGACATCACCAAGCAACCCCATCTCAAGGGAATGTAAATATTTTTTTCTAGTATATATCAATCTTGGTCAGGAGTATAAATTGTTCGTTAGTTGTCAGTCTTTGTTTAATTAAATCTGATTAAGTTTTAATAGTTTGTCAGTCATCCCTTACTGTCTTATATGTAATAACAAATTGAGGCCATAGGGTTTGCATTTAAAGCAGTATGGGAGACTGAGGTCCAATGAGCCATGGGGACCAATGAGCCGCATCACTATTTTGCGATCAATCGATGCCAAAGGTGTTTAAAATAGGCAAAATAATGATTATGGCTCATTGGTCCCCATGACTCATCAGTGAATGGTCAAATATTTAGTCTATTTGAAGCAGCTCTGTCATCGATTGATCGCAAAATAGTGATAGGGCTTATTGGTCCCCTTGGCTCATCAGACCCCAGTCTCCCCTACACATTACATAACCTAAAGCGCTACTAGCCATGATAATGAAAAGTTGAAACTGATCATGCAGGTTCATCCATGTTTAGGCCTGTCATCATTTTGTGTAATCTGGCGCAAGGTGGTTACTGAATTACTCAAAAAGTGTCACTGTTGTTCAGTTGAGTGTGGCATAACCTCCACTTACTTGACATCATTAGATAGAAGACATAGTTAAAACCAAAAGCCATTTTTAGTCAAGGAATGTTAAGTAATTGTGATAGAATAAACCATTTATTCTTGCTTTCCTTTATTTGGGACACAATGTAAAATAAACACATTGAAGAATATTTTTCTGAAATTGTTCCCCAATTTTTAGACGCAGTTTTTTTGCGGATTGGTGATCCTCTGCCTGTCTTTACTTACAAAATTTGATATGGTGTCTACGCTCTACTGTGAATAAAATATGGGTTAACGATATTTGGAAATCCTTGTATTCTGATTTTATGCACGTTTTACACAATGTCGCAACATCATTGGAATTGGGGGATTTCCTCATACTGCACTGAGGACGTCCCATGCCACCCCTTCCAGACCTCTTGCCACCCATTCGCCACCCCATGTAAAATTTTCTAGATCCGCCACTGCCTTAAATGCGTTGTCTCCTGGTTTGTCTGGGCTCTGTAAGTTCCTCATTAGTGTATACGTCTGTGCGCCGATGCTACTTAATAAAATTGCCATCTGCGTCTTACTGTCAAAGGCAGTCACAGTTCCGACTGTTCCGGCCATCCTGTCCGTCTTCAAGTCACTGCGGCCCAAAATCTCAGTACTATTAACGTTAGCACTCACTATAGCCTCCTGGCAAAGCAGCTTTTTACTCTTGGCTGTGTCCTCCAGTCTCCCGTTACTTCAATTTATCCTCGTCGCCAATGTGGTATCTTGATTACGTGGATAAAAATTGACTAGGACAACCATTAAAGTAGGAATAGGCACTTTTACCCGGCACTTCAGCAAACTTACATCGCAGGCCCCTGCTTCCATCATCAACCTTGCTCGCCGTTCTCTCACCCCCCAGTCGCTCCCTCCCGGGGCTGTGACAGCGCCCCCTATCTGTATAGAGGCAATACATCTCACACTATAAACACCATGCATATCACAGCTTGACTTTTATACTAAGCTCAGCACCCATATTTCTTGCGATACATTTTTGAATTGTTCAGTATCCCCTGAAGGCACAACACCCTGACAGGGACAAGCTGATCATTCAATACAACATTTGGCCTGTTAGTTGTAAGTCAGATTTGTGCTCTGTTTCGCCACAGTGTAGCACAGCAGATTAGAATTAATGTGTCTTTTGACAGAATCATCTTATCTGGGTTGCATAACTAAGTGAAGCCAAATATGAGGCACTAAACTACAAGTTTCACTGTTCCTGAAACTTTTACTTCGCCAAATTTTGATCTGTATGCTGCACCAGCAGCAGGGGTGGACTGGCTATCGAAAGTATGGAAGTTTTCCTCGTGGGCCAACTTTCTCAAAAACTGACATGAGGGGAACATTACAAACACATGTAGCCCATTTAACCAACCCAGGTGAGATGGCTGTGGCCCACAGGGAAGAGAAAGGGAGTGGTATCAACAAAACTGTACCCGCATAAAGAAGGAGAAGAGCCATTTGCCTTTTTTTGCACTGCCCCAAACCGGACCAGTTTGTCTGAAAAATCCGAGGCCATTTTTGATCCCCTGACTGTCCCTAACCAGCAGTATCAATACAGGCAATGTACGATGTGGTTTACTCTGAATTCACTTTGCATTGTGTTGTATAAAATGGAAGCAAATAGACAGTCCAACATCCAGTGTTAATTTATACCCATAGAGCACATTTCTGCTCATTTTGGAAGAGTAGGAGCAGATAGACTGTGAAATAGTTGAAATAACCCTGAGGCAATTCTCTGTTTGAGGTTCCACAGACCACAAAACCTCTTTAAGAGCTCAAAAACCCATACTTATGATCTATTCAGCAGATAAAACAATACTGAGTCATTCTGAGTTATAAGCATGGGTTTTTCAGTTGACCTTATGGCTCAGAAGTGCAGTTAAATAAAATTGTACACCATTTTTGTTTGTTAACCCCATTAAAGCAGATTCCAACAGAAATTCAAATCTGTAACTTAAAATGTGTTTATATTTTGCCCTTAAACAGATTTTATCATCAATTCCATGCTTTATGGTTGTTTTGATGAGAAAGCAGGCCTGGAAGGCATACACACGTCATTGGAAATCAATAGGAAATGTCTGCATGGGGTTAATATTCATGCTACTCTACCATCGGGAACATAAATATCCTATCCACATTGGAAGATATGTGTTGTTGAGCAGAGTCTTATGTTTGTCTTCTCTTAAGTTAAATCAGAGCAAATCCATCCTCAGACTATGAGAATAATTCACAATAATCAGCATAAAGTGAGCGTCATTGCGCCAGGCAATCTCACCGCAGCATCTCAGCTGAGCAGCTGTAATAAAACCTCTTCTATGTATGGAGCACCATAAATCTCTGTGATCGCACCATTACTTTCTATATCTGTGCTGTTGACTTACTGTTTTGGTAATGACTGAGAAAATTAGGCATAATTTTATATATTTCTACTTAAAAACATCAAATTACCGGTATATTCCAGTCATTACAATGACAGTAAATGTCATTGTAAAAGTTTTTAAAAATAATATTCAGGGTTCAATCAATTGTTACAGGGTATAGACACCAATGTACAAATACCTTTTGACAACTTAGTGAAAATGCAGTTGATCCTCTGCATGCTGCCAAAGTAGCTCCAACCTACCGAGTCTCTACAAGACCCCTGCAGGTTCTCAGTGGTATGTGGTAACAAGTTTGTGGCAGCTGATTTGCCCTGTTAGTGGTTGGAGTTGCTGCCCATCTGACTTGTTTTTGCCTCTGACACACACACACCACATTTATTCCATTGAATTGAGATTTGGTGTCTTTCGTCTCCAGGGCAATGCCTGAAATTCTAAGCCATTTATCTCAAACCATTCCAAAACAATGGAAGCACCTATTACTCACACTTGGGCCTGTCTCTCTTCCATAAGTCACACTTGACTTGACTTGAGGGGTTTTAGTAATCTGTGCTTCAATTTTTGTAGTGTGGCATTGCATCCTGTTAAATAAGACCACTGTCAATGGGGAAGACTGTTGCTTGGATGAGGTGATTGTCTTCTTCTAGAGGAGCGGTCAAGAGCCAAATTGTGCAGTTTGGGTGAAAAACATGAAACTTGGTATATAGACAGAGTGACCCCTGCTGGATACAGTGGTGGCTAGCCAAAGGAGGGAGCTAGAGCATCGCCCTTCCTGGTGGAGAGTGTATTCAGAGTTTTCATTATTATAAATACATTTTTAAAAACCAAACATTAACAATGATTACTGATTTAAGTATGCATGTATTTAAAATTCACAATATTGTATATTGTTTAAATTATAAATAAATATCCTCAGTGGAATTGTGGGAATGAGTGTTCAGGGATGCGGCACAAGTAGCCAATAAGGGACTATTACGGGGTTAGATAGGAGTAAAGCATGTAAATCTGGCCAATGAGCATTGTCGAAAATAAACTCCGAAGGGCAATTCTAATAGCACCCAAGCCTGGTTGCAAGCTGCATGAGATATGCTAGCTAGCTAGCCACCCTTAACATATATGTCTGACAAGCTATTTTGCTCGCCAGCCTTGTCTTCCACAACGATGATGTCCTGTCTTTAGTCGCTAGAGCTTCATCAACTACTGTGGCTGCAGGAGTGGAGCACACCAGCAAGGCATATAAAAGTAGTTCTTAACTCTTAGGATGGTTGTACCTACGTCCAAGTTTGTGATTTGCATTTATATGGACTGCACCAGGCCAGACAGAATGTAGTTGCTGCTACACTCGGTCATTCACATAAAATATATGCAAAGCGCAGGTCGTTGCCAAGCAATACCCTTTCTGTGAAGCACACTCTCACTTGTGTTCGAACAAGTTACATTACAAGTCTGGTAGCTAGCCTATGGATAAGGTCAACCCAAGAGGAAAATAGCAAAGTAAAGAAACTTATAGGGATGTGTTCAGAGAATACAAACATTCTCACAGGTAAATTAAATTAATTATATAACTTTGATGTACTGTAGTTTCTGCAGTATATTGTTAGATGTCTGTTTTTGTGTAAAAGTGACTCAGATTTTATTTCTGGAATTAAATAATTACCAACTATTCCACAAAGCACGGGTATTCTGCCATTTGTGTTGAATCATAGAGGGATGTATGGCACAGCACAGCCCCACTTATAATATTTTTCACCAGCTGCCTCTGGCTGGATATTTTAGCATGTGGATCCATGTTGCAAGGAAACCCATGGTGACTGTGGCAGCAAATTTTCAAAATGGCCTCCATTGTTGGTGGCTATATGCATAGCTTTCATGTCCATGGGGCCACTGGACTCAATAAATATACATGCATTATAATGCAGAAATAGACTACAGCACCATGCATAATTATTGGCACTCCTTACAATTCCCAGGAATTAAATGTGATTGAAGTATTTCTGTCATTTCTACTGTAGTTTACAGAGTTCAGATCAGAGTATCTAGGAACATTTAATTGGTAAATCATCACTTCCTGTTTCCCTGGGGTATGAATATGACGTGACACAGAGGCCATTTCTCTTATCCATTCTTCAACATGGAAAAGACAAAGGAACACACCATTCAAGTAAGGCAGATGTGTGTCGACCTTCACAAGTCAGGCAATAGCTTCAAGAAAATAGCCACTCGCCTGCACCTGCCCATATCTACTGTCAGAGGAATCATTAAGAAGTTTAAAACAACCGGAAAAGTGGTAAACAAGCCTGGACGAGGACGCAAGGTTTTTTTGCCACCACGCACAGTGAGGAGGATGGTAAGAGAAATAAAAAGTTCTCCAAAGCTCACTGTTAAAGAATTGTAACAAATGGTAGCATCTTGGAGTCACAAAGTCTCCAAAACAACCATCAGGCACTATCTACATCCCAACAAGCTGTTTGGTCGGCATGCACAGAAAAAAACCTTTTCTCACTCGCAATCATAAATGTAAATGTCTGAAGTTTGCTAAGCGGTACTGGGGCTTCAAATGGGACCGTGTGCTTTGGTCAGATGAGACAAAGATGCAGCTTTTTGGCAACAAACACTAAGTGGGTCTGGCAGAACACAAAAGATGAGTATGCAGAAAAGCACCTCATGTCCACTGTGAAATATGGGGGAGGATCAGTGATGCTGTGGGACTGTTTCTCTTCCAGAGGCCCTGGGAACCTTGTTAGGGTGCATGGCATCATGAACACTTTGAGACCTTGTCCACACGTAGCCGGGTATCTACTAAATCAAAGATATTTTCCTACGTTTTGACCTGTCATCCACATGACAACGCATCAAAAATGAATGTTTAAAAAAACTTAGAGCAAAGTGAAGATTTTTGAAAACTCCATTTAGGCATTTGCGTGTAGACAGAGATAACCGGAGTTTTGGGTTTTTGAACGTCACAACCTGTGCCAAAATGACAACAAATCTGCTCTGACGTCAAACGTGCCACCTTTGTTTACTGCAGAAGCCAGAGCAGAAGCATGGACAAAGAGTAATGGATCGGAGTAGTGCCTTGAAAGCTGTGATAGCGTTAATTATTGTGCAGGCGCTTTATACATGTTTAATTTTAGAAGCCCAACTACTGCTCCAAGAGCACAGGCGATGGACAACATTGCGGTCGGTGTGACGTCAACAGAGGGCTATTCTGATGTGATTGGGTAAGATTTGGGGAAATAATGCCATCTACAGATTTAGAGGCTTATTGAAAACGCAGATGTTCGGTTATGTGTGGATAAAATTTTTTTTTATAAACGGAGGGGGGGAAATATTCGTTTTTAAAAATACCCGGCTACGTGTGTACATGGCATGAAATACCAAGACATTTTCAATCAAAATCTGGTGGCCTCTGCCCGAAAGCGGAAGATGGCTCGTCACTGGGTCTTTCAGCAAGATAATGACTCTAAACGTGGGCAAATCACCAGACACAGAATCAAGCTCCTCCCAGTCCCCAGACCTCAATCCCATTCAGAACCTGTGGAGTGAGGTGCAGAGGAGAGGATCCAGGTCCCTGAATGATTTAGAGAGATTATGCAAAGAGGAATGGTCAAAGATCCCTCTTTCCGTATTCTCCCATCTTGTGAAACATTACAGGAGAAGATTAGGTGCTGTTTTGTTAGCAAAAGGGGGTTGTACAAAGTTTTAACATCAGGGGTTTTAATAATTGTGCACACATGATTTGATGTAAAAGAATTAATTCTTAATGTGGGATTTTTTTCCCAATGAATAAATGCACTTGAATTAAAGGTTGGATTTTCCTCTTTTCCATTGTGGTCCTATGTTATTTAGAAAAAAATGGAATTTGTTAGTAGTTAAAGAGCACATCTCTTAACCAGGGGTGCCAATAATTATGGAGGGCGCTGTATATATCACTCATATAAGCACTGTGTGGCAAGAAAAGAATTCCTTTCATGTATAGTGGTCATTTTTTGCAAAACTGGGACTGAGTTTTTCAAATCATCTTTATACTCCAACGTACAACAAATACCAAGTAGGTAAACTTAACTTAACATATTATTATTTAACAAATAAGAACATTGATTCTTACACATGGACACATTGTCCCATACATGTCTAAAGTTAGAAAGTTACAAAGTAAGCACTGAACCTTTATATATTATGTAGCAGTCATGGAAATTCACTCATGTCATTTTAAGACAAGAAAGTAATCAAGGAATATCATCATATTCAAATGCATATATAAAATTGCTCTTGGTAACAGTTGCCCTTATGAAAGCAAAGGGCAGTGAACTGGAAGCTGGCCTTGTTACACCTGCAGAGACCCCTGCATGCCTTTCTGCAGTTAAAGCGCATCAGTTCATTAACAGATGTGCTGAGGCTGAACAATGGTAGTCCACTTCGATTTCCAGGTACCATCACTTTTGCACTATCCCCAGCCTTCATGGCATGGTAGTTTTTGGTTCTACTGCAGAACTTGCCCTAAAACATACCCTCCTTGGCAAACAGTTTGGAGTGCACAGTCTCTGAGTTGCTTACATTGGAAGCATATTGACGAAATCTGAGGATCTGGGCGCAAAAATGCTGCCTTGCTTCATTGACCTTTGACAGTCCAGATCCTTTGTCATACATGAAAACCATATGTCATACATTGTCATATATGAGAATCTTCTCATAAGGATTAAAAGCCCAGTCAGGAATATTAGGTGGGGCATCTGCTAAGCAGTGATACGCCACAGTGACATAGGGCAATTCAGGCTAAGTAGTCCAGGCTGTCTGTCTGCCTTTGCTTGCAAACAAGGATGTCATATCACTCACTGTAAATGCCTATAACATCCCCAATGCTGGTGCTTTTGATTGTCCCAAAGTGGCTGCAATGTCATGCGCAGCAATATATCAAAAGGGACTTCCCTTCACAAACAAAATCCAAAGTTCATGCAGCACTTACAAGCAAAGCAATTTGGATAGATTGAGCACACCTACATCTGTGTGAGATATCCTGACCATAATTTTCTGATGACCATCATTTGCTGCATCAATTAGACGAATTACTGAACATATATGCTTCTTCATTTGAGCATGGTTCAATCCGGGGTTTATCCTCTTTCCTTGGTGATGAAAGCACTCTGTTTTCAAGTGCAGCAGACTTATTTCCAGGAAAAACTGCACTGGTAACCTCTTCCGCGAACATTTAAGATGGCTCTCCCTTGCTCCCATTGACGCGGAGGAAGCTTTGCCAGTTATTTTGCACCTTCAGTGAAACCTGGGCTCTTCTCCTTATACCCACTCTTCTCCTTTTTCTGGTTGCTGTATTCAGGCTGTTTTGGTCATAAACATCCCACACTATGTCAAGTCTGCTCACATTTCCCATCTGATTCTAAATATATGGCATGAATATAAACTTGATGCGCTCATCAAATGTCTCTGAATGCATTGCTGACAGCATTTGAACTACCTCTGCTTAATCCAGTATTAATGAAGTCACTTGCGGTCTTTCTTCTTCTGGTCATACTAGTGCTTCAAGTACAGCCATTAACTTTGGCCTGATGCCAAATCTTTTAGACAGGACACTTACGTCAGATTGAATCATTTATTTTGAATGACAAACATTTGAGTCTGGCGGTGACTCTGCTCAAGTGATACTCTGGAACAATCTGAGCAAGCATGACACAGACAAATGACACTCCAGTTTACAAGACAATGCCGATAACATACAAAACAATGCTAATCTCTTATATAAGGAAGACGGTGTGTGTCTGTGTGTTCGCCATGCACGGCCATATTCCTGCATGGATTTTTTTCTAATTTCACACAGTGATACCTGTGCTTCCAAACTAACACCTAAACCAGGTTTCAATGAAGTGCCTCCTCCATCCTCCCCCTCCCGATCGGAGAAGGTGCTGTGCCAGCCAAACGGCTTGATCAATCAACTTGCTGGGCTTGGCGCTACGGCGTCGAATTCATCCAAGTACAAGTTACAAGTGACGGGCTTGACGGCTCGTACCGTATAAAGACAAGTACTGCTGAAGACCATGTCGATGGAAAGGAGGAGGCTGGGGAGGTGGAGGGGAAGTTTGCACAGATCTGTATGGATCTTGGGAATGGAAGAGCTTGGTTAGTCAAGATGGAGAGCGCTGCCTTATTTAAAAAGACGCGCAATTAGGAACGTGACGCTGAAGTCCAATGCAATTGGACAAGGGGTGGAGCCAAGACTGTCTTCTGTGCCTGTCTGAACTAACACTGACTTTCTATTTCAGACAGGACACTTGCGTCCGATTTAACCATTTATTTGGAATGACAAACATTTGAGTCCGGCGGTGACTCTGCTCAAGTGATACTCTGGAACAATCTGAGCAAGCATGACACAGACATTCCAGTTGATCACAACCCCCAAACTCGCATTCCTGCAGGGAGCAGATGAGCAGAGTCACCTGCGGGGATCTGAGCATGAAATGTGCTGCAATGAGTTAAATTCTGAATATGAGTCACAAATCAGTTCATTCTACAATCAAGGGTTAGAAGATAGGACATCGACAGGTGCATTCAATAGACAAAAGAATCTATATATGGAAGGTGTGTTACGTGGGGGAAAAAAACAATGTGAATGCGACAAGCATGTTGCATTTCCTTTAAATTCATGCAAACATGCATGACCTTCTCTTCTGAATGCAGGAGATCAGCGGCCTGCTGAATGCAAGCAGAATATCCAGCAAGACACAATGAATGACTTAATACAAAGGAAATATGCTATGTGAGTAAGATATGTGTGTAGCGACAAGCATGTCGCATTTCCTTTGTGTTCATGCAAGCGTGCATGACCTTCTCTGGATGCTGGACATCAGAGGCCTGCTGAATGCAACCAGAGGAACATCCGGCAAGACACTGAGTGACGTGATACAAAGGATATATGCTATGTGAGGATCAGTCTAGGTGTAGCAAATATATTGCCATTTAAAATATTAGGTGGATATAAGGCAGATGCTGATAGAGATTAGATACATGTGAAATGCAGGTTTCCCCAGGTTGAACGGATTAGAAATTGTTGGACAATGGTAGTTGTCAAGACGGACCTGCAGGATTTCAGACAATGACTCAGGCAGGGCCCTCTGCTCTGCAAGGCTAGGTAAATTTCCCACATCTTAGAAACCCAAAAAAAAGCTTTAAAACACTGCTTCCAACAATACGTCTATGTAAGGACTAAAACACCCACTCTTAAGTGCGATGCCAACTTTTGCACCTAATAAAGTGTGAGGGGAAGATGCTTATCATTGCCTTCTGGATGAGCCTTCTTTAATCCATTGAAAAGGAAGCAAATGTAGGGATTTCCAAGCAAGCTAGTAACAGAAGGATCTAAACATCTTCAGTAAAACTGGACCCCGGTAATCAATGCTTTAATAGAAGAGGGTTGAATTTTCTGAAACTCTGAACAATAGACTATGAAGGCACAGACCATAGAAATGTTAACAGGCAGAACTGGGACTGAAAAACCTGCACAAAAAGAGAAGTACAACCAGGCAGCCTCATAAGCTTTTAATGCGTTTTTAGACAATCAAAACCTCCTGAAATAGGAAGCAGTGGACAAGTAAGTACATAGATCCTGGCTTTTTCTAGAATAGTTTGGTCGAATGTTGGGCAAGGCAGGCTGCAAGGAGAAGCACAGGGACACAGCCTTCTGAATTCCTGAAATTTAAAACGGGACAACGAGTCACCAATTTTATTATCCAAACAGGGGATATGAGAAGCACGAAATGTGAAATTACCCAATACGCTTGATCAGACGTACTGTGAAATAAAATTTTCCTTTCTCCGAATAGATTCCACTGAGATGGGTGCAGAGGCATAATTTTAAAAGCATCGGTAATGTCAGCTTTACGCAGCCAAGCACCTGATCCAGCAATTTTTATGAGTTTAATGGCGTGATCGACTGTGGTGTAAAAGAGCGAGAATGGAGGAAGGGGGATGAGATCATTGACGCTTTGAATCTTTTGATCACGAGGGGCAGACAAATCAATGATAATGCGCTTTTTTGTGGAATATTTAAGAGTAGCAATGCCTAAAGGGTTAATACAGTATGAAGCGAACAGAGATTTGGAAAATGGACCAGTCATGTACCCCTTTTAGACTTCTCTGGCCAGAAGCTTATCCACTACATCCGGTTCCTGCTGGGTATACTGCAAGTTATTGCATTTCACACTGGAGGGAGTAACGTATAATCCCGCGCAAAACCCATTAATCAAACCAAACAACAAGTAAGAGACAAAACAGCGTTCTGGATGGTTCTTCAGCACCTTAGAGCAGGGATACTCATTCTTTTCCAGAATGAGCCACAGTGGGTGCAGGCTTTCGCTCTATCCAACCTGTCCCACACCTGATTCTACTAATGAACCCTTAAAGCTTTTGCCGTAGACCCTTGATAAGTAGAATCAGGTGTGTAACTGCATGGTTATAATGAAAGCCTGCACCCACTGCGGCTCATTCTGGAAAAGAGTGAGTATTCCTGCCTTAGAGTGTTCTGGGACGTTGATGGGGGTAGATGCTTTATTTAGTTTTTCTTTCTGCCGCCTGACACGGCTTGGAGCGAGGGCAGACAAACTTTGGATGGCTGTCTCCGCAAAAACTGCAAACATTCAGAAAATTGCAATTAGAAAATATGCAAACATTCTCGTTACAATGGGAATAGGCTTAATGTTCACCTTGGGCTTGGTGGCAGAGGTACGGTGAGGGGTTGTTGCAGGGGGTTTGGAATCAGCTATGACTTTAGGGCAGAGGGTGGAGGTAGATTGCACGGTGACCCGTAAAATGCCTGCTAATTGATGCCAAATCGACCTTAGACTAATCCAGTCTTTGATTAATCTTTTGGAGGAATAAGGCAGTTTTAGCAGAAAAGGACTTATGATAGTTCTAAAACAGAGTGCGACCAGATAGCGCGAGATCAGCAATAATAGCCCTGTAGGTATCTAGCTCAGTAAACTCTGTCATGGTAAGATTCTTTATTGTCATTATAAATTCTTGTCGTTGTCCTTCAAAATGATAGAAATGTCCCCGTAGTCCACCTGTCGTTTCTCACCTAAACCAGATTGAGATGAACTTAACAAATTTTTTACCAAATTCATGTCATTACCTGTTAGGATCTGACTCAGGGACTACAGTAGCCAGAGTCCGGCGAGGGTTGACACTGTCAGCGGTGACATCACCATGGGCGGGGACGAGGGGCTCGAACGGGGACCGGGATGGGGAGGTGCGGGAGCTTGATTCTCCAGAGGTTGGACGCGATGATCCATGGAGTTGAGTGCGGTCTCAATCTTATTAAAGGCGACCAACAGAGGGTCGACTTCGGGAGGGGAGGCAGGAGGGAGATGACTTTGGGGTTTCTTTGGAGCTGGCACGGGATCTCAATGTTTTGATTTCCTTTTCTTTGGAGGCGCAGGAGTGGGAGGGGCGGAGCTGCGAGCGTTTCCTGGTGTGGATTAATTGCTGGATCGTGGGACTGCACCAGATTAGCCAAAAAGAACTCAAAGTTCTTCGTGGTTTGCGCCGATCGGTGGTTGGATTCGATGTTGAAACAGGTTTTCCAGTATTCTCGAGACCGGCTAGGAGCAAATAGAAGGAGTTTCTCAGAAGACAAGTGCTCCCACAAACACTAGTGATGGATGACACATCGTTGTCAACTTGTTTTGCTGAGATGTCGAGGACGCATTCCTCCTCCGAGGAAGGATCAGGATGCCTGGACATAATGAAGAATGAGGTAAGAACGAATATCCAAATACCAATTCTCATACCTTAGAACTACAGGTATAGAAGTTTGCTCAGATCTGTATGGATCTTGGGAATGGAAGAGATTGGTTAGTCGAGATGGAGAGCGCTGCCTTATTTAAAAAGACGTGCAATTAGGAATGTGATGCTGAAGTCCAATGCGATTTGACAAGGGGTGGAGCCAAGACTGACTTCAGTGCCTGTCTGAACTAACACTGACATTCCATTTATGAAGTGATGGAGGCCACAGCTAATTTTGATAACTGAAAAAGTCTGTGAGTCAGCATGTACTGCTTTGAAAGCTTAGTCAAAGAATCGGGCGAGACCACAGTTGTTCTGATGACAAAAGGCTCTCAGGTGGTCTCCAAAATGTCTCATTCACTCCTACTTACTCCCTGGCTGGGAGGATCATGTCCTTACTTTGTGCGAGGCCTACGTGGCCTTCTGTCATCAGCACAGCTGTGGTCTAGCCTGGTTCTGTGAACAGCTTTTGAAGCGGTACATGCTGAATTTGCCAGGTTTTGGGTCACCCTCTTCATACTCTGCAACAAGCTCATATTTACTTAAATCTAAAAAAAATGTTATTTGTTGCCATGGCAACCATTACATAGGCAAATAAGAAACAAATTGCAAGTTATCGGCATTAAAGAGCAGTGTAGTGCCAAAGAGGAATCTTCCGGTAAATTCTTTGACTATCAGTTACCTTGCAATATGTCAAAATGTCACAGTTCTAAAAAAAAATCAACTTTCCCAACCGATTTCTTTTCTTATTTCACAGTGATAATTCTGATGGTTAGGACTACAACACTGCAAAGGTCCCATTTGAGTATATTTTTTGCAGACTTCTCACAGAGTAAAACCCAGTGAGCTCACAAAGAGACTGAGGGAAGCTATCACTCAGTGGAAATGAGAAGCAGGTGTAAATGATAATTGGATAATGTCTGACCCCAGCTCTTTCTTTTTTACCCAGCAATGCAAAGGCTGGACGGGTGCCATATTTATTTGCATATAATGGAAGCAGTAAAAATAACCACGGAACAATGGTGTAATACAGGTTTTTTCTGGTAACAATGCAGTTTTTGGCTTCAGGAGACTTGGATTACGCTGCACAAGCTGCATGGAGTAATTTCATTGTTATCTTTATATGTTATTTGTACGTAAAAGAATGCTAATGACTGAGTCTCCATTGACTTCAATTGTTTTGAAAAATAAAATTAAATAATACGTTGCAGAATGACTTGAAACTCAATTAATTAATCAATCATATTAAATGCTTTTAATCCAGAATGAAAGAAATAAAGGCAAATTCTTTGAGATGTCAATGTTTTTAAATTTACCAATTTAATTCTGCCTTTTGTCTGTAATATTAATTAAAAGAAGGCTGCTTTGCAGCTTTGCTTTTAGACACAAAATTTGTCTTATGGATACACAAACTTCAATGTTTCAACTGGCATGGCAGAGAGTGGATAATGACAGAATTTTCATTTTTGGGAGAACCTTGAATCAAGAGATTCTCGGGAGGAAATGTGCGCGCATACTCACAATTAATAAAATTAGTGCCTCCATCGTTTCGTTTTTCAGGAGACTTGAGATGGTCAGTGGATTACTCAGGAAGCACCGCTTCTCTCTGGCCCTCCGTAAATGTATTCAACAGAATTTTCCTCTGGCCTCTCATGCGGTTCCTGCAACATTTTACTGGAGGTTATGGGGATATGCCTGTACATTAATTGAATGCATTCGAGTCTGACCAGAACTGCAGAGGTAATATCTGCAAGTAGAATGTATGAAATGAACCCAAGAAAAATGCAGTCTATGGCAGCCTTGAGCAGTCTGAGCACTTTAGTTCTACCCCTGCTGAGTCATGACCTCATTGCATTGCTTCATTGAGTAAAAGGAGACCAATCGACAAGACTGCAACCACATTTTTGAGAGGCACCAAGAACAGTGATTTTTATTACTCCCTGCTGGTCATCTCTCTCTCTCCCACCCTCTTTGCCTGTGCTACGAAGCTCCACCCTAACTATCGCACAATTGCCCTGTACCTTACTGGCGACTGTACTGCATTCCTGGAAAGAATACCATTCCTCAGCACGTCAAAGTCAAGATATTGTTTAATGTTAAATTACAAAATAGGAAATTTTCAATAGAGTCAAGCCAAAGAGGGCAGAGTGCATGCAGTTGCTGGCTGATTAACTCTGCAACCACAAGATAGCAATAAAAATAATCTTTTTTGCTGGCCAAGCAACTACTCAATATCAGCCATTAAGATCTCACCATACTACTAAAAGGAACAACCTTTCAAAAAAAAATTTAGAAAATGGAACTTGCTAGCTGGTATTTGTGCATCCCTCAACCCCTGGACTGATGTAGAAAACCACCTATCATCAACAACTTAATTTCATATTTAACATTTTTGAAGATTAATGATAATGTACATAATTAGCTGTCTTAAAGTCAACTACATAGGTACAATAAGTAATGTAATGTGGCATCATATCATTATTAGCTTATATTTACATGATTGAATGCTCGAAATTTCTTAAATGTAATAAATTTAAGAACACAAAATTAAAAGTCTTTGTTTCTTTTCAAACTTACTCCCCATAGCAGTATTTTTCTCCCTAGCTTGAAGAAAGTTACAATTCAAATTTTGCAATGACGAACAGTACCCTCCAGAATTATAAGCCCCCTGTACTAAAAATGCAAGATGCTAAAAAAGTCATTATCTTCACATTCTTCCATCAAAAATTCTCAGAGCTGCCGGATAGCTCACTTGTTTAAGGTACTGCATTGCAGTGCAGCTTTTTTCAGCGTAGCGCACAATTTGCCATCGCGTTACAAGGGTTTCAAATTGGGAAGGGACTGCTGGGTAAGGGAAAAATAAATAAACAGCTTTGTTCATTGCTCCAGCGCCTCCTATTGGCCAGACGGGCGCTCGTCCGGAAGATTCAAAGTCTGTTCATGTCCGGGTATCCTCCGCCCTCGTTCTGAACTTGCCAAGATTCAACCAATGAGTGCATAAGAAGCAGTGGCTGACGGGCACGTGCTTTGGAGGAGAGCCGTGAACTGTCTTCACTATCCTCAGTTGGCAGCAAGGGGTCGCATGCGAGCAACATAGTTCACCAATTGGGCATTCCAGATTCGGGTGGGATTGGAGATGAAAAAATTTTTAAAAAAGAAAGAAAAGAAAATTCTCACATATATCTAACCATTAATGAAAGTAACATAACTCACAGAAATATTAAACTCTTACATTGAAACTTTTTTTTTTCAAAAATATGTGTCCCTCAATTATTGGCAGCTCCCTTTCATGTAATATCTTGTACAGCATCTGGAAACAAAACAGCCCAGAGTCTCCTGTAGTGCACGATGAGGTTGGTAAACACTTTACTCGGAATCTGAGACCATTCCTCCATACAGAGTATCTCCAGATCATTCATATTTGGAGGTTTATGCTTGTGGACTCTCGACTACAGCTCATTCCAAAGATTTTCTATGGGGTTAGCGTCTAGGGATTATCATGGTCATGGCAAAACCTTCATTCTGTGGTCACTGAATCATTTTTGTGTAGATGCCGAGGTGTGATTTGATTCATTGTCCTGCTGGAAGGCCCAATGATAGCCCATTTTTTAACCTTCTTGGCTAAGGCTGTTAAAGTTTTCGATTCATATCTGGTGGTATTTGATTGAGTTCATGATACCGTTTATGAAAAATTACTATTGTTCCAAGCTACAGTTATCCAATAGTAATGGATGGTATTTTTGCCGCCATAGTGTACAGCAGTATTACCAGCAATATAATTGTGTGGATGATCGGAATATTATGGTACTGCTGACTGTGGTAATACTATAGTTATAATGTGATGGCTATAGTACTACACTAGTTATACCATGCAAACTATAGAAATACTATAGTTATGCCATAAAGACTACAGTATTACTAAGAAATAAATAAGATATTTACCTCCACAAAGGAGGTTATTTTTTTTGCTTCCCTTTGTTAATTTATTTATTTGTTTGTCTGTCTGTCTGCAGGATATCTCAAAAACGGTTGCATAGATTTTAACCAAACTTTGCAGGATGTTGCACAAGAGGAACAATTGATTAAATTTTGGCAAAACTGGGCTAAAACACAGCTGAGATATAGGCCAAAGTTCAAATCCAGCTATGCTGGCAGAGGTATGGGCACTCACAAGTCTAGCTCTAGTTTCCATAAGGGACTACGTATTAACAAGATGTTCCAGGCCTTTGAAAGAAAAACAGCTCCACAACATCAAAGATCCAACAACATACCTCACAGTGGGTATGAGATGCTTTTCTGTATGCCAATCTTACCATCTATGCTGAATCTAACATTTTTATGTTTGGTGCCAATATAGTCTTAACTGACCAAATAACACGGGTCCAATGAAAATCCTGGTAGCGAACAGGATAAAAATGTAAAATACCACTGGAAATATATTACAGTGAGATTTTTATCATTGGATTTACGAAAGTGCGTAATGTGGCAAACGTTTTGGAGAAAAATGTTTTTTTTAAATGTGCTTTGATTACAGGTAGCCTACTGCTGCTCTGTTTTATATCATGGTTTTTCCATATTATCGAAGTTATACTCCGCAACAAAAGTTTCTGTGACACCAATATTGTTAATTATTTTTCATAACGCAATTATGAAATTGTCATACATGGTGATATCAGACTGAAACAGTACACGTAAACACAACATTGAAATGGAAATCATGAAAATGCGAGAAAATGACTTTGCACGTGAAAATGTGCGTAAATCATGCTTGTGGATGGCAATAAAAGAGGAGAATTTTTGGAATGTTCAAATTGTGCCTGATGAACGACGGAAGCATCACTTATCGAAAATACAGCCATTTCGGATCAGGAACTCTACCCTCTAAATGCCAAGACTGTCTGAAAATGATCGGTGGAGGGCCATTGGGATGATTGAATCCGGAACCTCGCAGAGGGAAGTTGCTCATCGCCTGAATGTCCACCGAAACACCATTTGGAACTTATGGCAGCGTCATCAGCAGACAAGACATGTCAGAGACCGTCCTTGAAGCGGCCGTCCACGAGTAACCACTCCCAGACAGGACAACTGGATTCGAACAACCCATCTCCGAAATCGATTCCAACCTGCAACCATAACTGCAAGAACGATACCTGGTTTGAGGCGACTGTCTGCACAGACAATCCGTCGCCGTCTCCGTCATTTTGGCATTGTCCCACGTCGGCCAGCAAGACGTCCAATACTCACAGTACAACACCGACGACTGCGTCTACAGTGGGCACAACAACATCGACGGTGGATCCAACGTCAGTGGGATCTTGTACTCTTCACTGATGAATCAAGATTCATGCTTAACCGATGTGATGGTCGTTTACGTGTATACCGTCGATGTGGAGAACGTTATGCCAACAACTGTGTTCAGGAATTTGATCGTTTTGGAGGTGGTAGTGTCGTGATTTGGGGAGGGATCACGGCTAGGAACAGAACAGATTTGCTTGTTATTGATGGAAATCTGACAGGTCAAAGATATCGCGATGAAGTGCTACGGCCATTGGTGGTACCGTTTTTGATGCAACATGGTCCCGGAATAACGCTGCAACATGATAACGCCAGACCACACGTTGCAAGGATTGTACAGCAGTATCTGATGCAACAACATGTCAATGTCCTGCCATGGCCAGCCAGATCCCCAGACATGTCCCCAATCGAGCATCTTTGGGACGAGATGGATCGACGTTTGCGGCGGTTGGATAACCCGCCAGCTACACTCCAGGAATTGCGACGTCTACGTCAGATTTGGAATGACATCCCACAGCAATTTCTGGCACATCTGATTCGGCCGAAGGAGATGGCTCTGCGCGTTCTTCTGGCTGGTGCGTTAACTTTGGGTTGGAGTAAATCATAATAAGAATGAATCAAATTTCTCCGTTCGTACAACATAGCACAAATGTACAGCAGTTATGATTGATCTGACTGAATATAATATTTACAACTAAATTTTATTTTCGTAATTTGTGTTGAGTTTAGAATAATAATACCATACTCGGTCTTTCGCCAAATTTTACAGATTGCGCTTCCGGACCCACACAATCGCAAAACCTTAGTTCGAGGACCTCTGCATTGGTTAGCCAGCAACCACCATAATACGCGAGTACCTTTCCCTTGCGACAGTTACGGACTCGGGTCAACTAGTATGATACTAATAGTACCTATCGGTGCTTTGATTCTGCTTTTGCCTGACCACATTTTTGTATGACCTTGATTCCAAACCATGTTTTCTGATGTAGTCCATGCCATGTTTTGTATTTTCCCTGTCTTTCTTTATGTCCTTGTCCCAACACTACCATTGTTTATAGTACTAACTTACTAACAAGCACTAGGGATTGTATAGCTGCACATTACTAATTGAGTAACGAGCTCAGCACTTGCTCTGCTCTAGTCTCTGACCCTTGCCTTCACTCAATTTACTTTGCTGTGCTCCAGCGGATTCTCCGCACCAAGTTAATCACTGTTCTGCCTCTCACTCTGTGCACTTTAGAACTCCCTAACCGGAGTCATCTGTTTGTCATAGGCTGTCTGTGTAATCCCTGTCCGCGTTTCGGCTTTTGCCAATTTCATGTGGTTAGGAACTTCCTCTTGCTCATTCCTTTGTTAATTAGTCTGATCCAGCTCACCTGTTCCCTATGGTATATCTTTATCTTTATCTTCACAGCAAGAAGGTCGTGGGTTTGAATCCGACCTGGGGCCTTTCTGTGTGGAGTTTGCATGTTCTCCCTGTGTTCGCGTGGGTTTCCTCTGGGTACTCCGGTTTCCCCCACCCACAAAAATATGTGTCATAGGAACACTCCAACCAGTACCTCTGACCAAGGAACTGGCTTTAGAACTGGAGTTGGTCCCTGGGCGCTGCTCTGTGGCTGGCCACTGCTCCTAACTATAGGATGGGTCAAATGCAGAGGACAAATTACCCCATGGGGTTCAATAAAGTATATCTTATCTCTTATCTTATCTTATTGTAGCATGTGACTTCCCGCATGTGTATTTAAGCAGTCATTTCACAACCAGCTCTTGTCAGAACGTTTTCCTTGTGCTGCAACCGTATATGCCCTGTACTATTTGTGTTTACACTTCTGACTTGACCGTCCCCGTTTCTGATTTTGGCTGTGTCTTGGATTTTTCTGCACCCGTGTAACAAACTTGTTTTGCCCGACGCCGAGTTTTGTGTTTGCTGCCCTGTGTGCGATATGGATTATGCCCCTGGGATTCTGATTTTGGATTGTGGACTCTGTACCGTTGCTTTCTGCCCGGCGGAGGTTCACCTCCCAGCTTTAATTAAATACTTAAGGGGAATTTGACAAGAACCAGCGTATTACGCCCATGGGTCCTCTTAAGCCAAACCTCCAGAGCCAATACCCCGCCAATCCCATTAGCAGTCGAACGTGGCCCCCGTTATAACTTACCAGCGCTCCCTAAAAACTTCATCTGCAGCTGGTCTCAGTCAGCACCCGTTTCCCCTAAGTATTTAACCGTAATTTTGACAAAAGAACCTAGATGTTTTTATGATTTTAAACCCCACACAAATCACAAGAAGATTAATATCTTCTTATACTCTTTATTAATACAAAAGAAATTTTATTTCATCGGTAGGTAGGTTCACATAGTCAATTTAATCAGTTTGTTACTTAATTTAGAAAAGGATAATTGAATGTTAGAGCCTCTTACCAAACCTGTTTTGGCTACACACGACACACAGAGATGCACGTGTCGGAAGTCATCTGCAATCTTCAATAACTATAGGCTACACACGCACTGACGTATGCGGGGAGAGATCAGATATGATCTTCCATAAGTAAAAAGACTACACACGGCATAGAGGTGCACGTGTGAGCAGTCAGTTGCGATCTTCCCAGAATGAATTGTCTGTCTTTGCTTTAAGCCAAATCACATCTTTGATCCAGGCGGCATGGCCATAAATGACCTGGAAGGGTGGGGGGGGGGGGTCGAATCTGGATTTTTTTTTTAGCTCTGTGAAGCTTACCTTAGTTGGATTTTGCAACCCTTTTGGCCGAATTTTTTGTTGGCCCTTGTGCCTGTTTTCTTTTGTTTTAATAAATTCCCAGTGCCCCAGAATCTTGCATCTGGTGTACTACTGATCTCGCATCAACTCCTTGGATTCTCCTGAGAATAAAAAGACCAAACATGATATGAATATGTGCTAATATGATGCAGTTGTCATGAACAAGTCTTAAGCTAAATTATTACCCAGGTAAGCAGGGTTATAAGTACAGAAGTGATTTCAGAGCAGTATATTGAACATATGAGCGTATTGTGAAGTTCCTAGAGGTTTAGATTATTTTAAATAGATAAAGTTCAGGTCCAGTTTCATAAATAAAAAATAAAACAATAAAATTACTTCCACAGGGGCATTTTGTCAGCCAGAGGCCTTGCAACTTGCAACCATACAGATTAACACCAAGGACACAGAAAGACCAAACACCCCTTCCACTCGGAGGCTGAGCAAACATCCTGGGCCCACTTATAACGGAGGAAGGCCAACCAGTTTTAAAGTTATCTAGCATGGCTCCGGAGTTCCTTGAAGCCCAGTTCCCGAGCTATCAGCCATTTGCCGCTGGGGCCACCCCACTCATCAGCGTTCGCGGTGCTCCAACCCCTTTTCCAGATCTTACAATATGAAACTACATAGTGTTTACACAAGGGAGTATCTTTTCTTTCACTGAAGCACAATATTTGTGTACAATGTCCATGACCACATCCCCCCGCCCCCACCCACACTCCCCAGGTCAGTGCATGTGAGTATTGGCAACTATTTTTTTCCCCAGTTTGAGCACTGATATGTAGCAGCAGTATAGAGTGAAGGCAGCCAAGGGAATGGAAAGAAGAGAACCAGATAGAGTTTAAAGAGTGGGAGAAGAACAAGGACAGGGTGACGAATAAGTCATAAATATGGATAGAAGGAGGTCTTGACATGTATGACTATGATGCAAGTAAAATTCGTATAAAATCAGAGAGGACCAAGACGGTTGATGTGGCTGGGGAAATACTCGGTATATCTGACATGAAGTGGGATGAGATTCGAGAAATCTTGGCAAAAAGGTTTGGAAAAAGTCAGTCACTGGGGGAGGTGATAAGAAATTGAGAAATAGGTAATTGAAAGAGAGAAGAAAAAAAGAGACAGTGAGTGAGAGACAAGGTGGGGAGAGGAAAGGGTACGGTGTTAAATTCATATTTGGTGAAGGAAGGTTTAGGACAAAGATGAAAGGTCTTCTTTACCTGAAAAAGAAATTTAGCAGTAGCCTATAAATGACTCAGTTGGCTCAAAGCTTAATGTGACTCGCCCACAAAATCCAAAGAGAATGTAAGGGTCTGGCTATACATTCGCTGCTTATGGCGTGTTTACATTGCATGAAATGATTCCTTAGAACACACAGATGGCCAGACAGACCCGGTCTCCTCCAAGCATTTTTCACGGCTTTTCATGCGCCGTTTTAACACGCCGAAGCCCGCAAATGTGCAGACAAAGCATGTGAATCAATCTGAGGTGCATCCCTAATACAAAAACTGAAATTTATTTCTGTGCAATTTTTAAGTTTTTTTCCTGTAAGTTTTTAGGTTTTATAGCAGGCAGGTGGAAGCTAGGACTGTATCTTTTGCTTTGTTGGGAGTATGAACTACTATTAGATGGAGATTAGACTTGCACACTTCAGAAGTCTTTGTGTGATGGCTGCTGGAATGGGACACCAAGCGCAGCCGCCGGAAATAACAGGCAACACTCACTGCGCACTGAGAGACAGATAAAAATAATGAGACTCGCGCCACCAACGGACCTGACGCCGCCCGTGGTAGCAAACAGGCGAGATTGAGGAAAACAGAGGAAAAGAGAAATAAACCAAAGATTCCCTTACTCACTCACACTATTCCTGATAAGCAACTAAGTGCCTGACAATATCTCTCTATAGACATTACCGGCTAAAGCGCCAAAGAAGGACTGATACTCTAGCAACGGGAGCGAGGCGAAATAAGAGCTTAAATAGAAGCTACCAATCAATGCCAGCTGGCCCAGGAATCCGTTAGGGAGCAAACGATATCGTCCCGGACGAGAGCAACAAAACTCCGAAATAAGCGAGGGATCCAGAACATCCCGCGAAGGGACCCAGCACCGCTCCTCGGGACCATATCCCTCCCAATCTACAAGGGACTGGACCCCGCGCCCTACGTGCCTCTTGGTCAGAATGCGGCGCACAGTATAAACTGGCCCGCCCTCAACCATTCGCGGTGGCGGCAGGGGCGTGTCGGCGGGTGCCAGGACGCTAGTGCTAACCAGCTTAATCCGCATGACGTGGAATGACGGATATAGCGTAAAGATCTTGGGAGCTTCAACTGGACCGTAACCGGATTGATCGTCCGCACAATCTTGAACGGGCCCATATAGCGGGGCACTAGTTGTTTTCGGGATTCTACCTTCAAAGGGAGGTCCCGGGTGGACAGCCAAACTCTCTGCCCAACCCAATAAGGCAGGGCCCAAACGACGCCTTCTATCAGCAAAGGATTTTTGTTTGCGCCCTGAACAGCGCCAAATGAACTGGTTGACTGAGGGAATCTTGGAATCGTTCTCAGTCTCTGGAAATAGTGGAGGGGTTGTAACCCACTTGGGCCTCAAACGGGGAAAGCCCCGTGGAGGAATTACACAATGAGTTGTGAGAGTACTCGGCCCAAGCTAAAAATTGACTCCACAATGCTGAATTATCCGCCGCCAAACATCAGAGAGTGTTTTCGAGAGACGGGTAGTCCGTTCTGTCTGCCTGTTGGTCTTCGGGGGCAACCCGGAAGAGAGACTCACTGTGGCCACCAACTGCTTATAAAACGCTTGCCAAAATCTGGCCGTAAACTGCGTAAATAGCACCCATGCCCACCTCGGAAGCATCTACCTCCACAACAAATGGGAGGGAGGGATCGGGCAAAACCAGAATGGGCTCTGAGCTAAAAATGTTTCTTTAATTCCTGAAAGGCAGCATCAGCTGCTGGAGACCAAAAAAACACTGAGAAGGTATTCTTCTTGGTGAGCGCAATAATGGGGGCAGCAAATGTGCTAAAATTGCGGATAAACCACCTATAAAACTTACCAAAGCCCAGGAAGCATTGAACCTCCTTACATTCTGAGGCGCAGGCCAATTCCTGACTGCAGCCACCTTGTCCGAGTCCATATGAACCGACCCCTTAGAAACAATAAAGCCGAGGAATGAGACAGTTTGGGTGTGAAAAACACATTTCTGGGCTTTAACAAAGGCTTTGCATAAAGGAGGGCCTCAAGCACATGTCTGACGTGTTGTTTATGCTCCGAGAGTGTTGAAGAAAAAATAAAAATGTCGTCAAGATAAACGAAGAAGAATTTCTCCAACAACTCTCGGAGGACGTCATTAACTAGTGCCTGAACACCAAGGGGGCGTTAACCAATCCAAACGGTAAGAGTACCTGTCATGAGTGCTAAACGTCGTCTTCCATTCGTTCCCCTCCCGAATGCAAACCAAGTAATAAGCATTACGAAGATCTAGCTTCGTAAAAAAATTACGCCTCCTGCAGACGTTCAAACGTGGAATTCATTCACAGAAGCGGGTACCAGTTCTTAATGGTAATCTTATTCAAACCCCTATAATTAATACAGGGTCTCAGACCGCCATCCTTCTTCCCCCCAAAAAAAATCCCGCTCCAGCAGGAGACATGGACGGCCGAATAAGACCATTAGCAAGAGCCTCCTGAATATATTCTTGCATGGCCTTACACTCAGGTCCTGACAGTGAGTATAGCAAACCCCTAGGGAGGAGTTGTACCTGGGTAGAGATTGATCTTGCAGTTGTACGGACAATTGTAAGGTAACATTGATGCTCGTTGTTTACTTAACACTTCGGCGAGATCAGCATAGTCACTGGGAACATTAGAAGGCAAGCTAAAGTTCAGGGTGGCCCCAAATTCTTCACCCTGCTCCGAATCTAATGTCTCCGTGACTGATTCAGAATTGCTAAAATCCTCTGAAAGGTAATCATCCTCTGGCTGTTGCCAATCAAATTGAGGACCCCATTCCAACCCCTCCTCTGCCCCTTTCTCTAGTCTAGGAGGGTACGGCGAGATAGCCTCCTCACACTCCTTCCAGGCATCAGCCTGCCCCATAGCTTGATGTCTGGGAAAACAAGTTTCATTATCTCTACAATGAGAGTTGCAATTGGTGCCCCAGCGGACAATAGGATTGTTCTGTTCCCCCCAGCTGATGCAAGGCCTATGTCCCCGTAACCAAGAATGCCCCAAAACAATGGTAAAAGCAGTGGAACTGATAATAATAAACCTAATCTCTTCAGAGTGGCCACCAAAGGAAATGAACATATTTAGCGGTTCAGAAACTTTTATACTGTTATAACTCGACCGTCCAAAGTTCTGATAGAGCATGACTGTGAAAGCATAACGGTGGGAACGGTGGGATATTGAGTGCTTCCTAGCCCACTCACTATCCATGAAATAATTTACTGCGCCCGAATCTACGAACGCTTCAATAGTAAAAATAGCACCCCACAGTCGGTGCAACAGGGATTAGAGTTCGGAAGGGAAACTGGGTCTGCCCCTCTAGCGCCCCCCAAATCGCTAGAGGGGTTTTCCATTTCCCTGAAGCTTCGGACGAAGCGGACGGGTATGACCCGGCTTATTACAATAAAAGCAGATTATTCTTCTGCGAGTAGGGTTATTAGTTTGACTGTCAAACGAACTATCAACTTGCATAGGCTCAACCGGAGTAGAATTTTCAGCGGGTGGAATAAGAGCCGCACACTCGCCACTAGCAACTTTAGCCCCATTGTCAGCAAGTGGCAATCTGTTTAGCCTCTCCCTGTTGCGTTCGCGTATGCGGTTGTCAATTCGCAGAGCCATACGAACTAAAGAGTCAAAAGTCAAACAGGGTTCCAATGTAGCCAACACATCCTTTATCTCCTCAATAAGAGCATGACTGAACACAGTCATAAGAGGAGCCTCCAGCCAGCCTGTCTCTGTAGCCAGAGAGCGAAATGCGATAGAAAACTCAACCGCACTTTCTTTGCCCTGTTTAAGGTGCATCAAACGCATAGCCACGTCCTGACCACAAATATCTTGATCAAATACTGACACCTTCTCCCTAACAAGAGCCTCCGCAGATTTTACGACTGGTGAATTACATCTGATGAGGGGGCCGACCCAAGTGAGTGCTGTGCCAGCCAGCAGGGATAATATAAATGCCACCCAAGAATCCTCGTTAACAAATCGTGATGGCTGAGCCTTTAAAATTTTTCACATTGGGCGATGAAATTCTTACATTTTCCAGCCTCGCCACTGTATCTTTGAGGCAATTGTAACTTTTTCTCGGGGAAGGTGTATAGATGATGCTTGTGCAACATTTTATGAAACTTGTGTAGACAGAGGTCGAACACTCTCGGTCAAACTTTACAGAACGCTCTCCTGATTCTGAAGGAAATTCTCTTGAAAGCAGTGTCTCTCAGCTAACTCAGACTGCTGATTTCTCAAACCTGAAATCCCTTTAGCGAAACCAGACAGCATACTCGTATCTTGCTGGCTGGAAACAGCCCTTTTAATCTCGACCACTGCTGATGTCTCCATGTTTGGCTAGAGTGTACTGTGATGGCTGGCGAGTTTGAGATGCTAACCGCAGCGGCCAGGATAAAAAGGGGAACCACTGATGAGAGAGACACAAATCAAATAAGAGAGCGAGACTCATGCTTCCAACAGACCTAGATGTCGTCCGAGGCAAGGAAGTGAGGCGAGCTCGACAGGACGAAAAGAAAGGAGGAAAAAACAGAAAGATTCCCTTGCTATCAAGAACTTCTCCTCAAATAAGCAGCTAAACCCTCGGGAACTCTCTTACTAGAGACCTTACCGGCTAAAATGCAAACATAACACTGACACTCTAGCAAGGGAAGTGAGGCAGAACCAGGGCTTAAATAGAATCCGGGCAACGCCCCCAATTAATGCCAGCTGGCCCAGGAATCCAATTGAGAGGAAAAACTTTATTGTCCCGGGCGAGAGCAACAAAGAAAGCTCTCAAAAGCCTCCAAACCATGACACAGGGTTAATGGACAGTTTCTGAGGTAAAGGTCGGTGTTGAATGTCTTGCAAACCACATGAGAACAGCTGAGACAAATTTGGCAGGGAAAATGCCACAGTGCCATAAACTGGACTTTTCAGAGGCTGCATCAGAAAATACTTCACATTACCTCCCTTGATATTTTAAATCCGATGTGTATTTTTGTTATACGACATAAGCCGATTGGTAACATGGCAAACTGTAGTGCAAGCATATCTTGTTTGGAAACATTTTACTCCACTAAGATTCCGATATCGCATGGTGCATATTTCGAAGAGATTAAAATTGAACTGAACCCTCATTCAATAAGTATGAAAAGAAATTTACCTCCCAAACCCCCTCTGAGGAGGGGTTGCCTTCCTGAGTACCCAAAGTGATTTATGACCCTGCTGTTGGAAGTGCTTTTGGAGTTAGGGCTTAAAAGGGTGCGGAACAAAGGATTCGGGGAAGACTGCACACGGTTTCTCATACGTGCATCTCCAAGCCGTGTGTAGCCAATAGAAGTTATGGAGGATCGCAACTGACTTCCCACACGGGCATCCATCCCCATGCCGTTTGTAGCCCAAAGTAGTCATGGAAGATCGTAGACGTCTTCCCCACACATTCATCTGTTTATGTGAAGCCATTTTTACAATGGAAGATTCAACTTCCCCCATGCGCATCTCCATGCCATGGTTAGCCTTAATCTAGTCATGGAAGATCTTGGGTGATTTCCCACACGTGCCCCTGTAGCATGCGCAGAAGAAATATAGCTATGGAAGCTTGTATTCATTCTTCCCGCATTGGACATTTTCTGCATATGCGTAGTTGTGAGCTGCGCCAGGAATGATTTTACTTCTTCTCAGTATTTTCTGTAACGGTATAATTTGGTTTTTAATTTTAGCTAGTGCCTGCATGGCGAAATAAATTCATATTTGCATTTTGTTGTGGGTTTTCTGACTCTGAACGAGACAGTCCTGGCTTCCAAGTGGTATGATACCTGATATGAGGAGGAAGTTTGCTTAAACATGTTACACATAAATAAATTAGATATTCCAAAATACTTATGAAATTAAAATGGTTTACTTGTACTACGCACCTAGTCAGTGCCTGTTACATTCACTAAACAATGGTTTCAAATAGGGTGTAAATATTTACACAGACAAAACCAATCAGTCACAACATTAAAGCCACCTGCTTAATATTGTGTGTCCCCCTTGAACCACCAGTACAGGTCAGTCAAACTAACGTGCACTTTAATTTCCAAACCCAGGGTTTCCAGGTAGAACATTATCCTGAGCATTACACTCCCTCCACCAGCTTGACTTCTTTCCACTGCGCATCCTGGTGCCATTCTTCCCCAGGTAAGTGGTATACACAAACCCGGCTGATGCACAGGGTGAAAAGAAAAATGAAGACCTTCTTCAATTGCCCCAAGGTCCAGTTTTGAAAATCTTGTGCCCTTTATTGGCACTTTGAACAGTGGACCAGGGTTAAAATGGGCACTCCCACTCGTCTGCAGCTACAAAGGGTTATGCACAACAAGCTGCACTGCACTGTGTGTGGTGACTCATTCATCAGGAAATATCATTGAAAGTCTCAGTGATTTGTGCCACAGTAGCCTATCTGTAGCTTCAAAGCAGATGTGGTAGCATATGTTGCGCTTACGCTTTGAATGGTCTGTGGTCAAGCAGGAGCAGTCAGGAACTCGAATAAAGTGAGACGAAGTGGAAGGGACTGATGCAGGCTCAGTAATGCAAGGCTGACACTTGCACGACTTTTGGCCACAATTTTGTCGTGGCAAGTCGTGCCATTTTTGGGCACGAACTGGAAGGCTACCCCACTGTTCACGACTCGTTCACGCATAGTTCACGAAGAGTTCACGAATGCGTGCCCATCAGTGTCCACATTGACACGAACTGGCACGACGAGTTCACGCATAGGTTGCGCATGGTTTGCGCATAGTTCACGCACCTCCCGCATTGGCACAACGAGTTTGCGCAATTCGGACGGTGTCATGCCGACTTGGGCACGCCCTATAAAAAGAGGGCCTCCCCAACCTCTGGTCATTTTTGGATTGGCTGTGGAAGAGACAGCATGGTGAATTCCAGAGACACAATCATTGCAGAAAAGAGAAGATGCCTATACCTGGCATGTTGTCTCTGTGATATAAGTTGTCTCTTCACTGGCAATGGCGAGCAGTGTCCAGGAAGCCCTATATATACCCCCGCACCGACGCGAGCGCCACTGTCGCGCAGTAGTCGTGAACTGCTCGTGAACTCGTTGTGAACTGCTCGTGCGTAAACTAGACATGAACTGCTCGCTCATGCCATCAATGCGTGAAATACACGTGACCGTGTCAGTGGGAAGGCACTGCCATGCTGCGACGCGCACTAATTCGCGAACATGTCGTGAACTACTTGTGAACTCGATGTGAGCTGTTCTTGTGGCGCCATGCCACGACTGTCACGCATCCTCCCGCATTGTCTCGACAAGTTCACGACCAGTTCATGAACAGTTTGCGCATAGTTCACGACCTGGTCGCGAAATTTTGTCGTGACCACAATTTTGAACATTTCAAAATTCTCGTCCCGACATGGCACACAGTCACGATGGGTTTGCGCACACTTCATGCCAGTTTACGACTAATTAGCGCACTGACACGACTCGAGTCGTGCCAATGCGTGCCACAGAATCGTGCAAGTGTCAGCCTTGCATAACCAGGATGGCAAGCCTAATGAGCCAGGGCACACTGGGCAGATGCAAAGCCTTCAAACAGGCTTGGGAGCCACCAGCCTAGAGCAGAAAATCTGGGTGGATTGTCCCTAATAAATAGATTCTGGTTCTTCATAGATTATTCTCTGAGGACGGAAGACACGAGACACAGACACAATGCAGCAATCCAGCGAGGGGAAGATGGAGACCAGGAACTTAAATACACAAGATAACAATCAAACAAAGTGGAAAATGCAATGCATGTGCAAGTACGAGGACTGAATAAAACAAGACAAAATACTGAAAATCAATAAATGAAACTAAAACTAATGAGGACTGCTGGATTTTGGGGATGCCCAATGACGATAACATTCAGGACATGACATGTACGCAAACTGTCTGAGGTCTGTTTGCCTGAGATAATTGTTAAATTTTTTTTTTTTGCTTTGTTAGCTAGTAGTTTTAGTGTTTTGGCTCATCTCATCCTTTCTGGGTGAAGAGTGCGAGCCAAATAAGGATGTATGTAAGTCCATCAGCTTCTAACGCGCCAGTGACCTGAGGCTGCTCTCTAATTGGTTGATTCAAATTTACCACAAGGCAGTATCTGATTTTTTTTATCTTGGACTATTCTAAAGCAGTCTTTCATGGTCTCACCTGTCATCTGACTAAAATGAAAGGCATGTCTGTTTATTTGCTTGTCTGTTCTTCAGTTTACTTGATGACAGTTCATCCGATTGACTTCATACTTAGCGGGTGTATTTCTCAGGATCCAAAGAAGTGCAGTATTAAGTGTGAAGTTGTTCTAAAGAAATGTATGTGCAACAATACCCCAGACCATGCAATCTTTCTATTTTGAACTGGCACATTCGGAATGAGCAGTGCACTAATTAACCTCTTAACTCACTTGCATTTCTTTTCTCACATTTTGCCCGGCCCTAATTAGTGCCCAGTGACAGTTAAGGGGATAACTCCAGATGTCAAACTCACTCTTGCTCCATATTAGCAAGCAAACTATTTTCAGGAGATGGCAATTCCATGCAGAACCGGTGAAATGAAAGAAAATTTGGTTATTTCCTTGCAAAAATTCCTTTTTACAAGTCATTCACTGGAAGCAAGAAAAGAATCAAGGAACTTCGACAGGCATGACTTGATTTACAAATTCAGCAGCAGGCTAGTAGTTGAAGACAGGATGACAGACTTGGCAAGTTATGCCGTCCATTGCTCTTTCTGCTTGCCATTATAGAGTGTCAGCACCAAAGCATGGTGGACAGCGACGAGGGTATGACCCCTAGTCTAGACCGCAAGCGTTTTAGAAGCATTTTTTACTTGCACATCTGACGCAGCAGATACGCTCTCCTTTTAATCTACGCAGCTGTCTGCACTGGCTCCGTGCGGCTCGCGTCTCAGATGCGTCTCAAGGGCGTAAACCAGGGGAGTTTCTTGGGACTGAGAACATTGGGCGCTGAGCCCAGACCCTGATGGGGAAGTTTGGCGGATCCTCCCCGGGAAAAAAGCTCTATGCTTTTTTGAGCCTTGTTGTGTCTTGTCTAGAGCCAAATACTGCCAACGTGTACTTCAAAATGTGTCAGAATTAAATTAGATTATATTGATAGAAACAGGATAATGCACTTCTAGATAACACAGGAATTAAAGCCAAAAAAATAAATATTTTGTAAATATTTTGACTTTAGCCAAGTCATATTCCCCTTCAATTAAAAAAAAAATGTTAGAAGTTACACGATTTGCAATTTTTAGTTTTCTTTTTTTTTTAACACCAGACCATGTGAAAAAGTTTAGTGATGATGCCTACAGACTATATCAGGAGCCATTTTTCCCCCAAAAAATGCACATCATATGAGTCAGTTTAAGATTAAATGTATTTAATTTTGAGCCATTTAAAGTTTTACATTATCCCCACTGTGTTGTGTTGCACCTCTGTCTCTGCAGCTCTTTTCTCTCCATCTGCTCACCCCTTCCATCCTTTGAATCTGCTGCCAGAAAAACAAAGAAATGTATACTGTATGACAACAGAACATTTAGACAATTTTCAGATAAATGTCATTCAGTGTTACTGTACCTTTCACTTTTCCAGACTGCTGCTGTTTCTCTCCAGGACTTGCTCTCTGTCACACATCTTCATTTTTGAAAAAGTTTTATATTTAATATTCATATCATATTAAATGGAAGTGGAAAACAGAATTAATCACTCAAATATGTGACATTTAAGAGTTTAAATGTTGCAACATTATATGAGTTGTCTAATCAATAACTATATTGACAAATATTTACAAGAATAACTGTATCCATGCATGAATTGCATAAGTAACGTTATTGCGCCATCACTAAGTAATGATCTCTAGTTTCATAAAGTGCTGTTTACAGCAGTTTACTCTCAACTCCTGCACCACAGAACACCAGCAAAATGAGGGAGTGGGGCTCAGCAGCGCTCGTCAGCCCTTCGGAAGTCTTCGCGAATGTGTGTACAGTACAGACCAATGAAACAATACAAGGAAGCGATGCAGTGGGAGACAAAGCTTTCTGTACGGGCAATCGTGTTTAGCTCATGGTTTAGCTGCTCTATAGGAGTCCAGAAAATCAAATACAACGGCCGAGTAGGTCTTTCAAAAGCTTAGCCTTCACAATAAAAAAGAAAAAGGCCCACAGAGACGCGTTAGAGGGACATAACAGCAGTTATGTAGTTGTGTGTGGTATCTTTAATAACTTATGTGAGAAAAATATCACTTAATTTATGTGTGGGAAAAGTCGCCAGTAGTATCGGGCAATCGGGGATTTTCAGGCCGTCTAAGAGCGTCTATCCCCCGACGGCACGCCCCCCTAACACTACACATTTCACAAACAGAATTTAAAATATTCATTTTACTGTTTCTGGTGACGGCTCCCCGGAGACGTGAGCCTCAGCCGAGTCAGCCTCCTTCTTTCTGAAAAATCACCTAAAATCCATGTTTTCGTATCGGCATCAATGTCGTTATTCTCTTTCTTAAACGTCCCGCTGAATCGTGCGCGCCACCGGTTTATATCAGCATTGCAACCCCCCTCTGATTGGTCTTGACGTCGAGACGTCATCCTGTGTCGCATTCACTGAAAATGGAAAACTACAACTTCTTTTGTGGCTCGTTAATGTACAGTTATCATTATTTCTTCTGAAGTTGAATTATCCGGGGCTAAAGAAAAAACGTTCGGGGCTAGAGCCCCGAATGCCCAGGCCAGGCGACGCCACTGGCGTTAACGCGACCCGAAGCTTTTATTTATGCTCCGAGTATATTTTTCCGACAAATACGCGCGTAAACGCGAGGGGATGCGCGCTGCACGGAAGGTTTGGCTGCTCCTTCGCTGCTCTACGCTTCGAATCATATGCGGGCAAGACGGAACCGGTATAGACGGTCTCTTCTGTGTCGCGTGAACGCTGTCATCATGCGAGCGCGACGCTGACATGGCGCTTGCGGTCTACACAAGGGGTAAGACCTCAGACATCTTTGTAGAGAATGCAAACTGCATGAAAGTAGCTGCAGCCATCTACACTAAGGTAGCAGCTTTTTTTTAGTTTTTATGTTGTATGAGGTCAACTGAAAAGTTACTGAAAATGAGCAGAAGGAAAGGAGGGCAAATTTTAGTATGAAGTAGTCCTACTGGCAAGTGTTTACGGGCAACACCATAGTTTTTAGTTTGTGGTTTTTGTTTTTTTTTTTGCTGAGCTATGACGTGCTGCTTTAGTTTGTTTGCTTCCCCTCAATACTGCACTCCCAGACCCCTGTCCACATACAGATAGTCTGAGCTATCCATACGTACTCCATCCTATCACAGAGTGATTGGCTGTGTGAAATCTAGCCTGTGGTAACATGCACAAACTTGGCCATTTATCAGAGTTTAATTCATATATTAATAGGCCAGGTTTTGGGAATCCTTACTCATAGAAACCTCAACTAGCATTTTTTTTTTTTAAATCTCAATGGCACTTTTATTTTTTAGCGCATGCAATGAATACGTTGTTCAGTTCGCCTTGCAGTCTGCGCTGTTCCATTGACTGCGCACTCCACAAGGCTTTTATATACATTGTAATATATGTAATTGGAATTGCAGTGCCAAGCTGATGGCTGATGCTGCAAAGGTCCAGATGTTGTCATGTTCTATAGAGACACATTGCTCCATATCACTCTTCATTGACATCAGTAAAGCAAAGTAGAAAAGAAAATGCTAATTTACAATTAAGGTTCAAAAATAATATGTAAAAATTTAAATGAATATATGGTGTGTTTTTTTTTATCATCTCAGAGAATTGAATCGAATAGTTTTTTTTCTCTCAACCAGGGCCAGATTAACACAGTGCTATTAACAACTTAACTGGCATTTAGCAATAAAGACAGCTAAAGCACCGGCTGAACAAGCCTTCAAAAGAAGATTGACAATGATGATAATAATAACGGTGCCTTCAAGGACAGTATGACAGCCCTGCTGCCCTCAGGGACAGCGCCCAAAATCTTAAGGGGTGATCTGGGGTTAAAGGGGCAAAATTTGATTATTACCCACGCTCGACGAGGCGGCATGGGTATACAGTTTAGCACCTTCTGTCTTTTTGCGTGTGTGTGTGTGTGTGTGTGTGTGTCTGCCTGCGCGACAGTTTGGCCACCACTAAAGCTAGGGTGAACAAACTTTGTGGGGTAGATGATCATTGGGTACCCCTGTCCAAATTCGCATTTTGTGGTCGAAAGGTCAAAGGTCAAGATCAACAAGAGGCGTGGCTTAGCATCTCTATAGAGTGCGCATCATCTAGTTTTTCGAAAAAAAATTTTTTTGGAATAAAAATATTCTATAATAACCCACCTTTAATAATCACTAATTGCTACATGGATTGAAACCTGAACTCAACTTTTCAATGCGGTCTAATGCATTTTCCATGGATTTCCTAAGGTATTACTTTTTCCATGTTTCTCATGTTTGTGGCAGCCATAACTTTTTTATTTATCATTGAAAATCAATTATATTTGGGCTGCAGATACTTTACTTCATTAGAAATGCAATGAAATAGGGGAATTTTGCCTATCTGGTACATACTTTGAATATTTTGAATATTCGTCAGATTCTGCGCGAAATAATTTCAAAATGTGAGTATAATGCCCCAAAATCACAAAACTGATAAATTGGGCTAGGAATGGCATTTGGATAAGCAATGGTTTTTAAATGATGAAAGAAAAACTGAATTCTATCATATAGTTCAAGAGGAATTGGTGCCAGAAGTTTTCTGCATATTTAATGAGCTTGCTCCATTACCATGGCAACCGCATAAACAGAAAAATTCCAACTTGTATCTTTTTTGGAGGTTATAATATATACCTCTTTAGATTAATCCTGAGTTGTTTCCTAGTGTTGTTTTTCATTTAACCCCAGATCACCCCTTAATTATGAGCACTTTCCATCCAATCACTGAAATGGCACTTAACTTGGGTATTGAAATTTATGGCAACAAAGGCCACACATTTGCATTTACTACATACTAAGAATTGAAATTCTATGGGTTTTGAAAAGGGAAAGGCTTTGTGCAGTGAACTCACTATTGTCAGCTTCTGCGATCATGCTAACGTTCTCCGTCTCAAAATTCAGCTGCTGTCCTCATCCCACCTGCGACAGGTTCCCGTTAACGTCAGCTAATGTTATGCGCTGCTGCATCTGCTGCCTCATTAGCATTAGCCTCTAACAAACATGGCTAACTTTTGTAACGTAAGCACTTGCTGCTAGCGCTGGAGGAACGAAATTGATGGGCGGAACAGTTGCCTCTCTACCGACAGCTTCTTTGCCGCAAGATATTTCTGGTGCATTCGGTAGCGTGGATATCCTTCGTACTTTTTTTCTTCTGCTATTTTCCGATTAGCACAACCCCTCGGTTGCTTCCCCCGCCGCTCAGTGTGTTGTAACACATGATGTCAGAACAAAGGCACATAGTTGTGATCTAGAACTGGTTAGAGATCTGTGCCCATTCAGTATCTAAATGGCCGGATTGTAGCTCAGCTTGCAACACTGATCTGGGACTTTGGCAGGGCAGTTCCAAATTGCAGTTTTTTATTTAATTTATATTCTTTTTTTTTATATTCTCTTTTGATATCAACAGTGAAGTTTGAATTTGTTCATAATATATATACGCATCTGTTCTGATTAAAATAAAAAACGAGGATTCGTAAATCATATGATGCCCCTCCCAGCATGATGCCCCTGTGTACGCACACCAGTCATAATATGGATAATCCGGCCTTGCTCTCTTTAGTCTGTGGATTGAAAGTCAAACTGGGGGGCTCATCCATTCATTGGAACAGCAACCCCTGCTTAAATACTCCTATGTGCGCACACACAAGCATAAGTCATTAGTGACTGACAACTCTGACAGCCATAAACAACTAAGAGATTTATTATGGAATCCAAGGCCTATTGCACATATAATACATCTTTGCTGTTCATGACAACAAAATATGCAGACATTTGTTATGATTCTGCCTTTTGTGTATTGTCTCATGCGAATTTTTGCTTGTGCCTTACTTTTGTTTTATATTTCAGCTTTCATTTCTGCCATCTGACGATCCACTCCCAATCTGCATTCTCCAGTGATGTCGCGTCACTGCCCTCAGCATGCCTGCGTCACGTCGTCCAATCACGTTTCCTCTTTCGGTTTCGGCTCTGGTATTTCATTCATTGCTTCCAGCTGTTTTTAATTCTGGGTCTCGCGAAACTCTGAGTGAATGCGCTCTCTGATAGGATATTACTAACCCATACTAACCAGCACTTATTTGAGGGTGATTGTAAATATTTTGTCACAATGTATTAACCTTAATTAACTTATTAGCGAGTGCGTGTGTTTCCTCGCTTTCGTGCATTCTGCCTAAGCTGCCTCTGAATAACTGTGTTTAAAACTGTGCTTTCCTTCGCTTCTCTTGTGGTGCTTTTTGCTCGTCACGTTTAGATTACCTTAATCTAAACTGTCTAGCTTTATTGATGGTCTCGTCTTGTCTCGAATCATTCTTGTTAACCTGGTTCTTGTGTAATTGTTTATTAATCCCATGTGTTTCTGTTTCAGTCGAGATTGCATTCCGAGTCCCCGCCTCCTCTCGTGACTATTTATGTGGCACTATGTGGCGGACTTCAGACGGATCCTCGTATTGACTCTGTTCTTCTTCTTCATGCTCCTCGTGCCTTCCGAGTTTCTCCTTGTATGATTCTCGAGTCTTATATTTTGCTGCGCCCTTGACCTGTCTGCCCCGTGTTTAAGTCTCCCAGTGTGTCAGTCAGTATAGTTAGGTTCAGTTTTTGTTTTCTTAGTTTATCCACTCCTGGAGTGAGTATTTCTGTTTCTCCCTGCCTTTGGCAGTGTACCTCAGTTCTCCCAGTGTTCAGTGCTTGTGCACAGTGTTTTATTTCTGGCATGTCTGCCAAGTTTCTCTTAGTGTTTGGTGTTTAATAAACACTTCTGGATCCCGCAACTGGTGTTCCCTTGACCTCTCCGTACACATGTCTGTGAAAATGGCGACCAATAGCATCAAGTAACATTCATTATTGCCAGAAATCGAACATTTGCACATCCCTCAGATTCAATAACAATTTTTTGCATTTTAAACAACATTCAGTTACATTTTTGGACATTCTTTTGTGTCATTCTGCATACAATAGAGAAAAAATATACTTTCTGCAGGGTTTCCCCGTAAAACTTTTCTAAAATTCCATAAGAGGAGTCTATGGCTGATGTGTCCTATGATACAAAAATCTTAACTTCAAGTGATTAAAGTTTTGCTGATTTATTTGTCAGATGACAAACAAAAACACAAATAATCTATCTTAATTTTAAGTTGTTCTATCTAACCACACCCTACGAGACACAGTACACGATCAGAAAACTGCGAGCTCCTCCTGTCTCGTGCCCAACAAGAAGCACTTTGCCCACTGAGGATATGGTGCGGCAATTAGCCCAAAAACATCGAAGTCACAGGCACCTATTTCTGAGCTATCAATACAATGCAGTTGCATTGTCTAATGTGAAGTATCTGTAAGTAAACACAAATCATAAAGTGTACTAAAACTAGATAGTAAAATTACTATTAATAATGCAAATAGTAATTCTTAATAATAATTGAAACATAAAAATTCCAGTAGTCAATAGGCCTAAATCAGAATCTTAATATCCAAATACATGAAATAGGTATTTGCGCTAGTATGAAAGTCATTAACTCTGTCTTGAAAGTCAGTTGCAATCAACAACAATCAAGAAACATTAAAGTGCATATAACATTTATTACCTGTTAATACACCATTTGAAATTCAATAGCGTTTCTGAACCACATCAGTGCAGATAACACAATTCTTTGCGTCACTGTACAAACAATTGAACTAACTTTCCATTTAATATACATAAATCTATTTTCAATTGAACAGTAGATTTTTGCCTGATTTTTGCATCGTCAGTGTGATGAAAGATTAGGCATGCCCTCAAGAGCGGATTTGTAAGCTTTGTCATTGGGAGTAGCATAAAGGCGTCAGAAAATTTTGTACAATACATTGGGTTCGTCAGCGTGTTCAGACCTCTGAGAAAATGCCACAAAGAAACTGAATACCTCTCGACCACAGGGAGAGAATTATTACAGCATTTGAGTATGAGAAGGAAGGCTACATTTTCATCGCAGACACGCTTGGAGTGAATCGATCAATGGCTTGAGGCATCATGGCACGCTACATTAAAGAAGGAAGGATCCAGGCCGAGAGGTGAGAGAAACAACGTCTGAGTGGATGATGCAATGAGAGATTGCCTAGAGGAAATCATCAACGAGAACTGTCTACTCACACTTGGTCAGATAAACCGTGAACTGAGGATAGGGCTACCAACCAAAACCCAAGATCCATGACTGGACTGTTGCAAGGACATCAGACGGCATGCTGTTTCGCTAAATGAGGATTCTAAGTTCCAAAGGGGTCAAATAGTTGGCGCCTGCTTTGCAGGTGCAACAAAAGAAATCTATTTAAGGTTGTAAGGGGAACTATGCCAAAGATTATGGAAGTATATGCCAGACACAAAAAAGCACCAACAGCCAAAAATAACTGTGGCTGCATTAAGCACTCTGACAGGGAAAGATGGGCACTTGGTGGGATAGTTTTAAATAATTACGGTGCTAAAACTACAGCTTTAAAAATCAAAACAAACTTAATGCATACCTGAACCAGTCTCAACAAAAGGTACATTTAGCTCCACACAGCATGTATTTAAGAAAGTATTTCCAATTATTTGGCCACCACTGTATGAGTGCGCATTGAGTTATACCTCTTCGGTCATGCGATAATATCTTTCATGTCATGTGGCCCCTTTGCCAAGCTATTGAATAAGATTCCGGTGATTGACCTAAGTCCTGCTTCCTAACTATCGCAATTGGAATGTCTGTAGCCCAGCGTGGTAATACCGTGCGAGCAGTGGCACTCAGGCCCATTGGCACAGTGGTGGAGATGACATTACTATTCCAGCCCACAGTTAATGCAGTCCTCCCATTTGCCGTGTCATTGCTATAATCATAGTCACAAATCTCCATTATTTTAAAATTTTCATTCAGTCTACATTTGATATTCACGTGAATATAGTACGGTCAACGTTAGACCTAAAAATTAAATTTTTTATTGAAATTGATTTTCAATAAAAAAAAAAATATTGAAAAATATTTTCTATTTATATGATGAAATGTATCCTTCCTCTTGCCTTCCTATTGTGGAGATTTATGGGAAACGTGATAACCAATCAGTAGTCCAAGTAAGCTATTTTGGTTAGCAAGCATTTGTCAGATATTTCACGGCAAAAAAAAGAAAATCACTTAATTTAGGTTTTTGTTATTGTCTTCTCATGAAATTTGCAGGAGTAGCATAGTAGCTGAAGAACAACAGATAACAAGCGCGAGAGAAGCACGAGAGAGGCACGAGCAAGGAGGAGCTCACGGTTTTCTGATCATGTACCGTGTCCCGTGTGCTGTGTTTAGATAGAATAACTTAAAATTAAGATGGATTATTCGTGTTAATAAGGTGACATTTACAAATTGTTAACGTTACTCTAGCTAGCTAGCTTGCTAATCAAGTGGCAGCCGGGACTGACTCCAACTTACTCTCATCCAAGCTTTGACCTTTGCTTTTTTAGATTCCGCCAGTTTTATATTCCCTGCTCAATTATTTAGCCTCCTCAAGACAGCCAACTACTTTATGTAGTTAGATACCTCATGTCACCCAATACCCAGTTTGAGCAAAAAGTTCAAGAATGCAGTAAATTGGAGATTTTATAGATATATAAAAATGTTGTACATGATGAAAAATATTAGAGTTTTACATATTAAATTGGGAGGGGTTTGAAAATGCCACGTCTGGGTTCTTTAAAAAGTTCTAAGAGTTGAAACAGCGGTCCCTGTGTGACCATCTTGGGACGCCAGGCTACTCATAAACTGAGCTAGAAAGCTAGCTATAAGCATTATTACATCTATGATTAGTTCCAACATTATTGTTAGGCTAGTGATAGTTCATCAGACCCCAGCTTGGTAGATCACAAGTTAGCTACACTGCCCTCCATAATTATTGGCACCCCTGGTTAAGATGTGTTCTTCTAATAAATTCAGTCTTTTTTCTAAATAATATAGGACCACAATGAAAAAAAGAGGAAACTACAGCCTTTAATTCAAGTGCATTTATTCAGTGGGAAAAAAATCCCACATTAAGAAATAATTCTTTTACATCAAATCATGTGTGCCACAATTATTAGCAACCCTGATGTTAATACTTTGTACAACCCCCTTTCGCCAACAAAACAGCACCTAATCATCTACTATAATGTTTCACAAGGTGGGAGAATACAGAAAGAGGGATCTTCGACCATTTCTCTTTGCACAATCTCTCTAAATCATCCAGCGACCTGGGTCCTTCCCTCTGCACTCTCCTCTTCAGCTCACTCCACAGGTTTTCAATGGGGTTGAGGTCTGGGGACTGAGATGGCCATGGGAGGAGCTTGATTGTGCGTCTGGTGAACCAGTTCTGTGTAGATTTGGCCACATTTAGGGTCATTATCTTGCTGGAAGACCCAGTGACGACCCATCTTCAGCTTTCTGGCAGAGGCCACCAGATTTTGATGTAGAATGTCCTGGTATTTCAAAGCGTTCATGATGCCATGCACCCTAATAGGATTCCCAGGGCCTCTGGATGAGAAATAGGCCTACAGCATCACTGATCCTCCCCCATACTTCACAGAGGGCATGATGCGCTTTTCTGCATACTCATATTTTTCCGCCAAACAGGGTGTATTTTCCAAAAAGCTCTATCTTAGTCTCATCTGACCAAAGCACACGGTCCCAGTTGAAGTCCCAGATGTTTGCGTTTATGATTGTGAGTGAGAAAAGGTTTTTTCCGTGCATGCCTCCAAAACAGCTTGTTGGCATGAAGTCTGCCAGTCTACAAACATTTTTTCCCGGGCATTTCTTCAAAGATCTCAGCATTCAGCTTGCTTGCAATGTATTTTCCCCTCTGCGATCGGCTTGTGATGCTGTCAGTAAGACTTTGCCGGTAGCCATTTGATTCTACGGGCTCTGACATTTCCAAAGAGCCCTAAACCACCTTGATCGCACAAACCTAGCCTGAGCTTGAGCCTTGCATTCCCAGTGCGTCAAACTGAGTCTATGGGTCATTGGCATGGACTTAAATAGTGCGAGAATATAAATGCTTAACTGGTTTTTTTTTTAGTATTTTCAGTATAATTTTCCGCTGAATATTCAACAGCCATTTTCAAAGTCATTTTCTGACAGAATCTCTGTGCCATTCCACATGAATACTGCGAGGACAACAGTACAAACGGGGTGAGAGAGAGTGCACATGCACTGAACAGTACAAGCGGGGTGTTTTCTTGACTCATTCTTTATATTGGCAATACACAATGCAGCACTGCATCTCAGGCGACCAGGGTTCAATTCCCAGTATGGTCATATACTGTTGTAGGCATTCTTAATTTTCTACTTGTATGAATAATTGCAGGGGTTTTTATTCTTTTTACTTCATTTTTTGGCTTACCATTTTATTCATAATTTTATTTATTTGCTTTTTTAAATAAATCTGCTCCAGTGGAGTCAAACATCAAACTTCTTTTTTTTATGTATTATCTTTGAATGGGAAATTGTATAGGCTACAGGACTGGCAGAAACGTATGGAACTCATACAAATGATTTGTTTATTAAGGCAAAGCTTCTTAAATTAGAGGATATAGTAAAATTCAACTCCTTGCAACTGGTCTACTTGGGATATAAAAATTGTTTGCCCAAAAATGTACAAAACCTATTTATTCAGCGTGACTGCATGCAGCACACCAGAAGTAGGATGTTATTACAATCAAGCAAGGTCCAAACGACTCGTAGGGAGCATTCGCTATCTGTGGCTGGAGTCAGGGCATGGAATGTACTTGATGATGATATAAGGATGGCTGGAGAGCTGAAGGTCTTCAAATATTCGTTGAAATGTGCATATCTGAGTAACTATAAACATGTTTAATCTTGTTCAATTGTATCCTGTCACTGGACGCTTAAGAGATCCGGTATCTGCTTCCACTCATCTATGCCAAATCAGCTGGAACAAATCAAATGAGCAAGAATGGGGATTCGGGACAATGTCGCTTTGGATCAAGAGTGACATTTGAATCTAAGTTAGATGACCACTCACTTAATTTGCAATTATAATTCTTATGATCATGATCTTATTTTCTGAAGTTAAAACGTAGCGTACATGGACATTAACTCTGCTGTGATTTATAATTTATTTATTTAACCCTTATTTAACCAGGGACGTCCCGTTGAGATTGAAATCTCTTTTTCAAGGGAGCCCTGGGGGGGGGGACAGAGGAATTGCACAGCCAATTAGATCAGGGGATGATTAGGCGGCAGATCGAAAGAGCCAGGTTGGGATCTTGGCCATGACACAGGGGAACACCCCTACTCTTATCAAAGAGTGTCATGGGATCTTTAATGACCACTGTGAGTCAGGACCTCGGTTTAACATCTCATCCGAAAGACGGCGTCTCCTTCAGTACAGTCTCCCCATCACTGCATTGGGGCATTGGGGATTGTCCGGCCAGAGGGAAGATCGCCACCTACTGGCCCCCCAACACCCCTTCCAGCAGCAACCTGGTTTTTCCTCAGTGTACTGTGTGTCCGAGTGTCCGAGTACTGACCAAGCCCACACCTGCTTAGCTTCTGCCACGCAGCTGAAGCAGATCGAATTGTGGTATGGCTGCTGGCATAATCCTTGTGATATTTTAATCATAACCAAAATGTTTTTTTTCTGGAAGCTGGGGGCGGGACTCTGATAAGCAATTTCGCTTCCCCCGCGACCCTTTCGGTCATGATACATGCTGTGTGTTGAAATTGTCATGAAAGGATTTTCAATGATGCCGAAATTAAAAAAAGAAACAATGATAATAATATCATTTTTTCATTCTAAAAATTAAAAAGTGGTTGTATTTGGATGGAATGTGTGCCTGTAGTGATATATAAGTGAAATTAAATGGGTTTAACAGTTTAGTGACTGACAATTTGAAACGGCACACATTTTCAGCTTGGAGAGGCTACCTACACATTCCCGAAATAAAACCTTTTTGCTCTGATGTACTTGGTTAGAATAAACTTTGGCAGATAATGCTGTGACTCTGTGCCATAATGTTTTAGGGGTTTCAGACTGCAACTGAATAATTTTAAGACAGATAAAAGTAAACTTTGCTTGGTGCAAAAAAAGTTTCATTTATGCAGTGTTCCATCTTTATTTACTCTGACTCAGTGACATATACACAGGTTTTTGCACCATGACAGAAATCCCCAAGGTGTTACCTTTATTATGATACACCAAGATTGTTCAAATTGACCAAATCGTTGCAGGGATATAGTCATTTCATTTTGGGCATGTTATTTCCAAGCTAGAGGATCAAGGCTTTTGGGGGTTAATGAAGTTTGAAATGGCACTGTGTTGGTTCAGTGACGGTCTTCTGATGAATGAATATACCTGCATCCTGCTAACAGGGCATTCATTTTTCGCTGGTGAAGCTTTTAAACATATTCAGCCCTTTTACTCTCATGTAAAAAGTGGCTGTGATCAGGGCTTTGCTAATCATGGGATAAGATTTGACTGCTTTTCATGTTTTTATAGCACTGTCATTATCTGTGTTTAAGTGACATTTCATCCATGATGATGGGAATTAATTCACTCTGGTGTTCAATGTCTGAGAGCTAGGCTTTATGATTGACTCATATGTCAGTGCTGCGGGGCCTCTCAATTACATGAGAAACTCAAAACTACTACAGCCTTTGAGATTAAATTGGGCAAAATTCTCTTTTGACTCCACTTCAGGTTATCAAATTCCCTGCAACGCAATGCAAGCTTTGTTTTTATGGCAGTCATTCACAAATACATTATTTAACTCATGGTACTCTTTAAGATCAAAATATTGATAGAAACAAAAATAGCACAAATTTATAATCACACCAGTTGGCCAGCTGTGAAAGTGCTGAAAATGGTTGGCTAAGTTAGCATAATGGATTCCCTGTTACTTTCAGAGGAGATTTGGCCATGTATATGATCCGCAGCTGTGCTACTTTATAGAGACCCTTTTAAGTAAGTGCCTTCAGCACCCCTGGGTTTGAGGGCGAAGAGCTGTTTTGAAGCCAAGAAGAGAAAGTAAAGAGGCCACCTTACCAATAGCTAATTCATTTCAAAATGTCAAAGAGTGCAGTGATTTCAAACTGCATACATTTCATTTTACACATGCCCCTCTGGTCATGGCATACCTCTGGTCTTATATTGGCAGTTTCTTTATTTTGAGTCACCTTTTTGTCTGTCCGACAAATAAAGGTTTGTGCTTCATAATTAGTTCACACTAGTACCTTGTATATACAGTATGATTTAAAAACAGACAGCAGAGCAAAGGGGACTTAACTTCAGAAGGAAAGTACCTTTGGTGAACTGTAAATGCAGCCACGATTCCTTTTTCATACAATACTATGTCATTTTTAATGCCAGTCAAAGAAGATGCGATGTAATTCAGAAAGATCTCGATGTCTCTTAAGCCCTTGCAGCTTCGGCCCCACAGAACCAATAGACAGAAAGCAATTACTCAATGAATCCATTGAATGAGAATGAAATAAGAACAAGTTTCTGCCCTGATGGTTTTCTTATTTGTCTCTCCAGCCATAATGTAAGTGCAAAATTGAGCTATGCACTGTACACACAGATTCATTTTTGGTTTGTTCCAAAGAGAGTTCATTTTATTGAGCTGTCCAACTGAACCGCCCCATTTGCCTTGGCAAATTTATTTCTTTTGTTTGATTCGTTTTTTTAAGCATGTCTTTAGGTGGATTGAGTCAGCACGATATCAAATTGAATAATATTCAGGCAGTCAAAACATCCTTGAACGGTTTGGGAATTTCTTACACGCCCCTCACTCACTTCGTGCTACCGCATATTGAAGTTGTTTATTTTTGCTCAAGTTAAGGAATAAAAACATAAATTTAGTTTCTGCATTTGGGAACATTGCATCATTGTAATTGTTTTGATTCTAGTCAAGGCATTTTGTGGTAAGACTTACAGAATGTGAGGACAATTTTTGCATTTCATATTCTCTCAACTACTGAGTCCAGTGGGATTAAAGTTGCACAAAGAAGAAAAAAATATAAACTGCCTCTGTCTTTACTCGTGCTCTTTGATGCCTTAAATCACCTCGCTTTAATATTTACTTTTTCTGTCAAGAATACCCATCCACTAATCTGAATGATCAGAGGGTAACGGGTGCATTCATTGGCACAACACATAGCCTTTGATTGATGATGTGATTAAAATGTCTTCTCCCTAGCCTGTCTAGCTCTTAAAGTGCCCAATAATGGCCACGTATTGTAAAATCAGGCACATGACTCACATCCATCGGGGCACTGGCCTCTTTTAAAGTCAGTGCCAACAACTCTGCTGAATACAGCCTTCAATAAGATTTTGGCCGATTTGAAAACTGCATTGTTACACTTGTTGATTGTGCACCCCATAACATTTTGGAGCATATTTTGGAGAACAACCTTTTGGCTGAAAGAAAAGAAGCTTTTGAAAGCACCATTGACTTGCCCTTTAGTAGTGCAAGTCACAACACTATGCTGGGAAAATTAAATCATTTGCTAACTTTGCAAACATGTGCCCAACCGACAACCTCACCCTAACACAGAGGTATGACTGCACGTTTTTTTTTTTTTAAAGACAGAAATACCATAGTTTCCAAATGATAAACCCCGTTAACATTTTTACCCCAGCACAGTGTTGCTTGCCTCTTGACACTCCGGGAGAAAACGTCAGTCATACGCGCTTTCCATGTTCCTTTTTAAATGAATAAAAAAGCCAACAACCTTGAAAGAGTTAACACCCCTCAGCGTTCTTTAGCTGGGTGCTGGGCTGATCAAGGAAGCAAGCAAGGCTGGCCCTCTGGTATTCTGGACTTTTTTTCTCTTTAGGTTGATTTATCTGCATGCTGCTATGCAAGCCGATTAAGGTGCTAGAGGCAATATATCGATGATTTGCTACTGTTCGTTCCAACAAGCCCCTTTTCACGGTCACATCTGCTCCACTCTCCTGAGCAGTCAAGGATCATGCCTCCCCCCACCCCCCATCAAAGCAAGGTTATTGAATAAAGCAGCCAAAAAGTATTTATGACTAAAAAATTTGTGTTCATGGGACACAGGTGCCTCCACATCTGGGAAACTCAACAAAATTTACCTCAGTTCGGACACTTGAAAAATCCACAAAATGTTTAAAAATTCAGAAACAGAGTATAAGATCCACACATTTTAGGTCCTTACAAAGCCCACGTGAATTTTGTTTGGCAGTTTTTGAGAAGACAACACACAAAGCACACGTGAATTTTGTTTGGCAGTTTTTGAATAGACAACACCCCCTCTTACAAAGGGAGAGGGAAACAACAAAATTTAAAAGTTTATAAGGAACCCCGACTATAATGACTTCTAGGCCTTAAAAAGCCACAATTGTTCTCTAAAACTAAAATATATTGTAACAAACATGTAAAATATTGTCATTGCTTTAAAAATCCTCAATGTTTAGTACATATTTTTATCTATGGGGACCGCCATATTTTTACGTGCGCAGTGCACTTTGAGAGTAATGACGTAGAAAGGTTGCACTTGGAAGAAGAGCGGTTTACGCCAAAGTGAAGTTAACCTGCTGTTGAGAAGAAGATACTAAAATGCCACATTGTGCTGCTTTTGGCTGCAATTTCCAGTCAATAGGCAACAAGTCTAAATACGCAAGTCTCCACAACTTTCCTACTGATAAGAAGAGGAGGAGGGAATGGGAAAATGCTTGTGGACGTACACAACTTCCGAAAGACTCTGTGACTCCGGTTACTTCTCACCTGTTGCATTTGAGGCCTTTAGCCGACCATAGCTGCTAAAGGAGCTGACATGAGCAAACGGTTATAAACGAAGACTAAAAGCAAATGCTATGCCGACAGTTTTCCCACACAAGGAGTCTATACGGCCTCGGGAAGCGAGTGTAATGGGCTCTCAAAAGCACCTTGCAAAATGATTAAAGCTGTTATCATCTTGTCAGTGTGTTAACTGCTATATCCTCTTAATGTACAGTACCAGCTTGGATAAAGGTTCCACTTTCGCCAACGCGCTGTTGGCAGTGTGTCAGCCGAAAGTCAGGTGGACGTGACCTGCTCACTGAAGTGAGAGGGCATATTGGCCGGCCGTTTCATACATATCTTAGTGTAAATCCCCATCGCAAACCAAATAAGTTCAGCGTCGAAATTATTTTGTTACACAACATGACATACATTATATTTGTAGTATAGTGTAAACACCTGAAGTAATTTTGGCTACAGATTTTCTTTTGCGCAGTTGGCGATATATTTATTTCCAGGAAAGTTAATGTCTCCAAATTCATATATTCTTGCCATAATATTTGCCAATAAGAATTTAGAAATGAAACCTTTAGTTCTAAAGCTCCATTGTCGGAGGAAGCAAAACAACAAAACAATGTTTTGCCACCACTTCAATATTATTTAAATTATGCACAAAACCCACACTTCTGAAAACAGAAATGAAATGTGCAAATATCTATGTAGTTGTTACAATAATGTGGTCTCATTTCCTGCAAGAAATATCTCAGCCTTTGGAAATTCTGAGTTTTTAGTCCTCGTTGTGTATAAGCCGAACAACTCTCAGTCAAGAAAGTGGTGACTTGTTCAGGCGGACCAAACGGTTGAATCTAACTTTTGTTGCCTTTTACTTAATATTTTAGAGCTAATATCAAGAATAAACTTTGGCTGTTACTGACAAATTAACGCGATAAAGCCCTTCTCAGTTGCAAGTGCAATGGGGAAGCCCGGATTAAAAACTGTTCTCACAACAGGACTGATTATGTTTTCACATTTCTGAGAAATGATCACTTATCAACCTAAAGTATATTGTGTAAAACATTTATATTCTGATTTAATGATGCAGTTATCAATTTGCGAACTGTGTGCAAGCCGATGTCTTATATTATTAAGACCAACATTTTGCCACGGCAAATTATGGACATTTACAGTGACACGAGCAAGATTTAAATTTTGGGCATCCAACGAGATGTTATAGAAAATGTATTTGTGACGGTGCTTTCAGGAACCACAAGTGAGCAGGAAATCCAAAACTCATATGCCTTTATTGATAGCAGGGTCAGGACCAGAAGACACGAGAATTGTCAAGCCAAAAACAAAGTCGACTAGACAGGCCGGGGTCTGAACCAGAAAAGCAGAGGTGTGATGGTACATAGACAGTAGGTAAAAAAATAGGCGGGCAATGCACGGAATACCCCTCAGCCCGATGTTGAAGTTTTTGGAGACGCCCGCCCGCCCAACCGCACGACGGATAGCAATACCTTGTCAGCCTTAAGGGCTGAGGGGTAAAAATTGTTGTTGAAATCCAAAGCAGAGAGTCATACACAGGGCACCCAAACACAGTAGACATGGTTGTACAGAAATGGGTCAAAAATCCAGAAAGACAAAAACAAGACAGAAGGGCTATGGCAGAAATCAAGGTCGGACGAAACAGTCAAAGAGAAACAATAATGAATTGGCATACAAGAGGCTGTGCACTAAAGAAAATTGATCAACGTTCTGACAAGGGCTGAACAGCAGTGTGGCCTCTAAATAGACACAAGGGAAGTCACATGCTATGCAGGGAACAGGTGAATTGGATATGTTATGGATTAGTCCCGCCGGCAGAAAACATGAAGCTGGCGGGCACTGGGACCATGTTCCCAAAAAGAGTTAAGGGACCCAAACGCACAGGCTGAGATAAAAATACAAAATTCTTTAATTTAAATTACAAAAATTAAAACAAACGTGGGGAGCAGCATGCAGAAGCTAACAGGGCTCTCAGAAAGAACAAATAATACTGCTGCACCAAACTCAGGTGCAGCCAACCCTTAAATACCAACACTTCACCTCCACCTAAATGAGCAATAGGTGTGGCTCGTTAAGGTGGAGGCCAAGAATGCAGCAGGGGGAAAGGCCTGCAGGCAAATGCCATAACAGGATAAGAACTAACGACAAAGGAAGGTACACATGGGGAAGTCCTAAACCACAACAATTGGCAAAAGCGAAGACACGACCGGGATCAACGCAGACATCCTATGACAGATAAACAGCTCCGGTCAAGGAGTTATAAGTGCACAGACAATGAGTACAGGAAAACAATTAAGCACGTGCGATAGATCTCGCAGAAATGTTGGGAGAAACAGGGAAAACAAAGCAAGGGGCAGAGACTAGAACAGGGCGATTGCATTAGTAATGATTAGTAGAGGTGCAGCTTTACAAATTAACCAAAGTGCTCATTACTAAAATAGTAATATATACATGGATTAGTTGGGTTAGTAGACTATGATACAAAACATAAATGTTAGTATTATTACTAATCCAGAAATGCAAGGCGAAGAAGGTAAATGAGAACTGAAGTAAAAGAAACACGAGAAACCATTGAAATCACCTGAAGCAGGTAAGCATGTGGAGTGGGAAGACGGACTGAACCAACCAGATCACAAGACAGGGGAGACAAGTGCAATGAAACTTAAAATGGTATGAACTGAAAATTGGAGAATACAATTACCAAAAAGAATAAAGAAAAGACTTGACCATGAACATAAAGCATGACATGAACACAGAACCATGACAGTATTAATAAATATTTTGTGACAACAAATGCATAAGTTGTCATCCATAAGGAAAGCGTTTCTACTTCATAACTATAACTTCTAACTGCCTCTTATAGAATTATACATATATTTTAAAACTCTAATAACAAAAGCATCAATTGATTTGTAATTTGTATCCGAAACAGTTGCGGTAGTTCATTCTTGCCAAAATTCAAGGCCTGCAATAACAACTGGTACATGCCAGTCATACCCAAAACCCACTCCCCCCTATCAACAGTCCCCCCCAAGTTCTGTAGGCTATAAAGTACATGACAGTGGTGGATACTAATCAATGAAATTATTGATATTGGGGTGCAACGGATCAGAAAACTCACGGTATGCTTATGCTGACCTCGAACAGCTGCTGACAAAAATTGGAGCTCCTGACAACAAACACTCTCCCTCTTGGTTGCCATGGTGACGCAGTTGTTGCACTGACACCACTGGGTTTGCCCCACTCTCGCCTCATCACGTCTCCTCTGGTCTTCATTTTTATGCTCATTTTGATTATTTTCTGTTTTCCTCCTCGCTAGCGCTCGGGTTCAAATTGAAAAGGCTAAATAGATGTCATTTTTCTCGTTGTAGAGCCAAAACTACGGTACCGGCGAATTGACAGAACTGAGTTTGACGTCATTTGACGTCACTACCCAGACTGCATTGCGACGTAAACAACAATGGCGACCTAGGAGAAAAATTATATTTTCAAATTTTATAAAAACTAAGACATCTCGGATATTTTTTGACTCACATTAGTATGACTGATACCAACATTAATATTATGGAGCCTTCAAGTCATTATAGTCGGGGTTTCTTTTAAACACCTGAAAAATCACCAGAATTAAAAAAAATAAATAGAAACAAGGTATGACATGTACTATAGTGTCCATACAGAGCACATGTTAATTGTGAGTTGAATGACTGCTGTTGACCAGTCTCCCCTGGCAAAAAACGCAAATGAGATTTTGTGCTGCACATTTCCAAGAACACTGCCGAGTTAATAACATAGTTATTATGTTAATAATATGGAGATGAGAATGTTTGGAGCCATTTCTTTTAACCAGTTTTATCACAAACTTTCCTTGTAATTTGGAATGTAAAATTATAATCATAGGTTGTCACAACAGTGAAACACTCTATTATTTCAGCAGTGCCGCAGTGCACCGAGACAAGCTCTCTCCACCAAATGAAACCACTTGTACTTGCCCGGCAGTGCAACTGTCGGGCTGTTCACTCAAGATTAACAATGAGAAACTGACTAGTGGAGTTTTCTTGTGTCACTCAGTGAAGCAATATCACTCTTGTCAATTTAGACCCTCCATCCAATGGCTTACAGATACAAAGCCACTGCTGACCCAGATATGTTCAGGATCTAATATCATAGGAAAGGGTGATGCCTTGCTACACTTAAAACCTGCATGTTTGAGAGAATAGACCACTTGACAAAACATTGTTTTTTGAAAATACAATTATGCAGTGGGAGCTCCAGTATGATGACTAAATCTTTAATATTTCAGTAAGGACCTGGGCTATGATATTTATATGGTCCTCAAATTATTTTTATTCTTGAAAAGATGCAGAACATGTGAAATAAACCAAAAATAAGCCAAAAATTGCAGCAGCTTTTAATCATAAAATACAGCCTCGTCATATGCGCTGATCAGTTTAAATGGGGTTTTGAAGCCATACATGCCAGCAATGGTTTTAGTCTCAGACAGAAAAGCCAAGTCTCATCCCAACACGTCATATAGTGACACTACCTGACTAAGTGTCAATATACAATGCAAACAGAGGCTTTTGGCATCCCTATTTCACGACAGTTTAAAACGAACCCTAACCCCTAACCCTTAACCTGAACCCTAACCCACAGCATCTCATAAGGACGCCAAAAGCCTCCTTTTGTGTCTTTTATCGAGGCTTGGTTAGGAACTGTCACTGTATGACAAGTCGAGATGAGAATATGTTGGACAGAAAAGACACGAGAACCACTTATCTACATACAAAAGAACAAAGAAACAAATAAAAAAAACCCAATTAAAAATGGTAATGGATCTTAATATTGTGGAATTGAGCTCATCTCAATAAGTAATTCTTCTCAGCCTTACTTTTTTTGCTCCTCACTTGACCCAGAAATCAATGAAGGTTGGCAATATTTGAGGATATTTTAACCCAGAGTTAAGAAAAAGGAGGACAGCCAAAAAATATCTTGAGCTAGAAAAGGCCAATCCAACTTTTTGCCAAAGTATGTTTTTTTCAGCCATCTGCTATGCCAGTGACTGACATTGTTTCACACTGAACTTTATAGTTGCAAGTAAACACCAATCTGGATAATTAGGGTTACCGTTATTCTTTCATCTTCACTTGTTTCTCTTCTTTTCATTGCTGCCCCTGATTGTTGGAGCTAAAAATATAGAAAGCAGGGAAATGATCACAGGGTGAAAATACGCTATCGAAATGAGCCTATTGTTTTTAGTTTTTTTTTTTTGTTTGATCACACACTCTTAAGTGCCTCAGAAATGTTACTAACTAGGTTTTTAATTCACAGTCTTAAAAAAGCATTTCCCCTGATATACGTTTGTACAAAACTCAAAACCACTGAAGTTGGCACGTTATGTAAATCGTAGATAAAAACAGAATACAATGATTTGCAAATCCTTTTCAACCTGTATTCAATATATATTGAATACACTGCAAAGACAAGATGTTCAATGTTCAAACTGAGAAACTTTTTTTGCAAATAATCATTAACTTAGAATTTAAAGGCAGCAACACATTGCAAAAAAGTTGGCACAGGGGCCTTTTTACCTCTGTGTTACATCGCCTTTCCTTTTAATAACACTCAGGAAACGTTTGGGAACTGAGGAGACCAATTTTTGAAGCTTTTCAGGTGGAACTCTTTCCCATTCTTTCTTGGTATTCAGCTTAAGTTGTTCAACAGTCCGGGGTCTCTGTTGTCGTATTTTACGCTTCATAATGCGCCACACATTTTCAATGGGAGACAGGTCTGGACTACAGGCAGGCCAGTCTAGTACCCGCACTCTTTTACTACGGAAACATGCTGTTGTAACATGTGCAGAATGTGGCTTGGCATTGTCTTGCTGAAATAAGCAGGGGCGTCCATGATAAAGACGTTGCTTGGATGGCAACATATGTTGCTCCAAAACCTGTATGTACCTTTCAGAATTAATGGTGCCTTCACATATGTGTAAGTTGCCCATGCCTTGGGCACTAATACACTCCCATACTATCACAGATGCTGGCTTTTGAACTTTGCGCCTATAACAGTACGGATGGTTCTTTTCCTCTTTGGTCCGGAGGACACGACGTCCACAGTTTCCAAAAACAATTTGATGATGATGATATTCATGATAGGAGTTAAATAGATAAATTAAATATATTCAGTCTTCTAAAGCCACTTTTTCATGTTTTTAGAATCTTCAGAGCATAATGTTGAGTGGACAGCCAGCAGAAAACAAAAAACAGTGCTGTATTGTTTTAGAACACAAATCAAAAGGAGAAATATACACCTGAAAAAGGGCAACTCAAAATATAGATCATGAGACAGGCTCTGGGTAATTACAGAAAGGTTGTTAAGACCACATCTTCTAAAAAAATCAGTTTCCTGCCCATTGTCTGCAATAATTTTTTACTAAAAATCCCCCAAAGGAAGAACTGGGTACAAGTGGAATTGATGGATTGCAAATTAAACATGACAATTCTGCTCAATCTGTGCCTAAACTCCATGCTCAATCACTGCTTGATTAAAGTTTCAGAATTGATTCTCACACCATGGTGACTGAACATTGAGCCAGTGGTCATAGGCAGATGGTTTTTTTATCATGGGAACCTTCATCGTAAGGTGATGTTTATTCCAGTATATTTATTCATTCTAATTAACTCAAATCAGAGCATCATTTGCAGTGCAGATGTGACCCGCTTTTTCGCTCCTAATTTTTTCAAAAAAGATTACATGGACTGTGCTTTAGTTACAGACATGTGCTGGACCCCTATATTAATGCTTTCCACTCGTATATTTTGCTGTATCTGAGGTACATTGATGATTTGTTTATCATCTGGACTGGTAACAAGGAATCCCTTAGGGCGTTCCACCAATATCTGAACTCGGCCAACCCACACCTGAATTTTACTCTTGAATGCAGTGACACCAGCATTAGCTTTTTAGACGTAAAGGTAATTAAGTGTGGAAACTCTATTTCTACTGACCTATTTCGCAAACCTACAGACAGGAACACGTTGTTGCGTGGCGACTGCTTCCATCCTACCCACCTGAAGAGAAGTCTACCTATTAGCCAGTTTCACCATGCCCGGAGAATCTGTAGCTCCGACTTCCTATATCAGAGTCAAGCCACAGACCTCAGCAAACAATTTTTAGAGAGAGGTTATAAGAGTGAATGGGTTGATGTGGCTGCTAATCGCTTCAATGCCATTACACAGGAAGAGTGCCTTAAGCGCCGAACTAAGACAAACAAAGACCAGACTCTCTTCTGTTTTACGAAATATTCACCAGTTGGCTTTGAACTTTCCAAAGTAATTCGCAAACATTGGCACCTGCTTCAGTTTATGGTCGAAACGGACTATAAACTGAAGCAGGTATTTAGGGAACCGCCGTCCATTGTTTTTAAGCGCCCTCCTAATTTAAAAGACAGGCTAGTGAAGGCCTATATCCCAGAAAAACGGGATACCTTCCTAAACAACCTACCTGAGGGAAACTACAAATGTGGAAATTGTGCGCAATGTGGATACACAATCAAAAGCAAGACACACACATCCTCATAGCGAAAAGTCTTGTAACATTCGTGGTGTTATTACGTGCAGCAGCACGCACGTAATCTATCTGATTAAATGTCCTTTTGGCTTGGCTTACGTGGGTAAAACTAGCAGGCAACTTACGACACGCATTTGCGAATATAGGAGTAATATCCGTAGCGGAGATGTGCGCAATCCCGTAGCTGCACATTTTAAATAAGCAGGACACAACATTAGCACACTGCGCTACATGGGTATCGAGAAGGTTAAACCCTAAACTCACTGGTAGTATGTGATTATTTTGGTATATTGGGACTCATTGCACTTTGGTTTCGTCCTTCTACCATCTTTAGTGTATATAAACCCCCACCCCCACCCCTATCACGTGTGGAACTCACCTGATGGAGGCCACGTCGGCCGAAACGTTGTACAAGGAATAATGTCTTCTGGGGGCTACTTTAACAGTGTGCGGACTTTTATTCTCTTCTTTCAACGTGTCTCTTACAAATACCTGGACAGCACTGTTGTGGAATAAAATGGACTTAACGTGATCCTGAATTGCAACACATCATTCTGCCAAAATATGGTGCATTACTGTCTCTTTGGTATACAATCATGAATAATGCATCGGCACTGATTTTACTGTCTAAATCAAGCAAATAACTTATGTTAAAGGGGCACGATGGACAAATTTTGAAGATGACCTGGAATTTACGGGCCATATTTTTGGGGGGGAAATATGAAGCAGTTTGTTCAAGTACAATGAAATATGGTCATAAAATTTGCGGTTTTTATCATAATGCACATTCAAATACTGTCAACTGTTTTTATGCCCTGCCATGTTTTACCTTTCAGTGCTTTGCTGCAAAGGGAAGCTTACGATCTACACACAAAACAGTGATGTCACAGTACAGGAAATGGTGAAATTAGCATGTCAGACTCCAGTGAGAGCAGATGTTCATGGTTGGATGAGAAATATTCATCAGGTAATCAGATTGGAAATGTTGTGACCACAGTACGTAACATTATAAATTGTATTTTGTATATTTATGCCGCTGGAGTGTAATGGGTTGCAGTTTATCGCCGGTAGCATAAGTAAGAAATTTGCTAACATGTTTTTTGTATGATTTGTTTAATCACCCATCACCAATATCAGAGTTGCTACCTTCTCAATCTCAGGCTTGCCCCGCCTTGCTTTTGGAAATTAACACAATTGATTAGCAAATGACTGTGACAACTGCTTGCGAAACATCACATGAAGCAAAATTGATCTGCATGGAAAAATGGCGACGTAAAATTTAGGATCTGTTACCATTTTTGAACTTGGTCATCTTATCATGTCTAGGATTAGCCTCGAATATTGCAATTTGCAAGTGGGCTAGCTAGATAGAAATCTTATGAGCAAGTAAGATCCAGAAAAAAATTAAGAACCACTTAAAAACAAGCATGAAATACTCAGATACTGAGTCCTGACCTGGAATCCAAATGGAGTACAAAAGTAGAGTGATAGACTGACAGACTTGAGGATGGACAATAGTATCAAAAGGCACATCTCCATGTTGTTCCAGTTTTGCTGTGTGATATGTTAAAATTTTGGATTCTTTGCTTGTAAACTGACCACAGCATCATGCCTCAGAATCCCCAGACTGAACTAGGAAAAGTCTCTCACTGCAAACAAACCAATTTTGAAGCAAATATGGAAATGTAGCGTGTGCAGGCATAGCAACTTGTTTGGAATTCAATCAGATCAAATGAAGCAGGCCTCCAGTCTGACTGCCACTTCAGTCACAAGTCTGGCTCCCAGTCCCGTGGCAAGGTTACGCTACTGACCCTGTGAGGGCGTTCCATTGCCTGCTCCTGACCCCATGAGAGCATTCTGCAACCCACTCCTGTGACCCGGAATGCGTCCCACCGGTCGCTCCTGTGACCCAATCATGCAGCTTAATTGAATCCTAAACCTCTGATCTACTGTATTTTGCATGAAGAAACAACATCATGAACTAAGTATCTTGGTTTTCCTCTTCACGGTGCAGGAAGACTGTATATAAGCATTGGACATCACTCGTTTATTTTTCTAACAAACTTATCATTGTTTTCTTCACTAAAGTACAAGTTTATTATTATTATTATTCCTTTTTCTTTGTTGCTTACTGAGTCTCTGGAGCTCCAGGTCCAAACTATGGACCTGGAGTACAAAAGTACAAAAGAGGTCTTTGACAGGACCTTCCTGAGGATGTGGGCTGTTCCCAGAAGCGTAATTTTTTGAAGCTCGTTGATGCTTGCTGTGCCTGGGATTCTGTCGACAAACTTTTCCATTCCCTTCTTAATGACCCCAAGTGCACCAATGACGACTGGTATCGTCTCTGTTTCTGTTTTCCACATCCTGCCAATTTCGATCTTTATACTTAGTCATAATAATTATAATAATAATAATATCAAATGCACTGCATATGTGTAAACATCAATTTTTAGCATGAGAACGCACTTTTGTAGCCAAAAAAGAAGCACAAATTTGCTAAAAGTATTTTTAAATACATTTTACGGAAAGGAACCAATAAAATTAACTTTTTTGGCTACATAATACTATATTGGTCTTATTGTCCGTAAAATGAGAAATTCAAAGAACAATAGTAGTCTTCTTTCATTTTTAAACCTTTGCCCCCACCCACAAGGTGAGCAAACAATAACATTAAATAAGAATAATACAATGTATTAAAAAAACCATAAATGTCAAGAACATAAATTAATCAACTCTACTGAGCATATGCACGTCTGTATGCATGGACTGAACGGATGTATTTCTTAGGTGCAGCACATCATAGTTGTTTTACAGTCCTTCTTTGGGAGGCAGAAATGTGCTCTTATCATCTCTGTTAAGAGAGAACTGGGTATACTCCTATCTGCAGCAGCTTCACATCAGATGACCCTGCCTCTGACTGAATTCCCATTAGTACACAATGCCTTTTTTATTTTTATTATTCATTGTGAGTGAGCAGCCGGAAGCGGGTGCATGCGTGTGTGTGTGCGTGTGTGCGTGTATATATATATATTTCTGTGTGTGTTTGTAGTTTTTGTGGTGTAAATTTATTTAATTACAGCTGAGTCAAAAATGACCAGCAGTCTTTGCACCCTGGTGGTCTACAACTGTCATGGAAATATATACAAAGGCAATGTTTCACTTTTTTTGTTGTTAGGGTCACTTTCAAAAAATGCCATCAAATTTTATATTTTTAAAAAAAAAAATTGTTAATCATGGCGGCAGGTCCTATTTTACCCTTAAGAAAACACTAGGGTTAAATTATCAATTCATTTATTGAAAGTGAAGACTCTTTCAAAACCTATATCACCCATGTGAAAAAATATTTACGCCCTTAAACCTAATGACAGGTTGTGCCCACCATGGTGCCAACAATTGCTATCAAAGGTTTGCAATGACTGGCAATGAGTTTTATTCATTGCTTTGGAGGAATTGTGGACCGCTCTTCTTCATGGCGCAACATCTCAGTTGGTGGCATGTCGGGACTTTGATTAGGCCATTCCAAAACTTTTGTTTTGCTTCTTTTGAACCATTCAGAGTGAATTTACTTCTGTTCTTCCTATCCTTGTCCTGCTGTGTACCACAACTATGTTGAGCTTTAGGTTACAAACTGATGGCAAGACACTTTTGTTCAGATTTTTGTTGTTGTTTCCTTCAGAATTCATGGTTCCATCAATTATGGGAGGTTGCTCAGATCCTGAAGAAACAAAGCAGCCCCAGACCATAACATTACCACCACTGCGTTTGACTGTTGGTATGATCTTCTTACTTAGGAATGCTTTGTAAGCTTTCCGCCAGAGGTAATGTTTTCCAAAAAGTTCAGTTTTTGACTCAGTCCACAAAATATTATCCCTAAACTCTTCTGGGTCATCACAATGGTTTTTAGTAAATGTGTGACAAAACTTTGTGGTCTTTAGGTCAGCTGTAGTATTTGCCTTGCCACTTTTATTTGCAATTTTTGCCCAGTCATTTTTTTATTGTGAAATTATATTGTATATATTGTGAACACCGACTTCACTGAGACTAGTGAGGTCTGCAATTCTTTCTTTGGAAGTTAGTCTAGGTTCTTTTGTGACCTACTGGATGAGTCGTCAGTGATTTTGGTTGGCCACTCCTAGAAACAGCTGTGTTGTCAAAACTGAAAATTGGGTGGACACAGAACATCCCTTTAAAACAATCATTAATCCTGACTTGTTCTCAATCCTTTTTCCTTATCACTCATTTTCATGCACAATTGTTCAAAATGGTGTAAAGGAAAACACAAACAAATATGTGAAAAAAAGGAAAATTACTAAGAACAAGTCAAGACTAATAATTCAGTTTTTCTCCAATTGTCGATAATGGCTTTCAATGTGATTCCCTGGAGTTCCCCAGCATTATAAAAATGGCTTTGTATGTCTTTGTAACACATCGCCAAACAAGTTACTTAATCAATCAACAAGTTACTTCGATTCAACCGGGCTAGCTGTAATCATGCCCGGTTGTGTCAAGTCAAGTTGAACCCAATTATCAATTAAATTAGTTTTGTCTCAATGAGACCAAGACAAACCGCGATTGGGACTGATAAAGCAGGTTGTTTACCCCACCAGCATTTATTATAAATACAGCCAATTTTTCATACAACAATAATTGATAAGTTCAAGTCTCTAGACTGTATTGTACGATCTAGCAGGCAGATAAAGATACTATTCTTTACAAAACCAATAAATATTTTTTAAAAAGTCAAATTTTAATTACTGTGTACAGTCACTAAATCCATTATCATGATGCAGCCTGTCTGTCACGTTCAGTCTTGTTGTCATTGATGAATGAGTGGGCCATTCATCTTACTGGCTGGTGTTAGAAATGGCTATTTCTTTAAGTTGCATATAGCATCTTTGAGATTTCAATATTATATTTTTTTCTTTCATAATAGATGATAATTGTTTTAAAATAAGGTTTTCTCCAGACAGGTACTATATTTCACACAATTAAGAGACATGAATTTATGATGCAACTCAAATTTTCGGTAAATTTTTTATAAGAATAATTCGTCAATCCATTATTTAAACCCCTTCTTCTTAATGAGGGGATTTTGAAGCCCATCTCAGCCAACTATGGGGAAAAAATGTTGAACAATTCTGGGACGGCTTGTCAATCCATCAGAGTTGTAAGAGAAAATAGTCAGAGAAATAGAATACCATGCTTGGAAATTTAAACATAGTCTCTGCACAGGCCAGCTTAGACATGCAAAACCCAATGCTGGTGCACACAATGGCTGATCTCCTTTCTGTTCCACCTAACTGACAATAATCGTAGTATTAAGCCGCTTGCACACTAGACGCAAACAAATTTTTCGCAGGACAGATTGCGTTGCTGCGTTGAACACAGTGACTATGTGTCCGAAAGTCGGACAGGGTTTTAATATATCTCCGTGTCCGACAGTTGGATGGTTTCAGTATAACTCCCTGTCCGACAGTCGATTATTGTTAGTAATTTCTTCAAATCTACTGAATCTTTTAGATATTAAACGTTAATGTTTTGATAAGAGGGCTCAGTTCTTCGAGATGAGTAGGGGAGAATCGGTGCGAAAGTAACTCTGGATGAAAGTTATACGGCGACTTACAGTCATCACGTGCACTGAAGATTTTGTTAAAGTCTAAGAGTCGCCAACTTGACGACTTTCTCGCTTAATCTGGCGACTTTCCAAATCGGGATTGTTTGTCCACTCAAGACGTATGTATACGTCTTGAGAAAGTCGTCAAGTAGGCAACTCTAAGACTACAGCGAAATCGACAGTGCATCGTTCATTTTCGGCAGGGTGACATGCTAAAATAAGCGAATTTACGAGAATGTGGATGTAACAGCTACGTCTTACAATTCATTGTTACACATCTGCATTAACAATAACGTCATATTTGGAAGTTTTACTTTCCAACCGAAGGAGACACGCCTGATTTCGCTATCTCTGAAAGCAGCCTGGGTCGGTACGCGCAAGCGCAGTAAATGGCAAAGACGGATGCGAAAGAAGATGTTGCAGTTTCATAGTCTTATGCTACGAGTCAACAGTTTATGTTGCGGTTTTTGCAGTTTCGGTAGCGGGGTATTATTTTTCTGTTGCTATTTCCGCGATTAATGTAGGCATTTCAAAGTTTTTGTGTGCTGAGGCTACGTTTTCTTTGGTAGGCCTGTTTTTTGATGTCTGAAGAGGCGAGAGTATAAGGAGGGCAGCAGAGGTCCATGGCGTTTGTCATGTCACTCTGTTCAGGTGCTGCAAGAGGAGGGCAGAGGCAGGAGGGCAGCAGACCAGAGCCCCAGGGTACAGGGCTCACAGCAAAGTCTTCACAGAAGAACAGGAGAAGAGACTGCAGGTATATATAAAGAGAGCACCCAATATATATTTTGGCCTGAGTCCTAAAGAGGTGGGAGTAACACTGCAGACAGAGCTACACCACTACCGCCATAAAGCAGCACCTCCGCTCCGGATCTGCCCCGGCTCTGAGCCGGAAGCTGGAGTCAGGGCGGATCCGGAGCGGCGGTGCTTGCTATCTGGGAATTGACCTCTTTTTTATGCTTTTTTTAGGAGTGAAAGTTTGCATATGAGTTGGCCAAAAATATTGGCCTCAAAACTCCATGTTCATGAAAGAAAAACCAGATGGCAGGGAAGGATTGGCTCACCTCATTCCTTGAGTGCAATAAAACCCTGTCCATCCGTTGACCTCAAGCCACCAGTATGTCCTGTTCCATCAGCTTCAACAAGACCAACGTGACCGTGTTTTTAACAACCTAAAGACTGTCCTCACCTGCCATAATTTTGAAGCAAATGACATCTGGAACATGGATGAAACAGGTAAAAATTTATAAGCAACAGTGATTTGCAACAGCAATAATTCATTTCACTTATTATTTCAGGTACCACAACAGTTCAAGTGCCAGACAAAATCATTGCAACCAAGGGGCAGCGCCAGGTCGGTGCTGTGACCTCCGGGGAAAGAGGGACATTGGTGACTGTTGCCTTTCCTGCCAATGCACAATGCAACTTTGTTCCCCCTTACTTTATCTTCCCTAGGAAGTAGTTCCAGGACCACATCATCCGGGATGGTCCCCCTGGCTGCATTCGTTCTGCCAATGGATCGGGGTGGATGGAGGATTAAGATTTTTTGGCCTTTTTACAGCATTTTGCAAGACGCACCCGCGTGACCCCAGAGTCAAAGTTGCTGCTACTCTTCGACAATCATGCATCACACCTCTCTGTAGTAGCTATTGACTTTTGCGAGTCCCATGGCATTGTACTCCTGTCTTTTCCACCCCACTGCTCCCACCGTCAGCCGCCGGACCGAAGTGTTTTTGGTCATCTGAAGCACTACATTAACAGTGCAGCAGACAGTTGGATGCGAATGAACCCTGGAAAAACTTGACCATCGACAACATCCCAAGTCTAAAGCTCTGCCTCAAGCTGCGACAGCAAGCAGCATTTCATCTCGGTTCAAGTGTACCGGTATCTGGCCCTTGAATCCAGATAGTTTCAGTGACGCAGACTTTGCTCCAGCTTTTGTGACTGACCGTCCTGCTCCAGCACCAGCTCCAGCTCCATCCCCAGTGCCAGCGCCAGCTCCCTTGAGACACTACCCAGATAGCATGCTCCTCCACTCCGGATCTGCCCCGGCTCTGAGCCAGTTTAGCTGGAGTCGGCACAGAGCCGGGGCAGATCAGGAGCGGAGGTGCTTGCTATCTGGGCACCAACCTAGCCAGAGCCCATTTGAGCTGCATCCCCATGAGTTTGTGTCTGAGTGTGCCTTTAAATGTGCATGTTGAGCCTTGCCAAGCATTTTTTTATTTTATCGATCCAGGTATGCTAGTGGTTCCAGGAACATCCAGTGGCACGCCAGTACAGAGGTTCAGCCCAGAAAAGGTTCGCCTATATCCAAAGGCTGGTTCGAGGAAAGAAAACAAAAGGAGAGTCAAAAAGAGTTGAGTAAAGTGTAATTTTAAACTTGATTCTTGATTCTCTTGCTTGTATAAAAACAAGCCGATTCTGACTATAATCTCATTGAATGTTGCAGCTCAACAGCAATACTGATGACACCCCAGTGAAAGCTGCTGTGGAGGAGGAGAGTCGGCAGAGGGGCCAGAAAAAACAGTCTTCAAAACTCCCAAAGAAAACAAGGCTTAGTGTACACACTGCATCCACAGTTTCTCAGGGCAATGATGAGGAATGTCTTGTTGGTGGGGAGACATTTGCCTCATTTTTGCCTGGAGAAGTGTGGGTGCGGTGCATCATTTGTCAGCTGTGGTCGCATGAGGCATGCACTGAGGGTGCCACTCATTATATCTGTCACAACTGTGATGAGTATTTTTATAAATAGACCAATTTCACATTAAACATGGTCACGTTCACTTTTGAAACATTTGAAGCCAATTAAAAAATGTCTGGCTGTTTTTGCTTCTGTTTTAATGACAGAAATGTAAAAAGATTCTAGTAAATTTGATCACGTTACTTTTTCCCTGCCCATGCATTACTTTCATCCCGACTGGATGGGTCGAAAGTAACAATGCGCAACTTCTGTTCAACGTCAAACTATGCCAAAGTCAATATATATGGTAATGATTTAGCACCTGATACTGACAGAACACACACAAAAGTAGTTAATCGCTCCAATTTTTATTTTTTCTTTTGGTCTGTAATGTTATCTTTTAAAATGACGTCCATGTGAACAATGTAACTTTCGTACTAGCTCTCCCCAACCAAGAATTTCAATCAATGTTTCTGTTGAAGCTCTGCCCAATAAAGTGAGTCGACATTGGCGTGGGACAATGTACAATGCCTGTCGAATGTACAATGCCTGTCGGACAATAAATGCAAAATACTCTGTGTCTGACAGCCAAAAAAAGAGGACAATTAGAATCGATTGACAACAAAATAAAGAATAAAAAGAAACATTTTAACAAAAAACAGAACATGCAGTGAACACTGCGATTTATTTATTTGCGGGCCATGTTTTTGGATGTTCTGTTCGTTGATGATATATTTTTATTCTTTATTTCGTTATAAATCTGTTCTCATATCAATACTTTTACTTTTTGCTGGCTGCCGGATATGGAGTATTTTGCATCTCACGTCGGACAGTATTGATCGTGCATGCGATATTTAATTCACAATGTCAATGGTCATGGAATTGATTTGGTCACTGACTTCAAGCACTATTTTATCTCTGGTGTGGAAATAAAGCGTGAATCTGTTTATTCCATCTGACTAATTTTCAAAAGAGAGACTGAATAAAGACTTGTCTATCTTCAATGGAAGAAAACAGACGAATAAACACGTGTATATTTGCGTCTTTGCATTGACTTTGTAATCAGTCGTGCGAAAAATTCATTTCTTGTGTGCAAGTGCCTTTACTGAGCATAGAACACAAGCATTATATATATATATATATATGTACTTTGTGGTTGGCTGAGAAAGATGTGAAGTCGTTAGTTTGCATCACAGATTCAGCTGCGTTGATCAATCAGGTCAAGTTTCCATTACGTGTGCCAACCGCCTTTAATCTGACATCAGGACAATTGATATAGATACAATAATTTATGTCCTGATTCAGATAGTGACAATAAATTGTGCTTGCTGTAATAATTTATTGAATTGAAATGTGCCTGAAATTCTGTAAACCAGCCTGTGAGGTTTCGGTGGCGTGTGCACACTGTGCGCCGGTCAGCCAAATTACCACGGCACAGAAAGTAAACCAGGTTGGAGCTGGTGAGCTTTCTGGACAACTTCAGTGGAGACTTCTTCTATGACATTGTCACTGCGTTTTGATGAATTTGTGACACCTCCCCCTACTACGCTGCCACGCCCATCTCAGCGCACGTCCGTCTGCCCAATTGCCAAAGTGGCTGCACACGGTGTTGCAATAATATGATCCCCCCCATATATCTGCTGATGATGATTGTTTTTAGGATGGGAAGGTAAAAACTGTTGATATTCATGATTAAATCATCTTAAAAAGTATTACTCTCACAACAGTTCTTCAGACAAGTACACACACCTGCACAAGGTGCAGAGGGGGCACGGGGGAATCTCCTTTTCCTCTCTTCTTTCATATGGGTATTGAAAGTCAATTGTGGATTGTTGTATGTACAACACTGCTTGTTGTCCCTCTTCCTCTGTTCCATGACTCTAACATTACACTTCAATGAACATATGCAAGAGCTATAACAGTTAACTGTTTTCCAGTGAGTATAATGTGCTTTTCTGATCTGATTAATGTACTAATTAAGACAGGGGAAACTTACATCCCAAGGGCAGCTTCACTGGCAGTACTAATTAAATCTCGGAAGAATGAGTGATCTTCACTGAGATTGAAAGTGACGTTTTACTCCAAAATGAAGTCGCCGACAGTCATGATTGTTGCTGAAGTCCAGGGACTACCGCACAGTGAGCACCACCTCTGTCATCTCAGTTCTTGGATATCCATGAATCTCCACTGTAGATGTCTGTGTTTTACATCGTTGTGGGTTTTTGGAAAATATCTGTCCAAAATATCTGAATTATAGGGTTAACTTTAGAATTTTACATTTCATATTATGGGGTTTCAGCTGAAAGTACTAGTCCCATCCTTATAAGCTCCCCAGCACAGCATTGTTTGTCCAGGTAACAGATTAAACAAGTGGTGCCAGGCACAACAAACTACGCACGTCGCACATACTTTGACCTACTTTTCCTATATTCAATAGGCCTCCATTCTGGGTCAGCAGCAATCTCTAAACCCAATTTGGGGTTAATCTGGCCATTAGTTTTGCTGCTAAAGTGTTAGCAAACAAACAAAGAAACAAACACACAAACAAGCCGAACCAAAAACAAAACCCCTTGCCCTCCCCCTTCGGGTGGGGCAGGGTAATAAGTGCATATTCCACTGGTAGAGGTGCAGATATTTTTATACTATCAAACTTAAAGATGCTTGATGCAAGACTCGGAAAAAATTTGTGTCTGGGGAAAATGCAGTTGAGAACTGCTCAAAGCACAGACCCTCTCAACAGGTTGCCAGAAATATTGCTTTATTACCACCAGTTGGCCTCACTTGATGAATATTACTGGCCATATTGTGATCAAAGAATACACAGAGTATTGATAAAATGAGTATTGCATCAGGACAAAGATTTCTTACTAATGTTAGGCAAGACATATACCACAGCAGGAGCCAATTGCACAAAAGTCGGATACTGAGATCCAGGTGCAACGACAAAGCAGGGATTGCCGTACCCAAAACAGCGCGTCGCTGGCTTAATTGCTTGCACAAAAAGCCACCAGTGGGGTAAGTCAAGGCAGCTGCAGCAGATCCTGCTGTGTGCATGCACAGGGCTACGTCACATAGACCCCGAGATCAATCACAGGTTCGCTGATCATCACCATGGATACTCAGTAGATGCAGTAGACACATGAACCTCCTTACCCTCAAAGACCGCACTCAGACAGAGAGAAAGAGGAGTATTACTCCAGAGGAGTTTCAGCGCTGTCGAAAATAAGTAGCTGATGCACTTTGGTGTCTGTGTGAATGGGATAAACCATCACAAGCTGTGTTTCCATCCAACTTGTATCACAAATCTTAAGCGAATTTTCGTTAATGCGGCAGAAGGAAAAGTGCATTTGTGCACGTTTCCATCCACTTCAGTTTTGCACTTTTGTTTCACGGGATAAGCCATAGGTGCCGTTAGGTGGCTCTAATTCTCTATTCAATTGCCATTGCTTCTGCAGAAGAAGACATGTCAAGACGTCAATGTGTGCGACGAACGAGAAGGAAAACAAACGGGAAAACTGGTGGCGAGAACAAATGAAAGTAATCACCTACGCTAGTGGTTATGAAGTCTTTAATGTTACAGCCCGCACAGTAGTGTAAGGTTACAGTTCGCCTCAACTCACTAGCTTGCTAGCTAAAGTAATAACAAACTCTAACGTTAAATTTAGCACACCGATGTTGCAAGGTAGAAACTAGCCAACGTAGGCAAGCAAAAATGATGCAGATTCTAAAAGTTATCATTTTTCCGCATAACTTGTTCTCTAACCCGTTTCCACTGCACTAAAGTGCATTATTTATTTTTATCGATTCAGAAAATTTTCCATCCCCTCCTTGCGCAAAAAAAAGTGATGCAATATTTCGAGTTGATATGCATTTTGTCCGTTTCCACTCTGGTTTTTTTGAGCACAAAATTAAAATGCGCATTAAAATAGGTGGATGGAAACACAGCTATTGCTAGGCATATTTAAAATAAAACATTAAGACAAGAATACAGGCAGATGTGATTGTGCATAAAATGCACACGTGAACTGCCGAGCAAACCCAGGCGCTAACAAATTTTTACAAGCATATTTTTCCTATATATCACAATTTTGCTACCAGCCATTTTTTTTTTGTTCTTGCTAAAACTCTTGTTTTTGTTTGTTACCTTGACAGTATTTAAGGATTTACAAACTGTAAAGTGCCTGATCATATTGCTCAAGTGTAAGTTTTTGCATTAAAAGTGAAGACAAAAATAACTTGCATGTATGAAAGGGATCAAAAAATAAATCTATGAACTGTTGTAAAAAGAAAAACCAATTTTGGTAAAACTTCTGATACAAGCCAAAATAAAAACAATATTGTGATGATATGCTCAGGAACCAGACGTGAGAACCAAGGAATGCAGTAGATAGGAATTTATTAAGAGAGGTGGGAAACCCCCCGGCAGGGAAGAAGGCAAAGGTACAAAGTCCACAATCCAAAAATCACAATCCAGAATCCGAGTCGAAAACCAGGGCAGCAATCAGAGTACCCGTGGTCAGACAGAAAAGAGTTAAAAAAACAGATGCAGACAGAAATCCAAAACTGCCAAAAATCGTAATCAGGGACAGTCCAGTCAGAATAGAATCACAAAGAGTACGAGGCAAAGACAAGCGTGGCACGGGCAAACTAAGAGAAACTTTCTGACAAGCAACCATGGTGAGAAGACTGCTAAAATACACATACGGGAGGTCACATGCTCTACAGAAAACAGGTGTAGAGAATCAAACTAATTACAAAGGAGCAAACATGAGGGAGAACCTAATCACATGAAATAGGCAAAAGCCAGAACACAGACAGGGATCACGAGACAGCCAATTGACAAAACACACAGCTCCGGTTAAGGATTTCACATGTGCTCTGATAATGAGAGAAAGGACAGAGAGAGCAGGGGCGGAGGATCCGCTGAAACGCAGCGAAGAAGATTAAGTGAAGGCCAGAGGCGGAGACTAGAACAGAGCAAATGCTGAGAGCTTGTTAATCAATCAGTAAGGTGCAGCTTTACAATCCCTAGTGCTCGTTAGTAAGTTAATACTGTAAACATTGTTAGTTAGTGTTAGTAATTTATCTAAAATAATAAACTGTTAGTATCTGTTCGTAAAGATAGAACAGCAAGGCCAAGGAAGCAAACGAGAGTAAGTTAGTATTATGTACAATGTTAGTCTAGGTTAGTAACTTTAGCAAAAACAACAAACTGTTAGTTTTGGTTCGTAATATAGAAAAGCAAGGTAAGGAAGTAAACAAGATAGGAAGGAATGGTTGAATTCCCAGAAACCATGAAATCACCCGAAAGTGTCGCACACAATACTGGGGCAGTGAGCGATCACATGACAAAAGACCAGACAGGGGGAGACAAAGTGCAAAGCACGGCAAAAGCAAAAACATGGACTGGAATAATAACAGCAAGGTGGATACTGGCAAGAATACAAGATATGGCAAATACAAAAACATGGCCTAAACTAAACTAAGACAAAACATGAACAGAATTAGACATCTAAATCCCAATACAGAATACAAAGCATGCTCAGACAAGGCAGAGGTCAAAATCCAAACATGATGGAATCATAACAAATATATCAGTGAAAGTGCAACTACAGATGGCCTGGTGCCAAACCCCATTGCCTTTTGGTACCAGAAAATCAGTAGCTACATGACTGACCAATGCACATGCGCATGTGCGTGCACGCACACACAAAATCAGTAAAAATCAGAAGCACTTATTGTAAAACCTTTAAGACAAGGCAAACCATAATCAACAATAGTTCGGACAAACTGTAGTTACAGATGGCCCAGTGCCCTTTGGCAGTCAACCTGTACCGCAATACTGACGGTTTAAAAAAACAAAACCAATATAATTCAATAGTTGTAAATGGATGTAAATCTGCCATAATCTTTAAACAAATGCCACCAGAATGCACAACATGCATGTTGAAATATCAAAATTCTCTTGGGGGAGGCCCTCAAACCCCCCCCCCTCTCACGCCCTCCACCCCCCCACAAACATATCCAGTAACCTGCTTTACATTTTTGGGGAGCACCCAGTTTTATTATTGCTTATGCAGTACTGAGATTACAGGATGTTCCAACTGCAGAAGAGATATTGAGGGGCTTGCTATTTGGAGTGTATCCTTCCCAGCTTGTGAAAAGTGGGTAACACCCTTTATTATAAAATATTTGTTATCAACGCAAAGGAAGTCATTTTTTTAAATGAAATTTGTGAAATTCATTTAGAGATTATTCAATCAAAAAATGATGAACGGGATTTTGGTGGAGTACAGCGTGAAATGTTTGAATAGTTCTTAATGATAGGCTCAATGCTATTTTTAGAGAAATTTTTCCCCCATTCAAATACAAAAGTAAATTCATTTGTGTAACATTAAAAACACCTGAGAAAAATCCAAAGAGTAAAGATGACCTTTTCAATTCACATAATTTGAATCAGTTCAACAGGCAATTTAGTCAATGCCATGCAGTAACTGCCGAGTAATATTGATTCATGTCTGCAATCAGAAATCGCAACAAAAAATGCAGTGTACAATGTGCAATGTGCACCTCAACACCAAGTCATTGGACATGAAATTAACTTAATAATTGCTCTTTGACAACAGGACATCTGTGAAATGCCTGAAAAACAATGAAATGGGAACTGCACATAAGTATCACCTCCAGGCTGCATTTGAAGCTAATAACCCTAGAAAGATATATGACATGACAGAAATGTTATTTCCTCGGACACCAATTGTTAGTGGCAATTAGGTCGAGTTTACAAAATAAATGAGCCTAAGTTGACACTGTGGATAGTTATGAAAAATGTCTGTACAGTTATGAATTTTGCTTCACTTGTTAACACAGACAGGATGAGCACTACAAATGAGGTTGCTAATATTTTGCAACATATGCAAGTGCATATAAGTGGCACCAGTGGCATTTTCACTTTTTGAAGATCTATTTTTCTGATGTGTCCTGGCACACATTATACGCAAACATGTAATTAGAAATTAAACTGTTGTTTCAACTCGCAGCCATTATGCCTGTCTTAATGAATTCACTTGATGTAACTGTGCAAAAGACATTAGATCCAGATCAAATATTTTTAATTGAGACTGCTTCAGTTTAGGAGAGGCAGCATCTAATTTGTCATCCCATAACTATCAAAAAATCAAAAGACTGCTGTTTAGAGACATTTATCAAGCATTTTAAGAGAAATTATTTGGTTTCAAATGAACTAAAATGCATTGATATGACATGACACTTCTCTACAGTGGACTGAAATTCAAATTGCACTTTAAGTGTTAATTCTGGGATGCACTCTTATTTGAAAAATGCAACACTATGAAAAAGGCCAATTTCCAATATCAAGGTGGAATGTGCTGTTTAGCATGACCCATGTCAAATGTGGAATATAGTGATATATGGAATAATAACCTAAAACTAGCATGCATGTAAACATAGATAACCCCTTAGGCCCTATGCCCTGGTACCAGGGGCCGGTGGTTACGCATAATAAATTCAGCGTGTTTCCAAATTGCAACATTGTCATGCAGCATATCCACATTTCACAAAGAAACTAGGCAAAAAGGTCATGTAGACCATTTTTGCCCCAACGGAACACAATTCACGCACCAAGCAAGTAAATACGCATGTAGCAAAACATAGGATAAAATCCTATCAGCGCAGAATCGCTAGAATTTCTCCTGAATTTGTGCTATGCATTAAAACGATACCTAAAATGAAAGAGGAAAGTCCACAGAATCAAACGATATGAGCCCTGTATTTTAAACCAACACCACACTCAAAGAACAGCAGACATACACTTTACAATCTGCAGCAATGAGCTAAAAAAAATTCTGATCCTTGATATTTTGTAATAAAAAAACTGTTTGAGGGTAAATCCACGCTTGCTATTGTTAGCTCAATGTGTCTGTGTTAAAACAAAACTAGATCTCTGAGTCTCAAAGCATGTTTTTCTCCTCGAGCATTGGTTCAAAGATCTCAGTTCGTCAGCATTCAGCTTGCTTGCAATGTATTGTCCTCTCTGTGATTGGCTTGTGATGCTGTCAGTAAGACTTGGCTGGTTACCATTTGATTGTAAGGTTTCTGATGTTTCCAAGAGCTCTGAACCAGCTTTATCGCACAATGTTGTGGCCTGAGCTAGAGCTGTGCGTTCCCAGGGCGTCGAACCGAGTCCATGGGCCATTCGTATGTACTTAAATAGCGCAACAATATATGCGCTTAACAGGTTTGTTTGTGGTATTTTCGGTATTCTGGACGTGAGAAAACAACACAGTCCAGCACATAAAGTTCAGTAGGCCTCACTTGCCCCAGTTAAGGTCAGTGTTCATGATTCCACAGTAAAAAAGAGATTGGGCAAAACCAGCATCCACAGGAGTGCTGCAAGGCAAAAACCACTGCTGGTCAAAAAGGGCACAAAAGCTAATCTTATGTTAGCAAAAAAATCTCGCTGACCATATGATTTTTGGGATAATACCCTGCAGACTGACAAGTCAAAAATGAAACCTCTAGGTTGACATGGGTCCTGTTACATCTAGTGTAAACTGAAGAAAATATTCCACAACATACAATAGGTACACTAAAAGTCGAACAAAACTATGGTCAAGTGATAGTCTAGGGCTGCTTTGCAGACTTGTCATAATTGCTGGATCCATGAAAATGCTCTCTACCAGTTAACGCTATGAGACCGAGAGACGCACTTTATGGTTGAAATCACATACCTCTTTCTCTATTAAATTTCTCTGGAAAGGTACGTCACAGCGTGATGATACGCATATCATTTGAAAGAGCAGAACCAGCACGTACCAGCGAGGTATAGCACTTGTCTGTACTGAAAAAAGAATTTATGAATTTACCTCAAAGCTTAGCTTCAAATGAGGTTTATATTCACACACCTCCTGTAGAATTTCCCCTGATATTACACTTGCATATTTAGGACAGAAAAATTAGCAACAGTAACTTGGCTACGTTAGGCGCAGTCCTACAGCCACAATCAACTGGCTATCACATCAGGTTGGCTTATGCAGTAAAACTTGCAGCTTCTGTGTCTGTGAGTCACGGACAGTCGTGACAGATCCAGGATTTATCTTCAGATATTTTAGAAAGCCTGGGCTTGAGGCCAGTTGTTAGTGCTAACTATCGTTAGCAGTCCTACTAGCCAGTAGCCACGTTGACACGTTAACTTCACGTAGCCTACATTATTTGCTGTTATATAGTAACAGCTTTTGGCTCTGAGCGCTTGATGGATGAGGCTGCTTCAGGTTTGAGAAGTTGCTCCCCTCTGCAACCCTTGTAGATCCGCCCCTGCTGAACGGCAAAACTTACCGATCCTTATCTGGAGAGGAAATAAAATTTCTTTGCTGGAAAAATTACTTGTAATACAGTATTGAATTAAAACTGATATTTTTTATCACGGAGTAAAACCATATAATTTTTTCAGTAAAAAGGAAAAAAATGGCACTTGTTTCCATCAGGCACACACCACATGTTTTAGTACTCTGCTAAGTCATAGAACATCCCACTACCATGGTTCTTATATTGCCAGATTCCTGACAGTCTCCTCTATACCAGTATGTAAAGATATCTTTAGTGACAGCTGTCTGTGGTGAGAAACATGTAAAAATATTTTTTTTTGCTGATAAACAAATTAATTTAAATTAAATGCACATACTAGCAGACCAAGTGACACCAGATTCAGATAGCGCAATGTCCTGAAAAAAAAAAAAACAACAAATAGTTTATGTGTGTGGCCTTCATAATAACGGACATATCGGCTTCAAAGTAAAGACAGTAAAAATACCCTGAAAATAGCCTAGGGCTCAAAGGGTTAATCTTTAAAGAGAATGTCTGGTCATCAGTTTGTGACCAAAAACTCAAGCTCCGGTGGGTTCAGAAGCAGGACGATGAAACACAGCACACAAGCCATTCCACCTCTGAATAACTCAAAAGAAACTAAATACAAGTTTTGGCGTGGCTTGTCAAAGTCCTGTTTCGAATCCAACAGCAATGTTGTGACGGGACCTTTAACAGGCAGTTCCTATTCAAAAACCCTCCAATGTGGCTGAATAAAAACAATTTTGCTCACAAGAGAGGGTGAAAATTCCTCCACAGTGATATAATAGACTCGTTTCCAGTTATCACAAACGTTTGAATGCTGTCGAGGGAAGCACAACCACTCATTAGGTTTAGGGGGCAATTATCTTTTCTCATGTCCGATATTGGTTTTGAATAGCTCATTAACTTCAGTAAATGAAATAATAAAATTATTTAAAAGCTGAATTTTGTTTATTCTCATTGTCCTCATCTTGCATTGAAATTATATGGATGATTGAAAACATTTAAAAGTGAAAAATAAGCAACAATAAAAAAAAGGACCAAGGGTCCTGTGGCTTACTGGCACGCAATCTTATAGTGATGATACAAGTTATGAAAGTTTCATGTGAAGTTTGACCTTCGAATCATTGAAGGTAAATGTCAAGGTCACTAAATAAAAGTCCAAATACATTTATAAAACCTTCTGTAATACAATTCTAAGCTCTGAAGCAGTTTTGGTGATACAAGTCGCTGAACTTTGAACTTTAAAGGTCGCAGATGGTCGAATTGAGGTCAGAAAATGGACTTCATATATGACTTTCTATACGTCTCTGTGCAAACTTTGGCTCCATCTGTGACGAGTATGGTGATACAAGTCTTTGTAATTTCACTGTCGAGTTTGACCCTCGAAGGTCACTGACAGTCAAGTTGAATGTCGTCAAATGAAAGTTCATATTTGACTTCCTAGATGTCTGTAACACAAACCTAGGCTCCATCTGTGACCATTTTAGCAAAACAACTCTGAATTTTTCACTTGGTCTCATTTGACCTTTGAAGGTCAATACCAAGGTCACCAAATGCAAGTTCAAATACGAAATTCATATAGGTCTCTAACACAAACCTAGGCTACATTTGTGACCGTTTTGGCAATACAAGTCATTATAATTGTACTATGTCAAGTTTGACCTTCAAAAGGTCATCAACAGTCAAGTTGAATGTCACCAAATTAAAGTTAATTTGTTACTTCCTTTAAGTCTGTGATAAAACTTAGGCTCTATATGTTACTTTTTTGGTGCGAGAAGTCATTGAATATTCACTAGTTCAAGTTTGACCTTCGAAGGTTAATTAGAATGTCACCAAATTAAAGTTCATATATGAATTCCTATTGATGGTATTCGATGCGCGTCATCAACGTTTGATGCGGCCATATTGTTGACATCCCCACTAACATTCTATCATCCCCAACTAACTCTATCGAGAGGCTTCTACCTCGCATTCTTTAGGGATCATATCAATCCTGCTTGGTTCAACATGGTTAGCTGAGGGGTTCACGGCTGTTCTAATAACAGCAACAAAAAAAGCGTGAGATTTTTTGCTATACCCACTGTGAGGAAAAGTCAGGGGAGAGAGGAAGAGGAGTTGAGCCAGCGGAGGAGAGACCTGTGGCTAGCTAGAATCAATAGGAGAGACTTCCAGGCTACTCCTTACAGCAAAGTCTGTTCCGATCATTTTAGCACAGGTAATGTTACAGTTTTAAAAATTCTATAACGCTATAAAATTCTCGGTTAGCACTCTCTTATTGTACAACAGAAATAGCCAGTCAATACGCCATAAAATGCCCGGTTAAGACACAGACATACAAAATATTAATGCTGACACAAAAACCTACGTTTGGGACCAAATGCAAGTTTACAGAACGAGGATTTAATTTCGGCTCTTTGGGAGACAGCCAATTATAGCTCCTCCCTATCTCGCTCGCTGCCATTTCTGACGAATGTAGGCGGGCACTGTGGATTAAATAGTGGCAAATATCTGGGTAATCCATGGCTGGCAGCAAAGATATATCTCGGCTAAACGCTGCTTTGTCCAGTTTATATGGATCGACACCAATCAAACAAGTTTTCTCGTCAAGTTTTCGATGCCATGACGGTTCGTTTATCTCAATTGAAATCTTCGCTCTGCTCCTCAGCGGTATGTCAACAATATGGCCGCCGTGACGTCAGAAGGCTGTCTGCGAATACCATCTATACGTTTCCAGTACAAACCTATACTCTATCTGTAACGATTTTGCTGATATAAGTCATTGAAATTTCACTGTAAAGTCAATTAGATTAGGTCAATTAGAAGGTTGCCAATTTAAAATTTATACATGACTTCCTAAGTGCCCACAATACAAACCTAAGCTCCATCTGTAATTGTTTTGGTGATCGAAGTCATTGAAATTTCACGACATGAAGTTGCCCTTCGAAGGTTACCAAAGGTCAAATACAAGGCCATCAAATGAAAGTTCATATATGACTTCCTATAAGTGTTCAAAACATGTATGTACCCAATCTTCAATCTTTTTAAGCCTAGAAGCCTTTGAAAATTGTAATGTTTTGCTTGACCGCAAGTTTGACCTTTCAGGGTCATCTGAGGTCGACATTAACATGGCCAAAATACAAGTCATATATAACTTCCTATATGTTGGTAATACAAACCTAATCTCTATCTGCAACCATTTGGCCTCCACAGGCCATCTTGCATATTCTCTATAGGATCATGTTGAAGTACCGCGCCTCCACTAGACCCACTTCCGTCGATTCAATCAAAATGGCGCTCACACTGTACATTGACGGTACCAAAGAAAGTTGATTGGTGGATTTTGAAAAAAATTTATCACAGTTTTTGAGAAATTATTTTTTTTAATTTCTCTGCCCTATCTTTAACATTGGGGCCAAAATTTCAAGGCCCCCCCAAAAGAAAGAAATGAAAAAAAACAGACAGCTTGCCTACCCTCCTTTCATGAAATATGAAAACTCACGCTGTCACGTAAGAATACAATTTCATGAATCTGATAGGTTGGCAAGCTGTCAATCGGTCAATAAGCAGATCAATTCAGTATGTCTTTATTTTCTGTTTCATATTTTGAGAAGAGGGGGAGCGCCGCCCCCTTGCACTCCCACTTAACTGATCCTCATAAATGAAGAAATTACTTTTTGGTTCCTGATTAGATGTAAAGAGAGTTGCATACTCACAGCGATGATGCAATAATAATTGAAGCACCAATTACTGAAACCCCATAAGTCACACTTGACTTGACTTGAGTTGTGGGGTTTTAGTAATCAGACCTTCAATTCATTCATAGATAACCAATGTTTTGGCACAAGTCTTCTTCAGGGCATTGAGGTATGATTCAATACCATAGAGATGACTTATTTCAAGACAGTTGCCGATTTAATGTATCAATTCTTACTGCGTCTGGACTATGTTCCTTCTCTTTTCTAACAAGGAAAAGTAAATGACAACCTCCTTGAAGTTACCATGCATTTTAAACGGCATGTAAAGCCTGTTTCACAACCCGATTTTACCTTGTGGATCAATTAAATGGTCCTCCAAAGTAATGTTGGTGATAAACATTTCATTGATAAAGTGCCAAAACTTTGTCAAACCACTTTCAATTCATAAGCATTTTCCTCTCCCTTCCAGAAATGGCTATACATCATTTTTGGCTTTTTTACCTTCAGAAAATCATATCAAAATAACTGACGATTAAATAAAATTCAAACAATTTTTCTTTAAGTCCAATTGCTTAATGATTTTTCAAAACCAAGATGTGTGGATTATTATGATCCTGGAGTGCTTATCCAGGGCATGTATTTGGGATATGCAGCACATTGCAATAAATAGTGAACACAGCGATTGAAATGCACTTGCGTGAATCCCGTTAAGCACACGCTACCTCTAGCTTCTTGAAGGTCTATATTTTAACGTATATAGCACTACATATTCTTCTGCCTCACTATGACCAAAGTCTTTGCTTCTAGTGATATAATCCAATCTGACATCACTCCAGTCTTCCAAATTGGTAAACAAACTCTGGTTCTTAAAATACTGTTTGCCATACTTGATATACTGTACTTGCATGTGTCTGTGTGTTCCATCGCTGACGTAATAGGTTACTCTGTACAGCACAGGATGTGGTCGCCTGTTTCTGTTCCAAGCTGTTGACAATATTGATTACCCTTGATTAGGGATTGGTTTCAGCAGAAAGAACTGTGTATTTGTTTCCTCTGATACATTCCAGCTTTTTAAAATGTTGGTCATGTGGTAGGGGTTATTGCCATGTATTCAAATTTTCACCAATTACAAACCTACTGCTTGCTTCAGTTCATTGGTTACAATTATTCCTTCTTCATCAGCAAATCATTTCCAGTCTAACATAATATTCATATGGAACTTAAATGTCGTATTGCCAGCACATTGTGGCTTAAAAGAGCAATTAATCATGATAACATGATGGAGCAATTTAGGAATAAGCACATAGAGCATTGCAGTTGTGGTTGATACAAAAACAGAACACACAGCAATCCCTGGGAAAGGAATATGAAATACCACTTCTCATCAAAATGATGCCAATATTCAGAGACAATTGTGCAAATTGATCTTAATGCACATTATGTCTGTTACTTTCAATCTATGGTAAACGGCATTCAAATATACTTTCAGTTTTTAAAAATAAAAATGTACTGAAATTACATTACAGAATTGAAATAAGTCGTTCCTTTCCACAGGGCATCTCCAAACCACTTTTTCATATTGTGGTACCCACTCCAGCAGTGCTCCTTTTTGCATCATTTTCATGATAGCATTTACTTTATTTGCTGGTTATCTTTTGTGGCATGCACCCAGAGCTTATCTTCCATTTTCAGGACTATCATCCAAAGTGCTTTGCAGTGTGTGATGACAGTTAAACAGCATGTCTGTGCAGCTAAAATGTACATATATATTCAAAGATTAGTGTATTCCAATAGTACTCATATGAGAGTTCATTCAAAGATTGCTAGTCATTCACTTGAGTAAAAACTCTTGCATTTGGATAAGGCATCCATTGGATGAAAGATTTCATCTTACCTTCCCTATCTTGCTTAAGAAGAGTACACATTCTTGGCCTCAAGGCGTTTGAGAATCCCAAACTGCAGATTTTCATATAATTCATGTTTTTTTTTTTTTCCATAGCAGAAGCCGACCTAAAATTCCTGTTTTAGCTATAATGTACAACATTAATGCATTTTATCATAAATATGACTACATGTCAATAATTTTTCTTTTCCAGCATGATTGCTGGTGTTTGACGCAGGGGTATTTTCTTGATAAAAAGGGACAAAAATGGCAGTACACTGGCACATCTCTGTCAACATCCCCTTCCACCATCATACTGTGCCCTAATGCCTATTTTAGCACTTGCATTTAGATTCCCAAAACTGCGTGGAAGCACAAAATTTGCCTTACGCTGTGCAAAATGCCAACTTCCCAGATTTATAGACTGGCGCCATGCTAGCCTCAACATGACAAGAGGGCCCAATGTTCTGAAAGACTTCAACTGAATAACATGGCAACAATGGAAAAGGCATAATTTGACATTATGAGTAACCTAAGTGTGACACAAACATGAAAATTTCAAAATCACTCAAGGAACAGAAAACCAACTTTATTTGATTCTTCACTGGTATAAGCCTGGCATATAACAGCAAGAAGATAGTCTGTCCACAGCAAGTATGAGAAAATGGCATCAGAATACAAGATCCTGTCGAAGTATTCCAAAGGAAAATCCTCCGATATTTACAAAACGGGTTAAAAAACACATGTTCATTTCAAAGCCCAAATTTGACTTTTTATTCTGTCGTTTTATAGGCTACATTATATATTTATTTTACCGTTTTACACATAACACAATTGGTATGGAACCTGCGCAGGCTCATTCTATATACTGCGACTGTTTGTCTGTGCGTAAATCTCTGACCGAAACTGGTGATTTTGTGAGGTAGCAGTGTTGCTCTATTTTCTCACATTTAAAAGCGTGCATTTTGAAAACCACAAGTTATCAGTCTTATTTTAATGACATTTAATGGTTTGGACATCTGAGGCAACTTACACTGTGAGATTTGTTTCATTCTCTGGTGCAGTAATTCAGCTTGTATAGCAGATCCTCCAGTGTTCTACACTGCCAGTCCAAAAGATGTTTCCGTTTGGATTCAAATAAACAAATACTACAACCGGATCATTATTGCAGATATTAAAAGACTATGTTTCAGCTGGGAATCATTTTTTTTACCCTAATGGATTTAGTGTGTAGCTTCTCATTTATTTAAAAAGACATGTGAGAATGTGACAGTTGATGGGTCCTGTCTCTGGAAATGCCTCCTAATAAGCACACACCCTGGCTACCTTGCCAACAAGCCAGGCTCTTTGGTGATGTGGTCAGCACGTTTGACTCTTACCCAGAAGTCTGGAGTTCAATTCCCTGCCCGGGCCCTCCTTCGGCCAGCCACATTCTGGCGTAAGCGGCAGGATCTGGGGAAATCCTAATGAATGGCAGCATGCGTAAAGCATGAAGAGGAGGGGAGATGTGACAGTTGATGGGTCCTGTCACTAAAAATGCCTCCTAATAAGTATGCTACCTTGCCAACGAGACAGGCTCTTTGGCGATGTAGTGAGCGCGCTTGGCTCGAACCCGGGGGTCTGGGGCTCAATTCCCCGCCTGGGCCCTCCCTTGGTCTGCCACATGAAGATTCAAAGGGGGGAAATTACAGGCTCTCACCGTCATAAATATTATTAATCAGACAAAAAAATCCATATAACGATGGGTCATGACCGTTTTGTTAAGACAAGGAAACGCATCATACCATTATGGAATTCCGATAAAGAATTGTAGTTTGTTTGCTGAATGATTTATTGAACTTTGAGTTGTTGGTCAAAAGCATTCTGCTTTATTTTTTGAAGATATCCTACAAACCCATACATAGTCATGATGCACTTTCTGATTGTAATTAAACAACACAAAATCAAAATTGATTCAAACTGCTTTACAAGGAGCCACTATTTGAGGTCCAAAATATAAATACACCTAGATTGCAGAGCTTTGCATGCACAATCCCCAAGAGTCCATTGAATACATGAGATATTTTCTAAAACAGTTTACAAAATTAATTTCTTGAAGCATAACGTTTATCAAGGTGGAGAAGAAATGGCTACAAGATCGAGATGTGCGGTCAGGAGAGGCAGTGATGTCACCAATATATCTAGTATTTTCAAGCTGTTTCCGCACACTATGCTTGATTGACAATGAATAAATTTAAACTTTCTTTACTGAACAATTAACACTTAGCCTAGGATATGTGTAGCCTGTAATGATTAAGAGGTGATTGTGACAAAAAAATTTTTATTTATGTTTACGTTTTGATTCCAGACTGCAAGGATGGAAATTTAAATTAATTAGTAAAAATCTCAACTCTCTCAGTAATTCCACGTATCGTTTTGACCAGCTGTTTATCGGATTATGAAAGAAGACTGAAAATGAACTCCATATATATATATATATATATATATATATATATATATATATATATATATATATATTTTTTTTTTTGGATTGCATTAAAAAGTACGCATTTAAGGGGGGAAAACATTATCGTAAACATATCGACCACACATTGAACACAGCATAAGATAGGTTTTAATATTTGTTAATAGCATTGTGTTTGCTTTCTGAGACCAAGGGCTCTAATTTCCTGGCGCAGCGCAGGTGGCGTAGCGAAGCGCAGCCCGCGCAGTGGTAATTTCGTAGGGCGCAGCCCGCGTAGTGGTAATTTCGTGAGGCGCGCAGCCTTCGGTAGACCAAGGTGCGCCGAGATGGGTGTGGCGGCGTAGTAGGGGGAGGTGTCACATATTCATCAAGACGCAGTGACAATTTCGAAGAAAAAGTCTCCGCTGGAGTTGCGCAGAAAACTCGCCAACTCCAACCTGGTTTAATTTCCGTGCAGTGGTAATTTGGCTGACCGGCGCAGAGAGCGCACACGTCACCGAAATCTCACAGGCAGGTTTACAGAATGTCAGGCACATTTCAATGCAAGAAATAATTACAGGAAGCACGATTTAATGTTACTATCTGAATAAGGACATAAATTATTGTATCTATATCGATTGTCCTGATGTCAGATTAAAGGCGGTTGCCACGCGTAATGGAAACTTGACCTGGCTTAATCAACGCAGCTGAATCTGTGATGCAAACTAACGACTTCACATCTTTCTCAGCCAACCACAAACTGTAGGCTATATATATTTATATATATATATATATCGAATGCTCGCGTTCTATGCTCATTAAAGCCGCTTGCACACTGGACGCGAAACGAATTTTTCGCCCGACTGATTACAGACAAAGTCAATGCAAAGACGCGATAGTTGGACAGGGTTTTAATATAGCTCCGTGTCCGAAAGTCATAAATGTTCTAATTTTCCGAGTATTCCAGGAATTATTGGACGTGGAAACTAGGCCATTTTTGTGTTCGACCTTCACAGAATGCAAATTGATAGCTATCGACTTTTCTTGGTCTTTTTAGCCTATTCTTCTGTTTTCTTCCGTTGAAGACAGCCAGCAGTCTTTATTCGGTCTTTCTTTTGAAAATTAGTCAGATGGACCGAACAGATTCACGCTTTATTTCCACAGCTGAGATAAAACAGTGCGTGAGCAAATCAATTCCATGACCATTGACAGTGTGAAGAAATTATCGCATGCACGATTAAGACTGTCCGACACGAAATGCAAAATAATCCATGTCCACCAGCCAGCAAAAAGTAAAAGTATTGAAATCAGAACAGATTTATAACGGGATATCCAACAAAGATGACCCTCTAAAAAATAAATCCCAGTGTTCATTGGATGTTCTGTTGTTAAAATGTTTCTTTTTATTCTTTATTTCGGTATCAATCTGTTCTAATCGTCCTCTTTTTTTTTTTTTTTTTTTTTAGCTGTCAGACACGGAGGCATTGTACGTTGTCCCATGCCAGTGTCGACTCGCTTTACTGAGCAGAGCTTAAACAGAAACATTGATTGAAATTCTCGGTACTCATCTTAAAGAACTGAGCTCTCTTATCAAAACATTCACGTTTAATATCGACAAGAGTCAGCAGATTTGAAGAAATTAAAAACAATAACAGACTGTCGGACACGGAGATTTATTAAAACCCTGTCAGACATTCGGGCACAAGACGCAATCTGTCGAGCGAAAAATTTGTTTCGCGTCCAGTGTGCAAGCGGCTTAATACAAGGCTACTATTATTGTCACTTCGGTTTTATCGTCTTCAGTGGGGAAAAGGAATACAGCCTGATTGCTATGATCTCGTACTGAGTTAAGATCGCATATTGAAAATAAATGTGTCACGTATCTTGCATTGTTGTCCATGCATGTTAATCCCAAAATTTAAAGCAGCAACAGTTTGTAATTCATGGGAACACGCTATCCATCGTTTCTCTAGCCAGTGAGCAAGATTTGACTCGGCTGTGTCGCCTTCTTTGCCAACTTGCGCTAGAAGGAGGGGCAGAGGCGGGACAGAGGAGTACTTGCGCCAGGCTACGCCGGGCACGAAATTGCCACATACGCCTGGACACACCCCGTTTGCGCCGCGCCTACGCCTGGTCTACAAAATTAGAGCCCCAAATATGGCCAAATTTTCTGTCTCGAGAGCATTATAGGTTCCATACACTGAGCAATAATGTTGTGGATGAAATTGGCTGGCCATTCTGCAGTTTAGCCCTTGTAAATCAATCCTCTGATTGCTGATCAAGCAAAGTAATAGGGAGTTATAGTTTGTTTAACGGTGAGGATTCTGCCTCACCCAACTGACCTCCGATGGCACATCAGTGGCATGAATGAACCACCTTATTGCATGATAAGAACTCGCATCCTTAAATACAAAATCAATTAAACAAATTATTCTGAAAAATCTGGAACATAGCAGTCAGCAATGTCTCACCTTGCAGAGGATGGATGGCCAGTTGCTGAACGATGGTCAAGAATAAGGATGGATTAAGATGATTTTTTATCATAATTCCCTTTTCAGTAACGGTTGTGGCAGCATACAAAAAAAGGTGGGCACCATACGTGCAGTAAAAGAAAGCAACACACAACCAACAGACGAGACGACTTTTGCTGCCGATGTTTACGGAGTCAATCAATAGCCTCTAAAAGTGAAATAAGCCACTGATTTAATTGTATAGAAACAAATGAGTCTCTTACTGATGATAGTGGAGGCATGACTTCCTTTACCCCTAAGAAGGGGCTTTATTTTCTGCAAAAATCTTACAGTCACTGTAGGCCACTTGGCTTGCCTCCTAGACACTGCTCATCTGAGTCTGTAAGAGTGAGAGCAAGAGTGCAAAAGCAAGAGTGCAATTGATCAATCTACTCTGAAAGAGGTCACTGCCATTGGAGGACTCTTGAGAGGTACTGCATCACAGTTTGCAAACAAAGTGAAGGTTTATTGTAATGTTATTTCCCTTTGAGATGAGACTTACAAGTGGCTTTTTTCATCATTTTACTTCAGTACAGTAATCAATAATCCTTTCCAATCTGCCACAAATTCCAGTAAATCAGCTAATGTCTCTATTTGCCACCACAATGAATTTAAAATGGGGCAATCAAGTTCTGCTGGGAGCGTAGACTTTGAGCTTTATTTTGATAGTTTTGTTCAAAATATTGCATGATACTTGTAGGAACAACTACTGTGTGAAAAGCTGTTTTTAAACTCTGCCTACTACTTAGGGTCAGGAACATCACCAGGGGCGAGTGCTGAGGGTCTTCTTTTATACTGCAACATGAGAAATTGTGTTGAAAAGTCAGCTGATTGCCAACAAAGTTGGCCAACTTCCATAACCTTACAAGGTGCAATTAGTCTCCCCAAAATCCTCGGAACAACTAATCAAAAACAAATATGTAGCCAATAATGATTATGAGATAAAGTGATATCACAAAGCAGACAAAACTAACTAAGCTGCTATATTAGATTGAAAGAATGCCAATAATCAGAATAATTTGAAAGAAAAAGCTCAATTATATCTCCCATTGTAGCATTTTAACTGATTATTAAAAACAATAGTAATTCTCAAAAATAAAGAGACTCAAATCCCCTTATTTACCTCTAAGTGTCAAAATAAAATAAAGGAGGAAAACATTTTCTGTTGCATATCATACACAACATAAATTGTTTTGCTATTCAAACAAAATTATCAACTGTAGGAGAACAAAACCTGAAAAACACATTCACACAAATCTGTGCTGTTTCATGACCATTTAAATGTCAAAATGCTACGTAGAAATGATGCCATCTCAATATGTTGGGCAGTCTACCGATTGAAATTAGTAATGAGCAAATCAACAGATTGCTTGCTAACTGAGCAAAGTACATGAGAACAGGGTGATAGTTATTGTTGGTTCACAGGAAAGAATTCTGTTGACCTTCACTTGGCTCCATTCAGCATGTCACAGATAAATACTGATGGCAGTGATTGTTTATTTATTTATTTATTATTTTGTGGAGGCAGAAGGCCTCAGATGTTTTGCTGCAGTTTATTCTTGACTCCCCTGATTGCTCCATGGTGGCAGTTTTTAATATTTTGCTTAAAGTAGAAAGTATCATGTTTTACCCCACCTTATGGGAAGGTCCAAAGGCCCTATAAATTAAGTGGTTAGACAATCAGTGGTCAGTCTGTGTGGGATGACTGATGGGATATGAATGCTTTGTGGTATGCGCAAAGCAGCCTGGATTGTTGTACCTCACTTTGAGCAAGATACAATAAACCCTCTTGCATCAGACTCTGGAGATTGCGTCTATTCTTTGGTGGAAAACTGCAGGTGAGTGGAGACCCCTCAGTCTAAGGGCCCAGACGGAGGTCATTCACCAACAGTGTGTGAACATAAACCTCATTTGAAGTTAACTTTTTATACTTGTTTGTAATTTGGATGCTTGGTACAACTGTTCATGGTGATAGAACTTACTGTCTGTAAAACTTGTATCAGAGGGTAACATTTGATCGCCACAATTTTGGCAATCAAGCTGAAAATTTGCAATGACTTCGACCACTAGTACCAAATGCAAGAAACAGTGATGATTGTTTCAAATCATCATTTGCAGGTACAACTTCATTTGACCTCCCTGCTGGGATGTACCAAAACATCACTTCTGAGGGTTTATTTTAAGCCTTTAAAACTTGTGGTAACGTTTCACTGGGTTTTGCGCCAGGAGAACGGAGGTCACCTGCGCAGACTGTTACGAGTAGACTCAATGCTGCGCCACGCCAATAAAAAAAAAGATAATCAGAAAAAAAAAGTTCAGCACCTACCTATTGTTTTTTAATTAGTGTCATTGTTCCGATTAATTATTGCATAATAAATGAGATATTCCATATGGTTATGTTGTTATAAATGTTGAATCCGAATGTGTATAAATCAAAATAGATGTTTTTAATTGTTATTTTTGTCGTTATGAATGGTTTAATTTCTTTATTTTTTATTTATTTTCTTTATTTCTTTATCCAAAAATTTTGTTGTGAATGTTAACAATAAAGCCGCTTTTACACTGGACACAAAACGATTTTTTTGCACGACTAATCACATTCAAAGTTAATGTAGAGACGCGTATTTGCATTGAATTTGAATGTAATCTGTTGAGCAAAAAATTCGTTTGGCGTCCGGTGTGAAAGCAGCTTAATTCATGTTTATTATATATAATTCTTTTGCCAAAGTATTCATAAATGTATTATTAAACTTGTTAAAATGTGATGCTGGTGTTGTTTTTTCTGTTGAGATACTTGCTAACATATGAGATGCATTAATTACTTAATTAGGTGCTCAGAGAGACGGATTAGAATGCTTTGAACCTAGTGGTGAAAACGACTGTTCATGGCGGTTCTAATAGTGATAAAATTCCGGCTCTTCTAATGCTCAGTTGAGCCGTAGGTAACAGCATTCTGGGTTGCTTGGTATTCACTCCCTGCTGCTGGTCAGCAGGTTTTAGCTGTTGGTGGTGTATTGTGTTGGGACCACGTTCCTCCTTTGTTTTGTGTTTACATTCCTTGTTTATTAAAATCAGCATCACTCACCAGCCTTCATATTTGAGTCCTTCACTCCAGATCCGGATTTTTTCGCCTGCCGGACTACTGTTTGGCATCTGGCGGGCAAATCCGGTACATTAAGCTTCTTTTCAGAATTCTGGGATCCGTCACAGCTTTGTGCTGAACAGCTTCTGAACGTTAGCCATTATTTTATATTTTTTTTAAATACCAAAGTTCAATTATTGTGTTGCTGTTTTTATTAGGCAAGCTGTTAAACAGCATCACAGAGCTGACATTTTGTGTGACACCTCTTGTAAAATGCCTGCTCGTACATCACCTGTGCTTATGTACCCTGTCTCTTTGCACTTACATTTAGGACCTGCACTTTAGAGGTAAGAAAGTTCATGCAAAAAAAAAAAAAACTTGCATAAATTTTAGCAAATGCTACAAACTACATGAATAGCCTAAGTTTTAAATCTGCCTGTGATTTGCACAATCCTCGCAAAATGTGTCAAGGAGAGGTTCTTTCCTTCCTTAGCCATGACACAAGGACATGAATTGTATGCCCAGCTTGCGACAATGCCTTTGATAAGTATAGCACTAGATCCAGAGCACATCGTGTCATATCTGTACCTGAAAATGCATGGTCCCACAAGGCTTTATAAATATGGCCTTAAGAGCTTGTGTATAGTGTGGACACACATCCTGAAATGTTACTGATATCAGATGGTCTCAGGAGTTTAGGTTCATAAAAGTCCCAGTGTCCCTGGTGCATGTTACGATGGATGACCACATTGGCTGTAAGGCCGGTGCAGTGACCCAGACATGAAGGTTTTAATGGCATGGAGACTGAGAGGTCTGTAGCATTAGGGGACACATTAGGGCTTTCAGGACAGTGCTAAGTTCAGTCAGCCACTTCTGGCCAATGATTGAGTAAAGGAATGGAGTACCCTGAGCAGTTCAAGCAGCATAGGACATTGCTGTAAAAAGAACTGAATGAAATTTGATCTAGGTCTTCCAATATAAGTATAAAAATGACAATGAAATCCAGTTTTGCTGAAATATCGTATTTTGGGACCAGCTCTGGGTTAAGTTCTCAAAATATTCTGGCTAAAAATTGAAGTGCTTTTGTTCTCCACTGAATACATTGTTATGATTCTGTTATGCCTGACGATGTTTTTGTTATGACTCCAAGCCATGTTTTTTCGATTCAGTCCATGTCATGTTTTGTATTTTGCCTGTCTTGCTTTGCCCTGCATTCCTTGCCTTATTTCATAGTCTCTATTTATAGTTTCATTCCGGTTCATGTTCTTGCTATTGCCATGCATTGCACATTGTTTCCCCTGTCTGGGCATATGTGATGCGACAGTTCTGTTCCCCAGTATTGCGTGCCACATTTTCTGGTGATTTCATGGCTTCTGGGTTTTCAATTATTCCTTCCAGTCTCGTTTGCTTCCTTGGCCTTGCTGTTCTATCTTTACGAACAGATACTAACAGTTTATTATTTTAGATAAATTACTAACACTAACTAACAATGTTTACAGTATTAACTTACTAACAAGCACTAGGGATTGTATTGCTGCACATTAGTAATTGACTAACAAGCTCTCAGCACTCGCTCTGCTCTAGTCTCCGCCCTTTGCCTTCACTCAATATACTTTGCTGTGTTTCAGCGGATTCTCCACACCTTGTTAATCACTGTTCTGCATCTGCCTCTGTGCACTTTAGAACTCCCTAACGGGATCCGTTGGTTTGTCATAGGCTGTCTGTTAATCCCGTTTTGACTTTCGCCAATTTCATGTGGTTAGGAACTTCCTCTTGTTCATTCCTTTGTTAATAAGTCTGATCCACCTCACCTGTTCCCTATTGTAGCATGTGACTGCCAGTATGTGTATTTAAGCAGTCATTTCTCTACCAGCTCTTGTCAGAACATTTTCCTTGTGCAGTGATTGTTTATGCCTTGTACCCTTCGTGTTATACTTCTGACTGGAACGTCCCGGATTTTGACTTTGTCTTTGATATTCCTGTGCCCGTGTAATGAATCTGTTTTGCTCGACCTTGGGTTTTGTATTTGCTGCCCTGTTTACGAACTGGATTACATCTCCTGGATTTTGGCTTTGTCTCTGATATTCAGACAGACAGACAGACAGACTTTATTCGGTATTACAGGCCACATGGCCCAGATTACATATCATATTGCATTAGCAATGCGGTGTGGATGTACAGCTTTAGTAAGATTAAAATATTTGCATTCTTTTAAGAAAAATAGCTAAATCTCTCATGGTTGATAAATTTCTACATGCTAGTAATTTACAAAATTTCACCCGTGAAGGAAAATTAATATAAAATGGAGGTACATACAGTTTTCTTAGAGATTCATAATATGGACAAATAAGATTAATATGATATTCATCTTGTGTCTCATGCAAACAACAGAGTGTACAAATCAGTAGCTGTTTTGGGTGAAACTGGCAGATATAACCTGTGTATTAAATACTATTGGAACTGTATTAGATATTGGTGTCGGTTAATCCGTTTACACCCATCAGGTTATCCTGCAGCATGTTATCAGATGTTAAAGCAGCAAGATGAAAATGGTAGCCAGAACTGGGTTTCACATATACTTACTCTCTTATTTTCAACAGGTTTTTCGTATGTATGGATAAATCAAGACTTTGGCGATTTTTCTTTATTTATGTCAGCATTTAAAAATCGCTGTATTGACATAAATGTTCAAGAATGGTATACGGGGTTAAACAAGTCACATTATCTTTCATTCTACAAAACGTTAAAGAATATTTTTGAACTTGAAGCATATATTTTTTCAGATGTTGTACCTAAAGATTGATTAAGGTTTTTTGTTAAATTAAGATGTCAGTCTCACAATCTCAATGTCCAGAAATATAGGACATGTAATAATGATAATTTCAAGGAACTGATTTGTCTCTGATATTCCTGTGCCCGTGTAATGAACCTGCTTTGCCCGTCCCAGAGTTTTGTGTCTGCTGCCCTGTTTAAACATTGTATTACAACTACTAGATTCTGATTTTTGGATTGTGGACTCTGTGCCGTTGCCTTCCGCCCTGCAGGGGTTTCCACCCCTGAACCAATAAAGAACAAGTTTGCTGGATATTTTGGGTCTCGCTTCTGGTTCCTGAACGCTACCTCACATTTAGCTGGTCACTTGTGTTAATGCTTTTGGGTTCAGTATGAGACTGCCTTCAACATTCAAGGACTGAGATTTTCTAACATGAATTATGAAGCATACAATTTCTATGCAAAGCATCCCATGAATGGTGATTTTAATACAAATTCCATGTATAATTTAATCATATTATATGTTCCAATGTAATGCATCTGTTGCAAAACAGGGAAAATTATCTTCCATTATTTCCTGTAGGTAAAATGGTTACTTGCAACTAAAAATTTCTGAAAGTTGGGGGGAAAAATAACTTCAGTCCACAACCTTGCGTGACATGTTTCATAGTTGTCAAAGTACGAAGTCAGACTCCCAAATTTTGTCATCCAAGTGTTATGCCGCATATTGAGTAATAAAATGGTAGATATTCAAAAGAAAGCATACATAAAAAGGTGAGTGTTCTGCTACATTAGCCATTATTATTCCCTGGCACAAAGTGGATGGAGATATAGGAATGAGTGTTGTCATTCCGCATATCCATCCATGCGTCCATTACGCTTCGTTCCTGTGCCAGACCTCCTAAAATGCTCAAAATTTCTCAACAAATTTGAAAATATGGCTATTTTATTGTGTAGATGAGTCAATTCACACTTTGATCTGTCCTCCTGTCCATATGTCCATCCCTCTACCTTGCTTAGTTTCCAGGCTGGAACAAAACTCAACATGGCTATTCAAAGGAGATAATAAAAGTTCTTAGATCAGTGCCAGGACCCTTGGAGACAGACCTCAGGGGGGGTCGCAAAGCTCTTCTGCAAAGGGGGAGAGATGATTGCAAATACACCTCAAGAGATAATTCTGGTTCAGGACAAATTATTGCTGGGGAACAGAAACTATGTTTTCTTGAAATATAGTGGATATGAAATGCATCTCATTCAACTCCTTGAATTTAGCTGAAGAGATACATACCAAACACAGTTACACAGAGAATTATGATGATGTAATTGCCATGAATTTCCTTCCCAACAGACCCATTCCCCATGAAATTCACATCAGTGAGGACATGAGAGCAGTGAAAACAGTGTAATAGTGGGTTTTGTTTAAATTAAAACTTTCAACTCAGTACAGTCACAGTGATGAAATGAAAAGGTGGGGTGACAGTGTGTCCAGAAGAGGTGACTATGGCACTAATAGGGCAGAGAGCACAGGTCACACCCTGCTGTGAGAGAAATTCCTTGCAGCACCCAAGCCATGTGCTCCCCTCCCCATCTTTGATGCGCTCAATCCCACACTGAAGTGTCCAGTTCCAGGCCCCCTTATCTCAGTGGTAGAATTGGGGGGTGGAGCTGTAGAGGATGTCTGGACCCTGATGAATTTACTACCCCATTGTTCCCAGCCATGCCTGACTGGAGACGAGGCCAGCTGTGGAGGAAGTATAGGTTCTTATGCCTTTATTACCCCACTGTGTTAAGAACAGAGGGCAATAGGCACTTTTGGTCGCATGTCCATGTTATCTCCTGGCTTCCCTCTTACAAATGCACCGTCACAACGACAAGTTTATTAGAACAAACAAATTTTTATTATTTTTTTTTACTAGATTCGATGCGTCCACTCACATTTATCTATATACGCCCATTTGTGTATGCATACATTTTCCACTATTTTGAATTTTTTTAAAAAATCTTCGGACTCCATCTTCTCCTAGATGGTGCAACCGATTTGCATCAACATCTTCTGACCACAATCTTTTTAATGCTTCACAAAAATGTCACATGGAAACATATGGTCGTCGTAATTCAATGAAGTTTGTGGGTGTGGTCTCTCTCTAAAAATGAGCTATAATACCAAAATGCACCATCCAAACCTCAAAAAACACGTTTTGTTAATGAGGATTCTCGGGTTGCATTTATATTTTCCCTGTTGGCTGGCACGGTGCTCAATTGGGTCGGCCCTTTAATCAGATCTAACTCACCGGTAGTAGATTCTGTGGAGGTCCTTGTTAGGGAGATGGTGTCTGTTTTCGATCAAGACATTTGTGGTCAAGATGCAGCTACGCGTTTAATGCACCTTAGCTGCGCTTTCTTTGCCCTGTTTGAGTTTTCTATTACTTTTCATTCTTTGGCCGCAGAGACGGGCTGGCCAGAGGCTCCTCTGATGACTGTATTTAGCCATGCCCTTATGGGGGAGATTAAGAAAGTGCTGGCTACTTTAGAACCCTGTTTGACTTCAGAGTCTTCAGTTCGTACTGCTGTGCGAATTGACAACTGCAAAAGCGAACGCAACCCGGAGAAACTAAAGAAATCACCGCTGGTTTACAATGGGGCTAAAATTGCTAGTGGCAAATGTTCACCTCCTATTCCACCCATGCAAGTTGATGGTTCATTTGACCGTCAGACTAAGAGACCTATTCGCAGAAGAGTAATCAGCTTTAATTGTAATATGCCAGGTCATATCGGTCCACATTGTCCTAAACTTCAGGGAAACGGAAAATCCCTCTAGCGATTCAGGGGGCGCTAGAGGGGCAGACCCAATTTCCCTCCGAACACTAATTCCTGTGTAACTTGCTGTGGGGAGCAAGAGATTTACCACTGAAGCGATTGTGGACTCGGGCGCTGTTGATTGTTTCATGGATATTAAGTGGGCAAGGAGGCACTCGGTTCCCACTGTTACGCTTTCACAATCATACTTTGTAAGAACTTTGGATGGTCGCCCGCTGGGAACGGGAGTTATAACCGAAGTTTCGGAACCATTAAAGATGTTCATTTCCTTTGGTAGCCACTCTGAAGAGGTTTGATTTTTTATTATCAGGTCCCCCACTTTTCCTATAATTTTGGGGCAGTCATGGTTACGGGAACATGAACCTCGTATCATCTGGGGGGAACAGATTAATCCTATCGTCCACTGGGGTCCCAAGGGTAACACTCATTGTAGAACTAATGAGAATGGTTCTTTCTGACGTCAAGCTATGGGGCAGGCTGACGCCGAGAGCGAGTGTGAGGAGGTTATCTCACCATCCCTTCCTAGACTAGAAAAGGGGCAGAGGAGGGGTTGAAATGGTCCTCAATTTGATCCTCAATTTGACTGGCGACAGCCAGAGGACGATTATTTTTTGGAAGATTTTAGCGATTCGGAATCAGTCATGGAGTCATTAGATTCTGAGCAGGGTAAGGAATTTGGAACCACTCTGAACTTTGACTTGCCTCCGAATGCTCCCAGGGATTACGTGGATCTTGCTGAGGTGTTTAGTAAACAACGAGCATCTACATGACATCCTCATCGTCCGTACGATTGTCAAATCAATCTCTATCCTGGGACAACTCCGCCAAGGGATTCACTATATTCGTTATCAGGACCAGAGCGTAGGCCCATGCGAGAATTTATTCAGGAGGCTCTCGCCAATGGTTTTATTCGGCCGTCTAAGTCTCCTGCCGGAGCTGAATTCTTTTTCGTGGGGAAAAAAGGATGGCGGTCTGAGACCCTGCATTGATTATAGGGGTCTGAATAAAATCACCATTAAAAGTTGATACCCCCTTCCGTTAATGAACTCTGCGTTTAAAAGTTTGCAGAGGGCGTCATTTTTTTTCCGACGCTAGATCTTCGTAATGCGTATAATTTGATTCGCATTCGGGAGGGGGATGAATGGAAAACGACTTTTAACACTCATTACGGGTACTACGAATATTTGGTCTTACCGTTTGGGCTTGTTAACGCCCCCTCGGTGTTCCAGGCATTCGTCAATGATGTGCTCTGAGACATGTTGGAGAAATTCGTCTTTGTTTATCTCAACGATACTCTGATTTCTTTCTTCAACACTCTCGGAGCACAAATAACTTGTCAAACGCGTACTTGAAGCCCTGCTCAAAGCCAAACTTTTTGTTAAAGCCGAAAAGTGTGTTTTTCACGCCCAAACTGTCTCGTTCTTGGGCTTTATTGTTTCTAAGGGGTCGGGGCGGATGGACTCGGACAAGGTGGCTGCGGTCAGGAATCGGCCTGCGCTGCAGTGTGTTAAAGAGGTTCAACGCTTTCTGGGCTTTGCCAATTTTTATAGGAGGTTTATTTTTCTTTTGTTTTCCTCGAGCTCGCCTGTTTTCTACCACGGACAGCATCTGGTCCGTTGGTTGCGCGAGTCTCGTCATTTCTATCTGTTTTTAGTCTCTCAGTGCGCTGTGAGTTTTGACTTTTATTTCTGGCTGTGAAGTTTCACGAAATGAACTAAGTGTGACAGCCAGTAAAAAAGGAGGTTTTATTTCTGAAGGGGGAAACCCCTCAACAGAGAAGGCGACAGTACAAAGTCCACAATCCAAAATCAGAATCTAAGAGGTGAAATCCAGAGCTGTAAACAGGGCACCAATCACAAAAATCGTAGTCAGATAAAAATTGGTCAATAAACAAGAATGCAGCGAAGTACAGGGAGAAGGCAAAGCTCGAGGTCTAGGACAGTCCAGTTAGAGAGATAATCACACTGATACAAGGCAAGAGAAGCGTGGCACAGGTAGCAAGGGAAGTAACGATCTGACAAGGAAGTGCTACAAACAGACATCTAATATACATTTCCGGGAGACCACATGACAAAGGAACACAGGTGCAATCAATGGGGATGATAACAATGGAGAGACACATTGGGAACAAACTAATTACACGAAATTGGCCGTAGCCAAAATGCAGACAAGGATCACAAGATATAGACAGATATATATTTACCTATAGACAGATAAACAGCTCCAGTCAAGAAGCGCTAAAGTGCATAGATAATGAGAGAGAAAGGAAAGCACAAAGCAGTTGTAGAGACCCACAGAAACACAGCAGAGATAATTCGGGAGAGACAAGAGCGGGAGACCAGAATAAGGCGAATGCTGAGAGATCGTTAGTCAATTACTAAGTGCAGCAATACAATCCCGAGTGCTGGTTGGTAAGTTAGTCAAAATATACAAGGTTAGTGTTGGTTAGTAATTATCAACAAGAGCCATCTGGCAATGGCGTATCCCCCTGCCCCCCAACATTCATGGATTAACGGCTCAAGAAATTACTAAATACCAAAAGGCACATCTACATGGCATATCAGATCTACACACCAAATTTCGTGAAGAAATATTGAACGGTTTTTGAGTTATGCTCCGGAAACGAAATGATTACGGATGTACGTACGAACGGACGGACGTACGGACATGGCTATCGCTATATCCTCCCGCATTACACGCCGGGGGGATAAAAATAACAAACTGTTAGTATGTGTTAGTAATATAGCAAAAGTAAGAGGAAGGAAGAACACGAGATAATGAAAAAAGATTGAAACCCAGAAACCAATAAATCACCCGAAGGAGTGGCACGCAAGACTAGGGACTGTGAGCAAAGACAACACTCAAGACAAGACGGGGGAGACGAAGTGCAATGCATGGGAACTCAAAACATGGCGTGGTAAAACTGAACTAAGACATGGAAAATAATAAAACATGGAATCTACACAGTAAAAATCATAGTGTCAATTTTACTCTTTAAGAGTTGAATTTAACTCTCTGTCAGATAACATTTGGTCCCACTCAAAATCAGTGTAAATTTTACTCTACAGCCAGTGTAAGATTTTTATAGTTAATTTTACTCTATTTTGTGTCAAAATTAACAATGAGGTGTGTAAAAATATTTGACACTATAGGGAATCATCACCCTGCAGAGTAGATTTCGTCCTTGTGTGGAAGTGGGAATTGACTCTCACTTTTGACACTTCCATTTAGACGATTTCACTCTGCATAGTGCTATAACTACTCTATCCAGAGGAAAATGGGTTTACTCTGGAATATTGACACTCCATTTTTTACTGTGTAATTACCCAATTCTCAGAATGGTCAGACGTAAGCAGAAGTCTAGAAACACACAGGTCAGTCAAAACATGGCACAAGGCCAGGCACAAAACTTGATACACGGGCATGACAGAAAACATGGTACATGGCATGGCAAAATGCAGAATCACAACATTGGCCGCTGCTCATGGCGTCCGCTTCGAGCAGCCATCACATTCTGAGCCTTAGTATCCTCTTAACAATTCATAATTGAATTATTTTTCAGCCTCACCATGATGAAAAGGTGTCTTTTACTAAAACTAAACTATTTTATCTAAAACTATCAAACTAAACTAGACTATCATTAGACTATCTATCTTTCATCTTTCTGTTAGAATACCTCCTGCACATATTCAATAAACTTATCCAATAACAGCCTTTTGTTGATTGACTTTTTCACATTGGTACAGGCAAGGGATGTGCATTGTGTGTACATGAATCATACATTCTTATATTCTAGATTCCTTTTACTGACAGCAGTTTCCATGCCAGCAACCTCAAGGCTATCTGCTAAAAAGTAAGATATCAACTTATGAGGACATCATGCTGACACCCTTCACCTCTGATTACTGGCATCCTGGAAGACAAATGGTGTTCAAAGCTGAAAGTCGTTCCCATATTCTGGAGCTTCACCATTTCCTTTCTATTTACCTAAAGGTGCATTGAGTCCTGTTTTCTCAGGACTGCTTTTATTTATTTTTTTTTTATATGCTGAATCGGCATCAGTCGCTTCTGTGTGTCAGATACAACGTCAAAATCAAGTTCTCATGGTTTGTTTTCCAGACGTTCGCTTCCATATATGAATGTTTCCATGAGAGTCTTTTTTTTTTTGGTTTCCTGCAATCCTCAGCCTTAGGTCTTGTACTGCACTCCACCATGACTTTGGCATCTCCCTCAGCCCTGCCTCAGCCCTGCATGTGTCACGTGTCCCATTCTCCTCCTGTAGCTTCTTAATACTGCTCTACTCCACTGAGGCACCAATGAACTCCCCATATCAATAACCCACAGTCACATCCACTCAGTGCAAGTGATAAGAAAACAAGAACCGCAGCTGTTTTTATTTTTGCCTTTGACAGCAAAATTCCAATACTGCACTAACCAACTGATTATTACAATCAATTTTTTCTCTGACTTAATCTCAGAAAATATTATTCTTGGATTGCACCATTCTCTGTATCTCACACCTAACCAAATATAACAGTACATTGTACACTGATGAGCCAAAACAAGGCTAATACCATTGGTCATCTTCATAACAATGGGACATTTCAAGGTCTAAGAAAAGACCTGAAATGAACTGTCAGTTCTTGGAGAAATGGGACTGAAGCAGCATTTGTAAGATGGGGGATCAAGCTGGGATGCAGAAAAAGGCTGACAAACTGGAAGGGCCCAGAAACTGAGGCTCATCCTAAACTTCGAAGGACTTGTGTGGCCTGCAATATAACAATAATCTGTTTGGCCTTCCTCAGGATGAGTGGGCCAATGACTCCCCAGAAAGTTTGCTGAGTGGTGTGAAGGGAAACGGGGTGTTCATGGTTGTGTCTGTGGAAGACTGGGGGTTTCATGATGGCAGGGAACAATAAGCAAGTCTTTGGTGAAGCCAGGGGGTGACTATCACAGTTCTCCTCCTGTGAATATCTTCCCCTGCCCTGGTCATTGCCTTTTAAGGAACTGGACCTCAACTCCTCTGTTTAAATATTCTGAAACTCTGGACCTTTCCCACTTGATCAGTACACTACTGTGAAATGACCTATGCACTCATAACCAAAATTGCTTTTACAATAATACCGTTTAAGAGTTTTTTCATGACAACTGCATCATATTATTGGGTGAAATTTCCAATTACTGCAAATTACCCCCAGGGACAGACAAATCATGAAAGTCAATATTATTACAGTGGAAGGCCAACATATTGGCTTCATGAAAAACCTGATTCACACCCTGTGCTCCTGACATGCCAGTTTACGGAGCCTTGCAACAATAACCATCCATTTTTGTGTAATGCCCAGTGGCGGCCCGTGACAAAAATTACCGAGGAAGCCAGAATGAACAACGAATTTAATAGAAAAACCGATTATGTAACATCAGGCACTTTTATAATTTTAACCAAAATACAGCCCCAGGAGATAGAATATGATGCCTATATAGCTCAGGATGTTTTATAATGTGTATCTCCACCCAAAAAACACAACGGCAGTGACATATATTGGGTATGTACAGATATGGGCAGAAATCTAAATAAAATAGATGCGATGTAACGTCTGTGATCGACTACAGGGGGTATATCACTCTTCTAAAACATAAACAAGGTGCCTCTGACAACTGCGCATGTGCAAGGGATCGAGACCACTTCCGCCGGAGAATCTACAGCGTCTCGAAGTTTCGTGCCTCGATAGAGCGAATAAAAGTGTATGACTTTACACCGAGCGAAGTACATGCACAGGGACCTAACGGATGCAAGTATCTATACAGCAACTGGTCAGGATTGTTGAAAATAATCTTCAATTATTAGGGTCCAAAAAACACAAAAACTGTAAAGAATACACAAGAGGAGGCCAAACGTTCACATAACGTCAGACACTTTTAATCCAGTTTAAAATTGTGTTTTGATGTGCAGCATGTAGGTGAATGACAGTAGACCCAAAATCTTAACCACAACATACTTGCCCTAGGCACTGCTCAAAGTGAGGGTAATAGGTATAATCTGCCTACATTGGTTGTACAGTACATGGAGGGTTAAAATAAAAGTGTCTGATGTTACAATACGTACTTATTTCTGATTCAAACCATGGCACGGCAGAAGGAAAACTTAACCAACAGTTCAACCTGATGAACCTTGGAGCCAACACCCCAGGTCACATGAGAAATAAGTTTGGGGTGTGCTAAAAGTGCCACTGTGGTAATTACACTCACCCAAATAATTAAAAAAAACGTCCCAAAAACAGGTTTTTGAAGCATTTTTCAACTTTGAAGGCCAATATCTCAAGGCATACCCATGAGATTCACACAAATTCACACTTTTCTGAAAGCCCTAACTGTCCTGCATTGAATGAGACTAAAACCCTAGTCTCACTAGAGGTGGAATGAGCTGGAATGCTGTCGGAATGAAAATTCTTTGTATATTCCTGGATATTTGAAGAGCGTTCTAAACATTCTGAGTGCATTCCAAATATTCTGGCTCATTCTTGTGACTGGCCCAAATGTTTTTCTCATGCTCAAAACTTTCCAGGTGCATTCGAAGTGGAGAAATATCGAACGGCATTCGAAGTGTGTTCTAAATGCTCTCTGACTGCATTATAAATATTCTTACGGCATTCCAACAGCATTCAAAACATTATGACTGCATTCGAGGGAGAATCGAAACGGCAAGCCACGTCAAATCCTGCCAGAATGCGCCTCGAATGAGCCAGAATGCACGTCAAATGCATCTTGATTGCTGCCGGAATCTATTTCTATATTAAAACAAATCACTTTAAAAATCATCCCTTAAAAATAATAATTGGTCGTAACCTGTTTTCAATCATTCATTTAAAATACCATTACAGAAACTCTGAAAAGTCTCAACATTATCAGGTGTGACCAGTTTTCATCAGTAACGTTTATCTGTTAACTCTCACGCATTCGGCGTCAGGTTTAGTGGCATACTTATGTTCCCCTGCTGTAGTCAGCAATTACGAGAGCTGCATTCGAGAGCTAATACACCCAGAAAGTGCAAGAATCATTTGAAGCGGGTTCGAAGTGTATTCTAAGTATTCGAACGGAATTCTTTCAAAGCTGAAATTTGAAATTCCCGCCCTGAATGTTGTGTCAATTCTTCATTCCAGCTGGTTCTTGCTGATTTTGAGGGGCATAAGAGTGTGAAGGGGGCACAAGACAGGCCAGATTAGTGGATTCATTTTTATTCTCTAGCACTGAGAAGGTGGAAAGGCTGGATAAAGGCCAAATGTATGCTAATTGAAAACCTGACCCTAATACATATTCATATCATATTTGGTATTGCTATTCACAGGAGAATCCAAGCAGTTGAATGGAGCATGTTTCATTCCACTTGAAATTATGGTGCATTTTCTTTTAGAAACTCCAGAAAATTGGTCAGAATCCTCTCAAATAATCAATAAGTTTTTCTCCCTCTCAGCTAAATTGTTTTATTACCTCTTATAAATAGTGGAAACCCAAAATCCAGATTCGACCCCCCCTTCCAGGTAATTTATGGCCATGCCCCCTGGATCAAAGACGTGATTTGGCTTAAAGCAAAAAGACACTATCAATTCGGGGGAGATCGCAAACGACTTCCCACACGTGCATCTATATGCCGTGTGTAGCTGATATAGTTATGGAAGATCGCAAACGACTTCTCATACGACCTATACAGTTTAGGAAGCTCGTAATCGACTTCCCGCACGTCCGTTTCTATGTGTAGCTTTTCGCCAGGTATGACTTTACTCTTTGTTTAAATTTACTGCAACTTGGGTTTGATTTGTTTAATATAAGCTTCTGCCTGCCTGGTGAATAAAATTGGGTAGACGATCACGGTCAACTTACATAAAGGGTCATTTTAGTGTCGGTTCTGGGAGTTTGGCATTAAAGGGAACTCATGGGCTATAAAGCCGGTTCTAGTCAAATTTGCCCGAAGGAACCAATGAGCGTGCATTGATGTGGGTTCGCAGTCTTTATGCCAAGATGCTAGTGCTGCGGTGTTTGACTTCCATCCTCTAAGACTCCCAACAGACTAAGATTTGGCCGTAACGCTTATACCAGGGGGCATATATGGAGTAACAGCGGCTCTGACGAAAGAGTCCGGGGTGTAACTACACCGAGATTCATGCAGGTTTGCAATAAATTATAAATTATAATTCTAATTGGAGTCAGATTTTAAGTGAGAGTAAATACTGTAACTGTTACGTGTCTGTTGCAGTGGTCACTGATATATCTGATATGTCACACTCCGTTCCTGTGTAATATTCCAATGCTCACATTGGATTATTCACAGCACAGCGGCAGATTAGATATATCCGTGATTACAGCATGGGCCTGTTTGCGAATGGAGAAATTTGATTAACGTTTCAATCCCGATTTACACCAACCAAGGAAGAACGTGCTGTGCCTTCACATCTGGCTGTGTCCATCGACTTGTGTAAAACTCACCACTGTACCATCGATAATGGAACAATCGTTACAGCTAGACATCTAAATCTGAGCATCTCAGAAGCAGCAAGTCTTTTCAGAGGCCCCTGATCAGTAGTGGAGAGTATCTACTGACAAAATCAGCAACAGAGTTAGGCGCCTAAGGCTCACTGATGCACAAGGGCAACAAACTAAAAAAAGGGCTTCTAAAGGACAAGTTGCAGAAACTTGTGCCATAGAAATGATGGTTACAGGAGGAATCTGCCATGACGTAGTGGATTGTCTGTGAAGGTCATCTGGTCTGATAAGTTTGTTTTCTTTTACATCATGTACCTGTACAGGAACGTGTGTGAAGAGATGGTAGCAGGATGCATGGCGGGAAGAAGGGAGTATGATGCTCTCGGAAACTTTGAGGGGAAAAGCTGGGTCCAGGAATTTATGTGGACATCAATTTGATGGAGTTGCTTTGGCAGCACACAGAAAACCAACAGCATATCAGGCAGGTGGTCATAATATTTCGGCTCATCTGTGCATGTTGGTCAGTGATGCACCGATAATGTTAATGAAAAATGCCATCGAGTCTCTCAGCTGTATTCATTACCTGCCATCCAAATGACATGTACTCTCATTCTCATTATTCTCCTCACATCCGCAGCATTTTATTTTCATGCTTTGTCTTTATTTCCCTGTTGGCACAACCATCCAGCCACTGGCCCTCAGCAAATCCTGGTCCATGCATGTGGTTTTTAAATTGGCAATTAAAAATCAATTACTTGGGGTACATCAAGGAGAGATCCACTGTCAGATTCAATTTGTGATCAGTCCAAATGCGGACATATTTGTCCTGCAGAGAGGGCATACAAGTTAATTTGACAATTTATCCACATATGAATGACGTCTGTACGATGGAAATAGTAGTGGAAATTGGTGAAGAATCCACCTGCTTAGCAATCACATAGAAAAAAATTATACAATCAAAAGATAGCTCCTTGGGCCTTCTCTGTATCCACCCTCATTTTCTCCACTTCTCACCTCCATACTTCCTTATACCCCCTGTCACACCACTGCCACCATAGAGAATGCAAGACACTGAGGTGAATTAAGGGGATCTTCTCAATGTCAAGCTCACAAAATGCGCACCAGTGATTTTGTGAGGAATGCTCTTTTATGTGTCCTCGCAGGAGGGCACTTCCAGGATCAAAAGTACTGAGAACATTGTTAAATGCATTAGGAATGATGCAGGCTTGTGACCTGTGGTTTATGAATAGGCTGCAGCAGCTTATTCCACCAGTCTCCACCTGCTGGGAGTAATGTCTCTTTCATTCTCTGCTCTCAAGCAAGCAAATGCACTTGCAATGAACATTAAGCAGCATAATCCCAATATACTGTAATAATAATAAACCAATGCATGTGTAGACTTGTCTAACTGAAGGAGCCTGAATATATATTCTGAAATATATGTTGTGTTCTGAAAATTGCAATTATTATAGATATATCTTGCTTCATTTGAACTCTTTTGTTAATTAAAAATTTGCCAATGTATATTTTTGGGATAATGAAAGCTACAAACTTAAAAAAGCTTTGCTCATCCTGCAAACAGGACTCGGGCCAGTGAATATAATATTATGAGCTTTTATAAGTACAGACAATATAAAATATGTACTTTAGCATTGTGTTAATTTTAGTTCATATGGCAAGAATATGGTTACTCTTTACTTGAAGGTACCATCATAAGAGTGACATGACACTGTCATAACTGTTACATGGGTCATGTAACAGTTATGACAGAGTCATGTCACTCTTATGACGAAGTTGTCATAATTCAGACAACCCAAACACTGTCAAATTGTCATCTCAAAAACCAAATGACACTTAATGACAACGTTTATGACATTGACATAATGTTTATGACATGTTCATGACTGTGTTATGACGATACCTTCAAGTAAAGTGTTACCAAAACTTTTTCAGTTGATACTTTAGTTCATAGTTCATTTTTTCAGCAGACCATTATTAATTTTACGCAAAATGAAACTATCCAGCTATTCTAGATCAAAATAAAGAATTTGCGACAAGATATGAGTCTGACTCCTGGGTTACTGTCAACCAAAATATTGTGTTGGAAAGCCTTGTTGTCAATAATGGCGCATAAAGATTGCATTTTATATCAACTCTTTGTAATCAGTTGCTAATTGAAGTCATATTACCTAACATTAACACAAAATTAAACTCTGCAAGGAAATATTTTCAATTCATATCTTTACATGCGAGAAGGCTAATTTCATTGTTATCGAAACTTGCTTGCTGAATAAATGAACCTATTTCAACATTGGTTATTTCCTTAACATCAGTCGAACAGTCAAAAGATTATGATAAATGACTGTATTTGACTGCTCGTCCCAGCCTCATTCATGATAGACTGAAATGTTCTTCAAATGCATGAATCCCTATAAGTCCTTGCCTCAATGAGGGGGATGTAAATCAAAAACGTGGCTGAAAAGGAGTTCTGTGAATCTTTACTTGATTGCTCCTCCTTAAAGGTCTAATTTACAGGTTTCAATCACAACACATTTTTGATGCGGGGTGGTGCACACTGAATATTAAGCATGTAATGTCACTCTAATACATTCTGGTAAAGAAGTAATTTGGCGTGTTTTGCATATTTTTCGCAGCTCCAAAAGTGCAACATTTTTCCTGGACACACTCACAAACTTTCGCTGCCTGACATCACACGAGTCAAGCTGAGACTTGATGACAACAGACTGAATGGAGCTTCTTACTCTCGGTCTTGTCACACTTTGATAACACAGAAAAGCAATGTTTTTTTCTCTGCATCATTAATTTGAAAAATCCAAATTAGTCTGAATTCCATCTCCTGCATTCAATTTTTTTTTTTTTCAAATTTCTGTTCAACACAATATAGCCCATAGGGTATCAATTGCTTATAAACATAATTCTGTAATTTTTCATGAGAATTTCACAAATGCAAGTAAGCTAACTTAACATAAAATGCCCAGTCGTCTTTCCGATGACTCATTCGGTTGGGTTTAAGTGCATAGATCTGAAGTGGTGTAGCTAGAACTGAAAATTGGCGGTGCCCAGAACATCCCTTCACAGCTAGCATTAGTCCTGGCTGGTTCTCAATCATTTTCCTTTATTAACACGTTTTCTGATAACAATAAAAATCAACTGACAATCGAAGTCATGGCTTCTCTCTCCATGTGATCTATCGGCAACTAAATAATTGGCTACATTCAGAACAGAAAAATAATTTACCCAAAAATTAGCCTATGTTTTTTTACGAAAGACAAACTGCATTTAAACTTTTCCGTTACCTTTTCTGCACATCGGGTGATTTAACTTGCGCTTCATAATTGTTTAAATGAAATAACAGACCTTTTAAAACGTCTTTATGCATTTCCATAGCTTCCAATTCCAAAGAAAAGAAAACCATGAGCGGTCCACAGTCATATTTGGTTTCCATGCTGGTAATGGTGAAATCTACTGAGGTGCAAATAAAAGTTAAAACTTCCAAGCACAATTCCGTGTGAGAATGTCTGAAATACACGCAAATGTATTCGCGTCTTTGCATTGACGTTGAAAGTAATCTGTCGCGCGAAAAATTCGTTTTGCGTCCGATGTGAAAGTAGCTTTACTCATAAGTTTTACTTTAAGAAAACCGCGTTCAAAGCCAAAAGGCAAACCAGTCCAACACAGAAGCCCCAACCCCCCCCCCAAAGTGGAAACATTCAATTAAGAGCTAGGCAAAAGGAATGGCAGAGGTCGTAACACTTTCACCCTGAAGAAAAAAACCTATGTTCTAGGTTTTCAACTAAGAATAGCAATGTGAAAGCATGTCAGCTATAATGTTCTCCGACCCTTTTTAGTGCAAAATTCTTACGTTGATTCCTTGGGCGATCAAAGACCGACTAATAAGACACTGGATAGAATTACACATGCGCTGTAGGAAGACAGTTGGGTGATGATCAGTGTAGATTAAAATGGGCTCTAGACTTGATCCAAGGTACACCTCAAAGTGCTGCAGGGCTAATACAAGCGCCAATGCTTCCTTTTCTATCGCGCTGTAATTGCACTCATACCAGTTACATTTTTTTGAAAAGAAAAACACTGGGTGAGCGATCCAAGTTTGTCCTCCTGAAACAGCACAGCACCTGCCCCAGTGCCACTGGCATCAACCTCCGACATAAATGGTCTAGTGAAATCGGGAGCAGACAAAACTGGGGCATTACACAATAGACTTTTAACAGCTTCAGAAGCATACTGGCAGTCAGCTGACCACAGAAATGGTTGAGAGGTTTGTACTAGGATTGTGAGAGGCAAAAGAACAGATGAAAAGTTCCTGCGAAAACCCCTGTAGAACCCAACCATTCTTGAGAAACGCCTTAACTTAATTCCCTTCTGGTCTTGGGGATAGGGAAAGAACTGATTGCCTAGACCTTGGCGTCCACAGGACTAACTGAACCCTGGCTCACCTTTTTACCCAAATAGGTAATCATCCCAAGACCAAATTCACATTTGAAGATTCTGAAGCATATTCAGTCAGGGGGACCTGCTAGTATCCCTTTAATAAATCAAGCTTAGAGACAAACATCGCATTTCCGATCCTGTCCACACAATCTTCAGTTCGTAGAAGAGGAAAAGAGTCTGCTTATGTCACACTGTTAAGTCTTTGGTAATCGTTGAGGGGGCTGTAACATTTTGTTTACTGTGTTGTTCTGTGGCACAAGCCATTGCTATAACTGTCCTGCTCCACTAGGGGACTGGCTCGGACCACTGAAGGAGTACTCCACTAATCTATCTAGTGACACCTAACAAAACCTGATGAATATGAAGTAAAAATAACTGAGAACAAATAAGGGGACCAGGCAACAGTGACAGTAACATAGTGACATATTTCCAAAGAAATTTGGGCCACTTTATTTGACGGATGAGGGAGGCTGGGCATATATGTGCGCATGCGTGTGTGTACAAACCCATAAATGGCTGTAATTCAAATTTTTTCCTTCATTTTACAAGCATAAATTAGTGTTTGGAATAGTGCCCTCTTTCTTTGCTGCAATGATTTCTTTGGGAGTATAGCTGGGTTGATATTCTTGGTATTTGTTTCAAATTCTAGTCATACTAGGACTGAGCGAGTATACTCGATGTATCTCAGGTTCGTCTCTGCTCGATGTAGTAAATGACTATATCGTGAATATTCGAATGCATGTTTGTCACATGCTTCCACCCGCAGGCATGAAACGATAGGCTTTTCTTGCTGTTTCTCGTCTCCCTCTCTCACCGAGAGCCAAAACAAACGCACCCTAACCCTACGTCACAAATTCTCGTCCTATCTCTTGGGTGTTGCATCAGTTGCGTCAATGTGCGACAGAAATTGAAGATGGAGGTGGACGAATTGCTCCTGAAAAAAAAAACAGCACGGGATCCATCGTCTGGCGATGGTTTGGCTTAAAAGAGAAGACGATAAACAAGAAACGATCATATGTAGGATATGCCGCAAACACGTTGCTACAAAAGGGAGCAGTACTACAAATTTGTTTCATCATTTGAAAACCCACCCACAAGAATGTGAAGAGTGCTTGAAACTTCGCTTGGCAGCCGGCTCCGCACCGAGTAAAGCACCAAAGCATGTCTCGCTGATGCAAATGAGTCTGCCTTCATCCATATCCAGATCGACGCCGTATGACAAATATAGTGCTAAACAGAAGGAGATTACGTCCGCAGTAACATACTACATAGCAAAAGACATGGCGCCAGTCAGTGCAGTGGAAATTCCAGGATTTAAAAAGCTCATCAAAACGCTTGACCCTAAATATCAGCTACCCAGTCGAAAAGTATTTTCCGAGAAAGCTCTACCAGAGTTGTACATTAAAGTCAGAGAAGAACTAGCCAGCCAGCTAGCAAATGTGACCCACTTTTCCACAACTACGGACATGTGGAGTAGCCGAACATGTGAGCCATATCTCAGTTTAACAATCCACTACATCGACAACTGGGAGTTGCAAACTAAGTGCCTACAAACAAGCTTTCTCCCTGAGGATCACACTGGCGAGATCATCGCACAAGGCTTGCAAGATTCTCTCATGTCATGGAACCTAAGTGAAGCGCGACAAGTGTCCATCACCACCGACAACGGGTCTAATATCATCAAAGCGGTGGGTCTGAACAACTGGACACGACAATGCTTTGATCATCGCTTGCATCTTGCAATTGGTGAGTGTTTCCCCCGTTTAGGAAAGTACCAGCAATGTTGACGACGGGCCCGTCGGGCTTCGGTCGGGTATCCCACCTCAAGTGTGTGTATGTGTGTGAGAGAGAGAGAGAGAGATTAGGGTAGGCAATCAATAGCAAATGCCTAGTAAATTTATAAATGGCTGCTCAAATAAATTTGGTATAGTAATTGATGGTAATAGACAATAATCTGATTGATATCCCCTTCTCAACCTTTTCTTATGCATACTTAAAACTATTAATTTAGGATTAAAATCAAAGCTGTAGAAAATACAGTGCTGCGCAAAAGTCTTAGCTTATGCAGCCATGGGTTTTTATACAGTGTATCTATTATGTAGAAATAATTCCCAAACTTATTTTGGTGTTAGGCTGAGACTGAGTGGATTTCTTCACAGTTCCTGTAACATTTTAAATGTTTGTCTTTACCTTCAGAGAGAAGCATGAGAGTCTTGTGTATCGACCGTGCTGTTTCTGTGTGTAAGAAGGTGGTGAGCAGCCTCTCATTCAGCTGGAAGAGGAGAAGAGACCTGTCCACAGCACAGCAAGAGATGAATCTCCCTGCACACCTGCTGATCAGTGAGTCTCCTACCAGGTGGGGATCCCAAGAGAAGATGATTGAGCGGGTGCTAGAGCAGGAGCGATCTATTGCTCAAGTCTTAGCCGCAGAAAAGAAAACTCGCCATCACATTCTGACCTGGTCCGACCTGGAAGTCCTTTAGTCAGAGCACAAGGCTCTCAAACCCTTCCTGGAATTCACTGACGCTGTATCCAGTGAGAGCCACGTCACTGTGTCCTTTGTCAAGCCTGTGCTTCATCTCTTCCAGTCCAGCATCTTGGCACCCCAGGAGGATGACACTCCACTGACTAAGTCTATCAAAGACTCCATCCTGGGTTACCTGCGGGAGACATTTTCTGATCTTTCTACAAATGACCTACTTCACATGGCAGTCTTAGTAGACCCCAGGTTCAAGACAACCTACTGTGCAGAGGACAGGGCGGAGCTAATCAAGATCAGAGCCATCACCGAAATGGAAGCAAGTCTGTCTGAGTCTGACTAGGTCCAGGGCACCGCTGAGCTGGCCACACCCACTCCACAGCCTGAGCCTCATGATGCACCAACAGAGCCACCAAAGAAGAAATCCGCTGGAAGCTTCTTCAAAAAGGCAACATCATCATCTCAGACACTATCACAGAGAGAGTGTGTTGAGAGAGAGCTATCTGCCTACTTGCAGTCTGTTGGTGCTGACAGTGAAACAAATCCCCTGCAGTGGTGGAAAGACCATTGGCAAATGTTCCCAAATCTGAAAAATCTGGCAAAAAAGTATCTGTGTGCCTCCGCCACCAGTTCCCCATCAGAAAGGGTATTTAGTACCAGTGGGAATATAGTCACATGCCACCGAGCATCTCTCAAACCAGACACAGTGGATAGGCTTGTGTTTTTGGCACAGAACTTAGTCTGAACAAAATGCTACAAAAATGTGCACTTTTAGTTAGTGTTTTCAAATGTCATTGACATCATGCATTGAAGTGCACTTCTAGTTTTGAAATGTTGTAGTGACAAGGAAAACAAACTTTCTGTTTTGAAAGGACCATTTTGAAATGGCTATTTTTCAGGGTTAATTGAATGCACTTTTACGTTTGATCTTTCGCTTATTTTTTTCATTTAATTATTTAAAATGGGGACAGTGCGTCTTGAGCTCTACAGAGCTAGGCTACACTAAAATATGTGGCATCATTTATGTTTATGGCACAGAATGTAAGATGGTAAAAATATGCACTTAATTCAGTTAGTTGTATGTTTATTTAGTGTTTTCAAATGTCATCTTAGAGACATTATGTTTATTGTTTACACATTTACACGTTTATTTTTACAAGTTTATTGTTTTGAAATGTTGTAGTGACAAGAAAAATGTGAACTTTGTTTTGAAATGACCGTTTTGATGTCTTTCTCAGGGTTTATTGAATGTTTGATTTTTTTTTCATTTATTAGGACAGTGCACCTTCAGCTCACTAAGCTATACTACAGTACACGGCATTATTTTTATTTTACAGTTACTGAAAGTCTGTTTGCATCGCAATAGATGAATAAATAGCATTTGAATAATCTTAGCTGGTTTTGATTTCACCCTTTTTTCTTAAACGTCTGTTGAACTTTGCATGTGAATACAGTATGAACAAGAATATTATAACGCACACATGTTGCAGGAACATAGAATCATCATACCGGTGTCATTGTATGCGTCATATGGTCAATTCAACACTAGGGCAAAATATCGAGATATATATCGTGTATCGTGACATGGGCTAAAAATATCAAGATATTTTAAAAAGGCTTTATCGCCCAGCCCTAAGTCATACCTCTCTATCTTAAATCATTTTAATGATATTGATATTATGCATGTGTTTACACTGTATGTTCTGGCTCAAGGAGTATTTACAATTAACATTAACCAGAACTTCCATGAGACTCTTAGAAATATCTAACCAGGGCTGGACTTTTGTGCAGGTCAGCCCATCACGATTTGCCAGACTCCACCAATTCTTGCACTTCTACCTACCAACCCCTTAAACCATTACTTGATTGAGTCATAAGTAAGACAATGCAAGTGTCAATGCAAGGTTGCGGGTGGAATGCATGGGCCTGATCAAGATTAATTGGAGGGCTAAGAAATTATCCAAAAAGTGAGAGAGAAAAGAAAATGTTGTGTATTTATAAGCATTAATTTCATTTCCAAAGACTTGACTATCGAAATTGCTGGCACTCCATCTCAACGTTAGCAAGACTACAGAAATCTTATTTTGGCCACATTGAATTAAGCTGTGATCAGATACAATGCAATTAAGTGCTACTGCAACTTTTAATTGAGCCTTTCAGGACAAGAGTGGACACCGTGCCGCCCCATGTTCATAATTTCTTCATTGATTTGTGAGATTACAGAACTTTTGTATTGAAAATATTATTCCGAGAGATAAACAATCAGCTAACTTATATCTAATCTACGTGCTTATAGCAAGACAAAAAAATTATTAAACAAACCTTTAAAATGTTAATCACGGGAGCACTTCTAATTTATGAGGAAAAATTTGCGGAGTCCATAAAGGTTGTATCAGCGATTCTGAGCCAAAATATAGTTTATCACGTACAGGAAATTTTTCCTCACAAACTGTTAGCGGCTCCTCTCATGAGTGGGTGGTGAAAAACGCCAGTCTTGGTAGGCCACCTATAGCCAGGTAGACACTGAGAAACTTACAGAAACTCATGGGGACTAACCTGCATCCCCAAACATCAACAAAAGTGTTCCAATGAATCGGAGGGCTGGGGACGATCTTCTGTGCCAGTTCCGTGCTCATGCATGACAAGTGGGTGGGACTGAACAATGAAACAAACTGGCAGTGGCACTTTACCGATGCAGCAGAGTGAAGCATGGTGGACGCTTAACCGAAAAAGAGACGCTGGAATGAGTGCATGTCGAAGAAAAAGGAACGTAATCGCAGCTATGCGAAGTCCCGAATAAACATAGGGAAAGCATAAGAATGTTGGGAGTTGAATGGTTTTTGGTCTGACACCCAGGTCGCCTTGTTTCTACTTAAGGTGAGTCAAGCTGGTGCTAACTCGGCTGAATGTGAATTGTAAATTGTAAATTGTCATCCCAAGCAAAATTTAGGGAAGCTCGTGTATTGTTTTTGTAAGTCTATCTTGCATAGATCATGCTGGTCGGAATGAATCAAACAGTAGAGAGATCGATATTTCCTCTCGGTTGGCAAGCTTGTGAGTTTGCTAATTCTGTCTGATCAAACCAGAGTTTGTGTTCATATAATAACATTTTTTCTCTGTTTAGTACTGGTTAGTGATTTTTTTCTCTAGCTAGAGTTGATATTTGACGATGAATGTATAACTGTGATAAGCTGAGCTAAAAGTGATGATCTATGTGACATTGTTAATATTCATTTTGTGATGCCGAGCTCAGATACTTGTCAGATACCTTGGTGTAAGTAGCACTAATGGTGTAAATTTATCGTCTGGCAATGGTCGTCATTATTGCTACCAGATATTTATCACAACGAGCTGTACACGGCCATTCTTAAGCTGCTTTCAAACCAGACGCGAAACAAATTTTTCATGCAACAGATAACTTTCATGTAATCTGTCGTGCAAATGTAATCTGTATGTAATTGTAATCAGAATGTAATCTGTCGCGTTCGATGTGAAAACAGCTTTACTCAGAAGTTTCACTTAAAGAAAAGCATGTTCATGTTCCAGGCTTCTGAAGGGGAGGGGCGAGCGGCTATGTTCTGAGAACTTTTCAACTGTCAACAATTGTAGTAGTCCAAGGGTGGATGTTCAGTATGGCACTGTCACAGACTCTCCTCCTCTGCCGCGCAACACACCATGCAACCACCGGGGTTTCTCCAGCATTCCTCATGCTGGGTCGCGAGCTGGAGTTGCCTTTATCTAGACTTCGGCCACCAACTCCAAGGCCACAGCGGGGGACCAACCATGCTGAAGCTTCAAAGTAGCATGAAACAAGGTTTTGAAAGGACGCACAGGGCTAAGTCATCCACTATCTCCATGTCTGATTTAGTTAGAGCACACCAGCCCCACCGTGGCGACAAGTTGAGCTCCTTTTAGTCCTCTTCAAGTCAGTAAATGACTGGGCCTGGCGAGCTTTCAGTTGTCTAATGGCTCACCATGGCATGCCAGGCGGTTGCGCAAGGTGCTGCTCTATTAGTCCCTCAGGATGCATCTGACATCAGGGACATTCCTCGGACCAGGGTTCTCACTCAACCTCCTGAGCCATCTGAGCCCCAGCCGCCAGAGCTCCGGCCAGTTCGATTTTGTTCAAGGCCTAGACACTTCCAAGACTGTGTTCCACACTTAACTGAGGGGAGGGAGGGAAGGGGGGGGGCGGGAATGTTATGTTTGGAATGTCATGTTCTGACATTAATTGCCTATGTGACCTAGCTAGTTATCTAGTGTGATATTATTTGGCCACTGTTGAGAGTTACAGAAGGGGGATTCTCGCGAGTATTTGGATATGTGGGATAAGAGGATTAAACATGTCGGATTGATTCCAATCGTTCTCCGTGTCTGGTTGAATTCATACGTAACAGTCAGAATTAAAACCATTAAAACCATCCCGGAATTCTCTCCAATGTTGGTTTGCTTCCTACCTGCTTCCAACCATATGCTGCATGATGGAGTACCATTGATAGTCTCCAAAGACTTAAGTGTCAGGTGGGTCATGGTCTTTGGTGAAAATAATACATTTTCCATTATAACTCACCAAGTGTCCTGTCACTTTCTGGTTTTTGAACCCTAGCCTGTTTACTACTTCTTTTCTATCTTTTGGAATTGTATTGCATTCTGCCTGCCTGTTACCAACCTGGACTATCTGACCCTGACTTTGTCTGCAGTAAATCTGTTTTAGCTTTTTCATCATTGTCTGCGGCTGGGTAATTTCAGCGGTCTGAAAAAAAGGCTGAGAAATTTATTAACAATGTCTTGGCCCTATAATAAACTATTCCAGAAAACTTGTTACACCTTCCAGCTAATTTTTCATTGCATTTTTACAGTGCAAGTGAGGGTCAACCGCCAATCAGTTGTTTAAAAAAACAAAAAAAAAACAGCACACCAGACTTTGTGGTAGAATTAGTTTGCTACTGCCGTTAACATTGTTCAGTGCCCTCAGTATGATTGGCCTTTTTACCCTCCAAAAAAGGGTTTAATGCTAAATAAATTCTAAAAAACATTCAACTACATTTCTTTTAACTGAAGGTTTTAAGTTCTTGGAGATTTCAAGAATTTCCATCACACAATGAAGCCACCTCGAAAGCAGGAAAAAAAATTTGGCCTAAATTTGCATGGAATTAGAGCTCTGTTACTGTCCATCGTCCAGGAAAGAGATGAAAAGATCAGACTTTTAAAAAAATGGTTTTAGAATATTTACACCTTTTTAGAGGTATAAGAGGCCAGATTGTAAATTATGGAAAACCTTCATAATACAAAGTGGAACTCCAGTGGTAAACATTGACTATTATTTTGTCAACATCATTTGCAACTCAGGAGTCAGATTTGAACAACCCAAATTCCAAACCAGGTGGTAATCTGTAATATAAACAAAATTTCATTAGCAATATCATGCAGTGGGTAATCTTCGCTTCTGAAGGTATCGGACCTGCCCCCTAGAAATCATCGAAGGGCCAAGCATAGAATAATGCTTCTGGGATAAAACACAAGCTGCAACTGGAATGCTTTTTGGTGTAAATTCAGCCTCATTCTGCCTAGAAGCTATTTCTAAATATTACTGTAGAGTACAACAAACAAGTTGTAGTCTAATAAATGAACTCTACTGCAACAAAATCAATAAAAGGCTTCGGAGATTAATGTTTAATGGGTCTCTCTCCCTCAATTCCTTTCATAAACTCTGTAGTTATGGGCAATGATTGGTTAAGACAAATGATCCAGCTTTTGATTGGTCCATTTTTTCTGCTTTTTGGTGAAGTTGGATTGAAGCCTAATTTCAAATACATGACAAAATATCTGTGTTTATGTTTTTATAGGGCCGATGTTTTATATTTCCCTGGGAATAACAGTTCTGGGCCAATAATGATTGGGCCTGGCAGCAGCTCTTGTTTCGAGGGCATGTTGTTTGTCCACTCTCGAAATAAAGTTTGTGAGTGTATGAGGGCAGGATTTATATTTGGGGGCTGGCTGGATGATTACTTTTAAGAAATCAAGAACAGAGAAATATAGGATAAGTTTTGTAATATTCTGCACCAAGTATTTTGAACGACAATGTTCTGGTATTCCTGAAGTGTCTGTCTGTCAAGGGACTTTGAAATTATCCCTACTTTATCTGGCTTTACAGTGCCCGTGCATCTCAAAACAAAAGGGCTAATTTCCTCAGTCATTAAAGCCTGAATTTACAGATGAAAAGTAACAACAAATAGAGTCTGAGAGGTCAAAGAGAGACAGTAAATTGATATTCTGCCAATTAGCCTTATTTCAGAAGATCCGAGCTGTCTCGAAGCAGATAAGTAGGAATTACTCAAGCTTGATCTGCATTCGCTGTTGTAAATTGATTTTTTGAGGCCCTCTCTCCCATGAAGAGAGGACCTCTCATTTGAAGTTCTTCTCTCTTTATACACTGGAGTTAAGGATTCCATGCTACTTCCTTTGTTGAGAGCAGTGGGTTCAGTCTGCAAGTATCGTACCTCGTTGCTAACAAAATAAGACAGGCAGTATAGCACTATATGTTATGTGTAGAGACAGAAAAACACCTCAAACAATTCTCTCAATTTAAATGAACAATAAATACCATTCTATGCCATGACCATAGGCACCTGATTCTTTCATGATTACTCAGTTCTGCTGCCTTTTTTCTTTTTTATTTCTGTTCTTCCTTTTCCATTCTTTGATCTGTGCCATGTGTCTGTAGATTAATAATCGTCCCTGTGCTCATGTCTTTATTCCCTTGTGTCGCCCTGCCTTCCTCCTTGTTATCCTGTCTTTGCTCATTAGTTTCATTACAAGTGCTGTAAAAAGAGTAATTGATAATTATTTTAGGTTTTTGTACTTGATTTCTTTTGGTTTATTCACTTCATGGTTTACATTGTTAAAAAAAAAAAGTTGCTTTAACTTCAAGAACTTACTGTCCTGCTGCCTTATTTTTAGTTACATGAACTTAAGATGAGAAGTTGAGGTACTTCTCAACTTACAGTATTTGTCTTGAATTCCTTAAATTTTAAATCAAACGGCAGCCTGGACACAAACTTTTATGAGTAAAACAACGATAGTTTTTACAATGCGTCCTGTTCATTTGATTTTCCTTCTCCCAGTGTTTATACCTGTCTATATTTCCCTTCCTTTTTCCACTTGTCTTGCCCTCCCTGCATCTCTGTTTCCCTCATTGTCTTATGATTTTGTTTGTGGCCACACCCATCTCTCCTGTCTCTTGCGTCCCACTCGACCTGTCCCTCATTTCCCTTCTCACTGCTCCCTAGCCCTTCTCTTTTCCCCTGTTCCTGGCGAGTTTGTCTCTGTTGCTCATGTTTAGCAGCTCATAAGTTTTTTTGTTCAAAGTCCATGTTTCTGTGTTCAACTAACTCTGTTTTCCACTTTTTAAGGTTGGATTGCCCTCTGTCTCTAACTGTCTCCCGGTTACCTTTCTGCCAGGCTTTCTGGTTTTTTGTAGTTTTCATTTTACTTCTCTGGCTGTCTGACAACTCCGTAGCCCTCTGTGTTAATTAAATAACATCAGAAGCTTAAGCATACTGTGCAGTGATGCGAGAAGGCTTCGCTGCAACTAAGTATCGTAGAGGAGGATGTTTTGGTGTTTGATTTTTACCGTTTGATGAAAATAACAAAGCAATCGCCTAAAATCCTAATGAACTTAGTCAACTGGAATTATAGGTCCCACATTTTAATAAAAGCACTGGGGGAATCTCAAACTATTTATTTGTTCCCCCAACGTTAATTGTGATGGTTGGTTTTTTGAGACGCCAAATGCTGGCCAGAACAAAAGGAAGAATAGCAAAATAAGAGACAAACACGGGCAGAAATCAGAGAGGGAGGCTTGTGGTTCAAAAGGAGCTAGATCCAGTTCGAGAAACAATAAGGAAGCAACGCGAGATCAACAGAATGAAATGAAAGGGAAAAATCTCGGAAACCGAGATAAAAAGAATTAGCACCTGACAGTGCCCAGAAAGAGGAAAACAGAGAAAGATTCCCTTGCTAACTAGCACATTTCTCTTTTACAGGTAATTCCTCAGCAGCTCTCTAACTAGAGACCTTACCGGCTAAAGTGCAAACAAAACACTGACACTCTCGCAAGGGCAGCGAGGCAGAACTTGGGCTTAAAGAGAGTCCGGGCACTTTCCCCAATTAATGCCAGCTGGCCCAAGAATCTGATTGTGGGCAAAACAATATCATCCCGGAGGAGAGCAACAAAGAAAGCTCCCAAAGCCAACGCCGGCCTCCAAAACCATGACACTAATACTGGGGGTATATTTGCTTGGCGTGCTCCATTGTTCAGGCACCGATGACCATGATGGTGAAGCAACTGCAGTCATTAGCAGGCCTTTTACAGATGCTGGACCAAAGATGGAGCTGTCTTTAAGGAGACCAGATGGTTTTTTTTTTATCCAGCACCCCAAAGATAGCTGCATTTCATTTCCCTCTCACAAGTAGGCTAAGGATCTTAGCTAGCTGCTACATTTTACAGATCAAGTTTCAGGATTACTCAGTTGTCTGCGCAAGGCCCACAAGTGCACAAGTGGTGGTTGAAGCAGTGTATTGTGTGTCATTTTCGAAGCAAGTGACCACAGCTTCCCCATAGCCAGTCACTTCAATATATATTTTTAAAAACTGGCAGAATTATTCAATTAATTGAATTGAATTAGTTGGGGCCCTTTTGTGGGCGAGGCCTGCTTCAAATAAAATTGGTAAAACATAACTAAGGCTGGGTCAGAGTGATCATTGGCGTTATGCTATTTTCATGCAGGTATTTTAGGTATATTTTAGGTAGTTTTCTGGTTTTTTTTTAATGTTTTTTTTGAGGCAATAGATGTCAAGATCCAGATAGATGTGTTCTAGTTAGGCGCTATACGCCATCGTAATTTTTGTTTTTTCAAATTTTTTATAGGAGGCTATGTATCTGGCAATTGGTACTGATATGGGATCAGTAAGACACCAGATGCGGGGAGAAGGGAATGAGGATTTATTAATAAACAAAACAAAACAGGCACGAGGGCCAACAAAAAACTTGGCCCAAAGGGTTGCAAAAAACAAACTGAGGTAAGCTACACAGAGCTATAAAACAATAAATGCAAAAGGCAAAAAACAAAAGGCACTGGAAACTCCAGGCGAGAAGATCAAGTAAAATAAATAACAAGACTAAATATATATACACAAAACAAGACGAGAGGCTAGGACAAATACTAGGGAACTTGACAAGAACTTGGCTAAACGAGACGCAACTAGAAACAAACTTGAGACACTGTCTGCCAGCCAACTTCCACCGCAACCAGATAAAGGCTTGGAAATCATGACATGAGGGGTAACACCTGGAGAGAGAGAAACAAGAGGCATGGCAAGATCAAGACATGGACAGAGATTGGATGACATGACCTGCTCATTAAGAGAATGAGCGTGCTCAGCTTAAGTACCAATTAAGTATGCAGTTTGGAAGCAAGCATGAATGTTAAGAACAGAAAAGCACAGCAAGATCTTGAAATAGCAAAGCAGGAATCATGACAATAAACTCCCTGTCTAAATTAGTAATATTAGTAATGTGCCTATCTAAGAATTACACCATCCCAGTGAGTGTTAGTAAATGTTAGTAACTTAAAAACAGTTAATTGTCAATTAAGCTTAGAGAGCCCCGAATCAGCACAGCATGGAAGGAAGGGGAAATACCAAAGCCAACCAGAGCTCAGAAATGTGCAACAACGAAGGCACGGGGCGGAACGCAGACAAGCGGTGGAGTGGCATGGCAGACCTGGCATGAACAAAAACATGGAAAAGTAAAAACATGGACAAACATGAATTATGAAATGCTTGATACTAATACAAGAAACTGTTAAAACTATGACGACATGAACATGAACTTGAACTATGAAACTATGAACTATGAACTATGGAATCTTGGAACATGAAACTGTTAAAACCATGAATAATACTGTTCTGGCCAAAGGCCAGAACCCCGGAACACAACAGGTACAATATTGACTTAGGCCTATGGGAGAGATATAATGTTGTGTCTCTCTGGGATGAAATCGCAAAAAATATTCTAAAATCAATTGCCAACCATGCCGAAAAGCTAAACACTACATCCTTTTGGGATGTTGCACCAGACTTCATTAAGCTTGCATTTAAGATATCTGCAGCGAAAATCTGTGCGAAGCAGCTAACACTGACTTGCACTTAGACTGTAAAGATAGGGGCCTTAACATTTTCAGCATCTGACTGAAACTTAAAACAAGGGCTGGTCTCATATTAGACTAGCAGTTTTACAGCATAGTCTGCGAGCAACACCATCATTTTACGAAAATTTCAAGTCATTTCAGACTGGAGGGTTTGGTGGTGTTTTTATTTTTTTGGCCATGCTTACATGTGGGATTCATTTTTCATGTTATGTGGAATCTCCATTCACACTCAACAAACTGTTGTTTCACATTCTATGGCTGAGCCAGCAGATTTTTATCTTGCCAAACTGTGGAGGGCATTTTTCTTTTTTTTCCCCAAACAAGGTGTTCAGTCAACCTGAGCCTGTAAAATGTGTGATCCATTGAGACATAAGTAACTAAAGAATCTTATTTGGAAGAGTTCAAATTATGCTTGTCATCGATCGATCGAACAGTACATGCTGTGACTACAAAGAAAACAATACATGATAGAATGTTGAAAAAAATTTGTATGCACCACCAAAAGCGGTGTGTTTTTTTGTTGCTTTAGTCACAGAGTGCATCGGAACACGAGGAAAAAAAAAAAAAACAGGATTTCCAAGCAGGCGAGGTGCCAGGATTTCTATTTTGAGTGGGCCTATCGAATTTTGGCTGGGCCTTCTACTTCAATATTAATACTGTTTGCTTTCCTTGGCTGGCAAGTGACTTATATCAAACTATGGAAGGTGAGAAGAGACCGTATCTTACTTACTTTGCTTACTTTTTGCGGAGGTTAAACCAATACATCCATCCAATTAGAGCACTAGTATTTTGATTCTGTATAAAGAACAGCCATCTTATTTGGCTGGATTATTATTTATTTAAGTAGGCCTATATTACAACCAGACCAACATGGACTGCTGAGTGAGCTAGACTGATTTTGAACAGGAGAGAGATAAAAACACTGTGCTCTCAATTCACAATATTTCCAATAATGACTCTTACGTTTTTAAGGCGACATCAAGACAATTACGTGAGGCAGGAATTTTCAGCTCAACCTCCTGTCTTGCCAACACAGATTTTTAGGTTCTACGATTCTAAATAGTAAATGCCTTTGCAACTATGAAATTAGAGAATGACTGCCACAGCGTTCCATACCGCCAATACATGTATTCCATACATTTCGAAACTAAGGTATTACTATAGCTCACACAGAATGCTGGGCGATAGCCTGCATAAAAATATAGGCCAACAAAAAAACCGAATCCTTTCATTTCGGATGAGGAATTTATTTACAATGCTCAAAGGCACTTTTGGCTTCTCGAATTCGTAATCAAAAATCTCCAAAACAACAAGAGAGAATCAGTCGAGGAGTCTGACGATTTAAGAACGATGCACTTAGTATATCTGTAAAAGGTCAAATATGTGGCCATTGAAGTTGGGTCACCCACCCACTGAAAAATGGAAAGGACAGACAATCTACTGGCAAGATTAGCTAATAATTTATCCCAATCACTTAACATGAGTTTACCTGTATGAATTTTTTTTTCATGAAGATGACTAAGCACAAAAATAATATGACCGCTCTGAATTCATCCTGCTTGCCTACTAGTTGCTTTTGCCTTTTCAGCCTTTAGGAGTCCAAGTGGGCAACTATTTAAATTGGCAGGACAGATACTTAGCTATGTTATGGGGCACAGAAATGAGGTACCAAAGTCTGCATTGCGATTATTTCTGGCAGATATGGATCTTTTTGGGACTCGTGCAGTATTGAAAATGGGTTTCGTTCATAAATTCCAAACCTAACGTGGGACGGCTACATCGCTAGCCAAGGAAAGGCACACCATACATGAGCTATATAACTTTCACTGCTCATATCACTTTCAAGTAACTTGGGACCCATATAAACATTTACAGACCTCATTTTCCAGGTTCTACATGAGTGGATGTTTGCACACCGGCTTCAACTCGTTTGCAGGCAAAAAAATCTCCGCGTGTTTATTTTTACACACTGCCTGAATATGAGCGATCAGCAGTTGGCATGGCAGCTGGCTCCTCGAAGACCTGTCAGCCAGTTAGACAGTATTTGGACGTGTTTTACTGGAATAAACACCCTCTGATAAGTCTTTTGTGCCTCCATTCATTGAAGATTAAAAAATACAATACTGCCATCTTGTTTTACTGATGTTCAGTTACGTCATGACTTACAGCTCAGAATGAAGAATTTTTCGGGGCTAAAGAAAACATAGGACCAAGGGTTCTGTGGCTAACTGGCAAGCAGTCTTACAGTGATGATACAAGTTATGAAAATTTCATGTGAAGATTTCCATCTGAATCAATGAAAATCAAGGTCAGGATCACTAAATAAAATGCTCTCATACATTTATAAGACCTTCTGTAATACAATCCTGAGCTCTGAAGTCATTAAAAATGTCAATATGTATTCAATATGTCAATTGTGAACTTTAAAGGTCACAGAGTGTCAAGTTGTGGTCAGCAAATGGACTTCATAAATAACTTTCTAAATGTCTCTATACAAACCTTGGCTCAATCTGTGACCATTTTGGTGATACAAGTCATTGTAATTTCACTGTGGAGTTTGACCCTCAAAGGTCACTGACAGTCAAGTTGAATGTTACCAAATGAAAGTTCATATCTGACTTCCTAGATGTCAGTAGCACAAACTTAGGCTCCATCTGTGACCTTTTCAGTGAAAGAAGTCATTGAATTTTCTCTAGGTCAAGTTAGACCTTCAAAGGTCAATATGAAGGTCACCAAATGAAAGTTCATACATAACTTCCTATACTTCTTCTATACAAACCTACACCCAATCTGTATCAGTTTAGCTGATATAAGTCATTGAAATTTCACTGTATAATTTGGCAGGTCAAGGTCATTGTAGGTCAAGTTCAAGGTCACCCAATGAAACTTCATACATGACTTCCTATATGCCCACAGTACAAACCTAAGGTCTATCTGTAATATTTTTGGTGATAGAAGTCATTGAAATTTCACTGTGTGAAGTTTGACATTCAAAGGACACCGAAGGTCAAGTTCAAGACCAACAAATCAAACTTGATACATGACGTCCTATAAGTCTTCACTACACATATGTTCCCAATCTTCAATATTTTCAAGCCTAGAAGCCTTTGAAATTGTAACATTTTGCTTGACCTCAAGTTTGACCCTTCAAGGTCATCTGAGATCGACTTTAACACAGCCAAAAATATAGGTCATATATTACTTCCTATATGTCAGTAATACAAACTTAATCTCTATCTGCAACCATTTAGCTTCCACAGGAGATTTGGGCCATTCTCCAATACACCCAATGTTAAAGTACAGCGCCCCCACTAGACCCTCTACTGTCGATTCAATCAAAATGGAACTTGCTCTGTACATAAAGTGTATCATGGTGAGTTGATTGCCAGATTTAGAAAAAATGTTATCAGACAGTTTTTGAGAAATACTTTTTTATTTTATTTTTTATCTTTCTTTTTTCTTTTCTTTCTATCTTTTTTTATCCAAAGTCATATCTTTTAACATTGTTAATGTATTCCCTGACCACGAGTTTGACCTTTCAAAGTCATCTGTGGTCAACTTTAACATAGCCAATGTATAGGTCATATATGACTTCCTATTTGTCGATAATACAAACTTAATCTCTATCTGCAACCATTTGGCCTCCACAGGCCAACTTGCATACTCATAAAGTATAGCGCCCCAATTGACCCAATCCTGTCAATTCAATCAAAATGGCGCTCGCACTGTACATTGATGGTACCAAGGTAAGTTGATTGCCTGATTTAGAAAAAAATTTATCTCACAGTTGTTGAGAAATAATTTTTTACAATTTCTCAGTCCTATCATTGACTTTGGAGCCAAAATTTCAAGGGCCCATAAAATGCACAAAAAAGATTAAATCAAAAATCCGAGAAAATCATCTGGAGATATGGTCTAGTAGCATGTTATTTTTACACGAAAATTTGTCTGGCCAAGAAAAATATGAAAAATGTTCCGGATGACGGACGCCACACCATGACAATAGCTTATCATAGGGCCGGTAGCTTAAAAATCTTCGGGGCTACAGCCTGGCCAGACGATGCCACTGCTTGTCATTGAATTTTTATTCAGCACAAAACAATTACATTCGCCACTGTGACTGCTGCTAGTAATTTTCTCCTCGTCACTGATGGATTACAATCGTGTGATGAGTGTCAGCGGGAACACTGGGGTGGGCCAGTTGTACAAGTTGCCCAGGCCCGGTTGGCCCACCCGTGATGCCAGGCCTGTTTCCAAGTATTTTCCTGTTTTTATGGAGTGAACCTTCATTAAAATGAATTGGAAATGATTCCCCTGAAGCCGGAGGCTGAAATTATGCGATGTCCTGCAGGTTCTCTGTTAAGCATCAATTGGCATAGATGAAAAAGTCACAATGGATTCAGACTTCTTATACTGCATACGTACTACAAAGATCACAACCAGCCATATAAAACTGGTTGGGTTTCTTTTTAATGAGTCTGTTGAATTGTTAAATAAAAAACAAGCAAATTCATTGTTCACAATATTCTTTTGATAAGTGCGGCATTAAGCTTGACCTGATATTTCTTGACTAGCAATCCCTCATATTTGAAGTTTAGGAACACTCGTATAGTAGAATTTTCTGTTGGAGAGATTGGTCTGGCAAAATACTGGACATTATGGGGTCTCTTCTCCCATTAGCGCGTAAGTCCTTTTTTACGCGATTCGAGTTAAGCGCTTTTGAGTTACGCGTATCCTCCCCTACTCGCTTTGATCACGCCCACAGCGCTTAACTTCAGAATGTAGGTGGCCTTATGAAAGAGGTGTGACTAATCCAAAAGAGAGGCAGACAAAAGCTCATTGATTATGGCTATCAGGAAAACATGGAAAAAGGATTTTCAGATTAACCATGAAAACGCATTTGTGGTCCATGGAAAACGCAAACCAGACTTTAAATTTGAATATCGTGGGCCTGCTGATAAAACCTCATATCTCTAAACTGATAAGAAACAAAAACTCTTATGTCCACTATTCTTCCATGCAGAATTAAACATTTTTTTATTTTAAATTATATTTATCGATTTATATTATTTTATTACTATTTTTAATTTTATGTATTTTTTATTTTCCTGTGAGGTTTATCATTTTGAAGATACAAAGTTTTCTTAGCAGGCCAACGATACGCCGCTGTAATAGTAGTCCTATGTAGCCTATTTCTGTGCCAATTACAAGAAGTAATGCATCTCTTGTTTATTTCTTATTCTAGCCACCATGGCATTAAAGCTATCCAAACAAACAAATTGCCGCGATAATGAAATAATAAAGAATTTAGCGCTTCTCAACCAGCGTAATCAGAGCATTGAAAATGTGCCCCTCCTACACCAGCCACGCTTTTACAAACAAAGGATTCTTACCCGCACGCGGTAAAATCTGCGGGACGAAAGCCAGGCTCTCTGCACACTGGAGAAATGTGCACGCAACAGGTGGTGGGCAACAGTCATCCCTGGTGCATTTCACTGCACTGGAGGAGGAGATGGCATCCACTCTTTCTGCAGTTGAAGTGTATGGAGAAGAACTTGGAGTGGATACGGATGAAGGAAGGTTTCGTAAAATTGCCATTTTTATTTGCCTAATCTCAAAGTATCACTGTGATAGGTACTGGATACAAGCTTAATATGGTTCCAAATATTTATTGTATTTTTTTCGGAATTTCAAGCAGTTGCGCAGTACATAGGCGTCATGGGTTGAGCCAGGGAATTTGGCGCAGATGCTTAATATGCGCGTATCATGATTGCACATAACCGGAACCTAAATGCTGTGCCAACGTCTACGGTCTCTGTAAATATTCTTATTAGTGGAAGGGGTCCTGATTGCAATGTGAGTACGATCAATGGCTCCAACAACACTGGGGAACCTGGCGACACGGTAGAGCCCCTTCTTAACTCTCCGTCTTTCAGCTGGTGTTTTGAGGAACTTTAAGTGGCTGATGTGGTGCAGCATAGCGTCAGCCAACTGTGTCTGACACCTTGACACAGACGCCTGTGATATGTGCATGACATCACCAGCCACTCTCTGGAACGACCCAGATGCCAGGACCGATAGCACAGTTCAGATCTTAATGATCAACGGTATGTTTGTAATTGTTTGTAATGCATTTGTTACTGAACTAATTGGAGAAGAGACTGCTGCGTTATGTCATATGATGATTTTGTTTGATAATTTATTATGGTTATGAGAAATGTAGTTTAGAAATAAAGATGAACAACTGAATGCCTCAACCTTTACCAGGTTAAATAAAATAAAATTAATTTTAAAATTTGGCCTATAACCGACATCAAACGCAATATACCATTTTGCCTTCTGTTGGCGCTTGACCTTAAAACAGCCCTCAAAAGCGCTTTACAGAAAAAGCGCGTAAGCCAGGGGGAGAATACGCGTAAGTGTTATTTGCCTGAGAAACGCCCAAAAATGCACCGATTTTGGCCTGCTCCGCCCCAAGTGCATAACTGCCTTCGGGGTGCGTAATGCACAGACTAAAGTCGAGGGGAGAATACGCGTAGCCTGAAAAGTGCGTAGCTTCGTGCTTTTTTCGACTTATGCGCATGGGAGAATAGACCCCTATGTGAACAAAGAAAAATGACATATCTAACCTAAAGTTGTTTTACGGAATATAATCTGATGAGCTCATATCTGATAAGACACTTTGCTTGAGTAGAGAAATAATTCTTTGCTATATCTACAGAATATACAAAAGATTATTTGCATATTATTTGAGGGTTATTTTTAGTTCCGCCTCAAATTTATCTACATTGTTTTTTCATCGATATTCCAAAAGCAATATTATTGCACGTGAACATTTTGTGCGCATTTTATTATTGCCAAACAGTCAACTGCCTTTATGATATGTTTATCATCACTTTGCAATGACATGTAAGGTATTTACCATTGTAAAGCAGCTGGTGGGGGGTGATTTAAATCCCTGACATAATAGGAAATCATATGTTTATGTTTCACTTGGGCTACATGGAGGTGCATTAAGCTTTATATTGTTAGAACCTCACTCAAGGTATAGGACACAATTGAAATTTGTTCCTAATTGCCTGTGAACTGTGATTTGTGAATGTATGTTCACTGCAGCCAAGGCCCTTAATTGAGTGGTGTCTGATCCAGTGCGAAGAAATCTGAGCAGTAATGAGAACTTACCAAACACCAGGAGATTTTGTACTCTGAACAGAAATACTGCAAGCCTCAGTTACCCACCTTTATTCTACCTGATGAATTCTGCTGCTGTAAGCAGCCTGGATTAAGGAGAGTGCATTTAGTTGAAAAATGGCGTTCACTTAGCTCAGGATCAACCTCCATCATTGTATCCTCCCAGTTGGCAATGTGAAAACATGCTTCAAAACAAGTGGTATTCTGGAATTTTCATTTTAGAGAGGGAACTGGACAGAAAATATACACCAGGATGTATTACTCTTAGTCATACCAGTCATAAAAAAACAAGAAAACACAAATACTTAAGAAATTTGTCAAAAACTTGTTTAGTACTAAAAATTATTTTGTTATTTATTCGGCAAATAATGAACTGAAACCACTATTGTACTTATTCACACATAAAAACAAAACAAACAAAAAAAAAAACCAATATTTTTTATGGCCTCCTTTGGCCTTGATAACGGCTTGCATCCTTGCTTTCAACCAGGAAAACAAATTTTAATGTTCAGGAATGCAAGAAAAAAGTTATTTGGCATCTTAATGAAAAAAAAAAAATGTGTTTAAGCATTTTTTCTGCTTTTTGTAAAACAGTAAATTAGAAAATTCATGGATAACAACAATAATTATATTTCAGCATTAAAAATATAATTTCAGTTAAAGAGCTTTCACGTACTGGTGGATTAACCATTACAGACATTAAATAAAAATTATTTTGGTAATTACCAACACTGTTAATTTGGGGCAGCTGTGGCATAAACCTTACATTTGGCAGTGGTCTAATAAATTTGTTAAGCACTGCATATTCATATGCAATATAAATACATTGTACTACCTTGAAATACGGATTAAATTCAGACTGCACTGAAATGCCAGTTCAAAGTGCTGAAGGTAGTTCATACTGCCTGGGAAACTGAGTTAGAAGAGTACATCAATTTTGATTTTGACAAGTGAAAGATAACATAAGACCCTGCAACCGCATCCCACAAATGAAATGATATTGTTTTTCAGCTCATATATGTGCTTCTCTTTCCAAAGCTGATGATTGCATTTTTATCGAGTTGCCACCCAGATGACGGGAGCGGTACTTCGATTTTGCAGTATTTTGATTTGTCAGCCTCTTGGAATTTCTTTCCCCCTACTCAAGCAATGTTTGGATTTAAAAGGATCAATAGTTATTAATCCTGGGTGTTTCCAATATAATTTTCCAAATTATCCATGAAATTTAGCAAGTTAGCTGATTGTTTCCATACCTTGCTGCACAATCCTGGCTGTAGTGTCAACCAAGGTTTCAACACAACTGTTTCAGCAATGCGCTACGGTGTATAGAATGGGGGGGGAATACTTATATATATATATATATATATATATATGTATATATATATTTATTTATTTATTTTATTTTTATTTTTTTTAATGTTTTAATATATTATATTTATTCTTAAATTATTTTAGTAATCGTAAGATGAGTCTAAATACATCTATGTCAGGGAATTCAACTGTTGACAGTGCTGACATCTGCTCCTCTCCAGTTCATTCTACAACTCATTCAGAACAAGGAATCAAGTGCACAAACAACTATGATGCTAGTAAACTCGTCTTCTTTTTCTCGATTCCTGAAAGGAACCAAAAAAAAAAAAAAAAGCACCATAGCCAAGCCATTATTGGATGCTCCAGCTGGACAATGGTCCTTATCAAACACTTAACGCCATTAAAAACGCAACGGTGAGGTATTTGCTGTATTTGCTGTATTTGCAAAGTGAGAATCAATTAACTTTTATTGCTTTTCAAGTTAGGCACCAGTGGAAATAAATAAAAGGGCGTGGTATTGTAATTCTGACACGTGCCACATGGATGCGCCACGCACTTCAGTAGTAACAAACATTGAGCTGTTTGTGATGTGTACAGCGACACTTGACTTGTTCTTTTGGGTTTGGTCAATAGCTTACATAAAGCCAAAAAAAAATAAACAGAAAAATGCTACTGTATCAAGAAAGTGGAATGGCTTGTGGCACAGGAAAAGAGCAACTGGCATGTTACAGACAGGTCTCACTCGCCGAGAGGTGGTGCGTCATTTGCACTGTCACCATTCAACAATCAGCTGGCTGTCTATTCCAGAATGGAACACAGGCACTGTCACAGACCGACCCCACTTAGGGCAGCCAGGAGTGACTACGGTAGCTCAAGAGCGCCATATCTGGTTACAGCATGCATGTGACAGATTTCGGACACGTTTTTATCCAGCCATACAAGACCCAATTGTGGAGGATACCTCTCCAAGACAACTCATTTACGCATTCTAGCATTTGATTGGTTGAAAGGGTGGGGCTATCTGAAGGCTAAAAGTCAAGAGTAAACTGACCACCCTATTCAGGTCATTAGCATTCATTTTTTTTTCAAGCGAGACTTGAGACAGGCAACTGGATCACCAGCTTTGATTGCATGTGTTTGCAATGGCTTACCCATGGAAGAGAACCGTAATTTGGCATTCCAGATTTTTCTTCAGTGCGTAACTAAATCACTTTTCCCATGGCCCAAATCATGACATACATTGATATCACCTTAAGTACGAATCACTTTTGTGGAAATTTCATTGTCTGAGAGCGTGAGGAAAAATGTTAAGTCATGCTGCTAATATTTCACCTGCAAAGCTGCAAATTCATACACGCAGTTACAATATGCTATCACTAGATGGCAGACCAGGATCAGTTATTGAATATTCACAACTGCCAGTCAACTGAAATCAGAAGTGACTCTCCATTCCCCCCAATATCTGTGCTTTTTTTATTTCATTGGGACTCCCCAGTATAATAAAGGCTAAATTAAATAATTCTTTTGTGTATTTGTACCGTTTTGTCAGTCACAAACAAGAGATGTTGCGGTACCACCTGTGACACCGCAGGGTTTGTTTTCAGCCAAAATACACTACATGGAGGGCAGAGAGCCCCCACTCTCCCCGTTACAAGTTAGAAGTCAATTCATCTAACCAGAACCGTCCAAAGCTGTTAAATTCAGGTAAAAATGATCCATAAAGCAAATATCGTACATAGTTCCTCAACTGTAATAAGCAGTTATTTAAAAAAAGGGGGATGAAGTGATTGCCTGATTTCGGGCTTCTACTTCCAGCTCTTCTTTGACTTGTGCACACAATAGTATTTGCAGGTCTGTTGAAGACATCATTAAGGCGCTGCTATTTCACCTGGCAACAAGAAATACTATTTTCTGATTGGCTGATAGGTTGCTGATTCAAGCAGAGCCGTCTGCCTTTGCCTCATCCATTCATAGATTACCAATCTGTTTTACAGTTTATATGTTACTAATGTGCGGCGAGTTTTATCATTCTCAGCGTAAGAAAGGTCATATGTGGCATGAGAGCTTGTGAACTTATTGAAATTTGTGAGTGTCACACTCAATGCGTGAGGCTTGAGAGCCCTGCTGCTTAATAGAGAGGATTGCGAGCTGACCTGCTAACATAGTTATATATCCACTCACTTGGTATCAATGTCCAGGTTACTAGATCTGAGCGGGCTGGTTTCATGAGTGCGCCAAGATGGTTGGCAGCTGTCAGTTAAGGTTGTGGCAAATTTATGTATGTGGCATTTTTGTATGAAAGCTTTGCAGGCACCTTGCGTAGCATAATAAAAAAAAACAGAGAAACACTCATTCAAATAATCTCTGTATCCAGTAAAGGCAGTATCTGCGCTCAGATTTACAAAAATTTTCCAGTTTGCACGCTACGCGCACTCACATATGTGTCAATTCTCACATTAGACCTACGCACTTGAAGTAGGCTATTGACCACACCCAAAAAAACAAGTCAAGTGTCACTGCAAACATCACAAACAGCTCAATGTTTGTAATTACTGAAGTTCTTGGCGTGTTCACGTGGTGTGCGTCGGGATTACAATACCATGCGTTTTTCTTTATTTCCACTCGTGCCAAAATTGTGACTCATGCTTAAAGGTTTTCTGCCACGGAATTATAAGTCTAACTTATTTTATTTAAATTCCCTTTCTGAATTTGAATATGACCATGTTTTTGCCTGACAACTATGTTTGGTAACGCCCCTAAAAATTCGTTTTTTTTCCACAACTGTTCCGCAGTTTGGGTGCAACGTATAGTCGGGAATGCCCAGCCCTGCCCCCAACTCGACATTCATAGGTCCTGCATACAATCCTGACCTATACCCATTGCGCTTCCTGTCAAATTGAGCAACATTGTTCAAAAAAAGGCCAGTCTACAATTATGGATGATGAGCAATCAGAAGAAGAGAATATTTCAGGTGCGGAATTGTCTGATTTTGAAGAGGGAGAGGCAGAAGAAAGGGGAATTCAACCGTACATGCTCAAGCTGCAAGCATCCAATTTTTTTGATTGAACCTTTATTTAACCAGGCAAGACAGATTAAGAACAAGTTCTTATTTACAACTGCGGCCTGGCAAATGATGATGGCTCGAAGGAAAGCCAAGCCATTCCCGGCATACATGATGACAGGGAAGATCTTGAAATGAGACTGGGCAACAATCACTGGTTAGTTATTTACAGCGTTTCCTCCGTAAGATTTGCAGGAACATGAGAACCTCTGCGATTTCATAGCTATTCATTATTGCAAGGCTGTCACTCAGTTGTGAGATACGAAGGTCTGCATGTCACTGGTTTTCATACTATCTGCAGGTTTAGCATTGGCTGTCAAATACAGCGGTGTGGCTCGTGGCCTCTGATTCGCAAAAAAAAAAAAGAAACACAAAACAAAAAAAAACGTTTTTTAAGCTCACTTGAGGTGGATTATCACTTTTGCGAAACAGACTTAATACGCATCATCTGAAATGGAAACTCGTTTTTCTAATAAAAATTGATGAGAGGGTCGGCTCCAATAAAGAATAGACACATGGCTACTTAATGCATGTTATTCTGCATAAATAGCCATGTGCTTACACTGTCCATAATCAACCTCCGCATATACCTCACTTAGCGGAAAAGTGCCTTTTTTCAGATTTTTCAGATCAGTAGCGCGAACGAGGGGTACAGTCATGAACAGTAGGCAATGCAAGACTGAAAACACAGTCTGACCATTCTCCATCTTCGCATTGAGGTTGCCTAGCAAGAAAGTTGGTATGTGTTTATCTGATATTGGTGCGCAGTCACATCACCGCCTACTTTAGAGTTATTTATTTGCGCTATACCGCTTGAGGGAAACATATGGAAACATTAGCGAATTTTCACAAGATTCGCTTCAAATTTAAATGGAAACATAGCAAGTGACTGCTGTAGAAAATATATTAGCAGCATCTCTGCTGCCCCTCTTCTTGGTGGCTCTGCTACATTCACCTCGATTCACCGTCAAAGTACCAAACTTCACCGCAGGAAGCGCATAAGGTTTTAATATTCGCTTTCTCCCCATATTAAAAGTGCTGTAGAGCCCGTTGTCAAAGTCGGTGTCCTGGAAGTGGTCACTGCAAATTATGCTAGACTCATTCGGTCTGTGCCACTTGGCTCGAGTTAGCCTCACTTTCACAACCCAAAGTTGTCTTCGAGCCTTATCCTTGGGGAAAGTGTGTAAGCTTGCCGCATCTTCGGTTGTTTAGCTACAACCGCCCACGATGCACCATCCTGGCATTTCAAGTACAGAAGCAATTTTTAAAATATCGCGTGAATACACACCGCCAAGCTTATAAAATGTCAGGTGCGTTCCCGAGTTTACGTCACGGGTGCACATGATCATGCATACTCGTTTTTTTTCCCGATTTTTGAAGGCTGGCCTTAAGAACTGGCAAAGTGGCTAAAATAGTAACTACGAAAATGTTTTTTTTTTTTAATTGTCAAAACACTGTTCACAGAGCTAATTTTAAAATGCTTATCAAAAGCAGTCCCTAGAACATATATCAAATTTTAATTTTTGATGGCAGAAGACCTTCAAGTTGTTAAAATGCTTTCTAAAAGAAAGGTGTTCTTATAGTTATGTCTATTAAAGGTCGGATTTTTCATTTTTCAGCGTGAGATGAGGGCTACTCACCAAATTCTTTTTGAGGCTGTCGATCAGATGAGTTGGGGTTTTAACAGTTTGGCCCTGATAAGAGAAGAAGTGATAAAGTAGAGTTGGTGATTCACCGTATTGTGAAGGAAGAGTCTTTATGGCTCACTCACTGGTTTAGTTTTTTTTTTGTGAATTCAGTCTGCTGACCAACAACACTCTGAAGCTCTGGAAAAGGGCAGAAGAGGATATCATGTATTATTCCACAAGATGATATATAAGTTAGACAAAGGAGCAAAGGTATTAGTGTAGAAGAGAATCTCAGGATTTTTCTCGGGTTGAAGTTTAAGTGGCTGGTTTTGGCAGGTATTATTTATGCATCAACCACTGATCCTGATACCATTAAAATGCCACAATTTAAAAAAAAAAAAGAGAATACCCTTAAAAAAACTAAACAGCGCCAAAAGGCCTGTGATTGTGGCGAACAGATGGCTGACTTCAAAATTGTTAAATGAGCCTGGGTACATTACAACCTCAGATCAGTAAAAAGTTGGAATTTTAATTACCTAGTATTTTAAATCAAAATGAAAACTGAAAGCAATGATTTGTGAATGACATTTGACCGATATTGCTCTGCGATCAACATGGAACAACAGCATGTTATTTAATGTTTCCCCACTTTAATTTATTATTGATTTTTTCAAAATTGACACTTATTTAAACTTAGATTTCTGCAGCAGGTTTCAGAAAAGTAGGGAAAGAAAAGTATTCACTGCTTGTAATGTTGCCATTCCTTTTCAAAACACTGAATGAACATTTGGGGACTGAATGACGCAGGGCAGACTCAGTACTCAAGCAGATCGTCACTCATCCCAATGATTTTATTCAAGCTTTTGCTGATACAATCCATAAAGAGACCAGGCAGAATGCAGCATAGAATGAGAAATCCAAATCATAAACAAGACATAGTCCACAGATTGACAGCCAAATGAGAGGTACACCAACAGCAGAGGAAATCCAAAATTGTTATCTAGAAGACTACCGAATAATCGTGAAATCAGAAAATAGGACAAACTCAAGAAAAAATGCAAAATCGTAAACAAAAACCGTGACAAAGAATCTCGTGGAAGAGCAGCATGCTGTAAGAATTGTGCTCTGAGCACCAGTGACGTGCACAGAGGACAGGAAGTGTTGAAATGGACTCAGGTGCAAAGATGGACTTGGTTGTAGTTATTATGCCTTCAGCACAGCAAGAAGGAAAAACAGGATACAATACAAAATAACAAGGAATCAACGTTCCAAGCAAATATAAATAATAATAATACAGACACTGGTGTTAAGTTGTAGTACAATGTATCACAAATGGAACAAAAGTAACAAAGTGTTGATATTAACAATGAACAGCAGTAAGTTCAAGAGTTACAGCACCCACAATAATTATTGGCATCCCTGGTTAAGATGTGTTCTTTAACTTCTAATAAATTCAGTTTTTTTTCTAAATAATATAGGACCACAATGAAAAAGAGGAAAATCCAACCTTCAACTCAAGTGCATTTATTCAGTGGGAAGAAAATTCCGCATTCAGAAATAATTCTTTTACATCAAATCATGTGTGCCACAATTATTAGCACCCCTGATGTTAATACTGTACAACCCCTTTTGCCAACAAAACAGCACCTAATCTACTCCTATAATGTTTCACAAGATGGGAGAATACAGAAAGAGGGATCTTCGACCATTCCTCTTTGCACAATCTCTCTAAATCATCCAGCGACCTGGGTCCTCTCCTCTGCACTCTCCTCTGCAGCTCACTCCACAGGTTTTCAATGGGGTTGAGGTCTGGGGACTGAGATGTCCATGGGAGGAACTTGATTCTGTGTCTGGTGAGTCATTCCTGTGTAGATTCGGCCACATGTTTAGGGTCATTATCTTGCTGAAAGACCCAGTGACGACCCATCTTCAGCTTTTGGGCAGAGGCCACCAGATTTTGATTTAAAATGTCCTGGTATTTCAAAGTGTTCATGATGCCATGCACCCTAACAAGGTTCCCAGGGCCTCTGGAAGAGAAACAGCATCAACGATCCTCCTCCATACTTCACAGGGGGCATGAGGTGCTTTTCTGCATACTCATCTTTTGTGTTCCGCCAGACCCACTTCGAGTGTTTGTTGCCAAGAAGTTCAATCTTAGTCTTATCTGACCAAAGCACATGGTCCCAGTTTAAGTCCCAGTACTGCTTAGCGAACTCCAGACATTTGCATTTATGATTGGGAGTGAGAAAAGGTTTTTTCCATGCATGCCTCCCAAATAGCTTGTTGGCATGTAGATAGAGCCTGATGGTTGTTTTGGAGACTTTGTGACCCCAAGATCCTACCATTTGTAGCAATTCTTTAACAGTGAGCTTTGGAGAACTTTTTATTTCTCTGACCATCCTCCTCACTGTGCGTGGTGGCAAAATAACCTTGTGTCCTCGTCCAGGCTGGTTTACCACTGTTCCAATTGTTTTAAACTTCTTAATGATTTGTGCCAGCCAACAGGGATAATATAAATGCTACCCGAGAGTCCTCATTAACGAATCGTGACAGCTGAGCCTTAAAAAGTATTTCACTCTGGGCAATGAAATCCTTACATTTTCTGGCCTTCTTTCTCGGCCTTGAGGCAATTGTAACTTAGGTTCTTGGGGATGATGTATAGACGGTGCTTCTGCAACTTTTTGTGAAACTTGTGTAGACAGAGACCTAACACTCTCAGTCAACCTTAACAGAGCGATCTCCTGATTCTGAAGTGAGTTCTTTTGAAGGCGGAGTCTCTCAACTAGCTCCGACTGCTGATTACCCAAGCCTGAAAGCAAATCTTGCTGGCTGGCAACAGCCCTTTTAATTTCAGCCACAGCTGATGTCTAGAGTGTACTGTGATGGCTGTTGAGTTTAAGACGCCAAACGCAGTGGCTAGAATAAAAGGGGAAAACAGCAGATGAGAGAGAGACACAAATATAATAAGAGGGTGAGACTCATGCTACCAACGGACCTAGATGTCGTCCGGGGAAGGTAGCAAAGCGAGCTTGAAAGGACAAAATGAAAAGGGGAAAAAAATACAAAGATTCCCTTGCTCTCTAAAACTTGCCGTCAAACATGCAGATAAATCGAGCAAACAATATCATCCCAGACGAGAGTAACAAAAGGAGCTCTCAAAGCTTCAAAACCATGACAGGACCCCCCCGTCTAAGGGACAGCTTCAGAAGTCCCCAAGGAAACCCGCGCACGAAACTCCGAAATTAGTGAGGGGTCCAAAATATCACGCGAAGAGACCCAGCACCGCTCCTCGGGACCATATCCCTCCCAGTCTACAAGGAACTGGACCCCACGAACTACACGGCTCTTGGCCCGAATGCAGCGCACGGCATAAACCGGCCCCCCCTCCACCGTTCGTGGCGGCGGCGGAGGTGTGTCGGCAGGTGCCAGGACACTGGTGCTAACCGGCTTAATCCGAGAGACCTGGAATGACGGATGTATGCGTAAAGATCTCGGGAGCTTCAGCTGAACCGTGACTGGATTGATCTTCTGCACTATTTTGAACGGGTCGATATAGCAGGGCGCCAGTTTTCGGGATTCCACCTTCAACGGGAGGTTCCGGGTAGACAGCCAAACTCTCTGCCAAACCCAATAAGACGGGGCCAAACTATGCCTTCTATCAGCAAAGGATTTCAGTTTGCGCCCCCAACGCAACAGCGAAGAACGGACCTTAGTCCAAACGGACCGACAGCGCCGAATTAACTGGATGACTGAGGGAATTTTGGAATCGTTCTCAGTCTCTGGAAGTAATCTTAGTTGATAACCCACTTGGGCCACAAATGGGGAAAGCCCCGTGGAGGAATTACACAAAGAGTTATGGGCATATTCGGCCCAAGCTAAAAATCAACTCCCCGATGAGGGATTATCCGCCGCCAGATATCGAAGAGTGTTTTCAAGAGACTGATTCGTCCGTTCCGTTTGCCCGTTGGTCTCCGGGTGAAACCCTGAGGAGAGACTCACTGTGGCCCCCAACTGCTTACAAAAAGCCTGCCAGAATCTGGCCGTCAATTGAGGACCTCGGTCAGAGACGACATCCTACGGAAGCCCATGTAAACGAAACACATTTTTAACTACAAGATGCGCCGTCTTCCCCGCCAAAGGCAGCTTAGGTAGCGCTACAGAATGAGCCGCTTTAGAAAACCGGTCAACCACTACCAAAATGACAGAGTTGCCGTCACATACTGGCAGCCCGGTAATAAAATCGAGCATGATATGTGTCCAAGGGCGCCTGGGAACGGGCAAAGGTCACAGCAGGCCAGAGGGAGGGAGGTGGGAAGTTTTATTTCTGGAACATACGCTACAGACCGCAGCAAACTCCTGAATGTCCTCCATCATGTCCGGCCACCAAAACTGTTGGGCAAGGAACTGCTTGGTTCGATGGGCCCCCGGGTGCCCAGCCAAGCGGGAAAAGAGTGTCCCCACTGAGGGACCCTTGACCTAACCCCAAGCGGAACAAATAAACAGCCAGGAGGCTCCCCCCCAGGACCGGGATAGGATTTTAATGCCTCCTGAACCACCGCCTCAATTTCCCATTGAATAGGTGCCAAGATCTGGGCAGAAGGAATAACAGGCTCTGGGGTAGGATTGCTTGCCGTGCGATTATACATATATGACAGGGAGTCAGGCTTAATATTTTTAGGGCCCGGGTGGTATGTGAGCGTAAAATCAAAGCGGTTAAAAAACAATGACCATTGCGCCTGCCGGGAATTACGCCATTTAGTCTGCTGAATATATTGGAGGTTTTAATGGTCGGTCCAAACCACGAAAGGGTGCTCAGTTCCCTCCAACCAGTGGCGCCACTCCTTGACCGCTAATAACTCCCGGTCACCAATACTATAATTGCGTTCGGCGGCGAACAAAGACCAGAAGACGCAAATGGGGAAAAGCTTATTATCCCAACGAGGGCGCTGGGACAGAATAGCACCCACGCCCACCTTTGAAGCATCAACCTCCATGACAAATGGGAGGGAGGGGTCTGGCAGAACCAAAATAGGCTCCGAGCTAAAATGTTTTTTAATTCCTGAAAGGCAGCATCAGCTGCAGGAGACCAAAAAAACGCTGAGGAGTTATTCCTATTAGTGAGCGCAATAATGGGGGCAGCAACCGCACTAAAATTATGAATAAACCTCCAATAAAAATTTGCAAAGCCCAGAAAGCATTGGACCTCTAACACTCTGTGGTGCAGGCCAATTCCTGACCGCAGCCACCTTGTCCGAGTCCATCCGCACCGACCCCTTAGAAACAATGAATCCCAAGAATGAGACAGTTTGGGCGTGGAAAACACATTTTTCGGCTTAAACAAAAAGTTTGGCATTGAGCAGGGCTTCTAGTACACGTCTGACGTGTTATTTGTGCTCCAACAGCGTTGAAGAAAAAATCAAAATGTCATCAAGATAAACGAGGACGAATTTCTCCAACATCTCTCGGAGCACATCATTGACGAATGCCTGAAACACAGAGGGGGCGTTAACCAGCCCGAACGGTAAGACCCGATATTCGTAGTACCCGTCATGCGTGTTAAAAGCCTTTTTCCATTCGTCCCTCTCCCGAATGCGAATCAAATTATAAACATTACAAAGATCTAGTAAAAAAGATGACGCCTCCTGCAGACGTTCAAAAGCGGAATTCATTAACGGAAGGGGGTATCGGTTTTTAATGGTGATTTTATTCAAACCCCTGTAATCAATACAGGGTCTCAGACCGCCATTCTTTTTCCCAACGAAAAAGAATCCCGCACCGGCAGGGGACGTGGACGGCCGAATAAAACAATTGGCGAGAGCCTGCTGAATATACTCTCGCATAGCCTTGCGCTTAGGTCCTGACAGCGAATATAGCGAACCCCTAGGCGGAGTTGTCCCAGGATAAAGATTAACTTTGCAGTCATACGGAGGATGCGGGGTAACGTAGAGGCTTGTTGTTTACTGAACACCTCAGCCAGATCGGCGTAATCCCTGGGAACATCCGGAGGCAAGTCAAAGTTCAGGGTACCCCAAATTCTTTACCCTGCTCGGGATCTAATGAATCCGTGACTGAATTGCTAAAGTCCTCCAAAAAGCAGTTGTCCTCCGGCTCTTGCCAGTCAAATTGAGGATCCCATTCGAACCCCTCCTCTGCCCCTTTTTCCAGTCTTGGAGGGTACGGAGCGATAACTTCCTCAAACTTGCTCTCGGCGTCAGCCTGCCCCATAGCTTCACGTCCGAAAGATCCATTATCATTAGTTCTACAATGAGTGCTACACTTGGGACCCCAGCGGATGATAGGATTAATCTGTTCCCCCCAGCTGGATCATGTTCCCGTAACCACGAATGACCCAGAATTATAGGGAAAGTGGGGGACCTGATAATAAAAAAATCGAACCTCTTCAGAGTGGCTACTGTAAACACCGTGCAACTAGGCCAAGGATGATCCTAGCTGAGGCAGAAGGTCTCAGCGTGTTTGCCTTAACAGCCAGGTAAAAGATGGTCCTTGCAGTCTCCATTATAATAATGGGGTCTGCCAACAGCGTCAGCACTAAACCCCTGCCCCAGGCCTCACGTGATGACGTCTTTCACGTTCTGCTTTTAAATGGCCTGAAACGTGCCTAGCAGATGCTGCAGCCCTAATATCTTAGCGTTTACAATACATCTGACTCCTTATAAAATTTAGGACACAAATTCTAGTTGCAATCATTTGTGGTTACCATGCGTTTGCATAAATATGATCTGATTTTAATTAGTCAATTTATTACTTAATTTGGAGCTCTGTAGTGCATCGGACTCATAACTGGTCTATACCTTACTCTGCCATACCAAAACCATCTGAACAACCCAATTCGGCGGAAGAACTCAGAGGCTGGCGGCCCTATTAAGCACAGTAATTTGCCATAGAAATCCACTATGACTAGGGATTACCAGGGCCCAAAGCAAGCAACTACAAGGCAAATTGGTATTCTCATCATTCAGAGGCCTTGCGTCTTTTAAGATTTCCGCCAAAAGATATAAACGGAATCTTGCTCGAAGCCAATTTTAGTAACACCATTCACAGCATGGAAAATCCACCTTATAACGCAGATGCCAAGCGTGTTGATCAGGCACGCAATTACGGACTACATTACTCAATTGAGAGCCAGGAGTCCGAACCAGAAAGTATATGTACGTTTAAAGTCAGAAACACACAACAGATGCAGATATGAATTTATTTCGCCAGGCAGGCACAAGCTTAAATCACAAGACCCAATGACATCGTTTCAGAAAAGATAAAAAGAAGTCAATTCATACCTGGCACAGCTCAAAACTACACATATACACAAAGTATATGAGGCAAGGGTCTGTCCCAGCAGGGTTAAAGGGGGGACTTTGTAAGCAGCAAGGAAAGGCAGAGAGGACTACATGCACCTGGCACATAGTCAGAATTCTAGCAATCAGACCCTTGTTGTTATAAGGGCCCAGCAGTTGGCAGAGACCCTCCAGGGTCATGGGAGCAGACTGAACAAGGGTCTGCTTGGCACCAACTTAGTTTGCCACAGCTGAAGTGGCCACCTGCCTCGGAGGCGAGGGACAATCTCTGGGGTAATGGTTGGCTCGAAAAATGGCGACCACAAACTTTTGTCCTGTGCTGCCCATGCCAGACAACGCCACAGTGTCATCCAATGGACTTTGACAGGACTGTGCCCTTAAAATTCAAATGCATTGCCTTCTATGTTAAAATTTCTAAAGACTTTTCATCTTCTGAGTTTAAACACTCATTTCGCTCTCATTGTCACAAAAATAATGTGTATTTCTGTTATACTGTATGATGAGAGTGGAGCAATAGCATTAATGTGATCTATTCTTGTAATTCTGTATTGTATTGGACATTTCATGACCAACTCTAACACAAGTATGTCGTATTTGGTGTCATTTTAATCCTCTAAATATCTGGAATCCCATAGGGCATATTTTGAAGGAATTAAAATTGTGCCATACCCTCATTTAATAACTTTGGAAGGAAATATACTCCAGTTTTCCTTGTGGTCATGTCTCCTCCCAAAGCCCCTCCGGAGAGGGGGAGCCTTCCTGGTTCGAATTACCCAAACGACCTATGACCCCGCCATAGGACGCAGTCTGGAGCTTGGGCATAAAAGAAGGGTGAACAGAGAAGTCGGGGAAGCTTGTATTCATCCTTCCCATCTCAAGGGGTCACATAAATTGCCCTGGGCTGCTTCTTGCTGGTGTTTCTGACCCACTGGGGATTGAGGGTAATTGTAGTGGGCTCAGGATGAGTGCGGCCCATGTCGAGGCCTGCAGGGAGTCGATGAAGTGCTGGGAGAACTAGCCCTGGCATAGAGTGAAGTTGAGAGGAGCATCACTGCATACGCACCCTCTGAACACCCCAACCTATTAGGTGCATGTTTCCTGAGCAGAGCGGATGGATGAGCTGGCCAGGATGGTTGCTGTCTGGCCATGTTTGCCTCTACCTGCGCTTAGTCAGTGTGGCATTCGACTTTCATACAGAACAGTTATAAAGAAGTGCAAACACATATGATATAACTGGACGTTTCATGACAACTCGCATGAGTGGTAAATATGGTTTCCCTCATGGTAATGTACCCTGTTAAATGTAATTTTAATTTCCCCTCCAACGCCCATAGAGCAAAGAGCAGAGGAATTTGAATAAATTTGGTTTGGGTGAATTAACTGTAAGGAAACAAAGAGGCTAGTACACCTTATACATTTTGTACTGTTATACAACTTTACAGTAGTGGTTACTCATTTAGAGAGTGGTTCTGTGTTGTGCATAAGTTCTGCAGGCTATGACACGCTCGATGGAGTGGGTATGATTGGAGAATGAATGGCTGATGGTGAGAAGCGTTTGAGCCTCTGACCGCACCGTTTTGATATTAATTTTGCTGCCATTGGTGGGGTGTTGGAAACCAGGGGCCCTCTGGTTGTCAACTACGCTGGTGGCAAATCTGCCCATGTTATCAGGAATTGAATCATCGAGCTGTGCCAGTAGCCATGCAGTTGAAGTTCACCTGGGTTATGACAATGTTTATATAAAAATAAAACTGTAGTTGTGTCAACATTTGTGTTGTTATATGTGAGGTTGTGGACTTAGGCAACTCGGTGGAGTTGTCCCGAATGGGATGGGGGATCCTCTAGTCAAACAAATCAGTGCTGTGAATTTCGCTCTGGTGCTACACCGGGAGTGTTAAATGAGTTTATGGCCCCATTAAGGATCCCAACTCATCTTCCACATGGAATGCAGGTACCTTCTGACCCCAGACTTGAGGCTGGGGGCAAAAGTATATCTGTAAAAGAATAAACTATGCAGGGTTAATGTCTGCATAGTTCAGAATCTGATATAAGTCAACAAGAGTTAAAAACAGATACATGAAACATAAAGGAAGTCATGCATTCAGATAGGAATGCAGATACAAGCTTTTAAGTTTGTTATTGAACTCAGTGACAAGGACTACGGAGAAAAGTGAGAGCAGGGGTGGAGACAGAAGGAACAGACAGGTCTGTGAGGATCTGAAAAGACAGAGGAGTGATCAGATTTCACAGGCATTCAAACAGCATATTTTACTCTGAAAGAAAGTATGGACCATAATGCAATTAAATTTGCTAAATTGCCTTAACTCCTGCTATCGGGGACAGTATTCAAGAAAGTTTGTTTGTGAATAACCCCTCCTGAACAGAGCGCGCACATGCAATTTAGTCAATGCAGCAGGCAAACCACTGGTCCATCCAAGTGAACTAAAACCCAGCAGAACATGTAGTCCTCTCTGCCTTTCCTTGCCACTAACACTACCAAAGGAGATGAACATTCTTAGTGGTTCTGAAACTTCGGTTATAACTCCCGTTCCCAGCGGGCGACCGTCCAAAGTTCTTACAGAACGTGATTGTGAAAGCGCAACAGTAGGAACGGACTGCCTGCTAGCCCACTTAATGTCCATGAAACAATCAACAGCGCCCGAGTCCACAAACCCTTCAAGTAAATCTCTTACTTCCAACAGTAAGTTCTACGGGGATTAGTGTTCGGAAGGGAAATTGGGTCTGCCCCTCTAGCGCCCCCTGAATCGCTGGAGGGGTTTTCCATTTCCCCGAAGCTTAGGACAGTGTGGACGGATATGACCTGGCACATTACAATTATGGCAGATTACTTTTCTGCGCATAGGTCTCAGTCTGTCGGTCAAAAGAACCGCATGGGCTTCACCACAGTAGAATCTCTTATGGGTGGAATAGGAGGTGCACATTCACCACTAGCTATTTTAGCCCCATTATCAGCCAGCAGAGATTTATTTAGTCTCTCCCGGCTGCGTTCGCGTATGTGATTGTCAATTCGCACAGCAGTACGAACTAACGAGTCTAAAGTCGAGCAGGGTTCTAACGTAGCCAGCATATCCTTAATCTCCTCCATAGGGGCATGGCTAAATACAGTCATCAGAGGGGCCTCCGGCCAGCCTGTCTCTGTGGCCAGAGAACAAAAAGCAATAGAAAACTCAGCTGTGCTTTCTTTGCCCTGTCTTAGGTGCATTAAACGCGTAGCTGCGTCTTGTCCACAAATGTCTTGATCGAAAACAGAAACCATCTCCCTAACCAACTATCAAAAGTTAAGGAGGACATTTCTCCTTCTACTTTCTAGTCATTCACTACTGTTTTGTAACTTGGAGAAGCAGGTTAGGTAATTAACAGATATTAACAATAATGTTAGTAAAATTATTAATATCAATCGGGTTATAAATATGAGTTCATAATAGCGGGGCAGCACCCTGGGTTCAGGGATCAATACCTGAACCATGAATTCAGTGTCCGAAGGAAGTGTTAACGCCCAAATGTCAAGATTTAAAACTATTTTACCTATGTGAAACAGACAGTCAAGGACTGAATCAGAGCACTGGCCTGAACAGCAACCAGCTGTTACCACAAAACGCATGCACAAATAATCACAGACAGCTACTCTTAAAATATAACAGAGCTTATTTAATACCAAAGGGTACTTGCAATATTGATCACAGTCAATATTACTTCAATCAACAGACATGTCCTTTTCCTACAACTACCATAGCAAGCGGCTATACGCCTAGGCAACTACAAAACACGTTGAACCCCATTCCACAGAAGCCAAATCAGGCAATTTACAAGTTCCTATATTTAAAGCTTAATAATTCAAGATATGTTCTAGACACTTGTAGCATTTACAAAACCAGCTTATATCAGATAGTTTTCAAATGTTCGCAATACTCCATCTCTTAAAATGTTCTGATGCTGTGTAAAATGTAAATAATAACAATGTAAGAATTTGTAAATCATTAAACTCTATATTTAATTGAAAATAGAATAAAGACAACATGAAATGTTGAAACTGAGAAAAAAAAACACACCTAGTGAAAGATCTCATGCCAAATTAGGTTGATTGGTGACTGGTCAGTAGCATGATTGGGAGTAAAAGACCATCTCAGGGAGGCTGAGGCTTTCAGAAGTAAATATGGTGAGGGCTTTACCTCCCTGTGAAAGAGTGCACGAGCAAATAGTTGAAAAATTTGTGAATGCGGATTCTCAGCATAAAATTGCAAAGAATTTAGGAAATTAATCATCTACAGTACATACTATCATCAGAAGATTCAGAAAATCCAAAGAAATCTCTGAATGCAAGGGACAAAGCCAAAAGATACTACTTAATAGTCATGATTTTCAGGCCTACAGGTGAAACTGCATTAAAAACGGACTGGATTTGACGGTGAAAATCACTGCAAGGGCTTACGAACACTCCTGAAAACCATTGTCGGTGAAAACAATTCATCACTGCATCTACAAAAGTCAAAACTCTACTATGTGAAGACAAAACCATATACACACACAGACAAGATCCTGAAATGCTGCTGCCTTCTCTGGGCCTGAGCTCATTTAATATTGACTATGGCTAAAGAAGAGAGGAACCATCTTGCTTGTTATGAGCATGCAGTACAAATGCCAGGATCCATAATAGTATGGGAGAACACTGGAGCATCTGACAGGGGTCACTAGTTCGTCTGTGAAGACACTTTTAATGCTGAATGTTATCAACAGCCTTCGGGGCAACATATACTGCCATCTAGACATCTTTTTTGAGAAAGGTCTTGCTTATTTCAGCAAGACAATGCCAAACACCACATTCTGCACATGTTACAACAACAAGGCCTCATAGTAATAGAGTTTGGGTGCTGAACTAGCCTACCTGCAGCTCACGCCGCTGACCCACTGAAAATATTTTGCACATCATGAAAAAAAAAAAAAAAACATATGACAAACTAGGCCGCAAAAAAAGTATTCAGCAGCTGAAATTGCGAGGTATAGATCCGGAACCAAATGCGAGAACACAGGATTGCAAAAGAAAAGGTTTTTATTGAGCGAGGGGGGTAACCCCCGCAGGGCAGAAGGCAACAGTACAGAGTCCACAATCCAAAAGTCAAAATCCAGTGGGGCAGAAATGGAATCGTAACCAGGGCAGCAAACACAAAAATCGTAGTCAGGCAAAACAGATTTGGTACACTGGCAGTGCTTTGTAGGAGAAGCAAACTCACAAACCAAAAGACAATCCAAATCGTAAACAGGGCAGCAATCCACAAAGTCGTAGTCGGGCAAAAAGGGTTCAAACACAGAGATGCAACAATAATCCAATAAGGGAAAGCCAAAAAATCAGTGGTTGGGCAATCCAGTCAGAATCAGAGATGCAATGAGTACGAGGCGAGAGAAATAGCAGCACAGGTAAACACGAGAAACGATCTGACAGAGAATGACGCGGACAGGGATCACGGAACAAGCCGATATACAAACAAACGGCTCCAGTCAAGGAGTTCTAACGTGCGTAGATAATTAGAGAAAGGACAGCGTGATCAGCTGTGGAGTTTCCACAGAAATGCAATTAGTAAGTGAAACTATACAATCCCTTAGTGCCCATTCGTAAGTTAGTATCATATACATTGTAAGTTATTGTTAGTAACTTCTAGAGAAAACAAAAAACTCTTAGTACGGTTAGTAAGATAGAAAAGTAAGGTGAAGTAAGCATACAAGAATGGAAGGAAGGCTGTAATCCAGAATCCAATAAATCACCCGAAGAGTGACACACAGGACTGGGGCTGTGAACAATGATAAGACAAGAGACCAGACGGGGGAGACAAAGTGCAATGCATAGTGGAAAACATGGACCGGAGTGAAATTATGGCAATATGCAAAATATGGAAAAGTAAAAAATAAGACAATACATGAAAAAACCAATGATAACAGTTCACAAAACACATATCTAAGAAAGGTTAGACATTGCAAAGTTCAAATACCAAATAACACAAATATCAAAAGCAGAGAAACAAGACCAGGCAGAGCAGAATCATAACAGAAATCTTATATCAAGCCAGAGTGGGAAAATGTTTTGCTTTCGAAACTATGGCAGCTGGTCCGCTCAGTTCTGTTAAAAGAAGAGTGTTGTTGAAAGAAGAGCTGATCAACTCAGTAGTAAACATGCCCCTGTTCAAACTTTTCTGAAACCTGTTGCCAGCATCAAATACAAAATGAGCAAATATAAGGCTCATTCCATACTAAACTGTACAAATGTGTTACAATGCTGATGAAAATTCAAATACGCCTTTTCCAATTCTGCAACCACTGACGTCGATATCTGCTGGCCATTAATTGAAATTCAAACTCAGCAATTCTCTCACTTTTCAGACCCGGGTGCTGCATCCATCTTTTTATACAGTCTGATTTGATTTGATTTATTAATTTATTTATGAGGGACACGTACAAAAAACATTGACAGCAGCAGACACAGTGTTCGATGTAATGTACAAGTGTATATAGCCAAAGCTAATTTCCAACACCAGTCCCTTGATAGACATTGATAGCGCAGAGTCTAAGGTGATAGCGCACAGATAGTTTATGTTTTTATGGGCATAACACAATATCAGGGCACGGAAATATTTTCACTACTTTTAAAAGCGCGGTATATATGATTGTCTGACGTCTTGTGAAATTTTGAGGCAGGAAGTGAGTCCCTTATTTTGCCAAGGTCACCTTTACGCTATTTGCATACATTATGCAAATTAACCCCCAGGATGGACGTAACACATGAGGACGCGGCTGGTTACGCCCACAACAGTCATTTCAAATTGCATTTCTGATCAGACGAGTCGTGATAATTCAATGCAGACAATTGAAACCGTTATTATGGGTATCTCTCAGCAATATTTCATTTCACTTTCTTTTGAATTATCAACAGACATGTCATGAGCATTTCATGAAGTTGGCTGCCAAATATTGTAACAAAATAAGTCCTTCACAATGCCTTGGCTGACATCAGGACACCACTTTTTCTGCTGTGTTTTTGGACCGATGACTCAGAGTTTTTCTAATGTATATCTTCAATGAGAGAGTGAATAAATATGAACAATGCAAATCATTCAATTCTCCTAAAAAAAAAATTCTTGACCATTCTTATATAACACAGTAAATTGTACAGTTTAGTATGGAGTGACCCACAATCGGAACCATTATAAATGCATTGATGTGGTATGTGCTGTATTTTCAGCAAATTGAAGACTCAAACAATTTTTATTGCTTTTCCTCTGAGATACGAGTAGAAATAAAAAGTGCGTGGTTTTGTAATCCCGAAATACGCCACATGGAACCGCTGAGCACTTCAGTAATAACAAACATGGTTTTCTTTTATTTGTACAGTGATACTTGACTTGTTCTTTTGGGTTTGCATTTTTAATGGCTCCGCGTATATTTAAGAAAAGCAGAAAGGCATCATTCTAGAGCTGGGTCACATGTCTGTTCCAAGGGCCAAATGAACGACATCATCCAGCACTGCTGAAGCATTTGTTCTGGTCTTATTGAACAACTTTGTGAGTGTGTTCTTCAAGAAGAACATTACACTATGCGGCTGATATTGCTTGTCAGGTGTTTGCAACATGACCTTTAATGTAGTCATGTCTACCAAATTAAAATAAACTGGTCCTTTTGCCGATAATGAGTTGCAACTTCTGATGCTCCCATGCTTACTGCCAGACTTGTACATTGCACTTTTTGTCAAAGCCCGAGTTATGGTTGGTGTGTTTTGCAAGGAGTCTTAACTCATGATGGGAATGTTGCTTATTCAATAGGATTGTGTACATCCAACTGAATTCTGACAAGGGCGAATACTGAACTAAAGGTGTTACCATGGGAAGAAAAGGATGATATTACCAGGGTTGCCAGGTCTGTGTGATAAAACCAGCCCTATGGGTTTTCAAAACCAGATGTTAACCAGTTCAACGGCCAATAAACAAGTCCAAAAATTGGCAAAATACCAGAACTGAAATATGTCCCTGCCAAACCTTCCACCCTTTGGAGTCAAACAGCACTGCTATTCTTCCAAATGCGTTGCAATATCTAAAACATTACACTTTAAATGTGTCATCAAAAATGACAATGTGAAATACAACACATTGTAACAAGATTTTTGTAATTTCATACAGTACTATTATAAATAAAACAAGTGCTTGCCACTAACATGGTAATATCCCCCGCCGCCTCCATTTTATGTGTCCGTACGGGCGTATGGACTGAGCCCAATGCTATATCCCCCGCTTCGGGCTAATCGCACGGCGAGGGATAATATAGCTCTGTTAACGTGTGGACCAATGGTTCTTCTTGTCTGTCCTTGAGACCCACTGTGTCCACTGATTTTCATTTCAACCACTACCGCAATCTTAAAATTTTAAAGAGGTGTTAATTTTATTAATTAGGTGGACTTCATGTTTAGAGCGGCTGATTACCCTCTCGAGCCACATGTTGACATAAAAAACCTCCATGCATTCCATGAGGAATAAAAATTTTGATCAAAACTGCATCAAAAGTGGGAAGAAATGTAACCGATCAAATTAGAGTATTAGTACATGGAGGCAGGTTGCAAATTGACACTGCTGTTAGTTTACTGCCATTATACATATGCAGTCTTTCTTTTGGCGGCACCGTGGCATAGTGGCTGGCACTACCACCTCACAGCAAGAAAGTTGTGGGTTTGAATCCGGCCTGGGGCCTTTCTGTGTGGAGTTTGCATGTTCCCCTAGTGTTCACGTTGGTTTCCTCCTGGTACTCCAGTTTCCAAGGACATGCTCATCATCCTAATTGGAGTCACTAAATTGCCTGTAGGCATGTGTGAATGGTGCGTGCGCCCTGCGATGAATTGGCGAGCTGGCCATGGTGGGTCCCAGTCTTTCGCCTATAGTCAGCTGGAATATGCTCCCTCGAATCTAGCGAGGAAGAAGCGGGTATCGAAAATGGATGGAAGGAGGTCTTACTTTTACTGACATATCCATTGGGTTACGGTGTCAAGCTATATTAGGGATACTATTTACTTTTTTTGGCAGAGTCATTCACAATGTTAAAGCTCTGGCGTGTTTCTTGCAAAGCAGGGAGACAAACCCATAAAGATAAAATAGAGTCCATGTTGGAAAAAAAAACATACAAGCGGAAGTCCTCCAGGCAATTCACTCCCATTTGTGATGCAAAATATCAGATCAATTGTCCTGGCTATGACGGGTAGATACTGCGGCAGCTAAAGTAACCAATGAGTAACCAATGAGCAAGCTAACAATCAAATAGGTTACACTGTTGTTCTCAAAATACTTCATACCACTTGCAATGTTATCATTACTCAATCCCTTTGCTTTTCAAAATTCTCCACAGCTTCAGAGAAATAAAAAATAACATGGGTAGCAAACACTGTATATGACGCTATATTGACTCTTTTCCATCACTACACAACTCTACAGGACCCTATAAATTTTTTTGCTCTTTCCCCTTTTTTTCCCTGGGATGTCCACTCCCCATAATACGGGTCAACGTACTGATTACTTAAGCCCACCAGCAACTTTCGGGGCTAAAAAGTCCGGCCAATGCAGATGTTCCAAAAACTGTAGTTACTCAAATAGCCACTTGAGACTGGCTTCAAAAATGAGTCCATCCCCACTGATCCCCATGCTAAAAAAGTCCAATTTTACAATAGAAATAAATATATTTATTTATCAAGAACAATTTTAGTCGCTACAGCTAATTTTCCCCTCCATGGAATCTGTGGTGGCAGGTGAATTTTTGTGGGCCTATAACTCATCCATTTATATTATATTACAGCTTAAAGATTTTCAGCCAAACGACCTTCCTCAGGGTCACATCAGAGTTATAGAGTAACACTGATGAAGGTCTTCGACTGAAACGTCGGTTTTCAATAAATTTGGTGTGTGAGGTTGCGTTCAGGAACCAGTCGCGAGAATCCAGGAGTGCAGGGAAAGTGATTTTATTAAGCGAGGGGGAAAACCCCCGCAGGGCTGAAGGCAACAGTACAGAGTCCACAATCCAAAAATCACAATCCACAGGGCAGAATCCGAATCGAAAAACCAAGGCAGCAAACACATTAATCGTATTCGGTCAAAAATGGGCTCGTAAACAGATGCAGACAAAAGTACCAAAATACAGAGCCAAAAATCAAAAGTCGGACGGTCCAGTCAGAAGAATAACACTATGAATACAAGGCGAAGACGAGAGCAGCACAGGTAGACAACAGAAACGTTCTGACAAGGAACTGCTGTGAGAAGACTCCTAATATACACATACGGGAAGTCACATGCTTAAGCGATCACAGCAGCAGGAAGTAAGACTTAATTACAAAGGAGGGAACATGAGGGAGAACCTAATCACATGAATTAGGGAAAAGCCAAACGCAGACAGGGATCACAAAACAATCCTATAGACATAAATACGGCTCCGCTTAAGGAGTTCTAACATGGATAGATAATGAGAGAAAGGACAGCGTGAGCAGGTGTGGAGGATCCACCGAAATGCAGCAAAGAAGATAAAGTGAAGACAAGAGGCGGAGACTAGAACAGGGCGAGTGCTGAGAGCTTGTTAATCAATTAGTAAGGTGCAGCTATACAATTCGTAGAGCTCGTTAGTAAGTTAGTATTACATACAATGTTAGTTTAGGTTGGTAGATGTAACAAAACAACAAACTGTTAGTACTGATTAGTTAAATAGCAAAGCAAGGTGAAGGAAGTAAACGAGACTGGAAGGAATGGTTGAAATCCAGAAACCATTAAATCACCCGAAAGAGTGGAACGCAATACCGGGGCTGTGAGCAATGGCAAGACAAGAGACCAGACGGGGGAGACAAAGTTTAATGCATGGCAAAAACAAAAACATGGACCGGAATATGACTGCAGGAATGGAAAATGGCAAAATACAAAACATGGCAAAACTAAACGAGAGAATACATGAACATAATCAAGCATCCAAATCACAATACATAATTCAAGACATGGTCAGACATTGCAGAGATTGAAATCCAAACCAGACGGAACATAATAACATAACATAACATGAATGGCAAGAACAGGCCTTTCAGCCCAACTACGCTCGCCAGTTTCTTTGTACTATTGTCAATATATCCCTTCAGATACTCAACGACTCAATGGTATCTAGCTTTAAGTCAACCCTGCTCTTGAAAATTCCCAAGGTCTCTGCCCCAACAAAATGGTCAGGCAAGCTATTTCACATTGAAATGACCCTTTGGGTGAATAAATATTTCCGAATCTCAGTGCTAAATTTACCTTTGGTCAACTTCCATTTGTGACCCCGAGTTCGACTCACAACACTTGGTCGAAGGAATCCCACATAATTTACTTGGTTATTCCCTTTAACATATTTAAAGACCTCAATCAAATCACCCCTGAGTCTCCTTTTCCTAAGACTAAAGAGATTAAGGATCTTCAGCCTCTTCTCGTAGCTTTCATCTTTTATACCTGGAATAAGCTTGGTGGCTCTTCTCTGAACTTTCTCTAGAGCCTGTATATCTTTCTTAAAGTATGGTCCCCAGAACTGTACACAGTACTTCAGATGTGGTCTGACGAACGTGTTGTACAAAAGAAGCATCACCTCCTTAGATTTGTACTCAAAACTTTTGGCAATGTATCCCAGCATCCGATTAGCTTTTTTAACTGCTACGGCACAATGGCTAGAGCCTGTGAGGGTTTGGTCAACAATCACTCCCAGATCTTTCTTGTGTACAGCACATTCCAGTTTTAAACCTCGCATGAAGTAATCCGTCTTATGTTTTTATTACCTACATGTACAAATTTACATTTTGCTACATTAAATATCATTTGCCACATTGCTGCCCAATTCTGGATTCTATCCAAATCATCCTGAACCACTTTAGTGAACCCTAAACTGCCTAACCCCCAAATTAGTATCATCTGCAAATTTAAACAATCTGCTCTCAATATTACTATCGTCTTTAATGTAGATGAGGAACAGCAGGGGCCCCAACACCGATTCTGGGGGACGCCACTCCCCACCAGACCTAGCTCAAAATTTCAAAAAATTACAGGTTTGTCAGGCATGACCTTCCCTGACGAAAACTATGTTGGCTATCTTTCAAGACACAGTTACGTTCAAGAAATAAGTCCAGCTCATCTTTTTTGATAGATTCCAATATTTTGCACGCAATGCAAGTTAAACTGACTGGCCTGTAATTTCCTGGTTTGATACGGTCCCCTTTCTTATATATTGGTATTAAATTGCCCTGTTTCCAATCATTAGGTATTTCTTCAGTTTCTAAAAACTGGCTGAAGATGGTGGATAGCGGGATAAAGATGATGTCACCAACTTCCCTGAGCAATCTAGAATATAAGCCATCAGGACCCGCCGCCTTATCTGCCTTTTGTTTATGCAACTTGTCTAATACTTTGTTATCCCCAACCTCAATTTCTGCCAAATAATTTTGAGCATTTAAAATGCCCTCTGGCCAAATAAAGACCCCCTCTGAGGTAAAATTCTCAACAAAGTGACTGTATAAAGCATCCGCAATATCCTTGTTATCAAATAGCAGCGATCCGTTTTTATTCTTTATGCACTTTATCTGCTCTATAACTTTCCTTTTTCTGCTACAGTACTGAAAGAAGCGCTAAGGGTTAGTTTTTGCCCCCTCTGCAATTTGTCTTTCACACAGTCTTCTAGCATTCCTCAGCTCTTTTTTGACCACAGCCCGCATTTTACAGTATTCAGTCTTTGTATTCTCATTGTTATCCTTAATGTAAATCTTATCAAGATTCCTCTTTTCCCTCAAAATCCTATGAATACTTTTGGTCATCCATTGAGGATTCTGCTTTTTAAGCTTACTTTTGGATACCTTTGGAATGAATATGCATTGTGATTCAAGTGAAACCCCCTTAAATCTTTCCCACATCTCATTTATGGACTCACAGTCCAGGACTGTCTTTTATTTTATTTCAGTTAGATATGAGAGCATCCTGTCAAAGTTTGCTCGTCTAAAATTGAAAATTTTTGTTTTTGAATACACCTTTTTAAACTTCCCATGAAACATCAAAATTAACAGCAGAGTGATAACTTGTCCCAAGTGGCTCCAGTACCTCAACATTGCTAATTCTGTCTGGGTCATTACAGAGCACTAAGTCTAAAATTGCCTTCTCTCTTGTAGGTTTATTAACGTACTGCATCAAGAAATGATCATTTATAACATCTAGAAATTCTTCCTCCCCCTACATTGTCCTTTCACCATTTCCCAATTGATTCGAGGATAATTAAAGTCTCCCATAATAATAGTCCCTCCACCTCTACAAGTTTGCGTAATCCTCCTAAAAAGCATTTCATTGACTGTACTGTCCAAAGCTGGTGGTCAATAGCATACTCCTATGTTTAAACCTGTCTCGTGTTTGCCAATGGTCCTGACCCACATATCTTCACAGGGCAAGGAATGTTCAATTTCGGGAATTTCCTGTACATTTGTTTTCGTTCACATAGATTGCTACGCCCCCTCCTCGCCTATTACATCTATCCTTCCTAAAGAGCTTAAAACCTTCTCTATTATATTTATCTCCATCCTCTTCACTTAGCCATGTCCCTGTAATCCCAACTATGTCACAGCCCTCACTAATTATAACAGCCCCAAGCTCAGGAAATTTATTTTTATGCTTCTTCCATTTAAGTAAAAACATTTCAGGTTATTACTAATGCTCTTCCCCCTTGATTTCCCATGTGGCCCCTGCTTCAAGGCCCCATCCATGCTTTGTTGCTTTAAAAGTATATCATCATTAGTGCATGTAATGCCGTCAGCCTCCATCGGGGCAGTCTGCATCTCCCTATGTGTAACACTCACTAACCTTCCTCCACCCCCCCCAAGTCCCTAGTATAAATAATCCTGTGCTACCCTCAACATACGCTGGCCCAGTGCAAAGGTACCCCTCTGGTTCAGGTGCAACCTGTCAGGCTTGAACACGTCACCCCTGTCCCAGAAAAAGTTCCAGTGCCCCATAAATCTATATCCCTCTTTCCTACACCAGGTTCATAGCCACGTGTTAAACCTCCAGATAAAATTCTGCTTTCCTCTGCTTGCACGTGGTACCGGTTGAATCCTGGAGAACACTACCGTTGAGGATCTGCTACTAAGCTTCTCAGTAATTCCACAAATTTGCCTTGCAGAACCTCAAGCCTACCCTTTGTAATGTACCGATCAGGAACCAGTCGTGAGAACCAGGAAATGCAGTAGAGCTTGATTTATTGGTATAGGGGGAGAACCCCCGCAGGGCAGAAAGGAACAGTACAGAGTTCACAATCCAAAAGTCAAAATCCAGTTGGGCAAAAATGGTATCAAAAACCAGGGCAGCAATCACAGTAATTGTAGTCGGACAGAAATGGGTCTGGTACACAGAAATAGTTCTATCAGAGAAGCAAGCCAGAATCCACAGGACGTAATCTGAATCGTTACTAGGACAGCAAACAGAGATCTCGTGGTCGAGCAGAAAAATGGTCAAAACACACAGATGCAACTATAATCCAAAATCACAAAGGCAAAAATCGAAAGTCGGGCAATCCAGTCAGAAAGATAAACACTGAGAAATCAAGGCGAGAAACGTGGCACGAGAAAACTAGGGAGAACGATCTGACACTGGAAGTGCTTGAACAGACATCTTAAATACACATCCGGGGTGAGCACATGACAAGGGAGAGCAGGTGTGATCAATGAAACAATAATCAGGTGTGACACATGAGGAATAATCTAATTACATGAATTTGGCAAATGCCAAAAACGCAGATAGGGATCACAAGACAATCCTATGAACAAAACAACAGCTCTGGTTAAGGAGTACTAAAGTGCATAGTTTAAAGAAAAGGAAAGCACAAAGTATAAGTGGAAAACTGCAGCAGAGATAATTAGGGATAGGCAAGGAGGCGGAGACTAGAATTGGGCGACAGCTGAGAGATCATTAGTCAATTAGTATGTGCTGCTATACAATCCCAAGTGCTTGTTAGTAAGTTAGTAAAAATATACAATGTTAATAAGTGTAAGTAATTATCGAAAACAATAAACTGCTAGTACAGTAAGTAAAAAGCAAAAGGAGAGAGGAAGGAAGAACACAAGATAATGAAAGAAGGTTGAAACCCAGAAACCAATAAATCACCCGAATGAGTGGCACACAAGACTAGGGACCGTGAGCAAAGATACACACAAGACAACACAGGGTATACGTAGTGCAATGCATGGAAATGAAAACATGGCATGATAACTAAGGCATGAAAAAATAATAAAACATGAAAACCACATTACCAAAAACACAATACACAAAACAAAGAGTAGTCAGACATTGCAGTGGTCAATAAACACAGAAATCAAAACATGGCATAGCCAGGCACAAAACTTAAACATGGCATGACAGAAATCACAGATCAAAACACCCTTACCCATGTCATTTGGCCCAACATGGACCATGACAACTAAATCCCTCCCTGCTCTGGCCAGGAGCTTGTCCACACGCTCCAGGAGGTCTCCTACCTGGGCACCAGGCAGGCAACACACCGTACGAGACTCCTTGTCGTGCGAACAGACTAAGCTATCTGTTCCTCTAAGTCAGTGTTCCTCAACCCTCTCCTAAAGGCCCACCTGTCCTGCTTGCTTTGGATCTCTCCCTGCTCCAGCACAGGTGATTCAAATGATCAGGCTGTCATCAATCAGCTTTAGGGGGTGATTAATGAGCTGATCATTTGAATCACCTGTGCTGGAGCAGGGAGAGATCTAAAGCATGCAGGACAGGTGGGCCTCCAGGAGAGGGTTGGGGAACACTGCTCTAAGTACTGAGTCCCCCACTATCACTAACTCTCTTTTCTAATGGGTAGAGGCCAACAGGGTGCCCTGCTGCTCATCAGTCCCCTCCCTCTCAGGGTCAGGGGCCAAGTCGAGTTCCTGCAAGGGCCAGAATCGGTTGGACACCTCAACCACTGGAGGAGCTGCCGCTGTAAGGCATGCACGTCTTCTCCTGCGCTGTCGACTTACAGTCACCCAACTTTCTCTCCCTGCCTGCTCTGGGATCCCAGTACCACCCTGCTTCATGAAATGAAACATGAAACATGGCAAAAACATGGCAAAGCAGATCAGGGACATGGCAAAGCAGATCAGAATCATGACTGACAGAGCAGAATCATTATATGGTGTACATTTGTAAAGTTAGCAGTGTAGCGTTATTTTCTTTTTTTCTTTTTTTTCAATATTTACTGTAAGACAAGGTTTTGCTGTAATGTGCTGTTTTAAGCACCAGATATCTGTTTTAGAAAATGTTTACATCCTCCCCCAAAACTCACAAGCATGGACACATAGGCCAAGCTCACCATGTAATTACAACTTATCATTTTGTATTATTGGTTCTGCCATCTCTCATTGCCACAGTAGCAAATTTAATCGACAGTATAGAATACATTTTTTCTGAGAAAATATTCAGTTTCTTTATTTTTACTGCTTGGTACCTTTCAAAGCTTGTGTCATGCAAGTACACCCCTGGGTGCCACCCTATTACCTGCTGCACTGCTCTGCCCATAGGCATGTCCTCAAGACTGTTAAAAAAATACACAAAGAATTGAAAAAGTCAAAATAATATCCCGGTAGAACCACCAGCAATGCATACAGTACACACAGCAAGATGTTAAAAAAAAAAAACTTCTGTCAACCCAGAATAAAATAAGACATGCCATCTTGGGTAAGTCAGATATCACACATTGATCAGAAGAAGATGCTGTTCTGTATAAAGGATACAACAAGTTGACCTTTCAACATGGCTAAAATAGAAAATAAATAAATAAATGAAAGGTGGGGTAGGCTGCATTCAGAAAGTACTCTACAGCTAGAACTATCAATTCTGAGTACAAAAACCTTGACGACTGAGTGTGTCTCCAGTCTGTATACATTTCCTCGCATATTGTGCCCAGCTTTTTGTAGCCCATTTCTACGATAGACTGTCAAGGGATAAATAAATTAAATCTTGATTTCATTATCTCAGAGGGCTTTTTTTTTTTTAAATCTATTTGACTCAAAGGAAAACCATTTATTTTCTTTATAGGACTGCCATTTTGCCTGGATTTCCTCTTAAAGCAGATTCATTTGGTTCAATCCTAAATTCATATTCATCTAAATCATTCCTGGAACACCAAGCTAATCTACTGTAGTTCCAGAATATACAGTAAGTGAATCGTTTAACCACCCACAAAAGAACTTCTAAATAGCATGTCAGTGGAACTGAGGACATATTGTATCATTGGCACATGAGGGATGATGAGTGATTTAGACTGCACTCTCCCTGAAGGAGGCCTCTGCATTCTTGCCCTAACAGAGGGCTCCCCCATATTCAGCATTAAAGCAAACATTCACTCTATCTCCAGAATCCTCGTTGATATGTGAGGAAACAATATCATTCACTTTCATATTTAAAAAAACTTTCTACCTGGTAATTTCTTTCAAGCACTATCAAGTTCACTGAAGATGTGATGTAGTAAAATGATCAAAGTTTATGTTGAGTTTTATTTCATGTACTTATTGTGCTTCCATTTGTGAAAGCAGGCTTTCTTTGTAATTACCTCTGCTTTGCTGGTGTTTGTTTTCAGAGATTTCATGGAAATTGAATGCAATCTGCTTCATAGAATGTGTTTTTTTCGAGGATCTCTGAAATATGTCACTGTATTCTCTTGTAACTTCTGTGGTCCATTGAGTTCAATATTTACTCTGAAATGCTCGAGGAAACTATTCCCATGAAACGCTTTTATTATAAAATCACTTGTACCCTGGAGTGCAGTATTGGTTTCAAAAACGTTTGCATCAGGACAGTCTTTGCTTTAATTACAGCATGCCTGCAGCATGTTGTATATGAATTGTATGTTGTAAATTAATTGAAACATTAATGTAATGCAAGATCAAATCACACAACTGATATGCTTTCATATTAGAGTATTTTCAATGAAAAACTAGTTATTTAAGCTAGGACCCTCTGTATCATGGGCGTCACTTTACTCAGTCAGAGGGTACTTCTTTTGGGAGTTTCTGGGCATATCGCAGAAAATCAGTTTGCACTCATTGCAGCTAAATTATGCAGTTTGCCTGAAAATAAACACTCTAATTACAGTATGCATTCATTCCAAAAAGTACATTCCTTTTTGTTTTCGTACAGGTGAGTTTTGGAATTCTTAAATATGTCGAAAAGACTGATTTCAAAATGAAACAAAAGCTCAATTTTTCAAATATATGCCATCAGTAAAAAGTGACAATTGATTACCTTGTATATAATGTGCACACTATTATAAAGAATGTGCACACATTGTGTAATTATTCACACGTTCTTGGTAGAATACTAAATTGAATGACATGCAACCCTCTTTCAGCCTAAGGTAGAATCATTGTCTTATTTGGAGATCTTTTTCCATTATTTTGGAAGACAGTTTGCAGCTCTGGTGGTGGGCCAGTAAATTGCCACTGGCTCATTGGCAGTCATATGGCTAAAGTCCAGCAATCTCAGTGGTGATCAGTTTATTGTGGACGGAGAGGACACAGGTGCTTCAGCCTTGTTATGCAGCTCATTCTGCCATATTTTCAATCTTGTTTTGGAGCATATGCCCACTACAATTGGCCAGCTGGCAACCACATTAATTTCAGCTCTCTATTTTCGACTTTTAAACCTCATGGCGATCGTAGCCCGTTTTCCTTCATCTCATTGTGTTTCACACAGAGTACAAGTGGGGTATCAACCAGCATCCAAGCAAATCCAAGCAAAAACTCAGTGTAGCTGGGGGGCAAGCTGCTGTAGATTGAAAATGAATCATTCATTGTCACCCACACGTTCTCTTTCATCATCAGAGATGAACAGATGTTCACAGTCTGTGGTGGGCCCATCAATTAACTCATCAATTTCTGTCATTTTTTTATATAATGCTATTGTTTTGAATTTTTTTTTTTAAATTCCCCAGTATCTTAATGTTAAAGCATGCCTGTCAATTTGATGATGCAGCATCGTAAATCATAGGTTTATTTATAATAACCTTTCTTCAACTGCAATTCTAAAAAAAAAAAAAAAGAAATTATGGAACACATTATGGGAAATTCAGATTAAATAACAACAAAGTGGTTTGATATGTCCATTCACCTTGTGTTATATTGAAGACACTGCAGAAACAGTGTGTAATATAACTAAAAGATGCGAGGAATCCAGTCAAATCTTGGTGTGTAAACGGCAAGGCCAAAAGCCACTGATCAGTGTGCCTCTCAGGACTCATGGTCAAAGGTCATGACATGCCGTGGAACAACTGCTGTAAACCTGTATCAGTGAACATTGTTCACAGCTGCATCCACTATGAAATCCAAAGTCATACATCAACACCGTCCAAAAGCGCCTCCGACATTTCCGGGATTGATGCTATCTGAGATGGATAGTTGTTCAGTTCGAGTGTGTTTTGTGATCTAAAAAGATCAAATTTGGTGCGTTTTTGTGGCGAAAACATCTGCATTGTTCCACAAGAATAAAGACAAAGGAAAACCTGAGCTGTTATCAGTGTTATTTCCAATAGCCAGGATCTGTCAGGTATTGGGATGGATCGGTCTATTCTCCAGCAAGATGATGTCAAACCGCATTCTGCATGGACTGCAAGTGCATGGCTGCAATAGCAGAAAGTGCAGGTTCCTACAGTCCTGATCTGTCTCTAATTGACATTGTGATGCACAATATCGAGCTAAATCTATGGCAATGAAGGCCTCATACATTTGCACTGATGAAGTCTTGCATAATGGAGGAATGGGGAAAATTCCACTTGTTACACCTGTACAAATGGTTTCTTCACTGCCCAAACACTTAAGGAGTCTGATAAAAAAAATAAAAAAACATTTTTATGTTACATTGTGGTAAAGAGTGTGCCTGCTTTTCTGAACTCTTATGTAGTCATCACATTTTGTATATTAAATAAGCGATTAAATTCTCATTAGAACATTCAATAATGTCTTGTACTGTTTTCAGGATAAAGGGTGAATGGACTTAACAAGCCCATTTTGATTATATTTGCATATTCCATGCAAATTTTCAGAATTTGGATTGTATTATGAAAAGTCAATATGTGGTGAATAATCAGCATTATCATACAGCAGGCAAGGAAATCTGCAAATTGTAAGGTACTGGGGAAAAAAACATTTTAAAAAAACGATGCGTGGCTTATTGAATAATGTCTATAGAATTGTCTTTAAGACTGCTGGTGCATCCATGTTGTCAGTTAAAACTCATAATCGTCTTAAGGGCTTCTTCTATTGGATCAGTTGATTGACAACCCATGGAAAAATTGATTACCCTTCCAGCACAGTCATTGCATTAAATGGAAAACAATTGATTTTCATTGAACAACACTTCGTACTGCAGTGCAGAAAAACATGCTTGCATACTCATGTGAAATGCTGCTGCACATAAAGGATATGAGCCGTTTCTTAATTATAGCATGCAACAGATTGAAATAAGAAAATTGTATTGAAAATAAAGAACAAAAAATCGTAACTTGAGGCTAAATTATAAAGCAACTAGAATTTAAGCTGTTGTGGCATGGTTAATGAATCCCATGGGAGAATAATATATGTAGCAGGATGTACCAGGATGTCATGCTGAACCTCTTCAAAGAATTGATAAGGGGATACGAGCAGGTAAAGCAGATTTCCAGGACGTACAATATTACAATTAGACTTGGCATTCAAAAGAGGTTTCAAAAACACAGAAATAAATCAAAATAACAATTCAACTGAATATGTTGAATGTGCATTTAAAAAAATGAATCTAAGTTTAAGAGAAATACTAAGATTTTAGAATTGTCACAAACAGTGTATTATAAAAATGCATACAATTAAATTTTGAAAAAGTGTTGTAGTTGTTGTAGGCAAGGAAGCATCAAAGTATATTTTTACATACAGTATAAACAAATGTAAAGTTCATTTTACTCCTTAAAAGTGATTTTAAGCTGCTGGATAGCTCACTCGGTTAAGGCAGTGCGTTGCAGTGCAGAAGTGACTATTACGTCGCAGGTTCGAGCCGCGGTCGTACCAGCCGGCAGTGGTCGGCAGCTTTTTCAGCGTAGCGCACAATTGGCTATCACGCTACAGGGATTCAAATTGGGAAAGGACTGCTGGGTAAGGGGAATTAAATATACAGCTTTGTTCGTTGCTCAAGTGCCTCCTGTTGGCCAGACGGGAGCTCGTCAGGAAGATTCAAGGTTTGTTCATGTCCGGGTATCCCCTGCCCTCGTTCTGAACTTGCGAAGATTCAACCAATAAGTGAATAAGAAGCAGTGGCTAATGGGCACGTGCTTCGGAGGAGAGCCGTGAACTGTCTCACGATCCTGAGTTGGCAGCAAGGGGTCGCATACGAGCAAGCTTTGTACATAGTTCGCCAATTGGGCATTCCAGATTCGGGTGGGATTGGAGAGGCCAAATTAAAAAAAAAAAAAAAGTAATTTTAACCAATGGTTGTTCAGGAGCATATGATTTGCCTATTTGCTTGTAACCACAAATCAATATAATCTTACCCGCTCATTATAACTCAGGGAAGGTGGGGTGTATCTTAGCATCCAGTGGACAAGGGTCAGGCATACACTGCACAATCCTCCAATCCATCACAGGACAAGCTCACTCACTGGCAATTCATTCACACAATCTTACAAATAGACCATTTGTCATCTCCAGTTAGCATTACATACATGTCTTCAGACAATAGGCAAAAACCAGATTATCAGGAGGGAAATTTTATGAATATGGGGAGAAAATAGGAACTTCAAACAGATTTCTCCAAAATGGTGAATAGACTACACAAATCAGTGCATAAATTGCACAGCATCTTGTACTACCTTGGAGACCTCACATTGAGAGAACAAACTCCACAGTGAAACAATTTTGGATCCCCAGTCTCATCACTCAGATACATCAGAACTGGCAAGCAGATAGCATCTTCATTATTCCATAGGTCTGGTTTATAACACAAGAATAAATCAGTCATTGTATCTCTGCTCCCCTTCCATAGCTACACCCGGTCCATCCTTTCTTTGCACTGTCCCAGGTAGATGTACCAGGTTCCCAAGATACAGGTAGAGAAATTTGTGAAGAAAACCACACACTCCTGCTCTGTTTTATTTACCGATGCCAATTCTTATCCTCACCCCGCCACAAGCCCCCAATTCTCCTCTTCATTTCTCAAATATTTATTTGCATATCTGACTTTTGGCAGTGTGAAGGGGTAGTGCTGTTTTTTTTTCCTTCATGCACTGCTTTGGTGTGGTATTTAGAACAAATGCAGGGCATCTCGCTCCCTCTTTATATCTGTAATCCTCACATTGGCATGCGTGAATGTTAATCATGGTCACTCCTCTTATTGCCCGAAGCTCATGCCTAGTGAATGTTTTTTAATAACAAATGTCAGGCGGTTATCGGACAAATATTTCCAGAAATGGAAATTCATTTTTTCAGTTTTTGGCCCCTGGTGGCCAATCTAGAAATTGTAAATTGTCCAAAATCGAATCAGTTCTTCCTCTTTAAGATACTTACTTATATGCAAAACTTGAAATTTCTAATTGAAATATTACTGCAGTTATCGCGTCAACACGTAAATCAGTTTTTGGCCCCTGGTGGCCAATCTAGAGATCGTAAATTGTCCTAAATCAAATCAGTTCTTCCTCTTTATGAAACTTACTTATGTGTAAAACTTGAAATTTGTAATTTAAATATTACTGAAGTTATTGTGGAGCAGAGATTTTTTTAAGTTTTTGGCCCCTGGTGGCCAATCTAGACATCGTCAATTGTCCAAAATCGAATCAGTCCTTCCTCTTTATAATTCTAACTTATGTGCAAAATTTGAAATTTGTAATTGAAATATCACTAAAGTTATCGTGTTAACGCGTAGTACGGTGGCGGCGGCAGCAGGGGCGGCGGTCGGACCAAAAACATAATATAACATAATATATAATGAGAGGTCATGACCTGAGGATGTGTCCCACAATGACATTATACCTGTTTGGTTCAAAATTTTGACACAAGGTGGAGCTTTGTCACATAAAATTCACCATTTTTGCTATATCTTTGGAACTATTTCTCCAATTGACATGAAACTATGTGCAACTGCAAGGTCATGACCTCACAACGCGTCACATGATGACATCATACCTGCATGGTTCAATATTTTGCAACCAGGTGGCGCTTTGTGATGGAAAATGACCATTTTGGCCATATCTTCAGGACCATTCGTCCGATTCACTTGAAATTAAGTTCAAATGAAAGTCTATTCAAGGTCTATTCAAGGATTGGAGAGTTGGAGGATTGGGGCGTTCGGGGATATACCCCCAGCCGTCGCCTCCGACGTCATAAGCCTAGTTTTTTTTCCAGCGAGAGCGCCATTTCAGAACTCTTTTGCGAATGAATTCGGTGACAAGTACGCACACCAATTTTTTCAGCATGGTCACGCAATTTGCTGTAAAAAAATCGACAGCTGTTCGATTGGAAAATGTAAACGGACAAAACCACGTACTTGTCACCAGAATTACCTTCATTCACTGAAGAGTTCTGAAATGCTGCTCTTGCTGGAAAAATGTTACGTCGCTGAGTGCCAGTGCGTAGACCTACTTATAATTAATTATTTTTCTGAACTGAATGTAGCCCATTTAACAAGCCAGGACTAATTTTTGCCAATAAAGGGATGGATTTTTGCCCAGGCAATCGTCTAGGCGAGCGCCGGCCCTGGATGTGGTGCAGCATAGCGTCAACCGACTGTGTCAGATACCTTGACACAGACACCTGTCCTATGTGCATGACATCACCAGCCACTCTCTGGAACGACCCAGAAGCCAGCAGCAACAGCGCAGTTGTGACCTTGATGACCACTGGTATGTTGGCAGAGATATATGATTGCCTCACGGTCCAGAAGAAAGCGGTGGATGGACTTGGTGTCTCTTAGTCCTAGGATGTTCAAACGAAGTCGATATATGCGTGGTCGTCTTCGAGCTCGGCGCGCTCCTCTTACTTCTTCCCAATCACGCAAGAGTGCAAGCAAATGTAGGACTAGCATTTTGGTTTCAGATTTTGAGGGCATGGTCGAAATATGGTCTCATGTATACTCGCATTAATTAATTGCTATGCGTTTGTAATTGAACTAATTGGAGAACAGGCTGTTGCGTAATATCATGTGATGATTTCATTTGATAATCTATTATGATTATGAGAAATGTAGTTTAGAAATAAGGATGGAGAATGGAATATTGAATGTCTCAACCTTTACCGTGTTAAATAAAATAAAATTAATGTTAAAATTCGGCTTATAACCGATATTAACTGCAATATTCTATTTCGCCTTATGTTGGCGCTTGACCGTAATACAACCGTCAAAAGCGCTTAACAGAAAAAGAGCGTAAGCCAGGGGGAGAATACGCCTAAGTGTTTTTGCCTGAGAAACTCCCAGATTTTGGCCTTGCTCCGCCCCAAGTGCGTAACTGCCTTTGGGGCGCGTAATGCACAGACTTAAGTCGAGGGGAGAATACGCATAGGCTGAAAAGCTACACGCTTTTTTCGACTTACGTGCATGGGAGAATAGACCCCTTTGTGCACAAACACATGGATAAAGATAGCTCAAAATACTGCACGTGCAGTAGGGCTCTGACGATAGTTGATTTTGAATCAGCACAACAAAAGGTAGAATTACCTTGCTAAATTAAAGACCTTAATGCTGATAGCCTCAGAAACCTGATCAATTCTTATTTAGTCCCTGGAGACTCATATCACATTGTTTAACAGATGCTGTCATCTTCACTGATGTCTTTTCAGAGTTAATAGCACCAGGTTGACAGCCGTTTGAATGATGGATGTGTACCTTTGTGCTCCATCCTACGATTTTATTGCCAGTTTTGTCCTATAGTTTTCAAGTCCTCATAATTTCGAGGAGCCAGTCTTGCCCGACTTGGCTTGTATTAATCAGTGCAGCAACCTACATTCTTAGAAGATAACACTGAATAGCCCTTATGCATTGCCAGCTGTTCACTGTGGTATTCCATAAACTGTATGCTCATTGTGCCACAGGAGTACACTTCGTGAGTATCTGGTGCTTGCAGACTTCAGTGCCAAGCTAATCAGTCTGGTTGCCTTTGTTCCAGAAAATGAGGGGAACTAAAAAAAATGATGCACCCCCAAAAGGATGGTACTGAATCCTTGATGCAGTCAATGTTGGCATGCTCACAATTTGATTCCAAGCCAAGGGGCATGTCAATGCACCAAGGACAAATGCGTACGAATACAGCTATTGGGCAGTTATTTCCTGTTTATCTGGTATATTCAGAGTGAGCACATCACGAAAGCCAACTAATGTCCCAGTGTTAAAACTCCATTACATTATGAGATTCAGCAATTTGTGATGGCCTTGTACGTCCCTCCAACTCTGCGGTCTCTCCTGCAATATTGATTTATTAAGGGGCTCCTGGTTTTGAAATGCAGCTGATCTTGACATTTGGGAAGGGGCCACAGAAACAATGAATTCACAAATTCACTGCCTTGGTATTTTCAGTGCAAATTGAGAAGGAAACCTAATATGGATACGGTCTCTGTACATGCATGTGCGACTGTATTTTTGGACAGCTAACAGTCTGCTTTGTCTGTTGTGTCTATAGGTAAACATTTGACAATGAGGTTTTATAATACATGTGTGCAGGTGTGTGTGTTTATTAGATAAGTCACAGTCTGCTCTGGCCATAGCAACCGTTACCATATGGTGACCCAACAGGGCGAGCGTCTGTTGATGGTTAATAGCCCATATGCATGAACAGTTTCTATGAAAAGTATCAAAATGGATTTCTGGGCAACAAGTGCTTTCATTACCACAGAGTAGCAAAAAACATTCTCCCTGCCTGATGAAATTCTAATTAAGCTTCATCACGCCTCATCAACCTTGTTTACTGCCTTGCACCATCTGTATTGTCACAATACGTGTTCATATAAACATACAGTTGAATTCAAAGATGCTTTTGTGCAGGAATGGCATGAAGGTATACATATCTGTGGGCTGTATGATAAAATAGCCATGGTTCTTCAGGATAATAATGCAGACAAAGATTTTGGAAATCTACACCACCAGAAACAAGAAGCCACTAAAATAAGACAGATATAAGACAAATAAGACAAAATAAGATCAGTTTGCTGTGCCAACACTTTAACCCTTAAATTCCCAACTACAGTAAAAGTTGAAAGAAAAATATATGTGTTCTGTTCATATGTTCTGGGGAGGGAATCATAATAATCAAATAGTAATTTTTAATTTTTGATGACCTTTGACCTCATTTTAGTTTTGTGACTTATATGTCACTCTAAGTTTCTACAATATAAAGAGAACTTTTGTCCATCATTGTTGTGGTAGTTGACATATAGGTGAAGTATTAGGCATAGCTTCATTAGCTTACCTGTTTGTCTACTTTATCCAGTGATGTATGGGAGCTGATCTATCGTGTGGATACCACCATGGGGGCGGCCATATTGGAAAGGTAAGCTTGAGTAGCCAGTGTAGTGTCAATTCCACTTTTATGCATCAGATGGCAGCACTGATGGTCTAAATATGTCACTATGGCCATTAGGTTGCAAAATGTATGTGGGGTCACTGGTTTTGACAACCCCCAAAATCATGTGACAAATTTGTCACAGGGCATTTAAGGGTTAACCTATTAATGCCCAAATTTCTTTTCAATGCAAAAGTTACATTTTTTCATGCTTGGAGCACAACCAGGTTTGGTGCATTATTTACAGTTATGAGAAAAAGCAATGTAAAACTTTGAAACAATGTGAAAAATATACTCTACACATTTATTTATGGATTATCTTCTGAAGATATTTACTGTATTTCAGCATTGTGTTTTTATGTGTTGTAGTGCATTGCTCTACTGTACGTTTTCCCCTACTTATATTTCTAAACATTTGTATTTCCGTGTAGTCTTTAAACTTTAAACTAATACCTTATTTATATCCCCAAAATACAAGTTTCGGGGATATCATGGTTTCGCCCCACCTGCTTTCGCCGCCGCTTCCGCAGATTTTAGCTGTTAGTGTGATAACTCGCAAAATACTTAACATTGGCTTCTCATTTTTAGCGTATGGGTAGATATGGTAGAGAGGACCTCGTATGCACTCCTAGGTTTGTCACCAGGTGGCACTATGTATTGAAAAAAATCAGTTTTTTAACCAAATCTCTGGAAAAATCATTTACACAGACCTCAAATATGCCTCCTATTGTAGGTCTAGTAAAGGGGAATCTAATAAAGGGGGCTTCGAGGCTTAGGGAATTTTGGGGATATACCCCTTGCTATCAGCCGCCGACAGCGTCGGCCTGGTTTTGCCTTTGTATTTTTTCCCCAAGCAACTTCAATGGCTACATGAACACTTTACTATTGACACAACAAGCATATCAGTTATATAAGGTAAAGACTTATTGATCATTTGATACCTGAGATCATGCCATTTACTCTCAGGGTCAAGTAATTTTGACTACCACAATAACCATGTAAATTTTATTAGCCCTGAGCTTGTCAAAATGCTTTTTGTCTTTTCATCAACTGCCATCCATTTATCCATCCATTAATAATTCTTGTAATCGCTATTTCAAGACAACAACTGAGGGCATCTTCACCAAATTATGTGTACTGATCAGCCCTATTGTCTAGCTGAGCGCCATGGAAATGTTTGTTTAACCCTCTTAATAATCGTTACTCATCTGATCAGAAATGCAATTTGAAATGACCATTGTGGGCATAACCTCATGTGTTACGTCCAGACCTGTGGGTAAATTTGCATTATGTATGCAAATGGGGTAAAGAGGACCTCAGTAAACTAAGGTGCTCACTTCCTGCATCAAAATTTCACAAGGCGTCAGACAATCATATTTAACATGCTTCAAAAAGTAATGATTGATTCTGTGTCCTAATATCGGGTTACGACCATAACAACATAAAGAAATATGCATAGATCATGTCCTGTGCATAGACTGTATAAAAAGATGGATGTAGCACCTGGGTCTAAAAAGTGAGGCCGATGCGGAAATCTCAAAAAATTGCATAGTATTTAATGGCCAGCAGATGGCGACGTTGGTCGTTCCAGAAAGAAGCTCAATGCTCCTGAAGTCTATGAGAAAATGACCCTACTTCGCCACCTGATTTATAATTTCATTTTTATTCTTTGAAATTCCTTCTTGCAAATAAAATAATATATTCCTTTAGTGATTTAGAACAACAGGAAACCAGTTAAAAAATTTTCACAATGCTTTGCACTGAAGCCAGGTGAATGAAATACAAACATTGAGGACAATAGACAAGGGAAACATTGATTGACCGTAATTGACCATAAATGTTACTGATAGACTGAGGCAATTTATCATATAAAAGAATTGACTTTGAAATGAATCTGATTTTCAGGAATTCAATATCTGTTTTGTGACCTCATTCTTCTCTGGTGAAAAATATGGGTTGTCCTCTCTGAGTTGGGGGGGGGGAGTTGTTACCCCAAGTGGAGGAGTTTAAGTATCTCAGAATCTTGTTTTCAAGTGAGGGTAAGATGGAGCTTGAGACTACCGGATCAGAGCAGCGCCTGCAGTGATGCGCCCATTGTGCTAGTCCATCATGGCGAAGAAGGAGCTGAGCTTAAAAGCAAAGCTCTCAATTTACTGTTCGATCTATGTTCCAACCCTCACCTATGGTCGTCACCTCTGACGAAAAGGACAAGATTTCAGACAGAAGTGACCAAAATGAGCTCTTTCCACAGGGTGGCTGGTCTGACCCTTAGGGATAGGGTGAGGACCTCAGACATGTTGGAGGAGATCAGAGTTGATGCACCACTCCTCTGCGTTGAGTGAGTTGAGTCAATTGAGGCAGTTCGAGCATCTGGTTTCAATCCCTCCCGAATGCCTCCCTTTAGAAGTTTTCAAGGCAAGTCAAACTGTGAGGAGGTGCTAAGGCTGACCCAGGACACGCTGGAGGGATTAATCTCCCAGCTGACTTGGGAATGTCTTGGGGTTCCCTAGGCAGAATTGGAGGAAGTTTCTGGGGTGCTGAATGCCTGGGCCAGTTTGTTTAATCTACTATCCCAATGACCCAGCCCTGGATAAGTGGAAAAATGGATGGATTGATGGTTCCAGCTAGAGGGACGCATTGAACTGGTGTTTGTCTGCCTTTACTGTTTGTGTTAAACCAAACTTTTGTAATTCGTCAAGCATTCTTTTTTTAAAACATTTCAAAGGGAAGGATGTTTCATAGATCTGAGAAAAGAAATACACAGCAAATGTCATTATCCATTTGAGTGTTATAATTAAAATTAACTTCATGCTGTAAATGCCCCCCCTTCTCATCCAGAAATTTTTCTAAGTACTTGGGAAAAATCAAATTCCAATTTCAAACAAATGCAGCTTACAATGATCAATGCTTCTTAGAGGAGACTGGCTAGGTGGGGAAGATTAGAAGCAGGTTTGTTGTTAGTCAGAGAAGAAGCAATGTAGAGAGCACAGTGCAAGAGGAATGAATGAATGCTACCTTTGTTATAAAAGCTCAATAATAAGGTGGGAGATGCTGAAGTCAAGAATGATTGAACTGAAACAAGTTTGTGATGAGGACTGACTTCTGTGCCTGCCTGAACTAATGCTTAAGCTCCATCAAAGAAATGCAGGCAGTTTGTGCCAGCTTCCTCATAAAAATTCCTACCTGTCATTAGGCTTGATGAAAACTGTGGGCGGGTATGAATAATTAGGAATGATGCTGTCATGTAAATGATGCATTGCAGAGACAATGCCTCTTAAGCAAAAATATGTTTTCCCTGAAACTGAGACTTTGTAACTTTCTTTGCTCAATCTAATCAGGCAATGTAATTTCATAGCTAAGAGTTCCAGATAGTGAAACATTCATAGATATTGGACTGAGATTATGTTTCTGCTCTATTCTCACCAAACTGTTCATCCAAACTGCTCTGTGAACCTATTAGTGTCATATTCAGAATAATACCGCATAAAAACTTGTAAAACTTTGAATTTAAACTTGTTGATGTACGAGAAACTCACATTTGTTGCAGTATGTATGCAGTCACAGTTAAATCTTTTAGTTCCTGAATATGATTTTATCGAGGCGAGATAAGTGATGAAAATATATTTGAATCATTAGTCAATATGTCAAATTGCTTTTGCCAATGCTGTGAGTTCAAGAAAAGTACGTCACATGACTATTGTTCTAAACCTCTTCCACTCTGGAGTCACCATCGGAGGGATGCTAGTATTCCTCTTACCTCACCTTAAAGCACATTACATCTCCAAACCCGTTCCCATTTATATTTCCTAATAACCAAGTGTTAATTTGTTCAGTTGCAAGATCAATCCATATCTATTTCCCCTCAGCTTGCATTATTGTTTATTTGCGACAATTATCAAGCATTTCTCTATCCACATTAATGGTAGACCTAACAAAAAACGTCAATGTCTGACGAAGCTTCTGAATTCCTGCAGCGCACAAATCTGTATATTTTTTATCTGCGTTCTCATCCAAACGGCTTGATATGCCTAATAAAGCCTTTCTAAAAATGTGTTCCGCGTGTTAAGGCTGCTCGTGTAAAAATAAAAACTGTCTAGAACCAGTGACAGTGGGCTACCATAATGCAGGTTCTTATTTCTATTTCTGAGTAAGAATTGGGTAACAGATTGAATTAATTTACTGAGCACATGGGCTTCCAATAAGCTGCATTGCCATTTGTGATTAACAGATACAGCTTTGTGTCCACGAGGAAGGCCACAATATGAGATTGCATGGATGGGAGTTACCTAAAATTTCTCAAAATTCCATCTTGAAGTAGAATGTAATGTAGTAAATGCTGCTTAAGGTAGAATTTAGATAAGAATAAAATTTTGTTTAAATAGTTAATTGTCGTTTCAGAAGCTTGACTGTACAGACCTCATGAATTACTTCGCTTGAAAGATAGAAGCGTGGCATGTGTATGAAATAATTTTAATATCCAAGCTATGCGTCAAACTTTCACAATGCACTAATAATATTCAATTACCGAAGAAAGAAGCATTGGTCATTTAATTAATTAATTATTGCTTGGCGCAGCAACCAGAGTGCAACTATGCTTTCAAATGCTGAAAACATTAGGATTGAAAGCAATCTCAAAACAAATTAGGCTGCACTGCTGAAAAAAATTCTAGAACGGGGATTGGAATTCAAAGAAAACAGAATAATTAAAAAAAATTCAATTTGTTTTTTTTTGGTCACGCTTTAGATGAAGTGTTTCTCATAAAGGCTTTAAACAGCATTTATAATGCCTTCATAAATGAGACATAATGTCTTCATAAATCAAATAAGCAAATATCATGCTTTTTAAAGGGTGAAATAACACATCCTTATTCAGCATGTGATGCCAGATGTGACAATGACAATGTCACATAGCTGGCAATATCACCCTTTACAGCATTTAGCCACTAGCTAAGTGACATTGTCAGCTATATCACATCTGGCATCACATGCTGAATAAGGATGTATTTCACCCTTTACAAACCATGACATTTTCTTATGTATGATTTATGAAGACATTATGTCTCATTTATGAAGGCATTATACATGCTGTATAAAGCCTTTATGAACAACACTTCATCTAGAGTGTGGCCTTTTTTCAAGCAACCATTCAATATTAGTAAGTAGATCGTTAATTTAGCCCTTCAATGATCTGTCATTTCTCAATACTTTCTTCATAATCACACACTTATATATCGGTCTTGATTAATCAATAAATAATTTGGGCGATTGTTGATCAAGTGATTTTGAACAGGAACAAACTGAAAGCAATGATGCGTTTAAGGCTCAGAGGTTCACGGCAATATTAATATCATCTGAATATCCCATAATGCCAGCAGGCATTCCACCAGGGGGAGGTTGGTATTTAGGAAGTTAACTGATTGCTGCCTCCTCTGTAGCATTGACCCTGCCTTGAGTTGCATCCCAAATTTTTGTTGATTCAAAACTAGTGTCTTTCAAAAGCCGCTTACATTAACTAGACCTCAGGCACTGCATATTACATGTATAGATATGCTACAGTTGAAAACCTCTGAGCTTTACAGGTCAAAGAAAAGATACCAATCTTAAATGAAACTTTTACTGTTGCCAAGGAAGAAGTGTGGCGTGAATTAAGATCCACCTCCACTATGTCTGCTAGGCTTAGAATGTGCAGAATTTGGACAACATTCATATTATAATGGACCCTTCGTCCACAATGTGGTGGTTACTGGAGCAGTACCTGGAGGAAGGGCAGGTATGTAACTGCCACAGGTGTTGAAATGGGTGACGCTGGCAAATCCCATTATATCCAGGGTACTGAAAGTGTCTTCCTTTTGCGGCATTGCATGGTAACATGCAAGTGAATATTTTTCTTCATTTGTCATACAGCCATTTACTCTTTACATTGCACTGAGAGCAATCAATTTACTGTTCGGGTTTGTTATTCCTTAATCCATGTGATGCAATTACGTGTCTTTGAAAGGAACGGGCTTTGACTTCAAATGCAGTTCAGCATCGGCAAGGCGTTTAGTAGGGTTAACACAACTCATGGTCAATACAGAGACAGATCGATAGCCATGCAAACAGGGTTATGCAGAATAGTCAGAATTGGAATCAGGGGACAAGCAGAAATATTCGGTAACCAGAAAATCAATCCGCACAAAGACAGTAACAAAAGGGGTAGATCTAAAGGGAATGGAAGGGGAAGGAAAAGGGAGTAGGATGGGATAAGGGAGAACAAAGGAGAAACTAAACAGTTGGGTACAAAATGGGAATAAGGGAGAACAGAGTACGAATCAATCAGCCAGCAATCAACCAACGTAATACAATCAATCAATAACAAGACTTAAGGGAGATATAACAAGAAACGAGCAATCAACAATCGAAACCAAGAAAGCGCAGAAACGAGACTTAACCAAAGCGAGCTATGGGAAGAAACGAGTCGACAAGAAGCTGAGGAAAAGTGGGCCTTTTAAACACACAAACTAATTAAGTGGAATCCCAGCTAAACACAGGACAGCTGTAGAGAGAGGTGGAGCAAGAAAAGCAAGGACAGTGATAGGAGAGAGAGGAAAAGGGTGGAGTTCTAACTCTAATCTAACTAAACACCCATGCCTCACTAAACTACTCTCAGGTGTGGATAGCCAATGAGAACAGCAAGAGAGGAAGAGGAAATACCTAACTGAAATACAGGGAAGAGAGTGTGATGAAAAAGACAAGACACCGAAGACTAAAGACAGCGCAATCTTACAGAAACATACATACTCTAAAAGAATAAATATGATAAATAAATAAATAGCAACTAAAAGTACTAAAACATACTAAAAACAAACATACAAATCAGCGATTTCCAACGATGTCCAGCGATGTCCAGAATTTGCACCAGAATTTAATATAATTACATATGATCATGTCCTTATTTCAAAAGTTTCTTGGGTTAGTTAACCTGCTATATTTGCCTTGACTTTTGTACAGTCCAAGCCGTGTTATCATTTGTTTCTCTGTCACTCGTTGGAAACGTTGGAGGATGCTATAGGGAATATAACAAAGGGCACATACCATATAAAGGGAACAAATTCCCATTTTATAATTTCAATTACTTTACACATTTTGAAATAATACAGTAATTTATGCCTGGTTGATTGCACATTGGCAAAAGGATCATTTGGAATCCAATGCAGTGCTAGGTATAACTCGGACCTAAAAAATTGGTGTTGAGAGGCTCAAACCGGAAATATTTAGCCATCTGTTTACTCAGCCATCTGTGAAGTTGTCATCTACCATACTATCATTTTACTGAAGCAAAGGGATTCAATTTTTCTGAAAAAATGGTCAACTAAGTGCCAGATGATAAGATGTCAAGAATGATCCACTAAAACTAGGTTTCACAATAAAAAAATGTCTCTCATGCATTTTTGTGCTGATCAAAAAACTGATTGCATGTACGCTTAAAAATGAACAACAAAAAAAAAACACATGAATTGCTGATTAGACACTGTCGGTGTAATCACATCATTCATGCAATCAATTTTTTTTTTCAATTTCAATTAATCTCTCAGAAAATAATTAGATGTAGAATTCATAAAGACAAAGACTTACAATAGCTTTTTGAAGTAGTAATCTAATGGTGTCAGGGGACACTTTGGAATGAGAACGTTGAGCAGGAAGTTAGAGCCCGGAGCAGGACTTTCAATTTCACAATAATAGTACTGAATATACATAATCCAGGTATTTGCAAAAAACAATAAAATTCTTACATTTGACACAATGCGGGACACAGCAAACAAAAGGACATATAAATAAACAGAGAAAGCCTAAACACACTTGGTAATTATACAAAGGTCAACAATAACTAAATAAAAAAAGTACAAAGAAACAAAAGAACAAATCCAAAAATCGCCAACTGCAAAAAGGACAAAATACAAATCCTCGCAAAGTACAAAGGAAAATAACCACTATGCAATGAATTGGAATTAGGAGAATAATACACAAGAGTAATACAGGCCGGGGAACACTGGAGCTAGAAACATAGGAAATCTTTAAACCTGCGTAATATCAAGACTAGTTAATGCAGGAGCTAGGAACACAGGAGAACTTTTAACGAAGCCCGGTGACCAACTAAACAGAACTGGGTGTTCACTTTCGCCTGTTTCTGTAACTATTTAGTCAGTACTCAGGCGAGTTTGAATGAGGAAGTGGAGACTTGATTGCAGATGGGGGCGTGGTTACTGGGCTGCCAGGCACGGACGTGACAAAAAGCTTCTGGACATGTTATTACACTTTTTTTTTCCCTTTTCTATCAGTGCATTATAATTTATTCATAAAAGCACCTTTAGTATTCAGGCCTTGTAGGATCACAAAGCTTTTATCAACAGTCAAATTGTTCCATTTAGTATCCAGTAATGTTGCATAATCACCATTTGCAGAGGTGAAGTCAGTAAAATACAGGAACAATATATTTTTTTCCGTTATTTGCCTAAATGCCTGGATAATTACCGGACTTCAAAATGTTGGAGCCAAACAATATGGAAAGAGAGCTTTGAAACAAATCATGAGTCATTCTGTGTGACCTTCTTCATTTGATTCATCATTTAATGCCTGGAATCAACAGGTGTAAAATCATTCAGAGACTCTTGTCAAGGCACAAGAACTGTGTTAGGCATCGTCAAAATGCATGAAAAGTTTTTCGTCTAAAGAAACTGAGTACTATATTCGTGAAACCTGGGAGATATGACTGAGTAGTTTTCAGGATGTTATTCAATCTTAAAATTAACATTGCGATATTTTTCATTTGTAGGTTGAATTCAATTTCCTGTTTCGCTGACCACCCGAATAATATAAAATTAATATAATTTTGATACTAATCATTCCAATTTTTTGGTCAAGAGGGGATAATACAGAGGAGTGAGATTCAGACATGCCTCTCGACTGTGACAAAAATACTGGTACCCAGGCAAAATATTTGGTATGTGTGGTAACCCTCAACAATATGCAGGGTGGTCCTCAAAATATATAGGTTGCAGGGTGAAAGGTTATATTTTGTTAATCATGGTCTATCCTCACTTATGTATTGTGGGAACTACATTAAGATTGAAGTCTGACCATTATACAATATAGATCATAAGGATTTTTATATTATAACCATGCGGAACATGATTTTGAGTACCCTGCATGATTCCCATACTGGTCGAATAGAGACATCTCTCAGCATCTGTGCATAATGACTAGCTGTTTCTTACCTGAAAAGTAGGTTTTCCCTGTACAAACTTTATCATCCAAAATTACTGGCACCCCGTCTGGCAATACACAAACAATACTTTAAAAAATTCGAAGAAAAAAAAAACCAAATTTCGAGAAACTCTCACTACAATTTTGTGTGAGAAAAACTGTGCAATATTAATTTTGTTGTGATTCTGCCTTGTTGCCATGTTTATTTAGGATTCTGCCATGTCTGGGATTATGAACTTTGCCTTGTCTGACCATTGCTTTGTATTTTGTATTTAGATGCCCGGCCATGTTTTGTTTTTGCCTTGTCTGTGTTTGTTTCCATATTCCCTCTTTGCAGTTTTACTCCGGTCCATGTTTTGTTTTTCACCATGTATTGCACTTCTTCTTCCCCTGTCTGGTCTAATGTCTTGTGATCACTCAGCCCCAGTATTGCGTGCCACACTTTTGGGTGATTTAATGGTTTCTGGGATTTCAATCATTCCTTCCAATCTCGTTTACTTCCTTCACCTTGCTTTTCTATATTACTAACAATAATAACAGTTTGTTGTTTTAGTTAAAAGTACTAACTAAAACTAACATTGTTTATAGTACTAACTTACTAATGAGCACTAGGGATTGTATAGCTGCACTTTACGAACTGACAAACGGCCTCTCAGCATTCGTCCTATTCTAGTCTCCGCCTCTTGTCTTTACTCAATCTACTTTCATGCAGTTTCAGCGGAAACCCTGCACTTATTAAACTCTGTTCTCTCTGCTTTTCTGAGCATGTTAGAACTCTCAAACCGGACCACAAGTTTTGTGTTTGCTGCCCTGATTACGACTTGGATTATGCCCGTGGGTTCTGATTTTGGATTGTGGACTTTGTCCTGTTGCCTCCTGCTCTGCGGGGGTTTGCACCCTTTCCTAATAAAATACAAGCTTTTTGGATTACTTGGTTCTCGCATTTGGTTCCTGAGTGTAACCTCACAATTGTTCCAGTGGAATGAACCAAAAATTTCCTCCAAATAAAGGTGTTAAAATTAATCCTATTGTGGATAACATCCACTTAAAATTAAACCAGGCATTAAATTCCTCTTATTTAAGTTTTATCTAAGCGTTACGCAACTATATTGTGCCATTACATCACTTCCTGTTTCACTAGGGTATAAAAATGAGGAAACACACAACCAATATCCCTTTGTCATCCAACATCATGAAGAAAACAATACAAAACAGCTGTCAGTTCAAAAGAGGCAGATGGTCATAGACCTCCAGAAATCTGATAATGGCTATAAGAAGATTCACAAACGATTGAATTTGCCACTGATCACTGTCAGGGCAATTATTTAAAAATTCCTTGATGCCTTGATGGCATCTTGGGGTCACCAGGTTTCAAAAAGCACCATCAGATGCCAACTTCGCAACCGCAGGATCTTTGAAAGGGTTACCAGAAGAAAGACTTTTCGGACCAGATGAGGAAGAAGCAAGCCCTTGGACCAAAACATCACCACAACCCCATTTCCAGAAAAGTTGGGATGCTGTGTAAAATGTAAATTAAAACAGAATGCAATGATTTGCAAATCATTTCAACCCTATATTTAATTGAAAATAGTGCAAAGACAACATGTTGACAACAGATGTCAAAACTTACACATTTTCCTTTTAACACCATTGTCTTCCATATAACTGATGCTGTTACCCTGACTGAGCTGCTGCTACTACTCCACAGGCATGCAAATAATATTTCTTCTCTGCCAACCAGGTACATTAAAAAATTACTATTGGCTTCCCCATCCAAATGTGCTTCCAGATTTTCCACCACTTTAACCAGCTGCTTCCAATGGCTGTCCTCCTGGTCAATTACACTGTTGCATATTTTCCCCTAAAACTCCAGGATTGCATTTATCCATTCTGTCATTGTATGTGCTGTTAGCATGTTGTCCTCTCATTCTGGTGTGTTGTTAGTCGTGTGTAGTAAACAATGTTTGAAGTGTAAAGTCATTGCCTTTGTTTCCTGCAACTTACTTACAGTCACTTTACATATCCCATCCTTAGTTACTTGATCTACCCAAGTTCAAGTTAATCATATTTCAAAAGTATTTTAAGCGTTAAATACACTGATCATCCAATGAATTGATTATTGATTTTATTATACTGACGTAGAGATTATATCGGTGGACGAGTAATTAGGTTCTGTGGAATAACTCTATTTATCGCAATATTTCCCCAAATTAAACTAATTTACCGTACATGTTTGATGAACCTGCAGATTTCTGTACTTGACTGACAAGAGTGGAATTCAATAAGCTGTAGGTGCCCATCTGCTTCAAGCTTCAACGTGTAAATTCTGAGATGCTGTTTTGTGCACTAGTTGCAAAAAATGAGTTACTGTAGCCTGACTGTCAGCTTGCGCAAGTCTGAGGATTCTGCTCCCTCTCACCAACAAGATGTTTCTACCTGTAGAAATGCCACTCATTGGATATATTTCATTTTTTCTGCCATTCTGTGCAAACCCGAGAATAAGTTTTGTGTGAAAATTCCAGGAGATGAGCAATCGCAGAAATACTCAAGCCAGAAATTCTGACACAAACAGCCTGGTCACAGTCAAAGACATTGAAATCACTATTTTTCCCCATTCTGATACTTGCTGTGCATATTACCCAACGCTGACTTGTATCTGCCCAATCTAATGTATTTCACTGCCGCAACAGGATTGGATAATTGATTGTTCCCATTGTTTATATAGACCCAATATTTGAAAATCACTGCAGTTGCGTTAAGAAATTGCTTCGGACCTTGAATTCAGATTGAATCAGTACAGTGTGACCAAGAGTGTCTGAAAATCCCTTTAAAATAAACAGGTGGAAGATGAGGTCATAAATATATGTCATCCCATCCTGCATTGCCAAACACTCATATATTGAGAATCAGTCATCTCCCCAGGTCACAAATATTACATGGGGAACCTCCTCACTTTTTTTTTTTTTAACAGGACAAGCCACCCTTATCAAAATATTAAATGTTCTTAATGATGAATCTTATGAAACAAATATTTTTAAAACTCAATAAAGACGTTTGGCAAAAAAAATAATGAGATGGCAGTTGGAATCTCACCTGAGTGGCAAAGTAATGAACAAGTACAACTATGTGTATTCAACATACCACCTTGACATTGTTCAAGCAGGATTTATTTATTTTTTTTAGATCATGCAGGTGTTTCACATCTTTCACACTTGTGATAGTCTCCTTTTTACTCTGATGAATACATATTCAGTCCCTAATTGTAGAATTAGTTTCACATCTGTAGTGACTGAGAGGGAAAAAAACTTAAATCAGAGTGCCTTTGGGGACACTACTGGAATCCAGATGGTTATGTTTGTTTTTTTCTCTTGGTCTCAACAAAGACAAATTAGTTTAATATCATATTTTTCATTCATCAACTTGTCTGAAATATTCCCTGTAGTCAAAAATATTGTGACTTGGAAAGAATAATAGCAAGAATCCACCCATTGTATGTTGAATGAAAGCTCATTTTCTATGTGCAACTCAGTGGATATACGGTAATAAGGGAAATGACAAATTGCAGACATTATAATGCAACACATTTGTTGTATACAGGCTCATATTTCATGGTATCATCTTTGAAAGATTACAAAAGCTCCAAAATTTGCAATTATTGACACTGAAAGTTTGGAAAAAGCATTATTGACAAGAGGGAAAAAAAGAAAGATCAACCAACATAAGGTGTCTTTGTCAGGTGTTGGGCAAAAAACAAACAGAGCTTAGTGGGGGGCATTCTGGAGTTCCCCTAAGGTGCTTTGTGCAATCCTGATCACCCAGTTTTGCTTTCTGAACTTCTGCTCATACTCTTTAGTTTCAGTCCCTGACATTTATAATTTAATGCGAAAACTGACACTTTACCTTCATTGTGCTGTCTCACTGACAAGTGGCCTTATCCAAATGTCACCAATAATGTCCAGACCAAACTGATCATAATTATCCATAGAGTTCTGGTCAAAATGCATGGCTCTGAACCAGTATTTATTATATGGAGTACCTGTTTTTGAGTGTCCAATTGTAATGCAATAAAACAAATGAAATCTAAACTTTAAAAAATTCTATAAACTCTTCCTAAAATAAAAACAAAAGAATAACCAGCTTCATATTCCCTGTGGAACAGCATGATACCATGCCTTAAAGGAAGAAAACGTAATTTGTAAAAAAAAAAACCACACAACAAAAAAAAGTCACATCAACAAACAGAAAAAAACAACAAAAAACAGTCACATCAATGACAGAAAGATACAAAAATAAGTTATTTTTGTATCTCTCTGTTTTTGATGTGACTCCGTTTTTTTTTTTTTTTTTGCTTGATGGCTTTATTCGGATTCCTCCCTTTAGAATTTCAACATCCTCTCAAATCCATGTCGATTGTGAAGGCAACATTTTTTCTTCTCATAGCTTGTGGAATGTACAAGTAAACTACAGTTGAACAGTGGAATAACAAGAGCGCAACGCAGAGCGTGGCATATGCCCCCGCCTGTATGTTGATCAAGGGCATATTGAGATGACTGCTGTGGGGGCCATATTAGATATGGCACGATGCTGGTTTTCGAAAGGAACGTTCCTCTAGCCACTCCCAATACGCCATTAAGAAATGGCATCAATTCGACAAGGGATTCCATAGTTATCCCACGAAAACGAAAAGTTAACGGACGACGGACAGACATGGTGTTGAAATAATGCCCCCTTTCCTCTTTGAAGGGCGGGGGCATAAAAAACTAGAAAACTAGAACCTTTTGTCCCCGCAATCCAGCAAGCGGTCTCTGTTTCAGTCCCCTTTTTCTCAATTAAATTTTGTTATCTTACAATCATCTCATTCTACTCTCCTCCTTCTTGCTTCACTTCCCCTCCTATTCCTCCACATTATTTGTTGTCTAGTGTATATACGTATGATCCTTTCTTAGTGTTTTTAGTAGTTGATTTGCGATCTAATCTTAAAGTTAACCTGTCTTTGTGTTCATTATACTCATTGTCACTTTGTTAGTTTGCAGCCATAGTCAAGTACTTTTCCGTATTCGGTATTTTAAAAAACATTTGACCAGATTATTAGCCCCTTTGCGCAGAAGCCAAATGTGGCTATTTATGCATTACCCTATTTAATGGTTTATAATTTAAGATTTAAGCTTCATAGAGAGGGTAAATCTGGCTCAACTGAGACAAGACACTTGTAGCATTTAATTTTCCATGTCACAATGTGGATTGCAGCCGAGATGCATCACATCTCTCATATCACAGACATTAGCAAGCCGAATCTTGTCACAGTGTGGATACTTCTCTGGCGCATCAGCTGGAAAAAGTTCTTAACTTTCATAGGAATGGAAGCACGACAGGGAGAAAGCACTTCAAACTTCACAAGCCCTGATAGCAGGTCAGCAGCAAAATACTGCTACATTCTCACACTTACTTTCTAACGGGGCTAAGGGGTCCTGCTAGCGATAGCTTGCTATTTTTTCTAATTACCTTCAATTCACACTCTGCACTATCAGGTGTTGCCTGTTCACCTCATTATGGTAAAACGTAATTCATTCATTTGGACGTGCAATTTTGTGCATTTCAAATCTCTTTGATTCAATTTAAACAATTAAATTGATCATGAAGCACAGGCTAGATCTCCTGATGAGACAGAAAGGTAGTGTAGAGCAGTTTAACTCTCGAAAAGTAGCCCATAGGCCAACTTATGAGTAACTTATTTTTACTTGCCAATCGATTATTCTTATGAGTGGAAAATTGTTTTAACAAAGGAAAGTTAGGACTAATAATTGTAGTAAAGCGATGTTGTGTGACCGCTCATTTTTCAGTTCTGGCTATGCCACTGATTTGAAATGCACAAAATTGCGTGCCCAAATTAACGATTGTTGTTTTGGCTTAATGAAGTGAACTAGCAACACTTGACAGTGTGGAGTGTTTTCGGATTGAATGCATATGATTGCGATACTAACAACTAATAATTGTTTTAAAGAGATTCTCAGAGCCGGCCCAATTTTAAGTTCTGGCTAAGGTACGGCCATGGACGGCTCCAAATTATTGCCCCTTTCTTTTTTTGTTTGTCCTCGCTGTTTTCTTAATAGCTGAAATGCAACTGTTGTGCCCAACTAATCAACACTAGGAAAATAGGCCTAAAAAAGCCAGCAGTTAAAATGGAAGCACTGAGAGTCAGGGCTATGCAAACGATACATCCTCTCATCTCGTCGGATCAATGTGAACTGGCAGGTTTCAGAACATCACAGACAGGTGTGCCGCAAGTAGTTGGACATTTCAACCCATCTCGTTGTGAATCTTTGGTCTGGGCTGTAATCTTTACTTAATAAAAACGTCTAGCTGATGTACTATGTATATATCTTTATTTCAGACTCTAGGTCTAAAGGCAAGACAAATACAACAATGGCCACACAACACATGCGATAAAAGAAAATCACATTTCCATCCTTTAAATATGAGCTCAGCACTCCAGGCTTGTTTCTGGTAGTCTTTTTTCCATGCAATCACCTCATTCTCAGCTGCGCAAAGTTGAGAGAAGACAACCTAACTTCTATTTAGCAAGTTTTTAGATACATTTCTGAGTGTCCAGTCAATGTCTTTCAATTACTGAGGAAAGCTTATACCGTCTGATATTGGATAAAAATTTTATCAATTGATAGGTATTTGCCGGGAGAGTTTCAGATGGGCGTGTTACTATAGCTATGCTATCACGCAGATACCATTGAATTGATTTTATTTCTGTGAGAGCTTGTATGAGGCTCTAATAGACAGCTGAATTCTTCAACAGACGAATCCATGCATAAACCCACAGGAGGAAATTACCTGTTTTTAATATCTGATGACTATAATTGATAGTTGAATGACATAGTATCAATACCACAGAAAATTTTTGCTTCAAGAGACTGATTTTTAAACTACTTCATTGGGATATCATTAGCTCACTATATTTAACTAAATAAATAACTAAATAATAACTAAATAACTAAAGTTATTGTTACAGAGGACAAGATTTTTTTTCTGTCGGATGAGATTATTTTTTTAAACTGCTGGATGAATACTATGGGCAAATATATTGAGCAGTTTGCACATCTGCCTTAGCTGAAGAGCATAATTCATGCAATTCCTGGGAAACAGGGATGGGACATAACTCGTCCATGTTCTAAACAGTGTTCGAGCTCGGCTCGCTAGTGAATATTCAATAACTGCTCCGGGTGTGCCATCCACTGATTGAACAGTTTAACTGTGTGCATAAACAGAGCAGTTCCATGTCTGCAGGCTTCTACATATGTGTGCAGGACTAGGAAAAAGAGTCACTTGGGTTATTTTATGAAAATTGCGATTTTCCAACAAAATGAAAGGGTGATCCAAGTTTTTCATTTTGAAAAAAAAAAATGGGTGAATTTGTGCACAGTAAAGTATTGTTCATTTACAGTACAGTAGTGCTGGGATATCACTATCACTGGGATATCACTGAGATACCCTGTTAATCTCAAAATGGAAAAAAATCCCAAGCGACCCCTCTCCCTAGTCCTGCACACATATGCACAAAGGGGTTAGGGATTGTCTCCCAATTGTTCTGCGGCACTTCAGCAGTGAATCCTCCCATTCATCTGGCCTTGGAATTCAAAAATGGGCACAGCCTGCATGGTAGTCCCCCATGGATAGCATTCCTCATACAAACCTTGGACCCCACCATGGCCAGGCTGCTCCCTCTACACTCTGTTTACCAATCGCCCTGACCCAGACTATTATTTAGCCATGCCCGTGTGAGTTTTCATGCTTATTGCCAAATGTAGCCATAAAATCTTTCATTAAAGTGCCAAGTAGCTTGTCTTGGATCTGTGTCTGGCTCCCTCTCTGGAGTTTTTGACAGAAAACATACAGGAGCTTTAACACATCTGCTCTGCCTCAAATAGTTATAATTGTCTCTCTTGTACGAATGTGTGAAAATATTTTTGTCATATCTTGTGTTTCATATACCACAGGACAAAAAACCCCCAAATCATCAGACCACGCAATGCACTAATGTTAATTAATTTAGCTAAAATATACTGAAGAGCCCATCACTCCACATACCACTTTTATGGCCCTTGTAATATTATTGTTACCATTTTATGAGTTTTCCACATTTTAAGACGGCAATAATTTTTCATAGATTCTTAAATGTGAATGATAATTATGTTTTTTTTTTTTTCATTTTTCAATTAAAAAAATCTGTGTCTCTTGAGATATTTTCTTTGTGAATGATACAGTTGTCTTTTTTTCAAAACCATAGTATGTGTATGTTGCATGTGTGGTTACTGCAGCTTAGATGAACTGAGTGGCCAAAATTATACAAACACTCCTTGGGCTGGGGCTCCATTTCAAATGTCTGGCTTGGCCTCCGCTTTGCACTGTATGAAAATCCATATGCTACTTCCTGAAATCACATTCCTCGTGATTCCAAACTTCTAACAGTTTGGGGAAGACCTTTCCTTCATTCAGAATGACAACATCCCCATGAACAGACCAAGGTCCATAAATGGTTTGCTGAACTAACCAAGATGAATGTGACAGATCAGCACAGTTGTAATCTCAACCCCATCAAACATCATTTGAAAAGGCCTCACCTCGAACTCGGTCAAATCACCCAGCAAGACATCTGGACCCTGCTAATTTTTTTTCTGGCAAATCCATGCAATAGTGTTCTAAAATCAAATGGAAAGCATTCCCAGAAAAGAGGATACTTTTGTTGCAGCTGGGGGAGATCAACTCCATTCAGCTTAAAACGAGATGCTGGATAAGTTATCAAAATACTACATGGTGTAGTACTATAGCTTCTCATTTCACTCATTTTTTGTCATGAGATTTCACTCATCAGTAAATTCAGCCTCTAAAATTCTAAACTCTTGAAATGTCTTTGCTGCCGCCTGATCATGTAGATTTACTGAATGTGCTCCAAATTGCATGGATTAATTGCTTTGCATAATAATTAGTCAAGGTAAACAATGGGGTCTGTATATTTCAAAGGAGGCGATTCGTCTTTAGGCATGTCATCAAAAATCAGCGATAAAAATTGCACACATAAGCAAAAAGGCTACACTCTGCTGATATGAGAAAAATAGTGTTTTTTTTTTTTTGCCATTGCTCAAGACAATCATTCTTCTGAGCACTTACAGCTGACAAAGGCTGCAGGGGGCAATAACCTGGGGTGTGCACACTCATCCACACAAACAAAAACATATTGATCTCTGTTGGCAGGCTTATGTGGTTCAACCCATACTTCTCTGCTTCATCATTGCATTACACAATATCTTATTGTTGCTTGATGCAACCATTCTTTTATGCAACAAGGTTTCACTGTCTGACATGTACTCCTCATCGAAATCCTGATGTGCGAACCAAAGGATATTTGTTGGGGGGAAAAAAAGCCACTAGCTACTGGGTTTCATCTCAGATCAATGCATCCCAGTGAAATGCAACCCATAGGTCCCATAACCTGGATTACAAACTCACACAAAAGCCTAATCGATTGTTTAATCAATTGTAAGGTATGAAGCCTCCAATGAAAAAAATTCCAAAAAAATTAAATGGTTCAGAACCCGAAATAACCATTCATCTCACTAGAACATAGATAAAACAAAATTTGGCCTAGAATACCCACTCATCTGACTGGGACAGGTCTAACTGCCACGACACCACCTACTGACCTGTGTTCCAAGTAAAGCACTGTAACAGTTGCATAATTAGTATTTGTAAATGCGAGAACATTGAGGATACTAGATGGAGGTAGCACTGAATAATAGTCTTGCTCTGGTGCTCTGACTTTCAGAGACATCACATCCTCAGTTACTGTTTTCATTTAACTTACTAAAGCTCAATGTCCCCCTAGCGGTAACGCCGCCATCACAGGACTTTAAAATAACTTGCCATGAGCCTCTGACCCTGAAATGCATGATTGCTTTCAAGTTGTTTCTGTTTAAGATCGCTCAATTAATAATAACACTGTTTTTTTTTATCAAGATCAATACACGTTTGTATAAGCCTGTAATTATTAAGAAAGTATTAAGAAATGACAGATCACTGAAGGGCTACATTGACAACACACTTAATAGTGATATTGTATGAATGGAAAAAAAACAATTATAACAACAATAATGATGAAAACAATCAATTAACCTCGTGCTTTTCCAGAATTCCACCTCCCATTATAGGATTTTTTTCAGCAGTGCAACTCAATTTATTTTAAAGGTGCACAGAATCAAAAAATTTTCAGCACTCGAATGAATACCAAGATCACAAAACTTGTTTGAATCAACTTTGATTAGATTGCATTTGCGAGGAGGCATGGGTCCGTGCTGGTTGCTGCGCAAAGTGATAATAATTTATTAAATTACCAACGCTAATTAGCAGTGGCGGTCCTTCCTCTAGGCGACATAGGGACTTGCCTAGGGCGCCACCCAATGGTAGGCCCCAAATATGCAGGCAGCAAAGAAAAGCAGGAAACATGCTTCTCTCCAGTACTCATTGTTGCTAAGTTACAGAAACCATCTTCTTACCACTTCAACAGTCCATCACTGCAAATGTCAAGTCACAGTAGTTCAACATTATGTTAATGTGTCACCTTAGAAAGGTTTGCTAACGCAATAAAAATAAAATGTGAAGAGTCTTAGCAACTGAGCTACAGAATGATTGTTTCCCAAAATGCGTGACTGGAACAGTACACAGTCAGTGGTTTGAGCAACTCAACCAAGTGACTGTCGTAACTGTGCTTTCAGAAATGTAGCTAGCTACCCCTGTTAAAATGAAAGGGAACCTTAGGGACACACTGCCCTGGGGAAGTTGAATGCAATGTCCATTGTGATAACTGCTACACACATACAGATGCACGTATGGGAAGTTGTCTACGATCTCTCATAATTACTTAGGCTAATAATTAGGCTACACACAGCATGGAGATCAACGCATGGGAAACCGAGTGCAGTCTTCTCTGAATCCTTTGTTTCCCTACCTTTTAAGCCCAAGCTCCAGAAGCGCTTCGTACAGCAGGGTCATAAATCATTTGGGTAATCAGGAGGGCAACTCCTCCTAATAAGAAATTAGGGAGGGGGCATTACCACGCGGAAAAGTAGAAGTCAATTTCTTTTTATGCTTACTGAATGAGGGTTTAGTACAATTTTAACCCTCTCCAGCCCTCCATTATTTTGAGATATGAAAAATCTTTCATTCATGGAGACTAGTTCTCATACACTAGTGGCTGCAGGTGGAAGTAACGGTGTATTTTTGCAATACTGAGCTAGAAGGGTAGCTTTATCAAACCATTTCCCATCTGGCCTTCATATTTTATAGTCAGTCATCAATTGATTTATTGTTGCAAATTTGCAACATGAGCCTGGAGAGGGTTAATCCCTTCGAATTATGCACCATGCGATTTTGGAATCTTAGAGGAGTAAAATGATACCAAACCCGATATGCTTGCACTACAGTTTGCTATGAAACATCAGCTACAGTCCAAAATTTCAAAGATAACTGGTATTATTGTTAACAATCAGCTAATGTCGTATAACAAAAATATACATTGTATTTACAACATTGCGGGAGGTAATGTGAATCATTTTGCTGGTGAAATTCCTGAAAAGTCCAGTTTATGGCACTGCGGCATTCTCTCTGCCGAAGTTGTCTCAGCCATTTTCGGATGGCTTGCAAGACGTTCAACGCTGACCTTTACCCCAGAGATTGTCCATTAACCCCGAGGCTGGGGGCCACTCAAGCTGTCATGAATGAAGTTGGTGCTATACAGACCCTAATTGAGTCTGCTCCCATGACTCAGGGGGGTCTCTACAGGATGCACATGGCTTTAAGACAATAGAAGTAAAACTACCAGTCCTGCGTCTGTGAGAACGGCACAGAAATGTCTTTGTCAAGAAACGTGAAAATGGGTGCAACTTGATTTTTCATCTTTGTTTTTCTCCGGCCATCCGGTCCACCATCATGAGGTTGCCTTTTTAAGAGGTTGACGTGGAAACACAACATAGGACCAGTGACGTGCCGTTGGAGGTCAGTTAGGGTTGGCAGAATCCTCACCCTTTCACAAATGATAAGCCAATTAATAGAGTTTAGTTAATCAATCCTGAGATTGCTAATTATTTACAAGAATAAACAGCAGAATGGCGTGCCAGTTCCATCGACGACATTATTGCCCAGTGCATCGAACTTAAAATGCTCACGAGACAGCAAGTTTCGTAAAACTTACTTAGAAGAAGTAAACGCAATGCCATTAAGAAATATTAAACCTTTCTTATACGGCATTCAAAGTGTGGTCAATATGTTTACGATAATATTTTCCCCCTCAAACACGTACTTTTTAACGCATTTTTTTTAAATTAGGGAGTTTGTTTTCAGTCTTCTTTCATAATCCAATAAACAAGAGATCAAATTAATATACGGAATTACCAAGAGACTTGAGATTAATTATTAAGATTTACTTCCTTGCAGTCTTGAATCAAAGCATAAAGGTAAATTCATCTTTTTCTCACCATCACCTTTTAATCATTACAGGCTTAATTGACCAGTAAAAAAAAATGTCAAATTGTCTGATTGACAATCAGGCAAAGTACGTGGGAACATGTCGACAAAATCTAGCGATAAAAAAGGAGAAGACACTGCCTACCCTGACTGGACGTCCCTGATAGGAACACATTTAAGATTTACAGTCTTGTGCAAATTAATTGGATGAAGGTGCATATCAATTGAATGAGCTGATCGGAGTGCAAATAGCCGTGCAAAGTGATGGACATTTTACATAACCGGCTCAAAGATCACTGCATCGTCCCTTTTAGCCACGTTTCATTAATTTCCTTGACTTATATGATGCAACTAATGCGATTGCGTCATCAACACAGCCCTGTCACTGTGTTGAACTGGCCTGGTAATTCACCTGAGCTCAATCCCTGTCATGGTTCTGGATGTTTGTGTTTTGGACTTTTCTTTATGGCTCTCGTCCCGGTACGATATCAAATTCCTGTTCAATTTTATTCCCAGCAGGCTGATTGAACTGGAGCGGCGCTTCCCCGGATTCGAAATAAGCCGAATGTTCGCCACTCCTCTTTGCTAGAGTGTCTGTTTGTAGCTAAGCACTATAGCTGAAGATATCTGTAGTCAGGTTTTGTATGACTTTCTCTCCTCTAATTATTGGAGTCTCTTCTCCCTTTTTCTCACTCACTTTGCTTCCATGGTTCGGACTATTATAAGTCCTTTGGAAGCGCGAGTACTTTCGTTTGATCTGTATTATTGTCTGTTTTTGTACTGTGTTCGTGCTACTCTCTTACTCTCTGATCATTGCACCTGGCCTCCGTACTCTACCGGCCATTGCAATCCCATTGAGAATCTTTGGTCCATCATCAAGTCAAGGCTGCAGCAAAAGGACTGCACCACAAAAGCTAAAGTCATCGATGCAGTTGTCCAGGTGTAGCATCATAACGAAAAAATCAAGGCACCCTGCAAAAATCTGGCCAGCTCCATGCCAAAATTGGTGGTTATCAAGAACCGTGGAGAACAGATCTCGTACTGAGTGCTGAATGTATGCTATTAACGTAATAAAAAGCCTGAAAAACCTTAGTTGTTTGGTTTTTCCCACTCCGGCCTGCTTTTTCCAATTGATTTGCACAAGACTGTAATATGTTTGCACAGTGTTATGAAAATGTATTTGCCTCCTTCCTGATCCCCTTGATTTTTTTATATTAGCCACAGTCAATGATTTCAGACCTTCATGCAGAATGAAACACAAGACACATGAATAAGTTTTTAATCATCATTTCATTTTCAAAGGAAAACGGTTATCTGTGTAGACCACCCATGAGAAAAAGTAATTGCCCTGCCATATTTAATGACTGGTTGCAGCACACAGGGACATGCAGAAAGCATCTCAGAGGCAGAGGCTCAGATGAAAAAAGAGCATGTTTACTGTTCTCAATAATCATAGGCATTATTTGTCCTGATTGTATTTGTCCTGATTATTTAAAAAGTAAATTGACTGTTTATCGGGCAAACCTAAAAGTGAACAACTTGAGGGCAAACATGTTAAAGGTTAAACAAGTTAAACAGGTTCCTGAAGGCCTTGTATCCCTTGGATGGCATGCAAACACGGGGCATTCCGCTACAAAATTTTCTGACAGAGCAGAATTCATGCTTTTCTCAACTGTAGAAAGTTCCCCTAACCCTGAATCCCACTTCATCATACTGAAACCACCATGCTTGACGACTGGTATGATGTTATTGTGGAATACTGTGTTAGCTGAACACTACATCCCACATGGAAAGAATCTATATGAACATGTATGCAACCTATATGCAGCATTTATGCACATATAGGCCGCAAATAGGCCAAATTCAAGTACATATATGTGCTTATAGAGGGCAGATAGGTCTCTAATATCGCTTCTTTATTTCCACATATAGGCCCTATGTTTACATACAAGGTGTGTGTCTCCTTTATAGCTGATATACCCAGTGACAGGTTCTGTTTGTCACCCCTATTGTATAGCTCATATCTCACTTTTGCAACTGCTATACATGATCCCTAGTTCTAATATTTATTCTCAAGGTAATACCTGCATATCAGTCCCAAGTCCCTTACAGAAATAACAAGAATTTCACGCAATTGCTAATTAATCGCATGTGAACACGTGAAATTGGCATCACATTTGATCCTAAAGACATGCTGACATGTGACAATGTCATGCTATGTGTAAACCAGTCATTATTAACCATGGCAAGTGAGAGGAGACAAAAAGCTATGATATCAACACAAATATCTAATACTATTTGTTACATTTTTTTCCTGAAACATTCACAATAACAAGGTCATCAATTCTGTCTTGACCATACTTATTTCCATTCAATGAAGATTGAGTTGAGTATCGTGGAAGAGAAGGAAATGTATAAAAACAAAATGGTTTGATTATGTTTATTTCATCAATTAAGCATATTTTCAAGTTTAATTCATTGCCAGATTCACCACATTAGAAAAATTGGATTCACATCATTACAGCTCATACATATCCACTGAAAGGTTATACACTACAATGTTACATCCACCAAATGCAATGTTTTCGTTCTTGTCTATAATGCAGTTTTTAAATGAATGGCTCGGAGGTCCTTAGTCTAAAAAACATAACATGAATGGCGAGAACAGGCTGTTCAGCCAAACTACGCTCACCAGTTTCTTTATACTGTTGTAAATATATCCCTTCAGATACTCAAATAACTCAATGGCTATTAAGGATCTTTAGCCTCTTCTCATAGCTTTCATAATTTATACCTGGAATTAGCTTAGTGGCTCTTCACCGAACTTTCTCTAGAGCAGGGGTTCCCAAACTTTTCCAAATCAGGGCCCACTTGAAAATCAAAAAAATGTCCGCGGCCCACCTTTGTCCTATAAACAGTACATAGATGAAATTATGCATTCTCAGAACACTTAACAGCAACAATAATTGTTGTTGTTGTTGTTGTTAAGAAAATAAATAAAATAAATAAAAAACAATTGTTGTTGTTGTTTTTTATTTATTTATTTTTTATTATTATTATTATTATTATAATTATTATAAAGATTCAGATTGAAATAAAAGCAGGGGGATAAAGGAAGCCCAAACTTTTAATCTGTGGTGTACACACAAGACAGAATTAATTATCGAACACAGTACGTGCTCCTCCGATTATGACCCCCGGTCATGATGACCAAAAAGCTACGTTCCGATCATAAACTATATAAGGTTCCTAATATATTGTGAGGTCAATAACACTCAATAGCTTATTACTTCTAAATATTTTTCAAAATCGTGCAATAAATATTTTACAATAAAAATCATAAAAAATCATATTTGCAAAAATGAATCATATTTTTAATGACCTCTCACGGCCCACCTGCAGTACCACCACGGCCCACCAGGGGGCCGCGGCCCACACTTTGGGAATCACTGCTCTAGAGCCTCTATATCTTCCTTAAAGTATGGTCCCCAGAACTGAACACAATACTCCAGATGTGGTCAGACAAATGTGTGGTACAAAAGAAGCATCACCTTAGATTTGTACTCAATACTTTTGGCAGTGTATCCCAGCAACCGATTGGCTTTTTTAACTGCTATAGCACAATGGCTAGAGCCTGTGAGACTTTGGTCAAAATCTTTCTTGTTTGGAGCACATTCCAGTTTTAAAAATCCCATGAAGTAATCCCATCTAAAATTAGTCTGTTATGCAGTACGGTATCAAATGCTTTCTGAAAATCCAAGTATATGATGTCATAAGCCTTGGTGGTCTCTTCAAAAAATTGCTGAAGGTTTGTCAGGCATAACCTTACCTTACGGAAATCATGTTAGCTATCCCTCAAGATACGTTCAAGAAATAAGTCCAGCTCATCTTTTATGATAGATTCCAATATTTTACACACAATGCTAATTAAACTGACTGGCCTGTAATTTCCTCACTCAATACGGTCCCCTTTCTTATATATTGGTATGATATTGCCCTATTTCCAATCATTTCGTATTTCTCTAGTTTCTAAAGACTGTCTGAAGATGGCGGATAGCAGCTAAAAGATATCTCACCAACTTCCCAGAGCACTCTAGGATACAAGCCATCAGGACCCGCCGCCTTATCTGCCTTTAGATATGCAACTTTTCTAATACTTCGTTATCCCTAACCTCAATTTCCGCTAATTAATCTTGAGCATTTAACATGCCCTCCGGCCGATCCCTAACCTCAATTTCCGCTAATTAATCTTGAGCATTTAACATGCCCTCCGGCCGAATAAAGACCCACTCTGAAGTAACTGAAGTAACTGTTTAAGGCATCCACAATATCCTATATTGGGAAAAGACTCTGTTGGGCACATTTCATCCTCTGGTCTTCCATCCTTCACTTCGCCTTTGTGGATTAGGGACAGTGGGTTACGGCATGTGCGATGTACATAGGAACTCGGGCATTGAAAGAAGGCCGGACTCACCACAGAGACTGCATACAGCATTTTGAGTGCATTGTTTGGCCCATGGCCCAGATTTCCACACTTCCAGCACTTCATTTGCTTGCAATCCCTGACTTGGTGTTCAGTCGACTGACAGATATAACATTGGTTAATCTGGCCATTGTTGATGATCTTCCAATTATACGGACCTAGTGAGATAGAGTTGAGGACAGACACAAGTTGTCTGTTTTCACTTCTCTTCACTTTCACCTGATATTTCCAAATGCCGTGCCAAATCCCAAACTTATCCACAGGCTTAATTGCCGGTTGGAGAATTTCACAATATCATGCCAGGTAGAGCTCGATGTCAGAGTCTGGAATTCGACCAGTCCAAAATTTGACGATGACAGTAATTTCATTCACTGAGACAGCAGACTGCTCCTCCCAGTCATTCCACTTTGCCTCTTGAGAGGATAGTACTTTGATGAATTTCCTCAGTGCATTCTCTTGATGAAAACAAATCACGAATTCATGCCGGTTAGGTAATGATATTAATGAGTAAATATCTCTTGGATCAAGCCACGAGGGTCACAGGAGTTTGGGGGGAACTCCATCCCCAATAAATTTCAGCCTCACCCAATTTTTTCCCATGTGAAAGGTGAAGGAAGCCATGTTTAAAAGTGTTTTAGAAAGTGAAAGAGACAAAAAGATTCACCTCCGCCGCCGCGTAATCGGGGAGGAGGTTTAAATCACAAGTTCTTCTAGCTCTGATGTCAAATTAATGGTAATAATAAAATTGATTTTAAAAAAAGAATTGGGAGTTCTTCGACGCCAACGAGAAGCTCAAACGCCTATTTTACCCCTTCGACTCATCCTTGCGACACTTCACAGTATTCAGCCTTAGTGTTCTCATTGTCTTCCTTTACGTACATCTGATAATGATTCCTCTTTTCCCTCAAAATCCTACGAATACTTGTGGTCATCCACTGAGGATTCTGCTTTTTCAGCTTACTTTTGGACACCTTTGGAATGAATTTGCATTGTGAATCAAGTAAAGCCTCCTTAAATCTTTTCCACATCTCATTTTAAGACTTACAGTCCAGGAGTGTCTCCCATTTTATTTCACTTAGATATGAGCACATCCTGTCAAAGATTGCTCACCTAAAATTTTTGTTTTTGAATACATCTTTTTAACTTCCCATGAAACATCAAAATTAACAGCAGAGTGATCACTTGTCCCAAGTGGCTCCAGTACCTCGACATTGCTAATTCTATCAGGTTCATTACAGAGCACCATGTCTAAAATCGCTCTGGCACGCTTAGAAGGGGTATGCTTTGGCGCGGTATGATTTCCCGTGCATGAGCACAAGCACAGGAACGCGACTATATGGTGCTGGATACTTCAGCCGCATCATATGATTTTGGACCATTCCTCCAAGCAGATCCTTTCAATATCCTTCAAATTCTTGGGTTTGCGTTTATCGAGTGCCCTCTTCAACTAAGCCCACAGGTTTTCAATTGGATTAAGGTCTGGTAACTGAGACGGCCATTGCAGACCATTGATTTTGTTGTCACAAAATCATTTCTGTGTGGATCTTGATGTATGCTTTGGGTCATTGTCTAGTTTGGAAGTCCACCTACGGCTAAGTCCCAGCGTTCTGGCGGAGGCAAACCAGATTGTAAGCCAAAATAACCTGATACTTGGTGGACTGCATTACATCATTAATCTTCACCAGTGCCCCTAGACCTCTTCAATTAAAACAGGCCCAAAACATGACTGACCCACCATCATATTTCACCGTGAGTATGAGGTGCTTCTCCTTGTATGCATCTCTGTTTTTGTTTCCCTTGTGATTTTGGATGACAAAGGGATATTGCATGTACATTACCACATTTTTATACCCTAGGGAAACAGAAAGTGATGTAATGCTCAATCTAGTTCCTTAACACCTTAAACTTTCATAAGTGTAATTTGATATCTGGTAAAATTTTGGTAAATGTTACTGGCAATAATCTTTAAGGGTGCCATAAATTGTGAAACCTTGATTTGGCAGAAATTGTATTTTAATTAGATCAATAATTGATTTAGGTGTTGTTTTTTAGAGTTGTGCATTATTAATAAAAAATACAAAGTGTTTTAACATGGGATATTATTTGAAAATATTTTTGTGGATCTTGGGTTGAAACCATTTGCATATATAAATAAAATTGCATTCAACTATAGGGACTTCAGCAGTATTGCCATGCCATCCCTGGCAAAGCCCCTTTCGCCCCTTTGCCACCCCTTGTAAAAATTTCTAGATCCACCACTGTGCCTCTGATCAACTCACAAAATGAGGTAACAGACATACTGCCCTGTGTTTGGGACATGTTTTGGCTAATGTTCTTCTGTCCATTCCTTTGAATTTTGGCAAAGTTGAAGTTTGCCATCTGCACAAATCAGTTTGTACTGGTTGACATTTCAATATAATTTTTTACCCTGTAAAAACTGACATTTTCATTTCTATTCAGTTATTCATGCAGTGTGTGCTCCGTATTCACATGGAAGCAATGAATGGATCTTATCCTGTCACCTGAATGTAAAAGATTTTATCTCTGGGAATATTATTTAAATACTCCAGGACATTTTTGTGGGATTTCCCATTCTTATTATACTCACAGACTGTGTTTCCTGTAGATGAAATTATCCTTGTGTTAAAACCAAAAGTTTTGCTGACATTTGAAGTAGGACCTTCAGAGTAGCTAACAATTTCTTTGGGTAACTGTCTCGCAGCAATGTCTTGTGGGTCAGTGAGAACTTTTCTCCATAATAAAGTTTAGAATTTTGTCCATTTTTCTTCAAAGTCCCCCAAGCCAGCACACATACTCATGAAATAAACAGCTGATTAAATGGTCAGAACATTCACCCCATAGGTGCCGATTTTGTTTATGCTGGTGGGTGCTCAAAACCTAAAATAACTTGCTACTATTAAAAAAAAGAATAATAAATAAATAAATAAATAAATAAATAAGCATTAAAATGCAAGTGGGCAAGCTTTGACCGACATGAACACTGCGCCCGCACACATGCGCACACATTATTACCTGTAACAACGTACTTGCGGGGGGCATTAAAATTAGCTCCGTCTGTCCATCTATGCATCCATCTGGAGCCATAACTCGAAGACCCATTTTCAACAAAACTTCACGGGCAGATACATTATGACATCACAATGCATCAAGAGAAGGACACTAGGTCAAATGTTCATCTTGCTGTTGTTATTTCTCGAAATTTCTTGTGCTATTTTCCATATGTTCCTTTCCTGGCTGTATCTCTCATTATTTGGCTGATCCTTTTCAAACTTGGCAGGTGAAAACATCACGACCTAAACGTGTGTCATGAACCAAAATAATACTAATGTGCGGTTGCGGGTGATATGGATGACTATGTCAGCTTGTCAATTTTAGCTTTTTCTTTTTTTTTCTTTGCCTGTGACAGAAAACTGCCCAGCTTTTTAAGACAGAGTTTATCCACATTAACCGTACAGCTGGTAGCCTGCTATGGTCAAGGAAGAATTGTTGCAATTTGTTCTGCCTGAAGAGCTAGAAAAAAATAATACAACATAGCAATAACGAGCTGACGGAATGAGCTTCGATCACAATTTATTTTGCTATTATGAAGCAAGTGACAAGTTGAACTCGTCATATGCGGAGATTGTTAGTTGCAGATCTTGGCAGCTTGCTAATATTGTGGCCTATTTACTCTCGCCTGGCATTAGATAAGGCAATCTTACTGTATGGGAAACATTAGGCATGTGGAAAAATAAAACGTGCTGTAACTTGTGGACAGAATGGGATTAGGCCATAATTTATTTCCCAAATGAGTGCTAAAAAAATGAAATGCCTGATCAAGGGAGAATGTTGGGTAGCTTGCCGAAATTGCATATAAACTATCTGCTGGATGGTTTAAAATTAGGCTGCATTTGGCGAATTATGAAGCTTGAGGAAAATGATGGTTGGGATTAATATTAAATTAACCAAATATCCAGCCACTGCTCATTAGTTCCTGCTGATTCTGGATAGGATCCTGTATATCTTCTGTGTAATGGTTCCGCACTTCACCATGAATGGGGCGAGCAACGGGTTTATATTCTTGCCGGAAGCATTGGATCGTACCGTAACTGCAATTTTAAAGGCTTAAAATCATTAACATAGGACTGAGAAGCATATCATTGCTACATTTTTTTTTAAATGTTAACCTTTCAAGAGCACTTTCAGAGTTGTGTACCAAGCTCTAGAACTACAGTGATGTTAATCCATATTTGACTTTAAGGTAGTCTAAACCAATCTTGCTATAATTGTCGGCATTTGACGTGAGAATCACCAGGTCCAACATCACTATCTTTTAAGTGATCTTATGATAGCTTTACTTTGCATATAGTCTGTAATTTCTTTTTTTCCAGTTTGAGTCAATTTACTTTCCAGTTTTGACAATGGAAAATAACTCAACGACCATGCCTGATTGCTGGTTATCTCCTTTTTGCTGGTATAGAAAGTACTGTATAAATCAGTTTAACTGAATGATATTAGAAGCCCTGAAACAGTTTTACCCTAAATCAATTCATAGTTACCGATTGACCAGTAAACGACAGCATACTGCAGTTGAGAAAACAGGATGCCTATGTTCAACTCACTGACTCCTTGGAACTAAAATAGGTTATCTCAGCCAAAAGTGACAAGTACAGAGCTGTAAACAGGTATTTGCCCCCCTTATTGCTTATTTGTCATGTTTAAATGTTTAATTATATATATGTATATATAAATATATAATTATGATTGCTATGAATAATTTGTATTATTATCATTATTAATAATAATTTTTATTATTATTACTTTTTTTTTATTAAGTGTATTCGCATAACACAGTTTTAAAAAAAAGTTGTTAACATTTTCTCGGGGAGAATTGTAGACTTTGGTGCTCTCGGTGATAAAAGCATGTTCACCACTTTTCACACAAGTTCTAGGAATGGCAACCAGACTGCTGTCAGATGATCTTAATGACCTGACCAAAATTTTGTTTACACCCATGTCACTGAGCTAAACTAGGGATTGAGCATGAAGACATTTAAGAATTAATAAAATTATATCAAAATCAAATGAAAATACAGTATATGAGTAACCAATGAAGGGATTTGAGAGCTGAAGTGATATCATTCCTTATTTTGGTGCATCATAGGATCCTTGCAGCAGCATTCTGAACACGTTGCAAGATCATAATGGACTACTTGGTTATGTAGTCCATAAAAGTGCATTGCTGTAATCAAGTCTGCCAGACAGAAGAGCATATATGTGTTTTTGAGTCGACAGAAGAGATAATATCATGGAATACAGAGATATTTCAGAGGTGATAATTTTCTTTTACTGTGATTCCTGGAACATTGATCTCTATCAAAGATAAAAAAAAAAAAAAGATTAAGCATGGCTGCCCTTACTGTGGTCGGTCAGAGACGGTCCTTGTTTTCCATTCTCAGACAGAAACAGGGAAATAAAGTGCCAAAAAATTACACAGAGGCAGGTGCCCACAGTCAGAAGTGAAGAGTTCCTACTCCTGTTGATGGGCAAAAGTGGATTTGTCATGGTTATGGCTTTTGTCATGTTTATGTTCAGGATCTGTGTTCATGATTTTTTTTTAAAATTCTTTTTGATTATTGTAATTCTCAGGTTTTAGTTCATTCCATTTCTCAGTTCCTTTGCACTTGTCTCCCCTGTCCTGCGATCTAGTTGGTTCAGTCATTCTTCCCAGTCTGTGTGCCCACATGCTTCAGGTGATTTCAATGATTTCTGGTGTTTAATATATTCCTTCAATTCTTATTTACTTCCTTCCCCTCACTGTTCTGATTACTAACAAAACTAACATTTGTATTTTGTATCATATTCTACGAACACAAACAATCCATGTATATAGATTACTAACTTAGTAATGAGCAATCCAGTTAAATCTGTAAAGTTTCACCATGACTAATTAATACTAATTCCCTCTCAGCAATCGCCCTGCTCTAGTCTCCGCCGCCTGCCCAGCTTTACCTGTCTCCCCCTGCGTTTCTGCGAGATCTCTTGCACGTGCTTAATTACTTTCCTGCACTCGTTACCTGTGCACTGAGAACTCCCTGACTGGAGCTGTTTAAATGTCATAGGCTGTCTGTGTGATTCCCGTCCGTGTCTTGGCTTTTGCCAGTTTTCGTGGTTAGGGTTTCCCTCATGTGTTCCTCCCATTGTAATTAGTCTGAACCAGCTCACCTGTTCCCTGCATAGCATGTGACTTCCCTCTCGTCTATTTAAGAGTCCTCACTGCTGTTTTGACTTTGTCAGAACGTTGATCAATATTTCTTTGTGCAGAGCGCCTTGTATGTCAATGAGTATTGTTTTCCTTCGACTGTTTCGTCCGACTTTGAGTCTTGCCATAGCCCTTTTTGTATTGTTTTGTATTTTTGGATTCCAACCTATTTTTGTATGTCCACGATTTCTGTGTTTGGATGCCCTGTGCATGATCCTTGGCTTTGTTAATCGACTACGACTTTTTGCCTACCGTCTATGTACCTTTGCTCATCTGGTTTTCTGGTTCTGACCCCTGCCTGGCTAGTCGACTCTGTTTTTGGATTTCATATAGTGGATTAGCAATTCTTGTATTTTTTGGCTTTGATCCGGACTTCATTGAAGCCATACGTTTTTTGGAATTCCATCTCTTGCGTGTGTTCCTGAACGCTATGTCACAGGGTTTTCTGTAGGGGCCGTGTGCACGCATGTTTTACTCATGTAGACGGCGTCAAACGATACTTGCGCTCACCCTCAATCGTCTTGGACCCCTCATCTCATGATCAGTTTTGGTTGCTGTCCGGAATCTGTCACGTACAGGCTATAACCAGATACAGCACTCTTGAGCTGACATTGTCACTAGTGGCTGCCCTTAGCGGGGTCGGTCAGTGACAGTGCCTGTGTTCCATTCTCGGATAGGCAGATGACTGATTGTTGAACGGTGACAGTGCAAATGATGTACCACCTCTCGGCGGCTGAGATCTGCCCGTAACATGCCAAAGGCTCCTTTTCTCTCTCCTGTGTCACAAGCTGTTCCATTTTCTTGATGCAGTAGCATTTTCTTTTTCTTTTTTTTTGTTGTTGGCTTTATGTATGCTATTGAGCACACCAAAAAGAACAAGTCAAGTGTCACTGAACACATCATGAACAGCTCAATGTTTGTTATAACTAAGTGCTTGGCGCTGCACGTCAGGATTAAAATACGAGTTTTTCTTTATTTCCTCTCGTGCCTCACTGAAAAAGCAATAAGAATCAATTTTTTTATGGCCTATTAAATTATTACTATTGTTATTAGTAGTAGGAAGAGGAGTAAATCACATATAAATGTATCCATAATTTTTCTTTTTTAATCACCAGCAAAAGGAAAACTAAAGTGGCATCTATCTCTTGTATGTCTGAGCCAGGGACTGTTTCATTAATGAGAAATCACATATTTACAGAACAGCTCAAACCCTTTGGAAAATGTACATGGTAATTTGGCAAATGCGCCCAGTCTGTGCTAATAATAGCGGCAATTTCTAGCAGACTAACCCATGAATTCTGTTTTTTTTTTTAATTGAATGGTAGTGATTTGTAGCCCTTACAACACAGCAGAATTGTTCTTCCATGCTATCGACCTTTGACATTGTTCGTACAATGTTTGAGCTCAGTGTACTGTTGAACTGTCTACTTCCAAGTGTAATGCCACAAACACCAACCACTTTCACAGGGTCGTGCAAGGTGTCAAGATTAAAAAAAAATGAAATAAAAAAATGAAATTATCCTGAGCTGTTGAAAACCTTTCATGTGTCAAGCTCTTTTAAACACGCTGCCACATGATAGGTTTTCAACAGCATCTGGTTTTGATATCTTACACCACTGGGCAACTATAGTTGCCTATGGCGCTCAAAGGGTTAACTGTCAAGACCAAAGGTACAGGGCTGATGTGTGGTAAAGCGGGCAAGGCGACCAATACCCCTCTGAGGTTTGATCTCCATCAATGGTACCTTGTGAACTACTATATCTTCGCTTGATTTCTATACTGCTTTATATTTGTCTCAACGAAGTAAATCAGATGGAAGGGTGGTGGGCTTTGCTTTTTTGTCGTGTTGAAAGATTTGAAAATCATACGATTACTTATTCGATGAGACTGATCCCATCTATTTCATGAGTCTTTCGCACCTGATCTCATTGTTAAATATTTCTTGTTCACTTTTTCATTCACTGAAAGAGGAAAGTTCTCAGTTACAGTTTAATTAAAGACTGGGTTGGCAGGTGGGGGGTATAGGGGGAAGAGGTTGGTAAGCCTTGCCCTCTGTCTTACATACAAGTGCGTGTACAAGCATGGTAGCTGGGAATTAGAATTCACTTCGGTCCTGGCAGGACAATATATGACCCATTGATATGTAGTGTCGATGTGGTTGATAACTTGTCGAGTGCAATATTTTTTTTTTTTCTGCTAAAAAATGATAAACTGAAGGCAATAAAATTACCTGCGTGTAAAGAACCTTACAAACTCCGGGTAATTTAAAATAAAAAAATACATCTGCACAAAATCCTTGGGCAATAGGGGCTTCTTGGCCTCCCCACAATCTGGGGGATGAGTCAACACCATATCCTCCTACCCTTTTTCTTGCAGGTCTATTAAGGGAGGAGGAATTAATTTTCTCTAGTCTGACCTTGGCTTTACTGCTTGTGTTGTTTGCAGTGAAAATGCAAGCCTCCCCACTGATGATAATATTGTTAATTCCCATCCTGTTTTAAGCCCAAAAATTCAAATAGTTTCACAGGCCAGGATACTTGTATGATTTCAAATCAGTAGTATTAAGTGGACGATAGAAGTTTGTAATGGGTAAAACAATCCTTTAATATTTTCTACATATTTTAATTGTTTCTTTCCTTTTTATTTATGAAATTTTATTAATGAAAGATTTGTGAAAAAGAAGGATCTCCTTGATGCAGCATTTTCTTAAAGCTGTCTTTTAAAGAATTCAGGGCTTTTTAGTTGAGCAGTTGGCATGATTGTGAGTCACCAGGGAGGCTGTTCTCCAGCATCAGCTTTTCTCCATGCTGGGAGATTTTTGAAGCGAGACTTATCTTGGTCAAACCGAAGATCCCTCAAGAGCTATAAGCCCCATCATCCTGCAAAGGAAGATGAGGATGTGTATGATAAGGCAGATTTGCGCCTGATTGCTTTATGGATGTCAACACCCGACACTGCATCATGCGGGAAGAGGGCCCTTTGAGGACAGCTGTAGACCTCTGTGAACCCCATTTAGAATTTGTTGAGGACTGGGTGCAGTCAGAGCAGCTTTCTGCACTATCAACAAATGCCACACTGTCATTAGTAAGTCCAAATTCATTCCAAAATTATCCTAAATACATATGCAATAATGTTCCAGAGTATTTTGCTCACTATTAATTTATGGATGAAAGTTTTCCAAGGTAACATATGGAGATAAGGCTTGTACATGCTTCATCACTTAAGTTTAATTATTATTAAACTGTATCACTATTTCATGGAGTATTTTAAAGCCAGTACTCACCTCAAAACAGATTAGTGATACAGGAAACAGCGTAAAATGGAATGGTGAATCCATAGCTCGTGAACGTTGCTAAATGTTAGCTTTCAAGCACAGTGGGCCACGAGTAGCAGTGAGTTGGTTAATTTAATTTTCTCATTGGAGTGGTAGCAAGCTAATGCTATCTCAATACATAAAGTCATACTTTATTCCACTGAATTATCACTATGCACTTATTTGTGGTTACTTCCGTAGCCCAGTACAACCAATATTATTACAGCAGCCGTTAGCAGGGGTCACAGATTTAGGTGTAACACAAGCTCATTTGCTGTCATGCTCTGTTTGAGTGGTGCTTTTCCCGCCCACATCCAAGCAATCATGGGCAGTGTTGCATCTGACTTGTGATTTATATGTTGTATAATTGCACATCATTCCCCCGTATTTAAGATTATTTCATATGCAAATAGTTAGCTTAATTGCTTGCTCGTTTAGTCAAAGTTGGTGTCAGTCACGGCCAAGTGTGAAATACAGAACCACTTGCATGAATGGTAGAGATAACAGTTGGTCTCGAGCCTATATTCTGCAAGCTTTATGAACTGTGCGACTGCTTTGGTGATTGGGATATCCGCAGCATCGAGCAAAATTTCTCCACTTTGTCACGTCTCCAAACCCCTTTTCTTTGCACCATACAACAAGAGAATTTGGTCATTTGGCTCATTTAAAAATCATTGATCAAGAGCATAGACATGAATGAGTTTTACAGTTTTTGCCAAAGTCAAAGAAGGCTCATGCTCTTTGCGGTTGCTTTGAGCATACAAAATGGACAGCATTTCTCTTATATTCTACCTTCCTATAGCAGTGAGACATTAACAAAGAGAACATACTGAGAAATGGATAAAAAGTTTCCTTCCTTCTAACCTCTGATTCCTCCCTCCCCAAACGGCGCAGCCTAGAGCCAGGCCTATTTGGTTGCTATGACAATAACAGTTAAAGTCACATCTCCAGTCTTCACATGAATTTTGAACATATATGCCGCAGGTACTCACAAGACATGCTTCTATACACAGCTTCCAAAATGGATGGAAGAGTGTATGTCAAATTTGAGAGAGAGACAAAATGTGCAGACTATGTTATACTGATTAAAACAGTGCTATGGCACTGAAATATATAGTGCATTACAGAATTTTGCCTTGATAATGAACAACATGCATGCAACAAATGCCTTTATGTTGCTTCAAAAGTCATATTACGGCACCCAATATACTGCATTACTTGGACTAAATAATCTAAAAACAAACAAGACTTATACATTTTTTAGGATTTTAAGAGTATTTTTCAATGAAAATTGAATGATAAATAATCGTCATGAAATGTACATTTGAAGGATGAATGGTTCTTATAACTGAAAATGTTCAGGAAAGGAGAGAAAGTCAGTTCAGAGTTGAGAAAGAAAATGCTGAAAAGGATTTCATTCATGGGAATTGTGTATGAAATCAAGCAAGCTATCAAAGCAGATAGACAATGTGGGCGTGGTGCAAACAGTAACTTGCCAAACTTTCAGAGGAGTGATTTTCAACAAGTGACTGTTTACATGAAAGAACTGAAAAATATGCTTTGGCTGAAGTTTAAAGGTCTTACAAAAGTGAAATGAACTATCATCAGAAAACCCCTCACACGTGGCTTGGTACCTGGCTGTTATGTGTCGTTTTCTTGCTGAAAACAAACGACCCTAAATGGCATTTTGAAAATGGCCATTATCAAAAATATATATTTGAATCAGATTGAAATGGAGGGAACAAACAGTGACAACCGTATTGGAATTCTAATTTGGTCCTTTAGAACAAATCCAGATGTCCTCAATGGCAAGAAAATGCGTGTCATGGTTCTGGTTTTTGTTATCATGCTTCATGTTCATGGTTATGTCTTTTCTTTATCCTTTTTGGTTATTGTATTCTCAGGTTTTCAGTTCTTGCCATTTTAAGTTTCATTGCACTCGTCTCCCCTGTCTTGTGATCTAATTGGTTCGGTCCATCTCCCCAGTCTGTGTGCCTACCAGCTTTGGGTGATTTTAATGGTTTCTGGTGTATCTTATTACTTCAATTCTCGTTCATTGCCTTCGCCTTGCTGTTCTAGATTATCAACAAGAATAACATTTATATTTTGTATCATAGTCCACTAACCCAGCTAATCCATGTATATATTACTAACTCACTAACGAGCACTTAAGTTAATCTGTAAAGCTACACCTCAACTAATTAGTAGTAATTCAGTCTCAGCAAATAGCCTGTTCTAGTCTCCGCCCCTTGCTTTGCTTTCCCTGTCTCTCCCTACGTTTCTGCGAGATCTCTCGCTCGTGCTTAATTGCTTTCCTGCACTCATTGTCTGTGCACTTAGAACTTCTTCACCGGAGCCGTTTAATTGTCATAGGATGTCGGTGTGAATCCTGTCCGTGTCTTGGTTTTCGCCAATTGTTGTGGTTTAGGATTTCCCCATGTGTCCCTTCCTTTGTAATTATCCCTAGAAATCTCATGAGCTGACTTTTAGTTGTAGGCTCAGGAAATTCAGTGATAACTTTGACTTTTGCATCAACTGGTTTGACCTGACCCTGTCCTACAGTATGACCTAAGTAAACAACTGTAGCTTTACAAAAGTCACAAGGTTGACAGTCAGCTTGGCATCACTCACTCTCTGAAAGAAGTTTCTGATGTAGGTGAGGTGCTCTTGGAAGCTGTCACTGGTGATGATAATATTATCGATATAGGCCTCACATCTGGTAGTCCAGCAATCAGTCTGTTTACCAGACGTTGGAAGGTGGCCGGGGAATTTTTCATTCCAAATGGCATGACCTTGTACTGGTATAATCCATCTGGTGTGACGAAGGCAGAGATTTCCTACGCTGTATCTGTTAGAGGGATCTGCCAGAAACCCTTGAGGAGATCAAATTTGGTGACACACTTTGAATGTCCAACTTTGTCAATGCAGTCATCAATCTTGGGAATAGGATATGAGTCTGTTTTTGATAGAGCATTCGCTTTCCTGTAGTCTGTCACCATTCTATATGTTCCATTGGGTTTTGGAACTAGGATGCATGGAGAACTCCAGGCACTGTTACTTGGTTCAACAAAGTAATTTTCAAGCAGGTATTTGACTTCTTGTTTAAGGTATTTCTGCTTCTCTGGATTCATTCTGTAAGGATGTTGTTTTACAGGCTTGGCATCATCTTGTAGGATAACATCATGGTAAACCAAATCAGTCTTTGATGGAATGTCTGGGAATATGTGACTATATTCAAATATGAGCTGCTTTAGCTGCTGTTGTTGAAAAGGATCCAGGTGGGACAACTTAGCGTCAATATTTTGAAGAATGTCTGAATATTCAAGTTTGACTGGACCAGGTTCATTTTCTAATGGGCAGTAACAATCCTCTTCAGAATTTTCCAGTTCAACTGTATTTACCACATTGACTGGCTTTTGCTTAGTGTCTCTCTGTGAAAGTATTATTTCAGCATGTTAATGTGACACATTTGTTTTTGTTTCCTCCTTCCAGGAGTTAAAATTATGTAATTTAGATCACTGACCTTTTTAAGGACAGTGTAAGGGCCGAAATATCGGGCTCTTAGAGGGTTTCCAGGAACTAGCAAAAGTGCAAGGACTTTGTCACCAGTTTTAAAACGTCTATCTCGGGAATGAAGGTCATATCTGGCTTTCATTTTGTCCTTCTTTGAGATTAGACCTTGCAAAGTCACAAGCCTTACAAAGACGATTACGGAAGTCAGAGGCATGCTGAAGCAAGTTCATTGGGACGTCATCTTCAGCGAGCAACTTTTCCTTCAGAAGCTTCAAAGGTCCACGGACTGTATGCCGAAAAACGAGCTCAAAAGGACTGAACCCAGGAGACTCCTGAACAGCTTCGCGGGCAGCAAACAGAAGAAGATGGACACCTTCATCCCAGCCTTTCTCTGTCTTCAGGCAGTAGGTCCTTATCATGTTCTTCAGGGTTTGATAGAACCTCTCTAAAGCACCTTGACTTTCAGGATGGTAAGCTGATGACCTGTATTGTTTAATACCAAGCTCATGCATAACTTGTTGAAATATGCCAGACGTGAAATTTGACCCTTGATCAAACTGAGTAGACTTAGGATGGCCAACAAAGCAGAAAAACTTGGTAAGAGCCTTGATGATAGTTTTTGCCTTGATATTACGAAGTGGAATTGCCTCAGGAAACCGAGTGGAAGCACACACGGTAGTCAGTAAGTACTCTCAACCAGACCTAGTCTTCGGCAATGGTCCAACACAGTCAATGATGATCCGACTGAAAGGTTCTTCAAAAGCAGGAATGGGCTTAAGTCCTGCCTTTGGAATATTCTGGTTCGGCTTCCCAACAATTTGACAGGTATGACAGGATTTGCAGTACTCCTGCACATCAGACCTCATGGAAGGCCAGAAGAAGTGGTTTCTGACACGTTGAAGGGTCTTCTTGATACCCAAATGACCTGACATAGGATTGTCATGGGCCAGACTAAGAGTTTCTTGACAATTAGATTTTGGGAGAATAATTTGATGGGTGATCATCCACTCTTCGTCTGCAGGAACATCAGGTGGATGCCACTTTCTCATATGCACACCATTTTTGTAGTAAAAACAGACAGGAACTTGAGTAGCCTCTTGTTCACTTGCAGCCTGTGGTAGAAAATGCGCTAGATCACGAGCTTGTTGTTGCTCCTGAATAAGTTTTTTCATTGACAGAATGTCATTAGAATGACCTGACAAGGACAAGTCATTCTAGACATCTCAGGACTGGAAGGCTCCTGACGAAAAGACTGCCCAATGAAGGTGTCAGTCTCTTGTCGGCAGGCCACAATCCAAGACATATACAGGGCATTTGACAGGTTGCCTTAAAGCGGCAATGTATAATTCTCCAATTTCTGCATCTTTCCGTATGAAACTTTAAAAAATTGCCTCATATTGGAAACAAAGCTCCAAAAGTTTGAACCTAAATTTGAGCAGTTGAATATCAACTAATATTATGGCTAATTTCAAAGTTAATTTCCTTTCTTCCTTCCTCTGTCACATCTATGGATTAAGATAAGCTTTTGCTGGACATGACATCCATTATATGTTCTGAATAGCTGCATGTAGTACTATGTTCACACAAAGTATAATTAAACAAGATGGACGAAAACCTAGAGTATGGCTGAACTGGTAACATTATCATGATCGTGACGCTAATTTACATTAGCACCGTAATGGTAATTCCACTTATGTGTTGGAGTTAACTCTGTCACTCAGCTACTCAGAGAGCCACGGATATTCACGCTTATAGGGCTGATGCACTATTGTGGTGCAGCCTTCAGTAAAGTTAAACATTTTTAGTCCTGTTATTTAATTAACGCCAAAATTGTTTTCTCTGTCCAATGCAGTGAACAGCCAGATATGCCATCGCTAACATTAGCTGTGGAAATACAATGAGTTATTTTACGGTCATGAAACTATCTCTATATGTCAGTTAGAAATCCATCGTACACACAAATGATCCTAGAGAGCCCCCCTCACCCCAGCTTGTTATAGTAACGCTACCTGACCAAGCGTCAATATAGTACAATGAAAAATGAGGCTTTTGGCATTCAAATTTGACACCAGTGTTAAAACGAACCCTACCTCCTATACCCTAACCCTTACCTAAACTCTAACCCTATACATCAAATAAAGCGTCCTTTTTTGTGGTATATCGACGCACGGTCTGGTAGCATCACTATATGAGGAGTTGGGATGAGACTGCGCTGTCCTAGATTTATAATTTACATGTCAAATAAAATTCAGAATAAAGATATGAACAGTTCTGGGGAAAAAGGGTATATATCCCATAGTGGGAAATGAGCGAGACAACAATTTACTCAGCTTTGCTGAGATGATAGGGGCTATGATGGTCAACTTTCCTAAATCTCATCACTCTCTAGTGACTATCTCTGGTCAGCCAGGCACATTCAGCTGTAAGAGCAAAGTGTTTGCTGAATGAATTATCCTCATGCTTTAAGAACTTCATAGTGTAAAAGAGGTAGCGGCTTGTCATCATGTGAGCTGGAGGAATAATGTGCCACAGTATCTTCCTCCTTAGTCGTTGGGAGCAGGTAACTGCTAAAGTCGCTGTTAAAGTGTAGCTGTGTTCAGGGTGGGAAGAAAATGAGAAATTCCACAGCCAAACTGAATTGTGTTGCTGACCATGTGAGTCCTTTTATGGTAACAGTCTTCCCATTTTCAAATGGGTACTTCCAGCAAGATAATGCACCAAGTCGCAAAGAAAATTCATGATGCTTTTGTGAAAACACCAGCCATAATATTGTAGAAATGTATCCAGCACCATGTTCAAACCATACCAGTGAGAAAAAAGGATGATCTGGGGGCAGAGGTCTCACCCAGGATTTGTAAGGTCTTCATAATACTCATGGCCACTGAATGTACAGTATATACTGTACCTAGGTATAGCAGTTGTCTTCCACCATCTATGGCATTTGAAATGGCAAAAATTTTGCATTTGTGGAGATGCAAGGCGATGCCCATCAAGTCAATGCACTTGATTGTCGGAGTAGCTCACCATATTTTCTTCATACGCTTTTCAAAGATGTGAGCTTGAATTAAATGAGTCCTGGGATTATGCACAGTTGACTCTTAAGCTCTCAAGCTCTTGCTTTGGGAATGTGAAGTGCCATATCATATCGCCCACGGATCATTCCAGAACAAAACTGCTATTGTCATCATTCGTCAAATAAGGTTTTAAAATTGTGAGTGTCCTAGTGACAAGCACAATCTCCAGTGCTCAGCCAAACAATCTCCCTAACAGCTTGCGGCAATGTTGTGGCTTATTGATTTGTTAGACTTAAATCTAAACTGCAAAAAATGTGAAATAAGAACGGCCACCTTACTGACAAGGACAGTAAAATAGAGCAATTATTCATAGATAATGTACTGATAATTCATGCGCCATAAAACAAGCACACCAATAAGACGCTTATTATTGGATACAGATGTATAAGAGTTGTGCACATAGCATGCCAGCAGTCATGATGGTTTTAATTTGCCATATTCAGTTATAAGGTGTAATAAAGAGTGCCTAGCTAAATGTTCATCAACAGTGAAGGACCATTAGCAAACTGGGAACAAATTTGTTGCATAAATTGACAATTTGATTAGAAACACTGATTAATTCTGGATATGTCTAATTTTCCTCAAACATTACAAGAATTTGGCATACTGCCTGTTGCCAAAGAAAAAACAACACATTCTGCTCTAATCCTGCGTTTTTTGTAGCATTTTTATTCCTAGATCAGACCTGAGGCTAGCAGGTAATAGAAATAAAATTCCTGGCATCATTCAACAAAGGCAAGTACTTGGTCATGTTTGGCACAGACAACAGATGAGACTGTATATATGACACCAAAAAAAAAAAAAAAAAAGATCAGTTTGCTTATTCTGGTTTTGTATTTAAAGCAATACTTTCTCATTAATATCAGTATTTTAAAGTGATATCACTCACCAGAAACCTCCCAACATTGCTATTGAAATAACATTTCATATTTCAGCTGAATTGTTTTAATATCAAAATAGATTCCTGTTTATATTATATTATTATTATTATTATAGATTCCTGCAGCAATGGAAATACATTTGAGGTGCATTCTGGCTTATTAGAGGTGCATTCTGGCAGGTTTTGACGTGGCTTGCCGTTTCGATCCTCCCTCGAATGCAATCAGAATGTTTTGAATGCTGTTGGTATGCAATCAGAATATTTACAATGCAGTCAGAGCCCAGTTAGAATACACTTTGAATGCCATTTGATATTTTTCCACTTTGAATGCACCTGGAAAGTTTTGAGCATGAGAAAACATTCGGGCCGGCCACAAGAACGGGCCCGAATATTCGGAATGCGCTCAAAATGCAGTCAGAATTTTGAGAACACACTTCAAATATCCAGGAATATACAAAGAATTTTCATTCCGACGGCATTCCGGCTCATTCTGCCTCTAGTGTGGTTTTTATCACTGGTGAAAAAATAATCACGGCCCTGAACCTCGGCTGTACTGCCCTTAGCGGCAACAACTGCAATGACATGTTTGTGACTACTGGAGTATTTTACATCATTCTGGAAGAAATTCGGCCTACTTGACTAGGCAGAATCGTTTTAGCCACATTAGAGGGATTTTGAGCATGAACTAACCATTTAAGATCATGCCTCTGCATTTTAATTGGATTCAAATTGGATTCAATTGGCTACTCCAAACACATTATTTTGTTCTGTTGAACCAATCACAGGTAGATCTCCATGTGTGCTATGGATAATTGTCTCGCTCCATAACCCAAATGCTTGAGCTTTAGGTCACAAACTGATGGCGGGACATTTTCCATCAGGATTTTCTGGTAAAGAGCAGAATTCATAGTTACTTCAACTATGGCAAGTCACCCGGGTCTTGAGGCAGCAAACACTAAAAATGTCATTTAATGCACTTACCATGCACCTCATTTTGGTACTGTCAAAATTATGGTCTTTTGTAAGTGTTTTCAAATACTGCATTGCAGTCATTGGTCAAAGACTGGGGCCTTTGGAATACAAATGATTGAAGACTACAGTTTAAAATTATTAATGTTGGTGCAATACGAGATTTTTGAACTTATTTTGAACTGCTTTTACGGAAATATTAGTGCAAAATTTGAACTTTAAAAAATTATTCCACATTAAGGAAAAGAAAAACAGATTGGGTCATTTTGGCATAAAACAGTTTCTTTTTTTTCATCTCCATCAAAATTCCAATGAGTTTTTGCCACTTAATGAAGCTCTAATTTGCTCCTGAGCAGTATTTTTTTGCTTTGGAAAGGTCCTTAGACCTGACCTGCAAGTCAAGATGCGTGAAGCAAGGTGGCACAAGGGAAATGATAGTATAAAATGATACAATCATGCGGCACAGGAAACGAGACACACACAGTGAAAGGAAAACAATTGTGTGTGGGTGAAAATAACAGGGAACTGAACTGACTCAGAGACATGAAAGACACATCGGGGAACAGAGGGAACTCACTATGACCTTAGGAAAGTGGTTAGGAATTGGAGGACGGGTTGTATTTTTTGCCTATTCAACTGCAGTCTGCAATCGGCATGAGTTTAATTTGCTTTTTTGATCTACATAGCCTATCAGGAATCACCAAATCTTGCCCACAAATCCAAATCCATCCTTGTTGTTTTTTTTTTCTTTCTTTTCTCCTAGGCAATGAAATAATTCACTGACAGACTGCCTTTAAATATTTACATCTGACTCAGGTTGAGAGAGATTGAAAGACCACCAGTTTTTGTACCTCTTGGACAACTGTTTCATGATCCCTACTGAGCCTTGTTTTACCTTTTTTGTATTTGAAACATTCTATGATGCTGAGTTATCATTTGGATACATTGACAATTTCAGTTTTTACCTTTATAAATTGAACTTGGTTTTTGGAAAAATAGGTAAACTTTATCTTATTTTACAGAAAAGCTGAATGTTTTTTTTTTTTTTTCAGGTGTATTGAACTGACATGATAAGCTTTCATGGTTGGGTACTGTAAAATCTTTCAAGGTAACAGGACAAAAGTCTGCTGCACCGTTTTTATATAACAGAGAGAAAAGGAGGGATTGCAAAATGAGGGAACAGAAAGCCATTTTCCGGCCGTACGGAGAATAATTCTCAGTGTGCTGGTTTTGACGTCTTGAATGCATGATGGGCACCCGTGGCTTTTCCATGACCTTTGACATTAATAGCAGAATCTGTCAACAAGAAACCTTTGGCTAAGAGGTGCTATCTACTCGACAGATGTTTGTTTTACGTAAAAAATTGTGTTGACCTTGATGGACGGTTTTGAAATCTATCAAGTTTAATGACCTGCAGTCAAATATAAAGGCAAATCTGCATATTTCCCAACACTTTAACATTATATGAGGTTTTGCTGCTTTTTTTCCTTTTAATTATTTGAGTGAATTGGGCTGATGCCTGGGAGCAGGATGTTTATCAGAGCACAAAATTCACTGACCCATGGATCCACAAAATCAACATTTACAATTTTTTTTTTTTTTTTAAATTTATCAACAAATATTATTGTTACTGATGCATTATTTTAGCATTAGCATTCAATCAAAGTGCAAACAAAAGAGTTTTCAGTGACAAGTAAATACAGCATAAACAGTGACCCCGAGTCAAGTGTAAACACACCTTGGTGCTGGAAAGTGAAAATATTACTGCATTTCCTGATGATCATCAATCTTGATGAAAAACACCTTAAAATTGCAGTTAAAAAAATAATAATTTTAGTTTAGGGCATTAGGGAAGTTGATGAAACATAATTAAAAAAAAATCTCCTTTACAGAATTTCTGAGCACTAAAGTGTAATGCAGAATACTGCCCTAGTCAGAGATTTCATTTATTTATTTATTCATTTCTCTGTATGTGTGTGTGTGTGTGTGTGTGTGTCTTATAGGCCAGTGAGCTCCTTTTTTACTGCAATTTTTTACTGGAATTGATAAGGTCAGTACATTGATGCTGGCGCATGCCGCTGATGGATTTGGTTGAAGTGAAAAAATGGGAGAAGATTGTAAAAGTAAAAGTCTCCTATGTAATCAGCAAGAGTTTGCAAGATGGATTTTTTTAAAGTCACTTTGGCATTCATACATTGTTTGTTCTTCAAGTTTAAAAGCTTACCTTGCTTTCTCTCAAAAGATGTCACATCTTAGCACGCCCTCAGCTTCACACTGGATGTCTGTTTTATTCACAAAAGGTTTTGGAGGGAGACATAGCATAATGTTTCACTGTATGCCTGTTTGAGAGACCAGCTGTTGTCCTTGTGTATTATGCATGAGCCATGCACCCATGTCAGGTGAAAATATGTTGTAGGAAGCCACTTGAGCTTTCCATTAGAATCATTTAGTATGCATATTACAAACTGCATGGTAGGTTTGGCGAAATATTTCTATTACAGCTTGACAAAAGTGTTCTTGTTTTCTTTGCATTGGGCTATCATTTTATCTGCTGTCCATCTGTTAGTAAATATTAGAAGATGAAGCAGGTTTTTCGGTTACATCTGAGTGAATAAATAACATTGGCCTAATTTAGCATGAGATCTCTGGGTTTTTGATCTATTCAAAATGTGTACTAAGAATTTCTTTACAATGTTATTGTTGCATTTTACCCTTTGAATCTAAAGCTTTTAATGCTCAAATATAACAGGAGCATAATTTTTTAGCAGATTCAGCCAACATACTGGTAAGCCTTTGGTATAATCAGGTCTTGAGTTTTTTCCAATCTGTGTACTGAGTCATGTAGGACGTACATGCCACATAAGAGCTCCGTAATGGGGAGCATTAATCACAGCCTCTCTCGGTGACGACAAACGCTTTGCCTTATCGGTGATCAAGCGAGTGTCAGGTGGACCACCCCCTGCTCCCTCCCTCCCTCCCTTTTCCTTCAGCTTTGAGATATGAGGCTCCGTCAGATTTCAGAGTGATCATCTGTGATAATTCGGACATTGCAATGACAGGTGTTATCTAGCGTGATTCTGACTTGCGGCTGTTGTGGGATTTGATTGAGTGGTGGGAGAAATAGAGGGGGCGGGGTGATCTAGAGATGCCCATCCTGCAGAGCTGATTGATTGTTGGTGCTCAAGCACTATCTCACATACAAATATAGTTAATAACTTGGTTAGCCTTGAGTGAAAACTGTCTTCATCGTACATATTTTTCTTCTATACTCTCTCTCTCTCTTTCTCTTGAAGGAGGCAAAATTATGTGCCTTCGCACCTCAAGCTGCCATCCAAAACTATTTATCTGCATTAAGGGTATCTACATTTTGTGTACATATGATTTACACACACGCACACACACACACACACACACACACACATGCACGCACACACCTTTTATCCATCAAGTTAAAAAGCACTCAGTAGATGGCATCTGTCACTGGTGTTAATTCTCTTTTTAATATTGCATAGCGGAAGATTGCCCTGTTAATCCTCTTGACACGCTTATTCTGCCCAGTAGCAACCCTTATCCACTAGATAGATCCTTTTAAGTGCCTAGACATGTGCTCTGAAGTCTCATATTTATCACACACAGACAGACACATTCTTATATGCATTTATGTACTGCCAGGGATTCTTCATAGTTTTTTCATGAAGTTTAATTGACAGTTCTGGATGTAAAAATGCATGGAGAAGCAAATCTGGCCATTTTGCTCCAGGGAAAAATCATTTCAATTGCTTTACATTGGTTCACTTTTTCCCATTGTCTGTTATTTTACAGAGCTTAGAAATGCTTGTTTTAGGACATAAGATGGTCTCAGCCAGTCATAACATTGTGTGAAAATACCACCGAAAGCACATCAAATTTCAACAAATATTAAGCTGTGAGAAAAGGAAAACACAACAACAAAATATTATTTCCCACCCCAAAAGTGTCTCTTCTCCCGAATTAAAATGTGAATCACAGTGACATTTAAACTTCCCAAAATCCTTAACATTTGATAATTATAGGAGTGGTTTGATAAATTAAAATTCAGAACTGAAACATGAGTTCACATGCCTTGTCATTTTTGATATCAGGCATGTGCAAAGGGAAACTGTCCAAATGGCGCTGAGAGCAACCTAGCACTGAAAACCACCAAATCACAAGAAATAATCATTGAATTAAGGAAACACACCCCAATCTATATCATTAAGGTGTGGAGAAATTGCCCTACTTCACATTCACATTGCTGAAGGCATCTCATAGTCAGCTCCACATCTCTGAATAAGAACACTGCACAGCTGCGTCATTCTCTGTGGACATTGAGGGAGACAAACTTGTCCAAGCAGCTTCGTTTAAATGACACTCCCACTGCTGCCATCTAATTCACATGCAAAACATCCTGTGAAATAGAACCATGCCCTTGACATTCATACGTTTGCCCAATTCTGTGTACCATTGGCAGAAATAACCAGTTAGTCCCTGCAGCTGGAGGAAAATAGAAGTAGGCTTAGTAATTTATCTGTGCGCATATCATACGTAACGCATAAAGAAAAATCTGGACCATTGGTAGCAACCAGAAGTTTAGAAATTTTGGTCATAAATGTTCATGAGAACAAACACCTTTCCCTTTCTTGGTTCTAACTGAGGTACTCCCTGGGATGCATTTACACATGCCAAACGTGGGGTGTATGTGACCACACCTCTCGTGTTATAGTTTTCCAGGATTATTAACTATATTCTTTTGACTCCATAATGGCGACTAAAGACTCCTTTCTTTGGAGAAAGACAATTTAATACTGCATCTGTTTAATTAATTGTTAAGTGTTTTCTGTATTTTCTGTGTAAGCTGTGTAAGGGGGGGGAGGAACACATTTCAAAATTTTAAGGAAAATGACATCTTTTTACCTCTTACCTAGTTGCTTGTTGGATGTCACAGAAATTGTTTGTCTCCCTCACCCCAAAGGAATAGGACTGATTTAGCCAAAGCTGCTCGTGGCTGTCAATTTGAGTTTTAAGTAGGAGATGTAATCGAAGACGCGGCTTTAGAGAGGGATTTACTCCAAAAGCATCCATCTTTCACTGAACTAATGCAGTGGACGTGCTGTAATCTGCAGCCGCCTCTGTGATTAACACCGCGCAGGGCTAGAATTTTGAGAACTGAGCCTCCGTGGAACTCAGCATTCAAAAGACAGTTGAAGCTCTTCTCTAGCCATTGCTTTCTCCTATCCTGTGTGATCACTAGCATTCAGCATTTACTGTAGAAAATGGGTCATATCATTGCAGGACATCCACAATATTTCATATGTTGACCTACTGCTCCCCTAATTTACCCTGAGAACAGGAATCCACATCAAGTCTAGTTGCTCCATTTCACTGCCCTTCTCTCATGTGGAGCACAGATCTGTCCCTCTCGGGGGGGGGAAAAAATTCTTGACGTAACTCTGAGTAAACATCAGTTACAGATAGGTAAATGTAGTGCAGTTAGTAGAAATGGTTCCTTGAGTGTACACAAAGGTGAATACCTGATACTGTGTACTGTCCTCAGTGTCACATTCCTGCCTCATCCCCATATCTCAGTCTCTGCCCTTTCTTATCTCCTATAGTGTAAAGTAGGGCTCACTCACACCCCTGCCAGCTGATCATTATGGATATGGTTTGGTGTGACAAAGAACGACATTAGAAAGGATGAAAAAAACCATTGCTGATTATATCTTACACTGGTGCATGTAACAGATGCTTTCCGGGCTTAGATCTGGGGGGATTACATCAGCTAACAGATGCTAGTAATGTTATCACCAGAGAAAGTGCCCATCTCTTTGTGTGTGTGTGTGTGTGTAAGAACAAGAGAGAAAGGAGAGATTGTGAATATGTATCTGTGAGATACATATGGTGTGTGTCTTTCCAGGGTGGGGGGAAACCACAGTGCCCGGAGGAAACCCACGCAAACACAGGGAAAAACACGTAAACTGATGTGTTTTGGGAATATTTCGGTCATGTGCACTCCTGTGTGCATACGTGAAACAGAGCGAGAGAGAGAGAGAGAAAGAAGGTACAATGAATATGCACTTGAGTGGCATTCAGCGAAAGAGAGAAAGTCTGTGAATATGTGCGTGAAAGAGATTTAGAAAGACAGGGAAAGACTTAGTTTTAGCATCTGATTTGGCCCACAGCCCACATCTATTTTACATGACAAAACTGTTCAGCAAGATTAAATTTGAGAGAAGCAAAAGAGCAATAAAAAATGAAATCTGCAAAAAACTATCAGGTTGCAATTTATAATGCAGAAAAAAATGTCTTCATATTGAATATAAGCCAAATTACCAACCATTGTATTTCATCCAGAAGGATGACACAATAAAATGTCATGGTGCTCTAAGATATGGTAACATTGTAAACACGGAGTTACAACAAATTGTGCTCAGCTTTCTCTTCTAGGGAGTCCACAGTGCTGATATTACATAGCAGGGCAGACCAGAAACAGGAGATTGTGTGAAGTTGACCAGGCCATGGGCTCTGGGAAGAAGAGTGAGTGTCCTCCCCAGCTCAAAAGCTCATTACTCAGGCCCTTACTTTATGACATCAGCATTCTCCCAGCACCTTACTGCCGAGTTAAGATCATGCAAACTGCACTTTGCTTGATAGATTTCTCCTCTCTCTCTCTCTCTCTCTCTCTCTCTCTCTCACACACACACGCACACACACACACACACACACACAAAACACACATTCACACAAACCAAAATATGCATAATCATGCATGCGCACAGCCAAACATCAGCTTGCACTTGCACACTCCTGCACAGGCACAAAGATCTCTGTACACATGGATTTAGAAACACAAAATTGTGTGCACTCACCAACTGAGACCAAAAAAATGGGATGTGAGAGATGATTCAGACTCTGCTCACTAGAATAGAGCAGCATTTTTTTTTTAATTTATCAGGAATGAGAGACCGGCAGCACAGCAGGCAGGTTTGGTGCAGAATCTCAATGCGTTTGCCTGAAAGCTTCCCCCCTCGTTCACCCCATGCCCGAGAATATTCCCAAAAATGTTTATTACCGATCCTCCCTTCCTCCTTCCCGGCTTTACATACTTTAATTGCAACCATTCCCCCTCCCTGCCATCATTTAACATTTTTTTCTGAGCGCAGAGGAACTCAGTAAACGACTGCATCTGTTGGACATGAGTCAGGATTTTCCACTTCTACATTTCATTTGAGAGGCAGGAAAGGCATCACTTATAGCTGAATCGTATGTACAATTTTGTCTGCAAAGCGCAGAGACCGAGCTGCAGGTGTTTCCATGGCGACTGTTACATTGATCTTTGTTCACTGCCTGGGAATTTAATTGATTAGGTGTTCTTTGACATACCATTAGTGAGGTTCGCGTTCATCTTAAACATAACATGAACATACATGGAAAGCAACTGCAAATTTTATGGGTATGGCAGTTATGTTTGCCGTTTACTGATATAGAAATGAAAACTGGCTTTTCGCGGTCTTAAACTTCTCACATTAACAACAAAGGTGAAAAATGTCAAAATATCTTCATCTATTTGTGTTGATTATGATGAGCATTAACTGGATTATTGAAATAAACCGATTTTATTTCACACTGTTTTTATTCCCAGGGCTGGACTTCAATCCTCCACCACCAACACGAACCCCACTTTTTAAACTTTTCACACTTAAATACATATCCATACACAGCTCATAACTTCAGTTTAGTCATAATATCAATACCGCAAATAATAAAATTTTCTCCTACCTGAATGCATGGAGTATATCAGCCTTTCTGCCTCCTAAACCATCAATATACATTCTCATGCTTTCCTTGCAGCAAGAACGTGTATTTTATTCTTGAAACAAATTTTTCAGGCAAGTTCACATTCAATTTTTGAGGATAGCCTGTCTGGTGAATCGTTTTTGATGCACATCCTCAAGAATTTCACAAGAATTGGGTCAGTATGTAAAAATAAAACACAAAAAGAATTAAGTCATAATTCTCATTTTACCAACTGTACATTTAATTGAGAACAGCGCAAAAAAAGAAAAAAGAAACATTAAAGCTTGACCTTATCAATTGCATTGAGTATTTCAGATATTTGCAGATTCCAAATTTGATGTTTGCAATGGTCCAAAACAATTGGGATAGGGCAATGGAAATACAGTTGTGTCATTTTCAGAGAAAGGACTACTTGAAACATTCTGTAGATAAACCAGTGAGTTGATTACAGGTCTTGAAATTATGATGGAATACAAAATGAGTAGTCACAAAAGGGACAGTAATTTACCAGCAAGATGGTTTGAGATTTGCCAGTTTGCCAAAAATTCCATTAGCAAATGCTCCAACCGTTTTAGTTCAACATTTCTCGATGTGTCTGACCTTACTCATTCCGCTGCAATCCTCTGTTCATATCTGAAGTTAGCTTAGGATTAAGTCAGCATGTCTCTTCCTGCCAACCCCATTAAAAATATATTCTAGTTTTTGCCATTATTCTAAAAAGATACAATACTCGTAAAAAGCTGTTTTCGCGGCTAATGAAATTGAAAATTCTGTTAATATTGAGAATTCTATACAGTCGGGCATAATTCAATTAAAATAAATTTTTTTCTACTGGTACCGCAGTTATTTGACTATCTAAAGTCAACCTCTGTCTTTCAACAATTTAGTCACCTTCTTAAGAAAGTCAGCATACCTGTTGATATTCATGTCTTTCACATTTGTACGACAAAGTGTTTTTCTTTCTAGAAATGTTTCCTTTTTTTTCTTGTGCGCATGCATTTCTGCCCTGTTTATTTCTTTATTTAAATCTGCACAGCTGACTATAAACATGCTAGAGGCCATGTGTACCAAACTTTGGTTAAAAACCAACCAACTGAGATGGTTTTTAAATATGCAAGGGTAGGAACATGCATGCTAAGTTTCAGTGTCCTTAGTTAAAGGATCTGGGGAAGATTTTTAAAGATAATCATGAAAATTAGGGGTGTGGGCCTATGAAATAGGTCAAAATGGAACATATATTAAAACCCACAATATGAGTTTTGGTCCTTAGTATATGTGTCTTTTCACAATACTGGGTAACAAAAGTTTGACCGAGAAACAGGAACGAAAACGCCAATTCATATTGAATTTTGGAAGTTGTCATCTCTGCTTAGGAGTAACATGACCTGTCCAATTAATTCATGCGATATTTTATAGGAGAATGTTATTCTGAAGCATAACTTTCATCTCGATGGATTGCAGTGGAACAAGAAATGCGTACGAATGTATAGGTCGCTGCTTGATAAGAAATAGCTTTACCAACCTAAAAATATAATGTCAATAACATAAATTACATGGAAAAGTTGTGAAAATAGCGGTAACGTCTTTCCTTGCGGGAGAATGGCCAGCAGAACGATGATCAAGAATAAGGATGGATTTGGATCATTTTTATCATAATTCCCTTTTCACGTAACAGTGGTTGCGGCATACGAAATTGTGGACACGATGCTTATAGCAGCAGAAATAGCCGAATCACAGCAACACACTGGGAAACTTTCGTGGCTGATCAAATGAAGTCATTCCATCAAATATGAAGAAAATCTATAAATTGATGCATATAATCAAAGAATAAAAATAAAAATTAGTCTTTGGTAAAGGTCATGATTTACTGGACACAAAATGATTTTTAGTGTTTGTGTTGGTATTTTTCAAAAGCGACGGAAATTATCGGGGAAGAGATTCGTTTATCTGTGCAAGGGAAGTAAATTCACCTGAGGAGCAGCACCTACATTCGAGCAGCGCCGCTCATTCATGACCTGCCTGCCATGGTAACAGTCGTTAGCACCGCGGCACAACGGGCAATAACTGTTACCTGATAATTTCAGTCTGATAGCCTGCTTTCCTGGTCAGCACATAGGATATATGTGACTGTCAGACAAATTTGACTTTGTTTTGTAACAAAGTCGAATTTATTCACTGGACTGGGAGTAAATAACTAAGGGGCAAATCAGCATAATACTTATTCATTCTTATTTCCCACATCCTTTTTGATAATAACTTATTTTTGATGTCACATTTTGGTGTCCTTATTTGAGCCAAAACTATATCCTCACTATATCTCCTATATATACTGAACAAAATTAACATGAATTAAATGCATCAATCATTATCTGTTGATGATAAAACAATGAACAAAAACTATCCCTAAAATCTCTCCAGTATTGTGAAAAGACACATATACATATCGCATTTCTACAGAATTGCTGTTGAAATGATTCACAATTTAGTCAAAGTGGTATTTTCTTAAGATGGCTGTTATAGCGGCCATATTTGAATTTAGATTGAAATGCCTCAAAGAAACTTTGATGTACTCATGAGTGGTAACATGCATGCCATGATTCAGCTTCCATGATCCAGTTGTATTGGATCAGAATATTTTTTAAGATATTAATTGAATTTAGCGGTGTCGCCTCATGATAGAGGTGAAATCAAAGTCGAAATGGAACGCATGGAAGAATCTGGGATATAAAGTATTTGCTCAGTCTTGGTAGTTAGTTTGTACACATTACATTTCAGCTTACTTGCCTCAAACATGACCCAAAAAAGTCATTTTCAAGATGGCTGCCTCAAAAAAAACATGTATTCTGAGCTTCAGCTTGAACCCAATGATTTTGGAGGAGATGATGTTTTCATTTGGACAGTGAATGACGAAATAACGGACAAACAGGGCATAACACAAGCCAGCGGACCTTTGGTCCAGGTGACCTAATTAGCGTGCATAGAGCCATAGTCAATGTAACATAATGACTCCTGAGAATGGATTACTTCCACATCACGGGCCGTAAGCTGACTATATTACACTTCATGAATCCCATTTCCAAAAAAAAAAAAAAACCATAACTTTAGTCAAAGTAGACCTGCAATGATAGTGTAGCTACCTGATCGATCATGTGCAGACTTGTGCTCGTGCGAGGAACTACAGAATGCTGAAGGCAGTTCAAGGTCAGTAATGGCAAGGAATGTCCAAAAGTTACTCTTAGCACCTTTAAAAGCAGGTTAACCTTGTTCAATAGGCAAGAATGACTTCTGTTAATTCCTCATATGTGTATATCTGCCCTTTCTATCTTTTGGTTGGTTTGACTCGCTTGCTAAATTCAGGTGGTGAGACTATCTACGAAGAATGATTGGTGAAGTTTCTAATGTAGGCAAAATATTTTGCTTATTATTTCATATTAGAGATCTGGGCCCGTAGTCACAAAGCAGCTTAGCACTAAAAGTAGATCCTAACTGCCGGATTTAGGAGTAACTCCTTTAAAAAATGGGCGTGTCAGTCGTAAATTTAGGACTCCTAATTATTTTACAAAGTGACTTGGTGAGGGGGAGAATTATGTCTCCAACCATGAGAAAAAACCCAATAAGCCACAAAATAAAATGTTTGACAACACAACACTTGGCCACCGGAAAAATGCTACTTTGCAACACTGACAATTGATATAGATACTATAATTTATGTGCTTATTCAGATAGTTACATTAAATAGTGGTTGCTGTATTTATTTATTGCATTGAAATATGCTTGACATTCTGGAAACCTGCCTATGAGGTTTCGGTGACGTGTGCACTGTGTGCCGGTCAGCCAAATTACCACTGCACAGAAAGTAAACCAGGTTGGAGCTGGTGAGCTTTCTGCGCAGTTTCTGAGTCTTTATCCACGAAATTGTCACTGCGTCATGATGAAAATGTGACACTTCCCCATACTAGGCCACCACACCCATCTCGGCGCATGTCTGTCTACCAAATTGCCAAAGTGGCTGCGCACAGTGTTGCACTGCATGAAATGACCACTGCGTGGGCTGCGCCACCCTGCGCTGTGCCCGACATTAGAGCCCATTCTGCCAATTCAGTCCACAATTTTGAAAAGAAGTAATTAGGTTTCATGCAATATCACTTGATGGAAGTGATTCTCATTTAACAAATTGACCCTTTGAGGAGTAGAATTATTTTTCAGATGTAACAATTAATTAATTAATTTATTTATTTTCAAAACAGTCATTGGTCTCTAACTCTATTGCTTTAAGTTGAGTGTCCTTTGTGATCGCAGTACTCAAACGATCAGGCATGAATATTTTTTAATGAAAGTCCCAATTAAGAATTCTGGTCAGGTATAAGAATCTTCTGTGATCGTGCTCCTAAAAGAGTTAAAATAGTCACAAGCTGTAATATGAGCCCTGCTTGGAAGTGGGAAAGAAACGGGTTGTAGTTATCCTCCCAAACTGGTAGCACTGCTTATGCTGGAAGATAAAAAATTCAGACTTTTTCCTACATATGACGGGAGGGGCTTTTCTCAAATAACTGGCAGAAATTTTGACACAGTCACAGGATGTAGTGAATTATAATCTCCTTTACATCTAAAGCTGGGGAGGGGGGAACATACATGGAGTTTAAAGAAAATGTTTGCACAAAGCGAAGCTCCCGTAGACCAATTAATGCAAAGTAATGCATGCTGAATGCTTGAATATACCTCAGAATACATGAAGTTTAGGATGTGGCAGAGATGCACTTCATACTGTAAGTGTTTTTCGTCTCCATCTCCATGAGAGGTCAAAACTCTGGCATCAAACCTTAGACCAAATGTAAGTTTGTACCTGTTTTATCTGGCCACAAGCTCTATACTGAACAAAAATACTGATAATACCACGATGGGGAAAAAAAGGCAATTATAATGAATGATAATCAGCCATTTTCCACTTTAAGCAAAGATAACAAGATTACTGAGCTGGTGCACTGCAATACAGCGAGAGCATTTTGTCATGGTGTTGGATGTTCCATCCTTTACTGTGATAAAGTATTTACCGTCTGTGAAATTGCCTTTTAAGTGTTCTTGAGGCTTAGAAAACCTCTGCAATCCTCCAGGGCTAGAATTGGGCCACTTGGCTTTGTAGTGGTTTCTGTGGGTTTGGTCAAGATGCAACTTGGTGATTCAAACATGGAGTGCCGAGAGAAACATAGTGGTACATCTTGTGACTGACCCCATTCGTCCATGAACACTATTTAGCATGGATCACTGTGTCTGTCCCATCTCAGCTCTAGAAATGTCATCCAACAGTAAGAAGTCCCTCCGCTCCCACTCCCCAGGACACATGATTGTGGTTCTTCTACCCGAACAGAAAGTGGGGGTCATAAAATTAGACACAGGTAAAGTACGGAGTTAGTTGCTGGTGGAAGCAATTATACTCATCAGCTGACATCTCACCCTGCTTTTTAGGTGTGTGTGTGTGTCTTTACGTTACATTTTATTAATTTTTAATGTTCCATTGCCTTTTTTATTGCCCACCATTGGAGACTCAAGAAAACGGGTTATTCTATTATAGCAATGGAACAATTGACCTATGGCTAAGCCCCGCCCTCAAATGCGATGAGCCAATCCCAGTGTGTATTCCCTCCCCATATACTCAGACATTCTGAGTCTGAACTTCCATTGAAATGCATTAAGGAAACTCCGAATCATTTGCTTTTATGGGGTTTTAAAATGTAAAACCCCATAAAAAAGTAAAAAGTAAAACAAAAATGTTCAAACGCTGTGCTTGGGGTAAATTTAACTCTGATACAAGGTATCCCGAGAGGCTGGGCGATGAGGTGTATTTTAAACCCTTCCCAAAGCCACATCATAACTGAGAGAAGTTTCTCCTCTGGATAAAGCTGCTTTCACACCGGACGTGAAATGAATTTTTCGCACAACAGATTAGATTCAAAGTCAATGCAAACACGCAAATACGCGCGTACTCGCATCTTTGCATTGACTTTGAATGTAATCTGTCTTGCAAAAAATTTGTTTCATGTCTGGTGTGAAAGCAGCTTAAAGCTTTGTGGAGGACTCCATTATCAACTTAATTTAGCTAACAAAGGTAAACAAGGATCTCTAGATTTGTTCCAAACAAGGTCAACATCGTGTTTAAGGCGACATCTTTTCAGTTCGCTGGAGATTAATGTAAAGTTATCTTTAAACGTTAGCTAAAGTTAGTATACTTTATGGCTAACTTCAGGGCTGACAGACGTTGGCTTAGCGTGAGCTCTTGGCTGTGTTGTTCACTAAGTCACCTTGCTTACTTACTTAATTCAAACTTTTCGTTGACCTTCTCTACTCTAAATCCATTAATGTATCCTTCCAATGCATACAGTAACCCTATTTACTGACTTCTTGGTGATATTTGAGCCTTCTATCGCCCAAAATCATCGATAGCATCCTGAAAAATATCTCCAATTGTGATACCAGCCATTAGTGCCTGTTCTAAAATGTTGATTGTTTGTCCGGGTTAGTGGAGAAGGCGGGGCTTAACCATGGGTCAATTGTTGGATAATTAAGTGAAAACTGTCTTTCTGCATAAAAATGTAATAATACACAGGGCAGTGGTTATTGTTGGTTGTTCTCCATCGGTCAGATTGCAAATCAAGACCTCATTAACTTGCCGAAACTCTCAGCAATGTAAATGCATATTTCACAGAATGCCCAATATACTGGATGCTTCTACAGCTGCATGTTACTGAATATCTGCATATTGCAGGTATGTCATTGAGAATTTACTTAATCTTTGTTGGCCAGTTTATGAAATTTCATAAACTTTTACTCAGAACTGTCATTTGAGAGCTATCATTTAATACATCAAAGAATGAAGCTGAAGTTGTTTGAACGAAAAAGATAATAAAGTTTAGATGTAACCGTGATTATCAGAGTGAAGAGACTCACTCACAACTCATGTGACAAAAGAACACTCAGAGCCACATTCATACATTGGCATTGCCAGCCATGCCTTAGTAACTTGAGCTGTAGGCACTTACGTGTGTGGTTTCTCCAGACATTTTATAGAAACTTTCTCCTGATCTTTTTGCACACAGGACCACAGTTATATGATAACCGATACATTCTCTTTTGTATCAAGACTATCTCATTGCAGTGTTATGTACAGACAGGTCCTAAAGTATTTGTGTAGCGAAACAAATGCTCTAAATGCTACCACAAATGGCTCTATATGCTCACATAATGGATTGGAAATGAAATCAAGATGTACTATTAAGTGTCGACTTCCAGCTTTAATTGAGCGTTTTTCCTTTAATATTGTATGTACTGTCCAGGAATTCCAACTATTTTTATACATTGCCTCCAAATCTCTGGGGCTCAAAATTGTACCCACTAAAAAAAAAAAAATCATAGATTAAATTGTAATATTTTATACTTGGTTGCAAATCCTTTTCAGCCAATGACAGATTGAGGTCTGGAACCCATAATTATCACCAGACACTGGGCTTCTTCCCAGCCAGGCCTTCACTGCAGCTGTCTTCATTCCCTGCTTGTTTTGGGGGGGATTTTGCCTTCAGTATTTCCTTCAGCAAGTGAAAGGCATGCCCAGTTGGATTCAGGTCAGATGATTGACTTGCCCTTTGTAGAAAATTCAATTTTTTTCCCTTAAAGTCTTTGGGGTTGCTATCACAGTATGCTTCAATTCATTGTCCGTCTGTGCAGTAAAGCGCCTTCACATGAGTTTTTAAGCATTTGACTGAGCCTGACCAGATAAAATAGCTGTATAAAATTGTGAATTTATAATGATGCTTTTGTGTCCAGTCACATCTATAAATACAAGGGAAGCAGTTCCATTAGTAACCATGCAAACTTGCATCATTACATGCTCTCCATCATGCTTCATGGACTAGGTGGTATGCCCTGGAATATGACGCTTCCTTCTTTTTTGCAAATTGTTCTCTTCCTATCATTCTGATGTGGGTTGATCTTTGTGTTTTTACCTGCTCACTGATTATTCAAATAATTGGAAGGCTTTTAAATTAAGGAAACTGATTGAAAATGGGTCAAAATTAGTTTGAACAGATTTTTGTGCTTCTCCTATTTTCTGCTGAGGGTTGTTACAACTGACAATGTCAAAACAGTTGTTACAAACAATAATGTCAAAAAAACACATAATATCAAAATGTTTGGCATTATGCGTGCACCAACGCAACTCATAATGTCAAATTCAACGAATAATGTCAAACTTTTTCCAAACTTTTTCAAAACTTAAATATGCTGGGAGAAAATTTCATTTAAATGCCCCATGCCACAAAGTGGTAAGCATTCCCACTTTGGATAGGTCAGAATATCATTGTACAACTTGTCTTTAGACATATATCTTGGGCAGAAGTTAGCTACTCAAGCCATCTCGTTGAAAATGTCATTAAATGGGCCTGATTTTGGAAGTGTGCACAAACTTATTGCCTTCAGATGTTTTCCATGAGCTATAAGAGCTCATGAAACCACTTCTGGATAGAAAAGAAATGGAGTGTACACACAGCCAGACAGACACACATAGGCAGACAGATGGACACCATTTTTCAACAAGCTATTGTTTACCTAAACATTACTTAACAATTTCCACAAATATATGACATGTACCCGAACAATCGCAACATCTTGGCCAGTATCATTTGCAAATAATCTTGGATGTAATGAAAGCCATTTTGGCACTACTTTCCTGATCAGGTGACTTGCTTAGAAGAGAAGGGGCATCAGACAAGGAGCATCATTTTCTTTCCATCAGACTTACTACCAATATTAGCGCAAAATGTTCTTCTGGAGGTGCTCATAAATATTCACATTTTCTTTCCATTTTGGTTCTCAGTAATGAATACAGTTTTTGAACACAATGGAAATTATTAGTGCTTTGTATATGGATGAGACAAATTACACTTACCGCATCAAATGACCACTGAAGTGGCGATATCTATCGGCAAAATGGTGCTAGTTATATACAAGGCTATCTTTCTCTAACAAAAATAGCTGAGATACTCTGGATGGTGGCCTAATAGCCAATAGCATTTTTTAAAATTCATTTCCAGGAGATTTCCAGAAGAAGCCGATATTGCTATAACATTAGAGTCATGTGCGTGTAGTCACAGGTAGAGCACAATCTTCAGTTCAGATCAAATTAGACCAGCGGAACTGGCTGCAAGGCGTCAACTCACTTGGTTGAGGATCTCAACCAAGATAATAGAGAACATTGAACAAAAGAGGGGTGCACTTAAAAGCAAGTTCAACATTAGCCAGGCTTTCTTTGCATGAGCTGGCTTGACAAACCCCTGACTCACAGTCAGAGATACCTTGACTTTGGCTGCTTAAGAGAGGCACTTTCGTGACATTGAAAACCTGGGCTTTAGGCTCAACATAGCTCGCTAACCCAGTAATCTCACTTCTTAGTGCAGCCCTGTGGGCACTGCAGGTGTACTTTTCTTAACCTTGAAAAATTAAATGCACACATCACTTGTGCTGACAATTATTCTGATGTGCTACCATAACCTATCACAGTTTAAGAGAATTGTGTGGGAAAGACTGGCTTTCTCAGAATCACAGTTTAAATTCAGAACTTTCTTGTTAATTTGCCGTGCAATAGGCAAATAGATCAACTTTTTTTTTTTTTGGCGACCTAATTTGTTTTTACAGGCAAAACTGAAAAATGTTTTTGTGAACAGCTAAGATCAGTACCTCTCAGAGATTTGTTTTCTCCCATGTCAGCTGAAGGAAATGACGTTTTCCTTTTATGCTGACTGTCTATGCCCACCTTAAATTTCTGACCAGTTATACAAGATAACATAACATATCATAACATGAATGGTAAGAACAGGCCTTTCAGCCCAACTACGCTCGCCAGTTTCTTTATACTACTGTGAACATATCCCTTCAGATACTCAAAGCTAGATACCATTGCGTCATTGAGTCAAGCCTGCTCTTGAAAACCCCCAAGGTCTCTGCCTCAACAATATGGTCAGGCAAGCTATTCCACATTAAAATTACTCTTTGGGTGAATGAATATTTCCGAATATCAGTGCTAAATTTATCTTTGGTCAACTTCTATTTGTGACCCCGAGTTCTACTCACAACACTTGGTTGAAGGAATCCTTTGTAATTCACTTTGTTAATCCCTTTAACATATTTAAAGACCTCAATCAAATCACCCCTTAGTCTCCTTTTCCTAAGACTGAAGAGATTAAGGATCTTCAGCCTTTTCTCATAGCTTTTATCTTTTATACCTGGAATAAGCTTATTGGCTCTTCTCTGAACTTTCTCTAGAGCCTCTATATCTTTCTCAAAGTATGGTCCCCAGAACTGTCCACAATACCCCAGATGTGGTCAGACGAATGTGTTGTACAAAAGAAGCATCACCTACTTAGATTTGTAATCAATACTTTTGGCAATGTATCCCAGCATCCGATTGGCTTTGTTCGCATTAGTGTCATTTTTGGCGACATCAGCTAGTTAGAAAAACTTGGAGCTGCAAGGAGTGCTGAAAAGACCTTTGTCAAGGCAATGCGTTTATTTGTTCTTGCAACCAGTTTGCAACAAGTTTGTTTCCACAAGAAGTATGCTGTCACCCTTAGGCTCCAGCCCAAATGTTGTTAAATGATGAGGTGGGCGAGCTGCCGGATAGCTCACTCGGTTAGCTCACTCGGCAGAAGTGACTATCACGACGTGGGTTCGAGCCCCGGTTGTACCAACCGGCAGTGGTCGACAGCTTTTTCAGAGTAGCCCACAATTGGCTATAGCGCTACAGGGTTTCAAATTGGGAAGGGACTGTCGGAAATGGGAAATAAAATACACAGCTTTGTTTGTTGCTCAAGTGCCTCCTGTTGGCCAGACGGGCGCTCGTCAGGAAGACTCTAAGCCTGGTCATGTCCGGGTATCCTCCGCCCTCGTTCTGAACTTGCAAAGATTCAACCAATGAGTGTATAAGAAGCGGAGGCTGACAGGCATGTGCTTCCGAGGAGAGCTGTGAACTGTCTTCACTCTCCTGAATTGGGAACAAGGGGTCGCAAACGAGCAAGCCTTGTACATAGTTCACCAATTGGGAATTCCAGATTTGGGTTTTATTAGAGGTTTTATTAAAAAAAAAAAAAAATTGATGAGGTGGGAATGAGATGAGGTTGTTGAGGGAAAGTGATGCTTAAAGGAATGCTCTGCTGGGAACCCTTAGTTAGGGCATTTATGAGAACTTCCCATCTAAAGAGCTGTTTCGGTGGTAAGTGGAGGAACAACAGCATGTGGTCGTGCTGATGTTTGACTAATCAATGTATATTCATATGGTAATTTGCACTAAGCAAGAATTTATAATTGTGGGCGGTAACAGGAGTTGAGTTCACACACACTTAAAGAAGGTGAAGGTTGTGATTTATGAAGGCAGAATTATAGGCTGGTATGAGTATGCATCGTTTTATAAATCATGTTTTTGTCTTGCGCACACCATTTCCTGCAGCTCATGTCACGCACACTTTATCTACAGACCAGCGAGATTTACACATGATGCCCCAGAGCTGGGGGTTAACATCCATGCAGTATATCAATAGAAGTTTATGAAAAGAATTTAGAGCCTTCTTTTCTCTTTTAGCACAGGGAAGTCCATTCTAAATGAGCAAGGCCTCTCCCCCTCAACATGATGAAACTCAGCAGCTCAGAACGACGGGCCAGTTTAAGTTTCCGCAGTGTTATTAACATAACGTAACATGAATGGCGAGAACAGGCCGTTCAGCCCAACTAGGCTCGCCAGTTTCTTTATATTATTGTGAATATATCACTTCAGATACTCAATGAGTATTACTCAGAATATCGAACATGAAATGCTCACTAGACAGCAGATTTGCGTGTACTTGCTTCCAGGAAGCCAAAGCAATGTCATCAACTAATATTAAAACAGTTTGACTTATGCAGAGTTCAGTGAAAGCAGGCGTTAATTTTCAGTCTTCTTTCATAATCCAATTAACAAAATGTTTAAACGATATACAGAATTACTGAGAGCTGAGAATTTTTCCTAATTGATTATTCAGATTTCCATCCTTGCAGTCTCAAATTGAAGTATATACGTGAATGAATCTTTGTGTCATTATCTCCTCTATCAGTATCAGGCTCCCTATAGGCTTGGTCTTAATTGTTTTGATTGTCAATCAGGAATAGTATGTGGGAACAAGTTCACAAAATCCTGTGATAAAAGTTTGGGTCACTGCATCACCTCACCACACTCTCTGGCTTCCTGTAAGCAAGTTCTCGCAAATCTGCAGTTTCGTGAGCATTTCAGGTTCAATGTAGCCTACTGAGTAATAACGCCACAGAAAATTAAACTGGCCCATCATTCTGCTGAATAATCTTACTAAACTAGTCAATCCATCTGATTGCTAATCAAGCAAAGGGGAGGTTTCTGCCTCACCAAACCAACCTCCGACCGCACGTCACTGGAATGCATGATTGAGAACTACTGTAACCAGTTACTCTTCTTAGATTTCACATGGAGTTCTGACTCTATACATTAATTGTGATACTCTATATTCAACTTTAACAATATTAAAAGTTTTAAGTCTATTTATTATTTCTTGCACAAGTCCAGTCCAGAACAGTGGTTCAACCAATCAGCAACATAATTTTAATGCAAAATATCAGTGTTGAAGCTTTTTTGTGGCAGCAAGCATCAGCACAGGCTGGGAAGCATGTCAAGACTGAGCCAGCTTGATTCTGCAGAAGAATCGAAAACTGGGTCAGACCATTCCCCTTTCAGCTGGACAATGCCTCAAAGCAGGTGACGGCAGCACTCTAAAGTGGCTACCACAGAGGAAAGCAAATGTCCTTGACTTACCTGCTGAAAGTGCAGAATTGTTCATATTATAAAATGCATGCTGAGATTTGAAGATTGCAGTCAATTCAGAATTTGAAAGTAACATCTTTAGCATTTGAGCAATTTTACCTGAAAGAACTGGAAAAAAGAAGAATGCTATTGTAGGTTATGGAGGTCAAATGCAAAAAAGAAAAGAAAAACTGCCTTTGTGAATTTTCTTATCTATAAGTAACCAACGGGGAAGAATATTTGAGAAAGAACATTTTCATAATGAAGCCTGGATATGTTGGTGACAGCAGTTGAATAAATATTGAATCAACAGCGATGAGTATTGTATCCATAGTCTCAGTAAAACTTTACGTTTACACCAGAAATTTTTCTTATTGACATTAATACAATTCCTCAACCATTGGATATCTTGGCTAATGGTGCTTGTCATACAGCTGGGTCAAAGGACACAAAGTATAAGCTTCAGGCCATTTTATTACAATAAGCTACTTAATGTCCGAAATGCAGTAAGAAGGTATGTATGGTACCTGCGTCCTCAAGGTTGCCCAACTGAAATATTTTGTTCCACAGCATTTCAATCACATCCAGAAAATGCAAACCAGGGCGACACCTACCCTAATATGTTAATGTGATGTCCGCATAATTCTGGCATTTTTGAACCGCTAAAATAGTGACTTTTGGAAATATTGCTTTCCCACTTGCGAGCCATTTCAGATGCTATACACTCTACTTTCTTGAAGTACTTGGATTAACCTGATTAGAAAATCAGTCAATCCAACTTCAGTATTGTTTTTTCGTCATTTGTTGTCCATCTGTCCATTACACCAAATATACAGTACAGGCCAAAAGTTTGGACACACCTTCTCATTCTATGCGTTTCCTTTATTTTCATTACTATTTACATTGTAGATTCTCACTGAAGGCATCAAAACTATGAATGAACATATGTGGAATTATGTATGTATCTAACAGTTGTCCAATAGGGCTGTCGGCTGTGTATCAACCTGACTTCTGCACAACACAACTGATGGTCCCAACTCCATTGATAAGGCAAGAAATTCCACTAATTAACCCTGACAAGGCACACCTGTGAAGTGAAAACCATTTCAGGTGACTACCTCTTGAAGCTCATCAAGAGAATGCCAAGAGCGTGCAAGGCAGTAATCAGAGCAAAGGGTGGCAACTTTGAAGAAACTACAATATAAGACATGTTTTCAGTCACAGGTATTTCACACTTTTTTGTTAAGTACATAATTCCACATGTGTTCATTCATAGTTTTGATGCCTTCAGTGAGAATCTACAATGTAAATAGTCATAAAAATAAGGGAAACCCATTCACTGAGAAGGTGTGTCCAAACTTTTGGCCTGTACTGTATATACCAAAATATGAAATCAGATCAAATTTCTCAGGTCCGTTATTAAGCAAATCAGAGGAAGTAACAGTCAAAGTCATCACAGCCATTCTGAGTTGTTACAGTTGAAGCTGAGCGATCAAACCAGCTTATTGTCTTCTGTATGTACATGTATTTTGAGTGGAAACTCTGACTCCACTGGACATTTAGTTCATTAAGACAAAACTATGAGTAAGAAATGAATGATACATTCGGAGCAAAGAATTTGGCTCTGTAATTAATGAAGTCAGATTCTAGGATACAATCAAAAACTTTTTTTTTTTTTTTTTGCCTGAGTATGACCAAAGCTGAGAGAATTTTGGATACTTCTGCTGCTAATATTCATGGTGCAAGCTGATAAGGCTTCTTTCTGTTAGTTACGAACTGTGATGGCTAACAACTGATGACTTGTCAATTGAGTCTCAAGCTGCTCCTGGGCCATGGCTCATACATATATGGCACAATAGCAGTCGTGTAGCTACTTGGAAACACTTGTGCAAGAGAAACATTTGTGAACCTGTGTTTCGTGAACAAGAGCCACACTCCCTCAGCATACTGAGAGTTGGCTGTGCTCAGTGGGGGGTGGACTAAAACAGTTATAAGAAATAAAATTATATGTCTGAAGCTGAAACATTGACACTCATGATTTTAATATTCCACAAACTTCAATTTCTGTTGAGCTCAAAAAAAAAAAATTGCACTGAATCTTTAAGATCACCCAGTTCTCGAGCAGGCATTTCTGATGAGAGTACACTGCATAACCAGCCCTGTCTGCATGCTATGAAATTTGGCAGTTGTAGCATTTCATCCAAGTGTAAAACCCCACAGAAAAATACCAACAAGGGAATTTGCAGGGGGCGACGGTTCAACTTATTCTTTGGGCTGGTGTTACACGCGCAATCTTTTGGCTGGTGCGAATCACAATAGAATGAATGAATTTTCTCCGTTCGAAGAATGGGGCACAAAAGCACAACAGTTATAATTAATCTGACTCAAACGTAAATTTTGAATACCAACTTGAGTTATACTCTCGTTACATATCTGACTCCAATTAGAATTCAGAATTTATAGTTTAGGGACAACATGCGTGGATCTCGAGGTGACTACACCTCAAACTCTTAGGAGATAACCGCCGTCACTCAATATATGCTCCCGGGCATTAACATTATTGCCGAATCTTACGTTGATTGGTAATACCAGGGGATGGAGGGAATCACCGCAGCAAAGGCGTCTTGGCTCTGAGACTACGAATCCAGGTCTATGCAAACACCCAGAGGGTTCCTGAAGGGAATTTAACGGATAGCCAACTTTTCGTCCACGGGTTTCCTTAAGGTTAATATCCCAGAACCAGCGCTACATAAACCTTTTAAATGAGTAGACCGTGATAGCCTTTCCAACTTAATAAAACGAATTCCCATACCGGGCCGCTGGCCAGTCAGTCCTTGGTTGGGACACGGAGACCACGCAAGTTAAAGGGATAACAAGAATTTATTCACCAAGTAAGCAAGAGCTTAAATCAACAGACCAAACTTCAGTTACCACGAATTTAGACAAATATAAAAGACATACCTGGCGAAAGCTACACACGCAGAGTAGTGTGAGGGCAAGATCAGAGACGATCTGCCACAACTATAGAGGCTACACACGGCATAGAGATGCACATGTGGGAAGGCGACTACGATCTTCCATAATTAATTTAAAAGCCTTCCAATTATTTGAATAATCAGTTAGCAGGTAAAAACACAGCACCTGGTAAACACACAAAGATCAAGAGGCTACAATAAAAATAGATAAGGGTTCCGTTAATGAGCCGTTACAAGAGACAATGGCGGGTCGTCCCATTGTCTCTTGTAACGGTTCATTTACGGAACCCTTATCTATTTTTATTGATGCCCACATTAGAGCTCTCGTAGAAGGCTTACCATCCTACCTCAGGGTCACAGTACATTTTATTGAAACTATCACTCGTGTTAGCTTAAATGAGGACGACATATTTTTTGTCACCATGGATGTTACTAGCCTCTACACTAACATTCCGCATGATGTAGGCTTGACTGCCCTCGAGTTTTTTCTTAACACAAGTCCGACTGCTCCCCACCCACAGCCTTTTTATGTGATATGGCTAGATTGGTCTTGACGAAAAATTACTTTCTTTTCAATAATGACTTTTTCCTTCAGGTGCGGGGCACGGCAATAGGGGCTACCTTTGCCCCTGATTATGCGAACCTTTTTATAGGCTTTCTTGAGCACAGATATATCCACTCCAACAACCCTTTCGCCAATAACATTATTTTTTACAAGCGCTATATTGATGATTTGTTTTTAATATGGAGGGGTACGGAAAAGGAACTACGCAATTTCCATCCGTACATGAATAATCTTCTGGACTCCATCACTTTTAGCCTAGAATATGACAGGAATAGAATACATTTCCTTGACACCTGGGCGGTGTGTGATACCACTAGGCTATACACCACACTTTACAGGAAGCATACCGATAAAAATAGTTTTTTACATGCTTCCAGTTTTCACCCTGAGCCCAACAAGAATGGTCTTCTTTATAGCCAATTCCTACGCATCAGGCGCATCTGCCTGAAAGATGAAGATTTCTACACCGAATCACAAAAATTGTATGGTGACTTCATCAAACGTGGCTATACCAGACGATGTTTAGATGATGCTCTTGAACGAGCCACAGTGAACTTCAGGCAATCCCGCCCCAGACCCAAAGCCAAGTGCACCAATTCTCCGCTGATCTGTTGCACCACATACACTCCCTTTAGTTCTTGCATCAAGAAGATCATACGCCAGCACTGGCATGTCCTGCAGGTTGATGCTAAGTGTGCAGAACTTTTCCGTAGCCCTCCACTTTTCACACACTTCAGGTCCGCTAACCTTAGAGACAAACTGGTACATTCCGACACCTTTGATCACTCTAAACGTCCATGGGAACGCTTAGATGATATTACTGGTTTTTCCCTTGTCGCAACTTCATGCCGCAATGTCCGGAAGTGTGAGTTCTTCACCAGTTTCTCTACTGGTAAAAAATATGAAATAAGAAAATTCATTACCTGTAACTCTGCCAATGTCATCTATTTGTTGTATTGTCCATGTGGCCTGCAATATACTGGCTGCAGGCACAGACAGCTTAGGGTCCGCATTAATCAACATCGCAGCGCAATTAAAAGAAAGGACCCAAAGTCACCGGTTGAGCGACACTTTTCTCAAGCTAACCACCCAGCGTCTGACTTAAAGTTTATGGGCATTGACAGAGTTTTTTCCACCCGCAGGAGCGGTTGCACTGCACAGGCTCTTTTCCAGTGCGAAGCACGGTGGATATTTTATTTAAGAACTCTGCACTCTCAAGGTTTAAATGATGAATTTGATTTAACATGTTTTCTGTAGGTCCATATTGTCCTTTGCACACTGGCAGTGGTTTCTGGTTTTGATTCTCTTAAAGTCACATTAATATTCTCCATGTCTGCATATGTACCACTACATTGTATTTAATCTATTTATTTATTTACTTTTTCTTTTTTTTCCCTTTTCTTATCTTTTTTTTTATTGTATATTTACCACAATCATTGTCTGTTAACCACCACTAGGTGGATGTTGCCCTCTAAAATGTCAGGATAACACTCCAACCTAACTAGGCTGTTTGATTGACAAGTCTGTTGTCAACTAGACACAGTCTATATAAGGGCGTCTCTTCCCATTTTCGGTTTGCACTGAGGATGGTCTGATTGTGACCGAAAACGTTTTGCACTTTGCACTTTGGTAGCACTTTGCACTTTGTATGTAATAAAACCCAATTATTTTTTGTATTGGCTATTTTGGTGTGCGAGTTTCTTTTGATTGATGGACTGATTACGCTCATGGAACCTACGCACCCACCAGGCCTGGAGTCTTTGGCGCGACACCCTATTTGCTCAATACCTTAGCAGTATATTGAACATATGAGCATATTGTTAAGTTCCCAGAGGTTTAGATTACTTTAAACAGATAAGTTAAGGTCCAGTTATATTAAAGACTGAGGACAGTTATATGACTTCCACAGGGGGCATTGTGTCAGCGAGAGCCTTGCAACTACCCGCCCCATACAGAGTAACACCAAGCACACAGAAAGACCATTAACGTCTTCCACTTGCAGGCTGAGTGAGCATCCTGGCTCCACTCATAATGGAGGAAGTCCAAACAGTTTTATTGTTATCTTGCATGGCTCCGGAGTTCCTTGAGGCCCAGTTCCCGATCTATCAGCCATTAGCCACCTCCAGTCTCTGGGCTCACCCACTCATCAGCGTTTGCAGAGCTCCAACCCCCTTTCCAGATCTTACACAAGTGATTTGGTGTACTTTGGCCGCATACTGTATACCACTTTATACTCAAACTGCAACAACCTCCTTTTTTAAATTAAATATTCAAATTAGTGAAAAATGAATGACTCAGACAATATGATGAATACATTTTGACATGGTTTTCTATGTTCAAAAACACAGTTCCAAACAATCCACATTCTAAAATAGTTTACAGCAACTGTATTATGCATAGAGTTTTATAAAAACAATAAAGTTTTATTTTTCCCCAGCCTTGTAAACTGCCACCCCCACTTATTCCCTACTTTACCCGCTAGTTATTATCTGGCGGTTTGATGCAGCAGTTCTGTTTTTGGTTTCAGAATTTTTACTAATCCAAATATATGTTCTACCATGAGAAAGTCTCTGTGTTTTTATTTATATTGGATGTACCAACATATTTTCTCCATGAACAGGGCTTATTTTCACCGTATTGGTTTGGTGTGACTACAACTACCCAAAATGCTGCTCCTGTCGTCTGACTAAATATAACCTTTGATTTAGTGTCACTAAGAGCTCTGCTGAATCTGGCCTCATCTTCTTAAATCAGCTTTTATTCTAGATCTTATATTCTATCTCTAACATTGCATTTTTGAGTACTTACATTTGTTCTCACGGCCCAGGTGGCCACAGTTTTCTCCTGTTACTCCACATCCTGGCATAGCTCCAGATGAAAAATGGTACAGAAATCTAACAGTTGTCCAATAGGGCTGTCGGCTGTGTATCAACCTGACTTCTGCACGACACAACTGATGGTCCCAACCCCATTGATAAGGCAAGAATTTCCACTAATTAATTAACCAGTTGGGTTATCAGCCTCCACTTTCTCCTGAGTCTGAGAAGGATTCAGAATTTCCCTCTGTTGAGCATTTCATTTGACACTGTCGGTCTGTTTGGACTAAGGTCCGTTCCTCATTGTTGCAGGCTGAGCGGAGACAGAAATCTGTGGCTGACAGGAGGCACCGTTTGGCCCCATCTTATCGAGTGGGCCAGAGAGTTTGGCTTTCCACTCGGGATCTGCCCTTGAGAGTGGAATCTCGGAAGTTGGCCCCTCGCTTTATTAGCCCATTTAAGATATTGCGGGGGATTAACCCTGTCACACTGGGGTTGAAGCTCCCTAGATCCTTGTGGATCCATCCCTCCTTTCACATGTCCAGGCTCAAACCTGTTAGTACCAGCGTCCTAGCACCTGCCGACAATCCCCACCGCCGCCGCAGATGATTGAGGGCGGCCCGGCGTACACTGTACGTTGTATTGTTGCCGAAAGGCGTGTGGGTCGTGGACTCCGGTTTTTGGTGGACTGGGAGGGATACGGTCCTGAGGAGTGTTGTTGGGTCCCAGCTCGGGATATCCTGGACCCTGCTCTTATTTCTGAGTTCCGTGCACGGGGTTCTTTGGGAACATCGGGGGCCATTCCTTAGAGGGGGGGTGCTGTCATGGTTTGTGTGTGACTGCTTTTGGTGATTCTCGTCCCTGACAACATTGAATCCTTTCTCCATCGGAGTTTTCACCCAGCTGGCTGATTATATCTGAGCGGCAGTTCCCCGGAGTCCATATAAGCCGGCGGTCCGCCACGCCCCATTTGCTGGAGTGTCTGTTTTGTAGTTACTTGCTTCGGCTTAAGATATCTGTAGTCAGGGTTCGTTTGACTATTATCTTCTCTTTATTTCTGAGAAGCTCTGCTTCTTCAGGGATTTTCTCGCTCTTTGGTGCCTTGTTATCTTTCTCGTTTGTTGAGATTTCTTTTTCTCTGTGTAGGCTCATCTTTTTTCTGGCACTGAAAAGCTGAAGCTGTTTCCCTTCCATTCTCTCTATCACATTCAGCTGTGCTGGCTTCGTGTTTGGTGCACCTTTGCCTGCCACTGCATCTGAACTCCACATTTACCAGCCTTTACAGTTACGCCCTATGGGGCAAATAAACAACCAATAGGAATGAAGCATAATGTAAATAGACATGACAGAAAATTGCATGTGCAGAGTACCTTCGCGGTAGTTTTTAGGGGATATTCCAGATGAATCGCGCGTTAATGGTGAAAAAGTTTAAAATAGACTGAGCGAAGCTAGCGATCGTTGCTGTAAGTGATCGTTGCAAGTGTTGTTTCACTGTCAAGTATGGAAATGGGAAACCTAGCTGTATGTCCACTGAAATCTACATAATGTTTCGAATAGGGAAGGCACTCTTGGACAGTGTTAGCTTCAATGAGTGAAAATGTCAGCCTTCCACTCATGACATCACCAAGATTGTCACAGCGCGTTTGTAATTCATGTGCCCATAAAAATAAGGAACTTAGGGAAACTTTTCACTGAGATTTGTTAGTCTGTTGTCATGGTTTTTGTCATAATTTGGTAGCTGTCAGATTTGAATTCTAAAACCCCTGGCTTTCGTGCAGGCTCTTTTTTCCCTCCTTCTCCCCAGTCCTCTCGCCACCTCTCAACTCGCGCCTACCATTGCAAACAAGAGAACCTACTTGCAGGCTAGGTTGGCTCACTCGGTTAAGACGCCACATTGCAAAGCAGTAGTGACTACCACAACGTGGGTTCGATCCCCAGTCGTATCAGCCGGCAGTGGTCGGTAGCCTTTTCAGAGCAGCGCGCAATTAGCGTTGCACACAGGGAAATAAATTTGGAAGGCACTGCCAGGTTGGAATATTAGAATTGTAGCTTTGTTCCTTGCTACAGCGCCTCCAGTTGGCCAGCCGCATGCTCATCAGTAAGATTCTAAGCTTGCTTACATTCAGGTATCCTCCGCCCACATTCTGAACTTGCAAAGTTTCAAGCTATGAGTGTAAAGAAACAGTGGCTGAGAGGCACATGCTTTGGAGGAGAGCCGCAAACTGTCTTCGCACTCCCGAGATGGCAACATCAGGTCACATGTAGTCCACGGGGCATGCCGATTAGAACGCTTCTCTTGCGACCTCCACGTGCAGACCACCTTAATTTGGTCTTAAAATCCACAGATGAATTTATTACATTTTATCAGTGCGTTTCCCACTCGGGAAGTGGAGCATTTTTTTTTAAATAGTAAAATCGATGAGTGAATTCATCATCGATAATATTTACCGAAGCAAATTTCAACCAATAAATTGCTCCGTTTCATTGATCTTTGTTGCCCACTAACGCTATCGTAACTCTGTTGCAGTTAATTATTCCGATTGGTGTATAATAAAGGAATAAGTCCCGAGGAGCAGTGGTTACAGTAACGGCGGAGGGGCGCGTTGTGCCTTAGAACGCCCCTCCGCTGTTATAAAATCACTGTAACCCAGTGCTTCAATAGGCTTATTGCTTTTATAAAATGGTTACCCGACATATAGCCCATTAAATAAATAAACACACAAGAATTTATTTAATGGGCCACATACAGCGCATTAAATAAATAAACACACAAGAAAAAAAAAACCCCCGACAATTTATTGGTAATAATGCAACAATAAAATTGAGAACTATTTGTTCTTCCACCAAGCAAGATAGAGTGGACAGAATGGTTGGCAAGCAAAACAGACGCAAACATTGCTTTTTCATCATTATCATGTCACATCAGGCTATTTGGGCTCGCTAATGTAGATATACAATAAAAGCAGGCTATTTTGAATGTCTCCCTTGGTCTCCCAAAGACCCCGTTAAATAATTTTACGTTTGTTTCGGTTTTCGAGTTTCCTTGTTCTCAACTTGCGCCGATCGGCCATATCATTACAGCCAGTAACGAGAGTAGGGAACGATTGACTTTTGTCCTCCACACTTGCCGGTGTCCAGGAAAATATGTGGAATTGTGCATTAGTTTGCTAGCCAGCTTGTCAACTAGCTAGCGTTCACTACAATGGATGTGGTTACCTTACACATAACCCATAAAATAAACACACAAGAAAAAAAGTCAAAAATTTATCACTAAAAGGCTACTGAAATACCGAGCTGGTTAGCAACGTAGCTAGCAACACAAAAGTGATATCGAACTCTGTAATGCAATAGCAGGGTAGGTAGATAGCCAACTGGTTTGCGGGTTAAAAGGCTAAACTTCACCAACACTGAAATAGCGAGCTAAAAGTCTTGAAACAAACGTAACCTAATGAGTCAGTTGAGCGCAGAGCAGTTCATTGCGCGCAAGGATATTTTGTGGTGCAGCCTGCCACAGTGGGTAACAGTAATTTAATACTGGCATGGAACGCGGCTCAGCCAATCACATTGAGGGATGGGAAGCACCCGTTATATAAAATGTTTGCATTGAAGGATATCGCCAAATGAACCAATCACGTTCGTCGTTAGTCAAACTCTGATTTGTAATCCTTATATTATTTCATTTATGTTATACAAATTGTATTATTGTAAAAATGAAAGATCTGTATGATTATTACACAAGTTACTATTTTACAGATTTGTATAATATTCATACAAATATTATCATAGACGTCTATTCATTACAGATCCAATGTTTCAGTTGTAATTTACTTGCGCAATATCTAGTTTTGATAAAAGTTAATATAATGCGAGTCTCAAAAATGACATTTCAAAAGGTATGTCACCAATTTATAGAGAACTTACCACATCCTTGGAGAGCTTTTAGTGCCAAGAATTTCCCTCTTGTATAATGATTTGATAATTACATGAACACCCCTGCTTCTCGCTTAAAACCCCGCAGATCACGGGCATTCAAGATACTTGGATTTATATCATTTGCTGTTTACTACGAAAACTTGTGCATTGTTTGTCAGGATTGACCGAATTTAGTTCAAACCTATGTCTGGCCCTGAAGACTTATTATGATAATGGTGGCAGTCGTCCAGGAACTAGATCATAGTGGTTGGGCTATCAAATACTATCAGGACTGAATTTAGACCACCCTTACACCTTACACCAAGAATGAATTTGTTTATTCCTGGAATAAAATAAATCATGGACTAAAGTTTAGTCCATTGGCTTCATTCTATTGTGGCGTATAGTGTTTACAAATGTAATACACCATACACCGATATAAAATGAAGCCGCCCGGTCCTTGTCTGTCGTATCAGATAGACTTGACTGGACTATTTCAAGACTTACTTTCGATACAAATAGATTTGTTCTTGGAATAACTGTATTCCTCCTTTGTGAAAACCAGCCAATGTGATCATCTGTCGAAGGACCTTTAATGCTAAAATTTGGATGCATAAAGCTGTAAATAAATGAAAAAGTTAAAAAGACTAGAACATCTGAGGCTGAAGCTGTGGTTATAATATCTTGTTTGTGTTTTATTATGGAATTTTAGATTTTGACAATGGTATGTTCTGCTTATTATTGTGCACAGGTAAAATTGACAATGGTATACATGTAGGAGACAAAAGTTGAACTACATGCAATAGTATCAATTTAACCATCCTATAATCCACCATAGTCGAAATCCAAAACTCCCGATTTGGATCCTGGCGAAATATAAAGGAACAATTAAGACCATTTTAAAATGTCAGTGTTTGTTTATACAACCCCAGTTCCGAAATAGTTGGGACAAAGTGTAAATTGCGAATAAAATCAGAACGCAATGACTTTCAAATCACACCAGCCAGTATTTTATTTAAAATAGAAAACAGATAACAAAGCAAATTGTGAAACTGGGATATTTTACGATTTTAAAATGGACTCATTTTATGGTTAAAAATGGAAATGTCTCAGTTTCAGCATTTGAAATGTTATCTATGTTCTATTGTAAATAACATATTGGCTCTTGTGACCTGAAAGTCATTGCATTTTGATTTTATTCACAATTTACACTTTGGCCCAACTATTTCAGAATTGGGGTTGTATTAATCTGAGATTGAAATACTCCTTAAATTCATTTAAAATACCATCTCCTGAATAAAATGGACAAAATGCAAGAAGGAATCCACAATCAAACAGTTGGTATATGATGCTTATTATACAAACATTGGAAAATACAATGTTGCATCAAGTGAACATTATTTTATGAAAAATCATCAAGTGAACGTTGTATTCATTGACATTGACAATAATTCAAAACCTGATGCCACTTGCAAGTCAATATACATACCACAGAATGAATCCCAACAGTTCACATATTAATGATATTGACCAAATTAGAAAAAGGAGCACATGCTTTCAAGTACAAAAAATACTTGTCATCATCTTTGCTTAATACATTTTGATAAGCGAATAAATGCAGGGGAAATGATTTATCACACAGCAAACCTTGCTAAAGTCTTGAAGGACTTGGAGCTATTTTTGCTCTATTTGTAGTGGTTCTCTGGTGGACAACCTCCCTTTATTGTTAGAAATTATTTAATCATCACAGGCATACCAATATTTAGTATTAAGCTGTTCTGAATGGCATTATAATTTAGGTGGGAGTCCATTTTGATTGTTTTCAAGTTTTTTTTTTTTAAAATAACTAAAGGATATGGTCTGTGTAAAAAGTTTAGCGTGGAAAGTGAGAATGGAATTTTTAATTTTAATTCTAAAAGCTATGACAATAATACACTGTTTTAATTTTAAATAACTCTAGGCTTGTGCTAAAAGATGCCAGATGTCACATCTGTCATTCAAAACATTGCTGGACATTGTGTAAGTGTCAGCTTATCTCATGGGCTGAAAGTCAAGAATAAGTACTGTAATTGTACGAAGAATTCATAATTATCTTCATTACAGATTTGCCACTCTCCAAGACATTGCAGCGTGATTCAGTGAATAGGAATCACAGGGGTTGCCACAATGAAAGCACTTAGCCCTCTCGAGTAATGGACTTTTGATGTAGAACTGGGGTACCATGAAGAAAGGAAGTGCCACAAAATATTCACCTTAAGCTTCACTTCCATCTATCATGATGAGTACGCTCTGATGTGAGGCATTCACAACAAGCGCTCGCGTGTTGAGTGATCAGCCACGCTACGACCATGTGCCATTGTCTTATCTGCCAGAGCAATGTCAGCTGCTAGAGGAGCTTGAGGAAGCCTGATTTGTGCAGTGACAAGTCTGATAGTGAATGCACTGGTTTTGAGCCTTGAGGAAGATTTACATTTCATCAGAATCCACGAGGAGGAAAAAAAAGCACAGTACTACTCTGTGAATGGTATTTATGATGCTTCAGCAGAGAATCTCCCTGCAATACCAAGTTGTCCAGTATTATTTCTTGAGTTCATATTTTTCATTGCACTCCATATGACTCCATTGGCGAGTCATTATGAAGACAGCTCAGTGGTGCCATCTCAGTAACAGAACACTTTCGCGAAATGCTACCCTTTGCTCTGGCTTTGCATTTGCGCGCTCTCTCTCTCTTTCTCTCTCCCCCCCCTGACCTTTCAATTCTAATTGCTGTGTTGACAGTTACTTGACCCAGGGTATACTAGCAGAAAATTTCCAAGAGCATCACGCTTGCAGCTACAAAGGGTTATATGCAGCAGGGTGCGATGCACTGTGTCCTCCCATACATATCAATACAGTTTTCTGCTAGTTCTGCTTCAGTGGCCTTTCTGTTGGTTTAGACCAGACAGGATTAAATTAATACAGTTTTTCACCATTCCTAAAACACATTCCACGAAACATTGCTCCGTTTTCCCAAAAGTCACAACACAAAACACTTTTCTCAAGCAACATACACAAAACCTCACATTCTCTTTTCAAAACCAAACTTCGACACAAAAATCACTCTCAAAGCCTGGAAAAAAGTAAACACTACAAAGCATAATTACATACTACAACAAAAAACTGAAAACACAATGTTCAGGGTGTGATAATGTTTACAGTTTTTCACAACTGCCAAGACACATTTTTAGAAAACCTCTCATCGAACTCCTGTTCCTCTGCCTCTGTCCATTGTTGTTGTTTGGAGGCTTCGGCAAACAGTGCATTCTGAACTGGCTTTATGTGTGGTCACATCATTTGCAAGAAGTGTCTTCAATTTTGAGTCGTTGTGTTTAATCAATGACACCAGGTGTGTTCATTGTGTTAAAGTTTTGCTGACTGTGGCTAGCATTCTACGTCACATGAGCTTCAATGTGCAAAATGTGTTAAGTGATTGAGAATCTGAGCAGAGGTTTCTGCAACATGTGTTTTAGCAAGAAAAAATGTGTTTAGAGTTATGAGAAAAGGGGGCAATATCTTATGGAACTGGATTTTCCACCAAAGGATTCATTCCATTTTTGTTCCATCATCAGTGCGATGACTGATGCAATATCAATGTCAATAGAAAAACTAGCTAGCAAGCTTTATAGCTAATTTAACATATCACATGTTATCTAGCAAGCTAGCTAGCTGTTGTTAAATGTGTTTCTACATTTACTCCATCATCCACAAGCTAGGTAACATTAACATAACTAATAAGCCAGACAGAATCTGAAAAGTGTCACAAACTAGCCACATTCGGCTATATTTGCCGTAGCTAAGAGAAAAGGTTTTTTTTCTGAAAGTAACATCATTTTACGACGTGCTAAAAAACTTGCACGTTGCAGTGGTATTGTTAGCTAATATGAAGGCCAGAGATAAGCTGGGCAGCTGATGAAATAACCATGAAGCCTAGGAGCCCGACGCCCAGATGAGTGAGCATTGATGAGTTCACCTATGCTGGCAATAGTAACTAATTAATTCAGCATTCACCAAAGTCAAAATGTAGGGTGATAGTACTTCATATCAAAATGTGTGAGTGTGAGATAATGGAAAATAAAGATCCATTAGGTTTGCTCGTAAGCTAACGAAATGCAGTGTTATCGTTTGGCTGGTCATACTACCATTGATGGGACCTGGCTAAGGTGCGTACAAGAGCTAAGCCAAGCACCTGCTCACACTCAGGGGGAATACTGATATTCAGTGAGCAAACTGCCGCAACTTCACAGCGGTGTACAGCGCTACTGCCTCATGGATACGAACGACGTTCATCTCGCAACCACTTCATGAATATAAACGGCGTTTGACCAGCCACCACAAGCAACTTAACAGGATCCATTCCTTTACTAGGACAGATATGACCTCGTATCTCAGCCTTAGTGGACCATGAAGCATCAAGCTGAGTTGGCTTTTGAGTAGAGTATGGAAGCCGTAGCTAGCTTGGTAGCTGTGAGCTTATAGGCCTTGTTTCAGCAAACCGGCTCTATTCAGCCCACCCACTGGGCTCGCATCAGCTCCAGCAACGGCCCACCTTTTTGCCCATTTTTGGATTAGCCCAGAAGTAGGTGGAACCAAATAAGTGCCAAGATGGCAACCAAATTTGCTTCAAAATGGATATTCAGAAACCTATGGGTGACATCATGGAGGCTACGTCCATGTTTTATACAGTCAATGGGCATCACGGGTCGGCCTGACAGACCTGGGCCCACCCACTTGCACAGCTGGCCCACCCCAGCGGTTCCTGCTGGCACTCATCACGATCCTCATTGACAAAGGTAATCCATCAGTGAAGAGGAGAAAATTACAAGCAGCGGTACAGTGGTGATTGTAATTGGTTTCTGAGGAATAATACTTCAATGACAAACAGTGGCGTCTCCTGGCCAGGGTATTCAAGACTGCACTGCCGGAGATTTTGTTTCTTTAGCTCTGAATAATTTTTCACTTTGATCTGATTGTCATGATGTTAACTGAACGTCAGTTAAACAAGACAGTATTGTAGTTTTTATTTTCAATGACCGGAGGCACAAAAGACTAATCAGAGGGGGTTTATTGCGGGAAAACATGTCCACATACTGTCTAATTAGCTGACGGGTCTCTGTGGAGTTAGCTGCTATGCCAAATGCTGATCTTTCATAGTCAGTCAGTGTGTGAAAATGCATATGCGTAAAAAATTTTTTTTACCCGCAAAAAGGTTGAAGCTGGAGCAAAAACATCAATCCGTGTTGAGCGAGGAAAATGAGGTGCGTAAATGTTTATATGAGTCCTAAGATATGTCAAAGGGATATGAGCGGTGCATAACTTATACAGCTAATGCACAGCGTGCTTTCAATCAGCTCACGACCAAAAAGGTAGCTATAGAATTTTGTAACAAAACCCATTTTCTAGATAGCACTGGTTCCTATTCGATCCATATCTACGAGACATATTCGCGACAAAGACTTTGGCACCTCACTTCGGTGACTCTTAACGTAGCTAAATACCCGCGTAGTCAATTGAAATAGTTGGCCACTGGGACTCCGAAATGGATATTAAGCTGAAAAGGCAAAAGATTCGAGTAAGCAAGCAAAATTAATTTTGAACGGCTATATTATTTCTGTGCTTTGTCATATCAAGAAAAAAATGTGTGTGAAAGTAAACTCATGCCAAGTGATTGGAATAATTTTCTAGCTAATGTGACATTTAGATTGTCTGTCCTTTGCGTTTTTTTTTTCTTTTCTTTTTTTTCCGGTGGGTGCGTGACCCAACTTCATTGGCTTCATATTCACTTACTGACACATCAAGCGCAAGGACATCCTTATTAAGTCACCAGAATTCGACTTAAAACTGGTTTTCTTGTGTTGTTTCGTGCTTGTCACCATCCATTGCTTGATATGACATTTCAGTTTGAGCAAAACTAGCAGTGGAAGCCATCCGAGGCAGGCAAACAGTATTAACAACTGTAATTAGAAGGACTAACCAAAAATCGGTGGGCCCACTCAAAGTGGAAATCCTGGCGCTGTGCCTGCTGCAAACAAATCTTAATATTGTCTCGCTACCGAAGGACTGAGACTGAGGCAGGAATAGCGTTCTCGCATCGCCCAGGGCGGGCTTCGTTTTATTTTCTGTTCGGCCCTTAAAAGAGCCGTTTCTTCATCTCTCGCAATTATACTAATTTCTCACAGTATTCACAACAACACACAGCTACTGACTTAAGCTGGCAACTCAGCCTTCTTATACCCCCCCGCCCCAGACCTGATTGGCTCTTTCTCCCCACCCGGTGCAGCCGATAGTGAGACACCGCTATTTTCTAAATTAAACAACCGAACTGGGGCAGAATCGCCACAATATGTTCAATAGTACGGGGCCTTTGTTGTTACATTTTGCAGTTCAAAATGGGTCACATGTTCTCTTTCGGGGACTAGTCAAGATTGTTGGCCTCTTCTCACACGACCATACCTTTGCATGCGGGAAGATTGCAGTTGTCATTGTCTTGTTCTGTGGCGGTTTTAGAACCGGGAATTTGGGGGCGCAGACAAGTCCCTTTATGACAATTAGTCCTGGCTAGTTCTCAATCATTTTCCTTTACTGACGCATTTTCCAATTATTGTAATTGGCAACTGAAGACAGTGTTTCTCTCTATATGCGATCGAACAGCGATGAAATCATGATCGAAATTCAGTAAAGAAAAATAATTTACTTATTAATAGGCCAGGGCTTCGCGTTGATTGATCAGGTATGCGTTTCGATGAAATACCGCCTTTCACTCATGGTATTGCGTGGGTTGACTAAAAAAAAAAAAGTGGCACTCGGCTGTTAAAAAGGCAGAGCGCTGCTCAAGTTTTTTTGCGCGAGAGTCGACAGGTATGAAAATTTGAATAACGTTGGTTTAAATAGCTGCAGCAAATATGCGTCCAGATCAGGAATGGGCAACGCCGGTCCTGAAGGGCCGGTGTGTATGCTGGTTTTTATTTCTATCAATCACCCTGACTAATTTAGTTAAATGGTTGCATACACAAATATAGATTTGTGCAAAGGTTTGATCAAAGAAAAATGTTTTATGTATGGAGACAAGAACAGTCTTTGGTGGTCATACATGATCATTTAAAGAAATGCGCCATAAATGTCAGATTTCATGAATAATTTGGTTATTTTAGATAATCATCTAATTAAAGCCCAGAAGCTGGTGTGAAAATCAGGGACAGATACGGCCCTCCTTGCCCATCCCTGGTCCAGATGAATGATTGTCTTCTTCCGTAATCAGGGAGAACAAGCAGCACCTGTTAACGGTGGAGTGCTCTCAGAGTGAACCTTTTGTTCATCATGAAAATGACTGAGAACAGGTCAGGACTAATAACTTTAAACAGATGCTTTGTCACAATGCTCAGTTCTGGTTCCGCCACTGTACTGAATTTAGCCCATGATTTCATCGCTTTTCCATCGCATATGGAGAGAAACCGTGTCGTTCATTTACCAATTACGATAATTGACTTTATGACTTTATTTTCAAAGGATATCCCCTTGAGATGAAGCATCTCAAGCAAACTCTTCAATTCTGTAACAGTGGCTGCCTAGAATGGCGAGCGGAAACCGCGCAAGGTACATCTTCTCGGTTCAAAATAAGCCGAGAATAATCGGGCTCCACAATGGTTTTATTTATCGAAGCCACGAGACATACGACTCTTCCCATGATGCATTGCGTATACTACAATGCAGTGTGTGCGCAGTGAGACTTGCAGTTCCCCTATTGAGTCCTGTTTCTCAGTCTGCCATGGGATGCAATTAGATCAGGTTTGTAATTCGTGTCTCTCTTCACACAGAATAATTAGTTTGTCAAAATTATTGTTCAATACTTAGTTCATTTGTCATTTGCAAAATAAAACCAAAAAAGAGATTGTGGACTGTAAATAGCGAGTGCGTAGCCGGATTATCCTTTGTATTTGTAAAATCCGTCCGGCGATAGGAAATTTTTTATACGTAGGTTAGCATTCCTCAGCTACTACTTGAGCCTGATCTGCCTAGCGAATTAATGTAAGAAACCGGCAGACAAACTAAAGGCATGAAATAAATAGGTTATGTACTAAAGGCAGTGTAATACTTGTGGGGTTTGAGACATACATCGATGAATGCTTCGAGTGGCCCTCTTTTCATTGCTTGCTGTATGTAGCCTCTGTCCGAATTGAATTGTACAATACCTCGTGACTGTGCTACAAGCCGTTGCCATTTTCTTTTGTGATGCAGGAGATACCCATGAGGCTGAGAGACCGTTTTGTCTAATGCCTTCATGCTCATATCGTGTCGGCCTTGTGAATGTGCCTCGGACCGTGTCTGTCAATAAAGGCCGTGACGTATCTTTTCTTTGCCACAGGTATTGTAATGAAACGTATGTTTGAATGTTGTTAAACTGTAGGCTTAAGAGCATCCTTCTTTGTGTTTTCATTGAAATAGCGGAAAAAAAGATTTTTTTTTTTTAGAAATTGTAAAAACACTATACGGTCACTTAAAAAGGAAAAGTTGTATATTCAATGTGACGTTATTTCCGAAATTTATTTTTATACTGATCCTTAAAGGGATTATTCATTTACTTTTTATTGTAATACACAAAATAGTGAGTCTGCCGTGGGATGCAATGAGAGCAGGAGATATCTGTGAGGCTGGGAGACCGTTTTGTCTAATGGCTTTGTGCTGCTATCATGTATGCTGTGTCTTTCCTTTGCCACAGACACAAATAAATCAACAGTCTGCATCTGAAGTGTCTGGCATTCTTTCGAGTCTGTTATATATGCATAGGTGTCCATAGAAATTATATTGCCTTGAAGACGGTACATATTGCTCCAAAATCGCAGGATTTATTTAAGCATTTATGGCGTCTTCACAGGAGTGCAGGTTTCTCTTGTCAAGGGCACAGACACAGCAGAGAGCTTGGCTTTTATTCATGTTGTTGGTGAAAGTCTGGGTGTTCCTTTTCTTCTTTGATCCAGTGCACACCATTTCTTCCAAAAAAGACCTAAAATATTGATTATTCTGACTAAAGCACTCAGTTCCACTGTGGTGGTCCATCACAGATGCCACCGAGCCCAAAGACGTCAATGTTATATCTGGACGCTGTTAATATAAGACTCTTTTTGTCCAGTGAAGTTTTAACTGGCATTTGTGGATGTAACTATGTATTTTAGTACCTGACACTGGTTTGTCAAAGTAATCCTGAGCCCATGTGGTTATACAGTATTACAAATGGATAAATGACAGTTCTTGATTCAGTGCTGTCTGAATGATCACGAGTATTCAGCTGAGGCTTGCACCTTTGCCATTTGCACCCAGAAATTCATCCAAAGTCCTTAAATCTTTTAATTATCTTGCAGTAGAGGTTGAAATACCCTCATCACTTTTCTATCTATTTTTGAAGAACTTTGTGTTCAACCCCTTTAAATGCCTTCATGCAAAAAATAAAAGGCTGAATTCCTAAACAGTAATGATCAGTCAGTATATTTATGTAATACTAGAGTTCTGTGGCTAAAACAGAGAACTATGCATGTGGATAAACTGCTTTAATGATTCTAATTAAAAAAGAAAATAATCAGCTAATTATCCAAGTTTGAACAAATTCCTGCTTTGCCAAAATTGAGTGGTCCAATCTTACATAACTTCACATAATAAGTTGGACAACAGGCCTTCAGGACCCCTAGATCATTTCATATCTACCACATTGATATGACATTCGTGAAATGCATCAGATGATTGCAGATTGAAAGTTGTGGCTGAAATAGTGGTTTTCTTTTTTATAAGAGTGCTGCATTAAGGCCCGAATCAGGGCCGCATCAATTTTATTTTTCCAGTATTTTTGGTATGGAAAAAATGGCAATAGCCCGGCAACTTTTATGATTCATGTCAAATGTTGAGAGGACATTGAATGCAGGATTAGATAATGGGTATATTTATTATGCACGTCAGAGTGTTTGTCTTTACAAGGTCACTAACTGCCCAAAGTTTTATGTAAAGACAAGGTATGTAAGGTCAAAAGTGTTGGTACCCTTAGAACACATTTAAAGAATGGCCATTCTTCCTGAAATTAAACAGTCTTTTGTCATGTGTGCACGTTTTTGGTTTGCCATAGAATAAAACAAAGAAACCATGAAATGAGCTATATTTTAGAAAGAAATTCAAATAGTTGATACTCCTTAATAATAATGAAAGACTGACTCTCTTGATTAGTCAAATCTAATCTCCTGTGATCTGGAAAAACATGGTGAATTTATCAGTGGCAAGTATTCTTGCAACTGAACAAAAACCTTTCGATTCTGGACTTTTCCTAACTGGAAAAAAAAAACTTGATTTTGACAGTTTAAATAAATAATAATAATAGCTAGTGTTTTAAGGTTCTCACATTCTTAATTATTGCAAATGAAGATCAAACTCAGCTTCTCCCAAAAGTGACCTATTTACTAGGTTTTTCCAGATCACAGGAGAAATGATCAAACCATTATTAATAATGATAAATTATAGGATTAGCAGACTCATTTCTACACGCAGCTTCATTCGCTACAACAGTAAGGTAATGTTGTATTATGCTATGCAGCCCTTCCAAGCTACAGCAGACAGTAATATTATTACCTCCACCAAAGTAGTTATGTTTTCACCCCTGTCTGTTTGTTTCTCTGTCTGTTGGCTACGCTCCATCTGCAGTGGGTAGGTTAAGTCCTTCTACCCACTGCACACTTTTGTACTCTTTTATAATAATGGCCACCAGGTGTCAACCGCAAGTCGACGACGATTGAGGACCAATCAGCGCCGAGCTAACAAATGCGTCGCCAGCAGCAGATGGAATAGCGGAAGCAACAAGTAAACGGTAAACAATCCGCGATAATCATGGCAGAAAATACTCCCAAAAAAAGGATATACCGTTGTGCCGAGGGGCTTTCATGCTTCTGCGTGGTATGTCAGTGCGATATAAGATTAGGAAATACGTTCGCGTCCGGTATGAAAGCGACTCTAGGATGTTAAATAACGTAACATTGGCATGCTAGCTAAAATATTATAACGTTAGTTATCGATGTCTCTAGCAAAACAATTCAATTGTGAGCAAACTGTAGCCTTTAAGCTCGCTAGCTAGTTGGCCATGAAGCTAAATACAATGGCGCGCTAATTATGACACACAGCTTGGCATCACTTTGGCTTGGCCTATTATCACTTTGGCCTATTATTAGCTAGGTAGCCAACTAGCTTGCTAGCGAGTAAGGCTCAAACCGTAGCCTTATTTCGCCGGCGTAATCATGACCCAAATTGAGCCCTGTTTAAATCAGGATAATTAGACTGTCACTTCACGGCCTGGACTGAATTTTAAGATGATACTTATAGATCTAGACCATTATTATAACAGATTTACAAACTTGTTCCCAGACTCAGTCTCCAACACCCGGTCCAAGTTGTCACTGTCAGCATGTGAATCGATCGCCGTGATGCCGATGCTCCTCAAATGAGCAACCTGGGTGCTAATTAATGTCACCAACGGAAACACGACTAACACGGCTGGATTTGCTGCCTGGCCCGAGGGTGACAAAAATGACAGGCCCGACTCACGAGCGGTTGAAAGTCAGGCCTTCGAAACACAAGGATTTGCCGCTGCCAGTCGGCATACAGACGAGAACATCTTTCCCCAGCAGCACAGACTTTATAGCTTCCATCTGGTAGGTTCTTAAACTGTCGATATGCCATATACCGCACAGTTTTTCCTCGACATTTTTCATCAAAACGTCCATGACGTCGCTTGTGGTGGAGGAAGCCATAATGTTTGATCACGTGGGTCGCCCGGAGCCAAAGACAAAAGATGTCATAGATTCTGAATTTTAAGGCAAGATGAGTGCGCTGATTGGATGGTTGTGATCATGTGACCTAGTGGCCATTATTATGAAATGGTACGAAAGCGTGCAGTGGGTAGAAGGACTTAACCTACCCACTGCAGATGGAGCGTATCTGTTGGCAAGATAACTCAAAAGTTATGAGTGGTTTGGCATGAACTTTGGTAGGATGATAGGTGGTACTCCAAGGATGAGTTGATTCAATTTTGGAAGTGATCTGGAACATATTCTGGAATCGGAAGAATTACAATATATCTGTCAAACGTTGGGACTGTGTGATATTTCTGACCGGATAACTCATTGCCAGAAATGCAAAAAAATGCAATCGCACTAGTGAACACCAGTGGCGGTTTTTCGCGGAGGCCAAGGGAAGCCTGGCTTCCCCAAAAATTATTGCACGAAAGAAAAAATACAAATAAGCTTCATCGCAATGTATTTTATATTGTCTTCATTTCCTTGTCAAAACACTACATCAGCGCACTTCTGCTTTGGCTGAGCGTGAGGAGCAAAACATCGTCCCTCCTGTCAAGCTCTCATTGTGTCTTACACTTCGTGTCTCATGCCCTCCGCCCTGTCTGTCAGCTCAGAGGCCAGCTTCACTTGGCCTCCCTTGGGAAAAAAAATAGGCCGTATTTGCCAATCAGATTGAAGCAAGGCTCATCGCTTAATGGTCGATGCATCATTAAAAAAAATATGAGGGAGGCCAGATCAAATCTGGCTTCCAACCAATCACAAACTGTTACGGAAAATACACACACTGATTCAACTGTCCCGCCAGGCACCAGCCAGCCCACACAGAAGGTATAGCTAGAGAATGGATGGTGACAGGGACCCTGAGTTTCTTGTAAAAAATGACTTCACAAAACTTGCTTTTGAGGTTCAACTAAAAGTCAAGCGGGACGGTAGGCCGACTCCAAAGCTCAATTTAACTAAGGGGAGAGATGATGGAAAAGTTCGCTCTTTTTGTGAAGCTAACTATGCTAGAAACGAGTGGCTAACAGGAATTGCCGAGCTTAACCGGCTTTTCTGCTGGCCGTGTCTCCTATGGCCCGCCGTGGCTTTTTTGATCACCAGGTTGTTGTCACATTTTTCTTATGTGATGCATAAAATGTGGTGTTTTATTCTTTATTATTCTTGTCGTGTCAAGTGGATTTCAGAGCATGATGGCTAAGCTATACTGTTTTTTCATACTCTCAGTCCTTACCGAGACTGCATTTAGGTCCGCTGACATCAGCTGCACTATCAGCTGACAGCTGTAAGGTTTACAGTTGATAGCGCTGCAGCACGTTTGATATCTGTCTTTATATAAACCTTTGTCACTATGCGTTTTATATTTAGATTACGTAATTCAGACGTTGCGCACGGGTTGTGCATTCATGTTGCGTGTGTTTTTGGATGTATGAATATTGGGCATCCTTGAGAAAATGTTAATTTCAGTTGCGAGGCTGCCACATACGACATTGTTACTTCTAATGTTGGTGGAATCGGTTTGCCTGTGTTTCTGTACAATAGTCCACGGCTATCTTGCAAATGCTTTTGTTGCCAATTAATTAAATATGAGTCAGAGATAAGCATTGTCCACAAAACGGAACTTCATTAATACTGTCTGTGAAACAGTGACGTGCAGTCGGAGGTCAGTTTGGTGAGGCAGAAACCTTCCCTTTGCTTGATTCGCAAACTTGATTCGCCGCGGAAACTTAAACTGGCCCGTCATTCTGCCGAATAGCTTACTAAACTAGTTAATCGTCTGATTGCTAATCAAGCAAAGGGGAGGTTTTTGCCTCACCAAACCAACCTCCACCGCACGTCACTGCTGTGAAAGCAATGGCTCAAATGTTTTTGTTATATCTAGATCTTGTCATAATTGCCATCTGATCGCTATGTGTTTAGCTTTCTGCTGTAATAAAGCTACGAGGCGTTTACCAGCTTTGTATGGAGTTTCTGTAACTGATCACATACTGTGTGCCAGAGCCATGAGCAAGCGCACAGCCCGAAGCGCGCATCCACAGCTCTCCCTTGCGCTTTCACTCTCTCTCTCACACGCACACTTCTTTTTTAACCTCTTTTTCACTCAAATGAATGAAAAAGTCGGTAGAATAAATGTACTTTAACAGTAGGCTAATTTATTTGCAGGAAAATAATACGTAAACACTGAATTAAATTCGTTGTTCATTCTGGCTTCCTCGGTAATTTTTGTCACGGGCCGCCACTGGTGAACACATTCTGAGACTCGGTGTGAGTATCGATCCGGGACCAAATGCGAGAACACAGGATTGCAAAAGTGAAGGTTTTTATTGAGCGAGGGGGGTAACCCCCGCAGGGCAAAAGGCAACAGTACAGAGTCCGCAATCCAAAAGTCAAAATACAGTGGGGCAGAAATGGAATCGTAACCAGGGCAGCAAACACAAAAATAGTAGTCAGGCAAAACAGATTCGGTACACAGGCAGTGGTTTGTAGGAGAAGCAAACTCATAAACCAAAGGGCAATCCGAATCGTAAACAGGGCACCAATCCACAAAATCGTAGTCAGACAAAAAGGGTTCGAACACACAGATGCAACAGTAATCCAATGAGGGCAAGCCAAAAAATCAGTAGTCGGGCAATCTAGTCAGAATCAGTGACGCAATGAGTACGAGGCGAGAGAAATAGCAGCACAAGTAAACACGAGAAACGATCTGAGAGAGAATGACTGTGAGAAGACACCTAATGTACACTTCTAGGGAGATCACATGGGGAGAAACACAGGTACCAGTAGTCAGACTGATTACAAGGGAGCAGCACATGAGGGAGAACCTAATCACATGAAATTTGGCAGAAGCCAAAATGCGGACAGGGATCAGGGGACAAGCCTATATACGAACAAACGGCTCCAGTTAAGGAATTCTGACAAGCATAGGTAATTAGAGAAAGGACAGTGTGATCAGATGTGGAGTTTCCACAGAAATGCCGCAAAGGAGATTAGGGAGAGAAAAGAGGCGGAGACTAGAACATGGCGAGTGCAGAGAGCTTGTTAATCAAGCGGTAAGTGAAACTATACAATTCCTTAGTGCTTGTTAGTAAGTTAGTATTATATACAATATTAGTTAGTCCCCCCAGGAATCTGCAGAGAAAAAGTGTTGATTCCGCGGAGAACATTCCTGATTCTGCGGAGAGCAATTCTTGATTCCGCGGCCTGAAAGTTGATTTTCCGCAGGTAAGAATTCTCTTATGAAATGATTTGCAATACCAAAACACTGTGAAACATTGTGGTTATAAAATAATCAACATCAATATTCATATTGTCCCTCTTGAGCAGATTTATTTGCAGAACTTAAGGGCAAAACATTTCACCAAACTATGGGTGAACGAGGCTTGGTAACAGAACAAGTGCCAAAGATTAAAGTACAGATTTAAACAAAGTGTAAACTATTCACTGTATCCTCTGGATATTGTAAACGTTACTGCATACCATAGACTGTATAAAGAGATGGATGAAGCTACCGTGAGGACACCCATTGGTTCGAAGATGAAGAAGTGAATCGAAGATCCGGGGAGGAACGTGGCTCTGGATCTGACCGTATCGGACGAGGACCAGATGATAGCCACGCCCCAGAAGCATATTCTGGCTTTATACTTTATTCTTGTTTATATGGGAACATAATTCACGAAATTGAATGTCATGACATATCGAAGGAGACCTGAAACTTGCTATAGCTAACATAAAATAATGTGGAAAAATCATTATTTAAATGAAAAATCAGGTGGGAAAGTAGGATCTTTTTCTCATAGACTTCTATTGCATTGAACTTCTTTCTGCAACCACTGACGTCGCCATCTGCTGGCCATTAAATAGAATGCCATTCTATGGTACTTCCACATGGGCTTCTTTTTTCAGACCAGGGTGCTGCGTCCATCTTTTTATATAGTTTATGCTGCATACAGAAAAAAAAAAATCAGTTTCTGTATCCGGCAGCACCAGCTGGGAGTCTTACATCCCGTTTATCTGACCGCAAAATATAGCGGCCGAGATGAAAAATGCATGTAAAATATAATATTCTGCACCTCGCCCTATATTCCGCGGACTGCTTTGATTTCCACGGAGGGCTCTGAAATCTGCAGTAAATTCCGTGATCGCGGATTCCTGGGGGGTCTAATTAGTTCTTGTTAGTAACTTCTAGAGAAAACAACAAACTGTAAGTAGGGTTAGTAAGATAGAAAAGTAAGGTGAAGTAAGCAAACGAGATCGGAAGGAACGCTGAAATCCAGAATCCAATAAATCACCCGAAGAGTGACACGCAAGACTGGGGCTGTGAACAATGACAAGACGGGGAACCAGATGGGGGAGACAAAGTGCAATGCATAGTGGAAAACATGGACCGGAGTGAAACTATGGCAATATGCAAAATATGGAAAAGTAAAAACTAAGACACTACATGAACAAAACAATGAAAACAGTTCACGATACACATATCTAAGAATGGTCAGACATTGCAAAGTTCAAATACCAAATAAGACACATATCAAAAGCAGAGAAACAAGACCAGGCAGAGCAGAATCATAACAATCGGTTGCAGTGTGTGCACTAGCTGTACAGTGTACGAGTAAGTATTCATCTGGCGACGGGCTCCATCTAGTCACAGAACTGATAGCTTAACTTGAGCCATTATTAGATTGTTTATGTTGTGTCTTAATCTTGTCGAAACAAAAAAATTAATAGCAACAAAAGGTCTAAGATACATTGATTTTTATGCAAATTAAGGTTTGCGTTGCCGCTGTGGCTACTCTAGTCAGAGTCAGAAGTAGGGGCTGCATTCAAATTGCGGGATGATGATGTCTATTTACACAAGCACAAAGACATACAGAGACATAGAGAGAACTCAATTATAAAAAATGTTTGCCAGCGAAAAACTAAATAAGTTTTTAAGGATAGCAGAAGTCAGTAAATTGACAAACCAGTGAGGGGCGATCACAGCAATCAAACTCAATTTAGCTTGCTAGCTAGCCAACTTGCCCCCTATTTGGCAAAAAAGACAAATGCTATTACTTAGCATTATTTCGTGTGCTTTCAAATAAACTTGCTCACAAAAATATGCCGTGTAGAATATGGGGACTAACCAATAGCCACTCTTTGCGTTCTCCTGAAAGGAACAATCTGAACGGATTTTATTATAACATGCGCTTAGGTCTGTTCGTAGTCAACTCTCCGGTTTTATAGCCAGCTAGCCATGAGTCCTCTAAAGCATTGACTCATGAAATACAACATGTGTTTTCTGGCTTTTTGGAGTTGTCAATGTTTCTGTAGGTAAACAGTGATGTCACATGTTTCAGTCATTGGCACAATAGATGTCTTCACAGTAAGCAAGATCTCACACTGGCATTGATAGTGAGACTTTCTGACAATGTTCCTTGTACATACCCCAACTACAAAAGATTGAGGACTTCTACATTTGTCAAATAATATGTATTTAAAACAAACCCAGAGGCAAAGCTTTAGCTTGGATATTTTGCATGGAACATACACACTTGCCTGTCCTCAGCTGCAATCAGTCTCAGAACAACATTACATGCATATAATTAATATGTAATTAGTCCCTCAAAAATCGCATGACAGCGAGGCTGGTTTTTGATCTTCTTTTTTTAACACTAATAGGATGAGTGAGGTCGGTTACTTAACCATTGAAGGGAAAAGTAATATAAAGTACCCAAAACTGCCAAAACAGCAAAAAAGTCAAGTATGTTTGAGGTTCTCTTTCATTATAATCAGGCAATCTTAAACAGGAACTGGTTGAAAGCAATTATGCATTTAAGGGTCAGAGGTTGATTACACATCCCCAAAAATTCTGTTGCAAGGGCACAACTCCTAGGGGGAAGATGGGGTTTAAGAGGTTTTAACATGTAAACTATTCGCTGTAAACCCCTAAGTGTAGTAAACTCAAATGTTTTGTGGAAACCGATTACCCAAAAAAAATAATAAAAATAAGCCATTAACGCACTGATTTTGAAGGGAAAGACAGCGGCTGATCTGATTTGCTTCAATGGATCCAAACCCCACCACACCGACAGGCTAGTAATTTGTTTTTGACCAACATTGTCACAGCTCCGCTAACCAAAATGGGGTTGGATGTGGCCAGTTTTGATCTGCGATACGGTGAGCACTTGCATTAGCTGATAACATCTAGGTCGTTGAATTAGAGCCCATTGAATCGCCAATGTGGGCGTGCAGCTTTGATAAGCTGGGTCTCCTTGGTGATTTTTCTGTTGTTGCCCAAGATGTCTGTTTTTTTTTTACTTTCGCAGATGTGCTGGAAGCTTGTCCGGGAAAATTCATGCATGAAGGGATGCGGGCCATGTTGGTTTAGTTTTCAGTTGTTGCTTTGTTGCAGGAAGATTGTAATATGCAAAGGTCGTATCTCATCTGATGCCACATGAAACAAAGTTGGCTGGAAAATGCATTCCTTCCAAGTTTGAAATTGTGGTTTTTGGTTGGTACAGCAGAGTGTGTTGCTTTGTCCCCCCCCCCCCCCCATTTTTTCTTTTTTTTTTTTTTTTCTAAAGATTGAGGCCTCGGAGGTCTCAGGAGAGCCTTGTGCAGCTCTTGTCCCCTGATGCTACTGTCATGGAGTGTGAAAAGGGAGAAAAGATAAAAAAGAGACGACCAAACAAAGGCTTTTTATGGCTTCAGTTTTATTACCAGTGTCCAGTTACAAGGAAGAAAATCCTGTTTCAAATCTGATAACATGGCTTCCCTGTTGGGCTCCCTAAATTTGGTTCCAGGGGTGATGATGAATGAAGTCCTTAGAAACGCATTTTAGACAGTTCATATTCCCCAATGTCAGTCACCAAGGGAAATCTTACTTTCATTAGTAACATCTTCCCTGCTTCCCTATCACAAAACATATGTAAAAACTTAAGGAGCACTGTGAAAGTTTGTTTTGGTTTTATTATATTGTGTCAGTCCTGTAAAGGAAAATGCATTAACGACATGGATATTTCCGAAGGCACTGCACTCTATTGACATGGCATAGTCGCTGAGAAGACTAAATTAATGAATAGTATATTCATTCCCTCAGATTCAATTCATGATTATGAAAAGCAGGAAAGTGAATGAAAGTGCATCACAGATTTGTATTAACTAGTGACAACATTCTTCCCCATGGGTGCTGGCAGATGTATGGCAGTATGCACTGTGCATAACATGAGAGATTTGTGATTCATGAGCATTCCAAGAGAGTGATAGAGGATGGAGGCGTGTGTGGTGGTTGTGGGGGCCCATAAAAACATAAAGAGACTCTGATTGGTTGACTGATCTGTAGAATCTTATATTGTATCTTGGTGCTTCCTTCAAAATTATCGCAACTGATAGTCTTACTCTGCTGTGCATGTTAACTGTGGACAGCCATCCAGCTCAAAATGAGTAAACACTACCTCAAGCAAATACATTTGTTCATTTGCTATAACGCTTCCAAAAAGGCCCAAAAATAATGCAACAAAATAAGCGGAAAATGCAGACATTAAACAACCCGTACGAACCTCCACAGCCGATGTTAGAGGCCTGCCGAAAGAAACACGTCAATTACCAGCCATCCACAAGAAACAGAATCCCACCTGTCCAAACTGAGACATCAGTTAAAGTTATCTGCTTAGTCTCCAGCCAGGAACCTTCTGGAGGTTCTACTAACCCTTACAAGACCTAAGTAAGGTTATTTGCTAGTTTCTTCCCAATATTAGCAAGACTTGCTCGGTGTTAACAAATTTGAAGCAGAAAATATTAAATATGCATCTGATTCTGAAAAACTAATTGCACTATAAGTACAAAACCCAAAACCAGTGAAGTTGGCACGTTATGTAAATCGTAGATAAAAACAGAATACAATGATTTGCAAATCCTTTTCAACTTATATTCAATTGAATACACTGCAAAGACAAGATGTTTAATGTTCAAACTGAGAAACTTAATTTTTTTTTGCAAATAATCATTAGCTTAGAATTTAAAGGCAGCAACACATTGCAAAAAAGTTGGCACAGGGGCCTTTTTACCACTGTGTTACCTTTCCTTTTAACGACACTCAGTAAACGTTTGGGAACTGAGGAGACCAATTTTTGAAGCTTTTCAGGTGGAACTCTTTCCCATTCTTGCTTGATGTACAGCTTAAGTTGTTCAACAGTCCGGGGTTTCCGTTGTCATATTTTCGACTTCATAATGCGCCACACAGTTTCAATGGGAAACAGGTCTGGACTACTGTAACAGGCAGGCCAGTCTAGTACCCGCACTCTTTTACTACAAAGCCATGCTGTTGTAACACGTGCAGGATGTGGCTTGGCATTGTCTTGCTGAAATAAGCAGGGGCGTCCATGAAAAAGACGTTGCTTGGATGGCAACATGTTGCTCCAAAACCTGTATGTACCTTTCAGCATTAATGGTGCCTTCAGATATGTGTCTCGGAGTCTGCTCCTGGAAAATCTCCGTTTGGAGGGGTAGAGAAGCCCTCCCCCCTCCCCTACCCCTCCACGTTAACTGGAATTGGGATACCCCTACCCCTTAACGTGAACGCGCAAAATGGAGGGGTAGGGCCAAGGGGTGAAATGGGATTCGGCCATGGTGTTGGCCTGCAGGCCCTTCCCCCTGCTGTATTCTTGGACTCCAACTTAACAAGCCACACCTATAGCTCGTTAAGGTGGAGGTGAGGCTTTTGTATTTAAGAGTGGGCGGCACATGTTTAGCAGTGTTCTGTTTGTTCCTGAGCCCTGCTGGTGTTTGCTGTGCTGCTCCCCTCTGGGACTGTTTTTAATCTTAATTTATATTAAAGAGCTTTTGTTTTTACTCAGCATGTGCGTTTGGGTCCCTTCTCTCTTTTGGGGAGTATGGTCCCAGCGCCCGCCGGCGTTGTCTCTTGCCGGCGGGCCGAAATCCATGACAGGAATCATGGATCAAAAGAATAATGGCAGTATCCTTGTGAGGCATGCATTGCCATCAGAAAAGAGACTGATTGCTTGGACTCATATCCTCTTTTCACTCCTGTGGGATATTATTCAAGGTGTTTCGTTAACCTAATCAAAATAACATTAGTTTTTGTTTCTTTCTTGCTGACTGTTTTGCTCACTCATTTTAATTTCTCTCAGTTGTTCTCCACAAGCACATAATTATTTATTTATTTAATAATTTACCACTGACCCAAAATGAAAAATGTTTTTTCCATTTGCTTGTTTTAGACACAAGTTGTAATGTTATGTAAAGTTCAAATGCGGCCCTGGGGATTATTTTTCATTACATTTTTGGAGGTCTCTGTGATCAGGTTTTGCACACAAGCAGACCTCACTGTTCTGCCAAGAAGAATTTTTCCTGCTACTCAAAAAATCCGCCCTTATAATAGCTATTTGCTGAGGTAAAAATCCACCTGGCTTTTAAGGGAATGGGCGACAATTGGTGTCTTTTGTTCTGCCCTAAACATGCCTATGATTAACGTAGAGATTAAATCCAATAATTTTGCACTATACATTTTGCTGTGTGCCCAGATAACCTGCCGTTCAACTGGCAAAAATGGATTTGGACACACCCCTAAATGCACCTGCACCACACGTTTCAGACCGTGCGCCTATACTGTTGAACTAGAGCCCACTATGCCTTTCATAACAGCTTCCCCCAAATGGCTACAGGTTTCTTTTTAAGTAACAGCTGCAGGAATCGATATTTACTAATGTTTTTTAGTTTGCCCTGGTCTCAGCACAATGCTGTTATCAAAAACTATGCAACCATCCTTGTGACAATGGGCAGACCGCAGGCAGAGGCAGACCCTAAAAGCTGCAATACTGCAGCATCTCTTTCGAGAGCAATGGACTCATTTGATTTCATTATCAGCATGATTGTTATTCAGGGTTTGCTTTAATATTTAACGCTTGTTAGTGACAGTTTGCAAAAGCCAGCATGCGTTCCACTTCGTGATGCCCCCAATACTGGTGTCCTAATAATGTTGCTCCATAACAGTGTCGATCAGTACTGTCCATTCTTCAATTACCTCACAGGAGAACTGAGGGATCAAGTTTGCTTGGCACGCAAGCAGATGAAAAGCCAGTATTTGCTGCCGGACAAATGACAGTCTCGTCGGATACTATGTGGCAAGAGATAACACATGACTATGGGACACTGATGCCCATTCTGGAAGGTGCCAACGTTGAGCTGGCGCTGTGGAAGCAACTCACTGTTACACAGTTCAAGCACACACAGATTTTTACCCAATCATTCACTGTGTGCTGAAAGCCCTGCTAACGATGCCAGTGTCCACAGCCTCTGCTGAATGCTCATACTGCAGCATGTAAAGGCTTATTCATGCAACACAATGACAGAGGGCAGACTCACTGGGCTTGCCTTTATGAACCTTCTTCCAGAAATATAGATGAGGAAGTGCTCAAACAAAGTGACTAGGGAGAGGAAAATAAACTTCAAATGCACGGGCCACACTTCATGATTAATTAATCAGACAGTGTCATCTTTCTCTCTGTCGTCTCATGTTTCTGCTTATATATACAGTATACTATATGTATGTGCATATGTATGTTTTTTCTTGCATGTGTTTCTGAGCGTACCCTAACAGATTTCTGTGCGTAATGAAATCCAGCCGGCACCCCTGTTTTTTCCCAACAATGTCTGTACACAGCAGGACTGTCAGACTAACTTCTTTGCTGTAAACCACTCTGGGATGACAGTTCTGTAATCTTTATTGTGTTCTTGCTAAACTGACACCTGGAGTATTGCAGGTTGGTCTTAATCAGTTTTTGTTTGATTTGGTGCTTGGTATCAATGTTATCTTTGTATATTCAGAACAAACATTTTTTGTTAAATTAGTAAACTCGCTTTGCTCCTTTCATGGTTCCCTTCAGACAGCTTAAGCCTGGTCTGGCATTATAGCTTGAGTTAATTGGCTAAATGCTTCTGTGTACCGTCTGCACTTGAAATCATTTTGAATCAGGCCAGTCATCAAATGACTATGATGTAATATGAGAGAGAGGCCACTTAAATTCAACAGTTCAACGCACCAGTCAATGAGAGAAGTGAAGGCACTCAAACTGGCCAGTGCAGGTGCAGTCTTTTGTTCCAGCCATGACTCTATTAATCAAGGGTTAAAGAAAAAACTGAGGGGACTGATTTGTAGACCCAGACGTGTAACCACTTTCTGGAATCAAAGCCTGCACCTACTCGAGCCCTGTCTGGATATGATAGATGCAGCACATTGCTATGTAAAACCCACACAGCTAAACCAACGACGGAAGAGCTAGGAGTGAAGGTTCAAGGGTCGAATCTGGTTTTTGGGTTTCAACCATTTGGAAGATGTAATAAAACAATTTAGCAGAGACAGAAAAACACCCGAGAGGGTTCTGACCAATTTTCGGGAGTTTCCAAAAGGGGATGAACCATAATTTCAATGGGAATGAAACATACTCCATTCAACCCCTTGGATTCCTCTGAGAATAACAAGACCAAACATGATATGAATATGTACTAATATGATGTAGTTCTCATGAAAAGCTCTTAAACTGGATTATGGTATAACCCAATTTTGGTTATGAGCACATAAGTTTTGCATAGTAGTATGTGGAGCATATGAGAAGGGTTTGACATTACTATAGTGTCAGAAAATGTAAACAGATGAGTTTAAGGTCCAGTTTCATGAAAGACATGGTCAGGGCCAGGGATGAGGTTCAGGGGGGCGACTGCGACAGTTACCCCCCTCACGTCGCCAGAGTTCTGCTGATTGTCCTGGTTCGTAAACCCCCCCCCCCCAAGTCTTCCACAGACACAGTCCCAGCTGTAACTCCCGTCTTACAGCTACCACAGTGGAAATTCCTCTGTTTCTCTTTATAAAAACTGGAATCATCAAAGGATGACACACCCTTCGGCCCCTGCAATCTAATCTCAGAAATCCCAAAATATCAAAAGGCACCAGTCTAGGACCTGATTAATATCCAAAGCAAGGTTCGTTAAAGAAAAAAGTTGAACAGTATTCGAGTTCTGCTCTGGAAATGGAATGATTACAGATGGATAGGTGCATGCACAGGCAGAAGGACAGATGGACATATTGGTATCTGTATCCCCCTGCAGCATATACTGGGGCCTAATTTTTGTTCTTAAAATGAATGAGGTGTGCTTTGTCAGGATTGGACAGAAAATCTACGGGATGAAAGATCGAAAGTAACATTGGTGAGCACTGCTGTAGATGGTGTTAAAATTAGAATACTTAAAGTAGAAATTCTGAAATGTTTGATGTCCTGTTCATTAACATTATTATTCTGACAGACTGATTTTTAGCCTCCTTTGAACAATTTTTTTGTATCATTAACAACTGGCTACCAATAACGTAAACATTGGGAGCCATAATTAACATTTCAGTGTGAGAATTTTCTGTGATTTCAGGAGACAGCTCGATATAAACTGGTGATATTAAACTGTGCATATGGCAAATAACTGTCAACTGTTGCCTGATTTAATGAGGTAAGAAGGTTTCTCCCTTTTGCAGTGCAAAATATACAGTTAATTATTGTACAGTACCATTGTTTTGCCACTGCTCTACTTAATGCCAAATTAAAGTTTAATTAAACAATCCCAGGCTCCTAAACTGCTTCCCATCTTCCCATGTAACACCCAAAGGCAATAGAGGCCCAGTTTTTTCCCCCATCTGTGTTAATGTGTCCTAGTTGTGACATGATATGCCCAGTTCTGTCCTGTCATGAGCAGCCAACTGGAAACTGCTGGAGGCCCAACACAACCAGCAGTGAAAGCCAGATGGACCAGCAACACGGAGAAACAAAGCTGGGACCCTCATCCCAGCCAGTTGGGAGGTATTTCCCTCAATCTCACTTATGCTGTCACACACTGGAGTGTTGGACCCTAGAGCTCTAGTCAAAGAGCCTCCTCTGGAGTGTGAAGCTTTGTGCAATGTGAAGGTTGACTTTGGCTCCTCTCATTAGTGAGGGTAATATTGACTCAGCTTAAAAATCAGATGTTTTGAAAATGGGGGAAAAAATACCTGCATATTTATGATTCTAAATCTAAACAAGAAAACATTTATTAATTTGGTTATAACTCTGGTTCCAGACCATAAACATAAATGGGTCTGATAACAATTCTGCATGTGAAAAGAGTTGGCTGTTCATATGATGGACATCAGGGTAATCCCAGTGGCCCAGAATATATACTGTGAAATAAGTATACATGTGACCTGCTGAAATTTAATCACCATTGGATAGTAAAGTATGATGGAGGATTCTCTATTCTTGAATAACAAATTGGTTGACTCCCATGTTCAAATTTGGTTCTTTTTGACTCTAATCCAAAAACACTAATAAGCAATATGATGTCAAGTCCGTGTCAAGTCTAATGCTTATTTTTATCTATTTTATGGTGTCTCTGACTTTTTTGTGTTCTCTGTCTATTTTACTCATGGGTTTCTGTTGATTGATTTAAAGGAGCTGCGTCCTGATTATTATTCATGCTCAAAACATAGATCACAAGAAAGTGAATCTGCTTGAGTACAAGTCATAATCTGATTTCATCCTTGCCAATCGGTCTCCATTTTGCACTGCATTTATCTATTTGAGTTACTGCGGCATTATGCTTTTCATATTAAGGAGCTTTCTATGGAAATTTGAGGATTCAAAGCGCTATTTTAAGCTTTGGCCAAAGAATGTAAGCTGGTTGCTATCGCCAATAAGCAAAGAAGAAGAGAAATACCTTCTCGATTTTGACTTGGAGTTCAGATATTTACTTAATTCAAAGTTGTGAGTATGCACAGTAATCGTGACACAGCTTCTTTAATTGTCTGGTTACTTTGTTTTCCCTGGGTGCATTCTTTCGGTTTACTCTCGCATTTCTTTTTCATTTCACAAATTATTAGGTGTATTTAGGTTGCCAACCTTTTAATGTTCTTTGCCAGATTGACTTTTTTTGCGTGTTCATGCTCTTTTGTGTTCTCTTTGTTTTCATGATTCAGCAGTACTGCTTCTTGTCCTTCATGTTTGTGTGTGCCGTGCCTCCATGTCTTCATTTGGTACCTCTCCTTGACTGGTTTCTTAGTTTTGACCATGGCATGGATCACTGGCATTGCCCTGCTCATCTTCTTGGATCTTGGTTGCAGCAGTTCACCCCCTGCTTGTAAATTAGCCACAATCTGTCTTATCTGCATTGTCCTGGTTGTTAGGTTGACAGTCCAAGGTCAAGACCCATCTTTATGCATATCTGCCCTCTCTGAGTCCTGCTACTGATTTCTTCTGTCCTGGTATCCCTGACAGCTTGCTTATGGACCATATACTGTACAGGCCAGCAGCCAGTGCCATTTCTCTGCAAGATTCTCGGGAGAAATACACGAGACATACACGAGAAACTAATTTGTTCCTTCCTGAATAAATTATTTTGTTGGATTGATTTTAGCAAATTAATTTGTCATCTCTCATGAAACAAAATAATTTGTACAACATTTTGTTAAAAGTAACAAATTCATATTTTAAGTGTAACGGTCATCAGATTATTATTAAACCGGTCAAAAAAAAAGATTTATCAGTCTGTGATTGTATTTATTCGATAGAGAGGTTTACTGGCTCTGTTAAGTTTAGGGTTTTGGACTGATTGATTGGGACATGGGGTGTGTTCAATGATAGCTAAATTATCACAAATACAGAAAGGAAAAACCAATTCTTTTGTGAACAATGCAACCATGCGTGACACTATTATAGTAGATGTCCCTTTGTACTCAAGTGTTTCATGCCACTTGTGAAAGAAGCCACGCCTTTCAAAATACAAAGGCCGTGAGTTCCAGATGTCAAAATGGAAAAGGAATAGTTTTTTAATCTGCAGCTTAAGGCCCGTTCATCAGTCCTTTAACTTCAATCGTAATGAGCAAAATTATCATTCTGTAAGCAAGATGTAAGTAGAGAAGATAGGTTGTATGTCCCCTTATTTAGGATCGCTTATAATGTCTTTGTATGAAAATCAAGAAACGCCATCGCTCATAAGAGACTGTCTGATTGCAGAAGAAGAGAGGGATATCCAATCAAACTAAATCTATCAAGCTGTACATGCAGAGGCGAAATCTATATGCCGAACAAATTTCATTCTAATAGTACATTTAACCAATTCCATTGAAGGAAAAAAGACATGGAATGTGAGCTCTGTCATTTTCAGGATATTGCAACAAGGCGTTGCTTTAAGTATAATTTGACATGTGAATTGATAGATTTGTTGCTTTATTTATGATACAATGAGACGTGCACAGAAAACATTCTACGTTGCATTTACAGTATAAATGTTAAAGAATAAACCAACATCGTCAAACAGAAGGCTATTAAACAGCAAACATAATATGAGTTATCTCCCTCTACCACATGACCTGATGAAATGATAAAACAGTAAACAGGCTGAAATAAATGCAAAATTACGAAATACATGTATGTAGCAAATTATGTTTAATCCAGACGAGCGGTACATGTGTACTGAGATTTTCAAAGTGATTATTCAACCGCTGCTGGATATCGTATACTTTTCTTCAGCCCACCCTCGATTTTCACAGATTAGTGATTAGCGATTACCAACAACAACGCAGCAACGTGTTATATCTATTAAACCCGCATATAAAAAATAATTCCCAGTAACAACTGTGCATAGGCCTAATTCAGACTACATTACGTTGCACATTTGGCAGACTCTAGGCATACGTATGTAGGTTTGGGGGCCGGCCAACTGCGAGGCCAGTCTCTGCAAAGTATGAAGTCAATAATACAATGCGACATAAAGAGGAGAATATCGCGAGAAAGCCACAAGGGATACACGAGACGTCTCGTGGGAATTAAGCAGTATCTGCTGGCCTGTACGGTACACACTTTTCATAGCCCCAAATCAAACCCTGGTATGATGTGTTGAATTAAAATTAAAACTGAAAGCAGTGATTTGTAAATGATATTTGACCTGTGTTACATTGTAAACAATGCAGTAGCACATTATTTAATGTTTCACCATATTGATTTTCTTAACACGTATTAACAGTTTTTCAGTTTTGATTCTTGTGATACAATAAAAGAAAAAAGCTGCGACAGTAAGATTTTCATGCTACTTTCAACCCTGTGCATTCATATTCCCTGTTATGGGGAGTTATGATTGCATTGGATCGGGTTATCCAGCGCTGTGGATACCGGTGTGTGAGGAGGAGAGTTCAAGCCCTCATGTTCCAGGTTTTTCTGGACGAAGATGCTTATCAGTGAGCTTATGTATTATTTGTGAATTCTAAGGGTATCGTCACAGGAACAACCTCGCGTCAAACAAGTAGCTGCTTGGGGGGGGGGGGTTACCTGAATTGGGTATATTATCCGCATAGTGAGGGAACACCAGTTACAGAACTACGGCAACCATGTGGTGTGTTTTCCTACAGAAAATCCAAGTTGTGGGAGTCTTGTTGCGGAGGCTAAGAGTTGCTGGACCAGACTAAGGGGGCGTCTAGGTAACACCTGGCTGTGGCAGATGGATGATGACTGTTGTGAGGAATGGTTACGGGCCGTGGGTCTCCTGAGACTCTGGGATGTTTTGCCACGTGGTGAATGTGGCAAAACACAACAGCAGGTGCATGGTTTTCATCTTCATCTGATTTCAGGTAATGGCTGGCTTACTGCAGTAAGCTTATCACATCCCACTGCATTCCCACGGCAGCCTAATGCAAAGTCCTACTATCTGTACATTTGTTCAAGGATCACATATATCGCTTCCAGTGTTTGTCTTCAATTGGTAATCAACCCACTTGGTCTAGGCCTGTAGAAGTCTAGCCAAAGAATATGTTCTCAGTGAGCAGTATAAGCTGGAACAAAAATACCGCAGTATACGCAGTCTTGTGTACAGGGTATACTTTTTGTTTGATGGGAATTAGATTAAGTAAAGATTTGTGACCTCCAAATGATGAACCTGCTTTGGATCAACTGTCTCGTCTTCCAAAGGAGTTTTATCCAGACTTTAAGAACATCACATTATTTTGGGAGTGCATGAGCCTGTGTATTTGTTATGCCTGGCTGATTCTGTATTCATTGGTTGTTATCACATTGAGAATGAAAGCTTTTAAAAGTGTTGTAAAAAGTTTTCAATTCCATTCTCATTTCGAAAAAAAAAAACATTCTCCATTCCATTCTCATCTCTTTATAAAAACATGTATTCCTAATCCTACTCAGCAGAACACCAAATTCTTGATTGAGCTGCGTCAGTTGTGCTACGGGTAAAAAATACTTTGTATATCCTTTAACAGTTTAGGCTCTACTTCAGATCAATATTATTTTGTATTTGTATGCATCTAGTTCATAAATGGTTTTCCTTCAAATAAAAATCTGTCATGACTTTGCCTCATTATTTGTGTGTAGCAGCTTGGTTGTTATCAAACCTCCACCCACAGGGGCTCTTTATATTGAAGGTTGCCTACCCCTGGCATACAATAATATTGAATGTTTTGTGGTTCACAAAATCATTGAAGCGCAGACTACGCTTTGCTCAGTGGAGTAAAAACAAGGCCTGGGAGATATAAAACCTATGTAAAGAACAACAGTTTATGAAAACATCTAAATGGCTTTTCTGAGAAATACGTAGTATATAATAAAAATGGCGTGAATACACCACTGTTAACTGATCTTATCACAACTACAGGTGATCCTGAAAGTGTTATTATATCCAAATAAATTAGCATACAACTATATACTATATCGGGGAAGAGCAACTTCAGTCCTGGAGGGCCGTTGTGTATGCAGGTTTTTATTTCTATCAAGTACCCTAACTGAGTTAATTGGCTGCATACACAAATATAGATTTTTGCAAAGGTTTGATCAAAGAAAAATGCTTTATGTAGGGTGACAAGAACAGTCTTTGGTGGTAATTCATGATAATTTAAAGAAATGTCAGATTTCATGAATAGTTTGGCTAATTTAGATTATTAACTAATTAAAGGCCAGAGGTTGGTTTGAAAATCAGGGACAGATAACGCCCTCGTTGCCCATCCCTGTACTATATACAGTAGTAACAATCTATATTTGTCTATTCTTAAAAAGACAAATGTGTTTCACATGTATTGTATTTATGATCCAGAATGATCCGGAAGGCCAGTGTCTTGTCAATCATGTACATATACTCTAAGACTCTTAATTTGGATAAGTATCTATGACAAGCATTCCATGTTTATTATTTAGTGACCTATTTTGACACCCTAAGGAGACAGTAATAATTTCTAAATACAGGGATGGTTCCAATTTTAGCAATCCGGATCCATGTTACCGGTCTCGCAATTTAATGACACTCACACATTATTTAGCCAACTGTATGACGCAACTTTAGTGACAATATTTTAGGTGTGTATTCATAGGAACCTGGTTGTTTTTCAAGATGAACTTTACATTTTGCATCAATTTTGGTCAAGACAGCTGCATTTTTCAATTGAAAAATTGTCTGAAACTTCTTCAGTTTTTCACACTTAAACCGTAGCCATTAAAAAGCATCTGCTTTTCAGAACAATCATTTATGGGTTTAAATATGGACTTTTCGAGGCCTTGTCCCACAAAAATCTTGAAATCACTAAATAGGTCACAGTTCACTTCCTGTATGCAAATTACGCATTTCAGACCTATTTTCTTGACAGTCCCACAAGTGGGTGTATAAAGCCAGAAGATGGTTTAAATTTGGCTGTGGGCAAATTTGCCTATACCCAGCAAAACCTCCTTTGGCCTCTGTAGAATGACATTCAAGCATCTTTGGTGTTTGGTGACTTCTGTTGCCTTGCTCTTTGTCCATTGTAATTTGCTTCTAAAACGCAATCCCACATCTAAAAAAAAATATGTATAACCTTGTAACAGTAGAATTAAAATTGGCGGACAAGGTCAAGGGAATTCTTATTTTGACTGCACTTGGGAGACAACTTGGATCGCTTGGATAAAGGATAATCACAGCCTTCAGAGAAAGACATCTCCCTCATTCATCTTCAGTTAAATTTAAGACTCTCTTTAACTGTATATACTTAACCTTATATGGGCCTATTCTGCATGTCGACTTAAATGTAGGTTGCTGTTCACAGCCTGTATTGCACAAATTTATGTTCCAAACTGAGTGGGTAGAACAAATAAAATCAAGTAAGCATAATTGTTGAGTCTCCCATGTCCCAGCTGACTTGCTGTTCTGAAAATTTGCCCTTCTATAACCCTGCAGTAGGGTGAAGCTGTCTGTGAGAAATGGCACACAGGCTCCACAGTTATCTTGCATCAATGTCATGTACACTGCCTGCAAGTAATAAAAATTGATGTTACGATTAAACACAATACAGTCATGTTACATTATTTATATTATTACTGTTAAATACAGATGGATTATTCAGTTTGTCGGCACCTTCTGGTAAAATTTGAAATTGGTTGCACTTGAGGCAAAGTTCCAACAAGTCAGAGGTGGTCCATTTTACGTTGGAGAAAAATACACAACATTGCCTAGTGCGACCTTATTTAAATAACTCTCCTACTGGTATCATCTAAGTTGCATAGAAAACACCCCTTAAAGCATAAATACCACATCAATATTCGTCTCTCAGCTCAGTTACATTGTGCCCTGGCGGAGGAATACCAGTATAGCCCTTGCAGCTGGAGGAAAATAGGAATTGGTGTAACTATCAGTCTGTGCTTCTGCAGGTTATGATATGATAAACTATTTGACAAGGAAGATAGTGACTGGTTGCTCAAGGGCATAAAACAAGGGACAATCCAGCAACTCTGCAGACTCAAAGTAAGGTTTATATATTGTTAGCCTCATAGCATAGCAGCCAAATTGTGATATTGGCTGCCTGTTTTTTCGTGTTGGTGAAAAAATGTGATTTTTAATTTCATTCTCAAATCCTTAAAAAAATTTCTCATAACTAATAAAAATAATATATAAAAAATAAAATAGGAAGAAACCTCAAATATGAGATGGGCAATTATGCTATGAGGCTAACAATATGCAACAGATGTACACTGGAGTTCGTAACACCTGGCGGGGGGAGGCACAAGAGACACTGAACAATTCAAAGGAGACAATATTTCTAAAAGACATGCAGGTTGCTGGATGGGAGGTGGAACAAGGGATTCACATCAGGGTTGTGACAATTTCTGTATTTTTCCAAAGTTGTAACTGTCATGGTGTTGGCCTGCAGGCCCTCTCCCCTGTTTCATTCTTTGCCTCCACCTTAACGGGCAACAGGTGTGGCTCGTTAAGGTGGAGGTAAAGCGGTGCGATTTAAGGGCTGGCTGGACCACATTGTAGTGCACCAGTATTCTCTTGTGCCGGAGCCCTGTTATGATTTTTTGCTGCTGCTCCCCTCGGTGAAGTTTGTTTTAATTTAAATTAAAGATTCTAGTGTTTTTAACTCAGCCTGTGCATTTGGGTCCTTGGTCCATTCTGTGGGTACATGGTCCCAGTCTCCACCGGGTTCGTGTCTTCTGCCGGTGGGGGCAAATCCATGACAGTAACTGGCACCACTTTTACCTGTCATCTGCTAACAGTTGCCCATATTATTTTCAATTAAATGGATGTTATTCGGCAGGAGTGACACTTAGTTGCTGAGAATACCTCTGAATAAGAACAGAGTTTTGCTGGACAGTGAGAAACCTGCTAGTTTCCACATACAGGGCGTATCAAAAAAAAATTTTTCCCACTTTTAAAAACTAATAAAAATTTCTATTAATATTCTATTATTTTTTTGAAAATCTTTTTACATAGGTTGATAGACAATGGTTCAGTGCTTTTTTGTGCGATTGCACATACTCAACATGTCACGGATGAGTGAGCACAGGCTAACTACGTAAATTGTGATACAAAAAATTACTGGGATGAAAACAGGATCTGAGACCAGATCCTAAGAAGCAACACTAGGGATGCCCTTTGTTTATCACACATTGGCATTACTTTTGAATTAACCCTTCCCCACTTTCAGTCCTCAACATGGGCCCTACTCAGCATATCGTACACTGCATGGCGGATCAAAGCTCTGTCCCTTCTGAGACCATTGACTTCTGCCATTATGCATTCCTCAAGGTCATCCAGGTACCTTGGTAGAGTAGCGTAAACTTGTGACTTAAGATGACCCCACAAGAAAAGGTCAACAGGGGTTAAGTCCGGTGACCTCAGGGGCCATTCCATGTAGCGGTGTAGGGCAATCAATCGTTCGCCGACCAGTTCTGTAAGTTGAACTGAAATGTGTGAAGGGATGTGCTGAGATCAAGAAAGTGCAAATACCTGGTGTTGCACCATTCTGGGGAAATCCATGCATTGATTACATAACATGATGTAACAGAACTGTTAGCCACCTGGGGAGCAAAGGGTTAAAGCAATTTCCTGAAAATGTTTAGGACACTTAAGGGCATTCCTAATTTTGCTTCTCATGGTCACCGATCCTGTTTTCACCCCAGCACTTTTTCCATGCAAAACAGATGTATCGGGATTTATGTAATTAGCCTGTGCTGACTCATGCATGACATGTTGAGTATGTGCAACTACACAAAAAAGGACTGAACCATTGCCTATCAACCTATGTAAAAGAATTAAAAAAATATATATATAGAATATTAATTTTAGGGCAATTTTTCAAAGTGGGACTTTTTTGATAGACCCTGTCGAACCAACTATGAGGGATTGGAGTGAGGGCATTTAACAGAGGGACGTTCTCATCATCGATCTGGGTGACAACATTCCACTTGCTCCTTGGTGACATCTGCATCCTGAGCTAAGCTTGTAGATACATTACATCTTTAGTAGAATTCCAGCTACCTGCTATGCTGTAAATAAAATAACTTTATACAGTCTCTTTTTGCTAATTTTTTCCCAAATTGTGCTCATTATTGAGGTGGTTTTGTGTTAAAGCCATTTTTGCATGCTGGACGAAGGTGGATATCTAGTCATAACACATGCCAGCTGATATTACTAATTGGCAGAATCAAATGTGAATCTTTCAAAGGTTAAATATTGCTTTCAGACAGTTTTACTAGATTTTCAGAAAGCTTTTATGCCTGGTACAGCTGGAGAGGCTGAAAAAGAATTATGAGGAATGTAAAATAGCTACCAAGAGCCAAGGTCACTGCTTGGGCCTCCTATTATGTGGGCAGTTTGTTGTTGATACCTCAAAAATGAAGGCGTTTGGCGCAAAAAAAAAAAAAAAAAAAAAAACATTGAACGTCTACAAGATTAATCCCTTAAACTCTACTTTTTCACTTAAGTTTTGGCTTCAGTAGTTTCAAAGTTAGAAAAAGCTTTTTTTTCAAACTGTAGGACAATGGCACATGCATATTCTTTATCTTGTAGTTGCAGCATATAACTGAGTTGCACTGCGTTGATATCATGAGAAATATTTAAACCCTGGATGCCATCGTTTTATGGTTACAATATGGAAATAGATCTTGTCCATCATTTTAAACACATTTTCATGTAATTCAGCAAAAAAAGGAAACCTTGGTATCTCCACAAGAATTTAAAATTGGCCTGAAGTTCCAGGGGGTTCGAACTCAGCAGTTTCATTCTGTGGAACCATAATAGGTCCATTGGTTTATGGGGTTAAAAATAAGCTGAACAAGAACTAAAATTGAGTGAAAATATAAGATGAATTTCCTCGAAGTGCCTCGTTTTAAATGTCACGGCCCTCGGAATTCTACCGATGAAGTGTGGAGCTACTTAGAGCCTTGTTAATGATGAAAAAATTGTGATTTCTTTGCATGGCAACGCTACGCCCGATTCAGTACTACTGTAAGCCTGTTGGGAGCTTCGGCTAAAAAGCCATTTATTTTGAAATGTTGCATGCGTACGGAGGTGGGGTAATCAACAAAAGTTAGAACTCGTTATCATGTTTCAATACACCCCGAGTCAATTTCACACCGGAATTCTCCTTTAAGGACCTTGCATGGTTAAGTACTTGAATGGCACAAGTGGACTCTTTTGTGTTCTAATTACAGTCTTTTACAACTGAGACAGGGGATGTGATGAATGTGAAGTTCCTAGCATACGTTGGGTACTTTGAAATCTTTTTCAAGTGCCACGTACATTATAGTCTTAGGGACATCATTTCTTTTATGTCTCTCAGTTTGTCAAATGCAGCAAAATACCAATTTCAAATCTATTTACTCAGTGAGAACCAGCCAGCTTTTAAAAAACTGAATGACTTATGTGTTGTGGTGCCTGGGAGGTGGTGAGGGACCACTGCCCATTCAGTGCAGGTATGCCAGTACTGAAGCTAGGGGTTCAGTGCAAAAGACAGAGCAGCAGTTATAGCCCACTGTCATCCCACCTGCTGCCATCTGTCAAATTACTGAACCTTATAAAGGGTCTTCCCCTCAGGCAGAATGTGGGCCTTGTTCTGCATGGCTGTGGATCGGATTGGTTTATTTTATTGATTACTTTTTTGTTTGTGTCATCCCATCCAATGGAGTTTTTTAATACTTTCTTCATGTTTGGTTTAATAAATGTTTCTGTTGCTGTAGGTTTGTGGACCCGATAAAGCAAAAAGGAATTTTTTATTTTGATAAAGGGCTTTAAAAATGATTTATGTCTGTTTGCTGCATGATAGAGATTCTGCATCGTGGTCCTAACAAATCTGGAAAAAAAAAAAACAAATAAACCAAAAATAAAAAAACCAACAACATAAACTGACTACATCTCTGTGTTATGGTGATTGGTAACCACTGAGTTTGAAGCTCCAAGGTGGAATCATCGCTCAATTGAATTTGATGTTATGTGGCAAGTGTGAATTTAGCTTTTAGAAGTGATTTCTCTGTCTTCTGGCAGTTGTATCAGACATTTTCCATGAAAATAATAGAATAGGCCTACAGCAGCATGTCATAAATGTAAATCTAATAATTACAATTCTTAGCGATAAAAATTTGCCCTTTAGTCAACACGTCTTAATTGAAAGATCATGACTTTCACCCGAAATACAGTATGGAGATTTGCATTCCTCAGTGACATTATTTTACGTTGCTGAAGAGCTGATACTTGTCCTCATGATTCAGTAATAGACATTACTAATTTTGGGGCAAAAGCTTCACTTAAAAAGAAACACTAAACCATTTCTGTAATCCTTTCATTGGGTTTTTGGTGTTACCAGATCATGGTATGTTTTTGTCGTGATGTCGATACAGTAATAAATGTTATATTTCCATACTGATACAACTCCAATTCCAAAAAAGTTGGGATGCTGCGTAAAATGTAAAAAAACCCCACCACAATCAGACATTTAATTCAAAATTGAACATAAACAACATATGAGACGTCAAGAGTGAGACATTTTACCATTTCATGAAAAAATATTAGCTCATTTTGAATTTGATGGCAATGACACATCTCAAAAAAGTAGGAATGCTTACCATTGTTTAGTATTCCCTCTTCTAACAACAGTCTGTAAAAGTCTGGGAAGTGGGACCAATTGCTGAAGTATTTTGAGAGGATTGTTGTCCCACTCTTGTCAGAGTAATGCTACCTGATACTATCAGAGATGTAGGTTTTTGAACTATGCGCTTATAACCAACTTGGATGGTCCCTCTGCTCTTTAGACCGCACGACACGGTGTCCGTGGTTTCCACAAAGAATTTCAAATTTTGAGTCGTCTGACCACAGAGCAGTTTTCCATTCTGCCTCAGTCCATTTTAAATGAGCCTAGGGAAGACAGCAGCGTTTCTGGATAGTGTTCCCATATAGCTTCTTCTTTGTATGATACAGCTGTAGAACCTCACAAAACAATACCGACGACGGAACATTGCAGTGAGGTGAAGGACTCACGTGTTCTTATTGACTAACTTAAATTCGAGCGCTTTCCTGGCTGGTGTGGATCACAATATAATGGATAATTTCCACCGTCCAAGGACAGGGCATAGAAACGCAACAGTTACAATCAATCTGACTCCATTAAACAGTTAGCATACCAAATTTAGTTGTATCCTCGTAAATTATCTGACTCCAAATTAGAATTAGAATAGATAGTTTTGGGACAGCATGCGCGGACTTCGGGGAGATTATCCCCGGACTCATAAATGAAAGCCTACGTCACTGAAATTTATACCCCCGGGTGTCAGTATTATTCCCGCAGCTTAGGTTCGTCGGTAATATCAGCGGATTAGAAGTCAGCCATCACTGCAACACCATCTTTTGGCTTGGATTTCAGCGAACCCAGATTCAATCCGCCCATGGGCTCCGTTTATATGAATTTTCAACAGATAACCAACGTTTCGTCTTATGGGTTTCTTTCAGGCTAAAAATCCCGGAGCCGGCAAATACGAATCCTTATGTTGGTAGATCCTGGCTGCCTATCTAACTTGATTAAAACCGATTCTTATCCCAAAGCCGCTGATCAGTCAGTCCTTAGTTGAGCATTACCCCTAAGTCTCCGGCGCAGCGTAGCTACAAAGAATGTACAAGAGTTAAGAGTCATACAGACCACGCAAGCTAGAAAAGGAATAACAATAATTTAATTACCAGGTAGGCACAACTTGGATCAAACAAATCAACGCTGAGCCAATTACTAGTTACATATAATTTAATAGGATTTAGAATATTTTCATACCTGGTAGAGATGAAAGGCCACGCGGAGCTAAAGTCACCCCACGTGGTCGGAGAGAACTCAAATTTTCTCAAAAAAAAACCTCATTTTTCTGAAAATGATCCACAATTTTTGGATGCAGTTTTTTGCTGACTGGTGAATATCTGTCCATCTTTACTTCTGAGAAACGCTGCCTCTCTAAAATGGTCTTTTCATACCCAATCATGTTACAGCCCTGTAGCCAATTAACCTAGTCAGTTCCAAAATGCTCCTCCAGTTGTTTTTAATTAGTACCACTCACTTTTGCAGCCTTTTATTGCCCCTTTGCCACCTTTTTTTTTAGATGTGTTACTGCCATCAAATTCAAAATGGGCTAATATTTTTCATGAAATGGTAAAATTTCTCACTTTCATCTGATATGCTGTCTATGTTCCATTGTGAATAAAATGTGGGTTTATGAGATTTGCAGATCATTGCATTCTGATTTTATTTACAATTTACACAGCATCCCAACTTTTGTGGAATTGGGGTTGTATTTTATTTTGTTGTTATTGTCCTAATCACGGACACAACTGATGCTGCAGTCTCAAGATTGGGCAGACAGTTTTTGGGTCACGTTCAAAACACGTGTCTGCTGTGGCAGGCCATGCATTTTACACTTAGGCCTTCAGTAACCCTCCTGCAATTAACCTAAACTTCGCCGTGACTCAATGGCAACAGTATGACGTCATAACGTAACCCCCCCACAAATTCCCAATGACAGCATTCACACATAAAGTACTATGCCATATCGCATTAATCAATCACTGCCTTCACTGAGAAACAAGAAAACACGCACAGCAACCAGTCACATCCTCGCAGATACTCAGTTGACAGTGAATTTAAAAACCGCCGCTAAAAAACTGTGAGTTCAAACACGAATGTCTGTTACTCAGAGACTGGGTTGCAGTGATGGAGTTAGCTCAGTGCTACCTCGTTGAGTAAATTTTGGGTTTATAGCTCACTAAAGCTTGAAACAACAGCAAAATTCACTGCAGTTGTTGCATTACTTTCATATGACCCACCCTCTCATGTAAGATCTACTGTACAGATCTGTTCCGTTGGCTAACGTAGCTAACCTGTTGTCATCACGTAACGTCCTAACGTAGGCAAAGGCCAGATAGATGGCTGTGCTGTGTCAAAGATTACGGCCCACTTTGCATACAAGCAATCGGATTGGTTAAAATATGACAATCAGCAAAATTGTCCTGCTCTTTTTAATGGGAGAGGGAAACAATGTACATTCTGAAGGCCTTGAGACTTGAGACCAGAGCCATGTAGAGAGAGCTGCTGATTGGAAAGCTTTCCTTTATAAAAGCTGTTTGCACTGTGGGAGTTGCTCAACTCGGATTTAAGCAATGAAATCACTTATATTTAATTTACATTTAATGATTGAGGAGTTTGATTGACTTTTTAAAATACGTGCAGCTTTAATTAGAGAATTTTTTTAAGAAAATATAATTTTTCCTATTTATCTAGGCCAGCAGTGAAGGCCTTGTTGGCCCTGACAGCACACCACTGCGTGTCTGTTTGCCTATTTAAAGAGTGACCCAACCCAGCTGCTCATTGCAACAGAATGTCAAGTTGCCCATTGCTACATTACACATGATTACTTTATTTGGCTGAATACTCCAAGATTTTAGATTTGTAATTAGGCAGTAAGTGCAGATTCTAAGCTTTCTTTCATCATGTTTTTTGAGAAATGAAAGCACTTCATATATGTAGCACTCACCGTTGCAGAGGACAAATGCTTTGACTGGTGGTTATGATTAATTAAGTGTATTTCATTGTTTCCTTCATGCAGGTATCAATGCCTTTACTATCGAATTTTCATTCGAGAGTTTTGTTTGTCTCTCAAAGTTTAAAACCAGGAACCACGAGCAGATGTAGAAATAGCGGGAACAAGCACTTTAATTGGTGGTTGCCAGGCAGACTTTGGTACACTGAAAATCAGTGCAATGTGGACATGGCTGACATGAACAGAAAAGCAATTAGGAACGGAAAATAGGAACTTGCATTGAAAAAAATTATCATATGATAACAAGTATGAGGCATTCTACACTTTCATCTGGTGTATATTATTTACAGCGTGATTTCTGACCCAGCAAGAGTGTATTTCGACACTTTGATAATAATGGAATAATTGTTAGGATAACAACTGTCATTGAGTATGCAATTAATACAACTTTTCTTTTACGCAATTTATTTTGTTCTTAAACTGTCATTGGGTCAGAAATCATGCTGTAAATAAAATATGCAGAACTAAAGTCCTTTGTTATATATTCATATTATACACCACCACTTTCATCTAAAAGGGATCCTATATATATATATATATATTTATACATATATATTCCTCAAGTACAGTGAGGTAAAATTATGGGTAATAAACAAAAACACTGAAAACATTAATTTTTTTAAGTGAAAGGTGTCGCTTTTTTTTTTTTTTTACTCTCGCATAGAATTAATGAATGCATGTTTGAAGGCTCATTCCATGATTATTGGTCCAAAAAAAATTGTTTGAATTTGTAAGAGGCAACATAATTCTGGAAAACCACCTTTGATTGTCAGTTTTTGTTCATGGTGACATGAACTTTGAGCAGTATCACAGTGTTAAACACGATGGCACGACAGAAAGTGCTCTCTCAGATTGTTAGCCGCATTGTGGTTTTACATGATGCTGGTTTGTCAGACCATAAATGCTCCCATGGCATTTTTTTGAATTTCAAATTTTCTTATCCAAGCGCAGAACTAATGTGCAGAGTAGAGTCAGAGAACATTTAAAAAATGACTGTTTAACTCCTTGGACTCTAAATTCGTTGAGCAGGCGCAGGGAATGGGCGGTGTGTCCAGGCGTATTTTGCAATTTTGTGCTCTGTGCAGCCCGGCGCAAGTACTCTGTCTCACCTCTGTACCTCCTGCTGGCACAAGTGACAAAGAGGGAGGAGAGAAGCCATGAGTGGGTTTAACACAAAAGAGTCAAATCTTCACCATAAGCCATGAGTGGGTTTAACACAGAAGCGTCAAATCTTAACCAATCAAATGATCTCTTCTCCTTACCTTTAAAATTGGAAAAAAGAAGCCTCTGTCTTATATCTGCATGATACATCAATGTTGCATTTTAGTTTGCTGCTTCAGGCATGTATTCTGCACCGCTTGCGTCTATATTAAGCATTACGAATATGAGTTAGCTGGCTAGCTAGGGCATTCGCAAATTATTACCATTAGCGAACTTGAATGGAATTTAAAAACGAAACTACGTCAGATCATTTAAACTTGGAATGAAATACGACGGTAGCTCATTTATTTCTTCTGCCTGCATCACTTGGAAGAGAGACGGTGGATAGCGTGTTCCTATTATTACACCCTATTGCTGCTTAAAATTTTGGGATTAACATGCATGGACACAAGGCTGTAACCACCTTCCTAGCATCGGGGGGAACAAAATGTTTGGGGGGGTCAAACATTTTTGAACATTGAAAATCGAAATGCAGCAATCAGGTGCAATCTGAATATCTAGCACCTCACTGATATTTAAGACCTTTTTAGGCCTAAGAAAAGATCAAACAAAACGTCTGTTAAGTCCTTACCTACAAACTCAAGATGGATGAAAAAGGTGACAAACTAAACCCCTGTGGAGGGTCTTGGGAAAATTGTGTTTTTGCTGGAGTCCTGCTACCATTCCGAGGGAGGTTGGATAAGCCAACTCTCAGGGCTACAAAAACGATCGAGTGGGCTCTCATTACAGTGATTGACTAACATAGAAATATGGAGCGATGAGGTTGATGCCATTTAGAACACAATCGTACCCCTCAAATATCTCCACCCAATACCTCAAAAGCAGCCTGAATCATCTGCCTGAACTTCTCATGCACTCAAGCTCAATTTCAGGTCTTAATTGCTTTTTTATAGTAGTTGTATCTCTTCACTTCTGTGTTTGGTGTGTGCACATCCTGCTCTACCTAATAGTATCTCCATGATTATTTAATTCCAATTCCGGGGTCCGCAGTCATAATTGGTGAACATAACATGACATAACATAACATGAATGGCAAGAACAGGCCTTTCAACCCAACTAAGCTTGCCAGTTTCTTTATACTATTGTGAATATATCCCTTCAGATACTAAATGGCTCAATGGTATCTAGCTTTAGGTCAAGCCTGCTCTTGAAAACTCCCAAGGTCTCTGCTTCAACAATATGGTCAGGTCAGCTATTCCACATTGAAATTACTCTTTGGGTGAAGAAATATTTCCGAATATCAGTGCTAAATTTACCTTTGGTCAACTTCCATTTGTGACCCCGTGTTCTACTAACAACACTTGGCCGAAGGTATCCTACATGATTCACTTTGTTAATCCCTTTAACATATTTAACGACCTCAATCAAATCACCCCTGAGTCTCCTTTTCCTAAGACTAAAGAGATTAAGGATTTTCAGTCTCTTCTCATAGCTTTCATCTTTTATACCTGGATAAGCTTAGTGGCTCTTCTCTGAACTTTCTAGAGCCTCTATATCTCTCTTAAAGTATGGTCCCCAGAACGGTACACAATACTCCAGGTGTGGTCTGACGAATGTGTTGTACAGAAGAAGCATCACCTCCTTAGATTTGTACTCAATACTTTTGGCAATGTATCCGAGCATCCGATTAGCTTTTTTAACTGCTACGGCACAATGGCTAGAACCTGTGAGGGTTTGGTTAACAATCACTCCCAGATCTTTCTCTTGTGCAGCACATTCCAGTTTTAAACCTCCCATGAAGTAATCCCGTCTAATGTTTTTATTACCTACATGTACAACTTTACATTTTGCTAGATTAAATTTCATTTGCCACATTTCTGCCCAATTCTGAATTCTATCCAAATCGTCCTGAATCACTTTAGTGGACCCTGGACTATTTGCCAAACCCCCCAATTTAGTGTCATCTGCAAATTTAACCAATCTGCTCTCAATATTCCTATCAAGGTCATTAATGTAAATGAGGAATAGCAGGGTCCCAACACCGAACCCTGGGGGACGCCACTCCCCACCATACCCAGCTCAGATGAGATATCACTGACCACTACTCTTTGTGTTCTGTCCTGTAACCAGTTTTGAATCCACTTCAGAATACCTCCTGTAACTCCAATGGAGCTCATTTTAAAAATTAGTCTCTTTTGCGGTACTGTATCAAATGCTTTCTGAAAATCCAGCTATATGATGTCATAAGCCTTGCTCTGGTCGTAAGTCCTGGTGGCCTCTTCAAAAAATTCCAGAAGGTTTGTTAGGCGTGACCTTCCCTTCCAAAAACCATGTTGACTATCCCTCAAGATACTGTTACGTTCAAGAAATAAGTCCAGCTCATCTTTTATGATAGATTCCAATATTTTGCACGAAATGCAAGTTAAACTCACTGGCCTGTAGTTTCCTGGCTCGGTACGGTCCCCTTTCTTATATATTGGTATTATATTGCCTTGTTTCCAATCATTTGGTATTTCTTCAGTTTCTAAAGACCATCTGAAGATGGTGGATAGCGGCTTAAAGAAGAACTCACCAGCTTCCCTGAGCACTCTAGGATATAAGCCATCAGGACCCGCCGCCTTATCTGATTTTAGTTTATGCAACTAGTCTAATACTTCGATATCCCGAACCTCAATTTCCGCTAAATAATCTTGAGCATTTGACATGCCCTCTGGCCAAATAAAGACCCCCTCTGAGGTAAAATTCTCAACAAAATAACTGTTTAAGGCATCCGCAATATGCTTGTTATCATAGAGCAGCAATCCATTCTTATTCTATATGCACTTAACCTGCTCTTTAACTTTCGTTTTTCTGCTACAGTACTGAAAGAAGCGCTTAGGGTTAGTTTTTGCCCCCTCTGCAATTTGTCTTTCATACAGTCTTCTGGCCTCCCTCAGCTCTTTTTTTTACCACAGCCCGCATTTTACAGTATTCAGCCCTAGTATTCTCATTGTTATCCTTTCTGTACATCTTATAAAGATTCCTCTTTTCCCTCAACATCCTACGAATACTTTTGGTCATCCACTGAAGATTCTGCTTTTTCAGCTTACTTTTGGACACCTTCGGAATGAATCTACTGTGTGATTCAAGTAAAACCCCCTTAAATCTTTCCCACATCTCATTTACAGACTTACAGTCCAGGAGTGTCTCCCAATTTATTTCAGCTAGATATGAGCGCATCCTGTCAAAGTTTGCTCGCCTAAAATTGAACATTTTTGTTTTAGAATGCACCTTTTTAAATCTGGGATTTGCTTAATACCAGAATTTTAAAAAATCTAAAATCAAATGGAACATCAGAAGAATCTCTTTGGAATTAATGTCAAACCAGATGGAATGGTCTAGCGAGTGAGGAAATTTAAAAGAAATTTGAAAACGATGGCTGAAAGATTAAATGCTTTGATGAAAGCAAAGCGTAGCCACACTAGATATTGACTTTTTCTCTCGACGTCATGACATTTTTTTTTTTACTATATATTGTGATCTGTTTACTTATTTTCATCTATGACCCTATATTGTATGAAACAAATATATATATTTATTTTTTTAAGTGCATAATCAGTATTGCACACTACTGTTTAGAGAGAGAGGAGAGAGAGAAAGAAAAAGGGATATTTTTATTTGGTTCTGTACTCACAAACAAAGATGCAATGACAATGCAGACTGTCGGCTGTAATTTTAGGTTGTTGCCTTCCATATTAGATAAATGAATAAACCTACAAGAGAGAAGGCAATTTTAGGCTCAGTGCTCTGTAATGACCCAGATAGAGAATTAGCAATGTTGAGGTACTGGAGCCACTTGGGACAAGTGATCACTCTGCTGTTAATTTTGATGTTTCATGGTAAGTTAAAAGGGTGTATTCAAAAACAAAAAATTTCTTTTTTAGGCGAGCAAACTTTGACAGGATATCTAAGTGAAACAAGTCGACATGGTCTACAGCATCCCCCACCAATCGTGTGCTTCTTATTTTCGAACTCCATCAAGGCCTTTATGGTCTGAAGCTACACACTAAATTTGGTTGTCCTTTCTGTAATAGTTTCTGAGAAAAGTTGTCCCCTTTCTCTCGGCTGGACGGACGCGCACACACATGCACGCACGCACGGACGGACGGAAGGAGGTCAAACCCATATCCCCCTCACACTTCGTGTTGGCGGGGGATAATAAAATGGGAGACACTCCTGGACTGTGAGTCCGTAAATGAGATGTGGGATAGATTTAAGTGGGTTTTACTTGAATCACAAAGCAAATTCATTCCAAAGGTGTCCAAAAGTAAGCTGATGACCAAAAGGATTTTGGTCCATAGGATTTTGATGGAAAAGAGGAATCTTTATATGATGAACATAAAGGATAATAATGAGAACACTAAGGCTGAATACTGTCAAATGCGGGCTGTGGTCAAAAAAGAGCTGAGGATTACCAGAAGACTATATGAAAGACAAATTGCAGAGGGGGCAAAAACTAACCCTAAGCGCTTCTTTCAGTACTGTAGCAGAAATAGGAAAGTCGAAGAGCAGGTTAGGTGCATAAAGAATAAAAATGGATCGCTGCTATATGATAACAAGGATATTGTGGATGCCTTAAACAGTTGCTTTATAGAGAATTTTACCTCTGAGTGGGTCTTTATTCGACCAGAGGGCATGTCAAATGCTCAAGAATATTTAGCAGAAATTGAGGTTCGGAATACTGAAGTATTAGACTAGTTGCATAAAGGCAGATAAGGCTGTGGATCCTGATGGCTTATATCCAAGAGGGCTTGGGGAAGTTGGTGAGATCATCTTTAAGCCGCTATGCGCCATCTTCAGACAGTCTTTAGAAACTGGAGAAATACCAAATGATTGGAAACAGGGCAATATAATACCAATATATAAGAAAGGGGATCATACCGAGCCAAGAAATTACAGGCCAGTCAGTTTAACTTGCACTGCACGAAAAATGTTGGATTCTATCATAAAAAATGAGCTGGACTTATTTCTTGAACGTAACAGTATCTTGAGGGATAGCCAACATGGTTTCCGTAAGTGAAGGTCATGCCAAACAAACCTTCTGGAATTTTTTGAAGAGGCCACCAAGACTTATGACCAGAGCAGGGCTTATGACATCATGGATTTCCAGAAAGCATTTGATACAGTATTGCATGAGCTCCATTGGAATTACTGGAGGTATTCTGGAGTGAATTCAAAACTGTTTACATGACAGAACACAAAGAATGGTGGTCAGTGGAATCTCATCTGAGCTAGGTATGGTGGGGAGTGGCGTCCCACAGGGATCGGTGTTGGGACGCTTGCTGTTCCTCATCTACATTAATGACCTTGATAGAAATATTGAGAGCAGATTAGTTAAATTTGCAGATGATACAAAATTGGGGGTTTTGGCAAATAGTTTAGAGTCGAATAAAGTGATTCAGGATGATTTGGATAGAATCCAGAATTGGGCAGAAATGTGGCAAATGAAATTTAATCTAGCGGAATGTAAAGTTGTACATGTAGGAAATAAAAACATTAGACGGGAATATTTCAGGGGAGGTTTAAAACTGGAATGTGCTCCACACAAGAGAGATCTGGGAGTGATTGTTGACCAAACCCTCACAGGCTCTAGCCATTGTGCCGTAGCAGTTAAAAAAAGCCAATCAGATGCTGGGATTCATTAACAGAAGTATTGTGTTCGGTTCTGGGGACCATACATTAAGAAAGATATAGAGGCTCGACTGAAAGTTTAGAGAAGAGCCACTAAACTAATTCCAGGTATAAAAGATGAAAGCTATGAGAAGAGGCTGAAGATCCTTAATCTCTGTAGTCTTAGGAAAAGGAGACTAAGGGGTGATTTGATTGAGGTCTTTGAATATGTCAAAGGGATTAGCAAAGTGAATTATGTAGGATTCCTTCGACCAAGTGTTGTGAGTAGAACTCGGGGTCACAAATGGAAGTTGACCGAAGGTAAATTTAGCACTGATATTCAGAAATTTTTCTTAACTCAAAGAAATGTGATGTGGAATAGCTTGCCTACATATTGTTGAGGCAGAGCCCTTGGGGCTTTTCAATAGCAGGCTTGACTTAAAGCTAGATACCATTGAGTCATTGAGCGTTTGAGGGGATATATTCACAATAGTATAGACAGACACGGCGCTCGGCATACACTTATCACGCACTGCGCGTAGGGCACCAACTGCCTGGGGGGGCACCAAAAAAATCAAGCCCATAAAAAAAATGATAATGATAACAGTATTTAAAATTTAAAATAAAAACTTGTAAAGCATGTTAATAAATATAAGAAATACAAAAATAACGTAGGCTTATTTATGCAAAAAATGATTAAACTCCTGTGCGGCCCTCTCATCGGGCTACCTTTGGTGCCCCCCCCCCCATTCCCTAGTAGTTTGCTCCATTATGCTTCAATCGCAAATTTGGCAGAAGTTTATTCCGGAGATCTGGACATGTCATCGAAAAGGCATCAAGAGTCGGGGGCGGAAAAGAAAAAAATAGTGAGATGATGCTCGTGCGTCACTTGCAGGTAAGACAATGTTTTAATTAGCAATTATTTATTTTGTAACAGCAACGTTTACATGACCGCAATAATCCGATAACTGGGAATAATCGGGTAATGGCAATGATCTGATTTGACGCGTTTACATGTACTTCAGTAATGCGATAATCAGAAAAACCTGGTTTACATTGTTCAGTCAATAGTTCGATTTCTTGCCAAGTACATGACGTAAAACTCTTGGTCTCAGCATAGGCCTTCCTCCACTCCTACCAAAAACCCGTGTGTGCGTTAGGAGTGAGGACTAATGGGAGAGAGTGGTGCTGAATGAATTTTCAGATGCAAATTGGAGAGAGAATTTCAGGATGTCTTGGGGAGCATTCGTGAAACTGTGATCAGATTGAGGATGTCATGAGCCCAGAAGAGATGATCGCTGTACCTCTAGAAATGCAAGTGGCGATTGCGTTATACAAGCTCGCTGGCTGCGGAGAGTATATATGCTTAGGTACCAAAATGGCAAGCGCTGGCCCTGAGTATAGAGAAACTGGTGAGTGTAGTTGGGCTGAACGGCCTGTTCTCGCCATTCATGTTATGTATCATTTCGAAACACATTTTTTAACACAGTTCCTCCCATTTTCAGGTGCATTAAAACATAATAGGCAATTTCACATAATGGAGACTGAAATCATCAGTTCATATTTGGTCACTTTACCTTTGCCTATACCAGGGGTTGGTTGAATGCTCTATTTTGATTGGCTTCAGAGTGTACATCATACAACCCCAGTTCTGGAATAGTTGAGACAAAATGTAAATTGTGAGTAAAATCAAAACGTAATGACTTTCAAATCACACCAGTCAATATTTTATATTCATAAAAGAACAGAAAAAACATTGCAAATGTCGAAACTGAGAAATTTTACAATTTTATCCACAAAATGAGCTAATTTCAAATTTGATGGCTGCTACAGGTCTCAAAAAAGTTGGGACAGGGGCCTGTTTGCCATAGTGTAGCATCCCCTCTTCTTTTAAACACAGAGCGGAGGCGTTTGGGCATTGAGGAGACAATTTTCTTCAGTTTTGCCATTGGAATTTGATCCCACTCTTGTTTAATACAAGCTTCCAGCTGCTGAAGAGTTGCGGGTCTCCTTTGACAGATTTTTCATTTAATTATCCGCCAAATGTTCTCAATCAGTGAAAGATCAGGGCTGCAGGCAGGCCAGTTCTGCACACAGACTCTTCATCTACAAGCCATGCTGTTGTAATAGCTGCATTATGTGGTTTGCATTGTCTTGCAGAAATACACAAGGCCTTCCCTGGAATAGATGTCATCTGGAGTGGAGCATATGTTACTCTAAAACCTTTATGTACCTATATACATTTCAGCATTCATGGTGCTTTTTAAAACATGCGTGTCCCACAGCATATGCACTAATGCATCCCCATACCATCAGAGATGCTGGCTTTTGCACTGAATGCTGATAATAGGAGGGGTGGTCTTTCTCCTCTTTAGCCTGGAGGACACGACCCCCATGATTTCCAACAAGAATGTCAAAGTTAGACTCGCCGGACCACAGGACACTTCTCCACTTTGCTACAGTCCATTTTAAATGAGCCTTGGCCCACAGAACACGGCAGCACTATTGGATCATGCTCACCAATGGCTCCGTTTTTGCACGATAGAGTTTTTGGTGGCATCTGTGGATGGCACGGCAAAATGTGTTTACTGACAGTGGTTTTTGAAGTATTCCTGGGCCCATTTAGTAATATCAATGACAGAATCATGGCAGTGAGTGATACAGTGGCGTCTGAGGGCCCGAAGATCACGGGCATCCAGTTAAGGTCTTTGGCCTTGTCCCTTACGCACAGAGATATTTCCAGTTTCTCTGAATTTTTCGATGATGTTATGCACTGTCGATGATGACACCTTCAAAGCCTTTACAATTTGACGTTGAGGAACATTGTTTTTCAAGTATTCTGCAATTTTTTTACACAAGCCTTCACAGGTTGGAGAGCCTCTGGCCATCTTTACTTCTGAGAGACTCAGCCTCTCTAAGACATCCCTTTTATAGCCAATCATGTTACACACCTGATGCCAGTTAACGGAATTACTTGCAAAATGTTCTTTCAGCTGATTCTCTTAAATATTAATTGCTTTTTCAGCTCTTTATCTGCTTATGTCCCAACTTTTTTGAGACCTGTTGCTGCCAGAAAATTTGAAAAAGCTCATTTTGTGGATAAAAATGTAAAATGTTTCAGTTTCAACATTTAAAATGTTATCTATGTTCTATTGTTAATAACCTGTTGTCTCCTGTGATCTGAAAGTCATTCCAATTAAATTTTATCCACAATTTACACCTCGCCTAATTATTTTGGAATTGGGGTTATATATATATATATATATAATAATGGCATCCTCGTCTCGAAAGGCGATGGTCAGCACAAAAGTGATTATTTGCAGGATCGTGAGTGACTGAGCAGCCCAATCCTCGAGTGACAGTCCCGCTGACACTTGGGGCAAATGTAGGTTGTGGGCGCGAGCGCTGATGTCGCACGAAGTTTTCTCGCCATCCTCTTTGTTGAAGCACGAGTTCTACCATTGTCTTCAGCTGCCAGCACCTGCGTCTTAATGCAATGCCGCCAGGAGTCGCGGTTTGCAGCGGCAGCTTCCCAGCTGTTGACGTTGATCCCGACAGCCTTCATGTCGCGCTTGATAGTGTCCTTATAGCGGAGCAGAGGCCGGCCAACTTTACGGGCGCCGTCGCGCAGTTCTCCATAGAGTATCTCCTGAGGCAGACGATCAGGCTCCATACGGTGCAAATGGCCCAGCCAGCGGAGGCGTCTCTGCATGAGCATAGAAGAGATGCCCATGAGGCCGGCCCGCTGGAGGACGTCTGTGTTCGGAATCTTGTCTTGCCATCTGATGTGCAGCTGATGTGTATATATATATATATATATATATATATATAGTCGGCCTGCAGATAAAAAACCTTATATCTTCTAAATTATAAACTTCACATGAAAATAAATATAAAATAAATATATATATATATATATATATAAATATAATTTAAACTGTAAATAAAATAAATGTTTAATTTTGCATAAAAGAAAAGTGGACATACAAGTTTTTTTTTCTTATTCATTTGGATATATGAGGTTTTATCAGCAGGCCGACGATATATACTCAGCGCCATTAAAAACGCACAGGTGAGTTATGCACTGTATTTGCGCCAAATTGAAGAATCGATTGATTTTTATTGCTTTTCCAGTGAGGCATGAGAGGAAATGAACTGTTTATTTATTGAGTCATTATTGGCTACTCGGTTATCGTGTAATTGTTTATTAATCCCATGTGTTTCTGTTTCCAGTTGAGATTGCATTACGAGTCTCCGCCTCCTCTCGTGACTGGCAGAGATGGGAGGGGCCATCAGACGGAATCTTGTTAGACTCAGCTCAGCATGGTGAAATCTCAGCTCCTTGTGCTTTCCGAGTATTTCCTTTGTATGATTCCGGAGTCTTGTATTTTGCTGCGCCCACGTCTTGTCTGCCCCTTGTTTAAGGCCCGTAGTCAGAAACAACACTCACACTCATCCTCGACTCACCATACAGTGAGTAGGATTGAAATGTAACTGGAATGTGAGAGAGAGAGAGAGAGAGAGAGAGAGAGAGAGAGAGAGAGACCTACCACTAACCGAGGGAGCGGCCCCACTCCCCGCCAGTTGATATTCACAAACGCCACTCGAGCATAACTGACAGTAGTGGGCACTGGGTACCACAGGCGGTGTGTCGGCTGCTGCAAAGGGACGCTCAATCCTCACCTTTCAGTGCTGAATGACCTAAACCAAGCGCAGTTTACTTTTCTTGATTAGAAAGTTTCTCGGACTAGTTGGTAAAACGACAATGCAATTTATTTTTAACAGCATTGTTATTCATTGTTTCACAAAATTGAGGCGTTTCATCCGCACATAAAGGATGACGTAAATATCAGCATGTCTTGACAAATTCTGTGGTCGAGTGGCTCGCGAAAGGCGCAGGACAGCCCGCGAGGCTCACTAAGCAACAAGCTGTGAAACGTGCCGGACATTTCCTTCTACATTCAGCAATTCAGAATGTAGAAAAGAATGGAGTCTCGTGACTTACAGCTACATGAGCCTCGCAGACCAATCCACAAGCGCCCCACGAGCCTCTGAGCGCAGAATTTTCCAACCCATCAGTAAAGAAAAGCGCGAGAAATCCGAATGCGTGAGAGTTGACTGCGTCATTAATGAAAACTGGCCGCACCTGATAATGTTGAGAGTTTTCAGAGTTTTTGCAATGGTAATTTAATGAAATGAAAACAGGGCAGTAATTATCAATGCTCATTCTAACTTAACAAGTAGAACTGGCGAAAAATGATAATCCTTAGGATTTTTGTAGTTCAAGTAAATAAAATTTTATTAAATGATTGGATATGACACTTTTTCAATAATTATCTTTAAGGGATGGTTTTGAGCTTCCCCTATTGCCAGTTCACCAGTAGGTACTGGTGGGTACACAAATGCTAACCTCGAGCTCACCACAGTGCAGTTCGTAAACACTAAAACCGGGTGGTCAGTTAGTAAGTTACTAGCATCGTTATCATCATTAGAGTTAAAATTTGCATAGTTGCCATTGCGTCAAGCAGGTGGCTGTAAATGATCCTGAGTTTCGAATGTTTGTAACCACCTGAAAGCCCTGACAACGAAATACCGGCACAAGTTAGTGCCGCTCAAGGGCACTTGTGTAAAAAAAAAAGTGGAATACTTTGAGGAACATTGTTTTTAATGTGAAATTGCAAAGGGTTTAAAGGTGTCATCATCAACAGTGCATAACATCATCAAAACATTCAGAGAAACTGGAAAAATCTCTGTGCATAAGGGACAAGGCCGAAGACCTCTACTGGACGCCCGTGATCTTCGGGCCCTCAGACGCCACTGCATCACTCACCGGCATGATTCTGTCATGCACATTACTAAATGGGCCCAGGGATACTTCAAGAAACCACTGTCTGTAAACACAGTCCGCCATGCCATCCACAGATGCCACCGAAAACTATCGTACAAAAAGAGAGCCATTGTTGAGCATGATCCAGAAGCGCTGCCATGTTCTGTGGGCAAATGGAGTGTAGTGTCCTGTGGTGAGATGAATCCAAATGTGACATTCTTGTTGGAAATCATGGGCGTCGTGTTCTCTTGGCTAAAGAGGAGAAAGACCACCCCTCCTGTTATCAGCGTTCAGTTCAAAAGCCAGCATCTCTGATGTGTGGGGATCCATTAGTGCATATGGTGTGGGACACTTGCATGTTTTAAAGAGCACCATGAGTGCTGAAAGGTATATAAAGGTTTTAGAGCAACAAATGCTCCCCTCCAGATGACATCTATTCCTGGGAAGGCCTTGTGTATTTCAAGAGGACAATGCAAAACCACATACTGTAGCTATTACAACAGCATGGCTTCGGAGTAGAAGAGTCCGTGTGCAGAACAGGCCTTCTTGCAGTCCTGATCTTTCACTGAATCAGAATGAAAATTTGGCGTATAATTAAACGATAAGTTCGTCAAAGGAGACCTAGAACTCTCCAGCAGCTGGAAGCCTGTATTAAACAAGAGTGTGATCAAATTCCAATATCTAAACTCAAGAAACTTGTCTCCTCAATGCCCAGACACCACCACTCTGCGTTAAAAAGAAGAGGGGATGCTACACCATGGTAAACAGGCCCCTGTCCCAACTTTTTTAAGACCTGTAGCAGCCATCAAATTTGAAATGAGCTCATTTTGTGAATTAAATAGTAAAATTTCTAAATTTCAACATGTGCCATGTTATCTCTGTTCTATTATGAATAAAATACTGGCTGTGATTTGAAAGTCATTGCGTTTTGATTTTATTCACAATTTACACTTTGTCCCAACTACTTCGTAATTAGGGTTGTACACACACATAAGTATATATATGGACACCTAGTCATTCCAGCGAAAATGAATGCCCACAGTTCTAAATTAATACGCTGATTATAGCCGGTGCCTTGTAACCATAGCAACAGGGATGCAAATAAAACCATTTATAATTTATTGCAACAAGACAGCAAGCTGTCTAGAACATCATGTCCAGTCCCCTGCAGTCAAACACCCTCTGTCAAAGGCAAAGGCTGTGTTGGACTATCCAATATTTGAAGCTTTCGAATTTCACAATATATTTAAATGACTTCAAATAAGACAGCGAGCTAAATGTAGCGAATAGAAGATGTTTTCCTGCTGTGGGTCTTTATATTGTCTGGCGCAAAGTTAACAATTTTAAGTTTTTTTGTTTTTTCTTTTTACTGTTGCTACTCTGTAGAGCAACATAAAATGACATGTTCATTCGCAATTAAAATACAAATTATACTGAGTCAAAAACGAAACTTCACACTCATTAATTTGTAAATATTTTCTTGAAACTTCTATTAAAGAGTTTTTATTATCACTAGGGGTAAATGCGTTGTCAAAGACATCATGACACACATCAACTCCTACGTGCACAGGTACGTAGCACGTGCGAGCGTACTTTAAGCTAAAACCATGTTTTTTTGTGTTCTTAGTCGCGTGACCATATGAGAGATGTGCAACTGAGCTCACGTTAGCACGTTAGAGTGACATCTCGGAAAAACAAGTTTTTTCAGTTAATTATTTGTTGATTTTCAATGCCATGGCTGTCAAGCATTCAGCGTGAACGTGCCATTGGCATGCTGAATACGGAAACGTCCGTCACTGACATTGCAAGGGTTATGGGATGCAGTCGACGGACAATACATGATCTTCAGACATGTCTCCAACAAACTACCACAGCCGACCGATCTCGTCCCGGTAGCCCACGTGTGACATCAAAAGCAGAAGACCGACAAATTGTCTTTCGTCATTTGCATAGTCGATTTGTCACTGCAACGTCCACTAGGAATGAATTGTTTCCAGGTCGTGTGACTGCCCAAACCATATGTAATCGCCTGCACACTGCGCCTGCTCTTATTGAAGTTGGAACTTACCATTTTTGCTCTTGGACATTTCCTTAGCATTTCCAGTGGAACTGGTTACATTATGGGCATTATTTTTTGATACACCATCTTTAGTAAGTACAGAATTAAATAAAATCATTATTTAAAATCTGATTTCTTGTATGTTGAACTTATCAACCTCCAAACGAGTGTGAAGTTTTTATTTTGGCTGAGTATATTTGGGTGTTAACTTATACTATCTGCGTCAAACAGTTGTAATATTATTTAACTTTTGTCTTTCTAGTATACAAGTGCTGGTCAACGAATTAGAATAATTTGAAATAGCGCAATCGTTAGATTTTCTTGATGCATTTTTTGTGCAGAAAGCAAATCAGGTGTTCACCGCTCCTACTTGTTAGAGTAATCACTGAACTCGCTATCTGGAAAAAAATTGCTCAGGTGAGCTTTCCAAAAGGCCCATTTAGGCCATTTAACTGTGACAATGTTGTTTTATTGAATTATAATAATTGAGAAACCGTTTCACTGAATTAGAATAATTTTTATAATAATTAGAATCATCACTTTCTCAGTATTTTCTTGCTGCCCCCTTGGCTTGTATGACTGCCTGAAGTCTCCGCGGCATCGATTTGACCCGCTTGTCACAAGTTTCCGCACTCACAGCTTCCCAGGCAGTGGCGATGTTCTGCTTCAGTTGGTCCAGCGTAGTCGGCTTTCTGTCGCAAATTTTCCGCTTGACGATGGCCCAAAGGTTTTCAATAACATCGAAGTCAGGCGAGTTGGCCGGCCATGCCAAAACTTCAAGCTGTTTTTTGGCGAACCAATCTTTGGTCGACTTTGCTGCATGAGCCGGTGCAAGATCCTGTTGAAATATGAGGTCTTCTTCGCCAAACTGTCCCTCAAAAGTCGGAATCAGGAATGTTTCCAGAACATCTTGGTATACGGCAGCATTGAGGAATGCTTCTTGAGGAAGCAGAGCTTCCCTACACCCTGAGCGGACATGTATTCCCAGACCATAACGCTCTGGGGAGACTTGATGCATCTTTTTACGCACTCTTGGTTGTAGGTTTCGCCACCACAACGCCAGACACGAGGACCTTGGTCACCGAAGGAGATGCAAAAGCGTGATTCGTCACTGAAGACCACTTTCTGCCAGTCTTCAGCAGTCCACTCGCTGTGTTCTTTGGCCCACTTCAGCTGTTTCTCCATTTGTTTCTTGTTCAGCATTGGTTTTACTGCTGGAACACGAGATTTGAAGCCGAGTTCGCGCAGACGACGGTAAGTGGTTGATCTCGAGACGTTAGCGCCGGTCTGCTCGTTCCACAAGTCGCTGAGCTCAGAAATGGACTTGAACCGGTTGCTGACTGCGATCTTTCTCAGTTGCTTGTTGTCACGAGCAGAAGTTTTTCGGATGCCAGAACAGTTGGTGCGCTTGCTGCATCTTTCTTTAGAGCTTTGCAGATGGAAGACTGGCTGATGCTGAGCTGCTCAGCAATTTTAGTTTGGGTCAAGCCTTGTTAGCGACGAGCTTGAATTTGAGTCACTATTCCCGTTGAGAGGTCACGCTGCTGACCCATGATTGATTTTACAACTTAGAAATTCTACTCAACCTTGACTTTATACTGCACAGTGAGCACTCTTCACAGAAAACAAAAATTCGAGCACTTATTCTACTTCAATGAAATGACTTATGAATTATTCTAATTCAATGAAACAACAGTGTCACAGTTAAATGGCCTAAAAGGGCCTTTTGGAAAGCTCAGCTGAGCAAATTTTTTCCAGATAGCGAGTTCTGTGAATACTCTAACAAGTAGGACAGGCGCGGTGAACACCTGATTTGCTTTCTGCACAAAAAATGCATCAAGAAAATTTAACGATTGCGCTATTTTAAATTATTCTAATTCGTTGACCAGCACTTGTATTGTTCGTTTTCTCATAGCTGAGCTAAAGGGCTCAATGAGCTGGGAGGACTAGTTTATCTATTGAAAAAAACATTGTATTGGCTTTAGAAAAACTTGATTTTTGAAATGCATGAAAATATAAATTAATGTTCTATTTTTTTATTTGGCATGTTTTGGTGGGATAATACCTACCAGAGAATGATGAACCTCATGGAGGAAAGCATCCTACGCTGTGCTTCGTACGGTTCTTTGGCCTCCACGTAATCCATAATTTTCTGATAATGGACTCCTTATCTGGTATTATCCCCTGATGCTCTGCCAGGCCATCTTCAGTTCCTTTGCCTCCAGTCTTCACTTCAACATATAATTTGCATGTTTAAATAGATGTTCAGTGATTGGCTTAGCCAACATAACTAAAATATTAAAAAAATGTGTCACTATCCAATGGGTTATGATACTCCTTGCATATGTACGTAGACTTTTTTTGATTTTACATTTCATCCACTGCATATTTTCCGAAGATTACTGGTTACACTTTTTATTGGCTGAAATTGAGTCATGACTAACGCAGCGAAATTCATCCTGCCAAAAATAAAAATATAATTTTACACTTTAGTTTTTTGGACTAGAGTATTTCATATAGCGCATTTAACATTATGAAGTTCGTCAAAAGTTTTAACATTCAAGTCATTGCCCACAAACTTCATGAAAGAACACATTTTTTTAATGGTTTCAGAGCAACAGTCGCAAAAACTGGGATCAGTCAAGCAAGTCGAAGCCTCTTCAAATCATACCAGTCGCTGAACTGAAGCTGGGGCAGCTGCCTTACATGTAACACACATCATTACTCACCTACATTCAGACCACTGATAATCATGCAGCCCACATCTTAAGTAGATGCAGTTCCTTAACTGGATTTTATTAAACATCGTCATTAAAGGCCCAGCCATAGCCTTGACTGAGATGCTCTATTTGTGTGGATGAGTGAAATGATTTCAGAGAAGATAAAAATTTTAACTCACTGCCATGATCTCATGATCTCATCAATGTCTTAATTTAGCAAAATGATAGAAATTGTCATTATGAATAGTTTCCACGTGCCATTGCAAAACAATTGGAAAACACTTTGGTTGACTTAAGTAACAATGGTATATACCAAACAATTCCAACTGAGCGATAGACTAGTTTGTGTTGAGAGATGCCACGGTCAGACCTGACTGCCTCATGACTTATGTGAGTATTTTATTTTGTGGTTCGATGTTTGTAATCATATTTTAGCTCCACATACTGTCCCTCACCCTCGATTGCATTGGTTCTTGGTTCTATCATTTGATGTGCTTTTGGATCTGACATATTTCTGAAAAGTTCTGGATTATTCATTAGCTAACGCTTTTGATGTGATTAGCACAAAGAAATTGACTGATAGAACCTCTCTCAAAAAACCACAGTCGCAATAACCCGTCTCCCTCAATTGCCACGTAAGGCTGTGAATCTATCAATAGCATACCACAAATCCAAATGCATTAATCATATCTGCCAATTAGTAAGAGAACATTGTCTGATTACACAAGTATTCATGTGAATAATGTCCAATCTCACCACTGTCTGGTGAGAAATCCATTATTACTCCATGAGCTAATGGCCTTCTGTGCATCTGAATGTAAGCTATTTATTTTTCTCTGAGATTAAGATCTCCTGCATTTGAATATCATTTTTAATAGTTGTGAGGAATTAAGTGATAAATTTAATTGCTCTTCATGGTGTTTGTTGATGCTAGAGCTCAATATGCTACGCATTGATCTCTGTTACGAGAGTAGCATTGGAAAAGGCCATGCACAATTGATGGAGAAGCAAGGCTTTCTGTAGCACTGAAGTTTTTCAGCCAATTGTATTGTAAATCATAGATTCATTACTTGAGGCAACATTTAACATTTGTGACTCCAGCTGGTAAAAATGATTACATAAAAGTCATTTTATAAAAATACTTTTATTTAAAAATACTATTATACTACTCAGGGGCTAAAATAGCTAAATAATACATCAGTTCATCCATTCATGTTTATGAGTGACTATGTTGATGCCGAAAAACTTGCAAGTCTCAAAAACTTCACAACTTCAAATCGAAAACTATAAATAACAATCTTTCAATAATCTACAACAACCAACAAACTATGAACAGCCCACAAGTTAAGGGGGGATCCACTTTTTTATATGAATAATCTGACTTCAGATTAGCTACAGTAATCACGTACTTCTCCAGTTCTCCAGAACTCCAGAATGGCTAATTTGTCTCTGATCACGTGATTATCCAAAAATGATACACACCTCTGTGTGGAGCCTATGGAGAAACTACCCTCAGTATTCAACAGACGCTTCAGAGCCTTGGTATCAAATGCATGATCACTATTGTGCACCCTCTGAGTAATCTCAGGGAAAAAAGTGAGATCAGAACATGCACAGGCCTGGCAAATTTGACAGACAGGCTGCCTCACTCTTGTAACTCAACGAATTTCCTCTCCTGTGCTTGCCAATCCACAAAATGTACATTTGCATGTTTAGATCCCTTCTATAAATGACTCCTTCAGATTGTTTTGAGTTCTTTATTTGTAGCATATCACCCAAAGGGAAAATGACATGGTGCCTCGTGTGTGAAGTACTGGGAGGTTCAGAATTCTCAGCAGTCAGTGGAAAGGGAAAATGGCTTCTTAAATTAGAGAAGCAGAATTGAAGATGCTGGCTGCTAGAGCTTGATAAAAGCATGGGGATGGGATTATTTGATTCTCTCTTCCCAAGCTGCAGCAAAGCATGACCCTTTTATGCCTGCACCTCAGAGCTTGAGATGATGAGTGGACATACTAGGGGGGCCCTTTCACAAAAAAATCTAGCTTGATTTTCAGATGGAAAAAAATACATTTTAGAATTATTCGAGAATTAGTTCTATCCTTTTAGTGCTGAAGCACTTTGGTATTCAAAGGCATGGAATTAAGCTCTCTGCAGAGACCAGTAAGCATTTGGGTGGGGAAGCAATTCCTGATTGTTTTCAATTCTGATTTTACTTTTCACTTAAAGGAGAGAGAAATTTGAATTTTTAGAAGATGGGCACATATTGTCTGGAGTATTGTATCACTTTTTAATTCAATGATTTAAATCAAGAGTCCCCAACCTCAGTCCTGGGGTCCCCTTGTTTATGCCATTTTTTTTTTGTTCCATCTGCTGCAGCAATCACACCATTTTAAACAGTTTTTTTTTTTTTTGCATTAGGTGCTCTTCATATTTAAAGGGATTATTCAGATCATCAGAAATGCAGTATGGCTGCATGTCACTAAAAATATTGCTTTGTTCTTGCGAACATTTATCAGAAGTGAAAAATATTTTTAACTGAGCAAATTAAGTACTTTGAAAAATCAAAAAGGCCTTAATTACATTTCTCGACGGGTTATGTTTTTTTTTTTTCATTAAAACAATTCAGCTTTGGTTCATTACGATTGGATGGTAACTTTACTGGCCAAATCGCCAATTTTAGGAACCATTTGCTCTGTTTTCCAGTGAGGAACCTATTGATTCACTAAAGTTTTTATTGAATGTTTTTTCCATACTTGCAATATGTCGCAATCCGAATTTGGAGGGTTTGTCTGGACATACTCTGACATCCTGAAACATTAAAACTATTCACAGATGAAGCAAGTAATGTTGATTATCTCATAACAATGGTGCATGTCAAGAACAAAAACTGACCCTGTTGAAACTAATATATAAATACAGTATATGCTCATTTTGAATTGAGACAGACTTGAGGTCAGTGACCTAAACCTTTGACCACCAAAATCAAATCAGTTTATTTTTAAGTCCAAACAGACATTTCTGCTAAATTTTAAGAACTTTCCTCCATGCGTTCAAGGGAGATCATGTTCACAAGATGGGAACGGATGAATGAATGGACAGACGAATGCCCCAAAAACATTAAGCCTCTGACCACTGCTTTCAGCGGTGTGCAAGCATAAAGACAAAGAGGTTATTAATGTGCTATGAAAACCTGCGGTTTAACTCACTTTTTGTAGATCAACAGGAGATCAGGAGTTTGTTGTGAGCTTCAGCAAGCAACAAACCCAAAATTTAATCAAGTTTAATGTCTGTTATATGAAATGACCAAGAGTCTAAGGTTCCACTTATCACATAAGTAAATCATGTAATTTAATAGAAAACAAACATAATTTTCGTTTCCACCTAAATGCTAATTCCCATTATGTTAGCACTGAGCTAACTTCATTGCTATGATACTGTCCCTGAATCACAGACATTCATGTTTGAATGGGACATGGTTTTTAAATTCACAGTCAATTGAGTAGCTAGCTAACATACTAATGTCACGTAATGGTTACGGAAAGATACAGCATCCACTCTAGCTAGCTCAGTCACATTAGTTATGAGAGTAGTACTTACTTAGCTCCTAAAGCGATAAGCCATACCGATTTAACCAGCGTTAGACTTGGTATTCAGTTTGGCTAAATGTTCAGAGCACGATGTAATGTGGAGTGATTTTTCCCCTATGAAATTTTTGCATATCAAAAATATTTCATTGGCTGGGCTCTGGAAAAAGCACTGCAGTTATGTGATAAATACATGTACTGTGCCTCAAAAAAAAAAAACCTCACACATTATAATAGTTTGTAAATTGTGTGTGTGTGTGTATAAATGTGCATCCTATGACCAAAAGTATAGTTCCCAATTCAAAGTTCAAATTATTTTAAAAAGGAAAGTACAATTGCTTTTCCTATATGTCTGGATGTTCAGAACTGATAGCTTTGAGGGAAGTCAAAACTTTTCTGAGTCCATTTTGAAATTGAAATACTGGGAAAAAGTGAGCTTCATTCAGGCAGTTTGAAGTTTTGAAAACCAGAATCAAATCTTTGGTTTCAAAATGAAATGCAATCATGCAAATTGAAATTAAAAGGCACTCTCCTGGAATAATGCCATATTTCTATGGAGACTGTAAAAAAAAAAAAAAGATTCTCTGAGGTGGCAGAGCTCAAGTGTCTTCTGTTTTTGAGTAAATGCGGAAAAAATAAATATATATATATATATATATATATATATATATAGCTTTTAAATAGCTATGGGGAGTATTTCTCATTGTTACCAATCTCAGGCAGTTCTGTTTACAAATCTTCTATCCTTTAATCAAACTTCAAAGAACCAGCAGGTAGTAATTGTTTTCAAGTTGCGTGAGCAGCCTCAATCTCCCAGCATGGAGATAGATCTTTCCTCTTTTCCGTGTTGCTGCACAGTGATTGCACCATAAACACACATTACCATTTACCAGACTCAAAAAAAAAAAAACCCAATTAACAATCACTATTTACAATCTAATTTCCAAAAAAGTCGGGACGCTAAATTTAATTTCTACATTTAAATGAAAATAGAACAAAGAAAGCATATCCTTGAGACAGAGGAACTTCATAATGAATAATGTAACCGATGATAGCAAGATAAGTCCTGAGTCACACCTATGCATTTCCAGTAAAATATATGCCAAATATGTGCCCGAGGGCATACATTTATAAATAGTTTTGTCTGTTTTCAGCCAATTTATAATATTAAAATTCCACTTGGCACACTTTCCTGGTGATAAAACTTTGACAAAAAGTAGCTAATGGCCTATTAGCAGTGGTGGTCCGTTGGCAGAAACACAGGGCCAGCAATAACCTCACCTTTTACAGCTTAATGACCTCAACCTCTTGCAGTTTACCTCTCCCGATCAGCAACAGTTGCTCAGACTAATTGGAAGAAGCAACGACAGTCTAATTTACTTTTGAAAGCCTTGTTATATATTGCATCACTAAATTATACAGCATTTTCTTCCGCACATCAATGACTATGTAAAATATTAAAATGTTTTTATAATTTCTGCACCTGTGTAGCTCGTAAAACAGCACAGATGTGCGTAAATTAGTTTGTGAGGCTAATTTAGCAATAAGCCACAAGAATCTATTCTATAGTCTGAATATAGTCACGGCTAAAGGGCGTAGTTAGGTACGATGCACAGCTGAGTGATGGCGAAAATTATTGCTGGGAAGTCAGCAGAAGTTTCAGATTTTTTGCATTTGTTTCCATCCTAACAATATTGAATCAATTATATAAATGTTGGCAATAAAATGGATTGTTCTTAGTTGTTCAGTCAATAAATTGTTTGCTTGTCAATCAGGCAAACTTGAATGAGAACAGCGAAAGGACAGTGGAGCGGTCAAGGCTAAGGTTACTGAAGCCCCCCTGAACACGTGACCGCACACTGCTGGCTATTAGTAAACAGTGGCTCATTTCATGATGGAAAAATAAAACGGAACAAAGCTGTAAATTAACTAATTTCGTCAATAAATTTGTCCATATTTTTACTGGGGAATCTCCATCATCTATATTCCAACGTAACATGTGGAATCCCCTCTTTCCATATGTGGTATTCAATACACGTGACAAGCAGCCAATAGCAGCTGTTGATAGTTGTAAACAAATTAGGTTTAGGACTTCCCTACCCCAAAGTTTAATCTCTTGGTGATGAGTCAAGACAGAATAGTAATCTAAGCACCATTGCAAAGCTTACTGTGTCATCTATACAATATGTGGGGAAATCAATTTAAACCATAAAGACTCATTTTGCCGTCGCCGGTCACATATGCGCATTTAGACTTTGATGCCAGCAACACTTTTCTGAAAAGTTTTAATATGGACATGATTACCACTGTGTTGCAGCATCTTTTCTTCTAACAACACACTGTAAACATTTGGAAACTGAGGAGACCAACTGCTGTGGTTTTGAAAGCAAAATGTGTCTTCATCCTTGCTCACTGTAGGATTTCAGTTGCTCAACACTTTTCAGCCTCTTTTGTCATATATTTTGTTCCATAATTACCTCCGCCAAGAAGGTTATAAAATGCGTTTATTAGTCTGTTAGCAGGATTACTCAAAAACTACTGAGCAGATCATCATGAAAAATCGCCACTCACTTCTGAAAGACTTAGCCTCTCTGGGATGCTCTTTTTATGCCCAATCATGTAACTAACCTGTTGTTAATTAAACAAATCAGCAGTGAAATATACCACCAGATTTTTTTTTTTATAATCCAGCACGTTTCCCAGTGTTTGGTTGGTCCTGTCCCAACTTTTTTGAAACATATTGCTGATACCAAATTCAAAGTGAGCAAATATTTTTCCATAAAATAAATAAATAATAAATTTGATTTTCAATTACATATAGGGTTTAAATGATTTGCAAATCATTGCATTCTTTTTTTACTTACATTTTACAAAAGTCTCCCTAATTGTAGGGGAATGCTGTGATATATTGTTGAATTGCAAAGCAAAAGCATAGCAGGCACTAAATAAAAATCTTATACAAGCCCAATTTAACCTACTCCAGTCTGTGAAGCACCTTCTATGGTCTCAGAATAATCATATGCCTGCTTTTCCTCTGCCCAGTTCTGTGCATGTAAGGGACAAGTAAAAATACTCTCCAATGGGGAAATAATTGCATTGCATCATTGTCCATCCCTATGGTTCAAGAAGATTAACCCCTTAAATTCAGATTTTTGCTTGAATTTTCCCTTAAGTGGGTCCACTGTTAGAAACAGCATTTTTTATCATAGTGTCAGAGAATGCTATATGCATAGTCTTTACCTGCTGGTTGAAGTGCTTCACTGTAGCTACATAACATTTATACTGAGTGAAATATTAAAACCCAGGACTGTTTGTTTTTTTTTACCACTGCATTACATCAAATAGAAAAATAACTAGCAACATTTTATACACATTTATCAATAATTCAGTGGGAAATACTTTGGGATTTTTGAAGTCTCCCATTGAATATAAAATAAGCCAAAAGTTTCACAGGTTTGAATACAGCAGCTGCATTTAACAAACCAATAGATGGGTCCTGTAGCTTTAACAGGGTTAAATGGGGATTAAATTTGTTTAAACACACAAATAAATGTGCTTTGTTTCTCACCGAGACATGAATTAGCATCTGTGCATCTGAAAGATTTCTGGTATTTTTTTGTGAAAGAGGGAAAACAATGAAGTGAAAAAGAACCGATTTTTCATTACAGCACATTTTTATATAACAGAGATGATTATTTAATGATACATTTTCAATGAATAGACATTCTGGTACTTAAGATTTTCCGAATGGACGTTACCATAGCAATTGACTAAAAATCACTGACCCATTAAAATTGGGCCATTAATATTGCCTTATAATACCTACTTAAAGATTTATTTATTAATTTTAAAGAAGAGCTATTTAGCATTATACATTTTCAAAAAATGGATTTTCAAGAGGAAGGATGACCTCACAAATTTTCTTATTGATATTGAAAATTCTGAGTGCTTGCAAACACACAGTTTGGTTTCAATGTTGCATAAGCATACATTTGGCAAATTGGCATATTTGCTGCGCAGATTTAAAATAGCCATTTAATATCCCTATCTGACCCTCAGTGAGAGCAGGTAAACCTCACACTCCCTTTTCCAGCCTCAGTCTACATATCACCGCCATGAGCTGTGAATTGGCTCACTCAGTCAGTACTTGTGCAGGATTTCTTTGCCAAGAAAAATGTTGTATTAAATGAAAGGCAGTGCAAAAAGTAAGGTCTGGGACTCATATCCAAAGGCATTTATGTGTTTCCTGAGTCAGAGACCTTTTTCAGGATGACAAGTTACACAGCGATTATGCTACTCAGAACGTGCATTCACGTGTGGACATCACATCATCCCTCAAGTGCTTTTGGGAGTTAGTCTGCAAAGATTATTTCTAAAAAAAGAAATTATATGTTTTGCTTTTTAAAGGAGAATTCCGGTGTGAAATTGACATGGGGTGTATTGAAACATGATAACGAGTACTATCCTTTGTCGAATACCCCACCTCCGTACGCACGCAACAACGGCAATGGTAGTGAATCGGGCATAACGTTACCATGCAAAGAAATTGCTGTTTTTTTCATCATTAACAAGGCTCAAAGTAGCTCCACACTTGATCGCAAGAATTTCGAGGGCCTCACGATAAGTCACTTGACGAGCACGAACGAATAGATTGCAATCTGTTCCCCGATCCTTCCAATTTGTTCGTGCTCATCAATCACCTTATCGTGACTTTCAAGATGGAGGCGACTGGAAACTACCTCAAGGTAAGCTTTGCTAAAACAGTTTTTTTTAATAAACTACCTGTGCATTTTCAAAGTTCTCAGTGCCTCGTTTTAAATGTCAGGGCCCTTGGAATTCTAGCGATCAAGTGTGGAGCTACTTTGAGCCTTGATAATGATGAAAAAAAATAGCGATTTCTTTGCATGGCAACGTTATGCCCGATTCACGACCACTGTAAGCCTGTTTGGAGCTTCAGCTGAAAAGCCATATATTTCAAAATGTTGCGTGCGTACGGAGGTTGGGTATTCGGCAAAGGTTAATACTCGTTATCATGTTTCAATACATCCCAAGTTAATTTCACACCAGAATTCTCACTAAATTGTCTTACCTGCTAAAATTGACATGCACTGTTTCTACCTTACTTTCAGCTGACTCTCTGTATCCATATTCAAAGGTTCATATGATGTCTCACAAAGGCGTATGCACTATTATAAGAGAATGAGCCTTTGAATGAGCATGAATGAGGATGAGCATTTTCAGCAACATGTGGTTTTCACATGACAGTCACATGATTTTCAATTATCAATAAGTAACTGCGGAACTGTGCCTTCCAAAACAAACACATAAGAAAACTTATGTGTTTAAGTTACTGTTTCCTTAAGGTTAAGTTTGGATTAGGTTAAGGTTAGGGTTCAGGGTTCAGGAAAGGCAATTGTGGTTTTTAAAAAACCAGTCATGACTCGCAATTACAAATGTTAATCTCATGGTTGAAAATGGGAATCAAACACTGGTTTTCTGTGCCAGTCTGCTGTTTTGTTGTTCCACCCATCCACCAGACCTCCGCCCAACGCGGACATTGGTGGGATACAATCACATCACCATCCTGGGTGATACAACCCCAATTCCGAGATAGTTGGGACAAAGTGTAAATTGTGAATAAAATAAAAACGCAATGACTTTCAAATCACATCAGCCAGTATTTTATTCACAGTAGAACAGCTCAATTCAAATTTGATGGCAGCTACAGGTCTCAAAAAAGTTGGGATAGGGGCCTGTTTACTATGATGTAGCATCCCCTCTTCTTTTTGAGTCAGAGTGGAGGCGCCTGGGCATTGAGGAGACAAGTTTCTTGAGTTTAGCCATTGGAATTTGATGCCACTCTTGTTTAATTCAGGCTTCCAGCTGCTGGAGAGTTTTGGGTCTCCTTTGACGGACTTTTCGTTTAATTATACTCTAAATGTTCTCAACGCCTGAAAGATCAGGACTGAAGGCAGGCCAGTTCAGCACACAGACTCTTCTGCTACGAAGCCATGCTGTTGTAATAGCTACAGTATGTGGTTTTGCATTGTTCTGCTGGAATACACAAGGCCTTCCTTGGAATAGGTGTCGTCTGGAGGGGAGCATATGTTGCTCTAAAACCTTTATCTACCTTTCAGCATTCATGGCGTTATTAAAACATGCAAGTGTCCCACACCATATGCACTAATGCATTCCCATACCATCAGAGATGCTGGATTTTGAACTGAATGCTGATAACAGGAGGGGTGGTCTTTCTCCTCTTTAGCCCAGAGGACACGACGCCCATTATTTCCAACAAGAATATCAAATTAGGACTCCTCTGACCACAGGACACTTTGCCAATTTGCTTCAGTCCATTTTAAATGAGCCTTGGCCCACAGAACACGGCCGCACTTCTGGATCATGCTCAACAATGGCTTCCTTTTTGCATGATTGAGTTTTCGGTGGCATCTGTGGATGGCATGGCACACTATGCTTACAGACAGTGGTTACTTGAAGTATTCCTGGGCGCATTTAGTAATGTTAATGACAGAATCATGCCGTTGAGTGATGCAGTGGCGTCTGAGGGCCCAAAGATCACGGGCATCCAGTAAAGGTCGTCGGCCTTGTCCCTTACTCATAGAGATTTTCTCTTTATCTTTCTGAGTGTTTCTGTGCTGAATGTTTAGAATCTATGTATTTTATCAATTACTAACCTCAGTATTGAGTAAATTTTAATTGTTTGGTTTATTAAAAATCATCATGTTCATAGTTCTGTTCTTCCTTTATGAATAAGCATATCTTTTGACAGTCTACATGAAGTTTTCACACATGGGTCAGAAATGACCCAAATTGAAATTTGTGTTTGCAATCAGAAACATATTTACTGTTATCTACTGTGGACAACTATTCGACATCTTAAACATGTGAGTCTTATTTTACAATGATTACATTCTTCTGACAAAAAAAGTGATGTGATAACTGTGTATTATTGATTATGTTTAAGATAATTTGAAGACTAAGAAGCTCAATTTCTTGTCAGAAAGGGAAAAATTTTCTATAGGCTACTGTTAGCTGTTGACATTTGATGACTTGTGAAATATAAGTATATGATAACTGATTAGGGTTTAAGCAACATACAGCTTAAATTAATATAATTAGTCATACAGTCCATAATATTAGTCATACAGTCTATTGAATTAGTACATTAGACTACTTATGTCAAAAAGGAAAATAACTAGCCTATATTGGCTAGCTAGTTAGACTTTTGAAAGATAACTGCTTCTAGCTAGCTAGACTTGTGAAAAATAATCGTGTATAACTACAAAATTTCCTCTGGGAAATTTTGATAGGGTCACGGGAATCTACTGCCGGACATAACATCTCTGTCAACATGGGAATCAAACCCACAATCTTAAGGTCAAGACAGAGCTGATCAGACAGACGCATGACCATCCCTCACTGAGCTCTGATATGGAGGAGCTGTGACCACATTTAGTTTATCTGTGCGCTGGTGTTGTGTGAGTCTGTGTGTGTGCGTGTGTGTTAGTGTCACTTTAATCACATGAAGTTACCAGTGTGTGTTTGTGGTGTGGGAGTGTAGGAGGTGAGTGCGCACATACAGCTAGGCTGCCCCGTGGCCCCTAATAATTGATAAGGTTTAAGTTACCTTAAAAAAAACTACATTACTTGTCAGAGAGGAAAATAATTATATTTTATTATAATAGTATATTGTAGCTAGCAAGCTATCTTGGCTAGGACACCAAAATAAAACTAGTGTGACAGTTGACAGACCCTAGAAATGCCTCAAGGTATTTGGACTTATTTGGCCCAAAGTACTCCTAAAGTGATTATTTAGAGCAAATTATTGATGTAGTATGAAGTAATTTCATTAAAAATCACATTTGGATAAATGGGTCATTTTTGACCCATGTATGTGAAGTTGGTTGTAGTAATCCAAAATCTGTATTTATTCATAAAATAATAAAGGGATAATAGAAGCAGTGACCATGTACTAACCAAAAACAAGATATTAAAAGAATAATTGGGACATTTAATCATGAAATAAATAGATTTCAAAAGATACAGCTAAGAAACACTCACCCAGCATGAAAACACATAGAAAATGAATGCGGGTCATTTTTGACCCATGTTGTGCGTTAGAAGGGGTGTTCATATGTTGTGCATCAAAGGGTTATGATGTAATGCACTGTTGATTACCTTCACAGCCTTTGCAATTTGACGTTGAGTAACATTGTTTTTTAAGTACTCCACCATTTTTTTAAGCAAGCCCTACAGGTTGGAAAGGCTCTGGCCATATTTACTTCAGAGTGACTCAGCCTCTCGACGACATCCCTTTTATAGCTAATCATGTTACACACCTTATGCCAATTAACTTAGTTACTTGTTAAATGTTCTTTCAGCTGATTCTCTTATATATTGATTGCTTTTTCAGCCCTTTTTTGCCTGTGTCCCAACTTTTTTGAGACCTGTTGCAACCAGAAAATAAGCTAATTTTGTGGAGAAAAATGTAAAATGTCTCAGTTTCAACATTTGAAATGTTATCTATGTTCTACTGTAAATAACATATTGGCTCATGTGACCTTAAAGTCATTTGCATTTTGATTTTATTCACAATTTACACTTCGTCCAAACTATTTCAGAATTGGGGTTGTATATGAATTCTACTGCATCATTTTATCTAGCTTTAAATATGAACAGTGAATGAGAGCAGCCTGCATGAACATAAAAGTCTGGCTGCAATGGGCCGTTTAATGAGCAGTGCTTGTTGTTGCCAGTACCAAATCATAATCTCTTTAAGGATAAGTGAATAAATACAACATATTCTTATCAGAAACAAACAGGAGACACTTAAGACATATTCACTCAGTCTGCCCCCTGATCTTTTAAAAATGTAGCATAGTTTCTGCTACGACATTTTTTTATTTTTTTTCACTGAGGCACAATTGGTCAAACAGTCCATCACGTCCATGCATTTAGCAAGGAGATCCACTCAACCAGTTCTGCATCTCCCTTGTTCAGTACAATCCTCCTAGTCTGCTGCAGAAAATTCACAATTATCCTATTTCACATTTCCGCATATGCAAAACGGAAGGCATGTAAACTGACCTCCGTTATTATTTGCTTGCTTGATGCTCCGTGAATCAACAATGGCAGAGTGCTAGAAGTCGGTGTACCTGGTCCTGCCTGTTCAAAGTGTAATTCAAGCAAACCGACCTCTCTTCTCTTGGTTTGCCAGCCAAAGACGACTTGAGGAGATGGATTTTGTCAATAAGAAGAGATGACGGGGATTTACGATTATGAGATGTAGCTAGCTAGGTACCTGAGTGTGCTAGGCTCACTAAGCTGTACAATTCAGATACATGTGAACTGTGGCATGAAAAATACGTACGAGTGATGGCAACGGAGAAGAAAGGGGTCTGCGATGGAGTTGGATTGAAAAACCGTTAAGAAAAAGGATTGACCTGGTGCAGAACGCAGCGAACTTTAACCAAGCGTTTTAAAAATTGAGGCAAAAAATAGGGTCTGCAAAGCCAGTTAAACTAGAAAATTTTATAGTTATTGGCCAATTTACACAATATTATGGCATCAACAATTAGCTTGATGGAACATAAAAATACTAGCATTAGCTTGCTACCTATTGTTAATGCTGTAATCGGTGGGTAGTTTGCTTGCCTTCTGTGTTCGCTCGAAATACGTTAGTATCAAAGATATCTTGCACCATTTTGCTGGCGAACATATGTCTATGAATTTGTTTATTTTACCGGTTTAGTAAATGTCAGTAAGCTGTGGTCGAGAATGGCTTGTGTGGGTTACGCATTTGTACCGACCAGTGTTTGATAATTATGCTTAATAAAGTTTTCCAAATATTAGAATCATTCTTTGGCAGTTTAACACTCGTCGTTCTTTCTGCAATGCTGCAGCGTGGGAAATTCAACAAAGAACATTGTTTTAATTACATAAACAAAAAAGTGAAATGCTCGCTTTTGGCAAATCCTGCAATGCAGGCTATCCAACTGGCGCTCAATATTTTCAGTCCATTAGCCATCACTTATGTATGTGTAAGGGATCAATTTGTTCAACTTCTTTTGTAATTTCATGAAGACACAGTGACAACCTTTGGTTGCCTAATTATGACTTGGTAATACTTGCTTCAATCTTCGCAAATTTACTAAGGTGTTTTATTAGTTTTTCGTGGTTCTTTGCACTATTACCTTGTAATATAATACTCCAACTTCTCATTTACTATTGCCTTTTTATCATTAATCTCCTTGGGTTTTTACACTGTCTTTGTGCAATATTTCTTATTAATTTAAGAAGTTATATTTTTATTGTATGACATTCTATACATAAATTGCTTTGCCTTTTTTTTGTTTTTATTTCATCAGATGCACTGCTCAGCTTTGTAAAGGATCTGAGAACTGGAGGACATGGGGTACATCTTAAATCTCTTATTTGATACTTCCTTGCTCCTCACTTGAAGCAGAAGTTTCATGTATCAGCCATCTTGCAGGTCATATCAAAGCTCTTATTTCTGCTGCAAGGAGAGAGCCATGAGCGAGTATTCACAAGGGCAGCCTTCCTAAAGACTTCAGCTGAAAACCATGCGGTCAGTCGGTAATGACAGACGCTGGCAGCAGATCCAGCCGCGTGCTCCAGATCCAGAAATGGATGTGGATTCATGTGATTCTTCAGAGGAAAGGATTCCTTGTGTCTTTCCTCATCGCATAGTTTCCTCGCATCTTTCCATGGTGGGAAGGACTGAGACGCTAGGGAAAGACTAGTGAGGGAAACATGGATGCTATTTAAGAGAATTGAGATGTACCCATGATGTCACATCTTATCCACTCAGGACCCCTTTTTGGAAAGTCAGTTCAGTGCTGACAAGCCATCACTAAACTTTGCTGTGAGCAGCTGTGGTCGAAGGCCAATTATACTTTTGCTGTCAAGTTGTCCTTGTTAGGCAGTGGTCCAGAAACATTTGTGTGTGAAGTTTACAGTTTTGCAAACATGCAGATTTGGGATAGTTACTTTTGAAGGCACGGTAGTGTTAACTGCACAGAATTTGTACCTTAGGCTTAAGAATTTAGCACTACAAGTGCATCAGCTGGCTCTGAAGCAGCACCTAACAAAGTACATTTTTTCAAATAAAATTGGTTTAATAAAAGTTTTTCATTTTCAGTCATCTTCATCTGGTAATGACTTGAGTTACTCCCTTTTTACATAAGCATGGGGCATGTGCCAAATCTGTTATACGCTCATGTAAGCAGCAGCAGGGACATATTTGGAACCAAGGGTGCTGCAATGGGCTATGATGTAAACTTTGTTTGGAATCTTAATTTCAAAAGTCCTAGAGATTCATTGAGGACACCTGTGGTAAATTCAATAAATAAGGTGGCTAGACGTAAGTCTCAGACTGGGACACCTGGCAGTTTTTGCATGCCACTCATTGGGCTTGCTTAGCTTACTCATAGATTTTACCGACAATAATAATATTATAGTTACAATTTAATTCATTCACTGCTGTAAGATGTCTGGATGTGAAAAACCCATGGGTGTTCAATTTCCTTGATGGGGCATTTATTTTAGTACGTCCCACATATCATAACTGACTATAAAAAAAACATCACATGAGCAAAATAGGATTTACTCTTGATCAACATCACAACGTACAACAATCGCATATTTACCAAGGAAGCAATAATAATCATTATCACCGTGTTGTTCTGAATATAAGAGGAATTTATATGTAAGACGACCCCCCTTTCTCAAGACAGATTTTTGGAAAAGGGGGGTTTTGATTACATCTTGTTTTAACCAAGAATATATATATACAGCGCCCTATATATACAGAGGCCATTTTTCTTATCCACTTGTCATCATGGGAAAGACAAAGGATTACACCATTCAAGTGAGGCAGATGTGTCTCGACCTTCACAAGTAAGGCAATGGCTACAAGAAAATAGCTACTCGCCTGCACCTGCCCATATCTACTGACAGAGGAATCATTAAGAGGTATAAAACAACTGGAACAGGGGTAAACAAGCCTGGACGAGGACGCAAGGTTATTTTGCCACCACGCACAGTGAGGAGGATGGTAAGAGAAATAAAAAGTTCTCCAAAGCTCACTGTTAAAGAATTACAACAAATGATAGCATCTTGGGGTCACAAAGTCTCCAAAACAACCATCAGGCGCTATCTACATGACAACAAGCTGTTTGGGAGGCATGCATGAAAAAAACCTTTTCTCACTCACAATCATAAACGAAAACATCTGGAGTTCGCTAAGCGGTACTGGGACTTCAACTGGGACCGTGTGGTTTGGTCAGATGAGACCAAGATACAGCTTTTTGGCAACAAACACTCGAAGTGGGTCTGGCAGAACACAAAAGATGAGTATGCAGAAAAGCACCTCATGCCCACTGTGAAGTATGGGGGAGGATCATTGATGCTGTGGGCCTGTTTCTCTTCCAGAGGCCGTGGGAACCTCGTCAGGGTGCATGGCATCAAGAACGCTTTGAAATACCAGGACATTTTTAATCAAAATCTGGTGGCCTCTGCCCAAAAGCTGAAGATGGTTCGTCACTGGGTCTTTCAGCAAGATAATGACCCTAAACATGTGGCCAAATCTACACAGAAATGGTTCACCAGACACAGAAGCAAGCTCCTCCCATTGCCACCTCAGTCCCCAGACCTCAACCTCATTGAAAACCTGTGGAGTGAGCTGAAGATGAGAGTGCAGAGGAGAGGACCCAGGTCGCTGGATGATTTAGAGAGATTGTGCAAAGAGGAATGGTTGAAGATCCCTCTTTCTGTATACTCCCATCTTGTGAAACATTATAGGAGAAGATTAGATGCTGTTTTGTTGCCAAAAGGGGGTGGTAGAAAGTATTAACATCAGGGGTGCAAATAATTGTGGCACAAGTGATTTGATTTAAAATGCTTATTTCTTAATGTGGGATTTTTTCCCACTGAATGAATGCACTTGAATTAAAGGTTGGATTTTCCTCGTTTATCATTGTGGTCCTATATTATTTAGAAAAGTCTGATTTTATTAGAAGCTATAGAACACATCTTAACCGGGGTGCCAATAATTATGGAGGGTGCTGTGTATATATATATATATATATATATATATATATATATATACTTTTTTTTTTTTAATACTCATAAAACCTTGAGAAAAACCAGTATAAAACAAGGCAGACTGTTGTTCGACGCCATCTATTGTCGTCAACGCTAAAATACACAGAATCACTGATTTTGACTAAAAAGCCGTGTCCCCGGAAATATGACGAGCCCACTTTTTCTAATGCGGATTTCCCGGTAAGAAACATTGTTTTATATTTTATTTATTATTTATTTATTTATTTATTTATTTGGTTCAAGGCTACACTTAACCACCTCTGCGCAGGTATAGTCTATATTAATTTTGTTAATAATCGATGCCTTGATGGAAAACTGCATTTTCGCCTTTTCGGGAATTCTGCTTCTGGAGAAGAAAGCCCTGAGTTGGTGAAGGTTTCTGGGCTCTCACTGGCTGCCCCAGACGAAATGCAACGGTGACTGTTGAAAACGCAAGTCGCAACAGCTGCAGTAATCAAAAAGAAACGTCAAGGAAAGGTGGTCATGGTAAAAGTACCATACACAACCTTCGGCAAAATCAAAATAAATCACAACTTTTTTGGCTCACCTTAAAGTTTAGATACCAAGTGAAGTATTCGGTTGTGGAAAAATGTTGACCGCACATCCAGAAAAGATAATTTACACTTTAATTTCTACAGCGGCTAAACGTGCTACTAGCGTTTAAAGGTGGCAGCCATGACACTGTTGACAATACTGGGAGCATGCGCAGTGTATGCATAGTTCGCAATATCACATTGGCATGCGCATGCAGCGAGGGGAGCGCTCAGTTTCCGTGTGATAGTGTGGTATATACATACCCAGTGGTGGATTGTGTTTTTGCATGCCTACATTTCGAGCTAGTATTGAGTTTCTTTGTTTGACTGGAGAGATCCTTTCGCCGCTGCATTTCTTAAGAACAAGACAACCGCGACACATAACGGTAATCTGCTGCTGCGCTGAAGTACGGTTGCTTTCACATTTGATACAAGTACGGATGGATCGTGCCCGAATCCCCCTACTCTTCCAACCGTACTCGCCGCGTGCCGTGCCAGAGCATGGCACACTCGCGCTCACACTTACCACCAAACGAACTAAGCTATCTCTATGCCTAACCCAACTCACAGGGAATGCTATCCCTATCCCTAACCCTAGCCTTAACCTAACTCATAGGGAAGGCTATCCCTATCCATAACCCTAACCTTAACCCAACTCAGCCACAAACAATGGTTTGTTCTGCTCAAATTATTCTACCCAGTGTCAACAGATCAGGCAACTCACCAGCATGAAAGACATCAAAATGGATATTCACTCGACGTCTCCTCATTGACAACAATTAATTAAAGAAAAAAAAAGAATATATTATTTCTATATACTTTCGGTTGTCTTACACCCTTCAGCGATAAATGGAAACTAATGGCAATGAGCTGGTAACAGACTCTTCAAGTTGGTGTAGTGGTTAAGGCCACAGTAAGTGGTGTGATTAACATTGCATTCTCCACAGGTTTCTAGGTTTGAATCTTGCGGCAGACACTGATGAAAGTCTAACTTAACATGTAAACCTTTTTTCACAGCATCATCAATGGAGGGAAGAAAAAACATAAAAAAGAACATTAGTAGTTCAAGAGATAGGACATAGATGGAATGACACAAGGGAACAATACCGATGAGGAAAGCGGAATTACCGCAATTTTTTTTTTTTCTCGTGCCGCCTCTACCCCTTCCTTATAAAATTTTTCCCCATCATTCTAAACCCCCTTCTCACTCATAAAAACCCCCCAAAAATATTTGTGCCCCCTTGTAAGATCATTCTGGCCAACAGAAAACCCCCCGAAAAAGGTGGCGGTTGTGTATGGTACTCTTGCCGGTGGTCATTAGCCAGCATGCATTTGCAATATCTTAATTTACTTGCTAGCAAGATAGCCATCTACAGCAAAGCAAGTTACATTTAGCATGACTTTCTTTGAATAAGCTGGCAGGACAAACCTCAAGCTCCCTATCAGATACCATTGCTAAATATTCTAGCCTGGATAAAACTGAGCTATGTCCGTGACAAAAAAAAAAAATATTGCTTCAAGCCCAACACAACTCACCTAGCTAGCAAAACCCCAATCTCGTCTCATTGGAGCTACAACCTTGGTACAATTAGCAAGCTCCGAAGAGTAGTTGTGTGCACATCTCATACCAAATAGGCCTGGCGCTGGATTCACATGTAATTCAAGCAAAGAAAGTAAAAAAATCCGCACACTAGATTAAAGCTCCAAAACCTTTATTGAAGCAACATTTCGACCACTCACAGGGTCTTTATTAGGCAAAAATACTAGCCCCAGCTTTGCCATTTTTGTTGGTGAAGTGCACTACCAAGCAGTTACCACTCCATATGAAGAGCTGCTTAAATGTCCATCAAATTCAGTTAAAACGTGAAAGATTCAAGTTTATTTCCAAAAAAAAAAAAGTTGGGATGATATTGAAAATGCAAATAGAATTTTGGAAATCATCCTTGACCTGTATTACATTAAATTCTCTTCCCGTCTCGCACTGTGTGGTCACTGGCTGCCGCTGTGCTGATTTAATTCAACCCCATTCTCTCCTCGCCGCTTCTTGGAAAGACAGACACCACTGCTTGGATTTGTTCGAGTTTTTCATAAACTTCAAACCAATTTTCATTAATTAGCTTGCAAATGGAGGATGGGTGCTCTCATCAGAGTCGGGTTCCTCCAGAGATTTCTTCCCACTGGAGTGTTTTTTTTTCCCCTCATCTTTTGAGAATTTTTGTCCTTATTGGGAGGTTTTTTTTTTTTCTTAATTTTGCAATTTCGGAGATAGGGCTGTGCACCACCCATTTTGCACAGTGAAGCATCTTTGCGACAGTCATTCTTTGAAAAGCACTATACAAATAAAATTTAATTGAAAACCAAAGAAAAATAAATACTAAAAATTTCCTTCACAGTGCCATTTATTTGCATATTTGGATAATAACAAGCTTTACAAATGTCATGCCTGCAACACATGGCAGAGAAGTTGGGACAGGGGATAGAAAAGAAATCATCCTGAAGACAGCAGGTGTAGTTACAAAATGTATATGCAATGCAAACCATAATACAATGGAGCATGATAGATATTAGTTTCAATTATGTACTCTCGCATTTTGTGTTTGAAAGGATATTTGATTTTTAAGTGCAGACATTCAGATTTAAGTTGAGGGAGTTTTCATTCAAATTGGCAGAACTGTTGAGAAATGACAGCACCTTTTACACGCAGTCCCCTCTATTTTCAGGCAAATAAAAACATTGAAAAGTTCAGCAAAATTTAGAATAAATAATTTTTAATAACTTGACAAAAATACTTTGCATGCACTGACAACTGAGACTCTGACACATGAACATCACCAGGCACAAGGTAACTTTCCTGACAGATGGCAGCTTTTGAACCTTGCACAATGACACATGGGATGGCCCTTTTCTTTTCTGGCCTGGAAAACACAACATCTATTATTACGACATAAACAATTTGAAGGGCTGTATGGTGATATGAAATCAGGTAGACACCAGAAGCGAGGTGAAGGGGAATGAGGATTTATTGAAAAACAAAACAAAACAGGCACGAGGGCCAACGAAAAAACTTGGCCCATAGGGTTGCAAAAGACAAACTAAGGTAAGCTACACAGAGCAAAAAACTAAAGAGCTAAAAAGGCAAAAACAAAAAACCACTGGAAACTCCAGGGAGATAAGCAAGAACAGAAATAATCAACGATACTAAGGCTATATACAAAAACGAGAACAAGGCTTGGGAACATGAACGTGAGCGTGAACTAGAGAACAAAACATGCACATGGAACGAGACTTGGAAACAAGAACTTGAACATGGAGCGAGACTCGAGACACTGTCTGCCAGCCAACTTCCACCGCATCCAGATAAAGGCTTAGAAATCATGACACATGAGGGGCAACACCTGGAGAAGGAGAAACAAGAGGCATGGCAAGATCAAGACATGGACAGAGATTGGATGACAAGACTTGCTCATTAAGAGGATGAGCGTGCTCAGCTTAAGTACCAATTAAGTATGCAGTTTGAAAGCAGCACGAATGTTCAGAACAGAAAAGCACAGCAAGATCTTGAAATAGCAAAGCCAACCATAGCTCAGAAATGTGCAACAACGAAGGCACGGGGCGGAACGCAGACAAGCGATGGAGTGGCTGGGCAGACCTGGCAAAAACAAAACATGGAAAAGTAAAAACATGGACAATGACTATGAACTATGAAATGTGTAATCCTAATACAAGAAACTGTTAAAACTATGGCATGAACTATGAGCATGAACTATGAACTATGAAATCTTGGAACATGAAACTGTTAAAACCATATACAATATTGTCCTGGCCAAAGGCCAGGACCCTGGAACACAACAGTACCCCCCCCCTTACAAAAGCAGCACCTGACGCTGACAAAAAACACCAAGAACTAAAATACATGAAGCCGCACAAAACTAAATACAAATCCCACAAGACTAATAACCAAGTAAATACTAAGGACAAAAACTAAGACACAAAACACCTAACCAAGAAACAGTACAACAAGAAACACTAAACAAACAAGATTACTTGAGGTCTCCAGCAAGCTGGGGCTAAGGCTTGGGCTATGGCTATGGCTGGGAACTATGGCTTGGGGCTATGGCTATGGGCTATGGGGTTGGGGTTGGGGTTGGGGCTGTGGCTATAGCTTGGCTTGGCGCTATGACTATGGCTTGGGGTGTGACTGATGGTAATCACGGATGAGGGTCTTGTCTAGGATGTGCCTGGCCGGGACCCAGGAACGCTCCTCTGGGCCGTACCCCTCCCAATCCACGAGGTACTGGAGGCCCCGGCCCCTCCGTCGGAAATCCAGCAGAGACTTTACTGTGTAGGCCTCCCCGCCGTCGATGAGCCGAGGAGGAGGCGGAGGCTCAGGTGGGGGCAGGAGGGGGGAGGTGGCAACAGGCCTCAGGCATGAGACGTGGAATACTGGGTGGAGACGTCGCGTGGTGGATGGGAGCTTGAGCCGGACAGCAGTGGGGCTGATGATCCTTTGGATGGGGAAAAGACCCAGGGAGCGAGGAGCCAGCTTGTGGCTTTCCACCCGGAGTGGGATGTCCTGCGCCGCTAACCAGACCTTCTGGCCGACCCGATAGTGAGGGGCTGGGCGCCGACGCTTGTCTGCCGCGGTCTTCATAGTCTTGCCCGCCCGAACCAAGGCGCGGCGAGCAGACAGCCACACACGGCGACATCGTCGGATGAATGCCCCGGCTGAAGGCACCCCGATTTCCTCCTCCTGGCTGGGGAACAGTGGAGGCTGGTAGCCCAAACAGCACTCGAAGGGGGAGAGGCCGGAGGCAGAGGCGGCATGGGAGTTGACAGCGTACTCGACTCAGGGTAGCATGGTTGACCAGGATGTTGGGTTGGTCGAGCACACACAGAGGAGGACCGTCTCCAGAGTTTGATTGGCCCGCTCAGTCTGTCCATTGGTCTGTGGGTGGTGAAGGAGGTGCCAAGGGATGTGCAGAATGCTTTCCAGAAGTGGGAGGTGAATTGGGGACCACGATCTGACACCATATCCACAGGTATGCCGTGGAGACGGACAACATGGTGGATTAATAGGTCAGCTGTGGTTTTAGCAGAGGGGAGCTTGGGAAGGGGCACGAAGTGGGCAGACTTGGAGAACCGGTCAACTATGGTCAGGACAGTGGTGTTTCCATGGGAGACGGGCAGGCCAGTGACAAAGTCCAGAGCTATGTGGGACCAGGGACGGTGAGGAATGGGCAGTGGTTGGAGCAGACCAGAGGGAGGTGCGTGGGAGGACTTGGCGCGGGAACAGACTGAGCAGGCAGTGACAAACCCCCGGACCTCTGCTGCCATCTTGGGCCACCAGAAATGTCGCTGGATGAAGCGCAGGGTCCGGCCGACCCCAGGATGGCACGACAGGTAGGAGGAGTGGCCCCACTGGAGAACGTCAGATCGGGCAGCTGCAGGGACGTACAGGCAGTTGGCAGGGCAGGCACTGGGTGTAGCCGCGCCTTTCTGGGCGTTGCGGACCAGCTCCTCAATCCGGAAGCACACGTTGTTGACAAAGCAGGTTCTGGGCAGAATGGAGCTGGGCTCTCCCTTGGCCATGGAGGCGTACGCCTGGAGAGCGCGTCAGCCTTAGTATTCTTGGACCCTGGTCTATAGGCCAGGGAGAAGTTAAACCGGTCGAAGAAGAGGGCCCATCTGGCTTGTCTGGGCGTCAGCCTCTTGGCAGAGCGGAGGTACTCCAGGTTTTTATGGTCCGTCCAGACCAGGAACGAAATCCTTGCCCCCTCAAGCCAGTGCCTCCACTCTTCCAGGGCCAGCTTCACCGCCAGCAGCTCCCGGTTCCCGATGTCGTAGTTGGACTCCGCAGGCGTCAGCCAGTGGGAAAAGAATGCACACGGGTGTACCTTCTGATCATTGCTGGATCTCTGGGAGAGAACCGCACCAACCCCGACATTGGAGGCATCCACCTCCACAATGAACTGCTTGGCGGGGTCGGGGGTGGTGAGGATGGGCGCGGTGGTGAAGCGCCTCTTCAGCTCACAGAAGGTCACCTCAGCTTGCGGAGTCCAACGAAATGGCACCTTGATGGAGGTAAGGGCCGTTAGGGGAGCTGCCACGGTGCTGTAGTTCCTGACGAATCGCCTATAGAAATTGGCGAAGCCCAGGAAGCTCTGTTGGGCCTTGCGGTCCTTGGGTGCGGGCCAGTCTACCACAGCCTTGACCTTCTCCTCGTCCATTCCCAGGTGGTTTGGGGAGATGACGTGCCCCAGGAAGGAGGTAGTGGTGGTGCTGAACTCGCATTTCTCGACCTTGACAAAGAGGCGGTTTTCAAGGAGGCGGCGGAGCACCTGGCGAACATGGTTAGTGTGCTCCGTCCTGTCCCGGGAGAAGATCAGGATGTCGTCAAGGTAGACGTAGACGAACCTCCCGATCATGTCTCCAAGCACATCGTTCACCAAATTCTGGAACACTGCGGGTGCGTTGGTCAGGCCGAATGGAACCACCAGGTACTCCCAGTGGCCGCTAGGGGTGTTAAAAGCGGTTTTCCATTCGTCGCCCTCCCTGATGCGCCGGAGGAGGTAAGCATTCCGCAGGTCCAGCTTGGTGAAGATGGCCGCTCCTTGGATGACATCGAATGCCGAGGACATCAGTGGGAGCGGGTAGCGGTTCCTGATCGTGATCTTATTAAGGCCTTAGTAGTCGATGCAGGGGTGCAGGGAGCCATCCTTCTTCTTCGCAAAGAAAAAGCCTGCCCCCACGGGAGAGGAGGATGGACGGAAGATGCCAGCCGCAAGGGACTCCCTGATGTACTTGTCCATGGCCCCCCTCTCTGGCTCAGACAAGGCACAGACACGACCCCTAGGAGGTGCTGTGCCAGGCTGGAGGTTGATAGCACAGTCATACGGGCGGTGCGGGGGCAGGGACACCTGCACTCTGGAGATGTCTGGCCTCCCCTTGGGAGCTGGTCCACCCGCAGAGCAAGAAGGTCGGGAGTCGAGGAGGCAGCTGGCCGAACAGGAGGCACTCCACTCCCGCACCTCATGGCGGGCCCAGTCGATCACCGGCCCGTGTTGCGCCAACCAGGGATGACCCAGGACAATAGGAGAGCGAGGCGTCTCAGTCGCAAACAGCTGGACCTCCTCGCGGTGGTTACCGGACGCCAGCAGCTGGATGGGAGCAGTCCGGAAGGACACCTTGGCAAGAGGTTGCCCACCCAGCCCTGAGATGGACAATGGGCTGGGAAGCTGGCATAGGGGAACCCCCCACTCGGCAGCAGCTCTGGCGTCAATAAAGCTCTCCTCAGCCCCCGAGTCAATGAGGGCGGTGGTCTTGCGGGAGCGGCCCTCCCAGGTCAGGGTCACAATTACGCAGGTCCGGCGGTAGGAGGAGGTCTGCTTGGATGAGGAGCCCACCAGTACTCCTCCAGACGCTACTGGGCGCTGTCTTGACGGACAGCCTCGGACCGCATGACCCTGCTGGCCGCAGTAAAAACACGCCCCCGACCTCCTTCTCCGTTGGCGCTCCTCATGGGTGAGCCGGGACCTCCCGATCTCCAGGGGAGATGCCTCTCCAGGAGAGAGTGTGGTGGCGTCCCCCCTCAGCTGGTCCTGAGGCGACGCGCGATCAGGGCACGGGGGTTGGATCTGGCCAGAAGGGGCAGAACGTCGGCCAGGGCCAAGGGTGAGCGCCCTCTCCTCCAGGCGGCTGTCGATGCGCAGGGCCAGGTCTATAAGGGCCTCTGGAGACTCAGGGATCTCACAGAAGAGCAGTCGATCCTTGACTGGTTCGGACAGCCCCTGGAGGAACACGTCACAGAGCGCCTCCTTGCTCCAGCCAGAAGTAGCTGCCACCGTCTGAAAGTCGATGGCATAGTCTGCCACCGATCTCCTCCCCTGCCTCATCCTCAGTAGCTCTCGCCCTGCAGCTCTCCCCTGCTTAGAGCGGTCGAAGACATGCAGCAGTTCCTCCGCCAAGGCCTGGTAGGTGGTGGTGCAGGGCAGCCGAGCCTGCCATGCGGCAGTTCCCCACAAGCGAGCCCGCCCCGTCAGCTGGAAAAGGACGACGGCGACCCCGGCCGGCTCCGAGGCGAAGGTGGAAGGCTGCAGAGCGAAGCACATCTCGCAGGAGGTGAGGAAGGCCCTGCAGAACCCTGGTTCTCCGCCGTACCGCTCAGGTGGAGGAAGGCGAGGCTCAGGACCTGGATGCGTGACCGGCTGCAGCTGGGGTGCTTCTGCTCCGGGCTGGAGCACAGGTGCAGCGGTGGCAAGGGGCCGGGTCGCAGGCATGGTGGAAGCCTGGCTGGAACCCGCCCAGGGGAGGCTGGCTTGCAGAGTGGTCGGGGCTGCCGTCAGCTCTTGGATCCGCTGCCGCTGGCGTAACAGCTCAGCCTCTTGCTGGGCGATCTTGCGCTCCATCCTCGCTGGTGTCTGTGAGACAGTGTCTACTGATATGAAATCAGGTAGACACCAGAAGCGAGGTGAAGGGAAATGAGGATTTATTGAAAAACAAAACAAAACAGGCACGAGGGCCAACGAAAAAACTTGGCCCAAAGGGTTGCAAAAGACAAACTAAGGTAAGCTAGACAGAGCAAAAAACTAAAGAGCTAAAAGGGCAAAAACAAAAAAACCACTGGAAACTCCAGGGAGATAAGCAAGAACAGAAATAATCAACGATACTAAGGCTATATACAAAAATGAGAACAAGGCTTGGGAACATGAACGTGAGCGTGAACTAGAGAACAAAACATGCACATGGAACGAGACTTGGAAACAAGAACTTGAACATGGAGCGAGACTCGAGACACTGTCTGCCAGCCAACTTCCACCGCATCCAGATAAAGGCTTAGAAATCATGACACATGAAGGGCAACACCTGGAGAAGGAGAAACAAGAGGCATGGCAAGATCAAGACATGGACAGAGATTGGATGACAAGACTTGCTCATTAAGAGGATGAGCGTGCTCAGCTTAAGTACCAATTAAGTATGCAGTTTGAAAGCAGCATGAATGTTCAGAACAGAAAAGCACAGCAAGATCTTGAAATAGCAAAGCCAACCATAGCTCAGAAATGTGCAATAACGAAGGGCGGGGCGGAACGCAGACAAGCGGTGGAGTGGCTGGGCAGACCTGGCAAAAACAAAACATGGAAAAGTAAAAACATGGACAATGACTATGAACTATGAAATGTGTAATCCTAATACAAGAAACTGTTAAAACTGTGGCATGAACTATGAGCATGAACTATGAACTATGAAATCTTGGTACATGAAACTGTTAAAACCATAAACAATATTGTCCTGGCCAAAGGCCTGGACCCTGGAACACAACATATAGTCTGACCGGTTCTTATGATGTATTATTTCATTTCAGATGAGTCCAAGCCCAGAGAAGACAGTAGTGTTTCAAAACATTTTTGACATTTGGTTTCCTCGGTGCATAGTACAGTCTTCTCTTTCATTTGTTGATGCAGTGATGTATGGTGTTTCATCAGCAAAGGTTTTCCAAAGTCGTCCCAGCCCGTGTGGATGTACACAGCAATGCAATGCCATCTGAATGGGCACACAGTATTGATTTTGAACTGCTTCCCTTATGCAGGAATTTCTCCAGATTCCCTGAATATTTTAGGAATATGAAGCATTTTGGATGTTTTTTTGTTGTTGTTTTAAACTATTGGATTATTTGATTGCCCAGGTTTTTTTGTTTTTTGTTTTGCAAAGTGGCGACTCTCAACTACTTGTTTCTAAAAAACTGGGCCTTTGTGTGAGCCACTTTTACTGTATATCAAAGCATGATAGCATCACCTGATCCACACTACAGCTGTTTTTAGCATTGAAACACTCAAACACTTTCACAGTCTAATTATTCCTCTTTATCAACTTCTTTTGGAATGTGTAGCAAGCATCCAATTGAGAAAGAGCATGTATTCATTTAAACTATTTATAAAGTTTAATACAGGAAGAGATTATTTACAAATCACTGCTTGCTTTCTTTTAGCTTTTTTCCGTACCATGTCAACATTTTCACCAAACTGACACCTGGAACCAATTAACTGATTAAAGGTAAAATTTGTGAACAGTTCTGCTCTTAAATGCTTACAATGTCGGTGATACAAGACGGTTCATGAGCTGCTGCAGACTCACAAGCAATATTTCATCTGCCACCTGTGTTACAGTGTATCTGTCAATGTTGCATCAGCGGAAGAATAGGCACACACTCTGTTCATGACCAGTTATTCCACATTCCTTTTGAATCCTTTATCAATGAACACACAGGCACTCTGACTCACTGATGGTAGTCATATTGCTTTCTGCCTTAGCCTCTCTGACAGATGGTTTCTTACTGCTGGCTCTGGTGCAAATACATACCAGTTTCATGAACCTTGCAGTATACTGTTTAATCAGGAGGCTTATAAAAGATCATACATTTGAAAAACATAGATTTTTAACAAAACTTTTTTTTTTATCGATTTTGAGTCCTGTTTGGGTGTCATTTGTCCATCTGTGGCAAATACTGAACCTTCTAGTGGAGGCAACCAGGTTTTTAAATGAAACTTCATTGACAGTGGAGGAATTGATGGCAGTCATGATGCTCAAAGAGGGACAAAAACATAATAATAATAAAGTATATGTAAGAACTTTATGAGACGAGGAGACGCTAGTGGTTTACTGCACTTTACTGGTAAGAAAAATGCAATAGCGTACAAAACTTGGGCCCCAGTAGCACATGTCTAACTTCTCCGTACCCTTCTAGTCACTTCCTACTTCAAGTAACAGTGAGCCAACGTCTACGTGCTTGGGCACGTTGATGTGAAAGCCCAATACATTACAGTAATCATGGGAGAACTCAGAGTGGCTCAGTATAGATACATAAAACAGTTAAGCACAAGAATTAAAGCATAGAGGGTCATGTGACTGTGACTTTCACAGCTGGTGAGCTTGAGAAGTTGGTCATGTTTGAAGTAAAGCACAATATCTTGCCAGTGTACTGTTAATTTGCATGGCGTCAATCTGGACTTACTCCTCAAACTTTGACAAATTTCATGCATTCTGATATTGCATATTTGAATAATATGCTGCAAATTGATAGTCTGTGGACATCCACAAATCAGCCATGCAGAGAGTGTGGCCTATTTCCTCATTAGTAGTAGGTAAGTAAATGTGTTATCTGGATTTATGTGGGTCGCGGTCATCATCCTGAAAGAATTATAAAGCATTAAGAAAAGCAGGCTATATCAGAATAAAGAATTTACTGAATGCACAATACTGGTTAGAAAACAGAGAGAGCCATTGATTATGCTGAACTTTTTCTTGAGAGAAATAAGGGTCATTTTTTTGTTTTCCTGGTTTAACTGAACGTCTGGTTTTTTTTTGTAATTCCAATCTTCAAACAGGGCAGCCTCAGGTTTATGACTTTCCAAGCTAAATTAGTTGCTTTCTACATTTTCTGAGAAAGGAAAGTTACTTGGAATGTGTAACAGATTCTCCTGGATGTCCCCTCCTGCTTTGTTAGCCCGGTAATACAGATGAAAGCAATTCGAATGATCTCTAAAACTACAAAAGATTTAAAAAATACCCGGATGTTGGAATCAAGCTCCATTTCTCTTTATGGGATTGTTTGGTGGCTAAGTCACTTTGATCTCGCACAGCTGAGGGGGAAAAGTGACGCCAACATGCATGGTTATGGATATGTGGCCATATGACACCGTGAGTAGAAGCCATATTAATTTTAATGCATCCAGTGCTTTTTCTTGGCCTGTTTTTAGCGTTTATATTGTTTCCATTTTCTCAGGTACAGCTAAATTGTTGCTGTCATGCCACTTCGCAAGCTGTGCACCGGAAGTGTAGCAGTCCCAGAGTGTCAGAAATTTCAGCAAAAAAAATACACACCTGGGTTGTTTTTTTTAATACTGGCAATGGCTTGAATTGGTTATGGTATCTGCCCCCCCCGGGCATAATAACACAATCTTCTTTCATGCAATTTTCCCTCTTTTTTTGGTAGGTATTGGCCTATATTGTGATGGCTGACCTGGCAACCTTACCCTTACAGTGTTCTATGCGGAAAGTGTGTCTGCCTCTTTTATCTGTGCCCCGCAACACCACTCCACTCCATCTTCTCTCTGCAAACTTGGAAGAATTTGACTCAATAGCTAAATAATTAAGGTCTTTCTTAAATTCATATTTGATATTTCAAATATTTTTACAACAGATAAATTCCCTCCCCACAGGTGCAAAAATAGATTTGAAATCAACGTGAAAATTTTTACAAAGGGACAAGGATGACCTGAGGTGCCTGTTTATGCAGAATATATGATCCCTTTCCCACAGAAGTTCTTCAACCATGGCAATGATCTTGCAGTAGAAGTTATGACCGATAAATCTGGGTGCACACTTCACTCACGGTTGTACTCAGCTGAAATTGAACTGCAGCCGAAGAACAGAGCCTAGAAGCATCAGTGCATCCTTTTAGGCTTTTTACACCAGTAGGGAACTGGTTCAGTTCTCGTATAAACACCTAAAAAAAAAAAAGACAGAAAATATACAGTTCTACAAGTTCTAATACTCAGATAGAAACAGAGTCCATCTGTGTGTGTGTGTGTGTGTGTGTGTGCGTGTGCGTGTGCGTGCGTGTGTGCGCTCGTGCATGTGTTAGTATGAGTGGGTGTCAGTCGTGGTTCTTGCAGGTATTGCAGGTTTGGTCACACTTTCAATGAAGTGTTGCTCATTAAGGCTTTATACGGCATGTATAATGCCTTCATAAATGAGACATAATATCTTCATGAATCATGAAAGCATCAATGTCATGCTTTGTAAAGGGTGAAATAACACATTATTATTCAGCAAGTGATGTCAGATGTGATATAACTGACAATGTCACTTAGCTAGTAGCTAGGGGGTGACATTGTCAACTGAGTGACATTGTCTTTGTCACATCTGGCATCTCATGCTGAATAAGGAAGTGTTACTTCACCCTTAACAAAGCATAACATTTGCTTATGTACGGCCAGTGGCGGGTGATGGACAGAAAACTGAGGGGGTGGAAAACATCCCTTGAAACGGATGAGATTAGTGACCCGATTTCAATCACTGTCCTTGGTCAACATATTAGTTTCCCTTATAATGAAATGTTTAGGCGAGGGAATAATAAATTCTATAAAATGTTAAACTCACATGCCTTAATAGGCAACTCTTCATGGAAAAACCACTGTGGATTTTCCGCGTTCAATTTTGTCACATCCTAAGCAAGTCGTCAGACGTGTGCATCATGATTGTTTAATTGAAAAAGATTGAAATGCGCTCTTTTTTGCGCTCAACTGATGCGTTTGATTTCTTGTCTTAACAAAGACAATTAGCTACACCTGAGAAGGGAGAGTTAAAGTGTCTTTTACCAGGAAAATTTACTGAAAACAAGATTAATAAGTGGTTTAAAGACATGTTAATCGCCCTCCTAGTTCTCTGTCCACCACCCGCCATTGTTTAAAACTTATGAAGACATTATGTCTCATTTTTGAAGGCATTATACAGGGTGTTTCAAAAAAAAGTATGCCCAAATAAAATCATATTTTTTTAGGAAAAAAACTTAATATTTTTTTAAGTGTAATATGTCATTGGAAAGGGCTGATTGAACTCTTTCCAATGATGTCTAGAACATGCATTCATTTCTGTTGTGTTCCGTGGTCTGAGTGTCTGGTTAGTCAATTTTAGGTTTCTATCATTTTGGTATGTCAGTTTTTAGTCCATGTCTTAGTGTTTACATTTCATTCCTCTCCTGTGTAGTCCAGTCCACGTTTTACCCATGTACTGTCTTTGCTTTCTCCCCGGTCACGTCATTGTTTGTATCAGTTTCTGTGGTAATTGATTGTGACACTATTTCGGGTGATTTAATGGATTCTGGGTTTCATCCTTCCTTCTGTTCTCGTTTTCTAGTTTCCCCTTGCTTTTCTATTCATACTAACATTACTAACAGTTTGTTGTTTTCTAAAATTACTAACCAAACTAACCTTGTATATAATACTAATCTACTAACGAGCACCCGGGATTGTATAGCTGCACTTACTAATTGACTAATTATCTCTCAGCAGTCGCTCTGTTCTAGCTCCGCCCCTCGCCTTACTGTTTACTGGCTTTGCTAAAGTTTCCCGCAGAATCTCTGCATTCTTATAATCTGTTCTGGCTCTTTTTCTGTACACTAAGGAGTCTTTTTATCCAGTTTATTTATCCCATCTTTGGGATTGTCTTGTGATCCTTGTCTGTGTGTTAATGTTAATCTGTTTTCGAGTAATTGGTTTCCCTCATGTTCCACCCCTTGTTAATTGGATTTAGTTTCAACACCTGTGTCTGTGTGTGCCCCTGCCCTATTTAGCTGAGCAGTTTCTGCACGCATGCAGATCTGACTTCACTCACGCACGCGCGCACGCATTCCCACTCTCACTCTCCCTGCCCGGTGCACTTCTCCTCTGGTCCCCTCAGTTTCCTGTGTGTTCTCAAGTTCAGCCTCCTTCCCTGTCCAGCCTGCCCTTCCTGCTGCTTTCAAGCCCCTGGTGCCCCCTGTGTCCTCCAGCGTCTGCTGTGTCCTTGTGCCAGTCTTCTTCCTCTGTCTCGTGTTGTCCTGAGCACCAGCCGCCCTGCCTGTCCTGAGCACCAGCCGCCCTGCCTGTCCTGAGCTCCAGCCGCCCTGCCTGTCCTGAGCTCCAGCTGCCCTGCCTGTCCTGAGCACCAGCCAAGTCCAAGCCATAGCCTCAGCCCCAAGCTCAAGCCATGCCAAGCCATGCCATAGCCATTACCTTAGCCCAAGCCATAGCCCCAGCGTTCCTGCCTGCCCTGAGCCCTGTGTCCTGTCTGTCCCCCTCCTGATGTTCTCCCTTACCCTTCTCCTGGCCAGCTGTGCCACCCAAGTTAGCCATCTGCCAGCTGTGCCAACTGTCTTGTCTTGTGAGTAGCTTCTAGAGTTCTGTTGTTCCCAAGTCTCGTTCCATGTTTTAGTCTTGTTCCAAGTTTGTTCCGAGTCTGTCCCCCCAGTTTCTGTTAGCGTTTTGGATTCTTGTTCTCCTGTTTCAGTGCTAGGCACGGTGTTTTTGTTGGCCGGTGTGCCCCCTTTTTTCCCCTGGATTATTTCTGTTATATTTCTGTATTTTAATAAATATCATTTTGGATCCCCGCTTCTGGCGTCTCACTCCCTTTTTGTGTCTCCCTCCTCTTCTGAGTTTCCAAGTTCACGTTCATGTTTCCACGTCCATGTTCCCAAGCTCATGTTTCCCTCGTGTATCAGACCGTAACACATTTCCATGGGTGTATGAGCAGCAATGCATCTTTTGTAGAGCGCCCAGATCCTTACTGTACCAATTGTTGTGTTCTTCATTACGAAGAATTGGGAAGAGAAATCAGACACACAGATTGATGAAGATTACTCATTTATTCAGTGAAATGTTCTCCAGAGTAAATTCATGGCCTTGGCTCCTCAACATGACCGCCCTCCCTATCAATGCATAGCTGGCATCGTCTGACCATGTTGCGGACAGCTAGTTGGATCTTTTGGCAATCATGGCGTAAGTTATCAACTGCCTGTGTGATCTTCTGCCTTAAATCATTCAGATTTGCTGGAGGTGTGGTGAAAACCTTGTCTTTCAGATAACCCCACAGGAAGAAGTCACAGGGGGTAAGATCTGGGGATTCCTGTAGGGTTATCTGAAAGCTAAGGTTTTCACCACACCTCCAGCAAATCTGGATGATTTAAGGCAGAAGATCACAAAGGCAGTAATGAAGAGCACAACATTTGGTACAGTAAGGATCTGGGTGCCCTTCAAAAGATGCATTGCTGCTCATTCACCCGTGGAAATGAATGCATGTTCTAGGCATCATTTGAAAGAGCTCAATCAGCCCTTTCCAACGACATATTACACTTAAAAAAATATTAAGTTTTTTCCATAAAAAATGATTTTATTTGAGTATACTTTTTTTAAACACCCTGTACATGCTGTATAAATCCTTTATGAGCAACACTTCATCTAAAGTGTGATCTCAGGTTTTCGATGAGTTCAATAAGTTATTTCAAAAAACAAAAAAGCATTGTTGTAACACTTTCAGAGCCTTAATTGTAATTTTGAAAGCAGTGAGCGAAGGCAGCATCCAAGTGCAAAGATGTAGTTTATTAACACAATTAATGATACGAACACGGGGAAAGCAGTCCCAAATACAAATATAAATAGAATACTTTACACAGTAAAGGTAGAACACTACGTCTACAGAGGCTGAATAGCAAATGGCAAGTGAGACTTCGTACTGCAGAGACTGCGATGCGAGCCTAAATGAGCTTAATTGAGAAATTGATACTCCTTAAGCGGCAAAGGAGAGGAGTGAGGAATGTGGATCGAACGTGGCTTGGAATTAGAACTCTGGTAATGCGGTCCTTTGTGGGCGAGGCATGATGGCAACTTGCCGCGAGGCGCACCCCCTGGAGTGCAGGGCGGTCCAGATGGGCGTGGTGGAATTTGCGGATGAGTTGTGGGTCCAGGATGTCATGAGATAGTGCTCAACCTCTATCCTCTGGACCGTAGCCCTCCCAGTCAAGCAGAAACTGGACCATTCTGTGTCGCTTGGAGTCCAGAAAGACGCGTGCCTGGTACGGCAGGGTTCTCTCGACCTCCAGGGCTGGGTTTTCGGGGACGGAGTGTCTCAGCCAACAGGCCTGCAATCACTGGCCTGAGTAGGGAGGCATGGAATTTGGGAGAAATTTTGTAGTTAGTCGGCAGTAACAATGTATAAGCAGAATCACTGACCTTCAGAAGGATTTTAAAAGGCCTGATGAATCGTGGGCTTAGCTTCCGGCAGGGCAGGCAGAGGCAGAGATCCCTCGTGGACAGCCAGACACAATCTCCTGATTGGCATCCCGGCGACTTCTTTTTGCCTGTACCTTCTGACGACAGAGAGCTCTGCGGATCTGAACGATAGCATCAGACCATACCTTCCCTGCATGACTGAACCAGGCATCCACGGCCGGCCCTTCTGTCAGGCTGGGATCCCAAGGACACAAGGGAGGTTGCCAACCGAGCACATGTTCATCATACACTGCATCTGATGATAAAATGTTAATTTTACTTTGAGAAGAAATTTGACCATTCATGGGTTAAGTAAAGTTAATGGGCTTTTTTGAGCATTTCATAAGCTGTGTTTGTTAAGCACTTTTTTATTACAGTTGATTGATTAAATTTTTATAAAGTAGTAGGGGTCGTCAGCACATCAAATGCGGTGTCATTCATTTTTAGCTCTTCAATGATGGGAACTGCAGTTTACTCAAAGGGATCAGTCATGTTGTTTCTTTGACTTAAGAATAGCTGGTACGTCAGGAGAAAGTCTTGTCCAAATGTGAAGAATGTCACTCGATCAACTTAGTTCTCAGCCGGTTTTTGTTCGGAGTCAGAGAAAAGGTTTGTCTAAGGTTTGTTACATATGTGGAGCCAAACAGGCATATCATTCTTACTGCCTGGCACCTCAGAGGAAACCTGCCCTTCTACAAACTCCAATGAAATATGGTAGGGGGAGAAAGTGATGGCGACTCTTCAGGAAATCATCATATTGGATCTCAATAACCAGAAATTGCATAATCTCATTGATCTCTGCCACATCGATGGAGGAGGGGGCTGTGAAAAGCCTGATGTCTTTCTCAATGGCAGCAAAGTCGAACAAGCTAAAAACAGTGTTATGATTCTGATTTGTCTGACCATGCTTTGATTACAATTCTGATTCCATGCCATGTTTTGTTTTTTTCTTTGTCTGTATGTCTTCCATATTCCATTCTCTCAGTTATATTCCGGTCCTTGTTTTGTTTCATGCCATGCATTGCACTTTGTCTCCCCTGTCTGGTCTCATGTCATGCGATTGCTCACTGCCCCAGTATTACGTGCCACATTTTCGGGTGATTTCATGGTTTCTGGGATTTCAAGTATTCCTTCTACTCTCATTTTCTTCCTTTGCCTTGCTTTTCTATAATTAATAACAGTACTAACAGTTTTTTATTTTAGTTAAAGATAGTAACCCAGACTAACATTGTTTATAATACTAACTTACTAACGAGCACTAGGGATTGTATAGCTGCACTTTACTAATTGACTAACAAGCTCTCAGCATTCGCCCTATTCTAGTCTCCGCCCTCGTCTTCACTCAATCTACTTTGCTGCGTTTCAGCGGATCCTCCGCACCTGTTAAACTCTGTTCTGCCTCATTATCTGTGCACGTTAGAACTCCCTAACTGTGTCATGGTTTGGGAGCTTTGTGAGCTCCTTTTGTTACTCTTGTCCGGGACGATATCGTTTTGCTCGCCGTTGGATTCCTTAGCCAGCTGGCATTGATTGTGGGCGTTGCCCGGACTCTATTTAAGCTCCTGTTCCTACTCGTTTGTGTTGCTGGAGTGTCATTTTGCTCTTGACGCTTTAGCCGATAAGGTCTTTGAGAAGACAGAGTATTGGCAGGATTTTAGCTGCATAAGAGGAATAGTGTTAGTGAGTAAGGGATTCGTTTGGTTTATTTTCCTTTTCTTTTGTATTTTGTTGAGCTCGCCTGTTTGCTACCACCGACGGTGTCAAATCCGTTGGTAGCGTGAGCCTCGTGATTTCTATCTGTTTTAATCTCTCAGCACTCTGCTGGTTTTTACTTTCATTTGGCCACTGCTCTTGGCATCTTACCACCAACGCCTTCACAAACTGGAGCCATGTCTGTCAACAGGCTGTCTTTATGATCCCTGTCCGCGTTTTGGCTTTCGCTTATTTCATGTGGATAGGAACTTCCTCGTGTTCATTCCTTTGTTAACTAGTCTGATCCAGCTCACCTGTTCCCGATCATGGCATGTGACTTCCCCTATGTGTATTTAAGTAGTCATTTCACAACCAGCCTACGTCAGAACGTTTCTCTTGTGCTACGATCCTTTATGCCTTGTACCCTTTGTGATTCTCTTCTGACTGGACCGTCCCCTTTTGTGATGTTGGCTTTGACTTGGATTTGTTTGCATCTGTGTATTGAATCTTTTTTGGCCGACCATGAGTTTTGTGTTTGCTGTCCTGGTTATAACTTGGATTATGTCCCTGGGATTCAGATTTTTGGATTGTGGACTTTGTATTGTTCCCTCCTGCTCTGCGGGGGTTCGCCCCCATTCCTAATAAAGTTTTTTTTTTTTGATTACTTGGTACTCGCGCTGTTTCCTGAGCATAACCTCTCAATCAGACCTACAAACCAGGCGAACTGAGACATGGGGTTGCACTTTTTTTACAAACAGGGAAATTTCACATTTAGATTTTATGTATTTGCAGAATTGTGGCTGTATGCCCGATTAAAGTACTGTAATTTCTCAGCCAATTCTGCCAATAGTGAGTGCAGAGAACTGTAATACCTACTCTAGGTAATCACTTTGACATGGACTAAAATGAAGCACGTCCTTTTAACCTATGCATGAGCATCAATCAACACCATTCACACGTTTATACTTCTGAGGCTGGCCAGCACTACTTGACTGTGAATTGGTTTGTATACTTGCTAGCTGGTTATCTTCCAGAAACCGAAAATGCAAGTTAATGACATTCAGTTCAGTTGAATTATATGCTGATGTTATACTGAGAAGAAAATGCTGCTTTGCTGCAGTGTTGCTCTCCGGAAGGGTTTTAATGTTGGTAAAGAATAAATTTACCAGTGACTGCAAGATGAGGGCAAGGGAAATGAAATGCTAAATATCTTCCGGATATGCCTAAGAACAAAATGAGGAATTTGCTGAGTAGGTGGCAGCATTTTCCTCTTAACGATTCCATGGGGAACTTTTGGACTGCACCACTGAATGTATAGGTGACTTTTCGGTTATATAGCACTCTCATTGCCTTGTATGGAATCTTGTGAGGAGGAATGCAACCTTCAAATTCTCAACATAATGAAGTTTTCTTTCTTTCTTTTGAAAAGACAATGGAATTGTACATTGTGCTATAATGCAAACATGTGCCCTACAAAATCTGTACCCTTTAACACTGATATTTTTGAGCAGACTGCTTTGACGAGCCAAGAAGTTACACTCAGCCATGCATATAACAAGCTTTGTCGTTCTCCCGATTATTTCCTGAATTCAGTCGCTGCTCTCTCTTTTTTTGAAATAAAGTCTCAACTATTCGTGCAGAAACAATGCACTGCAGGAGTGCAAAAAGAAAAGTTTGAATGAAAAGAGAGGAAATTATAAGTGCAGCCAAAGCTTTGAACTCCCAGGAGCCTCTACCTATGCAAGAGTTGGGATTACACTTTTGAATCACAATGGGAAGGAAAAAATCTCTAAAGAAGTAGTCTTTTATTGAGAATTGCATGTTTGGGGGAGGGAGTTTTAGTAAAGCATTTTGTTTAGTGCTGGGCCTGATGAATAATGACTCTGGCGATTAATTCATTAAAATATTGATTCACAAATTAATTTATGTTTGTATCCCCAGTCTTCCTTTGGTCTTTGTTTTTTCAAACAGGAAGTTACAGATAAATGTAGTGTATAGACTGTGAGCGAGGAGTCAGGCTCATGGGAGACCTGGAGGTAATTACAAACCATTCAGCAAATACAGCCAGTCAGCAAAATATGACACCTGAGTTGAATGGCCCAGCTGGCAAAAGAGCTAGTCTGACATACACCAGGGCCACAGAATTGTATTCCTGTGTGACAATGAATTAAGATTTGGATAAATAAAGATTTAATTGACTACAGAGACAGAAAGGACGTAATGGATCTGGTAAATCTATAGGAGCAGAAAAATGAAATTGGTTGCTATTGCATTTTACAAGAGTGGGGTGCAATGAACACGTCCCTAGTTTTTAATAAAGTGTAAAGTAGACTGGGGAATTTAAAACACAAAAATGAATGTGTAATGTAAATGAAATTAAGTGACTTACAAATTCTCCTTTACCAATATTTCGCTGAAAACAGCAGAAAGCAAAAGTAAAGAGTAAGGTTTCACCTGATCAACTGCATTGATGTTTGTAAATCAGGGCTATTCCACATTATCCAGTTAGGGTCGGTGTGGGTGCTGGGTTTCGCTCCAACCAAGCAGTTACACACCTAATATTGCTAATCATCTCCAATAGGCTCTGCTAAAAAGCTTGATTGTTAGTATCAGGAGTGTAACAACTTGCTTGGAGGGAAAACCTGCACCCACAACGGCCCTCACCGGATAATGTGTAATAGCCTTGTTGTAAATATTTGCAAGTTCTGAATTTGATGTGGACTGCGCGCTCCAGATCAACCGGGAATGGAGAACGGAAAGACTTAAAAGAAGAGTTATCAAAGGCAGGAGTGCAGCATTGCCAACAATAGTAATAACTCAGCAATTTACTAGCCTGTTACTGAGTCCCATCAAAGAAGGGAATTTCCGAATCTGGGACATTCAAAACAGAAAAATGGGAATATATCACAACCTCAATTCCACAAGAATTTGGACAGTATGCTAAGTGTAAATTAAAACTGATATTAGTGATTTCTGAAATGTCTTGAGCTGTTGTAATTGAAAAAGAAAAATTAATATTTAAAGCCTCACCTTATCAATTGAACTGATGCTTGGAAACATTCACAAACGCTGAATTTGATGGCTGCCACACATTCCAAAACTAGTGGGACATGAGAATGAAAAGACTTAAAAAGTTGGGGAATCTTAAGAAAAACATCCATTTGGAACATTCCACAGGTAAACAGGTAACTGACAGTGCAGTTATGATTGGTTATAAAATGAGCAGACACAAAATGTTATTTTAACTCAACATTGGTATAGCACTCACATAAACCTGTGCAGCATTTTAGAAAACTCCTGTTATTCTCAAATGTGATATATAAATAAATAAACTTGAAATTTCCATTTTTGTCGGAATTAAAAAAGCAGAAATCTGGTTGTTTTTCCCAGTTTTCATCTTCAAGTTGGCAATAGGAAAATAAATTAAATCAAACCAGAAAACAACTTGTTTTTCAGATTTTTTGCTTATTCATATGATGACTATCATATATGGAAAAAATCGCAAAATGTGTGGTGTCTGGTTTCAGATCCCTTCTTGGTTTAACACCTCATTTTGGTTACCCAAATGCAACATAATTCCCTGGATTATGGTTGTGAATCACATATTGTGAGAAATCGTTTTGCACCTGAGAAGTTCAAGGTTAGGGCCGATAAAAACACACATTAAGAAAGTTACATCATTCCCATTTCAAATGCCACAAACTAATGAATCTCAGAAGAATCAAACATCTTGAATGTTGAATGATGGCCAGTCTCAAAGAAAAGTTTGTGGATGCATTAATCTCCATTAAATGACTGCATCCAGATGGCAGGGATGATACAGAATAACCAGATGTCGCTGACAAAGTGCGTCTTCTATGACGTCACAAAATTGTATTCCATAAAATGTCCTCTGCCATGACAGACAATGCATAAGAACTGAATTGACTGCCAATGTAACGATAACAGCGAGGACAAGTTTCACTACCAAAAGTTTTCTCAAACTTTGTTTTGCAAATCCAAAAGAAACCATTTATCACTACTGTAAAACATTATAATTTAGTATGCATTTTTAAACGCTTCTTTTTATATATTACCAGCATATACTGCATCTCAAAACATTGTCAGTGGCTGTGCTTGCATAGATGGATGGATGGATGGATGGATGGATGGATAGAGGTGATGGGTCAGATGATAAATATACAACAAAGTGAAAAATAAGTTTTTGGTTTCATTTCATTTCCTATCTGAAGACAAAAACTGGAAAAGCAAGTGGATTTTGGTTTCTCAAGAATAATAGAGAAACAAAATCATGCATTGCATATTTGTTTATCCTGTTATTAAAGACGTTGAAAATTGCTTTGGACAGGAGATACTCAGAGCACTTTGGCATTAGCATTTCTGTTCTCTCTGCTGAGAAGCATTTGTCCCTTTTATTTGATAAATCTGCCACTAAAATAGCAAAGTGCCAAGTCGTGAGTGCACCTCGATTTTAAAAGGAATGGAAAATGACGCACTAATTGGTTTATTTAATATTTCACCCCAAACACCCCTTTAATTAATTAGGGGACTCATTTCAAGCCCTTTGAGCCATGTGCTTTCAATTGGACAGTGTATCGAGTGTGTTACGACTAATGGAATCAAGGGCTCTCCTATGACTGATCTGCTTTCCCTGTGCATGCTTGGTAATCAGCTTGGGTGCCTGAGACCCTGAGTACCTGAGATCACTGCCTATGTAATCCTTGAACTAGTGGGTTTGGACACATCCTAAATTTACTTGCACACCAATTTCAGACTGTAAGCTTAGATTGATAAAATCCCTTTCATGCTCCAAACATGATTTCACTTTGAGGCTGAAATGAGTATAGGACTTTACGTATCTTGGTAATAATCTGTGTCTATGTCCTGTACACTAATGTTTTTATGTTTAATGGTATGACCTAACTAAACAGAGTGCCATTTTACTCACATTCAGAATCCACTGTAACACACTATGAAGCAACAGTACTTCACCTACACCAACATGACAGCTGATGAACAACCACAATGCATCACTAGACCACTGTACTGCATTGCCATCAGATCATCTTCCCTTAGGTCACTCACCATTTTGCAGTGCACATACCAAATGACACAAGACATCAAAAATAGCACATACTGCCCAACTGCTCAGCACCCTTTGAGGAAACTTCTAAATCACGTCAAAAATGAAATCAATTTCTTAAATAGTGACTGTTGTAAGGTGCTGCCACAGGTCAGCATCATAATTTGACTGCAAAATTAGTAAACAGTTTAAATTGTTTACATGAAATTAGATTATTGGAATCAATGGAATTCCATAAAGACATTTCAAATTATCTTATTTCATTTAAACAAGTTAGACAATCATGAAACACATGCATTGCTTCCGACCCCTGAGTAAACAAAAGCGTGAGAAGTCCGTAGTCATAATCGGTTACCAATTACTAGAAGTGAAATCCACCATGAGGCCCGTGAAACTGATAAAACTCCATGCACAAGGACTTCAATTACGCGCAAGAATCTCTTACATACGCAGTGATTGAATAATTGCTGACAACAGCAGGAGAATGTAAATATGCCACTAAAACATACACCAAGTGCGTGAGAGTTGACAGATATGCGTTATTAATGAAAACTGACCACATCTGATAATGTTGAGAGTTTTTGGAATTTCTGTAATTGTAATTTAAATGAATGATTGAAAACAGGTCATGACCAACATTGTTTTTAAGGGATGGGTTTGAGCTTCCCCTGTTGCCAGCTCATCAGCCGCCACTGGTATGAACTTATGTGCCATGTAGCCAGACTCTATTCATTCCGGATGATGTGCATTTATTATCCTCTTCCCTGTTTCTCCCATGCACAGTTACGTATTGATTTCATTGGGTCCCTCCATGAAAACAGAGTTCCCTGTTGGAGGTTTTGCTCATTCAGAATTTTATTTTCCAGTAAATCAGCATGCTCAGTTGAGTCGTTAATTGAAAACTGCTCAGCTAGAAATCAGCTTGTAGAAAACAGGTAAAAAACAATACAATTTTTTCTTCCCAAGCAGTTTCAGTGAAGTATTTATCAGACACAGTTGTTCTGTAAATGGTTGTCATTTGCAAAGCCTGCACAGATTTTACAGGTATTGCTTTTAAGGGGTCTTCAGGGTAAAGTGTAGAAATAACCATGATAATGTAAAGACCAAAAAATGAACATACTCCACATGATTTTAACCTCATACAATGTGGTACTTTGATAAAAATTACATGGTTCCCATGGAAACGGCACTTTATTGACAAAATCAGAAAAAAATTTTGTGGCACTGATATTTCAATAACCCATGGTCAGATTTTACCATTCAAATTAGTCTCATATGAAACATTTAAAATTGTTCAATGAAATGACTTCGGATTTTTTTGTTTGGAATATTTATGAATATTTAATGAGCTCTGTTATGTAACCATAACAAATATCGCTATCATCAACTTGATTCATTTTCTAAATTAACCCCCTGGGGATGAAGATTAACATTTCTAGAAAATCCTATGTTATTTCATAGATCTCCAACAGACACAACTAGATTCCAAATTTCAAGTCAATCAGATGAATATTAATGGTTTTATGAATGCCACAAGGTTGAAAATCAGTCAAAATAGTGATTTTCTGTAATTTGCATTTAAAGTCTCAAGTAACAATTGAGGCAAAGATAAAACATAGATTCTTGGTGTTTACTGGCATCTCACTGCATTCCTTTATTTATTTTATTTCTTTGATGTGAAATTTTCAAAAAAAAAATTTTTTTTCATTTTTTACCCTGAAGACCCTTTAATCTGATGGAATTTTTTATTTATCACAGTTTCAGATTTTAGCAAAAATTTCAAAAACTGTGATATTATCTCAGAAACAGAATATTTATAATCCCATTCCATTGAGTTCATTTATTTATTTAACCTTTTTTAACCAGCCAAGTCATTAAAAACAAATTCTTGTTCAACAATGGTGGCCTGGTAAACGGCAAAGCCTCTTCACAGAAGTGGATAGGGGCTAAAAAAAGGAGTGAAATTTCATTTTTAAAAGACAGCAGCACACATCAAAACACTTCCAACTCACTCATTACTTACATACAATCACAACAAGCAGTGCATGTGATAATAAGCATGAAGTAAATAATGTGCAGTCTCGCACATAAGTAGGTGTGATAATAGCAGACAACAGCATCAGACAATACAACTACAAAACAGCGGTAGCATACACAAGCAGAAAGACAAACAGACAAAGCAAAACAGCAGCATTGTGTGAACAAAAATATGCCTGGGATAGCAGTTAGCAGAAGAGACACAAAAGTTAAGTAATTAGTGGGTCGGGAAACAGCTGCATGTATCAGATGGAATGCCCATATTACCTAACTTGGAGATAATTTCTCCAGTTTTAATGCTTTTTGTAGGTCATACAATTCTTTGGCTGCTCCAAACTGGAATGGCCACAAACTGAATACAACATTTGTTTTCGGAACTTTAAACAGAATATGGTGAGCATTTTTGGGCTGGGACAGTTGATATTGATTCCTTTATTGTAGCCACACCTCTACCTTTAGATCCTGCTCTGTACTTTTAAATGATGTAACTAGGTGCAACTTTCTGGAAAAGAATGCAATCTCTAGCCAGCTGGGATGATAGTCGCCACAAAAAACAAAACAAAAAAAAAAAAAACAAACTGTTGTCCAGCGTTGGCTTTCACCTCAACAATTATCTGTCAACCACTGATTACAGTGTCTTTCTTGGACGTTGTATACCATTATATACCGGGAGATTCAATAAAGATGTGGAAAGAATCCATACTCACAATTTAAGACCTTCTTTGGCCGTAGTATTTGTAGTTTACGATATCCCAATTATGCTGGATTTGGGGGAAGGGAGTGTTTTCTCTGTTCTCTTTTTAGTTGTTGTTATTGTTGTTGTTGCTCTTCAGACCAATGAGGGTTCTTTAGATAGGTATGATCAAAGAAATATTTCCACTGGTCTGTAGGAATGACCAATTGACAGGTATAAACAGTGCAGTGGAGAACATTTAAATGGTAATTTGAAGTAGACAGAGTGATAGAGACCACTAAGCTTCTAGAATATGCCCTAGTTGAGCAATATATGCCATCACCATAGTTTTACATAGGATGGACGGTCATTTAAACCAGACTTAGATAAGCAGTGGGACTGAGGTTGGAAGACATTCTGTACAAGAAGCAAATTTTAGATTAGACTTAGGACTGCCACCTTATGAGATGGCGCAAGAAGGACAGGGGGTTGTCTTGCCAGATACACAAGTATTTGTGTTCAGTATCCTGGTCTAAAACAGCCCATAGAGGGAGGTGATATCTTGGGCTCAAGGGGCACAGAACCCTTTGTACTAAATCATATGCCATTGTTTTTGTGATGTTAAGCTGGAGGTGTAGGGTGGAGTAAGGCTGTTGGACCCTAAGTAAGCTATCCTGAAGTGCTGTAATTACTGCAAATGAGGAGGAACCTCAGTATTGGCCAAGTAATGCCCAAATTTGTGCTGAAACATACACACTTGCCTTGTGGACACAGTACAGGCTGTAATTTTTGACCGATTACTTTCATATTTGGTATGGTCATGTGTTACACTTCACCTATGATGTCATGGTGTTGGCCCGCAGGCCCTTCCCCCTGCTGCATTCTTCGCCTCCACCTTAACGAGCCACACCTGTTGCTCATTAAGGTGGAGGTGAAGTGTTAGTATTTAAGGGTTGGCTGGGGAGGTGTAGCCCAACTCTTGTTTACGTTCACCCAGGGGCGCCACTAGCAATTTTGAATCCTATGACCCCCACATATATAGTACACACACACAGACACAGTTGTATACACAGCGCTGTGAAAAAGTATTTGCCCCCTTCCTGATTTCTTTTTTTTGCTTTTCATATTTGTCACACTTAAATGCCTCAGATCAACAAACAAATTTTTATATCTGACAGAGATAAACAGAGTAAATACAAAATGCAGTTTTTAAATGATGATTTCATTAGTTATGGGAAAAAGCTATCCAAACCTACCTGGCCCTATGTGAAAAAGTAATTGCCCCCTGAACCCTCGGCGACACCAACTGCAATCAAGCGTTTGCAATAACTGGCAATGAGTCTTTCCCCTTTCTGTAGAGGAATTTTGACCCACTCTTCTGTGCAGAATTGTTTTAGTTTAGCCACATTAGAGATTTTTTGAGCATGAAAGGTCTATTTAAGGTCATGCTACAGCATCTCAATGTGATTTATGTCCGGACTTTGACCACGCCACTCCAAAACTTTCATTTTTGTTTTTTTTAGCCATTCAGAGGTGGACTTGCCGGTGTGTTTTGGATCATTGTCCTGCTGCATAACCTCAGAGCGCTTGAGCTTGAGGTCACAAACTGATGGTCACACATTCTTCCTCAGGATTTTCTGCAAAAGAGCAGAATTAATGGTTCCATCAATTATGGCAAGTCGTCCAGGTCCTGAAGCAGCAAAGCAGGCCCAGACCATTACACTACCACCTGTTCTTTTCATGAAATGCAGTGATACGCCAGATGTATCCGGACGCATACCTTCCAAACAGATCAACTCTTGTCTCATCAGTCCATCAGATTATTTTCCCAAAAGTCTTGGGGCACTTCAAGATGTTTTTTTGGCAGATATGAGACGAGCTGTTGTGTTCTTTTCGCTCAGTGGTGGTTTTCGCCTTGGAACTCCCCCATGGATGCCATTTTTGCCCAGTCTCTTTATTATTATTGAATTATGCACACTGTCTTTAACTGAGGCAATTAAGGCCTGCAGTTCTTTAGATGTTGTTCTGAGTTCTTTTGTGAGCTCCTGGATGAGCAGTTGATGTGCTCTTGGAGTAATTCTGGTGGGCCGACCACTCCTGGGAAGGTTCACCACTGTTCTGTTTTCTTCATTGGTGATTAATGGCTCTTACCATGATTCACTGGAGTTCCAAACCCATAGAAATGGCTTTGTAACCCTCTCCAGGCTGATAGATGTCAATGACTTCGTTTCTCATCTTTTCTTGAATTTCTTTAGATTACGCCATTATTTATTGCTTTTAGAGATCCATTTGCCTTCACTTTGTCAGACAGGTTCTATTTAGGTGATTTCTTGATTCAACAGGTCTGGTAGTAACCAGGCCTGAGTGTAGTTAGTGAAATTGAACTAAAAAATGTGGTTAATCACAGTTAATTCCTGACTTGACGGGGGGGGGGAGGCAATTATTTTTTCACATGGGCCCGGGTAGGTTTGGATAGCTTTTTCCCCTCAATAAATAAAATTATAATTTAAGAACTGCATTTTGTATTTATTCAGGTTATCTTTGTCTAATATTTAGATTTGTTTGATGATCTGAAACATTTAATTGTGAATGTAATAAATAATAAAATATGCAAAATAATAAGAAATCAGGAAGGGGGCAAATACTTTTTCACAGCACTTATATATATATGTATGTGTGTGTGTGTGTGTGCATTGAACACTTATAGGAAATATGAACTTTCATTTGGTGACATTCAGCTTGACTGTTGATGACATTTGAAGGTCAAACTTGACATAATACAATTACAATGACTTGTCTTGCCAAAACAATCACAGATGGAGTCAAGGTTTGTATTACAGACATATAGGAAGTCATATATGAGCTTTTATTTGGTGACCTTCGTATTGACATTCAAAGGTCAAACGTGACTTGGTGAAAATTCAATGACTTATATCACTAAACAGTCACAGATGGTGCCTAAGTTTGTGTTTCAGACATCTAGGAAGTCACATATTAACTTTCATTTTGTGACATTCACCTTAACTCTCAGTGACCTTTGAGGGTCAAACTCCACAGTGAAGTTACAATGACTTGTCTCACCGAAATGGTCACAGATTGAGCCAAGGTTTGTACAGAGACATTTAGAAAGTCATATATGAAGTTCATTTGCTGACCACAACTTGACATTCTGTTATCTTTAAAGTTCACAACTGACATATTAATTAACATCTATAATATATTTGAGGTCGATGTCTGTCTGTCTGTGAGTTTGTACACGTTTTTCTCCAACATTTCTCAACCGATTATCACCAAATTTTGGGGTGAATATCCACTTGGACACCAGGAAAGACTTGACGTTGTCCAATTTTTGAAAAACGGTCATGCACGCAAAAAAAAAAATGGCCATTTCACTCCGGGTAGCGGGTAGCAGCTAGTATTTTAATGACTGGTATCACCAAAGCTACTTCAGAGCTTAGGATTGTATTACAGAAGGTCTTATAAATGTATGTGAACTTTTATTCAGTGACCTTGACATTGATTTTCATTGATTCACATGTCAAACTTCACATGAAATTTTCATAACTTGTATCATTGCTGTAAGACTGCTTGCTAGAAAGCTACAGGACCTTTATTCCTATTTTTTGCTGCTTATTCTTTAGCTGAACTTTGTAATTACCATGCAATAGGGAAGACATCCCTATCGATAACAAATTAAGTCTTAAACCTATATGGATGGTGGTACTCCCCATTCATAATTCATGGAGATTGGTTTTTATTGTGACCTCTGTGCAGCTGTATTTAGCTTCCATTAGACAATATATATCTTCCATTAATTTTGTTCAAGAAACTTTTTGACATCCATGACTACACTATACTGGTATGACTATATTTGCTGTTCATTTTCAGCAGAAAGTGGTGTGTTATGTTTTCAAAAAGATGCTCTGTGTTAGTGCTCTGAAATCATAAAATGTAATGCTGTGAATTTTAAAAATTGAGTTCAGTTTTCGTTATTTCGAGGCATTTGCTTCTAAAAGTACTCAAGTCTGCAGACTGGTTTTTGAAATACCTCAGCAAAGAATCAAAATGGAGGCTAGAAGGTTTAATATGTTTTAAGACATCTTTTCTGATATTTCATCATGACAGCTTACGCCAGCTGTCATAGGCTATATACTGTATTTAACTTCAACAGACATACTGTACAGTATAGCATGTCTGTTGTAGTTAAATATATAGCCTAAGCAGTGTTCAAAACTGTCATGTAACATGCAAGAGAAATGTAATTAGTTGTCTATGCTTGAATTCTCTTATTTGCATCGCAAAAAGGTGGCCAGTGTTTGTGCGGTGTACAAGTAGCTAAGTATAGGCTAAAGTTATCAAAATTATTTGCTCAAATGACTGATGAAATGGATAAAATTTTTGCTACAGGGGCGGTGAAGTAATTAGCAAGGAGAGTGGGCAGAAGAAACATATTAAAAGCCCAACAAAAAGGCTCAAACGTTTCCCATTATATTTCATAAGAAAACATGAGCAGGAGCCTATGCTACATGGTTGTAGCCCGCTCCAAATCAATTATATTCAGTGATGTATACAATTCGTTCTTCAGTAATTCCTGTGAAAGAACCATATCAATGTGGAGGATATGGTGAAATGCAGTCATGGCTTTTTGCCGTAAGTCTTAAGTTCCTTTCGCAGTATGCTTTGAGTCATTGTCAGTTTATTTTGCGAGCTGTCATCCAGTGAGTGTTACTGTAAAGCATTGGGCCGGATCTGAGCTGATAAAACAGCATTATACAATCCAGAATTCATCCTGCTTCTTTTTTGAGCAGTTCTATAATCAATAAATAGATACATGCCATAGCATTATCTCCACCATGCTTCAGAGATGAAGGGGTTTGCACTGGATCATGGACAGTTCTGTCCCTTTTTTGCATTCTTCTCTTCCTATCATTCTGGTACAAATTAATTTTTGTGAGCTTTTGTCCTCCTGTTTCAGGAAACATAATCAAGGAAAGTCTTCTCTTTAATGTTGACTTTTCATTTTAACCACTTACTTAATAAATGAAAAAAGAAGAATTATGCTCAATGTCATCAGCTTCAAATATGACATCATTCATTAAAAGGTGCTATCCTACTTATTTATTTGTTTATTTATTTATTTTGATATGAGGTTTAAATTTTGAATATATAGGCACACAAGAGAAGTGTTACAAGAGAATATCTCCAGCACCTGCAAAACATGGTCTGTCAAACTGGGACACACAACAATTTTTTTTTAAACTCAAATTGTTCAGTCTTTTTCAAAGACACTCTTCTGGGTTATGAAAGGACTTGGAGCAAGCAGTGATGTCTTCAATTCAGTATATTTTGAGTTGTATAAGGGTTTTCACGACATTTTCTCTGAGCGTTTCTGAATTAACTGAATTACCTCTTACCCACCAATGCATACACGAACAACCCCAAAACTGTTGGGAGTTGGGATAGTATGTTAAAATAAAATTAAAACTGTACTGTATTTGTACATGATCTTTCATCTGTATAACCTTGTAAACAGAACCAAATCATATTATTTGATGTTTCACAACATGAACATGTGCACAAACTTTTTCTGATTTTTCAAAATCAACACTTACTCCAAGGTCAATTTTTGCAACATTAAAAAAAAAAAAAGCTGTGACAGTGAAGTATTTATCACTGTAATGTTGCCATTCCTTTTCACAATACCTAACCTTGTGTGGTGTTCATATTTCTATTACTCAGCTAGTTTTCAAGGGTCTAGCTGCTTTTTGATGTTTTAAATTCAACACAATCAAACAATTTTACATTAAAATACTAAACAGATGTTTACTTCACCCCAATTGCAAGCAATATAAATGGTTATTTATGGCATATATGGGTAATATTTGCCCTTTACCTTGTCGGATTACATTAATTTTAAAAAATTGCTTCTCGTTCTTTGTTGTTTCTTAGTAAAATGTAATTTTAAAAAATCAATTATAGTTAAAATATCAGTGGAAAAAAGATGTTTATCTTCAAATTTACAAATGAAACAAACTTTTTCATAACAACTGATTTCTATTTCTTCAAACTTCATTCGAAATTTAACCCATCCTGTTCAGTTTACACAACACAAGCTGAACACATACTGTACCTATATCAGTCTATACAGCACATCATCCCCATTGAGCACAATGCCTTTTCATAGCACGCTACACAACACATGAGGGGCACAGCTGTATTTTGTGTGTGTTGCATATGTACTTCTTGCTCATGATGCATGTATAGTGTTTTTCTGCCCATCTTTGGTCCACACACTCAGCGCTGACCGCAGGCTAGAATAATGAAAACATCAGGGATTTTACTAACACCTCTCTCTCACTCGGAGCTTCTTGGCAGATTCCACTCCTCTTCATCAAGCCTCAGATGTATGACAGAACGTTGATATGTTGCTCCACCTGACATTTCTTTGCTGGAAGACCGATATAAGAAGTTGTCTAAATCTGCGCACCACATTGCCACCTAAAAATGGAGGCAAAACCGACCTTCGCAAAAATCTATGTCTGGCGACGCTTCTTCATATCTTGACACAAGAGGCAATGCAATGTTTTCACTGATTTGACATTGAACCCAGCAATGCTGCAAGTGGACGCCCCCATTTTTATCCAAAAAAATAAGTTCTGGCTAATGGCTTCCGCAGTCACACATCCAAGGTTTGATGAGTAACGAATTACCTGAGGTTTGCTGAGTGACCTCTCTCTGTCTCTCAGTCGGACGGAAGGAAGGAAGAAAGGAGGGAATGAAGGAAGAAGGAAACCTCTTCCTGTACATCATCATCAAAAGCTTCTCTCTCTCCTGAAATAATTTGCAAGGCCATCTGAGCAGAGATTCTTTTGGCCATCTTGATCAGTTGAGATAAATTACATTGGAAAAGCTGTATTTATTGTGTCCCTCCCCGTATTTGCAGGAACCTCTGTCTTGGTTCCCAGAAGACAGAGGGTAAAATGTGCAGGAAAGAGAGAGCAGACCGGTGTCCATGCTTTAATTTTACAACTCACACAAAACACACACACACACACACACACACGCACGCACGCACACACACTAACAACAGGCCCAGACAGGAGGAGGACAGAGTGAAGGTACACACTTTTATTTGCCCCGGGGACCCAAACATCCCGTATGAAATATGTATGTGTTTGTGTGTGTGTGGTGGGGGGGGAGTGGGGGGTGTACAGTGTGTGGTCATCAAGAATGTGTTCTGATATACAGTATGTTCCTCACAGGAAATGAGCCAAGGCCAATGAGTCTGAGTTTGAATCATTTTTCCTTTGATAAAAAATGAAAATGGCTCCCACAGACCCGAACACCGTACAAGGTTTAGGGACTGAAGATACCAAGCTGTGAGCTGTGTTGACCAAATAAATTCTACTCAAATGTTAGGACCTGTTGCGAAGGACCTCACACAACATCACTAGTTATGCTCATTTATACTCCAATCTTGCTGGACCGTGGCTTATGCTGCTGCAACTGAGAGGAAGTTTGTCTAAACAGATTGTGCTCCACTGTTTGGCTCATTTCATCGAAGCAATGTTAATCATTCAACCCAGGATCCAGTCAACAGTCCTCTATTTGTCCTACCATGAAAAACTGATTCCATGAAGCATTTGTTAACATATAGCGGTAGTATGATTTATGTACAATAGTCTATCAACTTCTGTTCATTCTTACATTTCTCTAATGAGGTTCAAATTGGAAACACATTGTATATGTTACACCTGGGCATGCTGGTTGGGGGGAGGGGGGATTACAATCGATGATTGCATGTCTCCATGTGTCCTGTTTTAATTTTTCGCTATTGCTGTCATGATATCTCATTGTGTACAGTCATGCACTTGATTTATGTTTTATTTTAAATTTTTTGTTGTCTTTATTCGTCGTTGAAAGATGTTTGTTATCTCTAATATTCGTATGTAATTTTTATTTCAGGGCTCCTTTGAAAAGCAGTCCAATTAAGGGGCTGTGAGGACTACCCTGGTTAAATAAAACTAAAAAAAAAACATAAATAAAAATAAATAAATAAAATGATACTTAGGCTGTTCCCGAGCCAGTCAGATGCCAAATTTGTTCCTGAGCCTTTTGTCTGTTCCAGAGTCAGTCTGAAGCCCAGTCTGGTCCCTGATCCTGCTTTTCAGTTCTGTACCTATCCAAAGAAACTTTGGTTTAATATTTATACTTTTGTCTGCGCCTGGCTCCATACCCCCCTCCCCCCTCCTCTCTAACAAAGAAATATAATCCTGAATTTAAAAAGAGTGATCGAGGAAAAAATATTCCTTAAATGTGTATTTTTCTCTAAAACATTTGCCCCACAGTCATTGGCACCTTGTGAAAGAAAACTCAAACTGAACTGTATTTCTATTCATGTTTTACTTCTTATATATACACAGCAATGATTAGAAAAACTTAACAGTATACCTGTACACTTGGGGTCCAAATATGAGGTGCCACAGGTCCCTTCATCAGTCATCACCATACTTAAGAAAAAAGAATACTGTAATGATGAGCTACAAAAAGTTGCTGAGCTTCACGACTGTGAGAGTGGAAATATAAACAGTTGTTGAAGTTGAAATGACCCTTTTCAATGTTTAGTGCAATATTTATGGATTGTAAGACATGGCAAGGCACAGAAATCTGACTGGAACAGAACAAGTGCTTATATACTGTGAGAAGGATAGTTAACCCCTTTGCGCAGAAGCCAAATCTGGCTTTTTAGGTGTTACCTGATTTAAGGCTTTATAATTCAAGAGTGCAGCTTTGCAGACAGGAAAGCTTTGGCTCAATTGAGTCTAGACACTTGAAGCATTTAGACTCCCATCGTATTTCAGTTTATTTTTATGATTTTGGTGGAGAAAAGAGGCTGCAAACATAAAAAATCTTCATGAGAATTCACCATTGAAATAGCAAAAAAAAAAATAATAATCCTGACAAATGAAAAACTGCTGGAGCTTAAATCTATGCATTTCTGGGATCATAAACTTCTTGACCACAAGTACAATTCATCTTGAACATTTCATTCTAGATTACCCGCTTGCTATGAGCCAAATTAGACAGCTACTCAGGTGTCTCCCCAAAGTCTGAGATCCATCAAAATGGCTCACAGTCAAATCATACATTAATCAGATATTTAACACAAATTAACTTTTGGGGCATGAAATTCAGCATGAAAGAATGATTTTCTGGTTGAGTTTAGCATGAATTTATCAATATCAGTGCAGTTGAACATCATTGGTCACCAATAACCTCTCCAAACCCAAAACATGCCTTTTCTCCGTAATAAAGTTAACAATATTGTCCATTTTTGTTCAAAGTCCACCAAGCATTAAATAAAGTGCTGATAAAACAGCTACAACATTCACGCTGCAATGAAAAGCTAACAGCTCTCACATCCGAGCTCATAACCTTACACCTTATAAGGGTAAAAACTCGCTAACTCAGTAATATCTGAATTCTGAAATATACCTTATTTTAACAGAACAGAAATTTAAAAAAAATCAAAATCAAACAACATATGCCTCCATATTCAACAGAATGGAGTAAGGAACGTACCGAGGGATCTACCGACGTGCATTGGCTGCTTGCATTTGGAGAAACGAAAACCTCGGCATTCGATGTCTTTAAACGCGGTATAAATTCTACAGCAAAAAGCCATATTGAGCAAAATGCAAACAGAGTAGAAGTATAACCTGTTTTCTTCATTGATGCCCTCCTCCAGAGACAGATGTATCGGGTAGAAGGAACCCTCCAGTACTGTTTCATTCGGAATAATTCCCACTGACCACGTCCATACAACATGTATCTCGTAAATGAAACTGAGCACTTCAGGCCGGTTTCGAGTGTCTTTGTATTTTTGGTATTGCATCATTTTCAGCTGCCCAACCGTGGCCAACATTCGAAGAATACAACCGACCTTACTTTTACGCTTAGCTTTGTATCCTATTCTTATTGTCCGATCAATGTATTTCAGTTATTGAGGAAAGTTTAAACACTCGGGAATTGGATAAGAAACGAGTCTATCAATACATCGTTACCGGGGAAGCTTCACGAGGTCGTGAACTATAACTGTAGAGTTAGGCAGATGAATCTGAGTATATAATTGAGTGACTGGCTATCGACACCAGTACTTGGGTGGATAGAAGGGAGCGCTGAATTTGTCAATGGAGGAATATACGCGTTAATCCATGGGAGGGAACTACGCATATTTTGTGTGTGATGACAGTAATTGACAGTAGAATGTGAGAGAATCAATACTATGTCGGATTGTTTGCTTCACAAAACATATTTTTTTAACCACTAATTGGAATACTGTTGGCTCACTGTAGCTAAAATGGTTGCTACAGAGGACTAAGTTTTTTTCTGTCGCATGTGATAATTTTTTATAACTACTGGATCGATTATATGGGCAAGGATATTAACCAGTTTGCACATCACGCTTAGCTGAGGAGTTTAATTCATGCAACTCCTGAAAAACAGTGATTGGAGGGAACTTCTCCATACTCTAAATCGCATTTCAGCTCTTCCTCCTTGTGAATATTCAATAGCTGATCCGGGGGTGCCATCTCGTGGTCGAGTACTGTAACTAAGTGCTTAAATTTGCATATCTGTAGACGCGAGCATCTACATCGGCAGAAAGGGGTTAACCTGGTAAATGGAAACTTCAATGTTTGCAGTTGGAGAATTTCAAAAACTATTTATATCTTTGGGTCAGAAAGTCTTCAACACTATGATCAGACACCATCTAGTCAACTACAAGACATCTGTAAGGGTTGTTCGAAAAAGTCTTTGTTGTTATCAAACTGCATGTACCAAACAGTATTGGAACCTTCAAAAGGACAAATTATGTGGTCAGATGAGGTAAAAAATAGAGCTGTTTAGCAAAAAGCACCAGCAATGGGTTTGGCATAAAAACAAAAAATGACCATTCCATGAAAAATCACAGACTAATTGAAGTGTGGAGGATCTTTGACTTGGTGGGACTTCTCTTCTTACAAAGGCGCTTGACAACTTGTTATCATGGATTCCATCAAGAGCCAGCAGTTATTAAATTAAAACCTGACTGAATCTGAGAGAAACCTCAAACTAGGCCATTGTAATGCCTGCAAACAGGACAATGAGTCCAAAGCATGCATTAGATTCAACATTTAACCGACAAGAGAATTAAGGTTTTTCCAAAGCCATCCCAGTCAACAGACCATAACCCAATTGAAAAGATGTGGGATAATCTGAGAAGGAAAATCCATTAACATAGACCTAGGAATTGGAATGATCTGAAGAAATTATACATGGAGTAAAGGTCTCAGACTACTGGCCATGACTTCTCATTACACTCTCACAGAAAAGAATTAAAACTGTTACTTTGGCAAGAGGAGGTTGCATTAAGTATTAACCCCTTTGCGAAGATGCCAAATCTTGCTAATTATGCGCTACCTTACTTAAGGCTTTATAATTCAAGATTGCAGCTTGCCAGACAGGAAAGGAATGGCTCAACTGGGTCAGCACACTTGAAGTATTTATAATTCCGTCATATTTAATTTTATTTTTTATTATTTTGGTTGAGAAAAAAGGCTGCAAACACAAAAAATCTTAATGAAAATTCACCATTGAAATTGAAAAAAAAAAAAAATACAGAGAATTGAAAAATTGCTAGGTCTTAAAACTATACATTTCTGGAATCATAAACTCCTTTACCACAAGTGCAAGTCATCTGACAACTGAATTCTAGATGACCTACTCTCTAGGACCCAAATAAGACAGCTATCCAGGTGGCTTCCCAAACTCTAACATCCCTCAAAATCGTGCACTGTCAAATCATAAAATAATCATATATTTAACACAAATCAACTTTTGACGTATGAAATTCAATATGAAGTAATGATTTTCTTGTTGAATTTAGCATGAACTTATCAATATAGGTGAGGTTGTACATCAATGGTCACCAGTAAACTCTTAAAACACAAAACATGCCTTTTCTGCACGATGAAGTTTATTTGTCAATATTTCCTCCCACTAGTCCCACTATCCAGCATGCATACTCATTAAATTAACTGCTTATTTAACGGTAGGAACATTCACCCCGCAATGAAAAGCTAGCAGTTCCCACTTCCAAACTATGTTATATGAACACTTACAACACCTTATACAGAAGCAGTATAATTCAATAACTCAGTAATATCTGAAATATACCATATTTTAACAGAATAGACATTCCATGATCAGGAATAATCAGCCAATTTTGTCCCCAAATTAAACAGAATGGTGCACTGAACATAATAGGGCGTGAGCTGCTTGCATTTCGAAGAAACAAAAACCTCGGCATTTGATTTTGTTGAACACGGTATAAATTCTAAAACAAAAAGCCACATTGAGCAAAATGCAAGCAGAGCGGCAGTATAAGCTATCATTGAATTCTTCCTCAGAGACAGATGTATCTGTTTCATTCGATATAATTCCCATAGACCACGTCCGTACCTCATTTAAATCCCATAAATGTAACCAATCACTTTAGGCCCGTTTTGAATGTTTTTTTTTCCCTTGGAATAGAGTGGCGAAGTCACGCCCCTTCCGGTGGACCGCAAGGGACCTTATTTCGAAAAAAATTTGTATGGTAGTCAATGGCGAGAGAAAAGTTAATTTTTGATCCCGTTTGTTTTGCGCCATGAATTACACATATGATGTTTCTGAATTGAAATGATAATTTTCTAACCGAAGAAAGTTGCAGGTTGTCGCATACTAGCTCTGACGGAACCGACTAACTCCCCTTTCGCATAGTTGCAGCTCTCAATATGACCAGACTTGAAGTGGTTTTTGCCTCTTTTAATACTTTTATTCTCATTCTGGAAGAACGCGGAAAATATGCCAGACCTGCGGCCATGTTGGTGTCGATGACGTAATTTCAGTGCGACGGAGGGATGTAGTTCATTGAGCGGCCTCAGACTAAAATAAATATAACTTAAAATCTTTACGACAACCTGCAACTTTCTTCAGTTAGAAAATTATAATTTCAATTCAGAATCATATGTGTAATTCATAGCGTAAAACAAATGGGATCGAAAATTAACTTTTCTCTCGCCATTGACTACCATACAAATTTTTTTCAAAATAAGGTCCCATGCAGTCCACCGGAAGGGGCGTGACTTCGCCACTCCATCGCGTAATTTTCAGTTGCGCAACCATGCCAGACATTAGGAGAATACAACACACCTTACTTTTACGCACAGGTATGTATACCATTTTTTTATTGCCCAATCAATGTCTTGCAGTTACTGTGGAAAGTTTAAACTCTCTAGAACTGGATAAGAAACTAGTCAATCAATACATTATTACCACGGAAGTTTCACATGGACATGAACTAAAAGTTTGCATTGAGCAGCTGCACCTTGGTGAATAACTCAGTGATCGGCTATCAACATGAGTGCTTAAAAGGATATAAGGGAGCGTTGAATTTGTTGATGGAGGAGTCTACGCGTCAATTCATGGTAGGGAACTACAGGTTTTTCATATGTGATGACAATGCTGAATGACAAAGTATCAATATCATGGCGATTGTTTTCTTCAGAATACTGGTTTTTCTATATTATTAATTTGGATACCATTGGCTCACTGTAGCTGAAGTGGCTGCTACTGAGAACAACGATTCTTTCTGAACCAAGAGATCATTTTTTTAAACTGCTGGATAGATACTATGGGCAAGTATATTGAGCAGTTTGCACATCAGTCTTAGCTGAGCAGTTTAATTCAGGCAACTCCTGAAAAAAAGGCATTGAAGTGAACTCGTCCATATTCTAAATCGTGTTCGAGCTCAGATTGCTAGTAAATATTGAATAACTGATCCAGGTGTGCCATCAAATGATAGAATATTGTAACTGCATGCATAAATTTGCAGCTCCAGGTCCGCTGGCGGACACATCTGCACAAAGGGGTTAAATGAAGGGATGCAATACTTGTGCAAGCAATCCCATTGCAGTCACATAACATTTTCAAAAGCAATCATACACTTGCAATTGGTATTGATTTCTTCTTAAAGAAACAAGACTAGGCGCACCTAGTATATGGCTGGGCTGCCTGTTCCCCGCCGCTGAACTTCTTCCCCGCTGGCCAGCCAATCGCGAAACTTGATCACTCAGTCAGTCAGTCAGTTGCTCACGAAGTAACTCAGACAGCAAAATTCCCGTTTATAAGGGCCGGGCCACTGCTCGGCCCAGCCCAGAAAACAGAGCCATGGCCAACTATAACAAATACAGATGCTTCAGTTCATTTTCCTGGAAGGTTCTGGGTCCTCTCATCCTCTGAGAGGGGTGTAATGGCTGTGCTCAGAGCACCAGTGATGTGCACAGAGGAAAGGAAGTTGAGGACTGGACTCAGGGTGCGAAGATGGACTTGGTTGTATGTATTATGCCTTCGGCACAGCAAGAAGGCACATAGTATGCAATACAAAACAAATAAGGAATGGAGGTTGCTGAATTACACTATTAGTCATACAAACACTGAGCTGTGGCTACAGTAACAATGTATCACAAATGGAAAAGGACTAGGAAATGGAAAAGCAATGAGGTTCTAAAATAATAATATTAAAATGCTGAAACAAACAATAAACAGCCCTCAGTTCAAGCGTTACACTATATGAACACAAAATGTGGGAGATAAGTCTATACAAGACGAGAGATTAAACACAAATTTGTGGCTTACGAGACTTTGCAATGAATTAGTGCGAGGCTCGGTCTTAAAGAGCACAACACTACCACACAGTGGAAACTAACAACAGGTGCATGCAATGATTGCGGAGTTGAAGACTGCGGTCCGGTTCTTGATAGACCGGTGAGTTGGAAGGCTTAAAGTGTAACTTGCAGGTTGGAGCCCTAGTGAATCAATGTTTAGTAAAATGCTTCAGAAACTCGATTTTCAAAAAAATATATACATATATACACATTACAGGGACTTCTGGAGCCATTTTTGCAAGGCGGAACAGGCTGAATTCCATCATAATTAACATCAATAAATATGGATCTCAATGCCGGTTAAGAGTCTTTTAAATATGTATTCATAAAAAATCTTGACGGAATTCTCATCTAAAAATTTTCTTTGATTGTAAAACATTTTTTAACACTTCACCCTTGACAATGGGAGAGCTCTCTAAACATGGAGATAACTTTACTATCGAAATTAGGTTGCATAATCACTTGTTCGGAATGTCCATTTGCTGATGGTACATCTGAGTTTACAGATGACACAGATAATTGAAGTCGGAAAAAGCGAAAGCCAAACTGGGAAAGTTACGAGTGTTTGGCACTTGATAACTATGTGGCTGAATATAACCAAATTCTGCGAGGAGAACTGGGTCTGGTCGTAACTCCTGAAAAGAAAAAGGTGAGGTGGAGATGATAACAGAAAGTCTAAATAATTAATTCACCAATTTGAAGCAAAGCCCGGAGGAGACAGAAAAAAGACGTCACAACATCTTTTCCCAATTGAAAGTTGAAATTGCATCTCATAAGAGAAAGTTAATTGCAACTGGTGAATTCAAATTGTTACCACTCTCCGAGCCCAGACATCTCTCACTTCGAAAAGACATAAGTAGGTCTCCAGACTGACAGCTCTGTGCATAGAGAATCTCACACGAATGGTCGTCGTATATGAAAGTTGTGTCACGAGTTCAGAAGCTAAATTTGGCATTTGTACCGAGCTTTAGTGAACAACAAACCCACAATTTACTCAACGCATTTCATAAGAACGCCAAGAGTATTATTTTCCCTTTATCGCGAGTGAATAGTTTAATTTTATTGGGGGGAAAAAAGAACAATTTCTGTTGGTGCCTTTACTCTTACTCCCATTCGCTATATCTTAGCGTGAAGCTGCTTTCACACCGGACGCGAAACGAAAGCGAATCACATCTTTGCATTGACTTTGAATGTAATCTGTTGAGCGAAAAATTTTTTTTGCGTCCAGTGTGAAAGCAGCTTTACAGCCAGCTACTCTGCAACCTGGTTAGTCAGTTAGTTGCAGATATGCAGCAAGGGTTCCTCAATTCAGATAACATAATGGTTTTTGAAAGGTACGCTGGCGAGCTATTCAAGTAACGTTAGTCATGAGAGTAGCACTTTGCTAAGTTTCTATCAGCACCCAGGAGCAAAAGCTAGCACCTGCTCTTCTGTCAGGAAAACCGTGGACTCAGTGTCCCAAAATGCAGGTGTTTGCGCACTTGTAGCACACGTAATGATTCGGCATGGTCACCAGAATTGAACTGCTCTGTAAAATAAGCTATAAAATGCACACGTATCAAAAGACAACCGCTCAGACTCAATACCACCTATTACTGCATACACTGGTCAGAGGCCGACTCAGGTACAGTGTGTTCCTCTTCTTACGTCATATGATGCGACACTTGAAAAAAGGGTTTTTAAGCTTTTCTGTGTGATCACCTTTTTAATCTTATGATGTACACTGTTGTTAACTGACTGAATTTAACAGTTAAATTACCACATTGCTACCTGATTATTTTAACTGTAAGTGGAGTCCTGTGTGCACTTAACTGCGGTTTTCACTTAACTTACACAGAAATCTGTTGTAAACTTAAATAACTGGCAAAAAGAGCCAGTTTAAAACAGAGTAGCTTTCCGACCATGATGGGAGTGGTCACTTCCAGGGTGACAATGGCCCCGGTCTCATGAGTATGAAAATGATCCTACGTATATGCCACAGACTCTTCACGAACACTGTATCTGAAACAGATTGATCTCATAAGTTGGAATTTGGAGCAATGTGTTAAATTGAAAACAAGGGGAGAAATAGCAATCTTTTTTTAAGCTGTTATGTGGTGGTCAAAAGTCAAAAAAATTATATCAACAAATAAGAGGAAAATGGCATACCACTAGCTTAGAACCCAAAGGTATCACAATCAGACACCTCCAATTGTTGGACAGCACTCTCTGTCCCTATCAACAAAACACCAAAGGAGAGAATATCTCTCAGACAAAGGGTACTCATCCCTCCTGTAAAGTTCTTATACTTGTAAAATCTATGCCAAGGCATGTTGAAGCTGATCTGGGAGCTTGTTGAGACCCAACTCCATACATACACTATTTATGATGATTTTTCGCATTGGTTTTTGACCCCATCTCTATGTCATTATACAAAGTGAAATATGGTCTTCCAAATCACATCTCACTGACTGCATTCTGTTGCTGTTTTCAGATCAAGGGTATGAATTACTCATAAAAAACAATCTGGTTAATGGTACTTATTGTCATGATATACTATAGTGTAGGTTGGTGTATTTCCAAAAAATATGTATAATTTTCTCTCTTTCTTTGGGATGAAATGCAGTAAACATGAATATGTATATAGACTATTGTAAATTTGAACTAATGTTACTGATAAAGATACTGCATAGCAATATTGACACGTTTTGTATTTTCGGACATATTTTATAGTATATTTGCCCCTACATGCACATTATTGATAAGTCATATCAGGATTCCATTTAACGGGTAAAATGAGCGGCTTGATTTAGAATTTTACATCAAAAATCTGGGACCGATTTCTCGTAATATTCTCGAGTCATAAAACTGAATTTGAAAGCTGAATAAGCTACCCTAAAAACTGTACCTTTATTGATATCGAGGCCAAAATCAAAATGCACTCTCAAACTAATTTGAGCAGCATCTGGGAATTAAACAGATTGGAAATCAAACGCTGCATTGTCGGCCCAACATTTTTCCACTGCACTGCCAAATACCGAAAATCAATCAATGCAAACCACATTTAATTGGGCGAATTGCTTTCATTTTGCGTTTTTGAATCGTTGAAAGTCCGTTTTGAAGGAACATACATGCTAGAAGAATGCGACGAGAAATCATGTTCCGTACCTAAGTACCTATTGGTATGTACAGTCACCCATCCGCCTCGTCTCATGGATCGTTGAATGTATTTGTCCGAGCTGCTGTAGCAGACACTCGCGCTGGTGAGGCAGCAGTCGCCGCTCTGGGGGCAAGCACACGCGCGCACTCGGACTCCCTGATTGACAGCCTCTGTGGCACGAAGCATGGCTCAGCACGCAATTGGATCCCGATAATCTGCTATAGCAGTTCTCTCGTTGACGGCATCTGTGTGAATTCCTTCGTGAAGACCAGCTTCAAAGTAGGACAAGCGAGGGGAGTCTGTTTCGTCCTTTTGATACGGTGGAGGAGCCCTCCTGAACGTATCCGGGAATCAAGGACGCTGCGTTGCAATATGCTGTAGGTTAATGCTTTTTTGCAAAGGGGCGAAAGGATTGAGTAATACTCGCTGAATACGGGCAAAGTCTGCGCATAGAACTTGTTTCAGCGAGTGGCTTTGAGGAAGAAGACATCAAATTCGATTGCAGAGTGACTCGGCGGATTTTCATATTTATTTGATTTGGATAAATAATTAACAAAAAAATTTTGTTGCGCGGCGAAGTGACTGTCTTTGGGATTGCATTCCGTGTCATTAAAAGATATATTAAAAAAAAAAAAACTATCGTTCATATGCGATTTTGTTTCGGGACTTTTAGTTAAATTAAGACGCAAGATGAAGAGACTGTTCTCTGATTTAAATTGATTTCGACGGGGGAAAATGTTTTGAGGGAAATTTGGATGTGAATTGCATTGCTTCATTACGTGTAAAATCAAAATGTTTATAATGCAAGCCTTCCCATCGGACCTTGACTAGTTGAGGAAACAATCCGTTTGCGCCAGAATAGTTCAGCTTCTCAATATAAACGTTTTGTCTATGGAGTAACTTAAACGGAGGGATAATAGGCTCTTTCCTCTGCCTGTGGCACCAGCAGGCGATTTTCAGAAGGTTTCCAGGGGATTGGTGAATGATCAATGGGGAATCATGAACAGCGTTTCGGAACTCGAAGATGGGCAGCGGCACAAATCCCAGGTAGGTTTTAAGCGCTAAGCTGCACCTCTCGCACTGCAATGTGTTTTAGCGTAGCTTAATTCGGGTTGTTTTGTGATACTGATCCTGTCTCACCTTTTGATCTTGTTTAAGCTGCCTTCGGACAATAATGTTGCCCGATCATGAGCTTGATCCCGTTTTACATGCGTCTGGTGCATGTCCATTTAATAACTTAACTGATCGATCTCACTTGGTGGCATCTTTTGCGAGCTGTGGAGGAGAAGGCGGCTTGAGTGGTATTCTAACATACAGAGAGAGCTCATGCGGATGTTCTGCTCTTGCAGTCGGATGATGGGTGCCCTAATAGCGGCTGGGTATTAAATGCAATTTGTCGGATACCCAGCTGCGAGCAGTGTTTCAGTGTGTGCAATGTTTGAGGGCGAAATGTGGGCTTTTAATGTTCTTTGAAATTAAGGATAGTCAATGCATTGGGAAAAAATTTCCCGTCGATTGTTAATTTGTATATGCCCCCCTTTTTAAAAATATTCGTAATTTTGTATTTAGATTAATCATTTTCCCTTTCAGTTTCAATGAAATATTAATCCATATTTATATTTTCATTTTTTTTACATGAGAGAGTGTGTTGAATAGATTCACAGCGTCGAGTTTAGCTCCACAGAAGGAACCCTCTCCAACAACAAAAAAAAGAAGACATGTTCGAAGTTGGTTATCCTTTAAGTAGTAGGTCTTCAGGTTCTCTCTGACTCACACACAGTAAGCCCCCCCCCTCCCCAAGACACACACGTATACACGCGCACGCACGCACGCACACACACACACACACACACACGCATTTCACTCACAATGTAATATACACATTTATTGCCCTGATAGAAAATACTTATGAGTTATCAATGTACAGAATGTGACCTGAAGGTATAGGGCGGGACATCTGACTCGTTAGCTGTTCATCTGGGCACAGACATCTGGTTGGTTCTGTGAGGTAACGATACAGTGAAAGATTCTGTGAGATAAAGGCTCTGTGAGCATGTGGATGTTGGACTGACTTTCTTGTGTTCATTTTCAACTGAACAAAATCTTAAACGTGGTTCTGATTTTATGGTAGTTATTTTTTATGTGAAGTTTTGTGGCAGTTAATTCTGTTATGATTGTTTGTCACAATAACTTTTAATTGAGACTGAAAATTGATTTACCGAATGCTTGTGAAGCACCAGCATATGCCACTCTGTATCTGTGCAATTTCCTCATTTCACATTTGGTTGGTTTTTGACTGCTGTTGATTCTATGAATAATTTCCAAAATACCTTTATTTTAAATAACACTCAGAAAACCGGGTGTAGCAATGAGCCTTTAAAGCCATTGCTTCATCATTAATGCTATCTAATTCACCCCATACTTTGATAATTTTTATTCTTGCAAACATTCTTGCAAACGTTTTAATTGCTATTCTTATGTGGTACTTTTACATTTAGGTAATATGGGTTTTATTGCCTGCAGCAGGGATAGATAATTTTCATCTAAAGCTGCCAGAGCAACCTCCCCTCCTTTTAAAATTGCATGAAATGAAATCTAGTAGAATGTGGTTTTACATGGTGCTAGAATTTTTATTATTAGTTCTTTTTTCATGAAGCATTTGACTGCCATTTAGGAGTTTTCTTAATGAGGACTGTTGCAGAACAGCCCTGAGGGAGTGCACTTCCATTTTGTCTACTGTTAATCAATTAAATGAACTCAAGAGCGTTCGTCTGCACAGAATGCCGTGTTGTCACTAAGTGCGAGTGTTACAGTATGAGCGCACTTGTGTGCACACAAAAAATGAAAACGACCAAGCACATATGCACGCCCTATCAGAAGCAGTACTAGAAGTTGAGTTCACATTGTTCTCCACTAGGTTATAATTCACGCACTGCTGTCAACTGAAAATGGAAAAAGGAAAAGGGTGCTCCAGTTTATCTATTGTCCATTTTTCAGTGTTGAAAATAATAATAAGAATACACTGAGGGTAGTATGTATTGGGTGAATCAGCAGCACAATCCTCCACCAGACCTCTGTGGTGAAAATATGTCCCAAACATTACAGCGCTATTACAATAGCCACCTTGTTTTGACATCAGTCACACAGTAGAAGTAACTGACTTTTCCTGTGGCTGATGCTGTGAAGTGAAACATTAGTATTTTCCTGTCAATATGTCAAATATGTTTGGCATTAATTTGAGTTGGCATTGCATGCGTGATAATGATTGATGGAAGCAGCGCTATCGATGCACAGCCCACTCAGTTCACGGAAGCCCACGTTGATCCGCATGACGGATGTGTTGGGTAGTCCTTTTTTTTTTTTTTTTTGCGCCGCTTGCACTGGCTCGATTTCGCTGTTGAGTCTAATTGGTAGAAACGGCTAGTTCTCATCGAATAAGGGTAGTACTTGTGATTCTAAAAAAGGGTTCAGCTAGAACTTGTTATAGAGCAGATGGAGAGCACCGAGCTGTCAGATAGCCTCCCCTCATCTGTCCATGGGGAAAAGGCAGACTGACTCCTCTCTAGCCTCTCCCCATTCTTCTTCTCTTTTCTGCAGCGGCTGGGGTGTGCCACAGTATTAGCGCTGGGGGATGTACAGACAGGTGGAACATAACTCTCAGTACTCACTGTGTTCCTATCATTATGTCAAATTTCAGAACACGGACTCACACGTGCTCCGTCACATATATGCTCCCACACGCGAGAGCTCTCCTCTCAATGCCAAATCATTGCTCCGGAGGGGCTTCAGTGAGATAAATATGGGTCACAGAGGGACATATTTCTGCAAACTGCATCCCTGTATTTAGAGGTGCAATGTGAGTGTGTTGTGTGCGTCAAAATAAGGGAGCTGCAGACAGTGGTTTGTGTCCTAGAAATGGTGCCTCCAGCCAACACCAGGGGGCTCACCCATCCCTGTGCCTTTGTGAGAACAGAAGATTAGAGGATGAATCCAGGCTCACACTTTCATAGACTCAACATTGCAGGCACACACGTGTGCACACATGAGCACACACACACGCCCGCCCACGCACGCGTATGCATGCACATGTGCTCAGTCGTAATGGTACAGCTTGCATCAGGGCACGTACACAGATGCAGAGACTTGAAGCCTACAGGCTGAAGCTCCTTTGGTTGTGCTAGATCCAGGAATGAGCGAAAAAAAAACCTTTTCAATTCATATCATAAGGTGCGCTTTTGTCATTTTGAGCTACTTTTCCTGTGTGAATTACTTGTATGAATTCCACTTGTATGAACATTGTAATCTTTGAATGTTTTTCCAGGTAATGATGTTAATAACTGCTAAATGATTCTTTTTGAATATGCAAATGCATTTCCTGTAATATATTTTCCTGTTAATATTTTGCTTTATTTCCGTTTTGCGTGCTGTAATGATTCCCATGGCCCCTATGGTAGGTATTTCATGTGAACTACAATGCTGGCTTTGTACATTTTTATGAATAATAATGTATTCTAATCATCAAACGGTTTCAATTAATATTATTTTAATCTTTGTTAGCAAAATACATATTTGGATATTAAGAAGCTGGTAGCATTGGTCACGAGATGAATGAAAAAAAATCTATCATGCATGCAAATTTGAGCAACTGGGATTTGTGGAAAAAAACATTTCACAGAGTACAATATATCTGGGGCAACAAAGTCGTGTCGTAGGTGGTACACAACAAAATTGTTCTGTTGCTTTGCAGCAAGGAGGTTGAGGACTTGATTCTGTCGTGGGGCATATGTCTGTGGACATCTCCTCGTGTTTGCTTTGGCTTTTTCTGGGTACTTCGGTTTCCTGCCATGGCATTCCCAGTCACTTTGACTCCAAACTGCAGACAGATCTGGATGCGTTTGTGAATGATGTGGGATCACTGTGATGGGGTGGTGGACTATCTATGGTGGGCCCCTCCCTGGGTGGAGCATTGTATACTGGGATATGTTCCTACCAAACCCCCTAACCCCTGTGACCCTGACCAGGAACGAGTAGGTTGGACTGTGGTGTTACTGTAGTATATTTTTAAACTTGCTTTTTTATCTCCCAAAATGGATAAAAAGTTCCACACATATGCTCTCCACATAAAATGTCTCATAAATCCTTTATTTTTTATGTTTTTTTTTTTAATTTTTTAATTTTGTTTCAACTATTCTCAGAAATCCTTATAATTGCTCAGAGTCGGGACAGTCTATCAGAACCCCAAGCTTTAAATGAGTGGCCCTGTTCAAAAATAATTTTAAGGGCAGATGGACTGTGGTTAATTTGCAGGGTTGCAGGTAACCTTGTCCAACTAATGACCTATCTGAGCAGAGACTTCGCAGGGTGGGGAAGCATACAGTATGTAGGATGTTTCTGGTTGGGCGAGTCCCTGATTTCCCTAAGGAGTGGACTGCTAACTGCTCTCTCTGGATAGTGTTTGGCACTTTGTGATCGACAGGGAGACTGACTTTGGGGCCTTCTTTGTTTTTCATATAAAATTCAATGTTTGACTCACAGTCTTAATCAGAAGGTTTACATTTGTGGAATATCCCTTAATTAAGGCTTGAAGCAGTGGCTGATAGACAAGCTTCCATCAGTACTTCCGGCGTGCTGGGATGGGACAGGTTTTGCTCATAGGCGTATTGATGTGTTACCCGTCACTGCACCTTGAGTCCAGGCTTCAGATGACTCAGTGACAGTGGTGACTGTGCATGCACAGATTGGTCTTCAACTGAGGGGGTAATCCACAATAGTACCGTGATGCTTTTTGCACCCATTAAAGTGTCAGAAGCAGCATAAAAATTATCTATGATCCGCAAAGCAACTGCTCTACCAGGGAAATGGTGACTGAGTGTACCATCTGGGGTCATACATATTTAAATTCTGTAATCTGTCTACATGTCTGTGCCGAAATGACACATTTTCATAGAAATGGGGTTTAATACAGAGTGTGCCTGATTCACAAAAGCGACTGCTAGTTACCATGTGCAGGAATACCCTGCGTTGTTTTGAAACCCAAATGACTGTGGTTGATATCATCAAAAAAAAGAGGACAACACTACTTGTTTGAGATTTGCTGAAGTGTGGAATGTACTTTTTATTCTATTTATCTTCTACAACCCCATTTCTGTAAAAAGGGATATGGAAAAAGCTAATAAAAAGGGAAACAGTGATTTTGAATTAATTCTTGACAATAACTTGAAAACAAGTGCGAAAAGAAGATTATTATTGTTTTCCCTTTTCTACTTTATTTATTTATTTATTTATTTATTATATTTGAAGATAAGCACTCATTCTAAATGTTGTGTCTTCTGCACATTCCATAAAACTTGGGACAGTGGTCTGTTAACCTTTGCCTTATATTGCCTTTCCTTTTAACAGCCCTGCAATTAATCGTTTGGGGAACTGAGGACACCAATTATTACAGTTTTAGAGGATTTTTTTTCTCACGACAAGTGACAACTGAATTGAAAAATCAACATAAAGTCTTAGTAAGGTTTTGGACCCCCACAAGCTGGCATAGCAAATCTTGGCATAGTGTCTTCGATTGTAAAGGTTTACTGGAGGGATGGAGTACCTTTGCTCCAAGTGATGCTTCCTCATTTGATGTTTCAGTGATTGTGACGGAGAGCGTTGTCTCACACCTTGTTCCAAAATCTGCTGTATGAGTTCAGCTGCTTTTCTTTCTAGTGACTGTGAAGGTTGTATCATATGTTTAGGATCATTTTTATACTCATAAAACCATTCAATGTCTCCATTTAGTTGACAGCGTAAAACATATAATATTTTGATTTGTACTGGCTTTAATCTAATACAGTCCAAAGATTATGTACAAATTGCCGCCTTTTCCCCCTTGCATTTCCAATACCTTCCCAACTTTTTTTTTTTATACTTTGTAAAAGGGTTGTTCAAAGTTGATGCTGAATGCTTGGGTTAATGTATACTGTTAATGTTTTCAGTGTATGCCGTTTCACTCTGCTGTGTGTGTGTGTGTGTGTGTGTGTGTGTTTATATATATATATATATATATATATATATATATATATATATATATAGTCAAACCTTATGAGGTTTTTCCTTCAACTACCTATTGTATTTATGAAAGAAAATCAAAATAACCATATTTTGTGAATTTTGATGGTAGTTCCAGCTCATTGAGTTTAGTCATGCTTATGCTTTTTTAAAGTAAGGGGAAAATAAAGTCTGCTGAAACATTCTCATTGTCAAATAGACAATACCCAAAAACATCAATGAGTGTTAAAGGTTTTGTATAAACCAATTAGGGATTGTAGGGTTTACATATGCATGGCAAAAATAATATGTAAATGACCAATGTAAACAAGCACCTCAAAATCGTTGTGTGGGCTGAAGAGAACTCTTTACCAAAGGGTGCCAACGGGGAGGATCGTGGGTTGTAGGATGTAGTACAGAATGTGAGATTGCTGTCCTTCTTTAAGCCAAAGAGTGTTGTTTTGAGACAACTGAATGCTATGAAATCAATGTTACACTATTTTGTTACACTGCACACATTGTGTACTTTTTTGTTTTCGAGGAAAGTCATGCGCAGTAGAAAGTTCTTGAAAATGGCAGCTTGTCATTTTTAGTTTACTCCATCCATTGAACTGCACCCTCTGTCCAGTGATAGTTTGAAAGTGTAAGTGACTTCAAGCTTGCTGAAACATTGGATGAATTGCAATACACTCCGTTGATGTCCTCAGACTGCGAGAAGAGGGCAGTTGCTCCCAGTAGACAGAATACATAAATTAATTCCAAGAGTTGGTCAGACTGGCCCATCAAAGATAACGGAAGATAAATCCTGCCAATCAAGTCAAGGTCTCGGGTGATGGTTTGTGACTGCAGTACTGTATAATAAAAAAAAAAACTGTAAATGTTTAAGACATTGGGTGTCCACTTTTTTTAATACTTCCTCCTACTGAAATGTATTTCTTATTTGAAGGCATTTTGTGACCTGAACTGGCACTCAGCATTATCTTTGCAATGAACCATTCCTCAGAATTTCTTTAAGAATGTTGTAATTAAATAAAAATTCTTTATTTGGCTCCAATAAAACATTTTGAAAAATTGAAATCTGATTTATTACCCCTGGTAATACACAATAGTCCCTCCCAATCTTAGGCTTTTTGTCTGGCTGCTTGACATGGGATTGTTTCATTTAAATGTTGGTAAATTTACATTTAGATTAGTTGTTTGGTAATAACACATCATTTAATTCATGTTGGGCCCAGCAATGGACTTGGATATTTAAAATGAATAATAATGAATGGCTGTGCAATGAATGTGTGTTATTCTTGCTAGCTGTGGGGGACCTTCTTCGCAGAACTATTAATGTTTGATGGTTGTCTGCCATTATAATGATTCTTTGGTCTGTAGGTTCAGACATAATAATAGTCTTGAAAGAATGCAGTTCAATCAAGCCTCCTGATTCTGACCTGCATCAGGAATAATTCATGTCTGGAACCTTCATAATAGCACATTTGGAACAATTTTATATTGTAATTCAGGTATTGATTTTCCACAAGTAAATGCAAGGCTTAGCTATAAGGCGGAGCAGTAAATCATGCATCAATTATGAATTATTTGACTTAAAATTATAGTTTTGGCCACCTTATTAGTCATTATGCATTAATATAAACGAAATTAATATAATACAGGATAATAGTTGTATCCTTGAAACTCAACCTTTTCTAGAGGAGAATGGCTTCAAGACATAGGATGGTTGTGGCAGTCTCCTATCTTCTAACTCAAGCTTTGATGCTATGTCCACAGTGCATACACATATTTGAAATGTTTAGCACTGCCATGGAAAAGGTTACCTGTGAGATATCCACAGCGAGTTGTCAAAATTCCTATATGTGTGATCAGTGGGTATTTAAGTATATTCCTTGTTCAAAAGCCTTTTTCTGATGCATCAAGTAATGCTGCTTCCATCGCGCTCCCCACCCCCCGGAATTTCAATTGTTATTGTGACCTTGTAAACAGCAAATACTAGATCAAAACTGATTGACAAGACAACATGAATAAAAATGAACCGAGGCAAGTCAGCATGAATAGAGATGAGAGATAATCAGTACTGGCAAAGGGACTTTTTGGCCTGGATGTGAATAATTGCAGTATGAAACTGATAAAAAGTTTAAGCATTTACTCCAAATTAACACTCTGCAACAAAGGCGGAACTATTATTGTGTTCTGACAATTTTTAGTCATTCTTAAAAGGAGTGCAAACAGTACTGTGTAAACTCATGCAACTCCAGTTGGCAAATGGATAGGACTATGCATTTTAAAGGCATAGAGACACACGTGAAACTGATTGGTTGAACAATGTGTAATAAACAGCAGCTGTGAAAATTGAATAATGCTAAATGTAAACACATCAAGTTTTAAATGCTGATGTAAAACATCTGCTTTGGCAATTATACAGGATGTGTAGCAGTCTGGCAATAGGGTAGCAGTTACAAAGTTCAATCCAGTTTTCAATAGCACTTTATTGAGGAGAAATGCCACAGAGATAAGTGTCTGAGTAGTTAGATGACAGAAATTTGGCATAAACCCCCATCATGGCAATTTGGGATAAAAGATAAAAAGAAGACTCCTAGTAGGGTGGTGAAAACCCTCAAACAGAAAAAAGAGGAAACACCCCTTTGGGAAACAATCGAGCTAATTCTGATGTGGCGGGGAGGTCCTTCTACTGCTGGTAAGCAAAGTGAACGGTGACTGGATGTAAGTGGGACGTCCATTATAATTATTCGAGAGGGATGAAAAAGTCACTGCTCAGAAATTCCCGATCAGGAGAATAAGATGCAATCTTGGAGTCAGGTTCAGTTTACCTTCTCACTCTGAGTAGGCAAGCTCTGATGGTGTTGTCAAGTATAGGGTAAGATGCCTTCTGTTGTCTGTGACACTGCCCAGCTTATTAAGCGTTGGATTTATGCTGCCAAGCTGTAACACTGATCAGCGCCTTACACTTAAAACCGGACCCACTCAACACCAGAATCACACGCGCATCTCCTGTGACTGAAGTATAACTAACCTTGCCCTGTTAAGTCAGAAATAACTTTACTGGAGTGAAATTCTAAATTCAGTCCTAAAATACTTACCATAATAATAATAATGATGATAATAAATATAGCAACATGCAGCAATTCTGGGGTCCAAGCAGCAGGACTCAGCACCACAGAATGGCCTCCAACAGTGTAGACATCAGGGTGTTATGTAGAGGTGAACCAACAGTGTTGAGCAATGGGCTGGGAGTGAAGTGTCTCCCAGTAAAGATGTTGAAGTTTTATTGTTTAATTGGGGCTATAGGCCACAGAGGGTGAATATACAATCCAAGGGCCACCAAAGCCATTGCAGGCCCTAAGCAGAATTTTATATTGGGTCCCACCAAGACTGGTTACTCTCAAGTCACATCCATTATTATTTTGTTAACTGTAGTTGTGTTGCTGATAAGTGTCCTCTGGCAGGCTTTTATCTTTCTTTGGGTTTTAATTTTTACAGGTTAGCACCACAAGCTTGCAAAATCAGTGGCTGAGTCATAATAGTCGCACAAAATGGTAATATCAAATCGTATTTCGCTGGAATCATTAATACGTTTTTGAAACATAAGCTTATTGTCTCTACAAAATGAATGGGAGTGAATGGAGCTACATGGCTAAAATAATTATTTATACTCACTTATAGGCAGAAAAGTGAAAATTTTATTTTACTTCTAGCAAATATATTACTGATTCTATATCAGGATTGAAATGAAAAAATAGTATTGTCCTTTCATTTATCTCACAGGTTTGGCAAATTTGCCCAAAAAATGCATGCATTCTGTTAAGATATTACTTTATGAATGTTTACGACCGAAAACCCTACCATGATGGCTCTGGGAGTCTACAGTTTGCTAGCAGTGTTACCTGAGCCCAATATACTTTCCCTATGACAATAACATGACCACATTCACAATAACTGTGGTCTGTGTTCTTGTGTATGTTATTTACCTTATGCATTTTCCTAATGATTACAGCAATAGACATTTGGAGTTTGATTAAATGAAAAAAAAAAAAAACTTGCATATGCCTTGTGGACTGCTGCTATCAACTGGCTGGGCGAATGCCATTAGGTGGCTTGTCACTAATACTTGCACAAATGTATTTTATGACCATTGAAAACCTCTAAAAACTCTACAAATAGAGCTACATCTATTTTCTTGACTACATAAATCGAAACAAAATGAAAATTACAAGTTTTTTTCTCCCCCCTGAACATTTCATTTAGGGGCTAAAGCTCCACCGGCCTCCTTTAACATTCTGGATGATCTTAGCGCCCCCTATGGAACAGGAAGTTCTTGGAGTGGACATTTGATTATTCATTTTTATTTTTTTTTCGCTGTGAGGAAGGACATCAACTAGCTTTTATTTTCCATCCCAACACCTAACAAAAGTTTTGGTCCTTCAGTGTTAAAGCTGTATGGCCTTTCATTTTTTTCAACATTTAAGTCATAAAAAATACCTTGGCTCCACATTTATTTTATTTTTCAGTATTCAATTAAAGGATTCATAATATTACATCGCCAATTTGATCAAAATTCTCACCGTCTATAGTAATTTTATGTTCTTAACACACATGGGTGGAAAAACAACCGGCCTGAAGAACGAGACCCATATCATGTGGCGACGTCACATATCATGTGGGGGCTTCCCCCAAGTTGCTCAACTTTCTTGGGGTGAAATTTACAAATCGCACTGACAGAATGTCGAATTGAATCGACAGAAAATGTCGATAAAGATGCCAAATCACAGTGTAGCATGTTGCTGGCAATACTAAAGAGATGTGTATACATTTATTTCAAAACCAACATACCTCTGTCTGTTGTGGAGAATCAATCAGTTTGACAATAAGTCAAGGCTATAATTCCGAGATTGTGTAGGTCAAGTATGCTAAATGACCAGAAATATGGTCACAGGTCAGTTTCGAACTTCATGCATGCACACATGCGCTTCATCCAGCTGTTCATCTGCATGATATTGTGACTAGAAAGGGCTGTAATTTTGCAGCATGTTAAAAAATAAATGTGCAGTATAATGTCTGTATTTCAAGAAGAACTAAATAATGTCAGTTTTTTGAAATGTGAAAGGCCCGAAAGCTTTAAAAAAAGTTTACTTTGTGCTACAATGCCATCACTGGGTCAGTTGGTTTTTTGAATGATTGTGATCTTCACTATTCTTAAAAGCCTATCAAATTCCAGGATTTTTTTACCATGCCATCTAGGAGATACAATTCTTGAAGTTGGAGAAAGAAATAAGAATAATAAATACAATAAAAACTAAAGGGTTCCTGTAGCTTCACTGTTTGGACTCTAAATAATACCATTGGACAATAGGATAGAAAGAGAAACAAATATTCCTTAAAAAAATAACAAATATAGAATTAATAAATCTGACCCTCCACCCCCCACTGGCCACATCGTTAAGTAGGTTCACCTGCTCAGTGGCCCATACAGTCCTTTTCCCCAAACAGTGAATCGTGTGACTGCAAGTAAATTCATAATGCAGTGTCATGGTCAAGGCAGCACTTATAACACAAAACAACAATAATACAAATATTATACAACAATACAACACTTCAACATGCTTTTTAGCCAGGATGCTGTTGTTTTAAAACTTAATATGACATTGCAGTTTGGCAACTGGCTAATGATGTTGTTATTATAATCCTGGCTGTAGCATCTTTGAGGGAAAGGAAAGAACATACTGGGTTGGCAGCAATTGGAAAGTATTTACTACAAGTGCAAGGAATATTAATGAAGGAATGTAGAAATTCTGAATCCAATCGTGCCTTTCCCTTGTATTTAAGAGGATATTTAAAAGGAAAATGACTCAAATATTGCTGATCTGAATGTAAAATATGTTGTATTAATTACTTGCCTCTTGGCACCAGTGGGCCCCTTTGGCCCCAAAAATTCCCACGTTCTGCACTGCTGTAAATGCTGAATGTTCTCTTTATCTATAAGCAAAAAAGAGCTAGCGAAGCAGACGAGCAGAAAATTTTGTTCTTACAGAAGTCTGAAATTTCAATGATCATTTGTGTATTCTGAGCTTCATCAGTGCTATATATTGTAATGACACTTTACCTTAAGTTATTTAAAGGTCCTTGATTGAGCTGTGTGTCCCAAATCATATGGTATGTATATTCATGATTCTAAATTGGATACTGCATTTACTAACCTATGATGTGTCATATTTTGAGCACTAATGAGTTCAGTTTACTTAACAGAAATGGATAATAGCATCATTATGAAGTAGATGCAATCAGGAGTTTCAAGGTTAATAGCTTCTTTAATTGACTCGGGCGAGAACATAAGCTTGCATCCCACTTTAAAGCAATTGTATGGTCGATGAATATTGTTGTGGAACCTATGCTATGATTAGGCTGTGTGACTGTAGCCTCTAATCGGAACCAGCAGTACCTGTTATGCCATTGGAGCAGTCTTGGGCATCTCTATTTATCAAAATATACAGTGTACTCAAACTTTGGGGTGGGGGTTATTGGAATGTTTTGTGAACGTTGCCTGAATATTTTTGTCCATACATTAGCAAATAAAACAACAAAACTGCATACCCTTCTTATTTGCTCTAACAAGTTGCCTGTGTGTTGGCTTTTTGGTTCTGAAACCTTCTTGAAGTGACTCACAGAAGAATATACAGTATCAGGGCCAAAGATTGAAATTGCTTTAAAAAGTGATAGCTATTAGCCTCTGATTCAGGTTTACTTTATTTGCAATGAGCAAACTTTTAAGCCATTTACGGTGAAAACTAATGCTAAAATCAAATATATAGACAGAATTGTCATACTCCGATCTCTTAACCCTGCATCAGATTTTAACTGCTTGGAATCATGTATTATGACACAATAATGATAAATCCATGTAATCTGCCATATGTCCATGTGTGTCTGATTTCACTGCACGACTTGAGCCATTGAAATGCTTGTACTTGTCCACTTATGTCATGTACCTAAAAAAAAAATAAAAATAAAAACTGCCATCAAAGAAACAGCAGCTTCAGTAGACTGGTGCCAGTAACTCATGGATGTCATTTTGTTGTGAAATCTAATTGTATGCTTCAAAGGATTGATTCCTTGACTGTACTGCAACAGGAAACAATTTAACAGTCTTGGTGTCAGCCATTTGGAGCGGATGAAGCAAAAACCGTACGCTGTATTCATTGGGAGCCGGCCAAGCAAAAATTTTAATCATAAACTGGATACTCTAAGGGCCCAGTCTTCATGAATTAAGTGCACAGACTACATTTTGCAGAATGCATTTTAGGCTCTGGATTTTATAGGTTTATGAGGCATGTTTTGGGTCGTGGCGAGCTGTCGGCTGTATGAAAGGCCTGCAGTAGCCTCACTATGTTAAATCTGTTGCAGTTTAATTTGCCAAATTAGCAACCAAACATTGATTAGCTCAGTTGCTAGCTGATTGGTAGAGTTACTGGCCAGTTTATTGTTAACAGCATTATTACACATTTCATCGAAGTTTATTAGGTGTTTTCTTCATGCAAACAAAATGATCACGTAAAACATTGATAAGTCTTTTGAAGATTCTTTTAAAGCTCATGAAATTACACTGATTTGGATAAATTAGTATGCGAGGCCTATATTAAAGAACATAAATTTAGTGCAGAGAAAAAGAATCATACAATGAATAAGATGTAAAACATTCATTAAATTTCAATATGTCCCACTTTTCCAAAATACAGAAATAAACCCCGCCAAGAATCAAGAATCAATGTCGTCCTTGGATTTTTGAAAACATTGCTGTGCTTTTTGTCAATGTCAAAAAAATCAATGTTGGCTGGACAAAGTTTTTGACTTTATTAAGAGAAACAAATCGTTCCTTGTGACCCACATGTAATATCACTTTATTTGTGGAGTCAGACTGTGTCATACAGTTGTATCCCCTAAAAGTATTTTGGGGGATTGCATGGTTGTAAAAGAAAGCCGCAGCCACTGTGTTCACTGCAAAGATTTTGGAGTCATTGCAGGACAGCTGGAAATAATTCATGGATTTCTTTTATTTTCTGACACATGGCTGGATGGGAACCTAAACCAGGACAAATTTGATAAATTGGGTGATTCTAGCCTTTTGTTGGGCCTATGGGGACCAACATGGGCACAAAAACACTCAAAAATGTAAATGTTTTTTCATTATAGCCAGCTCTTTTTTGGTGATCCCGTAACACTTGCCGTAAAAACACGTGACCTATGGTGACTCATCTTAGCTTTTCAGTCAGGCTGCAGGCCCTGAGTTTAGCTCTTTTGGTTTGAAGTATTGCTGAAGGGGCAGTGGGTGCATGTAAATGGCTACATATCTGCTCAGACAGATTCCCAGCAGTGTTCTAGTTCACCAAGTCTCAGACTCGATTGCGGGGTCCCTTCTGTATCCCGATTTTTGTTCCAATAGCAATAGCAATTCCATAATTCTACAAAGCTGTTAATAATTCTGAACTAGAAATTTTTCAATTGGGGTTACTAAAACTCTTAACCCTCAAGCAACTGAGAATTTTTAGCAACTGAAGTGACCGATTGGGGTCATAAATGACCCCGCTGTGTTTTATACAAAAATACTTATTTTTAATGACTATTTTTATGATCATCACATCCAGACAGCTTCATTTATGTATGGCAGATATAAGTAAATGATCAAATGCTAAAAATGAAGCATTTTGATTAATTTTTTTGAATGCCAAGAAAAATGCAAAGTTTCGCAGGGTCTTTTATGACCCCAACAAATATACATGTTTTTTGACCATATTATCATAGATTTATGGCAATGGTCAATTTTTATTCACTCCCCTTGCCTCTCAGAACTAGAATAACATGGTTTGCAGCTGTATGTACCCTTGCCAAGGAAGATATATTTTCATTTGTGTGTGTGCCTATCTGTCTGTCATAAACTTCACCCAAAAAACTAATGGTGCAATCTGCACCAAAATCTGCACCATTATTGGTCTTAGGACAAAATTGATAAAATTTGATCTCATCTGAGCTGAGTACTATGAAACTAAAAATAATTTTTTGGATTAAAAATTGATGTATTTGCCAGATGAACGGATTGATTGATTGTTTTTTGTGATTTGATGGATGGTTTGTGGCCCCTCAGTACGCATTTTCTACCTCTATAAAATGTAATCATAAAAAAAAAAATAACATTTGCTTTGAATGAGGTATGACGCCTTGGAGTGTTTTTTTTTTGTCAACAAAACTATCTCTGGAGTCATAAATGACCCATATATCTTTCAGCTGTCTTTGACACAGCAATAGGCCAATTCCTCTGAAAATCTATGAAAATACGTTGGAGGAACAGCCTGACAAACTCATTAAAGGAAACATTTTTCTGAAATGAAATATTTAAACAGCACATAAGAATGTATGTCTGGGGTCATAAATGACCCCACTTGGTCGCTTGAGGGTTAAATCATATTCTGTCTGAAAAGGCTGGGCATGAAATAAAGAATATAATTACAATGGGCATGTTGTACTTATTGGTCTGTAAGTAAACGCTGCATGCATTTAAAATGTATGAAATTGCATAAAAGCTGTGGGTAATGTTCAACTTATTTTTATGAAAATCTTGGTACATTATGGGAACCACTAATAAAATCAAAAAGGAGTTATTTGAAAAGTCAATTTTCCCTGTGCTATAAAGGAAACTCAGCACACGACTGGACATTATGTGATGCTTTGAATTCTGTGTTCTACTGTTTATTGAAAATCGATGCTAATGAAATTATTTCAAATCTATAAATCTGACGGAGACTAAAAAAAAAGTCGGCGCAGGGCAATTTAGGCATAAAAATGATGCTACAAGTTGCAATAATCAGATGATGCGAAATGTGTGACTAATTAGTCATTTGAGAAGTGTTACCCAAAGACAAATTGGCAGGATTTTGACTATTTCATGCACAACAATGCATTATATAGTTTCACAGATTTTAGGAATCTGGCTGTATCAGCATGAAAAGGGCGAGGATGAAAACTACTAATTAAAGCATGTGATCGTTGATCCTTCAGACGTCACTGTCTTCAGAAGAACCATTATCTGAGTGCAATAGATATCACAACATGAGCTTGGAATACAACCCCATTTCTATAAAAGTGAGCACATCATGGAAATATAAATACAATAAAAGTTTACTGAAATGAAAATTCCGTTCTCCTGCTACTATACTGAAAACAATTCAGCAACACATAATCGCTTATTGAAAATATGTAACGTCATGGCTACAACACAGTACAAAAAGACAACGATAGAGTACATCCCTTTATAGTCACTTGTTTGGGCACTGGAGGCATTAGCTGGTAAAGCCTAGCAAGCAGAATTTTCCAGGTGGCATAGTTGTGTGAAGGCTTTGTTCATGTATGTTTTACTTCATAATGTGCAATACATTTGCAACCTGTGATTTCAACTGCAGGCAGGCCAGTTTTGCACCCACACTCTCTGTTAATATAATCATGCACTTGGTATCCATGTCAATGTGGTTGGGCATTGTCTTGCTGGAAAATGCAGGGACATTCCAGGAACGGGAAACATTTGGATGGCAGCGTATGTCACTCTAAAATTCATAATTATCATTCTGCAATCATCGTGCCTGCACAAGTGAGCAGGTAAGCCATGCCATGTGCACAGTCACACTGTCGATCTCTGATGATGTAAAGTTGGTCACGCTTTTGGACAATGCTGCTGTTTGGCTTCAGTTTATCATAATAAAGCTTTAATTTGCACCTCAGGACGCTGCAGCAAGTGGTGCTGACTGACAAAGGTTTTCCAAAGTATTTCTGGCATAATGTGAATAATACCTCCAACCATTAAAATTAAAAACACTTTAGAATTCAGAAACTGAAATTGTGGTTTCAACAAACCCCTGTGCACACAGAGGTCTCCCTGTGTCAAGTTATAAAACCACTCAGTTATATTCCATTTTTTTTAGATTCCTCATTGCTGTGATTATCCCAAATGGAATAATAAGCTGCCTATCTATTATGATACAATTTTATATAAATATGTCATGTTTATTTTATACTTGCTTAGTTGTGTCCCTGCATGAGTTACATGACAGGATCTCCTGCGCATTTGGCATGGCAGTACGCCAATAATTAAACTAAGCACACCTGATATGTGAGAAACCAAACCTAATAGTTTTGTTTGGTATCTTCAAAGCAAGGCTGATGGATTGAAAAAGGTATTGCTCTTCATTGAAATCATCGAAGATGCGCACTTTTTTCCTGTAGGCTGATGGTCATGCAAAAGATTGTACATGGTTAGTAAGCAGTTAAATATCATCCACATCAAGGAAATTGGTCGAATCAAGTTCAGAACAATCGCATCTATGCCTCCTTGAGCTGCTTACGGAGCTTGAAAAATAAGAATGTTACGCTTTTAAAATCCTCCTTCTGGCCATTAACTTTCTAAAAATTCACTTTTCAATTCTTTCTGGTCTTTGATGGCGTACTCTCTATTTCTGGATCATACAAACTGAGCCCAGCATTCAAACTCAGAGGTTTCTGATCCACTTAAGAGCAAAATATTAAGTTGATATATTTATTTATGTATTTTTTTGAATGGATATTGAAACATTTCGCTGTTTCTCTATATTCTTATTCCATTTAGGCTAATCCTAGAGCTGTCAGCACATGAAACACATTCAGCGGCCAGTTACAGCGCCCTCCATAATTATTGGCACCCCTGGTTAAGATGTGTACTTTAGCTTCTAATAAATTCAGTTTTTTCCTAAATAATATAGGATCAGAATGAAAAAAGGAAGAAAATCCAACCTTTAATTCAAGTGCATTTATTCAGTGGGAAAAAAATCCCACATTCAGAAATAATTCTTTTACCTCAAATCACGTGTGCCACAATTATTTGCACTCCTGATGTTAATACTTCGTACAACCCCTTTTTGCCAACAAAGCAGCTCCTAATCTTCTGCTTTAATGTTTCACAAGATGGGAGAATATAGAAAGAGGGATCTTCGACCATTCCTCTTTGCACAATCTCTCTCAATCATCCAGCGACCTGGGTCCTCTCCTCTGCACTCTCCTCTTCAGCTCACTCCACAGGTTTTCAATGGGGTTGAGGTCTAGGGACTGAGATGGCCATTGGAGGAGCTTGATTCTGTGTCTGGTGAACCATTTCTGTGTAGATTTGGCCACATGTTTAGGGTCATTATCTTGCTGAAAGATGCAGTGACGACCCATCTTCAGCTTTCGGGCAGAGGCCACCAGATTTTGATTTAAAATGTCCTGGTATTTCAAAGCGTTCATGATGCCATGCACCCTAACAAGGTTCCCAGGGTCTCGGGAAGAGAAAAAGGTCCACAGCATCACCCATCCTCCCCCATAGTTTGCAGTGGGCTTGAGGAGCGTTTCTGCATACTCATCTTTTGTGTTCCGCCAGACCCACTTAGAGTGTTTGTTGCCAAAAAGCTCTATATTGGTCTCATCTGACCAAAGCACACGATCCCAGTTGAAGTCCCAGTACCGCTTAGCGAACTCCAGACGTTTGCGTTTATGATTGTGAGTGAGAAAAGGTTTTTTCCGTGCATGCCTCCCAAACAATTTGTTGTCATGTTGATAGTGCCTGATGGTTGTTTTGGAGACTTTGTGACCCCAAGATGCTACCTTTACTTGCAATTTTTTAACAGTGAGCTTTGGAGAACTTTTTTTTCTCTTACCATCCTCCTCACTGTGCGTGGTGGCAAAATAACCTTCCGTCTTCTTCCAGGCTTGTTTACCACTGTTTCAGGTGTTTTAAACTTCTTAATGATTCCTCTGACAGTAGATATGGGCAGGTGCAGGCGAGTGGCTATTTTCTTGTAGCCATTGCCTGACTTGTAAGGTCGATACACATCTGCCTTACTTGAATGATGTGTTCCTTTTGTCTTTCCCATGTTGAAGAGTGGATAAGAGAAATGGCCTCTGTGTCACGTCATATTTATACCCCAGGGAAACAGGAAGTGATGAAATACTAATTAAATGTTCCTAGATACTCTGATCAAATTAATAAACTACTGCAGAAATGACAGAAATACTTCAATTACATTTATTTCCTTGGAATTATTAGGGATGGCAATAATTGTGGAACAGGTGATTTTATGAAAAATAATTATTTCTTAGTCAGGGATTTTGTTTTCTCTTTAAAACTCACTTGAGTTGAAGTTTACATTTTTCTATCATCTTCCGTGTGAGAGTATGCTTCTGCAATAAAAATTGAATTTATTTTAAGGCTTTTAACACATCTCAACCGGGAGTGCCAATAATTATGGAGGGCGCTGTATTTCCAATAATTTCCACTTAAGGTCCATGCTAATTTCTCATTGTATTTTTTGCTTCTGGACCCAGCTTGTACATACTCACTTTTAAGCGCTGTAAGTACTTAGTACAAGCTCACTTTTAATGCAATTACAAGGGATAAATTAATAATAATGCGTAAGAAAAGTAATAGACTGAAGTGATTGTCCATTACAGCTTGGGGGAAAATTCATTTTTTAATTAAAAGAATGGTTTTTCTTATTGGCCAAAAATCCGGAAGTCATGTTTCTGGTTGCTATGATCTGTTGTGCTGTAAATTCAATGAATTAAATTGATCTTGGAGATTTTGAGGAGAAAATTTGTGATGACTATAATGCTGAATTTTGCAGAGGGCTGATAAAATTTAGTGGCTTGTCCTAAAGTAATAAACTATGTAAAGTTATAACAGAGAACTAAAGAGGCTAGTATTAAATATGTGTTATATATGTGAGTATTATAAATGATAAGACTTGAATGCTTTCACTTTTTGCATATCTACGATTAATTAAGTGTCAGAAACTGTCAAATTTTCAGAGGGATCCATCGGAAGGCTGGCTACTGTTGCATGTTTTAAAATGTATTTATTAGCCTTTATAAGTTTTTTCACATTTTTTTCCACCTTTATCACAGCCAACTAGTCCACTGCAGCCACCTGCTCTCATCGACTCTGGAGGAAGAAATCGTGGCACCTGATCCCTCAGACTCGCATGACGACTTGCCCTTGCTTCTTCTACGCAACACGATCGTACACTGTCAATGCCATTGTAGGATAACACCGTCAGCTTATTTGCTCATACAGCTACATGTGCCAGCTTTCACCAGAGGTGGCTGCAAGAGAGTGATGAGACAAAAAAAATCGACTAGCTTAACCATTATTATCTCTGGTGAGGCAAAGTCAGTTGTTGTCTCACCCATGCGGATCTCCAGCTAAAGACGGAAATGGGGTGGCTGGGATTTAAACACCCAACCCCTATTTTTCCCCCACCCTGAGCACAGTCAACTGATTAATCCACCCCACCCGTCCCGACCACAGGCCTTTCAGACAAACTTCTTATCTGTGAGCCACTCAGAATCCCTATTAATTTATTTTGACAATAAATGAAAACAAGAACAAGCTATGTGTGGACATCTTCACTACATAGGAAACTTATCTTCGGGTTAATTTTTTGAAGAGCTGAGCAGTCAACTCCAAATTGTATTGCTCAGACACAGGGCCGCATGCAAACTCTCAAGTCAAGGGCTATTTATGAACATGGGCACATAGATGCCCTCCAGTGAAGTATGCATGCAAGAATTAAATGAATAAGATCGTTAAAGGCGTTTTAAGTGATGCTTCTGCCGGCTGTCAAAGCCAGCAGTGTCGTTTTCCATCTCTCAAGATTGCATTCTGAAATAGCATCGAGAATTATTTCCTAATAGGTGGCGCGTGCATCAGTTTCAAATAACATTACTGCAATTTATTAGCTCTCATTTAAGAATGGATAGCAATGTGTGGCTCAGACCCTGCCTTTTGTTTGCTGCTTCTATAAGAGATAAACGTCATTCTTGCCATACAACATTTGTCTTTCTGTGTGCAGCTAATCTGCCCTACTATCCTCTACTGAAAGCTTATTTCATTCAGGGAAATTGATATCATAACCGGCCGCACTTGGGCGGAGGCAAGAATTCAAAGCCTCTTTCCTGCTATGTCATGTAAGTCACTTCCAATCTGCAGGGAGTATCCTCTCAGTCAGTGAAATGATAAAAGCTTGTATAATTGGCGTCACTGCTAATGCCGCAGTAAACCTCTTGTGTGAACATAAAGCTGCTATAATTTATCTGTTTTTTACGACAGGGAAGTGTTCACAACCGAATTTTTTCATTTGTCTCGTAATTAGTTTTTTTTTCCTTTCCAATTTTCTTGATGAACACGTCTTTGTCTTGTGAAATGAATCTAGTCTTTACTGATGTACAATGCTTTGCACTTTACATAGACACTGGCAATTATCTGTTAGTATGGGTGTTGGGGAATAGTTTGCAAATCTCTCTCTTGAAAGAATGCCAAAAAGAAGAAATTCAAATCATCAAATGTTATTTGAACAACTTAAAATTAAAATATACCATATATTCATGATGGTCATTCTATTGAGGACTCAACAGCACAGCCAAGCTTTTACTTTTTATCGGTAAGAAACAGAAAAATGCTGTTTAAAGGACCTGAATTATACCTAATTGTATTCTTACAGCCAGGTTCTTTTGGCTGTTCATGTCTCCCACTGATACTCACCGGACTCACACTGCTTTATCCCACTTAGAAAAACCATTGACTGTATAAAACATGGATGTACCCTCTGTGACGTCACCCTTAGGTGTCTGAATATTCATTTTGAAGCAAATTTGGTTGCCATCTTGGCACTTACTTGGCTCCGCCTTCCTCTTGACTAATCAAAAAATGGGCAAAAAGGTGGGGCAGTTACTGGAGCAGAGGCAATGGGCGGGGCCGAAGGAGCCTGTTTGGTGAAACTCGCCCTCTGAGCTCGCAGCTACCAAGCTGGCTACTGCTTCCATGCTAGACTACAAAGCTAACTCATCTTGATGCTTAATGACTCGTCAAGGCCGAGATGCGGGGTCATATCTGTCCTAGTAAGAAATTGATCCTGCCAAGATGTTTGCGGTGGCGGGTCGAACGCTGTTTTTATTCATGAAGCGGTTGCGGGACAAACGTTGTTCGTATCCGCGAGGCAGTAGCGCGACGAACGCTGTACACTGCTAGGAAGTAGCGGCGGTTGGCACCCTGAGTATCAGTATCCCCTGCGAGTAAAAGCAGGTGCTCGGCTTAGCTCTTGTATGCACCCTAACCACGTCCCATTAAGGGTAGTATGGCCAGCCAAAAGATAAAATTGCATTACGTAAGCTTACCAACAAACCTGACAGACCTTTATTTTCCTACCTCACACTTGCACATTTTGATATGAAGTATCACCCTACATTTTGACTTTAGGAAATGCTGAATTGATTACTGTAGGCAGCACATGTGGGCTTGTCAATGCTCACACATCTGGGCACCTTGCTACTTGCTACTTATATTATCAGCTGCCCAGCTTATCTCTGACCTTTATATTGGCTAACGATACCACTGCAACGCATTGTATTTAAATCGCATTGTAAAATTGGTGTTACTTTCGGAAAAAAGCCTTTACTCCCAGCAAAACAGCATAGCCGAACGTGGCTGGTTAGTGAGGACTAGAAAAGGCCAAGGCTAGCAGAGCTGTAGTAACCCCCCTCCCTCAGACAGCCTGGCTAGACAGGTGGTTAGCGGCAGGGCTTAGCGTTCCTACTCTACAGCCCCAGGCATTGTAGGCCTGTGCTCTAGCCTAGCCACAACATACCCGGATGAGACGACTCGTGCCCATAGACTCAAGGAGTAATTCAAGGTTCTGTCACTCAAAGTGGCCATGCCCTTAATTATTCAAAAAGTGTAAAGCTTTATATAATGTAAATAATAGAATGACAAAAAATTCACTCCCCCCACAGTTTTCACAGAGGGGAAAATTATCTATAGAGACCAAAACTGTATTTTGAACCAGGCTGTAAACATGTTTAATTTTGCTGTCAAATTGAGCTTTTTGACATGGGCGTCAATGGGGATTGACTCCTTTCTCCAGTCAACCTCAAGTGGCCATTCGAAGAACTGCAGCTTTTGGCACTTTCATATTTGCTTCACTTTTCAGCTCCGCAGGTTGCCGCTCGAGAAAAACCCAAATGGCCAATTATATCTAGTGGAGTCCACCTTCAAATGTAGCCTTAGACGAGCAAAAAGGAAGAAAACCGCTGTGAGAGGCAGAGAAGCCAAAGCTCTAGTTGAGCCTGTGGATGAGGCACTTAAGAAGCCATCATTAAGCATGCTGAGTGTTGAGTAGCTGCTGAATCCTGGCTGTCTGGCTAGAAGCTTGCAGGTGCTTAATGAAAGTATTTATGCACTGCTCTGATTCTTCCGTTCTTCAGATGGAGATGATGTCCTATTGGTGGAGCACTGTCTGGGTGTCTGCTGTTAGTTTGCATATTTTTGAGGGTTGTTACTGTCTTCTGTCTCCGATTGAAGGAAAAGGGGTGGGATGTGATCTCAAAGGTTGCGTTGGGAAAGCTGCGGTTTACCGCTGCTCCCCTCAGTCACGCAAATGGCTGCCACACCCACCGACTGGGGTTGGCAGTACAGAGTGCAGTGCACAGTACAGAGTAGGCAGTACAGAGTGCGAACATAAGGAATCAGTCAGCCTCTCGCTATTTAAGCTGCCAAAATTAATTTATTGTAAAATAAAAAGCCCCAGAAAATTTTCTTAATTTCCTTGTTTTAGTTTGACACGTCAGACATCCTCATACCTTAAGGGTTGGTTCTCTGCCCTTTGGTCAACTTTGGGACTCCTCGAACCATTTACTAGCCAGCCATTGACAAGTACTCTCTGGTGGCATTGATGAAGTTATTTATTTATTTATTGAAAAAAAAAAGGGAACCGTTTGGTCAATGCACTCAATTGAGTGACAGCGATTCTTTATCTGCCGAGTTGTTCTCAAGTCTCAAGAATTGGGTATGAGTTATGCATGATATCTTCACGCATGCGCGTTGAAAAAAAATCTCAAGCAAATATACCTAGCGCTGAGCATACTTATAATACTGTATTTTAACACACGTGGTGAGATAACAATGTGTGAAGTTTGAAACTCTCATTGTTTCCCTGTGAAAGAGACACCTCTCCTTCCTCCAAGTCCGCACTCAAATGCACTGTAAGCGTGCCCCCCTCCCCATTTTTAAAGGGGAGCCCAACCCACACCCCTTCCCCAGGGGTTGCAAATTTTGCAGGCACATGCCAGCTAATTAATTTTTCACAAATCTCACACTTTCTTCAAACTTGAGAGGCATGCAGACGCAACACCTGGCTCCTGGTGTGAGAGGTCAGGTTCCACACCTGCCAGTTTACTTCTAACAGAACAAATTCTGAATTTTTCCCGGAGGCAATGAAAATGTCGCATTTAAATAAGACTGTTGACATTTTATGATGCCCTCTTAATCTCTCTGGAACACTCAGTCATTAGCTGTACAAAATGCCCTGACTCGTCTTAATTTTGGAAGTTTAATACAATAAGAAACAAGGATGTATTGTCTTCAACCAATTTAATCTGCAGCCTAAGTGAATTTAACAAGCTGTAGTACAGACTTTTACAGTGACTCATTCATGTATAAGTTTCATGTGCCATATTTTCTCGACTAGACTACTTGTAATCAAGGAAATCAATTAGAAATCATATTGAAAAAATACAAATCGAAAAACCTCAATGGGCTCATTTATTTAGACTCTCTTTTTTTTTGTAATTTGGCATCTCCAATCCCATCTACTACGATCAGCCTCTCTAATCACAACATAAAGCAAACATCATGCAAAATGGCTTGTATAAGGTGATTTATTAGATCAAAGAATAAACAGAAAGGGAGAAAAATAAGTATGCGAAGCATCGTACATCCAAACATGAATACACCCATCCTCAGATTGGCACGATGGCAGCCTCAATATGGACTCTCTACTGGTCACCAAAGCCCCTTTATAGGTGGGCCTCTGGTCTGGCACAAGTACGCTATACTTGTATTCTGGAGGGAAATGGAGACAAGCAAGAACATGGGCTCTCTACTGGTGCTTAGTAATGTAGTTGTTAATGTTATTGCAGTGGCCCTATGACATAACACCAGACAAAGCTGGAGTTTCCAATCAGTGAACTCCTTACTAGCATACTCATTCGTGGGTCATGCTGCAATCTCAGGAGAGTGCAGACATTTTGCAGTTCTGCTCCGAAATGCGCCAGAGGAAAGTAACTCATGTGCACGCTTCCTTAGAATACTACTGTCAAGCACCAGATGGCCAGTAGGAGGCACATGAGCAAAAAAAAAAAACCATGCAGCCAACAATGTGCTGGTCTCACAAGGCTGCTGGCCACAGTCGACACTGGCACAGCTGGATGTGATCAGATGCCACGGTTGTAACTCTTGCATCACAAACAGCTCCTTTGCACAGCGGGCGAACAGGAGCCCTTACACAAAGCATGAACAGTATACCCAAGCCAGAAATTCCAATTTTCAGTCATGTATTTGAGCTCTAGGCGTTACTTGATTCAGTAACTGTCCATCGCTTACTCACTTTCAGATGTACGATGCACCTTATGTCTCTTCAAATGTTCATTGACCTCTATTCATGATAGATAAAGCCTAATTTTGTATTGATGCGTGACATTGCACATAAGACTATATATCAGCTTCAGGGGGCAAATATACAAATCATGTTTCAATCAACACATTGAGCTCTCCTCCGCCTTCAAAGTAATCCCAGCTTTGCCATTAAATCGGTCATTGTGGCAGGGTACCCTAGTGGCAGGTTTCTTGACTGGTAACTGAAGAACTGCTAGTTCAAGGCTTTAGATTCTGCATTGATCTGGACAGATGGAGTTAGGAACAATTGTGCTGTTGGACTTTTGAGCAAGGCCTTTAACCCCATGATTGCCCTCGGGACTTTACCTGTGCTTCACTCTGTCCCTCCTCAATTGCAACTCTTCTATCTGGCATTTCACCCAGGGTGTCCTTGAAAAAGAGCATCATGTTCTCAGTGGAACTTTCCTTGGTTAAATAAAGGATTTTTAAAAAATGTGTGCAAATGTGGCGCCTGACTCGAAATCATTCCTGCTGAAAATGAAAAATAAAACTGAAAACCATTATGATGAGATTACAAATCCATAAATATCAGGCGTCTCCTACGCAGGTGGGCTCATTTTCTGTTTGCACTTCATCAGGAAGATTGGAAATAAACCGGCTTAGATTATATGAATGAATAAGAATTATTTGAAGAGAAGGATGAGGCTTAATGATTTGCAATTTCTTTATAGAGACCACTATCCATTCTGTCTTCATTTACAGTGGTATGAACAACGAAGAACTCAGTGTTATGAGACGACTGACTGAGTGACTGCATATACAGCAGAAAGATAAATAATGACATTGCATTTGTTCCAGTGACTCCACTGCATTTTGGGACATTTCTTATGCCCTAGAAAATGCATTTAATGGCCATATGGCAAGGTACTAGACGCAATAATGCACTGGGCCAAAAGGCAGAGCTTGAGACTGTATTGGCAGGAACAGAATATGTAAACCTGCATGAAATCTGTGTAGGGTGATATACTGAGAACCAAGACAAAATCTGTCTTTGTTCGCCACAGAGGGAATGGAATATGAGATGAGGTGACACCGGATAGTTTCACCATTAAACTGTCATGTGGAAATGAACAATCACATCAATGGCCACAATTTATCTTAAACCGAGAGCTGATGGCCTGTCACTGCTATATGAATTATATGCACATTGAAGTAACCAGCATGCACTGCACTGCAGCATGCGCATTCACAAGATGATCTAACTGCCGTAGCTATTATTAGATCTTCAATAAATTGTGATGGCTCAATACAAATGCAAATGTGTTGCTTTTGAAATGTTTACAATGGAAAATGTTTTTCAATTGCAATGAATTGTGGCTAGTTAGTAGAACTACGAGAGTTGATTAAAAAAAAAAAAACTTGCATACAGTAGGCTATCACGGCAAATTATGTCAGTAAATGTCTGAAAACATTGTTTCAGCATTGCACAGTTCAATTCAATGTCAAGTTTAAAGTGTACTCAGAGATCATTTCATTGGACGAGGCCTGAACATCAAAGGAGCAAGCCAATGGTGACAGTATCAAGAAAAAACTCCCAAAGTAGGGAGATGCCTTGGTTAGAACCTGGCTTAAAAATGGGTTACACATCTACTTGGGAGTAAGTGGAGCAAAGAAAAGCACTGGAGTGGTTGGGAATAAATGGGGTTGGGGATACTGGAAACATGGGCAACATTTTAGAGGCGTGGGGAGAAAGTGAGCCGAAAGAATATTTACACTGCATTGCATTAAATGCATACACGCTTAAATCAGCTCACAAAGCCGAAATACACAAATTGACATGGAAGTTCAGGTTATGGTTTGAGTTTGGCGGGGACAAACGGAACTTGGGGCTTTGATCGTGCAGAATGTGTCTGTACTCAGATGTGATGTGGCAGGTGGGGCAGAAAAGCGAGGGGTAGATGGAGTCCAGCGCACTTGAGGATTCTTTGAGGCATCACAGCAGTGCTTCATTTCATGGTCATGGTAATTATGATGCCCCTTGATGCTCTAGCAGATTGTGGGGGTGGGGTGAGGGGAGGGAAAGCAGTCTTAGTGAAAATCCGTCTCTGAGAGGATCCTGAAATACTGAGAAGATGGGTTGCTCCATGTGTCGTAATGATGACCTCCAGCAGACTCGGCTTATCACACCATAATTAAAAAACAGAGTTCACTGAGCCAGCACCATAATGAGCACAAGCACAACAGCGAGTCTTAGAAGGGCAACAACAAAACAGACCAGTCCACCAAAGACTGTAATGAGCACTAGACTGCTACACTCCCGTGCAGGCTAAAGGCTTGGGTAAAGAGATTTGAGTGTAAACATGAGGAGAGAGGAGGGTGTCCACTTCCTGAACATAAGTTAGAAAATAGTTCCGAAGAACAAGGGCGGAATTATAAAGGACTCTCAGTATCAAGGTTCTGTTATATTCTCTTGGACTGACAAGAAACCCTGGTCATTGTGAATGAAGTATTATTCAAGAATATTAGCTCTTTCAATATATGTTGGTGGTATTTTGTGCTTGATAATTTGAAACCAGTATTTTGAAATCTATTCTTGCTTTTACTGATTATTGCACATTTCTGTACAGCAAGCACGGGTGCGGCTCACTACCATTTTAGTAAGCAAGATCAGAATTTGTCATTTCTCAAGTTCATTTAATTTGGCAACATGTGAGAATAGCTAATGCCCAAAGAACAAGCGATGTGACCATCAGATTTGCCCACAAAATGGTGGACGTTCAGCCCCATTGTGTACTACACCCTACTGCACGTATTTTCAGTAAACCATCTTGCACCGCTTTGTGGTGTTGTATCATCTTAGACTGAAAATATGTCTCGGTGGCTGTGAATACTTGCCTGTTTTGGCTATGACTTTTCAGGATAAGGACTGTGGCCATACTGAAGTATTTTATCAGTAAAATGTACACTAATTGAGTGCTGTGTATTTTCATGAGGTACATTTGCATTATATTTCGATATTTGGAGAGAGAAATTCATGTGTTTTTTTCCCCAATGTACTTGTTTGCACTTTGAAGTCACAAAGGCAAAGTTTCGTTAGAGATTATTGAGTCAGGTGAGCTATCCATAAAAGTGCAAATATCTAGTAGACTCACTAAATCTCAGCTCAGCTATCTTAATGGATAGATGGTGTTCTAGGTCAGTGGATATGCCAAATTTATTTTTGGTGAACAGCTCCTTTAAAAGATATATTTTTTAAGATGGGTTTTTTTTTATTCCTCTACATCTGTATGGGTGCAGTAATAAGAGTATATTTTTAATAAATTTACTTTTGGACAATGAAATAATTCTATTAATTTAATTTACTGTTGTTTTTTATTATGAATTAGATTTTGACCACCAAGCACAAGAGTGAAAGCAAGGTCGAATCCCGTCTGAGTTAGCTATGCTCATCTGTTACTCCTCCCATGCGAGTGCTTTGAAATATTCAAGGCCGTCACTGTGACATTAGTGTTTTGCTGAAATAATTCTGTGAATTTGCCCTCACTGCAGAAAGAGTCTGTTTTGTCTCAGAATGTGGCCAATTTACGTTTTTTTTTTTTTTTCCGGGCTGTGTCCTAAATTAGTTCTTTGCTTTTATCTCATCAGACTCTATTCCTACAGTGGGGGTGCATTAGTTGTCCTGTTATTTTTCTGAAGCCACTTGCAGAATTTGTAAAGGGGTTAAGTTCGCTTTAGGAAAATGGGTCATACTGCATCTGGGGAAGGAGTCACTCACCCGAGAATAAACAAATGACTGTTAGTTATGCCAAACTAGATGATGCGCACTCTATAGAGATGCTAACCCACGCCTCTTGTTGACCTTGACCTTCGATCTTTCGACCTCAAAATGCAAATTTGGACAGGGTACCCTAGGATCATCTACCCCACAAAGTTTGGTCACCCTGGCTTCAGTGGTGGCCGAGCTGTCGCGCGGACACACACACACACACACACGCGCACACACATAGACAGTGCTAAACTGTATACCCACGCCGCCTTGTCGGGCATGGGTAATAATAATAATAATAATAATAATAATAATCATAATCATAACAAATGAACAAATTAATACATCAAAAACGAGCACTCAGAGAGCGCAGCACCTCCGCCATACCAAGGCAAGTCAGTACATTCGTGATTTTTGTTGGCTGATGTAGGGTATTGATGCATTCCACTGCCAGGTGGCAGCAAAACCCAAAAGCACGCCAGTTGGAAATCCGGCCCATTGGATAGACTTGAAATCTCTGCCAGCATAGATGGATTTGAACATTGGCCTATATCTCAGATGAACTTTGGCCTAGATATGTCAATGTTTAATCACTTGTTCCTTTTGTGCTACTCTAACATCCTGCAAAGTTTGGTTAATCTACGCAGCCGTTTTTGAGATATACTGCTAACAGACAGACAGACAGACAGACAGACAGACAGACAGACAAAAGATCGCGACCAAAATTTACTGGGTTCTTCCTTGGATCATGAAACACCTGTGTGCCAATTTTCATAATGATCTGCTGAGTAGTTTTTGAGTAATCCTGCTAAGACAAGCAAATAAAGGCAGGTGATTTTATAACCTTCTTGGCGGAGGTAATAATAGACCATTGAATGTTTGTTGTGTTTCTAATGATGAGATAAACTGGTACACTGCCCCAAATTTATCCAATTTTTTTTCAAACATTATAAGACTTAATTATATGAAAGATAGTGCTGAAGAAGAAATAAGAAAAATAAATAAATAAAAATAAAGCCACTGTGTGGAGGATTACCTGCTTTGGACATACAAGCAGGGGCGGACATTATATTCAGGGGGCTCCCCACAAAGGTCGGGAAGCCCCCCCCCGCGTGGAAAAATTTTTTAATGATTTTTAATGATGTTTTTACGGTATTTTATGCTGTTTTCTCATGATTTCAAATTGTGTGTTTTTTGTGTTGGGTCAGGTGTCTTAATTAAAAATGCCATCCCCCAGCTCAATACATATTCTGAAATAGTGATGATTTAAGAAGAACTTGACAAGACAATGAAGAAGAGCAGTTGAATTTAAGTTTAATCATACACGTCCTGTCCTGTCTGCTCCCCTGGCTCAACTATAATCAAAATCAGCTCAGTTAGTTATGAGAGTTTGTTTCAACAGAAATAGCCTGTGTATTATTTATATCACTAATAGTCGCAGACAACACACTTGTACTTACTTGAATCACTGATATTTTTTACAATCAGTTTACAATCAATCAGAGATATATGACACTGAACTATTTGTTGTCACTGGGTCTACTTTATTAATTTAAGAAGAGCACACACACACCTACCTACAGCAGAACTAGCAACTATACTTTCAGTAACTTGTAACAAGGAGGAGAACTGTTCATTGTGTTCAAGTGGAGAGGAAGAAAGACCTATTAGCCAGATAAGATGTCTCTCATGTCAGCCATTTTGTCAGCCATTTTCATGAAAATTGCATATCTACAAACTCATTATCAAGGTCAGAGCTTTTCAACCTTTTTCATTTGAGCCACAGATCACCATTTGAATTTGACGAAGTTTAACAATAATCTGTAAATAATAATAATTCAAATACTGAGAGCATAAATGCAAATTGAATGTGCATATACATGTAAATTGCTAATGCTAGGAGCTAAATTAGGGTAAGGGTTCATTTGGTTACCAACTCTCCATATTAGCTGAGGACCAGTCCACCTGGAAACCCTGGACCACTGTTTGAAAACCAAATAGGTCATTATGTTATTTCATATTTTGTGCTATCATGACAAATCACTGATTTATCATGATGGGATAAATTATGAAATAAAATATCACCTACATTTTGCCATAAAGACCCTAAACATGTTTGCACAAACAACACAACAAAAGACAAAAAAGAGCCATGCAATGCCACAGCCCACATAGCAACAGTGCAAACTGTGCAGTGCAACTTTGTATTGTTATTATTACTATTTTCCACTCACCAGCTAACTGAGGAGGACGATGGATGAGAGCGACTTTTTGCCGACGCGACGTTCGCTCACTTCCCCTGCGCGCTGCCTGGCGTTCCTCTTTCCTCTCAAAGGTGCCGGTGCGCGTTTCAAAACAAGAGCCTATTTTACTTTCTATTATACTATCGATCATTCACCACACGTTTTATTTTGAAAATATACCGGAAATAGTAGTAGTAATTGATACTGCTTCATGTTGTCAGGACAAAGGGGGAAAAAACGAACCAGCAGCAGACTGAAACATAATTATTAAGCAGCCCAGCAGGGGGCCCCCCTCTGCCTCGAGGCTCTACGCAACTGCGTAGTCTGCGTAGAGCAAATGTACGCCTCTGCATACAAGTACTAGCATTTTGATCTAAATTTTAAAACCCTTAAAAACCCTGAGTGACAATACCTTTAAACATTGATCTAAGCAAATTCTGCCTGAATATTTTGGGGTTTTTTAGTTTCTTTCATGATCAAGAAAAACTAATTTGCGCACAATGAGAAGCAAGGATTGTTTGAATGCACATTCAGCACTCTAGCAAGAACTCTTGCTGCCTGAAAATAAATAAAAAAATGAAAACACACAAAACTAAACAACTAAGCACATTATGTGCATTACCTCACATAATGATGTGGGCAGAAGTTACTCTACCTGTTTCTGTATTGTTTGACAATTTTAATTCTCTTTTCCTCTCTTTTCTCTGGGTAAGCATTCTCTTCAATGAAGTGTGTGTACAGCTGACCTTGCGTATGGTAACTGTGAACATATAGTTACGAGCTGCATGTATTAACACCGAACCATAAGTCCTAAGGATTCTCACTAAGGTATTCACAAAAGCTTATTATTTTCCCCCACATAAATCATTTAAAAAATCAGTATGTTGAAGTAATTATTGAGGCTGCTACGTCAATACATGGTTGTCCCGCTAAATGAAGGCAGCTGATTAATTAAATGTAAGAAATAGAGGTGTAGTACTTTCTTTCTTCAAACAGAACAATGGGAGGAAAGCACTTGATAAATAATGTTTATGAATGCAAATAATTATACCGGGGAAAAAAGACATTAACCACTGTTATCAATAGGAAAAGCCATAGAGAAGTATTGTACATGTATCCCATATAATTTCTTATGTACAGTGCAATGCAGTTTTTCAAGAAGTGCAGCTTGTTAGCTTGATAAATGGGTCGGCACAATCCCTGCCCTTAAGGGTTTGACCTCTATGGTTTTTGGAAAAGCACAAATGCACAAACAGTGCTTTTTGTCGTTTCATTTGGCACAACTGTTTTTTTTTTTTTTTTAAATCTGTTCCCTCCCTGAGCCCCTATGTGTTTTATTAATGTAATGTAAACACTGTGCAACTAGGCCAAGGAGGGTCCTAGCTGAGGCGGAAGGTCTCAGTGTGTTTGTATAAACAGCCAGGTGAAAGAAGGTCTTAACGGTCTCTATTCTCATAATGGGGTCTGGCTACAGCTATGTATGTATATATGTGTGTGTGTGTGTGTGTGTGTGTGTGTGAGAGAGAGAGTGCGATAACTGTGCCTGGATGATTAAATCAAATGTGTGATGTAATCAAAGCAAAGGGTGATCACACTAGATATTAACTTTTTCACTGAAAAACACATGATTATTTTAGTTTTTTACTGTATATTGTGATCTTTTTACTTATTTTCATCCATATGATCCAATTTTATGTGAAATAAATACTTGAATAGTACTTGGTTTCTGATTTATCTTCATCGTTAAGTGTATCATCATCACTGCACACCATTGTACCAAGACTGATAATACTGTCTGACTATGCGCCCTGAAATCAGCAGTTAAAACCTGACCATTGACCAGACAACCTTTAGACCAGGTTTTGCTTTGTCAATAGCACAATCGCTTTTTGCGGTCTCGAGAGCCACGCACCATAAATGTGCCTCACCACACCTTATTTTAAGACCAATACGCCCATGGGGGCTCGGCTTTGCAGGATTACTTTAGCTGTTAAAGCAATCTGGGCACCAGACCGGATAATGACAAATGTGCTGGTACATGAACTAGCAAAGACACGTGCGTCACTCTTTGTACCACTGAGTGTCAGGTGTAAGACAGTGTCCTTCATGTCCATGTACAGGTCCCCACTTTCCTATTGCGCAGTTTCTGGTTACAACATCTAAAACGTGGCAGTGGCTGAAATCTGCACCTGCATGACATCAAAACCTCCTTCATAAGTCGAAGTTGATGGCAGACATCATGGAAATTTTATTGATATTCTTTACTCCGTCTATGACTTATCAGGAGTGTGCTTTAGGGCAGCAGTTAAAACAAACAAGGAGTAAAATCTCGATATGGAGTCATGAGCGATCGGTGATGATGTTCATGGCGAGCATGTGGTGGTGTAATGCTGCAGACAGCCATTTCATTCCCATCTGCTTATTCTAAAGCACAGCATATCCCAGCACAAAGAATGCCTTAAAGTGAGGGAAAGGGGATTCCTACGTTAACTGTGCATTTTTCTGAATAATTGTTGCAGTACTTTTAAGCGCTATTGAGGCGACAGCAACTCTACATTCACCTGGTGGGCTTGAGTGTTTTTATATAAATATTAATTTACTGTGGTTCTGAGCTGTAGGGCGAAAAGCACTCGCTGCTCCAAATGGTTTCACCGCAGGGAGGGAGAGACTAGTTCTACTGCAAGAGCCCTTTGTTCTGCACACATGGGTATCCTCTGTCTCTCTCTGGCAGCCTTGTAGTAGGAAACATGAGAAATCATTGATCAAGTGAGGCGCAGGAGAAAAAAAAATGTATTTCTGGGAAAGATTCAGTTGTGTATTTCAGTGTACTAGTGCACCAGTCTCATTTGAGCAAATATTTCATAAACCATAATTGTTGTCAGTAGCTTACTTTATTATTTTGTTTGTTAAGTTATGCATTCATACATTCATTCTCTCATTTGTTACATCCAGTCTTTCGATGACGAATGCACTCTTGCACAGAATAACGGTGTTGCAGATACAACTACACTTGTCTTATTTTCCTTTTTTGGAATGTGACCATATAATCTCCTTGCTTTGGAGGTTGTAAAGGAGTAAAACACATTAATCCTTTACCCCCTCTAGGTAAAATCAAGGAATACTTCTGTAGGCCTATATCAGATTACTGACATAATTGACCGGGCTGAAAAATGAATAAACAGGTGCTTTCTATCACCTACAAAAGCCCATGGTCTCTGAAACCACAGGGGTTGTTTCAATTTTACAGTGCTCCACTCTATTTTAGTACACAAAAGCAGTTATCACCCAATATCTCTGCTAAAGCATCTGGTTACATATACAGTAACTGCTGTAATCGATGTCATAATTCCTGTCAGGAACACCAACTGGTACCACATTGCCCCTCTATGGCACAGGGGATTTTAAAGTGCTGCCTTCCTATGCAGGTACAAGGGAAGGATTCAAAGAGAGATGTGGCTGTGTGGTAATGGTGGTGAGCAGGGTGTAAAACACCGCAGCAATGGCTGTTTAAAATTTTCCCCAAGTGCGCTTTAAAACCGCGATTCAATCTGTTCCATTTCGCTATGCTCAGCTACACTTTCTGCATAATATAATAGGGTTCACAGAAAAACACAGATGGAACTGTTCTCTCAAAGGTTAAAAATTCTGTTGTTTTCCAGGATGCGTTTTGCTCTACATCTGAAATTTTGGTAGGGGTCAAGGAAAGGTATACAGATTGGGCAATGTTACTGATATTTCCCCACAAAAATTTGAATTGAAACTTGTCCCAATTGTTCAGGACTTTGGCTGGTTTACTTCAGTGTGCAGTGTGCATTATTAATTTGACTGTTGCATGTAGCTCAGAAAAACCTGTAGTGCAGTTATTTTCCCACAAGAATCAGACTAATATTTCTAATTGCTCTCTATGGTGACATTATGTTCTCTTAAGGTATGACAGTGGGCATCTCTGTTTTTGTGAAGAATGTATCTCATTCATTATTTTTAACGCATGCTTTTATGAGGGTTTCATCATCTTTAAAACCACTGGAAAAATAGTTGAAGCTTAAACAAATAAAATTCACATTTTTAACAATTTTGATATCTTACAAATTAACCCCTTAAACCCGAACGCCTCCGGTACCAGGAGCGGTTGTTACGCATAATTCCTCTGTGGGTGAAGAAATATTTCCGAATATCAGTGCCAAAGGTAAATTTAGCACTGATATTGGGAAATATTTCTTCACCCAAAGAGTAATTTCCATGTGGAACAGCTTGCCTGACCATATTGTTGAGGCAGAGACCTTGGGGGTTTTCAACAGCAGGCTTGACTTAAAGCTAGATACCATTGAGTTATTGAATATCTGAAGGGATATATTCACAATAGTATAAAGAAACTGGCGAGCGTAGTTGGGCTGAAAGGCCTGTTCTTGCCATTCATGTTATGTTATGTTTTAATAAATACAGTATATTTCCTAATCGCGACATTGTCATGCGGCTTATCCACTTTACGCGAAGAAACTTGGAGAAAACCTCATGTTGACCATTTTACCACAACCGAACACAATTCAAGCACCAAGCAAGTAGATAACCATGTACCATAGGATAAAATCATATTAGCACTGAGTCACTAGCATTTTCACTGAATTTGTGCTATGCACACAAATGCTAGCTCAAATGAAAGAAGAAAGTCCACAGAATCCAACGATGTAAGCCTTGTCAATTTAAACCGACACCACATTCAAAGAACAGCAGCTATACACCTTACAGTCTAAAGAGATGAACAAAAATTTTTTCTTACCTTTGATATTTTGAAATAAAAAACTGTTTTAGGGTAAGTCTGCACTTGCTATTCTTAACCTGGGCATTTTTCCTGGGCATTGCTTCAAAGATCTCAGCTCCTCAGCATTCAGCTTGCATGCAATGTATTTTCCTCTCTGTGATCGGCTTGTAATGCTGTAAGACTTTGCTGGTGGACATTTGATTCCAAAGGCTCCGACGTTTCCAACGAGCCCTAAACCACCTTAATCGCACAAACCTAGCCTGAGATATACTGAGTCAAAAAAGAAATTTCACCCTCATAAATTTGTAAATATTTTCTTGAAACTTTTAATAAAAGAGTTTTAATTATCATTAGGGGTAAATGCGTTGTCAAAAACATGACACACTTCAACTCCGACGTGTACAGGTGCACGTGCAAGCGTACTTTAAGCTAAAACCATGTTTTCTTGTGTTCCTAATCACGTGACCATATGAGAGATGCGCAACTGAGCTCACGTTAACACGTCAGAGTGACATCTCGGAAAAACAAGTTTTTACAGTTAATCATTTGTTGCTTTTCAATGCCATGGCTGTCAAACATTCAGCGTGAACGTGCCATTGGCATGCTGAATACGGAAACATCCGTCACTGACGTTGCAAGGGTTATGGGATGCAGTCGACGGACTATCCATGATCTTCGGACACGTCTCCAACAAACTGGCACCACAGCTGACCGACCTCGTTCCGGTAGCCCTCGTGTGACGTCAAAAGCAGAAGACGAACAAATTGTCTTACGTCATTTGCATAATCGATTTGACACTGCAACGTCCACTAGGAATGAATTGCTTAGAGGTCGTGTGACTGCCCAAACCATACGTAATCGCCTGCACACTGCTCTTATTCAAGTTGTGACTTACCATTTTTACTCTTGTTACGTAGCATTTTCGGTGGAACTGGTTACATTATGGACATTACTTTTATGATACACCATCTTTAATGAGTACAAAATTAACTAAAATCATTATTTAAAACCTCATTTCTTGTATGTTCAACTTATCGACCTCCAAACGAGTGTGAAGTTTTTATTTTGGCTGAGTATAGATCATTGCATTCCCAGTGCGTCAAACTGAGTCCACGGGTCATTCGCATGTACTTAAATAGTGCGACAATATAAACACTTCACTGGTTTGTTTTGTAGTATTTTCGGTATAGTTATTCGCTAAATATTCAACAATCCTTTTCAAAGTCTTTTAATGATAGAGTCTATGTGCCATTCCGCATGAATACTGCCTTGTGGTTAAGATGAAGAGCTGCATCTCAGGCGACCAGGGTTCAATTTTCGGTATAGTCATGTCTTGGGCATTCAAAGTGTGCATTTTACTTTACTTTGGCATCGGCCATTTTACTTATGTGAATAATTGCTGGGGCTTTTATTCTTTTTACTTTATTTTTTGGCTTACCTTTTCATGTATAATTTTATTATTTGCTTTTTTAAATAAATGGGCTCCAGTGGAGTCAAACTTCAATTTTCTTTGTATGTATTAACTTTGAATGGGAAATTGTATAGGACTGTACAGGACTGACAGAAATAATAATAATAAAAAATATATAATTCTAAAAATAAAAAGTGGTTGTATTTGGATGTAATGTATGCCTGTAGTGACATATAAGTGAAGTTAGATGAGTTTTACAGTTTGGTACCTGAAAATTTGAAACGGCACAGTGTCAGCTTGGAGAGGCCACCTAGACATTCCCGAACTAAGACCTCACTAATTTTGCTCTGATTTATTTGGTTAGATTAAACTTTGTAATTTTTTAGGGGTTTCAACTGAATGATTTTAAGACAGATAAAAGCAAAATTTAGTTTTGTGCAAAAAAAGATGTTTCATTTTTGCAGTGTTCCATCTTTATTTACTCTGACTCAGTGTCATATGCACTGATTTTTGCACCATGGCAAAAATCCCCAAGGTGTTACCTCTATTGTGGTACCAAGATTATTCAAATTGACCAATTTGTTGCAGAGAAAAAGACATTTCATTTTGGGCATGTCATTTTCAAGCCAGAGGCTCAAGGCTTAAGGGGTTAAATAGTAGTAATTGTTCACAATAAGCTTCCAATTTGACTGGGCAGGCGATCCTGTGTTGTGTACATGGTATGCAATAACCTACATGTTGTTTTCTCCCTATTTTTGTTGGTTTTTTCTCTTTACTGTTAAGTATAGTGGCTTTCTTGTTATTGCTGTGTCTTTAGTGGTAGTGTGGATGAGGTTGTTGAAAGTCAACAGAGCCATCTATCAGTTATACTGCTGAAGTTTATGACTGCATTGTCTAATGCTCCCTCCTGCATTTAGTTATTGGTTTGTGTACATTTTTATTGGGTCATTGGAATGAACTGGGCTCTGATGCGTATCTCAACTTGTAATGTAGCACAGGGGACTCAAAATTCTCTAATAACGCTGCCCTGACTGTGAGCCCCATTTAATCAGTTTACAGTAATAAATGTACATGTGCCTTGAATCACACTGAAAACTGTGCTTACTGCGCTCTTAGAAATGATGTGTGGGGAAAAAAAAAATGATACGTCAAAAATAGACATAAACTAAGTCCATTGTGTATTCTTAGACAATGCATATAGTGTCTGTTTTGACTTGGGGTATCATGATCTCAAAATTTCCGTGTCAGAATCAATACCCCTTAAATTCCATTATATATTGCATAGTTCCAAATAAAATCTCAGCATCCAGTGGGTGTTAGGATGGGGAGTGCACTCTGGAGAGTTCACCAGTTCATTGCAAAGCACAACATCTATTTACACCTACATGCAATTTAGAGTGGCCAATTAGCCTAGCATGCCTTCGTGGACTGTGAGAGGAGATATGCTCAAACAAAAGGAGAACATGTAAACTTTGTCTAGAAAGGCCCAGGCTGGATAGAAACCTGCAATCATCTTGCTGTGTAGCAACAGTGTTACCCGCTACACCACTGTGCTACTCTTATATTCTGTTAGTGTCACACCTGACTGACTGGACGATCAAATGATCAGATCTGGAATAGGAGTTCCTTGTAACTGGACACTGGTCTGGCAATAAAACTGAGTCAATAATAGCCTATGTCTGGACAGCCATTTACTCTCTTTCCTTTTTTTAAAATTCTTGATGGGTGAGATACAGCTGTGAAAAGCACTCCAGGAGATACGAGTGGCCTGAATCCCATCAGATCAAAGGAAGAGAAAAGGCCACATATATACACATACACACACAGAGACACACACAATCTGCTATCAACCAAAACCACGATTTTCGACTCAGAAAAAAAAAAAAAAAAACTTTTCTAGACATTTAAGCTCGTTTAAAATGTACAAACTTTATATTATACTGTTGTTCTGCAACACAGCAGCAGCTAAAAAAGTCAAGGAGCAAAACCAGCATCTCTTCTTGTAGGAATCTGGAAGGGTATCAAACCTCATCCACAGCTCATCCGCAAGATCATTCCAAGAACATCTATTACCGTGAGACTGACCCAACCATTCAGGAGCTAATTATTTGTTGGATTATTTGTGTTGAATAACTCATAGAAAGAAACAATACTCTTGAAAATAACTGAATGGATCAAATGCATATTGTATTGTTTAGAGTAACATTACATCCAATTTCTTAGTTCCAGGCCAGTGCTAATTTAATTTAAAGACTTGCTTGAGAATTATTTGATAAAAATAAAAGAATAACTCAAAAGTATAAGCTGCAATTTGGCATTTCAATTCAATGCCTAAGGACAAAAAATGTTTACTTGCCTTCAGTTGAATCCAAGAACTGAAGCCAACTGCAGCGTTAAAGTTCAGCCACTATGGTGCGCTTGTCATGAGGAGGTTAAGGAGCAATAAAAGAAGGCTTGGGAAACCCGCTGAATCTAATAATTTGCTCACTAATAATTTTGTTCATTAAAAGAGACACCAGGGAGGATTAGAGTAACCTCTTAGAGTAAGACCCCTTTGAAAACCAGGGGTGCCAGTATATCTTCCCACTTAATGTTCAGTAGCCAGGACTCCGGGCTTCCAAATTAAATTTGACAGTGTCGCTGTGGATTTTTGCTTCATCATGGACTCTGAGCCGATTGACTGTGATTCCCAGTGTGGTAGCTTCTCTGATATATTCCTCCATGAGAGTAACTAATGGACAACAATAACAACCAATCGCCAAGGGTTTTCACTGTGTCCCATCTTTTTGGCAGCCAGTGGGGCCAGATTTAACATTTAACATTTATCAAATCCTGTCAATAGCATACCACTATATCAGCATTGTATCAAACCCGCTACATATTAGATCAATGGTTTAAACTGGTCCTACCCAAACCATGATGGATGGAAATTTGCTTTAATGGGAGGGTGACCAAATGCATTTGCTAGAGTAAATAAAACATGAGCTTGCAGATATGTGTTCCTCCAAGGCTTGATCAGGATTACAGGCAGGCTAATCTAACACCTGCACTCTAAGCTCTTGCGGAATGTAGTTTGGCGTTGTCTTGCCAGAAAAGAACATCACTGGACAGACAACATTTCTATGACAGTTCATGCTGCTCCAAAATTGGAGCCTCAACGGTCTACAAAAGATGCTTCCACTGAGCTGCTTTGCATAATTAAAAGCTTGACCTTGGATTTGTTGATGTTGTGGTGAGTGGTATTGACTTACACTGGCTTACCTAAGTATTTCTAAGTCCATGTTGTGATATCCTTTACAGTCGTATGACAGTTCGTATGACAGTGAAGCCTGAAGGAATGGAGATCACTCGCATTCAAAAGTAATTTTTTACCTTTTACTGAGATTTACTGGTATTCCTTCCTCACTTATCATTACTGTAGAGCAGAGGTTCCCAAACTCGATTCGGAGTACCCACTGTGTATGCTGGTTTTTGTTCTAAACACAACTCCATGCTCAGAATGTTCACTAGACATTTTTCAAGGCAAAAAACTAATGTCTTGCCCCCCCTCATCGATGTTCACAGAAAGTAAAAGGCACTTCTACATACAATGAGAATGAGTGTGCAAGGTTTGATGTAAATATCTTAAATGGTTTCCAAGTTACAGCCCAAAAACAGTGGGAATGCCAACGGGAACGCGGATGCGGATGTCACCTCCAGGGGGGTGACATTATAAGTTGTTAATTGTTTTTGATTGCACTATTCTTTCTCATACTGATTATTTACCCTTTTAGACCACATGCCACCAATGGCCATGAGAAAATAGTTTCAAATTGGGCTGTATTGGAAATTACTTTTCTAACATTAAAAAGAGGAAATTTGCAATTAATGACATGAGACTGAATTGGCTTCTTATTTATAAAATTGAGTACACATGGTCACGAAAACTAACTACTAATAGGCGATCAAAATTATTACATAAAACATATCGCCCCCCTTGGCTTGGCGTTCTTCCTTGGAATACATCAAAACAAACAATACAAATGTTGGGCTTTGCAACATCATGGAATGCATAGCCATTTCTGTCATAATGCAGTTTAAGGGAGTGAAACATCCCTCTGATCTGAAAAGCGACTAATTAAAAGAAATTAACAGCTTGTTAAAATTCTGGGACAGTTATTGTGGTTGGAACAAGAAACAGAATACACAGTGGATCCCCAGGACTGACTTTGGGAACCACTGCTGTAGAGCAGGGCAATTCAACCTTATCCATAAAGGGCCAGTGTGGGTGCAGCTTTCATTCCAACCAAGCACTTACACACCTGACTCAACTAATTAACCCTAAGAGTCTTTGCTGAAGAGCTTGATTAGTAGTATCAGGTGTGTAAGTGCTGGGTTGGAATGAAAGCCTGCACCCACACTGGCCCTCGTAGGGTAATGTGGAATAGCCCTGCTGTAGAGGGTAAAATTCCCAATATATATATATATATATATATATATATATATATATATATATATACAGGCTACCGCTTTTAGTACAGTCATCCATGGAGACATTAATATGTACTATTTCTTCACCATTTTATGAATGCAATAATGCAAGCTAAACAAATATTGCCTTGTTATCAAACTGACTCCTCTCTTGCTAAAAGAACTGTGCGTTGCATATTGTCGTCCAATGGCATGTCACTGCGGTATCCTGAAAAACTGTCTAATAAATGATCTAATAAATTATGATTATTCTTCAGACAGCAAATAATAGGCCAAGCATTAGGCAAAATGACAGCTATAATAATAACAATAACAATAATATCATCTAGGCTTTATTCTAATATGGCTTTACAAATTGCCATAATAAAGTGCAAAATAAAAAGCGAATATGTAGCCTACATAATAGGCCTTATCTTATAACTCTTGAACGCTTCATGTGTGAGGCTGTCGGCTTGTACAAACAAAGGACGAAACCAAGGGCGTTTAGTAAAAATGTTGAACTCATTTAGACTATATGATTCGAAGCATTTGTATTTCACTGAATGGATTTCATTTTATACTGCAGCTGGTTCAATTCATGGGGATTTTTGGTGCCGATAAAACAGACCAACCTGTAAAATATCAACTTTTCCTCTCGGGATCAATAGATTTTCTTTGTCATAGTTGTCATGGCACAATCTTTGTGCAAATCTTTAATTTTCAGCAGAATGCTTAGAGATCGCATCTTGCTTCAGTTTTTTCGTTTGTCCTTGGTGTGAAAAGGTTCCAGTGTGACCACCTGTTGAGATATTTCCAGTAAATGCTGCATTATTGTCTTGTCCAAATTAGCTGGCTGTTCTGCAATCTTTTGCTCAAAGCCAGAATATTCCTGTAAGCAACTTATTTAGTCTAGAAACTAGATTTGTGGCATGCATTGTTGAATTGAATAATGTCACTTGGCAACAGTATGGGCACATACCACATCAGATTTGCTATAAGCACTCGCAATTAAAATATAACTTAAACTCTTTCCTTGAAATTCTATCTGCATTTTGTACAGTGGAAGCTGCTGAACAGAAAACAGGGAGGGTGGAAGACATCCCTTCAAACCGATGATAATTGACCTGTTTTCAATCATTGTTAGTGATTAACAAGTTTTCCAAAAGCATGAATAATCCTCTGGCAATGACATGCACAGCTTTGTTTCTAATGAAATATTAAGGCGAGTAAATAATAAATTCAATAAAAATGTTTTATTCGTTTGCCTTAATTGGCTACCCTTCATGAGAAAAAAAACTACTCTGGATTTTCTGTGTTAACTTTTGTCATATCTTGTAAAGCAGGCCATCAAACCTCTGTTTCATGATTGTCTAAATGAAAACAAAGGTTGAAATGCAACCAAATGATGCATTATATTTCTCTTCTTTAAAAAGAAATTTGGCCACACCTGAAAGAGGTGAGTTAAAGTACCTTTAATCAAGGAAAATGATTGAAAAAGGATCAAAACTAATTATCAATTTAATGATATTTTATGCCCTCCTTGCTTTTTCTGTCTATCAGCCGCCACTAGTTTTATATATTTAACTGAGCGTTATATGCGGCAGATATCACAAGTACTGAAACAAATAGAAACATAATGTGTTGCTGTATACCCCTTGACCTGGACACAATTTCCTGCCTCAACGTCACAGTGTTAAGGTCAAAGGTGAAATCCAGCAAAAAAGGTGACATTGCACATCTATGTGTCACTGTGAGTTACAATACCAAACTTTGTGAAGCTGCGATCAGTAGTTGCTGAGTACTGACCCATATAAGATTTCCAGTCTTAAGGTCACAGCGCAAAGGTCAAAGGGGAAATCCAGCAAAAAACATGACATTGCACATATGTCTGTGACAGTGAGTTACCATACCAAATTTGGAGAAGCTGCGAGAATTAGTTGCTGAGTGCTGACCCGGACAAGATTTCCAGGTTCAAGGTCACAGAGCTAAGGTCAAAGGTCAAATCCAGCAAAAAACCTGACGATGCACATGTATGGGTCATAGTGAGTTAACATGCCAAATTTGGTGCAGCTGCGATGATTAGTTGCCGAGTACTGATCCGGACAAGATTTCCAGGGTCAAGGTCATGGTTCAAAAGTCAAAGGTCAAATCCAGCCAAAAATGTTACGTTGCACATCTGTGGGTAATAATAAGTTACCATACCAAATTTGGTGAAGCTGTGATCATTAAATGCTGAGTACTGGCCCAGAGAATGTCATACGGACAAGATTTCCAGGGTCAAGGTCACAGCGCTAAGGTCAAAGGTCAAATCCAGCAAAAAACTTGACGTTGCATATCTATCGGTCATAGTGAGTTACCCTACCAAATTTTGTGAAGCTGCGATCATTAATTGCCGAGTACTGGCCCGGACAAAATCATGGACGGACGACAGAGAGACACGCAGGTGACGACAATACCCCTCCGGGCCAGAGTCGGCCAAGGGGTAAAAATTAAAGGAGAAGAAAACCTACGGTGAACTTGATTATCAAATCAAGTAAATAATGTCTGTTGTCCAAAATTATCAGCCAATTACATTTTTTACATTTATTACACCCTGTTATTCGCATTCAAACATCGCAGAATCAACTAACTTCAGAATCTGCTATCGCCGCCGTAAAAAAATAACCGAGCAATAAAACAATGGGAAATACTCTGCCCAGACCGGTGCGTGATGTCATTAGGGCTGAATATGTCTTTTGAGCGTGCGTCCCCCCACACATTTCAGAAACTGTATGACAACATTCCTTGAAGGATTGAAATAGTTGTGCAGGCCAAGGGAGGGCCTGCTTATCATTAGACACAAGATTTTCAGATTATGTCGTCTTATTTTTTCCACACCTGTACGTGGCTCCTCCATTTTACTGCAATATATTGTTGTTGTTCTATAATAATATCTCGTTTGGGGTAGGGTGCGCACATCCAAAGTCACTTTTTGCAGGTGCCCGACAATAGTGTCAGACAGTTGAAAAAGTTAGGTCTGCACACTGCCAAATGAGCTCCAAAAATAAACTTTATTAAATTAAAACAAGCAACGTTTCGATCACCCTGGATCTTCGTCAGGCATATCGTCAGGATCTGCCTGACGAAGATCTAGGGTGAACAAAACGTTGCTTGTTTTTATTTAATAAAGTTTATTTTTGGAGCTCATTTGGCAGTGTGCAGACCTACCTTTTTCAACTATAATAATATCTGCCTTAGTCTGCCCCCTGGACAAATACATTAATTATGTTTTTATTCTGGCTTGCAGGGTCCCCTAAACATGTAAGACAGCTTTGTACCCCCAGATTGTGAAGCCTTAAAAAGGAAAATCCTATACAGTATTTAGTCCCCTGCCTCTCGAAGGGTTGGTTGGGGAACTATTGATTTAGGCTGCGTCCGTCCTTGCATGCGTCTGTCCAGATTCATTACTCTGAAACCATATGCAGCAGGCTGTCCACTTTATGACCTTCAGCAAAGCTTCACATGCGTTAACTTTATTGTTACTTCAGACCTTTGACCTTTCAGTGATGTCCACCATCACTGTTTTTTGTCTCTGCAGCATATCTCCATCACTGATTACAGTGGCACATCCTCTATAGGATTCTAAGTGCTATTTAAGACCTTTACCAGAAGGATATGAAGAGTTTAAACTGGTTTGGCAACTGCCTATGAACATCATAGAAGAAGAAAAATACCTTAAGAAAAATACCTAGAAGTCTATGATCGAGAACGCATTCCAGGGACTTTATGATTGAGTTTGTTCAGCCCCTTGAGTGCCGCGTCGCCTAGAACCCTGGATCTGTTGTTGCTAAGAAAGGAGTTATATGCCTGCAGAGAATATTAATCCTCACTATTTTTTTTGTTTTCTACTCAGAATAATTGAATCAAAATAATTATTTACAGCTCTTGGAGTTTGAGTGCATGAAGCTTGATTAAAATTGTGAAATTAGCATTTGGTGCTAGTCACATTTGGCGCTCTGAGTTGCATGGGCCCTCCTCTTAGAAACTGAGAAAATATTTGTAATTGTTGTCAATTTGTCTCATGAGAACGTTGTGTTAGATTCATTGGTAATTGGTGATAAAAAGCAAAAATTCAATAAATGGAAGGACCTATAATATTTGAAATGTGCGAAGTTGGCCAGATAAAATTTTGTTGCATGAAAATTTGCTTCATTCTGCCAAACAAAATTAAGGACAAAGTCTACTGAGGCTGCAATGAATCCAGATTTGTAATTGTCGCAAAGTTTTACTGCCCTTTTTCTCCGATGATTACAGTGACTTGAGGTGGTGCAGCCATAGTAGGATAGAAAGACCCCAGTAAGATATTCCCTTCATGCAATTGTTCTCTCTTGCACGTACGTCTGCATTTGAAATGAACCTGCTCAGACAAATGGCAAACTTCATCTACTACTTGAAGCCAACGGGCCGACTTAGTATGAACGAAGGCTGCTTAAGTGTGAAGTCAGAGCCAGGCGGCGAGCTCTCCAGGTGATTGTTCCCCCTTTCATCTCCACTCCCTCGCTGGGAGTTGTAGAAATGAATGCTCACCAAGCCCGTCTCTCCCCATCAACATCAAGCCCTGCTCCAACTCAGGCCAGCCAGGAGTGCCTCCACCACATTTCCCATCGGGCAGTCAGCAGTCTGCACACATTCATGATACAATATATTCTAAACTTTAGGACAATCTCTGTTAATGTCAATGTACACTTAAAGCCATCATAGACTATAAGGTGAACTGGACATACTCTACATAGATGAGGTCAGTGCCTACATTTAAATTTAATTTTCAATTCAATTCAGTTGTTTATTTCTAACTCCAGGTTCATATTAAATTATGAAATAAATACAATGAAAGAATATAAATGATATGAAACAGTCACACAGAATACATACGCAAACAGTGTGTAAACAAAAACAAATAACAGCCACATATACAAAATACTATGCCACGTTTACAGATGTGGAGTGGCAGTGAGGAGTTGAGAGTGGCTGAGATAAAACAATGTATACAGGCCAGCAGTCACCCCATAAAACTATAAACATTCTTTCTTAGTAATTCATCAAATGATGGGATGTTAAGGCAAACAAACATTTCACTGGCACTAGTTCTCTTTGGGATACATAGCAATTTACTCAAAGAATTATTATACACTACATGGAATTTGTTTATCATGGTAACATTAGTTTTAAACCATAGCGATGAACAATACATCGAGTTACAAAATGATTTTAACAACTTACATTTCACATTAGGAGAACATCTATGACAATTTCTTAACAACAGGTTGGTTTGAGCATACATTTTCCTCAGCTGTCTACTGCAATCAATATTAGTTTTCTCACTCTCGGACCACACACCAGGGTATTTATCAACAAATTCCCAAGCATTACCAGAGAGAGAAAATAGGATCTGATGTTTTTAAACTTGGTTTAAATGACATTTACATGGATTTATTTGAGTTAAACAAAATATCATTTCGTAGACCAGAAGAATCACAAATGGAGAGCAGTTGCTGCATAGAAGATGTTGACAAACTTAACACACACAAATTATCTGCATAGAAAATGTGATTAGGTAATGTATCATCAATGGAACCACCAAATTTTGTTTTATTCAGCAAAATACTCAAATCATTAACGTACACATTGAACAATCTATGCAAAAGAAGTCCACCTTGTCTTACACCATTCGTGACAGAAAATTTTGTTGAGGAAACATTACCCCATCTCACAACCATTGTTTGATTCCTGTACAAGTACATCAAAATGTCTGCAATATAAATGGGAATACCACGATCAATTAATTTTCTAAATAGAGACCAGTGATTAATTTTAAGTCTTTACTAGCATCTAGAAAAGTGACACACACTATCGGACTGATTTTTAAAGTACTCAATAAATTTATGAAAATGGTATACAGCCTTGTCAGTAGAATGGCCTGGTTTGAAACCAAATTGATTCTCATTTGTCCAGTGATAATCATCAATTCTGTTGAGTAGAACACCCTCAAGGTCCTTAGAAATAACGTTTGCAAAAGCTGTAGGGCTATAGTTGTTCATCTCAGACAGACTAGCACATTTGTTTATAACTAGAAGTATAATAACTGAGTCCAGTAACAAGTGTGGCAAGTAACCACGAACAAACATCAAGTTAAAACACAACGATTAAAAAGCATTTTAATTTCAATTTGCTACCTTGTCTTACGTTTGATTTGTCTCTGAATTTTTTTTATCTTCAAACAATCGTCATTTCAGGAAACATGAATATGACTAAACAGGAAAGGGTTTCTGCCCCTTTATTTCTACTTTTGTAATTTTTTATCATATAGAGCTACCTAGGATCTGGGGCTGTCTAAATAAGCAAAAATGCCTGGGGTCAGTGATAATTCTGCCCGAAGCAAAACATGGGGCTGGTGGAATCATCAGAATTGCCTGTATATGGACAGAATAACCTTTAAGAGGGATTAATGTTCATATGCTGTGGCTATTATCCAACATTGTACCTTAAGTCCAATATATGTATGTTTGTGTCAATGCGTAATTAATGTAGTTCATTTTAATGTGTGTACTTGAACATTATTGCATTGGCAACAGGTTACGGCTTACCCCAGAAAAAATGATGAAAAGCAATCTTTATGCACCCTGATGATGTAGATGGCTGATGCTGGATGTTTCTGAATTAATCTTCCCCTTGAAAATATGTTAACTATGTTTCATTCTGACCTGGACGGTCTCTTAAACACATAACACAGCTGTCTCCCCCTAGATTGTGAAAGACTGGAAAAGAAAGGTCCAGTATTTTTTGATCAAAACTAATTTCATGCCTTTGCAAACCCAAACGGATGTGACGGTGATGTTTTTTTTAACGATTTTGTCCGTTGCAAACGGCTTGTTTACTGTCTTAGCTTTGGTCGTTTTGTGGTGTGCAATAAAGGTCATTGTGTGACAGTGGGTTGAATGGTGCATTCGGGGGTGTGTCGATGAATACTGCTGACACTGTGCAAACTTTTTATCAAAGAACTAGTTTCCATTTGGACTGTTATAGGTTATCATTTAATGCAAACGTAGTCACTCAATGGAACTTTCATGGGAATGATTCCCAGCCAGCGGTGCTGTCTGTAATATCATTTCATTCATTCATTTCATTTTCCTTACTGTCTTATCTTTCACTTTTGTGATGTACCCTATAAACAATGCCCACACAGTAGAGAGAGAGGGTGTGGTGGTTCTGCCTTGTAGTCCCTCCCCCTTCTGTTGTCTGCACCTCCACTTCAACGAGGCACACCTGCTGCTTGTTGAGGTGGAGGTGCAGATTAGAGTATTTAAGCTCTGCGCTGCCAAACTGGCGGTGCAGCCACAATCTGGGTTTTAGTCTGTTATGGAGCCCTGTGTATGTATCACCGCTGCTTTCCTTATTTCTTTTGGTTTTGTTTTATTAAATTATTTATATTTTTTGCTTTCAGCCTGTGCGTGTGGGTCCCTTATCTACTCTGGGTTCATGGTCCTAATGCCCGTCGGCTTTGGGACGGCGGGCATTGAGGGTTTTTACACATGTGCATATTGTCTATGTGCACGGAAATACAAATAATTAACTTCAGTCTGGGTATGTATGACATTCTACAATCCGGTACAATACCAACCAAAATACCGTGGCACATGGAATGAATTTTTCCCCTGTATTTAATCAAACTAACTTTGACCAATCTGAAAAAAAAACAAACAAGTACATTTTGCTTTGATGAAAAATATTGCTTCATTGAACTGAAATGTGCGTGTGTGTGTTTGTGTGCTTCCGCTGCCTAGATCAGGCTGCAGTATGAATGAATATATGGAGACACAGTCTGACCGGTGTAATGTGAATATAGGCCACTAGATGGTATTTACCTTTTTTTTATTCAGCCCAGACTGGAGCTAGGTTTAGACATGTCCTGGGCATGTCTGGGGAAAGTCCCAGAAAATAAAAAAAAGAGGTCTAAATGTGGGTGGGGTCTGCAAAAGAGTATATAAGGAAAAGAATTAAGACAGTAAAGTAGTAGGAGAAATTGCAAGGAGAAGGATAAATGTGACCAGACCTGTCATTCTGTTCAAGACCTGTGAAGCTTTTAGTGGATTTTTGCCTGTGTTAGAGTTTTTCCCTCACCCAGGACATCACCAAGCAACCTACAAAAGGGACTGTAAATATTTTCTGTTTTTTGGAAATCGGTCTTGGTCATTAGTTGTAGATATTAGATTAGTTATTATTGTTAGTTGTTGTCTTTGTTAATTAAATGTGTATACGTTTTAAAAACTGTGTCTGTCATCCCTTGCTGTTGCTGTTGCTGTAGTGTTGTAAATGTAATAACAAATTGGGGCCATAACACCAGTGTCTTTATTCACCAACTTAAGTTGGAGTAAAGATGTTCTGTTTACCAACTGCTGGAGTTGAGAGCTGTGGATAGGTGTCGGTCAGCACTGTGCATATACACATTTCGTGCATCTTTTTCCTTTGCATTTTGCAGTACACATTTTCACTGGGGGAATGATATTACAGTAAAAGATTTACAGTGCAGAACCATGGTTACTTCATACCTGGGTATACCTTTTAAAAGGTATACCTTTACATCCATAGTCTAGTTGTTATACCATGAGTACTCTTTTGTGTACGGTTTAAATGGCCCACATCATTTCATACAAAACACATTACCAGGTGAACTGACCTCTATCCCCCAATCAAACAGAACTGCTTCCTCTTCATTGAAGCATTTTTGTTGAAAGTGCCAATTCACCATGGCTGTAGCCCACTGGTTTTAAAGACAATGACACTAGCCAATCTTCCTGGGCGTAATGGAACAAAACCCTAAACCACACTCAAAAGTAATTAATTAATCTTCTTTGACGTACCACTTTGAGTATTGCAACACAGTTGTGCTATGCCTTGTCACAAAATTACTGGAATTTGATACACTCAGTTTTAGTCTGCAATATTGTTTATACTAACATTTCTCAACTGCATTTAAATCCTCAAATTAGGTCCATTGTTGTTAATGGTGATGGCAGTTTCTGCAAAGTGATGACGTTTTTTTGTTGCTAAGAAAAGAAGTGTGGAAAACTGATAATGTGTAATATATGATTGGCTTTAGTCATCGGCTTCCACTTGAATAGGGCTTAATTTGAGACACTGAATTTTTTTCTTTTTGTGAGTCAATTTTTTATCTTTTTAAATGCTCGGGTATATTATTCCTTCCTGTGTTCTGACAAATGTCAAATTCAAAGTTACGGCGTCGTCATGGCAGTGAATGAAATGATATGAGTAATAATAGAGGGACTTTGATTTTCTTGTTAATTGTATATAAAACACAGTTACATACAAGGGGAAAGTTATGCATTTGAAGCTCACACAACATGAGCATGACTGAATAGACTAGAATTTTTTTACTTTATTACTCGTTTCTTATCATATAGAAGAACCAAAGATCTGGGTTTGTCGAAATAAGTACGCATGGTTAGAGTCAGTGATAATTCGACCTCAGGCAAAGCCTAGGGCTGCTGACATCATTAGAATTGCATGTACAGAATCATAAGAAAGAAAGATTAAAGGTCAAATTTTCAGGTTCTCAAAATTTTGAAGGTTATGCCTCCAGGTGAAAATATACACATCTATCTAGATGCCAACTAAGTTATTTCACTGACTGTTATTTGGATCAAAGAAAATGAGTGAAAAAATAGCCAATTTGCACACTTTCCGATCTTGGCTAAATTTTGGGTTTTACTGCATTCGACCGCCAGGTGTCAACACTACTGGCATAATTTCTCCCAAACTTATTAAATTGCAATGGCTGCTTATCATGTATCGTGTAAACTTTAAGATTTTCCTGATTACATTTAAAGCCTTGCATGACCTTTTGTCTGCTTGTTTGAGTGATTTAATTTCAGTCAAGGTAAATACTTTCAATCTCAGGTCATCCAGCCAACCAGAGGCACAGCAAGAACTGAAAATTTAGTGAGGTACAGACCATCCCTTTCAAATAATTATTAGTCCTGACTTTTTCTTTGTCATTTTCATAATTAACATTACATTCTCTCCGAGAAGACTCCACGCCATTGGGCATTGCTAATTCTCCCCGTTAAGATGAGAATGATTCATTTGGATGCGTGATTCGGTACATTTAAATCAGCTTTATTCAAAATTGCACCTGTCAACTCTCACGCATATGGCGCTATTCTCATGCTTTTTGGTGGCATATCACATTCTCACTCCATAGCCAGCGATATAACCCTTAATAAGAAAAATTAAAATTGAAAATTTTTATTCGGCAAGCAAAATTATATTTCCTTGCTGAGTCCTTCTTTTTAATCTACCCTGGCTGTACAGAGTGAAAGGCGATGCTTCATTGGAACACAAATCAGTCATTATTCAATGAGTGCGTATTTCAGAGATTCTCACATGAAATTGAAGTCCTTGTACATGGAAGTTTTTCAGTTTGAAGTGTGTTACGACAGATTTTGCCACTAGTAATGTGGAAACTGATTATGACTCTGGACTCCTCGCGCTTTTCTTTTTTCAGCTGTTGGAAGCGATGAAATTGCCTAGAGACATTTCAAATGGTCTTTTATTTCATTCAAACAATTTAAATAATCATGAAGCTTGAGTTAAATCACCTGATGTTTCAGAGCAGTTTGTCTTTCGTCAAGCATTGGCTTATTTTTGAGTAAATTATTTTTCTGTTCCAAATTTCGCCAATTATTCAATTGTGAATAGATTGCATGGAGAGATAAGCCGCGACTTTGATTGCCCATCAATATTCTTCTTCCGGCTTCTGAGGAGAGCAGTCGCCAAGGCTGCCTCCGGCATTTAATCCCTTCTGCGTGTCTTGTTACAAAATAAACCTGATGTGTTTACTTTGTCTGATGTCATCAATATGTTTCTTTTCTGTAACCTTAATTTTCGAGGAAGAAAGTGGAGTTGGCAGCGCGACGCACATTGCAGCAGCCCGGAGCACTTTCTCTCCAAAAGTAATTTCGTTGTTATTCTGTAACAATGACAATAAATTCATCTGAATCTGAATCTATGGATCATTATTTTGATTAGAAAATGTGTTAAAGGAAAATGACTGAGAACAAGCCAGGACTAATAATGGCTGTAAAGGGATATTTTGGGCCCTACCGATTTACTGTTCTAGCTTTGCCACTGATACTCTGTGAAATCAAAGTTAACAAAAGAAAAATTATCAGAAAGACGATTAGACAATTTATGTTTAATTTGCATAACTGCGTTCGTGAACGTCTCTTGAAACACCACAGATTTGTATTAACAAGCTTGATTGTTATATTTTTTTGATTTTTTTTAGGTAATTTGTGGATAAAAACCATTGCTTTTTGCATTATCAAAGTGTGACACAAGACTGAGAGTAAGAAGCTTCATTTAGTTAGTTGTTGTCAAGTCTTAGTTTGACATGCGTAACGTCAGGCAGCGATAGTTTCCAAGTGGGTCCGGGAAAAAGGTCAAATTTATGGAGCTGTGAAAAATACGCAAAACAAGCCAAATTAATTCTTTACCAGAACGTATTAGAATGAAATTTTAATGCTTAATATTCAGTATGCATCACCCTACATGAAAATTTCATTGTGGTTACAACCTGTTCATTTGACCTTTAAGGTTTATTTGCTGTGAATACCAACCTTATAGCTAAAGTCCTTTACATTTTTGTAATTGCTATCCCAAAAAAGATTGAAAAATTTCAATATAATTGGGTCATATGTGTATTCAGCCAGAATTTGGCAATATTGTTTTTTTTTTTACTTCTTTTTTTGAATAAATTACAAGTTACCTGCTTGAAATTAGGGCAGTAAATTACCAGCTGATTGGTTCGCAAGGGATAAATTTAGCAATAGTGGCAGTTAATTATCAATATATTATGGAGGAAGAATGTCTTGTAGGAATATGCTGTATGTCTGCATATGTTCTGGCATAGGAGGGATTTCTCTAAATTCATATTTGCAGATGGGTCGGAGGAATAGTTATGGCTCTTTACATTAAGCGCAGGAAAAAATGCTTCAGTACAAATTGAAGAATCGGGCTTGTAATATGTTGTCAGTTCTGCTACATATTACAAGCACAATCTTCAGTACAAATTGAAGACGCCTCCAGTTTGTCTTTTCTTCTAGTGAACAGCATGCTTTTTAAGTTAACATCCAAGTTCTTTGCACTTGATTGAAAAAAAGTGTCTGTAATACTGTCTGGAAGTATGTTTTTAATTGCAGGCTTATATTTTCCAATTACACAAGCAGACATTGAACATAGGGTGGCAGGAAGATTGTTCCCCCCTCTTATGAAGAGTCTTTTGCCTGAGAAGTGTTCCATTTCCAGCTGAAGAAGTGCTGCTATTTGCATTTATATTGAACCACTTGTGAGTCTAGTGAGTGAGGTGTGTGTCTGTGTGTTTATGGTTATTTACCAAGCACATTTGGACTTTCTATGCGTTCAATTTCCTTTGCTTGAAGTTATACTTGGAAGCAGGTCTACACTACCTCGTGTTTTAGCTTCACTCACTTGTACTTGAAGTGAAAAAATGCTCTTCTTGAGTGTCCACAAGAGATGGACTCCAAGCTCACTGTTGCAAATGTATGTTTTGGTGCGCAGGCAAGTGACATTAAAAATTACAGGAAATAAAAAAAAATGTGTTTCAATTGTGTGTGTGTGTGTGTATGTGCTTTTTTATCTTGATTTTCTTGTGTTTGCATACCATGTGCATGCATTCATATTTCTGATTTGGCAAACACCTGTACCCCCATGTTTCTCAGCTGTCAGTGAACACTGATTTGCGTCACATTTTACACAGCAAAGGCAATATCAGAGAACTGCTGCTCAAACTGCCCCAGAGAGGTCCCTGGCAATTTGGATACTCAGCACGTTTACATACACTGTAAAGTCGAGCTACGGTAATGGATCAATTAGGCCATTTAATTGGACTACTGTCCTTGTCCCAGTTCACATGCATGGAGGAAAACCGATTTTTTTGACAGAAGCATGTCCGTCTTTGCTACGATATGCCCCCTTTCAGCTTGTTCGTGTTGGTCCTTTTCCTGGTTGACCTATTACGTCACAGACCAATTGACAAACAAGTTTGCTGGCAGCTACCTGATAGCATATTGAGAGGCGAGAACATGGGCAACCTTACGGCTGTGTACATTTCATATGTGGTGTATTAATGTTTTTTGCAAAGTTGAGATGCGCGCTATCCCTGATGCGTATGATGTTAGTCAAAGGCAGGTGGTGATACCGTATGCTCGCAGACTGCCTCTACAGTACAACCTCCACTTGGGCCCATTTCAAATGTCAAAATGTAAGAAGTTTGCTTGCCAACACTTATCAAATAGTTTCTGATATATTAGAGGGTATATACTAGTATCCTAAAAAGAAATAATTTGGAAAATCAGGAGGGCTGATTTTGATGCTTAATGGGACGCCTCCTTTGTTTTAGTTTGATTCCAGTCGGACTAACATGTTTACACGCATTTTAAAGTCCGATTATAGTCACACTTTAATCCATAGATCGATTTTTTCCAATGTCATGTAAACGCACCAACAGATACTGTTTTAAAGGGATGTAATTACTTGATTTTCAACTCTGTATGAATGTAGAGTAAATGCCCTCATTATGAAGGTGAGTCTGAAATTTTTATTTTATTTATATACACTACCTTTGAAAAGATTTTCTTTTACACTTTACTAATATTTTTGTTGAGGTTTTTGGTGAAATCAGCAGTTTTACCTTGCATAAATATCTACTACTCTAATATGCTAAGATTTGAATAGCAAGAAGAAACAGGATCTTTCACTTCACAGGACAGTCACTGGAGTGAGTAAAACTCAAAAGTTAGCCATAGCTGATCATTTAAAACCTATTCCACCCTGGACTTAAAATCAGAGGGATTATAGCCCTGCTGTCACCTTGCCTTAAAGCGCTATACTTCTCCAGGCCCGTTGCCATTTACATTTCCTAGTAGCAACATAGTGTTAATTCCTTTAGTTGCAAGGATAAATCGGTACAATTACTGTCTTTGCAATAGTCGTTGCAATAATCAAGCATTATCCTATCCACATTAATGGTGAGATAAAATGTAGATGTCTTTCGAAGATTCTGAATTTCTGTAGCTCTCAAAACTGCATTTTTTTTCTGCTACCGTGTCTGATCAGCTTGATGAGCAGAATAACTCTCAACCTGTTCAGGCAATTAATTGAATTAATTTAGTGAGCAAATAGGCTACCAATAAGCTACATTGCCATTAATGATTAACCCCTAAAAATAATGACAATTTGTCCTGTTTTGCATGAGCCTATTTAGGCTTTATAACTCAGTATTTGTGTCACAGAGACATTTATTCTGGTGAAACATTTGTAAATTCAATTACAGAATTATTTAGGAATTAAATTTCAGAAATTACGGACACCGACGTCTATATCTGCGCAAAGGGTTTTAAACAGTTAAAGGTTTTTTCACCATTTTCCCACACTGGAAATAAAATCAAGCCCATGTGGGACAAACTGGAGAGAGTAATCAAAGCTAAGCAGCTTGCAAGTGTGGCTTATCGGTGAGGAACTTCTACAATAGTGAGTGAACTTTCAGAACCAAATTGTCCCTGGGAAAAAAGTGTCATAAATTTGCTCAGCAGTTATGATAGTTTTGATTATAAGTTTGCATATTTATATGCAAGTCAAACTAAAAGCAAAAGGTGTTAAAATTTATTTGTCCATAATTGCTTAAAAGCCTGGGCGTACAGAAACTTTTCTGGCATTGTTTGTGTGGAACTATGCAAGAATTTCCACCCTTTAGAACTGTATCACCCTTGATATTCACAGCCCTCACTATACATTCATCTGGCTACATTTTGCTGAAGTATAAGTCATGGAAGCATGAACACACAAAATAGCTTTCCATTGCAATGCAAATATTTATGCTTGTTCATAAGGAACGAAGAGATCATTACACATAATGTGTTTCGAAAATAAATGAAACTTTAAAAACTAAACTTTAAGCTCAGAAAACAGGAATTGATACTCTCCATCAGTGATGAAAAGATGTGTAAACTGTGTCACCTGAAGTAGTGAGTTGCACATTCATATCATGAACAATCAAAGCAGAACTTTCTACATATTACAAGCCCGATTCTGCAACAGACGACATATCATGAAAAGTGTAAATAAAATCAAAAAGAACTGATTTTGGAAGTCCATTCACCCCTTACCATTTTGTAAACAATACAAAAACACATAACTAATGTGGTAATCAGGCTGTAAACGTACAAAATGATGACTGCAAAAAAGTTGACACAATTGACTGTTGAACTTTGTGATACATCATCATGCCTTTCAATCCCACTCATTTTGTGTTTGGGAACTGAGAATACCATTTGGTGAAGTCTAACAAGTTGAAATATGCAAGTTTCCAGTTGCACAATTGCATGGGGCCTTTTTTGCTTTGTTTCAGTTTATAGAGTGTTATATTTTCTCAATCAGAGTCAGGTGGGGACTGCAGGCTGGCCAATGTAGCAGCAGCATTGGCATTCTTTGCTCTTTAGAGACTAGACCTTTTTTAGGGGCTTGTTTTATACTATAACATGATTTGAAATTGGAAACAGCTTTCCTGTTTCACATCACCTAATTATTGAAACTTTTCACATAACTGTTAGTCTTAAATTGCCCCTGTATTCTGTTTCATCTCGGCACCCTGGGGCCAGGTGCTCAAATCCCAGCCATGACAGGTTGGAGAAGCTTTGTGGTCTGCATAAGCAACTGCCATTCACACGGAGGGCAGGAGGAAGTAGCCGTCCTTCTGCAGCAAAGCAGAGTGGCTGAGCTTGTTTGAATGGACTGATTAGGCCTACCTCTTGTAAGGAGAAAAGGGGTGCTTGTTTTCAGCAGCATAAGCCAGAGTCAGGACAGAGTCAGGACCCTGCATGGCTGTGACTGGCAGCCAATGCATGTAGCTTCACGACATGCCAGTATAGTGATACCTGCATTTGTAATATTCACATTAAAATTGCAATGTCCCTAATTCTCCTTCATCAATTTTCATCATTTGGTCTAAGAATTATTATCTTGGTAGGAAATTATCTTGATAAGAAAACAGAAAAAAACTTGTTTTACTGCATATTTCTGCTCTCTGAATTATTAATTGTTTGCCGCATGTAATGTTATGAATTGCATGATTTTCTCTGAAGTCCCTAGACTGTTAAAACATCATCGTACGATCAAACATTTCAAATTAAAGCCAAGTACTTTTGCTAGAGAGTGGGCAACAATTGAGTGGGCAAGCTCGATTAATATTGCTGGATAGGACAAGATAAATTAATCTACTGACTGGACGTCGTAAAAATATTTAAACACAGGCTATTCATTAGTTTACCTAGAACAGAAAAATTAAGCAATTTCACTTTTTTTCAGTCAAAATGGCAACATAATGCTTATTTATACTATTGTATGAAGCCTAATGCTGGACATGACAGCGGCTCCTGTAACCATAGCAACTCTCATTCCTACTTCTGTCCTGCAGTGTTATCAGAGGAGCAGGGATCTGTACATAATTCACCGCTGGATTTTAATTTTCGCTCTCCATATGCTGGACATGGAAATAAACTGTTCTGTCACGCAAAAAAATTGCTGTTTAAATGGGGTTCCATTGAATTCATGAATAGTGATTTTTATGAGGAGCAATTATATATTTAGTTGCATGTACATTAAAATAATGTTTTCCAACAGACTTTACCATTTCTGCATGGTTATCGCCAAGGATATGCTTACACTTTTAGGACATCAAAACCTCCGCCAGAACACACAAAACATAGGGTTAGGCCAAAGTGTTTGGGCCAAGGAGGAATTGGGATTGGGCCCTAGTTGCTGAACAAAGCCAGTTTAACAGAATATGATTAAATAAGACAAATTCTACAAGGAAAATTTATCAACTTAGTCTAATATTAACTACTGCTAGCAAGCCACAGGAAATTTGTTGGATTGGTAGACTAACATTGGACCAGATGGCCCAATTTTACGAGTTGAGAAATATTTTGTCGGCTTTCTTGTAGCGACTCTTGTCAGTTGCCTCACTTGCTGCAGCAGCTATTTTGCCTGTGGATAATGAAGGAAAAACAATAATACTACTGCACCAAACTGAACGTTTAAATAACTAGCTAAATGATTTTGTTTTACCAAACCCAATCACAGGATTCAATAAAGAGAAAGTGTGCTACTGACAATCAGCTGGTATGCAGCTGCCGGACACATTGGTCTGCATGCAGGCCCATGCAGGCCACAATAGCATTTTTGGTGGCCTCTGCTCTTTGTTTAAAAGTATCGCTGCAAAGTCATTGTTTTTCATGGGAGAGCTGACCCATGCAAATATAAGTGTGACTCATAAATCATGAGGAAATCAAGGAGTTATCAGGACATAACACTGTCATGGCACTTATAAGCACAAATGAAAATTTTAATTTTCTGCTTGTAAAAGAAACAGCATTTTCTGTAATGCTGGCAGCTGTTTCTTTTTTCTTTATTTTTGTAAATTATTCTTCTTCTTCTTATTATTATTATTATTATACCCTCCAGATGTAATATGTTCACAGTGCTGAGAATTGCTTATCACAATGGAAAAGATTTTTTGCGCAGCTCTAAACTGATTGAACGTATCAAAGAGAAGCAAAATGAACTCTGAGAATAAAAAGTCACATTACAAACGCAGACAAACAGCTTGCTGCAGGGAAAGTAGCTTTTGTTCTTTCTGTTAGCATTTGAACCACCTCAAAATAGGGTGATGAGCACAGTGAGTCACATGTCATTTTTATGCGAGGCTGCTAAGATTCATGGTATCGCAAAATGTTCATGCAGAGTCATGGAAGGGCTCCTTTCGGTTGATTTCCATAAGATGAGGAGGTAAAGCAGATGCTGAGCTATTGCTTTACCCATCATCCCATCTGTCTTAAGCCTTTTCTCCAAAGGCAGGGGAGAGTGTTCCCTGGCTGATGGAGAGCTGCATCCAGGAGGTGGTGTCTCATGAAAAGCCCAGAGCTGAGAGATGAATTGTCCCACCACTCATGTCAATCACTGCTCACTTTCTGACTTAAACCACCCATGTCAATCACGCTCTTTTCCAGTCTTAGGCTACCCATGTCAATCACTGCTCACATTCTGACTTAAACCATCCTATCAATCACTGCTCACATTCTGACTTAAACCACCCATGTCAACCACTACTCCTGTTCTGACTTAAACCAACCATGTCAATCACTGCTCATATTCTGACTTAAACCACCCATGACAATCACTGCTCACATTCTGACTTGAACCACCCATGTCAACCACTACTCCTGTTCTGACTTAAACCACCCATGTCAATCACTGCTCACATTCTGACTTAAACCACCCATGTCAATCACTGCTCACATTCTGACTTAAACCACTGCTCACCTTTAGCATGCATCCAGCAGACCTCTGTGTTTAATTTATTGTGCTGGGCTTTCCCGACAGGCTACGTGAAAAAAATATCAATGATGCCATTGCATTGCTCAGCTTTCCCTGGCTATTGCACTAAAGTACTGTAAATTGCTTTGCATTACTGCGAATGCATCTTGCAATAATGTGATACTTAAAGATAATATTGCATAAAGGCTGAAGAATTGCATCCTACACAACCTTTCTGCGGCATTGAAAAGGCCTTGAATAATTTAAATATCGCAGAGCCCGTGATTCACTCCAAATGATCTCGAGGCATGTGCTCAACACCTCTTCAGTTTTAAGAGTAGTGTTACTCATAAAATCGTAAATAGAAAAAAACTACCCCACTGGTGGTGCATGTGAAGCAGATTTACTTTCTAAATTGTGCTGTATGGACATGCCCGCTCATTCATGTTTTCTGATTCAAAATGACCAATTAAGTTGATAAGTCAAGCACTTGCATAGTGGCAGTCCGTAAAATTCACTTGTTATAATTAGTTTTTAGTCATCACCCCGTTTCATGAAAATAACATGGACACCCAGGTTGTATTTTGTGTACAGCCTTTCTGTAGACCAGCTTGAAATGGAGTATGTTTTTGCCGGCTTTGTTTACTCTTTATTTCGTGTTGTGCAGTGAGTTGCGTTACCTGTGGTCACCTGGTTCACTCTGTGACATCCAATTCTGTGTTTCTTCACGACTGGTTATCTAACATTAGTGTTCATACAGTGCTAATTGAATTAGCATTATGCAGTTTGTTAATGCAGAGCTCCAAACACATTGTGCAAATCTGCAGGCCTAATGCATTAATTGAGATTGATTCATACTTTTATTGTAAGTGCCCATCTGTAAATCCTGCTGCGCGTACCTAATTGATCCTGCCATGTCAAGTGAGCCATAATTGCCTGAACTGCATTTTAGCAAACATTCGAAATTTGTTGCAATGATGATATGGTACCTCAATAAAGATGCTGTAAAGATGCCAGTTACGGAAAAGGAAAAATTGGTTTCCTGTAAGCTAAAGGAACAGTGCTGTTGAGGAGCCTTGTCCCTTATTGTTTGTTAATGCCTATACAGAGTACTTTATCACTCCCTCAGTATGTGCTCTTGTATGCCCCTGAAGGTTAGCTGTCCATGCTCTGCAACCCATTGTTATGAGTACACAGTAGCCTTTAGCCCCTTCTCTCCCGAGGGAGGTAAATCTTACACTAAAAAGAGTGCTTTTACAAAAATACCATTGTCAACTGATGGAAATTAATAACATGTGCACTGATTATGTCCTTCATGAAAGTTAACTGTGGTATATCAAACGAGCTCAGGACAAAAATGTACACATTTTTTCATCCTTCAGTTATACCACTATTTATATTTTGAGATTTACTTTCATTTGTCATTCAGTTTTTAATCTTCTTTGTTCACGCAGACATTAGTCTACACATATGACTGTAGATGATTTTATTCTCTGCATATTGTAAGTACTAGTGGTCTAGTTTTAATTCCCACTGAGTCCAAGACGTCATTATCTAAAGACTTAAAGGTCGGCGTGTTCCCTTGAAATGCAGCCATAAATGCAGAAAAAATAAAAACATCAGGTCTTTTTTTTCTTGCTCCCCTTCCATGCAGACGTTCTGTGAGTGGGTGCCAAGCCCTTCTGTGCTCAAGCACCGATGGTCAGACTCTGACACTGTCAAAGAGACGCCCCCAAAGGTAAGGGCTGGACCACACCCCAAAATCTGTTCAATCCCTGGGTATGATTTATCTGCCCTTATCCTGGACAGAGCTCCAGTTTTATTCCGAAATAGACCTGTTTCCTGAGTGCTGATTAGGGGCAGTGAACACTGAAAAATGCTCTCTCCTCGATAATACACAATTTAATTTTGAATTGTGCCAATTTAAAGTCGCCTCTGCAGAGCTCTGCATCGTTGGGCTTGACCATTTGTAAGAAAGAAATTGGTTATCAGATTTTTGATTTATGTTGTATGGATCAACGACCAGAACGAGTCCAAGCCATGGGCATTAAATATATATTCAAGAAAATGAGATTGTGCCCAGTCTAATGTTATCTTGAAAAATGTTTCCCAATCTCTATGCCCAAAGAATTGCATTGATATAAAAAAAAAACACAATATTATTTATCAATAACCAAGCTGATAGATTTTTTTATTTCGCTGTGGACATGTTTTGAACATTTCTACAATGACAAAACATACATAGATTATCATTACTGCAACCAATTTTTTAAATCATCTTTTTTTATTTTAACCATTCTTTTTGTCAATATGAGTCTCTTCAATTTCCAGGTCAAATATATATTTGAGTCAAACCACAAAGATATAACATTATGGGCCCAATTTGGACCATCCCAACCTTTTTCACAATCTGTCAATGGGAGAGGTTCTTCTATCTATGGCCCCGTGTACACCTGGTATTAAAATGTGTTTTTTGTGATCGGATTGCAATCGGATAGCGTTTGCCCACATACATTTACACTTGGGGCTCTAATTTCTTGGCGCAGTGCAGGGTGGTGCAGCATGGCATAGCCAATGCAGTGGTAATTTTGTCCAGTGCAGCCCGCACAGTGGTAATTTCACGCGGTGCAACACCCTGCGCAGCCACTTAGGCAATTTGGTACACGTACACGTCACCGAAACCTCACAGGCAGGTTTCCAGTATGTCAGGCACATTTCAATGCAATAAATAAATACAGCAACCACTATTTAATACAACTATCTGAGTCAGCACATTAATTATAGTATCTATATCGATTGTCCTGATGTCAGATCAAAGAGAGAGAGAGATGTGCATGTGGGCGCATGAGTGCGTGTGTAGGCTATATGGATATGTGTCCTTCAGCTGCTTTCATGCCAGACGTGAAGCGAATTTTTCGCACGACTGATTACATTCAAAGTCAATGCAAAGACGTCTTTGCACTGACTTTGAATGTAATCTGTCCTGCAAAAAATTTGTTTTGCATCCAGTGTGCAAGCGGCTCACTACTATTATTGTCTGTTAGGTTTTATCATTTTTATTCGGGGAAAGGAATACAGCCTGATTGCTATGATCTCATTCTGAGTTAAGATCACATAGTAAAAATAAACGTGTTACGTATCTTGCATTTATCCATGCATGTTAATCCCTAAATTTTCAGCAGCAACAGGGTGTAATAATAGGAACACGCTATCCATCGTTTCTCTTCCCAATGATGAAAGCAGAAGAAATAAATGAGCAACCGTCTTATTTAATTCCAACTTCATAAGTTTGAATGATCTGACATAGTTTTGTTTTGAAATTCCATTCAATTGCGCTAATTGTAATGATTTGCGAATGCCCTAGCTAGCCAGCTAACTCATATTCGTAATGCTTAATAGCCTATAGATGTAAGCGGTGCAGAAAGCATGCCTAAAGCAGGAAAGTAAAATGCAACGTTAACGCATCATGCAGATAATGGTCAGAGGCTTCTTTATTCCAACATTTTAAAGGTTAGGAGAGGAGCTAATTTGATTGGTGAAGATTTGGCACGGCTGTGTTAAACCCACTCAAGCCTTCTCTCCTCCCTCTGCCACTTGCGCTGGCAGGAGGGACAGAGGCGGGACAAAAGAGTACTTGCACCGGGCTGCGCCGAGCACGAAATTGCAAAATACGCCTGGAAGTAGTTTTAAATTTAAAAAAGTTAGTGCCCGAGCTCTGTCTTAAAATTAAAATTTTACAAAAATTAAGATATTAAGATGAGAATGAGAATAACCTCCACTTGTCATCTTAAGTTCTGCTGACTTATAATTTTAGCGTTTTAAAGCAGCCCAGACACCAAGTTAAAATAACTTATTTTCTTTCTTTTTTTTTTATAGCCACAACAAGTCGATGGGAATGAAAGAGGGTCTATCTCAGTTACAGGGGTTGGGTAAACTTCAATACCAATGCTACCATCCTATGTCGGGCCTTTGGTGTTCACAGAATAGAATAATGCCCGGGACATTTACATTTTTGTATGTTTGTGTTAAATTTTAGTCTAATAATGCACCTGCTTATCGTTGACGCATGGTTAAGAAGGAAAAAGTTGGCTCTGAATGTGAAAAGGTGTGAGTTTCTTTTGATTGGAACAAAAAAAGGCTGAAGTCTGCTGTGGTCCCAGATGTGCTAATTCAAAATGTTCCAATTAACCGAGTTAACCAACTTCAGTATCTTGGAGTCATTTTTGATGAACTTTAGGATTGGAACAAATACCTAAATTACGTGGGAAAGAAAATATCTAAAGATATCTATTTGTTGAAAAGAATAAGACCTTATATTACACAACAAATTGAAATAATCTTTCATAAAGCAATAATTCCCCAAAGTAGATTATTGTAGCATAATCTGGGGAAATGCTGGGAAAGGAGGGTTAGATAAATGACAAAAACTGCAAGATAGAGCACTCAGAATTGTACTCAAGGTTGAACGGAGTTTCCCCACCCTGGATCTGTTAGACTGTTTGAAAACTGATAACTTATCAGACAGAAGAGATAAACTTATTCTGCATATGATGTATAAAATTGCCCATGAAATGGTACCTGGAGAATTTCTGAAATATTTTGTCCGCAAAGAATTTTATTATGGTATGAGAAACACTCACAAATATTTTGAAGTACCGAAGTCGTATAAAAATTTTAAGAAACGAAGCCTGTCCTATAGGCGAATGAAGAATTGGAACGAATTGCCCAATAAATTAAAAGATATGACATTCACTAGATTCAAGAAAAATGATTTGTCATCACTCTGAAGCACATAGTTGTGAAAACCAGCAATTCTGTGATTAAAATAAGATTGTTTTTGAAAAAATATTGATTATTAATGGGTGGGAGGGAATGAGATTGATGCATCTTTTGTTTTGTTATTTTTTTGTAATGAGTTAAATTGGTGAATTTGATTTTTTTTTTTTAACCCTCAATTCCTCACTTGGCTTTGTTTGTGTGTCCTTGTCTTGTTTATGACTTATGTTCTTGCATTAAGTCTCTAACTTCGTTATGAACTAATCAATATATGTTTTATTCCTTAGTTTTTTTTTCTTTTCTGTGTTACTTGTTTTGTTGATGATTTATTTTTGTATTTATTTGTTGTAGGTTTTTATTTTTTTTTATTTCATTATTAGAAAATGCATGGACAGGCTGAAGAACAGCCTATGGCTGAAGCATGTATCCGCGTTGAAATAAAATAAATAAATAAATAAATGCATTTTATTAATTTTGTTATTTATGGTTTTAGACTGTAATTAGGCCGGTACAGTCTGGTACATGTCGTCCAAATATCTTTGACCGATCAATTTCATATTAGTCACATACCTTATAGTCTACAACTTGCTACTGTTGCCACAATCATTCACCTCCAAAACTCAATTGTGAAATTAAAATATATTGCTTTGTAAAGTAACTGAACTAATAAGGGGCATGTATGACCAGGATTATTGATATATTGACTGAATCCAGGAGGGAAATTGGACTATATGGATCACAGACGTTTTGGCACCCCTTGCCAGTTTAATTTTGTACACTTTTTAACAACATATGCTTTACTGCCCCTAGGCCAGCATATAGTTTCAGTTCATATTACTGTTGACATATTTTTTTATTATTCAACCATTCCCTCATTTATACCTGTGGTGGGGTTGTAAGAAATCGTACACCGGTTCCACAGTTAAATCATTATTATTACTATCATTATTATCAATGTCAAATATATGCCAGCAAGTGATGACACTAATTTTACATTAATCATCCACTGAAACACGATATAATCATAATTCTTATTCACATTAATACCATTCATTGCACATCAGATTTTCCTATTGTTGGCACATAGAGATCAGTCCATGTGTGTATTGTCAGAAGTAGCACAAGCAGAAAAAAGGGGCACCATATCATTAACAAGGATTGTAGTGTGACCAGAAGGACTTTGAGTCATACATCACACTCAAACTACTGCTTCACAATTCTGCACCAACCCTTTGGTGCATTGTGTACCCCCAAGCACAGAGTACATTAAAAGTAGTTTCAATGGTGTGCTTGTGAATGTTCCATCTGTGTTTAAGTGAGTAGAAAAGACAACTATTTTTGAGATCAAGTTCAAGAGGAACGATACACAATGTATAGCTCACAACTCAAATAATATCAAACTAGGCTATATAATAGAAGATAATTATGATCCAGGTGTAATTTTATTTTATATTTTATGGTTCATTGATTATGAGAATGGGTAACCTCCTTAATGTGTAATTTTGTTCAGCGATATGAGTCCAATATGGGGTAGGCTGCACAAAAAAACAATATTGGGGTTATTTATAGAAATTACTAACGGTCTTTTGAGCAGTTTTACATATCGAAATAACGTCAGGTGCTTTGTGGGCAGATTTTTCTTTCTCAACAGATACTAACATAACAACATAGCAGCCCTGAGAAAATATCAAGATAAGACCGTGGCTGAACAGTTGCCAAGTTAAAAATGAATAAGCGCTGATAAGTTTAAGCTAATATGATAATTTTTCACTGGCACACTTTGCTAAACATTTAAGTGATGACAGAATAATGGTTGCAAAAAATAAAAATAAAGCTGTTGTTTTCTTATTTCATTTCACAGTGATGCTTATTTGCCATGACAGAGAAATTGTTGTGGAGACTTCAAAGTAGAGTGCATGTAGAGAATTAACAAATTCAATAAAACTTTGTGATATGCTGCCTTTTAAAGTGCAATACACAGCCATGGTAATAGAATGCTAATTTTCATCTATTCATAGCCCAGCTGATGTCATCGCTGATCTATGAAGCGAAGCACTTCAGGTTCTTGATAAACTGGCAGTTTTTAAAAGAAAGTAGTCAATCTGAAAATGATGAAATGTCATGAATTGCTTGAGGCAGGGCCGCATTAAAGAACCATGGGCCCTGGGGCTTACACTTTTTCAAGCCCCCCCCATATCATTGCCGCACCAAGTACCATCACAATTACAATACTGACTTGTCCCATCTGCGGAACATCAGCTCTGCTTACTTTCTATGCAATAATGCATCAACAATCACTTGTAACTGCAGTTTCAATTCATGACTATTATAGCACAAAATACTTTTATCATAGAAAGGCTTAATTCATACTATAATTTGAGGAACCTTTGTTTGTTTGTCTGTCTGTCTGTCTGTTTGTTCCCCTACTCCTCCGAGGTCCTCTGATGGATCTTCACCAAACTTGGTGGGTCTATGTAGGTTGTCCCTGGAATTGTCCTTGAGGGGTTAGTTTTTTTGAAAGGTCAAGGTCACTGGGGTCAAAGGTCAATTTTTTGGGTCAAAGTTATTCTCGCCTCGGGTAATTCACTAGTATGTTCAATAAAATTATAAAGAAATTGCATCACCAAAAAGAATATAGACCGGCTATCAGTATGACAATATACATCTCTCTCTGACACATAACTCACACATTTGTGCGCTCATACATGCAAGCAAACTCACAGCTGAGCATAAGCGCCTTGTCGAATAATTCTGAACGGTCACAATAAAAAGGAGCATAAATTTCCGAAAACTCATACACAACACATACCGCTTATGTGTGTTATTTCATCTGCTCACAACTATCACAAAATGCAAAAAAATACCACTTTGGAAATTTTTGAACCACCATTGCGAGAAGATAATTTTTGACAAGCCAGTTGACGATACGAATTCAGCCCTTAGCAACACACAATATCCCACTGTTAAGCATGCTTGGACATCAGCATTAATCAGCTTTTCACCAAGCTAGTTTTTCTGCTAACAGCGATATATCCTCGTCGCAGTTCAGCGATGGAGATAGATGCCCACACTAACAACAGGCTCAGACTGTTTACAGGCTCAGACTATTACATCAAATTTACATCACACAAAATAATTAAAAAAGAAAAAAACTTCTTTGTCGTCTTCCTTCTCCGAGTTGCAGAACCACCAAATTCCCGTGTTACGTAAGGATTTTTCATCGTAACTTAAATGAACCGGGCATGAATATCTCATCCGTCCAACCCCCCGCCAAATAAATACTTTTGTAATATCAAAATTGTAAAATTGACACCTACATTGACGTGAATATTGCAGGACTTCACTTAGAAAACATGATCAGAGCATGAAATCGAACGATTCGATTTGGCTTGATTTGTTGTGCACTATTGATCATGAAAAGATGAAGAAATGAACAGAGTGTGCATTGTAAAGCACTTATCCCGCACTTTAATAGAAAAGATGCGAGAAATGAGCATGTATAATAAGTATCAATTTCACGGTGCAAGCTCTCAAGATGCTCTCTGAAGGTTTACAGCTTCTGATCTTTTTGCAGAAAAATGACGCAGCATCAGAACGTTCTAGGGGCTTTAGCTGCCCATCTTATGATTCTTTTCAGAGCTAAATAACGAACTTCTATGCAGTGATACCACAAAACTAGTGAGCAGTCTTTTGTACATACACGGAAGATAGTTTTCTGTCGTGCTACCGTTAAACTGTAGCGGATCAAATTTAGGATCACATCGGATTACTCCATCTGATGGTAAATTCCATCACGATGCAACTGGCTGAGGAAGGGCCGTGTAAAAATAAAAAACATCTTTCCAGTTTCAGCAATGATTATTCATACAAACAATAATTGTTTGCACTGTTTATGCAGCCAAAATTTAAATGATAATACTGAACAGCAAAAGCAGATGAAAATCACTAAATCTCGAACTTTGCGGTGAAACTCTTCAGTTACAGTGGACTAGAACTGTAGGTTTAAATGAAACTAGAGCCTACATTTGGTAATGTTGTCATTGTACTAAGCTACCTACCAACCTACCAAACGCCTAGCTTGCTATCAATCCTCTGTCATCACCAGCTGCATGCGGTTTGTTACCATCTTCAGGAGCCAGTGCACTCAACCTTGCCGGTGGTGGATAGTTAGCATCGCCCAGATAGCCGCTAATGCTGGATGGTTTTCTGTCTTGTTGACGCTCGTAGTTTTGAAATATCCAGTCAGCTTGGTTATTTTTCTTTTCTTAAAAGCTGGGACTCCTGCAGCAATTTCCCAAGTTGATTTGTGCATTTTTGAGCCCTGTTTTCACATTTCTTTCTACGTTTTAGTGTCTTTTGTTTTAAATTTCCACTCCAGGAGCAAGGTCACCGCTGTATATGTATATACAGCAACAACAGGCACGCACATCGTCCATTAACCAATCACGGTGTCTTTTATGTATGCAAAATATTAATGCACCTTGTCCCATTACAGGGCAGGCCCAACACAAATCAGACAATCAGAGCACTGTATAAGCATTATTTTGCGTCTCTGCCGATGATTGTTTTCATCCCGATCCTCACGATGGGCCCTTTCACGCGTCAGGCCCCTGGGCTTCAGCCCCGGTAAGCCTTTGCATTAATGCGGCCCTGACTTGAGGGTATACATATGCACTTTCAAAATTGCATCCCTGCAGTCTGACTAGTTTTCTCATTGTCTTTCTGTAAGTCCCCATCTTACTGCCTGGTTAGTATGTAGTTTCAAATGGATATTGTCTTGCTGCAACATTCTGTAGTCCCTGTCCCTGTCTGAATGTAGCCAGCAACAGAGAAGTTTCCACTTGGCTTGAATTCTGTCTCTTCGGGCAGTATTGACTGTAAACGAGGAACACGTTAAATAGCAATGCAGTACACAGGAGCCATTTAGCTCCTGTATGGAACCGTTATTAGGGATGCAAACCACCTGAGCTGTGTGTGCTATTCAGTCTGGAGAAAATTAATTGAGCAGTTTACTCTCGTAAAGTGGATGAATAGATATCTTCACGACACAAATTAAGTCCTCGTAATGAAGAAACGAGATGTTGCCTAAGACACTTTTAGATCAAAATTCAAACAGACATGGGGCAAAATGTGAAACATTTATATATATATATATATATATATATATTTATATTTATATTTATTTATTGCTGTGCATTGCGATTGAACAAGACAGACAGACAGAGGGAGAGAGAGAGAGGAAGCACTGGGGCAAGGTTAAAGGTGGCATTCTGGAGGAAGCTGACCCAGAGGGAGCTGCCTTTTCCATATGACCTAAAACTGCGGGGTCATGGCCACAAATAGCATGGGATGGCAGCATGTTGCCTCACGTTGTCTGGGGTTTGAATAAGTTCATTTCATTTTGGCAGCATTACAGTAGCTGCTGGTGCTACAGACAGCATCAATAGTCGTGCTTAATTAAAAAATGAAACAAAAATTGTTTTGAATGAATTGGTTGGCAACAAGGGGACATATTGGATCAAAATGGCACACAACACAGTGGGGTGTTCACATTAAAATCAATCCACACATTGTCTGCTATCCATTTCATTTAGTCATCCTGATTGATCTTCCATTGATTCTCCCCAGGCTGGTATCATCCCCAAAGTTCCTGTGAGGAGAACGTCGAGGGTTTGGAGCACAGTGGTGATATGTCCAAATTTTGTGATTTTGACATTTGTACCCCCTGTCACAAAGTTGTATCAGCTAATTCTTGGAGCACAATAACTACCTATATGTCCATTTGCCATAGCTTTAAGCATTAAGCATTTAAGAATTCACATTTTCATTGTTGGTACATCAAACAAAATCTGCTTAAATGAATGAAAAATTTATATTTTGATGAATTAACATGAATTGTATGAATTGTATTGGAAGAATCATCTGTCTTCCATTGCAAACTTACTTAACTTCAACGTGTCACCATTTTGTTATCTCACATCAAGTGCTAGAATTGTTGGAGCACAGAGGTGACATGTCCATTTTTGACTACTTTTGCCATAATGTAGTGGTATCACACCTATCAAAAAATGTGTTTCATTTACTTCTGAACCATGCATCAAAAGAGTGACTGATATAAAAATGATATAAAATGCCTGATTTAAAACAACACTTACCAACCTAAAAATCCATTTTTTTTTAAAACCTATAAAATGTATGTGTAACTATTGTGCTCTGACCCTGAGATATGCACTAATAAGGAGGGCAGTGTTGCAGCCGTTCATTTTAAAATTACACCTGCGTTTATGCTCTCCTAGGGAATTGATGTCATTGTTTTGGATAGGTTTACTGCCTGTCCAAGTTTTCTCTGGTTACAGGATCATTTTTGCACTGCAATGTTTTCATTCCTCATCTCAGAAAGGAACACACACTCATGTACACGCACAGGCACACGCACACGCGCACACACAATTTATTGTCGGCCTGTCTGTGTGTATAGGAATACTGTTGCCCTTTCTGCCAGCCCGAGTGACTGTTGTGAATGCAAATTACTTCTTGAATGTAGCGATTGGTATCAGTGTCAGCCAGAAAAGATAATTGGAAGTGTATGAAACGGTATATCAGAAGAGCTTTATGTTCATTTGTCTGTTGTTCCCAGGCCTGATGCAGTCTGGGGCCATTCGCATTCACGAGTCGCACTCTCAGCTGGTCACGTAAACAGATAAGCAGCTTTACAAAACACAGTCAACCTTGACGAGAAACATCTTGGACGTGGGTGTATTGTTGTGCCGTGTGAGACATGCCCACTCCAGGAATCGATTTAGCCTGATAATCAAAGACACAGCGGAACTGGAAGAGTCAGGTTTTCCACAAGCTTCTCTCAGAGGAGATTAGGGATGTAAATTTCATATAGTTGTGCGCAATCTATGTCAATGAGTTCTGCTGTCGGGGAATGGCTGTGTTTTGACTTGGAGAGGGGGAGAATGCAGTGTTCTCTTCTCCAGATGTTGAGTACTGTGCAAAAGTTTTAGGCACATTTAAAGCAATTTTCTAGGGTAAATATGCTTGCAAAAATGATGAAATAAAAAGGTTCTAATAACTGAGAAATGTGTAAACTCTTGCAAACTATAACAAATCAATATTTGGTGTAAATACCTTTTGCCAGAAAATCTGGGACACTGTCCTGTTGTGCTATACAGTAGTTTATTAGATGATCGGCTTTTTGCGTGTTCCAAGCAGAGCGGAAAACTTGCCACCTTTGTTCTGTAGACTGACTGTGTCACTCGCATCTCTCCCTCCAAGTAATTGCAGACAGCCATGATGATGTTGACATCAGGGCTCTGTCAAGACTATATTATTTGCTTCAACTGCTTCTAATGAAATACCAGCATTTATATTATAAAACATTTTTTTTTTAATTTAGCATTTGGAATTTCAAATATACTTTTTATCTTCAGCATGACCAATATGGAAAACAAAAAAATAACATCTAAAGTTAGATTTAAGTTTTTAAAAATGGGGTGCCTAAGATTTTTGCACAGTACTGTGCTTCTCTGCTTCTGCAATCAGTGGAAGGTGCGTGGTGAGAAATAAGCCCAGTTAATTCTTGTATGCTGGAGACTTGGCTGCTGTATTTTAACAAATTGGTCTGGGACTACTTCCTCTTCAGAAGCATTGTAAAGTAGGCTTGAGTCTTTGTGCATATTAATTTTGTTTAAAATAAATATCACTGCCTTTTGGTGGAGGCCAGAGGGACTGGAGGCATTAGCCTTTATGGTGATTTGTCACCGAGATTCGATAATTTAACAATGTGTCGACACACTTATGGCATTTGGGTCAGAAACAGACTGGGTTGCACAAGACCACACTAACTATGCCAACCATTTGTCTGCAAAAGTAAGCCATCCTGAGTGTGGAATATAGTCATCGCTGTTGTTAATTAGGATGCAGCACCATCCTGTGAGCAAGAGAGGCTATTTAAGAAAGGCATCACGTCTTGATAATCTCAACATCTCCGAAATAGTTGTGACGCCTCAGTCTAAAAATTGAAGGCTTTGCCACGTTACTGAAGGTTTTTGTGAAGCACCTGTAATTTTATTTGATACCTCAGTGTGGGAGACAACTTGCATGGGATGATCGGCTCAGGTACATGCATCCTGGAGTCACATTGACTCCCTTATTCAGGTTAAAAACAGATTCATCAGTCACTGCTGCATTGATGCATGTGTATGCCAGCCACCGGCAGTGCATTTGGGCACTTATTCTGAAGTGCAAACTAGTGCTGCGATGGAACAGATTCAACCCATAAACCATAACTGTACTGGGACAGATTCAACCCATAAAACCAGAGGTGCGCTGGGACACAGATTCATATGTACAAACACCATTTTGTTGAGGCTAGAATTCCACTTCTTGAATAGCACTCTTATTTACCTGTATCTAAAAATGAAGAGAAACATCTAACATTTTTATGGTTTCATTATTGTAATATATCATAAAGCTGTGAGTGTAATGGAGGATAAAGAGCAGAGACCCCCAATGAATTGTATTCACATTAAGGCGTGGTAGGGGCTCAGATCTATTAAACTCTCAGCCAGCAACTCTGGGGGGTCCTAAAGCCCCTTTATTGCTGCATTTAGGGAGGCTGTTATTTGCAGCATTACTGTATGCAGCCATTGTTACCACTGACTCCACGACAAGCTCCGTAAATCGGAATTAAAATGTTACATCACTGACGTTTTACTTTCACCTAGAGACATTTACTGAAGTCCTTCCTGGCGGGGGAAAATATGGAGTAAAAAGATATTGGAAAATCTGTCCGGATAAGCAAGTGGATTCTTCTAAGACGAGAAATGAAACAAACACGTGATTGTTGGAGATGTAACTACAACGTACAAAGAAACCAAACTGGTAAACCAGTTAAGGGACTCAAAAAAATGGGAATGTTGCGTGAAATGCAGCTCTCTCCCAACGGTCTTACTTGTCGCTGTCTTTGCATGCAATGTCATTTTTCCATGCTGAAGCTTGTCATGTGAAAGGCTGTTGATCGTTATTGCTTCCCCCGCAGGCTATATTTTATTTGGAGTGGAGCATATTCTTACACACTAGAGCTGTCTCATGTTTTTAGCTGCATTTTTTTTAAAAATCACCCACAAATTGCGTGGATTTCCATTTTTCTTATTATTAGGAAAAACTGAAAAACAAAATGATGTATGTTTGTTCATCCTGTTATCAAAGAAGTTGATCACAGCTTTAGATGGATGGTACATGAAACTCTTTAGCAGGAGCAAATCTCTTTCCTCAGCATGTAAGTGTTATTTCCTATAACTTTGCATGTCTACCATAATAGTACCAATCTGTCAAGATGAAGGTCTTTTGTTACCCCCATTCCAACTTTTTTGAAACATGTTGCTGGCATTAAATTCAAAATGAGCATATATTAAAAAAAAAAACAGTAAAATTTGTGTTTCAACTTTGATATATTGTCATTGCACTATTTTACATTTTTTCAATTAAATATAGTGTTTAGATGATTTGCAAATCATTGCATTCTATTTTTATTCACATTGTATACAGCATCCTAACTTTTTAGGGAACAGGGTTGTATGTGGTACTGCTCAGAACATTTATATAGTAATATATAATGTATATTTATATATTGTAATTTATTATTCTTCATATAGTATGGTCACAACTTTGAGCTTTTGTTGGACTAAAAGTTGTTTCATGGCACTGAACACATGAGGAGTTGCACCTTTGCCACCATAGCAATGCTACAAACTGGTTTGATGTGCAAGATGAACATTAAAATGCTTGTGGATTGAAAAAGTGGCATTTCTAAAACATCATCTAATTCCAATGCAAGTAATTATGATATACTTAGGAGTGAAGCACAATATACACGAGCAAATGAATTCTCAGGTAGCAATCTATGTAGTGGTGAGAGTCTCTGCGGATGATTTTATATTATTTTTCAATATGGTGACAATATTTCATTTTAAGGAATGAATTTTATATGGTTTCAATGGACCAAGAATATTGTTTAGCTGCAAAAGATATGATTTTATTACAATTCAGATCAATGCACAAATACCTCCATTTTGAGCTGTCTGTAGACCTTGAGGGGCAGCTAATATTTGGTTAGATAATCAGTGGTTCTGAATATCTCCCTGAGGACGCAGCACACTTGTGGTCAAGGAGTTTATGATCCTGAAAATTTTTTTTTTCTCCCTCCTAGCCATTTTTTGTTTCTCAGTATTTCATGGTGGTTGTTTAATGTTCTGTATATCTGTGCTGTAGCCTTTCTTGGCCAGATGTCACAATGAAAAAAGGTCCTTAACTTTGGTAAAACTTCTTGACTGAAAATAATAATAATGATAATCAATTATAATGGACGTGTGTACATCCAAATATTCAAAAGACCAACATTATACATTGAAAATCTAGGGTGCCAGAACTTTTACACATGCATGGCTGCACAGTCCGTGTACGCACACCGATGAGCTAAGGCGTTTTTACCACTCATAAATAACCTTGATTGTCTTGGAACAACAGCGTATGTCAACGTCTGTGGGCAGACCTTTACTGTTAAGCGTAGAGTCTTTCCTTGAAGTCTGTGTGTTGGATATGGGATTCAAGGGACCCTATTGACAGTGCAAAGAGCCAAATCATTATAGGCAGATGACTGGGTCACAGCATCTCCAAAACTGCATGACTTGTTGTGCTCCTGGTCAGCAGTGGTGAATATTGGTAGTGGCTGAGGCAGAGACGGGATAAACAATGATCTGGCAACAGAGCTTTGGGTGCCCAAGGCTCTTTAGTTCATGAGGGTGATGAGGGCTATCTCGTTTGGTCAGAACCAACAGAAAAGCTACTACTGCACAATTCGCAGAAAATTTTGATAATATTCATAGTAGAAAAGTGTCACAATAAATTGTGTTTTATCTTATCTTTATGAGTGACAGTATTTTGTTATTAAGTTATCATTGGTTAAACTACTTTCTGGCCCATTTAGTACATTCACAATAGCTGATAATAAAGAAATAGGTCTATTTGATTATGCTGAAACATGAGTGATGGATTGGCAAAATGAGAGTAGCGATGGAAGCTATCAATCCAATAATGAAGTGTGGCTACATATTTTATTTAGAGTTGCATTTATTTAGAATATTCCATTTAGTTAACCATTAGCCTTATCTTCCAAAAATACATCTGGACCTACAGCATTGATGAAACTTCTTGATGAAACCAAAACAAACAGCACTTGATACAGCTGACTAGCTGGCTAACGGCAACATATCATATAAATGCAGTTAACGTATCATGTAATGGTATCAACTTCTGAGAACATATTACTTCAATGTCGCTTGCCATTATGCTTTAGAAATACACTTTCAAAAAAGCATGATCTAAGTGAAAGTGTGATAACAGTGTAACCTCACTTAGTTGGCTAGCTACCCCATCTATCGCGTTCAGTCTTCGCTGGTGCAAGCATGAGCATCAGAATGCTGACTGCAGTTCACTAAATGACCCCTGGTTTCATTAATGACTTGGAAATTTTTCAAATAGCACTTTTAAAGCCATGAAAGTTTGTTGCCTGGTATGATGAGTGTTTTTATTTTACATCACGTACATTGGTCTTATACATGCACACAATTTACCAAGGGACAAGATGACGACAGGACGCACTCTGGGATAAAGACATGTTTGTGGAATGAGTATGATGCTCTGGAAGACTTTCTTCTGGGAAATCCTGGATCTGTGCATTCATGTGGATGTCAATTTTGATGGGGCCCTTTTAGCAGCATGCCAAATACTAACGGCATATTAGGCAGGTGGTCATAACGCTTTGGCACATTTACGTATGTCTGTACTTAAGTTCCACTCAGTAGATCAAATATAGAGCTGGATGCATAGTGCACATAAATGCAAAAAAAATGAATCACTGTGCCCTTATGAGGATTTGATACCATTGCTGAAAATTAAATGTTTATACTGTATATTTATTGGTTCTAGTGATAATGTAGCGTACCTCTTGCCACTTTGAAAGTTTCCCTCTCTGCATCATACTTCATTTATTATGTAATTATTTGTAATTAAATGTTGTTAAGGGCCTTGTGGTACTAGTGCGCATGATAAAGGAATGGAAGTAACGATCCCTGGAGGTGTCTGGAGAAATGTGGGGCATTATCTTCTTGTACTGTATTAGGTGGCTGCATTTTGTTTTTCAAAATTATTAATCACTAATGGGACCTGTAACACTTGTAATGGACTAAATTGGTGCATAAATAATCTGCAGTAGAATAATGGCAGGGCGCACACCATCTGTAATGGACATAAGGTGGAACATGCAGCACCTGCAACAGATTATAAATGGGTACATAGCGTCTTTAATAGACAAAAGGTGCAGCACATATCACCTGTAACAGGTTAAAAATTGGACTATGCATCTGTAATAGTCAAAAGAAGGAGCGTACTGTACCTGTAACTGGCTAAGGAGGGCTCTCAAAACATCTGTGATACACTTAAGAAGCACATTGCATCGGTTATAGACTACTGGTGGAGCATACAGGACCTGTCACTGACTATGGAGCATACAGTGGTGGTCACAGGTTAAGGGCACAGAATATGTGTAATACTCTAAAGGCGGGATGTACAGCTTCTATAAATGACATACAACCATATGGGCCTACACTATATGTCATGGTTGTCGCAAGGGTTGAGTGAAAGCATCAGTCCTTTAGCAGGTGGTAATTACCTCCGCCAAACGAAGTTGGCTGGAGGTTATGTGATTGCCAGTGTTTGTTTGTTTGTCTGTCTGTCTGTTTGTTTGTTTGTTTGATTGTGTGCTAGATAACTCAAAAAGTAATGCACGGATTTTGATTGAATTTTTAGAGAAGGTGCGTATTAGGACAAGGAACAGGTGATTAAATTTTTGGCATATCTAGGCCAAAGTACAGCTGAGATATATGACAAAGTTCAAGATGTCAAGTCTTTCCAATGGGCCGGAGTTCCAATCGCCGTGCTTTGGGGTTTTGCTGCCACTTGGGGGAGGTCTGCGCTCTCTGAGTGCTTTTCTGGTTAATAAATACCTTTCTGTGTGCAGTCTTCAGAAATACCCTTAGCTGTGCGCTTATGAAGAAAATTATTATGTCCCCAAAATACGAGTTTTGAGGATATCATGGTTTCGCCCCACCTGCCGCGTCCACTGCCTCGTCCGCAGATTTTAGCCCTTAGCGCAATAACTCACCAAATACTTTACTTTGGCTTCTCATTCTTAGCATTTGAGTAGATGTGGTAGAGGATGAACTGATTAGATTTTGGACAAGTATGCACTCCTAGTTTTGCCACCAGGTGGCACTATATATTGAAAAAAATCTGTTTTTTAACCATGTCTCTAGAACAATTACACAGACCTCGAATTTGCCTCATATTGTAGGTCTAGTAAAGGGAAATCTAAAAAAGGCGGCTTCGAGGATCTGAGAATTTCGGGGATATACCCCTTGCTGTTGGCCGCCGACAGCGTAGGCCTAGTTCATTTTCAGCTTTTAGTAAGAGAGTAGATCATGTTGTCTTATTTAGATAGTCCTCACCAGAGTCAGAAGTGTGGCATCTTCATTTAAAGGGAAATACAATGACTCTGATCTCTGTCTTTCTCTCTCTCCCTCTCCATCCAGAGGATGAGCTGTAGTTACCTCCTCTGCACAATCCTGCTTTTTGTGGCCGTTCTATTGGCTGTCACAATAACGGGGACCATCCTCTTCATGAACCACTACCAAGCTCCATCAGGGCCTGATGGTCCTCCGCTTATTAGCACTAACCAGGATGAAAGCAACGCCTTGGTGACAGTCGAACGGGGCGATGGCTCCCGCATCAACATCTTTGTTGACCCCAACTGTCCGGACTATAACAATAACTTCCAGCGCCTGGAGGGCGTGCAGACATCTCTGCTTCACTCGCTCACCGACCATGACTCTGACCTCAAGTCTGTCAAGGGTCAGGACCACGCACTTCTGGTGAACCTGGCGGAGGAGGTGGCAAAGCTCTCTGCCCATGCCAGTCAGCTGAGGATGGACTACGAATCCCTGCGGCGTGGCCAGGGAAACCTGGGGCAGGACCTCAATACCCTACAGACTGAGCAAGGCCGGCTCATCCAGGTGAGTCTTCCACCCATTCTACCTCAAAAATACTAACAAAGCCCCATGTCCTACTTTCCCCTACCACACTAACTTTCACCAAGTCAATCCAACACTGTATCCACATCCTGTATGTTTTTGCACTGCACGACCCTAGCTCTCTGAGTCTAACTGCACCCACTTTCACCAAGTCAATCTTTCAACCTAACCACCCAATATATGACCCCCAAATCAGAAAAATTTGGGACAGGAAGATGAAATTAAAGCATAAAGCAGTGATTTTTGAAAAATTTTGTTGAAAACAATACAACAGCACACGTGATCTTTCGCCACTTAGACTTTATTTATTTTTTAAAATACTGCCTTTATGCCTCAGGTATAATTTTGTCCCATTCTTCTTGCAATCAAGTTTCAATATATACTGTACGGGGACTTTGTTTTTGCATTTTACTTTTCAGAATGCTCTACATTTTCTCTACTGGGGACATGTAGTGACCGCAGGCAGGCCAGTCCTGCACCCAAAACCTCTTCTTACACGGTCATGTGTTTGTAATGCATGCATAATGCAGTTTTGCAAGGCTTTGTTGAAATATTTATGGGCATCCCTGCAAAAGATGTCTCCTTGAAGGAAGCTTATGTGGCTCCAATGTCTCAGCGTACTTCTTAGCATCAGTGGTGCCTTTATGGAAGCGCAAGTTACCCTTGCCAAGGGCACTGACACAACCACATACCATGACAGAACATAACTTTTAGACTTTTTTATGGTTACTCTGGAAGGTCCTTTTTTTCTCTGGTGCAGAGCACAGAAAATCCATTTCTTCCCAGAAAAAAAGACCCAAAATATTGACTCGCCTGACCACAATACACATTTCCACAGTGTGATGCCTCCAAGCCCTCATTTCATTGCAGAAGCCTCCAAGCCCAGAAAAGCAGTCGTCTCTTCTAGACATTTTACATAAGGCTTCCATTTTAGACCGTTAATTTAAATTGGCATTTATGGGTATAAATAAAACTTGTAGCACTCAACAAAGGATCGCCAAAGTAACCTTGAGCCTATTGTATGTGGTTACATCAATTATAAATGATGTTTTTTGATGTGGTTCCATCTGAGTGATTGCAGATCACAGGCTTTCATCATTGACCCTTGCACAAAGAAATTCCCATTCATATGAATGCATATTCCATGATATTTTAGCCATTTAACATTCCACCAATTTTTTGAGCAAATTTCCAATGACACTAACGTGCTTACTGTCCTTGAACTATTCTGACTCTTGAATAGCTCATAAATAGTCTGTATTTCTGTTTATGTTACCCAAATTGACCAACAACACTGGAAATTGAAGTTTTTGTCTGGCAGAAAAAATGATTGCATGTCTTTCGGCCTCATCTTTAGTTGAAGTTTCACACCTTTTTACATCCTGATTTCCAGCACTGGCAGGAGATGACATGTACACAATCAAGTTGTTTCCAGAACTCTGATGCTTCACTGACAAAATCCCCCTAGTCAGAAACCATTGAAACAATTTTTCATTGTAAGAATGAATCCCTTGGCTATCGTACGCATCTGTCCTTGTGAACTAAATGAAGATGATTTTCTGGATACAATGGCATGAGGGCTGATACACTAAAACGCTTACTGTTCCGTTAGATCAGCACCTAATAGCCAGTGGGAGCACTTTTTTATTCCACATAGGGCTGCTGTACAATCTACAGCACTACATCATGAGCAAAGAATTCAATATATTCGAAGGCTGATTATCGTAAAATTTGCGCAGATGCATAGCAGCTTCCTCTGTGTGAAAGCAGTTATGTGCATGTTTGTCCGGAGTTGCTTGTTTTGCCGATTAAAAAACTATGATGAGTTTTGATCACTGGACCGGTACCAAGGTATGAATGTCAATATGTACAGTATACTTTAATAGATGCCGGCAATGCTATAAACAATCAAACCTATGGGACTGCATCATCAGGCTGAGGGTTGCTATAACACAATTTGGAATAGTATTTTCTGCTGTGTCTGGTGAAAGGAACCAAATGCAAGTCGTCCGGAATGAAAAAATCATGGTCTTTAATAATAATCTGAGTCCAACCAAGGTGATTACAGTGAAAGTACAGAGGGGCATTCCAAAAACAGTATCCAAAAAACAGGCAGGAGGTCAAAAGCCAAAAACCACAGAGTAAAGCATCAAATTGCAAAACAGTGGCAGAGTCGAGTGTCCAAAATCTGAATTAAAAAGCCGGGGCAGCGAAAGACAGGAATCGTGGTCATACAGAAAAGGGTCGGTAACAAGAGGCAAATAAATCTGTGCGGGCACCGACAGACATTGGAATTGGGCAGAAGGGTGTTAACATCTCTCAAACAAGTCACTGGCGTTTTAGTAGTTCGGCACTGAAAAAGTTGATCAACGTTCTGACAAGAGCTAAGCAGAAGTGAGGGACTTTTATACGCAAGGGAGGTATCAAGCTAGGTGGGGCAACAGGTTTGAGGGATTATCTAAACATTAACTGTGAGGGGAAAACACAAGAGGGAATGAAAAATAGAAAATAGGACACACTGACAAGGACTAGTTTTCAGAACACATCCTAAAACAATAACAGCTCCATTCAGCTCCATTCCTCCATTAGGGGTGCCTAAGAGAGGAGAGAGGGGAGAAACAGAGATAGTTGCAAAGTCTCAGCTGAGACTAAGGCGAAGGACTGGCAGAGCACAGATTAGTTTAGAAAGTGGAGAGAATCAATTAGTAAAGTTAGGTTAAGTTGAGCAGGAATAATAATACCCAATTGTGCAAGTTAATATATTAGTTTTTTACAAGATTAGTGTGTTAGTAGATAAATTAGACAAAACATAAAGTGTTAGAGGGATTAGTATTGAATTAGTTTTAGCGTAGAAGGAAGTTAAACAAGAAGTGAAGGAACTCGTGAAATGCCAGAAATCTTCCGAAATCACCCGAAATGTGACAGCGCCCAGACAGTGGCGTGCACTGGCAATGAACACAGAAATGCAAGACATCACAGGGAAAACAATGCGCATGATATGGCAGATAATACAGAATACAACAAGCTGAATAAACTATTCAACCAGGTGGAATATAAAACCAGAACATACAGAATACAGATCATAACATTTTCTCTGTTGTTTTTGCATCAAAAAATGGCTTGGAATTCTGAGTCCTCATACTTTAAAATGATGTATAGTTTTCCAACATAGTAAAATATTTTTCAGTATAAATTATGCCTTGAGGCCCGCCTTCCGGTCAGAGTTTGCCAAAATGGGATTATGTTCTGATTACAAATAATCACCTGCTGACATCAGCTGCTTAAAATCAAATTTGTCAGGTTTTCTTCGTGCAATACTAGTCCTGAATTGCCCGGGTCCCAACTTTTTCTTGGAATACATTGCAGGACTGGATGGCAGTAATGAATGCAAATTTCCAAATAAAATGAGGCTGACCTGACAAAACATTACCAATCTTGCCTTCATATTGTCTGCAATAAAATAGAAGTTAAAGTGAATTAAAAAATCATTGCTTTCTTTTTTGTGAGCATTTTGCAATGTTTTCCTTGTAGGGATTGTGCTAAAAAGAGCCCCAAACCCTTTCCTCCAAAAAGTCCACCACGTATATTTTCATCAGGCAAGTCCTCTGCAATTTTCAACCCATATCTACTAACCGAGCTCCAGATCCTGCCCTACCAGAGCCCTTTCACACTACCTTTCATCTCAGTGAATTAACCCCACGTAGCCTTGCATGCTGACCAGAATGAGCTGATAAGACCAAATCAATACTCAATACAAAATATAGAGAGCTACGCAACAAACATGTGTCGAACCTTTTGTTAATTATCAAGCAATTGATGCGAAAAGATTTCCAGGCTTTCAAATTGACACCCAGCTCCTGTTTTGAGAGAGCACCGGTGCAGAGTGGATGAATGTATATCAGTCACCTTTGTTAATCTAGCACTCCACACAAACACAAGATTTACAATATGAGCATTCACAGAAGATAACGGTTCCCTTTTTGGTGAATTAGTTTTGAATTTTTCACTGGTCGCATCCTGCAGGCATGCTGACAGCATAAGATGCATTAATCTTCAATGTTTTGCCTTCAAGGCCAAGGAAGAACCACAGACTTATCACTACAAAGTGTATTAATATATGTATATATATATAAAAACCAAAAAAAAGACAAATTGAAATTTGCCCTGCAACCACAGGCATGAACAAACACTTTCACTCCTCCCCCCCCAAATTCAGTTAATAGGCTCCTCGATAACTGAGAACAGAAGAATTGCTGTTTTGAGTTCCCTGCTGAGGTGTCAGACAAGGGTATAACACTGTCATGCATGCGAGGCATTTGGCTGAAAAATAGCTGCTCAGACTCAGCTGAGTGTATGCTGACTGATTCATGCGGCAACAGACATGCTGACGTACTTAACAGTTTTCGGTTTTAATTTTTTGTTTTGCGGTAATCAGAATCTCTCATTTGGTGTGTCTCTAATGATGACATCAATAGAAGAGCGAGGGGTGCAGGGGACAAATGAAGAGACATCAAACTGCGGACAAAAGTGATGCTAATTCTGCTTCACTCCGCCATTATTTTCTTCTCTACATCGCCCTCCATAAATCCTCCGGGAAGAAGCGTTGGTCATAAATACATTGAAATTCATTCACAGGCTGAAGGCCATGCAGATTTATCTCCTACCGCAGCCACAGTATCACATACAGGGCCATAGCAAGCACCTTTCCTTGGAGCTAAGGAAAAAGGTTCATTTCATGAGTGATTACATCTGTGAAGGGCTTCTTATTCAATTTTCCTCGGTTTATTTATCACTTCAAAGTGTATATTGATTCACATGGGTTTATTTATTTTCAATAATTCTGCAACATCATTTTTATCATAAACTCATGTTAATTGAAAATTCTCAATGACACATTGAGAGTGGGACCCTCATTTGCAATGCTGCTGAAAAAAAATGTTTATGATAATAGAAAAAAATAAATTTATTTGAAATTTTTTTTTTTTTTCCCCTAGTAATTTGGCATCTCCAATCCCACCCAAATCTGGAATGCCCGATTCGAGAACAACATACAAGCCTTGCTCGTATGCGACCCCATACGAGGGGGAGCGAAGATAGTTCGAGCTCTCCTCCGAAGCAAGCGCCTGTCAGCTGATGCTTCTTTACATTCATAGGTTGAAACTGCGCAAGTTCAGAACGAGGGCGGAGGATACCCGAACATGAGCAAGCTTAGAATTTTACTGATGAGCGCCCGGCTGGACAACAGGAGGCGCATTTAGTATCCCATTCCTGCAGCCCCTTCCCAATTTGTTTTCCCTGCAGCAAAGCCAATTGTGTGCTGCTGTGAAAAAGCTGCCAACCACTGCAGGGAATGACCGGGGATTGAACCCCAAAATTTTGTTTACTATCTAGAAAAATAACAGATTCATTCACTTCGTGCTTAAAATTGCCAATATTTCACTAAAATGTGGAACTGCAACTTAAAGTGTTCTGAGACGATTGATTAGGAGTGTATATTAGTGTTTATATTTGAGCAGGCATGAGTTGCGTATGGTCCAAATTACCTAAAATTCCAGATCAAAGTCCTAACATTTTTGAGAATTAAAGAACCATATTTTTGCAGTCCACTCCTCGTACGAGGGGTACATAACCACAGTGTTTTAGTTTACACAAGCTTTACTATTTCAAATTAAAAATAATAGCAGCTAAAGGGACGATTTTCTGCAAAAGACTTGCTAAAAGAATTGCTTTACGAATGTTAATTTGTTGGACCTTGTTAAGTAATGTTAAAATATTTTGTGGTTTTGTATTATCACATCAATCTCATGGGCATTCAAGAAAGTAAATTCCCATATACCTGGTATAAGCAATCTCTCATTGCTCACAGAATTTACTTAGAGAATCCTCTGCGCCCCTTCAACAGCCTTTGTTCGATCTTCAGTCATGAGTCTGAACTGTCAGCACATTTTTTGTGTTCAAAATAATTGCATATTTTTACTTGGGCCACTAACTGCTTAACTACATTTCAGTATCTCTTAAAATTTAACCAGCTCTATTGAGTGGGGGGGGGGGGGGGGGTGGATCCTTGAGGAAGTAGTGAGTGAATATGCAAATGCTACCATGGGCATGAACCTCTGTTCACAGCTGCAGACACAAATCCTCATTGTTTGCTTTGTAGGGGAAAATTATTTTCTACTGGCAAAGTAACTGGCTTGAAAGGCTGGACTCAAAAGAAATCTGCAGACATACTTACTGTCACAAAACCACGGACTGTTCATGAAGAACGCCACAGACATACAAAAATTGTCCTTTTCTTAGGTGCTGTCAAATCTGCATATCTGGGACAAGATTCTGGTCTGCTTATAGAAGGACAGAGCATCATTGCCAAGGCATGTTTACATTATCTATCTGATCATTCCCTCCAAGTGCCTTTAGACATAAGTATGGGGTATTGAATGGGCTATTCTGTCCTCTCTCAATAGTATTGTTTTTTATTTGCCAATAGTAATAACCATTGTTTGCAAGCCCACTGGATGCCCCGAGCTCCAATGTTGTTCTCTCTTCTGACAGTTCTCTACAAATGAGAACCTTCCTGAAACTGGAGCTGCAGGAGCTATGAAAATCAAAAGAGAAATTTCACTTTGGTATGAGAGGGTTCTTCAGTTTGACATTTAAAAAGAAAGATTGCCTGTAAAACGGCTGAAGGAAAATCTTGAGTTGACTTGCTTGAGATCAGTTATACTAGTGAAGATGATAAATGTTTTGGACAACGCGCTGGTGATACTTTAATGATAGTCATTTGTATATTAGAATATCTACTGTAGTATATCATAAATATAAAGATTTAAGATGATTTCCATTTATTTTTTGAACAGTATCTATTCATCTACATACAGTAATCATGAGGGCAGAACTATAGCATGCTGGGTCTCGATCATTTGGCCATTGAAGACCTGAATAGCTTTAGCAAAGAATCTAGCTGTTAAAAATCCACTCCATACGTGTCAATCTGGCTACGACTGCTGTGTTATTTATTTATACAATACGCACAGCAAATGCGAGGGATGTTCTTCTATGTGGTTGTAGTTCAAACTCGATGTACCCATGCTCGGTAGTCCTGAACATTTTCTATCGACAAATCTGTTGATTTATATCGACACCTACAGTATCACCACGTCATGTCAGACAATGACTCCGCTGCGCATCCTTAAAAACCCACACTTGTGAGCACTCCAGTGTACATGCCGTAAAAGCTGAAGGTTACAGCAGGACAGATGCAGACGTAGTAAACCCCGCCTCCTCTGAGCCTCCCCATGATTCTTCAGCCCCGTTGTTTAATGGCCCGTTTGAAACGACAATGTCCTCTGTTTGATGGGTCACTGCATCCGCGACAAATTTGAAAATCAAATCCCGCCAGGTGTGTATGTGTGCGCGTGTGCGTGTGCATGCGTGTGTGAGCCCGTAAGAATATTTGCACTCAAGCTCATGCACACACCCACACACATGATTAACCTTTAGCGCCCCCGCAGAGTGGCCTTATGGAGTCTTGGCTGGGACTTAATTGCTCTTTAATTGATGCTTTCGCCCCTGTGTGGTGATGACTCTCATGCACCTTTCTGTCCCCTGCACTTCCTTTGGCTCACAAAGTCAGTGTAATCAAGGAGCAGGGTGACTCATTAGCCGGCTCAGAGGTGAAAGTAATGCTCATTCACTCTCCCTCCCTCCTCCCCAACGCCAAGATGCTCTGAATTGGCCATCTGCTTCCTGCCAAAGAACCTCAGCGAAGGAGGGTCAGGAAAATTCGGACGTCTTCGGACTGCAAATGAGATCATAGTAATACTTTTTACTCAGTCATTATTGAGCTGGGGTCTTAAGCAGTGCTGGACAATACATCAATGTTGTATATCACGATATCGTGATAAAAGACAAGTTGCTGTCTGGGATTTAGGATATCAAAATGTTGTGAATAGAAGTGTGTTATCTTTTTTTCGTTTTAAAGGCTGCATTACAGTAATGGGATGCAGTTTTCTGCAATTATTGGGCAGTTCCAGCGGTTATCACTACCTGCTTTGTCATCATTTACACATTATTTCTGGTGACTATTTATCAAGAATGCCATTGTGCATATATTTTGTGGAAGCAGTAATATTTATTCCTCCAATATGGCCGCAATATCAATATAAAGGTATTTGGTAAAAATATTTAATATTAAGATTTAATTTTGTCCCAGCTCTGGTCTTATGTCAATCAACCATTCACCCTCATGTTGATCTGTATAATCCAATATATTACAGTTTTTTAAAACCTATTTGCAAGTTAATCTTGGTGATCTTGGAAGTTGCTTGTTTTTGTTTGTGGTGCATTCTAGCGGCAAACTTGGTGTCCTGGACACTGTTGCTATCAGAGTTTTAATAGATTCAGCTTCGCAGTTCGTTTAAAAAGAACAGCAAATTGCTATCTAAATTGTATTTTAAAACCCACACAAAAGCAGCACTTTCAGATTTTAATAGTACTTTCACTGCGCTTTCATAGTAATCAGAAGTCTGTGCAATCTTCCGTTTTGTTGATTTTCACTCGATACGTTCATCAATCTTTTGTTCCAGTGAATATTGTCCTAGTTTTAAAGACAGCGAGATGCAAGAGCAGCTGAGAGTGCTCAATACAGGCTCAGGATGGATTGCGTTTTTTTATATGCGTGGCACAAAGCAGTGTGCGCATTTCTCTTTGATTAACGAGGGCACTGGGGCATAGTTATGAAAGAAACAAAACCTTTTAGAAAGAAATGGTTGCGGGGAAGGGTGGTAGTGGGGCCATCTCATCCCCCAAGGCTGATTACGACAGCGATTTCACACCAACCCACTCAAGTACACAGTGCATCACGCTCCAAAGTGGGTCAGTGCTTTCATTTGTCAAGACAAACATTATTGCTTTGTAATCTAATTACTCTGGTGCTGTGCTGCCGAGGTCAGAGAGGACATCGAAGGTGCTGCAGAGCTGGTGCAGAAGGTGCCTGATGGGTTTACTTCACTCCTCGTGATGGCATGATGGGAGATGAGATGAAAGGAGCTGGTTTCACTTCCCTTGAAGTGATCTTACCGAGGGTGAGGGAGGGTGCGAAGACCAGACCATGGGGTCTCCAGAGTCTGCGTGGAACTGCAGCCACTTGGTTTTCCGACAATTTCTTTAATGTATAAATCTCAGAAGGCATCAATTCAAATGAGCTGCTGCACTTTGAAGGAATGAAAATATATATATATATATATATATATATATATATTTTCTCAGCTTAATTTGATCTCTTGCCTCTGAATCACATAATTACTCTTAAAAGGTGGCTGGGCACAGGTGATGACTCTGTTTATCACTGTTTATCCCATTTAAAAATGGGCCACTCGTTTTTGCTGTTAGTAGTTTATCATTTTCTAGGCTTTGGCTATGAAGCTGTTCTGCTCACTGATTATGAGTTATAAATATATTAGCCAACTGAATTTGCATGGCGTAGGGGGTATCAACAGCTTATCTTGCTTATTAAACTGGCCAGTGAACACAGCTAGTGTCTCAAGAGGCTATCTTAAGTGTGATTAAGAGGCAGTTACTCGTACTGCAAATATATTTATGGTCTTTTTAAAAAAATAGTGGATAGGGGTGCCCTGGTGGCACATCGGACTAAGCTCGCGCACCATTAAGGCTGTGTGCTTCCTGCGGCGACCTGGGTTCGATTCCGGCTCGGGTCATTTGCCGCATGTCTTCCCCCATCCCTCTCCCCAACCTTCCTGTCACTCTCCACTGTAGAACCATCAAATAAAGGAGAAAACCCCAACAAAAAATCTAAATGAAAAATGTACTTTTACCACAGGGGAATGTTTGGGGAGTGGGGGTGGGGGAGTAGAATAATTCAAATGATTCTCTTATCTGGCCACAAGATCCCATTCTAATCAAAAACATTGTGTTTATTCTCGCTTGTCTTTATATTGGTGCCAGTAATTTCATTAATTTGGAAAGTGCAATGAAAATTATAAGTTTTTTTGTTAACTTACAAAAAAACAGTCACTAATAATGTGCAATATTTTGTGTTAGATATGGCAAGCAATTGAAATTATCAAGCCAGCATGATGCTCTCAGGTTTTTGTGCAGTGAAGTGAGCAAAACTGCTGAGATTTTACATTGCCTCGTTAAATGCTGCTTTGGATTTCTTTTCTTTAACTTTGGTTGGTCATTTCTATTCCTTTCTAATGAATCTCTTAAAACCTATTTGTATCATCGTAGTGTCCATTGGAAATGGACTTTTTAGCGACAAAAACTGTTAACTCATAAAGCTGTCAATGCATTATTTACTCTAATAATCTGACTTATCACCATATCCTGATGTATGAGTTGCACACTCACAGCAATGAAAGCATCTAAAGCCATTAAAGACCAAAGACTCAAACGGATAAAAAATAATAATAACTGTCTAACCAAACAGTATTTGATAATAATGAGCTGACTCCAGCCGACTCTTGTCTGTGCAGCTGCTGTCAGAGAGCCAGATCAACATGGTGAAGGTGGTGAACTCTGTCAGCGACGCCCTCAACTCCATGCAGAAGGAGACGGGCGGCATCAAGAGCCGGCTCAAGGCGGACCTCCAGAGGGCTCCTGTCCGTGGAGCGAGGCTCAAAGGCTGCGCCAATGGTGAGGGCCTCCATTGTTCTATTGCAATCCCAATTTAATTCTGTCTGTCAGTGAGGCAGTTCTTCCAGCAATGGGCATATACAGTATATAAGAGCTGCAATTCAAATCAGTTCAATGAGAGCACGATAATGCCAACCCGCTGGTAAAAAAAAAAGCCAGACTGTCAAAAAAAAAAAAACAAGAAGATGTTCATGCTTATGCTTCCATTTTTAGAATACTCCATCATCTGCTTTTCTCTGTACTTTAATTACCTCTGCCAAGGAGGTTATACTTTCACCCCTGTTTGTTTGTTTGTCTGTTAACAGGATAACTCAAAAAGTTATAAACGCTTTGCAACGAAATTTGGTAGGATGGTAGGTGGTAGTCCAAGGATGAGTTAATTCAATTTGGGAAGTGATCTGAAACGTATTATGGATTCTAGATGTGGAAGAACCAATAATACTGACACATGGCATGGCGGAGGTATGCGCCCTACTGAGTGCCCTTCTAGCTGTTTCTATAGCAGTCTTGATCACAAAACCCGGATTCCAAGTCATCACTTTGGGCTTCCATTTCATCACATAAGTACGCACTCTCAGATGATGTGTAGGGTCTGTTCTAACAGAAACCTCACTGAGAGACACTGTATGGGCACTTCTGTAATGCCCTACAGTGCTGAAGCTGCTGCCAAACCGTGCTTTAGCTCGATGTGCCAGTCACCTGAGCAAAAGGGAATTCTTTCTGCTTCGCTAGTAGTTGGTTGAGAACACTGTTCAGTATTGACTGTCGCTTAAGGATATGCCCCTGAAATACCAGCCCTAGGTCAGTCCTCTCATTAAGCCCAACACAACTGCAAATCTTTAGACAATAACAGGGTAAAACAAGACTGAATCCCCATCACTGGGCCTTTCGAAGGAAGTTCAAGGTGATCCATTTCACTGCAGTTTTTCAGTCAGCTACCAGCTGTTATCAAAATCCCACCTGAAATGCCCGACTGAATAAAAAGTACTGAATATTTTGCTCACGTAAAGGCGAAAGAATCAGACGTTTATGTGGATAGACTGAATATAAACTTAATTGGGATCGAGGTGAGAAACCATTTCTGTTTCCCGCAAATGTATTCTCTGTATACTATGTGAAAATCCTTAGGCAATTTCACACTCCGTCAATGCCTGGCTGTTAAATAGTGAGCTGGAAGCCAATGACAATGGACTCACTGGTGCTGACAGGGAATAAGTTGCCCTGTCTGCGGCTGCTCAACTTGTAGCAGGTGTTTATTTCAAATACTGAACCTGTGAATACTGGGACTGCGTCTGCAGATTAAGGAACTGAGTCAGTGTCTTGGCAAGTTCTGAAACTTTTCTGAGCCAAGGTAATAGCTGTACTTTATCATGGGTCAACCCAGCGTAATGCTCCTCAAACGAGGGACGAGGGAATTCCCAGTGGCAAGCGCACTCCACAGATGTGTCCATAACATGTAGATTTATACATTCACCGTGTCAAAGGACATACCTATTTTGCATTCCTGATCTCGATCCACAGTGAACAGGAATGCGTAATCGATTAGACAGAGCTGTTGCAGGTATTCCCTCTTTCATACACCCCCCGCCCCCTCCCCCCCATCTGTGCAAAAGATATCTCAGGGGAGAGATGGAAGAATTTGCCATGATAATAGAAGGGCTGCAGATACAGCTGTGGCAGTTGTATGGAAGAGACATTGACTTGACGGGTAGAAGAGATGTTGTGACAGGGCACTGAAGATAATGTTGTCACCTCCTCACTGCCTTTAATTAAGAGTACATTCCATTTTACAATAATGTGGAGAGGAAACTGTCATGTGCGGTTATGCATTATTTTATAGTTCACTTCTCTTTTATCTCTCATAGGCTCTAGGCCCCGAGACTGCAGCGACATCTACGCCAACGGACAGAGGGAGGATGGAATATATTCCATATTTCCCACACACTATCCATCCGGCTTTCAGGTGTTTTGCGACATGTCCACCGATGGAGGCGGCTGGACGGTGAGCACCACTGACCACTGATTCATGAATCCCGCACACTCATGCACCTACACACCGAATTACACATATGCAGTCTTTCTGTGCGATGCACCTACATACGCAATCGCGTTTGCTTACATAAAAGCACTGCTATACTGCATGTGCACATGACTTGCTTTTGTGTACACTTGTAAGCATGCACATACATCTGCACCACGTGAGCATGCACGTGGACACGCACACGTGTACACAAATGTACTTACGGGAAGATGTGCAATAGATGTGTCATGCAGCGAATTGAAATGCAAACCCACGAGGCTGACTCAATATGATGAGACACTTCAGGGAATCTGTTCATTTATGTAACTTATCTTTATGAAGTGGGACTGAATAAATTCTTTTACATTATGTATGGTGAACTAGGATATAATATAGCAATCATCTCATCCATTGTCATCTCATGTGTCCTAAATCTCTGGAGAGAAGCCCCGAAGGTCCAGTCCAGTGCTTTCATATTCATGTTCGTGAGCGCAAAAACTACGCAGCAGGAACACATTTGGGTGAGGAAATGAAAGCGTCGCACAAAGTTCAAAGCTTCCATCCATTCTGCTGTCTGGTGTTTAATCACCAGTTTTCTGAATGTAAACATATATTTCTATCCCCCTTCTGCCATTGTCTCATTCATCACAATTCAGGAAGGCTATAACACTTTATCACTTTATGTTCATTTTGTCTTGGTGATCAGAATCAGCCCATTCCTTTGCCCAACCCCAATGAATCCCTCGCAGGGCTCATTTTTCTGTTATTATCTTGCATCCGTACTGCTGGATTAAAAATTTTCAGTACCCTCTGGTGTTGTTTCTGAGGCCTGGCTTCAACTAGTCTGTTCTCAGAAATTTATTACGACGGCTTCCTTCAATCTCTTGTATTGAAAAATGGTGCCTTGCATTTTAACGATTTTAGCTTAGTATACTGTTTACATGTTAAAGACAAACTGTCAGTCATTCAAGTTAGTCATTTTGTGAAATCCCTGAAATCTTTAGGCATTTCATGAAAAGACTGGATTGAAACCCTGGCATTTTGCAAAATGCCTGACTACACAGTTTGCCCATAAAATATACAGTGACTGCCATAATCAACTGCCCATGGACATATTAGTTTGGTGCGGAGCTTGAAATGATACAACAACAGTGAGGTTGAAGAGCAGACTGTCAGCCTTTAATTATATAGTATGGATATTATGGATTTATTTTTGACTCCGTCACCAAGGCAGATCCTTTAGCTTGATAACGAGATCAGTTTTTATGGTAATCTGACTCATGGTCCACGGGGAATTAACTGTATTTGTGATGACCCTACAACCTTTCCTGTACCACCACCTCAAAGTCAAACCTTACATTTCCAAATGCAATTACTCAAAAAGTTACGGGAATCATGTCAAATCTGCTCTCAACTTTCCAGGTCTATAGAGGACAACGTTATCGATTGTACTTACTCTGCAATATTTCCTGTAGTGCCACCACTCAGCCAAATTTAACATTTCCATATGCAATAACTGTAGCGGTTTTGATGGGAATCACGTAACAATTCTTCTGATTGTTTCTGGTGCATAGAGAAGGACCGTCATTGATGTTGGTCACCCTATGACCTTTACTGTGGCACCACCAGGCCAAACTTTCAATTTTCAAAATTTCAATAAATCTAACAGCTTAAAAGGGGGTCATGTTAAACTTTCTGTGATGTTACTGATCCGTAGGGGTGATGTTGGCGATGTTCCCTATAAATCAAATATCTTGCATGATATAGGATTGCAATAGGTCAGTAGTCTGAGGCAGTCCATTGTTGTATTTTGCTTTTCATAATCTGCTAAATATCTTCCGTGGGAGGCAGGTCTGTGACTGTGCCATACCGTTGTAATATGTGCCAAGTATGGTTTGGCATTATCTCCTTGGAATAAGCAGGGGCGTGCCTGAAAAAGTCAACATCTGGAAGGCACATATATTCTTCCAAAATATTCCTGTACTCGCCTGTGTCAATATGCCCCCACAGATTTGGAGGTTTCCCATGCCCAGAGTGCTAATGCATCCACAGGGCATGACTAGCAATGATTTGCAAAATATCTCTGATCAGAGTTGGGCACAAGTACTTTCAAGTACCTTTGAGAATTGTATGCAAGCATTTTTTTTACATACCATAGTGCTTGTATTCGTATCTGAGCACTACCTAATAATGCCTAAAATTAGACATTAGGCCTAATAATATTATTAGGCCTCATGCCGAATACGTAATAATAGGTGCATGTACTTGTATCCAAATACTTTTCAAAGTACTTGGCCAATCTCTGTCATCACTTAGGAGACAGATTGGTCAAGAACTTTGAAAAGTACTTGAATACAAGTGCAAGTACTTTAGGCATTAATAGGAAGTGCTTTGATACAAGTGCAAGCACTTAGGTATTTAAAAAAAATACTAGCATCCAATTCTTGAAAGTACCTGAACCCAACTCTGATATCAGTTAGGATGGTCTTCTCCTCTTTAGCCCTATTAACACAACTGGCATAAGTTCCAGACATATTTTTAAAGATGTAATTATTAGGCTGCAGCACTCCATTCCACTTCCCGATAATCTATTTTGGACAAGCTTGAGCCCAGAGAAGTCAGCGGTGCTTGTGGGTGGTTTTGATACATTATTTCCACTCTGCAATGTATCACTCAAAAAAAATTAAACCCAATGAAATGTTAGATTTACTTAATAATGTTGTGTCAACTGGTTCCACAAAACTGAGTTAAGTACATTCCACCCAATGCAATTAATTAAACTGGCCAAAAATATTAGAAGTCAAATAAAGGTTTCACAAAGCTATTGCGTGGAACTAGTTGACATAAGATCATTACGTAAATCTAACATATCATAAGGTTTCATTTTTTTGAGTGTAGAGTCTTGGCTTTTTTTTTTTTGATGATACCATGGAAAACAGATCTTCAGAAGAATGCATGAGGCCATATTATTTTGTCCAAAGCAGGGGTGTGTTGGTTCTCAGTGTGGTGCAGGCTGAGAGCCTGGAAGTCACACAGATCATGCATTGGTATTTGGCCTCGTTCTTTACACTCAGATTGCTCAGGTTTCTACAGATTTTCAGAATCTTTTCAGTATATTATGGACTGTCAATTTTAGATGCCTAAATTCCATGCAATCCACGGAAGTTCCATTCTTACATTGTTTGACTATTGGCTCGTGCAGCTTTTGGCTAAGTGGCAAGCATCACGGCATCTTGCTGTGCCTTTTGCACCTGCTCATTTCATACCCAATCATAACTGGATCTTCTGTTACCTATTCACAGAAAAGCAGGTGTTTTCTGAAAATTGCGCTGCTTTTTTAGTCTTTACAGTCCTCCGTCCCAGTTGTTTTGGAACATGTTGCAAGCACCAAATGTGTAATTTGTAAATATTTACATAATTAAATATAGCTGATAAGGTGAAAGTTTAAATATTTTCTCTTTTGGGGTCTGTGAAATGCATTTTGCCAAAACAAGTCAGAAAATACAGTTTTTCTGGTGGGCACCAGGAAAGGAGGGTTAAGGTTAGGTATTAGACTTTTGTTGTAATTTAACGAGAGGTTAAAAAAAAAGGTTAAAAATTGGGTTATTTAAGGGGGTTTATTTAGACTGTCCTCCCAAGCAAAACAACTGGATTGGTTGTAGATGCAAGCGGCCAAAACGACCTACGTTTACATATAAGGGACTGGAGCCTTCCTGCAAGAATTAGTTATTATGACCACTGATTTCGAGAGGTCAGGGAGAATGAAACAGCTTTATTAGAGTGATGGTCACTTGCTGTTCTGGTTTAATCCAACTGGAGTTCCCATTTAATTGGGATGGAAATAAGAAATGTATAATTTTTCTGAAATGTAATGAGTGCCATACTGGTACAGAAACTGGGATTGTTTGGGATGTTTTTTTGGATTAGATTTTTGGAGTCACTTTGCCACTGTTACCTTAAGCAAGGACTTGAGTTTTTTTTTTTTTTTGTATACTCCAGCTGTGGATTGTATCGGAAAGAAACCGAATGCAAGCTGTGTATGATCTGGATTAGGAATTCAAAAGATTTATGGTTGGCATTGTCAATTAAAGCTTTGATCATAGCTTGGTTTTTTTGGGTAAGTAATGTCCTCCAAGCACCATTGAAACATCTTGGATTTTGGGGTTTGTACATGGGAAAGATCAAGTGAAGGGTAGCTGTAACAGAGGGATTTCTCATTCTTCCAACCTGTCTCTGGGAGGAAAAGCTAGTGTATGCAGCAGCTAGTGTCTATGATAAGGATCACTGACATGCTGTCTTGTTTTTATGACATACAAAATTTGATGCCACCAATGCTCGTACTCAAGAAAATAGACCGTTACTTTCGGAACCTTTTTTATTACTCAACCTTTATGTAAGTTTGGGAACAAATAAAGTTCATATGAGTCATTCTGAAATATTTACTGCTCCACAAAACTGACTGAAATAAAGTGGTGCTAGCTCCGCCGGACTTGCATTCTCCCAAAGAAAAATCACTTGTGGCTTTTGGTTTGACATTTCTAAATATCATATGCAAACATAACCTCATTTTAGATTTACTTTCAAATGAACATTGGCATGCAAATTTGTCCAAGTAGAGAGCAGTACTGGTTTCTGTGCATACTCTTTGCTCATTTTTTTTCCAAGCAACTTGATTAACTTCTTAGTCTTAAATTCTACAAGAAAATACATTGCATATTCGTTTTTTTGAGGGAACTGTTAAAGAGAGTGGTGACTTAATCCTCTGCGACCCACATTAATTCCTCTCTGTTTTTGTATGCCACTGGGCTTTGCCTTATAAAAATGCCATTTTTTTTACAGTATCATCAAGTGAGACACACGTCCAGTCACACAATAAAGACACTACAGTACACTACAGTAGGGTATATAAGCCCATAAAGAAAAAAAAAATCAAAACATGAACTTAAAATTTTACCTTTGCTATTCAAAATAATGCTTAAAACCATAATATCAAACCAAAAGCTCAATATAGAAAACTTTTCATTTTTCTAGAGTTATGCCCATTCTTTTGGGTAGTGTCTATGTGTATGTTTCGTCAAGAATAGTCTTTTTTTTCACCAATTCATATCCATAAAAACTATGTGCATCATGGCAATACCTGTCCACTCTAACTTTGCACTTCCTGCATCCTACAAGCCCCTGAATCATTTTGGTGCTGGTCCTGTGTTGGAAAGATTGTCTTGTCTCTCCCCTGGAGAACAGTCCTGTGGTGTTTCCATGAGCTCAGCTAACTATAGCTCATTCCTCTCATTCCACTGGGTTAGTCGCCCATCTTGTCCGAACCTACATTGCAACGTATGAGAATAGATACATGAAACTAAATTTTCACAAACAACAACCTTGACCACCTCTCTTTGCGTACCCACAGAGAGGCAGACGTCTGGGGGGATTGAAAGGACTAAATATTATATTATATTACATTACATTATATTATATTATATTATATTATATTTGTCGTATTTCACAAACACTACCTTCCACCCTAAACTATTCTATTTTACATATTAACATAATATATATTTACTTTACCATGCTGCCACGGTCAGGGGGAAAAAAAAACTCAGTGCTGTCATTATAGCTAGATACTGCAGGTCTGCCTTGATAGCTTGTCACACTAATGGTGTTTAATGTGAAGCAATAATTGATCTGCTATCCAAATTCGCATTTCCCCTGTCTATAGCTACATAATCAATCAGAACTTCAGATAATTTCATGAAAGCGTAACTTATTTGTCCTTGTGAAGATCTATCGCTCTGCAAAAACACCTCTCATCTTCAGAATTTTACAACTTGGATGCAGGAGTGATCCGCATTTCCATCAAGTATATCTTTGCCTTGAAAAACTAGCTCGAGCAGTTCATACGTTTCCCTCTATGTTTCACCAACAAAGATGGTGAATGAGAATTGATCGATATATTGACAAATAGAAAAAGCAGTTTACAGACAAATGGGGAGACTGTCCACATCTTTAAAAACTTTATGTACTATTTATTATTATGTAACCTATTATGTAATGGACAAACAGAGGTTTGCCAGCCAGTGCCAGTTTTACCATGCTGGCTGCGGAATTGGCTCACTTGGTTAAGGCGCAGCATTGTGGAGCAGTCGTGACCACCACGATGCAGGTTCAATTCCCGGTCATACCAGCCGGCAGTGGTCGGGAGCCGTTTCCAAGCAGCGAACAATTGGCTTTATGCTGCAGGGAAATGAATTGGACTGGAACTACCAGGTTGGGATATTAGTGCCACTCGTCAGTAACTTTCGAAGATAGCTCATGTTTGGGTATCCTCTGCCCTCGTTCTGTACTTGTGATGTTTCCACCTATGAGTGCAAAGAAGCAGTAGTTGAAGGGCATGTGCTTCGGAGGAGAGCCGCAAACTGTCCCTCTCTCCCGAGTTGGCAACATGGGGTCGCATACGAGCAAGCTTTTATATAGTTCTCGAATTGGGCGTTCCAGAATCGGGTGGGATTGGAGATGCCAGATTTTTAAAAAAACTACGTTTTACCATGCTTTTTCTGCATTAGGGTCATATGCAAAAACAAACTAAGTGGGAAGTGTCAACATATTTTGGTTGTTGAGGCAGTTGTGAATAGGCAAGGTGAGGGGGGCCAGGCCGCCAACATACAGCAGTAACCTCTGGCTGCATCGAGTGAGCACATGAGTATACAACTGAGTTTTCACTTTCGCTGCAGGCATCACCGCAATGATCGTACATTTCCTCACATTGAAAAACCATCAGTTTTAACTGTATAAAATTGTCTCTGTATAACATGCAAACAGCTGGTTCTTGATGATTGTTTTTTTGAAGTAATGCCAGTACTTATTCATTTGTTTTAATACTTGTTTTGGGTTCTATGACTTTTTTTCATCTGTGATGCAAAGATTGATAAATCATACTAGTAGTTTGTACTATAAATTATTTGATCATCGAGTTTAGTATTTTCAAAGGATATGTAGAATACATTGAAGAAATTGCAATTACTGGTGTTATCCTTAAAGAATAAGATATTTTTCAAGGATAAATTGGCAGATTGATCTAAAAGCAGTAATGAGTTTCACCAATTTATTCAACTCTATAATACAATGAGAAAGGAAACGGGGCAAAGACATTGAACCAGCAAACCAAAAATAGCTTTTTTGATTTGAATTGTTGTCATGATAATCCAGGCTTAATGTAAAATGGCTTGCACCCGCTGCTCACCACCAGACCTAAATGGCAGATTTGCAGAAACTGAGTTATTGCAGTTATAGCATATGATTAATTTTGTACCTCCTGATGACACTCAAAGTACCTTCACAGGAGTCTCTGGCAGAGTATAATCACCCTTTTCTCATTCCAATTTTTACATGTTTTATTTACCAAGTGTTTCTTTGACACTAGAGGACCTGAGAAACATAAAAGTGGAGCTGTTATGGAGAGATAATAATTTTTGGGTCGCCCTTGTCTGGGCCAGACGCAGTCTTGACTGCAGATGTGACTGGAGGCAGTGAAAGGCAGTTTTGTCTCAATTATCACACTCAAGTGTGAACGATATCACATACACTGAATTAAATATATCACTCTGTGTTCACCCTCTCACTCACAGACACATGAGCAAACGTGCAGACACTTAATAATAGCCGTTTTGACAAATAAAATTCCACATTAGCGCTAACATTTATCCGGAAGTATTTAAACACCTCTACATACGCAATGTGCAGTTCTCAGGCGAAGGGTCACGTAACTTAGTTTGGCACGAACCAAATCAACACATACTCTGACAGACAAGCGCACGAGCTCACGGACAGTGTCATATACGCATATGAGCAATGAGAACAATATGCACTTACAAAGACGCACTGTGCTGGGACTGAAGGCTGGGATAGAAGTTAATTACTTGCTACAGAAGGAAAGAAATGATCGTGGTAATCAGAGAACGCCTGAGAGTGGCTCTCCCACTCTGCCTCCCACTGCACAGGAGAGGGGTGGATCTGAAGGGGAAAATAAAGAGGCTGGGAGATGCGGCAGCAGACTGCAGGGAGGTTGAGCACATTGCACATTCCCAGCCGTCATCAGAAGTACAAACATCAACGAGGCAGCTGTGGGGCTTGTGTTGTTTGAAAACGGGCGTGACGTCCCGAGCACGGCAGCGTACTTCAGCTGAGGAATCTGAGAAAATGTCACGTTTAGCCAAAGGGCCATTTACTGTACTCTGAGACTGAGCTCTCCGCAGTGCTTTGCTGTGTATGTGAAGCCGAAACATCTGCTTCTCCTATGACTCTAGTGCAGTCTGCCCATGAAAGAAAGACTCACTAATATAAAGGCGCGCCTCAAAATCAGCAGCGCACCGCACTGGCTCTATGACCAGAGTGTCAGAAGTCTCCATCGGGATGTGCTGGCGGGTTTTTGATGCTGGAAATATTCAGCTGCCTGAGTGGATTATGGCTTCTGAGAAAACATTCTCCTTTTTTCCGTCTGTTTACTTAATGTGCGAAGGAGAGAAGTGCCCTGCTTTTGTGAATATGAGCAAGACAGGTGATGAAAAAAAATGTCTTTGCTGGTCATCCTCTTGATCTTCCACTCAAAATATTCACAACTGGAGACCATGTGGGATTGCACCAGCCCTGACAGCGTTGCTGATATTGCTTTCAGCATATCAGTCCCTTGTAAAATGCATTCAGTGAGCACAAACTCAGACCACACCCATCTTTTAACTCTGCCTACTTTTATATCCCAACTTCTCACCTGTAGTGTAATGTCAATGGTATCATGGACTCCATCGAATAGCAGCAAATATTTCAATAAAACCTTACAGCCTCTGCCTGGAAACTTAATATTGGCCACTGTTGGACCTTTCGGTGAGACAGTAATCTCAAGCACGCCTCAACATCTGCGTAAAAGTTGACGGCATCGACGGCAGAATGAAGGTGCGGCCTCGGCCACTGCAGTCCCCCTACCTAAACCATGTACAAAAATCTGTGGCATGAGCTGAAGAGGAGAGTCCACAAGCTTTAACCTCAGAATCTGCCAGATCTTGAGAGATTCTGCATGGAGGAATCGTCTCAGATCCCACGTGTTCATGTGTTCACTAGCCACATCATGTATTATTAGAGAAGAAGCTGTTATCTTGGCAAAGGGAAGCTGTACAAAATTTTAAATGAATGGAGTGCCAAGTGTGGCATGCATATTTTTGAGAAAAAAATACTTGTTTCATGATAATAATTTAATGTTTCTTTTAATTATGTTAATTCAATTAAAGGTTAGATTTTTGTAAATATTTTGGGTGGAATATACTGAGCATAAACACTGAAGACCTGCATCTTGTTGGCTTATTTTTACTAGAGGGTGCCAATAATTCTGTAAAGTACTGCACCTGAGGCAGCATTGTTACGTGATCTCTTGAGAAAATGATATTTTTTGCTAATTTTTTCCCATTGTGCAGCAATTTTTAAAGTTGTAATTTAATTTCTGAGCATTAATTTCCAAACTAAATGAACTAGGAGTGTTGAGGACGTAGTTCTCTGTAGGATGTGGCGCAGTTGTGATCCAGGAAGGTCCAAAGTCCTACCCTGATGCACACATAATAACTCAGTGCTCGAAATTGCGACCAAAATTCACACTGTGCGACCTTTGAGTTGAAATAGTCGCACCTGTACGACTGCTTTTTCCCCCCAATTAAACGCCTCTTTTCAGGTACATTTGGTAGTCAGAAGGCAAGCCAACTGCTGCCGCAGCTTAACTAGAGATGGGCGTATGTCTCGGAGCAGTGCATGAATCTACTGGACATACCGCAGCCGGGCGCACCGGTATAAGAGGGGAGCGCACCCAGTGTGTTCCCTTGAGCTGACAGTGACCATTCTGACCAATCAAAGGGGAGCTTGACGTCCTAAACCTCAGTACTGATTCTAGTCAATCACTCCATTTCGCGGTACTGAGAGTTACTATTGTAACTATACGCAAGATTTAGACGGAAAATGAAACGAGGAGCTATGAAAGACTTTTTTTTTTGGTACCGTTAACGTTCAAAAAAGTTGAGTTGGTAACAAAAGTTTCTGAAAGTGAGAATCTTGACGGTGATTCAGATGAACCGGCAGTGAAATCAGTGTGTTATTTTCGCAAAGAGTTGCTTCGGAATTTTGAATGGCTGAGGTTATAAGAAGGTGAAGTGCACCGTGTTCATTGTCAAGTTAATTGCCCAGATCTCGCAGGTAACAGCGTGTTCTACTGAGTCCAAACACTTTAAAGTGAATGTCCTGCCAAACATGGAGAAAGCACAAAACACAAAAAATACTGTGACAAATGTGCGTCAACGAGTAGGTTTGGTGTTCTGTTAATATTTGTAACCTATCAAAATATGCTGCCTCGCGGCTCTGCGCTTGTGCTGATGTAAAATCTTTGTCTTGTTTTCTTTGCTCATATCTTCAGTAGCCTATCTGCAAAAATCATAAACACACTTTTTTTTCAGCGCGTCTTTAGACCAGTAGACGTTTATATATTCCATGTACATGCAACGTTTTCCTGAAAATGCAGAAATTGTATGACAATGGCGTGTGGCATACATTACATTACATTACAGGTACTTAGCAGACGCTCTTATCCAGAGCAACATACAAAAGTGCATAAGAACAGTACAAAAGTGCAGACCTCCTAGGAGACAAGTAAAAGTGCTAACAGTAAGTGACAGAACACGTTCCATTGTTACAGATCTAGACTAATAACAAAAAGGCAAGGTCAAGGGCAAGTGAACAAAATGGCAACAAGGTTAAGTGCAGAGGCGAGTGCAACAAAGAGCAATAAAATAAGTGCAATAGAAGGGCAACAGGTCAGGTGCAACAAAGAGGCAGGAAAATCAAGTAAACTGACAGTAGAGTGCAACAAAATGAAGGGAAACCAAATCAAGTGATACAGTCAGGAAGTAAGGTAAACAGAATTAAGTGCAACAAATCAAAAGGATGTAGGGACAGGAATCAAGGCAGTGGAGTAGGGGAAAGGTGGAGCCTGAAGAGGTGGGTTTTCAGGCGGCGCTTGAAGATGCTCAAGGATTCTGCCCTTCTGACCTCGATAGGAAGATCATTCCACCAACGAGGTGCCAGGACAGACAGCAGTCTTGAGCGGGAAGGGGAGGAGCGGAGAGGGGGAGGAGCCAGGCGACCAGAAGTAGCAGAGCGGAGTGCTCTGGCAGGGGTGTAGGGTCTGAACAGTCTCTGGATGTAGGCTGGAGCAGTCTTGTTGAGTCTCTGATAGGCTAGCAACAAAGTCTTGAATTTGATGCGAGCAGCAATAGGGAGCCAGTGGAGCTTTGTGAGCAGGGGGGTGACGTGGGAGTGTCTTGGGAGGTTGTGGACCAGACGAGCTGCAGCGTTCTGGATGAGCCGCAGGGGTCTCATGGCAGATGCTGGGAGGCCGGCGAGGAGGGCGTTGCAGTAGTCCAGGCGGGAGAGGATCAGCGCTTGGACTAGGAGCTGCGTTGAGTAGCTGGTGAGGAAGGGCCGGATTCTACGGATGTTGAAGAGGAAGAACCTGCAGGTCCGGGTCACTGCAGCGATGTTCACAGCAGAGGAGAGCCTGTCGTCAAACAGGACCCCAAGGTTCTTCACACTCCTCGAGGGGGAGATGGTGGCATCCCCCAGGGTGATGGTCAGGTCTAGGAGAGGGGAGGATGGAGCAGGGATGTAGACCAAAATCACAGCATTTATATAGACTAGCAACACTCTGGAAAGATGTGCAGGATTCCTGGGTAATCCCGCCCCCTCCAGGCAGGAAGGTGCCAGAAGCTTCTAGAAAGCACTTGTCCATTACAAAGAAGTGATATTGCAGTACATCAGATGTTTTGCTACAGACACACCACCAGAGGTTACTGAAGAACAAAATAAATAGCTGACCAGCAAGGCAGCAAAAACAGCTTGTAACAAATCTCCATTTACAAATGATATACAATGCTGTATATAAAATACTCATACATAACAAAAGCTATCTCAGTGGTCTGATCATATTGCAATATTGAGGCGAAAACAAGGACTTTACGACTTTGCGTCCTATCTGCATTTATCCCCAACACAATTGAAGATTTGGTTCGGATCAGTGTGTTGGGTCCTCCTCTGGACATATTTGATGCCTCACAGGCAGTGAAGAGATGGATGGAAGGGCAGAGAGCAAGGAGAAACAATTTTAAATCCTGGCCTCTGGATATTTTGCATGAAGCCAGTGTAGTGGAAACCTTTGTTAATCAATGAACTCAAGACTCTCATATTATTTAATAACTGCCATTTGTTGGAGACAGTTATATTGTCATTGAGGAGTGTTATATTGTAGTTTTTTAAGCATTAAAAATATATATATTGGTGCTTCTTAGATTTCGGTGTGTGCGCTCCTAAATTTTGGCTCGCGCTCCTAACTCTTTGAACTTGGGAGCGCAGCGTCACCAAGCAAAAAAGTTAATTTCGAGCCCTGTAACTGTTTCCCTGACCCAATATGCTGCTGGGTCATTCCAGAATCTACTTGCATGTCCAATTTATTGCCTTTTAACTGCATAATTGCCATTTAATTAATTCTATTATTAAAAACTCGAGAGTGGGATCAGTAGAGTGCAGACCTCAACCAAGGATTCGGTATTCAATGTAATTGTGTCTTTTGGCTGATTACTGTGAAGATTTCATCAACTCTCTTTTGGCTCAGGACCAACCTTTTAACAAAGTTTTATATAAATTTGTTCATGATTTTTTGAGACATCTTTATGACAGACAAACGGACAGACACAGAAGTAAAGAGAATACAGAATGTTAACATTTACCACTACGTCAAATATACTCAGATGACCCCGCAATCGCCAAATTTCACTGCACGCAGCCAGAGCTGTCTTAGCAGTGTACTGTACTCCACAATACTATGGAATCGATGGCAAAGGGTTGAAGTACACAACATATTAATTGTTACAAACAGGCGAATACATTGTATCTTATTGTGATGAGTTGTAATCTAGTATCTATTATACACTGGCGTGGTATGACATATGAAGCAATCTAGTCCTGTCACCCATGCATATACTTTGTATTTGCTCTTTTTAAACCAAATAAGAGCATTGACAAAATTTTTATCTCACCCACCTGCAACTATCAGGATTGAAACACCCCCACTGTCAGTCTTAGGAGGAGGTTTCTCTAGTCATTGTACAAAATGTATCACATATGATTGGGAAAATAAGACCACAGATTCTGGACCTTGCTGCGGTGGAATTTATTTTATTTTTTGGGTGTAGGCGCTGGCTACTTTTTTGAATGCGAGTCAGGTCCCGAGCCCACATTAGCATGACTACAAGGATGTTTCTCTGCTTGAGAGTGAAAACAAAATTAGGCTGCACAATGCACAATTTGAGTGGGCAGCGAACCGTGTGCTGTCATTTTATTCAGTGAAGTTTAGCCTATCTGAGGATTTTGACCCTGAAAGTGGTTGTGTCGGTCATTGAGTTTTTCAAATGTTCCTTGTCCCTGAAATTAAAGGCCTCACTCTTTTTGGCACTCCGTTTGACAGCCTTGATTTTCTTCCCTCCTCATTCAGGGAATTATATAAATATGAAGTAAAATTGAAAAAAAAAAAACTTATAAATCGGAATGGATTTCTGACCTGCTAGATGATTTTCTTTCACGAGCTCCTCTATTATCTTTCTGCTTCTTGTGCTCTCTTATACAGACTGCTGGGTCCATATGAATGGAGTTTGTTGATTGCGAGTTCTACCTGACATTGTGGTGCATTTTCTGAAAAGAAGCATCTGAAGATGTCAGCCAGTGATTAAACTAGCATTGATGTGTTGCAATCTTGATAATGTGAGCAGGCCAAAGACCCCGAAATAGTAACATGTTTTGCAAATGAACTGATAATTTTGTCTGTGATATCAATGCTAATTGCTCTCACGGTTACTGGACAGAATTCAGTCAACATAGAAACAATACGCCTAGATTCAATTTGACTACAATTCCTCTAAACTGTTATTCAGAGATCAATGATTCTGATGATTTTTTTCCTTCATTTTTTAGATAATACACAGTCATGGTTATAGTGATGGATAGCATTGAAAATAACTGCCTTTGTGTTTATACTCTGACCAGACTACTAAAGGAAAGAAAAACTTCACTCCCCAAGACTCTATTTACTCATGGAAATGGGTCGGAAAACAAATATTCTTTCTCAGTGAACTGGCCCATGATGTGCAGCCTTCTGAAAAGATCAGTGCCGTATTGCAAAAAAATCACACAAAATCAGTATCTGTCCCTGCCTTTGAGAGGAAGTTTATCATATTACAAGATTCCATTTATTCCAGAAGAAACATATTTTGCTGACTACAACAGGGAGGCACTTGGGAACACTGATATCACACGGATGATATGGATAGCGTTTTGCCTTAAACTCTGCACACCTCCTTTTCTTTGTGTCTTTGCAGACAAGTGACAGAATACAGGTTTTTCCCCCCCCCCCTTTCAGTCGACAGTTGACTTGTGGGTACATGACAAGGTAGTAGAACATTTTACTCAATCAGGCCGCGGCAGCTGAAACGTCTACTTTGACGCTCGAGTTTTCGTTTCAGCTAGTTTCAGCCCTTGTCTATGCAGAGCTGTCTGCGAGCGATCGAGTTACCAAGTAATTGCTGTGTTTTTCTGCACTCATAACTCTGCACATGGGAGGAAGCGAAAAGCAGACTCATCCTGATGGCAGATTTAGAAGGATAGTGACAGATAAAAGTAGCATTAATGCTAGATGGGGGAAAGCCTTGTCAAATGGCTCACTCCCTACTCCCTCTTCGGCTTGAATTTTACATGACCACTAAAGGTCTGAAGCTCTGCAATTTCTCCTCCTCGCCACTCTATTTATATTCTGATGGGCGAGATGTTTCTCCCAGCTAAAGATTGTTTTAAATGACTGACCTCAGCACAGTAAGCAAACTGGGGCCAATGATTGATCTTGCTGCAAGTAATGATTTTCTGTGATTACGGACAGGCTTGAATTTCAATTCCAGTCTCAGTCGAGAAAATAAAATGCATTCATCTTTGGAATTTGCAATGGCTACCTTTAGTGAATTTCATATTCTAATAGAATATGTGCCCCGGGCACAGGGTAATGTATTCTATTATTATTATTTTATTTGCTAAAAGGAACAGACTAAAATGAAGAGTTTATTAATAATTGATGCAAGCAGATATACCCCTACTGCTTCAGTATGTGGGGTTGCATTATCAAATGTTGCTTTTTTCGAAAGTAGTTCTATAGGCCTAAAATATTAACTGCTGGAATAAAGTGAGATGTAAAAGTTTGGGATTGAATGTATGTGTGCATTTGAAATGTTCAGAATGTTTTTAATGCACAAGGATTCTATTTTTTGAACATTCCAAGGGAGGTGAACCTATGATAAAAACAGACATTCAGAAGATCTAGTTCTCAAAGGCACTCAGGCTTTTACCTGAAAGTGTTTGATGGTAGCATCAGCATTGAAACAGAAAACAGTTATTCATAACGAAAACAATTAATAGGGTCCTCATTTGGGCAACCTAGTTTTTTCATCTATAAATCAATTTAAAACTGTTGTTTTCTTCTAGTAGCTCGCGCTGAATACTTAATGTAGACGGCTGTGATGAACTGGAGATTACTGAGCAATTCAGAGTGCGATTGTGTTAGTGATAGTGAAAAGAATTAGCACACATTATTGATAGTTGAACTGAGTGAAAATTAAATAATTTTTGCTCGTGTCTGGCGTAAGAGGGTAGCGGGGTGTAATTTGTGTGACACAGAGTGATGTATGTAGTTAAGAGTATGTGGCATAAAATGTACTCAAGAGACAGGGAAAATGAGAAATGACTGACAAAACCACCATTTGGTGGTACCAGTCAAGCAAATATAAATCTGTGGCTAGTAAAATAATTACTTGAACTACATTGGACTTTCTTTACTACAAGGGATGCAAGATATTATTAATATTCATGTGACTGCTTGTATATCAAAGCATGAAAATTTATAGATCAGGAACAGCCTGAATAATATAGTTTTAAATATATTTTAGTTACGGTACAATATTAATAAATATATAATTTATGATTATATTTTCCCTCTGTTTTGTATTTATTCCACAAACCACGCAGAGTTTACAGGACTCAGTTATGCAAGGTGGCATCTCATTTGATAAAATACAATTCTAAATGAGGAAAGAATTTTTAGGATGAATAGTAGATTGATTAGCTAAATATTGTGTGCATTTGTACATGTGAGGGTTCATGAATTTGCTAGTATAAAATTTACTGTAATTATACATATAGATTAAAATGGTATTTGGTAGCTTATCAAAGTACGAAGGGGACAATGTTGATTATTCTTCTCTCCTGAATCAATTGAACAGGGAAGTGCGCATTTTTTCTTTTATGGAATTTATGTTGAAATATAGATTCAGTATATCATGACTGTGCTGTTTTCAATCGGTAGATTTCTTGGCAGTGTGCTCAGTTGGCATTACATTTGCTGGGTATCTCTCTTAAGGCATGTAACTGCATAGCAGATGCTCTTATCCAGATAAACTTACAGACCATGCATTCTGTTTATTGTCCATTATATATCCAAATGTTTACTGGAGTAAACATAAGGACTTTAATATCACCCTTTAATTGGTCTCTGTTGGGCTGTGTCTCTCCTCATTGTTGACTTCATTTTCTCTCTTCAATAGGAATACTCTCTTTAGGGATAATTCTGTTAAATGCATCACACTGTAAAAAATAATGTGAAGGGGATGGAAGGGTGGAGGACAGTTTGTTGCACAGAGAGGCAGAGGGTTAAATTGCTGTTTTTGAGTGCTTTCGACCGCAACAGAGTGGCACCAACTGACTGGCCAGTTTTTTGTTTTTTTATTTCTCTCCATTGCCTTCAAAACTACATTTACTGTGTCTAATCTAGGGTGGTTGGGAGTGTGTGTGTGTGTGTGTGTGTGAGGGGGGGGGGGGGGGGGGGGGACTGTAGGGGGAGTTGTTGGCAGGTTGGTATTGAAGTTGAGACAGAATGTCCCCTGATCAGTCAAGGGTATGAGCCATGTCGACCTTGGAAATACAGGCAAGGGCGCGGGTTTAGTCTTCCCCATACTCACTGAGCCCATTAACTGGGGAGTTGAAACGGGAAAAATGGCCATGTTTCAGGACCTCCTGTCGAGCTGAGCATAACAGGATGGAGCAGATTTGTCCTTCTGTGCTTAATTAAGGCTTTAAAGCTGTCTGCATATCTACAGGAGGTTTAGAAGAGCACTAGAGCATCTGGCAAAGGAGGATTCAGATCTCAAAGGCTCAAATCTTGCGGGATATTTACTCGTGCTGGATGCCACAAAGCTGGCTTCAGTTCCATGACTGAGGGTATTTCTGCTTACATGCTTGCATGAATAAACACTTAGCCAGTGGAAAAGAGATTTTTTTTTTCAAGCTTTCTGGTGCAATAAAATGTACTCAAGGCTAATACCTGATGTCTGGCTTGAGAGTCTGAAGGGTTCCTGTTTCAGGAGCAGTGAATTGGTCTGAGAAAGTGGCATAATGGCAGCCTCCGTCACAAGATGCCCCTGTGATAACTAGATAAAGGAGTTCTGAAGTTCTATCCCACATAACTGTTCTTACACTTTAAAGGACATATTCTTCTGTGACGTGAGTAGATTGAGAGAGTATGATTATGTGTGAAATGTCAGCAGGTGAACTGGGCAGTGTTCTATCCCTGGACTATGTGTTTAGTGCCATTATGCCATTTGGCGAAAGGTCACACAAAATGCTCAGCAATATTTTAGAGCAGGAGATTACAGAAAAGAATCCAGTGAGAATATATTTCAATGCATTTCAGTCCTTCATGTGCACCAAGATGTGCTGTTTATGGAATAAGCCTCCATTAGCAGCAGCTCATTGCACTGGGCAAACAAGCACTTTCATGCATAGCGCTGTTTATTTCACCACCGAGTGCGTCTTCACTTGAAGTTCAGTGTGTGCCCTCCATTAGCCATTTCTAATAATGATACTCTATGGTAATTCTTTAATCTGAAGATTAAACATCAAACATGTGACTGTCTTCCTATCGATCAGTGTCAGATTGATTCAGTCATTCTCATTCCCAAGAGAAGCAGGGTACCGTAAATGCACTCATTCAAAAGTAAATGTACTGAGAGTTAAAGTTAAACTTTTCTGTGCCATTTTCTCTCCAGGCTCCCTATATGGCTTTAAATATGAAACTGAAATTACAGCAAGCTGAAATACTGGAGACATGTACTGACTAGAATGTGCAATGCATGAGCAGTCATGAATAGGAAAGTTCTGGAAGTAAAATTCAAAATTCAGGATTAAAAATAGCCAAAACAGTGTGCATTTGTAAATGAAGAAACATTTGCTCCTTGAATTTTCATTCCCAAACACGATCATCGAGCATTGATGTGCACTGAGCTGCTGAAATGTCACTGCTGGAATATTCAGCCCAGCTTAGTATGTGCTCACCAGATCAAAGCTGCTGAAAATGAATTATGACCACTATACCATCGAGTCGCAGATGAAGCCGTACATCTGTTCCAGTTCTGCTCGCTAATGTTCCCACAGCATTTTGCTGTGCTGCATCCACTCAGAGCCAAAGCCTTGGACCAGCTTATAGCAGCTTGTTAAGAAGATTTTTATTTTGTTAATACGGGGATGTCAGAGGCTTTATGTGACGCAGTGTGAAACATAGTTCTTAACAGGTGGCTCAGAGGTGTTTGCAGCAGACTTGGACATGGGACTGCTCATGTCGCAAGGACTGCAACTGTCTGTGCAATGATCCACGAACTGCGTCACAGGAGTGGCTGTCTGTTTTCACAAACAGAGCTCACAAGAGGCTGATAGTGGGGCTGTGGTGGAGAAAGAAATGAAGATGAGTCTACTGCTGCAGAGTAAGGAAAGCATACAGCGCAGGAACACCCACCAAAGGCGCATCACAACTTCTTATTGCTTTTTTCTATTGTAATTTATTTACTGACTAAAAGCTGAACAGTGGTGCTTGTATTTTTATGGATTTCTGCTAACGCTGCATATCTGCATACTTACTTCAGCAACTGAGTCAAAGAATTTTTGTCAATTATTCAATGACAGTGTCCCAACCTGGACAGAAAGCAAAGTTGAGAAAGCGTACTGGAAATGTTTTGTCATCACCCTACATTCAGTAGCTGCGTGGGTCTTAAATTAAGGGAGTTGGTCTGTTCTCAGGGTAGATCTTCAAGAAAATTTTTTTTTTTTTTTTGAACAATCAATCATTGTAATTGTTTTAATTGGGGTTTTCTTCCATAAGAAAATATTATGTCTCAAAGATGTCATTGTAAAATTTATTCAACAGTTTGAAAGTTTAAATATGCCATAATTTCACAGTTTTGGACTTGTACCCAACCCAAAATTTTGAACGTCATTGTATGATTAAGAAATGAAAATGAATAAATTAATTAAAACGTCATATTTTCTCTTAAACACATATATCAAATTCATATGCTTTATACTTGTGTAATTTGCACATTTTTCTTGTAAAATATTGCTGTCCCTCATACATCTGTCATTACCATCATGCCAAACATTAGTGAGAAATAAAGTTGTTCAAAGAGTTGTTACATTTGGTTGCCATGGGAATGAGAGGTGATGGGGGCACATGGCCAGACATGACAGAAACATGAATTTTTGATGTCCACAAATGTCATTTAAATATGTATACACACTGACCTATGAGTAGATTTATTAGCAGTCATTACCAAACAAATTGCCATTTCAGTATTTTAGCTCAGAAATAATACATTTTATGTCATTTACGTGTTTTCAATGTACGTTGTTTGCTGGCCAAAACAGTTAAATAGGCAATTCTAAAACTTGGCTCACTTTTAATCCAAAAAGTTAAAACTGTCATTAACATCGCATATCATTATCACATTACTGTGATTACTGTTTTTTTTTTTTTTGTGGTGAGCAGAGGTGGCTGATTTAAAATAGTTTTTGTCTATTCTTTTATTGCACATCTGCACACTCCAGATGTTCCATTTTTTCATTCTTTTTGGTGTTCCTTCTTTCATGAGCTTAATGTCCAGCCCTTTTCTCTAGTTTTATTGTATGATAGACATGGAATCTCATGTTTCTGCAGTGTTTGTTTTTGAGTGCTATTTTGCGTTAAATGGGTGGTTTTAAAAGATATTTTTAACATTTTGTTTTCCTCAAGATAAAATAAAATAAAAATCAGTTGTGTTCATTGTATATGTCATTACCAATGCATTTCGTCATTACCAGAAGATGTATTTAAAACACGCCTCTCAAAGATCATTTGTTGAACATTTTAGAACAATTGGAAAAAACTTTTCTTGTCATATAATTTTGCATTGACATAATTTTTTCGATTTGTGATGGGAATGGCATTTTGCTGTGACAACTTTGGGAAAAAAAAGCATTATAATATCAGAAATATTTTGAAGGGCAATCAAAGCCATGGTTAGATCTGTGTTCCAGACCATCTAATGTAAGGTTTTTTTTTAAAAAAAAAATCAGGGTTTACAATTTTTTTACCCGGGATTTCAAAAGTGAATAGTGCCCCTAATTGAAGAATCACCCAGTTGCAAACTACCCTTTTCTGTTACAATCACCATTCTGCCAACACAAACTGCCAACTTTATTTGCGCGTTTTTTTCAGGAAGTGTTTAGGCCAAGGAACCGTCTGAATGATAAGACTATTTTCTGGAATTTGTATTCTCTTCTTAGGAATAGCTGAGTAGTATAGGACACTGTTGCCTAATCATGTGCCATGGATAGCCAAAAGTACGCAAGTTTTCATTCCAACCAGTCACAATAGCAGATGATTTCATTCATTAGGTCAATTAACTCTGCCTGAATGAGTGCTAATCAGTGAAATAATAATAATAATGATGCATTTTATTTGAATCGCATCTTTCTATGCACTCAAGGTCACCGTAAAGAGCAAAAATGGCACACAATGTCAGATAATAGAAAATTAATAAAAACATGGCTCAAAAAAAATATATATGGTTAAAATTGTCACATGATAAAAAGACAGATTGCAAGATGGCAGGACATTCAAGAAAATGCAAAAGTGAACAGATGGGTTTTGAGTAGTTTTTTGAAAGATGTTAGTGAATCTGCATGTCGGATGTATGCTGCTGGGGAATTTTAGAACCTGGGTGCTGCAGAGCTGAGAGATCAATTGCCCATTGTAGATAATTGTGTGGTGGGGATGACTAGAAGACCAGCTGGTGGAACAGAGAGTGCAAGTTGGGGGGGATTCATGAAGAGGGTCAAAAATGTAGAGGGGTGCAAGAGTGTGCATGGCCTTGTATGTGAGGAGGAGGATTTTGTATTCAATGCGTTGGTTGAAGGGTAACCAATGCTGCGGAGCAAAGACAGGAGAAATGTGGTCATAAGACTTTGAGCAGGTTAGGATTCGGGCAGCAGAGGTTTGGATGATTTGGAGTCAGTTAGTGAGTTTAGAGAGGAGTCTAGTGAGAAGGGCATTGCAATAATCAAGCCGGGAGGTGACAAAGGCATGGATTAATAATTCAGCACTCGTGTAGGAGAGTCAAGGGCAGAGTTGGGAGATATTGCGCAGGTAGAAAAATGCAGCCCTTGAGATGTGTTTTATGTGGCATTAAAAGGATAGCGTATTGTCAAGAATGACGCCAAGGCTTTTAACTTGCGTCCACGGAGGAACAGGAAAACCACCAACGGTTGTGAGGAAGCTGGGTACTTTGGACAGTGTTTCTTTTGAACCAATGAGCATAATTTCAGTTTTATTAGGATTAAGCTGGAGGAGGTTAGTAGTCATCCAGTTTGTAATGTTATTAAGACAACTGAGGAGTGGCTGGGGAGGCGAGGGGACAGAGGGCCTGATTGAGATGTAAAGTAGCGAGTTGTCTGCATATCAATGAAAGTTCATGTGATGGTGACACATAATATTGCCAAAGGGAACAAGGTAAATGATAAAAAGTAAGAGGCCAAGTACTGACCCCTGGGGGACACCATGGTTAACTGGACCTAACCTGGACCTATCTTGTTTTAGCTTGACAAACTGTTGTCTCCCTGTCAGGTAAGATGTTTATCTGGCCAGCACTGTGCCAGTCACCTCCAGGGAGGCTAGGCGGTTGAGAAGGAGTGTGTGAGAAATGGTGTCAAAAGCAGCACTGAGATCGAGAGGGATGAGAATAGTGAGTCTAGAGTCTGCTTCACGAAGGAGATCATTAGTAATCTTGACAAGGGCAGACTCTGTCTTATGTTTTGGTCAAAAACCAGATTGAAAAGTTTCAAAGAGATTGTTTGATTCTAAATGAGTTTGGAGTTGGACTGCCGCAACAATCTCCATTACTTTACCTAGGAAAGGGAGGTTTGAAACGGGATGAAAGTTTTTTTATTTTTAATTGTTATGGCCGGTTCCAGGTTTTTTGGGTACAGGTGTAATGACAGACAAATAGGGAGAAATGTAGCCAGAGATCAGGGATGAGTTTATAATCTGGGTAAGCAATGGAGAGAGGGAGAGGAGTGCAGGTTTAACCAGGGTGGTAGGTAGAGGGTCCAGCTCCCAGGTGGAGGATTTGGCTGCAGTCATAATTTTTATTTTATTACATCTGTCATTACCATCATGCCAAACATTAGTGAGAAATAAAGTTTTTCAAAGAGTTGTTACACTTGGTTGCCATGGGAATGAGAGGTGATGGGGGCACATGGCCAGACATGACAGAAACATGAATTTTTGATGTCCACAAATGTCATTTAAATATGTATACACACTGACCTATGAGTAGATTTATTAGCAGTCATTACCAAACAAATTGCCATTTCAGTATTTTAGCTCAGAAATAATACATTTTATGTCATTTACGTGTTTTCAATGTACGTTGTTTGCTGGCCAAAACAGTTAAATAGGCAATTCTAAAACTTGGCTCACTTTTAATCCAAAAAGTTAAAACTGTCATTAACATCGCATATCATTATCACATTACTGTGATTACTGTTTTTTTTTTTTTTTGTAGTGAGCAGAGGTGGCTGATTTAAAATAGTTTTCGTCTATTCTTTTATTGCACATCTGCACACTCCAGATGTTCCATTTTTTCATTCTTTTTGGTGTTCCTTCTTTCATGAGCTTAATGTCCAGCCCTTTTCTCTGGTTTTATTGTATGATAGACATGGAATCTCATGTTTCTGCAGTGTTTGTTTTTGAGTGCTATTTTGCATTAAATGGGTGTTTTTAAAAGATATTTTTAATATTTTGTTTTCCTCAAGATAAAATAAAATAAAATACAGTTGTGTTCATTGTATATGTCATTACCAATGCATTTCGTCATTACCAGAAGATGTATTTAAAACACGCCTCTCAAAGATCATTTGTTGAACATTTTAGAACAATTGGAAAAAACTTTTCTTGTCATATAATTTTGCATTGACATAATTTTTTCTATTTTGTGATGGGAATGGCATTTTGCTGTGACAACTTTAGGAAAAAAAAAAAAGCATCATAATATCAGAAATATTTTGAAGGGCAATCAAAGCCATGGTTAGATCTGTGTTCCAGACCATCTAATGTAAGGCTTTTTTAAAAAAAAAAAAAATCAGGGTTTCCAATTTTTTTACCTGGAATTTCAAAAGTGAATAGTGCCCCTAATTGAAGAATCACCCAGTTGCAAACTACCCTTTTCTGTTACAATCACCATTCTGCCAACACAAACTGCCAACTTTATTTGCGCGTTTTTTTCAGGAAGTGTTTAGGCCAAGGAACCGTCTGAATGATAAGACTATTTTCTGGAATTTGTATTCTCTTCTTAGGAATTGCTGAGTAGTATAGTACACTGTTGCCTAATCTCCTCAGTAACTGGGGTGAAAATGGGGAGAGAGCTTTGATAATGGGCGTATATGGGAGTGGACATCCAGGTGGACAGTGCAGTGGGCGGGGGTGAGAGAAGCAGTTGCTTATGGATATCATCAATTTTGAAAGAAATCCATTAATTTATTGCATAGATTAGGGGAGGTGTTGTCTGCTGAGTTATCTGGAGGTTGTACAAGGTATTTCACTGTAGAGAGCAGGGTTTTGGAATTAGCCGTCTTATTCATGACATTGGAATAGTAAGAGGTTTTGGCCACTGTGAGAGAATTTCTGTAAATTTTAAGGTGATCAGAGTAGGCTTGGTAGTGAAACTGTATAATCTCTCCAAGCAACAACCTGCTGTTTTTAATAGGCAAAGTTGAGGGGTGAACCAGGGGGCTGAGTGGTTTGGGTTAAAATCAGCTGGTCTAGTGATTGGTAGGAATGAAAATGTGCATACTCCCAGCCAACACTGGCACATTATTGGGCACTGCTGGTATGAGGTAATTAACAGTAACTGATTTAATGTAGTGTTTGTCCCCAGAGAAAGTTTGAAAGTATGGTACCCAAAGTCACTATTTTTATTCCATGCACTAATCTTTGTCCTGTTGGTGTGAGAGCCCTGCTTTGCTGACATCAATAAGCTGAATTAAGATATTGGATTTGTGTTGCTTCTTGTCAGGCATTGTAAAACTGAAATGTCTCAGATATTTCAATGAGCATATGTTGTTTTACTCGACAGAATTATTTGTTCCTTTTTGTACAGCACTCTGTTTATGCTGGCCTGTTTCTGTGAAATGTGTAAGTGGAGAAAAGGCTGTAAGCTGTTAATTGCATCGCCCCTGTCATTTGTATGATACAAATAGAGCAAAGAAATTGATTTTTTTATCTGCTTTTCAAAGTAAGTAATCACAAAGATGGATGGTCTATAGTGGGTACTCTAACACATATTGTACTCTGCAATCTAGGCAGATATTAACAAACAAACACAATATAGCTATGCTGGTGGTGTGAAAACCACTTATATGGGCACAAACTCTGTTTTGTATACCAGCAGCATGCTGTCACCTGCATGAAAGGCCTGCGATCACCTCACCATTCAGGGCTTAATGACATTGATCCTATTGGTGTTCACTTTGCATGATTTGCAATATTAATTTGCTCAGTTGTTCAGGGTAATTGGTGGAATGACTGACCAATTAATTTTTTATTGAATTATTGTACATTGTATCATGAGGTGATGATGCAGTTTTTATGCACATGAATCATGACTTTAAATGATGGAATATCTTTTGATGATTCTGAACTTGTGTAGTTCATGAAACTGCACACATATGAATAAATATGTGAGGCTTACTGTAGTAAAAGCCTTTTGCCTGAAAGTTTGGTATGGTTCCATAGACCTAAGATTTCTGCATCTTAAGATGTCACCTTGTGAATGCTAATAAACCGGCGGGCACATAGAATAAGAACGTGCTGGCAAGGTTCGCCAATAAAATTTTCCCTAAATTTGCCATGGTATTTGTCTTTTGTGGTGTAGTGTTTGATGTGTGGAAGGACTTCTCTGATGATTTGCTGTATTTTGCCAAAGTTTGCCGTAGTCGCTCATGTTTGGCGGCAGCTTTTAACAAAACTGTTGCTGTTTTTGTTAGTCAAGTGCTATTCCTCATATTGTCACTGTTGTGTGAGAATTTTGTTTCCTCTGTTGCTGTTTTTGTTAGTCAAGTGCTATTCCTCATATTGTCACTGTTGTGTGAGAATTTTGTTTCCTCTGAATGATGCTTCAGTGTATTAACTCGCCTTGTTGTTTTCAAGCTCTGCATTGGCAACAACCGAAATTTAATGGTACCACATAGTACCAGGTAACACTTTGATCCACGTCGAACATGGCTTTACCGTAAGTCTTTCCTTTGCTGCCAAAGACTCGCCCATGTGCAGTGCCACTGTGGCCACAATCTTCAAAATTAGCCAACATTCACACACATTTTGCCAACGAACCATAATGATTTTGTTGTCACTCTCTGTGGCCTTGGTATCCAAAATCGCCAACAATAAATTCCTAATGTCTTCTATGTTACAGCCGCTTAACATTTTGAAAAAGTCATTGTAATCAAGATAAATTACACTGCTGAAAAAAAAAAATGAATAGTTAGTGGAGTGGCTCGCTAATTTGTTTTTGATAGCATTATTTTACATTGCATCACAAAATTATATGGAATTCTCTGATGCATGTCAATATATCTTTTGAAGATTCTCTGCATTGAAACATGATTGATGTTCCTGCAAGCTTTCATGCGGCAACCTCTGAGATTCTCAATTTAAAATAAAAGACAGAAAATTTTCTTTTGTCCCTTGTTATATCCTAATTCATTAAGTGCAATAATAACAACAGTGTATAAAGTGAAAATAACAGTTTAAATACTATGCGCACTGAAATTTCTTACAGTAACTGTAACAGCATGTAAAAAAAAACAATGGTAGCGAACCATCTAATTGGCAAAAGAAATCGGTTGGGAAAAAAAATCATGAATGATCACAATCAGAGTTATCTAAATGCTTGGCAAAGTTTCATCCTTAAAAACTGACTTGAGAACTCATGGCTCTGTTTAATTGTGAAAGTAAGAGCATTTCCACACACAGTGCGACAAGAAATTGCAGGATTGGGACTAAACAGCTGGATGGCCTCAAGAAATCCACCTGTTATTAAGGCTAATCAGGAATAAACAACTTCAGTTTCCTGGGGAACATAAAGATTGGACTGTGGAGCAATGGGAAAGGTCATGTGATCTGATGAGTCCAGATTTTCCCGCTTCCAGACCAGTGAGTGAATCAGGGTAGTAAAAGAGGCATACAAAGTAATGCACCCATCAGGCATAGAGCCCACTGCAGAAGCTTCGGGGGGCAGTGTTATGATCTGGGGTTTTTTTAGCTTACCGGCCCTATGGGCCGATAAGCTATTTCCGTGGTGTGGTGTCCGTCGTCCATCTGATTGGAGATCTCTTTAGTTGTCCTCCAGATTAAAATGCTCTTGGCAATCTTTTAAATTTCAATTCTTCTTTGCGAGCATGTCTTGATTATATCTCGTGTTTGCAATGGCTTGTTGTCATTTCCTTGCCCGTTTTGTATTTGCAGGTAAAAGGTGAAAAATTATGCCTCAAGCTTTGGCCTTTATATAGCCCATGCATCCAGCACACAACAAACTGTCAGCATTATCACCACCAGTCCTCTTCACAGTAATGGCAATACTATGACAGCCATATATCACGGATCCACGTGGAGGTTATGGGTGTTTTTCGACCAGTAAGCTATCACAATGTATTGTGGGAGTTTTTATCTTTACAGAAAATGCATGCAGTGATAAATATGTGAATACCTTAAGCTGCTGTGGAAAATGCGTGTGGTTTGTGCGCAGCTTATTGGAATAGAGCGTACACTATGAACCTATGTGAATATGGGAGAAATGCACCTTTAAGTTTAGAAATGGTGCAGGCTGAAAATGACCAATTAGTCCTTACAGCAGGTGGAAAATCAGCATTGATTTAGCAATCTGTATGCATATTGTCAGACTTTTTGCATGTCAGAAAATCAGGCCCATAATCTTACTTCATCTAGTGTGGTAATATGCACATGCAGGAGTACCCAAAAATGGAGGTCTCTCCAGTGAAAAGGAATTAAAATAGAGTTGCTTTTGGGTCCCGAAAAAAAGGACTGGAGATGTCTATCAATGCAAATCTCTTGAAAGAGATCCAGTTCAGCTTGGTGGGATAGATTTCTGAAACAGAACTGGATTGCACTGTTGGAGACCGATTTAAGAAATATTGAAGGATTTTGCAGTTGTGGACAAGTTGAAAGGGTGAGCCGGATGCTATTGTTGGAGACGGGTTTAAAAAGAACTGGAGTTTCTCTCTCATTCTTGCACTTGCTGAAAGATAAGGAGATCATGCTCATTTCTGAATCAAAAAAGCCTAATTCAGAGCAATATATTGTTGACGGATTGTAATACCTTAGTATTACAGACCAGTATGAATTCATTATCAGTTAATGCATTTATAAGTGATAACTATTACATTATTTTTGCATGATAAAAATTTAATTTTGGTTTACTCCCAATTGCAGGAGATTTTCTTTCTTAGTTTACTCATACTGTCAGCCCATAAACAGAACGTTAATGAACAAATTAAGTTCTGGTGCTGCTTGCGTGAACCTTTTTTGTGTTTATGTATGTGTGGTAATTAGGTAAATCCTTTCATGTTTCATTGTTGTTTGATCAGGCGTGACAACATTTAGTGGAAAAAAAGCATTAGGATTCATTACAAAAAACCTTTGAGAGAATAGCACAAACTCCTGTGTACATTGAACCGTACAAGTGCCGTGAAAAAGTATTTGCCCCTTTTTTCTGCATATTCCTCACACTTAAATGTTTCAGATCATCAAACAAATTTTTAATATTAGAGAAAGCTAACCCGAATTAATGCTAAATACAGTTGTAAATGATGATTTCATTTGTTAAGGAAAAAAACATATCCAAACCTTCCTGGCCCCATGTGAAAAAGTAATTTCCCCCTAAACCTAAACCCACCTTCGGCGACAACGACTGCGATGAAGCTTTTGAGATAACTGGCAATGAGGAATTTTGGCCCACTCATCTTTGCAGAAATATTTTAATTTTGCTACATTGGAGGTTTTTCGAGCATGAACAGCCTTTTTAAGGCCATGCCACAGCATCTCAATTGGATTTACAACGTAAGTCTGAACTTTGACTAGGCCACTCCAAGACCTTCATTTTGTTTTTTAAACCATTCAGAAGTGGATTTGTTGGCATGTTTCAGATCATTGTCCTGCTGCATAACCCAAGTACGCTTGAGCTTGAGGTCACAAACTAATGGTCGGACATTCTCCTTCAGGATTTTCTGGTGGAGAGCAGAATTCATGGTTCCATCAATTACAATAAGTTGTCCAGTTCCTGAAGCAGCAAAGCAGCCCTAGACCATCACACTACCACCACCATGATTGACTGTTGGTATGATGTTGTTTTTATGAAATGCTATATTAGTTTAACGGCAGATGTATCAGGAGGCATACCTTCCAAAAAGTTCAACTTTTGTTTACTCATCTCAACAGAATATTTTCCCAAAAGTCTTGGGGATCATCAAGATGGTTTTTGGCAAATGTGAGACAAGCCTCGTGTTCCTTTTGATCCGCGGTGGTTTTCGCCTTGGAACTCTCCCATGGATGCCATTTTTGCCCAGTCTGTTTCTTATTATTCAATCATGAACATTAACTTTAACTGAGGCAAGTAAGGCCTGCAGTTCTTTAGATGTTGCTCTGGGTTCTTTTATGACCTCCTGGATGAGTCCTCCTGATGCGCTGTTGGAGTAATTCTGGTAGGCTAACCACTTCAGGGAAGGTTCATTACTGTTCTAAGTTTTCTTCATTTGTGAATAATTGCTCTCACTGTGATTCGCTGGAGTTCCAAAGCTTTAGAAATGGCTTTGCAACCCTTTCCAGGCTGATAGATGTCAATGACTTTGTTTCTCATTTGTTGTTGAATTTCTTTAGATTGTGGCATTATGTGTTGCTTTTTGAGATCCTTTAGCCTACTGTACTTTATGGGACCGGTTCTATTTAAGTGATGTCTTGATTCAACAGGTCTGGCAGCAATCAGGCTGGAGTGTGGCTAGTGAAATTAAACTTCAAATGTGGTTAGTCACAGTTAATTAATGATTTAAAAAGAGGGGGGCAATTACTTTTTCACATAGGGCCAGGTAGGTTTGGATAGCTTTTTACCTAAAGTGAAATCATCATTTAAAAACTGCAATTTGTATTTACTTGGCTTATCTTTGTCTAATGTTAAAATTTCTTTGAAATCAGAAACATTGAAAAGTGAGAAATATGCAAAAAAAAAAAAAGAAATAAAGAAATCAGGAAGGGGGCAAATAGTTATTCACAGCACTGTATTTGTATCCGTATCAGGTTACAATATAAGTCTTTACTGGATGGTTGGCCAAAATTCTCTCAGGCTATCTGCGTACGTATGTGCACATCCTTCTAAGTGTGCACAGTGTCATGACGTGAATATTTGTCCCCCGTCGCCCCGGCGAGATGAGGGACATACAAAACCCAAAACCAGTGAAGTTGGCACGTTATGTAAATCGTAGATAAAAACAGAATACAATGATTTGCAAATCCTTTTCAACTTATATTAAATTGAATACACTGCGAAGATGTTTAATGTTCAAACTGAGAAACTTTTTTTTTTTTTTTGCAAATAATCATTAACTTAGAATTTAAAGGCAGCAACACATTGCAAAAAAGTGGGCACAGGAGCCTTTTTACCACTGTGTTACATCGCCTTTCCTTTTAACGACACTCAGTAAACGTTTGGGAACTTTGGAGACCAATTTTTGAAGCTTTTCACGTGGAACTCTTTCCCATTCTTGCTTGATGTACAGCTTAAGTTGTTCAACAGTCCGGGGTCTCTGTTGTCGTATTTTACGCTTCATAATGCGCCACACATTTTCAATGGGAGACAGGTCTGGACCACTGGCAGGCCAGTCTAGTACCCGCACTCTTTTACAACGGAGCCATGCTTTTGTAACACGTGCAGAATGTGGCTTGGCATTGTCTTGCTGAAATAAGCAGGGGCGTTCATGAAAAAGACGTTGCTTGGATGGCAACATATCTTGCTCCAAAACCTGTCTGTACCTTTCAGCATTAATGGTCCCTTCACATATGTGTAAGTTGCCCATGCCTTGGGCTCTAATACACCCCCATACCATCACAGATGCTGGCTTTTGAACTTTGCGCCTATATCAGTCCGGATGGCTCTTTTCCTCTTTGGTCCGGAGGAAACGACGTCTACAGTTTCCAAAAACAATTTGAAATGTGGACTCGTCAGACCACTTTGCATCAGTCCTTCTTAGATGAACTTGGGCCCAGCGAAACCGGAGGCGTTTCTAGGTGCTGTTGATAAATGGCTTTCGCTTTGCATTGTAGTTTTCACTTGCACTTGCAGATGTAGCAACGAACTGTAGTTACTGACAGTGGTTTTCTGAAGTGTTCCTGTGCCCATGTGGTGATGTCCTTTACACACTGATGTTGGTTTTTGATGCAGTACCGCCTGAGGGATAGAAGGTCACAGGCATTCAATGTTGGTTTTCGGCCTTGTCGCTTACATGCAGTGATTTCTCCAGATTCTCTGAACCTTTTGACGATGTTACGGACCGTAGATGATTAAATCCCTAAATTTCTTGCAATAGCTCGTTGAGGAATGTTGTTTTTAAACTGTTCGACAATCAGCTTACGCATGTGTTCACTAAGTGGTGACCCTCGCCCCATTCTTGTTTGTGAATGACTGAGCATTTCAGGGAAGCTGCTTTTATACGCAATCATGGCACCCACCTGTTCCCAATTAGCCCGTTCACCTGTGGGATGTTCCAAATAAGTGTTTGATGAGCATTACTCAACTCTCTCAGTCTTTTTTTCCACTTGTGCCAGCTTTTTTGAAATATGTTGCAGGCATCAAATTCTAAATGAGCAAATATTTGCAAAAAATTACAAAGTTTACCTGTTCGAACATTAAGTAACTTGTCTTTGCAGTGTATTCAATTGAATCTAGGTTGAAAAGGATTTGCAAATCATTGTATTCTGTTTTTATTTACGATTTACACAACGTGCCAACTTCACTGGTTTTGTAGAAATGCTGTTCGTCCGTCCGTCCGTGCATCTGTGCGTGAGTGCATCCGTCCGTGCGTCCGTCCGGGAACAGTGTACTCGCAATAACTTTTGACAGCTTTGATGGAGGATCACCAAATTCATATGACATTGGTTGGTTTGTTCGGTAGATCTCAGCCATGGGCACAAAACTATGCCTTGGCGATGCGTCCATCATCCACAAGTCATGAAAATTGTAAGCTCTCTCATGACCTATGGTTATATTTAGCTCATATTACAATGATCCATCCCTCATTCATCTCTCTGTTCAACCAATGACCAATGAGCTACAGTGTCATTGAACTTCACATTATTAGTCGTACAGTGCATCACATTATTTTCAGCCATCAAAACATTTTTTGCCACATGTTTCTGGTCACTTGTGCGACGGGGGACACAAGGCCTTCAGGCCACCAGGCCATTTTAATACAATTGTTGTTTCACCTTGAGATAGTCAATGATGTGCAGCTCCATTTACAGCAAAAATTCTATTCATTCGCCACTGCTTCCATACACAGCATAAGCACATGAGCCTGAGCCATTGGCAGTTTGGGCTTGAAGGTAACGTGAAGGAACTGCAAAGGACTAGTGATGGGGATTATTATTATTGTGGACTGGCAGCAGACTCCATAGGTCTCGGAGGCCTTCTTTTTGTTATCACACCAATGGTGAGAGGACATTTTCCCAGGTACAAAAGGGTTTGTGCAATCCTTTTACACTTATTGGAAATTGTGTGATCTAGCCTTTACTTTTTTGGGTTTCCTGTAAAGTGGGTTGTTTCTGTTTTTATTTATTTATTTATCTCCTGCTACACTGCATGTTGTCAGACTCTATTGGCACTAATCCTAACATAGCTCTGCCAGAGTCTATTCCAGCCCCTTTAACTCCCAATCTCATGCCTGCCCTTCTCCTCTTAATCCCACACACACACACACACACACACACACGCACACACACACATATGTATAGACACGTGCGCACGCGCGCTTGGTGACTCAGCCTGTTCCAAAAAATTAAAACCCTGTTTCAAGAAAAGATGGGATGCTGTGTAAAATGTTAATAAAAAGAGAATACTCTGATTTGCAAATCATTTAAACTCCAACCTTAATTGAAAATAGTACAAAGACAACATATCAAATGTTAAAACTGAGAAATTCTATTGTTTTTTTAACAATATCGGCTCATTTTGAATTTGATGCCAGCAATTAATTTAACAACAATTGGAACATGGCCAATAAAAGAATGGAAAAGTTGTTTGATGCTAAAAAAATACACCTGGTAGAGGCTCTCACTGCTAATTATATCCCCGAATGGCGTTCGGGGGGTATTATGTTTTTGGTCTGGCCGCCGCCGCCGCACTACGTGTTAACGCGGTAACTTCAGTAATATTTCAAATAGAAATTTCAAGTTTTGCATATAGGTAAGTATCATAAAGAGGAAGAACTGATTCGATTTAGGACAATTTACTATTTCTAGTTTGGCCACCAGGGGCCAAAAATGGAAAAAAATCACTGTTTTTATCATATCTCTGGAAATATTTGTCCAATTGACCTCAAATCAACTCCAAATGAAAAGCCATGACCTGAGGATGTGTCCAACGATGACATTATACCTGTTTGGTTCAAAATTTTGACACAAGGTAGAGCTTTGTCACATAAAATTCACCATTTTTGCCATATCTTTGGATATATTTGTCCAATTGACATGACTCTGTGTGCAACTGCAAGGTCATGACCTCACAACGTATCACATGATGACATCATACCTGTACGGTTCAATATTTTGCCACCAGGTGGCGCTTTGTGATGGAAAATGACCATTTTGGGCATATCTTCAGAACCATTTGTCCGATTGACCTGAAATTAAGTTCAAATGAAAGACTATTCAAGGTCTATTCAAGGATTGGGAAATTGGAGGATTGGGGGCGTTCGGGGATATACCCCCAGCCGTCACCTCCAACGGCATAAGCTTAGTTGGGTTAAAGGAGCTGTCTCACAATTACTGTGCATGCTCAGAATGTTCATCCCAAGAAAGTGAATCTGTTTGACTGCAAATCATAATCTGATTCCATCCTTGCTAATCTGTCTTTGTTTTGCATTGTATTCATACATTTTAGTTATACGTTTTAGTTTAGTTCAAAGCCTTATGCTCTTTATATTACAGAGCTTTCCATGGAAATTCAAGAATTCAAAGAGCTATTTTAAGCCGTAGCCAAGGGATTAAAAGAATGAAAGCTAGTTTGCCATCACCAATAATCATAAAGGAAAAATACCCTCTATATTTTGACTTCCAGTTGAACGGATTCACTTTGTTCAAATTTGTGAGCATACGCAGTAATCGTGACACAGCTCCTTTAATTAGAAACAGGTAGGTAAAAAAATTGGGTATAAGAAGAGCATCTCAGTGAGACTGAGTCATTCAGAACTAACAGTGAAGGGGATTTCACCACTCTGTGAAAGAATATATGGGCAAATAGCTCAACAATTTTAGAATTATGTGATTCAGCATAAAATTGCAAAGAATTTGAGGATTGAATAATGTGCAGTACTGTCATTAAAAGATTCAGAGCATCTAGAGAAATATCTGTACGCAAGGGACAAGGCAGAAATCCAATTTTAAATGGCCATGATGTTCAGGCCCTCAGGTGGCACTCCATTAAAAAGAGTTGGGACTCTGTTGTAAAAATCAATGCATGGGCTCAGGTACACTTATGAAATCCAAAGTAATTGAATGCAAATTGTCACTTCATCCACAAATTCAAGTTAACAATCAACTGTGTAAAGATAAAACTGTACATCCTCTAGATCCAGACATGCTGCTCCATTCTCTGGGGCTGAACTCATTCAAAATGGACATAGGCAAATTGGAAAACTGTCCTGTGGTCTGACCAATCAGAATGTGAGATTCTTTTTGGAAATCATGGACATTGCATCCTCTTCACTGAAGGGGAGAGGGAGCATCAGGCTTGTTATCAGCGCACAGTTCAAAAGCCAGTATCCATAATCGTATGGGCGTGCATTGATACACGTGCAATTGGTAAATTGCCTATTCCTGAAGACAACATTACTGGTAAAAACTATGTGAATATCTTGAGGCAGCATATGCTGCTATCCAGATGTCTTTCAGAGAAGGCCTTGCTTATTTCAGCATGACAATGCCAAACCACATTCTGCATATATCACAACAACACGGCTCCATAATAAGAGTTTGAGTGCTAAACTGGACTGCCTGCAGCGCAAACCTGTCACCCAGCAAAAACATTTGGTGCATTATGAAATGAAAAATGTGACAAGTCCACAAAGTATTAAGCAGCAGAAATCCAACATCAAGCCAGTCGGGGAGAATATTTTGTTTTCAGAACTACAGCTCTCCTCAGTTCCCAAATGCTTAAAGAGTGCAGTTGAAAGATGCAACACTGTGGTAAACATGCCCCAGTCCCAAGATTTTTGAAAAAACTTGTTTCTGGCATGAAATTCAGAATGAGCAGACATTCTTCCAAGAACAATAAAATTTCTTAGTTTCAACCATATACTGTATATAAAGACGGAAGACGCGTCTCCACTTCCTAAAGCTGTACAAAAACGGAGCCAAAATATCCTTCATACTGACACTGTCATCTTGCACATTTGGAGCCAGAGCCTGCACAGTATTTATGGGGGGGTTGAGCCATGGTATTGAGGTCCTGCCCCTACTCCCGCCCTACTCAGACACAAACGCATCACTGGACATTTCATTTAGCCTGGGTTGCTGCTTCAGAGTTAGACTGGATACTGAGGGAGTGTTCAATTACATGGAACGTTATTGTTAGCGTAATATACTCTATATTGTCTTGTTAGGAGATATAACCAAACATTATTACTACTGAACACACTATTATGCCCTGACAGAAAACTTGGCATAGGGTTAGCAAGTTCAAATTTTCTTGAAGTGTAGTTGTATGAGGCTAAATATGTTTGCCACCTTCCTCGTCCTTAGCAGTGCATTGCTTGGCTCCCTTACCAATGTCCAGTGCTCCTGCTATCATGAGTTTTTACATTTTCCCTAAGTATCACACTAGCTAGCCTGCAATACTGTTACTAAATCTTGATTTACTAGTTAGCAAGCTAGCTAGCTAGCTGACTGTTTATAGCTAGCTTGCAAGATTTGGTTGTAGGTCACCTAAATTAGCTACAAAAATCAATAGTAAAAAAGGTCTTTGCGCTGAACATTCCATAGCTGCCAACAGTACATTACACTGTCCTGAGTAAAGAGATTTTCACCATCGTTTTCTGTTGCTACCTAACTTAAGGTGACCTGTTATAGAATCTTGTTGAAATTGCCTGCTTGCTAGCTAGGGAACTGGCTTCACTTATAATCACTCGCATTGCTACCAGTTCAGAATAAAATCAATTCTACTGAAAATTTTTGTTGGACTTTCAGAATTACTTTTGTGAATATTTAGTTGTACTGGGACCTAGAAACTTCAGCATGTGTAAATTTAATGGTATATCTCTCCTTGACGGTTGCATTCCACCGAAGAATTAATGAAAAAAGCAAACAGGTGACTGCTTCTCTCAGAGTAGCTGTCAATCACATCTGTCAATCATGACCTTAAATCCCCTTTTTATTGTATCAAATAACTAAATAAAACTATTCTTATCAGAAAAAAAGAGCAGTTGAACATACATCTGCATGGAAAGAACGGCTTAAATGAAAGAAACCATTTTTGGGAAAAATACTTTGACAGATACTTTAATTTTTTTTAGTCTGGCCCATGTCTCATCCACAGACATGGAGGGGGCTGGTTTATGACTTATACTGCAGTCAGACAGTAGATGACGATCAAGATGTTTCAGCCTCATTTTTGAGGAGCTGTTATATTGTCAAACTTTATGTACCAACATTTGACGTGTTGTACTATTTTCTATTAACTATATGGTTTAAATGATTTGCAAATAATTGTATTGTTTATTTACATTTTAGTCAACATCCAAAGTTTTATAGAAACACGATTGTGAAAGGGAAACGCCATAAACAAATGTATCACCTCAGAGCAATATAATTTTGGCTGTTGATGTTAAGTTGAGGTCAATGATCAATGCAGCCTATCTTTTAATACATCTTTTTGTAGGCCATAATTTCTTCTGTTGTGAGTTCTCTTGGCAATTTCCAATGATTTTTTATCCCCCACCGGGTGAAAGCCCAAAAGAGAGATTATGCCATGGTGCAGTCAGTCTGTCCGCATCGGAAGGCACTTTTCTGTGTTATGTCTGTGTATGTTTTATGTAAAGCACTGTATATCATTTTTAAACGGAGATTGGTTACATGCTTTTTTTGCTGTCTTGCTGGTCAGCTATTTATTTTGTTCTTCAGCACCCTCTGGTGGTGTATCTGAGCAAAACATTATCTGATGCAATATCACTTCTTTGTGATGAAATAGACTCGTGTTTTCTGGAAATTTCTGGCTTCTTCTTGCCTGTAGGGGGCGGGATCACCCAGGAATCATGTAGATTTTACCAGAATGTTGCTAGTCTACTTTTGTACATAAATGCGGTGATTTTGGTCACCTAGAGTTTTTGTTTTGGCAAGAGACTTACATAGTGCCATTAGAGTGTTATTATAAGATTAAACAGTGGATTATTTGTAGAAGTTTTTTTTTAATCAGTGAAGAATAAATTTGTTTAAGTTGTCATTGCTAGTTCTTTGTTGTGATTTTCAAGTCATTACATCTGATGAAATCAACTCCTCCTCCTTCACAGGACATCTCTGAATCTTTGTTCATAATGCTGCAGAGAGACTGATGATATGCATATTGCAGTTGTGACTATGGGGCAGATGTTGTGATCCCAGAGCAGTCTTGTTTCCTTATCGATATAGAGACAAATTATCACAGCTTGCTGCTAAAAATCTCATATATGAATGTTTGATTGAAAAAAAAATACTGTTCACTGAAAAGTCACACTATCTGCATTTTTTTAACAAAATATGCAAATAATGAGCAGTACAAGAAAGCTGATATCAGAGAATTATACCTATAGTTCCAGAATTTTTCAGAAGCAACTACCTTCTGGTTATTCTGTAAGGAGTTCCTGTGTATCATCACTGGTGGTCTCTGCTGCATTAATAGGTATTGTGACCTATATAATAATAATAATAATAATAAAAATAACAATAATAACAATTATTATTATTACTGTTATTATTATTATTATTATTTTAACTAGATGAGCATCTGGAAGATTTAAAACAGCGAAGAGTCTGGTCATGTTCAGTCTATTTTGAAAGAAGCACAAATGTTATGGGACCAGCTACACCCGAGAGTCAGGATGTGTACTGACATGTTTTACAAAATGGTTTGCAATTATAACACATTTTCATTTGACTACAGCAACTTGCTGCAAGTTATCTTTTCAAAACACACAACTTCTGAACATGACAGGCCTTTTTCTGGGTTAATTTAAAAAAAAAACCTTTTGGAGAAAAATGCACTGAATTTTGCAATCTGAGAAGAAATCCTGGTTTACTCACCTCACGGTTGTCAGACTTCAAGCTCCTACAGAATGTAGCCAGGAGTTACAATGATAGTGGGTACTTCACCTTTGTGCATTCTGCAATTTAACAATTATAGGAATGCATGCCTGAGGCAGAATGTTAACAAATTTGTTTTATATTATACTGTTTAAATTAAGGTAGCAGTCGAAACAGATCTCATCATTTGTGGGAAAGTAATCTGTATCTGCACTTATTTGCAAGATAATTGAATATATTTATATATATATATGTGATTGGCTCATTTTCTATTCAGCATGGTTTCCCATTATGGCATCAAATTCAGTCTTTTTTAATATATAAAAGGTGAGAACCTGCTGACAATGCAGTAATTCACTTGCTCCTAATTTATATTAATAAAATAATTTAATGATGTGCCAAAAATAAGGATGACCATGTGAAAATACTGAGGGTGGCATATTTGATAAAATTAGTAATTACACTCATTTATTTTTGCTTATGCTTGCCAATTTAGTTCCCATCCAAGGAATTTTATGTGCACAGCAGAAGAGATTTTCTGTGCAAAGCAGTATTACTACTGTCTAAATACTTTAGTTAGCGTACGGTTTAAGAGAAAAAACAAGTGCACTGTGATGTTGCTTACTGCAGGGAATTTAAGATTTGTGGCAGAGCGCATCATCTTTCAGTAAATTCTCCTGCAGTTTCTCACCTGAGAATGTATGTCTGATTAGTGCAAGGGCAACGTAAGCCAGTTGCTATGGTCATTTTTTATATACAATCAACAATTTTCAACTGACTGTGAAATCAAAGAAGCTAACTGTTTAAAAATCTCGGACTTATCTCAACTGTAAAAAATTCTCCTGCAGTGGCAAAAGCAGTACTCAGTCTCAAACTAAATAATGTGTAATTTTCATAACAAATAAATTCTTTATAACCATCATTTCATATTGCTAGATTTATACATATAGATGTATATTTATATACACATTTTGTGTATCCATCTCATTTTAAATGCCCTATGGGCATTCCAGCTTGAACTAACAGTATAATAGAATGCAGTGTGGGGAATAAAAAACATAGTCTGTCATACTGATTTGTCTTCCATTTGAACAAAACTATTATGACTGAAAAGAACGCTGCCCCCGAGAACTTACTGCAACAGTTATTAATTTTCAGCCACCTCACAAGTGGCAGTTCTCCAAATCCCCTCTCCCATTGTCTCCTGTCTTAAGACTGTGGCACAAATCAAAAAGCTGTTACCAAATGTATAAGAACAGACCTGTGACAGGGGAAGTTCTGTTCACCGTAAGTGATTAATTGTTGAGAGCAGCATGGAGTCTGTAGCAATACGCACTCTTTGTAACTTCTGAGACTGCTGTGCCTCTACACATACACTGAATTCATTGTTAAACACAATTCAATTCAATTTTGTTTGTTTAGGGCTTTTCACAGGCAGACTGCCTCAAAGATGCTTTGCAGTGCAAAAAGGGCAGTGCTCAGCCTTCCCACAGTAGCAAATGAAGCAAAAAAAAATAAGAGACAAATGACACAAGCCCTTCGGCAAAACAGAGAGAACCTTTTTCCTCATAATTAATAGCAAACGACAAAAACTTCAACTTTTAAAGCCCTTCAGTACCTTGGATAAAGAGTAATCCTGAGCCAAGTATTGACATGATCTAAAATGCTGGTTTGTCATTTTATCTGGGTTAGAATAAATGTTGTCAGTGCTCATGTGTTTGACCACTGCCTAATACTTGCAAAACAGTGCAAAGTGCCAAAAATCCCTTCATAATAACGGGTTAAAGTCCATACATCCCTCAAGAGTTGAAATCATTCTGTAATTTTACACATTTTTTGTAGATTCTTATAATGTTGGCTACTTTCAGATTTTCACAACTATGCAGTTCAGTTTTGATCTGGTCAAAAAAGATGAGCTAATTAGACTAGAAATTTGAAGTATTTGGGCTACATGGAGCCAGCAGTTTCCAGTGGTCCTGAGAGTACAGTTGACTTTAGAACTAGATTAAAAAAAAGGAATAATGATTGACCAAATACTGACTAAGTGCCCCATATAACATAGCTATCCATTTATTATTATTATTATTATTATTATTATTTTACTTGCCTGTATTCCTTCATCTTATTCCTGCGATCACGGTTCAGAAAAAAAAACTGCGGCCACAGTTGACTGGTGTGACGTAGGTCTAATTTGTTTTCATAAAGTTGCGGAAAACAAAGCGGAAGCATGTAGATGCTACCCAAATTGCTAATTTTTAGGCAATCTGAGTGTCATGTATTAAGTTTTGTTCTTTTTTTATGGATGATATCGTGGGTAGTATGGGAAAGAAAATATATGCAGTACCTGTATTCTGGTGAGGTGATTGTGCTGCTTAAAAAGCTCTTCCAAATTGAATAAAATTGTATGATGGGCAGTAATGTGTCTTATTTGCATTAGGAATCACTGCAAACTGCAAGGACTTAAGCTCTTTAACAATCAAAGATTTCTCCATTGCTTCAGTTTAAGAAAGTGCAGGGGCCATTGCTTTCTGCATTTCATTCGAACCCAAAGGCTGATCAATTTGAGGTGGGTGTTGGGATGGTGGGGGGGGTTAGGGGGCGGGGTGTGAGAATCTACTATTTGTGCATGAATTGTTGTTCTGCAGGCTGTCTGACCAATAATGGAAGGGCGACATTGTGAAATTACACTTGCTAACTGGTACCGAAGTTACACTGGAAATACAGAAACACAAGCACATCATCATAACGTAGCTTTGTGTTTCATCCAAAGGACACCTTGGCTGCCCAAAGTGCCTGTGTAAGCTTTACTCCATATAATCACAAATTAACCTACTCAGCATCAAAGTTGCCATTGGCAGTACAAATACATACATTTAGGAATGAACAAAATAATAAACCTCAACAATAAAAAATAATAGATGCAGTATTGGGGGGGGCATCTAGTGTACATTAATAGGCCCAACATTACTGTGGGTCCCCCACATAAAACCATCATTTTGGTCTCCTTTTGTAGTGTTGCCTAAGACTGGGAGTATGTTAAAATTCATTTCTCATTTGGTCTCATTCATTTTGCTATAATCGTGTAAAATCGATGCTTGAAGTACAGCCTCGATTCCGAAATAGTTGGGACAAAGTGAAAATTGTGAATAAAATCAAAACGCAATGACTTTCAAATCACACAAGCCTGTATTTTGTTCACAATAGAACAGAGATAACAAAGCAAATGTTGAAACTGAGAAATGTTAAAATTTTATCCACAAAATGAGCTCATTTCAAATTTGATGGCTGCTATAGATCACAAAAAAGTTGGGACGGGGCCTATTTACCATGGTGTAGCATCCCCTCTTCTTTATTATGCAGAGTGGAGGTGTCTGGGCATTGAGTATACAAGTTTCTTGAGTTTAGTCATTTGAATTTGATCCCACCCTTGTTAAATACAGGCTTCCAGCTGCTGGAGAGTTTTGGGTCTACTTTGACGGACTTTTCATTTAATTATCCGCCAAATGTTCTCTATCTGTGAAAGATCAGGACTGCAGGCAGGCCAGTTCAGCACATGGACTCTTCTACTACTAAGCCATGCTGTTGTAATAGCTGCAGTATGTGGTTTTGCATTGTCCTGTTGAAATACACAAGGCCTTCTCAGGAATGGATGTCGTCTGGAGGGGAGTATATGCTGCTCTAAAACCTTTATATACCTTTCAGCATTCATGGTGCTTTTTAAAACATGCAAGTGTCCCACACCATATGCACTAATGCATCCCCCTACCATCAGAGATGCTGGCTTTTGAGCTGAACGCTGATAACAGGAGGGGTGGTCTTTCTCCTCTTTAGCCCGGAGGACACCATGTCCATGATTTCCAACAAGAATCATGCTCAACAATGGCTTCCTTTTTGCATGATAGAGTTTTAGGTGGCATCTGTGGATGGCGCGGCTGACTGTGTTTACAGACAGTGGTTTCTTGAAGTATTCCTGGGCCCATTTAGTAATGTTGATGACAGAATCATGCCGGTGAGTGATAAAGTGGCATCAGAGGGCCCGAAGATCATTGGCCTTGTCCCTTACGCACAGAGATTTTTCCAGTTTCTCTGAATCATTTGATAATGTTATGCACTGTCAATGATGAGACTTTCAAAGCCTTTGAAATTTGACGTTGAAGAACATTGTTTTTAAAGTATTCCACAATTTTTTTTACACAAGCCTTCACAGGTTGGAGAGCCTCTTGCTATCTTTACTTCTGAAAGACTCAGCCTCTCTAAGACATCCCTTTTATAGCCAATCATGTTACACACCTGATGCCAGTTAACTTAATTACTTGCTGAATCAGCTGATTCTGTTATATATATTAATTGCTTTTTAAGCCCTTTTTGCCTGTGTCCCAACTTTTTTGAGACCTGTTGCAGCCAGAAAATTTGAAATAGGCTCATTTTGTGGATAAACATGTAAAATCTCTCAGTTTCAACATTTGGATGTTATCTGTGTTCTATTGTAAATAACATATTGGCTCATGTCATCTAAAATTCATTGCATTTTGATTTTATTCACAATTTACATTTTGTCCCATCTATTTCAGAATTGGGGTTATACAAGGGGAGGATGGGGGAATTGTTTTTTTTTTTGGCTGTTAAAATCGTCAGTAGAAAGACAAGAATGAGTTGAGAGGAGATTAGGTAACACTTTCAGACACAAACATCATTTTTCATTGCCGGGATCAAACTGACCTCAAACCGAAAATGGTTTATTAATTTTTACATAATCTGGTTAATGCTTCTTCGTGATTACAAATATCCGACTTTTGCAAAAGCACCTTTAGCACTAGCTGTGATGGAGAAAACTTACTTCGTAACGGAATTAACTCCTCACACTTCAAACAGCCTTATACAGTCTATGGTTGTGTTCATTAAATAATACCAGGAAATAGCTTCATCTCCTTTGTTTTTTTGTAGAATAAGACACACCAAAATACATTTATTAGACCCAGAGCTAATTTAAATTTATAGTGTTACCTGGCTTTGCAAGCAAAAACATCTCTCATCTTGCATGAGGCAGCAAAGGTGAGCAAGCAAGATTGTGCTTAAATAGACCAACATATTAAGTTCTGTGTCCTTGCCACTCTGCGATGTAGAATGACTCGAGTTTCCTGCCTGAACTAGTTCCACTTATAAGTGCTACTTTGCATATAAACTAAAAGCATGTAATGCATTAAAAAATTTTGCATTTACTTATTTAGTCCAGAAATACCTGCTGTTATCTGAGCCTTGAAATTATTACAAATGGGACAATTTATTCCAGGTATGTTAAAAAATATGTTTAAAAGAGTATGTCGATATTGTCAACTTATTCAGATATGGAAAGACAGAGGGCTGTTTTCAAAGGTATAGATTGCCTTACATATTAACTGCAAAAGGACTGTTTGCATTGTACAAAAACTTCTAGACAGGAAATTAAAATTTTCACCCCAAGTGCTTACAGAAGCCTGCTCTCCATCAATGTGAATCAGCCAAGAGCTCTGACCACTTTCAAGGCCCTGTATAAATTAGACATCATTTGCTGCTTTTCATGGCAGCATTTCCTTTCAAGAAAGATTTTTTGGGTTATTCATCCCTTGTTTGAACACTTTTTTTAAATGAAGGTTGTATAAGATATGCTTACAGTGCTTCAAACATGTAACTAGAAAAATTAATATACAGAGATGTCTCTGTTTTTAAATTTTGTTTTATATTATGAAATTGGCAAATAAAAATATAAAGACACATATATATTATTTATATATTTTGTATGTTTCGTGGAAGATAATCCACACAAAGAATGTACAGTGAACAACGGGGCAGTGATTTTACTTCAAAACAAAATGTCCTGATTTCACTCTTTTACAGTAAAATGAAGTCTTCCAGAGTCTATCAGAGTCCTCTCTTGTCCGAGCAGAACTGAATTGACTCTGCGTGAGAGTTGATTTAGCTCTGAACATTTTGCCGAGTTGAAGCTGAAACCTCGCTTTTTCATAGATCATTACTTTGTATATTTCATATGACTTGTCTTGATGAATAATAAAGAAATAAATAAGGTGGATAATTCTGATTGATAGATGTAGCTTATTATAGATTTTTTTTTCAATTATAGGATTGTTTGCCATTGCTTATTATACAAAAATACGCGGAATGTGACATGCATCAACTAATTATTTTAACCTGTGGGTAATTGTGCCCTTTGTTTAAGCCTTTGGGGACTATTGATAGCATCCAAATCCCTTAATCTTGTCTGTGCAATCTTGGCAGTATGAATGCAAATGTTAAAGCTTTGTTTAGCACATACTCTTTATATGCTCTGTGCTGCAAGCTCTTGCAATTTGCCCTCATTCTCAACTTATTAAATTAAAAGTGGGTTTTTTTTTTTTTTTTTTGGTTTTTGTTTTTTGTTTTTTTTAAATCACATTGATTTCACTTAATTGAATCCTATTTAATCATTTATATTCTAAGCCATGATTGAGCAAAACAGTATGGGGCAACACCAAGCACACCAAGAGACTGCTTTGAGGTTACTTTCCAGCAAATTATTCAGATAACTGGCGCGTTTGTTAATCAAACAAAGTTAAATTGAAGCCGGTTGTGACCAAAGAAGTATGATTCATAACTCATACTTCAAACTCTCTTGTTTATATTGGTGGACTCTTCTCTTCTCTGGTCTTCCTGGTGGTGGCAATGATTATCACAATAATGGCAAAGCAAAGGTCAAAGAGTGGTTATATAATGTCCTGATTATTATTATTATTATTATTATTATTAATATTAGGGAAGTAACAGACTATACTGATGATGATGAGGATGATGATGATTAAATTCTGATTACTACGATAAATGCTGTCGCACAGAAACCATGACCGGGCTGCCAGTTGAGGTGTGAAGATAGCAAAGATGTTGAGGGGAAAGCGGTGCATATAAAGCACTAATCTTTTGCTTATATGTATTTAAAGTGCGATTGAGCTCTTGCCCAGAGCTGTTGTAAAACTGCGATAGAATAATGATGTTTATGCCGTGCTCATAAATAGCCTTTGTATAATGAGGGCTTTAGCCAGCTCTTCCGGGTACTGCAGTGAATCTGGGAATATAATTGTACAGCGGGGTGCTGCAGTGTGGTGGAGGTTTCCATTTTGAGGAGAGAAAATGAATGTTCGCTTGTTGGGAGCACAGGCACAGCACTCAATTATATCTGGAAATGACAAAATATTGTGTCAAGCTAAACAATGAAACGTAGAATCGATGCACTGTCGTTCTATCCCTGTTTCTTCATGAAGCAATACTGTTGCATGTCATTAACAGAACATGTGGGTATTGAAAATCGGTCATTTTGCTTGGGTCTTAACATAACATTGCATGCCGCGTATACCACCGCGTACATCACTCTCCCCAAATTTCTCACTTCTTAGTATAAATGTCCTCATTGAATGCACTTGCTGAGGATTTGTAAACTATTGTGAGGTATTCAAATCTTCAGCTGGTGTTTATCTCTTTACTGGAATATTGACAGCCCCACTCATTGAAGTATGCGTTGAATCACCAGAACATGTCTGAATTTTTAATTACCTGCTTGACACACGACACACAGTTGTAAGCACCTGAGGTTTCCACCTAAAGAGAACTCTGAGCTCTGACTTTAGTAGTGGTAAATAATTTAAAACAGTCTGGTCGTGCTGAGGATAAGAAAGTAAGATTTGGAAGGTGGGCGGGGTGACAGGAAAAGATGTCCAATCGCATTTGAGCACCGGCACATTTACCAGAGGAGAGAGAGGCTTCAAAGATCATATGCAAAGGGTTTGCCCAGAAGGGGCTGACTCTGATGAAGGGAAGTAAAGGCGAATGAATAACACATTAGAGCCCATGGAATGGTGATCATGCTTTGATTGCTTTAATGAATGTGGCCACCCAGATAAAATTGGTTTCTGAGCGTTTCCAATTCGGGTTTGTCCTAGCAAGGCAAAAGATGGGCAGCAGTGGCTTCGTGACACTTTTGTCCATACAGCAGGCCATGCTGAGCAACAGGGCTGTGTGACTATCTACTGCTAATTTACATGGGCAGCAGCTCCTGCTGGTATCCACCGCTTTCATTGATCCTCTGCCTCCTGATTAATCTCCTGTGATGGGATCGGCACTTAATTAGTGAGCGAGTTTCCATTCCTACAATTACCCTGCCTGGGCAGAACATTCACTGTGGTGGTTTACCCGGTCATCTCCCCAATGACTAGCCTGGGAATTGTTGTTAATTTATTGTTAAGCTATAATGGTCAGAATAGCACTATTGATAAACAGTATTTCTCTGTGCGAGTCTATATGGGTCATGGCAGCCACCTGGGGGGAAAGGAAAGCTTCATTTTACACTCGAGAGAATGTGTTTCCATTATTATAACACTGCATTTGAGAGAAAGTGTAATAAATATGATAATTTGTGAAAATAGTTGCCGAATGCCTCTGAGGTTTCTTTTCAGGTACATCTCAGGCAATGCAGTATTGTAAGCTTAAGTCTGAGACTTGTTTTGGTGTTCACTGTCTATACGTTTTTGGTTAGGTTACTTGGCCATTTTTGGCTCTAACAAATTATTTGTCCCTTTCAGGTTATCCAGCGCAGGGAGGATGGATCTGTCAATTTTTTCCGTGGTTGGGACTCATATCGCGAAGGGTTCGGGAAGATCACTGGAGAACACTGGTTAGGTATGCCGCAGTCATCTATTTTTCCATTGGAGGACCGCTGTTGTTAACATATTATATATCATTCAATCAATCATTTAGTGCACTTTCAGTCCCCTTAGTTAGTTGACCTATTCTTCTGTGGAGGTGGCTTGTTATGTAAATACAATGCAGGACACCCAAGCTCTGCAATGAATGACATAAACTTGGTGTCCATGATTGTAATTCTCATATATGAAGTACAAAGCAAGCAGTGAGTGTCCATCAATAAAACACCTCTAGTCTAAATATCAGGAGTTCAAAGGTGCATGCAAATCGCTTTCTCTGCAAGGCATTAATCAGAGGCAGAGATGTTTTTCAGAGGAGAGTGTGGAGCGCGAGAGATGCTATGAAGTGGCTGAAGGGTGAACTGAGGAGAGCGAGAGAAGTAAAAGGGCACTGCTTTTTGCCATTTCTTCAGCCCCATCTTAGTTCACAGCCAAACCAAAATAAACCACTTTCTGATAAGCAAACCTAAAATTGAGACTGGTGACTGTTGTGAGTCTCTCTCTTTCCCCTGTCCCTCTCTGTCTGAAAACTAGTCTTGTACCAACAGTTGACCTATATTCGAAGAACTGCGTAATAGAAATCTCAGTATGTGTACAAGAAGTGTACCTCCGTAAATCCTCATGCGCTGGTTTGGTTGGCTCCGAATTGTAGAGTTGTTATCTGCAGGAGGGAATGTGGCATTTTCGATAATTTCTTCCTGTCACTGAAGAGTGTTGAAAATAGAAATGAAAACAAACAGCAAATTGCTGTGTTTGGCATTTTATATGCTGCCCCTTTTTGGCTAGAAGGAAAGGTTCGGCACTGTAATTGTGCAGTTAGACCCCATGTGGCATAAGTGCTTGTGACTACACAAAATGTGAATGTGGCTTCACCTCTGGGGCAGGAAGTGGGCCTGTCATTCACAGATGGGTGACTTGTGATGACAGGCCTGTCCCTTGTTGAGCCACAAGATGGAGAGAAATCCTGTGAAGATGAGGGGGTTAGGGATGAGCAGAAATAAAAACGGCACGGTCTTGATGATGCTGTACTTCGTACTGTGAACGAATAGTGTAATTTCCTCTGTATTTTCAACAGGCCTACCAAAGAAAACGTCGCCTCAGCACACAAAAACTTTGAAATGCCTACATTACTCGCGGAAATAGCAACAGAAAAATAATACCCCGCTACCGAAACTGCAAAAACCGCAACATAAACTGTTGACTCGTAGCATAAGACTATGAAACTGCAACATCTTCTTTCGCATCCGTCTTTGCCATTTACTGCGCTTGCGCGTACCGGCCCAGGCTGCTTTCAGAGATAGCGGAATCAGGCGTGTCTCCTTCGGTTGGTAAGTAAAACTTCCAAATATGACGTTATTATTTATGCAGATGTTTAACAATGAATTGTAAGACGTAGCTGTTACATCCACATTCTCGTAAATTCGCTTATTTTAGCATGTCACCCTGCCGAAAATGAACGATGCACTGTCGATTTCGCTGTAGTCTTAGAGTTGCGAACTTGACGACTTTCTCGCTTAATCTGGCGACTTTCCAAATCGGGATTGTTTGTCCGCTCAAGACGTATGTATGTATACGTCTTGAGAAAGTCGTCAAGTTGGCAACTCTAAGACTACAGCGAAATCGACAGTGCATCGTTCATTTTCGGCAGGGTGACATGCTAAAATAAGCGAATTTACGAGAATGTGGATGTAACAGCTACGTCTTACAATTCATTGTTAAACATCTGCATAAATAATAACGTCATATTTGGAAGTTTTACTTACCAACCGAAGGAGACACGCCTGATTCCGCTATCTCTGAAAGCAGCCTGGGCCGGTACGCGCAAGCGCAGTAAATGGCAAAGACGGATGCGAAAGAAGATGTTGCAGTTTCATAGTCTTATGCTACGAGTCAACAGTTTATGTTGCGGTTTTTGCAGTTTCGGTAGCGGGGTATTATTTTTCTGTTGCTATTTCCGCGAGTAATGTAGGCATTTCAAAGTTTTTGTGTCCTGAGGCAACGTTTTCTTTGGTAGGCCTGTTCAACCAAAGCACTTGTCTTTCCCACTTATCTCTCTTTGGTGGATGAAGCTTTCCAGATGCATGAGTTTAAGGAACTTTTGAGTATACAAAAGTCAAAGGTAGATAGATAGATAGATAGATAGATAGATAGATAGATAGATAGATAGAAAGATAGATAGATAGATAGATAGATAGATAGATAGATAGATAGATAGATAGATAAACTTTATTTCGGTGTCACTCCACAACACGCAATACAGAGGTATGTAAATACAGTGTTCGGTACAAATTACCCCAATCCCCTTTACAAAATTACAAGTGTTGGGGACCACTCAAAGAAAGAGTTGTGAGGCACCAACTAAAGTTTTAAGTGAGGCAACAGTGTGCTCAACAGTGTAGGACCATAGACCATAGGACGTAGAAAACACTTTCACCTGGGCACTTCAAAGACACTACCCAAAGTAAGACACTGAAGCACACTTACAAGTCTGTATGTTTTATTACAGGGAGTGAATGACTGAAGTTTTGACAAAAAGTCTTCCTCAGAATTAAAGGCATTCTAGTTGCAGTGGGTGATTCCATCTTTGTGATAGTGCTGGCCGTGCTACTTGTTAGCCAGTTCGTCCCACACTCTGAATCAAATTGATATCCCGGAATTGGTGGCAATTATTTTTAGTGGCCTAAAATATTTTTCTTGCATCAGAAATTAAAGCTCCACTGGAAATGGAAGTTTTGTGTTCTGCTGCGTGTGTGACGCGGCTCAAGGTTACATTAATGGCAACCAATTTAGAAACGAGAGCTTCAGAATGTTCAGTGCAGAAATCTCAGAGTTTACAATCTCCGGTTTGACAATTAAAAAAATAATTCTCCTCAATACCAGGTTATTTGCCTCGTGCCCGAACACATTCAGGATTGTGAAATGTTTGAACTGCACTGTGGCCTTTTTGTTTTAAATTTTTATTAATTTTATGCATTTCATTCAATGTAAGGCTACAAAGAGCTATGCAGATTATGAAGTGAAAAATTAAGTCTTACTTGATAAATCCTTGTTATCACAGGCATATCACTTGTGCTTGTGCTTATTCATGCTGACCAGGCTTCACACTCATAGTACAGTACCGACACAAACCACAGATGCAGCACTTTGCCAGCTCACCCACACACCCACACTCACTCATTTAAGCCCCACAGGTGCAACACTCTGCGTATGTGAGGGGGATCTCACTGCGCATCACACAGCATGGATTCTACGCTCAAAGAAATAAAATAAATACAAATCCAAAATCCAGCATTTTTTGTGGCAGGCTGGGAGAAAAAACTGTATTTTTCTTTTTCAGGAGAATATTTTATTGTGTCTTTATGGTAATTTCCTGTTCTCTGATACATGTTAAGATTTCTAAAACACTATGCTTGAAGCAGGGCTGGGTGTGCAGTGAGTTAAGTTGCTTTATTCAGCTGTTACCAACTGTGGTCAGCTTTGTGCTCAAACCCTGGCTGGTTATCACGATCCACTCGCTAGGGCCCAATCACAATCTCGCTTCCCTACCCTCTACACAGTCACAATGTACCCCCATTCCATAGAGAGATTTAGCCCTCATCTGTAATATTACATTTTTCCACAAGAATAATGATCCACTGAAAAGCATACACACATGTACATTCAACCCAATAATGCTGGTGTTGGGCAGAACAAACACATACACCCCCAATGCCGAAATAGTTGGGACGAAGTGTAAATTGTGAATAAAATCAAAATGCAATGAATTTCAGATAACGTGAGCCAATATTTTATTTACAGTAGAACATAGATAACATTTCAAATGTTGGAACTGAGACATTTTACATTTTTATCCACAAAATGAGCTTATTTCAAGTTTTCTGGCAGCAACAGGTCTCAAAAAAGTTGGGACACAGGCAAAAAAAGGGCTGAAAAAGCAATTAATATACAACAGAATCAGCTGAAAGAAAATTTAGTAAGTAATTAAGTTAACTGGCATGAAGTGTGTAACATGATTGGCGATAAAAGGGATGTCTTAGAGAGGCTGAGTCTCTCAGAAGTAAAGATGGCCAGAGGCTCTCCAACCTGCGAAGGCTTACGTAAAAAAAATTGTGGAATACTTTAAAAACAATATTCCTCAATGTCAAATTCCAAAGGCTTTGAAGGTCTTATCATCGATAGTGCATAACATCATCAAAAGATTCAGTGAAACTGGAAAAATCTCTGTGCGTAAGGGACAAAGCCAAACACCTTAACTGTATGCCCGTGATCTTCGGGCCCTCAGACGCCACTGGATCATTCACCGGCATGATTCTGTCATTGACATTACTATATGGGCCCAGGAATACCTCAAGAAACTACTGTCTGTAAACACAGTCCATCGTGCCATCCACAGATGCCACCTAAAACTATATCATGCTAAAAGGAAGCCATTGTTGAGCATGATCCAGAAGCGCTGCCGTGTTCTGTGGGCCAAGGCTCATTAAAAATGGACTGTAGCAAAGTGTCCTGCGGTCAGACGAGTCCAAATTTGACATTCTTGTTGATAATCAGGGGCGTGGTGTCCTCCGGGCTAAAGAGGAGAAAGACCACCCCTCCTTTTATCAGCATTCAGTTCAAAAGGCAGCATCTCTCATAGTATGGGGATGCATAAGTACATGTGGTGTGGACACTTGCATGTTTTAAAAGGCACCATGAATGCTTGAAAGTATATAAAGGTTTCAGAGCGACATATGCCCCCCTCCAGACGACATCTATTTCAGGGAAGGTCTTGTGCATTTCAGCAGGAAAAACCAAAACTATGAAAAAACTATAAAAAAAAATATGCAAAACCACATACTACAGCTATTACAACAGCGTGGCTTCGTAGTCGAAGAGTCTGTGAGCTGAACTGGCCTGCCTGCAGTCCTGATCAGTCCTGAAGCCTGTATTTAACAGGAGTGGGATCAAGTCCAATGGCTAAACTCAAGTAACTTGTCTCCTCAATGCCCAGACGCCTCCACTCTGTGTTCGAAAGAAGAGGGGATGCTACACCTTGATAAACAGGCCCCTGTCCCAACTTTTTTGAGGCCTGTTGTAACCATGAAATTTGAAATGAGCTCGCTCATTTTGTGGATACAGTTGTAAAATTTCTCAGTTTCAACATTTGCTATGCTATCTCTGTTCTATTGTCAATAAAATACCGGCTGGCGTGATTTGAAAGTCATTGCGTTTTCATTTTATTCACAATTTACACTTCGTCCCAACTGTTTCGGAATTGGGGTTGTGGATGATGGAAATATTACTACTGCTAACATTATCAAGCAATGTTTACATTTTCAAATTCACTATCTGATGTTTAAACCTTTGTTGGGACATACTAGGTTGTGACTATTCTCACCGTCTTGCATTTGAATCCAAGTCCTTGGGCTGTAAGGATCCACTCACAAGTTGTGCATCTACCTTACTTGAAATGCACACAATTGGGCTTTTTCATAACAATTTGTGGCCATCATTTTGTTAGTTTTTCTTTTACCGTTCATCTAAAATGAGCATTGCCACAACCTCAGTTCCAGGAGAATTGGATCAATCTTTCACATGTAACTAAAAACAGCAGTGTTTGGTCCATTAAGGCACTGTTTGTGGTGCTAGAGTGACCACCATGGAATCAAATCAAATCCAACCATGCCAGCGTCAACTGTGGCTTGCTTCCTTCCAGTGCAGCACATAACTGGCTTCATGCTGCTTTAGAAAATGGTAGGGCTACAGTCAGATGTGATTGGCATAGTTTGTTGCTCAGGCATCTCCTGCAGGCTATTTGGGCGTTTGTCAGTTGCATTCTAAGCATACATGTGCTTGGATTTCCTTTTCCCTCGTTCTGTTTATGTGAGGTTTTCAACTGTGAGTGAGGAAACCGCAGCTCAGTAGTGAGCTGCTTTGGTAACACTCAGTAATTGTTTTAGGACTGTGGCCTCTAAAGCTGCTTTCATATCGGATGCGAAACAAATTTTTTGCGTGTCAGATTACATTCAATGTCAATGCAAAGGCCCGAATACACGCACAGACATGTCCCTTTGTTAGTCCTGGCTAATTCTCAATCATTTTCCTTTATTGATGCGTTTTCTAATTACCATAATTGGCAACTGAAGACACGGTTTCTCTCCATATGCGATTTAACAGCAATGTAATCATGGGCTAAATTCAGCACAGAAAAATAATTTACTTAGTAATAAGCTAATACTTTGATTGAAGTGGTCTGCGTTCCAATGAAATATCACCTTTCGCTCTCAGTATTGCATAAGTTGATAAAAAAAAGTGGCACTTGGCAGTTAAATAGGCTAGAAAAAGCGCACAGCTTAAGCTATTTGCGAGAGAGCCGATAGGTATGCAATTTTGAATTATGTTAATTTAAATACAGCAAATACGCACCCAGATGAATTTCTGGAAGAGGAAGGTCCACTCTATAAAAAATAACATAAAACTGAATTGACCCTGCTGCCTTTTCTCATGGCTGGTCACATATGCTGCTCAATGGGGCCAGAAACTATGTCCACTGATGGGAAACACATTGTTGGAGGATAAATTAGGAAATCTTTTCCTGTGTAGAGCTTGCAGCTTAGAAATTACACTAATATTTTCGTTTTGCCCAAAACAAGAGTTGCTTAACAAGCCTTTTGGCAGCGTGGAATTCTCCATCACTGGCTGTGTGGATATTTCCCAGGTAGTTAAAAAACTGGCTTGGTGTTAATCGCACTTTGGATTGAAAGCTGATGTTCAAGGATGCTAAACACTGGGATATACTGTATAACATGTAGCTGAAGGCTGAATTTGGTATGACTATATTGGCCCATTAGTGATGATATTCTTGCTCTGGTGATTCAAAAATTTTGAAAGTAGCATTTAATGCATTTTGCAATGAAAGTCAACTTCACATGATGGTTCCCAATGAACACCCATCTGAGAGCTCAAAGGTCATGCATATCCAATATTGGTTTTCACCCTTGTTTTTTATGCATAGAGATTTTTTCTATTTTATTATATTTTAAGAATATTTTTACAACATTAAGGAATGTTGATGGCTACGTCCCAAAGTTTTCTGCTATTGCACTTTGTTCTTAAATTGTTTAACTATTTGCTCAGGCAGCTTTTGGGAAAGTGGTAAACCTTGAACAATCCTTTTGTTACTGCTCATTTTATGCCCAGTCATAATTGAATCGCCTGTTACGCATTTATGAATGTTCCTCACAGGAGTTATTTCCCCTTGTTAACTTAACTGAATTCGATATTCACAAATATATACAGCAAGGCCCCAACAGCGAAGGGTATATTGGCAAAAGCAACCAAGTGGAAGCTCCCCAAAAAGAACGCGTAGCAACTGTATTGCCCCAGACAGCTTTGATGAAAAGAGTAATAGCCGTAGAAAATTAGTATTATGTCCAAAAATTAATTACTTGCTTACTTACTTAATTGCTTAACTTACTTAATCTATTGATAGTTTTGCTGTGAAAAGATATTGATTGATATTTTGGAGTGAAAGAATCAAATGGCAAAATTTCAAGGTGATATTGCTGACAGTATCAGACAACATGATGGAACTCAGATGTTCCAAGAAATTAATTAGTAACTAATTTCTTATCTTCTTTTATCATATGTTTTCCATTGATGAATGATTAATATGATTAATAATACATCGCCAAAAATAAATTGAGTTTTCCATCTTGATAAGATCCTATGGCATGTAACATTTGAAAAGGATCTATAAAGCAGTTTTTGAGCTGTTGCGTTAACACAAGGGATCTGAGGCGGCGTTGATGATTCTATGATGTTGACGAAATGTAGTTTTGCCGAGATAATAATAACTATTATAAACCGAGCCAATTTATCTTATAGGTGCTTAGAGTGACTATATTCTGAGGGTTTGTTGCACAGTAGTGATATGTCCAAATTTTGTGATTTTAAGGTTTTTACCTCCTGTCACAGCTTTCTATCAGCTAATTGTTGGAGAACGATAATTACCTATATGTCCATTTGCCCTAGTTTTAAGCTCAATTCACATTTTCATTTTGTGGTATGTCCAACAAAATCTACTTAAATGAATTAAACATTGATATTTTGATGAATGAACAAGTATGAATGAATGAATCAATTGCAAACAAACCTAACTTCAACCTATTACCATATTGTTATGTCACATCAAATGCTAGAATTGTTGGAGCACAGAGCTTACCTATCTTTTGGCTATTTTGGCCATGATAATGCAGTACCACACCTATGAAAACATTTGTGTTCAATTTACTTCTGAGCCATGTGACAGATATAAAAATGATATAAAAGATCTGATATAATAGAAAACAAAAATCTTTTTTTTTCCCCCAAAACCTCTAAAATGGACATATTACTATTGTGCTCTGACCCCTCAAATTATTTGTGAATAAAGAAAAATATGTTTAACCATTTTTTTGTCCTAGTAATAAATTTATCTATTAAACTTATTACTTAATCTATTGACGTTTTTGCTGTAGTATTCAATAGTAATTGATCATGCGTGTAAGAATTGAATGGCCAAATTCCAAGGTGATATTGCTTACATATCAGGCAATATCATGGAACTCGAGTGTTCCAGAAAATTATTCAGTTAATTAACTTATTATTATTATTATTATTAATAATCACCCTAAGCTCAGTATTAATCCAGTTGTTTGTCTGAATGAGCTCTAAACGCATAGAGAATTAAATCCAGATATATAGAACAGTTTATGAGTAATCGTGTTAACACGAAGGATCTGCGGCGGACACGGCAGTGATGATGATTCCATAATATCGGCAAAACCGTTTAGCTGATTTAAAAATCAGTGCAGCTGATAAAGTAGACAGAAATGTTTTCTTTGTGCTGTTTTCAGCCAAGTCTTCTAAGCTGTCCTTTATGGTGTAATTAGCCTTTTTCAATTAACTTAAGTCAGTCAGGAGCAGATGGCCTCCCCATGAACCAACTTATCCCCAGTCTTTCTTTCTATTATTAGCCAGTGATGGTTTTGCTCACCACTTTCACCTTAGGTTTGTTCCAGGGAGGTTCAGGCCCAGTTCAGGCCTGTATCTGCATAAAGCTGATTTTGTGACAATGTCCTTTCCAAACTGCTCTGTCATTTCAATTAGGATCAAATCAGCTTGCATTTCAAGTATCCAAATAGAAGATTAACAGAGATAAAACTGGAAATGAGTGTGTGTTCCAGTGTAAAATACCATCTGGAATTACAGGCAGACTGTTGAGATGATGAAACATCATTGTACTTTATCATCTTGAAATATGAAATATAATTTTAACCAATGTTATTAATTTTTAAATGAAGTACTATAGAGTAATTCGCTTTGATAACACGGAGTATGTTGGAATGGTTTGAAATATTACTTTCTCTTATGATGATAATTATTCCAAGGCTGAAAGAGAAATGAATGTACAACTCCAACTTCGAAAAACTTGGCACCTTATCAAAAATGAAAATGAAATTAACAAGGACCGATTTGTAAACTCAGTTCCCCCACTGCCATATTGTAAACAGTCCAACCACGCATTATTAGATTTTTCTAATATGTGAGTTTAATTGCTTTTTTAAAAAGCAACATAGTTTTTTTTAACACAATGTGATGACTGCAAAAGAGTTCACAAATTTTGGCTGATTACCACTGCGTAATATCATCAAATCTTTTAGTCACAGTCATTTAGACTTTGGATGCTGATGACACCAGTCATTTGAGTGCAGCAAGAGGAATTTCCCTCCATTCTTCCATTACACAGGTCCTCTGCTGCACACTCATATGGGGCCTTTGTTGCTGTGTATTTCCCTTTATAATACACCATACATTTTCAATCTGAGCAGATAAGGACAGCAGACAGGCCTGTCTAACGCTCGCATTCTCTCTATATGCAGTTGTGTACTTGCAGTCAGAGCAGAATGTATATTTGAATTGTTTTGCTGGAAAATACCAGGATGTCGCTGACGCTGTTGACCACATGAGGTGTCCTTGCCGACTTTGATCTGGAAAATATGCCGGCTGTCACAATACACTCCTGTTTTAAATCATTTGAATCTCCAGCCACTGAGTTCACTGAAGACTGTAAATTCTTGAATGAAAAAAGAAAGGTTTTTGTTTAGCAGTTATAAAAATCCAGTTCCCTTGTGCTGATCTGACCCTTGCTCATATCATTGTGCCTTCCAGAAGGCTTTCATAGTCTCACGTCCGCAATGGAGGCCATAACATTCTATCGAATTGACCAGCAGCTTTACATCATTGCCAAACAAACAGCACAAGGTCAGGGGTTAGTATCCTGCAGAAATCAGAGTGAGGGTGGGTTTAATCGATCAATATTGCCCTGCAGATTTTCCATTTTTAACAGACAGGTGATCTGGTCTCCTCATTAACAGGAAACAGGAAGGTTTTATGCATCAACTCTATTCCACTCAAAGTAGGGGGCATAATGTCAGAAGAGAAACTGCCAATAATCGCATTCAGTCAGGAAGGGCCTGCCATCATGTATGATATTCACAACCACTAATTAATTCATGTCATGAAGCGAGCCAATCCATGTATTATTATAGGGTATTGATTTGCCTTCTAGATGCAATGGCTTGTTAACAATCAAAAAAATCATTCTTCCAGGATTTGCATTGCACCACCCACAATGCTGCATCCCGATGAAACAGGCATTCATTTGTGCCAATTTCGGTACATTCTCACACTCACACACAATTAAAGCACCGAAAAAGAATTGCAATGTCAACACACCAGGGTAATTGAATATTAGCAGTACTTTCACAGGATGCACATTCTCCCCACAGAGTGTGATATACAGTCAGCTTGCCAAGTTCTTTGTTGATGCTTAAATACTGTTTCAAACGGGGTTTATCAGTGGAGTCAATGTTGCAAAGGGCAATGATAAGTACTCTTGCCGTTGAGGATTTTTGGAGGGGGAGGTCATTTGGCAAAAAATGCCTTTGATGTGGAACACTTTACTAAGACTCTTTGCTGCAGTCAGGGTACAGAGCATCCTCCCTCTGTTGCATAATTCATCCAGCGAAGGTGCTGTTGGCCTACAGCCCACATTACAGAACCGATGAGTCGAGGATATAAGAGCAAGTGATTCAATTCACTCCTCCTGATTTCTTTTTTAATTGCACGTTAATGAATAAGGATACATAAATGTGTGGCAGAAATTTAGGAAGACGCCGTAATATTGACTTATTCAGGCTGGCGGGGTTGGGTATTGATGTATTGTTCCATGAGAATTAAATCTAGGTAATTTGTTAGATTGGATGTGCTGTGCATTCATAAGTCTGCCATTGACTTGCCTTGTGTTTGATTGACCCAGCAGAGTACGTTCCCTCCGGTTCATTTTGAAACGCTCTCTGAATTTATTTCTCCTGCATATATGAAATTAACCTTCAGCAATAGCTTCATTTGAAGTAAAACAGAGATACAGTACTAACCTGTGAGTCATGGACTGGACACTCAACTGAATGAGGAATGAAACATGAAGTGCCACCCACTATCCATAACCAATGTATAATGATTGCAGTCCTTAAAGGTAGAAAACATATCGCATGGACGCATTAAAATATTTTGCGTAATGACAAAATGGTTTTTAGAAAAGCACCACTGTTAGCACTACTGTCACAGTTCACAGGAAAATTATGTTATACAATACAGATGGATGAGAAATCAGATTTTTTAAAAAAAACACAGTTGATCCCTGAAAACAAAAATAAATAGTTTCAAATGCCAACCAGGGACAAAATAAAATGAATACTTCCTCTGGTTTGATCACTGATTATTACACTGAGATTAATGGCTACCACTCTTCTTAATGTTTACGGGTACAGTTATAGTGTGAGAACTGTTTATCCGTCAAACCTGTGGGCATGAAGAAATGGAGAAATTTTGGTTTTATGAGGACATGGAAGGATAAGGGAAGGCTGTCGGGCAAAAGCATTTGTCTTTTCTCAAATTGAGGCTGTGAGCAGGTGCGTGCCTACTCAACTTAGTGGTGTGAATCAAGCATCCTATTTTTATTTGCCTTGCATCTCTGCTTTCCTTTCCCAATTTTTCTCTCTAACACACGCAGATGTGTGCACCGCCTCTCTCCCTCCCGATCTGTCCTTTTGTTTTCCATTCAAATTTCAAGCCCTGTTGATTTCCATATGCTTAGATAAGCAATTTCGGTCCTTGATGTATGCCTTTCGTTGATTGCAATTCAATCCGTTTGAATTTTAAAAAGTGCACAGGTAATGTGGAGGATGTTCGTGAGTGTTGGCAATGTTCTGGACACAGTGAGGCATTTAGGTCTTCCGAGGTCGGTGTATCGAGCCGGGCTCGGATTCACCTACATACCTAAGACAAATGGAGTCATTTTGGCAGCGTACCTGCCGCGTGCTGTGATTAAAGAAACCACTTGTGCATGCGTTTCGATCTCTTGAAGGTGGAATCTCCCGCAATTACATTTGGGGGCAGCGACCTTTCATAGTTCCTTCATGTCCTTTTTGTGCACGCATATGCTTTTTGCTCAATAGTTCAAAGTTCATTGATGGCAGAACTGCTTTGCACCATGGCTTTTCCAGAACTATGCCACAGGACATGGCTCCCTTTTCGTTTCAATCGGCTTTATCTCTTGTGTATCTGTGATTGACTCAGGATGTACCTTTATGTGCATAAGATCGATAAATAAACGTCATGATGAATTTGTTGCAGTGTGGATTGGCCTGTGTGTGCGAGTGTGTGTGTGCAGGTGCGTGCGTGTGTGTGTGTGTCTGTGTATATGTGAATGGGGAGGTGAAGGAACGGCACAGCGGAAGGGCATGCTTCCATCACATGACAGAGTGAAGCATAACCCCGATACATGATGTTTGTTGGGAAGCATTTCTCATTGACATCCAGTCGTCTGGTGGACATTGCTGTGCATACTTAATGCACATTATAATAGTACGCTAACACTTAGCGATATCTGTGATTCATGTTCCTGCTGCAGATGGATATTAAAAGGTCTTGATCGTGTTCAGGAAAACAATGCATCTTGTGCAGCTGAGGAATTGTCCTGAGACGCACGCAGAATAGATTTTCTATGGCTTTTCTGCCCTCTTAGAATTGGTCAGTGGCATGAATTATGACGGTTGCACATTGTGCGGAGGTTTATCCATGAAAGAGACGGCACCCCACAGACAGCAATAAATAAGCTTCTCACCACATAAACAAAGTGCAAACACCCCATCGTTCTCCTGCTCAATTTTACTCCCCAATCTTCTGAACCTTTTGAGATTTGTGGCTCAAAACCTGCTGTCCAGCAGGATGCAACATTATGATTAAAGTAACTAGTATTGGCAAGTGTGCTGAAGGTAATCTATCACTCACACAGCTTGGTGCATGCTCTCCTCTTTTGAATGTGTTCTGGCCCCTCTCTCTGTCATCGTCCCATGCCAGTATGTCTGGATTCGATTGATGTGTCTTTGAAATTTATCTGTGCAAAAAATACTGCTGACAAACAGATTCCCGTACCCCTGTCAGACTTGCCTCACTTCCTCTTCACATCACTGCAATTCATAAGCAGTATTTCATGGGCATCCAGTATCAATCGTACCTCTGGTTAATCGCATTGTTTAAATGTATCATTTAATTCAATCAGAAAAATTTGGGCTAATGAACATTTGTGTTACTTTACATTTGTTGAGTTTTTGCATGTATTTTGTATAAAAAATACATTTAAGTTCTCTTTTCCTTTTACCAAAACATAGAATAGGCACTGAAATTACAGGTAAACAAATGTTATATGTAAGGAAATAAATTCAACAGAATTTTTCTGCATAATTTTCCCAGTTCAACCTGAGGAGCTGCTTCTGTATATATTTTTTTATTTAGATGTACCGTAGAAATCCTCGCAAAGTAAAAAATTCAGTTAAGTGATGAATTATTAAAGGAAAGTAGATATGTTTTCTGTTAGAGTTTGCCAAGAAAAAAATGAAATGAATTATTAAGAATTCAAAACTACCTTCCCCGATTCCCAGTATTTCTGTCAGGCGAGTCTGAATCTGGGACTCTCAGGTTTCTGTGATTACAGATCCAGTGCCAACAGCACGCTGGTTTTTTTTTTACAGCATAGTGTGTGCTTTTGTCCAAAGGAGTGCAAGGTGTGAGAATGTTATCTGATTTCAGGTTAACAGGGGTAACTTTGAATGTACAGGACTTTCTAAAATTCAAATGTCTATTTTTTTCAGGGGAAGTTTTTAAAAAAATTATTTGAATAGGAGGTTCATAGATCAGAATGTTTAATCAATTAATATCAATTTAATAATTTCTTGGCTGTAAACATATTTAATTGGTGTTCATTACACATCGCAGGTTTATAAAAATATTTTACCCTGCCTGGCCAAAAGTCATAGTCATATCATAAAAAAAGTGATAGTAGAATGCATGGCTGTGTTCAATAGTGAAAATAAGAGCATTGCCACATGCACAATGTGTCATAAACTTGCAGGAATGGGATGACATAGCTGTGTGGCCACAAAAAATTCACTTGTTAGTGAGGCTAATTGGGGGGTACCCTTTCAATTTGCTAGAAAGCATAAAGACTGGACTGTGGAGCAGTGGGAAAAGGTCATGTGGTCCGATGAGTGCAGATTGACCTGATTCCAGTGTGACGGGTACATCAGAGTTAGAGAGGGAGCCCATGAGAGCCCATGAAGGAAAGACCGTCAAGCATAGTGCTCACTGTACAAGCCCCTCGAGCCCCAGTTATGGTCTGGGGTTACTTCATTTTACCAGGTCAAGGCTTAGCAATGTCATGCCACAGCAAAATGAAGTTGGCAAACTACCTCAATGTACTGAATGACCTGGCTATCCCATCAATGGATTTTTCAATCACTGACGGCATTGGCATATTCTAGGATGGCAATGCCTAGAGTCATCGGACATAAATTGTGAAAGGGTGACACAGAGGGCATGAAGAATCATTTTCACACAAGTATGGGCTCCTACAGAGTCCAGCCCTAAGCCAATTTAAGTCTTTTAGATGTGCTAGAGAAGGCTCTACTGAGTGGTTTGACTCTCTTATCAGCCAAACATGGCCTCAGCCAAAAATTTATGTAACTCTGGTGGTCAATAAATGTTGTAATACTGCATAAGATTGTTTAAACTACACCACAACGAATGCACCATGATTCAAGCTAAAGGCTGTCCTACAAAATATTATAGCCTGCAACTTCTTTTTGGGCTGAATATAATCAATTAAAATGACTCTGTTTTCAGCTGTAAAAATGTGCACAGCTGAGCTTTTTATGAAGCGTATTTTTTGCATAACAATACAATCAGCCCAGCGGAGAAAATCTAGGGATCGAAAATTCGGAGTGTTCTCTTTCAGTTCTGTATACATTCAAATAGGAGAAGGGCATCGCTGTGAGAAATGCGCGTGGAATGTGGTTTTACTTTTTATTGTTGAAATACGCATGGGCGTCCATGGAAAAGATGTCATTTTGAAGTCGGCACGTTTATCCAAAATCTCGGTGCACTTTTCAGCATTAATGGTGCGTTGGCAGAAGTGCAAGGTACGCTTGACAAAGGCTCTGACCCAACCCTATACCATGACAGAGCATTTCTCTTTTTTATCCACAAACATCTGGCCCCCAGCCTAACCTGTAGCAACAGGATATGACAATAGCTTGTCCAGCCCGGTTTGAAACATGATTGGGGTTGTGAACAGGCTTGTCTAATTTGAAAATATCGGTAACACTTTATAATAAGGGGAAATGAATCATGTAGTTGTCATGCATTATTCCATGCATGATTCACTCATGAGTTCATCATGGTTCCTGCATTATTTTATACATGAATTCATTACAATGCATCATGAGCTAAAATGAATTCATGCTTACTGATGTCTGAATTCATGCAATGCAATTCATGCAATACAAAGACATCATATCAACTCCTCGCCAATTGCTATTCATAAACGCCACTCGAGCATAACTGACAATAGTGGGCACTGGGTACCACAAGCGGTGCGTCGGCTGCTGCAAAGGGACGCTCAGTCCTCACCCTTCAGTGCTGAATGACCTAAACCTGTCGCGGTTTACTTTTCTTGATTAGAAAGTTTCTCAGACAAATTGGTAAAACGACAATCAAATTTATTTTTGATAGTGTTGCTATACACTGCTTCACTAAATTGTGGCGTTTCTTTCGCACATAATTAACAACGTAAAATATCAGCATGTCTTCATAAATTCTGTGGCCGTGTGTCTCGCGAAAGGCGCAGGACAGTGCGCGAGGCTCACTAAGCAACAAGCTGTGAAACATGCCGGACATTTCCTTCTCCATTCAGCAATTAAGAATGTAGAAAAGAATGGATTCTCGTGACTTACAGCTACATGAGCCTCGCAGACCAATCCACACGCGCCCCAAGAGCCAGTTGAGCACAGAATTTTCCAAACCATGAGTCAAGAAAAGCGTGAGAAATCCGAATGCGTGACAGTTAACAGATGCGCGTCATTAATGAAAACTGGCCACACCTGATAATGCTGAGAGTTTTCGGAGTTTATTCAATGGTAATTTAAATGAATTGAAAACCGGGCAATAATTATCAATGTTCATTCCAACTCAACAAGTAGAACTGGCGACATATTATAATCTTTTGGATTTTTGGAGTTCAAGTACTTTTGTAAATAAAATTTTATTAAATGATTGAAAAAAGGTCATAACCAATCATTATTTTTAAGGGATGGTTTTGAGCTTCCCCTATTGCCAGTTCACCCGTAGCCACTGGTGGGTACACAAATGCTAACCTCGAGTTCACCACAGTGCAGTTCGTAAACACTGAAACCAGGTGGTCAGCTTGTAAGTTACTGGCATCGTTATCATCATTAGATTTAAAATTTGCATAGCTGCGACTGCGTCGAGCACGTGGATGTAAATGATCAAGAGTTTCTAATGTTTGTAACCACCTGAAAGCCATGACAACGAAATATCAGCGCAAGTTAGTGCAGCTGAAGGGAGGTGTTCCCTGCACTCAACCTTCACTCAGAAAGAGACGCTGTTTTCAGTGTGAGTGAGGTCCGAAAGCAAATGAGTGTTAGGACAACCTCTGACTCATTTAGTATAACCTGAAACTAACTAAGTTTTAGTACTCACTCGCACTCAGTTAGTGTGAGTGTCGTTTCTGAATACGGGCCTTAGACTCAATGATGTTGATATTTTGATTTGCAGCATTTTTTCAGAGAGATCACCCAACTTTTTTGACGCCTAGACAATAATAGTGATCAAAAATCACTCCATTTGTACTCAAAATATTATGACTGCTGTGGCACACTTAAACACAGTTTCAAATCTACGAAAGCTTTTTCTTATTTGCGAAAACAAAAGAAGACAGATTTGCATGTTTTTATTTTCTGATGCAGACCACTTAAGAGCAAGTATAGATTTAAAATGAACACCGACACTGAGACTCCTCAAACCTGAGAAATATTTACGATAAGAACCTAAAATACATTTATCAACCATGCCTCAGATTTGAGAAACGTTTTTCTGATTTGTAAAACCAAAGAAAAGGTCAATTTAACACCCCTCCTTGCATAAAGATTTTGTATTTCCCCTATACAGACCAACAAACACCAGATCTTGTTTAAAAAAATACGTAGACTGGTAAAACCAGGACTACATTATCCCAGACAGTTTATAGATTGATCAGAATGTTGTTTCAGATTTGTGAAACTTTTTCTGATTTGGTTATTGCTGTCATGGTCTTGTATGGAAAAAGTAGAATGGACAAAAATAATTAAAAAGTTTTTTTTTATGGTAATGCTCACAAATATTTGACAGCAAGTAATAATAAAAGTAGAGCTGATGTGCAATCAAACTTTCATTTTACACATATCAAAAATGTGAAGAAGTGGAAATGAAATGTGTCTTTGTTGGTACACCTGCCGTCGACAGAACAAACGCAAACACTCTTCAAAAGCTGTGACTGGGGCTTTTCATCACCTAAGTTTTGTGAGATATGAAAAAAATACATTGTCCCCCCCCCAAACAAAGGTGGTAAGATGAAATCCAAAAAAGTTAGCATTTTTGTAATCAAATGACATGTCAAGGAATTAAATCCTTGTGGGTACAGCAGCTGTCCATGAACACACACACAGGCACTATTCATTGGCCATCTATGGGGCATTTACAACCCAAATTTTATATGGCTAAGATAATATTCTGCCCTCAAACAACGGGGTAGAGTGAAATCCCTATCAGGTAAACATTCCAAAAATGAAAGGACATCTTCAAGAATTATGCCTGCGGAGGTACAGCAGCTTACACGACAAGCACTGCTCCTTGGGTGTCTATGGGTCATTTACAAAGTGAAATTTGTGAGGCTAAGAAAACTATACAGGTGCAGTGTAGGCGCTGTACCTACACAGACATAATACATGCAGGTTTCTTTTCTTTTTTGGAAACTTCACATAATATGGTTTTAATGTCACCCCCATTGTTTAGGGGCACAATGTTTAGTTTTTTTCTTAGCCTCACAAAATTTAGTTTGTAAATGACCCATAGGCACCCAAGGAACAGTCCATGTAGTCATGTAAGCTGCTGTTCCTACGCAGACATAATTCTTGTGACATTTGCAGTTGCGTTATGGCTTATGCAGTGGTGTTGTTGGTTTTGTATTTATTGTGGCCTCTCTGGGCCATCGTATATAAAAGCTTTGCATTTAATGCTGCATTGTGCGTGTGTCCATTTTACATTCAAGAAACTACAGCAAGAATTTGTGGAGTACTCTTTACATTTTAGTAGGATAACTTTATCTTACTCTCTAGCTTGATTTGTAGCAGTCGACATCTTGAGATTTCATTATTTTAATTTGCTCACAGTACTTACTATGTGTGCTTGAGTAATATTGTCCCCAGGGAGATAGCCATACTGTCCTTTTATACTTGGTTTCTATAATCCTGCTGCTCCTATTTTTGCGGGTGGATTCGGCCTCCCCGTACTCAGGGGGGTATCTTGATCACATTTGGGAAGTTCCAGGTCGTCCCTGGCACCTGTACCCTTAAAGATGCACTGCAAGTAAAGTAGGCAAAAATAGCTGATTTATTAGTGGTAAAATATTCCTCTGTATTGCATTACACAGTGAAAGTGGGTCTGTTTATATCACATATGGAGTTATTTGCTCAGTTGGAGTTTGAAGGTCACTGCACGGTATTATAGGCCTCGCAGGGGCAATTTAAAATGCAGTGGGGCCAGATATGCTTAAAGACAGGGTGCATTTAGAGGCTGTGCCTCCGTTCCAGTTAGATTTAGAGGCAGAAATAATGAAATTCCTGCCTGGAATTTAGATGACAATTTAACTGATTTAGTGAATACTCTGCTGCGAATACTGCGTTATTTTATAATTTTTTTAGGGGAAAAAAATTAAATATTAAATTTTTTTGGAATAGAATAACAACAGTATTGGTTTATTGTACCACAAAATGAAAAAAAAAATCTCATCTAGATATTTTTTTCTGAAGAATATTTTACTCATTCTAATATATGTGAAAATACAAATTTGTCATGAATAAATAATGTAAAAGACTTGGTTACACCCCGCAACATGGTCCTGAAATGCGCATAAATAAGTACTTGTAATTATGTGTTCTGCTTCTGATTACACAATGTCCATTTCTACAAAAAACATTTTTAAATAAATAATATAAACAGCAGCAGTACAGGCAAAATATGAGTGAGATGGTTGCTTGTTAACACTAAAATTCAATCACATTCAAGCACATTCACATTCATAGAATAGCCGGCTGCAATGGACAAACAAGTAGTCTGAGCCGTCAGCTAATTTCTCTGCATCTCCTTGCAATCTCCAAACAGAATACCAGACAGGCGTCCTCCTGCACTACAGTACTGTAAATTTATTGGCAATCCTTTCTGGTTGGCAGATTTATCTCAGAGCAACATGCTTCTTTGGTGCTGAATAAAACATAGTTGCACCCACTGTCCAGAATAAATTTCATTAATAGCTACTCTTATTGTCTTTGCAGGAGAATTGCTGTTTATCTTCCGCTTGCAGATAGCTGTGCACCCATTCCGTGAGTGCAGAAAAATGTATGGAGACAAGCCAAAATCCTTTGTAGCCCCCATAGCATTTTCTGTACGTATACATAGTATACTACTGAATTGAGATTTTATCAAGTCTGCCTTATTACTGAGGCTTGGAAAATTTTGAAATGGCGATTACAAGACTATCAAGGCAGTGCACTCCAAATCACACAAGAGATCCTTGGCACTTTAAAGGTAGGAGGGACCGAGAAAAGGGAGGGAAGAAGTCTTGCTCTGTCTTGGGTTTGCTCCTGGATTCATGTGCTTTGAATTGGTAAACTGTCAGGAAACAAAAAATGCTTTTAGTAGTTCAACTTTGTTTACACTGTATTTATCATTACTTAGAGGAATTTTAACCTACAATGTAATACCTTTATGAGCACATGGTTTGGCTGTTTTAGCATTTCTTGGATAATTCTACTCTAGAGTCTAGTGGGTAGGTTTTTCCTCATATCAGCTGTATGGAGTACGGTTATATGCAATATATTTTTATCCAAGTAATGTTCCTCAAGAGCTGTGTGAGGACTGAATACATTTGGAATTCTGTGTACACAAATGATGCCCTTCACAGGTCTTATGAAGTCGGGCTTTTGATATTTAATTGTTGAATAATTTTGAAAATTAAATGTTTGACATAGAATTATGGAATATTTTGGCAGCTTCTGGCCTGAGCTATTATGTCCAGAGATGATTTTGAACTAAAATTTTATGGAAATGAATCATTTTATGTTACATTTTAGAAGAACAAGTTTTACTAAAGGTAATATGTTTCAGCCTGTTAAATGAACAGCAGTAACAGCAACAGTTTTACTGATGATTTCCTTGCTCCATAGATCAGCTTATGATTCAAGTAAATCTATTTTGTTGAATTTCTGTCAGTCAGTAGTGTCAGGTTGGCGTTTAAGTCAGGCATATCCAACATTTTTCAGACAGTCGAGTGGAATTGTGCCAGTCAGCCTTTTCAAACGCTCAGTAAGTCCTCCCAAACTGCATCTGTTTTTAGGGGGGTGTTTGTCATTAAATCTCATTCAACCCTGCTTTTACAAGCATGATTCACCCCTCAATTGTGTACCCACCTCTTAAACAGTCTTAATTCCCCTATTGCAGTCTGTTTCCAATAATGTGCATGAAGCACTGCATGTTCATCTTGTTCTACCTGAGAGCAGGTTAGAATATTAATGTGTTTTTTGCCGTACCCACTGCAGTAGATGCATACGGAAGCATTCTTTGCTCTCTCTTGCACTCATCTCATTCTTTCTTTTACAAGGGTTAAATCCTGATGATCTCTTTCAAGGCAATCTGCTGATGTCCCTTTGAACACTCAATTTGATTTTATCACTTTGATACAGTCAGATGTACCCCTTTCATATCATCCTTTTAAACCACTACACCAAAGCGGGTTGCTTGTTTTTCACGGCGTATTTGAAAGAAACAAGCGATTCCATATAGCTATTTTGTGAAATCAGGCACACTAGCCAGAAGCACAGGCTAACTTGGCAGTGCAAAGATGTTTGGGATTTGAAGGGCGCAGACAATCGAAATACTAGTGTGATTTTTTTATTTTTCTTTGTATCAAAATTGAAACGCAGTCTTTTAACCATGTAAAATCAACTTGCATATCAACACATTTGAAAGAAATATGATTTATTTTGAAATTTTGTTTCGGGTTCAGATAATGCTGCTATCGTGCAATGAAGTCGTAAATTTTCTGGTGTAATATCAATAATCAGGATAATTTTGAGCAGATGACTTATCAAATTGTGTTAAGATAAGCTGGATATTGTTAATGAGTCTTTTTTTTAGCAGTAAATGCACTTGTACCCTTGCATAAGCATAAACACAGGCAGCACAGAGAAGGAAAGACCGGGAGGAGGTGCGGAACCTCACTTTTGTTATGAAAGCAAAGATGACATCAGCGGTGAACCTTGTACTCTGAAATAATACTTAAGATTATATTGTGAAATCCTCGCTCCATTCTTACTTCTACTTTGCATTTTAGTACCGAGAGCTGTTTTTACGTAGGACATGATGGTTCAGGTATGCCATTTATCTACAGGTTTTTTTTTTCCTTAAGTGAAGTTATTACTGGGAAAAGAGTTTCCAACCTCATTCCCCCCAGCTATTGACTAACCACAAAAGAAAGCTTCCTGAACTTTGGTTTATTTAACCCTCACATGCACAGCACCTTAAAGCCCTCAGCCCCTGACTGGGATTAATAACCTGTTCATGAATATTCTGCTGCTAGTGTGAAATGCCACGCTCTTTATTATACATTATGCATTATGCATATTTTTTGTTATGATTTAGGGCTTTATAGCCCGTGAACGTTCCCTATTGTGTACTCTCTAAGGAGGTTGTGACGGAATACAGTATGGCAGTTAATAATCATGTGGTCACAGAGTGCATGATTGAATTAATGAAAAATATTCATTTAAGGGTTGGCAGTGTTGCTTGCTGTCGGGGAGCGCTCTTTCTTGGCTTGCTAATGCATCACGCTGCTTTAATCGTTGCTGGGCCAGGTGCATTTGTGACCTGCAGTCTGGCTCACTGGGAGATAATGGGTCGGATGTGTTTATCATCTTTGTCTAATACACTAACGTGGTAGAAAGGGGAAAAATATAGATGCCCAGCCAAGGCCAGGCTCTTACACTCTGTTAATGGTCTCGTCAGACTGGTGATCCCGCGCCCTGGTGGTCTTTTCACCATGTTTTAATGTAATGCGTATCAGTTATCAACTTCAGATGAGATTTTCTCTTCAATGCTGTTGAATTTTTGTGTTTGCGGTATGTCGATCTTTCCTCCTACACACAAAATCCCATGAGTCTTTTTGTGTCATGGGTCTGAAGTGCAAGGGGTGGGTGAGTGCTTCCTGTGATTTGGGGCGTGCATCGTCTCCTGTTTGTTCTGAACTCCCAAGATTCTGTCTCAGTTTTTAATTGGAAGTATTTGCTCCCACATAAAGATGGGCCCCCAGGGAATGGGTAAACGTTGAATAAACACCCTCAGGATCATCTCTTTCATTTTAGGAGCAAGTTTTAACTTCTGAAGTAATGACAAAATATGCCGAATTCAACCTTTTTTTCTGTTGCACGTTGCTGAGGATTATTATTGGAGGATGTAAAAGCTTGTTCTGCATTGCAAAATGTATAAAATACACAGGACTTAAAAATTAAAATAATTATTGAATATTTGCAAGTTCATTTCTAGTGAAACAATGTGCTACAATTGTGGACGTTGCCTCAATCAACGGTTTTTTGTTTTCTGTTAATAATTGAATGGCCATGAAATATTCTGTTATGCATTACATTTCCTCCTTGGTCAGTAGTGACTGGCTACAGCTAATGAAATGATAAATTTTTTGAACTATGGTGTACTTCTGATGAAGTGTAAACTCTGGCGAAGAAAAGGGCTCAGAAACAAAGCAGTGTCAAGGCTGTTTAAAATGCTACTTAGGCGGAGTCTTCCAGATTGATGCCCCCTACCCTTCACCCAATAGCCTGCCTTGTCTGGTTGAAACAATCTGGGATGCATCACCTGGATGCCATCTGCATGGAGCTTAGCTTTGCCAGTGCCACAGCTGAGATTTATACATCTGAGCTGTGGCAAAAATGATTATAATTAATTCTGACATTTTCCTGTTTGTTGTTCCTTCCCAAAATGCTGTCTTACACTGCTTTGATGCAGGTGTGAGAGAGAGAGAGGTGGTGTGTCTGTTCACTGTATCATACTCACCTGACAGGGTTTCAGATGTTATCCCCTCCCACTTTTTGGAGAGGAAAATTTCAGGAGGTCACACTTCTTCACTATCTCCAGGCCTTGTTCCTCTCTCCTTTCTTCTCCCCTTCAGTTTATTCCTTTTTTTGTGATCCTTTGTTCACATGTTACAGTGGAAGGCTTGTTGCCGAAGTTTGGTTACCAAGAACAACGGCAGACAAGGGAAGCCCTGCAGCATTACTGAGAGAAAAGCATTATTAATAATTAAGTCAGAGAAATGTCACTACTGGAAAAAGTGTAATCATTTCTCTGCTGAGTTTAGAGATCTGCTCTGAGATGTTTTCCACTCTTCCCCAAAGGCACAATGCAAGACAGAGGGGATGGGAACTTAACCGCTGCCTTGAAAGCATCAAATAGATTTCCACTCTCTCTACTCTCTGAGTCGAAGCAGTTAAATCATTAATATTTGAACCTATTAGTAGCAAAGCAAATTTCCAACTGAGTTTTTAAATTTTTAATCACAGACACATTGATTTCAGTCTCATTTGCTGTTAAATAAAATCTTACGAAAATACAAATATCTTACGCTAATTATTTAATCAATGTCAGCTGAGAAAGTTTGTTTCTGAACGTATTCATCCCAATAAAAATTCAGCAGAGTGAATAGATGACAAGTTACTTACTTTCATAAAGAATGAAATTAATTATTCCTCCTGAAATTAGTTAAGGATTATAAAAACCCAATTTTAATTCTAATATTGCTCAATTATTCTTTTTGGAGCATTCAATATTTCATTATTGTTTCCCTTGGGCATACATTCACTGAGGTCCATGATATTTCAGACAAAGATATACTGTTTGTAAACAGTTCATTTTAGGAAACTATTATGGCCCGATTTTATTAATGCTTTGGTTGTCAAAATGGTCATGCATGTTTAGTAGGGGCAGACCCAGTAGGCCTGGCTGTTATTCATAATTTTACCCAGTAACATACGTCATTATTTTGTCTAGTGTTCATTTAAATAGACTCAGCTGCATCTCCAGGAAAAATTTCTGCTTGTTGTCTGACTCAAATGTCCCACCCACAGTGTTTTGGGATTGGTTAAATTGAAATAGCCATTTAACTATATTTCATATAATGTGTAAGGTAAATGAATAGTTTCATATAATGTGTAAGGTACATGAATAGAATTTGTTGCGAAATCAGAGTGCAGCATACAGCAGTAACAACAGTCATCAATGACTACGGCTATTTCGATGATGGCATTGCCCCATTCTCAATTTGTGTGTGCTAATGTTGGGCAACTCTAATGAAAAAATGGGAGCATAATTTTATTGTCTATCCTGACAGATAGCCTAAATACATAAACATATTATTGAAGCAACAAACAGTTTGAATACAAAGTAGGCGAGACACCTTTTGTAAAGATAATTGCTTTTATACTATAACTGTCTTGTTAGCCTACCTATCAGGTATGTTAGTTATCTTGACCAGCCATTTAGCTAGTCATCAAAAACTTACTGGACAGCTGGCAATAATTTTTTAATCTCATTATCAACTACTCATGTAAATAATTGGGGGTTTCATGGACAAGAAATTCACCGGCTCCAAATAGGTCAAGGAGGTCACCAGTCTCAAATCAGAGCCGATCAAGCAGCCACACATGGTATTTGTCCTGATACACACACCTTCTGTGCTTTTTGCAATCAACTTTAGTAGTCATTAATTTTCTACCTTCAAAACTGCCACCTCAGTGAAATTTAGCAAGATATGGTTTACATCTGATGTAGGACAACTTAAGGAATGGCTTCAAGTCCCCCTCTCATGAAAATCATGTTATTCCTAGCTCTTGGAGATTTAATTTAGTCCTTCCTCTACCTAAAAGCTGACAAAACATGAAAGCAGACTGTGTCAGCGTTGTTGCGCCATTCCTTGTTTGTGTTGTGGCCTAACAAAACAGCCTAAGAGCGGAGCATAACTTTTGCTTATTCCCTGCCCACTCAAAGCAGTGCTGTGACGGTTCGTTCAGGAACCACACGCAAGAGATGGAAATCCAAAAATGTATGCCTTTAATGAAGTCCGAGTGGGCCAGTGGGCCAAAACACAAGAATTACCAAGCCACAATACAAAATCCAAAAACAGAGTCGACTAGACAGGCAGGGCTCAGAACCAGTTGAGTTGAGATAACCATTTGAGCAATACTTGAGAAGTGGGATAAACAGAGAAGATCTCATAAGTGTATGCCCCTGATCTCAATTATGTCTTGGAAATTTTGAAGGAGAATTAAAAATAACAACTCAAAAAAAAAAGATTTCTATGGTATCTATGGTATGGTATCCCCAACTTTTATTCGGTTTTGCCTGTGATTACTGTTGAAATCTTTTTTATTTTTTAATTGTTCTCTTCAATTCCCCTTCAAAATAACCAAGACATAATTGAAATCAGGGGCATACAATTATGAGATCTCCTCTGTTTATCCCACTTCTCAAGTTTTGCTCAAATGGTTATCTCGACTCAACCTCCTTTCTCTCAGTGGTGTCTTGTCTCTTTTTAGCTTATCTCTTGCTCCTAATGGACCTTTTGGAGAAGTAACTCAGAAACAAATGATCACAGAATGATACGATTATGAGAAGCTCAAATTCATCACAAGAGATGAGATTGAGCAACAGATGAGCAAGACACTTTTCCTATGGGGAGTTATAAGTGCACAGATAACGAGTGCAGGAAAGTAAATAAGCACGTGCGAGTGATCTCGCAGAAACGCAGGGGGAGACAGGTAAAGCTGAGCAAGAGGCGGAGACTAGAACAGGGCGATTGCTGAGAGGGAATTAGTACCAATTAGTTGCGGTGCAACTTTACAGATTTAACAAGAGTGCTCATTCGTAAGTAATCTATATACATGGATTAGTTGTGATAGTAGACTATGATACCAAATACAAATATTAGTTTTGTTGGTAATCAGAACAGTAAGACAAAGGAAGTAAATGAGAATTGAAGTAATATATTAAACACCAGAAATCATTGAAATCACCTGAAGCATGTGAGCACACAGACCGGGAAGATGGACTGAACCAACTAGATCACAAGACAGGGGAGACAAGTGCAACGGAACAGAAATGGAATGAACTAAAACCTGAGAATAACAATAACCAAAAAGAATAAATAAAAGACAAAATCATGAACAATGAACTTGAACATAAATATGAACATAAACATGACAAAAACCATAACCATGACAAGTGCATAGTTACTGAGACTGGCAGCAAGTTCTGAATTTGGTTTTTCTCCGATGCAGACTTCAAAACCTTGATAGATGCCAGTGATTACAAAAAAAAAAAGTACATTTGGGACCTTTGGATTTGATGATGTTTGATGTTCTACTGTATGCTTTATGCCTTATTAAAGCACATGGAAAAAGGAGAGCTTTGTAAAAGTGGGTAATGTGATATGATGTTTGTCAGCCTGTTGTTTCAAGCATGCTCCTAGGCAAGTATTATGTTTCGATAAATATAGGACTTGATGATGGAATGTGTGGGTTCTCATATATACTATTATACTATGAAGATAAATTCAGTTTAAATAAGTAATCTGCACCTAAAACCATTAACATTTACTGATCCCATGTTTCAATTATGCTATTCTGAATGTTCTCCACATTGCAAAGGTTAATATAGTTTCTCTTAAGCCCTTTGTGCAAAATACAAAATAATGCCAATTTTTCCTGTTATGCACAAGCCTATTTTTGTGTTATAACTAGGTTTTTGTGTCACAGAGACTCTACAGAATTATTCCAGTGAAGCAAGACATTTGGAAATTCCATTACAGAATTGTATAGGAATTAAATTTTGGGATTTACGGACGCCGGCTTCTATATCTGCGCAAAGGGTTTAATTGAGAACTGCTTATGGTAATTTGCAATAATAACACATTAATAAAATAAAAGGCAGTGTGTCATATTTTCACTGGAAAAAAATATGCCTGAATGGGAAAAAGTTTTTTTTTTTAGGCCAATAAGTTAGTATTGGACTCTGGTGCCTATTCCTGTTAGTATTTTTCCCCTATTTCATTTCAGTTCACAATAAATACAGTTGATAAAATTTTATTAGAAAATTTAATTAAAGGCATTTAAAGGAGGTTGTGCTTAAGGGTTTCTATTCTGCTATATTTTGTCATAAAATTAATATTTTTATATTTTTTAGGTCCCTGACTATTAATGGCACCCACAGCCACTGGTTTTTACTTCAGATAATGGTATTGGTATTGTCTCCAAATATTGGTGAAAAGTCTCCTTGATTATTAATAAAAACGTATTGGTCAATCTCTTATTTTTGGTACTTTGTCACAATTTTTAGTACTTTTCACGCAATGTAAACCTTATGATCAGTGATCCTTGGACATCATCTTGTGATTCTCTGGTGATGTTCTACCAGTGCAGGCGCTACATTCATCCTCAGCTCCCACTTGGTGTAGGGCCCAGTTGAATCAGATTTTCTCTCCAGCATATATGAAATGCATATATTATTGGATTGATTGATTGTGAACAATTTCTTACTGGAACCAAACATGCCATCTCTTGAAGTTTGTGATCAACTGGCATTACCAGGTGATCCGTGCGGGCTTATATTGGGACTGTCTTCAGCCCCTGCCTGGTTCAAAGGCCAGCTAATTGAAGGTTTCTTTATTATATTAAAAATTTGCTCAATTGGAATTCTGTTTCCATAGGATTGAGCTTTATCTAGTGAGTATCAAGGCATTTGATTGAACTTCAGCTCTTGAGGAATTAATCAAAAGTTGAGGATACTGTGGATTCATGTTCATTCATCCACCATCACCGCCGTGTCTGCCGTATATCCGCCACCACGTCCGTAGAGGTTTCTTGTGATAAAATTGCAGGTAACCACTGTTGACCAATTTTATTTGTATTTGACATTGGCAGTAGTAGAGGTAAGGTCCGATCACCTTTCAATTTTGGTAGGTATTGTATAATAAATTAATCAATTAAGGGTCTAAATAGCACAAACTGGCCCATATCTCACTCAGTGTCACATTTAGCATTGAGTTTGAATCAGGGACTGATAGGAAGTGTGCACCAGTTTCTGACCCTGGGTTTAATTTTTGGCCTTGGCTTCAAGGTAAAACAGGAAATCGCCTTGTGTCTTGCTTTACTGCCTGCTCAACCTTTGGGCAGAGCACATTTTGTGTCACTATTTCTAACTGAAAGATATCTTGAACTTAAGAGATCAGATTTTCTTTTTCAGCATTACAGACAGCAAATGATTCATCAGGCCATGTTCAACACATCTCTCAATTCAAAACAGCGACTCAAATTGTGCTTGACCAAAAGGGAGTAGGCAGTTATAGGCTGAAATTATATTTAGAGCTTAGGTAATGGAGGATAGGATGTCATGTATTGCAGATCAGTTTGTGACCTTAGATTTGACCTTCGACTTTGGCTTGAAGGTCAAACTCAAAAATGGCCTGTTTCTCGTTTATTATTGCATTTAGACATTAGGTTTGTAGTAGGGACTGATAGGAAGATCAGATAAGTGCATCAGTTTTAGACTTTGGGTTGATGTTGGGTTCAAGGTCAAAGAAGAAATGCCCCGCATCTTGCTTACTGCTGAAAGCCTTGTGCACCCAGACCCATGAAAGATGTACCTCTGTCACTCTATATTACTTTATTCTGGCAAAAATATATACTGTGTCTAAGATTAAAGCCACCCTAACATTAGCACGATTCTTGTTCCCGCAATGCCACACACTGCGTCATGGCAATGATTGAAGTCTGGAAGGAGCATCAAGAGTGTGTGAAGGGTGCGTGCCATGTCGTTGAGAGAATTTTGAAATCTTCAAAAATTCTGCATGCAATGTTCGTGCCATGTGCGTGCCACTTGCGTGAACCATGCGTGTACACTACGCGAACTTGGCGCGAACACTGCCGATAGTGCGTGTCGATGCATGCCGTGTTAGGGTGTTGCCACAAGTTGTTCATGTGATCATGGCACACCCAGTTCACACATAGTTTGCGCACATCACGAAACATTCGCGGATGGCAGGAATGCGTTGTTTGAGCATAGTTCAAATTTTTGGCCGCGCATGGCGTAGACAGTGCGTAACTTATACGTGTACAATGCGCGAACAGGACACAAACAAGGCTCCGTGGCATACCACCGAAATGGCACTTCTTGCCACGACGCATTGCGGGGACAAAAATCATGCAAGTGTCAGGGTGGCATAAGTCACCAACTGTCCTGTTCAATGAAGCATATCAAATATCAGCCTCATTGATTGCTTAGCCATGTAGTAACTTGTGAGGGACGTCATTACACAATATATAGCCACATTATTTGCTGAGATTTCTTTGAGGCACTGATGGAAATGTGTAAATTGTGAATTAGTTTGTGACCTTGGACTTGGGCTTTGATTGTAGGATCTTGGCCAAATAATGATCTTTCACTTTTCCTTGGGTGTTTTGTTGCAAATAATTCAAGCATCCAGGGGTACACGTATTGGTTGTGAGAGACCAAACTGTTCAATTCAGTGAAAGTAAAATTGGAGTCATGTATCCCCCAAGCAAAACCGTTAGTGACAGCCTGTCAAAGGGATGAAGTAAAGCAACATTTGCTATTTACAAAGATCTGAATGGGGTTTAGATTGGACTGAAGTGACATTTCCACTGAAATGCTGAGTCGTGGCGGGTTGCCGGCTTTGTTTTGTCTCTATATACTTAATGTATGCTAACCTGAATTGTACTGTGGAACTACCAGCTTTGCCTAAAAGCGAGGGCAAAGCGTGCCAATACCAGCCCACAATGGGGCCATGTTGAAGCAGCCATGAGTTAATAGGTCAAAACGTGTTGTCATATTAGCCAACTTTATGCGTCATTGACTCAGACCTGTCCTCAGATTGTTGCTGGAAACATTGGTCATTGAATGAGTCTATGACTCATACTGATGTTTTCAGTCATGTTAATTTTTCCACTAAAGAATCATGGAACACCTACTTAGCTTAAAGAAAAAAACTTAAATGACAACTGTAAACAAAAAGTGCATTTTGATTAGTAAAATTAAGAAATGCATGTCTGTCACTTGAATTGATGCAAATCATATTTCATCGGCAGTGTAGTACATGGTAATTATTGTGCCAATACTCACAATTAGCGTTAAGCGATGTATATGTTTGGCTTCACATTATATCAGGCCTATTTTCTCTAATTTTTTTTTCACAATTTGACCTATCAGTAAATACCAAGATGATTAAATGTTACATTACTGAGAGAAAGCGTTTGTATCCTTCCCTATTACTTCTTATTTTGCTTATTCTAGAACACCAATTCTGGAATAGTTGGGACGAAGTGTAAATTGTGAATAAAATCAAAATGCTATGACTTTTAGATCACATGAGCCAATACGTTATTTACAGTAGAAGCCAGATAACATTTCAAATGTTGAAACTGAGACATTTTACATTTTTATCCACAAAATGAGCTTATTTCAAATTTTTTGGCAGCAACGGGTTTCAAAAAAGTAGGAACACAAGCAAACAAGGCCTGAAAAAGCAAATAATATATAAGAGGATCAGCAGAAAGAACATTTAGCAAGTAATAAAGATAACTGGCATCAGGTGTGCAGGGCCGTCGCATAGGGGGGGGAAGGGTGATGACATTTATAAGGGCCCACAGTCCATTGGGGCCCACAAAACCCACAGTAACCACCACGACTAAATTATTATCCATAGACCTAACTGCTATTCATACTAATGCACCAGAGTTAATCACAAAGCCACAAAGGCATGCTATATTGATGAAATAAATTTCAACAACCCCCTTCTTAAAAAATGGTTCAGTCCATGCTTTGCGCTCCTCTTGGAAAATTATGCATTTTTGCTTGCGAGGCTCGAGAGAGTACTTTTGCTTGAGAGTACGTGCAGCCCACACACATAAATCTGGACAACAGAAAAGGATAGAGAGAGAGAGGCCAGCAGAGCAGGGGCCCAGAAAACTACAAAATTCTTCTCAAAGGATGGTGAGAAAGTAGCTTGCTATGTTAGCTGTTCAGGCTGGTTATTCAGCTGCCAACTTTACGTTAATGTAACATGCGGTCAGCTGAGTAAATAATTGCCTGACAAGAATGACATTACTCCGTTATTAATGGTATCATCTACAGAAAAGATCGGTAGGGTCATTATTCGCCAGCCATTATAATATACCGTCAAAAAATGCGGTAGCAGCAGGACTCATTTATCCATTCTTATTATGAGTGGTATCTGCATACTTGGCTGTCGTGACTGTACAGGCTAGGTTTGGATAGGGAACTACATGCAGTCTGTGTGGTAACCTTAGGTGTAATTGAAACAGTCGCTTGCCAAGGCGGACATTTTACCTTCTTACAAAAGTGTTCACTAAAACCAAACTGCTACTTTGTTCCTTATCTGCTCATGATTTTTTTTTTCTTTAATTGTGGCGTCCTGCGATGCATTTTGCTTAATAACCACAACATGAGATTCAAAGCCCAAATCCTGGCTGTCCTGAGCAGCCAATTCCAAACATGACTTTTTTTTATAACAACATCTCACTCGCGACTCGGTAGTGTTAGCTGACATCAAGCGTGTTCGGTTGTGGTGGCTCACCCCATGAATGTATCTCCACACAAAATATAGTTCCACAAAGGAAAATGCAGGTTTCAATCGGAGATACAAAATATGTGCTACTTCCACCGTTATACATATTACATACAGTCATATATTACAGGGAATCCATTTAGCTTATATTTTCAGTTTGAATTTGAACGAAATATTCCACCTTACATGTGTATTATTCTGCTCAATAACCAGTTTAATTCCACACTCTTACTAGGAAGTCTGGTTGCTAGGGAAGTTCCATATGGTGGTTCTCACATTCACATTGCCAGGCAGGTTCTATTTCAGTGATGTGTTGGTTGAACAGGGATGGCAGTAATCCTGCCTGGGTGTGTCTCCTAAAATTTAACGAAAAATCTATAAAACTTTGTTCAATTGGTTGATCTAGCAACTAATATGTCAATTACTTTTCCTCATTGGGCCATATCAGGATGGATAGCTTTTGAAAAAAAAAGGGGGGAAATGAAATTTTCATTGAAAAACTTCATTTTGTGTTTACTCAGGTTATCCTTTTCGAATTTTAACATTCAAGTGTGACAAATATGCAAAAATAGAGGAAATTGGGATGGGGGAAAATGCTTTTTCACAGTACTGTATTACTGTGTGAGTGCAATAAACCAATTGTAGAATGATAAACGGTGATTTTAAGTTTTGAGGTTATCACTTGCCATTGCTCTGCTCCTGGGACATACAGAAGGTGAGTCATTAGTCATGTGACACACATTGACTAACTAATACCCCCTTCACACCGGATTGGAGGTGCCACTGCGGATTTTTGTCGAAATCGCCATCACCGCAGTGACAACGCCAGTAGTGTTTTCATAGTTTTCCCCCACCCGTCAAATATTTATTTTTCTTCGCGGTGCTACTGGGAAACCAGGGCGGAATTACGGTGGGGTAACTGAGGACATGGCGATGCCATTTAGTTGCCACTACAATTTGATGGTGATGCCACGGCGATTACTAGCGGCAGTATTGCGGTGTTGGCGGCAGCGTTGAGGTGCTACTGCGGGGATGGCGATATTACTGAGGTGCTACGGTGGTCGTGCTGCGGCAGCAGGTAGGCTACGTGTCAGCTATAAATGAGAGGTGGTTTTCGTTTGAAATTCGTTGTAATATTTTGTCTGCTGATGATTTATTCCTATAGTGATGCTACCGAAACGTGGCACAAGAGTTAAAAATGACTTCGCAGTAGCACCCCCATACCCGCAGTGCTCCCGTGGTAGCTCCGTCTTAACGCCGCCATCACTACCACGGGATAGCTGTAGGATCGCCTGACTACTTTTTTGGCGATTGCACGGCGGTTGTACTTCGGAGACGGTGATGGGGGTGCTACTGAGGTCCTTGTACGGCTCCACGGCGGTCATGGCGGTGCCACGGCGATTGGTCCAACCTGCGGTTGCACTGCGGAAGTTTTGAACATGTTCAAAGTTTCCTCTGTGCCACCGTTAGAGTCTGCGGTTTTGACAGTTTTCTGTGGTGCTACAACAATCAATTGCGGAACTACTGGGGAACCATGGAGATCATAGCGGCGCCACTGCGGCTTATGACATACAAGCTCCGCAGTGGCACCTCCAATCCGGTGTGACAGGGGCTTTAATATAAACATAATAATTTCATCCATAACATAACTGAATCGACATATTGAATGAAATGAAGAGAAAATGGTAAACCACTTCATGAAAGCATTGACTTTTAAACCAAGAAAGCACTGTGAACGCATTTCTGTATTCTAAAGAAGGGAAGGTAGAGATTAGTCAAATAAAGGCAAAAACAAAATAAATTGACGGAAACGCAAGTGCAGTTTAAATATTTTGTGCTTTGCATTTTGGAGTGAATACAAGATGATAGTTGCTATCTTCACAGAGTACTGAGACCTCACAAAGCTCCACCTGCATGTGTAGGCAATTTGTACCACACTTAGTGGATCTTGAAGAAAAAAGACATTTGTGTTTTGTGCCAAGTAATGTGTGCGTGTTTCTGAGAAAGGCATGTACACCTCTGTTGTCTTAATGCCTTCTTTTTAAGACTGTCGACATCATTTTAAAGCTTTTATTTTTCATTTGCATGGATGTGGAGATTCAATAGCTTGAGAATCGTTTTAATTAACTGCTGACAATACCTGAGCATTTAAGCTTTATTTACGCAAATTCTCTGTTGCCTGCGAAGTGTCTCACCAATAAATTATTAGAAATCAGAGTCTCTCGAAAATTCTCTGGGGTTTTAATTAAAGCTTCAATTAAAGCTATGTAAATTCAGAGGGAAACTGACAATTAACTTCAAATATTAGACACTAGGGGTATTTTATTTCCCAAAAATATTCCTTTGATCACTGCAAAGTTAATCAGTCATCTCAAAGATCACAACAGCTGTGAGCTCCCTTAAAATCCACATGGTTGAAATACACTTTGTTAATATTGAAGAAAAAAAAAACTGAAATATGGTAATGTGTTGATGAAATGATGAAAGCTCCTTTTCTCTGAGTAATGTGACTTACTGGAACATTCAACACCAAAAGTTAGCTTCAGCATCTTTGTCAGTTTTCTTTGAATGAACTTTCAAATCAAATCTGTTCTTCCCTCATTGTTTGACTTTCAGAATTCCTGCACATCAAGCAGTTTGAGCAGTATGATCCCAAGAGCCCCCAGACTTTAAGTGGGGAGCCCTTTATATCCAACATGCTACACTGAATGCACTATTGTAGGAATAATTAGAGCAAATATATTTCAGAAAGGTATGGTAGATGTAGTGATCATAAATTGGCTTATTAAAATAAGCTATGGGGAATTTATTTCTGAAGTAGCCATTGGCATGGGGAAAAGTAAAATACCTGCAGTAATAGCTAAACTGTCACATCCTCAATGTTCACTTAATTTCTTTTTCGTTCCCTGCTGTCCAGCCGTATGTGTCGGTTGCAGTACTGTCTTCCTTAATTGATTAATTATTGCCTCATTCCCCCCCCCACCTTGTGCCTTCACGCTCCCCTTCCCGTTCTTGTTAATTGGCATCAAGTGTATTTCAGTATCTGTGTTGTATTTCCCCTTCACTGGATTGTCTTGTTCGCCTTATTGTGCTTTAAAGATCTACTCTAATACCCTGAAATTATATGTGTTCTGTATAATGAAAAACTGAGAGCCAGTGAATAGTAAAATAGTGAATAGTAAAAACTATTTAGTCGAGACTGTGGCTAAGTGGCTCACAGAGAAGCAAATTCACTTGTTCCTTCAAGCCTTGGTGTTTGAGAGTGTGCACAATCCTGCGAGCCAACTTACCCATGGATTGCTCTCCCTGTATCGACCGGGGACCAGTTTCCAGCCACTGCTACCCTTACCGCCTTGATCCTGTCTGCCACTTGCTTGACTCGGACTGTCTCAGACTATTCTGCTGCTAAGCTCCTATTGAGTTTTTTCACCACGAGAAGTGGAAAGTCCTGCCTGTGTCAGTCTCTGCATTCAGTTCATTTGAATGCACTCTGTTTATGCTGCCTGGATCCTTTCCCACTGTTTTCGCCACAATATACCGACCCCCCAAGCCCCACACTGACTTTTTTTTTTTTAAATTTGGCATCTCTAATCCCACCCGAATCAGGAATGCCCAATTGGTGAACGATGTACAAAGCTTGCTCAGGATAGTGAGGACAGTTCACGGCTCTCCTCCAAAGCAAATGCCTGTCAACCACTGATTCTTATACACTCATTGGTTGAATCCTCGTAAGTTCAGAACGAGGGCGGAGGATACCCGGACATGAGTCTTTCTGACGAGCGCCCGTCTGGCCAACAGGAGGCGCTGGAGCAACAAACAAAGCTATTATTGTAAACCCAAATCCGGCAGTCCCTTCCCAATTTGGAACACTGTAGCGCGATGGCCAATTGTGCGCTACTCTGAAAAAGCTGCCGCCCCCTGCTGGTGGTTACGCCGGGGCTTGAACCCGCGACGTGATAGTCAACTCTGCACTGCAGCGCAGTGCCTTAACCGAGTGAGCTATCCGGCAGCTCCACACTGACTTTTTAACTGACTTTGCTACTCTTCTTACACAACTTTCCACTCAGTCACCTAACATAATACTTCTGGGAGATTTCAACATGCACATTGACGATAAAAATCTGCCCCTCACCAGAGACTTTTTATCATGCCTTGACAGTTTTGGATTTCATCAGTACATTGACTTTCCGACACATATCAAAGGTCATACTCTGGACTTACTCTGCTGCTCTGGTCTCATCCTCTCCAACTGCACCTCCGACAATCTTCCCATAAGGGACCATTTCCTCCTCACATTCAGTGCTGCACTCTGCCTCTCTGCAATCAAACCTCCACGTCTCATCTCATTCAGGAATTTAAAAGATATTAATGTTGACACTCTCTCCTCCAAAATTGACAGTATCTCAATCCCGGATTTTCTTTCCAACCCTGATGATCTTACAGCGCTCTACAACAATGGCTTAAACAACATCCTCAATTCTCTTGCCCCACTGAAAACTCGGACTGTTTTCTTTTCATCATCTGCGCATTGGTACACCCCTGAACTCCGGACAATGAAAACTAAAGGGTGTGTAGGCAACTGGAACGGATCTATAAAAAACTGGACTCATAATACACAAAAACATGTACAAAACCCACATTCTTCATTACAAAGACTCCATTGCACACACTAAATCTGCTTATTACTCCGGTCTCATCACATCCAACGAAGGAAATACCCAATCACTATTTTCACTACTCAATAAGATCCTCCAGCCTCCTCATTCCTTACCCCCCCACTTTCACTATGTTGATATCTGTGACTCCCTGATGCTGTTCTTCAATGATAAAATCAACTCCTTTCACCAGCACCTTTGTTCACACCCTCCTCCTCTCTCCACACCCAAACCCTTCCTCTACAGTCAGACCTTTTCCTCCTTTCAACTCCCAAATGCCCGTGAAATATCTGACCTCATCCGCAAATCTAAGCCCTCCACATGCTTGCTGAACCCTATACCCACAACCCCAGTCAAATCATGCCTCTCCTCTCTGCTTCCCCTCATTTCTGCCATTATCCACTCTTCACTGTCTACCGGTATTGCCCCTTCAGCATTCAGAACTGCTGCTGTCAACCCAATCCTGAAAAGACCTGGTTCAGATCCCAACAACCTCAATAATCTCCGCCCCATCTCCAACTTACCATTCATCTCCAAAATTCTTAAAAAAATAGACTCCTCCCAACTTCATGCGCATCCCACTCTAAACAGTCTGTATGACCCTTTCAGTCTGGTTTCCGTTCACGTCACAGCACTGAAACTGCACTTATCAAAATCACCAATGATCTCCTCACTGCAGCTGACACCGGTTCACTCTCCATTCCCATTCTGAGACCTGAGTGCGACCTGAGTGCAGCCTTCAATACCATCTCACGCCCCATCCTCCTCAGTAGACTCTCCTCAATTGGTTTCACTGGTTCCATTCTTATCTCACAGACTGCACTCAGTTCATACAGCTTAAGTCTATCTCCTCCGACCCCTCCCCAGTTATCACAGGTGTGCCCCAGGGCTCTGTCCCGGGGCCCCCCTCTTCATAACCTACCTCCTCCCTCTTGGCCATATTTTCCGCAAATTTAACATTTATTTCCATTGCTTCACGGATGACACCCAACTCTAACTCTCTTGCAAACCTAACTCCACACTTCCACCCCCCTCCCTCACCTCCTGTCTTTCTGAAATAAAATCATGGTTCACCTCTAACTTTTTCAAATTAAACAGCAATAAAACTGAATTCCTACTCATTGGCGCCAAATCCACCCTATCTAAAGTTGACACCTTCTCTCTCTCCATCGACAACTCCTTAGTCTCCCCCTCCCCTCAGGTTAAGAGTCTGGGTGTCATCCTCGACAGTACACTATCTTTTCAATCTCAAATTAATAACATCACCCGGTCTTCTTACTTCCACCTGCGCTCCATTAATCGTCTATAGCCTTGTCACCTCCCGCCTTGACTATTGTAATTCACTCCTCTTCGGCCTCCCTCATAAGTCCCTCCATAAACTTCAGCTGGTTCAGAACTCTGCTGCCTGGATCATCACCAAAACTCCCTCATCTCACCAAATCACCCCCGTCCTTCAGCAACTCCACTGGCTCCCGGTAAATCAAAGAATCACATACAAAATCCTTCCGTACATCTACAAGCCTATCCATAACCTCGCCCCTCCTTATCTCTCTGACCTCCTGCACATTGTCACTCCATCCCTTGCCCTCAGATCTTCCTCCTCCCTCCACCCGCTGCCCCCCTTAGCTCTACGGGGAGCGGAGCTTTCAGCCGCTCTGCTCCCAAACACTGCCACCCTGCCCATCTTCAAATGTAAATTCAAAACACATCTGTTCAGACTTGCTTACTCTCTCTAAACTGCTTCACACGGTCCCTCCTCCCTATTTACTCTATGCTGTCTTTTATCTTGTATCTTATATTTTTATTTTCATATATTTCCTGTACAGTGACCTTGGGTGTCCTGAAAGGCACTTTCAAATAAAATGTATTATTATTATTATTATTATTATTATCCATCTGATTTTGCATAATCCACCCCAGGTCTGCCTCCAGATGCAGTGGTGGCTGGTGAACTGGCTGCAAGGGAAGCTCAAACTAAGATCATTGTGTTACGTCCCCATTGGTCTAGAGGTGAAGGAAGTAACGAATAACCAGATGGTAATAAGTTGAGGTGAAGGTATTGTTTAATGCAGGCGTTTCATGAGAAAATTGAATAACAGTTGAGTGGCTGGTACAAGGGGGGAAGTGGGAAAACAAAGGACCAAAATGGTGCTACTCAAATAAAATAAAGAACCAAAAACGGGCTGAACCAACTGTACAGAAAAAAAGGAGAAAATAAACAACATCAGTGAGTAGCACCACTGAACTAAAGGCTAACAAATTTCGAGAGCTCTTATCTGGTCCTGTCTCCAGATACGAGAGGTGAAACCCAACATAACGCATGTGAAACTGAAACCTCCATGCACATGGACTTCAGTTTTGTGCGAGAATCTGTTACATTTACTTTGAATAATTGCTGACTACTGCAGGGGAACGTAAAAATGCCGCTAAAACTCTCGCTGAATGGATGAGTTGACAGGTTTGTGTTATTAATGAAAATTGACAACACGTGAAAATGTTGAGAGATTTTGGGGTTTCTGTAATGGTCATTGAAATGAATGATTGAAAACAGGTCATGACCAATCATTATTTTTAAGGGTTGGGTTTGAGTTTCCCCTGTTGCCAGTTCACTAGCCACCACTGCCCAGATGCAGTCTCTTTCAGGGATGCCTCCGCTTGTTCCAGCAGGATTGTGCCGATCCACACATACGTTCTACGACAGTGTGGCTTCGTAGTCATAAAGTAAAGACACTTGTCAGGCCTGCAAAATGTGAGGCCTATTATGGAAGACAAAATATGGAAATTGAGACCCTGGACTGTTTACCAAATGAAGCCTTATATCAGGCAAGAATGAGATCAGTCAGATCAGTCAAAATATGTCGAAAGTGATGTTCTTTCCTCAGTAGCGGTCTGTACATAAAAACCTGTTAGTTTTTCATCCGCAGAACAAGGAAGTATGGAAAAATGTCAATCATTTGACTTTGACAGTAGTAGGTGTGTGTTTTTGAGAATTCCACCTCTATGAGCTTTTTTTTAATCATGATGAATGCAGCAGTGCTGGATGTTGTATTGTAGGCCCGTAGGAACATAGTAAATGCACCTAATTGCTATTGTGTGCTGATTAAATGGAATAGTAAGTGTTTTAGCCTATCAGGCTTCTCTCCAATATCATGGGAAATCAAATTCTTTTAGTTTACACAGACAGCCAGTGATCTGAAACTTCCAAAAGACGAATGAACTTGGTAACCAAACAGTTATTCATTACCACACATTGTTTTAATGGTGGCTGCCAAGCTGGGGATTTGTCTACAAAGCAAAGGAGCTTTTGAATCAACTTTATTTTGCATGTATGATCACACTCTAGTGCAGGGAATTGGAAGGGCATATTAGAGTGAAAATTGAGCTACATATGGGGAATAAGACCTGATTGAAGGAATTTGTAAAACTGTTGTAAAAGGGAACATGACCGCAACTAGGAACCCAGGAAAATTTGGACTCTTCAAAATTGTTGAGACGCGCAAACATAACCAAGAAAAAAAATCTTTGAAATATTCATTTTTGGCTACGGAGTCACAAAATTTTAAACTGCAGCTGTTTAGGCAAATGGCTTTGGCTGTATTATATTTATAAGCTGATGAGGCTTGGTCCCAGCGCCACAGGGGCAGAGGAAAACACAGAATTTGTTTCTGACTGACAATAACTTATGTCTCCAGGGTAGTTACTCAATTTGGGTAATATTTTCATCATGTCTATCTGAGCACAATCTACTGAGTGTTACCTTTCAAACGAGACCTCGATTATTCCTGTAGTCAAAGTGGTTCAAGAACAGAGAGGAGTTTTGGAGGAAATTTACTATAAAAAATGACTGCAATTAAAGAGTTAGAAGGGTTTTACAAAATACTGCTTTTTATTTACATTACACCAGAGGAGGGAACTGGTTCAGGAATGAGAACAGAAACAAATAAAGATTGTAACTTTTTGGTGGAATGAAAATGCTTTCAATAAAGATAGGGATGGCTCGATACCACTTTTTCACATCCGATACCGATACCAATACTGCAGCCTTCAGGATTGGCCGATACCAATCCGATTCTTTTCGTCTCTCTAAAAGCTGTTAATAATATGTGGATGTAATTTGCTTGATACTGACATTTAAAAATATCACGTTCACGGTACAACAACTATTCTGGTCCCCTAAAGAAAGAAGAAAAATATATGACCACAACTGAAGTTATGCGTAACTGCTGTTGCTTTATTAAAACTGAAAGCTCACATAGCTTTTAACAGCATTTGTAAACACAACAGACCCAGCTGCACCATTCAAATGTTTGAAATAGAAGTGCTACTTGGTACACATATTTAAAATTAAATAATTCCAGTGTATAAACAGAATAGTAATAGTATATACATTATACCTCAATGACATTGCAAAGCTGCAATAAATAATTTTTTGAATTTATATAAAATAATAGCATCTCCACTAGAATAATGTAGGTAAAAGTAGGTTGCACATGGCTTCTTAAGACACAATCAAAACAAAAAAACTAGGCTATACACTTGATTTGCTGCACCAAAACAAAAACAGAAAAACATGGGTAAACAGAGATAGTGCAATGTAGTGTCTTTCCTCTTTTGCATGCAACTTCTGATGTTGAACTGTATGTAAAACACTAATGAGACTTAATATTAGAATGAACACAATTCCAATATTCACATTTTGTTCACTGAAAACATGAAAAACATGTTAGCTGCCTGACCTTGAACTGAAAATACTTCCTATGATTGTGACAAAGTTACTGCAACGTAGGACCTTTACGTTTTAGAGGTCGTAGAGGAAGTTTTAGGGGTCCTGGAGGTTTTAAAGTTGCCTTAAGTTGCCTTGTTTTGCAACATGAGGGGCAGATTTTTCTTTAGAAAGATTAACACTTCAGTCTTCTCAGCTGTCAGTCTGCTCCTCTTTTCATCAGTAATATTGGAGGCTGTGCTGAAGAGCCTCTCGCTCTCCATACTCGTTGAAGGTGCACTAAGAAATTTAGCAGCTGTGACTGCCAAGGAGGGCAGTCTAGATTAGTTAACCTTCCAATACAGCTGTGGATTGTCTGAACGCAGAATAGTTGGCTCACTGAAGGAGGTCTGCACTACAACACATACGCTTGTTGTGGCTGGCTCTGGACAAGGTGTGCTTTCCTCCATGATTTCGTCAAAAATGTTTCCAAGTTTGCTCTTGCTTGCAGCCTTCACCCGTGTCGTCTTCTTTGCTGGCTCTGAGGTGGATGAGTTCCCCTCTGCTGGCTGTGTTGAGGATGAAGTCCCCTCTGGTGGCTCCGAGGCTTCTGATCTGGTCCTCCTAATCACCTCCTCCATCTTCATTACCTCTGCCATTAGCACATCCTTTTCCCGTCTTGAGGCTTCTGCATTTGAGAAGTACCTGGAACGATAAAAATAAACATATGTATGGTTTGCAGTTTACCTGCCGTAATATTCAATATAATAATATAATATAACATTATTATTACGAATAACAGAGCATAAGTTTAAAAAAATCCATAGGCACTGATAGGTGTGGGATTATTCAGTTTGTGGATGTGAATCCGGCTGTCATTCATCCACGCAGTCATTCTAAATAAAGTAAAGAAACCACACATACCTATCCTTATATCTTGGATCCAGAAGCGTTGCAACTGAGTATATTGGCTCAGTTTTCAGGTGTGTGAAACACCTTCTTACAGCCTCCAAGAGGTTGCCTTTCATGGTCCTTATTCCCTCGTCTGCCTCGTCTAGTCGACTGAGATAGCCTTTCAGGACTTGGACAATGGGGATGACATCAGATGCAGAAGCAGATGAGGAACTCACCTCCTTTGTCAACTCCTCAAAAGAGGCTAGAGTTTATACAGTCTTTTCTAGTAGCCCCCACTGGGTGGCAGTCAGTGTGGCTCGCAGGTCGTACTCTGTTGTGTATGCACACAGGGCTTGTTTCTCTGCAAGGAGGCTCTGGATCATGTAATACAAACTGTTCCAACGTGTCCGTACGTCTTGCTGCAGACGTTTTGGCGGCATGTTCAACTCCTCTTGAATGTGTTGCAAGCATGAGTATGCAAGTTGTGAGTGTTTGAAATGACCTACCATTTTTCTTCCAAAAGCCACTCACACTACGCTGCAATAGCACCCCCTCGTTAACAACAAGCTGTAATATGTAGGCGAAGCATCCTACACTGGCAACCCCAAGACGATCCATTGCCTTTATCATATTACTGGCATTGTCCTGCAAGATTACATGGACTCTGCTCTTCTCAATTTTCCATGCAGTCAGTATCTCCTCTGTCGCTGAAGCGATTGCCTCTCCTGTGTGTGAGCAACGAAACTGCTTAGCTTGTAGCACAGCTTTCTGCAAAGTGAATCTTGAGTCTATCCACTGAGCAGTCCGACTGATTAGGGACACTGGACACACATCTGAACTCCAAATGTTAGTTGTTAAACTAACCATGAACCATGAACTCGCTCACCTGTTTGTACTTGAGTGGGATTAGTGTATCGGAGATGCTGTGTCGGTTTGGTAGCTGATAGCGCGGCTCCAAGTGTAGTACCAAACCTCGAAATCCCACATTTTCCACTACACAAAGTGGTTGGTCATCCAGCAAAATGAACTCGACAATTTTCTCTGTTATAATTTCAGGCCTTGGTGCTCTTTGGAGCTAGATTTGCGCTGTTCTTTAGTGTTTCCTGCAACGTTGGTTGCCGCGGTTCACTTTTCTTTGCAATCGTCTGTAAAAAGTCTCCGTACTCCTTTCCATGATGCTTCTGCAGATGTTTTATTAAGTTCGTTGTGTTAAAATGTCCGAATTTGCTGCCACCCCTTGAGACACTTGTTTTACAAATGTTGCCCTCAGCTGTTTTACTTTTCTCCTCCGTTAGCATAAAATTATTCCACACGGCAGACATGACTACAGCTCTGCAGGCTTCTGTTCACGTGACAAAAACACAGGCGCATGGCAACCATGGCGACAGCTCGTCTGTCCAACAAGTGCATGTCGCGCAAAGTGAAGTTGAGGATATGAGATATGGGCTTATGGATCGGATTAGATCGGACAGGTTCTACAAAAAAAATCTGATACCCGATCCAGTCATTTTGGCCAGGATCGGACTCGATACCGATCCAGTGGATTGGATCGGACCATCCCTAATATTAACTGTTCCAGAGCATAACCTTTATCTCTGATGCAAGGAAAATGGTTAATAAAATTTATTTTAATTCAGGGATTAAACAACGCCAGAAGTCTATTACTCCTAGACGTGAACTATGGTAACTTAGATTTGGTAGACGGCAATGGCGACCTGCAGCCAAGCACAACACGTGATGTCTGATCACATGATCTGCACAGTGAATTCACAAAATCTGTCGCTTTGTGCAGAGAAGCCCACCATCAGAGAAATTTGTTAATAAGCCACTTCATAATTACACTCTGCGCATGCGCGATTTCCCTGTGTTGACCTTTCACAAAAAGGTCATCTGTACATAAACGCGAATCGAATAGCTATTTCAGCTATCGAATGTAGCGGTGAGCCCACGTTGAATAACAATATTGAGGTTGAAAATTACACTGCACATGAGCTAACCTCCTTCCTAGATCATCATTAGCGAGAATTCGTCCGGAATTTCATATTGGTAAAGCATAATTTACGGTTTCCAAGAATTAAGTGGGTTAGATGTATAAATTTTGATGCTTGCATCTTAAGTGGTGGAGTGGCTGTAACTGTCCTTAATTAATGTTGGTAATTAAATTAATGTGGGCCATCTAATATTTTTTTATTACACCTTTTGCCAGTGCCATAGCCAGCGGGGGGGCCAAAACACGTCCCTTTATGACTGCAATTAGTAGTTCTCAATCATTTTCCTTTATTGACGCGTTTTCCAATGATCATAACTGGCAACCGAAGACACGGTTTCTCTCCACGTGTGATCTAACAGCGATTAAATCGTGGGCTAAATTCATTTCAGTTGCTGAACAAGAACAGAGAATTGGGTCGCACAAAACTTCTGTTTAAAACAATTATTAGTCCTGACCTGTTCTCAGTCATTTTCATAATTAACAAAAGGTTCATTCAGAGAGCGCTCCACACTTAACAGGAGCTGCTTGTTCTCAACGATTAGGTAAGACAACAATCATTGTCGTCTTGCCTAACTGGGCCCAATTCTCTGTTCTTGTTCCGCAACAGTACTGAATTTAGCCCATGATTTAATCCCTGTTAGATAACACATGGAGAGAAACCGTGTCTTCGGTTGCCAGTTACGATCATTGTAAAACTAAAAAAAAATAAATGGAAATGATTGTGAACTACTAATTGCAGACATAAAGGGACGTGTCTTGCCCCCCCCCGCTGGCTACGCCACTGCCTTTTGCTGTTCATTACTAGAAGTGTGAAGATATAGCAATTTAAGCGAGGAGACAATTAAGTTGGAAGCATTTTCATTAAGTCGTGACGTATTCCTCAACACCAACCGGCATTGATTTGTAGGCGAGCAATAAAGCCCCAGGTACAGATGACCTCACAAGCGATATCATCAAACTTGGAGGCGAGGAAGCGGTAGAACAGCTTACAAATCTATACAACCAGATTCTGCAAACAGAGAAAGTACCACAGAGATGGAAGGAAGCAAAAGTTATCCTGCTACACAAAAAGAATGATAAAGCAGATATCAAGAATTACCGCCCCATCAGCCTACTTTCTCACACGTATAAGATCTTCACAAAAATAATCCAGAACAGACTGAAAGCTGCTTTGGATCTAAACCAACCCCAAGAACAAGCCGGATTCAGAGGAGGCTATTCAACAACAGATCACTTACAAGCAATAAACCAATTAATATCAAAATCCAAGGAATACAAGCTTGACCTCTGTATTGGCTTCATAGACTACCAGAAGGCATTTGATTCCATAGAACACACAGACATGTTTGACGCACTTAGAAGGACTGGAATTCCAAGGCCATATATCACCATCCTGGAAGACATCTATACAGATGCAACAGCCAAAATACATCTTGAAAATGACGTATCTAACGTGGTCAGGATAAACAGAGGCGTTAGGCAAGGCGATACACTTTCTACTAAGATCTTCACCACAGCAATGGAAGAGATATTTAAGAAAGCCAACTTGGAAGGAAGAGGTATCTGGGTAGATGGAGAAATGCTCACAGATTTACGATTTGCCGATGATGTGGCACTGATCACCAAATCAGTCAAAGATATGGAGAAGCAGCTAAATAATCTTAATACTGAAAGCCAGAAGGTTGGGCTACAAATGCACAAAGGAAAGACAAAATACATGGTTAATCATGAAACAGACGAAACCATTTCCATTGAAGGCCACCTTATCGAGCAGGTGAATAAATACAAATATCTGGGGCAGACACTGACGATGGCTAACAACACTGAGAAGGAAATCTTAACTAGAATAAAGGCAGGATGGAGAAGCTTTGGTAAACACAAGGAGCTTCTTATTGATAAGAATATACCAATGTCATTAAGAAGAAAGGTGTTCAATCAGTGTGTCCTCACAACAATTGTCTATGGGGCGGAGACTTGGACAACAACACACGAATTACAACAAAAGCTAATAACAACACAGAGAGCTATGGAGAGAAAAATGCTACACCTGTCGCTTAAAGACAAAGTCAGACACACCGAAATAAGAAAGAAAACAAAGGTTACGGATATAATGGAAAAGATAAAGACATCAAAATGGAAATGGGCGGGACATCTATCAAGAACAGAAGACAACAGATGGACCAAAAGGCTCACAGAGTGGCAACCCAGGACAGGAAAGCGAAAGAGAGGACGTCAGAAAAGACGATGGAGAGATGACATCACCTCCTACATGGGCACGGCAGCATGGGCAAGGACAGCAAGGATCAGATCCGAATGGAAAAGGCTGAAGGAGGGCTTCATCCAGCATTGGATGAAATAGCCAGCAAGCATTAAGATCAAGTTGTATTTGTCCACTACTGGAAAAGCGAACTGAGTTATTTAACACTCGGTCTACCAGAATTCTGCAGCTACTAGAATGACCATTTGCATATAATTTGGATAATCAATGAAAAGCTCCAAGAATAAATTGATGGAAAAGATGAACCTTCTTCCAAACACCAAGAGACATCACTCCCTGAACCTGCTCCTCCATCAAATTCTTCCTCGTCAAGGCTCTGAAGCAATTTCCATCGGCATCAATACCATATAACACACTGAATTGTGAGAGATAAATTTATGGTGGTTTTCTTTAAAACTCGGATCAGATTAGTGTAGAGACATGGACTTCGCTAATATAAGTATGATGGCCTATTTTTTTGTAATTTTGCCCAATATTTTAATCTATTAAAGTCCACATGCTTTGTTTGGTGTTATTATTCATCTTTTAGATGAAATTATTGACTTTGGGAAAAAAAACCCATGATTCCATGCGCCATATACCTGGACTGATTTGTGGACAGCTTGCACTGCATTCGCAGAGAGCGTGGCGATTTCGTTCGAACAAGATCGCCTCCCCTAACAGTTTCCGGATTCATTGCTATCGGCGCCCCAACTCACCTGATATGATATTAACAGACAAATGCTGTCTACAACACTCAATGAGTCCTTGCACACTTCTACGAGTAACAAACCTCTCACGATACCCTGCTTTAATTTAAAAATGCTTACTACACCTTTCGCCATTGGCTGTTGAAGTTGTGGCCCACATCAAATGGTTTGTAACCAATGCCTACCTTTGTTTCAGCCTGTGATGACATTGTTGCAATCTATGGGGTCCAGAATAAGTCATTGCGCAATGCATGGAGTTAATGAACTGTCTCGTGACTTTCAGTCTCACTATACTCCACAAAGCAGTACTGCTGTCATCCTTGTTTGCCACTGTAGAAAATGGCAGTACTTATGTGACCGCCTTTATTCCAACTCTGTGTTTCAAAACTTCTGCCTCTGAACTGTTATATGCAGAGATTAATGTTGTCTTCAAGGTTCACAAAGTATATTTCACTGGTACCGCTTCAGACACTACAATGCAAAGTTTGAAAAGTGTTGGTGATGTTTAATCAATTCTATAAAGCTCATCTGAATGTGGGATAGTCACTTCCATATCTCGCCATTTTTTTTCTTGCAATAGGCCTGTTATATCCTTGTGTACTGTCATTTAATTTCAAATAAAAACCTTAACATTTCACACATCCAAGCCTTATGCACCAGTATTTTGTGCTGATTCAAACTGGTTTCAAACTTTTTTTTGTAGGTTGGAATGTTTGAACTGAAATGAAAAACTTAATAAGGTTAGGAACCAACCAAAAGCAATATTGATTTGGTTCCCTCCCCTACATTTTACACATTGTCCCAATTATCTTGGAATTCAGGTTGCCCACAGATATGTGTGACGTTTAGGAGCAGCGCCAGCTGAACTGCCATGTGTAGTTCTCATAACACCTGGCAGTAGCTGAGCTCCACCAAACATCGTGGGCAGTCAAAACATTTCCCAGGCATTGATAATCTGCACATAACTATTATAGCTGCTGAGCGAATTGTTTGAGTTTAATTAGATCAATTTAACTTTAAATTATCCAATAAAAAAATAAATAATTAAATTAATAAATACATAAATAAATGCATTTGTAGGTAAATTAAAAAAAAAATTAGATTCAGTCATGTGAAGTCGTTCATTTGTAATGAAATGACCTTCACTGGTAACCTTTGCCTTCAGATGATCCTTGTTTCTCCAAAAATTATGCATTATGGCTTCTTGGTTACCTTCAATTTATTGTTTAAGATGGATGTGAACAATAAGACACACTTGACTGGAAAAAACAGTGCATTTGCATTAACTGAACATATCCTTCAACATTAAACATGGTCATTCATGATTTGCTTGTTTTTATTGTTAATTCAGATGTACCATGACTGCAAACTATTTTTGGAAAAAGGATATGCCTGCAAGGTCAAAAAATATAACAAAAATGTCCTGAGATTTCCATGTTCTAACTTTCATAGAGCTCTTGATTAGGAGCTCATTAAGGCTTGTCTCACTCTGTTACTCATAAGCAACGATAAGCATTCAATTGTGGTTAATATGTCTAAGAAAAGTGCAGTATATTGGTCAAGTCAGTTAAAATTTGCAAAATGCTAATCCTATAATGCATTTTGTTTTGTTCGTTGTCAAATATCAAAACCTGATAGTAAGTTGTTGAATGTATCACCGTCTGAATTGTGAACCTTGCCAGATTATGGTTTGCAATCAAATATATCTCTAGCTTGATTTAAAACGGGTACATTTTGGCACATTGCCCCACTGTCTGTGATGCCTGTCAATTTTAGATGCTGTATCACTATTGTTTGAGGAACATATATGGACAGTCGGTGCTCAATTATTGCCAGTGTACTCTTTAAAACTAATTGTAAGATGGATAATTATGCAAGTTGATGGTGAATTGTTGGCAAGAAAGCTAGAGTGTATTGTAATTGTTATTACACTGCTTTGTCAATAGTGTTTTCTGTTATGAGTTTGACTCAGCCATTGTAGATTGATTTGAGGGTTGAAGTACAGGCCATTTAATATTTAGATTTCCTTGTTGGTGTCTCATTACTTTTAGCCTGACATCCTCTCATGAGTAAGTTGCTCACCCACAAAAACATTAGAATTGTCAGAAGGCAGTTATTGTGAGTGAGATGCCATTTTAAATGTTAGCTGCTGTGTTTTGGCAGACTGTTAAGTGATTTAAACTGCTTAGTGCCTAAACTCTGCTCACTCTCCCATTGAGGTGGGTTTAATGTTCTTGACTGATTCTGCTGTGCGGTGGAATATCCCATTGTATAAAGGGATTATTTCGCCTGGGGAATGTGCTTTGCATGTAAACCATAGTAACGTGGGAAGTATACCATTAAAATATGTATACCATTTTAGCCTAAAATCACAACTTTTTATGCAAGTTATTTCTTTTCTAAGCATTGTTAATTTGATCATTGCAAAGGGAAAATAATGTTTCTGAATCAGTTGAGATTATTTTGATTTATAATCCAGACCAAAGAACTCAATTTGATTGTTTTGATCCATGGAGAAAGAAAGTCAAGATATTATGATCGGCTACTGGCCTGGATGCAGATGTACTTGAATCATAATCATTGAAGAATGTGTTTATTATGGTAATTTTCTGGATGAGCAATGTTAAATGTTCCCCTGTACTCCCATAACAATAAATATGCAAGGCCTTTGTAAAAGAAGGGAGAAAAATTGTGTCCAAATTACAATAAGCATATGAATGTTTTAGCAAAGTTTTTTTTTTTTTTTTCTTTACATTTTGAAACGTTAGTGAATATTAACACAGTCAGTAAGTCAGTTTTTTTTTAATTTTTTATTACTGATTTTTTGCACCCCTGGGCAAATCAAGAATAATGCGATGTTTCAATGTCTTTTTGCACTCAAATGTATTCAAATAAAATCACAATACGAGACGAGACATATAAGTAACATTCCTTACTTGCAGGTTTGAATCTGATAACTAGCACTTGATAAGCATTGTATCCAGCAATCTAGTTTCCCATTGGTCCAGTACTCTTGAATTAGGCCTATGTGAGCAGATCTACAACCATTTTAAGATGCCAAAATATATGTACACAGATTACGTTGAACATCAGATGATTATTTCTTTCTTGGAGTTGGTTTCATCCTCTGCCCCAAACTGATTTTTGATTCAAACATCAGTCAGAGCTGAGTGTCCATCAGCACCATCACAGAAAGGTGGTATCCTGGAAATATTTCTGAAAACGCTGTAGATCGATAAAAAAATATGCGTAAAAGTATTAATATTAATTTAAAGCTGGCTGTATTGTCAATTTGTCCTTTTAAGTGGTAATGCGCAGGCTAAATATTCCAAACACTTAACAAAGTTAAGATTTTTATATACGTAATATTAGTGAACGTTAGGGTCATTTTAACATTGCTTCAACACTGCAATGATTTGCTCTTCCAAAATATTGCAACTTGTTGAAGGTCCCATACACTTTGTATTCTAGGTATAGCAGTTAGCCTTGCATTTCTGCTGGGAAATCTTCAGGAAGTAAGTATGCTGGTATTTTGTGCATTGAGTTGCTTTGTATAAGGATCTTCTCGTTACAGGCAGCTTTCTGAAATTGAGATGGCATTTACGTGGAGAATGTTCCCAGACTTTGCATCTCCACAAATGTGACTGAATACCAGGACTGTACATTCGTGCATGCATTTGCATTGTTACTTATCTGGAAGCAGGATTATTATTTTTCAAATGAAATGGGTCATAATTGGGTTATCTGCTAAATATTTATGGACAAAAAACTATTTCTGAATATAAAATACGCATTTCCTGAAGCATGAATAAATAAAAATATGAATGAAGCCAAATGCATTTTCATACCTCTGTAGCAACCATAATAATTGCTGTCAAGAAGTTTAGTGGGGTCAAGAATGGGGCCATACATTAAGCCAGGTGCGAAACCTGTTTGCTGTATTATATGTGTTGGATGAAGGCATGACTTCTGGCAGTTGGTTGGAAGTTTGTTGCTCCAGAATAATCCAGTTAGAGTGATGTTTATGCCCGATGGACTGTAGTCACACATTCTGCTGTGGTGCACCCAGTCACGCTGATCCACCTTGATAAGGGTCATTGCAAATGTCCTTTTAATTACCGCTATAGCTCAGAAACAAATGTGACTCATTAGCAAAAGTGTGGAGAAAAAAATCATAATGTGCTGTTCCGCTTCATGTACTGTTGGGATCTGCTACCAAGGTCATTTTCCTGTGGTGATCCCTTGGAATCTACCTTTATCTTAAACCATCTTTGATGGCTCTGAATGTAATTACTGTAATCTATTTTACTTTTACATAATATTTTATAGTAAGTTCAGGAAAACCTTTCCCATTCCATATTACGTCAACATACTCTTATACGGACAGAGCTTTTTAAGATGTACACTCTGAGATGGAAGGTTTATCGGCCATTGCATTTTTTTTTTTTTTTGGATCAGCGGGGAGGAATTTAGTGAAGTTGTTTTCGTATAACCTGTGAAAATTTATAGACCAGTCTGATAGGTATATGGAAATGACTAACATCTTTACAATAGGTACCCTCTCAGCTGCAAACATTACTGAATAATATTTTGTGTCAGTGTTAAACAGACTTGCAGTGGTACTACACTGCCACCCTGGACCGCACCCGGCACACAATGCATGTGATTGGTATTTCAATGCCTGATGACGATCTCACGCCTCATCTAACCTGAATATTAGATATTGGATCTGTATGAATGAAGATCAATTCTAAAAAAAAAAAACCCTATTATTACGAGTGGGAGAATTTGGTATTAAGCAAAGCCAAAGGAATGCTAAAGTGATTATTAATTCTTCACATTGTCTTGAAACTTCGAAAGGCATCTTAAAAGGGCACATAAATGTAGTTATTGTGGTGAACTGTCACAGGTAAGGTTAAGTTCTCATGTTTTGATTCCTACACAGCATTTTTGTCATTTACAGTGTGATTTGAACTTTCAGCAACACAGAAGGTCATTTCATCTGGCTTGCACAAGTGTTCTGAACTGCACTCTCTCTGTTTCTTGCTGTCGAAGATCACAGAGCAGCAGGGTGGCATACTGATTAGGGAACTTGAATGCAGGCGGTTGTGTTTGAACTTGTGTGGGTCATTATTGGTGTTCCATGGACCAGGGTCCTTTAAAAAAAATTGTGTGGATATTAGTATGAAATATTGTGTGCACTCAAAAAGGGAAGTGGCGGTGTTACATTTCATGCAAGTCTTGCTTAAGATTTAGTTGGGATTTCACATACGTTCACAATCCTATTTTGCATGTTTTTAAAGTTACGTTTGTTTTAATAAACCCAGAATCTGCAAAGAATTTGGAGTTTACACCTTTTATATGCACATTTATAAATGAGGCCCAGAGTCATTTTACTCGATAGGTAGAGCTCTGTGACGCAGTAATGTGATAGATTTGAGCTGCCAGTTTTTAGAAGATTACAGATAAATGATTCATTAAATGTATATTTTTTGTTCGTCCCCTGATTGGCTGCTGTTGAGTGTCACATAAGGGCATGTGAATGGCTGTGGATGCCCTTTGACCGACTGTCTTCCTCTGTCTTTGTCTCAGGGATGAAGCACATCCACGCCCTGACCATTCAGGCTAACTATGAGCTACGCATTGACCTGGAAGACTTTGAAAACAGCACTGCCTTTGCGCAGTATGGAACCTTCGGCGTGGGTCTCTTTTCTGTGGACCCGGATGATGACGGATACCCACTGACCATTGCTGACTATTCTGGCACTGCAGGTCAGGAAAAATTAATAAACTTCCAAAAATAAAGAAATACCCTATTATATATTGTAAATAATTTATGACATTGATCTTCCATTATCGCACAATCATGTGCATGTGTGGCTGTGTTTGTGGGTGGAGGATAATCCTGTGTGTGATTTCTGCTGATGAAAGACTGGCTAAGCTGTGTCATCTGTTGTTAATGGAAAGGAATAACTACAGTCACTCTATGCTTCACACCAGCCAGCTAATTGAATCATGGTGAAAGTTATAGCATTCATTAAAGCAATAATTCTTCTCTAACTGTTGCATTATTTTCAAAAAACAAATTATCCAATAAATTAAAAGGCCACATAAGAGAGGTCGTGATTGACCGACAAATAATATACGTGGCATAAGGTATGAATAATTTTAGGTGCTAAAATTACATTGCATCATTTTGTTGGCCAGAGGTAAATGTATTGTGATATCTATAATCAGGCACTCCAGGGTTTGAAACACCATGTACAGTCAAAATACATGGTAACATCAATATTTAATGCATTAAAATGAATTAATAATCGAAGTGACCATGAAAGAAAGCCGGTAAACAGTATAAAAGAGTGTCGCAAGCAATTGATAACACCAAAAAGCTTTGATCTGTTGCAGTTGTTGAGGAGTAATCTCACATAAAATGTGCGTGCGATGGAAGCTATGCACTTACTAGACAGATAAAGAACCCCCTCAGAACTCCCAAACCATTTTAAGAAGAATTTTGATCAGCTCAAAGTCAACCTTTGAACAATTTATATTTCAATTTTCTCTGAAATAACTGAGAAAAATTACAAATACTTTTATAGCATCACATAATCGTAGCCCCTGTCATAATGATTAAATCATTTCAATTAATTATTATGTTGACCTGGAGCAAAAACAAATTCTCTGCTTTACGAAGAAGTAATTTGTGTACGATGAGAGAGAGAGAGAGAGAGAGAGAGAGAGTGGTGTGTGTGTGTGTGCGCGCGCGTGTGTGTATGTGTGAGTGTGTGTGTGGGGTGGGGGGCTTGCATTGCTGAAAACAATGGATGTGGAAAATTTTGGGAGCAGGGACAAAGCCCTTGCTTATCAGGTGTATAAAGCAGGGTTATTTAAAGAAGGGTTACTGACTTCTCTCTGTGGTTGTATGGCCCTTTCAGTGGTGATCCAGTTCACCAGTGCTGTCTGTTCAGCTGTGATTATTACACAGTGGCTCATTTGGACCTATCTTGGTGCCAGCATCCTGTGCAGTCACTTAGCTAAAAAGGTGCTCATTTGTCCTAAGGAGCTGGAATTTATTATTTCTTCCCAACCAAGGTGACATGGGGTTTGATTTAAATGAGGTCTAAGTGCTGGATTGTGTGACGGTCACTCAAATCGTGGTTTGTTTGCTTTATTGTCAGGCCTTTGGGAGACTCAAATTGGAACCCTGGTTCTTTTCTTTATTACAGAGACGAAAGTAAAACTTAATCTTGGCTGAATTCCTACTCCCATGATCTCAAAATAGGCAACTCTGCTTTTATGCAGTTTGGACAGAGATGGTTGTCGGAGATGTTAGTTGTTAGTCAGCTGTCAGCATTAGCAATAACATTCATATAAATGAATCATAGTGCCTATTGGTAAATGGTCCCTTTATTGTAAATGGATTACAGGTATTTATGCTGCCAAGGAGTGCTCAGCTTGGCACTGCTCAAAAGAAAGTAGATTGAAAATTTCATCAAGAGTGCAAATTAAAGAGCCTCACCTCCAACAAAAAACGCCCAGAAAGGTAGTTTGCCAAGCAGCTTATTACGACCTTAAGCTACGTTTAAGAGGTAACCAACCTCTAGCGGTCATTTAAATAACTACAATCTTGTTACTATCGTCAGTGTCGCCTTCAGTAAATCTCTTACCTAAACCTAATCCTAACCCTAATACTCACCCTAACCCTAACCCCAACCCTAATCCTTACCAAAACCATTATTTTAAGTGTAAGTATGACTGAAACTGTATCTGGAACTCAACCGGTAACTCTAACAGTACCTTACTGCTGCCAGTGGAGGCGTGATTTTAGGAAACGCACCTATGGGTCATAAATCAGAGTAAATTAGAATAATCAACCTATTTGAGCATATGGTTGGAGGACCGGTTGAAATTAAACCTTGATAGCTATGGTTGTAAATATTGTATTCCAAAATATTCTTTTTGATCAGTAAAAAAACTAGCCTGGGACCTAGATAATTCTCCCAGCTCATGTTTCATTAGCACTAGAAAATGCATCTGGCTACCCTGCCATTCAGACAGATTTCTATCCGGCTATTTTTTGGTTGGGCCAATTATAACCGTGAATGTAATATGGGGCGGGTTGGATGTGATGGCTTTTCAAATGAGCGCCGATGAAGCATTCTTGTCAACAGTCAAGATGGCTGGTGCTAATGTTGATCGATCTCTTGAATCTGCAATTGCTACAGTTTGTAAACAAATTGGACAGGATATTTTCTCAAAGAGGAGGACATTCAACTGCAGTTAAAGCTTTAGTTGATTAGAAAAATGTGTTTTCCGTACTTCCGACAGGCAGAAGTTGTTGTGATTCTGCATTGTTCCTATTATGTATAAGTTCTGTGCCTGGCTCTGCCATGTTTAAGATTCTTGTGTTTAGTGACCACTGCCTGTCTGACCATTTTTAGGATTGTGTATTGTGTTTTTGGTAGTTTATATTTCTTGTTTATTATTTTTCATGTTTTGATTATTCAGGTTTCATGCCATCTTTTCATTTCCATGCATTGCACTACGTCTACACTGTCTTGTCTTGTGTAGGTCTTTGCCCACGGTCCCTAGTCTTGTGTGCCACTCATTCGGGTGATTTATTGGTTTCTGGGTTTTCAGTCTTCCTTCATTATCTTGTGTGCTTCCTTCCCCTCTCTTTCACTATCTACTAATCCATACTAACAGTTTGTTGTTTTCGATCATTACTAACCAATATTATCATTGTATATTTTTACTAACTTTCTAACATGCACTCGGGATTGTATAGCTGCACATACTAATTGACTAACGATCTCTCAGCAGTCGCTCAATTCTAATCTCCGCCCTCCTTTCCTATCCCTAATTATCTCTGCTGCAGTTTTCCACTTATACTTTGTGCTTTCCTGTTCTTTTATCTTGGCACTTTAGTACTCCTTAACTGGAGCTCTTGTTTGTTCATAGAATTGTCTTGTGATCCCTGTCTGCGTTTTGGCTACAGCCAAATTCAAGTAATTAGTTTATTCCTCATGTGTCACACCTGATTATTGTTACCATTGATTGCACCTGTTCTCCCTGGTCATGTGTTCACCCCGGATGTGTATTTAAGATGTCTGTTCAAGCACTTCCAGTGTCAGATCGTTCTCCCTAGTTTTCTCGTGCCACGTTTCTCGCCTTGATTTCTCAGTGTTTATCTTTCTGACTGGATTGCCCGATTTTTGCCTTTGTGATTTTGGATTACTGTTGCATCTGTGTGTTTTGACCATTTTTCTGCCCGACTACGAGATCTGTTTGCTGCCCTGGTTACGATTCGGATTACGTCCTGTGGATTCTGGCTTGTCTCTCATAGTACTATTCCTGTGTACCACACCCATTTCTGTCCGACTACTATTACTGTGATTGCTGCCCTGGTTTTTGATACTATTTTTGCCCAACTGGATTTTGACTTTTGGATTGTGGACTGTGTACTGTTGCCTTTTGCTCTGCGGGGGTCACACCCCTTTACCAATAAAACAAGCTCTACGGCATTTCCTGGTTCTCGCATCTGGTTCCTGATCGCAACACAACAGAAGTATAATTTACCAGTTGGCTCCTCCAGAAGGTCCAAGAATGGGCAATAATCTTTTGCAGAAAAATCATAAGGTTTATAGTTAATAACTATTACTGAAAAAAATTTAAACTAGATGAATTAAGTGAGAGCCATACTCACACAATCCATTTTGTATCAACGCACCCCGTTTTAGGGTTTACAACAGTCGGCTGATGCAAGTGTTCAGATGAAGATGTTACCGGTGTCGATACATCCTAGTTTTTTCTTTTAACGTTCGCCATACCCAAGGGCAAATTTCAGCAAATTCCTTTAGTGTGTCAAGGCCAAGAACTTTGTCAAATGTACCATCGTTTACACACATGGCCGTTGGAAATTTCCATATTTGAACAAATCTTCCTATCTTGGCAGGATGACATGAATTTCAACAAATTCTTTTTTCATTCATTAGGAAAATATATCAGCTACAAAGTGCATTAATAAGCACATGATTTTAATTATTGGTGACACTTTGAGGGGCCCCAGAATGGGTGGCCCCTCCCAAAAACTAAAAATGTTAAAAATATTTTTTTATTGTAAAGGAAAATTGATATGCTTTGTCCATAATCCTGTGTTTTTATTTTGTATCTAAATACCTTGGAATTGATCCATTTTGAATCACCCTCACCTTCTCTTCCTCTGCACTTTCTCTTGGTTCTCCTATATTTGTGTTTGTCATTTGGTGGCTGCATTTTCTGTGAAGTTGCTAAGAAAAGCGAGGTAGCTAATGCAAGTAGCCTACTCGGCCATTTGATCCGTCATCATATTTACCCGTAAATCTTCAGAAAAAGAAGGCAAGAGCAAGATATATAAACAGAGACTATGCAGCCTCACCGTGTCATTACACCACCCTGCATCATTTTTGATGAATAAAATCCAATTCTTGTTTATTACTAACTTTAGGGTGCCGATTCCAAAAATAGGTTCAGTTTTGCTCTAGCATGTCGCATTATCTCACAATGTATGATGAGTATTTCATAGTATTGACACTTTCGACAACCACTTGTACCATTAAGAAGTGCTTAACCACTGGAAACACTGCCACAATTAATGATTTCTATTTTCCTCTGAGCCAGGTGAGAACTATTTGCTCAATTCTTGGCTGATTTTCACATGTAGAATAATTCTAAGGACAATATTTTGTGCTTAATCCTGATGTCAGGCATAGCAATATGGCCACTGACAGAGGAAAATGCAGACATGATTCAGATGTTTCCTGCTACATCTATTGGAGTTTCACTACACTCAAATAGCATTTGTTGCAGTTTTGATCAGTGCATAAAAGTCGATTTATATGATATAATTAGGAATATCTTCATTTTTATTTTGTGAAAAACTTTGATTTTTTATTTTTTAATCGCAGAAATCAGCAGAAAGTTTTTTTTAAGATTGCAGGGTGGTGTTACTGTTGGTGCCTCCAGAGAGACTTCCCCAAACGAAACTATTCCCATAAATCAAAGAAAAGAGAATATAATCCTTAGGTAAACTATATTTTGTTTTATTACATCTTGCAGAATGCTTAAACTTTGACTGTGTCATTTTGCTTTCATTTATCATTGTGTATTCTTAGATATATCAATATGAAAAAAAAAAAGAATTTGCGATTCATCAAAAAACCTGACGTAATACACAATTTTTTAGGGCAAATTTTAAATCAGTGCCTTCAAATGACATCAAATCAATACAGTTTATCAAATCAGCAGAGAAAAAGTTTCAAAATGCAGGGCAGTGTTATCTAACATAGGTCTAACAGAGGCCCCTGCATATTTACATGATTATTAAACATAGGCCTAGACGTTTCTAGGTTTATTTGGCTGTGGTGCTGTTTATACTGCTAGCAAGTATGCAAGCACCTCATGCTGAGCAATTTAACACTTTTTAAAAATCATGTTGTTGTTAGAAAAGGTGTATTCTCTTTAAAGTTTGACTGTCACATTGATTGTTTCACCATATGGTTATACTATACTCCATCACACGCTAGCCGGGGTCCAACTTCCCCCCCAGTGTTTCTGCAACTGGTTGTCAAGTACTTGAATGTCAGCTAATGTTTGAAATTGTTTTCACTTTCCACAACCGTTACTGACCGCTGTGAATCATCTCTGCACTCTCCGAAACCCAGTCAGTACTAGGAGAGTGGACATTAAATCCAATTGAGAGGTTATATCACTACATTTGTTTGCCAACTCTCTTTTCTATTAAGCATTTTTATAGACGGTATTGTTTTCTCAAAACAACATTAGTTACGCAAATACAGCAAAGATAATCACTTGAGATTGTGCAAAGCCGCAAACCGTGTAATACTAACGTTACATTGGACTGGAACATATTAGATTTACAATTACGTGTTCCTTTTGTTTTCCCCATTGATCCAAAGTTGGAAGGAATATTCCTGCCACGTTCGAAGCTGTGCAGGACATATTCTGTCCATCCCTACCCAAATCTCCGCCTCTGCTGTAGCAGCATCACCCATTGTGTCTGCTCCTGTTGACATATCTCTTACAACAGAATCTCTGGCCCTTCTAGTGCCCTTCTGTTGATCTGCTGATGGTTTCAAATTTATGAAGCCAAGGTCAAGCTTTGCCCATGGTACAAAAAATAACCTCATATTATTACCTGAACAAAACAGAATCAATACTCTGGCTGTGAACTGAGGGTCATCTGTTCATAATTCAAGATCATCCACGTTTTTCCTGATTCTGGAATCCTGCCTTTGTAGTCTGGGTTTTTCTACACTGTATGCCCTGCATTTTAAAGAGCCCTTTCATTGCCTTCACTGGAGGGGTGATTAGAAATGTAATTCTTCGTGGCTCACCATGTCTCTAACCCAAAGCTCTTCTTCACATCACCAGGGGTATTGTTTCAATTGCCCCTAGGTTCACCTGGGTGATAGATCCCTGTACTATGAATGATCCTGACTAGAATTTCGGGAAATTAAGTCTGAAGGCCTAAACTAAGCGTCTTGAAAGTTATGCTGGGAGTAAACTGCAAGTAGGCAGCGGTAAGTTATGAAGTTTAGAATCAATTTTGAAACTCATGCGGCATCTATCTGCATGTAATCGCAACTGAAATATGTACGTATATTTTTTGTATATTACATCTAAATGTGCACGAAATGGAATTCATGGGTTTATGAATGTTTGCTTTATACGTTCATTTTGGCATTTGTTCCCCATACATAGAAAGAATACAATTGTTATCTTAATTCAATGCTTCGATACATTGTGAAAGTCAAGCTAACAGTTTGATAGAAATGAGCCAACTCCACAAAGCATCTTAAACAAAATATAACAAAATCTCATATGAGAAAGATGACCCACTGTAACAAACACCTTTTCAAGGTTAAAAGTCCAATTCGCTTCAATTACGCCTATACATATTGCCAACACAGTAGGGTATAAGTTTTGATCAGATTATGTTTGGTTATAGAGTATTTGTGTAATATACAACTCCAAACCATTTCTATGTAGAATGTTTACGCTGAATTACTTGTTTACTTTAACAAGGACAATATCCTTCTGAGAATTTTTGTGTATTTTAATGTTAGAATATTCATGTTTGTATTGCTTATTAGAATTAGTATTTCATACTAATTCTGCCATTGTGTTAGGCAGAGCCTGGCCTGCCTGATTGAACTCGCTGTACACGGTGTTTCAAAAAGATGGACTCTATTTCAATGCAGTGTATTTCCTACTCGGGTCCATGTTTTTGAAACACCCAGTATATACTTACAGCATTGCAGCACACAGGTATCCGAGTATAACCAGCCTTAACTGGCAATGCATTGCTTTTTTGGGTTCACATATTACAGTATTAAAATAACCTCTTGATACTCATTTTTTCTCTTTTTTGCTTTTTACAGAAGTGATCATAATCAGGAGACATTGTGGTTTGAAAGCAATGAAAGCGCTAATGCTTTTAATGGGAAAATTTGATCACACTTGTCCGTGCATGTTTCTGTTTTATACTCTTAATTTCAAAAAGCCATTTGTGGGAGCTTTAGAACGAAATCTAAGTGCCTTGTTTTGCATTGATATTTACAGAAGTACATCAGTGAAGATGGCTTAGTTACCCTACTGAAAAAAATAATAATCACCATACTTCTCCTTGTTGTCTACCACCTTAGTGGTGAAAAATACAATGAAAGTAGAATCTGACAACAATTTCATCAGCATAATACACTGTGCTGCCAACATTCAACAATTTTGTGAATATATATTCTTCCCGATGTCTACAATTCTAAAGCAGTTATCTACAACATTAGGATCAAGACTACCTTTGCAAACTCTGTTTAAGAGTAACATTATACAATAGCTGATTATATTGTCAAATTTTTGAGTATTACATATTATATCAAGCTTGAATGAATGAATAGAATATTTATATCGTAGTTTTGTCCACAATATCAGGACTGGCTTTATTTTTGAGAGATATGTTTTCAAAAGCATATCACTGCAACGGCCAGGGCAGTATAATAGCTGATTATCGTAATGTCAAGCATATAGACTCCTGAAATGGGGATTTTTAACCCGCAGTTTTCATCTTTTCAATTTCCTAAGCTAAGTCATTTTCTAGAAAATCTAACACCATATGTGGGAGAGAACAATTGCTAACCACAATCACAGTGGAACACTGATTAGAATGCTTTTTTGAAATGCAATAGTCCTCTTGCATTACATGCATAATATTGATACATTTGATTTGTTTTCTGTATAGTCCTTATTCAACTCCACATGTACATTTTAGATCATGATAATGTTTGGAATGTACAACAATTACACTTTCTGATGCTGAATTTTTGCAGCGGGAAGTGCATAAGACAGTTAAAGGTTGTATCAGCGATTCTGAGCCAAAACATTATTTGTCACGTACGGGAGATTTTTCCTCACAAACTGTTTGCAGCTTCTCTCATGAGTGGGCGGTGAAAAACTCTGCTCTCTGTAGGCCACCTACAGCCAGGTAGACACTAATAAAGATACAGAAACTTGTGGGGACCTACCTGCATCCCCAAACATCAACAAAAGTGTTCCAACAAATCAGAGGGCAGGGTTGGGTCTTCTGCGCCAGTTCTGTGTTCATGAACGACAAGTGGGTGGGACTGAACAACGAAACAAACTGACAGGGGCACTACCGAGGCGGCAGAGTGAAGCATGGTGGAAGCTAAACCAAAAAAGAGATGCTCGAACAACTGCATGTCGAGGAAAAAAGAATGCGATCGCAGCTATGCAAAGTCCTGAATAAACATAGGGAAAGCATACCAATGTTAGAGAATATTTCGGGAGTTGATTGGTTTTAACTCTGACGCCCAGGTCGCCTTGTGTCTACTTGAGGTGAGTAGAGCTGGTGCTAACTTGGTTGGATGTGAATTGTAAATTGTCGTCCCAAGCAAAATTGAGGGAAGCTCATCAGTGGCAGAGCTACAGGGGGAGGGGGCGAAGACACGTCCCTTTTAGTCCTGGCTAGATCTCAATCATTTTACTTTATTGATGTCTTTTCCAATCATTGTAATTGGTAACTAAAGACACGGTTTCTCTCCACATGCGATCTAACAGTGATGAAATTGCGGGTTAAATTCAGTACAGTGGCGGAACAGAGAATTGGGTTGCACAAAACCGTGCAAAATTGGGTTGCACAAAATCCTGACCTGTTCTCAGTCATCATGACTAACAAAAGGTTCACTCCGAGAGCACTCCGCACTGAACAGGTGCTGCTTGTTCTTCCTGATTAGGTAAGACGACAATCATTCATCTGGATGTGTATTTGCTGTATTTAAATCTATGTTATTCAAAATTGCATAGCCTACCTGTCGACTCTCACGCAAATGACTTGAGCTGCACACTTTTTATAACCTAGGCTATTTAACTGCAGAGTGCCACTGTTTTTTTTTAATTTATTAACCCACGAAATACCGAGAGTGAAAATCCGTGTTTCATTGGAACACGGACCAGTTCAATCATGCGAAGCATTGGCCAATTAATAAGTAAATTATTTTTCTGCACTGAATTTAGCCCATGTTCAGTTCAGTTTAGCCCAGTTCCCTCCAATCCCTGTTTTTCAGGAGTTGCATGAATTAAACTCCTCAGCTAAGCCTGATGTGCAAAAATGGTCAATATCCTTGCCCATAGTATCGATCCAGTAGTTTTAAAAAATGATCACTTGCGACAGAAAAAAAATTAGTACTCTGTAGCAACCATTTTAGCTACAGTGAGCCAATAGTATTCCAATAAGTGGTTAAAAAAATATGTTTTGTGAAGCAAAAAATCCGACATAGTATTGATTCTCTCACATTCTACTGTCAATTGCAGTCATCACACACAAAATATGCGTAGTTCCCTCCCATGGATTAATGCGTATATTCCTCCATTGACAAATTCAGCGCACCCGTCTATCCACCCAAGTACTGGTGCCAATAGCCAGTCACTCAATTATATACTCAGATTCATCTGCGTAACTCTACAGTTATAGTTCACACCCTCGTGAAGCTTCCCCGGTAACGATGTATTGATAGACTCATTTCTTATTCATTTCCCGAGTGTTTAAACATCCTCAATAACTGAAATACATTGATCGGACAATAAGAATGGGATACAAAGCTAAGCGTAAAAGTAAGGTCGGTTGTGTTCTTCGAATGTTGGCCACAGTTGCGCAGCTGAAAATGATGTGATATCAAAGAAACAAAGACACTCGAAACCGGCCTGAAGTGTTCAGTTTCATTTACGAGATACATGTTGTATGGACGCGGTCAATGGGAATTATTCTGGATGAAACAGTTCTGGAGGGTTCCTTCTATCCGATACATCTGTCTTTGGAGGAGGGCATCAATGAAGAAAACAGGTTATACTTCTACTCTGCTTGCATTTTGCTCAATATGGCTTAATGCTGTGGAATTTATACCGCGTTTAAAGACATCGAATGCAGAGGTTTTCGTTTCTCCAAATGCATGCAGCCCACGCACGTTGGTAGATCCCTCGGTACGTTCATCACACCATTCTGTTGAATATGGAGGCATATGTTGTTTGATTTTCCCTGAACTTGAAATATCTGTTCTGTTAAAATAAGGTGTATTTCAGAATTCAGATATTACTGAGTTAGTGAGTTTTTACCCTTATAAGGTGTAAGGTTATGAGCTCGGATGTGAGAGCGGTTAGCTTTTCATTGCAGCGTGAATGTTATGTCTGTTTAATCAGCACTTTATTTAATGCTTGGGGAACTTCGAAGAAAAATGGACAATATTTTTAACTTTATTATGGAGAAAAGGCATGTTTTGTGTTTGGAGAGGTTACTGGTGACCAATGATGTTCAACTGCACTGATATTGATAAATTCATGCTAAACTCAACCAGAAAATCATTAGTTCATGCTGAATTTCATGCCCCAAAAGTTAATTTGTGTTAAATATATGATTTATGTATGATTTGACCGTAAACTATTTTGATGGATCTCAGACTTTGGGGAGATACCTGGATAGCTCTCTAATTTGGCTCATAGCAAGCGGGTAATCTAGAATGCAATGTTCAAGATGAATTGTACTTGTGGTCAAGAAGTTTATGATCCCAAAAATGTATAGATTTAAGCCCCAGCAGTTTTTCCATTTGCCAGTATTATTATTATTTTTATTTTTTTTTTGCTATTTCAATGGTGAATTCTCATTAAGATTTTTTATGTTTGCAGCCCCTTTTCTCCACCAAAATCTTAAAAATTAACTGAAATATGATGGGAGTCTAAATGCTTCAATTGTCTAGACTCAATTGAGCCGAAGTTTTTCTGTCTCTGAAGCTGCAATCTTGAATTATAAAGCCTTAAATCAGGTAACACCTAAAAAGCCAGTTTAGGCTTCTGCGCAGAGGGGTTAATTTAAAAATATACATGTGCCATTTTTTCCCACCCTGTAAATCAGTGGTTTAGAGATTCTCTCTTGCCTCCTCAACCTGCACAGTCCCACACCTGCCTTCCCTCCAATTGAGAAAAAGTTACAGCTTGTAAAAATATACAGGTTGCATTTGTGGTTTGTGCAGAATTTAGCATGCACAGGGCCAGGTTTATAGAATCCACTGCCACATCCATATGTAAAGAAATACATTTGTAAATACACTGTAAACTGTTTGAATATCTGCCATGGCCCAGTGCAAGCTTGTCGTAATGTCTAATCTAACCACATGTCAGCATGTAAAAAATATATTGTTTCACATTGGAGATGTTACTACTCACATGATTTTTTTTTTTCACAGCAGCTGTAAAGCAAATCACTTTTTGTTCCAAGGCATTAAAGTACAAAACCTTGACAAGTAATCACTCTGTGAACAAAAATTATGAACTATGTCTGTACAGATCATATTTCTTGTTGATGTAGTCTGCTGCAACACCAAATATTTCCATTCCTTTATAAAAAATCTCCAAAGTAAATTTACTCAGAGTGCCCTTCTGTATCATTGGCTCCCTGAATTAGTATTGGTGCAAAATTTGTTCAGGAATTTCTTCTTAAAATACAAAGTATTGGTCATCATTTTTGTAGTATGCATGGTGAAGTAAAACTCAATAATTAAAAAGTAAATTTAAGAAATGAAATGTTAGATTTTATAATTATATAAGTATAAGGATTATCAGTCGCGCTTGTTTCAAACGGGAGAGAATTGCAATCTCTCTACCTACCTGAAAATCATATTCCTGTATACCCTTGATGTACTGCAAATCAAAAAAAGTTGGGATGGTGTTAAATGGAAATTATACATCCCCAATTCTGAAATAGTTGGGACAAAGTATAAATTATGAATAAAATCAAAATGCAATGACTTCCAAATCACAACAACCAGTATTTTATTCACAATAGAACAGAGATAACATCACAAATATTGAACCTGAGATATTTTACAATTTTATCCATAAAATCTGCTTATTTCATAATTGATGGCTGCTACAGGTCTCAAAAAATTTGGGACAGGGGCCTGTTTACCATGGCGTAGCATCCCCTCTTCTTTTTAAAACAGAGTGGAGGCGTCTGGGCATTGAGGAGACAAGGTTCTTGAGTTTAGCCATTAGAATTTGGCCCCATTCTTATTTAATACAGGCTTCCAGCTGCTGAAGAGTTTTGGATCTCCTTTGACGGACTTTTCATTTAATTATGCGCCAAATGTTCTCAATCGGTGAAAGATCAGGACTACAGACAGGCCAGTTCAGCACATGGACTCTTCTACTATGAAGCCATACTGTTGTAATAGCTGCAATATGTGGTTTTGCATTGTCCTGCTGAAATACACAAGGAGGGGAGGGGAGCAAATGTTGCTCTAAAACCTTGATATACCTTTCAGCATTCATGGTGCTTTTTAAAACATGCAAGTGTCCCATGTCAAATGCAATAATGCATCCCCATACCATCAGAGATGCTGGCTTTTTAACTGAATGCTCATAACGGGAGGGGTGGTCTTTCTCCTCTTTAGCCCGGAGGACACAACACCCATGATTTCCAAGAAGAATGTCAAATTTTGACTCGTCTGACCACAGCACCCTTTGCCACTTTGCTACAGTCCATTTTAAATGAGCCTTAGCCCACAGAGCACGGCGGCGCTTCTGGATCATGCTCAAAAATGGCTTCCTTTTTGCATGATAGATGGCACAGTGTGGATGGCACAGTGAACTGTGTTTACAGACAGTGGTTTCTTGAAGTTTTCCTGGACCCGTTCAGTAATGTTAATGACAAAATCATGCCAAAGAGTGATGCAGTGGTGTCTGAGGGCCCAAAGATCATGGGCATCCAGTAAAGGTCTTCGGCCTTGTCCCTTACACACCGAGATTTTTCCAGTTTCTCCACATTTTTCGATGATGTTATGCATTGTTTATGATGAGACCTTCAAAGCCTTTGCAATTTGACATCGAGGAACGTTGTTTTTAAAGTATTCCACAATTTTTTTACGCAAGCCTTCACAGGTTGGAGAGACTCTGGCCATCTTTACTTCTGAGAGACAGCCGCTCTAAGACATCCCTTTTATAGCCAATCATGTTACACACCTGATGCCAGTTAATGTAATTACTTGCTAAATGTTCTTTCAGCTAATTCTCTCATATATTAACTTTTTGCATGTGTCCCAACTTTTTTGAGACCTGTTGCAGCCAGTAGTTTTGAATTGAGCTCATTTTGTGGGTAAAAATGTAAAATGTCTCCGTTTCAACATTTGAAATGTTATATCTGTTCTATTGTAAACTACATATTGGCTCGTGTTATCTGAAAGTCATTGCATTTTGATTTTATTCACAATTTACACTTCGTCCCAACTATTTCCGAATTGGGGTTGTAATGGAAAGCAGTGACTTGTAAATTATCTTTTACCTCTTTTACCTTGAAAACAATAAAACAGCAGATTACTTGATGTTTCACCATGTGTTCTATTTTCCAAATATGTTTTTTTTTTTTTTTTAATTGAGACAGTCAAGTATTTACCACTTTGTAATGTTACCATTTCTTTTTGCAACATTTAATAAATGTTAAGGGATTGAAAAAGCAAGGCGATTGAATGTTTTAGGTGCAATTTCGTCCCTTTCCTCCTGAAAACAACAGTAAGAGGCTTTTGTTGTATTTCCAAGACGTGCCACTAGTTCTCTACTGTGCACAAGGAAGGACTGCAGGCAGGTCATTCCTGCGCTCACATCCATTTTCTTATGCAGCCATGGCTTTGTGATGCATGCAGAGTGTGGTTTTGCATTGTTTTATTGAAAAATGCTTGTGTGTCCTGAGAGAAGATGTCATCATGAAGGCAATATGTGTCAGTCCAAAAGCTTGGTGGACTTTTTGGTATTAAAGACTCCTTCGCTGAATTGCAAGTTACCTTTGTTAATCCCATGCTATGACAGAGCATGGCTTTTGAACTTGTTGCTCGAAACAGCCTGGATTGTCATTTTCTTCTCAGGTATAAAGCACACGGCAGCCATGTTTTCCAAAAAGAAAAAAACTGAAATATTGAATTGTCTGATCACACTACTTCTTTTCATGATGTAATGGTCCAACAAGAATGCCTCAGTGTCTAGAGAATCCAATGGTGCTTCTGGACACTATTGACAAATAAAGCTTCCTCTTCAACAGTAATTTTTCACTGGCATTGTAGTACTTGACAAAGGTTTTCGAAAGTAATCCTGACCCCGCGTGGTTATATCACTTATAGATACATGATGGGTCCTGATGCAGTGAATTCTGGGTCATCGAAGATGCCCATGTTAATTTCCTTTCCTCATAGTGGGAAAAATTGCTGCAAATAAAATTAGAATGAAAATACTTTCCTTACAATCACTTTGAAAACAGATACACAAAACATTGTGACTTAATGATATAATTATCACTGATTTTTTGATTATCAGAGAGTGTGATTAAACTTGCAACAATTTTGTCATGCATGTGTGTGTCATGGTTTTGGTTTTTGGTCATGTTTATGCGCTGGTTTTGTGTTTATGATTATTTTGTCTTTTTTCTTTCTTTCTTTTTATTCTTTTTGGTTTTTGTAACATTCAGGTTTTTTGGTTAATGTTCAGCTCCATTGCACTTGTCTCCCCTGTGTTGTGATGTAGTTGGTTCTGTTCGTTTTCCCTGTCTGCGAGCTCAATGACTTCGGGTGATTTAAATGAGTTCTGGTGTTTAAAATATTCCTTCGAATCTCGGTTTCCTCCTTCGCCCTTCTGTTCTGTTCTGTTCTGTTCTGATTACTAACAAGACTAACATTTGTATTTTGTATCATAGTCCACTAACCCAACTAATCCATGTATATAAGATTACTAACTTACTAACGAGCACTCTAGTTTAAAATATAAAGTTGCACCGCCACTAATCTAGACTAATTACCTCTCCGAGATCTCCCTGTTCTAATCTCCGCCTCTTACTGAGCTATCCCTGTTCTTTGCTGTGTGTTCAGCGAGAAACTCTCGCACATGCTTTATTACTCTCCTGCTCCTTATCTGTGCTCGTTGAACTCCCGGACTGGAGCTGTTTCAATTTCATAGGTTTTTTGTGTGATTCCCGTTCGTATTTTGTCTTTCGCCAATTATCGTGGTAAGGGCTTCCCTCGTGATTCACCCGATATAATTAGCCTCATTCCCTACACCCGATCCCTGTATAGCATGTGACCTTAGGATATTAGGAGTCTTTTCACTCACAGCTCTAGTCAGAATGTTGATCAATACTTCTTTGTGCAGAGCGCCTCGTATGCCATAGAATATTGTTTCGCTTCTACTGGAAAGTCCAACCTTGATTCTTTTTTGTACTGTTTTTGTCTTTCTGGATTTCGACCCATTTTTGTATGGTCACGATTTTTCTGTTTGGATGCCCTGTGTATGACCCTTGGCTTTGTTCATAGACTACGACTTTTTGCCTATCGTTTTTGTACCTCTGCCCATCTGTCTTACTGGTTCTGACCCCTGTCTAGTCGACACTGTTTTTGGATTTCGTATTGTGGCTTGGCAATTCCTGTGTATTTTGGCTTTGACTCGGACCCCGTTAAAGGCATACGTTTTTTGGATTCCTGTCTCTGGAGAGTGGTTCCTGAACTGTACCTCACAGTGGGGGGGAAATGAGCAACCTTGGCTTGGCTCTGGATGCTGCTTTTCTACCAAATCATGATTAAAATCATCTTCTGACATCAGCCAGTTCACATCACTACTCAAAATTTTCAATTCATTAATAGTCCTAAATGGCCTCCCTCCTAACTTTAAAAAAAAATCCCTTGCAGGCCGGAAAGGCAGGAATGGAATTATATTTATGAATAAAATTAAGTTGATCAGCCATAGCTGGAGTCTGTTTGATTCCAGACCAGGAATCAAGGGGAGAGGCAGAGTACAATCTGATTGGTAGTTTATTGGCTGCTTATATGTTAATTTGGGGACAGAACTGCAGAGGGAAGAGGTAGGGGTGGAATCCAAGATAAGGATTGGACGGCTCATTACAGATGCTGTAAGCAAAGCGGAGCTGCCAATTGCCGGCCAGTGGCTTTCAGGATAACAGCCAGGTGAAGAGCACACTCTGACAGCACTGAACTGTCCGGATGGAGTAGCTTCCAATCCTGGTGACCGCTGAAGGATTGGGTGCTTTTTACAAACTGGACTGAGGAACATACTTGGACAGGTTAAAAAGAATGTGGCCCCAAACCTGCAGCCTGATCAGGCTTGGGATCTTGTACCTTATTGACTGGGCAGACGAACTGACTTGTGCTGGGTTAAATTGAATGCGGTCCCAATTCTGGACCCTAAATAGGCTTGGATGCTTGTTTGAGTTTACTGAGATAAGTAGAAAGTTTGTGGGAATTGCTGTCATTAAAGTTGATGTTACGCTTAATAAAGACTAAGAGTTTCTAATTGGAATATGGAGTGGTTCTAAGTACAAATAGCAAATTACAATCCAGCAACTCGCAACACAAAGCAGGGGGTTTAAATACACGTCACTGGATCATTAGGATGTAACCATAAAATGGGATTTGGCTGGAGAGTGGAATAGACGCAAGACTAAACCAATCAAAGAAAAATGCCTCCAACAGACACACAAGTTGGTGTTAGGAAGAGAAACTAAAGGCATTCACAAGTGGGTGATGATAGTAGCAATACATAACTTGCCTTCATAATGTCGGCTATGAAATACTTATCACTGCTTTCTGTTTTTATGTGCTTTTTCCATACCGTCCCAACTTTTTCTGGGTTTTGGGTTGTATAAAGGAGTTGCATTTACAGAACCTGGTGTTCTTTCACTGCAGGTGTGAATGAAGTCGGTGTAAAAGACACAAATAGTTGTGTTATTCCTGTGATGCCCATATTCTCAGGATAAGCAAGTGAGATTGTGTTTAATTATCCCCCGCCGCGCGAAGCGGAGGATATAGTATTGGGCTCCGTCCGTCCGTATGTACGTACGTACGAACACATAAAATTGAGGCGGCGGTGGATATTGCCAGGTTAGTGGCAGACACTTGTTAGTTGAGTTTTTAACATTTCTGTGGTTACACCACTGACTCTCAATCTTATCAATTAAGGTCTTGATTTCATAAAAGTCTGATGAGCGCTCCAAAGTAATCAGATACAAAGCACAAACGGAATGTAAAGCAGTAAACATGCTGATCAGGTATTCACACTGCATGGCCATCAATTTGTCTCTGAAGGATACTGCAGACATATTTTTATGATCGTGTTTGTGTGCATACAGAGGTGAATCTGCATCATAGTTTTTGGTCAAATTCTGCTATGCGCTATCTGGTCATCATATCATGCAAGGGAAGCACTCATCGCACCCAGGAACGCCACTGTGGGATCCTCCACACCTTTAAGCCCCTATTTTCAATGAAGTAGTCAAATGACAGTTTGTTGCTAAAATGAAAAAGAAATCTTTTAATCGTGCCATTAGGGATTTGAAAATGGGGGGGAAAATACCCTTTGATAATTTCTCAACAGAGCTCCAAATGCATATGCAGCATTAATGAATAGTTACATAAAGTAGGGGTGGGACATAATTTTTCTCTGATCTTTGAATAATTCAAATTTGAATAAGATTTACATTTTACATTTTTTACTGTTCACTGCCTTTTATTTTCATGGCGAGTTCATGCCCCAGACCTGCCTTGAAAATGCACAATATACAGTATTTGGATATAATTGTTTTTTAGATATTAGGAGTAGGAGAATGGATTGATGAATATGGAACATTTGAAGTGTCAAAGATAAAAATTATATACAGAATATCTATAGAAATATATAGAACAATAAATAAATTAATGAAAGAATAAATTGATATACATGGCAATTCAAAAGGGAGAAAATGAATGGAAAAAATTGCAGCAAAGGACATAAAGCAGCTGTTAAGGCCAAATAATCCCTCCTCCAAAACTTTCCCTCTTGTACACAAAGCTGCAGTGACTGAGGAAGACAATGGACCACAGCAGATCGGAAATAAATTGAAAAGATTATAAAAGGCGGCAGTTCTCCTGTGATCTGGAAAATCCAAGTATGTATGTCACTTCTGGTGGAAACTGAATTTGAGCCTCATTTGCAGTAATTAAGAGTGGTGAAAATCTTAAAACACTAGCTATTAGTGTTATTTGAACCGTCAAGTTTCTATAATTTTTTTTTCCGATCAAGAAAAGTCTAGAATTTTAAAAGTCTCATGCTTGAACAAAAACTTTAACACAGATAAATTCACTAGGTTTTTCCAAATCACAAGGAAGTTCTAGCCGCTATTAGGCAAAGAAATGAGAAAAACCAAGCCTATGCATTTGAGCCAGAACTTTCAGCGCAAATAATCTGGTCTAATTAATGAATAAATACAAGCATATTTTAGATTGGGGAAACAAAAATAATTTGATAGAAAAAATATTGACATGGGTATTTTAGCTACTTTCAAAGAGAAGAAATGACGAGGAAATATGAATTGTGTTAGCTTCATTACTTAAAAAAAAAAAAAAAACATAAATCTTGATATTTAGGAACATCAAAATATAGTTTTTGTATATTTTTTAATTGGAATAATTCAACAACTTTTGCAAACTTTACATCATTGAATCAGTTAAGTTTGAAACATGTACATTTAAGGTAGGCCCACTAATAACTCAAAAACATGATTTTATGTTTTATCTCGGAATCTCATATCTACTTAGGTAGTTTGGTATATTACTGACATATGCTAAAAACCCCTTCACAATGATTTCTTTCAATAATTGTGGGACTCACAAATAAGTGAAATGATTCATATTAATTGTATTATTTTATTTCTGATGAATCAACAGCATGTGGGAGTCTGTTTGAATGCCTTTACTGGAATCATCATGCACTCTGTGTATGTTTTTTTTTTTTACTTTCCAGACAGGAATCGTGGCTCAGGACCTTGCTTTTGTTTAGGATGAATGTGGATCAAAAATCTAAATTCTTTTATGATCTGGATGAGGAACAAGACGCGGATACAGAGCACAATCCTGAGATGGGTCTTTATTGATGGGATGGTACAGTAATGGGATTTGTGAGGCTGAAGCCCAGAATATAAGAGGGGCCATTCAGCTTAGTTGGCGTTAACTGGAGAGGGTTGGGGGTGTTTCTGTGCCAGGCTAGTTGCCGTCCCGGGGCAGAAGCCAAGGGGTGAATTCCCCTCGCCGAAGCAGAGCCACTTGACAGCAGGACCGATGAGTTAAGCAGGAACGCAGTCCCAACCCTTTGACTCCCAATTTGGTAGGAGTTCCCAATAAAATGGCTTAGAGGAACATACTGCAACAGATGATTAACGGAACACGGTTCCTATCCTGGAAACCGATATTAAGGCTTGGGAGTTTGTTGTTATCAAGAAGAGTAGTCATGTTTTTCTCTATAATTGAAGTACCGATAAACACAGGATGGAGGTGGTTGCTCAATACTTGAAGATAAACTGACTTTAGTGAGACAAAGCTTGACAATCCCGCAAGTCTGCATGGGGCGTGAGGAGAAAATCTATTAAAGTAGACAATATTGCAAAAGGCTTGCAGGTTGCTGGAAAGGGAGAGGAGATGATTAAAGAAGGCATGAGAGCTGTGACAGATCCACTCTTCAACCTGAAAAAATAATATACACCTGGGCAAAATTTAAGCACTACCAAAGTCAAAATGAAATTTTTCAAAAATTTGCTAGTCCTGAACTCAGAACATTTGAATAAAGGTTTTAATATGCACTCCATGTGCATTTTGCATTCAAAAGGCTTTGTTAGAAGTCATGCTTTATAAATGTTGGGTGGCACTTCTGTAAAATTATGTTTCATTTAGTCGGATATTGATTCTGTTTCTTCCTATTAAGATTTAGACGTCTGGAGATATATTTTTTTAGTGAACACTAGTCTTTTGGCCATTTTTAAAGGACAGTTGGCCCATAATTTAAGTGTTCATGCGTCAAAAACATAGCTTTAAAAAAAAGCTTCTAAAGTGTGACTTAAAGATCAAATTCTCTTTAAACTGATTTTGTTTGCCCGGAAAGGTATGCCTAAGCCATATTTCTAAAAATTGGGCAATTTTTGTTGATGTTATTGATTTAGCTCTTTTGTGAAGTTGAACTTGCCATCCTTGTAAAAAAAAAAGCTAGAAAACAGTGATGTTTGTCTCTGTGTGACTGGAAGAGGCTACGCAGCCATTCGTCACTATCTGGGCTAAGTACCGTTGATGCCAACAGTTGATAAAAACGTTATATCATCTCTGACTAATTGGCCGAACTCCCACCTCAGTTTCCACGGCTGGGATGATAGAGATAATTGAGGATTATTTTCTTGAAATTTACATATCAATTAACAAGGCAGTGGCTGGTGTGCCAGAAGACAGTAACATTTATTGTTGAATAGGTTGACTGTTCATGATGGCACAAATTTGAGGAATAATAGTCAGATAAAAGTTAATACCTCTGAACCCCAGAGTAATATACAGGTTCACAGACTAGGCTGCCTGAAAAAAAAAAAAAAAAAAAAATCATATGGGCTTGCAGTGCAATAAGCAACCCCCAAAAACACTGAATTGCAAGTTCTGATTGACTTGTATGCCACTCTCACGCCTCCAGTATTCTATATTAATTTAAAGTGCCATAGTACTGGGCTTGTAAATGAAATTTTCATGCATAATACCATGAACTGGGTAGGTATGTTGAGGGTGCAGTCCAGAAATGCCTCCAATAAAAGGGCCACTTCAGCGAAAGTAGAATTTTACTGTGCGCCATATTGGCTGCGCCCTCAACTGCCCACAAAAAAATGAACAATTCTCTGCAACTTCTTACATTGCAAATTTCCATTATAATGAAGTATATAAAAATGGGACAAATAGCTAATTTTTCAAGAAGTCCAATGTTGGCCATCTAGACCTTCTGCGGGCCTTTTGGGAATAGGTAGATAAATAAATAAATAAATAAATATGTATGGAGATAAATGTACGCATCAATTTATAAATAAATTAATAAATGTAATAAAATAAATAAAATGAATGGAAATAAGTACATCTAGATTGAAAAAATGGACAAAGAAATATGAAAAAAATTACTTTAATTTGTATTCCTCCATATTTCCGCATTCATTTATTCTTTCATGATTAATCAATTAATTTATATATTTGTTGAGTCCTCTTTATATGTCCACTTATTATGATTATGATATGTATTTTTTTGTGGCACTACCATGGAATGTTCCTTATTAGCAATGCAAAAACGAACTAAACAATAAAGATGAATAACAACCAGATTATAGAGAGTAATATTTTTATACCAGTAGTGAGATTACTGCATATGGGTAAACATAATTAGCTATTTTTCATGATTGAAATGGTAGTTTATGTTTGCGCAATGTGTCCTGGCAGCCATAGCTCCCGGATCTTCATCAGATTGCCAGTGTGGATGCAGGTTTTTGTTTTAGCCCAACACTACACCTGATTCAACTAAATAACTAATCAGGGATTTCAATAAAGTCCTTGATAAGTAGAATAAGGTGGCTGTAACAAAAACCAGCAACAACACCGGCCCTTTGCAAATTTTAATGTCTTAAACCAACTAAATCATCTAATGAGAGTTCTAACAGGTATAATTAAATAACAGTGGTATTGCCTGAAATAAGGTAAAGGTCCGTATTACTGAGGATGAAAACAAACCCACTAATGTAAAACTTAAAGGTGATTGTCATTTATAGAACCATCTGAGCTCTACACTTTTTGCAAAACTCTGAAATTGGTTTTTCATAATGTGTGAAAAGATTATATTCAATTACTACTGTAACAGCCATTAGGCATCATAATTAGTGACTCAGTTTTCATAATTAGCTGATTATACTATCTTGCGTGCGATATTACAGTAAGTTGTCATTAATGTGCATTGGGCATTTAGGGACCCTAAAAGAAGCAATGAAAATTACACAGACATCCTGAAAAACCAAACAGGATGGGCGCTTGATCAAAAACTCTATGGTTTTGCAACAAAAATTTTTTCTGGGCATGTACACTGGCCCTGAATGAAGCCTGAAAGAGTTTATAGTTTGCTTTACTGCCCTCCCTAAAATTACATATTACAGACAAAGGCGCCTCTAATAGATAGATAGTATGCATTTATGATGGATATTTCGAAGGTCAAGGTCACTGAGCAAAGGTCAGAGGTCATTCGAGTAAGAAACCTCGGCTAAGCATAGCTACCCACCAAGGTGAATCCACATATGCTAAATTAAGTTCCTAACCGGAGCGGTTGCGGAGAAATGGCCTGGACAATGGCTGGACGCACGTCCGCCTGTCGCATGTCTGCGAAGGGGACGACAGTACCTCTCTGCCCCTTAGTTGGGGCTGAGGGGTAAAAAGTCATGTACTGCATTATTTTGTTGGGCCGCCTTGAGCCATGATTACTGAGTGCATTTGTCGTGGCATCATTTTGATGAGCTAATGCAATGTCACATCATTTATTTCTGTCCACAGTTGCATTAATTTGCAAAGTTGGACCGATGCGTAAAGTGTTCTCGATAGGGTTATGGGCTGGCCTCTGTGGTGAAAATCACAGCTCATGCTCCTTGAACCCCTCTTCTTACATGTATTTATGTAAGTATTATTTATATATTATTTTTTCTTTGTAAAAGTAATAAAATGAAAATGCAAACTTGGGAACAAAAGACCTGTAGTTAAATTAATATTGACTTTAGTTTGAGTTTGTTTTTTGTTCTCTGTGTGAGTCTTTCCCGGCTGTTCTCCTATGAAGTATCAAAACCAACTCCCTAAATTCTTGTTGGCCACAATTAGCAGGCAGTTACCTCTGCCCAAAGGTATCGTGTGCATGAATGTCTGTGGGTGTTTATGTGTGTGTTTTTCAACAAGACTACTCAAAAACTGTTCAACATTATTACTACAAAATTTCATGGGAAGTTGGACTGTATGAATGAGAGGAGATGATGAAATTTTCAGTCCAATCTGGATACAGATCCGGCCACTGCCGCTGATTATAAGGGCCAGTTCATCAAAATCTGCTGGCGGAGGTTTGCGCTCTCTGAGTGCCCTCAAGTTTGAGTATACTTTCAATCAATGCTGTTTGGATGTTCAGTTTGTTGCATTTCACTGACCACCTACATGCCAAAACATATACATTGGGTTGTTCAGCTCCCACATCTTGACAGCCAATGGTATCATCATTGTCTTTTTCTTCTTTTTTTGATCCAATGTTCTTTGCAAGATTTCAAGCTGGTTATATTCTCTGTTGTCTCCTGCGTGACTGTAAACGGTTGACAAATGACATGGCAGCATTACTGTACTTGCATACCGCCTGCTGGGCTGGAATGCCTAACTGGCTGGATTTGTGCTCTTCTATTTTTTTTGCCTGTCCCGAGGATGAAAATTTTGAAATCAAATTTGAATTTGAAATGGAATTTCAAACAGGACGGGTCAAAATCTAGTGCGTGGCTGGACTGTTTATGGTCTATGCGCAGAACTGTTGGCAATGAGTGATGGCCAATGAGGAAGGTACTCTCAGGCGGCTGAAGTCGGCCATCAGTTGCTCAATCACTCACCCAGCCATGGACATCTGCGGATGTATGGCCAAAAGTGAATACACTGAAAGATTCCAAGCTTTCTAAAATTGAACGTGTGCTTTGGTTTGGAATTTCAGATGTTTCCTTAACATGGAAACTTCCAAACTTCAGATTGCTCTTTCAAAAACATAAAGTTTAATTTAAATTCAAATTTTAATTTCAGATGATCTGATTCAAATTCAAAATAGCAATACTCATATTCAGTTCAGTACATTCAAATTCAGTTTCCTCATAACAAGAACTCCATCAAAATTCTTTTGTATAAGTCTTAAAAAATTTAAAAAATCTTGTCACTGAGCATTGACATGATGTATTATAGTTCCGCCATATTAATTTTTCTGAGAAATTTACAGTAAAAACATTTATGTTGCAATGTTTCTACAATGCTATCTGTGAAATCCCTTTGTCAATGTGAGGACCCACAAATGCGCAGGTGTACAGTATAATTCTCATAGCCTACAATTTCTCATTTCTTCCTTCTGTATTTATCCTCAAGTTTTAAAAGACGATTAGATAAAGTCACAGAAAACAGGTTGTAACTAATTATTAATTCAAGCCTCTTGGGTGTAGCCTTTTACAGTAGAAAATATAGTATTTGCATTCACATAGGAATGCAATTTTATCCACATTTCCACTATGTCGATTCAAAATCAGCATACCACAGAATGCCTAATTTGAAATAGAGGGATTGCCATCCAATCGCTCCATTTAAGATAAGCATGGCAAATTGCACTTTTGTGTTCATTGACTATGAATTAAAGTTGTCTACTTGTTTTTCCTTGTCAACATAATTTTGCTGTTATGTTTTGCAAGCTACATTAATATTAACTCTAAACAGATGGTGAGATGTTAGATGTCGAATTCCTGGCTAAAAATGAGTCAAGAAATGCTACTTGCATATTAGGAACTGGAGGCACTCCTACAGTGCAAACATCTGTCAAGGCAGCACAGTCCAAATCTTGAGTGGGAGCAAAGTTCAGTTATCGCATGTCATAGGATTTCAAGACTGCTGCTGTGGCGGCCATATTGTTTGCTGTTGTGGCGGCCATATTGCCTGACTGATTGAGGTGAAAATCAATAGGGTACATCCCTGATGTAATGGCGACCCACCCACAAAATTTCAGAGATATTCGTTCATTACTTTTAGAGTTATCTTGTTCATTAACAAGCAGACAAACAAACAGACAAACGGCACCGATCATTACCTCTGTCAACAAGTTTAGGCAGAGGTTATGTTTTCGCCCCTGTTTGTCTGATTGCGAACAACGTAACTCAAAAAGTCATGCACGGATTTGTCCGAAATTTTGTGGGCGGATTGTTCTTACATCAAGGATGGACCTTATTGATTTCGACCGCGATCAGTGAAACAATATGGCCACCACAGCAGCCATCTTGAAATCCTATGACACGTGATAATGCAACTTTGCTCCCACTCATGCAGATTTGGATTGTGCTGCCTTGGCGGAGGTTTGCAGTCTACGAGTGCCTCTAGTTTAAAATTCTGCCAACTTTGTTGGTAATAATTGATTGAATGGGAAGTTGGACTGGTAATAATTGAAGTTAATGTGTGCGAATGCTGATCATGTTTACAGTGGTACACTCATTGCAACCTTCGTTGAGTTGAGAAAAATACCTACTGTCCTCAAAAGCACAGCTGTTTTTTCTTATCACACTATGGCCAGACTTGTGTGGTCAAGTCTGAGGAGGGCATTTTATATGCAGCTGAACAATTAACTTCTAAGTGTCACTTCCGTATGGGTGGTCGCTGTTGCCCTATGAGACGTTAGGCCGTCATCCCAGCCGGTCATTGCATCCCTGGGCTGTGCCAACCAGTTGACATAAAGTCAGTGCATTGCACTGTAAAGCTGCCAGCCACAGTAAACCCTGGCACGCCAGATTTAGCGCTAGGCCCGTCCGTATTTGGGAACAGCGCTTTAACATAATGAGCCATCGAGAAGCGGGTAACCACCATTCCTAAAGAACACATTCTCTTTGCAAATGCAAGGAGGAGTAAAATAAATTGGATTTGTACAAGTTAAAAATTGATGTGTACATGGAAAATTTTGAATAGTGCCCAAATATGACTGATGTTATTATCACTGCAGTAATGTTATCACATTTCACACTTAAAGAGGACAAATAATAATTTTACTTGTCTGGGAGTTGAATTAAAACTGCAAACTGCAATTGCAGTTCAATCTTCTGAAATTGTTTTTCCTCCTGAATACAATTTTTTTTTTTTTTTACGTTGGAGTTTATTGGATCCAAACTGAATCAATGGTTAGTAGACGAGCTGCAAACACTTAAGCTGCCATATGTGCAATAAACGTGAGTTTTGTACATGACATAAGCCCTGGCAAAAACCATTATGTCTGGAGTTAACTCATCTAGGAAAGAGATTAAATTAGGATGCCTTTGGTCTGCAGCAATTGGTCCACGAAACATACATCAGAGAGCCTAATAAGGGCGTATGAGAGGATAGCTCATGTGTTCCCTTTGCCCGTGTCCCTTTTCTTCAAGCCTACATTCCCAGCTCCCTTCCTGCCTCACATTCAGTGCTTGCTGATGTTATTTCATTTGAAAATGCAATAAATCTGATTTCTCCCTCTGCTGTTCTTCCCCCTTTTTTTCTGGGGCAGGAAACACCGTGAGAAAAATTTAATTTCCCTCTGCTATAGTCCAGGCTGTGCACAAATGCTTTCTCTCTGCTCGTCTTTATTCTGGAAGAAACCGTTTCTTCCGAGGCAGGCAGTCATTTACTGTGAGCACAGATGGGGTTCACTGGGGGGTATCAGTAATTGTCTCTTTTCTTCTGCGAGCTTTGTTCTTGTCGTCAGTTTAAAATTATTTCGCCCGAAAAGCACAAACCCCGAAACAGATTAAAGCAGTCTGGCTATTACCGTATCCAGTGCTTAATTATACACTCTGTTTCTCTGTTTGCGTGCTTGTGTGTGTATGTGTGTGTGTCTGTCTTGCTGTGTGTGCCTGAAACTGCAGGTGACTCCTTGCTGAAACACAATGGGATGAAATTCACCACAAAGGACCAGGACAATGACCACTCGGAGAACAACTGTGCCTCCTTCTACCACGGTGCTTGGTGGTACCGCAACTGCCACACGTCCAATCTCAATGGACAGTATTTGCGGGGCCAGCACACCTCCTACGCTGATGGTATCGAGTGGTCATCCTGGACTGGCTGGCAGTACTCGCTCAAGTTCACGGAGATGAAGGTCCGGCCCACGAGGGAGGAGAACAAGTGAGTCGCACCAGCGCCGCGAGGAAGATGATGACGGCTAGGCCGCAGTTGTGAAGACTACTCTTTCTTGAGTAATGAGGACTATTCAATTAATTTTGTATTTTTTCCTTCTCCTGTTGAGTCCTCTTCTCCACTCTGTTCCCTCGCTTACTGTGCAACCCTGCCCCCCCACCCCCACCCCAGGTCACCTCGTAATGTTGCAGCGAAGCCCCCGGGGCAGTATGTCAGTCTGTGTCGCTCTCTGTCCTAACTAGCTCGTCAAACATGAGCTTTTTTTTTTTTTTTTTTGGCAGTGATTCTTATGAACTTATTGGCTTGTCATTTTTGATTGGCTCTCGTTATGAACGAGGATGCTTTCAGCTGCAAATGAAAACCTGCTTCTCCACTCTATGGTGGTTATCCCGGCAGACTAAAATGCTCCCAGACAGTCACTCATTTTTTGTTTTTTCCAAGATTTGTGCTTTCACTTGTTTGTTCACTCACCGTGGAGTTCATTTCAATTACTCACACCTGCATTACACCTGAGTTTGTTCAGTTAATTTCCCCCCTGACCTCTGATACACACTGACCACTCAGAGCTCTGATCAAAGGCTAAATATCTCATCCTCAGCAGCACTGATTCACACCTCCAGGGGCACACCAGTCACGAAGGAGGAAATGGCTCCTGGTGGGGGTTTGCATCATAGACATCTGCAGAAGGAGGGCTATAGAGGAGCTAATAGAAATAATAATGGCATCTGTAGTAGGGTACCTACAGGATCCAACATCTCTGAGAAAGCATTTCCTTTAGATTTGTTGAGGAGGGTGCGATCTACCACTCAAAACTTTGGAATCGTTCCTCATTGAAGTAGTTCTTGCAATTTTATTAAATAAATGCCAAGTAAACTAAATTTCATGATCCAAATTCCAAAACTTATTTGATGGTGTATCAAATAGCTCCTGTTTTATCTGGGTCAGAAAAAAAAATTCCCATGATAAACAACTTGGTCTCCACTTTTAGTGATTTCACGTCAAAGTATCCATCATGAGATTGAATCACTGCTTTGCTACTATCACACATTTGGGATATTAATTTTACTTTAGGATCATTTTTAATGTATTTCCATATGGACTTCAATATTTCCCGTAGATTAGATTTCTTGAGGGCATCGACACTTTACACACCTTATAATCCCGGTGATCCCACCGCAGATGTATGGGGTTGAAATTAGCTGATTGAGCTCGCCAGTCCATATTTTGTCACTTCCTTTTCAAAACACCCCTGCAGACCTTGCACTTATGTTTTGAGTCGCTGTCTTGCTGAAACAGGAATTTTCCTCCTTTAACTGTGTGTGAAAATATGTAGTGATTCCAAACCTGTGAGTGGTAGCGTACCTGAGGTTGAGCAGATGTTGCCACTACTTCTTGGCGTGGGGTTCTGAGTCCTGACAGAGGTTAGTGGGATGAATCAACAGGAGTGGTAAACAAGATGTCAGAAATCAGAGCTCTCAGATCACATTCATTTGACATCAGCCATTAATGAGCATATTGGGCACTTTGTCTGAGCAGCTGTGCCAGCTGATCATGGGCCAAGCACTGCAGTAGCTACAGATGGCACTGCAGTATGTGTGCGTGCATCTCTCTCTCTCTCTTTCTCTCCCCCCTCCTCCTCTCTTTCCCCATCTACCCTCCCCTCTCTCAAACACTCGCTGTACTTCCCTTCTCTCTTTCGTTTCTCTTTCCTTCCACCAGTGGAAAGTGAAGCGGATAGAGCGGTGCTGCAGCTGAGTGCATTCGCACCCTTTCACTCCGGCTCAGTCATCAGGGTTTGAGATAAAAATCAATCCACCCACACGCTGAGAGACACTCGATTGAAAGAATTGGAGGAGAGGCAGTAGGAGGAGTCATCTCACTTCACACAGAAGTCTGATAATAATTCAGCACCACCAAATCAAAACGTGTTTCCAGTGTCACCATACTGACTAACAACCCCCCCCCCCCCAAACTGCCCTCCACTACCCTCATTGTCAGCCATGATGAACACCAAGTCAAGGACGAGTGCAGGCACAGCTGCCCTAACTGAAGAGTGAGATGTTCCAATAGACAAGCACTATCCACCTGAGTAATATTCCTTATGTCACTGAGCATCTGACTGTCTGAGTGATTGCAATATATCTGAGTGATGCATTATCTCTGACAAAGACCTGGTTTCCTGGGAACTGAAGGCAGTCTTCAAAGATTCAGGCGTGTGGTCTGCGCCGAGGGATGTATTTGTTTAAAATGCAGCCCTTCCAACTATTACCCAGGACTAGGAACTGCAATCTTGTAGATCCAATCCAGTTCCAGGAGTATACATAATTTAAGTGGTGGGAATGGGCTGTATGGTCTTGCTCTTCATTTATAGCTGTACAGGGCTCTGAGTGAACCGCTGTGGAGGAATTTGAAGCAGCATCTTCGAGGGGATCTGAAAACTGGCCACAGCGGTAATAAAACCACTCACTCGTCCAGTCATTCAAGATTATCAAGCCCCACTCTGTCCCTCCATAATATGACAAAAAACCTCCAACACAACATTATTCCTCAGAAACACACCTCCCCGCCCAAGCAAGTAGGATCCAGGATGAGGGACTCTGTCACCAGGCATCACAACGATCTGCAACCAAACAGAATTTTTTTTCTTTTTCCTCATCTTTCACATTTTTAGGCTTTTGTTTCAATTTTCTTTTTCTTTCTCCCAAGTCATTCCTTTTGAAAAATACTCTGCTGTAATGACGATCCCACGTTTGGCAATTACGCATTCCATGTACTTGAAACTGTGCAGTATTGCATTAGCTCTTCACGGTATGAGAGCTTGAGAAGCAGAGTTACAAAGCAGAAGACATTCACATGTACTAGAGCAATTTTTCACGTTTTATTTGATATATATTTCTTGTTCCTTCTGTCTCCTCCTTTTGCAGTTGTGCAGTGTGAAGCACAGTAGTATTTTACTTATCGTAGTGTTTAAAAACAGTAATTGTTTAAGCTGCAGTGAAGGCCTGAAGATCGAACCTGTACCTCATTTAATTCTGAACAGAAATTTAAAAAATGTGTCAATTGTGCGTTAAGAGGAAAATGTAATCCTGATGTGTTTCTGTACAGTATTTTGAAAAAAAAGAGAGATTCTGCTTTTCACTTATTGTGGGGATGGACTTGTGCAATTATATATATACTTCTTTTCAGGTTATGTATGTATTAATGTATCTATTCATTTATTTACTTTTGATGTTCTGGAAAGCTTTAAAACATGTAGATTCATTGTACAGTGTGTACATTTTAGAGAGTTTTAGAGCATGTGGAATTGTTTTCATATTATCCGGAAAGATAATACAACTAGAAGCACACTGACTTGGAAAAAAAGAAAAAAAAAAACTGAACTCATATGTTGTGTGAATTGAGATATAAAATAATCATGGAAGTTATTTTTACTTTCCACTAATGCCCAGATGGGATGCAAGCAGAAGTGTTCATCCCCCATTTGATGATAGTCGCTTTCGTGGAAAATTCATGGACTATTATCACATGTAAATTCCTGATAACACGAGCTGTGGATACCCGAGTGTTAAAAGAAGCAGATGGTGAAAATTTAGGTCTGTTGGACCTGCTTGTTAGTAAATTTGTGTCGCGGGGTAAGCCGAAAACTCAGAAGACAGCAGATGGGGGTTCACAGAGACACAGATGAACCGCACATTCAAGAGTAAGTTACAGTAAGGCTTTTACATTCCTTCGAGTCGGCTTGTACATCCTCTGTCTGTGACTGCATGCCCCCTAACTGCTATTTCCATCCATAAAAGGAAGATGGATTAGTACAGTAGGTATACAGAGTACTTTCATATCCGTAAAATTTATCAGCGAGACAAAAATACCTATTGAGTATATCAGCACAGTATTGTTCATCCAGTACACTGGTGTTAACATACCTGCCCATGAGCTTGACTAAAGAGTCATGTTTCTTGTTAAATCATGAAATGCCATTAGGCTGAGGTGAAAAATGATTGAGAATCTAAAATGTGTACATAAGCAGACATTTGTATTTGAAGAAGAAAATAATGTCAGGATAAATCAGGGTCATAGTGTGGTACTCTGTACTGTCAAAATAGGTTTTGCCCAAAGTGTGTGTATGTGTGTGCTAGTTTGTGTCAGTTTGTGGTGAGTAAGTGTGTGTGTGTGTGTGTGTGTGTGCGGACGCGCGTGTATGTTTTTGTGCGTGTGTGCGCGTGTGTGTGTGTGTGTGTTTGAAAGAAAGAGAAAGGCATACATTGTGTGCTATATGAAATAGAATTTAAATCTCTAGATTAATTTCCAGAGTATAAACTGGCTCCTTTGTGTTTGAAATTACAAAAAATTAAAAACTTTAAGAGATGTCAGCACCCCCTACTGGCAATCTCTAGAACTGTGGTCATATCCTGAAGGCCATCGGCCATTCACTATGAAATATGAAGTTAAGTGTGAAATTGAGCCCGTCTCTCAATATAACAACTCCCTGGGAGTAAAAATGACAGTCATATCTTCCTCCTGTTCAATGATGACTTTGAAGAGTATTTTCTCCCTTTGTTTGTTTTACAGTTCCGCAACTAAAAATAATACTAGTAAACAAAGGAAGAGAGATGAATATTCAAAGCTGAAGTTCTCTCCCTCTCTCATTTGGGATTAGTAATGAATTTCTTCGATGGCTTAAATTGCTTTATTTCTTTCCCCTCAGTCAAGTATTATAGATTGTTTTGCTGAATCTTGATACTGTGTTTAATGTTCTTGTGGACATTTAATAAACATTCACATTTTATACTTGAGCCTGCTGGTGTCTTGACCTCGCAGGTTCACTTGGGTCAAATGTCCTTGTGTGTTAATTATCTAGCCACCCTGAGAGCGTCGTGTGAATTTGGGCCAATCAATACAGCGGTATAGGAGAAAGGATTACAACAAGTTTAATGTGAAGAGTGTTAAGGGCAGAGTTAGATCTCCCAGCTGCACAACAAGCATGATGAAGGACAGGATTTTTGATGCAATTACAATAATAAAAATAAAAAATACAAAAATAGACTGATAAGGTCACAGGTAGAGGAGAAAACTAGAATATTAATCTGCTCTTTTCAAGGGAAAGGTACCATGTGCGATTTTTATTCAGTTTCTCCATGTTCTGTACTGTGCTTTCTTGAGGCCTAAGATGGTAGCCCAAAGTAATACATGACTCCCCATTATTTTGGTGGAATGTATTATCATACATCCTTAGATTTAATCCATAAACAGGAAAAACAAGTTCTTAATATCCCCTTCACAATATGGTAAATCTACAAAGTTATGTGTCACTCAGATTTCTGTTGAACTATAAATTGAAAAAAATGACCAGGTAAACTTTTCCTGACAACTGACAATGATAGAACTTCTCATGTGATGGTTTCCTAAAATGGACTTTTTTCATGTGCAGAATGCTTCAATAACACATCATTGTGCGTTTCATCAGGAATTAATTTGTTCCTTGATATTCACTAAACTTTCCAGAAACCATTTAGCAGTAATGTGCTTCTTCTTTGATCACTCCTACTAACACATAACTGTCACATCAAAAGATTGTGCTTTATTTTAAATCTTTTCAGCAAATAAGAAAATAGTTGTCTCAGATTGATTTATCTTTTTTCTTTGAGACTTTCATGGTGCAAACGTAATGGATGATAGTCAAAACAGATGCTTTTTGTCTTTTTAGAGCTTCAGAATTTAAGAATGTCATTCAGAACAACAGTTTTTTTTTTTTCTGGGAACATTCATTCAGACCCTCATTACAAAGTACAGTTGATCAGTATGCATTAAGGCCCATTGTTCATGCAGCTTAACACACAAATACTCGTACAGTATCCGAGCAGATGGGCGAAATGACCATTCCAGTTGGTCGTCATGGATGTGATGTAAATAGTTCATTGGGTCCCTTAGCAATACAAGGATAAAGGGCTCAGCCTTAAAAAGTAATATTGAGTGCTGCCATCTTGACTTTGCTTTTGGTAGGTAAGTAAACAATTTAATGTCGATAGCCCTGAAGCATGGTTGGCAGTGGAAAAGATTGTAGATTCTGATGTTTTTTCTAGTTTTCAAGGTAAATGACGTTGAGCTCATCAACCACTGGTAGGAGTTGTTTAAAGGAAAAATTAAGCAATGTTTCATGTATAAATAAAGATTCATATTATAAATGTTTTGTTTTCAGGGCACTGAGAAACAAAGGTGATGATAGACTATAACATTCCTGAGATAATTATGCCAGCTATCATGACTGGCACCAATAGAATCTTAAAATAACCCAAAACCCAAACCCAAAATTAATATATTTGGGTTGGTATTCGGTCTTTGGCAAAGACCGAATACCAACCCAAATATTTACACTATTTTACTTGAGCTTCTGATAAAAACAGTAGGACTTGTGATGGGTGGTGAGTTTGAGACGCCAAACGCAGTGGCCAGAAATAAAGGAGGACACGCAGAAGGGAGAGAGACAAACAAACAAAACAGGAGATCGACAATCGCGCTTCCAACGGACCAAGATGTAGTCCGAGGCAAGGAAGCAAAGCGAGCTCAACAGGACGAACAGAAAGAGGAACACACAGAAAGATTTCCTTACTTACTAAAACTCTTCCTCAAATATGCAGCAAAACCCTAACAGCTCTCTTACTAGAGACCTTACTGGCTAAAGTGCGAAACATAGCACTGACACTCTAGCAGGGGAATTGAGGCAGAACTAGGGCTTAAATAGAATCCGGGCGACGTCCCAAATTAATGCCAGCTGGGCTAAGAATTCGATTGAGAGCAAAACGATGTTGTCCCGGACGAGAGCAGCAAAGAAAGCTCTCAAAGACACCAAACCATGACAGGACTATTTGGAGGAAAGGTATACAGACCATGGTCTTGTGGAATTCCTAAATTAGATTCAATATTGCAAGATATTAGCACTTAAAGAAGATTTCACATGCAGCAATTTGCAACCGATTCTAGGCAGGTACATGTTAATCAAAATATGAATAATATTAGGCAAATGGCACATGTAACCCACTTTCCATTACCTCGCTCTCCTAAGGTGTTAAGTAATATTTGAATGAACCTTTCATTATGTCAACATGTCTGACTATAAGTGCTAATCCAAGAACTTAGTTAGCTATATGCTGAGTAGACGTACTACTGTGGTGATTGCTGATGAGTTCAGGAGTTATGCCAGTGCTTCAGAGTCTGAGATTTGATTATTGTCAGCTTACCCACAAATACGCGGGTATTTGAGTTGAAGTCTGATACTAACATACTGCATAGTAACTAACAATAGACATTGTAAATAGACAAATACTGGCATCACTCATGAGAAATTTATATGAAAACTGCACTGAAAACCTACAGATCAAATGAAAAGGGACAGCCATTATTGTATAAGGTTTGCAGCATCTCAAAACCTTGTGGGTACAAGGAACACATTTAAGATTCTATGGTGAAAAAAATCAATGGAGAACCTGCCGATGCCTCAGTGCTGTTGGGCACGTATTAAGTTTGTTTACGAGCCCTCATTAAAAATGTAGACCCTGGTGCTAAAAGTACTTTCGGTCACAAAATCTCTATTTTGAGAAAAAAGGGTCTGAATATATAATAGATCCATAAAATCTGGAAATTGAAGATCTTAGTGCTAAAAGCACACAAGCCACAAGATGTCTATTTTGAGTAAATTGAAAAAAATCAACTTGGGCTTGTTATGATTCAAACCAGGAATCAAATGTGGAGGTAGAATGGAAACCAATAGTGGGGTTTATTATTGATAGTAATACGTTAACAGTGGGGTGAAACCCAGAAGAAGAACGAGTTCAGTCCATAAGTTGTGAGCAAAGCTGAGTAGATGTTGACCGTTGCCGGCCACTTCCTTTCCAGGATGACAGCCAATGAAGTGTACACTTCACCGGAGCCTAACTGTCCCAGGGCAGCAAGAAGCTGATTGGAAGGAGCGCAGTTCCAATCCTGATGACTGTAGGAGGACTGAGAGCTTGTTCTAAATAAACTTGACAGAGGAACAAACTTTGACAGGGTTAACGAGAACGCAGACCAGAGCCCAGAGACCTTGAGAAAGGCTTGGGAGCTTGTTCTCGCTAACTAAATAAGGAAGACAGCTTCTGCAAATTACTATCACTAAAGGTTATGTTTTACTTTCAAAGGATTAGGAGTTTAGGAAGGAAAAACTGTTTCTTAGCATAAAAAGCCAATTATTATCCAGCAACTTGCAACTCAAAGGATGGAGTATAAACACACATCAAAAATACAAGGGAAGGGGTGAGAACTAAGACACAAAACACAACTGGGGATGAGGAAGCATGCAAGATGCAACTGGATGAGGCATTACTTGCAGTAAACATTCAAGAAGCTGAATGGGAGGAGAAACAGAAGGCATTCACAGAAGGGTTGTGACAAGGTAACTAAAAAAGTTGTTTTGCCATCCAGACCTCGTGGTGTGTGACATTGTGTCTCAGGTACATCCTCAAGTCCAATACCGAGGACGAAACCCTGTATCAGTGCATTCACTGACCATAAAAATTCTCCTCAGCCTAAAATCCCCGCATTTGCCAGAGGTGGTTTTGTCACATGCTTGTGTGACTGGGTCTTCAGTTATCTCTATAAATGGTGAAGAAATATATTAAAATAGTTATTAATATACCAGGTTAAGGCGTAATAAAATAACTCAAAGAAACAAATTTAAAGATGTGTTGTATGTATATGCTTTGAGAAAATAATTATAATGCTGTATAAACGACCTTACATTTACTTTCAATACCCATGGGTTAATTGGTCAAATGCATGTTTTTTTTTTAAATACATGACACACACTAACAAATTCCCACTTTAGAAAATAAATACATAAATAATATTGTCAATAGATACAGTACCACGCAAAACCCTCAGGCACCTCAGATTTTTTGTTTGAAAGTGCAAAAGGCAGTTATTTGGCATTTTGCAAGTTTTGAGAAAATCAAGAAAGAAGTTTTTATTTCATAATAAAATCAATTTATTTCTAACTATACAAGTGATGGAATTTTTCAAGGTAACAAATGTACAACAATATCACAACAATAACCAACGAAAAATCAGTCCCTCCCATGATTTCTCAGGCTTTTTTTATGATTTTGAATAAGGCAGAATATAAAAATATGGCCAACAGATCAGGCACATGGCAAAGCAGAACGTGAATATGGCGAGACAGATCAGAATCATAACATGGAGTGCAAATAGCCGTGCCAAGTGATGGTCGTTTTACATAACCGTAACATTTCATTAATTTCCTTTCCAACTAATGTGATTGCATCTTCAACCCAGTACCATTACTGTGTTGGACTGGCTTGGTAATTCACCTGACCTCAATATATATGGTCCATCATCAAGTCAAGGCTGCAGAAAAAGGAATGCCTTACAAAAGCAAAAGTCATCAATTCTGTTGTCCAGGTGTGGGATCACAACGAAGAAATCAAGGCAACTTGTAAAAACCTGGTCAGCTCTATGCCAAAACGGGTGGAACAGCTTATCAAGTGCCACGGAGGACACATCACGCATTGAGTGCTGAATGTGGATGGTATTAAAGTAATATAAAGCTTGAAAACCTTGTTGTTGTTTAGTTTTCCCACTCCAGCCAGCTTTATCCAATCGCAGGCTTATGCATGTACTCTGAGTGTACGTTATGTGAGTTAAATCTGGCATTATTGAAGTGACCTGTTTATTAAAACTCACCATCCTAATCAAGTTCATAGCAGAGATCGTTGTCTGAATCATCAGCACTCCCCGAGTCGGCATGATCCTCATCTTCAAGCAGTCTGCTCATAACACCATTGTCCCTGAGCCAGACCTTTCCTCAGGAGCCTGCCATCTTGAAATGTTCAGACAGCTGTGTTTTGCACCACAGTTTTCACAGGGGTCTGTTGTGCAAGAATGTGAGAGCCCTCTTTTGGAAGCCATTGTAACTAATATCAATTAGGTGTGTCTTGCACAAAAAAATTTGACCTGAATTGAATCTGATAGTGGCGCTAACTTGATTTTACCAGAAATATCAGATAGCTGCCTTTTGCACTCGGTCCCTCATTTGGTCTCTTTTTTTTCTTCTGTTTTTTTAAAATTGTGTTCCACAGACAGTAGTGTCGCTGATGATACAAAGCACATTTTAGGTACCAATGTTCTATTAAAGAAAAAAAGAATAAATGTCTGTATTTCATTAAAGACAGCTGATATACATGATATAGCTTTGACGGAGCCCTGATTTCAAAATCACGAAGGTCTTCTGGGATGACTTGGAGAGAGACATGATTCAGACTGTGAGTCAGCAGAAAAATTGAAGCAAGTCCCCCCCCCATATGCTTGGAACAAGGAAGAAGAAAATCACCTCATGAAATTATATAACGTTGAAGAACTGCAGGACAGTGTACCAAAATGTCATACCAAATACTGATTTGATTTAGTTTTTTACAGGTCACAGCTCTTAGTGGTTAATTTTTCAAAATAAGAATACTTTTTGAAAAATTATTTATGCAAGTATCTTTGCTTCACTGAATAGTTTTAAATGTGCCTCAAACATGCTCTGTACAGTATTTTACATCGACTGTATTCGGCTTTCAATGGCTGAGGAGGATTAATATGCAAAACAGAGGCAAACTGGAAAATATATGAAAACCAAAAACAAATGAAAGAGGGTACTAGTTTGATGTACTTTAAATTGGTGCTGGCTGGCCCTTGACCGGACTGAGAATAAAGGCACTGCATTGGAGATGTTCCTGCTCAGTGCCCTCAGGCAAATCTCGAGGTGAAAATGTCTAAGAAAATTACAGGCATTTTATCACCACCATATTATACACTACCCACACTAATTCTGGGCTCTTCTAGTCTGCACTTATACCTCACTTAGCGTTACATTGTCGATTGGGAATATAGACAAAACTAATACACCGATCTTGGGTCTCTCTTTTTATGGACCCTCTGTTCTGGTTCTGATGCCATATTTGGCTTCAGTTGAAAATATGCCATTTGGTTTTGTGGCAAGTGACGCCATCTCTGTCCCTGCGTCAGGAAACACAGTCACCGGCCTAGCAGAGCTAATTGACTGGTGGGAGATTGCTAATCTGCCAGATGTATCTTAGAGTGGATGTCTGATTAAATTTGTGCATAAAGAGGCAACAGAAATGGAATTTCATGCATCGTCAAGGCTTCTCCTAGCCAATACAATCAGCTGTCTCTTGTATTAAGAGCCTAATTGATTATAGCGCTGGTGTGATTCCGATCGCCGCAGCATGTGAGCCAAACAGGCTCACGTTTGCAATATTACCCCTGACAAGATAAACTAGACAATGATGGTGGATCCAATTATAAGTGACAATGTACAAAATATGGCACAATGGCAAAACAAAAGCCAGGAAGAAATGAACATGCTGTTATTCAGTGTTCAATTTATTAAATCACACACTGTGGAAAGGTCTGACTGGGTTCTGCCCCTGCTCATCCCACAATTGTAGAGTATATCATGTACCACACAATGCTCCAGATCAATGCACACACCCTTCCCTCCATCTCATTGCCTTATCTCGGTTGCCTTTTTGAACCCAAGCCACAAACAAGTGGAAATGATCCTCTCAAATGTTGGTTTATAATTCAGCTTGGCACTTCTCGAGAGTGCACCAAGTGAAAATAAGATAGCTGGAACCATGTCTGAAACACTGTCATCCATACAGAATGGGCATGTCTCAGAAGAAAATAGCTGTTTTATACTGCACAAGAGTATGCAGTCAGGCTTCAAAACAATATTTTCAGGATTTTGGATGTGGATGTAGGGCTTAATATGTAATTACCTATGTGTGCAATATATTTTGCTATTGGCTCACTACAATTCTATGTCTCCGTGGTGAAGAGATGGTGTTCGACGTTTACCTCGCAATTCACTTGCATTGTGCAAAGTCATATCAAGGAATATATGATTTGCAATACTCAGTGTTTATTTTATGATTTTTATCTCAAGATGGACGGTTAAATCTTAACCAAAAAGTCTTTTATCAGTTTGGTCCTATTTTTATTTTGGCGCGCTGCTCATTGTTATGCTAACAAACAGTAGCTCGAAAATCTCACCCCAGAACCGCTGAGTTTGTTAACTCCAGAAACGACCCGCGCCCACTAGGTAGTAGAACCAATAAGAGAATGTCCAATGGTACATTGAGGTCATGACTGAGGTCAAACAAAAGACCAGATCTACTTTTGTTGGTTGCAATGGTCATTAAACTCAACAGAAAAAGGAGAAGGGTTCACTTGTGTTTGAAATGGTTTTAGAATCAATTTTACACAAAAATCAACCATGTCAATGACTAACAGAAACAGACCCATCTTTTATTGAGTGTATAGATATCTTAGTATGTTGGAAACTTCAGACTTCATATGTGTTGTTTGAATTTATGCAACTCTCAGGCTGTTTCCATGCAACTGAAAGGGGAAGTGAATTTTAAACACCTCACATCATCACAGAGGCATGGAATCTTAGTGAGTCAATTGCAAAATGTATCGTGCAAATTGATCGTTGATTCCTGTCCTCAGCTCTGAAGCAGCCATGAGCTTTGCTATCCATCCCATGTTGTCGGCAGGTATTACAGCCCTGTACACCCAGTCCTGTGAAGCCTGCCGCTCAACTTCTTTGGCATCAGCGTATTCACAGTCCTTGCCCTTCGAGGCACGTGGACGACTAGAAAATGCATCCAAATTAACGTGGTTGGCTCCTGCTCAGCCCTGGACGGTGAACTGAAAGGTCTGCAATCTCTCAAGCCACTGGGCCACCTGCCCTTCTTTGAAGAAAAACTGCCATTTCAGCGTGCCATGGTCAGTGCAAATGACATGTGGCATACTTCATGGGTGATAACAGAAGTGGCAAATAGCATTCACAACTGCCTGCAGTTCCTTCCGCAGGACAATAGTTCCTCTCCCTTTTATCCAGGCTCTGGCTATAATAATAATAATAATAATAATAATGCATCATCAATGCATAATAAGCCATCATTCACTCTCCTTCTTGGGTAACTTGGGAACTGCTCCAAGTCCACCTGTGCTGGCATCCGATCAGCTTCTGAGGGTTCAGAGCAACCGAGACAGGGGCTTCGCAGCGGGCCTTCTTCAGGGCGTCGAATGCATCCTGTTATTTGGTGACTCACTTGAAGTCATTCCCTTTTTTCAGTAGCCAATTTGGGGGAGCTGTGACTTGAAAAAAAACACTTAAAAATCTCCTGTAATAACCAGCCAGCCCTGATCTGGTACCGGTCCCAGGGGGCGGGCCGGTTCTGAACTCCAGCTACTTTGTACTGCATGGTATTCAGCATGTCACTGCTGACTGGGCGCCTTTAGAACCTCTCTTTGTAGCCAGCAGATCATCCAGGTAGAATAAGCAGCATTGCAAAAAAACACTGGTTTATGCCCTCTCGATCAGGCCTTCAAAGGTTGCTGGGGCATTACAGAAACCAAAAGGTATGGTCCTCAACTACCAAACCCACCACCAGGCCCAGTGATTTGTTTGTCCTGAGGAGAGGGTATGAGTCCTTGATGATGCTGTAGCTGACCAGGCGGTAGTCCACACAAAATCTTGATTACCCTTCTGTCTTTGGAACGATTAGTAAAATAGAGGCCCATGAGCTTTCAAAGGTTTCAATGATTTCCATTGCCAACATCTCTTCTACACTACTGTCTGCTAAGGTCTGCCATTCACCTGTGAGACTTCTGGGGTACTGTCAATTTTGGGTGGCAAAGCTGGGCTGGAACTCAACTAGCACATTCCAGAGGGCCTACCTCTGGTCCAGCTCCAGGTTTTCACAGTTATCGTCCTACACAGCCTGGATCACTTTGTGATTGAGTGCCTCAGAGGGAAGGTGAGGCCCAGGGGATTGTGGGCCATGGGGGGGAAATGTTAGGTGTGACAAGGTGAGTAGTTGAAACCTGTGAGGTCTGAGCATCCATCAGAGCTCCTGACTCCATCGTTGAGTGTGGGGTGCTGAGCCAGGGATAGGGCTCCCATGGGGCAGTGGGAGGCGGATAAGTGCGTGGGTTGTGTGGTTACCTAAGGTGCCAGAGTGTCTGCTTCTAAAGGGGGTAGCATTGCAGGGACAATGTCTCAGGGTTGTGAACCTGAACTACAACTAGTTGAAAGCCTTGGATATAGAACAGGAAAACCTTCAAAAGCTAACAGCTATGCTTTTAGGTCTGACTGCTCACAGAAAATCCAGGCCGAGCAGGCACTACTGTCGCACTTCTGCAATCCATACATGGTGATGGAAAGTCCGACCCTTAATGCAAATGTCAACTACTGCCATTCCTCTCATGAAAGCCTGTGACTGCAGTCAGGGGCACACAGTGGATCTCTAGGTGGCAATGGGATGGTAAGAGGCTGTGGTGCAGTGAGGTTTCAGTGGAGCCAGTGTCCAGAAATGCTGCCGCACTTTTACCTCCAACTTCAACAGGTATCTGGCAGCCGGTTAGAGGTCGGGAAAGTGGGGGTAGTATTCAGGCTGAATACTGCTTAGCAGTGGGAGAATCTCTGGGGGCATAGTTGTTGAGGAGGAGCCCAGCAGCGCCCTTACTGCATTAAGCCCATCCTAATTCCCAATGCCTATGGTTGTGACACTGGCGGTGGGTCCAGAAAGGGGCAATGTCTCTTGAGGTACCCATTTTGGCCACACTGCCAGCAGATCCTGACTTCATCCCTCCTACCTTCAGACTGGCAAGGCCTCCTGCCTGGGGCCTGGAGGGGAGTAATGCATAGTGGAGGGCTGTGAAGAATTACCTGAAAGAAAAACCTGTGAAAGAATTACCTCACCTTGTGGCCCTCTCCCAGTGTCTCTTCAATCATCACAGCCTCTCAAGTGCTTTCTCAGATGTTTCAGGGCTGGCCTGTTGATGGACAGCTGGCTTGGTTGCCTCTCTAGCTTCCTCCTCACCCTCCTCGCCCCACCTCCACAGGAAGCATCACTACGCCGGAAGCAGAGGCAAAACACATTGACACTCACCCAGGCTGAAGCAGTCCCTGTCTATCACTACGGGTCCCATCCCCTCCCCTTCAAAACGAACCCCCTGGACTATAAAACTGAGTGTTGCTACATCATTTTCACTACCGGTAGTTTTTCACTACCTCTCAATTAGGTTCTCTGCACTCCTAGTCCTTTCAGACACACTTTGTGTTGTACATTGCTCTGGATAAGCGTGTCTGCTAAATAACAATAAAGTAATGTAATGAAATGGTTTATTCCATAAAAGCAACCAAAGGCACAGAAGGGAATGAGAGTTAACCACCATCCATCGACAATGTACCACAAAAACAGGAAATATGGCCATGTTGAGCCTTTGGAATGAACATCACATGATGATGATAATAAAGACAGATTACAGAGGACATAATTCAATTCTTTTGTAATTTCATCTCCACTGCACAGCCCTTTCTTTATAGATGCAGAAAGCAGTCTATGCTCTACTGGCCAAGTGTGACAGATAACCGCCATTGCAGTGCATATTTGTTAACTTAAACGATCCGATGGAGAAACCTATCGGTGGAATCTATTATTTTGCAACAATATGGCACCGTGACGGTCAGCAAGAAGCATAGTGTTAAACTAGCTCTGATCACTTACAATGTTAACATGGACTATTCCAATGCAGTATAAAACGTATCTTCCTAGTTCCCTAAGTGACGACTGCTCTCACGGTGTGACAACCATTCTTCAAGGAATGACTATGAGAGTAGCAGTAGGTTTAAATGTGGGTACCAGGAATTTCCTCTGGATTCTTTTTCAAAATGAAATGAACCAGGTGAAAGGGCCATTCTCCTCAGAGCCCCAGAAGCCATCAAGCAGGCAGTGAGTGAGGTGAAAACAAGTGCTGAGCTTCATTAGGCACTGGCAGATACAATTTACTCAGTAGGGTGCAGAGAACTCATAGCAGCATCAAATTGTAGAGCTGTTTAGGAGACAACAATGCAACACATTTTCTTAATTATGCAAATCTCAATTACCACAGATGGGGTAAATGCAATGAAATAGGTACAAAAACCCCTTCAAATGAATTGAGCTTTGCTATTATTATTATTTGCCTGTCTTATGGCTGAAGCAATTTTTTCTCGGTAATTATTCTTAAAAGTCCTATTAATTATGTGCAGAATGTATGTGCATGGGTGTGTGTTTGTGTGTGCCTGTGTGTAGGTGTGAGTTTGTGTTTGTGTGTGTGTGGGTTTCGGGGGGGGGGGTGTTAGCGGCCACATGTGGCCATGTGACTAAGATTTGCCGATCTCTTTCACTGACACATTTTCTCCTGTGCGATATTTTATATTTTCACTTGTCATTTTCATTTCCTGTGATGTTCATTAATTTTCTGGTTGGGGTGATAACTGGGATATGTTAAGCCTTGAAACAGACTATTATAAATGCAGTTTTTTGCTGATCTAATTTTGACTGGCACTACTTGCTTTTCATGACTGCAAATGCAATATTCTACAACGTTGTACATGGAATTCTGATATTTATATACGTTGTAGTACAAAAATATATTATATCTTGATATTATAAAATATATTTTATGGTATATATTTTATTGCATTGACAGTTTATGACCTTTGTTTCCTATTGCAGCTTTGTGTTTAATTTCATTGAAACTTCAATGAATTTCACATTCTCAATGATTTAATACAAGACATGCAACTTAATACAGCAACAAATAAGTGTTCACCAAAACGTAGTTTTAATTTTCTTTACTTTCGCACATTATTTTAAATTGAGCTCTCACAGAAACTAAATAAGGTATTGAAGCTTGCCAATTTAGAAAAAAAAATTAAATCATAAAAACATAAGAATCATTGCTGCTCCACATAAGAGTAATAGCTGTTAGAATGTTTCATTCATTACCTTTCATTTCAAATAAACCTAAAAGAAAAATGTTTCTATAATTATTCTTGGGAAGGTGAAATGTCCATTCCCGACAGTGTAGTGACTGTCTGCATTGCAAATACGTTCCCCATGTGACTCACTTGGTTGTCTTCATGGCACAATCCCTTCAAATGACTGTTGTCAACACAGATAGCTTGTCACAACTGTTTTGTGGTTGGTTGTGGATGTTTGTTACTTCAGTTAAGCTGGTTAAAATGATTGATCAAGCTGATGTTAAACCTCTGGATCTGTTAATCATAGGCTGATGAAGAGCTGATTGACCAGCTAAATGTGTCATAACACACCTTAAATCCAGGCTGGCTTTAGCTAGACGTTTTTGCTGACTCATTACAGCACATTTTAATTTCCGGTGTCCAGTTTTACTTGCAATGAGTTCATACTCCATTTTAAACCATTAAAATGGGAAACTACTTGGATGGAATGGGGTTTATAAACCATGCATGTGCTTTTCATTATTTCTAGTGTTATGCTAATATCTGGAAGCTGACTGCTTTTATTTCCTTCCACAGTAGGGATGACTCAAATCAACTGAAGTAAAAGCTTACAATGAAACATTAGGGCCAACAGGCTATGAGTGCAGTTATTACCCTGTGTTTTCCTTGCACAGTGAGCTTAGATATCAGGATGTCTGTCATTTTGTTTTAGTCTAAGCCCTTGTTTGCAGGTCTTTTCATCCTCAAAGGGATCGCAGAAAATAAAAATTAGATATTGTCTTCTATCGGAGCATCAATTTTAAAAAAGCCTAAGTACGAAGGTATTCTTTACTGCAAGAAACGGTACTTCAGTCCTTACCTTTGGTATCCCTCCTGTAATTTCTCCTCATATGACTGCCAAATCTGCTGAAATGATCAAAAGTTATTAATTTGTTGAATTTTCACCCATTTCTGTTTTACAATACAGGTTAAGGGATTTAATTTTCTTTTTAATGACACAATCATTGAACTGAATTTTGTCTATTTGATGGACGGATTCTATATAACAATTGTGGGTTCAATTTGCTTTTAAATGGCGTGCAATGCAATATTTGGGAGAAAACAAGCGAGATACAGGATGTTTCCTGTTTTGACCTTGAACCCAAGATCAAAGATCAAATCTAAGGTTATGACCTGATGTGACTTTCTTTCAGTCAGTAATACAAATATCGCCTTTAGAAGCAAAAATAAGCAAGATGCAGGGCATATTGCTGTTGATCTTGAACTCAAGTCCAGATGTCAAATTTGCCTAATAGATGCCTTTTTATCAGTCCACAATGGGTACCTAAGCTCTAAAGGCAAAGGTCAAATCCAAGGTCACAAACTGTGCAATATAAGACTTATCTGTTCTGGAAATAAATATAACCTTAAATATGACAGTAAATGAGATATCTGCCACTTTACATGGGCTTGTCCTCTCAATTAATTAATGAAATTATAAAATGACTTTTGACCAAAATTGATAAGCATTGAGACCAAACCACTACTGACACCTGTTGTGCTGTGAAAATGTTTTTGCCTGCTTCCTGATTTCCTCTATCTTTTCATGTGTGTCACGCTTGTGTCTTGAAAGGGTCACAAAACTATTTCTAAGGCTCTGGGACTCCAGCAAACCATGGTGAAAGCCATTATCTACAAAAAAGAAAAATTGTGCAGTGGTGAACCTTCCCAGAAGTGCCTGGCCAACAAAAATTCCTCCAAAAGCACAATGACTCTTCCAAGAGGTCACAAAGGGATGCACACAAGCAAATCCATCTTTGAATGGCTCTAAAGAATCATAATGAAGTTTTCGAGGGTCATAGCCAAAATCCTGACTTGAATCCAGTTGTCATGCCATGGCATGACCGAAACAGTTTCTCAAAAACCCTCCAATGAAAACAACTCTGCAAAGAAGAGTGGGACGAAGTTCCTCCTCAGTGATGTAGAGTAAAAAATTCACCGCCGGTTATCGCAAACATTTCATTGCAGTTGTTGTTGTTGTCAAGGGTGGCACAGTCAGTGATTAAGTTTAGGGGAGAAATTATTTTTCAAATGGGTGAAACAGATTTTGAATTAAGTGTAATGATAAGCTACATTTTGTGAACTTTATCCTTGCCATATTGTCTTTGTCATATATCAAAATTAGTTAGATGATCTGAAACATTTAAATATGACAAAGTAGCAAAAATAGAAAAAAACTGGGAAGGGTCTGTTGTGTTCCAGGGTCCTGGGCCTTTGGCCAGGACAGTATTTGTCACAGTTTTAACAGATTCTTGTATCAGGTTTTAACATTTCATAGTTCATGTTTATTGTTCATGTTTTTACTTTTCCATATTTTGTGTTCTGCCAGGTCTGCCCAGCCACTCCACTGCTTGTCTGTGTTCCGCCCCATGTCTTCGTTTTCGTACATTTCAGAGCTCTGGTTGGCTTTGGTATTTCCCCCTTCCTTCTGTGCTGTGCTGGATTCAGGGCTGCCTAAGCTTAATTGACAATTAACTGTTTTTAAGTTACTAACATTTACTAACAGTCAAAGGGGGTGTAATTCTTAGACAGGCGCACTACTAATACTACTAATTTAGGTAGGGAGTTTATTGTCATGATTCCTGCTTTGCTATTTCAAGTCTCGCTGTGCTTTTCTGTTCTAACATTCGTGCTTCCTTCCAATCTGCATGCTTCATTGGTACTTAAACTGAGCACGCTCATTTTCTTAATGAGCAAGTCATGTCAACCAATCTTTGTCCTTGTCTCATGATCTTGCCTTGCCCATTGTTTCCTCTACAGGTGTTGCTCCTCATGTGTCCTGATTTCTCTCCCTTTATCTGGAGGCAGTGGAAGTTGGCTGGCAGACAGAGTTTCAAGTTGTTCGTGTTCACTGCGGTTCATGTCCATGATCTCCTTGTCCTTGTGCGTAGTACTATTCACATATTTTTCCTGAGCCAAGTCTTTTTGTTAACATTCTTAGTATAATTATTCTTTTCTGTTCACGGTTTTCTGCCTGGAGGTTCCAGTGGTTTTGTTTTTGTCGTTTTGGATTTTTAGTTAACAGCTCTGTGAAGCTCTTCTTAGTTGAATTTTTGCAACCCTTTGGGCCAAGTTTTTTGTTGGCCCTCGTGCCTGTTTTTCTTTATTTTAATAAACTCCCTATTCCCCTCTATCTCGCGTCTGGTGTCTATCTGATCTTGTATCAAAATTGTCTCGTATCAAACTATTTTTCACAGCACTGTATGCCAAATATGAACAAAATCAGGTTACTTGTGATGTGCAGTTTGATCGCAAGAAACCTCTTCCACCGCCACTGCCACTTTTAATGACGAAAGCCGCAAGAGCAGAATGAGAAAAAAATCCATAGTCTCTCCAACTTTGTCGGAGAGCCAATTATTGCCCATATTAGACACACAGTGCAATCTCCTAAGATCTAGCCTGACCACTGTGAGAGTTTTGTATGCATTTTCAGTTTGGAATTTTTGGGCTTTATTTCATAAAATCCCTTTTCAGTATTTTTAGATTCTCTCGGGAAAATTTTCACGAACAGTTTTAATTTTTTTTTGAGCCAAAGGTATTCATTGTTCTGCTCAAACTGGTCTGCCATGTTATTGAGAAGTGAGTTGAATTCAGGGCATAACACCAAGCAAGGAAGAATATTTCGTCAAGGCGTGAGACACACTTCTCTATTTCACCTGAAGTGGCTGTTATTTTATCACTTTAATTAATGGATTTGCAAATAAGGAGACATTGTTCAAGATGGGGCCGACAGTTATTGTCTGGCCATTGCAAAACTGGGGACAAGTAAAACTTGATTTTTTTTAATGAGCATTCTGCAGGTATGGGGTAGGCATGTTACTAGTTTTTTTTTTCTGTAGTATAATTAATAATGTACGGAAGCTTATTGCTCATCAAGGTATGATAAAAATATGCATCATCACAGGGAGTGTCGAAACAAAACTTGAATTTGCGTTTGAAAACTTTCCAAGAAAATTTTCCCTTGTTACCCGGCCGTCCCTTAGTAACCTCCGCCGAGGAGGTATATGTTTTCGGTGCTGTTTGTTTGTTGGTTTGTTTGTGTACAACATAACTCAAAAACTTATGGCCGGATTTGGATGAAATTTTCATGGTAGGTGGGTATTAACTCAAGAAAGAGGTGATTAAATTTTGGCATATCTAGGCCAAAGTACTGCTGAGATATACGCCAAAGTTCAAGATTTCAAGTCTTTCCAATGGGCCAGAGTTCCAATCGCCGTGGTTTTGGCTTTGCTGCCCCCTGGCGGAGGTTCTGCGCTCTCTGAGTGCTTTTCTAGTTACCCCATTTTATGGTACTGTACTTCTCTACCATAAGAAAGCAGTGCTGTTGATTGATTCATATTATTCATTATGTTTGACTGTGAACCGTCCAATATCTTGGGTGTGTGGCAAGCAATGAGTAAAGAAATAAAGGTACAATTCCGTGAAAAAGTAAATGCCCCCTTCCTGATTTCTTACTTTTTTGCACATTTTTCACACTTAAATGTTTCAGATAATCAAACAAATTTTAATATAAGACAAAGATAACTCGAGTAAATACAAAATGCAGTTTTGAAATTATAATTTCATTTATTGAGGGTTAAAAAGCTATCCAAACCTACCTGCCCCTATGTGAAAAAGTAATTTCCCCTCTTGTTACATCATTAATGAACTGTGGTTAACCACATTTTTTGAGTCCAATTTCACAAGCTACACCCAGGCTGGATTACTGCCAGACCTGTTGAATCGAGAAATCAAATAAATAGATCTTGTTTGACAAAGGGAAGTAGCTAAAAGATCTCAAAAAGCAACATTTCATGCTGCAAATTAAAACTGACATCTATCAGTCTTGAAAAGGCGGCAAAAGCCATTTCTAAGGCTTTGGGACTCCGGCAAATCACGGTGAAAGCCATTATCCAAAAATGGAGAAAACTTGGAACAGTGGTGAACCTTCCCTCGAGTGGCCAGCTTACCAAAATTACTCCAAGAGCGCATCAACGACTCATCCAGGAGGTCACAAAAGGAACCAGAACAACATCAAAAGAACTGCAAGCCTCACTTGCTTCATTTAAAGTCAGTATTCATGATTCAATAATAAGAAAGAGACTGGGCAAAAATGGCATCCTTGGGAGGGTTCCAAGGCGGAAACTACTGCTGACCAAAAAGAACACAAGGGCTCGTCTCACATTTGCCAAAATACATCTTGATGATCCCCATGACTTATGGGAAAATATTCTGTGGACGAGATAAAAGTTTAACTTTATGGAAGGTGTGCATCTCGTAAAACTAACATATTATTTCATAAGAAAAACATCATACTAAAAGTCAAATATGGTGATGGTAGTGTGATGGTCTGGGGCTACTTTGCTGCTTCAGGACCTGGACGACTTTTTGTAATTGATGGAACTATGAATTCTGCTCTCTACTGGAAAATCCTGAAGAAGAATGTCCAACCATCAGTTGTTGACCTCAAACCTAACCGAACTTGGGTTATGCAGCAGGACAATGATCTGAAACACACTAGCAAGTCCACCTCTGAATGGATTGAAAAAAAACAAACTGAAGGCTTTGGAGCAGCCTAAGCAAAGTCCAGACTTAAATCCAATTGGGATGCTGTGGCATGACCTTAAATAGGCTGTTTGTGCTAAAAAACCTCCATTGTGGCTGAATTAAAACATTCTGCAAAGGACAGTGGGCCACAATTCCTCCTCAGAGATGTAAAAGACTCAGTGCCATTTATCGCAAACACTTGATTGTAGTTGTTGTCGCAGAGGGTGGCGCAACCAGTTATTAGGTTTAGGGGGCAATTACTTTTTCACACCAGGTCAGGTAGGTTTGGATAGCTTTTTCCCCTTAATAAATTAAATCATCATTTAAAAACTGTATTTTGTATTTACTTGGGTTATCTTTGTCCAATATTTGCTGATCTAAAATATTTAAGTGTGACAAATATGCAAAAAAATAAGAAATCAAGAAGGGGGCAAATACTTTTTCACAGCACTGTAGCATGTATTCTATTTTACAGAAGAAAAAAAGTTTTCCATTTTACTGAAACTAACCCCAGCTGGTTCCTCGTGGTTCCCTGCACATGCAGCTCCAGTGAGATGACTTTCAGTTGTGGCAGGAGATGGCAACTGAGTCTTTTGTTTTCCAATCACTGGGATCTCAAGAAGTTAATTCATTGCAAAGCGAAGGTTCGCAAATTTGGATGTTAAGTCAGGAGAATATTTTGTGGGATCCCCCCTACCCACTCCTCGTTGGCAGCAATAGGCTTCCGTAATAATGCTTGGTTGTGAAATATCTTCAAATTTAAAAAAAAAAAATCACATTTACAGTATGTAGGATTTTTTTTCCAGGAGAAGGGTGGAGGAATTTTTCAGAAGCCAATTTTTTATTAAATGTACCTGCACTTTCTTGATGTCGGTCAATCAGACTGATGTCTGACTTTTGTGTCAAGACTGGGGTACATCGCTCAGCGTTTCCGAAATCTGGGGGCCAGGAGTTTGAGGTGGGTTCACAACCAGATTGACCCTTCAGTTGTTCAAGCTGTACTGTATTTGAATAAAAATGCTATGAAAATTATGTTTGCCACCTCGTCATTGCTCAGTTTTTGAGGTGAGTTTTTGTTCTTGAATTTATGATTCATTAAATGACCATCACAAGACTTCAAAATTCTAACCAAAACAAAGGGCCATTTTCTAAGACTTTTGGCACAAGCAAAACCTTTCTCTACATTCAAAAAAAACAAGGCAGAATGCCAAATGCCAATGTTTGACTAAGCATGGAGTCATTGGCAGTTTGATTGCTTCTGTATGCGCGAGAGGGTTTCGCATGTTCAAAAGGCCACAGTAAATTTGGCCCACAGTGTGTTAATGCGCTAACAGCATAATGAATAACAGTAACACTCCACACCAGCCAAAAATATACTCATATGGTCTTTTGGTTTTCAGGCATGTATTCATCCCTGTTTTGAACTATTTGCAGTACACAAAGGATGGATGCGGTTCCATCGGCCACTACGATAGCGCATACATTTTTTTAAAAGCAGGAAGGTTCAAGGCTATCTCTAATTGTTGAGGTAAAATAGTCCTTTGGTTCGGTCCCGGTGTTTTTTTGCAATTGATTTTTAGATGTGCTTTCATCCTCTGTCGCAAAATGGATCATGTTCTGTGTTCAGAACAACAGTAGATATTCTTTTGCAGGTGTCTGGGCATGGTCTGTGTTACTAATTCCCATGGATCGCTGTTTTCATTTTCATCTAACTGCTGGCAGGTGGCTGACAGTTACGTGCAATTTGTGCTGATGAGCAAGACACAAACACTGTGAATCACAGATGTGTGGTCACCAGTTGTGAATATATGTACATGTTCTATTCAAAGGTATTTTATATTGCCCTGTTTTAATGGAGGGCCAACAAATAAATTAAGCCAACGACAGATGGGGAAAACAAATCATTGCCAATACTCTCAAACCAATTGTTTAGACAATCATGCGGTATTAGGTCAGTATCCCTTGATACGTTCAAATAGTTTGTTAAAATAGCTTGTTAGATGGAAAAGGTCCACACACATTGTTAATGTCACAACACTTGCGATCTATAGATACCTGAGTAACAAAATACAGAACTTGATCCTGTGGCTGACATCACAATATTATAATTCTGACACCAATAAAGTAATCTCTCATTTGTCTCATGTCTCTCCTGTGCAGAAACATTTCCAAAATTGAATAACAATCCCCACAGGCTTCAGTATATCTGTCATGTCTGTTTTGAATTGACACAAAGTTAGTTGTACTGACATGCAACTTCTTTGGAAATGAATGCATGATAAGGAATCAGGTAGACACCAGATGCGGGGAGATGGGAACGAGGAATTATTAAACAAAAAACAAAACAGGCACGAGGGCCAACGAAAAACTTGGCCCAAAGGGTTGCAAAAGACAAACTAAAGTATGCTGCACAGAGCTATAAACAAAGAATGCAAAACGACAAAAACAAAAGGCACTGGAAACTCCAGGCAAGAGATCAAGGAAAATAAATAACAAGACTATATATATATATACACACAAAACAAGAGGCTAGGACAAGACTTGAAACTAGAAATGCTAGGGAACTATGACAACAAGAGCTTGGCTAAACTTGCACATGCAACGAGACGCAAGACACAGTCTGCCAGCCAACTTCCACCGCATCCAGATAAAGGCTTGGAAATCATGACATGAGGGGTAACACCTGGAGAGAGAGAGAAACAAGAGGCATGGCAAGATCAAGACATGGACAGAGATTGGATGACATGACCTGCTCATTAAGAGAATGAGCGTGCTCAGCTTAAGTACCAATTAAGTATGCAGTTTGGAAGCAACCATGAATGTTAAGAACAGAAAAGCACAGCAAGATCTTGAAATAGCAAAGCAGGAATCATGACAATAAACTCCATGTCTAAATTAGTAATATTAGTAATGTGCCTATCTAAGAATTACACCACCCAGTGAGTGTTAGTAAATGTTAGTAACTTAAAAACAGTTAATTGCCAATTAAGTTTAGAAAGGCCCGAAGCCAGCACAGCACAGAAGGAAGAGGGAAATACCAAGGCCAACCCAGAGCTCTGAAATGTGCAACAACGAAGGCACGGGGCGGAACGCAGACAAGCGGTGGAGTGGCATGGCAGACCTGGCAAAAACAAAAACATGGAAAAGTAAAAACATGGAAATGGAACATGAATTATGAAATGTAAAATCCTAATACAAGAAACTGTTAAAACTATGGCATGAAACATGAACTATGAACTATGGAATCTTGGAACATGAAACTGTTAAAACCATAAATGCTGTCCTGGCCAAAGGCCAGAACCCCGGAACACAACAATGCATTTCTGTCTTTCGCTGAACGCATCCTTTTTCTTTAAGTTCATGGTCCATATTTAATGTATTTGTCTCAAAAGAGAAATTGTCCTTTTGCATTAATGAATAATTAATTCGATCTGAGGAAAGTGCTGTAAACTTAAATTAATGAAAGTTTTTGGGATAATGAACTAACAGCCTCACAGTGTCCAAGATTTTTTTTTTTTTCCTGAGAGGAAATTAATTAAGCTTTCGTAATGGAAATCAGCCACACTTAAGTAAAATGCACATCTGATGGAAAACACTGAAATAAGCGCACAAGCACACAATTCTGTGTGCCTTTGGAAAAATCCAATTCCTGAACATTATATTATATTACACATCCACAAAGACTGGTCATAATTGTTTTTCTTTTTTTGTAATGGCCATTATCCTTACAATATTGATCTTTATTTCACTCTGATAAGCATACAAATGACGTGTATTCAAAGCCTTGTATTGCTGATATACCTTACTCAATATCACAAAATGGAAATGTACTCCCCTGTCTTTGATTCCGGTCAAAAACTGACAGATAGGCTTACATGAATAACCACAAACTGACTGGACAACACAGGTCAAGAATAGCTTATGTTCTACAACCATACGATAGTGTAGTAAAATGCTGGAGATGTTCGATGTGCGTCTAATACATTGCATTTTAGAGATACTTTGCTAGCTGGCATAATAAATAAGGTACTGGAAAGTATAGTAAAACAGCATGTTCATTGACCCTCGATCAAAAGGATGTATGTGGCTAAATTGCCACTGACCATTCAACAGTTATCATTACTTTAAAGAGCAAGAAAGAAGGGATTTAAAGTTTTATTTTTTGTGTTTTAGTGGTAGATTATGGATTAATCAAAGTGCGAGACTTGGGGAAGAAGTACATTTTTAGAGGTACTTAGTTTCTGCACCTGCATAGTTAGAAATCCACAACCCTAACCCTAGCACGATCCAATATGTGAACTCCTGAAATCATTCTGAGACTTGGTTGCACTGTATGCACAAGCTTAACGGTGGACAAGAAAGTTTTCATGCTACATACGGTCACAGTCCTGTTGGCTTCAATTGAGCTTTTATCAGATTGATCAAGTTGTGTCTTCACAAAATATCAATACCATCAAAAGCTCGAAAATAATTTTTTTTTTAAATGCAAAATAAGGTCTGTGTTGCCACTTTAGCTACTCAAGTCAGAGTCAGAAGTAGAGTCTGCATTCCAAGTGCGGGATGGTGCTGCCTATTTATGGAAGCACGAAGACATACAGTGCGGTAGAGAGAATACTATTATAATCAATGTTAGCCTGTGAATAATTAAATAATTACAGCAGTTCAGAACATAGGCTGTGTATATGGTTCAGAATAGCTTATGTCACTAATAATGCCGAACCACTGAGAGAACAAACAGCAATCACAGCAATCAAACTCAAATTAAATTAGCTTGCTAGCTAGTGAACTTGCCCCCCAATTGGCAAACAAAACAAATGCATTTTTTAAGCATTATTTCACACACATGCAAATGAACTTGTTCACAAAAATATACAGTTTAGAATATTGGGACTCACCAATAGCCTCTTTTTCCTGCAATTTGGCACCTGAACTGAAATAATTATAACATGCATTTAGTTCTATACATGGTCAACTCTCCAGTTTTACAGCCATATTTGATAAATCCTCTGCAGCATTTCATGGCTTTTTGACGTTGTCAATGTTTCTGCAAGTCATTGGTGATGTCACTTGTTTCAGACATTGGCACTATAACGTCTTCACAGTAAGCAAGATCTCACACCGACATTGATAGTGAGATTTTTGACAGTGGCCCCATACAACTTCCAACTACACAAAGTCAGGGCATATATATTTTATATTTGTGGAATAAAATGTATTTAAAACAAACCCAAAGGCAAAGCTTTAATTCGAATATTTTGCTAAGAACATACGCGCTTGTATGTCCAAGTCGAATCTAGAGCTGCAACAAGTCTCTCTGCAACAAGTCTCAGAATGACGTTACATGCGTATAATTAGCTTTTCAGAAATTAGGGAAATCACATTGCATGGAGGTTTATCAGTTTCACGTGCCTTTCCATGGATTTTAACACTAGTAGGCTAATATGCAAACCGATTACGACTCCGGACTTCTCATGCTTTCCTTTACTCAGGGGTTAGAAGCAATAGAATTGCATAAAGACATTTCAAATGATCTTATTTCATTTAAACAATTTAAATGATCATGAAACACATGCATTGCTTTTAACCCCGAAACGCAGGTAAAACTGATAAACCTCCATGCACAAGGACTTCAATTCTGCGCGAGAATCTCTTACATATGCGTTGACTGAATAATTGCTGACTACAGCAGGGGAACGTAAAACTCCGCCAAATGCATGAGAGTTGACAGGTATGCATTATTAATGAAAACTGGCAACACCTGATAATGTTGAAAGTTTTTGGAGTTTCTGCAATGCTTATTTAAATGAATGATTGAAAACAGGTCATGACCAATCATTATTATTATTATTAAGGGATGGTTTGAGCTTCCACTATCGCCAATTCACCAGCCGCCGCTGGTCTGAAGATACCGGAGAGCGGTTTGGAGATGATATCACTAACTTCCTTGAGCACTCAAGGGTATTAGCCATCAGGACCTGCTGCCTTATCTGTCTTTAGTGTATACAACTTGTCTAATCCTGCATTATCCCTAACCTCAAAATAATTTTGAGCATTGGAAATGCCCTCTGCCCTAATAAAAATCTGCTCTGAGGTCAAATTCTCAACAAAGTAATTAAGGGATCAGCAATATCCTTATATTCATACAGCAGCGATCAATCTTTATACTTTATGCACTTAACCTCTTCTTTGACTTTCCTTTTTCAACTACAGTACTGTCAAAAGCACTTCAGAATAGTTTTTGCCCCTTTCACAATTTTTCAACTTACTTTTGGATACTTTTGGAATGAATTTGCCTTGTGCATCAAGTAAAACCCCCTTAAATCTATCCCACATCTCATTTACAGACTTACAATTAAGGAGTGTCTCCCATTTTATTTTGCTTAGATATGAGTGCAACTTGTCAAAGTTTCCTCACCTAAAATTGAAAATTTTGGTTTTTGAAGATAACTTTTTAAGTTGCAATGAAACTTCAAAACTGACAGTGGAATGGTCACTAGTCCCAAGTGGCTCCAATACCTCCCTATGTTGCAAATTCTACCAGGGTGATTAGAGAGCACTAAATCTAAAATTGCCCTCTCTCTCTCTTTCAGGGTTATTAACATACTGCACCAAAAAATGTCAGTTACTGGGCAGTGGGCTGTTACACATGCTCACAAACCCAAAAATGAAAATTCTCAGGTATGAGTACATTGCACTGAACCCTGAAATAATTTGATTAAGCATACTGCATTCTTAAGTAACAACTAAGAGCATGTATAGCACCCTCGCAACAGTATTCAAAAAGGGAGGGCTTAGTCAGTACAAACTTGCAGCAACAAGCCATGGGTCAGGTCAAGTTAAGAGGAAATCAGCTTTTGTGACTGACATGACACCATTGCAAGTGTTTCCTTTTTTTTTTTTAACCTCCTCTGAGGAAGATAGGTTTTCACCCATTTGTTGGCTGTCGAAATCAACAATCATGTCACTTTGTTACATTAGTCATCTGTCTGTTCGTTGGCAGGATATCTCGAAAACGGCTGCATAGATTTCAACCAAACTTTGCAGGGTGCTAGAGTAGCACAAGAGGAACAGGTGATTAAATTTAGACATATCTAGGCCAAAGTACAGCTGAGATATAGGCCAAAGTACAAATCCAGCTATGCTGGCGGAGATTAAGTACAGCTGAGATACAGGCCAAAGGACAAATGCAGCTATGCTGGCGGAGATTAAGTACAGCTGAGATATAAGCAAAAGTACAAATCCAGCTATGCTGGCGGAGATTAAGTACAGCTGAGATATAGGCCAAAGTACAAATCCAGCTATGCTGGCGGAAATTTGAAGTCTTAACCAATAGATTTCAACCAAACTTTGCAGGATGTTACAGTGGCAAAAGAGGAATAAGTGATTAAATTTAGGCATATTTATGCCAAAGTACAGCTGATATATAGGCCAAAGTTCAAATCCAGCTATGCTGGCGGAGATTAAGTACGGCTGAGATATGGGCCAAAGTACAAATCCAGCTTTGCTGCCAGAGATTTGAAGTCTTGAGTCAGACACCAGACGATTAATTTGTTTAAACGGGAGTCATTTGTTTGTTTGTTAGTCTGTTAACTCAAAAAGTTATGAACAGTAGCGCATGAAATTTGGTAGGATGATAGGTGGCCGTCCAAGGATGAGTTGATTCAATTTTGGAGATGATCCAGAACATATTCTGGATTCTGGATCTGGATGAATCGAAATATACCCGGGTAGCGCGGGTCTGTGAGATATTTCTGACCAGATAACAAAAAAGTTATGAACGGTTTGGCACAAAATTTGGCAGGATGATAGATGACAGTCCAAGGAAAAGTTGATTTAATTGTGGTGATGCAGAACATATTCTATAATAAAAAGAACAGATTTTTGGTGCGGCGGAGGTTTGCCATCTAACGAGTGCCCTCTAGTTGTATAGTCTACAGTATGTGGCTGCCCCCATGCCTGTGTCTACCACAAATAAATGACAAACTCTGATTTTCATTTGGAATAATCAAAAATATTATTTTCTCTATTTTCTTGTCTTCAGTAGAGTAATGATCACTTCTCAGCCATGGTGAGGATTTGGCATCATCTGTATAACTTTGGTTTTTGGGATGCCAAAGAGTACATTACAGAGTAAGTTGACCTAATTGAGATTCCTCATATTTTTTAGTTCTGCCACTCCTTTTTATAAAACTGACAACATTTAACAGATTATAATCATAATTCATTTTATTTATCTTAGTCAGGTCCTTCTTCACTCTGATACCCGTTTCCTCCCTGAGATTAACGCACCTTTATTAATTATGTATTCAGTTGACCTAATATTTTGTTTTGTTTGTTTGTTTTTGCCTCAAAGGATTGACAAATAAACAAAGGATCTAGGTTTTTGAAGCAGTGTTAGTCCTTGTATGAAATGTGCGAATGCAGGTGGAATGTGTGAAGCTGCAGTGAGATATGAGAGCATAGCTGAAATCCTTGACTGATAAGGAGGAGAGGTTAGGCACATAATATTCAGGTTTACCATCTACTGTAGCTTTTAACTTATGATGACCCTGTCTTAGCTTGTATGTATTCAAGAAAAAATATACAAACATATGTTTAAAAAAAAAAGTTATTTTGATATCTGACAAAATGACTAAAATATGATTATAACTTCTACCTGAGCATTGTTAATTGGTGCCAATGTGTAAATGGCGGAGGTGTCACAATCCTTGTGTGTTCTTAAAACCGTTGTGCAGAATACAAAATGATGGCAATTTTTCCTGTTATGCATGAGCCTATTTAACCTTTTTAACTTGGTATTTGTGTCACAGAGACTCTGGAAAATTATTACAATGAAGCAAAGCAATTCAAGTACAGAATTGTTTAGGACTTAAAATTCAGAATTTACGGACACCGCCATGTATATCTGAGCAAAGGGGTTCATTGGCTCCTCGCTTGTTCCAGCAGTCTGTGTATGTTTCTGAGGTTTCTGTCCTTTAATTGATGTATTGTCTTGTCTCCTTCCTTGCTTCCTGGTATTATCTTGCCTATGCCTGGTCCCTTTTGTGATTGTCCCATCTGTATAATTCAATTGTGATGTCAGTGTGTTTGCTGGACTGTCATAGTTCTTACCCTACTAAACCTTCCAGACAGTTTGTGTCTTGTAGTATTGAGCTGCTTCTTCCTCAGTGTTTTTTGGAATAAAAATGAAGAAAAACTTAATTACTGTTTTGAGTATCCTTCATCCATCCATTATCCAATTAGCCATATTTGATGATTCCAATAACATTCTAAACAAGATGGATGTCAATGGTTTTGCATATTACAAGACGGATGACAATGGTTTTTAACATTTTTGCGTTTGGTGCATTGCTTAATGCTGTTTCTCTGCAATGTGAACTCCTGTTTTCACTTGATCGAGGCAATAATTGCAAAAGCTAATTTCGCACTGACTTAAATCCCTGCCAAATGCCAACTCACACCTTAACTACGGTAAATACCGCAATAAGTGATAACCTGTGAATACCATCTCACGTCGGACTGACCTAAATGAAATGTTAACTAAGAGGACTCAAAAGAAACAATCTTCATTTTGCCCTTGACCACAAACTTGGCAGTGACAAACTGGTCTTTAACGGGACGTTTTTAATTTAAAACACCACTGAACATTGCTCAGAGGCTCAAAGAATAAAATGCAATGAAGTGGTACAGTATACTTTCATCAACTTCAGTCTGAGGAGCAAAATAGGTTCCAAAAATAGATAAATTCTCAGATGCTGTGGAATGTGCCAGATCTGGAAAAATGTGACTAACACAGCACATTTTGCTGAGTATCACTGACCAAAAAAGCAAAGCAACAGTAAAAAAGAACTTGATCCGCCCTGATCTGGCCAAAGTGGGATAGCTGGTGTAGGAGACACAGTTTCTCTCCATATGCAATCTAACAGCGATGAAATAATGGGCTAAATTCAGTATAAAAAATAATTTTCTTATTAATAGGCCAATGCTTTGCCTTGATTGAGCTGGTCCGCATTCCAATGAAATATCACCTTTCACTCTCTGCATCGCGTGGGTTGATAAAAAAAAAGTGGCACTCCGCAGTTAAATAGGCTATAAAAAGCATGTGGCTCAAACTATTTGCGCAGGTATGCAATTTTGAAAAACATTGATTTAAATACAGCAAATCTGCGTCCAGATGAATGAATGTTGTCTTACCCAATGGGGGAGAACAAGCAGCACCTGTTAAGTGTGGAGAGCTCTCAGAGTGAACCTTTTGTTTATCATGAAAATGAGTGAGAACAGGTCAGGACTCATCACTGTTTTAAACAAATGTTTTTTGCACCTCAATTATCAGTTCTGGTTCTGCCACTGTACTGAATTTAGCCCATGTTTTCAGCGCTGTTCCATTGCATATGGAGAGAAACCGTTTTTTCAGATGGCAATTACGATTATTGGAAAATGCGTCAATAAAGGAAAATGATGGAGAACTTGCCAGGGCTTATTCTTGTCAGAAAGGGACGTGTCTGTGCCCCCCCAATTCCCTGTTCTAGAAACAAGCCTGCATTGCAAAGATTTTTTCTCTGGTTTTCCTGCAGGTCCTGTGAGCTATGGCATTATTTAGGCTTTGGCAACAGTGTGGTAAAGTAGCCTTTTCTCAGAAGCACCATTTTATTTACCAACAAACACCATTTTCCAGAATAAATAGGATTTATATAAGGTATTATGATTTTGGTGCTAATATTTTTAGAGAAAATTAAATTTAGCCCTCGCAGCTTTAACCTCCACAAGGGGCTAACCAGTAAGGCGAGTGGCCGTATTATCCTGTAGCACTCCCTGGCCGAATACATAAGTTTAGCAAGAATAGTTTGTATGTGAATTTGAGTCTTTTGGGTGTTTCAGTATACCTGCGCCCCAGTGCCTGCTTTCTTTAAAAAGAATAAAAGAAACCATTAAATAAATTCCACTCATAAATCGCAACTGCATTCCCTTTCTTACCTCAAGAATGGCTTATTTTATATTTTTGTGAAAAGCCTATTGTTCCACAGAGAAATATGCCACTGTAACCATGAAAAGAATTCTCAATTTGCCTTTGGAAAGCTCACTCTTGCATTGGTTTTGTAGAGCAATCAGTGCCTAGTCCCAGCTTTTTGCCCAACATACATTATTATCCCCCGCCCCGCGATTAGCGCGAAGCGGGGGATATAGCATTGGGCTACGTCCGTCCGTACATCTGTACGGACACATAAAATTGAGGCGGCCATGTTAGTGGCAGACACTTGTTTTATTATGACTGCACAATAATTGTTTATGTCATTATATTGTCACATCCCTATTGCCACCCTAATTTCCAGCAGTCCTGCGTCAGTGTGAGGCATTGTTTCCCTTAATTCATTAATTATTGTCCCGTTTCACTTCCTGCCCCCTTTGTGATCCCAAGTCACAACCCTCCAGTAAATCCCCTTTGTTCCTCCTCCTATCCAGAAACTTCTGTCTTTCAGATGTATTCTCTTTTGATTAGCTTGAAGTCTTACATACCTGCCCTGCAAGTATAACCTATTGCTTTGAGTGCCTCAAGTTGCTAGAGTTCCACTTGTTATGTGCCCTTGAGCAACCAGTCAGTATCTTCCTTGTCAAGAGTTTATCATCTTTGGAATTTACAAAAATATAATAACCTTTAATGATAGTTAAATACAGAAGTAGACTTCTTAATCTTATAAAAAGGAACAAGCTCCCAAGCCATTTTCTCAGCCTCCAGGATTGGGTCTGTGTTCCTGTTAACCAGTCTTCTGTCTGTTCCTAATAGGAACACCTCCCGAGCTATCTGCGGTCATCAGGGTTGGGACAGCATAATTGCTAGACTCACCGCACCTTTAATCTGACAGTTGTGCTCTGACGAGGGATCTGGCTATTATCTCTGAAGACCTCGGGCCACGTTTGGCCATGCCCACTACCATCTGAACTGAACCGTGCCATTTTACTGAGGGCTCCATCCCTAGCAGTCATTACCGCATGAATATTAATATACCCTAGAATTGTATTGTACTCTGTCTTTACATTAGGTTTCTTGGCTGAATCATGACAATATTCTGTGTTCCTTTTTGTTGATTGGTTTTGTGTTCATATAAGTTTCTAAGCCTGACTCATTCTTCGCTCGATTGTTCTCACTGGCTGAAATCTCCTAGCCTTCTGGCCTGCTCTTTATCTCGAGCCTAGCACTTGCCATTATTACGTAAATAGAGACGTTCTTATGCAACTTGTGCACTTTATTAAAGACAGCCTCTCCCTGCTCTTTAGTTATCTCCACTGCAGAGATATGCCTTTCACCAGCACAGTCTCAGAGCCTCAGGGGATGCCCTGCCCCGCAGGCTTAGCTATATGTCCTGACCACCAAACTTCTAATACTGGAGTGTTTTTGACCATGGCTTAGAATCACCCACTCTGACGTTGTCTGCTGATTGCTTGTATTGGACTTCCAGATCACCATTCCTGTCTGTGCCCTTTTTACAAGTTGCCTTGTATTTATCACCTTCCACTTTGAACCGAATATTCTTTGCTGTTCAGAATAGATATTGGCCAAAAATATATGTTTGAAATGGTTTTTACTTCACAAAACTAAAAATAAATGGTCTCATAACAATAATTTATACAATAAAAGGTTAAATTTTCTGAATAAAATGTGTGGTTGCATATTCATGACAGCTGAAGTACTTGGAATAGTTGTAAGAGTTCCAAAAGGGATGTGTGTGAACTTTATTTTCATTGACTGTCATTGCAGAGAAAGTTTAATATTTTAGAAGTATACAATTTCAGAAGCGGAGAAATTTTAGCAATCTGATGAATCATCTGAAAATTCCTAAAAACGGCTGGATTTAATTTGGGCCGAACAATTACTTTAAAAATAAAATATTTTGAATAAAATCAAAAATTAGTACTGAAGCGTACCCCTACAGAACAGGCTGAATGTTTTCAAGTTGAAACAGTGCAAGAGTGTAGAATGCTGCTTTGCTGAGGCTAACGCATATGGGGCGCCATATGTAAAATAGGGCGTGTTGTTTTATACCGTACAGTTTTTGCACATTTAGCGTCAAAAACCAGGAAAAAAGATTGTTGCCATTTGAAACCGTCTCTTTTTCACACATTTATGCTCAAATATGTGTAAATTGGTGAAGAAATTGTGATATCGTTGTTACGACCCGCACAAAACGGAGGCAAACCGCAACATAAAAGTGACAAATTTGCGTTTCTACGTTAACTTATCCATGAAACTTTTTAGTACAGCCCTTCAAATTAATATTGCTGCAACAGGCAGGAGAATAAAACTGTGTGGGTTTGTTGATAAAAGTGCCTTCTGTAGGCTAATATTCTTGTGGCGTAAATTGTAATTATCTTGTGAGATTTATCACCAATTAAAAATACACTAATTTCACAACTGTCAGATTTTTTTTTATTAGATACATTAAAAGCTTATCATGCGGGTCTTCATGATGTAGTTCTACATGGCAGTCACTGCCTGTATAGCTAAGTAAGCGAGTGACCAAGAAACACTACTAGATCTACAGCAACTTTCCACGTAGGCAAAAATAAGTTATCAGTTTCTGTGCCACCCCTATGTGAGCAATTGCCTTAGTCTGGCCACCCCGACGAAAATTTTGTGGCTCCCCCACTGGCCACTGGTCTCAAAAAAGTTGGGGCAGGGACCTGTTTACCATGCTGTAGTATCCCCTCTTCTTTTTAACATGGAGCGGCGGCATCTGGGCATTGAGGAGACAAGTTTCTTGAGTTTAGCCATTGAAATTTGATCCCACTCTTGTTTAATACAGGCTTCCAGCTGCTGGAGACTTTTGGGTCCCCATTGATGGACCTTTCATTTAATTATGTGGCACATGTTCTCAATCGGTGAAACATCAGGACTGCAGACAGGCTAGTTCAGCACATGGACTCTTCTACCGCGGAGCCATGCCGTTGTAATAGCAGCAGTATGTGGTTTTGCATTGTCCTGCTGAAATACACAAGGCCTTCCCTGGAATAGATGTCTTCTCGAGGGGAGCATATGTTGCTTTAAAGCCTTTACATACCTTTCAGCATTCGTGGTGCTTTTTAAAACATGAAAGTGTCCCACACCATATGCACAAATGCATCCCCGTACCATAAGAGATGCTGGCTTTTGAACTCAATGCTGATAAATGAGAGTAACTATTTCAGGCAGGAGGCTCGAAGGGCTATATCAGCTGACAGCAGACTGGTAAGCTACCAGCCATTGATTGCTGTTCATGACAATGTGTGTTCGCTGTGCCTTGGTAGTACATTCCTCCAGTGCAGAACCGCCACCAATATAATGTAATGCTTATACCCACGAATACATTGTTCTATTTCATTGAAATGTGAGTTTTCCTGACTGAACAGGAGTGGTGTTCTTTCTCCTCTTTAGCTTGGAGTACACAACACCCATGATTTCCAACAAGAATGTCAAATTTGGGCACATCTGACCGCAGGACACTTTGCCACTTTGCTACAGTCCATTTTAAATGAGCCTTGACACACAGAACACGGCAGCGCTTCTGGATCATGCTCAACTATGGCTTCCTTTTTGCTTGATAGAGTTCAGGTGTCATTTATGGATGGCATGGCGGACTGTGTTTACTGACAATGGTTTCTTGAAGTGTTCCTGGGCCCATTTAGTAATGTCAATGACAGACTCATGCCGGTGAGTGGTGCAGTGGCATCTGAGGGCCCGAAGATCACGGGCATCCAGTAAAGATCTTTGGCCTTGTCCCTTACGCACAAAGATTTTTCCAGTTTCTCTGAATCTTTTGATTTTATGCACTGTTGATGATGAGAGTTTCAAAGCCTTTGCCATTTGACGTTTAGGAACATTGTTTTTAAAGTATTCCACAACTTTATTTATTTATTTTTCCCCCAAGCCTTCACAGGTTGGAGAGCCTCTGGCCATCATTACTTCTGAGAGACTCAGCCTCTCTAAGACACCCCTTTTTATAACCAATCATGTTGCACACCTGATGCTTGTTATCTTAATTACTTGCTAAATGTTCTTTCAGCTGATTCTCTTGTATATTAATTGCTTTTTTCAGCCTTTTTTACCCTTTTGTCCAAACTTTTTTGACCTGTTGCATCCAGAAAATTTGAAATAAGCTCATTTTGTAGATAAAAATGTAAAATGTCTCAGTTTCAACATTTGAAATGTTATCTATGTTCTTTTGTTAATAACATATTGGGCCATGTGATCTGAATACCATTGCATTTTGATTTTATTCACAATTTACACTTTGTCCCACCTATTTCGGAATTGGTTGTATAATTATACAATTAAATATTTAATTTTGTATATGATTTTATATTCAGCAATTTGATTTATCTTTAACATTTAGATTTGGCATTTAATGTCCTTTTTCCGTCTACAAAAAGTTATACTCCAAAAAATCGATATCACCTTTTCTACACCAATTTACACATTTGTGCGTAAATGTGTGAAAAAGAGATGGTTTAAAATGGCAACAATCGCTTTTCCCGATTTTTGATGCTAAATGTGCAAAAATTGTGCAGTATAAAACAACAACCTATTTTACAAACGGCGCCCCATAAACGCAAGCACTCACCGAGGAAATATTTCCCAAGTGACGAAAAATCCTGGATCAATAACACTTTCTAAGGGGTTGGCGTGATTGTGTCAATATCAACAATCAACAGACTTCAGCAAAGTAAATACAGAGGGCTTATGATAAGATGTAAACGATTAATTAGTCTCAGAATTGAAATCCTTAATAAAGGCCTATTAAGAACCTGTAAATTGTATTAGGCAATATTCTCTTCTTAGATTCTGGCAAGTTGTTTTGAAACTGATTGGACAGCTCTTCATTGAGCAGATGTGCAATGACCCAAAGCATACTGAGGAGCAACCCAAGACTTTGAGGCAAAAAAATGGAATGTTCTATTATCACCAAGTCAATCACCTGACTGAGCATGCATTTCACCCTCTGAAAACTGAAAGTAATACATCCGAATTATAAATATGAGCTGAACAGAGAAGGTCAGACAGAGCATCATCAGGAGACAAGCCCAGCCTTGGGTAATCTCAATGGATTCCACACTCAAGGCAGTCATTTACTGCAAAGGATTTGCGACCAAGAGTTAAAAATGACTTTTGAACATGAATGTATTAGTCGGTTTCAATTACTTCTGAAACCACAAAAATATGGGAAGGGGGGCCAACTATTGAAATAGGTGTAATACCTTCATGGAAAATACTTTTTTGGCCAAACCCAACTGACAGTGTATGCTTCAAGCTCATCATAATTGATTCATTAAAAATCTATTTTCGTGGTAGATGCATTCATGATGATGAAATTAGTGTGATTGTAAAGACAATGTACCAGACATTATGTGCCCAACAGTACTTGAAGAGAGGGGACTGAGAAGATTGTCCTATTGAGAGGTGAGGTATACTGTACGAAACTCTAGGGTGTTAAGATCTACTCTGAGATCCCCCCTAGGTTCTAATGAGGACACAGTAGCTTCTGAGTCTATTAAATCCCTGTGTAGATTCCTCCCACATTATTAACTTTAAGTATCTTGGTGTAGGGAGGGGTAATAGATGTAGCCTGGTAATACCTGACTCTGCTACTTCCCTTTGCTTCGTACACAGAGTCTGGCCGGGCGTGATTGACAAGTGTTCACTTCCTGGTGGGTGGGTGCTTGTCTGAAGTTTAAAATCATTGGCGCACCATAAACTAATCACTAACATTTGGTGATGACGTAGGTTATGCGCCAGCTCAGCCTCTTTGTACTTCCGCTGTAAACACAGTCCTTCATTTTTTTCAATTCAATTGATTTGTATAGCGCTTTTCACAGAGACTGTTGCAAAGATGCTTTACAGTGAGAGATTCAATAAATGAAAGGACAGTGCCCAGCCTATTCCCCACTACAGCAAATGAGGCAAAAAACTCCCAGTTGGGAGAAAAATCCTCAAACAGTGGTGAGAAAAAACTCTCCAGTGGGAAGAAATCTTTGGAGGAATCCGACTATAGTGGGGAAGCCCGTCCTCCGCGGGCTAGCGAAATAATACCGTATTGATCCGAATATAAGACGATATTTTTTTCCTTGAAAAATGCCTGAAAATGACACCTCGTCTTATATTCGGGGTCTAAGGAGTTACCCATGTAAAACAATATGTGGTGCCATATGAGCGCTTTTCTCTCTGTCAGTGTTTAGAGCAGTGTGACCCTAGCGTGATCCTGTAAACAAGTCGGCTGGAGTGGGTGTGTTAGCTTACATTTGCATGAGCTACTTAATGACAGAAAGATGCAGCCAAGGCACAAAGATCCACTTGAAAAAAGTGCTTCCAAAATCGGTAAGGTGAATAAAAATTAGAGGAGAAGTTATGATGTGAAATTTAAACTTACGGTTGTAAACGAAGCTGAGAGAACGAACAACGTGAGGGCAGGAAAAAGATGTATGACAGAGTGCAACGTAATTATCGTAATTGGCAATAATAATTAAGCAAACGTTTCCAGATGAATGATTGTCGTCTTACCTTATCGGGGAGAACAAGCAGCACCTGTTAAGTGCGGAGCGCTCTCGGAGTGAACATTTTGTTAATCATGAAAATGACTGCGAACAGGTCAAGACTAATAATTCTTTAAAACAGATGTTACGTCCACCCCAATTCTGTTTTACGGAATTTACCCCATGACTTCATCGCTGTTAGATCGCATGAGAAACCGTGTCTTCAGTTGCCTATTACGATAATTGGAAAACGCGTCAATAAAGAAAAATAATTGAGAACTAGCCAGGACTATCCTAATTGTCATAAAGGGACGTGTCTGTGCCACCCCAATTCCCGGTTCTAGCTTCGTCCCTGTACAAAACCTCCGTTTAAAACAATTATTAGTCCTGACCTGTTCTCACTCATTTTCATAATTAACAGAAGGTTCCCTCCGAGAGCACTCCACAGTTAACAGGTGTTCCTTGTTCTTGTTGTTGTGGGACAACAATCATTCATCTGGACGCGTATTTGCTGTATTGAAATCAACGTCATTCAGAATGAATTTGTAAAAAAACTGTTCATATAGTGTTTTTGGATGTTAATGCTCTTACATTTTGCAGACTTTTCTGACAGTGTTTGTCAAGCGAATGAGCGCCGTTTATTGCACAAGTTAGGCCAGTAGGCCTAAGCCCGTTTTATTGCACTGTTTTCATGGCATATAACCGTGAAGTGCATTCTGCGCTTTTCCTATTTGCAGGGCTATGGATGATTTTATGATTTTCTCCCCCATGATAAACACCAAAGATGTTGAAATGTGCGAGAAAAACAATGAAATGTTTTTTGAAATTTTGTTCAAATAAAAAGTATTTTTCCAAATAAGGGTCTTGAAAAGAGGAGTCGTCTTATATTCAGGGTCGTCTTATATTCGGGTCAATACGGTAATAAAGTAAAGTAAAATAGAATAAAATGGCAAAAGAGTTCCGTTTAAGTCCATCAGAACAGTGGCATCGGTAGCTCCAGGAAGTAGCAAGTCGTGGATGGTGCAGAACTGGATAAGGACCAGATCAGGACTGCAGGACAGCAGCAGCCAGCACTCATGGTGAGGGACAGGGCTTGGACAGTCCAGGAGTCAAGGTAGTGGATGAAAAGATCCTCGGAAAGAGACACAGAAAAAAAAAACAGGAATGCAGCGAAAACAAAATGATCAGTACATTAAAGTTAATACTGTACTCATACATATACCCATCTACCTCATTTTAGCCTTCACTCATTCACTTAAAAGAACCAAAGGTGCTCTTTCTGTTCTCCTTACAAGAAACTAACAGTTGAGCTAACGTTTATCCTGCCGATACTGCTGCTGTTAAAATAAAATGGAAGAGACCGGAATCCAATGGCAGAATAGGTGAGGATAACTCATTATTTACATTAGGACGAAATCTGCATTGACATGAAAACTGAACCGTTAACCATACTTGCGCTAAAATCATGCCAAGCTCGCCATCTAACTTTATAGTTTGGCTCTAAGCGTTTGCCTGCTTCAGACCACCATTTCATTCATGGATAATGAGAACATAACACTGAGACAGAGAATAGGTCTTGCGATATCATCGGAAACACGGTTTTTATAAAGTTTGCTGCCAACTTAAATAGTCTGAAATTCGTGGGCAATGTAACACTAGAAGCTACAAGCTAGCTGAGGTGGTTCGGCTGTCTCTCATAGAGATGAAAAGGGTGTTAGAAATTGGTGATTTGTATGTTTGTTTTTAGTATGTTTTATTAGTTTTAGTTGCTATTTGTTTATTTTTCATATTTATTCTTTTACAGTATGTATGTTTCTGTAAGATTGCGCTGTCTTTGGTCTTCAGTGTTTTCCTCTCGTTTCCGTCTTGTAGAGTCTTGTCTTTTTCATCACACTCTCTTCCCTGTAATTCGGTTAGGTATTTCCACTTCCTTCTCTCACGCTGTTCTCATTGACTATCCACACCTGAGAGTAGTTTAGTGAGGCACGGGTGTTTAGTTAGATTAGAGCTAGAACTCCACCCTTTTCCTCTCTCTCTCCTATCACCGTCCTTGCTTTTCTAGCTCCACCTCTCTCTACAGCTGTCCTGCGTTTAGCTGGTATTCCACGTAATTAGTTTGTGTATTTAAGACCCACTTTTTCCTGCCCATATGTTTATTAATTTCTTCTCAATATCCGAATCTACCTGTACTGGTTTTTTGCTTTATATTTTCTGCCTAGTCGTCAGTGTACGATTTCATGCCTGCATTTGATTTCCGGTTTGGCTTTTCATTTTATTCCCTGATTTGACCACTGTGTGGCCAAATCTTAATCCGGAAATTCTTAACTTTCAACCAATTTCTTAACTGCCTTTTATTTATAAAGTCTTGGAAATAGTGGTAGTTCGGTAACTTTTAGAAGTGTAGGAAAACTATTATATTTTTGAGAAATTTCAATCTGATTTTAGACAGCAGCACAGCACAGAAATGGCCCTTCTCAGGGTCACAAATGATCTCTTGATGAATGCTGACTTTGGAGACTGCTCTTTATTGACATTGTTGGATATAAGTGCTGCCTTCGATACAGTTGATCATATAATCATAGGCTGAGAAATTGGGTTGGGCTCCCTGGGACTGTGTTGAAATGGCTTTCCTCATATTTGTCATACAGAACATTTTTGGTCTCCCTTGGGGATTATGTGTCATTGTCTACACTGCTCACTTCAGGCTTACCTCAAGGGTTCATACTTGGGCCTATATTAAATTCTATTAGGATATCCTTTCTTTGTTATGCTGATGACAAGCAGTTATATCTTTCTGTGAGATCTACTGATTTCAGCAATGTATCGTTGTTGTATGACTTTTTAGCTGATGTTCAAAATTGGTTGGCAAATACATTTTTGCAGTTAAATTCAAATAAAACAATTATTGTCAGAAAAAATTCAATCATATCTAGGACCTCTCGCATCAAATATTAGGCCCTTTTCTCTAAATCTCGGTGTGATTTTTGATACTGAACTCAAATTTTAGCTCCACGTTAAGAAGCTCGTTAATTCGGTTAGGTATTTCCACTTCCTTCTCTCACGCTGTTCTCATTGACTATCCACACCTGAGAGTAGTTTAGTGAGGCACGGGTGTTTAGTTAGATGAGAGCTAGAACTCCACCCTTTTCCTCTCTCTCTCCTATCACCGTCCTTGCTTTTCTAGCTCCACCTCTCTCTACAGCTGTCCTGTGTTTAGCTGGGATTCCACGTAATTAGTTTGTGTATTTAAGACCCACTTTTTCCTCAGCTTTTTGTTGACTTGTTTCTTCCCATAGCTCGTCTTGGTTAAGTCTCGTTTCTGCGCTCTTTTCTTGTTTCGATTGTTGAAAGCTCGTTTCTTGTGATTCTCCCGTAAGTCTTGTATTTGATTGTTTGTATAGTGTTGTGAGATTGCGGATTGATTGATGAGTACTTCGTTTTCCCTTATTCCCATTTTGTACCATTCTGTTTAGTCTCTCCTGTGTTCTCCCTTATCCCATCCAACTCCCCTTTTCCTTCCCCCTCCATTCCCTTAGCTCAGTCCCTTTGTTACTGTCTTTGTGCGGATTGATTCTTTGGTTACTGAACGACTTTGCTTGTCCCTTGACTTCGATTCTGCATTGCTCTATTTGCCTGGCTATTGATCCATTTCTCTCCTTGACTATGAGCTTTTGTCAACCCTAATAAACGCCCTGCTGATGCTGAACTGCACTTGGAGTCTAAGCCCGTTCCTTTCAAAGGATGCCTATTTCATATGTCATGATGGATATTAAGTAGATATGACAACTTTTCCCGAAACCTGTAGGGAATAGCGCTACAACATAATTTCCATTAAAAAAAAACTAGCCAAACATTCATCTTGTTGTGGCTTTAAGTCACTGAATACTGGTAATTTTCTTCATGACAGAGCGAATGGCCTCCCATTTATTTTATGTCCATGGCCATTGTTTTTGGAGAGTACAATTTCAAACTCGGCGCAGCGGCTGTGTTATGGCTCTCGGCCACGCCCTCTGTTCGTTGGTTTGTCCTGCGTGTTTTCTGCCGAGGTAAACGAGGCAGAGCTCATTGTGATCAGACGGTGTGGTGAAGCGAAATTAAATTGAGCGGAGGTACGATGGCTGGCGGAGTCAGGCTATAATGGAAGTTTATTTTAATCCTTTGTCTGCATATTTTGTGTTATGATCAAATCCATTTCCACTCTAGTAAACAAATGACCATTCTTTCATGAAGAAAATAACAGGCTCCAAATATTGATTTTGAAGAGTACATGTAGCATGGGTCAAAAGCAGTAATTTTTTTTCCACTGACCATGTTCTGAATGATCAAATAACCATCTCCACAGCAATATCAGGCAACAGAGGGACTGCAAAGACATGCTGAATTGAGCATACTATGTTGTGTCTAACTCTAAATTGGTCAAGATGATCGGAGCTATGACTGAAAGCAGAACAGTACATATAGTGCTGTATACAGTGGGCACAAGTTTGATCGCAAGAGTGACCAACTTTGACCAGCAAAATCCCAGCAGTGGACCAGCAAAAGCAGTATGAGCTAAAAACGCATCTTAAACCATCTCAAAATTATTAATTTGGTTGCCAAATCCTTACATGATGCAATCATCAACAGCCCAAATAAAATGTGAATATTTAACATGAACCACTTTTTCTAAGAAATAAGCGGCACTTTATACCATTATGAAATACCGTACATGGTTTATATGTAAAGTATCATGAATCAATGATACGTACTTTACAGAGCCACGTCCTGCCCATATGTTTATTAATTTCTTCTCAATATCCGAATCTGCCTGTACTGGTTTTTTGCTTTATATTTTCTGCCTAGTCGTCAGTGTACGATTTCATGCCTGCATTTGATTTCCGGTTTGGCTTTTCATTTTATTCCCTGATTTGACCACTGTGTGGCCAAATCTTAATCCGGAAATTCTTAACTTTCAACCAATTTCTTAACTGCCTTTTATTTATAAAGTCTTGGAAAAAGTGGTAGTTCGGTAACTTTTAGAAGTGTAGGAAAACTATTATATTTTTGAGAAATTTCAATCTGATTTTAGACAGCAGCACAGCACAGAAATGGCCCTTCTCAGGGTCACAAATGATCTCTTGATGAATGCTGACTTTGGAGACTGCTTTTTATTGATATTGTTGGATATAAGTGCTGCCTTCGATACAGTTGATCATATAATCATAGGCTGAGAAATTGGGTTGGGCTCCCTGGGACTGTATTGAAATGGTTTTCCTCATATTTGTCATACAGAACATTTTTGGTCTCCCTTGGGGATTATGTGTCATTGTCTACACTGCTCACTTCAGGCTTACCTCAAGGGTTCATACTTGGGCCTATATTAAATTCTATTCGGATATCCTTTCTTTGTTATGCTGATGACAAGCAGTTATATCTTTCTGTGAGATCTACTGATTTCAGCAATGTATCATTGTTGTATGACTTTTTAGCTGATGTTCAAAATTGGTTGGCAAATAAATTTTTGCAGTTAAATTCAAATAAAACAATTATTGTCAGAAAAAATTCAATCATATCTAGGACCTCTCGCATCAAATATTAGGCCCTTTTCTCTAAATCTCGGTGTGATTTTTGATACTGAACTCAAATTTTAGCTCCACGTTAAGAAGCTCGTACAGTCATGCTATTTGCAACTCCGTAACATAGCGAAAATTAGGTCTGTTCTGTCGTTTGAAGATACTGGAAAAAAAAGGTCCATGTATTTATTTAATCTAGATTAGACTACTGTAACTCTTTATTTACCTGTCTGAATAAGAAATTGTTGGACAAACTGCAAGTAGTTCAAAATTCGGCTGCACTATTGCTCACTAAAACAAATCAAAGAGCCCACGTTACTCCAACTTTAGCATCTTTGCACTGGCTGCTAGTACATTTTAGAATTGCTTCTACAATTTTATTAATTACCCTCAAAGCACTCCATGGTATGGCGCCAGAATATATTTAAGAGAGCTTTTAAATCTTTATGCAGGAGCTGCAGTTCCACGACGACCGCTTCCAGGTCTATATCAGGCTGAGCATGGAGCAGTTTACAACTGTGGTGGTCTTGAATTGCAGGAAAAAAGAAAAAAAATCAGCTATTGTGAGGTGAAAAACATATCGTTAGACTCAAAGTCATATTTTGGCCAAATTGAGAGTCTCACCTCCCCCAGCTTTGCAAGCAGAGAGATCCGCCAAAATCTGCCAATTTTTTTTTCGATTCCAATATCCTCTCCTATTGAACGCGCCGAGGTGGGCACTGCGCCCAAGTTCAATATTTTCAACTTGAGCGCAGCGCCCTATCCAGCGGCAGTGCCAGCCTCTCGCTGCACCCTCCCCGGCGCAGAACGGTGCGCCCTCGCGCCCCGCAATCACATAGACCATGAATGGCTGCGGCCGAGATCTGCGCCGAGCACATGCTATGTGAAAGCAGCTTAATTACGACTCCTACTTTGTGGTGCAAGTTGCTGGATTGTAACGTGTCTTTTGTGTTTGGGACCAGTCAATATTCTGAATAAAAACTCTTTGTCTTTACTAAATCTAATGCGTCCTTTAATGACAGCTATTTCCTGAAGCTTTTCTCTTTGCTCAATAAACTTTAACAAACTCCCAGGCCTAATCAAGGTCTAGGATTGGGACCGCATTCTTGTAAACCTTTCCAAGTCCTCTGTCCAGTTTGTTAGGAAAAGCTCCCAATCCCATGGCCTTCCGAATTTGACCCAAGTTCCCCACAAGATCAAGAATTTGTAATTTAGGCTGCCAGTCATATACCTTACTTCTCAGTAGGACAATCCTCTCAGTCACCTCTCTTTCATCCTCTTTTGGGAAAGTTTGATGCTTGCAAAGTGTCCACTTCACCAGGCTGTTGTCCTAGAAGCTATCGACCAGTGATCGACAACTGTACTATCTTTATCCGGGTTTCTGTCTCCAAATTACCATATAAACTGTCAATAAAACTACCTTTTAGATTGTCCCCTCTCTCCACACTCGATTTGTAGTCTGGAACATACACTAAGAATGTCACTCATTTCCTTGTTCTGGGATCTGGGACCTTTGCCCTAGATTTGATCATTATGCACTTCTTGCATGTTTTGTAAACAAAGTGATGTTTTAGCTTGTGTGGTTAGCCTAGCTGGCAGCAATGTTAAATTATTATGCATGCGGAATTGGTTGCTTAACACAACAATAATGTTTGTTTAATTTGTTGTATACGATGTTGGATACGATAATTCGCAGATCATTAAATTATCGTTCTGTCCGTCTGTTGGGAGCCTCACAGGAGAGCAGACACTTCAGGTCATTCTTCTGGTCAAAGAGCTGAGGACGAGTAGTATCACAGTTGATGGGAAAATGGCGAGCTTTGTGACTGTTTCGATTCAAATGTCTTAGTATTTGTTTTTTTGGTTCAGCTTCCTCTTAAAATTGCCGAAAACATATTTTGTTACATCATGGAGCAATTCTTTCATCTGAAGTGCACTTCATACAAAAGTTGTCTTCCTCTTTAAGAGTTTTAGCTCTTTTGCACTTGCAAATGGACCATGTCTTGCTCTGGATTAGAGAATCTGTTAATGTCAATAATGTAACATAATATTATGTCATGAGACGAAATTACCAAAGCCACGTGAATATATTTTGTATCATGCGCTCATTGGTTTTCTTTATAAAGGTCTCTATCGCACCTTTCAAGAGAATGAATAGTGTTCTCACCCTAGTATTCTGTTACAGTTTATCTAAGACGTGTAATCATTACTGCATCTAAAATGAGAAGCACTGTAACAATCCTGGTCTCACATTACTGTAGTTCTATTCCAGAGAAGAAGTGACTAATTCAGTGCTCCTCCCGCTTCCTTGGAAAGTTATTTTGCCATGTTTATGCTGTAGATTTCAGTTCTCTCAGTGCCGCAGTAAGACCTGACTCATACCATTTACAGTAACTACACCTTGACAGTCTGCACAGCTAAATTACCTTCCTTTAGCAAAATAATTATTTTTCTTTCACAAATGAAATAGTAATGGCCTTGATAAAAATTCTACCCAATTTCCAAAACTGTTGGGACACTGTTTAAAAGGCAAATGAACACAGAATGCAAGGATTTAAAAATCAGTTAAACTATATATGACATTCAAAATAGTACACAGACAATGGGCCTCATTCAAGAAGCGATATAAGAACAAATGTTCTCTTATGTTTGTTCTTATCCCCGATTTTTTCTTATTTTGTTCTTACCCATTGATTTCTGGGAGGCACTAATGTCTTATTTTTGCTCTTCTCTTAGGTAAGAGTGGTCAAGAGCACTCTAGCGAAATAAGAGAAAACAGAAAACTGTTTTCTCTCTCTACAAATTGCTTGTCCAAAGCACAGGAACACAAGTTTAAAAACCTAAACATTAAAAATTCATCATATAATCAAATTTTGATTGTTTTATATTTTTGAGCAATTATAGTGATTTAATTATTTAATTCTTGGGCTAAAGAGTTTGGCCAGTTATTCTAATTAGGACTAACCTACTAAAACCCTTAGATACTTGCATGAATTCTGCTTCTGAACGGCTTACCAATTGCTGTTGGACACATTGGCCATCCAGGCCTTGCGCAGATAGCGCGTTATTAGAGACACGTGGATCTGTTTTCTGAGGCAGATGAATGGCTACTCGTACCAAATGTGAAAGCAACCGTGCTTGAGCGCGGAAGATTACTGTTACGTGTTACGGCTCTCTTGTTCTTACAAATGCAGCGGCGAAAAGATGTCTCCATTCAAACTAAGAAGTTCAATGCTTGCTCGAAATGTAGGCAGACGAAAACATACAATCACAACTGGATACCACTTGCAAAAACTCGGAGATTAATGGAATAATTTGTGAGTAGTTACATTCGCGTGTTTTCCACAGAATAATAGATCAGTCCCGTGACAAACTAAAGAAAATGCAGCTGTGATATTTCAAAGTGCAGGATGTGGTGCGAAAGCCTGGCAACTCAAGTAATAGGATAAATAAATTTTTGTGGTATGAGGCAGTGGACAGCATAATCGGCCAAAAACGCAAGGGCAAAAGAATTCCGTATGCAACATCCACCTTTATCGTATGTAATCAGTACATTTTCGGCTGACCTTGATGTTTGGGTACCCAGAGAAAGATTTGGATGTGTAAAAACATCAAGCATTCAGTCAAGAAAATTTTGAGTTTAATTTTTTCTGCTGCTATACGTGGTGATCCAAGTTACAGATGACACACCGGGTTGCTAAGGCACACGCAGCATATTCATTTTCAATGTTAATATTCAGTATTAATATTCTTAACCTCGTTCTCAATAATAAAACCCCCCAAAATATATTGGCGCCTCCATTCAAAATCCTTACCCATATAAAACCACCTAGGAGCATACAGTTTCTGGTCTGCATCAACTCAGCCACTGCTTCACAATGATAATTAACCCTATATTTTTGAAGCTGATTACCCAAGACTCTGAAATTCAATAGGGGCTGTGTGCATTGAGGGGCATCAGGCTAGCTCTTTGCATTGTGTCAGCTGTCCTTAAACCAAAACCACTTGTTAAATGAAATTATTTGGGGGTAAACAATGTCGCCAACGTCGGCAGGATGAATAAAGTTGCATCGGCGAGACGTATTATGGAGAGCCTTTGCTAATTGGGAATATGTTGCCAAGACATCAGCAACCAAATTTCACCAAATGTTGACGTCTCGGCGACATATTCCCAATTAGCAGACGCTCTCTATAATACGTCTCGCGATGCAAATTTATTCATCGTGCCGATGTTCGCGAGACGAATACGTGCTGTCTGGGTTCATATACAGTAATCCATTATTACTGGCACCCCTGGTTAAGATGTGTTAAAAGCCTTAAAATAAATTCACTTTTTATTGCAGAAGCATACTCTCACATTAAAAATTGTAGAAATATGTAACCTTCAACTCAAGTGAATTTTAAGGGGGAAAAAAAATCCCTGACTAAGAAACAATTATTTTTCATAAAATCACCTGTTCCACATTTATTGGCACCAATTACTGGCACCCCTAACAGTTCCTAGGAATTGAATGTAATTGAAGCATTTCTGTCATTTCTACAGTAGTTTACAAAGTTGATCAGAGTATCTAGGAACATTTAATTAGTAAATAATTACTTCCTGTTTCCCTGGGGTATAAATATGACGTAACACAGAGGCCATTTCTCTTATCCACTCTTCAACATGGGAAAGACAAAGGAACACACCATTCAAGTAAGGCAGATGTGTGTCGACCTTACAAGTCAGGCAATGGCTACAAGAAAATAGCCACTTGCCTGCACCTGCCCATATCTACTGTCAGAGGAATTATTAAGAAGTTTAAAACAACTGGAACAATGGTAAACAAGCCTGGACGAGGACGCAAGGTTATTTTGCCACCATGCTCAGTGAGGAGGATGATAAGAGAAATTAAAAGTTCTCCAAAGCTCACTGTTAAAGAATTGCAACAAATGGTAGCGTCTTGGGGTCACAAAGTCTCCAAAACAACCATCAGGCGCTATCTACATGCCAACAAGCTGTTTTGGAGGCATGCACGGAAAAAACCTTTTCTCACTCACAGTCATAAATGCAAACGTCTGGAATTCGCTAAGTGGTACTGAGACTTCAACTGGGGCTGTCTGCTTTGGTCAGATGAAACAAAGATAGAGCTTTTTGGCAACAAACACTCTAAGTGGGTCTGGCGGAACACAAAAGATGAGTATGCAGAAAAGCACCTCATGCCCACTGTGAAGTATGGGGTAGGATCGGTGATGCTGTGGGAATCAAGCTCCTCCCATGGCCATCTCAGTCCCCAGACCTCAACTCCATTGAAAACATGTGGAGTGAGCTGAAGAGGAGAGTGCAGAGGAGAGGACCCAGGTCGCTGGATGATTTAGAGAGATTGTGCAAAGAGGAATGGTCAAAGATCCCTCTTTCTGTATTCTCCTATCTTGTGAAACAGTATAGGAGAAGATTAGGTGCTGTTTTGTTGGCAAAAGGGGGTTGTACAAAGTATTAACATCAGGGGTGCTAATAATTGTAGCACGCATGATTTGAAGTAAAAGAATTACTTCTTGATGTGGGATTTTTTCCATCTAAATAAATGCACTTGAATTAAAGGTTGGATTTTCTTCTTTTTTCTTTGTGGTCCTATATTATTTAGAAAAAAAACTGAATTCATTAGAAGCTAAAGGACACATCTTAACCAGGGGTGCCAATAATTATGGAGGTTGCTGTACATACACGTATGATTTTGTAGCTGCATAATGCCTCTTTAATAATTGGTTGTAGCACCTTTGGTAGCACTCACTGCAACCAAGTTCTTCAAATAACTGATAATCGGTGCTTTTCATTGTGGTCGAGAAACTCTGGGCCACTCCACTAAGTAGAATTGCTTTAATGAACTCTGGAATTCTCCTGACAAATCAAAAAAAAAAAAAAAAAGTCTACTGATACAAAAATGAATATTGTGCTTCTTTACATTGGTTTCCCCCATCTATAAAGAGCATTGTTAATATGACTGCAGGATGTGCTGCCAGGACGCTGACGTTTTGAAACCAAATGAACATCATACAGACACATTCACTGTTGATAAAAAAAACCACCACATGAATAGCATCCAAAGAAAAAAAGAGTGTTTGCTTCATGTTTTGCAGTCTTTGCTTTCGATAAGCATAAACAAAGCCAATTCCTGAGTCATGACAAAATAGGAAGTGTTTTGCTTTTGTTTATTCGCAGCTTCCATGACAGCCTTTAATCAGGCTGATCTTAGATACCTCTGTAACAAGCAACTGTAACAAGCGAAGTCCCAAAACAAGTTCTTGCATTATTGTTTTCCATCAATGGACATTTTCTGATTTGTCAAAATGTTATCTATTTTGCTGACCCCGTGAAGTTACCCTACAAAGTGCAGATCTTTATGCTCACCAGCTTCAAAGTGCCTGAGTTCAATACACTACAACTACTATTTTGTTTCTGATCATCAAACCTATTTTAGTAGAAGACAAAGACAATGTGAGTAAATGCAAAATGCACCTTTTAACCTGAGACTCACCGCAGCAAAATACCTACATTGCCGCGCTATTTAAGAAGCAATATAGTCATATTACACATCAAATGAAACAGGAGAGCCTCTGCTACGAGCACATATAAGTCATTTTTACATACACCAAGCACAACTCAAACGCCAAGCATATTAATGTTCAAATATCAAAATCCGAGTAGCGTCAGAAAATCAACCCTCTCTCCACATTTCCATGTCTCCCTCTCTGATACTTCATGCTACACAAACAGAGATATACTCTATTCATTTTGGGTATGTCACTTTCAAACAGAAACCTAAAAAAGAGGCTGGGGCTTAAGAGGTTAAATGATTATTACATTCATTGAATGTAAACAGTTATACAAAACCTATATTACTGATGTGAAAAAAATAATAACTCCCTTAAAACTAGTGACTGGTTATGCAACCATTGAAGAACAACACCAGTAATCAATTGTTTGCAATGACTGGCAATGAATGGTTCACATCCCTATGGAAGGGTTTTGATCCACTTCTCTTTGCAGAATTATTTTAATTCAGCAACACTAGAGGGTTTTTCAAGCATGAACGGCCTTTTTCAGGTAATCCCACAGCATCTCAATCGGATGCAAGTCAGGAGTTTGACTTGAGCACTACAAAACCTCTATTTTCTTTCATTGGAGCCATTCAGGGGTGGACTTGCTAATGTGCTTTGGATTATTGTCCTGCTGCATAAACATATTTGTGCTTGCGCTTTAGGTCACAAACCAATGATCAGATATTCACTTTCAGTATTTTCTGGTAGGGAGCAGCATTCATTCTTGCATCATTTATGGCAAGTCACTCAGGTCTTAAAGCTGTTAAGCAGCCCTAGACCATAAAAATACCACAACCTTTTTGACTGTTGGAATGATGTTCTTATTATGCTAGCTTTACACCAGATGTAACGGAACTCATTATTATGATGCGGACATGGAACCAGATACAGATTTAGAGTACAGTTCACTAGGGAGTATTTATTAATAGGTATACATTATAGTAGAAACAAAGGCCAAAGCCCAGAACAGAAGAGGGGGCTGTCCAGATTAGCTGGTAAAGACTGGAGAGGTTCTGCTTGAGATTAGAACAAAAAAGTTTAGCAGCAATGCAGACCCAATTCTGGCTATTGATGAAGGCTAAGGGGCAGTTTATAATAAATGGACACAGAGAAACTGGAGCAAAACATTGAGAAGTGCACAGTCCCAATCCTGGAGACTGTGCAGCTTGCTCCAATTAATAAGACTCCGAAGAGTGATTTTGTCTTTCTTTATCATTAATTTTCTGAAACACGTGGTGGGAAAGCTTTGCTCAAGACTAGAAGACATAAACTGATGAGCAGGATTTGTTGGGAAAAAAGCGTTACAATCCACTAACCATGCTGGAAACAGAATGAGCTTACATACACCAGACATTCACAAATGGAGTGTGGCATGGAAATGACAACACCTGGGAGCAAGGGCAAAATCAGCCAATAAATCAATTAGAGGAGACAAAATCACAAAACCCATGCAGGTGACTGGAAAGGGAGAGGATCTAATTAAAGACACACCAGGATTGTGACACCCATGTCTTCCAAAAAGTTCTCATTATTGACTCATCTGGCCATATAATATTATCCTCACAGTCTTATGCTACGGTCACATTACTTTACGTACAGACATGAGAAAAAGAAAGCACGCCTTCTTTCAGTTTATTTGGATATTTAAAAAGATTAGCTGGTCCTAATCAGGTCCTAAAATGAAGTAAAACCAACCTCAAATGTAAAACAACACACATAGGATTCCACCGTGCCATTATTTATTAAACCACAGTTCAGCCAAAATGCATAAGTCATCTAAGAAAAATTAAGTACACCCCATGATTCAGCTTGTGGAACCATCTTCAGCGTCAATGACTTGAACTGATCGTTTTCTGTATGATTTTATTAGTCTCTCCCATCTGGGTGGAGGAATTTTGGCTAATTCCTCTTATCAACATTGCCTCACTTCATTGATGTCGTGTATGCCCAGCTCTCTTAAGGTCCTGCCACCTCATTTCAATCAGGTTGAGGTCTGGACTTGGACTTGGCGTTTGCAACAACTTTTTTTTCTTTTCCAGCCATCCCGTCATAGATTTGCTACAGTGCTTGGGATCATTGTCCTCTTGCATGACCCAATGTGGCCAAGCTAAAGCTGTCATACTGATGGTTTCACATTTTTCTCTCGAATACTTTGGTACACAGCGGAGTTCATGGTTGACTCAGTGACAGCAAAATGCCCAGGTCGTGTGCCTACAAAACAAGCCCAAATCATCACCCCTCCACCACAATGCTTGACAGTTGGTATGAGGTGTTTGTGTTCATATCCTATTCATGAGTGGACTTGTTCCTGTGCTTTGGATTGTTGTCATTCTTGTTCTTGAGCTTCAGATGAAGGAATTGTTCTCTTTCTCCCTCTAAATTCATGGTTGTGTCACCCATGACAATATTTCCCAAGCCCTAAATCGGAATGACACCCCATACCATCGCAAGACCACCAACACGGACTGTTCCTACTTAACCCAAGCAATCATTTAATGTGGTAGATGAGCTGATTGAGTTATTAAGGCGGCAATTACTTTTTCACACAACACCAGTTGTTGGTGGGCTGGGCTGCCAACATCTTGTCATCCAAATACAGGAAGGGGGTTGGGGGGTTCATGTTCCAAACATGAATTATGTATTATCACATTCATTAATTCCTCAAATTATTTTGCTGATTAGGGTGCAAGAATATTTGGTAAAAGAGGGTATTTTACATACCCTACGTAAAATGGTACCAGATCTACAGTATCACATTTTTTTTATGTATGTAGGCCATCACTGTCAGATTAGAAAGGTATCAGGGACTCATTTATTTTCTCCACGGATATTCCCTGCTGCTCCGAACGGACTCAAGCAACATTTTGTCTCTCTGTGCCTGAAGAGGAAAGTCTGTGAAGGACAATTCACAGAAATTACAGTTCACAGAAATCTTCAGTTCAGTTTTGGTGCACTGTGTACTGCATCAGATTCTTGAGTCCAACCATTTAATGGTCTTTTGACAAAAAAATCCTCTCCATAAATGCTTTTGATCCGGACACATTGAGTACAAGCGATACAAACTGAAACATGATGGTCAGATTTGCTTTTTCCTATTTTCTGAGAAAATGCCACCCACTGCTTGCAGGTGGAGTTTGTTGTATCCTTTTCACCTGTTTTTATTTCCTCCCGACTGACTCAAAACTCCTCAAAAAGTTGGTCAATGTCAAGAAATAGCATTCTGAGAGCAACAGCCACTTGCTCTATGCCACTGTGGAGAAACACCTTGAACAGATGACAGGTCTGAGTTCCACTTCGACATTTTCTTATGAAAAATCAAACCATTTGTCAATGTCCCCAATCACAGCATCATAGACGTTTGCTGTCCTTTTTTCAGTGGGGGCAATTTCTGCCACAGTAATTTAGTAATTTAAGTCTATTGACTGCCAAATCCAGTGTCAAAAAAGCTCTCCTGCTTTCACTGCTGTATTCTTTTCCTGATCTTGGAGACTTCCTCATAAACATTAGGATTTCAGAGTAGTCTTTCCTGAAGCTTTTCACCCGTTAATCAAATGCATATCCAATGTCGGGGAAAAAGCTCGTGTTTGTTTTCGGCAGAGCATGATTTCAGGTCAATCTCACAAATGTTTCTCAACGCCAGGCCTCTCTGATTTGCAGGCCTCTTCGATTGACCTGAAATATGATGTAAGAGCTGGCCAGCTTTGTAGCAGGCGATCAGCCTGAAATTTGATGTAAGAATTGGCCAGCTTTGTAGCAGCCGAACTGCCGAAGCCGGCTGCCTTTAATGAGTTCAAACATGATGCAGAACTTCTTGTAACTGAATTACAACGAACTTAAAAAATCCTTACAGTTCCACTCTTTGAGAAACCGATATTGAAAAGTGGCTGTTGATCTTTAAAAACACTAATTCAATGTTGATCAACTCCTGATTGCAGTCATAGGTGGTGTTATGAACTATGTGAGCTGGACAACACGTGGCCAGCATGCAACCAATCGTGCTGCTTAAAACTGGTAAACTGAATAGGGTGTCTCCAAAGTTGACACTGGCGTTCTCCGCAGCATATGCGTTGACATGGCTAGTATCCGACTGGTGCTTCTTAAAACGGTTCCTGATGGCTTAGTGCTTGCCATGCACTGATTCATCACTGTCCTTGTAAAAGTGAAGTAGCTTGCACTGTACTCCACTTGACTCCTACAATATCTGAGGCACACTGGAAACATTTTCCTGCTCCCCTTCTGTGAGACATCAGTGGCAACAGAGAAGGAGAAGGGATCACAATCTTTGACCCTGATGTGTTCATTACAAACATCTCAGCTTTTGTTCCTCCCAAGTGCAGTTTCTAGGAGTATTTGAGTTTTAGAACAGGGCATTATTTTCTTCACCAAGACAGTCCGTGCTGTTGCCGTGCAAACTGTGTTTAACTGGATGGTACACATATAAAACCTCACTGGCAGTTATTTTATCATTTTTTGATACAGATGCTACAGAAATATATATATACTGGCATTCCTTGCAGTTTCAGTAAGGGTTGCTCTCTTGTTTATCTCTTTTTGAAGCTTGCTTGGTTTAGATCCTCCCCTCCTCCATGGCTAATTAGGAAGCCCCAATGGCATAATGTACAGAAAGCAGGACTTGGATCATCTTTGACTGGTTTTACCTGCTGAATTTTGTTCTCCCATGGCTTATTATAGCTGCACAATTGTATCTTTTTCAAAGGCCACTGGATCATTCGCTCGTACCTAAACTAGCAGGAACTGCAGAGCTTCACTCCCAGGCCAGCTCTCTTTGTAACTGGTCTCATAAGTTTACAAAAAGACATGAGGAGACAAACAAAACTAGGAACTCGGAACTTTTGTTGGTGAATCCACAGCACTGGAAATGTTTCAGCCAAGAGAAATTTGCAGCTGGTGTCTTTTTGGCCATGATAGGTGTACTACTAGCACAGATGTATCACAGGTACGAATAATTAAATTACATAATATATTGAGCATGCTGAACAAAATTCATGCCCTTCCAGTGCAAGATCGATGTAAATGAGCTGCTTCATTTCAGGGTAGATACTCAGCAGACTTTGAGGTGTATTCTGTGGAGGAAACTGTCCAGTTCATAAGGGTTTGTAAACAGCAAAGATATTTCATCCTTTAGAAAGCTTTTATGGTCCTTTTGGGAAAGAGTACCGAAGGTCTTCATCCTAAATCTAGATATTGCTTTAAGGCTTTATTGCAGTATTACTAGTCACTAATGCAACTGCTGTACATGCTTTGACCAAACTCAAGCCAGTGAAGATCCACAATGAGACAAGCTGAATCCTCTAACTCTGATGTTACTTGAGAGTGGTCAAGTTCCCAAACTGGATCTTACTAATCTGATCAAGGATTTTGATGGCCGTAGATCCAAAAGAACAAAATTTAGAGACAAGTACCCATCATATTTGTTCTGTTGCGGTTATTTAGGCTACTGGGTTAGTGACAGTGCATGAAAGAAGCTACTCAAAAACTGCTGGAGAGTTTGTTTGGTCTTTTTTTTAAATATTGTAACTGCTTTTCAAAGATTTGCATCCATAACATATGCACTTTGCTTTGAAAGGGACTTGACCGGATAGATCGTAAATGCATGTGGCAAGAAGTACCAACAATTAGGTCTAAATGACAAAGTAATTAGTAATTATGACCACATGATGACATGAGATGTAAATGTGGATACAGAGCAGAAGTCCATGTAGGGTGGAGGATGAGGTGAGCGGATGGACATGAAAAATAACAAACTTTCCCTCAGGAGGGCCTATGTTTGATTGCTGTGTCCATAAGTTTATTATTTCAAACTTTGAGACATGAGTTTAATTAAAAAAAGACTTGAATGTCTTTTACAAAACCTCAATCACCTTTCCATAACGCCAAACCTTAATCTAACCTTAGCCTTTAGGAAGTGATAACTTTAACCAAATCTACAATGTTTCTCTAACAGTTTGGTTTTTTTTTTCTGGTGCAATGCCGCTGTTACTTTTGGTAATAAAGGAAATGCTTCTGCAATAATATCAGAAATACTCCTATGGATAATATCTTAGGTATCTATGGAGTATATTTTGCCGCCTGTGGCGTGATTAAATGTGAAACATTGCTGATAAATAATTTAAGCTTTGGTACTTCTTTCTTTTTACAATTTCACAACCTGCTTTGACATCTTATTAAGTGTGATTTTGGTGCTGGTCATTTCATAATTTTAAAGGTTGACAATGTGGGCTATGGTAGATCTTGTCCCTTTGCTGTGTCTTTGCAAAGGGACTATGCTGTCCATGCTTGTAACATTAGACGCTATCAATATAGCCAATATCCACATGGTTGACATGTAATCAAAACTGTGCATAGGGGGAGCCAATTGCAGGATCAACAATTAGCAACGAGGGCTCGTTAACAAAAAGGAGAACAAGGAGAAATAAAATACAGCTTGTAGAACCTGCTGTACCTAATAATTTACTCACTAATAATCTAGATACCTAGGAGGAAACTTCGAATTTGGAGAACCCAGTTAGAGTCACTCCTAATAATGAGAAGTTCCCAACTGAGCCAAAAACCTGCAACCTATATGTACAGCACAATCAATGGCTACAGTTGATTGCAATAAGGGAATAACAAGCCAATAAATCAACTAACATGAGCAACTGCAATACTGCTTGAACAGGGGAAGAATCAATTAAGCAGATACGCGGGCTGTGACATAAGATGTTTAAAACTGCTTGTTCTTTTGTCCGCTCAGAATGGCCTTCACTATATTTAATTGCGTGATACAGCAGCATTTTATGGCATATGTTAGGCCCCCAACTGTGACTACAGCGTGGGGACCCACATCCACCTAAATCCTGCCCATAAGTAGCTCACACTGTAAGGTTTTCTCCCTTTATTCTCAGAGGGGGAGCATCCAAAAGGGGAATAAAAACAATAAATAACACATTGCAGCTTGAGTGGCCCTGAAAACAGAAAATAACAAAACTGTAGTCATTTCTGTGGACCATATCAGCCAACCAACCATCTATAGGAATGTCTCCTCCTTGGCAGGTTGGTACAAACTCTAAGAAGGTGCACTTGTGTTTTAGGTTGTTTACTGCTGCTAAAGACTATTATAAATACACTACCTGTCAAACCTTTTAGGACACCCCAGTTCTTCCAGTTTTTTATTGAAAATTATGCAGTTCCAGTCCAATGAATAGCTTGAAATGGTACAAAGGCTAATGGTGAACTGTCAGAAGTTTTAAACAAAAGGTAAGGTTACCCAGGTTTTTTGTACGCCGTCGTGAAGGTGAAAGGATGGTTCCTCAGTGTGTGACATCAACTGTCAAACAAGGAGGAGGAAGCGTGATGGTCTGGGGCTGTTTTGCTGGATCCAGTGTCAGTGATTTTCAGTGAAAGGCACCCTGAACCAAAATGGCTACCACAGCATTCTGCAGCGCCATGCAGTACCCACTGGTATACGCCTAGTTGGTCAGAGGTTCATCCTACAGCAAGACAATGACCCAAAACATAAGTCCAAGTTCTGCCAGAACTACCTTAGGAAAAAAGAACAAGATAGTAAGCTTGAAAACATGGAGCAGCCAGCACAGTCTCCAGACTTAAACCCCATGGAGATGGTTTGGGATGAACTGGACAGAAGAGTGAAAGGAAAGCAACCTACAAGTGCCACACAATTATGGGAACTTCTGCAACAGAATTGAGAAGAACCTTCGGAAGAATATTTGATTTCCATTGTAGAAAGAATGCCACCAGTGTGTACAGCTGTTATATTTGCCAAAGGAGGGTACTGGGCTCTAAATTGGTAGACCAGGCGCAGGCGCGGCGAATTGGGGGTGCACCATGCCAACGGGGTGCGTCCAGGCGTATGTTACAATTTTGTGCCCGGTGTAGCCTGGCGCAAGTACTCCTCTGTCCCGCCTCGGTCCCTCCTGTCCGCGCAAGTGGCAAAGAGGGAGGAGAGAAAACATATTTGGGTATAACAAAGCTGAGTCAAATCTTCACCAATCAAATGAGCTCCTCCCCTCACCTTTAATGTGTTGGAATATAGAAGCCTCTGTCCTATATCTGCATGATGCATTAATGTTGTGTGACAGTTGAAGGGTCCTGTCACTGGATGTGTCTCCTAATAAGTATATGCCCTGGCTACCTTGCCAACGAGCCTGGCTCTTTGGCAATGTGGTCAGTGTGCATGACTCTTACCCGGGAGTCTGGAGGTTCAAGTCCCCGCCCGGGCCCTCCCTCGGCCTGCTACATTCTGGCGTAATCGGCAGGATCTGGGGCATCCTAATGGATGGCAGCATGCGTCAAGCATGGAGCGTGAGGACACGCTCACGAAAGAGGGGGAGAGATGTGACAGTTGAAGGGTCCTGTCACTGGATGTGTCTCCTAATAAGTATATGCCCTGGCTACCTTGTCAATGAGCCTGGCTCTTTGGCAATGTGGTCAGTGTGCATGACTCTTACCCGGGAGTCTGGAGGTTCAAGTCCCCGCCCGGGCTCTCCTTCGGCCTGCCACAGTTGCATTTTACTTTGCTGCTTTAGGCATGTTTTCTGCACCGCTTACGTCAATATTAAGCATTACGAATATGAGTTAGCTGGCTAGTTAGGGAATTCGCAAATTATTACCATTAGCGAACTTGAATGGAATTTCAAAACGAAACTATGTCAGATCATTCAAACTTATGATATTGGAATGAAATACGACAATTGCTCATTTATTTCTTCTGCCTGCATTATTGAGTAGAGAAACAATGGATAGCATGTTCCTATTATTACACCCTGTTGCTGCTTAAAAGTTTGGGACAACAGTGCAAGATAAGTTACACATTTATTACCTCTGCCAAGGAGGTTATGTTTTTGGTGGCGTTTGTTTGTTAGTTTGTTTGTGTACAACATAACTCAAAAATTAATAGACAGATTTTGATTAAATTTTCAGAGAGGGTGGGTATTAAGTCAAGGAACAGGTGATTGAAAAGTACTGCAGAGATATACGTTCAAGATTTCAAGATTTCAAAAGTTCAAGATTTCAAGTCTTTCCAATGGGCCGGAGTTCCAATCGCCATGCTTCTGGGTTTTGCTGCCCCCTGGCGGAGGTCAGCGCTCTCGGAGAGCTTTTCTAGTTTTAAATATGTGATCTTAACTCAGTACGAGATCATGGCAATCAGGCTGTATTCCTTTCCCCCACTAAAAATGCTAAAACCTAAATGACAATAATAGTAGCCTAGCATTAAGCCGCTTGCACACTGGACGCGAAACAAATTTTTTGCGCGACAGATTGCGTTGAATGCAGTGTCTACATGTCCAAAAATTGGACAGGGTTTTAATATATCTCCGTGTCTGACAGTCGGATGGTTTCAATATAACTCCGTGTCCGACAGTCGATTATTGTTTTTAATTTCTTCAAATCTACGGAATGTTTTAGATATTACACGTAAATGTTTTGATAAGAGCGCTCAGTTCTTCAAGATGAGTACCGAGAATTTCAATCAATGTTTCTGTGTAAGCTCTGCTCAATAAGTGAGTCGACATTGGCGCGGGACAATGTACAATGCCTGTCAGACATTAAATGCAAAATACTCTGTCTGACATCCAAAAATAAAAAAAAGAAGACGATTAGAACAGATTGATAACGAAATAAAGAATAAAAAGAAACATTTTAACAACAAACAGAACATCAAATGAACACTGCCATTTATTTATTTGCGGGCCATCTTTTTTGTATGCTCTGTTTGTTGGGGATATATTTTTATTCTTTATTTCATTATAAATCTGTTCTCATACCAAAAATTTTACTTTTTGCTGGCTGCCGGACACATAGTAATTTGCATTTCGCCTTGGACAGTCTTGAACGTGCATGTGATAATTTATTCACATCGTCAATGGTCATGGAATTGATTTGCACACTGACTACAAACACTATTTTATCCCTAGTGTGGAAATAAAGCGTGAATCTGTTCGATCCATCTTACTAATTTTCAAGAGACCGAACTAGATGATGAGCACTTTATAGAGATGCTAACCCACACCTCTTGCTGACCTTGACCTTTGACCTTTGGACGTCAAAATGCAAATTTGAACAGGGTACCCAAGGATCATCTACCCCACAAAGTTTGGTAACCCTAGCTTCAGTGGTGGCCGAGCTGTCGCGCGGACAGACACACACACACACACACACACCCACACACACACACACACACACACACACACAGACAGACAGACGGGGCTAAACTGTATACCCACGCCGCCTCGTCGGGTGTGGATAATAAAGACTATTGTCTATCTTCAACAGAAGAAAACAGACCAAGAAAAGTCGATAGCTATCAATTTGCAGTTTGTGAAGGTCGAACACAAACATGGCCAAGTTTGCACGTCTAATAATTCCTGGAATACTCGAAAAATTAAAACCTTTATGATTTTCTGGCATAGAGATATATTAAAACCCTGTCCGACTTTCGCTGCATTATATATAGGCAGTTTGTGGTTGGCTGAGAAAGATGTGAGGTCGTTAGTTTGCATCACACATTCAACTGCATTGATTAAGTCAGGTCGAGTTTCCATTACGCGTGCCAACCTCCTTTGATCTGAGATCTGGACAATCAATATTGATACTATAATTTAAGTCCTGATTCAGATAGTTACATTAAATAGTAGTTGCTGTAATTATTTATTGCACTGAAATGTGCCTGACATTCTGTAAACCTGCCTGTGAGGTTTCGGTGACGTGTGCGCACTGTGCACCGGTCAGCCAAATTACCACTGCACAGAAAGTAAACCCGGGGTGGAGCTGGCGAGCTCTCTGCGCAACTCCAGCGAAGACTTTTTTTATGAAATTGTCACTGCGTTTTGATGAATGTGTGACACCTCCCTCTACTTCGCCACCACACCCATCTCGGCGCACGTCCGTCTGCCAAATTGCCATATTGGCTGCACACGTTGTTGCACCGCAAGAAGTTACCACTGCGTGGGCTGGGCCACCCTGCGCTGTGCCAAGAAATTAGAGCCCTTTGAGTCAAAAGTTTAAAATACATTTTGATTCATATTGATTCCATGATTTCTTTTTTAACTTCGATTGTTAATTTGTTCTATCAGGTCTGCTTTCATTCCAGAGTACAATGAGACATTAAACTGCAAACTGTCCTAAATCTTTTGACATAGTGTACTTGCAAATCACATTATTTTAACAGCATAATCCATCAGAATGAGCGTGCTTGTGTTTTATTGTTTCATTTATCTGTGTATTTGTTTTGTTTGACTCTATTCCACATTTTCTGAAGTTATTTATCCAAGCTAACAAATGAGTTGTCTGTGTGTATAGAAATAAAGCCCACTTTTTTGAATAAATTCCTGACAGCGCTTGTGTTGACTTGGTGTTCTTGAGGCTATGACTGAAGCTGAACTCCAAGCATGTGATGCCCTAATTTCATTGTTGCATCCATATATGAAGTACAGCCAAAGGTGTACAAAAATGGCTGTGGATGCATTTCATAGCCTTTAGTCACACAGCAGATTGGAATTACAGATGAGAAGGCACGGTGATAATACCACTACGTCTATTATAGATAATATTAAATATAATTTAAAAGCTGGCATGTGTGACCGGAGGAAAAAGTAGAATTGTGGAACAAGACATCAACCTCTGAAATATTGAATTTTTATGCTGCCAATGGCACGGTGGCAGCGTCGGAAATCAAGTCTTTGGGTTGGATAAATATATTTATTACAGGGCGCAGAGCTACCTGCATTTCGCGAGCACAGTCTGAGTGCAAATGTTGCCTGTGTGTGTTTCTCTGTCATGTTAATGAAGTCTGATAAACGTCATACTGTCTTGTTGGGGTAATGGCCTTGCACAGAACTCCAATGTTGGGGAAATGCCTCGAATGGTGGCACCTTTGTGGTGATAATGCCCAAGCAGTGGCGAAGTCATTGTGAGTGCAATGGCACGTCATACCAGGGTGCCGGCTGTTGGGGTTACACCTCACAGGTGGACACCATGTGTTGAGGCAATTTGCCAAATGATATAATTAATTTCACTACCAAAAACATATGATATTGTAATATTAATCTTACATATAAATATGAATACCTCGGGACACCACTCTTCTTTACTGGAGGGAAAACGATAGCCAGTTAATAAAACCTCAGTCTCAATATCCACTAAGCTATTAATGTGGAAACCAATTAATAATTAAATTAATAATTGTAACCAACTTTCCAAATCAATAGCTAGATTGAAGGATTCGGGAGTTCTACATAGAAGAGGCTGGCAATTTCATTCACTCTTGTACAACATTAATAACCACAGCATATGCCTTAAAGAAAATGTATTTAAATGAAACAAATGAAACACACAATCTAAACTACACGAAACACTAAAACTATATGCACAATGAAGGAGGTGTATGTGTGTGTGTGAGAGAGAGAGAGAGAGAGAACAAAAGGGATGATCTAAGGTGTGAGTAGAGGAGCCTTGCTGACCATGTGGAGTGGGGGAAGGCTACCCTACTGTAACAGAGACCAAGTCTTTGTAACAAATTAAAGTTTCAAGAGTTTTAAAACGCTCTTAAACGAGACTTAAAACGCTCGATGTTGTTTGTGTGTGCGTATTACGTTAAAATGAAGAGATATGCGTGTGTTTTGCATAGGAAAAGCGCTGTGTTAGTCTACAGGGGGTTATTTGCATGCAAGACCTTTTCTGCTATACATTAACACCATCCTGTCCTACTAAAACACAATCCTAAAAACAATCACAGCAACTATCATTTTACAAATACACACAGTCAGTTTTAGTCTCAAAAGAAGGTTTGGATGCCTAGTCGTTACCAGTCCTTAGTAGAGGAAAGAGGTTTGGAGGTTGCTGGATTATCCGAACGTGGGCGATGTTGATCCGGCTGGGAATAGCGAATCTGATGCTGCAAAAGTCCGTGTCTTTGCTGTGGGTAGAGGAGGGAGGCTGGCTGCTCCTCAATAGCCAGCTGTTGCTTCCAAGGTTTGCTCTACTCCTGGTAGCTTGGCTGATGCTCCAGCATTCAGACAGGCCCAGAGATAAGGGAGGGGTACCCCAGCCTGAGCAGTCCCCAGGGGTCCAGGAGTCTCACCAAGGGGGGTGGGGTGGGGGAGAGCAGAGCCAAGAGAGAGTCAAGAGCCAAGAGAAGAGAAGAGATAAAATGGTTGACCACTGCTTTTATGTGCCTGGCCTGCTGGCGGGAGGGGCTTGCAGGCAGCAAGTGGTCATGGGAAATCCGGGGATCCATTTTGAATTTCCTCACGTATGAAAGGCTTTCCTCTGTGTGACCCCAACAGTCTCATCCCACTTCTGACACCATGGTTAACAGAAATGGTTTTGAGACAGTATGACGTTTATCAGACTTCATGAACATGGTAGACAAATACACACAGGCAACATTTGCACTCAGACTCTGCATGCGAAATGTTGGTAACGTATTGCTACCGTGACGGTAGCACTGCGCCCCGTCACACAATACATATTTTGTAATTTTTTGACTGCCCTGGTAAACTCAAGTAAATGTTCCCACATACAGAGGAGACAGGGCAATATACTACATTTTTCGCTGAATTATGCGGCTGCAATTTTTTGATGCGGTGACACGCAAAGAAACAATTTGTTGGGGACAGAATAATTCAAAGGGATCATCAGAGCTAAAAACCTGGTTGAGGAGAGATGGAGGAGGTCACCACCTCTGGGAGGATTAAACATGAGAAGGACTGTCAAGAATAAGCTTATTGTGAAGTTAGATAACTTGAGTGAATTTGCAAAAAAAAATGGCATTTTTTGCTGTGTTGATTTTATGTGCCCTCTCTTCACCATGTACTGTATCTATTCCCATCTCACCACCGGCTACTTTTCCAGCTCACTGTGTAATTTCATTTCCACTGGTTAATTGGGTGCTGACTCTAACTGCAGAGACTCCTGATGCCGTAAAATTGTGTTTGATTAGACTGCTAAAGGCGGTAGTGCTGGATTTTTACGTCGTTACAACCAACTCATCTTCATCCCGACTCGTCATATAGTGATGCTACCTGACCATGCATTCATATATGACGAAATGGGAGGCTTATACTGTCTGTATTTGATATTTAGGGTTGGTTAAGGGTTTGAGTTGGTTAAGGTTTAGGGGTTATGGGGTAGTGTTCATTTTAAACTGGCATGAAATAAGAACGACGAAAGCCTCCCTTTTTTTGCCGTATATCGAGGCTTGGTGAGGTAGCATCATGATATGAAGAGTCGAGGTGAAACTGGGCTCTTCTAACTCAGGAATATCCTACTTTTAGAAAATTGTAAAAGCAGTTATGATTAATGAACCAGCTGAATAAACTATATTGTATTCCCTGGAGTTATGGAATCAGTGTGCGAGTATTTGGGCCTGGACTTTAGAGGTGCATCTGATCTACTGTAACTTCCCGATCACTTGGTTGAACATCCACACACATTCACCCAGCAGCCTTTTCAGGAAAAGCCTGTAGAGTCATGCCGCGCCACGGTACATCTGATCCACTGGTTGAGTAAAGCCAACAACTGGATAGCTGAAGTAGAATGACAAATTATCATTGTCTGTTCAAATCGGAAATTGTCAGCGATGTTGCTGATATGCTTGTTTCCATGGTGATGTTGCTTAAAGCCTTCCTGTCAAATGACTTGTGGTTGGTTGGTTTGCATATCAATTGACATGGAGAGAGGGAGAGGTTTTCCCTGTTTACCAGTGCAGTACACCAGACTATTGAAGCTGCGGCTGCATGCACTGTGAGAGATGTTGGCAATATGATACTATTTAGAATTTGCTGTTTTGGCTCCCTATTGGCATTCTGGGCCATAGGAAATGCCTACGCTTTTACAGTGTTCGTGGTTTTTGAATGTTGAAGATAATGAAATCATAAGGCTGTGACTTTCATTTCATCTCACCATAGAACACAGTTCCAATCAAAGTCCCAGTAGCACCTTGCAAAACAAATAACCAGTTGGCTTGGTGGTGGAGTCCTTTGGTCATTTTTAAACTTGGCGACCCCATGATGCTACTTTTTCTGTGATTCTCCAACCAGTGATCCTTGGAGATTTTTTGCCTGTTTTTAACAGCCTCTTCACTGTGTGCAGGTCAAAATAAACTTGGGCCCTCTTCCAGGCAAGTCTGTGACAGTTCCAGTTTATTTGAACTTTATAATTATAGCTCTTACGATAGATATAGGAATTTTCATACAAGTAGCAACTTGTTTATAGACATTCCCTGACTTATGACGGTCAACAAACCTTTCCCTGATTCAATTTGTGGGCTCTCTTATCTTTCCCATGTTCATGAATAATTAGCATATCCAGCCTTCTCCATCACTTGGTCTTTGTACCCCAGTGGTATTGGAAGTCCTTGATTACTCTAATCAACTTGAAAAAGTAAAATATAAATCAAAAAATGTTTGAGTAATATTTTGTTCTTAAGGATTTCTGGGGGTTCCAATACTTGTGGCACTTGTGGTTTTGTTAAAAATAATTGTTCTTTGTGATTTTTTTTTTCTTGGAATAAATTGCATTATTCCTCATTTATTCAGTGTGAGATTAAAATTTCTTACAACCCTTTTTATTCATCTTTACCAGGAGTGCCAATAAATAAGGAGAGGACTGTACATCATGTTCTTCCTCAATTATTTAATCATCTGTGTGGGTATGTTGCTGGTGAGAACAAGCAGTGCAAAATCAATGATTTCCTTTTTCATTATCTTTAATTTTAAAACACATCACTTTCACCGGTGCTACTGAATCTGTTCTGCCATAGTAACTGGATGAATTGCCTGTGGAGACAATGGCAGGAATGCAGCTCAGGTTCGTTCAGAAAGTGGGCAGAATCAGGGCTCAGAGACGTCTCACCTCCTAACTCTCACGACATTTCAGCTCAGAATTTATATGACAATACTACAGCAACCAGAACAGATTGCAGAAGATTACTTTCAAATAGACTAGCCCCCCAAAATCCAAATATCAAAAGCACAATATTGGCAGGAAGAAACAGAGAACCAGGTTGTTCTTCTCCCAGAATCAGTTAAACCCACTGAATAGTTTATACGGCCAGGAAAGGGAATTTGACTTGTAGCCATCACTCCTTCCGTTTGTGTGTTTCTAACAGTGGTAAGTTTAATGCTGCATAAAAGGCCTGTTCAGCCCAAGCAAGGGAATTGGGATTGAGGGGATCGAGCTTGCCTCCAAATACGGATATTATAGAAATGAATACATTTTAATTAATTATAAAATGTATAATACATATTATAAAATGTAATGAATGAGCAATATAATCTATGATGTAATGCAAACCTCCTTGGGTGTGTACATGCGCAATAGAGACAATATCACGCTGCAAGTTCACCTCTGACTAGAAAATGCAATACGTTATTAAGAACAAGGAGAGCTTGTTAGTGTGGCACTCCCCCAACAGCCATTAAGCCAGAGCCAAATCAAACAACTATAGAAGCATCCTTCTGTGAGCAGGGAGGGAAAAATCTGTGTTTGTCTGTGATGCCGCCCTGGTAGACAACATCAGTGCTCCTGCACTGCATACGCCAGCCTGCAAATCTATTCAAAGACGATAAGACAGCCCTTCCACAGGCACCACCCACCGGTCCGCCTACCCCTTTCCCTTCCTCCCACAGACCTCGCAACGGGGATGCCCTCGCCCTGCTGAACCCTGAGCGCTTTGGCCAGGCCGGACAGAGATAGGGGAACTCTTGTCTCCTGCAGGCCAGGTAGACAGGGGATGCTGAGGGGAAACTCCAAATCCTGGACAGTCAGTAGCCTGTGGACTACTGATCCCAATGTTTTTGATTGCCCTGAAGACCCTCTGTACAGCCAAGTGTGCAAATGGCCTCAATCACACACAAAATCTAAACCTCATCTTAAAACCATCTTCAGCAGAATTTACTACATAACTTTCTACTTCAAGATGGAATTCAGTTGAAGACCACAAGGGAAAAACGATCAGTTTTTTGTATATTTTATATATTGTATATTATTATAATATTTATAACAGTATATAATTATATTATGTATTTTTATAATATTCATATATTTAATATTTTTTGCATTTTTTTTCAGAGCTTTGTTTCTAAGATCATTTTGAATTTTTGATTCATCATTTCTTCAGAACATGAGAATGAGACTGATCTTTTTTCCAATGCGGTCTTCAGTTAATTGCTGTAATCTCATATTGTAGCCTGCCCCTTGACATAAAGCCACGTCTTAATCATTAGTGGCAATGTAACTTGTTGCTTGCCTATTTGCTCAGTAAAGTAGTTTAACTAATTGTCCAATTCTTTATCGGAAACAGGTGCTTTGACTCATTTCTAGATTTGTTCACTGGGTGAGTGAAATTATCCCACCCCATGGACAAATCTAGAAATGCGCAGAAATTACTTTAATGAATTTCTTTTTCTAAGAACAAAGAAAAAAATAGAAAAAAGTGTTTAAGTCTACTAAATATGAGATTAACATACTAGTGGGGGGTGGATAGCCCCGGTGGCACATCGGTCAAAGTGCGCGCACCATAAAGGCTGTGTCCTTCCCGTGGCGACCCAGGTTCAATTCCAGCTCGGGTCATTTGCCGCATGTCTTCCCCATTCTTCTCCCCAACCTTCCTGTCACCCTCTAGTCTATCACTATCTAATAAAGGAGAAAATCCCCCCCCAAAAATAGTAAGGTTTTGTTTTCACAGTGAGTTATTTCACCTTTAAAGCATAAACCCACCCGCCATTCAGCACTGCAGGGGAATGCAGAAGACCGGGCCTGACAATGCCCTAAGACTACACCACTCTACATTCTTTCTGTCTGTTTGTATATCTGTGCGGCTGATTGGCTGTACAACCGCTGCCTTTTGTGTCGGTCCATCTGCCTGCTTATTTCACTGCCTTCTGTTTGTCTGTTTGCCGTCTCTCTTTGTGTCGAACTGTTTGCCTTGTGTCTGTCCATCTCTCTGATTCTACATGTGCCAGCCTGAAAGTCCACCCATCTGCCTCAGCCTTGAGCCTCTGAAGGAGAATGGCAGATACAGCAGAACCAGAGAAGCACACATATGCTGCCTCAACGTGAGGCTCTTTCAGGCTTCTTCTCGCAAATCAAAACAAACTCCATGGTGGCCTGTCCTGGACAAAAATACCTGCTAAAAATATTGCACTGAGAAACTGCATAAGAATGAAACAAGGTTTTGCTGTGTGATTCCTAACCATGGTCTTGTGTGGCCTGGCTGTGTTGCTCTGGACACAACTGCACACATACATATGCATGTATTAATATATATTAGTTGTATTTATTTATTAATAAAACCTCCAAAACAAAGAATACAAGAAATAATGTATGTTGTATTAAATATACATACAATGAAATTAAAAGCATTTCAATACGTTTTATCAAAACATGCTCATTTGATTCCCTTATGTTAAAATTTGGATTATTCAATAAAGATCTTAGTGAATCAATAGCACCATTCTTTTGGTTGGACAGACTAACCCCAATCCACCTCCTTCCAAGGGCAACTTGGAGGGGATTAGCACCAAGGGTAACCACTCTTTCGAGGCGAGTGCCACTTTTTGTTGCACCATATGAGATAAATGTAGACAAAAGCAGTGAATTAAAACTTCTCGCAGGCGACTCCTGTGTAAAAATATTTCTATTGTAACTACAGGCTCAAAACACACCGGTACATAATAAAGGACAAAACAACATAATAATTATTATTTATTTAAATCAATACCAAAAATAAGATTCAACCATTCGATGTCTAGGGTATACGAGTGATGGATGTAAAGTCGTGCGTGTATGGATGCAGTGAAAGTGTTTGAATGGATGCAGTGAAAGTAAGTCAGCATGTTAGATATGGCGAAGAAAATAAAAAGAGAGAGTGAGATAGAGCAAAAAAAGAAAGAGATAGAAAGCAAAGTGCTGGTGAGGAGAAAAAGTATCAGGATAGTGCCTGTTGAGAAAAGAGTTCCACACCCAAGGAAGAGAGAGACCCCCTTTTAAACAACTCCACCCCCTAAGTGCAGTTAATAATACACTTAAGCAAACTAGGCCCATCCCTGTCCGTGCACTGACATAACTGAGGCTTCAGGGGCACAGATGGTCACAGGTAGGCATCACACTATATAGATCACAAGTTCTTTGATGTAATTTACTTTCAATGTTTTGGATTCTTAGTGCTTTCAGTAGCTGACTATGGTGAGCTCAAAGGTAAACCACAAGCGCACTTTATTGCACAGCCCTGGAACGAGTACAATTTCTTCATGTCTGAACCACTCAATGACAAACATTCTGTGCTGTACAGGAGAGTTGGTTCAACCACACAACCATTAAGATATGCTTTAGCCTGGCATGACAGGCCAAGATAAGCAAACCCTTTCTTTGCCAAACCAAACGATGCCTTTCAGCTTGCAGTAACTCTGCTCTTGTCATGCCTTTCGGCTTTTCTGTCCGAAGTAATTGAAGCACTGATTACTAAAACCCCACAAGTCAAGTCAAGTCAAGTGTGATTTATGGGGTTTTAGCAATAGGTGCTGAAATTCTGACTCCCAAAACATCAAGAGAGTCAACACTCAGCAAGCATTACTTGCCAAATGACCATACTGGTACAGATTTCAGTAAGGTGTTACTAATGATCATGCAATTTGATTTTTTGTACCCAAAGCTAAACTGCCATTGACATGAAAAGGCATAGCAGGTGTCAATGAGAAATTGTAAACCTGGAACTGCGAGCGCAAAACTCGTTATGTTATTGGCATACGCGGTGCAATAGAACTTATTTCTAACAATTCTTATGCCTGCTCGCAGTCAGCTAAACTCTGCAACATATCATCACTAAAAAGGGTAAATCACTTCAGTGATAAAGCTCTGCATAGTATTGTATTAAAGTGCAAATTCCTAAAATTTTCTATAATGAAAACTAATCTGGTATACATTTGACCGAACAGTTCATGAACAGTATCCTGCCAATTAATTGCACAAAATTTGCTGCTTTTTCTCAAGAGTAAACTTTTAATTGAGGTCCAGCAGAGATTTCCGAAAACAAAATGAAGATTGACCCAATTTTGTCGAGTAGCTGATGTGGCGTAACTAGTGATGTTCCAAATGCTGAAGTCAAGCTGAAAACAATAGGAACCTTAAATAAGAAATGCTATCTAATTTTGGCTATGTTAGCATGTTTGCTGCTTGTTAACTCTAATGCTATGTGCTAGTTCTGTTGCTAATATCAGCTGGCTTAAAGTAATAGTGAAAGCACTATGTTACATCCCTCGTATGGCAATAATTCACTGGAGCAAAACTGATTAAAATGGTTATAAAACCACTAAAATGGTTATATTGCACTAATTTATCAAGCTAATTCAATATGAGCTTCGGCACTTCCAAATCAGACTCTCAATTTTTCCCTCTGTTCCGCAGTCAAAAGTTAAACAGGAAGTCAGGAATTGAAACATTGAATTGCAGACAATTGTACCTTTTCAAATTTGCAGAGTTGAACACTAGTTCCTGCTAGCCAACGTAAATGCTCAGTTTGGTGGACATTGGGTTCTGCACTCGCATGTTTAATGGACTGGACCACCCTCCAAACATCCAGTGCTCAACTTCCAGTTTCTAAAGAGATTCTGTTGAGTTGAAGTGGCAGGGGAAAGTGGAATAAAATGGGGCCCTAGTTTTGGGTTGTTTACAGAAATGTGTCCCTATCAATCGCCTGAAAGGCAGCCAAACTGTGTTAGCTACCCTGTCAAAGAGGTTTGGTTAAGAGACATTTCTTGCCCTGTTGATATAACTAAACATATAGAGTTTTGATTCTGCAAATTTTTACCTGGCATTCCACCTTCATTCCAAGCAAAATTACAGCTCACATTTTGAAGGGCCTAACATACACATAGACCATTGAATGTTAGCAACATGTTGTCCTTTGCCAGTGTTGACTGACATATTTTTGTTGGATGTACCAGCCATAGGCATATCCCTCTTTGAACAGGTAGAAAGTGACTTGTATACAACCATACAACTGGTGGGGATTTTCTCATTTTTATATATAACTGTTAGGACACAGGAGAGGATAACATTAAAAAAGAATCAGATAATAATTGTTCTATTTACCTGACTCCTGTTCCACTGGTGTGGCAAGAGAAGAATCTTCCTTTATCCCTGAAACTGCCACTATTTGGTGTATCTGAGGGACGTACAGTATTCTCACAGTAGGAGATCCTGACATTTAACAACTATTTAACTGTTGATTTGCCATTTATAAGAAATATGAGTTGGAAAAGCAATTTGCATGCAACTTAAAAGGAAAATACTTATCTTAATTTCAATTAGTGAACAAATATATTAAAGGTATATTAAAGGTAAATAATAAATGTACACATTCTGGTGCATGTATTTGTGTGTCTGCAATTCCTTAGTTCAAAATTGCATCGCATATGCAGTACATATAAACCTCATGATTGGTGTTTCTTCAAAGATTCAACAATAAATGTCATTGTGAAATACATTTTCTGTAATAATATGTGATACTGTATTGCATCAGAGTGGTTCAAGCGAGACACCAGCTGAGCACACGCTCAGACATTTTAGTCAAATTATTTTTGTGGGCATAATGTTCCAAAGGGTTCTTAAGTAAAATAAATAAGTACGTAAGTAAATCAATCATGGGGAGTCAAAAAAGCTGCCAGGTATTATGAAGTTACAAAAATGTCATTCCAAACAAAACAAATTCACCAGTCAATTGTTTGTTATTATATGTGGTTATTAAAAAGCAAAAAAAAAAAAAAAAGAAAAAAGTTTCTTGCAGTTCCTTGAACATTTTTAAAAATATTCCCCCCCCCCCCCCCCAAGACATCGGGCTGGTGTAACAATAAAAATTGAATTTCGCAAGATAATTCCTTTGTTCCAGATCACAAGTTCACCTATGCAACTATTTGTCTTGCACAGCATCTTACTGCTCTGGTCCATGCGACCTTTGAATTAAATCTCCTGCATTTATGGGAATGCGTTAATTCGGAGTTTTATCTTACTATCTTGCGTAGCCCATGCGTAGACGATATTGTTGACTAACTGAGAATGCCAGCCACATATTTTATTACGATTGAAACAGCTTACCCTAAACATACATAGACATTGAACTGAACTGAACACACTGTATTTCAACAGGCACTGCAATGCTGGATGACCAGACAATTTGGTGAATTGCACAGTCGAATAATTATGAATTGAATCTGACAACTAGTCTCTGTAGTTTCCCATGGCCTTACTAGTACTTACTAGCACCTAACTAGTCATGAACGCAAAAAAAAAAAAAAAATTAAAAAAAATGCAGAAGCCCATGGATTCCGAGGCTGAAAGTATTCAACCTTTCAACAGATGCCTTAAGTAGGCATATTGTCTACTGTAGGTTGCTCATCAGCGAATTTACGGACTCTGACAGTAAGTTGCTAATGTAATGTTACAGACGCATGCAGCCTCCCACCGAAACTGAATGACATGAGCCGTCTGACTTCCTGAATAATGACGGTACAATAACGTAAAGCTTCGCGGGAAAAGGCAAAAAATGGCGAAATACACAACTTAAAACTTGGACAGCTTGTCTGTTGCAGTTGTTGCATTACGCACTAAGTTGTAAAACAAACTAATAAACAGATGCAGCAACGCTAAAAGTCCACGAAAAACGCTTTCCTGTTCCCCTGTACTGGATTGAAGGCAAATCTGAACGGTAAGTCATGCTGCAAGTTCACTATCTTAACAGCAAATATTAGCTACCAGCGTTAGCAACAGCCATCTGGCTTTCATGCGTAGAAGCATATTTCCCCTCTCTGCTTGCAAAGTTAACTTTGTTACTTGTTGCATTTAAAACTGATGGCGCTTTCTTCTAAATAAAGATTCTAGCCCGCTAGAAATTAAGTGTGTTGTATATGACTAATACATCCTAGTTTCCTATTTCCCTGCGTTACTACTATTACTATAATACAAAATAATATTTATGATTGTTGTTATTACTACCAGTTCCGTACGTAGCTAGCTATTTTGCATTAGTCTTTGATCACTTATTTAAACGAGCCTGACCCCTTCGAAGTGAAATAGCCGATTACTTCAGAGAATCATATATATCTCGCAATGGGTATTAAGCGTTGAGCTACATGGGTCAGCGGGGGAGGATTATTAAACGTTATAGCTTTCGTTTGATTTTACGACTGTAGCCAAAGTGCATTATTCATTTCATTTTTGCAGTCGCTTTCTTCGGAGTTCATATCAGCCAGCGACGTGGCGTCCACAGGCTACACATTGGCATGTCTCCCCCGATATTTCAACAATTAAATCGCCTCCGCGTCTACAGTTGAGATTCTTCTCCAGAGTGCACGGCAACCCCTGCGAAATTTCCCGTAGTATAGTTGGCATGTCACCCAGAATATGCCTGGGAGTTTTCTGGACACTGGGAGGGAATAAAATGGTAAATTGAAGGTATTATGTAACATACTGACTGGAGACAGCGAAGTTATTCGACTCCTGCGAAATGTTCTGTAAACCTTATGGTAGGCATTTACTTTTGATTCTCAACTTAGAGAAAACGCCAAATTCGTGACTGAGCTTGAAAATGTGCGGTAACTCGGGGGCTCTTCCTCGCTTTGGTCACTGTTCAGTTGAGATAAACGCCGCGTCCCTCCTTGGATAGAGCCGCTGAGGGGCGGGGTTCCCGTAACTGCAGCAAGCAATCTGCATGATCGAAATTCACAGATTATAACGGATCTGACACTTTGAAGTACATTAATGAACTGTAATGTAATAACTAACTGAAACGCATGTAGCACATGACATTAAGAGCGGGCAGTCTCTGTTGCTTGAGGTTTTCTTCAAGTCCTCCCCCCTTGATTCGCTGTGAAAGCAGGTTTCTAAATGAGTAAAATGCCGTTATTGGGACGAGGCTGGGCTTCCGTGACGTTGCATTGTGGCGGTATTTTTACAGGTATTTGTAGTATGGTTTCTGAATAACTGTGCATGGTAAAAGAGTGGTCAGTTTTTTCCACTTGTCAGGTTTCATGCATTTTTGAAGGACAAATCTCATGTTGTATTCCCCCTTGTTTTATGAACTTTGGAGGGGGGCGGGGGGGTATGCTTCGTTCAAATACAGCCAACCAGTTTTGAAAAGGTTCCTCATGATTTGCTGTTTGCGTTTTAGCTGATGTGATTTTAAACCAGACTGAGAAGGCCAAGATCAAACATGATCTGGCACATGTTCCTAGTAAGAACAATGCTCTTAGTGATTCCGTTAGTGGGCATTTCTATGAAAGTGATGTCTCTTAGCAGTTAGTCAGAATGAGACCAGGAAGTGAGAAATGGCTCCCCCCCCCCCATTACACTTAAAGGGGACCTAACATGCTGATCCTTCTTTTAATACAGGGGTCCTCAATCTTTCCCAGAAAGGGCCGGTGTGGGTGCAGGCTTTCATTGCACCAAGCAATTCCACACCTGATGCTTCTAATCAACCCCTGGACTCCTTACTAATAAGCTTGATTAGTAGCATCAGGTGCATAGCTGGTTGGTTGCAATGAAAGCCTGCACCCACACTGGCCCTTTCTGGGAAATATTGGGGACCCCTGTTTTAATACATATTAGTAATGTTATAATGTTGGTTGTCCATGCTCAACCTCTGAAAAGTTTCTAAACATAAGATACAGGGATTTTGCCGTAATCCAAGAACATGATTTCATGAGCGTGATTTCCTCTCTGAACAGCTCCTCCTGAGATCTTCACTAGATCTGGGTAAAACCTGACGTCAGGTTGTGCTGTCTAATTAGTACAGACCTAGCCAGAGCCAACCACTGCGCTGGACCTGCCCACACTGGAAACTGTTCTAGCTGGCACTAACAACGGCAGATCATACTATGCCTTAGTAGCGTCTACACTTTTGGAAATACAAAAGAAGAACCACAGATCAGTTGAGGTTCAATTTTGTCAGTATCTCTCCCAAAGCTACTTGTCCGCTTATTTTTGGATGCGAAAAAAAAACAAATATTTCTCTTCCAAAAGACGATGCCACCAGAAATCAATGGGTAGCTTTTTTTTTTTTTGCTGGCAGCAAACAGCCACGGCCAAAGGGACCGTTAGCTGTTTGGGCTCAGCATTTCATCAAAGACAGATTTGTCGATAAAGGATAATTCGACACAGGATAAGCATTTCAGCTGCTTCTCAAACCTGAGCCAGTTGCAACGATCAAGCGCTTGGAGCCACAAGCTGTAAGTAACCATATAACCGCAAATAATGTTAGTGAAGCTAACGTCTTATGGGTGGCTAGCAGGACCACTAACGATAGTTAGCACTAACAACTGGCCTCAAATGCAGGCTTTGTAAAATATATGAAGATAAAGCCCTTATCGGTCGCGACTGTCCGTGACTTACAGACACAGAAGCTGTAAGTTGCTTTTACTGCATAAGCCAACCTGACATGATAGCCAGTTGATTGTGGCTGTAGCAAAGCGGCTAACGTAGCCAAGTTACTCTTGCTAATGTTTGTGTCCTAATTATGCAAGAGTGATATCAGGGGAAGTTCTACAGAAGGTGTGTGAACATAAACCTCATTTGAAGCTAACTTTTAATGCTTGTTTGTAATTTGGATGCTTGGTACAACTTTTCACAGTAACAGAACTTGCTGTCTGTAAAACTTGTATTGCAAGGGTTTGTCTCTGTGGTTATGACTGCTCGGTTACCAGCTACTGCATCTGAGCTTGCATGTCATGCTAATTAAAAATGCTCCTGGTTAACGTTTATGCAGTAAATCTGATCGGTATGCTTGTGTTACTTTGGTAAGCTTCAATGTGGCAGTTTCATCATAATGTTGCCCGATTGTAACCACTACAGTTAGTGATCGCTTCACTTTCCATGACTGGGATCAGCCGGATACTTCACAAATGTCCGAGCAAGCTCCCTGGTGCCACCAGGAAAGCAATGCGAAACGCAGAAGCTCTGCCGATTTACAAATGATTTCTCTGCACTACCATGACAAAATTTCATCCCCCTTTAGAAATTGTTGTGGCTAATAAAAAGCTGAAAAAGGTGGAGATTAAATAGGTCATTCTTTCCTGTAGAAGTGATCAGTTCGCTAGCTCCACATAAGCAACTTGTCCGCGCTAACAGAACTTGCAGTCTGCAAAACCTGTATTATGTTCATAACATAACCGAGCTCTCTCTAGCTGTCGCGTACTATCCATAAAGCTGCTTTCACATCAGACACGAAACAAATTTTTTCGCAGGACAGATTAGCCTATATTCAAAGTCAATGCAAAGATGCAAGTACACGTAATGGGCACGTCAAGCAGCTTTCACCCCGGACGCGAAACAAATTTTTCGCGCGACAGATTAGCTACATTCAAAGTCAATGCAAAGACGCGAATACAGGCGTTAAATGCACATTAAGCAGCTTTCACACGGGACGCAAAACAAATTTTTAGTGCGACAGATTACATTCAAAGTCATGACCGCTTATCAGCTACTGCATGTTAGTTCGCATGCTCTGCTAATTAGACATGCTCCTGGTTAACTGATATGCAGCAATTCTGATCGGTATGCTTGTGTTACTTTAGTAAGCATCAAAGTGGGAGTTTCATCATAACGTTGCCTGATTGTAGCCACTACAGATGATGCTCACCGGAGAGGTGCTGTATGTGTCTGCCTTGTTGGGCTGCAGTTAGACCGGACGTAGATTTTGCAGAGGTTGGGGTGCGTTTTTGGGGGCTGGGCAAGCTCTCTGATACTACCGGTGAAAACAATAGATAAGCGCACAAGCTAACGTGTTCAGTATAACAAACGCTGCATTGCCATCAATTGAATATTAAAATCTTTCCTGTAAAAGTGATTGATTTTCTGGCTTCACATAAGCAACGGTTCTAGCAGACGGAACTAACGGTCTGTAAAACCTGTATTATGTTCATGACATAACCGGAGCTCTTTCTTGCTCTCGCACACTATCCATAATGCGCCCATTTTCCGCGCAGAAAAGCTGGTCATTCCGAAGCAATAAGTAAACCATTACCACGGGCAATTTCCGAAAAGGCCGTTTAGCTTGGAGCTTTCACCCCTCCGTCATGAACCAGCGCGGAAGCTGTTCGTTTCTCCACGCTAACAACCCACCACAGCTATGCACACAAACTGGCAGGTCCTAATACACACCAAAGCAGTCCATAAGCTGTTGGTCCACTTTTAGCTGCCCCTCACTGTCCATGTTTCCCTCTAAACTCAAACCCACCAGATTTCTGCAGTCTCCGGTCTACACTTGGGCATGTTGACCCGTTCTACAAATGTGTCTATATGAGGTGGATTCTATTCTAGCTTCCCCGGCGTCCTAACTAGGAGTAGTAAAACCACTATAGCCGATAGCAAATTCGTGCTTGAGCTGCCAGACTTTCGCACTGTGTCCTCCACTTTTGCCGTTGCGTTTATTAGAAGTTAATTTCATTAGAGCTATACACATGTACTGCGTTTTATAGCAGAATTTCCCCGCTGATTCCTTAGCTCAGATGGCAGACGCGTCTCGTGTTTCACTGTGACACTGCATCATTCCGCCTAGATCCGCCCTCCACAGAGCTGACCAGTCAGAAGAAAGTGGGCACACGGGGAGTGGGGGCAATAGCGGAAAACCCACCCCAATGAGGCGTTTCAGGCAGAGACTACTATGGACTACAAATGGGGTTTTTTAAGAATGGCAGTACGAGCGAAATAAGTACCCTTTCTTACTTTGCGCGATCAGGAGTACTCTAAGGGAGTCAAAGACCAAAATATAAACGTGGAAAAATTGCATGTTAGGTCCCCTTTAAATTATCAACTAGTCTTATTATGTTACTGTCAGTGCTTATTCAGTCATTGTGTTCTTAAGAAAAGCCACTAAATTTCCTTTTAACCATCCTTTAAAATATTATAGAATCATATTGAAGTATTTTAATGCGCTCTATCAGAGTTTAAGTACACATGGTCCCCTATTTGTACTTGTAACAATTTAAGTTTTCTAAGGCAGTGCATTGAATAGAAATAGTCGGCTTGTATGTTGGTGGTCTACAAGAGAAATCGAAAAGTTTTTGTTTTTGGCATTGCTGCTTTGTGCACAATCGAAGCTAAAAACTAATAACTGGAAGTGCCGCACTTGGCTGCAACAACTGCAAATGTGTGTAATTACTGGCAGTGAGTCCTTTACATCGCTGTGGAGGATTTTTTTACCCACTCCTCTTTGCAGTATTGTTTTAATTGAGCCACACTGGAGGGTTTACAACCACGAACTGCCTGTTTAAGGTCATGCCACAGTATCTCAATCTCATGCAAGTCAAGGCTTTGATCAGGCCACTCCAAATACTTCAATTTGTTTCTTTTGAGCAATTCAGTGGTGGACTTGCTTATGTGCTTTAGATCAGCCTTTCTCAACCTCGGGGTCCGTGGATGATTTTATGGGGTCGCCGCATGATTGTGGAAAAAAATATAAATTTGCATAATAAATATTTCATAACATTATTTTAAATGGGGAGTTTTACTCGTTTGCCATTTGATTATTTGTCCAGAATTCATTTTTTATCAACTGAGCTTGTATGAGTTGAATTTTGCGTGCATGAGATTTTGTTCCGATACACGCAGCTGGTAAAATTAAGGGAATTGGAGGTCAGCAAAAAGTAAATATCTCCGCTATCACAGGGAACCTGGCCGAATGAGTTGATTTTAACTAAAATATTTACTGAGACCAAAAGGTTATTAGCTTCTGTTTGAAAGACCTAAAGGTTATGACTCGTTCTTTTTTATGTTAACAAGTCTTGCTCCGCAACATAAATATTAAAAATGAAATGTGAGCTGTTGATTTTTCTCCTCATTGTGTTTCGTCAGGATTGAAATAAGTATGTCTGATTGTTTTCATTTTATCAAAAAAAAAAGAAACGTAAAACAAAATTTGAGTTGTATGTTTTATGTTAACGGGCTAACTATCAAAAATATGTGATGTAATGCAATTGTCGGTCTGTTGGTCACGTTGATTGGTTATTGTGATGCGGTTGTCTGTTTTTCAATAAATCCAAAAACGATTTGTCAAAATTGAATTAGGTGTTATGTCTTTGGGCAAAACCATATGTCTCACTATGTCAGTTTGATGGCAAAAGTGTGATTTTCTCTTCAGCGCTTAATTTGTAAATCAGAAGGTTACGAATGGTATTTTGGGCCAGCGTGTCAGTGATAGAAAACGACACAGAACGCTGTTAAGCTTAAGTTACAAAATTAAACAAAATGTCATGAAAAAGGTAACTGTAAAGGATTATGTGCATTTATTCGTCATATCATTCAGAACACTGCTCAAAATCTTGAAGGGAAGCGCCGCCTCAGAGGCAAAGCTGCAGTTCTCTTTCTCCAAAGCATTTTCTCTCTCGCGCTTTTTGGCTATCGCTTCACTTAAACTGTTGTTTTCCCACTATCTTTTGATTTCTGCAATGAGAGGGGTCTGTTTTGTACAACCATTAAAGGAAGAAGACTGAACTATCAAACTGAATTTCTCACTTGATCTTTCAGTCTATCTGCTCTGCTTTTGCTTTTGGCCCCGGACAGCGCTGCATGCATTCACGCTGGGAGGGAGAAGAGGAGGGAGAGCAGGCATGCACACGGTGGGGGTGAGGTGTCGCAGACACCAACTAAAGTTATCTTGGGGATCGCGACTCAAAACGGTTGAGAACCACTGCTTTAGATCATTTTCCTGCTGCATAACCGAATCACACTAGAGCTTTTGGGTACAAGCAGATGGCCAGACATTCTCTTTCAGGATTTTCTGGTAGAGAGCAGAATTCATGGGTCCATTAATATTTATTGAACGTAAAGAGCTATCCAAACCTATATCACCTGGTGAAAAAAAAAATTGCCCCCCTTAACCAAATAACTAGTTGTGCCACCCTTGGCAGCAACAGTTACAGTCAAATGATCACAATAATTGCCAATAAGGCTTTAGCATTGCAGTGGAGGAATTTCGGCCCGCACTTCTTCACAGAATTGTTTTAATTCAGGCACATTGCAGGTTTTTTGAGCATTAGTTGTCTGTTTAAGGTCAGGCCACAGCATCTCAATTGGATTTATGTCAGGACTTTGAGTTACTCACTCCAAAATCTTCATTCTGTTTCTTGCGGGCCATTTAAAGATGGACTTGCTAGTGTGCTTTGGATCATTGTTGCTGTATAACCCAACTGCACTTGAGATTTTCTGGCATCAATTGTGGCAAGTCAGTCAAGTCCAGAAACAGCAAAGCAGCCCCAAACCGTCAAATCACCACCACCATGTTTGACTTGTGGTATGATGTTCTTATCATGGAATCTTGTGTTAGTTTTGCTCCAGATTTAACATAAAAGCGATACATTTGGAAGACATTTTGACTCACCAGTCCACAGAATATCATCCCAAAAGTTTTGAGGCTCATCAAGATTTTTGGGAAAATGTGAGATGAGCATTTGTGTTCTCTTGCAGCCTAGCAGCTCTGCCGAGGATGCCGTTCTTTCCCTATTCTCCTTTTTAGTGTGAAATTCTGAACACCAGCCTTAACTGAGGCAAGTTAGGCCCTCAGTACCTGAGATGCAAGTCTTGGTTTTTTCGTGACCTCCTGGATGAGTCACTGATGCGCTTTTGGGGGAACTTTGGTTAGCCAGCCATTCCTGGAAAGGTTCACCATTGTCACAAGTTTGCTTCATTGTTGATAACTGTTCTCAATCTGATTCTCTGGAGTCCAAGAGCGTTAGAAGTGGCTTTTTGACCTTACCTAGACTGATAGATGTGAACATTGTTCTTTCTCATCTATTCTTGAATTTCTTAGTTGGCTGCATCATCTGCTGTTTGCCTACTACAATTGCCAGACAGGTTCTACGTAGTGATTTTCCCAGTAATAATGCCTGGGTGTGCCTGCGGAAACTGAAGCCAATTATCCATTGCATTTAATTAATTTTTTAATGAAGTAAGGGGGCAGTTACTTTTTCACATAGGGCCAGGTACAGTTGGGTAGCTTTTTTGTTTCAATAAGTGAAATCATCATTTTAAAATAGCATTTTGTGTTTCTTCGGTCTAATTACTTCAATTATCTGAAACATTTAAGTGTGACAAATGCAATGCAAAAAAATTGAGAAAAAATCAGGAAGGGGCAAATACTTTCCCCCAGCACTGTAAGTGTGCATCATCAGGTAAAATTGCTTGATCAGAATTGCAGAAACATAGTGAAAGAATAAGAGCTAAAGTGCTTCCATATATTAAGACCACGAACTAGTATTCATATCAGCACTTACCCAGTTAATATAGCATTTTATAGACGTTATCAAACTGCAACTTTGGCCCATCATCATTTTTTCACCTAATTTAACTCCATTTTGGCTACATATTTCGAGAGATGTGAATTTAAAGGAAAGCTATCCATGCATTGCAATATACTGCTCAGGATTTTCCTCAGCTCACAATCAGAAAAAATAGGCATATTATCCAAAACTGGGTGGGGGTTAAATTACCACCACTGCTCTCAGAGTGACATAGCAGCCTGAAAACGCATCTGTCTCATATAAAGAACATTCAGAGGAAACTATATCTCCGACATTATATGGAGGAAGAATGCTTTGCCTTCACAGTAGGGCAAGATTTATGATTTCTAATATGCAAATAAGGGTGTACTAATGGTTCTTAAACGCCAGCCGCAATTCCAAGAGAGAACATTTTTTCTGAAACTCATCTTGCCTCAGGCATGCAGATGTAGTAATGGATAACTCTTTACATTCAGTAAATGAAATCATCATGGAAAAGCAGCATTTTGCTTTCAGTCACATTGCCTTTGTCTTGTATTAAAATTAGTTGGATGATCTGAAACATTTCAATTGGACAAAGAAATTGAAAGGGGCACATGATTTTTCTCAGCACTGCACATCCTTGAAACGGCAGAGTCAGACAACAAAGTGTTTTTCAAAATGATTCCCTTTTGTAATCGCAATTGTCCAGCCTTTTCTTCTGCTTGAGCTTGGCAGCTGAAATATTTTGTTGAGCTGAATAATTATTAGCTTATCTAAAATGATGAGCTACTCTTATTGGATTTATTTGGTGCTGGTAAAAATGCACAAATTGCCTTGTGTCAAAACACTTTTTCTGAAAGATATTGGAAAAAGGGAGCTTGAGCTGAACAGCTGTCTGCAATATAACACAATCTGTGTGAAAAATAATTTTTGACTGAATTTTCAATGGACTCTAATTGCGATTGAATTGTGATGCACATTCCAAATAGCATTGGATTTGAACACACATTAGAAGACCTAGATTTGAGGTCAACAGGTGATTGACTGAGACATTTAATCAACGCCACTCTGATGACGTCATATAAAGCAATTGTATTGCAGGAAGTGGAAGGGACCAAGTTTGGGCGTGAGAGTACACAAGTTTTAAAATTTTTCTATTTTAATTTAATACGCATTTGAAGATGTTTCATGTTTATTTTCTTATTTGACAAAATTGAGAAAAATATAGGATAATTTAGTATTTTTTTAATCTGGGCCCTATTTTCCCATCTGTGTCGAAATGATTAATAGGGACAACGCAAAAATGTTATTCAGTGGAATCTGTGAAATGACGGAGATGCAATCCAATGTGGCACTTGTCTGCATCACATACGTCCACTAAAAGAGCATTTTTTGACTAACTGGCTCAAGTTGTTGAAGAGGTCTGACGACATTTTGCAAAGGATCTAACTTGTGCCGAACTTGTTACAGTGTTTCTCTTGAGGAGAAGTCTCAGTCTGAAGTATGGCTGTGTTTTCTGAAAGATAAAGACAAAAACAAAAACAATGGGTTGTACATTTCCTAGGTGCTGCAACAAAATAATGTGCCACATTTTGCAGTACTTTCACTGACTACCTTCAGGGGACAGTGATGCCCTGAAATTGTGGCCAGTTGTGCCTTACATGGACAAAAGCACTGCTGTACCTTGCAGACCATTGTGTGACTAGTCCCAGTCAAATAAGAGAAGAAATCGTACAACAAACTGCTTTTACCTGCAGGAAAATGCTGTTCCATTAGCAGTGAGTCCTGCTGCAGACAGAGTGGAGGTAATGTTATTTATTGAAAATAGTACTAAGACAACTAAACAAATGTTGGAACAGAATTTTTGAGTTTTTTTTAAGAATATTTCCTCATTTTGAATTTGATACCAGTGGCAATAGTCGTATGGGAGAGGCTGAAGTCATCCCATGTTGTACAAATTTATGTCATAATTGCAGAATATTTCAAAGGAGAATTAGTGATGACAGTGGATACGTTTTCAAAAAGCAGGCAGACTTCGGGTTCAGGCTAAAGATTTCACACTTAGTAGTTAATCACTGTGCCTCTTGTGTACATATACTGTACATGATAGACCTACACTGAAAGCACTTTTTTCCCTGAAAGTATGGCCCTATTTTTCCATGAATGGCTGCTTGTTCCATGTTTTTTTTATATTATTTTTAGTCTCCATAAAGAGCTTTAAATGAACACATTTGTTGTTCAAATCAAAGGGTACCCATATTGTAAATTTTTGGGTTTAAAAAGGGCCAGAAAGAGGTTAATTTTACTCAAAATGTATGTTTGGCATTTGAATTCTCACTTCAGTTTTAGATACCTCTTCATGTGTTCTTCAGCCAAAATAAACTTCAAATTTTATCAGTCTTTGAGAAGAGTGACAAAATCCGCCCTCAAACAGGCTTATTTTCGGTATACTTTGTTCAAACTTCACTTTTTGGCTGTCGCTTGCACGGCCCACAAAGGGTTAATGTGAGTTCAAGTACTATGTAGCAGGTGCCTGAGATAAAGTAAAGATATCCTGAACAAATGAAGTTGATCTCTTACTCAGTTTTTGATGCTCAAAAATGGGTCATAGAGGGTTACAAGGATGCGCCTCCTTTTTCAAACCCCTATAAAAACTGAACGGAGTAAGATATTGAGCTAAAACCTGCTGAAATTTTCTTCAGCTGCAACAGGTTCCAAAATATCAAAGAGTAATTCTGAGACCATTAAATTCGGAGGTCTGGTGATTTCATGTGGAATAAAGTCCACATGAAAGATACCTTCACAAGGAGAGCTAGCAACACCTGATAGTGTGGATTGTTTTTCAGAGTGAATGTATTGTTCATTAGGAAAGATGATTGCAAACAAGTCAGGACTAATAGAACTTGTAAAGGGATGTTCCTGGCACACCCGATTCTCAGTTCTGGCTACGCCACTGATGTGCACACTAATGAGAACAATTAGTTTGCAGCTTTGTAAGAATAATTTTTTTTCTGTACTACGATAAGCACTGGGCTGCCTACGGACGGATGCACTGACAATTTTGCGTATCGCTCATACAAAAAGAAAATCTCACAAAAGACAGCTATTCTGTGAAACTTTTTCCTCGGTTAGCTTTTCTATGAAACCTTTCCTCAGTTACAGTCTATAATGGTTACATGTCATGTCAGCGTCATTTAAACTTGGCTAACTCGACGACGTCCCCCAAATTCTGCGAACAATGCATGCAAGCAAGGATAATACACTCTAAATTAGGGTTTAGTATGCGGGCTCTCATCTCGAACCCGCATACTGCAGATTTAGTAACGTCATTGGCATTTTAATCATTCATTTTTGGACATTCTTTAGCGTCATTTGGCGCAAAGTAGAGAAAAAGTACTTCAGTTCGCATTCATATGAAAGGAATTAACACCGTCTTTAAAGTTATTTGGAACAATCAACAAACATTGAAGTGTAAATAACATTTTTATCACGCCGTTTGACTTTCAATAGCATTTCTGCCACGTTTGTGCGGATAACACAAATATGCAAGCGATTGTACAAACGTTCTTAACATTCAATTCACAAAAATCTTTTTTCAGTCTAACAGTAGCCTACATTTGGCTGATTATTGCATTGTCAGTGTGGTGTAAGATTAGGTATGCTCTCAATATGATTATTACTGTGCAACAATGAGAAAAATGTGGGCTGTTCAATTGAAAAAAAAGATTTTTGTGGATTAAATGTTAAGAACGTTCAATTGTTTGTACAATTGCGTGAGTATTTGTTACCTGCACTAACGCGGTCCAGAAATGTTATTGATAGTCAAACGGTGTGATAAAAATATTAAATGCACTTTAATGTTCGTTGATTGTCGCAAATGTCTTTAAAGACGGTGTTAATGCCCTTCATTTACGCAAATCAAAGTATTTTTTCTGTATTGTGTGCCGAATAACGCTAAAGATTGTCCAAAAAGGAGTGATTAAAATGCCAATGACGTTACTGAATCTGCGGCAGAGGTGGAAAATCCAGGGGTCAGACAGTAAAAATCCAGCCCGGTTTTTCTCCCTCCCACAGAATGAGCTGATCGCTCTTATTGGCTTTATCTCCTGTCAAAAATACATCCAGGTGGTTGGAACAAAGTTCTGGGGAGGATTTTTACTTTCTGAACGTGGACTTTATGCGGTACGCGCAAATGTTCGATTTTTGGCGCTGATGAATATTTCTTGGTGAAATTGGTTGCCACTTCACGCAAATGAGTGTGTATTTTCTCATACTGAACAGCAAAAGGTGTACTACTAATATTAGAATTATATACTATTATAAAATATATGGCGTTCTATTATTATTTCAAATATATACTATTATTATTACTATTAGGCCTAATAATTATTACGGCCAATTTTAATATGGTAGTTTTTTTTTCTTATCCAGCACATCTCCTACGCTTATAGTAAATCTGCCAGATCATCATCTGAGGATCATGGTGAGGTCAGGGGGGCATTTGCTTAAAAAAGGTTGAGAACCACTGCTCTAAATAATAATTTGTAATTGTTCAACATCTGACTTAGAAGATATTAAATGCCATCTGTTTGTTACCTCTTCGATGTGTTTGCCTTCTTGAGCATTTAAATGTAGCACTTGGATATTTATTGTTTTTTGTTTGTTTGTTTGTTAAATATAATTGAGAAAATACAAGAACGGTGCCATAGGCCCTTATGCCCTTGTGTGATGCCCTAGGATAGGTGGTAGTTAGACACAACTTCCCTTCCATCCTACATGCTACATTCCGCTTGGGGCATAGCACACTGTAGGAGCTCATTATGGCGCTCTATGTCCGCTATTGTAGGCCTTACCTATTTTAAACTAAGTCAGGGAAATTAGGTAAAATATTATGGAAAAGTTTTGAAAAATCGCTGGTAAAAAAGTGTGGGAACCCTGTAAATGCCGGCTAGGGTTTATCGAGTGGTTCATAGGATGTTTCTTGGTGGTTGCATTTATATGCCTACAGGAAGAAAGGCATAATGGGAAAAAAATATTTGTAGATTAAGATATGAGCCTGGAACTAGAGCCCATGATTGTGGGTCTGTTAATGCCTTTTTGTAAATGATTTATATTTTCGGTGTAATGGTGTACAATTATCTATCAGGCTTTTCAGGCAGATTGTTAAATCATGTTGTTATGTGAATTTTTTCCTGTGAGTCTTGTTTTTCTAAATTATTGCTTCTGTTATACTCTCTGTACGTATTATTGAGACCTCAAATATGCATCACCCCTCCCACCCCCTTTATCTGCCTCATGTCGCTTTGCCCCATCGGCACTTGTCAAGAGACCCTCTGACTTTAGTGGAGGGCCCCATTTTTTGGGGCTTAGGGGCCCTCGCCCCCTTTCCATTCCATTCCATTCCATTTCTAAGAGAACACTGCACAGCATGGATGATGGTGTATGATGACCAAACAATGATTACTGTATTTTTGTCATTTGCAAATTGGAGCTTTTTTGAGATTAACCTCACTGATCAGTGGTTTTCTTAAGGCTGCACAGCTCTTTAGTCCCAATCCCTTGAGTTCTAAGCAGCCCTACTGAGAGCATTACTATCGATAACAATGAAATCACACCCTGTAATGATAAATGTGTGGAAAAAGAAGTTGGTGAATCTATTCGTGGAATATAGTACTGCCAGACACAATCAGGATGCCAATTCTTTGGTTATGTGCATTATATCTGTAAACACGGCAAATACAGTGATTGAATTCTATACTGTCTAATAATCAGTTTGTGATGCATGAATATTTTCTAGGTCGTTACACGCAGAGGAACCAACCTGTGTCAATACAGTTGAACATTATATGGCTCAGGGTAGTCAGAAAATGTGTGTTATAAATGTTCACATGAAATTATTGCTGTTTTTGGTCAAAGAAATAATACCTACCTCTCAAAACCAACATTTGCTGCATTGTCTAAAAGTTAACATTTTGTCTCCATTTTTTTTTGGCTGGTTATTAGAAACAGATGTCATGAAAATTGGACGAGCAGTAGAAGGATGAAGATGGCCCACTCGTTATACTTTTTAGATTTTTTTAACTGTGTTCACTCAGTACTATCCTAATATTGTGTAAACTCAATAAGAACAAGTATAAAGGAACATGTAGCTGTTGTGGAGTATGCTTACAAACAAAAAAAATCTACATTATTGAGTGCTAAACACACATTTATTCAATTAAGTGGATCTCAAAAGCAAAACTGGGCCATTTCATGTATAGTCCGCAACAGTCTTCCCGTAACATAAGCCATGTACCATAAAAGTCCTTTTGTATCTGTGCTCATGACTTCTTGATAAACGAAACAAAGTGCCTAAAGTACAATCAGTTGTCATTACATTAGACAGGGCCTGCCATTTCAATTATGTAGAGTCCGCAACAGGTGTAGAGTCCGCAACCAACACACTTGTTTTGGTTGAGAGTTATGCAACAGCAAAATTACTGTATTAAATTGAACAATTATGATGCTCATAATGCCTAGATAAACAGACTTTTCATAAGTCAAGAAAAACTTGTTTGATTGCTAAGTTTTCCTTTGTTGAACAGCATTTTTGCAAAACGATTTGATCGTGATCATTACTCATGTTAGTTGATTGCTTAGTTATAATAAATTTGCATAAATATTCCTTTGTTGGTGTTGCTTTGTCTGTAACATGTGTGGTGCACTTCATATTATAGCTATTTAAACAGAAATACAAAGCTTTAAAGTAATTTACATACTATTTTTATGCCTGAATATTTGAGGGTAGAGTCTGCAATGGTCAAATTTACAAAATATGGTGACCTTAAACAAAGTACCGTAATTTTTTAACCAAGGAAGATAACTTCATGAGATTTTGGATTTGAATGTCCCTAATGCATATGTATGAGCAGATGTCATTACCTTGATTATCAATGACAACAAATATTTTACCTCAGGTGATCACAAAACTGGCACCCTGATTGTGTCTGGCACCAGTGTCATTTTAAATTTCTAGTATTTACTTAGGGCATGAATGACATACATTCCTGACCATCGACTCGTAGATGTCTGAAAAGGGCAATTTTCAATGATTTGCTATTGTTTGTGGTATGTTGGATTCTGCTAATACAAAACAGGCGACAAATTGAATTGGTCCGGATTAAAATGTCTTTTTAAACGATAATAAAAATCGTCAAACTAAGCATTGCAATATTCGTTGTATGTATATTTCCTCACTCCACAGGTGAGGGCCAGCTGAAGCCGACAATTCATTTGGTCCGTAAATTTGATGAAGAAGACTTCGATACCCATGCGCGCAGCTGAGAATTGACAAATCAACCCATTAGTCACATCCTGCAGTGATAATGTCTGGGAACAGTTTGCCTATGATTATCTTGATTTTTATCTTGTAAAAACAGTACGAGATGATTCAAACTTAAGTACATTTGTATGAGATGTTGTGAGAGTTTTTAAACAGATGTTTTGATTCAGAATTACCATTTTAAAAATGGGAGCACCATCAACTTTGAGTGCATGAGAAGGCATAGTTATTGGCACTCAAGGAAAAAAGATCTTCAGGAATTCAAGGCAACAGGGGGCAAGTAACTGAGAAACAAATCATTGTGGAGGTAAAATTCTCTTTTAGGTTAGTTGGCATGCAACAGTGGCACCAAGTCAGCTGAGATTCTCGAACGCTGACGAGAGAATTATGACCAAACTCCCAATCACATATTTTTACCGAATACCGAATTTATACCGAATATCAGCCGATAATGTTAGGGCTGATCGATCTAGGCATCCATATGTAGTCCTTGTAGTAGTTTCAATTAAATTCAGGGAATTAATGATTTGCAAATCATTGCATTCTGTTTTTATTTACAGTTTGTACGGCTTCCTAGCTTTTCTGGAAACAGGGTTGTATGTGGAAAGAATCAACTGAGCCATGACTGATGATAAAATTATTTGAGCCTGTCAGTGGCAAAAGCATGCAGAGGTTTACTTGTAAATCCGGAAGCTATACAGTCTGGTCTGTCAGGACTCTGGAGTGCCTTCTTATGGAATCCTCCCATAAGATGTAAAGTACACTGGCAAGTATGAGAACTATTCGGATCATGACGTAGTTGGTTGTCTATACGAACGTTTCAGGTTTATGTTCGGCTTAACAATTCATGAGCGCTAGCGTAAAACATCTGCCTCATATGCTTTCTCTACATTGTTCTGTGATGGGGAACTGCAGCATATTAGCCACTGCAGGGCACTTTAAATTCAGGGCAGTTACAGGCTGATTTTATCTTTTTTTTGCAAAGAAGATGGTATGGCAAAATGCTGCTGCACCTTCTGGAAGGATGACGGAACGTTGCTGAAAACAAAATTTGTTTTAGTCATGACTTACGAAATGTTCTCTCACAAAAAACGTTGCTAACAATCTAGCTAGCTGCACAACACATCACACTCATTACTGTAGTTTTTGTTCTGGTCAGTTTAAAGCCAGCAGTATTGTAAGTGTAACCTTATCTTTTACAGGTCCCCCAGACATGAAACTGAGGTGTCTGCTCCATTTATGTTGCCGCTCACTGAGAACGTCAGTGGTCTCTGTGAAGATCAACTTTAGATCAGTGGTTTCCCTCCATCTAGAACCCTTGCTTATCAGTGTTTTTTTTTGTCAAAAGATGGTTTAAGAATTCTGTATTCATTCATTCATTCATTCTTTCATTCATTCACTCCTGCTTCTATTCATCAAAATAGACAATTATCCTAAACACAAAAGCCCAAAAAATACACACTTTCTTAGAAAGCTACAAAATGCAAAGATTCTAAAGAAAAAATATGTTTGGAAAAAGTCTGGATTCTGTCATTTTTATTTGGACAAAGGGCAAGTACTCTGTGAATTGCGTAGTCTAACTGAACCGGTGACCCATGAGTTGGTCTAATTTGTTTTGGCATTTTGAGATTTGAGTGCTCCATCTCAAACTCATTGATTTTAGTTTGTTTGATTTTCACCAGACTGAAATAGCATTTTTGTTTTGTTTCCTCCATGCAGGAAGTGTTCCTTTGAGTGGAAAGCATGATGGAATCATCCTACAGGGATGTCTATCGCTCCATGGATCACGGGGAGTTAGATGTCAAGAGATCTCCCCAGAAAAGAGGGAGGAGCTCTGTTGATGTGGAGACGAGTCTGACTGAGGGACAATATGTCTTATGTCGCTGGTCAGATGGGTTGTACTACCTGGGCAAGATCCAAAGAGTAAGTCAAATGCATAGTATATGTACTTGTTCAGCTCAGGCTGATTAATGTTATTTATTATCAGTATGTTTTGTTGAATACCAACGCACCTTAAAGCTGCTTTCGCACCGGACGCAAAACAAATTTTTCGCACGACAGATTACATTCAAAGTCAGTGCAAAGAGGCGAGTACACGCGTTTTGCATGTGAAAGCGGCTTAAATTGTGCAGTTTTAGGTGTGACTTGCATCCAGTTACAAACTAGCTCTTTGTTTAAAAAGTAATTATTTCATGTTTTAGTGCAAAAATATAAAGTGCAAAGTGCTGTTGCTTTTGAAGACTCCAGGGCAAAAATGTGAGAATTTACAGAACTTTTTATACTTCATGTGCCATAGAATGCAGGCATAGTAATACTGACATGTAACAATTTTCAAACAGACCTTATTTATATATTCATTAGTGTGAGTTTCGCATCAGAAAAATACCTATCTAAAGGCCTGTACTTTTCCCCTGGGTTATCTCTGACTTAAAAAAAAAGTGTAGATATAAACGCTAACTTCATGAGAGGCATTAAGCAGAAAGTTTCATTTAACATTCTGTTTTATGTTTTCTTGAAATATTTCAAAATAAAATTATTTTTAAAAAGCTCAGTGAGGTTTTTTTTGATGAGAGTGTAAAACATGAACGTTTTTGGAGGAGCCTGAATGTTAAAAAGATATTTCATTTGGACTTAGGTCCCTTATCTGTGCCTTTAATTCTGCTCTACTTTAGTAAAATATTAAAATATTAAAGGCTTTAACAAGTGCATTTGTTGATATTTGCCAGACAGATAGCGATAGAGTCATGACCTGTTTTATTTGCCAAGGTGAGTCACATTCCACTGGCTAAAATTTTGGTTGCTTTCTATGACAGGACAAGAGAGCATCTCCAGGTAGTTCATTTTTTAAATTTGATTGTTATTCCTGATTGTAGGTGAGCCCCTCCAAGCAAAGCTGTTTTGTCACCTTTGAGGATAACTCCAAGTTCTGGGTCCTTTGGAAAGACATCCAGCATGGTAAGCATTGAAAATGTACCTGGAAGTCAAGTTTTGGGTGTAATCTGAAGGTTTTACTGGACAATACCTCATCATTAAAACTAGATTATTATTATTTTTTAAACTACTGAAAGTTGTCACGTCAAACAACAGGATTTGTCCTCAATTTTATGATCATCCATTGACTCTACTTTCAAATCGAACGAATGAAAATTTTCCCGTTGTAAGCGCTGCAATGTGGCTTCCAAGTTATAGACAAAAGCATATCACATTATTTAGGGCAAGATGCACAGTCTTGATGCTGCTGCTTAGATCTGCAGCTGATAGCTCAATGCGGATGTTTTCACCATGAAAGCATTTTAGGTCTTTGAAGTTTTCAGATTCTCTGCCGCGTCAGGATTGATTAAAAAAAAAACCCAAAAAGGAAGCTGCTAAATGGCATAGAGCCAATAGTTCTTTGGCAAAAAATCTAAAACATTATGATCAAATAATAGATTTCGGTGTGTATTGTCATCACCTAGTTTGCCTGGTAGCTGCAAGTCCCTAAAAAGCCATTAAACCCTGAAGTCCGTTTGAATGTCTGCTGTGTTAGAAGTATTGTGGGTTTCTTGCCATTTTACCCCTTAAAGATAGCCATTATGTTGTGTGCAGCTGGGGTTCCAGGGGAAGAGCCGAAATGTGCTGTATGCTCCAGCCGGGCTCTAATGGCCGACAACGAGATCCTTATCTGTGGCAAGTGTGGAATAGGTAAGCTTTCACAGGGCCCAAACTTCCAGTGAAATGTGCAGAGTCATGTTTTTGCCGTATAACTGTACCCAGCCTGGTAGCACGAACGTCCGATGTGAAATTGGATCAGCGGCTTATCAAGACAGTCTTCCTTTTAAGTAAGGTTGTATCAGTGTGTTTGGGTCTTTGTGCATGTCCTTGTGTGTGTGCCTGTCCACATGTCCGCATTTGTATGCGCACAGGAAGTTTGTGTGTGCAGTCAGGCGTTGATCACAAAAATATGTATTGCCGGCTGTCACACAAAATAATGTGCCTCAAAGTAATAAAATCCTTAAAATAGTTATGGCTGCAAGCACCAAACATGGCTGCCGAGCTAAATAGGGTCCGATTAGGAGCAAATTAAGCATGCCATTGACCATGGGTGGGGTGATAGCAGATGTCTAATCAGAAACTGTAAGTTTGGGCCAAATGTAATTTCTAAAGAGTCATGGATATGAGGTTTGGGGAAATTAAACGAAGGGTCTAAAAGAAGGTTTTATCCATTTGTACTTGTCATTTTTGACCTCTGTCAATCATGTGGTCATAAACATGATTGGTTATGTTTAAACATTTATTTCAAATGAGACAAAGATGTCCAGAGTAGTATAAAGAAAGCAGAACACTATTGATGAATCTGCACTTGTAGCCTGATGCTATAAGATGTCTTGGTGCTTGCAGCAATGCAGCATCGAGCAAAGAGCTCCTGAGCTATTGTTGAGCTCTGTCAGATATTTGCACCAGGATACCTATACAGAATTGAAGGTAAATAGTGGACATGCAACATGGCTGACATCATACACTTATTGGAAAGTTATTTGGGCAAGGGTAGAGGTATCATTGAGTGTAGATATAATGTCTCTCAGCTTAACATTGATGTAATATACACAACTAAATGTTGCTTTATTCACTTGTTTCTTGTAGCACTCCTCATGGACTGATTGGAATGAAATTTGAATGGGGCATTGGGGACCCCATGTGCGTAATACTCTGAAAGTTTAATTTTGATCAACTCAATTTAACCCCACCTTCAGGAAGGGTGATTGGCCCATCCCTGGCCTTTGGTGGTCATCTTAGTCAATCAACTTCGGCTTAATTGAGCCTTTTGAGCATGGATTTACGAGTGTCAAAAAATAAGCTGTGTTCAAATCTAATTTTCTTGTATATCGCCCCCTTGAGGTGCAGCTGCCCAATTAAGTGGGAGTGGCTTCAGGGTCTATTAATGAACTTGCACACCAAGTTTGGTGACAATTGGACCAAAAGCTTTAGGAGACAGGCAAATTCCTGTTTAGTTGTGGATGTCTCTGACACAGTTGTGCACATGGGTGCCGCAATCTTTGAAATTTCAGAACCATTTCCGTGGCTTGTGATGATGATTGCTCGCTGAATGGAAAAGAGCATGTTTAGTTGGGTCAAGTGGCCTAAGAGGATTTTGAAAAAGTTAGTTTGCAGAAAATTCAAAAAGGTTAAAAAATCTAGTCTTGCATATAAGACAATGGCCTCTGGCTACATCGTAGACCAGGAAGAGAAGCATCACCATTTAAATGATTATTTGACCTACGGTATTGGTTATTTTCGTCATGGACATCATGGATTTATGTGTGCTTACCTACAACGTGCAGTGCGCCACCATTTTTCTTCCCTTTGCTTTTGTGCCACTACATCAATAAATAATGTATTGTAAAAGCATCAGCAAATATACACAACAGATTTGTTGCTATACTGTCTATCCTTCGGCTTCTGACTTCATTTTAGCGCCATTGAATTTCCAATAGGGCTTAGCTTGCTTCTATTTTTGTGACACCACGCAAAAAAATCATCCCTCAATACGATAAATAACAGATAGCTGCCTTGCTAACTACCCAGGTTGGTAGCTACCCTCTCTCTCTCTTTCTGTGAAATCAGGATCCCAACTCTTGGCAGAGAAAAAGCTTTGTGCAGTTTTGCAACACATGTTTAGCCAGCTAGCTTCTTATTTCTTTCTTGGGACTTTACTCAACTCCCTTGGATTCTTGCATCTTCTCCCTCTGGAACTCCCCCAAACCAAGTAGGCTATGCTGTTGTATGTTATAGATAAACGTTCTTCTTGCGAACCATCACTGTAGGTCTCTAATGTTATTTGCTGAAAGGCAGTGTAATGTTATAGTCTATGTCTATTAGCAAACAAGCTGAAATAGAAAAGTATGATTCCACTTTAGAGACTCTTTTATGATGTTTCCACAGCCGTCCTTTTTTCATTTGGCTTGTCAGTTGCATCACCCTAGTTTAAAATAGTGATCAAGATTTTATTGGAAGGAAGGCCTTTGATGACCTCTGGTTTAGCGAAAATGATATGCTTTCACTGTACAAGAACAGAAACTAGGGAAGAAAAATGGCTTAATACTTTCTGTGGTTTGGCCAATGATATCACTAGAATACATTTCATAAGAGATGGAGCGATAGGAAAACGGCAAATTTGACCTGATATTGGCGCTAGACCCCTAATCTGACCGGCCCCAAATTTATGTGATCTTCAGTTGGAATCAGCTTCTATGAACCTGCAAATTTGGGGGGGTGGGGACATGATGCTTTGGTCTGTACAGGATAAAACAGCAGACTAAAGATAGCAATACTAATAACAACAAGAAAATAATAATAATTATTACAGTAATAATAGTAATAATGTGCACTTTGCACCTTAATTAAGCAGAATACTAAGGAAAAAGTTTGAACATACGTCATGGTGTTGTGGATTTGAATGTAAACTGAGCTTTACAAAACCGTACTATTTCCTAAAATATGCTGAAGTCCGTCGTAGACTTACTGCCAGCACTTTTTGACATTGCTTTTGCTGAAGTCGGCTCCCTACTCACTCGGCTTGTTAACAGCAAGCGTGGTGAACAAAGAACATTTTTGTGAACTTTCCTGCCCAATAGCATAGCGCTCTTTCTGAGGCCTACGAAATTGCAAGTCAGTGCTACTGGATACTTCACCTGCCATGGCAGCGGGCACTGGCTATCGCTTAATAAAATACTGAGCGCACAACATACTCCTCCACAGTGAAACAGTGCTCGCGGAAGCTACAGTAAGTGCAGGTGTAGAGGCACTGGTGTACTTAAATGTGTACTGGGTTTGAGCTGAAGGCAGTGCAGTTTTTTTGCAGCGAACCATTCTGATATGGACTAAGATAGAGATGATGGAGGGAATTCGTATGACTCACTCTCACAAGGCAGTGACAGAGCCTGAAAATGGAGGCACTATGAAAAATGTTTTTGGAGTGCACAGTGCCCTTTTACCGGCTCATCCCTCCGATCATCTGTTCTCATTTTTACAGTAAGCCCTGCAGCAATTTATTATTTCCTTTTTTTGATGTTGTGTCAATAGTTCATTTAGGAGAGATGGTGGAGTGCTAAAGTCCCCTAGGTTTAAAGATTGAAAATTAAAGGCTGTCATACAGCTTTATTTTTTGCTTGCAGTCTTCAGGGTGTCAATCTGTCAATCAGTTTTTAAGATGTTGCCTTAGAAAACAGTCAAAATTTCATCCCTGGTTTGGCCCATGATTATTTTTTATTGTCAACCACTCCCCCCCCCACCCGGAATTTTCAGTTCCAAGGACAGTTTGGAAATGAGTGGATATTTTTGGTCGTACCTGTGGTGCCTTGACAGCATTTGTCTCTCTTTCCTCTGTTTATCTGTGCTGGGCTGCATGCCGGGATGGTTTGCAGCATGCAGCATTGTGTACTCCCAGCGGACGCCGAGAGTAAATTAAGAAAAATGGGCTGAGATGACTCTTTGATGGTTGTAATTAATTTTCATGAGACGGCAGCAGCAGAGTGATTGAGTGGGGATGAGAAGGATGGACTCTGATCCCCGGAGCTTAAATAAGCCAATGGCATTCGGAGAGGGGACACCCACACTCCGGTCAGACTTGAGGACATTTCTCTAATCCGTGTTTGCTTTTCACTTGTCTTTTGCTCCATCAGGTTACCACCAGCAGTGTCACCTGCCCCAGGTGGAGAGCGCTCTGGACTCGTCCCCCTGGTTCTGCCGGAGGTGCATCTTCGCTTTAGCTGTTCGGGTAAATTAAGTAAAGAAATGCCACTGTGTTCCCCATGGTGCACTGGCCTGAAATGGAACTCCCAAGGTGCATCAGTGCAGTAATGCCACTTTGAGCAGTGAGCACTGAAATGTGAGAGATTAGTGTTTACAGATTAGAGATTTGGTGTGTGTGGTCTATGTATATCAGGAAGGCTTGTGGGGACTAAGCTGTCATCAGTGCTCATAATTGACACAATCCTAATGGGAATGACTCAAATCTATATTTGAGTACTAAATTAAAAGTCAGTTGGCATTTTGAATGCAAATTATTCATATTGCATTAAAATCTGCCTCAGAAATAATGAAACAGAGCCACTGGATTTAACTTGGAATGCAAATAATGTCCACATTGTCAAAATGCAGTTTTCTAACACAATCCCTCTTTGCTGATTTTCACCATTTGTGAAATTTGCCATGTAAGCTATTTTTGAGGTAAACAGTGTAAAGTATGCACCATATTTCATTGGTTAGTGACCCTTTTTTTGTTGTTTTGGTCCTGTTGGCCGAGGCAGTCGGCGAATCTGAATCTGACTAAACACAAATGTTATGTGCTAGAGAGAAAAACGAGGTAAAAAGTCCCAGAAACAAGCTGGAGTGAAAGACAGCTGCAGTGCAGGCCTGGCAGAGCATCAGCAGGGAATATATCCAACGCCTGGTGATGTCCATGTGTCACAGACTTTCGGCTATTATTGCATGCAAATGATATGGGACTAAACATGAAAAAGTATTACTTCATTTTAAATGATGAAAAACTATCTAATATTTAATATTATTCACCCCAAAATGGGGTTTGGGCTACAGTGGTGTGCAGTGATGGTTATACACTTAATAAAATGAAGAAAAATCTGAAACCAAGTATTATTCAAGTATTTATTTAATCTACTATATAATAATATGGATGAAGTAAACCAATAACATATTGTAAAATGTAGAATAATAATGAATTTTGAGAGAAGAAGTCAATATCTAGTGTGACTACCCTATGCTTTGATTACAGCATTTAATCTTTCATGCATAGTTTTCATATTTTTTAATTTCCTCACTCGCTCGACCATACCATTTGGTTTGAAGTTCATTTCAGAGTGATTCTTTCAAAGTCACAACTGATTTGTTTATTTTTGCAGTCCCAGATTTGCTCAATCAGATTATGGTCTGGAGTTATAGTAGGCCAAGTCATTACTTTTATGTCACTAGATGATTCTTTTCAGCTGCGATAATTTTGGCATGACTTAGAAGTGTGTTTAGGCTCATTATCTTGATGAAAAAAAATCTCTGAGCAATCAGCCTCTTTTTAGATGGCAATGCCTGCCTCACAAGGATGCTGCGATACTTCTTTTGATTCATGATTCAGTCGACTTTTATGAGATCACGGACTCCTCTCAAGCAAACCTAACCTCAAACCATAATATTGCCATCTCCCTGTTTTACTGAAAAGCTTAAGCAGTCATTTTTGAAATGTTCTCTGACTCTATGGTGCTCATAGGTTCTGCGTTTGGATGACAAAATTTTAAATTTTAATGCATTGGTCCGAAGGACTTGTTACCAGTCTGCTGGTGTCTAATCCTTGAATTTCTTAACTTGTCATACACAGCTAACGAACATCAAAGGTGCTTAACTTCTGTTTTTTTTCCCTCTATTGCCATTAGTTTTCAGCAAACCGGCGTTTTTGAAACACTTCATAATGTTTTTTACAGTGCCGTGGCAGCATTTAACGTCTTCAGAAATGTTTATGAGCGACCAGCCAGCACCATGTAAGGGCCACAATGCGGCTATGGACAATCTCAGACAGCTCCTTCCGTCATGCCATCGTGTTTAAGATTGTGACCCTGCTCAAAGTTCATGTTATATCCTGGAACAACTGACCATCAGTGGTGATTTTGTAGAATGATATTGCCTCAAACCAGTTTTAATAAATTGTTTAGCTTCGTGGAATGAACCTTCAAACAGGCATTCATGCTATGTAGGAGTTCAAAAAAACAAAAAACAAAATTTGCAACACCTTTCAGTTGTCATAAAAAATAAGTTTTCAATGTTTTTGTTAATTACCCAAATTTTTACCTCAGTATACTTGTGGGAGTGATTTTTTTTGTTCGTTCTCAGAGCTTACAATGACATTTTTCAATACATTTTCTCAAAAATTAGAGTGAAGTGGTGGTCTATAATCATCACTGCACACTACTGTGTGTATTAAAGGTGCTGCCATTATCAAACTACCCTCAAATTAAAGCTGTGTCTGCACTTCAAGCTCTTTTGAAATTTGAGTGAGAAAAGATAAAACAGAGTCCCGCACCAAAATAAAAAAATGTCACCATCCAGTGAATTATTCAATATGCGTCCATCTCTGGATTCAATTATGTTTTGTGTAATTAGCCGATATGCCAGAGTTATTACAAAAGTTATTGCAGTCTGAAGTTACATAGATAATGAACGGTACAAATATGTTCCTGTAAAATGAGCAACTAAGTTGGGCAAGCTTCTGCGCTGTGGGGCGGATTTCAATGTTGAGATAAAACCAAATAATAGCACCTGACCAAAACCCTATCTGCAATGGAAACAAAAAAGGAAAACCGCCCACCTGCATCTGTAGGCCTGTCAAGGAGACGATCAAAAGAAACTACAGACAAAAGATGTGGAATTGACAGAGGGCATGACCTCCCACAGTCCGAGCCCATCTCTTGGAGTGAGAGCAAAAGTCCGGCTGCTGGTCCTGCCTACATAATGCTAGGCTATTTCATAATACAGTGGAACTGCTGAGGAGTCAAAGCGAGTTTCCTAGGGCAGGAGTGTCTGACAACAACTCTTAACCTCCTAATATCGAGATGCTGGTAGGCCCCAATGATGCAATAAGGTTTAAAAATTAATTGAATGTTTGCTACCACCAAGACCCATCAACTGATGAACAGCCGGTGACACAGCCGTATTCGCAAGACAATACATTGCCAGCAGTCCGGTTAAAATCTGATGCCTCCCCCATGTTCATTGTGCCAATAATGTTTGACTCAACTGTCCAGCTGTCAACACCATAAAAAAGAAATGCTGTACCAAGAAAAAACTGAAAGACATTTTTAATTGTAACTGAGCTCACGGATAACAGATGCCATCATTGCAATAAACAAACTACCACTTTGTTTAGTTTGCGCAAATGTAACCCTCTCGGACAGCCTATTGTATTTATCCGCACTGATTAGCTTGCGAGTATTTGCTAACATTAGCTTATACTTTTACCAGTTTACTCGTACCATGGGCTCCCGCACGGAGGCACTGGTCACCAGCTCTGCAAAGCATTGCTGGAAACAAGTGCCTCTGGGCTATGGGCATACGTCAGAGGCTCTATTTTTATCCTGCACATTTATTATTTTTAAGATAAGTTAAGATTAGATACACTTTATTGTCCCCAAAGGAAAATTTGTCTCGGACTCCAGTGCGGTCACATTAGCTGCTTTACATAAAATAAATAACAATACAATACAAATGCAGAATACAAAATGCAAATGTAATACAGATAGAAATATAGATATAGGCCACAGGTCGCTTATATCCCACTACATACAAGTAGTCTAGTCTCTGTAAGAAGAGAAACAGTGCAATACACCCACGCCTGCCGTATTACACCCTGGATCGTGATCAGTAACACTATTGCCCTTTTTTTTTTTTTGGCCATGGGGCATTTAGAATTTTTACTGAGGTGGGCACAAATGAATCCCTAAAGCGGTTCAGCCTGCAGTTGGGAATCTATAGCGTCTACCTGATGGTTGAAGCTCGTATTCAGCATGGAGGACGTGTCTGGTCAGATAATGCTCTCTCTGCTCGTCTGAGCACCGACTGCTCATAGATGGACTGCAAGGGGAGCTTTTCTTCTTATTATTCTTCCGTATCAGATTTTGATTCTCTACTCCTCCCACAGCTTTGAGAAAACCCTGGTAAAATCTATATCAAATTGCGCGGCTCGATTGGGATCGGTGTGCTGTGTCCTTTAGAGAAGAAATTTCAGTTTTCCGCGGCACAAGTTGTGAAAACCTGTAAAAATATTCACATTTAAAGTGAATGGGGAGGTGTCACAAGAGTGATCAAACCAAGCATTCTTTGGAGTCATTACATTGCTATACTTCAACATAGAAAGACAGTTGAAACTTTAAATGGGTCACAAGACTTCATAATTTTTAGGTTTATGTCCATTTTTTCATAGCTGTAATACTTTTTACGAAACGGCAATTTAAGTTTTATGTTTTTTTCAGACCAATTTTGAAATTTTAGTAGGTTTCTATCGGACGGAATGCTCAGAGCCAGAGTGAGAGATGTCAGATCCAGTCTAACAGCAGGACCTGAAAATTCTTCAAAAAAATCTCCGTTAACCTCTTTTTAATCCCGTAATTTCTAACCAGCAGAGACTATATATATGTCAACTAGTAAAGAAAGTTGTCCTCTCTCACTGAGTGTGACTCTCATTGTGACACGACTCATAAATGGATATTAAGCTCAGAGAGTGCTGAGCAAATCTCATAGTACATGTTAAACTGAGCTCAGAAGGTGAGCTTGTCAGTTGGTGACATCAAATACTTTGTCAACTGTTGTACTCGTATACCTAGAATTTCTACAGTGTGGACTTGCCACTGTTGGTAATTCAGCCAATAAAATAGCGGTTAAGGAAGTTTGAGTTTGTTGGTATGGTGATGACTCAAGTGGGCAGTGAGGCCATAAAGTGTTCATATTCCTAAATGCTTTAGAAGTGTCCTAATGACTTTCAGATTGCGGAATAAAATGAGAATAAGTACTGAGAACATTACAGTGCGCCCACGGCATTATCGTGACATTATTAATAAAGATTCTATTTTTGCCACTCGCCTTTACGTAATCATATAAGGAAAACCCGCTGGTTATCATTAAACAGGTGCCACTGCCTTCACATAGCCAATGCTATAGGAACTGCTAAACTGAGCCAGCGAACTTAGTTTAGCTTTCCTTAATGGAGAAGAAATTTTTGTGAATGCTAATATCTGTTTACCAGCTAAGGATCCATAAATGGAGATAAATTCCATCGCACAACATTATGGGCAATCTTACAGACTATAGCTAGCTTGTTCCCCGTAATTACATTGAACCTGTGACGATTATCGTAGAGCCAGCTGACTGTAATCAATCTGTTGTCATACCACAGCACGCTAGGCAGTAGTCGCTGACACAAGGAGCGGACATACTGGCTACCTATGTAACCTCACATTAGTCTATCAATCAAAAATCTACTTCATTCTCACACTCATCAGTCATTTCTAAACAACATCATGACAATAAAGCTATATGTTGGCTGCACACGTGATGAATCTTGGCATTGTGGCACAACAATAAATGAATTGAACATGGTAATAAGGTTTCATTTTTCCAAACTCACCATTATGAGGCCATTCATTTTCCAGAAACTGAAAACTGAGATTATGTTGTATAAACAAAAGCGCGTTTTACATTGAAGAGAGGTGTATTTTGTGTGGAATTATTTAAAAATTATTTTAAGCAGTTTTCCCTGCTGTAGTCATCGTTTTTTTAATATCGGAGTGTCGAAGCTTGGTTTTAATGGCACAGAAATGAGTTTGCTACTTACCACTTTAGATTCACATTTGTTCATTGCAGTAGAATCCATGACTTCACCAGGCAAGCTACTCTGATCCACCTCCTTATAACATGAAAAAAACGTTCATGCATAAAAAGCATAAAAAAGTTCTCCGGACTCAGATTTTGGAACAGACTTGATACTGATCCACGCTAAACAGTCAATTATCATACCAGCCAAAGAAAATTACTGTAAAGGACACTCTTAGTTAATTAACCAAAGAGCATTGTGATTATAAGAGTGAGATGATTGAATCATTTGAGACAATAATAATCATTTCAGATAGTATTTCAGATAGTTGATGTGACCTCATTCCTGAGTGCATTATGTTGGAAGTAAACACGGATGCTGTAAACAATGCATTTCATACAAACTTCTATGACAACCCCAACACAGACCTGCAATAACTTCTATGATTCAACTGATGTTCTCTATCCTTGGTCCTTATCAGCTCTGATTAGTTCCCATCCCACTGCCTGAGGTCGTAATGGGCGCATTATTGAATCTGGAGCCTGGCCACCATGCAGAGCTCCCTCACATCCACACAGCATCCCGTAGCACTTTCACATTTTCTCGCGGAAATTTTCTAGGTCTTCTTTATAGTTTATTTTGTTGCTTGGCTATTTACTATGGCCGTTAATCAATATCATACCACAGCTTCTTAATCTGATTGCTCAATATATTGTTGAAGACCAAAAAAACAGCGGCTGTGCTTACTTATTTAGTGAGCATTAAAATGCAAAACTGTTTAATTGAGATCACTAAATAAATAATTGAAATTGATTGAGTTGGTCCTACTAAATGTTTCAAATGACTTGTGAGAAAGGCAGGCTCCAATTGAAATTTTTGATGTGACGTGCCTCCTTATTATTTATGATTAACATTACCACGTGAGCACTGGACTCGTGGAAGCAGGCAAATACAAGCTTTTGTGTTAGAACTTGGTGTTAATTTTGTATTAGCTTCTTATTATGTAATATTGACACGGTCATTATCTCAGAATTAGAAATGGATTATTCTGAGCTCTAAATATAATTTATATTGCTTTCTGAAGATCAAAATAGTTATGTGGTTCCAGATGAAGTATGAATGTACCCTTTATACCAGATATGATCCTTTTCTTCTGTAACCATTTTTAGCCTATGCCACTACGACCACAAAAAAAATAAATCTTGCAGTATTGTTCTGGCTATAGCCTGTGTAACATCTTCAACTTCAGTATCAGGACTGTCAGCTGCAGACCGGGTAACCATACTTTACCCTCAGCCATATCAATTTAATATTGGCAGAGCAAAATATTTTGGTTAGTTACAATATGCTTGTAATATATTGTGAAAACATGGTGTGAAATGGCACCGGTCTATTTTGCTATGCTGTGCTTTGAAAAAGTTTAATATCCTGTTCTTGAATTCCCCAATTTTTGCATTTTTATCACTCATAAATAGTTCCAGATCTTCAATGAAAATGTGATATTAGACCAGAGGTACATGACAACACAAAAAATAGTTTGAAATTCCATTTATTCCAAAGAAAAAAAAGTACCGAATGGCTATATCAGCTTTGAAAAACGATTTGCCCCACTAAACTCAACTTGTTTGACACCTTTGATTGGTGAGGAGAGATTTTTGCCCATTTTTCTTCAAAGAATTGCTTTAACCTCGTTGGAGGGTTTTTGAGTAGGACCTGCCGGTTTAAGGTCCTGCCACAGTATCAATGGAGTTTAAGTTAGTACTTCGAGCTAGCCTCTCGAAAATCAGATCTTAATTTTGTTTCTTGTGGGTCACTTGCACTTGTGCTTAGGATCGTTGTCGTACTGAATTACTCAGTTACAGCTTAGCTTCAGATCACTGACTGATGACTGAAAATTCTCCCTCAGGATTTACTTGTAGAGAACAGAATTCATTGTTCTGTCTATTATGGCAAGTGGCCCAGGCCCAGAAGCTGCAAAGTATTCCCCCTAAATCATTCTACTTGCACCACTATGTTTGATTGCTGATATTATTGGAGAATGCTGTGTTAGCTTTATGCAAGGTGTAACAGGACCCATGTCTGCCAAAAGGTAATACTAAGAACCAATTAAACCAAAGAATATTATTAGGGTTGGGGGTCATCAAAGTCATTTTTGGATTCCGTGGTTTTAACTGATTCCATGACTGAGGCCCAGAACACAAAGGCCCTCGCCCTCGTCTGCCACCTGATCTTCTTTGCAACCGACCCCTATTCCTCTCCTGGAGGTTGGTAGGCCCACGTGGATGCAGCTCACCGTCGCCTCTTCAGGCTGAGCCTGGCTGGGTCTCGGGTAAAACCCAGCCACCAGGCGCTCGCCTGCAAGCTCCCCTCCCAGGCCTGGCTCCAGGAGGGGGCCCTGGTGTCCCTAATTCAGGTTCTTATTTCCGTTGGGGGGCTCCTCATAGGAGACTTGCAAATCGCTTTTCATCTGACCCCTCACCTGGGACCAATTTGCCAACCAAAGCCGGAGTTGTGTCCGCATTCTCTGCATTAAGTCGGGCTCGTTTCCAGTTGGTGTTGGACTCTGCCAAAGGTGTGCTTTTTCGCCTATTCTGTTCATGATTTTCATGGACAGTATATCAAGGCGCAGCCGAGTTTGTAGGGTGTCCAGTTTGGTGGCCTCAGGATTTCTTCTCTGCTATTTTGATTTGGTCCTCCTGTTGGCATCCTCGTGCTGTGACCTCCAGCGCACACTAGAGCGCTTCGCAGCTGAGTGTGAAGCAGTTGGAATGAAGAGCAGCACCTATAAATCTGAGGCTATGGCTCTCCCGGAAAAAGGTGGATTGTCCCCTTCAATTGGGGGGTCGGTTGTTACCCCAAGTCGATGAAGTCAGGTATCTCGGGGTCTTCTTCTCGAGTGAGGGTAGGATGGAGCATGAGATTGACAGACAGATCGCTGCAGCGTCTGCAGTGAAGCAGGCATTCTACTGGTCTGTTGTGCTGAAGAAGGAGTTGAGCATAAAAGCAAAACTGTCGATCTACTGGTCGATCTAAGTTCCAACCCTCACCTATGGTCACGAGCTTTGGGTAGTGACGAAAAGAAGTAGATACAAGCGGCCGAAATGAGCTTTCTCTGCAGGATGGCTGGGCTGACCCTTAGAGATAGGGTGAGGAGCTCAGACATCCGGGAGCGGCTCAGAGTAAAACCGCTGCTCCTCCGCATTGAGAGGAATCAGTTGAGGTGGTTCGGGCACCTTGTTCGGATGCCTCCTGGACACCTCCCTTTAGGGGTTTTCCAGGCATGTCTAACAGGGAGGAGGCCCCGAGACAGGCCCAGGACATGCTGGAGGGACTATATCTCTCGGCTGGCCTGGTTATGGTTTTGGGTCCCCCAGGTACAGTTGGAGGAAGTGGCTGGGGAGGGGGGCGCCTGGGCCTCTCTACTCAGTCTGTTACCCCCGCAACCTGGCCCTGGATAAGCGGAAGACAATGGATGGATGTTAGTTTTAACTTAGCAATGCTCGCATACTTTCAGAAACCTTGAAGCCTACTGCATATGTAGAGTTGCTATTTATGTTGCATCATCCTTTGGTAGATTCATGCTGGCAGCAATAAAACCCAGATGAAACCCAGATGAAGACTAATATTGACCCAGTCATCAAATAAATCTTATCAATTTACTGATTACATTTTCACACTGGGCCAGTGGGTGCTAAAAAAAGTTTCTTTCGTCAGTAATATAGTTACCATTTAAAAACTGCATTTTTATCTCTTTTTCATCACAACATCCTCCTTTAAACTTAACTCATTTACCAAGTTTTGCAACTCTCCAGTTTGAGCTGTTAAACTTGCTTCGCACTTTGATTTCTCTTACCCCCACCACACACATACGCTCAGCGGTGTGGAGCATTCTTCTCCTTTTCTCATCATTCCATCCCACATAGTAACCCAATGGACAATCATTCATCTTTTATAATTTCCTCAACATTTGTCATAAAGAGTTGGGGATTGGTTTGTTGAACTCGGGTAAGCTTTGCATGTTAAGTGGTGGCCCCACCCCCTTTTTTGATCGGTCAATATTTGAATATTCATAACTATTAAGACCATTGGTCTTGGAGAGTTGGTGGCTGGGTTGATGGACTTAGGAAGGGGGCATGTTAATTGTCAAAACCCTGTCCTGTATCCTGATTGGTTTATACAATGTATTTTACTCATCATAATGGTTGAACTGTTTGTCATGGAGAGGTGGGAGTTGGGTTAGTGGACTCAGGAAAGGGTTTCATGTAAGTTACTACAGTCCTTATTAGCTTAGCTGTTATCCCTCATGCCTATTGAAACATATGTCTGAGCAAGTTGGGGATTGGGTTGTTGTACTCAGGAAAGGATTGGATAGGAGTTAAACCCCGCCCATTCCTGATTGGCTGATGTTCCATCCTTCATAACTATTGAACCGTTTGCCATTGAAAGTTTGGGATTGGGTTAGCAGACCCTGGGCAAAGTAACATATTTATCTGCAAAGGCCCGACCCCTTTACCCTTGTCTCGTGGAGAAGGGGGTGTTGGTTTATGGACTCGGGAAAGGGCCACATGTTATATGATGAAGCCCTGGCACCTTTGCTGATTGGCTTAGATTTTACCTATTGAACTGCTCATTACAGTGAGTTAGATATTGGGTTGTTTGAAATGTTAGCATTTTTGTAATTATAAGAGTTTGTCTAGCCAACTGAAAGTTTGTTCACAAACTTTTCATTCAAATTTGCTAAGATTGAGCATCAGATGATTGTCATTGTGCCATGTGACAAAGGGGTCTGTCAGTCCTCTGGACTCCTGTGTAAAATGGTTTCACAGCGTGTATTACACTGGAAGTTATTCTCTGGAATCATCATGTCAATATAGTGAGAGCTTCATTTTCACCATAAAAATCTTCACTACATGTATGAGTCTGGACAGACTTGGAGGTAAACTGCGACTCGACTGGTTGGTGGAGGCATTTAATTGGATGGCTGTAATTCTAAACCTTGTTTTGTGCAGGCTAATTATTTGCCTCTTCTGAAACAATGTCACGTGTTTTGCACAACCGCAGGATACATCATCTAATGTGATTGTTTAAGAAATGAAAAGCTTCACACTTCATCAGTCTGGGTTAAAAGAATTGTTGGCAGCTGACACGTATTAATAACTTCAATAATGATCCAGTAATTGGCTCTCAAGTATTAGCTTAAGGAAGAAATCAGGAAGGCAACAAAAATCCTTTTTTACAGGGCTCTACAGTGTCTTCTGCACATTTTAGCACCTTTAGTAAATATGCACAAAAGTAGTTATGCATTTTTGCCTTTATTGTTTGCTTGCTTGATATTTAATTCAAAATATTAACCTAATTAATATCTTTAATTGAAAATGTAATGATTGAAAGAAAAATATATTAAGGGTCATATAATTGTTGACAGCTGAGATATATAAATCACTTCAATACTGAATGTGAATAATTAATCAATAATGATCACTTCAATAATGTCATGAAAGAAATATTTTTCCTAAAAATGAGTGCCAAAATCATTGGATCCCCTTTACAGTGGGGGAAATAAGTATTTGACCCCTTGCTGATTTTGCAGGTTTGCCCACGAACAATGAGTGCAACGGTCTATAATTTTAATGATAGGTTTATTTTAACAGTGAGTGACAAAATATCACCAAAAAAGTGGAATAAGACATTGTGTGTATTTTAGGAATTTATTTGCATATTTTTGATCAAAAATGAGTATTTGACCCCCTGGACAAACAGCATGTTCATATTTTGTAGAGAAGCCATTCTTGGCCAGCACAGATGTCAAACAATTTTTATAGTGGTTGACAAGGTTTGTGCACATTTTGGCAGGGATGTTGGCCCACTCCTCCCTGCAGACAGCCTCCAAATCATTCAGGTCCAGAGGCTGTCGCCGTGCAACCCGAATTTTAAGCTCCCTCCGAAGATTTTTAATTGTATTCAGGTCTGGAGACTGGCTAAGCCACTCCAGATCCTTGATGTACTTCTTCAGCCACTCTTTTGTTGGTTTGGCGGTGTGCTTAGGGTAGTTGTCGTGCTGAAACACCCATCCTCGACCCATGTTCAGCTCTCTCACTGAGGGAAGGAGCTGTTGGTCCAGAATTCCACGGTATTTGGCCCCGTCCATCCTCCCCTCAATGCAATGGAGTTGTGCCGTCCCCTTGGCTGTAAAACACCACTGTGCTTGATGGTGGGGATGGTGTTCTCTGGCTTACTCACTGTTCTTTGCCCTCCAAACACGGCGAGTTGAGTTGAGCCCAAAAAGTTCTATTTTGGTCTCATCTGACCACATCACCTTCTTCCAGGCCTCTTCTGAGTCATCCAGGTGGTCAATGGCGAACTTCAGGTGGGCCTGTACAAGTGTCTTTTTGAGCAGGGGGACCTTGCGTGCACTGCAATATTTCAGTCCATAACCGCGTAGGGTGTTACCAACTGTTTCTTTTGTAACTGTGGTCCCAGCTGCCTTCTGTGCATTAACCAGTTCCCCCCTTGTGATTCCTCACCGTTTGCATGATCAGGGACATCTCATGAGGTGAGACCTTGAATGGAGGCCCAGACCGAGGGAGGTTGGCGGCAGTGTGGTACTTCTTCCATTTCCTGATAACTGCACCAACAGTTGATCTTTTCTCTTGAAGTTGCTTTCCGATTCTCTTGTAGCCCATCCCAGCCTTGTGTAGGTCAACAATCTTGTCCCTGATGTCCTTAGACAGCTCTTTGGTCTTGCCCATGGTGGAGATGTTGGAATCTGGTTGTTTGGGAGTGGACAGGTGTCTTTTATACAGGTAATGAGGTGAGGCAGGTGTATTTGATGTAAATAATTAGTTGGGATTGGGGGTGTGTCTTAAAGAAAGACTAACTGGCTTGTGGGACCCAGAATACTGGCTGTTTGGTAGGGGGTCAAATACTTATTTTTCCTCATCAGATGGTTATCCATTTTTATAAATTCATATGCTGTGATTTTCTGGAATTTTCTTTGTGATTCTGTCTCACACTGTTAGAATGTATATACGATTAAAAGTATAGATCGTTGCATTCTTTTTAAGTGGGTAAACCTGCAAAATCAGCGAGGGGTCAAATACTTATTTCCCCCACTGTATTTAAGATCATGTGCATCCTCGCCTTGGAAAGATAGCTGGCCTGAGTCTTCTCTTCAGTCTGTAGTGAGGTCAGAGCAGACATAGAAAGGGGTCTCTTGAGATCCTTTTGATTCTGAGGTCAACATTCATGGACTCTCTTCACTCATTGCCTAGGTTTTCTATTGAATTTAGGTCTGGTAAATGGTATGGCCTTAAATGGTCATTTTTGTGTTCATTTTGATGCATGCTTTGGATAGTCGTTCAGTTGGAAAGTCCAGCTATGGCCCAATTTAAGGAATCCCCAGTACAATGCATCCTACCAAGTTGTCTCAGGCCTTTGGAAGAAAAACAGCCCCACAACATAAAAGATCCACCAATCTACTTCACAGTAGTGATCAGATTAAGGAAAAAAATTGATTAGCATTTTTTGCTAGTCATTATGTCAATTGATTAGTAATTCTTTAGCACATCTGAATAATGATTAACAACAATTATAAAACAGTTAATCAGATTTTAAATGACTAAAGGGCTTTTTTTTTATTCTTTCCTAATGATAAATTACAATTACAAGAGAAATTCAACGGCACTCAACAAATTATTTCCAAAATGCATAAATTTTACCCTGAACAATCTTCATTCAATACAGCACACTTCTGTTTCCATGTGAAATTTCTGTTAACTACTTGTAACCTGCAGTACAGCTGTCTTATGTATACCTTACTGTAGCGTATGATGTTTAGCACCAGATCAAAGATGTGAAAGGATCCATACCCATCATAATCCAGTCACACAAGGCACTCTCCAACTTGGTCACATTTTGATGTCTTAATTTTGTGTATATGAATGATCAGAGATCATTGTGCATGTTTTGGGAGAAGCCGGTGGCGAACTTGCGATTCCCTTGACCACATGGCAATGAGAGAAGTTTTGATGACTTTGATCGGCTTGCCATGATGCTTGGATAGACTAGAGGAACATTTGGGTGAGTAAAAACGCAAAGCGCACATCCAGTCAAGACGATTCAGAGTTAAAGCCGAAAAAATTGGAGGTCGGACTCAGAATTTTTTTCCATTAGGGGAAAAACCAAATCACATCGCTTTAGTATAGCGATGATTACAAATATTCCCCTTAACTAGCGTCAGCTAGATAGGAAGATGGCTTGCTTTATAATCTGAGGAGTAACGTAATACGCGATAGCATGCATAACAAGATAATGCAGCTAAAACTAGCCATGAAATAACACGTCTCAGGCCCGAACTGCCTGTTAGTCTTTAGGTGAAATAAGCAGGTCATCAATGTTGAAAGAGATCCTCTGCATGCTAAGACGTTGAAAGTGACAAATCAGGGCTATAAAAACTTCTGCCATAGGCATCATAGTTACCATAGGTTCACTATTCAGCACGCTGTACCTAAGTGATTGCTTTTGAACTAGCTACCAAATTAGCCAACGTCCCACAAATGTAAAAGTTCAGTTGGGTTGGACGAAGCTGCCGTGATACCTCAGATAAGTTCATGCCTATGACAGCTTGCAAAGTTAGTAAAGTTGGGGCTGGAAACAAATCATATTGCCTTAATATGATGATCATTTACAAAGATTTTCCTTACTTAACGTTAGTTAGCTTACTAGCCAACTAGGTGGCTATGTCCAAAGAGCAACGTTATCTAATACGCTATGGCTCGCACTGCATTCTAGACATCATGACGATGTAAGAAAGCCACCTTTGCGCATGCATGTGCTCCCCAGAAGCTGATTGGTTGGTATGAAAATTAACATCATTTTTCAGCCAATCAAAGTGGTTAAAACTTCTCCTTTTCCTATGTGGTTCGGGAACTCGGAAGTTCGCAGGCCTGTGAGTCGGGATCAATGAAATATCATTAAGATTATTTGAATCGCATTTTTTGCGAAGGGATTGTTATGATGATTTGCATTTAGTCAAAACTGCTGAAATTTGATTTGCTCTTTGTGATGCGAATCTGCCTAATCTGATCACTGCAGAGATTGGGTTTCTGTCTGGAATGGCTATCCTTGTTTATATGCCAAGCCAATCTGTTTATTTATTGCCCAAGTTCTCAATTTTGGTCCATCTCACCTCAGAACCTAGTTCCATCGGAAGTCATAGTACTGTTTGGCAAACCATTGGTGCATGAGTTTGTTTTTTACTGGCAACAGTGGCTTTTTCTTCTGATAACCCTTCGAAGCATCTTATAGTGGTGCGGATGGGATCCAGTCACAGTTTTGGAGACTTCATGTATCGGACACATGATTAATTATCTGCAGTTCCTCAGCTTTGACTCTCAGTATTTTCTTTGCCATTTTAATGATTCTCCTTACAGTGCGTGCATTCAAAATAGATGCATATCGTCTCTCTGGCAGATTTATCATAATGCCTGCCTTAAACATATTCGGTGTTGCCCTGATGGTCAAAATGGGTATTTTAAACTTTTAGCCACTTTCTTATTTCCATGTCTATATTTGTGAAGCTCAACAACTTTCTGCCACATATCATTGCTGTTTTTTTTTTTTTTTCTTATCCATATAGATCGATGACTAAGGGAAACTGACCTTTGTGTTGCCTCATATTTAGGGTAATTGGAAGACATGGGTGACCATTTCAGTTTTCCTAATCATAACGTTGAGCTTTAAGTCTAATATAAATGGGAATTTAATATTTTTCATGAAAGATTGGGAGGTTAAGCAGCTCCTGCATTATTTTTCACAGCGTTTTTGGCTAATATTTACCAAATATCATTATAGAAAGACACTGTAAATATAAAATCGAATAATATCAATTTTAAATGTTTGTAATAATTGGTAATGGGTTCCCACATAGGTTTTCTGCCATTTATCTACAATTATAAATTAATTAGTCCCTTGTTGAAGAGTAAAGCTTGAATTCACTTGTTGGGCTTAAATGTATGCTGTCAGTACGAGAAGCTTTGCACCATAATGTCATCGTTAATAGACTGTTGAAGTGTTTCTATTCTTCTTTTAATGAAGTTCTAAGTTGAGAGGGTTACCCATACTGAGTCTGTTTGCAGAATTACCCAGCTTCAGGTCCCAATGCAGGTCCTTAATACAGAGTTTTTGTAACAGGAAACACCATGTTTCCCTTTCCTTCTTAGAAAATATAGTGACAGATTAACGAAGCTTTCATGCTTGTTCTTTGTTCTAATTGAGTTCTGTTTTCTCTCTTTGTTTATTGAGTTCCACTACTGTAAAAAAGAGTTCTCACATTCTCCATGAACTATGTTAGGAGCTATGAAATACAATAACATATTTACAGTTACCTTACCTTTGTCCTTGTTGAAGATATGGTAGTCACAATTACGACTTTGTTGAATTTTAGATTAAACCAGGCAACAAGGTGTCAGTACCATGTAGTGGATGAAGTGAACACATTCATATACAGTGGATGACTTATCTAAAGAAATCTTTCATGGATTTCCAAGTACTGCAAGATCATATCCAGGAATACTTGGAGCACAGATTTACTGCAGCAGGCACAAGGTTTGTCTTGAACAGTAACAGTCTGGTTGTTTTATGGGGCATTTTATGCCACCACCCTCTGAAAAAGCAGGGTGATGACACATCGACATGACGCATGACAACCCTTCTGAACTGTAGCCCCCCCCCGCCAAGAGCTTGATTTCATTATGCAATCACTGAAGACTGACCATGTACTTTTGGTACATTTAATATAGAGCAATTTGCCTCACTACTAATAACTGCATTAATTATGTAATTGGATCGTTTCTACAGGCAACCTCCACAGCTCTGGACTCAGTCCAAATGCGAGCGCCTTTTTACGTGACTGCAGGAAAAAGCATAGTAATGATCCAATTTTCACTTCATGACTTTGTAATGATCTAACATTAAGAAAAACAGCAACTGAAGAAGGTACAGGTCCTGCCTGAGACCATATTTAAAATTCCTAATTGAGCAGCAGGGCTTTGAATTGCCCATTTTTTTTTCCTGTTTTCCTTTCTCCTCTCAGTGTGAAACAGCCAACGTTAATGCCCAGCTCTGATTGTTGGAAGAGCCATAATTGATACTCCACAGTCCGCTGGTACTTATCTGGCCACAACTGGCTGGGGCTTGAGGAAGAGATGTAATGTGCTGCTCAATAGGCTGTGTGCTGGCTCTCCACTCCAAAATGAGCTGGGCTTCCCTCGGACTCTTTGAGATGCCATTTCCTCCTAAGCTGAATATGCTGCTTTTTGCAGTTCTACTGCTGTATGCTGTTTTTCCAGGATAAGCCACCGATCAGACAAAACAAGGCGTTTTTCTCAAGACTGTGCAGTGGCTGCTGAACTGCTGCCAGGAGTGGCGCGATTTGTCTTGACAAAAATACTTTTTTCGAGATTCAGGTGCTAATTGCATGTAAGCCATTGCTGTGTGGAAAGTGCTGCCTAGCGGTATATTGTGGGCTCGAATGCCTGTGAAACAAAAATATCGTTGCGGAATTGAGTGGAATATGTGGAAGACGTGCTGCAGAAACACTTGCTGTCAAAAAAAATCACAAATTTCCCCTATGTTATGTTTTAATCAGACTCCTTAAATAATGCTACTGTATAATGTCACACGCTGCAATTTCTCATGCTATTTCTGGACACATTTTTAACTGTCTTCATGCTATATTTTCCCCCAGAAAAGCATATAATTCATACATTTAGCCTTCTGAGAGTAAACTGTCTTCAGTACATAACATAAAACATAAAATAGCGGTGAGAAGAATTGGTCCAGTCAGTTGCGTAAGAACTATTGTTTATTTCTTTGTTTCTCGTGATTGCATTGAGTGGTTGTATGGATGAACAGTGAAATTATTTTCTGCTGAGGTTTCCTATTTCATTGCATCTCCAGCATTACCAAGGATTGTTCATAAACTACTGTGGAATTTATGCTGTCTCCCGTGGTTCATAATGCCTGTTTTTTTTTTGTTCACGTAGAGGGTTTGTTTGCTCTGTAATTGTTGGTCCACTGTAGCCCTGGCTGTTCTGATAGTAGATTAATGGCAAAATCTTATTGCTGTGATGCAGTATTACGCCAGCTAGCCCTTCCTGCTCTCCCATCCAAGTGCTGTGTTATCACGGCATGGCCTCTGCACGGCACTCACTGAATCCTGGCTGTGTTTCTGAATGCATTGCTTCTCATACAAGTGTTGGGCCTCTTAGGCTGCGAGGTCTGGGAAATGCTTTTTAGTCTGACTGAACTGATTTTCTCTCCCTTATGATCGCAGAAGGGCGGTGCGCTGAAAAAGGGCCCCATTGCCAAGGCTTTGCAGGCTATGAAGCAGGTCCTGACCTACAACCCAGACGAGCTGGAGTGGGACTCGCTGCACCGAACCAATCACCAGCAGTGCTACTGCTACTGCGGTGGCCCGGGGGAGTAAGTGTGTTTTGTCCATACTGCTGCTCTTCCCCCGTCTTCAAACGTCTTCAGGGCATTGCGGTCCGTTCCCACTCGCCAGTGTTATTTTGATAAACGGGCCGACTAGTTTTTGTCTTCAGTCCATCACTCATGTTTTTATTTACTTGAAAAAGCCATCGAAATTAGTTGTGGGGTTTAAAAAAAATGAAGTGAGTTTTCCACCCGTTTCATTTTTTAATCAAGCAAAGCAAGGGGCATATCCATACTGTCGATAAATTCTGGAGTGCTGTTTGTTTGTTGGAGACATTTCTGGCGCATTGAAACCCCCCAGTGGATACCCTATGATTATCCGCTGTGTTCCCATGTGCACGACAGCATTCAGCAGTTTTTTTAGGATTTGTCTTGGGAAAAACACATTTTAAATGAGGGCTGTGGAGCTTGTTAGATGTTTCTGATGGGTTAGCGCATTGCACCACAAATTTGCATAGAAAAATTATCAAAGCGTGAATATTAATGGTTAGTTTTAATAGAAATAAATGAATTTGTCTTTGGTGAAGCATAAAAAAAATGTATAAACTGTATATATAATTTTCCAAATTGTAAAACGGCATATACACAAAATCCCATACCTATAATTTTATATTAATTTTATTTTCGTTTATATGGAACTTGCGCGTCATTTTATTGGTCATTTAGTTAACACTTTATTTGGAACACCTGTCCACCTGCTCTTTCATGCAGTTATTCAATCAGCCAATCATGCGACCGAGATGCAGTGCATGAGGAGTTAAAGATACAGGTTTAGAGCCTCAGTCCTCTGTCAGAACTGAGGAAAACAACAGATATTGGAGATGATGGCCATGAGATGGTTGTTCGTGCCAAACGGGCGTGTTTGAGTACATCTGAAACTGTTGATATCCGGGGGTTTTCATGCTCAACAGTCTGTTCAGAAAATGTCCAGTGGACAGAAATTCCTTGTTATTGTGAGAGGTCAGAGTGGAATGGCCTAAATTGTGTTAGCTGAGAGGAAGGCTACAGAAACTACAATAATGCATTATCAGCTGTGAAGATTACATCAGGTTCAACTCCAGTCAGCCAAGAGCAGAAATCTGAAATTACAGTGGCTCCCCAAAACTGGACTGTTGACTAGGAGAGAGTGGCCAGGTCTGAATCATCTAGATTTCTGCTGCAGCATGCAGGTGAAAGGGTCTGAATTTGGATTTGACAGCCTGAATCTATGGACCCAACCAACCTGATTTCAACAGTTTAGGCTGCTGGTGGTGTTGTGGTGGAGTGGGGAATGTTTTAACATGTTTTAATGTTTAATGTCAAAAACCAGTCATTGCTTGAATGCCACAGCCTGAGTTTTTTTTTTTTCTGGCTATGTGCGCCCCTCTATGGCCGTGATTTCCCCTTCCTCCAGTGGCCATTGACATCATGGCAATTGTATGTCACGAAGCTGAAGTCGTCTCAAACTGCTTTTGTGAACTTAGTTCAATGTGCTTCAATTGACTCCCCAGTCACCAGCACTGAATCCAGTAGAGCGCGTTGGAGATTAGATAGAACGGGAGATTTGTGGCATGAATTTGCAGTTGAAAAATCTGCAGAAGTCCTATCAAAATGAAGCTGAAAGTCACCAGCATCATTTAAAATCTATGCGAAGGCAAATTGAGGATTGCCCTACCCAGTAATTAATATGGTGCTCCTAGTGAACTACTTGATGGATGTGCTTAACCATCTATTGCATTCGAGCGGTACTCTTTTACTGAAGCAAATACTGTGTTCAGCGAAGGTTATACAAGACAACCTGAAAGCTTAGTGATGCTACACTCCAAATTCTTGCAGCCAGTGTATTATGAATTTATATTTGTAATTTATATATGCTTCACAAATTATTAATTTGTGAAAGCATACCTGGCCAGATGGATATTTTGTTTTATTGCAGTTGGATGTATGGCTTCCCGCAGTTAGTTGCATTAATTCCTGTAGTTCCCGTCCGGTTTTTTGGAAGTCAAGATGCACCAGTCAAGATGATTGTGTAGCATGTCTAAATAGTGTTGATATTCAATGAATGTTTTGTTTGTGTACTTGCAAAAACACATTAAGTGTTTTTCTAATTTTTATTTCCTATTTATTCCAAGATAGATTCTGCTTTAATTACTCATTAACCCACATCATGAAATGATCGGATTACTAATGACCTCAGGTTCTTTAATTTTGAATCTGTTCATTATGAAAGGCAGTAATCTGCTCAAGGTGGCCAAGCAAATATTATTTCCCATTTATTGCTCAGGAAAGGAGTTTTATGGCTGAACTATATTGCTATTTGCATTCATGAAAATCTGAAGTGTTACAACACTATTGTAATTTATGAGTGGGATTGAAAACACCCAAAAGCAGGCCATGGTTTGTAACCCACCCTTTGACTAGCTGTCCTTCATTTCCTCGATCAGGCACCAATGAACTGCTGAAAAAAGCTAAACAGTGAAAGCAATTTACTATGTGCTGCAGAGATAAAAAGCTTCTCAGTATGTGCGGAGATGTGAAAAAGTTCTCTTTCAGTTCTATGATTTATAAATCGGAACATAACTACTTCTCATCTTGTCATACTTATTATTTTTTCAGGCGAAATATATAGTGCAGTTATCAGTTGCATTGGTCTACCTTTATTTACTGCTGAATTCTCCTGGAATTGATGAGAAAGAGATGAGGGTTAGTAATGTCCTACTTTTTACATCACTTTGGTACAAGCCCAGTTCCAGAAAAAGATGGTAAATCATGAAAAAAGCTCATAAAATCAAATAGGAATAATTTGAACATCCACCCGCTATGATTTTGAAAACTGTGTTACTATCCATTATTATTTCTATATGTTCTTATTTAAATTTGATTGCTTATTGAAAATATACAGATTGATGATTGCTACAGGGTCCGAAGCAGAAAATTACAAGCACCATTCACACTTACTTGGCGCTGAACCGTGAGAACTTCACTTACCCCACGGACAAGTCTAGAAATGAGTCAAATGAGTCATTACTTTATATCACTGGCAGAATTTCTTTTTCTCTGGAAAAAAGACAATAGAATTTAGTTTTTAAGTCCCAATACATGATTAAAATACTCAAGATTTGTTTTTTGCAGTGTGCATGTTGGTCAAGGGTTCTAAGGATATGTATAAATACAAGGTTATTTTGCAAACAAGATGGCTGCCATCAGCTAATCATATTTCACCAGACCCTCTACTCTCTGAGCCATCATGTATAATCATTGAACCTTTCAGGATTATTAGGATGTGTAAAAGACCGATCAACTGTGTGCTGGAGTACTGCCTTTTGGAATTTTTCCAGTTTCAGATTTTGTAGGGCCGGAAGGAAAGGCCTGCTCATGTAAGCACTTTCCGTCATGCACTAACTTCTTCAGAACTGGGGTTTTACATTTTTGTTTCATTCATGTGCTCATTCTGGACTGTCTGTTAGAAAAATCGAGAAAAATTCAGTACAGGTTGTGCCGTCACAAGCACCTTATTGCGATTTGGAGATACTCAGCCTGCAGGTTAATATATAAATTAATCAGAATCAAAAATTAATCAATTGAAGTGTGGGTTTTGGGCAATGTATCATGCTTTCTTTCAAAATTCTGGAACTCCATTGCCCTCCAGTATAAGGAGTGATCTGTTATGTTTATCGCCACTTCATGCATCTTCAATGTACAAGACATATTGTAGCTCCAAAGTGGTCAAATGGAAATGCCTCCGTGCTCTATCTGACGCGGTATATTTATTGAGCATTGTCCCTGTCGAATAAACTAAATAAATCAATAAACAAACAAATACATGAAAACGTAGATCAGCCGTATGCTCTAACCAAAATGTTATGTCTCCAGCTACGCCAACAGGTCCCACTGCCTAGTGCAATGAAGTAGACGCTGCAACATCTGGCACTTCCCTTTAAGGATTCATGATAAAAGCATAGGTTTTTTTGCAATCCCCATATCTTAACGCTTGAGCTACAATCTTATAATTCTCCTCCCCCCCAAAATAACTGTTAGTCAACTGATTTTTTTTTTAATTTGTGCGGGAAATCGTATTTGCATCTGTCTTGCAAAGACACATTGATGTGGCCGTGTGAAAAATGGATAAATCACATCCGGTTTTTATCCAGATGAAAGACTTGTGAAATTACAAGTTTAAATGGGGCCTTTGTTACCTTAGTGTTAGAACGATCAGTTAAAGAACATTCTAGTCTGCAGTCTGTTCACAGCCTTTGGGTCAGTCTTTTATTCCAGTATGTTATGGTGCTCTGTGAAGCTGTGAAGCAGTTCTTGGCAAAGGGCTCTTTCTCTTCTCTCATTCAGGTGGTACCTAAAAATGCTGCAGTGTTTCAGATGTCGCCAGTGGTTCCATGAGGCTTGCATTCAGTGTTTGCAAGAGTCCATGATGTTTGGAGACAGGTAAGGGATTGCTGAATCGGATGAAAATGTATACTGTTCATGCACACACAGTATCTATGAGTTTGTTTGTGTACGCACTTACTTTAGATGAAATAAAAATAGTTTCAAGTGCTGACAGAACTGAAAATTCTGAATAGACTCTTTATATTCCGTCTACTAAACTGAGACCCATATATTGAATGTATTTTGCAAGTAACAAATTCTTTCCTTTCCCTTTGAGGGTCCGTCATCTTTTTTCCTGCTAATGAGAAATGTGAAACCTAACTCACTAGTAGCTGAGCTCTAACAGTCAATTTATTCTCTCATTTCTATAAAAAAATTTGGAAGCGGCAGACTATTTACCCTAACTGAGTTAATGTTTCATGGAGCTAACAGAGGAAATCATATTTCCTCATACCAAGCACAGTTATTATGAAGTGACATGTGACCACCAGCATTTCTTACCAATATCTGTGTGCTGCACCACTGGAACGTTTCTTTTCTGATTGCAAAAACGCACTTGAATGCCTCTGAATTATTGACTTTCCTGGAACGGTCTCTGGCTAATTTGGTTCTTGATTACTTCCTCATATTTTAAAGGGTTGTTGAAAATGTTTTTGTTTCATTTCAACCTCATGTGGCCAGGGGCCTCTCAACTACAGCATGACGTTTTGATGAAGGCACCTAAGCTTAATGATCATGCATTGCCTTTCATGCTGAAACTACGACGCTCATTAATGAAGGGTTTTAATCAACTGCGGAAACGATTAAAGATACTTTGTGTTGGAGGGTGTTCCTAACTTTGTCTAGCTTCTGCGTAAATCTTTTTTTCACTCTGTTTTTAGAATATAGCCGCAGATATAAATACTTATGACAGCGTACTGGAATCAAATGGGCTAAGATTTCACATTTCAGCATCACAGTCATGATAAAAAACTGCAGCATTAGCCAGAATTAGAGAGGCAGTTAAGTGTCAAAGACAAAATGGGAACAACTTAGACACTCTGGGTAATAATTTTTTGTTCTCTTGGGGACTAGGGTGATTGTGTCTTCTGAGCTAAATGATGATTTGAGAGGCCAAACAAAGTTTAACCGAGCAAAAGCCCTGTGATGAAGATATAAGCCCTTGCAGAGCTACTGAAGTAGAAAGTTGTCAAAATATGTTTGGTGTATAGGAGCTGTGGCACAAAGCGTGCACACCCTTATTGTGCCCATTTGGCATAATGGCTTTTCCCTGATGTATTCTGACTTGCAGATTTTATTTGTTCATCTGTGCTGTGTGCAATAAAGGAGTGGAGTACATCAAGCGCCTGGCCCTGCGATGGTAAGCAGCCGCCATCATTTTCACTTTCATTACTACCAGTATATGAGCCGCACAGTCCTACCTGTGTCTGTGTGGCATGTCTGGACCAAACATTGATCACCGTGATATACCACAGGGGGCCCTTGGAAGAATTCCCTCCTGCATAAACTTATAGGCTTATGCAATATTCAATAGATTAAAAAATAAACAGCCATGGGCTTGAGCATTTTTATTAGGCTATATTTTAAATCACATTTATGTAGATTACATAACAGTCAGTTATGTTTAAAGAAAATTTCCAGTTTTTATCTTTGGTACGCCAGTTTTTAAATTGATGGGTAGTTGCCAAGAAACAGTATTTTCCCTCCAAAATCATGGTTCTGACAGCCATGGAGTAGCTGCATCTTTTTTTAAAACTGGGAATCTCGACACAGAACAAACTAATGGGCATATTTTGAGGTAAGTTCTATTTTACAGGTCTTCCAGACTGACCTGCACATTCTCTTCTCATTATACTTCCTGTTCCTGATGGTAATTGTTTGGAGAGGTGTATTGACTTGGGCAGGTCGACTGTGGGGGTGTTCTTGGATACACAGAAAGCACCTAGCAGAAAAATCTCAAAATGGGGTTAATGAGCAATCATCCCCTTGTGGCAGTTCTGAAATTTTGAACCTCACCAGATCTTAAAGATTGATACCTGCTCCAACACCTCATAAAAGGAAAATAAGTGAGATAGAGTCGCCTGAAGACAGCCAAAAAAAACTTTAAATGTATTTAAATGTAAATTTAAATGTACCCCATAAATGGCTTTTCAAATACACCAGTTAGCCAAAGCATTATGACCACTTGGACATGAATCTCGTTAGAGCGACTTATGCAGATATCTGGAATATATTAGACGGTAAGTGAACAGTCCGTTTTTTTCGTCAGCATGTTTGGTGTGAAATAGGTAGGCATAAAGACCTGGGCTTCTTTGGCAAGGATCTAATCATTATGGCCAAACTACCTGAACATTGTTGAGGACCGGGCACATTCCTTCATGGCAGTGTTAAACCCTGAAGGCATTGGCCTCTTTCAGCTGGGTAATGCCTTGCCACAACTGCAGAAATGGTTGTGGAATGGTTTGAGGAACTTGACGAGGAGTTGAGCATGTTGACCTGGCCTCCAAATTCCCTAAATAATAATCTGATGAAACATCTGTGGAATGTGCTGGAACAACTGGTTCGATAAGCGGCGGCTCCATCTTGCATCTTACAGGGCCTAAAGGATCTGCTGCTTACATTTTAGTGCCAGATACCACAGAGGCATGGTCTCGTCTGTGCCTCAGTGAGTTGGAGCAGCATTGGCAGTAGGACTACTCATTAGGTGCTCATAATGTTTTGGCTCATCAGTGCATAACTGACAAATGTCTCTTCAACTATTATTAAAATTCACTAAATATTCACTTTTTTATTAAATAAATTTTCTCACAACGGTTGAGATGATTGAAGAAACAAAATAGCAAAATAAAAATAGCCCGCAGTTGTGGGCCATCATTAACCCTTTGTGCAGCATAAAAATAATGCTAATTTTCCCTGTTATGCATGAGCTAGTGTAGGCTTCTTTATATGTTATTAATTGTTTATTTCCATATTGCCTTGGTAATGGCCTGAGGGCTGATTGGCTTGACACCGCAGGCCGATGGCTAATACCACAACCCAAAGGCCAATACCTAGGCAATGCAAAAATAAGCAATTTATGATATTTTTATTTATTGGTTTAGAATGTTGTGCTATCATGATAATATTATGACTATGACTTCAGAAGTACGCGACTTCAAGACTCATTAAAGAGCTAAATGCTAGGTCCGCGACTGTCGGGTGCCTCTCTGAGTGAATGCCACAGTTGCCAATGGATACTTGTGCACGTGCTGAACTCGGCCATTACAGGTCAGCCAAAACAAGTTATATTGGCAGGCCGTTTTTACTGTATGCGGGCAATACCATGCATAACCAATTAATAAAGATCAGTATTTGTGTCACAGAGACTCTGGAATATTATTCCAGTGAAGCAGGACATTTGATATTCAATTTCAGCATTATTTAGGAATTAAATTTCAGAATTTACGGACGCCGACGTCTATGTCTGTGCAAGGTCAGTGGTTCTCAGCGTTAGTCCTGGAGACCTCCCATGTATGCTGGCTTTCGTTGTAATCTCGACTGCAGTCACAACTTTATACAGCTGGTCCTTTTCAAGTGCAAAGGTATTGTTTGTCCTCTGCCCAAATTGTTTGAAAAAGCTGTAGCAATATGCCATGTTGAATAAAAATTTGTCATTTGCCGCTAAAGTGCTGGCTTTTAGGAGCCTGTGCCCTATCTTTCAACAATGAGATGCCTACTGACCTGTCAAATGTTATTTTAATGAAGGTCTTAACTGCATATTTCAGTGTGAACATTTGAGGTTTTTTTTTCTATTTCAGACATAATTTGAGAGATTTGTGATTTAAGAGAGTAATTAATCCCTCTGAGTATTGTATGCACAAAATTACAAAAAAAAGAAAAAGAAAAACAACTTGTTAATGTACCGGGATTGAAACTGTGGTTGGAACAAAGACCAGCATTAATAGGGGGTCCCCAGGACAGACGTTGAGCACCTCTGAGTCAATATCTCAAGTGTTCTACAAGCTTTGAACTATGAACCGCGTCTTCAGTTGGCAATTACAATCATTTGAAAATGTGTCGATGAAGGACAATAATTGAGAACTGGCCAGGACTAATTGTAATAAAGGCCGTGTCCAAGTCCCCACCAACTCCCAGTTAAATCTATGCCCCTGGTTCGACAATCAGCTCACGCATTTGTTCACTAAGTGGTGACCCTCGCCCCATCCTTGTTTGTGAATGACTGAGCATTTCAGGGAAGCTGCTTTTATGCCCAATCATGGCACCCACCTGTTCCAAATTAGCCCGTTCACCTGTGGGATGTTCCAAATAAGTGTTTGATGAGCTTTTCTCAACTTTCTCAGTCTTTTTTGCAACTTGTGCCAGCTTTTTTGAAATATGTTGCAGGCATCAAATTCCAAATGAGTTAATATTTGCAAAAAATTACAAAGTTTACCTGTTCGAACATTAAGTAACTTGTCTTTGCAGAGTATTTAATTGAATATCGGTTGAAAAGGATTTGCGAATCATTGTATTGTGTTTTTATTTTAGATTTACACAACGTGCCAACTTCACTGGTCTTGTAGATAACTCGCAAAATAAGTGGCTGACCCAAGGCAGGTCATTATTGAAGATGAGTGTGCTATGCCAAATCCTGTCCAGTTTATCTTTTCCATATGGCTGCATCTGTCTATCATCGTCATCATCATCATCAAAACAACTCACCATCACTCAATCAATGCAAGTTTTATTCACCAAAGCATACTTCTACGTAAAACACGTGCAGCGACGCAGGTTCAGTGACTTCACACTTGTTTCGGGGTAAACAATTGTATTCATTTGACTTCATGCAGATGTGTGTAAAAGTAAGAGAAGCATTTCTCTTAGTAGTAATTTTTTTTACTTGATAAAAAAGGAAGGGGTTTGAGAGTTAATCCTAATAATCATTAGGGCCTGATCACTAGCGAAGTTCAAGTTTTATTTTTTAAATCTGTAATGTTGTCTGTCTGTGTGTGTGGCAAGATGCAAAGGCACATTCCGAAGCCCTTTCCGTGTGTTAGCAGCTGATATGAATGAGTTCCCAGATGTGCAAATTAGTGCCTCTTAAAAACTCAACAGCAAGGCTGTTTTCGCAACCTGATTGGACAAAGGGAATACACCTCAACTACTGTCAACTACCAAACAAAGCTTATCCCAACACTGCTGGTCACGATTGATCCCAATAACCTTCCAGTCATCTGGCTGCGAATGGAATTTCGAATAGCTTGAATACTAACAGGAGGAGTACCTTGGAAGTAATTGAAAAGGGAAAGCACACATTACATGAAATCTCCTGTCAATGTGTGACAGCTGCAACCTTTGTTTAAATCTTATGTTTTCAAGTTCAGTGTGACTGGGAAACACAAGTGTTGGTGAACAATGTCAGTTTTCTTCCTGATCTAATGCGGCATGTGCTGTTCCCCTTTTGTGTGAAAGATCTGATTCTGTGTGTTTTTTCCTCCTGTAAATATCTCTTGTACTTTATGTCAGAGTCCCTGTGATTTGAGATTCCTGTAAATCTGCTTGACCTTATAGTAGCTTCAGTTCTGCCAAGAACTGATTGGTATCACTCTGATATGCATGAATTCGTACTTTGTTTATAAAGTTCGTCGTAAAATGTTGATTTGGAGGCCACACTGAAGACCAAATTAATTTGAATGCCATAGTCATTCAAGTAACAATGTGTTATTGTTAAAACAGCCCTCTGCCAGAGGGGCCGCTTTGTAAAATAATGTATGAGGTGAAAAAAAGGATCTTCTGAAAAATAATGCTAAAAGGGTCAACCTAAAAAGTCATTCTGCTGTCAGCGTTCAGCTGCCTCTATTCCAAGGTTTTATATCTCAGCCAACTAGAAGACAGTGCACAAACAAAATTATCATTATGTAATTTAGTCAATTATGCAGGGAAATGATTGATGTCCCTGATTAGCAATACATTATATGTACTGGCGTTGTGCAGTGTGTAATGTTTCATCTATATGGTGGGTTGTGCAGTTCAGTCAGTTAGAAATGGAGCTTCTGTTTCTCCTGTGTGTTTTTCGAACCAGAGGCCAATGCTTGACTGAATTTTCTGAATGGAATGGCCTATTGAATTAGCTGAATGTGATGACTTTAGATGTGCTTCTTGAAATTGTGAGCGTGTTTAAATTGTAGGATTTTTGTGTAGGTGTTAATTTGGTATGACCTAGAGTTCTGCAACAGCTGAGCATTTGGCGCCGACCGTGATTAATAAATTGAGATCTGCAAATCCCTGACCTCGGAAAAAAGCAGTATCACAGAGGGAGCTCTGTTGATTATCTGCCTTTTGTTTTTTAAAATGAATTGATGTATTCTTTTTAAATTAACTTTGCTTTTGAGTACAGATACTTTCAGATAAACAGTGACTACCATGAACTGCTTTGAGTGGTCGGAGGAAAAATCATGTTCATCTGACTGAAATGTAAACTTGTAAAAATATGAGTAGCTGGGTAAAACGAGCAGTTTGTTTGACAGGTTTTATTGAGATTGGTTTCTACAAATGAATTTCTGTCTTGCCTCACAGTGCAATTACACTATGCTGCCCCTCATTTGTATAAAAAAAGCCTCAGCTCATTTTCCTGGATTGAAACTGCATTTCATATTCAGGCTTGTGCTTTTAATAGCCTAGGTTTCACTTGGAGAAAATTACATTTTTTGCTGATGGCTACCCAGATATTATGCTTCTGTCAATGTTTTCAAAAATTTGGCAATTGATCAGGGATGAAGGGTCAGGCAGCAGGGGGGCACAAAAACCTCACATTTTTTTAAATCATCAGGAAATCACTGCTGTGAAATATTTATTGATTTAGGCCAAGGAGAGATTTTACCTTGATCAACGCTGATTATTCGCTTAAATCCTTGCATGCTGCACCTTTAAATTTTCACCCCAGACACATTTTAAAGTATGTAAAAATACTCCGTTATGATTTATATTTTATCTGGTTTTTCACCCTTAAAAAGTAATAAAAATGCTTCTGAAAAAGGGCTGGAGGCATATTTACTCTCGCTTTCATCGAGAAGTTCTAAATCTATTGATATTTAGATATGCCAATCACACACTGAAAAAATTGAGACATTGGATCGAAGTAAAAAAATTGCATCAACTGGTTACAGCTAATTTTTTTAGTTTTTCTCAATTGAAAAAATAATTACCTTTGTAAGATTTTTTTTTCAATCGAGAATAACAAAAAAAATTAGCTGTATCAAGTTGACGCAATTTTTTTACATTGATCCAAATTCTCAATTTTTTCTGTGCAGGACTCATGCCTGCTTGTGCCCAGTTGACAGGTAAAACGGTATGCTACAAATAATATTAGTTTTAATAATGTTAGTTGTGGTTTTAAAAAGTCTTGCAATGTTTATAGATCACAAGGAGTTATACCATACACTAAAATGAGCAAAAATAGCCTTTTTTAGTTTTTGTTTTGTTTAAAAAATTGCAGTTACACAAGAGGTTTCAGGTGTCCATTACAGGATTAGAATTTACACAAAGATGATGTAATTCACGTGTATTTCATGTCTCAAAATAGAAGATCGCAAGGTTGATTATTGAAGCATAATCGAAAGGCCATCAGTAGGCAACAGCCCTTGTTACTGCATGAGCCTATTAGAGCCTATTATTTACAGAAATGGATATGGTCATAGCAGAGGGACTTCAAAGAACTGTTGCAAGGATAACAGTGTTCTAATGTTAGGAATATGCTATGGCCAGCTTTGTTGTACTTTTGTACTTGACCAACATTGCAATGTCGTCATTGTTTCATATGGTACAACTTTGTACTGTTAGCTAAATGCTAAGTTTACAATTTTATGTTCACTAAACAACTAGCAAACAGTTAACACAATTAATACTATCAATGAGTCAATTAGAAAAAAATTTCCAATGTACAGAGAGCTTTCCTTTGACTTTTTGTTGAGTAGAAGAAATGCATGCTGACTCCCACTCACTCGCAATACCAGAATAAATGTTTGGAACAGCATCAAAACTAATTACTTGTGAAAACTGGGGGACTTTTGCTATAGTTTATGAAAATACTCCTCACTGAAATGAGCATTGCAGATATGCTGTCCCTCTTGGTTTGTCGGCACATTTGTCCATTATCTGCAAATAAATTCTGACCATTTAAGCATCATTTTGGAATATTTTTTGGCAGTCTGGGTGGTGGGAGGAAGCTCCAGAATGTGGATAACAAAACTGCCCACTCAGACTGCCATGTTCGCTGTCAAAACTTTCACAATTCTAATCCAAACTCTTACTCTCTGTAGTCTGTACTGACAAGTCCGCTCTGCCCTGGAGGGTTTTTTGGTTACTTTGCCGGCATTCGTATATTGGACAGCGATTGGCTTTCACATATGTGATGTACAAAATGTAACTTGCCTGGAGTTCATTAGAATATCAGGATTTTTGAAAGTGCTCTGACATCTCCTACTGTTGCATAGAATTTTGAAAACACCTCTCATGTGACAAACACTGCACAGATTCAAGTCTGTATAGTCAAGCTCAGACATTATAGGGTGCATAAAAATAGGAAATGCAGACTTTGGTGCGGATAGGATCTGTAATTGTAAATTAACCCAGTGAACACAAATGTGTTGTACAGTGTGACTCGATTGGGTCTGTTTGCATTGTCTCCCTCTCTTTAGGGTGGACGTGGTTCATCTTGCCCTTTACAACCTGGGCGTTCAGAGTAAGAAGAAGTACTTTGAGCTGGAAGAGATCCTCAGCTTCGTCTGCAACAACTGGGACCACTTCCAACTGGGCAAGGTCTGTGGGTGAATTCTTAGAGCAAGCATGATGGATTTAGCCCTTGAACTGAGGTGGCAGTTGTTCATTAGTTTGCTTATTTAGTTTAGTCTCTCGTAAGCCATCTCATGCACAAAGGATAGCAGGTGTGCTGGACATGTATTTAGAATGAAATGCATTGAGGTCTGTCTTGTTATTTGTTGAATATTGCGATCACAGTCAAATGTGCTTATCTTATAATATGCTAAAAACATGATTTTTAGGCACAATAGATGAATTCAAGGGTGCATTTCCACTAGGAATCACAGCAGAATCAGAACACACAGAAGAGAAGCTAGTGGGTCTGAGCTGAGGGCAACCTGCAATGACTGAAATTAGGCTTGACTACATATGGTTTTATCCTATGTCGTGCTCGACAGACCGTTGTCTAAATTCACCTTGGCAAAAATAATTTGAGCTCTGGCGGAAATAGCAATGGTCTCGTGACTGAAAGCCCCAACTTCTAACACAAACCAAATCTCCCTGAGCCAGATTCTCTGAGAGTTTTTGCAAAGTGCAAAACTTGTTAGCACATGTGAAACCAGTTACATAGCCAGGTTAAAAAAAAAATAAACCCAAACGGCCAATCACCATTCATTCTGAGAAGCCGTTGACAGGTCAGATAAGAGAGACAATTTTGCAATAGGCCAACCAGGCAGCCAAGCACCATCATTTCCACTAGCAGTTTTCAGGCAAGAAAAAAGAGGATATTTTGCGATTGGTGAGGAGAGATCCAGGCGAAGGTCTTCAGAGTAGAAGGGCATTAAGTGAGTGGTTGAATACTCTGTCTACCACTGACCAGGTACCACAATACACTTTCGAACCTGGAACCACTGTATTGTTGGCAATAGCACTGGTGATTAAATAAGATAACACAAGGATGACGCAATATTTCAAAAAACAAAATACACATGCTTTGCCCAAGAATGAGAAAAATCTGTGAAAAAAAGTTCCAGAGTCGATATCTGTAAAATTGTGAGAGGCAAAATATTGCGTGGAATAATGGAGAATAATAAAGACGAGGGGAAAAAAATCTCTATAAGTCATCCAATTTACCGCAATCACGTAAAACATCATTTTACAGTGAGCATTGTGGATTTATCGTTTAAGTTTTCAACTAACTTCAATACAGAGTTTTGAGTCATGAACATATTTTTTTATTGTTAGTTTATTTTATATTTTATTTGAAGCATTTTTCTTCCACTTCAGGTTTATATGAAGGAGTGAATCGGGAAACTGACTTGAGGTTTAATCCCAACTTGCCACTCGATCAGTAAAGAACGACCTCAGCCTGTTTGTGCCTCAATTTTTCCATTTTCTCCATCCTTCGCACTTTGCTTCCCCATGTTCTCCAAAGAATTGCGCTGGTGTAATATAGGCCCCTGTAATCTCCAACCACATGTACTGCCGTCCACAGTGGCTGGCACACGAATTAGAGTCGTAAATTAAAGCGGTTCCATTTGTCCTTGAGAACGTGGGAGAAATCGATGCTAGAAATGCCAGCTAGTCAAACTCTCAGCGCTGCAGAGTAATGTCGGAGTAAGCAGAATACTGAGTGAAGGGAAAAAACATACATTTTAAAATGCAGATCTATATAATTTGTATGCAGCATCAAAGAAAACCATTGATGCATGGGCATTTATTGAAATAGGAAGGATATAGATCCTGTGTGCTTTTCGCATTTTTGGCAAGTTGTAATTTGTCAGCAGTGAGTGGCAGTGATCTCGCCGAATGGATTTCTTTGTTGCGCCTCTGGTTAGCCGCCTCATTAGTCACAGAGGTGATTGCATACGGTGGATGCAGTGATTTTGTCTATTCAATGTCAGTGTGACAGAATGCATTAAATCATGCCCCACTTATCAGGAAACCTAGACTAAGCATAATGCGTTCCTCCATATCTGTATGTTTCAGCAAAGTAATACTGAGCCATTAAAAAACAATATGCATCTTTATGGAAATCCAATGACAGCCCTGCTCAGCGATCAGACGTTCTCACATTTATCATTCCTGACCCGCGAACAGTAGGCTTGTTGCAATAAGGGTCCATCATAAAATAAGATTTCATATTCAGGCCAGGCTTGGCGGGTTGTCAGAGGGCATGTGGTGCGTCTGGATGAGCAGAATTGGCAGTCCTCCACATAAACTATCACTGTGTCCTTTCTCTTTTTATTAAAATCAGCATTCTTATTAAATCAAAATAGGAATGCATTTCTTACTCGCACCTTTGGCTTTTTGCGGGTATCGACTTTCTTCAGGTTTAATCAGCTCATTCGTAGATGATGGTCATGCAAGTTAGTCATTCTCTTGTGTATTGGAGAATTACTGTCTTAGGCATTACTTGGAGGAGGCAATCAATGAGCTGAGTGTACTTACAGTCGTGCAGTTAATTGCTCTCTGGAAGTTGAAGAAAATTTCAGAGATAAAATGTACCATTTTCTTCTTGGATATTTTCAACTCATAAAAAAAAATACATAGAATCTATGATCCAGAACTGCTGAATATACTGTATTGGAGAGAACATAGTTTACAAATTACTTGAAAGCCAGATCATGAACCTGATACTGCTGATAAGTGCTGCAAATATATAAATATATTTTGCTTCACCCTTATGCTGCGTTTCCACCAAACGCGAAAAGAATCATTCGTGCGCCCAGATTACATGCAAAGTCAATACAAAGATGCCAACGCACACAAGACGGCGCAAACTCGCGTCTATTTGCGTCTTTGCATTGACTTTGAATGTAATCTGGCAGCGTTAATTATTCATTTCGCGTTCAGTGGAAACGTACCTCTACATCCTTCAATGCAACTCTGTTTACTCGATGATGTAAGATACCAAAATCAAAGCTGTTGAAAACCTATCATGTGACAACTTGTTTAAAAGAGCTCCCGCAGGGGAGTCCCACATCATAGGTTTTCAACGACACATGATAATTATATATGTGTGTATATATATATATATATATATATATATTTTCTTTTTTTTTTAATTTCAGCACTTTAAGGGTTAAAATGCATGTTTGTTTGGGTTAGGTTTGTTAGAGAGGTGCACCTGAGTGTTTCTGTTTCCTGTGATGGTGAGCGGACTTGCGAAGCCGACTCCAGTAGGGGGCTTTTAATCTCAGGCGGCTTTAATAGGAAATTGTCAAGACAGATAAACAATCAGCCACTTGCCGGCGTGTCGTGGGCCGCGCGGATCCCCACCCCCCTCATTTGTCCTCATGTGCGTATAAGAAGCTGAGGAGTATTATTGTTGATGGCTACATTTAAGGTGGCCGGCCCTGCGGTAAGTCCGCCGCCCCAGAGCGAGAGCAGGGAGGGCACCAGGCCCCATTCATCTTCATTCAGCCGCGGCGCTCCGGAGGTCCGGCCAATCGAAGGAGGCCAATTTGCACCGTTGAGAGAACAAAGACTTTCCCCTCATTGGTGCCTTGTTATCCACCAAGCTGAAGTTTCTCTTTGTTTCCCATGCAGCTTTTCAACACGCCGCTTCATGAGAGGAGCCAGTACCTCCTCGATGCCCTCAATAACTACAAAAGCAAGTAAGGACAATCCCCTTCTCACCCTTTTCTTGAATAGATGTAGATGTGCAGGGTCTCTTCATTTGTTGCTTGTGATTTATGCATTTGTGCATTTCCAGTAGATGGTCTGCAATATTTGTGCATCGCCAGTTTATTTCCTTTGGCGGGTTATTGCGAGCAGACATTTTAGGGCACCATCTCATACAGGCATCGGGACGTGATTGACGCGTCTCCAGGATTGCGCTACATTTCGCAGTCCAGCTGGCTCCCCTGCCGGACGGTGGATGATGAATTGAACGGAGCTCCGTTCCACCCAGAGCTGGCGCTCAATTTTCACTCCCGCTATTGTTAAATCTGTTCAGGTTCCTCTGCGGAAAGGAGATCAAAAAGAGGAAATGCATCTTTCGGCTGAGGTCGAGGGTGCCCCCCAACCCGCCGTCCAAGCTGTTCCCCGAGAGGGCGCAGAACGGCGAGGGACGGGAGGGGCGCAAGCGGGCCCGGGGCCGAAACAGGTCAGCCGGCTGCCCCCGCACTGCTCCTCATTATGCGACCTCAGTGTTGACTCATGTCCTGTTTACCAGGTGACATGACCTCCATCACAATACAGCATAACCCGGGTCACTGTGTCATGCCATATGGTAACACGAGGCTCCGCTCCAACTGTCAACTTTAAATCCATTAATGTTGTGCATTCAGCTTTCCCTAAGCAGATACAGACAACCCTCTTCATAGCTAGCTGAAAGGTGATTGACAGCTTAAATCAGGAGTCTATTTTAACGTCTGAGAATGTCATTCATTGCACAACAGTGTGATTAGGATAGCACTTGCATTTTATTTGAAGCGGTCTAGGCACTACCAACTGAATCTGGTAAATATAACAAAGATTTATCAGTTATATGCTCACTTTTAATCATATATTTATTGTCCTCATGTTTTCATTTCAGTGGATGACCTTTGGGCCAGGGGGTCTGTATTTAAGGGACCTACACGAGGACGCATTTTTCATTTCAACAATCATTTGCCTTTGAATCTTTTTTGTGGGAGCTTACGGATTAGTATGAAAAGCTATGTGTTTATCATGGTTCCCACTTCCAGCGCTGAACATTACTCTCCAGTTCCTCTGTAATGAATGCACTTAAGTGGGACATTCTTGGGAACGGTGATTCATACCCTCGTGGGTGTTTGTTTGTCAAACCTTTGATCAGTAAATTAAATCTAGTCTGCTATCAGCCTGAATAACCTTGCACGAATCCATCGTTATTTTACAGGGAATTTACAGAGAACTCGGCCAGACGGCCGATCCCTCCAAAGGTATTAGTTTAACCTTTGAATAAATAGTTGAAGATGAGGCTGAGTCCCAGAATGCCGCAGTCATTTATGCTCCTACCTCTTTTTTCAGGCCCTTTACTGGCTCACAGGGGACTAGATATTTCCTAATGATTATCCTCTTTATACATGGTTATGCAAACACTAACTGTGATTTATGGAACATGCATCATTTATTTGCGTTGTGGCTGCAGGCTGCTCGCCCTGTCTCTGTGGTAACTAGGGGCTGGCTCAGAAAATTGGTTAAGACTGTTAAATGGCGCGAAAACATGTTAACACGTTCAAACACTCGCTGTGTGAGAAGGTAAATTTGGCGCGATTTAATTTCAACTAACACGGTTCCTGAAATATGCTGCTTTTTGTTTGCTTGTAAATAGGAAGCAAAGATTCCGTCAAGTGTTGGACGTATCAAATCCTTGAAAAAGATTATCTATAAACTAGCAGGCTGAATATGAAATTAAGGAGTATTTACCGTGAAAAGATAAGGCTTTTATTCAGTAGGAGGCGAAGAGTTGGTCATGTTTTCTGACCTTGCTTTGCTGCATCCTTTCAGAGAGGAAGCTCTCCTTGTTTTTGACTCCTTTCTCTGTCACTGCCCAGTGTTTATATCTTGCATGCCTTTGCATTGCTCCAGTGATTGAAGCAGCTCAGTGTCACCAAGTTCACTCAAGACTCAACTCTATTTTTCATCTCTTGTTTTTTTTTTGGTGGCATTTTAACTAATATCAGTTTATTTATTCATTTATTTATTGTCCCCCGCCGCGCGGAACGCGCAAAGCGGCGGGACATCGTATTCACGACTGTCCGTCCGTCCATCCGTTCGTACGTCCCGAATCCTTGTCGGCGAGATATCTCCAGAACGAATTGACGGATTTCCTTCAAATTTCATGTCAACATGTATTAGGGTGATACCCCGGCGCCAGTCGATTTTGGTGACCTTCGCCTCACTCTCAAGGTCACACCGAGAGATTGCTCATTTTGACACGATTTCACATCTTGTGGCGGGGGACAAAGACACATTAGTGGCAAATACTCGTTAACCTTTATTTCACCAGGTAATTAGCCCATTGAGATCTAGGAGCCCTTTTACAACGGAGACCTGGCCAAGAAAGGCAGCAACACACGTCTAGAACACAAAATTAAAAACAATGTACACAACACTGGCAAAAATGGAGGAAAGTACAGAGCAGATATACAAATAATGCATCGTGATCATATAAAATGCTAGTTTTGATGACACTGATGATAAAACAACACCGTCCAATGGATTTACGCTCAAGGTCCCTTAAAATTAAAGCTAAGTCATCATATGTAATTAATTCTGGCAATTTTAAATCTTTTTTAAGGGTGTTCCTTGTAAAAGGGGCAGCATATTTGAATCCTCTTTTCCCCCAACTCCGTGCAGACACCACGTGCACAAATAGACACTTGCATAACTTGGATGCCAATCAAAGAACAATTTGTCCAATGTCTGTATTAAGACTTCAGTCAGTTGTCAGAATCAATGCCAGAACCGCAATAGTGCTTTTCAAAAGAAGCCTCCTAAAAATCTCACCATGTAAGGAAATGATCTTATTGTATTATAAAAGTGTCGCTGCTTTGCACCAACTCATGCAAAAAGAAAACATGGAATTTATCGCGTAGATTTTGGCACCTGTTGGTGCATCAGTGGAATTTCTTTAGAGTGCTTGCACACTATTGGTTGGTATTATCTGGTCTGACCTCATGCCCTCCTGTTGGGAACAGCTCCTGTCACCTGGACTCACAGCCCCAGAAGCGGATGAAGAAGAAGAGGTCAAAGTGGCTGTTAGAAGATGCGATTCCCACCGTAAGTGTCACCTCCACTGGGGTCCAAATTTCGCCACTGTACGGCGATCAATACAGACAGTTAGACGCATTGTCTGCTGAACTCATTCACTAAGTAGACTTTAAAATATCATAAAACCTCATAGTTATGGTTCCCAAATACTTGGAAGCAAGCCAATGTTTGAGACATCTTGACTTATCAATACTGACTGCTGTACAACATTGTTGTCCATGCCTGTTTTTGTTTCTCCGGCCAATCGTAAGAAGGATCTTTTAGGTTTTGGCTTTGCCTTAAGTGGATACTGCATTTCATTCCACAGATATATGATATCGTGGAGATCATATTGATTATAAATCCAGCTTAAATTGGATAACATTATGTTAAGTAATAAAATCAACATTTTTTTGTTAGAATGCATGCTTTAATATTAGAATTTCAATTCAATTCAATTCAATTCTGATCTTGAACAGTCGTTTCACAGCCCTAACGACTGTAACGTACTGTCGTCACTTACCAGGCCTGCTGAACTGTAAGGAGATTATTGCTGGTCTCTGTCCCTCAGTGGGTGTCTCTCTGGCCGTCTGTTCGCCCACCTGCCCTTTTCACCCTTCACCGATATCTGCACATCCACTCGCCACGCTTTGTATCTCTTCCAGCCTGCCTCCCTGACAATCTCTCTGTCCGTCTGTCTGTCTGTTCCTGACCTGCTGATACGCCTCGCGTCAGCCGCGTCAAGACATCCGCGCGTTTGATTTTCTTCGTCAGCCTGTCAGTTCCCGTGTCTGAATCTTTCCCCCACAATTTCACAAACTTCTGACACCCCTCCCCCCTCCACACACACACACACACACACACACACTCTCGCACATGCACACACACACACACACACACACACCACTTCATCTCACTCAAACATCCATTAGTCTGTCAGTGTTGTGGGAGTATCTGGCGGCCGGCTGTGTGTCAGCCTGTGACTCGAGCGTGCCCTTGTGTGTCATTGCTCCTAGCTCTTCCCTCTCACTGTTCCTCTCTCTATCTGCCCCTGGAGCCTTTCACTGACACATCCCTCAAAGCAGCCAAATCCCCAGACCTGATCGGATTTAACAGCCCTACGCCTCTGGCATGCCTTAAAACGGACAAAAAGAAGAAATCTCATTGTGTTATCCTTGACTGAGGTGTCTGCCCGATAGGCTAAGGCCTAAGTAGATGATTGTAATGAGGGGAGAGGGTTAGGGAGTTCATATTTTTCCATTCCTGCTGCATGTGAATTCTTCAGTTTTATCACGGGGAGAATACTAACATTTGGTGCTCTCTTTGCAGAATGAACTTACTACTTCATGGAGCACAAACCACCATATGGCTAGTATATTTGATTTCACCCTGGACGAGCTGCAGAGCTTAAAAAGGTAAACATATTGGGGACGGCAGGTGGGCACTGGTTGGTTTTACTGTGTTGTATTATTGCTTCAAACCAGAGTTGTGTTCTTTGGCTCCATATGTGCCCATTGTACTAAGTTCCCCTTTCTGTTTTTGTGAAAGTCGTCGATTCCAGACCACAAAGTCACTTCCTTCACTTCAAAGCGTGGTGTTTGGCTGAGGGTCAGAGTAAGTTCGCTGGAATGGACGTAGGCAGTAACTGCGAAGCGAAACTCGGTTGGCGTTTTCCTAGGTTCATCGGGTTTCCATGCTAAATTCTGGAATTTCATAACTTTCCCTGGCAAGGTCACCCACCCTTTTACACGTGCCATGGTTTCCTGGATAAAATCATGTCAGCTGGCTCAGAGAAAAAGAAACAAAAACCACTTCTGAAGTAATGGCGGAAATCCTGCAGAACGACACTTATTGTACATTATACCTCACTGGAAAAACAGCAAGCCCTATAACTTGAAAGGAAAAACTTGACCCAGATGACGCAGGGCGTAACCTTAGTCTTTGATGTACGGAAGCGAGGGCCGTTAGCCATGTTTGAGCACTCTGAACACAAACGCTCCGATTTCCCTGAACAGTGGAGTTTCCCTCTTGATTCCCATTGTTTATTTATAATGCAGTTAGTGTGTCATATAGCCGTGTCTTTCTAGACAATATTCCACTAAGCTGAAGGGACCCTGTAGATAAATATTTCAAAAGGCCAGGAGTGAAAACAAAGAATGATATCGGAATCTGGGACACAGTTCTTGGCTGGAAGAGGGGAAAAAAATGGCAATAAGCACCTTATCCTATAACGGAACAAATCTTTTGATCTTGTGCCATTTCTATTTACAATTGTGCTTAAATTTAGTAACAGTCAAGTAAATACATCTCTGCTAAAGCTTTTTGTGGTCACCGTTTCATCGCCATGCTGTCCCCGTCACTGCATCGATGATACAAGTTTTGGCAAACCTGTTTTGTCCCTATTTTCTGAGCGCTAATGGAAGCGATGCTGTTGGTACTCCACTTTAACTGCTCTGGATTATCTCATTACACCAAGTGCAGGTTCCATTGATTGACATCTCCACATTTTTTTTTTTAAAGTCTTGGCACCTTTGTGTCTGCGCTACATTCATCCAGACTGTCTGCTTTAAAGTCTGCTTCCACTGTGGGCAGTGTCCTTATCGCTGGGCAGAACAATCACATGAATTTGCATTGATTTCCTTTTGAAAAACTCTGAATAAGGCCCTGCAGTGATTTGTTTTTTCCCTCTCCAAAGTTATTTCCATTCAAAATGGAAGGTGAAATGTTTTAATTATACTCTGCAGAAAGGTTATCTGCCGCTAAACAGCTCTGTTTGAATAACAAATTAATGCCAAATATGCCACTTTGGGGACATTTAAAGGCAGAAAGGCTTTTATGTAAACTGAGGTAGTCTTGTGGTGGATTTTCTCCTAAAGGGAACTCATTCAGTGCCTGCAGTAAGCTCAAGGCGCTGGGAAGAACATCATCTTTCTCTGTCTTTTCAATCACACCACTCACAGCCAGCACCAATGCCTCACCCGGTGCAAGTGTGTGCGTGTGAGTGTGTGCATTCCTATGTGAGAGAGTGTGTGTATTTGTGTGCGTTGGTGTGTGTGTGCACGTGTGCGCGCGCGATTTTGCGCGTATGTGCAAGAGTGTGTGTATGCGCGTGTTTGTACACGTGTGTGTGTTTGTGTGTGTGCAATTTTGTGCGAGCTTTTGTGTGTATGTGAATGCGTGTGTATGTGTTTGTGCTTGTGTATGTGTGTGGATGGGTGCATTGGCACATTTGCGATTATTATAGTATACTTGTAAACTTAACAAAATTACGAAATTTGTTTCAAAGTGACTGGAGATTTTGGAATCCTTCCTGAACTTTGTTTTATCAACGATAAACGAGGGCTTTCTGTTAAATGGATTTCCTAAAATCCTCTCCTGTCTCGTTTGTTTTGCAGACCTGTCTCATTATTATTTTTTGGGATCCAAAACTGGTTTTTGGCAGTGCAGTGCTGTTTATAGTGGGTTTCAATTAGGGGTGGAAAATGTGGAAATTCTGTTGCCAATAAAAACAAACAATATTTGAGGGTCTTCACTAGCCAAAACCAATACACCTCATTCAGCAGCACTATAGTCAGGTTCCTCTCTCTTGCAAGAGTTGTATGTGCTCAGTTCCTGAAGGGAAATGTTACAGGATGCATTTATATATGTGCTTGTGGTATTATCAATCACAGAGCAGTGCAGGGTTATCTAGCTCCAGTCCTGCAGGGACACCGTGTCTTGAGATTGTTGGTTTTTTTCCACACGGGTAATTTATTCTGGTCTCTGATTGGCTGTAGTCCACACTAGTTCTCAAGGCTCTGATTCACCGCTCGACCACAAAAGCCCTCAGGAACTGCAGCCCTCTAGTCTCGGGCATCCCTTGTCTAGTGAGTTTGGCTGATAAAAATGACAAAATAAAATTAAGCTAGACAGGTCGCGACCAAAGGATGTAGCCCCCAATTGCCCATATTTTTTTCATTTTGGCTTATTTTTGTCTCATAACTGTCTATTATTTAGTTAATTATGTTACCATGGCCACCAAAAACGATAGGTGCCGTGTCCTAACCGCTGTTCATATACGTACCAAATATGAAAGAAATAGCTTTAAATTTCTGGCCTGTAGAGCGTCCACAAGGCAATCTCTACAGTGGCAGCAGTGGACGCGTGATGAGGCCAAATCCATAGTTGCCCCAACTTTGTCCTGGGGCTACAATGATAAGAAGCCCACATTTCTGTTTTCTGGCGGTGACTTGGTTGAGATGACTTCATCTTCCGTCTGTGTTGTATGGTTTTACTCAATGCAGTAATCCATCTAACTCTGCAGTCCTGCATTTCTGTGGCTCAAGTTCACAGTATCTCTGAAAGATTGACCTTGAGTTATCGTGCTTTGTGATGCAGGACCCTGGTATCATATGTGTGTACTGACAGCTCTGCTGATGCTTTAAATCAGGTGCACAGCAGTGCGTTCAGTCCTCGTGCCTCGTGGCTAATTAGCGCCGTTTCCTTTGTAGCGCCAGCTCAGGACGAACCTTCAGCTTGGACCTGGACTCCACTGACGCCGCGAGCACCTCCGGATCCGCCACTACCAGCGTTTCCTACGATTTACGGTAACGTCCCTATACTGTCCCGACGGGGGAACCCGAATCCCAATGCTCAACCCCAGCAAGCACTCAGAATGTAGCTGGCAGTTCACTGCATAGCAGGTGTTGAAATGTCAGCTATCTGAGTGTCTCATGGGTTCTGCTTCTTGATGTCAGTCCTTATGCTGAATTGACCAATTCTCTGTAGGTCAGAGGTGTTAACCCCAGCCAAGAATGAAGATGTGTCAATTTTCTTATCGGTTTCCCTCTCTCCGACTCTCTTCTTCCCTTTTTTAAATTTTTTTTTTCCCCGCTGCCTGGAGTTACATAGCAAATGATCAATAACTCAGCGGAGTGAGAAGTTTGCGGCAGTGGCTGTCAGAGGTGATTTGCTCCCATCATGCTTACCTTTAGACAGGGCCACTCGTGGGCAGGAGCTGAATTAAATTGCTACGCTGCGCGAGGAGGGAGGGCCGGAGTATCCAGTGCTGGCACTGCAACAGTGCGATGAGGCATTATGGATTTTCTCATCTCGGCAGCCTGGCTCTTAGGAACTCTAACCGGTCGAGCGCAATTTGATTTCATTCGAATAACTGAGTTTTTTTTTTTTTTTTTGAAGGACTATGGAAAAAATATCAACAAAATGTTTATTTATTTAGCGTGAAACTGTGTGGTCTCCTGTGCCTATTCACAAACACACACACACACACACACACACACACACGTCTCCCATGCCCTGGCCTCCTGAACTAGTCTAGCTTTCCGACCACCTCTCCCTTTTCCGGATAGTTCCGTGAGACGCGAGTGCGAGTGATTGTTGTGAGACTTCAGACATCGCTAGGGTTTGGGTCTGCGTCTGTCACTGCATTCCCTGGGGGAGTGCGATGCGCCGCCGACAGGGCGATACTCGCTCACTTTGTGTCGCCCATCCCTCCCCCTCCTTTTGTTCAGCTCTCGCCCCGAGTGTTTGGGCCATCGGGTTGATACAAACTCCCGGCAGGGGCTCTTCAATTAACCTTTGAGGATGAACCAGGAGAGATATCAGCTGCAATCAGTGCTCAGGAAGTCTTTCATTAGGCCCTCTGACCCAGCTGGCCCTTTGACCAGTCGCTGCGGGGAGGGAGCGGCTGCGTGTGGCAGTGCAACCGTGGGTGGCTTCGACAGAACTTTCCCCCCCCTCCACCCTCCTCCACTCCATTCCTCACTCGTTTTATTTTTAGAGTTGTGTTCTCATTACCATCTCAAAGTATGCTCCAGTGCGAAGAAGATTATCCCCCCCCAACCATTAAAAAGCAATAAATACATATGTATTTTGCACGGATGAGAATTCCAGAGGACAACGGCTCCGCTCTGTGAAATGGGAGCGTGCTGCCTACTGTGTGACACTGAAGTGCAGATCAAACACGCCTCTCCGGTCCTCCTTCTCCTCTTCTTCATCCCTCGTTCATGTTGCCAGGCCATGGCTTAAGTGTCTATCTGGGATTTCTGATGGCTTCTCAAACGAAGACTTCCGACGCGGGAGAAATGAATTGGTTTGTTCTGTGCTTATGGCCCCCACGGCGCCCCCTGCTGTGCCAGGTTTGATGTGAGCAGTTGCAGCTGAGGGTGAACTGCTTGAAGGTTTAATTCTGTGTGCCCCTGTGTCGGGGGAAAAAAACACTCCAGCAGAACTAAACGGGGTTGCACTACTTTTTTTCTTTACTGGGTTGCTGTATATTTTAGAGTTTTAAGGGGGTTTCGTTTCATTGACCAAAATCAAAAGCGCTCAATCTTTGAAGGCAAATGAAATTGGTAGATAACCACAGCACCATCTAGTGTTCATTTGTCAACTGGCAGTTTTTTCCCCCCTAGTAACAGTGGCGTATGTGCGCAGTGTGGCAGTATGCATTTACTTACCAATTTTCTGGTACCGCAGTGACATTTTCAGTGCTATTTTTATGTCTTTTCATAATTAAAATGAAAGCGAAGGCCAACTTTGGGTCAGCAAGTCCAAGTGCTCGAGTTAAATGCCTGTAATATTTTAGCAATCATGCCATTTCGGTTCCTGAAAATGTACAATATAGTGTTGTTACAGTTGTGATTATATATGTGGTCATTCTTATGCTACTGTTATTTGGTAAAATCTTTTTCATAGTTTCACAAGTGTCTGAAAGTGGAATTACAGATCTGTATGGCACCTTTTTGGGTCTGTCATGTACAGTCTGTGGATTTGGGTCTGTAAGTGCAGTACCGTGTGTCTACACGATGACTGAGCTCACACTCAGCGAAGAATGTGCTCTCTGTGATTGCTGGGGTGAGGCTCAGAGTTCTGTTATTGCAGACCATCTAGATATAAACACCTGCAAGTCTAAATCAGTCAGACCACTGCAACTGTGCCAATGCACAAAATGGAGACTCTGCTCCTGCGCTCTTGGCAGCATCACTTGCATTATTATTTGGCACGTACACTGAGAGAACAGTACATATTTCCATTACTGTGTTCTTTAACCACGCACCGAAGATTATTAATCACTTTCCACATTCATATGATATTCTTTTCTGGGTTTCCCAGAATTGCAGCACTTTGACTTTGCAGCATGAGAGGGTTATGCGTACTGTGGCTGGAGAAAGAAAGGGATTTAAAAAAGTGTTCACTTTGTTTAAAATATGCATTGTTTAGGTATAATGTCTTCCATGCTAAACTTTTCTTCAGGATATCCAAAAATATGATTCCTGGGTTGGGTTCAGTTTTGTCTTGAGTGAGATTTGCTTTTGCATGGCAATATATTCTAGAATTAACATTTTAGAAAATGTGCCTGGCCGGGTTACTTTACGAATCAACTGCTGGTATCTGGCATTCACTTAATTATGTGGTGTAATAATGTTCAGTGAGTGGCAGGTTTTTCATTTCACAGTGAATTTTTTTTGGAATGTTTCATAACAGACAGCTGGTGGTAAGGGCCGTAGAATCTCTGATCCACAGCTACTGATTGCAACATGGCTCCCGTCTCATTCATATTCACGAACACTCCTGCCTTTGTTCTAGTTCAGTTTATGATTTTCTTTGTTAGAGACTGTCACGTGTGTGATCTGCATGTACTCAAAATTATTTCTTTGTTTCTTGCTTGGCATACTTGATGAAAATGAATGCTCAGGTTATGTTCGGCTCATGAATTATTGGCACCCTTCTTGGAAACAAATGAAAACTATTTTGTAAAATTAATAACATATATTATGAAGCATATTTTGGGCTGAAAGTCGGAGAAGTCCATATCTGCAGGCATAATTTTTACTTTGCCACCCTTACCATCTTCCTCACAATGCACTAGAACAGTAAGCACATGTCTCCTCTTTCTGCCAAATTTGCTTGGGTTCCAAACTTTAAAAACTTTTTGACTGATATGGACTGTTCAGAGTGGTATTTTCAATTGTTTTTGTACATTTTAAAATATCTTTTTCCTAATTTTTTTCGGTCAGCAGTCATTTGTCTACTTTAGGGTGAAAGCACTTTGATTTTACAATGTTGATGAATAAGTTTAGGGATTTCAAATGTGCAACCTCATGCATTGGCCTGTTAAAGAGGAAATGGTGATAAGTAATTCAATGGAATCCAGTGACCAAATCAAAATCATATTTTCAGCTCAAGCACCTCCTTCTTTGGTTCTGTTAGAAATGCTATGTAATGGTACTAATTATTTTCACTGAAAGGTTTTTAAGAAAGGAACCATTGCTCCAAGAATATTATCTTGATGAGAGGTTTAGTTTATTTTAGCGAATAGAAGTTTGCCAAATGCTTTGAGTGAAAATTTTTCATTTCATTGTTTATTTTATGCATACTGTATATTTTTTCTCAGTCCCGTGAAAGGTCCCAATAATTCATCAGTTGACTGCATGTAGTATTTGTTAGGTGTGGTGTTGTTTTTCAGCTCGGGTGATTAAATGCAGTTTGCAGCATTACTGGCTTAAGCGGGTTGACACAATATGATGAAAAAGTACAATTGATTTATGTGTCTTCGAATTTAAATTTTTCAACTGCGAAGTCAAAATTGTAGTGCCAGTTCAAGTATTACATTTCCATGGAATCCAGAATTCTGGATTGAAATGTTGTCCTCCTGGGAATATGATTGGTGCAGGGGAGTATTTTGTTGAAGTCGTTCCCATGAGCAGGAGCACTGCGTGCCAGATTTGAAATAACAGTTCCATCCCAGAACACCCGGCGTACAAGGCAAGTCCATTAGCAGCCGTGCAAAGCCTGACTGCTACTCAGGGGTGCAGTTGCTCATGCGCAGTCTGCCAGTGGGTCACTCGAGCAGGTGCTGGATAATGCAGGATCTGTGACAAGCCTCATGTTTAAGCGCTAATTACCAAGTTGAGGTTATAAGGTGCACAACTGGGGCCATTGCGCTGAGCCTTACTCACATTCACAGGAAGAAGGTGGGCAGCAGGAAGCGGAAGCTGCGCACATCCGCTTATGTGCCGCTGGCCAGTCGAGCGGCACCTCCCGAGAGCGATCTGGGGCGGGGCGCGCTGGAGGCCGACGAGCCCCCCGAAGCCATGGGCGACGGCATCGACAGCCACACCTTCGACAGCATCAACGAGGACGACTCGTCCCTGTCGCACCTCAAGTCTTCCATCACCAGCTACTTCGGAGCAGCCGGGCGCTTCAACTGCGGAGAGAAGTACCAGGTGCTGGCCCGCAGGGTCACGGCGGAGGGCAAGGTGCAGTACCTGGTGGAGTGGGAGGGCACCACCCCATACTGAGCCCGGCTGGCCAATCACCAGGGCGGGTAACAAGGCGGGACTGTGGGCTCATATCCTACTTTTCACATGGTCTTTTCCTCTTCTCCTGCCGCATTTTCACGTCTCCATTTCGCTCTCTGTAGTTCTGTTTCTTAGCCTAAAGCAGGCCTTTATACTATGCTTCCTTTTAGTAATGAATAGAATTTTTTTCAATGCAGAAAATAGTGATAAAAAAGCAACCGAGAGTAACTGAACATAGCGGGGTGCCCTTGCTGCAGTGTCGGTGCTTGTGTAGTCCTGGAGTGCTCTGGACTCCTCCGACGCTCCCTGTGGCACCTCCTACTTCTTTTATTTTTCAAATAGTGAAGCACTGTTAGTGCACATCTCAATCACGATGTTTGCATCACTGTTTGTGCTCCTCACGCCGCTGCGCAGAGGATGAGTGAATTTCATCTTATTCACAGATGGTAGTGTCTATCAAAATGCTGAGAGAACGAGAGATGATTTAAAATTCTGATTCTGGCCCGAGCCGATTTGCGTGCGTCTTCCTGGGGTAGCATGGTCATTAAAGCGTGTTCATTTATATTTGTACACCCCTGCCACGATTATTCCACACAATACTGCCACTATTGTAATTAGTGAAATAATAACAATATAAATAATGATAATAATCATAATAGTGATAATAGCAAAATGTTATTTTTTTTATTCCCCTCTTCAAAAAAAATTGCACTTTATTGTGTTTTTTAGACAACCCTTTCTTTGTTAAATTCAAATGAGAAAAATTTTAAATGTCTGGATTATCCTTTTCTTAAAAATGTTATCTCTAAAAAATCCCCACTGCAGCATGTGCTGTGAAATACATTTCTATTTATGGCTAATCAGTGTCACTCCAAGAACAGGTCAGCAGTGATATCCAGGAAATAAGGAGCTCTAAAAATAATTTATGGCCCACCTCACACTGTAGTTTGTCAAGTTGTCAGTAATCAGATTGTTGAATGCAGTCAAGGCTGCCTTCCTATGTATTCTGAGTAGGTGACATTTACTGCATATCTTAAGCATATGCTTTGTAGCAGGACATACAGCGCTGTGAGAAAGTATTTGCCCTCTTTCCCGATTTCTCCTATTTTTGCATATTCCTAACACTTCAATATTTCACATCATCAAACAAACTTTGACATTAAACTCAGACAACCAAGTACAACACAAAATATGTTTAAAATATGATTTCATTTTTGAAGGAAAAAAGCTATCCATCCATACCTGGCCCCATGTGAAAATTTAATTGACCCCTTGGTTGTTAAATTAACCAACTGAAGACATTTATTGCCTCTGCCAAGGAGGTTATATTTTTGCCGGCATTGGTTTGTCTGTCTGCTTGTCTGTGTACAAGATAACTCAAAAAGAAATGAAAGAATATCTCTGAAATTTTGTGGTTGGGTTGATACTACATCAGGGATGGACCCTATTGATTTTGACTGCGATTGGTCGAACAGTATGGCCGCCACGGCAGCCATCTTGAAATCCTACAACACGCAGTAACTGAACTTCAGTCCCAGTGATATTGGTCAAATTTTGTTTGTTGATTGGTTGTGTCCATGTTGTTAGCCCAATCAGTTTGGAACATGCTACATCAAACAATATGGCCGCCATGGGAGCCATCATGAAATCCGATGTTGGAGATACCTTAAATTTCTTATTAGCCATGTGCACTCAGCAAGATTTCAGCTGTGCTGCCTTGGCAGAGGTTTGCACTCTCTGAGTGCCCCTAGTTTGATAATTAGATTCAGTTTCAACAGACACACTCAGGGGATGATTACAGCCAGCCCTGTTGAATCTGAATATCACTTTAATAGTACCTGTCTGGCAGTGTGAGGTAGACAGAAAGCAGAATATAATGCTGCGATCTTAAGAAATTCAAGAACAAATGATAAACAAAGTAGTTGGCATCTGACTGCCTGGAAAGGGTTACAAAGCCATTCCTGGGGCTCTGGAACTCCAGCAAACCATAATAACATTTATTTTCAGCAAATGGATGAAATTTGGAACAGTTGTGAACCTTCTTAGGAGTGGCCGGCCTACCAAATTTCCTCTGAGAGTTCATCCAGGAGACCACAAAAGAACCCAGACTAACATCTAAAGAACTGCAGGCCTCACTTGCCTCTCAGTTAGGTCAGCGCTCGCAATTTCTAAATAAGTAAGTGACTGGGCAAAACTGGCAACCATGAGACATCTGCTAGGCGAAAAACCACTTCTGACCAAAAAATAACAATGGCTTGTCTCACATTTGCCTTAAAAATATCTTGATAACCCAGCAGACTTTTGGAAAAATATTCTGTGGCCCAATGAGTCAAAAATGGAACTTTTTAAAATATATATGTTCTGTAACATCTGGTGTTAAGCTAAAACAGCAGTGAATAATAAGAACATCATACAAAGATCAAACACGGTGGTGGTAGTATGATCATCTTGGGCTGCTTTACTGCTTCAAGACCTGGGTGACTAACCACAATTGTTGAAACCAAAAAATCCTGAAGGAGAATGTCCAGCTATCGGTTAGTGACTTTGAGCTCAAGTGGAACTGAATAAAGCAGCAGGACAATGATCTGAAGGTCACAAGTCCACCTCCGAATGGCTCAAAATGAAAAAGGAAGGTTTCGGGGTGGCCTAGTCAAAGTTATGTCTTGAATCCAGTTGAGATGCTGTGACATGACCTTAAACAGACTGTTAATGCTTGGAAATCCGCTGATATGGCTGAATAAAAACTACTCTCCAAAACGTAAACGTAAAAGACTCATTTCCAGTTATTGCAAATGTTTGAATGCAGTTCTTCCACGGGTGGCATAACCAGCCATTAGATTTAAGGGGTCAATTATTTATTTCCATGGGTGATGCAGGTTTTGAATAACTCTTTACCTCAATAAATAAAACAATCATTTAAAAGCTAGATTTTGTGTAGACTCTAATTGTTTTCGTCTTATTTTAAAATTGGGTGGACGAACTGAAACATTAAAATATGACATACAAGCAAAAATACAAGAAATCGGGATGAGGGCAAATATATTTTCACCGCACTGTAGTGTCAGGTTTAATTCCGTTAAGAATTATGTACTGTATTAGATGTAACAGGGGTTCTCTTATTTCTGCTCATTTAACTGTTATTCCTCTGGGGAAAAAACTTTTGGCCTTTTAATAGTTCCAAAGAAATATAATGCTTTTTCCGAGCAACATTCTCTTTTTATGGATGGCATCACATCAGCTGTTTTATTACTCCAGTTTCTCTTTCTCTCAGGGGCTTCAACAGTGGCTTATAGACATAAATATGCTACGTGCTTAAAGTGCTCATTCTTGAACTAACTAGTCCAGACCAGGCTGTGTAATAAATGACTGCGCTTTGAATCAGTGGAATGGCCTGATCCAATTCTATGTGTATAACATAAACTTTATTGGCCTATTACCTTTCATAACATTGTTTTAGATGAACATTAATATTAGGTCTCTCTCTCTTGCTTGGTTGCACTTTTAACAAACTCTTTCAGCTATGCAATGTTAAATCATTTTATAAATTGATTATACTTATTCGACCAAAGTATTATTTGCTGTTAAGACTTTTTTTTAATCAGCACCAAAACTGTTTTGTGTATAAAGCCTATAAGCTCTATGTTGTCCAAGTCATTATTAATACATGTATACAGTATATATAGTTTCAACATGGTTAATGGTGCTTCCTTGTGCTACTCAGTTGCCTCTCTGATAACTTTAAGCACTTAAATTGTGAAGTAAATTTCTGTGTAACTGTTAGAAGCAAGTGTAGAAAAGAAATCCAACTTAAAAGTTTAAGATCATCGTCACTGTTTTTTTTTTTTAATGGATATATCTATGTATAAATATTTCATTCCAATAATTTCTGATGTGGAAACCTTTGAATAGTTTTGTCATGTACAGTTGGCTCCAAAATTACTGGCAATGCACAAACAATACAAAAAAACATAAACAATATAAATATGGAGAAATGGAATATACCAACGTGTGAAATACTTTATTTGAGTTTCATTGCAGATAACCAGAATTGTAACAATCATTTTATACAAAATAAATTTCAACATAATCAAGGTATCATAATAATCGGCACCCTTCATTTAATACGAGGTGCAACCACCTTTGGCATGGATAACAGCATGGAGCCTCTTCATGTAATTTTTCTCAAGGTTAAGGCACACTTTTGGACCATTTCTCTGAGCAGATCCTCTCAAGATCCTTCACAGTCTTGGGTTTGTGTTTATCAACTGCCCTCTTCAACTCAGCACACAGGTTTTTGATTGGATTGAGATATATCGACTGAGATGGCAATTGCAGAGTGTTGATTTTGCTGTCACAGAACTATTTCTATGTGGATCTTGAGATATGCTTTGGGTCATTGTCGTGCTGGAAAGTCCATCTATGGCCAAGTTCCAGCCTTCAGGTGGCGCCAATTAGATTGCCAGTCAAAATACCCTGGTACTTGGTGGAGTTCATTATGCCAATCTTAACCAGTGCCCCTGGACCTCTTAAATTAAAACAGCCCCAGAATATGACTGTCCCACCATCATATTTCACCTTGGGTATGAGGTGCTGTTTCGACGCCAAACTTGTGAATCTTTTTGTCGCCATTACCAAATTTATGAAGGTTTATGACCATCCGCCTCTAGTGAAACAGGGAGTGATGTAATGACTGAATTTAGTTCCTTAACACTTAGATAAAACTTAAATAATTGAAATTTTTCAGACCTGGTTTAATGTTGGTAGATGTTAATAACAATAATCTTTAAGGATGCTATTAATTGTGATGCCTCAATTTGGAGGAAATTGGTTTTTAATTAAATCAGTAAATGATTTTGGTTGGTTCCATTGGAACATTAATATTGTGCAGTATTTCTCACGTTGATATTTGGAGTTTTGAATAAATGTTTTTACAATTTTGTGAAGTATTGTTTGTGCATTGGCAGTCAGGGGTGCCAGTAATTTAGGAGCCCACTGTAATTCCTGAAATGCAGTGTGTGTAAACCCATGTGTATGGCCTCAAATGGTAAGCAAAATATTTAGTTTTTTTTCTTTAATATTGTTTTTTTTCCCCACTGATTAAAGGTAAAAATGGACAGTGTTACTGCTAGAAAGTGTATGTGTTTGTGTGCTTGTAAAAGTTTTCACATTTAGCAGCTAAAAGTAGGACATTCATTCTGTAGCCAATCAGTGACTGGCATGCCAACCTCCAGTTTTGTGTTACCATACCAAGGCCAACATGACAAAAAATCAGTTTTAGCCAAGGGCGTGTTTTAGAAAATTCAGCAAATACTGGAGTAATTTTCATTCCCCGTGACAGTCTTACACAGCCAATCTGAGCAGTCAAAAAATGGATTCTGGCGTAAGCCTGAGCTGTTATATCTGCTGTTTTTTTTTTATTATTATTATTTTTATTAAAATTAATGGTGCCAATGCCAAATTGTTTATCATGCCCGAGTAATATATTTTTTTTCCGTATCACTGAATCGGCTTAGCCATCTTGACTTGTTTGTGTTAGGTGGAATAAAATAACTACATATATCTTGTTCAGCAACAATTATGTGGCTTAGGCGTATGCGAATACAAAAAATCCACTGGAATTTAATAGGACCTTAATTGGCACCTGTTTTATTCTTTGGTTCAGTGGCTGGACTTAGGCTGTTCACACACCTAAAAGAGGTGATAGTGATGCTGTGTTGTTACAAAGCAGGCCTCATTGTAATAATGTTTTATGGCACACATGGCTGTCATTAAATATGCCCGTTTTGGTGCTTGTCCTTCCTGAAACCAGTCCGTCCAATTCTGATGACTCTTGGATTGACTGTACACTTTCTAATGGTGGTAAATTGTTGTGCCTTGTTCATTGATTGGCAGTTTGTTTTGCTGACTTTCCATGGTACCTTTCCCAGGCGTCCGCTAATTCCTGGTTTCTATGGGGCTGGAATCCCGCCTCCTGTCTCTCACATTGACAAATCCATCGGATGTATCAACCACAGAAATCAGAGCCATTCTCTTGAGGGACTGGTCAGGTGACAATGTCTCTGTGTTATATCGTTGATTTTCCATCTATCACTCTTGGCACTGTAAACATGCAAATGTCAATGTTACATGAATGTACACATGCAAATCTTGACGATTACGAACCAATATGTCTGTTTGATGCATCTTTAAGAAAAAAAAGAGAAAAATTCATTTTGGTGTTCGTTTAAAGCAGCAGCTGTGATCACATGGACATCTATCTTTAGAAAGTTGACAGTCATGTATTCACCGAATTCTTCATTTTGTCATTCATATGAACAGTTTACTGCTGAAATTATATTAAGCTGAGATAGATCAGTCAAAAGTTATCTCAAATAAGATCTCTTTGCTAATCCCTTTGGCTTGTTCCATTATGAGCATAATTACCATGTCTGAAAATTATATTAATATGTCAGTTAACCTTTTGTCCAGTGCCTCATTTCACTAATTTCCATGACAATACAAAGAAAATAGTAAATTTGCGTTAAAAATAGTCTTTTGACATTTGGTAGATCTATCAGTTAAGCGCATATTGTAACACAGTTAAGAAAGATTTACCAAAGGAGCTGAATATGAAAGGAAGCCTCCGTTGTGAATAGGTACAGCTGTCGAAGTCTCGTCTCCTTTATAGGCAGGATGTATTACCATTGCAATCTGGATAATTCTATTTTTTCTACTTTTCTTCATAAACCATCTATTTTAATGCATATTTCCTCTGAAATTCCCACATCCTGACTGATTCATTATTATTTCTGATAGCCTTGATGGGTTGTCACGGTCAAAGGTAAATAAAGTTCATGTTCACATTCACCGTTTTCCTGCCCAATAATTTGCTTCTGGAATCTTAATTTTGGCTTGATTATCCTTTTAATGAGCAAACAGGATGAGAGCAGTGTATTCACATTACATTCATACATATGGATGAATGTAGACAAATTATGAATCAGGGAAAAATGCGGCATTAGGACAAACATCTTCACATTGTGCAGTACGTCCTTATAGGAATTTTAGTTTGTGCATAAACTGAGTTCTATAAAGACTGCAAGTCAAGGATGTCAGATGTAGCTCACATTTACTGCAAATTGGCAACACTATGTCAGGCCACAAACTACAGGTGATAAGGGGTACGGCGAAAGTTGCCGTGGTCCATGCTGAAAATATAAGGGCACTACGGCAAATGTGCCTTCATGTAAGGGGCACCACAGCAAAGTCTGCCGCTACCTTGGGGGCACAGCAGCGAATCCACCATGGAGCTTTAGGTCATCACTTTAACTAATAAAAAGTAAAGGTCCGTAGTCTCAGATTTTCCTCACATAAAATGACCATTCAGCGTGCGCTAAGCAAATCAAAGACGTTTCCCATATTTTCCCCCGCTTGCTGTCTTGGAAATTGGCTCAGTATTGCACTGGGACATCATTTGGGCATTGCTATAATGCAAGTACAAGCAAAGGACATTCCAATCAAATCCTGGGTATTTGAAAAAATAATCATATTTAGCCTTGTCCATCTTCTGCCACCCGCGAAATTCGGACTTTATCCAGTCATTCCAACACTCACACTGACAACAACGCTAGAAACTGGCAATGAAGACCACTCCCCAACCTTTATCAACACACAACGCAACCTAAGAGAATTTCAGTTACCTTCATGACTTCATCAATTTGCCACACTTCGTGGCTGCCAAAAGTAATTCGGCATTTTTTCTTATTTCGTTCTTTTCACCTGTGGGCATCGTGATCGGAGTTTAAATAGAGGATATACATAAATTATTCAAGAATAATTCTGCGCCCACGATCGCAAGAAAAGGATGAAAAGACAGTTGTAGAATCGGAAAACGCTGTGTGATTGATTTATTTTGGGTAGGTCTTTTGGCCGAGGGGCACTTACGGCAATGCAGGGAAAGGGCACGGCATTCTACTGCCATGAACTGGGGCTTTTATTGGTGGGCAGCACGGCAAACAGGTGCAGTTGTGAAAGTCAAGCGCTGCTATAGTGTTTACGAAATATATCCAATATCTATGATTGCATACTTATGTTTGAACTTCCCTGCAATTAAATGCTCTGTGGTTCAGCTTTTCTTTATTTCATGAATAACTCATTGAATGATTCTATGACCTTTGAAGGTATTGATTTTATTCAGAACACCATTGTATATCCTAGCCATTATCTGTGTGAAGAAAGCTACTCTAAAATGCACCGTCATATTTCAATTTCCAGCAGGGGGCACTACAGCACAACTTTGCATCATACCCTGCAGCACAGGATGGTAATGAATACCATTCTAATAAGATGCTGATTTGATGAGTGTTGTGGGGGGGGGCTGTGTTTGCATCCAATTTGAGCAAGAGTAAAGGCACTGTTATTAGTATTGGGTGCTTTAAGGCGGCAGTGGGCAGCAATGTCATGGTGCGCAGCTGTGAGGTGATACCGAGTAAAGTGAGTCATGCAGAGGCAATCATTTAATTAGTGCACAATGGAAGCCATTTATGTGTTTATACGTGAAAAAAAAAAGTCTTTACATGTACAAACAACTGCGAACTTCAGAGGGATACTGACTTTGGCTTAACCAGTCGAGTAAAGAGCTCTCTCGCAAGAGCTGCCCGCATAATTATGTTAATAGGCCATTTCAAATACCTTTACTACAGGCAGTCTTTACCTGCATATGAACAAACATGGCCTCCAAGACTCAATTTAGAGTTTTCTCAAAACTTTTAGTTTTGTGTGTCACAGGGCTTTAAATAAAGTACCTTTTTCACGTTCATGGGCTTGGTCAGGAATTTGCCAAGGCCAGTTCTGAGCTCATTCCTGTCTGGTGCTGTGTAGACTATGAATGGTGAAGTAAGCCTCGGCACCTCCCTGCCAGAGTTCATTCAGTTTGCCTGGGCCTCCGATCAGCAGGACTCAATTACTGCTGATTCTGATGAACAAATGCTCCTGTGCGTGTCTGCACATTTCATTGTCAGCCCATTGTTGTCTTCTGAGACAGGCCATGGAAAATAGTTGGCTCAACTGGTCAGTTATCCGACTGTTTCAATTTCGTATGATGTCCAGCCTGACTAATCATGTTGAGTCATAACATTCAGAATCAGGGTCCGATCCAATCTTCCAGTCCAATTTGAATTTCTGTCACTCTGTTTTGGCCATTCCAGTTTTAATTCCTGAATATAAATTTGACTGTTTGGCCCTGGTTATTGATTCATAAATCACTTGAGCTCTGTTTATTGCTTGCCATGCAAAGTATTGTGAGCCAAGCCAGAGCTCACGCATCAGCATTCTGCACAGTCCCACTCTTGTGCGGACCAGCGTGAAATAGCAAGCATTGTAATGAATCGTGTCTGCCTCCTATTTACTGCATCATTTTCAAACTGAAATTCTTTCTCCAGTAAAATTAGGCCACATGAATAAAGACTGAAAGGAAACCTGCTCCAGGGTGCCAGTGTTATTTCAGAAAAGATGGTGTTCAAAGGCGGGTTGTCAAAGCAATATATTTTTTGACTTCAGTCATTAGTAAATTTGTTTAGAGTTATGTTTGGGAGTCAAAAGAAATGTCCCCCATTTGTGGAATAGAAATCTAATACAAGGAGTAGTCATGGTCCAATTGCTCTTTTAAATGTAGCTTGGAAATATATATTTTTTGAAGAACCCTTAGAAAATGTTAATCATCACACTTCGAAGGGAACCAAGTTTTCCAATTGATGACCCATAGACTTCATGCCAGCGGAGCGTATGGCTCTGTCCTTCAGGGTGCAGGGAACCCAACTTCCCTCTCGCCGAGAAGCTGCTTGTGTATAAGCGTTGGATACCTGTATAAGGTTTGTTGATTTAGAGTTGTTTAAATATTTATCTTCAAACTGATTGGAGGCCTTGTGCTACGGGGTGTAGTTTCAGGCCAGTCAGTCTGTGTTCAAAAGGAGTGGCCTTATTTCTGTAAACGGAAATGCACAGTAAATGCAGTCGGCTTCCCCATTCCCGCTTCAGAATGACAAAGGTTCTTTGACACAGAGTGATCTCTTTGGCGCAGGGTGGCCTCAATGTGCCAATAAAGTGAATTTTTTTTGTACATTCATAAAGCGTACATGAGTTGAAAAACGCGATTCCAAATATGAAGGACGTTTAGGGTTGAAATTGACAATTTCACAAGCCCTCAGAGTTGTGTCATTTTACCATCAGAAATGGAATTCGAATTGCATGGTCAAAATGCTACGTGACAACTGAGGTCATTTTGGTGCCAGGAGATCAATTCAGTATTGCAAGTTGTAAGCAAAGTCAACAGCAACGAGGACAATGTTGTGTTGTTGGTATCACTAACCAAAAAAGTTAAAACGTTTTATTTGGTAGAGCCGTCTAACACAACCCCCACTTCAGGCTGATTCTACAGGACTCAACTGCCCACTGTTCCAGGATTACAAACTAAAAACAGCTGAATATTTATGTCAGGGTTTTAAAAGGTTTAACAATCTCTTCTAGTGCATTTCATAGATCAGCACTGGAAAACTAAATCACATTTGGGGGTCCTCCTAAAATGCTTTAATTTTTTTTTTTCTCGTAAAAGGCAATAATGAGTAACTTTGGTACCTTTTTTCAGCTCAATTCTGCAGGTTTTGCTGCTATTAATACTACAAAGATCAATAAATATTCAGAAATTAAACGTAGCCTGAATGAAATCAAGAAAATAATTTATTATATTTCAATTGAAAACAGATAAACTGTCAATACAGAGCAATACCATTGATTCAGAGTTGAATTGAAGTGAGTTCATCATTGCAGCGCAAGCTCACAGAATTTCTTCTGCCCTCGGGATCATTTATTGCCTACAATGATCCTACAAAGCGGAGTAGATAAGAGACAGATGATGATGAATAACTTGTCCATTTTCCCTACAAATTTTTCGGCAGCAAAAATGCGCGAACTGGATATTTTTGGCAGGCAGCATTGCAAGACTCCAGGAGGAGCAGGCTTCTGTTCTGCATTGGTGGCATCAGCACGTATCCTGCTGGATAATTTTTGGAAATTCTGGGAAAGCTTAATGTTGAGCAGTCTTTGGCTTCATTGACTTGGTAATGAATAAACATGAATATTTTCCATTTTTTCTGGGCTTGACCAGAAAATGTTACGTTGCTAATGGACATGATAATTTCTCATTATAAGGAGCTGTTATTCAAATTACAAAAAAAAAAGTTATTTTGATTTTGTTTTATGATAAATGATATGTTTGTAAGTACGAGCTGAAATGCAGGCAGAAACCTCTGTTGAGAGGAATATATTAAAATACTCACCCAACCAAAATCCCCTCAAAATTTTCAAGTACAGTTGGCTCAGCATATTTAAACACGTTATTTTGGGCCTGACAAATATGATCCATCATTGTGAATAGGACCATCGGACTGCTAAAACAGTCACACCTGAAGCCCAGAGCCCTATAATGAGCTTCATGAGGTCTCAACATGTAGCAGCAGATCAGTCATCTGGGACCGCTTCATCTATCCACTTCATGTACGAGAGACTTCCATCCTCCACTGGGAAGCTCAAAACCTCCGGAATGTCGTATGGATGAACAGACCTACGGATGGTGGGTAAAACACGCAGATCTTCATGCAATTAATACAGCACAAATAGCTTTCTGAGCAGTGTTAAATAATTTGAGAAAAGCCTGTCACATGGTGCATAAGATTCACAAAGATATTACATCGGAAGTGGCAACTGTAAAAGGGGACCAAGAACTCACTTGACAAAATCTGTAAGCCTCTGGATTTTCGATGTCCTAGTCTTTGCAATCTATGAGTGAGAGAGAAATTCATCAAATGTCTTCACTGCCTTAGGAGGGCATGATGAAAAAAATTCTGAGGTTTCCTGTTTATGGTGGCTTTCAACTTACCAGCAGAATTTCTGTAGCATCCTGTATTTCATTCTTCCAGTAGTACCTGCAGTGTAAAAGAATGAAGTGGGGAGTAAGCGGTTAAGACAGACCTAAATTAGGACTTGTTCCGCTGTTGAGTCAGTAAGACTTGTGTTCCCACAAAGGGAGCGTGTTATAGCCCTCGTTTTCTCTCTGGCAGTTAATTGTAGGATTGACTAAGATAGTGCAAACAAACACAATTTCCCAGTCCCAGGCACACAGGACAACATGAATCTTATTTCACTCTGTACTTGTCCCCCTTCCCCATCAATGTCATACTGAAGCACACATAGGGCTCTAATTTCTTGGCGCAGTGCAGGGTGGTGCAGCGTGGCGTAGCCCACGCAGTGGTAATTTCGTCCGGTGCAGCCTGCGTAGTGGTAACTTCGTGCAGTGCAACACTGTGTGCAGCCACTTTGGCAATTTAGTGGACGGACGTGCGCCGAGATGGGTGTGGCGGCGTAGTAGGGGGAGGTGTCACATATTCATCAAGACGCAGTGACAATTTCATAGAAAATGTCTCCGCTGAAGTTGCGCAGAAAGCTCGCCAGCTCCAAGCTGGTTTACTTTCTGTGCCGTGGTAATTTCGCTGACCGGCGCACAGTGTGTACACGTCACCGAAACCTCACAGGCAGGTTTCCAGAATGTCAGGCACATTTCAATGAAATAAATAATTACAGCAACCGCTATTTAACGTAACTATCTGAATCAGGACTTAAATTATAGTTTCAATATCGATTGTCCAGATGTCAGATCAAAGGAGGTTGGCACGCATAATGGAAAGTCCACCTGGCTTAATCAACGCAGCTGAATCTGTGGTGCAAACTAACGACTTCACATCTTTCTCAGCCAACCACAGATGCAATGCTTACGTTCTATGCTCAGTAAAGCCGCTTGCATACTGGACGCAAACAAATTTTTTGCACGACTGATTACAGTCAAAGTCAATGCAAAGACATGCGTCGGTTGATTCTTCGGTTTTCTTCCGTTGAAGATAGACTACAGTCTTTATTCAGTCTCCATTTTGAAAATTAGTCAGATGGATAGAACAGATTCACGCTTTATTTCCACACCAGAGATAAAATAGGCTTAAAATAAATAAATAAAATAGTGCTTGCAGTACTTGCGTCAGGCTACGCCGGGCACGAAATTGCAACATACGCCTGGACACACCCTGTTGGCGCGGCACTCCCACTATTCGCCGTGCTTGTGCCTGGTCTCCGAATTTAGAGCCCTTACGGTGAGGTTCTTCACGAACTTGCTTTCCTTCTCAAGGAGTCCAAACAGTTGGACAAATAAAACTGTCAAAAAATGTTAAACTTATAAAAACTTCACAAGGCTAATCATAATGCATACTTCCCTAATGCATACTTCCCTCTAATTTCATCAATAGCAGGAAACAGCAAAATTATAACAAATGGAACAAAATGGTGGATTCCAAGGCAAATGGCTACACTCAGGAAGTTAGGTTAAGCTTCAAAGATATTGGTCAAAAAAGCAGCCGCAGAGGTCTCGCCTCACTTACATGGTGAAGCTCTTGGGGAATATGTTGACACAGGCAGCCAGTCTCCTCTCCATTATGGCTCTAAAGAAACAGATAAATGGGAATCGTAGACTATCCCATATTGCTTTTAAAATACCACACGCCACTGTTGTGCATTTTCTTCCTAATGGATTGAGGTTTTCTGATGTCAAAAGTTGAAGCCTTTTTTTTTTTTTTTTTTCATCAAGTACTGTGCCCTCCAAAAACATTGGAACACTTCATGAATGTGATCAAAACAAATCAAACTGTATTTGGATAATGCATTTCACGATAATTTGTTACTATATCTTTTTACAGTTAAATCCTGGCCTAATCCCCCAGGCCAAGACAAATGCTCTCAAATCCCATGGCATGTGCTCACCAACCTTATCAACATCTCTCAATCATGTAACTTCAATGAAAGGCTAAATTTCTGGAAAGATCTTGAATGAAAGAGCATGGGCATAAACGACAAAACAAAACAATACATTTTTTGCATCTCGTTTTGCTCATTTTCACTTGGGGAAGCCGGTAATCCTGCCAGCCATTACAATGACACTGACCTTGGAGTTGACGTTGCAAACAGGAAAACACTCTGCATCTCGTTCGTTATTGTATCTGGCTTACAGCATTTATAGCTTAGGCTTGCCGTAATTAGTGTTTTTTAGAGCTTAGTTTTGATAGAAGCGTATAAATTTTGAATTGGCTTGAGCTTTGATCTTTGGATTTGCTTGAGTGATCAAGTAATCCTGGTGTATTGGTATACACATACTGGTCATGGGTGACTGAGCTGTTTAGTTGTTTTCAGAAAATTATGGCTCTCCAAATATGATGTATGCACCACATTCCAATGAAGTTGGGATGGGTGCATGTTTACCTCAGTAAAATCACTTCTCCTTTTAATAATACCAGTAGTTGTTATGGAATGGAAGATTTTTTAAATTATTATTTTGGAAAATATCCTGCTTGAGGAACTGTGGCAAGTTCTCCACCATACTAGGAATTAACAACCAGCATTTTTTTTTTTAAATTAAAAATAGAAAGACTGTATAGACTTTATAGAAATGTACAGGCCAGAGTGCCAAAGGGCACAAGGGTACAATATTGGACAATAATTTTTAACAGTGTGCGGCTTTTTAGAGTACATTTTGCATATCTAGCATTATTATTATTATTGTTATTATGATTAGTTGTCACTAATAATAATAATAATAATTTTTTTATGATCATTATCTTTCAAAGCATCTTCACCTTAGAACTTTTAACCATGCCCAAGTCTTTCGGACTGTACTCCACTTCTTATCCCATTTTGATGGAAACACCTTTGTTACAGGCCATAAAAGATTCTATTTGCAAAAGGCGAAGTGGACAATTTCACAAGCATGTGGGTACGACTGCACCACCACTGTATCATGAGTTTAACCTCAGCTCAAAAGTAATGTCGATGCACGTTCTGGCTCTGACCAGAATTGAAGCACTGATTACTAAAACCCCACAAGTCAAGTCAAGTGTGACTTATGGGGGTTTAGTAATAGGTGCTTCAATTCTTAGACACAAGGTCACATGCACCTAGTATCTAAATACGTGTATCTTTACCCTCCACACAATTACGCAAAGTGTTTTGCTTCATACTTTGTGCATTTTACTGTCATACTTCACCGATTAGTCGGACAGTTGAAGTCACTTCTGGGTATCATACTCTTCTGAAAGGGAAGGGTTGTCTGTTATTCAGCGATTCAACTGGTTTTAAGACTAATGAAAGGAGAATGGTGAAATACCTGCTTATGTCTTTAGCAGTTTCCTCGTTGGGAGAATTGATGAGGATCACCGAGTGATGCCCCGATATATAGGTCCCTGTTATTGCTGCGTGTAGCTGTGTACCCAGAGTTCTTAGCACAGGGCAGATAAGAAGGGTCATCAGCATCCCCTGTCACGCAGAAAACCAAACATAGTGGACACTGGGGACTTTGGTGTTTTTGCGGTGGTATGAATGAATTTTCAGAAGTTTACATAATGTTGCACTAAACAAAAATGTATTCACAAGCTCTATATCCAGGGCTTGAAATTAACTTTCTGAAAAACTAGCCAAAAACATTAAACTCTGTACAACTGGCGCAAATAGTGCAGATTATCTCATGACAATGGCAAATATCAAGGTCTGCAGACAGATCTTAGTAACTAGGGCTGGGTACCGTTTCAATTTTATCAATTCAGGTTCTGATTCTGCTTATTGAATCCAGCTCTCATCGAATCTCGGTTCTGATTCCAGTGTTTTTTTTTGGAAACAAGAACCGATTCCAGTTTTTTTTTTTTTTTGGGCGAGAACAAATATTTCATGAACAAAAATCAGGCTCTTTATTCTTTGCACATTTATCAAATCATTATAAACTATGACAACCATTTCCTTCAGTTATAAAAATACTTATGTGATTATATCTGAATAGCAGACCGCTGCCATGTATGACAGACCACTGCTGTGCCGTGCACGCAGTTCACAGTAAACCTAAGAATGGCCGCATCCCTATTAGCGTTTCACAGATGTGTCCTGCAGTGTATTGGGGATAATAGATTGCACGCCTGCCTTATTTTTCAAATTTTTTAGAACGATTATCTTTGTAAGGAGAGGTGAAGGGCCAGAACTACTAGGGTTTTACGATCTCGATATACGTTACCATTAATTCTATTTATCGCAGCGTTAGTGGTGGCCTGATCAGGTCACAACTGAGAGTATAAGATGCTGTTTATCACATAACTGAATTGCGCAATTTAATAGAAAACCGATGTTATTTCTGTAAGTGCCAGAAATTAATGCCATCATTCAAGCCATCAGTTTTCACGTTTGAACTAGCAACAGTTCGTATTGATCACTTTCGCGTCAAGAGTTGGGCTATTGGAAAAGTACTGCAGCTATGTGATAGCAAAAATATGGACCAATTTTCAAATCACGGTTTTCTTCTGTTGTCGACTGAGTGGCTAACTAACGTTAGCTCGCTAGTTAACAAACTGATTTTAGCTGCATATTGCCTATGGAAGGGCAGTACAAGCACACTAGCAAAGTAATGTTAACATTGTTATGACAGTAGAACTTAGCCAGCCTGCTACAGCACCAAGCCATTATGATTAAGCCATTACATTTGGCATTCAGTTTGGCTGAACATTAACAGCATGACTTAATATGGAGCGATTTTTTTCTCACACTCTCAGACAATTAAATTCCCGCAAAAGTGATATATACCCTAGGTAATATCAAAAATATGTCACGAGTGGTGACTTCTGATGAAATTTGACAGTTTGGGGTGGTCTTTTTTTATCCCCAGTTTCAGAAGCGTCTGAGTTCTGTTCACGCTGTTTGAGCAGCATCTGCCCATGCCACACCTGTGTTGTGGGTGGAATCAATGCATCACTGAGCAAGTGCTCACTGGCACAGATGACCACAAATGTCGTTTACAAATCAAGACGAAACTATTTTGCACAATTAAGACATATCAGCTCATGTAAGGTAACACATTTCTTGTCACATGAATAATTTACATGGGGCGTTTATATTTTTGTTAAGTGTATATTATTTGCGTATTCACGTATGCAAATGCATTAAAGCAAACTAATGTACATTTACTGTAACAATTCAGGGGAACAGTTCCCAAAAGCTTTGTTTGAACCAGACTGTGGAGGTAGTTAGGCCTACGCCTTTGGGAAACATACCCCAGCTCAGTAAATTGCAGGACAGTAGCCCACATTTTGTTACGATCTTCTTGAGTTGCTTGGCTACAACAGCAGCTAAAGACGATGCGTTATTCACTTTCAGATTTTTTTAGAGTGGGCCACGGCAATCAATCAAGGACACACATTGAGTTCCTTCATCAGCCATTGTAATATTTCCATCATCGCTGGTGTGTTTCACTTGTGAGTGGAGTCCAAAGTGAGACTCGTGGCTACATTCTATGCCTGGATTCATTACTCCAGACTTTGAGCCCCAACATTCCATTAGCCAATGAGGTCAGACTACGCAAAAAATCCCGCGCACACGAGAGGTTTGAGACAGAATTGCAAACAAAAAATCAAGAAGCGTAAACGAGAGAGCTGGGAGCGTAACTGCAAATCTGATCATTGCGAAAGCAGCAGAGGTTATTGTGACCGAAAGAACAATTTATCAAACACCTAAAAGACCACTGGTTTACTCCATCGTAAAAATAATTTGTTTGCAAGTTATGTTTTACCTTTGAGGTTTTGTTCGATAATTTTGACACAAATCTGATTCCATAGACAAGCGCCAAATCATTATGGCATTACGGCATATGGCAGTGGGTTAGAACATCTGTGAAATGGCAGGACTTCTGGGGTGCTCCCTGTCAGCAGATGTGACTACCTGCTGAAAAGGGTCCAAAGAGGGACCAAGCATGATCTGGCAAAACAAGGTTTTGGGTGCTCGAGGCTCATGAATGCACGTGGGTTAGGAAGGCCATCTCGTCGGGTCGAAACTAACAGAAGGGCGACTGTGGCACAAGTTGGTGATAATTTCAATAATATTTACAAAAAAGAATATGCCACAACATACAGTGCATCATATCCTGCTGTATATTGCACTTTAGAGTTCGTAGACCAGTCAAAGTTTCCACTCTAACTCCAGTACACCTCAAGAAGTGTCCCCAGTAAGCACCTAAGCTTCAGAAATGGGGTCTTATTTATAACAATTTGCGTGGATTCCATACTTAAATACTGCGTACGTTCATGAAAAGAAAAGCAGAGTATGGTAAAAAGTAAACAACCATTTTATTAGTTGAAAAGTTAAACTGCATGTTATTCTGCAATGTCATGTTTGTTTTTGTAAATCTGAAATTTACATCAGATGTACGCACATCTTTTATGCGCAAACGCACCATTTATAAATGAGGCCCCAGGAAGACGGTCACCTGGTCCATTGAGTCCCATTTTCATCTACATTATGTGCATCCATGATGCCATGCGCCCTAACAAGGTTCCCAGGGCATCTGGAAGAGAAACAGGCCCACAGCATCACCGATCCTCCCCATACTTCACCGTGGGCATGAGGTGCTTTTCTGCATACTCATCTTTTGTGTTCCCCCAGACCCACTTAGAGTGTTTGTTGCCAAAAAGCTCTGTCTTGGTCTCATCTGACCAAAGCACACGGTCCCAGATGAAGTCCTAGTACCGCTTAGCGAACTCTAGACGTTTGCATTTATGATCGTGACTGAGAAAAGGTTTTTTTCTGTGCATGCCTCCCAAACAGCTTGTTAGCCTGTAGATAGCGCCTAATGGTTGGAGACTTTGTGACCCCAAGATGCTACCATTTGTTGCAATTGTTTAACAGTGAGCTTTGGAGAACTTTTTACTTCTCTTACCATCCTCCTCACTGTGCGTGGTGGCAAAATAACCTTGCGTCCTCTTCCAGGCTTGTTTACCACTGTTCCGGTTGTTTTAAACTTCTTAATGATTCCTCTGACAGTAGATATGGGCAGGTGCAGGCGAGTGGCTATTTTCTTGTAGCCATCGCCTGACTTGTGAAGGTCAAAACACGTCTTCCTTACTTGAATGATGTGTTCCTTTGTCTTTCCCATGTTGAAGAGTGGATAAGAGAAATGGCCTCTGTGTCACGTCATATTTATACCCCAGGGAAACAGGAAGTGATGAATTACTAATTAAATGTTCCTAGATACTCTGATCAACTTTGTAAACTACTGTAGAAACGACACAAATACTTCAATTACATTTATTACCTAGGAATTGTTAGGAATGCCAATAATTCTGGAACAGGTGATTTCATGAAAAATAATTATTTCTTAAGTCAGGGATTTTTTTTTCCCCTTAAAATTCACTTGAGTTGAAGGTTACATTTTTCTACAATTTTCAGTGTGAGAGTATGCTTCTGCAATAAAAATTGAATTTATTTTATGGCTTTTAACACATCTTAACCAGGGGTGCCAATAATTATGGAGGGCACTAAAATTCTATGTATCATGTAACTGAATTGCGTAAGTTAACAGAAAACAAACTTAATTTCTGTTTGCGTTGTAATGGTAATTCCCATTCTGTTAGCGCAGTGCTAACGCCATAACTGTGATACCCCCAAAGTTACTGAGTTGCAGACATTAGCGGTTGAATTAGTCAAGGTATGAAATTCACATTCAATGAAGTAGCTAGCTTGCTAACAAACTAATGTTACATCGTGGTTATGAAAAGGTACTTCAGGCAGGCTGGGTAGCTAGCTCATTAACGATAACTTAGTCATGAGAGGTGCTTAGCTGGCTCACTACAGCGCAATCCATAGCAATTTAACCCACTAGGCGTTCAGTTTGGCTAAATATTAAAAGCCAATGTTTAAACAATATTTTTCCTTTAATTTAATGCTGGTAGTACACAATTGCATTGTACCATTCTGTTTTAATCTAGGTGATGGCTTTGTGGTTCAACATTAAAGTGATATTTCTCAGATTTGTTGCGGTCTTGTAATTGAATTTGACATACAATATGACTGGAAAGGCCTAACCCCTTACCACTTCGGTAACATTTCCTGAAAATGCCTATAGAAGACATACTCAAGGTAAAATGAAATCTTTTCTTGTTTTTAACTTCCCTGATGGGCCGTTGGGAGTGGTATTGAACTGGATTCCTGCCACTCTGAGGTTCAACTGACAGACTTATTTTTGTGAATGGGGTACATGTAGGGTCTCAGGCATTTTGAGAAAAGTTATTTCATGTTTGAGCATTGTTGTGCGCTGTAATGAATGCAACATCTTATTTGCTGCAGAGACGTCTTGAAGTTCATTAGCTAAAGAGTGAAAATTTGTTGATTTAAAGAGGCTTGTTTTATCTACATTGTACATCTTTCACCAACTCATGGTATCTGCAGGAAACACCAAGCTTATCACTAGGACAACCTGGGAAAGAAATAAATAAATAAACAGCTGAAACTATCGTTTCAGGTAAAGTCTTACAGCGGGTCAGTGATCAAGTTTCTGACTTGTTGAAGTCAATGAAAGTGATAATGTTGCACATTTTGAATATTTTTTAACATAACCTGTTGGTTGAATATTCTCTACACTGGCATCTCATCTTTTTTCATTTGTCGAAACACAACACATTTATATTATGCTTTGTTTCCAGGAGGAAGACAGTGAGTAAGACATTGGAGGCACGAGAGAGTCAGTTTAGTTTCAGTGAAATAGATGTGGAATTAGCCAAAGAAGTCTGACCTACAACACACTGAAGTATAGAGAATTTTTAAATAGGGCATTACAGGGTATATTTCAAATTCATAAAATGAAAACTATCAATACTTTGGGCACCCGGGTAAACCAAATAACATGTTTTGCATTAACAAGCTCTTTATGTATGTGCACAGGTGTGTGTTAAGAAAATGAGTGAGCGAGTAAGCACTGTGCATCCAACAAACACTTAAGAAATGTCCTTACAAATGCACTTTGTGCAAATCACAGTCTCATTAGCAGCTCGGCTCCCCCTAAAGGTCTCATCCTACAATCGCCCCTGGTTACAACTCAAAATGACTAATTGGGACAATTAGAGTACAATACTGCTAGTTGAGTCATAGGCTGAATATTCACTGCTGTCATATTCCTAATCTGTGCATTTTAAAACAAGTGCTTTTGTACAAGAATTCACTGCCAAATTCCAAGGGGTAGCTCAAAACCGCATTTAGAAAGTCATTGAACAATTCTCCATACAGTTTCATCAATAAACTTGTGTTAATGTTATGGCACATTTCCACTACACAGTACCGGCTCTACTCTACTCACCTTTTTTGCTTTTCCATTTGGAAAAATACCTGGTACCAGGTACTAGTCGGTACTTTCACTGGTACCTGCTCTCCTGGGGTTCCAAAAAACAGCCAACCAGGTACTAATAGGTACTAAAATGTGACGTGCAACATTGCTGCCCACTGATTGGTCAGAGAGAATCGTCACTGTGAAAGACGACTCCGTAGTCGACCTTGGGACATCTCATTCGAGTTAGATTGAAGGATCTCAAGATTAGCGTAGTTCTTATGATCATCAACTTATATTGTTTTAGGCTACTTGTTCAATATATTATGCGTTGCCTTACCTGTCAAACACGGTTTCGCTTGTTCACCAAAGCTACTAGCTTCATGAAATGCGTTTCTCTTAGCCTGTGACCCCGTTTGTGGCGAAATTAAGTGACGGTATTGTGTCTAGTTGTGTTCTCCTAAATAATTAGTGTGCTTGCTTCGGCTGCTGTGTGCTTGCAAGGCAAGCACACTATTGTTCTTCTTAAGTTTTCTTATTCCCCTTCTTCCCTTTTCGCCCATTTCCGTGGCCCCCTACCAGTGGCGGCCCGTGACAAAAATTACAGAGGAAGCCAGAATGAACAACGAATTGAATTCAGTGTTATTAGGAGACACTTCTTGTGACAGGACCCTACAACTGTCACACAAACAAATTAGCCTATTGGCACAGTGCCTTTATTCTACCGACTTCTCATTCGTTTTAATGAAAAAAGAGGTTAAAAAAGAAGTGTGCGTGTGTGAGAGAGAGTGAAAGCGCGAGGGAGAGCTGTGGATGCGCGCTTCGGGCTGTGCGCGTGCTCATGGCTCTGGCACACAGTAGTAAGTGATCAGTTAGAGGAAGCCCATGCAAAGCTGGTAAACGTCTCATAGCTTTATTACAGCAAAAAGCTAAACACATAGCGATCAGACGGCAATTATGACAAGATCTAGATTTAACAAAAACATTTTAGCCATTGCTTTGACAGACAGTATTAATGAAGTTCCGTTTTGTGGACAATGCTTCTCCCTGACTCATATTTAATTAATTGGCAACCAAAGCATTTGCAAGGTAGCCGCGGACTATTGTGCTGAAACTCAGGCAAACCCCTTCCACCAACATTAGAAGTAACAATGTCATATGTGGCAGCCTCGCAACTGAAATTAACAAATCACAAGGATGTCCAATATTCATACATCTAAAAACACACTCAACATGAGTGCACAACCCGAGCGCAACGTCTGAATTAACGTTACATAAACTAAATATAAAACACACAGTTACAAAGGTTTATATAAAAATTGATATCAAACGTGCTGCAGCGCTATCAACTATAAACCTTACAGCAGTCAGCTGATAGTGCAGCTGATGTTAGCGGACCTACATGCAGTCTCGGTAAGGATTGAGAGTATGAAAAAACAGAACAGCTTAGCCATCATGCTCTGAACTCCACTTGACAGGACAAGAATAATAAAGAATAAAACACCACATTTTATGCATCACATAAGAAAAATGTGACAACAACCCGGTCATCAAAAAGGCCACGGCGGGCCATAGGAGACATGGCCAGCAGAAAAGCCGGTGAAGCTCGGCACTTCCTGTTAGCCACTCGTTTCTAGCATAGTTAGCTTCACAAAAAGAGCGAACGTTTCCATCATCTCTCCCTTCAGTTAAACTGAGCTTTGGAGTCAGCCTACCGTCCCACTTGACTTTTAGTTAAACCTCCAAAGGAAGTTTTGTCAAGTCATTTTTTACAAGAAACTCAAGGTCCCTGTCACCATCCATTCTCTGACTTAACGCCTATACTTTCTGTGTGGGCTGGCTGGCGCCTGGCGGGACAGTTGAATCAATGTGTGTATTTTCCGTAACAGTTTGTGATTGGTTGGAAGCCAGATTTGATCTGGCCTCCCTCATTTTTTTTTTTTAATAATGCATCGACCATTAAGCGATAAGCCTTGCTTCAATCTGATTGGCTAATACGGGCTATTTTTTTTTCTAAGGGAGGCCAAGTGAATCTGGCCTCCGAACTGACAGACAGGGCGGAGGGCATGAGACACGAAGTGCAATACACAATGAGAGCTTGACAAGAGGGGCGCTGTTTTCCTCCTCGCGCACAGCCAATGCAGAAGTGCGCTGATGTAGTGTTTTGACAAGGAAATGACAACAATGTAAAATACATTGTGGTGAAGCTCATTTATATTTTTTCTTTCTTGCAATAATTTTTGGGGAAGCCAGGCTTCCCTTGGCCTCCGCGAAAAACCGCCACTGCCCCTACTCCTCCTAAGGCTTTCGAGATAGAGACACAGTTCCAACTCTGAGACGTCCAGGCCAATCTGAACGCGATAGCTTGTTCAAATCATCACGATATCTCGTTTCGTTTGTTCGGTACTCGCGTTTTTCCGATAAAATTTTGTTGCCATTGAAATGAATGGGTAGAACTTTGCGGTGATGATGTCATAATGCACCCCTCCACTCTAGACGTTAGAGTGAGAGCAGCAGACAAAAGATTCGGAAAATTTTTTTTTTTAAATCGCTCCCCCGGCCACAATTTCCAACGTACACTAACAAATTATACATCAAAACGTAGCAAAATTTGTGCAGGCCTGAAAAATGTCAGTGTGGAAGAAAAGCGATTAAGTATTGAGACTCTAGGCCCCCTCAAGCGACAGGAGCGCAGACCTACTGCCCCATAGACAGCCATTATAACAGGAGCAGAAAACTTTGGGTACAGAGCAGACAGACTTGTCTTTTTTAAATCGCCACCCTGACCACATAGTTTACTCTTCAAGAAAAATAAATACATGTGGACGATCCCCAGAGTCTCCTCTCGCTCACGGTACTTTCCTTTTTACCATAGCACCTACGGTCTCCGAGAAAATGGCAGTAGTTCGGACAGTGTCATTGAGCCACTCCCCCATAGGCAGCCATTATAACAGGAGCAGAGAGTTGAGAGGCCTTTTTGAAATCGCCAGCTTGACCACATACTTGACAGTACAAAAATGAAATATAGATTGGGACAATCAGCAGAGTCACCTTTCTCACAGAGTATTTTTGTTTTTACCATAAGACCTACGGTCTGCGAGAAAATGGCAGTAGTTCGGACAGTGTCACTGACCCACTTCCCCATAGGCAGCCATTATAACAGAAGGTGACAGTTGAGAGGCCTTTTGAAATCGCCACCCTGACCACATACTTGACAGTACAAAAAAAAAAATACATGGGTACGATCAGCAGTGTCTCTTCTCACTCAGGGTATTTTTGTTTTTACCATAGGACCTACGGTCTGCGAGAAAATTGCAGTAGTTCGGACAGTGTGAATGAAGAATTCTTTGAATTCCTCTCTGTCAAACAGCGCTTGTGAGCGATCAAGCAGTCAGGGGTGCATCGGTTTCCATAGAGACAGGCACACGTGTGTGTGTGTGTGTGTGAGAGAGAGACAGGGAGAGACTGACAATTTTAACTGATTGTAACTGTCATTAGAATGTTTGGTTTTTAAACTACTAAAACTACTACTTTAAACTACTAAACTACGACTTCAAAAATTCTTGATTAGGATTCTATAGAACAGTCTTCACTGGTAGACAATGCAGGTGCTGCTGATGAGAGACTCAGATACAAACAAACTTACAAAAGCCCTGCTAGACAAAATACACCCGCGCACACACAAGATTGATACGCGCACACACACACGCACGCGCGCGCTCACACACACACACACACACACACACACACTCCCGTCTGTGTTTCTCACAGGAAAAAAAACAGCGTCAGCGATTTAACAGGCCGGTAAAGACAAATTTCAGAGCGCTTCTTTGAACAATCTTAGATGATACCTGTGTGTGTGTTTCTGTGTGTGTGAGGGAGAGAGAGAAAGAAAGAGAGAGAGACACAGACAGACTTACTACGTACACTCTGCCAGCCTGCCACTCTAGTGTGTGTGTGTGTTTGTGTGTGTGTGAGAAAAAGAGACAGACGCACACACACATACATTCATACACAAACCCCACACACACACGCATTCTTTCACTCACACACACACACACACACACACACACACACACACACACACACAGACAAATACATGCATAGGATATGCTGTAAATATGAAATTAATCCACACATATAGAAATACTTGTGAAAATACTAGATAGTATACATATTGTCAGTGGCGTGCACAAATAGACGCTAGGTGGTCCTACAGCACTTGCCCCTTTGCCCTTTATCTATAAAAGTGCCCTTTTGAAATTTCATTTTAATTTTTTTTAATGATTATATTTATTATTATTATTATTATTATTATTAACACTTTAGTGGGGCCAATGTTGAAATGATTTTATAGAAAAGCTGTATGATTAAAAACTACTGAATGAAAATGCCCCGAAATGGGCCACTTCCTCACGCACTTCCGACCTCTCTTCCTTTGTCACGTGAACACGCACGCAGTGCATATAGATGCGCTGCAGGAGCATATTAGCTGAGCGACTAGAAGCCACAGTCTTGTGCCCCACCAGCCAGGTAACACACAGATCAAGTGAAATCGAACAGTTTGCCCTCAAAGCCCAACCTGTAATCATTTTGTTGTGCAGTAGCATGTCTCATACACAGTGACGGTCCGTCGGCAGAAACACAGGGCCAGCAATAACCTCACCTTTCACTTCTTAATGACAGACACCTCTCGCAGTTTACCTCCCCGATTAGCAACCGTTGCTCATACTGATTGGAGGAACCGACGAGAATCTAACTTGTTTTTGAAAGCTGTGTTATACATTGCACTAAGAAATTATACGGCGTTTAACTTACTTCCGCACACCAATGGCTACGGAAAAAATATCAATAGCCTACGTCTTTATAATTTCTGAATTTGCGTAAATTAATTTGCGACGTTCATTGAGCAATTAGCCATGAGAATCCATTCTATATACTCTGAATGTGACAGCTGAAGTGCGTAGTAGCACAGCTGAGTGAAGACAAAAATAATTTCTGTGAAGTCTGCGAAAGTTTCAGATTTTTTACAGATTGTCATCCTTGCGGATTCACATCAATTATATCAATATAGCCAACAGGCAATCGCTTTGTAATTAGCATTTCTTAATCATTACGTGTCACGCATTGGTGGTGGCTATTCTGTTAATTAACTGTTTGACTGTTAATCATTCAAACCTGATCGCAAACAGTTGAAGAGCAATTATCCGGGAAAGGGTGATGTTACTGAAGGCCTTCCTGGCATCCGACGCTACACCACTGCTCATACAGCACCAAACAACTGAGCATTTTTTTGCCGACTGGTCACCTGATTAGCTAGTTTAATGCTATAGCCCAAACAATGTTAGATAACGTGAGGACGACCACCACAAACAATGTCGGTCGACATCTGTAAAGCTGTAGGTTTTGTTAGGCAACATAAATGAACACATAAAGAAGAATCAGGCAGTTCCCCATTGCCTGAGAAAAATATCCCCTTAAAGGCTACCCATGTGCCTTCTTGTGATGAATGACAGTAGTCATGAATTGCATCGAACATGTGCGTGTAATGTTTATTTTAATTTTTTTAATCTCACACTATAATAACATGTTCCATGTGTGCAAAAAAGTGCCCTCCCCCTCCCCCCTGAGCACTTGCCCCCCATAATGTCTGTGCACGCCACTGCATATTGTCATAATAAAATCCATTTTATTTATTTATTTATTTACTTATTATTTGTATTATTTTATGTTTATCATCATTCACTGAATTTTTACGTGTCAGTCCAAAAATGCTTTGGCTATATTGTATATAATACAATCATGCCAATAAAGCTTATTGAATTGGGAAAAATAGAATTCAGTGACAGACAGACGAACAAACTAATGTTTCTGATGTGTTTGAATGCATTGTTTTAACATGTTGATATGGAAAGATGATGCCATTGTTGCCTGCATCTGGTAAGTATGACTGGTGATGTATTCATTCAACACAATTAACACGGTCTAAGCTTTTCTCATGTCTGATCCATTCACTGTTGGTGGCAAAATTTGAGCAAGCACACTTTGCATTTTCTCTGCGGAAATGCAGTCTAGTTCCCCTTGAGAAAGTTATGTGATGCTACCCCCGTTTAAAGAAAATCACCCAAAAAAAAATAACTACGGGTGCTGACAAATCATTTTTGTTTTAATGTTATATCAGATGAGATGACAGATCATAAAGCGATAAATTCGAATACTCTGCGATCTCCTGCGATTTGCGCCTTTGCTACCTGTTTTGCCTTCAATTTCAAAGTGAAATGTTTTGTGAAGCCTAAATGTCAAGATAATTAACAACAATCATTTTGTCATACGTGTCATTTGCTTCTTTGTTATGAAGGAGAAAAAGGTAAATTAACATCCTTGGGGTGTGGTGATTCCATATTTACCAGGAGTTGTTGTTACATTATGGAATACTGATAGTACACAAATCCCTGGAGAATATATTGCCTTTTTCAATCAATACTCCATGCCTTTTACGGATATCATTGCTTTGCGTTTTTAGATGGCACTTCGAAACAACACCAGCGACTATCCCATGCATCAGGACTGTGTTAAACAGAAATTACAATTAAACACTCACAGACTTTAGTGCCATAACGTGGTAACGTTAGTGCGCGTGCCCTGATTTAAACATACAAATATTTAACAAAATTGATGAAATAAAAGTAAACATCCCGGCAGTAACATGCTGCATCGCAACGACAAGCAGGTACCACAGAGGCGGTACTATCCTCTAATGGGAAAGCACACCCAAAAAAGTACTCGGTGCCGAGTAGAGTAGAGTAGAGCCGACACCATGTAGTGGAAAAGCGCCGTTAGTGAGCCATAATTTCAAAAGGAGTTTGCCTTCATTTGTTTTATTTTTTTTTGCAGGTCTATGATTGGTGAACAAGACCACCTATTCTGTTTACATGTAGCTTCCCCAGGGCATAAATTTAAGTTTTCCCATTAAAACTAAATGAGGTCGGACTTACTTTGATTATAGCACACTACTGTTACTGTACGCTACTTCACTCCCTTACAGCTTTGTTATTCTGTAAATTTCAACAGTCTAGCTCCTCAAGAATTCAGCTTGTCGCAACACCTAGACAAAGCAAACTCTACTTGGTTGTCATGATTACGATTATACAATGGTAAAATTAAATGGTTAACTATGGAAACTATTCAGTGAGGCAGAGCGATAAAGTGAAACTGTGAAACCAAGCTAAGAGGGAGATCGGCTGCATGTCTGAGTTAAAACCAGTGTGGGCTTTACTGGTGGAGGGACCTTATCTGTGGTCACGGCAAAAAAATGAAACTTCTCTGCTGCTATAAATTTTTTTCTCACAGTTGGCAGATTGGCAGGTGTTAATTTCAAGCCCTGTTCACATCTTATATGGATGTTGGCAACAGCCAAAGGGTTTTTTAGGGTTTTTTTTTTTTTTTATCTCCATGACATGACTTTAAATAGTCAGGGAATAGGCCTATGCATGCATCAAGGCTTAGCTGACAGTCAATTCACCATGAAGAGTAATACAACCCCTCCGTTTAACCCAGGACGTTCACATAAACATTTAAGAATCAAACGTTCTCATGATATATTTTTAATTACTTCTGTCCACAGCCTACAGTTCAAGTCCAGTGTCACAGCTACAGTATACTGTGCCCTAAAATCAAATTTTGAGGGCATACATGGACATAATGAAAATCAATCAACATAATAATTACAAATTCAGGAAGAATGCATTATTATCATCCACAATGGGCGAGAATCCTAATACCACTTACTGTAAGCCCATTAGCCTACCACAAACAAGCATGAGAGTTACAATGAGCAGCAATGCATGTGGGCCAGACGTAGCCTAAATTGACCATTCTAATATCCGTTCAGATATTCCAGCCTCAGATCTATTTTTTCCCCCTTTGCAAGCTAAGTTTCTGATTCATCAGTTCATCAAAATGAACAAATATAATTCCAGATTTTTAGTCTGGGATAATCGAGGAAGCTTTTACTGTAGGGTTTGTGGTTACATTTGCTACACTTTAACCTCATGGATACACTTCGCCCATTTAGAAATAGGCTACATCATGACCGCTAGCCCAAAAAAACTCAAAATCCGCTCACCAATTAAAATGGTCCCGGTAAATAAATAACCAGGTCACCAGGCCACATGATCAGGCTGCCTTTTCTAGCTCTAGAGTTACAAAATCAGTGATTTAGTAAGATTCCTACGGAAATGAGAATGGAATATGCGGCCAATTTGAGATTCATTTTCGTTCTCTTCACATAGGCCCGTTTAATCACTGACCGTACACATTTCTACTGACGAATTCGGCAGGGAAGTTACAGCAATGCAAACATATGCTCTTGAACAGACTTCAGTAATGTGGCCCGAAATATCTTGGCTACTCAGAGAAAGAAAATAATAAAAACAATTCACACAGCCTATACGGTACTCATAACATTGATTTAAAAAATACAGGCAACACACATTCTGATGGTTGTGATCGCCAAAGATTTAAATAATTTAGGCTGTCGACCGTAAATAATTACATTTAACACTCACCAGGAAAATTATAAAAAATCCAGGACGGAAGAAAGACTGATTAATGGATTCCCTGTGGCATCTCTGACACATCCAGTCCATTTTCCCGTTCATCGCGAAAGTCATTCTCAATCTCTGGACAAGCACAGCCTATCATAAAGTGTTCTTTTGTCCGTTGAAGTCGACTTGGCTATGATAACTGCGGCAGGCTCCTCACTGTCAGCTCTGCCCTGCTCAAGGCTACAGAACCTGTGGCCTTAAACTAAAAGTTTAAGCGTATTTTGCTGCTAAATGCTTCGGGAATGCAACTGCATATGAGATCGCATCTCGCGATGTTAAAAGAATAGAGCAAAATAATGTGTAGAAGGGTAACGCTGAGATAAACTCGTGTATCCAAATGAATAGGGAAGTGCGGCTGGCTAGATGCAGTCTGATATGTCTCACTGCAGCGGGTGCATTGTTTCTCCGCCCTCTCACGGTAATCAGCTTGTGAATACTGAGCGTGTTCGCTCCTGAAGAGCGCATGCTTTAGTCACGCAGTCTGCTGAACGGTTATGAGACAAGTCTGAAGGACATAAAGGCAAGATTTGAACGAAGTTTGTAATAGTTATTTTAATAGGAAATTAGGCTCAGTGTTCTTGGCTAGGCTGCATGTGACCGGCTGAATATCATAACCCGCAGACTCTAGCCTCCGTTAGCTAAATTGTTGGCTATAGTCCAGTAGGCTGACAGTCATGTGTCAGGAAATTATTTCTAAGGTGCAGGTTGGGTACCTGCTTGAGACCAGAAACTGTGGAACTTGGAAAGTTTTCCTTATATTTGTCACTATGAGGCCAGCAAGTATGGTGTAAAGAGGCTATTGTAATGATCATACTGGAGTTATTTCACAAGAGGAGTGTCATTGAAGTCCTCAATATCTGATGAGATTTAATTTATAGGCCAAATAAGTGTTTGCCTAGCTTAAACCTACTCATTCCAAGTTTATAATTAACCCCTCAATTGCTGTTTTTTCTTCATAAGTTTTCCATGAAGTGGTTTCAACATTAAAAATGCTTTTTTAATATACTGTATTTTTTTGTTTGTTTTTTTGTTTATTTTCACATTTCTGGACAATGTCACATCTGCTGGTCAGAGCGCTTCAAACCCAGGATGCCATGTTTTTTATGGCCACCGCATTGCATCAAATGCTAATTATTTAGATTTTGTGCTTCATTTTATACACATTTCTCTGCAATTCAACATGATGGATTTTTGATCGTTGGAAAGTCTGTCATCTCCACTAGAATTTAAAATATTCCAGAAGTTCCACAAGTCTGAATGCAGCAGCTGCATTTGACAGACCCATATATTGGTTTTATGGGGTTAAACCCAATTCTAAAACATTATTTCAAGATATACATACATATTTTATTATAAACAATTTCAAAATAATACAGGCATTTTTACATTTCCGTATTGAATCTCACATATTACTTACTAAAAGTTGCACTCCCACCAAATCTTTGCAGTGCTCAGGTGTTCATTTGTTTTACCTTAAACAGAATATGTATAAATTTAATGGGAAAAAAGTGAACGTTAATGGTACTTGCAGTGGGGCAATTTATGTTTTCATGAGTTTTGCTTCCCCCATCACACTTATTTCTGGACCGATATCTTGTTAACATCACAGATTTAGTCACACATGGAACTGGTAGCAAAATAATACTGGCACAAAATGGAAAGACAAGACAGACGTGAAGGCATACTCAAGGTGTTACCAAAATAATATAATTTTGTACAGTTGCATATCTGAATTGCAATGGGAACCCATCCTTGTCCAAAGAATATTGTATAATAAAAGTAATTTCAAGAGTACCAATGTGCTTACATTCTCTGTTCTGCACAGCATCACACACAGCTTGTCTTTAACATTAAATATTAGGTAGCTAGCGCAGCTGCCTGGCTGCAGCATTAACCTCAGCTTCAAATGATAAAAATATACTTTGTTTCATTATGAGGAAAAAACATAGCTAATAACTACATACTGAAGCTTTGTAAAACATATTCAACTTTGTGATAGCCATTACCTACCTAGCTTCATTAACTAGCTAGGCTATCGCAAGGTAGCTGACTGGCTTATCAACTAGCTAGGATAGCTACCGCACTGGACAATACGTATATTAATCTGTAGACAGCAATCACCTCAAAATACAACTTACCCAGCCATACAGACACCATTTACTGGCAATATGTAGTTTTGTTTTCAACAGACTATGACCCAGGTAAGTCACTGCACAGTGCCCTTCTCCCATGAAAGCTAATTTGGGATTACCCCAATTTGCATTCAAAAATTTCTGTCTTTATGGTAGATCATGCGGGAGAAAATTATTATTTCACATTAGTACTCTGTGTGACCTCTATCAGCTCAATGTGCATTATTTTTTTGTTCTGCTTGAGAAATTTTATTTTGTTTAATGGAGGAGCACTTGGGCACAAAATGTGTCTTTTTATCAGTGGAAAAGAACTAAGTGGTACAACTCAAGTGTCACAATGTGTGTGTGCGTTTTTTGAGCACAAACAGGAAGGAAAACACACATCTTGGACATCTTTGCAGAATGCCCAGAATGTCCTGTGGCTAAAATAAAGCGACCTGGTGTCAGTAATTAAACCGACAATGAAGAACTTGACAATGAGCTGCTACGACCCAAGTTAAAGGCCATAACGATAAGGGAGATCACGCAAGGAAATCTAGGTAAAAAGTAATTTATTAAACTAATGGAGACATTAACCCCCGATTTCATAAAGGGTGTTTTTTCCTTGATAATTGTTAACTTGGCTAAACAGCAAATGAACAGGTGATGATTGAGCGGACAAATTTAGGCCGGAATTCATAGAGAGAGATCAGATCAGCTGCTGTTTATCCAACATATATGGTTAGTTACACCTGTCTAAGTAACAAAAGAAATTCTAATCATCCCAAGGGGCTTGTTTATCTCGTGTACAAGCTACCAATTCTCTGTTGGCTGGCTTGTGTGGCTGGACGTATGACCTTGGATCTCTCGGGCATAATTGAAATAGCACAGGAAGAGATGGCTGACCAAAGGCAAGGTGCCGAATTGAGGGTTTTCAAAGGCAGGACAAATCCGTTAGAAGAGTATAGCCTCATGAAGTTTGTCAAGCGATACAAAATTTCCAAAGAATCATACTGTTATATTCTAAACCTAATCGAGGCAGACATTGACCATCCCGCAAGACAAAACCATGCTCTTCTTCCAGTACACCATGTATTGCCCTGCGCTTTTACGTATGCATGTGGTGCATTCCAAATGATTGTTGGTGATACGTGTGGTGTATCACGGTCCACCTGCTGTCAAGTAGTTTGTCGTGTTACTGAGGCAATATGTGCCGGGAAAAGCCACTTCATACAATGCAGAGTGTCACCTGACACCACTACACATCGGCTAAGCGGGGATTTGCACCATTTGAGTACAAGTTTGAGTTTATCCCCACGCATACTTCTCTGTTTTAGCCACCGTACAGTAGTTGTACGTGACTAAAATAATCGGATGATCATCACCCTTTATGAATTCGGGGATAAATAATTGAAGACAGCCCATAAAGTGAAACTAGAGCAACTGGGTACCAACTAGCAGCCCCATCTCTCTAGAGTTGGGAGAAGGCAGTTTATTAAATAGCACAGGTGGGGCCATTAAGCTTCATATGGCTTTTCACAGTTCCACCCAAGAATGAGAGAGTTAATTGGATTAACACCATCTAACACTAATTTCCAATTGGGATCTTTGTATGCACATCCATCTGGCCCGTGACTTGCAAACAAGCAGACTGGCAGGGCAGGGCTGTAACACTCCTCCCCATAAAATCAGCAACTCATAGGGCCCTGAATTAATTACCCCGAAACCTAAATAATGCACAAATCACACTACCCATTTTCCAATAACATAAGCCAGGGGTGCCAAACTGGTGCCATGGAGGGCCAAGAGGCTCCAGGTTTCCATTCTGACCAGAAACTCCACCAGGTGTTTTTACTAATTAAGTCCCCTCACTCTGCTTGAAATGGAGGTAATCAGTGAAATCACCCGGTGAAGGTTTTGGCTGGAATGAAAACCTGCAGCCTCTTGGCCCTCCATGGCACCAGTTTGACACGTGACATAAGCAATCAAGCACCCATGGAGGCATCCTAGATCAGGGCTATTCAACATGATCTTGCAAGGGCCGGTGTTGGTGCAGGCTTTCATTCCAACCAAGCACTTACATACCTACTACTACTAATTAAGCCCATTAGCAAAGACTCTTGGGGTTGATTAGTGGTGTCAGGTGTGAAAGTGCTTGGATGGAATGAAAGCCTACACCCACACTGGCCCTTCCTGGACACAGTTGAATAGCCCTGTCCTAGATGGACAAGACAGAAGCAAATACTGGGACAAACAGGGCTGAAGGGCAGACCCATATGTGAGGTTTTACAATAGGGACCACAAGCGAGAACCAGTAAAATACAAAAAGGAGGCTTTATTTCTGAAGGGGGAAAAACCCCTAACAGAGCAGGCAACGGTACAGAATCCAGAATCCAAAATCAGAATTCAAAGGGCGAAATCCAGAATCATAACCAGGGCACCAATAACAACAATCAGAGTCGTACAAAAAGAGTTCAGCAAACAAGAAGGCGGCGGCGAGGTACAGGGAGTAGGCAAAAATCGTAAATCAAGGACAGTCCAGTCAGAAAGATCATCACAATTAGAACTGAACGAAAATGAACGTGGCACAAGTAAACATGAGAAGTGCTGTAAAGAGACACCTAATATACATTTCTGGGAGGTCACATGATAACAGAACACAGGTGCAAGAAGTCAGACTGATTACCTGGGAGCAACACATTAGGGAGAACCTGATCACATGAAATAGGCAGAAGCCAAAACACGGACAGGGATCACGGGACAATCCTATAGATAATTACACAGCTCCATTCAAGGAGTTCTACCGTGCATAGATACTAAGAGAAAGGAAAGCATGAACAAGTGTGGAGACTCCACTGAAATTCAGCAACGAAGATTAGGGAGAGACAAGGGGTGGAGACTAGAATAGGGTGAATGCTGAGAGCTTGTTAATCAATTAGTAAGTGCAGCTATACAATCCCGAGTGCTCGTTAGTAAGTTAGTCTTATATACAATGTTAGTTTTGGTTAGTAAATTAACAAAAACAACAAACTGTTAGTATGTGTTAGTAATATATAAAAAGCAAGGTGAAGGAAGTAAACGAGATCAGGAAGGAAGATTGAAATCCAGAAACCATTAAATCACCCGAAGGAGTGGCACGCATTACTGGGGCTGTGAGCAAAGACAAGACCAAAGACCAGACAGGGGGAGACAAAGTGCAATGCATGGAGAAATCAAAACATGGACCAGAGTAAAACTATGGCAATAGGGAAAACATGGAAAAAAACAAAACTAAGACAATGCATGAATGAAAAAGCAACCAAATCACAAAACACATTTCAAGGAATAGTCAGACATGGCCAGAATTCAAAATACACACATGGCAGTCAGAACAAGAGCATGGCAAGGCAGAAACAGAGTTAACACAGAGTAAACACAGTTAAGTGACAGAAAGGTGTATACTCCTCTGCATACAGACCCAACTGCTAAATTTGGGGATGAAATCAAGTCATTTTTTTTTTTTTTTAAATTTGGCATCTCCAATCCCACCCGAATCTGGAATGCCAAATTGGTGAACTATATACAAATCTTGCTCGTATGCGACCCCTTGCTGCCAACTCAGGAGAGTGAGGACAGTTCACGGCACTTCTCCGAAGCATGTGCCCGTCAACCACTGATTCTTATACACTCATTGGTTGAATCCTCGTAAGTTCAGAACGAGGGCGGAGGATACTTGGACATGAACAAACCCTGACAAACGTCTTCCTGACGAGCGCCCGTGTGGCCAACAGGAGGCGCTGGAGCAACGAACAAAGCTATGATTGTATCCCCAAATCCGGAAGTCCCTACCCAATTTTGAACCCCGTAGCGCGATGGCCAATTGTGCGCTACTCTGAAAAGGCTGCCGACCCCTGCCGGTGGATACGCCGGGGCTCGAACCCGCGACGTGATAGTCACCTCTGCACTGCAGCGCAGTGCCTTAACCGAGTGAGCTATCCGGCAGCAAATCAAGTCAGTTTTGAAACGGGCCTCACAGGATGGACAAATTAATGAATAGAGTTTAAATATATGGTCCAACAGAATCCAAGAAGGCCGATTATTTACACTCTTCCTAAAATCCACAAACATTTGACAAATCCTCCTGGCCGCCCGATTGTAGCGGGGAATGGATCGCTTACGGAGCCGCTCTCACAGTTCATTGACTCTCATATTCAAGATCAAGATCTATGCATTGCCTTCATATCTAAAAGATACAACGGACTTCTTGAACAAATTGTTGGAATGTAATGTGGACTCGAATGACTTTCTTTGAACAATGGATGTTTCTAGCCTTTATCCTAGTATACCTCACACTGATGGTTTAGACGCTTTGAAATATTTTTTCAATGATAGGACTGTGATGCATCCGTCTATTGATTGTTTGTTATCATTAACTAATGAAGTAATGACTAAGAATTATTTTTTTGTTTCAAGATACATACTACCTTCAATTAGCTGTCAGCTATGGGTTCACCAGTCGCCCCAAATTACGCTAACTTATTTGGGAAATTTGAGTTAGATTACATTTACAAAAACAACCCCTATTCTAAGTTTATTAAGAGCTATTGGAGGTATATTGATGATTTATTCTTCATTTGGAGTGGCAGTGCCGATGAGTTAAAGGAATTCCATGATCTTATGAATTCCAGAATGGAATCCATTAAATTTACATTGTCTTTTAACCTACATTGTATTTCATTTTTGGATGTAATGGTGAAAAAAGAGGGTAAATCTCTACACACGGAGGTCTATAAAAAAAGACAGATAGAAATACATTTTTGCACTTCAATAGTTTCCATTCTCCGGCTTTGAAAAAAAGTTTACCTTATAGTCAGCTATTAAGGATCAAACGGATCTGTCCCTCTGATGAGTCTTTTGAGACGCATGCTGAATCTTTGTATAATAACTTTAGATTGCGTGGTTATGATACTATGTTACTAGATGGCCATTTAGAGAAGGTTCGTAAGATTCCCAGATCAGTCCTTCTTACACCTAAGTCTAAGGATAGGTCATCTCAAGGGATTGGTTTGGTTTCCACATTCAGTCCCATTTCAGGGGAGATCAAACCCATAGTGAATTGGCATATTTTGGAGACAGATACACAAATTGCGGGTGCTTTTCAAACTTTGCCAAGGTATTTCTATAAGTGGTCTTCTAATTTACGCGACCTTTTAGTAAAATCAGATGTCGGCTCACCTAGACGCCCCTCACATTTTTTGTCACAGACACCCAGTGGTAACTTTCCGTGTCATAATTGTGTTCAGCGCTATTCTATGTGTAAAGGCAAACAGTTCACTCATCCAAAATCAGGTGACGTTATTAGAGTGAGGGGTAGAATAACTTGTAACACAAAATATGTTGTCTATTTGATGAAATGTCCTTGTAATCTGTATTATGTGGGGAAAACAAAACGTGAGCTTAAGACTAGCATTAGTGAACATAAGTGTTCAATCCGCAACTATGATGATAAGTCTTCTGTGGCGCGTCATTTCAATAGTAATCAACACAATCTCAGTGATTTACAATTTATGGGTATAGAGACAGTTGATAGACCATGGAGAGGTGGTGATAGAGATAGAATTCTTCTCCAGAGGGAGTCATATTGGATACATTATCTCAACACTCTCATTCCTAATGGCCTGAATGAGGAGATCTCTTTTTCTTGTTTTTTATGAAGTTTGCGATTTGATTTTGATCATCTATTACAGTAGTTCTCAAGTTCGGTCCTGGCGCCCCCCTGTGTATGCTGGTTTTTGTTCCAACTACAATTGCAATTCTTGGATTTTAAAAAGCTGTTACTTTGTCTAAATTAGCAGCATTCCATGTTTTGAGCAGTTATTTACCATCTTAAGTCACATTTGGATGGACATATCCATTCTGCTATGAAAAATAAAAACCCTTGAACATATTGTGCTTAATTTTCAATATTGCTAGGATTTTCAGGTGAAAACATTTTTACACAGATCAAATTAGACTCTGAGAAAATCAATAAGCTCCAAATTAGGTTTCTGACTACAGGTGTTTTGAGTTTTTCCCAAATAACCTGCCTGAACCAAATAAAATCAACAGGAAACACAACAGGTGTGACTCCATTGTTTGCCAAGTAAATTGTTGGGTTTTGCCACCATGTGTCAAGAGTTTCACCAATGAGGAACCTTTTGATTATTCATGTTGATTAAATGTTTGGTTAAATTGTTACCCTCTGCCAATATTTACAATATATCTCAATGTGGATATTTGCATAAATGCACCTAATTAAAACAAATCATCAGCTTGTTAAAATCTAAAGATTGCAATTGTAGTTGGAACAAAAACCAGCATACACAGGGGGGCGCCAGAACCGAACTTGAGAACCTACTGATCAATTACATAATTAGCTACTAGGTTTGTCATTAATGGATGTCAATTAGCAGTATTAATGACACCTGATTTAATTTCATTCTGAATGGCCAGTAGGAGGAGATTCATTATTATTAATTTTATTTTCATGTAACAATGTAATCAGTGACTGGGGTTTGTCATTACAGCCTATCTGTGTGTATTATGCATGCTAATTAAGTAGTATTAGAGACACCTGTTTGATGCCCATAGTGATGAGATTACCTGTGCCTATAAAACACACCTGTGTCAATTGATCTTGTTTGCCATACATGCTGAGGAAGGGTATCACCTGAAACGTCCCATAATGTGGCATTAAATATACTTTTTATGCATTTGGAGTGCTGCCTATGCCTTCTTGATTAAGGCAGAAACAGAATCATGGCAAGGCAGAACCAGAATCACAATACCATACTCATGCAACAGGTCAGTCTCCATGTGACACTTTCAAAAATAGACATGAGTAGCAACCAGAAAATCCAGATCTGGAACATAAGACTAGCCTAATGGAAAGCACACAAAATCCAGGTCATATGCATACTAAAGCAATCCATATCAGGCGAGCAATAAAGCCCAGATCATGGATAGGACAAAGCATATCTAGATGTTCAACAACCAAAAATGAAACTTTCAGGACAAAGGAGAATGAAATTGATGAACTCCAGACCTGACACCACAAAGCTAGCCCACATGACAACCAAATAAATTCCAGATCTGATAAAAACAAAGATAGCCCATTTAGCAAGTGAACATAGTCCACATCTCGGACAGCACATAGCAAGCATTTATGGCTGCGAACAAAGTCAAGATCTCGGATAGCACAAAGCAAGCACCTATGGCTGGTGAACAAAGTCAAGATCTACTCTGCTGCCCATAAAGTTGGAACAATCTTGCATTCAGCACATCCAGTAAGAATTAGGAGCCTTTAACTGAAATAGTTGATGAGCAAAAGCAAAATGTTGAAGTTTTTGGTGATATTTCTAGGCCAGTGACCTTGATAAAAAAGGCCAAGGTCACCTTTAGGCTCATCATTTGTAGGGGCTTATGAGATGCATGTCCAGTAAAAATTAGAAGCCTGTAACTGAAATTGTTGATGAGATAAAGCAAAATGTGTTGACGGACGCACACATGCACGCACAGACGCAGCCCGATACCATAGCTCCCGCACCGCGAGCAGCGGGAGCTAACAAAAAAGGAAAAACAAAGTGGCAAGTCACTCTGGCCTTTCCCGATGACTATCCAACAAAATATCACTTCTGAGCACTGGTTGACTAATTCTTAACATTTATTGGTATCAAGAACAAAGCCAAAACCAGGAAACATTGTTCTCTTCCCCACAAGAGGTATATTGAACCAGAGCTGGACTCGTGAGAGCCCACACCTCTACCAGCATAGCTGGATTTGAACTTTGGCTTATATCTCAGCTACACTTTGGCCTCGATATGCCTAAATTCAATCACTTGTTCCTCTTGTGCTACATCATGCAATGTTTGGTTGAAACAGCCATTTTTGAGATATCCTGCCAACAAACAGACAGACAGACCAGCGACTAACTGAACAAAATGACATGGTTGTCGATATCAACAACTAATAAACAAAAGCAAAAACATAACTTCCTTGGTGGAAGTAATTAAATAATTTCTCCTTAGAGTTGAGACTGTTCAATTCTTCAGAAGTAGTACATAATTGGATCAAACAATTTCACCTCACGGTTCAGTCTGTTCAATGCACCAACCAAAGAAACGAACAATACAAAAAATACAAACTAAATACTCCGCAGCCGGTCAAACAGAATTTCCCTATGCATCTCCAAATAGCACAAATGACAGAACTCCACAAATCAGCCTCACCAGGTACCCCAACACTCAAATGCCAAACTCGATCCAGAGTTCAGTACTACACAGCGCAAAGCTGAAAAATGCATAGGCACAAGGACAGGCAGTTTTAAAAAGTAGCCAAGACTCATTACCAAAAAGAGCTGCATACAAAAAGCACAAAGTGCACTCCCATTTGTTCACAACCAGCTGAGGGAAAAGACAAAATAAGCCCTATCCAGCAATGGCACAGGCCATTACAGACTACCAAAGTGGCTCAAAAAGAACAATATGCCTCAGCTGGACAAGCCCCCTATTGTTCCGACCCAAGTCAAACGCCGTAACAGAAACAGAGATCACACAAGGAAATATAAGTAAACAGCAATATATTGAGCCAAGGACATTAAATAATTGAGGCCAACTCATAAAGTGAAACCACAGCAACCAGGCACCAACAAGCCGTCCCCTGTCTCTCTCAAGAATAGGCAGAGGGCAGTTCATTAAATAGTACTTTGCACAGGTGGGGCCAATGAGCTTCAGTTGGCTCATCACATTTTCACCAAAAGCTGGCCACACACTGAAGGATAAAATGCCCGATGTCTTGCCTGATTTGCTCTCCACCGACGTTCGGAGGCTTGTCTCCGCTGACCATCTGTCTGAATAATCCTCAAGTATGTGGTGTCAAAGCCATTATTTTACAGCCCAAAATTGGGTCGGAGCAGGTCATTGTAAATATTCAGAGCCATTTTCGTGAGAAAATGGCACTTTTTGAAGAAGTTGAGGAGTTGACCCCGCTGGAATTGAATGAAACATGGCACATTGGTAGATACGGATGTCTCGCAGGAAAATTTTTAGGTCCGTATCTCACTTTGCCTGCCGGTGATGCCACCTGGAAGCCACTAAAGTGGCTCAGTTTTGCTTTTGACACCACATTTTATATGAACTATCATGACTTAAGCGTACACAGTACCAAATATGTTATACTTTTATCATGCCCTTTGACACTTCAAGTCTACTAAGACATCAGTACCACATCACTGCCAAGCTGGGTAACTACGTTATTGAACCAGAATTATTAGAAAAATAGCAATAAAACTGAAAATGGGAATAAAATAATATACCAGACATACACTAATCTAGAATGCTTTATTTTGTGTTTACTCAAAACAAGACTATCATTTTCAGTGAATAGCACTTTGGTATCTTGCTGGGTTAGTGCAACGGGCAGCCGGAAAGATGGTCGAAACTGATTTTGGTGCATCCTTGTAGGATATTTTCTCAGTAACCCAGATATGTAATGTGGTAGTAAAGGCCATTTGCTGTGCTTTTGGAACTCTATTTTCAGGAATACCTAGCATTTCTTTGGTATTATCTACAATGTCAAGCTAGACAGAGCCAAAGTTGGAGGAAAACTCAAAACAGACCATTTCATAGCAGGTCGTGCCTATGTTTAGCTCGCATTATTTTGTTTACCCAGCAAGATAGAGATCTGAAATTCTCTGGTTACACAGGCCCTTTGGGTTACATTACACCATTTGTAAAATCTCAATGGTGGTATTTTCACTGTAGATGATATTTAACAACAAAAGTTGGAAAATTTCACCCTCAGGGGGCGCTGTATGCTGGTTACAAGTACTGGCTATCCCCAGCAATGTACCAAAAATTTTTTTACCTCCGCCAAGGAGGTTATGTTTTAGGCAGTATTTGTCAGTTTGTTAGCAAGATAACTCAAAACGTTATGCACCTATTTTGATGAAATTTTCAGAGAAGGTGGGTATTAAGTCAAGGAACAGGTCATTCAATTTCAGCATATCTAGGCCAAAGTAGAGCTGAGATATACGCCAAAGTTCAAGATGTCAAGTCTTTCCAATGAGCCGGAGTTCCAATCGCTGTGTTTTTGGGTTTTGCTGCCTCCTGCCGGAGGTCAGCGCTCTCTGAGTGCTTTTCTAGTTTTTTTAATTGTGATGCACACAGCTAGTTTTCTGAGAAAAAGTGTAAAACATCCACTGAAAAGAAAAAAAGTATAAGGGATTTAGTTCTATTATGCAGCATAAATTTGTGTTACTGTATGCTCCAGCCCAGGGAATCAAGAGTGGAGGCAGGGTAAAATCCAATGGGCAGATTTATTGAGAGCAGTACAGTAATGTTTGAGGACGGAACCCCCAAGGAAGTGATGGTGACAGAGCCCCAGAGGAAGACAGCACAGTTCAACTCTCAAATACATTTTAGCTCACCGGGACGAATAATGTCAGGAGAGCTATTGTCGTACCCCCGGCGTCCGCATCCGTCCGCATGCAGAAAAACTTTAACCTTGCCCCGGCGAGCTTTGTTGTCTTTCTGACAACTCTTGTTGAATTTTGTTTCTATCTGCTACAGAGGCTGAGATATCAGCTTTTAACTAGATGTTGACATCTGGGTGCTGTTTTCCAGAAAACCTCAGGTTTTAGGGGTTCTTTTCAAAATCGCCCATAGGTTTTCATAGGCGTTTTTTGAATAGGCCTCAGGCCTAAATGGGTTCTAAACTTGTTCTGAATGCCAACAAAACAAAGCTCATGATGTTCTCAAATGCAAAATCTCAGTTTCAATCTGGGGAGGCGGACCCGGAAAACTGTGTTTTGCTGCCTCGTCCCGCCTAGATCCGCCCTCCAAAGAGCTGGCAAGTAAGAAGAAAATGGGCATACGGGGAGTGGGGGCCATAGCGGAAGAGCCGCCCCAATGAGGCATTTCAGACAGAGACTACCATGGACTCCAAATGGGGTTTTTTGAGGATGGCAGTATAAGATAAATAATGACCATTTTTTGGACTTCAAACAATCAGGAGTACTCTAGGGGAGTCCAAGATCAAAATATACATTTGGAAATGTAGCATAACAAGTACCCTTTAAAACCTGGGACTCCCGCAGCAATTTCCCAAGATGATTTCTGCATTTTTGAGCCCCGCTGTCACATTTCTTTCTAGGTTTTAGAGTCTTTAGCCTTAAATTTCCACTTTAGGAGCAAGGTAAGCTGTATTTGTATAGTTCAAATTCAACCACTCATTCATTGGACAGTAACAACATGCACCCATGTCGGCCATTAACCAATCACAGTGTCTTTTATTTATGCAAAATATTAATTCACCTCATCCCGTTCCAGAGCAGGCCCAACACAAACAACAATCAGAGCACTGTATAAGCATTATTTTGTGTTTCTGCCGATGAATGTTTTCATCCCAATCCTCGCAATGGGCCCTTTCACGCGCCCGTGTATTAATGCGGCCTTGGCTGCAAATTAAATTCATTAATCAGCTCTGCCGTAGTATGCCGACCACAACGCACCTGAAGCATACTGCATGACATCAGCGCTAGAACACAAACAGGCAAGGTCAACATGACGTCATACAGTTTCAATGAATCCAGTGGGAATTCCGGAACGGTGAGAGTTTTCACGACTGAAGCGATGAGGAATCAGGAGACAGAGAATTAGTTCTTACTTCGGCAGATATGTAGGAATACAACATTCCTCGACCCTACCTGTATGGGCGATCAGCAAGGCAAGAGATGGACGACCAAGTGGGACATGCAGCTGATACCATTCCTGATGATGCCTTATTATTACAAGATTGCGTTGGCAATACGACTTGGTATGTTATTTTCCTATAGTGTGAATTACGGTAACATTTATTTGAAAACAATCGTAAATTAATCATGTGTATAAGGAATGACTTGACGCAGTTTAACATCCCTGATCTTCGCAAATATATTGGGCTATTAGCTAGCTTCAGTGGCGTGCCGTCAGATGTCAGGAAGGCCTTCAGTAACATCACCCTTTCCCACATAAATTGTTTGCGATCAAGTTTGCCTAATTAACAATCAAACAATTTCTTAACTGAACAACTACCCCTAATGCATGACACATAATGATTAAGAAATGCGAATGACAAAGCTATTGCCTGTTGGCTATGTTGATATAATTGATGTGACTCCGCAAGGATGAAAATCTGAAAAAAAAAAATCTGAAACTTTGGCTGACTTTGCAGCAATTATATTCGTCATCACTCAGCTGTGCATCGTAGGCCTACCTGACAACGCCATTTCGCTGTCACTTCATTCAGACTGTAGAACGGATTTTCATGGCTCATTGCTCAATGAGCCTTGCAAACTAATGTACGCGAATATGTGCTGTTTCACTAGCTACACGAGAGCAGAAATTAGAAGGACTTGTTGATATTTTTCACTGTCGTTGATGTGTGGAGTAAAACGCTGTATAATTTCATAGTGCAATGTATAACGAGGCTTTCAAAAATAAATGACTAGTCAGTTCTGCCAATTAGTCTGAGCAACTGTTGCTAATCGGGAGAGGTAAACTGCGAGAGGGGTAGGGTGGAATTTGTGAATACTATGTCCGGTTTTATCAGAATTTCTACAAAATTTGACTACACGACGCTGAACCATTTCTCAAAAAGCTAGATAAACAATCAAAACAACGCGAGTGAATGGCTGAAAGCACAGTATGGCTGTTCAGGTGCGCCTGGCGCCGCTGGTACATTGATTTGTGTTCAAAGAGCTGGCGTCCGATGCCTTGAACAAGAGCGCTGGCCTAGTTTTAGCCAGGCAGCCAGGCAGCGCGAAACGGTGACTTTCAAACCTTGGTGACACGGCAACAAAGGACCACCGGGTGGAACAGGTCTCTCCAAAATGGTGTTGGGTTTGCATTCAAACAAAACACGAAATTAGAGCGAAAGTAAAGGAAGGGTTTTCTTGCTTTTTAAGCAGAGATAAAGTCATCAGTGCATCAAATTGAGAGCGCATAGCTATTCATTGAAAACATAGACTGTTCCGATTCATCAAAGATGACACCAATTAAATACGAAAGTCAACAATTTTGTGTTCAAACTCATTTTAATTACAATAAGATGTTATTCTTCACTCACAGGCAAACCTTATTTTCCTTCTTTTATGAGAATAAATGTCAAAATTTTTTTTGCGAGTATGTTGCCTCATTTAATAAACTTTTGAAGTGGATTAAAATGCGAATGTATTTGCATTGCAGTCAAGCCGCATTGTGTTGTTGAAATTCCTTAAAAGCCAAGCTTCTATTTGTTTAGAATTTGTGAATAGTATTTGCCAAGACTGCCCAATTAGGTGCAAAGGTCAAATATGTGGAAAATGGAGGGTACACTCATTGCAGTTGGAATGGGTTGTTGCAGAGGTGTAGCATGACTGCATGTAAGATGCCCCACACTCTGACAGCTGTGAGTAATCCATGCCTCCCTGCTGTCTCTTCTGTCATCAGATCTATTGTAAACACATCCCTTGATCTAAGCATTATACCTGTATCTTTAAAAAGTTCCACAGTAAAAAGTTTGCCTTAAATCCTGAGGATCTCAACAATTTTTGATGAATCTCCAAAACTGGCTTTGTGGAGGTTGAGCCCGTGATATTAAGTCAGCATCTTGGCTCTTATATCCTGGTTTTTTTTTTTTCTTCTTTTTGCTTGAGCCATGTCACTGGTTTCTAAGCACAGGAATGGTTTAGAGACTGCCCTGGTCAGAGTCAGTAATGATGTGCTTTTTGCTGGTGACTCAGGGTTTGTTTTGTAAGTTTACTTGCTTCAGTTGGATCTGAATTGCATTTTTGATATGGTTAGGAACGGGGATATATTGGTATTTTCCCACTAGAATTGTGTGCAATGAAGTCATCTTCCACCAAGATATTTTAAAGCAGTTGCACAATTTGCAATTTACAGATGAATTTCATTGCATAAGATAGCTTCTTTATCGTGTATAAGTCATGCTTTTCCACTCTGGCTGATTGTAAATAGTATGCCTGTTCTGTGTTTTCTTGTTAATGCTGTGCACATTAAGTCCAATGATGGCTCTCATGGTCATTAAATAGGCAAATAATATGAAACAGTTTTTCGCGATCAGGTGCAGCCTATTGCACAAATGCTGTTTCCACGTGATATCCTCATGTTCCAACTTAATAGTGCCTCCAAATACACTGCTACAAACATTGATAAATTGTTCAAAGATGATAAATATGAAGTCAAACACCATTTATCGCCTGCAAAATCACCAGATCTAACCATAATTACATTTTTATTGGATGTTCTGGAGTGCAGATTGCTCACTAGTTTTATGCGTCAAAGAGCAGGAGACTACCAGTGTCTTTCTAGAGTAATGGCCAGTATCCCACATCACACAGTTAAGAAATTGTAAAACAGCAATCTTTAAACAATTGAAACTGTTTTGAGAGGAAACAGTTGGCCTGTTTATAATTGGCTTTTAGATATTACATTTTAGGCATTTCTACTTTTTTGTTCCTGTAGTTTATTCAAAAAATACTGACACAATTCACACAATTTACTCTGCGAGTGGGACATGATAGCACTTGAACCCCCCAAATTATCCAGTTGATGGTTATTCATTCGAGACAAACCAAAGGGTTAATCATGAAGTGTTGTTCAGATATTCATAAGAGTGTCCACTGGCTGACTTAAAAATGTGAGTTAACGAAATTTGAGTAAAACCTTAAAGTGAAGCTTTTTTTCAAATCAAAATTAGTAAAGACAATGGATAACTTCAACTTTCAGAAACATATAAACTTTCGTTCAATGCTGAAGTCTTATTTTTGCTCCAAAATTTCCATAGGCCCCAGGCTGAACCCTAAACCCTTTCTTGACTGGTCTGTAGTCTTAATCCTCACCTCTTAACCAACCAAGAATCTATTTCTAATACCAATACCAAACGAATTTTTCGCGCAACAGATTAGCTACATTCAAAGACAATGCAAAGACATGAATACAGGCGTTATGGGCATGTTAAGCAGCTTTTACACCGGATGCAAAATGAATTTTTCGCGCGACAGATTACATTCAAAGTCATGACCGCTTATCAGCTACTGCATGTTAGTTCGCATTGCAGTGTGGAAAAAAGCCACTAGATGGCAGTATTGACTTTTTTTGTTAAGCCCAGTCTGGAGCTAGGTTTGGGCATGTCCTGGGCATGTCTGAGAGGGGAAAGTCCCAGAGGAAAAAAAAAAGTCGAAAAGGTGGGAGGGGGCTGCAAAAGAGTATATAAAGAGAAAAAGTGAGAGAGTAAAGTAGAAGGAGAAATTGCAAGGAGAAGGATACATTTGACCAGACCTGTCACTCTTTTTAGACTTGTGAAGTTTTTTTTGTGAATTTTTGCCTGTGTTTGAGCATTTCCCTGTCCCAGGACATCACCAAGCAACCCCATCTCAAGGGACTGTAAATATTTTTTTTCTTGTATATATCAATCTTGGTCAGTAGTATAAATTGTAGGTTAGTTATCTTTGTTTAATTAAATCTATTTAAGTTTTGAAATTTTGTCAGTCATCCCTTGCTGTATGTATGTCATAACAAATTGGGGCCATAACAGCGTGCTCTGCAAATTAAAAATGCTACCGGTAACTTATATGCAGCAATTATGATCGGTATGCTTGTGTTACATCGTTAAGAATCAATGTGACAGTTTCATCATAACGTTGCCTGATTGTAGCCTCTGCAGTTGAAGCTAAACAGAGAGGTGCTGTAAGTGTCTGCCGAGTTGGGCTGCAGTTAGAACAGACGTAGATTTTGCAGAGCTTGGGGTGCATTTCTTGGGTGCTTATGAAACAATAGCTTTACTTATCCATGACCTTTATGGTCAGCCTGATACATCTCCAATGTCTGGTCAAGCTCTCTGATACTACCGGTGAAAGCAATAGGGAAGTGCACAGGCTATAACGTGTCCGGTATAACAAACGATTTCTCTGCGTTGCCATCAATTGAATATTAAATTCTTTCCTGTAAAAGAGATTGATTCATTAGCTCCACATAAGCAAGGGTTCAAGCAGACGGAACTTACGGTCTGTAAAACCTGTATTATGTTCATGACATAACCGGAGCTCTGTTGCACGCTATGCATAATGCGCCCATTTTCCGCGAGGAAAAGCTGGTCATTCCAAAGGAATAAGAAAACCATTATCACGGGCAATTTCCGAAAAGGCTGTTTAGCTTGGAGCTTTCGCTCCTCCGTCATATACCAGCGCAGAAGCTGTTCGTTTCTCCACGCTAACAACATACCACAGCTGTGCACACGAATCAGCAGGTCCTAATATACACCAAAGGAGTCCATAAAACCCTGTTTACACTGGACTTGCGCGCAGGTTGCGACCAAAAAATGGACAAAAATTGCCATCACTCTCACTGACTCTTGATGAGGTTGCAAGTAATTCTCAATAAACTCTCAATGGTCTCAAATTCAATCTCTCTGATCTTTCACTCCCTATCGATCTTGAAGGGGTTTACGATTGTTTTGAGCTGTTAAAAAAAATTGCATAACTTTTGCGAGTGTGTGCGAGTGGTCAGGAAAAAATGCAGATCTCAAAAACAATCGTAATGAGCTCTCTTAACTCTCAAGTCACTCTTAACTCGGTCTCACAGGTCTTGATGGACTCTTGATAGACTCTCAAACAGGTTGCATAAATAATCTCCAAATATCGGAATATTTTACATTATGCGACTATGGGGATCGTTTTTGCGAGCTGAACAAGATTCAAGTTTCCTATATAAAGCCATTGTTTTAATCGGTTCATCACTTGCTGCAACGATCGCATCAACAACACAAGACCAAGAGAGACCAAACAAGAGAAAGGAGAGTCATCGTAAATTATGTCGCATAGATCGCCTAATTTTTATTGATATGTTTCAAATGTGGTCTCACTGGAAGCTTAGTGTGAACGCAAATTAGCGATTAGATTGGAGAGTATACAAGAGTATACAAGACTTGTGTGAGTTCATCAAATCGATGTGATCTCACAAGTCGCAGCAGTCGCCATTTCAGTCGTATTTTGGTGTAAACAGGGCACAAGCTGTTGGTCCACTTTTAGCTGCTCCTCACTGTCTATGTTTTCCTCTAAACTCAGACCCACCGGATTTCTATGGTCTCTGGTCTACACTGGGCATGTCGACAGGTTCTACAAATGTGTCTATATGGGGTGGGTTCTAACTTCCCCAGCATCCTAGCTAGGAGTAGTAAAACCGCTGTACTCACCAATTGTTGCCGTAGCAAACTGAAGCCGATAGCAAATTCGTGCTTGAGCTGCCAGACTTTCGCACTGCGTCCTCCACTTTTGTCGTTGCGTTTATTAGAACAAGTTGATTTCATTAGATCTATACACATGTACTCCGTTAGATTGCAGAATATACCCGCCGATTCCTTCAGGAGGCGTGTCAGTTTCACTCTGGAGTCGGACCAGGAAAACTGTGTTCTGCTGCCTCGTTCCGCCTAGATCCGCCCTCCACAGAGCTGGAAAGTGGGCGCACGGGGAGTGGGGGCCATAGCGGAAGAGCCACCCCAACGAGGCGTTTCAGGCAGAGACTACTAATGGCGTTTTTTGAGGATTGCAGTATGAGTGAAATAAGTACCCTTTTTGCTTTACTTTGTGTGATCAGGAGTACTCTAGGGGAGTCAAAGACCAAAATATAAACTTGGAACCATAACATATTAGGTCACCTTTAATCACAGCAAATTTTTGATTGAACAGGGGGGGGTTACTTTTCACATAGGGCAGTAGGTTTGGATATCTTTTTTCCCTTGATAAATGAAATCATCGTTTAAAAACTACATTTTGTATTTACTCGGGTTATATTTTTAATAATACTTCAATTTGTGTGATGATCTGCAAAATGTTAGTGTGACAAATATGCAAAAAAAAAAAAGAAGAAGAAATCAAATCAGAAGGGGGCAAATACTTTTCCTCAACACTGCAGGCTACCACACAGCCCATCTGAGAAATAATAAAATAATAATTACTGTTGCTACACTGTGTGGCATGCTTACTAAATAAATAAATCAATCAAGAAACTCTTATGGCTGCCTTATTACATCGACTGTATGTCTGCCTAAGCCAGGGAATGCTTAAATTATCCTACTCTGGAGAGAATATTCACGTTATGGCAATCATAGGCTATTTGATAAAGGGGAAGACCATTTACATCATTATTTTCTCTTCTTTTTTTCATGAATGACCTAACAGCTCCCGGGAAAATAATTCCGAAATTCTGTATGATCCGTAGCACACCCTTCCTCTCTCAACGCCAGTTCTTCCACAGAGAATTTGCTGGTAGTCGGCCGCCTCGTGTCGGTCAGCGTTCGGCGCACTTCATCCATTCACCACTGCAGTGGACTCAAGACGCTTCTGTCATGTTTAAGCGGGAACGCACTATGTTATGGGTCCCGCGTGTGTCAAACGATTAACAGCGAGCTTTACGTAGGAGATGTAAACGCAAAAAAAAAAAAACCTGTTACTAATTAAACTAGGGGCGACTTGCCGATTTATTGATAAAATAGGGAAAATAATCACAGGATATCTGTATGCTTCATCCCAGGCAACGTGCGCTCTATTGGAATATTGTGAATGCCCACAGATGGCAGCAGAAAACCTCCCTTATGAAAATATCCACGTTATTTCGTCGTAAAACTATAGTATAATGGCATAACTGTGGTATTAGCCTACCATAGTTAGCATAGTATACCTACAGTAGTAGCTACTATAGCCATCACATTATAACTACCGTTACAGTATAACCACAGTCAACAGTTACTACTATAGTCAACACAACTGTATTGCTGTTGTCTGATTAGTATCACTATAGTAACAATACACTACAGTTGCGAAAATACAATCCATTTACAATGAAATAACTTGCCTGGAACTACAGTAGGCCTAATTTTTAATAAGGGCTAATATATCCATGAAATGAAGGCTAGGTATATAAATTAAAATTAACATTAAGCATAATGCCGCGTTAGCCTAGTTATTATTGTTGGTCATGTATTCGCAATTCAAAGTGAAAGATACCATTTTACCCATAAGCTCAGTAAAGTCACTTTGTTTCTTTAAAAAGTTAACTTTCTCCTTCACACAAACGTGGCGCACTACATCAGTGCTCTTGTGTCCTGAATAGATACTTTCGCCCCAGTTTCTCCTTCGGGAACGGAAGGCAAGCATCTTGAAGCAACTGCATACCGTCTGAAGGCTGAAAATTATGTTGCCTATGCAGTAAGGACGCTACTCATGCACCTCCTCTGTACCTTTGGAAGAAAAAAAAAACGTTCTGCTCAGTGACGAGGTTGCTCCATTTTAAGTAACCGAATCGTCTATTTTGAATATTTATGAATATGGAATTAGAAAACAATGGGGACAATCTGCTACTTTGTCTGGCCCAAAACCAGCACCATGGTTGGATTAGGGTGTCCGGTGAGTTCTGATTTTTCCACGTATTTGTAACTTGGGTGTCCTCGTGGCTTTGAATAATCGCACCCTCAAAATCTGAATTAGTATGCAAGTGCTTGCATAGCCTGTGTATGGAAGATCCGGATCATTCCGGCTTCAAGGACGCTAGAGTCCAACACAAGAAATGTGCCAAAGGCTACGTGATGAAATGTGCGAAATAAATTCTGCGTTTTGCGGGGTCATCTTTGAGTAAAGTTAGGCTTCCTGTAACCGCCTGGTGGTGATGTTTCACGTGCTTTAGTCTCACAATTGGCGAGTTTCTTTAACGAAAAATAATTTGGCGTTAAGCTTGAATTTCCCTACTTTTCGGCAGCCCACTGATGTAATAATTGTGCAGATCTTTGCGAAGGTGTTATTGGAGGAATTATTTTCTTTATTGGATTAATTCACGTTGTTTACTAGTAATATTCTTCTTATCTATTTCTGAATATGCACTGAGGTTCCAGGCATAGGCTTAAGTTTGATGCGAGATTTGGTCGGGACGCGGAAAATAAGAGCTCCCGTTGTGTACATTGAACAATATTGGCACTAATACGGGAGCGCACGCTGCATTTTAAATTTACAGGGATTATCCTCAAGAGTGTCTCTTTGGTTTATTAGGATGCTGAGAGAGGTGCCACTGTAGTTCTTATAGATAGGTGCCATATTAATATGTAACCCCAACTCGGGTAAAGTTGGGATGGTGAGGAAAATGCACACAAAAATAGAAAGCAGCGATTTCTAAATTAGTTTTCACTCTTATTTCGCTGCAGACAGCCTGAAGACAAGATGTTTTATGTCTGTTTGGTCAATTTTAGTTTCATTTGTAAATATAAATCAATCCTTCCATTTAAGCCTGGAACATATTCCAAAAATGTGGGTATGGGGACAGTTTGGGGTTAGTGATGAGAAATTTGAATAATGATCTGATTTGAAACAGTTGATGTCAGCAGATGATTGCACTGCAAATTTAGTACAAATATTCATTCTTGGAAAGGTCAAGTCCTTCGGGAACAAAGATGGCCCGGAATTGCCAATTTTCCCACACATGCTTGAAAAAAAATTGTTGAACGGTTTAAAAACAATGAATATTAAAGAAAAATTTGATTGGATATTTCACTATCTATGGTGTTGTGTTTTACCGGTGTCTTGTGCATGTATTTGCCTCGTTTCTGTCGTGTGCTGTGTTTGTTTATTCTAGTGGTCCCTGTCTGGTCTTCCAGCCTGACTAAACCTCCCCAAGTCCACATTCCATTTCATGTTTTTGTAGTCTCCTTGTCTCTGACTGCATCACACATTCAGGAGTGGAATTTGATATTCCCTCACTTCCTTCTCAGCTGTTCTATATTCGGGCCGGCTCTAAGCTTGAGTGATTTATCTGTTCTTATTAATACCAATTACTAACCATTACTAACATGCACGGAAAGGTGTTTTATTAGATAGCTACGTACTAATCATTACTAAATTAGTTAGGGCATCGACTGGTTGAGTTCCCACGTTCACTGTTTTCAGATCTCTGTGCTATTCTATTCAAAGTTTAACATCTTCCCTTAATCTTGTTGTTGAACTCCTATGCTGAACGCGCTCATTATTCTCAAAGCTCATCATAGTTTAATTGATCAGTCTTTGTCTAAGTCTGCATTTCCATCTTGTTTCCCACGTCTTGTTATCATGAGCTTTTCTACTCATGTGCTGCCCAGGTATTCCTCGTTCCTGTGATCCCGCCCACTTGCCCATATCTGGCAGAGGCTGGAGGAAGGCTGCAGATGGAACCTTTTGTTGTCAAACCTTGTCGTCATGACCTGTTGTCGACCACTTTGTCTTTCATGTTGTCCATGTCTTATTCCATGAACCTGTTGTCTTCATGACCAGTTCACCATGTTGTCTTCTTGACCTGTTGTCTCCATGAACCTGCTTGTGCCATGTTTTTATTGTTTTTGTAAATAAATAGTCAATTAAATCTTGTCAAATCTTTACTTTGCCTGTTAAATCTTTACTTTATAAATAGGTGGCCTAATAACGAGGAAAATAAGTATTCACCGCATCAACATTTTTCTCAGTAAATATATTTCTAATGGGGCTATTGACATGAAATGTTCACTAGATGTGGGTTACAACCGAAGTGTTCCACACATACAAAGAAATCAAAACAAATAAGTCCAGAAATTAAGTTATGCGTTGAGGTGTATTCCTCTGGTGCTTGCAGCAGGGTCTGGGGTTACCAATTAGCTTGGGGGTCAGTCCATATCTAAGCATCCAGACCCTCCCAGATGACCACCTCAGAAATTTCTCAAAAAATTCATATGGGTACCTCTGGTGGACTTATGAAATAATACCAAGTAGTAGACCAATATCCCTAATAGTTTTGAAGTGATGGCCTGTCACAATTTTAAGTATTTTTTTTTTTTTTTTTTTGACGAAATTGTGTTTCATCCTACTTTTGGCTTCCACATCCAATTGACCATATCCTTCAAATCTTTAACATAGATTGTCAACTTCATCTGACAAAAAAATTGGGATGGTGTTCAGCCTAGTTTATTTTATGTGAATTTTTCAATAGACACACCATATTGGCCATTTAAACGCACCATTGTACATCATAAAATGCTATAGATTTGTCGAAAGTCTGAATATTAAGTAATGTTCAGTTCATCATGTTAAAATTTGAACAAACAATTAAATCTTCAGACAAGCACAAACTTATTTCATCTTACAGCATCGTTAAATCTGCAATCTGAGGTAAGTGAAGTGTGATGACTGAATACATAATTCGTCTGAACTTATTTTGGTATTGCGTAATGATGACCAGTATGAAAGAGCTCCAATGATCAGATTATCATAATCCCTCAAATCATGGAGGGTAAGAGGGATGTACTACAGTGTGACTTAGGCACCAAATTTGGTGATGAATGTCACAAAACATGCATGACAAGAAAAACTGGCTTCTTCAGAGTGGATACCTTAAGCAATGAGGCTCAAGAATTGCTCGCCTGGAGATCTGGAGTTATGCATGAGGAAATTGAGTTTTCATCAAGAGAAGATGTTATCATCTTGGTTTATGAGTGAACAGCGTACATGTGCAGATCCAGGAAATATTCATATAAAACAGATTTCATGTATAATTTCAAGTATAATTTCCATGTTTTGGTGTAGCAATTGTATAAGTTTGGCAAAAATTACATAATGAGATTAGAAGCAGCATTCTTATGGTCTCTAACAAAAACCATGTGAACTATTCCAATGTAGTAGTCGTACATGTAATCCATTTTTAAGTTTCAAATAAAACAATGATTTTGCTTGAAAAATTGTATTGAAGTTATGTTTTGCATGTATTTAGCTGTTTTAAAGAGCCTAGATGTGGCAAATGTGCTGAATTTGGCAATTGATGCTACACATTGCTGAATTTTCAAAAATATCTGCTCGAAATAGGTAACATCATTCAAAAAATTGCAGTAAAAAAAAAACGAGCCTGAACACCATCTCAATTTTTTTGTCAAATGAAGTTGACAACTATAGCAATCTATGGTAAAGATTTGAAGGATGTGGTGAATTGCGCACATGTTGAACCATGGACTTCAAAAATGCAATTTCTACCATAAAATGAAAAACGAGTAAAATAAAAAAAAACATTTTTCTTCTCATTCCTGCCAAGATACAAACAAGATTTAAGTGGATTACCTATGAGAGGTATCATGACTGGTCACAAAAAATAAATAAATAAATAAAAATCAAGCTTGAATTCCCAAAACCTTCTGATCTGTAGCATTTAAAAGTACAGCAATTTTCGCGATTTTTGGTTTTTCAACCAAATTTGGAGCCCTAATGTGGAGCAACCAAGGTAGAGACCAAATGGCCAACAGGAGAGTAGTAAAGAGTGGAGATTCACTGTTGCGCTCATCTGATGTCACGCATCGCCCTTCCGGCAAAATGGCAGCTTAGTAGTAGCCTTGGGACTGCCACACAAAAACGCTCACAACTTTTTCTTAAATGGTCAAGTATGCCTGAGATTTTTCTCATGGGCTCTTAATATTATAGCTATCAACCTATGCATGTACTTAAACCCCGTTGTCTATTCCTTTACCTGAGAGACTTTGTTCAGATTCAGCGACCATTTGAGCCATCTTAAGTGCTGACCTAACCACCAGTGACAAAAGTGGAAAGCACTCAGTCCCACCAGGAGAATATGGCAAGAACACTGTGCTCCAAAAATGTTTCACTCATTGTAATGCCTTGGATTCTATCTCTGAAACATCTGTATCTACCTGGTAAACTTTCCATTCTTCCAAAACTCTGGATACATCCATTTTTGGCTGGTTCATACTTTTTGGGGCAGTTTTAGCATCTCTATCCAAAATCCTCAATTACGTGTCACAAGGGATTCCATTGTTCAATGAGTCTCTCTATTGCTGGTCCAAGACTAATCCAACATACCTCTGTTTGCCCTTTGAAGTTTTGCAAAGCTAAGGCTATTTCCAGCTGTATGTCTGCATAGTCCTCTCCCCTGGCAGCACTATGGTGGAATTAGCTATGGATGTTCAGACATAGTTGATCTATGTCCTTGTCATATTGCTGTAGTCCTTCTCTGAATGCATTTGCTCGATGTGTTGTACACAGCTTCCAAGGTCCATAAATCCACCTATATCAGAATGATGTTCTTTGATCAGCTCCTGCAATTTTCTAAAAAAAAAAAAAAAAAAAAAGGTTTTGTTGATGTTTATCCCATCACGAGTGAGTGTGATCTCTTTCTCTGTGGGCAACCTGTCATTAGATATTTGTTCAAACATGCTGGTAGCAATCATATCTCCTTTGGCGTGACCAAAGGACAATGACGTACAGGAGACTGCCAATATTTCATTATCAGTAGGTGACCAGTACTGTCAAGACCATTTTCTTCTTTACTTGAGCAGTGCTCGTTTCATAAAAGTGCATCAAGAATGGAAGGTTGGAGTTAATCAAATCTGCCACAAACACACCTGAGGCCCCAAGCCACGACTGATCATGTAGGATGCACTTGTCCTGCTTATTCTGAAGCTGGTCGCAATTTTACTGTCGGGAAACATGATTTTAAAGTTATTTCCTATGTGATTTGCTCGTAGTTCCTCCTCGCTATGTTTTACAACCAGTAGATTAGTGACTCCTTAGTCGACCTGAAATTTGTCATGAGGAGTGGCAGGACCCAAATGCAACACAATGAACACAGATGAATCTTTACTGGCTTTTAATGATTTCTGGGCAGGGGTAAACAGAATGCAATGTTGGATGGCTTGGTGTAGATCAGGATCAGGAAATTGTGGATCTTGAGTGGAACTCGAGGGAGCAGGCGCCGATGGCTGAGCCAACTGGACAGTAACCACTCAAGCAGGCAGGGGAGCGGTAAGCCGGATGGCGTGGACAGGGGCACAGGAGACAGCAGACAGGAACCAGGAGACATAAAGGCAGAACTTGGAGTCAGAGGCAGAAGGCTTTCAGGTTTACCAAGGCAGGAACGAGAGGATGTTGTCAGAGGCAGGCGATTCCAGGAAGTCAAACCGAAGACAAAGGCTGGAGAGTAATACATGCTGCAGTGACAATCTGGCAAAGAGTGAGTGAAACAGAGCTGCTTAAATACTGGCAGGTCAACGAGACTCAGCTGAGAGCAATTGCAGTGGAAGGGGTGTGGCTAGGCAGAGCTAGAGGGAGCAGCTGCAGGGAAGACTGACAGAATTTTTTTTTTTTAGTGACATGAGCCTTTGGCTAACCAAACAGAGCACTTTGGTGGTTGCCGATTCTCAGCCAAGATGGGGGACTTAAGACTTCCATTGGCCATGGCTTGTTAACGAAGCATTAGGAAGTAGACAGGTGAACACCAGATGCAGGAACTGAAGTGTTTATTGAAACACAAAACACAAGGAGAAAATTGACAGACAAGTCAGAAATAAAACATCGTGCACATGCACTGAACAAATGGGCAAACTAAGGTACACTGCCCAGGGCAAGGGGAAACAGAAATACTCACTCCAAGAGTGGATAAACTAGAAAGACAAAAACTGGACCTAACTAGACTGACGGACACACTGGGAGACTTAAACAAGGGGCAGACAAGACGTGGGCGCAGCAAAATACAAGACTCGGGAATCATACAAAGGAAATACTGTTCTGACTTGAAAATCACAAAGAAAACCAACAATGACAACATAAATTTATTCTTCAAAGTGAAAATCAATAGGGTCCATCCTTGATGTAATAGCAAAGGATCGACAAAATTTCAGACAAATCCATGTATTACTTTTTATTATTATTATTATTATTATTATTATTATTATTATTATTATACGCCCGTCTTAAGACGGGACATATTATGTCATCACCCCCGTCCATCCGTCCGTCAGTCTGTTGTCTGTTAGCAATGTTTTGTCCGGAGCATAACTTCTCAACCGCTTCAGATACATCCATGATATTTCACACACACGTGTACCATCACTGAGCGGAGTGCCGCGTACCATGTTTACGGCCCTCCCTCCAAGGTCAAGGTCATGGACAAAGGTCAAAGCTCACATGGGGCTGTTGTCTGTTGGATATTGGTATCATGTTGTCTGTCCACTTCCTGATCCATGTTCATGACGGGCGTATTATGCACCGTTGGCGGTGCTCTTCTTGTTGAGTTATGTTGTTCACAAACAAACAGACAGACAAACAGGGGCTAAAGCAACCTCTGCCCCAGCTTCGTCGGCAGAGGTAAATATCTTTATCAACTCAAAACTGCCTGCAAAGATGTAAAAATATCTGCAACATCATTTACATGTACATATATAGAATGAATTTAATTTCTTTATGAGCAGTGTGAAAAAATGTGAAAAAATAGAAATTTGTTTGGAAAATGGGCATAAACTAGAATTGCCCAAAAGAATTGGAAATTGTCACCCTGGTCTATGTCACAGAATGTTTCCCCATTCTGTCATTTTACCATATACTCGACTGAAACCTTATCGAATTCTCTTTTTGGGCAGAATGATTTATGTTTGAAGAATATACACAACATGTCTCACCGAAACAGTGTAATGATGGTAAGGGATCATTTGTCATGCTCACAGGGTGGTGGATCAATGGAAGAGTATTTCTGTAAATTCATGAACAAATTGGTGGTTCAAAGCATGGTAGATTCATTGGTATGATTTGCATTGATTTTGGCAGACAGAATTGGATTCTTTGAAGCAGAACCTACAAGATGTTTTTTCAGATATGTGAGCAGAATTTTAGGAAATTAATTTCATGGTAAAATGCTGAGAGATTTTAATGAATCTTTTACTTGCATGCCAAGCTCGTAGGCCTAAGCTCAAATCATGACTGATGTTCACTGCTGAGATCTTCGGAATCTTTTATCTTTACCAGCAAAAGCTATTTTAAGGCTCGGCACGATGAGATACTCAACCTTTGATTTGAAAGTTTCCCTTCTAAACTGGAGAATTATTTCAGAATTGGGAATTTAGTCTTTTTAATTTATGTTCTACATTGTGTTCTTAGTGTGTTAGAATGTTTTCATGTTGTGTGAGATTTCTAGCAAAGTGTGTAACACTCATATAGGAAAGTGGTTATGAAAGGTTTGACAATTTCTTTACAAAAAAGCTTTTGTATGGAGTAGCTCTACTAAAAATAGATTTTAATCAAGGTAGTAAGATTAATCTGTTCTATGAAACTGGCCCATAAAGTGCCCATCAACTGCATCTTCATCAAGTCTATGACAAAATTACAGAGGTGGGTGAGTGTATATGGTCTCAGTCGTTTTCAAATAACCACTCTATAAACACTTGCAATGTGAGGGACTACTTTCACATTCCACTTTCTTCCTCATTTCAGTCATTGTTTTCTTATTGCTTAAAGAACCCAAACAATTTTTGAATCTGCACAGTTGTTGTTTGTATTGTGACAGCAGAAGAATTTCTCCGAATTCGCCCTGTCTAAATATAATTTATATTGTTTACTTTGTGTGATGGATTGTGCCCAGGGGTGGCACCAAAGAAAATATTTCACACTGAGCATCCCACCCTTGAAAGTTGTCTATTGAAAATGGTTGAAGGTTCCCTGTCTGCCAGCTTTACAAAGCTATATTATCAAATAGAAACTAATTTTGTTCGCGCAGCTTGTGCAAGAGTTTAAACGACATTTTTCAAAAGCCTTGTGAAACCTCAGATTTACGTGTTTGCAGCAGCTCTTTTTCAACTATAATTATTACTTACCAATTTAAAAGCTGGTATAACTTATTATTCTCCGGGTATCCATAACCTTTTCCAGTTGTTCATTGTAAAACATGCAGAGTCTTCAGCCGGGCCTGGTACAAGCTTTTTATGTGGGGCGGCGGTAGAGGGTGAATGGACTTTTCAAGTCAGTCCTTTTTGTTTTTTTGTTTTTTTCACTTCTTATGATGGACCTACTTTTTCTGACTTGTGAACCTATTTATCCCTGCATTGGAATTCTGATATACTAGGGCTGAGCTTCAGTTTGTAGCCTTGTGTCGAATGCAGATCACAGACAAAAGTCCAAAGGGTGTCTTTAATAAATACAAGACTGAACTTAGTAAGCACAAGCAGAGAGAATTGTCAGAAGACAGTTTTATGTCTAGCAGGAGCGAACAGAAACACAGAAGGTCAGCCTAGGCGAAGAGGAAGGGACTAGTCCGAGGGTGCCGGGGTGTCAAGTGAAAAGGATCGGGGGACATAGGGCGGGTGCACACCCTTGGACTCAGACAAAGAAGATACTGGAAGAGGCACCACTCAATTGACCACACAGCACTGGGAATAGTTTGCTTGATAAATAAGTTCTATGAGCAGGAGGTCACCACTGCAGATGAGTGACAATAGTCAAGCAAAATGGAGATGCAAACCAGGATCTAAAATACGCAAAGGCGGCAATTAACAAAGTGGAAAGGGGTGTGCAAAGCACAAGAAAGAAACACAGGAGGAAGGCCAAAGAGCGAAACAGTAATTGAATAACAAGAAGCAACAAAATAACCAAAACTGATGCGGACGGCTAGACCGCAAGAAAAACAATTAACACAACATTTGGGGACATGACAGGTACTTGCTGTAAGCCACATCTTTCTTTTATTTAAAAAAAATACCAGGGATAGGTCGCAGGAAAATTAGCAATGGTGTGATTAGTTTTATTCTTTTTGTGGTAATTTGTCTCTTAAGAGGATAATTTATTGAAGTTGCTTTTCATCTTTTTTATCTGAATTTAGTAAGCTAAGCCATATGCATCATCGCTCCGCTTTCCTTTAATCAGTGGTCTTTTATGAATACCACTGTCTGGTTGTGGGTTATTTCGCTTTGAAATTCAACTTCTTTTTGATCTGATGCAAGATTTAAGCCACAATAAATGTGAATATTTCTTAAAAAGAATATGTTGATGTTGTCTGACAAAATGATCAAGTAAGCCTTTGCAAGCCCTCTCATGGATGTTAATGCTTACACATTTTAACTTTTGAAATTTGCTTGTGTAACTTTTTTGATGCTTGTGATATTAGGACTATCTGCAATTGGAATTGGATCCTTTAATAAAATAAGTGTATGTGTTTTATTTGCTTACAATTTGTTTTATTTATTTGCAATTGTATGTCATTTTTTGACAAAATTCAATCCTTTCTGACATTTTTAATACTAAAATATGATGGATCTCCTTTTTTTTATTATGCCAATATGTCTTGTTATTCTCATTATTCTGATTGAAAAGACCACACTTGCTGCCTATCCCCATTTTTGGACCATAATCATGTCTGTATCATAAATAATATATTATCCACCTGCATTACAGCTCAAAATGTTTGTGAATGTCATAGTGTGTTTACTGCTGTTCAAGGAGCAGGGGTGTGATTCAGTGCATTTAATGCTATGATTGGTCCCATGTTACCGTATTTAACCTGGCTACATCAGAGCAATAAATTAGTCTAATGAGAAGAGATAGCATGGGGGAATAATGTCTTATTGGTCTATGTCCCCAACTGAGACAATTGATTTAATATTTGAACACGACCCGAAGTCTGGTTACTTGGAAGGTGCCTCGAATGCAGTACGAATTCACCTCGAATGCAGTCAGAACGCTCCCGGATGGCTGCCGAATATGGTTGGAATGTCCAAGAATTCTAAAAGAATGCAGCTCGAATACTCAGAATGTACTTAGAATGTAACACCAGAGTCCCATGTGCGTCGACTGAGTGATTGCTGACTACAGCAGGGCGGGGCTCTCAAGTGTCACGCACTGAGCGTGTTTCAATACGCTCACACGCCACACATGACATTTCTCACGCTGAGAAGTGATAAAACTCGCTGCACAGTAGAACCATAGACGGTATATAAAAGAGATTAGCAATCTATGGCGAAGGCATACTGCTCTGCTTGAGTCAGCAATGTATCAGCCAATGAGAAAACAGTATTTCTTGTTGCCAGGTGAAATAGCAGCGCTGTAATCACGTCTTCCACACGCACGGATGATGCTATTGTGTGGACGCGTCAAAGAAGAGCTGGAAAAATTGACTGTATAAAAAGATGGACGCAGCACTCTGGTCGGATAAAAGAAGCCCATGCGTAAGTACCGTAAAATGGCATTCTATTTAATGACCAGCAGATGGCGACGTCGGTGGTTGCAGAAATAACTTCAATGCCATAGAAGTCTATAAGAAAATGACGCTAGTACTTTCCCACCCTATTTTTCGATTAAATAATAAGTTTTCGCATTATCTTACGGTAGCTATAGCAAGTTTCAAGTATCTTTCGATATATAATGATGTTCAGTTTTGTAAAGGATCAAGCCAGAATATGCTTTAGAGGCGTGGCTATCCTCTGGTCCTCGTCCAATACGGTCAGATCCACCCTCACGTCCCTCCCCGGGTCTTGATTCTCGCTCTCGTCCAATAGAAATCACATCCGTTTTCAAAATAACAACGTGGCGCAATTCAGATTGCCAAAATTGAGGCTTCCTTTACAAAACATCCTTGTTCCTTTATGGTATGCTGTAACCAATGGGTGACATCACGGTTGCTTCGTCCATCTTTTTATACAGTCTATGGCTGCTAGTGGAAGCCCAAATCAGGTAATCACTTCATCACTTAATTTGTTTTTTTTTTATTTATTTATTTATTTTTTTTTTTGCAATAGCTGCTTATTAAAGTCGAGGAACTATGCGGAATATTTGCTTTATGGGTCATTTTTAACTCAATTTAACAGCTTTGGACGGTTATGGTTATATGAATTGACTTGTAACTTGTTGCGGCGAGAGTGGGGGCCCTCTGCCCTCCATGTATTTTGGCTGAAAAAAAAAACCTGCTCCGATCCGGTGTCACAGGTGGTACCGCAACATCTCTTGTTTGTGACAGAGAAAACGATACAAATACACAAAATAATTATTTAATTTAGCCTTTATTATACTGGGGAGTCCCACTGAAATAAAAAAAAAGTTCAGATGAATGAAGAGTCGCTTCTTTCAGTTTACTTGCAGTTGGGAATATTCAATAGCTGATCCTGGTGTGCCATCTAGTGATAGCATGTTGTAACTGCGTGCATAAATTTGCAGCTCCACATTCACGGGCGGACACATCTGCACAAAGATACTCTGTTGTTCTTCTCGAACACGCCAAAACCAGATAATCCGTAAATGATTAATTAAATTAATATTTTAATTGGAAAGAGTGTTGCCGGTGTCAAAGTAACGAAGTGAAAGTATACATTTTTATCTTATAAAGGCAGTAGAGTAAAAGTAAAAGTCCCAGTTTAAAAAAAATCTGAAGTACAAATCCTCAAAAAACTACTTAAGTAGGAGAGACCGGGTCTAGTTGTTACACGTCCATGTTGTTACATTCTAAATAGTTCCGCTAATGAAACACAGATTGCGCTCTAATTTTTCCTGCTGCTCCGCGAAGGTGACCCGCGTCATTACGTGACAGGAGGACGTACGTCGAAAGCCGCAGGTTAGTGTTTCAGAAAAATTCTCGAAAGAGTAACTTTCTTGGTGTTTTGGAGATTTCGATTTACATCAATTGTAAGTGATATATACCCGAGATTTTCTGGATAATGAGAAAGGAAGACATTATCCACTGTGTCATGATACACTCATGTAAAGATTGCACTGGAACATTAAGGACAATGGCGAAGGGTTGCTGATGGACTAGTTGATACACCCAAGTGGTTTCAGTAAGAACTTGCCTCAAAACCTGTAACAACTTGGGCAAGATCAAATTACCTCACTGAATGACTTTCTACCTTTTTATATTTCAGAAAAATGCCTTGAAATTACAAACGAATCAAGAAATGTGGCAATGCCATTAGAGAATGACTCAAGAGGTTCCTTACTGTGGCTTCGTGGGATAATAGTAGTAAGGCATACCCTTTAGCTTGCGTACTTAAGCAAATACTTAGTGTAACAAAATGGCCCACAGCCTGCAACAAACTACCCCTCCTGTAACAAACAACTCCATATATGGGTAGTTTGTTACAGGTGACAGGGGTCTATTTTTTCCTCACCAGCATTACGCTTGCGCAGAATATAGGGGTTGCTGCAGATCAATCATGTAGACTATTAAACTTTCTATCTTTACAGTGCATATTGATAACAAAAAACTGATAATGTCTATTCTACAGCTGTTAAAAGAAAAAGTGTAACAACTAGACCCGGTCTGCCCTACTGTACTATGCACTTTTGAAAACGGGAGTATCATGCACCCCCCCAATGAAAATCTCACTCCAGCCTGCATTCAAAACTTGAGAGCCCTGCCAGGGGAACGTAAGTATACCACTAAAACTGACGCCGAATGTGTGAGAGTTCACAGGTATGCGTTATTAATGAAAACTGGCCACACCTGATAATGTTGAGAGTTTTCAGAGTTTCTGTAATGGTAATTTAAATGAATGATTGAAAACAGGTCATAACCAATCACTATTTTTAAGCCAGTTCGCCAGCTGCCATTGATGCTAGCGGCAATCGAAAGATTCCAATGGCATTCAAAGCACATTCCAGCTTGTTTTAATATCGATATAGATTCCTGCAGCAATTGAAATGCATTCGAGGTGCATTCTGGCTCATTAGAGGCGCATTCTGGCAGGATTTGACTTACCAAGGCTTACCATTTCGATTCTCCCTTGAATGCAATCAGAATGTTTTGAATGCTGTTGGAATGCCATAAGAATATTTATAATGCAGTTTGAATACACTTCAAATGCCGTTCGAAATTTCTCCACTTAAAATGCACCTGGAAAGTTTTGAGCAGGAGCAAAACATTTGGGCCGGCCACAAGAATGGGCCTGAATATTTGGAATGCACTCAAAATGCAGTCAGAATTTTTAGACCGCAATTCAAGTATCCAGGAATATACAAGGAATTTTCATTCCGACGGCATTCGGGCTCATTCTGGCTCTAGTGTGAGGAGGGTTTAAGAGCAGATTGTGTGAATCTATCTTTGTTTTTTTGTACTGTTTGCAACTGAATGTGGGGAAAAAGAATTCACAAATAACTTTATTTAGTTTTTATTTGCATTTTGTGTACAGTCCCATTTCTTGTGGAATTGAGGTACACTCAAACTAATGTATGCACGTGTAATTAAACATACAGATTTCAGATCCATGTGTGCATGCAAGCATATGGTTATACCCTCACAAACACAGCACACGGGCTGAGCAGCAAGGACTATGAGAGTGTGAGCTCAGGCTTAGCATTCTGCTAGCACAGCAAGGTTACATGGAGGGGAAGGAAGAGTAATGGCTAAACCCTGGATGTGTATCCATGCACTAAAGGTGATTGCTTTCTCCCTTTCCTCCCTCCTTGACTATTCCCTCTCCCTTGCTTGCTAACTCCTTTGTTGTTGATTTTTTAACGTATGTTAAACCGCTAGCATGCAGTGTATCATGCGTGTGGATGCAGGCTAATGTTGCTGCTGTAATAAAACGGGCATCAGTTTCCTGTCATCACGGCTCCTGAACGACACTCATTTGCTGGTCTGGCGCCTTCATTAAAGTAGAGACGCGCACGAACATGCGTGCGCACACATTCATGGAAGGAGGCTGGAAGGAAATGCAGAAGCAGGAGAGCATGTCCTCTGATTCCATGACAGGTAAATGGCTGTTGTTTTCCCCTGCATTTCATCATTTTTTTCTCTTATTTCTGTCTCTGCGAAGCCCATCCCTTTAAAGAGCACTGTAATGCAAGTCGTTGGTCGAGAGAGAGAGAGAAAGAGAGAGAGAGAGTTCAGTTGTGCTGTGCAATACGACGGACTAATGTGCAGCAGGGTGGATAAGCAGGCTTTCTTTAAAATAAATGGCTCTCTTCAAACCCTCTTATATGGCCTTCATTTATCTGGGGTTTTGTTCCCTATACACTGTTTGCGTGATTTGTATCTTGTAATGGAAAAAAATTACCTAATCAAGTTTCATATTGGAGCATTTGTGCTGTTGGGTATTTGATAACCTTCTAAGTAACCTATGTATAAAAGGGAAAAAGCGAAAAATCTGAGGCAAATACAGTTCTCATTGCTTACTGGAAGTGGCTCTATGGATTGCCTTTAGCTTTGATAGGCAAGGTCCTCTAGCATTTCAGCTGAAGTGCACCAGGTATATCTTGCACTACAGAACTACCATATCTGGACTTAGATCACTATGAATAATGCTCTAAACCAGGTTGAAGGGGTCTTCAAGGTAAAAATTTCTTTTTTTTTTTTCTGAAAATTTCTATATTTTTGGTTTTCACATAAAATAAAAAAATAAAGGCATGCAGCGAGATGCCAGTAATCACCAAGAATCTATGTTTTTCATCTGCCTCAATTGTTATTAGAGACTTTAAATGCAAATTGCTGAAATTACAATTTTGACTGAGTTTCAACCTTGTGGCATTCATAAAATCATTAATATTCAGAGGGGTTAAAGTTCTCTGTCATTTGGAGTCCATGTAGGCCATTTACTCTATGTATGATCAGTGTGAATCCGAGGAAAAAAAGAAAAAAGTGGGGTGGAGGAGTCTAGTCTGCAAGGTTATCATCCATTGGTACCGATTACGTCACATTCGAAAATGCCCACGGGTTAACTGTGTACGATTTGAGTTTTTCTACCTTGATCATAACCACAGCGAACACAGCACATTTAGCTAAATGGGAAAGTCGGCTTTTTTTTAAAAGGAAAAACATATATTCGTGGTTATGATCCATATGTATTACCGCTTTATTTTTTTCTACTTTATTTTGACCCTGGACATCTGTGAAATGTCTGTCAAAATTTATTTTTCCTGACATTTAAAACGTTATCCATCTTGTAGGTACGTAATTCATTCCCGTACACCAGAGAGAGAGAGCCTGAAGGCTTACAGAGTACAGATGCCTTATCTATAGAGACAAACACTCTGGCATCTGGGGACGTAAAACGGCCATGTGATCATAAAACATGCAAGTTTTATCAACTGTTATCAACTACTTTATCTTGGTGGTGGATAAGTCTAGAGTGCTACTATTGCTTGTTGTTCTGAAGTACAGGTACGACTTTTCCTGTACAGTATAACGGCCAAAGGCCTATGTTAATTTAAAAAAAGACGGACTATCTCACGTTTTTGATTGGCATATATTTCATTTCTGTTAGCGTTTTTTGATTAGCAGTTATTTGAACGATTGTCCACAGTTGCAGATTTAGCAGTTTGATAATTTCCTCTGCATTCTGTCTTCTAATCCAATGAAGGAAACCTGGCTAGCTAATTCTCCCGGCTCTGTTTATTTTAACTGGAAGGCCTAGCAAAGCTAGTTCAACACTATTTATTCCTTTTAAAAAAGTTGCCTTCTGTGTCAAACCATTAAACGCGAGGAAAACATTTACCGGAAAAACGTTAAAAATAGAAATATGATACTAATGAATTCAATTGACCACTGTGCAGTCTACTTTAAGTGAAAGTACTGCTTAAAGGAGAATCCCGGTGTGAAATTGACTTGGGGTGTATTGACACATGATAACAAGTACTAACTTTTGTGGAATACCCCACCTCCGTACACACGCAACATTTGAAAATAAATAGCTTTTTAGTCGAAGCTCCCAGCAGGCTTACAATGGTAGCGAATCGGGCATTGCATTGCCATGCAAAGAAATCGCTATTTTTTTCAACATTATCAAGGCTCAAAGTAGCTCCACACTTCATCGGTAGAATTCCAAGGGCCCTAAACTTGAAAACGAGGCACTAAGAATGAGTGAAAATGCACAGGTAGTTTATTAAAAAAGTCTATTTATGCAAACAGTACCTTGAGGTAGTTTCCAGTCGCCTCCATTTTGAAGGTCACAATAAGTAGATTGACGAGCACGAACGAAAAGGAAGGGTAGGGGAACAGATTGCAATCTATTCATTCGTCTAAGCATCTAAGGAGCTTATCACCTCTTTTCCGTCATGAGATAGACAATTCGGCGCTCCTTGTTTTGGATGGTTCTGTTCGCAATGAAGGTTTTATTGCTCTTTACAAAATTCGGATGCCTCTGAATTGTTATCGCAGTTAGTTCATTTGTTCCTCATTTTTTCCAACAAACTATTCCGTGGCTATTCAGTAAAAATTGATCAGCAGTTACTCAAGAACTGCCCTTTAACTAATGGTTTACTTGCAGTTAGTTCCTCAATTGTTCCTCAAGTAACAAATTACTGTATGCAATAAGCTGTTATACAATTTGATGAGGGGTTACTGAGGAACTGCCCATTATCTAATGGCTTATTTGCCATTAGCTCCTCAGATATTCCTCATTTGTTCCACTATTACCAAATCATTTGCTACTCTATAAAATTTGCTTAAGAGTGGCTCAAGAACTGCCTGTAATCTAATGGTTTACAAGCAGTTAGTTCCTCATTATACCCCGCCGCGCGATTAGCCCGAAGCGAGGGATATAGCATTGGGCTCCGTCCGTCCGTACGTACGTACGTACAGACACATAAAATTGAGGCGGCGGGGGATATTGCCATGTTAGTTGCAAACACTTGTTTGTTTTTCAACTAATCATATGTGATAAGTACAGTATATTTTTTTATTTTGAAAAACGACATTAATTATACGAATAGCTGGCGCAAAAAATTATAATTAGATTTTTTGGCTGCCAATATCGGAACATAATTTGCCTTAACATCAAGTAACTTGGCCTGTATGGAACAGCTGTTCTCCAAATCCATGTGGACCTTCTTCATTTGTTATTTTAGTGAATCTGCAAATAACTGCATATAGTGTATCTTTATATTTTTTCCACTATTGTTACTCCTATTCATCCTTGATATATGGAATGCATGCTGTGTTCATTCATGCTTAAAGCAAACAGCCTGGTGATAATACTTAAGAAACATTGTTCCTGAAATTTAAGTCCCAGAATTCACAGCTGGTAGAACATAAATTACTTGGACATATGGACGGTCTTAACCATAATTACCTTACTTATCTAAGGATTACTTAGTGAGTACTAATTATAGAAAGGCAACAATAAAATAATCTTATTTTGTCATTTAAATGAAAGTTCAAAATGGTATAGAGGCAGGTATTTGTCGCTTTGTCAAAAACCACCTGCATATTTTGCATGAGCAGTATAATGGCAGAATGCCCACACCATCATAGATAAAATGGAAAGAACACCATGCTTTTTACTCCTCAGCTAATGAATGGGGGTGATACTCCAGCTGGAGGTTAGTTTTATATGTTTTCGCCTCATAATAACTCATGTAGTTGACACTCTAGCGGAAATAAATCTGAATTCTCTTTGGCAATGCCATACCCCAGCTGGCTAAACCCAGACTGATAGTTGTATGCTGGCGTAGTGAAACACAGAAGTACTAACTAGTAGTAAAAGCAATAACACAGATTTTAATATATTTTTTGGCTTTCAATACTATCCACTATTGGTATTTGTAACTTTAAACCAGAGGTTTTCAGTAAAGCATCAAGGGTCTTAAGGGTTAAAATCTCAAATTTTTTTTTTTTTGGAAGATTTCTTTTTTTTTTATTTTCACATAACAAAATAAAATAAATGAAGGAATGCAGTGACATGCCAGTAAACACCAAAGATCTATGTTTTTCCGTTGCCTCATTTGTGACTAAAAATGCTAATGACTGAAAACCACAATTTTGACAGATTTTCGAACTTGTGGCATTCATAAAATCATTAATATTCATCTGATTGACTTGAAATTTGGACTGAAGTTGCATCTGTTGGAGTTCTATGAAATGACATAGGATTTCTCAGATAGGTGCATCCCTAGAAATAATTTTGAAAATGAAGCAAATTGATGATGGCGATTTTCATTGTGGTCACATCACAGAGCTCAAATATTCATAAATGTTCCAAACAGAAAAAAATCCTATATAATTTCATAGAACTATCTTTAACCTTTTATGTGAGACTAATTTTAGTAAAATCTAACTATGGGTTATTGAAATATCAGTGCCACAGCATATTTTCAGATTTTGTCATTAAAGTGCTGTCTCCACGGCAACCATGTGAATTTTTCTCAAAATACTGCAATTTATGAGGTTAAAATCATGTTGAATCTGTTTATTTCTTGGTTTTTATACTATTATGGTTATTTTTACACTTTACCCTGAAGACCCCTTTAGATTATATTGGTTGCTGTCTTTTTTGTTAGCCTGACATTGTGTTCAATCATTACTCAATTATGAATTTTGTCATAGTCTTCAGTCTGAACATTGATTTGAATCAAATGCCTTTATTTGGCCTAAAATAAAAATATATGTCCACAGCTGCATTTTTCTGATGTATTTTGGCCTGCCTGCTTTTCATAATGAAAAAAAATATTCTTAAAGCACTCAGCTGGCCTCATGTGTTTTTCTAACACAGTCAAACAGTCAGACACAAACAGCAGAAGGACTCAAACCACTTCTGGATATGTGTCTGTTTTCACCCCAGTGCCCTTAGGTCACAGACCTTGCTCACTGAGCTCACCATTGGCGAGTGTCTGCAGAACTTGGCATTTCACAACATTCGGGAGCAGTGACATGGGGCATGTCTGTGTCATCCAGTATTGATTTCAAGATCCTTCTGACCTACAATGTCATACACAGTCAGATCCCATCTGACAGTTCGAACCATGACAGTTTACATTTATTTCTCTGGCACATCATTTTTTTAAACCCTTCTATGGCCTGTAATTTGCTATTGGCATTTATATTTCTTTTAGCACAGGTTTCCAGGTTATGATATTGAATTTGCATTCATCAGTGGTTAAATTACAACATAAATATGCCCTTTCCATTATGCTTGAGCAGCATGAATCTGTAAATGACTATTAATCCACCTACTAAGTCATACAAATTGCATGTTCATTTCATCATTGTATGAATTCAACTATCTATACCAGTAATTGTTGAATCAGTTGCTTGTTCAGTGACATGTACGTAGTACAAGTCTCATAAAGAGAATATGACAACCATTGTTCTCACTATACCTTGAACAGCTGGAATGTTTTGGCCCAGTTTTTGCACAATGTTTGAACTCATACAGTTTGTAAAAGCCCAATAAGGAATTTTAGTCTGCCAGAGCTCATTAAATATTGAACCATTTTCAGTGTTGCGGCCAGAAAGAAACAAGTAAAGTGTTGGCTATCCCGCTGCATTTCTGTGCTTTTAGAAGGTGGGTTTTATAAAATCTAAGTGATTATTTTTACGGCATTGTGAATTTTGTTAGCAAAATGAAAGGTGACCCAGTAACCTCAATTTTCACCAAACTGTAACAAAATAATGAATGGCTTTTTTTTCTCACCATGAAGATGTACCAATTTACAGAGTCATAGTATTTCATGTGACTTCCGTAGCCCTCTCAGAATGTGCTTTCCCTGAGAAAATGGAGAGTTGATTTTCTGAAATGATAGTTGTTTAAGCTGCCTAATTTTTGATGATGTGCACCCATGTTGCAAATATTTTAGGTGCCAAACTTGACAGTGATATGTGAAGTAGTTTGCTGTCAGCGATGCCTGAACTTAAAAGGAACAAATAATTAGTTTCTGTGCTTAATTGCCTGTAAGCACTCTGCTGTACTGTTGTAGGTTAAATTCAATGGCACCAGTTTTCCCTATTGCTGTTGTGGTTATAATTGAAGTTGAGAACTTGATGTGATTGTTCTATTGGGACTGTTAAATTTAAGATGTGTGCTCAGCATGTGGTTAAAAATGTGCAACATAAATGTTTAGCCAACTGTTTGCTACTAGGTGTTTCGGAGAAACAATGATGTTTCATATGGTGATTGACTAATACATTCAGAGTCTCAAGTCTATTCAGGCGCAACGGCAATTCAAGCAACGTGCGTTTCTGGCCTGTGTATTATCCTAGCATGTCTATATTTGGGCAGAATAAACAGGTGCTACCAGCCTGCACCACTCATGGCTGCAGGTTTGTGGGTCAATGATCTCTTGTGAGGATTGCAATCTTTATTCATGAAGACCAAAAGAATATGGTTTCTCGCCTGCTTGATAATTCTGCAGAAATATAATGGCTTCATGATCAACCATAACAAGGTTTCAAATTCATATTTCTGCTGAAAATACACATCTCCTGGGACACTGGACTCCAGAGGCTCACTCAGCTGCTATAGAGAAATTATTTAATGACACTTACAGCTTTGGTGGTTGGTAATTAAAATTCATGGGCTCTGCTGAGCAGTCAATAGCATCTGTCTTTATATTGCAGGCTGTTTGTTGGACACAGCCCTGGTTCTCAGCAGGGTCTTGTCGGGAGACTGGAAATCACTGCAAGAGCAAAGGAAATAGAGCACATGACCCACAACTTTGTGATCTGCTTATCAGATGGGTGAATTGGAATTAATTACATTTTCTTCTGACTATACAGTATGCTTTTTTCCCCAAGAAGTGGGAATTCAATTGATCATAGGTTTTTTTTTTCTGTTTTCTTGTTTATGTACAGAAACGCCAACATTTGCTCTGATTTTCATTAAAGTACCATTTTTGTTCTCTTACAGTGGAGATAATGATTTGAGAAAATGGCATATGTGGAAAAATAACTGAATAAAATCACTGAGCACAAATGTTGCTTGTTAGGCAGCTCCTCATAATTAATTGAAACCTCATATCTTGTCTAGCCAACCATTCGCATGTTGATAATTATTAAAAACTCCGTGCATATCAGGAGTCAAGTTGGCTTGACTTGAGATCGTAAGGTCCTGAATTCAAGCCCCGGCCATGGCCTTCACGGTGTGTTCTTGGGCAAAACACTTTACTCCCACACTCCACGCCTCACTCCACCCAGGTGTATAAATGGGTACCAGCAAATAGGCAGGGAAACTTGTCTAAGAGCTGGGGGGAGTACCTGCGATGGACTGGCATCCCATCCAGGGGGAGTAGCAATACTCCTAGTCGCTTCATGCCATGGAAACCGGGATTAAGCACCGGCCTGATGGGCCACTTGGCTCGAACAGGCTTACTTCTTCAGTACATATCAAATAGCATTCAATTGGGGTATCAAATGAATATACACTGATCAGCCAAAACATTATGACCATTATTGTGGAGGTCCCCCTTTCGCTGCCAAAACAGCCCCAACCTTTTGAGGCATGGACTTCACCAGACCACTGAAGGCGTTCTGCGGTATCTGGCATCAAGCTGTTGGCAGCAGTTCCTGTAAGTTGCAAACTCGGGCCTCTGTGGGTCAGACTTGTTTGTCCAGCACATCCCACAGATGCTCGATTGCATTGAGATCTAGAGAGTTTGGAGGCCAAATCAACGCCGTTAACTGGTTTTTGTGTTCCTCAAACCATTCCTGAACCACTTTTATAGTGTGGCAGGGCACATTATCCTGGTGAAAGAGGTCACTGCCATTAGGGAATACCATTCGCAGGAAAAGGCACACCTGGTCTGCAACAAAGTTCAGGTAGTTGGTACGTGTAAGTAGCATCCAAATGAATGGTAGGACACAAGGCTTCCCAGCAGAACATTGCCCAAAGTATCCTACAGCCTCCGTTGGCCTGCCTTCCTCCCATAGCGAATCCTGGTGCCGTATCTTGCCCTGGTGAGTAACGCACATGCACCCAGCCATCCACATGATTTTAGAGATGTCATTCCTCCATGCTCCAGTTCTGATGCTCACGTGCCCAGTGTGGGCACTTTCGGCTTTGAGGAGGGGTCAGCGTGGGCACCTTGACCGGACTGGTACTACGCAGCCCCACATGCAGCAATCTGCAATTCGCAGTGCGTTCTGACACGAACCAGCATGAGCTTTTTCAGCAATTTGAGCTACAGTAGCTGTTGCTTGCCTTTGCTCCCCCCACACACATCAGTGAGCCTTGGCCACCCTTGAATCTATCACCAGTTCACCAGTTTTCCTTCTTTGGACCACTTTTATTACTGACCACTGCAGACCCGGAACATCCCACAGAGCTGAGGTTTGGAGATGCTCTTACTCCTGCCATCACAATCTGGCCCTTGTCACATCCTTACCCTGGCCCATTTTTCCTGCTTCCAACATGTCAACTTTGAGGACAAAGTTTTCCTTTGCGGCCTAATATATATAATTCTCTGATAGGAGCCACTGTAGCAAGATAATCAATGTAATTCATTTCTCCTGTCAGTGGGCATAATGTTTCGGCTGATCATTGCAAATCAAATGTATGAATAATTACAAAAAATCTTTTTCAGTTATAATGTTATATTTTCACATTACTACTAATCTGATTTATTTCAGAGACCTGGTCTTGATATTTCTCATGGATTTTCTATAAACTTCAGTTGCATGTTATCCTTTTTGATGAATATGACAGGATATACTGTTTGTGTATTTGGTCTTGCAGACAAATATCAGAAGCGTAACGCCTTGTGGGCATGTTCATGAATAGAAAGCAGGGCACTCCTGATTTCTTGTGTGAGATTTATGTATAAACAGGGTGAGTGTTATAGTGCAGGGAAAATGGAGCGCACACAAACCTGTCTTCCTGAACATATGGTTGGCTGGCGATAAGGAGCCATGTGTGGCAGGTCTATAAAGTAATCTCCTGCTTGATGTGGACAGGTTGGGGATCGTGGAGTGCTGCTGAAAATGATTTGGACAGGTCTTGCATTTTCAAGGGAAAAAAAAAACCTATAGGATTGGTTCTTGCATGATTCTAAGCTTGTGATCTCAAGGTAAGAGCTATATTTAAGGTGCTGTCATTGCTTGTAATATTATTTTTTTATTTTTGTCCTCGAACGTGCCTAGACTTTCAGACTAATGCAGTGTTCTTTCAATCTTTTTTATCCTTTAAATGTGTCAGACATTTTTTAGATGCATAATTTGGGGCAGCTTGTTTGACAGTTTGGGTCAAGGAATTTCATTGTTTTGGTAGGTCTGTCTGGATACAAAAAAACCATTGACAACCCCAACATGATTTGATCTTTTCAAAACCATCTTTAAACGGGAGATTGGATCAATTTCTTTATCAGTGGTCCTGTTCATTCTCTTATTGTAGTACTGTGGACCTTTTTGGGTGATATTAAAGTCTCTGTCTGGAATGGTAACCCTGAAAGGCAAGAGGTTACATTGTTTTTTTTTTTGTCTTTTTTTTGCCAGCAATGGTGGTTGACGATACCCTAATTTTTTCTGCTTGCTACGCACCTTTAATTTTGCAGTAGAATTTCTTTTAAACCTGAGCTAAATGAATGATAGGTTTGATGGTGACTGGGTTGCAGACTGACATCTGATTTCATTAAGATACAGAGCAAACATTCCTTGAGAGTTACTTTTTTAAATGGTGAAAGCTATTCCTTATCCTTGACTTGACTCATTTTTAATGTCCCCCATGTCATCTGTTCCTATATTGGAAAAAATGTTGTTTGAAATCAGTACTAATGGAATTTTTAGCTCATCTTTTCAAGAAGAAATATGCTTCTCTTTAGTGAAGCTACAAGTAGCTCACACAAATAAACGGATACAACCCAAATAAACAGGCAGTCTATTATACGTTGTAGATGAAGGAGATATTATAGCCTTTAAAAAAGAAAATGAATAAATAAAATCACCTTGCCTTTCTGGGCTTACATAGCCTCAACAAAAACCAGCATAATCAAAGACCTTCAGCTTAAAACTGCAATTGTTGTGCATCAGGAAAACACCGTTTTGTCTCACGGCCTGCAAAACACAATGTTGTCACTGATTTGAATGATATTGACTTTTTCAACGATTAACTTTCAGCAAAGACAATATGTATCGACGAGTGCACTTCTTATTTCTAGGGTGGCAGTTATCTGTGTCATTTCAATTAACTGAGGACCCCTTTCTGTCTTGACCCTCTATCTTATTGCTTTCCTCGCAACATAGGAAATTGCCATTGGAAATATAAATACACTGCCATCTGGGTTGGCTGATAATAGCATCAACCAGACATGTCCATTAGCTCTTCTTCTGTCTTATATGCAGAGCAATCTTCTCCTCTGATTTTCTTAGATTTATTATGGATATTAAATGCGATCAATGAATAGAAATATTATTGTATTTTGTATCTTATGTCCAAAGTTTATTTTTGCTTTGCCCATATATATCTATTCTTGTATTTTCACCTTTTGTGATAAATTTGGGCAAGTGTTCTTCTTTCTTTGAGCTTACTCTCAGTTTAAAGGGGAGGAATCCATGGAAACAGCCCCTCGCCACTCAGTGTAAAGCTAAATTTCACTCCTATACAGAGCTTCAATTTTTAACATAGCATTAATCTACACCCTCAATACATCACAGTTGCAGTAAGGCATTACTGTGAGGGCTCTTTTCCGGTCCATTATGTGCTTCCTGTATAGGACTTGGTACCGAGACTATGTTGTTGCATGAAACAGCATATCGTCGGCCTGCTGATTAAACCTTGATCTTCAAAATGATAAACTGATAAAAAAAGAATATATAATAAACTATATAAATATATAAATATAATTTAAAATATAAATTAAATAAAAAAATGTTTAATTTTGCATGTATGAATAGTGGACATATGAGTTTTTGTTTCTTATCAATTTGGAGATACAAGGTTTCATCAGCAGGCCGACGATATACTGTAGTAACCCTGAAGTATAGTACATGTTACCAAAATAGTATGAAATTCTGGGTTTGTACAAATGCAGGCTTTGTGATCCCTTCCCAGAGAAAACTCTTTACCAAACCAGTATTTCTCGAACTCAGTCCTGGGGGACCGCTGTGTATGCAGGTTTTCATTGCAACCAAAACTGCAGTCGCAGAACTCTGTTAAGCAGTTGATTTGTCTTAATTAGTTGAATTTCAGGTATTACCCTCTGACTTCACATAATGCAAGAACTAGCAGCGCCTGTCATGTGGAATGAAAGCCCTATGTCCTTCTTGAGTTGATAATGCAGTATTGCAAGTAATTGCGCAAGGTGTAACATACTGACAGATCAAAGTAGTTCTAAGATTAATTAAAGAGCTCCTGTAGGTTGTTTCACACAAGTTTAAAGTTAATTGCTTCTTTTTCCCACAATATTAATACAAAGCAGGTATGAGTCATTTGTTACTTGCTTTGCTGTCAAACTCTTCATTATCTAGTAAACGAATAGATTTAGTGAGAATGTATCAATTATGCAAATTTAAGAGCCTACTGATTATTTAAAAGTCATTGGTATATTTTTGTTTTAATTTCTCTTTTTATTCAGCTGTTTCCCATACAGCAGGATGTGAGTATGGAACTTTTATTGTTCAAAGCAAGCATAGCAATTTTTGACAATGTTGCTTGAAAGGTTAATGATGAGAAATTACCCTCATTAAAATTCTTGGAGTGCATTTGTGGCTGCACAAAGTAAAAAAATAAACAGCATGTACAGTGGTCCTCCAGGACCGAGTTTGAGAACCACTTATGTAGACCATGTAAGCCCCTCCACCAACATTGATATTCACTTCTGTCTTACCCAAAGATAAATATCCTTTTACACAGATATACTGTATGGTGAATTAATATGCCAGTGTTTTTATAACCATTTAATTAATGGAGATGACCCTTTTTTCAAGTATGACTGTCAAAATACAATTACAAACACTCTATGTCTGAGCTCAGTGATGTATGCTATGAAGTACACAATATACTACTGTATATAGTTGCTTTATTTTCTAATCTAACTTTGCACATGTTTCAGGAGATATAATTTTACAAGAATCTATTAGCTCAGTGGCACACCAGGTTATTCAAAGGCTATTTTATTGCCAAATGGCTCATGCTGTTGCCCCACGGTAAGAGGGTTGTGGGTTTGAATCTGGCATGGAGCATTTCTGCGTACACACCAGCCCCCCCGGCAGCCAAGATCCAGAATAAGTTTGTTAGATATTTATGGATGGATAGATTCTATTAACGCATTGAAAGTAGAATGTAGCTCCTCATATAGCTGGCTAGATAAAATATATGGCAAGCTGCCACTTTCTCACTCATGGACTTGTAGTTTTTTGGTTGAGCTTTTTTCCTCTGTGATGAATGTTTGAGTAGATATTACAGTATATGACCCCATTTTCAAATGCTGAAACTACAGTATTTAAGTTTCACACAGTCAGAGTTGAATTCAGACACATCATGACATCAATGTCCTTATTGAAATATTTGGTCAAAATTGATAAAAACATAATGCAGATGGTATATTGACCATAAATATTTTGCATATTCTTTAATTTTTCTGTTTCATTTAATTTTCCCATTTATGTTTCTTGTTTCTTAGGCTCATTGATTACTGGTGTTGGAAATAATTTGTCCCTGTAGGTCAGTGAGCTTTAATGTCTGAGAAGTACTCGATTATGTGCGCTAAACTGGGCTTATGTCACTGTTCTACTACATGCAGGTGTCTGCTTCTCTCAAATGGGCCATCCGATACCTTTAACACATGTAGCCGTCCTACTACATGCCCATCTCTGTCTCCTCAGGGCGATCATACCTCACTCCGTGAATTCGCTCCTCTCACTGAGGATGAAGTGTCAAAACTCTTGTCTTGTAGCCCTCCTGCTACATGCCAACTTGACTCGGTGCAAACCAAACTCTTGCAAGAGATATCCACAGCACTGACACCTGCAGTCACACATGTGATTAATGCCTCATTGAGGTCAGGTACAGTTACCACTTCATTCAAACTGGCATGGGTAAAGCCTCTCGTCAAAAAACCTTCTCTCCACCCTACCCGGGTTGAGGACTACAATCCCAATTCCGAAATAGTTGGGACGAAGTGTAAATTGTGAATATAATCAAAATGCACGGACTTTCTGATCACATGAGCCAATATGTTATTTGCAATAGAACACAGATAACATTTCAAATTTTGAAACTGAAACATTTTACATTTTTATCCACAGAATGAGCTTATTTCAAATTTTCTGGCTGCAACAGATCTAAAAAAAGTTGGGACATCGGCATAAAGGAGACACCAGCATTTATTGAGTAATTAAGTTAACTGGCATCAGGTGTGTAACATGATTGACTATAAAAGGGATGCCTGAGAGAGGCTGAGTCTCTCAGAAGTAAAAATGGCAAGAGGCTCTCCAACCTGTGAAGGCTTGCATAAAAAAATTGTGGAATACTTTGAAAACAATGATCCTCAAAGTCAAATTCCAAAGGTTTTGAAGGTCTCATCATCAACAGTGCATAACATTATCAAAAGATTCGGGGAAACAGGAAAAATCTCTGTGCATAAAGAACAAGGCCGAAGACCTTTACTGGATGCCCATGATCTTCGGGCCCTCAGACGCCGCTACATCACTCACCGGCATGATCCTGTTATTGACATTACTACATGGGCCTAGGAATACTTCAAGAAACCTCTGTCTTTAAACACAGTCCGCCGTGCCATCCACAGACGCCACCCAAAACTCTATCATGCAAAAAGGAAGCCATTTAATATGGACTGTTGCAAAGTGGCAAAGTTTCCTGTGATTAGACGAGTCCAAATTTGACATTCTTGTTGGAAATCATGGGCATCGTGTACTCTGGGCTTAAGAGGAGAAAGACCACCCCTCCTATCATCTGCATTCAGTTCAAAAGCCAGCATTTCTGATGGTATGGGGATGCATTAGTGCATAGGGTGTGGGACCCGTGCATGTTTTAAAAAGCACCATGAATGCTGAAAGGTATATAAAGGTTTTAAAGCGACATATGCTCCCCTCGTGACGACATCTATTCCAGGGACGGTCTTGTGTATTTCAGCAGGACAATGCAAAACCACCTACTGCAGCTATTACAACAGCATGGCTTCATAATAGAAGATTCTGTGTGCTGAACTGGCCTGCCTGCAGTCCTGATCTTTCACCGATTGAGAACATTTGGTGCATAATTAAATGAAAAGTCCATCAAAGGAGACCCAAAACTCTCCAGCAACTGGAAGCCAAATTCTCAAGAAACTTGTCACCTCAATGCCCAGATGCCTCCACTCTGTGTTAAAAAGAAGAGGAGATGCTACACCATGGTAAAAAAGCCCTGTCCCAACTTTCTTGAGACCTGTAGCAGCCATAAAATTTGAAATGAGCTTATTTTGTGGATAAAATTGCAAAATTTCTCAGCTGCAACATTTGCTATGTTATCTCTGTTCTATTGTGAATAAAATACTGGCTGCTGTGACTTGAAAGTCATTGCGTTATAATTTTATTCACAGTTAACACTTTGTCCCAACCATTTTGAAATTAGGTCTGTACAGACTGGTCTTGCTACTCCCATTCTTATCCAAGGTCATGGAATGAGCAGTTTCCAGACAAGTCACACAATTCCTCATTGTAAACAAAATCCTTGACCCTTACCAGTCTGGATTCACAAGTGGACACTCCACTGAAACAGCTCTGCTGTATGTGACAGTGTCATGAAGGACTGCCAAAGCAGCAGGTCTGTCATCAGTCCTTATTGTTCTGGACCTGTCTGCGGCTTTTGACATGGTAAACCACAAAATTCCGTTATCAGTCCTCGCTGATATGGGCATCTAGGGCAAAGTACTTTCTTGGTTTGAGTCATACCTCACTGGGCATTCGTTTTCAGTCTCATGGCAAGAGCAAACATCCCTGTCGCAACTCCTCTCCACAGGGGTCCACCAAGGCTCGGTGCTGCAGCCCCTGCTCTTTGCCATGTGCACAACATCATTGGCCCAAGTCATGCGTACTTACGGATTCTCGTATCACTGCTACGCAGATGATACACTGCTCATGCAGTCATTCCAACCAGATCACTCTACCATCTTGGCAAGAATATCTGCCTGCATCTCGGGTATTTCTGTATGGATGAAGGAAAAGCACCTTCAGCTGAACCTATCCAAGACTGAGCTCTTGGTCATTCCTGCCCAGCCATCAATCCAACACGATCTCAAGATCAATACCACCTTAAGTGAAATCACTCTGTCCAAAGTGGTAAGGAATCTGGGTGTCATGATCGATGACCAGCTCTCCTTCTCAACTTATGTTGCCTCGGTGACCCGGTCGTGCCGATTCACTTTATACAACATAAAGCGAAATCTTTATGCTATGCAAATCTTGGTCCAAACAATGGTCATCTCTCGGCTTGACTACTGCAATGCCCTCATGGCTGGCCTCCCGGCCTGTGTTGCGAAACCTCTATAGATGGTCCAGAACGCGGCGGCGCATCTGGTATTCAATGAACCTAAAAGGGCTCATGTCACTCCACTACTCATCAGCCTTCACTGGCTTCCTGTTGCAGCTCGAATCAAATACAAATCACTTCTGCTGTCCTACAGAGTGATATCTGGGTCTCCTCCTACCTCAACCCCATCATACAGGCTTACACACCTGCCTGATCACTGCGCTCCTCTCAGGAACGCCGTCTAGCAGTGCCATCCCTATTCACAAGGCACTCTCAGGCTAGACAATTCTCACAGGCAGCTCCTTGATGGTGGAATGATGTGCCAGCCGCAATCAGAGCAGGGGCGTCCCTCTCTGGCTTCAAGAAGCTCTTGAAGACTCACCTCTTCTGGGTCCACCTTCTCTGCGTACCAACTAACTCACTCTTGTCTTTCTCTCCTTAAACAAATCCCATTGGTACTTATTTTGTTCTGTCCCGCTGTTTTGCTACAATTGCACTTCTCTCAGTTATTATCCCCCGCCAACACGAGTGTGAGGGGGATGTAGATTTGACCTCCGTCCGTCCGTGTGTGCGTCCGTCCGTCCGTCTGTCTGAGAGAAAGGGGAAAACTTCTCTCGGAAACTATTACAGGTAGGACAACCAAATTTGGTGTGTAGCCTCAGACCATAAAGGCTGTGATGGAGTTTGAAAATAAGAAGCACAAGATTGGCGGGGGATGTTGTAGACCATGTCGACTTGTTTTATTTTTCTTGTGCACTTGATAATGTTTTGCTTACTGTACTTTGCCACTGATGATTGATTTACTCCTTTTTGTAAGCCACTTTGGATAAAAGTGTCTGCTAAATGTGATATAATGTAATGTAATGTTATTTATGAGGCTGTTCATAACTCAGAGACTGATTTGTGTATGTTATTATTTTCTCTCTCCAATGTAATTGATTGTGAAATGCTTCCAGGTCATGCAATCGAATGACAGACAGATTTTCTGATTAGATTTGACTCCTATTTAATGGCATGGAAGCTCACTGGTAGCGAAGCTGTGGCTCTTATTCACAATAGGCAGCTTAATTCTGCCTGCAAGGGGCTTAGGATGGATCTATGGTCCTCACAGTTACTTGTAGAATGGCACGTGTAACTGCGTACCGGAGTGCTATGATCAACAGAACTTGCCAAATCAAATATGCTCACCAAAGAGGAAATACTGCATCTCCCATAATGTGTATTTCTGAATTATGCTGCTCTCAGGCTGTTTTTTCAGTCTTTAAGCCTTCACATTTATTGACTGTCTATGTTAAACGTGGCTCAATGTTTACACAAGTGTCCCATTAAAAGCCCCATTACATATTCGGGAAATTTACCTTGCATGTTTTGAACATTCTTCAAGGCAGGAATCCAATAAAATTTTAAAGACATACATTTGTTTAGAAAAATTCATTCACCAGTTTAGGTATCAGTAGTCGAGTTTAATCCAAATATATAGAAAATTTTGTCTGAATTTTGAGATAATCAGCCAAAAGTCCCGATATCTCTGTAATGGCTTCCGATTAAATAAACATCAAATACACCGGATTTAAAAAAATATTTTTTTGAATAAATTTTGTTGTTTGATTATAATTCCTTATTTGTGTCCATTTTAAGGACAAAAAGATAAAAAGAACACAGAAAACAAGCCTGTAAGTTGTCGACACCCATGTTTAGCCTACTGTTTACATATAACTCATTGGACATTTATACATACACAAGATGGCGTAGCTATTCTGCCGTTTCCGCTTTGGTCCAGCCCACACGTCGTCCACTCTAGTTTTCTTATATCTCTGTGGATGGGAGCATAGCACTCTGCAGTGGGTGGCGCTAATTCTCTAGTCAGATGCCATATATTGCTGCAGAAGAAGAGTCATTCTGCTTTTTCCTCACTCCAGTGAAGCAGAAACTTGAATGGGTTTAAGTCACTTGAATTCTGTACGTCATCATCTATTTTTTGAATTTTATTAGTCACATTGGCCTTTTTCGAAATGCAACCTTTTCTGCCTGCCCCAAGAGTAAAAAAGTTTTTTCAGTATTTCAAGATTTTTTGAATTTTCTGCGTTTCCACTCAGGTTTTCTATGCTCAAATTGAAAATGCACTTAAAATTAGGTGGATGGAAATGCAGCTAGTGTTTCATCCTGTGTATTAAATAGTAGTTTGCCCGGATGGGGTTTTTCTTCAACACCTTCTTCACATTGGGTTATTGGTGACAGGGGGTAGATGCATAACTCAGACGCAGAAGATAATTCAGTTCACGTAATTGTTTTGTTTACCGGTTTTCTACCGAAAAACAGAGAATGGGTTTGTTTTTCCTTTATTGTCGTTGGAATCAAAAACGAAAACCGCCAAAACCACTTTCATAAAAATGGTCCAGTTTTGGTTTTTGTTGATTCATTTATTCACTTTTCTCTTCTGATTTCAACAGTGAAGAAGGGCAGACAGATGAAACCGAAGTGAAACAAAATACATCAGAATAAGAGCCATGAGAATTGAATGGTCATAGAATGACTAATTATGCAAGTGCAGCATTGATACCATGCAGGGTAATGTTGGAGGTTAAATAGGCTATATATATATACTCAGCAACAAAAGTTTCTGTGACACCATTTATGTGTATGTTATAAATGACACGCAAAGATCTCAATGCAATCAATATGTTTATTTAACAGGAGAAACACTGACTTTTCAGTGCCAACGTCACTCAAAATGAAAAATGTCATTTTCATGCGTCATGAAGCACTTGTCTGACGTCTAACCAATTGTGACCTTCACACTTCAATACCGGGTGTGACTTCCTCGTGCCATGATGCAAGCAACGCATCTCCGGCGCATGGACCGAATCAGATGTGCCAGAAATTGCTGTGGGATGTCATTCAAAATCTGACGTAGACGTTGTCGCAATTCCTGGAGTGTAGCTGGCGGGTTATCCAACCGCCGCAAACGTCGATCCATCTCGTCCCAAAGATGCTCGATTGGGGACATGTCTGGGGATCTGGCTGGCCATGGCAGGACATTGACATGTTGTTGCATCAGATACTGCTGTACAATCCTTGCAACGTGTGGTCTGGCGTTATCATGTTGCAGCGTTATTCCGGGACCATGTTGCATCAAAAACGGTACCACCAATGGCCGTAGCACTTCATCGCGATATCTTTGACCTGTCAGATTTCCATCAATAACAAGCAAATCTGTTCTGTTTCTAGCCGTGATCCCTCCCCAAATCATGACACTACCACCTCCAAAACGATCAAATTCCTGAACACAGTTGTTGGCATAACGTTCTCCACGTCGACGGTATACACGTGAACGACCATCACATCGGTTAAGCATGAATCTTGATTCATCAGTGAAGAGTACAAGATCCCACTGACGTTGGATCCACCGTCGATGTTGTTGTGCCCACTGTAGACGCAGTCGTCGGTGTTGTACTGTGAGTATTGGACGTCTTGCTGGCCGACGTGGGACAATGCCAAAATGACGGAGACGGCGACGGATTGTCTGTGCAGACAGTCGCCTCAAACCAGGTATCGTTCTTGCAGTTATGGTTGCAGGTTGGAATCGATTTCGGAGATGGGTTGTTCGAATCCAGTTGTCCTGTCTGGGAGTGGTTACTCGTGGACGGCCGCTGCGAGGACGGTCTCTGACATGTCTTGTCTGCTGATGACGCTGCCATAAGTTCCAAATGGTGTTTCGGTGGACATTCAGGCGATGAGCAACTTCCCTCTGCGAGGTTCCGGATTCAATCATCCCAATGGCCCTCCACCGATCATTTTCAGACAGTCTTGGCATTTAGAGGGTAGAGTTCCTGATCCGAAATGGCTGTGTTTTCGATAAGTGATGCTTCCATCGTTCATCAGGCACAATGTGAACATTCCAAAAATTCTCCTCTTTTATTGCCATCCACAAGCATGATTGACGCACATTTTCACGTGCAAAGTCATTTTCTCGCATTTTCATGATTTCCATTTCAATGTTGTGTTTACGTGTACTGTTTCAGTCTGATATCACCATGTATGACAATTTCATAATTGCGTTATGAAAAATAATTGACAATATTGGTGTCACAGAAACTTTTGTTGCTGAGTATATATATATATATATACACACACACACACACAACCCCAATTCTGAAATAGTTGGGACAAAGTGCAAATCGTGAATAAAATCAAAATGCAATGACCTTCAGATCACATGAGCCAGTCATCAAGTACTAATTGGCATGTAAGATCCAGCTGGCAAAAACGTGTTCACAAAAATCTGTCCCCTTACTGTGGCATTGAGTCATGATTTTACTGATCAGAGATATATGACAGAGGTACAATTTTGTTTCTTCAGCCCTGAAATTTAAACGTTGTCTATAGTGCACAGAGCAGACTGAGGGGTATAGCCTTGCACATTCAAAAGCCATATAATCTAAGTCATGTTTATTATATCTCACTCTGTGTCTTGAACATTTTAAACAACATCAACATATAATTTGTGCTTTATTATTACATCATTACATTCCTTTCATATCCACAATAAAATATATTGCATTGTTATATATGTGCATTGATAGAATAAATATCTAAGTTCAGCAAATCAAATTATTGTACTTCTACACCAAATATTTTCCTAATACATGATTAAATTATGAATTGAGGAATTAAGATATTGCACAGGGAATGTGAATGCATTAGCAAATCTCTCATCTTCAAAACAATTCAATTCAAATGGTGTTCACTTGAATACATGATGAATTTAGCAATTGAACTTTACTTGATGCTTGACATGGAAAATGTTGCTATGGTATAGATTCCACAACAATGAAATGAAGGTATCAAATATTTTTATATATTTTAATCATTCAGGGACGTAATTACTCAGTTTGGCACCGAAATTATAAGTCTTTTGACTTTGATCATGTGATCATGAGAGAATAAGCTTCTTGTTTTAGTGTTCATTTGATCAAACTAGACAGTGACTGATCATGATTCCAGACTGACGTGCTCAAGTGGTCTGTTGATCCTAAGAAAAGCTTAGGTTGCGCATTTAAAAAGCGTACAAACTTCCTTTTCTTTTCATTGATTTAGAAAACTTTCTATTTAAAAAAAAATTATTAATGCATTCTGCTCTGTAGCCTGTGTAGGCCATTTAATTACAATTATCCCTGAACCAATTCAAAATTTTTTTTTTTACTTTTTGTTGTATTTCATATGCATCATGTCCTTCTGCACTAACAAATATGTGTTTGTTTTGTGTTCCCTGTGCTTTGATGTTGCAGACATGGACGGCCATTCATCCCACTGGATCTCCAGTAGTCACCCCTCCGCTGAGCGAACGGTATGGAACCCAAAGTTCTGCGTAGTTACTGACAGTCAGTTGGTTTTACTGGACAAAGAAGAGGTGTTTACTCCAAGATGGGCTACATTATAGGCTTGTCTGCATCCTGGAAGACATGGTGCACTGGTGGTGGGGAGGTCAGGTGTAGGAAACTTTGATAGTTAGCTTTTACAAATCTGAAACCTCCTTCACGAGTCAACATTAATGCACTTTCCTGGGGAGGGACACAGCGACCTGGAGCCATGAATCAGAAGCTGACGGGGTGAATACTCATGTTTCAGTTGCTTTATTTCTTTTTTTTTCTATTTCTATTTCTATCTCTATTTATTAATCTTTCAGGGGTTGCAAAGTACATTATTTATCCACAAAATTATTTGGCAAAATAATGACACATTTGACAAAATCCAGAGATAGAAAAGAAAGGAAAGAAAAAAAGGACTTTCCCCCTTTCCTTCTTTTTCCCGTCCCCACCCTCTTCCCCTTAAATCCTTCTCCCACCCAATCCCATCTCCTAAACCCACATTACACTGCTTATACTATTAAACATCTCAGTATGATACACCTATAAATTTTTGCGTTTTTTAAGATCAATAGAAAGTCAGTCAAAAAACAAACAAAAAAAAAGATATAGGATATAGTTATAAGATATAGGATATATACAGTTGCTTTATTTCTCAAAGAGTATTTGCAGCTATTGCTTGGCCCAGTTGCACACAGTTTGTTAATAGCATAAAAAGTAATTATTATGTATACGTTATATCCCCCATATATTTGAATATGCTGTTTGTACTTGTAACTAATACAATAGTAGATTGGTTTCATAGCAACTCAGGGTTTACCAATTGCATCTTTTACTTTTACCTTTCTTGGCGATGCGTCTAGCCACACTGTTTCCCGTCCTGGTTACTCACTTCCTGTGTCATTCCTTCTGGATTGTTCTTATTGGGCCAGACAGGAGGCACGATGTTATTGCACTTGGAATCAGACGTCTGTGGTTCAGCTTTGTAATAAATAACGCTGAAAGGATTGGGACTCGAGAATGCCGTAGGTGTTGTCCTGGTGAGTGCCAACAGTATAATGCGTTCTGTTGTCTTGAGATTTTCTGTGAGTTCATGGCAGACACAAAGCATGAAGTTGATTTGAAGGAGTTTACTTGTTTTTTGCTCTTTTCCCTCTTGGGGATGATAACATTTTATTTTTACTGCAGTACCCTTTGCAGCTTTAAGCTTGACGCTCCCCTTGGCTTTTCCCTGGGTATTGTGCTGTTCACCAACATGGCTTGACAGTTTAGGGTCAGTGTCAATCTCATAGTTAAAGATCAAGGCAAGGAAGATGAGCTAACTGAGTTCTGAACAATGTCCTGAGGTAACACCTAAGAATACTTCATCTATCCTCTTTATCTCCCTTCCGTCTCTTCATCTTTCTCTTTATTTTCTTCACTGTATTCATCTTGCTGTCCTCTTTTTCTCTTCTGTTTTTGTCTTCATTTGATTAATTTTCTTCTTTTTATTCTTCACAAATGGCCTTTATCAACACTTATTTTTAAGCTAGTTAAACAGATATTCTGACAAAGCATTCTCTGTCCTTTAGTTTAATATAGTGACAGGTCGACATACTGCACCCCTTCAGAACTTTATTTTTCTATTTTTATTGAAGTGCATAATACACAATGGAGCCAAAACCCTGAAAGGATTCACAGATACTGCAAATGACGTTAATTATCTTGAAACAAAGGTGCATGTCAAGGTCTACAGACTGAACTTAGTAAGTTAACAGTCAGTTCTAATGGTTGATGTATTGAACATGGGAGAAATGGGACCTGGACAACTTTGACACATTTCAAATAGTCTAGGTCAACTGATTGTGTCAGAGCATCACTGAAGTAGCAAGGCCTTTTGGCTGCTCCCAGACAGCAGCGGTGACTTCTTCCTGACAGTGGTCCAAGGAAAGATAAACCATGAGCTGGCAATGGGGTGTCAAGCATCCAAGACTTAATAAGGCACAAAGGCAAAAAAAGGCCATCCTATCTGGTCTGAACTGACAGAATGGCTACTGTGGCACAAGTTGCGAAGAATTATAATGATAGTTATAAGAGGGATGTGTCACAACTTGCAGTGTGTTGCACCCCATTGCATGTCGCGCCACGTAGCTGCTGACCAGTCTGATTGCCAATTCAAACCCCTGTTTGCTGTCAAAAATGCCTAAGATAGACCTTTGAGCATCATAACTGGATCTTAGAGCAATTGAAGAAGGTCACCTGGTCCAGAAAGTCCTGTTTACCCTCTCACCATGTACTTCAGCTGGGTACGTAGGCACCATTTACCTGGGGAAGATATGGCACCAGGATGCACTGTGGAAGGAAGACAAGCTGGTGGAGGGAGTGTGCTGCTCTGGGAAATTTGCTCTTCGGAAATCCTGGGTGGGCGTGAGTTTGCCTGAGCTGTTTGGGCACCACAGCAGGGACCAGCACAAGATTAGGCATTTAGTTTAAATGTTATTGCTGATCGGCATGTGAATTGCAACACACCGTATTTTCATTCAACCATTGTACCTGTGTGTTGAGTGAGAGGTTTGTAGTAAAATGACAGTGGTGAGTTCTTGAGGCAGTGCAAAATTATACACCTAAAGTTTTTGAGCAAGAAAAAATTTGCCCTGCAAGACATTATCGACCAAAAATGTTGAATGTACCAAAGTGCGCAAGTACACTTGCGTAGATGTGTTTATTGAAGGATCCACAATAGTCTTCTGATTTAATTTCTTAAAAATGAGTGCTGGGGATTCAAGAAAAAAATACATTGAAAAGTTTAGTTCTGAGATGGAAAACTGCTTTAAAATATTTAGTGTTGTAAGGGTTGTGCTTCCAATACTGGTGATGTGCCTGGAGGACAGGAAGTTGAGGACTGGACTCAGGTACAAGGATGGACTTGGTTGTATTTTACATGCCTTTGGCGCAGCAGGAAGGCACATACGATGCTATACATAATAATACAGGAATCGAGGTTCCTGAATAATATACGTAATTATTAATACAAACACTGGGCTTGAGCTACAGTAGCAATGCATCAATAAAATAGAAAAGAGGAAGGAAATGAGGTTCCTGATAATACAGTTAAAGTGCTGATATAAACAATAAATAGCACTAAGTACAAGAGTTAGAATATATTACACGCGAAAACGTGGGAGGTAAGTCTACACAAGACAAGAGGTTTAACACAGGCATGTGGCTTAGGAGACTTTGCAAAGACTGAGTGCGAAGCTCGGTCTTAATGAGCAAAACACAACCACACATTGGAAATGAACAACTGCATGTGATGATCGCAGGGCTGAGAATGCGGTCCAGATCTCAATAGACCAGTGAGTTTGAAGGCTGGAGGCGTGGCCTCACAAGTGTATTCCCTGCGTTTGTTCTGAGAGGATTAAATTGTCAAACTCGATTGAGTTGTTTACTAATCAAATGTTTGTTGGTTGCTACTAATTTATTTTTACTTTCCATGGTTCCACCAAGCCAGGGGGAGCAAAAATAAATATTTGCTAAAAGAAAAAATAATTTGTTGTTTTCCCTCCACAGAGATGAGGAACTTAAGTCTATGAAAAAAATCATTCTGAGCTCCCAGGCAGCCTTACTCTGTTTCTATCTACAACATTATGTTGCTTGTGTGAAAATTCCCAAAAATTTAGCTTGATTCAGATGTGTCCATTACGCCTGGCATCAGTGAACTCCTCCTCTATGGCTGTGTGTGCCATGCCAACTGCAAGAGATTAAAATTCTTATTGACTTTTTTTGCCAGGATTGACCCCACAAAGTTCTTTTATTATAATAACCTCCCGTATCAACAGCTACATGCATGAAATTTTCAGTTTTCTAGGTCCTACTTATGAAATATAAGCAATTTGATGCTTAAAATGTATTGTTTTCAACTGCGCAGAAGGTGTAATTGTATGGCAAACCGTATTGGTGGTTGTTTTAAGTTGGTGAAGAAAATTTTACATTGGCTTATTGGCTTTTCAACAAGTCTGAGAGAAGTCAGTTACAGCTTTTAGGAGTTTGCTGAGGAAAAAATAAACCCTGTCTTTCTGCCTGAGTGGCAATATAGCTGTAGTAAATGAGTGGTCAGTGTGGAAAATTGAGGCTTTATGACACTTTGAGTGCAGAGGGTAGAAGCCACTTGATGGCCAAAGAACATGTGTCAGGCTGTGGAGCAAAATGCTGAAAAATATCATTTTCTCTCAATCAGGAGATTGAAAGTTAAACTGTTGAAGTGATTTTGCTGTAAATGTGGCAAATGTAGATATGTAGGCCTATCTCGTTCAGCCATTATTCTATTCTGATATATATATATTTTTTTTCTTTCTACCGTTAGCAGTTGGCAGTGAATATATGTTATTGGGTTGAATTTATGCACTGCAGCAGGTTGCAGACCAGAAATGAACAAGAGTAGTTTTACTGGTGCTTATGTAAAGGGAAATGCTCGTTTAACCAGACATCTGATTAGCTGTGAGGAGAATAAGGTGGGACGGGCAATAAAACAGTTATGGGTGCTATTAGCATTGCAGTACAGCAAAATATAACATAAAATAAACTGAATAAATAAAATACAAATCACTTCTATATGATAGTTCATTAGTAGTGAAAGCCGAAAGGATAAGACCCAGAAAGGTAAACCTCATAAGAACCACCCCTGTATTGTGTCATTGACTTGATGTTGAAAGCAGAAGTTAACAATGAAACTGAAAAAAATTAAAGCCACATTCCTTCTTGCCTTCCTTTTGCATGACCTTAACTTGCCCAATTAATTTGAAAATTTTCCTTTGGTGGCCAGATGCATCCACTTTGTGTCCAGTTGGGACAGGCCACAGCGATGGCACATTCCCTGTCTGTTTATCCTCCTTTCACAGAGAGAGGAAGAGTGGTAATGGGTGGTGTTGTTTTCAATGACAGTTGCTTTGACAGGCTGATAACTGCAAAGCAAACATGGCCCCTGCATTTGTGCTGTGCTATTTGTTTCAAAGACCAGCTGGCTGTAACAACCCATGTTGGAAATGTCTAGCCACTGGAACAGCAAGGTGAACAGACAATCTCGTAATGATTCTGCTAATGACCTGTAGATTGGCAGGAAACAGAGCTATCTGCAGTTCATTTGGAAAACTCCATCACCAGTGCAGGACAAACTGTGACTGTGTGGACAACACAAAGATATATCTTTAAGAAAAAGGAAGACTGTGTCCCTGTGGTAAAGTTGTCCTGTGGGCTCTGTTTTTGTGACAATTTTTTCTATTGTCTTTTTACATCAGTATATTGTGTTTTGAATTGCATAAACATTACCTCCTTTGCATTAAGCAAACAATAAACCTTTTTGCTGCATTTTTTTTGATGCCATGCTATATTCAGCTAGATAAACAATGGATGAATTTGCAAACATTCCCAAGTGTAGCACACCCATGCTGGTGGAAAGTAACTTTCATAAAGGCAACGTTGTCTTCAAGAGTGCACACAGTAATATACTTTTGCCTTTAAGCAGAATCTTCACACCTGGTGTGTTGCCATCACAGAAGTGCAGTTAGTAGAGGTTCATTGCTGGTCATGTTGTATCATTGTCTCTGTAGTCCTGTGACTTGTATTGCAGATGTGCCATGACGGAGGGGGCAGTTTGTGATCTTCATTGTTCTGTGTCCTCGGATGTTTGTGACTGTGTGTTTAGGACTTGGCTGATCCACTCTTTTATGTTATCGAGCCAAGCTTTGGCGCTTGCCTTCCACTGTGCCCTTGAGAATGGTCTTGGACAGAGTTACGGCGATTAATGTGGCCAAACCATGCAAGCTTGGGGGGCCTCAGAACATCACAGTTGATGGCAATTTTTGCACCATATCAGAGTAAACGCACAGTCATGATAGAGCTGATAAGAAGCCAACAGTCACATGTTTATCACTGTTTATCAACAAATGTCTGGAATTGGAAAGGTTTAAATTTTTGAAGTGGAAGAGTCATCACTAAGATGATAAATATCAAAACTGCTTTTTAATGACACCCCTTTCTCAATAAACTCTGGGCAAGTCATATAACACCAATTTTTATTAAATGTCAATGTCAACTCAAGGTGAAGCCATTTATTTTTAAATGCTCATCTTAAATAAAGGGAAAGAAATATGCTTAGTTTGCTGGAAAGGAAAACCAATCACAAGCTGCAACATATCATTTTAAAGCGAAAAGGCTCAGATGAAGTTAATGTTCCTGTGGCAGCAGACTTTTTGCAAAGTGCTCTATTTCACTGATATTGATTATAGGACATCCGTCTCCTTATATTTTTTTTGTCTCCGGGCTAGCAATGTTAAAATGGAAGGTATTGTCCTATTTGCCAATAGAGAAATTGATATGGGCTACTGTACTCTGTCATCCATTGTCACTGAGTGAACAAAGATGAACTGCCTGCATGGAAAACTAGTCAGAAACTAGAAACTAGTCAAAACTGAGATTTGTCAAAAAGGCCAATTAGGAGATAAAACTACAGTTTTTTTTTCAAACACAAGGTATTTATCGTAGGATAGATACCTGGAAATTTAATTTGATATAAATTTCAAGGTATCTAGCCTACGATAAATACCGAATGCTCGGAAAAAAAATGGTAGGTTTATCTCCATTCTACCATGACTCTTGTCAACACCCCTACGAAAAATATTTTTTATAGCAAATTTGGGATCAACCACTGGGGGGAGTTTGGAGGTTGTTTGACGAGGTCCGAATTCAAAGTTTGAAGTGGGAATGTCAGACGCCGTAGAGGATGCCTTTTTTGGACACGGATAATCAAGCAAGAGCTCTTCATGCAGCGCAAGGTCTTGACTTAGTGCAAAGTAGTTTTCTGGTGAATAGATACCTGGTGTTAACCAATCAAAATTCAGAATTCGCTGGAATGAATGGTAGAAAACACATGGAACAAGAGGTTTCAGAAAGAATGATTCCACACCTTAAACATCTGTAAACACATGAGAAAGTTGGCTTGCTTTAAAATGTTTTGAATTTGGGGGACATATTTTAAAAATATGACTAACTGTGATTATAGCTAAAGTTTCATTTGCCATATTATGCATTTGATTGTTGAATATGTTTCTGATGGCAGTAATGAAGCTGCCCCATGGGATCTAATGATCTCAGGCCATGCGCAGCTGGATGCTTCGACACCACCACACGAATGCAACTCTTCTGGAGTCAATTCAGGTTTAGGCTTCTCTAATGTCATCATTATGGTGATATCATTATGTGATACTGGGAATAAACATGCAACGTATTTCACCAATTATGTTTTCCAGTCAACATGCACATAAGAGTCCACACAGGATAATGTCGGCATTGCTGATAGGAATGCAGCAATGCCATGGCATTAGTTCCAGGTCCCAAGAAGCGTGAAGTAAGCAAGGCCTAACTCCCAGGGTCGGAGATTAGCAACTTGTGCCCATGAGAGATGGAGGATTCTGGGAAAGTGCCAGTGGCTGTATTGACGTCCCTGGTTTGCTACTGCCTCACCTTCTCGAAGTAATGCAGTGGCCGCAGGTGGCTCGTTCCAAACATTTTGATTTTTCTTCTGGCTGCTCTCAAAATCGCTAATGGAAGGTTGTGGAAGAAATTGCACCTGATGACTGCACATATCCTGCCCTCTCTGGCTCCAACAAATACTTTGAGCTGGTTGGGAGTAAAATTTTACATTTATTAAGACGCACTTACCAAATCTGTGAAAGTTTGCTGCATTATTTACCTTTTAAGGTATAGTATGTTGTGATTCATGTTAATGCATTTCTTTTTTAATGTATTTATAACTTACACTTTTAGCAAAAGGAAATACAGAGCTGTGAGAAAGCATTTGACCCCCCCCCCCCCAAAAAAAAAAAAATCCTCTATTTTTGCATATTTGTCAGAATGAAATGTTTCAGATCATCAGACTAATTTTAATACCAGACACAGATGTCCAAGGTAAACATCAAAAGCACTTTTTAAGTGAAAATCTCATTTATTGTCGGAAAAAACTATTCAACCCTACATGGCCTCCTTACTTACGAAATCAACCAATAAACAGTTTAATTGACAGTTGGCTTAAATGTTACTACACCGACGCCCAGGCATGATTACCAGCCCCACGGAGTCTTAACATCATGGAAGCAAATAGCTAACAATATTAAAACGAAAATACATGCTCAGAAATGCATTTCATTTTCATGATGCAACGCATAATTTGTGTCATAATGAAAATTAAAATGTTATCATCCACTTTGTGTTTTCATTTTAAAGTCCATGTACACATCTTTTGTCACAAAATGAAAATTAAAATACATTCCCCATTCACGTTTTAGTTTTCAAAAAGAGCCAGCCATATCACTAACTAAAATAAAATGAAAGCACAAATCTTATAAAGCAAACACAATTTTTTTTTTCTAGGGGCAAGCGCATTATTTGTATCATTGTGAAAATGATAATGTGATCATCCACTTTGCATTTTCATTTTGAGTTCATGAATGCACTTTGACAGCAAATGAAAAATCAAACTTCAAAATTTTTATGGAAATTAATAGGCCTAATCATTTAAAATAATAAATCACTAGGGCTTTCTGAAAGGTGCTGAATTAAAGTAATTATTTTCTGAAAGGTGCTGAATAAAAGTAATTATTTTGCCATAACAAATACCTACAATGTCATTGGAGAATAGCAGATTGCTTCAACAGTTATAGCAAAATAATTTCTGTGAAAAACACACAAGCATTGCAATCCTGAAACATGCTAGCTGACTTTTTTTAAACAAGATAATGCTAATTATTAGCCTGTAGCTTAACATAAGTTTCTGTAGTCTGGGCTAACACTAGTGAGAAAACAATGGCCTGGCGTGATAGCTACACCTCAGCAATGCTGTGTGTAATTATTGCTCAGAGCATAGCCGATTTCTGTTTCTCAAATAAAGCCCCCAGGCAGAGGGCAGTATCATATTCCTCGCAGCCCGTTGAGGAGGCATAAGCCCCCATCAATTCTCAGCTGCCATTCTCTGTGGACACACTAGATGGAGGTAAAATATTTCAAATCTTGTCTTCAGCAGCTTTAGCAGGCTATTTAATCTCTGGACAGGTTTGGTCCCGCACTGCTCTCTGATATGTTTACCTTTCTACACTCTCTCTTGCAAAAGTAGCAGGAATATTCCTCTCAACTGACTGTAAACATGTAAAATGTGCAGTTTGGAAGAAAAAAACACTTCTATGCTATACCTCTTAATATTTACCATTAACTAACAGCGACACCCTTCGGTGACAATAATGAATCCTGTATTTTCCTACCTCAGTATGCCCTGCCTCTAACTTCTCAAACTTATTGCAGGTATTACACAGAGAACCCTGCATCTTGACTGATAGAAGGGAAAGATATTAATATAACTACAAATCAGAACAGAATTGGAGGCTTGGGTATTAGGTTGCGTGGTTTAATATATGTGAATGTACTGGTTTATCTTAAGATTCTAAGGTGGACCAGGGCAATGGAAAGAGAGAAACTGAGAGGGCTGCTGACAGGAGTGAGGAGGTAAGGTGGGCAAGGGTATCTGATAGTGCTGCACTGACAGGGATATCTCCCAGAAGTGAGAAGTGAGCACATGGCAGTGGCGCAAAATTAGTGTCCTTTAATTTTATTTATCATGGTTTGAAAGGTAGAAGTGAGTAAATAAGTGAATTTCAATATAACTTATCTTCCTGGCCACAAGCTGGCTCTGCCCCAGCGTCTCACCGCCAGCAGTAGGCTCAGCACCATACTCTCTCTGTCACCAGCAGGCTCTTCACCATACTCTCTCCGTCACCAGCAGGCTCAGCACCATACTCTCTCTGTCACCAGCAGGCTCAGCACCATACTCTCTCTGTCACCAGCAGGCTCTTCACCATACTCTCTCTGTCACCAGCAGGCTCCTCACCATACTCTCTCTGTCACCAGCAGGCTCTTCACCATACTCTCTCTGTCACCAGCAGGCTCAGCACCATACTCTCTCTGTCACCAGCAGGCTCAGCACCATACTCTCTCCGTCACCAGCAGGCTCAGCACCATACTCTCTCCGTCACCAGCAGGCTCAGCACCATACTCTCTCTGTCACCAGCAGGCTCAGCACCATACTCTCTCCGTAACCAGCTGGCTCAGCACCATACTCTCTCTGTCACCAGCAGGCTCAGCACCATACTCTCTCTCTCACCAGCAGGCTCAGCACCATAATCTCTCTGTCACCAGCAGGCTCAGCACCATACTCTCTCGTCGTCACCGGCAGGCTCAGCACCATACTCTCTCCATCACCAGCAGGCTCAGCACTATACTCTCTCTGTCACCAGCAGGCTCAGCACCATACTCTCTCCGTCACCAGCAGGCTCAGCACCATACTCTCTCCGTCACCGGTAGGCTCAGCACCATACTCTCTCCATCACCAGCAGGCTCAGCACTATACTCTCTCTGTCACCAGCAGGCTCTTCACCGTACTCTCTCTGTCACCTGCAGGCTCAGCACCATACTCTCTCCGTCACCAGCAGGCTCAGCACCATACTCTCTCCGTCACCGGTAGGCTCAGCACCATACTCTCTCCATCACCAGCAGGCTCAGCACTATACTCTCTCCGTCACCAGCAGGCTCAGCATCATACTCTCTCTCTCTCACCAGCAGGCTCAGCACCATACTCTCTCCATCACCAGCAGGCTCAGCACCATACTCTCTCCATCACCAGCAGGCTCAGCACTATACTCTCTCTGTCACAAGCAGGCTCAGCACCATACTCTCTCTCTCACCAGCAGGCTCAGCACCATACTCTCTCCGTCACCGGCAGGCTCAGCACCATACTGTCTCTGTCACCAGCAGGCTCAGCACCATACTCTCTCTGTCACCAGCAGGCTCAGCACCATACTCTCTCTGTCACCAGCAGGCTCTGCACCATACTCTCTCCGTCACCAGCAGGCTCAGCACCATACTCTCTCTGTCACCAGCAGGCTCAGCACTATACTCTCTCTGTCACCAGCAGGCTCTTCACCGTACTCTCTCTGTCACCTGCAGGCTCAGCACCATACTCTCTCCGTCACCAGCAGGCTCAGCACCATACTCTCTCCGTCACCAGCAGGTTCAGCACCATACTCTCTCCGTCACCAACAGGCTCAGCACCATACTCTCTCTGTCACCAGCAGGCTCAGCACCATACTCTCTCCGTCACCAGCAGGCTCAGCACCATACTCTCTCCATCACCGGCAGGCTCAGCACCATACTCTCTCTGTCACCAGCAGGCTCTGCACCATACTCTCTCCGTCACCAGCAGGCTCAGCACCATACTCTCTCCGTCACCGGCAAGCTCAGCACCATACTTTCTCCGTCACCAGCAGGTCAGCACCATACTCTCTCCGTCACCAACAGGCTCAGCACCATACTTTCTCCGTCACCAGCAGGTCAGCACCATACTCTCTCCGTCACCAGCAGGCTCAGCACCATACTCTCTCTGTCACCAGCAGGCTCTGCACCATACTCTCTCCGTCACTGGCAGGCTCAGCACCATATTTTCTCCATCACCAGCAGGTCAGCACCATACTCTCTCTGTCACCAGCAGGCTCTGCACCATACTCTCTCCGTCACCAGCAGGCTCAGCACCATACTTTCTCCGTCACCAGCAGGTCAGCACCATACTCTCTCCGTCACCAACAGGCTCAGCACCATACTCTCTCCGTCACCAGCAGGCTCAGCACCATGCTCTCTCCATCACCGGCAGGCTCAGCACCATACTCTCTCTGTCATCAGCAGGCTCTGCACCATACTCTCTCCGTCACCAGCAGGCTCAGCACCATACTCTCTCTGTCACCAGCAGGTCAGCACCATACTCTCTCCGTCACCAACAGGCTCAGCACCATGCTCTCTCTGTCACCCGGCTCCTCCCCTGCCTTTCACCACCATTATCAGGTTTTTTCCCAGCCTTATCATCTACTAATTGTGGTGTGTTTTCATATGTGTTTCCTACTTTAAATTAAATATATTATAGTATGAAGATGTACCCCTCTGTATAACCTGCGCTCCCCAGTCTGAGTATCTTCCAATGCTTACTTGGAATGCAGCATTATTAAAAACATAGGGTAGAGGATGCTGTGGTCTCATGCTGTGTATTATTATTTTTTTCTAATATTTTTTCCATGCCAGTGAAGTTGAAGACTGAAGAGTGCAATATCTCCAGTCATCCAGCAGAGGGCTCTTACACCCCACTGAATCCATCCTGTTCATGCAATTTACAAAAAAAAAAGCATTCTGTACCTTCCCAACCAAATATACTGACATTTTTTTAATAAAAATTATTGCGATATGAATTACTCAGTTATTGTTCATGTTATTAATGATACAAAAAGCCGAGAATTATCAATTAAAAATATCAATTAAAAGCCATAATTATCCATTAAAATTTTTTTTCCATCTTTGCAGATGAAAGATAGAAATACAAATAAAATACAGAAAACAAGTTTATCATCATGCATGACAACAATTGCAAGCCCTAAATAAACTGCAGGGATTTAATCATGTGTTGTTTAATTAAATCTCTTCAAGACTACATGATTACATGATTCATTATAGAGAACCTGGTTATGCATATAATGTGGTGCGGGAATTGCTCTGCGTACAAGTGGGGTACATGCGCATACGTGCAAGTGTGTGTGTGAAGCTATGGCATAGAATGTCTTCTTTCCACTTATGGTTATACATATTATATACATAAAACTTAAAGTTCTGTTAAAAGACAGAAAATTAGAAATTTGCTTCTACTGCATTGGCCTTGCTGCTTCAATGTATTACGATCTGTTTAAAAAGACAAAAAAAAAAAAGAATATGTTTGTAGCTGATTATCCCATTATCATTTCAAAGTGATTCTGTTCTACTCAGGTTAGCTCTTCATCTTTTAAATCATTATTTGGCCGCTGACTTGGGCATCACCCAGCCATTCTTTGTTCTCATAATGTTGATATACTGTGTACAGCAATCTGGTAGTTTGGGTGTTACCTTATCCCGAGCCATTGCTTATTTTAACACTAAATCCTCCTCACATTTCACTGTCTTCCCTCTCTTTGAGGGTGCAGACAGCTGGTTCCTGTTAGATTTCCTGGTGCAGGTAGCTTGTCTCTGTTATCTTTAGTGGAGTTCAAATAAGCATTTAACGAGACAACACGGAATCCTGCAGCGTGGAGGAGTGGAAAAGGCCAGGTATCGAGCCAGACCATTATGGCTCCCATTGAAAAGCTTCAGAGTGTTTTTTGATCAATTGGAGTGCAGTCTTCACCATCCACAGTGGACTGATAGCCACCTTAAGAGCTTATCTTGAGCGATCATAGTGCACACACTACTATTTTTCTTCCCTTCCTGGGAATATGTCTTGTTTGAATTTGACTTAGCGATTTCATGCTCTAGCTACGGAGAGCAGCTTGTTCTCAAAAAAGCATTATTGCTTTTATTGTGGAAGGGGAATTTGTGTGATTTTTATAATAATGAATGTTTTGAGTGATTGCATACCTCAGCGACATGATGTGAAAGGCTGTTCTTTAATGGCTGTATTACCCAAATGATCTGGCTCTCTTTTTTTCCCCTCCTCCTCAGGTGCATCCTTTGCCGGTGCAGGAGATGTGCCCTGAGTCACGCGACGTGCGGCTGCTGCGCCGCACCATCAGTGTGCCGGCTGAGAGCCAGTTCCCAGAGTACCTTGAGGAGCCGTCCACGGAGAGCGGTGAGTAGGTCACCTGCAGCTAAAATCTGCCTGTTCCTGCCTCAGTTATGATGACGTCCCCACAGACCCTGCTTCCAGCTCCCCGATGAGAACTGAGCTGAGCTGTAAGGCTCAGCAGTTCACAAATGCTGTGCGAAGTACTGAGATTTAAGGCACAGAGTGATTGGCTTTTCAGCTAAACTAGTCTGACAGCAGAAGCATCACTTGCGATGCTGCCTCATTACTCTCTCTATAATGACTGGTTGCAAGTTATGAACACAAGGTACAATATTGCTTTGAAAGCCAACACGGAAAAATAGTGTCAGGAAATCCTGACAATCCTGCCTAATTATTTTGTTCTGTCAACCTCGACTGGTACATCAATGCAACATGTCAGTTTTTTAGTAAAGGCTTCACTCTAAGTATTTAAATTTTGTTGCGACTTTCAGTGAAAAATGATGCTGATACCCAGTACATTTGTGTCTCTGAGCTACACCTGTATAGCACATAATACGTCAGTCAAGTACAAAAGTACAAGTGTTATTTATGATTAGTTTCCATGGCAACAGTAATTCTGAACACCTTTACGCTTGATGCATTTCAGTTGTGCGTGTCCTACATTTGTGGATCTCTATCATTGAAACGATGCACAATTGCTCGATATTCAGAGTGGGGCAAGGGTGAATTATGTCTCAAAACAACGGTTCATGCCTCCCATTTTCTGGTAGAATCAAGATGAAGGCATCATTTTGCTTTTCAAAGGGTGAGAGTGCTGGAGTCAGCCAGCAGAGAGCAAGATTGTATTTCCTATTCGAGAGATTGGAGCTCCCATCTAGTGGAGATACTCTAACAGACGACTGCAGTCTCTTTGACCTCAATTTAATACATAAATGTGAATATGCTTACCTATCTCCTGGATTTATGTGCTTGCTACTTGTGTATTAGTCAGCTGTATGTCTGCAGGTGCAGTTTTTCTTGCTGCTTAAAGCAAAGCACCATTTGAATTCCGTTTGCACTTATTGGCATCGAGTACATTCAGGAATAAGTCTTTTAAATTTGCATGTTTCTTTCTTTAAATAATGACCTTAAATCTGTACCCTGGTGGCTTCATTCTAGACTTTGTAGATAGCATTACACCCACTCCCAAAGGTGTAATCTAATGCTCTGCACTGTTAATAGAAAAGGCAATGTGCGGCAGGTAATGGCATTGGCTGTACTCTCAGCTTTTTTTGGAAAAACAATTTTATTTCCTCCCCTTAATAGACTAAATAGACTGAATTACATTATGTATGCAAACAAACATTTATGAACTGTTACAATTTTTGACACAGATTAGATAATGAAAGGGATGGCTGTTCTAAAATAAATTTTTTGATAGTAGTATGCATGTGGCATGCATCCACATTATATGCATTGTTTTTTTTTTCAGTTAAATGACCCCTTGCGATGTGAAAAGTAATCATTTGTAGGTCTGTTTCCACCATATAGCCACCCTGCTGTTGTTGCCTGTTTTGAGTTTAATGCATTTCTGAGCCAGACCAGCAAACTGCCCCCCAGGCCCCCCCTCTCCCCTTTGTTGCGCAGGACTCTTCAACAGCTTGGTATTTCACCTGAATTAGTGTGGTTTTGTAGGGCGTAGCAGTGCACCCCTCGGCAACCTCCCTTAGCCAGTGATCTAAGTGTGCATTCATAAGTGGCCATGCATGGTTTAGCTTATGCCAGGAAGAATTTTCTGGCCCAGTTCTGTTTCTCACATGTCCACTGTAGGCACTTTGATTGGTCTGGAGCTTCAAAAGCGCTATAAGCAGTAGAGAGCGATGTGCTGTGTTGTGACAAATTCTTCGCATGAGAACTATTAATATACTCTGAGTTGTGCCACTGTAGCTCTTCTGTCGGTTTGGATCAGACAGGATAGCTTTTGTTGCCCTTGTGCATCAATGTGCCTGAGATGCCCAACCCCCTGTCACGGGTTCATGGTTTCTCCCTTCTCGGACCACAGTCAGTAGATACCAGAGCAGTGTGATGGGATGAGGTCAATGTCATCGGAATCCTATTGCAAGAAAAAGGGACCATCTTGCGGTTAAATACCGCGGGATGGGACAGGATGGGATAAAGTAGCTATGGAATGGAATGGGACGGTACGGGACGGGACGGGATCAAGTTTGTCCGGAACAGGATGAGTTGTGATTAAATTCGGGATACGATGGGACATTTTTCTCTTAAATAAGCTCAACTTTATGACCTCAGAAAAACTAACCACTTTAAGAGCACTATGATCAAGTTACAATTAGCAATAATCAATTAATTTCAAATCAATTATGACATTATTAATGTAAAGACTTGAAAGCAATTTTTTTTATTTCAGTGAAAGGAGTGCATAAAAAAAATAAATACAAGTTTACTTTGCGACAAATAACATCATGAATCAACAAAATGTTATTTACTCCATCTATCCAATGACATTTGTCACCCCGGATATATCATACAAAGGTGTATTGTAGTTTTTTTTACTAATCTGAAATCAACAAATCTGGTGAAAATACCAATCAAAAAACATTCATAGAAACAATGCCCGAAGAAACAACGGATACCAGAAAGAATTTACCATTGGACGGGCATATGACCAAAAAAAAAAAGTTTACGACCTCAAAGAACAGGAATGCCGCTTCATTTGCATGTTTGCAATGACCTAGTAATTGACAATAACTGGGGAGAGTCGGTGGAGAGTCATTATGGTATTCAAAATATGTTGTTTTAATGAAGGCCAGCAACAAGAGCTAGGTGGAGGTGATGATCTGCAGCATAGTATCAATGAAGTTCTGGCATCTTTTCCAACTTTCAAGCTTCTCAGGTAATCAAATAAAACCTGTCAGCATACTGACGCAAGACTTTTTATGTTTTCTTTTATCAGAATGTAGAATAATTTGTAAACATGCGTAAGATTTACAACAAATAACATAGTTCAAACAACCTTGGTTTTCTGCATTAAATCCTATATATATATATATATATAATCAGTACAGGCCAAAAGTTTGGACACACCTTCTCATTCAATGCGTTTCCTTTATTTTCACGACTATTTACATTGTAGATTCTCACTGAAGGCATCAAAACTATGAATGAACACATGTGGAATTATGTATGTATCTAATAGTTGTCCAATAGGGCTGTCGACTGTGTATCAACCTGACTTCTGCACAACACAACTGATGGTCCCAACCTCATTGATAAGGCAAGATATTCCACAAATTAACCCTGCCAAGGCACACCTGTGAACTGAAAACCATTTCAGGTGACGACCTCTTGAATCTCATCAAGAGAAATCCAAGTTTGTGCAAAGCTGTAATCAGAGCAAAGGGTGGCTACTTTGAAGAAACTAGAATATAAGACGTTTTCAGTTGCGGGTATTTCACACTTTTTTGTTAAGTACATAATTCCACGTGTTCATTCATAGTTTTGATGCCTTCAGTGAGAATTTTCAATGTAAATAGTCATGAAAATAAAAGAAACGCATTGAATGAGAAGGTGTGTCCAAACTTTTGGCCTGTACTGTATATATATATTCTTAATTTCTGTGAAACGTCCATTATAATGAAAATAATCATGACCACCCCAAGTACTGTCACTGCGCATAATTCCTTGCATGCATTTCTTGTATATAATACAAACAGGCATATAAATTTATACAGAACACGTATATATACTTTTTATAAAACGGGTGCTTTCCATCCATAAATGCGATTGGCTGAGCCACTTTCCATGCTGTCATAAAATTACTGTAACCCACTGTGGCAGGCCGCAGCACAAAATATCCCTGCGGGCATCGAACTACCCCTGCGCTCAACTGACTCGTTAGGTTACGTTTGTTTCAAGACTTTTAGCTTGCTATTTCAGTGTTAGCGAAGTTTAGCCTTTTAACCCGCTAACCAGTTGGCTATCTACCTAGCTAGCTACTGCATTACAGAGTTCGATATCACTTTTGCGTAACTAGCTACGTTGCTAACTAGCTCGCTATTTCAGTAGCCTATTAGCAATATGTCATTGACTTTATTTCTTGTGTGTTTATTTTATGGGCTATGTGTAAGGTAACAACATCCATTGTAGTGAACGCTAGCTAGGTGATAAGCTGGCTAGTAAGCCAATGCACAGTTCAACATATTTTCCTGGACACCGGCAAGTGTGGAGGACAAAAGTCAATCGTTCCCTACTCTCACTACTGGTTGTAATGATATGGCCGATCGGCGCAAGTTGAGAACAAGGAAACTCGAAAACCGAAACGAACGTAAAATTATTTAACGGGGTCTTCGGGAGATCGAAGGAGATGTTCAAAATAGCCTGCTTTCATAGTATATCTACATTAGTGAGCCCAAATAGCCTGAGGTGACATGATAATGGCGCTAGAAAAAGCAATCTTAGCATCTGTGTTGCTTGCCAACCATTCTGTCCACTCGATCTTGCTTGGTGGCACAACGAATAGTTCTCAAATTTATTGGTGCATTATTGCCAATAAATTGTAGATTTTTTTTCTTGTGTGTTTATTTAATGGGCTATATGTATTGTAACTGTTTTATAAAAGCAATAAGCCCCTTGAAGCAGTGGGTTACAGTGATTTTATAACGACGGAGGGGCACTAAGGCACTATGCTGCGCGTCGTGCCTTAGAACGCCCCGCCGCCGTTGTAAAATGACTGTAACCCACTGCTTCTCCGGGCTTATTCCTTTAATATACTTATACTTATATACTTCACTTTATTGAGCTCTGTGGGGTAATTTGTCCTCTGCATTTAACCCATCCTATAGTCAAGAGCAGTGGGCAGCTACAGAGCAGTGCCTGGTTATAAATATCATCTTAAAGGAATGGGATGGGATGGGATGGGAGAACATGGCGACGGGATGGGATGGTATTGAATTTTGAGATTTGGAACAGGATGGGAAGGGACGGGATGGTATAGAATTTTGAGATTTGGAACAGGATGGGAAGGGACGGGATGGTATAGAATTTTGAGATTTGGAACAGGATGGGATGGGACATGATGGGATTGGATAGGATCACTTTTCTGACTTGTTGCAAAGCTCAGGTTGATACTCACTGCTGCTGACTAGGAGCACCCCAGGGGCCTTGCTGTTTCAGAGATGCTCTTACCCGCTCATCTGAACATCATGATTTGGCCATTGTCGAAGTCGATCAGGCCCCATTTCTCCACATCCAACATGTAGACTGTGAAAGCTGTCTGCTCACTTACTGTCTAAGGTCTGTCTGCAGACATGGACATGCTCCATCACCGTTATTTGCCCTGTTGGTGGGTGGCTTTAACCTTTTGACTCATCGGTGAATGGGCAGTATTTAAAGTGCACACGCAACACTGCAGTTACACAAGAGATTAACTTTAGGTGCAGTGCATTTGCCCTGAAAATAGCTTGCTTAATCTGAATTGTACTATATGTGCATGCATACGATGCTTTGAAACAACCAGATGACTCGCAAAGATCTCTGACCTCCCAGTTCTGGAGTGCTAAACCAGTCCTCATTTAGTGTTTGATTGAAAGCAGAGTGCAGTTACTCTGAGGGCAAATATCATTTAACTGTGTTTACCCTCTGTACCACCATTTGTTCTGCTTCTGGTTTCCCAGTGATGCTGTGTTTTTCTGCGCTTAACTGAATTACAGGATGGCCGATAAGTCCTTTAAATGCAGAAATAACAGTAAATGAGAAGACGTTTTCTGCACAAAGGGTTTAGCCTCTCACAAAATGTTGAGTGTCCTTTATGAGTGTGTTACTGTGAGTCCATTGCTGTAAAGAGCTCTTCATATATTGTTAAAGCCATGAAATATAGTCATTATGCAATATCAAGACACTTATTTGACCATAAACCCACATTTACAACATATCTGTGCTTGTTCTGTTTTATATCTCTGATCCATTTTCCATGATCATTGTATTTTTTGTTGCCTTCATTAAAGATGTAATGTTATCTTTTAATGGTATGATTTTATGGAGTTTCCAGAAGTGGGCATCAGAGGCATCTCCTCTCATTACTGTTCATGTTTTATTTCTGTCTTTCTCACTTTAAAACCACATTTTCCTTCAAACATGAACTGTACCTTACATATGTTTTTTTGAAATAATACTAAGAAGCATACCTTGCTTTGCAGTAATATGTGGAATAATGATCAGTTACTGGAGTTGTTTCATTAGAAATGCATTGTTTTGAGTCAACCCAAATAGTCCAGTTTTTGCCTATATATCTGTAGATATTGTTGTGCTATAATTTAAAAACTTCCTGATGTATTAATTTATGTTGCTGCAGTATGTCCAGGCTAGACAAATATTGATGCTTAGCTATTCTGACTGTTGAGAAAGACGGTGAGACATTGCATAGATCGTTGAGTAAAGTCGTTGAGACCTTTTGCTAGAGTCCTTTTGATGCGCAGTATTATTACAATCGTGTGTCACTAAACAGATGCATCATTCTCCAGTATTTATAAACATGATACATTGACAAGTCATTGAACTCAGAGAACTGTGCCAGTGGAGCCTCTCTAGAGGGGTTCCCAACCTGCTAACTTCAACAGAAAAATCCTTGCTTTATTGCTCACAATGTTCATGTTTCATCAGCATGGTGGTCCACCGTTACAGTCCCATCACGTTTCTTTCTCACGAGTGCAGCTGGTCAACAATTGTCAAAGCACAATTGACCGATCCCAAGCCCCGCCTCCCATTGCTACTGTTGCTAGGTCGGACAAATAACCAGGAGGCTTCAGCCTTGCCTGAGTTAAAAACGACAAGCATAGCGGCGCCAGTTTCGTTCACTGATGTGTTGCATGCGAGTCAGTGTTACTTCGGCATCGATATTTTGTCTCCCTAAATATGTGCTTTTTGGAGGATGGATAGCGGCACATTTATTGATTGGAAGATCGAAATGTGACTCGGTGTCAACGTTTAAGTGCGAGCAGAAAAGTAAAGTTAATGTGACTGAGACTTTTAATGACCCTCTCATTAGATATCGACGACTAACTGCAATAAACAGTTATGTCCTGATGATATTTATTGGACGTAACTGTATATTGCAGTCAGCCCTCGATATGTGCTTGGAAGTCTTCCTCCTTACAAGGAACATCAATGAATGTCCTTGTACGTTATCAAATTACTCTCTGGTTTCCTCACTTTATTGCACCCTGGTTAAGCATATTTGCCGTCAACCAAATAGTTTATATTGAATCTAATTGAATCATGGCTAAGGCCAATGTTCTTAAAAGGAAGCGCCAGTAAACTGGCTACTCCTTTCCTCAGCTTCATCTTTGCCCCTGTCCCGTTAAAACATTGCTCTCAGAAATTATAACAGCAGAACACAGATCGAGGGGACAGAGAAAACTTTTTTCTCCTGATTTCTAGCTAACAGCCTAGCCTTTCTCCCCTCCTTGTCTTTTTGAACTCTGTATAAACAGACAAAGCGACTTGTCTACTGTTTTAAATATTATGCAGGTAAGGAGTATTGTCGTTGAATGTCAGTTACAAGGAGCTAGCTTATTAGCCTCCTTGTTTATTTTATTAACTGCCCAGTTAATGCAGTCCCCGCAGCGATAAGGGTACCAAGGTAGCTCGCTGGTGACCGTTATCAATCGCAAGTGTTTGTTGTTAGTCAGCAGTCTATTCAAGTCAATGGGACGGCTAATTAGCTAGCTAGCATGAAACGTTTTATTACAGCCCTTCAAATGAATATTGCTGCAAAAGGCATGAGAATACAACTGCGTAGGTTTGTTTGATAAAAGTGCCTTCTGTAATATTCTTGTGTCGTAAATTGTAATTATCTTGTGAGATTTATCACCAATGAAAAAGACACTAATTTCACAGCTGTTTCAGATCTTTTATTGAATTAGTTTAGGAATACATTAAAAAGTGTATTATGGTTTTGGAAATGGAATTTTAAAAAAAAAACACGCCTTTAACACGGTCGGCATATCCAGTGTCTGTTACATGTCACATCGTTTTACCATCGTCAGAAACCCAAAATGCCTAGTTTGACGGCTGCCTGAGGTGAAAGTTGTCCGAGGTTTGGGTTAGACCCCTGCTTGCCCCATTGTGATGTAGCCGAAAGTAGGCGGGGCTTGGGATCGGTCAATTGGCAATGACCCTGTGCTCTATCTCTCAGATCCTGTAACAGCCATATACTTAACCGCCGCAGTCAGAGGGCATGACACTGACTGCAGGACCTTTCAGATTTCCGATTATCTCAGTGAGAGTTGAGGACTCGTGGGAAATATTCCAGAGAAAGTCACTTTTGTGTCTCTTTAGAGAGTCAAGCCATTTCAAGTTGTTCATCACACACAATGTATTCTTTATTTAGTTCCATCCTTCATCCCAATTTACTTAGCCAGTGGCGCATGAGAGGGTGCGAGTGGAACCAGCTCGTGACCGGCTTGTGTCGGCCAGCTCAAAATGAGAAAGTGTTAGGAGAAGAGCTTGTTATGAGCAAGGGCTGAGCTGAAAGGATTTTCTGGTAATTCAGTGCACTTGCAGATAATAGGCTTACAGCTATCATCATATGAGGAACATGCCTTTCTGTGTCCTGCCTATGAACCAAGAGCCTTTTAGAACATGTTCTTTTGTAGCCCTCAGAATGTGCTGTTACAGTGCCGGAGTAACTCTCTTAAAGTAAGATTTATGTATTGTGTCCAGAGCTGTGCTTTGTGCGGAGACATACAGTACATTAGGCTTACTGTGCTCTGTTAGTACTGAGCTGTATTGTGAAGTGTTGTAACAGCTGGGCCTTATATAAGATGGGGGAATGGGACCTCAGATGAAGTATTGAACTCCTAAAGACAGATGGACCTTGTTTCTACATTGTTTCTGAGAGGGTGTGATCGTGAGTTACATCAGTTTTTTCCTCACAGAGAAAATGTATAACCTCAGGCCTCATAAGCCATTCTGCCTTGAGCAAAATGTCTCTCTTTACTACTGCCACAGACTGAGTGTGGAAAAATATGGAGCTGTTTATAGTAAGAAGCCACTGACTTCATCACAGTTACGGTGACTGAGAACTAAATGCAGGACCCATCAGTTCCATGACATCACCCAGCTCATCATGTCAATGGCATGCTAATTCAGGCTAAATTCGGTAAGAACCAGTCTGTCTCATCATGCTTTACATCGCTTCCTTATTCACAAGCACAGGCTTTAATATTGGGCTGTGTTATTGCAGAAACACACACACACACACACACACATATACAGTACATGAACATATACATAACCCATTTTTCAACCTTTTACATCCCATGACATGAACATCCTTAACCCATTTTTCAACCTTCTACATCTCATGAAGAGAGGACAATGCTGAACTCCCGGTGTTGTCTTTAAAAATTTGCCCTGACATCTTTTCACATAGATTAGAATTTGAGGCCTTTCCTGAAATAACTGATTTAATATTTTATTTGATCAATCTGGAACGATCAGAATCAGCATGATTCCTTTCACGTACACATCACTGCATTTTTCATCACCTCTGATGGGATCATGTGTGACTGCTAATACTTGGTGCTCTCCATTGCTCAGACTAGTCAACACTTTCTCATTCCGACTCATCATATAGTGGCGCTATCTTACCAAGCGTCGATATGCAAGGCAAAAGGAGATTTTTAGCATCTTTGTTATGGTCAGGGTTTGTGTTAAGAGTTAGGGGTTTGGGCAGAGGTGGGTAACGATGGCCGTATCTGTCCCTGGTTTTCACACTAACTTCTGGCCTATCATTAGTTGATAATCTAAATAAGCTAAACTATTTCTGAAATCTAACATTTCAGCAGCATTTCTTTTAAGTATCATGAATGGCCAACAAAGACTGTTCTCATCTCCCCATATACATTATTTTTCTTTAATCTAATCTTTGCACAAATCTATATTTGTGTATGCAATCAATTAACTCAATTAGTCAGGGTAATTGATAGACATAAAAACCTGCACACACACCGGCCCTCCAGGACCGGAATTGCCCACCCCTGGGGTAGGGGGTAGGGCTCGTTTTAAACTGGCGTAAAATAAGGACTCCAGAGGCCTCTTTTTGTGTTGTATTTGTATCAACGCTTGGTCAGGTAGCATTATTGTATGATGCGTCAGGATGAGACAGGGCTCAACTAGTTATCCTACAATGCATATTTGCATGTTGCATTGTGAGTCATTCATTATGAGAGCAACATACAACAGCGTGCCATTATACAAAATTAACTTAGCCACTTTTGTGTGCAGTTAGCTATTTTCATAAAATGACCAGCGTGAAATTGTACTTATCCAGTGCCCTGATTACCATGCATACCACACATATCTCTAAAGCTATCATTTTTCCTTCTTCCTCAAAAAACTATTTTCTTCCACCACTATTAACTTATGTTGCTTGGATACAGTTAAATTTACTGCAGCTAAATTCTAATTTGGATCTTTCTTAAAAAAAAAAAAAAAGAGCTACAGTTACTGGTTCCAAAGAATCATAGTTCCACTCTGGCAGTCTGTGTTTTGTTGTTGCATTGTCAGCATACTCCACAAAAATATTGGTAGATCTATTGGGCAGGAGATGTTGTCTTTGACAATTTCAGGTCCCAACTTGCAAATTTGGCAATTTTGCAACACTAGTGATGCTGAAAATCAGGGTGGAATTCAACATGACGAGCTGATATAAGTCAAAGAGGCCAACATGATTAGAAATACTGTTCTTCATAGGTGTGTCATTATTGGAAAATGGAAATCCTCACCACGTCCTTCCAAAAGTCACAAACAAGTATTCCAAAGAGCCATGCCTCCATAATTACATGTAGTCATGTGTCGAACTGTAGATATTTCAGCATTAAAAATTCTGCTTCCATGCATCAATTTAAAGAAAGCTCACTGAATTGATGAAGGGACACAGTATCATCAGTGTGTTGATTTTTTGGATTTTTGCATATTAAAATATTTAGAATATTAAAGCATATTTTCTTTCCAACAGCTATTCCCACACATCATTACTTTTTAACAGCTATACCCGTTTTTATTTTGTATCATCACACTTTTATAAGTATGCCGGATTATGAATGATTAATTTCAAAGACACAAGTCAGCATTTCATCTCACTCCAATAGAGCTAGGTCATTACTCTAAACCATTCTTTGTCTTTATGCTGTTCTTGTGTCACTTCTGCATTAAAATTTGAAGTCAATAAAAGCAGAAAATATATTTCACTGGCAGTGTCCATATGCCAGTACAGTGCTTGCCAACAATAAAACTACACTAATGCACTAACAAAAACACTTCTGGAAGCAATGAGACCACTTCTTGTAGCAGCAGTGAAACCTGTGAAAAACTTAGAGGATGACATGAATCTGTTCAGCACTTAGAACAATATTGTCTGTTGACCCCATTTGTAATCTTTCTCTTTTTCCTCTCTCTCTCTTTCTCTTTCTATCTCTTTCTCTCTCGATCCAATGTCTTCCGGCTCTCTTTTATGATGTTTTGATTCTCTATCCATCATGACTGAGCTGCTTTTGGTTTTAGCCTGGGGCAAAGAGGCCTATCTTTTCAGTCTCTGTAAGTTCTCTGTTGTCACAAGAAAATTGTGGTTCGGACAAAAAAAAGTTGTGCTGCAAATCCAGTTCACAGAGGGCTTTTCAAAGACCCCCAGAAAGCGCTCAGACTGCATCTGTACGTGTTGTTTCTGCGACCAAAGCTCAGAGTATATTAATAGCTATGCATGGAGTGTAGACCAGATGAAAGAGCTAAGGGTGAAAAAAATGAGTACACTGGAACTCCACTTGTCACTTTGTTTTCCACAGACCAGCCTCAGCATGTCTCTGAAGTCTCAACTGTCACACTCTCTTCATTTGTCCTTTTCTATTCAAAATAAAACAGTCCATTCTGGCTTCCTGTCTAGTCTGACTGAATTTTGTGTGTTGAACTACTGTCGACCTGCATTGGATGTCTATGGGGGATTTTCATAAATTCAATACAGGCCTACAGCCAGAATTTTGGTGAACTCAATAATAAAAGCCCAAATGAAATCTGAATACATTTTATAAGTGTAAGTACTGTATTCTGTGGCATCATGGGTATTTTAAGTGCTTTTCTGAGTTTCATGATTAGATTCTGTGCTGTTTAAATTTGAAACACGATGCTTCACTTTCCCAGGCCACAGTCAGGTGTGATGTACAGCCTATCACACATCATGCCACATCATGGATTCTTTCCAGAAATATCTGATTATCAACTTTTAAGATCTCTTCTTAATTCTTACTGATGTTCAGTGTGACAGAGCAGAATTTGCAAACTTGATTCATTTTTGTGTGTGTGCACTATTTACAGATATTCTTTTAGAATAAAAAAAACAGATTACTTCACCTCTTGAATGATATTGCTCCTCCGCATTATTCCTAGGGTTTTGTTTTTGATAGTTGTCTGCAGCCACGCTGGAGCTGTGTTTTAGGTTTGTTTTGTGTACTGTAGCTCAGCAGCACAAAACCATGTGCCAAGGAGGGCTGAGATTATGCAGGAATTTCATTTAACTGATCCGTTCACCTGCTGATTTCTCTAATTAGTTTCCTCCTCTCTAATTGAATGTATATTGTTATGTATGAGTGTTTTGTGTAAGGGACTGTGTATCGTTTCTAAATGGAGATTTGTTACGTACTATTTGTGTTGCATTACCGGTCAGCTATTTGTTTATTTTGTTCATCATTTAGCACCCTCTTGTGGTATATCTGTAGAAAAACATGATCTGATGCAGTGCCGCTTGTTTGTGATGGGGTGGCCTGCTGCTTTCTGGGGGTTTCTGGCTTCTTCTTGCCTGGGGGCGGGGGATCGCCCGGGGCTCCTGTGGATCTTTCCAGAGTGTTCCTAGTCTGCATAGAAGCTGTGATTTTGTTCAGTTGAGGGAGAGTTTTTGTTTTGGCATCAGAGTTACTTAGTGGCAGTAGAGTGTTATAAGATTGCTTAGTGGATTATTTGTAAAAATTTTTTGACCTAATCAGTGAAGAATAAATTTGTTTAAGTTGTCATTGCTGGTTCTCTTTGTTGTGATTTTTCAAGTCATAACAAATTGGAGGTTTTACCGAGATAAACCATTAATTGGATCAACCATTTGATTCAGCAAAGATTAAAACTGATCTATCATTTTTAAATCTTGTGACTATTTGAAAAACTAGCAATCGTGAATTTTGATGTTGAAAGTTTTTTGAAAACTGCAACCCAGGAATTAATTGTGCTGGCAAAGAAGAAAGACTTGCCGCAAATAGCCTCAACCCTTGGATTATCTGATTTGAAATCTTCAATGAAGAAACAAGAAATATTCAACATTTTGGTGCAACATTTCATCGATGAAGATCTCTTTGGGGAAGAAGCAGCAGAATTGATTAGCGATGTGGAGGTGCCTGCAACAGATGCTGCAAAGACATGAGATACAGCTATGCCAGAAACAACTAGAACTGGAAGAAACAAGGTTGGAGAAAGAACTGGAAGAAAGAAGGTTGGAGGAGAGAGAACTGGAAGAAAAAGGATGCACTTGCAGCATGAACTGGAAATGAAGAACATAGAACCAGGTACTGTGACAAAATCATTCAGACTTTCTGATCATTTTGATGTGGTTAAACACACCAGACTTCTCCCTCCCTTCCTAGAAAATTATGCAGACCAATACTTTACCCATTTTGAGAAAATTGCTGAAAATTTGAAATGGCCGAAAGAGCATTGGACAATGATGTTACAAAGTGTTCTTACTGGTAAAGCTAGGAAAATCTATAACCAGTTATCTGTCCAACAGTGTTCTAACTATGATTTTGTCAAATCTGCCATTGTGAAGGGTTATGAATTAATCCCTGAGGCTTACGGGCAAAAATTTAGGAAGTCTCCCAAGGAAGCCCGTCAAACTCATGTTGAATTTGGCAGGTTGAAGGAACAGTCGTTTGATCAGTGGTGCAATTCCATGAAAGTTGAGAAAGATTTTGACAGAATGAGGCAACTTGGTTGAGGAATTAGAAAAGTGTATCAAGCCTGTATTAAGACTTTCCTTGAGGAGAAACAAGTCAATACTTTGCAAGATGTTTCCACCTTGGCTGATAGTTATGCATTGACTCATAAGTCTTCTTTTGTCCAAAAATCCACTTTTTCTAAATTTCAAAGCAAGTCTCAGTCCAAGACGTCTTCTAGTAACACCTCTAATGGTTCCAAGGTCACTTCTGAGAGGAAACCTTCCAGTGAGAAGCAATCCTCTGATTCTTTACCTTCTGTGTCTTGCCAATACTGCAAAAAGCAAGATCACCTTATTTCTGAGTGTTATGCTCTCAAGAAAAAACAACAACAAGAAGAAACCAAGCCAACTTGCTGTCACTAGGAGAGAATCTCTTGTATCAAAGGTCAGTTCACCTGATCTTCTACCTTCTGTGTCCGATTCTGTTATGGAGGGTTTTGAACCATTTGTCACCAATGGTTTTGGTCTCAATTTCACATGATTTTTCCTCATCTGCTCCTGTTCGAATTCTAAGGGATACTGGGTCTTCCCTATCTCTTATTCTTGCAGATATTCTGCGTTTTTCTGACAAAATGTCCACTCAGGCTAATGTCCTTATTCAAGGACTGGAATGTGGTTTTACAAGTATACCTCTCCATAATGTTCATCTCAAATCAGACTTAGTCTTTGGCCTGTTCCTGTTGGCATTAGGTCTTTTCTTCCTTTTAACGGTGTTCATTTGCTTCTTGGTAATGATCTTGCTGGGGATAAGGTTGTGCTCTACCCTGTTTTAACTGACACTCCTTTGATTGATTAAGAATCTGAATCTATAGAGGAGGAAATTCCAGACCTCTATCTTTCATGTGCAGTTACTCGTTCTATGGACAAAAAGGCTATTTAAGATGATGGTGACCTGGACTTCAACCTGGCTGACACCTTCATTAGGCAGTCTTTTCATCATGGACCTTCCAGTCATTCTGTGATGTCTAGGAAATCTTCAGACTTGTCTAATGACATTCTCGTAATGACATTCTGTCTCGGAAACAAGTTATTCAGGAGCAACAACAAGCTTGTGATTTAGCGCATCTTCTACCTCAGGCTGTAAGTGAACAAGAGGCTACTCAAGTTCCTGTCTGTTTTTACAAAAAAAAATGGTGTGCTAATGAGAAAGTAGCGTCCACCTGATGTTTCTGCAGATGAAGTATGGATGATCACCTATCAAATTTTTCTTCCAAGTCTTATCATCAAGAAACTCTTAGTCTGGCCCATGACAATCCTATGTCAGGTCATTTGGGTATCAAGAAGACCCTTCAACGTGTCAGGAATCATTTCTTCTGGCCTTCCATGAGGTCTGATGTACAGGAGTACTGCAAATCCTGTCATACTTGTCAAATGGTTGGGAAGCCGAACCAGAATATTCCAAAGCCTCGACTTAACCCCATTCCCGCTTTTGAAGAACCTGTCAGTAGGATCATCATTGACTGTGTTGGACCAATGCTGAAGACTAGATCTGGTTGTGAGTACCTACTATCATGTGTGCTTCCACTCTGTTTCCTGAGGCAATTCCACTTTGTAACATCAAGGCAAAGACTATCATTAAGGCTCTTACCAAGTTTTTCTGCTTTGTTGGTCTTCCTAAGTCTATTCAGTCTGATCAAGGGTCAAATTTCATGTCTGGTATATTTCAAAAAGTTATGCATGAACTTGGTATTAAACAATAGAGGTTATCAGCTTACCATACTAAAAGTCAAGGTGCTTTGGAGAGGTTCCATCAAACTCTGAGAGAACATGATAAGGACCTACTGCCTTGACACAGAGAAAGACTGGGATGAAGGTGTCCATTTTCTGTTTGCTGCCCGTGAAGCTGTTCAGGAGTCTCTTGGATTCAGTCCTTTTGAGCTCGTTTTTGGGCATACAGTCTGTGGACCTCTGAAGCTCTTGAAGGAAAAGTTGCTGGCCGAAGATGATGTCCCAATGAACTTGCTTCAGTATGTCTCAGACTTACGTAATTGTCTCTATAAGGCTTGTGACTGTGTTAAGTCTAATCTCAAAGAGGCTTAGGGCAAAATGAAAACCAGATATGACCTTCACTCCCAAAATAGAAGTTTTAAAGCTGGTGACAAAGTCCTTGCGCTTTTGCCAGTTCCTGGAAACCCCCTAAGAGCCTGATACTTCGGCCCTTACACAGTCCTCAAAAATATCAGCGATCTAAATTACGTCATTTTAACTCCTAGAAGGAGGAAGCAAAAACAAATGTGTCACATCAACATGTTGAAAGAATGCACTGACAGAGACACTCAGCAAAAGCCCGTCAATATGGTAAATACAATTGAACTGGAGCATTCTGAAGAAGATTGTGACTGCTCCTTGGAAAATGAACCTGGCTACTACAGAAAATTTTGTAAAAATATCTCTATCATTACAGAACCTTTGACAAATTTACTGAAAAAAAATGCAAAATTTGTTTGGCAAAATTCATTTGACTAACTGAAAGCTATTTCAAAAAGGAGTTCAAGTTGGTTGTTGATGCCAGTGATATTGGTGCAGATGCAGTTTTACTGCAAGAAGACAGTGTTGGAGTAGATCATCCTGTTTGTTACTTTCCAAAATGTTTGATAAACATCAGAAAAACTATTCAACACCTGAAAAAGAATGTTTGGCACTTGTTTTTGCCTACATTTTTAAGTCTATTATACTTGTTCTGCTACTTCCATCATTGTCTTCATTGTCTCCGCTTGTTTGTAATGGGGTGGCCTGCTGCTTTCTGGGGGTTTCTGGCTTCTTCTTTCCTGGGGGGGGGGGGGCGGATCGCCTGGGGATCTTTCCAGAGTGTTCCTAGTCTGTGAGAGTTTTTGTTCTGGTATCAGAGTTACATAGTGACATTAGAGTGTTATAAGATTGCATAGTGGATTATTTGTATAAATATTTGGACCTAATCAGTGAAGAATAAATTTGTTTAAGTTGTCATTGCTGGTTCTCTTTGTTGTGATTTTCAAGTCATAACAATATTAATTAGAGAAAGTGATTGGTTAATTAGAGGTGTAGTGATTGGTTGGAATGAAGACCTGCATACTATCAGCACTCAATGGCACATGATTAGGCACCACTGCTCTCGCTTCAGTAGTAATGCCTGACCACTTCTTCAGAAAATTTGCCTCCAGAGTATAACAATATCAGGTAAAATATCACCCAGGGCTTGGAAAAATTACTGCAATCCAGATTTCTGTCATTGATGCATGATTGGGTCTTGATCTCCCATGCAGTTGCTCTAGAGGTACTCAAGAGAGAAGGGTATTATCAGCATTAGGTTTTCACTGGCCAGTCGGTCGCCCTCTGATTTCCTATGCTGGTTGCGCGTGAGCTTAGTGGCTGAGCGACACAGCTGGTTGCCTGCAGAGTGAAAGGAAACAAGAGGATTGACTGCTCTTCAGCCCATGGTTGTTTGTTTGCTTGCCTCCTTGAGTTGGTTGGGAATAATTTCCAAGCATTTAAAATCGGGAAATTAAATAAAAATAACAGCTATCAAATGCACTTTTCCCTTTTCATTCCCCCCATTTTTTTCATTATATTCTGGCACTGGTGCAAAAAAAAAGCTTTCATTGCTACATAGTTACATTATGGGAGAGGCATGTGAATAATCACTTGTTCACATTCAAGCCATAATCCAAATTAGCTCATGTACAAATCATACAAGCATTCCTAGGTGCAGTAATTTCTTCAGGATTAAAGAACCAGAGTCGATATACGTACATACCTGCTGGTACTGCAAACATGACAACACTCGAGGGGTACTCAAACCTTGGCAAAGGCAGATAGTTTTGTCATCATTGAACTTTGCTACCACCCACTGGATTTTAAGATGTATGGCATTTATTACAGCATGACCCAAGTGCCTGATAATGCTGTGTTAATGAAAGAGAAAAATGATTGGTGTATTCCCCCTGTGATTTGGATCTACTCCAAAATTTAATGGGTTCTTTCTTGGCCCATTCTAAACCCTTCCACCAATCTTCATGGAGATTGGGGCGGATGACTTTTGTAATCCTGCTGACGATCTCATAAATTATCCAAGCCAAAAATTATAACCTCCTGGAGCAGGTAACAATCCCATTTAGGTTGGCTGCAGCAGAATTCAGACAGCTATAAAAGCTATATAGTGATACATGCATTTTAGACAAAGACAAATGAAGTTGAACGAGGTGTTCATATTTCAGCCTCTAACTTGAATTTCTCTCTGCACTGTTGCCAAGGTTGTTGTGTTCAGGAACGTTCATTTTGATGTTTTGTCTCGTGTGCCTGGATCAATCATTAGGGAATTGATTCAGTGACTCATGTTACAAAAATGCTGATGCTTTTCACGATACATTATTAGGAAAATAATGGCAAGGTTTATGTAATCACTTTCAGCAGCACTGAGAGCTGCAATTTTCAAAAAGTACTCTCTCTCTTCATTGGCTAATGCAGCTGGGAATAGTTTGTTTAACCCTTTGTTGTTTGACTCTTTTCCCCTTTGTCTATGAAGGGTGGTAGGTGTGTTTGGTTACTTTGGTAACTGTTATGCAACAAAGGGTTAATTGGCCTGACCAGCTTATTGGCTGTGAATACCGACCCCTGACTTGCTGCTCCGGATGAAAGCTGTCTGGGAGGATGAGGCTAAGCTGCATGCAGTAAAGTGGTTTCATATCTTTAGAACAGCACACAGCTTTGGATTCATCTCCAAGTGGCCAAAACTAAGGCAGTAATTCACTCATTCATTAAATAATAATGGCAGTCAAGTGCACAGGTATCCAATATGACCAAGGGTGTATTCAAATTGCATGGTTCACAAAACATGAATAGGATTAGCCATGAAGTCAAGAGCATAAGATGTGTGCTTGAACCCACTCACTACTCTTCTTGCACCACATCTGCTTCTATAAATAATAATAATAAGCCTCACGATCATCATCAATGTCATCATCATCATAATTGTAACAAATTTGTCATTAATAGAATATATTGCATCTTTGCTCTTTAATATAAGCCTTCACGTGGACAACACAGAAATTATTTTGAATTTATGCACGGACAGTGGGACAGACAGTTGCTTCTTTTCAACTGCATGGTGTAGAATTTGAAGAGCAGCTAAAGAAAACTTGACAGCTGTCAGGGGCACTTGAATATTTTGCCTGCTTCATGAGCAAATTCAACATTTCTGAACATATTTTAAAATATGGCAGATATTATGCAACAATTTTTCTTTGAGTTGCGAATGTGCCTTGCCATGTTCATCTTTCTCACACCCAGCATAATAAGTGCAAAAAATCTTTTTTTTTTAGCAAAGAAAATGTGTCATGGGTGAAAGAAACCATGAGTCAATAAAACATTTTCAAAGATGTTTAGACATCAGATTTAAAAATGTATTCTGGTTATTAAATGTAATATATGTGGGCTTCTGCATCATATACAGTTTAATCTCACTCATTTTGTGTCATATTTTTATGTTTGGGTGGATGCCCTAAGCATCACTATGTGGCAAAAAAGGAGTCCTTCTGCCTTACTTTTGGACATCGTATTAATTCCTATAATCTTCAATACAAAGCTAAAAGCATCAGTATTTGACGGCAGTGATAAACATGACAAAAGAATATATCAGTTGGGGATCAAACGCAGATATTTGTTATTGAGAGGCAACAGTGCTAGCAATCGACCACCGAGCTCATTGCCTTCAAGGTTCTCTCTCAGAAAACCTTTCTATGATGTGGTTGATTGTGTGAAAGGGTTTATTACCCAGTGGCTTTGGTGCCTAAACCAAACCAATAGCCTTGGTTCCTAAACCTAAATAAAGGGTTTTGATGGCTAAAAATACTGCATACCCCTATTCCAATCTCAGATCAATGTGCAAAACTAATCAAATAATGATTGCGTCTTTTCAAGGCCAATCTTGGATTAACGTAATAACTACATTCAATTTAAATTCCCTTCCCTTAATCCGGCCAAGCAATGGCATCAAACAACAATGCCAAAGAACTCCTTTGTCATAGAATATTGAGATTTTGGAGAGAGCATCACTATATGACAACACAGGATGGTTCCATGTTGTCATACATGTATTTTTGAGAAAGGTATGAAACTCCCATGTCTTCAGAGGAATAAATTAATTGCCAGTGGAAGTGGAAGAAGGTTTTTAAAGTGAAGCCTAATTTTGCTTCTCTGAGAGGCATACAAAGTGCATTGCAGTTAGATGATTTATCTTGCTTCCTTCCGATGGCAGCCAAGATTGCAGGAATATCTATTCTGGCCTCCTATAAAAGCATGCCACTGTTGGCCCAATTTTGTCAAGACCTAGATAAAAACGCAGGGGTCTGTAGTCCCAGCATCCAGGTTGTCTCAAATACAGTTTTTGCTCTCAGCATAGCTGTTTTGCATTGCCTCAGATTAATGTTGCATGGGAGGTTCATAAGTTTTTATTAACGTTTTGTTGGCATGTTGTCTTCGGATTTCTGAATAAATCATGGATTTTACACATTTTCAAAAGTTCAACTGAAACATATGTGGAGCCAAATTACTCTGCAGACAGCCCGGACAATAAAAAATCATGCACACAATGATATTTACTTTATGTTTGCATTGATATTTCGAAGAGACCCAGATACCTCTTCCCTAAATTGTGTCTCTGCCTGTTTCCCTCCCTGTTTAATTTAAAGCATTTTGCACTGTGTCTGGTGTTCTTCGGACCGTAGAAGTTCGGCCTGCAGTGCGTATGTTGCTTGCACAGGCAGACTTGCTCCATAGACATATTGGCAGTACACACAGTGGTAGTGTCCGTAGTGTGTGATGGAACAGAGGGAAATGTCGCTGCCTTCTTTGGGCAGCCTTCAAATGTTTGCTGCTTGAGTTGAGTTCATTGAACTCTTGTTTGTATACATTCGCTGCATATTTAAGCTTGGGGGAGTGCAGATCACTGTCATTTTGTCATCTGGATGTTTTTATGTCTTGATGTGCAATTTTTTTTCTTAGTCATTGCGTTTCATTTTTGAGCTCTCTGTGCTTAAGGTGCTTATATTGCAAAAGTTTGTGTGGTTTAACGTCCTGAACGAAGAGAGATATTACTGGTCCACCTTTCTATGTTAAGTGTTCAGCTGCTGACTGGAAGCTGATGACTCGTGCAGGAGTAAATATTCCACCCACACACTATGCAGTCTCATCCTAATACAGGAAAAGCTAATGACTCCCAGTTTCAGTCTAGGTAAGTGACATTGCTTTATTTTAGATGACAGATTTATTTCTGCGAATATGCAAATTAAGTGTTATTGTCCATGTGCAATAAGACTTTTATTTGTTTTTCATCTTTTGTATCTTAAGTTCCTCTAAACCCTGTGCACCAATTGGAGCTGACCTGCCTGTTATTAAGACGTCTTCTCATTGTGTTCGGCCTTGTTATCATAAACTCCTCCTCAGCCTTTGGAAAGACAGAACAAAATTTCTCGCCTTGCTACTCTCTCCTCTCAGGAGAAAGTTTGTTCACAAACTTTATACACATGGAGACCTGAACCTTCAGACTCTGCTGCAACATTGTATTTCTGTAGAGAAACATGGAAGCACTTTATGAAAGTTATGTTTCTTTGACTCATGGTTGATTATTTATTAATTTATTTATCGGGCTTGGTAGGTTTTCAAGTCGAGGGTATTGAGACATTTTTTCATAGACTAAGCTGGTTACTCGCGACATGGTTAATGCACAGAAAGTCTGCCTCAATTCCCAAACTGACCGGAAAAGATAATTGATCGAGTAATGGTAGTAAAACAGAGAAGCACTGGAGGAGATTAAAATTCCTCAGCCAAATTGCAGCCATTTCCATTAAAGGTGAACGAATAAACTCACCTACCACTAGCACAGCAGTACACAAACTCAGCATGCAGCAGTATGCAAACAGGTTTTGCTCTACACATGTGCATTTTAAGCTAGCGCACCAGTCAGTGATTCAGTCAGTCTCTCAGTCAGAAAGGAACACGTTCTCACCTGCTGTACCCCTCGGTTCCAGAAAATATGCCACTGATGAAAATGAGTGAAGTTGTCTCAATGCAAAGATACTTCAGGGTGAAAACATTTCACAGCTACTGCAGACAGCCTGGGTATTTTTTGTTGAACAATAGAGGTTTCCTGTCTTCTTCCAGGTATTACTGTGCTTTCGGACTCTAACTTGTTCTGCGGTGACAATCCCAAGACACAATGAGTCCAATTTTGGCAACCTAAGCGCAGTCGGCAAATGCAAGTGCTTTCAATATCAGAGATCAAAGCTGGGCATGTCGAACCCTATTCCAGTCATTTTGTGACAGGACATGATGGTGCAACTGTGGTGCTGTTGTAAAAAGAGCTGGACTAAGACTAATTAATTTCCTGTGGGTGTGGTGGGGGTTTGGTTCCCTTTTGACCAGTCAAATTACGTGCTGTCATTCCAATTCAGAAATTGTTCATTATACTGCCATTGTATGTGTTTCTGTTTGCGAAGGTACAAAAGTACTGCCCAGCATGGCAATTATCATGCTGTCTCGGCCTGGTAGTTTTGGATATATGATTTACACATTATTACCATGTTGAAATGCTGTGTACATGTGACTTCAATAGATTTACTGCAATTGGCTTGACTTTCAAAAGAATAATGCAGCGCTTGCAATTCCATAACTTTGTGGTTCTGGCAACAGGGCCGTCTTCTATGAGCCACTTTGTGCAACCCAATAAATATAAATCAAACTAAAAAAAAATGATGTCTGGTTTATGAACTTATTTGAATTCAGCTTTTGTTTCTTGTTTGGTTTCCGTAAACTTCCACTGGGCATTCAGAAGAGTGTGCAATATATGATTACTGATATGAAACTCCCACAAGCCCAGCAGTATTTGATTATATTTCATACATTTATGTTCTTCCTCCTGCTTCTCCATGACCTTTGACCTTTTTGTCCTCCCAGTGATGTTTTTTCAAAGTTGAAGCAGATGCTCAGGCGACTGCTTAATTCAGGCTGAATAAACCATGGGTTCAGTGTGAGACTATAAAGGGTAATGAAGAGGTAATGGATGTTTTTTCATGACCCTGCTGTGAGCCTTTACGTCTGCTCGATCACCATGACGATCCTGACAGACTGTCATTCATCTTAAGTCCATTGCTTAGGCACTGTGCCTCCATTCTGCTTTTCAGTGGTCCTCTCCTCATGTCCTTCTCCTCCCTGTCCTCTCTCTCTCAGTGAGGACCACCGCAGATCACCGGAGTCTCTGTTTCCTCCTCGATCTGGTGTCTCCCTCCTGTGTCCTTTCTGTCCTCCTTCAGCCTTTGTGTATCGGTGGGTCTCTAGTGCCTTATACTTGTGTCTGTGTTATGGCTCATTCCTCATGTGATGTATCTGTTCCCCCCTTCATTTGCTTGTTCTCTATTTGATCTTCTCACTGCATTTGTGCCCATTTCCTTGCTGTGGGAAAAAAAAAAAAAAACTTGATTCTTTTCCTTTCCGCAATATCACATTTAGTGCAGCAGAAGGCTGATTGATCCTGAGTCCACACATCAGTCTTGGAAAATTTGATGTCTCTGAAATGAAGATGTGGCTCAGTCGATTGGGTGATTAGATCTCTTGAGCCATATGCAGCTTGCCGCAGTTATGGGGTTTGCTCCCCACCATAATACTTTTTCATTTTTATTTTATTTTTATTTTCTATAAATTTGGCATCTCCAATCCCACCTGAATCTGGAATCTCAATTGGGGAACTATGTAGAAAGCTGGCTCATATGCGATCTCTTGTTGCCTACTCAGGAGAGTGTAGACAGTTTGCGGCTCTCCACCGAAGCACGCGCCTGTCAGCCACTGCTTCTTATACACTCATTGGTTGAATCCTCGTAAGTTCAGAACGAGGGCGGAGGATACCCGAACATGAACAAGCTTAGAATCTTCCTGGCGAGTGCCCGGCTGGCCAACAGGAGGCGCATAAGCAAGGAACAAAGCAACCATTATTTTAAATAACCCTTCCCGGCAGGCCCTTCCCAATTTGCATCCCTGTAGTACAATGGCCAATTGTGCGCTACTCTGATAAAGCTGCCGACCACTGCTGGTTGGTTCAACCGGGGCTCGAACGCGCGCCGTGATGGTCACTTCTGCTTCGCAATGCGGTGCTTTAACCCTTAAATCCCCAACTATGGTAAAAGCTGAAAGAAAAATCTATGTATTCTGTTCATATGTCCCGGGGAGGGGCTAATAAGAACCCAATAGCAATTTTTAATTTTTGGTGACCTTTGACCTTTGACATTTTAGTTTTGTGATATATATGTCACTCAATGAACTTTTGTCCATCATTTTTTTGGTAATTGACATATAGCTGAAGTATTAGGCATGGCTTATATTTCATTAGCATACCTGTTTGTCTACTTTATCCAGTGATGAATAGGTGCTGATCTATCGTGTGAATTCCACCATGGGGGCGGCCATATTGGAAAGGTTAGCTGGTGTAGCCAGTGTAGTGTCAGTTCCACTTTTATGCATCAGATGGCAGCACTGATGGTCTAAATATGCCACTATGGGCATAAAGTTGCAAAATTCATGTGGGGTCAGCGGTTTTGCCAACCCCCAAATTCGTGTGACAAATTTATCACAGGGGGCAATTAAGGGTTAACCGAGTGAGCTGTCCGGCAGCTGTATCATAGCACTTTTTGTGCTGTACCCTCTTCACCCATGTCTGCTCTTGTCATTTGGCACTGCGTGTGCTCCTTTCAAACAACATGTAGAGCTGAAGTTCTTGTTGGCTTAGCAATGATAAGAAAATGATCATTTAAAAATACTGTTCCGCAGGGAGAACAGACTAAGGCCACCGAGGCTGCTCTTTGAATGTTTTTTTTTTTCTTTTCATTGAGAGTCAGGATTATCTCCAGTCATAGGTTTTGAATGCTGAAGTTCTCACTGTATTTCAAGTTGTCAGTGCACATGGAAGTAGTCCTCCACATTGATTTTTGTGGGTGATGCACAGCAAGCAATATGTATAAATACAATACCCCTGTCATTGTTTCATCTATTGGAATTCAGGGAGAGTCTGTTTCTCTCATGTTTGTTCTAGCTGAGCACAAATACCTGGATTCTCAAGCGCTGCCCTCCTGAACTTTTTTTTGAAACAAAATGAAAACAGTTGAATTTTCTGAACAAGTGATGTTCTGATAAATGTAAGGGGAGCATAAATTATCTCTGCGCAGAAGAGGCTATTTGTGTCTAGTGCTGCTCATCTGTATATGTTGCCAGAGCAACAATAACTGATGGCATTAGAATCACAGTTGCATCATATCTGTCATTACTTCACTTTAATTTTCGTGACAATTATCATAGAAGAATAAAGTATTCCTCTTCTGTGTTTATTGACGATTGGCAAACCAGCTTACACTCTTTATATCCTTTGGCTAAAGTGCTAAAATAGTGCTTTGAATCCTCAAATTGCCATTGAAACTCCATAATATAACCAGCATAATGCCTGAGTAACGAAAATAAATTAATAGAACGCAAATCGAAGAAGAATTGGTGTGGATGGAATCAGATTTAGTCTCGCAGTTGAGCAGATTCACTTCGTTAGGCTAACAGTTTTTGAAGTTCTGAGCATGCTCAGTTATTGTGACTCAGCTCCTATAAATTTGAAAAATGACTGTGTTTGTAGGCTAGAAGATAGCATTTTGGTCAGAACTTTCCTTGTGAGTGGTATTCAGCATTCAACAGGACTAAAGGCCTGTACAGGTTCACTCTCTGGCAGCACTTGTTCATACTGAAAATGGATGAGAAGATTGAATGCAGTAGACCGTGAAAAAAACACTGGATAACTACAATCTGTCTTAAGCAGTGGCGGCGCCAGAACTGGGTATTTGGGGGGGGGGCACGGAACATCCCTTTATGACTAGTTCTCAATCATTTTCCTTTATTGGCACTTTTTCCAATTGTAGTAATAATCCATTAGCAATTGAAGACACGGCTCCTCTCCCGATGCGATCTAACGGCGATGAAATAATGGGCTGAATTCAGTAAATAAAAAATAATGTACTTATAAGGCCAGTGCTTTACGAAAGACAAACTGCTCTGAAACTTCCGCGTTTCCTTTTCCACACAACAGGCGATTTAACTTGTGCTTCATGATCGTTTAAATTCAGTTTTTTAAAAGCTGGAAAAACTTCCATGTACAGTATATAGACCTCAATTCCGCGAGGGAATCTCTGAAATTCGGGTTGATTGAATAATGACCGATCAGCGTTCCAATAAAATATTGCTTTTCTTGGTACACCGTGGGTTGATATAAAAGTGTGACTTTGCAATTAAATATAAAAAGAACTAGCAGCCCCTGACAGTGTGGAGTGTTCTCAGAGTGAATTTATTGTTAATTAAGAAGATGACTGTGACTGAGAACAAGTCAGGACTAAAAATTGTTTTAAAGGGATCTTCTGTGCCCTCAAAATTCCTAGTTCTGGCACCGACACTGGTCTGAAGCATGGTCACTGAGTCATTTGAGGTGGTTTTTTCAACAAAGTGTCATCTATTGACCCGATTTCAAGCCAGCAACAGCACTCTGGATTGAGCTAGAAACAAAAGACCTTGTATAACGACTGCACAGCACGACCGCTATATCTACCATCAAAATGTGCACCAGCTATGCTTTCCTGCCACCGAAAAAGCCAGAAACATCTCTGGGGGGTGAGACGTAGCTATTAGCGGCAAACAATGCAACACCAGAAGGGGCAGGCTATGAGGAAAATCCTGACAAATGTCAGCAAGACCACTGTCAGCCCCTCGATGTGTTCAATGCCTGCAAGATTCCAAGCAGACATTGCAGCTCATGAGGGGAATACTGGCAGCTGAGCTGATTACAGATGTGAGTGAGAAAACTTCTTGTTGAAACCCATTAAAAAAAAAAAAAACACAGCTAATTCCTTGGATTCCTTTTTTTTGTTGTTCTGCATATAATGATGACCCCTAAGGTTGTAGGCTCTTGTGTGACACAACTTATCTTGAATCATTGTGCAGTAGAATAGTGTGCCTTTCCCATTCTGTTGTTTATCCATGCTATACTCGGTAAGAGGTTGGGTGTAAATCATGGAAAAATGCAGAACAAAATGAAGATTGACAGCACTGCCATTTGCAGTAATGCCCCCCTGCGTGAAGGCATAAACTCCCACCATGTAGTGGTGATTACTTCTGCACATTTGCACTGGACTCACATGTAGCGCAGACCCCCGTAAGCCCGAGTGCGCACTGAGCTCCGGCTGTGACAGACTGGTCTCACCCTCGCGAAGCCCAGTGCAGCTCTGCTGCGTCTCAGTCCTGGAGCGGCGGCGGGTGCGGAGGACAGGATAGCAGTTGGCGGAATAAAACGTTTCTGTGTCTTTAAGAGCCCGGAGAGGCGCGGATGTGGAAAAAGGCCTGCGTGAGTCTTGAGCCAGTCATCTCGGCGGAGTGCGAGCCAGATGTATCACAGCAGCCTGAGAGTGCAGGCAGAGCTTCGCTGAGCAGAACCAGGCAAAGAGCCTCCACACCTCTGCAACACTTCTCCTCTCCTTTTCGGAACATGTTACAGCCCTCTCTCTGAAGTTATGGAGACAGATGCAGCTGAGCAAGAGGTCCTCAATGGTAAGGGGGAACTAGGAGGGGGGGTCTCTTATTATGAAAGGGGGGACAGGCCAGCAAACTAGTGTTGCTGCTGCCCTGTGGCCAGGCAACTGGTGTGAGTTGATGACACTAAGAGACTGCTGTGTTCCACAGTTCATTGCCTGCCGTTTTCTCAATGTGTCTTCTGTTTATATAGCTGTGTGTCCTACATTTTGCTTGTAGAAACGGCAGGAAGCTTGAAGAAAAACAAGGGTTTAAAACTTTCTGTGACATACTTGCCTGCGGAGAGAGCCTCTTAGTGTCGGGATTATGAGGAGTTGTTTTGGGGGGTTGAGATGGGCTGACGTTTATCTGTGTAGAAATAATTGATGAGCGCTTTCAGTCCCCTGTTTGATGTGCTGACGAAAAAATCACTACAAGGAATTTTACATTCGTACTGCGGTTTGTTTTGTTTATTTTGTGGTTTTTTTTTCATTTTTAGATTAACTGTGGATTTAATGAATTCCTTTCAGTGTTTTTATCTAGCATATTTAATTGGATTTTGTACAATCTGCAGTTACAATCCATGATAATGATTGTGGCTCTGAGAACGTTATTGGGCATGAACACGCATCCCTCTTGTCTGGAGAAATGAAATGCTGGAACAAACTTTGAGAGTGAGAGAGGTTCAGCTATGCATGAACACACTGAGACCAAAGTGTGTGTTTGTGTCTGCGGTCTGAATTAGTTCTGCCTTTAGAGCAATCTATTGCGCGGCCTCAGTACGTATCAATGACAGAAAGTTCCCTCTAAATGTTCCCAGTCAAGATCTAAACTTTTCAAACACAAAAGAACTTGGCTAGATTTTGTTTTTTTCTTCTGGTGTGACCAAAGAGTGGCCTAGTGGTGAAGGCCATATATTCTTCAGGAAGAGCGTGGTTAAGAGAGTGAGTCAACGTCTGAAATATTCCAAAGGGGATAGCAACGCTTGCCAGCTCTCAGTCGGCTGCACTACTTTATTTGTTGGGCTCTGTTCCATTTCCACAATGGTAAATAGAGTGGAGGTTTCACTGGAGGCTGCGTTGGGATTCTTCCTGACATTGGAATTTCTACTTAATCTTTTCCTCTGTAGTTCTTGGAAGGTGTATGAATGCAGTGGGTAATTCTCTGAAACTGAGTAGGATGCATGGAAATGGATTGTGCTAAAACAGTGTTCATACTTTTCATCAAGATTTCGAGAGCCTTGAAATGAGAAATGGGGATCATTTTGGCATTGTGCTTCTTTCACCCCATTGATTTTTATCTCAAGTTGCCTGATTCCTTAAATGTACAGTATGTGGGTGATTATGTTATGAGACTGCAGTGGCTGAAATTTAACTGTTACCTTACACTCCAGTGAGCTGATTGTTGATTAAGTGTTGATATGGATTGTTCATTCTGCATCAGCAGGCAAACTTAAGTTTTATTCTGTGTGATTTCTGCAGCCTGTATTCTCTTTAAGGCACATAGGCATTGTATTGCATGCCTTCAAATGTAAAAGACCCCGTAGTCCCCCATGAGTTATGGAGGCAACTTCTGACCCTCTGTGCTTTGTAGTCCTTTAGATCTTACTTTTTGATGCTATGGGCTCTGGAGAGCAGTCATATTTACACATTACTAACCAGAATTCAATGTGCCAGGCCTCATTTGCCTGGACTTCCAATTCTGTGTTCTATTACCCTACCGTCACTGACCATCATTTATCTGTGAGGCGGCAGTTGACAGAGCTGGACCCTGTGTGACAGATGCAGTGCCAGGCAGCTGAGGGTAGGAGCACCTTGCCTGGCTATAAAATGGTGCCTTTGTAGGTTGCTTTCAAAAACATCAGCCCTCAGGGTACAGCTTTTGAAGCACAGTTTATCTGGTTCACACAGTGCATTGCAGCTTCAGCTTAGAGTACAAGCTCTTTTCAACTGGTAGGACATAAAAACAGCTGATTTTATTCTCAAAATGAAAGGGTTGTCGGCTCAGCGATCTGTCTTTGAATATCAAAAGCAGCTAGTTTGTCAGAATGGAAGTTTTTTTTTAATTCTGATACCGGCCCTCAATGTTTATATCTCTGTTATTTGAATAAGAATTTTTGTACTACCCCATCTGTTAGCTGTTGCACAGAGCCAACTGATTTTTGGACATGTCCAATATCAATGAAATATTTGGTCATAGCTTTTTATAAGCCATTAGTTGTTATATGGTATGTGTATTGAATGAGTATAAAAAGACTTTGTGTGATTCTTCATCATTGAGGTAAATATATAGACAAGCAAACATTTTGGGGAATTGATGATGGATATATGTATAAATGTCCAATTGGAAATGAAATTGAAGAGGTACAGAACCAGTCAAAAGTTTGGACGTACCCACATTTTTCTTACGTGAAATAAATTATTTTACAAAATAAAGATCTAATCTGGATCTAATTCTTAAGTCCATCAAACTAACCAGCATTTATTATTATATTTGCTGAGCATTCTCAATTTTTTTTTTTTTTTTACTGAGGCAGTTATATGGCTATTATGTGTTTGCAGCTGATCAGCTGTTTAAGTTCCAAAAGATGTGCTGCATGTGCGGTTTGTGGTTTCTCATTAATCTTTTTGCTTAACAAGTCCCAAACTAGCTTGACTTTAATTTAGCGGTTGGAAAATGGAAGGAGCTTGTTTGTCTGTTTAATTTGCAAAAGGCTTTTTATAATTCCAAAATTTTGGACTCTATTCAAGTAAATAAATTATTCTTCTTTAAGTACTGACTGTTTAACTCTTACAAGGTTCCATTTGAGAATATACAGAGCAGTTAAGCTGTCTAAATTTCTCTAAAAATGGAGTGCTGCGATATTAGCAAAGTGTGTCCAAACTTAAGACTGGTACTGTGCATGCATGAAGTACTTAAGTCAGGCAATGCCAGTTTTGAGATATTTATGGTGAAAGTTTTCAAAACTTGCTGCAGATACTTTTTTATTATGTACTTCTGCGCTAGTTCTCGGGGCTTTTAAACATTGTTAGTCATAATTTATTTTTTTTGTGGAATGATTCTCCTTTATTCCCGAGATATCAAGAAAAATAGTTTTGGACTTAGGTACTTTTTGAGACAAAATGGCTGGATTTAGGTATTTTTTGTGGAAAAATCATGGACTTGAGGACTTCTAACACCAAAACCCCTTTACTGCTTAGTTTTTAATACAAACGTTATTTTAGCTCGGCTTCCTTGCTTTTGTGCCTTTATGGTAGGCAGAGCTACTTGTTCAACAGTGATATAAATCTAAAGCCACTTAGACAAATCAGAAATGAACATTCGAAATGCAGAAAAACCTCATTTTGGAGAACCAGTCATCTTTCAAACTACACCTCCCTTCTACTTCATTGATTGCTTCAAAATCCTAACTTATGTAACGTTTATAACAGCAAAATCTACTCCCAGGAGTATGAACATTCTCTTGGTAACCATAGTAACCCCTCAATTCTGGCATTTTGATTAGCCATTCCTGGACTCGGGCACTTATTGCAAAAATTTTATGGACTTGAGTACTTCTTGCAGAAAATTTTAGTGGATTCCAAAAACACCATATAACAATAAACAGGGGTGAAGTACTTCTTTTTTCCTAATTTTGGCTTCAAATGATTCTTTTATCACAAGAGATTCCAGAACTGGTGCCAGTTCGATTTTTTCAAAAATGTGACTATGGTACGCAGGTCTTCAATTGTGAAGGGAACAATGTATTACCGTGAATCATGTACAATTCAATAAATGGTCTGGGGAGACAGCTCAAGTATTGCATTTCACCTGCACTCTTAGCAAACTTTCATTCTCAGATGCAACAGTCTTGGGAAGCGCCACAATTTCATGATCCTATTAAAGTGCTTTTATCTAGTCAATAGAGGCATTTGTGCGAGGGTTTACCGAGGGCGCCAGCCCACTTTCACTGGCCACAATGCTTCGAGGCTGTAAAGCCATGCATCTGATAAAACATTTTAGATAAGGCCGTCTCTTGTAAATGTGAAAAGAGGCCGACCTCTCAGGAATGCTGTGGGTGGAAAACCCAGAGCTTGGTTCAGAGCAGTGGGGATGTTCTGAACAGTTCATTGGAAAATAAGCCTCCGGACCATGATGGAAACCTCAAAGCCACTTCACCACGCTATAGACTAGCTGTCTGCTGCTCAGCCTTCTGACGTACAGAAGAGTGTGCTTCACAGAATTGTTGCCCCTTTTTCCTAGAAGAACCAGGTCATACTCATTTTAGGAAGGAGAATTCGGCCTTTATGTGTTGGTATTTAGGACAATCTGTGAAAGCAATTTGTTTTTATGTGTGCAGCGGATGATTTTTCCAAGTTGTTCTGGCATGTGATTTACTTGAACCTGTCAAGAGGAAAACCTTGTTAAGTTTGCTATCTCAGGTGAGGGCTAGGATATAATTTTTTTAGATTGTGGCATCATGTGTTGCCTTTTTCCTACTTCAGATGGCCCAGCAGGTTCTTTTTAAGTCATGTTTTGATTCAACTGGGCTGACTGTAATCATACCTGTGTATCAGTAGCGGCTCTAGACCCAGGAATGGCGGGGCGCAGACACGTCCCTTTATGACAATTAGTCCTGGGTAGTTCGCAATCATTTTCCTTTACTGACGCGTTTTCCGATTCTCATACTTGGCAACTTAAGACACGGTCTCTGCATATGTGATCGAACAGCGATGAAATCATGGGCGAAATTCAGTACAGAAAAAAAATTAACTTATTAATAGGCCAGTGCTTCTCGTTGATTGATCAGGTCCGTGTCCCAGTGAAATATCGCCTTTCACTCTCGGTATTGTTTGGGTTGATAAAAAAGTGGCACTTTGCAGTTAAATTGGCAGCGTGCTGCTCAAGCTGTTTGCGTGAGAGGCAACAGGTATGCAAGTTTGACTAACGTTGATTTAAATACAGCAAATAAGCGTCCAGATGAATGATTGTGTTCTTACGTAATCGGGGAGAACAAGCAGCAGCTGTTAACTGTGGAGTGCTCTCGGAGCAAACCTTCAGTTACTCATGAAAATGACTGAGAACAGGTCAGGACGAACGACTGTTTTAAACGGATGTTTTGTCACAATTCTCAGTTCAGGTTCCGCCACTAAGCTGAATTAAGCCCACGATTTCATCGCTGTTTCACCGCATATGGAGAGACCGTGTCTTAAGTTGCCAAGTACGATGATTGGAAAACGCCTCAGTAAAGGAAAATGATTGCGAACTACCCTGGACTAATTGTCATAAAGGGACGTGTCTGCGCCCCGCCATTCCCGGGTCTAGAGCCGCTACTGCTGTGTATGTCTTGTGAAATTGAACCCAATTTTTAATTAGGTTTGTTGATTTGGTTGAGTTGATGACTTAGGGGGCAATAACTTTTTCAATGAATGAAATCACCATGTGAAAACAGCATTTTGTGTTTACTTTGGTTATCTTTGTCTAATTCTAAAATTAATTTGATGATCAGAAACATTTAAGTGCGACAAATATGAAAAAATTGAAGAAGTCGGGAAGGGGGGGGGGCTTGTTCACAGCACTATAAACGTTTTCAATTTTGGTTTACTCCCGAGTTCATTTCACCACAGTTCCATGTTTGCTGATTCGGCAGGATCTGTTATACTTTTGATAAGCGATCATGTTTTCATCAATATGAAAAGCTTGATATTTACATTGAAATTTTACCTTTTAATGGTATGTGCCATATCCACTTAAAGGGAAACAACAAAACACAATTCAACCACCAAGCAAGTAAATAAGCATGTAGCAAAACACAGGATAAAATAATATCAGTGCTCACTCGCAAGCATTTCTACTTAATTTGTGCTATGTATTCAAATGATAATCAAATGAAAAAGGAAAGTCCACAGAATCCAACGATATAAGCCATGTCATCTTAAATCGACACAACACTCAAAGAAAAGCAGGCATACACTTTACACTCTGCAGCAATGAGCAAATATTTTTTCTCAGCCTTGATATTTTGTAATAAAAATCTGTGTTTTAAGGTAAATCTGCACTGGCAATGATTAGACAATCTTTCCGTGTTGCATTGAAATTAGATCTGCCATTTTTCATACGTGTTTTTTTTTGTTTTTGTTTTTGGGGCACTGATTCCAATGAGATCAGGCCCTGAGCATTCTGCTTGCATGCAATACATTTTCTTCTCTATGATGGGCTTGTCATGCCATTAGTTTGACTTTGCTATTTCATTCTATGGGCTCTGACATTTCCGACGAACCCTCAACCACCTTAATCGCATAAACCTAGCCTGAAATAGAGCCTTGAGTTATCAGTGCCTCTACTGAGAGTCAATGCGCCATTACGCACATGTACTCAGAGCGCAACAATATCAATGCTTAACTGGTTTGTTTTTAGTATTTTTGCAATAATTATCCTCTAAATAATCAACAGTTCCTTTTCAAAGTCGTTTTCTTACTGAGAATCCTTGCACCATTACTTGCGAATAGTAAGAGAGCGAGGCAATACAAGCACTACATCAGGGTACGTGACATGTTTTGTTGTCTCACTCTTCATATTTGCAATTCGACAACTGTCAATCAGTTCACACAGCTAGTGCAGCGGCTAAGGCAATAAACCCTGGTGTGGGAGACCCAGGTTCAAACCTTGATGAAGTGTGTTATTTTTTAAGCAGTGGAAGCATAATTCTTGTATAAATAATTGCTCGGGTGTTTGTTCTTTTTACTTTTTACCATTTTTTACCTTATCTCTGTATTTATAATTTCATTCATTTGCTTGTTTTTTTTTTAATAAATCTGCTCCTGTGCAGTCAAACTTCATTTCCATCGAATGCATTTTCTTTGAATGGGAGAATGAATACAGGACTGGCTGCAATATGATGTAGAAGTGAAATTTATTAAGTTTCACAGTTTGGTTCCTGAGAAATCTCAAATAGCACACAGTGCCCAAAAAGGTGGCCTAATTGACAATTGGAGATGCCACCTCCTAAGCTAAAACTTCTCTAATTTTGCCCAGATTTATTTGATTATAATAAACTTACAGATAATGCACAGATAATGGTTTCAGACTGTGACTAAATAATTTCAAGAGGGATAAAAGTAAAATTTTGTCAGGCAGAAATGAGGTGTTACATTCATGCTGTGTTCCATCTTCATTTACGCGACATATGATACGTGATTTCTGATTTTTACGTGGCATATGATTTTTACACTGTGACTAAAATCCCAAATGTGTTACCTTTATTATGATACCAAGATTTTCCAAATGGACTAAGTAGTTGCAGAGATGTACTAATTTCATTTTGGGCATGTCATTTCCGAGCCTGCGGCTTTGGGCTGAGGAAGTTTTACCATAGACTACACTACCGCATTAGGTCACTCGGTGAAGGTGCCGCATTGCGGATCAGTAGCAACCACCACAGTCCGGGTTCAAACCCCGGTTCTATCAGGTGGCAGTGGTTTGGAGCCTTTTCAGAGCAGCGGACAATTGGCTTCACATTGCAGCAAAATTAATTGGGAGGAACTGCTAAGTAAGGATTGTTGAATTTCAGCACCTCCTGTTGGTCAGAAAAACTCTAAACTCGTTCATATATGGGTGACCTCTGCCCTCGTTCTGAACTTGGGAAGTTTTTGAAGTTTTTGTAAATAGAAGCAGCGGCTGCCAGGCGCGTGCTTTGGACGAGAGCCGCGAACTGTCTTGCTCTCCCGAGATTGCAACATGGGGTCGCGTACGAGCAAGCTTGTGCATATAGTCCACTAACTGGGTATTCCAGATTTGGGTGGGATTGGAGATGCCAAATTTATTAAAAAAAAGAAAAAAAAAGAAAAGAGTTTTACCATAAATTTGATCAGGACTGAGAAAAGTAGAGGGACTCTTCAATGAGTTATTTCAGTTTTCTTTTTATTAGTTGACAGCCTCCATTTTGCACACCAATCAGTAACATGAGAGAGCTTTTTTTCCCTCTGATGCTGGAAAAAACAATTTTATCACCATACAAAGAATACTTATCTACTGTATTTCTTTTCCACACATTGCTCCGCAATTAAATTTTCTTAGCCAAGCAATATTTAAAAGTAACAATGCTCTACTTTCTATCTATTTAACGTACAAATGAAAATTTTAAAGGATTATCCAATTTCATTACCAAACTTTGCAGTGGTTATTATGAGGTGATGAAAAGAATTGGCACTGATATTTTTTATACTGTCATTAAGTCATCAAAAGCAGGGTACTGTTCTGCTTAGTGTCAATGGCTTGTTTGAAGAAGCAGCTATTTGCTGGGCAAAAAATGTAAGTGAATATTTTAAGCCACAGCTTGGGGGCAGATGCAAGGCCAGCATTGCAGTGGGTAAAAGAGACAACAGCCTGTCTGTCATTGACATGCAAGTGTGTCCCTGTGTTTTTTGGTTTATGCGCTCAGGGCTGAATTCCTGTTGAAGGCAGTGGGTGGATCAGGGGAACAATACCATTCTCTTGGCCCAGACATTGTAGGAGGCGAAAGTTGCTGAAGCATTTCATTTTAAAAAATTGTATTTGGTAAAGTATTTGGTAAGCTACTTTTGACATTTTGAAGACAAAACTGAGCACCGTTTTTGTATTTTTTTGCTGAAGCATCACATCATATTTCTGAAAGCTGCTAGAGAATATTGGAATCTTTTTTGCTTGTCCAGCTGTGAAGTTTCACTGGACTTTTGGGCACTTAGTGATGTGGACTGATTCAGATGCAGTCTTTTCGAAAGATGGAGGAATCGGCTGAACAAAGAAAAGAAAAGAAAAAGAAAAAACCAAGCCCCCCTCCTCCTAAAAGAAAAAAAAAAAAATACTGTGTGTTTCTGGCAGAGTCAAGATTTTGGGGTAGGTTCAGTGAGTAGGGATTTTTTTGGCATCTAGTTAATCTTAACCACCATCTTTTTCAAAATTCCTCTTGGATGATGAACGTCCTGAAACAGAATTATAATGTTACATTGAATGCAGGACTCTAGAAATGAATGTGGATCCATCTTGGTTCATAAGTCACAAGAAACTTGTCATAGGGAAGCAAAAATGCTGCAATAATGTTTCCTGGCAGAGCAATTGGAGAAAATCAAATTTAAAATGTTGCTGTGAGACGGTTTGAGCTGAATAAAATGTTTTAAATAGATTAAGGGGAATTTGTTCATGTAATCTTATCATTTTCTTTTCCAGGATCAAGTTATCTTTCAAACCATACCATTAGAATTATAATATTTAAACAATAAAGTTGCCAGTTGCTTCAAATTTTCACTCAAATTGGAATTCTGTAGCATGCCTGTTGATAGTCACCAATTCTCATCTTGTTTTCATTGAGCAAAGAGATTGAGAGCAGCACACTTTTTTATCAGAGAATTTCAGACAGTTCAATTTTGGCATTTGCTTGCACCTCTGTACCTGCATCCTAAAGTACAACTTGACAGGGCAATGCATTGTGAACCCCTCTGCATGGCTCCTTGCTCTCATATCTGGTCTTGTTTGGTGCATTTTTCAATAAAGCACATAATTAAATATGGCTTTGTTACCACCTTTTCATTTTAAGTTGCTAGCTATTAAAATAAAGGCTTGCTAGTTACTGTATGCCGACTTGGCATGAAAAACCGTTAACAATGATCGCGACAAGCCGTGGAAGGGGTGTAATCGCAGCCCGTCACTATAAGTGTGAGTTGCTATCATTGTGCTGTCACTTAGTGACAGTCTGATGGATGGAAAAATGAATATTTTGATTTGCTTTCGGGACGATCTGACGTATATTTCTGGTATGACCAGTCTTGCGGAGCTGCACTGTAGCATATACTTTCATCTACAGGAAACACATTGATTATCCCCTGTCACAAAGTGGAAGGGGTAATTGGAAAGAGTGTTGTCCCTCGACAAGTACATCTGTCCATCCGTGTTTGTGTCCGTCCATCATGCTTCTTTTTAGAGCCAGAACTTCTTAAACTTTCAATATTTTTTCCACAAAATCTAATACATAGATACATCTTATAGTGTTGATGCGCCTTTTCATACTTCCATCCACCCGCCTGTCCATCTGTCCATCCCTCCGTCTCATCTTATTTCTTGGCCAGAACACCGAAATTGTGGCATGAGATCTGAGTGATTTCATGCTTGGTTAATTCAGATTTGTCGGAAGCAGAGAGGACCCATCTCCTCCGCTGATGACTTTAAAAAGCTGGCTTCATGTCAATGTTCACGGGATTTTGTTTATACGTGATGTATTTCTGTACTCATGGGCACCTGAGTGATGAAGTCAGTAAGAATATGCTTCCTTGTGTGTGTTTATCTGTGCTTGTGCATGTTTAAACGTACATTATGCATGTGATTATAGATATTTGCATTGGACTATCAATTACACACTGGTTTTAGTGTACCTAACACTTGGTTAACCAGCCAATGGTGGCTATTTATCCTTCACTTATTGTGTATTGCTGTCATGTTTTGTGTGTGTGTCGGTCACTGGTGAGCTAACACTTCATGTCTCCTGTGAATAAAAATTCCCTGCTCATTCTCTGCAGCTGAGACTTCCAAGGGCTTCACTGTATCATTAGTTACCCCAGCTGAGCTGAGTTAGGGGAAATGAAGGCAAGCTTCAGCCGTTCCTTAATTTTGGCTGGTTTCACTTGAGAACTGGCACTATGTGACTCCTGCTCTAATCCAGTCAATAAAACTTGACTCCTAATTCTTTCTCTGCTTTTTCTCCACATGACTGAAAAGAACTGAAAAGCACCTCATGTGCATCCAGGCAATATGCTTCCTTTCGTTAGAGCTTGATTACATTTGTTCATTTGCAATTCTTTGTAATGTTTAGGTGAATGGATGATTGGGTTCTGGGTTAGGGGGAGTTTGCAGTATAATAGTAGTTGAAACTGAGATTTATGTGTTCTGTTCTCAGAGCTCATAGATGCCACAAAGTTAAACAGTTTGTGCAGTATGAGGATATGGTCCTAATCTTGACTGTTCAATAGCTGTCTTTCCTATGCAGTAAGCAGTGTTTCTGTGGTAGGTCATTCCTGTGGATTTGTAATTTGGATTGTACAGTAGTTTTGTCCTTCTGCACACAAAGGTGCCTTAATTGTGGCCTTCTCAGCTGTCCACTGTTCTGCCCTACAAAGGCTAAGTGCAGAAACTACGCAATAATTTTAACAGTAAAAAATGACTTCAGAGTTTGTTTGCTGTCCCTGCAAATAAATAGTCAGCACTTCTATGATAGATTATGATTAACTGACTCACCATGGTATAATTTCTGTCCAAATAAATCCTGACCTCATTATACTTTCAGGCCCAAAACTGTGTAACTCACATTTTACCCAATATCTAGTTACTGCACTTAGGCTTTGTAGGGCAGTATAATCTTGATCATGTTATCTCAAAGTGAATGAATGCATGAGTGAAAAATGGTGGTCTTTCTAAGTATTACCCTCGTTGAATAGAGCTTTGTTTTCACTGTTAGGTTGTTTACAGATTGATATCAACATTATTATGTACAGTACCTCCATTTTGGGGTTGTTATGGATGCACCTTGGACACCGTCGTCGCCGATCTTTTGTGTTTGTGAAATAACTTGAACCGTTTTTTTTGGAAATATAATGAAACTTCTGGTGTTCATTCCTAGTGCATAGAAGACAGACTCCAGCCTATAGCTTTTCCTGTAGTAACACCAGCTAGTGTTGATGTTGGTCACCATATGACCTTCGTAGCGTGACTGCCTGGCCAAACTTTCATTAATGGTTCTCAGCTTAACGGATGCTTATTTATCACATTCTGTCTAAAATGATTTTGACGGCTTCTCCGGTCTCTCATGTCGGATAGTCAGCATGCATCTTGATTTGCTAGATTTGTTCTGTTTGCAGATCTTTGATGTTCTGGGGCTGTGTGAGGGGTCCAGACTCAGCAGTGGGCTTTAATGGACGGGCACACACTGTGAAGAAGGCTCCTCCGGCTGATTACTTCCCTGATTAGGAATCTAAGTGAAGGCCCTCGCTTAAGCTGCGATCGTTCGGGAGCGCTGATCCTTCACTTAGCACAGCCTCAGAATCACTTATGAAGCCACTATCCTCAAGGGCTACGCTACAGACTGCGATTTGCATGAATCATGAGTGAGAAGAAAGCTTGCTCTGTGATTGCAGTGCATCTTTCTAATGGGAACTGCCATAATTTAGGGTCCTCCTGCCAACTCTAAATTGCTGCCTTAAATTTAGCTGCCCGATGAGAGGTGCAAAGGCACACACTCCGTGACAATCAGCCAAATCTGTTATGTGATTTCTTTGAAAGTTACGTGTCACAGGCTCTGTTTTTCTGCCCTGCAGTCTCTAACTTTGCCAGTGCTGCAGGAAGCAGGTCCTGTGTGCTGACTGCATTTTTCATGGAGAGAACAATTAGGGCTGTCGACCACAGGGAAAAAATAATCAGAATAGCTGTAGTTGAAAAAGTTGTTTACCTGGATTAGTGCATTGTGCCCAGTAGAGAAGGGTAACATTCTCTGTGAGCCAGCATTATATTTGATTAATGCCTCACTGCACATAAATTATATAAGGTGAGGAAAAGTGAGAGTGTATATTTTACAGTCACATGTTGGGTACTGGATCAGAAATGATACATAACCCCAATTCCGAAATAGTTTGGACAAAGTGTTAATTGTGAATAAAATCAAAACGCAATGACTTTCAAATCACACCAGCCAGTATTTTATTCACAATAGAACAGAGATAACATTGAAAATGTTGAAACTGAGAAATTTTACTATTTTATCCACAAAATGAGCTTGTGTAAAATTTTATGGCTGCTACAGGTCTCAAAAAGGTTGGGACAGGGGCCTGTTTACCGTGGTGTAGTATCCCCTCTTCTTTTTAACACAGAGTGGAGGAGTCTGCGCACTGAAGAGTCAGTTTCTTGAGTTTAGCCACTGGAATTTGATCCCACCCTTGTTTAATACAGGCTTCCAGCTGCTGGAGAGTTTTGGGTCTCCTTTGGCGGACTTTTCGTTTAATTATGCGCCTAGTGTTCTCAATCAGTGAAAGATCAGGACTGCAGGCAGGCCACGTCAGCACACAAACTCTTCTACTATAAAGCCATGCTGTTGTAATAGCTGCAGTATGTGGTTTTGCATTGTCCTGCTGAAATACACAAGGCCTTCCCTGGAAAAGATTTTGATTTTATTCACAATTTACCCTTCGTCCCAATGATTTCGGCGACGAGGTTGTACTAACTTGCAGCCTCTGTTCAGTCCTGTTTGTATAATTCAGTGTGGATCCGAAGTCAATCACATTGGCTACTGGTAAAGAGACCTGATTACAGTGGGGCACATGGGAGCTGCAGCTTTTCAAATGTGTAGATAGCTGTGTATATGTGCGTGCATGTGCGCGTGCGTGTGCGCGCATGTGTGCAAGCCTGCTGGTGTGGCAGGAGGTCAGTGGAGTGCCTTGATGTTGTTGAGGTCCTCTCTACACGTTCACGGGTATTTTTGAAAACGTTGCAATTTCTATACGTTTTAGCCTGTTATCCAAACGCAAACTATGTTTTCCGTCACTGAAAATGCACCTTTTAAAAGTGCCCTTCAGGGTGAAGATTTCTCAAAACTTATTCATGAGAATTTTTATATTGACCAGGAAGAACAGAGTTTTGGCTTGTGACAGTAGAGTGTGCGCCTAAATGCGATTTTTTTAATGCCTGTGATTGACCCAAATATTCTCACATTAAATCATATCACTGCCATCGGTTGGTCTGGCATGCATTTGACAGCACTTATATTGTGTTTTTGTCTGCATGTGTTTGGATATTTTTTTTAAAAAACAAAGGAGGAAAAACTCTTAAAAGTTTTTAAAAATATACGTGTACGTATGGATTAGGCCTGAAGGACTCCGAATTCAGGCTGTCGACCCTCCTGTCCAGTTGCAGTGGCATTAGGGTACCATCCACTGCTCTGTTTGTTTATTTATTCCATGTGATTCCCCAAAATGTCGGTGTCCTGTGGGACAGATGTGCACAACATTGAGTGCTTTGATGCGACCATGATTCCAACTGGGAGCAGTTGGCCAGTTCCAGTTTTAAATGATCTCCCAAGGGAAGTTGATTAATTACAATAAATATTCAGATTGCATCATCTTTATATGTGCCATCTGCCCTGTTACCCAGGGTGGGAGAGTGCTTTTCCGGCGTGGTGTAGCAATGTGTAGAGAGGGATTAGAAATATGTGAAATAACTTTTATATCTGCGAAAGTATTCAAAAGTGTCATTCAGCCTGTCTTGTCTGTGGACAAATTAGCATAATTATAAGAGGCATTAAAAGCACAACCAGCAACAATCCATAATATCAATAACATAGAAGAAGAGGAATAATTCCCAATACACGTGTAATGTTGCAGGGTAAGTCAGTAAGTCTGCATGTCGACAGCAATAGTCTGATACGGAATCCACACCCTAAAAAATCCACTAAAGGGGTTGTGAGCAGAAAAATGCTGTTTGCATGCTCAACACTGGCTCTGGCCATAGATGAAAACTTAAAATTTGAAAAGCGTTATGATACCACGATTGTCATAAGCAAACTGGGATCAAGTGACCAGAATGCGAACAACTGGAATGAGTGCTGCAAGAGTGGAGACACACTTTGGAGTGCATCGTGTGACTGTTGACGATACAGATCGACCACGACCTGGACAGCCATCTGTGACCACACACGCGCTGGACCGTCAGATTTGCGTGATGTTCCTCTGTGACCACTTTTGTCTGGCGACATTGACAGCTGCTGAGGTACCTGGAAGACGTCGTATATCAGCTTCTGCTCAGTACGTAAATGGCTCCAGGAGGAAAGAATTGGTTTATTCAGCACACACGATGGGATGGTCCTGACAGATTGGAAGCGTGCCACTCATCATCAGTGGCAACAGGCAAATTCCAACTGGCACTGGCAAAATCATTACTGGTGCAACGTCATTTTTAGTGATGAATCGCTCAACCCGCTGTATCGTTTTGATGGAAGGCAACAAGTGTACCACAGACTAGGCAAGTGGTATGCCAATCTGTGTGTCCTGCAAGTGGATCGATTTGGCGGTGGAAGTACAGTGGTGTGGGCAGCTATAGGATATGGCTGGAGGTCTGGAACACTGATGGAACACCAACAGCACAATGCTATGTGGATGAGAGCTTGGAACCACTGGTCGTGCCCCACATCTGCGAAAACCATCCCGTCATCTTCATGCATGACAGTGCTTGTCCTTACATGGCAAGGAAAAAGCCCTTCACAACAGTTTTCCCAATCAAGAGGTAGATGCATCTGTTAATCGAAAGAAGACTTTACATTGTTAAATAGAAAGGGTTTACCACACAATGCAAGCCACTTATAACCTGAAAAATGTCTAAAAAAGCATGTGCCATTCATGAAAAATATAACTGATGGATGATGAAAGTATCAACTTGTACCAGAATTAATGCTTTGAGAATAGTACAGAGAAGGAAAAGTACCGCTCTCAGTCTGTAGCATACCGCCTCATCTGTGTAACGGGGTCATGTGTGGGCATGTATGGACACCAGTGGAACTGGCTCCCATGTATTTTTAAATGATGTGACTGCAGACAGTAGCAGCAAGTGAATCGTATAACCCAGAGCATACCAATGTAACACTCTCATGTTTGTTTGGTGTGCCATGGCTGTCTCCTTTGTTGGAGTTGTTTGAAGATGCTTGTGCCATAGCAGTTAGTTTAAGCAGCATTCTAAGACATCATGCTATGACAACTGCTAACACTAGAATGTTCCCAGTTATTGGAGAATGTTTAATTGGTGTGCTCTGGACTTAAAGGGCTATGTTATCTGCTCAGATTCCATTAAACACTTGAAAACTCATTTGACGGTGCTTCACAGTGCAGATGGTCAGTGACCCGAATAATACCCAGAAAGCAACCCTTCAAAGGCAAAAAATTGGATGTCGACTCAATTTATTTTGATAGACTATCCAGTTACTTTTGCACTTACTTGCCCCGATTGTACATTACATTGTGTATACTGCATTCTTAATTTGTTTTGCTAAAAACTGTTGTTTTACAAGTATTACTGACTTCAAACTGAGTGCCATATTTATGTGAGAAAAACACAATGATCCTCTGCAGTCAGAGTTGAGGAATCATTCTGTTGCGTGGGAACTTTTTTGCTCAGAATTGATTAAATCACAAGAAAAAAAAAAAGCCAAGCCAGATTTGCATGCCTCGAGTCAAGGGTTTGTGGAAATCTGCTTCATAAATGAGCCTTCATCTTTTTTGAGGCCAACATATAAATGTGATTACATGTGAATTTGGAAAAGTAGTTCTGCTCACTTAACCAGTATTAAAGTTATGGAAAGATGAATGGAAAGCACATATTTGGATGGAAAACACGACTAAGTCATTGTTGCTACCTCCAACTCATTGTGGTTGTTACTTCTAATTTTGCTATAGTTGTTGGATATAATTTGGGTTAGAAAGTGTTTGGTATTACTTTCAGTGCTTTTGATACTATTTAACCTTTATGTTTTCCATTGGCAAATGTGCTGTGAAAGATACTTTTAATATTCAGTGATATTTAAGCCCTCCTACTGGCTTTACAATGGCGTCGGGACATTCTTGTTTTTTGTGTATTACTATTTCAGCAGCTGTGAATATCAGTATAGAAATGTTATTTATGACTAAAAAGACACTTATTTTGTATGGTTTTGGTTATTTATCACACTAAGTGGTCTCAAGCTGCAAGCAAATCTGGAAATGTTAAACAACCATATTGTAAGGAGAGGTCCGGGGAACACCAGGTGCAGGATGCAGAAGTGTTTATTAAACACAAAAAACACTAGGAGAAAAGGTTGGCAGACACACCAGAAATAAAACACCGTGCACAAGCACTGAACAAATGGGAGAACTGGGGTGCACTGCCAAAGGCAGGGGGAAACAGAAATTCTCACTCCAAGAGTGGATAAACTAAGGGAAAAAAAAAACTGAACCTAACTATACTGACAGATACCCTGGGAGACTTATACACCGGGCAGACAAGACAAGGGCGCAGTAAACGAGACTCGGGAAACATACACGGGAAAAACTCGGAAGGCACGAGGAGCTGAGAGACCATGTAGCACAGAGACAATACGAAGGATTCGTCTGACATCCGCTCCCAATGGAGCCACATAAATAGTCACAAAAGGAGGTGGGGACTCGAAATGCAATCACGGACTGAAACAGAAACACATGGGATTAATAAACAATTACACAAAAACAGGGTTAACAATAATGACTGGAGACAAGATGCTAAGACCATCAATCAAGCTTATACAGTTTAGATTAAGGTAATCTAAACGTGACAAGTAAAAAGCACCACAAGAAAAGCGAAGGAAAGCATAGTTTTTAAAAAATCATTTAATCAGAGATAGCTCAGGCGGAATATACGGAAGCCAGAAACGCACACGCTCGCTAAATGAGTTAATCAAGGTTAATACTTCATGACGAAATATTGACAATCACCCTCAAATAAGTGCTGGTTAGTATGGGTTAGTAATATCCTATCAGAGAACGCATTTACTCAGAGTTTCGCGAGACCCAGAATTAAACACAGGTGGAAGCAATGAATGAAATTCCAGAGCCAAAACCAAAAGAGGAAACGTGATTGGATGACGAGACACAGGCATGCTGAAGGCAGTCACGCGACATCACTGGAGACAGATTGGGAGCGGATCATCAGACGGCTGAACTGAAGGCTGAAAATATAACCGAAAGTAAGACACAAGCAGAAATAAGCTTGGGACAACACACAAAGGGCAGAATCATAACACATACACTGTAAAAAAAAAAAAAAAATGTTGTCTCAACTGAAAAAAGTTAGTTTCCTGGCTGCCTCAAAATTTCAAGTTAACTGAATTATTAAGTTGAATATTACTCAACTTGTCATCTCAAGTTCAATGAGCGTAAAATTTTAAGGCAGCCTGGAAACTAACTTTTTTCAGTTGAGACAACTTTTTTTACAGTGTAGGATTTTGAACTCTGTAATTGAATAAACTTACCTGGACCCCTTGGAGACATAATGCTACTGCCTAGTGTCTTAGAGTTTCTAAAACTGTTTCTTTTTTAGTATTCTGACCACTGATGGCAATAGACCCGCTGCTATCCCTTGTAAGGTCACCAGGTCTTTGGCGTTTCCTTGCATGTGGAGCCTCTTTTTTATATTGTAGCTTTCTTCCTTGTACGTTGTAATACTTAAGCACTGATGTTGAATTGCATTGATACTTTAAAGGAACAGCATTCATCTCTCTGCAGATAAAGCTTGCAGCCCAGTAGAGTGAGCAAATATCCAGTTGGTTTCCTTTATAATGACTAGCTTTCTCTTGTCTGCCGTGAAATACAATCACTGCATTGAGAATTGTGGTTTAATTTTGGACATGATTCCTTGCTATACTCTGTCTGCTGAAGTAAACTCAGGGGGTGCGTGTGGCTTTGCTGCACTGGGAATGATGGAATGTTGACAGGTGACTGAAACCTCAGTCTGTATAACTGATTAGCCTGCAAAGCTAGTTTACATAATGTCTATGTTACAGTCAGACTGAGACCAACCATTTCATGAAATGACTAAATATTTCAGCCATTTCATGAAATGGTTAGTGCTAAATTTAAGTCATTTTACGAAATGACGATAAATTTTTAGTCATTTCATGAAATGACTGGTTTCATGATCTGACTGTTACATAAATTCTTTAGTTAAGGCGGAAATAATCCTGAGGATCATAGAGTGAAGGAAACTCAGTGGATAGTTTGTGCAGTATGTTTGCAAATTCAACCACTGGTGGTCTGCTTATGTAGTCATAGCAACTCTGTTCCCTCTTAATTTTAGGTGCTGTGAAGGAGCTTTGTTGCGGGTAAAAATGTTTGCCGCCTATGTGAAATAATTTGAACAAAATGCAGATGGTATTGTCCTAGCTTGTTATCAGTTGAAGAGCAGTCTAACTAATGCAACACTTCGAGTGATGCTTTTTTCCTCTTCGATATAGACGGCAGAAATTTTATTTTATTTCACAGGCTAGGCTTTCAGTTTTATGGCTTAAATTTTCATTCAGACAGACAAAACTTGCCTAATTGTTGTTCTTGTTTTATGTTGTTGGTTTGGCTAATGTGATTTGTTGCTTACTATAGACAATTGCGCATATATAACAGATGTGTCTATTCATTAGTTTGAGTCATTTGTGTTCATTTTGACCGTGGCGAAGAAACTTGTATTTGCAAATCAAACCATTTGGTGACATTAGTGCGAAACATCACTGTTTCCCAGAAAAAAACATTTTATATAGGCTAGTTTTGTTATTTCTAGATTGTGAAACCAAAAGGAAAAAAGTTTTAGAATTGTTTCATTACAAAGCTAACATTGTTGGAATGCAAGCAAAATCAATATGCCATGGAACCAATAGTTGTGGAGCATACTATACTGTAACCATGAGTCATGTGAATGCATTAAATTGCAGTTTATCCCTGTATGTACACTGGAGTCGGGTTTCTCTGATGGTTTGATTCATATGAGCTTAATGGCACACGCATTTACTCAATGTTGTTTTAAGTTTTTGTTTTGAGTTTAAATTCCCCTTTACTTGGTGCAGGTTGTCTTCATTCATCAAATCTATTAACTGGCTCCATGCTCTACACAAGTGTATTTGAGACAGCAGCTGTATAAATTCCAGCTCTCAGATTTCCTTTTGAGTCCATGGTGAGCAAATTGGGGATGTGACCAGGAAAACGTATTTTCAGCTGCTTATATGTTTCTTTGGCCAGCATTAATAACAGAAACTATGGCCAAATGTGTACTCCAAGCAGAGCTGAAGTGTGCAGCTCCACAGAGTGAATATTCTCAATGTCCTATGCAGTTCCTGTCTGAATAATTTACATATTTGCACAGATTAGCCACAATATTAACACCATTTGCATTGTTTTGTGTAAGTCACCTCCTTGCTGCCAAAAGAACTCCATCAAACTGATGTCACTTGAAATCCCACTCTGCATCCTGGTGTCATCTCTTCCCCAGGGAAGTGGTGCACAGGTTCCTGACCAGTGCACATGATGTAAATGAAAACGGGACTCGCTGAACCAGATGAGCTCTTTTATAATTGAGCTATGGTCCAGTTATGATGCTGTCATGCACTTTTGGTGGAGGATTGGGGTGAGAATGGGAACTCAAGCTGGTCTGCAGTTGCTAAGCACCCCAGGCAGCAGGGTGCCATGCGCTGTGTGTCGGGACACATTCCTCACATGAGCGTCTTTAAAATTCTCTGCAACTTCTGCCACTGTAGCCCTTCTGTCAGTTTGGGACAGACGGGACAGCCTTTGTTACCCTTGTGCATCTGTCTGAGCACCCAACCCATTTTTGCCAGTTTATGCTTTGTCCCTCCGCTGTAGCAGTGTATTTAGGTACTCACATCCGCTGACAGGGAGAACTCCAGAACCCTGGCCACTTCTGAGATGCTCTGACCCACTCATCCTGCCATAATGATTTAGCCCCTGTCAAAGTCGCACAGGTCCCATTTTACTAACACCCGTATCATGTAAGGTCTGAGTCTATACTTTAATACGTGCCATTGTTCCAAGGTTGTCAACATTATTTGCTTCACCTGTTAATAGTCCTGGGGACTATTTTAATGGCAAGTGGGTCTAAGTATTTTTCCGGGTGTCTGTCTGTCTGTCTATCTGTGGACTGATTCTGTGACCGCAGTAGCAGTCGCAAAACTTTGCAGGTTTGAAAGTAGGGGAGAAGGAGAAGTGATTGGTGTGATCCCTTCTCAAGATGGTCACAAGATGGTTGAAATTAATTTCTGATAGATTGTGGATGCAAATAAAGACATTAGTGTACTGCACATTTCATGTGTCGGTCTGTCTATTATCAGTTTCTACTCTAACAAGCTGCCTCTGTTTGTGGAAAACAGGGGTTTTCTATCAAGGGTCTTTAATAATCACCGCAGATAGTGTGTAGAACACTGTATAATGGAAACAAAACATGATTTTTAATGTCATGAATGATATGGTGATCAAATAGATAGTACCAGATGTTCTGAATGTCAAGGTTAATTTCCTCATTTTCACAGATTATTCATTTCTTTCATAGTGAAGTGAACCGTTGCACTGAGGCAGACCAAAGCGATTTTCAGTCAGACCAAAGATAGGGAAAATCCCACCATTTCACTGAATGCAGAAAGGAGATATTGCATTTGCCCAAGAGCCTGGCCTGAACTAGCCACAGTCATGTAGCATGGCATACAGTTGGAGATTTTAATTCCTTCTCTTCACACAAGGCTTAGTTGGTTAATTGACTTTCAGTAAAAACACTATATGTTGACATTTTCTGCAATGCATATTTCCCAGCTGAAACTTCTGTGAATGAATTGGAACTCAATGCTTCCTGCAAGCAATAACATAATGTCCTTTCCCACCCAGATTACTCAGAGAGATTCAGGAAAAGTCATTCATTCTTTGGGCCAGGGACAATCTTTACAGCAAACCCTGAAGTTTTTATTACCAGATCCTGGAGTTATAAATAATCTCAGCAATCAGGACACACTCTTATTACAAGTAGCCAAGCCCAACAATTGTGTTCCTGCTTTTCCTGTGCTACTGCATTTATCATATTCTTACTTGGCGTCAAAGATAAACACTAAATGACAAGAAACATAGCATATATGGCATTTTATGCATGGTAACGATAATTTATCATTGGGAATATGTAAACTTAGCTCAATCACTGTCATACGGAGAGTGATTTCAGTAAGCAAGCAAGCCACTGAAATAAAGGCACGCAAAAAGAATAGTACAGAGTCTACTAGTCATTAGCCAGAGGGTATTTTGGATATTACGATGATGAAATGTAAAAAAAAATGTAAATGTAAAAAAAAAAAAAAAACCTGCTAACAGAATGATTTGATGAGCAGAGAGATACTGTTTGTTCATGTTAATGCATAAACTCCTGTTTATATATTATTTTGGTTGCATAATTGTGTTTAACTATTCCCTCAACATTTACTGATCTAGTTCATTTGTATTTTTTGAATTTATATGTCAATGGAAGACAGTTCCCGTAATATACACTGAACAAAAATATAAACGCCCCATGTGAAATTTTTGAGTTTTTATTAAGAAAAAACTGGAACCGGGATTTGTCTGCGAATCGCACTCTTCTCCTGCGTGTCAAGGGCTGTCGAACGCGTGCGTTTGCCCATGCGAGTCGGTTCCGATGCCGGACAGCGGTGAGATCCAGGCCACGGTGAGGACGCCGAGCATGAAAGTTGGCTTCTCGCAGGCGGTTACGGACTGTCTGTGGTGTGATGCGTCTGTTGTGCAGACCAACGGTCTCATCCGCTGTGCGTGTCGCTGATCTGAGCCGATCCCGCAGGTGGACAAGCCGGATGTAGAGATGTTTGCAGTACTGCCCGTCTGTCGAAAACGAACTCTCAACCGGCCTATTGTCCGATAGTTAACATTCAGCTGCACAGCGACCGCTCTGGTGGACATCCCTGCATCCAACATGCCAATGGCACGTTCCCGCATGATCTGAGACATCTGAGGCATGATGACTTCTGACGAAATTTGACTCTTTTGGGTGGCCTTTTATTGTCCCCAGTATAAGGAGTGTCTGGGTACTGCTCATTCTGTCTGATCACCGTCTGGAAATGCCACACCCATGTGCTGAGTGAAATCACTGCATCACTGAGCAAATGCTCACTGACAGAGAGATGGATGAAGAATGGTACACAAATCAAGAGAAATATCCCTTTTGTTCAAGTAAATGTCAGCATATGCTCACTTAGAGCTGTTAACTCCATGTGGCATCAATATTTCACATGGGGCGTTTATATTTTTGTTCAGTGTATTTAACACTCTGAGACCTATTAGTTCATAAAGATTCAAAATGGGTTTTTGCTGCATTGTTATCAAGTTGCAATAGTCCCAATGTGAAAACATCCTTGATGATGTGTGAACCCACCCTTTTTTGCTTGAACTACTTAACTACTCAACACATACAGCTTAGTTTAGAATGATTCATATCGTTACTCCCATTGCAAAATCAGAAATCTTTTTCCAAGTCTGATCTCCCCTCATCTCCGCACACTGTCTTTGCTCAGGTATTTTACTGATAGTGCAGCTGCTCAATGGAAGTAGATCATATTCTATAATCACACACTTCCACTTAGCTCTTGCATGCAGCTGACACACGTGGCTCAGGAATGCGTCTAGCAGCTGTTAATCTGCTCAGATTCTGCACACTGTGTTTCAGCCACTGATTACCGGGAACATGAAGGATAAAAAATTGAAATGTTTAAAATTCTTTGTTCCGAGTTGAGCACAAAGTGTGTCTTTGCTTCAACTATTCAAAGCTGAAATGTTGAATTTCAAAGCTACATATGCAGCACATATGGCCACTAGCTAATGCCTGTACCACATTACCTGTGAATTAACTCTAATATTTCATAAATCTGGTGCACTAAAAATTGGGTGTTAAATCGGTTATGTAACATTATGTGGAAAAAGATATCATTTAAGAAGCTTGTACTTTGCTGCTTAAATCAATGTTTGGCCTTTGCTTTTGAGATTACATTAATGCGTATCCTTGCTATAAAGCCAACAAAGGTTTTCATTTTCATTTCTTATTTATGCATCTCCACTTGAGATTCCTAGGACAACAGCATTTTAGTTGCGGACGGACTGGCAGCCTGGCTGTGCACTTTTCATAAGTGGCCAGGGTCAGCCCAGTCGAGGTAGACCAGATTTGCAGCAGAAAGGAGAGTTGAGTTGTTCTTGAGGATACTGCTCTTAAAAGATCAGCAACTCCTACGCTCCTGCTAAGAAATGTTTCAATAAGAGGAGTATAAAAGCTGAACCTCTTGAAAAGATAGTTAGCCAAAGTATCTAAAGTATAATGGAAAGTAATACTGCTAATTAAATCAAAGAGACCCACTCTCTGCAGTGTTGATATTGCATTTGCAATCTGACGCGCAGTTAGTAGGGCTGTCAGCGCATGATTGGCTGGAGTGTGACCTTAATGCCTGTGCTGGCCTTTTACAGCAGTTCTGCAGCGCCTCTGACCCTTATCTTACACTTTCACTTAGTATGAACCTGTGAATGTGAAAAGAATGCCTGGGTATTTTATTAATATCGACGCAGAAATTTTTGATGTGAATTAAATAATCAGTTTAAACCATTCGAGCACATTTTTTTGTTTAAATTTTTCAAACTTTGTGTGATTGATTCTTCACTGCATGGCAGGCCGAACGGGGGAGTGGGCAGGGAATTGAACTCCAGGCCCCAGGGTGAGAGTCACACGCGCTGACCACTTCGCCAAAGAGCCTGGCTTGTTGGCAAGGTAGCCAGGGAATATACTTATTAAGAGGCATTTCTAATGAAAGTACCCATCAACTGTGACAATTTTTTTACAACACTTTATGCAATCTCATGTCAACATTCAATTCATTCATACCAATGGGTAATTTAGAGTCTCCAATCAGCCTAACATGCATGTCTTTGGACTCTGAAAGGAAACCGTAGTCTCCAGAGGAAACCCATGCGAGAGCATGCAAACCCATAGGGAGAGCATGCAAACCCCATACAGAAAGGCTCCAGCCTGCATTCAAACCAGGGAACTTCTTGCTTAGAGCTGGAAATGCTACCACTGCACCATTACTCCATTATTCTCATAATGAATTTCTAAACACGTTGTTTGAAAAGTACAATAGCGTGCTACAGAGCCTACGGGCAGCTACTCCTGAACTGGTGGAGTGGCTAATCCCCTCTGCAGTCAAATGAATTCTTCATCATCAACATCTGTCCAGCTTTTAGTTTGACTTCAGTCTTGCATCTACTGGCATTATGTCATACTCCTTTGACAGATTATGCTCATTTTAGCTGGTTCTGTGAGAAATAGCCTTGGCTTGTTAAATTGCTGTTTAGTTATTTTTCGCTGGCTGTTGGCAGCACCATATGCTTCTTGAATTGAGATCATCCACTGCAATGGGTATGAGAACAGAACATAAATATTGCTTATTATATCATTAGACAACAGAGATTTTCAAATGATTCTCTACAGGGGGAATGTCACACACAGTGTGTAGTTCTCAGGAGGCATCATTTCTTATAATTGAGTTTGCAAACTTGTCAGTATGCTTAATGTTAGGTATTACGGCAATTCTGTGATTTCTGAGTTTCTTACCTATGAAGGCTGTATCATAAATCATGGTGGTTTGTACTGTAAACAGGTATCAGCAACTAGTATGAACTGTCAGCATCTTGATGTGTACAATTTATAGTCCCTGAAGACTGGATTAATAGCTTTGAAATATTTCGTTTTTCTCCCATTTATAAAGGTAAAAAATGGGATTCTCTAATCCCTCATGTACGTTGTATTTGGAATGTCCAGGTCGAGAAGAGTGCAGGCATGCTGGCTTATATAGTACAGGGTACACCCTATATTCCTGCCACAGGAGGGAGAGGAACATTTCCTCAGAAGTGGATTTTCCGCAAGCTGCATCTTTTCACCCTGCCGTCACAAGTCATTTTTTGTGCGGCGGATGAGACCCAATCATGTACGTTTAGTTAGCAAGACATGGAACCTGCTTGGCTCGCAGGGATTGCGCATGCAGTAAATAATAATTTTGCACTGCGTAGGTGGCTATGGTCATTACTTATATGCCACACGAGTTGCACTCATAGCAAGTGAGCGTCCTTGCTTCCTGTTTTGAAAGGAAACCTCTCATTTCTGAAAAAGGGAGCTCATATAATCCATGTTATGTCATAGAGTACAGGCATTGTACACCACACAAAACCCCACACAAAATGCTACAGAAACACTTCCAGCTGTTCTAGTCACATAATTTATTTCATCAAAAATACTATGAAATCAAAATGGTGGGAAGTATTGAAAATAATTAGTAATGCCCCAATTTCCCATTGCCACCCAGGTATACATATAAAAAGATTAATGTAGTATTGCTTGTCTCACTTTCTGATCTCTACACAATGAGTTTAGTGTTGTCCACAATCAACCGTGATATATGTGATATATGTTTTTTAAATATGGAGTTGGATGCAGTATAGTACATATGCGGAATTACACCGAACAAAAATATAAACGCCCCATGCCAAATATTGATGCCACATGGAGTTAACAACTCTAAGTGAGGATATGCTGACTTTTACTTGTACAATAGGGATATTTCTATTGATTTTTGAACCATTTTTTAATCTATCTCTCTATCAGTGAGCATTTGCTCAGTGATGCAGTGATTTCACTCAGTACAGACTGTGATCAGACATAATGAGCAGTACCCAGACACTCCTTATACTGGAGACAATGAAAGGCCACCCAAAAATTTCAAATTTTGTCAGAAGTCATCATGCCTCAGATGTTTCAGGTCATGCAGGAACGTGCCATTGGCATGTTGGATGTAGGGATGTCCACCAGAGCGGTCGCTGTGCAGCTGAATGGTAACTAGCAGACAATAGGCCGTTTGAGAGTTCGTTTTCGACAGACGGGCAGTACTGCAAACATCAAACATCGCTACATCCGGCTTGTCCACCTGCGAGATCGGCTCAGACCTGGTTAGCTTAAATACAATAATTCTGATCGGTATGCTTGTGTTACTTCGAAAAGCATCAATGTGGCAGTTTCATCATTAACTTGCCGAATTGTAGCCACTACAGTTAGTGATTGCTTCATTTATCCATGACCGGGATCAACCAGATACTTCACAAATGTCTAGGCCACTGGGCAAGCTTTCTGGTGCCACCGTGAAAGCAATGCGAAATGCAGAAGCACTACCGTGTCTGGTATAACAAATGATTTCTCTGCACTACCTTGACATAATTTCATCCTCCTTTAGAAATTGTTGTGGCTAATAAAAAGCCGAAAAGGGGAGAGATTAGGAAAATCTTTCCCGTCGAAGTGATCGATTTTCTAGCTCCCATAAGCAACTTGTCCGCGCTAACGCAACTTACGATCTACAAAACCTGTATTATGTTCATAATATAACCGAGCTCTCTCCAGCTGTTGCTTACTATCCATAAAGCTGCTTTCACATCGGACAAAAAACACATTTTTCGCGCTACAGATTAGCTCCATTCAAAGTCAATGCAAAGACGCGAATACAAGCGTCATGGGCACGCCAAGCCGCTTTCAAACCGGACGCGAAACAAATTTTTAGCTCAGCAGATTACATTCAAAATCATGACTGCTTATCAGCTACTGCATGTTAGTTTGCGTGCTCTGCTAATTAAAAAATGCTCCTTGTTAACTTATATGCAGGAATTCTGATCGGTATGCTTGTGTTACTTTAGTAAGCATCAATGTGACAGTTTCATCATAACGTTGCCTGATTGTAGCCACTACAGTTGAAGCTAACCGGAGAGGTGCAGTTAGACCAGACGTAGGTTTTGCAAAGCTTGGGGTGCGTTTTTGGGTGCTTGTGAAATGATTCCTTTACTTATCCATGACCGGGGTCTGCCTGATACTACTCCAATACCTGTGCGAGCTCACAGATGCTACCGGTGAAAGCAATAGGGAAGCACACAGCTATAACATGTCCGGTATAACAAACAATTTCTCTGCATTGCCGTCGATTGAATATTAAATTGGCAATTTAATATTAAATTCTTTCCTGTAAAAGTTATCGATTCGCTTACGGTCTGTAAAACCTGTATTATGTTCATTACATAACCGGAGCTCTCTCTAGCTCTTCCGCACTATCCATAACGCGCCCATTCTCCGCGAGCAAACACTGGTCATTCCAACGCAGTAAGTAAACCATTACCACGGGCGCCTAGAGTTTTCGCCCCTCCGTCATATACCTGCACAGAAGCTGTTCGTTTCTCCACGCTAACGACACACCACAGTTATGCACACAAACCAGCAGGTCCTAATACACACGAAGCAGTCCATAAGCTGTTGGTACACTTTTAGCTGCTCCTCACATTCCATGTTTCCCCCTAAACTCAGACACACCTGATTTCTATGGTCTCCGGTCTAAACCTGGGTATGTCGACCCGTTCTACAAATGTGTCTGTGGGGTGGATTCTTGCTTTCCCTGCATCCTAGCTACAGAGTAGAAAAACCGCTGTACTCACCACTGTTGCCGTAGCAAACTGTAGCCGATAGCAAGTTCCAGCTTGAGCCGCCAGACTTTCGCACTGCGTCATCCACTTTGCGCTGTTTATTAGAACAAGTTCAATTCAATAGATCTATATTCATGTAGCCTTAGATTTCGGAATTTCCCTGCCGATTCTTTATCAGATGGCAGCCGTGTCTCACGTTTCACTCTGGGGAGGAGGACCCGGAAAACTGCATTCTGCAGCCTCTCCTACCCAACTCCACCCTCCACAGAGCTTGCCAGTCAGAAGAAAGTGGATACATGGGGAGTGGGATCCATAGCGGAAGAACCACCTCAATGAGGCGTTTCAGGCAGAGACTACAATGGACGACTAATGTGGTTTTTTGAGGAGGCAGTATGAGCTAAATACGGACCCTGTTTTGGACGATCAGGAGTACTCTAGGGGAGTCCAAGATCAAAATATGACCTTGTAAATATAGCAAAATACAGGTACTACTCGGAAAATTAGAATATCGTGTAAAAGTCGTTTTATTTTGGCAATTTAACATAAAAGGTAAAACTAATATATTTTATTGACTCATTACATGCAAAGTGAGATATCTCAAGCATTTGTTTGTTGTAATTTTGATGATTATGATTTACAGCTCATTAAAACCTCAAATACAAAAACTCAGAAAATTTGAATATTGTGAATATAACCAAAACTGTGTGTGAAACAACCCACAGGCGGATGCTGGACATGGGCTTTAAATGTCGAATTCCTGTTTTCAAGCCACTCCTCAACAGCAAGCAACGCCAGAGGCACCTTCGCTGGGCTAAAGAAAAGAAGAACTGGTCTGTTTCCCAGTGGTCCAAAGTCCTTTTTTCTAATGAGAGCAAATTTTGCATTTCATTTGGCAACAAAGGTCCAAGAGTCTGGAGGAAGACTGGAGAGGCGCATGATGGAAAATGCATGAAGTCCAGTGTAAAGTTTCCCCAGTCTCTGATGACTGGGGGAGCCATGTCAGCTGCTGGTGTTGGTTCCCTGTGCTTTCTCAAGTCCAAAGTAAACGCAGCTATCTACCAGAACATTTTAGAGCACTTCATGCTTGCTTCAATGAACCAGCTTTATGGGGATGCAGACTTCATCTTCCAGTAGGACTTGGCACCTGCCCACACTGCCAAAAGTACCAAATCCTGGTTCAACAACCACGGGATTACTGTGCTTGATTGGCCCGCAATCTCACCTGACCTGAACCCCATAGAAAATCTATGGGGCATTGTCGAGAGAAAGGTGAACGAAAAGAGACCAAACAATAAAGAAGAGTTCATGGCCGTGATTGAACCATGCAGGTCTTCGATAACAGCTGTAATGTGAATATAGGCCACTAGATGGCAGTATTTACCTTTTTTTTGTTAAGCTCAGACTGGAGTCATGTTTGGACATGTTTCCAGACATGTCTGGGGCAAGTCCCCGAAAATTAAAAAAAAGAGGTCTAAATGTGGGTGGGGTCTGCAAAAGAGTATATAAGGAAAAGAATTGAGACAGTAATGGAGTAGGAGAAATTGCAAGAAGATGACCAGACCTGCCATTCTGTTCAAGACCTGTGACGTTTCTTTTGTGGATTTCTTTGCCTGTGTTTGAGCATTTTCTTCATCCAGGACATCACCAAGCCACCCCACCAAAAAGGGACTGTAATTATTTCTGTTTTTTCTTATTTATCAATCTTGGTCTTTAGTTGTAGGTTGTTATTAGTCTTTGTCTTTGTTAAAAATTAAATGTGTTTTAGTTGTTAAAACTGTGTTTGTCATCCCTTGCTGTTGCTGTTGTGTTATAAATGTAAAAACAAATTGGGGCCATAACAAATTGGGGGCTCGTCCGGGATAGACCATTGTGTGAGTAATTTATTGAAAATCTAACATTCCAAATTGTGAAATTGTTTTTGTGAATTTTCCTAGATATATATTGACAACAGCAATGGATGATTTCTTGGCATCACCAACCGTAGGGGTTTTGAAGTCTTTTAAAAAGACAGAACTGCTAGAAATTTGCAGACAGTTGGAGTTGACAGAGGTAAAACCAGCCATGCGAAAAGCAAGACTGGCTAGAGAGATAGTTGAATATTACATTGATGAAAATGTGTTTGCACCAGGAGATCTGGAACAGTTTCCAGTGGAAAATCCAAATATAGAAATGGAACTTAAATTAAAAATGCTAAAGATTGAAAGGGAGGAAAGAGAAAAAGAAAGGGAATTTGAGAGGGAAGAAAAAGAAAAACAAAGGCAGTTTGAGTTAGAAAAATTAGCAAGAGAAGAAAAACAAAGAGAATTTGAGAGAGAGAAAGAGGAAAGAGCAGAAAGAGAGAGACAGAGACAGAGAGATTTTGAATTAGAGAAATTCGATAGAGAAGAAAGACTCCAAATGGAGCAACTAAAAATTAAAATTCAAACTCAAAATAAATTTCGTGCTAGCCAGGAGGTAAAACTGGTGCCTCCATTTTCGGAAAAGGATGTTGACAACTATTTCCAGTGTTTTGAAAAGGTAGCAAAGAGTTGCCAGTGGCCAAAGGAACACTGGCCTCTGATGTTGCAAACTGTCCTCAAGGGTAAAGCTCAACAAGCCTATTCGGCTTTGTCTGCAGATGATTCCTCTGATTATGAGGTTGTCAAAAAGGTTATTCTGAGAGCTTATGAGTTGGTTCCAGAGGCTTACCGACAGAAATTCAGAGGTCTGAAGAAATTTGAAAATCAGACTTATGTGGAATTTGCTAATGAGAAGAAAGTTTGCTTTGAGCGCTGGTGTACTTCTATGGAGGTCAAGGATGATTTCAACTCACTAAAAGAGATGGTGTTAGTTGAAGAATTCAAGAACTGTGTTAAGGATGATGTTAAGACCTACCTTAATGAGAAGCAAGCACTGAACTTGCAATCAGCTGCCAAATTTGCAGATGAATATGTTCTCACTCATAAGTCCAAATTTCAGTCTAGCAGTAACAATAAATGGTCCCAATTTCAGAAAAAGGGTTACGGTGATACCCAAGATTCCTCACCCAAAGACAAAGACAAATCTGGTGATGGTGCTCAGAAATCCAGTAACAGGTCTGATCAAAGTGTGAAAGCTGACAGTGACAAAAGTGGTCTAGTTTGCAGTTATTGCAAGAAATCTGGTCATGTTACAACTAACTGTTGGTTCCTTAAAGCTATGAAAGAAAAAGAAAAGGATACCAAACCAAATGCCTTTGTGAAAACAAGGTTAGAAACCCCTGTAGTAGATAACCGATCTGCTAAATTGCCTGCTTCTTGTGGGGCTAAAAAGCCTAATACAGCTGACTTTGTGAGGGAGGAATTTCTTCCATTTGTGTCAGAGGGATTTGTGGCTCTGAATGAGCATACTACTCCTGTCCCCATATATATCCTAAGGGATACCGGAGCTTCTCAGTCACTTTTGTTGATGGACTCCTTGGAGTTACGTGATGAGACCGCTTCAGGGGATTTCATACTTGTAGAAGGTATTGAAGGGAGGACTTTATCTGTACCCCTGCGCTCTATATTCTTGAAGTCAGATTTAGTTACAGGACAGGTAAAGGTGGGACTTATGTCAAGTCTACCTATAAAGGGTGTTTCTCTGTTGCTAGGCAATGACCTGGCTGGGGGCAAAGTAGTTCCCCCTGTACATCTTACTTCACAGCCGAGCACTGAAAATGGGGATGAGGACCCATCTCTGTATCCTTCTTGCGCAGTGACTCGTGCTATGGCCAAGAAGGCTAAAGAAGAAGATGATGTGGTGCCGTCCAGTACATTGAATAGTCAGGACTCAGGTGGTTCGCCTCATGACTCTGATTGGCCTACTATGGTTTCTCCGTTTGAGGACTTATCAGATACTTTTATCAGTTCTCTATTCAGCCAGCCGGATGGGTCTGGTGATTCTGATGTGTCTGGAGACTTGTCTCTGTCCAGAAAGCGGTTGATTGAGGAGCAAACTAATGATCCTGAAATTGGTGTACTAAAGAGGAGAGCCCTTCCTGAAAAAGAAATAGATGCAATTCCAGTTGGGTATTATCTCAAGGATGGTGTGTTGATGCGGAAGTGGCGCCCTCCTGATATCCCTGCCAATGCAGATTGGGCAGTGGTCAGGCAAATTGTTGTTCCGAAGGTCTATAGGAATGAGATCTTAACAATGGCTCATAGTTTACCTTTAGGAGGTCATCTTGGTGTTAACAAGACTGTTGATAAGATCATGAAACACTTCTTTTGGCCTGGGCTTCGGAAAGACGTTTCCAACTTTTGCAAAACCTGTCACACTTGTCAGGTAGTTGGAAAACACCAGTTAGACCCACCTGTAGCTCCATTGCAGCCTATCCCAGCATTTGGGGAGCCATTCTCTAGGGTCATTGTTGATTGCGTTGGTCCATTACCCAAGACTAGATCTGGAAATCAGTACTTGTTGACAATCATGTGTGCATCTACCAGATTCCCCGAAGCCATACCTCTACGTAACATCAAGGCAACTGCAATCTCGAAGGCTTTGATAAAGTTCTTCACGTTGTTTGGTCTTCCCAGGGAAATTCAGTCAGACCAAGGTAGCAATTTCACTTCAGGATTGTTTCAGCAGGTTGTGTATGAACTAGGTGCAAAGCAGATTCTTTCTAGTGCCTATCATCCAGAAAGTCAGGGTGCCTTAGAGCGGTTTCATTCCACTCTCAAGACAATGATGAGGACTTATTGTTATGACCATGAGAAAGACTGGGATGAAGGGGTTCATTTGCTGTTGTTTGCAGCTAGAGAAGCAGTGCAGGAGTCTACTGGATTCAGTCCATTTGAGCTAGTGTTTGGTCATGAAGTGAGAGGACCTTTGCTATTATTGAGTGAACAATGGCAAGAGAAAGAGCCGCATATCAGTCTGTTAGACTATGTTAGCAAGTTCAAGGAAAGATTGCGTGCAGCTTGTGACCTTGCCAAAGAGAACTTGAAATCAAGTCAGGGAAAAATGAAAACTTGGTATGATCATAAGGCTAGAAGCTGTGAGTTTAAACCAGGAGACAAAGTCCTTGTGTTGTTTCCCTTGCAGTCCAATCCATTGCAGGCTATATTTCATGGTCCTTATGAAATTCTGACAAAACTCAATGATCTCAATTACATTGTGAAGACTCCAGATAGGAGAAAACCAAAACAATTGTGTCATATTAACATGCTAAAGCCTTATCATGACAGAAATGCTAGGGTTGCAGCTGTCACTTCAGATTCTCCAATGGTCGAAACGTGTGAAGATGAGGGGGAGTTTCAAGATGATGAACCAAGAATTAAAGCTGAAGTTCTTTCATGTAAATTGTCAAACACTGAAGTGTTGCAAAATCTTGATGTAAAACTCCAGCACTTAGAACCCTCACAGAGAGATCAGTTTGAAAGGTTGATCAAGAAATATGAGGATTTGTTTCCTGATGTTCCAAAGAGAGTTACTATAGCCTCTCATGATGTAGATGTTGGTGATGCCAAACCAATAAAACAGCATCCGTACCGGATGAATCCTGAAAAGAGAAAGATTGCTGAGAAAGAGGTTGAGTACATGTTAGAACATGATATTATCAGACCCTCCAACTCAGATTGGAGTTCACCCTGTGTGCTAGTTCCAAAACCTGATGGAAGTACTAGATTCTGTACAGATTATCGCAAAGTCAATGCTGTAACTAGAACTGATGTGTTTCCAATACCTAGGATTGATGATTGTATTGATAGTGTAGGGCAAGCAAAGTTTCTGACCAAGATTGATTTATTGAAGGGTTATTGGTGTGTGCCTTTAACTGAGAGGGCCAAGAGCATCTCTGCTTTTGCCACACCATCTGGATTGTACCAGTATGAAGTCCTACCCTTTGGCATGAAAAATGCCCCAGCCACGTTCCAAAGGATGATACAGTCTACAATCGCCGGATTGCCACACACGGGTGCGTACATCGATGACCTGATCACATGGAGTGACTCCTGGGAAGAACATCTAAAAGATGTAGAGACGTTGTTCCAGCGCCTGACCCAGGCTAACCTGACTGTTAACCTGAGCAAGAGTGACTTTGGTTGTGCTACTGTCACCTATCTTGGCTACGTCATAGGCCAGGGTAAGGTGGCACCCATAAATGCTAAAGTCCAAGCCATCATGGACTTTCCAGTTCCTGACAACAAAAAAGCTTTGCGCCGCTTCCTTGGAATGATCGGGTACTACCGCAAGTTCTGCAAGAACTTTGCTGAGATTGCTCTCAGTCTAACTAACCAACTGAAGAAAGGCGTAAAGTTCACCTGGGATGATGCATGCCAGAGAGCCTTCGATCACCTGAAGTCTCTGCTGTGTCACTTCCCCGTGCTCAAATCTCCTGACTTCAACAAACCGTTCTCCATCGCGGTCGATGCTAGCGATCAAGCTTGTGGATCGGTGCTCCTACAGAGAAGTGACTCTGATGACATTGAGCATCCCGTGGCATACTTCTCCAGGAAGTTCAATCGCCACCAAAGGAACTATTCCACAATAGAGAAGGAACTGTTGGCTCTGGTCCTTTCTTTACAACACTTTGAGGTTTATGTTTGTACAGGACAAAAGCCAATGATTGTGTACACTGACCACAATCCGTTAATGTTTTTGAGTAAGATGAAAAACAAGAATCTGAGATTGTTGAATTGGAGTTTGATTTTACAGGAGTTTGACTTGGAAATTAAGCATGTGAAGGGTACAGAAAATGTAATTGCTGATTGCTTATCCCGTGTTTGAATGTGTATATATATATCATGTGTTTGAATATTGTATGATATGTATATATAGACAAGTGTTCACTTAACCATTTTGTATTGAAAAGAAAAATTTTGCCTTTATGAGTCAAAATTTTTCCCTTTTGGAATGGAGGTGTAATGTGAATATAGGCCACTAGATGGCAGTATTTACCTTTTTTTTGTTAAGCTCAGACTGGAGTCATGTTTGGACATGTTTCCAGACATGTCTGGGGCAAGTCCCCGAAAATTAAAAAAAAGAGGTCTAAATGTGGGTGGGGTCTGCAAAAGAGTATATAAGGAAAAGAATTGAGACAGTAATGGAGTAGGAGAAATTGCAAGAAGATGACCAGACCTGCCATTCTGTTCAAGACCTGTGACGTTTCTTTTGTGGATTTCTTTGCCTGTGTTTGAGCATTTTCTTCATCCAGGACATCACCAAGCCACCCCACCAAAAAGGGACTGTAATTATTTCTGTTTTTTCTTATTTATCAATCTTGGTCTTTAGTTGTAGGTTGTTATTAGTCTTTGTCTTTGTTAAAAATTAAATGTGTTTTAGTTGTTAAAACTGTGTTTGTCATCCCTTGCTGTTGCTGTTGTGTTATAAATGTAAAAACAAATTGGGGCCATAACAAATTGGGGCCATAACACAGCTGAGAAATGCCACAGGCTGGTAGCATTCATGCCTCGCCAGATTGAAGCAATCATTCATGCAAAAGGGGCCCCAACCAAGTACTAATTACAGATGCAAGATTTTCCTTTCAGAGGCCAGACATTTTTGTATTTAAAATCCTTTTTTTTCTCTCTCTCTCATCGATTTCATGTAATATTCTAATTTTCTGAGTTTTTGAATTTGAGGTTTTCTTGAGCTGTAAGTCCTAATCAGCAAAATCAAAACAAATAAAAGCTTGAAATATATTGATTTGCATGTTATTTTTCTTTATAATACGTAGGTTTCACCTTTTAAGTTGAATTACAGAAATACATTAACTTTTTGAGAGTATTCTAATTTTCTGGGTAGTACCTGTAGGTCCCCTTTAAAAAAAAAAGCAAAAGAAAAACCTACTTTCAATAAAGAAGTGTCTCACGTCTCAATAACTATTTTCCCTGCAGTCCAAGTTGAGGCAAAGGTTTATTATCCCCCGCCAACACGAAGTGGGAGGGGGATATAGGTATGACCTCCGTCCGTGCGTGCGTCTGTCCGTCCGTCCGAGAGAAAGGGGACTTTTCTCAGAAACTATTACAGATAGGACAACCAAATTTTGTGTGTAGCTTCAGACCATAAAGGCATTGATGGAGTTCAAAAATAAGTAGCGCACGATTGGACGGGGATGTTGTAGACCATGTCGACTTGTTTTATATGTGGTTTCCATGTAAACAAAGAGAAAGAGAAATCAGTTGTTACCATTAGCCCTATCTTGGCCCTATAACAAATGATTGGACAAAATCATTTGCAATTTTCCCATTAATTTTATTCCTCATTTTCCTTTAAAGCATTTATTATTATTTGTCTTATAAAACAAACAACACACCACCCTTTGCAGTGGAATTAGTTTATCGCTGCCGTTCACAATGTCCATAACATTCGCAAAGTGAGCGATTGGAGCTTTGCTTGGAAACTGCATAAAAGACACACATAGCACTTTCTACAAAGTGAGTGTCAAAAACTCAGAACAAGCCTGCCTTACACTCCATGCCAATAAATTGTTGTTGATGTGAACAGCCCCTAAGAGGGTCAAAATGACCTGCTGGGTTCATTTTCTTGCAGTATCTCTGTAATAAAAAGTTTTTATTGATTCATATTCCAGGTATTCTTCAAAAAACAGTTTTTGATATCACACTGTTTACTTTTTTATCCCTTTCGCAAACATTGGCCCTGGGGCAGGCCGACAGGCATAACTGCTTTTTTATTCCATCGAAAATAGAAGCACTGATTACAAAAACCACACAGGTTAAGTCAAGTCAAGTGTGACTTATGGGGTTTTAGTAATAGGTGCTTCAATTGTGCTATGGTGTAGACCTATATTTCGTTCGAAAGTTTAAGGATTCAGAATTCTAACTGCAAAGGTTAATTTATGATGCAAATATGTGACCAGTGGAGACCAATGAGTCTTATTGACCAAAAAATGATTTTTCTATGCCATCGAATAGACAACACTGTAACCTTTGCAGTGGTGCCTAGATAACTGCTCTATCTTAACCCAATACCAAGATATTCCAACATGTGTGAAATACTTTACTTATTAATATTTTGATGGGAACAACCAAAATCATGACAATCATTTAATATAAAATTTTTTTTCACAAACTCAAGGTCTCATAATTATTGGCACCCATCATTTAGTTCTTAGTGCGACTACCTCTGGTAAAGATAGCAGCAGGGTCTTTTCCTATAAGTTTTTACAAGGTATAGGCACACATTTGAGGGTATTTTGGACCATTCTTCTACGCAGATCCTTCCATGATCCTTCACATTCTTGGGTTTATGTTTATCAACTGCCCTCTTCAACTCAGCCCACAGGTTTTCAGTTGGATTGAGGTCTGGTGACTGAGATGGACATTGCAGAACATTGATTTTTTTTTTTTTTTTTTGGTTACAGAACCATGTATGTGTGGATCTTGAGGTTTGCTTTGGGTCATTGTCTTGTTGGAAAGTCCACCTGCAGCCAATACCCAGCCTCCTGGTGGAGGCCACCAGATTGTCAGGCAAAATATCATGATACTAGGTGGAATTCATTGTGCCATTAATCTTAACCAGTGCCCCTGGACCTCTCAAATGAAAACTGCCCCAAAACATGACTGGCCCACCATCATATTTCACGATGGATATGAGTTGCTTCTCCTTGATTGCATCTCAGTTATGACGCCAAACATGCCGATGCTGTATCTGATCAAAATGTGACCAAATGGTTCTGACCAAAGCACCTTGTTCCGGTCATAATTTAACTGACATTTGGCAACTCCAAGCGCTTACTTCTGTTTCTTCAGGTCAGAAAAGGCTTTCTTCTGGCAACCCTTCCAAAGAGCCTGAGGTTGTGGAGGGGGCACCTGATGGTGCTTTTTCAAACCTGGTGAACCAAAGATGCCACCAAGGCCTGCAATTCATTCGCAGTGATTGTGGATTTTATTGCCTCTCTTACCATCCTCTTTAGTATTCTGGGGGGCTGAAATGCAATTGCGCCCTCTATCCTCGAGGTTTTCAACAGTTCCATATCTTTGGAATTTTTTAATAATTTCCCCAACAGTGCTCAATGGCAGATTCAATCGTTTGTGAATCTTCTTGTAGCCATTTCAAAATGTATAAAGGTTTATGACTATTTGCCTCTTTTGAACTGGCAGTCGTTTTGTTTTCTTCATGGAAAAGGATCACAAAGGGATGTGTCACCTCATTTTTATACCCTAGTAAGACAGGAAGTGATCTAACGGCTCAATATAGTTCTTTAACACTTAGATAAAATTTAAATAAGTGGAATTTAATGATTTTGGTTGGTTCCATTTGAGCATTCATTCCATGCAGTATTTCTCACATGTTGGTATTTAGCGTTACTCTATAAATAAAAGTTTTAAAGTATTGTTTATCCATTGCCAGTCAGGGGTGCCAGTAATTTTTGTGCCCACTGGAGATGATTTTGATGTTGCAGCAAAAACGTGGAAGAATGTATCAATGAAATTGGTTAATTTATGGCTTTGTTTTACGGTAACTTTTCCATCAAGAAGTGAACTACTACTCTCAAAGACCCCATTTTCTACCTTTTATCATGTTTTGTCAATGTTTTTTTCAGCAGAAAACCATGTGGAATTTTAACTTAAATGGCTGAAACATGCCCAGTATTGATCTGCGATACTGTTAAATCTAGCGTTTTCTAGGTTGTCAAAATACGGCCCATTGATTCTGATATGCTTTTTGACCCACTAACAAAAGAGTGTAGGGTCTAATCACTCATATATTTTAGGAGTAACAAATTGAGTGATCTGCAAAATGCATGGGAACAGGACTAATTGCAGAAATTATTACTTGCATTTGTGTAGCACTTCCCATAGGTACATGGATCCATACATAAGAACAGCTGGAAACTGTACAATGAGTATGTTACCGAGAAGTATGGTGAGGCAGTTGTTATGTTCAACAGATAACAGGAAATATCCGCCGAAGACATGACACACCGCAGGCCAGTGGGTGGGTGAACTTGAGCAAGCAAAACCAAGAATGAGCACATACCTGTTATAATGAATAAAGACAAGTTCCTTCCCGACACCATGCTCAGTCATCACCTACTGAAGAACTGTCAGGTGTACCATGCCTCAGGTGATGCTGATGTACTTATGATGCGAAAAGCAGTAGCATTTCCCAACTCAACAAACACTACCCATTGGCAGAGGTGGACAATCCAGGTTCAGAAAGTAAAAGTCCACTCCAGTATTTAGTTCCAACCTCCTGGGTTTGCTAAATAAAACAGCCCTTCAGACCAGAGGTTGGACTAGTCAAGAAAATCAGCTGATTGAGTTGATGGGTGGAAGTAAAACATGGTGGGACTTTTACTTTCTGACCCCTGGAATGTCCACCTCTGCCCATTGGTGATGATACGCATTTGTCCATCCTTCTGAGCTAACAGAAACCAACATCGAGTCACACAACCTCTTCTTCAAACCTAACCTGAAAAGGAGCATGGGAAAGCCTCGTGTCGGGAGCATTGAGTGTGTCAAGCAGGAGCTGGGTCCCATTGTGTGCACTTAAATCCTTATCATCCATGCAATAGCTGGATTAGACATTACCCCCCACATTTATTGCACTGTGATAGTGGCTCCCCTTAAGAAATTCACAGACATCACTGATTTCCATGAACGAGCTAATGCGTTTTACGTGCAGTCAGCTTCCTCAGCAGAGGTTGAGTCAGATGGAGATTATGCTTCCTTGTCCCTGTGCAATGGGACACCTGGGGAGGTATTCGACTCACTTCAACACAAGCGCAATTGTGAAAAGGTGGCAAGTTGCACTTTTTACGAACTGCCACAGAGTCTGGCACCTATGCTTTTGCATGTACTACCAGATGCAGCAGTGGAAAGGAGCTGTAAAGAAACTCCTGCCTCAGGAATGGGGACGAAATGAGAGGGATGAGGGGCGAGTTGCTGTCCAAACCGTCTTTCCACTAGTTCCATTAGAAATCCAGCAGGTTCTCAGATGCACCTGCAAGACACTGAGTGCTCTGCTGCATGCAGCAAATGTTCAGGATCGGTCTGCGCCGAGTCATCTCAGGCTGAATGTGATGATGATGAAAATGACGAAGAGATAAACAAATTACACTGATGATTAGCAATGTTTAAGTTTCACTTAAGATGTTAACATGTTAATGTTTATGTTCATCAGTGCCAACATTTATGTTGATTACTGCCATTTGTGCCAAGTTATGTTTTCTTGTACACAGGTATCCTAATTCAATGATGTTGCTTTAAGATGTTATTTTTAAATGAAAAAAGGTAGTAAAGGGGTACAATTAAGACATACCTTCGAAAAATACTTTCAACTAGTGTGATGTTTTGGGACTTTTTATATGAATATTTGTCATTGTCTTGCTTATGGGGTGATCTGGGGTTAAATGGGCAAAATTTGATTATTTTTCCAAAAAAATTTTTTTGAATAAAAATATTCTATAATAATAACCCACCTTTAATAATCACTAATTGCTACAAGGATTAAAAACTGAACTCAACTTTTCAATGTGGTCTGATGCATTATCCATTGATTTCTTAAGGTATTACTTTTTCCACGTTTCTCATGTTTGTGGCAGCCATAACTTCTTTATTTATCCCTGAAAATCAATTAAATTTGGGCTGCAGGTACTTTACTTCATTAGAAATGCAATAACATAGGGGAATTTTGCCTATCTGTCACATACTTTGAGTATTTCGAATATTCGTCATATTCTGCGCAACATAATTTTAAAATTTGAGTAAAATGCCCCAAAATCACAAAATTGATAAATTGGGCAGAGAGTGGCTAAGTCATTGCATTCGGGTAAGCAATGGCTTTTAAATGATGAAAGAAAAACCGAATAGAGTTAAAGAGGAATTGGTGCCAGAAGTTTCCTGCATATTTAATGAGCTTGTTCGGTTACCATGGCAACCACATGAACAGAAAAATGCCAACTTGTATCTTTTTTGGCGGTTATTATATATACCTCTTTAGATTAATTCTCAGTTGTTTCCTGGTGTCATTTTTCATTTAACCCCAGATCACCCCTTAAATTGCCATTTCTGCTGCAATTTGCGCAGGTTTCCTCCCCTTTTTTTCTGTACTAAAACCCATTGGTTGTGGGTGGATGCTGTGGTCAGCCATTTTATCTTTATTTTAGATTGTTGTGCTTGGTTGTCAGTCAGCAGAGTGCGTTGAGATAAAACCTGTTGAGGCTACTTCTTGAGTATCATTTGAACGTCAGTACAAAATAAATTTATCATTGACTTGTCTTAGAGTAGATCACTGAAAGTTCTTCAAACATTCACCTCAGGAAAACAGGAACAGTCATGCATTATGCAGTTGGCTGCTTGTTTGCTCGTTAAATGTATTTCTTTACGGAGTCCTGTTTTTATTCATGCCTTAAAGTTCTTCCAGATTAATGCAAAAAGTTTCAGGATTTCTTTATCTGCCCTACTATAGCTCTTAATTCCACAACTTGGAGCAGTTTATCTAAATTTACATTTCCCCCTGGATTGTGAAATTCAGTAAACCACTTCATTGATGTGTTTATTTTAGTCTCCTTATGCATACTCTTGAGTGGATTCACTGAAAGACGGGTCATGTAACTATCGGTTTAGTATTCTCTGGTGTGTTGTGAAAGAAAAAAAGCCTATATTCCCCGGTGGCTCATTGCTTGAAGTTCACTAGATATAGAGATGTTGTATTAATTTTTCTCGGAGGTTAAACTGAGGAGATAATTCTAATGGGATGTGGTGCTCTGCATCAAAAGAATGATGAAAAAGATCATATATCTACAGGTCTTGGATGTTGTTTTACATTTCAAATTAGTCAATATTTAGCGATGAAAACATTATCTGGCAGATATTGCAGTTATCACAAGTTTTTCTTTGAAATATTTTGCCAAGATAACCTTGCTGCATTCTCTTTTCCTCGTATTTCAAAGTTGTTGAAACATGCACAGAGGGTCCCATTTTATTTCTAAGCTCATGGCCTGAGGTGTGTGGTACAAATGCATTCAGGGCATGTCCACATCCATTTATGCAAGTTTATAGGCAGATTATCAGAACATTTAGAATGGCGCAAGGTTCTAAGGTTGTACTCAATTTCTTAATTAATCATAAGCGTGTTTTGGGCAAAACGTGAAATAATCCATAAGTCATAAGTCATCTCCCATGCCCTGTAAAACCCAGGTGCCCTTGCACCTTGGCAAATTGGTATAGTAAGGACAAATTTTACAAATGGTAAGATAAACACTTCACCACAAAGATGGGTTAACTTGTGTATGAAGTGAAGGCGCGCGAGCAAACCACTGCTGAAACCTGACCTCAGTAATGTCCAAAAATTTTACCTAATTAGCAATTTATTCTCAAATATTGTTCAAAATTGTTTCAATGATAATCCGATGAAAAAAGTTGACATAAACCATGAATGCCAGGGTCACAGTTGAACATGGGCATAAATTAAGGAAACTAAGTAAAAAAAAACTTAATTCAGGGTTGTGGGTAAAATATAATTATGTGCGGACCGGGCAACGATAGAGAGACAGAGAAATTAAAATAAGCAAGGAAAATCACAGCAAGTCCATTAACTAATTTGCGCTTCCTATTTTCAATTGAATAGAAATTCATCTAGTTTTAGGCATGGTATAACATGGTCTTCTAACCGCTATACCTCCAGGGAAGATCACCTGGAAGACTGCAAGAATGGCAGAGTTTGCTGGTATAAAGGAATCATGGCTTTATCCTGAATAATTTGTGAATACCTAAATGTGTAATCTTGAATTGTGAATCACTTAGATGTTGATGCGCTAGGTTCACTCGTGATTTTAATAAATCAGTGTATTCAATGATCAAGCACACAGTTGCACGGGCGTGCAAAAGATTGAATGTGCCATTACGACATCTATTTTTCTAAATGTCTCGATTCACGTGACAATAAACTTCAACATTATAATCTATTTATATTAAATTGTTTGCATGTTTGCGTGCTGCAGCTCGTCCCTGTGTGCGTAACAAGCGGAGGGTACGTGCATTACCTTAGAATACATACTATACTATCTCAATAATACACCCTTAAAATAGCAGTTAAAAGCTGACCATTGACCTTAGACCAGGTTTTTGTTGGTCAATCATGCAATAACTTTATGCTACCTCATGATAGCAAAATGCCAGCGATGTGCCTGACCGCACTTCATTTAAAAAGAACACGCCTATGGGCGTTCTAGTTGGTGCAAATGCATTCGCTATTTATGCTGCGTAGACAGGAAATGGAATTGCATCGGTCATATGGTAGCAAAGACACTTGTGTTACACTTTGCGCTGGATAATGTTTCTTCAGATCCATCATGCTTTGTCATTTCCTGATTTTTAAACCTCTCTCATCAGTATTTGTTTGTTTGTTAGTTTATTTGTTCTTTCAACGGTCAGCAAGACATTGCGAAATGTTATGGATGGATGTCACTGAAATTATGTTTTCTGATATATACTGTGATGAAGAAGTGATTGAACTGTGGTGAAGTTCTGACTCTTGATCCAGGATCCAAACGCATGTCTGTGCGTGTAAAGGCAGCACTTTCAAGCCTCATTTAAAAGTCACTCTCAATGGTAAATGCTTTGCCAATGAATTTAAAAAGAGTGCAGGAAACTACCTTCTTATCAGTGAAACACCATCACTGCCTGTAAGAAATTCTTTGCTCTTATTTGGGAAAAATATACCGTGACCCAAGTTAAAACATAAAGCAGCTCTCACCAACAAAGTTGGGCAGAGGTTAGGTATTCACTCATGTCCATTTGTCTGCCCGTTTGTCCTACAATATCTCTCCATCTTCTCGACCAATCTCAGTGATATTTTGTTGAAGTATGAGCCATGGCCCAAGGAACAATCGATTAAATTTTGGATTGGATTCAAATGCAACTATGGCTTCTACAGCCATGTTTGTTGACCTCTTGGAGGTATGCACTTTCTGAGTGCTTTCAAGATTTTTCATGTGATTGCTTATGAATCATCTATTGGTTCAGCTTGAACCAATATGCATGCCGACCCATTGCGCATTCTTAAAAAGATCTATAAAGCAATTATGTCAGTTGCTCACCGCAATATAAAGGATGATGCTGGTGCATGTCTTACAACATGAAATTGGTATATCACAGTGAAAAGGCATTACAGAAGGCATTTCTCAGAACCAGGCAAAACAGCTTGGTCATTTGACAATGAAGTGAGGCAAGAAATAGTTTATAACGGCAAGCTGAGCCAAACATCGTTAAAATTATTTAGAGGTCCTCTAGCGTGTTGTAAAAACCAGTTTTTTCACAAACTCATATTCTTCATCTGTGTACTCACTTCTAGTCCCTCCCAAATCCAGAAAGCAGCAGATCAATATCAATCTAGGTGGGTTATGAGTGGGGCTTTAGGGCTCCTCATGGAAAGGTTTGCAGAGTACAGGGGCCAGCTGTGACTCAACTGTATTTAAAAGCTAGATGGAAGGGATGGGGTAAACCTGATGCTAAGGGTAGTTGATGAAATGAAGAGACTGAATCCTCCACGCCCTTTTGTCTCTGCTGTGGCCAATGACCTCTGTAGAATAGCGGCAAATGGTCGCAACCCTTGCGGCTGTGTAATTGGTTCTGGCGTCTGCATGAGTTTGGCAGTTATTTGATTGATTGTCTTGTTATTCCCTTAGTGCAATCAGCTGCAGCCACTGATTGTCCTGTCTACATAGGCTGCTGATTTTGTGTCAGTTGGGGATTGATCATCTCACTAGAAATGGTTTGTCTAACCTCTTTCTCTAAACCCTCGGTTTCTTCCCTAGTGTCTCCTCTAGGGAGCAAATTTATTATTACAAAAATTATTAGGTACAGCAGGCTCTCCTTGCCTTCTTCCTCTTCTCCATTGCTTCTCGTTATAAACGAGCCCCAGTGGCTTGTTGTTGATCCCGCAATTGGCTCCCCTCTCCAGTTGCCCAGTTCAACACCAATTGGGACCTACAGATCAGGTCCTACCAACAAAATTCATTCTCATGTCAGGAACTGCAATCAACCCACTAAAGGTAAACGTTAATAGACCTCTGGCCTTACATTCACTCTGTGGCATCTTTCTACATACTTTCCAGCTCCTGTAATGTATTGAATCTGTTGTTTGAAAACCAGAGTAACCCCCCAGCCCCCACTCTTTGAAAGCTGAATTGACCTCTTGCGTGCACAATGATACACACACGCACGCGTGCACACACACACAGGTACACACACACACACACTTTCATATGCAGGGAAAGGCAAGCGGTGGACGTGTTGTGTAATAGAGATGAAGAGAGACAAGTCAGTGGAGCTAAGGTGGATAAAGTTTACTGTGCCATCCTAATGACGAGATTACATTGTTTTAGAGTGGCATTTTTATGCCTCCGCACCAATAGCAGTCGTAACTTGTGGCACTATGTTTTCGGGTTGTCCGTCTAACTGTCTGTCCGTCCCAATCTCATGAACGCAATGCTTCTGAAATGCTTGAAGGGAATTTCTTTAAATCAGTATCCTCTTGGAATCAGGGATGCTCTGATTAGCATTTGTTGGTCAAAATGATGTCTGACCCATTCATTTTTTGCACTCATATAAATTTTCTGAGCTAGAACTGTTCACTGTTTTTCCAGTTTTCTTAATGATCCCCCACTTTAATTCCCTCCCTTTTTCATCTCCTCTTTTTTAGTTCAATATACATCCATTCCTTTTCAAAAGCCCCCATTCTCTCGCATTTTGATAGCTAGAGCCCCTACTTAGCTGCAGACTGTCCCAAAGGATGGATCTTGATATTCCTCTTGCCCTCCACTCCCTCTTTATTTTCTTTTTTCATTGCTCCATCCTCCTTTAAACTTAATTCATTCACTATGTCTTGAAACTTTCCAGCTAAAGCCTTTAAACGTGTTTCACACTTAAGACTTTCCCCGAGACTCAATGTTGATGTCTTTGACCCCTGACCATACACAGGCACAGACGCATGGAGTGTTCTTCGTATTCTTTCATCAGTCCATCCCACATGTTACATATTAGCCCGAGCACAGAATGCTTGTGTTCACACTTACTAAATGAAGTGGACTTTGAGGTCAAGTGTACTTGGATCCATACCCAAGTCCCTAGATTGGTAGCACCCTAAATGAAGTGAAGCATGTTTTTCACTTGAAATTATTCTCTGGAATCGTGCATCAATATACTGATAACTTCCATTTAGTCGAAAAATACAACTAATCCCTTTTGTTAACCCTCTATTAACCAAACCCATTTCCAATTGTGTTAAAATTATTTCCCTATGCAAAAATGTTTATTTTGGGCCATTATTTGAAAAACAGTAGACAAAAAAATTATTCCACACATTTGGCCCACCTTTCCAAATTGTAGCAAATCTGCTACATTGGGTAATAATGCTAATGAAAAAATTAAAGTGACGGACCATTCAAGTTATTCTCAAATGTTTATTTGGCAATAAGAAACAAAACCAACAGGGTTTCCAGGCTGTAAACTTCATGTAGCAGATATGCTACGCTGGTTAATAGAGGGTTAAATTCTGTCAAAGTCTCCCCCACATATACTATATGAGTGTGGGCAGACGAGGATGTAAACTGCAACTTGACTGGCATACAACCACATGGCAGTTGTACTAATCAAACATGTCATGATCTATTTTATCCCTTAACAGACTTTGTGTCTTGTCATTGAATATATCAGTCTTTAGAGTCTTGTTTTTTGTTCCAATAACTTCCAATCCTCATATGCAAGAAACTATTCGTATACATCTGAATGTATACAGTACATAAGCTCATGAGCATAGTTTGATGTTCTAATGTTGTAATCTAATCTAATGTTGTGGATACAGAGAAATTCTGTACAGGGATAGTGTTCAGAACTGAGGACTGACATCACTGCTGCAAGGTCTCAGTACTCTCACTTAAATTCTAGAAAACTCTGTCGTGTTGTGGATACAAGAGAGACCACATAAAATACGAAGCAGTCCTTAAACCTACAACAGTAGCTATAACCCAGATAGCTGTTTCTGGTAATTATGCTAACTCTTATGGAATGAGGTACACCAGTACAATTATTGTGTTCCAGATATTTTCTCCTTCAAGAACATTAAAATCTAGTGTGCTGTTCCTGTTTAGTCTCAGCCAGCCTGTGTGCATGCCCTGCGCATTACTGACCCAATGCACAGATCACTACATTAGTAAAATAGCTGAGACTTGAAACTACTGGTATGAAATGATTGCTATTCCAATTTTTCCCCCCTATTTACTGCCTTTTTGTCAGAAAGTATAATACAAAACTCAGCTGTATCGGACATCTGCTCTAAAGCTGAGTGGTAGCCCTTCCATTTGCAACACAGCCTGCCTCAAATCACAATTTACAAGCGACAACTTATAATTTTAGAAGTAGTAAAAAATGCTTTATTTAGGTTGCGTATTGTACAGGTTTTAAACTGAAAGACATAGAAAATACACATGGTAACACATGCTGTATTTGCCGTGTCATTTTTTGAAAACAGGCAGCAGGGTGGCACACTGGTAGCACTGCTGCCTCACAGCAGGAAGGTCGTGAGTAGTTCAAATCTGACCCGGGGCCTTTCTGTGTGGAGTTTGCTTGATGTTCTGTGTGTGTTCATCGTGGTTTCTTCCAGTTACTCTAGTTATTTCTCACTGAGAGGCTATTTTGAAACTCCTAAATAGCCCATGGGTGCAAACTGGGCAAACGGGAATCAATTGCCGGATTGAAGACGAGCCCCCGGCCTAAGGCATGTTTATAATGGGGAAGATGAGGGTAAGTGGAAGAGGGTTTGGAGAACCCACTGTACCTAACACTTTGCTATTGAGTTATTTAGTTCCCTGGAAGATATACCAGGTAGGACAACTAGAATTTAAGTAAAAGGATAGAGTTACCTCTTCTGGTAAAATGGTTCAGCCCCGACTGACTCAACACCTGAAACTTATATGCACAGCACAATCAGACAGAAGGAATTGGCTACAGCTGATCTTTTTATGGGAAAAGGGAAGTTAACGAGACAATCGACCAATTGCCTTCAAAAGTCATACAGGCTGCTAAAACCAATGAGGCTGTGACACATAGGTATGAAGGTTTGACTGATTGGTGTGTGAACCCTGTTATGGACTGGTAAGCTGCCTTGGGTGTGGCCCTCCCTTTTGCCCATAGTTCGCTGGGATGGGTTCCTGTGCCCTGCGACGCTAGTTAGGAAGAAGCAGTTTAAATAATTGATGGATAGATGTTTTTGATAACCACTTTTTTTTCATCCTCCTAGTCTGTCTTTATTGACCAATGCACTTAGCAATACTCATACTGTATTCAGTGGAGGCCGTGGTCTCGCTTATGTGGCCATTTTCCCTTGGTACAATATACTGTAGGTATACCTTGCAATCAGGGTATGTCATTCTGTGGCTGACAAATGTAACAAATTACTTAAATTCTAAATCAGAAAAGCGAATCTTTTCACTGTCTTTCAGCTGCAATAGTGGTCAAAGTCCTCTCTGTCAAGAAAGTGCTGTCCTGCTCTGAACTGGAGAATTATTTGAGTTCTCTGCGACGCATACTGCACTTACATTGCACAATTTTCAGGGATGTGACTGACACCAAAAAACCCAAGATATTGAACACATTTGTAGGAGTGCTATAGTGGCTGTTTGCTCTCTCAGTTCTGGGGCTTTTAGCCTGAAGAGCAAACAGAAATCTCATGCTTTGTGAATCATGGCTGAAGTTTTAAAGGGGGATATTCAAAGAAATGAAAAGTTCTTATTTCCTCAAAACTTCTCGAAAAAGTATCTTAAGATGAACTGAAGATCTTCCTACCTGGGATTAGGAGAAGGGGGAGACATAATGAATGTACCTGTCTGCTGTTTGAGCTCTGCACTGACTGTGCTGCATACTGAATCGAGGTGTAATAGCCAGGGTAAGTCAGGGATCCTGTAGTTCTCTGGTCCCAGCAGCGCGCCCTATGATTGGACCTCCCCCCAACCAGGAATTCAGCTGTGAGCAGCGTGTTGATTCCCCTCAGCCTGAGGGCATCAGAGCTGGGAGAAACACCGCGTGGAGTCCTTCCTTTTCAGAAGAGCGAGAGAGGGAGGGGGGAACTGCTACCGCACCAGCGCACGCCGGCCCCTCTCATTTTCTCCGAAACTCTTCCTCACTTTGAGCTCCGGAGGGGGGAGGAACTGAACTCAGATTGGCTGCCCTGCAGGAGTCTGTGGTGAACAAGGTTTTTTTGTGGCCGCCTTTGAGCAGGAGAGGAGAGGAGAAGAGAGGAGAGAGGGAAAAAAGAGCAACAGACGGAAAAAGAGAGAGGGAGAGAAGGAGGAATTACAAGTCGTCACAACTTGTTGCTCTTGGCTTTTTTCTGTGGAGGATGGGACTGTGGGACTGAGGAAGCAGAGCGTCTGAGGTAAGAGCTTGGCTTGTTTCCCTCCATTTGGTGCTCGGGGGTGCTGGAGAGCTGTTTATCTTCTCACTGTGAGAGCGGGTCTTCTCCCCAGGACGCACCACATTCTCCGGGTCTGCATCGTGCGGGGGAGGGAGGTATCGATTCAACTGTTTTCACGTGCCAACGGGCTTCAACAGACCGCTTTTTTCTTCCAAAGTGGGAGAATGTGCGAATGAGGCACTGGCTCCATGAAAGTTTAGAGACTTCACAAATGCATTTTTAATGAAACTTTTAAAGTGTTCGTTTTGTATTTATAGTGATCTGCCATATTCTATTATCCTGCAGTGAAGTTGCTGTGCAGTAAGGATATATGCAAGAATAGAACTCCTTCAGTGAAAGCTTTCATTTTCTCAACAGTATAATCATGTCCCTCTTTTGTTTGCTCAGCTCTGATTGCAGGGCTCACATGTCTGCCAGCAGCAGTTTAAATGTGACCTTTTATGTACATTATTGTGAAAGGAGCTGAATTCCCAGAGTCTAATGTATAACAGTTCATACATATCAGTTTTCTCTATTTTTGTTTTTTTTATTTCATACATTTGGAGTTTTTGCTTGCATATGTAGTTGCTGATGGTTTTGATCCATTTTAAGTGTGTGCACTGGTTTTGCAATCATAGTATATGGCACTTCCATGATGACTGCCTATGCTGGGACCGTGGAGTAAGTTTTGGCAGTGTGGGGTTCAGCTGTATGGTGTGCTTTGGGTTTGCCCCTCATTCCGTGGTTATTGTTCTTCTATTAATAGCCTGCAGACGGCAGCTGGAAGGGGAAGTGCCCTTGGAAGTGGATTAAGGGCGTGTAGAAGTGCTGGGTGTACTGAGGGCGAAGGAGCAATTCCTTCCTCAGCGCAGTCCCTATACTAATCATACTGTACTTACCAGCTGTCCGGAGCAGCCATGTCATTTCTCTTGAGAGACCACAGTACCTCCATCCATCCCTGCTGTAAATCTGATCTCCAGATTAAAGCCTTTGAACTTTCATTTAAGTCTTCATTACTTCTCAAAATTTGGTACTTGTTATATATTAGAGGTTAGTGGGATTAGAAATCTACTTCAAAAATTATTATTATTATTATTTTTTGGAGCAAATAAACTTATGTCAGACTCCTGAACAGATTCTTTAGGCACTGGAGTAACGGTGTGGCTTGCAACCCAGGACAAACAGACAGACAGAAGTGCCACCAATTATAGATGGGGGATTAAATCATTGCCATCGTTAATTTTAAAAACCATGAAATTTATGTTGGACATTAAATTATCCTATCATACTCGCGATACTTTTTAGCTGTTCTTGATGCTTCTACAGATTTTATCCCCCATAGCTAAACACTGGTGGGAAAGACACATCTCCTGTTTCCTGCTGTATTAATTAAAAGCTTCAAAAGGCATAAAGGTGGAAAGTGTGTGTACATACACCCTGAGTCAGGCGCAGGTGCAGGACAAGGGAGATTAAGCACCTGAGAAAAACACTGGTTTTATGCTCCCTGAATGAGCACTGTTTCAACCATTCAGGTCTTTTATTAATTTTTTAATGTTGCACATTAACCGTGAGGACGCTAAATACAAATAGTGTTGCTCAGTGATGTAAGATATCAAATTCAAAGCTGTTGAAAACCTATTCAACAGCATAAGACAATTTAATTTATAATTTTTTGAAAATTTATTTCAGCACTCCAAGGGTTAAAATATCAATGCACATAACCAGTGCACAGATTTGTTGCCTTTTCCTGACATGAAATGATGCGACAGAAACTCTACTAAGCTTTTTCTAGCTTCCATATGCCTCGTTGTCTCAGTTGGAAAAGGGTTAGCGTGTGCCCCTGGCTGCTGTTATGCGGTAACATGTGGCCTCCCGTTTATTTGCGGACCTGAAACATAGTAATTTAACAAATCATGTCGCAAGCTAAAGCACTTTGTTTTTATTTTTACTTCAACATGGTTATTGCTGCGCGTGTAATATTTGAATGCATCTGCATTGTCTTGCAAAATGATATTTAGGGTATGTAGGAGTATATACCGGTAGAATGTTAAATATTTAAAGTAATAATTGCTTTAACATTCTATTCAAGAATAGTGTTAATGGCAGTGATGTACTCTGAATTTAGAGCAGTGACGGATATTTTTGGCGAATGCCTTGCATTTTATCATCCTGACCGGTACTGTGAATAGTCATGGCCAACAGTTAAACAAGCTGAAGTGATTTCTGTCAAATATATATTTTTTTCACATTCAATATTCATATTCATTTAATTTTTTTCATTCCTCACCTTGTTTTTTTGTGTAATTTTGCCTTGGGCTCTTCTCTTTTGAAATTATACCTTGAAAATATCTCCTTAAAAAGCTACAGTATAGTACTTTAAAGATCAATGTTTCCCCACTGCACTGCTCACAGAGGTCAAAAACTGTGCACTTAAATAGCTTGTGTATTGTGTCTGCTCATGTTTGCTCTCGATAAACAGGAGTTCTCTGTCTGACCTCTGCCTAGTTGCCTTGACAGAAGGTAATTTCATTAGTAGTGTGCCAGTGTAGTCCTGTAAGCAAAAGCTCTGTGTGATATACACAAGGGTCATTCCATGTCAGATCATCAAATGGGTCTCACCACCACCTTCTCAATTTTGGTACTTTCTTGGCTGTGAAGCTTTGAGGACACCAAAAGTGCCTTTTGTTTAGGCAGCTCCTTGTTTAGGTCCCCAAATACCCCCAATATAACCCCTAGCACAGGCTCTCGGACATTTTTTCCATTCATTTGTGTCTGCAGAACACAACTCAGGCAGAATTCACCATGAATTCATCACCAACTGCAGTCAGTACCTTAACAAATGTGTAAAAAAAAAACAACTGAAATGCCACCTGTTCAAACCACCGTATCTCCAGGGGCAAACCTTGGATTTTCTTCTATTTTTTTCAACTGATTCCTCTATTATATTAGAAAGACCACTCCAAAACTTGTTGATGCGTTTTGACCAATATAAATTTTGCAGGTGTCTGAACAGGGATGGAGTAATCTCGAGAATCTTGTGGCACTTTAAGCTCCTTACACATTTAACTATGCAACATTTTAAGTGTTTTCAATCATTAGGCAATCACATACTATACTGTACTAAATCCTGTATTATAGTAGACATAACAAAACAAAAATTGCTGATGTGACTTGAATGACATACTTTTCTGAACTGTCTTAAAAGAACTGTTTTATTAATCAATAACTGGTTCAGGTTTCTCCTTGCCAACATGATCTACCAACCTGCATATACTGACCTTTCTGTGAATGTGTCAGGCATTGATGAACTGAGAACTAAAAATTATTGTGATTCAATAATCAATTACATTTGTGTAAGAAGCTGCAAATGCCCAGCGATTTTTGAGATTGCCCCACCCCTATTCAGACACCTGTAAAATTTATATTGGTCAAAACACATCAACAATTTTTGTAGTGGTCTTTCTAGTATAATAGAGGAATTGGTAAAAAAAAAAATTGAAGAAAATTCCAAGGAGTGCCCCGGGAGATATGGGGGTTAGAACAGGTGGCATTTTAGGGGGCCGCCAAGCCAATGTTAACATGGAGAATTTAAAAAAAAATTGAAGTATGTATTATGATTAGTCATTATAAGTGGAAAAATCATTGTAATATATTGCTTAACTGTAAAAATGTAAATAATTATGTATATATGTATAATATATTGAAACTAATAAATACTATTGCTGTCATTCCGTGACAATTTGCCTCTTGTAATTCCGTGACATTGACTTTTTGAAATTTCTTGCCCATCAAGCAGGGTTAAAGTCAATTTTTGCTTCTATAATTTACAGTATTAACAAAATACACCTTAAATATGAACATATTGAAGTTTCATAACTTAACTATGACAGGAACATCATATTCTGAATAGTTAAACACAACATTTAAAAAACCACGTCAATTTTGTGTAATTCCGTGACGGAGTAGTTTTTGCTTGTTTCTTCTATGAAAATTTCTCAAAAAATATATTTTTACTAAATAATATTAAAGAACAAGTTAATACCTTCAATATGACACGATACTTGATTTTATCTTATTTAGTTGATGAGTTACAACCCAAAATGTAGTGGGACTGTAATTTCGTGACAGCTTGGCAGCCCCCTTTATCTTTTTTTCACATTTGGCAAGGTATTGACTGCAGTTGGTGATGAATTCATGGTAAATTCAGTCTGATTTATATTCAGCAGACACAAATGAATGGAAAAAAGTGCTAGGGTTTATATTGGGGGTGCTTTGGGGACCTAAACATGGAACTGACTGAACAAAAGGCACTTTGGGTGTCCTGATAGCTCCACAAGAAAGAAAGATAAATAAAGTAAATAAATAAATAAGTAAAATGGACTGCATTTTCTAATAATAGTAGAACATGGAATAATAATGATAATAATAATAATATGGAAGCAATCGATGACTTCATGGTTACAAATGTTTTGAATATCTGATGATTCGACATGGAATGACCCACAAGGAAATTGGTACGGTGCTTTTGGTACGTGTGTGTCAGTGCGTGTGTGTGTGTGTGTGTGTGTGTGTGTGTGCGTGCGCGTGTTTGTGTGTGTGTATTTGCTTGCTTGCCTACATGTTCACAAAGGGCTGACTAGATCTGCACTCATTAAACCCTTCAACTGACCATTTCACAACTTTGTGTCTTGTTCACAATCTCCTTCACGCAAATGCTCAACTTATGCAAGGGCAAGTTCTTAGTGTGTATCCTTGCATTGTCTGAGTCTTATGTAACGTCGTGCAGTTTAGAAATACAAGAGCCCACGTTCTGCGGTTGACGTAATGGCATTCTCCGGTGAAGGAATGTGTTGTTTTTACAGATGCACGTCAAGCTGCGAGGGACTTATGTTTGAATGGCAACATCCAGTCTACACAATGCCCTTATCTGCTGGGTTTTGTTACACAGACTGTTTCCCTGTTCTTTTTTAAGACAACAGGAAACCCTTGCTGAGGTTTCTCCTGCTGACAAACTGTGGACACCATAAATTCTAGTACCTATGAAAATTTTTTCATAGATGATTTGGTCCAACTTTGCTCACATTTTAGACACATTGATTAACTCTCCTTAAATCACTGTGCAGTGAGATGGCTAGCGTGAACAATACAGCTTCTTGCTGGCAAGTTCCTTGGAAGTACTCCCAGCTGCGCTAATCAATTAAATTTGAATAATTTATGACACACATAGGCAAAATATTTATCTTCATCTGGAACACAGCCAAATGGCCATTACAAGCCATTTCAAAATCTGTCTTTCCTGATAATACAGGGGGGAGTTACCACCAAGAATAATTATTTAACTGATGAACTGGTTGGCTGAAGGTGACATGTCTGTCTTGCCTCTGGGTGGTCACTTCCCCTTGTGATGGCAACAAGGAACAGATTTTAAAATGCTTTGTCATGACTAATTGACTGTGTGCTTGGTGACATAATAAATGACTTATAAACCTTTGTGGTATCCTTGGAATTGAATAATAACTTGTATGAGAGCATCAATGGAAGCTGGGTTGGGATTATAATTGATTGCAGTTAAAAATGGGCTCGTTGAGTGCAGTAATTAATTTACAGAGGACATCTGTAATAGCGAATCTGAATAATGAACTGCACTGTACACCTGTTGTGCCGCTGTAGGGCGCTACCTGCTTTGAATACACACAAGAGCAAATGCAAACAAAACATTAGCAACAGAGAGAAAACTCACAGTAATTAGAAGCTGGCATATTGTAGGCTATTGATGCCTGCCTCCGGATGACATGAAGGCCACTCTGGGAGGTGTAAAATGGCCAGTGGACTGTATGTGTATGCATGTGTATGTGCTTGTGCATGAGCATCTGAGTGTGTGGAGCGAACTTAATGGGAACTACGGCTAACTGATGAATTATTTTCAACTGGAATCTAATAGTCTTGCTCTCGGCTTACCATTGAAGACCAGAGCAGCAGAGGTTTCCTCAGTGTCAGTTAGAAGTTTGCAGAGAAAGAGCTCCCTGAACAACGCCAAGCTGTTAGAGAGGTACAGAGGATATGTAGACCTGTCCTTTAGTCTTTCAGTCTCCCACCCAGAGACATGCGCTGTTGGTCTGTCAGCTTTTTTTCCTGGCAGGGCAGGATTTTGGACTGTTTGTGAGGGTAAGTTGTGCTTCACACCTGCAGTGGGGGAGCGGAAACTGGTGGTGTATGTGGTCTCCAGGGCTCGCTGGACATATGTTTGCCGCTGTGAGGGCAAGGACATAATACTAAGCTGCAGGACATGGCCAGGTGAGCCAAGCCTATCACTGCATCCGGAAGCTGAAGAGAAGTCAGCAGCACTGCAGGGACTGGGCTAAATCGCTGAGTTTCCTGTTTGGCAAATAACCAGGCTTTAGAGATGAAGATTGGCTGATTTTTTCCTTTCAGAGCAGTAAACTAAAGATAGCCTGCTTCACTATGGAGCGTGTCTGGGATTAGGAGCTTAGATCCAGGGGTGTCTGCAGTATGAGTCTTTACTGCAAAATTGAGTTCACACATACTAGCAATGAATCATTAAAATTCAAATTCCATAATAATTCTGCAGGTGCAAAATTACAGTCTGACACTGTAAGGTGTAGGTGGTACAGGCTGCATATAGATTATGTCATACTGTATGTCCAAGGAAAATCTTCGATCCTCTACAACAAAGAAACAATGTTATGTGAGGACATGGGATGTATCCATTTACTTAATGTTCAACTATTTAAGCTGTAGTTACACATTACATATCCATTTTCACGCCTTTAAATGAGTTTTACATTTTATTAGAACTTACCACTTCCCAGAAGAAATTAATTGAAGAATGCAGTAGTAAAGATGAGGTTATGTCAGCTGTCCAGCCATGATCTATCTCCCTGTTTAGTTGCGGTGCTTTTTCAGAAATAGACAGGGCGACTCCTTGCCTTGGGTGTGTCCCCACAAAACCTTCGGACAGAACCTCCTGGACTCTTCCCAAAGCCGTAATTCTAGCCTACAGGAATGCATACAGATGACAGGCCATGGAGGTCAGAGCGAGGCCCTCAGAGCTCGCTGGGCATTTAGCATCACAATAGAAAAATGTCAATTAGTCACGGTCGAGCACACTGGACTCGGGAGAGAGAGAGAGAGAGAGAGGCGTCTGTTGCACTGCACTTCCTGGATCCTGTACCCTTTCTGATTGCCCATTGTCTGCCCTATTCCCCATTGGGACGACACAGCCAGCTGGGTGGGAAGGGCAGGAAAATAGGGGAAGAAATGGACTGTCTATGAATTCTGAAAAGGCTCTGAGACTCTCCAGTAATATATGACCATTTGTTGGGGCGAAACAGAAGTGGAAAGCTCATTACACCCAGTGCTCATTTGAAGGCTGTAATGGGCTCATACCTGCACTAAGTGAATGTGCTTGCAGAAGATAGGCAATCACTTGTTCACACTCTGGCCGTAGTAACTGTCTGGGGTTCAGCTGTGTATGTGTGAAAACATGCACGGGCCTCCTGAGCGGGTGCGGCTTTTCCTGCACCCTGCTGGGATGGTCTTTCATGCATCTTGAGTCTGGAGGGTGGGGTGGGGTTTGGCATGGGGGGGGGTCGGGTTCATTCTCTACCTTCTCTCAACACATGCCGGGTTTTGGGGGAAGAAGTGATGATCAGGACTGACGGACCCTGCTCACAACTCTTCATCTCCACGGGATATTTTTATTTGAGGAGAATTTTGTTTGTCCTCTGCAAAGATTTAAACAGTCTATAAATATAACAGTCAGCCCAAAGTCTACTTCTTTGTTTGCATATTAAAATATAGAATATCATTATTATGCACTGAATGTGCCACTGTATTAAATTGTGTAGTTGGTACAGTTTCAGTGCGTTCTGCAATACAGGGCAGGAAACAAGTAACTAAGTGATTATTAATCTTTCAAATTTTCCCAGACTCTGAAACCTCCCCACTGTGATGATCCCAGAGGACAGCGTACATGACTTACAGTATTGTTTGCATGACTAAAAATAAAATGCTTTCTGTATTGGCAACCTATTTTCTCCTTCATAATGTTATTGTGCTGATTTACTGTGTGCCTTGGAATTGCATGGGAGACATGATGCTCCTTTGCCACATTGATCATAACAGCTATCAACAGTGTAAATGTCTCTCCAATGTGTTCACTAATCATGTCATTTTAGCCTCATGACTATCTTGTCATTGGAGCATTTTTATTGAAGCCAAACTTTCCTCTCGAAACCTTTCTGGCAAAGCCTCTTAGACACTCATCACTCCCACAAGAACACACCCACCTCCACAAACGCTCCAAAACTGCTGAAGTTGTCCCAGGTGCTGTATTACATGTCTGGCATTCCTCGTACAAGAGTTGCCATGTCTTCAGGAGCTTATACTCAGGCATACCAGCTGCTTCTAAACAATCTCTCAATACTCATTTTAAATAGTCATCCCTTTTTTCAGTCATATATAATGGATGTAACTGGGCCATTCGACAGATTCACACTCAGATGTTACTCTGGAGAGTTGTCTGGAGTTCGTCTTAGAGCAACTGTTGATTTGTGAAAATCAGTTCAGAGAACTTGGCGAGTGGATACTAGGCAACTACTGAGCAGATATGGAAATAAATGTTTCATCAAACACGTTTTGCAAAAGAATAACAAGAAGTAACATGCCCTATGCCAGATACCCTTGCTAGCAGAAGGGCAAATATCCTCCTTCATACTCTTCATATGCTTTCTCTCAGCTACAATCTAGCAGTGGAGATAAACTTAGGAGCATCTACTCAGAAGTTTGCAGGGGAAATATGAGATACCAACAACATACAAAATCAAAGATGTTTTGTTTTATGTTATATAGTGAGTATATTTTACCACAATCTGACACATTGAGGGTGTTGTTATTCTCTTTGACTATCCACACTGTAACGACAGGAATGTTTTTGCCTGTGGACTCTCACATTCATTGTTCTTCACTCTTTCTGACTGTTGATGCAGAGAAACAAAGCCAATCAGTTGATCGAGTGGAAAATAAGAGTTTACGTACAGTATGTGTGTATATTTGCTTCATGATTAAAACTCTCTCTCTCTCTCTCTCTCCCTCTCTGCGTGTGTGTGTATGTGGGCATGTGTGTGTGTTTTTGCATGTGTCTATTTTCATTTGTGTGCATGATGTGGTTACTTGTTGGTACTCTTCTTTGTGAGAGAACATATGTGAATGTCTGTTAAGTCTCCCTGTCCTTGCCAGCTTGCATTAATATTCCACACTGCCTCGTCTGAAGTATCTATCTCTAAAGGTCCTACACAATATTCATCTGAAAAAAGTATGATGTGTCGTGATAGTATTAAAAAAAAAACCTACTGGCACCTTTCACCCATTGCATTGCTCAGTTGGAATGTTCTAGTCATCATCTTCAAGGTGGCTGTCTTTTTTACACATGTGCAGTGAACAGCCTCCCCTCATTCTCTGCATTCCAGAGCACAATAGGATCACATAAAATATTACCCAGTACAAGGTTTTGCCAGATGAAGTTTTGGCACATGATGCAGGAAGGGGACCACCTACATTGAGCTTAAGTAGTTTGTTCTGTTCTTGAATAGCTGTTAGGGTAATGACAATGTGGTAGTGACAATTCCCTTGGAATACCCTGTACAATGATCTTCATTTCACCCTTTGTACAACCCCTAAACGTAACATCACCGCAAAACGTAAAACTCCCCCTAAACATAATAAAAATTTACACAAAAAGTAAAACTCCCCCTCAATGTGATAATTTCTAACGTTAAACGTAATAATCGACCTTCACCCTAAACGTGAAATTTCTAATGCTAAATGTAAATACTCACCCTCCCCCTAAATTTAATAAAAACTGCCGCTAAACGTAATATTGCCGGCCTGCGGTTAAAACCTCCTATCTTCAGAATGATAAACTTTACAGGAAAATAAAAAATAATAATAAAATCATATAAATGATTAAAATATAAATAAAATTTTAAAAATGTTTAATTTTGCTTGATAGAATACTGGACATACGAGTTTTTGTTTCTTATCAATTTGGAGATACAAGGTTTTATCAGCTGGGCGATGATATTCAATCTTTTGTTGTTCACGAAGTGAGCTTCAAGTGTTCGACAAATGCATTTAACAATATTTTGATTATATTATATATGTTTAGGGGGAAGGCCGATTATTATGTTTAGCCTTAGAAATGATTACATTTAGAGGGAGTTTTACGTTTTGCGGCGATTAGGAGGTTGTACACCATTCCATGGTCAATACAGAGGGTATTTGTACAGGCACGCAACACACTGGAAATTATTGTGGTTTTCAATGACTGACTCAGCGGAGTTCACCCGAGTTTTCCTTCCCTTGTACCAGGCCTATTCCTGGCTTTAAATTGCACATTTGCAAGTGTTTTTGCTGAAAATAAGATCTTAAGTTCATGTCAGCTTCAGGAATATGACATTTTGACATCTTGCAGCAGTAACCTCCATTTTGCAGTGGAAACTGTCTGTTTATAGCAGGCCTGTGTTGTTTGTAGGCCGACGGATAGTGTTGAACTGGTGAAGGGGCCTTAATGTGCATCCTGGCTGAGAGGCAGTGCTGTCAGGGGCAGCAGCAGGTGCTGTTAACTGTATTTCATCCGCGGCACAATGGAAGTGAGGTCCCATTCTGCAGGGTGTGCTAAATGTGTTCACGCACCAGAGGGAAACGAAAACATAATACACAAAATGGTGAGGTGGAGTGAGGAAGTGAGCGAGTGATATCGATAGAGAGAGAAGAGGGAGAAAAACTAGTTAAGGAGATTTTCTTGGCAAAAAAATTTTATCATTATAAGGGTTTTATCTCTGGCACTGCATAATATTTTTTGCATAATTAACTCTGAGTCTTCTTTACCCTCAAGCATGACTTGAATTTTTTCTTGGTTCAAGTTTGATATATTTTTGTTGCAGATCGATACCCGATGTCACTTGGCAATCAAAAGACAATCCAAAAGCAAAAGCAGATTATTCACACTTTTTCAAATTCCTTCTCCATGATAGTGTTATTAATTTTGTCTGAGAGAAGCAAACTACTGACTTATTTGAGGTCTTGTGTTCTGATTACTTTTCTGGAACCCTGTGAACTTAAAATCGGATGAATTCAATTCCATGACAAATTTGCAAATATACTCATAATTCAGCCCTGAGGGGCAATGAGCTTATGGGATTCCCATCATAACAGCACAGTGAATACCAAACAGAAGGGCTTGCCATGTGTGCAACTCTTGAGCTGCTTCAAATGTTATCACTCGATTGAATGAGGGTTATTATCTGTTACTATTGTCAATGGCATGGGGTAGGAGGGCCCTAGTCTGCCTACTAGTATGTTCTGTGGTGGTGGTGGTGGCATTACTGCAAATGTCATAAGTTATACTTATGATTGTAAGATGTCATAAAATTATTTTGATTTCAAATATTTTCAATCCTCTTACTTGAAATTCAAGGCAGAAAACTGAATAACTGTGTGTTCAGCTGATCAGCGCTATCAATCGCTGATGACGATCCAGTCACCCTACTGTTGGGTAGACTTGGCCCGGCTATCCCGTACCCGTGATACCGATAACAGATAATATTGACCATTCAATCGAGCGATAGCGGTCAAAACAGGTGAACGCTTGCAATGGCTGCAGCATCGCAAACCACTCTGAGTAGGATTAATTGCACATTTTATCTCCATTCCTAATATTCTGTTCTCGTCCTGCTCGGGGAAAGATTTGCTGTGTAAAAATGTCTCTTGCTTGTACGTGGTGTTTGTATGCTGCTAGACGCAGAAAGACTCAGGCCCTGTGGTTGTGTACTCGAAGTAATCTGTCTGAGCGATGCAGCTTTTTTTTTTTTTTTTTTTTTTACATAATAAGGCTTCTTACTCTGGGCCTATGCAGATTTCCTCCATTGCAGCATGCAGAGAAGTCAAAGAACAATGAGTAGTAGCCTTCAGAAGTATTGTTAACTAAAGGAAACACACTTCACTTGAGTTTCCCCTGTGAAAGGTTCTGTGCTGTGTTTTAGTGTGTTTTTCCAAACCACTTTCTCCAGATTATAATCAAAAGCTTTATTTGTAGCTGAATCCCTTCATATTTAAAAGTTGTTTCAACCATTAAAAGCAAGCTGTAATCCTCCAGACAGTAATGCCTTGCTCACATTGTGGCATTTACCATAACTAGATGCGTAATGCCTTGGCTGTGGCATATCACTGGAAGCTCACAGTGGCAGGACACTATTGACATTGTCCGACTAGGGATATGGATGGTGTTAAGTTTGCCTTTTTTCACCGTTTTACCCCTCCTTTAACCTCATATGTGGCTTCTCTTCATTTGTGAGTGTTATGTGCCACCTCCTGCTGTTTTCTGCGTTCTCTATTGCTCAACGAAAGAGTGAAAAAGATTGTTTAGCTGCTGTTTAGGGAGAAACATGACAGCCTATGGAAGTTATTGGAAAAAAAATCTTTGTAAAATACTGAGTTCAGTAGTCTTGCAACCACGGTCGTGATCCTAACACCACCTTAAATACTGTGCTCCGTCTGTATTTCTATATTTGCCGGACAAAAAATTGCAAGGTAGCCTTTCTGTCACTCTGCATTATGCTCACAAATTACATGCAGGAAGATATTCATAAACGCGTGGATAGCTACATTTGCATTCTATTACAATTTGTTGTTCAGTTATCTGCAGTGTACCATCTCAAAAGTTGTTCTCGATGTAGAAAGCAATTTACACTGCAATGACACATGCATAATTTATTTAATTTTTACACAAGAGAGCAAGACCAATTTTATTTTTCCCTCTTTCTCATTTTCCCGGAATGTGAATAACACAGGGGAAACAAAAAAAAAAAACAAATTATGGGAAATTGCTGGAGTTACAGTGGCCTGAACTGGAAACCACTAAGTAAAATGCATTTTATTTTATCTGTCAGCCTGTCCATCTTTCCTCCCCTCCAGATAGGAAGGGACAAGTTTTCTCAGAAAACACTTTACATAGTTGAATAAAATTTTGTGTTAGTGTATGCTTCTGGTCATGAACTTGATTGGGTTCAAAAATGACATTCCATTGTAATGGTAAATCTGCGAAAAATTTACAAGGAACATTGGATATGCACTCTCTTTTGGATGAAGGAAAATGTAGCAAAATTAGCATTAGTACAATGCATCATTAACCCTTAAATGCCCAACTATGAAAGATGAAAGAAAATGAAAAGAACATGAAAGAAAGATCTATGACATGAAAGAAAGATCTATTCTGTTAATATGTCCTGGGGATGGGCTATTAACAACCCAATAACAATTCTTAATTTTTTGTGACCTTTCACCTCATTTTAGTTTTTGACATATATGTCACAATGGGCATATCGGGGATCTTATTGCTAAAATGACTTGAATGATAAAACAGTTGACATATAGCTGGAGTATTAGGCATAGCTTATTTTTCATTAGCTTACCTGTTTGTCTACTTTATCCAGCGATGAATAGGTGCTGATCTATCGTGTGAATTCCACCATGGGGGCGGCCATATTGGAAAGGTTAGCTGGTGTAGCCAGTGTAGTGTCAGTTCCACTTTAATGCATCAAATGGCAGCACTGATGGTCTAAATATGTCACTATGGGCATTAGGTTGCAAAATTTATGTGGGGTCAGTGGTTTTGACAACCCCCAAAATCGTGGGACAAATTTGTCTCAGGGGACATTTAAGGGTTAATGTTAATGAGTATATGAAAGAAGCGTTCTGACATGAGAATGAATATCGGCCCTGATGCAACTCTATTTAAAAAAAATAAAAATAAAAAATTTAAATGAATCCCTATAAATCTGGCTTCTTGAGAAAACTTATGGTCTTTCCTTTGTATATTTAGGAACAGGATTTCAGCCATAACCACAATACCATACAACAATCTCAGCTCTCTCTCTCACTCTCTAATCCCCCCACACCCTTTTGTCTGGGTAGTTTTTTTTTCTCCCACTAAACTGACATTTTATCACTCTCCGCAGACCATATTACGCATTGTTGAGTGTGGTGGTGAAGTCTCAAAGAGTGGCCAGTAGCAGACTTAACTATTCCCCCATGTTAGAAGAGATGCAAGCCTAAAAAATACATTTCTTTGGGTGGTCTAACTGCTGTGGCACAGTGATTTCAGGGAATGTGGTTTGGAGAGTTTGGCTGATATCAATTTGCAAGCCTTCTCAAAGGACTCATGGGTGGCCTGTCACTGCTGTGTTGCACACTAGGCTCACAATAACTATGACTGAAGCACTGCGCTGAAAGGCATTTCCTTTTCTAGAAAGTCAGAACTCAAAAAGGTAGAATATCTACATTTTAGTACTATTTATCCCAAGAAACTATGTTTGAAGTGAAATGTCTTTACTTGCCCCGAGACACAGAAAATTAATTCAAGTCGTCCCAATGTGGCCACTTGCCTGCTCTCCATTAAGGTTTATTATGGAATGTCTCATGCCAATGATGTGGCTTGGAGTTGAATTGAAAATCAGATTCATATTAATAAATCATGGAAATAAACACTCTTCAGTCTCTATGACGAGACTATCGCATGCTGAGATAGCTCTGGCAGAAAGCTTGAGACATGCTTCCATTCCCTAAGGCAGTCCCATGCATGTCAGTTGTTGCTGTCGGCGGACTATTTAAGAAACTCTTCTGCACCACCTCTGTGGGAAAATATGCCTCTGTCCGCTGCTGCGCAGCATGTCTCTGCCCCTGCATCAGTCTCGCCTGCTGCTAGTTAGCATCCCATCTCCGCCCCAGCATACACCTGTGGACTCCGCTGGGGATATCCTAGCACTTCCTGATTTCTTCTTCTCAAGCTCAGTTGGCCACAGGTTATGTCAGGGTCACAGCCAAGACCCCAGCACTATCATTTTGTCTTTTTTTAATACTACAATATATGACTTACATGTGAGTTTTCGGATAGAAATAGATTTATGCAGGAATAATTATCAAATATCATTTAGCCATCCCAGACAAATAAGTCCGTGCGACATGTGCCTACTGACAGTTGTGCGCGAGCACTGCTGAAAAAGGACAGAAGATGTGGGGTCACAAATGGGACGCATTACACTGGAGATGTTACTTGCTTTATACAGTAAAAAGGTAACAAATATCACCCCGGGTCAGAAAAGGTTAAGATGGAATGGAAAATGTCCATAAAAAGAGAAAGTAATAATTTATTTACTTTGAATTATATTCCATGGCAGACAAGACAGGATATTTTATGTTTTGTCTGATCAAAATTATTTTATCAGTAAATGATCATGATTTGGTTCAAAAACAGCATCCAGGAAAGACCTTCACCTTCAGGAGGACTGAAGATGGGCTGAAGATTGACAATTTGCCCAAAAAATGCGTGAGAATGTCATTTAAAGGTTTAAACACAGTGTTCCTAAAGGGAAGGTTGGAAGGTATTTGAATATTTCACCCTTTGTGGTGGATATCATAACTAAAAGTTTCAAGGAATCGAGACAAATGTCTTTGCATGAAGGGCAAAGGCGCATGCCTAAGCTGAATACTCTTCGATCCCTCAGGCAGCATTGCATCAAGAGCCATCATTTATCTCTGTAATCATGTGTTGATGTAACCACGTGGGCTCAGCTTTACTTTGGCAAACCTTATCAAGTAGGGGAGACTGGGATCTGATGAGCCATGGGGACCAATGAGTCATGTCACATATTTGTAATCAATAGATGTCAGAGCTGCTTAAAATAGTTCGGCAAAATAGTGATATGGCTCATGGGCAATGGAGCTAAATGGCTAAAATAATAATTTACACCTGCTTTGAAACAAAAAAGCCAAAATATTATTTTTGTTTTAGAAAATTTAGTATTGATTATACAGTATATCAGAATCTAAATGACAAAATACAAATGTCCCTTTGATTTTCTTACTCGGTGGGAAATTTTGCTCAAAAAATGTGTGTATTCTGCTAATATATTACTTTCCAAAGATTGCGACTGTGTGCCCTCCCTTAACGGCACCTGAAGTCTTCAGTTAGTAACCAATGCTACCTTTGACTAACTTGCCCTACAACAACTAAAAGAACAGAATCACAATAATTATGGCTTTGGCTTTTGAGTATAACATGTTCCTTATGTATTCCTAATGATAACTAAATTAAATAGCTGTGTGGGTGAATTAAAAAAAGCTTGCTTTGTGGTCAATTGCTATCACATGGCTGGGAGAATGCCATGAAGTGGCTCACGGTGCATGACGTCATGAATACGTACAAAAAAGTATTTTAGTTTAATTGAAAATCGGGGGAAAAAATCCAAATTAGAACTGTATCTATTTTCTATACCCCTTATATTTAAGACATAATGAAAATTGCCCAAAAAATATATTTTCTCAATGAAAGTACCATCATTGGGGCTACGGCTCCATTGGCTCCCATTCATTTTGGATTCTCGCAAGCACCCACTATAAAACGGGAAGTTCTGAGAGTCAGAGTTTTCCTTATTTAGAAATTATCTTGCCATATACTGTGGGCTAAAGAAGAAAAGGACCATCCCGCCTGTTATCAGCAAAAAGTCTGTCATGGTGTGAGGTTGGATCACCACCTTCAGAGTGGGTAACTTGCAGCTCTTTGAAGCTGTGAAGGCACCATTAATGCTGAAAAATATGGCGAGATTTTGGGACATTTCAGGATGACATCTTTTCCTGGGACGTTCCCGAATATATCAACAGGACAACACAAAACTGCATTCTGCATGCAATACAAAGGCATGGCAGCATGAGCAAAGGGTGCTGGACTGACCTGCTTGCAGTCCTGACTCATCCTCATTAAAGAATGCTTAGCACATTTTGTAATGGAAAATGCGACACAGAGACCCAGCACTGTTGCACACCTAAAGGCTTTTGCAGGAATAATGGTGCAAAATTACATACAAAATGTTTAATCGCTTGGTGTCTTCAGTCCCTAAATATTTATTAAGAGTTGTGAAATGAATTTTTATTAAAAAAAAAAAAAAAAAAAAGTGTTGTGAAATGGAATGGGAACAATATAAAGTGGTAAATACTTCAATGTCCGGCCTTTCTTAGAGATATTGTATGTTGGAAGCGTCAAAATGAAAAAAAAAAACTGTTCACGTAGTGAGATGATTCAGTGTTAGCTTCACTGCCTCTAAGGGTTATTCTTGACCATCACAATAGTATGCAGACCTATAGCAAAGTAGCAGTGAATTTGCAGCTCGTTAACCATCTTTCATAAATAATTCTCTATATTTCTTTTGAGGCACTGATCTTGGATTGATTGATTGGACTCCATTGAGTCAGGGACTGAGCACGCTCAGATGAGGGTCTGTGCCTTTGGAAAAATCAGGCAGTCTGAGTGGCTGAAAACTGGGTCAATCCAAAAAGCACATCAGAGGATTTTTAATACCGGCTCAGTTTGCCTGGGGATCTTCTCCCGCACTTGGCACAGAGTCAGATTGTTGTGGGAACTGGATTTGGATTCACAAGCACACTGTAAGAGACTAGAGTAAATATAGTGGGGAAAAATATGCATCCTTTTTGTCTTCACTATTGGGCTTGTCAGCAATATTCTTCCCCATCTGGAAAACTGTGCAATTTTTCTGGTAATTATAAATTGAGTTCTTTGTCATATACAACAAGTGGACAATTGAAAACACTTACATAATCACTTGTCTAGCATTGAGGATTTCAAATTCAGAAAATTCTGGCGATTACATTTTTTAAATTGTAGTGGAATGTTAAACCTAATGGTGCCTGCTTAAAAAAATGTGTGCTTTTCCAGTGCTTTGACAGTGTGGAGCCATGGCTTGTTCTGAACTTAAAAAAGAGATTTAGTTTTTAATAGCTTGGTGAGATTCTCATCCATTACAAATTGGTGTATTGTCTGACGCATGAAATTCTATTCCCTGAATTTCTCCTGTTTTTCCTTTTTCTTTGAACTCAGAAGCAAGAGGATTAATTTAAGCAGCCCTCTCTTCCATAGAAAAATGAGATCCCTCATTTCAGAGACAAATATTCATCCACCCATCCCTATTCCAATGGGAAAACAGACTGAGAAGCAAATTTAGGGGAATTTTCCATTGATGAATGTGCTGTTTGTTTCTCTCGGCTTTAATTAGTTACATTCTGATTACCACTGGAAGGCTGCATCTGATTTTTTTTCCATTAGTTGGTTACACTTTATAATAAGGATCCAAATAGAAATGCTGAACTAATGTATGACTCATGATGATTTAATGGATGAATTAAGTCATTATGCCTTTTAATTACTTTTGCACCTAAATTAGCTGGATTTATTTGAAACACTTATTAATTAATGCACAACCAATATGCTTAAGTAGTGGTGAACTAATCGTGGTGATTTAATGTATGAAATAATGCAGGATGTATCATGAATTTCATTTGTGGGGAGAGGGGTGGGGGTGAACCCAAATAATAAGAATAAAATTACAGCAACAACTGCAATGATAATAATAATAATAATCATCATCATTATCATCATAATTTCTGTTCACCCTGAAATATGTGATTGCTTGCATTTTGTTACTGCGGACTAAAAAATGAAGAGTTGATTTTTTTTAACCCAACCATAGGGTTGCTTGAGTTGAGTTTTTATGGGTTGTTTTCGGAAATATTGAGTAATTTTGTCCAACCCTGCTATTGTCATAGTGACAGGTATGTGCCTGTTCTTCACGCACTTAGCGCTTCCCACTCGGAGCTCGCCCAATGAAGAAAAATCAGCAACGGGAGGTTACCAGACAAGTATGTAAGTATTTTATATTTCAATAGTCTACTTTTCATTTGGGGCGTGTCTAGACATCTGAAACACCAGGGGCTGAGCCCCAAAGACAGGACTTGATTCGGTACAGATTGGAATTAATTAATTTGTTAATGGTATAATGAAGTCTCACACCTGGATTAAATTAAATTCAGGGTATTGGCCTAAATTTTCACATTTCAAGGACATGACTAATGCAAAAACCATATGTGATATTGAATACAGTACTGCATGTAAACATTAAATGAAAAATGCCACGATGATTATATGTCTTTTCAATGTAAACTCTAATGACCCTGCTATAGCGCCAGTATTAAATGCCTCCCAAATCATTTAAAGCAAAAAAAATGTTCATTTACATCACTTTTTTTTTTTTTTTTTTTTTAAGAGACAGTGCACGTAGACTGACAGTTGTTCTAAATTATTGTCCCTGGCCTCATCAGCCACTGCTGTATACCATAGAGGCTGGATTCTTTCAGTTCATCTGCAGCATTGCCAATTTTCACGTACTCTACCTGAGTTGAAGTAGCATATGCATGGTCCCGTGCTGTAGTCAGAAATAATTTCAGCAACGGGTTTGTAAGAGATTTTCAGGTGCATCTGAAATCCCTGTGCAAGGAATTTCATATGCGTTGCAGTGAATTTCACCACTAATAACACGGAAATCAACTATGACTCCGGACTTCTCACGCTTTTCCTCACTCAGGGGTTGGAAGCAATGGAATTGCATAAAAACATTTCAAATGGTCTTATTTAATTTAAACAATTTGGGGCTTGTTGCAGTGCAGCTACACCACCAGTCTCAAGAACATTTCCAATCATTCTTCTGTACTTTCTAAATTGATCCTGCTAAATGGGTTTGGCTTCACGGCATCTTGCTCTACCGCACCACACTCCACTACGATCAACAACACAAATACTAATATGAATTCACTGTTTTGAAACCTTGAACAAATTCAAAACTGCATTCAAAATAAATGCTGATACACTGTAAAACCGTATGTTTCAGTTCTTAACACTTTTTTGTAAAACTCTTTAAACATGTCACAGTGTTTAGATTCAGTTTTAAAGTGTATACAACAAATCTGAAAAACCTTGATCGCAACGTTCAATAAACATCTATTTTGAATGAGAACCGCTACAAACAAAAATAGTCACCAGGCATTTAGCTTTTACTCACTTGTGTTTAGATTATAAAAATGTCACATGTTCCACAGTTTCACTGTGTAGACTGAGCTAATCAATAAACTTCAATGGAATCCAGCTAATTTGTTTGCAACAGAAATTAATTTATGAAGTAGCAGTGAATTAACATCCCTTCAGTGATGATCTATTAAGTGCAAACTTATTACAAAAAGGCATAGTGACTTCATCATTTGTTAATTATGAGCTACAGGAATTCATGATACATCCTGCTTTAATTCACGCATTAAGTCATCACGAGGCATAGATTAGTTCAGCATTACTTAAGCATATTATTTGTACGTTACTTGTAAAGTTTATGCGAGGAATCCAGCTAATTGGGCTGCATGTTTACTAATACATGAAATAATGATACAAAAGTATATTAACATTCCTTACTTAATGATTTATTGAGTGTGAACTAATCACACAAAGTCATGGTGACTTCATCATTTGCTAAGGGTGAGCAACAGGATGATGCAACTTAACATTAATTCATGCATTAAATCATCATCAGTCATGCATTAGTTCAGTATTACTTATGCATACATGTTGTACCCTTATTGTAAAGTGTAACCCATTAGTTTGCAGTACTGCCCAAAGATGATTGCTTGTATTGGTGCAATAATACTTGACAGCACGTTCTTTCTATCTTTATTTTTATTTTTTGCTTTATAAATATGCATGTGACCTTTGTATTCATGAAACAATTCCTCACCAAGCTTTGTGTCAGTTGAAAAGAATGTTCTGCCTCATGATGCCATTCAACATCACTGTCCTTGATGGCTTGACTGGTGTTACTGATATGATTTAGCTGACTGGACTACAGACAGCCTAGGAGCTGCACAGGAGCTGTTGGTGGTGCTAGCTGAACTAGCTAAATTTCAGGCCAGGTAGTACATCATGCTTAATGTACCTACAATGGCAAAGTAATGAAGATGAGAGAGTGTCTCACAATGCAGTTTGTAATTCTCATTACATAACGCTTCAGTGAACAATCACTCTGCTCTCTGTGATTGCAGTTTACTGTTTAGAGACATGCCTAGATTTATCTAACCTTTTTTAGTCAAGAAGTATCTTGAATGCATTAGATCTATTTTATGAGAGGGACCTTGCAAAGACAGCGGGGAAAAGTAGACATTAATGACAATTAAATGTGGAATATAAATTACACGATTACAAAGAGGAACAATATAAGAAACGAGGGGATAAAATACAATCACCATGCAGAATAGTTCACATTTAAAAGGCTTGCTGCCAGGGGCAGCCCTCTCTCTCAGGGCAGCTACAGCCAAGACCTGGTGTTACTTACACTGGCTCATTTTCATACGGTAAGGATTTTTTTTGAAAATTTATATACATCCTACTTGTCCATCTCTGCTGGGGCTTCAGGAAAAATTACTTCCACTCTTACAAGAATTTCAGCATTTTGCTGAATTGATGTTTTTATTTTCATTTTTCCAAGATTCGTATGGCTAATTTATGTGTTTACTTTAGTGTGAATGTAATCTCCACAGTGCGCTTGGATAATGTGAGCAAACTTGCCTTTTGAGGATGTCAGCACTGTTTTGCGTGGGTTCCACAGATTTGTATTGGCTCTGGTTCAAATAAACTACAAGGTCTTTTACTCTAAGTCTTTCACTGAGTTCATTTCTTTGCCTTCAGTGAGAAATTCTGATATTCAAAATTGACATTTCCATTTCTCATTGAAAAAATGTGTATATTGTTCTTTTTCTCTCCAAGCTTAAGTACCCTCTCTTGTATTTTCAGAAGCCGTGGATTAGTCAGTGTTTGATTGCTTTCATTAGCGCTTGGATTCGATTAAATGTTGAGTCACAGAAATGCATGGTTAGCTGAATGCTTAGCACTATAGACAAGCCCTGCATGTTAATATGCCAGTGTGGTTAAGTGCTGTATTAATTAATCAGTGTGATTTAGTTTTTCATTCAAAGCTTGTGAAACTGTCAGTTGTGGCTGTTGCTTCACATTGTAAACAACGAAAAATTATCTGCTTAGCAATGGAATTGGTAGTTTTCTGTGCGACTTGAGGGCAGTTTAATATAGTTTGAATCAGAGGATGAAATGTCGGAGAGCAGAGCAGGACAGGACGCAAGTTTTACTAAGTCTCGCATCAGAATCACCTTTAAAGCACAAATGTTTCGACTCTACAAAAAATGTCACTGAAGTCGTTTTGGGTGTCCTGCTCTTTCACTTAATCTGCAGTGTGAGAAATGGTCGCACTCCAAAAGTTCAGTCGTACTCGAATAATCTTCAGTCTCAACAGGATATTTCATAAATTGCAAAACACTAAATAAATGTTTATATTTTGCTCCCTTGCTTCAGTCTCTATCAACGAAAATCTATGCAGTGAAATACGATTATGTACCACTTAACAGGTAAAATGCTTGGACTTTACTTATGTTAAAGCTTCAGCATCAGCGAATGCTGGGTGACTGAGGCCGTGACATTAATTACTTGTTATAATGCTTGCTCAGCACATTACTAATAGTTCATAATTCACTGCAGTGAACAGAATTCCTGGATCTGTCCATGACTTGCTCAGCTTTTGAAGTCACTGTTTGCCGGGCAATATTGTGCGAGATTCAGTTGCAGCCAACAGGGCACCAGCCTTTCTGATCCCATGCAGTGTGATAGTTTTGCTTTGCTTTCCACTGAGTAATTCAGTACACTAATAGGGCAGAGCTACTGTTGTCTGTGATAGTGGGTGTTCTGTGCTATTCGTTGTTATGCGAACTGCATAATGAGCCCAGAAATGCTCAGTTCTTTGAAGGTGATTTATCCTCAGTACAAAATGTTGCTAAGTGCCTTGAGCCAGTGCTTCTCTCCATACAACTTCAAGCTGAGATGTACCTGGAATGTGTTGGGCTCAAGTGACACAACTAAGCCTTATGAATACCCCTTGGAGACCAACACAAAGAGCACCTGATGAGAGGCAGCCGGCAGGTGGAAAGCAGAGAAGTTTCTCAGTATCTCTCTGTGAATGGGCCATGCATAATCACCTCCAGACCCACATTCCACTCGCATTACACCAGAGCAAGCATTCGCAATGTCATCGTCCCTCCGACAACTGCATAATGTATTCGCATATCCTCCATGAACAGAGAATCATTCCTATGCCCCTCTATCCTGGGAGTTTTTTTTTTTTTTTTGCCTTATTTGCTATAGTGGGGATTAGGATGGCCTCAGCCCTTTTAACTATTTATGTATTTATTTTATTTTTTCTGCACTGTAAAGCATATTTGTGACACTCTCTCTGTGAAAAGCGCCATACAAATAAAATTTAATTGAATGTTCAGAGGTTGACAATCCCAGGTTCAGAAAGTATAAGTCCTGCCATGTTTTTCCCCCACCCCTGCATTCTGTTGGGAGACTATTTCTTCTTGCTGACTGAAGACTTTTTGACTGAAGCACAGGTTTAAGGATCCAGGTGGTTGGAACAATATTCTGGAGTGGACTTTTACTTTCTGAGTCTGAATTTTCCACCTCTGCTCATGTTCAGGGTACAGAATACAATTTTTCTTGTCATATATGTATAAAGCAGTTCCGTATCGTGAATTTGGGACTCTAATGATTTTAAAAAGCCGGGCTAGTAACAGTAAGTACTATGTGGAAGTCTGTAATTTGTGCCATGCTGAGTGAATTATTGCCTTCCTGAAGTTGCTAATCTGCTTCTTAGTCCTGATAGCTGGAACTCTGTTACAGAGACACTTTATAAGTTTGGTGTGCAAAGCAAATGAGTTTTATAAGATACTACTCTCAGTCCCTAATGTACATCTAGCAGGAAATTTTAATTTATCAACATAATACAGCCTTTGGTAAAGTCGCGTCTCTAACAGCAGTCTCTAGCCATGTTCACACATCCACATTTCATCAATGCTTTTTTTTTGCCTTTTTTGCTATACAGAATTTAATATGTTGGCACATGTAGTATGTCAGATGTGCAGCTGTGTTCCACTTGACAGTGTACGTTTTTTCGAAGTCAATATAAAATACTGTACTTCTATTATCCCAATGCCATTTCAACATGCCCCTACCCAAACATGTATTCCGTGGCTGTACTGTAATTGCTGAGATTTACTGAGCATCTGCACACATCCTGTGCTGTTTAGGTAGTGGGAGCGATTACAGTAATCACAGGTTCTTTGTCTTGGAGACCGTGATACTAAAGTTTGGGGGAATATGGTTCCCAATCCACTGCCACATTCTATTTCCATGTGGATGAAGTTCTTCATTAGTGTCCTCGAAATGGTATTTGCAAATGCTAGCTCATCTGTGTCTAAAAAAATACTCTGTGCCACAACCCATGAATGCCCCTGTGCTTACTCCCAGTGAGCAACTCGCATGTCTATTAGAAGTAATGTCTCCTTTGATTTTTTTGTGTCTTGCGTGTGTCCCCCCCCCGTTCCCGAGCGTGTCTTGTTTCCTAATTACCCCACCTCTTGTGTGTGACATATTTATACCCCTCTTTTGGATTTCAAGTCGCTGGATTGTAATTTGCTGCAAGCTTTTTGAACCAGTCTGTATTAACTAGCAAAATTCTTTGTTTTTTGAAAGTAAAGCGTAATCTGTAATGAAAGTAATTTACTGAAGTTTCCTTCCTCGTCTAGTTAATTGGAACAAGCTTCTAACCCTTTCTCACGGTCTCCAGGATTGGGACTGCGTTCCTGTAAATCTTTTTTCCAGTCTGTTCCTCTGTCCAGTGGATTAAGAACAAGCTCCCAGTCCTCCCACACCGCATTACTCCTTAGCCACTCCATCCTACCTATGACTGTTTGGCTCTAGCAAGGTGTGCACATCACCTGGCAGTCATCCGGTAAAGCCGCTGGCTGGAGATTGGTACGCCCACACTGCTTTGCCTATAACTTCTGAAGTTATCTGTGCTGGACTCCTCTGGACTCCGTCCCACTGTTATTGTAATGCTATCAATAAGCCCAACCATTGGATTGTACTCTGTCTCTGAGCTTGATTCCTAGTCTAGATCATAGCAACTTTTAGCTTCTTCAGAATGGTTTTGCACAGCTTGCTGTACTGCTACAGATGACCATCTTTTTGCTTATTGCTCAACTGTGTTTTTGAGTGGCAATGGAATCATTGCTATTTCTACAAGTTATATCATATGTATTTTTCATTGATTAAATTTGATTCCAAGGACATTTTTGAAATATACTTTTAAAATCCAAACACATAAAATATAGATGGGCATGTTGAGCAATGTTTATTGGCACTCTGGTTTGTTTAAGCATACACGCCCAAAGAAATCAAAAAGCATTCTGTGGGCAAGAAATAATCGGCTTGTGATATTTATGTAACTTTATTATTGTCACAGTCGTGCCCACTTTTGGCTGCATATAAATGTAATCTTAGAGAAGATCTCCGGATGCAATATGTAAAAGGAAGAACATAGAACTGGTCACTGTGTGAAGTGGAGCTGCCCAAATCATTAATGGCTCCCCATCGTAGCATTCAGATCAAATGAACGTTCTGACTGTGAATGGAAAACTTCAGTCCTTTTCCAGAGGGATTCTGTCGCACTCTGTCATGGAATTACTTTTTGTGGTCTCAACCATTTTGGCTCAAATGACATGCACTTGATGCTTTGACAGACCTTTCCAGTTAAGGCACTGCACTGTGTTGCAGTGCTTTAATGCGTTGCTGTTTGTCACAGTAAATATATGCATATGAAATATGTAAATTTTGTATTTCATTAGGAAATTGATTTATTATGAATGAATGAATGAATGAATGAGTGAATGAATGCAAAATAGAAAATAGTTTTACTACTACTGTCATGGTCTGTATGCTCCAGTGTAGGCTGCTGAGCTGAAAATAGAGAAGGTTCAAAAAATCCCTCTCAACTAATGACAACTCTTGACCAGTTTTTAATTAATTTCCTTGAGTAAGAAACTGTGAACTCAACACTTTCTAGTACAGTCAAGTTCTCCTCACAATGGTATGACTATAAATTGAACTCTTTATTTTCATGAAAAAAATTGGGTGCAGTATTCTCAGCATTGTTCAAAGTTGTTGATACATGCAGCAAATAATTATCTTATTTGAAGCAATCTAACCCATGCTAGATAGGTTGTATTGCGGGATATGCCACAATTTCATGAAGAAAATAAGCAGAGGTGCTTATCTTTTTTATTTGTCCCATACTTTGTGAATAAAATTTTATAAATTGCATGTATTTTCGAATCGCAACTATCTTGATTTCTGAAAGACGCTGTGTGTTTCCCTGTCAGTGGATCAATCATTTTAAAACATTTTATGTTCCCCCTCTATTTGCTGTTACTGAGGCATGTTTTATGATGTAAATCTTATCTAATGTATGGTGCGAATTTATTGTCACCATCAAAATTATAGGCACCCAAATGAATGGTATTTTATGGTTTAGTGTGCAGTATAAAATGGCATGTTTTAATTATGCAGTGATGAAATCCACTTTCACAGCATCGTATTTGTTTTCTACTGAAAGCCATTCCTTCATTGTGCCTGGCGTTAATGGCGTCAGTTATAATGTTTCATTGTCATTCAAACACTTTGCAGTGAGATTAACTGTCATTGTCAGAGGTTAGAAAAAAGTAATTAAGTTATGTTGGAAACTGTACCAGAAAGCTGAGATCTTGTTGGCTTAAACTGTCACAACAGCATCACACTCATTTAAAAAAAAAAAAAATCTCTCAAACCAAACATTGTGGGACCCATGCTGAGAGTCAGAAGTATTTTTGGTCTTTATTTTTATTTTATAGCCCAATTCATCTGTTCCTATTCAAAGAAAAAATTATCATAAATGATTTGAGGGCTCAGTTTTGAAACGTGCTGTTCATTGTTTGAGTTACATTCAGTTCTCGCAGGAGCCTATCGTGTACCTACTGCCCACGTACTGCAAAGACAATTATATGACACAAGAAAAACTCTGTGGATGGAAACTTTTATTGAGTGTTTTGGAGGTGGGGGAGCATCACCTTCATTAGATGTGTCAGATATCCAGCCTGTCAATTGCTTGTTGTTCTGTAGCCTTCCTGAGGGTGGCGTTCAGGTACTACGTGATTTATAGCCACCCTGCCAATTACTGAAATGTGCACCCATGAATGTAGGCTTATGGCTCAATTTTCACCAGAAATGGATTGATCAAGAGAGATTTGTGGGCCTATCGGCGTGTTATCAGAGGACATGAAAGCTACTTCTGATTTATTTATTTATTTATTTTGCGCTGATAGGCTCATATTAAAGGCTGGGGTGAGGTGGTTGAATCAACTTGAAAACTAGCACTTCATTATCCGATAGTAACATGAAAAGGGGAAAACATTATGTCAAGTCTTGGTTAAACATGAATGGGGGACAAATGGTGGATGCCTTACTTCACAGCTAGCTTGTGCATTCAATGGTGGCTTGTACTGTATTATCAATTCTTTTTATTTAGCTTATTAGGATGGGATTTACTTGATTAAAAATAAAACCCTCTGCATACTCATCCAGATATTAAGCTGAGGTGCATTTCAGGTGAGACTTTTTTTTTTTTTTTACTTGATTTCAAAATTTTGCAGCATCATGGTGACATGTAATTAAAGAGGAACTCAAACCTACCTGATTTTTTCACAATTTTGGCAGTTCTAGGCACTTTATTACTCTTTCCTCGAAAACATTTGTAACCAAGCTCAATCGTGCTATTCATGTTGCAAAAAGAAGATCAGAAACCTGCAATGCTGCTGCAATGTGATTTCCTGGATTTCCGTAAAGCTAATTATGTATAAATTTATGCACATGATGTCCTTCTGAGACCCGTTGCAGCTCTCGATTCGAAGTGGATATACAAGTCCCTATGTTCCATGTGAAATGTCCAAGCTAAAGCTTCACCTTTGGGTTTGTTTTTAATACATTTTATTTGACAAATATAGAATGCGTCGATCTTCTGCAGCTGGAGTCTGAACTAGGAACATTATCAAAAATGTCACTGTCAATGTCGGTGTGAGATCTTGCTCGCTGTTAAGGCAATTTCTGTTCCAATTACTGGAACAAGAGACATCACCGATGACCAGCGGAAACACTGACAACTCTAAAAAGCCACCAAACTTTTATTACATTCATGAGTTAATAATGCTTAAAAAAAGAAAATGCATTTGTTTTTGTTTGCCATATAAGGGAGAAGTTAGCCAACTAACAAGCTAATTCGAGGTTGCTCTGATTTCCATTTCTTCCCCTCAATGGTTTGTCATCATTTAGTGACATGCTATTCTGAACCATTTGGCTATATACGCTACAGTCTATACCCTGAACAGCTTTAATTATTTAGTTTTTCACGGGCGAACATTTTTTATTACAATGCTGTTCTCTATACCTCGCTGTATGTCTTCGGACTTCTGCAAATAGAAAGCACCATCCCGCAATTGTAACGCAACTTTTACTTCTGTCTCTGACTTGAGTAGCTACAGTGGCAACACAAACCTTATTTTGCATAAAAAATGTATGTATGTTTGAGCTTTTGCTGCTATCGATTTTTTGTGAAGACAAGACAAAGACACGATATGAACAATCTGAAACGGCACGATTTAAGCCAACAGTTCTGCGACTGCACATAGCACTAAGGCTTGCTTGTACACCATAAAGTTATTGTACACAGAGCAACTGAGTCTCAGAATGACGTTAGGTGTTCACATATATGCGATCGGGCTTTTAGGATTTCTGAGAATTTAGGCGCAGAAACAAAGTGCCTCTAAAAATATTTTTCTCACCCAAGTCTCTTAAGTTGTTTTTTTAATGATATAATCCATAATCCACCACTAAAAAATATTGAAACTTCAAACCCCTTACTTCCAGTGGGGGACAAGTCTTGACTGCAGGCTGCATCCACACCCCGTGACTATGAAGCCACGCTCCCAGAATGCACGCTAGAACAAGTAGGGGCGTCGCTGAAAAAGATGACGTCTGGAAGGCACATATGTTGCTCCAAAATGCACTTGTGCCCGTCCACGTCAGTATTACCTTCTCAGATGTGCAAGTTCCCCAAGCTGACTGCACTCATTCAAAACCAGACCATGGCAGATGCTGGCTTTTGAACATGTTGCTGATAACAGTTGGGATGGTCCATATCCTTTTTGGCCAAGGAGCACAATGTCCATTATTTCCAAAAACAGTTTGACAGCTGGACTGGTCAGGCTGCAGCACTACTTTCCACTTCCCTGTTTTTCCATCTCAGATGAGCTTGAGCCCACAGAAGGCAGCGGAGCGTCTGGGGAGGTGTTGATACATGGCTACCGATTTGACCACCAGAACCTTAGTTTGCATGTGATGATGCCACAGCCAACTGTGATCACTGACATAGGTCATCTGACAGGTATTTTTGAGCGCATGTGGTCATGTTCATCAAAAAAGCATGGCGATTGCTCCAGTTTTTCTTTATTTTTGGAATCTTTTAACTATATTATGGGCAATGACGAGATCCCTAAATTCTTTGCAATTGCACATAGAGAAATGTTTTTCCGAAACTGTTTGACAGTTTACTCCTGCTGCTTTAAGTAAAGTGCCAACCATTAAGCTATCTTGCTGGTTAAAGGCCCTGCCTTTCGTGACTGCTCATTATACCCAATCATAATTGAATCACCTATTTACTGTTGAAATTTTCCTATGGGGTGTTTTCCTGAAGGTTCCACAACTTTTCCATTCTTTCGATTTCCCTGCATAAATTTCTTAGGACTGTATTGCAGGCATAAAACTTGGAATTTGCAAATATTTACAAACATAAACGCAGTTTTTAACATGAATCTTGAGATTATTTTTCTTTGTACTGTTTTTTACTAAATGTGGAGAATTTCTGTCTGAATCTCACAGCATTCATCCCAGTTCTTGTGGGTGGGAGATGATTCGGTACACTTCTTAATTACTGTAACTTTTGACTGCGTTTTCATTTACTTTTATTGGAGCCACTGTATATTTCATTCAGAATTGTTCATAAGTTAAGAAATTGCCATTCGTGTCCATCAAGTCAACTATAGACCATATATTCCTCTCACACTAATCTTCAAAAAATAAGGATTTACAGTGGCTCCAATTAGTATTTGTACACTACTGTACTTCATGGAGCCGGTTACAGATGGCCTGGGCACAAACATGGCTTCCAGTTGCTTCCTCCACTTTGGTGGCAAGACTGGAGGCCGAGGACTGTCTCTGTACCAGCAGGGAGATGTACCGGTCAGTGTACTGGCTGGTCTTCCTGGGATGTCCTTTCCTGGCTGCATTGGCTATGCGTTCAGACTGTTTGTACTTCTTGATGATGTTGTGTGGCGTAACGATAGTCGAGTTCCAATTTTTCTGGTGCTTTGGCCTTCTTTATGTAGCTGAATGATTTGCTCCCGCATTCGACGGGGTATCTCGCCTGTCTTAGCCATATATCACAGGAATACATTATGGGCATGGTCAGGCCATTTACATAGGCGAGTCTGTGTACAGAGGGAGTGTCTAGTATGGTCACGCTTGACCAAATCAGACCAAGTGAGTCAACCATGTCCTGTAAACATCTTGAGTCAATTTTAGGTGAGTATTATAAGTTTTGTGACTCACTAATGGTACTGTACAGATACTTATTGGGTCAGATAATCGCCTTTCTGACCAAATATGCCATTTTGACATTAAATATTTCTTTAAAACATATTGATTATCAAATATTTTAATCACTTTTACACACAATAGCAAGCATTTAGCCAAATATACAAAAGCTGTTATGTAGTCGAATTTTCAAGTAGTGTACAAATACTTATTGGAGCGACTGTATTACTTCAATAATGGACTGTCCCTAGTATCCTAACTAGTAATTAAAATCACTGTGTGTGATTTTGAAAAAAGCTAAGAAGAACAGAATATGCATCTTCTGATCCTGAAAGTGACCTCTGTGTTGGTATTCTTTTGCTGTGAAATACAGCTCTAAATGTTGTCTCTCTATACAGTTCATTTTATTTCATTAAAAACAAAACCTCTTTGTTCTTGACAGTCAGAATTCTGATGCTGTATGCAGGTTTCTGCAGCAGGAGGTTTGATGGTTATCAGTTTCTTGGCACAGCTGTGTTAAAACAAAGCAAAAACCAAATTGGAGTCCTGAGAAGAAACCCTGCACAAAGGAGGATGCATGTTTGGTTTCTGTCAATATGAATGGACAGAGCCAGGCCTTGTTCTGAGAAATTTGAGATTTCTCAACAATTTTGACTTCAGTGGGTAGAACTGCATGCTAGCTGCGCTAGAATAGAAAACTTTCTTTTTAGATGAGGATCATGGGAATTAATTAATCCTCAGCAACACTGAAATGGGCAAATCACATTTTTTCCCTTTCTTTCCCCCCTGTCTCATTTTTTCTTTACTCTCTTTCGCCAGAATGACAGATAATTGTTGTCAAGGCAGTGGGCCTCGTTTGCCAGACTTCTTTTGTGTAAGCTCCTCAAGTGCTGGATTTTAATCAGCAGGCCTTCATTAGTCAATCCAGTGATCCTCTTCGAAGGTTTGCCCTCTCTCCGCTATTGTTGTTTTTTATTATTTGCGGGAAAACCCTTGTTCTGTAGCCAGTATCATACAAAACCACCATTCTTTCCTCCTTTAATGGGGTTCATTTATCTCCACACTAACTTGCACTTAGACATTTTTCTCCAACACTGGCCTTTCAGCAGGGCTTGCTCAGACACTGAAAGAGAAAGGTAAGAATTTTGTAGTGGTTTGGTCCAGTGTCCTGGTATAAAGGCAGAGTGTGAGAGTTTTCCTTCCTACTTGTTGTGTTATGAATGTTTTGCCCTCTGCTTTTCATTGATTTTGAAGTACAATATTGGATTGTCCGTCAAAGAACAAATTCACTTGAGTACATAATTCTCATATTGCTTAACAACAATATCACAAGTCGCGGATAAAATGTGACACTGCTACTCCAGTTGATTATTTTGCATTCTGGAAGATTACCTGGTGCTTTCTGCAGTGCCCGATTTACTGTATCTGTTGCTAGTATTCTGCAATAGCAGTGTGTGATTTGAGACTTTCAGTATGTTGCCATGCTCAGCTGTGCTGTTACTTAAAATCTGTTGCGAGGTGGCCAGGTATAGACTTGTTTACCTTTGTATTGCGCACCCTCCCAACTTTTTCATTATTTGTGTGAGCCTATTTCCGCCCATGCTTGGTTTTGCCAGAAGCATTAGCGTAGGTAGGCAGCAGTAATGAGGTGTGTATGCGTTCAGTCGTGCGGCGGTGATTCTGAAGTAAACACAAGCACCCCTTTGAGGAGGAACAGCCGTCAGCTCGAGTTGGATCTCATATAAAGAAACAAAGACTGGGGATTTTAGTGGAGCTGGTAATTCATCACACTGGCTGAAGGAACCCGGTTTCCAATAACCGTGACTGTGTGCCTTCTAGGATCTGAAAGACCCATGTGAGACGGCGAGAGAGCTGAAGGCGGGATGCAAGGTTTGTAACAGCAAGGAGTTCTTATTTTGGATATTATATGGATGGGGTAGGTCAGGTAGGCACCCTTTCAAAGGTGCTGAGTGATTCTTACCTTTCCTGTTTCAGCCCTGAAGGTACAGGTTGGGACATGAGCCTTAACTTTAAAACAGTAAAAAATTTTCAGATATGAAAAACCTCTGAGGTGAATTTGCATATGCCTTTATCACAATTTGAGCTTCCTTTTCTGTGATTTTGGTTAACCTTTACTGGCTTTTAGGAATATTTTTTCTTACTCCCTGGAGTTAGTGGCTGTGATGAATGTTACGCCATACTGTATACATTTTCTGGAACATGAAAAGTATAAGCTTAAATGCAATGGCATATTTTTTTCTGCGATTTTTGAACCATGCGTTCATTTCTCAGTTTTCCTGTGGTCTGGGTGAAATTATTTACGACTTTGGATTAGTAAGTGCTGCATGCTGAGCTCAGGATGAGTCAGGGCTGAGACGGAACTAGATTCTTCCAGAATCAATGCTGTCGGAATCTGGGCTGAGAATTAATCTTTAAACCAAATAGTCATCTGATGGAAGTACTCAAAGCAAGAAAAAACAATTAGCTTTTGCTGACCGAAGCAGGATAATTTATACTTTTCAGCTTTCTGAAAACGTAAATGTATGACACCAAGATGGGCTTATTCACTGAGCCGTGCTATGCAGAGAGATCCTGTAAATACTTTGATAGAATAAAAATGTTTGTTGACAGATCCAACTCATTGCACCGCAACATAGGGGCATTATGCAGTCAATCAAAAAGGTAATTCATATATTGGAACACATATACAGAGATTATACTAAAAGTGCAGTTTAAGCCAAGGGTAAGCATTTAAGATTGCCTCACCATGATCTTACTAAAGCTTACCTCAAAGACTGTTTAGACATAATTATACAATATTGCTAAATTGTGAGAGGATACATATGGGTGAAATTCTGCTGAAATAAAATTGGCAGCAATAATGCTGAATTAATTCAAACTTTATTTTCACTTCTTCAAAATGTAAAGACAGACTTCAAATTCAGATTGTTGCAGTGTATTTTTATATTACAATTTTTGTTTTGTAATATTATGGTCTTACAATGTGGGGAAGAGTGTATCGACATAGGAGAGTGGACATACAATATGCACATAAAACTGTCTCTCGTGCATGTACATACACTGTGTATAGCATCTCCCCACAGTTTCTCAGGTCTTATGGATCATGCAGCTAACAGACAAGCCCCAAGCATTTTCTCCACATTTAATATAAAGTTAAGAAATAACTGTGGCTATATATATATATATATATATATATATATATATATATATATATATATATATATATATATATCCATATATCCTTCTGGGAAGAAGTGTCACGTGTCTAAGAATTCTCTTTTGCAATGTAAAATGTACAGTTTACACTAAAATTTTCTATTGGTTTTAATTAAATCAAATTCATTTTTAGAAAATATTAAAGTTGACTAGGTAATATTCTTAAACCAATATCTCAGCATATATTACACACCCTTTTATGAGAATTCATATTGCTTTTGTATTTTTGGCTATACTTAATGTTTTTTTAATGCATGTTTTTTTTTGTTTATTGCAAGGCATTGACAGTGGCTTAAAGGGCCCATATTATTCACAGTTCTTCTTTCTAGTTAATTCCTCCTGTACAGTCGTATCTACTGTATCTAACTGCTCAGAATGGGCTGACATAGAATAACATCACCCCCAGTTTAGCAGTTCGACCCCCCACGCCCACTTCAGCATTGGAAATGCACAGTTTGACATTCCTGCTGTTTTCTCCATCACGGACCTGCTCCACTCAGTTCACACCAGTAAGCACAGTCTGTGTGCCCTGCTGCCTGCTGCAGCCCTGCTTGAACTCCTCACCTCTCTCTCCTTCTCGTCACTGCTGTCACATTTCTATCATTTGTGAACAATATTTCGACTGAAGTTTGTCTGCCTACGTGTTCTCATCATTTACATCAAACTGCTTCTTGAAAAGGGTCAGTACAACGCCAGATTTGCTCACAGTTATTACTGTTGGACGGCTCCATTCGAAGAGTGCATGAAGAATTTGCACACCTTGAAACTGCCACTAAATATTTTCAATTTATGTAAATATTAAACTCGATTCCAAGTATAAGTAAACTTGTACGACGACTGCATGTTGGGCTTGGTTGTTTATGTAGGCGCCATTTTCAAAGTTGCTTTGCCTTTTTGTAGTTCACGACTGAATCAGATCATGTGTGTTTAGTTTACAAGGCAAGTGTAGTCTGGGAATTTCGAAGTATAAGTCATTACTCGTTGGCGCTCGGAGTAAGTAGCTAGTAGGTTTGGAAGAGCTCAGTCTGTTCGTGGAGAATGACAAGCAGCAAATGGCCCAGAAAACTGAATTTTAGTGGGGTTATTCGTTAAAATTTTACCACTGCTTGGACTTCCATGAATATAATAGCTGGGAATAAATTAATTTAAAGTTCTGCCCAAACAGAGGAGTGGAACATGATTCAGCTACAGGTGCTTTGCTGTGGTTTCCATTTTCAAAGACTTTCCATTTTCAAATGCTCTTCCAATTGTGCATGTTTTCTCTCTCTGTTTCTCCATTAGTTAGACATCTGAGATGCACTCCATACTGTGGCTTTTTTATAAGCAGTCATAACATTTGTTATTTGTCTTCATCTCATCAGCGCTTTTTGTCATGTCTTCCCCAATTACATGGTGCGTACATTCAATAATCACAAACATAAACCAGGTTTGAAGATGAATGTGATGCTGAGGGAGTGGGCGTTGAAATCTTCTCTGAAATCTTATTTGTATAATATCCACTATTTCCTGTATTTAATTCTGTATCTCGTCAACAAATATGCTCTCTGATGTCAGAGTCAGGAATTGCTAACTGGGTTAGGAGAAGAGATTGAATTTTGCGTGAGTGAGGTTGAGAGGATTCTTTGAGGGGTTACAGCCTATTGTTGCTCAGACGCTTGATTGCGATGACTGCTTCTCATCGGGGCCTACTGAAGAAATAGCAGTACCCTGTTTACAGTCCAAAAACACTGCCCTTATACTTGGGAGTGGGACCTGGATTGTGTTTGGAGCCTCTTAATGTGCATCCAGTTGTTGACGGCTTGTAAAACATGCGGAGAGATCTGGAAGGGATTAGGGGGGCAGTTTTTAAAGCTGTTGGATATTTGTTCCTGGCAACCTATCCTAGGTAAATTGCTTCATTCTACTCCACACCACTTTGCCTTAAAAGTCTTCATTTTGATGACACGTACACTGTAATCATAAGTGAAGTCCTTACAGGAAATAAGTGAGTTTACTGGGAGAGGAGTGGGTAACTGGGTTCAAGCACACTTGGAGACCCAAGGCCTCTTATGTGCTTTATTAATTCTTCTTCTCTCCTCCTGGCCGATTTTCTGATTATCCCTCTTTATATTATGCATCTTTCTACATGCGGTTTTATGAACCCTTTTCCTCCTGAATTTTCCAGGGTAACTTTCTTCCTAGTTGCAAATAAGTGAGTGGAACGCTTCTGGGTTGAGCAGTCATATACTGTACAGTCAAAAACAAACACTTGAGATCCTGAACAGTTAAGCTTTTAAAATACTGGTCACTTGCCCAACCTGTCTGTAACCAAGGCAATCCAACGTCCTGTCAATAAAAAAGTGGGTTTCCGGAGGGAAAGGCTTGATGAAATAATGAAGGGAGTAGTTCAGTCTAGATGGACTTCACAGCAGTGTTGATTTCTATTTATTAGAAGCCTGACCTGGTTTGACTTATCTATGGTCCCTTGTATCACGCTCTTAACAGATTTTTATATTGGCATTTTAGTGGTCTTTTATTTATTTTTTTACTTCATTTTATTCTGCTTTTAATCCTGATGAGCGAGCCTTGTGAGAACCTGGCCCCGGGATTCTCCATGCTTCCCATCTTGTGAAGGCCCAACACGTAGACGCAGTGCTTCCTCGCATTTAAAACGTGTATAATCTTCTTTGAAACCTCTGGCATGGGCGGATGTTGCAAGTAATTTGCAGTTATTTTGTAATTGAATAATCGCATTAAACTACGCAGTCTTATATAGCTGTTGCTCAGTGGTGAGTAATAATGCCCATTTGTTCTAATGAATATTGTCCATTGAAACAAAACCAGCCATTACAATATCCTCGCAGCACAATTAAATTAAACTTACCCAGCTTTTCTGCAGATTTTTAATTCAGGAAAAACCCCATTACCATTTTTCCAATGGCAGGGGGAAATGTTGACAATGCTATTTGTAATCTTTGCGAGGGGCAAAGCAAGAGTAAAACTGTTCTGGTATTTTTCAGCAATGAATGAAAAAAGTGCAGGCTGCTGCTGGAGCAGTTGGTTGTATTCCAGTTTTGGCCCTCTTGGGGAAAGAACCTTCACCCTGTTGCCTATTGTCCTGCTCAGATAATTAGTATTTCCTAAATGGTTGTACAGTTGGGTTTTTTTTTTTTTTTTTCAAAAAGGCTGTACTCTGGCCAAAGCGGGATGTAACCATCCACTGTGGGAGAAGCATTATAGCCAACCTGTAGCTAATGTCATCGCTAGCAGGGTCAACGGTGCCAATGATTTTGGGGGCCTTTAGCTTGGACGTTGGGAATTGCTAAGCTGAAGAAGACTCTAGTATGATGGGGGACACTGAAATATTCTCCTGGGGGTTCAGGCATGCTAGCTTCACCCCTGCCTTTGAGGGCTAAGGTTTAGAACGTAGCGTTAGCGTCTCAGGCTCAGTTCACTTCTGCCCATCAGAGACCCCTCTGATCTCTCATCAGCTCCACAGTTAATATGAAGTGGTACGGAGGTGTGTCTTCAAAGGCTGTCCGAATGAACAAAACAGAACCATGGCTGTAGTAAAAAGTCCTCTCCACGCTCTGCCCTGGAAAACCTCAGTCTGAATTCACTAGCTTTGATGATTGATGGTTTATATGACATCTGAAAGCTAATAAACAAATGCCTGAAGCAGTTTATTCCACTGAGTAATTGAACAGTTTACACTATTACTCAATAAAATTATGGATAATGCCGGCCCACAGTATCTTTCAGTGTGTTAGAGTTCAGCTGATAAAGTTCTTGTACTTATGCTTGTTTTTAGTGCATTTGCCCTTTATAAAGGATGGTGATTTTGTCTCAGAATCAACCCTCTCACGAAGTCCTGACAGGCGGCTTCTAACATGTTGGCACTGGCCTTTGCTGAGTCTCTGCTTTCATTTTATTATTTCTTTTCTTCTTATGTTTAGATAAGGGTTGTTAGCATACATTTTGTCCAACGGCAAAATAGTTTTGATTCTTGTTATTCTCTTTTATTTATTTTTTGGATTTTTAGTACACTGCACTTGTAGGACATACAGCAATCCCAATGATTATGGGAATGCTTTATTTTTTATATTTTCCTCCCAATAAAAGAAAATTTTCTCAGGGCTCATTGCAAAGATAATTCTTTTCTCTCTTTTTTTCCCATGGAGAGACTAGATGGCTCGATTTGCTTCTTATGCGCAATACTTTGGTGTATCAGATACTCTCAGAAAAAAGATCTTAAATACTTCAAAATGTGCAAAAATATGTTACTAGGGTGACACCACAAAGGTACCTAAATCTGTACTACCTGCTATGAGTTTTATTCGTTTACATGTTCTATTTATTTTTTTATATTATTTTATTTTTTTGGAAAAAGTTACAGTATGTCTGCAAAGCTTCAAATTTCCCTCCAAATTACCCTAATTTCTGAGGGTTTTAGATGTTTGTTTCCTTGGGCACTTGTACTGTGAAATAAATAAACTGATACACCCTGTATGTACCATGAAGCCAACTTGCTGAAGAAATTGCTCTGATGTCATTTATCTAATTCATTGTACCAAGTAATGAGCATTATTACTCACTGGCCTCTATTTAGGCAAATGTACAGGCAAATTTGAGGCTTTTTGCATTTTGTGAATCTGTAAAAAAAAGTTTGGACTGAGATGTTTCTTGTGAGAGTACTATTTACTCCCAGCTGCCCGCGTTATCTTTTCCTGAGTCTCCAATATCTTATGCATTAGGTGGGATTAAGGACATTATTGCTGATCAGATCCAATAAAAGGTGCCCACTTACCATCTGCCAGAAGTTCTGAGTGGTATTTTACCTTTCAATTGCTTTGTAATTAATATTTCTTCCAGTGACCCTCATAAAATGGTCTTGAACCACAGAATCCATAATTATGCAGAAAGGCCTTAGCGAGCGTCATAATCCTTCCTTTGTTATGAAGCGGCCATGCAACCCTTATTATCTCATTTAGACGGGCAGCTCAATTCTCATCTTTTTATGTTCCATTCTTTATTGTGCTTGCATAATTATCGTATTTTTTACGACTGACTTCAGACGACCTCAAAAATGGGTTTTTCTTGCTTGAACATTGATAGAAAGTATTATTTACTGGAAAAGAGGTACAGAGTCCTTTTGGTCAATTTTTGCTATTTATTAGTGTTTGATCCCTAAATTGCTGTGTAACATTTGCTGCTTTGCCTTAGTCACTGACTGGGGAATAACTCTTGCATATTGTGTGATTGCAAATGGAATGTACAGATCTTTTGTAAGTCTGAATCTGCGCTTCAAAATAGAGTGAGTTTTTGCAGTCTGCGGTGACACACAGGCTATGCTCTTCCTTAGGTTTTCATGAAATCCACGCTTCAAATATTTTTCTTTTTTTGAAGGGGGAAGACAATAGAGGTAATGAGCACTGAAGGTAGCAGCATTCCTTGATTCTAGCAAACCGACATTTGCATTTATGGGGGCCATCTTCAGTCAGCCCTACACACAAGCATCTCTGCTCTGCTCGCAACTTAAGTTTCTGAAGGCCACATATATGATTGTATTGTACAAACTTTGTTGTTCCACAAGTCATTCCCTTCGAGGAAAACGTGTTTCTTGAATAAGACCACAGTCCAGGCTTGACCTCTATGTGGTGTACTATGTGTTTTGTTATATACAGAAAGCCGCAGGGTTCATTCTAATCTGATTCTGATTCCAAATGTAATAAGGTAATTCAATTTTCCACTTCTGGTCCCCAATGATATAGATTATGATATAGATGAACAGACTTGAGCCCTAACTCTCCATCTTTGCAGCAGTTCACTTATGAAATGGCACTAAAGCAATAGTAGCTGGCATGATCCCTCTGCTGGTGGACATGTGGAACTGCGTCCCTGAATGCTAGCAAGTCTGGAATCCGGCCTTGTGTATTCTTAAATCAAAATGGCAATATTTAGCTTCATTATTGGTGATGTAATGAATTATTGGAAACTGCAGTTAGCAAACTATGTTTTTCAAACCCTACTAAAGATAGAAATAAGTCTATTACAGCTTCATTCTGCTCAGATATTATATCAACACCATATGTAAAATTCTTCTGGGACTCGTTTGTGGGTAACATCCCTTGGAAAAGAGTTTGGTCTCTGCCTTTTAAATACCTGTTAACTAATAAAGTTAGAGAGATCACATTTAAATTGATTAATAGATCTTACCCTGCTAAAATGTATCTTAAAAGGCTCAAAAATGACATTGATACTGGGCGCTCCTTTTGAGTTACCATGCCTGAAACTGCTGCATATATTTTTCAATTGTACGCATATTCAAATATTTTGGTCTGATATCCTGGATTTCATTCAAAATCACCTCATTACTGATTTTTCTTTTTCCTTTAAAAATGTTCTCCTTGGTTTTTTTGAGCATGAGAAAGAGAAAGCTAATCATTATTTTATTGTAAATCTTAATTTCCTAATTGCTAAGTATCATATCCATAAGTGCAAATTTAGAAATTCAAAACCTTCTTTTATTGCTTTTAAAAATGAGCTTGACCATTATCTGGACACCGTCAGGTCCTCTTCCAATACTAAAGGTCAGAAAACTATTTTGTTATACTCATCTGTGGTCTCATAATTGTAATTGTACAAATATGTGCTATATATATTTCTCCCTTACAATGTGTTCTTACTCCCCCTGGCATATGTGTACTTGATATTGTTCTTATATGTATCTTTTATTTATTTATTTATTTTTTGGTATTGGCATTATGTATATCATCTTGATATTGCATTAAAAAAAGATGAGTGCTTTGACAAATTTAATGCTAATTACATTTGTATGTAATTATTTGTTTGTTCCTAATCTCAGGGGTAAGGTTGACTGACTTGCGAAAAATTAGATCAAAAGGAGGGTGAATGTGAAATCCTATCTGTCCTACTCTGATCCCTGGATGTGGATTCTGTCATTCATGGCACAGAATCATTGACTAAGGGAGATAACATGAGACTGTTGAAGTTTACAGCACATAGACTCCAGAGTGAAACTAGAATCTTCCTTGGCCAGTAAAGTTATTCGCAGGGGAAATTAGCTTGGCTGAGTAGAATTAGTTGTAGTGGCATGCAGTTTTCTGTGCAAATTGATTAGCTATTGCTTAGGCTATATAACTTGACTTGAGTATAGGATCGGTAGTCATTCATTTAATCAGTTCATTGCAATCCGATTTGTGCTGTTTGTAGTTTATAAGATGTGTTTACATTGAATTATTTTGCCCTGCCCTTAGACTTGCTAATGCTCTGTCAGTTTAGACTATTTCAACTGTGGTTTTAAGGCTATTTGCAAATGAAATACAACTGGCTTACCATTTGTTTTCTTAACTGCTCTTTGATTTAAATTGTTATTTTGATTCTGTAACTATGCTTATTTTGGGCAGCATAATGAACTCGTGAATACCGATTAACTTGTTTCTTTACGGTGCCATGGACCAGTCTTTCCCGTTTTTTTGATAGGTGTTCCCTGGCACATCTGTTGTTCTTATCCGTTTGTTTTTACTTCCTCGCGATGACATCAGATTCATCACCAATCTTAATCCACAGAAAAACATCCTCTTTCTAAATGAAAGTATGTGTTTGGGGGCTGAAAGATATTAGCATTTTAGCACCCATTCATGTTCCCATTTTTAGCCCCTGAGCTGCACAGTGCTGATTGGATCTGCCTGAAATTATGTCTCTGAATTGTCTCCTATTCGCTGTGATTCTGCGTTTATAAGTATTATAGTGGTGGCAAAGTAATTATCAGGCAGGTGACATGTGACCTTTCCTGTGTGTCATAAAGGGGGGAAATTGCGCTTGTTGTCACTTGGCACGGCCCACTGTACCCTGATCCAATCAGAGAGCTGTCTACACTTTGCTAATGCGATCAGTGGCTTTATTCCCAGCTCAAATCTCTTTCTAATGGAATGACAGAACTCACTGCCTTCAGGACATGACTCTTCCATCCTCCCCCAGAAACTCGCATGTGTCATTGTGTCTGTTTTTTTTTCTTCTTCTTCTTTGAAGGAATTTGAGAGTGAGTTTGTATTAAAACTTGACAGCGTCCAGGAGGATGATGAGGAGTGATTTGGCAACATAGATTGGGCCAGGTGAATTTTACATCTATATCCTCCTCAGGATTGGCAGGGTACGCATTGTCTTGCTTGGACTCAGTGGAATTGTGACTAATCACTTCTGCACAGCATATTTCAATTTCCTAATTTCCAGCATCTGCTCAATCTGCCAGGTACTGCAATTCCTCTGTGATCCAGATGAGGGCAGGGCATGTACATTTTCTATTGTCGTCGTGCACCCTGCTGCCTTTTATCGGCGTGAATCACATTGAATGTTCCCCATTTTGACGTTCTTTATATATCTTGCTGCTCTATTCATAAATACCGGAACACCACTGAGCAGTGTTATCCTTCATTCAGATTTGGCATAAAACTCTAGCCCTTGCGGGCTAAATGGTCTGTGTAATTTTTAGCGGATTTGTCGGCAGATAGGCTTGAACTAGTAGCACCGTATCCATCACAAGCTCATTTCACGTGTCGGCTTCTAGGTGCTATCCATGTTCCTCCAGCTTACTCGGGAATCCTGTTGGATGTTTGCGGAAATGGCTTTGTCATCATTACAATTGATTTTCTATTTGTTTAACTGACGGCTTGCTTAATGGATAACTTGTTTAGTTTAATATAGCACAGTTACCATGGGAAGTAATATATTCCTATTTGAACAGAAGGGTGGCACATCTGAAGACTTTAAATGAAAAAATAAATTTTATAAGCAAACTACTGAGTCACCCTCATGGCTCTAGCTTCTCTAAATTCAGTTTCATTTTTAAGCTTAAGTTGTACAATTACAGGAGAGCCCTGTTGTAATCCTCTCACGTACATCCCAACCCACTTTATATTACCTTTTTTTTCTCTCTAAAAGCCTTATTTCTATTTAGTGCACTCCCTTTAGTTGGGGTGTTTATGTGGATATTAATTTGAGAGTGCTATCGTGCCCTGGAGGCTTTTGTTGGAGTTCTGCTCGGTGCACTGTAAGCAGCGAAACATGGTGTAACTCCAGCTGTCTTCCAGCCTGAGTGAAGGTCTTGCCTGTCCATCCTTCTCAACAGAGGATACGATCGCTAGAAGCCAAAAATATAGTTTAGCGTCTCATATTAGTATGAAGGGTGCAGAGGCCAGATAGAGACCTGCACCAGTTGACTATTCTGTCATAATAAAGTTGACATGTGTATGATGGGCTTTCAGGCACATTCAACAGTTTGGAATAACTGGGCAGAATAATACAGACAATTAAATAATTAAAAGGCCTATAGGTAAGCCTTTTTGCAAACACTGCTGATTATCATATTATTGCTTTGAAATGCGTCAGCAGTCCTCTTTTTTGAATGATTTGAGTTCAAAAGCTCCAATTTTCTTATTACACAGAGCAGGCCGTGGGCTTGCCTGGGCGTAGTAGCATTTTTTTATGTGTTCAGGGCAGTTCACATCAAACAAACTGTAAAGTACTGCCTGCCCGCTCTCTCGCTTTGAAGGCAGACCAAAACGCGCATTGTTTCTGTACAATACTGGACAGAGTTGTACTTGATACAGATTTGTCACGGAGCTCTGGACCTCGCAAGCAAAAAGGTCTGTGCAGTTTTCACCAGGTCTGTCTGCAAGTAGGCTTTAACTAGTAGCTCCATAACCATCATTTGAGTTAATGATTTGAGTTCAAAAGCTCCAGGTTTCTTATTGTGCAGAGCATGGCCATGGATGCCTGGGCATGCTAACAGTTAACATGTGTTCGGGGCAATGCACTGGAAAAAAAAAAAAAAAAAAGAATGTACTGCCTGCCTGCTCTCTCGCTTTGAAGACAGACCAATTGCACTTCTGTGCCAGGCAATGGCGTCTCCATATGTTGGTGTCCTTGATTTTGTGTGCAGATATTGTCACAGAGGGGTAAGCTGGAGCTCTGGAAAGGGGCTGGACTGGAGTCTCAAAGGACTGGAACAGCTTCTCACAATGGGAGCTCATGCTGGCTAATTTTAGTTAGCCTGCTGTAAAATGAGGAATTGGAGGACGTGGATTCTTTAACTCTTTCTTCTCTTCTCTCTGACTCTCAGTGTCATTTTTTCAGGGTGACTGAAAGAACTAACCAGTGCTTCTTTATGCTATTGTGTCTGCAGAAGCAGCATTTAAAGGCTCATACAGACACAAGATGGAGGAAGATGCACACTGTGACAAGATGGCCTAATTCCTGCTGATAGAAACACATCTATGCCTTTTTGGCATTAGAAGTTAATTAGAAATTTGGTTGGACGTTCGGAATGGGAACATTCATGCTCGTGAACAGTAAATAGTACTATTGGAGCTTCACTGCTACCCATTGTCAATTATTGAAAACAATCCGCAGGAGGACTTACTCATTAATGCATTAATTGAAGTGTTTATTAAAGTGACATTTTCTTACAAAATAAAGAATGAAATTCAAATTGAGCTCAGATTATAAAAAAGCAGTATGCTATTAGGGCTGGCTTTACGGTCGAGGTTCTGCTTTGAAACCGGGTCAGAAGTGGCACGCGTGCTGCTTTTGCTCGCCGAGCAGAGTTTTGGATAAGAACTGTGAGGCTGTGAGCCATGGATAGAGCAATCTGAGGCCTTTTTAGCGTCTGGCATGCCAGCTCTGCTGGTGAAGTATCTGAAAACAAACAGTACCAGCTGCTGCTTCTCCACCTCCCTATCAGCCCAGAGATGAGAGTTCAGTCTGAGGTCAGAATATGCGTGTCATCAGGCTGAAGGAGCAGCTTTGTGCGCCTCACTCTTCATTAACTGTGGCCTCCAGTCATGACAGCATCGCCTAGCTTCTCCTTATCAAAGATAACACAACTGTGGGATAACTATGAGAACAACTTATAAAGCTAACAGTGGGAATTGAGCTAGTACACGGGCTCCTTAAAGCAATGAAAGATCAGTGGATCAAATCAGACACACTGTTCCTATTCATGGATGCATGAGCAGTTGCCCAGTCCATGTGGACTTTCAAGGTTTTGTTTCCAATTATGATATATACCATTTGAATGTCACTGCAATTCATACATATGTGACACAAATGCAGTTTTGAATATGTTGCCTGTGTGCATCAATGGATGAAGTGTTATGGGATTACTCCAGCGGCATGCCATCAGATGTTCAGACGGCCATCTGTAACTTCATTCTTTACTGCATGATTGCTCTCAAGCTGTGCCCATTTAAGTTCGCCCGATTAACAATCAAACTATTCATTGACTGAACAACCAAGACTAATATATGACCTGCAATGATTAAGAAATGACAGTGACAACATGATTGCCAGTTGGCTAAATTTACGTAATTGATGTGAAATTATAAGGATGGTAATAAATGCAAAAAATCCAAAACTCTCTCTGACTTGGCTCCCCCTTGGATTTTTTTTTGCATTTATTTGGATATTTGCCATCCTTACTATGTCATTCCGCTGTGTGTCGTGCCTTACGATGCCCTTTGAGTTGTGACTATATTCACAATACAGAACAAATTCTCGTACCCCATTGCTTAATGACCCTCGCAAATTCATTGTCACAATTCTGCACCGTTTCATGAGCAACATTAGTTCAGAATTTATGAAGACACATTACTGTGCAGGCTCACAGTTTTGAACGGAGCAAATCCACTCAACTGCAACTGCATGTTTCTTCTTCTGTGATTATGGCGATGGCAACCACTTTACGATCTTCACAACTTTTGGATCAAGCTTAAAAAAGCGCTTTGAATCCTTTAATTTCCACAGAAAGCTCCTTAATACAAAAAACATAATGCCAGAATAATTGAAATGCAACCCCAATTCCGAAATTTTTGGGACAAAGTGTAAATTGTGAATAAAATCAAAACGCAATGACTTTCTAATCACACCAGCCAGTATTTTATTCACAATAGAACAAAGATAACATAGCGAATGTTGTAACTGAGAAAGTTTTACGATTTTATCCACAAAATGAGCTCATTTCAAATTTGATCGCTGCTACAGGTCTCAAAAAAGTTGGGACAGGGGCCTGTTTACCATGGTGTAGCATCCCCTCTTCTTTTTAACAGAGTGGAGGCGTCTGGGCTTTGACGAGACAAGTTTCTTGAGTTTAGCCATTGGAATTTGATCACACTCTTGTTTAATACAGGCTCCCAGCTGCTGAAGAGTTTTGGGTCTCTTTCGACGCACTTTTTGTTTAATTATGCGCCAAATGTTCTCTATCTGTAAAAGATCAGGACTGCTGGCAGGCCAGTTCAGCACACAGACTCCTCTACTACGAAGCCATGCTGTTGTAATAGCTGCAGTATGTGGTTTTGCATTGTCCTGCTGAAATACACAAGGCCTTCCCTGGAATAGATTTTGTCTGAAGGGGAGCGTATTTTGCTCTAAAACCTTTATTACCTTTCAGCATTCATGGTGCTTTTTAAAACATGCAAGTGTCCCACACCATATGCACTAATGCATCCCCATACCATCAGAGATGCTGGCTTTTGAACTGAACGCTGATAACAGGAGGGGTGGTCTTTCTCCTCTTTAGCCAGGAGGACACAACGCCCATGATTTCCAAAAAGAATGTCAAATTTGGACTCGTCTGACGACAGGACACTTTGCTACTTTGCTACAGTCCATTTTAAATGAGCCTTGGCCCACAGAACACGGTGGCGCTTCTGGATCATGCTCAACAATGGCTTCCTTTTTGCATGATAGAGTTTTAGGTGGCATCTGTAGATGGCACGGCGGACTGTGTTTACAGATAGTGGTTTCTTGAAAAATTCCTGGGCCCATTTAGTAATGTCAATGACAGAATCATGGCGGTGAGTGATGCAGGGGCGTCTGAGGGCCTGAAGGTACGAGCATCCAGTCAAGGTCTTCGGCCTTGTCCCTTATGCACAGAGATTTTTCCAGTTTCTCTGAGTCTTTTGATGATGTTATGCACTGTTGATGATGAGACCTTCAAAGCCTTTGCAATTTCAAGTTGAGGAACATTGTTTTTAAAATATTCCAGTTTTTTTACGCAAACCTTCACAGGTTGGAGATCCTCTTGCCATCATTACTTCTGAGAGACCCAGCCTCTCTAAGACATCCCTTTTATAGCCAATCATGTTACATACCTGATGCCAGTTAACTTCTGTTCTTTCAGCTGATTCTCTTATATATTAAGTGCTTTTTTAGCCCTTTTTTGCCTGTGTCCCAACTTTTTTGAGACCTGTTGCAGCCAGAAAATTTGGAATAAGGTCATTTTGTGGATAAAAAATGTAAAATGTCTCAATTTCAACATTTGAAATGTTATCTATGTTCTATTATAATAAATAACATTTTGGTTCGTGTGATCTGAAAGTCATTGCATTTAGATTTTATTCACAATTTACACTTTGTCCCAACTATTTCGAATTGTATGTAAATGCAATGCAAAACAAAGATTGAAGGCAAGCATGGAATCAAATTATGACTTGCCATCAAATAGATTCACTTCTTTGGGATGTACGATCTGAGCATGCTTAGTAATTGTGACGCAGCTTTTTTAAGCAGTGAAAAATGAAGTTACCAAAGGGTTTTGTTACCACCAATGAACTGCAAGTTGATAACATATGTGACAGTTGAAGGGTCCTGTCACTGGAAGTGTCTCCTAATAAGTACATGCCCTGGCTACCTTGCCAACGAGCCTGGCTCTTTGGCGACGTGGTCAGCGCGCATGACTCTTACCCGGGAGTCTGGAGGTTCAAGTCCCCACCCGGGCCCTCCTTCGGCCTGCTACATTCTGGCGTAATCGGCAGGATCTGGGGCATCCTAATGGATGGCAGCATGCATCAAGCATGGAGCGTGAGGACATGCTCATGAAAGAGGGGGAGAGATGTGACAGTTGAAGGGTCCTGTCACTGGAAGTGTCTCCTAATAAGTACATGCCCTGGCTACCTTGCCATTGAGCCTGGCTCTTTGGCGACGTGGTCAGCGCGCATGACTCTTACCCGGGAGTCAGGAGGTTCAAGTCCCCACCCGGGCCCTCCCTCGGCCTGCTACATTCTGGCGTAATCGGCAGGATCTGGGGCATCCTAATGGATGGCAGCATGCATCAAGCATGGAGCGTGAGGACACGCACATGAAAGAGGGGGAGAGATGTGACAGTTGAAGGGTCCTGTCACTGGAAGTGTCTCCTAATAAGTACATGCCCTGGCTACCTTGCCATTGAGCCTGGCTCTTTGGTGACGTGGTCAGCGCGCATGGCTCTTACCCGGGAGTCTGGAGGTTCTGGCCTGCCTGCTACACATAGGTTTTTGAAAATCAGTTAGTCATCCATAGTCTAAACCAGAGCAATCTGGCAAATATATTTGAAAAATTGACTGATTCATTATTTCACATTTTGATACCACATAAAGATTTGTCCATTGGTCAAGTAACTATATTGGTGACACTGTTTCTCCTCTGTCTTTCTACAGTTAGGATAACAGGTTATGCAAGGGTCATGCAGTCCCAATCAGCTAACTTTATTGTTGATGGTTCATTTGATTTAATTTTATATCGTTATGTAAGGCAGACTGAGGTATTTGTGATGGGCATTGGAACGATACCTAATCAATGCAACGGTAAATTACTGGGCCGGGAATTGATTTTTCAGTTGCCCTCCAGTCGGCTTGCTTTTGAATGAATGGAAACATTTTAATTCAGTTAGTTTAGGATGCACCAGAGATAGCTTTATAAGGACCGTGAGTCTTCGGGAAAAGCAATACAAAACCTATTGGGCTCATCGACTTTGTGTTTGCTTGTTTTAATGGAATCAGTGCAGTATGTTAAATTGCTCAAGCATGTTAATGGATGCTTGGTGGAGAAGCATCGCTGTTGTCTCATTTATTTATTTATTTCTTACTTTCTCTCAACCCCTGACTTGTGTTGCAGTCGACGAGCAGTAACAGCTCAGTGATTTCTGGATATTTCAGAGGTATGCAGCTCATTCTCTTTTATGTTGCAATATTCGCTACGAGGCAAGAACCAGCCTGCCTTACATTTTAAGAATTTTAGGGAGATTCTCTTCCCTTTTCCTTCTAGCCAATGAGAGCTTATTTACTGGTTCCTCAGACAGTCGTTTTCTGTCCTAATTGAAAAATGGGAGGAGCATTGTATGTCGCATGTCTGTCGAAAGTTTACTGGTTTCGTCCTATTTCTTTTCAGAGCAAATGTAATGAACTGAGACATTGAGACTGTACTCTCAACCATCATGAGCAACAATAACGATCAGCCACTTTGATCGATTATTCTGGAGCACTGTGTGAGATGATGAAAGATGGGTCTGTTAGAATGGCAGTCATAAGGGGTCTGGCGTCTTCTAGGGCTGAGTGGATTGGGACAGTCTCAGCTCAGCCCTCGCTGCCAATTCTGCTTCTGAACCCACTTCTCCCCTGGCCCTCTTATCTCCTCCGCCTCTGTACCTTTGGCCTCCACCCCCACATCTTCGAATACAAGACACTCATTGTAATTCTAGACCCATCTTTACGACCAGGAACTATCTACCCAGAACTATCATCTCTCTCCATTTTCCATAGTGAGGTCTGTTGGGTTAATTATCCTATCTACTCACATTCACTGCCAAACTGCTTCAACTGCCAGCCACCACACCCTATCGCACTATTTGCTATGGCTGCATTAGTCCTTTGCATAAAGCGGATTTTGTGCTGCATACAATGCCGGTTTGCAGAGCTCTTCTGTTTCGTGTCACTCGTGACATTGTGAATGAATTGTAATCAGCAATAACATTCTGGAAAATGCTAATGGTTGAGTGTAGATGTCCTCTGGTAATGTGAAGCTGTGAGACTGGCGTATGGGATTCTGTAGATGAGAATATTCTATCCCATAAGTGCACAATCAGATCAGTTAAAGAGTTTAAGTTCAATACAGTGGTGCGCCAACAGACTCTAAGCAAAACAAAAGTGGTCAGAACAGCTTAGTGGAGAACATGCTTAGGGCACTCCAATACAGACGAGTAGCATACTGTACTTTAGTGAGGGTTCTTCTGACTGAAATTAAATTATTAATTAAGGAATTAAAGATGTGTTATTTCTGATGTGTTTGTAACATTATGTGAATAAGTTTATTCATTTCTGCGGCGGTCACGAAGATGAGGACTGCGTGGCAGAAGCTGATATCTCTGCAAGGCTGCAGTACTATTATACAACTAAAGTGTTGGTGTTTAAGATCAAATTACAAAAATGGCTACTTTGAGAGCACCTCCCAAATTGCAAAATACCACATGCAAACGTATTCACTGTCAGTCACCAAAATAAACAACTTGTTGTCAACCAACAATGGTAATCAGCAAAAACCTTGTTTCTACAATGGAAGAAAAGCTCTGTTACTTTTAAGTGTAAAAAATCTAGCTCAAGGAAGACTGTGCACACTGTTCATCCTAAATGCTACCTTCTGCAGTTCTAATTATAATCAAGGACACCTTTTTAGCTACGGAGAATAATCTTGTCTTTTTCCATGCAATTATTCTAGACTTGCTCAATGCTTGGCTAAGGTTTTTGATGCATCTGCAGTATAATAGATGATATTATGTGCTTGGAACGAGCATGCACACATATACATTCACGCTTTCTCGTTCACTGACAGTATGTCGTTCGTCAGGCGTGGGGGAATCACAGTGGCTGGTTTCTTGCTCTCTCCTGAGTGTTTTTGTGTTTCCCTGTGGAGCAATGAGAACAGGAAGTGACCTCGTCTGCAGAAACAACCTGCTCTATCTCCGTTTGACCCAAATCACATGGTCTCTCTTTCCTTTTGTCCACATTCCAGAAATCTAGTGTGTCAACGTGGTTCATGCGGTTAAGAGCGGAAAAGAAGATGGAGTAAAAGTGGAGGCTGAATGTTGTCGTGGCCAGGCTGGCTGTCACAGGGCCCTTGTGAAGATCACATTAAAGTGCCCTCACTGACAGATGGAATATGCCGTGTGTTTTTACTCCTATGGCTAGGGCAGTTGCTTAGCAGTTGTGTGATGTTACATTTTTGTAGCAGCCTCCTTGTGAAGGGAATCCAATAGGCATTCAATCATAGTTGTAATATTGCATTGACAGTTGAATTATTTGATTTTGAATCCTTGTCTTCAAGCCACAGTTATTATTTTACTCATGAGTAACTTGTATATTAAATCCACTTGGATGAGAGTATTGGCTGAACCCACAAAAATGAAATACAACAATCAGCCACAAGATGGAAGGCACCTGCCTAATTTTGTGTAAGTCCGTCTCCTGTCGCCTTTGTAATTCCTGAAACCAGAGTATCCCGGCAAAACATTTCCCAGAGTATCATGTTCCCTTCACCTTCTTGTTTTCTTCCCTCAGTGTATCCTGGTGCCCGCTCTTCCCCAGGTACTGAATGGTACACATGTACCCGGCTGTTGCACATGATGTATTAGGAAACAAGACTTACTGGATCAGCTGACCCTCTTGCTATGCTGCAAGGTTTCATTCTGATGCCCTTTGCAGATGTGCCAGAGATGCCCTCAGAGATGTGCCCTCTGCAGGCATTTTTGGCAGTGTCCGGTGTTATAATGGGCGCCCCAACTGGTCTGCTGCTACAACTCCAATTCCAAAAAAGCTGGGACGCTGTGTAAATTGTAAATAAAAACAGAATACAATGATTTGCAAATCTAAAAAAAAAAAACACATTTTATTCACAAAAGAACATAGACAGCATCAGATGTTGCGTGAGACGTTTTACCATTTCATGAAAAATATTCGGTCATTTTGAATTTGAGACAATGGACATTATTTGCTTCATCTGCGAGTGGTTTTAGTGTTTTGGCTAATGAGTGTATATAACCTGAAACATAGAGACTGCTCATGGAAATTGTTAAGTGGTTGCTATGGTGATGAGGAAGCACTGTTGATCTGGACTTGTGAAAAAAGCAATGATAAGCGATGAGCCTTTTTCCACTGGATTACTCAGGCTGAGCCCACAGGAATATGAGAAATGGTGAGGCCTTTTTATTCCACTGGACACAGAATTGAGAGCAATCTCTGGAAACGGTTCCACAGAAAGATTGATAGGGGCCCTCTAACATACTCTAATAGGAAAAGTGAGAATGAAATCTCTGTTTTCATTGACCCAGGAGGAATGATTTATGGCCCGAAAAACAAATCCAGCTTTTGTTGTTCATAAAATGACACTTCTACATCATATTTTACTTAATTACTCCATTATTCAAGCTGGGTTCATATGCTTGGGTCATGATTCACTTGCCTTTCAAGAAGACTCTTAAATAAGTAATCAAACCATGGCTCTCAGGGTTTAGTGTTCAGAGGTATGTCCTTACTGGTCCCAATCATGTCCATGACACTAATACTTTCCAGTGACTTGTCCATCTCTACTTCTGTATTCTGTCTGACATTCACAGCCAACAGGCCTCTGTCAGCATAAATGCATAATATCTTTCAAAATCTTTGTACAGGGTGTTTGTTGTTGTTCACTTTCAAGACACAGTTTCATTGGAAGAATTAATGGCTTGGTGAATATTTAATACATTTATGCAGCTGGAACATTTTAAGCCCCGCAGAAATGTTTCCCGGGGAACAATTAAAGCACCTCTTTTGGATGCGAAGAAGAAAAAACCTCTGTTTACTGGACAGGTTTCCAAACCTCTATGCTACTTTTCCACCCACAACAGTTTCCATCATTTCTATTCTGGGTGGGTATTTTCAGCCAAATATTTTGAAATCGGTGCCTAAATTTATCTTGTGCTTCTAAGTCCATCATTTTGAGGACCACAAATATGTTTCACCCATTAATTAAATTAATTCTGGGCAGAGCTGAGTTACAGCTTCACTCGAACCTCTTTTAGTGCTTTACAGCCCAGCTGGAGGCATCAGAGTCTGTTGTGCCTTTAGTAACCTCTTCAACTATGCAGACCCAAATGTGGGTTTGTCGAATGCAGCTGCTTTATTCAAACTTGGAACTTCAGGCTTATTTTAATCTCTGGTCAAAATCTCATGGTTTCCAGTGATCCCAAATCGTATGCCCTGTTGAATGACTGGGAAATGAGCATAAAAAGCTGTGCAAGATAAATACATATTTTCTTTTAAATCCTCCCCACCGTCCCTCCTCCCCCATTGGAAGACATTTATGTAAATGATTAACCAAATCAAGAAAAGCAGTTTACAAAATCAACAAAATTACTGAATTGCACAAAAGACAGATTTAAGTTGGATATTTACTTTCTGATGTAATACTGTGGCCATGAAAAAAGGGCAACCTGGGTTTGAAGGGGTGAGGTGAAGTTGTACATTTCGATATTCATGGCTTTATTACACTAAAAGTCATACATCCTGTGGGCTATAACACAAAAGAGGCACCATCAAAGTGGCCCACTAAATTTGGCATTAGGTCATAGGCTGTGATTAAAAACCATTCTGCTCTGAATGACATAGTCCTCTACTGACTGCCGCTGGCTTGTTTATCTATCTAGGTCATAAAAGAGTATGCTAGCCAAGAGTCTCTAAATAACAGCTTCACTATGTTATTAGCATGCATAAAGTGGTTGTTAAGCTGAATTGTCAGGCCTTGTTCAGAAGCCACTAGATCTGCAGTGGTAACGGCCACGGTGTATCATTATAATTCGGAGCAGAGCCAAAATTGTGGAGAAGAGAGGCAAGTGTAATATGCAGCAGAGCTCCCTTGGGTGACATATTTCCTGTTTTTCTTTAGAATTCCCTGATCCCTTTGGCAATGAATGCACTTTTTCTTAGTTTTGAGCGATGACATATTTAATATAAGCTATCAAAGACTAAAATAACTTGAAATGTGTTCAAATATTTTTGGAGGAGGCTCATGTATTTGTTCCCCGTCTCTTTTTAAACATTGTTAAAAAAAACAAGAAATGAAATTAATGTTTTCCAAGCTGCGGACATTAGGGTTGTTTCTAACCCTCCAGGATCCTCTACCCTTCCTGGCCTCCAGTACAAAGGCAGGTTAGATTTCTGCATCTGAAAAGACAGGAGTTGTGCGCTTTTGCCGTCCCTCTTTGTTTGTCTCCAGAAGCGAGTTACGACCCGTCTGCCGCCCAGCTGCTTGACCCGTGTATCAGGGCCGCTCACTCATTGGCTGCTGTGTCTACTGGCCGCAGACAAACAGGAGCTCCCCTGAGGGGGCATCCCCAAAACCTGGACCTCTCAGAGACTGGCTGCAACAGCCAGTCAGGTGCTGAAGCTGGGCACTGATAGGGGAAAAGTGACCTGTGGCACCATGGGTTTGCTCCAGTTACCAATCTGCCTCACCTCTCCCACTTTTAAGCACTTAATTTTCTTTCTTAATTTTTGGGTCATGGAAGAATAAACTGATGACCATTATCACCTCTGGATTCACCCTGTTGGTCAAAGAGCTGCTCTGCAGTAAAGTGTCGTGGAAGTCCTGTGGATTCACAGAAACCGAATGCAGAATATCTGGAGAAATGTTTTTACAACTGTACCCCCGTGAAGTTTCACATTTGTATGCACCGAGCTCTGGGGTACAGCCAATTCATTTCACAAAATATGGCTGGGATTCAACAAGCACTCTTGCCATGTTCTGCTGTAAATAATCTTCTACAGTTCATTGTAATATGAATAAGGTGGCTTATATACCTGTTGACTCCGCTTTGAGAGAGAAAAATTTGGCTTGTATTTTTTGGTGTAGCCGGGGCATGTCAGGTCATTCAACTTCTCTTTCTGTCCCTTCTTAATATGCTTCAGCAAGACGCAAGAAAATGGCTTGCACATGTCTAAAGGGAATGCTGAACAAGTTCCAGCGCTTCCATTCCTGTTCCCTTCCCCTCTGCCTCGGAGATCCGTGCCAGATTTTACCTTGAGCTCAACTTTTCTTCCCTCTTCAATGGCATACCAACTGCCCCTGCTCCACTGCATGTGCAGAAAACTTATCTGCTGGGAAGAAGACGGCAGTGTTTGCTTCCTCTGTGAGTGAAACGAGAGTGCTATTTTCCCACCGTTCCCCAAACTATCCTGAGCTGCTGATTTTACACTCTCGGACATGGAACGGGGAGTCCTGTACCCCTGAGACAGCCGAGAGCAACGTGAGGCACGGGATTCAGAACTTTATTTCTGGTTTTCTGGGAGTTTTCCACCTCTGGAGTTACTTAAACAAGTTGGAACAGAACACGATACCTGAGAGGCTCTTTTCTAAGGAGGAACCATGTCGGGCTCTGCGAGGAAGAGCACAGGGAGACCGTCCTATTACTACAGGCTGCTGGGCCGGACCAGGCTCCGGAGACAGCGCAGCAGATCCCGCAGCCGAACCCGACCTGCCAACAGGGGTAACTGTCTCTCTCTCTCCCTGCTGTCCTCTCTGCCTCGGTCCCGTCTGCAGCCTCCAGCCTGAGCACTTGGGCTTCCTCGTGTCAGCGTCTGACACAAGCTCTCTCTGTCAGTCTCTGCTCTGTTATATCACGGATTTTTTAAGGTGCTCATATTGAAACTGCTCCTTTTCACTCCACAAGTGAAGACCTGTATGCGGAGAACCCAGCCCAGCCAGTGTGTGTTTATGTGAAAACTATTAATCCATTTATTTCCAGAACAATCATACAGCAAGAGCTAATACTTTTAATATGCCATATTCAGGGACTGAAATGACTCAAATGCGTTTCCATGGGCTTAAAAACAGCTGCTAGCAAAGACAATGGAAGTGCCACATCTTAGCCTGTCGATTAGCTGGAAGCAAGGTGGCTTTAAGCTTTTTTTTGCAGAAAGAGGCAGCAAAGTGATCTTTCCTTTTCAGTAGTAATTGCTGCTGTCTGTACAATGATTACATTTTTGCCTCTAGATTCTTTTAGTTGATTGGGAAAGGTCTGGCATTGTTGCCCTTCCTTGATCTCTATGTATTTTTTGCAGTGTTTTTAGTCCGCAATGAAAAATGAAAAGAACCAACAGGCAACAACAAATTTATATGATCTGTACTCTGTACTCTGTTAGTTATTATATGAAGTCATTGTGCTTTGTTTAATAATGGCAAACGTGTCAAAGTTGTCTCACTCGTATAACTGCATACTCAGGGGTCTGGGCTCGGCTTTTTTTTTCTTTTTTCCTCTCCTGTCAAAAGGCAGCTTTCATTTATCTATTCAGCGGACACAAGAGGAATTTTTTACAGATACGTATTACAGAGCCTTTGTGGATATACCTTGTGAACGTATTTGTATTGCTTGGCTTATTTAATGACTTTCCCAAAAGTTTGTTTTCTGGCACTTAATGACATGAAACCTTAAATGATTTTTCATGTGTTCCTGATATTTGCGTCATAGAGCGCGTCTAGGTGTCCTTTAAGTCTTCTCTGCTACTCTGATTCGTATAACAGAATTCAGTCTTGACAGTAACACCGCTGTGTCAATACTTGTCCAAGGCTTGGAGTGCCGAATACACATTCACCAGTGTATCACATTCTGCAGGACATCTTCAGGTTAAGTGCCACCTACTTATAAAAGTGTACTTCCCTGTGTATGCAGAGGGGGATAGAAAACCCTGTCTGATTTTTCTACAGCACATTTAATTAATGATTATCTGTTAAAGGTAACATTATAACAGTTGCTTTAAAAGATGTCTGATTAATTTATGGCAAAAATAATGTGTAATGACATTCTGTTCCTTCTCCACTGAAGAGTCCCACACTAATTCTTTAATTAATGAAATAATAAAATGGAGAGAGATGTGTTTTTGAGAAGGTGGTCATCTCTGGCAGTGGCTCTTATCACAACACCGCATTGTGCGCAGTGCAACGCGGTCTCATCACGGCAGTTGGGATTACCTCATGTTTTCAACATGTCGTCTGTCAGTTGCTATGGAGAGCATGTACATCTGATTGTGTTATCAGGCCCGGGCAAACAGTGAGAGGCATCGGATTGAGTGGAATGTTTCAAACAAAGAAGAAGAATTGGCTTTAGTTCTCTGATCTCGCTCGCACATAAATCACAAGGGGCTCAAAGTCATGTAAACTCCACTGAAGAAGAATAATTGTGATAAGATTGTTGTTTTCTGATCCTGCTTTGATATTGTCCCAATAAGTTCTCTGAGCGTTATCATACGTTAAATTGCTATTTGCGTGTGTTTGTGTATGTGTGTGTGTGTGTTACGGAGTGTTTTGGTCGGCACACATGAAAAAATTTGAATCCACATCACAAATAATTAATTATCTAAATAGCCATGTACGTGCAGGCATTTTGGTCAGGAATTGATATCAGTTTCCTATATATCCCAATCCATTGCGTCCTTGTAAACAGTGAGTCCCTTAAATCTTATTTTTCAATGCCACAGCCCACTAGCGTGACACAGCGGTCCCCAGCACGCCTGCTGGGATGCATTATTCCCTGCGGGGCCTTGGAATATCAATAGCAGGTGGCCCCCGGGCCTCCCATTTTCTCTGGATTCCTTCGACAAAACGGTGTTGCATCACTATCCCACAGCTGCTTAGTGCTTTTCTGTGTTACCCTCATGGAGAGAAGGGGCACGCGCTTTGATGGGACCTCAGCTGTCGGGGCAGTTCAGATGATACTGTGGTTTCAACGCCGGGAGCATTGAGCTCCCTTCCTTTATTTTTTTAGAATCTTTTGTGAGGTATATGGCTTATTCTCTCCCCCTGTAAAATAGGGACAGATGAAGCTTTGATGCTGACCAGCTGTCTTTCTCACTCTTCACTGGAGAAACACAGTGCACTCCTGATTGGTTATGGATGCCGTCTTCCGTGTTCGCCCTCCCTCGCCCTAGCACTCACACTCATATGACCATGTAAAACAAAGAAGAGGAAATGAATTGCCTCGGCCGACCGAGAGTGTAGTTCTGTGTTTCTATCTACAGTATATAGTGTTATATGAACCGATGAAACATCCATTAATCTGCGACTCCAATTCCAAAAAAACTTGGCACATCATGGAAAATGCAAAATAAAATCAGACAGGACTGACTTTAAAAGTCCATTCACCCTGTGTTGAAAACAATACAACGACACATTATGTGATGTTCTAACTAGTGAATTTAAAGGCTTATTGCTACACAGTCTAAAAATTTGGCGCAGTTGACTGCCTACCACTTTGTACCATCAACGTGTCACACTTAATAAGCATCTGGGCACAGAAATCAAGTCAGAATTTTCCTCATTCCCCCATTATGCTGCTCATTTGCACAGGGCTTTTGTTGCCATTCATTTTGCTTTGAAAGAGGTGTTCACTTGCAAAATCTGATAAATGCCATATTTTAGATAAAGAAACCAGCATCAGTTTGGTTGATATTCCTTTGAATTCACAATAACACAAAATTGAGACAAAGTAAAAAATGAGACATTGTTTTGTAACAGCCCAACATCAATTTGATAAGAATGCACAATTAAAAGATATGATTTAAGAAAATAAAGCGGAGATTTCAAATACTCCATACATTCTCAGCTGGAGGCAAATCAGGACTCCAGGCAGGCTAATTCACCACCCTCTCTCTCTCTCTGTTTACGCAGCCATGCACCTGTAATCCGTGCAAAATGTGCTTTGGAATTCTCTTGCTTGAAAATGCTGGGACCTCACTGGAACAAGTGATAACCCAGAAGGCAACATATATTGGCAGCATATCTAGCTTCAGAATTTATGTTTATACCTTTCTGCATTAATGATGGCTTTGTAAAAGTCAAACATGCCATAACCACTGACCCACCCTTGAAAGACACTAGTATTTGGATGTGTGTTACCACAACTTTAATTAGTTTTGGTCAAAAAACCTGGCTGCCCCCCCCCCCCCCAATAAACCACTTGATGACTTGGCAAACCAAAAAATATGCCTCCATAGAATAAGAGATGACAGCGAGCTCAGAAAAGTTGTAGTGTTTTTCAGCGATGTTGATGTATAGATTCAGCCTTGCATGTTAAAGATTTGACGTGTATTTGTGGCTGTAGTGGTGAATGTGTTGACTGACAATGGTTTACCAAAGTATTTCTGAGCCTGCGTCATGATATTCATCACAGTGCTATGACGTCTCTTCAGACAGTGACGGTTAGGGCATCGGAGATCACATGCATTCAGAAGTGGTTTCTGGCCTTGCCTTTAATGCACAAACTTTGTCTGGCTACCTTCCATCTTTCAACTGCGTTAGAGGGTGAAATACCCAAAATCCTACTGATTTGTCTTTAAGGAATGTTCCTAAAGTAATGGATTATAAACTTAAGTTGTGCACCTGTCAGCAAATTGGTGAGCCTAGACCCATCTTTGCTCTTCAGGGATTAGGCCTTTATTTGAGCCTCCTTTTAGACTACACCATGATTTGCTCCCTTGTTTAACAATGCCTGCTTCCCATTGCCTTTTACTGCAACTATTTTCACATCACTATTGCTCCTAAATTGCCCCTATACAAACCTTTTTGGAGTCTATTGCAGTTATCTGATTTGAAGTTGCAAATATTTTCAATAAAAATTGAATTCTCAAGTAAAAGCATAAAATAATGTATTGACGTAGTTTCAATATAGCAGAGGGTGAATAGACTTTTCATGTCACTCCTTTTGTATTTTATATGCATTTTGCATAATGTACCAGCTTTTTTTTTAGCATTTGGCACACACAATTTATAGCAACGGGTCATATTGTCGCTAAATTATTTCACTGATGGTTAATGACATGTTAGTGGACCATCTGGCAGTGACCCCTGTATTTCACATTGATTGAGGTGGTCATAGAAACATGATAAACAAACATGGTGCATTGTTAGATGTAACTGAATAAGGTGACACTACACACACAAAACAGAACAGACGGTAATGTAGATGGGGATACAGATTATATGAACTTGTGGTTCAGGTACAAGAAGAGGATTCAGCTGATTACCTTCGCCAGCGACTTCGCTGACGAAGGTAATGTTTTGATCCCCGTGTATTTATTTGTTTGTGTGTCTGTCTGTCTGTCTGTGTGTATGTATGTGTATCGAATAACTCAAAAAGTACCAAACGGAATTTCATAAAATTTGGTGGGTTGATTTGGCATGACCTGAGGATCAATCAATTAGATTTTGGGAGTGATCGGGTCAAAGGTCAAGGTCAAGGCCACGAAAAGGTCAAAACCGACTTTCGGCCATATCTCGGTCAATTTTTATCCGATCGGCATGAAACCAACGCCAAAATGTGCAGAATTATATACCCGATCCTGTGATGTGAAACACGGTACAATGGGGTCAATACCCTTCTTTAGCGGTTGGGGGTCAAAGGTCAGGGGGGTCATTACCTTTCGAACTTAAAGGCGTATTGATGTAAAAAAAAATATATCGTACTCTTGTCATTCATCGATCATTTAAAAAAATAAAAATTGGTCCTCAGAGTTATGTGGCGAGGGATTCAGTGGCGTCGGCGAAGGTATGCGCTCTACTGAGTGCCCGTTCTAGTTTCTGTTTGCTTTCTACACAAAAAGCATATTCTGCGCATATTGGTTTTTTTTAAATATCATTTTATTTTATTTATTATATTATTGTAAGTAAATGAGAAGGATAAGGGCCAGAGTCATCTTGAACGTGCAAAGTATTTTTTACATTGGCTAATAACCAGGAAAAAGGTTTCCTGTTTACATCAGTGGTTTCAAGACATGCTGTCATTTTTAATCACTCTGAGGTAAAGGCATAGGTAAGGATTCATCTTCCCTCCGTTGTTGGTACGTTCAGTACATGCTTTGCAGGGCTGACTCCTTCAGCAGAGTACATACTTTGCTCTCCTCCTCAAAGGTTCCAGCAATGCAAAGTCTGCAATCCACTGCAGCCTTTGTGGGGTAATGCAAAGTAATTGGTCTACTGCTTTGAGGAGCTTGGAGGAGGAGTGCATAGTATGTACTTGCTGTAGCCTTTTATGTGGAGAGCTAAGTATGTAATCGGCTGAAGCCTTTAAAGAAGAAAAATAAAGAAACATCTCTGCACCATCATCACAAACTGACTAAAGACCTCTGCACCTGATACATCTCTTAGTTTGATATTTCCTCTTGTGGCTCTGATAACAAGAGTATTATTTTTCTTCATCAGATCAGCGAGGCTTGACTAGGGGAAGTGCTTACTGCGATTGCTCATTCTTAAAAGCCTCCTCTCAATGGCCCTTTAATGTAACGGGAGCCTCTCTACAAGCTAATCAAACAAATCAAATAAAATATTCCTGTCTTTGGCTAAGAAGCCCTTCTCAGCTCTGAATGATTGAACATCCCTTTTGCTTCCACCCAAAGCCCTACGAGCATTTTGTTTAGTTCTAGGCATTAAAAATATATACAAAGAGTGCATTCCAGAAACACTGGCGTTCAGTTCACCTTCCCTTCTGAAAACACTCGCTTCCTTCTCTGAACTGTTCTCAAACACATTTTAAAGACAAAGAACATTTTTTGCCAAACTAAACAAGTCAAGGCTTTTTTTGGTTCACATGGAAGAACAACATTTTGGCGAGTTACTTATAAAAATACACAAATGTTGACGTGTTACCTGTAATGATCAAGCACTGTTTGCTATGTGTGGCTCATAGCTCACCCCTATGCCTATTTAAATTTTGAAAAATGACTGCTAAATGATGCTTTGTGAGAATACATGTATATTTGTATATGTGTGTACTGTATGTCTCTAAGTTTCCTATTGTGCATGTATGTCTGTGGGTGCTTACATATTTTTGGCAGGCATCTAAAGAAAGAGGAATTTTGATTTATTCTGATCCTCCTAATATCTTCCCTAATTTAGTCTTGTGATTGGTTTCACCATGTCCGTAATGACATCCACTCAGAATCTAAAAGAAGAGTGCCAAGTTCTGACTGTTGGACAGATGGAAAGGCTCTTCAGGAGAGGAAAGGCTAATGACTAACCACTGACTTAAAAACTACTACAGGCATTCTGCTCGGATTCAAACAAGAGCCCATGACAGCCTGTTAGATTAGCTTGCGCTAAGTTAAAGTAACTGTCAATGAAAAAATGTGCATGAATTAAACCCTGACTTAGCTGCATTTGTCTGCATGTGTGAGAGTGCGTGCGCGGTTTGTTATCTGCGGGTCACCTCCGAGCAGTAATGAGGTCACTGGTGGAGAATGCCACACTGCAGCTGTCTCAAAGTCACTGCACTGATTGGAATTAGTGTGCTCCAGTGCCACAGGTTCTCCGTCAGCTGCAGCGTCAAATTGAGTGTGTCTCAGGAAAATACGACCGGTCTTGATTTCCAAAATAACTATTAAATAGAGATGAATACCATAGGCACTGCCTTTTGGCATCCCTAGCTTCAAGTCCTACAAAATCAGACGGTCGATTTTATTCACTATGCTGGGCTGTTTATCAGGAGTATTTTAAATAAATTGGAGATTTCCAGCTTCCTAATCCCTTGATGGATGATGCGTGGACACCCTTTACTGCAATTCCAAATTTATTAACAACCGTTATATAACTTGTTTGTCTCACCCTGCTAGAAACTGCAGTCATTCTGAAAAGTCATTAGAAAATTAGTTTACCTTCTTTTCTCCATTGAAGAATGGATGTGTCTGGCATTCAAGAAATAATTGCTCATCGACAATAAACAATTAATAAAAGTAATGTTTCCTGAGGTCCAGACCAGTCGAGTTTCCGTGAATGATGAATTGAAATCACTTTAAATCTCCATCTTAGAGCTTCTTTTCTGAAATTGTATGAACCTGCTTAATCAATTTAAATCTTTTATACATTTTCAGTTAATGTAGCCCTTTATAAATAACAAACTGTGTAGTTCTCTGTATATAAGATGTACAGAATTACTTTAGAAATAGCTGTAAATACTTTTTCGACCCTGTGGGAAATAAAAATTGATATTTATACTTTTCCTGATTGGAACGGCGAGCTCTATGGGAGGCTATGCACCAGGGAAGCATTTTTTAGGGGATGGTACAAGAAAAACAGAGCTCGTTCCTTCACCCGTTTCTGTGCTGCGATTGTTTGAGGAGGACAAATATCCTGGGGTTGGCCGGAGGTTCTGTGTGAGTTTGCAAGTCTGTGGTCAGTGCTAGCGCTCCAGTGGGATCTTAATGAAGTGGCTGACAGTAGGGGGCTCATCACCAAGGGATGAATAGGGGCTATTGTAAAGGGCCATGAGTAATGTCCAATAACACTGAAGGAGAGGTCCGGGCTCACCCACGCTGCTGGGTTCACAGGATCTCAGCTCTCACATACATCAGTGTGTCCACAAACCTGGAAGGGGTTCAACTCAAATTCACAACAGGTACCGCTGACAGATTTCTAGCTTCCCGGGAAGTTTTTCGGTCCACGTGGTAATTCACTGCTTGGTCTCCAATTCGAGCCAGAATGGATTATCCATCCATCATCATGCCTGAGAGACACTGTACAGGCATAAGACTCTATTCTAAGCTCTTTTTAGGGTTTTTATATTTAAATTATGTTCCATTGTTGGAATATGAATATTTACAGTTAGCTACATTGAATGGCGGATCAATGAGCAGTGACTCATGCATAAGAATCTCCTGGCTATGCTGGCCTCAGTCTGCATACACACTTAAACTGAAAGTAAACTCCACTATGAATATAGAAAGGCAATGTGCGCAGACTAGCCTAAGCAACTTTAAAGATGACTCAATCACATAGATCACAAGTAAGGGTGCACGGTGAATCAAAAGTCGTTGTAGAGGAGGAGAACACTACTGTAAAATTACGCCCAAAATATCTATGGCTAGCTACGGTAGATGAAACTCGCAGTTTAATTTCAAATAGTTTAACTTTTAACTGTGACTGCCAATGTAATTCTAAACTGAATGTGCCATGACACAACACAACACATTGTGGACTGGGAAGATGAGAAGACAAGGAAAAAACATGCTCCATTATTTTTTTTTCTCATCGATCTTGAAAACGGACTACGATTCTCCAATTTAACCTTCACTGGCGTGTTGGATGAAGCAGAGTCCACTATGCAGGTCAAATGTGCTGGGAAAAAGTATTTTCCATTATATGGGTCCCTTACAAGTTATGTCCAATGTTTATTTATCGCTGTTAGTGACATTTTCAACATTTTTTGAGATGTTTCTCAGATTTGAAAAAGGGACATGAAATGTTATTGATGTTCTCCTGAAGAAATAAAGGGAAAAAAAGACCACATAAATAAATGATGCAAAAGATAGCGCTTTGATTGACACGGAACAATTTATATACACCAAGCACACCCTTTGAAAGAAAAAAGAAAGAGAGAGAGATGATATGCCCTAAGACAGAATTTTGCAGAAAGTATGCTTCCATCTTCTGACAACCTGCTATTTTCTTTTGCTGAAATTTTGCCCAGGATTGACAGAGTTCTTCCACCTGATATAAATTGTATTCATAGTTCACCCCCACCCCACCTCCTTTGCATTTCTGTTGACAAACAAACAACAACAAAAAAAACAGTATGTGACTCTATAATACTTTTGGTGAAAACATTAAAATCCCTTGTTAATGGCCTTATGCTTAAGATGAGGAGAGAAAGGAGACAAAAAAATGTGACCCCTACTTTTGTGCCTTTATTTTCAATGTTTAGCTGTTTATCCCACCCTATTATGGTTAAATTTGTTTGGTTGGAAGGATATAGACAAAAGCCTCAGAAAACAGTGGGTGATATATTTAGCATGCACAATGCAAGAGGATCACACCAAGAACTAGCATTATTTATTTGATATGCAATGAAAAGCCCTTGAGCAGCAGTCGCCCATGGGACATGCATTTTAATACTGAGGATAAAAGCCACTATTACAGTTCTTTCAGTATCAAAGTTCAGGATGACTGACGGAATCATTTTAGCAGTAATTACACTGCACAGGTTTTGTTTTTTCTTATTTTCATTGTTCATATCTTTCATTGCGATATCTTCAATACGTTGTTGTGATGCAGGGCCCTGATAAAATGGTTCAGTTTCAAACAGGTAAATGTAGATAGAATGATTGCAAAGTGATCTCACCTTTTTTCTGGTGAGAGAGAGCCAGCATTCTGTGTGAGAGCCCAAGACTGCTGTTGCAACCAGCATGTGGCTATAGAAGTGGTAGTTTAATATTTGACTTGATGTGGTGTGGGAACTCCAGCAGCCTTCATGAACCATTATTCAGTATTGGGTTTCGCTTTATCAAAACATCACAGCTCAGCTCTGTATTTCAGATGTTAGGTATCACAAGTATAATTTCAGTAATGGTGTACATTAGTTATGTGTTTTAAAAACAGCCTGGACGTACAAGAGAATGCATAGGCCTGCATGTAGAATCATCGTGAAACTATTTTTTATTCCAGATAGCCGGCTGAAACCTTTTCTAGAGAAACTTGCTGATGAGATGAAGAGTTGCAGGTCCTTCCTCCTACACAGGATTCAGGCCTGCTTTCTCCAACTGTGCAATGCATTCTCCTGGTGCAAAAAAAAATATCTCCATATCCTTTATGCTGTTTTCTAGGAGAGGACTAAGTATGTGTGATTTTTGCAGGACTTTAATTCTTATTTCTTATTTTATGCAGTGCATCACCAGCTTCTTAATGTGGCTTGAATAACATTGTTTCAAGAATTTCCCGCACCCCCGACCCCTCAATTGTGTTATGTGATGTAGAGAAAGGCAACTGCCACAATTCATCTGTCACTCAGTGGTCAATGATTACCTGTTGCCATGGCAACTGACTCGCCCCTAACATCACTGAGAACCAAGGTAACAACTCATATAGAGACCGTAGGGCTGAGTGACAGAGTGCTATTCAGTTGTTTTACTTTTGTAGGTCCTTAAAAAAAACGAAATCTGTAATCCTTGAAGTGATAGCATAGTTATATATATGTTGATAACGTTTTGATGGTACTTAGAATGATTCTGCCTAGTGATATTGAAGCGGAGTGGATTACAGCAGCTATGATTTGAAAAAGACTATCCATTTATAGTGGCTGTGCACAAATGGGCTTCCTGAGAGGGAGTAAAATGAGATGATAATAGGAATAATACTGATAACTTTAGTCTGGAAAATTTAAGTAATCTGAAAAACTCTCACTGGATTTTTATTGCATGCTATTGTGATTATTTATGAACAATTAGGTTCATCAATATTTGGACAGTAACATAATTTTCATTTGGACTCTAAGCAACACAAAAATGGATTTGAAATGAATCCATTAATGTGTGGTTGATGGGTAGAGCTTTAGCTTTATGACCTGCATTTTATTCAAAACTACTTCATGAATTTTGCAAGAATTTTAAACCCCCCTCCCCCAATTATAGGGGCTCAAAAGTAATGGACAGACTACTATAATCATAAGTCAAATAGCCAGTTTTAATGCTGGAGTGTAAATCCTGTGCAGTCAATGACTGCCTCAGTTTCTGCCCTGATGATGCTCTGTGTGGTGAATCCTGCGGTTGTCTTTAGCTCCTGCTTGCTCTGGGGCCGTTTGGTCTTCAGCAGGTGGTAAACATACTCAGCCAGATTCAGTCCAAGGGATTGACTCGGTCATTATAAAATACTCCACTTTCTAAACTCGCTGACTGAGTATGATTTGGGTCATTTTCCATCTATACTGAGGCACTTTCTAGATAAGTTTTGAAGCATTTTGTTGAATTGCACAGATAACCCTATAAAATGTCTAATTTGTCCTGCTGCTTGTGTTAGCAGTCATTTGACCGAGACACACGAGGGAACGTATTCCTGTGGCAAACATACATGTCAGCACATTTACTTAACGGATGAGATGGAATGCTTGAAGATCATGAGCAGTTTCTTTCCTTCTCTATACTCCACCCTTCTCTTCACTCTGATAAAAAATTATTTTTGTCTTATCTGTCCATTGAATTTTGTTCCAGAACTGTACAGCTTTTATCTACTTCATTTTTACCAAGCCACCTGACTTTGAGGCTAATCAGTGGTTTGTTTTTTGTGGTAACCTCCCTGTATTTACTCTAGACACCGATAGACTCGTCCTGGAAAAAAAAAAATCTCTTGATAATGTCTGGATCTTGGTTGCAGCTGGGGAGAGCTCATTATTTTGGCATCTGCCACAGTTGTGATCTGAGGTCTTCCAAGTCTTTTGGTGTCCCTGAGTGCACCAGTGCATTCTGTGTTTTTTATTATTTTTTATGATGTTGAATAGTTACTTTGCCCCTGTATTTGTTTTTGCTGTTTCTATTGGGTTTGTTTTGATGAAATCAAGCCTGTTTGTTATCAGCTGAACAGTGGCTTGCTTCTCTGGCAGTGCCAACTCTTTTGATGTGATGTTGAAAGTCAATGAAATAATGAGGGAAAAACACACACCTGGTCATGGATCAGCCTTGCCGGCAATTACCCAATTAATTTTAGGTACCATAAAAATGTTGAGGCATGTATTAAAAAGTATGAAGTCTTACACCATTGATCTAACTTGGATTTACACCCTCAAATTTAAGCTGAATGAGTTTGAACTCATATTTCTTATTTCCAGTATGCTGCAGTAGACGGCTAGATTACAACTTTGTCATTGTCCAAATATTTACAGATCTATGTTTATCATCCTCAAAACAAAGGTTTTATGTGGCTTGACTCACCTTTTGCACATTGCAGGGATATATCTCTTCTTCTGTGACCAGTATTTTGGCTCAGAGGCAAACAAACTGTATAAACGCAGCATACTTGCTCGAGGGAGCAATAATCACACTTATTATTGCAGCAACAAGGAAGACGTTATGTAGATGAGTGACAGACCTATGCTGCTGCTCTGAATTTGTCCAGCACCATATTCCTGCTTCAACTTCAAAAGTTCTAAGAAGGCGGATGTTTGGCTTCTGAACAATGGGAAGTATGCAAGCGTGTGCAGACATGCAACACCCAGCAACAGAGGCCACCACTGTGCTCTGGCCCTCTACACGTTATGGCTGGGAAGTTGTTCAGTTGGTGGTAAGGTAATTGCATGAGTACCATCTTATTCATTACCTCCTTTAGGAGGTATTGTGATCACTTGTATGTGTGTGTTCATGCGTGTGTTTGTTGGCCGGATTACTCAAAAACTATCAAACGGATTGCCATCAGATTTTTATTGCAAATTGGAATGTATGAATGGGAAGAAATGATTCAATTTCCTGACCAATCTGGGGACAGATCCGGGTTCTGCCGCTGATTATGTCTTAGTGAATAAAAACATGCTGGGGAGGTATGCACTCTCTGAGTGCCCTCTAGTTAGTGCTTGAATTGGTTATGTCCCCTGTTCTTTACGATTATAAATCGTATTCCATTGAGAAGACTTTATGTAAATCTCAAAATAATTGTAAATTAGTTTTAGAGTTATTTTTAAAAACCTGTTAATGTCATGATTTGTGAGGTGTGCGTGTGTCCCGGGACGAGATCGAATTCCTTTTCAATCGGATTCTTTACCCAGCTGGCTTATTGAACTGGGGCGGTGCTTCCCCTGACTCTATATAAGCCGGAAGTTTGCCACGCCCCCTTTGCTAGTGTGTCTGTTTGTAGCTAAGCACTATAGCCAAAGATATCTCTAGTCAGGATTTATGTGACTTTATATCTTCCAGTTATTTTTGGAGCTCCTTCTTATTTAGGAATTTTCCCTTTTCCACTTTTTTCTCTCTCTCGCGTTGCTTCCATCTTTTTCGGACCATCATACGTCCTTTGGAAGCGTGAGTACTTTCTGGTGGTCTGTATAATTCTCTGTGTTTGTATTGTGTCCGTGCTGCTCGGTCTTTCTCTGGCCGCTGCACTTGGCCTCTCAGTTTTACCAGCCGTTACAGTTAATTTATGGATGTGAGGCTCATACAAGCACAAGCACTGCCACTGAAAAGTTTTGAATCAGTTGTCATCAAGTAATTATTGCTTTTTTAATAAATGAGTTCAGATAATTGTTTTAGTAAAATTTTAAGATGTTACATTTAGTATCTCAAAAATTCATTAAAAATGTACGTCTTTAACGATATCGAGTAATACTAATGCAAATCAGTATTTGATTTAAAACTATTTTGGTGATTTCTTGCCAAATTTACCCTTGTGAGAGTTAATCAGTGCTTTGCATATTGTTGCCATTATGTAAATTAGTCGTATTAATCACAAACTGTACAATTGAGGTGATCTAACATCAGCTTTATTAGGTTTAAATCAGGTGACTGAGCTTGCCATCCATAAGCAATTTCTCTTACCAAGGGTCCCTGCAGAGTTTGTATTCATGCTGAGAGTTGTTGTCATGTTATAGCAAAAAGTGTCTTTCATTTAATCTGTGCGAAAATCACAAGTGATTTGAAACCTCGGAGCTGTAGAGTTTGTGTCATGGAAGTGTGTATTTGCATTGTTTTGTCTTGTTTTGTTTTGAACTCCTGTTTTTATTATGTCTAGCGCATCTCCTCGATATGCCCAATGCTTTTCATTGTTGTCAGGTGTTAATGTTAAACCAGAAGCAATAACTGAGAAGGTGCGGACATCACTCACTCTATGGTTGTTTCATAGTTGACAGTCCCTTGGTTAAAAGTAAAACAAAACAAAACAGGTTTCTACTCTGAGGCACTCTGCTTTTTCTATCCAGTCTAATGCAGATCTTTGGAGGATTAACCGGACGGTGACTGCTTCCTTGGATGAGTGCTGTCCCCCTCTCCTATCACTTCAGAGCAGATTTTCAGTCAGGAAGAAACAGAGATGGGCTGGAGGGGAAAGTTTCAAACTCAGAGTTTATGCTCTTTCTAGTTGGTTGCTTGCTACTCTTTTTTTTCTGTTTGAATGACTTCTCGCGCTCGCTCTCTGATGGGAACTTGCACTCGTGGTTAGACAGAGCAGCGTGTGCACCAAAAATGCAAAACTGTCCTATTTAGCCTGAGCCACGTCTCCATGTGATATAAACTCATTTGATTGACATGGATGAGCTGCGGAAGCTTCTAGATATGAGATGACAGTGAATGGTTTCACTTGCCTAATTTTAGAAGTGAAGGAAAGCAGACAGGGAGCAAGTGAAGCGAACAGTTGGGGAGGTGTTTGAATAAGACTGCTGCTTTTGATACCAAAGCCACATATTCACAGTTTCAGAGGGCCCAAGCAGATGTAGACTACAGCCCACAACTGTGCCATGATCCTTTGAAGGAGGTCTGCACAACCTGAATGGATATGCATATCATATCTGTATTAATCCTACGCATCGAGGTTGCTGCCTTATTACTGTCTCTATGCAGTTACTGTCATGCTGCTGGTTTCGCCTCATTATACTCAATTGACAGTTCATTTATGAGTTCACATGTAGGCCTGGTAGGCCTAATTTTTGGAAGGCTTGTAGTGGTGAGTTCTTGGGGATAAAGATGGAGAACAAGGTTATTACTCTCTACTCGTATGTCTTCAGCCTTGGCACTCCAATCTTACAGTGGAAGTTTTCTGGATTTGAGTTAAATTGGATCCCTCTGCACCATAGCCTGGAATGAAATAAACAATTTACCTAGGTTTTCAGAAGCCGGCTCCTCAAAGTGCCACGTGGTTCCTGTCTCATGCTATTACGGCTGGAGCTGTGTCCCAATGCACTGCTTAATGCTGGAACTTCAGCAGCCTCGGGTTAATTACAGGGCCGTGCCCTCCACTAATATTAACACCCTTCGTCAATATTAGCTATTATCATATGACGTGAAGATTCGCTCTCTCCTGATTGGTCAGGGCAAGCTCTGCCGGTCACTGTAAACCGCAATATTCACTGCACGAAAGTTTTGCAAGAGATGAATATAACAACCCAACAACCTGAAGCGAAAAATAGATTACGCTTCCGAGGCGGAGATACTGACAGTGCCTGTATTTTGTGTCTATTTTGTGTCTCTTCGTCCTTATGAGGAGTTTTACGTAAGAGTTGTCGTCCTTCTCTTATTTTATATTTTCAAGTAGAGTCATATAACAAAACAGTGATTGACTTCAGTTATCGGTGAATCCAATGGTTTATCCACCTTGGTGAATATCACTTGTCCAAGGTCGATAAATCGTTGGATTCACCACAACTGTAGTCAGTAATTGCATAATAATATATCACAATAATGTGGTCACTTTTTATCCCCCCAAACCTTTTTCAAAGTATTGAAATCAAACAACATTTGCCACAATTATTGGTCACCCATGAAACTCCAAAAATATTCCAATTTGTATTTTACTTTTTTTTTAACGTTATGTTGTATTCAGACTGTTGGTGTCTGGCTGCCCTGTCTGGAATGTAATGAAGTGGAAAAGGTGGATGTCCGGACGGTAAGGACTGAACTTTTACAGGAAGTGTGTTATCTGACCTTGTGCTTATAAAGGTTAAGAAGCCTTTAGGCAAATTATGACTTAGGGAAAAGTCAGTGTGCATAAGGTACTGGAGGAGTAAAAGGCAGACAGACACAGATGAGATTTATATGTGATTTGATTTCAAAAAATGTACTTTGTAATATGTCCCTTATAATTTACAACGTTGCAGAATATACACAGAATAGCACTGAATCAGTGATTCTGCACTACTGAAATGCTTACTTTGTGCTGTTTTGGTGACAAAGGTCTTCATTGTGTGTAATTAGGTCCCAGCTCTCACGGATAAAGATGCTTATTCTTCATGTACACTACTCAAAAGTTTTAGGAAACCCCAATTTTTCCAGTTTTTTGTTGAAAATTATCTCATTGTACTCTGGAATGAAAGCATAGACATGTTTGAACAAATTAACTATCAAGGTTAAAAAAGAAATCATGGAATTAATTTCTAAACCAAAATGTATTTTAAACTTTTGACTCATAGTAGCCACCTTTGGCAGATATAACGGCTGAACACACTTGTGGCATTCTTTCTACAATAGAAATCAAATATTCTTCAGAAATTACTTCCTAAATCTGTTGCAGAAGTTCTCATAAATGTGTGGCACTTGTAGGTTGCTTTGATTTCACTCTTCTGTCCGGTTCCTCCCAAACCATCTCCATGGGGTTTAAGTCTGGAGACTGTGCTGGCTACTCCATGTTTTCAAGCTTACTGACTTGTTCCTTTTTCCTAAGGCAGAGCTTGGACTTATGGGATATTATCTTGCTGTAGGATGAACCCCTGACAACTAGGCACATACCAGTGGGTACTGCATGGCGCTGCAGAATGCTGTGGTTGCCGTTTTTGGTTCAGGGTGGGTGCCTTTCAATCTATAAGTCCCTGACCCTGGATCCAGCAAAACAGCCCCAGACCATCACGCTCCCTCCTCCATGTTTTACAGCTGCTGTCACACACTGAGGAACCATCCTTTCACCTTCTCAAGGGCGTACAAAAAACCTGTGTAACCTTACTTTTTGTATAAAACTTCTGACAGTTCACCACTTACCTTCGTACCATTTCAAGCTATTCGTTGGACTGGAAGTGCACAATTTTCAATAAAAAAATGAGAAAAATTGGGCGTCCTAAAACTTTTGACCGGAAGTGTATGTAACTTCGTGAGCTCAAGACGGACCAAACACCAGGAGTTTGGCCTTGTAGCAGGAAATTCAGTTTCAGCCTGTCGGTGGTAGCAGCAGAGCTGCAAGATGACTGAGTATTGATGGCTCAATTTGGGGGGTAGGCCTATGTCAACAGTTTTAACGCAAAGAAATGAGACCGATTGTTTGATTGGTATGCATGTCATGTCAAGGTAAAAACGGGCGTATTGAAAGGAAGGTTTTGCTTGGAAAGTGGAAGCTGTTAGTGCCAGAACTTTCATGACTAACACCCCCACCGCTAATGAGATATTATACCCTGCTGACGAATTGGAACAAGAAGTTTCCTGTACCCTTATCCAGCAGTTGAATGACGTGGATCAATTCTTTCTTGGACGTATTTCTATTCATAGTAGTGACCACTGATGAATCAGAAAATTCAGGGAAACAAGTCAGTAATTACTATGTTGTGTTCATTTCATGTTAGGTTTTGAAATAAACTGATTCTGGAGACAGGTCATGCTTTGTCTCTTCCATTTTTAAGATTCAGCTCTCAAATTCATGACGAGCCCAACCCCTCTGTCTTGACTTGTTCACCCACCTGAAAAGCAAATGCAATTTACAGCACTACTTTGTCATTTGTTACTTCTTTTGGGGGGCTAGATGTGTCAAAAGTATCACAATAAGTTCACAGCCACTGTTTGAGAAAATAATAAATATATTTTTATCTGTAAAAATTGATTTCATGGAGTTGTGCCCTTACTGAACTCACTGACGCTATTGTGGGGTAGTGGTGTCAGTGTTTCTACAATAGTACTGTGGTTATTATTTATTAAGCAGAAACTGCAGAACTCCAGTGGCCATTAGACAGAGTAATTGGTACATGACTGACCGGTTTTCTTGACACACGTGGCCAGGATTTTCAGTTTATTTTCAGTGCAAAAGTGCATGTTCTTTTCTTTCAGGGTGCTTTGAATCAAAAAAGTGATTTTGATTTGAGCTTTGAGGTCCATTCGGTGGATACAAAAAGCTTTTTATTAGCTGCTTTCAAATTTGCTGTAGCAAGGCCAGGTCAGATGGAATAACATTCGCACTTTGCTCTGTATTTTGATGCTTTTTTTTTTTTCTTTTTTTTTCCCACCACCACCCCCCCTCTTTGGAGGACGACTTTATTTTTATTCTTAATTACAAATGTCATATCAAAACCATAATGGTAATTCTGGTGATGCCAAGTGAGGGAGGGGCTGTGCAATTAACAAAAACAAGAGAGAAAAAGGGAAGAACGGGAGGAAAAAAAGAGTTGTTGGAGCAAAGTTGAAGCAAAACAACGGGCTGTTACAACTAAATGGGGGGCTGACATTGATACAGACAGGACAAAACCAACAGACATCAACATGCAAATACTGGACACCAACTTAAGAGGCAAAACACACCAACATATGCAGACATAGACCGGAAGAGAGCGGAGTAACTATACAGGAAAGACAAGTAGATTTTTTTTAAGTATCCGGTGATTACAAGCTTTTTTTGTTGACGCAAGAACACAAAAATAAATAAAGAGTGGCGGTGAAAGTGGAGTGCAGTGCACGGGGTCATGTAGATGGGATAAGGATGTATTTAGGTTGTGTATTCATGCATGCGTTCGGGTGGCTAAACAATAGCCGATAAATAAAAAAAAAATAGTTGAACAACACAAGTCAGTATTTAAGTTTAGGGTCTGTCAGTAATGAAAAGGAGAGGGAAAAAGAAGAAAAATATATACTGATATAAAACAATCATCCAATAAGCAAATAATAATAAAATAAATAAATAAATAAATAAATAAATAAATCAATATGCCAATGAGTATAAATGGGTCTGTTGTTTAATTAAGAGCATGGTTATCTTTGGAACTTGTGGTTCTATATATGGCATTGATCGAGTGTTGTGTCCTGTTGTATGTTAAGATGAGTAAAGAATGAGTGCCAAATTTCATTAAAGACTATCATTATAATGATATTGTGAGCGGTTATTCTTTCTTTTGAAATGTATGTCTGTTAGAGAGTTGAGCCAGTGAGATATGTGAATAGAACTTTTAGATTTCCAGTTTTGGAAAATTATGTTCTTGGTGACAGTAAGAGAAAAACTGGTGGACAGACTCACGTGGCATGCAGATAGTGGCTACCCAGAGTGCATTGTGAGCAGGTGTCTGTGTCAGCGAGTCCCATTTTAAACATTTTACTCTGGGTGATATGGAATCTGTGGATGGTTTTGTATTGAGTAAGTTGTAAATTTATGTTAGTCGTCATAGAAAAGATGTTTTTATTGATTTGTATCCAGGTATCAGGGTTGGGAGGGAGGTCAAAGTCATTTTCATCTGATGATCGGGAGTGATATGGCAGTAACTGAGAGAAAGATGAGTTTATAAAGTTTTGAGATAATTTTTTTGTGTTTGTAATTTATGATTTCCTCACCAAGTTTGAATGGTTGGAGAGTACTATTGGTAATATTAATTTTAGATTTGAATAGAGCTGGCGGATAGCTCACTTGGTGACTATCACGTGACTATCATGGCGCGGGTTCGAGTCCCGGTCGTACCAACTGGCAGTGATCAGCAGCTTGTTCAGAGAAGCACTCAATTGGCCATTGCGCTACAAGGATACAAATTTGGAAGGGTCTGCCAGGAAGGGTAAAATAAGTTGCTTTGTTCGTTGCTTAGGTGCCTCTTGTTGGCCAGACAGGCGCTTGTCAGGAAGAGTCTAAGCTTGTTCATGTTCGGGGATCCTCCACCCTCCTTCTGAACTTGCGAAGATTCAACCAATGAGTGTATAAGAGGCAGTGGCTGACAAGCGCGTGCTTCGAAGGAGAGCCGCAAACTGTCTTCACTCTCTTTAATTGACCGATCCCAAGCCCCGCCCACTTTCGGCCACGTTACAATGGGGCAAGCAGGGGTCTGACCAAACCTCGGGGCTTTTTTTTTGGGCTTCTGACAATGGTAAAACGATGTAATATGTAACAGACACTCAATATGCCGACTGTGAAAGGCATGTTTTTAATTCCATTTCCAAAACCATAATGTATTTTTAATGTATTCCTAAACTAATTTAAAAAAAGATCTGAAATAGTTGTGAAATTGAAGCACTGATTACTAAAACCCCACAAGTCGAGTCAAGTCAAGTGTGACTTATGGGGTTTTAGTTATAGGTGCTTCAATTAGTGTCTTTTTCATTGGTGATAAATCTCACAAGATAATTACAATTTAAGACACAAGAAAATTACAGAAGGCACTTTTATCAAACAAACCTATGCAGTTGTATTCTCATGCCTTTTGGAGCAATATTCATTTGAGGGGCTGTAATAAAACGTTTCATGCTAGCTAGCTAATTAGCCATCCCATTGACTTGAACAGACCGCTGACTAATAACAAACACTTGCGATTGATAACAGTCACCAGCGAGCTACCTTGATACCCTTACCATCGCGGGGACTGCATTAACTGGGCAGTTAATAAAATTAACAAGGTGGCTAAAAAACTAGCTGCTTCTAACTGACATTCAACCGCAATACTTCTTACCTGCATAATATTTAAAACAGTAGACAAGTCGCTTTGTCTGTTTATACAGAGTTCAAAAAGACAAGGAGGGGAAAAAGGCTTGGCTGTTAGCTAGAAATCAGGAGAAAAGTTTTCTCTGTATCATCGATACGTGCTGTGCAGTGATAATTTTTGAGAGCAGTGTTTTTTAACGGGACAGGGGCAAAGATGACGCTGAGGAAAGGAGTAGCCAGAGTTAACTAGGGCTTCCTGATAACAACGTTGGCATTAGCCATATGATTCAATATGAACAATTTGGTTGACGGCAAATATGCTCTCCCAGGGTACAATGAAGTGAGGAAACCAGAGTGTAATTTGATAACGTATATAGAAATTCATCAACGTTCCTTATAACGGGGAAAACTTCCAAGCACATATGTTATTATAGGGTCATTAAAAGCCTCGGTCACCTAAACCTAACTTTTCCGCTCGCACTTAAACGTTGACACCGAGTCACATTTCGCTCTTCCCATTAGTAAGTGTGCCGCTTTTCATCCTCCACAGAGCACATATTTAGGGAGACAAAATGTTGCTGCCTAAATAACACCGACTCGCATGCAACACATCAGTGAACGGAACTGGCGCCGCTATGCTTGCCATTTTGAACTCAGGCAGCGCTGAAGTTTCCTGGTTAGTTGTCCGACCTAGCAACAGTAACAATTGGACATTCCAGATTCGGGTGGCATTGGAGATGACAAATTATTAATAAAAAAAAAAAAGATTTGACTACAGATTATAATCGTTGATAGTGGAGAAACTGGTCTTCAGCAACCCTGTACTTCTGGATCAAGGTATTAGAGGAGAGAAATTGGTTGCTTTTGAAGAGGTGATGGAGATGAGTGATTCCTTTTTGTTGCCAAGATGGAAAGTAAATAGGGGTGTTGTGCAGTTGGAAATTTGGATTATGCCAGATTGGGCTGTTTTACATGGTGCAAGTAATGATTTAGTGATTTTTTTGGCTTTCTACCAGGTTGTCAGAGTTGCGTGGATTGTTGTAATCTTACAGTAATTAAGTTTCTTTATTGATTGTGGTAGGAAGGGGAGGTTTGTGATTGAGATTGTTTTCCATTGATTGTGTTCCAATTCTAACCAGGAGTTGCTGTGGTTGTGCTCTTGCGTCCATTGATGTAAATATTGCAGTTGATTTGCCAGGCAATAGTGGAGAAAGTTTGGTACTTCCAAGCCACCATGAGATTTTGTATTTTGTAGGGTTGAAAGAGAGATTCTGGGTTTTTTATTATTCCAATAAAAGTTAGTAGTTAACGGTCTATTTTTTAAAACCATTGGTCTGTGGGGGTGGTGGGCATTTTTGAAATTGGTAATTAATCTGTGGAGAAATTTTCATTTTAATTGCAGCATTTCGACCTAAAAGACTGAGTGGGAGTTTAGTCCAGCATTTAAGATCATCTTCTATTTTGTTGAGTAACGGAGTGTAATTAAGGTCGAATAATTCTGACAGTCTGGAGGAAATATGAATACCTAGATATTTTATTGGGCCCGGGTGGAGTGGGAGGGGTAGATTTGAGGCAGCAGAATCCCAAGCATCTTCAGGCAGTGGAAACACAGTTGATTTATTACAGTTTATTGTATAGTGTGAGATTGCAGAAAATTTGTTGATGATATCGAAAGTTTCCAGTAGTGACTCTGAGGGGTTTTGTAGATATAATAATAAATCATCTGCATATAAAATAATTTTATTTCGTGAATTGGCATCCTGGATTCCTTTAATTTTATTGTTTTGTCCAATTGCTTCCGCAAGTGGTTCAATGAAAATTGCAAACAGGGATGGAGAGAGTAGGCACCCTTGCTTGGTTCCCTGATGAAGTGTCAAGTGTGGTGAGGTGATCCCATTTGTGATTATTGTGGCCCTGAGTGAAGAGTACAGCGTTTTTATCCAATGGATGAACGACTCTCCAAAACCAAATTTGTGTAGAGTATTGAATAGGAAGGTCCAGTCAACTTTATTAAATGCTTTTTCTGCATCTAGAGATACGATTATGGTTTTGTTTTGTTTTTGTTGTGATATTTTGATTAAGTTGAAAAGCCTGCGAATGTTATCTGATGCACATCTGTTTTCGACAAAACAGGGTGGTCAGGGTGGATTAAGATGGGGTTGACTGTCTCTATTCTGGTTACAAGAATTTTGGTGATCATTTTGAGGTCGGTATTGATTAATGAAAGCGGACGATAGCTGGACGAGCGAGTTGGATCTTTTTTGCTGATTTATTATCAGCATGTGTGTCATAACAGCAGTGTTCATGTGTGTGGGTATAGAGGAGTTCGCTTTGATTTCTGTTGTTACTCTTGGAAACAGTGGTGATAAAATGTCCCAAAATGTTCATAATGTTTATAGTATTCAACCGGAAATCCATGGGGTCCAGGTGATTTATTATTTGGCAATTCTTTTAAAGCTTTATGAAGTTCTTCAACAGTGCATCTAAAATGTCTGCTTGTGCTTTAGTTAGTTTTGGTAGGTCAAGGTTATTTAGATGGGTGTCTATTTCTGATTGACTTGGTTCATCATTGGAAGAGTATAAGTCGCCATAAAATTTATGAAAGACGTAATTTATTTCCTGTGGATTTTGAGTGATTTTACCTGAAGAGTCGCATATTGATGGGATAAGAGCTTGCTCTTTTTGTTTTTTGTTGTAGCAGATTTGCCTTTTGCCTTTAGATTTACTTGATTTATTGGTGTATTGAAATATTTATATTTGAGTTGTTGAATAAGGAACTGTGTTTTCTTGTGAATGATCATTTCCAATTGAGTTTTAAGTCAGCTCAGTTCATTTTGTATTTGATCAGAGGGGTTATTGATATGTAGATATGTTAGATGTTAAATTTTTTGCTGTAATGTATTTTCTAATTCCTGATTTGTGTGTGTGTGTGTGTGTGTTTGCTTGCGTGTGTGTGTGTGTGTGTGTGTGTGTGTGTAATGAATATGATATGATTTTACCTCGCATTACTGCTTTACCTGTTTCCTATATCAGTGACAGTGAGACTTCTGGAGAGTCTGCTTCATTACAACCATCAGGTCTGAGAAGTCTGCCTTTCTAACCTTCACTACACCTGCAGCAATCCTTTAAATGTCCTTGAAAGGGGGATGTGATAAAATGTTGCAATAGAAATTTGCAGACTGCGCTGTGGAAATATTAAAATTAACCACAGAACAATGAATAATATTTCTCTGCAATTGCATTTCATTTGAAGTAGTCCCTGAGTGCTGCAAAAATATGATACAAACTACTTTTGAACAACAGCATGAATTAAGCATGAATATATTGTCTTAGTAAGTAAAGTAAGTAAAATTTTATTTGTATAGCGACCTTCACAGTACTGCACAGTAAAAACATATAAAACAATACAGTATGATGACTGTCGTCATCATCGTCACCATCAACACATCATCAATAGCAGCATCCATAAAATTGCCATAGCTTTGTGAGAAAGCAGTGAGGCATAAAGACCAAGTGCACAATTTCACAGGTGGAAACCATACGTCTGAGCGAAACAAAACTTTCTCAAAATGGAATGAACCGAGAAACATAAACTCAGGCCTACGCCAAGAAGGCTTGTCGGAAAAGATGAGTGTTGAGCAGTTTTCTCAAGCTATCCACAGACTGGACAGCTTTCAGAGCCTGAGGAAGCGAGTTCCATAGGCGTGGGGCCACTGCTGCAAAGGAACAATCTCCTTTAGTTTTTAGTCCCATGCGAGGTACTACCAGGAGCCCCTGGTCAGCTGACCGCAAAGAACGGCTGGGGGTATGGTGGTGAATAAGGTCGCAGATGTAGCTGGGAGCGCAGCCGTGGGTAGCCTTAAAAGTGAAAAGCAGTACCTTGTACTGGATCCTGCAAAGAGCAGGTAACCAGTGTAGGGGAACCAGTATTAGTGTGACATGACATGATTTCTTGACCTAATGAGAAATCTGGCTGCTGAATTTTGAACCAGTTGGAGACAATTCATGGATGCTTGTTTTAAATATGTGAAGATCGAGTTACAATAGTCAAGCCTAGATGAAACAAATGCGTGTATAGCTATCTCCAGCTCTGAGTTGGAGATGACAGAACACAATTTGGCGATGTTTCTTAGGTGGAAAAGACAACTGCAACTCAGAGTCTTCACATGTTTATCCAGGAGAATTGACTGGTCGAAGTGCACACTAAGGTTCCTAATACTAGGATAGGCATTTGTTTTTGAGGGGGCCCAGATGTTCTATTACCCTGGCTGTGGCACTGTCAGAGGCAATGATTAGCACCTGAGTCTTGGCCGCATTTAACTGTAGGAGGTTGTTAGCCATCCAGCCCTCGAAGGCGGCCAAACACTCCCTCAAAGTGCTGAGACGCTGCATGTTTTTAGGTCTAAAGGAAAAATGCAGCCGGATGTCATCCGCATAACAATGGTATGCGACACCTGAAAAATTCTAAATAAGCTGACCTAGTGGCAACATATACAGAGCAAAAGTAGTGGGGCCAGCACTGAACCTTGTGGTACACCACAATGTAGCAGGGCAGTGTTAGACTTAAACGGGCCAACGGTCAAAAACATCTCTCACTGAGGTAGGAGGCAAACCACTAGTAGAAGGAAAGCTATTTCTCTTTTGCACAAGTTGATCGCAGAAGTAGCCTATAAGCTGTATACCGTGGGTCATTGCTATCTTGTGGAGTGACATTCCTCGGTCAAATGAAGCTTGCCTGAGTAAGTACAATACCATCATCATCATGGGATAGCTATCTACAGCATGCATCGTAATCTTGCTGGAATAATTTTGATATTTCATTATCATTTTGTTTGGAAAAAGCAGCTTGTATGATATTCGAAAATATTGGTGATATAAAGTTTTTATGCCATGGTGTAAGTTAAGGCTGTCTCGAACGATTAATCGCGACTATTTTAAGCGCGATAAAAGTAACTGCCACTATGAGGCAGACAGACGTGCTTGCTTATTACCTTTTCTATGATACATACCTAATGCGGTCATTTGGCAGTTACTTTTATTGCGCTTAAAATAATTGCGATTAATCGATCGGGACAGCCCTAGTGTAAATGGACTTTTTTGTTGACTTTTTTTCACTTGGAATTTTTGCATGTAGCTAATTTTATAATGGTGGCATCACACTCATGTGATATTCAGGCTCTGTGGGTGTTTCATATGACCTATGACCATTTTTTACTGAGGAATTGTTGTGTTAATGAGTTCTCACATGCAGTACATGCAGGCATGTACATTCATATACATCCAACTATATCCAAGAACTTTGGCTACCAAGACAGTGGCCACACTGGTGCATGCCATATTAATGTGAGCCCATGCAAAGCACAGATATGAATAGGGATGATGACGAGGTTTTGTGTTAAGAGGCTAATTAGCATATAAGGAGTGGTCCGCAAATTCCCGACTAAAACAGACTTCGTATCCATGAGGGAAAAGTCACTTGAGTTGGGTTCTACCTCCATCTAGTTTTTGGTTGAATGCTGACATTGAGGCTGGAAAAGGAGCTGTCAGGGTTGCCGTGGAAACTGTAACAGAGAAAATTGCCCTTCATCACCGGGAGAAAGGTGGCTGACACAGAAGGGGAGCGAGGCTGCTGACGACCTGAAGAAAAGTGCATTTAATATGGCGCAGGATAAAAAGAGCTTTTCCAATTCACTCTTTTCATTGTTATTTCCACCACAGATGAAGAATAAATGAGTTTTATATTTGCCATTTACATTCAAGGACAAGCTGCCGTAATGAATGTGGTTTCAGAAGTGATTTTGACGTTCCGTTCTTTCACAGTTACTTTTTCATGGCCTCCACAGTGTGTTTCCATAAATCCTGAAGGGAGAGAGCTTCTTCGGATTTTTTATTCTGAAGTATGGTTCTCTTGACTGGAACTAACTATTTTATTTTGTTCTGGTATGATGACATTATCATCAATACTATGCACTTGACTGACTGCATATTAGCCCAATTATTTAAGAAGTTTTTTGTCACAGTAGGTCATGAAATCCTAAAGAGGCAACAAATACTATAGACATGTGCAACGCCCCGCCTCCAGCCCTGTAACTCACCAGCCTATTGAGACCTGGACTGCATTCCACAAACCACTTGATTGTCTGAATCTATTCCCTATTGTCTCTTGGCAATAGTATTCTGTATATAAGAGTGACCTTTGCACTTTTGGTGTGAAGTCTTGTAAACCTCAGGTTGCACTATAGTCTTGTTTAGAGTTACATTGTGCATGTTTGCGTGTTTATTCAGAAACTCTTTCAATAAACGCTGTTCCTTCCTGTAATAGGGTCAGTGCTTCTATTGTTATCCAGGAACCTCGTTTCCTCGTTGCTTTTATATTTGTACAGTTGTCATAGCCCCAGTCATTACCAATATTATTACCCAGAAACCTTGCCTCCTTGTTCATTTGCATTTTGTTCTACTGTGCCTTCCTGCTGTACCTTGAAGGCATAATAAACCAGATCCATCTTTGCACCTGAGTCCAATTCTACAATTCCTGATCTCTGTGCACTTTCACCGGTGCTCAGGGTCAACCCTTACAACATGTTTATGAAACTGGTGAGGGATAGAGCAGGACACCCTGGTCTCTTAATGATTTAAATTGAATGAGGCAAAATAAGGTTACATGTATTTGAAATGGAACATGAGAGGCTTTCTTATAGTAAATAATGTCATTGTAGTGATTTGATTGCAGACACAAGCTGAAGGCCACTGCTGTAGATCAACACAACTGTGATGTAATTACTATAACATACGGGCCTCAATTGTTATGCTGCTTTTTTAGAAACAATTTAGTGATTTCACCCAAGTCAACAGACGGAAATAAAGTTGTGATTAACAGTTTTGATTGGTCTGCGAAAAAGTAATTCCACAAGTGAAAACCTAATTCTTAGCAATGCCAACCAGTCTGAAGGTTTGCATTGTGAGGAGTTGAATCTGTATCATTAAACTCATTAACTTTTGCTCCATTTTTGCTTCCTTCTTCAGACTAACTCAAATGAAATGTTATATTGGTTAGAATATCCATTTTTATTCACACAGATAATTGATAAAATGAGCTATTGTCTGTGTTAGCTAACCTGACAGAAGAAGAAGGAGTAGTTAATCAGCTGTTTGCTTAACAGCCACTTAAGCGGACTTGTGAGGGATAATCTGCAGCAAACTGGATATTATAACACAGTAAACCCCAACAGGGTGATGCACGACCCCAATACAAAGTGGGTTTTTATACGGCAGTTTTATTTTTTAATGATCTTTGATCATTAAAAAAGAGGCAAAAGTGGTCTAAAACTTAGCGAATGTTACTATACATCCTGTCACGCTTTCTCGATGTATGTGGTTTTCTTTATATATTTCTGATCAGGGAAAAGAATTACTAGCTAATGGTCTCTGGTATTTTTGTTTGTACAAGTGAGTTGATATCCTGTTGTCAATTGCCTCCATGTTTTGTTGAGTGTTTGCTTGACCAGAGAGATTGGAGTTTAAAAAAAACCCTCACTAGCAGTTTATACAGCAAAAATGTAATAGAGATGAGATTTCAAATATTTCTAAGATTTTTTTTTGTCAATTATAATCTTCAATTCCAATAAGAGAGTGGATTTAACTGCCTTTTAGCTAATATTCACCTCGGGTGCCAATAGCAGTTGAGTGCGGTCTTGCTAGCCGATCTAAATCAGCTTGGCAAATCAAGCATTTTTTGTTACTCTTGAATTACTGCACTCCATGTGATTACTTTACCATGAAATCTTGTTTTGGCAGAAAACCATCCCCTCGGACCTGCATAATATTGAAACTCATTCAGGAATGAAGACAGACTCAATAGTATTGATCCCCTAATGCTGATTGGTAAATATGTTTGTTTCCCACCGGTGATTTGCAGTTGGTCAGAGCAGATGCTGTGATAGGATTTTTTTTCTATTCATTACCCATGTGTAATATTAGGACATTTTGTTTGTAGTCTTATGCCTCTTACATATTCAAGTTGGAGAACAAGAGAGATGATTTAATACAGCATTACTGATTCTGTCGTAATTATTTTTTCATTACTGTAAAAAGGCAAAGTCATCTGTGTCTGTTCGTTGTTTAATTCATGACATTTAATTTCTCCCCTCACGTTCTCTCTCTCATTCAGATGGTGTGTCTGTGTTGTTGGGGGGGGGGGCTTGTATAACTATACCAGTGGTCGTCAACCCTGGTCCTGGAGTGCCGCAGTGTCTGCTGGTTTTTGACGTTACTCGGCACTTAATTGATGAATGAAAGCAGTTCATGACCAGAAACTACCCAAAAGACTCTTAGAGCCAATTAAACAGACATGCAGGTTGTGACAGAAGTCTATGTGGAAACCAAGATTTGTCAATGTAGTTGGACATTGAGCAGTTGTAATCCGGACAAAGTAGGGGTTCAAAATAAAGATAAAAGTTTATAGGGCAGGGGTAGCAAGCCCTGGTCCTGGTGAGCCACAGGGTGTGTGAGTTTGGTTTTCTTCACCCTATTTAAACCTAAGACACCAGGTGAGATGAGTTAAGCGTGTAATGAACTGCTTTCATTCATCAATTAAGTGCAGAGTAACGTCAAAAACCAGCAGACACTCCGGTCCTCCAGGACCAGGATTGACGACCACTGAACTATACTTACGAGAGCCGACTATTGAGAAACCACAGATTTGAGGAAATTTGGGGTTGTGAGGACATTTTGGGTTAAACCTCACAGGGTGTTATGGAGGATTACAGCTGATTGGTTAAAGTTAGAGTCACAGTTACAGTTAGGGATGCATCACGGCTAAGGTTATGGTTAATGTTAGGTCTAATTCGGTCAAGGGTATGGTTTGGGAAAGGCTGTGGAGAATGAATGTAAGTTAATACAGTGTCTTCATAACTATAGTAGAAACTTTTGTTTGTGCAGTATGTGGTTATGTGCATATGATTTTCCAAGTCATGATTAAAGCATTTCTGAAAGGTAGAAATGCTTTCAAAAGTTGAAAACATCAAGACACTGTTGGACATGTGAGGGTGTGGACTCATGACCAGGGGTTGGGCAGGATTTCCTTGCACCAGATGAGGCCCCGTTGAACCATAAGGCACACCAACAGAGTTGGTGTTTTCAATGGAGGTTTTTCAGAAGTGTAAGCATACTATATGCATTACACATTACAGTTGTCTCCCTGGTGTTCAATAAAATGCATTATAACATTGCTCTTGCAAAACTACCTACTGCTACATGCCAGTAATCTCCTGCCTCTTTTAGTGCTGGCGTCATCTGTTTAATAGGGAACATATTCATACGGTAAATTGGCTTGCAGTGTTTATTGAGCTGAAGAGGGGCAGAGGATGGGTTAATGTGTTATTTGATGCTGACAAGATGTCTTTGCAGTAGTCTGGGCCATGCTCCGATTGTTCCACAAAGTCACAATCTACTCATCTATGTTACTCATATCTTTTTTTATACCCATTTCCCTGTTTAGTAATCTAGATGTATGTTAAGGGTATGGTTCACTTGCTAGGGACAAAAGTAATTTCCACAGGAACCGTAATTCATTAAGTATGTTTTCTCAGGGCCAATAAATAATACATGATGAACTGGAGAAAAGACATGGTCCAAAGTCTTCCTTTGTTTACAGTGTTCTGATGCTTTGAATTCTTCACACTCTGGTAAAAGTTAATATTGTTCTTGCTGGTCTCTTATTGATCCTTTTTCCAAGCCTCTGCACTGCTGCCCTCATTAAACTGTGATTCTCCCCAGCCAGGTACCTGAGGAAGTTAGACTCCTCACTGTCAGAATGAGTGGGTCATACAAACACTTGTGTTGGATGCCTGTAAGTTATGTGAAAGTGTGTTTAAGCAGCATTATTCAAGATCTTCTTCACTTCAGAAATCGCAATTCAGGAGCCTACTTGAGAATCCATTAATGAAATTACACATCTTCGTTGTTTTTACCAATAGAGGGCACTGCTTTGCTGGTACGTTCTGAAAATTGATCTCCGGAATGTGTTCTTAATCTCGAAAGAGGATTCAAAATGGCGGAATTTGGGAGGTCTCCGAAAGTGCGGAAACACGGCTGCCTCTTCAAAATGAATAACTGCTTGTCGCTGAAGTGCTTGAATAGAACTACAAGTTGGGAAAAAAAACAATCTTATTGTCATAATGCTCACTAATGACTTGTCCTCCATAATTCCTGTAATATTAAAAGTTCATAATTAGTTTATAATAACATGTTGGTTACTGTGTTTGTTCTAGTAAGGGACATTATTGAGTTAATCAGAGAGGAGCGTATTGTAATTTGCATTAATTAGGGTTAATTAGCTAGAACGAAGCTAATTCTTTGCGCTGTCTCTTCAGTCCCATGGATCCATTCTGAATGCAAACCTGAACTAAAAGGCCTAATTTTGTTGTGCTGTCGATGTCTACATTTCATTAATGTGCGAGGCCTTTGTGGCTGTTTGCTCCTGGGTATCTTTAGGGTGCACCCACAGAACAACTCCTCCTTCTCAGCATGAGTTTCAGCTCTTGTGTTAGCCAGAACAGAAGTTCATCTGCTCCCGGTTTATCTCCCCTCGGAGGGAAAATAATGTGCAAAATGTTGGCCTCGTGAGGTAGCGAAGATAATACCTTTAAAGAAACAAATAAAACAAGAGCTAGCATTTAATTACACATTTCAATTTAGTAAGTAGCACAAACTTTTTTTCTGTGTATCGGGTCCGTATCTCCCCCTCTCTGAGCAAATATGGTGCTTATTTGTTGATTAAAAAGCAGGAGATGTATGATGGTGTACCTGTTCTGTGTAAGTCCTCTGACACCCTGCTGAACCGTGGCCTGCTGTCGCTCTCTCACATCCCATTTTAATCCCCTGATTGTTTTCTATCTTCCCCTCTGTCTGTCTCGACTCAGCTCGTACACGGCGGGGCTCTGTCTTTTTTCACCCCCCATTTATCAAAGTGACACCCCTCTCTTCTTCCCTCTTCCTTCACTGCACTACTATTTCACTTACCTGCGGTTAAAAATTCACTATTAGGTTTTGTACTTTTTTTTTTTTTTTTAAGCTTTCCGGTATTTTCCACTGGCAAGGCGTAACATGTTTCCCAAGTGTATTTCCAAAGACACGAGGTGTGTTGCTCACAATTTTGTCAGGACAGGATGCGCATAAATAATGTTCCCCAATAAGTTCCATAATGATCTCCGTATCCTTCCTTGTAGTTTCCGAGCAAAGTTGTATTTCCCTTGGTTATATTTCAGTCCTATCCTGAGATTGTGAAAATTATGCAGAAACGTTATAATCCCACATATTGAACATATTTCAAAGATGTCTTGCCCTTATGATTCTGTTATCTTGGAAGTTCATCGAGCAGCATGAGTACAGTCTGCTGGGATATTTCATTATTATACCAGCGGATGCCTGCGTAAATGTGTCTGAAGGCATTATTAGGGGCTGATAATACAGAGATACATTTTAGAAATGTGATCAGATATAAAAGAAATACTCTGGTGGTGATAATAGAAACCATACGAGGCGTCTTATTTACAGTCCATGTTCCTGAGCCTGGTTTAAGGACGACTTTATCTAACAGAATGGCGGTTGACAACAGTTGTCAGTTGCCCCGCTCTTATATGTTGAATATGTGCTCATGTGTATGTTTATCAAAATGTACGTGCTGTTATAAATTTCTATTTGGTTAAACCTAGCAACAAAAGTTCTCTGGCTGCCTTAAAAATACGAGTAAACTTAACTTGAGGAGAAGCACTGTTTCAATTCAGACAAGACTAACAATTTGTTAATACAATGGATCACTTCATGTTTCACTTTCAAAAACTTATAAACCTCAGTTCAATATCTAAAACCTGTCATGGCAAGTTGAACTTAAGAGAGGAAATAAGTTCACATTACCCTTAGAGCGCTGAAATAAATTTAAAAAACATATGAGTTTTTATTTATCTTGTGCTGTTGAAAACCAATGGTGTTGCGACTTGTTTGAAAGAGTTCGGGGAGGTCTTTTAAACAAGTGGCCACATGATAGGTTTTAAACAGCTTTGATCTTGATATATTATATCATTGAGCAACAATAGCTGCATTTAGCGCTCTGAGGGTTCATTTGGTTATCATTTCTTTCAGTACAGTAGGAAAGCACGTCTTTGCCCTCATGTTCTAACGACGAGCCTGAGTAACAGAGTGGATATGTACGTGGTTGTGCTTACTGCTTGGAAATGTACTTTAATGTTAATTATTCCTGTTTCTCCCAGACTCCCCCCCTGAGCGCTCCGGCCGGAGACGTAGTATGCCCGGCAGCACTTCGGACAAGACCCCCACCATGGAGTCCACAGCCTCCACACCTTTCCGGGTAACGGAGAAACACATTTTGTGTGTTTACATTTGTGTGTGTGTGTGTGTGCACATTACATGCATTTCTGTACCTGACGGAGTTCTTGTTTGAGTATAGATCTATATTAGTGTTTTTGTGTATTCTTGTTTGCATATGAGTGAGTAGGGTACACTAGTAAACAGTACTGTGTATGCAGAGGAAAATCGTCTGCGGATTGTGTGCTGAGCAAGAATAGAATCATCTGGATTTCAGATGGCTTCCTGCTGAATTAGCATACTAGTTTGGTTCTACTCTCGCCATTGGTGAGACGTGGCTATCCAGGCTGTTTTGAGAGTAGAATAGAATACAATTCAATAGAATGGAATGTTTGTATATTGAAATCGTTTCCCTCTTTTTACACATGCGGTATAGTGTGTAATATGGCATGACAGATTGTCATTCCCCTGACAGAGTCAAATAATAGGATGAGATTCTTTGCCGGCCTTGGCGAATGAATGAACCTTGCTAATGGTTGATCTTTTTTCTCTTATACTGTTATCTTTTATATATATATGCAGTTATCTCTACAAATATATATTTATATATTAGGCTGTAATAATAAATAGGGTTATCGGATGAGCAGTTCCATCAGCACTATAGGGTGGGAGGGTTGGCCCACTGGTAGGTTGCTAGACTGGCAACTGTGGATTCACTGGTTTGAGCCTCCCTTTTTTTCATGGGATTCTGACTCACCTCTGGAGAGATGAAACTGGGAACTACTCTGCTGTTCTGACCTTGAGCAAAATGCTCTCAAGAGGCTTTACCTCTGTTACTTTCCATTGCTTTCAACTTACAACTTTGCTGCAGAGTCTGGCATGTTTACTAGGGTTTTCTGCAAGGAGAGAAACATCCATGAAACTTCCCTGCTTAAATTAAGGCCAAATACATTTCCTGTTGTAAAATGGTGTTACTATTCCATAATTTCAGCTTGTTGTTATGTTATGCAATGGTACAAGATCTATAAAAGCAATAAGTCTACTCTGATCTTTGATGGGTTGTAGCTTGAGATGTAAAAATGCATATTGATGTCAGTATTTCTGTCTTGGTCCTTCCAGTGTCAGAAAAAATATATATTTTATGGCCATAAAATTCATTAAGTTGGTTTCAGGGGCAGTAATAATCAAAAAAAAAAAAGAAAGAAAGATGATTCTCAGCCTGGTTCAAATTAGGTGCCTCCGGGCCTTACCTCAGTGATGCTCTGATGAAAGCCCGGTGCACATTGCTGGGTGTTAGGGATTGTTGTTAGGGACACATTTTAGCGGCAAAAGCTAACCTTTTTAAAACACTGCCCTGGGTTGGGACTGTGAAAAAGGCTTGACTGTGGAAACACATTTTTGCATGATGTTTAATCTAGCCTCATGTTGCCACACATATTTCCATCCATTACAAGGGAAATTTCATCTACGTTGTAATGTTATATTGAGTATTATGCCAGTTGCAAAAGACTATTTGATGGCCTGCCTTCAGTGTATAGCTCTCTGAATTTGCCTTCACTTAAGACTCGGGGCTTTTGGTTCTTCACCAGGCATTAATCTGAGGGAATTAGTATGGGGTATGGGAGATGGCCCGGTGTGGTGATTCTGAAGGCCACAGTGTTCCTTCAGAATCACTGACCCAGGTGCCACCACCCTCACAATTCAACCAAAAATCAAGCAGAGCCAGTTATTATGGTCCACTTGTTATGACTAGGCATGGAATTTCTTATTGAACCACAGAGTGATGGCTAATGGTACCCAGGCATTATAGCAAGCTCCTGGACAGCAGATCAGGTCATGGACAGCAGATCAGGTGGTATTAAGACAGCTGCCCCCCTCGGCTCACGCTGCGTTTGTTTGTATCCTATGCGTCGGTCGGTGCCCTCTAAGGAAGCCAGAGTACAGCCACAGCTGAATTAATGACAGTAGCGATTACTCCTGATAGAACAGAACCCTCCCTGCTGCTATGAACCTGACCTGAGCCCAAGGGACGAGTAACACACACACACACACACACGCACACACAGGGTAAGTGAGGATGAGAAAGAGGCTCTGAGGGCAGGGGGCCAGGTGAGGAGGGAAGACTATCCTCTCCGGCAGCTTCAGGAAATGTGTTTAGGTTGCTTGCAGTCACAACTGACCTCTCTGCATTTTAAAAACAATGTCTAATGGCTGTTAGCACTGTTTTAGCAATTCGGTTACACCAAGTGATACTTCTCAAAATGAATATAGCATGAGCCACATGTATTTTGCATCATGGGAGCTGTATTATTGGCAGTGTATTGCGTAACTGCTAATGAAAGACTACTGTACACTGTCATGTCTGTGACTGCGCACCACTAGGGCAAAGGATCAGAAAGTACATTACATGAATACCCATCATGCATCCTGTTGAAATATGGGGAGATCATGACACTGGTAATCTCCTAAACCTTGATTCATAGAAGACCTGTTTTTGGTGCTGGATCCATGTTGTCATGGTGAAAAGGCTCCAGTCCCTTTTCTCCTCTCCTACACATTTTGCTTTCGATAGACGGCGAGTTCATTCAGATTGCTTGTAATGATACCCATAATGATAATCATGAGGGCCATGCAGATGATGAAGGGGATGGTGATGACAGTGATTGCATCGTCTGGGTCATTCAAATCACTAATGAAAGAATCAATCACTTATCATGGTCCAATTCTTTGAATCAGCCAACACAAAGTACACCCCTAACAGGATTCAAGTTTAGCAAAATTAGATTTTTATTACAAGAGACTGTGCATACTAATTATCATGGGAATTAGTATAATTCATTACTTATTTGGTCTTTATCTTAGTTATTAGACTTTTTATTTAATCACTGTTTATGCACTCTGAACAGCAATTACTTCTCCAAGTGACAAAATCTTTTTTTAATTAGGAAGCATGGAAGTCATCAAATCATTGTGTATTATTGAGCCAAATGATGCAATTAAGTAATTAACAGTTCTGATTAAATACCAGCTATTGTCCCTGCAGCTATCCATGACAAAGAATCCAGGCACCTCCCTCAGGCTAATGCATTTTCTATTTATTATTATACTGCCATCTACTGGCTGCTTATTGTTTGCAATACAAAAGCATAAGTCATGATGTTAATAACTGATGGGATACTTGCCCTGAAAATACTAATGCTGCTAATAACCTGGGCATACTGTACAGTCCCACTTCCGAAAAAAAGTTGGGACAGTATGGTGTACAGAAGCGTGCACAATAACAGAAAGAAGTGATTTCACATTTTAATTCCACTTGCATTGCATAGCAGACAGAATAAAAAACAAGATATTCAATGTTTTGTCTGGGCTACTTTATTTTATTTGTTAAAATAATTATAATTCAAAACAGATTCATTCCTGCCATTCAAGCCTGCATATCATCACAAAAGAAAATTGGTACGGGGAAATGATGAGGTAAAGAAAAAAAAATATATGATGTGATTTTAAACAGCTGATATCAGCGGATGATTGTAATTATAACTCGGAGCAAAAGCAGCTTCCAGGAAAGACCTAGTCCTTCAGGAGCAGAGAAGGAGCCGAGGATTGCTTATTTACCTGCAAGTGCATGAGAAAATTCTTGAAAGTTTCAAAACCTTGTTCCTTAATGAAATAAAGGAAGGAATTTGGATATGTTCCCCCCTCTATTGAGCATAAAATAATTAAAAGATTCATGGAATTCGGAGGGATATCTATGCGTATAGGATGAGAGTACAGATCTTAGATGAATACACGTGATCCGCGATCACTCAGGCTGCACTGCATTTAGAATCATAATTTATTTATCAGTGATATAACTGGGCTCAGGATTACTTTGTCAAACCTTTGTCAAGTACTATAATATGTAGCTACATCCACAAATGCCAGGTAATACTCCTGTGCAATAAGGAAACCATACATTGACAGTGCCTAGAAGCACTGTTTACTGGACTCAAAGGGATCAGTGGTCCATCATCGAGTGGAAATGTGCATTGTGGTTGGACGAATCAATATTTCAGATATCTTTTGCAAGAAAGAGATGCGGTGCGCCCCAGACCAAAGAAGAAAAGGACCGTTCAGGCTGTTACCAACAACAAGTCCAACAGCAATGCTCTGTCAAAGAACTGGAGTGTGTCACCACCCTTGGTAAGGGTTTCCAGCACCTTTGTCAAGGCTCCACTAAGGCTTAAAATTACACAGAGATTTTGAAGCAACCTATGCTGCTTCAAAGATGACATCTTTTCCATTGATGCCCATGCGTATTTCAACAAGGCAATAGGTTGCAAGAATCAAAATTTGAATGCATTTATTTGAAAATATCAATAAAATGTATGAGTTGAAACATCAAGTTATGTGTATTGTTGTCAATGTATTACAGATCAAAGGTAATTTACAAATCACTGCTTTCAGTTTTAATTTTTATTTCAGTCTCTGTCCCAGCCTTTTCTGATTTAGGGTTGAGCCTTCTTATCTTGTTTTGCCTAACATAATAATAGAAGACTCATTTACTGATAGCCGTAGACTTGCCTACTGAATATGGACTGTGTTTGCCCACAACAGGAGATACTGTGTTTTCCATTAGCCCCAAGTTTGCTCTCACTGTTATATCATGATTTTGTCGGAGTTCACTATATAACGCATTTTCTTCATGAGGTGGTTTTGGTCCCTCTGCCGTGTCTTCTTCGAATCTCTCTATTATCATTTTCCTTTTTGAAATTTATCTCATATGATGCAGCAATGGTGTCTGCCTCATCAATATCTTTTATCTGGTCTGCTGGGTCCTGTGTTGGTTCTGTTTCCTCAACTGACGAGTCGCTTACACCCAGACAGACCGAAACCAAAGGGAGGTGATGTCATGGGCGTCGTTTGACCGTAATATCCGCAGCGATCGGGTTACCAGCCCCCTTTCCCCGTGCACCTCTCCACAGAGGGGGGATTGCAGCAGGATTGCGCTGGCTCATTGCGCCCCTCTCTGGGACCCAGCTCATCTGAAAGTGGGATGGGATGGAGCTTACTTCAGTCATCACTGAGCCATCTGCAGCCGCTTCGCTGCTGTTTCAAATTGAGTGGAAGATGACAGGCTGTGTGCTGAGGCTGCTGGGAAGCGCGCTCCACCCGAGATGTGCTTGAGCTTTTATATTTTTTATGTCGTGTTCTATGAGCTAGAGAAGCTGAAAGGCAAAGTTCTATTCATTAGGGTAAATTTTTGATAAAAATTTTTTATTCCCTTATAAATGGTACTAATTACTTTTTAAAACAGCGTATTCAAAGCCTGTCTGGTACTTCTGTAACAAGACCTATGTCTGTGACTTTTATGACATTCCCTTTTCATGACTTCCTTGACTCTCATTGACACAGCTCTGGTACTCGTGTTGATTAATGCCAAATAAAGACGCAAAAAAGTAGTCGTAATCCTTCACGACTCGATGCTAAAACCTGCAATTGGGACGAAGTAAACATGTTTGACTATTCAGAGACACCTGTGAAGCTATTTAATCCAAATTAGATGGTGTCCAGAAATGGGGAGGGAGACTAAGTGCTGTCATTTATAGATTTACATGGCGGAACCACGTACCAAAATGTATACGTGCTGTATAACAGAGTTTCAATTATATATTACAAATCTAACACTGCAGAGTATTCAGCTTTTCAAAAACAAAAAAAAATGCATTTGTCCCAAGATTTATGGAGCTAGTTGCAAAATTTGATTGAGCGTTGCAACTCCCCAGAAATCAATACAACTTGAATTTTGAGGTCAATGTCACAGAACCTCTTTGTTTGATTTTTTTTGCTTGATTTTCCAACTCTGCATTGATTTAGATCAAATTTGACATTGATGGTGTTTTCTCTTCTCACCAGAACTATTGATCCTCGGGTTAAAAGGTCAGGCATAAAGGTGACTGAGACCTCTGATAAATTTTTCAGGTTCAAGTCTCATGTTACGCATGTATTTACAATTCTACTTCATCTTGTCTGGTAGGGGGCAAGTTACATCTATGTGCAATGAAAATAGCAAGAGAATTTAGGGTAGTTTGCGCATGTATTTAAAAGGACAGCCTGATAACTTGAGAAAATAAAAAAAAATGGCCACTGTGGTTTGTTGGAGTCCCAGAGCCTTAGAAATGGCTTTGTTACCCTTTCTAAGAGAGAGATGTCAAAGACCGTTTCTCTCCCATTTTGAATCTCTTTCGATTGTGGCATTATGTGCTGATTTTTGTCCTTTTCACATTGCCAGACAGGTTCAGTCTAAGTGATATCTAGATTCAAATCATGCCTGAGTGTGTTGTGTGAAACTGAACCCAATTATCAAGTAAATTTGTTCTGCTGATTGATTCAGTGACTAAAGGTGCAATTATTTTTTTAGATTGGCCCAGGTGGGGTTGAATCGCTTTTTACTTTTGATAAATGGAATAGTCGTTTGAAAACTGCATTTAGAGTTTACTTGGGTTATCTTTGTATTGAAATCAGTTTGATGATCTGAAACATTGTGACAAATATTCTTAAAAAGAAGAAATTCAGGAGGGGGTAAATACTTTTTAATACCGAAAATGCGTAGTAATAATGCAAACTGACCTGGGTCAGGAGATATGCCAGCTTTTCCATTCATTCATGTATTCATTTTTGATTGGCCCAGAAAGTTTTTTTTCTTGTCCGAAAGTACATTTTAGATGATTATATTTTTTATGGCCAACTGTTGGCTTTCCAACTGCATTTGAAATCCTGCAGTTGATTTGTCTATTTGTGCGTAAAATACCTCATTTACTTTATTTAATTAAGATGCATCATGTAAAATTAAATACAACTCAGCCACATTATGAATTTATGAAAGGTTTTGGTCCTGATGTCCAAGGGTTTTCCCCATTCAGGCAATGGACTCTGATGATTAATATCAACATCTCTGAAGATCCTCCGAAGAGAACTCCTCGTGGAGAGAGGACCAGTTCTTCAGCTTGACATAAATCATGAAAACCTTCATACTGAATAGAGAATAGCCTCTAAAAGTCTCCTCAGTCCTTGTACAATAACTGCTTGCTCTGTCTGAACTTTTCAAAAACTCTTCAAAATGTCTTTAATTGGGCAGCGACTGCATAATTATCCAAAGAAGCCGTCCCCATACACGCACGGGCCTTGCTTGAAGAATGCACTTGAGCAGCTTATTTAAAGCTCATAAAAACTCTCATGCACATTATGAGAGCAGAATCAGGCTTACTCTGTGGACACTTTTAGTCATGACATGGACTGACCAGGCATATGTCATCCTCAGGCGATAACTGAACTCCTCACTTTCAGATATATGGAATTCTGCATTAACACCTGTGTAAGTCATGTAATCACAACTAACTCTCTGTACCACCATGTGGCCAGTTCAGTAGAAAAAAATCACAGTGTTCTTGGTTAGGGAGCATTTGGGTGTTAGTTACAAAGCCAGCATTTGAGCTGAACATCTGAATATTGTGCAAAAAGGGGCCGGATTCTGTTCTAATCACTAAATCCCAGCAAACCAGCTCCTTTCCCTCGTATCAAAGCCTTTCGCCAAGTCTCACAATACTACAAGGAATCACATAATTACACAGCTTAGGCAAATTTGCGAGGCTCAAGAGTTACATATTAACTATAACCACATATGCTTTGCTTGTGTTTGTAGGTGAATTATTATACCGCTCACGAGCGTGACCTTCCACCTACGAACAAAACCCATTGCTGTCTCGGGTTGAATCATCAGGGCTGCACTCTCGGATCAAAGAGACGCATCCATCTAACTGTACTGAGGAATGTGGAAAAGTAGAGCCGTGCTTCCACATTACTAAACGTACACTTCTGCAGTACTGACAGCACAGTGAATATACACACTCTCTTTGGTACACTCTGTGGCACCCTTGTTAAAAGTTGAGGACTTGCAAATGCAAAAATTGGTGTCGCAGTCCTCCAGTTGGTCGCTTTCACTGCAAACCACAATGCAGCTTTTCAGTCAACTGAAAATAGAGAGGATTTCATTTATCAATCAGTCGGAAAGGGTTACAGAGACCTGTACTACAAAAGAAGCTTGCACAGTATAGCTTCATGGTCCAAGGGCAGGGTATGGCTTGGCCCGTCTCCGCACTGGCAAGGCTCCTAGGAGACCCACTGTCCCCCTGATAAGTGCTCTCACCATAATTCAATTAAAGGCCACGGCACTGGCTCCGTTTGGAGCCCTTAATTCAGAAATGGAGGGAAGCAGCGCATTGTAATGGAATTGTGCCCGGACTCCCTGCAGCTGCTGTCTGGTTGGGCTCTCTCACCGGCAAGCTAATGAGCGATTAGTAACCTGTAAAGCTGTCTCAGTATTTCTGGTGTAATGCCACATTCTGCCACTGCGTCTCTCCCCCAAGCTGAACGGACGCCCAGCATCGGATCTGAGAATCAGCGCCAACAGGAGGTGGACAAAGCATCCTCAAACTTTAGATGAAAAATCTTCAGAGTATACATGAGAATGGAATGTTTGCCATTATCTCAAGGAGTTGTATGAGGGAAAGTCGTTAATTCTGTATGAAAACAGTAAGGATGACACTTTTTTTTTCCATGTTCTTATTTTCCATGTTTAATGTTCACCAATGGCACACACAAAGATTACACAGATCTGTAAAATTGCGATTAAGTATTATTCACAGAGCTGAAGGTGATCGGGAAGGCTCTGGCAATAAAGGCTCTGTCGGTTGAATTCCATGACTGGATACCAATTGAGCATGTTACAAAAATGATTGCTTTTCATTGCTCACACCTGTGATTATTGTTATTTTTTCTCGTTTCATCTTCTTCACAATACATTTTCACATTATGTGATTGCAGGAAGCGCACGGACTGAACTTGAAGCAGAGGACCAGATACCTCAGCGCTTGTTATATATTTTTTCCCAAGTGACTGATTCCATTCCCAAACCGTATGAATGACACCACATTGCGACGCCTCACAAAATGCACACCTTTCACATTTTTAAGAGATTTCAGGGAGCAATTTAGCAAGTAGCGCAAAAAAAAAGAGGCTGAGAATATTTTTCTTTTTTCCTCTTTTTCAAAAAGAGAATCATGAGCTTCAAAAATCTTTAACAAAAAAAGTGACCTCTTTGCTGCATTGAGACGAATCTGGAAAATGTCAGATTGGGGGATGAAAAGTAAACAAATTAGAGAGCTGGGAAAGAGTGGGAGGGAGAGAAGGACAGAGCGATTGTTCTAATCCTTCTGCCTCAGTGAGCGCTGAGCGATCACAAATGGCAATTACATGCCGGCCCGACTATTGCTGCTCGCTGGATGCACAGCTCCTATTCCACAATAAATGGAAGTCAATGACAGAAAAAAAAAATCAGTTATGAATATTTAATAGGGTGGTATAATCCCCAGGGATCAGGATGTTGTGCTCTGTGCTTACATCCCAAAATGAAGGAGGCTCGTGGCGGCGTCTCATTTGTTTGGAGGACATTTTGTCTTCTATTTTGGATTTCAAGAGCAGTTGTAAGCACAGATTTACTCCTGAAGCCGAGGCCAGTTTTTGTGCGGATGTCTCGGCTCTCTGTGGTACTGTGGTAAGAATACAGTGTGCTTTGTATTGCATTCTGGAAGCAGCGCGGGCAGTTGTGAATGATGCGAAAGGGCAAGGCGGGGTCAGGGCCCTCACTGTTACTAAGCCAAACGTACTTCACTGAGTCTTGATCTAGTGACCTATGTGTGAACTTTCCCTCCGCTGTCCAGACCCTGACAAAGTTCCTCTGGAAACGTGACTCCATGGCACTCGGTCTTTCTCCTGCTCTGTTTTATAGTGACATCCAATGCAGCCCCCTGGGCATTGATCTCAATCTGTCAGAATCTCTCTTTCCCCTTGGGATTGATCGAGGGCTTTGTTTGTTCTAGGCCATTTTTATGGCCAGGCTGCTGATATACCCTAGTATCACTCATATATAGAACTGTGACAGGAGTTTTGGGTTTCGGTGAAGATAGGTAATCCTGCCCAGGGCAAAAAAACTGAACCTTGTCAACATGTATGCCAAGTACTTGACATAGATAGGCAACTTCTTCGTGTATTTGTCATGGCGTTCTACATCCATCAATATTAATGTCTATCGCTTGATGCTAGATGACTGTGAGTAAGTAACGCACCCCACCTCTCTGTGTGGCTCTGTACCCGAGGGAAAATGATGTGGCTGTTATGTAATCAAATATCGCGGTATTTGACAGTGAGAGATTTTGACACTCCATTTTTAGGAATGTGATGTGGTGACAAAAACGGATGTATTTTGAATTTGAAGGAATGAAAAGTTAAGCAGAACCATCTGAACAGCATTAGGCAGTGCTGGTTTAGACCTGGATCGCCAGTATGGCCCACTATCACTCCAACCAGTTTTAAACGGCCAAATCTGAACAGTTTTGACTATTACCAATGGTCCAATCATCTTTCATCTTCCATTTTAAGCGACAGTCATTCCTAAACCATAAATCGTATGCAGTGGACATGAAAATCTAATTTAGAAATGTTCATTTATCCAAGCTTCAAATCAATTAGTGGGAATCAAGTACTTATCAATTAATTTAAAAACTGGCTATCCAGCTGTATTCTTCCATCAATATTAATTAAGAACGGTCTGTATGGTATAACTGATAATGAATTGATGTTATTAATATTCCTCCTTGTAACCTCAAGTGTGTACAGAGCAGTAAGTAATTATTTGTATAAGTAGGAAAAACTGTCCATAGTGTTCATTGGGTGGTAATGCTGGGGTAATTGGGGGATGATAATTCAAAGTTTAATTTTTTGGGAGCAAAGGCATATTTGAACTTGAAATTAGTCAAGAAGCACATCGCTAGTACCGGGTTTCTTGATTGCACATGATTGTGACTGCCCTCCAGCCATTTTGCCTGCTATTTCAGCTGGTACATGGGCAGTGCTGAAGTATATCTCTATTGCGCGATCACTATGCTGCTGTTTTCTCCTTCATACAGGCATGCTTTGTGTAATCCGATTGCAGAATACAGTTCTTTCATAGATATAGTACTCGGCTATATGAGCTATTTCATGCATAAATACCATTGTAGCTCCGGATTTATTTCACAGATAAAGTACCAGAACAACCATTTTATCACTGTTGAATGCTCAGTGCGCGAAGATAGAAACCGATAGGATTTCACCAATGGTTTGTGAAATAAATTACCGCTATTTCTAAACAAAGGGCAGTGCTTTGTAATGGATTCATAGTCGATGGTGGGGTTCATATTTCTTGGAGATGGTGCATTTCTCTGTCTGACAGAATAAAAAAGTATGCTCAGTGCCAGGATATGGCCCAAAATGCTGATTATGCATCGTCTTTTTTTTAAACAATTTCCTTAAAGACTTTGATTCTGAATCATCCGATTCAACGCACAACCTCATAAAACTATTGCCAACTAGCAATGCACTTTAAGATGTATTGAGACGCAGACCCAGTATATTTCTTCTATTGAGATCAATAAAATAATGTGTCACGTTAAGATAAGAAGCCTTCGTCGGGGTTCGCTGAAGGATGGAGCTGAGATGAGAGATGAGCTCGCTCTGGAGCTCACAGGTGGGGTGTGTTAGGTCAGCTCTGTCAGGGTAATGTATACTGCGCTGTCCTTGTGCCTCTAACTGTAGGAACAGTCTGCTTCAGTGTCTCTGGGGGAATCTGCGGACTGGGCTCCCCTTCTTAGGGGTGGTCTCTCCAGGGAATCATCTTCACATGACCCTTAAGTGCAGGAAGATTACTGTTGAAAAGGAACCCATTTTTCAGTCCTGAATGCAACTCTTCTCTGGGCTCTACAAACTGTTCACAAACAAAAGTTTGAATATTATCAATGTTTTACTCATTTTCAGGTGCATCCTAATGAAAATATCCTACAGTTATTTCTTAGTGATATTATAGTATAATGGCATAACTATAGAATTACTAAGGTTTGCATAGTATAACTACAGTAGTGCTATAGCCATCATATTATAGCTATAGTATTACCACAGTCAGCAGTGCCATGATATTACTATAGTCCACACAACTGTATTACTAAAATTTGAGTAACCATAGAATCACTTAGGTAAAACTACACTATGGTGGCAAAATACCATCCATTTACTATACAGGGTGTATCAAAAAAAAAGTAGACTCTCCGAAAAGTACCCACCAAATTTACATTTGAACATGAAATTTCTTTGTTTGCATATGTTAGTATTGACAGGTCGTATTGACATCCTGGTTAGGTCCATACCAAAATTAATTGCATAATTTCATACATGACTGAACACCAGCCCATTTTCCGGTGGGCAATAAAATGTCCTTCCTCCAAAAAAAAGGGTTAAAATTGGATGAAAAGTCTTAAACTGTAATGCAAAATGTGAAATTTTGTTTTTCTACACCGTGATACTCAAATCAACCCTTAATTTGCAGCTTTTTGCACTGGGGCAATGGATGTATGGGAATGAGTCGGAGGGCCACATGGTGGTTTACAACTGATCTCTACCCACCCGAATTCTTAGGAGTGGACATTTTGAGGAGTACGCTGTTTTTCGTCAACTTAGTCCTCGACGTGACCACCATTTCTTTGGATGCACACTTGCATACTCAAGTTACGACTTGTTCCTGTCGCCTTTTACTTGTTTACATTTTGAAAGACAGTTGCTCCCGAAGGACACCGAACATTTTGAAATTTTGAGAACATTTTGAGAACTTCTGCCACACTTTTGGTAGCGTGGTATTCGTTCACCATGAGTGCACGCTGTTGTGGTGTAAACTGTGGATGAACCACCTTGCAAATGCGTGAGGCCAATGGCCCTTCCCAATTTTTATCCACTGCTGAATGAAAGGAGTTAAGTAAAAACATCATAAGGATTTAGTCTATGCTGTAACTACCCTGACATCACAATCACTTTTATTCAGGTGCAAAGAATTTTCACTTTTCACTGCAAAGATCACTTTCATTATAGGCCTGTGTTGAGTTGGTAACACAATCAATCTGACCCCAATGTCAGACCTCGAACAAGTGATCAGGTGTGAAAACATGCCACGCCCCTCTGGCATATTTGATCACAAGTACGTGAAAGACTGCCCATTGCCCGAGTGCAAAAAGCAGCAAACAAAGGGTTAATTTGAGTATTACGGTGTAGAAAAACAAAAATTCACATTTTGCATCACAGTTTAAGACTTTTCATCCAATTTTAACCCTTTAATTTTTTGCAGGAAGGACATTTTATTGCCCACCGGAAAATGAGCCGGTGTTCAGTCATGCATGAAATTATGCAATTAATTTTGGTATGGACCTAAGCAGGATGTCAATACCAACATACGTATGCAAACGAAGAAATTTACTGAAAATGTTTAATTGTAAATTTGGTGGGTACTTTTTGGGGAGTATACTTTTTTTTTAGCTTGGAACTATAGCAATTTTTCATGAGGGTAAACCATAAATGCTTGGTATTAGTTATCCCGCTCCTATCCAGAAATCCACACCTTAATTGTTCAGCATTATGTCTTTTTTTGTCACCTATGTTATTAGCAGGGTTTTTCAACCTGTTTTTAGGTGTGGGATTGATGGTGAAGCCCCCTGTCCCACCTCAGTGGACTTGGTCGCAGTCACAGGGGGCAATGGACCATGGGACCCTTATCTCAGTGCTGTCAGAAAGGCCCCCCTCCCCACCCTTCCCCCCCTCACTCATGTCCAGCCAGAGACTCTGTTCTGTCAGTCTCGCTTCTCCTCTTTCACTCTCTACCTGCCAGCTGCCAACTTCACAACAGCACTCAGAGCAGAGGGAGGGAACGACATGACGCGTCTGCCAGTTACCGACTGAAAATAGACTGTCCAACACTGGAAAAATAGAATAAACCCAATCTGATACTGCTGCAGTCGTGTCAGATGGAGGGGAATTAACAATCACGGTCGGAGAGGGGGTGGGGGGGCGATTGCTTGCGTGTATTGATTCAGAATTAGCAGATATCTTTTTCTCTCTGTTAGTCTTTCTCTGTACACCAAGGCCGTTTGTTCTGAAGGCTTTGATTGGATTAGCCGGGCCGGTTTTCATTAAAACGAAGACGGAGTGGCACGTTGATGAGGTATGCCCGCGACCTGGTTCATTATTCGAGGCCAATTCGATCTCAGTCCATTAGCGCTGCCTCTTCTCCGAGCGTCAGTGGCGAAATGAGTCGCTCCATCAGGGCCCCGCGGTCGCTGCCATCTCAAGCATTCACATCGCATCGCCTCGATCTGGGGTACGTTTATCGAAATCACAGAAGCTAAGTTGCATAGTTGGAACCATTGACCGTGAATGGATGAACTATGTTTTTTGGGAAACGCTGTCCTGGACGAGTCAGTAGAAGGCAGCAAAGCAGGGCATCAACTCCATGCTGGAAAACATACCCGCCCCTCTCCCTCTGCCCTCTCCCTCTTCGATTTATCTTCCATCGCCCAATCAGGGTCACTGATGCAGAGCTGAACTGGGCCGTGGTGCCTTGGTGTCCCTCTGACGCACTACGTGGCATCATGCTTATTAATCCTAATTTAGTGTTGACAACGGTGTCCTCTGCTAGTTAATGACACGCTTTGAATGTACAGTAGCTCATGACAGGTTCACCATTCTGACCTGGATTTGGTTGTAATAACCTTATCTTGTCTTAACGGGCATTTAACAATGACTTTTATAGTGGCTGGACAAAGGGCTAGGCGGTGACTCTGGCACATATGTTAAATGAATGGAGTCATATTTCCTTTAAGTGTGATTCCTCAGAGGTTAATAATCCCATTGGTGCGATTCTCTCCCCATGAAGGTCATTAAGATTGTGCCCAGAACACAGTGCCAGCAGAGAGACACACTATGAATAAATCAGCCACAGAGAAAATATGCACCAAGTGCAGTCTTGTTATAATTTGTTGCCATAATCTCCATTTCCATTATACCAATTCAAAAAGATTCACTAAGCGCATTAAACGCCGTGAAGTAACCTGCTCCTGATTTACCCACCAAATGGGCCTTGCACAAGAACATTTTTGTACTCTGACCTTAAATCATTCTGGCTTTAATTCACATGATGCATTTGTGCGAAGCCACCACATCCAATTTAACAATTGTAACGCCAGAAAAATGTCCGAAATTATCACGTAGCCCCAATGAATTGCACCTCTTTTTAGAGGAATTCATGTCTATGAGAAATGAGAATTATTATGAGTCAACACCCGAAAAATGCCATGCAAGGTATGACATGGCACTCTATTCTTCCAGATGAGTCATTCATAAAAACAAGTAAAATGACACCTATTCTGGAAAAGAATTTTATGTGCAGACGATAATTCCTCAATTCAGAAAACGATGAAGATTATCACATCATTATTAAGTGTCAACAGCAAAATAATCTGACCTTCTAAAGCCATTGAATGTAATAAAAATGACCAATTATTAATGCACTTTCACCCAATGTATGTAGTCCAATATCATTGGAATCAAGAGGAAATGATAAGATATGAAAATGACTTTCAAAACAACTAGCCACAGCTACATTTGGGTGTTGTTAAATTTCGAAATATATTTGGCTGTGATTTGACTGTGGTCCAGACGTACTACTTTCAAACATCCATCTCTCCGTTCTCTATAGTCGTTCTTCCTCACTAAGGTTGCGGGAGAAGCTAAGGCCAATCCTACCTGACTGCAGGCAAAAGGCAAGGACCACCCTGTCGATCCAGCGCAGAGCACACACCATTCACTCTCAAACTCATGCCTATGGGCAATATAGCATCATGTCTTTAGACTGTGCGAGGAGACTCATGCAAACTCCACACAGCAAGGCCCCAGGCCAGAATCAAACCCACCGTCTTCTTGCTGTGAGGCGGCAGTGCTTACCACTAAGCCACTGTGCTTTATTCAGACTCTAAAGTTCATTTTTTTGGGATTAGAAAATCATTTCTGTGTGAAGATTGAAGCAAAGAAACAAGTTTACTGACAACTACAATCCATTAAGTCCCGAACATAGGTTTAGATAATTTATTTGACAGGCTGAGACCTCTTGTAAATAAACTTAATTTGCACCAGAGGAAAAAAAGTCTAAATACAGCTAAATTGGTGGATGCGGCTTGTTATTTTCTTTTACTCATGGGAACAGCGTAAGAAGAAATCTATTTGTACCTGTGGTTCTTGCATGAGATCCAGTGTTATCAAAATAGCGAATGAGACTAAAAAATTAACACACAAGGGAATATTAGGCTAAGAAACAACGCGGTCTGAAAATGGTGAGCCTAGCTAGGCTGAACAGCCTGTTCTCGCCATTCATGTTATGTTGTGTTATGTTATGTTACTATTTTAGTGCCTCCAAATTCCTTTACTGAGGACAAAAATCTCTGCTTCATAGACATTTTTTTAGTTTTTCACCTGTCCGTCTGTCTGTTTCTCTGCAGCAGCAAAAAAACTTTAACCTTGACCATAACTTTTGATTGCTTAGTGATAGGCCTTTGATACTTGGCATGTGTATTCCTTGTGACAAGACCTTTCAGATGAGGTCATGAATTTTGATCTCGTGACCTTGACCTTGGCGTAGGATGCGTTTCTTAAAAACTTTAACCTTGGCCGTAACTCTTGATTTGTCAGTGATAGGCCTTTGATACTTGGCATCAACTTTCATCAAAATCAAAAACACAAATGGAAATAATGTTTATCTCCGGGGGCGTCAGTGTTTCACGAACACATCTTGTTTACATCTTGCCGTGGCCTCTGACTGTAAAATTTTTTGAATCCCCTGAACGAGTTCGGAGGATACTATGGATTTGGCTTCGTCATGCGTCCGTGTCCGCAAAGATTTTCTTGTGAACGCTCTGCAGCCCACGTAAATGCTCCGATTCTTTTCAAATTTTGCAGGGACATTTATTATGGTAAGTTCACGACACCAATTGATTTTGGGTACTCTGGGACCATCTGGGCCCAACTGGGGGGCCTTCGGGGGATACATGTGCTCGGTTGCCAAGTGCTCTAGTTATCCATTAAAATCTCACTCATCTGAGAAGATCTGTCAGTATGGATACGTCCAGAACTTTACATTGGATCTTTGGAACATTGGCATTCCACAACTATTGGTGTGATGTCAATATTAGTCTCTCATGTGGTTGGTTATTCCTTTTATAATCTCATGCACGTGCTCATGCTCAGAGACGGACTTCAGAATCTCCGTGCAAACGCTACAGAATGTCAACATGTCTGACATCAAACGCAGCATCTGTCTCTAGCGCTGCTAATCAAAACTGAGGATGCAGAAGCTGGTGAGAAAGATTGCAGGGCTGCTCAGAATGTTAATAAGGACAGAGCGCAAGTACTGAACAGGAGGGTGAACCCTGTGAATGTCTCTCTCACTGTTTCTTTAGTGAACCTCTCCCTGCCTCTCTCCAGCTCTCCTCTCCCTCTTTTCTCTACTTTTCTCTCTCTCTCTCTCTCTCTATCAAATGAGGCATGCTTTACTCATGAGGTTGGTTACTGATGAATTATTAACCATGGCCATTTGTTGCATCAACCTTGATTGTCCTCAGAGAGAGTAAATGCTTGGATGGGTAAATCAGTGGGTGAATATTGGGTTGTGGAAAGAATACACCTAGATAATCTTACATAAAGCTATTTAGCTTTTTATCGTGTAATGATAACTGGAGGTCTTTGATGCTCTCCATCTTCTGAGTATCCTGGAAAAAGTCAATCGGAGCAGTCTGCCTGGCAATGCAGGCTGTGGTCTATTTTTCTGCTTCCTGCAATGTTGCTGTGTTGGTAATGTGCTTCTCAAAATAGCCTAGAGCCCTGACTTTGCTGTTAGGTCTATTTGTCTGGGGAATGAAAAACCTAACCTAGAACCACAAGCTGTCTGTAATCCTCGCAGTGCAACTTCCACAGTTCTTCACTTTTGTAGCTCAGAATAAAGGAGTTTATTTATCAGTTGGAGGTGGAAGTGCACCTATTTTCACTGATGCCCTGGGAAATCAAAGCTGCCGAGGATCATCATTGTGCTGGCATTGTGGATGTTTTATCTTGTCCAGAGTGACCAGTTCCTCCAACTGGCTCACATATAAAGTGCTTCTCTTGGAAGCTTATTTGTTTCTAGGATTATCCATATAAGTAGAAGGTCAAGAAGTGAAAAGACACAAGATATTCTTTGCCTTGACAGTCCAGGCTCTGTTTCTCACTTTAAATTAAACTGAAACTTGCTAACAAGTTCCGTGTCCATTTTTAAAGCTTGTGCAGATACTTACCCATGGACTGAATGTGTAGGTGGGGCTATGGAAGGATCATCGAAATATAAACATGCGTGTGCAGATAGACGGTTTCACATTTAAGCGTGTACAAAGCCGTATTTGACTTTCAGTCACCATTTTGTCATCACTCAGGTTCAGAAATGCTCGCTTTGTGCTCAGCTAACTCAGTTTTTGATTCAAGTGTTAGACACTAAACTAAATTAGGAGCTGTGCAACATTATCAGGCGTTCAGCATGTTGGTGTGGGTTTGCTAATGATCTCCCCAAGAATCTCCTTGTGGCTTTTCTCTTGTTTGGGTCTCGTAAGACTTCACAGAAGCACTATGCTGCATAGGAAATCATTTTAAATCATTTAATGGCTTACTGGAGGCAATTTTAAAGTATTAAATATTAAGCATATTGACTTTACCTGTCCTATGCTTTCAACAAAATACTTCTGATCTGGAGCATACCAAATGTTAATTGATTAGCATTACTGACTTAAAAAGAAAAAGAAAAAAAAAAAAAAAAACCCAGAAGTTTCAGCAATAGCTTTGGAACTAAAATTTTTCTTTGGGATTAAAGTATAACTCGGGTGGCTGACGGGAGATGAGGAGGATATGATAATGCAGTTGCAGGATTCTTCTCGTGGCCAACAAGTAATTGCAGGGAAGCCATCAATTCGTCAATTAATTTTCTGCATGCCCTTTCACTGTTTTTGTTTCTGTAAAAGAATAGGAGGAACAGTTGTCTGCCCAGTAACTATAGTCACAACAAGATGCATAACTCAAGCACTTTATCCAGAAGCGTGTACTTACCTACATGCCACAAGAGCTCACAAGTAGCAGATTGGGTTTGGTGGTAATAATAGGAAGAACTGGAATAATACCAACCACAGTGTGGACAGAAGTTAAATGGAATTCAGTCACTGACTCGTCTTTAGCTGGAGTTGAGATTGAATCTTTGCGTGGCCACTGAAAGATATCAAACATAGAAATACAAGTGGGAAGACAACTTGCAATTTTCCAGTGAAATGGTATTGATAGAGGAGGGACTGCTTTTCAAGGTCACCTTTTTCACTTAGCCATTTTCAGGTACATCTCTTATTGCCCCTTTTGTCTACATTGGTTGGATGTGCATTTCTGTCTTGGCGCAATTTTTTCTTATGAAAAAAGCTTAATTTTGTTACTTTCATGTTCTCTTCACCGTGCACAACTCATTCACTACAATATTTTTGTAGCAAGATGACTTCCAGTAATTACCTCATAAAATGGATATGCGTAATCTGATTTCTGCAGATGGTAAACTTGCAATCCCAGAAAAAACCTCAGGCAAGTAGATTATATGCATAGTTCTGTCAGCAAACTAATATGTAAACCATATCTTTCAGAATTAACAATTAGATACAATGATAATTTTGCATCTTGGCTCTGACTCTGACTTACATTTGGGGCTTGAGGGTAAGAGAGCAGGAAAGGTCAGGTTGTCTCAATCTAACGAAAGTCAGGCTATTATAATCGGACAGGGTGATTGATTTCTATAGCGCTGTACTTTGCATATCGAGAAAAAAGTTTTCTTGTTATAGAAAGGACAGCAAAACGAAATAAATCTCTGTTGAGGACAATAACATTATTCACATGTTAATCTATCAGTGTTTAATATCAGTGGCCGTCGGTGGACGAACAACCGAGGGGGCGAAAAACATACCTTGACACGGAGGAGATTATTGACCCGATTTAATCATTGTTCTTGGTTAACACGTTTTCTAACAGTATGAAAAATCCATTTGCATTTAAGTACACAGTCTCCTTTTTAACGCAATGGCAAAGTGAGTGAATAATAAATTCAATAAAAATGTTTAATTCAGATGCTTTAATAGGTATCCCTTCACAAAAAAATAACTATTGCGGATTTTCCACATAAACTTTTGTCACATCTTACAAAGCAAGAAATACACACGTTTTTGCCTTCAGTTGACATGTTTTATCTTTCATCTCAAAGAAGACAATTAGCTACATCTGAGAAGGGAGAGTTAAAATATCTTTTCTCAAGGAAAATGACTGATACAGATCAAGAGTAATAATCATCATCATACTATAATTTGAGGAACGGTTGTCTGTCTGTTTGTCTGTCTGTCTGTCTGTTTGTTCCCCTACTCCTCCGAGGTCCTCTGACGGATCTTCACCAAACTTGGTGGGTCTATGTAGGTTGTCCCTTGAATTGTCCTTGAGGGGTTAGTTTTTTGAAAGGTCAAGGTCACTGGGGTCAAAGGTCAATTTTTCGCATCTCCCATCTCCCTGGACAGATTTTCATGAAAGTTGGTATGTGGACGTAGGTCGTCACAAGAAATGACTGCGAGAGGTCCGTTCCGTCAAAGGTCAAGGTCACGAGGGTCAAAGTTCAAACCGTAGGTCGTCACTGGGTCAAAAGTCAATGGACAGTTTCCTGACAAATAAGGCACATACACAGACAATATTGTCTACAGAGAAATCCTCAACTAACCAGTAAGCTCCAACCAAACCATTCTACTTTAGACACTCCACCACCCCCATGCCAGACAAAACTCCCCTTCCTCTTGGGGATAAGGGTGTGGCATTGCCCTTTACAAATGTAACTGCTGTATTTCGATCTCGATGCTCGCACAGTCGAAATTATTCTCGCCACGGGTAATTTACTAGTCAGTTTAAACATGTATGTCGGCCTTTTTGTTCTCGGTCCAGCAGACGCCACTGAAGAAATATTTGAAACATAAATGACGGTTGTTAAGTCGTATACAGAAATTTGAGCAAAAGTATTTGGATACAAAGTAGAAAAATAAGTTTATGTATGGCATCTATCTATGAAAATTAGAGGCATCTCACTATGCACAGAGGAGCACATCAAAGAAACACAGTAATCTGGTGACTCAGAGGCATCCTGGGCAGAACCCTAGGTTGAGGTATGATATTAACTCGCAGCAGGAAACTGTGATGCAGCAGCAAGCTGACGCGTGCTTGCCATGGAGCAGAAGAACAGTTTAAATAGGCCTTATTCCTGAGGGGCAAAGCAATGTCATATATGCATGGAGTGTCTATGGAAATGTGAGCATGTCTCAAGTTGCTTCCCAGAACTAGCTTCACAAGCTACACCCCATTTTAAAATATCACAGTCAGCTTGACCATGTAAAATATTGGAATCTTTAGCTAAATTAAAATGTAAATTTGTGGAAATTTTACATATTGCCATTAACACTACCAATGAAAACAAAAAAAAGCTTAATCTACTTAAGATGTGCACTACGACTGGCAGGGTCCACATTAAGGAATAGAATAAGATAACATGGTGTTTTTTTGCGTTTTTAGCTAGCCTTAGGTTTTTATATTTTAGTTTTGGCAATCTTTGTTAGCTTGCTAGAATTGTAGCCAGTTAAAGTAAGTACAGCATTATTCAATACTGATAATGACTGTAATACTGGCATATCTGGGCAGTTTTCTAACACTCTACCCTGCGTTGTGACAAAATAATGACTGCCCAGTAATGTGCACAATATTGCTTTCCCCCACACTTCATGTACTATATACATGTAAGTAAAAGCTCTTTTGTAGAAGAATATTAAGTGTCTCTTCCTCAAGGTCATTGCTTCACGGAAACACAATGCGCCCGTTTCAGCCTAGCTCTAGCTCATCACACAGGTCAAGGAACAGAAAATTACCGTGGTTTAGTTGGCCACCGAGGCCAAGCAGACAATTGGCGGACAGACGAAGACGGGGAGTGAAAGTGTATTGACAGTGCAAACAGCAACGCCCTCTTGAGCACGCATAATTAAACATTTCCCTTGGCTCCTCCTCTGTTGTATGTCTCCAATCTTATCGCAGAGGAATAATTGCCAGAGCCATACCCCAGAATTATTTTCTGGGTCTTAATTATGAGGATAGGTTAATTGTGAGGAGGAAGGCCTGTTTTTTGTTGTGTTTGCAGAAAACACTTATTATCTTGTCAGTGTCACTGACTGTGGCTTTGGTGCAGCCTTATTTTACCCTCGCTGGTTTCTCTTTAACCCTCTTTTCATGCAGACCCTGAGCAGTTCAGGAATGATTGCGCTCTATCAGTCGGGTCCTACTTTACATGAGAATGCCTTTTCGCCGCGCCAGCCTGGCAGCAGGGTTTTAGAATAGAGGCCCAATCTTCACTCTTCCGCTGAACTTGTGTTAGTCCTGTCTTCTACTCTGAGTCTTTTTTTAATGCCAGCCAACAGTTTCCATGGTAACAGGTGCTTATGGGAGTCTCTGGTCGACGTTGATGCTCTGGCTGCGCGCGCTGCTAGCAGATGTGGCAGTGAGATCCTGACAACAATGCACAGAGCTCGGAGCTGCCACAGATGAGAGGAGAGAGAGGGAGAGAGAAATCAATGTAACATCCCTCCTGCAGCTCCAGCTCGAAAGTCTGCCAGTCTCTCTGTAATCTCTTTGATCTATGAATTAAACATCTCACTCTCCCATCTCTTGCTGCTTCCTGTCCAGGGGTTCCTGAGTCGGAGGTTGAAGGGCTCCATTAAACGCACCAAAAGCCAGCCCAAGCTCGACCGAAACAGCAGCTTCCGACATATCCTGCCCAGCTTCCGGAGCGTGGACAATGAAAGGTAGGAAGACCGGACCCCCCCGGCCGTTGGCCAGGACGCCTGACTGACGCGCGTGTGAGACCGGAGTGTGTGTTCGTCCGCGTTGCAAAGCTCTCTCGGTTTCCCCGACTTTAGATTTCTGGATCTCAGAGTGCCGTTTGTGGGGCCGGGCACTTTTGACTGATGGCTGTGTTTCCAGGTCATTGTTGACATGCTCTCGTTGTCAGTGAAAACCGCACGAGCTTTGCTTTTCAATCTGTCGCATCTCCACTCTGCCCCTCTCTTCTCCTTTCTTTTACTCTCTTTATCTCACTTTTATCCCTTAGTTTCTCTCTCTTCCGTCCTGCATCCACACCTCTTTTGCTGAACATGATGTATCTTCTGTTATTATGCTGTCCTCAAAATCGATTGGGCTGCTCTGTCTTTCACAGGCTTATTGCATTCAGAGATGTACCGCGGCTCCGCTGTGGAGCTTTTGTTTGTGGGTCGTTTCAGACCTTCTACCAGAGCGTTCAGTCGACACGCTCAAACATTTCGTTCAGGGACCTTTGTCGCCATATTGGATGAATGTCTTGTGAGTGACATCCCGGAACTGTGATTCGATAGAGTTTCCACTTTCATTTGGAGAAATGCTGGCTGAAGGGCGATTTTCATAATTGAAATCCAAACCCGAGGAAGGGATGAAATAACTGAGATAGGGTGTGTCTTTGAACATATCATCAGGAATGCTTTTCAGCTGAACAATCTCAAGCGGGAAATGCAGTCCACTTTATACTCTCTGACTGGCGCCAGTAACAGAAGAAAATTTCCCCCCCAAAAAAACCCCCGGTGGTGAGGTCTGCTGTAGATATATTAAATGCTTGAGTAAGACAGATCATCTTCACATTTATATTTTATACTTGTCTTCATATTCATTTTCACCATCGTGTATATTCATTTCTAGTCATTAAGTCCCAGTTTTCAGTCAAGTTTCGAGCATATTTGTGATGCTCTTTACTGATGAGAGTAACTGTTAAAGCAAGCATATTTTTATAAAACCCAAATGAGAGTATTCATACACCATTTTTTGTTTGGTCCACAAAAACGTACCAACATTAGCTTGTTCGAAAGCACATACCAAGTCATTAGCCCAAAAATTCAGCCCTAAAATGTGTGATGCATGCGAGTAATGTATCCAAATCTACAGTACCTAATGCAAATGCTCGCACATTGCAAATGCAGGACCATTGCAATGATGGTAAATATAGAAATGATTAGTCAGCTGTGCAAAAGACAAAATTTGTCATTACTGGACGATGTCATCATGTCACCTTTATCTCTGTAAATACCCACTGCTTATCCAAATGACCTCTCTGCTTCAGCCAATCCCAGTTGAAGCAGCAGTTAGCCAGAGCGCTTTTTGAAAGAACTGTACCATTGACCTTGACAATGATAGGATCTTAATGATCTTAATCTGGACAAAGGGCAAAATAACCTCACTGTGTTGGATATCGAGGGCTGACTGCAATAAAACAGTTACTGTATGTCCAATATATAACATCTGGACATAACTGTTTATTGCACTCAGCCTTCTATATGTTGTACACTGGGCCATTCCCAGGATTATCAGAGCACTGAATTTTGTTCTCATATTCAATATTATTGAGGTTTGTAATATTGAATAAGAAAAGGCTCTCTGTAATTAAGGCTGCTTTTCTATAGGTCATTCGGTTCTTCCTGTGCCTTGACAAATTTGTATGCGTGCATGCAGGTTCTGTGAATACCAGGCCTGTCCTCCAGCTCTCACAAATTGATGACACTTAATTCAGCCATAAAGTATTAGGAGCCCCGGCGCTCAGGTTGAAAACATCACTCATGTCAATGAGGTACCCCGTCCTCATCTGGTGCCATTTTATAATGGATCGCACGTCACCTCGGCTGTACGCCATGAAGAAGAGCTGGAGGATAGGCGTCCGACGGCTCCGTTTGTGGGGCAAACACATTCCAGATACTTCCCCTTCATCCATCTTCTGGCCCCTGTCCTGTATCTGACAGCTAATGCACTGTCATGCCATGAAAAAGCTGGGATAACTGTTTCCTCGCAAAATGGCCTGCTGCAGGTGATGCGTTAGCGAGATGCATGCTGGTCTCGAGACAGATGTTACTCAGAATGAGTATTTGTTGAAACTACAGGGGTCCTAATTATAAATCCATCATTACCTTTGTGCCTTCCTGCATATAGCTGTTTCTCCAGACACCTGAAATCACACCTTTCCTGGGAGAATATTGAATTAGAATCTTTAGCAATGGATCAGGCCTGTGCATCCAAACATTTCAAGCACGTAGCACTGAGTTAAACTGATGTTCTGCTTGTTCCAGATTTGGATGTCAGTTTCCACTGGACTTATGTATATCGTTTTAAGTCAGTCCCTCACTATGTTGTTAGTATGCCTGTCACGTGGAAGGCTAATTTTGAAAACATCAGAAAGCATATTTGATTTCCCCCTGAACTGAATCTTTGACATTTTTATTATTAATATTACAGTATTGGATTTCTGTTATCTTCCTATCAACTTTATACTCTGCGGAAGGCATCTACATTCTCATAGGAGTTCCTGCGGGACCTGATGCAATTGTGTGCGGCGCAGACAATTTTTTGTTGTGGAATAGGAGAATAAGCGGGACAGGCTATGTGAAGGTCAGACCAGACAGAACAGAAGACTCGCAGTAATTTTCCAAAAATGGACATTATTATGTACAATATTGTTTAATGCTGAAACTGCTTTCATTAATTGCTAACATTTCACCAGAAGGGTACATTAGTTAATGCAGTAATGAGCATTAACTACCAATTAATTAATAGTTCACTAATGCATCAGTGAGCTAACTAAGCACTAGGTAACCTTACCGTACCATTTATTAATGCTCTTTGACATCCTTATTATGAAGTTGAAAACATCCCTTAAGCATCCCTTAAATAACACCCCAAACTATTAAACTATTCAGTTATGTGTTTGTATAAATTAACATGAAAAACATTAGAAAATGATTAGTAGACCAATTGGTTTACTGTTGTTTAACTGATAGTTAATGCCTCTTACCGCATGAGCTAATGTTAATTAATGTACCTTTATTGTAAAGTTTTACCCTCTCATTTTGTTGACAAGTAGCCTAATATTCAAATTTGCGAGGGTGCAAAATTATACACACAGTATTTTCAGCGATAATAGGTTTTCTGATTTCATTCTATCTGAGAGGATGAACTTTGCTTCCTGCTGCAAGCTAAGACATAGAGGAAGAGACCAAAGTTATAACTTAGGGCCTGAAGGTTGTGTATGTTTTAGTTATCGATGCCTATGTAACAGACAACGTGCACTTGATAAATGAATGGCGGTCAATGGTGTTTTCTCATAACAGTTCACTAATTGGGGCATATCTAAAAAGACAAAACAAAAAATAGTAGTCCCACTCCCTGTGCCTGATTGTGTCGCCTCTCTGTACCCATGAGGATACCGCACAGCTGATCACAGTTCGCTCGGACATCAGCGAGAGCCGTGAGTCTCTGTCCTTGCCCTGCTTCACCGAGTTCACCCCTCCATCCCCTGACTGCAGGATGAGGAAGAGCTTCTGCAATCGCCATGAGATTTCACATATAGAGGAGCCGCCAATGGCAACGTCTTTGAGCTCCCCGCCTCCTCTCTCTAAACTTGAGAGGTTTTTACTTGACTCATTATAGTCCGTCGCTCACTTGTGTGAGAGTACAGGCCGCCGTGTACCACCGAACACTAAGCTCCACCACTGCAGAAGACCACTGCTGAGGCCCTGTTGTGGGGGAGATTTCATACCCCATTACATCTGCGCATTATCCTGAAGGGGAAGCACTCGCTTGTCCAAGGACACGTGGTGTAATCGCTGTGCTCTCTGCAGCAGGAACGCCGCTGTTTCTGGGATGCTCCCTGGGCTTCACGTCTGCCTCTTGAGTAAATAAGCGCTGCCTGCCAGCCTTTCGGGGGCGCAGGTGCTGCTGAGCAGATTTCGGGGCTGGCATGTGCCAGGCCGAGCCAGGGGCGGCCATTACGTTGACGCTGTGAGGGACATGGGCAGATTCGCCGGAACCCCGGCCCCAGGCCAGCTACTGCTGCCAGGCTGGCGTGCCTTTGTGTACCGCCAAGGTGTGCAGGGTCTGTGCGAGCATATTGCTGATGCACATTGTGTGCAGGTGCTGTTTATGTAGCGAGGTTCGTGTATGCTAGCGTATGGCTGTGTTTATCTGCGTGTGCTCTTTTGGTCATGTGTGTGTGTGCATGCTTGTGCGTGTATGTGAGTATGAACGTGTGCATTGTTCGTAATACGTGTGTGTACCATGTTTGTTTTCAAATGTGGGTATTTATGTGTTTTTGTGCACGTGTAGATGTGCATATGTATCTGAATATTCTTGTCTATGTATGTGTGTTTCTGAGTGTGTATATACATGGATGTGCTTTTATGTGTATTTATGTGTGTTTGCAAGTATGTGTGCATTGACATGAATTCTGTTTATATGTATGTATGTTTGCGCACATTTATATGTGTAAGTGTGTGTGTGTGTGCGTGTGTGCGTGTGCGTGTGTGCCCTCAGACTGCACACACACCCAAACACACACACGCAGACACACACAGTGTGAGTTGAGATGTGAGAGGCCCAGCCTACTGTGGTGACAGGTTGGGCAGGCCCTGTTTCAGCAGGAAGCTGCCCTCTGAGGGGACGGGAGCCAGGGCTGTGTGCCACTCTCTCACCAGTCCGCTGTGCCGCTTAACTCATGACCTCCACCGTCTGACTTTGCTCCCAGCAATCTGCCAGCCCGGGGGCAAGCAAACAGCAATGATCCCACCCCCTCATGCTTTCAAGCGGAAACTTTATTGATATTGTAATGCCTACATTCGACTGGCTTTGTGCTTCTCGAAAAAAGCTTATGGAGCCTGCAGAGCGCCTTGTTTTGGGAGGAGCACACAGAACATTTCGCCACCTAAATGACTCTCTTTTGTTTGTGACCTGAATAGGGATCATTCAGGGGCCAGTACCTGTCTTCTATGCTCGCATTCAAACTTGAGAGCCTGTGAAACCCCAGGACAATACCATAAAAAGATGCCTCCAGAACATTCTCTGGAGCCTGTTGCCTTCGCTGTGCTTTCCTGAGGCAGTATCAGCCGAAAAGGAAATGAACAGAGTGTTATATTGCACACTGAGAGGACTGAACCTCTCCCTATTCCTTCACAGTCCAACCAAAGCAACAGACACCTTTTGTAATGTTTCATTCATGTATAGCACAATACGTGGCAGGTGTCTATACTTTCTTTAGAAGAATACCAAATAATATCAAACCAAATAATATATAAACCATCTGCTGAAAGCCCGGAGTACACAGATGGATATCCTCTCCTTTATTTTCTGTTCAATATGGGTTTAGCTCTCCCACCCTTACCAGACAAAAATGCTTGAACGGAAATGTGCAGACAATAAATGAACAAGTGTGTTTGTGGGGTGAGTTCGGTATAAACTGTTCCCTCCTTCAGGATTGCTTTCCCGCTGCCGCAGTCTGACTCAGTAATAATAACAAGCTGGCGGCACTGACGCAACCCACTGATGTAATGACAGCGGGTGTGAGGTATGGATCCGGTGCTTTAGTTCAGCACATATTTCCCCTACTGTGTTGCTGGGCTCGAGGAGGGAGCAGGAGATGAGGCCTGAGCTTCGGCTGCTTGAGTCTGGAGAATGACCACATGGGCCACGCTTCTCCTCTCGCCACATGGGAGCAACGCTCAAAAAAACACTGTTTCTGGGGCTCTCCTGTGGTAACCAAGCTGGCTTTGAATAAGGATCAACTTTTTCAGCAGCCGCCTCCATTTTCCTGCATTATATTGATCGTTTGTTTGACCGCTGCCATGACTACTCTGTAGTGAGGTCGTGAAGACATATTTCATGAGAAACATCAACATGGATACTGTTTATACTAAAATTTTAATCCTAAATTCAATTATGTATTTTTACTGTATATGTCATTGGGCTTAGTCAAATGCTGCAAAACTTTATGTCAATGAGATTTGGGAGGCATTTTAAAGCATTTTTAAAATGAGCATTTTAAGTCGCGTAAAATCTAATGTTTTCTCAACTTTGTGGCAACCGAGGGGCTGCAAGTTGCATTGTTCTTGGGCACAGTGGTTTTATAAATACAATGGAGAGTTATACTACAACTCAAAAGTCTGGAATATACCTATTATTTTTACATGGAACAATTCTGAGTAACTGACTACTAGACACTGACCCAAAACATGTATCCAAATCCTGGTGGGACTTTCTGGGAAGGAAATTATAATTATATAATTATATTATATATATAAGGGATTAAGTCGCTAACTCAATCACCCACTTCAAAGTGTATGAAAAACATTATAATCCACGTGGAATCCTAATGAGAGTCCCACCTTCATCAAATTAACAGCTTGAATCCCTAAAATTTGCAAAGTAGTAATTAAATATCACGGTGGTTACTTTCATAAAAAATCATTAAAATATTTGTGTGATTCACCATGTGAACCTCCCCCCTCCCCCACCCAAATACTTCAAATACTAAGTGAAACATTTTGAATACATTTTGGTGTTTCTTTCATATAATTTACAACAATTCAAGTTACACTTACGTGGAGTAAAAGTGAAGAAAGATTACTTGAATATACTTGAACAGTGATGCTGTTCTTTTGAAGTGTAGCTAGTGTACTAGTATCACAGCAGGGCTCATTGCCCAATGATATCCACTGAGCTCATGCACATGACTGGAATGTTCCACCCAGCCCTCCTCCTACACATTAGTTTCTTCCACAGGGGATGATCGCTTCTGATAGCGCTGAACAGTACTCTGGATATCTGCTAGCTGTTCCACTGAATATCTGCACATCTAATCCAAAGATGGCAATAAACAAATCCTTTTGGAACCAGACGCAGCCTTAGTTAGTCCTTCAGTGCTCGTCAGGGTTGGACTGTAAGGGAACGGTATTCACTCTAGTGATAAATCCACAAGCTCAACATGCACTCTGGGAAATGAGAGCAGGTGGGGTAAGATATAACTGTGAGATGCACGTTTGCATTAATTGAACGGCTCCAATTCCTGCCCAGACACTGTGAAGGGTGCATGGCTCGCACTCATTAATGGCAGCTCATTGACCATTTCAGTCATCTGTCAACCAATCGTTGTGATTAAGGAGTTTGATTCTGGATCTACTTCTGGTGGCAGGTGTGGCTCAACCTGCCAAATCCCTCTGAGGAAAATATTTATCACAGTTTAGAGAGAGAGAGAGAGCAGCCTGCAAATGCTCTTACACAGTAAGATGTAAACAAGCAAAATTATACTGTATCCTTCTTTGTGTTTAGTGATTATACTGAGATTTTTTTTTGGGTTAGTGCCTAGAGTAGGCTATAATAACTTTTATTATATTATTTATTGACTGAACAGAAGCTTGGCACCTGATTTATTTGCTTATACAAATGCAAATGACTGACATCAGGCAGTGATTAATGTTTAAAAAAAGTCTGGCACTGAAAGAATAGAAGTTCTATTAGTTCTTGCTCTGCTCGCATGTACAGAGTACAGATGTGTGTTTTGCTAAGACCAGCTTTTCATCACCTTGTCGTTGGCTCATTGTGAGTCATCGGTCCCACTGTTTTTTCAGAGGGCTTGGTCATAGGGGCACTGCGGAAAGCCTTTGAAGGCCAGGTCTCTAATGGGGTCTTATGAGAGAGGATGACTTCCAGGTCAGCACCATTGCTTAAGGCAGTGCTTTGCTGTCCTACTTAATTACAGAGGAGGAAGCTCGGTAAGAGGGTGGATCTGCTGGGCCCTTGAGACACTGAGATGGTGCCGTAAGCCCTTGATGCCTGGATTGACTGTGGCAGCCACAGAGACCCACGTGACTGCACTGCAGTACATGTGCGCATACTGAGGGGAGAAAGACTGCGCGTGTGTATGTGTGGTGTGAGGTGTGTGTTTGTGTGTGTGTGTGTGTGTGCGCGCGTGTGTGTGTGTGTGCGTGGGTGTGTGTGTGTGTTTGAGAACAAAATTGCGCATAAAGAATTAACCAGTTGTCATGGAAAATGTTATATGCTTATGTGCTCTTAGCTCAACTGAAAATATGAGAATTTTTCATTTTGAAAGTAGCAAATGATTTTCCTCAAGATTATAATTTTTCCCCAAAAGTGATTTAATGCATAAATCACAAAAGTTCTTGATCAAGACTTCAGCAAGTGAATAAAATGAAAAGGTGAGATTTACATGTGGTATAGTTTGGTGCATTTTTTTGTATTTTAGGGGTTTGCTGTTCTCTTCGCTAGGAAGGAAGGAAGGAAGGAAGGAAGGAAGGAAGGAGGGTGCAGATGTTGGCTCATCACAGTCCAGTTTGTTATGGACAAATCTTTGCAGTCAGGCATGAGTTGGATGAAGTCCCACCCCAAGCAGCTTAACAGATGGACAGGCTGCATTATTAGTATCTGAGTCCCCGTTATCCCTGAACTCCTCCCATCCTGGCACAGTTTACATTCAATAGCAGATGATGGGGCCATTGATGGTAATAGAACGGAAACTTTAACATGATACAGCCCTTGAGGCACTGAAGCCTGTATTTATAAATCCCCTGAAATCCTGGAGCACTGATTTCAGGCCAGTTACCCCTTGCACATCTCTACACCTCATGCGCTATGAGTAGAAATAAAGTAAAATCCAAGAACAGTGCTCTTTTATGTATTTTATGAATAGTGGCCAGGAACATCTGTTGGAAAAGGTGGATAGCAGTTACCTTTCACTGGTACTCCGTGTGCGATTGGCATGAAATTGTTAGTTGTTCAATTCTGCTGCTAAAGAAAAATGGAGATGCAGAATTAATCTCTTTCTTTCCGTGTCAGTCACCTTGTGTTTTACAGTTATGTCCATTTCACTGTTGCATACACGAGATTGTTTTCTGTCCTCACAGTGGCCATGACTCAAATCAATATAAACAAACAAAGTGAGATTCCTTTGTTATTAGCGAATGCCTTTGACTATGTCTGTATGTTTTTTTAAATAAATTCTAACTGAATATTTTCTGTCTGTTTTCTCCTGTCCCCTATTTGAATTTTCATTTTAATTCTGCAGAAATAATGGCAGAACTTATATAACAGGCTAAGTCCCTGATCAGGCAAATATTTCCAGAGAGTTCATCTCCGCTTGTGTGATAAAAAAAATGAAAACTAGACAGTGGCCTTCCCTCATACCGAAAGAGGATAAGAGATGAAAGGGGAATGCATAGAGATAAATGCATTGACAAGAAAAGATGTCAGAGTAGATTAATGTTTGCATTGCTGATCTGGGAGGAGATGAGAGTATTTCAGTCAGTTGAAAGAAGATGGAGAATAAAGAGGCTTGCAGTGGAGGGGAGAGATTTTTCCATGTTTATTTCTCTGAGGAGGAACATGTATTGATTTTTATTTTCAATTATTGGAGTTTGATTGATGGCCAGTGGTGCATTTGGTGGACCCTCATACAAGCCGTGCGATAAATAACCATACTGCTTGTGAACTTCCATTGCATGTCCGAGTTGTTCTGGTATGAACTATGCCGAATTTTTCGTGAATAGTGTGGTTTAAAGGATAAGTTTGGACTCATGATGAGAGCTGCCCGAACACCTGCTTGCGGTCTCTGAAGCAAACCGCACCTGTCTGGTCAGTATCAAAATTAAGTGCTGATGTTTCTGCCATTTTACATCTCCAGAGCCATGTTCAGTGCACACCTGGAAGTCAGTGTGCTGGCTCTTTGTGTGAAGATAATGTTGTCTTGAGGGACCCATTGTAATCATTTGTGTGTTTTTTTTGGTTTGTGTAATTTTTCAGTTGTGGTGGATTTGGCTACATCTGTGGTGACTGGTGCTCACAGTATTTAGCTTTAAAACTATAAATCCCAGAGCACTACGTTAAATGCAGCAATAACCCCCAGATGAAGAGGCACAGTTTGATTTTTGGTATCGAACAAGGTGGTGATAGTCAATTTTTTTGGGAAATAATGCTGTCCAAATGATAGTATTGAGCACACTATCAAACCTAATTTTAATGATGGTGCCTACAGACATGGTCAAATTAAAGAAATGTCATGTTCAACATATGAAAATAAATATATGAGTTATTAGGTGCAATTGTCAAATTGAAGAAGATATTCTCATGATCATGTGTTCGCAGTTAATAATGTCCTGGACTGTTTTCCCTTGATGCGGTAAACTGCCCCTTTGAATAATGCGTAGCAAATTGTGGTCATTCACTTACTTTCTCATACAACTGTGTGAAGAATTGGATTCGCTATAAGTTGGATGTCATGTGAATAGTGTAAATACTGCTTTTGTTCTCATTTGATCATGTAGTGCAAACATGATTTCACATCAAATTTGCAAAGTTAGTGTTTTGCATAGAATATTGCAATTTTGATGTTGGCGTCAAATTATCAAGAGATTCATAGTTCCGTAAATGGGTGAAATTTCCAATTACCGCACAATTACCCCTAGGGACAGAAAAATCATGAAAGTCAATATTGAATAAAAAAAGACTTTATTACAGTGAAAGACCAACATATTGGCTCCATGACATTCACACCCTGTACTCCTAACATGTTAGTTTTGGTAGCCCTGCAACAATAACCATCCATTTTTGAGTAACATCAGACACTTTTATTACTACAATGTTACAAATCGTAAGTTAAAATGCTTGTATCAGCTCCAAATTTAGTTTCCAAACAGGGACACTTGATAAGAGTTTTCATACCAAAAGCAAGTTCTTAAAGAGTTTTGAAAATATGGCAAAATGAAAATTTGGGGATTGTCGATATTTTACGTGTTTTTTTGTGAACACTATATTAACTTTGGTGTAGCACACTGGATCTGCATCATACACTCATTATTATCCCTGTGGATAGGAATACCACTCATTTCATCACCAAACATGTCCAGAACGTCTCCAAACTCAGTATACGTGTACAAAACAGGTTGCGCATCTCTTTTAAAGTCAAATTATACCACCTAAAATTTCATTGAAAAACAAAAAGTATGTGGTATTGAGTAAATGGCTGTTGCATTTGATAATCGTATCGTAGGAGCATCTTCTGTTAAAGTATGGAGAGGCTACTCCAGGGCTTAGTGGTATTTCTAATAGAAAAACTGATTATGAAACGGCAGACACTTTTTAACTAAAATACAGCCCCAGGGGACAGGATATGATGCCTATATAGCTCAGGATGTTATATCTTATATTATATATTGGATATGTACAGTTATATGAGCAGAAATCTAAATAAAATAGATACAATGTAATGTCAGACACTTTTATAACCTATGCCTCTGCGATCGACTACAGGGGGTATATATTTAGTCTAAAACATAAACAAGGTGCCTCTGACAACTGCGCATGTGCAAGGGATCAAGACCACTACCGCCGGAGAATCTACAGCGTCTCAAAGTTTGGTGGCTAGATTGAGCGAATAAACGTGTCTGACGTTACATCCAGCGAAGTACATGCACAGGGACCTAACGGAAGCAAGTATCAATACAACGACTAGTCCGGATTGTTAAAAATAATCATAAATACGAGCCAGGGTGCAAAAAACACAGAAAAACTGTAAAGAATACACGAGGAGGCCAAACGTTGACGTAACGTCAGACACTTTTATCCAGTTTAAAATTGTGTTTTGATGTGCAGCATGTAGGTGAATGACAGTAGACCCAAAATCTTAACCACAACATACTTGCCCTAGGTACTGCTCAAAGTGAGGGTAATAGGTATAATCTGCCTGCATTGGTTGTACAGTACATGGAGGGTTAAAATAAAAATGTCTGATGTTACAAAGCGTACTTATTTCTGATTCAAGCCATGGCACGGCAGAAGGAAGACTCAACCAACGGTTCAACCTGATGAATCTTGGAGCCAACACCCCAGGGCACATGAGAAATAAGTTTAGGGTGTACTAAAATTGCCACTTTGGTAATTACACACACCCAAATATTTAAAAAAACATCCCAAAAACATGTTTTTGAAGCATTTTTCAACTTTGAAGGCCCATATCTCAAAGAATACCCAAGGAATTCACACAAACTGACACTTTTCTGAAAGCCCTAACGGTCCTGCATTGAATGAGACCAAGATAGCCCAGATTGGTGGATTTGTTTTTATTCTGATGTACAGACAGTCAGGTAAATTCACACCACATTTGCACCAAAGGTGAATTTAATTATTTGTGCCGTACATGTTTAGTAGGGATGTTCAGTGGGGTGCATTGAAATTACGCACTATGGGTCTGGGCAGTTTTGATTTTGTTTCGTTTAGCACACATCAGTTAATTTTCAGTGCAAATACAAATTAGTCAAAGAAATGATTTGTGCAATGAGAAAGCCCGCTTTGGCTGCCAACTGAAGTGTAGCCAATGGTGCTGTATAATTTAGCATTAGTGCACCAACATCGACTTCAGTCAGATTAATGACGGTCAATCACTACCAGATTAAGTGCCATATCCCACACTCAGTGGTGACAGATGCTCACAATATCCACCAATTTTAGTCCAGCGCGGTCACAGATATCAGACATTTCTCCATCGTTTACATCGTAATGCAAAGAGCTTCTTGGAATTGATTACATGATGTTCCATTAATAGAACAAGAGGGTATCTATTAGACATGGGTCATGGTAGAAACAGTGTTGCCAATGGAAACAAATCTGTTCTACTGATTAGACTGTGAAAAACATTCCTGTTTGTTGCTCGTTGATTTGCTGGAGCCCCTGCGACATCAGTCAGATGAGTCAAAGACTGTGAGGGGGAACACAAGGTTGCTACTCACGGAGTCAGCAGTGCTCCCCTCTGCTTTCAACCTGAGCCCCGAAGCTGTTCATTTCAAAAAGAGCCATTACATCACACCTCTGGTCCAGTGCTCTGTTATTGTTTATGTTTTATGTTCCATCTGAGATGCATTGTGGGGTTCCTATTAGATATGCTCTCAATATCTGTTATTGCTTTTCTGTCTGAAAGTGTTCCGTGAGGATCGCCGGTCCCCGCCATTCATGTTTCTTAAAAAAGACAAAAAAAAAGAATTAGGAAGCAGGATGCCAAATGTTAAGAAAATTCTCGGCGTGTTTCTCTTTATCGGCGACCCACTTGAAATACCATGGCCTTCGTGGAGAGGGGCTGCACGAGGTTACAGCCGACCCACAGGAGCCAATCAAATACCCGGATCAACTCTCTCTCTCTCTCTGTTCATGCTCCCGCCACACCTCTCCCTCGGTCTTCTAGTAATGGGTTGTTTGTGTTCCTGGTAAAGGTCAGAGCCATTGCTGCACGGTTTTCCTCTTTCCAGGAGTGTACTGCTTTACTTTGCAAAACAATCGCACAGCATCTGGTGCTCCTCCATACTTACGCACCGCTGAGATGGGCTGTTAAACTGAGCACAGTGAATGTTAAAGAGATAAGCGGCTCTCTCTCTGTACAGTTGCGCCATTTACTCCGCGCACCGTGATGCTCGCGGAGGGAACAGTACTGATCTCAGCCGGGGGTGAGCGAGTACTGTAGCGTCACGCTGCCTTCACGCTTTCACACAGTCTTAGCCAATAAACCCCCACTGAGCATCACTTAGAGATGGGCAGCTCAGGTCATTTCATGCCTTTTACGGATATTTGAGTCACATACTATCGACATAAATTATTAGTAAATAATATGAACATAGTATGTGACTATGTTCAGGACATTATATTATTTTGTGACTAATACAGGGTCATTATTTAAAACTAGTCTATTACAATCAACCATCACCATATATTCTGTAAACTCATTGACTGTTAAAAAAAAAAAGAAAAAAAAATGAATCATCATTGCTTGAGTTTCACTCATTTTCTTAAAAAAAAATATGAATTTTTTTTGCAATTTGGGGTTAATTTATTGATAGTATAGAGTGAAAAAAAAAAACTTTGTAAAGGGCATTGTTTTGTGTCCACTGTCCATAGAAAAAAAGGGCCAGATGTCAGATAAGAAAATGCACCTCTGCAAGTAAATGCCAAATGTGGACTAAAATAAATCTAGCCTGCTGAAATCTGACGGAGCCCATCAGTGCACACCTGCTGAAGACTGGGAATGGTGTCCTCTGGTGTCGTACAAAATAAAACAGTCATTCTGGCCCAAGTGTTGAGCTGAATGTAGGGGCAGCACAAAACATCCTTTAGATCCAATGGCCCCCGAGGGGCCCCCTGTGTATGCTGTTCTCCCTACTGCAGTCTCAACCCCAGGATTTTAACAAGCTGTTGCTGTTTGCTTAATAGCTCTATTTTTAATTACACGCGTTTGTACGGATGTTTTGCCACTATAAACCATATTGCATTAGAAATTGCTATGTATGCCATAAAGAGAAAGTACTCGACATTCACAATATGATTTACAGGGAAAAATGCTTTAAAAGTATTTTGACCTTTGAACAATTGTGACCTATCAAATGAAAGAATAAATAGCCTCTTAACTGGTGACACATTGGATATGCAGTCTTTAAACCTGGCGTTTTGTTGATAATCAAGAATTCGAAGACAAACAAATGCCTTTTATGTGACATATTTGTGTTATTTAAAACATACAACCAAAATTTTACCTGCATTCTATTTGGTGGTTGGCAGTGTTAGATTTTTTTTTTTTTTTTTTTTTTACAAACATGGCCATTTTGATTGCGACCAAAAAGGTCAATTTTGTGGCCAACTTGTCTGTTTAGAGGATGGACTTTCAAGAGCATTCAGTAGTAGTAGTCAAGACTGGCTGTTCAATTTTTATTTTTATTTTTTGAAAGCTGAGGCTTCTTCCTGCCAACCCTCAGGTGAATGCCATTTGGATTCATTGTTTTTTATTCTTGAGGCATGCACAGTTACCTGAAATGCAGCAACAAAGGTCTTTAAATCTCTAGGTGTTATATTTGAGTTGGCTTATCTGGCTTATTATATTTCTTGTGGCTCTTTGGGGTATATTTGAAGGATATTCACTTTTAGGCAAGGCTGCTGTGATGATAAACTCTCTGTATTTGTGCCTTACAGTGCACTTAAGAGGTGTGTTTTGTATTTTTCCCATAATGGTACCACCAACCTGATTATGTTCCTCATCTCCCATGCCCCAACCAAACTCTTTTCTAAGGGCCTTGCCTTCGATCGGTCAATTAGTTTCTTAATTATTTACTTGACTGATTCTTCCAACCTAATTGATTTACCTGGCTTAACCTGAGGAACTCTTATCTTACACAGTAATTCCTTTTTGTTTTTGTTTCTTTTGTTGTTGTTGTTTTGTTTTTCAACTTCATGCATGATTTTCCATAAATCAACACATGGAATTGGTAATATAAACTTAGTATCTGCAGTATCAAGTAATAAAGACTTTTTCTGACTAAATGAATTGTTCCTGGTAAAGTGTAAAAAAAAGGGGTAATTTCATAAAGACTTCAGAAACTTTCAATCTGCTCTGCATAAATTTCAGCTGAATACATGCGTAAAAGGCTAAACATACTGAAAGCATGAGTGAGATAAGCTAACATGGAAGTACCAGATTAATCTTTATTTGTAAAGCGTGCACAGTAAATAACACATCCTACCATACTGACTTCGTGATTTATTCGCCCGAACATTGTTTTAAAAAATACTTTGTATTTAACTGCCAATGTATTGTTCTTATCATTGGATAACTTGCTAATAAAGTGAAATGACTGAAAACAGGTAAAGGCTAACGGTCAGTTCACAGGGATATTTTGTGCCCCCTCAGTTTTCAGTTCAGCGGCCACCACTGGTCTCAACAGAAACTATAATGGTCTTCCTCTTATCAGAGAATTATGGATTGAATCATTCTCACTTTAAAAATGAGCCTTTCCACACGCCCAGGCGAGAGGCCATCGGAAAGCATCTTAATTAGCAGTCCGGCTGCAATATTGTGGGCTTTCGCATGACTGACTGAAAAAAAATTAACCTTTCGGTTGCACTGTTAGCATAGTATACTCTCTGAACAGCATGCTGAGTGCTCTGGCGGAAACTGCCGTTGGCTGCGGATCAATGTCGAGGCATCTGTCTGGCGGCGGGAATCATCAGCGTTTGCTGGCGTCAGGTAGTCTGTCAGTTTATTTTTCATCTCACTGCATTCCTCGCAATACCTGACCAATAATGCAGCTGGTGTTTTAGCGTGTGTTATTCAATTTAAAAGCATCTTCAATATTTTCAGAAGATATGGCAGATAAAACCTCACTGGCTGTTACTCGTTACGTCTCCTATCCAATTCTCTCCCTCATACTGTTAATCACCCCACCTTCTCCATTTTGTTTTCTCCCTCACTTTGTTTGTTTACTCATTTTCCTCTTGAATTGTCTCTACACTCGTTCCATTATCCGCATGTTTCTATGTGCGGTGTTTTCCTGTACTTTTTAGTTTATGTCAAAGTCCTTTCAGTTTGCTGGAGACTGGTTTATAAATATCCAAATCCTTATACATTTGCTTGTTAAGCAGATCTCTCACAGAAAGGCCTACATTGTATCTGCAACTCAGATTAGGCGATTCGTGCAGCTCATGCAGCTGAATTTTTATTGGGACAATTCAAATTAAGCACTTCGTTCGAGGTTACAATAGCAGTGTCTCAGCCAGGATTTGAATCGCCAGCTTTCTGGTAGACGCCTGAAAGACTCCATTCTACAGACACATCAGGCTGGGATATTCAGTGAGGCTGAACACATGTAAAAAAGTCACATGTGAGAAACCAGTTACAGAGCTCCACAGGGAAAAGAAGGCGATATCCCCTCTTTTTGGTGCTTCTTGTATAAATTGAAAAATCAATTTCGACTGCTCTGCCCAGAATGCTATTAGCAATTTCCTGCAGGCCCCCTCGGCAAAAGCTTAACTAAATTCAAATCCATTCGAGGCACATGCAAAACTCAACATCAGGCCAGCATAGTTTGGGCTCTGTGTGAATATTACATAGGGAACATGCTTTCTCGAATGAAGAGATGACCGTAATTTGACTGTATTCTCATTCTGTTCGCACAGTTCAGATTCTGTCGAGATTACTGCCATTCGCATTCGCTCAGACCATGAATCAGGAAGGTTGAGGCTTAGTGAAATGCCAGGGTTCAAGTGTTCTGGAATTTATTCCGTTTGCTGCAGATTGGCCCCTGTTACCACAGTAACAGACTGACAAGCTATGAGATGTGCTCACCAGCTCCACATTTTACATTTTGATTTCATCTCAGGATGTTTGGAGAAAGGTCAAGACTCTCTTGTATGCTGTAAGTGGCCAAATGCACAGTGCTTTGGCAGCCAAAGAGAGATCTGTTTGACTAATGACAGTTGACCTGATTGGGTCAGATAAGACTTCTCAGTATGGAATAATAGAGGTATGGAATTCCCCATGTCTTTGAAGGATGAAGGCTGTACATGCAGGTGAGATCGATGGAGGGTCACAGCTTATGGGATTCTGGGTCAAGAGTTGGATTTATTACAAAAACACAGAAACGAAAAGTTCTTTTGAAAACAGCAGGCTGTGTATATTGATTCTTAATCCAGTATAGAGAGGGAGGAACTTCATTGCCTCGTGGGCGATGGTATGTCTGGTGAATGCAGCCAATAGGAGCAAAGTATGGATCCAAGGAAACAGCCAAGGCAGTGACCTCATAGATTAGCAAGTGTGCATGGCTGTTCCCCCCTGGCTATCAGAAAATTATTTTTTGAAAATGAAGCCAATCGTTCCTGGAGACCGAGGCAGTAATTTTGACCCTGTCCCCTCCCCTACACCCCATTCTACCCCCCCAGTTCTGGCCCATGCATGACCCTTCCATTTATGTACACACCAGGATTATGACAGGGAGGTCAGTGGATAAATATTAAGATTAATGTAAAAATACTGCAATATCCGCTTCCTTTATTGTGTTTGCATCTTTTTAGCATATTCTAGTATGTCCGTGTCTACCTGATTCATGACAGCAAGCCATAAATCCAATAAGCAGGTGACATTTAGCATTATGAGGTTCAGTAAATATTCCTTTGGTGACTGTATTATACTTTGCCTGCCTTTGTACAATAATGCTGCCTGTTCCTGCCGAGGGACAGATCTAGTACAGTGATATTTGTGTGATTTGGTGGAAGATCTCACTCGGTGATCACAGAGCTCTCCATGCCAGAAGTGTCTCTGGTACAGAGATGGCTGTGGACATTGCATACAGTGATCTGCCAAGACTCTGCCTGCCATCCTTTACTCAAAATTCTAACTTGACTGACAGGTGACTAATCCAGTTCATTATCGGGGCATAATCAGATAAGGGCAATGGAAGATCATCTTAATCCAATCTTAATCCTAGAGAAAACTTCTGTCCCTGCATTAATATACGCCTCTTAGACAGCTACACACTTGAATGTAAGCTTTGTTGTCGGTTACACTTTGAATGACTGGTTAAATAAATGTTCTAATGCTTTACTATTGAAACAAGGAAGTCTGCTGAGAGATTCCTATGAAACAATGTCCATCAATAGTGGGTGGATTCTTGGAGGATATGTTTAATGCCAAATATATTGAACTTTAGCCTGTCCTTAATAAAGTTAAGGCTTTTTTTCTGAAGTTCTTCCTTTTTTTATGGCTTACTCGCTACTCATCTTTTATTTAAACATATTTGATTTCACCGTAAACCTGTACCCACCAAACAAATGGGCCTCAGGTACGGCAATATGGCCACTGGTTTAGCTGCTGAGCTCCTGAAACAGTTAACAATTAAACTCAAGTTGCTGCTTGATTAAATTTTTCAAAAAGCACTTACACATGTATGTTTCACTTGAAAAAAAATGCCTAGTTTATGATTCTCCTCTGACCACCCAGAGGAGTGGGGCCTCTCACTGCATTTTTTTAGCGGTAAACTTTGGCGTTATTTTAGCAGAATCCCCGTCTGGTCCTTTGGTTATTAATCCCTCCCACTGTGGGTGGCTGAAGGGCTATCTATTGGTACCTTTAATGTTTGTTTTAATAATTTCTATGTTTGAATAATTTGTTTCCTCTTACTATGGGTGTTGAAAATGAATGGAAAAGTACATAGAGTTCTGTTTGTTTCCAAGCCTACAGTACGTGCTTTGTGTTTCTACCCAATTCTTACCTCTTTTTTCATTCACTTAATGTTGCTATCTCTTCAATCACCAGCTTAAGGTGATGGCAGTCAACAGCATGTGAGGCACTTTTCCAAATTGCATCTGGATAGAGCAACACTGAAGACAAAAGGTATAGCAGCACAGAGCGAAGCACATAAGAACAGGATTGGCTGCTCCAAAGCTGTTGTTGCCAGGGTGCTGTTTCCGTGTTGTCTATCAGCTGAAGCCTGAGCAACTGAGGGAGAATGATCCGTTCTAACATTCTGAATTCTACATTAGCACAAGAACTAAGTGAGGATCCAAGATTTTTGACCTGTGTCGCTTGCACCATGATTTGGAGTCTTAGTTTTAATTGCAGGGAATGTACACATTTTTGAGCAACTCATACAAAAAAATGAATAAACGTTGACTACTACCTGTGTTGAAACATAAATATTTGGGCACTAAGCAGAATTTATCATTCCTTGACACATGGGCAGTGCTGTTGCTTATGAGTAACGTCAATTCTAGTTTCAATCAAGGCATGTTGCCCTATTGCCCCCAGCCTTATTATATTATTACCATCAGCCTGTGACAGATATTATTTTTGAGTAACATTAATTCATTGCAATCAGGTTACTTTCTAAACCACACCTTCCTGGTCAGGGTGGGGCGTGCTACAGAACAGCATAAATGGGAACATTTGTACGTCAATGTTTGCTTTACAAACCACCATTTTGTATGGGTAAGTTACTTTATGGCGTACATATGCTCAAGATGATTTTCATATGAAGCCAGTGAAATGCTTCCTGCCTTCATGCTTTATTGAATCTAGCCTGTTAGCATATTGCCATATATCTATTTTTATCTTTGTCTTAATCTGAAAAGATGGCAGTCATTCATATTGCATTGTAATTAGCTTAGCATTTTCTTTTGTAATTGCAGCTGATCCAGGCGCATTGGAAGATGCTTCACCCAATAAGACCTGACAGGAATGATGTATCAATCCAATATTCTTAAGCGCTAGTAACATGGTAGAAAATATATGTTTCTACTGAGACACATCTTATGCCAGCTGAGGTGCCTGAAGGTGTAAAAAATGATTAAGTAAATATATTGCCGTTGCAGCAGATGCCTTGAATTAGTCCCTCTGTGTTTCTGATTAACAATGCTGTCCGCACTGAGCAAGGTGCTTTCAGCGTTGTAGCTTTTGAGTGGAGGCACAAACAGGTGTTCCAAACCCGCATAAATAAATTGAGCAGCATTGCAGAGATGGTAAACAGAACGAGAGGATTCGTTGAATTTGAATAAATTACACCCATCTCTTTCAGGGAGGGATTGAGCGGTTGCCTAAAAAAAAAAACCTCTTACTGCTGTATCAGTAGTGTCTAACATTCTTTGACTCATGCAGACGTGTAGTCAGTGGAAGGATGAAGCTTAGTTCAAGTTAGTTAAAACATTGTTGATCGACACAGGACCTATAGAAATTTGCTGGTGAAATACACTGTACCACTCAAATGATTTGGTCTAGTGTAACTTCTTTAATTTATCCAGCTCAAATGAGGTCTCTTATTGCTGGAATATCGCATGGGTACCCCAGTAATTCAGTTCTGTGCTTGCTAAGCATTTCAGTGATTAATTAGAACTCAAAGAAGGTGCAGGGTCTTAGCTATATTAAATCACTGGTGTATATGATCTGATTCTCTATCTAGTTGCACTGGTAGAACACCTGCGAAATAGCCAGCCACATCATCACTGTTCAGAGATTCCCACATGCTCACCAGATGGGGGGTGTCCACGAGGGCCTCATTTCATATCCTAATTATTGAGGAGATTGGAACATTTTGTGCCTTTCCATTAGAATCAGAATGAACGACTTCATGAAAAAAATTGCTCTGTGATGAATTTCTCCCTTTCTGTTGCCAAATTTCAGTTTGAAGGAACATGCTTCCTGTGCTTATGATATTTTAATAGTGCTTAGAAATTTCAGAGGCAGGAGAGGACATTTCTGGAGGTGATTTGCCGAATTTTGGAAGGTTGTGTGACTCAACTGACTGACCACATGGCTTCATTGTTCACCCTTAGAGTGCGACATGCAAATATTGTTGCAGAATTATGTAATATTTCAAATTAAAATATGTTGAAAACCTATCATGTGGCACTTGTTTAACAACCCCATTACGCAGATATAGACGCCAGTGTCCGTAAATTCTGAAATTTAATTCCTAAATAATTCTGTAATTGAATTTCCAAATGTCTTGCCCCACTGGAGTAATTTTCCACAGTCTCTGTGACACACATACTGAGTTATAAAGCCTAAATAGGATCATGCATAACAGAAAAAAATGGCAGTATTTGTATTCTGTGCAAAGGGGTTAAAAGAGCTCCGGCAGGGCAGCTCTTTTAAACAAGTCACTGCATGACAGGTTTTCAACAACTCAAGATAATTATATTTATATATTTTTAAAAACATTTTATTTCAGGGCTCAAAAGTTTAAAAAGACAGTGATTAAATGGATGAGCTCAAGACTGAATAAACTCCCGCTTAGCCCTGCCAGTTTTACTGACCGACCGAAAGTGATTATCTTGTTAGTCAGGGATTAGTACTTAGAATCAAGGGCTTACAACCTATTTCTTGCCATTCATGGTTGCAGATCATTATTTTTGTAATGCCTCTCTGAGAAAAGGTATTCTTTAGAGGAAACTTCTTGAATGTGAAAAACATCCATCATAACAAGCCAAAAGGTGGTTGTTTACCAACCTCTGGAACAGGATTTTAATGGTCTTTGTGTTAACGAAATTATGTGGTGAACCGGAGTAGTCTCTTCTGGATTTGAGTAAGCAACCATGAGCTGCATCATATCACTGACACAGATAATTACCACATAGAGCAACATACCATCCAATTATACTGAAATTTTTCTATTAATTTGTGCAGTACAGCCATCTTCTTTCATCATGGCAGCTATAAAAGTAACAATGGTTCACACGAGCAGGATCGTGTCAGTTTGTGGGCTTTGTTCACTTTTCTGCGTGCCAATTATGGGACAGTGCGCATATATTGTCTCAAACTCAGTGCATCTGTGTGAAAGTTCTGAGATCATTCTCAATGGGTTTTAGTCAGAAATAACGTTTTTTTTGGATGGTTTTTAAATGTGTACAGTCACTATGCAACTTGTGAGACATTTGAGTGAAACAAAAAAAGCGCTTGAAATATAATATCAACTACAGTGATTTTGGGAATGATCATGGCTTGTCTGAGGTCAAAGCTTGTGCAGTGCGGAAGGTGAACTGTATTTTTGTGAGTATTTGTGGGTGCGTCACCGTTCTATCCATCCGACTGAGCAGCCACCTGTCCATGTCACTCCTGATTAATGAGGCTTACGAAATTCCTTGTATAGTATTCATTAGATCTTTTCACCTGATTATTGCAAGCAGGGTGGTTAATTACGTCTGTAGCAACGAACATGAGGACAGGTTGCTTACACTGTCATGGTTATTGCTCGTTCAACTTAAAAAAAAAAAAAAGTTTCCGCACTCCGGTTTGACAGTTTGATGAATTCAATATGTAGGGACCACAGATGAAAATGAACTTTAATGTGGTATTATATGCTTTCCCAATTTTGAGAAATAATAAAGAAATAAATTCAAATTGACACCAGATCAAGACACTAGATTGTCATTAGGCCAACTTCAAAAATAAAAATCAACAAATATAGCGGCTTTTGATCAACGCTTTCACTAATTTGCTGGCGCTGCATAACCTCCAGAACCCACCCCCCCCCGGAATATCTCGCTGTTTTAGGCCAGCCTGCTGACAATGTGTCAGCACCGCCCACGTTCCCTTCTTACCTGCATCCAGCTGGCCATGAATCCTTATATTTCTTATAGGAAGAAATTATTAGTAATTCCTGGCATGTTTTGCAATGCAGCCACAGTTTGAAATTGCTTTTTTTTGTACAATAACTAAGCAGCTGACGCCTGTCCATTATACAGAGCAAAGAAAAGGAATTTGCCCCTTTCCCAATTTCTTTATTTTTGCAAATTTGTCAACCTTAAATGTTCCAGATCGTCAAACTATTTTTCAGTGTAAAACACTCATTTTAAGTTATTGCGAATGTTTGATTGCAGTTGTTGCCGCCGAGGATGGCACAACCAGTTATTTGGTTTAAGGTGGAAATTATTTTTTCACTTGAGGGATACAGGACTCCAATAACTCTTCAGCTTCAAAAAATGAAATGATCATTTAATATGTTGCATTTTGTGTTTAAGACCATTGTCTATGTCTTTTATTGAAATTATTTGCATGATCTGAAACATTTAAATATGACAAATCGCATAGATGAAATCTGGAAGGTAGCTAATACTTTCTCACGTATAAACAGCAATGATTATCACACCAAAAACATGGTTTATTTATGCAAATTCATGTAAAGTCAGCCTCGGCAGTTGACAGCTAGATAGCCATCAGTCAAACCACCCGACTAGAGGGCCAAATATAGAACAAAAAGGCCTAAATGAAAGCAGATTATTCAACTGAGACCACATTGCTAACATTTTTTATTTGCAATACTTTCAAAAGCCAATGACTACGGATGACTTAATATTACAGTCAAGCGTGAGCATAATGATGTCAGGACATTTAAACATGCTGCCAATGACTGTGCAGGGGTGGGCACCGCGTACCGCTACTGCTTCCTCTGAAAACGCTGTCAGCCACGAACATTATCGTTTGATTAGTTGAAGTGTTCCATGAAGTCTAGCCTCTTTGAGACTCTCAATCATCATGGTCAATGTTGGGACTCTTGGTTGGACAAAATAATCGAATGAAAGCTTAACTGCCCAATAAACACTGAGAAACTGAAAATGACGAGTCCAGAAATGCCATGTGAAAAATGTATCGACCATTAATCTGTGCTCCACTCAGGCCCAGCCTTTGTAAATATGGTGAATCTCAGCATCAGCAGGACTCTTTGGGCTGTGCTTTCACAGGTTTGCTTGGTGCCTCTTGAGGACGTGTTACGTGTCCGCTGGCTCAGTATATTAATCTGCCCTTGACTCAGACAAATTCTCAGTTACCAGGTGAACTAACCTTTGTACTTTTGCGCCTTCCCTTCGGGAAGAAAGATGTTGTCATAGAAACAATGCTATCTCTGGCTTTTAGAAGGCTTACGGATTCAATATGTTTTATGTGATAAGAGATACTAATATGGTGATATCGGTTTTCATCTCTTCACTTTCTCTCCCTTGCCCACATTGTGTAATATTCAGCACGACACAGGTCAGAGGCTCACTCAGGGAGAGCGGTTTATCCCAGGGCGATTTATCCCGGGGCTCGTGGCTTGAGAACCTCATGTATGGGGCCGTGCATGGGAGCTTGCCTGTGGTCTTGCCTTCGACTACTTTGAATAGCCCGTTGAAACTTCGCTTCAAAATGTACGCAGTGATAATGTACAATATGAGCAGCTGTAGGCTGCCCTTTTTTGTTCATACTGTGTGTATGTTTTTTGCTCAGATCTTTAATTTGAAAAATGTCCAACATAAACCTGCTCTTTTTTCTTACCTCTGAAGTGAAGCTGACCCATTTGGTTGGTTTATTCCTTAATGCTGGCCTTACACCAGCTATCACTATCGTAAGCAAATTTCCAATGTCAAAATCAAATCATGCGTTTTGCTCAAGGGCGGCTGCTCTTGTTGTCTTGATCATCTTTGATTTTCTATAAAATAAAACATTTAATTTTATCGGAAGTCTTAGTGCTCATGCAAATATTGAAGTTCAATGATATGGACATCGTCAAAAACCCCAGTCTTTCAAAATCTTATAATCTGCGATTATAAACTCTATGTCTTAATAACACATTGTGTTTATGTGTGATAGGGTGCAACACTGCAAAAAGTGATTTTCAAAAAACTGAACTTGTCAAGTGAAATTTACTTACCCCATTGGCAAGGTAGTCAAAATAACCTCAAATCAAGGAAAAATTTCTTGTCTTACTAAGAAAATGGTGATAGAAATAAGTGTTTTAAGTCTTAAAATAAGTAAATTTCACTTTCTTGAAAATCACTTTTTGCAGTGAAGATACTAGTCTTTTCAAAGTCCTCCAGTGTAGTCTATAGCAAGCATGAGTCAAAACCAGCACTGAAAGGGCAACCTCTGTATTAGGCAAATTCACTCAAATCCCTGAACAAATTTCCTCTGACATGCTGACTGAACAGCCATGTTTATAAATAAACCGTTTAAATATCTCTGCTTTGCTCTCATTATGGCTTAGTGAAATAATACAGTAGTTTTACAAGTGTTGGCAGGCAAAATAAACCTTGCCTGCCAACACCTATTTTCGTGCTTTTGATGCTGACTCAGTTTTATAAGTGTGACCTCAACCATTTTCAACTTATTGTCCTTTAAAAATCTGTGATCTTCAGTTTGACCTTTCAAGGTCACTCAAGGTCAAAGGTAATGGTGTCAAATAAAAGCCCATATAGGACTTCCTAAATGCTCATAATAGTAAACATCTGTCCATCTGCAACCGTTTTTGAGTTGTAATAGAAAATGTATTATTTTCACTGATGCCCTTGACCCTGGTACATTTAACCCCCAACCGCTATAGAGACTATCGAAGCCACCCCATCATTCAGCATATTATTGAAGCAGAATTGAAAGATGCACATTTTGGTTTTGGTTTGAGGTCAATGTCATGAATTTAAAGAAGGCAATTGCAAAACAAAAACAAAAGCAATTATGACATTTCCAGTGACCTTCATCTTAACCTTCACCCCATCACCCCCGAAATTTAATCAGGTAATCTACAGACCTTTGTCCATCGACTCTGAAAGTATGAAGTCAATCACTGTTTGACTTCAAACAGATTGTTAACACATTGACACACACAAAAACAAACAAACAGACAGACAAAGAAATCGCACTTATTACAATATCTTGCTTAGGTGACTCCATTGTCAGCTAGATGGAGTAAGAAATTTTAAGAAATTAAAATGTACATTGGAAATTGAGCAATACTGTGAAATACATTAAAGGACCACTGTTTTGGCCTTTGACTATACAAATATACAATAGTATAATAATCTATGCTACACTATTTAACTTAATAACCCTTTGTAATCATGTTGTTCTGGACCTTTTATTGTGAAATTTGTTTTTCTTCTGGAACATAGTGAAGTAAAAATAGTATCTTAAAAATAGTATTCATCCAGTGAAAATTGTTACTTCATGTTTTTCTGAGTTTTTAGCACAGAAACTTGTGCTGGAGCATTCAGCCTTCTAGTTTAAAAACAGCTCTTTTACTTTGAGTCAAGCATTTATTTGCAGGTGATGCAATTCATAAGAAATATTAGGTGCAATACTCTTGCTCTGGCATGATCACAGGAAATCACAGGAAATGCGGTGGGTCAATCTTGAAATTTAGTGTTTTTCTGACATGCAAAATGTTTAAATGTTGGCCTCTGTTTTAATTCAGTGCTCATGTGTTAAATATTTATTAACATTTTAGAATTACCAATAATCATGTAGAGCAGGGATACTCACCCTTTTCCAGAATGAGCCGCAGTGGGTGCAGGCTTTCATTCTAACCATGCAGTCTCACTCCTGATTCTACTAATCACGGGTCTTTGGCAAAAGCCTCAAGGGTTGATTTGTAGAATCAGGTGTGTGACTGGTTGGTTAGAATGAAAGCCTGCACCCACAGCGGCTCAATCTGGAAAAGAGTGAGTATCCTTGATGTAGAGCAACTATTTAATTGTTCTTTTATTTTTTTAATCTTGTTTCATGATTCATCACACCAGCTGTTACCTCTCTCCTGCTGTTTAGATGGTCATTTTGGTGCACTTCTGTTGGTGTGATTTTGTGTGAGAGTTCAAAGCTCAGTCCAGCTCCGTTTTAATGGTAGTTATTAGTTATGCAAGCAATAACCAGCAACATAAGTCATTGTACAAAAATAATTGCACACCTTAGTGGTGAAGTGTGGCCCAATGCGAAGCAGAGGGCCATTAACCACTTAGTTGTGCAATGATTTTTGTATAATAACCAGCATGGAGTTGTTTATTGTACTTTTACTATGCTTACAACACAAATATGGTTAGCTGAAGACTTACTTTTCCATTACTACATAATAATGAAAAGTGAAACCATTTCTTATTGCTTGGGAAAACACTAGCTTTGATATCTGTTATATAGTGCTTCTTGAAAAAATATTAACAAAGCTGAGACCAGACAATCACGGCACAGCTTTGTCACCATGTCCTGAAAATAACCTACATGTGATCAATCAGCTGCAGGATTCAGATGTAATTCTTCCATTTTCTCTTCAAGAGATTTCCCAAACTTGTGCTCTAAAACTAATTTGGTAGGTGTTTGTGATTTTGCTGATCTAGTTGAATTGAACATGGTTGTTCTCTGTAAGTCTGAGCACGACAACATTAATAAAAAGGAATAAGAGCTACAGTAGATATCAAAGAGATCGCTGAGTCTGCTCAAGCAGAGCGGAGCTCCTTGGGCCATGGTCATCTCTTTTAATTCTTTCAGTGATTATAAGCATCTTTATGAGGGAAATTAATGAAATCTTCAAGTGCATCTTCTAGTTCAAGTTACTGAAACTATTTCACAGTTTGAGGTACATTTATTTTCACTATTTGATTTAGACTTGCAGAACAGTCGAAATACAACAGATGTACCCACCTACAAATTTATAGGTTCTCAGAGTATAAATGCTGTTTGAGCTCATTCTCTCAGATTTGAATCCACGGAAAATTGCACAGCATTCGTTAACCTGACCAAAGAGGGCAATAAATTTCTTTGCGACTATGACTTCGTCTGCGTTATATATTTTTCTTTTTGTTTGTGATGCAGAAAAATTTTCTTATTTTCTTATGCAAATTTCTGACTGTGCGGTTACCCTGACACCTCGATCAAAAGCAGGTTTCGACTCATGAGGAAACATGGCTGCTTTGGCTGCCATTTGAATGTGTTTCTGCAGTGATCGGTCTGAAGCATAATGTGGAAAATGTTTACCGTTCTCCACCTTATTCATTTTACAACAAGCAAAACCGCAGGCAAATGAGACAGCCAGCATTGCTGCGCTGAGGGCTTTGGTATCGGAAATCGCCTTACGGCTGACTCCTTATCTTCCTCTCTGGCTTTGTTGTCCTTGCAGGACATCTTGTCTCCGTGTTTAGTTCCTCTCCAGAGACATTTGCATTGCAAAACAGGCATTAAGTGAGAATCACACCCACGCATTCTGTTAAGTGCGTGCCATGTTTCTTAAGTATAGCTAAGCTACAAAACAACCTAGCAACGACATATTCTAACAAACATCTCCGCTTTATCCGTTTCTCTTTCCTTCTATCTTTCTTCCTCTCTCTGACTCTCACTCTTGCTCTCTTCTTCTCTTTATCAGTCAAAACATACTTTTTCAGTGAAGGCGAGGCCTTGCTTTTTGTATCCAGTCAACTGAAGGTTACCTAAACTCGACCACTTCATGCCCTCGTATTCTTAACAACAAGGACAAGCTGAGGGCCATTCTAGTGTGCTCTCCTGGTTATGTGAGCGAGCAAATATTGATCACTGTGTATGACTAGGGAGAGAACCAAAATAAAGGCTGTGCTTTGCTCTTGCCAAACACACGCCTCCAATGACAAACTTTGTGTGGGCACCCCTAAAACAACCTCTTGCGCTGAGAAGTTCTGACTTTTCGGCCGTTTAAAGTTTACCCAGTGTTAGCTCATTGTTTGCGTGTTCGCAGAGAGGTAAGAGGTTGACGCTGCTCCTCATGTTGGTTTGATCAGATTAGTGCTTTAATGTTTGCCAGGCTGGCAGGCAGGTCTTATTGGCTAAAAAACTGGTCAGGGACCTTTTGCAGAAACTCAATGACATAAACAGAGTTTATTTTTTTAACCAGAAGAGTAAAGTTTCATTATCATCTTCAACTGGAATGACTCTCAATTAAGAAGTATAGGTGAGTACATGGCCCTATAGTAAGCTTAAGGGCGATTATTATTTCGGAACAAAGATCACATTGCTGCAGGGTATGTTTCGAGAGCGATCTATGTTACTATGCACTTTGATCATTTGTTTTGTATTGTGGAAGATTGTATGATAGTTTTAATTTTTCACTTTAATGGGCATGATTGCCCATTACTGCCTGAAAAGGGCCGGCTCACTGTCGCAGCAAATGAATGAAAACCCAAGGTGTTGTGGTTCTGCCATTCCATGTAATCTGATTCTGCCATGTCTTATGCTTATGATTCTGCCGTGCCACATTTCTGACTGACCTTTGTGTATTTGGATTATTTGCTTATGTCTGACCACTCTTAGGATTATGTATTGTGATTTGGATATTTTAGAATTCATGCTTTCTTATTTTCCCATGTTTTAGTTTTGACCAGTTTATTCCATGCCATGTTTTGATTTCTCCATGCATTGCACTTTGTCTCCCCCTGTCTCGTCATCAGTCTTGTCTTTGCTCACAGCCCCAGTAATGCGTGCCACTCCTTCAGGTGATTTAATGGTTTCTGGGTTTCAATCTTCCTTCTTGATCTCGTGTTCTTCCTTCCCCTTGCTTTTGTCATATTACTAACACCTACTAACAGGTGTCCCGTGATCCTTGTCCGCGTTTTGGCTTCTGCCAATTTCATGTGATTAGTTTCCTCTCAATGTGTTTCTTCCTTGTTATCAGTCTCATTGCTTGCACCTGTGCTCCATTACCATGTGACCTCCCGGAAATGTATATTAGATGTCTGTTCACAGCACTGCTCTGTCAGATCGTTCTCCTTTGCTTACCTGTGCCACGTTCATTTGGCTTTGTACCCATTGTGATTATCTTTCTGACTGGACCGTCCTTGACTACCGAGTTTTGCATACTCCCTGTACTTTGCCGCCTTCTTGTGTTTGAACCTTTTTTTCGTCAGACCGTGATTTTTGCGATTGGTACCCTGTTTACGATTCTGGATTTCGCCCATTGGACTCTGATTTTGGATTGTGGACTTTGTACTGTTGCCTGCTCTGTTGGGGGGTTTCCCCCTTCAGAAATAAAGCCTCCCTTTTGTATTTAACTGGTTCTCGCACTTGGTTCATTTCGTAAAACCTCACACAAGGTCATAATTTTGTATTGAAGAAACTTGGAAAAAAGTGAGGCTTTGTGTGTTCTTTATGAACCAATGTACCATTTTGGGCTAAATGACTGGCTCATTATGTGAGGGTAGCGGTGGCCTATTTTTTCATCCATTTTTAGCCCTGCATTATTTGGGCAACTTTGGGCAACTTTACTAATCTGGTGGCTTGCCTGCGTTTGCCCATACTTTGTACTAAGAAGCACTGCTTGCCGATTATGCAATTCCACTGCTTCCCCATCATTTGAGTTCTTATTAAGCCGACAAAACAACATATGAATTTCTTTCTGCTGTTTGGCGTAATAGCATGCAGTATTTCAATTAAGGAACAAAGACGTGGTGTCATATTGGTTAGTGAATACAAATGATTACACTCTCAGGAATAGAGGTACAGCAGGAGTCCATTTCTGTTCCCTAAGGTACATTCAGCACCTATGTACCCTTTAGGGCTAATTATAGGACTTTAAGGTATCTGTATTAACCTTTTAAGGGTCTTTAAGGTACTTTTATGTTCCCAAACAAATAAAAACCCACCTCTAAGGTACAACAACAGTACGTTTGAGGGTACTGCCCCAGTGATGGGGCAATACCCTCAAAGGTACTGCTGTTGTACCTTAGAAGTGATTTTTCATTTGTTTTGGAACATAAAAGTTCCTTTTAGACTCTAAAAAGGTTCACACGGGTACCTTGAGGTCCTATAATTAGCCCTTAAGGGTACAAAATACCTTGGGGAACAGAAATGGACTCCTGCTGTACCCCTATTTCTGAAAGTGCACAGAAATTCTCTCTGACCTCCCAAACAGCCATCACCTCTGGATCTATGGGTTGCCTGCTCAGATAAACATGCATGTAATACAGATAACAGGCCGAGCAACAGAATCCCTCGAAAAGTGGCCACTTTCCACGTCTTATTTGACACCTTTCTCAAAAACTGGTCCAACAGAGATTGAAAAAATACTGAATAAACACTTCATTAAATGAGATGTGCCTTTTGAGTGAACCTGCTCTCAGTCTCAGTGTTTTCCCATCTGATAGAGGAAGGTGTATCACGGGCATTTGTACAAAACAAGGAAAGTGTAATTCTCCCGATATACCGTGACCTTGCCTATGGACACTTAAAGAATGCCCTGTTCTGTAATTCAAGATATTATCCCAGCACATTGTATTCTACCACGCAGTTTGACAAGTTTTACCAATCTTTGTAAGCCAGCCTCCATTTTTAGGACGCACATTCTCCGTCGCTATGAGTAGTTTTTGTAGCCACTCAACAATGGATCTACAGTAGTTTATAATGCTATAAAAATGAATTAAGCTAAGGATGCATGAAGTGCATGGCTTTCCCTCCTGACACTGTATGATAGACAGTTGTTCCTTTCAGATGCATGTTGAGTTTGATGGAAGTGCATTGGTCACCGCTGCTGATTGTGCTTTAGGTAGGAGAAACAGATCAGAGGCCAGAAAACTGCCAATCTCCCACTGTACTTTTCTAATTTCCCACAAGATGTCTTCCCCTATAGCTATTTCAGTAGGGGATTCTGGTGCGAAGGACAAGGTCTGCTGTGATAGACAGGCTACATTTCTGTGACGGTGCCTTATAAATGGCTCTGCACAGAATTAGTTCGGCTGTAATGGGAAGGCCAAACTAATGATCAAGTGGTGTGGAAATTCACAGGCCTCCGCAGGAATAGGCTGAACTCAAAAATGAAAACTGGGTTCCTTTTTAAATTTCTACAAATGCAAGTTAATCTTTTAGTAACTAATCAGGCATTTATCTTACTGGACTAAATCAAGTATTGTAAGCCCAGTGCTGGTCGATTCTTCCTCATTCGCTCATAAAGTAATCCTTTTTTTCTTCAATTGAGAGACGGGCTTCAGTTGGTCTGCATCTGTGGCTCAGGCCATACAGACTAGGCCACTATTTTGTATTTAAAAATGGGAACTTTTTTAGCTATGGATGACAGTGCTAAGGTGTACCAGTGCATGTTCAGGTTAAAGGAAATCAAGAAAGGATGTTCCAGCTGTTTCCTGGGCATCTATAGCCACGCAAATTAGAGAGGTTTTAATGCTTGCAAATGTGCCAGTTATTTGTTACTGATTGGTTGAGATAGCCAAACCTGGCGAATGCACAATGTCCTAAAGATTTTGAAGGATGCCTTTGAGAGGTAAGAGAATTTGTTTGCGTCTGGTGCCTCATTGGTGCGAACAGAAAAGGTCCTTAAAACAGTGGCTGTGACTCTGAGGAACTTTTATTTCAGTTGGGGTTCAAGAAAATATATGCAGATTCTAGAAACTGTTATTCAAGTCATTTTTTTGTTATTCAAAAATGACATGAAAGATTATTTTGTCTCGTGGCCATTTGCCTTTGTGAAATTTCTGCGGTCAGAACAGAATTTGTACTCTGTAGCTTAATAACAGTAAATGCCTTCTATAAAAATCCTAAAAAGTCCTAAAAAGGATAGCATGAGCCTATTTTCTACAAGTTTTATGTAAGCTCTACTGTTAAACTTGAACAGTTCTCAATAATGAAAAAATTACAGGATTAGACTACTTATACACACAGAACCTGAGAAAAATATTTTCCTCATAATCTGTTTGCTTCTAAAAACAAGAATGCGGGAGTTTTTTGGTGCTGCATGGTGATGAAGCTTATATTACAGAGCTCTTTTCTTCTTCATGGACTTGCTGATCAAAACACAGGGTTATTGTCTGAACTGATTTTGTCATTGAGTATAGAACTACACTCAACACATTTTAGTTTATCACAAATTTATTAAGAGGCTTGTCTGTCTTTTGAAAATTGTGTCAAAGCAGCCAGATGGGATAATGCTAATGATGCATAAGAGAGTATTGCTGGTGATTATTTGAAAGAACCTCAATAAAATCTAACAAAAAAAATCAGCAGAACTTGGATGTGGAGGTTGGCTACTTTAACACCACACCCTACACTCAAAAAATGTATCAGTTCTGAATATGGGAGGCAATATTTACATATATGTGCTATTTTATTATTTTGTTGAGAATGAGTACATCACTGTTGTACACAAATTCGTGTGTATGCATGTGCTTGTGCGTTTGCACGCAAGGGTGTGTGGGTTGTGCGTTTGCTTTGTCTGGTTTTGTGAAGCTGTACCCAACCCCCAGCAACTTAGTTATTCTTTTGAAAGACAGGAGTAATTGGGGTGGAAGTAAATTTGTTGGAGCCTTTCTCCAATTAGAGGCAGGGAACCATTCCAGTTGAAGATGGAAATCCCTAACATTTAGATCTTTAGTGAGTGCAGTGAACTGAAATGGAAGAAGTGCTTCTTGCCGGTAATTTGATTTAGCTCCACTGAGCATTTACCATAAAGTGAACTATATCGAAGTTGGTCTGTCAGTGGAATGGTGATCATGACCTGTGTATCATATTGACTGGCACGGAGTCAGGTAATTGATCTAATGGGCCTTTTATGGGTTGTCTCAGCGCTGTAGTACCAAACCTTAACTCAGGGGTTGCCAGGTTGTCTCTGTGTATTAGCACCAAAGCTTAACTCAGGGGTTGCCAGTCTTAGTCATTCCCTGAACCAGTGTGATTACCATCGAGCTACTGAATATTCTCCGCTCAGATTGGGTAGTCAGTATTTGCATGATTAATACCCAGAACATTGCAATAAGGTTGGCATGAATCGCTCATGTTGCGCTGATTGAATGAGTAATGACCGTAAACAGCTACTGAATGCATAACGTCACCTGACCACGCCAAGATTTATTACTAGGTGAGGGCATATGTGTGCGGAGCGGCTATCCCTCGAGCTGGCGAAAGGTATTCATAACTGCACTGTATGCAGTACAAATCTGTTTCCCAAAACGCTCCAGAACCACCCCCCCACCCCCTTCCACCTTCTTCGCCACGTGCGGGTGTCCTGGACCCAGTGTGGAGTTATCTACCCATGTCCATAAACAGTGAAAGACAGGGGTCGCCGAGCAGCAGTAGCCATAGCCGCAGCTGCCTGGGATCCAGCACCATGTAGAGACAACAGGACAAAGACCACACACTCCCAGGAAAAGCAAAGGGGGCAGGGCCAGTGCAGGCAGCTCTCTCCGCCTGCATTCACTGTGCAGTGTCGCTCATAATAGAGAGAGCGCGAGAGAAGGAGAGAGGCAGGGAGAAAGAGAAGGAGAACGAAAGAGAGAGAGAGAGTGAGGGAAAGAGAAAGCTTGCCTCATTCCCGGCTCGGAGCAGTCTGTGCACGCAGTCAGAGAGAGAGAGAGGGGGCTGTGTTCCATTTCGTAGAGGAGAGGAAATAGGGCAGCGTCTCCCCGCCATTTGGGAGGGAGAACAGGGAAGAAGAGAAGCGAGAGAGAGGAGCTGCTGCACGTCCCAGAGCCCCGAGCTGCAGCAGCAGGAGCAGGAGAAGAAGAGCAGGCTGGCGGCAGGCAGGCAGAAAATGGAGCAGTGAGGGAGCTCGGCGGCAGCACCCCTCCATCTCGCGCTCTCTCCAGCTCGCTCGCACCGCTACCGCTCTCTCTCTCTTTCTCTCTCTCCGCAACTGCTCTCTCACTCCGCCACCCTTCCATTGTTCTGTGGAATTCTGAAAATGCTCGGTGAGTGTTTACGGCGCGGTTCTGTCAAACGGAGCGCAGCTCCTGTGCATGTATGTTTACGCGTGTGTGTTTGTGTGTGTGAGAGATGGAGATAAAGCAGGAGAGGGACATGGTGCTGGGTGCGGGGCTTTAAACTGCCCTGCGAGCTGAGGCTTTGTGTGTGCTGTCTGTCTCCTCCCTGCAGTGCTGTGCTTGTTGTCAATTGAAAAATGCATTTAACATCTTTTACTATCACTATAAGGAACACCGATAACATTTTTTTTTACAAAGGGATGTTGTTTAGTGGGCGGTGATTTTTTTTTATTCAATTTTTTTGGCTATACTGCATGGCAACACAAGGAATATGTGTGCAATGGGAAAAAAATACGTACAATTCTGTAGTCAGAACAGTTGTTTGTTTCTCAGCTCGTGCTTAAAATTGTTGCAAATGGTTTGTGTACCAGATAATGCGCACGAGGCAGAGCAATTAAGGGGCTTAATAAGCTTCACTGTCCTTCATATTTGGACCAGAACTTGCGCACTCTGCAACTGCGATTGAAGTGACAGTTCTCCTCAATAATGGTCCAGGCAGTCAGAGGCTAGTGTTCTCCTGAACCTTGCTTTTCCGAGTATATCAGAATTTTCCAAATGATAAATGTTTATTTTTTCCGTGCTTACCACTTCAAGCGCCATAGCTTGTGAGGGAAAATGGAGAAATCGGCATAAAACCATGACAAATTGTTGGAATCTTCTCGTGGGAACCTTAAAATTCAAAAATAATCACCAGGTCATGATTCTGGCTATATTTAGCTGATGCTCGCTTTGCTGAGGGCTGTGTTCTTAAACACATATGCCCTTCATCCATCTGCAACTGCATGAGAATAAATCTTCAGGAGTACCAGCATCATACACTCCACGCAGGCTAATTTTTCTGTCACGGGCAAGAGCGGATTTTAGCTATTTTGAGACGGCGGTTCCAGTGTTATTTGTCTTGAAGGTCTTCGCCGTGTGCTAGCTGGCCGTTAAAACACAGTCTGTGTTACAGCCACTGAAATACTGAGCCCTACCTTATAGCCCTGTGCTGCAGATGTTTGGCTGTTAGCTGTTTCTGAGGAAGACCTGAGCCGAGGCTGTGACAGCTGGAGGGAGGGGCTGGTGTTTCAGGAAATGGAACACAAACACAAGCAGACAAATGTACATATAAGATGTGATCTCGCGTGCACCCGTACACACACAAACACACAACAACACAATGAAATCCGCGCTGCGTGATAATTTTGCTCTTTGAATTTATGTGGCCACGTTTCGGAGTGCAAAAGAAAGGACAAGGAGCAAAGATGATTTAAAACTCAGCCTCTGAAATACACTGAAATGCGAGTTTGCAGGTGGTGCTTGAGAACTGGAGACTTGTTTTGCTGCAGGATATTAAAAGTGGCTGGAAAATGACATCTTTGTTATTATTTTCACAGAAAGCTGTCTCAAAAATGTGGATGGTACAAATGACTTGAGGCTCTGTGGAGGCGGGGTTTTCCCTGTGTTTGGGAGCTTCTAGAGCTGGGAGATTCTCCATATCTGCCCACTGGTCCACACTGTCTTTACAGAGCTGTTGTGTGGGCAGAATGTTAGCAGATGAAAATGGAAAGACTTGCAATGAGATGAATATGAATTGTATCATCTGATGTATCTACTGTGAAGCAAAAGTGCAAGACTATGGAATCTGTCTATTGCGAACTTCTAACCAGACAGCTTATCTATTAACACTCTATAAACGCAAGGCCATTTTAAGTGTTTTGAACACAATGGGCTGTGTTTTGTACCTTTTCAAACGGAAATGCATTTATCGAATTTTCCCTGTTTGGTAGCATCATGCTCTGAATTAAAGCCACTGTGTCACAGCGGATAGGTAAGTGCATTAGGGGGTGTGTCAATGCAAAAAGCTTGCACTATGCAAAATTCGTGTTACTGACCGTGTTTGCATTTTGATTTACCTAGACCGCCTTTTAATGCAAAGATTGTTGCTCTGTGGACTGAATCCCTGGCAGCGGAGCTGTTGATACGACAATGTTCATAATTTAGATAGTTAATCCATGCTTTTTAATTTTAACTTTTGTTACATACCCAATCAATAATGCTTGCAAGATGGTGGTGGGGTCAAATGGAAAGGAGATGGTGAAGAAGTATTTTTGCGCATGGGTATATTTTTGTGTACAATGGGAAATACGAACAATTAATTTCAATCTTGCCCTTTTTTTAATACCACAAGTAGCATTTTGTGTACAGTTTAAATGGCCCACATCTTTTCATACAGAAAGCGTGACCTGGTGAATTGGCTTCTCCTCCAAATCCTTTCACTTACTGTATGTGGAGGATTGAGGCAACTTCCTCCACCTCTTCCCTCCACTAGCAGGAGGGGCTCACTATTGGATGCCCTCCTCCCAGTGGATCTGGTCTCTTTGCTGCTGGATGCCAGCTTCCACCACCTCTTCACCTCTCATCATTAAAACCACTTACTACATTGTAGCATGGTTCTAAGAGGATCGATGGAGGTGGCGGTATGCTGACGTAACAGCCGGTTTGTTATAGAGTTAATACACCTCTTTTCAAGGGAATGACAGCAGCTCAAATCTGATAGGCCTTAATGGAGCCAAACCCTTACCGCACCTACAAGTCATGAAATTTTCTTTGTCCAATCCTTTTGACAACGGCGCCACAGCTGCACTATTGCCTCCTTTTGGAAAATTTTGGAATGGAGTTTGATGCAAGTTGTTTTGATCTGTGATACCATTAGCACTTGCGTTTGTTTACTGTGTTTAGATCATCAAATTAGGGCCCATAATGTCTGAACTCAAATGCAAAAAGGGCTGATTGTGCTTCCCTTGCTTTTAAGATTGGCCTACAATAATTGGGAACATGTTGCTGTGTTAATTTGTAAAATGTAGCCTCGTGATTTTTTAGGTAACTGCCATGATATTATTCTGGTCTCATTTTGTTAACTTTTGGTCATCCTTGTGTTTCTTGGCCTATTCGTAAGAAATAAATGCAATTAGAATAGAATAGTATGTGGACAGGGAGTAAGCTTCAGGCTGGAGTGCCCTGAAGATCACTTTAACCATGTCTTTGATGCTTTAGTGCATTAAAAAAAAAAATTCTATTTAAGCATTCCCAATTGTATACTCTACCCAGAGCAATCGCATCATATATAGAGAGGTTGTGTTTTATAGTGAAAGATGCTACATTCATTCATGCATCACATGTGGATGAATGAAAAATGATGACACCTTGGGACAAGAAAAACTTGCGATAGTAGGTTAATAACTTACCTAGTATGATCAGTGCTAAAATGAACCCCTTGGGAACAGCTAGAAAGCAAACTTTGTGTGATGCCCAATCACCCAACTTCACTAGTGCTTTTATGCCTGGAATGATGGCAAATCCCTATAGAAATGAAATTAAATCTATACAGGCACAACATTTTAACAGCGTCTGATAAAATAAAAAACACTAAAGTGAAAATGACGTATTTCTCGTTTCAAGAACTTTCTAACAGCGCCGTAACAAGCTTCTTTTCAGTCAGGTTGCCTTACATAGAGTCAAGATTAAATTCCTCAGACTACGTGTAATTAGTCAAAAGAGGAGATAATACTGTTTGTGCCTTTTTGAATGCAAGTTGACCGTACTGACTTCAATGGAGTATGCACACCGTATGAGTGAGGTCAGGTGCAAGCATATAGCGAACTTAGTGTTGACTAACATTTTCCCATCACCTTCATAGATGACACAAATGATATTCTGTCTGGGCTTCATCCTCATTTGAAATAAGTGGCTTTAGATACTTCACTGTAAGTGGAATAACTTAGATTTGTATGAGTAAAGAATACCTATTTTCTAATGTTTCATTATTGATTTTGATACATTTCAGCAAGGAATCAAGAAGCTATGTTGAGTTAATTCACTACCACCAAATTATTTTAATGGAAAACTGGTCAGAGGAACCAAACTATTTTTGCCGAGTAAATACGATAGTGTTTAGTGCCCAATGAGGCTCATTAACTAGCAAACACAGCGAAGGCTGTCCCACCTGAATCAAGCTGACAGAAAGGCAACGTTGCGCATCATTTTAAAGATAATTATGGGAGGAATGTGGCACAACACACTGTGCATCACACTATTGTGTATGGGACTAGTAGCAGAGTGGCCAGTCTAACCCCTGTCCACCATCAAAAGTGCCTAAAATTGGCATACGGGCACTGGAACTCAACCTGGGAGCAACGGAAGAAGGTTGCTGTCTCTGTAAGTCCCTTTTATTTTTCCATCATGTGCGTATGCTGGGTATGTGTGCAGTGCACCGTTTTCCAAGGGAATAGATGGCAACACAATGTACTGTGGGAAGAAGTCAAGCTGGTGGAGGGATGTTTGATACCCTGGGAAATGTTGTGTTGGGAAACCCTGGGGTCAGGTATTTATGTGAATGTCTATTTGATGGAGCTGTTTTTCTGGCACTCGGAGGATCAACAGCATATAAGGCAGGTGGTCATAATGATTTGGCTCATTGGCGTAGCAATAACATTCTCAAGGTCGTTCCTTACTGTGTTCATTGTAACTGCTGTTACGGTCATCAGCGCACATCCATATCTTGGGCCTCTGACTGTATTGCAGCCAGTCCAGGTATCTCAGTTATGTTTTGTAGCTATATAATTGCTTACTTAATATCCATGACTTTGGAATGTGAAAGTTGACATTATGCTAACCTCTGGTTCAGTTAAAAAAAACCCTTAATGTCAAAATCATGTAAAATTTTCATTAAACCGATGGGAGGTAACTGCATATGCTTAACACTAGTTTTAAACATCCCCTACTATATGTCTCTAGGTGCACAGCTAATTAGTTATTTCAAGCCATTTCAAAATCTTTTCCCTCTTGACATCACATGGGGAAGTAACCAACCAGAGGCAAAAACAACTGACCACCTTCAGGCAAGCAGTCAATCAGATTTCATTATTCTAGGTGGCCACTCCTCCTTGTGATGTCAGGTAGGGGAGACGTTGAACTGGCTCATAATGGCTGTGCACCTGGTGGCATAATAGTAGACCTTTAAGTTACCCTACAAGATCACATTTTTAGTTGACCCATGTAATTGTGTTAGTCTATGTTCATGAATTTTATTTGACTGAATTCTGATACTTAGCAGCACCTAGAAGTTCAAGGCCCTGCTTTTATTCCTCAAAGAACTTACTGAGCACCTCCATGCTATCGTTGCTAAACAATGCTCCTTGCCAGTCAGTGGTAGTATCATCTCAAGGCTATTGCAGGTCTTTTTATCTAAGGAACTGTCTCTGGTCTTTAAGATCATCTGAAGTGAACTGTGTGGCTCATTGTTGCTACAGGGTTGTGTTTCCAAGACACAAGAGAATAATTTTATCGACCTTTCTAAAAAGAAAAAAGATGAATGGAGACTTGCATGTCTCTATATGAAAGAAGAGATGTTACTTCTTAACGCCTTCTTCAAATAGGTATTGCTCGTAGTTGTTTGTTAACCTGTGGACTGTGGCTATTCAATTGCTCTTTCATATACAGCAGTCTCTGTTGCTCTGAATTGATATTTCTTACAATAGAGCAGAAAAATGGATGAAAGAGTAAAGGAAATGAAAGTTCTGTTTAGAATATGAACATCAAATTGTCATAATAATAATTGAAAGCACTGGCATTGATAGGAATAATATAAGATGAGGTCAAGTCTTGCTTGTGGTTGGATTAATTTACCCCATATTATCTCTTTTTTCTCCTAGTTTAGCTGATTGAGGGCTGCTCATGGCTTAGACACAAGTTAAAGTAGGTCTTGCCCTCACCCCTGTCATGACCTTCAATGACTTAGATCCGTCAGTATAACTTCCTTAAGAAGGGAGCAGAGAAATGGAGGTGCACTGCAGGTCAGGCATTGCTAGGCCTCTGGACTTGATAGACAGTGCAGCGCTTTCATTGCTTAAAATGGCACCGAAGCAAAGGACATGATAAATATATACCTTCACAGGGTTATAGGATTAATGTGATAACTATTTGCTGTAGCAATTATAGAACTGCTAGGATTTAAATTTTCTCTCGCTTTCAAATTGCGCCAATGATACAGTGGCTAAATACATTCCATCCTGTCCAAAAAAGAAATATATATAAACACAATAAAAGGCTCAGTATTACATATAAACCTCAGTTGTGTCCAATTGGTGAGTACACCCAACCAAAAATCATATAATCTTACCTATCACGGCAATTAACGACAATCATTGCTGGAACTTAAATTAGGTAATTTTATTGATCTTGCATTGCAAGGATTAAGACCAGATAAATAACGTGCTCATTTACATTCCACTTCTGTCCTTATTAATATTGAGAATTGCTGTTTTGCGCTTGAGAGTGGAATGCGTATTGGCAGCATTTGGTTTGGTTTATGCTCGAGTGAACAAGTTTACGCCATATGAGATGCTCAAAACTACATCCCCCACCTGTGCATGCAAATTGATACACTCCAGTGCTTTGATTTACTCAAGAAAGACATTGACTCAGTTTTATGGACTAATGACCGATCGTGTACATTTACATACATAATGTGTTGAATATTATATATGTTTGTTTATTGCATAAGGAATTTAGATAATATGTCTGTGATTGATGCAGTTTACATAGGCGATAAGCCCACTGCCTTCTTTATACCCCCCGCAACGAAGTTTAGGGGGGTATACTGGATCTGCTTTGTCCGTCCGTGTGTGCGTGCGTGCGTGTGTCTGTGCGTCTGTGCGTGTGTCTGTGTGTGTGTGCGTGCGTCTGTGCATCCGGACCTAGATCTCGTAACCTACTCATCCGATTTTTGAAAATTTTTTTTCTTGGTGGAAGGTCTATTGACTGTGGTACTGCCCGACTACTTGTTGCGGGGGGTATCCTGTAAGCCATGCTTACTGACTAAATCTAGTTTGAGAACAGGTTGAATTAATAATGCTCTCGGTTATTCAGAGAATCACAACATGGTGACAGTTGCAAATTTTAATATTGCTTTTTGTAATTACTCATTCCGTGTTCAAATGAACATGCTCAGAGCAGGCTTGTCTTGATGCTTGCAGTTATGTGATTTCACTGGATGGGGAACAAATAACCTCCTTGTAAAGCCTTTATTCATCTGTCAGTCAGAAGGACAAAAAAGGCGACTTTTTTTGTCCCTTTTCAAATGCTGGTCACTGAGGGCCAGGGAAAACATGGAGAAAACGTGCACAAAACTGACAATTTTCTTGTTTTGTAACATTCTGTTTGGCAATTCTGTCTTGCGTACTGTGAGACAGGGAACAGGAAGGGGGTGATAATGAAATTTAAGAAATGTGCTGAATAGCTGCAGCAGCTTATTGTAGAACCTGAGTATTATCCAACATAATTTTTGATGTGGGTTGCTAATAAACATTGTCAAACGCATGTTGATGCACTGAAAACACCATATAAGTCACACTGCAATTTCATGCTGTTTCTGGTGTTCATCTTTGTCTTTGCTGCAGTCAGACGTTCTGAATTTCAAAATTGTGTGTCAAATCTGAGCATGCGGCCGGCAGAAAATGACTTTTAATATGAATCATATCAAGGTGCCTGGTCAGTACATTCTGAAGAGCCTCTGTGGGCAGAGTCCAAAAGCTGCCATAAGCTGTTGGTCCCCAGCGAGCCGCCAGCACAGGTCTGACCTGCCGAAACCTGGACTCAACAGGACCTCTGTGGCAGAGGTAAAGCATGGGACAGATTTTGTAGTCTTGCGCTTGCCTGCTCCCACAATAGGATGTAATATTTTGTTCACGTCTGCCTGAATTACTTTTTTTTTGGTCCCAAATCCCGCTTGCGCAGAAGGCGAATCACTTATGATTTTTCAGCTGTCTTTATTTTTTTTGCCTTCTTGACCAAAAAAAAATAATAATAAAATGGTGGATTCTTTCACAAATACCGGCCAATAATAAACTGAACATTTTCCTTCTCTATAACCAAAGAAAAAAAGGAAACATGCAGTATAAACCTACAAATAAAATCTAGGTTAAGTGCCAATAAATCCAGTCATAAGAGACAGACGTCAAAGTACTTGCTGTCAAACTAATAGTTTTTGTGCGTTTTGATGTTCGTTATAACTACCTAGCTAGCCGAGGTGACCGGATCGCAAAGCTTGCTTAACCAACTTATATTGCGGTGTCATGTTTTTGACATTCCCCTTTTGGAGCAGTTATGAGGAAACTCCTTTGATTTCCACTCATTTGGTGAGCGCTCAATTTCTGTCTAATGGGCACCTTCAGTCTCTCCCTGTATGACTTAGCTTTTGTTGTGAAGCAGAGTTCATCCTCTGGGATGGAGCGAAACCACAAAACCTATTATCAGTAAAAATATCTGTGATTCAACTTGATGATCCTGCACCAACTTGAATAGCTATTATTCATTGACAAAAATGAACAAAAGCAGTTTCGGTAGCAATCGGTTGTAATACAGATGTATCATTTTAGAGAGATTGTTGCGAGTCATCTTTTGCTCCTGCTCCCGCCGACACCTCGGCGTTGTCTGGCACACGCTAGCATTTCTCGACGAAAAATTTTCCCTTGCTGCACGCTCCCAGGGGAATGCAGACCTCTGCCCCGTGGTATCTGGCACCAAGACATTATCAGCTAAACATTTTAAGTCCTCTAAGTTGTGAGGTGGAACCGCCGCAGATCGGACTTGCTGTTCAAGCACATCCCATAGATGCTCGATCAGATTGCGATCTGGATAATTTAGAGGTCAGGACAACAACTTAAACTATGCATTATGTTCTTCAAACCCTTCTCGAACAATTTGTGCTGTGTGGCAGGGCGCGTTTTCCTGTTGGAGGAGGCCACTGCCATCAGGGAATACTGGTCGCAGAAAGGGAGTGCTTGGTCCGCAACTACGTGTAGGTGGCACCTGTTAAATTGACATTTGGACCCAGGGCTGAACATTACTCAGAGCATAGGACTCCCTCCACCAGCGTGTCCTCTTCCCACAGTGCATCCTGGTGCCATCTCTTTCACTGGTAAACTGCTCAAACGTAACTGGCATCCACGTTTTAAATGAAAGACCGGGCAACCTTCTTCCTTTGCAGCAAGGTCAAGTTCATGTGCCTATTGTTGGACCTTTCGATGGGGGACAGGGTTCGAATGAGCACTCTGACCAGCGTACGGCAATAAAGCCACATACCCAGCATGCTCTGTGTATAATGACGCATTCTATCCCTATCATTAAAATTCTTTGAGACTACCGCAGTAGCCCTTCCGACGGTTTGGACCTGAATAGATAGCTGTCTTTGCTCTCGCACATTGATGACCCTGTTGTCGGTTCTTTGTCTGTCCAACCTCAAAGTCAGACTGGGAGTACCCCAGAAGCCCTGGAGTTTTGGAAATGCTAGAAGCCAGTCTTCTAGTCATCATGATTCGACCCCTGTCAAATACGCTGAGATCTTTACTACTGCCCATTTTTCCTGCATCCAACATGTCGACAGCAGGAATGGACTGTTTGCTTATCTTTTAATATATTCCTGATCGTGACATGTGCCGCAGTTACTTGATGATCAGTGTTATCCACTTCATCTGTGAGTAGTCATATTTTTTTGGCTCATTGATGTATATTTGCTTTAATCACTGTTTTACATAGCCAGCATGTGATCAAAAAATTCTTATTGCCATCTGCCAAATTCAGAACCCAAATAACAACTGCAATCAGATTTAATTGCTTAAAGACTTTCAGATCCTTGGTATATATCTCACTTGTGGCTTTTGCAAGTTTTGACGGCTGAAAATACTGTGGAAAAGCCTGATAAAAAAATACTTGTTGGGTGCAATTAGTGTTGACACTGCTGCAAAAGCAGAGGAATACAGCACTCTTATTTGATCTAAAACATGAAAGTTATTTCCATCTCCCTGCTCTTCAAAATGGCTCTGTATTGTGGGTTGAGTCATTGCATACAAAATGTCTTCACCAACCAGCAGGTCAGAGGCAGTGGTTTCTAAAAATTCACACATTCTCTCGAGACAGCCATTATTTTCTTATTTAAATAAACCTTGAGTTTCTTTTTTGCCAATTTGAAATATCATGTTTTTGTAAGGAATAGGTAAACGTTCTTACAAGCACTCTTGCTTTCTTTCTGCATTATCTACCCCTCTCTCTAGCATACTTATGGCTGCTAATGTGATATTTTTGTACTCTGTGTCTCAGGTGTCATGTATGATGGACCATGAAATCACCTGCCGCAAATTGACTTGCGACTTGTGACTTGCCAGTTGGATGATACGCTGTTACTATACTTAAGTAAACATTGATTATGTGCCCCTTTTTGTCTCCAAGATCATTTCATTTCTAATTAGTACCTTTCATCATTGCACAAATGGCACTCCCTGTCTCCAAATGCTAAATAAAAGTTGCCTGTGTCTGCTAATTCAGGGAGAGAGAAAACAGCCCCTCTTGTCTCAGTTGCATAATTTCAACTAAATGCCAAGCTATATTTTAATAAGGGGTGGTGCAACGAAGGCTCGCCGCCCATTGCGATTGCATCTATTTGCTTGTGTTACTTGCATGAAAGGACGTGCCTGGAATGTCTCTGTTGCTGTGCTCGTGCCTTAGGGTGTCAGTTTTGAAGAAATCGCCCATGAAGGGAAAGAACTTAAAAGAGCTGCACTCAGGAACCTTTAAAGATGTTTTTGCTTGTGACAGCAAGGCCACCCCCTCTCTTAGCATTCTCTGCACATCTTGCTGTGCCAAAGTAACCAATCATTCTTGTGTACTCACTGTGATTGGAAAAGGAGCGGTTGCTGCATGGCAATTTAAAGTGCAGTTTTAGCAAATGTTTTAAACTTATTGTATTAGATAAAATCGTTGGTTCCTGAAGGTTTAAGGTGAAGTACTGCATATATTGTCGTATTCATGGGGACCTTGTTTTTAATGCATGTCTGACAATAACAAAGATATACAGTGGGTCATTGACCTCAGAATGGCAAATAAACTGGTTTCTAAGTTCTTTGGTTTTTCTTATGGTATTAATCTTTGAAGCTAATTCAGTGTCAATCATGGTATTCTAAGCTCTCAGAAAATAAGGAACATCATTGTACTTTTAGGGGCTCAATGGCTTTTCACCAAGGCAGTTCCCTCTAAGCTACGCCTGTTGTACTTTTGAAACTGTATACGTGCCTTTTTATCCCTCTGAAAGATACTCATAGTCACCTTGAGGTTCAATACTATTACCTTAGGGGTGCATTAGTGCAGATTGTACCTTGATGAAATCCGACTGTACCCCAATTTCTGAGAGTATACCTCACTACCTAAATGCCTTAATTCACCCGAGTTAGCTGTTATATGCTGATATGAGAATCTCCATAGGAATTGAGGAATTTTTTTTATACTAATTGTGATCATTTCATTTTAAATTAAATTTCTAATGCTAATAAAAGGATGGACCTTGTTTAACCCTTTGTTGCTCATTGGTTACTAAAGTTATCGAATCCTCCCACCACCCTTGAAAGGCAAAGAGGAAAAGAGTTAAATTATTTTCCTACTCAAATTAAAAGAATTTAACCCAATTGAAATTTTAAGCGTTTAAATAAACAAAAACTGCACTCTGTTTTACTCTTGCTTGTCGATTAATGCACTGTCAAACTGTCTGTCAGAGTGTTCAGTCGAGGTTTCATTTGCAAATGAAGTGCACAGACCGAAACAGGCATACAATAGGTCAGTGCAGGGGTGAGTTACATTGAGCTTACTGAGCACCCCTGAGTCCCTAGAACAGTGTTGTACCACTGATTTTCTATGCTTTGGGAAGCAGTGCCTATTCTGCAGAAAACAGCCACCAGTCTGTGTGTAAGTATGTGAGAATTTGCAAAGGATGAATGTGGTGCTTTTAAGTGCATATACCATGTAGTAGCAAACCATTCCAATGAAAGGAGATAACATTTGTCCCCAGTCTGTGCCTTAGAATAGTTGTTACTTTTTTAACTTAGAAACCAAGCTCAAAGCTGTTTGCTTATGATAAGATGGTAATATGTGCATGGGGGTTAATCTGCAGTAGACTCCAGAACAAGCACAGCAGCACCGTATTGGTCTTTGTGCAAAGCTTTATATTTTGAAATTATTCTTCCTTTATTCTCTCATGCTCAAGGCTTGGGCTGAACCACAGTTTTGTTTACTGCTTCTAAAGTTGTTCGGCTGCCATTTTAAGCCTTGATTGGCACTATACACTTTATTTTTGCTTCACTGGGCCCACAATATGGTGGAAGTAAATACCAGTTGTTTGACATCTTCGTCTAATGTTGCGTTATCTCTGCGTCACCTGCAGAATTTGAGGGCAAGAAATGGAAAATAATTTAATGAGTGTACTATTTCTCATATAACAGAAGCTAAAACTACGGCATCTCTAAATCAGGTATAGTTAATGCATACAGTATAAATCAATTACGAGAAGAGCATGTGTATTCTTTTAAAAGGATCGAAATTGAAGATGGCCAATTCAGCATTATTTGTTTATTTACTTACTTATTTATTGAAGGAGCCATATGTTAACGTTGCGTAAAGTATGGTTAGACAATATAAGAAGGTGTACATCCCTGAAGAAAATCGAAGGAAATCTATTCAAATACTATGGATATAATTATTATAATTAGGCTGTTCCTATGACTCCTCTTCTCTCAAAATTTGATTTGGAATTATTTTTCAAGATGGCTGTACAGCCTAAGTCCTTCCTAAGAATATTCTTTAGTTTGTTTCTCTCTCCGCAGTTTGGTCTACAGAAATTTGCTGAGTCCCTGAAAAGTTGAGGATATATCTGGCTTTGTTTCATGACAATAGTTCGGCTGCAGAAATTATTCTTTTCTTTTTCCCCGGAGTTCTTTTTTCCACTCTTCTTGTATTCCCACACATGCTCACTTGGCTATTGTTTGTGTGTTGGAACGGAGCTCTCTAGGGGCGTCAGCTTCCCGTCGGTCTGGGAGAGTGTGGGAAACATAAGGAGGCGGGATAGTCGAGCCCTGGACAGGCACGAAGTGGAACTGTCTGAATGTCTAACAAGCGTGTGGAGGGTGATTGTGGGAATGCTAAGAAAGAGGGAGACTCTTGCTATAATGGGCACGTTTAGGGCAACTGGGATTTTCATTAATTCGCAACGAAATTAATTCCTTTGTTTCTGATTGCATTAGTACTTTGAGAAGACACACTACCCTCTCTGCGCTGACCTATTTATAGAATAAAAGTATGCTAATCTCGTCCTTCATTCCACCTTATTTAAAACTGCTGAGCACTTATTTTAAAAACATTTAAGGTGAGAATCCAGTGCAGCAGTGGTGGAGCCCACTGAGGTTTCTCATTAATCCTAAAACTCTTGAAGAGAAAACTCTGTACTCTGGAAGGGAAATTCTGTCTGCCAGTCTGTGAAAAGTCAAAGATGCAAGTCATGGCCCAAAGACGCATCATTCTTTGCCGCAGTCTCGCTACACTAATGGAACATGTCCAAGATGGAAACTTGTTTCAGGCTGGAATTGAGGCTAGCTTGTTTTTTTGGGACCAGAGACCCAAAGGACAGCCTAGTTGTCTCACTTGCTGATTGCATTCCTAACACTTTGATATCTTTGTTGTCTAATTAGTGGAGCACATTTTGTGTAATTAATTGTATTCTTTTTTTTTTTTTTGGTGGGGGTAGGGAGGGGTCATTAATGTCCTGATGTGATGTTCAGTAGATATCAGAGAAAATGTGTGAACGGGTTTGAGTAAAATGTTTTATGTAGCTAGCTTTATAAATACAAGCTTGAAATCTTTTTCTGATTTTGTGAAAAATTAGGCCCCTTGTCATTCATGGGCGTGAACCTTGAGTGGGTGGCTAAAAAAAAGAAAATATTTCAGATGATCGTCCCAGCTTCCGGATAATGTTCTGAGAAAGGCATGAGCTCAACAGAACTTGTGCCACGTCTCTTAAGGGAGTCGATTACCTTTCAAATAAAATAGTGGCTCTCTGAATGCTTTTTCACAGGTGGCTGCAGCCCAGTGGTATAGTCAAAAATATCATACCAATTGTTCAGTTTTGTCTAAACGCACCAAAGTTTGTTTATGTGTAAAGTGATATATTCTTAGCAAATCTATATGTAGCGCCCTCTGGAATCCTGCTCAGGAGTGCCACGGCAGCCATTTTTCAAACATTGCTGCCATTCGGTATTGTAGTAATGGGGGATGCGTCTTTATCTTCATATTTATTTTACCAAGACTAGTGATTTTCTCAAAACATTAGGGAAGGCTTGAAAAGTAATTGTTCGTGGCTATCATATTGTCTAGAACAATCAACTTTGTGGCCATTTTGGCAGCCATTAAAAAAAGTTAACTCCAATTTTATAACAGAAATATGGAAAATGTGCCAGGGTCTACCAGTAATGTTCTTGGCATCAAAACCACCAGTTTGAAATAGTTTATTGGGAAGAGCTCTGTAAATGTCTTTGAATTATTTGTAGCAGCCATTATTTACCCAAACATTGTCATTTTGACCATATTCCAATTTAGTGGGATGGTTACATTTGTGATTGGCAGTATAGAAAATGTCTCACCACTTCAATTGTCCGATCATAGCTTGAACTGGTTTGCTGAGTGATAACTTTTTATTGAGGGGAAATTTAAAAGAAAAAACTCTAGGAAATGTGTTATTATACCTATTCACGTTCACTTATTTGGATAACTAAGAAAGAGAAGTTTCCGTTTATTCCCAAGTATCTTCTGTGCTTTAAGAAAGCATCTTAAATGTAGCTATTAAAATTATATCCAATGCATAACGCCACCCTGTTACATGCAATACTACAATCACTACTACAACCTCTTTGACCCCCACTGCAACCACTGTTGTCATCATCACTGCTAGCCATTATAATATTTCATCATTTCTGCTACTGCCATTCTTTATTTCTTTGGGCTCAACTGGAAAACACATCTGGCGCTCTGCTGCTGCTGCTGGGGTCGTTGATTTCACGGTTGAAAAGTGCAAACTGCAAACATAGATCCACAGTGACTAATGTGATATTTATTGACAATATGGCTGCCTCAATTATTGTGATAAAAAATTCACTTTATTCCCACGGTACTGCTCTATTCCCATTATGATATTTCAAACAACTGGTCTTGGTACCTTGAAAAATGCAGTACTTGCACATATCTTGAATGGTGCTGATTAAAAAAACGATTTTTTTAAAAATAAATTGCTCGCCAAAATGACCACCAAATTGATTATTTTGGAAAAAAAATGATCATCTAATGAACCTTATGTCAGTTCTAGCACAATATTTGGTGCAATGGAACCCTTCTTGCTGGTACAGATATTTAGATAATGACGCATCCCCTGCGATTACAATATTGAATGGCGGTCATGTTGAAAAATGGCTGCTACGGGTTTCCTGGGCAAAATTCCAAAGAAGTGCCCAATTTTCATATTTGTTTACGATGTGTCAGTCTATGGGCCAATGCGTGGCTAATTTGGTGTTTTTAGGCAAAACTGAACAATTGTTTATTCACACCACTGGACGAATGGAGTTATTTGGTATTCCCTCCAGTAGATATCATAACCATATGCATTGAAATGAGAGTGTTATTCTGTCATGAGTATAACAAAATCAATTGTTCTATGGCTGTGTTGGAGGTATTATACACTGAACTTATGGAATCGTTCTTATCGCATACGGGCTGTATACGGACTAGAACTGAAGTAGTAGAGTGTGCTGAAGAGGGCATCCAAATCAGCTTGAAGTCGGATTCTTCGCGCACGGAACCATGACTATGCGAGTGGGGTCTTCTTGTGAATTATGCCTTTACGCCTGCCTATGCAGAATTCTTCAAATGAAGTTTTTGTAAATGAGCTCATCTGTTCATACTCCAGACACTGCTGTCCTTCCTGGAGAATGAAGAATGCCGCAGATGGTTTATTTGCAAAATTAAGTTCTATTCGTCAAAATACGAATTCGGTATACGTGAAGTTATCTTGCATGTATTTAAAATGAAGTTACGTTTCATGACAATGTTTTCCAACAAAGCGGACTCAAATACGGGATTTGTCTTGTTTCTTCTGATTTCCTGTGGTTTATCTTTAAAATGATTGTTTTCTCCCCCTTGCAGCTGGCTGCAATTTGCGGCAAAATGGGGATAAGATGTACAGTTCGGCTCTATTGTCACCCGCACCGCATAATTTATATTCCCACGCTCTGAATTATGGACGTGTTTATAATGTGAGAAATGTCATCCGCCGCTGCTGAGCGCTTTGTGGTGTGTGGAGGGTGTGTCGTAAATGCAGGGCAGCTGCGCATATTGGTGGAGCTGCTCTTGAGTCCGGACTTTTCGCCGACCACTGGTTACAGATTTTCAGAGATTTTGAAAATAGTTGGATACTGGGGAAGTTGGGCGCCACGGCGATGCTCCAGAAATCAGATCGTTATCGGAATCTTGTACATCTATGGAGCTATGCTTCATCTCTTCAGTAAACAGTAAGTGTGTTCGGTTTCATGCTCTCTTCTGCTTTTATTGGTGTTTACGTTTCAAATGTGAGAGATTAAATAGCTGGCCGTAAAAGGCTCGCCCTGATTGCGCTTTGTCCCAGGATAAGTTCTCGCTCCTTGGGAACGGAGTTGGGATTTAACGACTGTTTTATTAATTTTGTTTAATGGGATCTGACTGGTGGTCAGGAATTTAGACTGCGTTTCTTTCACATGAAGAACGAGTGGCTGTTGATCGGAGTAAAGGTCGCAAAAAGTGAAACTATTGTTCACTTTAATTTCGCATATGCCGCGGTGCAGCATCACCGTGTTGTAAGTCCAGAATAGGCTGTTAATATCGCATGAAAGTCATAGGAAACTTCAGACATGTGAAGAACGCATGTGGATTGTCGGGTATTCAGTGTTTCCCACAGATTTACAGGTACTGGGTGCTAAAGGCCTCGGTGAATTAGGCTGCTTTTTATTTACATGGATACAGTAAATGAGTTTAAGCTGACTGCTGGGAGAGAAAAGGAAGGGAGTTGACTCCGTTTACGTTCCTGTTGCTTTGCTGTGTCCTGACTTCCAGGAATAGCGTCTTTTTAAACCGATTGCTTCTACGATGGGGACGGAACAAATCCCTGAGGACTTGTGAATTTTTACTGTAGAATAGTAGTCCGGTGGTCATAGTGACTGTACGATGTATTTATTTTCTCTGAAGACGTAATTTACGAAAACAAATGATTGCATGCGCATTAGTGTTCTTGTTATACTGTTGCACCTCAATGTCATGTATTCAAGCCGATGTCAAATATATACGACGCCGAATACCCTGCCTACAGCGAAGCCTCCTTACATCACCTTTATCTCTTTGGCTCAAATGGCAAACATGAGAGTAAATGGAAACTTAATGGTATATTCACATTGGTTTCATTTCTTTGTTGTCCTGTTGCATTTTCACGTGTTACCTGCGTCTATTTACCTCTTTTGGAAAGCAGGCTGATATTTTGCTTGTTTGATTTCCTGTCGAACCAGCATTGGTCATATTTATTGCCCTACTGTCTTTACAATCATTGCACACGCATGCACGCTTACACGCGCGCGTGCGCGCGCGCACACACACACACGCACACGCACACACACACACACACACACACGCACACACACACACACACACACACACACACACACACACACACGCACACACACACACACACACACACACACACACACACACCTATCAGCCACAAGATTATAACCATTTGCTTTATATAGGGAAGTCTCCCCTCTGCTGCGAAAACAGTACCATCAAACTGATGTCACTTGAATTCCCAAATTAAGGATTTCCCAGCAGGCCTTTTCCCAGAGTATCACACCCCCTCAACTTGCTTGTCTTCTTAACATAACATAAGATAACATAATATGAATGGCGAGAGCAGGCCGTTCAACCCAACTACGCTCGCCAATTTCTTTATACTATTGTGAATATATCCCTTTCATATACTCAATGACTCAATGGTATCTAGCTTTATGTCAAGCCTGCTCTTGAAAACCCCCAAAGTCTCTGCCTCAACAATATGGTCACGCAAGCTATTCCATATTGAAATTACTCTTTGGGTGAAGAAATATTTCCGAATATTAGTGCTAAATTTACCTTTGGTCAACTTCTATTTGTGACCACGAGTTCTACTCACAACACTTGGTCGAAGGAATCCTACTTAATTCACTTTGTTTATCTCTTTAACATATTTAAAGACCTCAATCAAATCACCCCTGAGTCTCCTTTTCCTAAGACTAAAGAGATTAAGAATCTTCAGCCTCTTCTCATAGCTGTCATCTTTTATACCTGGAATTAGCTTAGTGGCTCTTCTCTGAACTTTTTCTAGAGCCTCTATATCTTTCTTATAGTATGGTCCCCAGAACTGTGCACAATACTGCAGATGTGGTCTGACAAATGTGTTGTACAAAAGAAGCATCATCTCCTCAGATTTGTAATCAATACTTTTGGCAATGTATCCCAGCATCCAGTTGGCTTTTTTAACTGCTATGGCACAATGGCTAGAACCTGTGAGGGTTTGGTCAACAATCACTCCCAGATCTTTCTCGTGTGGAGCACATTCCAGTTTTAAACCTCTCATGAAGTAATCCCGTCTAATGTTTTTATGACCTACATGTACAACTTTACATTTCGCAACATTAAATTTCATTTGCCACATTTCTGCCCAATTCTGGAATCTATCCAAATCATCCTGAATCACTTTAGTGGACTCTAAAATATTTGCCAAACTCCCCAATTTTGTATCATCTGCAAATTTAACTAATCTGCTCTCAATATTCCTATCAAGGTCATTAATGTAGATGGGGAAGAGCAGGGGTCCCAACACCGATCCCTGGGGAACGCCATACCCACCATACCTAGCTCAGATGAGATACCACTGACCACCACTCTTTGTGTTCTGTCCTGGAACCAGTTTTGAATCCACTCCAGAATATCTCCTGTAACTCCAATGGAGCTCATTTTAAAAATTAGTCTCTTATGTGGTACTGTATCAAATGCTTTCTGAAAATTCAAGTGTATGATTTCATAAGCCCTGCTCTGGTCATGAGTCTTGGTGGCCGCTTCAAAAAATTCCAGAAGGTTTGTCAGGCATGACTTTTCCTTACGGAAACCATGTTAGCTATCCTTCAAGATACTGTTACAGTCAAGAAATGAGTCTAGCTCAGCTTTTATGATAGATTCCAATATTTTTCGCGCAACGCAAGTTAAACTGACTGGCCTATAACTTCCTGGCTCTGTACGGTCTCCTTTCTTATATATTGGTATTATATTGCCCTGTTTCCAATCATTTGGTATTTCTCCAGTTTCTAAAGACCGTCTGAAGATGGCGGATAGCGACTTAAAGATGATCTCACTAACTTCCCTGAGCACTCTAGGATATAAGCCATCAGGACCCGCCGCCTTATCTGCCATTAGTTTATGCAACTTGTCTAATACTTACGTCAATTTCCGTTAAATAATCTTGAGCATTTAACATGCCCTCTGGCCAAATAAAGACCCCCTCTGACGTAAAATTCTCAACAAAGTAACAGTCTAAGGCATCCGCAATATCCTTGTCATCATACAGCAGCGATCCATTTTTATTCTTTAAACACTTAACCTGCTCTTTGACTTTCCTTTTTCTGCTACAGTACTGAAAGAGGCGCTTAGGGTTAGTTTTTGCCCCCTCTGCAATTTGTCTTTCATACAGTCTTCTAGCATTCCTCGGCTCTTTTTTGACCACAGCCCGCATTTTACAGTATTCAGCCTTAGTGTTCTCCTTGTTATCCTTCATGTACATCTTTTAAAGATTCCTCTTTTCCCTCAAAATCCTATGAATACTTTTGGTCATCCACTGAGGATTCTACTTTTCACCTTACTTTTGGACACCTTTGGAATGAATTTGCATTGTGATTCAAGTAAAACTCCCTTAAATCTTTCCCACATCTCATTTACGGACTCACAGTCCAGGAGTCTCTCCCATTTTATTTCACTTAGATATGAGCGCATCTTGTCAAAGTTTGCTCGCCTAAAATTGAAAATTTTTCTTTTTGAATACACCTTTTTAACTTCCCATGAAACATCAAAATTAACAGCAGAGTGATCACTTGTCCCAAGTGGCTCCAGTACCTCAACATTGCTAATAATATCTGGGTCATTACACAGCACTAAGTCTAAAATTGCCTTCTCTTTTGTAGATTTATTAACATAATGCACCATAAAATTATCATTTATAACATCTAGAAATTCTTCCTCTCCCCGACCCTTCCCACTGTGCATCCTGATTCCATCTCTTCCCAGGTAAATGGTGCCCATATACCCAGCCAATGCACATGGTATAAAAGAAAATGGGGCTCACTGGATCAGATGACCTTCTTGAACTGCGCCAAGGTCCAGTTTTGATGCCCAGGTGTCCATTGGGGGGGGCGTTTTTGGAAGCGGACCAGGGTTAGAGTGGGCACTTTGAGTGGTCTGCAAGCTATAAAGCGCCATGCACAGTAGGGTATGATATATTGTACATTATGGCACATTCCTTATGTAAATATTATTGAAATTCTCAGTGACTTGTACAACAGACGCCATTCTGTTTGCAGAATCTTGCATTTGAATACTGTCCACTGTATTACGGAGCATGACTTTGAAAATGAAATGTCAAACAGCTTTTCATTATCATTTGAATATAGTCATAGATTTCCCATATGTGTATGTGAAAATGTAATTTGTATTAATGCATTTTCAATGTAATATTGTCTCAAATAACTCATTCTTAAGTGGAAAATTATAATGCAATAGTGGGATTACATTTTCATTTGAATATTGTCCACTTTGGGCTTCCATAGAGGAGTGATCTGGATCATTTTCTTCCTAAAAAGTCTGCCTGTTGCCAAGTCTCAGCCTGGCAGAGGCAACCAGATTGCCTGATATAATGGGAAATGTACCATCACTGCGGGTATAGGGCGCTTTCCTTATTTACGTCTCCCTTTCGACCACAAACATGATGATCCTGTACCTGATTAAAACTTAACATTTTGGTGACATCTTAAGAGTCTTATGACCATCGTCCATGCATTATGTTATTGTGCTGTAATCTTTTTTTTTCATGAATATCCTGAGAGTGGTCAGAGGGATGTTTGATATTTAGTCGATCTCCAACTATTTGTCCATTTAGTTTTTTAGTAATCTTCCTGGTCCTGGATAACAAAGGGATTTTACATGCTAGTTACCTCATTACCTTAATTAAACTGGAATGATATTCTATAGTTCATAAAAACTGAGATGAATTTAAATAAGTTGAACTTCATTCCTGCATTATATTAAGTATATTTTATTTGCAGTAAACTTTAGGGGTGCCATGAATGGTGAACCATGATTTGTAGAAAATAGATTTTTAATTGATAAATAATTTAGTTTTTTTTTTTTTTTCCTTTGAAACATTCATAATGCAAGTGTATTCATACGTTTGAGTTTAACTCTCTTGTTATAATTTATACTAAATATACTGAAATCACCTTGGAATCCCAGTTACAGTAGATTATACTGGCCTTGAGCCTCCTTTTTAAATCCACTCATTGGCCAGATAGGCTATATACACGATCTATAGTATAGCTGTCTATAGTCTTATTCTCATAATCTATAGCCAAACAGGAAGGCTCTCACTTCTCAAACTGAAAAACAACTTTATGGATTCATATGCAGAAAAATTCCCTTTAAGGTTTTTGTATCTATTTGTTTATTTGGAACTGAATCATGAACATTGGCTGTTAGCCTCAAGAGCCATTTGGTTGATGAAAATATATATTTATATGTCTTATTGATCAGCCGCTATTGCAGGACAGTGGAAGGATTGTGGCATGTTAAGAATGGTATTTCTGTGGGATTGAATTGATTCTGCTGAAAGCTTAATGTGAGCCTGAGCTTTTCTTTCTCACTGCTGGTTCCTGCCTCTGCTGAATCAGAGGTCAGCAGGTCTTGGGTCACTCATACATCCTGCAGCTGGCCTCTCATTAGCTGAGCACCGTTTCTCTGGGAGATGTAAAACCCTGGAGCATTTAGATTCTAAATCTTCCAAGCAGCATTCCTTTTTTATATTTCAAATTTTGAAGTTGAAGCCTCGGTTGAAACACTAATGGATTGATGGAGGTTATGGTTCAGATCTTAAAACTGATGTTAAAATCATACCAAGGTTTGTTGGGGGAAGAAAGACATGAAACCGGAAAAAGATTTTGTGAAAGGAAAGATGAAATAAAGGTATTTTTCGGTCTTTGCATCAGTCCTGCCCTTCTGTTTCTGCATATAAGAACCAAAAGGAAGACATTCCGATCATGACATTCACCCCTGGAGAAGGCGGTCACTCGGCTCCGACCTCCGTTATTGGACAGGCCCTGTTTAGTCAAGCTCATAACTCCTGAACGGCCTTGTCCTCTTCCCATCCCCCACTCCATTTTTTAAATGCGCCCATGTCCGCACATGCTGCATGACTCACTCGCTCCCCGACCCGGAGGGGCGGGACCAGGAGGCGATTCCCGAGCGTGTTTCCTGTGCTCATCTGACTGCTAACTGGCATTATCCCGCCTGGAAGGTGGGTGTGTTCCAGTTCCTTTTTAAGCCAAGTGCTCAGCAAACAAACAGGATTATTCCTGCGATGTATTTACCACCGGCCAAGTGAAGTGACTTATGCAACTTCTTTGACCTCTTGTATTCCTGCTTCTGTTATCCCCCCCCCCCCCCCCCCCCCCACTCCAGCATACCTCTCTTATTTTACCGGGTCCCACTCTGGACCTTCATCTTCTGTGCCCAAGTGTCTGCTGTCAGAGTCTTTGCCATGAGGGACAGTGACCTCTGCCCTCTGCGGAGGGTAAACAAGCATGTGCACATTGAGTAGTGCAGCAATGGGGCTTTTTCATCAATTTCTCTTTAAGCCGCTTTACATCCTGTTTGGAAACCATTCCACCTTCTCTGTGAACATTAAGTAATACACGGACTTTATCTTTATCAGCAACATGCCACACCGGAGGCAACAGCCCTGTGCAGTCGCAAAAAACACGCACGCAATACGTGTTTTCTTTCTAGGCAAATATATATTTCCTCTGAATCTATTTGCAAATATGCATTAGATCACAATGCGATGAAAGTAATTCCCAAAAAGGAAAATATCAGACACTATTTTTTCGACTTATGTCATACATGCCAACCAATTTGCGACGTAAAATGCTAAAAGCATTTATAATAACAGTAACAAAGTCAAGTCACTGTTCGAATTCCTGTTAATTTGCAAACATTTATCCAACAGGCAGATTAAAGAACATCCCATTCCTAAGCTGTGTCAGTAGTTACATGGTAGGAAAGCTAACAATTACAGTATTTATCCAATCTGCCTATTTGTATTCTCTCAGCATTGTGGCTGGATTTTTTTGCAGTCTCCTCCCACTTTAATGACTTATCCAGCTTTTCTAGTGAGATTTTTAAGACGGCGTGGAGCGATACCTTTGCAGATTTTGAATGTGGCGTCATTAATCCACATACGTCATCAGTGAATGAATATTGCACCTGATAATTACTCTTCTCCTCACAGCATGCCACAGAAAAGATAATAAACTTGTGATAGCCTCCTATTGGGACATGACTGCTGTACATGAAGGTGGATACTAAATGAGCTTGCTTGAAGTGGATGCTTTTGGGCATGATGTTGCGTGTGCCTTGCATATGTTCTGCTGTAACGGCTATGTGCATTGTATTCTTGTAGTTGCATAATGGCTCTCTAATATAAATGGGATCTTTGTTAGATGATAATGCTGTAGGCTTATCTCATTGTGCAAGTACAGGGTGGCTACTCTAACCCGGCATGTGGTTATTTTTCTGACGGAAGCACAGTGCTTTTAGAAAGGTTTCATCATTTCTCTGCCATCTTGCTGCTTGGAATTCTGTGTGAGTGTGTCTGTGGTTATGTGGCAAGGGGCTGGTAATATTTGCTTCACAAGCAAATATTGATATGTTCGTGGCTCTTCAGTGAATTACAGAAATAAAGGTTTGTCAATGACTTATTTATCCTGTTGCTGTGGGTTACGAGAAGTCATTTTAAAAATGATTCCTTCTGGATTTTGCTGATTCCTTCCGTACCGTAGCTTTGTATGGCTTAGTAGTCACGCAGTACACCATGTAGGCTTGTTCTGGGCCTGAATATAAAAAGGCCATTACAACTGGAGAAGTATGAAAGATTTGGATAGCAAACTACTTCACTGTTTAACCGGTGTCAGAAGTTTCTGTGCAAAGCATGTAAAGGGAGGTGACTGTGATGAAAATAGTCATGACTAAAGCTATGAGTTTGTGCCATTTCTTTTTTCAATCGACCGTGCACTGATAACATGACTATTGGTGTGCATAAAGTCCACCATGTATTTTGCCTGAGTGTAGCAGGCTTTATGTAGAGGATATAAAAAATTTATTTTTCAAAGTCTGTTCCATGCTCTGCTCAAATTATACACTTGAGATTCTATGTTGACATCCAAATAAGTTTTCCAAATATCTGTCTGAAGCCTCTCATTGTTCCTGTTCAATAAAACACCTGCTGCCTGCTGCCTGTGCTGATGTCCAAAGGGCCGTATCTGTTTCCCCTTGTGTCGGGGGCATGTTATTTCTGCTGTGCTTCTCAGCAAGCAATGCAGATTTCACTCAGCCTTTGTGTTTTCAATGATGCTGCTCAGCGCCCTGATGTAGTATAGATTGTATATAAGAATAGATCTATGGTATAGATAGCTCGATCGGAAGGATGGTGCCCTGAGTGTTTCTAACATCCTGTGAGATATGCCTGGATCTAGTCCTCTGTTTTCACTAATACATGTGAATTTCCAGCTATTAAATGGGTGGCTAATTCAGGCAGTCATTTCGAACGGGTGTCAGCCTATGGGCATATCTGCATGTTGAAAGGCAGTCAGTCTTGTTAGGGTGAGGTCTCAACATCACGCAGTGCACATTTGAACCTCAGCAGGCTGGCACTCTGTTCCATGACAGCAGGCTGTTTCACAGCAGTCCAAGCTGGAGCTGCAAGACACAAAAACCGTTTGCCCCCCCCCCCCCCCCCATACTGTGCAGGGACAGCTGCAGGAACTGACAGCTGGCTGTTCTCATCCAAGCTCATAGCGCACAACACAAAACCAAATGTATTTTTAAGCAAAAAAACATGATATTGCTACTAGCATTAAGTCCCTCTGGGGCCCATTATGTTTAATGCTAAGAAGGCTAAAACTTGTTTTGAGCCAATATGGTTTCTGGAACCCAAAACAAGTAGCTTTTTAAAGCCTTAACTTCAGACGTGAGACGGTCTGTCTGTCATCGGCGCGTCGCTCTGAGCTGTAGACTGCTGAGACAAGAGCTGCGGTGCTCTTTTTGTGTGGGCTGCATCCACGAACAGACTGTCAGCCACCAATCACGCTGAGGCCGTCCCAATTATGTCCAGATTTCTCTGGGTTCTGCTGTTTCTCTCTTGCACGGGAACAGTGCCTATTTTCCAGCATTGTGTTTATGCGTGTCGCGTTTCATTTTAGCCTTTTGTTACAAAATGGCTCAAATTAATATTATTAAGGGGAGCATAGATATAGATAGCTGTGACCTGGAAAGAGATGCTGTACCACTGGGACTGCCTTTCGCCTTCTGAAGTTAAGAGGGTCACTGGCCAAGTCTTGCGAGGTCATGTGATTAGTGTCGTGAATCCCCCTTCTCTTTACTCATGGACCCATTTAGCATGGGCCTATTTAATTACATAAACACCCCATTTGGGGTCTTCGGGCTTTTACTGAGTCTGTAGTGGTGCTGACAAGGTCACTCTGAAGCGGATGTACTGCAGACAGCAGATTGAATGGCTGTTATGAAGTGTTTATCGATCTCCAGGACGCATTAAGAGTGAGGACTGTGTCAACACCGAATGGGAGTGGCTTCAGTGAGGCTGTTTACAAAGGGAGCCTCGCTCTCAACAGGATTTATGATGGGTCTGCTGCACATTTAACCAGGATAACCCCACTGCCATAGGAACAAGCTATGGAATTCAATGCTAAGAAGAAGGGATGATAAATACTCTGGATTCATCTTTCTGAGCATCGTTTAATAAGGATGTGTTGTTTCAGGCATCATAATGTCTCTGAACAAAAACTCTGCAGCTGATAGTCTGTTTTGTTTATTAAATTTCTTGTTTATGATGGTATTAAATCTTCATCTTACAAATGAATGTTTCTCATTCTTGAGTAATGTTGGCTGAGGAAGCACTGCAGCGTAATGGGTGAGGCTTTTATCCTGAAGGTATGATCTTCTCTGTTTGGGAGTGTTTGAAAAATGCCTGCAGGTAATGTAAGGACTAAATCACAAAAGAATTTGTTCTATTCATTTCAGGGCGCAGAAAGGCTGCGGATCATCCTTTTTGAAAGAAGTTTAGCTTTACCTCATCCTCCTCCAAGGAAATGTGGGCACAGGATGTATGGCCAGTCATTCTTCACAATGAATCTGTAAATTGGTGGCCAAGGAATCCTGGGTGCGGGATTTATTTGTTAAAGAAAATGCTAAAGATTTTTCATCTGTATTTGGTTTAGCTGTAATCACGGGCATTCCTTTGTAAACAGAATTGCAGTCATAGATGACTAGGAACGATTTCTTAACCATTGTTTTCCTACTCTTAAGATCTGTGCTGCTGCAAAAGCTGCAGGGGATGGAAGCTTTAAAAAGTATGTTTCATTAATTACATAAAAACATACATTATTTGGGGAGCCAGTTAGCTCTGTATAACAGAAATGATGAAATGTAATACTTTTGGATGTGAAGCAAACTGGCCCGACAAAGGTTGGATGTGCAAATGCCTGTTGTCACCATAAGTTGTGAGGAAGATGGTGAAGGAGGCAATTAAAAAAAATCTAGGGTTCATGGTAAAAGAATGTCAATCACTGGTCGAGTCTTGGTGTAAATAATCTAAAAGAGATTAAAAAAAAATTGAGCAGGAGTGGCGAACATCTCAAATTTTCCGTAATGTGAATGAAATCGATGAACCTAAACTGCATAACCTAAACTTTACAGCTAACATGCAGTTGGTACTCCGTGTGCCACAGAATCGGCTTTGTGAAATTCACGTCCATATGAATACCTGGACCCAGGGTTTCTGAGCAGAACCGTGGTCAGTTTGGAGTCTTGGGACCAGATGGGACAGCCTTTGTCTCCTTCACTGTTCGATGAGCCTTGGGTGCCCAGCACCCTGTTGCTGGCTTCAGGTTTGTCCCATCTCCTCGGACCACTGTAGGTACTCATCGCTGCTGTCTGTGGACACTCCACTAGTCTGACCCTGTTGTCTGGTCATGGTGATTTGGCCCTTGTCTACTCTCTCATGTTTTTGTCTTGAGATAATATTCTCTACATCTGGGCGTGGTCTTAATATTTTGCATCATCCGTCTTAGACTGGAAGAGTGTTTGATGGTCAGATGATACCAAGATTCAATTTTGGGCTACACGCATCAGCATATTTTGTAGTTAAAGAGCATACTGGGAGAAATTCGTCATATCAATAGTTAGATGTGGAGGTGGGTCATTATTCTGGGCTTTAATCTCTGCTGGTGGTCCTGGGGCAGTAGTGAAGATCAATATCATGAAGAATTCCTTTAAGTACTGGGAAGCTATGACAGAAAATCTGATTTTCTCTCCCAAGGGGTTCACTGGATTGTAGATTATACAATTTCTTGTGGGACAAATGACCACAAAGATCCGTCAATATCCATACAAGTACTGGTGGATGGGAACAGTGCCCATATTCGACAGTACAATGGTCATGTCAGTCTCTGAACTGACCAAATTTCAAACCCAAGGGTAAAAATGATCTTAAAAACCTCTGCATGGACAAATGGCAAAAAATTCTTCCAAAATAGTTCTGTATCCTCGTCTCAAATTATAGGAGACTCACAGCTGTTATCATTGCCTGAGGTGCATGTACAAAGTAGTATAACAGGGGTGCCAGTATTCTTTTTACACATGTGGCTTTCATGCAAAATCTGAGTAGTTAATTGAAAATATCTAAACCTAAGAATGAATTTATTGAAAAGGCAGGATATGGTTTATGGTATCGTTGATATTTGTGTTACATAAAAATAAAGATTATTCTGCTGTTTTTCTTCTTTTTTGTCAAGGGTGTCAATAATTATATGCCTGACTGCACCTCAGGTTTTATTCACTGGAAAAGAGCATCTTTGAATTTTTTTAAAGCTCTGTCATTTAAGGACATGACAAAAATCCTTTCAAATGTGCCTTGTGACTAATCAGTCAATTTGTATGTATATTTTGTAGTAATATTATCATAAGCAGTATTTTTTTTAAATCACGAAATGAAGCAATCTAAAGTCAGTCCTTATAAAAAATTAAAGTGAGCTGTATCATAAATGGGCCTATTAGGATGTAATGGGACATTCTTGAATGTGACCTGACATAAGCAAACTTTCCACTTCGCCGGAGCATCAATAATAATCCTTTATTATCTTTTGGCTGTATTCTTTTCCTCTATGGCATGTCTTTTCAGTGATGAGAAATGAACTCTCTGCTAAAGCTTCAAGTGGTCAGTTGTTTCCTCTACATTTCCATAGCTATACCGATGCGGCAGCTTGATGACGACGACCTGGTTTGAATTTAGGATTAAGAAAAGTTACTTGAAAAATTTTTCATTCCTGGGAATTAATATTTTGGTCAAACTTTAGATGAAGTGTTGCTCATAAATGCTTTATAAAGCATGTAAATTGCATTAATAAATTTCATAAATGAGACATAATGCCTTCATAAAGCATACATAAGCAAATGCCATGCTTTCTAAAAGGTGAAATAACACATCCTTATTCAGCATGTGATGCCAGATGTGTTATAACTAACAATGTCAATTAGTTAGTGACTAAATGCTCTAAAGGGTGACACTGTCATTGTCATATCTGGCATCACATGCTTAATAAGGATGAGTTATTTCACCCTTTACAAACCATGACATTTGCTTATGTATGATTTATGAAGATATAGGGCTCTAATTTCGTAGACCAGACGCGGCGAATGAGGGGTGCGCTGCGCCAACGGGGTGTGTCCAGGCGTATGTTGCAATTTCGTGCCCGGCGTAGCCTGGTGCAAGTACTCCTCTGTCCCTCCTTCCAGCGCAAGTTGGCAAAGAAGGCGACACAGCCGAGTCAAATCTTGCTCACTGGCAAGAGAAACGATGGATAGCGTGTTCCTATTATTACAGCCTGTTGCTGCTTAAAATTTTGGGATTAACATGCATGGACAACAATGCAAGATACGTTTCACATTTATTTTCAATATGTGATCTTAACTCAATACGAGATCATAGCAATCAGGCTGTATTCCTTTGCCCCACTAAAAACGATAAAACCTAAGTGACAATAATAGTAGCCTAACCACTTGCGCACTGGACGCGAAACGAATTTTTCGCTCAACAGATTGCGTTGAAAGCAGTGTCTTGTGTCTGAAAGTCTGACAGGGTTTTAATATATCTCCGTGTCCGACAGTCTATTATTGTTTTAAATTTCTTAAAATCTAATGACTCTTTTAGATATTAAACGTGAATGTTTTGATAAGAGGGCTCAGTTCTTCAAGATGAGTACCGAGAATTTCAATCAGTAAGCTCTGCTCAATTAAGTGAGTCGACATTGGCGCGAGACAATGTACAATGCCTCGGTGTCTGACAGCCAAAAAAAGAAAAAAAAAAGAGGACGATTTGAACAGATTGATAACGAAATAAGGAATAAAAATAAACATTTTAACAACAGAACATCCAACGAACACTGCAATTAATTTATTTGCGGGTTATCTTTTTTGGATGTTCTGTTGGTTGGTGATGTATATGTATTTTTATTCTATATTCCGTTATAAATCTGATCTCAAATCAATACTTTTATTTTTTGCTGGGTGCCGGACATGGAGTATTTTGCATTTCGCGTCGGACAGTCTTGATCGTGCAGGCGATAATTTATTCACACTGTCAATGGTCATGGAATTGATTTGCTCTCTGATTGCAAGCACTATTTTATCTCTGCTGTAGAAATAAAGCGTGAATCTGTTCGATCCATCTCACTAATTTTCAAAAGAAAGACCGAATAAAGACTGTTGTCTATCTTCAAAGGAAGAAAAATGACTAATAAAAAGACCAAGAAAAGTCGATAGCTCTTTGCATTGACTTTGACTGTAATCAGTTGTGTGAAAAATTTGTTTTGCGTCCAGTGTGCAAGCGGCTTTACCGAGCATAGAACGCAAGCATTATATACGCACTGCCTGATGCCGAGGCAGTTTGTGGTTGGCTGAGAAAGATGTGATGTCGTTAATTTGCATCATTGATTCAGTTGCGTTGATTAAATCAGGCCGAGTTTCCATCACGCGTGCCTACCGCCTTTGATCTGACATCAGTACAATCGATATAGATACTATAATTTATGAGCTGATTCAGATAGTTACATTAAACAGTAGTTGCTGTAATTATTTATTGTATTGAAATGTGTCTGACATTCTGGAAACCTGCTAGTGAGGTTTTGGTGACGTGTGCGCACTGCGCGCCTGTCAGCCAAATTACCACCGCACAGAAAGCGAACCAGGTTGGAGCTGGCGAACTTTCTGCGCAACTGCAGCGAAGACTTTTTCTACGAAATTGTCACTGCTTCTTGATGAATAAGTGACACCTCCCCCTACTACGCCGCCACACCCATCTCGGCACACGTTCGTCTACCAAAGGCTGCGCACGGTGTTGCACCACATGAAATTACCACTGCGCGGGCTGCGCCGGACGAAATTACCACTGCATGGGCTGCGCCACGTCACGCCACCTGCGCAGCGCCAGGAAATTAGAGCCCATTATGTCTCATTTATGAAGGCATTATACATGCTGTATAAAGCCTTCATGAGCAATATTTCACCTAAAGTGTGACCAATATTTATGTCCTCCCAGTTAGTCCTCCATCCTGTCAAATCCAAATAAACCCCCACTGCACTCTTAAGGACTATGGGAAGGATTTTCTTGGCCATTAGTCCATTAGTCCACAGCCTCTCAGGTACAATTGCATCCTGGGATAGCTTTTATGTTTCAGCTTGTGCTAATGGGAGCACTCTGAACACATTGTTCATGCTATCTTTGATGTAAGACAAGAGAGAGCCACTGCTAATGTACTGAAGTCACAGAGCAATGAGGGCACATAAAAAGATAAGCATAGAATTAACTACAATAATATTTTAACTTGCATTTCTTTTTAATATTTAGTAAAAAATTATTAATACATTTCTATTTCAGCGCTGCACATTTAAATTGACCATACTGATGGAGAAAAGTTCTGTCCTAGTCATCAATTTAATGCATCAGTTCCTTTTTTTAAATGGGGTTTACTGCTGAGAATGCTTGCAAAACTGAAAAAGATTGATTTCAAAGACCTTTGTTTTACAGATGTATAATGTTCTGTTTTACATTACCGGTGAGGTATTTGGTCAATCTTCATAAGTGACTCCTCAATTTGGTGCTCTGGAACAATTTTTTTGCTTGATATGATAAAAAATAAAAGAAAAAATTTAAATGTACCTTGAAAGCATGCATTCTGTCACAAATTTCAAAGCTTCTTTTGAAGCCTGAAAGATTTAAGGTACAGTGGCATCGATAAGTATTGACAGCAGAATAATGAACAGTATTTAAATATTTGTGAAAGACAGACAACAACATTGTGGGATTGTAGTAGTTTGGTTATGCTGTGCGAAGTCTGTTAAAGTTATCTTCAGTTCCTGATTTTTTTTTTATTTGTGGAATTTTGCTGCTAATCTTGTTTACGGTAAGTTTTATACCATTAGAACGTTAATTCCCCTTTTAAAGTTCAAAGCAATATGTTTTCGTACAAACAATGTTTTCGAAGATTGTGCTTCTGAAAATGTGTCTGATGTACAGCCATGACTTCACTTGCAAGCATTATTTAATTAGGATGTGAATTACACATAACTCCCTCTTATTACTTATCAGTGCTATTGCGACCATAATGGAACTTATTTGACACTTTGAATATACTTCTATCGGTTTCAATCCATTGAAGGTTTCAGGGTAAAACCTTGTATTTCCTGTGCTATTCCTTAATCTATCTGGGACTTGAATTCAGAGAACTGATGAAAAGGAGGGTGCCCAAATTACCAGCTTCGCCTCACTTCAGGGGGCGTATGGAATAGAAAGAGCTGGGCCATGGCTGTGACAGTTGAAATAGAGGTGTTTTAGGACAAGGAAGAGAAAGTCATATTTTAAGCGTGATTTTTTATGATTTTGACCCATTTTGCACTAAACTCTAGAAAATTAATAGAAGTCAGTGTGTCAATGTTTATAACTCGCCAAAAGTGTACCACAGGCGTACACGCATTTTCAAAGTCTATAACCTCATGATTTAATATATGTTGTCTTTCCACTGCAGTTGAGCCCATTTTATGACCTAACTACACTTTTGTATGATGGTAAATGGAAGCTCTAGAGCAAAGAAGCAAATTGTGTGTGCAAAGTGGCAACTAAAAGATCCCTAGTTGTATTTCCTGTCAGTGTTTCTGCCTGGGGGTGGTCAGTCTTGTAGATCTTGGAAGTTCGCTGGTTTTTGTAAATTCCTTGGGTACGTCTAGGTGATTCATCACATTACCAAACTGTGTCAGCCATCCTCAAAGGTGCAGTGATCTGGGACAGCGTAACTCGTCTTCTCTCGCTGTTTCAAAATATCAAATATATAGCAACACTTATGCGGGGATTTCAGCCATTGTTGTGGGAGTATATGGACATATTTATGTCACGGAAGGGGTGCAGTAGTGGTAATGTTCTCGAGCCATTGTTTTCCTGTGTATTTTTGCACGTGTGCAGCTGTGGTGGTGGGGTAGGGGGTTAGAAGGTTCATTTGTCGCTTTTCTCAGCCTGTGTTCGCTTCCCTCGGCCCTCGTGCCTCAGAACAATGCCTTCGAACAAGCAGCTGGCTTAATGAGCAGGCATGGGCCAGTTACTGCAGTAACAAGAGCTGTGGGAACAGTGGAGGCTCCATCCTGGATGTGTGTGCATCTAGGAGATGTCATTTTCCAATTAAGTCAAGTTAAGGAATTTCCAGCCCTTTTAAAGAGTCCCGCAGAGAAATTAATGCAGCAGATCAGTGCTCATCTAATTTTCAAATTTTTCTCAGTATCTTTCTCACGATCCCTTTGTTTCATTCGAACTGAAGTAGCAGTATATTCCAGACGGTTACACGAAGCCGAAACATTAAGAACACCTGCCTGATGTGCTGTTGGTCCTCTGTTTGCCATGAAAACAGCTCTGAGCCACTGTATCATGATCACCACAAGGTCTTTGAAGGGGTCTGGGGGGTTTGGCTCCAAGACTAACAAATCTTTCATATCCTATGAGTTCTGCTGTGGTGCCATAGTAGATCAGAAGTTCCGGCACCTCCGACTGGAGCACCTCACCAACCCTGCTGTTTCCGAGGTGCTCCAACTGTCTCACTGTGATCCATTGAAATTATTTGCTACAGTCATGCGAATAGTCACTTATTTTAGATAGGCTATTTTAAGTTCTTTAACACGCCATGAGAAGCTATTTCTGGATTCTGGAAAGTATTAGACAGAAAATCCTTTACGCGTTTTCTGACAAACACCTTTAAGTTAATATCTTGAGAAGATTCCAGAGGCACATTCCACAGTCGTAGACTCCTGTGTGAGCACGCTCCCTGAGTATGTATATTCATCATCATCTGCATTCCGCGTGAGGTCTCTCTGTAATCTTGGAATTCTTCTGATTGGTTGACTGAATGTGCTCTACATAACCACTTAACTGTATGTTTTTTGCTAGCTGCACCATCTCATTAATGCTCTGCCTTTTCATTCATCTGTAACCTCCAATTCTATCTGGGAAGGGAAGGATGTTTGGCCATGGCTCAGATCAGTGGGAGCTTTGATCCCTTGCTGTTTATTGTACACACAGATTAATCCAATTTGAGTTGTGATGAGAACGTGCATTACATTTGACTGGAGGCTAAGCCTCCAATATTACAGAGTCTATGACCTGCTCTCTTCACATTTTGCGTACTCACCCAGGTTACTTACTGTCTCCACTTCTTTGTTTTGGGATGTGTTCAAAGGTTTCTCCAGGAGTAGGATTTGTTCTCTATCTCTTGACAGCATTACATCTCTTCTTGTATTTATTTATTTATTCATTTTTTGGATTTTGCCCTGGGAAATACTTCTTCTTTTCCGCTTTATTATCACATGCACCTCTCTGCCTGCTTCAGGTTATTGGTATGGGTTTAGCTATTCTGTTGGTCGGTCTTCAGTGCAGTGCAGACTTATTGTTTGTTTTGGAGAGATTAGATTGTTGTTCTGTGGCACAACCTGTCTTGTGACATTAGCAAACTGTGCTCTCAGTTGGAGTTGCCTCAGTCAGCCTCCTACGATTTGGCCGCAGGCTTTCATCCTAGGATCATGTCTGAGCCTGAAATTTCTGTAAAAGGAGTTGTTTACTGCAGTCAGTCTGACTTTGTTAGCAGACTCTTTCTCTCTGTCGGCAGTGAAGTCTGGCTGAAGCTGAGCAGAATGACGGGGGATGACTGTGTTCATGGCTGTGGCCCACCCTGGGACTTAAAGGGCTGTCATTTGGTCACAGGCGGCTTTAATTCATGGAGACTGAACCATGAGCAGAGGGCAATGACACTGATAAGGGACTGCAGGTTTATGGCCTCGCTCGTCTCACAGCCAGTGGTTAATTGCCTTGCTCTAACCCACTCCACCCCAGCCCAACCTCCTCAACAATGAACAATTTAACTACCACTCTCCTTAAATCACATGCAGGAAAGGATTCATGGCATATTTATTTCCAGTTTTCTATTTCCTGGACAGTTCAGGTGCAGATACAATGAAAATGTAAGAATGAAGCACTTATTCATGACACAGACAGACAATATTAAGTCAAACATTTGTACAGCTGGTTCTGCTCTACTGGAAATGAGTAGTACTTTTCGACTTATTTTACCCAATAGTGCAGAAATTGCCTGAGAATCAAATTAACAAGCTCTATGCTGTGGACGTAATGTCACCTTCAACTTTTCCCTACACACCATTGATTGTCCTTGTTTGGATTAGGTACAAAGTGCATGCAATCTGTCGGTTCTATGTGTCCTGTTCTTATTTTTCTTGTGAACATAGGATCTGGGAAGCCTGGATATATTTACTTATCAACTACTCTCTGTCCAGCTGAAAGCCCCCTGTAATGAGAGGCAGGTGATACCTTTCAGATGCCTGTACCAATTATGATGGAATGAATCGCTTGGGGGAGTTGACACTTGTTCAATCTATTGGTTTTTGGGAATGGCTGTTTTAATTACTTTTAAATATTGGTCATTATCAGAGGTTTGACCTCAGCATAGATTTCTAAACTAGATCTGGGTTTGCATGAAGTTAGCAGCATTGAGAATAGTTGCTGTTGCATGTTGCTGTTGTTGTTTTAAAATAAGGGCAAGAATATAATATTTTAGCAATAAGTCAATTTCTTTTGTAGGTTTTGAGACCCCATATGTTTTTGATCAGTTTCATGTTCCATCCATTTTGTAAACATTTTTTGATCTATCTGTATTGCTTAAGGGAAGAATAACACCTCCTTGTTACTTGAACATCTTGTATTTTGAATTTCATTCAGTATAATTTTACGTTTACTCAGGATTTCAATTCTTTATTTGGCATGTAAACTATAGAAGTTGTTAGAAATTCGATGGGGTAGAGTCAAAATGGCTGTAAATAATACTTGTACATGTAAAATAAAATGGAACGAGAAAATGAAAAAAATTTAAAGTGCGGTAGGTAGATAAGACATTCAATGAAATATAACCGTACAGATCGTGCAAAGTGCCGCATGCATTTAAAAAAGAGACACTGACAAAATGCTTGTTCACTAGGTATTCAAAATTGTAATTGCGCCTGAAGAAGTATTGCTCTGTAAGTATGCAGTTTAAGACTTGGCCTACCTTAATCTACTTCCAGGAGTATCACTTATGGGTTTTAGATATTGTTTGTTAAGGAACACGACCCTCTTGAATTGCATCAGTGAATATTTTGAAAGCTTTTTTAATGTGTCTGAGACAATCATGACATGGTGTAATATAAAGAGCAAATATAAGCCATTTCAGGCTGGTATCATGTTGGTGTTCTCAATTATATATCGAGAGAAAAAATGAATTGTCATGTTAGACGTATTTGCATTGTAAGAATAGACACTGCAGTGCTGGCATAGTTTATAATAAAACAATGTGGCTTCCAATTCTGTCACAACTAGTGTCACAATTTCTGTAGACTTGTAATTGGCAGTGTTATACACGAACATTAAATGTCTACAATGCTTGTGGAATGTAATAGTGGATTCTTCTTTTTACCGGGTATCTCAATGGAACGTTTTGGCTTTTACTTTAATGTAGTCTCTTTAATACAATGAATGGAATGTTGGCTCCATGATCTGTCTTTTTTTTTTTTCAAATGAGACAGTCTTCTAAGAGAAACCAGAAATATGTGATGAGTTTTACTGCTCCGGTTCCATAGTAATATAATATTGTGAGAATAAGAAGTTTTATTAAGCTGTGATTTGGAGACATTTTGCATTCTCAGCAGTAAAATATGGTAACACTCAAAAATAGTGAATCCTGGTTTTCTCTGCTTTCAGTGATGCCTGCTTGTGTGTACGCTTCTTTTGACAGTCGGTCCCCCTGGTTTTTCATGTCAGCGTAGCTCAGGTCTGGAATACTGACGCCTTTATTACGGTTCAGTGGAGTCGTGTCGAAAGTGGAAGATCGGAGCTGCATTCTCTGAGGCCCTGCGATATCCACAGCCTCTCCGTTAACCGTTCCACTGAGCTGTAGTGCTGCTCTTCTTCTTCTGCCTGGTTTCTGAGGAACCAATCAGAGTGCAGCATCCCTCCCCCTTTTCCCCCTGCAGCTGTGCTCTGTGCTTTGCCAGTAGCTCAGGAAAATGCGCATCGGACAGGCAGCCCTCCCTCTGGGCTGTGCTGTACTCTACCCAGCGGCATCACGCAGCCGCAGGATATGGAGGGGAAGCAGCCTGTCAAATGAGCCTGACTGGCCATTGCCAGTTTTTCAGAATCGGGGGTGAATGCAGGAGCCTGAAAAAAAAGGAAAATATAAAATAGGTTTCGTCAGCATGTTTTTTTATTTGTCTTTTTTATTCAGAACTGTATCAGCTTGCAGTTTGCCATTACATGTATTGTTACATTCATTGCTATATGGCAAAATTGGACTTTGAATATATTAAGTCTTTCAAATGACATTGAGAACAAGCATGGCTCTAATCTTGTGAAGTGCGTACTTAATTTAACAAGTACATGGTTAGTGTATTTCGGTTAGGTAGTTGTTACATGCTTCATTTCATTAATGATACATGCAAATGCTATTCAAAATTGAATTGTTTACTATTAAGTTGTGTGATGCAATGGCATGATCCACTGGTGCCCTCACCACAACTACCCCTACTTCTATTCCTGCGACTGGAACTCTGTAGCATTAGCAAAATGACTTACTGAAAATGCAAATATACTTTCAATTTCTGAGATTAATTAATTTTTATTCATTAATATATAAATTTTATAAATTAATTAATATCTAAGATGATAGATTTTTCTCCTGGTAATTGATAGCTATCTACTTTATTTACGTGGGTAATGAGTTAATAATAATAATAATAATAATAATAACACTACTGCTACTACTACTACTACTAACAATAATAATTATAATAATAGTTATATAAAAAATGCCATCTGCTGTTTTTAGTATGTTGAAGTATGTGTAAGACCATTCCATTGCTGCAACAGAGGTGTCAGAGAGGCATTGAGAAGTGTGAATATCCAACTGCTCTTGCTTCATTTGGCAGTGCACTGCTGAGAACTGCACAGCAAGTATGGAGCACTTATAGATTTGGCACACGCAGACTGCAGGCGCCTGATGAGCCAGACAAGGCCTTGGAGTTGCTCAGTGTTCCTGACCACGGGGTGTGTCGCTGCACCAGGAACTCGAGTCCACCCCAGAGGCTTAAAGTCCATATTTGATCATGCGCTGTGCCTGTAGCGCTACGTTCATGTGGCTCGCGATTGCAGCTTCGCTGCCTGCCTGGTTGCAGGCCTCTCATCCTGATGTGCTTAGCAAACTTCACAGACAGTGGGGCGATCAAAGAAAGGGCTGGCAGCATCAGACTTTATTTTTAAAAGAGAGAGGAGCTTGACCCTCAGAAAGAGATTGGTGAACTTTTGAAGAAAAGACACAAAGGAAGTGTAGTCACGGAGTCAATGCAGCTCGCGAGTTCAGACAGCGGATTTGACAGGCTTAGGTAAAAGCTAGAGAATGCTGAATTCAGCAGGGTTGGTTGCCACTCCTGTCAGCCGTGTCCATGGCTTTTAGCTGTTTACCAAGGGCGTTCATCTGTCCATTAATCATAGCAGTCGGCTTCCTCAGCAGGGATACACAAATCCCACGCTTCATAAATGATAGCAGCTTGGAGATACAGAAATATTTAACTGTTGGTAATTTCTCACAACATGTATGTCTCAACACTTCACGTGTACTCTCTTCCATACACATTTTTATGCCTCTGCACCGGCAACAGCTGTAGTCTGAGGCATTTTGTTTTCAGGTCGTACATCCGGCTGTTTATCTCGCTGTCCTTCCGTCCTAGAATGCTTGGAGGGAGTTTTGGCACCAGTTTCCACTTGGACTCAAGGATGAAGTGAATGGATTTTGGTGGTCAAAGGTCAATTTGACCTCATGTTTGTCCCATTCTTGGTCCCCATAAACTTATAATGGGCCATTAATTATAACTGCTCACTCCTCACAGCTAGAAACATCAAACTAGCTGTGCTGCTTTATATTGGATCAGATTTGTTGTTTTTCAAGTTTTTCTTCAATTCCTCATATTTCATCTTCTTCTTCAGCTCGATGAAACTCCATTCATTTTCAGAAGCTCTCATACTTTCAATTTGATTGCAAGCGCCTCCAAGCTTTTTATCCTGTTTCAGACTCCAAAAGAATGGATGTTGGTATTTCTGAAGCCCTGCCCTGCCCTGCCCTTCTTTTTTTATCTTATTTAACTCTATTCATTCTTCAAGTCTTGCAACTTTCCAGCCAGAGCCTTCAAACTTACTTTGTACTGAAGACTTTCCCAAATGATGGATGGGCATGTCTCTGCCCACCTTCCCACTGTATGCCTACGCACAGATGTGCGGAGCGTTTCTCTCCTTTTTCATTACTCTAGTCCACAGATTGGAATGGATGGTCTTTAATCTTGTATAACTTTTGAACCATTTGTCACAGGGGGTTGGGGATTAGGTTGTTTGATTCAGGAAAGGGTCACATGTTAATTGACGCAGCCCCGCCCCCTTCCTTGATTGGTATTTGATATTTGATGACTATGAAATCACTTGTCATCGAGAGCTGGGGGCATAGTTATCGGCCTTTGGGAAGAGTCACATATTTATTGATGCCTTGCCCCCATTCCTTATTGGCTTTGCTTTTGCCCTTGGTGACTATCAAACCATTTGTTGCAGAGTGTCGGGGGTGGGGGGTAGGAGAGGATCAGATGTAAATTGACAAAGCTCTGCCCCCTTTCTTTAATGGCTCATATTTCATCCTTTATATCTATTGAACCGTTTTTCATAAAGAGTTTGGGACTGGTTTTTGCACACGGAGGTGCAGTGGTCAAGTGTGCAGGATTTGGGATTGAAAGGTCCTGAGTTTGAGTCCTTTCCATGGCTTTTGCAGTGTGTTCTTGGGCAAAACACGTCACTCACTCAGTGCTCCACTCCATCCAGGTATGGGATTTTGTACCAGCTAACTGTTGAGGAAACCTGACTAAATGCTGGGGGGTTAACCTGCGATGGAATAGCATCCTGTCCAGGAGGAGTAGCAAGACTCCTGGCCGCTGAGCCACAGTTGGCTTGGGACAGACTTTATCTTTAGAAAGGGGTTACATATGAATTTATGAGGCCACACCTCCTTTACTGGTTTGCTTACCTTTTTCTCTTTTGTGACTATTTACTTCTGTATCACAGAGAGTATGGGGTTGTTGGAAAGATTGGCATCATTCTAATGATAAATGTTTGGCTTTGTCAAGCCAACTTAAAGTTTGTTCACAAACTTTACATTTGAGTTGGTTTTGCTAAGATTGTGCCTCAGGTGACTGTCGTTGCACCTTGCAACAAAGCTGTATTACCTCTGTTCACTGGTGTAAAAAAATTGTCTCTAATGAAGACAGCAGGTTTCACAATGGAAATTATTCTCTGGAATCGTGCATGTCAATGTAGTGATGTCTTCCCGTTTGCCAAAAATGCACTTAATTCCATCAAAGTCTTCACTATATAGATATATACTCTTCCAAAAAAGAAACTATACAAATATTGAATTATTGATTACACTTTCTTTTCAGTATGTTTCTCACATTTGTCAAAACATTTCTTGAATAATAAATTGATGTTAACAACAATGTATAGTTTCTCTTTTGGATGAGTATATTATATGAGTCATGACAGACATGGTTGTGCTTTGCAACTTGCCTAGTAGGCAGAGGTTATCGACCATGGAGCGGTAATTGTAGTTTGCTGTCATAAAGCAGCATATGAATAATGAAATAAGAATCCTGAATAAGATCATTGTGAAATATCTTACATATTTCTGTAGTAATGCTTTAATATTTATCTTTTCTATAATCTGTGCCACAGGCTCATTCTTAGCAGTCCAAAAGAGATCTTACACAGAATCTCTTGTGGATAATTTCCCCAGTTGTGTGTGGGAATGACACTTGTTGTGCATTATTAGGCTAAAAAAAGGCGTGTAGGGTCCTGTTTCCTGGTGACTCACAGTGCCCTGTCCCCTTCTGTCCTGTCGCATAGATCACAACTGATGCCGAGGCTGAAGGAATCGCGGTCTCACGAGTCGTTACTCAGCCCCAGCAGTGCAGTGGAAGCCCTGGATCTCAGCATGGAGGAGGAAGTGGTCATCAAACCTGTACACAGCAGCATTCTGGGACAGGACTACTGCTTTGAGGTACAGTAATATTGCCCAGTTCTGCTCTGTTATCCCCCCCAATCCCTTTTTCCTGGCACTGGCTCTATCCACTTGGGGACTAAGTATGTATTGCATTCTTTATGCCTGTCTTCCCTCTAATTATTTTATGCATGAAGACTTTTCTCTTGGAGCGATGTTGACCCGGCTCTCAGTGTCTCTCTAATTATTCTAAAACTGGAAAGATCACCCCCAAGGAAAGTGCCGCTTTGCTGCAGGAATTATTGGATATTTATACTAGAAGTTCCCCGTTTACTCAGTGCCCGGATCGCTTATCATAGCTTTGTCAGCTGAAAACAAGTCCTCGGCATTATCTCTTCTCATTCAGGCCTGTCAAAACTGCTTTCCCATTGACAAAAACTGAAGTGTTACTGCTTGGCGTTTCAGTCCCGCAGTCCACCCCCTCACTCTTTCTTTGCGCATGATTAGATTTCACCTCTTTTATGGAGTGATGTCCTGTTTCTGCTTGACCAAATGAGAATATTATGTTACACAAGCCGCAGAAATTTGCTGCATTGTTATTCACGAGTCTGGGGTTAGATGTTAACAGAGGCCTTAAAAGAGAGCAATATTAAGGAGAAACATTTTGTCTTATTCAAAATGATTTCTAATCGGGGTGTTGATACTTTTCCCGGTCTGCTTCTCTATTATGGACCAATTTTCAGTCAAAACTGTGTGTGTCCATGTGGATGCGCGTGGGCTTTTGCACATGCGTGTGCACGTGATAGTGTGTATGTTCTCCCAACTGTCGGTTCTTTTCCACTGCTCATTTTCTTGCTTTAGTTTGCCACTCTATTCCCTGTGGAGTGACTGAGTTAGCAGTTCATATAGTCGGCTGAAGTCCCCAAGGAATAAATGTGCCAGTGATGTTTGTAACTAAACGCCCATTAGAGTCCCTCGTCCTCCCAGCTCGGAGATGTCTGGTTTTAGACTGCGTCTGTGGCCCTGAAGAGGAGACGGGCCCTAGGCTGCATCGGCAGTAGACAGGAGCCATCTTTATCAGGCCAACTACACACAATGAGTCTCCTCCTTCATTAACAACAGGCCCCAGTGCTCATTATTCTGCCCTGTCTGCTTGCATCCTCCCATCATCCATCAGCGCCGCAAGCCTGCGGCCAGGAAGCTAGCGCTGCCTCCTACAGCCGGAGAGCCGAGGGTCGACAATGGCGCAGTTTTGCGTATGTGTGTGTGGGTGTGTGTGAGAAAGAGAGCGAGGGAAAGAGAGAGAAAAATTTATTTAGTTTCAAATGAGCCCATTACTTTATCCAGAACCACAATTGGAGAACCTGTATTTGTGTTGACAAGGTTCAAAAGAGGTGCAGACACATAGATTTAAATGCGTTAGCACATTATTAGTGTCTCTTAGCATTAATACGAATCAAAAATTAAACAGATGAGAGATGATATTCCACTCAGAAAAGGTTTTAGTCTGTAAGAAGACATTGCTACTTATTGCCCGGTCAGTTGGGATGTGTTTTAGTGAAATAGTAGGATGGGGAACAGGTGATTTATCTTTAGGTGAGCAAGTGTAGACAATTTCTTCGTCAGGTGGTGCATTACAGAAAGGAAAAGTGGAAAAAAAATTCATGAAAACTGCTGTTCTGGGGAAATGGAGTGATAAACTCCTGCAGGTTTCGGTATTATGTGTGCGGGCTCATGTTCCAGCGGAGGAAAGATTACCTGCCAGGGGGTCAGAATTCTGGATTTATCCGCAAGAAGCCGCAGAGCCAAGAACGTCCGAATCAGCCGTGGAGATCTCCCGCCGCAGATTTCTAGCCTGTTTATTTCGGTCCAGCCGGCCACTGTCTCCGGGTCCTCTGTTTCCTGCCTGAGTGGAGCTGCCAGTGTCCTGACCCAGGGAATTTCTCGCATCATTGCCTCGCCTGCCGCTTGCTGGAGGTGGGCTTTGAGGGAACCATTTGCAGGGATTTAGAGGCTATTAGAGTAAAGCCCATTGCCAGCTGGACGGAGCGTGGCGATAGAGTAGCGGGGATTTAGCCGCGGTGTGTAGGCCACGATACCATGCGCTGTATCGTACAAATTTACTGATGAAATCATTCAGAATAACCGTGTGCAGCTACTTCAGCCAGTATTAGTGACCTTCAGAAACTCTGAGGTCATCCATTTTAAATCTGTTTGCTTATGGGTGTACAGATGCTGCACGTATCCTGTATCCGCAAGATTAATCTTTTGACTTCAATCCTTTTATTCACTAGTTGGTATAAAGTATCTCAGTATTGTGGATTCTGTTATGGTGACAGACTGGTGACAGTGCCGGAAACATTCCTAATACAGTCTAGGCCATGACGCCATACAAATTTTTTTCCAGTCCTCCATTCCAGCACATCCCAAATGTGCTCAATTAGATTGATATCTGATGACTGTGGAGGCCATTGAGTACACTGCTCTTGATGTTATGTTTGTGGAACTAGCTTGAGATGATGTGTGCTTATAAAATTGCTTGTTATCCTGCTGGTTGTGCATACCGTAGCTCTTAGAATGTGTGTAGATTGTGGCAGTGAAGAGATGCACACGGTCAGGGCGGCTGTGGCATTTTAATGATGCTCAATTAGGTGTTAAGGGGTGTAATATCTAATGTATGTCAAGAAAATATTCCCTAGACAGTTACACTAACATCACCAAAGGCAGGATGGATCCATGGGTTCAGGTTGTTTTTGCCAAAGTCAGACCCTACAATCTGCACGTTGAAACGGAAATCGAGATTTGTCAGACCGGTGGGACAGTGGTACCCTTTGCCCATTATCGTCACAGTTTCCTGTTTGAGCCTTGCGGGAGTTGAGCCCAGTGTAGATTCCTGCTGTTTTCCCATCTACTTCAAGGTTTGATTTGATCCTCTGTGTAGCACTGTCGTCACGTGTGAACTAGTCATCCTGTCAACTTGAACTAGTCTGGCTATTCTACTCTTACCTTCCTCATCAGCAGGGAATTTTTAATCCGCAGAGCTGCTGCTTGCTGTTTTTTTTTGTTTGTTTGGTTTTGTTTTGTTTTTCCGAACCATTCTCTCTAAACCAGGGGTGTCCAATGTAATCCACAAAGGGCTGGTGTGGGTGCTGGTTTTTGTTACAACCCAACAGCAACACTCCTGATTCTACTCCTCAAGGTCTTGATTGAATCCCGCTGATCAGTTAATCAGTGGAATTAGGTGTTGTAGCGCTACGCTGAAACAAGAACCTGCACCCGCAGCGGCCCTTTCTGGGTATGATTGGACACCCCTGTTCTAAACTCTTGAGTCTATTACGCATGAAAATCCAGGGAGAACGCAGTCAAATTCACCTTTGTGCTGCTGCACGATTGGCTGATATTTGCATTTAATAGAAGACATCCAGGTAGTGTCTAATACACTGGCCTCTTCACATATATTTATTATATACCCTGGTTGAAAAATTGACTGTAGTTGTGTCCCAAGTTGGCAATATCAGCTTACACCCAACACTTGGCCTCTTCTAAAATCACACCTTTAAATTATTTGCTTTGTATTGAGCAGGATCATCCTAGCATCTCTTACCTCTTAGGCATGACCTGAAATCAGCTGGCAAGTGCATATCAGAATCATCCTCATCCCGCTGACAGCAAGTAACATCGCATGAAGAGACTAACACTTTATGACTGCAAGTGTCATGTCATCTCCTGTCTTGTTTCTTTGATGCAGGTGACGACTTCAACAGGCAGCAAATGTTTCTCCTGTCGATCATCAGCGGAGAGAGATAAATGGATGGAGAATCTCAGGAGGGCTGTGCACCCCAATAAGGTAATGCTTAGTTCCCACTGTCGTGCGCTCCGTTACGAACGCCACGATTGGCCATTCGTAGCTGATCGAGGAACTTTTCTGAAGCCGCTTTCGCACTGGACGCAAAATGAATTTTTCGTACGACAGATTACATTCAAAGTCAATGCAAAGATCCAATTACTATTAGCGCCTTTGCATTGACTTTGAGTGCAATCTGTCACAAGAAAAATTCGTTTTCCGTCCAGTGTGAAAGCGGCTTAAAATTTCTGGTCTGGATACGAGGTGATGTGATGATCACAACTGACAATTATTCGTGTTGATCATAGGAAATTTTTGAACCGTCCAAAACGTTTCATAGATCAGCACGATTGCCACGACTGACCTCAAGATCTGATAAGATCTGATAGGATCACCTCGATGACTCTACGATTAAGACCGCGATTTCAATCGTGCCGCAAATCGTGATAGTGGGAACCTAGGATAAGCTGAGAGGAGTCCTGGGACGAGAGGGCTTTCAGCCACATCATTGGACAGAAAGCCAGAGGGCATGATAAACCACCATTTAATAGGGCAGGCACTCAACACCTTGATCTTTATTGCCTCAGGAGCACTTTGCTCTAAATTTAAATTTGCTTATGGTGTTCCTTGCCTCTACAAGTTTTACATGCCTTTTTTAAATTTAAAAAAATCTATTATAATAACTGAGATAAGAGGATATTCTAATTGGAACTCCTAAAGTTTGGTAACCTGCTTTAGGCTATCTGACCTTCAGATGAACCCTAAGTGGTTTTTATTCCTTTTCTGAGGATTTAAATGCACACATTTACAAACCGTTATCTGAGCTATCACTGTTTTACACTTAATGGCATTTATATGGATTTTGCGCTATAGTATGTAACTTAAATTTGCATTTATTTTAGCGGTGGTCTTGCCTTCTGCAGTTCTGATAAATTTTTTGGCTGAAATAAATTGAAAGAGAATACAGCGCCCTCCATAATTATTGGTACCCCTGGTTAAGATGTGTTAAAGGATGCCTTAAAATAAATTAAATTTTTATTGCAGAAGCATACTGTCACACTGAAAATTGTAGAAAAATGTAACCTTCAACTCAAGTGAATTTTAAGAGGAAAAAAAAATTTTCATAAGTACCTGTTCCCTAATTATTGGCACCCCTAACAAGTCCCTGGAAATAAATGTTATTGAAGTATTTCTGTCATTTCTACAGTTGTTTACAAAGTTTATCAGAGTATCTAGGAACATTTAATTAGTAATTCATCACTTTCTGTTTCCCTGGGGTATAAATATGATGTGACACAGAGGCCATTTCTCTTATTCACTCTTCAACATGGGAAAGACAAAGGAACACACCATTCAAGTAAGGCAGATGTGTGTCGACCTTCACAAGTTAGGCAATGGCTACAAGAAAATAGCCACTCACCTGTACCTGCCCGTATCTACTGACAGAGGAATCATTAAGAAGTTTAAAACAACTGGAACAGTGGTAAACAAGCCTGGATGAAGACGCACGTTTATTTTGCCACCACGCAGAGTGAGGTGGGTGTTAAGAGAAATAAAAAGTTCTCCAAAGCTCGCTGTGAAAGAATTGCAACAAATGGTAGCATTTTGGGGTCACAAAGTCTCCAAAACAACCATCAGGCGTTATCTACCTGCCAACAAGCTGTTTGGGAGGCATGCACAGACAAAACCTTTTCTCACTCACAATCATAAATGCAAACGTCTGGAGTTCGCTAAGCGATACTGGGACCATATGCTTTGGTCAGATGAGACCAAGATAGAGCTTTCTGGCAACAAACACTCTAAGTGGGTCTGGCGGACCACGAAAGATGAGTATGCAGAAAAGTACCTCATGCCCACTGTGAACTATGGGGGAGGATCGGTGATGCTGTGGGCCTGTTTCTCTTCCAGAAGCCCCGGGAACCTTGTTAGGGTGTATGGCATCATGAACGCTTTGAAATACCAGGACATTTTAAATCAAAATCTGGTGGCCTCTGCCCAAAAGCTGAAGATGGGCTGTCACTGGGTCTTTCAGCAAGATAATGACCCTAAACATGTGGCCAAGTCTACACAGAAATGGTTCACCAGAAACAGATTTAAGCTCCTCCCATGGCCATCGTAGTCCCCAGACCTCAACCCCATTGAAAACCTGTGGAGTGAGCTGAAGAGGAGAGTGCAGAGGAGAGGACCCAGGTCGCTGGATGATTTAGAGAGATTGTGCAAACAGGAATGGTGGATGATCCCTCTATTTGTATTCTCCCATTTTGTGAAAGCATATATGAGAAGATTAGGGGCTGTTTTGTTGGCAAAAGGGGGTTGTACAGGGTGCTAATTGTGGCGCACATGATTTGATGTAAAAAAATTATTTCTTAATGTGGGATTTTTTTCCCCCACTGAATAAATGGGGTTTAAATGAATTAAAGGTTGGATTTTCCTCTTTTTTTCATTGTGGTCCTGTATTACTTAGAAAAAAACTGAATTTATTAGAAGCTAAAGAACACATCTTAACCAGGGGTGCCAATAATTATGGAGGGCAGTGTACATTTACTGCAGTTTCTGGGGAGTTACTTGATTTGAACTGTAATATAAGGGCATATGCAATTTACATATTATAAACAAACAACAAACAAACAACATTTGTTTAGCCTCTGGCTCATTGTTCAATATTGTGAATGTGATGTAACATTTATTAAATCAGGCATCCAATCATGGAGGATTATTCACAAAAGTAACATAAAGTGAAAAGTGTTTTCTATCCCAAACTGTTTCCAAAATTTTCAATATGGATACAGATTTTACGGCAAGAGAAAGTACTTGTAAATACAGAATTATGAAGACTGTAATTTATGTTACCTTTCAGGCAATTAAAGATAATTGGATTGTGCATTGGATTGCAATATATGGCTATTAATCTTCAGTAAATCCTTATTATGTCAGTCTCTTGTCTTAAATCCTGGTGCCTAGCTAAGCCGATATGACTCCCTTTTCTTCATCTTTTATTATTCAACAAATTGATGGCTAATTAAAAATGAGTTCAGTTTCATCTACCGAGATCCCACATTCCCCAGCCTCACCATAAATTTTCTCATCTTCCTTCAAGATAAGCATTTCAACGTCATATGTAATAATAATCTTTCAACCGAATGCTTTCCTTTTACTTTTAGTGTTGACTATATTTGGAAGTCCAGCTCATCTGGTCTGACAGTGAATATTAGACCGGCTTGTTCTGTTAATCTCAAATGCCAGTGGAATTACATGCTGTAAATATACTGTGTGTTATGATCCAGACCAGGAATAAAGCGTGGAGGCAGAGTACAATCCAGTAGTCGGGTTTATTGACAGTAATTCGATAGACAGTGGGATAGAGTCTCCAGATGAATGGCACAGTTTAGTTCAGCTGTTGTTGATGATGCTGCGTGGGTGTTGCCAATCTCCGGTCATTGGCTCTGTGGGATGACTGCCGCGTAGAGTACACACTTTGCCAGAGCCGAACTGTTGGAAAGCAGGATTGAGTAACTTAGGAGGAATGCAGTTCCAATTTTGATGACTGCAGAAGGATTGGAAGCTTGTTCCTAATAAACTGGACAGAGGAACAAACTGGGTGAAGATTAACATGAATGCCGTCCCAGTCATGGAGACCGTGAGAACGGCTTGGGAGTTTGTTCCTGTTAACTAGACAAGGAAGGAAAGTTCTGTAAATTACAGTTATTAAAGATTACATTTCACGATTGAAAGACAAATAATTTTGCTTGTAAATACCGACTGGTTCATAGTGCTTGTTGCAAATTACGATCCAGCAACTTGCAACACAGAAGAGGGGGCTATGAATACATCACACACACACAAGAGGTAGGGTAACTATGAAACAAAACACTGCCAGGGATTTGGGGACCTCGCAAGACGCAAACCAATCAAAGGAGACAATACTTGTAATAGAAGCGAAAGTTGCTGAATGAGAAGAGACACAGAAGGCATTCATGCGAGCGTTGTGACATCCATGTATACTAGTTTGGCTTTAATCATTAGAATATGTTTTGTCTGTTTGACACAGCAGTACAGAGCCATTATCGTCCATCTGTTCCGTGCCTCAGAGTGTGGCTTCCCTCTTCCTACAGGACAACAGCCGACGTGTGGAGAACCTGCTGAAACTGTGGATCATCGAGGCCAAGGACCTGCCGGCGAAGAAGAAGTACTTCTGTGAACTGTGTCTGGATGACACCCTTTATGCACGGACTACCTGCAAGCTCAAGACAGACAATGTGTTCTGGGGCGAGCACTTTGAGTTCAACAACCTGCCTGCCGTCAAGAGCGTGACGGTGCACCTCTACAAGGAGACGGACAAGAAGAAGAAGAAAGACAAGAATAACTATGTGGGCCTGGTGAACATCCCCATCGCCTCAGTGACTGGGAGGCAGTTTGTGGAGAAGTGGTATCCTGTCAGCACACCCAACCCCACCAAGGGGAAGACGCCCGGGCCTATGATCCGAATCAAGTCCCGCTACCAGAGCATGAGCATCCTGCCCATGGAGATGTACAAAGAGTTCGCTGAGTACACCACCAACAATTACATGCTGCTGTGCTCTGTGCTGGAGCCGGCGCTCAGCGTGAAGAACAAGGAAGAGATGGCCTGCGCACTGGTGCATATTCTGCAGAGCACTGGCAAGGCCAAGGTACGCTCAACCTTCTCTTTTTGCTTTCAAACTAAATCACGGACGCGGAAATTAGTCTATTCCTTGATTTCATGCCAACTGATGAGTTAATCTGCCCTGTTGATATTTGCTGATATTCTAGGCTCATTTCATGAAGATCAGTTAGGACAGCTGAAGAGTGCGTCCTCAAACAAATCCTTAAATCACTGTAAATCTTTAAGCAAACCTAAATGGGTATTTACAGAAACTTGGCTAATGTATGAAGAATTGTAACCCACAGGTACACTTATGAATTGGTAAAGACTTTTACACTTCTGACCTCATGTTTGGTGCTTTGTTTAAAATTGAGGTGGGAGCAAATGCAAATTCTACCTCAAATTCTACCTAACACCAGCTGTGTTATGCTGTTATGTGCTACCTATGAAGATTAGCTACTTAGCCATTGTGCACATGCACAGGCCTACAATCTTGGACTCTATTTCCAAGCTCATATCTTAAATATCATCAAATGTCTTGTTACTACTTTTTTTTCATCGCGTCCTATGACCAGTCCAGTTGGCATATAAATATTAGGATGCACACAATGGCTTTGCTGGAAAATGTAGGCAATAGACTTGAATGGCGTGCATCATGTTATCTTAAAAAGGTGTTGTTCGCTCATTATAACAAGCTAACAAATATCAAAGTTGCTCATGAGTTGCACTTGGCAAAAAGGCAGCATAGATTTGCTGAATACCAGCCCCTGAGGAAGCCATTGTATTTCATTTTATCTGTATTTGCCGGATGTTTTCACTTGTCTGTGTCAAGTACACTCAGGCCAAATTTTGACCAGCTTTTGGTCATTTTGGGTATATAGCCATGACCCGAGAGTTCTCTGCTGGAGATGTTTTTATTATATGGTTGCATGCCAAGCACTAAATCCCATTCAAAAGAATGTGCTGCTCTGATGTATCCTGTTGTGTAGGAAGTTGGGAGTGAACTTTGGCCTTGGTTATAGTCTAGGGAGCTTGGAGATAGTCGCTGAGTGCGTCTAACTGTGCCTAAAAAATGTACTGTGGAGCAAAACCTATTTTCAAGAAGGCTTAAAATGAATGAGTGGGGTATAAAAAGGCCGTTGATACTGTTTTAATGTTACATAAAGGCACTTACCTTGAGATAAGTGTTCAATAGAGAGGATTGTGCAGCAGTACCTGTAATGGGTGACTTACTTTGTACTTTTTTGTTGAAACTGCAGTGTGGAGATTCTGTCTACTGGATGGTTAGAGTGAATCACATGCCTTTTCCTTTACAGACTCTACATGAGTATACTGATTGCCCTTTTCATGGTACCCGTAAGGGGCGGGACTGAGAATTAAGAGCATTTGGAAAATTGCCTGTGGGTTGTATCGGCAATTTCATCAATATTCAAGCTCTCATTTTAGATGAGAACAGCAGTGTTGTGCAATAATTTTGAGGCTTCAGTATGGATTGCGCTGATTTTTTTTTTTCAAAACGTCCATGAGAACCATTTTATTTGAAAAATTTATTTTTTCATACTTATTCTCTGCAATAAAATGGTGGTACAAGAAGAAACCACAAAAAAGCCAGCAAATGGATATTATATTAATGACTGATACATGTAGTGTATATCAGACTGTCCATTACATTGAATTGGTGGTTTTGTGGTATGCAGATATGTTTCTGACCAAGCTTGCTTGAAATGTGTTGTTTACGTTTTTAAATAGGTAATAATTCCCTCTGTGCAATATCTGACTGTGGCATATCACAAGAAGTAGATACGGAAAGGAACAAAAATCCAGGAGCCGCCATGTGTATCAGCGAGTGTTTTGTCTCTCTCAACAGGGAGCATTTGAAAACATTATTTCTCACTCGAACTTGGCTGGCGCAGTCGCCCACCGCACCCTCCATGAAAGAATAAAGCAAATATTTCCTGTTTTTGTCTGCTAGCACAAAGAATATCTGGGCAGAAAGGGAGCTGCTCTGGCAGCTAATTGGCTGGCGTGTCATCAGAGGGCAGGGACTGCAGAGTTGTGTGCATCTGCGTAAGTGAATTAAGAGGGGTGTCTGTCGCTATTCCATAATAACTGCTTATTAAGAGTGCGCTTAGAATACGCTAATTATGCATATCCTGATTATTCATCTTACTGAAGCGGGAGGATATGGTCACTGAGGAATGTGTAAGGTGCAGCCCTGGCATAGCTCAACTGGAGCCCTTTATAATAATGCTGTTTCTCCCACTGTGTCCTCTGTGCTGAACTCTACAGTTCTTTGTTTCCTTCTCTTAAGTGATGTGCTAGCTTTTTTTCTATTCAAGCTAAGAAATGCAATTAATTTGAGCTGTACCTCAGCTGTATTTGCTCTGGCCTGAAAAGAGTATAAATTAATTTTACCGTAGTATTACTGTAATACCAGCATGGATAATATTTATATACATATATGAATACTTATATATGTGTCAGCATATCGAGAAAATGACAGATTTTGATTTCAATCTTCTTGCACATAAATTCCTGGGAAATATATTTGTTTTTTTAAGCACTGTCTGGCATTGCACTCTCATTGGCTACATCGTTTTTTTCCCCTTGCCTCATTGCACGGTTGCCAAGGACACGCTGTCAATCTGCAGCACATCTTGTACGTTTGTCGACCGAAGCATTCAGAAGGTTTGTGTCGAGCTGCAGCTTCCCAATGCACAGGGTCAATAAATGGACTGTTTTATACCCGAATAGTTAATAGGTTGCATGCGGAGCAGTGTTTGGCTGCCACAAGTTCCCATAGAGACGGACACCCCCACCCCCATGTTGTTAATTAGTTCCCATTAATTGCGGTGAGCTTGGAACAACTTTATGGCCTTCCCCCCCTTTCTGAGGGTGACGTGTCGTGAAAGTTTAATGGCAGCCGTGTGTTAATTTGCACAAGGTCATTTTTCAGGAGAGCTATCTCGGCAGAGGTCACATGTATGTGCTCCCATTAATGCTGCTTTCAAATATGTTCCCAGCTCCAAGCTGGAAAAACATTCCATAATGATCCCAGCAATTATTCCCAATGATCTGCTTTAGGGAATGCGATATGGCCATTTTGGGGAAGTAATTGATCTTAGTAGATCCTACCAACATGAGAAGAACATTATTGATTGAGTCAATTAAAGATGGTTCTTTCTCCAGACTAGCAGTTGGTCAATATTTTTCCATTGTTGGTCATTAGTGATGGTATTCTCTGGAGTTGACAAAAACTGTCTGTGCTTTGTTTGTGCAGAAGGCCGAGTTTATCCTGACCAAAATAAAGCAAAGGCTTCTTTTTTCTTAAGTGTGAGACGGGAGTGTGCTGGATAACGTCACCTGCCAAGGAATACCATTTCATGGACAGTGTTGGTTTTTCTTTTTTGCTAGGAATCACTTTTTAGGTATTTGAAATGAATTCTATTCATTCAGCTTTAATTATATCATCATTCTATTCATTCTTCCATTCTGTTACCACTTGGAACTATTCAAATTCTGTGGAGCAGTAAGGCAAAGCTACTTCAGCTAAAACATCATTCGCCAACACAATGTGCAATTATTGCTAATTGTTATTGGCATCAGAGAAGAAGATTACGTCTTGTGTCACTGTGTATCTCTTGTTTAATTTGTGCTTAGGCAGTAGCTATTCTTTGGATTGTAATTACACTGTCTACCAGTAGTTCTGTTCCTTACGTTTGCTTTTAATCACAGTGTGAATTGGGAAGTATTAATTATGAGACATAGTCAAGGTTGGATATTTGTTCGCTCGGCGAGAAATTAATATTCAGACACTGGTATTATCCATTATATGGCTTTACATCAATATTCAGGACGTTTTCCACTAGCAGCGTGATATGTATCAGTGGAGTTAGGCTGTGACTTTGATGCGATGGTGCTGCTATTCTGAAGCGACAGATTGATGTGTCTGTTAATGGAAGAGGTGCTCCGACACCGCGCTACTGGCATTCTCTGCAGATCCACCCCTCCTTCACCTAGACATGGGTGCGGCGACCAGAGAAATAATCTCTTTATGGAAGATGTGGGGAAATGGCTTCAGATGGTATCCAAGGAAGGTTCCTGCTGAGAAAGCCATCTTAGCTTTCCCTGAAAGGCTGCTTGCTAAAAACAGCTCTCTTTTATGTGAGTCCATATTTATTTTATTCGTGTCCATCACTTTGTGGCTGAGGCGGCCTTTCCCTTCATAGCTATGACTTTGGCTCACACAAATAAATGTGTGTGTGTGTGTATAAATATATGCAGTCGTGCCTAAAATTATTCATACCCCGACCCATTTTTGGGTTTTTTATAGATATTTTTTGACAAATTAAATTTATTCTTACACAAATGACACAGTAAGTTGACATAAGGCTGTAAGAATTACAGTAAACTATTTTTTTGAGAAATAAAATACTTTTTGGTATTTTATTTGACAGAGTTACAAAAATGCCATGTCCGGAATTATTCATACCCTTTTCTCATTAATTGATGGCAAAACCTTTATTCACAACTACAGCCTCCAAATGCTTCCTGTGGTTGATCACAAGGTTTCTACACGTTTCCACAGGGATTTTGGCCCACTCCTCTTTGGCGAACTTCTCCAGGTCCTTAAAGTTTAAGGGTTTCCTTGCCATGACCTTGGTCTTCAGTTCTCTCCACTGATTCTCGATAGGATTGAGGTCAGTGCTTTGGCTTCGTCGCTCCAAAATGTTCACTTTGTTGTCCACTAACCATTTCTTGATGGATTTGGCAGTGTATTTAGGATCATTATCCTGTCGGAAGATCCATTCCTGCCCAAGACCAAGTTATTAGCCAGATTTTTTGATGTTTTCAGAGAGGATCTGGATATACTGGTCCTGTTTCATAATGCTAGTCACTTTAACAAGGTTTCTGGGCCCATTTGCTGAAAAGAAACCCCAGAGCATGATACCCCCTCCATCTTGTTTGACCGCTGGGACCGTGTTTTTCAGACTGAACGCTTCACCTTTCTTACGCCAAGCAAAAGCCCCATCTCTGTGCCCAAACAGCTCCATCTTTGTTTCATCCGTCCATAACATTGACCGTCAAAAGCTTGTATCTTCATCGAGGTGAGCTTTTGCGAAGGCTAGACAAGCTCTTGTGTGTTCTGGGTTGGAGAAGTCTAAGTGGCGTAAGAAAGGTGAAGTGTTCAACCCGAGAAAAACTGTCCCAACGGTCAAACAAGGTGGCGGGAGTGGGGTTGCTTTTCAGCGAATGGGCCCGGACAGCTTGTTAAAGTGAATGGCATTATGAAACAGGACCAGAATATCCAGATCCTCAGTGAACACATCAAGCAATCAGCAAAAAAATTTGGTCTTGGGCAGGAATGGATCTTCCGGCTGGATAATGATCCTAAAAACGCGGCCAAATCCATCAAGAAATGGTAAGTGGACAACAAAGTGAAGGTTTTGGAGTGGCCAAGCCAAAGCACTGACCTCAATCCTATCGAGAATCTGTGGAGGGAACTGAAAACCAAGGAAACTATCAAAACTTAAGGACCTGGAGAAGTTCGCCAGAGAGTATAGGGCCAAAATCCCCGTGGAAACGTGTATAAACCTTGTGATCAACCACAGGAAGTTTTAGGAGGCTGTAATTGTGAATAAAGGCTTTTTCATCAATTACTAAGAAAAGGGTATGAATAATTCTGGACATGGAGTTTTTTGTATATCTGTCAAATAAAATACCAAAAGGTATAGAATTTCTCGAAAAATTGTTTACTGTAATTCTTTCAGCTTTATGTCAACTTACCATGTCATTTGTGCAAGAATAAATTTGAGTTGTCAAAAAATATCTTCAAAAAAACAAAAATTGGTAGGGGCATGAATAATTTTGGGCATGACTGTATATATACACACGCATGTATTTTTTTTTTTTTTTCCCTTTATTCAACCAGGAAGTCTCATTGAGATACGAAATCTCCTCTGAAGGGGACACCTAGTTAAGGTTGTGGCCAACACAATGCCAACATAAAACAACACAATACAAAGAAATTATAAAACATACAGTTTCGAAATCACAAGAGGAATTTATAAACATTAGCTTCCACACATAAAAGCATTGACATGTTTCAGTTAGAATGTTTTGTATCGCACTCTTAAAGTCTGCCATGGATATGAAACAGTCCTAATAGATATGTATATATACACCTTTGCATCTGCTCATTCATGCAAATATTGAATTAGGCATGCAGACGTAGCTAACAGGTGGTTTTTGTTCAAGCCAAACATTAGAATGGGCAAAACAAGCGGTCTGGGCAACTTTGACCGTGGATTGATCGTTGATGCTGGATGGGGGTAGTTCGGGGATCTCAGACGTTGCTGATCTGCTGGGTTTTTTCATGCAAAACAGTCTTTGGAGTTCGATAGCATTTGAAAAACAACCAAAAACATCCAATGAGCAGTAGTTTCCTGGACGAAAATGACTTGCTGACGAGAAAATGGTCAGACTGGTTCAGGCTGCCATGAAGGCAATAGTAACTCAATTAACCAAAGGTTAGAGGATCATCTCTAAACTCACAACATGTCGAACTTTGAAATGGATGATCTGCAGTAGCAGGAAGCCACACCCGGTTCCACCCCTGTCAGCTAAGAATAGAAAATTGAGGCTACAGTGGGTAAAGACTCACCGGACCTGGACAGAGGAAGATACACCCTGCTCTGAAGACTCTTTAGATCTGCCACTACATTCGAATGATGGGCTCGGAATTTGGCTGTAAAAACATGAAAACATGGATCCATCCTGCCTTGTGTCAGCTGTTCAGACCGGCGGTGGTGGTGTGATTGTGTGGAGAGAATTTTGATCATGGCAACATGGATCAGAATCTCCAATGAAAGTGTCCAATACTTTATTGAATCCATACCACAAAAGGATTCTGGCTATTCTGGGAGCAAATTGGTACAACCCATTATAAGAAAGTTGTGCCTAATAAAGTGACCATTGCACGTCCATGGTGGCTGTTGGCTGTGTAACCTGGGTCAGATTTTGCTGAAATCTACCTAATGACAGGAACCATCCAACTGTCTTGTTTAGTTAACAACCATATTAGATATTTTAGCTGGAAAAGCCTGACTTCTATAGGGCGTGGACCTGTCTCAAGGGTCTTCATTTCTTCTTAAAAATGGCTGATAGGACAATTCACAGAATAAATTTGACTTACTGTGAGCAGTGGTTCGTGGGAATGAAGCCACGGTGGAGAGTTTCAGTCTTTCCTTTGAGACCTGTCTGAAAAGGACACTTGTAAAAGAGCTCTGTATTCATCATGACCATCTGCAGGGAGTTTTTTTTTGCCATTTTAGAAGATAATCGTATGTATTTTCATAGTTGCCCTTTGACTGAGGATTGATAGACTCAAAATGTATTTTCTGCACATCTGAGTGTGTCAGTGTTAAATTCCGTCAGGAAATGTTGTGAGAGCAGAGGGGACAGCGGGTCTTTTCCTCTGTGCCATAACCTCTCTCAGTACATGGAATAGAGCGGAGAGGAAGGAGGTAGAGAGAGTCACTAGGGCTGTGATCATGAGAAACAAGCCTGCTTTTAAAATGTTGTGTCCCCAGTGCAGATAGAGGGCTGTGGTAACATTTGTATTACTTGCTGGGCTTTCGGCCCTGTCTCTCGAGTCCAATCTGTGTGACCCACTTTCTTCGCAGTGCCGGAGAATCATCATGTCTAATGAACGCATCGTGAGACACTTCCATCCAAGCTGATAAAGAGCAAACCATCACTCTTTTCCCTCGAGTTTAGGGTGGGCGCAGCTATGGCTGCGAAAAAATTATTTGTATTTATTTATGCTCACAGCATATGAAATGTACGTTGCTGTTCATTTCCGTTTCTTAGACTGGGTTGCTATTCTTCTGTTTAGAAAAACTTAAATATTTTAAATGATTCCTTTGGACAGAACCCTTTTTTCAATGAGAATAGATTAGAATTTTTGCTTGAGTTGTATGCTGCTACTTCCTGAGTTCTTTTTGTTTGTTTGTTTGTTTGTTTTTTTGTGAAAAGAATGTTAGTCCTTGTGCCTCTGGATTCTCTTGTAGGAGCACAAATTTTTGTGAATTGGCTGGGTATTACCAAAGGGAATTGTGGGCCAGTTTCTCTAATGCACTTCATAACATGCAACACAATGGAAACAGTATGTATCATTTCCTCGCAGTTGCTGTCATTGTGTTGTGTTATTGATGTGAATTCGTTTTCGTCCGGGCTTTGTGAGGAGATCAAAATTGAACACTGCCATGCCTCCACGCCTCTTAATGTGCATTATTCTTCGTTCTTAATGGTAGCACAGCCCTAACTCAGGACATTGTTTGACAACTTAATTACAGAGGGGACAATGGAGGTAAAGATGGGACAGCCTGAAATGAATCAGAAGGATAGGGCTCGTCTGAAATCTTGTTTCATCTCCCCCCTCCTACGCATGTGTCTGTGACAGCGGCGATGTAGCTTTGATCAAGCCCTTTGTAGCCGACTGGGCTGTTGTTATCATTAATAAGAGAGGAGCTCTGGCATGTCTGCAGAGCCCAGCGTTGTCCATACCTTCGCCTTGGTGAGACGTTCACAGCAAAGCATGCTGGGACGGTGGCGCAAAAATCACTGAATTTAGTCTCTGAAAGTCAAACAATAAAGATTAGTTCTGGAACTCTGCATACCATTTAGTTTATTGAGTGAGCTTTATTTGTGCCAAATTACACTACTTTCAGGGTGTTTAATGGTTGGGATATAGCTCTTTGTTATCCCAAGGTTTTAGTAAGTTAGTAACATCCATACAGTGAATGTCACATTTACTTTTGTGCTTCTTTCTGTGCACATCCCAGAGTTTATTTTTACAATGATGAGTCATGAAATGGTTTAGAGACTCCAACCAATCATCAGGGCGTGGACTTAAAATATTTATTCTTATTAGAATCCATCTCTCTTCATACTGAAGAAGCACATACACTCCTGATATTAAGAAAATATGAGAATGCTAATGTGTCCCAATTAGTGGGCTTGATGTGTTCCTATATAATTTTCCAAGTTATTGCTCATTAATTTCTTGACCAGCTGGCCCTAAAATATGAGCGCTGTACACGCCCGCTGTAGTGTGAAGAGCTTTCATGTAATTAAGCTTAAAATTTAACTAAAAACCTTAAACTTGAAAGTTGGACATTTAGCCATGGTGTCATGCTTCCGCTGGATATATGGTGTTTTTAAGCAGAAAAGCACAAGATCACGCATTGCGCATGCGTTCCACTAAATGTCCTTACTTGTGTTCTGCCCTGTTTGCCATGTTTATTTTGAATTCTGCCTTGTCTGACCATAATCTGTATTTTGTATTGTGATTTTGATGCCTTACCATGTTTTGTTTTTGCCTTGGCTTTTGAAGCCTAGTAGTGGTCAGGTTGTCTAACATCACAAAAATTATGTTCCAAGTTGTCATTTCCTCAAGGCCCGGTCCCACTGGGGAGAGGATTAATTGCGCATGAATTGACTATACAAATTTTGGGCGTTCGTTGTCGTCCGCTACAAAATTGGCCAAAAATGACAAATTTCTTAGTATGAATTACGGATTCATTAATAATGTATAGCGAATATATGACAATTAAAAGCAGATATTTAACGAATAAAAGCGAATGCGATTGCGGATGCTCTCCCATGAGAGGTACAACAGGTAAATGTTGACGAATGTTTTGCAAACATTGCGGATATATAACGAACAATCACGGATTTATAACGCATGTATTGAGGAAACGGATCGGATGCATTGCGATTATCACGGAAGTATTACGGATGTATTGAGAACGCATCGCGCACGTGTCGCGGAAATAGCGGTTGTATTGCGCACACGCGGCATCTGCGTTGCGGTCATAAAAGAAGCGCACTCGGGCTTTTCGGCATCACTATTCAGCTCCACCATCAGCTTATTGTAAAAGACCAGGTCCAGTCTTCTACCAATCCATGGTCTCACCCAAACAGTTCTTTGATTTCTTCTTCGCCTTCATCTCCGCCTCTGGAGCAATTGCTGCAATTGGAAAAGTTTATTGTTATGCTGTTGGATGGCAGCAACTATCACACAACCTCTTTGGGGATGTAAAACTACATCTGTACTTCTCCACAGCTGCACTGGAAATGACTGGCAAATATGTCGATTTCTGCCACATTTATATAGTACTTTGGGTTTACGTTAAGTGTTTGTTATGCACTCGCAAATTGTTCGCAAATCAGATGCACAGCAGACGTAATACAAACGCATTATTTGTGGTCCATCCGTATGCATTCGCTACAAATTATTTTATTCCGTGATGTGGACGTTATAGCCACGCTATGTATCCGTTTCACACACCGTCCCAGTCCGCTGCCAAGTCGCAATACCCCGTCAGTTTCATATATCAGCGGATAACAGCGGATAAACAGCGCATAGATTGAGTATGTGTTACGTATGTAAGGCGGATGTCATCTGCAACAAAAATTTTGTGCAGCTCAAAAATCCTGGCAACGGAAAAACGTGCCTCTGCGGATAATTGCTGACGTGTGTGGATGTCGGCCGACTCATACACGCATGTTTCACAAATATTGCGGATGTTTGGCGAATATAAACCAATTTTGTGCGCAATTCATAGGCAAATCTTCCTAAACGCCAGTGGGACTGGGCCTTTAGCAACGGCCTTCAATCGCTCAATATTTTTAAAATAGGGCACGTTAAGCTGTGGATTCATTCTTACTGTGGTATCGCTCCGATAATGTGCGCACAAAAGGCGTCATCAAATGCGTTACGAGGTGCTTCATTTTTGTCACTCGCTGTCCTAAGTTTAAAAAAAAAGTTTGTTGCATAAATTCTTGGCCTTTTTAAAGTTAATTAATGATTCCGTTAATGAATTCCTCATGAGCGAGGGCACGCCATATTGTAGGATGCATCAGGAGAGGAGTTTTTAAGTTTGCTGCCTCTTGTTTTCCCTCCTGTGTTTTGTTGGCTACATCTGAGCTTTCTGGTTTCAATTCTGTCATTTCCTTTTACATAATGTTGAGAAGTAGTGCCTGTCTTGAGCAGAGGTTTACTCTATTGTGGAAAAACGGTATTTTACCTGAATATATAGTATGTGAAATGAAATAAACTCCATGGGCTGCTCAACCTTTATATCAGGGCTTGTTGTCATCAGTTTTCTCAGAATGGCTTACTCAGGAGGTCACTGTAACTGCCTTTTAGAATAGAGGCTTGAGATGTATGCGATTGAGGATTTGCGCTCAGGTCTTTCATGTCCTAAAGGAGTGAAAGAGAATGTCAGTGCTTGACCCCTGCAGATACTTGGCTTGTTCCAGCCAGGTCACGGACTGCAGAAAAAAGCACTATTACTGCACATCGTTGAGATTCAGAGGCTTACCGCTGTGCAGCACATCAGCTCCAAAAGCCAGTCCACATTCACCCCTGTGCTGAATAAATGGGTATGCCCTGAGCACAACCTCCTCTGAGGGTCTCTATGCAACAGCAGGCCCTTCATCAGTGGTCTTAATCAGAGAGAAGGGGCGGGACGCTGCAGTCCGACCGCTCGTTAGCAGGCTCCCGCTCCCCGCTACGCTCTGCTTCTCCGCGCATATGCAACCGCGGCGATGTGGACTTCATCAACTGCAAGCCTTTTGCTGAGAGCTCTCTCTTCCTGCCGGGAGAGGCTTTGAAGTGCAGACCTGTTCTTTAACCTCGGGCCCTCATCCTCTCAAAAAGTCGCTCCCCAAAGAGACGGCCGACCACGGCGGCGCACGCTTCCTCGCAGGTTGAGAGGCACAGACGATAAAACACTTTGAAAGCCCTCTCGCCAGATGTCCTGTTCATTGGGTTTTGGGTGCGAGGAAACAGGATATTTCACCTATTTTTCTGATATTCCCATACGAAGGAAAGTTTTATCTTTGTTTTTGTCTCCTGGTTTTCTGGGTGAGCCCATGTGACTCGTGCTGTTGCTCCCAGTTCCTCCCAGAGTGATAGACGGACAGGCTAAAGGGCTTAGAACCCAACATTGCTGACTGTCATTCAGTTTTGTAGCAGGTTTTGTGATTTTTTTTCCCATTCTTTTTCCATAGTCATTTTTCCATTTTACCCCAATGCTTACAAAAAGCTCTCCGATGGAGTCTGTTATTTACAGCACAAGAACAATTCATTTAAATTAGTTGAATCTGGTTATGCTAAATGTCAGGTCCTCCCATTATTTTAGCTTGCGTGTCTCATTTGAAAGGTCACAGCATACATATCCATGTTCTCTATTCGCCTTTTCCTCTTATTGCTATGGAAACGCTGGATCTTGAAGCACTGTATCAAAAATGAGAATTTATATCATTGCACTTCTGTAGGTATATGCTACGGCATGAACGCAAGTATGAGGATTAGGCATTGCCTTGTACGTGCACGTGCTTTCTTTATGTTTGCATTTGTGTGTGCATATGGTTTATGTGTGGGAATGAATATTTGAATGTGCCAAATTTTACGAGCATTATACTGTGGGATAATATTGAGTTGAATAAGTGGATATCTATTTTGCAACGTGTATGAAGAATATATTTAAATGTATTCAGCACAAGAGTATCTAAACAAACTCTTACGCAGCATGCAAACTTGGTAATGGTAATGTTTAGAAAATGAAATTGAAACCCGTTAGCAATTAAATATCACCGTAGCTGAGGTGCAGTGGAATTACTTTAGGTAATTTACATTCGTCCTGGCTCAAATATCACCGCACCTGAATAACTGATTTGTTTTGATACTCGCGGACTGTTTTAAACATTGTCTGGGGCATAGTGTCTGTTTTTGAATGTGAAAGAGGATGCACCCGGGTATTGGGTGAGAGCTAACAGGAGAGGAGGTTGTGAGGGGTGGCTTGTGCTAATGTGGTGGGCGTCAGTGCTAGAATGAAAACACCAGCACCAGTGACTCTTAGACTCTGGTCTTCGCACCATTGCATGGACATGGGCTCTCTGTAAGATCCAGTTTGTCACGCACATATTTGTTCATAAACACACAGTATGTATTTCTTTGCCCTTGTATTGACTCTCATCGGCTCTTAAACCAGATTTTAATATAATTTAGCTTAGAAGGGTAGGCGCCCCTGCCAGTGCTCTTAATATTTCAAATAATTGATGCTTTAAATTGCCCATATTCTCCATCGACCGCGTAGTATTCTTAGTGGGTCACGGCCCCTTTACTTGGGGAAGTGAAATCTCTCTTAGCTATGGCCCCTGATCCTGGAAGTGTGGAGTCTTGCAGTGGCGTGTTGATTAAGCTGAAGGTCCACACACTCCGGTGCCCTCCCATCCCCTCAGGAGAGAGAATTAAACCCCTCACTGGCCGTGACATCCCTCTGCTCTCCACATCTTCAGATAAAGCGGTGGTGAGAAAAATCGCTCTCGTTCACTCGTATGCATGCATACACCCATGTGTACTTACTCTTGTACACACACGAATACACACACACACACATGCTCTCACTTATGCATGCTTCCAGAAAGCCTGTATCTCTTCTCTTCAGGATGGGCTACCTCTTATTTCACTCTGCCATTTAATTTGATGAGACAAACGGCACTTTATGAGAATCTGCTGTCAGCCCAGCTCTCGGGGGCTCGTCCGGGAGGGAGAGGGTTGTATACACATATATTTTTTCTGTTTTTCTTTTTCCTCTCTTCTGTTTATTATTGTTGATGTGTTCTCCTCTCCCTCCCTCTCTCTCTCTGCCCCGGCGCCCATTCCGCTGGCCTCTCTTTGGGGATGGTAATGATGCTGAGGTATGGCTCGGCTGATCGGATGTGACAGTAATGCAGAGAGGGTTATACTTCCTCTGATTAGGCTCGAGACCAGCGAGGAAGCAGGAAGAGGCACCATTCAGCCCTCCCGGTCATAATTGAATACAGAGCACTTTGGCTTCAATTAAGCAGCGGCAGGGAGACGCGGCGCTCAGTATCTATATTATGCGCCGTGTCAGGGAGTCGCAGCCGAGCTGGTTATTATTCTCGCTGCCCTTCAGGCTCCTGCCTCCTTCGGGCCGAGCACATTCCTGACGCAAGGACAGATTTGCACTTAACTCGCCCTGCAGGAGCTAAGCGCCTCCGTTAGCATTTATAACGCTCCGCTACCGTCGAGAGCATGTCGCCACCGCATCACCTGTGCGGTCAGGCCTTCGTGACTCATTTAGATGAGAAGACAGAAACTGTGTGAGCAATTTATATTGAAGTAATTTTCATTCCTCCCTCATTCCCCATATTGGGGTATGTAGCGGGTATCAGCTACAGGCCCTCCTGTGCTTTCGTGAAGGGTGCAGGAGAATAGGGGGGCTCTGTCTGTCACGGTGCACTTAAAGGCTTATTTACCTGATTTAATGAGTCAGATGATTGATTGGACAGGTTGAGCCTCTGTGTTTGCTCTCGAGAAGGCGACACTACAGAGTGACATGCAGGAGTGGTATGGACCCTCTTCAGAGGGGCTGCGTCGTCTGTTCAGTGCTCCCACAATCCCTCCTGTCTAATGGGGAGGGGACGCGGTCTCCGCTCTGACCTTCACTCCCAGATAAAGACGGGGGAGGACTGGAGAACTGCTCATAGGTTTAATCGGTGTGGCATTATGCTCTGGAGCCCGAATGCTAAACTTCTGATAATTATAGGCTGCATGCCACGAGACCAGCGAAGGTGAAGCCGGAGCAGGCGTGGGCTTTCAGAGCTCCGCATCTGAGCTGCCCGTACAGAGCCCAGTGCGTTTCGAGAGCCATTTGTGTGCTGACGTTATTGAAAGGGAAGTTTCCTGGGAGGAATAAATGCTAATATAGCCGAAGCGCAGCGGTTCGCCCAGTGGCGTTCCAGCAGATCGGCAACATTTATAATCAGCCTGCTCGTAAAAACAGTAACTGCTGCACTTGGGTCTCTCTCTCTCTCTCTCTCTCTCTCTCTCTCTCTCTATCCCTCTGAGGCTTCAAAGTTTGGGTGCATCCTACTATGCTGGAGGGCCTGAGGAAAGGAGGGAGGAAGATCTCTCTCTTCCACCCTTCCTTCGCTTGCTGTTTTTCATGATCTCATTTCAGATAGGCAGCTGTGTGGAAGGGCGCTAATGTGCCTCAACTTGCTCTGGAATCTTCAGTTGAGGCCTTGTTTTCTATTTTGCTCTCACACCCTTTTTTCACTTGGACTTGTGCTTTCAATGCATCTCAGGAGTTTTTAGTCCACCTGCCTGTTAATCACGAGGAGATAAATAAATAGTGTTCTACTCCAGCCTGGGCATATTTGTCCAACTTTTTTTTTTTTTTTGCTTTTGTTCAGTTTTTGCTGGCATCCCTCCCCGCTAGCTAGGTAAGGCTGTGCTGTACTCTTTTCATTCAAAGTGTGTGTGCTTTCTCTCTGTGTGTTGTGTGCAGCTGTGCGGCACTTTATCTCCTGAAGCTGTACTCCCAGCACACTCAGCTGTCCATATCCCAGCCCTGCTGTACATCATTTAAATGGCTTTAACCTCCTCAAATCTGGGCCTTCAGAGTTGTGTGCATTAGTCTGTTCGCACATGGTTTCTTGTTGTAAAACATACCTATATCTCTTTTTTATGGCCTGCTTGATGGCTGCATTGAAATATTTCAGCAACGATTTCAGCCTGGCCTGGCCAATTGTTTCTGGAGCAGACTTTTTGTCTGATTACTTGTGTGTCGACAGTTTTCAATTGCGTATTCCACTGTGGTTGTGTTCAGGAGGTTTCCATTTCGTTTTTGTCAACTAAAAACAGGATTTGAAATTATTTGCCTACATCTCTCTTGCTCTGTCACCGTCTCTCTCCCCCTCACTTATCTCTGCAAGTTTTCCAAAGTAGGTCATATGTTCTTCTGAGTATAATGATTGAAATATTTGCCTGCTGCCTCTAGACTAGGTGTCTGCATCAGCCAATCAGTAGCATGTATTAGAAGCTCAGGATAAAAATGCCAGTGTTTGACTATTCTCAATGATGAAGCCAATCAGACAGATTAAATTACAATGCGAGAGCTGGGCTGTTAAGCTCAGTCAAAGAAATGCTACTCGATTCATTTGGGACAAAGCATCACTCCTCATCGAGCTGGTCCATCTTCAGGCTCCGAGTCACAATAGAATTTGAGTGACTCATCATTTCCCTGGGTGTGTGAGGTCTACTCAAAACCATTATTTGTTGTGTCACCTCCCGTAAGGACACTTGCATTTGGTCTGCTAAGCACCGTAACGTTTATAAAGAGGTACTACTAGTTTTCAGAAGGGCTTTTCGCTGCAACCTCAGCTCAGTTAATGTGCATTGCCATCATGGTATTCCATAATTCATTTGCTGTGGAGATGTACCAGTCTACAATGGCTCGCATTACTTCCCCTTTTACATCTGAGCCAATTAAAACCATCTGATTAAGAATCCGGTTCCCAAATCGCTGAGCTACTCAGCTGTCTGTGTTAAGGCTTTCTATTGTGGACCACAGAGACCAGGCAGTTTCTTGTTGGTGGTGATTAAGCACCACCAGAAAGAGGGAAGAATTGTTATTCTAGAAAAATTAGACAATGAAGATAGGAAAGGACGCTTGCGCACTAACTCCAAGCCACCAAAAAAAATTTATTTATTAAATTTGGACGTTTTTGTCCGGCTTGGATCTTCGTCTGGTCATCATTTTTAAAAATGGAAAACACACCCATATTTATACATGGTCCACACCAATAGGCTGACAAAATAAATTACAATTAATTACTGGTGCAGATCAGATGACGATCTGAGTTGGATCGAAACGTTGTCTTAATTTAATAAATACAAATTTTCTTGGTGGCTTGGAGTAAGTGCGCAGGTGTCCTTTCCTTTCTTTTTTGATGTGTTTTATTCGATAGCCTTGCACCTATACATACGTGATGTGCGTATAACTCCTTCTTACCATTCTTAAAAAAAAAAAATAACCCATAATTTTCGTGACCTTTATGTGGAGTAATGCATAGTCATTCTTTAAATGGCAAAGGTGCTTATCGTGTAAGCTACCAACAATTTCTATGTTTCTCTTAGCAGGCTTCCTAATTTCGGTGACAGTGCAAGTGAAGTACTGAAATTAATTCATTTTTACACAGTATAATTGGATAGTCGGTAGCTGTCAATCATTTCATTCCTTGGGGTAGTTAAGAACTGCTGCTCATCACTCCTGCAAATTTGTTTTGAAATGTGAAAAATTTTCACAGATGCTCACTGGAGCGTATTTTTATGGCAGTCTTTGTATTCAGAACCTTGAATGTTGTTTAGTGCTCAGAGCAAAAGCTAAGATCTCAGCTCGCCTTGCAAGTCTCACCACTTTCATGTTATCTGAAATTGAATTTTTCAGCATTCTGCCAAAGTACCTCTTGTTCAGATTGGTCATTGTTGATGTATCACTAATTATGTGGATTTGATAAAGACTCTCCAAGTCTGTATAATTCTCCTTTTTTACAAAGGATTTTCGACAAGTTTGGTTTGGTTTGAACAAATCTGGCTCCATCTAAGCATTTTATGTGGAGACCACCCAGTGAACTGAGGATCAGAGGCCATCTTGCAACAATATTAAATAAGTGTACGATGTATGCAACTTTGAGCCCCATCATCGTCATAAAATGTAGTGAGTTCCAGTGAGTTGCTTTGAGCATCTGTTTCATTCAGCCATGAATCACAAATACCTGTCCGTCTGCCCAGATGGCAGGGTGGGGTATGCACTGCTAGGGTGTTTGTTTACGTTCCAGCTGTTGACACATACTTATTTCTCATCCCTAATTTGGAGTTCCCTTGAATTTTAAACATATCAGCCATTTACACTTATAGCTACACTGTGAATACCTTCGATGTTATCAATTGACCAAAACAAGTCACATTTTTCACTAAAAGAGCTGCATTTAGTTACTGGTGGTGTCGTGAAAATCCCCCCTAGAAATTTTCAAATTGTTATACTGGGTTATTGATGTTGGTGTTTGGTTCTTTTGGCTTTTCTCTCTGAAGAATAGGTTCTGGTTCTTCTAACTACATGTTTATTTATGCGTGAACTAGATGAACATTACGTGACTTCAGTCACATTTAAGTGCCATTCATACCTTCCTTTGAGAGTTCCTCCTAATTTATAAGACTGCTTTTTGTTTCTTCGTCCAGATTTCATATGGGCGTAATTAAGAGTAGGAAACCCTGGTAAGTACCCTCTGGGATTTAGAGACTCAAAATGACCTGGGGCTGTCAACACTCAGCCTGTGTGTGAATCCACCTACGTGTTTTTAGGTTTCATTCCCTGTTATTGCGCTTTCTTTACTGTGATGCCACTGTTACACTCTGCTGTCTGAATGAAGTAAAATGTGGCAGTCTGCTTGTCTTCTGTCCTTTTTAAACATGACAGGCTTGACCCAAGCTCCTCATATAAACGAGAACTCAAACGCTCATCGTCTTCGGCTGTCTCAGTTGAGCCTCGCTGAAGGCATTATGCTGAGTGTATGGGTCAAGGGTTAAATGTGCCGTCTGAATATCGCAAAGCTGAAGGTGGTTCTCAATTCCACTCACACTACTGTTCTTACCTCTTCCTTCTCCTAGGACTTCTTGACAGATCTGATGATGTCCGAGGTGGACCGTTGCGGAGAGAACGAACACCTCATTTTCCGGGAGAACACACTGGCCACCAAGGCCATCGAGGAGTACCTCAAACTGGTGGGGCAGAAATACCTACAGGATGCTCTAGGTATGTGTGGATACGGAGCACATCTGACGCACGCTAACATCTCCCTGATTTCACATAAGAGGCTCTTTGTTTTTGCCTCCACTTGAGCAGACAAATGGCTGCTGTAATCTGGATGGAAGCTGAGAAGAAAGGCCATTCAATCTGTGATATAATCTTCTGTGCATAGATGGTGTGCAGCGGTTCTCATCCCGCTTTTGTGCTTGCTGACATTTGAGGATCCCCTGGAGGGCTTGTGGGAGAAAAAGCAATAACATTTATCTCTCCTGCAAGTGTCCTTAAGCTTTCACATGGACACTGGCCTGCCCCTTTTTCTCATTTCGATTTATATTTAGGCCCGGGCTCTCAAGAGACCTGCTAGACCTTGAGTGAGCGCTCCACAATGGACCGGAGAAGCTAGCCTTGTTGTACACATAATCAACTACTCAGCCAATCATGCTGTGCATCTTGGAGGGCGAGACTAGCCATCAAAGAACACAGTGTCCCGCCATTTAATCGGTTCTGAGGATTTTCGTCGACAGACAGAGCAGCACTGCCTCAGAATACTGACTGCAAACACATAGAGCACTTGCCAAGATATGGGACAAGCGTAGTGCGCCCTTCGCCAAGGTCTTTCTACTTTTTAAAACTCTGAGCACAAGCAGATTGTGGCAGGTCTGATGTGGCCCTGTGATGCTGTAGCCTTGTCATTTAGTGCATCCTGTTGTGATTATCTTGCTTGGATCATACCGATGGGAAGATGAGAGTGTAGAGTCGACGGGCTGCTTTTTTTGAAGCTGGTGTCTCTGGCGGAAAATTTTGATATTAATCAGGGTAGGCACAGTCCTGCCCCCTCCCACATGATGTCACAAAATAACATACATTTATAAAGGTAATTTAAGGATTATGCTGGGCTTTTCACTTTGAATTTATTTATGTGTCACTCATACCTTTCAAAATCTGGAAGGCGTACGTGACTGTGTGTCCCATTTTCCTCTTCATCTTAAACACTTTACTTTATCTCGATCTCGTCTTATCCCTGCTGATGTGAAGCTATGAATTTATCTCCAAGTTGGTGTGGGAGTTGTGAATAATTCATGATTGTTTGTTCTAAGAATTATCGTCATTTGAAGCTGTGCTGAATTATTCAAAACGTCACTCCTGAAGATTGACTGGTCCAGCAGGTTGTTAGCAAGAGGCAAGGACACAAGAGTCTCCTTGGATTCCTACACTATTACCAGTCTCATTTTGCCCAAAATGAGAAAATCCCCCTCTTTCCAAAAGCCTTTCCTTGTTTGTAATCACCATGAGTTTCTTTATGGAGGAAATCATTTTCTGCTAATATTGCCTCAGAAAGATAGGCCTGTCAGTACTGTAATTGCTCTGTATTAGCAGGTAGTGAATTTCTCTGGGTGAAGGGAGTTTAGACAGAAATCTGTCCTTCCATGGCAGAGGTCAGGAAGCCTTCGTGGGCCTTTGTCAGATCCATCTGTTAGTTTTAGCCGATTGGCATGATTCAAAACAGGTTTAATTCCAGATTTCAAGGTTAAAAGATAAAACAGGACCAAATATAACACATTCATATTTCTGAAAGAAATTACGCTCATTAACAGGAGAAGTTTGACATTCATCATTAACAAATTCAGTTTTAATTCAGAGTTAAAACACTCTCAAAACACTGTAGAATGTTATTGTAGTTTGAAGAGTCAGTTCTTTATCTTCATCCTGCAGTGCCATAAAACGCGTTTGCTCCCTCCTGATTTCCTCCATTTTGCACATTTCTCACACTCAGCAGCATCACAGGGTACTTGGTGTATAAACTGCCTGTTTTAAGGTCCTTCCACTGCCCATCAATGGGGCTCAGGTCAGAAGTTGGACTAGGCCACACAAGTCTTAATTGTTATTTATTGTGTGCGATTCAGACGTCGACCTCCTCTTGTGCTTCTGGATGCGCTGAGCAGAATTATTTTTCCATCAACTATGGCAAGTCACCCAGGCCCTGAATTAGTAAAGTAACCTCACACTATCATACTACCATCAAAGTGTGTTGGTATGATTTTCCTATCGTGGAATTCTATGTTACCATCTGATATAGGACACATATCTTCCAAGAAGTTCCACTCTCAAATCATCAGTCCACAGAATAGTATCCCGAAGGGCTTCCGGGCCTTTTATCTGTTTTTCAAGTGAGGGAGAAACCTTTTGTTCCTCTTTGTTAGCAATGATTTTCACCTCACAACACCCACATTTATACCATTTTTGCCCACTCTATACATAATGGTGGAATTATGAGCATTGACCTTACCAGAACTGAGCAAGGCCTGCAGTTTCTATCATGCTTATCTGGGTTTTATCCGACTGCCCAGATTAGTGGTCAGTGTCAACTTGGTTGGCCGGTCACCTCTGTGTCGATTCGCCACTGTTCCAGTTTTTACCTGTTAGAAATAATGGCTATCTCTGCAAATTCTGGGGCCTTAGCAGTGGCTTTGTAACCTTTTCTGAAGTGGCATATTTCACTAACATTTTGTCAAATATCTTCTTAATTCTTCAGATCATGGCAAAATGTGGCACTTGCTGAGACCTCACAGCCTATTTCACATCGCTGTAAAGATTCCATTTAGTTAATAATTAGATTCTGTGAGGCTGACAGTAATCAAGCCTGGGTGGGTCTACTGTAATTTTATCCACATTTCAATTAATTTTAGATCGAGTCAGTATGGGAGGTATTAGTTTTTGACACAGGTTTTTCATAACTTAATTCCTTCTAGAAATTAAATTCTCATTTAAAAACTGTATGTTGTATTAATTGGGTTGTCTTTGCCTCGGTTAATTTCTTTCAAAGATCTGGATCAATTTATTATGACAAATATGCAAAAATAGTAGTAATCAGGGGGGTGAAAATACATTATTGGGTCACAGTATGTGCTGAAACCAAATTTACTAATTTCCTTTGATTGATAGTTTATAGGGTTTAATATAACTAATAACACTTGATATCACCAAGTTATCACTTATAATAGTTGTCTTCTGTAAGCTTACTCTTTTGGCAAGGCGGTGCTGATTTAACCACCAATGAGCGAATAACCTTATCTAAATTGAGGAGAGTTTATCTTCTTTTTTTGGATGGAGGGATTGACAAGGAAACTGAGGTGTATCAAATCTCAGCAGGTAATGGTGCATCTTCAGCATGCAGTTTATTCAAAGTATAATATCTAAAAAAATTTCACCTAACGTACGCTGCAACTGTAGCCCCTGGTTTTGTTAAATTACTCTTTTTTAGTGTCCTTGTTTTTTCACATCTTAGTTTTGCCTTTAGTGCCTTTTAATGATAGTATATGGTATGTTTGGTTATACTGAAGCCTTGTTATCTTAAGAGGCAAGCAGACCAGATTCTCTGTGAAGCCATTTGCAAACAGCTTGAGCTCAATGAGTCTTTGCATTGCCGGGTGTCTTATGTGCCTTCTGTAAATGCATAAAGTCTGTATTTTTAGGCTGGGATTTTCTGTGCTGACGGTGAATCAGCAGTGATTCAGCCCTGAAGCTGTTCTGTTCTGATGAATAAACTCATGGCTCCATGTCTGTGTACACTTTCCACAGGTGAATTTATCAAGGCCCTCTATGAGTCAGACGAGAATTGTGAGGTCGACCCATCCAAGTGTTCCTCAGGAGACCTGCCTGAGCACCAGAGCAACCTGAAGATGTGCTGTGAGCTGGCCTTCTGCAAGATAATCAACTCCTACTGGTAAATGCAGCATTCCTTCAGTAGTTTTTCTCGCCTCTAGTAAAACCCCTGAGCGTTTGTTGGTTATTGTATCAATGATGCCTAAGTGTAAAAGAGATGACAAATATGTCCACCACTAATAATGGCTCCCTTGGTAAATATTCGCTAAAAAGCACTGTTCGTTTTGTTGAAGAAATCTAGGACAAAAAGGTTTATCAACAACCATTTTTCATTGATGGAAAAAAGCGTAATCTGACACGTTTTAACATTCATGTGAAAGAGTAAAAACCAGGTGAAAATTGCTAAAAGAAAGGACTTGGGATGCATTCCAATCAGAATTCCTTTCTTCAGGTATGGCAGGTTTATCAGTCCACAGGATTGGATATTACTGATTGGACTGTGTTCAAGCAAATAAACCGTGCACATGATACTTAATAGAGACATCCCAAACTAGCTAGCTATATTCCCCATTGGTTTTTTTGTTCACTTGACCAGAACTGAGTGGGGGTCAGGGCCGCAGAGGAGTGATTTGTCTCAGTCAGTGAAGGAAGAAATAAGTGAAGATATCTCAGACATTGAGTGATGTTCAAGTACTTAACAGTTATAACTTATAGTGTGCAACTATTTTAATGTAGCTATATTATAACTACCAAGCTAACAAAAGTGACATGTTAATGACTTTTGCTTAAAGGAGACCTATTTTGCTATATTTCCAAATTTATATTTTAATAGAGTACTCCTGATCATTCAAAGTCCAAAATAAGGTCCTTGTTTAGCTCACACTGCCATCCTCAAAAAAAACCCATTTGTAGTTTATTGTAGTCTCTGCCTGAAACTCCTCATTGGGGTGGCTCTTCCGCTATGGCCCCCACTGCCCGCGCGTCACTTTCTTCTGACTGGCCAGCTCTGTGGAGGGCAGAGTTGGGCCGGACGAGGCAGCAAAACACAGTACATGTGTATAGATCTCATGAAATGAACTTGTTGTAATAAAGGCAGCGGCGAAAGTGGAGGACGCAGTGTGAAAGTCATCTCAAGCTCAAATTTGCTATTGGCTATAGTTTGCTACGGCAACAGTAGTGAGTACAGCGGTTTTTCTACTGTATAGCTAGGATGCAGGGAAAGCTAGAATCCATCCCATATGGACACATTTGTAGAACAGGTCGATATGCCCAAGTGTAGATCGGAGACCGTAGAAATCCGGTGGGTCTGAGTTTAGAGGGAAACATGGACAGTGAGGAGCAGCTAAAAGTGGTCCAACAGCTTATGGACTGCTTAGGTGTGCGTTATAAGGACCAGCCGGTTCGTGTGCATAGCTGTGGTGTGTCATTAGCTTGGAGAAAAGAAACGGGCAAGTTACAGATACTGCGCGAGAGCTAGAGAGAGCTTCGGTTATGTAATGAACATAATACAGGTTTTACAGACCGTAAATTCCGTTTGCTTGAATCGTTCCTTATGTGGAGCTTGCGAATCGATCACTTTTACAGGTAGAATCAGAGACCCAACCTAGACATTGGAGATGTATCAGGCTGACCTCGGTCATGGATAAGTAAAGCGATCATTTCACAAGCACCCAAACGCACCCTAAGCTTTCGAAAACCTGTGTCTGGTCTAACTGCACCTCTCCGGTTAGCTGTAACCGTAGTAGCTACAATCAGGCAACGTGAAACTGTGAATGATGAAACTGTCGCATTGATGCTTACCGAAGTAACACAAGCATACCGATCAGAATTACTGTATATAAGTTAACCAGGAGCATTTTTAATTAGCAAAGCCCACGAACTAACATGCAGTAGCTGATAAGCGGTCATGACTTTGAATGGTATCTGTCGCGCGAAAAATTAGTTTCGCGTCTGGTGTGAAAGCTGCTTGTATTGGCATCTTGGCATTGACTTTGAATGTAACCTGTCGCGCGAAAAATTTGTTTTGTGTCCAGTGTGAAAGCTACTTAATGCGCCCATAACGCGTGTATCGGCGTCTTTGCATTGACTTTGAATGTAGCTAATCTTGTCGTGTGAAAAATTTGTTTTGTGTCCGGTGTGAAAGCTGCTTAAAGTTCCCATAACGCGTGTATTTGTGTCTTTGCATTGACTTTGAATGCTGACTAATCTGTCCCACAAAAAACTTGTTTAGCGTCCGATGTGAAAGCAGCTTTATGGATAGTATGCGACAGCTAGAGAGAACTCAGTAATGTTATGAACGTAATACAAGTTTTACAGACCGTAAGTTCCGTTAGCGAGGACAAGTTTCTTATCTGGAGCTAGCGAATCGATCACTTCTACAGGAAAGAATTTCCAAATTAATCTCAGCCTTTTTTAGCTTTTTATTAGCCACAACTTCTTGAGAAGACATAAGAAATTGTGTCACGGTAGTGCAGAGAAATCATTTGTTATACAGGACACAGTAGAGCTTCTGTGTTTCGCATTGCTTTCACGGTAGCATCAGAGAGCTTGCCCAGACTTTGTGAAGTATCCGACTGATCCCAATCATGGATAAGTGAAGCGATCACTAACTGTAGCGGCTACAATCGGGCAATGTTACGATGAAACTGCCACATTGATGCTTACACAAGAAGTAACACAAGCATACCAATCAGAATTACTGCATATACGTTAACCAGGAGCATTTATAATTAGCACAAAAAATATGCACCTTATCTCGTAATTACGAGATGTAATTACGCGCAGATGGTGCATTAGACCGGCTTCTTTGAATAAAGTACCCTGATATTTTTGACCGCTTTCTCCCATCCATGACTGTACACTAGAGAAAACCACGTGCAAAACCATTTCAAACATAGCAGAAAGCCACGTGCAAACACATCGGTAGCCTTGATAAGAAACTAAACGAATTGCGTATTGAAACAAAATATGTGGGCAAGCAGTTGATAGGAGACTCTATTCAATGTTTAGTTTAGATGAATAATTATCTTACCTCCACATGTCCTTCCCACGACAACGACAGTTTATTGTATATCCGGATTTTGATTCGCAATTAAATTTGAGAGACATTTTGTTAATTTACTTGGTTAAATAAAAATTTTTGTTAAACTATACAGACAGATATATTTATATATACAATCATGATTTTGAGGGCATAAAAATACAAAGCTTAGCTCCTAATTTGCTACAATACTACTCCCTTTACCAACACACTTAAGCCCAGTAGCCAAATAGTTAACTCCTCATTATAAAATGCAGGGTATAATAATCTGGTGTCCGGGGCTTGATATTTCAATGCTGTGGCACGATGAGAAAAGCACTGAGCTGCAAAAAAATGACACGATGAAATGTCAAATCATGATGCTTTTGCTTGAAACTTTTGTTTTTATCTCCAGACTAATTACAAAAAATATCTTCATTTTCTTAATGTCAGACCCAAGCATAAAAAAGACTACCAATTTTGAACTTTCATGACACTAAACCCTGAAATAAACCAAGTGAGCTAAAGTGCCCATGACGCTTTTTTTTTTTGTCTCTCATAATCATTGTCACAGCAATAAATTCTAGGCACTAATGTGAATCTATAATTCTGCCTGTCATCTGCTCTTCTTTCTTATTTTTATCACCATCTACAGTAAACCTGGGTAAAGGTTCTGTGTATTCTGTGCAGTGAAGGTCTGAGAGTTGAACTAGAAAACCACTCAGATCGCGCAGACCTCCGCCAGGGCGCAGCAAGACCCAAAAGCACGGCGATTGGAACTCCCGCCCATTGGAAAGACTTGAAATCTTTGGCGTATATCTCAACTGTACTTTGGCTTGTACTTTGATATGGCAAAATTTAATCACATGTTCCTTGACTTAATACCCACCTTCTCTGAAAAATTCAGTTATCTTGCTAGCTAACAAACATACAAATGTTGCCTAAAACATAACTTCCTTGGCGGAGGTAATTACCAGTGGCAGAAAGACCCATGTTTGATCTGTAGAGTTGACCTCGTTTGGAAATGGGCCCTGTTCTTCCAATTAGACAGCATTGGAATGACCACAGGCACCCACCATATTCGTCTAGAAATCACATATGGAATAGACTCCAGTGGGTGGATTTCCATGCCTTTTTTCAGTGTAGTAATGACAGGTTTACAGGCCTTCTGCCGGCATTCTCAGCATGGCATCCTCTGCTATTGTTTTCTTTTCTGTAGTGCTATGCACATGCCACAGAAATGGAAATGGTCTTCAGTTACCGCAGTAAAATTTATTGTACCTAAGGCTTTGATTTTGATTGATTAAAGTGCCTATGTGAACAGTGATGCAATCTGATTTTAAATTCTGATTGTGGTCAAATGCCCTTAATTAATTCCTATTGTCCATCAGTTGCCATTATCCTAGATTTTGTTTGCTGACACATTTTGTCCTATTCTAAATTGCTGAAAGAAGTTTGTTTTGTCTGACGTAATGTGTATCTGCTGGTTGTGTCTCCTGGTAGTGTCTTCCCGCGTGAGCTGAAGGAGGTGTTTGCATCATGGCGACAAGAGTGCAGTAATCGGGGGAGGCCAGACATCAGCGAGCGGCTCATCAGCGCCTCCCTGTTCTTGCGCTTCCTGTGTCCCGCGATCATGTCCCCGTCACTTTTCAATCTAATGCAGGAGTACCCTGACGATCGCACGGCGCGCACACTCACACTCATTGCCAAGGTCACCCAGAACCTGGCTAACTTTGCAAAGTAAGAGTGTTTGCAAGGATCCGTGTGCCTGTGTTTTTGCAGTGTGTGCATTCCTGAATGTGTGAACAAGTATTTGTGCATGCCCTTTGTGTACCTCATACTCAAATCTCAGCTGTTATGTGTTTGTCGTGCTCTGTACATCTGACTTAAAAAGTGCCCAAGCAATGTAACTTTCTCACAAATATTCAATTGTTTTTTGGTACTTTTCTCAATGACTGAAACTACCTAACCACTTGGGCAAAGAGCAAAAAAGTTTCTACTCTAAACATGATTTGTTTCTTTTGGAAAAAAATTCAAATGAGCAGGATTTAAAATTTCATGCTTGTTAATGTGATTTTGCGTGGTTTCTTGGCTTTTGCAGTGTATTAATTGTGTCTGGTTCTCCTGGGCAGATTTGGCAGTAAGGAAGAATACATGTCCTTTATGAACCAGTTCCTGGAGCATGAGTGGACCAACATGCAGAGGTTCCTGTTGGAGATCTCCAACCCAGAGACCATCTCTAATACAGCAGGATTCGAGGGTTACATTGACTTGGGCCGAGAGCTGTCGACTTTACACTCTCTCCTCTCTGAGGTGGTCTCCCAGCTGGAGCAGGTGCATTGCCAAGGCCTTAGTATTGTGTGGGGGATTAAAAATGCATCTTTAGAACAGTGGATAATTAGACTATTAGATAATTACATAAGTAGACAATGGGGTCATTTGATCCTGCAAACATTTGCATCAGCATAAAGAATTATATTTAATAACACTCATGCTATAAATTTAGGAAGCTTTTGGTAAACTGAAATTGGGCCAATAAATCTTTGGGAGTCCCTATGAATTGTCTGTGGAATGGTGAAGTTGTTTCTTTAATTTTTTTTTTACTTCTTTTGCATTTGTGCTTTGTAAACCCTGCAGTCCAACACAGAAACTGAGATTGAAGTATTCTCTGCCAGAGCATTGGTACACCCCTTGAGCCATCATTTACAGCCTTGTTAGGCTTCTTGGTCTGACACTAAACCTCAAATTTGAGGAATTACAGAAAAACCAACACAATCATTTATCTGAAAATAATTATACTGAAGTCATTAAAAGTAGGGTAGGCAACTTTGAACAAACCAATTAGCACAAGGCAGATTTTGAAAGTAGAAAGCAGAAAAAAACACTTGTTTCAGTTTAGGTGTAGGTGGACCTGGAAATTTTAGATGTACTTTCTCTGATACTCTTTTGCGACTGTTGTTATCTGCTTTACCATATATAGTCTACCTAACCGAACTCTGGACATGCACTATGAATGCATCAGCTGGGTGTGCGCTGGTCGTTAGATGAGTGGGTCGACAGGCGAGTTAGCCATTCAAACATTTCAATCGGACCAAATGAAATGATTGGACGGTGTCATTACCGGTGTGTGACAGTCGCAGGTATCAGATATTCTTTTGTCAAACTATTTCATGTATTAAATTCTGTCAAAATGTTACTGGCCTTTCAGAAGATAGAAAAAAGTTTCTAAAAATCTTACCTACCTTACCTTTAAGTGCAAAAATATTTTAAGGAGTGTGATTTTAATCATTGGAAGAAAGCACGATTGTCTTGCCAGCACTTTGAAGAGGTGATTATTTTGTTTTTAACAATTGGAGCTGCTGTATTCTGTCACACGTAACTCTCAAAATCAAATGACCCTTGTTTTGCTGACAGTGCAGTTTGCGGATTTGTTTCGGGTGTGTACATATTTTACAAGATGTAGCACATCTTGAATTTAGAAAATATCATTGGGAAAGTGGCAATTAAAATAAGCGAGAATGCCCGTTTTTGTAAACATTATGATTGGCAAAATTGCAGTTTAGCATACTCAACACTTAAAATAAAGCAATATTTTAGCATGCAAATTAAACGTAATGGTAGAATTATGCCTCACAGTGTCCTGTTAACATTTATATTCCACTTGCCTGGTGAATTGTGAAGTCTGTGTGTTGGGGAGACTGGGGTCCGATGAGGCAGGGGACCAATGAGCCATATCACATATTTGAAATCAATAGATGTCAGACCTGCTTAAAATAGCCAAGTGATATGGCTAATCCAGCCCATGTTTTCCCTATACTTGGGAAAATTAATAACAGTTAAATCACGTTTATCAATTTCTTGCAGCTAAATTATAAATTAACAAATTGTTTTCTTTTAATCACAGTTGGCTTTGTCAATGTCATTAATAAATGGCACGTTTAAAATTAGCGATACTAGATTTTTTACCATTTGACACTTGGCTGCTTCCATAAGGCATGAAATATAAACCGTTATAAAGAATTCCTAAATACAGAACAGCTGCCAGTATAATGCCAAAATTCAAGGCTTTAGCTCTTGTTTCTATTAATGTAATTGCACTTATAATGACTAAGACTGAAAACCATTCATGCTTCATGCTCTTAATGGAGTTTTAAATTCAAAATCAGTACTGGTCATAAATCAAGCCCCGTCGATTTCAAAATCTGAAGTTCAGAATAGTATTGGCGAAATATTATCAAGTTCCCCTCATGTGATATAACTTCTAAAACTGCATATTAAACCAAAGTAGAGCTCGTAAGGGTTTCAGCTATTTAGGACCTGTTTTCTGAAGCAGTCATACGCTTGAACGCTTTCAAAGTATTAAAGATGGCAGAAAATGGTGGGTATCATCGGCTGAATGAGGGCCTCCTCTTTCTACAGAGCACGGCCTCGAAGCTGGGCCCGCTGCCACGCATCCTCCGAGATGTAAATGCAGCACTGACCAACCCGTCCAGCGTCCAGATGTCCATCCCCACCGAGCGCGTGGCCTCTCCTCCTGGTGCCACCTGCAGCATCTCCACTGGCCTACAGAAGATGGTCATCGAAAATGACCTGTCTGGGTAAGGACCTCAAGTCAATGATTGTGGGTATGGACTATATGCAATACCAAACTGTACATCATACCCTCTGAAGGGTTTGTCGGGACATTTGCGGTGCACTGTTAGGCACTGTTTGTGTACTTTTGGGGTTTGTTGCTTATAGTCCGTCATCTAACTTGGTTCTTAACGTCATCTAGCTGTCAGTGGCCATTACCTATTGGCCCGGTCCCACTGCACTTACGGATGCAAAGAGGATGTGAAACATAAAAAAATCTTGCCACCCGTTGGAAAACACTATGCATACGTTGTGTACTCATTACATACGTGTTTCATACGCTCTATCCATCGAGCATTCGTCCACTGTGATTTCATCCGCGCAAAACGTTTTGAGCTGCACAAAACTTTAGAACGGATGAACTTTCCGCCGTGTACGATGTAAATCCGCGACATATATGAGCAACAAACGTTCTATGTCCTTTATCATCCGTTAAACGTCTGCTGTATCCTCTCGGCATCCTCAAAACTCACATCCGCTGCAGCAGAAAACGGAAAGAGGGAGGAAAGATAAGGTACATGGAATGTCTATACATCGTTAGTAGCACGGAAATAGAAAGGATGTCAGCGTATGCATCTCGTATATAAACTATTCAAAACGGAGAAAGCGCTTCATCAACTATGCATCCACTCTTTCAGCTATGCGTCCGCTTCGCAGTTATCCCCGGTAACCCCTTCGGAGCTGTCATCCACTTCCATCCGCTTTCATCCGCTAGCCTCCTATGAACATGCGTTTAACTTCCCCGCTACATACTACGCACGACCGTTCTTTTCCGTTCTGTTTTCGCAAATTTTTGCCAATTTTGTCCATTTCTGGAGCGGATAGACGGATGGAGCCACCCCCGAAATTTCGCTCATCCGCTGTGTCCTTTTTGGATGCGTTTTGTGTCCATCGGGCAGTGGGACCGGGCCTTTAGAAGTTAATTAGTTGGAATTTGGATGTATTCACAGGTCCCTCTGAGGACTAGTAATGTTAATCAGAATGATATATTTTTGCAGTAAATGTGTGCACTAGGTGATTTATCTCACTGAGTTAAGACGGTCCCACCGAGATTTATGGAGGACATTGTGAATTGCTTCCCAGAGCCTTGTCTTAATTGCAGAGTATTTACAGTGAAAAACTGACTAGAGATGGTTTGGGGCTGTCAAGATTAGAAGGAAATAAATCACCTGGCTGCTGTACTTGTTTTTACTCAACAAAGCCTTTCCCTGAGTGAGAGAGGTGAGACCCAACAGATCAACAAATGAGAAAATTCCACTGGAGTTCAAACTCTCAGCTCTACTTGGAACATCTTAATTACACACCCATGTCTCTCCTTCCATGTAACATTCTTAATGTCAAATTACCTTCACTACATTGTGGTGGATTGAGTTGGATAGCATGTGAGCAGTGCAATTCAATCGCAACACCTGGTACCGTGTCCCGGCTGCCGAATTATTATGTTGTACTTCACCTTCCTCATGCTGCTGGTGATTGTGATGTTTCAGGTTGGTGGACTTCACACGCCTGCCTTCGCCAACCCCCGAAAACAAGGATCTGTTCTTTGTGACGCGAAACTCCGGAGTGCAGCAGTCGCCTGCCCGAAGCTCCAGCTACTCTGAGGCCAACGAGCCTGACATGCAGATACCCAACGGCAGCAAGAGCCTCTCCATGGTGGACCTCCAGGACAACCGAAGCCTGGAGAGTGGCCCGAACACCTCAGTCAGCGATGCTCTCAACGACAGCCAATCGCCCGTCGGTCCCATGGGCGGAGGGGTGTGGTCTGCCCGGACGCCCCAGGGAGGCACCACTGCTGGGCCCACTCTGAGGAGGCCAGGACAGACGCCAACTACACCCAGCTCGGAGAACGTTCCAGGCCGACCGCAGCTGCTGGCGCCTTTATCCTTCCAGAACCCAGTGTATCAGATGGCGGCAGGGCTGCCCGTGTCACCGCGGGGCGTGGGTGACTCTGGATCCGAATGCCACAGCTCTGTGAGCTCCCAGAGCAACAACGAGGATGTGGCAGCGGGAAAACATGGCTTCCTCAATCACGGAGGTGGGGGCGGGGGCAGCAGTGGGGAGGACTTTACCCGGCGCTCTGGAGAGTACACCCGCCGGCAAATATCCCTCACTGAATCCCAGCACCAACCCACCGTCCCCCGGCAGAACAGCGCTGGACCCCAGCGCCGGATAGACCAACCACCGCCACCTCCTGTCACCAGGGGGCGCACCCCTCCCAACCTGCTCAACACTGCACCGTACCCCCGTCCTTCCAGTGGCAGCATGATGTCCTCCTCTCCTGATTGGCCAGGCAGTGGGGCACGCATAAGGCAGCAGTCATCATCCTCGAAGGGGGACAGTCCCGAAACGAAGCAGCGTGCCCAGCACAAACAGGTGAGCGGGACTCCCAGCAGGACCCCTCCTCCAGTCTGTTTTAGCTTCTATAGGACTCGTCATTACTTGCCTTTTGTATTGACAGCATTTTTAAGCTTTTTTATTCCTTCTTAATTGCTGTAATGAGCCTAATAATGTTATATTTGGGGAATGTTATCATTATTCAGCTTTCACATAAGGGATATATTTGTTCCCCTGGAGAATAAGCGGTTGGAATTATTGTGTGCAGTGAACCGTTGCTTTATTAAAGACCTTTTTTTTTGTGCGCTAAGGGCTGACATTATTCTGCTGAAATTCTGGTCATGTTTTTTATGATTGACCCAGTTTTGCGAGGAATGATTTCTTCAATAATGACAATTGATTTTACGTTACTATTATTGTTTAAAGTACTGCATCAGGGTATATACATTCAGAAGCAGAATTTTCAGCATTCATGTATAAAATTACATGTATATCAGTTAAATTTTTTATGCAAGCCATATTTGTAAAATTATTTGTAACCCTGGTTTAATATTTGGCAAATATGGCAAAAATTTGTGCCATGAGTATTTTCCTGAAATGAGTGATTGGAAAACATGGTTAGAGGGTTTCTGATCATGTCTTCATGCAGAGAGTTCTATAGTGAGGTCATTGATATCCCTGATATTCTGAACTTCATTTCAGATCACTGGTTATTGATGGAATTTAAGACCAGAGACTAAGCTGGGATTCATTGTTCCTCTTTCTCATACCCTAGTGAAACAGGAAGTGATGGACTTAAACATAGTTTCTTTAGTCTGAGATGAAATATACAAAATATTCTCTTTGATTCTATTTTAATTGCTGTAATTGCTTCAGTACCAATAATTTAGATGTGATTTGCTGAAAAAAATAGCTGTTACAAACAAGAAAAAGCACTTGAGAAAAGAGCGGTTTAGTGCGAATTGAACATGAATTACGTGCATGTGTATTATAAGCAGCCTTTTTTGTTTGCTCAACTGTTCCGAAGGACCAAGTGAGCTATTGCGATGATGCGACAGCCGTCATTCGTCCCTCTCTCGTCTGCTCGTCAACTTTTTTAAGCGACTTCTTCTCAAGTTGTACTCGGCAGATTTGGAAGAGATTTGATTACTAATGTTCCTCTCTTGGCCCTGACCAAGTGTTGATTTTTCTGGCTCGATTTGGATTATAGTCGCCCTGGTCTTTGGTTGAAGAGTTTTGACTCCTCCAGTTCTATTGGTGAGATTTGGATTGGGCATTGTGTAATTATTGTCTTTAGGCCCTCACCAAGTATTGTCGTTTTTTGGCTCGAATTGGAATCCAGTACGGCCAGGCTGGCCTCTCATTGCCTGATACATTTTTGACTTCTCCAGTTTCTCTGGTCAGATTTGGGTCAGGTGTGGTTAATGAATTTGTCTCAGGGGCCTGACCAAGTGTTGTTTTTATTTTTTTTTTGGCTTATTTGAAATCCAGTATGGCTGCCATGGCCTCTGATTGCATTTCAAACTTCTTCTCAAGTTTTACGTAGTAGATTTGGATCAGGCTTGGTATAAATGTTCATCTCATGGCCCTGACCAAGTGTTTTTTTATGTTCAACTTCTTCTGCAGTTTCAAAGGTCAGATTTTCATCACACATGGTGCAAATGTCGGTCCCATGGCCCTGATTAAGTGTTGTTATTTTCAGGTCGAAGTGGGATCTAATATGACTATCTTAGCCTCTAATTGGCTGACATATTTTCAACTTCTTGCTACTTTGTAGATTTGGATCAAACTTGCTTCAAATGACCTCCTCTAAGCCCTGAACAAGTGCTATCAAATATTAAGTCACTTTACAATACAGTACGGTTATTCTGGTTTCTGTTTGGGTGACACATTTTCAATTTCTTCTCAAGTCGTAGTGGGTAGATTTGGATCAAACTTGCTTGAAGTGCTCAAAGCCTTGGGAACTCTCAAGACTGATACACTAACCCACATTTCCTTAAATTACACTGACTTCACGCCAAGTTTATAGTACGTTTACAACTAAAACTGATCGATTACGGTTTGACATCACCTCAGTACTTGCTGTACATAATAACGTGACTATAACAGCATGTCATCGAGTAGACTGATGTTTACTTTATAACTGAAAAATACTGTTGCAATGTCAAACCACTTGAGCAATACAGGCCCAATGGGCCTCTTGTTAATTTTTATGAAGTGTGTCAATAATTCTTCGGCTTACTGTAACAGAGCTGCCTACTCGCCCAGATTTGCCCACCTCTGTACATTCTGCAAGCGCTCATGTGTTTGGCCACACACACTGAATTTTTTCTTGGGGGCCAGGGCCTGTTGTGTTGATTGTTCAGAAAAAACATTTTTAAATGTATATTTCTAATATAATGTCTTAAATGCCTCAGTGTATTCAAATAACAATGCGTAAATCTACGTGTAAATCTAATTTGCCGGAAAATGAAGTTTGATAAAATGAGCCCCTAGCACTTTCCGTGTAATATCTCAGTGGAGGGAAAAGTTTTGACGGGATAACAGTATCTTTTCTTTTCAAACAGCTTGAACATATATTTGGTGTCATTCATACAGTTAATTGACTTTCTGCACACGTTCACTTATACACAGTCATGGAATGCAACATTGACTTTTATTTAAAAATGAACTCCTAGAATATACCGCCAAAATGTGCTTGCAAGGTGTCTTTGTTTCAAATGTGGTGGTTCCACAGCTTTCTGAATTCCAATATAATTGATGATGCATATGTTATGGTGATGCACTTATTTTTCACTATAATTTTGAAAATGCACATTCATAAATTTAAACTGTTTTTCACTTCTGTGTAGATGAGGTCTTGGAGAACATCTACTTGTAAAAATCTAATTGGGAAAAGTTGATTTACTGAACTAGCCTAGCCAGAAAACAGTTTTGTGGGGGTTTTCTAATGGCAAACTGTAACTTAAACAAATCAAAATGAACTGGGATACTGTAGAAACAGGTTTGCGACAATTTAAGTCTTCATTTCATCAATACTAAACCAATTTTTCTTTTAATTAATTTATTTATCTCATACTTGGTTTATTTGGGTGCCATTTTTCCTTTTGTTGTGGCTGCTTGTCTGCAAGAACGCTGACAGCTGCTTCATTTTTTAGACAGCGTAATAGATAGAAGTAGAAATTACTAATGACAACTTATAAGCTTCATTCCTCAAAAAGACTTTCTCTCATAATTAAGCCAATATTAGCAGGTTCATTGTGGTTATTTTTTCATTATTGAGGCCTTGATTTTGTTACGGAGAATGTTTATTTTTGTACAATAAAAGTATTAATGGAGCACTCTTTCATAGTGCTATGGTATTCAAGATGTCTGACTCACAAGCTTCATGGGCAACGTCCCTGCAAGCTCAGCGGGGGTATACCCCGGTCCCCACTTCCTGCTTCGCTTAACTTGGTGCGAAAATTTCTGTATTTGCGAAGTTCCTCTGTTGGCAGCTCTGACTTATTTGGGATTTCATTTCAAAATACATTTGCCTTTGTAGCCTTTGCTTGGACCCAAGATGCGTTGACCATTTGACAAATGTTTCAAAATGCCACAGCAGGCTCCTTCCTCTGGTTTCATGGCCATTGGACAGGTTTTTTAAATTGGTGACCATTGTGAGGAGACCTTTGCTTGCTGCACCTTTTTCTTAAGGTGTTCAGGAATCAGATCCATTAGAGGTACTTGCTGGCTTCATGGTCTTGTGGCATTGGGAGTCTGGGAGTACAGTAGACAGGCTGAATGAATGGTGTGTCGTGCCGGTGCTGTGAGCCAAGAATAAATGCTCGTTCCTATTGTTGTGACTTCTTCTCAGATAACTTGTGAATGAATCTTCATTAAATCTTGATTAAACAGACCTTAATGTAAGTTACTACAGGGCTCACCTTAGAAAACTTTATTTCTCTTCCTCTATCTGGAAGTGCACGCTCATGCGCACACTCGCACACACATACAAGCGCGCTAGCACACATCCACACACACACACGCACATAGTTAAGTTTGTTGGTATTTTGACAGCTTTTAGGGGTTTGTTAAGGGAAGCTCAGTCCAAAGCGTTTGAGAGTTTGGATCTTATCATATGTGTCTGGACACTTCAGAGTTCATTCATCTGCATCCCATCAGCCATCAAATTATTAAATCAGATCAATAGTCAGTTTTACAGTCCTGCACCTTAATGCAACTTCATATTTTGCAATGACTGTCACAACCATTCAGTTTCATTTTGTCACTCAGTTTCTTTCCTCTATTAAATTATGAAAATCATATTATCACTCCCCCAGTCCCCTTGGTAAATGTTGTGATCACTTTGGTTTCTTAACTTAGTGGTTTACAGCTTTGTTCTATTGTAGATATAAGTTTGGATAAAAATAATTTCCTACTGCGACTCCTTTATTGAAAATAGAGCGAGCTGTTTTTGTAAAAACAGTAGCTTATTTTAGGCCATAATGCATTGCTGCAGTTTTTAATAAGCATCTTTTGACCAAAAGTGTATTTTATTAAACAATGTCCTCAGGATCACTTGGCCGGAATATATGGAGGTAATTACTCTGAAAACCATTATCAGCATAATTCTCAACTATCTATTTATTGTTGCTGTTATTGTTATTTTTGTTAAAGGGGATGAAAGTGTTGGTCACGATTAAGAGCTCTTGGCTAATCCTTCTCGCATGGAAGCTACAAAACCCTTAGCCACAGTGCATTCCTGTAAAACTCCAGTGATTTCAATTCAACTGGGAATTTTTCGAGCGGAATTGCATTAGATTTCAGGAAGGGCTTGTTCCAGGAAGGGGAGAGAAGGAGCCACAGTGATGAGGTCATATGCCCTTTCCCAGGCCAGTCAACATGAGTAAGAAGGACATATCCTGCCGGAGACTGGGGTCAGAAATGGCGAAGGGTAGTCATTGGAGGAGGGGTAGAGCTCTTCGGGATGAATGGGTTTGTGTTTGAGAGAGAGGGAGAGAGAGTAACCCTCTCATGTGTTATTGATTATGTCCTTTATTGAGCCCCACTCTGGTAACAGTGATATGCTTGTCAGTGGATCATTTTGATTGGTTGTAATTATAGACAGCAGTCGATCGTTGTCCTCAACTAGCGCAGTTTCTGAATAGAAGTCGCCGCAAGGACATCCCAGCCCCCATAATGCATTGCTGTCCCTTAGGGACTAATTGATTGATGGAATCTTGGTCCCAGTGTGTGGTCATGCAGGCTTGATTAACATGATCTGATTTGGTGTTCAAGCTGTCCTTTGTCTGTTTAACCACCCATGGATCGTCTATAATGGTCTGTTCCTGAAGATAGTCTGTAAAATTTTGAATTCCTTTTTTGCATGGAATAAAAATCTAAACACTGCACTTTTAGAGAAAGCTAATGTTATAATATTACATTTTTAATTAGGTCTGGACTTAGAAAAAAAAAAAAAAAAGGTTTAACTGGTCATTAAGTGTTATCCTTGTCAGTTTATCCCGATTGTTAATGCTCAGTTAGCTGTCATAACATGAACCACTGTGAAAACCAAAACTAAATGGATTCACCACACTCCAGAGTTCAATTGAAGACCCATCCAGCATCAAAATACTCCCAGTCGAGGATACAAAGGCACTGTTATTAAACTTTCATTAACGCTTAGACTTATAATTTTTTAACTGTTGAGAATTGCCTCCATTCCAAATGTGTGGCCCAGTCCCTCTTTTAAATCGACATTTTCCTCGGTCTCCGTCTCAGATCTCCACATGTGCTCATGTATCAGTAACAGCTGCATGGAATATTTAACCAGCGCACTATCAGACTATAATGTTGGCTCCATTCTCATATCACATCTGATCATTTATTTATCTTTGCAGAAATATACAAATCTTTCCTAATCTTTGTCGATCACACGCACTCTGGGACTTGTTCATTCCTTTATGGGGAAGAAATAAACGCTTATTATCCACTGAGAGTTTATTACCTTTTTACAGCCTCAATTTTGACCGAGGGACGGAACAAGCGAATACGTCCCAGCCGCTACAGCCCCCCCACCCCAACCCACCCCACCACCCTTCCAACAGCTGCCCCTTCCCTGCTTCAAACAACATCCCCATTACAGCTTTGTTTTCCCCCCATTTTTAAATGCAGATTTGATTTCCCTCATTTCCTTGCTCATGTATTTATTGTGTTGGTTCCACTAGGCCCCATCCCCAGTGAACCCTCATGCTCTGGACCGCACCGCCGCCTGGCTATTGAATATGAATATGCCGTATTTAGATCACGAGGGAATTGAGCCAGATCCCAAACACAGGGACGACCTCAGAAACACAGAGGAGCGCACTCAGATCGAAAAGGTAAATTCACTACCCCTCCCCCTCACCCCTACGTCCTTATACCCTGTCCTCACCCACCCGAACCCACCTCAAACAGCCCTCCCCCCCACCTCTTAGAAATAACAAACCAAACCAACACCTCATTTAGTGAGAAAGTAAATACTTTGCATGATCTAACAGTGGCAGTTACATAGGATATTAAATGTTCAAAAGATGATTGACAAATATGGTTATTTTAATTATTCATCATATTATTATTATTTGTTTGCCAAATAAATTATTTTTGCTATTGTTGCTGTTCTACTGAGCTCGAGTTATAGTAATAGCTGTAGTACAAACCCCCAATTCCAATGAAGTTGGGCTTTGTGTGAAAAGTGAAGAAAAATAAAATGCAATGACTTGCAAATCCTTTTCGACTTATATTCAATTGAGTACACTACAAAGACAAGATATTTCATGTTCATACTGATAAACTTGATTGTTTTTTTTTGGAAATAGTCACTCATTTTCAATTTAATGCCGGCAACACTTTCCAAAAAAGCTGGGACAGGGACATGCTTACCGCTGTGTTACACCACCTTTCCTTTTAACAACACTCAATATGCATTTAGAAACTGAGGACACTAATTATAGAAGCTTTGTAGATGGACTTCTTTCCCATTCTTGCTTGAAATACGACTTCAGTTGCTCAACAGTCTGGGGTCTTCATTGTCGTATTTTGTACTTCATAATGCGCCTCACATTTTCAATGGGAGACAGGTCTGGACTGCAGGCAGGCCAGTCTGTTACCCACTACAAAGCCACGCTGTTGTAACACTTGCAGAATGTGGCTTGGCATTGTCTTGCTGAAATGAGCAGGAACATCCCTGAAAAAGATGTCACTTGGATGGCAGCATATGTTACTCCAAAAGCTGTATGTACCTTTCAACATTAATGCTGCCTTCACAGATGTGCAAGTTACCCATGCCATGGGCACTAACACGTCCCCATACCACAGATGCTGGCTTTTGAACTTTGCACTGATAGCAATCTGGATGGTCCTTTTCCTTTTTAGCCCGGAGGACACGACGTCCATGATTTCCAAAAACAAGTTGAAATGTGGACTTGTCGGACCACAGCACACTTTTCCACTTTGCGTCAGTCCATCTCAGATGAGCTCGGGACTAGAGAAGCTGGTGGCGTTTCTGGGTGTTACAACGTTCGCTTTGCATGGTAGAGTTTTAATTTGCACTTGTAGTTGTAGTGACGAACTGTGCTAACTGACGATGGTTTTAGTGTTCCTGAGCTCACATGGTAATATCCTTTACAGAGTGATGTCGGCTTTTAATGCAGTGCCGCCTTAGGGACCAATAGTCACAGGCATTCAGTATTGGATTTTGGCCTTGCCGCTTACGTATAGAGATTTCACTGGAATCTCTGAATCTTGTGATGATATTATGGACTGTAGATGGTGAAATTCCTAAATATCTTACAATTACATGTTGAGAAAAGTTGTTATTTAAACTCTTGGACTATTTGCTCAAGCAGTTCTTCACAAAGTTGTGAACCTCGCCCCATCCTTAACGACTGAGCCTTTTGGGGAGGCTCCTTTTATATCTAATCATGACACTCCCCTGTTTCCAATGAACCTGTTCAACTGTGGAATGTTCCAAACGTGCTTTTTGAACATACCTCAGCTTTCCCAGTCTTTTGCTTCGGTCCCAGCTTTTTTGGAACGTGTTGCAAGCATCAAATTCAAAATGAATGAGTATATCCAAGAGAAACAATAAAGTTACTCAGTTTAAACATGAAATATCTTGTCTTTTGGTGTACTCAATTGAATTAAGGCTGAAAAGGATTTGCAAATCATTGCATTCTGTTTTTATTCACATTTCACAGAACGTCACAACTTCATTGCAATTGGGGTTTGTACATAGAAGCAATAAAGGTGTTCACAGGTGTAAGTAGGAAAACCTCAGTTCAGTTATAGTATGATAGTACTAGAGGACCAGTAGTATCATATGTAGCATCTAATGTGTTCTGAAGTCTAAAAATCACCACATACGTAGCGCTTGAGTTTTGTTTTCATCGTTGGGTAAAGCCATGCACCTGCCTGCCTGTACTTTTTCCTTACTAAAGCAATACCAGTGCTGCATCTGTACCTAGGGAAAGCTACAAGAGCCCTCCATAAGTTTATTCACCTCATGAGACTGCAGCATCCTCATTTGAGATTCACTTGTTCGTTCATCCTCGCTGAAATCAGATGCGCATGGGGCTCCCCTTCTCTCTCCAGTTGGGAGAGACTGGTTTGGCTTTCCAGTCATGCAGACGGTGAGAGCAGCATGTATCTGTCTCTCACAGGTCCTTTTCAGATCCATTTAGTTCGCACACGTGTTTCAAAGCCCTGAGATTGACAGCATGAAGTTATGCAGCTACAGTAGCTTATTTTGACAGGGCTGCACGCAATCTTTTGGGCGTTCAAGACCAGATTATTGAACAAACCACCATCATCTACATCCATGTATGCTGGATGTCCTCAATGAAGGTGTTTTCGATACTTGAATTGAGATTCTCAGACTTTATTAGTGGTTTTTTTTTTTGGTTTTTTTTTGCTGGTCAATTCCATATATCTGGGCAAGTTTTGATTACATGGTTCTTATCATGAGGATTTATTTTTCTATATAGAAGAAACAAATTATGTAATTGCATGTTACCTAACATTATCTTTTATACACTGCCCTCCATAATTATTGGCACCCCTGGTTAAGATGTGTTCTTTAGCTTCTAATAAATTCTATTTTTTTCTAAATAATATAGGACCACAATGAAAAAAAGAGGAAAATCCAACCTTTAATTCAAGTGCATTTATTCAGTGGGGAAAAAAATCCCACATTAAAAAATTATTCTTTTACATCAAATCATGTGTGCCAACCCCCTTTTGCCAACAAAACAGCACCTAATCTTCTCTTATAATGTTTCACAAGATGGGAGAATACAGAAAGAGGGATCTTCCACCATTCCTCTTTGCACAATCTCTCATCCAGCGTCCTGGGTCCTCTCCTCTGCACTCTCCTCTTCAGCTCACTCCACAGGTTTCCAAATGGATTGAGGTCTGGGGACTGAGATGGCCATGGGAGAAGGTTGATTCTGTGTCTGGTGAACCATTTCTGTGTAGATTTGGCCACATGTTTAGGGTCATTATCTTGCTGAAAGACCCAGTGACGACCCATCTTCAGCTTTTGTGCAGAGCCCACCAGATTTTGATTTAAAATGTCATGGTATTTCAAAGCATGATGCCATGCACCCTAACAAGGTTCCCAGGGCCTCTGGAAGAGAAACAGGCCCACAGCATCACCGATCCTCCCCCATACTTCACAGTGGGCATGAGGTGCTTTTCTGCATACTCATCTTTTGTGTTCCCCCAGACCCTCTTAGAGTTTTTGTTGCTAAAAAGCTCTATCTTGGTCTCATCTGACCAAAGCACACGGTCCCAGTTGAAGTCCCAGTACCGCTAAGCGAACTCCAGACATTTGCGTTTATGATTGTGAGTGAGAAAAGGTTTTTGCCGTGCATGTCTCCCAAACAGCTTTTTGGCATGTAGATGGCGCCTGATGGTTGTTTTGGAGACTTTGTGACCCCAAGATGCAACCGTGGTGGCAAAATAACCTTGTGTCCTCATCCAGGCTTGTTCACCACTGTTCCAGTTGTTTTAAACTTCTTAATGATTCCTCTGACAGTAGATATGGGCAGATCCAGGCAAGTGGCTATTTTCTAGTAGCCATTACCTGACTTGTGAAGGTCGACACACATCTGCCTTACTTGAATGGTGTGTTCCTTTCTCTTTCCCATGTTGAAGAGTGGATAAGAGGAATGGCCTCTGCGTCATGTCATATTTATACCCCAGGGAAACAGGAAGTGATGAATTACCAGTTAAATGTTCCTAGATACTCTGAACAACTTTGTAAACTACAGTAGAAATGACAGAAATACTTCAATTATTTCCTAGGAATTGTTAGGGGTGCCAATAATTGTGGAACAGGTGATTTTATGAAAAATAATTATTTCTTAGTCAGGGATTTTTTTCCACTTAAAATTCACTTGAGTTGAAGGTTATATTTTTCTACAATTTATATTATATACAATAAATATATATAATATAATAATATATTATATTATAATTATATATATTTTTCAGTGTGAGAGTATGCTTCTGCATTAAAATTTGAATTTGTTTTAAGGCTTTTAACACATCTTAAATAGGGGTGCCAAAAATTATTGAGGGCGCTGTATAACAACAAGTAAGCTACAATAACTCCTCCTTTTGGTCCCGGCCTTTGTTTGGACTTCCTACTTTTAACTGTCTAATAATAACTTCAGTGTTAATCACATGAAAGTTCTGCAGCTATTTACGAGATGTAAACAAGACAGGTTTGATTATTAGTCACTGCAGATCTGCAAAGCTTTGTATTTCAATCACGCGTAATAAAGACGAAAATAGTCTGTGATGCTGATTTCGAAATAGAAACTCACCTAGCGGGGCAGAATGCTGTCTCATGTGGCGCCAATGGTTTCACGGCATTAGCATAAAAATGATCTGCTTCAAGCCAGCTATGGTTGGATGTGTTTTGGTTAATATTCACACTTTTCCCAATGTGACGGGAAAGAATGTTCCATTCAGGGCTGAACAGTGGAATTTTTGCCAGGCCTGTTACTCATCCTGTTTGAAAAGTACCTGAGAAACTGCTGGAAATTGAATGGAAACAGTCTTAGTGTGCATCCAAGACCATCTTCAGGCAGGTTGTCCCCGCAATGAGCAATGAGCCTGCGTATCTCTACAGAGCTTGCAAGCGTCTACAGTTCTGATGAGTTGCTTTGTGAAACTTGTAATAACAGAGAATTACATGGGGCGGAAGTTTTACTTGAAGTATATAATGGCAGATCTGGCCTTGTTCCTTATGGTCACTTGGAAGATCTTCTGCATGGGAGCTGTTGACGGAAGCATATGGAGTCGGAAAGCAGTCAAGACGAGGAAGCAACGGAACGGAGGAGAACCTTTATGAATGAAAGTGTGTAAATTTGACACTGAATTTTTCTGGTGATGTAATTTTGGCAGTCAGAGAGAGGGTTTGTGTGGACCAGCAGTGCGGCTGTGCGGAGAAGTGCACAGATCCTACTAATCATCATCTGTGAAGGCCTGGCTGCTCTGCAGCGCCCTGCAGCACTCTCCCCACTGCTCTTTATGAATTATACAGCACCACCCTGCCTCCGCCAGCACAGTTCTGCCTCGCCCACGTCCACAGCAGTCACAGCAACTGCAGGCAAGCAGGACTTCATGCAGAAAGCCAAGAAAATGGCTGGTGCTATCTGGTGCCGTCAATGAGTAGTCTTGGATACATAAGTTAAAAGATGCGCTTCAAAATCCAAAAATTGAGTCGCTTCAGGCATTTTATTTCTGTATTTAGGTATAAAATATTTAGTGCATGAGACAAAAGAATGTCATCAGTGAGGTGAGATAGTGTACATTGCGCAGAATTTACCAATGGCGTAAGATGATTTCACTTGTCAAGCAAGAAGTTGAAAGCATATAGTTTTAACTTGTGAGAGCAAGATAAAAATTTATTATTTCATTACTAAACAGTCTCTTTTTTGCAGTGTTATTTTCCTCATTCGACTAAATTGGCAATCATTTGTACAAAAATAGCCCGTGGCTCATGTCTTTTTTTGGGTTTCATATGCATTTTAAACAGTTCTGCGGCGCTATCATTTTGAGTCGACATCCCTAGCTGATTGGCTCTGCAGCAAGGGGAGTGTTACTTTTATTGACACACTAAAAAGGGGCTGTGCTCTGCCTTGTAAATGTTTATCAGTCCAGTGGGCCAACATATCTCCCTGTTTTAAAAGGGAAAATTAATTTTGTCTCATTTTTTTGAGTATGACAAGCTTTTGTCAAATGTGTCTGCTTTCTGTATATGTGACTGTTTTATGAAGGATGTCTCCTCATTTAAGCTAGAGTGTTTTCATTCTGGCAATAACAAGGCTGTTTGATAGCCAAACCATTTCTAAATTACCCCTCAGAGGCAAAATGTATAGAGTACATTTACTAAACAAATCAGTTTCATACCGTTTTACCCAAAACTTTACCACGTTGTCAGCGATTCAATTTGAGCATGAATCTGATCAACCAAAGTCCAAAGTACCAAAGTATTGACAACAGTAACATCATAGCCGTCAGTGGCTGGATCCGAGCTAATCTATTTGCAGCTCTTTCTTTTGTTAGATTTTTTTCCTATTGTAATATGATATATGGAGGGAGAAGAACTTTAGCACAGCGGGGTGCTAGTGTGAAAAGAATTTGAAATAAATTTACTGGAATCACAGAACACTATTTTTGCTCTTCTCTGGAGGGTGCTTTCAGAGTTCTACTTTTTGACAGTTTGACCTTGCAACTGTTGATGTATATTTTTATAAATCTGTGTGGGATTTTATTCTTTTCCTGGTTTCCCTGACCCAGCAGGAATGCGCTTTAAAACATCTCATGTCACAGTTTTAGGGCAGGAAAAGCTTTTTTCTTTTCTGTTTCAGACCTTCACTCCCGCCTTACTTTCTCACACAGCTCCACTGCAGGCAGGGGGCTGCAGACCCGAGCCAGAGGTTTGTGATAATGAAGACGACCTGCACAGGGAGACAGATTTATTCCTCTGAACAAAGGATTGTCTCCTAGAATCATTATTCTAATGGTTTCTTCATGAGGGAGCGAAATCATTAAGGGACAAAACAAGCGCAATGTAGCATGAAGTATAAAAAGAGCTTACAAGATACTGAAAGTACGATATTCCACAATATTTACCATGCGGGCAGATGAAGACAATCAGGATATGTTTTCCCTGGGCCATTGTGGTCTTGTGCTGCATGCATACAGTTCCACTGTTATGATTCTTGTTTTTGCATATGTTTTACGTATCTTGCACACTGACTAGTGGCTGTTACTTACACTTTTACGCATTATTTTTTTTTTTACTATATGAATTACAGAATGTTGAATGATCCTCAATGTGATTTCACGACCTGTGTATGTATATGTAGCTACATGCTTCTTTCACGTGAATGCAACGAAGGGTCTTCGTTTTTTTAACGAAGACCCTGCTGGTTGAACCATTTAAGAATTACATTGGATGGTGTAAAAATGCAGTGTACGGACATCTTGCCCCCTCGCTCAGGAAATGCTAATTATAGTCTCTGCTCCACTGGTTTGTGTATCTACAGTACCAGCAGGAGATCGCCATCCTGCAGGAAAAGTTGCGGATCTCCACGCAGAAGCTGGAGGAGTATGAGTCCAGGCTGAAGGGGCAGGATGACCAGGCCCAGAAGATGCTGATGGAGTACCAGGCCCGGCTGGAGGAGTCCGAGGAGAGGCTGCGCCGGCAGCAGGACGATAAAGAGCTCCAGATGAAGGGCATCATTAGCAGGTGATCTCAGACAGCAGCATTAGCGCTTTAGCTGGCTGCTTCATGGAAACTTCCAGAACAAATTCTAAAGAGTTCATAGCTCCTAACTATTCCACAAAACATTTTGTGATTTGCCTATTCACTAGACACTATAAAAATGATGTGTTCACTCAACTTGAAGTCAAGCCATCTGGTTTGTTCGACAGAGTTTTGTTTTGTGAATGTAAAGAGTCAATTATATGAGGGATAAACTTGACTCCATACATTCACTGAGCTTTATATTCACAATGTGTAAAAACAACTTGTTCGCACAACTTGACTAAGTCAAGTCATCTTGTTGCATTGACTGAGTTATTTTTGTGAATGAAGAGTCAAGGTTATCAGTACCAAATTTGACTCTTCACACTCACAGAACTGAAATCAGTCGATGCAGTACGATGACTTGATTTTATCAAATAGATAGAACAAGTATTTTTTTTTATAGTGGAAGTCTTCGTCTATATCTTGGGGATTTAAAGAGTTGGTGGTTGAAATGCAGTGCTTTCATATCATGAGCCTTTTTTGTGGAACAACTGAAATAGTGTTTTTAGCCTTTTCTGTGTTGGAAGGAGTTACAGTACCTTCTTGTGTCTTTCCAGTTTGATATAAATAGAGCGTATTTCCCTGCAGATTGGGGTGGTGTACACTGCCTGTGTGATGCCTGGTATGTGATGAGACTAAAGCTGACACAATCTGCTGCCGTGTGATGTCAGGCGACAAGCACTTCCCTGTTTGCCTCCTCTGATTGCTAGCAGCTAACATGGTTTAAACTGACTTATTTTAATATATAATATAATGGCTGTGAAATCTTACTGTGTATAGATTTCACTAACATGCCTTGGAATGCTATCCATTGCACTCAAATGGTTGCCCCTACAAACTCACTCGTACTGCTGAAGGTGCATTAATGTACTACTTGTTCCTGTTTGCTGTCTGTGACCTCAAGTGAATGTGGTGATTAAGTTGCTTGAGCGCAGCACTGTGGCTGAGTCAGCCATGTTGGGGTTCACAAACCCTGAGGAAGAGAACAGAGGTCAAAGTTCACCCACTAACCTCAGACTGTTTCCTCTGATGTAAACATCTGAACTACAACTTCACCCCCTGCAGTCAGCAGGGAGGCTTCTTCTGAAAAGGCGGGAGGACTGTGCTCATATTAGTAGTGACGACTGCACACGGCCTCACTGTTCCAGAGAAAACGAGCAGGAAATACTCAGATCCCCCACCACGGGATGGCTGATATCTGGTCTGAAAACAAAATGGGGTGGTGGAACTGACTGACGGATAGAAGGACAGAAGGAAGTAAGAAAAGGCACATCTACTCAACACGATGTAGCCATGTATAAAATTTTGTTGAGAAATATTGAACGGTTCTAGAGTTCTGGCCCGGAAGAGAACTGGATGGCTGATATCTGGCCTGGTCATATAAAGAGGTTGAGGGACAGACAGAGGGACAGAGGGATGGACTGAAGTATGAAAAGCCACATCTACACAATAAGATTTATGTATGTAGGTATTAAATTTCATTTAGAAATAATTAGCGGTTTAGGAGCTCTGGACTGGTAAAAAAGGCTGACGGTCGGACTCGCACAAGGACAACGATCATTCCTATCTCCTAATCCCCTCTGTAGCAGGGCATAATGAAGCTCTTTTTCTTTATGTTCTCTTACACAGTGAAATTCCCATTTCTATGATAGCTAAGATGGACTGCAGAATTCCATATTTTTTTTATATTTTTTGTCCTGTTCTCAGGTTAATGTCCGTTGAGGAGGAGCTAAAGAAGGACCACTCAGATATGCAGGCCGTGGTGGACTCCAAGCAGAAGATCATTGAGGCTCAGGTCAGTCCCTGCACAGACATTATTTGTATTTTGGCTGCAGTATTTCCATCAATCAATAGTGGAGGATTCCACTGTGAATGCGCCCATGGAGTGTGCTTGTAGAACTGATACTAGAAGAGCTAGCATCAAATAGCATTATCTTGTATATGCTTCTCTCCCCTCCCATTGCAAACATTTTATTCTCAAATAATGGAATGCGTGACTTTATTATGCTACTGGTTAAAGATCTGGATCTGGTAGCATCAAAAGTTCACAATCATGCTCATTTCTGCTGTCTGCTAAAAATGGAGGAGCTCACAGACATGAAGTGTGACTCATAGGCCTGTATTGCACTCATAAATCCTTATTAATTTGTGTAGGCCTAATTGTACGCATTTATCAATCACAGATCCTACCTAATTCCTCCAATTATCACCCAATCAATGTGTTTTAGCAGGGGAAGCAAGGAAAAATTAATGTCTTTGGTCCTATGTGGTAATACGGTAGTTGCCAATGTAAAAATGGAGCGAAAAATGCATTTGTTGAAAGTCTCTGCAGCAGCATGAAAAGTGAGATAGAGGCTTCTGTTTTACAGAAAATAACGGAATTTCAGCGAAGTCATGGATAGTGAGCATTTCTAAAATGAAAGAAAGTGGTCAGGTTGCAAAAGCGTGCGATGATGTGCCGGGTGCAAAAATTACTTTTGGGTCTCCCTCCACACCCACTCATTCACGAAATGCGCACTGATCCAGTCCGGTCAGTTTTCACATATTAATAGAACCATGAACTGCAGTGCACTGATGGAATATAAAGGCATCACATCGGTTAGTGTATCAGCAGAAGCACAATGGGCGTAACATGCTTGATTTGCTTTCTAAGATAAATTGGCTAATGCGATATAGCTTCCCAAAGTCTTGCACTGCAGAATAGCAGGCCAGCCATCTAGTAGAAGCAAGTACAAGTTAACAAATGATGTTAATGTAATTAACATTTATAATGAACCGTAACCATGTCAAACAATAGATAAATCATTTTGCTATTTATTCTTTGATGGCATGATAGTTTATTGCATTGTAAGAAAATGTTACCAACCACCATTATAATTTATTCGCTGGATAACTTGCTAGCTAATGAGCTAGCTACGATGCCGGCCACAACATAACTGCTACACCGATCACGGATCTTGAAATGCTTGTAGGTCGGTTTCTGTGCAGCCCAACATGGTTTCTACATCGACCAGTTTTAACACAGTTTTTTTGAAGAAGAGCCCAAATCTGACCTTACCGTTATGTTCACCCATCAAAATTTTAAAAGCAAGAAGCATCTGACCAGAAATACATGACATAATAAAGCATAGCTGTCAGTGCCAAAATAGTGGTGAAATTTTATCAACAAAAAAAATGTCAATAGAAGCAAAAAAGCACTCCTTTGGGGCATTTCAACTCATTTCAATTTGGGGGAACAAGAGGAAATCTCCCATTTTCAGACCCACGTTAATCTACATTTCTCTGGTATTTTTTAATCATTCAACAGATTTTTGTAAATGGAAAATCTCCAGCTAAGAGTCCATTTGAACCTTATACAAAAAGTGGGAGCTAGCTCGGCTGCTAACGTTACATACAGCTGCCGACTGTGTTGAAAAGGCAAAATGGCCTGGCTGGGAATAATAAATCAGTGACATCTAGAAAAAAAAGTCCGGCCCTGACAGAGTTGCTCTCGGCAGCTAGTCTGCTAACTTAATTAGTTAACTTAGCCAGCTATCTAGATAGCATTGTGGCTAGCTAAGGCGAAAATTAGCTCACCAGCAGGCGCTCGCCATCCATTATTCATCTGCGGTGGCACACTGCGGCACATCACATGAGCAGACGAAAATATGAATACCCCATCTTCTTCTTCTCTTCTTTCTTTTTTTGTTTCCATTCTTGTGTTTTTCTTTGATGCCTGGATTTTCAGTTCAGTCACATCACTGAGAAAGGCTTGCTAACAAAAATAGCTCGCTTGGACGTTTGATTGATCACCATATTTCCCATAAGTCACCACAACAGGAAAGCAAACAGAGGGATATTTTCCTTAATATTTGCAGAAAATATGCACCCTAAACACTGTCAATTTTAATTAAAAAAATTAATCACCTCAGCCTAACGGAGGCCCCTACACATTTGCTTGAGTATAAGACATAGAATGATTAAATACTTCAAAATTTGTGTCTACATGAAAGAGATTTGTTTGACTTCGGTGCTGCTTATACCACTAATCTGCTGTCAAATAGTTGTGTGCAGTGATGATTATGCACTTAACAAAATGAAGATATACTAGAAACCAAGTATTATTCAAGTGTTTTTTTTTCATGTAATATTGGATCATATAGATGAAAGTAAGTAAACGGATAAAAAGTATATAGTAAAAACAAAAAGACCAATGCCTTTTTGAGAGAAAAAGTCAATATCTTGTGTGGCATAGTTTTCTTCTTTTTTTTTTACTTCCTCACTTGCTAAACCATTCCATATGGTTTGAAGTTCATTCCAAAAAGATTATTTCAATGTTACAATAGATTTTCTCTCTCAGATTAAGGTCTGGATTTATGGCAGGCCAAGTCATAGCTTTCATGTCACCAGATGTTTTCTTCCAAATGAAGTAATTTTTGCACAACTCATAAGTGTGTTAAGGGTCATTATCTTATTGAAAATGAAATCCCCAACCAATCAGTTTCTTTACGAATGCATGCCTCCCAAGGATGCTGTGATAATTCTTTTGATCCATGATTCCGTCGACTGTTAGATCACTGGTTCCTTTTGAGCAGGCTGAACCCCAAACCCTCAAACCACCTCCATGTTTTACTAAAAGGGTTAAATAGTCGTTTTTGAAATGTTAGCAACTCGACAGCTTACGTAAGTTCAGCGTTTGGTGAGAAAATTTCAAATTTTGATTCATCGGTCCAAAGGACTTCCCAGTCCATTGCTGCCCAGTCCTTGAATTTTTCAGCAAAATCAAGTCTTCTTTGATGTTACTAGCTCTTGGCAGCAACACAACCAATCAGACCATTTTCACACAGACGAAATGGTAAATCTTGATACTTTAATCTCTTAACCCCTTTGCGCAGGATACAAATATTGCCATTTTTTCCTGTTATGCATGAGCCTATTTAGGCTTTATAACTCAGTATTTGTGTTACAGAGACTGGAAAATTATTCCATGTGAAGAAAGACATTTGGAAATTCAATTTACTTGAAGTATAAGATACTGGCTTCTGATCATAACATTCACATCGCTAGTTGAACTAATGTTAGTGTATGGTACTGCATTGACAGTTTTGCTAGTCACGTGCCCCAAACATACACAGGCCTGGGTGCTACTGCGCCCCTTGCTTCCCCTGTAATTTTCGCCACTGAGATGGTCCAATTTGAAGTTGGGAGAAAAGAAAACGTTACATTGAATATTAAATAGGAGAACAAGGCGAGCTGTGTTATCGTGTGTCATCCGAACGTGAAATTGACGCGCAGCTCCCTTTTCAGCATTCAACAACATGAATCAGCAACACTCTCGCCTCACTTCCAACTCATTTTGCTTGATGCCCACGCAGATATGGTTGGGTTCTGTTCTATTATTTATTCAAATGTTTATATTGCTGTTTTGGTATTTACATTAGTTGCTGTTTGGCTTAGAAATATAGAATCAATACACAGTGAAATATCTGTGTGAAAATATGATAAATTAAAGCTTAAAATAAGTGAAGTTAAGTACAATTAGTTTGGAAAGATTTTTTATTTGCCAGGGTAGTATTGATCACAAGACATGTAAAATAATTTGTGCAAGTTATTTGGCATGCTGCAGTCATGAACTAAACAATTGCCTTGTAACCTAATGGATGGCACCTCACCTTGAAAAAGAGCCCAAATTGAATGTTCTAGACTGGGATAGTCTAAGAACCGACCTGAAATCGGACAGGCCATTGAATGTGCTTTAGACTGTAGGCTGGGCAAAGCCTCGCCAGGGCAGATGGTCTGGTGGGTGTCAAACTTCTAATATTCTTCAATGATATTGATGCAAACAATTTGCACCCTAAACTGCTGAATATGACCTCTTTATTTGAGATTGCATTCATTTTTTAAATTTACATTGGTCTCCTCAAAATTGCCCACCCATTGTGGATGAAAATTAGAACTAATTAACCTATTATCGGGCAAGGAACGATATTTGATAACTTCAGTCGGCATCCAAAGTGGCGCCCCCATGCCTCTCTGTGAGGCAGTAGACCAGCTGCGATTTCTCCCAGCCAATAAGAAAATCAGGCTATATCACAGACAGAGAAATCAGGGTGTTCGACCAATCAGCAGTGGCCAAGAGCGTCTCAAACTTCTTTTCTTCTCCAGACCTCTCACAGTGCGGTTGTGTCCCCAGTCCCACTCACAAGGACCTAACATCAGAACTCATGAAAGAAAACTGAGGAAAACTCAGGCATTATAAAGTTGAAAAGGTTTGCTAAAAGTTGAGGTAGGGGTTGTTTGTGTAGGATTTCTAGAAATCAGTTAAATTTTATGTGAAAAAAAATTTGGTAGTGAGGTCATATTTGATCACACACCCTTTTCATTTTTTTAGTGCCCTATAAAGGGTTGAAGGTGACAGTGGTTTAGCCTCTTGAAGATTTGTATCATGCAATTCCAGTGTACTGCACAGCAAATCTGAAGTAAAATTGTTTATTGTCCAAATAAATACAGAAAGCAATGTGTCTACAATATAATTGCATGTTTATAAATGCCAAGGGAGGAGAGCACTCATACTGCTTTGTTGCAGAGCTGAACTCTGAAGACTTTGCGTAGGTGTTAAAATGGCACCAAGGGCTCAGAGACCCGTCAGAATGTGGGTGTTCAGTCAAATAACCGACAGAAACTTGTGCTGATCTGCCCAGAGGCCACCTGTGTCAGTGGGAATTAAAAGGATGTGTTCAAGCTTTTTACACAATGAGTGAGAGGGCTGAACCGTACCTGGGGTACTTGTATAGTCCCAGAACGGATCTTCTCTTTACCGGTGTCTTATTATTGGTCTCCACCTTTACCTAATATGACACAAACCTGTGCTGTCTTATACAGTTTAAAAGTGTATATCAAAGACTGAAAACCTGAAGGGTCAAAATAGTCCTTATTTTAATGAAAAAGGAAATGGTAAAGAGTAGAAAGATTAAATTTAAAACTAAGTACAGATCAGTATGATGGGTCACTTTAGACTCATGCTGTTTTCAACAAATGCATCACTGTAGATGGGTTTTTTCAAATGAAAGAGGTAACATTGGTAACTAATGGCTCACCTTCAGAATAGTTGGTTAATAGGCAGGGAAACTGTGATCTTTACCGTGCTATGAAAAATTATTTGCTCCCTTGCTGATTTCTTCTCTTTTTGCAAATTTGTCACACTTAAATGTTTCAGGTCAGTCAACTCATTTTAATGTTAAAAGAAGACTACCTAAGTCAACACAAAATGCTATTTCCAAATTGTGATCTCATTTATTGAAGGAAAAAGCTATCTGACCCTACCACCTGCCCCTATATGAAAGAGTAATTTCCCCCTTAGTCACTAAATCAACCAATTAAACTAGGTAGAATTACTGCCAGCCCTGTTGAGTCTAAACATCACTTCAATTGAACGTTTCTGCCAATGTAAACTGTCAAAAAGCATCACATGATGCCATGATTTAAAGAAACTGAAGACCAGAGGAGTTATTGACAGTTATGTGACTGGAAAGGGTTACAGTGCCGTTTCTAGGGCTCTTGGATTCTAGCAGACCTCGGGGAGAGCCATTATCTGCAACTTCAGGAAACTGTGGTAATGAACTTTTCGAGGAGTGGTCAAAAGAGAAACCAGCATAACATCTAAAGAACTGCAGGCCTCACTTGCCTTAGTTAAGGTCAGTATTCAAAATTCCACTATAAAAAGGAGACTGGGAAAACATGGAATGCAGGGCAAAAACCACGGCTGAACACAAAGAGCACAAAGGCTCATCTCACATTTGCTAAAAACCATCTTGATGACCCCAAGATCTTTGGGATTATAATCTGTAGGCTGATGAGTCAGAAGTGGAACTGTTTGGAATAGATGGGTTATATCTGGTTTAAAGCTTTCACTGTATTTCCCAATTAGAATATCACACCAACAGTCCAACAAGGAAGTGGTCTGGGGCTGCATTGCAGTTTCAAGACCTGGGCAATGCGGCATAATTGATGCAACCGTGAACTCTGCTTTCTACTGGAAAATCCTGAAGGAGAATGTACGGTCGTCAGCTTGTGACCTAAAACCCAGGGGTAGTGGGGTTATGCGGCAATGATGTGAACCACATTAGTAAGTCTACCTTGGAGTGGCTCAAGACACAAAATGAAGGTTCTGGAATGCTGTAGTCACTGGGATTCTCCGATATGAATGTCAGCAGGCAGTTCATGCTCTAAAACTCTCCAGGGTGACTGAATTTAAACAATCCTGCGAAGAGGAGTTGGCCAAAATTCCTTTACAGCAATCTAAGACTTGTTGCTAGTTATTGCAAATGTTTTATTAGTGTTATTGCTGTCAAGGGAGGCACAACCAGTTATCAGGTTTTGCGGAGCAATTATTTTTTCACGTGTGCCACAGGTTTTGAATAACTCTCTAATTTCAATAACTTAAATTATAATCTATCGGCTCCATTTTGTGTTTACTTGCATTGTCTTTGTTTAATATGAAAATTAGTTGGATGATCTGAAGCATTTAAATATGACAAATATGACAAATAAGCAAAAAATAGAAGAATTTGGGAAAGGGCACCGTACTTCGTGAACAATAAATTATGTGCCCTCCATATTCTTGTTACAAAGTGACTACATCTGTGAGAAAACGTATTTAAGCTCCCTTTGCTATTTTTCAAACTCTGTTGAATGAAAAGCCTCTTGTTCTTTTGAGCACTTTGAAAGGTGTGGGAAGATTGTGCATTGGCTATAAATATAGATTAATTAGTAGATTGCTTTTTTTTCACCAGTTGTGTTCCGTTGATGTTTGTGTGGAAATTGCATCATTAGATTAGCTTTGACAGGCCTTGAGCAGGTTAGGGTTGTCAGAGGTCTCATCTTGCCTTGGTTTTGAGAGGTCAGTAGCAAAAACAATTCTTGGTTGTTGCTGTCAGCTTCAAGCTCCAGTAATATCAGAACAGCAAATATAAAATTTTGACATGACCACAGTTTTTTTCCATGAAATGCATTGTCTGTGTAGAAAATGTATTTCTCTGTCAGCGATAGAGATGAATACTGAGTGCAAATTCTTTTAGGATCACTTTGTAAGCGTGAGGGTCTCAGTAAAGCCCAGTTGAACAGCTCCCTCTGGTGGTTAAGAAACATAAATTGCTATCTCGGTGAAAAATTGGAAACACCCACATGATTTGAATATTCAGTAACTTAAAATGCATAGGCCAACATTTTTCTCTTAAAAACTGTTTCAATCGCTGTCTGGATGCTGTCATACAATGTCTGAATTCTGTGTAGTGGGATATTGGCCCGTCCTTTCAGACAGTCAATCTCCAACTCTTTGAGAAATGAAGGAGATTGAATTCTGGATTGTACTGTGGTCTGCTTAGATCAGATTTGTGCTTCCTACAAAAGTTTAATTGTTTAGACCTGCGATTGTCAAGGCCATGGAAGGTGTTGGACTTCATTCTCATGTCTGCTGAGCCATTAGCTAATATTTAAACACTGCAAATGGATGCTTTATTCATTACCATATGGTGTCACTGGGCTTGCAAAATTTTATTGTATCCTATGTCCATGGACAGCAATCTTTGGACCATTGAGCACCATGAAATTCCTGCCCATATCATGACAGACTCAGCACCATACTGTCCAGGGAGCAACAGTTATTGTGGATTGCATGCTTCCCTTGGCTTTCCCCTAACAAACACTCATCCAGATCTGGTTAAGTTTGACTCACTACACCATACTTGTCTTCATTGTTCAGAGGTTCTTACACCAGGTTTTGCATTTTTATTCCAGTTCTTTTGATGCTAGTGGTTTTTCATCTGTGACCCTGGCCTAAATGCCAGCTTTCTCAACATCACAATGTACTTTTGTTTGTAAAGACCAGTTCATATAGGAATGAATTTAACTGTGTGGTGATTTTTCCTCGTGGAGCTGCAGTTCTCTGATGTTATTGTGCAGTGGTTTGCAGCCCTGCTCCAGACACACCTCCATCCTGTAGGCTTTTACCCTAACCCTAATTTAGTCACCAGATTCAGCTGCCTATCTCATAGAAATCTGCAACAGGGAAATGAGGTGTGCTTTGCTTTGGTCAGAGCGAAAACCTTCTGGATGGTAGCTCTCCAGGAATGTTTGGAGACCACTGATTCATTCACCAAGTATTCGTCCATAGCTTTATTTGTTTACTTTTCTGGTGTTGAGCATACATTGTCATAATTTTTTACTGTTCTTCTTGTCACCTTAAATAATATTTCTGTTTTCAAGGTCAATACTCTTCCAATTCAGGCTTATCTATTTGAAACTCTTTAATCCTCATCTTGCTGTAGGGATTGACCATGAAAAGTGCTGTTGGTTTGACCATTTTTAAGTTACACTTATGGCTAATTCTTATTGAAATTATTCAGTCACCTATGTACATTCTTTTGTAATTTTGGTTGAGATACTTCAAAATTAAAGCCATTTTTCAGAAGTATTTTTGATATTTTGACCATGGATAGACTAGCTGTTATTATGCACCTGAAGATTATATTCATAATGTGTCTTTCCAGTGAATTTGCGTTTGGTTGGTCAGTTTTTATTTAAAACCTTACAGCTCATTAGCTTTGTGTTGACCTACCATATCAAGGATTAAATGGATTGATGCAAGAGAGAAGGTTTTGATTTATGACACACTCTGATGATTCAATGCTTTTGTGTTCTGTGTGAATCTTATTTGTTTTAAGTGGCTATGAATCCCCCTTCATTATTTTGCCTTAGAATTTTTTTTTTTGTTTTAAATAGTCAGCAGCCTAAATCTGAACAAAGATTATCTTGCCATGTTTCAACAAAAAAGTAATACACTGAGTGAATTCCTTGTAAGGAAGTACTGATGGAATGTAATGTGTTAAAATAAAACTCATGAATTGGAGATGTTATGACTTCTTAGATTTCATGTTATTCGTAGATATAAGTTTGACCAAGTCTATGTAGCCTTGACTGGTAGCAAAACAGCACAATGTTGAAGTTGCACTGAATGTTGATACCCTATTCAAACTGTACAACTGTATTAATTAGTTTCTGCGAGCGGTTATTGCATTTAGTGACTTGGGCGGCTTGACAGTGTATGTACGGTATGCTGTGAGAGCGGCTTGCAGTTCTGGAAACAAGCCAAGCTGCCGTTACTCAGAGAACACACAACATAATGAGACTTCATTCTCCAAATAACACAAATCAATGATCCAGCGCCTGGCCTAACCACCCACAACAACAGGATATAAAATCAAAATTCAGGAGAGTATCATGAATCAGAATCCTTGATCACAGAGTACCTTGGGCAGATGCGAGTAGTAAATAATAAAGCCTGATAATTGACCCAATAATTGTAAGAAAGCGTGAGTCCGAGGCTGCCTTCCCCTCGAGCCATACAGAGCACATAGCCACGGCTCATCGCATCTTAATGCTCCAGTGAGCTCCTGAGATTCACATCCTCACCGCCTGCCTTTGTGTCTTCTCACAAACCCTCCCCACCCCCCAAACCCCCTTACAGGAGAAACGCATCGCTTCCCTGGACGCCGCGAACGCCCGGCTAATGAGCGCGCTCACGCAGCTGAAGGAGCGCTACAGCATGCAGACGCGCAACGGCATCTCCCCCACCAATCCCACCAAGCTGCAGATCACGGAGAACGGAGAGTTCAGGAACAGCAGCAACTGCTAGTGCGGGGGGGGCGGAGCCCAGAGGAGAACGTGTCGTTGGGTGGGACGATAGAGAACGAGCCCTTGGGTGAAGGACGATGGGGAAGGGGGTTGGGGGGGGTGGGTGGTGGCAAGTCTGCGGGTGGCGCAGTGCCATTTCCGGATGCCTCGGCGAGGGCTCGTACAGACCGACCTGCGGAGATGAATGGGCTTTGGATGCGGAGGGAGTGGGTAGGGAACAGAGAACCTGTTGGTGCTGTTGGTTGACGGACTTTGAGAAAAACCTCTTTGTTTTCAGAGGGAGTGCTAATTTCAATTACACATTTCTGGACTCAGGAGGGTTGGGAAATGGGACGGCGTAGTGCTTTCCTATAAAATGGGGAGCTTTTTTTTGGGGTGACAACCGATCAGCGGCCAAACGGCAGACAGAGTCCTCAGAGAGTGGAAAGCAAGAAAGATCGAGGACATACTTAACTCTGAAATCAAGCTTGTGACAAACCACTATATTTACATAAGTGTCTGCCAGTGTTCGCACCGGTCTGCTTCAGTACCAGTACTTTTCTGTTCAGTCAGGAGTACGTTTTTAAGTATACTTTATTGTAAGCATTTTTGGAGCCAAATTTTATTTCAATGTATTCTTTTTTACCAATTGAAGCTTCTGGTGTGTTTCCAATCAAGCTGTATGACCCATTCCATTTCACTTCCAGGGGTTTTTTTCCAAAAGGCCTGCGCCGTAGCTCTCTGTATTGCACTTTTCGGAAGTGTCGGAAGCATGTAGCAAAGCCTTAACACACTTAAAACATAGTGCCATTGTTCTTGCACCCTCAATAAGCAAAAGGGCACAATTTAGTCTCGTCTTTTCTAACCTGTGGTCATGTCACCCGTTGACCTGTTTCTCGCATCTAAAAATCAGTGCAAGGGTTTGTATTTAAATGTTTTCCTGTGCAGGGATTTCTCTGGGTGCTGGGTTTGAGGTGTACACACTTCAAAGGCATGTCAAAGGGAATGGAGTGTGGTTGGGATGCGCATTAGTTGCATCAACAGAAATCTGTGAAGCACTCGATGAGAGCAGATTTTATCTTATTACAGTGGCGCAGACATGGTCACGAGGTGTGGGAGGCGGAGCCTCACAGTCGGGAATGCACGTGTGCCGAGTAGTAGCAGTGCAGGGCGTGCGCTACCCCCCCCCCCCCCCCTCCCCCCCGACGCAGGGAGCAGCTGGTGATGGTGGAAGGATAAGGGTGAAAGCGGGAGGGACCTTTCAAAAGGCAACGTTTAGCCTCGCTGTCCGTGATGACAGCAGCCCACAAATTGTCCTGACAGATCTGCTGCCAAAGCCTCCATTATGGAAGCTTCCTTTAAGATTTTAAAATGGCCGACACCAGAGTAGCATGTCGCTTCTGTGACTGGGGTGGATTTTGTCAGTCGGTATAATTGAATTTGAAAATAAAAACCTTCATTTTTTTATGGCATGTTAGTCCCTGGCCCTGTGCATGTTGCACTTCACTCTCTGACAGTGGGTGCAGAAAGCTGTGAAGTTGTTTGTAAAGAATTTGTTCCTGTGTTGTAGAAAAGCGAACTGGTCTTACTAGGCACTGGCAGTGGAACAGCCCCACAATGAGAGCGCAGTTTTCAAAAACTATTTATTCTGTCTCCTTTCCATATATGTTCATTGCCATTTAGTTGCCAGTAGCCCAGGCATTTTAAGCCATTGAAATGTGCAGCAGGAGCTATGAAAAAACAAGAAAGTGGCTCAGTGATTAAGTTTAAAAATACACTGGACTGGTAGCAATATCACACATATGCACAGATAAAGAAGACAAGTATAAGTCATGTTTCTCCTTTTGCCAATTCTTAGCATGCTGTATTAAATGCTAAAATGTTAGCGTCAAGCCAAAATTTACTTTTGATTGATAAGAAGGAAATGTTTTTTCCTGCTGACTATCCCTACCCAAGGCTTGTTATGGTATAGTCATTTTGACACTGTCAGATTCCCATATTACTTATGGTGTCATTTTAATACTCAGCTTTTAATACAGTAAGAAATCAGAATTCTTACAAAGGGAACTTTGCCTAAATGTGATTTCCATGACAATTTCAATAAGGTGCCACCCTCAAAACATGAGGTAGTCCATCAAATGAAATAATATTCTACAAAACTTCAGCTGATCTATCAGAGAGTACAAAGTGACTATTATGCAGTTGGACTAAAACCTACTTTTACGTTTCTGTCGGGCAACTTGGCGCATGACCGACCAGTAACGCCAGTGCATGTTTTTAAGAGATCCCATTGCCATTTATTTTCATGCTGTCATTGATCAGTGACACAGAGAATTCATAATGCGCTTTCATACATTGAATTGTGTCAACGATTAAGCTCTACAAATGCACTTTTATTTATTTCAACTTTTATTTTATTTTAACATTATAATTTCAATGTACCAGTTATGACGGTGTGGAGTTAACAACACCATTGTTGGCTCATATGCCACATGCCACTGGTTTAACCAAACACTGCGACAAGCCTACTCCACCCCCATTTACCCACACCAAGCATTTCAGCATTCTATATTTTGTATATTTTTGTATCCTTTTTAACTGTAAAATAAAACTGTTTTTTTTTTGCATGTTTCATGCTCAGTGCTATGGGTGGTGGACTGGTGGCACAAAGTGTATGATTTGGTTTTAGTTGCCAATGATAAGGAAGAGCAACTTCCGCTATATTATTTGCTGCATACTTAAATATAAGATGAGTGTATTACGAGGCGCTGTGCCTCAGATATGTAAATAAAAAGTACACAATATTTTTACCTAATGTTATATGAGAGCCCTCTTTTTTGTAAATGTTCCCTGTGTTTAACTCTACTGTAACTGACATCACAAGAATATTGTAAATATATTGTTTTGTTTTCTTTTGGTGCAGCTTATTTTCACAGTTCCAGCTTTCGATATTACTGCTGCTTCAGTCTGTTGGCAATCTGTTTTTTCAAAGGAAAACACTGAAAAGAAAAAGCTAAGGAAAGGAAAGGCTGTTTGTAATGAGAGATGAACCGGAGTGAGGGGAGCAGGCCTTGAGTCCTTCTCAATCAGTAACACTGACATTATACTCAGAAGGAGGCCTGAGCTTTCGAGAAACAAAAGCACAAACTCACTGCCCCCTCCTCGCTCTCATGCAAGCACGCTCTCTATCAAATCAGCTCTATGCACTTTTTAGTATGTTAATTTGTCCCGTTATGAAAGATGCTAGCTGGACAGTTAGTATTGTCTTTTGTTTGAAGAGGCTTCCTCAGAGTTTGTATAGCAGACAGGTACTTGTAGGGAAAACAATTTATATGTCAGTGTTTTGCTTTGAAAACAAGACAATGCTGTGTACAGGTATCTTCAGAATCAGAATCCTATTGTGCCACTATCATTGGCAGGAAATGCTGCAGTGTCAAGTTCTGTGGTTATGTTTTCTTGCTGCCTGTGCAATTTTACCCTCTAATGGACTAAAATGCTTCAGATTTTCCAGATCCAATTCCATCACGATCGCTGGGTCATTAGCGTACACACACACACCACACACACACGCACACACACGCGCACGCATGCACACACACATATTTGCTTTATTTTGGAATTGAACATCCAATTTCAGGAAGAACAATTTGATGCAGTGGGCATGTCCAAGTCATTTCACATTGTTTCTTGATTTAATGCAGACGAACAATCAGTAAAAAAAAAAACAGTTGGATTGAATGTGATGGAAAGAGGCAGATATGAATCTTGTTTTGTTGCCGTTGTAAAATAGTGCGCCTCTCTATTTGTCACCCAGTGAGCAATCCAAAAAAGTCACTAAATATAAATCTTAAGCCTACACTTGAAGTTTTGATTGGCTTTTTTGTCGGCATGAGATAGAATAAATCTTCCCTGCAATCTTTAGTCTGTGGCACAACCACATTTTGAGGATAAAATAAGATGGCTTTTTTCCAAGTTTTGCCATTGGAAATTTGAGGAATGTCCTGCTAAAAGTACTTGAGTCACATTTTCACACACTGAGAGGTAAGGATGGGAAAATGTATTATAGTAACCCAAGTCGATTTTCTCGATTATCTCAAAATAGACATCTTGTTACTTATGTATTTTTTAGCACTGGGGTCAAAAATATCAGATTTTATGGATCTATTAGATTTTCAGACCCTTTTTCTCAAAGTAGACATTTTGTGACTTGAGCACTTTTAGCACCAGGATCTTAAATTTCAATGATGAAACAGGAATCATTCATTTCTCCTCACTACTACATTTCTATCACATCAGTCCAATATGTGAAGAGAAGGGTGTAGCCTACAATATTGACATAGCAAGCTAAAGACCTTGAAGATATTTGCTGTTTCTTTGACCCCCCCAATGTAAAACAATTCTTGTTTCTAAAAAAATAATAATAAAAAGGTGTTTGTTTTATAATCTCTTCTAGAAACACTTTTGTAAGTATGTTGAAAGTAAAGTATTTGCTGGACTCTGCTTAAATTTACGATGGTGACAAAACAATAATGTACAGATAAAGTTGTTTGTGTTGGAAAAAATGTGGCTGTGCAATTTATGTACATTTGCAACTAGAATTATTAAAGTTTTATTTAGCTATTTGAAGCTTCTGCCATGAGTGCTTTGTGATCTCCTTTCCTGTGTGCTCAGACAAGCAACTGAAGCTTTTGCACCGAATATTTTTACACTTTTCTAACAGACGAATACATCATTTTCCATTGTCTTTCCAACTGTCACGATCTTATGTTAGTGCCCAGTGGAGTAAATTTTTTAGCACAGAGGGGAAAGAAAACAAAACAAAATCAATTTATCTTTTTTGTTTTATAAAGATTTTCACATCAAACCAAATGGATTATATGATAAAAAGATCAGTCTTCACAACATTCTCTCCTTTTTATTTTTTATCGTTTTGAACAAAAAGACTGGAATTATTGTGGTTGATTCCTCAGAGCAACATATACTGACCAAAACTTCCAACGCAACACTCGGGTTTATTGCCACGCATGTTATTTTCTTGCGATGAATTTAACAATACATTACAAATATTAAGATTCAAATCAAAAACACAGTTTTAGAGTCAGGAATGAAGAACAGATTTTTCCTGGTTTCCAATTCATTGCATCAGTTGAAGGCGCAACTCTGGATCACCGAAGTCAGTATTTTGAATGGCCTCCTCTGGCGTCACATACAGCCTGGATTCTGCGATGCATGGAGTCAATCAAATGCCGAATTTCAGCCTGTGTGATGCGGTCCCATTCCCCCTGGAGTGCTTGACGCAACTGTCGGACTGTGGCTGGTTCTGGATCACGCCTTCTCACCCGGCGATCCAGGATGTCCCATAGATGTTCTGTGGGGTTTAAATCTGGGGAATACGCAGGCCAATCAAGACGCTGAAGATTATTCTGCCTCAGGTAGTCCTGACAGACTCTGGCGACATGTGGTCTCGCGTTATCCTGTTGCAACGCTAGGCAATAGTGATGGACGAGTGGAACTGCGACAGGGATAAGGATGTCGTCGCGGTAACGGGCCACACTGAGGTTTCCATCGATGAAAATGAGGTCTGTCTTGTGTCTACTGCTTATTCCAGCCCAAACCATCACACTGGGTTCACCCCAGTGGTCACGCTGCAGGATGGTAGCGTCAGTATAACTTTCCCGTCACCTACACTATACACGTAGTCTTCCGTCAGACACACAACTTGAACCTCGATTCATCGGAGAAGAGCACCCTGTTCCACCTGAGAGCATTCCAGCCCAAATGTGCCCTTGACCATCCCAGACAGACGGGGCAACGTGCAGGAGTCAACACCAAACCACGGCGGGGACGTCGGTTGTGCAAGTCAGCTTCACGCAGGCGGTTGCGTGCGGTTTGGTTGCTAATCCAGTTCTGGTGACGACCTCTGGTCTGAGTGTAGCTGGCAGGAAGCGATTGCGCAGGTGCTGGAGGCAAATATGGCGATCTTGCTGAGAAGTGGTGACACGTGGTCTGGGGGCACGTGGTCGATCACCGGTGCTTCCTGTTTCATTATAACGGGTCCAGAGATGTGATATGGTCGACACGTGGACACCCAGGTTCCTTGCAACCCGTCTTTGCGACATTCCACCAGTGAGCATACCAACGGCTCGCTCTCGCTGATTTTGACCTTGGCGCGGCATGGTCACACGTTGACCCTGGATAATGCAAAGGAATATATAAGTTGCCCATTGCTGTGGCTATTTATTGACCAAATTCTCGAAGGATTGGTCAATGAGTTCTACTCAACCTGACGGGATAGGCAAAATTCCAAACAATGTGCAATCAAGCAGAACGAGCTGCCCACACAACAAAATCAAAACAATTTTCTGAGCTTTTAAGTTGTAGTTGATGTGTCATGGCTCAAAACCAATATCCCATTTCATGCACACCAAATATTTCAAAATTGTATGTGTTGCATTGGAGGTTTTGGTCAGTGTATTTTTCTTTGCTATTTTTTAAACATACATTTTCAGTCATTTGTTTCACCATGGTGGTTGAATGAAAATGATTGTGGATGTATCTGGACCGCGAGTAGATATAGATTTTATTTATTTATTTATTTATTTTAACTTTTTTTTGTTTTTCAGAAATAGGATATTTGATATGTTTTATTTATTTTCATGTTTTTATACTGAACTTTTTTTTACTTTTTTCAAAATAAATCAAAGGAATAACAATTTTTGTTTATCATTGAATATATCTCAGTTATTTTACTCAAGTATCAATACTAAAAATATATATATAGTTATGAACAGAGGTGGCTCCTCAGCTGAAATCAGAGGTGGATACAAAAATCCCTTTTAACCATTTCTTAATGCAGTGTTGTGACAATTAAAAAATAAGTAAAATTCAGAACATTTTTTTATTCTCATGACAAAAGAGATGAACCGCTCCACTAGCTTGCACATTTGCTTTCAGCACGTCCTGCTGCAATGCGTGCTATCTAATCCACACTTAGTGATTCTTTTTGTGAAATCACAATAAAGTAAATAAAGAATCAGTGAGTTTTCCCAATTGAATAAAGTTGCTTAAAATATAATTATGCATCAAAATTAAGCATTTTATTTCTCGTCTTCCTTTAACGAGGAGAACTGACCGGACCTGACAGTGTTGAGTGTTTTCTGAGTTTAAGTAGCTTTGATGTCAATAATCAAAGACAGATCAAGGCCAATCATTATACTTATGCTTAGTTTTTAACTCACCAACCGACACTGGATGACAACTACTAAGGGTAGAATTGGATTTTAAGGAGAGGCACGCGTGAAAATGGAGAAATCGGATTAGAGGGTCAAGTCTGTGGTGTTATTATATTTAGCTTCTATCAGTAATTTTGTTTCATGAAATTGAGAGGAAAAAAACTTGATATATGTATATGATAATTTCTAGTTCAAAAATGCTCTCATAGAGTTATTATACAAGACAAAGAAAGAGGTAAACTAGCATAAAAAGTTTTTGGCCACAATGAGCCACTACAACAGTTTAAATTCACACTGGAATAAATTATAAAAATGTGCATGAAACGCATTCCCTAATGCTGAAATTTGCCTGCCTCGCATCAAGGTACGTGGCAGCACCCTCACAGTAAGATTAGCAGATGACTTGTGTTTCTCTTAAGGGAGCCGGTTCATCCACATTTGAATCTGTCCTGCCCCTGGTTATAATCAATATTACAGTTTCAGATGCCGCATTAATGATGCAGTATTAGCAATGCGCCAAATGCAGTTACTACCTCATCCTCCTGTCTTTTATGCACGTAGGGACCAGGGTGGGAAAATAACTTTTTAATATGTGGGCATCGAACAGCCACTGACAGAAAAGTTCAGATTCACCAGCCACTCAACAATGAATCATTATATTGAGTCTGAAATCTACCGGCTACATTCAGACACTATAATAGCAGCATTTGGTCGTTGGCTGCTTCTAATTTCCCATCCTGGTAGGGATACAAATAAACATTCACACAATATCAGGATTTCAATGTGAAATATTATTATAGCATCATTATTATTTTTTATCTATGTTATACTATTTGTTAAAAATTTTATCAACAGTGTTTTCCATCATCATGGGTGGCCGCTAAACAGATTCATAACAGAAAATAATAGTAACTATAGGCCACTCAGGGAGCGCCCACCTCTGCCAGCAGCTTTTAATCCAATAGTACTTGTAATCAGCTGCAGAATCCGGATCTGTATCCGGTCTGGTCTTGATTTAATTTGATCACCTCTTCCCATTCATACAGTCCTACTTCCCATAAAATTGATAATCCACAGAATAGTTTTTGAGTAATCCTGCTGACAAACATACATTACATTTATTTAGCAGACACCTTTATCCAAAGCAACTTACAGCAAGTGCATACAGTTAGGTCACTGACACTATAGCCCAACAGACTGGACAAGGTACAATTCATGGCAAGTATTAGTCACTTGAAGTAATGAACTTGTATAGCACAGACTATACAGAGGGCAATAGCATGCAGAGAGAAGAAAAGTAAAGCAAATTGAAACATCAGAGCAGGATTTTTTTTTAATAAAGTGAGGGGTGGGGTTCTGGTCAGATACTGTCCAATCAAGTGAGTCTTTAGGTTATGACAGAAAAGTAGCAAGGATGGAGAAGTTCGTAGCGTGATGGGAAGGTCATTCCACGACTAGCACTCCAATCCAGGGCAGGGGGATATAGTCGTCCTGCTGCTGCAGAATGCAGTGGCTGACCAGATGTGTATAGGATGACCACCTCTCTTGCAGAAAGAAAGAGGCTGTCTTGTTTGCTGCAGCATAGGCCAGAGTCATGACATTGAATAGGAGAAATTGTTGAGGATTATACTTCAATATTTTTCATCATATTCATCAGTAGATCAATTGCCATGTTGAATAATCATAATCAATCACACACACAAACATATAACATAACACACACACACATACAAGTAGTTCACATACCCATAGGGAGGCGATGAGCAGTGCAAATACACATGCACATAAAACACACACATACACAGACACACACACAAACAGTTCACACACCGACAGACACACAAATACAAGCAATTCAATTCCCACATGCATGAGCAGCTCACACACACACATAAGCAGCATGCTTCTGTAGCTTTGATTAGTAAGCAGGCTTCTGTTTAGTTGATTCAAAAACATAATCAGAGGATGTATTTGATATCTGTAGCTTTGATCAATAGTTGTTCAGTAAAATCACTTGTTGTTATTGCAAAAAAAACAATCAATTAAATCATTTATGTATCCACTCGTATCTTATTCATCTGGCTGTATTTTTCCTTTGTCTGTACTTTCATCTCTTGCTTGTGAGTTTCCACTCCTTTTTAGTGATGTGCAGCTCATCTTTGCTTTGAATTCCAGAGGGATTAGCTAACAGTGTTTTGGTTTGCATGTCCAATTACAGCGCGAGAATGAGAATGCGGAAAGACCATATTTGGAAGATATTTGCTGTGATAAAGGTATAAAATCTGGATGCGAAAAGTAAGAAATCAGTTCTTGCGCAAAAAGACCTCGGCTTTACAGTTATCAACGTGCCACAATAAAGCCTAAGGGGTCTAATTTCTTGGCGCAGCGCAGGTGGCGTAGAGTGGCGCAGCCCACGCAGTGGTAATTTTGTGAGGTGCAACACCGTGCGCAGCCTTTAGTAGACGAACGTGCACCGAGATGGGTGTGGCGGCGTAGTAGGGGGAGGTGTCACTTATTCATCAAGACGCAGTGACAATTTCGTAGAAAAAGTCTCCGCTGAAGTTGCGCAGAAAACTCGCCAGCTCCAACCTTGTTCACTTTCTGTGCAGTGGTAATTTGGCTGACCGCGTGCAGTGCGCTCACGTCACCGAAACCTCACAGGCAGGTTTCCAGAATGTCAGGCACATTTCAATACAGTAAATAATTACAGCAACCACTGTTTAATGTAACTATCTGAATCAGCACATAAATTATAGTATCTATATCGATTGTCCTGATGTCAGATCAAAGGCGGTTGGCACGCGTGATGGAAACTCAACCTGACTTAATCAACACAACTGAATCAATTATGTAAATTAACGACTTTGCATCTTTCTCAGCCAACCACAAACTGCCTCGGCAACAGGCAGTGCGTATATAACGCTTGCGTTCGATGCTCGGTAAAGCTGCTTGCACACTGGACGCGAAACAAATTATTTGCATGACTGATTACTGTCAAAGTCAATGCAAAGAGTTATCGACTTTTCTTGGTCTTTTTATTCGTCTGTTTTCTTCCTTTGAAGATAGACGGCAGTCTTTATTCAGTCTTTCTTTTGAAAATAAGTCAGACGGATGGAACAGATTCACGCTTTATTTCCATAGCAGAGATAAAATAGTCCTCGAAATCCGAGAGCAAATCAATTCCATGACCATTGACAGTGTGAGTAAATTATTGCATGCACGATCAAGACTGTCCGACGCGAAATGCAAAATACTCTTTGTCCGGCACCCAGCAAAAAATAAAAGCATTGATATGAGAACAGATTTATAACGGAATAAAGAATAAAAATACATATACATCACCAACCAACAGAACATCCAAAAAATATGACCCGCAAATAAATTAATCGCAGTGTTCGTAGGATGTTCTGTTGTTAAAATGTTTATTTTTATTCGTTATTTCGTTATCAATCTGTTCTAATCGTCCTCTTTTTTTTTTAGCTGTCAGACACGGAGGCATTGTACATTGTACGCCCCAATGTCGACTCACTTTATTGAGCAGAGCTTAAACAGAAACATTGATTGAAATTCTCGGTTGAAGAACTGAGCCCTCTTATCAAAGCATTCACGTTTAATATTTAAAAGAGTCAGTAGACTTGAAGAAATGAAAAACAATAATAGTCTGTCGGACACGGAGATATATTAAAACCCTGTCAGACTTTCGGACACAAGACACTGCTTTCAACGCAATCTGTCGAGCGAAAAATTTGTTTCGGGTCCAGTGTGCAAGCGGCTTAATACTAGGCTACTATTATTGTCGCTGAGGTTTTATCGTTTTTATTGGGGGAAAGGAATACAGCCTGATTGCTATGATCTTGTACTGAGTTAAGATCACATATTGAAAATAAATGTGTAACGTATCTTGCATTGTTGTCCATGCATGTTAATCCCAAAATTTTAAGCAGCAACAGGCTGTAATGATAGGAACACGCTATCCATCGTTTCTCTCGCCAATGAGCAATATTTGATTCGGCTGTGTTATACCCAAACACGCCTTCTTTGCCAACTTGCGCTGGAAGGAGGGAAAGAGGCTTGACAGAGGAGTACTTGCGCCAGGCTATGCCGGGCACGAAATTGCAACATAAGCCTGGACACACCCCATTGGCGCAGTGCACCCCCCCCATTCGCCGCACCTGCGCCTGGTCTATTAAATTAGAGCCCTAATTCTCTGAAGAATCTGTCTCTCTCCTATTGCTTGAGGATGGGGGAACCCCATGATTTGAAAATATGTCTGAATGAAGACCACAACAAAACCCGCAGGACCATGTTCTAGCTGCGATGTGCTTCTTGAAATCCAATTGGTTGTCTAGGACACCCCCCAAGTTCTTCACAGAGCAGGTAGCAGCTACTGCAGTGCCATCAACCGTGATGGCAAGCTGTTGTGGAGTGGATATTCGCTACGGGATGAAGAGGAGCTCTGTCTTCTCAGGGTTGAACTTCAGATGATGTCTGGCCATCCAAATAGAGATGTCTGCCAGGCATGCAGATCCTCTTCCCTGGACCTGTGTGTTGGGAGGAAAAGTTGTGTCATAGTTGTGGATAACAGTGGTAAAAGAAACCACGGAATGTGTTAATCGAGCGAAGAGACTTCATATAAATGGAGAACAGCAGGGGCCCGAGGACAGATCCCTGAGGGGCTGGGAGGAGGAGACAGATCCCATTCAGGATAGATATGAAACAAATCAGGAGAGAGCAGTGTCACAAACCCCCAGCTCAGCCAGAGTGGAGATCAGGAACTGATGGTTGAAGGTGTCGAAAGCAGCAAACAGGTCTAGAAGAATTAAGATAGAGGAAAGTGATGAAGCTCAAGCAGTGGTGATGCATCCTTCACAGACTGAAGAGCAGACTCCGTTGAATGGCTCAGAAGCCAGACTGGTGGGGATTGAGGAGGTGATTCTGTTGATGAAAAGATGATTGCAATACCTCCTGGCGGAGATAATAACAAATACTGGCTTATGGCCAATTCTAAGGCAACCATTGTCATTTCGCGTGATTCTATGTATGTAGTTAGCCAATTGTCAACTGTCAATCCATGGAAATCAAATGAACACTGAGTTAATGACAGTTTCCATGACTTTGGCCACGATGGTAAACTCCAGGTTAAATATCTATCGGCATCCAAATGCCTAGCAAGCAGATTTTTAAAAAAAATTTAATTAATTCCAAAGCGCAATCCAGATAAAATGATTTTTAATTGGATATTTAAATAATGCTCAGCAATGCTTTTCAGAAAGGAACTTTCTTTTGGATAATAATTTAACGCAGGACTCATTCAAAGGACCTGCTATAAATGCATGTTTTTATATGATTATTAGTTCTTCATCTTTTTAAATTATTGTGACTAGACCTCATAGGCCTACTTTAATCCAGCAAAAACCTTGGTGATTGCTTTTGTAGCTCAGCAATTGGGCAAAACATTCTTTAAAAAGTATGAACCGTTTAAAAACATAAGAAACAAAATGGAGTGTAACCCACATAAAATTTAGACTGTTTAAATGGAATTGTGTTCTTCTTTATCTTACTTATTAGATTGTCATACATTGTGTATTATATGAAATTCAACAGTGCAGTTAAATGCATCACAACTGTAAATACTAAGGTAGGGCTAAGTTTCTGATTTACGCATCAAATTATATGCATGTAAAATAGAGCAGCAACCCAATTTTGGACTCATTTTCATTTAAAGTCTGTTGGATTACTTTTTCATGATAGTCCCTATCATGTCAGCCTCCCTACTAAACGCGAGAAAATCTGACAATATCTTCATAAATCCCTCATTAAGGTGGAAAAAAAAAATTAAGTAGGTAAATACGACATATAATTAAGTACTAAGGAATGATAAACGTAACCTATAAAGAAGGTTGGTTTTGCCTTGGTTGAATTGCATAATGACAATGAGCAGTGTTGCTGATTCTCAGGGATGCCCAGTGTTCACATCAAACATGATAGCAACATTTCCCATTCCCACATCCCTTGTATTTTCAATTGGAGGTGACAGGTCATCTCCAAACTTACAAGTGAAAGGCTATTCATTGTACATACAGTTAAATGGAGACTCTTGCAATGCCATGCAATTCTATTAAGCTTGGTGTGTACTGTGGTCTTTCCTCTTGCGTTAAAAAAGTTTAGAGCTGCATTTTAAGCGACCTGGAAAATCTGCCACATAACCTTCTGTTTCATGGTTTGTGGAAAATTTGTCAGTCAGGAAAGGTGTGAACTGATGTGATGTACTATGAGATATGCTGTACGACTGTACAATGTTTAAAGCTGGTGAACGACAACTGAAATAAGGACAGAGTGATACTAAGCGTGACTGTGCAGTGATTAACATGGCAAACATATTGCTATATATAGCTGAAACCTTAGCCTGACAAAGCCATCCTATTTGCTTTGAATTATTATTCAACCTGAAGAATTAGTTCTGTATCAGCGGAACTACATCATGCCCCTCAATTAAATTGCAATCCATCACAACACAGAGGCATTTTTTCCTCAAATATTTTCTTTTTTGGAATACAATTAGCATTCCATTCATCTGTTCAGCCCCACGGTTTTACCAAGTACATAGTGATAGCCTCGGGGCAAGAAAAATGAATCTGAAACAAGAAGTGGAAAAAATTACAGCTTTCATTTGATGGCCATAGAGAAAAAGGAAGAAGATGGCTCAAGTCCTGGAGAAAGACTGAGTGAATAATGCACTCTGCTCTGCCAGGCTGACCTAGATACAGCATAATTGTTATTCCCCACAGCGTTGAATAGAGAGCTGAGGAAGAGAGGGAGGGAGGGGGGGGGGGCGTAGAATCTGAACGGGCTGAGACACTTTCAAAAATTGAGGGAGGCTTACTGAAAAATGCAACATCTAGACAGCCATCCTCTGAAAATGCAGGGGTAAAATATACTTACTCTGATTCAGCCAGGGGGGAAACCATCTCTCCTACATTGTCATCAGTTTTGTTCATTTTCATCTAAGCTTAGCGTATTAAGATGTCCCATTTCTTTAAATGTCCAAAAGAAAGCATCCCCTATGGGCTGGAAAACGTCATAAATCTAATGTAATCAAATAAACCATTCCATCTGGTTTAGTAGATGTTCAGGAAATAGATGAAGAAGCTCTCGTGTCAATGTAGCATTCACAATTGCACTGAAAGCCCAGTAATGTGTCTTTAGGCTTGTTTGCTTTCATACGTGGATAATTCACCTGCTACTCACACACATACATGCACAGGTCACCAGGCATGTATGAGACTGAAACTGTCCTGACATTCACTACTGATCTGTTTCATTTCTCATTATTGTGATTGTCTATTTCTGAGCAATATTGTGACAGCCTATCAGGATCTGGCACAATTATATTATCTTTAATAAAAATACTCAAAGATAATATTTCAGAAAGTGATTTTGATATTTTGTCCATGGTTGTTTTTGTCCTTGTGCGTAACAGACAAGACGGTGTCAGAAGAGTGAGAGCATTTTGCCTAGTAATCCATGTAGGCACATTGCTGATATTAAGACTTTAAAGCACCGATGAGACAGTGATATGACTTTATACCAGATATCAGCCAGTCAGAAAAAAAGTTTGTTTGTCTGAATCTAAATAACAATATGGCAGTTATTTCAAGCTTGTTAGACATTTTATTTATTACAATTTTTCTTTTGTATTCTGGGTCAATATCTGTATGTACTGTATTGAATTGAGATGGCAAGGTTTTATGAGAGTTCACAAAATAATGCACCATACCATGTTGATAACCAATGTTAATTAAAAAATTCAATAAAATAAAAACAGTCAACAGGAGATCATTCTCACCACATCCTACAGTTCAGTTCTGCATATTGGATACTCCATGGAACAACCAATATTTGTGCAAAAAAAAATCCTTTGGATACTGACATTTAACAATATTGCCCGATAAATTACATATGTGCTTTTGTGTTTGAGAGCACATTATGAAGATGCAGCATAGAAAGGTTTGATTTATTACGTAAAACAAAAGCTAACTTGTAGCACCTTTTAAGGAGCCTCTCATTTCAATGACAGGTTTCATCCTCCGGAAAAGCAGCTGGCCATCTGTATTGTCTAGTGTTCTGAATCAACAACCCGGAAATGAAATGACAGATGGCAGACAGCACTGAGTACATTTTAATGGGCTGACCAAGGTCATAGGTAAGTTAATACATTCAACCCTCTCATTTGAAATATATATACTTTTTCAGACATACATAATGAATGCATCAATTAATATGATTTAAGCAAACGTGGCTGCTGCATCTTTTCATGGTACAGTGTCCAGGAACTTACAAGGAACTGTTTTGCTTTTTTAATTTTCTGCTTTTTTATTGATTTAGTTGTATTATATCTACACAAGCAGGGATGGGGTAGGTCACCTGGCCCAGTGTAGCAGGGCATTTTCTTCATTAAAAAAAGATCCTCTTGTAATGGTGCATTCAGGAAATGCACCAAAATTCCAAAAATGTAAGCCTTTATTACAAAAAGGGTCCAAACCAGAAAACAAAGGAATTGGCAAGCAACACTCAAAATCCAAAAACGAAGTTGATAAACAGGCAAGGGTCGAAACAAGAGAGGCAGATGTGTAATGATTAGTGTTGGGTTAGTTACTCTAAAAAATGATGCATTACTCATTACTAGTTACTTTTTAAAAAAGTGATCCCTTACTTTACTTAATTACTCACTGCTTAAAGTAAATAGCTACACTACTAGTTACATTACTTTCGGATTACTCACCCCCATCATCTGAAATTCATAAACAGTTAATTAATAAACCATGTCATGCTAAAACCTGGCATATGCCCAGATCCTCATTAATCTTTATTCCAGGGCACATACAGGATCTCTCTTTCATGCTCTTTAATACAGCAGAGCCAACAGCAAAGTTGTAAAAATCTGCCCAAACGGCACTTTACAGAAAAGTGAGTCAAGTAAAAGGCTACAGTACTGGCATGAACACGCATGAAAAAGGACGTTTGATTTGATTTCTGTCCTTAGTCTCAATCGCCAATATACTCAAAAGGAAGAAGAAGAACAAGAGGATGATGACATTTTTCTGGCCTCCCGTCCTGCCGATAGTTGAGAAATTGAAAGCAATGCAAGTAACTAGATCATTTATTTGTTAGTAACTGTAATCTGATTACTTAAGTTATCAAAGTAATGCGTTACATTACTGCCTTACTGATAAATGTAATCTGATTACAGTAATTAGTTACTTTGTAATTAGTTACTCCCAACTCTGGTAATGATAACAGTAATCCAAAAATCATAGTCAAAAATCCAGAAGGGAAGACCATGCACAGGGTGTCAATAACAAGAATCATGGTCGTACAGAAAAGGGGTCAAAATCCAGAAAGTAGCAAACTAGAACCAGAAGGGCAAGGCAATATCAAGATCATACAAAAAATATCGTAGTTAGAAGCAATAATCAAAAGGCATATGAGGCTCTCTGCACGAGTGAAAATTGATCAACGTTCTGACAAGGTAAAGGCTGCAGTGAAGACCTTGAATAAGCAAGAAGAAAGTCACATGCTATGCAGGGCCAGGTGAATTGGTTAAGAATTCATTACAAAGAGAAGCACACATGGGGAAGTCCTTAACACAATAATTGGCAAGGCAAGACATGGACAGGATGCACATAGACAACCTATGACAGATAAACGACTCCAATCAAGGAGTGCAGGATGCAAATTAAGCACGTGGGAAAGATTTCACGGAAGCACAGGGAGATACAGGGAAAGTAAAGCAAGGGGTGGAGACTAGAACAGGGCGAGTGCTGAGATTGCGTTAGTCGTAATTAGTAGCGATGCAACAGTACAAATTAACCTAAGTGCTTGTTAGTTAGTTAGCAGTATGGGTTAGATAGGTTGGTAAGTATAATACAAAATATAAATGTTAGTACGTATTATTAGTAATCAAGGAAAGCAGAGCGAAGGAACTAAATGAGAATTGAAGTAATTATGTTTAACACCAGAAACCACTGAAATCCCCCGAAACATGTGAGCACGCAGACTGGGAGGACGGAATGTACCATACTGATCATAAGACAGGGGTGACAATAGTGCAATAAATACAGAAATCACATGAACAGAAAAACCAAGATGTACAATAAACAGAATCAATAAATAAAAGACATGGCCAAAATCCAGAATCATGAGATCTCTTGGAGATGCACTGAAGCTGCCCTTGAGTAGGCATTCTAGATGTGTACCAGAATAACGATGCCCAATCCTGTACTTTACTGTGCCCTGAAAATGCTTGAAAATCATTAGATATTTCAACTCATGACATGAAATATTTATAGATTGTGTATTCCCAGAATACCCATCCCCAGAATATGCCTTTGATAACCCGTAAAATATGATATGAGGGGAGGTTACAGAATTTTGTCCTAAACAAAAGCTTGGTGTGTTTGTGAGGGAAATGGAAGAACATTTTAAGACTATTTATAAACTGCCTTCAAAATGCATGATGAAAATCGTAGCAACTCAGTCTGAAATTTACAGTTCTGTCATTTTTGAAGCTAAAAGATCAAATTATGGAAATTACACCAGGAACTTGTGAGTATTTAGATTTGCTGAGTTTGGAGGCCCATTGTACTTTAGTTTGATCAAATGGCTTCAGAAAAAGGTAAGTTGGGAAAATACATGATGCCATTATTGCTTTAAAATAAACCATGGAGACTTCATTGAACTACCATTTCTTTGTTTGTATTCAATACTTTCGATCGATTGTGGGCCAATTTAGAAGTCAAGTTGAGAACTTAAATGAGAATTTAGTTGGCATGTTTTTATGTTTTTTTAATGTTTTTTTCAAGATTGGCTTTCAAAAGACAACAATTCTCTGAATCAGTATTTTCTATCAAGCAGCATTACAGGAAGGATATCGCAAAATATCTATCGAATAGGATTCAATAACCTTAATGTGATGGGGAGGACACTAGGACCCTGTTAATGGCCTAAGGTGTTCTACCGTAGGTTTATAGGTCAGTGCGTCAACAGGGACGCATGATTAAGAATACACCTGTGCGCTCCTTTTCCCTTTGTTTGGCCGGCGTCCCGGTTTGTTTCAGAACAAGAATGGTATGTCTTGTATTTAAAATAATTCTTGTATTAAATTGTTTTTGAGTGCCACATGCTGCCATTATCTGATCTAAAGGGGAAAAAGTGCTGCTGTTTGCCTTAAGAATTGTGATATTTGTGCTGTTAGAATGTGCGTGTATGGGTGGTCTTTTTGATCACCATATGAATGTCCGTAATTAACTGCACTTTTTGGTATGCATTTTGATAAACACTTGCAATAATTATTATTTGCTGCAGTTATGCGGTGCAGACCACGCGGCTTGTCTGATGTGAAGTGCATGAAATTCACCTGGTAAAAAGGTACGAACTACGCAATTTTCCCTTTTGGGCGGCTGTTATGATAACTTCAGCGACATAGTATACGTTTTTCTCCTCCGCTTTCAATTGTTTCTATTTACAGGACTGTACAACTACGGCGTGAGGCCACTGTTTTTCCCACCTGCGTTTTATAATAGGCCATTGTTGTTTGCTGATTGAATTGGGTGTGTGCGAGTGTATGCTCTTGGAGCTCAAGGATAGTTTTTTTTAATAATTTTTGCGAACGCTGCTTGCTGGGGTTGAGCGGTACTGAATCTTCTAGTCTCTTTAAATTCTGCGCTAATGCTGTTTGCTTGAATTCGAGGATTGCAGATAACTGTAGTCTTTCTAAATTCCTCTGTGGTAGTGTTAATGCTGTTTAACTTGAACTTAAGCAGCAGTGATCAATATCGTAGTTTCTTTAAATTCTCCTACGGAGCTAACATGGTCTATCCTATATCTATTAACTAGTGTTGGCTATCTCTTTAAATTGCTCGGGTGTCCGTGTTTAGAGGCGGTGGTTGCCTGGGGTAACTAGTTCAGGTGCTGACTTTGAAGCCTTGTAATATTGAGCGTGTGTTTCAATGGATATGAATGTGATCAGCTGACGTTGATTATTGGCATCTTGAATACGGTGGAGCAGGCCGGTTCACATCCGCTGTAAATACCCTTGGTGTACTATCTGGCCTGGGGACTTTTGTAGTGTGTGTAACTTCTGGGATTGTTTTTTTCTTTCTCGCTCTGCTCCCTTCTTGGACTGGGTGTCAGCCAAGCTGGTATAATATCTAGTTGGATAGGCTGTTCTCTGCCTTGTCTGGGGGGCCCCCATTCTGACGTGGTGAATAGGTTAATCTCTTTTCAAGCAACCTTTGCGTTGCCGTTGTAGTAGTACTGTGTTATCGGCGATCCAAGTTTGTTGGGGTATCGACCGATTGTGAGGTGTAACAGTACTTGATTGAATCACGTGTGCCGTGTTGCGTTTCGAGTGTCTTGAATTTGTTTGTGCCTTGTTTCTATTGTCAGTAGGGTCCTTATGGCCTTGGTAGGTGGTGTGGCTGCTAATCAGTAGATTGGCTGACACTATTCAAGGAGGGTTCAATTCATTTGAAATTTGATTTATTTTTGGGGGTTGTTTGTTTTATTTATTTTTTTCTTTTGGTTTACTTTGAGTGGACTGAATTTGGATGTGTCCCCATAGCAGTAATACACCCTGGGTATCCGCAAGGTTACAATTGTTAAAGGAATTTATTGTCCTAGACTGAGTCATTGGTGAGCCTATCAAACAAGTGCGTGGCAATTTTATTACGGCGGTGTTATTTAATTCCTACTATTGAATTTGTAATAGATTTTATCCTTTGCCATTATTGATTGTATACAATAAAATTGTGGAAATCTTTGTGCTTAACCTCTATGTTCATTCATTTGAACACCCTGCTCGCGGGGAGTTTGGGTATCATCATTAATTGGGTCTCCCACCCTTCTAATTGGGAGTGGCGTAATCGGGTGTGAAAGTTTTGGAGGCAAAGTGCCTCCTATTGGCTACATTTGGCGTAATCGGCAGGATAGAGGTTTTTGGCTGCTTAGTTTGGTGGCTCACTTGTGGTTTGGTTGTAGTATTGGTGTTTTGTTGTTTAAGTGGTGGGAAAAACAGTGGCTGAAGAACTGGAACCTCGCAGCCAGGAGTGACGGGGCTGAAACCCAGCTGGGTTTCTGGACAACGCCAGCAGTGATCCTGGGTGTTTGGTTTATTAAGTGGACATTTTAAATGGAGAATATGGAGGAGCAGGTTAAAGCCCTTACAGAGCTGGTACAGCAATTGCAAGCAGATAATTGTAGACTTCGAGAAGAGGTGATTCAACGGTCTGTCCCCTCTGGGCCAGGCGAGGTAGAGCCAGGCCCCTCTGTTGGTAATACTCCTCTTACTGTCCCTGCTGTTTCTGAGCGTTATGTTTATGTTCCCCGAGAGAGGAAGTGTCCTCGGTTCTCAGGTAAAATGTCGCAAGACACTTTAGCTATAGATGATTGGGTAGAGGAAGCCCGTCGATCTCTGGCCGTTCGACCCATGTCTCGATCTGAGCAAGCTTTATTTCTTTATGATTTGCTGGATGGTGAGGCAAAAGTAGAGGTGAAATTTCGGTCTGAAAGGGATCGTAATGATCCCGATCGAATTATTTCTATTCTCCAAGAGGTATATGGGCGTTCACAGTCCTACATTGGGTTACAAAAACAGTTCTTTCAGCGCCGGCAACAGGAGGGTGAAACTTTGTGTGAATATTCTCATGCATTGATGGCGTTGATGGAAGCTGTCAAACGTAGGGATCCACATGGCATTATTAATCCTGATGCTGTACTCCGTGATCAGTTTATTGAACACGTTAGAGACAATATGTTGCGTAGGGAGCTGAAACGGTTGGTGCGACTGAATGCTGCCCTTACTTTTCTTGATATTCGCAGTGAAGCTTTTAGGTGGCTGGAAGAAGGGGAGCATCCAAGTGGCTATCGAGCACGTGCTTTTTCTTGTGGTACTCTGGGGCAGGGGGCAGGGGAGGGTGCTGTTAGCTCAGATGTAATTACTGTACAGTCTAGCAATGAGTTAATGGAGCTTAAAGAGTGTCTTCGTAAACAGCAAATTCAGTTAGACACTATTTTGAAACGTTTGGGAACTGCACCTTCCTCGGGGGCTCAGAGGCAGGCCATTAATGAACGATCAAAGTCATATCGCTTTCAGGCAGACGGTAAGCCTATTTGTGCACGATGTAATAAAGGGGGACATATTGCTCGATTCTGTAGGACAGAGTTGGGTAGTGTACATGTTGGGATGGGGGAGGGTGCTACTGGCCAGGGTCAGGCTACGGATGTAACTCCTTTGGGGCCACAGCTACCGGAAAACTAGCGCCCTCCAGTGTTGAGAGTCGGGCAACTGGAGGGGGCCTACCTGGCTCAAGCAGAGTTACTGCCTCTACATCTACATTACTGGGAAGGTGTCCTGTTGTTGAGGTCCTTGTTGGGGGTGTGGGTGTTTTCTGCCTATTAGACACTGGATCCATGGTGACTACCATAGCTGAAAGTTTTTTTGAACAGCACATTCAGCCTCGGATCCAGACTCAGCTTCAGTCATGTAATTGGCTCCAATTAAAAGCAGCTAATGGCTTGGAAATTCCTTACCGGGGTTACATAGAAATTGAAGTTGAAGTCCTCGGCAAAGTCCTCCCCAACATGGGCATTTTGGTAGTGAAGGACCCCCAAGACCCCTTAACTCAAGGCCAGAAAGTGGCTGTGCCTGGTCTGCTTGGCATGAACGTGATTAGTCGCTGTTATCAAGAACTGTTTGGCCAACATGGAATGGATTTGTTTCACACTCCAATTGTTCAGACTGCAGGTAAAGAGTGGAAACGCGCCCTATCCCAATGTCAACAACTGGAACGTACTGCTGAGACTGGGCAAGTGGGCCGTGTTATGGTGTGTCCAGGGCCAGCAGTTTGTGTACCAGCCGGTACCATGAAGTTTGTGCCAGCTTTTTGCCATCAGGGGCTTGGTTCTGCCCTTTCTTCAGGCCTGTTTGAGCCTCTGCCCTATGGAGAAGGCCGTCTACCAGCCCACCTTTTGATCTCCCCCTCTCTACTGTCTGTGAACCATGGAAAGGTGAGCGTACCAGTTGTTAATGTGGGGGAACAGGATATGTGGATCAGGTCTCGTACTGTTTTGGGGAAACTGTCTCTTGCGCAGGTACAGCCCGCAACGCATGCCATCAATTTTGTTGAGATGGAGGATGACCAGGAAAGAGTGGCTTTGATCCAGTCAGTGGAGGTCAGTGTGGGCTCATCCTTAGATTTTTTAGAACTGTCCTGGCCAAATCTTTCTGTCCAGGAAGCTGAAGAGGCTAAAGCACTTCTTGAAAAATACAAGGGGACCTTTAGCCATAGCGAGGGAGACTTAGGGTGTACCTCTCTAGTGCAACATGAAATTCCATTGCTGGATGATGTACCAATACGCCAGCGCTATCGTCGCTTACCTCCTTCTCAATATGAACAAGTCAAGGCTCACATACAGGAGTTGTTGGAGCGAGGGGTTGTTAGTGCGAGTTGCAGTCCCTACTCTTCTCCCATTGTGATAGTCCAAAAGAAAGATGGTACCATTCGCCTATGTGTCGATTATCGGCAGTTAAATGCAAAGACGCGTAAGGATGCATACCCGTTACCTCGTATCGAGGAGTCCTTGGATGCCTTGACTGGGGCTAAATGGTTTTCGACACTTGACCTGGCAAGCGGGTACAATCAAGTGCCAGTGGCAGCGGCAGATAAGCCGAAGACTGCTTTTTGCACTCCCTTTGGGCTTTTTGAATTTAATCGGATGCCTTTTGGGCTATGTAATGCCCCAAGCACGTTTCAACGCCTGATGGAGCGAATTTTTGGAGACCAGAGGTTTCATTCTCTTTTGTTATACCTGGACGATATTGTCATATATTCCGCTTCCTTTCAAGAGCATTTGGGGCGTCTGGAGATGGTACTAGCTCGCCTCCAGCAGCATGGCTTAAAATTAAAGTTACAAAAGTGTCACTTTTTCCAATCAGAAGTTAAATATTTGGGTCATGTGATATCTGCTGCTGGTGTGGCTACTGATCCTGAGAAGATCCGGGTGGTCACCGAGTGGAAAAGGCCAACTAATATTACAGAGCTCCGCTCCTTTTTGGGCTTTGCATCTTATTACCGGAGGTTTGTGGAAGGGTTTGCCAAGCATGCTGCTCCATTGCACAAATTGGTTGGGGAGCTGCAAGGCAGCTGCAAGAAATCAAGGCACAATAGCCGCCAAATTGTGGAAAGGAGATGGGATGACAGCTGTGAAGAAAGTTTTAGTACTCTGAAGAGAAAATTAGTCAGCGCCCCAGTTTTGGGTTATGCTGATTTCACAAAACCATTTGTTTTGGAGATTGATGCAAGCCATAAGGGGTTGGGAGCGGTCCTTTCACAGGATCAAGAGGGAGTCAGGAAGCCAATTGCTTTTGCCAGTAGGGGTTTGCGTCCCCCAGAGCGGAATATGTCCAATTACAGTTCCATGAAGTTAGAACTGCTGGGACTGAAGTGGGCTGTAACAGAAAAATTCCGCGAGTATTTGATGGGAGTAAAGTTTCTCGTGTACACTGATAACAATCCACTCAGTTATCTTCAAACTGCAAAGCTGGGGGCAGTTGAACAACGTTGGGCCTCTCAGTTGGCTCTTTTTGATTTTGAAATACAGTATCGGCCAGGTACCTCTAATAAGAATGCTGATGCACTGTCTCGGTTGCCTGCTTCACCTACCTCTGTCTTCGCAGTTATGTCCGGCATTACGGTCCCTTCTGAGGTATCCTCTCAAGTTCTTGGAGAAAAGGTGGAGTTCAGTCTGCCAGCTGTACCTATTTTAACTGTGGATGCAGCTCCAATTCGGAAAAGGGCAGATTTGCAGATATTACAGGAAAGGGATCCTGTGATTGGCATCTTTTTGAATTACTGGAAGAGGAGAGAATTGCCCACCAAGGGAGAGTGGTCAAAAGAGTCTGAGTTGATTCGGGAGTTGGTTCGGCAGTGGGGCCGAATTCGAGAGGAGCAAGGTGTTCTGTACCGAGCTGTTGAGTTGCCACCACAAGGGGAGAGAGTCCTGCAGTTGTTGCTACCCAAGGTGCTCCAGGCTGAGGTCCTTACAAGTCTTCACGACAATCATGGCCATCAGGGCGTGGAGAGAACTACTGCTCTTGTTCGCCAGAGATGTTATTGGCCGAAGATGCGGCAAGACATTGAAAGATGGTGTAAGCAATGTGAACGCTGTGTGGTGGCTAAAGCTACACAACCACAGGTTAGAACCTTCATGGGCAGCATTTTGGCTTCTAGACCCCTAGAAATTCTCGCTATTGATTTTACAGTACTTGAACGGGCCAGTGATGGCAGAGAAAATGTTCTTGTCGTCACTGATGTATTTTCGAAGTTCACTCAAGCCTTTCCCACTGTAGACCAGAAAGCTAGTACAGTGGTTCGAATTCTAACTGAAAGATGGTTCTATTCTTATGGTGTGCCCCGACGCATTCATTCTGATCAAGGGAGAAATTTTGAGGGGGAGTTATTGAAGCGACTGTGCCAGTTGTATGGGATTGAGAAAAGCAGGACTACTCCATACCATCCAGAGGGAAATGGCCAATGCGAACGATTCAATCGCACCTTGCACAATTTGTTACGAACCCTCCCTCCTGACAAGAAGAAAAAATGGCCTCAACTCCTCCCGCAGCTCCTGTTTGCGTATAACACCACGGCCCACCAATCGACTGGTCACTCCCCATATGAATTGATGTTTGGCCAAAAACCGCAATTACCTGTGGATTTCCTCCTTGGGCTGACAGAGGAAGAGGCACCAGGAGAAGGTACGGAAGATTGGGTTGCCAAACATCGGCATCACTTGGCATCGGTGTACGTGAGTGCCAGGAAAAACTTGGAAGCTGCAGCGGCCTATCGTAGACGTCATCAGCCGGTAATGGTCCCTCTTCTTCCGGCTGGTTCCCTGGTGCTACGGAAGAAACATGCTCAAGGTCGCTGTAAAATTCAAGATGTCTGGGATTCAAAAGTATATCAAGTCACTAAGTGTCTAGACCAAGTTGGCACAGTGTACAAGATCAAACCGCAGGATGGTCTAAGTGAAGAAAAGGTGATTCATAGGTCTGAATTAAAATTGTTGCCAAATTCAGCTGGGTTTACAACTCAAATTCAATCCAATTCCCCTCTACCACCTGTGGGAGATATCAATCTGGATAATTCATGGGCAGATGAGGGCGACGATTCTACAGCGGGGGGCGTGTGGATTCCCCAAAACCATGCAGACCTGCATTCTAGAACAATGGATGATTCGTTCCCCTATGAGGTTCCCTCTGTGGTCTCAAGTCCAACATTAAGTACAAGTAAAGATCCTCCTGCCCCATCCGGCTGTAGTTTACCTGGCATCACTAATAACCCATCCGCTGTTGCGATGTCAGGAAGCTCTGGACTGGCTGAAAAAGAAATCCCTGATGACGTTCGACTGGAAGTAGGAGCGAGACGTTCGAGCAGGGCTACCGCAGGCCAACATTCTAATCTTTTCAAACTGCCACAGACAGCGACGAGGGCATTGGAAAGGCGATGCATGGATGAAGCATCCTCCTCTCAGAATTAATTTTGCATTTGTGGTGAGGCCTGCCAGTAGTACCCTCCTGGGTGGTACCTATGATGTCACCGGGACGGTGACCTTTGAAAATGGGGGTATATGTGATGGGGAGGACACTAGGACCCTGTTAATGGCCTAAGGTGTTCTACCGTAGGTTTATAGGTCAGTGCGTCAACAGGGACGCATGATTAAGAATACACCTGTGCGCTCCTTTTCCCTTTGTTTGGCCGGCGTCCCGGTTTGTTTCAGAACAAGAATGGTATGTCTTGTATTTAAAATAATTCTTGTATTAAATTGTTTTTGAGTGCCACATGCTGCCATTATCTGATCTAAAGGGGAAAAAGTGCTGCTGTTTGCCTTAAGAATTGTGATATTTGTGCTGTTAGAATGTGCGTGTATGGGTGGTCTTTTTGATCACCATATGAATGTCCGTAATTAACTGCACTTTTTGGTATGCATTTTGATAAACACTTGCAATAATTATTATTTGCTGCAGTTATGCGGTGCAGACCACGCGGCTTGTCTGATGTGAAGTGCATGAAATTCACCTGGTAAAAAGGTACGAACTACGCAATTTTCCCTTTTGGGCGGCTGTTATGATAACTTCAGCGACATAGTAAACGTTTTTCTCCTCCGCTTTCAATTGTTTCTATTTACAGGACTGTACAACTACGGCGTGAGGCCACTGTTTTTCCCACCTGCGTTTTATAATAGGCCATTGTTGTTTGCTGATTGAATTGGGTGTGTGCGAGTGTATGCTCTTGGAGCTCAAGGATAGTTTTTTTTAATAATTTTTGCGAACGCTGCTTGCTGGGGTTGAGCGGTACTGAATCTTCTAGTCTCTTTAAATTCTGCGCTAATGCTGTTTGCTTGAATTCGAGGATTGCAGATAACTGTAGTCTTTCTAAATTCCTCTGTGGTAGTGTTAATGCTGTTTAACTTGAACTTAAGCAGCAGTGATCAATATCGTAGTTTCTTTAAATTCTCCTACGGAGCTAACATGGTCTATCCTATATCTATTAACTAGTGTTGGCTATCTCTTTAAATTGCTCGGGTGTCCGTGTTTAGAGGCGGTGGTTGCCTGGGGTAACTAGTTCAGGTGCTGACTTTGAAGCCTTGTAATATTGAGCGTGTGTTTCAATGGATATGAATGTGATCAGCTGACGTTGATTATTGGCATCTTGAATACGGTGGAGCAGGCCGGTTCACATCCGCTGTAAATACCCTTGGTGTACTATCTGGCCTGGGGACTTTTGTAGTGTGTGTAACTTCTGGGATTGTTTTTTTCTTTCTCGCTCTGCTCCCTTCTTGGACTGGGTGTCAGCCAAGCTGGTATAATATCTAGTTGGATAGGCTGTTCTCTGCCTTGTCTGGGGGGCCCCCATTCTGACGTGGTGAATAGGTTAATCTCTTTTCAAGCAACCTTTGCGTTGCCGTTGTAGTAGTACTGTGTTATCGGCGATCCAAGTTTGTTGGGGTATCGACCGATTGTGAGGTGTAACAGTACTTGATTGAATCACGTGTGCCGTGTTGCGTTTCGAGTGTCTTGAATTTGTTTGTGCCTTGTTTCTATTGTCAGTAGGGTCCTTATGGCCTTGGTAGGTGGTGTGGCTGCTAATCAGTAGATTGGCTGACACTATTCAAGGAGGGTTCAATTCATTTGAAATTTGATTTATTTTTGGGGGTTGTTTGTTTTATTTATTTTTTTCTTTTGGTTTACTTTGAGTGGACTGAATTTGGATGTGTCCCCATAGCAGTAATACACCCTGGGTATCCGCAAGGTTACAATTGTTAAAGGAATTTATTGTCCTAGACTGAGTCATTGGTGAGCCTATCAAACAAGTGCGTGGCAATTTTATTACGGCGGTGTTATTTAATTCCTACTATTGAATTTGTAATAGATTTTATCCTTTGCCATTATTGATTGTATACAATAAAATTGTGGAAATCTTTGTGCTTAACCTCTATGTTCATTCATTTGAACACCCTGCTCGCGGGGAGCTTGGGTATCATCATTAATTGGGTCTCCCACCCTTCTAATTGGGAGTGGCGTAATCGGGTGTGAAAGTTTTGGAGGCAAAGTGCCTCCTATTGGCTACATTAAAATACTTCATCCTGTTATGGCCCCAATTTGTTATTACATTTATAACACAACAGCAACAGCAAGGGATGACAAACACAGTTTTAACAACTAAAACACATTTAATTTTTAACAAAGACAAAGACTAATAACAACCTACAACTAAAGACCAAGATTGATAAATAAGAAAAAACAGAAATAATTACAGTCCCTTTTTGGTGGGGTGGCTTGGTGATGTCCTGGATGAAGAAAATGCTCAAACACAGGCAAAGAAATCCACAAAAGAAATGTCATAGGTCTTGAACAGAATGGCAGGTCTGGTCATCTTCTTGCAATTTCTCCTACTACTTCACTGTCTCAATTCTTTTCCTTATATACTCTTTTGCAGACCCCACCCACATTTAGACCTCTTTTTTTTTATTTTCTGAGACTTGCCCCAGACATGTCCAGGACATGTCTAAACATGACTCCAGTCTGAGCTTTACAAAAAAAAGGTAAATACTGCCATCTAGTGGCCTATATTCACATTACACCTCCATTCCAAAAGGGAAACATTTTGACTCATAAAGGCAAAATTTTTCTTTTCAATACAAAATGGTAAAGTGAACACTTGTCTATATATACATATCATACACACTCAAACACGGGATAAGCAATCAGCAATTACATTGTCTGTACCCTTCACATGCTTAATTTCCAAGTCAAACTCCTGTAAAATCAAACTCCAATTCAACAATCTCCGATTCTTGTTTTTCATCTTACTCAAAAACATTAACGGATTGTGGTCAGTGTACACAATCATTGGCTTTTGTCCTGTACAAACATAAACCTCAAAGTGTTGTAAAGAAAGGACCAGAGCCAACAGTTCCTTCTCTATTGTGGAATAGTTCCTTTGGTGGCGATTGAACTTCCTGGAGAAGTATGCCACGGGATGCTCAATGTCATCAGAGTCACATCTCTGTAGGAGCACAGATCCACAAGCTTGGTCGCTAGCATCGACCGCGATGGAGAACGGTTTGTTGAAGTCAGGAGATTTGAGCACGGGGAAGTGACACAGCAGAGACTTCAGGCGATCGAAGGCTCTCTGGCATGCATCATCCCAGGTGAACTTTACGCCTTTCTTCAGTTGGTTAGTTAGACTGAGAGCAATCTCAGCAAAGTTCTTGCAGAACTTGCGGTAGTACCCGATCATTCCAAGGAAGCGGCGCAAAGCTTTTTTGTTGTCAGGAACTGGAAAGTCCATGATGGCTTGGACTTTAGCATTTATGGGTGCCACCTTACCCTGGCCTATGACGTAGCCAAGATAGGTGACAGTAGCACAACCAAAGTCACTCTTGTTCAGGTTAACAGTCAGGTTAGCCTGGGTCAGGCGCTGGAACAACGTCTCTACATCTTTTAGATGTTCTTCCCAGGAGTCACTCCATGTGATCAAGTCATCGATGTATGCACCCGTGTGTGGCAATCCGGCGATTGTAGACTGTATCATCCTTTGGAACGTGGCTGGGGCATCTCCCATGCCAAAGGGTAGGACTTCACACTGGTACAATCCAGATGGTGTGGCAAAAGCAGAGATGCTCTCGGCCCTCTCAGTTAAAGGCACACACCAATAACCCTTCAATAAATCAATCTTGGTCAGAAACTTTGCTTGCCCTACACTATCAATACAATCATCAATCCTAGGTATTGGAAACACATCAGTTCTAGTTACAGCATTGACTTTGCGATAATCTGTACAGAATCTAGTACTTCCATCAGGTTTTGGAACTAGCGCACAGGGTGAACTCCAATTGGAGTTGGAGGGTCTGATAATATCATGTTTTAACATGTACTCAACCTCTTTCTCAGCAATCTTTCTCTTTTCAGGATTCATCCGGTATGGATGCTGTTTTATTGGTTTGGCATCACCAACATCTACATCATGAGAGGCTATAGTAACTCTCTTTGGAACATCAGGAAACAAATCCTCATATTTCTTGATCAACCTTTCAAACTGATCTCTCTGTGAGGGTTCTAAGTGCTGGAGTTTTACATCAAGATTTTGCAACACTTCAGTGTTTGACAATTTACATGAAAGAACTTCAGCTTTAATTCTTGGTTCATCATCTTGAAACTCCCCCTCATCTTCACACGTTTCGACCATTGGAGAATCTGAAGTGACAGCTGCAACCCTAGCATTTCTGTCATGATAAGGCTTTAGCATGTTAATATGACACAATTGTTTTGGTTTTCTCCTATCTGGAGTCTTCACAATGTAATTGAGATCATTGAGTTTTGTCAGAATTTCATAAGGACCATGAAATCTAGCCTGCAATGGATTGGACTGCAAGGGAAACAACACAAGGACCTTGTCTCCTGGTTTAAACTCACGGCTTCTAGCCTTATGATCATACCAAGTTTTCATTTTTCCCTGACTTGATTTCAAGTTCTCTTTGGCAAGGTCACAAGCTGCACGCAATCTTTCCTTGAACTTGCTAACATAGTCTAACAGACTGATTTGCGGCTCTTCCTCTTGCCATTGTTCACTCAATAATAGCAAAGGTCCTCTCACTTCATGACCAAACACTAGCTCAAATGGACTGAATCCAGTAGACTCCTGCACTGCTTCTCTAGCTGCAAACAACAGCAAATGAACCCCTTCATCCCAGTCTTTCTCATGGTCATAACAATAAGTCCTCATCATTGTCTTGAGAGTGGACTGAAACCGCTCTAAGGCACCCTGACTTTCTGGATGATAGGCACTAGAAAGAATCTGTTTTGCACCTAGTTCATACACAACCTGCTGAAACAATCCTGAAGTGAAATTGCTACCTTGGTCTGACTGAATTTCCCTGGGAAGACCAAACAACGTGAAGAACTTTATCAAAGCCTTCGAGATTGCAGTTGCCTTGATGTTACGTAGAGGTATGGCTTCGGGGAATCTGGTAGATGCACACATGATTGTCAACAAATACTGATTTCCAGATCTAGTCTTGGGTAATGGACCAACGCAATCAACAATGACCCTAGAGAATGGCTCCCCAAATGCTGGGATAGGCTGCAATGGAGCTACAGGTGGGTCTAACTGGTGTTTTCCAACTACCTGACAAGTGTGACAGGTTTTGCAAAAGTTGGAAACGTCTTTCCGAAGCCCAGGCCAAAAGAAGTGTTTCATGATCTTATCAACAGTCTTGTTAACACCAAGATGACCTCCTAAAGGTAAACTATGAGCCATTGTTAAGATCTCATTCCTATAGACCTTCGGAACAACAATTTGCCTGACCACTGCCCAATCTGCATTGGCAGGGATATCAGGAGGGCGCCACTTCCGCATCAACACACCATCCTTGAGATAATACCCAACTGGAACTGCATCTATTTCTTTTTCAGGAAGGGCTCTCCTCTTTAGTACACCAATTTCAGGATCATTAGTTTGCTCCTCAATCAACCGCTCTCTGGACAGAGACAAGTCTCCAGACACATCAGAATCACCAGACCCATCCGGCTGGCTGAATAGAGAACTGATAAAAGTATGTGATAAGTCCTCAAACGGAGAAACCATAGTAGGCCAATCAGAGTCATGAGGCGAACCACCTGAGTCCTGACTATTCAATGTACTGGACGGCACCACATCATCTTCTTCTTTAGCCTTCTTGGCCATAGCACGAGTCACTGCGCAAGAAGGATACAGAGATGGGTCCTCATCCCCATCTTCAGTGCTCGGCTGTGAAGTAAGATGTACAGGGGGAACTACTTTGCCCCCAGCCAGGTCATTGCCTAGCAACAGAGAAACACCCTTTATAGGTAGACTTGACATAAGTCCCACCTTTACCTGTCCTGTAACTAAATCTGACTTCAAGAATATAGAGCGCAGGGGTACAGATACAGTCCTCCCTTCAATACCTTGTACAAGTATGAAATCCCCTGAAGCGGTCTCATCACGTAACTCCAAGGAGTCCATCAACAAAAGTGACTGAGAAGCTCCGGTATCCCTTAGGATATATATGGGGACAGGAGTAGTATGCTCATTCAGAGCCACAAATCCCTCTGACACAAATGGAAGAAATTCCTCCCTCACAAAGTCAGCTGTATTAGGCTTTTTAGCCCCACAAGAAGCAGGCAATTTAGCAGATTGGTTATCTACTACAGGGGTTTCTAACCTTGTTTTCACAAAGGCATTTGGTTTGGTATCCTTTTCTTTTTCTTTCTTAGCTTTAAGGAACCAACAGTTAGTTGTAACATGACTAGATTTCTTGCAATAACTGCAAACTAGACCACTTTTGTCACTGTCAGCTTTCACACTTTGATCAGACCTGTTACTGGATTTCTGAGCACCATCACCAGATTTGTCTTTGGGTGAGGAATCTTGGGTATCACCGTAACCCTTTTTCTGAAATTGGGACCATTTATTGTTACTGCTAGACTGAAATTTGGACTTATGAGTGAGAACATATTCATCTGCAAATTTGGCAGCTGATTGCAAGTTCAGTGCTTGCTTCTCATTAAGGTAGGTCTTAACATCATCCTTAACACAGTTCTTGAATTCTTCAACTAACACCATCTCTTTTAGTGAGTTGAAATCATCCTTGACCTCCATAGAAGTACACCAGCGCTCAAAGCAAACTTTCTTCTCATTAGCAAATTCCACATAAGTCTGATTTTCAGATTTCTTCAGACCTCTGAATTTCTGTCGGTAAGCCTCTGGAACCAACTCATAAGCTCTCAAAATAACCTTTTTGACAACCTCATAATCAGAGGAATCATCTGCAGACAAAGCCGAATAGGCTTGTTGAGCTTTACCCTTGAGGACAGTTTGCAACATCAGAGGCCAGTGTTCCTTTGGCCACTGGCAACTCTTTGCTACCTTTTCAAAACACTGGAAATAGTTGTCTACTTCATTTTCAGAAAATGGAGGCACCAGTTTTACCTCCTGACTGGCACTAAATTTATTTTTAGTTTCAATTTTAATTTTTAGTTTCTCCATTTGGAGTCTTTCTTCTCTATCCAACTTCTCTAATTCAAAATCTCTCTGTCTCTGTCTCTCTCTTTCTGCTCTTTCCTCTTTCTCTGTCTCAAATTCTCTTTGTTTTTCTTCTCTTGCTAATTTTTCCAACTCAAACTGCCTTTGTTTTTCTTTTTCTTCCCTTTCAATCTCTAGCATTTTTAATTTAAGTTCCATTTCTATATTTGGATTTTCCACTGGAAACTGTTCCAGATCTCCTGGTGCAAACACATTTTCATCAATGTAATATTCAACTATCTCTCTAGCCAGTCTTGCTTTTCGCATGGCTGGTTTTACCTCTGTCAGCTCCAACTGTCTGCAAATTTCTAGCAGTTCTGTCTTTTTAAAAGACTTCAAAACCCCTACGGTTGGTGATGCCAAGAAATCATCCATTGCTGTTGTCAATATATATCTAGGAAAATTCACAAAAACAATTTCACAATTTGGAATGTTAGATTTTCAATAAATTACTCACACAATGGTCTATCCCGGACCTTGAGCCCCCAATTTGTTATGGCCCCAATTTGTTATTACATTTATAACACAACAGCAACAGCAAGGGATGACAAACACAGTTTTAACAACTAAAACACATTTAATTTTTAACAAAGACAAAGACTAATAACAACCTACAACTAAAGACCAAGATTGATAAATAAGAAAAAACAGAAATAATTACAGTCCCTTTTTGGTGGGGTGGCTTGGTGATGTCCTGGATGAAGAAAATGCTCAAACACAGGCAAAGAAATCCACAAAAGAAATGTCATAGGTCTTGAACAGAATGGCAGGTCTGGTCATCTTCTTGCAATTTCTCCTACTACTTCACTGTCTCAATTCTTTTCCTTATATACTCTTTTGCAGACCCCACCCACATTTAGACCTCTTTTTTTAAATTTTCTGAGACTTGCCCCAGACATGTCCAGGACATGTCTAAACATGACTCCAGTCTGAGCTTTACAAAAAAAAGGTAAATACTGCCATCTAGTGGCCTATATTCACATTACAATCCATCCATTATCCATACCATTTCTTCCTCACTGGGGTTGGTGGGGTGCTGGAGCCTATCCTAGCTGACTATAGGTGAAAGACAGGGACACAACCAGGACAGCTCGCCAATCCACCGCAGGGTGCACACACTATTCACACACTATTCCCTCACACACTCATGCCTTGGCAATTTAGTCTCCAATTAGCCTAACATGCATATCTTTGGACTGTGGGAGGAAACCACAAAACTCAGAGCATAAAATACTTCAACTTTGCTGAAATTTAGTGTTATTTGTGCATTATCACTGGGTTTAACCAGTTTTGTATAAAAATAAATGTTGACATTTTTTAATGCCAAGATTGTGTTGAGCGTCATATTACAAATTTGCCCATTTTTTCCCCTTTCATTTTCCCTTATGTTCTCAGGGGTGTCGTTTTCTTTCACTCCTTTCGGTTTGTATAGTTCTTACCCCTTGCTGAATAACAGTATCAATAATAATGATATCAATAAATATTTCTTTTCTTTACCCAATTCAGTGTTGTTTTTTTTCTGACTATATTTGAGCTGACATAAAAATATTATCAAATAGTGTAAACATTTTACCTTATTAAATTGTGTAATGGCAGCCAAAGTATAGGGCTATTACACATAGGGCTCTATATTTGTTGACCAGGCATAGGCGTGGCGAATGGGGGTGGGGGTAGCGCTGCGCCAACGGGGTGTATCCAGGCGCATTTTGCAATTTTGTGCTTGGCGCAGCCCGGCGCAAGTATTCCAGTGTCCCGCTTCCGTCCCTCCTGCCGGCGCAAGTGGCAAAGAGAGAAGAGAGAAGGCATGAGTGGGTTAAACACAGCCGAGTCAAATCTTCACCAATCAAATGAGCTCCTCTCTCCTCACCTTTAAAAGCGCCATGGGCGAGGCACAGTGCAAATTTCGTTCGACATCAATGAAGTAGGACACAGCAGCAACACCAGACGGCCAAACTTCAGCCAGGAGGAAACTGATGTTCTGGTCTGGGAGGTTCAAGTTCGCAGTGGCCAAATATATGGTCACGCGAACAGACCTCCATGGGGTCATGATGCAAAAACGGCCGCGGAATTCTTATCCTAAAAACGGCTGCCGTTTTTTCATGGCAGTGCAAATGTGAGCCCATTTCATAATATTGTGCAATTATAAAGATCAACAATATATTGTTTTTGAAAGAATTAAATAAAAAATTGCCAATAAATACGTGTGAATTTATTACGTACAATTAATTATGCTGACAAACATGTTGTATGAGGAAACAGCAACTTGAGTCAACATTTGCCCAATTGCAAAGCCCTACTGCAACCAGAACGAATCCGACGAGGGGTGCACTTGACAGCTGTGTAAACCCATAGACTACCTTTAGTAGGCTAAAAGTACACAACAATAAAAGTTATAATAATAATAATTATAATAATAATGTTTAGATAAATGCAGCCCAGATCAGGCTGTGTTTCTAAAATCGCATTCACACTGGTAGCGAAACAAATTTTCCGCACGATAGATTACATTCAAAGTCAGTGCAAAGATGCGAATACACACGAAACGCATCTTTGCATTTACTTTGAATGTAATATGTCGTGCGAAAAATTCATTTCACATCCGGTGTGAAAGCAGCTGAAGGACACATACCCACATAGCCTACTCACACACTCACGCGCCCAAATGCACACACATCTCTCTTTCTCTCTCTGTCTCGTGCGTTGCAGACAGGGGTATTTGTGGTCAAAGCCACTGCCGCAAAAAAGCGGCTACTGCTCTCAAAGTAATATAATATCAATACTCACTTACGTTTTATAACAGAAGTTCAAAACTTTGATATAACATATAAAACACATACTTAGAAAAAGTCATGGACAGATGGACTCTCTTTTACTGACATGAAATACCATGCATTACTCACATCAGTGCCACATAAAAAGCGGCAGCCGCGGTTCTAGTGTGAAGGACAGAGCTGTGCAGCCAGGTGGTCTCTCCTCTCCCGTGCGCGCTGCTGCTCTCCCTGCTGATACGGAATATGCCGTTCGGCCTCACTCTGTCTCAAGTCCTGTAATGTCTCTTGCATGGGGTAAAAGTGACATCCATGGCATACAGCTATCTTGTGTAGCACGCAACATGCCACAGAGGGCTGTCACATGCAACACTCTGAGGGCTGTCAGGTCGAGTTTCCATTACGCATGCCAACCGCCTTTGATCTGACATCAGGACAATAGTTATAGATATGCATGTGCTGATTCAGATAGTTACATTAAATAGTGGTTGCTGTAATTATTTATTGCATTGAAATGTGCCTGACATTCTGGAAACCTGCCTGTGAGGTTTCGGTGACGTGTGCACACTGTGCGCCGGTCAGCCAAATTACCACTGCACAGAAAGTAAACCAGGTTGGAGCTGGCGAGCTCTCTGCGCACTTTCGGCGTAGCCTTTATCCATGAAATTGTCACTGTGTCATGATGAATATGTGACACCTCCCCCTACTGCGCCGCCACACCCATCTCGGCGCACGTTCATCTACCAAATTGCCAAAGTGGCTGCGCATGGTGTTGCACTGGACAAAATTACCACTGTGCGTGCTGCACCAGATGAAATTACCACTGCGCGGGCTGCACCACCCTGCGCCACCCTGCGCTACGCCAAGAAATTAGAGCCCATAATCTTGGGCTTCCATCATGAGTCAGAGTGGCAGCCCAATAGGCTGCCATGCATCGGCAAGATGTTTTGAGGCTTGATACGTAGGCATTGGCAATTTTATTCCTGTAAGTTTCTAGAACATAAACTAATGTGAATTTTGCAACAAGTTATTCGACCCTCAATGACCATATTAGCTATTTGTTCCAACCCTCTGATAGACCAATAGAAGCATTTTGTTTTTGTACATTACCGTCTGTAACAGCTATCCCGTCCTCATGAGAACAACGACCAGATACATTGTAAATGAAGACCACAATGGGAAAATAATCAGAGTCACAGAGTCACATGTTGTGGAGAAATGATGAATTAAAAATGCAAAACGATCGTAGAAACAAAGCACTGAAAAAAATGTGCAAAAAATATAAACGATATAAAATATTATAATAATATATACAACCCCAATTTTAAAATAGATGGGAAAAAGTGTAAATTGTGAATAAAATCAAAACGTAATGACTTTCAAATCACACCAGCCAGGATTTTATTCACTAGTGAAAAAAGATAACATAGCAAATGTTAAAACTGAGAATTTTTTTTTTTTTATCCACAAAATGAGCTCATTTAAAATTTGATGGCTCATACAGGTCTCAAAAAAGTTGGGACAGGGGCCTCTTTACCATGGTGTAGCATGCCCTCTTCTTTTTAACACAGAGTCTGGGCATTGAGGAGTCAAGTTTTTTAAGTTAACCCATTGGAATCCCACTCTTGTTTTCGAAAGGCTTCCAGCTGCTGGAGAGTTTTGGATCTCCTTTGAAGGACTTTTCATCATGTTCTCAATTGGTCAAAGATCAGGACAGCAGACAGGTCAGTAGGCATACGGACTCTTCTACTACGAAGCCATGCTGTTGTAATAGCTGCAGTATGTGGTTTTGCATTGTCCTGCTGAAATACACAAGGCCTTCCCTGGAATAGATGTCATCTAGAGGGGAACATATGTTGCTCTAAAACCTTTATATACCTTTCAGCATTCATGGTGCTTTTTAAATCATGCAAGTGTCCCACACTCCATATGTACTAATGCATCCCTATACCATCAGAGATGCTGGCTTTTGAACTGACCGCGGATAACAGGAGGGGTGGTATTTCTCCTCTTTAGCCCAGAGGACACGACGCGGCGCCCATGATTTCCAACAAGAATGTCAAATTTGAACTCGTCTGACTACATGATACTTTGCCACTTTGCTACAGTCCATTTTAAATGAGCCTTGGCCCACAGAACACGGCGGCGCTTCTGGATCATGCTCAACAATGGCTTCCTTTTTGCATGATAGAGTTTTAGGTGGCATCTGTGAATTGCAGGGCAGGCTGTGTTTACAGAGAGTGGTTTCTTGAAGTATTCCTGGGCCAATTTAGTAACGTCAATTACAGAATCATGCCGGTGACTGATGCAGAGGCGTCTCAGGGCCAGAAGATCATGGGTATCCAGTAAAGCTCTTTGGCCTTGTCCCTTACGCACAGAGATTTACAAGATTTTTCCAGTGTCTCTGAGTCTTTTGATGATGTTATGCACTGTCGAAGATGAGACCTTCAAAGCCTTTGCAATTTTACATTGAGGAACATTGTTTTTAAAGTATTCCACAATTTTTTAACGCAATCTTTCAGAGGTTGGAGAGCCTCTGGTTGTTATGTATGAGTATTTTATGTACAGCATTGTATATCATTTGTTGATGGAGATTTGTTACCCGCTGTTTTTGCTGCCTTGCTGGTCAGCTATTCATTTTGTTCATTTGGCCCTCTCTGGTGGCGTGTCTAGCAAAACATAATCTGATGTAATAGACTAGTGCAGTGGTCGTCAACCCTGGTCCTGGAGAGCCGCAGTGTCTGCTGGTTTTTGAAGTTACTCAGCACTTAATTGATGAATGAAAGCAGTTCATTACATGCTTAACTCATCTCACCTGGTGTCTTAGGTTTAAATAGGGTAGAGAAAACCAAACTCAGCTCACCCTGTGGCTCACCAGGACCAGGGCTTGCTACCCCTGCCCTATACACTTTTATCTGTACTTTGAACCTCTACTTTGCCCGGATTACAACTATGCTAAATGTCCAACTACACTGACAAATCTTGGTTTCTACATAGACTTCTGTCACAGCCTGCATGTCTGTTTAATTGGTTCTAGGAGTCTTGAGGGTAGTTCCTGGTAATTGATTGATTGGCTCATTATTCCCTTAGTGCAGGAGTATTGCTAACAGCACAGGGTGAGCAGAGTTTGGTTTTCTCCACCCTATTTGAACTGAAGACACCAGGTGAGATATGTTAAGGGTGTATTCAACTGCTTTTATTCATCAATCAAGTGCTGAGCACCGTCAAAATCCAGCAGACACTGCGGTTCTCCAGGACCAGGGTTGACGACCACTGAACTAGGGCTTTCTAGAAGCTTCTGGCACCATCCTGCCTGGAGGGGGCGGGATTACCCAGGAACCCTGTGGATCTTTCGAGAGTGATGCTAGTCTGTATAAATATAGGCACAGCTGAGTGGAAGCGGAGTTTCCTTTTGGAAACAGTGTTAATTAGTGGCATTAGAGTATTATTAGTGAATTAAACAGAGTTTTTTTTGTAGAACTTTTTTTAAATAATAAATTTGTTTTAGTTGTCATTGCTGGTTTTCTTTGTTTCTTTCTTTCTATACTTCTGAGAGACTCAGCATCTCTAAGACATCCCTTTTATAGCAAATCATGTTACACACCTGATGCAAGTTAACTTAATTACTTGCTAAATGTTCTTTCAGCTGATTCTCTTACATATTAATTGCGTTTTCAGCCCTTTTTTGCCTGTGCCCAACTTTTTTGAGACCTGTTGCAGCCTGCAAATTTGATGTAAGCTCATTTTGTGGATAAAAATGTAAAATGTCTCAGTTTCAACATTTGAAATGTTATCCATATTCTATTGTAAATAACATATTGGCTCATGCGATCTGAAAGTCAATGCAATTTGATTTTATTCACAATTTACACTTTGTCCTGACTATTTTGAAATTGGGGTTGTAATTCAAGAATATAAAATATAAAAAAATGCAAAATTTGGTCAAAACCTTTGTTAATTTTTCTTTTGAGGTCTTCATATGCAAGCAGCCAAAATTGATCTTGATGAATGTATTGCATACAGTATTACACCATCAGCTGTAACTGTATGCTGACCAATAGCATTACAGAAATCACTGGAATGCAGACTTATTCTAAAATACAAGGTGTTCCTACATATTTTGAATCTATTGAATTTTAAAGATCATCCAAAGAATGTATTTTTCATTACATAGATTAAAATGTCCACTTTAGTAGACAGCAAAGCAGCAGGATGACCAATTTAAAAGAAAAAATTATGATAAGCAAAATATGCACTTGCAACTACTTTGAATCCAACTAGTGCTGTGGAAACTTTTACACGTTCAGATTAAGTGGTGATTCATGGGTGTAATTCTGGAACAAGTACAAATGCAAAACTTAAGGAGAAGGTTTCATAAATATACAACAAAATTTCAGAAGTCTTTTCTGCAAAATACGTTTTTCAAGTCCAAGTTTTCAAGCAGAGACACAAAACATGTAAATGTCTTGAATGATATTTTTCAGGCATCGATTTTAATCTATAATCCAAGTAAATACTGTTGCATTGCAAGGAAATTAACAATGGTTTGAAGATGCATAATCATTATAAACATCATGACAGATGGTAAAAAAAAGTCTTATTGCAAAAGTTGAGTTAGTGCAGCAATATCAAAATATCACAACAACCAGGTTTTATTTTCTGAATCAGAACAATTTACATTGACCCTTGCAAAATTTAAATGTAACCCAATTTGATAGAAGACAAATTATTTATAAAGTATAGCTATTCGGTGAATTAGTTTACTCAAGTCGTGACTGTATTTCTATATGCAGATGTAAAATCAATTCTGAATATGATGTAGATGCAACGGAAGGCTATAACTAAATGTTGGAGGTCAAGTATGAGCAGAGGTGAGACCTGTTCCAAAGTTCCAGTTCCAAAGAGTAAAAATCCTCCCCAGCATTTTGTCCTGATCCTCCTGGGCTGCCCAGTTAGTAGAGAAGGAGTAGAGAACCCTGCTCTTGGAGAGCAATAAACCTGCACATATTAGATGTCTGTCTGTCTGTCTGTCTCTAACACATCGGTTTGAAATAACTGCCTCGTTCTCTTCTCCTTTACCAATTGGCTGACCCAGGTGGATCAAAAAACTGGGGAGGATTTTTACTCTCTGAACCTGGATTACCCGCCTCTGAGCAAGAGAATCTTAAAGATTTTATTGCATTAAAAAATGTTTGATACTTTCTCCATATCTTATCCCTGTAGCAATATCAATTTAGCGTGAACAGCATGACAATTTCATAATGTGTACTGAGCTAGACAGACATCTCAAAGGTCTGAAGACATAATCATGATGAATTTGCAATGAGTCAGCATCTAAATCCAGCACTGTCTTTCGCATTATACTGTGCAGTGATACAATTTGATGACATTGATGGTTGCCTCTGGGCAGACCTTTTTTCAACAAATATCACTGGTACGTCTTGAGGACATGAAGTTCTTCATCTGCGGCAATTAAAAAACTTCATTTTGAGCAGAGCTCTGGGATTTCAAGTGTAAATACAAACTTATGCGAGTGTCAGTCACCACAGGAATGCAGAAGAACTGATTAAGGGCAAACAGGTTCAAATATATGGAGTCTCAGAATAAGCAAACGATGAGAGTTGAGAGACCATGAGGAGCCTCACAACCTCAGTTTCAACACATCCTGACAACAGCTCAGCAGAGAAAAACTTTTCTTGCGTGTTTCTCCATATTTTTCTAAAAACAAATATTCTTAGTTGCCTTGTTTTGCTTCTTATTTATAAATATTGTACTGGCATCTGCATGACTGCACATTCTGAAGCGTGTCAACATTCTCTTGCATAAAATTTGTGCACAAGGATCGCCTTCTAAACTTTGTCCAAGGTAAACTGTGCAAAGCTCAAAGAAGTTCACTTCATCAAGGCTTAATTTAAAGGCTCATTAACTTGGAACACATCAGCAGAGAGTGTCTTCTGGCATTGAATGATCCTACACAGGAATTGCTACCTAGCCACAGGAGAATATAATTTTGAAATTATAATTTAAAGGGCAGAAATGTAAAAAACAAAAATAATAATAAATAATTGGACATTGTCAAGTCAAAAATTCTACAAATATTTTGATGTATTTGAACACAACATACCCCATTGCTTATTTCCCAACCCCATTACTATTCTTTAAGTTGTCAAATCAAACCAAGTTTGGCACATCATATTAAACTGATTTGTTGTGCAATAAGATCTGTAGCTGTTAAATGAATTGTGGTTTGCTAGATTTGGAGTGAAAACCTCCAGGGAGGTAAACCCCTTGGTGTGGGTTTAGAAAGACCAGCCCGAGACTCCCCATCTGATTATAACCACACATAACCAGGTATGACCAGAGGCCCTCTCTTAGTAATACTGACAGGAAAAAGAAATTATATCTTCCTTCACTGGTTTTCAAGTCAGGAAATATTTCAGCTATTATCATTCCCTACCAAAGACCTAATTATATTGCACAATGTAAAAAAGACCCAGAAAACAGCATGTTACAGCCCAGGCAGTTTGATGCATGAAAGATCAATCATAAATCAATCAGTATTTCCTTGAAGCCAGAATCTACACCTGTTACCTAAAGGGACATCCATTAAATAAATGATAAAACTGTGGTGTCTCTCAATTCAGATGGAACAATGGAAAAGATGTTTCAGCACCTATTTGCATGTCTTGTGCCAGCTGCAGGCTTATTATACAACAGCGAGGCGTAGGGAATAACGCACGAAGACGCCCCAGGAGGTTATAAATTGGGAACAATGCGCATCATCTGTAAAGAGGAGAAAATAACTAACATTAATACCCCTGGTTAAAAGACTTCTCCACTGCCATGCTAATAGCCTAATATAGCAGCTTTTAATTGAGCCGAGGGAACGAACAAGCCGGAAGAAAACAGACCATTCGTGAGGGTAATGTCAGTCAGTCCCTTCAGTGCACCTGCATCTGGCCAACTTCAATCGTAGGGACCTAGCCGCCACATTTCACACTGTGCGCTTTCATGCAAAGCCATGAAATGGACACTTTCCTCTCTCCATTTCGGGGATGCAGCCATTCCTGAGAAAAGAGAGGATCTTCAACACAAGCAGGCCAATATCAAAAAAAGAACTGCGGCTGTTTCAAATCTGATTATTCACGAACAGAGTGGAAATGAACTCAAAGCTCTGAAATGTAGCTGAGCCACACAGAGTTAAGGTTGAGCTCAAGGTTACTGAGATGCCTCGCAGAGCAATTCGACACGGGCACCTCTTTATTTTCTGTCAGGAGAGGGAGAGTGAGTCCACCTTCAATTTCACAGGGATTCCTCAGTGAGTCTTCATACGACTGCACCTCCCGCCCCCCACGCCATGTTAGCTCAATAGATGTCATGAAAGGAATTCTTTATGGCCTTCTGTGTCTAATAATTTATTTAAAATGGCCTTGTTTTCCTGCCCCCCCAACAGCAGAATCCCTGAGAGGGTGATAACTGGCTGGTGATTCATGCTGAAGTTGAAACAGCTCATCTGCATTTCTCCATGTTTAGCATTTCCCTCCAGGACTCAAGTCTACCTACATTCTGCACAATACTGTTCCTTTTCCCACCAGCTACACATAGACATTTGTTCCATTTCCTAGCCTTTTGTCAGAATACAAATTAGTTTTAATTTTCTGGACTCGTGCAACATTGTGGCATGCAGCTTAAAGTTTCATGCCTGAACCTGCATGTCATTAGAGGGCCGGCGTAAATGAACAAAAAATGTAATTATTTACATTTATGGCAGATCAGGAAGAGCACAGTAATCAGTTAATTATGAGATGATTCAGTGATAGGGACACTGAATAATTAAACTTACCGCAACATCAACAACATTTCAAATCCATATACGTATCACTATCTATTGTGAAGTAAGCTAATTGCTGTTAGTCTTCACAGTTTAGTTTATGAAAGAGACTAAATCCAACAGTTCATGATGTTGCAACTTAATTTGTCAGCCAATTGTTATATTAGTAAGAAAACTGAGAGTAGTATCACTTTAAAGTTTTCAGAATGTCAGCGAGTCTCCCACTTAAAGCGGGAAAATTAAGAATCAGTGATTCTTTTATTTGTTGTTTTCAAAGCCGCACTAGGCGATATTATTTCATTATGGTTTGACTTGAAATAATGAACTTTGACCATTGCATGCCATGAATAAGACTGAACTGAAGGACTCCTTCAGAAAAATGTGAGTCTGTGAGCGCCCATTCCTTTATATTTCAAAGTTTTAAAAAACAGGAACCATCTGAATCAACTAACCAATCAGGGTTAGTTCGCATGTCACAAGCCAATCACAACCACTAAGTACGAACAAGGGTCACCCAAGTACGAGTCTTGTTTTGGAGCCATGCACACACAGAAAATGAGTAATACCACATTTGCTTGAAACAGCATATAGTAAATAAAACTAGCCAAAGGAAGGAAAGAAAACCTTGGAGGAGAAGAGGTCAAGGTCTAAATCAAGGTCTAAATCAGTGCTTCTCAAACCTCTCCTGGAGGACCACCTGTCCTGCATGTTTTAGATCTTTCCCTGTTTTAGCACAGGTGATTAAAATGATCAGCTCGTTATTGAGCCTCTAAAGCTGATTGATAACATCCTGATTATTTGAATCACCTGTGCTGGGGCAGGGAAAGATCTAAAACAGGCAGGGCAGGTGGTCCTCCAGGAGAGGTTTGAGAAACACTGGTCTAAATCAAGGTCTAAATAGAGATGCCCTATTCCCCCTTGCCAGGTAAGTGCTAATAGTAGCGCTACACAACAACAAGTCATCTGGGCAGCGTTAATATCGCACCAAGCCAGCTAAATTATACTTATTTATTACACGGCATTGTCAAATGCTCGATCCTGATTGGTCAGTTACAACCTTCTAAGGTCTGTTATTTCTGTATAGCAGACCATTGCTATGAATAGCAGATGTTGCAATGGATGCTTCGGAGTTACCGTTGCTTACAGTTACAGTTCCAACCGTAGAAACAAACAGACTTTTTTTTCAAGCGGAAGCAATGAAAACTTTTGTAAATCAATAAAATCATATTTAGATCAACATTTAATGTCAAACTCTTGATTTCTTTCGTGAATAGCCGTGTAATAAGCGGGATGATGTAGAGTGAGCCGCTAGCTATAGAGGAATAAACCCCATCAGGGTGATGTAGGACCCCGCTGCTTCACGTTGGGGTCCGACATCACCCTGTCGGGGTTTACTTATCTAAAGTGAACGGCTCGCTCTACACTATCCCTTACTGAGCAAATATACACTAGCAAAGGTTTCCACGGCTGACCTGTTGTTAACCTAGTGAACATGCAAACTAATGCCCTGGAACTGAGCTACTGCATAGCTAGTGATCTCATTCTGCTTACTAACGTTACACTCCTGTAGCCGTTATCACTAACTAGCAAAATAAAGCAGACATTAGTTCAGAAATTGGTTAGTTACAAAGGTTGACAACCTTGATGTTCTGCTTTAAGCCCCGCAAAATGTCCATGAATGCTTGGTGCATCATTTGGTGGAGAGGGCTTTGCGGGGTGGAACGAGCAGCAGAGGGTTTTGTATTGGAGTGGTCATGTTGCCCATTGCTGCTATAATTTAAAATAAAATCATATGACATTACTGAGTTTAGCTCAGAACAAAGCTGCCCCCTGAAAACTCATATTACGGGGATTGAACCTGCTTGTATTCAGTTTGCAAAATACAAAAGACAAATGTATAATGGATTTCTTTCTCCCCAGAGGAGGGTCAGGTCATTCTGCATCCTTTGAATGCTGGAGAATACGCTTGTCCGTAATATTTTTATTTGGGCGTCAAAGCCAATGAATAATGGTGCAAAAGTCTTAACTTTTAAAATGCTAGCCTACGGAAAAACCCTTTAGAGTGATGAGACCTTCACTGGTTACATTACTCTTAATGTGACTTGTTCTAAGAGATCTCAGCTGGATCAAAAAGTGTGGCATTCTCAACCACCCGAGAGCCTATTTTGGGATTGATGACCGCCGTGGTGAGAGAGCATTTATAACAAAACAAAACAAAAGAGGATGTCAGAAGTGGGGCTTCCTGTGTGGAATGTCACAGGAGGGGTAGATGAGGTTGTGTGCAGACAGTGGCAGAAGCAGAGAATGTTCCCACCTGAAAAATGTCACATCTGGTCTGCAGAGTAATTTCTCACACCAGTCGACAGAGGTGGCTGTTAGCTGGTCCTGTTGTGTCACAATCAATTGCCATATTCAGGGAGTCATTGGAGAGTTTATCTTTGATTTTCAGGCAGTAAAGGGGTTCTCTGGATCCCCAAGCTCCCTCAACTCCCCCCATTCCGCAACAACACAGTCCTTCATTTCCCCAGTACGCCCATCAAGGCTGTGGAAATTGTTACAAAATACTGCCCACCCTGAGCACGGCTTTCAAAATGGTGTCAATATTTTTCCCTCAGTCCTTTGGTGAGCAGTGGGTTATTGATATCAGCTTGCCTAGCTGATAGCCTCTTTATGGTCGTCTTGGTTGAGAGAATGGCTTGAGGCTTAGGTTCAGAATTTTTTTTTCTCCTCTGGAGCTAGAAAAATGAAGGGAAACAGTGATGTCATGGCAATATTTACCAATGTAAACCCATTTGACTGGTCATATGACCAATTGGTACAACTGAAAACAATATAAAGTGGTGGCCAAAGAATGATAATTGAACGTTTGGCTTAGCTTGTTGACCGTAAAGCAGGCCGTGATGAGGGTTTGACTGAATTCATCAGAAACATTGCCAGAACATGGGATGTCAGTTTCACTGGCTTATTCTAAGACTGCAAATCTAATAAATTCTATGCTGGATGGTAAATCTCTATGAAAAATATAATTTAGTCCAAGACTTTGCTTGATAACAAAGATGTTATAGCTTTTTACCCCACTCAAAGTGAAAGATAACATCTGAATTGAACTGCAAACTAAAGAACCGCTCATGAGGTGTAAAAAAAAAAAAAAAAATCAAGTTGTTGATAATAATAAGATATTTCTGAACTGAGTAATAAATGCTTAAAACATCCAGATTGAAACAGTCACGTAATCCACCATATTCCTGTTAACAGTGACACCAAACATCCTGTAGCTCTTTTATGGCATGAGATCTTACTGATCCAAACGGTCTGCTTTCTCATGAGTGTTCTGAATCTCCACAGCTGAACGTGCAAAGAATTTAATGATCTGAGAAGAATCACATCTGCAATACAGCAAGCAAATGATCTGTGACGTAACCAAATAAACACAACTGCAGGGTTAAATAACTATTGCACAATGATGCCAGTTAGGCTAACCATAATAAGCTAGAACTTTGGCTTTTGTTCGGTTACATTTTTATTATTTGGAGCATTGTACACCTTCACAGAATAATTACAAAAAATCCAAGTCATTATATCTGGACTCCCTATGAGTAATTTTCTAATTTAACATTTGATTAGTGCAAAAGTTGTCTTTCACTTTGAGTTCTTTCAGTCATACAGGATGTGTGATAATGGATTTATGTGTTCAGCATTGAAGGGTGTTTTCCCTACTTTTTCATTTACATTTTGGTCTCAGATATTCATTTTTGTTTTCCACAATAGTGCATCAGTAGGAAAGAGTGCAATTTAGCGCAATGTCCAAATTTTTTTGTTGCAACAGGTTCTGGAATATGCTTTAAACAACATACCAGACAGTCTGCTGATAAAACTACTGGAAAGTGCTCCTAGGAGAGAAGCAGTTTTCAAAGCATATGGTTTTGAATATTTAGAAACTTTTAATCTTTTCAGGATTTTTAAAGCAACCTCCCCTCAGAGAATTATGCTAAAGGCAAACAATTTCTGACTGGGGCATGTCTTTAACATTTACAAGTCCGTCATATAATGTTCGCATCTTAGAAGTACTCGAACAACATTAATTTTCTGTTATGTAATTTTGCACAAATTGCTACAACATTATGAACATGCCTGTAAGTGCAAGTCAAAATCCTTTTTGAAGTGTTTCTACAGGAGGCTACTGAAGTCAGTACTGTAGCTTTAATTGAGCTTGGAACACCATTTGACAGCTATTCATTTTGGCATATACTTCCGAGATCAATGGATAACTGGTGCCAGGCATGTAATTAGGCCATACTGGTACAAAGCATTCTTACGGCACTGGGAATCTCATAAATTTAACAGGCTTGAATTTCAATAAAGAGCACATTTCATCCCTACGTTCCTCGGCTTGTTCTCCAGTTCCGCTGGCTGAGGCCTGAAAAATGACTGCGATGCAAAAGAAGTGTTTTTGAGTAAAACATATTCTAAACTAAAAATGCAAGAAATAGAACCAAAAAATTGCAGCAATGTTGTTATTTCTCTGCAAAAACATAAAAAGGGAATATCAGCTGTTTTATAATGCTCGACTGAAAAACAGAAGACAATCCAGCCAATCTAAGAGGCATATTCAAAATCCATTGTTCTGATTTTAAAATCTTAGGAAGATGTCAGAACCTGGTTTTGACAGTCATAATTGTCCTCTTCATCATAATTATGAGTCATTAAACTTCATTAGCTCAAGAGAAAAAGACAAGCAAACCAATCATTCCAGTATTTCTGTGATCCAAAGTGCTTTATTCCATCATATTAGATAATCAGGAATACATTTCAGTTGTGTTTCTCCCAAACTTTGTGGGGTGGGAGGAAGCATCAGGTGATGAGACAATGACATTTCTATGATGAATATGTTTACTGACATACTTTTATATGCTTAATCACTGATAAGCATGTTAAACACTATAGTGTCATGTTGGGAATCAAATTGATTGATTCATTCATTCTGTTATAAATAATGTAACTCCTTTGTGCCCAACAACAGACAGGACTGAATTATTGAGTTAGATGAAAAAAATACTCCTCATAATACAAACTAATTTCTGAAGAAGTTGAGATGCTATGCAAAATGTAAATAAAAACAGAGTACAAGTATTTGCAAATCATTTAAACTCTACATTTAATTGAAAATAGCTCAAGGACAACATATCAGATGAGGAAATGAGAAATTTTACTGTGTTTGGAAAAACATCAGCTTAATTTGAATTTGATGCCAGCATCACATTGCAAAAAAGTTGGGATGGGGCAAAAAAAGCTGGAAAAGTTGCATGATGCTAAAAAAAAATACACCAAGTGGAACAGCTCTCAGCTAATTTGGTTAATTAGCAATAGGTCAGTCGCATGACTGAGTATAAAAACAGCATCCCAGAGAGGCTGAGTCTTTCAGAGATAAGGAATTTAGGGATTTCACTATCTATATGAAAAGATTACACAAGGGACAAGGTCAAAAAATTTTGAATGGCCGAGATCTTCAGGCCCTCAGATGGCACTGAATTACAACCCCAATTCCGAAATACTTGGGACGGCATGTAAATTGTGAATAAAATCAAAATGCAATGACTTTCAGATCACGAGTCAATATGTTATTTACGATAGAACATAGATAACATTTCAAATGTTGAAAGAAACTGAGACATTTTGCATTTTTCTCCACAAAATGAGCTTATTTCACATTTTCTGGCTGCAACAGGTCTCAAAAAAGTTGGGACACAGGCAAAAAGGGCTGAAAAAGCAATTAATACATAAGAGAATCAGCTGAAAGAACATTACCCAAGTACAAAGTTAACTGGCATCAGGTGTGTAACATGATTGGCTATAAAAGGGATGTCTTAGAGAGGTTGAGTCTCTCAGAAGTAATGATGGCCAGAGGCTCTCCAACCTGTGAAAAATTGTGGAATACTTTAAAAGCAATGTTCCTCAATGTGAAATTGCAAAGGCTTTGAAGGTCTCATCATCGACAGAGCATAACATCATCAAAAGATTTAGAGAAACTAGGAAAATCTCTTTGCGTAAGAGACAAGGCCGAAGACCTTTACTGGATGCCCGTGATCTTCGGGCCCTCAGAAGCCACTGTATCACTCATCAGCATGATTCTGTCATTGACATTACTAAATGGGCTCAGGAATACTTCAAAAAACCACTGACTGTAAACGCAGTCCGCTGTGCCATCCACAGATGCCACCTAAAACACTATCATGCAAAAAGGAAGCCATTGTTGAGCATGATCAAGAAGCACTGCCTTGTTCTGTGGGCCAAGGCTCATTTAACATGGACTGTAGCAAAGTGGCAAAGTGTCCTGTGGTCAGACGAGTCCAAATTTGACATTCTTGTTGGAAATCATGGGTGTCGTGTCCTCCGGGCCCAAGAGGAGAAAGACCACCCCTCTTGTAATCAGCATTCAGTTCAAAAGCCAGCATCTCTGATGGTAGGGGGATGCAATTAGTGCATATGGAGTGGGGCACTTGCATGTTTTGAAAAGCACCATGAATGCTGAAAGGTATATGAAGGTTTTAGAGCAACATATGCTCCCCTCCAGACAACACCTTTTCCAGGGAAGGCCTTGTGTATTTCAGCAGGACAATGCAAAACCACATACTGCAGCTATTACAACAGCATGGCTTCATAGTAGAAGAGTCCGTGTGCTGAACTGGCCTGCCTGCAGTCCTGACCTTTCACCGATTGAGAACATTTTGTGCATAATTAAACGAAAGGTCCGTCAAAGGAGACCCAAAACTCTCCAGCAGCTGGAAGCCTGTATTAAACCAGAGCGGGATCAAATTCCAATGGCTAAAATCAAGAATGAGAAGACATTTTGCTTTCAAAATTAAAGTATTTGGTCTCCTCAGTTCCAAGAAACTTTTTCAGTGTGGTTATAAGAGAAGATGCAACACAGAGGTCAACATGCCCCCATCACAACTTTTTTGAAATGTGTTGATGGCATCAAATTCAAAATTGCGATATATTTTTCAATAAATAAATAAATAAATAAATAAACAAATACTAATATTTCTCAGTTTCAATATCTGAGATGTTGTCTTTGTACTGTTTTCAGTTAAATAAAGAGTTAAAATGACTTGGAAATCATTGAATTCTGTTTTTAATTACATTTTACAACAGCACCTCTACATTTTTGGATATTGGGTTGTAAACAATTTGTGTTAAATTAAACATGAGTGGTAACATACAGTGCATTTTCCCTTTCCTGATTCTTAGGATGTCGTCAGGTAAGTATCGAAGCCTGCCAGCAGGGAGACTGGAGGCAGATCTGCCTTAGCTGGGGCAAATGATCACAGCCACTATGGCCCCCGCATTGAACAGCAGAGGAACATGTTTTCCACAGTCACCGGGGATGTCCCGGACGGCACGGAGACTCTGTTTCCGCAGATTTGATCAGAGGTTATTAGTTCTGAAGCCACTGTGCAATCTAGAGCCTTGTTTACAAGGGCCCGATTCAGGGCCCCCATGCTACAGTACCTTGGCAACTGCAGCTTCTGTAAAACTACAGAGTCTGTCGGCCGTGTAATTAAAGCATCCATGATTTCCCTGAAGAGAGACATCGCACCATTACAGTGGTGAGACAATCTCCCGGTAAGAACAATCTATCAATCCATCTAAAATATGAGCTTAAAACAAACAAAAAAAAAAAACAGACAGATCTTTTTTTCTTTTAAGTGCTTCGTGGTTCCCCTCACAGCTAATGAAGATGATATCCAGAGAGATGGAAACATAAGGCCATTGCCACGCCCAACACTACGTACCCTTGGTGACAGGGTACACTTTCTGCATGTCCAGGGATGGCTGATCTGTCACATTGCCAGGAAAACCAATCACCCCACATGGCGTAACTGGCTCAAGGTCTCCCCAGTCACCAGACGGAGGTCTACCCCTGCTGAAGCCCACTCTCAGCTGGGACACGACGCCATGTCTGCTGCATAGGGGGCTTAGGAGCCCTTGGGCTGCGCCTGTACCAGGTCGGGCCTGCTGGCGACCCCCCGCTCAGTTCTCCGTGCTCCCCTGCAGAGCGGGTCGTGGCCTGTGGTGGAGCCTGGGGTCGGAGGGTTTTGGGCCGGGCGCTGGGGAGCCGGGCCGGGGCGGCTGGGTGGGCCCCAGTGCTGTCCTGAGCTCCCCCGGGGTCCTAGTGCTGGGGGTCCGCCTCTCCTCCCCTGCCTGCAGCTGAGCCTCACACAGCTCCAGCAGCGAATGCACCTGCTCCCGCAGAGCCTGGGCCTTCGAGCGCCGCTGCGCCAGGTAGAAGAAGGCCTCTATGAAGGCCTGCAGGGCCATCCCTGATCCGCAGCACGAACGGACGCACACACACACACACACACACACACAAATATACACATACAAATTGACACGCACACACACACAAACAGAAAAATTAATTAGAGCAGGTCTGTGCTGCATCAAACACATACAGCACATGCTACACATCCTCAATGGAAATTTGCGGTTTGTCTCGAAGTGACCATTAAAAATACAAAGTTAAATTACCACGTCACTGGATGCATGAATGACCCATAAGACACAAACACACAATTTTAGGAGTGAAGTCAGTGCCAATTGTCCCAGTTAGTCTCAGGACTTGCTGGCTGATGTAAAGGGCTGTGCAGATACAGTATCTTAGACTTTGGTCCATTTCTGAATTAATTAAAAAAGCAGAACTGAACACCATATGCATATTATTAAAAAAAAAAGCTATAATGCAAAGGGTGTTCTTAGTCCCCTCCACCCATCCCTGAAATAATGAAGAATCAAGTCAGTCTTGGAATCAATGTTTAAATATGCATGTGTGAATGGGTGACTGTGAGGCATATATTGTCAAGTGCTTTGTGTGGTTGCATAGCCAGGAAAGTGCTATATAAATGTAGCTCATTTATCAATCCCCTTTTCATACTATTTACAGAATCATGCACTGAAAAAGTGTCATCTGTCACATTTTTTTTTTGGTAACACGCTGATTAATTAACATCAATAGCTTCCTTCTGTATTACAGGATGGATGTGCATTAGGCGTCTGTGCTGCCACAAATATACACCGGCAGTCCATCACATTTTAAGCACGAGTTTGCTCTTTCATACAAGCTGCACAGTCCCTTAAATGCTGTGAATAATTAATTTTGTATCAGTAGGTGAAGACTCTACGAAGCTCATCTGAACCTCAAACTGCCGAAAGAGTGTTTTATCAAGGTCATGCATCCGCTCAGCCACTCAAACTTTATTCTGACAGCATTTATTCCCTCATTTAATCAGGTTTTGTAAAATTAATACTGCCTTTATGACTCATTCATGTATAGACAGAATCCCGTGGCAGTAAAATGTTGAAATCCCACGGCAGTGAAATGCTCTTCAGTCTACACTCGCATTTGAAAAGTGGTTATTAAACATTTTCTAACCTCTTTTGAAACTTGAGCAACTGCCTTCCTGAGACACGTTTATAGTCTATTTTTAAAAATGTCATCATAAAGAGGCTATTTCTAAAGCCTAACATGATGAAGACTGTTCAAACACTCCCGATCTTTCTTTATGTAAAATTTCAATGACAAATAACTTCGCCTCCTTTCATACACACCTCAGAAAACAAGGAATGGACAAGCAAACTAATGAAAACTAATGCTGCAAGTACTGAAATAGATGAAAACTTTTTAATGCGAACTCGAGTGGCAATTTAGAAGCGTTTTGAAAATCTTGATGGAAATCTTTTTCCATGGTTGAAGGGGTGAAAGTGGTTGCAAATTTGCTGTCAACAACTGCTTCCAAATCCATCCCTAGAGGTAGTGGGGAAGACGTGCACACAATATCTATCAGAGATTTCCGCAAGGTAAATCTTTCTCATTGGCAGGTATTAATGGCTCTCTGCAGCAGCAGTACTTGGGTCCGGGGGAGGTTCACGTCAGTGTTCTATATACTATATATGCTGCAATACTCACTTTATAATCATATGATGGCACGAGACAAATTCGCAGCTGTACTTCAAATAAGCAATATTCTGTATTTATACTAGATACAGTGATGACTTCATCTTCACCAGAGGACTAACAAAATCCAGAGTGGGAAAGCAAGTATTAACTTAAAAAGTCAAATTAAAAGTTTTCACGATCAGGTACTGTTAAAACTGAATTTAGATTTAATTTAGCAGGCTAATTAATACCAACGGGAAAGAGACTGTGCAGAACTCATCCGGCAACAGGGGCAATACTCAGCAGGATAGTGGAACCTATTTCTCGTTCGCTTGCCTGCTTTTTCTACAGGGCTATGAATATGCAAAGCAGATTTATTTCAATTGTGAAGATGATGTGAGGTTGTCATGACAGCATCGTTTGAGCAGGAACGCGTGCTCCTGCCATGGTTTCAGGTGTCATTTTTTGATAAATACATCTGTCACAGTACTCAGATCAGGAAAAAAAAAGGAAATGCAGCACTTTAGCAAATGAGCTAAAATTAAAAATGAAAGTTAGGAAGAGTTATAAATTGTCAAAGAGCATGAAGATGCTTTTCTTTCAGTTCTGTAATTGTGCTGGAAAGGCAGCCTGACCGGCTGCACTCTCTTGTTACTGAAATATTCTGCCACTGTTAAAACACACGAATTAAGAAAAGAAAGTGCTCACAGTAAGTCCTGCATCTTACAAGTGTATATTTATGCCACAAGGTGTTTTTCAGCTATTTCTTTCTTGCTGCAGGAATAGCCTGAAACAAGTGAAGAGATAGGATTTCAAGTGAGGATTCAAGTGGAGGGTAATGTTTTGCTATTGGTCTCCTGCTATGGTAAACCTCGTCATTTCACCGTGTAGATCAACATCTGATTAAGAGCATGCTTGCTGCACGATCGGCAGGGCAAGCATGCAAGATAGAGCCGGAATATAACAAAACAACTAGTTGAGTCAAAAACAACTTTTGTCTGAAGTAAACAAAATGAGAGTACTGCCCTATACATATAATTTTTTTGGCTATACTGAATAATAAATACTAAAACACCCAGATCAAAACACTCTGGAATCCCAACTTTCCTGTTCACAGCCATGTCAAACTCCCAGTAGCTCTGCAAGAGGTTTTTTTTTTTTTTTTTAAAAAAAAAAAAAAAAAGCTCTGCCCGAGGATCGGAACATTCCGCTTTCCTGTGAGTGTTGTGACATCCAACAGCTGAAAACACCAGCAATTTAATGCAATTTAATGATCTAAGAAGAACTGCATCCACCAATACAATAAATGCTCAGCTATATAACAAAACAAGATTCGAGAGTTTCTGAAATAAAATGAAAACAACTCTTCCTAGATACTACAGAAGTAAGTCAACATGGCACAGCTGATAGTGAAATGTGGAGGAAAGAGACAGTTTATCTTTTTATAAAGCGCTTGAAATGGGATACATAGTCACATTTATGAATGAATGTAGATAGGCCTGTAGCCTGTGTATAGTTTTACAGATAGAATAATTGAGATAGTATATATAAGTAAACTATTCTTGAGTGTAATGGCAAGTACAAAATTAGCAAGTCTAATTTTGGTCAAAACTAAGTTGGGACCATTTTTGTACTTATTAGGCTATGCCTCATCACATACAGTAAGACACATGAAAAATAATCATTCATTTCCTATGTTTGTGGCAAAACCAAGCAAATCATCTGTATTTTTATCAGTTGAGAAGTGAAAATCAAGTATCTTCCTTGGTTCTTCCACATTTTGTATTTTTTAATGATAAAACCTGGCCAGCGAATTAGCCAGTTATGAAGCAGCAGACCTATATTACCAGATCTGTGAGGTAAGTCCCCATGCAGAGCATTGGATGTGCAGGACATTCATGGTCAGAATTCGTAATCCATTCAATTCATGTGCTAATAACAACTGAAAAATGGCTTGAAGAGGGAAGCAGATGGTGGAGTTAACGCCAAAAAACTGTCCAATGCCACTGCAGCTGCATAATCGAATCGAAAAATTTCTGAAGTCATATTGCCAGGGACACTCATGAAAAAGAAAAACAAATACCTCCATAAATATCTCTTATGATGTAATGAACAAATAACCACCATGTCAGTTTCATTGTTGGACAAGAGCTTAACCCCTGAGGGATAAAGTTTTCTGTATTGTTCTCTGAATCATCATTTTGTTACTTTCTAGGTTTTTCCATAACACTTCCCGTAGGAAAAATGTGTTGCTCAATCTCGTCTCTTGACATGAATTTGAGCTTCTCATATTTGTATCATTCTGTGATCATTTGTTTCTGAGTTACTTCTCCTAAAGGTCCCTTAGGAGCAAGAGATAAGCTAAAAAGAGACAAGACATCACTGAGACAAAGGAGGTTGAGCTGTGATAACCATTTGAGTAATACTTGAGAAGTGGGATAAACAGAGGAGATCTCATTATTGTATGACCCTGATCTCAATTATGTCTTGGTTATTTTGAAGTAGAATTAAAGAGAACAACTCAACCTTCAAAATCCTCCAAGCAGTGGGATGCAGAATTATGTTTTTTGGGGAAACTTTTATTTGGTTTTGCCTGTGATTACCGTAGAATTAAAAAAAAAATTGTTCCGTTTTATTCTCCTTCAAAATAACCAAGACATACTTGACATCAGGGGCATACAATTATGAGATCTCCTCTGTTTATCTCACTTCTCAAGTATTGCTCAAATGGTTATCTCAACTCAACTTCCTTTGCCTCAGTGAAGTCTTGTCTCTTTTTAGCTTATCTCTTGCTCCTAAGGGACCTTTTGGAGAAGTAACTCAGAAATAAATGATCACAGAATGATACAAATATGAGAAGCGCAAATTCATCTCAAGAGACGAGACTGAGCAACAGATGAGCAAGACACTTTTCCTATAGTATTGGACATGCATGGGAATCTAACAATGATGCCAGCTAGGCTAACCACATAACCTAAAGTATAAATTAATTAGGCAAATATGCTAGCATGATCAAATCTGTGGGAAATGTCCCAAATCTCAGAACTACAAAAGGAGCAACATTGCCATTGTAGCCAGTAACGGCAATACCTGCGCTAATGCAAATATCCGCTCAATAAAATGAATATGAAGCACAACTTAGGTTTCACTCACGCGTACTTTGTAGAGAGGAAAATAGCGAAATGAGAAAAAACAGAACATAAACTAATCTCCTGTTGCAAAACAACTACCATAGAAAGGGAGGGGGAGCACCAGCTTGTGCACTAACTAATTTAAGCAAACAATACAGCCCAAAACAAGTGAAAATTTAGTACAAAATGAGTTAAGCATTTACAGTCCTTAGTTAAGCTAAAGTCAGTGGACGTCACAGTCACATGATTGTCGAAGTGTTTCAAGGCCTCTCATTGGCTAAACCTTCTCGAGGGATGGAGAGGTGGCGACCATCAGTTTTCTATCGTTTGGTCACATTCAAATGATTTGATGCATTGTACAACTTAAAAAAAACAAGTAGATCAGCGGGATCTAATAGCTGCAACCTGGCCAAGCATCCGTTCTAAGATTTCATAGCCATTCATTGAATAAAACTTGAGTTACGGTGCGAAAACCGTCAAATCGGGCAAAATTGACACTTTTTTTTACCTGTGTAACCTTGGGATTTGACGGATGACCTTGAAAAAGAAAAGGGAACACCTCCTCTACGCCTAGAAGCTATTCCCAAAATTTCATAGCGATCCATGAATTCTAACTGGAGTTACAGCGCGAAAACCCGCAAACAAGGTCGTGACCTCTGTGAACTTGACCTTTGACCTCGACCTTGTGCTCCTCCTGAAAATTTCATGATGATATGATTACAGGAACATGGTGAAAAATGTGTCACAGACGGACAGACAGACAGAAGGGTTCATAGAGCTGCTTAGTCGCAGCTAAAAATCACAAAAAAGTTAAGTCATAATACCTGTACTCCGTGTGTTAACTTTCAGACAAAAAGTTGTTTCAATCAGAAAGTTCTAGGTAAAAACTGTAAATAGAATACACAGAATTTCAAACACAGGCAAAAGAATATAAAAATCATGTGTCTCACGTTTCCAATGAAGTCTTCAATTGGTATATGACATTCACATAGCTCCAACCCCAACTGAGAAAAAGTTGGGACGGTAAGGAAAATAAAGAATAAAAAAGAAAGCAGTGATTTCTAAATTTACCTTGACTTATATCATTGCAGACAGTACGATGACAAGATAGTTAACATATTGTCTGATCATCTAAATTTTATTTAAGTAAGTAAGTAAGTAAATCTTTATTTGTATAGCACCTTTCGCAGCTTGAAAACACAAAGTGCTTCACAGTGGTAAAAACAGAGATAAAACATATAAAACAATAAAAACAATAAGAAACAACACAGTTATCAATATAACAATGAACAAACACTGTGCAATAGACAAGAGATTTGCTTATTCAAAGGCTTGTCTAAAAAGATGAGTCTTTAGCCGACTCTTAAAGATGTCCACAGAATGAGAGGCTCGCAGGTCCAAGGGGAGTGCGTTCCACAGTTTTGGGGCCACTGTTTGGAAGGCACGATCTCCTTTAGTTTTCAGCTTCGTACGAGGAATGACCAGGAGGCCCTGATTGGAGGACCTTAGTGACCGACTGCAGACATACATCTGGAGGAGGTCACAGATATAAGCTGGCGCCTCGCCATGCAGAGCCTTATAAGTAAGCAACAGAACCTTGTATTGGATTCTGAAAGCCACGGGGAGCCAGTGTAGCGAGAACAGGATAGGTGTGATATGACAGTATTTCTGCGACCGGGTTAACAGCCTAGCTGCAGCATTTTGAACAAGTTGAAGACGATCCAGGGATGATTTGCTGAGGCAGGTGAAAAGTGAGTTACAGTAGTCCAGCCTGGATGATATGAAGGCATGGACAACTAAGTCCAGTTCTGAATGGGATACAATAGATCTGAGTTTGGCTATGTTTCTGAGGTGGAAAAAGCAGGTACGGGTCAGTGAAGATATGTGCTTATCTAAGTGCATGGATTGGTCAAAAATGACACCGAGATTTCTAAGGCTGGATCTAACGTTACCACTTAAAGCCTTCATGTGATTAACAACCTTAGTCACGACAGAATCAGCGGCTACTACGAGAACTTCTGTTTTGCTTGCATTGAGTTGCAGGGAATTACAGGCCATCCAGTTTTCAATAGTGGACAGACATTCATGTAAAATGTTAATTTTTTCGATCTTATCTGGTTTAAATGACAGATATAATTGGATATCGTCCGCGTAGCAATGATATGATATTTCCTTAAAATTGCTGATAAGGAGGCCTAGGGGGAGCATATACAGAGAAAACAGGATCAGAGCCAGAACAGAACCCTGAGGCAGGCCACACGTAAGAGGAGAGGGGTCAGAAGTAAAAGGACCAACAGCCACCGAGAAACTTCTCTCAGTGAGATAGGATGCAAACCAACTCAGGGCACTCCCAGATACACCTACCCACTCCCTCAGCCTGTCCAGCATGATGCGATGGTCAACAGTGTCGAATGCTGCACTAAGATCTAAAAGCACCAGAATGGAGCACTGACCTGTATCTGAAGCCATCATGATGTCATTTGATACTCGAAGAAGAGCAGTCTCTGTGGAGTGCTTCTGCCTAAAACCAGATTGGAATTTGTCTAAGATGTTATGGTTCATGAGGAAAGATGTGAGTTGGTTTGCCACTACTTTCTCAAGAACTTTGGACAAGAAAGGCAATTTTGAAATAGGCCTGTAATTACTTAGTAGGAATGGGTCCAGAGTAGATTTTTTAAGTAAGGGGTTTACCGTAGCCATTTTAAAGGATGACGGAACATAACCTAGCTCAAGTGAAGTGTTGACGATTGAAACTAGACTAGGGCTGACAGAGTCAATGACCTCCTTTAGCAGAGGGGTTGGTAGAATGTCCAGGGGACTGGAGGAGGATTTCAATGAGTTGACCACCTCAGTGAGTTGTTTAGGGGAGATACAATGGAAGCTACTCAAGGAGGCTCGCCGGGCCGGGCAGATGGGAGTGGTAAAAGAGGAGGGGATGGTGGGGTTTTTGATGTTGGCTCTCACGTCAGAAACTTTGTCCACAAAGAATGACAAGAATTTATTACAGTCCTCGTGAGAGGAAACAGGGACTGAGGGGACAGGTGGGCTAACCATACTATTTATGGTCTGAAACAGGACCTTGGGATTTCGCTTGCTGGAAATAATTAAATCTGCGAAATATGAAGCTCTGGCATCCTTTATCATGGCATTGAGATCACCCAAAAGCTCTTTGAAATATAGGCGGTGGACTTGTAAATTTGTGGATTTCCACAAACGCTCTATTCTACGGCATTTTCGCCTGAGACTGCGGATATCGTCAGTAATCCATGGAGAGGAGTTTACAGGTGAAATGTTACGGGTGACCATGGGGGCAATATCATCAAGAATCACTGAGCATTGTGAGTTAAAAGATTGAACCAGGTTATCTATGTCACCATGAGAAGTACATTGCATTAGGCCCGTACATGCATCGCAGTTAAAAGCAGCGGAAAATTTCTCTGCCGAAAGACTATTTAAGATGCGCGATTGTTTTACACGCTTCACTGGTGCAAAGTCAGGATCGAAAGACAGACTGAATAAAATACATTTGTGATCTGTAACAGGTAGGTCTTCCGTGCAGACAGTCCTGATATTTAAACCCAATGTAAATACCAGATCTAAAGTGTTACCTTTAATGTGAGTAGGACATGATATATGCTGGGTCAGATTAAAGGATTCAGTCATATTTAAAAAGCTGACAGCGAAGGAGTTCGTAATATCATTGACATGAATATTAAAATCGCCTACCAACAGGACTCTTTCAAACTGAACAATGGAAGCTAAAAAGTTACTAAACTCAGACAGAAAAGCACAATTTATGCCAGGAGGGCGATAAATAATAATGCAATAAAACGGGTTAACGCGCCCGACTTTTGACATTAACATTTTGAAGGAAGAGACCGTTCCAAAGCTCATCGTGCGTGTTTTAAAACAATTTCTATGAACCATAGCCAGTCCCCCCCCGCGACCTGTACACCTCGGCGCGCATGAGAGCGAACAGTTGGGGGGGCATAGTTCATTCAGAGAGACGAATTCCTCTGATTTTTGCCATGTCTCTGAAATAAGCATGAAATCAAGGTCCTTGAATACAAAATAGTCATTCAATATGTGCGATTTATTTGCAATAGAGCGGGCATTTAATAGCCCAAGGGATATATAGTCCGATCCAGTTCTGCCGAACAAGGAGGCCTGCGGAAGAGAACGTAGACACCCAGGCACTGAAGCCACACTGGTGCGTGTCCGGCGGCGCTTTGCTAAGGCAAAGGCAGGCAGCTCTGACGATGAAGTAGGGAGGATAGGCCGGAGGCATGACGGCCTCGCACTACGAGAGGTAGTGAGAAGCGATGGAGAGGGACGACATCGGGTGAACCGACGCAGCCTTACCGCAACTCCTGCTCGTTTCCCCCTTCTTCTTGTCCGCCGGGTCCGGGTAGTCCTGCAGTTGGGGCAAGGAGCCCAGATTATATCCGGGATTTGACAGCGCAGAGTACGGTGCGTATTCCACTGTTCAGATCTTTGAGACAACGGACTTTTCACTGAGGTGCCGATGTTAAGCAAAGTATGGAAGTCATACGAAATAGCCAAATTGCCGATGCACAGACAGAAAGACAAAAACAGGGACATAACAAACAACACCTGAGCCAAGCGACTTGCAGCCGACAAAGGCGCGGCCATCTTGGTAGGTACCCCCTACCTATATTTGTAAATATACATCCATTCCTGCCATTCGACCTTGTACCGCTTTCCAACAAAAAGTATGAATGGGGGCAATTAAGGAACAGTAGTGATGTACAAAATTTGAACAATGATGTGATGTGTAACAGCTGATGTCAGCAGGTGACTGTATTCATGACTGCGTACAAAAGCAGCATCTGAGAAAGGCCTAGTCTTTCAGGGGTAAGGATGTGTCAAGGACCTCCATTTTTCCCACAAATGAGAGAGAGAATCGCTGAAAAGTTTAAAAACAATGTTCCACAAAAGATAGGAAATGATTTAAATACTTCAATCTCTACTGCGCACAACATTATTTAAAGATTCAAGGCATCAGGAGGAAATTCTGCGGGTAAAGGGCAAATGCGCATACATATGCTGAATGCCCATGATCTCCAATCAATCAGACGGCACTGCATAAAGAACAGTCACTTGTCAATAACTGATATAACCACACTGGCTCAGGACTACTTTCTCAAAACCATTGTCAAGTTCTACAGCCTACGTACATCCATAAATGCCAGTTAAAGGTTTATTATGCCTAAAGGATTTCTAATGTTAAGAGCGTCCAGAAGCACGGGCAACTTCAGAGGGCTGGGAGGCATCTGAAATGAACCATCACACGGTGGAAATGTGTATTGTGGTCAGATGAATCAAAATTTCAGGTATTTTTTGAAAGAAAAGGATGCCTTAAGACCAAAGAAAAATAGAACCATGCAGACCATTACCAACAGCAAGAGCAAAAGCCATGCTTTGTCATGGTTCAGGATTGTGTCAGTACCTAGGAAGAGTAACTTGCACTTCAGTGAACAAATTATTTGTGCTCTTGAGCGCACCAAGATTTTACAGAAACATATGCTGTTATCAAGACGACATCTTTTTCAGGGACACCCAAGCATATTTGAACAAGGCAATGCAAAACCGCAATCAGCAGGCTATATAAAGGTACGTCTATGTATAAAGACAGTGCAGGTGCGCTGCTTTGGCCTGCCTGCAATCCTGTCTTGTTCTCTCCCCAGTAGAGAACATGTGGTGCATTCTTAAATGCTAAATCTGCGATCAAAGAACTCGTAGCGTTGCAAACCTTAAGACTTCTTCGCAGGAAGAATGGGAGAAACTTTTGCTAGAGACACAATCACTTGGTGTCCTCAGTCTTTAAATGCAAATTGAGTGCTGTGAAAAGGAATGGTAGGCAAATTTTAAAGAAACCTGCAAAGGACCTTTGCTCCAAAGTTCTATAACAGGAGGGATATTGTCTCTGAAGTAGAATCACACTTTTCTAAATTAGTCTGCTAGCTAACAGACCTAGGCTGAATCATCACTCAGCCTTCCAGCACAAAACACTTGCTACCTACAATGATAGTTTGCAGAAAATTAATTTATTAAACCTAAAAAAATAGCATTGCCAACTTTTTTCTGTAGGGAGTCAGGGTCCTGGCTCCAGAGAAAGATGAAGCAAGAAACTGTGAGTGTTGGTAACTACCTAGCAAGCCAGGTAGCTAGTTACCCAGCTATCTGTTGCATATTGTGAGACAAATTTTTTATTTTTTTTTGCTCGGTAAAGTGAGCTGCTCCATAATCAAACCGCAAGGCCCCCTTTCTCCACCAGAATTCAGGATCCTTGTTCCAGAGACGGATGATGCAAGAAACTGTGCGATTTGCCAGCTAGCAGGTTCTTAGCCTCTTCTCTGCTGCATTTTGTGTGATCAATTTTTTTGTGTAGTGTCACGAAAATCAAAATAAGCTAGCCTGTATTCAAAACTGCACAGTGCTAAAATGAAGTCAGAGGCTAAAGGATAAAAGCTATAGCAAATAATTTTTTGAATACAACGTATATTTGCAGTGGCAGTTACAACACATTGTTTGGTATTGCAGTGGCATGGAGACATAGGGAAAAAAAGGATGACACACTGTGCCCTGTGGGAAAGAACACATTAAATATGTGCTTAAATACACCCCATTTTTTACCCACTGGAATATACGTCAAAGATAATTTACAAATTACTAGCTCCTGCCGCTCAGGGAGCAGAAGCTATGGTATCGGGCTCCGTCCATGTGTGGGTGCGTCAACACATTTTGCTATATCTCAACTAATTCAGTTAGAGGCTCCTAATTTTTACTGGATATACATCTCCTAAAGGCCTACAAATGCGCCTAAAGGTGACCTTGGCCTATTTTTTCAAGGTCACTGGCCTCAAAATATCACCAAAAACTTCAACATTTTGCATTATCGCATCAACTATTTCAGTTACAAGCTCCTAATTTTTACTGGACATGCATCTCATAAAAGCCTATAAATTACATGCCTAAAGGTGACCTTAGCCTATTTTTTCAGGGTCACTGACCTAAAAATATCACCAAAAACATCCACATTTTGCTTTAACTCATCAACTATTTCAGTTACAAGCTCCTAATTTTTACTGGACATGCATCTCATAAAGGCCAACAAATGATATGCCTAAAGGTGACCTTGACATATTTTTTCAAGATCACGGGCCCAAACACATCACCAAAAATTTCGACATTTTGCTTTATCTCATCAACATTTTCAGTTGAAGGTCCTAATTAGCTCCCGCCGCCCAAGTGGCACGGGAGCTATGGTATCAGGCTCCATCCGTGTGTGTGTCCCTCCATGCGTGCGTCCATCAAACAAAATGTCGAAGTTTTTGTTTACTTTAACAGCGGGTGCTTCTGGGGCTGCCAGTGCCCTATATTTGCTTTCAGTTTTAATTTTAATTTGACCTACCATCCCAACTTTTTCTGATTTGGGGTTGTAAATTACTCAAAGTTGAATGAGTCATATTGATTATGTGGGCATAGAAATTCAAATAGCTTGATGTCTGATAATGAAATTAAATAATTTTACCACTCAGCTTGTGCAGAGACAGCTCTAACCAAACTACCTCCTCTTCAGTCATGCCCATGTATTTCTATTTAAAGAGTGCCTATGCTAGGTGCAGGACAGAGAAGCAAATCAACATGAAAATTGAGTTATAATTGAATTAGTTCTCTTCATGGGTCTGCGGTTTTTATGGTGGAAAAAGTATTCAGTTCAGAAAAAAGAAAGTATTTAAAGGATACTGTATGGGAGACATGGATTGCCGCAAGGCTGAAAAACTTGTTTAAAATAAAACTAAGTCATCTCAGATTTTGAAAGCATTCAAATATAATGGGAGACATTCGCTCGAGTGGAAGAAGCAAATTTTTGCAGGGAAATGTGTAAGGAGACGAATGAATGAAAAAATTAGAGGAAGGGAGACTGCGTGCATGCATGAATGAATGAATGAATAAAGCAGATTAATGAGGAACCGGTAACAGGACAGGAATGCAGTTCTTTGACGCAAAGTCCAGAGACCCGAAAATCTCCGCATTTAGCTCCGAGCGGCAGCTGTCGCAGTAGCGAATCACCGGGTTAGATACTGGATGGAGGAAAGGAACATCATCATCGTGGTTAAGTTCAATGCTTTACAGAACACAAAGAAGGCCAGTCAGATCATGAAAAGGGAAAGGATAGATAAACAAGACGAAAGATGAAGTTGTGGGATTGTGGCGGTGGGGAGGGTGGGATTGAACCTCCGTGGATGGGTGAACAAAGGCCGGATGGAATTCCCGAGGGCTGAAACCGCACTAATTAACACAGGTCCGACATGCCCAGGGTTGGTTTACAATACTCTTAAGTTCTCCGGGTTCCAGAGCTCTTTTTTTCTCAGAATAAATCAGTTGTTGATTCACAAGTGAGGCTTAATTAGCAGAAATTAGGTGCCGAATAAAACCAAGGAAACATCTTTTCAGAGATGCCTGACTCGCAAAACACTGGTGGGGGAGGGAGGGAGAGGGAAAGGGGGAAGATAGGAGAAATTATGACACCCTTGGGACAGCGCACGTCGTCTCCTGGGCCCTAGAATTCTAGTAAAGTAACTCCACCAGCCATGACAAGCTCTGGTGCTTTCTGGGAACCTGCTGGATATCCTTGTTTATCATTTTGTACTCTGGGAAGCTCTGGGCCAGGATACGACCTTGATCCAGATTCAGTTCGCTGGCAACACAGGTACTTTTCAGCAAGTGAACCAAAAATACAGCATTATGCAGTTGCTCCATGGAGATGGAGACGAACATCCATCTTTGGGAAATTATACAGAACACAAATAAGCGATTCCCAATTCAGTGGACAATTCGACATTCCTTCAACGCCACGGGGGAGATTCTGAGGCAGGAGACGATCTGTTTTATCACAATGTCAATGATTCAGAACTAGCTGTGAGGATCGATAGGTGTGTAATATTGAACCTGTACTCCTACAGCACACCATTAGCTTGGGAGAAAGGTTTCCAGACGACAGAGTTTCCCTCCATCTGTCTTCGCTCCAAATGTGAGGGAAAACAAACCCAAACAATTCATTAAAGCCAAGCTCTTCTGAGGAAACGGTGGAGCACAGATGGCACTCAGACTCGCGAGCTGCGACAGCGCCATGCTGAGGGGCTACGGCGGCCGCCGAAGTTACCACTAAACTTTAGAGGTATCAAGACTCCATCATTTGTCCTCAGTTTAACACCGCTTTTTTGGCGCACGAGCGTGGTCTCCCTGAAGCTGCTTTTTAATTGGCTGGCATAAATGCTGAGTTGCCGACTCCCCTTGGGGGCGCGGGGTGGGGAAGACAGAAAAAGGAAGAGAAAATAGAGTAGAGAAACTTATCAACAGATCCAGCAACTAATCTCAAGCATGCAGGAGCCTGTGAGCGTGTTCAGAACAGCCTAAATTATGGGATGTCATAGAGGGATAAGGCAGTGGAGAGGAGGAAATTTAGAGAGAGGAAATGGAGGAATGCAGTGTGACAATGAGCAGCAGTTTTTAAGTCTGATCGGCCTTTCCGAATTTCTAACCCCCCACTTTCGTATTTAAAAAACAAATGTTATCACATTTTTTTCATCCAAAAACAAAAGAAACGCTGGAGTGTCACTTGAAGACCAGTTGCAATACTAACTTATTTCCCACAATGATAATGAGCAGAATTGCAGTTTGACGTTTTTCTCTATATGCAAACACAAATGGAGGCAAAATCTTCTGCAGATCAGAAAATAAGAATGGGAAGAGGCATCCTCTTCTACCTATTTTCAGTACTGGGTCCCACTCCGCTTTGAATAATTCATTCTGGCCTAGTTTTCTGAATATCCTGACTTGACCCAAACTTAGTACAGTACCACTCCTCTCATTATTAGAGGAGACGGTGAATATCTTTCTTATCCCTTCCTTTACATGGTGATCACACAGGTTTTTACTGAACCATATTAGCAGACAATCGTTTCGACCATGAAGATAATTAAAGAGTACGTCAAATACTTCAAGCGCAATTGATGGTAAAGCTTGAGCGTTGTTCCCTTTTTCGAAAAATATTTTGTCCCTGTATCAGCGGCAGACAATGTTGGAGACGGAATTGTTCCCATGAGTACCTGCTTCTCTCGAGTCAGACACCATGCCCGTCCAGCGCCTGGTGATGTCGATGTAAAGAATGTCCACAGATGCCATGGAGAAACTACTGCTACTGAGCTTGCAGTTTCTGAAAATACCATGCAATACACATGACCGTGGTCAGCAACATTTAGACCAGAAATACCACACAAAACTGACATTTGTCTGAGAACGATGAAGAAACACATGCAGAAAAATCTTCAAGCAACCTGCAAGCAGATTTTATTGAGGCACAGAACCGCAAAACGGTTGAGAAGAAACGCTTGAAAGAAGCACTCCTCAGGTGAATTTATTCTTTGTTTTTTTTCATAATAACAATAACATTCAAGGAGATACTGGCATCTTGACAAAAGAGTAAGCTGAAATAGAGGAGGATTACAGAAGAATAAAAGAAACCGTAACCAGCAGTGGGAAGGCAGTTGGAGGTGTTTTCTGAGGGAATCAGAGTGACCACTAATATGAGAGTTGAAGTGTGTGTTCAAGCCTGCCACAGAAGCACGGCTACCTGATGAAAGTGCGAAATCCAGTGGGGCCCAGCCGCATGGTGCCCTTCACTCCCAGGAAGCGCACGAAGAGAGCAGCGATGCGCTCCACCATGCGCAGGTAGTTAAACTGCTTGGTGTATTTGGGGAAGACCTGCTTCAGGCAGAGCGAGGGCAGCATGTTCCCCACAAGGACCGCGTCCCCCGACTCGGCCTTGTCCGGAGACCCCACCTCTAGGATGTCATCCTTCAGCTCAGATCCGTTAGCCAGGGGGAGTGACCTGCCGCCATGGAGACAACAGAGACATCATGCTTCATGAAGAGATCGTTTGAAGTGCCGGTGCAAAACTAAGAGAGGTGGTTTATTTTTTGAAAAATCTGTCAAATTCCACGTCTGATAAACAGGAGACAGAAATCAATTCCTTGCTGAGAAAATATATCGCCCACCCCCCACCCCCCCCAAAAAAAAGAAAGAAAAAAAAAAACGCCTACCTCAATGAAAAGTGCACACATTAGGGTGATGCCCCCGGCAAGCTTGACAGATAAATGTCCACCTGAAAACTTTATTAGACTGTTTTTACCATCTTCTGCTGGGAAATGAGGCCAATGTAAAAGGATCGATAGCTGCCTGAACTGTAGCGGACTTAGGGCAGGGTGAATAACTGCCTAAATACTAAAGCTAAAGCTTAATTCTATAACTGTGCAATAAATTTATACGCCTGTGAGAACAGGCTGGCGCCAGACTGTGTGCTAGGAGCGAAGGAAATGATCTACAGCAAGTGGAGAGAGAATTCGTCTAGGCGAGGCAGATAGCCATCCAACTCCCCCACACCTTTGTCAGGCGGCTAACTAATGTCACACCTGTTTCCTATCGACACCCCGCCAGAAGGCCCACCCTTCATCGCACTGTAATGAGGACTTTATATCAAATAAATGGAAGAGGTTTTCAAGCGAGCGCTTATCTCAATTTGTCTAGCTCCAATGGGCCAGACGTATGGATTTAACCCCCTCTGACAAAATGTTGCAGCAGAACAGGTACTGAACATCTGACCCAAGTGAGAAATGCAGACCGCAAAAGTTAAAGCCAGCCAATTCCAAGGACAATAATAAATACAGTTTCTGAAAGTTTTCATTCTTATTTGCATTTGGAACCAACATTTATTACAATGAAATGCAAAGGCTTGTATCTCAGGAAGCCCCTTTTTCAAAATTAATTACAGCAATAGGACACTGTGAGCTATTACAGCACTTGCCTATTTTGAGTTAATAGAATTTCATATTATCATTATCTAAAATTATCATACAGTAGATTTTCTGAACACCTTGAAAGTAAATGGCTTATGAACTGCGTCTTGTTAATATTTCAGTGAACTTAAACAGTTTGCCTTGCAACTTATTATAAATAAGGTTGAAAAGTTATTTTGTTTTAAATTGCGAAAACTTTACTTTGAAAATGGGTTCAGGGGTCAGCGCTGAACATCTACAGTGATTTATGGTGCAATTGACTTTTAATTGCTAATTTGGGTCTTTGATGGACTGCTGTTGGGGGATTGTGCGTGGGTTGCAGGCATAGCTATGTCTCTCAGCTGAACGTATTCTCTCACTTAAAACATTCTTCGGCAGTTTCCCAAAACTCCTGATTGATAATTAATGGAGGTGCCAGGCTAATGGTCATACCTCATGATGCTGGCAGACTTTCTCAGTGATTTAACAAATTCTAGCAAAGCACCGCAAAACAACAAAGCTAAAAAACCTTAGTGTCTTACTTGAGCATTCATGGGAAAAATCGCACACCGAGTCCCCCTAATGTTAATAAAGTTTCGAATAGACTCCCTTAACTCCTATAATTGGTAAGAGAACACAGCAGACTCTCATACATAAAATCAGGTAAAAACAACCCAACTAAAACAGTCAATACAGCCAACTCATTATTTCAGCATCACAATGTAGCACAAAAAAAATCAAGCAATTCTCTGGCCCTGAGGACAGATACAAGCCCATAATGGGATTGTACATTTCCACTTTTCTCACCTGTAAAATAAAATATGCATGTACCGCATATCTAAAACTATCAGTTCTATAGTTAATTCAAGCCCAGGAACTGATTAAAATGGGCAAGCCGTTTGTCTGCTTCAAAAACATTCGGTAATAACTGTAGGTTCTGCACACTTTACCAAACAGGGAACTGAGAAACATCAGTCTGATAGAAGAGCAAATGTTTGGTCTCAAGATTGTTTTATTGCTGGAGGAGCCTTAGCCCTTCGCTCAAAACCTACAGATCTTAGTCACAAAATGTACCGTAGCAGTGAAGGTCATATTCCTACATGAGCTCATATGCTCGAAAGTATAGTACTATGAAATGCAAATGATCTCATTAACAGTGTCACTGCAATAATTTCAAAGTTGCTATACCTGAGAATTTGAGAGATAAGAGAGTGAGAGCAGACAAACCAGGGAAATGAATTCTCAGCCAAGCCAAACATTCCTCAAGCCTTAATTTGTTTCAGTCTGAACGAGCTCAAATCTCTCCCCAGTGTCTTACATCAGTCTGCTCTTAAGCGCTCACCTCAGACAGACACTGGGTTCACGGTGACAGTCACCTCCTTAAATGCTAAACCATACCTATAAGGCACACATTGATTCTTGACTTAGATGGCAAATGGATTGAAATGTCAGTGAAAGGGTACAAATAAAAGAACAATATTACAAAAATTTCAATAAGAGGCACATCTGTAGAAGCTCGGCCGCCTAGATTTCAGAGGCAGCCAGAGCTGACTGAACCACAGAGCCTTGGGGGTATGGAGCTGTGTGTCTAATTGAAAGGACCAGGACCTGGTGAGGGTCTGTTAGCTCTTGCGTCTGTTCCTGTCCCAGGGCTAATGGTGGGGCTCACGTATGAGAATCAGGTGTGGGGTAAGGAAACCTTTCAAAGTTTCAAGGAGAGACAAAAGCAATTAATTCAAAAATCATATAAAATGAATGTGAAGCACAATCTCTCCTCAGTGGTGCTGGTCTGGCTGAGATGGACACGCTCAGAGGGGGGAGGTAAGCTGCCCTCACAATATTTTTTTTCCAGTCAGCTCTGCAAGGGTGTCTCAACCCCCTGGTTTCCTCCAGCGCTTGGTTGATTCTAAAGGTCTTCTGGCCATCCATGACTATGATGATATGCAGAGGCAATGAAGAGCGGGCATTTAACTTTAAAACAACAGCACTACTTAAATCTTTCACAAGAACCAAGATTCATGGACTGAGTTCAAATTTTTATAATGTGAACATTTTACTTGAATTCTATATGAAACAGAACATTAACTTGCCTGCAGTTCAATACGTTAATGGTGCCCTTAAATGATTTCAAACGGAATGTTATCCAGCCTCTGCCTTCATTTTCATTTTGCAAGTTTTGAAAAAGCCATAGGTTACATTTAGTTTGAATGAGAGCACATCCTTGAGTCAAATAATCTTATATAATATTAAAAAAGAGACATAGTTTTGCTGGAGGCAGCTGTTGAAGACTCGAGTGTCCTTTGGTCCTCTCTAATAACACACTCGCACTGGGGAATAATTAATTCAAGCCTAGAAGTGATTCACCACAATTCTGATGCACTTAGATGCAAAGACTAATGTATGTCATAAACATTCAGGGTGTCGAGAGAATTTAGGTTTTCTAAGTTTTTCACTGAACATTACTTTTCCTTTATCCTTTTGCTGAAATTATGAAAGACTTTCACTGACTCACCCTGATTTTGCAGTAAACAATTTAAGACTGCAGGCTGCCAGTAGCCCTCTATATTTGTGTCAATAAATATACCTTCTTTTCCACCGAATGCAAAGACTAATTGTAGAAGTTTGGTGCTTCTAATGCTAGCAATTCAGTAGTTCATGTATTCTGTACATGTTCACAGGTAGCGTGATAGAACTACGAAACCGATGCTCAAGGACAGCATGTCCTACACTTTTCATTTTTGGGGACTACCTGCTCTTGATTAATGTTTAACAAAAAAACAAAAAAAAGCACTTCAAGAGAGGATTGATTGCCAGTCAAAAACAATCCTGGAATGTTTACCTACACTGGGCAGAAACCTGCAAAAGAGGAAATATTAAGTGAAATACGGGTCATCTGAGCATAACCTTAAATTTTTAATCCAAGAGCAAATTGGCACAGGAAACCTAACTTTTAGAGCTCATTACACGCTGCCCCTCAAACTGCACACAGTATGCCAGATGACACCCAGTGTTGTATGAGGTCAGCACTAAGGAACAGTCCATTAACTACAGGAATGCCCAGCGTAGGCAGAGGTCCTTCAAGTCAATACTAAAATGTGTGAATTAAGTATAGTCAGCCAAAATAAAAACTTCACACTTGTTTGGAGGTCGATAAGTTGAACATACAAGAAATGAGATTTTAAATAATGATTTTACTTAATTCTGTACTCAATAAAGATGGTACTGCATATCATCAAAATAATGTCCATAATATAACCAGTTCCACCGGAAATGCTTCGGAAATGTCCAAGAGTAAAAATGGTAAGTTCAACTTGAATAAGAGCAGTATGGTAAGATTATATGGTAAGATTAGGTATGGTTTGGGCAGTCACACGACCGCTAAACAATTCATTCCTAGTGGACGTTGCAGTGACAAATCGATTATGCAAATGACGTAAGACAATTTGTCGGTCTTCTGCTTTTGACGTCACATGCAGGTGACCAGAACAAGGTCGGTCAGCTGTGGTGCAAGGTTGTTGGAGACGTGTCCAAAGATCATGGATAGTCCATCGACTGCATCTCATCACACTTGCAACGTCTTCAAAATATTGACAGCAAGTTGTCCCACCCGGATCCTTTTCAACAACAACAGCTAAAGCAGCTCACAATTGAATATGGTCACACATTCCCTGACGTTCCATCAAGGACTGATATGGTTTACCATGATGTCATCTTACAAGATGATGCCAAGCCTGTAAAACAGCATCCTTATAGAATGAATCCAGAGAAGCAGAAATAACTTAAGCAGGAAGTCAAATACCTGGTTGAAAATGACTTTGTCGAACCAAGTAGCAGTGACTGGAGTTCTCCATGCATCCTAGTTCCAAAACCCAATGGAACATATAGGATGGTGATGGACTACAGGAAAGTGAATGCTCTATCAAAAACGGACTCATATCCCATTCCCAGGATTGACGACTGCATTGACAAAGTTGGACAGTCAAAGTATGTCACAAAATTGATCTCCTAAAGGGCCTCTGGCAGATCCCTCTAACAGAAAGAGCAAAAAAGATCTCTGCCTTCGTTACACCAGATGGATTATACCAATACAAGGTCATGCCATTTGGAATGAAAAATTCTCTGGCCACCTTCCAACGTCCGGTAAACCGAGTGATTGCTGGACTGCCAGGATGTGAGGCCTAGATCGATGACATCATCATCACCAGTGACAGCGTCCAAGAGCACCCCACCTACATCAGAAACTTCTTTCAGAGAGTGAGTGATGCAAAGCTGACTATCAACCTTGTTGAGAGTGACTTTTGTAAAGCTACAGTTGTTTACTTAGGTCATATCGTGGGACAGGGTCAGGTCAAACCAACCGATGCAAAAGTAAAAGTTATAACTGAATTTCCTGAGCCTACAACTAAAAGAAAACTAATTAGATTTCTAGGGATGACTGGCTACTACAGAAAATTCTGTAAAAATTTCTCTATCATCTCTGAACCTTTGACCAATTTACTGACAAAAAATGCTAAATTTGTTTGGGATGAAAACTGTCAAAATTCATTTGACCAACTGAAAGCTATCCTCAAAAATGCACCAGTTCTCTTATCTCCTAACTTCAAAAAGAAGTTCAAGTTGGCGATGATGCCAGAGACATTGGTGCAGGTGCAGTCTTACTGCAAGAAGACACAGATGGAGTAGATCATCCTGTTTGTTACTTTCCCAAAAAGTTTGATAAACATCAGAAAAACTACTCAAAAATTGAAAAACAATTTTTGGCACTTGTTTTGGCTTCACAACATTTTGAAGTCTATTTGAGTTGTTCAGCTACTTCCATCAAGGTCTTCAGTAATCATAATCCCCTCACATTCTTGCATAAAATCAAAAACAAAAATCAAAGATTACGAAGATGGAGTTTGCTTTTGCAAGAGTATGATTTGGATATTTCTCACGTCAGGGGAAAAAATAATGTTATCCCAGACGCACTTTCACGCATGTAATTTTGTTTCTTTATTTTATCGTGAAAAATGTAATTTTACTTTTCTATTTGATCGTGAAAATTGCACTGATTGTTATGAATATGATTGTTCTATTGATCAAAGTTCAAGATTATACTGATTATAAAACTGAATTAATTTTAACAAAAGAAAACTTTTAGCAAACCATTCTTATCTTAAAGAGGGGAGATGTTATGAATGAGTATTTTTTGTACAGCACTATATTTCATTTGTAAATGGAGATTTATTACATGCTCTTTTGCTGCATTGCTGGTAAGCTATATTTATTTTGTTCATTTGGCATCCTCTGGTGGCGTGTCAAGCATAATCTGATGTAATAGACTAGTGCTTTCTAGAATCTTCTGGCACTTTCCTGCCTGGAGGGGGCGGGATTTGCAAGGAATCCTGTAGATCTTTCCAAAATGTTGCTGGTCTATGTAAATGCTGTAATTTTGAGCACAGCAGAGAGAAGCAGAGTTTTGTTTTGGCAACAGAGTTAATTAGTGGCATTAGAGTATTATTAGGAATTAAATAGTGGATATTTTTTGAAGAACCTTTTATATTGAAGAGTAAACTTGTTTTAGTTTTCTTTGCTAGTTTTCTTTGTTGTGATTTTTTTTAAAGTCATGACAATAGCCTTTCAGAATTAAATTTGTTCTTCAACGGTAATTGAGTGTCAGCGGAACCCAAGCCTTTTTTAATGCTGGCATAAATTTGCCTTAATGATTAGACCAGTCAACACCGGTTTTATTGTCTAGTTAGTCTGGTCTAATACTATAGACAGCGTTACACAGCAGTTTTATTGGATTATCTAATTTATGCGGTGTCATTGATTGAACTGGTTAACTTCAGTTCGATAATCTAGGAAGCTTTAGGCTAAACTGATGGATGACATTAGCGAACATTAATTTGAATTGTTCCAATAATAACCGTTAGTTGGGCTAACATTGGCACATTATCTGCCGTTAAGGAGGTTCCATAATGGTAGCATCACGACAGTAAATGGAATCCAAATTGAAAGAGTGCCTTACTACAAATACCTTGGCATTTGGGTGGATGACAATCTTAATTTTAGGAAGCATACTGATGAGCTGGTCAAGAATTTGAAACCAAAATTGGCTATGCTGTACAGGAGTAAAGCCTGCTTTCCGAAGAGTTGCAGAAGACAGACTGTTCAAGCAACTATTTTCTCTAGAATAGATTATGGTGATGTGATTTATATGCACACTGCAACCTCCTTGCTGAAGTCACTTGACACAGTGTACCACGCTGCATTAAGGTTCATAACTGGACATGGCTTCCGAATACATCACGGTACTCTTTATTTTAACACTGGTTGGTCTTCGCTGGCCACGAAGAGGGAGCAACATTGTTGCCTTTTGATATATAAGGCATTGTTGGGTAAACTGCCTGGATATCTGACCAGTTTGCTTAACGTGAGGAAGGGGGAATACGGTCTGCGCACTCTTGACTTTTTGGTTTTAGATGTCCCAAGGGTGCGTACTGATTTGGGTAAAACTGCTTTTATGTATTATGCTCCACAGAAGTGGAATAGGATTCAGCAGTTTTTAAAGTTGGCAAGTCTTATTTCAATTGACTGTTTTAAATGTCTTTTATTGGCTGCCTCAAAGCAGGAATGTACATGTGTAATGTAGTCATTGTTTTTTATCTATTGTACTTGGTGTTTTCTGTTTTTTGCTACTGGGCTCCGTTGCAAAAGAGAGCTTGCACTCAATCGGACTCCCAGTATAAATAAATAAATAAATAATTAACTTGCTACCCACAATTAAAATGAACTTATGATGGTTTCCGCAGTCAGCGAGCTGAAATCAGTCTGCTGGCATAGCACGTAGCTAGCGAACTGTCAGCAGATGCTGATACATGAAGTGGACAAGTTAGCTTCCGTGGTGACCGTACACAATTACAATCATTGAATGAATAAAGCCTGATAACTTCGCTGCTATAATATTCCCGGTCATTATCGCTTGAGTACCTATAGTTAACCACCCCTCAGGACGCAACTTATACGACGCCACAAAATTTACTGGAGATAAATGAGTAGCTAGGTTAGGTTTAAGCTAGTGGAAGTGGTCGAGCGGCCATTTTACTATGCCTGGTAGTAAGCAACCATTATATAGTATTCTATGGCAGAGAAGCACTGATGTGCAGCCTTGCAATGCGGAGCGACATTTTTTGGGGTGTGGTGAGACAATGCACTGGCTGTAGTGAAGGCGGATACACAATAGGGTTGGGCAATCGTCTAGATTTTCTTATCATCCAATCATCCAATCGACTGAGGATATTGTCAGCCGGTGGAAGGAATACCTTGAGGATCTCCTCAATCCCACTGACACACCTTCCATAGAGGAAGCAGAGGCTGGGGACCCAGAGGCTGATTCATCTGACACTCGGGCTGAAGTCACTGAGGTAGTTCGGAAGCACCTTAGTGGCAAGGCACCGGGGGTGGATGAGATCCGCCCTGAATACCTCAAGTCCCTGGATGTTGTAGGGCTGTCTTGGTTGACATGACTCTGCAACATCACGTGGCAGTTGGGGACAGTGCCTCTGGACTGGCAGACCGGGGTGGTGGTCCCTTCATTTAAGAAGGGGGACCGGAGGATGTGCTCCAACTACAGGGGGATCACACTCCTCAGCCTCCCTGGTAAAATCAATTCCAGGGAGAATTCGGCCAATTGTGGAACCTCGGATTCAGGAGGAACAATGAGGTTTACATCCTGGTTGTAGAACACTGGACCAGCGCTATACCATCCGCAGGGTGTTTAAGCGTTCATGGAAGTTTGCCCAACCAGTTCACATGTGTTTTGTGGACTTGGAGAAAGCATTCGACCATGTTCCTCATGGCATTTAGCAGGAGGTGCTTTGGGAGTATGGAGTCAGGGGCCCTCTACTAAGGGCCAAGTGGTCCCTGTATGACCAGAGCAGGAACTTAGTTCGCATTACCGGCACCAAGTCCTGTTCCCAGTGCATGTTGGACTCTGGCAGGGTTGCCCCTTGTCACCAGTACTGTTCATTATTTTTATTGACAGAATTTCTAGGCGCAACCAGGGCCTGGAGGGAGTCTGGTATGGGAACCACGGGATCTCATCTCTGCTTTTTGCGGATGATGTTGTCCTTTTCGCTCCTTTGAATGAGAACCTTCAGCATGTACTGGGGCGGTTTGCAGCAGAGTACAAAGCGGCTGGGATGAGAATCAGCACCTCCAAGTCCGAGGTCATAGTTCTCGACTGGAAAAAGGTGGCTAGCCCCCTCCGGGTTGGAAGAGAGCTCCTGCCTCAAGTGGAGGAGTTAAAGTATCTTGGAGTCTTGTTCACGAGTGAGGGAAGGATGGAGCGTGAAATTGACAGACGGATCGGTGCAGCGGCAGAAGTAATGCAGTCATTGTACCGATCTGTTGTGGTGAAGATTTTCCAGTCAATCTACGTTCCTACCCTCACCTATGGTCATGAACTTTGGGTCATGACCGAAAGAACAAGATCTCGGATACAAGCGGTTGAAATAGGCTTCCTCCGCAGGGTGGTGGGCGCTCCCTTAAAGATAGGGTGAGGAGCTCTGCCACCTGGGAGGAGCTCAGAGTTGAGCTGCTGCTCCTCCACGTTGAGAGGAGCCAGCTGAGGTGGCTTGGGCATCTATATCAGATGCCCCCTGGACGCCTTCCTGGGAAGGTGTTCCGGGCATGCCCCACCGGGAGGAGATCCCAAGACATGCTGGAGGAACTATGTCGCTTGGCTGGCCTGGGAATGCCTCGGGATAAAATATTGAACCATACAGGTATGATGTCATCATGTGACAGGTTGTGAGGTCATGACCTTGCAGTTGCACATAGTTTCATGTCAATTGGAGAAATGGTTCCAAAGATATAGCAAAAATGGTGAATTTTATGTGACAAAGCTCCACCTTGTGTCAAAATTTTGAACCAAACAGGTATAAGTTCATCGTGGGACACATCCTCAGGTCATGAACTGATTTGAGGTCAATCAGACAAATATTTCCAGAGATATGATAAAAACAGTGATTTTTTTCAGTTTTTGGCCCCTGGTGGCCAATCTAGAGATTGTAAATTGTCCAAAATCAAATCAGTTGTTCCTCTTTATGATACCTACTTATATGCAAAACTTGGAATTTCAAATTGAAATATTACTGCAGTTATCGCGTTAACATGAAAATCAGTTTTTGGCCCCTGGTGGCCAATCTGGTGATCGTAAGTTGTCCAAATTCAAATCAGTGCTTCCTCTTTATGATACTTACTTATGTGCAAAACTTGAAATGTGTAATTGAAATACTACTGAAGTTATTGCGGAACAGTGATTTTTTCAGTTTTTGGCCCCTGGTGGCCAATCTAGAAATTGTAAATTGTCCAAAATCGAACAGTTCTTCTTCTTTATGATACTTACTAATATGCAAAACTTGGAATTTCTAATTGAAATATTACTGCAGTTATCGCGTTAACACTGAAATCAGTTTTTGGCCCCTGGTGGCCAATCTAGACATAGTAAATTGTCCAAAATCGAATCAGTTCTTCCTCTTTATGATACTTACTTATGTGCAAAATTTGGAATTTATAATTGAAATATTACTGAAGTTATCGCGTTAACACGTAGTGCGGCGGTGGCGTCCGGACCAAAAACATAATATCGCCCGGAACGCCTTTCGGCGTTCGGCGATATAATTACCTGGATATCTAACTATAACCCGGCTTGGTTTCATACACTCTTCTAGCCAATAAATATTGACGTTCACCGGGGTTTTTTTTTTTTTTTAGTCCCCTTCGTTCTCTATCCTTCGTTGTCTATCACATTACCGCAAAAACGCATTGCCAAGCTTGAATATTAACGTGAACCGGAGTTTTTCTCTTTTTCCCATTTTATTATTATCGAAAGGCTCTTCTGATTAAACACATTGCAAATTATGTTATCTTTGCATTTTCCTCCAGTTGCTGTGCCTTGATCAGCTGATTAAAGTTTAACTGCTTGTTTGAATGCTTAGCGACAGCTTGTTGGGGGAGATACCGTGTATAGTTCGCTCACAAAGTAAACAACTTGTTTATTAGGTCCATTTTAATTGAAGGGAACAGAGGCTTCACTCTTTTCTCGGTTACCCTTGGTTGTATTTGTGATTAGCTAGCTAGATAGATACTGTTTGCATTTTCAGGCTGAGGATCTGAGATTTAGTATTTAGTTAGTATGGCAGCAGTAACTTGAGTCGTCCATTCGGTTAGGTTGTAGTTTAAACGGAAAGGTTTACCAGAGTGCTTCGCCTCCTCCCTCCTCCAGTTTCTCCTGGGCATTGTAGCCAGTCTGTTTTCTCTGGGTTCTCAGCTAAGCCCTGTGATATTTTAGGTTAGTATAGTAATAGTACTGGGACTAGATAAACTCAAGTTAGCTTATTAGGAGTGCTTATTATCTATAGAGTTCCTCAATTTGGTATTTCAAATCTGTTAACTGAAACTAAGCTCCAGCTAAAAGAGGCTTATTACCCATTTACAGTTTCCCCACGGTTTCAACTGTGACTGCTGCATAGGGCTTTTCAGGTTAATAAGTTAATAAATTGCGGTTCCTGAGCTTTTGTCTCGTCATTAGTATTTTTCTTTTATTTAGGGTGAGCGAGGTCATTAGGTAGAGGATTCAAAATGTGGCCAAAATTATGTGACGGTTGCAGGATGAACGCACTTTAGGAAAGAGATTTCCAGGGTGGCTCTGTCTGCCACTGGTGCCAGCTAATTGAGCATCAGGAGAGCAAGATCCTTGATCTTCAGGGCCAGTTGGCGGCGTGACATAGTTTCTCTAGGAACTCTACTGATTGCGAACTAAGTAGTATGACGTTTAGAGAAATTGTGTGTACGCCAAAGCAGGGTGGTGTGGGGACCCCAGAGCAGGCAGGGAGAGAAAGTTGGGTGACGGTAGGACGTCAGCGCAGGAAAGGGTGTGCACGCCGCACAGCGACAGCTCCTCCAGTGGTTGAGGTGTCCAACCAATTCTGGCCCTTGCAGGAACTCAAATTGGCCCCTGACCCTGAGAGTGAGGGGACTGATGAGCAGCAGGGCACCCTGTTAGCCTCCACCCCTCAGAAAAGAGAGTTAGTGATAGTGGGGGACTCAATACTTAGAGGAGTAGATGGTTAAGTCCGTTCACGTGACAAGGAGTCATGTACAGTTTGTTGCCTGCCTGGTGCCCAGGTAGGAGACCTCCAGGAGCGTGCGGACAAGCTCCAGGCCAGAGCGGGGAGGGATCCAGTTGTCATGGTCCATGTTGGGCCAAATGACATGGGTAAGGGTAGGTTTGACGTTCTGCAAGGGAAATTTGTGGAATTAGCTGAAAAGCTTAGGAGCAGATCCTCCATGGTAGTGTTCTCCGGGATCCCACCGGTACTACGTGTAAACAGAGGGAAGCAGAATTTTCTCTGGTGGTTTAACACGTGGCTACAAACGTGGTGTTGGAAAGAGGGGTATAGGTTTATAGGGCACTGGAACTACTTCTGGGACAGGGGTGACCTGTTCAAGCCAAATGGGTTACACCTGAACCGGAGGGGTACCTTTGCACTGGGTCAGCCTATGTTGACAGTAGCACAGAGTTATTTAAACTAGGGACTCAGGGGGCAGGGAGGCTAGAGAGTGTTACACAGACACAGAAGGAAATGCAGATTGCCCTGATGGAAGCCGACAGCGTTACATGCACTACTGATGATATATTTTTTAAGCAACAAAACGTAGTGAGGGGCTTGGAGCAGCGGGTACATAGGAAATCAAAGGGGAAGAGCATTTGTGATAACCTGAAATGTTTATATCTAAATGCAAGCAGCATTAAAAAGAAATTTCCAGAAGTTGAGGCCGTTATGATTAGTGAAAGCTATTGCTGCGTTCCATTTGTACTCGGAAGTCGGAATTTCTGAGTTCCCAGTCAAACGTTTCAATTGGAACGCCCCCCCGAGGTCGGATTTCCGACTCGGAAAGTCGGGGAATCTTCACTACCCCCGAGTTAACATTTAAAGATGGCTGCCCCAGGTAAACAGTAATTAGAAGCTCCTGTAATATTCCGTCTATTACTTCTGACCCCTGTTTGTCGCACTAAATCAGCCGTATACATTGTTTGACACACATATATGGAAATCCACCGTGTTTGAAGGTTGTGGAAGGACCGCATATTTGTCCAGGAGTTGCTTATATTCGAACAAGACAAACGTGAGAATAGCTTTCATAGACGCTACCATCTTGTTTTACTACTCTTCTTCCCGGTTTATGGCGGTTGGAAACTTTTTTCCGACTTTGTAACTGTAACACTGATAACTCGGCTGTGACGTCATTCCCAGCTCCGACCTCCGAGCTAAATGGAAGGCAGCACATGATATAGTTGGGATTACAAAGACAGGGCTTAGGAAAGAGGATGAAGATGAATATAATGTATAAGGTTATAAGCTCTTAAGGAAGTATGGATGCAATAGGCGAGGAGGGGGTGTAGCACTCTTTGAACGAAAACATAAATGTCCAGGAAATTCCTGAAATTGAACATTCCTTGCCCTGCTAAGATATCTGGGTCAGGCTCATTGGAAAACACAAGACAAGTTTAAATATAGGTGTATGCTATCGACCACCAGCTTTGGACAATACTGTCAATGAAATGCTCTTTAAGAGGATTACGCAAACTCGCAGAGGAGGAGGGACAATTTTTATGGGAGACTTAAATTATCCTGGTATCTATTGGGAAATGGTGAAAGGACAGGGTAGGGGGGAGGAAGAATTTCTACAGTAGATGTTATAAATGATAATTTTTTGGTGCAGTAAGTTAATAAACCTGCAAGAGAGAAGGCAATTTTAGACTTAGTGCTCTGTAGTGACCCAGATAGAATTAGCAATGTTGCGGTACTGGAGCCACTTGGGAAAAGTGATCACTACTGTTAATTCTGAGGTTTCATTAAAGTTAAAAAGGTGTCTTCAAAAACAAAATTTTTCTATTTTAGGCGACCAGACTTTGACAGGATGTGCTCATATCCAAGTGAAATAAAATGGGAGATACTCCTGGACTGTGAGTCTGTAAATGAGATGTGGGAAAGATTTAAGGGGGTTTTACATGACTCACAATGTAAATTCATTCCAAACGTGTCCAAAAGTAAGCTGAAAAAGCAGAATCCTCAGTGGATAACCACAGCTATTTATAGGAGTTTGAGGGAAAAGAGGAATCTTTATAAGATGTATATAAAGGATTACAATGAAATTACTAAGGGCCGGTTCATACTCAACGCAAGGTACGCGAGCGCGAACACAAGGCAACGCATTGAGCAACTCAAGGTGTCCATCTTGTACTGTAGCAGAAAAAGGAAAGTCAAAGAGCAGGTTAAGTGCATAAAAAATAAAAATGGATCACTACCATATGATAACAAGAATATTGCAGATACTTTAAACAGTTACTTTGTTGAAAATTTTACCCCAGAGCGGGTCTTTATTCGGCCAGAGGGCATGTCCAATGCTCAAGATTATTTAGCGGAGATTGTGGTTAGGGATAACAAAGTATTAGACAAGTTGCATAAACTAAAGACAGATAAGGTGGCGGGTCCTGATGGCTTATATCCTAGAGTGCACAGGGGAGTTAATGAGATCATCTTTAAGCCGCTATCCGCCATCTTCAGACGGTCCTTAGAAATTGGAAAAATACCAAATGATTGGAAATAGGGCAATATAATACCAATATATAAGAAAGGGGACCGTACTGAGCCAGGAAATTACAGGCCAGTCAGTTTAACTTGCATTGCATGCAAAATATTGGAATCTATCATAAAAGATGAGCTTTAACGTAACAATATCTTGAGGGATAGCCAACATGGTTTCCGTAAGGGAAGGTCATGCCTGACAAACCTTCTGGAATTTTTTTGAAGAGGCCATCAAGAGTTATGACATCATGTATTCCGATTTTCAGAAAGCATTTGACACAGTACCGCATAAAAGACTGATTTTTAAAATGAGCTCCATTGGAGTTACAGGAGGTATTCTGAGGTGGATTCAAAACTGGTGGCAGGACAGAACACAAAGAGTGGTGGTCAGTGGAATCTGATCTGAGCTAGGTATGGTGGGGAGTGGCGTCCCTCAGGGATCGGTGTTGGGACCCCTGCTGTTCCTCATCTACCTTAATGACCTTGATATGAATATTGAGAGCAGATTAGTTAAATTTGCAGATGATACTAAATTGGGAGGTTTGGCAAATAGTTTAGAGTCCAATAAAGTGATTCAGGATGATTTGGATAGAATCCAGAATTGGGCAGAAATGTGGCAAATGAAATTTAATGTTGCAAAATGTAAAGTTGTACATGTAGGTAATAAAAACATAAGACGATTACGGCGATTACTTCATGGGAGGTTTTAAACTGGAATGTGCTCCACACGAAAAAGATATGGGTGTGATTATTGACCAAACCCCCACAGGCTCTAGCCATTGTGCTGTAGCTGTTAAAAAAGCCAATTGGATGCTACGATACCTTGTCAAAGTATTGAGTTCAAATCCAAGGAGGTGATCCTTCTTTTGTACAGCACATTCATCAGACCACATCTAGAGAATTGTGTACAGTTCTGGGGACCATACTTTAAGAAAGACATAGAGGCTCAAGAGAAAGTTCAGAGAAGAGCCACTAAGCTAATACCGAGTATAAAAGATGAAAGCTGTAAGAAAAGGCTGAAGATCCTTAATCTCTTTAGTCTTAGGAAAAGGAGACTAAGGGGTGATCTGATTGAGGTCTTTAAATATGTTAAAGGGATTAAAAAAGTGAATTATGTAGGATTCCTTCAACTAATTATTGTTAGTAGAACCCAGGGTCACAAATAGAAGTTGACCAAAGGTAAATTTAGCACTGATATTCGGAAATATTTCTTCACTCAAAGAGTAATTTCGATGTGGAACAGCTTGCTTGACCATATTGTTGAGGCAGAGACCTTGGGAGTTTTCAAGAGCAGGCTTGACTTAAAGCTAGATACCATTGAGTCATTGAGTATCTGAAGTGATATATTCACAACAGTATAAAGAAGCAAGCCTAGTTGGGTTGAATGGCCTGTTCTCGCCATTTATGTTCTGTTATGTTATGTTAAAATGATCTGATTGGTCGTGCAAAAAGCTAGCAACATCAAAAAAGACTTCAGGTTGCCAAGAAATCCAAGGACTGGACACCAATGGACAGGGAACAAGTCCTTTGGACCAGTGAATCAAAATTCAAAATTTTCTCACCCAAATGCAGAACTTGTGTGCCGCAGAGTTGAAGAACATTTCAAAAATGCCTGTGTAACCCCTTCAGTAAAAGGAAGTGGAGGTGGTAATATTATGGTTTGGGGTTCAGTTTGCTTTAGAGGATCTGGTGACTTCATAAAATCAACAGATTCATGGATCAAAAGAAGTATCACAGCATCCCTGTGAGCCACACACAGCCATGTGGATAATGGCCCAAAACACACTTCTAAATTGTGCAAGAATCATCTCAGTCAGAAATAAACATCTGGTGACATAAAAGTTATGACTTTGCCTGCTCAAAGTCCTGACCTTAATCCGACTCAGCGAATATTTTGTAACATCTAAAGAATCTCTTTGGAATGAACTTCAAACCATATGGAATGGTTTACTGTGCAAGGAAATAAAAAATATATATATACTGCGTATGAAAACTATGGCTCAAAGATTAACTGCTGTGATCAAAGCAAAGGATGGCCATACTAGATATTGACTTTTTCTCTCAAAGAGACATTATTTTTCTTGTTTTTTAGTATATATCATTGTCTGTTTACTTATTTTCATCTATAGGGCCAATATTACATGAAATAAATACTTGAATAGTACTTGGTTTCTGATTTATCCTCATTCTGTTAAGTGTATAGTCATCACTGCACACTACTGTAGTTTCAAAAATATACCTTCAAGACAGCAAATATTTAATGGTGTGTTTAAAGTTTATCAATACTACCTAGCAATTGAGGTGAAAGTGCGTTGACATGAATTAGGCAATGGTATCTGGCAATTGATTGGCAAAAATTTTTAATGCTATAGAAGCACAAATGACGGCTTAACTTATTGACTTTGCTAGCAGAGTTAAAAGATGTACCCCAAACTTCAAGTGACACTATTGTAGCCATTGTAGCATAGCAAACTATCGGTGTAGTATTGCCTGGTAACTAGCTAGTGAAATGTATCAACAGCTACTGGGAACGCAAATTGCAGATGCAAGCAACATATTGTTTCTCAAAACTATTCACATATTCTCCACGCACATGGATTCATGACTGAGGTGCAGTCCTCGCAGCACCACTATTCCTTCATCAACTCCAGCACACGGCCCATCATTTTTATTCTAATGTTGCAGTGGCTGTCAGACCCACTTACGATATCTGATGGATGACCTTATGGATGGGGTTTGGGACAGGCAATGATTACAGTGGTGTACATTCCTCTCCAGATAAGAGTAACTGAACGAATATTCATTTCCTGATTTACAGCGCTCCTCATTCCAATTATCCTTTGACAGGTGCTCAGATTACATTCAGATATAACAGACGTGTTCATCCTTTTCCTTGGTCCTTGAACCCGACCCCCCAAAAACACAGTATTTCTTCTTTACTCTCAACGTGAGGAACCGTTTCTCTGGGATGTGAATATAAAATACAGCATTAGGTAAACGCAGACAATTTTTTCAGCAGCTCGTGGACAGATGTGACAAAGCACTCGAAAGCAGGAGAGAACATGAAGCGGCAGTATCTATTCAATTCTTCAATCATCTCAGACACCCACACAACACATTCAGCAGGATACTGTGACTCATGCAGATGTGAGCACAGACCACAGGAGCTTTCTGTTGAAGTCTGACTGGAATACAACCTTGGACTGAACTTTTGTTGATGGCAAGCTCTGCTATCTTCTCAGAATCAGGACAGACCCCAGGTAACCCGAAGTGGGAGGGGGAATTCACTGGGGCCAGGCAGCTGGCAGGGGGCTAGTGGAGAAATGAGATTCCTCAAAGTTGGCAGGGATGCCTGCATCTCTGAAGACTGCCCAGAGCACTGCAGCAATCAATGAAAGGACAGCAGGCTCATCTTTTAAGTCTATTTCTCCTCTCCTCTTCATTTGACCTTGCTGTAGCCTCCGTTTACCAGGATACAGGAATACACCAGACACATGCACTCTTGAATAGACTCCATCAACACGTACAGGTAAAAAAATACAGGCATCAGATTGGATTTCAGAAGCAAAGTATCCTCAAGTGATACAAATGCGTGTCAGTCACAGTTAACTTCACATTGGATACCCGCAGGTAATACAATACCGTTAGGGGCAGAGCTGGTGCTCAGCTCACAGCATAACTGATACAACTGCAATCATTGTGATCTCCGCCCAGCAAACGCAAGCGGCTGAATCACCAGACAAGACATTGTGATAACCTTAGTAGAACAGGACGAGCTCTCTGGGGACAGGCCCTACTCAGCTTGCTGTGTTTACTCTACCTGAAAAATGGGCTCTTCAACGCCAAACCCTGAACCATAAGTTGACAAAGCAGCATTCTACAGCTTTAAACTATCACAAAGCTGTGTCTCTTTCAGCATTAATATTGTATGACATTGACTGGAAATCAGATGAATGTTTAATGAAATCAATTGAAGTCAATCGGGAAAACCGAGAAATGCTAACCGGGCAGTAAGGAGCTGGCTGAAACTCCAGCCAAATTACGAAAGGCTTATCATATCATTATTCTACATCATAAATTCTAAAATACAGATGATATCAGTCTAGCTCTTTTAAACTGTACCTAAATTTTAACAGCAATTTCTTGGCCTGATGGATAGGCTCGGTGTGACTTCCAATATATATTTTTTTAGAATTCAAACATCACTACACATCATCATTCACAATGTTATTGGTAATAGGTGATACTGAAAAACCATTAGGTGGATGACATTACCATATATTACCATAAAGAAAATTTTCATAATATCCTGCTTCAGTATGAAGACCTGAAATCAACTCTGGACAACAGCACTCAATAGTAACCCAAAAAAAGAGAGAGAAAAAAAACTGCTGGCATCACATAACATTCCAAAGAATGCGCTGCTTCTTCAACTGAGCTTGTCAATGTTAGCATAAAATAATTTACCTTTCATGATTTCCAAAAGGGATCTCAGTGATTGAGGGAGAAACTCAGGAAAGGGAAGCGAGGAGTTGAAAACTCAAAAGTGGCCTTGATTCATGGCCCTTTTCATTCCGCTCAAAGACTATCATTACTAAGTGCCAAGTGTACATAGTTATTTTTGGTCTGCCTTTCTCAGAGTGCTTCATGATAAGGTTTTAAAGTGAAGGGCTTACGTAAATGTAGGAAGACTGTGGTACAGTTCTGACGCAGTTCTAAAGACACAAAAGGGAAGAAAAGCGCTCATTTTGATCCAACACTGCATGTGTCTCAACTTCGTTGCGCAAAATACAAATAATGCCAATTTTTTTCCTGCTATGCATGAGGCGATTGAGGCTCTATAATTCAGTATTTGTGCCCACTCAGTAACTGAGAAATAGGGCACATGTACTAAAGGTATTACAATTTCAGTTCTGAATGGGGGACCAATCAAGTGGCCCAAGCTCTTGTTCGAAAGGAGCAAAAACGTGCAAATTTACCAGCATGCCGAAAACCTATTTAAGACAAAATGACACTGCTTGCAAAGCACATTATGCATTTTGGTTTTGCGGTTATTTTCAAAGGACCAATTATCGTTAACACACCCCCCTCCTGTGCATGACACAAGTGATTTGCCACGGCTTCCAATTAAGAACTCTATAGCAACAGCAAAGCACTCCTCCTCCCAATGAGGGTCATTTCGTATGCATATCTCCAGCCCCCAGCCAGCCAAGGGGATCAGACTTCCACCAATCCTGACACATCACGATTTATAAATCATGCTGGATGAAAAAACGGTACTTCCTGTGCTGCAGACGCTCAGGATTAATGAGGAGGGAGTGATCTGCAGACGCCAGCGGACGATAGCATCGCACTCCATCCACTTTGACGGGCACTTTAATAGAGGCAAGCCAGGCAGCTGCATAAAGCATCAATATTAGCATTAATATTTAAACATTTACTGGCCCAATATGACAGCAAAATTATGCAGCATCTGCGCTGCGGAATATTAAACTCAGAGATAGCTGATTATTATGTTTTCTGAGAAGCAATCACATCAATAATGGCAAATTTGGAATTGCTTTTTTGTGATTTTAAGATTGTTTTTTAAATTTTATTTACAGATGAAGCACAGTAAAATAAAGGATCCACCAAAATCACCTATTTTTTGATCATCAACTGCAGCCTTTCAGATCAAAAGACCAGTTCTACTTCCATCATTTCCCAATTTAAAACTTCCCATCCATTAAACTTCTGTAACACTCTACTGATGCTTTCATTAAACACATTTCCATTTACTAGGCCAGCAGATGAGGTGTTTTAAATAAAAAAGATTTCACATTGAGTAGTCTGCGTGGATTCAAATCACTGATAAAAAAAAGCTTCATTAGCGAGCAGAACTCAACAATAGCTTGACAGAGTTGTACAGTCCATCTCAGGTGCTTCATTATCACTCACACCTAATAGGTGAGAGGGTTCACCTCTCAGACACACTGTCTGCAGTGAGATGGCTCTTTTCCCACTCACTGCACTGAATAATGGCATCTGTCTGTTCTCTGCGGTTAAATGGAAGCATAGCAAATGGCTACATAAGTATCAGAATCTCCATAGGAAACTTCAGAAAAATCTCTCTCAGAAGCAGAATCATGTAAAGCACCCCACATCATGTACACTAACCCTTCCAATTCATCAACTGTAGTGCATCAATACATGCCCTTGACATTGTCCCTCTGCCTAGTCTTGGGGGACAGAAAAGACTTTGCTGATAGACTGTTAAACAGTTAAAGCCTAACAGTAAGTGGCAGTTATTCCGTTTGTTTAATGGCTGAAATAAGATCCTGATTTTGGAAATTGGGGCATCTCTGGCATCACTGTTAACCATTAAGACATCTGCTCCAGTCCACGATCCTGAAAACAGCAGCCCAATAGGAAACCAGACTGCAATACTGATGAAATCCTGTGAAGGGTACGCATGTCTGCCGTGGCTTTCACAGCAGCAAGGCGCGTAGGGGATCCCAGCAGAACGCCGATGGCGACACGCCTCGCTGTTATGTGGGTGTGCCTCAAAGACTGCTACACCAGAACGAGAAATGAGCGCAAGAAATGTGCAGAGATCCTCAGGCAGCTGACAGCCAGAGCAGTACGTCTTAACATCATCATCTGCATAATGCTCAGTGCCTTCTTTGGATAGATGCTGAAACTGAGGGCTTCATTGAAGGCTAGCTTTCTAGAATGTGCAGCAGTACCATGCTCAACTGATTTTTATAACTAATCGTAACTGTAAAACCATAAGTTGTAATTTTTCAACAGTTCAAATGTACCTGTAGTCCCTGCAATATTTGTAATAGAAAGTGAGAAGCAAAATCAAAATGCAGTTTAATAGTACAATACAGTATTTTAAGCCCGAAATCTAAAAATATGCATAGACAGCATACAGATTATGGATCCTGAGAGTGAAAGCAGCCAATAACCCACACGGATTATCAGTGGATTGAGGATTTTAATGCTGAAGAATAGATCTCATAGCATTACCATCATCAGCGCTGTATTTTATTAGACTAGTAATAATAGCTCATAAGTTTTTAAAACCCACAGATCAGACTATAACAATTCACAACTTACATTTCTTTGTCAACTCTGGACAAGCTGTTTAGGAATACACTTCAAGGCAAGAAAAACTGGCCAAACTCAAAACAGGAAAATACAAAACCTCTAGTCCTAACAACAAAACAAGGGTCAGGAAATGAGCATGAAACAAACAGACAGAGCAAATCTGTATGGGATAGGGTCTCCCTTTGATTTCTTTCAATGTTTCAGCATAGCGGGTAAAGTTGAGGACAGCTTTTTACAGATAGAAACGCCAATAATGTAATTGGTGTTTCTATCTGTAATAATAAATATTAATAATAAAAAATAATAAACCTCTTAACGATTTATGCTTAACTTTGGTCAGGATGCCTATGTGACCCATTCATTACCTAACTTTTCTGCCCCTGAGTGTGGCGACTGAAGTTTAGTCAGGGACTAGTCTTACATTCTACAAACTACACTACAAACTACAGACTACAAACACGCAAATCATGGCCACTATGAAAGGAAATCAGCAAATTTGCAGGAAGGCTAGGTGGTGTACCTGGCTCAGATTTTAAAGCAATCAGACAGGCTGAAGGGGAAAAAAAAAACAAAAACCTATTTTATTGTTAAAATGGTGTAATCAAGACTTGAAACAAAGTAACTGGAGACAATTCCACACAGCAAGTAAGCTCATTCTCTCCTCTTAAAAAGTTAAGACATAAACCAGAAAACCAGTCCAAGCTTTACGAAAGCAAATGTGTTCAGACGGACAAAGGCTCACCAGGGCCTTCCCGTACACACGAGAAAGCCTCAAAATGGTGCCCTACATTGTTATTCACAATGTTATAAGCGAGTAAAGCTTCATTTTAACATTGTTCTGAAGGATTCCTACTACTGCTGATGTGAAGCAACATGCCTGAATGATCTAGGATCTAGACATCCGTCCATCCGGAGACATAAAATAGGGGTTGAATCAAGTTAAATATTTTTCTGGTATAATTAGGTATCGAACTAATGTTTCCCAACGGTCAAGTCAATGTTACTGAAGAATAAAGATAAAGATAACGATAAAGATAAAGAAAACAAAACAACGAATTAATTCACACTTTCTACAAATATTGCACAAATCGAGATGATTGCGGTTTGCAGCACATCAAATCCAATGGCCAAATTAACAAGCTTGAAGAGCACACATCCATAATTAGCAATCTCCCACTTCAGTCAGTGAGCTCATTTACACTATCTGCAAAGCTGGCAGAAAATATTCCAGTAAATACAAGATGATACAGAAGCTAAACTTTTTCTCTAATCGTTTAGAAGTAGCTTTATTAGGTGACTTGGTTTTAGACATGGTTGACAAAAACAGTAAAATGATTCATTCTAACTAAACCAGTTTGCCAGTCTCGCCTTGGGTCCCCCCCCCAGAATGAATCATGGTAGCAATGAAAGACTGGCACATATTTCAATCACCATCTGACACATTTCATTTTCTCAACAGCACTTTTTAGTCCATAGTGCCAACTGGAAAATTATCTATGAGAAATGCAGGGCTCTGTACCTGCCTACTGCAAGAACTAATTCCACGGCCTTTGAAATTAGCTCTGAATTTGGCAAATTGTGTGTAGGAAACACTTGTTTTTAATGATAATACTTGTAAACATGCCAGACACTGCATTCTGCTTCCTCTGTGACCATCTGTGGAAGAATGTCTCTTTAAAAGGGATTCATTTCAGATGCTGGTGAGTCCATTCCCAAAATGCTTCAGATTATTAGCATTTATCAAAGACATTAAACACTATTAATAAGGTATAGAACCCCTAACCCGAGTAAACAAAGTTGTGGTTTGAACAGATGGTTGAAAATCGAAACGCTTTCCATTAAGTCATATTCTTAGCTCAGGAACATTTTTCTGTCCTGACTTCAATACACTGAACTACCTTTTACCTGGTGCATTCTTTTTTAGAACAGTGGCAAGGGGTAATGGACAAATTAACTTCCTTCCCTTTCAACACCAACTCCACATACCCAATTTTATTTAAATGCTGTAAAGAAAAACTTCATTTGCACATACCTGGCATTTTATTATACAACGTAGATGTGACCAGGTTGGAAAAATAGTTTCATGTAGAAAAGAAAAAAAAGCAAAAGAAAAAAATTTTCATTAATCAAGGAATGTAGTCTCTGTTATTAAAAAGCATGGAAACGAAAATCCACAGTTGGCCACTAGCCCTTAATTTACTACAAAGCATCCCATCTGGTCCTATTGTGCTCTTCATCTGACAAAAACAGAGTAACAGGCTTCAAACCCAAATAATGGCATTTCTGTCCTGATTTGGCAGTGTCCAATAGTATTGCAAGGCTGGTTTCAAGGCAGCAACCACCTCTTCGAACACTAGAGGGTGCAAAACAACATTCTCCCCTGAAGTGAAATACTCCAGCTGCCCCTTCTTTATAGTCATGTAACCAGCAGGACAGTACATTGGGATACATGGCACAGGTGCCAGCAAGCTGCAGACATCCAGTGACCTGGAGGTGAGTGGGTATATAACACCAATAAAAGGAATGTTACCCACTACGACACAACAGTAAAACAGTCAGTTAAGTCTTGCCTTTTGGGACAGACGTAAGAAGTGTCATAGGTTGGTTTCTCTGCAAGCATCTTGCATGAATAGTGCTTAATGTACGCGGTAATATGCTTCCATGTGCATATGTGTACTAGTTTTATTTATTCCTTCGCCGAATCATGTTGATGCAAACAAATATTGCAGAGAATTGCAGAAATCCAAGCCATAACACAGAAACATTCCAGGACTTTGATATGAATCTATCCTAACGCCAATAAAAACTATAAAAAAAACTATAAAAACTATAACTACAATAAAAAATTCTGTCGTTGGGTTACAGAAGGATATATCCCCAAAAGCATAGCATTCTCCCAATAGGCGAAGTGCACATTTTACCCTTTTGGTGATGCTACAGGAACGGGTAGAGAGTCCAGAAAATCAATGAGGGAACTACTCTAAGCTCACAGCAAACTTTCCCTGATTCCGATAAGAACAGTTTGACTTACTGTATTTTTGACAAGAGTTAATTTTAGCCGAAATGTGGCACTAGAGGAACTGTCATTGTGACACCAGAACAATAGCATTGCTCTTTTATGCACCAAGCCATTCACAACAAAGTTCATTTGATTTCCATTAAAACAGTTCGACTAATTAAACTTGAAACTGCTGTTTCACCTAACAGTAGTGCTAAAGCAAAGGTCATAGTGTGACTAACATCAATAGCAGCTCTTCTCTATGGACCAGAAATGATCAGAAGTAGTACAACATGATTCCAATCAAAACTATATGAGTTATTGAATTTGGGAATGTGACATTTGACCTGGTTGTGGTGCTAAAGGAAAGGTCAAAGGGTCACACAAAATAACAGAGTTTGTCCTCCACGCAGCAGGGTCTTCAAGGCAGACTTGTCATGATTCCCATTAAAGCGGTTTGAGTTATTGCAATTTTTGAAAATTAAAAGTTCGTCCCGACATTGGCACTACAGCAAGGTCACTGACTGAAAAACATCAATAACAACCTTCCTTACTGTTGCTGTTTCTGACCTCCGGGCCGTGCTGTAGCACTGTTCGTTGGTGATCATTCTGCTTAAGTTGAGACGGAGAAAGGCGTGCAGGGATAGTAGCAGATTTACTCGAGTTTAAACTGTTTTTTTCCGAAAATAAAAAATAAAAAAAGGTGTAACCTCCCCGGAGCAAAGTAAAGTAAAATAAACGCAAAATAATTATCAAAGTAAATTGTATGATATGCAAAGTAAAATGGAATTGTTTTCAGGGACTGTGCTACTCTTGCCTGGTTTTTCTGTAGCGAATTCAGCTAACAAACTTCAGCAAGCATCTCAACGCTAAGAAAATTGTTGAATTACCAGGATATCAAACTATAACCTGGGTTAGTTTCATACTTAGTCACCTGCCTTTCAAAATATGGCCAAAACTATGTGACGGTTGCAGAATGATCTCACTTCTGGAAAGAGCAGATCCGACCACATCAGGACACTTTGCCACTTTGCTACAGTCCATTTTAAATGAGCCTTGGCCCAAAGAACACAGCTGCACTTCTGGATTATGCTCAGCAATGGCTTCCTTTAGAAGATGATTACGGGCATCCAGTAAAGGTCTTCGGCCTTGTCCCTTACACACAGAGATTTTTCCAGTTTCATTGAATCTTTTGATGATGTTATGCACTGTCAATGATGAGACCTTCAAAGCATTTGCAATTTGACGTTGAAGAACATCGTTTTTAAAGTATTCCAAAACTTTTTTACGCAAGCCTTCACAGGTTGGAGAGCCTCTGGCCATCTTTACTTCTAAGAGACTCAGCCTCTCTAAGACATCCCTTTTATAACCAATCATGTTACACACCTGATGCCAGTTAACTTAATTACTTGCTAAATGTTCTTTCAGCTGATTCTCTAATATATTCATTGCTTTTTCTGCCCTTTTTTGTCAGACCCCTAACTTTTTTGAGACCTGCTGCAGCCAGAAAATTTAAAATAAGCTCATTTTGTGGATAAAAATGTAAACTGTTGCAGTTTCAACATTTGAAATGTTATTTATGTTCTATTGTAAATATCAGCTCATGTGATCTGAAAGTCATTGCATTTTGATTTTATTCACTATTTACACTTCAAAACACCTATTTCAGAATTGGGCTTGTACATGCCAGTCAGTTTAGCTTGCATTACATGCAAAATACTGGAATCTATCATAAAAGATAAGCTGAAACTATTCACTTAACATAAAAATACCTTGAGGGATTGCCAACATGGCTTCCGTGAGGGAAGGTCATGCCTGACAAACCTTCTGGAATTCTTTGAAGAGGCCACAAAGACTTATGATCAGAGTAGGGCTTATGACATTATATACTTGGATTTTAATCATAATAAATAATAATGCATCAATTTTATATAGCGCTTTTCTGGACACTCAAAGACGCTTTACAATGGAGGCATTATTCATTCACGCTCTGATGGTGGTAAACTACGTTTTTGTAGCCACAGCTGCCCTGGGGCAGACTGACGGAAGCGTGGCTGCCAGTATGCGCCTACGGCCCCTCCGACCACCACCAAACATTCACACACAGCCATACAGGAGGGAGGGAGGGTTCCTATATTGCATGTTTTGTGGGTGGGGGAAACCGGAGTACCCGGAGGAAACCCACACGAACACGGGTAGAACATGCAAACTCCACACAGAAAGGCCCCAGGCCGGATTCGAACCCACGACCTTCTTCTTTTTCAGAAAGCATTTGACACAGCACTGCATAAGAGACTAATTTTTAAAATGAACTCCGTTGGAGTTACAGGAGTTATTCTGGAGTGGATTCGAAACTGGTGACAGGACAGAACACAAAGAGTGGTGGTCAGAGGAATCTCATCTGAGCTAGGTATGGTGGACAGTGGCTTCCCTCAGGGATCGGTGTTGGAGCTCTTGCTGTTCTTCATACATTCATGACCTTAAGAGGAATATTGAGAGCAAATTAGTTAAATTTGCAGATGATACTAAATTGGGAGGTTTGGCAAATAGTTTAGAGTCCACTAAGGTGATTCAGGATCATTTGGAAAGAATCCAGAATTGGGCAGAAATGTGGCAAATGAAATTTAATGTAGCAAAATGTAAAGTTGTATATGTAGGTAAAATAACATTAGACAGGATTACTTCATGGGAGATTTAAAACTGGAATCTGCTCCACATGAAAAAGATCTGGGAGTGATTGTTGACCAAACCTTCACAGGTTCTAGCCATTGTGTCGTAGCAGTTAAAAAAGCCAATCATATGCTGGGATACATTGCCAAAAGAATTGCGTACAAATCCAAGGAGGTCATACTTCTCTTGTACTACATTCGTCAGACCATATATAGAGTATTGTGCACATTTCTGGGGTCCATACTTTAAGAAAGATATCCTGATCCAGGATCAGGAAGACTGCGGGATGTCTCCCCCCGCGGCACCAGGGGTCGCCCCAGCAGCTTAATGGGAGACATATGAAGTTTTACACTGATTGGTTGGACACTTTGAAACACTGCACGATTATGCATGCGCTCACTCGGATGGACACTTGGGAAATTGTAATTGAGATTTATGTTACTATATGAATTCTTATTGGCAGTAATAAAGCCAGAGAGGAATTCTGGCGGATTGTTGCTGACCGTTTAAATGCGCAAGTCCTCGGATTAAGGACTAATGGAAAACACCCTAGTTTCTCAGCCAAATGAAACAAAGTGAAAGTGAGTTATAGATTGAATATTATCTGATTGATAGATACCAATAGTAAACTCTGTTTTACAAATTTCTTTGTTTGGCTTTTTCCATTGCTTTCTTTTATACAGCACGATTTTAATAAAATCGCATTCCACCACTAACACGAGTGTCTTATATATATTATGATCAGCAAAATTGTCCTTTTCCCCTCCAGCAATCAGATTGCTTAAATAGCTAGTGTATTAGCACCAGATTGAGAGCCCATGGGCGTGTTGGTCTTAAAATGAGGTGTGGTCAGGCGCATTGTTGGCTACACTCACACACACAGGGACAAGCAGCACCGCGCACACATGCAAATGATTACAATAAAGAGATTACTATGTGACATATCACTGTGTAAATCGAGACATTTGATAAATAGATGTCATAATGACAAGTAAGATCGATTGCATGCCCATGTAACTGCATGCCCTCTCACTGAATGCTTGGAGTCTGATGTATTTAAATTGTAAGTCAATTAACATCCAGGTGACTTGCTAACTGACGTGGAAGATTATGCATGAAGATATTCTCAAATTATTCTGGATAAAGCCATAAATCCTTTATACTGGTAAAATCTGTGAGTCCTGAAGTCTTCAAGTGGATCGCCTTGGAGTGTTAGCTGTTCGGGGACTATTAAAGATATGGCATATCATGCATAAAACTGTGTAAATTCTGGTAGAATCAAAAACACGTACAGCAATATACAGAGGAACAACAGACAGGCAAGTAAATTAATGTACTTGCATGGTCACCCCGTCTAAGTGACTGAGAAATAAAGAGGTTATAATGCTAGTACAATAAGCAAAATAATTGTTACATTACAAATAATTTGTTTCATTGTTCCATCACACTCATACAGCAAGCACACAGACTAAATACCACGAATAAAACACTCAGACTGAATATTGTAGGCCACCAAATCAAACTAAAGGTGTTAGTCATGGTCTGCTTGACCTGTCAGTTCTGCTCAGGTCCCGCAGAGATGTGACCATAGAACTGTATGTGCTCTAATCGGAGTTCTGTCCATTCAACACATCTGTACCCAGAAAAGATGTTTGGAGTTAAAGTCGAAGAATTACACAGTAACAGCTGGATAGATATAGATATACTTTATTGAACTCTGTAGGGTAATTTGTCCTCTGCATTTGACCCATCCTATAGTTAGGAGCAGTGGGCAGCCACAGAGCAGCAACCGGGGACCAACTCCAGTCCTACAGCCAGTTCCTTGCTCAGGGGTACTGGCAGGAGTGTGATGCATGTTTTTGTGAGTGGGGGAAACCGGAGGACCCAGAGGAAACCCACGCGAACACAGGGAGAACATGCAATCAGAAAGGCCCCAAGCGATTCGAACACAGAAGGGCCCACACAGAGAGGCCTCAGGCCAGATTCGAACCCATGACCTTCTTGCTGTGAGGCCGTGCCGCCCAGCTACTTGGCCTTCCAGGACTCAGAGATAGGGTATTACTACACGTTGTGCTCTTCATAAGTAACAAATGATGGATGTTTAAGACACTCCATCGGGTGATAAGAGAATAAGCAATGTTGCACACATACCTGAGATTCATATCCCATCCACTCCATTAAATGTATTAATGTAAACAAACCTTAAAATCAGCTAAACAAATTATTTTACTCGAGCTAACACAGTGAAAATGAACCTTGTTGTGGCTAGCACAAACAGTTCTTCATTTAAAAGCAACAACTAAAAACCTATATATTGAACAATACTTTATATTTGCAACTGCAAACACCAATAAATGGCCCCCTTTCTACATTCAAATTTAAAACACAGTAACATAACACTGATTTTAAGAAATTCACTTAACTCTTCGCTGCTGTGCAAAACCAGAAGAAATAAAATTATATGAGCCAGCAATGGTTATTAGTAGATACCAAGTCAGCAGCAGAGGCAAATATGCAGGCCTAATATGAGTTGCCAAAAACAAAAATATATTTATTTACTTATTGATAGAATAGCATTATACTTATAAGTCGATTGACAAGACTTATTTTATTTAGAATATAATATATGAAAAAAGTAGCATTTGCCTTTCAATAGAGAATATTATTGATCAACATACCTTGAGGTCAGTCTTTATATAGCCAGCCTATAAATAGTCTTTAAGTTGAATAATCACACAATATTTAACCAGAATGTCTCCCATTTGTCCTGAAGATTCAAGTCTTTCAGGGTACTGGCACCAATCTTTTTCAAGTGAAAACTCTGCTAAAGACACACCATGGGCAGATGCAATGATTTACCATTCATGGGCACTGTTAAAAACACATACAACGGTCACAGCATACAATGACATTTCCTTCCTGATATATTTAACTAAAACTAAAAAAAAAAAATCAGCTTGGAGTGAAATGGCACAAAAAGTGAAAATTCTCATTACACCACAATATAGTAATTACTTTCAATGCCCATCCCTGATTAATCAGAAATGTCCATTAGTTTCCACTATAATTTAGGGGCCTGAATAGCTGGGCTCTGTCACATTGACACACCTAGGAAATGGCTGTGTGACAAGGAGCTCTGTCCCTGGGCCATCAGGTCATTACTGGGCCCACTGGAGCAGACAGTGCTGCTCATAAACTTTTCTCCATGGCCTGAAGGTCATCACTGGCTTACCAGCGCTAGTATTGTGCCTTCAGTACAGTGTGCATCACAAAATTCTTAATGGCTTAACCCCCCATTTGACCCAGATTAGGGAAGCAAACGCTTTATCTACCAGCACTCATTCTCTCACCCCTGCCAAAAGAGCAGAACCAATAGTGGTGTGTATTTGTATCTGTGTGGATGTGGAGACTTACATGCCATGAGACGACTTTCTCTGGGCAGGGTCAACTAGTCTCAGAGTATCCCGGATGACTCCGACCTTCACGTCCTTGTCCACAGGACTGGGGACGTATTCAAACACTCCAGGAGAAACCTTTTACACAAGCAACAACAAAGCACCTAAAAAAACCTGTCTGCAATTTTTCCAAAGAGCTACACAGGCAGCGCAAATATATTTCTGGGTGCCAATCACATTCCTACTCAGAGGGCCTTAAGAGAGCTAAATTACAAATGAATGGGGATTATGGTGACGACGTGACAGACCAGTGAAGGCAGTGCACTCACCTCCTGCTCGTGTTCGATCCTCATGCTGAGGTTTGTATTACGGTGACGATGTGACAGACGGGTGAAGGCAGTGCACTCACCTCATGCTGGGGTTCACACTATGGTGACGATGTGACAGACAGGTGAAGGCAGTGCACTCACCTCCAGCTCGTGTTCGATCCTCATGCTGGGGTTCACATTATGGTGACGATGTGACAGACGGGTGAGGCAGTGCACTTACCTCCTGCTCGTGTTCGATCCTCATGCTGGGGTTTGTATCACAGTGACGATGTGACAGACGGGTGAAGGCAGTGCACTCACCTCCTGCTCGTGTTCGATCCTCATGCTGGGGTTTGTATCACAGTGACGATGTGACAGACGGGTGAAGGCAGTGCACTCACCTCCTGCTCGTGTTCGATCCTCATGCTGAGGTTTGTATTACGGTGACGATGTGACAGACAGGTGAAGGCAGTGCACTCACCTCCTGCTCGTGTTCGATCCTCATGCTGGGGTTTGTATCACAGTGACGATGTGACAAACGGGTGAAGGCAGTGCACTCACCTCCTGCTCGTGTTCGATCCTCATGCTGAGGTTTGTATTACGGTGACGATGTGACAGACGGGTGAAGGCAGTGCACGCACCTCCTGCTCGTGTTCGATCCTCATGCTGGGGTTTGTATCACAGTGACGATGTGACAGACGGGTGAAGGCAGTGCACTCATCTCCTGCTCGTGTTCAATCGTCATGCTGGGGTTCACATTACGGTGACGATGTGACAGACGGGTGAGGCAGTGCACTTACCTCCTGCTCGTGTTCGATCGTCATGCTGGGGTTCACATTACGGTGACGAAGTGACAGACGGGTGAGGCAGTGCACTCACCTCCTGCTCGTGTTCGATCCTCATGCCGAAGTTTGTATTACGGTGACGATGTGACAGACGGGTGAAGGCAGTGCACTCACCTCCTGCTCGTGTTCGATCCTCATGCTGAAGTTTGTATTACGGTGACGATGTGACAGACGGGTGAAGGCAGTGCACTCACCTCCTGCTCGTGTTCGATCCTCATTCTGGGGTTTGTATTACGGTGACGATGTGACAGACGGGTGAAGGCAGTGCACTCACCTCCTGCTCGTGTTCGATCCTCATGCCGAAGTTTGTATTACGGTGACGATGTTACAGACGGGTGAAGGCAGTGCACTAACCTCCTGCTCGTGTTCGATCCTCATGCTGGGGTTTGTATTACGGTGACGATGTGACAGACGGGTGAAGGCAGTGCACTCACCTCCTGCTCGTGTTCGATCCTCATGCCGAAGTTTGTATTACGGTGACGATGTGACAGACGGGTGAAGGCAGTGCACTCACCTCCTGCTCGTGTTCTATCCTCATGCTGGGGTTTGCATTACGGTGACGATGTGACAGACCGGTGAAGGCAGTGCACTCAACTCCTGCTCGTGTTCGATCCTCATGCTGGGGTTTGTATTACGGTGACGATGTGACAGACGGGTGAAGGCAGTGCACTCACCTCCTGCTCGTGTTCGATCTTCATGCTGAGGTTTGAATTACGGTGACGATGTGACAGATGGGTGAAGGCAGTGCACTCACCTCCTGCTCGTGTTCGATCCTCATGCTGGGGTTCACATTACGGTGACGATGTGACAGACGGGTGAAGGCAGTGCACTTACCTCCTGCTCGTGTTCTATCCTCATGCTGAGGTTTGTATTACGGTGACGATGTGACAGACCGGTGAAGGCAGTGCACTCACCTCCTGCTCGTGTTCGATCCTCATGCTGAGGTTTGTATCACAGTGACGATGTGACAGACCGGTGAAGGCAGTGCACTCACCTCCTGCTCGTGTTCGATCCTCATGCTGGGGTTTGTATCACAGTGACGATGTGACAGACGGGTGAAGGCAGTGCACTCACCTCCTGCTCGTGTTCGATCCTCATGCTGAGGTTTGTATTACGGTGACGATGTGACAGACGGGTGAAGGCAGTGCACTCACCTCCTGCTCGTGTTCAATCCTCATGCTGGGGTTTGTATCACAGTGACGATGTGACAGACGGGTGAAGGCAGTGCACTCACCTCCTGCTCGTGTTCGATCCTCATGCTGGGGTTCACATTACGGTGACGATGTGACAGACGGGTGAGGCAGTGCACTTACCTCCTGCTCGTGTTCTATCCTCATGCTGAGGTTTGTATTACGATGACGATGTGACAGACGGGTGAAGGCAGTGCACTCACCTCCTACTCGTGTTCGATCCTCATGCTGGGGTTTGCATTACGGTGACGATGTGACAGACCGGTGAAGGCAGTGCACTCACCTCATGCTGGGGTTCACACTATGGTGACGATGTGACAGACGGGTGAAGGCAGTGCACTCACCTCCAGCTCGTGTTCGATCCTCATGCTGGGGTTCACATTACGGTGACGATGTGACAGACCGGTGAAGGCAGTGCACTCACCTCCTGCTCGTGTTCGATCCTCATGCTGGGGTTTGTATCACAGTGACGATGTGACAGACGGGTGAAGGCAGTGCACTCACCTCCTGCTCGTGTTCGATCCTCATGCTGGGGTTTGCATTACGGTGACGATGTGACAGACCGGTGAAGGCAGTGCACTCAACTCCTGCTCGTGTTCGATCCTCATGCTGGGGTTTGTATTACGGTGACGATGTGACAGACGGGTGAAGGCAGTGCACTCACCTCCTGCTCGTGTTCGATCCTCATGCCGAAGTTTGTATTACGGTGACGATGTGACAGACGGGTGAAGGCAGTGCACTCACCTCCTGCTCGTGTTCTATCCTCATGCTGGGGTTTGCATTACGGTGACGATGTGACAGACCGGTGAAGGCAGTGCACTCAACTCCTGCTCGTGTTCGATCCTCATGCTGGGGTTTGTATTACGGTGACGATGTGACAGACGGGTGAAGGCAGTGCACTCACCTCCTGCTCGTGTTCGATCCTCATGCTGAAGATTGTATTACGGTGACGATGTGACAGACGGGTGAAGGCAGTGCACTCACCTCCTGCTCGTGTTCGATCCTCATGCTGGGGTTTGAATCACAGTGACGATGTGACAGACGGGTGAAGTCAGTGCACTCACCTCCTGCTCGTGTTCGATCCTCATGCTGAAGTTTGTATTACGGTGACGATGTGACAGACGGGTGAAGGCAGTGCACTCACCTCCTGCTCGTGTTCGATCCTCATGCCGAAGTTTGTATTACGGTGACGATGTGACAGACGGGTGAAGGCAGTGCACTCACCTCCTGCTTGTGTTCGATCCTCATGCTGAAGTTTGTATTACGGTGACGATGTGACAGACGGGTGAAGGCAGTGCACTCACCTCCTGCTCGTGTTCGATCGTCATGCTGGGGTTCACATTACGGTGACGAAGTGACAGACGGGTGAGGCAGTGCACTCACCTCCTGCTCGTGTTCGATCCTCATGCCGAAGTTTGTATTACGGTGACGATGTGACAGACGGGTGAAGGCAGTGCACTCACCTCCTGCTCGTGTTCGATCCTCATGCTGAAGTTTGTATTACGGTGACGATGTGACAGACGGGTGAAGGCAGTGCACTCACCTCCTGCTCGTGTTCGATCCTCATTCTGGGGTTTGTATTACGGTGACGATGTGACAGACGGGTGAAGGCAGTGCACTCACCTCCTGCTCGTGTTCGATCCTCATGCCGAAGTTTGTATTACGGTGACGATGTGACAGACGGGTGAAGGCAGTGCACTAACCTCCTGCTCGTGTTCGATCCTCATGCTGGGGTTTGTATTACGGTGACGATGTGACAGACGGGTGAAGGCAGTGCACTCACCTCCTGCTCGTGTTCGATCCTCATGCCGAAGTTTGTATTACGGTGACGATGTGACAGACGGGTGAAGGCAGTGCACTCACCTCCTGCTCGTGTTCTATCCTCATGCTGGGGTTTGCATTACGGTGACGATGTGACAGACCGGTGAAGGCAGTGCACTCAACTCCTGCTCGTGTTCGATCCTCATGCTGGGGTTTGTATTACGGTGACGATGTGACAGACGGGTGAAGGCAGTGCACTCACCTCCTGCTCGTGTTCGATCCTCATGCTGAGGTTTGTATTACGGTGACGATGTGACAGATGGGTGAAGGCAGTCCACTCACCTCCTGCTCGTGTTCGATCCTCATGCTGGGGTTCACATTACGGTGACGATGTGACAGACGGGTGAAGGCAGTGCACTTACCTCCTGCTCGTGTTCTATCCTCATGCTGAGGTTTGTATTACGGTGACGATGTGACAGACCGGTGAAGGCAGTGCACTCACCTCCTGCTCGTGTTCGATCCTCATGCTGAGGTTTGTATCACAGTGACGATGTGACAGACCGGTGAAGGCAGTGCACTCACCTCCTGCTCGTGTTCGATCCTCATGCTGGGGTTTGTATCACAGTGACGATGTGACAGACGGGTGAAGGCAGTGCACTCACCTCCTGCTCGTGTTCGATCCTCATGCTGGGGTTTGTATCACAGTGACGATGTGACAGACGGGAGAAGGCAGTGCACTCACCTCCTGCTCGTGTTCGATCCTCATGCTGGGGTTTGTATCACAGTGACGATGTGACAGACGGGTGAAGGCTGTGCACTGACCTCCTGCTCGTGTTCGATCCTCATGCTGGGGTTTGTATCACAGTGACGATGTGACAGACGGGTGAAGGCAGTGCACTCACCTCCTGCTCGTGTTCGATCCTCATGCTGGGGTTTGTATCACAGTGACGATGTGACAGACGGGTGAAGGCAGTGCACTCACCTCCTGCTCGTGTTCGATCCTCATGCTGGGGTTTGTATCACAGTGACGATGTGACAGACGGGTGAAGGCAGTGCACTCACCTCCTGCTCGTGTTCTATCCTCATGCTGAGGTTTGTATTACGGTGACGATGTGACAGACCGGTGAAGGCAGTGCACTTACCTCCTGCTCGTGTTCGATCCTCATGCTGAGGTTTGTATTACGGTGACGATGTGACAGACGGGTGAAGGCAGTGCACTCACCTCCTGCTCGTGTTCAATCCTCATGCTGGGGTTTGTATCACAGTGACGATGTGACAGACGGGTGAAGGCAGTGCACTCACCTCCTGCTCGTGTTCGATCCTCATGCTGGGGTTCACATTACGGTGACGATGTGACAGACGGGTGAGGCAGTGCACTTACCTCCTGCTCGTGTTCTATCCTCATGCTGAGGTTTGTATTACGATGACGATGTGACAGACGGGTGAAGGCAGTGCACTCACCTCCTACTCGTGTTCGATCCTCATGCTGGGGTTTGCATTACGGTGACGATGTGACAGACCGGTGAAGGCAGTGCACTCACCTCATGCTGGGGTTCACACTATGGTGACGATGTGACAGACGGGTGAAGGCAGTGCACTCACCTCCAGCTCGTGTTCGATCCTCATGCTGGGGTTCACATTACGGTGACGATGTGACAGACCGGTGAAGGCAGTGCACTCACCTCCTGCTCGTGTTCGATCCTCATGCTGGGGTTTGTATCACAGTGACGATGTGACAGACGGGTGAAGGCAGTGCACTCACCTCCTGCTCGTGTTCTATCCTCATGCTGGGGTTTGCATTACGGTGACGATGTGACAGACCGGTGAAGGCAGTGCACTCAACTCCTGCTCGTGTTCGATCCTCATGCTGGGGTTTGTATTACGGTGACGATGTGACAGACGGGTGAAGGCAGTGCACTCACCTCCTGCTCGTGTTCGATCCTCATGCCGAAGTTTGTATTACGGTGACGATGTGACAGACGGGTGAAGGCAGTGCACTCACCTCCTGCTCGTGTTCTATCCTCATGCTGGGGTTTGCATTACGGTGACGATGTGACAGACCGGTGAAGGCAGTGCACTCAACTCCTGCTCGTGTTCGATCCTCATGCTGGGGTTTGTATTACGGTGACGATGTGACAGACGGGTGAAGGCAGTGCACTCACCTCCTGCTCGTGTTCGATCCTCATGCTGAGGTTTGTATTACGGTGACGATGTGACAGACGGGTGAAGGCAGTGCACTCACCTCCTGCTCGTGTTCGATCCTCATGCTGGGGTTTGTATCACAGTGACGATGTGACAGACGGGTGAAGACAGTGCACTCACCTCCTGCTCGTGTTCGATCCTCATGCTGAAGATTGTATTACGGTGACGATGTGACAGACGGGTGACGGCAGTGCACTCACCTCCTGCTCGTGTTCGATCCTCATGCTGGGGTTTGTATCACAGTGACGATGTGACAGACGGGTGAAGTCAGTGCACTCACCTCCTGCTCGTGTTCGATCCTCATGCTGAAGTTTGTATTACGGTGACGATGTGACAGACGGGTGAAGGCAGTGCACTCACCTCCTGCTCGTGTTCGATCCTCATGCCGAAGTTTGTATTACGGTGACGATGTGACAGACGGGTGAAGGCAGTGCACTCACCTCCTGCTTGTGTTCGATCCTCATGCTGAAGTTTGTATTACGGTGACGATGTGACAGACGGGTGAAGGCAGTGCACTCACCTCCTGCTCGTGTTCGATCGTCATGCTGGGGTTCACATTACGGTGACGATGTGACAGACGGGTGAAGGCAGTGCACTCACCTCCTGCTCGTGTTCGATCGTCATGCTGGGGTTTGCATTATGGTGACGGTGTGACAGACGGGTGAGGCAGTGCACTTACCTACAGCTCGTGTTCGATCCTCATGCCGAAGTTTGTATTACGGTGACGATGTGACAGACGGGTGAAGGCAGTGCACTCACCTCCTGCTCGTGTTCGATCCTCATGCTGAGGTTTGTATTACGGTGACGATGTGACAGACGGGTGAAGGCAGTGCACTCACCTCCTGCTCGTGTTCTATCCTCATGCTGGGGTTTGCATTCACCTCTAGCAAAACAGGCTTCAGATTCTTCATCAGCAAGATGTCAAACCCCAATATCTTAAAACAAAAAAAAAAAAACAGGAATAAAAACAAAAAAGGAATACTTTAACTTCACAAAAGTGGAAAATAAATTGTTCCATGCATGTCAAGAGAATAGTACAAACAAGAAAATAAATTTCAAGAAAGGATAAAACCTTCAGTCTCACATTTTTTCCAGAGCGGAGTGCAATTTATGTTGCCTTGCTCGTGGAGCTGTGCTAAACTACTGCCGTGATAAAAAAGACAAACTGGAGTGGTTAAAAAAACTGTGCATTTCATCACTTTCTCCACATTTTCTGTACTTAGTTCCTGCAGGCCTCACTTTCTCATCAGTTCTGAAGTCGGGTGGATAAAATTGGTATCAGAATAAAGCTCAAAGCCTCAGCTATCTAACTGTACAGTTATTTAAGGCCTGACTTAAATTGTACGAAGTCATTGAAACATGAAGAAGCCATTAGTAAAATGTCCCCTGATAAATGAAACTGAGCCTTTCCTCAGTGAGCGCTTTCCTCAGCCTGTAAAATGCCAATAAACAAATATAACAGAATAAATGGACTCCGCCATAATTGGCAACTTAATGAGAGAAAATGGATTAATAACAAATGTGGCACTCAAGCGCTTAAATTATTTGCCTGACTCTGCAGTATGCTATGATTCCTGTGGTCATCAGGAGAATAAAATGTTCCAACACCTCAGTCATCGTCCTTCAAATCATACCTTCAATAATTTTGACAACGCTGAAATGCTGATTTAATTATCAGTGTATCAAAAAACCTGTGCCAGGGGTGGACACATACCATATCAACATGAGTGGCCCCAGGGCTACAAACATCAAAATCAAATAGGCCATCTCACTGTTCGGAAGCCAAAATACAGTATTGACTTGAGTACTGGAATATACATGAGAAAGTGTGCCATTTGAAAATGAATGATTCAGCTTTATGTGTCCTTGATAAACTTTATTTCCAGAGAAAATGAAATATATGCGGCCTGAGTTTGTTGGTGTCTCTGGTAGCTTTGAACACTGAATATTCGAATGCTTCACACGGACTTTAAAAAAATAGAATAAAATAAAATCACTGATTGCAACTGAAAGCAATTGGTTCTATTACACTCATTGCTGTCCAGTCTATTAAAAATTCCTATGAAGTAAATAACTTCCCAGTAGGTGGTATTATTGAAAAAAGACATTTAAAAAATTGGACATTGAGTGTTTGAGAAGTGTCCAACTTCCTGCTTCTCAAACATACCCTTGACATTCAGAAGTGGAAAATAGCAAAGAGAGATTGGGGAGCCACACAGCAGAGTAAGTAGGAAGGCTGGTGCTCGGCTCTAATAACAATCTCTCCCTGCAGCAGGGGGTGAGCTGTTCTTCTTATTGTGATTCCCACTCCAGCGGAGACCACTCTTACCCAAAAAAGACACCGTGGGTGCAGGCTATGGGCTAAAGAAAATATTCTAAGTTTGGACACCCCGGCTCTATAACCTCCCCCATATGAATCAAGTGAAAAATTCACAAGTAGAGTGGACCATCCGCAATGAGAATTCCAATACAGTAATTACATTATTCTTACAAAAGTCACCTTCAAGTGAGGATATTCAATTAGTCCCATTACAACATTGATGTGATGAAGTATCTTTTCAATATGCACTGCCTGGCCAAAAGTAGTCACCACTCTGTATTTAATTAAGCTAATACGTAAGAGCCTTCCATTGGATACTTACTGCAGTAATTAATATGAAGATAAATAGTTACGTTTTGAAATTTCCGAAATTCATTGGAATTCAACGACTGCAAATTTAGTTTAAAACGACGACGTTAGTCGGAGGTTTTAAATGTTTTAATTTGCGGGCGTTGAATTCCAATGAATCCCGGAAATTTCGAAAACGTAACTATTTATCTTCATATTGTACACCATAAATTTCAGAAACGTAACTATTTATCGATATTGTAAACCATAAGCGAGATAGAAACGTAATTTGCACGGACTCTTTCGTATGGCGACGTGATCCATCACAATTAGGTCATCGAGTCACGCGCTAGAATTCCGCAACCTGTCAAGTTGAACTGATGGGCTGAATGAGCGAAAGTAGGTCCGTTTTCATGCTAACAGAGGTGTATAATCCAGGTTCAGAAAGTAAAAGTCCATCCCAGCATATTGTTCCAGCCACAAAAGACCTGGCAGCTAACACTATTCTTCAGCTGGGTGGTAAAACTAACAAGTCAAATCTGCTGACAGGAGTTTACGGTTGGAATGAAAACATGGTAGGATTTTTACTTTCTGACCCCTGGATTATACACCTCTGCATGCTAATGTATTCATGAGTAGGTGAAAAGGTCCTGTCATTTCAGGGGATGTCGAACTCTATTCGACAAGGGTAATTAACCAATCAGATTGCGGAAAACACCTACTATTGGTTTACAATACATAACAATAGTGCATTTACACTGGCGCAATGTGTCAATGACTGCAAAGGCTTTGCTCCTCCTGGTTTGGCCGCTTCTGGGCAGAACTACATTCCCAGTGACATTGCTAAACGCAAAATACTTCCATCGATAGATGCTGACAAGAGTAAGCCCTTATCCAGGGTGCACGCTACCCGCTCGCCACATCGCCAATGGCGAAGTGGTGTGGCATGTGGCGTGCGGGAATTGGCCTCAAAGCGCCACATTGGCAAAGCCTAATGGAGAGAATGGCGCCACGGCTGCCCGATGCCTACATCAAGTCCAATCGCCCACTTGCCGCCAGCGCTCGCCATCACATTTGGTTCATGCTTAATTATCATACATCAGTCATAAATTATCTTCATAACGTTCATTCCGATCGCACTGATTGGCTGACGATTCATCATTCCATTCGGGACTTTTCATGTGTCGTAATTCACGTATCAGAAAAGGAATTCCGGGTTAGGAACCTAACTCTCTTCCACCATATTAAAAACAATGAAAACGACTCGAGATTGACCACCTCAATAATATTAAATTATGGATCTAGCGGCACAGCCAAAGATAAACGAAAGTAAACATGCGATAGTGTTTTTTTGATGAACAAACACTCGTTAAAGCAGCGCATTAATGTCAGTGGGACAAGATCGGCACTGAAACCTGCGCAACTTCGAGTTCAGTTCTGTCGTGCAAAGGATAAGGCCTTAAATTAATTTACGATCGATAATGATTATTTGTATATTTTTAACAATAAGGACATCCTCTACTATGTGGACAAATATTATGAGTTTGTTGAAAATTGTGGGTAGTGTTTACCGTAACTACGAGAGGCTCTAGAGAAACCTCGGCGAAATCACACGACATCACTTGGGGTTCTTTAGTTTTGATGCCTTAAAATAAAATGCTGAGCCATGTACGAAATTATTGTTTTTCAGCTCTGATATTTAAGGTGCGTTGCCTTGGTATTTTATATCACATTGGCTACCTTACACAAGCTGTCCACCCGCAATCGCGATACTTTCAAGCACTTATAACTAAACAAATGGTAAACTTGTTTGTATGCCAGCTGTTCGTCAGAATGGCCCAGTATTCTAAACGCCGCTACACAGTTACAGGACAGAAATAGCGGAAAACAGATTCGCAAATTAGTCGGTGATATATCAGAGATTATCAGCTTGAGCAGCCAACGTGTACTACTCAAGGCAGAACCGGACATCTCTTCAGAACGGAATTCAGTGTGACCACGACAAACAGTTAGTCGACTACCCTGCTGACTGTTAGTAAGTCTACAACAATAATAGCAATTTTCCCGGCTTTAAAATGACAAAATTCCCGTCGGTTACGCGCGACTCGACCACGACTCCTTTTCAGCCGAACTCCAAGCAGCCGACTGCATGCCGCTGACGTTGAGACAGAAGGACACTTTCAGCAAACGGTCAGTATGATTGTTTTGTTAAATCCAAAACATGATCGAGCCTCTACATTATAAGCTGCTGCTTTCAGAAACAAATCCATAACGCGAGTTGGCTACTAAAAACTGTGCGGTCGACAAAATGATAATCATCTTCGTTTTCCTTTATGGCGAATGTTGCATCCAGACACATTACTCCAGAAGACTAAGCTAAGAAGTACATACAACATTGACCTTTATCATGGCGTGCAGTTGAATCCGAACATTTCTACCGATTTTTAGCCAAACCTATGGCATTATTTCCCCTCATATTAGCATACGTTTCCCTACAACACATTTTTGTCCACACCTAGTTTGTTACTCAGCTAAAATTTTGACTAGATGGCAATCATGTTTATACCTGAACATAATGTAAATTCCATTTGCTCAGAGTGCACAAAGTAAATATTCACATTTCTTGTTACTTCAAGCTGACATTTCTTATGAGTTTTTGTAAAATAATTCTGACAAACAATTATGATTACCAATTGGTAGAAGATAAGTGCTAAATTGAGTGTGTGATCATGGCATTCAAGGCATATTTTACTGTATGAGCCAAAATAAGGTTGCATCTAGGTGTATAGATATGAATTCATAGTGGCTGTATGGAATAATTTTTAATCCATTCCACACCCTGAATTACACAGCAATCAGCGTGCCTAAGTTGTATCTGTTCATGTTGTAATACATGTAATGAATGATCATTTGGCCACAAGCGGGGATAACAGAATGACAATCTTTAGCATGGTAAACTAGCCCTATCAAGTTATTAATTCAACTATTTCTCATCAGTGATACTGGACTTCTATCGATCAAGTTCCCATTTGTCTAAAGTAGCAGCCAGATAATTAGATTGGAGGATGGCCTTCATACTTAACCGGCACTCTTGCAAAGCTGGCACTTGAACCAGCTCTCCGTCACCACAATATTGTTATACCATATGACTGTGTGCAATTTGTCGTAAGGTTTTAGTGGGTGTTAGTTATACAAGTTCTGTAAGAATTTTTCTGTGAAAAATATGCAGCAATTCCTTTTTCTGAACAACTTTGTTTTATTCTTTTCATCTCTAGGAGCATGCAAACCACATTACGGCTACAGGAAAGCCAACACCGACAGAGGTCAGGATACTAGTACAGTGTTCTCTCACCACGCAATTTGAACAAGGTCGTCCCAACCTGTTCAAAAATGTGTAATAGATTTCCGTCTATGTTCGAATTTTAATCACAGTTTAAAAATGTGAGTTTTGATGCATTTTGCAGCCTGAACAAATTTCATTGCCACTGTATTTGAAAATTTCTTGTAACTGCCAGAAACCACCCTGATGGGAAGAGAACCTGGCCAGAACACTATAGCACAGGTGTCGCTGACAAGACGATGCAGACAGTGGACTTAGTCTGTGACTGTGTATGCACACTGTATGACTGAATCCAAGTTTTCTAAGGTTTCTAACAAAAATTGAAGGCAAGATGTGTGGCTAAATGGTTTTCTCTGTGGCTAACTGAACTTCGGGGTGATTAGCCACTGTGGCTAAGTGAAATTTTTGGCCAGCACACACCCTGCTTATCTATAACAACACTACTCTATCCAACATTTCTTCTTCCTCCGTGGATTTAAACTTTTGGAGAGACAAAAGATGTGTATATTTGCAGGCCGTTTGTGGCAAAATGTTCATTTGTCACTGATTGGAGAAAGAGGAGAGAGTCTGTACCGTTGTCATTCTTCATCTATGGGGAAAACAGTACTGGTCTCTCGGGCTTCACCCTACATTGCAAGAGTGCCAATTATATCTAGCAACAGAGTGAACAGCACATTGCTGGATTCGATATCTAGCTAACAGAGGTGCCTATATCTGCATGTTTCTCCACTGTCTCTATTCTTTTTTGGGAAATCGCCTTTCAAAATTGACAAGGACAAAAAAGCAATAACTAGCTTTAACTTGCGATAACAGCATGCTTGTACACAATTCGCAGAGAACAAACTGTATGCTTTAACTTGATTGGATATTCGCCTCGTGTTTGCCAAAGTTATTTGCATAAAGTTGAACCCTCCCAAACTTTTTCAATGTGCCGCAAGCTCATAATTGGACGCGCCGCTGTAATCATGCATTGCGCTTCCACTTAGGACACTCTTGCCGCTCTCCAGAGAAACTGAGGACGTGCTGCGCTAGTGTAAATGCACCGTATCTCTCGCTTAAATGCTGATGACAGATTTGCAGGCACTGCCAAGTGAGGCAGTTACTCTGCAGGCACTGACTGCTGCAGACATGCTTCAGCTAACATTAGATAAAAAGGGGAATTTCAAAAATTCTACCTCCGTTGCCCTGTCAAAATGCTAATCAGTGCTTCATTTAGCCAAAAACTCTCATCTAATCATCTAATAAAGGGAGAATCAACTGAAGATCACCAAACATAAATGACTTGTAATTTCAGCCAATCATCACCTTTTTTTTTTTTATAAACTCCGCTCATCCAGGACAATGATAATTTACCGGTAGCCTCCTGGGTTTTTTCAACATCATGGTGTAGTGATCCGAGACATTATCCCCAGGCACCTGGCCCACTTATTCATTCATCAATGTTTTTGATTGAATAGAGTAGATTGTTGAGGTACTAATGATATAATTAAGAGAGAAATGGGACTCAGCTGATGGCTAAATGCGATGGATTCACCTGGAAGCAGGAGGGGCCTGGTTTTCCCGGTGGAATGTCGGCCTGGTAGTACACCTTCAGTTCGGGCACCAGTGCGATGACTGTCTTGATGACTAGGGAGATGATGTCGGACCACACCCTCTTGATGTCGACGCCCTTGGACGCCAGGCGGGACAGTATGCTGGTGAAGGTGCGCTTGCTGCCGGTGTTGGTGCTGTCCGAGTGGACGAAGTTTCCGCTATGCACGTTGAGGGAGTAGTTGGTAAGATGCATGTAGACCTGGTTGAGGTTCTTCTGACTGGGCTCCTGGTAAGGCTCTGTGCAGAAGCGCGATAGGCCCTCCTTGGCGATGTAGATCTCCAGCGGCTGCAGGGACTTGATCAGCACGTACAGCCGGATGTCGAACTTGAGCTTGTCTATCAGCAGGGGCTTCTGGATGTACTCCTGGACCACGGCGAGTTTGCTGGAGGCACCTGAGATCACCCGCATGTCACTGGGGTCGCGGATGAGGTAGATCCCGTCCCCCTGAGACCCTCCGTCTGGCTTCACTATAAAGGTGGGTCTCAGGGATGAGTCACTGTCCTTTGCCAGGCGCATCTGCGGTTAAAGGAGATTAGAGGCTACATCACTCATAACGTTCCTCAGACTGTGATCATTACTGTATTTAAAGAGCATGAGAGGCAGGTTTCAGTTGACGAAATTAGACTTAATTGCTTCACAAGACTGATGAGAGGGCTGCTTGAAAATGACACTGATTGGGCACACCGCTCCAGTCACTCAACATGACTATTATTAATCATTTCAAGAGTGGCAACCTTTCAAGGCATCAAAAGAAGCATTAGCTCTAAGACTCATTGTTCCCCCGACAAAAAAAAAAGAAGAAAAGAACTTGAAGTCCTTTTTCATGAAAACCTTTGATGGTAATTCATGCCATTACAAGACGTAAACAGCGGAAAGAACATAAACAAGCATGAAATACTCAAATCCCCCGCCACGGGAAGGTTGATATTCCCACACAACAAAACAGGAAACGGCAAAAAGCATTTTCCAAAAGCAAAAGACAGACGGAAGCCCAGAAAGGCACATCTACACAAAACATATCTATATATTAAATTCCATTTATAAATATCAAACGGTTTTGGCGTTCTGGCCTGGAAACAAAACAAAATGAAGGGAAGGACAGATGAACCGGAGGACAGACAGAAGCATGAAAAGGCACCTCTTCACGATAAGAAAGATTCACATAACAGATTTAATTAAAAAATGTTGAATAGTTCGGAAGTTCTGGCCCAAGAAAGAAGCCAACAAAAACAAACTTATTACAGTTCAAAAACATCTGTTTAAATGTTGACGTTTCCCCAAGAATGCACCAAATACACAGATCTCAAGTACCAGAGGAGGAATTTATCATTCACCCCCTGTAGTCAACGCATGAATATCTAGGGAGGACAAAGACCACCAATCATCAAGTCTGTGTGTCACCAAAGAGACTGCCACAAACGATAACAGCACTGCCACTGTAATCAATTAAGCACATTATAAACAGGAAGTGCAGTGAACTAATTTTGTAGTCCCAGAGGCAGTATCTCAATCATTAGAGTCTAAGGCGAAGAGGAGGCCCAGTGCAGTCAGGAGCAGCTCGATGGGAACGCGGAGGCTCATCCACCACAGCTCGTAACAATCCTCCGCTCCGCTGCGTGCTGCCGAACGCTACGCCTGCGGGCACCGGTTTGATCAGAGGGCAGCGGAGTGGAGCAGGCCGTGACTGGGAATGCCTTGATGGAGGGCACAAAGGGACAGATACCCTGTGCGGAGAAATCTTCTCAATCTCTGACACTCTCACTCACAAGAGAAAAGCTGCTGGTTGAATCTGAATATGATTCAGGACACACTGGCTCTCGGCACAGAGCATTTTTTTGAGGGTATAAATGTGTCATCAAGCGCACAATGAGGGAAACCGGGCTTGCGTTCAAGTTCTGCCGCACGTGGTCTTTCGGATTAATTCGCAAATGTGGGCGTAAAACTGAAAAGGTTGTTTGCATACCCCTGGTCAAAGACGTACAACAGCATTCCCGCAGAAAAACTGGTACCAATGTGACGTGGGAGATACGAAATATGGCTGGAGACGAAGTGGTCACTGAAAGGACATGGTCAGTAAGTGACATTGACTGCACACAGTGGACAAGTTATTTTGCTTGATGCATGCATTTATCATGAGTGTAAGCGTACCTCCTACAGCTCAGTTACCATGCGCCATTATATATGCATCATGCTGTCCAAAGGCTCTGAGAGGAATTTAATAATCTATTGCCACAATTTAATATGATTTGACAGTGCTTAAAATATCAACATAATTAAAAGCCCAAATTTCATTTTTGGCATTTGCTTGGAAACTCTTCAGCATTTTCATTTTGTTCAGTAGTCTTCCAAGAGTATTACACATATATACTGCCCTCTGCAGGCCATTCGATAAACAACATAATGTTGAATGGAGTCTCCTCATACATCGCAAATGATTCACCGTCCTATTTATCATTGGAAGCACATGCATGAGGAATTTGTGAACAGCTGTCGGAAAGCATTTTCCGATACATTTGACATTTATTATTCCGAGCTATACACTGCAAAACACATAACCCCCTCCACCCAAATGCCTTACCACCCTCCCATTACCTTCGCTTCCACTCAGCGAACACAGATTTCTAGAGACATAGTGCCATCTTCTGCCCAAATACCTCAAGACTGACAACTGAGCTCCATGTTTTATGATCTTTTCTTCTACTGCAGTCAATATAATTCTTATACCTGTACATTTTTGTAGATCTACTATGCACGCTAAAAATTGGAGTCAAAATGCCCTGATTTATATCCACCCCTGTAATAATGAACGCAAAGTCTGACATTTATGACATATCAGTGTGAGTCAGCATTAGTAATTTGTATTTTGTAATAATTGCCTGATACTCATTCTCCATTTGCCAAATAGTGTTCTTCCAGGAAAGGGCATAAAAGGGGAATACAGTCGGTGAAAAGCCGAAGTCGAAAACACGCATCACAAACAGACATGTATGGATTTATGGATGATGGGGCCTAAAATTTATATCACAATATATTTAGAATTTTTGACAATAAGAATATATATATATATACACACACATAGGGTGAATACTTTTCCCTCTAATTTCACTACAACATTTTTAAAGGGAGTTTCACTGGAGTGCAAATATCCAATAAGAATTAGGGAACTAGCTTGACAGGACGAGTGGCAACTGAACAGAACCAATTTCACAGCAGGCTGAGCTAGTGGGCTCTCCGTAATCTCAAGCCATGTTTGCAATACTGCATTTAATGCACTAATACTCAAACGAAAACATCAACATGTTTTTTCTCTCTCGGAAAGGTCTGTACATTCAAATTCATATGGGTAGGCATTTCAGGAGTAACATTTTTTACACCAATATGTCACTCACTCCTAGCACATTCATAATGCTGTTCAAAATTCAACACGCAAAGTGGAGATGAGCCCCAGACCATATAAAGTATTGTTCTCATTTAATGCTGAATTCAAAGCAAGTGCACTCATGAGAATTAACCACCACAGGAGTAACTCAGTTTTTTTTCTTCTTCTTGACTAAAAGCATGTTTCATGAGCCTGGTTAGGAGCAGCAAGAAAGGGGAAAAAAACAGAATAATAAAAAAAGCAAATGGCTGGGACTTTGTGTTCCATTATTGCAACGGTTGATGAAAAGGTCATGCTACATTGGGCTCTAACAGCCAAGAGTGCAGATTACACTTTATCCCTCGTGTCATTCAGGAATGACTGACAGGTAGCAACGATTTCCCCCTCACACGGTCAACATCAGTGTGTAATTGGGTATGTCATTTGCCATTAGCGGGTCATGCCCCAAAAACTGATTATCCCCGTGTCAGAGGGACAAGTTCATTAGTCCATTGCACGACTTGAATGTTGCATGACCAAGGAAGGAAGTGGACTTTCCCCCTACTATGCACTAACAGGAAAGAGAGCTGTTGCAACCTAAGTTCCATAAAAATACCTGTATATTTCCTCCAGGCCCATAAGAGTCCCCCAATACGAGCTAAAGCAAGTACTTCTTAATAAATGTGAATTATATTTTGAATTCATAAGCACCTGTGCAAGAGGAGATTTGGACCTGTGCCATGCTCTTTCTATGTGCAATTCATTACTGTCAAGGCTTTTCCTGCACTGTAAAATCTGCGTTGGGCAGCATAAAAGCAATTTCAAGCTGCCAACCCACAAGTTAGAAAATGAATTGAAGTGCACTTGAAAAATGCACTGAAATGAAACCCTATTTCAAATGGGTGCAAGAGTGGATTGTGGAGCAGAGTAGAGTCAGCATAGCAATGAATGTTAAACCCACCAAACCAGCAGCACATAGATCTGGTCATCAAATGGAAGTGTGGTCGAGTTCAGTTCGCTGCAATATATAGGAGATCAACATCTACAAAAGTAAACAAGTAGTAAACATCCATTTTGTAGTTTCAACTAAAAAAAAAATAAAAAAAACTTCAGTAAACCCTAGCTATGCCTCGGTAATTTGAACTCTAAATACATACTGTAAAAAAGAAAATTATTTGGTTGAATGATTAATTCCAACTTCTATTACCAATTTCCCCATGTAGGCATAGGGAAAAATACTTTTTTCTCCTCTACTTGGCTGTGTGGCCTTAGATTATTCAGATTAGGTAAACCACTACGGCCAGGCAAATAGTAACCCATCTAACACGGGACTCAACAGGTAGCAAGGAGCCAGTTACTGAGTACAGGCATCGGTGAGAGAAAACCACCAGAAACATGGGAGAGCCAGAAGTGCTGCATCCATCTTAAGGGGGGCTCACAGTCTCACCACTCTCTTATGGTTTTCTAATCCTTTCCATTAAGAGGTTTAGTTCCTACGGAGTACCTGGGCAGCGAACAGCTGGTACTCATCCGGGAGTATCCAGGACCGAGGGTAGAAGTTGTACTCTTCAGGGAAGAGCTCCTGCATAGTCCGCACAGCTCGACTCAGGGTGATTTTTCGCAGCATCTCTACCATTCCTGGGCAGAGAGAGAGAAAGCACTGATCATCTACAGAACATCAGTGATTCATGATTAAATCATTCTCCGACTGTTAACCTTAATGTAGCAACTGCATGATGAAGCTAGATAACTCAACCTCCACATGGACCGAGTCGTGCATCTCCCCGATCCCCAAATTTTGGACAAAATGGGCATCATTAGCCATACTGGACGTCCGAAATTCGCAAAAATCGGTCTCGAGCATTGTCCAATCAATATCTTCGCTTGTGTGAAGTTTGGAGAAATTCCTGTGATAACTGTGGCTTCCAGAGCCCGGAACAGAAAATCTCGGCGGCGGCGGCCCCAGAACTAAACCGTAGTATCTCCCGACTATTGTTGTCGGGAAATACAAATACACAAACTGCGTAGTCATTTGTTTAATTAAAAGTTTTTTTTAAAGAGGTTGGCCATGATGTCATGAATACAAGAAAAATTCACAGATCTTGCAGGGAATTAGACTGAAATCAATTTAAAAAGAAGTTCTGTCTCTAATTTTGGCTTGATTTCATGTTAGTTAAAATTGAGTCCACTGAAAAGTGCTGCGCAATTAAAGCCGATACTGCAGCTGGTTTACTATGCATGCTTGCAGCACGAGAGTATCGAAAAGAGACAAAAGCCTGAGTACTTGCCCAGGATGATGACGGCTTATCTAAACTAATAGTTTACTTGTAAAATTATGATAAAAAAAAAATGGAATTAACAAATCAAGAGCTGGGACAAGGTTATTCCATATCAACTCACCAAGAGCCTCCCAATTCTTGTCATTAATTTTCTCAATTTTCTAATTTTTCCTTTACTAAATTTATCAGACCTCGCAAAATCCTCATGAATTTATAAAGCGTAGGCCTCGGAGCTAAATTTTAGTCATTTTAGCAATTCTTTTTGTTTGTATTCCATGCCTCACGAACAGCTTCCTTTTCACTGGATTGTACTGAAATTTGCAATGTACAACCAAGAAACCCTAGGGATAATTTGCAACATGAATTCAATTAAATAGATGTTTCTGAATGTTTTACACGATTCACCGAAAAAAAGTCAGGCACATAAAATTAAGGGCCACAGATCTTGCTAAATATAGCTTCAGAGCAGGGAAAAAAACTTTTTGAGACTCTAAGACAATACATTTTACCAAGAAGGTTCATTGTAATTCCCTTGAATTTTCATTATGGGAAAATGTTAACATTCATTGAAGATATATTAAACATTCTTAAATGTTTTTCTCAAAGTCAGATATCACACACAGATAAACAATGAGCTACAGCCCTGTCCATCCATCATTTTTGCACCCTCCTCTTATATTCAATGCTGCTGCATATTCAGTGATTCAGTGCTCTTCTTGGGTGATGATTACACACTTAACAAAATAAAGTTAAATCAGAAACAAAGTTCTATTTAAGTATTTATTTCGTGTAATATTAGATTATATAGATGAAAATAAGTAAACAGATAACAAGATTTACACAGTAAAACCAAAAATAAAAATGCCTTTTAAAGAGAAAATGGCCTGCTGGCCTGAAGGCCTTGTGTCCCCCGTCGCAAAAGTGACCGGAAACATGTGGCAAAAACTGTTTTGATGGCTGAAAATAACGTGGTGCACTGTACCACTAATAATGTGAAGTACAATGAGGCTGTAGCTCATTGGTCATTGGTTGAACAGAGAGATGGATGGGGGATGGATCATTGTGATATGAGCTAAATATAACCATGGGTCATGAGAGAGATTACAATATTCATGACTTGTGGATGATGGACGCATCGCCAAGGCATAGTTTTGTGCCCATGGCTGAGATCTACCTGACAAACCAATAAGAATGTCATATGAATTTGGTGAGCCTCCATCAAAGCTGTCAAAATTTATAGCGAGTACAGTGTTCTTCACATGTTTTTGCTCAGTGACCTTGAAAACTAGGTCAAGGTCACTCATCATTGAACTTGAGCAAGGCCTTCACGAGAGGCATATGTGGTGTGAATTTGGTGATCCTCCATCAAAGCTGTCAAAAGTTATTGCGAGTACAGTGTTCTTCACATGTTTTTGCTCAGTGACCTTGAAAACTAGGTCAACGTCAATCATCATTGAACTTGAGCAAGGCCTTCATGAGAGGCATATGTGTTGTGAATTTGGTGATCCTCCATCAAAGCTGTCAAAAGTTATTGCGAGTACACTGTTCCCGGATGGACGGACGGACGGACGAACAGCATTTCTATGTCCCCCGTTCCGCGGGGCGACGGGGGACAAAAAGTAGCTTCACCTTGCAGTTGTTATAAAAAATTGATGTTTTCAGTATTTTGGTTGATTACCCATACTTTTACCTCAATACTCCTGTCAAAATTATTTTTCCTCTTTGTTCTCATTGCCAACAATAGTATTTTCAATACACTTTTACCAAAAACAATTTCAGAAAAGTAATATATTAGGACTTTTTTTTTTAGATGAAAGAGGTGGTATATAATCATCAGATTGAAATAAAAAGGAGCAGGAAAATAAATGCTTCATCTGGGAACAGAAGTCTCCTGAAATAAGTAAAGGCGGAATTAACAAAGTTCCCCTGAAATAACAGCAATTTGAAAAACATCTTTAAAAAAATAAAAAAACCTGTTCATTGAACAATCTCAAGTCCTTTCAATTCTATTAACATTCATTGATATATTTTTGCCTCATTTGTCTATTTCAGGAAATATTTCTAAGCCATTTTTTAATTTCATTGGTATATTTATTCATATATTCATTATTGACTTAAATGACATTTCATAGGAATGAGACAGGAGTTTCTGTTTCAAGCAGAATGCTCACTCTGCTCACTTTAGAACACTGAATAGAACAGTGGTCCCTAATGCTCCTCAAGCTCATAAACTATGAATATTGATTGGTTCAGGTTGGACCATTTTACAGATGCATTTACAGCAGGTTAATGCTTTTAGAGCTGCCTACTTTCTACAACATCTGCAATATGAAAGTTGAAATATACTTAATATTCACTACTAGCATCCACAAGTAAAATATCAAACTGTTCAGCAAAGCTTTGAGCTGTTATTTTAATGTAATACCATGCAACATTTGGCCAAATTATTTTCTGTACTGTAGTATTTGCAGAAACCATACAAATCATGGAAATAAAGGCATGTACCTGGGAACTTGTTGACCTGGCCTGACACAATGTTCTCATTGTCGTGGAAAGACACTCCATGCCAGTATATATCACAGGCTGCACGTCGACCCATAGGAAACTGCGGAAAAGGGAAAGTGGGGTTAACAGCAGTATGGTTCAGACCAAAAGGAGAGCCAATTCATCTTTTACGCACACGCATTTAACAACCTCAATTCCGAAATAGCTGGGACAAAGTGTAAATGGCAAATAAAATCAAAACGCAATGAATTTCAAATCACACCAGTCAGTATTTTATTCACAATAGAACAGAGATAATGTAGCAAGTGTTGAAACTGAGAAATTTTACAATTTTATCCACAAAATGTGTTCATTTAAAATTTTATGGCTGCTACAGGTCCAGGGATTAAAGCAAAGAAAAGTCTTTTGACTGAAATTTTTTCAAGCCGCAGCCAAGTCACATTTCCCATCTGCAATTTGTAAAACATGTTACATGTTACATTACTTGACACCTACGAAAGAAAAACAGTACGTAAAATTGAGATTTCAGCACCACTACACACATAACCAACGCTGCTATTCTCTTATGCAGCCATCAAGTTTAAATTCTACAGACCAATAATGTTTGAAGGGAGGAAGATGCTTTTGAACAGCTTTTCCAGTTTTACCAGTTTTCTTTGTCATTCCAATGTAATTTTTGATTGATGAAATGACACTGATACATTATTATTATTATTACAACCCCATTTCCCAAAAAGTTGGGATGCAGTGTAAACTGCTAATAAAAACTGAATTTAATTGAATTCTTAAGTATCCAAAGCGCCCAACTTCACCATTTAAAAAGAGGGAAACATTTATTTATTTTTTTGCCCGTGTTGTGACCCATATATTTTAACCTTATTTCTTTACAAGAGTGTCATTGGGATACTTTTGGCTGAAATTATAAGAAAGTTCCCTTTTTGTTAAAAGATATGCAGACCTCTAATTCATTGGAGTTGAGCCCTCTGTAAACTCAATGACTCAATTATGTGCAAATCATTTAATCCCTACATTTAATTGAAGATAGTGCAAAGACATATCAGATGAAATTTTATTGTTTTTTGTAAATATATGCTCATTTTGAATTTGATGCCAGCAGATCACAGTTATTCAATATTGGTTTCTGGCCTTGAGCCTTGCCTAGAGATTTCTCTGAATTCTCCGGATCTTCTCGTGATGTTATGTATAAGAGTAAAAAATCACCAGATTCTTTGCAAATTTTTATAAAGATATGTTACTCTTATATCAACGAACTAATTGCACATGCAGTTTTTCCACAGAGTGGAGGAACCCTCGCCTCATTACTTCTGAAAGCCATCTCAGACCCAATCATTTTCCTGTTGCTCTTTAAGCTAATTATCTGAGATGTTCCACTAGGTGTATTTTTTAGCATCACACAACTATTCCAGTCCATTGTTGCCCCTGTCCCAACTTCTTTGAACATGTTGCTGACATCAAATTCAAAATGAGAAGATATTTTTCAAAAACAATAAAATTTCTTTGTTTCAACATTAGACATGTTGTCCTTGTATTTGAACCATTTTCAATCAAATATAAGGTTGACAATGTCATAAACTGGCACATTTTTTGCCAGTTATTTTAACTGGCACCTTTTTTTTTACCAGTTAGTTTAACTGTAATTTTGCAATCAGTTTATAAGAGAGGTACCCTGTATATTTACTGTAAACCACAGTGAAATACATGCAGGACTCTACTTACAGTTAAAATAACAAGGAGACAATGCATTAATTTAACTGTTAAATTCAGTCAATTTACAAAAGTGTAAGTGGCTTGCAAATCATTGCATCCTGTTTCTAGTTACATATAAAACAGCATCCCATCCTTTTTGGAAGTGAGGTTGTATAATAATAATAATAATAATAATAATAATAATTTGCAACGCTTGTCTCAGTTTTTACTCTTTCAAATAATCAACCATCTATACAACTTTTCAATAAATATGTTTCATGTAACTTATAACACCACAGTGAGAGGTCAATGTTTCGCTATAAAAGAACATACAATATGCGCACTTTTTGTTGCACATACGGACAGCAATGAATTGTGGAACCTCCGTTGCGGTGGCTGTCACAACTGGGAGTGAAGAGCAGCCTTGTGACACGCTTCAGACTGATGGCGAGCTTGCACTTTTTTCCACCACTGCCATACTGTATCCTTTTGTGGCAAACCATAGCTTCAGTAACGCACACCTGAGAGTTTCATTTTCCTGTAGCACGAAGTAAAAGGCTAAAATTGTTGTGTTTCACAAACACTATTTTTGTTAAGCAGTACGTTCATTTAAAGTAGACTGCACAGTGGTCTATTGAATTTATTAGCATCATATATCTATTTTAACGTTTTTCTGGCAAATATTTTCCTCGTGTTTAATGGTTTGAAAGAAACTTTTTTCAAAGGAATTAATAGTGTTGAATTAGCTTTGCTAGGCCTTCCAGTTAAAACAAACAGAGCCTGGAGAATTTGCTAGCCAGGTTACCTGCACTGGATTAGAGGAAAGAATGCAGAGGAAATTATCAAACTGCTAAATCTGCAACTGTGGACAATCGTTCAAATAACTGCTAGTCAAACTAGGCTTATACCGTTGGAGGCGACGGCTGGGGGTATATGCCCGAATGCCCCCAATCCTCCAATTCCCCAATCCTTGAATAGACCTTGAATAGACTTTCATTTGAGCTTAATTTCAGGTCACTCGGTCAAATGGTTCTGAAGATATGGCCAAAATGGTAATTTTCCATCACAAAGCACCACCTGGTGGCAAAATATTGAACCATACAGGTATGATATCATCATGTGACACGTTGTGAGGTCATGACCTTGCAGTTGCACATAGTTTCATGTCAATGGGAGAAATGGTTCCAAAGATATAGCAAAAATGGTGAATTTTACGTGACAAAGCTCCACCTTGTGTCAAAATTTTGAACCAAACAGGTATAATGTCATCGTGGGACACTGCCTCAGATCATGACCTTTCATTTGCACTTGATTTGAGGTCAATCGGACAAATATTTCAAGAGATATGATTAAAATATGATATGTGATTTTTTCAGTTTTTGGCCCCAGGTGGCCAATCTAGAAATTGTAAATTGCCCAAAATTGAATCAGTTCTTCCACTTTATGAAGCGTACTTATATGCAAAACTTGGAATTTCTAATTGAAATATTACTGCAGTTATCGCGTTAACATGTAAATCAGTTTTTGGCCCCTGGTGGCCAATCTAGAGATTGTAAATTGTCCAAAATCGAATCAGTTCTTCCTCTTTATGATACTTACTTATGTGCAAAACTTGAAATTTGTAATTGAAATATTACTGAAGATATCTTGGAACAGTGATTTTTTCAGTTTTTGGCCCCTGGTGGCCAATCTAGAAATTGAAAATTGTCCAAAATCGAATCAGTTCTTCCTCTTTCTGATACTTACTTTTATGCAAAATTTGGTATTTGTAATTGAAATATTACTGAAGCTATCGCGTTAACACGTAGTGCGGCGGCGGCGGCAGGGGCCAAAAACATAATATCCCCCGATATAACTATGTTCAGATGTCAAAGCTGGAAAATATGGAAATAACTGCCAACCACACACAGTTGGAACATAGCAACTTCAACCAAAAATATTCAGAATTTGCAATAAGAGGAAGCTTCCACATTATTGCTAATGATCAGTCATCAAAAAACTCTGCTAGCACATTACATCTAAGTGAACGATGCAACATGATGTGCATACAGAACTTTAAATCAGACCCTGAGCTCTGCAATTATGGATTTAACGTTACTTCTGGTTTGTCGCTCCAAGAAATAGAATGCATTGAAGAATTCTTTATTTTCTAGCAACATTATACGGTATGTTAGCCCTAACTGTGAATGAGGGGCCAGATGGTATGGAATATACAGGGCCCTCAATAATTATTGGCGCCCCATTGTTAAGATGTGTTAAAAGCCTTAAAATAAATTACATTTTTATTGCAGAAGCATACTCTCACACTGACAATTGTAGAAAAATGTAACCTTCAACTCAAGCGAATTTTATGGGGAAAAAAATCCCTAAGAAATAAATGTTTTTCATAAAATCAACTGTTCCACAATTATTAGCACCCCTAACAATTCCTAGGAATTAAATGTAATTGAAGTATTTCTGTCATTTCTACAGTAGTTTACAAAGTTGATCAGAGTATCTAGGAACATTACATTAGGAATTCATCACTTCCTGTTTCCCTGGGGTATAAATATGATGTGACACAGGGGCCATTTCTCTTATCCACTCTTCAACATGGGAAAGACAAAGGAACACACCATTCAAGTAAGGTAGATGTGTGTCGACCTTCACAAGTCAGGCAATGGCTACAAGAAAATAGCCATTCGCCTGTACCTGCCCAGATCTACTGTCAGAGGAATCATTAAGAAGTTTAAATCAAATGGAACATTTGTAGGACGCAAGGTTCTTGCCTGGACAAGGACGTAAGATTATTTTGCCACCACGCACAGTGAGGAGGATGGTAAGAGAAATAAAAAGTTCTCCAAAGCTCACTGTTAAAGAATTGCAACATATGGTAGCATCTTGGGGTCACAAAGTCCCCAATACAACCATCAGGCGCTATCTACATGCCAACTAGCTGTTTGGGAGGCATGCACGGAAAAAACCTTTTCTCACTCACAATCATAAACGCAAACGTCTGGAGTTCGCTAAGCAGTACTGGGCCTTCAGCTGGGACCATGTGCTTTGGTCAGATCAGATGAGACCAAGATAGAGCTTTTCGGCAACAAACACTCTAAGTGGGTCTGGCGGAACACAAAAGATGAGTATGCAGAAAAGCACCTCATGCCCACTGTGAAGTATGGGGGAGGATCGGTGACGCTGTGGGCCCGTTTCTCTTCCAGAGGCCCTGGGAACCTTGCCAGGGCACATGGCATCATGAACGCTTTGAAATACCAGGACATTTTCAATCAAAATCTGGTGGCCTCTGCCCGAAAGCTGAAGATGGGTCGTCACTGGGTCTTTCAGCAAGATAATGATCCTAAACATGTGGCCAAATCTACACAGAAATGGTTCACCAGACACAGAATCAAGCTCCTCCCTTGGCCATCTCAGTCCCCAGACCTCAACCCCATTGAAAACCTGTGGAGTCAGCTGAAGAGGAGAGTGCAGAGGGGAGGACCCAGGTCGCTGGATGATTTAGAGAGATTGTGCAAAGAGGAATGGTCGAAGATCCCTCTTTCTGTATTCTCCCAGCTTGTGAAACATCATAGGAGAAGATTAGGTGCTGTTTTGTTGGCAAAAGGGGGTTGTACAATGTATTAACAATTCAATTCAATTCAATTGTTTATTTCGAACAAAAGTTCATATAATAGACAATAAGATGAGATGGGATACTAAAAAATAGAAATAATAATAATAAATAAAATAAGTGAAGTAGAGGAGATAGAAACAAAAAAAAAAAGTAAAATAAAATAACAGGTAATGGATCATACATATAAAATACTTTTTACTGCCACCACCTCCATATACTGGAGTGGAGCACAGCAGTGGAACAAATGATAGAACTGATTAAAACATTGTTGCTTCTCAATAGCCTACACATGAATCCCCATGTATTTTTTCTCATGACTTCATAAAAGGATGGAATATTCAAATTTACAAACATAGAGCCAGCACTTGACCTGGTGGGGATACCTAACAACCGCCGCAGCGAGTTGTTATAAGCAACTTTTAACTTTGTACTCATAGATTTAGTCAAATTACACCATAGTGGACTACAATAAAAACTTATACAATAACTTTTAAACAACATACATCTTACATCACTTGTACACTTACCAAACAGTCTGATAAGAACATTTGATTGGGCATAAAACTTCCTGAGTTGTCTACTGCAATCAGCATCAGTGCTGTTGCATTCTATCCACACACCTAAATATTTAACCTTATCAACAAACTGTAGGTTGTTTTTACACAAAGTAATTTGGGGGTTCATTGTTTTCACACCCCTAGGTTTGAATGACATACACATAGTTTTTTTGCTATTAAACACAATATCATTATTAGCACCAAATTCTGCACAAATATTTAACATCTGTTGTAAAGCAGAGGTGGACAGACTGATAAGACAGAGAACATCAGCATAAAATGCATGATTGATTAATTCACCACCAAGACAGCCACCAAGCTTGGTACTGTTTAATTCAACACTAAGATCATTTACATACACATTGAATAACATGGGGGAAAGAATACCACCCTGTTTAACCCCATCGGTAACATAAAAGCTTTCAGAGATGGAGTTGCCCCATCTTACAACCATAGTTTGGTTCCTATACCAAAATAACAAAATGCTAGCAATATACAGTGACACACCTCTGTCAATTAATTCACTAAACAGAACCCAGTGGTTAATTTTATCAAATGCCTTGCTGGCATCCAGGAAAGCAACATAAACTCTGGTGGAATGTGATCTATAATAGTCAATAAACTCATGGAGCATACACTGCCATATCTGTACCATGACCTGGTTTAAAACCAAACTGATTTTCACAAGTCCAGAGATACTCTTGTAGCCTGTCCAGCAGGACACCTTCAAAAACCTTGGATACAACACATGCAATGGACACAGGTCAATAGTTGTTAATATCTGACAAATTAGCACACTTATTTTTAAGGAGTGGTACAACAACAGAAGAAATCACAGCAGCAGGCATGTAGCCATGCCATAACATAGCATTAAACAGTAGTGACTGACATTGAAATTGGCAAACATCAAAGATTCACTGGTAAGACCATCACCACCAGGGGATTTACCCTTTTTAAGTTTCTTTATCAACATTTCAACTTCGGTGGGATTTACCAACGGAAATTCAGCTAACTGGGAACATGATAAAATTTTAGTGAGTACATCATTCTTTGTTCTGTTGTTCTCAGACACAGAGTTATATATATTTTCATAGTGCTTTTTCCGGTGGTTAACATCAGGGGTGCTAATAATTGTGGCACACATGATTTGATGTAAAAGAATTATTACTTAATGAGGGATTTTTTTTCCCACAGAAGAGGATTTTCCTCTTTTTTTCATTGTGGTGCTATATTATTTAGAAAAAACTGAATTTATAGGAAGCTAAAGAACACATCTTAAACAGGGGTGCCAATAATTATTGAGGGCGCTGTAGCTTCTTTCAGTCTCAAACAGAGCCAGGTCAAAATCCAGTAAATGGCTGGACTGAGGACATTTGAGGACATTTGTCAGAACTTGGGCTGTAAACTTTAATTCGATATTCAACTTTTCTTCAAACTTGCTGAAAAAGTTTAAACTATTAATTACAACCCCAAATTATCAAAAGTTAGGATGGAATGCTAAATTAACATAAAAACTGAGGGCACTAATTTGTAAATTATCTTTGACCTTCCTTATGCTGAAAACAAACTTATTTCATGTTTCACCACGAGTATTATTGGTTCTTCAAAAGCAACACATTTCAATTTAAATTATTTGCAGCACATCTCAAAAAAAGTTGAGACACAATTTTTTGTTTATGGACTGAAGACACCAAGTGATTAAGGTGCAATTTTGTCCAATTCTTCCTGCAAACAAGTCCTCAGATGCATGTTCAGGACTAAAAGTTCTCATACTTTGAGAACGCACCAGTTATGAACAGCCAGTAGTTCTGGCACATTTTCCAACATGGAAGTAAACAAGGTTTCATGTGAAATTCTACTGAATGAACAGTGCGAAAGGGTAGACGCCAATGTTGAGAATACTGGATGTCATCTTGAAAAGTCAGGCATTCTCACTCATCTATGCAATACCAAAGGTAGTTTAAAGGAGAATTCCGGTGTGAAATTGACTTGGATTGTATTGAAACATGATAATGAGCACTAACTTTTGTCGAATACCCCACCTCCGTACGAACGCAACATTTCAAAATAAATGGCTTTTTAGCCGAAGCTCCAAACAGGCTTACAATGGTAGTGAATCGGACATAGCATTGCCATGCAAAGAAATCGCTATTTTTTTCATTATTAACAAGACTCAAAGTAGCTCCACACTTCATTAGAAGAATTCCAAGGGCCCTGACATTTAAAACGAGGCACTGAGAACTTTGAAAATGCACCGGCAGTTTATTAAAAAAGACTATTTATGCAAACAGTACCTTGAGGTAGTTTCCAGTTGCCTCCATCTTGAAAGTCACGATAAGTCGATTGACGAGCACGAACGAATAGGAGGGATAAGGGAACAGATCGCAATCTATTCGTTCGTGCTCGTCAATCGAATTAATAAAAGATTGTCAACTGATATTTTACAAACAACCACTGGCTGGCAGGGTCAAAAATCCTCAAAATAATGGTGAGGGAAAAATAGGATAAAAAAGATAGAGCTGGGTGAGTTCAAAAGCCAGATATTCCATTTATTCATTCATCCTCTATACCCGCTTATTCCTCACTAGGGTCGCGGGGCGCGCTGGAGCCTATCCCAGCTGGCTACGGGCAAAGGCAGGGACCCACCCTGGACAGGTTGCCAATCCATCACAGGGCGCACACACCATTCACGGACCATTCACTCTCACACTCATACCTATGGCCAATTTAGTGTCTCCAATTAGCATAACATGCATGTCTTTGGACTGTGGGAGGAAACCGGAGTACCCGGAGAAAAACCCACGCGAACACGGGGAGAACATGCAAACTCCACACAGAAAGGCCCCGGGCCGGATTCGAACCCACAACCCTCTTGCTGTGAGGCACAATGCTGCAATTCTGCTGCACTCCTTATGAACATTGTGCATGAGTTGAACCCAACTCAGTATAGGACATTTTAGAGGGACTGGCATTTTTATTTAACAAAAATAATCTTTTCTTTACTGCTCTGCAGCACAGAGGTTGCCTTGTTATGCCAGATAAATGTTACCGGTGGCATGGTCAACAGTATACATAATGAGATGATCTTCTTTGAGTACATTAAGCTACACTGACTGGTGATAAGCTGACAAACTATAGCAAGATAATGAAAACTACTCATACTGATATCTGTGATAAAATATAGTACTTTACAAGCCTGCTTATCAAGGATGTAGCTACAGTGCTGTGCAAAAGTATTTGCCCTTTCTGATTTATTTTTTTGCATATCTGACACACTTAAATGTTTCAGATCATCAAAAAAAAATTTAATATTAGACAAAGATAACCCAAATAAATACAAAATGCAGTTTTTAAATGATGACCTCATTTATGAAGGGTCAAAAGCTATCCAAACCTACCTGGCCCGATGTGAGAAAGTAATTTCTCCCCCCCAAAGGCGAAAATCACTGATGACCAAAAGAACACAAAGGTTCGTCTCACATTTACCAAAAAACATCTTGTTGATCCCCAAGATGGGAAAATGTTCAGTGGACTGGCAAGACAAAAGTAGCACTTTTTGGAAGGTGTGCGTCCTGTAACATCTGGCGTAAAACTAACACAGGATTTCATAAAAAGAACATCATACCAACATTCAGACGTGGTGGTGGTAGTACGATGGTCTGGGGCTACTTTAGGGCCTGGATGACTTGCTGTAATTAATGGAACCATGAATTCGGCTCTCGACCAGAAAATCTTGAAGGAGAATGTCCAACCATCAGTTTGTGACCTCAAGCTCAAGTGCACTTGGGTTATCCAGAAGGACAATGATCCCGAACACACCACTCTAAATGGCTTATGAAAAAAACCAAAAAAAACAAAATAAGATTTTAGAGTGGCCTAGTCAAAGTCCGGACTTAAATCCAATTAAGATGTTGTGGCATGACTTTAAACGGGCCGCTCATGCTCGAAAACCCTTCAATGTGGCTGAATTAAAACAATTCTGCAAAGAAGAGTGGGCTAAAATTCTTCCACAGCAATGAGAAAGACTAAATGCCAGTTATCGCAAATGCTTGATTGCAGTTGTCGCCGCCGAGGGTGGCACAACCAGTTATAAGGTTTAGGGTGCAATTACTTTTTCACATAGGGCTAGGTAGGTTTGGATAGCTTTTTCCCCTCAATAAATGATATCATCATTTAAACGCTGCATTTGTATTTACTCTGGTTCTCTTTGTCTAATATTAAAATCTATTTAATGATCTGAAACATTTGAGTGTGACAAATATGCAAAAAAATAAGAAATCAGGAGAGGGGCAAATAATTTTTCACAGCACTGTAGATTTAACTTTTTTCTGCAGTCTCTTCTTGTTTCTTTAGAGGAATTCAGGAAGCGGAAATGCATCATGGGAAAATCATGAAAATTCATGTTGATGCTGCTGCCATCTAATAATCATAAACAATAATCTTTTGTTTTAAAGAAGGTCAATTTAACTCTGCATTTTTGGTTCGTGCATTTATATTTTTGTTCATTTGACTTTTGTGACTCAAGTTACAGCCATGAACCTAGTTTACTGGAAAGGAGTGATTTGGACAGATTAACCAAAATTCGAAATTTTCAGAGGGCTGCTTTTATAAAGCACCAATAACTTTCCTGTTCGGTGAATAGAAATGATGCTCACTCCAGTTTATGTGTTTATGTGTTCTCTGTCCCACAGCGCTCATGCCGCAAACTGTTTATTTGCAGTACACACTTGCAAAAGATTCAAATTCAAATTTTGGAGGTTGCACCACTGGCGTAGCTACACATGTGCCTGGAAGTGCCGGTGCCGCGTAGTCAGGCTGCTGGCTCACCCCGGCCAGAGTCAAAAGAGAGAGTCCATTTCCATTGACTCCAATACGCCAATTTTTTCACAGCAATGGAATAGTTCCCGGAAGCTATCAAAGATGACTAGTCACGCTGCTGAGTTGAGGCAAAGAAGATCCGGTCATGATGCATTTACTGAAGGTATTTACAGAAGGTAATGTATAAAGAACAAGAGCAATCCGAGATTTCTGATCTCCGCCAAAGGATGACATTGATACAAATGCAAGATCTGTCTCTTGGGAGGATTTTAGGACCACGCATGCGACAAGTTTAATTGCGATTTGTGTGTGCAAAGCAACCCATTCTCGTCTAGCAGAAAACGTCCATGTGAAAACAATTGTGTCAAATCATTCATCAAAATAGCTTTCCTGTGAGGTATTACTCGATATAGCTCCTATGATTTACCCGTGCCGATTTACGGATGGCCGCTCCGAGGGTCCATCCGCCCTCATGGTTGCAGTCGGCTGCACAGAACCACACTCTGTAAACTCATCAAGTACTCATAGTACTTGCGGGCTACGAATGCACAGAATTATCACATGATGAACATGTGACTTAAGGAATAAATGATTGGTTTGCTGTGATTATCGCCTATATAAGCCCGCGGTGAGATGTGAGAGGACTTTACTTTGAATCGTCTTGTCCTGAGTGTCCTTGTACCCCACTTTAACCCTTTATCTCACACTTTTCACGTGCTTGATGTATTTCATGAAGATCCGTTCAGTAGTTCCCGAGAAATGTCACTAAATTTGTAGATCCAGATCCCGATCCGGATCCAGAATCCGGATCCAGAACATCACCAAATTTAATGGAGTCGTCCCTGGACCAAGATCGATCTCTGGTGAAAATTTCATGAAGATCCCTTTAGTAGTTTCCGAGAAATGTCACTAAATTTGTAGATCCAGATCCGGATCCGGATCCGGATCATCACCAAAATTTGATGGAGTCGTCCCTGGACCAAGATCTATCTCTGGTGAAAATTTCATGAAGATTCGTCCAGTAGTTTCCGAGAAATCCTGTCCACAGACAGACAAATAAATAAATAAATAAATAAATAAACGGACTCGATCGCATAATCTCCTTGGCGGAGATAATTATATTGTATGTCGTCAGCAGATCTGACTTTAATTCACACGTTGTGGAATAATACAAAACATCTTTTGTATTCTTATCATCTTATTATCATCTGAATTATCAAAACATCTTTTGTATTATCATCATTATCTTATACTGCTTAAAACATCTTTTATGTCAATACCCCAAAGTTTATAAACCCATTTACCCAAAATGTGTGAGAGTGGATGAGAGAAGCTGTACAGGAGGAGCAAGGTACAGAGTGGCACAGAAATACTGGAGCCCTGCAAAAAGAAAACGCCCAAGGAGCCGTCCAAAGTGGCATCAGGTATCCTATAACCGCCTTTCTGAGACCCGTCTAAAGTAGACTGGACAATGCTATGTAGAATGGCAGGAGCTGATTAGACTGCGGTTACAGACAGATCTACAGCCAATTGAAGTACAGCTAAAGGACTGTGGACTATAAGAACTGATGTCCAGGCAACGCCCAGACAGAGCACTCTACGAACTGTGGCTAAGAACATCCCTCTTGTTACAGTTTGTCATTGTTTTTTACTCTGTCTGCTATAAACAACTATTTTTGACATTTGGTCTAAATTTCTCTTATTTCTAGTCACTCTCTCCCTTGAACACGTCAAATCAGACTTGAAAAAAGCTGAAAAAGCCCACAACATTCAGTAAAGCATTTAGTTGGATTATCCCCATTATCCCTCTCTAAATATGGCGATGTATTCAATGTTTACGGACAACAAATTTGGCTAGGATACTCGATAGCTAGTTAGTTTTGGAGAGTAACTAGCGCTAACCACAAGCAGCATAATAGCCAATTGTAAATTCCGTTCTTTCGATGCCATTTCATACAACGCCGTCGTGGAATTGGAGAAAAATGCCTCTCAGACCTGATTTTTGTGTGTGTGTGTGTGTGTGGGGGGGGGGAGTCAAATATTAATGATTAATTTAAAAATTGGCAGAAATATATTGGTTTTGTCAGAGTTGTGATGAGAGGAGGCGAGGTTATCCATTTTTAGTTAAAGCTGACATTAGTGTAATAAATTTTACTTATTCAATAAGTAAATAATAAAAGGGCTTTTATTTGTTGTGATAAATCGCTATTAATATTGATTTTATGCGTAATTTTTTTACTTGTATGCAGTAAAATAAATCGTGACCAATGGTTTGAGTGTTTTGGGATTTGTGAATCAGTTGACCATTACCTGCTTAGATTTTGTTGCTGCTCAGCTGATTTAGGATGGATGGCAAATGGAGAGGGAAGCTGGGGACCAAATACAAGATTAAAACCCAATAAAAAGTCAAACTGGGCCAAACATACAAGGCTAAGTGGGGAATCATAATGAATAAAAAAAGCTATACTTTATTTCATGTCTAAAAGACTGAAGAAAATGAGACATCTTTATACATATTCCCATCACATCAGTAACTGATGCCACTTTCCATACTTTGTTCGTCAACATACTGATGATTGGGAAAGTAAGCCCCTCCACATCTCCTGTGCAATTTCTTATCCAAGCCAATATAGGCGTCTACCTCTTTCTCTTCACACCATCGGAGTGGTGGTGGAGCAGTGGCGGCAGAGAAGCAGCTAGATTATGGTTATAACGTTCTATTACTCCAGGGTAAGGCAGAGTATCTTTTATGAACTGGATTATAGGGGTGAACCTGGGTGAATTTCATTGAATATTAACCAAAAAACACTAGTTTTTGTAAAACGAGTCCATTCCAAGAAAAACTGACTTTTAGTAGTGGCTTTCAATGCATTTATTTGTTAATTAAATACATGTTACTCTCATAACATTAGAACGGAATGAGATAATAAAATTTTGTTTGCCGTTTTTGATTGGGCTGAAGGTATGTAATATGCAGTAGGAGTATTGAAAAATGGACCATTTTGACCCGGTCACACTTTTGTGGCCCACCTCATGACATAAGACCAACAGTGTTATCTAGCAGTCAATGAATAATAACTGAAATGTAGTTGCAACAGGGCAGGCTACCTACCCTCAAGTGGCCTGATGTAGTTGTGGTGCTAATTGGTGAAAGTGACCTTGATCATCCTTTATAATCTAATTGATCCTATGATATTTTGTACAAGAAAATGCCTGTAATGTTCTTTTAAGAATTTAAGGTACTATGATACTCAATCATTTCATTGATCCTATTGTATACACTCTTTACTATGGATCTCAAAAGGTGGTCCAGATGAGGCTAGGCTAGTCTGTGTTGTAATTGGCCTTGTTATCCTTTCTGCTGAGTTGTCATAGTAAGCATATAAGATTGATTGCACTGGTTGTGTTTTTGTGATGCTCACTTTCACAGAGACTAAGGTCAAATTGTTATCTTTTCTGCAGTTGTTATCTATAGAAGGCCTATTTTATGTTATGTGATAAGCTTAAATGATGATTGCACTGTTTAAATAAAAACCAAAGAATGACCAAAGCACTTTTTATTCAGCTGTGTGATGGTTGTGTTGTAGCTATATGGAGAGTAATGTATTTCTGTGAAGGCTCTGGTACAGGTACATTAACTGCACGCCTATCCTGTTTTCCAGAGACTGAGGCTTCAGTTATCAATATATTTTCTGCCTGATTGTTGCCTATAGGCAATCACTCCCACATAACTTATTGCTATGTGGCAGTGAATAATGGATTGTTTTATTTTTGTGAAGTTGCGTACCCATTTGTGTTCGAGAAAATTAAAGCGGCACACTCCATTTTTCCAAGGCACACCCAGTGTCATTTTTCTGCCTATACGCCACTGGGTTGCACAGTGATGATAACCAAGCTCAAATCATTATTAAAATCATGATCTATTCTATGTGAATTCATAATGTTAAGATTAACACCACTGATCAAATAAAACTTTGACAAATATACGTACCTGGGTATTTTTCTCAAATACAGGCACTTTTTGGATGTCATTTTCTTTTCTTTCTTTTTTTTTTTTTTAAAGTTGTCTGATTCTGATAATTCTCCCCCCCCCCCCCCCCCCCATAGGAGTAGGGTTGCCCCTAAGGTACTCAAAAAACCACGAGGCAGAGCTTAAACCAGGGCAGAATTTTAATAATTTGATTTTTTAAATTTAATTTAATTTCCATGTCCTCGGATCCGCTCAACTCTGTTACTTTTTCAAGTGAGGCTCTCTCCTGGTACATTGTGATATACCAGAGTTCTGAAATGGAGTGAATATCACCCTTTTTAGTGCCTTTGATTGAAACTGATAAACCATTACCATTTACCATTTTACTCAACTCCATAACTAAAACTGGTAACGGAGTTGAGTGTTTTTCAGAAAAGTGGAATTTTCCATGCACCAGTGCAGTGATGCTCCCTGCCATACCATGGAGGCTTTTGCACAAGTTGCACACTCCCAAAATGCCCCAAAATCCACTTTTTTGTCCCCAAAAATGATAAATAGAATGAAAATACACCCATGATAATTTATTTCCAATTAGTAAGGACACACACCTATAGTTTAATAGGTAAAAAACTAACCCTGTGGGATTATTACCTGGCCCCTCCCCTAGGGGGCCAGGTTAAGCAATGATCATGTCTGTGTGTGTGTGTGTGTGTGTCCGTGTGTGTGTTTGTGTGTGTGCTTCTGTCAGTCTGTCTGTCAGCCCGTGGCTGGGGCCGGGTCTGCCATCTCTGATTGCCTTGTTTAAAAAATAAGGGACCCGGACTCTGCATTTCACTAATAGTGCCCTTATTGAGAAAAATACCCACCAGGGTTTCTGCTCCATGTAATTGATCGTGGCGCACCGCCACGGCAAAATAAAAGCTGCTAAGCCTATGTAAAATGACTTTACATAAACTCCAAAAATCCTCAGGACAATCAGGTGTCGCCAGTTCTCCCTGTAAAGTTAAAATGAGCGCTAATGATTCTTGACCCATTGCCCATCATTTTGCTTGATGAACATGTTTTCCAATGAATGAAAATTAGCCATCGGCAGTAAAATGCGCGGTTTTATTCTTAATGCAATGTGTGCAACGATTAGAGAAAAAATATTTTGTTCACTTTGCAAAACGATAAACTATGATGTTACTTTTGTGTTTGTTGCGAGAACATCCTGCTCTACCTAATTGCAGGGCTGCAAACTCTTCCGCAATTGACATGTAACTTAGTGGCATATTAATGTTCCCGTGCCGTAGTCAGCAATTATACAATCAACGCAATGCACGCGTTTCATGATCATTCAAATTTTTCAAATGAAATAAGAACATTTGAAATGTTTTCATACAATTCTGTTGCTTTCAACCCCTGAGTAAAGAAAAGCATGAGAAGTCCGGAGTTATAATTGATTTCCATGTCACTACTGCTGAAATCCACCATGACGCATGTGAAATTGATAAACCTCCGTGCACACAAACTTCAATTATGACATTGCCTACGTGCTGATTAATGAAAACTGGCCACACTTGATGATGCTGAGTTTTGAGCTGACTCTGGAGCCCTCCGCCACAGTTTCAAAAAATCCTGGAAGAAACCCTGCCCACCGATTTAATTTGTGGGAGAGTGTTATCTCTGCTAATTCCTACATGAAGATAAAACTTTTCATAAGCCCTTTCCAACAAAATACAAAGAATGCCAATTTTTTGCATGAGCCGATTTAGGCTTTACACTCAGTATTTGTGCCACAGAGACTATGGAAAATTATTCCAGTGAGGCAAGACATTTGGAAATTCAATAACAGAATTATTTAGAAGTTAAATTTTGAAATTTACGGACGACATGTCCATATCTGCGCAAAGGTGTTAATTCAACAAATTAAATTACAAAGAGGGCACTATCGAGTTCCAAACAGCTTTAATTTATGAAAAAAAGAGAAGACTAAAACACCGCTTCCTTCTTGAGAGTAATCGGAGAACATAATTCAATGTCTGATTCAGTCAGGAAAGCCTGAAGTGAAAATGTAAAGTGCACCTCTTACTCTTTGTGCGTGTTCTGTCTCAGCACTCTCCTCCACTTGAACCCTCAAAGTGCATGCAGAGGCAGAGGTCTATCGGATTATCTCAGATTAGACTTCAATATTTCCGACTTAGAGGATGTGCCATATGCTAACAATCAACTTGCAGATGCTTCACATGAGCAAATGGTGAAGTATCAAACAAACTGTATGGAACGGGTACCAAAGTGATAAAATAAAAAAGGAATAAATCACTCGCAAATACTGCTCAATGGTCTGGAAAACATCTGAAGAGGCAGTAATGTTAAAATGCTACACTTAATCTCCCAATATTCATGACTAAATACTTAAGTGAAATATTAATACATTACACTCGCCATTTGTTCATGCAGTTAGATGGACATAACCCTCCTTAAAAATGTTGCACTCGGACACATCAGTAAGTAGGCAGTCAAGTGGCAGTGAAATGGTATCTTGGTGAATGGACAATGTTCAGACTGTGGTTAGTAGTATTGTCGTATTTCTGTTTTAACCAAATATGTTCAAAAACATCAGGGTCTTATGGCTCAATGATAACTGATGTCAATGCATCAGAATATATTTAACAGTACAAGAGTAAATGAACATGGCAAGTCTCACATATTCCAAAAGAGACAGAGGGCAGACAGCTCCTGTACCTCGCAAACATATCAATTAGTTGTTATGCTGGTGTAGCATGAGTATGCGTAATTTCAAACTCTAACTCTAAACAATAACTGACTGTAACTTTATCCCGTCCATTCCAGGGAAAATTGGACAGGTGATAGTTTCATATGACAGGATTGGCAGTCGCTGGGACCTGCCTCGAACATTACGGCAACTTAATGACTGGCTGCCGTCAGTCAAACACTAACTCTGAGTATCAATTGCCATTAGTCAACTTTGTGTCATAACAATCAATTACCAGTGTCAAAACAAAGCAAGTTTGCCATGTCTGCATAAATCAAACATTTGGATAGCAGAAACCAAGCAAAGGATAATAATGATGATGATAATAAGCCATTTTGTACTGTCTGGGACGAGGGGAGGGAAGGTCATCTTGCTGTGGATCCTGTTTGCATACCTCTTTCCACTTGAGTTGTCTGATGCTGAGTTTCAGAGCCTCCAGTGATGTCTTGGCTTTGGAAGTGTCCACAGTCACTGTTCTTTTCTTCTTAGCAACTTTATTGCCATCTTCCTTGGTGCGCTGGTCTTTTGAACGATGGTTAGCCACCACAGTACCATTGGTTTCCGTTTTCCCTTGGAGTACTTTGCCAGTTCCCTTGATTTGAATCATTCTCTCGCTACTGTTGCGGTTGATCATTTTTCCTGCAGAAGTTTCCTGCACCGATTTCGGGACCTCTGGGATTCTCTGGCTACATGTATCGTCAGGACACTTTTTCACCCTACTTTTGCTTCTTTGCCTGCTGCCCACAGAGGTTCTGACAACATCCCTTCGCACACCAGCAGTGGCAGACACCGGAGCGGATGATCCAGGCGAGGGTGACAGCAATTCCTTCTCTCCTGCTGCCTTCTCCTCTTTGCTTCCGTCATCCGTCAATTTCATCTGCTCTAACTGGTCTTGAACCTTCACAAAGTCGTCACTCATTATGTCAATCAAAATAGCTTACCAGCAAGACTCGCAAGCTAATAGTGCTGTGCAGCAAGTAACGGTTTGTGGTTAGTGGCTACATCGAATAACGTTGCTTGCTACTTGATTGTAACGTCAACAAACTTAGACCTCTGTCAACTACTCGCAAGGCACGTATCTAGCCATCAAGGTTACCGGTCTCTTCAAGCCATTTAGCTAGCTAGCTAACTTCATATGATCTCACAAACAACACATCCAATCAGTCATTTAGCTAGATAATACAGATTTATCAAATATTCATGAAGGGCACAGACCAACCCCAAATTTCCACCAACACATCACTGTTGTCAGCTGGTAAAACATAGCTAGCTAATGTAACGTTATCGAGTCAAAGATGCTGAAGTCAGTCCCCGAGTTTTAACTGATAGTGCACTTAAGCATACGTTAGGCATATCGCCGCAAGACATGAATTTTAGCAGGTACGAACTGATTAACGTTACACGGCCATACCATTATTCCCACCGTAAGCTACCTAGCTAGCGCTGGCGAGCGAAACACAAGTAAACTAAACTGATATCGTTGAGAAACAGCAACCATTTCAGCAATGCAAGTGAGCCAGGATATTCCACGTATGTGTCACTTGATGCACAAGAGGAAATCTCCTTCACTAGCATTCATACCGATACCGAACAAGCAAAGCGGTCAGTAAAGAGTTTCCAGCGCTGAATCCATAAGCAGGCTGTATGAGGTGTTTAAAAAAAAAAGTCAAGCGAATTCCGATATAAATCCGATATTCAATGCGGTTGCTCATTTAGCTGCCTGACGTAAGCTACAATGCTAATTCGTCATTTTAAAATGCATTGGTTGTCTATCAGACGTCCCTGCAATACTTTGTAAGCTGGCTAGCTAAGTCACAAATCCACTTTTACACAGAACACAGAATGACTCCGCAGGAGCTGACATCATGACCACGCACGCCGGTAGAACTGGAAGACTGAATAAGCAGACGTCAACATCACGCACAAACCACGCCCGCTGGTCTGTGGGCCAAGGATTTTGGATGGGCGTCTCGAAGATCTCGTGCGCGTGCTTTATGTTGTTGACTACGCCATCTACGGAAGCCTACGAGGTACAAGAAACCTCCTAGTTCTACGTTGCGTTTGTAAAACGCATTTATGCGCATAGTCGCGTCCTGCTTACGTCCATTGTAACATTGGGTAATATACTTTGACTTATCTGGAATGACTCATTATTTTAAATAAAAACAGATAAGTCTTCTGATAATGATAATAATAGTAAAGATCCACTTTATTTATATTGTGCCTTTCAGAACACTCAAGGACAATGTACAACAAAATTAAAAGAAAAAAATATCACAATCAAGTAACCACACAATAAAACAGTTAAACAGAAAATGCCAGAGTAAACACATGAGTTTTTAAGCGTGATTTGAAGATTTAGATTGAGTCAATGTTTCTAAGATCAGCAGGGAGGGAATTCTAAAGGTGGGGGCAGAGCGGCTGAAGACTCAGGAACCAAAGGTTGACAGATGGGCAGAGGCAACAGTGAGATTAAAGGTGCACTATGCAAGTTTGTTTACTTTCCTCGTGATTATATTTTTGTCTCAATTCACCAACATCCGCTACCTGCCCGCCCCTAAATTCACTGTAAAAAAAAAAAAAAACCTAGGGTCTGGAGACCGCACAGGTGTCACAAACTGCAAATAAACGAGTGGCACAGGCTGTGCCCCATAACATAACAAACTGTCTCGGCCAGACACCAAAAAGAGTTGACAGTAATGGAAGCATGGGAAGGAGGGAACTATGGGAGGGAGGGGGGGGTAATGCTGTTTTGTTTGAGTCCGAATGTCGACAGAAGTGAAAGTAAACAAACCTGCATAGTGCACCTTCAATGGAAGAAGAAGATCTGAGAGTGTGAGAAGTTGAGTTGATGTGATGTTGATTCTGCTGCTTCAGTTGTTCTCCAACTTAGCCAACTACCCACAGTGCCTGATGCTCTCATCCAAGTACTTGGAATATATATTTAATCAAGATTTAAAATTAATTTTAAGAAGTAGTCATGGCATAAGACTCCACAGTGGACAACAATTAGTACCTTCTTCTAAACACCACCAGCATGCATAATTAATTTAAAAAAGGTATGAAATTTAAATGTTTTACTCATGGTTGCCTGTGTCCATTGATCAATATTCCAAGTAGGTGCCTATACACCTAACCTTTGGCGATGAAGTTGGCAGGGGTTCACTACTATTGACAAAAACATTTATTTAACACCACATTTACGCTAATGATTTAACTATGTGTGTTTACATCCCAACTCATCACTTTATGGCATTTCATTCGTAAATCTCAGGAAATTATCTTAACATAGCTTTGTATGGATTTTTGGCACATTTGGTCCAACGGACTCAAGAGAACTTATGTGATCGCGTGGCGGCATCAGCGTTTGTGCTAAGTTTGATCTTCTTCTGCCAAACCACTTAGGGGATCAATGTGAAATTTGGTGAGGAGGTACACATGGATAAAGATTATAAATAGTTTGATTGGTGTGAATCAGTCCATAGGTGGCACTATAGTAAACAAATGGTCATAATTCCTAAAACATTTGAATGATCAGGTTGAAATTTTGTATGCCTCATGTTTGTCAGGGTTGCTATGAAAATCTATAAGAACAAATTGATAAATGAGATAACATGGCCAACATCAGCCAATCAAATTTCAGTAGCTCTTATTCTCATTTTAGCTGTCACCTCTCATCATGACACTATATATTCTTTTTATAGATGTGGAGAAGAGCCATTTTTATTACAACCCCTATTCTGAAATAGTTGGGATAAAGTGTAAATTGTGAATAAAATCAAAACGCAATGACTTTCAAATCGCACCAGCCAGTATTTTATTCACAATAGAACAGAGAGAAAAGAGCAAATGTTGAAACTGAGAAATTGAACAATTTTATCCACAAAATGAGCTCATTTCAAATTAAAAGGCTGCTACAGGTCTCATACAAGTTGAGACAGGGGCCTGTTTATCATGGTGTAACATCCCCTTGTCTTTTTAACACAGAGTGGAGGCATCTGGGCATTGAGGAGACAAGTTTCTTGAGTTTAACCATTGGAATTTGATCCCACTCTTGTTTAATACAGGCTTCTAGATGCTGGAGAGTTTTGGAGCTCTTTTGACGGACTTTTTGTTTAATTATGCACCAAATATTTTCAATTGGTGAAAGATCAGGACTGCAGGCAGGCCAGTTCAGCGCACGGACTCTTCTACTACGAAGCAATGCTGTTGTAATAGCTGCAGTTTTGCATTGTTCGACTGAAATACACAAGGCCTTCCCAGGAATAGATGTCGTCTGGTGGGGAGCATATGTTGCTCTAAAACAGGGATACTCACTCTTATCCAGAATGAGCCGCAGTGGGTGCAGGCTTTCATTCTAACCATGCAGTTACACACCTGATTCTACTTATCAAGGGACTATGGCAAAAGCTTTAAGGGTTGATTAGTAGAATGAGGTGTGCGACAGGTTGGATAGAGTGAAAGCTTGCACCCACTGTGGCTCATTCTGGAAAAGAGTGAGTATCCCTGCTCTCAAACCTTTACACACCTTTCAGCATTCAATGTGCTTTTTAAAACATGCAAGTGTCCCACACCATATGCACTAATGCATCCCCATACCATCAGAGATGTTGGCTTTTGAACTGAACGCTGATAACAGGAGGGGTGATCTTTCTCCCCTTTAGCCCGGAGGACACAACACCCATGATTTCCAAAGGAATGTCAAATTTTGACTCGTCTGACCACAGGACACTTTGTCACTTTTCTACAGTCCATTTTAAATGAGCCTTGGCCCACAGAACATGGCTGCACTTCTGGATCATGCTCAACAATGGCTTCCTTTTTGTATGATAGGTGGCATCTGTGGATGGCATGTCAGACTGTGTTTACAGACAGTGGTTTCTTGAAGCATTCCTGGGCCCATTTAGTAATGCCAATAACAGAATCATGCTGGTGAGTGATGCAGTGGCCTCTGAGGGCCCAAAGATCATGGGCATCCAGTAAAGGCCTTCGGCCTTGTCCCTTGTGCACAGAGATTTTTCCAGTTTTTCTGAATACTTTGCAATTTGACGTTGAGGAACATTGTTTTTAAAGCATTCCACAATTTTTTTAGGTAAACCTTCACAGGTTGGAGAGCCTTTGGCCATCTTTACTTCTGAGAGACTCTGCCTCTCTAAGACATCCCTTTTATAGCTAATCATGTTATACACCTGATGCCAGTTAATTGTTTGCTGAATATTCTTTCAGCTGACTCTCTTACATATTAATTGCTTTTTCAGCCCTTTTTTGTCCGTGTCCCAACTTTTTGGAGACCTGTTGCAGCCAGAAAATTTGAAAAAAGCTCATTTGTGGATAAAAATTTAAAATGTATCAGTTTAAACATTTGAAATGGTATCTACGTTCTATTGTAAATAACATATTGGCTCCTGTGATGTGAAAATCATTGCATTTTGATTTTATTCACAATTTACACTTTGTCCCAACTATTTCGGAATTGGGGTTGTAAAATTACTTTGACTGGCCATATGGTGACGATAAAGAGAGATACAATGTCTTGGGCAATAACTTCTGAATCATAGGTTGTAGAAACAAAATTCTTTTTGTTAGATTCTGTGGGTCAAGACAAATCAATCCATGTAAGCCACACCCATTTTTGTATTTGCAAACTTTCTGCTATTTTTAATTGTTTGTGAAACCTTTAATTTTTATCTCCTCCAAGACGGTGAGATCAACTCACAGAAAATTTAAGCGCTGTAACAACTTAATGCAATGTCTAATCATTATCAAACCTGAGATCACATATCAACAGGCTATACAACGTCATCACATCAAATTTGGTTTCAATCTGTATGTAAGTGGCACTATAGCAAACAACTGGTCATAACTCTTAAACCATTGAGCAAGTAACTTAAAAGTTTGCATGCTTCATTATGGTGATGGTTGCCATGAAAACCTATAAGCACAACGGTACATTTCAAACAAGATGGCCGACATCAGCCAATTAAATTTCATTAGCCCGTTTTCTCACTTTATCTGTTATCAATTATGAAACTCTATACTATTGTCAACAATTTGTAAAAGGGCAGTCTTAATGCAAGTTACTTTGATTGGCCAGATGGTGACACTATAGAGAGGTAGAACAAATTTGATTTCAATGGGCAAATATGTGGCGCTGTAGTAATAAAAATGATGTAAATTTGCATATTTGTTTTCAACCATTTGACTCCATGGTTCTAATTTTGCATATTGCATCTCTGTATGAGGATCAAATAGGCTTTCTTGTCAGGGTTTTCACTCGCAGTCCCTCCCCCACTGCTTGTTCTCACCTCCAGGTGATTGGTTAGGTATATAGAGCTGGCTGTTGCCAGTCCTCATTGTGGCTGCATTCCCGTGTTTTTACTCTGTGCCATTGCTCCCCGGTTTATTCTTTGTTTTTGTTTTATGTTATTTATTAAAGTTTTTAAGTGTTTCCAGTCTGTGCGTGTGGGTCCTTCTATTTTTAGGCCCATGGTCATAGCTCCCGCTGGATTGCAGCATTCATCCCGCGGGAGCAAAACCATAACAATTTCTAATGAGCAAAATATATATCTTAAATATCTGGCTGCTATTTGTCAATCAGGTCACAGCTGCTATTTCAAAGACATGGCAATAACAAATCAATATGAAATTTGCAGGGCAAAGTATACTATGCTCAAATTGCGAAAGGTGCCTTCATTGTCCCAATGTTGGACCCAAGCATAAAAAATACTACCACTTGTGAGCATACACAGCACTAAAGCTTGAAATAAACCAAGTGAGTGACCGTGCCAAAGCCAGTATTTTATGGATAATAGCTTACAGAAGATTCTTGTTTCCGTAGAGCAAGGATAATAACTCACAGTCCTCAAGGGCCCAAAGCTGCTGGTTGTCCATCCTCCATTTACCTTGGAGTCTGGCTTAAAGACAGTCTGGCCAATTAGAAGCACTGATTTTTTGGTAGATTAGTTTAGCACTGAGGAGAAAAGGCAACCAGGGATGAATTTTACCAAGGATTAGATTTGGCAATCCCTGCCATAGAGGAACCAGGCATATAAAAATCATATTTTCCTTTAACCACATAGTCAACATTACTGCTGCCTAGCATTCTCTTGCTGCATGCATAATCAATTTTAAACCATGTCAGCAAAAGTATGTCAGATTAATGTTCCTTCCATCAAAAAGTCAGTGCCATTGCTGTCCTGCTTCAGCTAATGCCTGACGATGATTTGTAGCATGTGCATGCAGAAGTTTGATTACTTGGTCATCTTAATTCGGGCACACCACCTCATCCATGAAACATGGTGAACAGTATGTTTTGACTTGCCTATATAGCTGCCAGTAGAATGGACTCACTTGTCATCATTATCATGTGATTACAGTCAAAAGTTGAACACTAAATATTTATGTCTACAGAAATATTTCATCTGAATGACTTATTGGATGGCACTTCATCATGCAAAAAGAGTCAAGACAATGCTTTGACACACCAGTACAGCAAAAAAGGAGGTTTTGATGGCCAAAATGAGGAAAATCCTTGACTGGCCAAGTCAATACCCAGATCAAAATCCAGTTGAACCTGAATTTAATATACTGAAAAGTAGACCGAGGGAAATTTACCTGACGCAAGGTGGAACTGAGGATAACTGCAGCATAAGCCTGGCTGAGCATTATCAGGGAAGATACTCAGTACTCAGTGATGTCTTTGCTTCACTGACTTCAAGGAGGGATTGCATGCCAAGGATATGGGAGCATATTACCTGCGATAGTGGGCTAATCTGGCCAAAATTGAAGAGAGTAAGTGAATAAGTGAGCGAGTCACAATCATTTCTTACTCATTATCTCAAAAATGGTACTATATGGTACCTTATAACTTTGCAGATTAACAGATATAGTGTAGTAGACGAGCTGATTAAAATTTGGTTGAATCTTTGAAGTTGCATCATACTAAAGTTTTATGGGAAAATGAACCTCCTCACATGTTCCTGTACAATCAGTTAACTTGCTAACCAAGCTAGTTAGCACATTAATACAATTATCAGGGATTCAGTCAAAGCCTGATAAAGGCTTGATTTCTCCAATAGTTATGCTAATGATGCTTGTTTTGTGTTTCTGGCAATGTTGATGTGTACAATAGCTAGCTAGCTAGCAACAGACCGACATGAAAACAGTGGCATTGAGCAGCCCATATTTCATTTAGCTCATTAGCTAGCTGGCTGCTGTAGATGTCAAATTATGCTAGCTAGATAGGAAAATTTCGGCATTACCTTTACCAGATTTACAATCTCAGATCCTCAAGTTTTTGGTTGAATCTGTTAAGTTGCATCATACTGAATATGCAAAAATACACCTCATTGTAGAGTCTTGTCTAGTCCAGTAAGATTTCACACTGTTTTTAACAACAAAGACAACAGTAAATACTGCTGAAACCACAGAAATCACATTATTATTATTATTATTATTATTATTATTATTATTATTAGTAGTAGTAGTAGTAGTATTAGTATTAATTGTAATAGTAATATATAGCAGTAGAAATAATAGTAGTTGCAGTATTCCCAGGGCCTGTTACTCCATTAGCTGTGTAATTGCACTGAGCAAAATCTGGATACCTGTCAAATCTGAGACATGGACTGAAGAAAAAAGAAAAAAAACAACAAAAAGCTGTTCTGGGTTTTACTTTGAGCAGTTATCTGGCTTACTCAGTAATCCTGCTTTGTGGAGCAGGGCCCTGCTTCATGACAAAGGCCCCTGCTGCTGTTCACTTTGCAGATATAATTGTTTCTAATGCTGTTGTTGCTGTCTTCATTTTTATTATTTATGTTATAATCACATCATACATGTCACATTACTATCATATTACCAGCAGGAATATGCTTACTCTGAGACAGTTGGTATAAATGTTATATCTACAAATTCACATCTAAATTTTATGCTCAAAATTGAAGTAAGAAAATATATAATACAATAAATAAATAAATATTTCCATTGTGCTACACGGTGAGCATTAAAGGTTTTAATATGTGAAAAATGATGGCAGTGGGTAACATTTCTCTGCTTTCATCAACATGCATATGCCCAACAGAGGGGGCACTTTCTCAAATATATCTGTAGCTGCCTGAGGCTGGTCATTAAAATGTATTTAATAAATCGTTTGTGTATGACACCGAGCAACGTATTCTTTAACGTCCACACTTGTTCAGCTACAAGAACTACAATATTAATTGACGCAATGTGACGTACATTTCTCATCACGAGTGAATGTGTGATTTCAGGTTGTACCTCTTCTCTTTTAAACACATTATCAGCGAAGAAAATCTGTTGTCATAAGGCTTGTATGGTGAGCCCTCTCGCTCTCAGTTAATTATTCACACCGAGTCATGGATAAAAGTTACCTTTAAAACATTTCTAAGTATCAGACAGCCTTTGTCAAAGGCAAGTCGTGACGCCAATGTAGATGTTTATCGCTGCCATTGTTTATAGACCACATTCTCATCATGAGATGATGCAATGCAAATATTTGCTGAAGATTTACGCTTTTTTTAACCACGTGGTTAGCTACTGTAAGCACGAAAACTGACAATTGCCGGCTTAACTCAATTGGGAAAACTGTCTTATAACTTAATGTAGAAATAGCCCCAGTGTTATCATGTGATGTAACTTTGCTCCAATCGGGAAACAGTGAGCGAGAGCGGCGCTAATGAGCTACGTTTGTTACATTCAAAAAAACAACAATATTGGAAACTCGAGTGGTGACTTGCGATACACCGGGCCGGGCACAGGACGGCTATGCAGGGGCAGTTAGCCCACTGGAAATCCAGTGATTGCGAGATTGGCTTCATGATGCATTCGGTGTCCAGTGAAGGAGTCCTCGGACACATATTTAGCGGACATTGAGACTCCTGCAGACACGGCTCCCTATGCGACACAAGGATCATAAAACGATTCCTGCAGGATCTCGGGAATAAAAAGAGGCGCCGAAATCGGTCGTCTGCGCACAGGTTCCTGCATGCTGTGAGCGTTTCTGGATGCAAGGCAACCATGGGCTGTCAGGCTTTGGAGCTTTTTTGTTGGCAGAACTTATTTACATTTAGCTGGTTTTAACATATAACCTGCGGTGACACGTTTATTTCTGGAAACATATTTTTCGAGGGTAATGCCTGTAAGAAATCGATACAACCTGGTGGACGACGTTGGGGACTCGCGGGTTCCTCTTCACAACGAGGAAGCTTACCAACATGGGATCAGTTTTCAAGCAAAGGTGATCTATTGATATCATTGTGCTTCCTATAGCCAATTTCTCGTTTGAGGGCGAAGTCAAAGCGAATTTTCTCATAGTTAGGAAATTCAGTAATCTATATCATCTGTGGACTATACGCAGGCTATAACATTAGGGAGAATAATACGCAACCAGAGGAGTTTGTAACTCTCGCCATTTATTATTATTTTTTGTGGGTATTCCGCAAGCAGAGAAATTTAAATCTAGCTGGAAGACGAACAACATGTTAGATTTGTAGTTGGAGTTTACAAATACTGTAGACGTCAAACCCGAAATATGATTTGAAGATCGACGCGACAGAAGGTCTACAGCGTACTGCACACGTTTCGGGAAATCAATTTGCCTACTTTGTCAGTTGAGACACGGTTTAATGTAATGCACACTATATGTCCAGTGCAGTAAAACTACGGAATACGTAGTGAACAGGGACCGTATGCACCCTGTAAACGATGATTTAACATTTGAATGGCAAATGCCTATAAATAACATATTACTATCTGACTGTTGTGGTTTGAATTGAGGGGGCCAATATAACTGCATGAGCCATGGGTTGCAGACATCAGGACATTCAGAATTTCATTCCAGTCTGCACCTACTAAAAACGTCGGGGATTCAAATGTCTTTTTGAGAGCAGTTTAATCAAATGGTTCCTGTATTTGCTGTTTTTGGCCTTAATAATAGAAATCTCGATTCTAAATAGTATTCTCCCTTTCAGAATTGAAAAGCGTGGATTTTCTCAGAAGCCAGCTGGTATACGATCTGATTGATCTGATTTATAATGAAAAATGTGTCGAAGTAGACAAGTAATCGCATTAATTCATTCAACCTTTTTTTTTTAAAAAAAAGAACAAATATGTTTTACAAAAGCAATATCCTGAACTTTGCCCACTGCATTTTCAACGTAAATAATTACTGCTGACAAATGGTAAAAACTCCGTAATTTTTGGTGATACCTTTCATATCCCTTGAGAACCCAAGACATCTTTTTTCCTCAAGAAAAATATTAGCTTAGCATAAAAATTGACATCTGCTAATGTAGGGTATAGGGGCTAATTAGGTGAGGTCAAATTTGACCCCGTGGGTTCTCCAGGGATATTTTACAATTATAAAAAAGCTGAATTTGCAACTTAATATTATCCTTCTACTAAAACAAGATATGTGTATTCCTGAACATGACCCTTTTGGAACGTAAAATTTGTGATATACTGACCTTGGGTCCAGTAAAAGGTTGAAAAGTACTGAAAAAATCGTACATTTTCTTTGGCTGGTACGTCAAAGCGCTCAAATCTTTGGCCGCACATTAAACTAATAAGACTATGCTTGCTTGCCCCTCTGTCTACAGTTTTGGATAACTTGTTTGATGTTTAGGTAATTTTGAATAAAGGTTTCAAATAAAGTCCCCTTGTGATAAAAATATGGGCAATGTGCCCTCTGTCCATGGGACACACTGGTGGAAGAGGTTGGCATAAACAAAGGGATCTACAGGATGGTAGATCACTTGGAACTGGGTTGGTGATTACAATTGGAACCAGGCTCAGGAATGGCACCATATGATGCAGAAGCTGATGCTTTACAAATTTGCATGAGGCATTTTGATTTCTGTCAAATTTAATTGTCCGCCTTTGAATATTTGTTGAGTTTCATCGCAAAATGCTGTAAATGCCACTTTTGACATTTTTGAACCACCATTGCAAGAATATCAAATTTGGCAGGCCAAGTCATGCTAAGTCCAGCCCTTAGCAACACGCTATTCCTGTGTTTAGCTTGATCTAAAATTAGCTTTCAATCCAAAGAGCAAATAACCCTTAGCCAGTTTTTCTGCTAACTGCGTTATGTCCATGCACCCAATGAGTGATGGAGAATCCCACACTGCCAATAAGCTCCGACTGTTTAACGACTCTAGTTTTGGGTAAAACAGTATGTATGTGTGTCATTTATTTGCTGTAAGCTCTGTGGAATCAAAAGACTCCTTAATTTTTCTTTTGAGAATGCGTTTCCCATCAGTAGACATAGTTTTTTCCCCGCTGACTAAGTTTTTGGCTGCATCGAGCAGCAGATCTGCAAAAAGGACACTGTACTACACGCTGAAGAGTACTACGAATTGTTATGGAAACATGAAAATGTTTACATCTATGATATTAACTAGCAGGCATTTGACTTCAAATCACTCGTCTGTGGATATACAGGATTGTTTTTCGTCAAATAATCACAAAAAAGTTAACTTTTTCAAAAAATTCATAATTTTCAGGTTTAATTGCATCAAAATGGTGTTTTAACTTGTTTAGCAAGACATATTAACAAATAAGAAAGCTCTTCTGCACTTACTTTTCCCGTGAAAAAAATTAGCATTTTTTCTGAAAAGATTATGTATTGCATTTTGCTATGAAACTCTATATTTTCAAATAAACTACCTTTGAGAATGATCTTCTGCCCAGTTTTACTAAAGCAGCCATTACTTGTGAATGCTCTGACTTTATTTCAGGAAATCTCGAAAACATAAGTTGTTTACGGAGCCCAGGAAGTGCAGTGACTTAAAAAATATGTCTTATGGGCTCAAGATGTATCTCGTTCCCACAATGTTGTTAATTCATTTCCACAATTTTGCTATCACGTGGTCACAAGATATAAGTTGTTCCCTCAGTTTGAGTAACCAAAATTGTGGAAACGAGTTAATTAAATTGAGGGAATGACTTATATCTCGTGGCCATGATTAAACTAAATTGCGGGGATGAGTTACATCTAGTGGCCACAAATTAGTTAAACTGTGGGAACAACTTATATGGTGGCCATTTGACTTCCAAGGCTTTGTAGTTTTGTTGTGCATGCATGCAGAATTTTGTCTTCTCACAAACTGGTGGCACTCTAAGAAACAAAAAGGTCTTTTGGCATATACTCCTTCAAATGTTTGAATAAATAGTTTCATTTTTTGTGCTCATTGAACGGACTTAACAATGGCACATCATCATTGTCCATTACAGGGAGGAATACGATGTCATATTTTGGGTCAATGACTGAACAGAACATTGTTTTTACATTCATGATATCTTCACTGCTCAAAAATTCAAAATTGCCCCATGGTTCATTGACCCCTTCATTGCTTGCAGTCATATTGATGTATAAATATTGAAGTTTAAGAAAAACATGAAATTTGGATTTTTTTATGGTTAGTTGACAGATCTGAAATACCAATATTCTAGATCTGTATGTATGAGATTGAAGTGACATGATTGTTCAATAGATTGAGAAGTGGACAAGGCTACCATGAGATGAGATTTTTTTTTAATATGTGATGTTCATGAACTCTCAAATGGTCTGTTGTGAGCTTTGGGCAGCTTCGCTGTGCTGGGTTTTATGGTGCACTCCTGTTTTGTACATCAATGAAGCATTTATTGTGTCTAAATGTTGTATTGGGTGATTTACAGTATGTGGGCAGCCTGGACGTGCCAAGGCCCAACAGCCGCATGGAGATTGTTGCAGCTATGCGGAGGATAAGGGTAAGATCAAAATAATATGTCCTCGTATTTCTTGTCTTGCTGTTTTCAACACGTTTTGGCACACGTTGAGACTGAATGGGGCGGGCCCCATGTGTCCGCAGATCGCAGCATTCTGCAGTGTTCACAGCTCCCTGTTTTTACTGAGACAGGTGGCTGTCCATTATTTATGCTACTAATTTGTAGTGATGCATTTTTCACTCCATAATTTTTTTTACTGATTGGTTATTGTGAGATATGAGGAGCAAGTGTGAGGCTCAGAGTGGAGTGATAATTATCGCATTATCATGTTATTAAACACTCTGCCCAGCATTCTTGGCTATCTGTTTGCATACTTTTTCTGTCCAAACCTAATTTTATTTTGTTTGATGAGAGAGTCTGTTTCTTTATACTCCCTATAGTGCTGTGTGATTATTGAATTTGAATTGCAATGGTAGTTTTCCTTCAGTAAGTCAAACTGGTGTTCCCCTGCAGCTTGTGCGCATGATTACACCCGTAGTTCATCCATGGGGATACAAATCATTTTAATTTTGTTTTGTTCTGTGCATGATTGAGAAGCACTCAGGCTAATCACTTTGGAGGTGGTGTGATGTTTACTGTTTAGTTGCTGACCTGACACCATGTTCCAAACAAGTATTTTTTGGCAAAATGTCTATTACTTGGCTTGCCAAGCAAATCAGAGTTAGTAAAATTCTTAGTGATTCCACTCCAGTGTAAATCTGCAAATTTTTGCTTGTAAGATTATGCTGATCAATTATACCTGTTCAAGATTAGTCTATGTAACTGCACAGATTCGTTACATTAATGCCTAATGCGCTTGCTGCTAAAACTAATTAATCTAGACACTCTCACGACTGAGATAGTGATTATGATTTTTTTTTTTATTCTGGCTTATATATAGTGCATTGTAAGACCAATACCAATACCAAGGCAGAACAGTGCCATTTTATGTGCTATATTTTACTGCTTGTTATTTGTAATACATTAGGATGGCACATTATGCTATACGCCTCTTTATTTGTGTGAATTACTTTTCATTTAGATAACTTTGTATTGGCAGGAATCATGGCACACCCAAAAAATAAGTTGCGCCTTCCAAGTGCAGACTTGTATACAAGTTGTATCGTATCTTTTAAGTAATAGAGAAGTGTGTTTTTAACAGATAGGTTTTTGCATCAGTTTGAACAGTTGCTGTCATTTTTGAGTATTTTGAACAAAATGAATTCAGAAAAGTTTTCATTACTTTCCTCCAATTCAGTCATTTCGTTGCCATGATCAAAGCTAGTATATGTCAGATTGGCACTGCCCAAATAAAGCCATCACTTTCTCACTGGAAACATTTTAAGAAGATTGAAATACCTAAATCCTTTTGTAACTTTGAAATCTCTGTAAGCCTACTATTTTATTTGGTTAGAAACTTATTTTTCAGTTTAACTGATTCACCGATTGTTTGCCATGTCTGTTTATGAGTTCTGCTTTGTCTGACCATGACTTGTATTGTGATTTGGATTCCATGCCATATTTTGTTTTTTGCCTTGTCTCTGTATGTTTGCCATATTCCATCTTTGGAGTTGGATTCTGGTTCTTGTTTTGTTTCTCGCCATGCATTGCACTTTGTCTCCCCCTGTCTGGTCTCTTGTCTTGTGATTGCTCACAGCCCCAGTATTGCGTGCCACACTTTCAGGTGATTTCATGGTTTCGGGGATTTCAATCATTCCCTCCAATCTCGTTTGCTTCCTTCACCTTGCTTTTCTATATCATCAACAATACTAACAGTTTATTATTTTAGTTAAAGTTACTAACCCAGTCAGTGAATTGCAAGATACATCACATATCATACGGCTTTTTCCGTATTTCAAATTTTGACCTTGCTTTCACCTTCAACTTTATATAACCCCTGCTGACGGACATCATCCGTATATAATATGTTTACGTGTTCAAGGGCACCTCTCCCTTTGCAGCACTTCCTGCTGGCGGCTGCAGACTTACAGCATTCTCAGTGTAAGAGTAACTTTAGGCAGAAAAATTAAGACAGAAAAATAAAAACATGAATTGGGTTAAAACTGTTTTGTACAATCTATGTCTAAAACCTTTGTTTAAAAAATCTGGTTCGGGGGCATATAGTTTTTCACCTGTCCGTCTGTCTCTCTGTCTGCACTTTTCCATGGCTATAACTTTTGATCGGCTCATGATAGAACTTTAATACTTGGCATATGCATTGCTTGTGAGAAGGTATTTCAGATGGGGTCATGACTTTTGACCTTGTGACCTTGACCTTGGAGCATGACGTTTGGTGACAAAAACTTTAACATAGGCCATAACTTTTCTTTAGCTAGTAATAGGCATTTGATACCTGGCATATGTATTCCTTAGGATAAGGCCTTTCTGATGAGGTAATGAATGTTGACCTTGTGACCTTGACCTTTATCCTGTGATTGACTCATGATAGGCCTTTAATGGTTAGCACGTGCATGGGCTCAGTGTTTCACAAACACATCTTGTTTTTTTTTACATTTTCAATTATGTATTGAAGGAGCACTTTCTCAAGGAAGTGGAAGCCGCTGACACAAACGCAGTGGGAAGCAAAAACGGCGAACGACCGCAAGCAGAGAGGGATATGTGTTTTTTCCCCTCCAAACGATATTTAAAAAAACTAAAGTAACTGATACAAACATGTTACTCTTGGATGCAAGGACGGTGATGAAAATAACATTTCGGATGATGGAGTTCAGCAACAATACTGATACCACTATAGCTTGCACTGGGCACCAGTTAGCTTGTCGCTCCGGTGAAGAGCATTAGCAGCGGATCATTAACTTTAGCGCTGTCGTGCACTTGGGATCCTTCCAACAAAGCATTGCATTTCCTGGAAGAAAATTCGGCAAAGTGTGATTTGACAGATCCTTTCAATGAGTTTTGTTTGAAAAATGGCAAAAGTTGCATTGTGTTAAGAAAACCGACGGTATTCGTCGATTTATCTGCACAACTACCACGACAGTTTCTTTGTTAAGGGGGGATTGAACAACTGGGAAAAGGCAAAAGAAAAACTTGGTCAGCATAAGTTGTCAGGCCTGCACTTTGATTCATTGCATGTGTTCGCTATGATTTAAGTAACTGTAATCAGCGCTATGCTGTCGGAGTTAGTGGCTAGGAATCAACATGACAGCTATGACAGAGTTGTAAAATTTATTTGGATCGGCTAAATTCCTGGGTCCTGAAGGAATAGCACCCAGAGGGCACAGTCATCGCGACAAGTACTGCGTCAGCTTATGTTTGAGAGAATGCACTTGTTACCAAAAGATTGAGAATGGCTTTCTCATACCCGCAGTAAAAAGATGACGATAAAATAAAATAGCTGGTTTCGAAGCATTTTAAGAATGCTGATAATAAGTCCAAAGGGGACGATAATCAGGCTATCATTATTTTATGCCTTTTATGGGATTGGCCTGCTGCCTGGATGTTTATGTTGGCGAAAGTGACAAGTTACATTGATTTTAAAAATAGTCATATATTAGAAGGGAAATTTTCTGCGTTGGCTACAGGTGTAAGTGCGAAGTGTGGCCAAATAAAAAATTCAGCATTGGCCACACGTATAAGTGCGAATATTATCGGCTTAAAATAAAATCGCCAGTTTCGGAACATTTTTAGAATGCTGGTGATGAGCCCAAAGGTAACGATTATCAGGCTATCACTATTTTATGCTTTTTATGGGATTAGCCTTCTGCCTGGATGTATTTCTGTTGGTGAAAGTTACTTTCAATAAAGGTAGCAGATTGAATTGAAAAAGTCCTTTATAATGCAATGAATCACTTTATTCAAATTTAAGATTTTGACTGAGGATTATTTGTTTATTTTTGAGACTGCAGATCTCGAGTAGCTCATAAAATGGTACATGATGGCTAGGCTTACGAGTCATGTCCTTCTGCGCCGATGTTTCATAGGGTGCGACAGGAAGAGGTTTCTGTTTTAAATTACAAAATGCTGAAATGGGAGATTGGATTCAGAGAAAGGGAAAGAATTACGTATCAAACCTCCACTTTTTTCGGCTTTTAACTCGCCAGAATGATTTTACAAGGGGTGCCCTTTTAGGAAGGAGAAGGGAGGTTTATAATTCCATGCCGTAAATGCGCACCCATTTCTTGGATGCACGTTCTCAGACAGCACTTGGTGGCCCAGCCATATACAGAAGCACTAGGTTGCATCTAGTCTTGATTGGTACTGTGTCAGACGGTTCTGTTGATTTCTGAAACTAGTTTAGTTTGTTGTGTTATTTTTGATGGTCTTAACAATAAAGGTGAGCTGCATGGGTGTTTTATCCTGTGTGTATGTGTGCCTATGTGTATGTGTATGAGTGAGAGAGAAACCTGTCAGCAACTTTATATAGCTAGCTCCTTTAATCATTAATTTCCCTTTCTCTCAGGGCTTGCCCTGTCTGTGCAAAAATATGGGAATGGTTTTGTTAATAAATATGCCTGTGGATATATTATTGTTTAAAGAAGAAGGTGTGGTTCAACAGTCACAAACAGCAAACGCCTCCTCTGTATGTACTTGCTGTATCCTGTGTTTCTGAGTGCAGACTGAAGTTGTTTTCAGGCTTCAGGCCGTCCTAATTAATTTGACCCAAACTGTTAATGTACTGGGGACACTGTGCACCACTTGTTCAGGGATTCTGTATGTGCCTGTTTTCCTCTTTGGCCAGTTTTGCTGCTTTTTTGATCTGAGCCTCTAGCTATGAGATTTAACACTGATGCCACTCATGAAGCGCAAATGAAAGTCGGCTTTAAAAATAACAGAGTTTGCCCCTCCACTTCCCATCTCCATGTAAAGGGTCTGCACATGTAGTTTTACGCACAGGTCAGAAGTGGGAGATATTGTGCAAGTTAGCATTTGGCAAGGCATGTTTACACGTACAGGTGCTTCAAAGTCAACCGAGGCTTTCAACTTTTTTTTCAAAATTTTTTTTCAATTTTCCTAAATCATCTCTCTTCCCTGAGTCGAGTGTAAAAGGCCAAAAGATCATGAAAGTGCATGAAAGATCAAGGTTCCAACCCTTAAGGGATCAAAAAAAAGAGAAAATCAAGGATGACACGAAATAACCATTTCAGTCAATTACCCAGGGGGTCTGCTGCTGTCTGCTTCATCCTCCTGTCATTCTTTCAATTACTCTGCAATACTGCTGGGCCTGGAGTCTGACTGAGCCACTGAAGAGCACTAACAAGTGCTAAGTCATAAGCAGAAATGTCCCTTTCTCATCATCCATGGTCACTATAGGCTCTAATTTCTTGGCGCAGCGTAGCACAGCCCACGCAGTGGTAATTGTATCTGGTGCAGCCCGCACAGTGGTCATTTTGGGTGGTGCAACACCGTACGCAGCCACTTTTGCAATTTGATACACGGAGGTGAGCCGAGATGGGTGTGGCGGCGTAGTAGAAGAAGGTGTCATATATTCATCATGACGCAGGGACAGTTTCGTAGCAAAAGTCTCCGCTGAAGTTGCGCAGAAAGCTCGCCAGCCCCAACCTGGTTTATTTTCTGTGCAGAGGTAATTTGGCTGACCGGCGCACAGTGTGCACATGTCACCAAAACCTCACAAGCAGGTTTCCAGAATGTCATTCACATTTCAATGCAATAAATAATTAAAGCAACCACTATTTAATGCAACTATCTGAATCAGCACATAAATTATAGTATCTCTATCAATTGTCCTGATGTCAGATCAAAAAGGGAGAGAGAGAGAGAGATGTACATGTGGGCGCGTGAGTGCGTTTGTAGGCTATGTGGGTATGTGCCCTTCAGCTGCTTTCACACCGGACGCAAAGCAAATTTTTCGCATGACTGATTACATTCAAAGTCAATGCAAAGATGCAGGCAGAAGAAATAAATGAGCAACCGTCGTATCTCATTCCAGCTTCATAAGTTTGAATGATCTGACGTAGTTTTGTTTTGAAATTCCATTCAAGTTCGCTAATGGTAATAATTCGTGAATGCCCTAGCTAGCCAGCTAACTCATATTCGTAATGCTTAATATAGAGGTGGCGCAGAAAACATGCCTGAAGCAGCAAAGTAAAATGCAACATAAACGCATCATGCAGATATAGGACAGAGGCTTCTATATTCCAACACATTAAAGGTGAGGAGAGAAGCTCATTTGATTGGTGAAGATTTGACCTGGTTGTGTTATACCCAAACATGCCTTCTATCCTCCCTCTTTGCCGCTTGCAAGACCGAGGCGGGACAGAGGAGTAATTGCGCCAGGCTGCACTGGGCACGAAATTGCAACATACGCCTGGACACACCCTTTTGGCGCGGCGCTCCCCCCATTCGCTGCACCTGCGCCCGGTCTACGAATTTAGAGCCCTATGTTTCACAGTCTTTCCTTGAATCTAAATCCTTGCGCTACATTATTATCTTGTGCTGTGCATGTCATGTAGAAATAATGGAGGACCTATAGTCATGAAAAATGCTGTGTTATGAAAAATAAATTCAATGTGGATAAATTTGGTGCCCAGATTAGAAGTATTTTAAGATCTGGGGCTGAGGTTTGGTAAACCATAAGTCCTCGGGGGTTCTGGGCTCATTCAGTAAAGGCGCCGCTTGCGGTGCATGAGTGTCCACCACAGGCTCGAATTGAATACAGCCATGCTAGTGAATACTGTGGCCAGCAGCCTAACGACAGCAGTGTGCATAAGTGGCTTTGAGCTGCTCTGGGGTATGATAGGGATATAGCAGAATTGTGTTGGCTCTCCCTATTGCTTAACTGCCAACCGGCTGTCTGGGCGTCTGTCTGTTGCTTTCTGGGCGGGCACTAGTTTGGGTTTCCTCCATCGCTGTACTGTTTAGACTGTGACCACAAGTGAGTGGAAACGGCGTTTGACATGCGCAGTTTACGATGGAGAACTGCAAATTATATCTGTGCTTGCTTCCATTGAAACAAGAGTAAATGCTCGGATGCTACGTTAATTTCCGAGATCCAGTTTCTTTGTGACTGCTACAATATTGAAATTCATAGATCCTCCTTTCTCTGATTCTATAACCTTACTCTTAAACAAGCGTACTTACGTATGGTACCCTGCATTCATGAGATTATAGTACAGGCACTTTCTGAATAATGACAGGTAAGTACTAAGATACATATATACTCACTTAACTATAAATAATGTATATGCTGTCTTCGCATGATTTCTTGTGCTCTGTGTGAACTTAATTTTTGCCGGAGGGAAAGAGAAAGATTGACATGCATATGATGTATGATGATGCATTTCACTGTCATTGTTCATTGTTCTGTAAAACTGTCACAGACTCATTTGATATTCGATAGAACACATCAGCACACATAATTGTTTCTGTCTAATTGTTGTGCACAATCAACTTACAGTGCCAGGAACAAGGATCCATATCACCTTGCTTTGGGCGAATATAGCCTGTGACAATTTCCTGCTAATTAGCTATGAAAATTCTGTCTCTACCTTATCCGCCTCTTAAACTGATCTATCCCGGCTTCAGATTTACAAACATCACTGAAGTCGACTTTGGAAACCTAATTATAATCAACAAAGCATTAGCCATAGACTGTCTCTGTTCTCCAGTCTAGATGAGGATTATAATGTTTATCTCTTGCCGAGGTGGCATAGTGGTCCAGTGAATAGCACTGTCACTGTCACAGCTATTCAAATCCCCGCTGAGGCCCTAATTCTGGAGTGTAGATGTCCTCTCCATGTCCTGATGGGCTTCCTTCAAGTGCCTTAGCTTCCCCCTGCAGTTCAAAGACATATTTATTGGAGACTCAAAGTTGCCCATTGATTGGTGTGAGCAGGTCACTGAGTGTGTACTATGTAATGCATTGGTAGCCTGATCTGGGTGTATTCATCTCTATCACTGCTTACTGGGATATGCTGCAGCACCCCGTGACCTTGACCAGGAATAAGAGAGTTAGATGATGGATGAATGGATGTGTAGTGCTTTGTCATAGCACCAGGTGTGCACTCTAAGTAATCGTGTCTGTATGAAAGGAATTATGAGCTGTTGCATTAGAGTGCTGGGCTTCAGTTTCAGCTGCAGCTGTTACTGAGCTCTTCCCTGTGCCAAAAAAACAACTCTGGATGAAACGGTATGATTAATGGACAGCCTTTTGTAAGTCATGGCTCAAATTTGCTGTGAACTTACTCAGACGTGGGATTCATGTGTAAAAAAGGATGAGGAACAGCTCGGGTGGCAGTGAAAGTGTTTTCCCTCTGCAGCCCCTCATGCCACTCAGCTGCCGATTCCCTGCAGCTACTGGACTCCCTCAACTTACAACAGCATGTTGATGTCCCCAAACACTCCAGGGGACACACACTCGATCTGGTCATCTCTGACTCCGCCCCCATCAGAAACCTTCCGGTTTACAATCTTGGCGAGTCAGGTCACATGGTTGTGTCTATGGAGCTGCCGTTCCCTTCCCCCCACATCAAACCCAAGCAGTAGATCCACTTCAGAAATCTGAAAAACATAAACGCCGATGTCCTGGCCCTGGACCTTCAACATCTCTCCTCTGGCTCTACTGACTTCCACTATGTTGCTGACTCAGTAGATCCCTACAACCAGTCCCTGAGCAGTCTTCTGGACCTCCACGCCCCCTCAACATCCAGCTCAGTCTCCTTCTCGCTCTCAGCACCCTGGTATACCTGAGAGCTGCGAAAGATGAAGTCGGCTGGGCGTGTCCTCGAGCGGCGGCTCGAGGCCTCTGGGCTGTCTGTTCACAAACAGGCATACAGTGAACGCAGGAAGGCGTACGCAGAGGCTCTGAGGAATGCACGGTCCAGGTTTTATTCCACCATCATCAACAACAGCCCGGGCAAACAGCTTTTTTCAACAATAAATCACCTTCTCAAACCCCCTTCACTCTCGCACTCTGAGACCACCGAGGAGAAATGCAGCATGAACATCACTTTTTTCGGACAAAAAGTTGATAACATCCGCTCACGCTTCATCACCACTGCTGTCCTGCCCCCCCACCCAATAGCCGACCCACCGTCTGAGTTTGTCCAGCCTCTCTGCATTTTCTCCGATGTCACACAGGAGGAGGTGGAGGACATCATCAGAAAAATGAAGCTGACCACCTGTGGCTTGGACCCTTTCCCTTCAGCCCTGCTGAAGGCCAACATCTCTGCCATCTCTCCATTCATCACCAAGATCATCAACCACTCCCTCCTGTCCGGCTAAATCCCATCTGAGTTAAAAACTGCTGTCATCAGACCACTACTGAAAAAACCCACCCTGGATCCAGAACTCCTTTCCAACTACAGGCCCATCTCCAACCTTCCATTTCTGGCTAAAGTTCTGGAAAAAACAGTTGCAGCACAACTTCTGGATCACCTCAAACACAACAACCTTTTAGAGAAGTTTCAGTCTGGTTTTCGCCCTGGCCATTGCACAGAAACAGCCTTGGTCAGGGTCACCAATGACCTCCCGATGGCAGCAGATACCGGTTCCCCATCTTTACTCATCCTCCTGAACCTAACAGCTGCCTTTGACACGGTTGACCATAATATCTTCCTCCACCGTCTGCAATACACCAATGGATTCTTAGGAAAAGTACTCAACTGGTTCACTTCTTATTTGATTAACAGAACTGAGCTCGTTGCTCTGGGTAAAGAAAAATCATACACCCACAACGTCACCTGTGGTGTCCCTCAGGGCTCGGTGCTGGACCCCACCCTCTTCACCCTCTATCTGCTCCCCCTGGGCAAACTCATCAGCAGACATGGGATATCATACCTTTGTTATGCCGATGACACACAGCTTTACCTAAGGACAACCCCCACTTCTTCTGCCCCCCTGCCAACATCCATACTGACCACCTGCCTGGAGGAGATAGAGGCGTGGATGAAGCTCAACTTTATTCAGCTGGACAGTTCTAAAACAGAAGCCATCCTAGTTGGTACACCACATCAGCTCCGCTCTTCCACCATCACCAGTATCACATTCTCTGGCCAAAACATCCCCCTTTCCACATCTGTCACCAACTTGGGTGTTAAAATGGATCATCAACTCACCTCTGACGCCCACATCAAACACCTCTATAAAACATCATTCGACCACCTTAGGAACATCGCCAAACCCCGTCCAACTCTCACCCAGGCAGATGCAGAGAAGCTCATCCACGCCTTTGTCTCTTCCAGGCTGGATTACTGTAATGCACTCCTCATCGGGATTTCTGGCTGGAGCATCCAGAGACTGCAGTACATCCAGAACAGCGCTGCCAGGATCCTGATAAGGGCGCGCAAATATGATCACATCACCCCCCTTCTAAAATCTCTTCACTGGCTCCCTGTCCCACTCAGAACTGAGTACGAGGTCTTCCTCCTCACCCACCAGTGTACCAGTGTATTCACGGACAGGCCCCCCAATACCTCAAGGAACTCCTTACCCCCCAGATCTCCTCATGCACCCTCCGTTCTGCAACCAAAAACATTCTCCAAGCTCCCAGAACCAAGCTCCGCACTATGGGCGATCGGGCTTTTTGCTCGGCAGCTCCGAGACTGTGGAACGCCCTCCATGACTACCTGAGGGCCCCACAGACTACAGCTGCTTTTAAATGGGACTTAAAAACACATCTTTTTAAAAAAGAATTTTATTAAATGTCTGTAATTGGTTCTCCCTTTTAAAATTTTATCAGTGTATTGTGTTTCTTTTCTTTTTTGCTCTGTAGCACTTTGAGATTGTTAAAATGTGAAGTGCAATATAAAATAAAATGTATTATTATTATTGTTATTATTATTATTATTAGCTTTTTGATTTTGCTACTAAGTAGTTTGCTTGTGGGATGAGTAGATGGGAAGTAGTTGAGGGAGAGAAGACAGAGTCAGGCAGGTTTCTCAGGCTGTTGGGGGTGGGGTTGTGATTTTCCCAAACGCGAGACTCACATGGAATTGCTGCTGCTTTTAGAGAGCCTTTGTTGCATCCTGTAGAGCTTTTCAGTCTGCTGCTGATTGCATTGTGTAGCTTTTAGCTTTATTCCTATTCTCTTTGAGCAGTGGCACAGAAACGTTGGAGATGCTTTGATGAGGATGGCGCTGCCTGATCGCTCCTCTATAGCTCCCATGATCTGCATGCTAATTGCCTCAGAAATCTGAAAATGAGCTTTGATTGCGAAAGCCGGGATATGGAGCCCACGGTAGAGATCTAACCTGAAAGAATGAGCCCAAAGCGGCACTGGCGTGCGTGTGCTCGTGCAAGCTTGTGCACGCCGCTCCCTTTCTCTCTCCAAGAGGAGCCGTCCATTTCCTCTGTCTCACCTTGCTTGCTCCGAGAAATTGGTTTACGTGGGAAATTTCTCTGCTGCAAGCAATATTAATCGCCCCAGTGTGATTTCAAAACTCTGCACCCATATATGTACATCCACACACCCACTTTCTGGAAGCACGAAAATAAATATCCCACATGACATTTCACTTCATTTTGCAGTGGTCGAGACGGCCTGTCAATCTGCCACATGTCCTCATATACAAGCAGTTAGAGTTAGATTAGCACATAGCCAGCACTATAGCAGTGAGCTATTGTTACACGGCTCAGCAGAACATCTCTTATGGCTGCATCTCTGACTGTCCTGATTAGACTGGCACTGCATACCAGATGTGCATCCCAACATGTTTACACTTCCGTTGCGCAGTTGCTCCTGCATCTTCTTAGGAAACACAGGTGAGGTACGGCAGTGATAGGGGCTCAACCTGCCCTCAGAAATGACCTTGGAAAAGTTCATTATTATGAAGCGACTCCAGAAAATGAACCCACGGACAGAGCAATTTGCGCGTAAAATCGTACGCATGAAAAAATCTTCCTGGGATCCATGGGGCAAGAAAAATAGGAACCCCCTCATTCGCATCTCGAAAACTCGTTTTTCCCTTTAGCCTATCGAGGAGATTATGGGTGCGTTATGTTTTCAGGTGGTGCGGTGACTGGACTGTAGAATGTGTGTGCATCTGGCTTAAACTCTGTGGGAGCATGTAGAATAAGCTGATTGTGTCCGTCTCTGAACCATGACTTTGACGAAATTGAACCCTTCACCCAGATATGAGCCTGGATGCCAGGCCTAACCACTTTGCCAAAAGACCAGATATGCTCTTGATATCGGAAAATTGAGAACTAACTTATCTGATCCAGGTCAAATGTATATCAGAGCGGGAATGAGCAGGATTAATGAGGTTTGTCTGCTGCAGCACAGACTTCCTCCTTTACCCTCTTACCTCAGAACCTGCTCAGCGTGGGGCAGAGTCCAAAAGCAAGTTCATCTCCTCTTCCTCTCTCGTCAATGAATGTCTCTTTTCATCTTCACAAAATAATCTTCCCGTACATGATTTCCATAAAAGCTCAACCTGTCCTATCTTGTTTTTACACTAATCTTTGAAGCCTGTTTTTTTTTTAAGTTTGTAAAGCGCCCTCCACTTAAATATGCTGATTACTTAGCATTAGCAACGATAATCATGCAGATAATCACAGCAGTAAGCATAAACCTTTTGTTGTACAGTCTGTCACAGGGCTTAGGGAGGGTGGATGGTTGATCCCTAAGCACTTTGTCAGGACAATAGGTGTGCGTATGTATGCCTTTGTGGTCAACTCTATGTGTGTGTCCATAGGTTTCTCCCCATTACACACTCAAGTGTGATTCTGATTTCTTGCATTCCATTGGCCAAATCAGATACCCACATTGACAAAAGATGGCTCCCTTTGTCCGCAGTGCATGTGCTCGAACTCGCAGGCAGTTCTCAATTTCTCTCTGCCTCCCTCTCTTTCACTTGCTGTGTCTCAGGAGAGCTCTCAGTGACTTGGTTAATGTGGAACAAATTGCTGGGAGAATTTGAGAACCTCACTGGGAGATTAGTAATGCTTGACTGGGAAATAAAGGGATCATTGTTTTATTTACCACAAAGTAGAAGTAGCACCTTCCTGGTTATGCATTATGGTACAGTCATAGCCTCACTGAAGGAAGCAAAGTGCAGTAGTGTGCTCTCCACAGGGTGGACATTTTCCATGATGTGGCCCAATCACAGGTTTTTCCTTCCAAGTTTCTTCCCAACAAAATAGGTCTTACTAAGTGTACAGTAAAGTAAGTAAAGCAACAATTTTTTTGACTAAGCTACTATTCAGAAAGAAATCACCATTATAGCATTTTTTATACGCATTTATACAGTTCCTAAGGGGTCTATTCTCCCATTTGCGCGCAAGTCCTTTTTTACGCGATTCGAGTTAAGCGCTTTTGAGTTACGCGTATTCTCCCCCACTCGCTTCGATCACGCCCACAGCGCTTAACTTCAGAATGTAGGCGGCCTTATGAAAGAGGTGTGACTGATCCAAAAGAGAGGCAGACTCTGTACAAAGCTCATTGATTATGGCTATCAGGAAAACATGGAACAAGGATTTTCTGATGAACCATGAAAATGCAGTTGTGGTCCATGGAAAACGCAAACCAGACTTTAAATTTGAATATCGTGGGCCTGCTGATAAAACCTCGAATCTCCAAACTGATAAGATAGAGGAGATAATAACTTCATTCACGTATACGCTGCAATTCGAGACTGCAAGGATGGAAATCTGAATAATCAATTTGGAAAAATTCTCGGCTCTCGGTAATTCTGCATATTGTTTAAACATTTTGTTTATCGGATTACAAAAGAAGACTGAAAATAAACGCCTGTGTTTTTTTTGGGTGTAAAAGCGCGTATTTGAAGGAGGATAAATTATAGGCTATTGATTAAGCATTGAACTCTGCATAAGTCAAACTGCGTTAATATTTTTTGATGACATTGCTTCGGCTTCCTGGAAGCAAGTACGCGCAAATCTGCTGTTGAGCATTTCAGGTTCAATGTACTATTTAATAACGCCGTGGAAACTTAAACTGGCCAGTCAGTCTGCCGAATAGTCTTACTAAACTAGTTAATCGTCTGATTGCTAATCAAGCAAAGGGGAGGTTTGTGCCTCACCAAACCAACCTCCACCGCATGTCACTGGTGGAAGTGCATGAAGAAGAAATTGGAGTGGATACGGATGAAGGAAGGTTAAGCAAAATGGTCATTTTTATTTGCCTATGCTCAAAGTATCACTAAGATAGATACTGGAAACAAGCTTAATACGGTTTCAAATATTTATTGTTTTTTTTGGCATTTCAAGCAGTTGCGCAGTACAGAGGCATCATGGGCCGAGCCAGGGAATTTGGCGCAGATGCTTAATATGCGCGTATCATGATCGCACGCAACCTGAACATTAATGCTGTGCCGACGTCTGTGGTGTCTGCACATATTCTTATTAGTGGAATGGGTTCTGATTGCAACGTGAGTACAATAAATGGCTCCCACAACACTGGGGAACCTGGCGACCTGGCTGATGTGGTGCTGCATAGCGTCAAACAGCTGTGTCAGACACCTTGACACAGACGCCTGTGATATCTGCATGACTTCACCAGCCACTCACTGGAACGACCCAGATGCCAGGACCTACAGCGCAGTTGTGACCTTGAAGACCACCGTTATGTTTGTAATGCCTTTGTAATTGAACTAATTGGAGAACAGGCTGTTGCGTAATATCATATGATGATTTTGTCTGATAATTTATTATGGTTATGAGAAATGTAGTTTAGAAATAAGGATGAACGATCGAATATTGAATGTCTCAACCATTACCATGTTAAATAAAATAAAATTAATGTTAAAATTCAGCGTATAACCGACATCAAACGCAATATTCCATTTCGCCTTATGTTGGCGCTTGACCTTAATACAGCCCTCAAAAGTGCTTAACAGAAAAAGCGCGTAAGCCAGGGGGAGAATACGCATAAGTGTCATTTACGCCCGGAAACGCCCTGATTTTGGCCATGCTCCGCCCCAAGTGCATAACTGCCTTCGGGGCGCGTAATGCACAGACTTAAGTCGAGGGGAGAATACGCTTAGGCTGAAAAGCGTTAGCTACGCGCTTTTTTCGACTTACGTGCATGGGAGAATAGACCCGTAAGAGCGCAGCCTCAGATTTATGGGATTACGTGATTACAACCAATTCCGAAAAAGCTGGGAAGAAGTGTAAATTGTGAACAAAATCAAAATGCAATGACTCTCAGATCACATCAGCCAATATGTTATTTACAATAGAACATAGATAACATTTCAAATGTTGAAACTGAGACATTGTACATTTTTACCCACAAAATGATCTTATTTCAAATTTTCTGGCTGCAACAGGTCTCAAAAAATAGGCGTGCAATTCACGGAACATCCCTCAGCCCGATGTCGAAGTTTTTGGAGATGCCCGATTTGCTATGTTATCTCTGCTCTCTTGTGAATAAAATACTGGCTGGTGTGATTTGAAAGTCATTGCATTTTGATTTTATTCACAATTTACACTTTCCCAACTATTTCAGTATTGGAGTTGTACACGAGTGCCTTCTTTTCAAAAGTTTTGGCGGTTGGAAAAGGGGATTGATTTTGTTTTTGTAATGAGCATTGCGGCACTGATGCATATGAGAGAGGTCTCATCCATTTCACAAAATTTGCGGTGGAAAGACGGCAGTTGTACTGTGTGTATACTGTATGTAGCCACATGCCGGCTGCTCTGCAAAAATTATTTCTTTTGTTGTTGGAAAAAAGAGAATGAACTGTGTTTTGGCATTTTTTAACCTGTATTCCTGCATTGTTTTACTGTAAGGTCAGGGTGGGGCTGGGGATAGTTGTTGCTCCCAGATGTGTGTTCTGGACCATGGAACCGCAGTTTTCTGAGTTTACAATTGCACTGAAGTATGGATGGCAGTCTCCCTCACGGGGGTAATGGGCTGTGTGTACTCTGGGATTGGAGCTATACATTACCTGACAGCTCTGCCTCGCTCCTCTATCTCATCTGCAGTCAGCGGTTACGCATTCCGCCCTGTTATTCCTGCTCTGCCTTCAGAGGGCTGTAATAGCAAGCCAAGTGATGATCCACTGGGAGGTAACCGAGAACTCCCTCAGTTATGCCTGTCCTGGTGTTGCGTACATATCATTTTAGTTAATGTACCTCTGGTTGTCGTGTTTCAGTATCAGTAATCAGGAATCTGGCAATAGCGGAACAACCAGCGCGCAAGTGACAGTTTGACCTTCAAGATATTGCAGCCGGTTGTCTAATAACATTATGAATCAATTATTTGGATCAATATCTAAATCAATGAGCTTAGGTTTAGAATATGAAACATCCATGGAAAATCGTTTTACCTGTCATAGCTTTCTTTCTAAATGGCCATTTTTGGAGGGAAAGTGCTGGCTTTCTGCTGTGTGGATTCTGACAGAGGTCTTACTGAACAATCAGGATGAGCTGGCAACAGCATAAATGCTTTATTGGGCCCATTGTAGCTCCCTTGTAATCATTGTGTTTCATGTTTTACCCTGCTCAGTCTGGAAATAACTAGCGTTCCATTGTGTTTTTGTGGTGAATAAGTGAAGATTCATGGGTTTGAAGGTCATTGGTATGAATCTCAGTCCAAAGACACGCATGTCATGGTAACTGGGGACTAAAATTGCCCGTAGGTATGAGGATGTGAGTGAGTGGTGAGTGCACCCTGCAACATATTGGCAAGCTGCCCGAGGTGTGTCTCTGCCTTTCGTTTCTCCCATAATCAGCTGGGATGGGCTCCAGCTCCCCTGCAGCCCTAATGAGGAAGAAGCAGTTAAGATGACCGAGGGAAATTTAGGCTGAATAATGGATTCATGAACGGAATCCGCGGGCAGGAATTTCAAAACCATGTGTGCGCAGATTGCAAAACCGTGCGCATGGATCATATGTATGGGAGCACAGTTTATAACCCATGCACACTACACCGGGATCTGTAAACTAAGAGTATTGATTTATATGGGGCTTTTTTTTCCTCAGCTGATCCATAGTGTTTTCCATACTTTATCACCAGTACCGGATAATGTGTAATGTGTAATGCCCCTAGTGATTGGATTGCATGCAAGAGGTTTGTGTTGTGAGGTACTTGATTTTCTGATGCCGGTCTGCAGTAAAGACCCTGCTTATGTTGAAAGATATCATTAGATTTTTTTGATCCCGCATGATTTTTTTGTGATATCAATCATGAGATTTTGACTCAGTTTACATGTTATGATTTTTCTCACGTAAAAAAACCACTGCAGCCCCTAGTGGCCAGGTATAATCAGTGCATAAATTTTGCGTTTTGTGTTGCTCTTGCTGCCACGCAATATATACTATTATACGTATATATATAATATGTATTACGCCCATTTAATGTCATGAAATGCACGTGCAAATGTGTTTTGTGTCTGACTGCATGTCATTTATCTAATATATTGTTCATCAGTGGCAGTTACCAAATTTGCATGTCATTTCACAAAAAATTCCTATGATCCCTATCAAATTTTGGGTAGTAATAGGAGCGCCTTTATTTACTCCTCCGGGCCTCACCTACGCACACCTACACTGAATTGTCCGTGTATTTCTCTGCATTCCAATGCACACCTGTATTGAATTGCTTATACATTACTTTGTGTTCTTTCGTTTTTCACACCCTGAGGAAGGCCCAAACCAAAACGTTGGTGTTTATTATCTGTCTTAAGGTGTGGTCACATCCACTGAGCATCAAAAAAATTGTGCTCCATTCATTCCAATGAATATTTCTTTGCCAACGGGTGCACTGTTTTTTGCCTCCTCCACTGGAATGAATAGAGCGCAGTTTTTTTCAGTGCACCCGCTTTGTACATATGTGACCGCACCTTTAGCCGCGTTAAATAAAGGCGTTTCGATTTTTAAGAACCACTTCAGTGTCTGAATTTGGCTTGTCATGTTTTTATTTTTTGATAAGCAGTTTATAGTTATTTCCTTGATTTACAATTGATCATTCAATTTTACACATAAGCAATGAAGTGAGTGCAATAATTCTTTGAACAGTTCTGTAAGCCGAGTCAAACAAAGGATTTGAATCCAACTGCATGTGCTTTTTACAGGAGACTGAAGGTAAAACGTCTCCTGTAAAGACCCAGCAGTGCATCACCAGAGAAAACTCTTCACCCATACTGTAGTGATGCCTACATGTCACAGACCGCTCACTGTCATTGCATGCAGGGGTATGTGACTAAATGTTAAAAATGACGACATAATTCTGCATTTGGTCAAACTCTCCCAATATTATTTATGCGCCCGAAAATGGAGGGAAAGATGTCCAAATGGTGCTCTGATTTGTTAGCAATTGATGGGATATGGATGGGAACGCCTTCAAACTGAAGCTCGCTGTCTGCACTTCATCCTGATTGTTATTCTGTCCTTTCTAACTCAATACACTGGAACCAAAATAAAAATGTTCACCATCCAATGAGTTATTGTGCTTACTGTATTGTATATTATAAATAAAACTCAGTGCTGTGGTGGGGAATACATTGGGGGCGGGGGGGAGTCTGGGGCATGAGGGGTCCTTCAGAGAAAATCATTTGCTGAGTTCCAAGGAGTCACGAGTGCAGCTTGTGCCTTGCTGCAAGCTGAGTTTGCCTCTTTGTTTATTTTTCATTTAAATTATGAAATGAAATTCTACAAGTACATTTTTTTTCAGTTGGTGTTCTATGCAGTACCCCAAAGGGACATATACTTGCGAAATATAAGCCTCGTAACTCTCTAGTTTGAGGCAGCTTTTGTCGTTTCTTCCTCCGGAGCCACTTTTGTTAGTCCTACTGGATGTGTGTTAAAATATTCACTTTCAATGGTGACTTAAGTGAATGGTCTCTAAGAGAAACATCCGTCACATTCATCTGAATAGAGGAGGATAGAGAATTACGCCCCACCCCCTGCTTTTATTCTCAGTCCCTTCCCCCCTCCCTATTCTCACCTTAAATTCAGTTCAGCGGTTTCTAAACCTCCTGTGCCCATCATCTTTGAGCACATTTTTTCTCCCTGTTGGTTTCCGCTGCTTTCTTTGAAAGTATATTGACCGATGCAGTGTCGGAGAATGAGTTTATTGAAAGTGGGAACGTTGTGCTTCCTGCACACCAAAGGAGTCCTCCGTCTTATGGACACAGCAATGATCAGGAGGTTTAATGAATTCTGTGAAAGTAATGAAAGTATCCATCGGTTACATTGAGTGCTACAGCTCTGCGCTGAAGTATGCCTTGAACTGGTGCAGAATTACTTCCACTCCACACACCTCAAATCAGGCAATCATGTGGAGATAATTCTGAACTTCAAGCACTGTGTTTTAATAAAATGTGTTTGATTAGTTGTAAGAACTGTAAAGTGTCAATTTGTGTACCATAAAACTGATTTACACGTTTGAACAGTCACATTTGCTATCGCCAAAGTTTTTCAGCGACTGAGAGCTTATGTGAGTGAGACAGTGTCTTTTTATTGGCTAGTAAAATGAAATAAAAGAGAAGTGCTCTTTCTGAAGTTGTGCATTGTCCCTCAAAGAGTGATGAAAAGAGTTTTCCTTTATTAACTTTCTTGCTGTCTAGGTCAAGTAAAATTACACCCAATCACCCAATGTCCCCAATCACCATAGCAACTTGGTACTAGACCGAATGTGCATGTTGTCCTCCAAATTTTGTGCACGTATATCCGTGTGTGCTGAGTGTTTTTACTATCTGTGCTAATATAGAAAGTTCAATTTCTTGTAGAAATACCTACCAAAGCACGATTATGGTCTCACACGTAAACAGACTCACTGAGATCACTAGGCTGTATAACAGCATTGTCTTACAGGGCTTACTAAAGAGGATTAATAGTAGAGGAGGGGGCTGCAAGGCTGTTGAGTTGAGAGATGATTTGCCCTACTTTGGGGACAGTGAGTTTACCTCATTGCATGTCCTCTTTGCCACTTGGCTCCTGTTCGGCTTAGAACCTGGAGCTGTGTGTGTGCGTGCGTGTGTGTGTGTGTGTGTGTGTGTGTGTGTGTGCACTTCAGCATGTGTGTTCGCATGTGATGGCAACACACCCAACTCTGTACATTTTACACCAAATCACTTTTATTAAAAATAATTATTTTGCTGTAACATTCCAGCTCACGATGCTACTCATGGCTAGATATACTCAAAAAACAGGACTAATACAACTCTGTGAAGAAAGATTTGCCCTCTTCTTGACTTACTCAATTTTTGCTTGTTATGTTAAAATATTTCAGATCAAAGACTAATTTCACTTCAAGACAAAAAAAATGTGAGTAAACACAAACTGCAGCTTTTAAAAGATCTTTTTAATCTATCGAAGATGAAGAGTTACTCAAACTTATTTCAACCATGTGAAAGAATAATTGCCCTTTAAGCCTGGTTAAGACTGGTTGTGCTACCATTGGCAGCAACAACTACATTTAAATGTTTCTAATAGCTGGCGAGTCTTTTACATCGCTTGGGAGGAATTTTGCTATCTACTCCTTTCAGAATTGTTTTAATTCCGCTACACTGGAGAGTTTTCAAGCATGAACTGCCTGTTTGAGGTCACACCATGACCAACTTTGACTCGGTCACTCCAAAACATCCATTTTGTTTCTTTAGAGCCTTTCAAAGGTGGACTTACTTGTGTCCTTTGAATCATTGTCTTGCTGCACGACCCAATTGTGCACAAGGTTGAGGTCACAAACCAATGACAGGACATTCTCCTTCAGGATTTTCAAGTAGAGAGCAGAATTCATGGCGCTATAAATTATGGCATGTTACCCTGGTCCCGAGGCAGCAAAGCAGCTCCGGACCATCACTAATCCACCACCATGTTTGACTGTTAGTAAGATGTTCTTGTGGAATGCCTTGCGAGCTTTACGCCAGATGCAACGGGACCACTTTTGACTCTCCAGTCTACAGAATATTATCCCAAAAGTTGCTCTCCTGGATGTCATTTTTGCCCAGTCTCTTTCTTACCTGGAATGAATCGTTATCACTCAAGTGGGGCAGTTGAGACCTGTAATTCTTTAAATGTTGGTCTGGGTTCTTTTTAGTGTTTTCCATGACGACTTTTAACATTTAAGCCTGAAAGGTTTGAAATTTTGTGCGACGTGTTTAAAAATTGGCGACATGTTTAAAATCATGAGCGACAGGTTACAAAATAATGATTTTAAATAGATCATCAACACTGACTGGCTCGCGCATTTTCACAATCAAAACATTGGGGAGAGCGGGGGCAAACTGAGCACTTTTTCATAACGGAGATCGAAACAGTGCCTATAATCACTCTGGAAAGCAGAAGAATCGATAAGAATTCTCAATTTGTCATGAGGGAAGAATTGATTTTGTCAGTAGATTGCGCTTTCTGTTTTTGTTCTTTTAAATTGCTCTTCTGTCTTCGCTAAATGTGTTTTATATTGTTTTCTTAGTATGCCTGTTCATTAATGCATTTGCCCTAATATAGTGAACTAAAACCGTTTTCTAACTGCTACAGTAATAAATTACTAGAATTGTAATTAAAAAAAATATATATTCTTGTCTCGACAAGGTCACAACACCTGCAACAAGAGCTAACTAAAGCAGAGCATAACCCAGGCAGACTGCGCCCTGACACACGGCTGGCACTGTCTGTCACTACTTGCTGCTTTCTACTGTGCACTCAAATGAGAGAATACCTTTCAAAGCCCTTCCTATTGCTGAATGTGTCTGGCATCAGTCTGATGATTCCAGATAGCATATTCATCAGAGCACATGAGTAAAATACAGCTGTTCACAGTGCTGCTGGCAGTGTTTCACGATCTTTATTTTTGGAGGGATCTGCTGTTTTTCCTGTTGCAGAATTACTAAGTGGACAATCTCACAATTGTTGCTCCAGGGATTGGAATGGCCACTCAAATGAAGAATGAGACAGATTTTACGAAGGATGTAGGCCTACACTATGTGCAGCCTTTAACGTTTCACTGTTTTTCAATATGTTCATCCTGTGTCAAACCGGACCCTTGTGTGGATGTTACATCATTTCCAGCTTCTCAGCAATCCCTCGTAGTTGATTCAAAGATAACAGTTTCCACAACAGATGCATGTATTGTTCTCTCAGGCTGCATAATCTCATGAATTTTGGCTTCAGGATGCGAGCAGCGTAATCTCTTTTCTCAGAAATGCCCGACCTCCGCTTGTTTTTCGCCCGTTTTCAGTGCAGGCAGGAGGGATGTGGTTTACTCTGCACATTTGTATAACCGTGCCTCCGCTTGAGCGCAGTCCTTTGCTGCTCGTTGTCTTAGGGGGAAACCCCATGTGAGCTTTTGCCTTTGATCACTCTGTGTGAGTGGATGCTTTGTGGGTCCACGGCTCAGGTCTGGTTAATTCCGGACCATTCTGCAGAACTATAGACCCCCCACCCCCCATTCCCCACTACTCCCAGGCCGGGTATGGAGGGGTCGGCGAGTACTCAGCATGGCTCTTGTCATGGTGCCAGCTCTGCTGAGACAGAGTGCCTCTGAGGCACGGTGTGGTGGGGCCAGGGTCACTGACCGCTATTCAAGGCCATTCCTTGAGACAGAGAGGCCACATCGCATTGAGCACTGCCTCCCTGCCAATTCACACTCACTGTTTCTGTCTAAACCAATCATACTCCCTCAAAGGTCTCTCCTCATGTTGTTTTTTTTCTGATTATTTAACTCTTCACTACTATGTTTTCTGGACTTTGATTTTGGCATAGAAATTTTTCACACAGTCCGAAATTGTGCTAGAGTGCTTTGTTGTCATTGAGTTTTTTTCCCCGCCAGCATATACTGCGGGGGGATATAGCTATCACTCTGTCAGTCCGTCCGTCCGTCTGTAAACATTCTTTTGTCCGGAGCATAACTTGAAAACTGTTCAGTATTTCTTCACGAAATTTGACATGTAGGTCAGGTGTCATATGTAGATGTGCCTTTTGGTATTTAGGAATTTCTTGAGAAGTTAATCCATGAATGTGGGGGGCCGGGGGGATATGCTATTGCCAGATGGCTCTTGTTTTCTTCTTGTTTGACCTTGATGAAGAAGGTACTTTTTTGGAGAGTAACACTGACTAAAGACATATTACATTACTTTTGCTGACACTGCCTTTAGTGCTGATTTTACGTGTCCTGGGTCTAAAGTTATACTCCCGTTTCTTGCGAGGCAGGTTATTTGAGGTGAGGAGCCCTAAAAGATAGAGCCCTCTTTTTACGTGTCAATTATTCAGCTTCCATCCAATGAGTGAAGTGCAGTATAAGCAGTGAGGCGGATGCTGCCGTGCGGCAGCCGGTGTCGGGACTGCTGCTAATTTTTCTTGCTGGTGCTCACGCAGGAGGAATTTATGACCAATTACCTCTCCCTTCCCTGAATCGCTGCTCTGTCTGAGGAAACCAAGGAGGCTGGTGCTCCAGTTTTCTCTATTAAAGAGCGGGGACTGAATTAAATTCTAAGATCTGCATAGCAGGATGGCGTAAGCACTATAAGGAGAATTTGTACCCTCAGCCTGTCCCTGTGTTTATACATGTAATATTGAGAGGATTAAGAAGATTGTCACGGACCTAAACTTACACGCACCCTGGCCAGTTAGTCGTAGGCCTTGCAAAAACAGATATGAGACTATTGAGCAGCCTGTGGTATTTGAAATTCATGGAAAATAACATCGAGGTATCATAATTCTGAATTCACTGAGGATTAGAAACCGTCCGATTGAGTAAGATGTGAGCTCGGCTGGTGTTGCTTTTATGTACAGCATGTTATTACTTTTTCAATTTCAGCAGTTATGGGGGCTGTCACTTCACTTGACAAATGCTGCTTTTATCCCTGTTATAGTTCTGCTCTTGCAGACCTTAGCCTGTAATATGTGCCCCCCTTCCAAGCTTAGAACACGCTCCGATTACTGACCCCCGTTATCAAAGGGGGGAGGAAAAGAGGGCACCGGCCTAAGACTGCAGAAAATGGTCTGTCCTTAATCCGGTTATATTTCCTGCCATTTGAAGCGGAAGGAGCAGCTCTGAGTTCCTGATCTCACCCCCACAGGGGGTGAATAGATTACACCCATTGTCCTATATCCCACGGTCCAATAATGGGTTGTAATTTTAATGGGAGGGCCCCGATTTCCCTGTCTCCCTAAAGTTTGGGAAACCTCTTGGACCATCCCTGACTCAGTCCCAGCTGATCCATCCTAGTCTTAAAAACTATGATCTGCGGATGACACAAACACCTGAATTTTGGGAACTACACATATACTGGCATATGTATGAGGAAAGCCAAAAATAACATAGCTGTGAATTTCTCACCGAGAGCAGTGGTTCGGATTTGCCCCCTGAGCTGGTCAGGGCAGGTGTAAGCGTGAGGCAGGCAGAGACACAGGTGTGCGCTGTGTATGTAATACGCTGCAGCCATTCAGCAGGGGAGAGTGCTGGGCTGCTCCTGAGCCCAGGAGATGTGGAAGAAGCAGAGTCATACTGCGCTAGTGCCAGCCCAGCCTCTGGCAGGGGCCTGCATAATGGATTCCTCTCACACCTTGGAGAGTTTTATTACTCGGAAACCTTTTCTCCCGCAATTAATTCAGGGAGTGCCGTCGCCAGCAGAGTTGTGCTGAGCATCTCTCCTCAGCAGGGCTCAGAGGGGCTGGAGGTAAGATTAGAGGCAGAATCTGAGAGTGTAATCCAGACTGGGCTTGATGCAGAGAGCTAAATGCTCTCGTTTTTAGGTAAACGAAGTACCAGGGCTTTTTTGAGTGGTTAGAACATGGCGAGCATTGTCGCTATGAATGCCCTATTCCTGCTAATATTCATGAGTAAGTTTGGGGTAAGTAGCCACAGAGGCCTCTTGAGACCAGGCCTGGAAATTGGGCAGATCTCTTCAGCCAGGACAGTGGGTTTGCATTATCAAGTCCTTCAGCACTATAGGGACCGATTGAATGAGCTGGGATGGTACTCTCAGCCTGAGTGACTAGTTATACTGCAGAAGGTCTCGTGTGTGATAGGTGTAAAGTCTGCTGAGGATGTTTTTATCACCCATTTTCCTTTACACAGATGCACACAGATGCAGAAGCAGCGGGGGGTTAACTGAATAAATGTCTGCTCCGAACCACCACTAGAGACACCACTTTTCCACTACCCTGACAGTCATATTGCTGTTTCAGTTCCTCCGGTGCCCCTGAAACGCATGTCTTCCTGCCAGCGAAGAATGAGAAGTGACGTACAGGTAATAACCTGTCACCGGCGGAAAGGACAGCCATCTCACCTGTGGGGCTGCGTCAGCCTGGAGCTGGTGCTGGCTCGGCAGGTACAGCTGCTGCTGTCACCATTCACCGGGGAGCCTCTATCAATGAATTACTCAGGTGACGCAGCACTTAAACTTGCGGATGGATGGATCAGAAATGATAGACGTCATAGTTCAGCCGTGCCGTTCTTCGTGAAAAGGATTCTCGCAAAATTTTGCCTTTGCTTGTTAGAAAAATAACTGAGGCATAAAAAAGTTTAATAAGATGGTTTAACCTCTTATAAAAGTCTGCTGTACAGAGCACAGTCCAGTTCTGATGGAATGGAGAGGTGAGGGTTAAGGGTCATGTCCCTACCGGGCTAATAGCCACGCGGGGGGGGCATTTGTCAGGTGGTGTTCACCCTCGACAGAGCAGGGCTGTCAGACAGCAGGTCCGAAGAGTTTAGCTGGAATCCAGCCCCAATACTGAAGACCTTATTGAAGGTAAAAGTTTATTCAAAGCCTATGTCACTCATGCGAAAAAATTATTTGTCCCCTAAACCTAATTACTGATTGTGCAACAACTGCAATGAAACATTTGCAAGAACTGGCAATGAGTCTTTTTCATCGCTGCGGAGGAATTTTCACCCATTTCTCTTTCCAGAATTGTTTTAATTCAGCCACATTGCAGGGTTTTTGAGCTCGAACTGCCTGTTAAAGGTCATGCCACTGCATCGCAAGTGATTTAAGTCAGAACTTTGCCTGGACCACATCAAAACCTTCATTTTGTTTCTTTTGAGCCATTCAGAGGTGGACTTACTTGTGTTTGTCACATCATCACTGCTTTAGATCAGGAACTGATGGCTGGACATTTTCCTGTGGGATTTTCTGATAGAACTGAAAATTCTGCTCTCTATCAGTAATGGCAAGTCACCTAGCTCTGAGACTGTAATGCAGCCCCAGGCCATCATGCTGCCACCACCGTGTTTGACTGTTGGTATGATGTTCTTTTTGTGGAACGCGGTGTTAGCTTTTTGCTGGATAGAAAGGGGCCCATGTCTTCCAGAGAAGTTCCACTTTTTACTCAATGGCTCTCTAAATATTATCCCAAAGGTCTATGGAGTGATGATGATGCTTTCAGGCAAATGAGAGATGAGCCTTTGTGTCCTTTGGTCAGCTGTATTTTTTTTCCTCAAAGCTCTCCCATTTTTACTTGTCTCTTTGTTTTTGTGGAATCATGAACTCTGACCTTACCTGAGGCAAGTGAGGCATGCAGTTATTTAGATTATAGCCTGGGTTCTTTTGTGACCTCCTGAGTTTTCAATGTACTGTTAGAGGAAATTTGGTTGGCTGGCTACTCCTGTGAAGATTCACCATGGTTCCAAGTTTTTTTTTTTCCCTTTTTGTAGATAATGGTACTCACCATAGTTCACTGGAGTTGCAGAGCCCTAGAAATGGCTTTGTAACCCTTTCCAGACTAATAGATGTCAATAACTTTGTTTCTCATCACTTCTTGAATTTCTTTATACCGTGGCATCATGTGCTGCCTTTTGCTCACTTAACATTACCATAAAGATTTTATTTAAGTAAGATGTTTTGATTCAGCGAGGTTGGCAGTAATCATGCCTGGATTGGTCTAGTAAAATTGAACCCAATTATCAATGATATTTTTTCCAACTGTTAATTTAGTAACTAAGGGAGCAGTGACTTTTTTGCACTTGGCCAGACTGGGTTGGATAGATTTTTTCCTTCAATAAATGAAATCATCATTTCAGAACTGCATTTTTGTTCACTCAGGTTATCTTTATCTAATATTGTCATTAGTTTGATGATCTGGGACATTAAACTGTGACAGCTGGAGAAATAGAAGAAATTTGGAAGGGGCAAATTATTTATACAGTATTGTACACTGTGGCTCCCCAAATACATACTGATTGCACTATGTGAATTTGAAGTGATCATCACCTCAAACATATGCAAACATGCATTTGCAATGAAACCATTGGTAAAATTATACTAAAATAATTGTCATTCCTACCGGGTAAATATTGCCTACTTCCTAGATTTGTACTGAGCTGTATTTCTGAACTGTGCCCTTGTACATCAGTTATTTGTTTCCACCTGGCACAGTTGATTGAACTAGTTTGTTGTTAATGTTCTGTATTCTCTTTGAATTCAGTAGATAAGAGGTGAGTCCCCTTCTGAAACTCGCAGCCAGCTTATCAGCATTAACTGAGATTCAGCCGAGATTGAGAAACAGTCAGGCCAAGCTGTTAGTTTTGAAAAGGAATTTTAATCCATCCGCACTATATGGCAATCAATGAATGTGGTTAATCTCAGGAAGCTGGGAAAGAAAATGATGAGGAGTGGCAGAAGACTCATCTTTGGCACTATGGGGTGGAAGAGGACGTATCACCAGAGCTCAACTGTAGTTTCAGAGTGTCAGGGTTCCTACTTTTTCCTATCTTGGGGGGCAGTTCCTATTTGCTCCTATTTGCTAATGAAATTCCATATTTTTTCTAGTTTTCACACTGACCATAAAAAATTGAATTGATTGCCTATTTATGTTCATTTATATGTTGTCGCAGATTACCGCTTTGCAGGCTGTTTTGGTCAATATGAATATTTTATATGCTTTTTTACGGATTTTGAAACTGGTACCGTTGTGAATGGTTCCGTAGAGTGTATATGAAGATGGACGACACGTCTCCACTAACACTTCCTAGCGCTGCACAAAAATGAGGCCAAAATATTCTTTGAACAAAGGCCGCCATCTTGCACATTTGGAGCCAGAGACTGCACAGTAGTGACTGGGGGTTTGAGCCGCAGTTCTAAGGTCCCACCCATATGCCCGCCCCACTGAGTGGTAGCAAGCACATCCCCTGAATTTTCGTTTATCCTGGGTGGCTGCTTAGTGTTCAATACCGCCTCTTGTTCAGAGACTTGAGACTGGTTCTGCTCCGACTGAAGACTTGTTTAGAGGGCTGGCGTGTTTGGATTTGTAAGTAAGTAGAGTTTTAGGCGGCTGTAATACATTTGAGACTTTCCTTGTCCTTGGCAGTTCATTGCTAAGCTCCCTTGCCTTTGTCCTGTACTACCCTGCAGACTTGTCCATGTGGACCCACTCTGAGTTTATTATTGGCAGTGCTGGCAGGGGCAAACCGATAACAAGCCCATGTGGGCCCTCTGTGAGGTTAGACCATGTGGAGCCTAATTTTTTTTGAGTTTTTGGAGCATTCTTTGAACTTTGTATACAGCGCACTCAGAAAATGTGTCTTAGTTGGGGTTTTTACCACAGTTCTCATGGCCTCTTGCGTGTTTGCAGTCAGCTTTGTGTGTTGTAAACAAACCAACCTGCCAACAAGTTTTGCAAGGCTTGGGACATGCGTGCACAAAAGAAAAGTCAACATTTTTGGCCGGAAGGAGATATACTCATACCGTCAAACACTATGAAAGACTTGGATGTCAACAGGTTTTTGAGTATACACAAATATTTAAAAAATTAACTTTCAGAAATTCTTTCAGAAATTTTAGACATAAAACATAAAGGGTTTGCTGGTCTTTGCCTTGCAGGGTTATTGAGAGAGTGGAGGACTGTGAGTGCTCTATTACGAATTATTAGCTCTATTACAAATCACTGCTAATCACTACGAATCGACACGCTCAGTTGCGAACTTCGCGAATGAAGGGTTATTCGTGACATTCGTGGAAGTTTATTTGGCAGCCAAAAACATGCTCCACGAATATCACCAATGTCACGAAGCGACAAGCGCTGTTAAGAACCCTATTCAGATGCGTTAAGTCACGTTATGAATGTCACGGAAGTGCCACGAATGACGGGAACATGATATTCATAACGCATCGTGCCTATGTGTAAACCCAGCTTAAGATTAATACAATAAAGTAGAGTTTCCACAAGATGCACACTGCTATTTAATGAGATGTTTTATGATATATTCCAGAGTTGGTTGAATTTGCCTTTCTGCATCAACCTGAGCATTAATAGCTTGATCCTTTCAGTTTGTATCATCAGCAACAAAGCGGTTAGCGTCTTGAACAGGGGGACAGCCCCTGATCATAACAGTAAATTGGTAGCATGTTTACAGAACAGTGTGTGGTCATGGTCTACAGTATATGTCACACAGGGCAGACATCACTCACAGTTTGTGTCAGCTAATAAATCATTGTCATTCTGGGTCAGTGAAAGAAGGTCTGCAGTCATGGTTCAGTTAGCAGCTTTGATGTTGGGGAGTCTGGCTTATGAAGTGGGTAGTGGTTTTTCTCAGTGTCATATCAACACTGAGCTCTGCAGTAAGTCATCTGCTGTAGAGGAAGTAATCTCTATGGCAGAAGCTTTCGATTCAGAATTACGCATTTTTCATGCAAATATTTGACTGCTGTGCCCTCCCAGGGTCAGTATGAGAGCACTTTGTGGTGGGATACATGCTGTCGAGCTGTGTAATGAGTTTCTGCTTGGACACATTCCCAAACTCATGTCACCTTGTTGTAATATTCTCCATACCATCAAATCTTGTCGTTAAAGAAGAGGTATCAACTGTCGAGAAATGTTTACAATTGTATTGTCACCAGTCCTTCAATCTCGCACAGACTCCGGAGGTAATAAAAACACCTGAGAACTGAATCGTTATGAAACTGTCACATCAAAGTCATTGTAAATAGGAACATTAAAAAAAAATAAAGACAGGGTATAATACTGTTTAACAGGGCTCAAGACCGAACAGAGGCTAGTGTAGGCTTTCTTCTGCATTCATTTGGGTCTTCAGGATGTGCTGATTTAGCTGATCAGCCATATTTATCTTTTGTTTATGTAACTTACCAGAGAATGGTAGGTAGTGTGTGAGATGGGCCTTCCTGGAATATGGTAGCTGTAGGTGGGGACCTCCCATCTAAGGTAGTCATGCGTGGGTATGTAAATGTGGGCACCCTGTAGTTGTGAAAGTTCTGCCCTGCAGTCCCTCCCCCTCCTGCTGTCTTCGCCTCCACTTAAACGAGCCACACCTGTTGCTCTTTGAGGTAGAGGTGAAGGGAATAGTATTTAAGAGCTGCACTGCCAGTTTGGCAGTGCAGCTGCATTCTGAGTGGGAAGCCCTGTCATGTGTGTGTGCGCTGCTGCTCCCCTCATGTGTTATTTTACTTCCTTAATTAAAGATTTTTATATTTTTCACTCAGCTTGCGCGTTTGGGTCCCTGTCCAAGCTTTTGGGTCCATGGTCCCAGTGTCTGCCGGCTTGTCTTCTGCCTGCGGGGCAAAACCATGACAGAAGTCTAGTGGTTAAGGTGCTTGACTGCTGCCTAAAAGATTTGTAGTTCAAACCTTGATGTTACTACATTGATAAGATCAGTATGGCTGATGGGCCTTTGCACAATTTTACATCTTTGGCTTCTAGTGTAGCACATTGGTTTTGATGATGGATATATTGATACGCATTTCCCTCATATGTGATTGTCTGGCCTTAATGGAAATTTCTTTTCAGTGTCAGAAGTTGTAACTAAAGAGACATACACAATGTGACCCAAATGAATAGGGGCCTTTTAATGGAACATTTTGTTCAATCATTGCTGCACCTTAGATCTACTCACTCAGATCTTCCATCTGTCGGAGGAAAAAAAATTACGTAGCTGGAGTTATGAATCTTTCATTTCCTACCTGTCAGTTACTGCGTAACTCATAGACGTTAATTCCCCGCCTCTCAATGGTTTTGGAACTAATCCTCCATGACTGGAATCTCAGAAAGCTTTCTGCTGTTTTCCATGGCTGGCTCTGCAGGAAACAGGGCTATGAGTCGAGTGCATGTCAGAAGATGTACTGGAGAGTCGGATCAATACGGTGTCTAATTCCTACAGCTGAGCAGAAAACTGTCAGTCAGATGGGCACTGGTCACAGCCCTCTGATCTAGCATGGCTTTGAAATGGGCTGAGGTAATTTGCTGGAGGGAATGTCATGTATTCTTGATGTGTGTTTTTTTATCTCTCCTTGTACACTGAGATTTCCGAGTGCCTCTTTGCTTCTGGTATGTTTGAATGCAGGATGCTGATAATCAGATAGATTGGGAAGGGAGGAGAGGATGAAAGTCTGAAACATGAGATACTTTATTGACAACATAACCCTATGTACTCTGATAGCAGAATGTTTTAAAAACTGCCTTACACTTTAATAATGAGCACATATTGCTCTATCGGGTCTAGCTTGTTTTGACAGATTCATCAAAAACTCTGTGTCATCTGCCATTCTAATTGAAACTTTGACGTGGTTGACAGACCTGAAGGAAAGAGAGAATAAATAGTTCACATCCATTGTAATGGCCCTAGATTTTTTTCCATTTCACAATATCTTGAAAATTAGTTTTCCAGTTGAATTTCGGAACAAAAAGCCTCTTTGTATTTGAAGTTCCTCAAGATTTTCAATGACAGTTCCTGTATTTTTCTGAGAAAATTGAATTCCAAAGAACCCTGTATATTTGGTTGCTTGGATACATCACAGACTCCATTATTTCGCTGTATAGATGTAGCTGCGCCACTGAGAGCCACTGTGACCTCTGGCATGGTTGACATTCTGTTGGGGTGAGGACACTGACTGGGCCTGAATAATTTGCGTTCATCTTCACCAGCAAACATTCCCAAGTTAACAGAAGCCTTCATCTTCAGCCATTGGCAGGGAATCGTACTAAGACTTCAACATACTCTTGCCAATTTATCACCATGAATCATAGTAATCTTGGCCCAGAATTAGCACAATTTGAATGCATTCAACTAATGCAGACAATCTTTACTGTACGTATTTGATGGGAACAGGAAACAAAGGCATTGCCAAATACATTTTTGCTAAGTCTACATAATTAGGGAAACTTTGATGCGGCCTCAGAAATAGAATGTTTTCTTGCCAAGGGCAGGTTTGTTTGATCAGCTCTAGCCGTATTGGATATCATCCTACCTGTGAACCTCGCTTTTAAATTGACGTCACTGTCTTACTGCCACTCTTCGTTTTCCTTTGCTTATACAGGATAAAATATTTTGATTAGAAATTTTTTAAACAATGCTAATGAAGAAAGTCGATCTGGTTTTTCAGAAGCTTATCCGGTGAAAAAAGAATAAATGTGGCCCTTTTACAAAGACTTAAATGAAAATGCTGATTGTAAAGGTACCGTGAAGATGGAAACCAATTATACTTCAAAATGAAATCAAAAACCAAGATAAATGTGTGGCCAAACTGCAAGAAAATGAATTTGTGCTCAGCAGTTTGCTAAAAGTCTATCTACAGCTATAAATTCCCTTCAGTCAAAGTGCATATTGTCTGAGAAATTGAATTTGCATTTTGTAAAAACGTGTTCTGAAGAATAATCATGAACTCATCAGACCCTGAAATTTAAAAGGTACTTGGGGAGATCCTCAACTTTTTACCTCCCCCTAACATGAAGTGTGAGGGGATATAGGTTTGACCTCCGTCCGTCCGTCTGTGTGTGCGTCCGTCCGTCCATCCGTCTGAGAGAAAGGGGACAACTTTTCTCAGAAGCTATTACAGATAGGACAACCAAATTTGATTTGTAGCTTCAGACCATAAAGGCCTTGATGGAGTTCGAAAATAAGAAGCACATGATTGGCGGGGGATGTTGTAGACCATGTCGACTTTTTGAATGTGGGTCAATATATACCTGACTAGGCTTAAAAATAAAGACGTCTGCAAGTAGAAAAAAATGTAATGACGGTCTATCATTGATTCCCTGCACACATTATCAAAGGAAAACACTGCTTTCTCAGCATGGCTGCTCGTAAATATGAGCAAAGCTCAAACTGTTTCTGAGGATTACTTGTATGAGCCTGAATGCTCAGTGACACCAGAAAGCATGTCTGATCAGAATACAAAGTTTACATTACATTAAGAAAGAATCCAATAGATTGTCAATTGTCAGTGGATAATTCTCACAGGTCAGTTGTAAACCTGTCAATGAATGAAAGTGATTGAGAACAGAATCAGGACTTATAATCGCCTTAAAAGGATGCTGTGTCCCACAGAATTATGTAGGAATTCGGACTGTATGGGAAGAGGTGATGAAATTTCCAGACCAAGGGCGTAGGTTTGTAAATGGAAGGTCGGGACATGTCCCTAACAATATTTTGGGAAGCCAGATTGTCCCTACCAATACTTCAGTGAACCAGTTTTTATCATCTTTCAAGACAAGCCGTATAAGACCCATTTATGGAGGCCACGTCTCCAAGATAACTGCATTCTAACATTTGATTGGTTGAAAGGGCGGGGCTATCTGAAGGCTAAAAGTCAAGAATAGACTGACCACGCTATTCATATTATGAATATTTATTTCTCTCCAAAGCAGGGCTTAAGTCGCGCAGCTGGATCGCTAGCTTTGATTACACGTGTTTGCAATGGCTTACCCGTAGAAGAGAACCATAATTTGGTATTTGTTCCAGATTTTTCTTCATCGCGTAACTATAGCACTTCTCCCATGGCCCAACTCATGACATAGGCTACATTGATATTACCTTAGGTACGTATCACTTTTGTGAAAATTTCATTCTCTGAGAGGGTGAGGGGAAAAAAGTCGCTCCTTGTTAAGTCATGCTGCTAATATTTTGCCGAACTGAATGCCAAGTGTAATGTTGGTTGAATAAGTGATCTAACTAGTCAGAAACTGATAGTTACTTAAGGTGAAAACTTGCCAGCTACCTTAAGTTAGTTTTTACCAGAGAATAATGTCAACGAATGTTAATTAAACGTGTTTGCTAGTTTCAACTAGCGAACTAAACCTGGTTTCTGTCACATGTTGGTTAGTAATCGGGTTGCTAGCGGTCGTTAATATAAGCCAGGTGGATATGTCAAATTATGAGGTGAATTTCAGCGGAGAAATCCCGCGAAGGTGCCATTATTAATTAATTATTTCATATGCAGGAACCACAGCAGCAAACTAGAGAAACAGAGCAAACTGTTGAGGATACAGGTGTATCAGGGCTTTAGGTGAGGTAATAATTATGACTTGTTCTGTGGAATTATAGGGAAAGCATTAAAGTTAGTCTCATGATGTTCAGCGAATATAACCTTTGAAAGTCCAAATGTCCCAACCAACTTTGGCTTAGTGGGGAAAATGAAAGAAACTCATAATCGTAAATCTAACATGACACAGTCCGGTTAACGCTCGGTTTGCGGCTTTTCAAATTCATGGTCGGTGGTCCACTTTGAGGTGTTTGTCATGGCTAAAGTTGTGTTACCGCATATTAAGATGCTTAATGGAGAGGATTGCGAGCTGGCTTGCTAACATAGTTATATATCCACTCACTTGGTGTCAGTGTCCAGATGGGGTTCATGAGTGAGGTGGGGTTCATTAACTTGCCAAGGTTGTGGCAAGTTAATGTATGTGGCATCTTTGTATGAAAATTTTGGAGGCACCTTGCGTAGCATTATTAAAAAAACGGAAAGACGATCATTCGTAATCTCTGTATACAGTAAAGGCAGTATCTGCACTCAGATTTCAAAATTTTCCAGCTACCTTTAGGCGAGATTCTGATTTAGAGGCATTCAGTCATAATCCCACAGATGGTAGCTTCGCACCATTAGCTCCTCAGCCAAGCTCACACACCAAATCACTTACGTGTCCCTACCAATTCTCACATTAAAGCTATGCCCTTGTTCCAGACTAATCCGGAAACAGATTTAGGTTCTGCGGCTGATTGTTTGTGCTCATGGGTCAAAACCTGCTGGAGGAGGTATGCGCTCTCCGAGTGTCCTCTAGTTGATATTAAGACTAACACTGCAAACTATAAATGGACAAATGTTTGGAGAACCTTTGCATGTGACCTTTAAGGCATGCTGGTTGCAGAAAATGAGAAAAATGGCGCTGTCAAGCCTCGCTGCCGCTGACTACTTCAGTGTCTTTTTTTGGACTATCAATTTATATAAAGATGCAAAGTGTTTTTATTCGTGAGTTTATTCAAAATACAAAACATACTGGACCACCACACTATGCTTTAAGGGATTTAATAAGCGTTGACCTTCAACTCACTTTTTGTAATATGAATACATCTGTCCGTATTATCAGGCTTAGTCCCAGATATGTTGATCCACAAAATGTTACCCTCAGTTGTGATAGAAATCCTGTCAGGAAATCTGTTTAAGCTGCTTCAGACAAATGATGCTGTTTCTTGTTGAGATCTTCCACACTCACATTGTCAAATTGCTGTTGCAGTCACCCTCAACGATGATCCTGGGGGGACACTGTGTATGCTGGTTTTTGTTTCAACCACAAATAATGGTCATAGGTTTTTAAAAGCTGTTAATTTGTCTTAATTAGGTTGCATTTCATTTTTAGAGTCATCATTTACCCTCTTAAGCCACATATTGACAGAAATACCCACGCAAACATGAGGAAAAAAAATTCCAAATCTACATTGGGTATATTGGAAACCACTACTTAAAGAGGAAAAACAAATTGTAGAAAAGTTCATCCCAAATTGGTGAAAACCAGTTGCTACATGGTGAAGCAAACTAAATACCTATTACACAAGCAAATGATAAAGAGTCGAACCTGTTTTGTTTAATGTTTATGGAATTAAGTTCAAGCCAAGTATTTTGGAAGAACTTCAGACATTTGTGTTCGGAAACCTGATTGGGAGCTTACCGATTTCCTCAATGTCTGATCTGAATTGTTAAAAAAAAATGCTCAAAAATCACCTTAGATTAATTGCAGCACGGAAAAAGTACAATATGTTTGAGGGTTATTTTATTTTTCATTGTATGCATGGATATTTCTGTTAAAACATGGCTTAAGAGGGCAAATAACTGCTCTAAACATGAAGTGGAACCAATTGGGACAAATTAACAGCTTGTTAAAATCCTATGCTTGCTATTGCAGTGGGGATTACAGCAAGCATTCACAGTAGGTCCCCAGCACTGATGCTGAGAGCAAACTAAAGCGGAGAGATTGTCACAAGAAACTTTTTAAAGTCTTTGTTCTGATGTAAATAAAGTGACTTCGTGAAGAATGCAAGTGAATTAATCTCGAAATATTTCAAAACACATTGCACTTGAACAAATAAAATATAAAAATTTAATTCTTGAATGAAGTTACAAACTTTTTTTTCCTAGAAATTCAGACACAATTTTTGAATGTTGCCATTCTTCTGCGGCTGCTGTTTGATTCTTTTTAAGTGCTCTTACATGGAGGGGAGCAAAAGCTCTGTATCAGTGCATGAAGATTTTATTGGTGTTCTATGGAGAAACATTTGTCCCTTTGACAGAAATGGCAATACCAAGGCATCTAGCTTCTGTATATAAAAAGTCGTGAATTATGAAATGAATTATGAAACTCATCTTTTTTGTACCTGTTGATTTTAATAGTTATGGCCAATTTTTAGACGTCTAGTTTCTTGGAAACTAATGAAGATCCAAGGCTACAAGTTTGCCAATTTGGTACCAGTAGTTCTTGTTTTTAATAATATGGAGGAAATCTGGGTTGGTCAGCTGGGAGGCTTCTGGTAATTTGGCATTGATTTGCCCTTTATCTGAAATCAAGGAACTCTTCATATATCTAGATGCAAGAAGCAGTGGCAGGCGGTGGACCGAGAACAAGGGGGGCGATAAACATGTCTTTAAACTGCTTATTAGTCTTGATGTATGTTCAGTCAGGAAAGCTCACGGTTCAATAAAATAGAACAATTTATTCATGGGTATAACCATTACATTGTATTTTGGCGACGGTTCTGCTCTGGAGGAATGTCCTACCTAGGCACGGCAAACATTCAAACATAGTCATGAACAGAAATCAAAATCCCCAAAACAGCAACCACTGCCAAGTGAGGCTAAAGTATGAGTACAGTGGAGCACCCACTGCCTCCTGCATGACCAGGAAGTCCATAGAGATATCCAGGGTTAAAACATTAAACTACTAAAACTATTACTCCTAAAGGCTGCCAAGTCTTTAGCGCAATTTTGCTATCACCAATGTAGATAACCTGGATCAAGAATGGACATATGATCATTAATGTACATGACCTCACCATGTGTAGCCTGGTTCCACTGCAAGGACCCGTTAGGCTTGTTTCCTCGAGAACACACCGCTTGATGCCCTCACATCTGTACTTGCGTGCAGGGCCTCACTGTTAGTCTGGATACTTGGCCAGATCCTCTAGAGCAGAGGTGGGCAGCGAGGGCCGTATCTGTCCCTGGTTTTCACACCAACGTCTGGTCTTTAATTAGTTGATTTTCTCAATTAGCCAAAATATTTATGAAATCTGACGTTTCATGCGCATTTCTTTAAATTATAATGAAACTACAAAGACTAGTCTTGTCTCCCTTCATAAAACATTTTCCTTTGATCGAATCATTGTGAAAATCTATATTTGTGCATGCAATCAATTAACTCAATTAGTCAGGGTAATTGATAGGAATAAAAACCTGCATACACACCCTCCAGGACCGTGATTGCCCACCCCTCCTCTAGAGAATAGGCGCATGCCGCTCCCTCTAGTGCACGTCTGCAACCCCTACAGATGCGGGAGGCAAGATGAATTGTCATCTTGGTCCTGAGAAAACATTCTACCTAGTGAGAAAAACTAGGTGTACAGCCGGAGCACCCACTGCCTCCCGGATAACCAGGAAGTCCATAGAAATATCCAGGGTCACAACATTGGCTACTAAAGGCTGCCCAGCCTTTAGCGCACGTCTGCTGCCACTAATGTAGATTACCTGGACCAAGTTTGGACACTCTACCATTAAGTTTGGCCCAGCCAACCAACTGCGCAAAGCAATTTATCATTTTTAATTCAATTCAAATTTTTAAATTCAATTTATTTGTATAGCACTTTTCGCAGAGACTGTCACGAAGACGCTTTAGTTGAGAGATTAAACAAAAGGACAGTGCCCAGCCTAATCCCCACAGAGCAAATGAGGCAAAAACTCCCAGTAAGGAGAAAAATCCTCAAACAGTGGTGAGAAAAAAACTCCCCAGTGGGAAGAAATCTCAGGAGAAATCTCAGGAGGAATTCTCAGGAGGAATCTCAGGAGGAATTCTCAGTGGAGAATCCCATCCTCCGCAGGCTACCTAATTAATAAAATAAAGTAATAATAGAAAAAAATGGCATCCTAACAGTGGTGTCTGTAGCTCCAGGAAGTGGCATGTCGGGGAAGGAGCTGAACTGGATCAGGACCAGATCAGGACAACAGCAGCCAGCGCTTATGTTGAAGGGCAGGGCTCAGATGGTCCAAGACTCAGTAGTGGAGGGAAAGATCCTCAGAAAGAGACACAGGAAAAAGGGGGGTGAAGCACTGGATAAAACTATTGCATAAAATAGAAATACTGTCCTGTCTCGTGCCAATTAAGAATTTAGGAGCAATTTGTCCGAAAACAGTCAACGCGGGCCCCTCCATCCGCTTGTTGCATTATAATTCTACTAGATAGAAACCATCAAGTACCTTTAATCCTAGGTTAAGAGCAAGTAATGATTTATCATACTTCAAAACCACGAAAGTTTCTTCTGGTCCTGAAAGGCCGGTGTGTAATGAAGTTTGTATTTCTTCCAATATCAAGGTGGGTGGGGGGCGTTGATTGTGTGAATTTAGAGATGTCGCAGAAACTTCATATTTTAATTAACTAATTAACTAATTAAAGGCCAGAAATGGAGCAAAGATATGGCCCTCATTCCCCAAACTCTAAAATACGAGTATTCTCCCTTTAGGAAAGTCAATCCAAGCAGAATGTGATGTACTGTGATTATGCATTCCCATTAATTTGGAGCAATTTCAAGCAGTAATCTAAATCTAAGCACATTAACATCACCTTGGCATTTTCAGGGATTTCTAGCACCCAAAGGAACCTTGATATTTGGAGATATTAGGAGGTCTGGACTGAGGCATGATGAAAAGGCTGCTACTCCTGGTATAACCAGTGAGCTGCTCTCTAGTACAGATAATTTGATAATGGACACTATAGCAAAGCAAGAAATGCGAAACATTAGATTTCTGACAGCAACATTTGAATGGTAGGTTGTTCCATCAATTCTCCCAGACTAAGAGTAAAATCCAAAAACAGCTACTTTACTATAGAATTCCAAGGATTTGGAAGATTTAAGTCATGAAGTGAATGAAGCTGGATTGGATGCAAATTCGCAGTTGAGCTACTTTGCTTCAGACAGCAGTCCAATCCCAAATTTTGGAAAAAGCTTAGTAAATTGCCTTCGGAAATGCATATTGTATTCTAATGCACAATGCCATCCATGAACTTTTTATATCGTCAGCTAATGTAAAAGGTTAAATGTTTGGGAGTCTTACTAGAACAGTGAACCACAGGAGGCCGGCTGCAGCAGACATGAACGACGAGCAAACACTTATGAACCATGATGCCATATTTTACGCTGCAAAATGGTTATAATGCGCAAAGATCTCTGACACAGCTAATACTTTTAAGGGAGCGATTCCAGCTCCAACGCACACAGATCGTACAGGGAATTCCCTAAAGTTCAAAGGGGTTTCCCCACTTTATTTTGCTAACAAATTAGAACCTTTGAAGCAATGTGTTTTGATTGCCCTATTCAGAGCAGAGCCGAGGTTTCTGCAGCAACACACATGCATTTACCCTTCTCAGTGAATCAAATGCCTACTGCTGTTTTAAATTATGATCTGAACTTTGTAATGCCACGATACCTTTGTGATTTCTGTATGTAAGAAGTGTTCATGTGTGTCTCGTAATTTGTTACGAGATGATAACAGAGTAGGCCTGGTGGTTTTAATGCAACGTACTAACATAATGTCATCTAATTCTTGCAATTCAGAGGATGAAGCCGAATCTTCAGAATATCAGTCTTTATTATCAGGGTTCTCACGGATCCTTAAAAAGTCTTAAAAGGCATTAAATTCACAAATCTAAAAACAAGGCCTTAATTGGCATTAAAATGTCTTAAATAAATCTTTCAAAAGTCTTAAAAATGTGAACTTGTGATGAATTAGTGAACACACTAATGAGAAAGCGCCACAAAGAAAAAATGGCAGAATTGGCAGAGGTGGAGGAGGAACTGAAAAAAGCAGTGCCATATCAGTGAACGATATCGGCTTTAAAATTAAATATCGGACATCGGCCATTCTGCTGATATCTGCCGATATACATACCCAAAACCAGTGAAGTTGGCATGTTGTGTAAATTGTTGATAAAAACAGAATACAATGATTTGCAAATCCTTTTCAACTTGTATTCAATTGAATACACTGCAAAGACAAGATGTTTAATGTTCAAACTGAGAAACTTTTTTTGTTGTTGAAAATAATCATTAACTTAGAATTTAAAGGCAGCAACACATTGCAAAAAAGTTGGTACAGGGGCCTTTTTATCACTGTGTTACATCGCCTTTCCTTTTAGCGACGCTCAGTTAATGTTTGGGAACTGAGGAGACCAATTTTGAAGTTTTTCAGGTGAAACTCTTTCCCATTCTTGCTTGATGTACAGCTTAAGTTGTTCAACAGTCTGGGGTCTCTGTTGTTGTATATAATGCACCTAATGCACCTATAATGCTCCTATTTTCAATAGGAGACAGGTCTGGACTACAGGCAGGCCAGTCTAGCACCCAGACTCTTTTACTACAGAGCCATGCTGTTAAAACACATGCAGAATGTGGCTTGGCATTGTCTTGCTGGAATAAGCAGGGGCGTCCATGAAAAAGACGTTGCTTGGATGGCAACATATGTTGCTCCAAAACCTGTGTGCACCTTTCAGCATTAATGGAGCCTTCACATAAATGTAAGTTGCCCATGCCTTGGGCACTAATACACCCCCATACCATCACAGATGCTGGCTTTTGAACTTTGCGCCTATAACAGTCCGGATGGTTCTTTTCCTCTTCGCTCCGGAGGACACAACGTCCACAATTTCCAAAAACAATTTGAAATGTGGACTCGTCAGACCACAGAACACTTTTCCACTTTCCATCAGTCCATCTTAGATGAGCTCGGGCCCAGCAAAGCCGGTGGCGTTTCTGGGTGCTGTTGATAAATGGCTTTCACTTGGCATTGTAGAGTTTTAACTTGCACTTGCAGATGTAGCAACGAACTGTAGTTACTGACAGTGGTTTTCTGAAGTGTTCCTGAGCCCGTGTGGCGATGTACTTTACACACTGATGTTGGTTTTTGATGCAGTACCGCCTGAGGGGTTAAAGGTCACGGGCATTGCTGTACAGTTGTACAATGCACTTCATACATGTTCCTTGTGAATAGAGGTAAAATTGGTTGTGGGTGTTGTCATAAGTCTGTTTTAAGTAGGACAGGCTGCAAGTATCTTATTTTTGTTTTGTTTAAAAACAATTGTAATGAATAAATATGACATGTTTTAAATAACGTAAATTGAGGTATTTTTCTTATTTTGCACAAGGAGTGATTACTGTTGTTACATCATTTTCAACTTTGTCTTATGTCTGCATTTGCCAGCAGGCCGACATGATGAAGAGTCTGCAGAATAATTCTGTCTGTTAATTCCCCTGCAGAAACTAGATGATCACTGCAATTAGATGTGGGGGAAAAAATATCGGTATCAGTATCGGATATCGGCCAAATGAGTTGTAAAATATTGGCATATCGGATATCGGCCAAAAATCTAATATCGTCCATCCCTAGTATTAATGTTTTTCAAAAAAACGTTTTCATTTGATCAAAAGGTCATATTTCATGTTCAAATATACATTTGGGCAAAATTGTCCCGAATCCTATGATGAGGTGTTATTTTTCCATTTGTGTTTATTATGATGTTGGTCTTAAATTTAATATCAAATGGCATTAAAGAAGTCTTAAAAAGTCTTGAATTTAACTTGCCCTAAGCTGTGGGAACCCTGATTATTCTACAGAACATAATTCCAGCCAACTTTAACAGTGCTTTCTTTGAGTTTGTTTCTTCTGTATTATAGTGTAGCGTTTAATTATTTTGATGAGCTCTTCGTCCACCATGAGGTGCTGTTTAAGTAGTGCTGTGTTGGGTCCTGCCATGAGGACAAAAACGGAGGAATAACGTAGTTCAGCCGTTTATATCGAAACACTGAGGACGCACCATGGGACACATGCGATTTCCCGTGTCTGCCCCGCAGCCTGTCGCAGCTGGACTTCAGCCGTATTAATGAAAACATAGCTTAATGCTCTCGTACTGAACAAACCATAGACGGACACGACCATTCATGCTCAGTTGGGTCTTATGGTCTTTTACAATGGACAAAACATTACTCACAACTTGATAAATCATGTATGCATTCGACAGCTAAAAAATAAATGCGGACTAATTTTGCATACAATTGAAGCAATGACTTGACTTTTAATCAGCTGGCCAGAAAGATTGTAGAATTAAGGAAATGGGAATTATTCGCGTCGTGCAGTCGTATGAGTGAGTATTCATAAATTTTCCACCTGTGACTTGTTAACATTAACGGCAATCCAGGCAGTATAGCCAACATTTTTGCCCATATACCCTGTTAACGTTTGTTGTCAAACATCCATATGCAACAATGAACCATGTCGACGCTAACCACTTTCTGACGTTATGTTCACTGTTGATCATCCGAACATCACGATATAGCCACACCATTTCAACAGGCATGGAATTTAGCCATTTTAAGTTCCTTGACGTAGTCAGAACACTACAGCTTGAGCGTGACTGCCAAACGATTCTGTGAGGTTTCACAATATGAACCAAGTGCGCCAGCCAGTAAAATACAAAAAGGAGGCTTTATTTCTGAAGGGGGAAACCCCCCAACAGAGCTGGCGACAGTACAAAGTCCACAATCGAAAGTCAGAATCCAAGGGGCGTAATCCAGGTTCGTAAACAGGGCACCAATCACAAAAATCGTAGTCAGACAAAAATGGGTCAATAAACAAAAAATGCGGCGAAGTAAAGGGAGAAGGCAAAGCTCGAGGTCTAGGACGGTCCAGTCAGAAAGATAATCACAATGATACAAGGCGAGAGAAGCGTGGCACAGGTAGCAAGGGAAGTAACAATCTGACAAGGAAGTGCTAAAAACAGACATCTAATATACATTTCCGGGAGACCACATGACAAAGGAACACAGGTGTAATCAATGGAGATGATAACAATGGAGAGACACATTGGGAACAAACTAATTACATGAAATTGGCCGTAGCCAAAACGCAGACAAGGATCACAAGACAAACCTATAGACAAATAGCCAGCTCCAGTCTAGGAGTTCTAAAGTGCATAGGTAATGAGAGAGAAAAGATAGCTCGAAGGAATTTGTGGAAGACCCACAGAAACACAGCAGAGATAATTAGGGAGAGACAAGAGGCAGAGACTAGGAAAGGGCGAATGCTGAGAGATCATTAGTCAATAAGTAAGTCAATCCCGAGTGCTCGATTGTAAGTTAGTCAAAATATACAAGGTTAGTGTTAGTAATTATCAAAAATAAGGAACGGTTAGTGTGTGTTAGTAAAATAGTAAAAGTAAGAGGAAGGAAGAACACGAGATAATGAAGGAAGATTGAAACCCAGAAACCAATAAATCACCCGAAGGAGTGGCACGTTATACAAGGGACTGTGAGCAAAGACAACACTCAAGACAAGACGGGGGGAGACGAAGTGCAATGCATGGGACTGAAAACATGGCGTGCTTTAAACTGTGAATGAACTAAAACATGGAAAATAATAAAACTTGAAATATAATTTCCAAAAACCCAATACATAATCTTAAGAATAGTCAGACATAAGCAGAATTTCAAAGCACAGAGGTCAGTCAGAAACATAGCACATGGCTAGGCAGAAACTTGATACATGGGCATGAACATGGTACATGGCATGGCAAATACAGAATCACAACAGATTTAGTCCGCAAATTAAGAATTAAATCCCAGTACAAAACGCTTCACAGAAAAACTAGGGTTATGAGTGAAAGTACCACCTCCTCTGTGAGGCAAAACAAATACTATGTCGGCACACAATTCATGAATGTTGAAGGAAAAGATTACATAAGTATCCATGCACTGCCCTAGTGCTATTAAAGTCCAGTGTTTGTGTTTTTATTTATTTATTTATATTTATTTATTTCGAGAGACAGGGAACAGAATTATATCCATAATCAAGCAGCCTTCGGTCAACAATTAAGCACATAAAGCAGAATTAATTGCAAAATTTAAATTACCTGCATATTTGGATGCCAGGGTTGTACAGAAGCTGCCGATGTGGTAAACGGACTCCGTCGGTTTGCAGAAATTGGCGTTCTGCGTCCAGACAGGTACAAGGTCTCCAACTGAATTAGTCCATTTACCGTCATTTTGACTTATTGGAGGAACCTCACTTTAAACAGAATTATCTTGGGGTTTTTAGCCTTGAAAATAATGTTTGAGGGGCATTCACACGCACTTTACCAGTCGTAGCTCTAACAGGATAAAATCTGATTGCAATAGTAATTCAGTTTCATCAGACGCCCATTAATCCTGGAAAACTGAGAGAATACGCGCCAAAAGCCAAGGAAAAGCGCAAGCAACAGCACATTGTAGACTGAGCAGAAACAAAATAGCTGCCCAATAACCAACAAAGACAGCAATGAGGTGCAAATGCGATCTGCGTAGCGAGGGACTGCTTCAAGCACCAGTATGAACATCAAGCAAAAAACCAAACAGCATGTTGCATAGCATGAAAAGTCATTGCAAACAGCAGCAGAAGTAAGTGAGCTAGACGTCTTTCAAACAGACCGCTGTATGACCTCGTGATGTGTATCTTCCGATTGTGTACCTGCTGATGCGGACGTGCTGGTAGCTTACCAGGCTGCTGTCAGCTGATGTAGCTCTTCTCGAGTTTCCTTCCTGAACTAGGTGCGCTCATTTCAGTCAATATCCCTGGTAAAGACATGTAAACTCTCCCCTCTCAGGTGTAGCTAATTGTCTTTGTTAAGACGAGAAATCAAACACACCAGTTGAACGCAATTATTCACTTGCCTAAACATTTCATCAAAAGTGAAACTAACATTTTAACCAAGGACAATGATTGAAATTAGGTCACTAATCTCATCCGTTTCAAGGGATGTTTTCCGCCCCGCCAGTTTTCCGTCCGTCGCCCGCCACTGGCAAGAAGTATAATGGTTTCACAGAGTACAAGATGATGGACTGGTACCGGTGCAACACTCTTAGGAAAGAAAACCAACATATTTACTCTGTGACGCTGCGGTACCCAGTCTTCTGTCATATACTCATAATAGACACATTGTTTAGCCTTGGAATGTCTGTGGACACACTTATGCACGCACATGAAGAATGAGCATGCCCTGTGATGGATTTTTGGCCAGGGGTAGCTCTGAAAACGTCATTTGGTTGCCATTCAGTTTCATTTCCTGAGGCCCAGTAAGACAGAGAGCTTTATATCTTGTAATAATATCTTGGTGGATTCCTTCTTTACACCTATAAAATACTCTGTCACTTCAAGTGCTTTTTTGTGACTGTACTTCGATTTGCATTTTACTAACGAGGGAAAAACTTGACTTTCTTTTGTCTGTCTAATTGCACTTTTAACATGTATCCAGCAAAATCAAGCTCATTTAAGCATACTGTTTACAGTATTAAACACATTTCTTGGTCTGTACGCTCTCAAAGACCCATGTATCTGAAGGTTTCTACAGACCACTGACTGGAAGGCTTGTGATACTTGGCAGAAGCTGCACTGACATGATGAATGGCCTTCAACAGACAAAAACTTGCGTACAGAATCAGAATTATCCAGTTGTCTGCAGGTCAGGAGAATAATTTGTGTGCAGCTAGGGGTCAGAGAATCAACTCCCAGTCTGAAAATCATTTTTGTTCTAAGTGCCTAATTTTCATGGCTCAGAATGGATTAAATGGTTGAAAATAAGTGTTGCGTAAGCACTACTGCATGGAACCTGGATCGCTGATGGGACAGTCAGCACTGACTGGCTGTTTGCAATATTGTGTAAAATAAAGCATGGAGCAAAGTTTCCACTCCTTTTAATGTGTCAGGTTTCTGTCATGCCTGGTAAATTAATCATTCAGTCCGCTCCATTTGAACTATTCCCTTTGGAACCTTGAAACTTTAATCACTGTACGTGTGTACTCTACGAACAGGAAATGAAGTTAGCAGTGGTCACGGACTCGCACACACACGCGCGCGATTGCACACTCATATTCGTGCTTGTGAGGACATTACATTGACTTCCATTCATTCTTTATATGTCTCTACAGCTTTTTCCTAATCTTAACAATAAGCAATGCATGGCTAACCCAAAGCCTTGCCCTAACATTAACCTTAACCTATCCCTAATTCTAACTTTAACCCTAACCTTAACATGTCCCTAGTTCTAATCTTACCCCTAACCTGAACAATTAAGTCACAATTTGCCTTTGTTGATATGAGGAGACATGAAAATGTCCTCACTTCCCAAAAATGTCCCCTCTCTGTAGGAAAAAAACATTTTTTGGTTTTCACTTTGTAGCGAGTACAAGAACACACACGCACTCACACACTCTGGTGTAGAAACACACTGAATCACCCACAGGCTGTGTACAAACACTGACGGCGGCTGGCCTCCTAAATAATAGTGACTTCCTTCATTGCGTTATTGGTACTAGAATTGGCTCTGGTGTCCGTTCAGAATGAGCCATCAGGACACTAACATATGAGACCCTTTTAAAACATGCATGATTAGTGAAGTCTTTTAAGAGGACTTTCAAGGTGAAGGATCTTGCAGAGTGCCTTCAATCTGAATATAAATCTTTCACTTCCAAAAATCTAACATGACAGCTGTCATATCCCCTGCTCATCGCGAACTGTGCTGTTACAATTCAAGTCAGTAGTTTGCAGCACTCTGTTTTAAGTGAACAGCATTCTAAATGGAAAATGTTTTGAAGTAACCCTTATAAAAACATTGTCCTGTCAGACGACTAGGAGCTCGGTTCTCTGTTTGATATGATCAAGTAGGCAGTGGGGATTGGCTTAAAATCATGTTGTGCATTCAATCATTTGGTCTGACCCAAACCGATCTTGGAGTGGGCTCAAATATTGCACGGCGCAGTCTGGGGTGACAGGCATCACACAAAATTGTGGCTCCTATGCTAATATGAGCACCTTTGCTTGCTCTATATGCATATCAAGTGGACTCTATGGTTGTTTATATTGCTTAATTGATTTAGCGGATTTGAGTCGGGGGTTGGCCATTCATATGAGCCTGTAGAGACTGGAGAGACTGTACTTTACAAAATCCCACGCTAATAAATAAACGGGTGAGCTTTAAGAATTTCAAGTGTTTTTAAGAAACATTAGAATTAAAAAAATAAGCCAGCTGAAGTGAACTACCAGCTAACCGGCTAACTCGAGCCGTCCCCAAAGAGCTTAATAAGTTATGCTGTATTGCTTGGGGTGCGTTTAATTGGACTGTGTACTATGAGTATTTGGTTACAGCCTGAGTAACTCCAAAGAGCAATGGGTTTGGGAAACAGCGCCACTTAAGCCCCCAGCTGCCTCAGGAATATGTACTATTACAAACTGTTCTCCGCATGTGCTGTTCGGATAACATTATATGGGCTAGGTCACGCAGTAACTGAGTTACAAAATTACTGTATTTTCTTTTGTATCAGAGCTCCAAAGCTAAGTAAGACAGAGTTACAATTTAAATGGCTTTGCATAGGTCTTCCCTAGTACTTCAAAAAACAAAATAGCCAATTTTGTTCATTCGATTTATTTTGGGTGAAAATGGTAAAAAACTGGTCGGAACTCTGTTACGGCGTGACCTGGCCCATATATTTGCGCGCAGAGAGCTTTCCGTGTTTGAGAATTTTCATATCATACTGTCACTGCATCTCCCTGAAGTGGGTTTGAGAGGCAGAGATGATTTTATGGTGGAGCCACACTGCAGAATGGCCAGGTATCTGAGAAAGAAGATGCATCAGACTATCTGAGGGAGCATTCAACTGCTGCTGCTATTACATGTCTGAGTGTAAAATTAGGGAGAGAGAATCATGCTTCAAACTGAACTGATCTCCTTTTCGTTTTCAGTATGAATTCAAAGCAAAGAACATCAAGAAAAAGAAAGTGAACATCGTTGTGTCTGTGGACGGGGTGAAAGTGATCGTCAGGAAGAAACAGAAGGTTTGTCCTGATATGTTGGGTCACTAGGGCCAAATTATATCCTCACTCAATCCATTACATTCCATCCACATCGATATCATCTGTTATTCAGGCGGCAGTGATCTATGGACCTTTCGGCTCCTTCATTTTCTCTTCATACGCTCCTTCATCATTCTTTACTTGATTCACAATCTCTGGCAGTGATTGTACAGTCCATCCTAATGCATTTTGTTTACATCTGCAGAGGAAAGAATGGGCCTGGGATGAGAGCAAGATGCTGGTGATGCAGGACCCGATATATAGGTAAGCCTCGCAAAAACAAAAGCAATGTGAGCTTCACCCTTTATACGGCAAAATCTTATTCCTCTACTATTACCCTGGCGTGTCAACATTTTAATTGCGTGCCGGTAAAATAAATCAATATTTACCTGACCGGTTAATTTGGATCTGCCCTGCCAACAGTTCCTCTGAATGCCTAATTTATGTCTCTCATTAAGGTACCTTACTGCTCATTAATATGCAGCCCGTATGTCACACGCAGGCAGCATACTGCTATCATCTATGCATGACTTGTTAATGGCTTTCAAAGCACCAGCCAGGCGCAATTAGAACTGCACTCATATAAGCTTGTCTATGAATTAAACATTGGTCACGTGTGTCTCTGTGTGCAGTGATGGGCTGTTTTTTTTTTGTTTTTTTTACAGCACACATGAAAATGAGTTATCATATTTGTTCCACTGTTTTGCCGCATCACAGTGAGAAGCGAAGGTTGCTGTGTTTGTAGTAATCATGCCTCACCATGAAAGTCCAGGGTTTCCTGCTAATAGACTAGTGTAAACCCCTTAGAACTGAGGCCCGCCACACAATTACAGTTTATGTAAAGGGCTGTGCACTAGCTTTCATTATGTTTGAATGAATAATGCATCTCTTAACGAGATTACTTTGTTGGGAAATGGCTCTTCAGGTCATGGAAATGAACAGATTGAAATGCTTCACATTTTTTATGCATGAAATTCTCATTAGTGCTGCTTACTTTCAGATGAAAAGAGATTTTGTTTTTGTGCTCTCTGGTTTTGAGGACGAGATGGTGCTTTATAAAATGACTGGTGATCTATTCCTACGCTGCCATCCAAGTATGTTCTGGGTTGGAACTGGATGAGGGATTCAATTTATTCTGCTGCTGTAAGGCTGTTGCTTTACTGATCATCAGTTGATGGAAAAACCCATTACAGAGCACCTGTACCCTCCTAGTCATGCTGTCTTGCATGTTGAGTATCTTTTCATAAATTATGCCAGCTGAAGGGGCAGTGTTTTGATACCTGCTGCGGTTTACAGTACTGTGTGCAAATATTTTACTGCACAGTGCTGTGCAAATGTTTTAGGCACATTTAACACTATTCGGTTAGGCAAAGATGCTTCCAAAAATCATTCAATTAAAAGTTTCCAAATATTGAAAAATGTACTATGCAGTAAAGTGAACTGTCAAAAACAAATCAAATCAATATTTATAGTGTGACTTCTCTTTGCCTAAAAGTTTTGGGTGTCGTCGTACAGTTTTGTAGTTTCATAAAATTATTTGCTGTTGGGTTGTTCTAACATACTGGAGAATAAGCCACAGTTCCTCTGCAGGGTCACAGTCTCACTTGAGTCGGTCTCCCCAGGTATTCCCAGGCAGGCTTGGTGATGCTGAGATCTGTGCCATGGCGTATTATTCGTATCAACTGTGTTTAGTGAAATATACAGTTCGTATGCATGATTTTTTAAATTAACATTCAACGTCCTTTTTATCTGCAGCACCACTAATATGGAAAACAAAAATAAGCATCCAAAATCAAATTTAAATGAAATAATCTATGGAGCTAATATTTTTGGACTGTAGTGAACATGTTCGCAGTGCAATGTCTGCATTTTTCATAGTTAAGTACAGAATTATTGGCAGCCTTGATAAAAATGAAGATAACAACAACAAAGCTAATGTGAAAATGTGGAGGTTTAGGCATATCAGAAAAATATATCATTGCCTTACTTCTCATTGCATGCATTTCACATTTACTGCCAAACATGCCAGTGATGGCTTTAGCTAAAAATAGTCATTTTGATCGAATCGGATGGTAACACTTCCATTTATAATTACAGTGATGTTTGGCAAACTTCAGAAACTTGATTTTGTTTCTTCTGCTCTGTAAGGGCGCTCTCCACGCAATCCTTCCAAAAATACAATTGCTACGGAGGTGGCAAATGGTTGTTTTTAGACTGTGTGAGCCCAGAATTCAACAAAGTGATGCAACCTTGAGCCGTGATTTGTGGATCCTTAACAATCTTTCTCACCGTTTGTGAGAGCAATGAGTACTTTGAATACTTTTCAATCTTTCATTAGTTTGCTGCAGCTCCGCAATGTGTACATTTTTTTATTACTGCCCACACTGTGCTAAGAAACGCTTTTCACTGTTTAATCATTCTTTGGAACCCATTACCTCACTCGAGGGCCTAATGCCAATGAACTCTTTTGAGCCAACAGGCCAATGGGTTTTTGAAGGCAAGGATTAAGGAAGGGATTCTGTGTACATTTTTAAACCGTTGTGAAATAAGAAGTAATGACACAATTTAGTTCGTAATGCTTGATATTTAATTATATCCCCAAAACAAAGTGTTCGGGGATAATGGGCTCCATTTCTGTGCCTTCACGAATGGAAACGCCTTTGGCCGTAACATTATTCGCAATTCTGTCCATCACAAACAGCCTTATTTCATGTCTCTGTTCTGCCTATATGGCCCAGTATTTGTGCAATGCCTTACTGTCATCTTTCGTTTCTTGTGGTATTGCAGAGAAGATCAGCTGAGTGTCATAGCAATCTGCTGACACGGCGGAGGGCTAGCTGGTAAACTACTTCTATCTGCTAAGTAAGGAGAAGTTTTAAAAGGGGGAATTATTGGGTGAGAGAGAGAGAGAGAGAGATGCATAAAACCTTGGGTATTCTACGAGTGACCTGGGCATTGAGTTTTGTTAAATAAAATGCACGGTGGAATTAGCATAATGCTACACACTAAAAACATTGCATCTATCCTGCAGCACTCACCATTTCAGAGAATAGCACTTGAGCTGTCCTTCGCACAGTAAGATCAATGTTTTTCCTTTTTGTAACTGTTTTTTTTTTTTTTTTTCTATTTTTTTAGTGTGCTTAACTTCGGATAGAAAGGTCCTGAGTTCAAGTCCTGGGCGGAGTGATCTTGTGCAAAAACTCATTCCTCCTTCAGTGCCCCACTCCTGCCTGGTGTACAGTTGTGCAGCAGCAAATGGTTGGGGACACCTGACTAAGATTTGGGGGGTTACCTGCGATGGACTAGCATCCCATCCAGTGGGAGTAGCAATATTCATAGTCACTTCATTCTACAGAAACTGGGGTTAAATACCAGCCTGATGAGTCACTTAGCTCAGGACAGACTGTTTTTAGTGCCAGTATTGAGATGCCTTTCTGTTGGACAGTGGAAAGAACTGGCTTCATTGTATCCGCCATTTGATTGAACGCCTGGACGCTTATCAATTTTTTTTTCTATTATGGTGAATGATGTGGAACTAAAATGTGTTTTTCCTTTTGTGTGGGGATGTGGTTTTTCAGTATCCAGTACACAGGGGTTGAATATCGCTGTTTATTGTGTGATTTATTTTCCTGTGTTAGCCTTTTATTGAAGTGGAGCAGAATGAAATTAATAAATAATGATGGTCAAGCTTAACCCATTTTTTATTTTCTAACATTTGTCATTACACATGACATTGATTGTTATACTGTTTTAATACCACATTTGCTTTTTTGTGAATGGTTACAAAGCCTTTTACTTGGTGAATCAAGGAGTGGCAGTAATGCAAGCCAGGTGCTTGTTTTTCACCTAATGAAATTGCCAGTTCGCTGTGGGATTAACACACTGGTTTTAAAAGGAATGACAGTGGCTAATCTGATTGGCCGCAGTGGAACCAAACCCCCAAAACACCCTAAGCTACTTAATTCAACTTAGTCCAACCCAACATTACCTTCTGTAATGAAATTACTGGAATGTAGTGAGAATCCACCTGTTTCGATACTGTACAATCTTGCTTTTGCCTCTTTAAATTTTTGTGTTCAGTCCTTGTGCATGACCCTATGACCTTTTCTGTAACGCCTCCACCAGGTCATACTTTAAATTTCCAAATCTAATCACTGAAACAGTTTTTTTGGGAATCAAGTCATCCTTCTTATAATTGTCAATGGTACAAAGAGATGAGCTGCTATTGATGTCAGTCACCCTATGACCTTGGCTGTGGTTCCATCACTAACTAACATTAGTTTGATTTAGTTTTGAGCATTTAAAAACTAAATTGAACCAATATTTGCTGTGACTATATGTTGCCTAAAAATTTAGGACACTTCCCTGATGTGCTACACGTTTATGAGATATTTGGCTTCTTGCTTGTTCCAAGCTTAATGGAAGACTCACCACTGTTCTTCTGCAGACTGTTTTACTTACGTCTGTCTCTCCAAGAGATTGCAGTCAGCTGTAATGATGTTGACTGTCTTTCGAGACTATTTTATCTGTATCTGACTATTTATTGATAAAAAATATTTTTAATTAGCATTTGGAATTGCAAATATACTTTTTATCTTCAGCAACGCCAATGTAGAAAACATAAAGTAAACATCTAAAGGCAGATTTAAATTAAAAAAAATGTTGGGTGCCTAGAATGTTTGTACAGTTCTTTATAATTAACATTTAGATGGAATAAAATTATGTCCCACAGGAATCTACTCGGATGTGGGGTCTGTTTTCTGAAGTCAATGTCACTAGTATCTTGTTTCCATGGATGCCCTGCCCAAACGGGCTTACAAGACAGTTGATGAATTTCCATTTATAAGTGAGAGAGCAAATACAATGTAAATATTTAGTAGAAAAACATCAATCTCTTTTGAGCGAATGGTAGGCTAAGTATGAAGTTACTGTCAGCTAAATTTTACTTGCGTAGCGATCGCTAAATGTGTCTGATTATGTCTGATTATTTTATGCTCTAGCCAGAAAACGCTTCCAAACATAAGCTAAACCATGCACTTTGTGCACTCTGAGCGTGGGCTTAGACAGCTAAGGACTTGGCAGCAAAGCCGAGCTCTTCTACATCCTGCAAAACCACGCCCATCAGATTGAAATAACGTTTTTTCCAAGTCCCGTGCAACGTGAGGGGGGAGGGGCGACGTGAGAGTCAGAGGAGGAGCTTATTGTTGTGCCAACACATAAATTTATAAAACAAAACCTAGGCAACTACAGCAGGCTGGCCATGCACTGTCTGGTGGAAAGAGACCTGCGAATGATGACTCTCACATTGCAAGTAATCTTTTTACTGCAAAAAAAAAACACACAAAATATTACTTATTGTAGCTTTAACACATTGATTACTCAAGACTTTAGTCTTCATTTTTATGGACCACACGTAATTCTGGACCTGACCGTATCTGTGGGGGCACGACGAGCCCATTTTTCACTGGAAAATTGTGTTCAACAGATTGGTACACTTAGATAGCATTTGTTATTGGTGGCTTAGTTATGTGATGTCTTTTATGAGAATGAGAAGGGAGTTTTAATGTCTGAATTGAGGTGAAAGAAGTTATTGCAATGTTGTTACCCACATACTCTGTGCGCTTTCAGTTTTAACATTATGCATTTTACATTAAAGTTATTTAGTTATTGATGTTTACATTTGCTGAATTGAACAATGGCGTCTCTGCTGCAGTATTAATATTAGACTTTTACATCTTTCAGCATATCGCTTGGTAACATGAGCCAGGGATTCTCAATAGGTTAATATGTTGTAATATCAGGTCAATATCAAATAGGAATGGTGGTCATGATAATGTATTATTTGCGCCATCGTCATATATTTCAGGCACACAGTTGGCATTGCTGAATGAACAGCACTGCTGCCTTAGGTTGGTTGGCCTGGCGGTGTACGTGGGTGTTCGTACGGAGACCGTAACGGGCAAAGACTAAATCACTTTCTGACTGAACCGATCAGTCTGATGGCCCACAGTGCCCAAGGTTCTCATTATTAAAATATATCAAAGACACAGACTGTCATATTAGCTCTGAATCCCCAACCAGCCTTCTCTGCGGCCACGTCTCGCATCAACAGGAAGTGTGATGTGGTGGAGACATGGGAGAAGAGAACAGTCTCATGTTCACAGCAGGGCTTTATACATGACGAATGCTTGATTGTATTTCCTTGTGCTGAGAAACCGTATTATTGCTACGACTCCAGAGCATAAAACAACAGTGTCAGTCTCACTGCGATAAGATGAAATGCAGTACCAGACAGCTGGCAGCATTATCACTCCTCAGAGTGTTTAGGCAGCAGTATTGGTCTCTGTATATGGGGCTCCATGCAGCCATAACTCTCTCATTAGTACACAATGCAGCAATACTGCATTTACGGAGCATGATGTGGCAATATTGGTCTTTCTATTCAGCGGCAGCAAAATCTGATGTCATGTGATACTACTGCAATACTATGCAGTAAAATGAGTGACTGAAAGTTGAGGCACGGTAACCTTTTGCTAAAGAGCAAAATGCCTTACTGCTTTATCGCATTTTGGCTGTATTTAAAAAAAAAAAATCAGGTCTTAAGTTTCAATACCTTAAAGGTTTTGTGTTTGCTTTCTCGCCCTTTTCTGAATTTGATTTTGCTTATCATAGAATTTTCTACGTATCTCACGATTCTCAAGACCTGAAAATCTTCAGCTACATCGCCCGAGACAAATCAAGCAGCTCCTTCAGATGCAACGTATTCAAATCCAAGAAGAAGGTACTGCTCCTGACCCATAGATCACAGATCCTTTCTTCCTTCCTTCCTTCCCGCGGGGTCCCATGCCTTATTCTGTCTCTCTGTTCGTCCCGCCCAGACCCAGGCCATGCGCATCGTTCGTACCGTGGGTCAGGCGTTCGAGGTGTGTCACAAAATCAGCCTGCAGCACGTTCAGCAGAGTGCCGACGGGGAGAGTGACAAGTCCGCAGAGGAGCAGTCTGCTGACGGTGAGAGTGAAAGCGCAGTGCACTTCACAGCTCAGTCTCATTGGTATTCCAGCCCAGGGTCTGCCATACGGGGGGCAGTGGAGGGTTGCAGTATTTAAAGACTGTTTTCTGCCTGTGATATACTGTGTCTGCATGCTTGTTTTACAGTGCAACTGCATTGCAGCCTCTGGTGGATACTGATGCTCCGCATTGATTTCACTGCGAAAACCAAAAAGAAAATCTGTGACTTTGGTTGAAATTCTATTAAAAATTCTTTTCTATAGATAAGCCAAAAATTTTGCAAAAGGTTTTTAGTTTTTTTTTTTTTTTTACTTACTGCGAGTTTTTTAAGGCAAGTAGCCTTTTAAGCACAGTAAATCGAAACGGTATTTTCTAATTGAGGTGAAAATAATGATTTTATATCTCATTACTGGACACTTGTAATACTTAGGCTATTTTTGCATTATACTGAACACAGAGCTGGCGACCGTTGCCTGTGGGTGGTTACTGTAGTTGACCGTGAGATGGATAAGGTTCGGGAATGATTATAATGCTCAGTGATATCGGCGTTACAGGAACGGTGCGGAGCTGAAGTGCTTTCTGGAATGATCTTGAAAATGACTTACTGCATTTTATCTGAAAACTGGGATGTTTGCATTTTGAAGGCCTCCAGCTTGCGGGGGCGGAGCTGGACGATGGGGACGGCACAGTGGTGGAGTGTCAGGCGGGGCCGCTGTGTGATCAGGAGGTCGGCGAGATTCTACAGAGCCTGGCAGAGCTGAACGTGGTCAAGCCTGGACAAAATCTCAAGGACAGCGCCTTCCAAGTAAGGCCCAGTGACGGTCACTAGCGTGATAATGGCTTATCTGAAACCTAATGTTAAACATATTAAAGGGATTATAGCACTCTGTACAAAATGCTACTGTTTACCCAGAGATTTCCATTGGCAGAATGACTGTGAAAGAGGTCTCAACGATATTCTTAGGCCTTACAATATATTTCACCTGAGTGGTTTCAATTTCTAATGGCACTTGCAAACATTTACACTGATCCCAGATTTTTACTCAGATGCATTAATTTAAAAAGCCAGCGCAAAGAGCATCAGCCCTGACAACAGAATTGTTATACAAAAGTATTTGCTGTTATTAGTCCCCTACCGGAAATGGAGGGGACTATAGGATTGCACTCCGTCCGTCCATTAGTCCGTCCGTCCGCATTCGTGTTCGATCCATAACTTCAATACCGTATGACCTAGGAACATCAAAGTTGTGTGGATGCATCTTGGGGAGAGGGTGTGTCATGTACCCTATTCAAGTCACTTTGACCTACTTTTTAGGAAATATAATATGCATACACCGGTAGGGGACTAGTATTGCGCAGCAATACGACATTCGCCGATAGGCGGTGCACTTATTCATAAAGGTCCTTTTAAGCAGAGATCAAAGTGATGTTTTCTTTGTTACAAGTGGTGGCACCTCTAAGAACATTCGGCAAAAGTGAAAGGTTCCTCTAAACATCTGGCAGTTTTTGAAGCTGGAGCTGAGACTTTTGAGTTGGCTGTTTTTTGCTGTTTTTTTTCAGCCCCAGGGCAGCTTTGGGCAGTTTCAGCCGCACAGTTTTCCCCAAGGTGCTTCACTGTTTTAGCTGCTTGCTCGAGCTCAGCCATTTAACTCTGCCGCACAACTGGAGCAAAGGAAATTTGTTTTGCTTCTGCTTGCTCTAGTCTGGAGGTCACCCTTGAAAATTGCCGCTCCCCTGGCCTACCGTAATGAGAATATTCAATTAAAATGATGGGCATCACAGAAGGACAGCTTGTGCTGTCTGCTCTTGAGGCAGGACTGTGCGTGCTTGTTCTTCATGTTCTGATGAGATGCCGTGTCAACCTGTGGCTGGAGGATTACCCCTCGAGACAAAACACCAGAAGACCAGCATCCAGAACAGATGATGAGGACTCGGGGGAGAGCATAGCAGAAGTTACCTAATGTGGCATCAGACAGCTGCCACATGTTGGCATTTGGCCAGCTGTGGTTTTAATCAGGAGCTGTGATGCATTTGTGGCTGTATAAGAGCAGGAGTGGATAGCCTGTGCAGCACGAGGCTTCAGATTTAACCGTATCTGTTCTCATTGTAGTGGTGTCCGTTTGCTTCCTGTCGTCTGCCGCTGAATTAACTAATGCGCTAAATAGCACGAGTCTCACAGGAGCCTCCCCCAGCCCGGTAATTATGAGCTGCCACTGATGAAGATTTTACTGCCACAACAGTATGGAGAGAGGACTTCTTCACCGAGTGCAAGACAAAGTAAATAATTATCATCAAAATTGTCGCTTTTGAGCTGATTAATTGAAAATTTTAATTGGTGGGTGTCATATCATTATAATACAAAAAAACATATTTGCCATGCAGTTCTTTTCAGTCTGCTAATACCGCTAGCTTCAGTCGTTTAGATTTATTTTAAACACTTCATTGCCTTCTAGTGGTCAAATACAGTAAGCACAGGCACTGTACAAAGGCATGTAACAAAATATTTTGATATTTATTTAGCCTGAAAATGTATGCCAAGATTTTTGTTTTAGCTCTTACTTTCGAACAAATAATTGTTTTGAAATTGGCGCCTGGATGTTCCTCCATATAATGGCAGGTAAAATGACAGATGAGATAATAATAATAAATAAATAATAATCATTATAATTTGAATAATATTACATTGTATTACAAAACCTAAAACCAGTGAAGTTGGCACGTTATGTAAATCGTAGATAAAAACAGAATACAATGATTTGCAAATACTTTTCAACTTATTTTCAATTGAATACACTGCAAAGACAAGATGTTTAATGCTCAAACTGAGAAACTTTATGTTTTTTTGCCAATAATCATTAACTTAGAATTTAAAGGCAGCAACACATTGCAAAAAAGTTGGCACAGGGGCCTTTTTAACACTGTGTCACATCGCCTTTCCTTTTAACGACACTCAGTAAATGTTTGGGAACTGAGGGGACCAATTTTTGAAGCTTTTCAGGTGGAACTCTTTCCCATTTTTGCTTGATGTACAGCTTAAGTTGTTCAACAGTCCGGGGTCTCCGTTGTCGTATTGTACGCTTCATAATGCGCCACACATTTTCAATGGGAGACAGGTCTGGTCTACAGGCAGGCCAGTCTAGTACCCGCACTCTTTTACTACGGAGCCATGCTGTTGTAACACGTGCAGAATGTGGCTTGGCATTGTCTTGCTGAAATAAGCAGGGGCGTCCATGAAAAAGACGTTGCCTGGATGGCAACATATGTTGCTCCAAAACCTGTATGTACCTTTCAGCGTTAATGGTGTCTTCACATATGTGTAAGTTGCCCATGCCTTGGGCACTAATACACCCCCATACCATCACGGATGCTTGCTTTTGAACTTTGCGCCTATAACAGTCTGGATGGTTGTTTTCCTCTTTGGTCCAGAGGACACGACGTCCACAGTTTCCAAAAACAATTTGAAATGTGGACTCATCAGACCACAGAACACTTTTCCACTTTGCATCAGTCCATCTTAGATGAGCTTGGGCCCAGCGAAGCCGGCAACGTTTCTGGGTGCTGTTGATAAATGGCTTTCGCTTTGCATTGTAGAGTTTTAACTTGCACTTGCAGATGTAGCGACGAACTGTAGTTACTGACAGCGGTTTTTTGAAGTGTTCCTGAGCCCATGTGGTGATGTCCTTTACACACTGATGTCGGTTTTTGATGCAGTGCCGCCTGAGGGATCGAAGGTCACGGGCATCCAATGCTGGTTTTCGGCCTTGTCGCTTACGTGCAGTGATTTCTCCAGATTCTCTGAACCGTTTGACGATATTACGGACCGTAGATGATGAATACCCTAAAATTCTTGCAATAGCTTGTTGAGGAATGTTGTTTTTAAACTTTTCGACAATCAGCTCACGCATTTATTCACTAAGTGGTGACCCTCGCCCCATCCTTGTTTGTGAATGACTGAGCATTTCAGGGAAGCTGCTTTTATACCCAATCATGGCACCCACCTGTTCCCAATTAGCCCGTTCACCTGTGGGATGTTCCAAATAAGTGTTTGATGAGCATTCCTCAACTCTCTCAGTCTTTTTTGCCACTTGTGCCAGCTTTTTTGAAACATGTTGCAGGCATCAAATTCCAAATGAGCTAATATTTGTAAAAAATTACAAAGTTTACCTGTTCGAACATTAAGTAACTTGTCTTTGCAGTGTATTCAATTGAATATAGGTTGAAAAGGATTTGCAAATCATTGTATTCTGTTTTTATTTACGATTTACACAACGTGCCAACTTCACTGGTTTTGGGTTTTGTATATTACATTGTCCGGCTATTATTTTTATGCATTTATGGAGTGAATCAGTCGTACTGAAAAAGCAATGTGATCGTGTCTAATTGGGACGCATTTGAAATAGCCGAAGAAAATGGGTGATCTGTGATCGGTTGGGAATACAGTCACATGCACATTTTCTTGTATTTTGTCATGCTACAGTACAAAGATGACAGCCAGCCCCTAAATACAGAAAAAAACACAAAACACCTGTGGCCTCAGGAGCTTGTTATTTACTGAAGTATAGTACATATAAACATGTCGTTTTAACAGACAGATTAAATCCCATCAAATGACTTCAGTTATTCATTAATGACAGCTGCAATACAATATCAAATTGTGTTCAGATCTGAGTTTGAAAAGGTGACGGCCTTTTGGGTTAAGGGATGGTTGCGTGTGGGATGAGTACATCTGCCGTCATAGTTACCTTGTTTGAACTCACAGCCACTGAAGCTTTGAGTTAAATCAAAGCCCTTGCAATTCTGCACTGCTGGTAGCTGTCAAGGGTTTCACTGAAAAGACAGGCGACTTACATTGGCTGCTGATGTCTCTCATTAGTTGGTTGTTGAATGCATCTGTGAAATAACACGTTTTAAGATAATGCTACTGCTTCCCCAAAGGACCATCTGGTTTGGCATTTCAAGCAGGTACAGGTACTACATGTGCCAATGTTGTTCATTTCTAAAGTGGCTTCCCCATACAGATGACCCTGCAGCTGCGAAACTGTGAATTAATCCATAGACATTTATTTGGCAATTTGTTCTAGCAGCTGCTACAGGTCAGTAGCCCTGAGCTGAGGTGGTGTTAATTTAGAGGAATCAGGATATTTAGCAGGACTGTTAGCGGTAGTTAGCACCAACAGCTGGCCTCAAACGCAGGCTTTGTAAAATATCTGAAGATAAGGCCTGTATTGGTCTCGCCTGTCCGTGACTCACAGACACAGAAGCTGTAAGTTGCTTTTACTGCTTAAGCCAACCTGACGTAATAGCCAGTTGATTGTGGCTGCAGCACAGTGGCTAACGTAGCCAAGTTACTGTTGCTAAAGTTTGTGTCCTAAATATGCAGGAGTAATATCAGGGGAAATTCTACTGAAGGCGTGTGAACATAAACCTCATTTGAAGATAAATTTTAATACTTTTAATTTGGATGCTTGGTACAACTGTCCATGGTAACGGAACTTGTCTGTAAAACCTGTATTGCAAGGGTTTGCCTCTGTGGTTATGACCGCTCGGTTACCAGCTACTGCGTGTTAGTTGCGTGCCGCCGTGCTAATTCAAAATGCTCCTGGTTAACTGATATGCAGTTATTCTGATCGGTATGCTTATTACTTCGTTAAGCATCATTGTGGCAGTTTCATTGTAACGTTGCCCGATTGTAGCCGCTACAGTTGAAGCGGCTGCTTGAGATCATTTCACTTATCCATGACCGGGTTCAACTGGATATCTATCACAAATATCTGGGTTAGCTTTCTGATTCTACCGTGAAAGCAATTGCGAAACGCAGAAGCTCTACCGTGTCTGGTCTTACAAATTATTTCTCTGCACTACCGTGACATAATTTCATCCCCCTTTAGAAATTGTTGTGGGTAATAAAAAGCCAAAAATGGCAGAGATTAAATAGGTAATTCTTTCCTGTAGAAGTGATCGATTTGCTGGCTCTACATAAGCAACTTGTCCACGTTAACAGAACTTACGTTCTGCAAAACCTGTATTATGTTCATAACATAACCGAGCTCTCGCTAGCTGTCGCGGACCATCCATAAAGCTGCTTTCACATTGTATGTGAAACACATTTTTTGCGGGAAAGACTACATTCAAAGTCCATGCAAAGACTTGAATACACGCATTATGGGTGGCTTAAGCAGCTTTCACACCGGACGCGAAACTAACAGATTACATTCAAAGTCAATGCAAAGACTCGAATACACAAGTTATGGGCATGTCAAGCCGCTTTGACACCAGACGCAAAACAAATTTTTCACGCAACAGATTAGCTACATTCAAAGTCGATGCAAAGACTCAAATACACGCGTAATGGGCACGTTAAGCAGCTTTCACACCGGAGGCGAAAACAAATTTTTCGCGTGAGAGATTACATTCAAAGTAAATGCAAAGACAATGCATTGACTTTGAATCTAATCTGTCGAACGAAAAATTCATTTCACTTCTGGTGTGAAAGTGGCTTATCGCGCCCATGTTTACTGAGCAAACGCTGGTCATTTCGACGCAATAAGCAAACCATTACCACAGGCACTTTCCGAAAAGGCCGTTTAGCCTGAAGCTTTCGCCCCTTTGTCATACACCATCGCAGAAGTTGTTCGTTACTCCACACACCACAGCTATGCACACGAACCAGCAGGTCCTTATACGCAGTCCATAACTTGTTGGTCCACTTATAGCTGCTCATCACTGTCTGTGTTTCCCTCTAAACTCGGACCCACCGGATTTCTACGGTCTCCGGTCTACACTTGGGTTTGTCGATCCGTTCTACAAATGTGTCTATATGGGTTGGATTCTAGCTTTCCCTCAATCCTAGCTAGAATAGAAACATCAGTGTACTCACCACAGTAGCCGTAGGTAGACAGGAAATTTGAGCTTGACCTGCCAGACATTTGCTCTGTGTCCTCCACTTTCGCCATTGCGTTTATTAGAGCAAGTTAATTTCATTAGATATATACACATGTACTGCGCTTGATAGCAGAATATGTCCGTTGATTCCTTCGGGAGACGCATCTCAGTTTCCCACTGTGGAGCCAGAACCAGAAAACTGCATTCTGCTGCCTCGTCCCGCCTAGATCCACCCTCCACAGAGCTGGCCAGTCAGAAGAAAGTGGGCACACGGGGAGTGGGGGCCATAGCGGAAGAGCCACCCCAATGAGGCGTTTCAGGCAGAGACTACTATGGACAACGAATGGGGTTTTTTGAGGATGGCAGTATGAGTGAAATAAGTACCTTTTTATTAGCTCACCTGACGAAGTCTATCATGAGAACAGGCCCACATCCTCCGCAAAAGATGAAATAGTCCCGGTACTAGAAACTTCTGCTGTCGTACAGTTCCTCAGAAATTTCTACTGCTATACTTTTTCAGTACCGGTATCCCATGGGACCCTAATTTATCCATCAATTTTTCCCTCATTGATCTCTTTTAGTTCTTTGAATTATCTCGCCATTGGGGCCTGCTCCCATGTATAGCCAATTCATTATTATTTATCTCTCCCATAATGGTTTGAATCTTCATGGAAATTGGATGTGCTTTGGTCATGTTTTCTAGCATTGTCTCTGGTAAGGCTTTCAACTAAGAAACTAGAGTATAAGCAGTAGCTTTATAAGCGTGATGAAAAGCTCCTTCCATATTTGAGTCCATATAGTCCTTCCTTCATTGTTCTTCTTTTCTTTGTACCATGAGCTATTTGCATTTCAAAGTGCCAACGAATGGCTTTGTCAGCTGTAGTGCCTAACACATTGTTTTAAGACAGCAAAAACAAATCATTTCTTTCTGAGGTGTACGGGGAAATTCCCTGAGGAGAAACTGTGGCCTTTTTAGAATGCCGCTCAATTCAACCATGCCTGTTTCCACCTGAAATCAATGAAATGGCTCCAACAGACATCATTCGCCACCACAACCACCTCCTTCGCTCTGTTCTCCCCCAAGTATTCCCAGCTAATGAGGCTCATTTCATTGAGTTGCTATGTTTAAACACCCCCCCCACATCTTATCAGAGTGGAGCAGCTGGGAGAGTGCAAACATTCTCTTCCCGGTGCCTCTGGCACAGAGCCTTTGATAAGAACGTGTATCTACAGTCTTGGAAAGAGAAGACAGGAACTTCAAAGCCTTTGTGATGCCAGCGGCTTGGGGCTGGTCCATCTTGTTGTTTTTGTGCTGTGCAACTTAGACACTGAGTGAGCATGCTGAGTCAACTTAGGGATTTGCCATTACCTTACCGACCATTATTCAGAAACTCCCCAGCCTTGCTCACGTCTGCTCATGTTGATGTAGTCTGCTCGAACACCCTTCCATTTTGTGGCTTGGTTAGTGGCTTAGTACTCAAGTGCCGGTGCTAACATTAGGTGGCCATCTTGTCTTCTGCACCTATTATTTTTTTCCACAAAAATAGCCACATAGAATATGTAGAGACAGTTAGTCTGCATGTGTTCTAATTCAAAAAATGGCAAAATAAAGTCTCAAATGTGTTGATGTGGGTTATTTTTGTCCTTGTGCTTTTATATATAAAATTCATTTGGATTGGCTGTGGTAATATAGCCTGAAATAGACCCCCTCATTAGTATTTGTACTGGGAAAACTTCTACTTACAGAAAATCACAGTCTGTTCTCGAACATTGGCTGCATTGAATATTTGCCACGACATTGAAGACTGAGTGTCTTGCTGTGAATTTCTTATGTATCGTTCATATGTGTCACAACAGTATTTATTTTGCTGCTTGATTTTGAAGTTTCTAATTACATTTCTAATAATATTACCTCTGCTAAGCAGTTGAGTGAAAAGGGACAGACCCTCTGAGAGAAGAGTCCAAAAATACATAAGGCAGGAAAACTGAGAGTGATGGAAAAAATACATTGCATCCCAAAAGATTGTGGATTTTATCTGGTGGTGGACATGTAGAGTAGTGTAGTACCTTAGATGAAAATGGAGACAAATCTGCAATAAAAAAAATCTGTATACACACACACACACACACACACTCACACACACTGGGCTCAAAAATTGCCGGCACCGCTAACTGGGAATTCATAAACAAAACCAAAAAAGCAAAGCCAACACAATTTAAGTGAAACTGAATACCAACATGTGTGAAAAGCTTTACTTTATTATCCCCCGCCAACACGAAGTGGGAGGGGGATATAGGTTTGACCTCCGTCCGTCCGTCCGTCCGTCCGTGTGTGCGTCCGTCCGTCCGTCCGAGATAAAGGAGACAGCTTTACTCAGAAACTACTACAGATACAGTAACCAAATTTGGTGTGTAGCTTCAGACCATAAAGGCCTTGGTTGAGTTCGAAAATGAGAAGTGCACAATTGGCGGGGGATGTTGTAGACCATGTCGACTTGTTAATATTTTGATGGAAACAAGCAAATCATTACAATCATTTAATACAAAATACATTTCTACAAAATCAAGGTTAGATAATGATTGGCAGCCTTCATTTATTACTTTGTGCTGCCCCCTCTGGTAAGGATAAGTCTTTTCCTGTAATTTTTGGCAAGGCTAAGGCACACATCTGGGGGGACTTTGGACCATTCCACCAAGCAAATCCTTTCAAGACCCCTCACATTCTTGGGTTTGCGTTTATTGACTGCCCTATTCAACTCAGCCTACAGGTTTTGAATTGGATTTAGGTCTGGCAACTGAGAAGGCCATTGCAGAACATAGATTTTCTTGTCACAGAACCATTTCTGTGTGGAAATTGAGATTTGCTTTGGGTCATTGTCTGGTTGGAAAGTCCATGTACAGCCAAGTCCCAGCCTTCTGGCGGAGGCAAACAGATTGTCAGCCAAATGTCCTGATACTTGGTGGAATTCATGATGCCATTAATGGACCTTGAATTAAAACGGCCCCTAACCATGACTGACCCACCATCATATTTCACCGTGAGTATGAGGTGCTTCTTCTTGAATGCATCTCTGTTTCAATGCCAAACATGCTGATGATGTATCTGACTGAAACGTCCAATTTTGATCTCATCTGACCGAATCACCTTGTTCCAGTCATAATTTAAATGATTTTTGGCAATTTCCAAGTGCTTGCTTCTGTGTCTTCTGGTCAGAAAAGGCTTTGTTGCAACCAAGATGCCTCCAAGGCCTGCAATTCCTTCACAGTGATTAATGGGGATTTTATTTTATGAAAAAAAATAAAATTTATAAACAAAAGAGCATTTTATTTTCTTCTCGCACCATCCTCAGTATTCAGGGGTGCAATATGTAGTCGTGTCCTGTACCCTTAAGGTTTTCAACAGTTCCATATCTTCAGAATTTTTTAAATTATTGCCCTGACGGTGTTCAGTGGCATATTCAATCCTTTAGAAATCCTCTTGTGGCCATTACCAGGTTTATGAAGGTCCATGACCATCTGCCTCTTTTGAATTGACCGTTGTTTTGTTTTCCTCATGGTGTTGGATGACAAAGGGATACTGCATGTGTATTACCTCATTTTTCTACCATAGTGAAACAGGAAGTGATGTGTAACAGCTCTGTATAGTTCCTTAACAGTTAGATAAAACTTAAATTGGTGGAATTTAATACCCGGTGGTATAATTTTGGTAAATGTTATTTACAATAATCTTTAAGGGTACCATTAATTGTGAAACATTGATTTGGAGGAAATTGATTTTTAATTAAATAACTGAATGATTTTGGTTGGTTCCATTGGAACATTAATATCTCACAGTATTTCTCACATGTTGTTATTTAGAGTTTCTCCACAAATATATTTTTTAGAATTTTCGAAGTATTATTTGTGGATTGCCAGTCGGGTGTACCAATAATTTTGGAGCCCACTGTATGTATCTTTTTAAAATGAAAAACATAGGTGTTATGTTATTGGTCAAATTGTATGAAACTTTCTGGAGGGATTGCGCAAAAAAGACCTTACTGAGCATGAGAAACATTACTGTGCATCTGGGTTTGCTGAACATCATTAGAACTGCAAGAGCGCTGTAGCTAGATGAGAGCAAAATTGTCATTAACCAACACAGACCAACGGCTTGTTTTTTTTGGAATAAGAGGAATGCAACAGGAAAGACTTCACATTTCCAGTCAAATATCGATGTCGTCCACTAATGTGTTGGGTTGCTGTCTGTGCTTCATGGCCATTAGTAAACTCAGTGGCAACATGAATTTCACCAACAGCTTGGAAATGTAATGGAAAATATGAATGTCTCTGCTTGGAGATAGAGACTTGGAAACTGGTCTAAACAGGACAATGATCAATAAAATATATAAACAGTCACAGAGGAAAGTACAAACTAGTGTAAGTGGAAAGAACATCCATGTACTGTCTGGTTCTGGAATTACATTTTCATCAATAATCCTGTGGTCTCAACTGGAGAGGACTGTTTGAGTACAAATTTATGGAGATGATGTTGAAAATTTCAGTATGGAGTAATGGTCAAATATCATGCCGAACATGGTGTCTTATTTTATTTCAAATTTTAGGAAAATCTTACAGCTGTCGTGCTTGTCGGGGTTGTTTTCTTGAAGGGAGCTTTTCATGAGGGGTGTTAATAAATCTGTGCCTGTTTGTATGCAAGTGTTATAGCATCCAGTGACATTCCTGATGAGTGTCTTGTAGCCTGTATGTGCAGGGTCAGATCCTAACATGGCTTACTGACAACTGTGGAGAGGAACTTATATGACCTGCTGAGAGGCTTGTCCTCAACTCCATCAAACGCTCTTTGGGATCTGTTGGAAACCTGACTTTGGAGCCTTGCCTAATTGCCAAATATCACTTCCTTAATGAAGTCTTTCTGGGCCGGCCCAAGATTTCGCCTGTGAAATGTGTCATGAAATGTTAGACGGGCTGATCTCTGCCTTCATGTTGCCTTGGAATGTGCCAAGAAAAGGATGGAGAAGACAAAAGAGTTTTGAAAGGAGGCAGACAGAGAGATGGTGGGAGAGAGCGAGCAAGAGAGGGACAGCCTCTCATTAAATGTGCCACCAGCTGCTATCATCCCCACCCTCGCTCTTAGCCGCTCATAAGCAGCTCATAAGCTCGTTATAGGCTCACTCCTATTCGCTCTTTCTGCGCTTCCTGCTACTCCTTGCTCCTCCCACCCCTCACCTCCCTCTCACTTTTTTTTACAGGATGTGGAGAAGTGCTCTCTGTACACGGTGTCGCGCAGCTCTCGGTCTCCAGACAGCCCCTGCTCCCCCGCGCTCACGCCCCTGGCCGCCCAGCACCAGCTGCAGCTGCTCCAACACCAGCTGCTCCAGCAGCAGCAGCAGACACAGGTCGCCGTGGCGCAGGTAAGCCGCGCACTCGCCGGTCGCGGGTCATGAGCTGCCCGTGCAGGCTACTGATGCTAGTGAAGAAGAGTGACTCAGCTTTCTGCTGAGTCAGTAGCATGCCCACTCGCTGTCATCTTCAGAAATTTTTTCAGTTTTTAATCACTCCTTTTATTGGTTCTACCCAGTGATTGTGTTTCCTCAGTTGTTGTGAAACTAGCATTGGTGACATTATTGTGGCTGAAACGCTTTCCTACTGACTTACAGTATAACCTACTCTAACTCTGTGGCCAATAATGTGTGTCTGAGCCACACTCACCGGCACTACAAATTCACTTGGCTCTCAATATTAATCTGAACAACCAGGACATACTCCTGCAGTAGGATGACTACAGATTTGCCTGGAAGCCACTACAGACAAAACAAGCTTTTCAGTGCAAGCTTACCATTTGTCTGGCAGCATGAACAGATATGTCAAATATAAATGGCAATGTTTAGTTGCAGCTGCGCCGAGTAGCATCAACCGGTGAAATACTGTTGCTTTAGAATGACTTGTGGTGCGTTCATGTACATTCTGATCTATTTTCATGTTGTCCTGACTCCTGTGTATGAGCAAGGGAATGTGTTTCTCCATACTTAACTAAAAAACGACAACAAATTATTGGGAAAAAAGTATTACATAATACTGTACACTATGCCTTTAGAAATGGCATGTGACCAAAAAAAATGGATCTGGTTAACCAAATGCATTGTGGGTAGTTGTCACAGAAAGGGCCCAAAGGTTTCGGTCTTGGAAAAGCTCATAGAATTTTGCTCTTTGCAAGAAGGCAGCTTTCAAAATGAGCAGATATTTTTGAAAGAAGCACTCAATGAACTTTCTCGGTTTGAACATCTCTTGTCTTTGCAAGTTTCAGTTAAATATGGAATTTAAATGATTTGCAATCGCTGCATTCTGTTTTTATTTTCATTTTACGCAGCATCCCCATTTTTGTGGAAATGGGGTTGCGAATTCCGATATATAAGACTTTGTCTAAGATTTGGCGTCATCTTTTAGGGCTGATGGTTAAGCAGGGAACAGAGTGAAAGTGCCTTTAAAAAGCCTTTATGGCAGTGACTTGCTGTGCTGAGACACTGAAAGAGCACAGAGGAGCCCCCTGTGAGGCTGAAATGTGCTGGATATCTCTGCTTTGTGTTCTTTTAAAATGGCTGCTGTTTCATGGCTTAGAGGTGGGTGGAGTGTTAGAGTTGCTGAATGCTAATGCATGGCACAGCTGTCAGGCACTTAAATTGTTGTGCCTCAAGGGTAATTTATGTATATAAGTTGTACACAATTTATCAGTTTGCTTAAATGGATATTGATGTCTCCTCAGTGCAATCATCGAGGCCTAATTTTAATTAGAATTATTCTAAATGTTTTTCTCCCAGGCACACAAACGCTCATGCGCCCACGCATTGCATTTTTTTTTTCAATTCTCCGCTCAATGGGTCTCATTCATGAAACGTTATTAAATTTGTGCGTAGATTTGCACATAAAAGCCTTCGTAACTAAAAACCTACTCTGGATTCATGAACACCGCGGAAAACTCAGATCTGATCGTAAACACGTGTGTATGATCATGAATACCAATCCATCGTAAAGTGACAGCGCACTCCCGGTAATCAGCTATTGGCATAAATCCCCACCCATGAATTGCCAATGAGCACCATAGAAGGAGGTGTAGATGCATCCAGTTGACCTGTCAGTCATGGCGCAAAGAAAGAAAGAGAGAGGAAGAAAAAAGAATTATTCCAAAACGGAGATATAAATAATTTTGGGTGAAGTGGAGTTAAGAAAAAACATTTTATTTTCATCTGTTAGCAGTGGTGTGACAGGGACAGGCAAAGCGAAGGCCTGGAGGGAGGAGACAGATGCTGTTAATGTTGTCTCTGTAGTACAAAGAACCCTGTCCGAGGTGAAGAGTAAATGGTCTGACATGAAACTGGAGGCAAAGAAACGCATAAGCGCACAAAAAAAATAAATAAATACATCAGCCACAGGAGGAGGAGGCTCACAGTCACAACTCGTCCCATGAATAACAAAAGGTCGCAAGTGATATTCCGGATGAAACCTGTTTTTCTGCATCACGAAATACACGGCGACTGTAGTACTTTGTGGTGCAGAAAAACAGGTTTCATCAGGAATGTCACTTGAGACCTTTTCTTATTCGTGGGACGAACTATCAACTGCAGACGAGTGCATCGCTGGCATAATTGGGGAGACCTCTTCGTCAGGAATTATACCTGACCTAGAGAGCGACATGCCTCCACTTTTTTTTTTCTATCATCATCATTCCTCATGTAGAAAGAACATGTGATCTACTTGGTCGATTAACATAGATAATTGACAATCATGAGCCTAATCTGAATTTTAAACCTGCCAGTTACCTTCTAATTTAACAAAATGTGTCGTATTTTTAATCATTTGTCATGTTTAGGATATATCACGTGTTTCAAAGGCATCTGTGTATTGTGTACATAACAAATTGTAATTTCCAATCGTGACAAGCATTATTTATATGCATTCTTAAATTTACACAAGCGCTACGCGTGGTCAGCAGCATGTGTAGATTTTGTTAGTAGCTGCGAAAAGATCGGAGCTACTAAAATATTGATGAATGCGGAGATACACAAAAATTTCCGTCTGCGAACAGTTTACACACAAATTCGTTCTGCTTTCATTTTATGAGTGAGACCCAATGTATCTGCTAGCATAGCGTCCAACCAACAGTCATACGTCTTATATACTCAAGGAGTAGTGCACCTGGTACTGTACACCTGCATTCCATAATATTAACCTTTTGATAAGGTTATTTTAGCCTGGCAAATGTTTTACAACCAGAAAATCAGGGAAAGTTGGGATGGCATGTAAAATTAAGATTAAAGACTTAGAAACTGATAGCAGTGACCATTTTCCATGTTTACATGGTGTGGTGGTCCATCGGAGTTGCCTCTGAGCCCAGAGAAGTTGATGGCGCTTCTGGACACTGTTGACAAAAGACTTTGCGGATGTATCTAGATGTTGTAGTTCTTGACAAAGTTTTGCCTTAGCAATTCTGAGCCCATGCAGTTATATTACTTCTAGGTAAATGGCTGTTCGTTATGCAGTGCTGTGTGAGTGATAAGAGATCACAGGGATTCAGCTTAGGCTTTTGCCCTTGCCCTTTATGCACAGACAGTCTTCCGGTCTCCTTGAATCTTTAAATAATGTTATGCACCATTGAGGGTGAAATATTGTAATATCCTCCTACCTCTCTTTGAGCAACATTTTATTTAAACCATGCAATGATTGGCTCAGGCATTTGTGGGTAGATTGGTAATCTGCAGCCCATCGTTGCACCTGCCGGCGTTGGCTTTCCCTGGGTGCTACTTTTGTACCAAATTAGAATTACAATCACCGCCTGACTTCAGCTGTTTCAACTCAACTCATTATTCAAACTTTTCTACCTTACTGATAGTCCTAAATTGCTCCCATCCTTACCATTTGTGGAGTGTGTTGCAGGCCTGAATAGGAGGAATAAATGTAAGGGCTGTTGACAAATTAACTGAATAGAAATGAACATAAACAGTCTTAGCCATTTGTTGCCCCCCCCCTGCAAGCTACCAGATCGGTCTCAGCACGCCTTGGTTTAAAGCTTACAAGTGTAAAAATTTACTGGATGAATGGGTACCTTTCTTGCCAGAGATATTCCTTCATTTGGTGTTTCAGTAATGATGACAGAGAGTGCTGTCTTACACGGTGATCTAAAATGTCCCATATATCGTCACCTGGTTTGTGATCTGGTGACTGTGAAGGTGGTCACATTTTCATACTTCAAAAAAACCCTTCAGTGACTCCTTTGCTCTGCGGAGCTTGGAGCCTTTGCCATCCTGGAAGAGTCCACTTTCATCATGGTGAAAATGCTTCAACATAGGATATAATGGAAATCAAACAGAATAACTCTGTATTGATTAGCCGTGACAAGGAGGACCCAAACCATGACTGGAAAATGAACATACACATCTGCAATTTTTATGTTTGTCCTCTCATTTATTTAGGTTTCCCCTTTAATTTGTCCCCCATCTGTGTATTTACAAATAAAATGATGTTAACCACACAAAACATTAAATATCTTGCCTTTATACTATCTGCTATGGAATACTAGCCAAAATAAGTTAAACAAATGGTTTGCCAGGGACAACAAACCCCGCCCCTCGCACATACTTGGACCTACTTTTCCTGAATTCAATAGGCATCTATTCTGGGTCAGTGGCAATTGCTAAACCAAATTTGGGGTGAAACTGGACATCAGTTTTGCTGCTTAAGTGTTAACAAACGAACAAACCAAACCAAAAACAACAGCCCTTGTCCTCCCACTTTGGGCGGGGTGGAGTAAAAATCACTGTTTTCTGTTATTTTGTTCATTTTCCATACCACCCCAACTCCCAGCCCCGAGTTGGGGTTGTATATCATAGATGACCAAAATCAGTAAATGTATTTGTTTTGGATAAAATTTTTTGGACATGCTCATTGACATTTATGTGCCACTAGGAGGAGCCCTCACACTTTAAGCCATAACCATAAAAAATCAGATAATGCTGAGATGAATTGCTTTCTTACGGTTGTGAAAAACGCTCTTGCTGATAATGCCAAAATATGTATTTATATTTTTAATTTTCTGGAAAATATTCAGAATGCTTATCTACATGCTGACTGAATATACTATACCCATTGCAAGACTTCCTTTCTGTAATTTAAAATCCTTTATACAAAGAAATGGAAGTAGTTCACTTAATTATTAATCTGCAATGGCATGGAATCAGAGCCTCATGTCAAAGGACTTTATCAATTGCCAATATAGTGCAACAGGAATCTGTGAAGAAAATGCAGGTGTGCATTGAAACGCTCGCACATCAAGGTTCACGTGTACACAGGTTGACAATCGTGGACTCATCAGCTTGTGAAGACCTGAAACCTGTTCCCTCGGATGTGAGGAGGGCCCTGAGAATTTTGAGTGCCTTTGTTCACGCCACTCTCTTCCTGTCTCAGGTGCAGCTCCTGAAGGATCAGATGTCAGCTGAGACTGCAGCCCGCATTGAGGCCCAGGCCCAGGTCCACCAGCTGCTGCTGCAGAACCGGGACCTCCTCCAGCACATAGCACTGCTGGTCAAGCAACTGAAGGACCTGGAGGCCAAAATTTATGGCACTGGCCAGAGTAAGGCCTCTTAAGCCCTTTGAGAGCAGTTGGGAACACTGGTTACTGACTGCATGGAGTTACTCGCATGTTCTTCATACATTTGCTCGAAGCATACTGTTCACTTTTAAAGTCTCTAAACTCAGCATTCAACTATGTAAACATACAATCTAATTCCGCTGTTTAGCTATGTAAACTGACTTGAATCCCACTGTTTGTCTGTATACAGTCCTTCTTTGACCCGCCTCTAACCCAGTGTAGCTGTGTAAACTTGCTCTGTAATTCCAACTTTCATTCCGTCAGCTCTCTCTGTGGCATTTTATAGTTTAAAAAATTGAAGTCTGGCACATGAAAGGCATTTACAAGAAAACATGGACATTTCATGAGCAACAATTTGTCAGTCATTTGCTTAAGGAAGTTGCCTGTGAGCTGAAAACTATCTAGTCAATTTTGCAAGCTGGCTTGACTGCCCAGCTGAGTCTTTGAATTTAATTTTCCTCTGCTGGAAAATGGTATCTTTCTGCAGATAAGGCTGAAATCATTTACAGACACCTAGGTCTGCTGCATAAATCTGTCTGCAGATTTTTCAGTGTGGTTTTCAGGTGAAGAATTTTGTCTCAGCACCACTTTGGTAAAGCATAATGCAATGCACATGCTTTTATTTCAAGACAGGCTTGTATTGCTGGCTTCACTGTCTTACTCATCCTCCAGAGAAAGTAGTGGGAGCTTTGTAGTTACAGCACTCAAGCTTTTTCACAAGATCAAAGGCCAAGTTGTTTCCTACCGAGCAACATGCTCACTAATGTTTGGATTCAGACTAAATATCTCTAGGGTCCCGCCTTATTATTTGTTGGAATTTCTGGGTTAAAACAAATCACAAAGCAATTCGAGCTCTGAGTGCCCCTTGAAAGTGAGCTGTGCAGAATGTGTTGCCAGTCTACTCAGTGTTATTTCTAGTGCAAATCGGGCTATATTCAGTATTTGGAGCATGTTAATGCTGTTGCTTATACAGAGGAGCAGCATTGCATTAATGTTCACCTTTGGATTAGAATGGTTGCACACTTAATTTAAGATCCTTAAGGCCTCACATTTTGCTCCTGAAGTAATGCCTTTATACACTGGACCTGACGACTAACATGTCGCAAAGCCCTTCATGGTTAGGGTTCGAGGGGGAGGGGGTAAGCATGGCTTCACTGATTGAGGAACCCACACTGTGGAATAATGAATTGAGGAATAGCAGTGCACAGAGCGCATGAAATGTTTGTTTTATTCTATGAATGGGCAGCTTAAATTGAAATTCCTTTTCCATTCATATGGAGATCTTCCTCTGTGTCACACACTCTATAGTCCACACCAACTGCTGCCCTCCCCCCCCTTCCTATTCGTGTGTGGTCCAGGTTTTTACAGAACTGAAATATTATTTAACTTTTTCAGACTTCAGACTGCTTCTTATAAAACATTTCTGAGAAGACAGTTTATTTATCCAAGTTTTGCACATCCAGGTATCCACTATGTGTGAATACTAATGACTAATTATCATTTAGGCTCCTCTAAATCACTTTGAAAATCCTGATCAGTCAGGCTGTTTTGTCAGTGACAGTAATGACCTAATTCTGATGAAGGCCATCCTTAGGGCCTAGAGTTGGATAGATGTTGTTCAATTACTGTGCATTATGAGATCGCGCTGCTCTATGTCCAGCAGTACATGTAATCTTGTCATGTGTTTCTCTGTGTGTGAAAACTCTCCTCAGATGGACAAGATATTACATGGAGCTCAGTGCTGACCCAGTCCCTCTCACTCAACCTGAAGAATCATTATAACCAAGGAACGGATCCATCAGCCACTTCAACTCCGGCGGGGGTCCCCAAGGACACCCCCAGGGCAGCTGTCCAAGTGGACTCTGCCGAGTCCTACCTCAGCCTCCTCAACCTGGGGCGCGGGAACAATGCAGCGGGCACAATCGAGAGGAACGCATTCACCAGGACAGCCAATGGGAAAGCAGGGAATGGACGGAACATAGCTGGGGCTGAAATTGTCAGAATTGACTCCCAGACTTTACAAACAGCAGACGAAAGGTAACAACATTCTTTATTTACTTTAATTTATTAATTATGACCACGTACGCAGCACACTGTGTGTGTGTGTTTTTTTTTTTTTTCATCCATTATGATGAAGAGCCCTACTTGTAATTCTGGTAAAAAGAAATCTGCTCAGGGGTATAAAAACTCATCTGCAAATTCAGGTCTGCCTTTACCAGTCCCTGTAGTCCATCCAGACTTTGCACAGATGGCTGCCCGTTCTATTACACACTGCTGTGGAATCACGCTTAACGTGAACATTTATTTTGAAATTCCAGGAGGATGAGGTGACTGGATAGGGCCAGTGTGAGCCGGGAGGAGCAGGGAAAGTGAGAGGAATGCTCTGGTTGAGAAAGAGCTGCTGCAGATGAGCACAGCCTATTCGTCGGAGCCTTGAGTATTGCTGCCCTGCTCTTCATTAGGAATGACTTGGGCCAACTATCCTCAACATGATTGTGTTGGTGTTCAAAGAGCAGGGACCGGGCGGCGGATTGAAAGCTTGGCGGCAGGGGTAGTTTAGGCTGGAAAAGATCAAGGTGATTCATAAAACTGTGTAGCTACTTTCTGATTAGCTCCAACTGAAGTCTTCCATCACTTGTCCTACAGTCTCTCTCAGCTTTGTCTTTAATCTCTCTCTCTCTCCCGCTCAGTCTTAGAGCAAAGAATTAGAATCATATTGCTCAACTCTCCCCTGGTTCTTTCATCTTTCTTTGAGAGATGTGTCAAACTGTTTTTGGGTTGATGAATGAACCCTGATTCTTTCCAGTGATGGACCTTGTCACTCTTTCAAACTAACACTGCACTACTTTTATTCTTAGGTTTTTGAGCAGAGCACCTAACATCTTTCTTTAACTCTGCCTTTGTTTTGAGTTTCATTGCTTAAATTAGATGCAAACAGCCCCTGTAACTCCAACCCCACCATATGCCACAGCAGATTATGGAGAGAGCGTAATTGTATTTGGTCGTTTTGAGTCGTCTGCAACGACTTTATTCTACATCCTGTTTTTCCCTCCAAGGAAAAAAATCTCTGTCACAGTTCAGAGACTTCAATTAATGCACTGCAAGGCCTGCTGTACCCACATCTGTAACCCCCATCCTGAGGACGCGTTCCAGAACAAACACGCAACTCTCTGCCCTCCGAACTTGAAAACATACCCCTCTCACATGAGCAAAGAATAGCTTTCAAGGAGTCCAAGAAATTAAGAATTCACTGGGTATGGTACGGAGTGAGTTTGAGTTGCTTGCTAATCATTCGTTCCTTTTGAATAGTATTTGGAGCTTTGTACTTAATCAATCTCAAAAGCTGATTGCCTATGCAAATGGTATCATCCATTTAATGCTGGACATACTCCATTTTATGTGCCATTATAATGAACAACCGCAATGTTAAGGTCATAAATGTGGCCAGGTCTTTCATATTATGCAGCTGTTCTGAGCTACACATGACATTTAATGTTTGCTTTACTGCAACAAAAGAAACCATTTACTTTACAAACCCTATGACTTGCTCATGCTCAACAGTCGTTCTCAAACGTGGTCCTGAGGACCCCCGTACATGCTGGTTTTTGTTCCAACCGCAGTTAAAATCCCACAATGTTAATGAGCTGTCAATTTTTCTTCATCACATGCTTTTTTGTTTGCCTGCCTGTAAGTATGAGGGAGGCCCTATGCATATTCTCATTATGGTTATTGAGCAAATATTTACAAACATTCATTTTCATTACTTATTTGTATAACTAAATTGCCTCTCCCATCTCTCATATGAATGCCCTCTGTCTCTCCTTCCTTTCAACTACTTGTGTGTTTTTTAGAAATAATATCTCCTTTGATTAGTTGCCATCTTGTTTGGTCCCTCAATCCCCGGCTGTGTCTTGTTCCAGAACTCCCCTGTCTCTTGCATCAGTGACGTATTTATGCCCCCTCTTTTGAGTTGCAAATTACAGGGATGTAATTTGCTATGTGTGCTTTGTACCAGTCGGTATTTACTAGTTAAACTCCTCGTCTTTTGAAAGTGAAACTGTTTTAATGGTAGTAATTTACAGAAGTTTCCTTCTTAGTTCGCTTGATAGGAACAAGTTCCCAAGCCTTTCTCACAGTCTCCAGAATTGGACTGCGTTCCCTCTGATCCTCTTTCAGATTGTACCTATGTCCAGTTTATTAGGAAAAAGTTACCAATCTTTCTACCATCATCTGGATTGATACCGCGTTCCCCCTAAGCTACTCCTACCTGCCTTTGTCAAGGTGTGCACTCCATTTGGAAGTCATCGTGGAAAGCCACTGGCCAGAGATTGGCAAAGCCTACACTGCTTTGCCCTGAACATCTGAACTAAACTGAGCTTTTCTCTTCTTGACTTTGTCCCACTGGTACAATACTGCTATGAATAAACTCTACTGTTGGATTGTTCCCTACCTCCACGCTTGATCAGGGCTCGAATTAGGATTTTTTAACCGCGTGCACACCCAGATTTTGAAAATGGGTGCAGTCCTGCGTGTTTAGGTGCACAGTCTAAAATTTGCTTAATACAATAAAAAAGGCCGCTTTGCAGCAGTATAAAATAAATAAACAAATATTCTTAAACTAAGGTTCTTTGATATTGGTGGGATAAGATTTTATTACAATCATGCTGCATATAAGAAAAATAATGGAAAAAACCCAGAAGAAATCGGTTAAACTGAGTGTACAATTGTTATTTATCACAGTCAGATAATATCCAATCTATAATTTAATTTCACTTTGCTTGACTTGACAGAGAAACCAAAGTAGTTTTCCACAACTCCATCACAGGACCTCTCTGGCCTCAACAGTAGCAACAGTGCTGCTTTTTGATGTTAAAATACAAAAACATTCTTCATAACTCCATAATTACAGCGCCCTCCATAGTTATTGGCACCCCTAGTTAAGGTGTGTTAAAAGCCTTAAAATAAATTACATTTTTTTTGCAGAAGCATAGCAAAATGTGACCTTCAACTCAAGAGAATTTTAAAGGGAAAAAAATCCCTGACTAAGAAATTTTTATTTTTCGTAAAATCACCTGTTCCACAATTATTGGCACCCCTAACAATTCATAGAAAATAAATGTAATTGAAGTATTTCTGCCATTTCTACAGTAGTTTACAAAGTTGATCAGAGTATCTAGGAACATTTAATAATAATTCATCACTTCCTGTTTTGCTAATATGATGTGACACAGAGGCCATTTCTCTTATCCACTCTTCAAACATAGGAAAGACAGAGGAACACACCATTCAAGTAAGTCAGATGTGTGTCGACCTTCACAAGTCTGGCAATGGCTACAAGAAAATAGCCACTCGCCTGCACCTGCCCATATGTACTGTCAGAGGAATCATTAAAAAGTTTAAAACAACTGGAACAGTGGTAAACAAGCCTGGACAAGGACGCAAGGTTATTTTTCCACCACGCACAGTGAGGTGGATGGTAAAAGAAATAAAAAGTTCTTCAAAGCTCACTGTTAAAGAATTGCAACCAATGGTAGCATCTAGGGGTTACAAAGTCTCCAAAACAACCACCAGGCGCTATCTACATGCCAACAAGCTGTTAGGGAGGCATGCACGGAAAAAACCTTTTCTCATTCACAATCATAAACACAAACGTCTTGAGTTGGCTAAGCGGTACTGGGACTTCAACTGGGGCCCCGTGCTTTTTGGCAACAAACACTCTAAGTGGGTCTGATAGAACACAAAAGATGAGTATGCAGAAAAGCACCTCATGCCCACTGTGAAGTATGGGGGAGGATCGGTGATGCTGTGGGCCTGTTTCTCTTCCAGAGGCCCTGGGAACCTTGTTAGGGTGCATGGCATCATGAACGCTTTGAAATACCAGGACATTTTATATCAAAATCTGGTGGCCTCTGCCCGAAAGCTGAAGATGGGTCATCACTTGGTCTTTCAGCAAGACAATGACCCTAAACATGTGGCCAAATCTACACAGAAATGGTTTACCTGACACAGAATTGTGTGAAGCGCATCAGACGTGAATGTAAGAGAGGAATTATTTTCCCATTGCAAGCAATGAACAAATGTACCGAAGACTGGGTAAGCACATTCAGGCAAATCTGTGCCGCAAATTTTTAACATTTTTTATTTAATAATTGAACAAGATTCGCACACAATGGCCAAATTAAATAATCAAGCAAACACATTCAGGCAAATTGCGCGCGGAACTACACAAAGTTAAGGTCTTGAAAATCATCCTCCTCTACTCGACAATTGCTTTCACCTCCTTCCCATTTACTTTGCTCAAGTTGCAATCAAACAGTTGATTCGCTCAATGAACAATATTTATAGCTATCCATATATTCAGACATTTTGACATTGTATGCACCATGCACATGAATGCATGTGGCAGCCACAGTCACGTCATGATCTTGTTATTTCTTATGCCACAAGTGGCGTTAATGGCAGCCTCCTTGAAACAGCCTTAGGGCACAATTACAGCTAATTAATGGTCATTTAAAAGAACAGAGGGTATGTGCGGACAAAAAATCGACCGTGGATATTATGTTGGAGTATTAGATCAAGTCAAAATGGATAGTTCTGCATAGTCCTCCTTTAATCACCCAGCAGCGACTTACATCCAACGAGTAAGTGCATACATCAACCAACGAGAATCTTCAAACATGAATCTCAATTACAATTTCCCAACTGTCTACCTGAGTATGCGCGTGCATAATTTCAAGTGTCCACCCAATCAGTGTAAAACCTCATTTATTTTTCCCGTTAGGACACAGTCCCATTCGGGAAAGTCCTGATCTGTGCTGGCGGCGCCTCCTGGTGCTGTGGAGGGCAGATGTCCCACAAACTCCCTGGTCCTGGATGGAAATTCTTTGATGAGAAATACACATTACGCGCTCAGCCAGTGTTAACACATACGCGGCCTCAGACCAAATGTGTTCCACAGTCTTGTCGACCCATCGATTTAGTCATTAATTGTCGTCCTTTACCAATAAAAGTTATCATTCCACGAACAGATAGGAAAGATAGGGGAACAGATTGCAATCTATTCGTTCAATCGACTTATCGTGACTTTCAAGATGGAGGCAACTGGAAACTACCTCAAGGTACTGTTTGAATAAACAGTCTTTTTTAATAAACTACCTGTGCATTTTCAAAGTTCTCAGTGCCTCGTTTTAAATGTCAGGGTCCTTGGAATTCTACTAATGAAGTGTGGAGCTACTTTGAGCCTTGTTAATGATGAAAAAATAGCGATTTCTTTGCCTGGCAACGCTGTGCCCAATTCACTACCATTGTAAGCCTGTTGGGAGCTTCGGCTAAAATGCCATGTATTTTGAAATGTTGCGTGCGTACGGAGGTGGAGTATTCGACAAAAGTTAGTACTCGTTATCATGTTTCAATACACCCCAGGTGAATTTCACACCGGAATTCTCCTTTAAGTTGTCCTATCCAAGTTGTTTTACTTTTAATGAGTACACACAAGCTTGAATGAACACATTTTGTCATAAATATATTCAGAAGCCATTCATCTGTTTTAGATAGTATAAATTGACAGTAAAAGCCTGATTGTCTGCCTTCACAGTCATACTCTGTCAGCAGAATCTAAATGGGTTTGCATTAGCTTTCTAACTGATGGTACCCCTGCCTGTTAGTGTGCGCCAGGGTCCTACCGCGAGACAGGAGGCTGCCCTGCTAGATCCTCATCTTCCCTTTCATCTGGCCTCTTTCTGAGGGAATGGCATATCCAGCAAGGAGATGTGTGATCTGATATGTGAAATTAGGGAAATCAGTTGACAGGGAGCTCTTGGCATGCTCTCTTTGTATGATGTAATTAATCTGAATGCTGAAAGGCCTCGGCTGAAAACATTTAAGTGGAATGCGGCCCCTGCTCACTGCCCACAGTGTGAGGTTCATTTGGGAGCAGTTAAATGAGAAGACTTGACCTTTCCAATTGCGTAAATATTCATTGATTGACTCATGTTTCAGAGAGGGAGAGCTGTCAGGCATAATAAAGCTTTTATTTTACCAGGGAGATGTCCTAAAAAGCAAGGTCAAGATAACGGTGGTTCAAAAGTACACCATGGTTACTGCCAGCCCCCCCCCCCCAAAAAAAAAAAAAATTATATCTTTTCTGTTCTGTCATCCCCCCTCCTCCGGCGCCAACATAAACCCCTACTATTTATGCCCCTCATGTTCTGCTGTTGGCCGTGGAAATGCCTTATACTACTGCACCACAATGTACTTAGGAAAAAAACTGCTTTGGCTTTGTCATGTTTCTTGCTAGAGTTAACATCTGGTCTCCAATTAGAGGAGCTGGCCTCAAGGCAAAGGAAAACTGTGCTTTTTTTAAACTGAAGGGAAGCTTCAATAGAAGAACATTGCATTCTGAATGAAGGAAATTAGCTGCTGATCATTAGCAATGGGGAAGAGAAAACAGATTCTAACATCTCAGTCTGAGTACATGTTTGTCAAGTTTGCGATGGCCAAAAGCAGATTCGTGTCAGTAAGACAGGATATTCTTGATTTCGTGTCTGACCTAGAGAGCCAACACCACAATAAAATGGATTGTAACAGACTGAAATGGTAAAACCAGGGCAGAGTCCATGCCCACAGTGGGAGGCAAAGGCTCTTTGCACCAGATACAGGCTTTGTGTGGTGGTGCTGTTGGCTTCCAAATTTCCAAAGCAAATCAGTATGTATGGTATGGAGTGCCTTTAACAGCTGCTGTTCCTGCCTGTTTCCCTGTGCAACAGCGGCTCCTATCAAATACTGCATAACCTGGGGAAATGGTCCCTTCGCACATTTTTAGATGTAAAACCTTAAACTTATGCGTCTTCTTGACCTTAGCACAGTGGTTGGAAGTGATGTTAAAAAGCTAGGTTGCTTGGTGTTAAGATAATGTTCAGTCTCTAAACAACATCTTGTTTTATGTAGTTTTTTTTTTTTTTTTACTGGAAAACAAACGAATACCTGTTCGTTAGGATTATCTTTCATCCAAGCTGGAAACGAAATGATTTCATATTGACGATGAACAGTAGCCTGCAAATGATGTGCAATCAGGCATGTATTCAGTCATCTTGTTCTTCAGCCAATCATTCAGCTGCGGTGAGACTGAAGACTCTCCCCTGGAATTCTCCATTTAAACCGCTGCCTCCCAGTCTTCTTATGGTCCGTCGTTTATGTTCGGCGCAATGTGGTGAATTATTCACACTTACTAAATGATTAAACTTGAACACAAAAATTTAAACTTTCAGATAAACTTTCATGCCTATTTAAGTTATGAAACGTGCACACTCACATAATCTTTGTCTGTCTTATTTCATTTTTTCCCCAGAATATTCAAAGTACAATTCGTGTACATCTTGTATAGTGTTAATATTCTTGTAACAGACTGATGAAAGGTTTGTTGAAAAGTGTCTGCAGTACTGTGTGTGAATACTGCATGTGTATTATTTACTTAGCTGCCTCATAAATAAACTCCCCTCGGGAGATTACATTGCAATATATAAAGATTGTTTTGGTGTGGTTGGATATTTGATGAAGCTTTTGTTTGAATCTATTTTTGTACCCTCAGTATTTGAGCATTTCTGTGTGCGTATGTGTGCGTGTGCGTGTGCGTGTGTGTGTGTGTGTGTGTGTGTGTGTGTGCACTTGTATGTGTATGCGACCAAGTGCACTAGTTTCCGCACTGTATTTTCTCAGCAAGCATGTTCTGGACACCGAAAGTCAATAATTCCTCTCCCCAGTTACCAGATTCTCAAAGATTACCTGTTAGTAAGTTGAGGCAATTATTTGAAATACTGAAAATAACTGTCTGTGCCTGTGTAATTGCAGTGCCCCATGACCTGACTGCCTTTGATTAGTTCTTGTTTAGCAAACTGAGGGTGCCTTCATAGAGTCATGTTTCATTGGAGAACATTAGCATTCAAGTCAGGTCTACCCTATACAGCCAATCAGCAGTGTTGAGTTCCTCAAATGTGCCTTTAACCCCCTTCTGTGCTATGATATCATCTCCCAAGATAGCAGACAGTTAACAGCCCCTCAAACCTATGCACAGGGTTTCAGGTAATATTTTGCTGCTGGCTAACTTGTTGGATTGTTGCAAATTAGCCCTGCCGTTTTATTAATTTCTTTGGTTGTTTGCTTTGCATATTTTCTGTCACAATGCTTCCTTTGTTGCACTGCAGTGCTTGAAAAAAAATCAAAAGCAGTGCTTGGAGTGTGACCCATTTTGAGGAACCAACATTTCAGGGAATTTTCAGAGTCAGCAGCTATCATTTGCATTTTAATGATAAGATTCGTTTTGTAATGTCACTTCAATTTTCTCTTGCGCAGATGGGGGGTCTCGTTTTCTCCCTAGTTTTCAAGGCCGTGTTGTGAAACTCAGCGTTAGTTGCCGGAACCTCTGCTTTCAATTCAGGAGAGCACAGGCACATATGCACTCTCGTTCAGAGCAAACAATGACAAACAATGCCACATCCCAAAGAACCGCAGCTTATAGAAATGACACGGAAAGACATTTCTCATACAAAGCGACAACCAGTAAGGGTCGCTAAAGAGCGATGAGATAGACGTCTGAATCATCTGCAAATGTGGGTAACACTGCTCCTAATCATGCACTGTCTGGATTTAATTCTGGGCCCGGGGACCCACCCACACACTGAAACCATGGATTAAGCAAATGTGTCTCCCAGCCTCTCTGGTGAAAAGCAATTTTATCAGGTCTGAAAATTTAAAGTCTATTTTGTAATTAGAACCATGGCGAGTTACGGCCATGTATTTTATTGAGCTCTTTCAAGTCAGCCAGGTTGAGACCCTTTCCACTGAGAATACACCTGGTCTAAATTCAGACCTAATATGCAGATGTTGCATCTGTTCCCCTGGAATTGTTTCCGCATGCCATCTGCAGCCTTTATTCTGAGGATTTGATGGTGAAATGTGATACTCCCAGTCACCATAACCTGACTAAACACTAAAAGCAATTTTTAAATTATGACTTCATTTACGGAAGGAAAAAAAGCTATCAGCCCTACCTGGCCCAATGTGAAAAATTAATTGCCCCCTTATTTCCTAAATCAACTTATTAAACTAATTTAAATTATAGTTGGGTTCAGCTTCTCCAGACTAACCCAGGCATGATTATTACCAGCCGTGCTAAATCTAAATATCCCTGAAATACTACTTGTGATGTAAAATAGGCAAACGCATTATGCCACAATAAAAAAAAAAAAATTCATTCAAGAACCGACGAGAAACAAAGTTGTTAACATCTATCAGTTTGGAAAGGGTTATAAAGCCATTTTAAAGCTTTGGGTCTCCAGTTAACTATGGTCAGAGCCTTTATTGGCAAATAAAGAAAATTTGGAACTGTGGTGAACCTTCCCAGAAGTAGCCGGCCAACAGAATTTCCTCCAAGAACGGATCAACGACTCATCCAGATGGCTGCAGAAGAACCTGGACTAACATCCAAAGAAATTCTGGCCTCACTTGTCTCAGTTACGGGTAGTGTTTATAATTCTACAATACGAAAGAAACTGGGCAAAGATGGCATCCATGGGAGAGCAGCAAGGTGAAAACCACCACTGATCAAAAATAACACAAAAACTTGTGGCAAAATAACATCTTGATGTCCCCACCCAAGACTCTTGGGATCATATTTTGTGGACTGAAGAGTCAACCTTGGAACTTCTCAGAAGATGAAGTTCCTGTTACATCTGGCGTAAAGCTAACACAGCATTCCACAGCTAGAACATCATACCAACAGTGAAACATGTTGGTGTACTGTGATAGTCTGGGGCTACTTTGCTGCCTCAGGACCTGGGCGACTGGCCATAATTGATTGAGCCATGAATTTGAAAATCATGATTTAGAATGTCCAGCCATCGGTTCATGCCCCAGAGCTCAAGTGCAGTTAGATAGTGCAGGGGAACAATAAGTTGAAGCACGCAAGCATGTCCACCTCTGATAGCCTGTAAAAGCTCACAATCAAGGTTTTATTATGGCCTAGTTAAAGTCCTGACTTTTCCTGAATCTGTGTGAGATGCAGAGACATAACCTTAAACAGGCAGTTCATTCACAAAAGCCACAGCTTACACGGTGGCTGGAGTAAAATAATTTTGGAAAGAGGACTGAGGTGAATGTCCTCCAAAGCAATGTAAACAAGTCATTGCAGGTTATTGCAGTTGTTTGATTGCAGTTGCTGCCTCTAACGGTGGCACAAACAGTTATTACGTTTATAGGGGGCAAGTATTTTTTTCTCTTTTAATAAAGGTTTTGAATTACTCTTTACCCTCAATAAATGTAATGATCATCTCAAAGTTTAGTTTTGTGTTATCTCACACTGTCTTTGTCTTATTGCAGTTTGTTGGATGACATGAAACATTTATATGTGACATATTAGCAAAAATAGAAGCGTTTGAGAATGGGGAAAATGCTTTTTCACAGCACTGTAAATCCCATTACTCAACCACTAAAGATCAACATATTCCACTTCCCACTCAGGCATCATCCACCGCATTAACTGCCTCCTGCTCCAATTCATCCCTGCCCATTGACCCCAGATCCTGTTTCCGTACTTTAGCCAAGACAGTCTGTCCGTTTCTGTCCTATCTTACATCATGCTGTACTGCTCTCGGTTTAGCTCACTGCTGTTGTGTGAGAGGCCAGGCTACTCGTTGTTAAGTCAATATGCCGCGGAACAGGCCGCTTCAACCTTCCTTCTCTCCGGTGCAGGTGCGAAGACTCCTCACTCCTGCTCATCCTCTTCCTAATCTAGAGTCCCCACCCCCACCCCACACCCCACCCCCTGAAGTCAGCCCACCCTGCGGGCTGCACCAGATGGAAGCCTTTCTCCTATTGGCCATTCATACATCTCTCGCTGAATACACACAGCTCTACCAGATCACCCGCCCTCCCCTCCCCCTACCCCACTTCCACTTCTCCTCCTCCTCCAGCTGTAGTCTGTCCATCTCATTCTGCAGAGTCCTGGAGGGATGTGAGTATACTGAAGCATGTGCGTCTCACATGCATGCTGGTCCCGTTTCTCCATTCAGCCTCCCAGGACTCAAGAGTTCCTTAAAATGGCTTAGCCACATGTTGTAGAACAGAAGGGCTCTTGAATCTTATTTCTGTGACAATTAACTACACGCCCATATATTTTCCTATACTTTTCCACTAAAGGATTCTCTCGTTAACATTAATTTGATGAGGAGCTTATTTGGGTGGTATTAGAGTGGACTTCTTAAGCATGGTTTTCCTTTTTATCACCTTATTATCACCCGCCGCGCGATTAGCGCGAAGTGGGGGATATAGTATTGGGCTCCGTACGTACGTACGTGTGTACGTACGTACGCATAAAATTCGAGGCGGCGGGGGATATTGCCATGTTAGTGACAGATACTTGTTCAGGCTTTGTATTCTGTCTGAATTTCCCGTTCTAGTTTGCATTTGTGTTTATTGTTTTGAGGAGGTGGTGTCATGGTATTGTGAAAAGTGAAGACTAGTTAAAAAGTGCTCCCAGGCCGTGTAGGGTCTGGAAGGTGTCTGCAGAGAGGAAGTGAAGCCATCAGTAGGGCCTGCTGTTCAGGGCAGTCTTTCAGCAAGTGTGTCTAATTCTGCCTGCCTCCTGCAGATTACCAGATACATAGATATGCAAGCATACAGATGGCCAGATACATGTACATAAGTGCGCACACACGCAACACTCAGACATGCACACACAAACCGAGACAAGCATGTAAACTTTCCTTGTGGCGGCCACAAGAATAAACATCTTGATTGTGAGTCATTCAGAGAAACTGAAAGCAATATACCAGAAGACATTTTTATGGTTTTGTATCTTCCTAATGGTCTCCTGGGTTTCATGGAACACTCTTCATCAAGCTATGAAAATTACCTTCATTTCCCATGGGGAACACCGAGCAGAGCTGCTATTACTACTTACCAAATCAGGAGCCATTTATACTTAGCTTTGTATTCATTTTATAATCAGCTGTTTCATTGGATGATGAGAGTGGTCCAGAAATTCTTGGGAGTTTTCTTTTATATATTTACCATCCAAAACACTGCCCTTAGACATCCCGATAAATGTCCGATTCCTATCAGTTCAATCGTATCAGGTTTAGTGGCAGTTTATTAGCATGTTTAAAAAAAGCTGCCTTTGCGCCTCATATGATTGAACTACATAACGAAGCATTCCATACGCAGAAACAAGTCAAATCTAGGACATCCATTCCAATTTCATTATATATATTTGCAATGTCTCATTCTTTTAAGCCAAACTAAGGCCAGGCTGCAAAGAGACTTGGTGTTCTCTGGTCATTGTTGAAGTCATAAAGTAGGAATATTTATATAAATAAAACATCACATTTTTCCTTTTTAAATATTAGATTTTTGGACCACGTTCATGAATGTGGAAGCCTGGCTGCTGTTTGTGTGTTTTCATTTAAAATGGATACTACAAATTGGCCACAGCTGATATGGCAGGAAAAATACTGTATGTGATAATACTTCAGATGACTGCAAACAGAATACCTTGTTTGTTTGCTACTGGCTATATACCACAATTAACAGATTCTTAGAAGAGTATTAGATTTGCAAAACATAATTCACATCATCATCCAAAGCAGTCGGATGAGATTACAAATCAGGTGCTCAGTGGATATGTTTATGTTTCTTAATGATTTATCACTTTCACCAAAAAGGTACGAAAATGCACCAAAAAAGTTTATATGATTGTTACTGGAGTGGAACCCTGTCGGTGAGAAAATTGTACTCTTAACTGGCAATGCAACATTCATTTTGAACTTTTTGCTTGTTACAGGTCGTTATTAGTTCCCATTTTTTTTCCTTCTGGTGACATTGTAAAAACTGGGTGAAGATCGAAAATGTACCTTCACTGTACACCCTAGTGCAAATTAACTGTAATAAGCTGCAATTTTTTTCAGTCTTTCATACAAATTCATGTTCTCAAGCAAAAACCTGCCTTTTTCTCTTTGTTTTTCATTTCTTTCAGCAGGACGAAATGAAATGACACCATTTAAGAAATCTCATAATATTTGTGGGGTGCGTGATGTAAAAATTGTGCATATGCAGTCATTACATCAATCGGTTTTGCACCATGTGTTTGTCGGTTATTTGTGGTCTTTTGTTTTCCTGGCTAGTTAATTGAATATCAGATGTTGTCTGTGATGCACGTGCCCCAGTGAAAGTACACAAAGATTCTGATTTTGCACAAACACGTCAGCAAGTCATACAGGGATATAGCAAGTACAGTTGATGTCAGTCTTTTAGTCTTAACAACTGAGGAGGTCATTTTACGTATATTTATATGAGTAAATCAATATGATTCATATTAAATGTCCAGTTGAAATTTGAAGATTTGTTGTCATAACCTTTATAAAATGAGCTCTAATTTATCAGTCCTTTAGCACTGCTGTTTTATAAAGCAGTGCACTCGGTGTTTGCGTTGCCCTGTAGAGTTAGAAAAACTTTTCTTTCCCCAGGTGGAGGATTTATCCTGAAGGCATGCGCCATTGTGTACATTAGAAATTCCATATTATTTTCAGCTCCGTACCTTCCTGCACATATTCTTTTTGGCCGTTTGATGCCATTACTTCCTATCCTGGAATGAGCATCTGGGCTAAGGGAATGGTACACTCGACGTGAGAGCCTGCAGAACTGCTGACTAAGGCAAAATGTAAATGGGAGAGAATTGACTCTGAAAGATCCAAAGGTGCTCAAGTGAGAGTCGTAAACAGCGTCGCTCAGCTGATGCTGGGAAGCAGGGAACGTGCGCTCGGCCCCAGTCGAAATTCCGTCGCAGTGACTGAACACACCTGCCTGCAGAGAGGATTTACGCCACCGCAGGATTCGTTTATTTTCCATGTATAAAATATGCCTTGTTTCTGCGGAGACCACCAAACCTCCCCCCCAAAACTACCATCCATGGTAAAATTCATCTTTTCTCAGCAAACATCTCACTGAAATCTTCAGACAAATGGAGTTTGGGACCTGGATCATATTTAGATCCCTGAATATGTATGTTTTCTTTATGTGCCGTGTTGTACAGTCACATTCCAGTCCTGGAAGAGGGCCAGGGGTTGGGCTGAATGGAAAAGGGGAAGTACTGTACGGTTGGACCGGAGCTTGGTTCTGTGTTGGACGCGAGCGGTTTTTGTGGGTTTCTGGCGAGGCTGGATGACTGCATTGCTATTTTTAGCAGCGGTGTTAGGTGCTGCTGAGGAAAGCCCACGGTTCCCTGTCTGGGGGGGAGAGTGTGGGACTGAGATAAGCACTGCCAGACAGTCCTCTCCGCGTTCAGCCACGAGCAGAGCATGCGCACGCCCCTCCCGCATTCACATGCACTGCTTTAAGGCAAAACACCAAATGCGGCAAAATTAAAAACGAGGCTGCTAATAGGAAACCCATTAAGGGATCTGATTAAATCGAACCTTTGGCCTGTATGTTGGCTAGAAAATATTCACATATCGTAGCCAGTATTTGTTGTAGTAAATTGCACATTTTATTTGCTGAAATATAGAAAAATGGTACTGGTTCAGAGTTTGTAGGTAGCAGACAGGTCAGGAGTTGATTTAATTCCCGACAATTATGAGATGATTGGGAGCAACATGTCGAAGAGTTTATTTGCTTAATTAGTCTGTTTGGTTTTGCAGAAGCACAGAGAATCTAATTTAGCCATTTAATTTGTTCAATTTTTGTTTTTACAGATTTCGGCAGATTATCCCAAAGCTAAACCCTCCACCCCCGTCAATGAACCGCAAACGTCCCAACAGGACAGTCTCCCCAGGACAGGAGCCTGACCTCCGAACGGCGCCGCTAACCCCTCCCGACGAGGCGAACGGCGGAGCGAGCCCGGACAACAGCGGCTCCCTCCCTGACATCACGCCCTGCTCCTTCTCCTCGTCCTGCGACTTCCGGTCCCTTAGCAACGGGGACAGCGGCTCCTGCTCTGCCAGCGAGGATTCGGGAGTGCGCTCTGAGGAGAAGTCCCTCCTCTCGGCCCAGCCGGAGGACCTGTTGGAGGATCCCTGCACCTTCCTGTCGGCCTCCAGCAGCTGCAGCAGCCACATGGAGGACAGGGCGGGGTTCAGCTGCCCCCTGCCCGTCCCAGACACCCCCAGCCCCGTCAGGACCTCCAGAGGCTACGACCACACCGGTCCTTTCTCCTCCCCTGTCAACGAGACCTGTCTCCACATCAGCTTCTCCGAGGACGAGCTGCTAGACGCTAGCGCGGAGGACTTTGGTACTCCACAGTGCAGCTAGGGGCCAGGAACCAATCACTCTTCTGACCTCCTTAAAAGTACTGCCTAGACCCCAAATACATCCTTGTGACAAGGACACTCAAACCTGATGCATTCTGTCACACCGCACTTCTGCGATGGCATCCGTAATGCACCCATTTCAGCTGGATTTGTTTCCGTTGACTCATTTTGAATAATTGAATCATGTCCACAGTAAGGGGTGAAGGTCACATACACTTTAGATGAAGCGTTGGTTTGAAGGCTTTATATGGCTAGTATAATGCCTTCATAAATGAGACATAACGTCATCATAAATCATACATAAGCAAATGTCATGCTTTGTAAAGGGTGAAATAACACATCCTTATTCAGCAGGTGATGCCAGATGTGACAATGACAATGTCACTATTATTAATATTTAGCCACTAGCCAAGTGACATTGTCAGTGATATCACATCTGGAATCAAATGCTGAATAAGGATGTGTTATTCCACCCTTTAGAAAGCATGACATTTGCCGTATAAAGCCTTTATGAGCAACACTTCATGTAAAGTGTGACCAGGGTGACATTGATCTGTAGGAGGGTGGCCCACTCTCACAGTTGAGTTATTGCTGTAACTAATGGTCTATCCCACGTATGTCACTCAAATTGTGGCAATGTAAACCACTAACAACTTGCTGAAGACCTATTTTTCATCTATCCATTCCCTGGGATCATTAGGATTTCATAAGACACTGCTAGCATTATGTGAGGGCATAGACATTTTATAGATTGAAAACATTCATAATTATTTATTAGCTGCCTAGAAATAATTAGATAATAGTGTGCCCACTTCTTTTGCAGAAAGACTGCATCTGCAAGCATAGTTTAGAGGACACCATCAGGTCTGCTTGACAATTATGAACAATAAAAGCAGTTTTTAATTAGTTTTTCTTTTAATGGGGCGTGGTTTTGTTAGGAAAAGTGGGTTAATGACTTGGCCCCCAGTAAATATTTTTGTTTTGTGATAAAGCTGCAGCTCATAGGCCTTGGAAAGTTGGATAGAGTATAAAGAAAAGATCCTGTATGTTAAGTGGAAGAAAACAAAGTGAAAAATGGAGAATGCAGTGAGAAGGAAATGTAGGGGTTTCCACCACTTGTTAAATATCAGAGTTTATTTTGTGCATTATGCATCTGAGAATCAGCCCTACGATGGTCTTCATCCATGTAATTCCTCAAACTAAACAGTGTGCTAAATTATGTTCTTTCAAGCAGATAGACCTTTGAAATACACCTTGTATTTTAGGGAGATAGTCTCTCTGAACGATTTGCCTAGCGAATTGTAGGAGCACTTATTCTATTTTCAGTTCTATTTGGCTCAGGCTGTCATCATACCGTACAGCCACCCAGCTGCTGACTCAAACAATGTTTTTAATAATGAATTCAATGCTACCATCATACTAAAACACTGAAGACAAGGATGTTGTGCTAGGATACTAACATTGCAGTCAGAAAGCTCTACTGGTCAGACATGTTTTGCTGAAAACAATTCACTTTTATTTATTTCCATTGATTTTGTGTCCATTTATGATTATTATTTCGCTAAAAATTTGCAGATTACTGAAACAATTAGTATTTTTCTTGAATGAAATTATTGACAACCTGCAATTAAGGTTTTGCAGTGTAGAAATTGATTTAATCTAACAATCGTCATGCAATGGATGAAAAAAAAGAACCTTTTTATTAATTTTGAATTCCTCGCACCAATGCCTAAGCTTGTGCGAAGTTTATGAGATGTTTTTCATTGCCATCATTGTTTCTACTGAAAAGAAAATAATTCTTGTGATCTGAAAATGAGTAATAATTATAGAACAAGCATGAAAACTTATCAGACCTTGAGCTGGAGGAACTGTTTTAAACATCTGATTGGGCCACCGTTTTCCAGAGCAGTATAATGAAATGAAATGCTTCATTTCTGAAATGTAGTGAATAATCAAGGTGCAATTAAGGTAAAATGCCATATAAAGAATTTTGCTTTTGTGTGGTCCATTTACTAGGATACTCTCCAGCTTGGCATTGTAAAAATGAAACCGTCTGAAAGAGGCAATAATTGTGGAACACATAGCCACCTGAAAAAGAAACACAGGTTTAATTGTCTTCCTTTAAAAAGTAGTCTCTGTCTAACTCTGCTGCAATTTTTTCTATCCGTGTACATTATGGCGAGAGGGCGGTGATTTGAAAGCGATGAATGGTGTGCTGCTAATGAATCTGACTTGCGACCCAGAATCCAGTCAATATCACTGCAGCAGCCTCTTTTCCTGCAGTTATAATCCTCTCCAAATGTACTCTGAACAAAGGAAAAATAAATTACTATGTTCTGTATTGACTGTGTTCTGGCTCTGAATGAGCAATGAAGTCCACAATGAGGTCACACAAGAGAGTTGGCTTGAGATGCATTCCAAGTAAGGCTTTGATTCGTTGGAAAAGGTTTTGCCATGTTGAAGATTTGTCATGGTTGAGGATGAGGGAAGAATGCGACAGAGGCATACTGGGAGTGGGCCCAATGAGTCAAACAATGAGAAAAGGCAGCCCACGCTCAACAGCAATTAGCAAGGAAACAATAAAGCAGCTGGTTAAAAGACTATTTAAAATCGCACTGTGGTTTTTCTTTCATGGTATTATTCATGTGTTCTCAAATAGTCATTCACACTGGCAATGAATTTCAATATTATCCTCACTTAGACAGAGGAAACAACTGAAATCTCAAGTGACAAGGCACACAAGCTGTGTTTGCATTTGTTCTTAGTGTTGTGTAATTAAAGTGATGACGGGGTTTGGTTGTAACTACATGGGAGGGATACGTAAAATAGAAGTCTGGTGTCAGGATCCACTGACTCAGTCTGCATGAATAGAGGTACTAGAGTGAAAAACAACCAATTTAGCCAGGAGCTGTTTTTGTATTGTTAAACCTATTTATGTAATGGCTCATATATGTGACATATTGACCTGTGTTTGTCAGGTGATATGGTAACACTAGATAGAAACAGGGCATGTGTACTTTAGGGAACAATACTTAGAAAAAGAACTGGTGGATCCATTATGAGTGGATGAACTAAGAAAAGGCAGGCTGCAGCCAAAAATTGTAAAATTTTGTGGATCCAGAGTGACTTGTAGTGCTCTAAATTTGATGTACGTCTTTGGTTTGGTTTAAATATTATCTTACTAAGGAATGGATTTACCGATTAGGAAATGAAGTTGGCCACAAGCCCAGAGGTAACACACCCTCAAGGGGTACCTAACAAAGCTGCAGATTAGCATATACTTAGTATGAACGGAGGAAAGATGAATGCTTGTCTGACAAGCGTTTTTCAGCGTGATATTTTGGATTCTTCATATTCAGTCACAGTGTTTATTGATGAGCTTAGCTTTTATTCTATTATTTTTTTTCCCAGTTAGAGTCCTTGCATATAAAGAGGGGTCCATAAATACTTGGACATTGACAATGTTATTATTATTTTAGCTCTTGACCATAGAATATTGGAGTTGAAGTTAAATAATAAACACAAGTTAAAAGTGAGGACATTTTGCTTCCGTTTGAGCATTATCACATCAGAAATCCGGTGGATAGTGTAAGAATAACAGCATTTTTCTAGAGGTCCTTCCTTTTTTAGGGACTGAAGTATTTGGACAACAGCTCAGCTGTTCCATGGCCTAGTATGTTTCATTCCCCAATAATTTCATTGAAAAGTGAACACATAAAGGGTGTACAATTCATTTCAAGAGTTACGTTTTCATTTGGAGCCTTTTACTGTTAATTCTCATGAGCCAACAGCCTGCTCGTGCGCAAAGTGAAAGAGCAAGAGCAAACCATTGCTGAAGGTGCGAAAACCTGATCACACAATCCCCAAAATATTTTTTGAATATTGTTCAAAATAGTTTTTATCATATCCAGCTGTTAAAAATCATCATTGTGAATCCCTGGGGTCATATTTGAACTTTAAATTACATTACAACTTGGGAGACCTGACCCAAAATGGTTTTAATTCAGGGTTGTGGGTTATAACAAACAAAAAGAAAAGAGATTACATCCTGGTGAGGATGGCCAAGAGAAATAAAATGAGAAAAAACAGCCAAGAACAGCCAAGAGACAGAAACAAAAATAATATAATTTTTTCATTAGCATTTGATTACGCTCCCATATCCTCTTGAAAAATATCTGACTGGAGTGAAATGATGTTGCATCTGCTTGGCTGACGATTGTTAACATCTCATCCTTGAAGGTCAAGTTGGATGTACAGAAGAAATGAATTAAATATGGAAGGTGACATCCATTGCTTTGCTGCTTGTTAAAAGTGCTGCCTTAGAAGGCTGCTTCTTTTCTCAGCCAAACTGCAAATAATAAACACATTTCAAATGTATTTGATAGTTGAAGCAGGGCAGATGGGTTGTAGGTATTGTATTAATGTATTGGGTTGGATTCAAAATAGATTTTTTTCAGCGAGCTGCCGGGTTAGCCCACCCGGTTAAGGCGGTGCATTTGCGGAGCAGTAGTGACTACCACGGTCTGGGTTTGATCCCTCATCGTACCAACCGGCAGTGGTCGGCAGCTTTTACAGAACAGTGCATGATTGGCTAAAGAGCTGTAGGGATGTAGGGAAGGGACTGCTGGGAAGGGAAATGATTGCCTTGTTCGTTGCTCAAGCGCCCCCTGTTGGCCAGCCAGGCGCTCGACAGTGAGATTCTAAAGCTTGCTCATGTTCGGGTATCCTCCCCCCTAGTTCTTAACTTGCGATAGTTTTGACCAATGAGTGTAAAGATGCAGGGGCTGACAGGTGTGTTTCGGGTGAGAGCCACAAACTGCCTCTCTCTCCTGAGCTGGCAACCGGGGGTCGCATACGAGCAAGTCTTGTACATAGTTCTTGGATTGGGCATTCCGGATTCGGGCGGGATTGGAAATGCCAAATTTATTTAATTTTTTTAAATAATTGATTTTTTTTTAGATAATTGCAGATAACAGGTCGACCCCTGCATGTTGTGATTCTGCCCTGTTTGCCATGTTTATTTTGAATTCTGCCTTGTCTGACCATGCTTTGTATTTTGTATTGTGATTTAGACACCTTGCCGTGTTTTGTTTTGCATTGCAGATTGCACATTGCAGGACTCTCACTAAACCTTTTCAAACATCTGAAGTGCATTTTTTGCACTTTACACATTCTTTGAAACATGGAACAAAAATCCACGCATAGTTTTAGACATTATATGCCATGTATGTAATATATAGGCTAGCCATTGTCCCCTAACAACCAGTTCTTCAAGGAGGATCCCTGAGGAGACTGCAGGAATGACAGAGTTTGCCAGTATGAAGGATCCCTGTCTTTATCTATTATAATTTGTGAATACATACATGGATAACCTCATGGGTTGAATTGCGAATTACCTGAGGAATAGGTTCTTTTACAATTCAAATTCATTTGAGTATTCTTTGACAGGGCATGTCGATTGCACTGAACATTATGGCAAGTAATTTTTTAATAACTTGATCTGTACAATAATAATCTTTCACACTGTATTCTTTTTAGTAATAATCATTTGTATGTGTAGGCACAGTGGCTTATTCCTGTGAATGGAACAAGCACTGAGTGTATGTGCATTGTGCACACTGCACACGCCAACAATAGCGAGTATTACTTACTAGGCCCCCTTAAAATTGCAGTCAAGAACTGACAATTGACTGACAAAAAACTGATTTGAAGTCAATCATACAATTGCTTACTGTTGCCTCAACATAGTACCAGGCCAACAATTCCCTTGACCAAAACACATTTTAAGACTAACAAGCCCATGGGTGTTCTGTAAGGTGCAAGTAAATTTGCTACTGAAGCAAACTTGGAGCTGAACAGGAAAATAACCACAACGTAGATCATGATACGGGAAAGTCACTTGTGTTGCGATTGGCGCTGCTCTGGGCGAGGGTAGAGCCCCATATTTCTATGTGCCCCTCCAAACCTGTTCAAAGTGGTGAGTGCTCTGAGGTCTTTGAGATCAGGAATTCACCATTTTGAGTGCTGAAATATGTAAAAATAAAAGCTTCCTAGCAGAAATGCGATGGACCACTGGTGGAGAAAGTGAAAATTCTTGTCATACTCATTCATGAAAATGAGTAATTAGAGTCCTCAAAAAAATTTAGCACTATTGGCTATTAAACTAATTTAAAGATGATCATTCTCAATCCTAAACTATGGACTATCCATCATCTGGGGCATATAAATATGTGGGGCTAAACACATTTGGCGTGTTTCAGCCCAGACACATATTTCTCAATGACTTGTATCTATTGTTTCAAATGTGTTGTCTGTTTTGTAACATGTCGCTATGTAATAGTGATTTACTGTGGTATGAGGTCAATTTTATTGACATACCACTGCTCCGCTTAAACAGTAGTCTTTCAGGTTGTCGGTTGGAGGGCTAGGACGCTCAGCTCGTAGACCGTGAAACAGCAATTCACATCAGTATTCAAATGACTGGGAGTTTTGGGCTGAGAAACATCACCCCCACAGATCTCAGCCAGATGCAGAAAAATATCCCCTCCAGTACAACAATACTGTAAGAGCCCGGTGATCACACACAAGCCTCTTTCTAGACCCGCACTGTCTTTAACACACAGCAAATCAGAAGTTCTACACTAGCAGACAGGCTTAGGTCATATTTCATTGTTACTAAAAGGAGCTGTGTCACGCTTACTGTGCATGCTAATAACTTCGAACAAAGTAAATCTGCTCAACTGCAAGTAAAAATCTAGAAGGTATTTTTCTTCCTCGATGAGTATTGGCAATGGCAACAAGCTTGCGTTCTTTGTATCCCTTGGCTAAAGCTTAAAATAGAGCTTTGAATCCTCAAAGTTACCAAGAAGGCTCCTTAATATAAAAAGCATAATGCTGGGGTAACTGAAATATATAAATACAATGAAAAGCCAGACAGATTGGCAAGGATGGAATCAGATTATGACTTACAGTCAAGCTGATTCACTTACTTGGGATATAAGTTTTGAGCATCACGTCAGTAATCACGACAGAGCTTCTTTAAAACATGTATCTTGAAGTTGGACTTGTGAAATGTTTTGTAAGTTGCAATGGTTTAAAGAATTGATAGAGAATATGTATACCACAAGACATTTAAGCACTATTTAAGGTCTCGTCTGCTGACTGACATTTTCAAAGGTACAGCATACGCATTGGCCTTTTAATTAGATTCTTTGCTGCACTTGAGCAGGACGCACAAAACCTGTTGCTGATTTTTCATGTGTACTTTGACTGAAACAAGTACACTCAGTCATATATTTTGAATGGCTTTGTTCTTTTCATTTCTCATCAATAGGTCCTGTGCTCAAGGCGGGATATGTTCTCTCTGTGCAGGGACTTTATTAGGAAGTCAGGCAGCTTCAGAAATGTAAACCTTAAGCCACTTGTTATGAGAAGCGTGTCAGAGAGATGGATGGAGGCGGGAATTGAGGGCGGCAGTTGCATTGTCACTCTGTGCCACTAGCAACAGTGCCTGCCCAGTAGGAGCCATGGAGCATAAGGTTCTGTCCAATGGGAGCCCACAGAATTCCAATAACGCAGGCCCCTCCCCCAACCAGGGCATAAGAGTGCTGCTAAATGACCACATCTGCTGTTTATGAGGAACATCTGTCCATGTTTCAGTTGTAGATGTTTGCATTCACATGCAGACTCTCACAGGCTTCTTCCTCAGCTTCATCTACATTTATATTTCAGTCAATAATGGACACCGGTTTTCTCAGTATGGGCCATCTACTAAACATGTTGCACAGACTGCAATATTCCTCTGAACTATTTTTCAACGATAAGTAGGGTGCATCACATGGCATCCACTCTTGTGATAAAAAATGCCGGCACTTAGATTGAAGAAAATATTCTACGATTCATCGAATTGTCATTAGACCCCTCTGTGTGGAATTCCATAAATCAGGGATAATCAAATCTGGACCTATGCTCAAAATGTAGACCTGATTTTCCCTTCTTCTAGATAATTCTGTGATAGCTGCTGACGTTAGACGTCAAGAGCAGCAGCTAAATATTAAAGAACAATTTTTTTACGCAAGCCTTCACTGGTTGGAGAGCCTCTGGCCATCCTCTGAGAGACTCTCTAAGACATCCCTTTTTTAGCCAATCATGTTACACACCTGATGCCAGTTAACTTAATTACTTGGGAAATGTTCTTTCAGCTGATTCCTTGATATATTAATTGGTTTTCCAGGCCTTTTTTCCCTGTGTCCCAACTTTTTTGAGACTTGTAGCAGCCAGAAAATTTGAAATAAGCTCATTTTGTGGAAAAAATGTTAAATGTCTCAGTTTCAACATGTGAAATGTTATCTATGTTCTAAATAACACATTGGCTCATGTGATCTGAAAGTTTATTCACAATTTACACTTTGTCCCAACTATTTTGGAATTGGAGTAGGTACATACTTACTATATTATTGTAAAAAATGTTGTACATGCATGCACGGTATAATCTGGACTCGAAATTTAAGTTCTTTCAAAGCATCTGCTGACTAACCCTGGTTAACTGCTGTTAATCTCGATAGCTCTAGCTGAATTAACAGTCAAAGGTAAGGTCAGTTATCACTAGCATTTTATTAAGTAAATTTCTGAGCGAATTCAACTGGATGGAGCTTATTGCTACTTAGTCATAGTATTGGGGAGCTTGTGCTGTTTTACCAATGAATGGCTTTGAAGTTTTGAGGATAGCTATGTATGCAGGGTAACTACTGAGGGTCTTATAAATGTCCTGGTGTCATGTTGAGTGTTCTGAACTTTCGTGTCTTCAATGGCTTAATCTGAAGCCATCAGCCAGATGAAAAAAGCTAAAAATGGCAGGTGGTCGACTGTCGGTGGTTGCCCCCTATTTGCCCAGTTTGTCATTAAGACCGTCGATATCAGTCTTGCCGAGTAAAATTTGTTAAATAAGGCAGGCTATTCACTGGTCTCAGAAGATCTCAAAATTATGTAAGGGAACTTTTCTCATTGGCTATCTGTTTTCCAGCTTCGTGAAGTTGGCACCCCATATGACGAAAATCTGAATGCAACCCATTACATTTGTTTCCGCTTCGTCTTGTGCAGGCAAAATGAGAATTGCCTGCCGCTGCTATTTGTTTTGGATGGAAATCTTAAATGTTTATTGTTTAATGTCTCCGGAACGGACAACGGATTTTGGACTGTGTAACCATGCCAATCCCAAAAAGGGAAAAATTTTAATGCCTATAAAGTCTCAATCCTCTGCAAGGGCAATAATAGCTGTTATGCAGTTGCTACACACAATTATTTTACCCAAACACTGCCCATATTTACAGTGAATTGAAACACATTTTTTGGTATTGGTCTCGGACTGCTCTGGTCTTGGTCTTGAAATTGTCTGTCTTGGTCTTAGTCTCGGTCTTGTCTTGGCCTCCCTACCCTTTGGTCTTGGTAGTGTCTTGGTCTCGGCTAAGGCAGTCTTGACTACATCACTACATCAGGGTACAGCTGTTTGAACATTGAAGGCCAGGTGGGGCCACCAGTACTTTTGGGTTATTATAGTAGTGGTACGTTTGACTCTGGGATGTCCCATGGATAGGGAACTGTGGGCCCATTGAATGACTCTCTCCCGAAGTTGTGAGGGCTTAAAAGTTTTACCCGGCGAAACTGTTATGATTCTGCTCTGCCTGATCTTGTTTCTCTGCTTTTGATATTTGTCTTTTTGGCATTTGAACTTTGCATTGTCAGACCATTCTTAGATTTATGTATTGTGTACTGTTATCATTGGTTTGTTCATGTATTGTCTTAGTTTGTACTTTTCCATAGTTTACATTTTGCCATAGTCTCATTCTGGTCCATGTTTTCCATTATGCACTGCACTTTGTCTCCCCCGTCTGGTCTCTCGTCTTGTCATTGTTCACAGCCCCAGTCCTGCGTGTCACTCTTCGGGTGATTTAGTGGATTCTGGATTTCAGCCTTCCTTCCGATCTCGATTTACTTACTTCACCTTACTTTTTTATCTTACTAACCATACTAACATTTTGTTATTTTCGCTAGAAGTTACTGACACCAACTAACTTTGTATATAATACTAACTTACTAACAAGCACCAAGGGATTGTATAGTTTCACTTACTACTGATTAACAAGTTCTCAGCACTCACCCTGTTGAAGTCTCCGCCTCTTTTCTCTCCCTGATCTCCTGTGCTGCATTTCTGTGAAAAACTCCACATCTGATCACGCTGTCCTTTCCCTAATTATCTATGCATGTTAGAACTCCTTAACTGGAGCTGTATGTCTTTGTATAGGTTGGTCCCGTGATCCCTGTCCACGTTTTGGCTTCTGCCAAATTTCATGTGATTAGGTTCCCCCTCATGTACTGCTCCGTTGTAATCAGTCTGACTACTTGCACCTGTGTGTCTTTCCATGTGATCTCCCCAGTAGTGTATATTAGGTTTTTCTTCACTGTCTCGTGTTTACTTGAGTTGCTATTTCTCTTGCCTCAAACTCATTGTGTCTCTGATTCTGACTGGATTGCCCAACTACGAGTGGTCTATGAGTTTGCTTCTCCTACAAACTATTGCCTGTGTACGGAATCTGTTCTGCCAGACCACGATTGTTTGTGTTTGTGTTTGTGTTTGCTGTCCTGGTTACGATTCCTTTTCTGCCCCACTGGATTTTGACTTTTGGATTGCGGACTCTGTACCGTTGCCTTCTGCCCTGCAAGGGTTACCCCCCTCGCTCAATAAAAGCCGTTTCTTTTGCAATCCTGTGTTCTCGCATTTGGTTCCGGATCGATACCTCACAGGAACAGGGAAAGTGGGTGGATTCCGTTTTGCCTGCTTTGCTTTTTCCCTATCTAGCCGCCACTGGATTGGTTCGAGTATGCAGGAGGGTGGTAGGATGTTTTCTTCGGGCATCGTCTCCTTCTTTGCATCATGTCTTTGGGAGAGAGCATCAGCTTTCACGTTCTTTGAGCCTGGACGATAGGTAATTGGGAAATTAAATTGCTTACGTGAGAAGCAGGCGCATGGAAACAGCTTCTCCGGGGTGCCATGTCTCTATGACAGGATAGCACTCACCCCTGCATTGGAGGCATTCAATTCTACGACAAATGGTTTTTACGGGTCTGGTAGTTTTAACACTGGAGCAGTGGTGAATAACTCTTTGAGAGTTATGCGTTCAAATGCGTACTGCCCCTCAGAATCCCATTGCAGAGCCTTGAGTTTCCATTTAAAGAGGCATGTCAGGGGATGAGCCACAGCACTGAAATTCCTTATGAAACAGCTGTAGAAGTTGGCGAAACCCAGGAATCTGTGAAGCTCTTTGATGGTCCCTGGGATTGGCTAATCAGATACTGCCTGCACCTTCTTCTATTCCATAGCCACTCCCTCTAATCTGATGACATAGCCCAGGAGTGAGATGGTGGATTGGTGGAACAAGCACTTCTCGGCTTTGATGTACAGTTAGTGGGTTAGGAGATACTCCAGTACTCTCCTAACATGGGTCGCATGTTCCTCACGAGGGCGGGAGAAGATCAGAATGTTGTCCAGGTCGGCAATGACATATCTGCCTGGCATGTCTTGTAGTACGTCATTGATGAATGATTGGAGTGCAGGGGCAGCTGCGTAGCTCTCTCCTTGCTGATAGCCTCCCTTGAGGTGGTGATACTCCCGGGGGAAGGTCAAGCTGATCCACTGGATTAGGGCTTTCAACAGTAGTGGAGGCAACTGTTAGGGGGCTGCGGTATTGTTGGCACGTCGGGGACCGGAACTGGAGTTTCCGGATTTTCCAGGCGACTGATGGATTATGCTTCAGGAGCCAAGGTAATCCGAGTATTATGGGGTGGTTGGAATATGGCAGTGTCAGCAGAGGAATGTTCTCCAGGTGGCACTTCAGTATCAGTTGGGAAATTGGTGCCGTCTGGTGGGTCACGCTGTGGCTGCCCAGGGGTCTTCTATCAATGACCATCACCATCAGAGGGGAGCAGAGTGGATGGAGAGGGACGCCGAGTCGTCATGCCAATGTACTAGAGATGAAGTTCTCCACCGCGCTGGAGTCAATTAGGGCCTCTGTCTAGAAGGTTCGAGTGTTAAAAGACACCTCCACAGGGATATGGAACTGCTGCCTGGTGATGATCACAGGAAACACTTTTACATTGGGAGGAGTGGTTTCCTCCTCCTGACTTCAGGGGCAGGGGCCAGTCCTAGGCCATGGATGACACCCGACAGGTCTTGATGGCCCCACCTCCATAGGCTCTGCCCCTTCTCCAATGGGAGCCTCCAGACCCCTGGGCAGGCTCCACTGCCTCTCCTGCAGTAGCTGGTCCAGGCTGATGGCGGCATTGATGTAGGTAGACAGGGAGGATTCTACATCTTGGCAGTCCATCTCCGCACGAGTCTCTGGACAAAGCCCCCTCCTGAAGATGGACAGTAAGGCTGGATCATTCCAGTCACTTGCTGCAGCTAAAGTGTGGAACTGGAGGGCGTTCTCCACTGCGGTCTTCTTTCCTTGGCTGAGTTTTAGCAGCTGGTCGCCAGCCTTCTTCCCAGGGTGATCAAAGACTGAGCAGAACTGCAGAAGGAAGTCAGCATAAGTGGTGAAAGCTGACTCCCCCCAAACTGCTGTCACCCTGTCTAGGGCCTTCCCTGAAAGGGGCGTCACCACTGCAGCGATCTTATCAGCTTCACTCAGGCTTGGGTGGTACGTGAAGTACAATGAGCACTGTAGGAGGAAGCCTCTGCACGCAGTGGGGTTGCCATCATACTGATCAGGGAGGCGCACTGGAGAATCAGCCCAGGGACTGGAGGGGGCAGGCTGCAGTCCTGCAGGAGAGACGGGAGGGGGCACTGGTGGCGGAACACGGGACCTTGCCAGCTCACGGACCCTACGAACAAGGCCGTCCAGCACAGATTTTTTTCTTCGGAAATTAAATTGCAATATTTAACTATAATATATACAGAGATACTTGTCTTCCTTTAGTTACGGTCTCCAGGATAGGGGATCTAGTTCTTTTTAATCTGTTCTTAGATTGTTCCTCTGTCCAGTTTATTAGGAACAAGCTGCTGGGCCTTCCACAGTCATGCCATTTCTGGCAGTTTGGCTTTGGTGAAGTGCGCAGTCCGCCTGGCTGTTATCCTTTAAAGCTTCTGGTCGGACATTGGCAACGCCTGCACTGTTACGCACACATCATCTGAAATTAATTGTGCGATTCTCATCTGGGCTCTGTCCCACTGTCTACTTTATTACTATCAACAAACTCTACCATTGGATTTTACTTTACCTCCGCATTTGATTCCCTATCTGGATTGTAACATGATCCATATACTAGCATAGCTTCAGCTAGGAGTTCTCAATATTTTTCAGAAAGGTCCACTATTTGTACATGGTTTAATTATAACCAAGCAGTTTCTCACCTGAATCTACTGGCCAATATTTTTACCATAGGTTCTGTGGGTTAATCGTTGACTCTGGTACTCAGTTGTATGCATCAAGTAAACATTGCAATGTGTTGAAACTGTTTTGTCAGAGAAATAGGATATAGGAATATTCCATTTCATATGAAACACCGAGTACTGAACATATACCTTCTGTCATCTCGATTATATGGCTGAGAGAGTTGGTTCTCACACTCGCTGGGAAGGATGGCGACGATGTACAAAATGACATCTGCCACTACATTCAGACTATGGAATGGATTCTCGCGGCTTTCTGCTCAATGAGCCTCGCAAACTAATTTGCACGAATCTGTTCTGTTTCACGAGCTACACGAGCATAGAAATTATAAAGACATTTTGATATTTTTCGTAGTCATTGATGTGCAGAAGAAAACACCATATGATTTCATAGTGCAATGTATAACAAGGCTTTCAAAAATAAATTAGACTATCGTCAGTTCTACCAATTAGTCTGAGCAACAGTTGCTAATCGGGAGAGGTAAACTGCGATAGGTTTAGGTCATTAAGCAGTGAAAGGTGAGGTTTTGCTGGCCCTGACTCTTATACATGCATCCATGCTGCAGCACAGTACATGCTCATTTGAGCTTATATTTTGCATCTACTGCGAGATGTTAATCCATCAACAACACAACAACATGAAATTCCTCTCATAATGAGGTGGGCAAACTCAAATAGGTGAATTGAAAAGGCCTTGTGGGGCTTCCCCACTGGTCAAATTCTTGATCATTTCATTTTAATTGACGTAAGTTGACTTTGATCCATTAATGGAAATTAGCCTCATATTCACAAACAAAGGTGATATACAGTCAAAGCACATTAGATATTCAGTCTTGTCTACGTACAAAATATGTGTTTGGGGAGTGTGGGATTTTGTCTGACTCATTATTAATATGACATTGGAAATGAAAATTCCAAATTCGCTAGGTATCACAAATTCTGCAAGATTCGTGGACAGATGGAATATCCGCTTGTCGACATGTTGAATCCAAATGCAAATCCTTCAAACATGAAAAAGGAAAGTGTATTCCTAGAAAGTGCAATTAATAAAGACTGTCTGCATTTAAAATAATTGTTGACAAAGAGCTTTGTCTAAGGTGAAACATATACATTCCAGGAGAGATGTGCATTGCAAGCACACTGACTCCATATGTTTTCACAGAAGACAAGATTTTGATTCTCTTCACAGCTTCATAGCAGATGGCCATCATTGTCTGATGATGTCAAATAAATCCCCTAATCCAATCAAACAAGTTTTCTGTCTCTAAAAATCGTATACTTTTCTGAAGAATTTATGGCAACCTTTGACTCTTCATTGTCTGTTTGCACTGAGTCATGTTCACTTTTTATTTAAAATGTCAATGATGATTAAACACTGCATCTGACTCACGGCCACCGAATAATAGAAGTTAAAAAGGAAAGCATAATAATGTTTTACGATCAGAAGGCATTCTATGATTCTTTGAAGGGGGCCAACTGGGTCCCATGGTATCTCTGGGGGGGGGTAAGGGGGCACTTTTTAACTGTAGAGTCATGGCGTTTGTTCAAAATCCACTAACAATTATGCTGCAACACAGAAACAAGTTACCACCAACTTAACAATGCCCTGCTCTCAGGAATTCCTTGAGTGAAGTGTCTGTTATGATCCGGACAAGAAACCAAATGCAGACATAAGGTACAATTCAAAGATGGGCAGTCCATCACAAGAGGATAGGGGGTGTGTCCGCGCCCAGCCAATGGCCCTCTCAGGGCTGAAGCCAGGTGATGAACTCCCCTCTCCTGAACAGGACTGCTAGACAGTAAGACCTATGAGCTTAGCAGGAATGCTGTTCCAATCCTGGAAACTGATGTAAGGTTGGGAGATGTTCCTAATATACTGGCCAAGAGGAATATACTGAAACAGATGATTAACTGGAACGCAGTTCCAATCTTGGAGACCAATGGAAAGGCTTGGGTTGCTTGTTCCAATTAATAAGACTGCGAAGATTAATTACATGAAATAAATGAAAGAAGAGCCTTGCTCAGTGCGAGATATAGTGAGTGGTAGGTTTTAGAGGGACAAAGCATCACGATCTTGCAACTCTGCAAGACAAAATGTAAACTTATACACAGACCCACACAATAAAGGAGCAGGGCACATAAAGAATTACGCCTGGGCATGGGTTAAAAAGACAACAATAAATCAATGGAAGGAGATACAACCGCAAAACACACACAGATTGCTGGAAAGGGGGTGGGGGGTTGGGGGGTGAATTAAGATGACATAAGGGTTATGACAGTGTCTGCATTTAGCATATTTCCCTTGTTTCAAAAAATACAGAACATTGCTCGTTTTGGTGTGAACGAATAATCACTTGATTGATGCACTGTGGGAAGAAGATGAGCTGTGGGAGGGAGAGTGATTTTCTGGGAAATGTTCTGATGGAAAACCCTGGGTCCATCAATGTGCTATTTCATGATGACAGAGCTGTTTTATATGGTGGCCAACAAATGTGCTGCAACGGCCAGAAACATCTCAAATTGGAGAAATGCACTGCATAACAGAAACAATGCAAAGTCAAAAACACATAAACCTGAAAAACAAATGCAAGAGAAAAACACTGCATATCCACATTAAGACAATAGAAGTGCTCCATGCCACTATGGGGAGCACCAACTTAAACAACTCTTGTTTTTTTGACATGAGCAAAAAAAAAAAAAAAGGATTACAACCTTGTGAGCCTGCACCAAATATTAGTGTTATCTAGCTAAGCTAGCAAACTAGCAAGCTAAGTGAGCAAACTGCTAGATAGAAAGGCTTTTTGCCAAATTAGCTAGTTATATTTGGCACATGTTCATGCTATCTAGCTAACTAAATGGCGAAGTCTTCACTGCTATCCATTGATTTCTATGCATCACATATGAGACCATAATCTCGAGCGAACACTTTGCTCATGCTCCCAATTTTGCAATCCTGAGCAAACCCTTTGCTGTGATTAAAACACAAAATACGCTTGCAGCTTGGAGCACTTCCGTTGTGTTGACGTTGATATGCAGTGTTTCTCTCTAGCATCTGTTTTTGAAGTTCTTGTATTTTTGACTTTGTATCGTTTCTGTTTTTTCAGCGAATTTCTCAAAGTGGAGATATTTTGGGTTGTTGCTGCATGTTGAGTTACTGTGAATATGCAGTGTTTTTCTCTTGCATTTCTTTTTGACCTTCATGTGTTTTTGACTTTCTATTTCTGTTTTCGTGGCACGTTTCTCCAATTCGAAGTGCTTTGGGCCGTTGCAGCGTGTTTACCCTCGTCAGCCACTGTAGTTCTGGCAGCATGAGTGAGACTTACACAATAATATACGGGTGGTTCTTATTTTGTGGCCGATTGATGTTTAACAATGTGGGGAAAATTACTCATACTTAGCCTATAGCTTCATGTACAAATCATAGAAGCAAGGTGGACAGTTCAGCATCAGAAAGTAAAAGTCATTCTGTTCTGCTCTTTTCGTATGGACTAGTCCATACTTGGGGATGGTGCCACAATGACCAGCAAATTTCAAATCATGGGTTAAATTCAGTACAGTGGCGGCCAGAACTGAGAATTGGGGTGCGCAAACCATCCGTTTAAAACAATTATTAGTCCTGACCTGTTCTCACTCATTTTCATGATTAACCAAAAGGTTCCCTCGAGAGCACTCCACACTTAACAGGTGCTGCTTGTTCTTCCCAATTAGGTAAGATGACAATCGTTCATCTGGACCATAGACATATATATTTAGAACCCTAGATTAGGTAATGTAAATATGACATCATCAACAAAGTGAAGCACCCGGCCGCCATACTATTTCACCCAACTTCGTCATAAAAATGAGTGGTTTTCTATGAGGCCAATTTCAAATAAGTCAATATAAGCGATAAAATGCCAAGATTTGCAGCTGTCTTTTGCAGCAATATTCATTTGAAAGGCTCTATTAAAATGTTTCATGTATAAATTTACGTAGAAATGCTAATTTGTCACTTTAATAGAAAAAATTGCGTTCCCGTGCTAGCTAGCTAATTAGTCGTCCCATTGACTTGAATAGACCGCTGACTGAAAGCAAACGTAAGCAAGTGATAACAGTCACCAGCGAGCTACCTTGGTATCCCTACCATCGCGGGGACTTCATTGACTTAGCAGTTAGCCAATTAACAAGGTGGCTAACTAGCTAGCTATATGTTATTGACATTCAGCGACAGTACTTCTTACCTGCAAATATGCTCAACCAGGGTACAATGAAGTGAGGAAACCAGAGTGTAATTTGATAACGTATATGGACATTCATCAACGTTTCTTATAACGGTGAAAAAATCCAAACATTATCTTATCGGAGGGTCATTAAAAGCCTCGGTCTCGATAACTTAACTTTTCTGCTCGCACTTAAACGTTGACACTGAGTCACATTTCAATCTTCCCATTAGAAGTGTGCCGCTTTCCATCCTCCAACAAGCACATATTTAGGGAAACAAAATGCTGCACTGCACAGCGATACCAAAATAATACTGACTCACACGGAAGTGTTTTTGAAAATGTCATTTTCAAGTTGGCGAAAATGAATGGGAGTCTACGAGCGAATTTTACTTCCAGGTGTATAAACAGATGCTTCACTTGAGTGTACCCTATCAGCAGTCCTGTGTTCTATATATATATATATATATATATGATCTGGATGCGTATTTGCTGTATTTAAATCAATGTTATTCAAAATTGCATTCCGCAATTTTACCACATGCTTTTGATAGCCTAATTAACTGCTGAGTGCCACTTTTTTTGGTAAATGGATTGCATTTATATAGCGCTTTTCTAGTCAGATGACACAAAGCGCTTTACAATTATGCTTCTAATTCAACCTGATGGCGGAGGCTGCCATGCAATGCGCCAACCTGCACATCAGGAGCAGCGTGGGGTACAGTGTCTGGCTCAAGGACACTTCGACACGTTCTCTGGAGGAGCCGGAGATTGAATCAGGAGCCTTCCGATTCCTAGCCTAGCCGCTCTGCCTCCTGAGCTATGCTGCCTTTTTTACCAACCCACAAAATACCGAGAGTGAGACTGGCCTATTAATAAGTAATTTTTTTTTTCTGAATTTAGCCCATGATTTCATCGCTGTTAGATTGTATATGGAGAGAAACTGTGTCTTCAGTTGGCAATTACGATAATTGAAAAACGCGTCAATAAAGGAATATGATTGAGAACTAGCCAAGACTAATTCTTTGTCATAAAGGTCTGAGAACATCGTTGACATTTCAAATGTTGAAACTGAGACATTTTACATTTTTATCCACATAATGAGCCTATTTCAAATTTTCTGGCTGCTACAGGTCTCAAAAAAGTTGGGACACAGGCAAAAAAAGGGCTGAAAAAGCAATTGATATATATGAGAATCAGCTGAAAGAACATTTAGCAAGTAATTAAGTTAACTGGCATCAGGTGTGTAACATGATTGGCTGTAAAAGGGATGTCTTAGAGAGTCTCTCAGAGGATGGCCAGAGGCTCTCCAACCAGTGAAGGCTTGCGTAAAAAAATTGTGGAATACTTTAAAAACAATGTCCTCAACATAAAATTGCAAAGGCTTTGAAGGTCTCATCATCATAAGTGTAAAACATCATCAAAAGATTCAGAGAAACTGGAAAAATCTCTGCGTTAAGGGACAAGGCCAAAGACCATTACTGGATGCCCGTGATCTTCGGGCCCTCAGACGCCACTGCATCACTCACCGGCATGATTCTGTCATTGACATTACTAAAATGGGCCCAGGAATACTTCAAGAAACCACTATCTGTAAACAAAGTACGCCGTGCCATCCACAGATGCCACCTAAAACTCTATCATGAAAAAAGGAAGCCATCGTTGAGTATGATCCAGAAGCGCTGCCGTGTTCTGTGGGCCAAAGCTCATTTAAAATGGACTGTAGCCAAGTGTCCTGTGATCAGACGAGTCCAAATTTGACATTGTTTGAAATCTTGGGCGTTGTGTGCTCCAGGCTAATGAGGAGAAAGACCATCCCTCCTGTTATCAGCGTTCAATTCAAAAGTCTGCATTTCTGATGGTATGGGGATGTATTAGTGCATTGCATGTTTTAAAAAGCACCATGAATGCTGAAAGGTATATAAAGGTTTTAGGAGAACATATGCTCCTCTTCAGATGACACATATTCCAGGGAAGGCTTTTTGTATTTCAGCAGGACAATGCAAAACCACATACTGCAGCCCCAATTCTAATTTTGGGGTGCATAATTAAACGAAAAGTCTGTCAAAGGAGGACCAAAACTAATACAGGCTTCCAGCTGCTGGAGAAACAAGAGAGGGATCAAAATTCAATGGCTAAACTGAAGAAACTTGTCTCCTCAATGCCCAGACGCCTCTACTCTGTGTTAAAAAGAAGAGGGGATGCTACACCATGGTAAACAGGCCCCTGTCCCGACTTTTTTGAGACCTGTAGCAGCCATCAAATTTGAAATGAGCTCATTTTGTAGATAAAATTGTAAAATTTCTCAGTTTCAACATTTGCTATGTTATCTCAGTTCTATTGTGAATAAAATACTGGCTGGTGTGATTTGAAAGTCATTTTGTTTTGATTTTATTCACAATGTACACTTTTTTCCAACTATTTCGGAATTGGGGTTGTACATTCTAAACACTAGAATTTCCATCTCAACACTAATAAAACACTACATTCATTCATTCCACACTTGTGAAGCTAAAAGGTTAAGCTAACAATCCACTGTAACTCAGTAGAATATCCTTTACACTTAACAATTCTCTGATAACAGACCTGTGCAATGAACAAACAAGGTTACACTGCAATTATCAGATTAAAGTGATTTGAAGGAGTGACAACATTTAGACACAAACCCTCTTTGACCTTGAAACTATTAATCTCAGATTTCAATTCCATCATCTGTTTCCAGCTTTGGCCTTCTATTCTGTAGAAATAATAAGGAGTGACATTCATTACTGAGGCTAAAGAAGCAGTGACGTCACCTGTCAACTTCAACTCATCTTCAGCAATATCTGTATTCATGATCGAAAGTGAAAACATGTGCTTAAAAAATGGCACCAATGTCTGCAAAGACAACATCTTTAATCAAAAATACAACATGACAAAAAAATTTGTCTTAAATGTGCCTCCAACTCATATTTATGTTGGATGCAACCTCATTACACTTTTGGAGAACTGTAGAGCCAATTGTAGTTTTTAATTAGCAAAAAGTTGAGGAAGGTCTATATGGTTGCAGTTACTATCAAATTATTAAAAGTTCTGTTCTGTCAAAAAAAGAAATACATTATGTACAATGTGATAGAAATGCTCCAGTGCAGTATTATTAAAAGTCAACTGGCTCATGAAGTTTAGGTTTGCAAAATCCTCAACACATAAAATGGCAATTGTCAAAACACGGGCTTGAATAATAGCAGCTCTGTTGAAACTAGAAACATCACTAAAATACAACCTTTCCAGCCATTTGAAGAAGGATGAAGGTCTTAACAAGTCTGACACTATGCAGAAATTTACAAAAATCTGGAAGCACAAGAGCAAGTCCACGTTGCAATGATCCACCAAAAACAAAATTAAGATTTGAGATGTCTAGTCCAAGTAATGGGAATGTAAACAAAAGTTTCATTGCGAGACCTAGAACACCCAAGAAATTGAATTCACCGAATCATTTCTTCTTTAAAAATGCCAATAAAATGTTACAGTTTGCTGTTTTGGATCTCCCACCACCTCCCCACCATGACCACCTTCTGTCCCCAGCCCTCTTCAGCACTGAATCCATCATTCCCCAGCCACCTAGCTGGGGGGTCCTTGAGGATGGAGTTATCACCAAAGATTTTATTGAATTTATTCCATTGTTAATAAATCTTTTCAACTTTAATTCCGCAGTCTTTGCGATTGAACTGACACGAACCCATTGAGATACAGTGGCAGAACCTTTAACAGGCAGTTCATGCTTGAAAGGCCTTCAACTCATCTGAATTAAATGAGTCATACAAAAGAGAAGGGGGGCGAAATTCCCAAAAAGCAGTGTGAAAAACTGATCTCCAGTTAATTATCAGAAGTGTTTGGTCGGGGTTGTTGCTGCTAAAGGTGGTAGAGCTAGTTATTAAGTTCAGAGGGCAATTATTTTCTCACGAAGGTGATATACAGCACCATAAAAGACATTTGTCCCCCTCATGATTTTTTTTATGTGTGCATATTTTTCGCGATACATGGTTTCAGGTCTTCACTGACTGAAAAAATCTCTGCAAACAGATAAAATGCTAGAAGAATCAAGGCAATTTAAAAAAAAATACTCTTCCAAAAAAGAAACTATACATTGTTTTTAGCATCAATTTATTATACATGAAATGTTTTGACAAATGTGGAAAACATATTGAAAAGAAAGTGTAATCAATAATTCAATATTTGTATAGTTTCTTTTTTGGAAGAGCATATTTCAATATGTTTTCCACATTTGTCAAAACATTTCATGTATAATAAATTGATGCTAAAAACAATGTATAGTTTCTTTTTTGGAAGAGTACATATACTCTTCATTGAGTAAAGACAAGGAGAACACAAATTAACCCCGAATACAGTTTGTAGATGGAAAGTGAATTGATTTTGGGCGAAGTGTCGTCCAAAACCCTTATCATTGATGTGAAAGTCACCTTGCAGTACAATTTTCCTTTCTCCTTACCACATCAGGTTTATTACAGTATCTCTGCCATGCGGACCTTTCTAAACAGCAGGGCAACCAGTTAAAAAAAAAAACATATTAGATTTTTCCATGCCAAACATTCAAATATGAAATGCGTAAGACTAGAAATAGACTATAAATCTTCAAACTGTGAAGGTTGCATAATCATTTTTGGGACACTCTGTCTGCTAGAATAATTTGCTATATATGCAAGGTTGATTTATTGATACTCTTTAACTTATCCTGCATAGAAAATAACTATCTAACTAAAAAACTATCATGATACCACGCTCGCGTTGGGACATAGTTTCTGTACCCAAAATAAAATTGAACATCCAGCTATAGTACAAATGTTGCAACAGTGAAGCCACAGTGATATGGACGCGAAAGCAACTGTGAATGCACAGTAAATAAATCAACAATCCCCCACAAGCCGTCTGCCTGTTCATGCATGTGCTAGTGAGGGTGAGAGGGAAGTGAGAAAACTGTTCCTACACACACACACACACACACACACACACACAAACACACACACAGAGTGTATCTGTGCTAGCATGTATGTGGGTAATATAGTCTGTACATATGTTGATGCGCTGGCGCACATCTTATGTCGGTGGGCGTGTGGCTCAGTGTGCATGCGGGCATAGATGTGTACTAGAATCAGGCGCTAACAACACTGATAAGGAAAAATATAAACAGGATGATTTGATGCGGAAAAGATTAAGTTTTGTCACCCAATGGAAAGTGCATCGAAACAAGAATTTGAAATGGAAGACTTCAAAATTCTGCTCATTTCAGTCTAAAATATAACTTTTGAAAACCACAGTATTTTCAAATGATTCTTCATTAAAGTGTTTTTATATAGAAAAAGGATAGCAATATTGATCAAAAGTCAAAGTTTTGCAAAATTGTGTATTTAATGGAAAAGTTTAACAGTGAAATTCTCTCTCATGTCAATAGATGGACTGTACGCTAAAAAATAAGCTTGTCAATGGCATGATTCCATCGAGCCAAAGCTTCAATTTTATTTTTAATTAACTCCGCTAGGGAGGTTATGTGATTGGTCATGTTTGATAATTTGTTCCTATTTTGGCTGTCTGGTTGGTCAATTTAATTTGATGCCGGCTGAAATTTCCAGTTTCCAATTTCAGCAAGCTGGTTAGTTAGTTGAGCTGATTTATTGATGTGTCTGCCTGTCTGTCTGTCTGTGGACAGAGGGATCTTGGATCGATTTAGAGGAGACTTGATTTTGAAGATTTTGATCGTCATCTGGATCCAGGATTTTTTAAGATCCTTCATCAGTCCAAAATTTTACATTTTGGGGTACATCTTTGCAAATACACAACGATTTGAAATGAGAAAAGGTTGCAGGGCATTACGTCAGTGATGTCAGCAAACTATCACAAACTGATAGATATCGGGATCCAGAAATCTTTATAGATCCAGGGAGAGAACAGGAAAAAAAGAAGGAAATCTTCGGTAGGGGTGTTGACAAATGGGGCATTGTTCAGCCTTGGTGGAGGTTTGCACTCTTGGATTGATCTTATTTTACGTTCAGTAATTACACATGTGGTGACATGACAAACGTAAGCTTTAGTAAGTGATAGTGTTGTAAATTATATCAGTATGTGCAGGCCTAAAATGTAAAATAAGTGATGCTTCTTTAAAGTGCACCATAATGTAAAATTCATTTCACACAGATTTCCGCCAAGTAAAGATACACAATAATGCTTGAATGCCAAGGCAAACACCAAATCTGAGTCATTATAAATGACCACACCATATGAAAAGGCAGAAATTTGAAGGGATTATATTTTATATAGCACTCAATATTGCGAACTCACAACAATAAAATTGTTCCACAAAAGCCACAAGAAAATGAATGTATCCAGTTACTCTATATTAAGGCTTCAGTATTACAAACATATTAACCACTTCAGTCTCAAATAACAGAAAATGCTTAACTTCCTAATGAGCTATTTATTACCAAGTCTCACGATTGCCTGTGGTGTTACCATGATCAACTGTCTGGGCCGGATTATAACCAGCTGGTAATGTAAGGATGAGACTGTGTTATCCGTTGTCCTGTTAAAGACTTGCAGCTCAGAGATGTACTATGATGTAAATTCAGACTACAGTTTAAGAAATTATGAAAGATGTGACAGCGGACTTTTCAATACTTTTTACAGGATTTAATTTTACTCGGTTTTTGTTATACATTTTCATTACAGCCAATGGCAGTTTACAAAGAATGATGCTAACTTACCTTGATGCATGAACCTTGAAAACAGCAGGAACTCAAATGGAATTTATGGTTGCAATACAGGAAATTAATTACTGCAAAGACATTTTACGAAAATTATTCAAATGGATTCAAGTCAAAAGGAATTCAAGTCATTTCTTAAGTTTCTGGGCACAGTCTTCGCAAACATATGAAGTACATAGAGGTGACCTGACCCTTTCACACACAATGATCTAACGTCTTCATGAAAAGGTTACTGTTACAAGTAAGCAAAGCTGCCACTGGAGAAAATTCCACTCTGATTTGAGAAAAGGCAATTATTTATAAAAGGGCACAAGCACATGATCTTCTCAGTGAGCAATGTCGTCAATATGAATCTGAAATGAAGGGTTGTGACAATACAATAACAGAGTAATAAATAATACATTATTATTATTTTAAATGAATACAATAGCAGTCCATTTTAGCCAGCTGTATCGAACAATAACTAGAATATCTTTGCAATCTCATGAATTCTAATTTATGCCAATGAAGGCCCCTCAATGATCTGACTCGTCTTTCATCTGTATTATGGATGCAGTAGATAAGTCACATTTTACATCAAAATTTTATGGCCATCTTTGTCCCATAGCATTTCTGGTTAAGATGAGTTGCAGAACAGTGGTCAGTACTGTGTCAGGGTCTTTATTTTCAATGGACTTCATGTATACATTCTATTTATTTATTCGTTTTCTCAGTCATTTGTATTTACTGTGTTTTCTTTGTTATTCTGTTTAACTGTCTTCAAATTCTTGCTCCCATTCTGTCGCCACATGCTTTTGTTTTCCCTCACTCACTCGCACTTGCCATTCTGTTTTGTAATTAGCCAAACCTCATTTCCTTGTTTAGAACTACACCCCATGCTATGCTTCCCTCAACCCTCCCACCCACACTCATTCCCAATTAGCTTCAATTCTGTCCGCCTCTGTTTCACACCATCTTCGCAAGTTTGTTGTCCACTTCCCTGGTCTGCATTACAAGGCTTTTTTTAAATTTTTATTCTCTTTAGTACTTACTGGTTTCAATTTATTTTCTGTCCACGATTTCTCGAGTCTGCTTAGTCCATCTTGTACATTTGGTTTTCTGGTGACCATCATTGGCTGGTTCTACATTCATGTTTCGGATCTCTCTTTGTTTTCATGTACTTTTTGACCAGCGTTGGAACTGTAGATTGTCTACTGATAATGAGTTGGATTACCCTCTCTGTGCTGCAGGTATCTCTGTTGGCTTCAACCCAGATTGGTTGACCACGAACTTGGTTCCTAATAAAACCCTTGAACTGATTTTCTGACTTAGTCTGAGTTTTGAGTCTGATCTTAACCATGTTTGTGGACAAATTACCCTGAAAAATCCACGAGTGCATTCCAAGACATTGGAATGGATGCTCAAGCTGGAGGCTGAAGCCTTCAGCTTTTGTAAAAATGTTTTGACTGCAGTAATCACTGTTGAAGATCACCAGCTGGTTACATTTACGCAGGGGTAAAAAACGCAGGTAGCATTTGAGATGCCAAATACGAAAATGACAGAAACATATGCCAAACAACAAAAACCCATAATAGCAAGAATAGCAATGGCCACAAGTCAAAGTTTTCCAACAGGGCTAGACAGACATGATGCGGGATAGGAGAACTACAACTCTATAAATCTGTGATGGTCGGTTTTGAGACGCCAAATGCTGTGGCTGGAACGAAACGAAGAATAGCAAAATAAGAGACAAACACTGACAAAAATCAGATAGGGAGATGCGCTTCCAAAGGACCTACATTCAGTCTGCGTAACAATAAGGAAGCAAAGCGAGTTCGACAGAATGAATTGAAAGGGAAAAAATCTTAGAAACCGAGATAAAAAGAATTAGCACCAGACAGTGCCCAGAGAGAGGAAAAACAGAAAGATTCCCTTGCTATCTAGCACTTTCCTCTTTTGCAGCTAATACCTCAACAACTTCCTCCCTTGAGACCTTACCGGCTAAAATGCAAACAAAACATAAAACATAAAACAACAACAACAAAATAATAATAATAATAATAATAATAATAATAATAATAATAATAATAATAATAATAATAATAAATGTTCAAATGATACACCAACCTCATCTTTGTGCTTGATTACACCATTAGTAACCCAAGTTTTATAGCTGTTTCTAAAGGTGAATATGAGAGTGAAGCAGAGATTTTATACTCAGTTTGGTTTTATGTGTCAACAGTTTTGCAGTTTTAAGCCATTCCAGATGGCTCATTCCGCTTCCCTGACTGTACAGTGTTATTATTCAACTGTTGCAGAGAAGGTGAACCTGTTACTGCTGGGAGGTCTTTCCTTTAAAGTCAACACTGCATTTATTTTCATAAATTACAAGATTATTACAGTATCATCCACGGAAAATAAATTTTTAGATTAGAAGAAATGGCAGATTTCAAACTTTACATAATCATCTCACTTGATATAAACAAGGGGGCAGAAAAAAATATAACACCTACAAAGAATACCTAAAAACTAATAACTAGCAGGCCCACAATTTGCCTTCAGGAGAGGTTAATTGCTTCTAAAAATGCTGGCAAACTATATCTAATGCCGGTCTGGGATATTTGCACATTTTTTTAGGAAAGAATATCAGCTGGCTGTGCATGCTGTACCACTGGGTGGTTTCAGGTGTTCTGTGAAGGCTAATGGAGCAGGTCCAGAGAATTCTTGACAAGCCGGCAAGTGCGCATTCTAAATAGTCATTAATGGTCATGGCACAAGCTACATATTGCAATGTCATGTTGACTAATGGTTCACGCTGAGGTCCTTATGTATTCAAACAGTGATACCAGTTGACATGACATGGGCATAAATACTAGGTCTGACAACGAAAAAAAAAAATTCTTTTAATCTCTGTGAAAATGCCATTTCAAGAGCATGAAAAAAGCTTTTCAATGACACCTGATCCATCTAAATAGCTTGAGTAAAAAGAAAGTGATGGCTAATCAAAGATTGCAAATTAGGGGATTCTCGTATCATTATTTTAACCATTAGAAGTATTAGAAGATGGACGGATGTGAGGCCCAAATTTGGGAAAAGTAATTTAAATCCTCCGCCGATAGCCAAAAAATCTGAACAACCACAAAATCTGTACACTCAAAAAAAGTTTGCTTTGTGCTCTGAGTAATTAGTGTTCACTAACTTGAAGAATGCCTGACAGTAAATCTTTGGCCAATCACCGTCTAGTTTATTGAACTTCAGTGGCGGCTGCTGAACAGAAAATTGGGGCTGGAAAACCTCCCTTGAAATGCGTGTATTTGCATTTTTGCATCGACTTTGAATGTAATCAGTCACGCGAAATATTAGTTTCGCGTCCGGTGTGAAAGCTGCATAACGCGCCCATAACACGTGTATTCACGTCTTTGCTTTCACTTTGAATGTAGGATAGTCTTTCCTGTGAAAAATTTGTTTTGTGTCCATCGCGAAAGTAGCTTTATGGATAGTACGCAACTGCTAAAGAGAGCTCGGTTATGTTATGAATATAATACAGGTTTTGCAGACCATAAGTTCCGTTAGCGGGGACAAGTTGCTAATATGGAGCTAGCGAATCGATCACTTCTACAGGAAAGAATGACCTATTTAATCTCCGCCTTTTTCGGCTTTTTATTAGCCACAACAATTTCTAAAGGGGAATGAAATTATGTCAAGGTAGTGCAGAGAAATCATTTGTAAACTGGTAGAGCTTCTGCGTTTCGCATTGCTTTCACGGTAGCACCAGAAAGCTTGTTCAGACATTTGTTAAGAATCTGGCTTATTCCGGTCATGGATAAGTGAAGTGATCACTAATTGTAGTGGCTACAATCGGGCAATGTTATGATGAAACTGCCACATTGATGCTTACCGAAGTAACACAAACATACCGATCAGAATTACTGCAAATAAGTTAACCAGGAGCATTTTTAATTAGCACAGCATGCAAACTGACATGCAGTAGCTGGTAACCAAGCAGTCATAACCACAGAGACAAACCTTTGGAATACAGGTTTTACAGACAGCAAGTTTCGTTACAGTGGACAGTTGTACCAAGCATCAAAATTACAAACAAGTATTAAAAGTTAGCTTCAAATGAGGTTTATGTTCACACACCTTCTATGGAATTTCCCCTGATGTCACTCTTGCATATTTAGGACACAAACACTAAAAACAGTAACTTGGTTACGTTAGCCGCTGTGCTACAGCCACAATTAACTGGCAATCATGTTAGGTTAGCTTATGCAGTAAAAGCAACTTACAGCATCTGTGTCTGTGAGCCACAGATAGTCACGACCGATACAGGCTTTATCTTCAGATACAAAGCCTGTGTTTGAGGCCAGTTGTTAGTGCTAACTATCCCTAGCGGTCCTGTTAGCCACCCATAACACAGCTTCACTTACATTATTTGCGGTTATATCGTTACTTACAGCTTGTGGCTCTGAGCACTTAATCGATGCAGCTGCTTCAGGTTTGAGAAGCAGCTGAAACGCTTATCCTGTGTAGAATCATCCTTTATTTATAAAGCTGTCTTTGCTGAAATGCTGAGCACAAGCAGCTAACGTTCCCTTTGGCCGTGGCTGTTTGCTGCCAGCAAACAAAAAAAAGCTACCCACTGATTTCTGGTGGCATACTCTTTTGAAAGAGAAATAAGTGTTTTTCTTTGCGTCCAAACGTAAACGGACAAGCAGCTTTGAGAGATATACTGAGAAAACTGCACCTCAAATGATCTGCGGTTCTTCTTTTGTATTTCCAAAAGTGTTGACGTTACTACGGCATAGTATGATCTGTCGTTGTTAGTGCCTGCTAGAATAGTTTCCGGTGTGGGTAAGACCAGCACCATGATTAGCTCTGGCTAGGTCTGTACTAATTGGATGGCACAACCTGATGTCAGGTTTTGCCCAGGTCTCGGGAAGATCTCGGTAGGAGCTGTTCAGAGAGGAAATCACGCCCATGAAATCACATTCTTGGATTATGGCAAGTTTAGAAACCTTTCAGAGGTTGAGTATGTACAACTAACATTATAACATTACTAATGTGTATTAAAAGAAGGATCAGCATAATAGGTCCCTTATAAACCTTTTTTTATTTTTCTGAGTACTATCAGATTTTTCAGAGAATTTTAACAAACAAAACAAAAAAATGCCTTAAAAATTTGACAATCCAGAGTTTAACTGTAATTGGAGCGACCTGATATGCAATACGACACATCGTAAGGTGGATATGATCACTGATAATGACGGATCAAAATATAGACAACTGAACTTCTGCCCATATCGGCACTCAATCGAACACTTATATCATCGTGATTTATAGCGTTTGCTTCCAAGACGTGGACAGAGGAATACATAAGAATTTAGCGATATATTTTAAGTTCATATCCACAATGGGTTTCTTTTCCGAAGCTTCACAATACTCACCGCATAGTGAGAAAACTAAATCAAATCACAGTCGAGTTCGAATACAAAAGCACGGTGGCAGAGCTAGATTGAGCGAGAACACCACAGTATACAATACAGTGCAAACGCCACCTCGCTGAGTCATATTGTAAATATGTGAGGTTTATTTAATTTTTAGTTTTATACAGTTTAAAAATATCAGAATTAAGATAATAATTAAAATACTAAATTAAGTCTTAGATATTCACTTCATCGCTGACGTGCAGCAGCGGCTGAGGGCTTTGTAGCCTAGCCTGCGGCTACATGCTTTGGCTTAGCAAAACTGGCCCTATTACCGGAATTGCGGACGTCAACAAGAAATCCCCCTCATTCATCTCATCTCCCAATTAATGACAGTTTTGCGCTATATCAGGTCGCTCCTATTACATGACAAAAAGGATGTCAAACCTCCCCTCTCCTGCCAGTTAAGCAGCATATACTGCACTTTCGATCATTCAGTCCTACATACCTCAGTTCTACAGTAACAGAACAAAAACAATAAATACTCAGTATGCTCTTTAGCCCTCTCTGAAAGGCAATCAGTGAGCTTCTCTTGATTACACTTAATCCCAGCACTAACAATCACACTTTCTTTTGAGCATGTTGATAATGGAATCAGCATCAACATTTCAACAGGAAAGCCACTTCTGTTTAATGGAGCTTATCTCTTCGTGTGATATTTGGCTTCCCTTAATTCTAAGACTCATTCACCTAATCTATGTTCCTGTAAACTATCCACTGACTGCATTGGAATATTTTTTTATCCATGCATATTTAAGTAATGCGAAGCTGGATGTAAATATTTAGCATCTGAAAGTTCATAATTATTTGGAAATAATCTAACAAACTAAACATGTACTGTATATATACGTTGTACTACCCGTTTCCATTCAGTCATGTCAGGTCATTCCAAATGTCCCTTTTTTATTGAATGCATGCTGTTATGCTGTTTTATTTTTTATTAAACCTTCATTTAACCAGGTAAGACATTGAGATTTAAAATCTCTTTTTCAGGAGTGACCTGGCTAAGAGGGCAGCAAAATAAAAAGGACACATATAAGTTTCATACAAGCACAATGACACACAGATATCAAAACATTAAGAAATAAAAATAAATATATAAATAAGGAAATTAGGCACAGAGACAGTTTCTCATGCTTTCACATTCTAAATCCTTTAAAATTGAACCAAAAGCATTATCAGAAATCAGTTCTGACAATCTCAAGTCCTTCTGAAGGATGTTCCATGCAGTGGGGGCAGCATATTTAAAAGCTTTTTCCCAAGCTCCGTGCGAGCACGCGGAACAGTCAAATGCAAAATATCTTGAGAGCGGAGGTTGTAATGGCTTTCACTACGAAAAAGATAAATGGTCAGGTGAGAAGGGACCAGCCTATAATTTTATAAATAAAATTCAACCAATGGGTACGCCTACATACATACAGTGATGGCCACTCAGCCTTAGAATACAAAGTACAGTGATGGGTGAGATGTTTGAAACCAGTAACAAACCGCAAGGCATAGTCATTGACAGTATCCAGGGATGGTAAACATTGTGCAGAAGCATTCATATATAATAAGTCACCATAATCTGGCAAAGGCAGGAAAGTAGCTGACACAAGATATTTCCTAACTGGAAAGGAAGAGCAGGATTTATTTCTAAAGTAAAAGCCAAGCTTTACCTTAATGACTAGATTTGCAATATGAGACTTAAAGGTAAGCTGACAATCAATGAGAATGCCTAAATACTTGTAACTTGAAACAAGTTGAATTACTCTTCCTTGAGCAGTGATTATGTTTTGAAGATTTGTGGGTATTTCATTACCGTTAGAAAACAGCATGAGTTTAGTTTTTTCTGTATTTAATATCAATTTTAGTTTATGCGGGCGGGACTGAACAATATCAAATGCAGACTTTAGAAAGTTAATGACCTGTATAACAGATGATGAACAGCTATAAATAACGGTATCATCAGCATAAAAATGATAATTTCTGTTAACCAGTGAGAATAAATCACTGGTTAATCCGGGGTCCTTCGTAAACAGCTCAGAGGATCTCAAGCTTCGATTGAGGCAAGTTTACGACAGATTTTACAGCAAATTTCAGGAGAAATTCTTCATAAAGGTAAGGAATTTGGATGAAATTCTTACAAAATATTGTTGCGGGGGTGTTTGGGTTTATGCAAATATCTCATTTTGTACCAATACAATGTATTTTGGGTTCTATGGGTTAAAACAGATCGGTGAGTGAAATATCCAAGCCGGTATGGCCATTGGTTTGCGTGTATAGAGCCATTTGCCATGCCTGGTGTAGGTCTGGGGAAAAGAGATACGTGAGTGACCGGCCAGCCACCTTTCCGAAAATGGCCTCAGTGGTTTGAATTCCGGTATCCTTTGCAGTAAATCGATGTTAATTCAGTAGAATGAGCAGCCCCACGTGTGTTACTATCTTTTTAGGCCATGTTTGGATATTTTGAGTCAACCCCCCACCTCAAAGAAGGGCAGAATGGCAAAATTTTGACAGAATTTTTCATTTTTGGTCCCACAAACGGCCTAATTTTGCCGCTTCACTCATGCTTCGCGTACTATGATTATGGCCGCCACACACCTCTATATGCACAGCCCGGGAATTTTCACTTGTTAGTATTTTAGATAGGCCTCTTCTCTAATATCTTGACCAGAAGTACAACCCCAATTCCGAAATAGTTGGGACAAAGTGTAGAATGTGAATAAAATCAAAATGCAATGACTATCAAATCACACCAGCCAGTATTTTACTCACAGTAGTGCAGAGATAACATAGCAAATGTTGAAAGTGAGAAATTCTACAATTTTATCCACAAAATGAACTCATTTCAAATTTGATGGCTTCTACAGGTCTCAAAAAAGTTGGGACAGGGGCCTGTTTACCATGGTGTAACATCCCCTCTTCTTTTTGGCCAGAGGCGAAGCCAGCGGGGGGGCCAAGACACGTCCCTTTATGACTGCAATTAGTAGTTATCAATCATTTTCCTTTATTGAGGCGTTTTCCAATGATCGTAACTGGCAACCGAAGACACGGTTTTTCTCCATATGTGATCTAACAGTGATTAAATTATGGGCTAAATTCTGTACTGTTGGCGAACAAGAACAGAGAATTGGGGTGCACAAAACTTTGGTTTAAAACAATTATTAGTCCTGAACCGTTCTCAGTCCTTTTCATAATTAACAAAAGGTTCTTTCCGAGAGCGCTCCACCCTTAACAGGTGCTGCTTGTTCTCCACGATTAGGTAAGACAACAATCATTTTACATAATCTTACCTAATTGGGGGAACATGCAGCACCGGTTAACTGTGGAGTGCTCTTGGCCCAATTCTCTGTTCTTGTTCAACAACAGTAGTGAATATAGCCCATGATTTAATCGCCGTTAGATGACATAAGGAGAGAAACCGTGACTTCGATTGCCAGTTACGATCATTGGAAAACGCGCCAATAAAGGAAAATGATTGAGAAGTACTTATTGCAGTTATAAAGGGACGTGTCTTCAATTTCTATTTTTTCGTTAGAAAGGGCACCTCCACCCCATCAAGCCTATTCATAATTCACCAGAAGATAGCCATATGTTACCCCTAACTTACACAACCAGCCAATATGTTTATACTGCATACTTATTTTTTAATCAAAAATTTCTGGGGGCTGTATTTTGGGTTTTGACTGGATATTTGGTCACTATCAGTCGCGGCTTGTGAACTGCCAACAGCTGAGGCTCAAATAATCCCTTAAAAAGAATGATTGGTCATGACTTGTTTTCAATCAGTAATTTAAATTACCATAAGAGAAACTCTGAAAACACTTAACATTATCAGGTGTGGCCAGTTTTCATGTGTAACACAAACCTATCAACTCTCACGCTTTTGGCGTTAGTTTAAGTGGCATATTTTCATTCCTCTGCTGTAGTCAGCAATTATTCAATCAAGGAGTATGTAGTGTTATGGCCCCAACTTGTTATGACATTAACGACAGCAAAGGATGACAGACAAAAATTTTAAAACTAAAACACATTTAATTAAACAAAGGCAACTAACAACAAACTACTCTTCTCTACAGACCAAGATTGATTATATACAAAAACAAAAATATTTACAGTCCCTTTGGTGGGTTGCTTGGTGATGTCCTGGGTGAGGAAAATGCTCTAACACAGGCAAAAATCCACTAAAAGCTTCACAGGTCTTGAACAGAATGACATGGCTGGTCACATGTGTCCTTCTCCGTGCAATTTCTCCTCCTACTTTACTGTCTCAATTTTACTCCTTATATACTCTTTTGCAGACCCCTCCCACCTTTTATAGGCTTTTTTTTTTTCTCTGGGACTTGTCCCAGACATGCCTAAAACATGCCCAAACCTATCTCCAGTCTGGGCTTAACAAAAAAAAGGTAAATACTGCCATTTAGTGGCCTCTATTCACATTATAGTAGATTCTAGCACGGAACTAAAGTCCTTGTGCAGAAGAGGAGTTAGAAGCAATGGAATTGCATAAAGACTTTTCAAATAATCTCATTTCATTTAAACGATCGCAAAGCGCATGCAATGCTTCCAACCACTGAGTAAAGAAAAACGTGTGAAGTCCAGAGTCGTAATCGGTATGCGTTGTAAATGAAAACTGACCACACTTGTTAATGTTAACAGCTGGCCCGCTTGGAGTCGCTGATGTTGCGAAAAAGGGTTAAATTTTATTTTCAAAGGCATGGTAGAAACCCTAGATGGGCCAGATATGTGTATTTATGCCCTTAATTTATTAGAAGAACTTGTTTTGTGTATGTAGGAGTGATATGGATACAATTCAATGATATGTATTGGTGCTGAGGTGGACTTTAGAATATTGTGTCAGAGGTGAAACGCAAGTGATGAACAAGAGGTTTTCTGAGGGTCAATGCAGGGCCTGACTGGACTGTTTAAGTAATTTGTGGATGGCAAAGGGTATCTGCATACAGAGTGTCCATTATACAAAACAAAGTACAGTGATTTTGTAGAGTATTTGATGAAATGAGGGTAAAGTTTAGAATGTGAGTCAATTTTTTCTTCTTCCAGCAAACAATGTCCATTACTACAAGCTATTTGTTGTCACATTTTGACAAACGCGTTTTTGCCTTTTCTTTGAGGAATATTGTTTTGAAACCTTTAATTTCCTCTCGTATTTGTGGGATAATTGGGGATCCTCAGCACATCTTTGTTGTTGAAGGTTGAGGCCTTTCCCAGATGCTGCTTTTATACCAAATCATGATTACAATCATCTGTGGATATTTGCTGTTTCAAATTATATTGTTGTTTATAATACATAAATTCTAGCTGAAATCAAAATATCACTTGCCATCATATTTTGTATTTGTCACCTTTGATGAGGGGCTACGCACAATCTGATACTGCCGTCTACATATTGTTCGAGGATCACCAAAATAACGCTCATCCAGGAGTAACATTATAGTCCATCAATGAATAGCAGCTCTGATATCTCTGTGATATCTCTAAAATATCATGTTTTAGTTGTGTAAAGTTTTTTAGGTTATGTTATCAAGCCTTTCATGCTCATGAGCAGACTTACAAAAATGCATGTTATCAAAAAAAAGTTTTTGCATTGTGAACTTTTTTTATATAAGTTAAAATTACTCTAATTTCAGACCACTGTGTCTTTGATAGCTTTTCACACACACAGACACACGCACACGCACATGCGCACACACACACACACACACACACACATAAATATATATAAATTTTCTTTTTATTTATGTTAGATGTTTGATTATCCACAGTGTCGTATTATTTAGTCAATTAGTACTGCATCAACCATTACCAACCAATACCATTTTTAAAGCATTAAATCTTTGTGTAAAATGACAAATGTCTGAATGTGAACAAAGAAGAAGAACATGCTCCCCGAGCAGTGTTATTAGTTTAGATGAGTCCATGTGTCACTCAGTCCAGATCAGCATATAGTGGAAACTTTTGAAAAATTATTCCAGAGTGCAACTGCGAGTGACTGCCCATGCAAGACTGCTTGACAGAAAATATGACACCGTTGGTAAATAATTACTTGCATGCAAACTGTTGAATTAAAACCATATTTCTCTAGAGAACATAATGTTGTGTGCTGCTTTTCTGATGCATTGCATAGAAAACTGTTCCGAACATTAATATGTTATCATTATAGCACTCCTACAGCTTTATGACAGCCTGTATATTGGTATATTAAGGTGCTTGACTGGCCCCCAGAATGGTAGTTCAAATCACAGTGCAGCTGCAATAAGATCAGTGTAGCTGTTAGTTGATTTAGCAAGGCTCTTTACCTCATATTGCTCCGGAGAGATTCGCCAAAATCTGAGAATTTTTATCAGGTTTTTAGTTTTTATTTTCATTTTATGTTTTTAGTATTCATGTTTCCCTTTCCCCCCTTCTCCATGTGTTTTTATTACCTTTTAACTTCATATCATACGGCTCCAGTGTTCTGTTAATTGAAGATTGTCTTGTTTGTAACCCTGCCCCTTTGTTCTCTCCACTCGCCTCACTGCCCAGCTTTGTCTTGTTTCCCTATTTGTCATTAGTCTACATATTCTCCTTTTTGTCAATATCTTGTTGTGTGTTAGTCCCAGTTGCTTAAGCCTTCCATTTTCTGAGTTCGATTTATTTTTGTTTGACCTTCTTTGTTTTCAGGTCTCTGATTTTTGCATTTCCCTTTGTACATGATTGATAATTGTTTCGATTTTCTGCCGGTTTTCACCTTCTCATAATAATTTTGTACTAATTTTAGCATGTTTGGTTTTTGACTCTTTGCCTGTTTTTTTGACTCCGCCCTCGCCAGCTGTTTTCATGCTGTGTGTCTTTTGAGCTACTCTCTGCACTCGAGTTCCTTAGTTTACCCTGGCAATCTGGCAATTGTATAGTCCAATTAATCAATCTGATAATCACTCGGAGATATTTTGCAGACTGAACACGTTGAAAATTAATTAGCCTATTCCTCTTTTTGAACACAAGATCTTATCTCTGTCTATGACAGAAAAGTTATGGAAAATCTCAACTGCAAATTGCTAACACTTATCCATACACATAAAAATCAGGGAAATATTTAACACAGATGTAGTCCTATTGTCAGCTGCCACCTACAATACTACACTGAATTTTGGTATTCCAAGCAATAATTTACTAAGCATAAACCACACCATATTTTATACATGCAAAAAATGCTAATGCTGATAGCCAGTCTTTGAAAGAGACCTTCAAGACCTCAGTCAAGCTCAAGAAAAGCGGCATTGCCTGTAATTCTGTACTGAGATCACTTCTGAGCAGGAATGAAAGCATTAAAGTATGCGTTCGAATTCTTAATGCAAATTGATTTTTACAGACTGCTGACAAACCTTACTCAAACCTGTACTCTTAGAGTAGAACCACCAGACATCACAGAAAACTGCCTCACTGGAGTCAATACATCACTTACCCACGCACAGTAGCAGATAAGTTGAACATCCTTTCTTCAGCAGCAGAAATTTCACTCATCTACTCTCAGTTCATCTGAACAGTCTGTGTGCAGCTCCTAATCGATCCACCATTTAAGACCTTTCATCCTCTCTCAGAACCTTAAGATCTACTTTGAAGCCTTCCTGAGAGCAATACTGTCAGAAGTGGGATTCACAGTGATTTACTGCATGTCATTGACCCATTACTCCCCAATGGCACAATTAGCATTATTTTGTTCCCAAAAGGTCTTGGTTTCTAGGCTAATCATTAATTCATCATGAAAAATTAGGAGGTGCAAGGTAAAAACTTATGCTAGAAAACCAAGTAGACAATTTTTTCCATACCGACTGAAATCCGAACTCTCAGATGGCACAGATTCAAAGAAATACAACTACTGTGTACTCATTAGCTATGAGACCACTTTTTAAAAAGTACATTCCAATTTACTCTGCACTGAATAATATGGAATATCTTTTTAATGTCAATGAAATGAGCACACTATCAAGAGGAACATTGATGGATCATTGGACAACCCCAGAAAAATCATTTTTGTAAAAAACATAAATTCATTCAATGTGGAAAACTTTCAAATTTTATGTGACTCCGCCTGAAGGGGGAGGGGTATTGTTTTTGGTGGCATCTATCAGTCTCTCTGTCTGTGTGTCTTTCGGCAATTTAGCTCAGAGACAGTTTGGTAAAATTACAAAAAAAATTAATAGAAAGTGCACAATGATCTGAGGATCATCTGGTTGAATTTTGAACCGAACTGGGTCAAGGTCGCCGAAAAACTGAAAATTATTGAAAAAGTGGTCATCGAGTGTGGTATGTTTTTCCTGAGACCACTTGTTTCAGCATAAAATACACTTTTGTGTTCCTTCTAAGAGTTTTCAGCAGTCAAATGTCTTAAAAATGTTTTCACTCTTACCTGAAGAATTGCATATTGAATCATTGTGTTTGGTGTAATCATCAGGACTCCTTACTGCGTTGCACATCTTCCTTAGTGACTATCGTCCTCACTTACCCCATGTGAATGAATTGATAGTATACGCTGTATGTATATCAACATGAATCACTAACAATTCAAAAATTAGTATTTCATTAGAATATAAATATCAGACTTTAGGAGTTTTAGTTTATAATGGTTGCTTTAGTTTGCAAGTTCATAATTTTTGTCCCTGAAAAACAGTAACTTATTACTATTATGCAAAGTCTATATGCTGTATATGGTGTTTATTATACATTTCAGGACAGTTAGTTCGGTGCTTATATGAAGACATGTTTTAATACATACATTGTCAAGAGGTCAACTGTGTTTGGAACACAGCACACACAACCTATATGCTTGCATAAAAACTAACAGCAGCACAAAATAATTTTTTTCCAGCCTCTTTCCTGTTCATAGTATTAAATTCAAAATAGTTTTTGTGTGCAGCTGACAAGGAAAGAAACCCAGGGTGCTCTTTATTATGTATGCACAAATGAATAATGCTGCAGCAGGGGGGGGGGTAATCTATTTAAGGTTTATGTCTGTGCGGAAGGTCTGCAAATTATAATTATTACTTTTAAATAGTCTTAATGAGACCCTAATAGCAGGTCTCTGCCAGCACTGGGCTGGGGGTGGGAGCCAGGATCCGGGGGAGTATGACTGGAGGGGGCAGGAATCCGAGGGCTGGTGTTTCTTTGGGGGTGAGAACAGAGCCTCAGCAGACTCGGTGATAAACAGTTTTTTCTTCCCCGCAGTTTCCTTTGTACGCTCAGCCACAAACACGTTACAGCTAAACCTGACCTCAAGAACACAGCATTTGACAGTATGCCACATATTGTGATCCTTGCAATAAAGCTGAAATGAGTATGTTCTGTGCTGAAATGGTGTGTGCCTCTTTAATAGTTGGGTCCTGAATTGAATTCTCTCTGCCATTATGCTTTTTGACAAATGAATATGCAGTTCAACTTGAAAGCACATGGCTGAGTCAGGTTTAATGGCAGCTGAAGGTCAGGTGCACTGTGGAAGAAAAATGTAAAACAGGGCATTCTGATGACACTGATGTTTTGTCATATTCATGGTTACTGTTTCGTTTTGGTCCCAAGGCCTTGTATATTCATGTTCTGTGAAGGCAAATTTGCTTTCGCTGGGTGTATTACACTGAAATAAGACTTGCAGATGACACTTGTTTTAAATTTTTTTTACTTGGTTACATTTAATTTACCACTATGAACTACCCTTCTCAGCCTTCCTTATAGGCTCCATTCATTCTGACACAGCGCCACTGGCCTCCCTAATGTGGTTTGTTTAATACATTCTGGGCCTTTGATGTGTGCGTGGGGGGGGGTTGACTCTCTGCAACTGGTACAGGAGCGTTTCATGTTCCAGGAAAATGAAATAATGAAAGCTGTTGTCAGGAGCAGCTGATAGTTAAGCTACACATGCTCTGATGTCAGTGATACAAGTTTGCATATAATGAAAATATGCCAAATGTAATGCGTTTTCAGTGTCTCATATTCCCAAAAAGAACAGCTCCAGGAACTGAAATATCATGCTGCCCATGTAGTGCCTCAAACAAACAGGATTGCTGATTATGACTAAGCTTCTCAAAGACTGAGGAGTTTGGTAGATTCAATCACGTGTCTGCCTGCACTGTCATGGCCCTTGATTCCGCTCTAGACCTTGGGGTATGTCACTAAGGCACTGAGTATGACACAAACATGAAAGCACTAGCTCACCTGGGATTGTGGTAAGTTGGAACCTGCTGTTACTGCTGTACAAGCCATTTATTTGGGTGCTTATGTGGATCACAGCTGGCTAGTGTATCAGATGAGATCTTTCTGCATTAGGAGATGGTCATTGCAGCAAGACTCCACAGCCATTTCACAAAGTGTTCCAGCATTAGAGGAGGCTAAATTGAATCGATTACATTGCAGCTGAGCATGAAAAAGCACACTTAGCATACAATGACATGAAAGCTTTTTCCAAGTCCTACATAATTCAACTCTGCACTTTCAGTTTTTAGCAATCAGAAATAATCAATCTCACCTTCAGTTTTTTCCATTATTTCCCATCTTTATATCTGCCATTCAGATCTAAGGACAGAAAGTTCCTCAGCTGGATAAAGCAGTTTTATTAGTTTTCCATCAAGGGCAATTTGCCAGCATAATAAGAATGTTTACAAAAGGCCACATAGACAGTGTTAACACAGCTTCTGTGTACTGATAAAGCTTGAAGACTTAGCAGAATTATGGGAATTTACATATATTCGCTGAAATATGGAATAAATAAAATTTTGAGAAGGATTCTTCCATGCACATATTGTTCAGATAAATTATTCTATTAAGACAGCATAAGTGTGACTACCAGCTCTACATTAAATATTCAGTGTTTAATAAGATGATAAATACTAACAACAGGAGAAGGCAAAATTATATTAAAAGAAAGACTTATGTTTTCAAAAATGCATTTAGTTGCAAAAGTTTATTGAAAACAAGATGTACAGTTTTGTAACTTTAACTGAATTTAAACAGATCATCTCATCTCATGAAACTCTAAAGGCTGATAACTGCCCACTCAAGAGGAATTAGTGTTAAACGGAATCAGCTTCATTGGCACTGATACACCCTCAACACTAGTGCCAAAAATGCTAATTCTGAAAAAAAGGAAATGAAAATGCTTGTTCAAATATAACCCTCTTGTGGTAATTATACGAAAACATATTTAATAACTAGGACCAGGAAGCTGCAAAAGCAACTTTTTGTTCATTATGAAGAGGAATCGATAATTCTCTGTGCTTTTGAGCCCACGTGTACTTCAGACCAATTCTGATTAAAAAAATCATTTGCACAGACATGACTTAACTGTCCTACTACTGCCACCACTCCGGTAGTATGAAAGCCTTTTGTTTCTCCTCCCATTCAGCAACTTGTGTGTCTACTAGCAGAGTTGTCCTCTGATTGGTTTGCATCTCATATTTTCCCTGATCCCCGAATCCATTATTACCCCACCTCTTGTGTGCGTGACGTTGTTTTACCCGTTCCTTTCAGCTGCAAGTTGCTGGTGATTTTTTTCAGTAGAGGTCCGTCAGCAGTAACAAAGACCTTCGGAAAACTCACCTCTTAATGCTTAATAACTGTAAACTCTCATAGTTAACTTTTCCCAATTAGCGACAGCTGCTCAGACTAATTGGTAGAACCAACGACAGACAATTTTCGATATGATTAATAAACACTTCAACAGTTATGAAGTTATGAAGCATTTTCTTCCACACATAAATGACGATGTTCATCCCAACTATTTTGGAATTGGGGTTGAAGTGTAAATTGTGAATAAAATCAAAATGCAATGGCTTTCAGATCACATGAGCCAATATGTTATTTACAATAGAACATAAATAACTTTTCAAATGTTGAAACTGAGACGTTTTACTTTTGTACATTTTAATCCACAAAATAAGCTTATTTCAAATTTTCTGGCTGCAACAGGTCACAAAAAAGTTGGGACACAGGCATGAAAGGGCTGAAAAAGCAATGAATATATAAGAGAATCAGCTGAAAGAACATTTACCAAGTAAGTAAGTTAACTTGCATCAGGTGTGTAACATGATTGACTAAAAAAGGGATGTCTTAGAAAGGCTGAGTCTCTCAGAAGTAAAGATGGCCAGAGGCTCTCCAACCTCTGAGGGCTTTCGTAAAAAAATTGGGGAATACTTGAAAAACAATTTTGCTTATTGTTAAATTTCAAAGGCTTTGAAGGTCTCATTATCGACAGAGCATAACATCAACAAAAGGTTCAGAGAAACTAGAAAAATCCCTTTGCATAAGGGACAAGGCCGAAGAACTTTACTGGATGCCCATGATCTTCAGGCCCTCAGACGCCACTGCATCACTCACCAGCATGATTCTGTCATTGACATTACTAAATGGGCCCAGGAATACTTCAAGAATCCACTGTCTGTAAACACAGCTCATTTAAAATGGACTCTTAGAAAGTGGCAAAGTGTCCTGTGGTCAGACGAGTCAAAATTTGACATTGTTGTCGAAAATCATGGGCGTCGTGTCCTCTGGGCTAAAGAGGAGAAAGACCACCCCACCTGTTGTCTGCATTCAGTTCAAAAGCCAAATCTCTGATGGTATGGGGATGGATTAGGGAAAATAGTTTGGGAAACTTGCACGTTTTAAAAAGCACCATGAATGCTACAAACAGGCTCCTGTCCCAATTTTTTTGAGACCTGTAGCAACCATGAAATTTGAAAAGAGCTCATTTTGTGGAAAAAATTATACATTTTCTCAGTTTCATCATTTCCTATGTTATCTCTGTTCTATTGTGAATAAAATACTGGCTGGTGTGATTTGAAAGTCATTGTGTTTTCATTTTATTCACAATTTACACTTTGTCTCAACTATTTCAGAATTGGGGTTGTTGATAATCCACGACTAGCACAGGAATCCAGATCAGGGGTTCAGATCAGGGAGGCCGTTCCTCCCAATCACTCCCTTCCAAGTGTCTCCGTCGTTGACCACGTGAGCATTGAACAAATGGAATCCCCAGTAAGACACGTATCCCTAAGCCTGCTCGCTGCCTCTCACCTTTGGCAACTGAAGAAAAGGAGAGACTCCAACCCCTATCAAGGAGCTTGGTTCCAGAGCTGGGTGTAGAGGTGAGTTTGACTATATCTAGCTGGTATCGCTCCACCTCCCGCACAAGCTCTGGGTCTTTCTCCTCCAGTGTGGTGACGTTCCATGTCCCAATAGCCAGATTCTATGACTGGGGTCCAGCATGCATGGGCCTCTGCTCCTGTTTGCAACTCAGTCTACAAAGCATCTAGCCCCTATTCCTCTCCTCGCGGGTGGTGGGCCTATGTGGATGCAGTTCCCCGTTGCCTCTTCAGGTTGAGCCCGGCTGGGTCTCGGGCAAAACCCGGCCACTAGGCGCTCGCCTGTGAGCTCCCCTCCCAGGCCTGGCTCCAGGAGGGGGCCCTACGTCCCCCTAATCTGGGTGAGGTTCTCATTTTCATTGAGGGGCTCGTCATAGGAGGCTAATTAATCCTTTTTGTCTGGCCCCTCACCTGGGACCTCTTTGCCAAGGGAACCCATACCAGGAGTTAAGCTGCAGACAACACAGCTCCCAAGGTCCCATGGGCACGCAAACTCTTCCACCACGCTAAGATAGTGATTCATGAAGGAGACTCTCACAGTGATTTTGGTGACTCTTCATGGTGATTTTATTGTATTTTACACCTCCTCTACTCAGAATTCACCAGAAATACGTAGGCTCTGCACCACTCAAACTTAATTAGTGAAACATGAGAACAGATACCAGGTCAATGATACCAGAGTTGACATCAGCAAATTTGCTCACATTGCACATGCAGGATTTGCTCTTTTGTTCCCCAAACTGCTCTGTGAAAAATGCTTCAACTTTTTTGTTGCATTTTTAGATATTCAACACACAGGTAGGATTTGAAAAGGTAAAATTAAGTAATATAACATTTACTTACTGGGCAAAATATATTACCTTATCATCAGTTTATTTTTGACAGTTTTGACTCATAAGTTGAAGTTAATAAGTGCTGGGATTGAAGAAAACAAAGAAAACACAAAACTATGGTTGAAATTCAAACAGACTAATCTACAGACCCATGCTAATAATTTTTATACAGGCCAGGATATAGCTTTGAAGACATGATAGAATGTGTTCTTTGATTTTGCATGGAAGAGCAAATTATAATTCATTAATTCTTTAACTAAATCTGTTGAATTATCAATACAGACATTGCAGGACACTTGGTATCCATAAGCAGCATCTGATAGGCCTACTGGCTGAACCTCTCCCTTGTTCGCCAGAGCGTCATAATATCCTGACACTGGTTCCGAGGCTAGGGTTATGCCTAAGGTAACATAATATCCCACACAGAGAAAATGTAAGACAATAGAACATGGTCACAACTTCAGTCTCTTGATCCTTTTGCCATTTTATACCATGGGTTGACATGAACATGAGAGCACTTGTCATTGCTTGGAGGATCAGAGATATTGTCGGCTACAACTTATGAACCAATGGGGAAACTGTATTACGACTGAGTTCAGACCAAATGAGTGTTTGTGTAAGTTTTGGATTTTATTTTTGAAGTCAACTTGTGGTTTAAGTCTGGTCTAACAGCAGGCTGGCCTGAAATTTTTCAGCATGGTGTAGGATCTGCTGTCAAACATTGGGAAATGAATAGCTTCAATGCCCATCAAAGTAAACCAGCTATGAAGCCAAGTGGAATTTGAAGCTGCAAACATTTCTGCAAATATCCAGTCAACCACCTGAAAGACAAAATAAAAGACCATTTAAACTCAATGAATTGAATTCTTCTGTCTCCAACGGAATCATTGAGTTTCCAAAGGGCCAGACTCCCAAGAATTAGAGTTCTGAATATCTTGTAACAGAAAGTGGAACTTCCTTATAATTTCAGCCTAGAGTATCCCAATGACACTCTCTTGTAAAGAAATAAACTCAAAATATATGGGTCAAAACATATATGCCAAAAAAAAATAAAAAATCCTTTTCTTCAGTAAGAGTGTTCCTTGGAGCTGGGCCCTTTGGAAACTCAAGGATTCAATTCTAACTCTCAACCTTTGAGAGGATAACCTCACAGACTACCGCACTTACTACGAAGTGAAATGTTGTGGTAACGAGAGTGCTGTACAAGCGTGCACGACTTCAACCAGGAAAATTATTACACTTCAGCAGAGCAGAGAGAGATAAGGGTTCCTTTTCTTCTGCCCCCACTGCTGTTACAAAACCATCCAACGATTGCATCCTGATATACTGCCAAATTCTCTCTTCTCTTACTCACAGCTGTGGTGCACATAATTACTAGCTGGCCTGTAGGGACATGATGACCTTACATGGTAATGTTGTCGGTCAACACTGTCAGTCTTTCCAAATGTTCCAAATAGATTTTTAGATACTGTATCTGACATAATCTATATAGAGCCTGGTTTTGATTGGTCATTTACTTTAGCAAACACTTCAGTCAAGGGCAACGTTTAAAACTGACTTTGTGAAGTCAATTTATACCACAGTCCTTTCTTCCAGACACAGTCACCACACCCAAAGGTGCCTCCCAAGCTTTGACATGAGCAAACAGCAATGCAGTTCAACAAAGTGCAACCACTGAGTCGCAATCCAAGCAGCAGTTTGAGAGTTCCCTGTCTGCGATCATTCATATAATTCAGATGGGTGTTTGGAATATGACTGATATGGTCGGTTCAATTGAGATTTTTTATTCATTTATTTATGATTGTTATTTATTTGTTTATTTATTTTTGGGCCTGATTGATAACACAGTCTGTACTTGTTCATTTTTTGAAGTGACCAGCTGGAGAGCGATGAAAAAATTAGATTCATAAATTAAAAAGAAACAGATTAAATGCTTCATCTTTCCCCTCCTAATGATATTTTAATTCACTGAAAAGTCACTCAAGTAAACACCGGTTTTAAGTACTTGCCATTGTTCAGCCCAATCCACTGTACTTCAGATGGCCCTGTAAATAAAAAACAGCCTGCCATAGCCACCAAAAGTTCAACAGCTATGAATCCATGCTTCCAAAAAAATGTATATTTGGCCAGATGTGCTCTGCCACCAGACTACAAAGCTCTTTGTGTCTCAGTTAGGATTTTATCTCTCTCTTTTATTTTTGTTCTAGAAAAGAAAGGGTTTTGATATTATGAGGAACTAAACCTCTGTAAAAGACCAGCATTCACGCTGTTCCTCCTCACTGAGGTCCCTTAAATAGCCTGATCATGCTGCTTTGCATGAAACATAAAATATCAAAACTGGAAGTGGAACTGAATAATTAACACTGACATCACTTCCTCCTAAAATGAACCCTGCAAACAATGATAGGCCTATAATTAGTGATTAGCTGTACCACAGGGCTTTGATTAGATTCTCTTTACTGCAGCTGGTCCCGACTTTATAAAGAGCGGCCTATTTGTAGACACAGAGTCTGCATCAAGCACCTCAGAGGAAAGCATGACTCCATTTGGTGAATCTGTCAACAAGAATTGCTCATATTCTGTAGTAGCAGTCTGTAAATTAAGTTGCAAATGAAGTTTAACCCCATTTCAAAGATTGCACAATGATGTGCATGTAACACAAAACTGAATTCAAAATAAAAAGTGGGAGAATACATTTCTGCTCTTATAATTTGCAGAAAAATTTAGCTCAAAGTTATAGCTGTATGTAACTCAGATATTAAAATTATTATTTGACCTTGTATTATGGCACCATAAGTTATGATTGTACGGTACTGTTACTACTGTATTAAGACCTATTATTAAGACCAGAGAAATTTCAAAACTCACAATATTTTTGCTGCAATTATTTATATGATATACATTGTCATTAATCGTTATTTTTTTATCACTTTTGACAAAGACTCCAATAAAAGCACCATTAGACCTGACACCTCATGACCTCAAATACATGGTTGTGAACAGCTACCAAATGGCCTATAGATGACAGGCACTATTTCAGCTTGAGGCAAACAAGAGACTATTACACCATAAATTTGATTCTTTTTATTTTACTCAGTAATTTGGTCACAGTCAATTCAATGCAAGAATTATATTTGGTTTGGATGAATTAATCTTACCACGATTTTCTATTTATTTAAAGCATTTTATCTTACAAAATAAAGGGCTGTTTGACTCGTGATGAAGAACATTTTTCTGTACAATAATAACAGCCAGATGAAAGTGGGATGTCTTGCACTGAGTTGGCACTGAATAATAGCCAGCAATGGAAAAGCTCTCACATTTGATTTCAGATTGTCAAAGTTTGATTATTTAAAAAGATTCAATCTGATGATATGGCAGCTGGATTGCAGGTAAAAGCAAATACTGAAATATTGTATTAAGCTTAGCAGAGAAACTTCTGAAAGCCTTTGATATTTTGATATTAACAGTAACAGCAGAGAGATGTCAAAGCAGCACTTGTGCCCGTATTGATCCAGCTGAAATGCTTTCTCTGGGCAGCGATTCTCAGTCAGTCATTCACTTTACATTATTTTCCTTCTTACAGGCATACTCGGTTCTCTGCAATCTAACACATCTGAGCATTTTGCTCCAGCAGGTGTCATCTGTCAACAATGCATCCAATTCTGTCTTTTCTTGGTAACAAATAAAAATTATCAGCAGGAGACCAGCGGTATTGCGGGGCAGTGGTCAGGTCCTTTTTCTTAACAAGGGTTTCAAGCTCTTTGCGTCCTACCACCTGTGGTAGTGAGAGAAAGAACAGCTCTTCGACCGTTTTCCAGCACAAACTCAAATCATGCAGTTATGTCTGGCTAATACTGTAAACACTGTATGGTTACAGAATGAGTCATCCTCAGCACTGCAGCGCAGGAAACCACCCCTTCAACAGGGCAACAACTGAAGACGATGAGTTGAACTCCAAGTGTGAGTCTGACATGACTCACATTCGGCAATCCCAGTACAAACACCCATTATACAAGCAGAAGTACTTTGGATGTCCTCAAGCTGTTGCGACTGCCTCATGCCCCATTAAATAAAAAAATTACCACCACACTCATTTTTAACTCTGGCATCATTTCCCGCATTTCCATGTGGGTACCTTTACAGTAACACAGTGAATTCTATGAGAAAATGGCCTCCTACTAAGGAGATTCAGGTTGTTATCTTGAAATTAAGATTAACTATAAAGCCTAATAGTGAAACATTGATCAATGGACATTTTATTTGCTTGTTTAATTAGTTAATCAATTTATTTATTTAAGTAGGATAATTCAACTAAGATTTAAAATCCCCTTTTCAAGTGGGTCCCAGCCAAGACTGGTGCACAGCTACAACACAATTAATACAAATTTACAATATAATCAAACATTTTAAAGAGTAAAAATTTGCATATGATTTTTGATCAGTGGAAATCCATGGAAAAAACAATAAACAATGCTCCAAAAAACAAGGAAGTGTCCATTGCATAAGTACTTTGGCTAGAAGATGAACAAAAGGCTATAGTCAAAGTACCAATCAGAAGCCTCGCCAATTCCTTTCTTTTGTCACAAGAAATTGCAAAAAAGACATAGAACTATAGGGTTAGGGCCAAGGCAGGGCTAGAAATAGGGTGAGGGTTAGGCTCTGGGTGAGGGGTTAGGGATAGACTCAGGGTGAGGGGCACGCTAGGGTTAGAGTTATGGTCAGGGTCAGGCTGCGACTAAGGCTAGGGTTCTGGTGAGGTATAGTGTCAGGCTAAGGGTTAGAGTTAGAGAGTCTCAACTTAAAATAATAAAAGCGCCTTTAAACATCATAAAGAGAATAAATTAAACATCAGTCATTTTGGCTTACTTATGTATATAAATGCCCAAAATGGTAAAACAATGTCACAATTTTTATTGTTGATTTTTTTTTTTTTTTACTTTGAATCATAAAAGGGCCTTTATACTGCATTTTGATTCTGACTTTGCCCATAGCCTTTAAGTGGACTTACATTCTAAGTACTTTAGTAGCAGCCACTGTTAAAAAACAATGGCAATAGGGATGAAGAATATTTGAAGCTGTCCTTGCATATATGGGAATAAATGCTTTATTTAAGGCTATAGGGGTCTGAAGTGTTACAAGATTGCACGAATGCAGGTTCGCATTTGAACCGGGCGACAAAATTTATGCCGGTTAAAATAGATTATTGAATGAGAATTCCGTGTTTGTGCAGAAACCTTGCCGGACTAGATTTCTGAATAACATGCGCACCTACTGTAGGTAGGTATTATGTAGTCTAGTATAATGCAGCCTGTAGTTTTAGTTCTGCAGAAAACACCGTGTCATAGATCTATAATGACGCACAGCAACCGCAAACCATTTGCTGTCAACCATTACTCTAGTTTCCGCAAGAAATGCTCCCTAAAAATGGGAGCCCTATTGTACAAAAAGCTACCACCCCATGTGGTCAGACATATTTCCTAAGGTGACAGCATTTGCATTAGTCTCGTATTAAATTTTGTCTCTCAAATCCAGAGTGACGAAATTTTTAAAAATTGAATAAAAAGCCGGTAGCTTTGTCAGTGCAGTTGTTTTTAACCGCGCGTGTTCATATGCGAGTATGTGAAATCACTAGGCGGCTTTTGTTGTCTTTCCTTCGGATGGGTAGACGTTAGGACCTCGCAGACCGGGCGCGTATCGGGTAATGAGGGAGTGGTGGACTGTACATCGCCCACAATCTCCGGCACAAGCAAAGTGGAGTAGTCGGCTTGAGCTCGTCACTGTTCTCTTTGAAAGCCCTGGATTTGGAGTGGGGCAGGTGCAGACTGCTTCTTTTTTAGAGGATCTGCCAACCTTCAGGTTTCGATGTAGTTTGCAAACAGCATCCCCATTATGCAGCGCGTTTAGCCGTTTGGCTCAGCCTCTTTTTTCCCCCTTTTCTTTTTTTCAGGAGAAAGTCTGGGACTCACTTTCCATTTTTAGTAGTAGGTGGCTTTTCCCCCTCCTGCTTCCCTTTCGCAGCAGGCTATCCTTTGTGCGTCTTTTTTGGTACTTACCGCTTCAAAATCGGCTTTCTCCTCACGGAATACCCGACTTTCCGGCACTCATGAATTCGGATATTAATATGTACCTCGGCCGGGAGAAATCAGGTATTATGAGGAAGAGAGCGCTCCTGCTGAGGAAAGGCTGCAGCTTTGAAATAACAAGGTATGGAGTGCGGTTTGGGTTATCTTGGGAGCAGTATGCCAAGAGTGGCTCCTAAAACAGAGCCAATTACAAATGTATAGATGCCGATGCAGCGAAGCATTTAGCATGTGTTTAGAGTAACCTTTCCTATATATATGAAGGTGGGGGTTTGATTCTCCGGGAATGTCCTGAAGCGAGTCCAAGTGTTGTTTTGTCCGATTGCTCTCCTCACTCTCGTTCCTTTTAACGCACGTAGACGGCTACGCGTGTCATCTTTGCGCATTGGAAACCAACTGAACGGTGTTCAGCCATATGTTATGTCTTTTCTGTGTGGATAATGGATGAATGAAATGTTTTCATTGAGTTTGAAAAAAAAAGAAGAAAACTGCGATTATCAGAGGACCGTGTCTTAGTGTCATGTGAAAACTTGCAATTACGATCCGGTGTCAGCGTTTACATTATACGTACGTATAGCCTACTACCACGATGTTATTGGGTCTGTTGTTTTGCTTCCGTCATTTTAAAACCATACACAGTGTGCACTTCATCTAGCGGGTACAGCAAGACAGAATTCAGTGCCGAACTTAAAGCTGCATTAAACACTTCATCTGAATGGGTTGAAGCGACAAAATCTCACATTAATGTCAGTGGGTTCTCATACACCTGGTTAACGCGTCTTACCGGCGTGCTGCTGTAAATGTGCGAATGTGAAAGCACATGTGAAGGCGCAGAATGACCATGGAAAGCGCTGCATAAACAGCAAGTATAAATCCTTTGAGGCATGGCCGGTATTGCAAACCTGTGCGTGCTTTTGCGTAACTATTAGCCTACATGCACTGACACATATTCCCACATGGACTGTCACGACGTTCACATTCACACAGTCGCAGTGTCGTACCATTATGTCGTATTATGTATCACAAACATAATTTTTTTCCTGAAGGCACGCATCCCAATATCTTAATATTTAACAAAAAGGAATAAAGCCATTATCACGTGTTTTGGATAATAAATGTTGCTTTAATCATTAGGCTTGACGTTTCAGGATAGCATACCAGGAAGAGTCATTTTGAGGGGAGGATAATTCTAAAGCGTGATTTTATAACAGCATGTTCTTTCCATAATAGTGTGTTTTACTGGGACGAATGACCAGTAATGATAGCTGAAATAAAAATACAGTTACTGAATCAAATGGGAATATTTGCCATTGGGGTTGGATACTCAGGCACTCAAACCCCTACCCCTTGCACTTTCCTGTCACTGGCAGATTTTCGTGAAGAACTACCTATCCAATACTGTCCTCTAGGTGGTAGTGTTGTATCTCTGTACTCAGCTGAGCTGATTGTGCAGCAGCGCTTACTAACGTCACAATAATTGGTCAGTTAAGTGTACTGACGATTCGATGGCTGACCTTGCAGTAACCATTGTTATTGTGCTTTCAAATTGGTTGCTTTTCAGTGTAGGCTGCAACATGTATTGCAGGCTGAATGGCTGCTGCCGCACAGAGTGGATAGACTACATGACATATCCCATTCAGGAATTTGGCAGATGTGCGGGCTTGTAATGATGAGGCTGTAGGATCAATTCAGCGGTTGGGCCCTGCCGTTGAGCAGTGTATTATATTGAAATACCTGGATGGATACAGTCAGGCCCATAAATGTTTTGCTATTCACAAGGTTATTGTTATTTTTGCTGTCTGCCACAGCATATTGCTGATAATAGCCTACATAAATCCAGCTCAAAATGCAAACTTTCAGCTTCTATGTGCGGGTGTTTAAATCCAAGGTGGGTGAACGCTGCAGAAATTATGGCACTTCAGTGCCCTCCCCAGTTCCATTTATGGGACCAAAATGTAATCGAACAATTGACTGCCCAACTGTCAAGAGACAGGTGTAGTATATTTCCTCACTGTTATCCATGCCATGACACAGAACGAAGTGAGGATATTACCATGGAGCTTGTCCATCTGTCTGGATAAATGGGGTCAAGTTCTCTCTGAAACTACTTTACCAATATTACATTACAGGTTCTTAGCAGACCCTCTTATCCAGAGCGACGTGCAAAAGTGCAATATGAATGAAATTTTGTTTGTGTATGCAACCGCTCACTGTGAGGGGTTAATGGGATGGAGGCCCAGACGCGACACAAGATAGGGTATCTAAAAGTCACCGACGAAATGCATGTGCCCACTAAAGAAACAGCAACAGAGAGAGGGAGCGCAATTCCCCGGCAATTCCACCAACAAAAAACCCAGAAAAAACGGGTGAAAATCCTACCAGAAAATAAGAGCGTTCTCACAAGAGACAGACAAAGTTACCACCCCCTCCTGCTGAAACAGGAGCGAACTGACAGGTCTGTGATCAAAGACAATGCTCCAGCTGTAATGTGAATATAGGCCACTAGATGGCAGTATTTACCTTTTTTTTGTTAAGCTCAGACTGCAGTCATGTTTAGACATGTCCTGGACATGTCTGGGGCAAGTCTCAGAAAATTAAAAAAAAGAGGTCTAAATGTGGGTGGGGTCTGCAAAAGAGTATATAAGGAAAAGAACTGAGACAGTAAAGTAGTAGGAGAAATTGCAAGATGACGACCAGACCTGCCATTCTGTTCAAGACCTGTGACGTTTCTTTTGTGGATTTCTTTGCCTGTGTTTGAGCATTTTCTTCATCCAGGACATCACCAAGCCACCCCACCAAAAAGGGACTGTAATTATTTCTGTTTTTTCTTATTTATCAATCTTGGTCTTTAGTTGTAGGTTGTTATTAGTCTTTGTCTTTGTTAAAAATTAATGTGTTTTAGTTGTTAAAACTGTGTTTGTCATCCCTTGCTGTTGCTGTTGTGTTATAAATGTAAAAACAAATTGGGGCCATAACAAATTGGGGGCTCAAGGTCCGGGATAGACCATTGTGTGAGTAATTTATTGAAAATCTAACATTCCAAATTGTAAAATTGATTTTTTTTTAATTGAATACATATATATTGACAACAGCAATGGATGATTTCTTGGCATCACCAACCGTAGGGGTTTTGAAGTCTTTTAAAAAGACAGAACTGCTAGAAATTTGCAGACATTTAGAGCTGACAGAGGTGAAACCAGCCATGCGAAAAGCAAGACTGGCTAGAGAGATAGTTGAATATTACATTGATGAGAATGTGTTTGCACCAGGAGATCTGGAACAGTTTCCAGTGGAAAATCCAAATATAGAAATGGAACTTAAATTAAAAATGCTAGAGATTGAAAGGGAGGAAAGAGAAAAAGAAAGGGAGGAAAAAGAAAAACAAAGAGAATTTGAGAGGGAAGAAAAAGAAAAACAAAGGCAGTTTGAGTTAGAAAAATTAGCAAGAGAAGAAAAACAAAGAGAATTTGAGTTAGAAAAATTTGCAAGACAGAGAGATTTTGAATTAGAGAAACTCGATAGAGAAGAAAGACTCCAAATGGAGCAACTAAAAATAAAAATTCAAACTGAAAATAAATTTCGGGCTAGCCAGGAGGTAAAATTGGTGCCTCCATTTTCGGAAAAGGATGTTGACAACTATTTCCAGTGTTTTGAAAAGGTAGCAAAGAGTTGCCAGTGGCCAAAGGAACACTGGCCTCTGATGTTGCAAACTGTCCTCAAGGGTAAAGCTCAACAAGCCTATTCGGCTTTGTCTGCAGATGATTCCTCTGATTATGAGGTTGTCAAAAAGGTTATTTTGAGAGCTTATGAGTTGGTTCCAGAGGCTTACCGACAGAAATTCAGAGGTCTGAAGAAATCTGAAAATCAGACTTATGTTGAATTTGCTAATGAGAAGAAGGTTTGCTTTGAGCGCTGGTGTACTTCTATGGAGGTCAAGGATGATTTCAACTCACTAAAAGAGATGGTGTTAGTTGAAGAATTCAAGAACTGTGTTAAGGATGATGTTAAGACCTACCTTAATGAGAAGCAAGCACTGAACTTGCAATCAGCTGCCAAATTTGCAGATGAATATGTTCTCACTCATAAGTCCAAATTTCAGTCTAGCAGTAACAATAAATGGTCCCAATTTCAGAAAAAGGGTTACGGTGATACCCAAGATTCCTCACCCAAAGACAAAGACAAATCTGGTGATGGTGCTCAGAAATCCAGTAACAGGTCTGATCAAAGTGTGAAAGCTGACAGTGACAGAAGTGGTCTAGTTTGCAGTTATTGCAAGAAATCTGGTCATGTTACAACTAACTGTTGGTTCCTTAAAGCTAAGAAAGAAAAAGAAAAGGATACCAAACCAAATGCCTTTGTGAAAACAAGGTTAAAAACCCCTGTAGTAGATAACCAATCTGCTAAATTGCCTGCTTCTTGTGGGGCTAAAAAGCCTGATACAGCTGACTTCGTGAGGGAGGAATTTCTTCCATTTGTGTCAGAGGGATTTGTGGCTCTGAATGAGCATACTACTCCTGTCCCCATATATATCCTAAGGGATACCGGAGCTTCTCAGTCACTTTTGTTGATGGACTCCTTGGAGGTACGTGATGAGACCGCTTCAGGGGATTTCATACTTGTACAAGGTATTGAAGGGAGGACTGTATCTGTACCCCTGCGCTCTATATTCTTGAAGTCAGATTTAGTTACAGGACAGGTAAAGGTGGGACTTATGTCAAGTCTACCTATAAAGGGTGTTTCTCTGTTGCTAGGCAATGACCTGGCTGGGGGCAAAGTAGTTCCCCCTGTACATCTTACTTCACAGCCGAGCACTGAAAATGGGGATGAGGACCCATCTCTGTATCCTTCTTGCGCAGTGACTCGTGCTATGGCCAAGAAGGCTAAAGAAGATGATGTTGTGGTGCCGTCCAGTACATTGAATAGTCAGGACTCAGGTGGTTCGCCTCATGACTCTGATTGGCCTATTATGGTTTCTCCGTTTGAGGACTTATCAGATACTTTTATCAGTTCTCTATTCAGCCAGCCGGATGGGTCTGGTGATTCTGATGTGTCTGGAGACTTGTCTCTGTCCAGAAAGCGGTTGATTGAGGAGCAAACTAATGATCCTGAAATTGGTGTACTAAAGAGGAGAGCCCTTCCTGAAAAAGAAATAGATGCAGTTCCAGTTGGGTATTATCTCAAGGATGGTGTGTTGATGCGGAAGTGGCGCCCTCCTGATATCCCTGCCAATGCAGATTGGGCAGTAGTCAGGCAAATTGTTGTTCCGAAGGTCTACAGGAATGAGATCTTAACAATGGCTCATAGTTTACCTTTAGGAGGTCATCTTGGTGTTAACAAGACTGTTAATAAGATCATGAAACACTTCTTTTGGCCTGGGCTTCGGAAAGACGTTTCCAACTTTTGCAAAACCTGTCACACTTGTCAGGTAGTTGGAAAACACCAGTTAGACCCCCCAGTAGCTCCATTGCAGCCTATCCCAGCATTTGGGGAGCCATTCTCTAGGGTCATTGTTGATTGCGTTGGTCCATTACCCAAGACTAGATCTGGAAATCAGTACTTGTTGACAATCATGTGTGCATCTACCAGATTCCCTGAAGCCATACCTCTACGTAACATCAAGGCAGCTGCAATCTCGAAGGCTTTGATAAAGTTCTTCACGTTGTTTGGCCTTCCCAGGGAAATTCAGTCAGACCAGGGTAGCAATTTCACTTCAGGATTGTTTCAGCAGATTGTGTATGAACTAGGTGCAAAGCAGATTCTTTCTAGTGCCTATCATCCAGAAAGTCAGGGTGCCTTAGAGCGGTTTCATTCCACTCTCAAGACAATGATGAGGACTTATTGTTATGACCATGAGAAAGACTGGGATGAAGGGGTTCATTTGCTGTTGTTTGCAGCTAGAGAAGCAGTGCAGGAGTCTACTGGATTCAGTCCATTTGAGCTAGTGTTTGGTCATGAAGTGAGAGGACCTTTGCTATTATTGAGTGAACAATGGCAAGAGAAAGAGCCGCATATCAGTCTGTTAGACTATGTTAGCAAGTTCAAGGAAAGATTGCGTGCAGCTTGTGACCTTGCCAAAGAGAACTTGAAATCAAGTCAGGGAAAAATGAAAACTTGGTATGATCATAAGGCTAGAAGCCGTGAGTTTAAACCAGGAGAAATGGTCCTTGTGTTGTTTCCCTTGCAGTCCAATCCATTGCAGGCTAGATTTCATGGTCCTAATGAAATTCTGACAAAACTCAATGATCTCAATTACATTGTGAAGACTCCAGATAGGAGAAAACCAAAACAATTGTGCCATATTAACATGCTAAAGCCTTATCATGACAGAAATGCTAGGGTTGCAGCTGTCACTTCAGATTCTCCAATGGTCGAAACGTGTGAAGATGAGGGGGAGTTTCAAGATGATGAACCAAGAATTAAAGCTGAAGTTCTTTCATGTAAATTGTCAAATTCTGAAGTGTTGCAAAATCTTGATGTAAAACTCCAGCACTTAGAACCCTCACAGAGAGATCAGTTTGAAAGGTTGATCAAGAAATATGAGGATTTGTTTCCTGATGTTCCAAAGAGAGTTACTATAGCCTCTCATGATGTAGATGTTGGTGATGCCAAACCAATAAAACAGCATCCATACCGGATGAATCCTGAAAAGAGAAAGATTGCTGAGAAAGAGGTTGAGTACATGTTAAAACATGATATTATCAGACCCTCCAACTCAGATTGGAGTTCACCCTGTGTGCTAGTTCCAAAACCTGATGGAAGTACTAGATTCTGTACAGATTATCGCAAAGTCAATGCTGTAACTAGAACTGATGTGTTTCCAATACCTAGGATTGATGATTGTATTGATAGTGTAGGGCAAGCAAAGTTTCTGACCAAGATTGATTTATTGAAGGGTTATTGGTGTGTGCCTTTAACTGAGAGGGCCAAGAGCATCTCTGCTTTTGCCACACCATCTGGATTGTACCAGTATGAAGTCCTACCCTTTGGCATGAAAAATGCCCCAGCCACGTTCCAAAGGATGATACAGTCTACAATCGCCGGATTGCCACACACGGGTGCATACATCGATGACCTGATCACATGGAGTGACTCCTGGGAAGAACATCTAAAAGATGTAGAGACGTTGTTCCAGCGCCTGACCCAGGCTAACCTGACTGTTAACCTGAACAAGAGTGACTTTGGTTGTGCCACTGTCACCTATCTTGGCTACGTCATAGGCCAGGGTAAGGTGGCACCCATAAATGCTAAAGTCCAAGCCATCATGGACTTTCCCGTTCCTGACAACAAAAAAGCTTTGCGCCGCTTCCTTGGAATGATCGGGTACTACCGCAAGTTCTGCAAGAACTTTGCTGAGATTGCTCTCAGTCTAACTAACCAACTGAAGAAAGGCGTAAAGTTCACTTGGGATGATGCATGCCAGAGAGCCTTCGATCGCCTGAAGTCTCTGCTGTGTCACTTCCCCGTGCTCAAATCTCCTGACTTCAACAAACCGTTCTCCATCGCGGTCGATGCTAGCGACCAAGCTTGTGGATCTGTGCTCCTACAGAGAAGTGACTCTGATGACATTGAGCATCCCGTGGCATACTTCTCCAGGAAGTTCAATCGCCACCAAAGGAACTATTCCACAATAGAGAAGGAACTGTTGGCTCTGGTCCTTTCTTTACAACACTTTGAGGTTTATGTTTGTACAGGACAAAAGCCAATGATTGTGTACACTGACCACAATCCGTTAATGTTTTTGAGTAAGATGAAAAACAAGAATCGGAGATTGTTGAATTGGAGTTTGATTTTACAGGAGTTTGACTTGGAAATTAAGCATGTGAAGGGTACAGACAATGTAATTGCTGATTGCTTATCCCGTGTTTGAATGTGTATATATATATCATGTGTTTGTATATTGTATGATATGTATATATAGACAAGTGTTCACTTAACCATTTTGTATTGAAAAGAAAAATTTTGCCTTTATGAGTCAAAATTTTTCCCTTTTGGAATGGAGGTGTAATGTGAATATAGGCCACTAGATGGCAGTATTTACCTTTTTTTTGTTAAGCTCAGACTGCAGTCATGTTTAGACATGTCCTGGACATGTCTGGGGCAAGTCTCAGAAAATTAAAAAAAAGAGGTCTAAATGTGGGTGGGGTCTGCAAAAGAGTATATAAGGAAAAGAACTGAGACAGTAAAGTAGTAGGAGAAATTGCAAGATGACGACCAGACCTGCCATTCTGTTCAAGACCTGTGACGTTTCTTTTGTGGATTTCTTTGCCTGTGTTTGAGCATTTTCTTCATCCAGGACATCACCAAGCCACCCCACCAAAAAGGGACTGTAATTATTTCTGTTTTTTCTTATTTATCAATCTTGGTCTTTAGTTGTAGGTTGTTATTAGTCTTTGTCTTTGTTAAAAATTAATGTGTTTTAGTTGTTAAAACTGTGTTTGTCATCCCTTGCTGTTGCTGTTGTGTTATAAATGTAAAAACAAATTGGGGCCATAACACAGCAAACAAGACCCTCTGCAGGACAGAACATAAACTCTGACGAACAGAACAATAAATAGGAAGGACAAACACCAAATCCTAAACTCTTTAAAGGAGTTTCCTCTGACTAAACGCTAAGGGCTTCGTAGTCCTTGCAAGAGTGACACAAAAGCACCGGACGGCTATGGAAGAGCCTCTTAAATAGTCTCTCCACACCTGCAAACAATAAGCAATCAACCACCTGATCACACAGCAGGATTGGCCCCAGGTGGCGAAGAGAATGCACAGCAGGCTGCAACCCCCCAAAACCAGGACACTTATGCCCTTGATTGGGTTTGAAAATGGGATTCCATGGTAGATAGATGGATAAAATATTTATTGTCCTTACGGAAATTTGTTCTGTGGCAGGGGATGCTGATCACATTGTTTTCTTTGTTCATTTAAAAGTAAGCTGATAAAATGTCCAGAGCATTTGAAATGCATCATTTGCTTTTGTAATCTGCTGCTGTCCACCACTCCCAATATGAAGTCCAAAAAGTAGTCACTCCCAGTGAAACAAGCCATCATCAATCTGAAAAAATGAGAACAAATCCATTTGACCAATAGCATAAGCTAAATCTTTCGGTACATTCTTAAAAAGAAATAACTGATGAGCTCAGGAACACCTGAAGTTCCAGAAGACCTTGGATAACTGTGTTGGAAAATAAAGAATGCTTTCCCTGGTGATGAAAAACCCCTACCATCAAGAATAATGTCCAAGGTGTTGGCCTATCTGTGTAAACAATCTAGAAAAGACTTCACCAGAGTAAAAGCTGACTACACACATCCTATTACAGGATGTAAACCTTAATGTAAACCTTTGAAGGTAAGCTTCAAAAGCAGTGATTTGCCAAAGGACATTAAAATAGCCTGCGCAATTCCGGAACATCATCCCATGGACAAATGAGACAAACATCAAGTTTTACCAGAATGGTGGAAAGTAAGTGCAGAGAAGTGAAGCATGTGCACATGATCTGAAATATACCACATCGTCTGTGAAGCATAGTCATGCATGGGCAAGTATGGCTGACAAGCGAACAGGTTCGCTTGTATTTATTATTGACAACGTGACAGCTGACAAAAGTAGCAGAATGAATTCGGAATTACAAAGGGCAACACTGTTTGCTTTGATTCAGCAAAATGCTTCCAAACTCATCAGACAGTGCTGAACATTGTTGGTGGACAATGACCCAAAGCATACTGAGAGAGCAACTCGATACTTTTTTCAAGCACAAAAGTGGAATGTTTTATGATGGACAAGTCAATCACAAGGCTTAATTCCAAGTGAGCCTGCATTTCATTCGCTGATGGCAAACATCCCAACAACAAGTCGGAAGACGAGAAATGAAGGCCTGGCAGTGCATCATCAGAGAGGAAAGCCTGCTTCTGATGATACTTGTTATTTCCATGCGTCAAGAAGTCATTAACTTCGAAGGATTTCCAAAAAAAGATTAAAAATGTCAATTTAACTTTGATGACTTTTACACCCCTAAATTTGTAGGGTTATGCATAAGAAAATGGTCAGAATTTCCGCATAGTTCATGCAATGTGTTTGGCAAAACCCTTAAATTAAAGCCAAAAGGTGATACTTTAAGGGTATCATGATTTTTCCATTTCAATATTGTTTGGCATACAGGGCTAAAATGATGAAAATTCTGTCACTGTCTTAATATTCGTGGAATATTGACCCTACCGTACATGAATGGCATGCAGCTTATTCAGAATTAGTATTTTGCTTACGGGTACAACAGCAGTGCCCAAACATGGAACTCAACCCACAACATGTGACTTACAAGTCCAGTTCCAGTTACCGCAGTGATATGCTGTTCTGGAGTCTGCAGGAATGCTTCCGGAACAAGATATGATTTTCCATTTGTACTCCGTGTTCAGTTTCTTTAGTTTGATTCTGTGATTTTGAAGTGCTTAGTAACTTTATTTGATTTTATTGGAGGTTTTCGATTGTTCTTTGTCGATTAAATTACAGTTATAATTGCTTTTTCTTGCAGTGTTTTCACAGTATTTTGTGCGTGAGTAACACTTGAAATAGAAGTACTGGTGTTAATGTGGTAGAGCTCATGTCAGATTAGAGATTACTGGGGTAGACAACTGTTTACTGTCTTTCTCATTTATATTAGTCATTACAGACTAGTTTAAATTATGTCTGATCGCATGGTACTGCAGTGAATTTTCATTTTGTAATTGACCTTGTTCTGCAGGAATAATTCAGGCTAAACTGAGATGTTTACATTAAAATCCATGCTGAGTTTAATCTGTAAAGTTGTACAGTGATCAGTACTGTGTTTGAATAAAGATTCTCCACGGTCATTTTGAAAACTTTGAGATATCCTTGGGGTAAACCCACATCGAGATTGCCAGACCTATGCTGGTGTGTACTTGTGCTCACTCACATATGATCACTTCCAAAATACGTACATTTGGTAATGTACTCACATTTCAGAATCAGATTATTTAACTCTTAAGTGTTGGAAGAGGGGACAATGTGGTCACACAAGTATTTTTAGCTATGCTTGAGGAAATAGTGTCCACCATCATAGGAGTTAATTTTGTAAAAAAGAAATAGTCTAATTGAATTTTAAATCTGAGAAGCCTATATGTTAGCTTTGGGGGAAATTACAGTCCCATTTGATGGTATTGTTTCTAAAAGTTTTTCAGGCTCATAAGCTGCATTATTCCTATTGTTTCCAAGTTATATAGTGCAGGCTACTGCTAAAACCAGATACAGTTTCTCCTGGAATATAAGTTCACTCAACGGACTCGGCACGCTTATTCAGCACTTTTTCTGTTATAAATCTGAGACTGAAACCATGGCCAGAAGGATTTTAAATTTCCCATAGCAAACACTGTTGAGAAAATCAAGTCAAATGCCTCTATATAACATATTATAATGTCAGAGCAGTAGATGTAGTATTAGTCTTAGCACCAACCTAAATATGTCTAATCTGATGGTGTTAATTAGCACCTGGGTATGCCATCATTGTGGTTACGTCAGCATGCAGAGATACACTTTACCACAGCAGTCAAAAGCAGAATTATTGTAGAACTCCAGAGAGTGCTTGAAGAGTTGATGGGAAAAAATAACTCACTGTACACCTAACACTTATGTCTTTGCCATATCCATGTGGTTGCCTGTCTGTGAAACTGTTTTGTCAGTCTCAGCTGATAAGTATTTGTCAGTTTGTGTTGCGCATGTATGTATGAATGCCAGTTTTTTGTGAAGTAAACAGGGCCTACTTATTTATCTGTGTGGTTTATGGTTGGGTAAATACTTGAACATTCTGGCAGCAAGATCAAATAAGTCAAGCCAGTTCTCCAGGACATAATAACCCCTGCCTCATTTTACTACCAGATTTATGGACACACATTGGAGATTCACTTGGTATGACATCACATGATACTGAACCTGTTAACAAATAGCCTCTCTGCAGCTTAGGTTTGTGGGTATTCCATGGTAATGTCACTGGCGGTGTTATATTACTTTAAGTTTCATCTAGGATGCTTCTTGTCTGTTCTTTCGCCTATAATTAAGGCTGTTAAATGTTGGCTAAATAGCCTTGCTTATATTGCTTTCCAAAACTTTAGACAGTGAGAAATTTTTAAAGTGGAAACCCCGAGGGCCATGATGGAAGTCTTGCTCTTAATTCTTCAAAGCAGATAAGATTCAATATGTGATCTCTCTCTTGAAAGTACAGAGATCATGTCCCACTGCCAGATATCCTCCTGCCAAAAGTGCAATTTCGAGAATATCATAGCACACACAAACTTTGTGTTTTCCATGGGAAAGGCTCCACATGTTCCCATGTCTCTGTATGCTTTGATCTCCCGTCCCATTGGCTCTCCTCTTAAGCCTCTGCTGTGTCTTACGCATCCAGCACCAAAGTGCAGCTGGTATGTACAATTAGACTGGGCCATGATACCACCTTCACCTTTACAATTCAAATGATGACCCAGCACATTTACCACAACTGTAGCTTTTGTGGTCGTGTTCTATCAGTTGAGGGAAGTCAGTGAAAAAACATTGTCAAACATCAAACACCAGCAGGGCCAATTTCCTTTGCATATAAACAAGGTTTCTTGAGCTTGGTTGATAGCCCTGTATCTGCGCTGTGGAATTCACTCCACATACGTATGTCATTAATAAGGTCATAGTAGTGAGTGAAGATGTTTTCCCTGTATCAGGAGTTAAAGAGAAGGAGGCCCTGGGCAGAAAAAGTTGGGATGGTATGGAAAATGCACTTAAAAACAGAAAGCAGAAATTTCTAGACTTATTTTGACTTGTATTTTATTACAGATAGTATATAGACAAGATATTAATAGTTTTGTCTGGTTTGTTTACTTTGTAAATGTACATTACTTCCTGCCATGTAGTCCTCAAATGCATTCCAAAAAAAGTTGGGAGGAGGACAATCAAGGACAAGTAATAAGGTTAAAAAATAATTAAATTGACTAATGAAGTGATTTGAAATAGCTCATGTCAGCAGGTGATTGAAATCATGATTTGGCACAGCAGCAGCATCCAGGAAAGCCATAGTCCTTCAGGAGCAAAGATGGGCCAAGGATTGCAAATTTGCCCACAAATGCATTTGAAAATCACTTAAAACTTATAATGTTCCTCAAAAAAAGATAAGCAGTGATCTGGGTATTTCAGCCTTTACGTTGCATGACATAAGAAGATCACAGAATCTGGAGGAATTTCTGTGCTCAGGGCAAGAGCGGAAGCCTAAGCTGAATTTTCGCGATGATCCAATCGCACAGACGGCGCTACATTTTTTATCAGTTATATCCACATTTGGGCTGTGGATTACTCTGGCAAACCTTTGTCAAGTCCTGCAGTATATAATTACATCCACAAATGCGAATTAACTTTATTGCGCTAAAAAGATGCCGTATGTCAATAATGTTCTGGAGTCCCGTCGACTTCTGCGCTCAGAGGCCTCTGCAGTGGACCATCACTGTGGACCAAACACTGAGACGTGTTTTGGGGTCAGACAAATCAATAGGTTAAGTCTCTGTGGGAAGAAATGGATGCCATGTGCTGCAGACCAAAGAAGAAAAGGAGTATGTGGACTGCAAACTGCAATGATCTCAAAGCTATGATCTGGTCTATCATTGCCTGGGGTTGTGTAAGTGCCCATGGAAAGGTTTCTTTTCACCTGTAGGAAGGCTCCATTAATGCTGAAAACTACGCTGATATTTTGGAGTGAATTTAAGATGACATCATTTCATCGTAATCACATATTTTCATATTTAAACACAAAAAGACAAAACCGCATTATGATCACATTACAAAGGCATGGCCGTGTAAAAAGAGGGTGTGGGCGCTGGACTTGCCTGCCTGCAGTCCCCATTTGTCCTCTGTTGTGAACATGAGGTGCATTTTAAAAGGCAAAGTGCAACCACAAAGACCCTGTTCTGTTTTCAGTAAGAATGGGACAGAATAACCCTCAAAACATTTAATTACTTAGTGACTTCAGTCCCCAAATATTTGCTTAATGTTGTGAAAAGTGCTTGTGATATTGCTCAGTGATAAATACTTTACTGTCTCAACTTTTTTGAGATATGTAGCAAAAATCATATTTGAAAAATCATAGTTTATTTTGAAAAAAAATATTCATGTGGTGAAATATCAAATAATGTGCTGTAATATTATTTCCCTTGTTTTACTGGTCAAGGAATTTTTAAATTGCCGTTTCAGTTTTAAGGGGTCTTAGGGTTAAAGTGTAGAAATAACCATAATAATGTAAAAACTATGAAATAAACATACTCAACTTGATTTCAGCTTCATAAAATGTAGTATTTTGATAAAAATTTACATGGTTGCAGAGGAGAGGGCAATTTAACCCCTTAAGCCCTGAGCCTCTTTTTTGTAAATGGCAAGCCCAAAATAAAATGATTATATCTCTGCGACTGCTTGGTCCATTTGAATAATCTTGGTATTGTAATAAAGGTAAAACCATTTGGGATTTCATACCTGGTATAACAATCACTATACAGGTATATGTCACTGGGTCAAAGTAAATAGAGATGGAACACAGTGTAAATGAAAGATCTCATTTTGCACCTCACAAAGTTTTACTTCGATTTGTTAAGTTGCAGCCTTAAACCTCTAAAAAAATGCAGCACTGAATGTCATTATTATCTGTGCCAAAGTCTATTCTGATCAGGTCAATCAGAGCAAAATTAGAGAGAAATGTCTAGGTGGCCTCTCCATTTTGGCAATTTAAGTATCTTGCGTTCCATGTCAGATTTCTCAGATACCAACCTGTAAAACCCATAAAATTTCACTTGTATACTTGTATCACTACAGGCATCTATTCCATCCAAATACAACATCTTTTAGACTTTTAGAATTAAGAAAAATTATTATTATTTCTGCCAGTTTTGTTGCCCATACAATTTCCCATTCAAAGATAATACATACAATGAAAATTAAGTTTGACTCCACTGGAGCATATTTATTAAAAAAACAAAACAAATAAGTAAAATGATAAATACAAAGGCAATGTGAAAATATGTTAAAGAAAAGAAAGAATAACAAAAACCCCAGCGATTATTTGTAGAAGGCAACTGCGATTATTTCCAAAAAAATAAAAAAAGGTACCCTGATCAGGAATCGTACCTTCACATTTTCCTTTCACCAGCGCGACATTTTATTCAATAGGCTGCGCCAATCGACAACAGTCTATGGTCAAATTGCCCATTCAATGAATGGGTAAGGAAAATACGTACTGTATTGTTGTAGTGTCAGTTTTTGTGCGGAATTGTGCAAAGATTCTGTCAGAAAACGACCTTGAAAATGAATGTTGAATAGATAGTGGATAATTATACAGACAATACCTCAAACAAACTGGTTATGCGTTTATATTGTTGCGCTATTCAAGAACATGCATATGTCCCATGGACTCAGCTTGACGCACTCGGAAAGGAAGGCTGTAGCTCAGGCTAGGTTTCTGCCATTAAGGTGGTTTAGAGTTCGTTAGAATCATCAGGACTCATACAATCAAACTCTAACCAGCATAGTCTTACTGACAGCATCACAAGCCGAAAGCAGATAAGAAAGTCCATTGCAAGGAAGCTGAATGCTACGGAGCTGAGATATTTGAAGCAACGCCCTGGGAAAGAACATGCTAGGATCCCGGCAGATCTAGTTTTGTTAAAACACGAACACATTGGGCTAACAATAGCAAGCGCAGATTTACCCTCGAGCAGTTTTTTTTATTGCAAAATATCAAAGGAAAGAATTTTTTTCTGTTCATCTCTGTAGACTGTAAAGTGTGGTGTCGGTTTAAAATGACAGGGCTCATATCGTTGCATCCTGTGGACTTTCCTATTTTATTTGAGGTATCGTTTTTATGTATAGCACGAATTCAGCAGAAATCCTGGTGATTCAGCGCTGATATGATTTTATCCTGTGTTCTGCTGCATGCTTATTTACTAGCTTGGTGCTTGAATTGTGTTCGGTTGAGGTAAAAATGGTTTACATGAGCTTTTGGTCGAGTTTCTTCGCAGAATGTGGATATGCCACTTGACAATGTCACGATTTGAAAAAATGCTGTATTTATAATGCATACCAGGGCGTAGTTCTTAAGGGGTTAATGACAAAATCTGAAAATATTTTGTGGCACTGATATTTCAATAACCCATGGTCAAATTTAGCTTAACTTAGTCTCATATGAAAGCTTTAAGGCAGTTCTATGAAATGACGTGGGATATCTTTGTTTGGAACATTTATGAAAATTTAATGAGCTCTTTTATGTAACCATAATGAAAATCGCTACCAGCAACTCGCTTCATTTTCAAAATTAACTCCCTAGGGATGCACCTCTGTCATTTCAAAGATCTCCAACAGATACAACTTCAGTCCAAATTTCAAGTCAATCAGATGAATATCAACGATTTTATGAATGCCACAAGGTTGAAAATCAGTCAAAATTGTGATTTTCGGTAATTTGCATTTAAAGTGACAAGTACCAATTGACCCAGAGGAAGAACATAGATTCTTGGTGTTCACTGCATCTCACTGCATTCCTTTATTTAATGTGAAAATCAAAAATAGTGAAATTTTCAAAAGACAAATTGAAATTTTTAACCTGAACGCCCCTTAATTCCAATTTAACATGCAGTGCAACCCCAGCTTTTTCTGATTTGTGGCTTTAGATTTTTGGCAACTTGTATCTGTAATTTCCCACAATTCTTTAAAACACACTTGAAATTTTTGTTGGAATGGTGCACTGAAAAGATAACATGAGAAGTTGGGGGTTGTTGTCTAATATCACATGTCCAGAAAACTGTTTTCCACAATTTCTGCATTTGGTCAGACAGATTTAATATTGAATAACATTAACCAAGAAATCATTTACCATAACATAATCTATGTATTGGTACGAGAAAAAAGGTGATTTAATTGGAGAGAAAGGGGACTTAATGTATGCCAATGTCATCGCATGCTTTTTAGGTCTATGTATGTATCTTTGGATTTTGATGAGAGCTGTCTATTTCATATGTCCTCTAAAATAGCCTCTTTTAAATGGCTGGTTGAGCACTACTCCTCACTGAATCAGAAGCACTGAATTTTCGAACTAACAGTTCAGTTTTTAAGCATAATTATTCACATCTGTGCAGACCACGAATATGAATGTGCAAGGCTAATTTGCTGTGGAAAAAGGGATGAAATAAAAACAAATAACATAGACCCTCACTTGATTACAGGCATAGATAAACTTTTATTCCCCTCAACATCTGTTTCAAATTATATCTGAAACACACATACCTGCACATTATAGTGAACTTGAAACATCTCCAAGAAGCCAAGCCTGGAAACTATTTCTGCTAAAGTAACCGGGAAGTTGCCCAGAGTTAAGTGGGTTTGTCTTCGGCCATCCAGCAATTAAAATATCAGTGGTTGAAGTCACACCACAAGCGAAGACTCATGGGCTTCCCTCCTTCTTTGCACTTTTATTTTGAAAATTTGGATAAACAGTCATTTTGGTCAGGCTTGGCATCTGTGCTAGAGAATAAGAGTAAAAATAAAGTGGTATTTTCCAGAAGAGAAGTAGAAAGGGCAACCCAAAACTGAAGCTGAATGAGACAGGAAATCACTTGATATGACCAGGAAGTGTCTAAATACATCTACATTGCATACAAATAAGCTGGAAAGTGATTATCAACACACATACCAAAAGCAACCGTAATTTTTTTTATGATGAATTTTTTATGATATGAGCATCCAGTGACTTGGTTATTGCAGTGCCTACATTAATAGAAATACCAAAGGAAGAAATGCATTTTTTATATGAGGAAAGGAAAGGCATCAAGTATGCAAGACCTTTTGCATTTTTAACTGGGAACTAGAGGTTAGCCAGAAATTGCCACGTATTATTTAGGACAATCATATATCTGTAGATATCTATGATTATGCTAGAACATTACTGTAAGTTCCTATAGCGTCCCATGGGCAGATACTATAGGCTACATTGGTATACTGCTGTCATGCCTCGCCCGCAACGCTCCTCATCACCAGAGAATTGATCACTGCTCCAGCTCCAGCCCTTCCATTACCTCCACATGTCTATTATTCACCAGTTCTACAGTTATCTGTGTATATGGGTTTCCACATAATCATGTGAGTAATGTTAAAACCTTCGACGTAACATTTGATCACTTTTGTAACACCTTTCTTCCGACAAGTCCTACCCCACGAATGTAAGTTTATTTACTCAAACGAGAAGACTTGATGTCATATTATATACGTCATCCAAATTGTAATTGAAAATCACTTCATTATATGGAATTTAAGTTATAATCGTGCAATTTTATTTTTCGTAGCAAGTGCTGAAAGTATGTGTTCCGTGTACAAATGTTTCCTAGATATTATGTTACGACAGTAGACCATCTTTTGCGTATTAAAAAGAATATATAATTATTAGGTGATAATTCCTCACTGTAAGTTGTCCCTTTTTACATTTTAATCCACAAAATGAGCTTATTTCAAATTTTCTGGCTACCACAGGTCTCAAAAAAGTTGGGACGCAGGCAAAAAAGGGCTGTAAAAGCAATATATAAGAGGATCAGCTGAAAGAATATTTAGCTAGTAATTAAGTGAACTGCCATCAGGTGTGTAACATGATTTGGCTATAAAATGGATGTCTTGAAGAGGCTGTGTCTCTTAGATTGCTATGATCTCGAACTGAGTTAAGATCACATATTGAAAATAAATGTGTAACGTATCTTGCATTGTTGCCCATCCATGTTAATCCCAAAATTTTAAGCAGCAACAGGGTGTAATAATAGGAACACGCTATCCATCGTTTCTCTTCCCAATGATGCAGGCAGAAGAAATAAATGAACAACCATCGTATTTCATTCCAACTTCATAAGTTTGAATGATCTGACGTAGTTTCGTTTTAAAATTCCATTCAAGTTTGCTAATTGTAATAATTCGCGAATGCCTCATATTCGTAATGCATAATATAGACGTAACCGGTGCAGAAAACATGCCTGAAGCAGCAAAGTAAAATGCAACATTAACGCATCATGCAGATATAGGACAGAGGCTTCTAAGATTTGACTCGGCTATGTTATACCCAAACACGCCTTCTTTGACACTTGCGCCGGAGGGAGGGACCGAGGCGGGCCAGAGGAGTTCTTGCGCCAGGCTACGCCGAGCACGAAATTGCAACATACGCCTGGACACACCCTGTTGGTGTGGTGCACCCCCCTTCGCCGCGCCTGCGCCTGGTCTACGAATTTAGAGCCCACAGTGTTATACTTCTGACTGGAATCTCCCTGATTCTTGGCTTTTTCTTTGATACTTGTCTGCCCGTGTACCATACCTGTTTTGCCTGACTCTGAGTTTTGTGTCTACTGCCCTGATAACGGTTCGGGTTTCGCCCACTGGATTTTGGCTTCGGACTCTGTCAAACCCGTGCCTGCGTACGGAACCTATGTTGCCTGACTCTGAATTTAGTGTTTGCTGCCCTGTGTACAGTTTGGATTATGTCCCTGGGATTCTGATTTTGGATTGGACTTTGTACCGTTGCCCTCTGCCCTGTGGGGGTTTACCCCCTAACATCAATAAAACCCACTTTTGCTGAAACTTCCTGGTCTTGCATTTGATTCCAGAATGGTACCTCACATCATCTCTGACAACCATGGGCTAATTCTTTGCTAGGGAAACTGGTCCTATCATATGAAGTGTAACTGAAGCACCAAAAAAAGTTATTCCTTGTCTACATTGGTATGCTGCCATTTATAGAATTCTAGAGACAGTTTTCCATTTAAAGGTGTCATTCGGCTTTTGACAGATGGCAAGGTGATGGCATGTACAAGCGTTATGGTCCAGACCAGAATTCAAGTGGGAAGTCATACATGCAATCCAACTATTGACAGTAATACGGTACAGATTGGGGGTAAAATCTCTGACTAGGATGGCCCAGTTCAACAAATGTAATAGGCAAGCCTAGGCTGGCTGTTGCTGGCTAGCAGCTTTTGGGATGTTGCCAGTGGTTGTACAGACTTTGGCAGTACTGAACTGTCTGAGGAGTTGGAGGTTGCTTAAGAGGAGTGTGGTCCCTGTCCTGGATCCAAATCAGGATTGGAAGCTTCTTCCTGACTTACTGGACAAGGAGAACAAACTTCAAAGGGTTAACAAGAACATGGTCACAGTCGTGGAGGCTGTTTAGGATTGGAACCTTGTCCTTGATAACTGAATAAACAGGCTTGAGTTGGGTGAACTTGAACCTTGTCCCAATCTTACACCCTGATTAGGATTAGGAGCTTGTTCTAATTAATTACTCGATGATAATAAAGACTTTGAAAGGATGCTGACACTAAAGTAATAGTTGCATAAGACGAACAAAGAACATTTACACATAAACACTGACTGAGATCTTTGGAAGAATGCAAATTTGAAAACCAGCATCTTGCAGATGAGGCAGAGGGCTGAAATACCTATTGCACAGTCATAAGGAAACAACTGTGTAACATGAATCAGCCTGGCGGGGGAGACCGAAAAGACACAAACCAATCACAAGACTTATACACCTGGTAGACAAGCTAGATGCTGAATTGTGAAGAGACACATGAGGAAATCACTGGAGGATTGTGAATAATAAGATTGACTGAAAAATTATCTAAAGATGTGTACCACTGAGTTGCTTGGCAGACTGCAAACTGGGTCCAAACAGAACAAAATGAGAAGTAGAAGTTCCAGACGCATAACTGCGCAAAAGAGCATCAGTCGATACAATTTTCAAAATATACTGACGAACTTTAAAAACCTAAGTCTGACTAGACAGAAATAGTATAGCTGGGTTAGGGGAACTATAATTAATTACATAATTGATATGCAGTTGAGTAACAAGACACAACCGTGTGTGAGGTCATGATCTTGTTTGTGTCTGTGGAGCTGGATTTGAGGAATTAGTGATGTAACCCCATCAGGCTTCACTGATAACAACTGCAATGCTGTCAAATGCCTTAAAACAATCCTTGAGGTCATTAAAGCTAGAACATGAGAGCATTTGTTCAAAGACACCACATGCGCCATGCCTCGCCTTTCCAGACCCAAACGTAATCAAGCTATTAGGGTTGTGGATGGCTCGAACATCCCAAAATCGCATTGCCCAGCATTTTGGGGTAAGCTAACCCACAATCTCTAACCTTGTGGCTCTTTACTAGGAGACTGGAAGCACTAATGATCGACCCCGACCTAGTCAGCCTAGGGTCATGACCCCAGCCCAGGACAATCAGATATGCCTTGTCCACCTGAGAGATCAGGTTTCGAACCTGCACCAGGATGGCTGAGGGATCAGAGTCCACAGGGCATGTGTTGGAATGCAGCTTGATGCATGCCGCAGGGCTACCAGGCTTCGCTAGGCTGAATAATATAGTCAGAGACGAGTCCTCACCCGATTCTGAAGGAATGTTGTCTTCAGTGATGAGTCCAGATTTTGTCTGTACTGACATGATGGAAGACAGAGGGTCTACAGATGACGTGGTGAGAGATATGCGGCCCTCTGCATTGCTGAGACAGATTGTTTTGGAGGAGGCTCGGTGATGGTCTGGGCTGGCATTCGGTGCAGTTGGAGGTCTGACCTCGTCATAATCAATGGAAATCTACACGCAGCCCGCTACTGTGACCTTGTCATCATACCGCATGTTGTGCCTTACATCACATACCACCCTGAGGTCACATTAATGCTGGACAATGCAAGACCTCACTCAGGATGTGTGACCCAGCAGTTCCTGGCTCAGAATGGTGTGCAAGTGATTGAATGGCCACCTTTCAGCCCTGAGATGAACTGCATCGAGCATGTGTGAGACCTGTTGGATCGGCGGGTTCGCAATGCATTCCAGCGCCCAGGAGTGGGCAGAGCCCCAAGAAGCCCCTCTCTAGGAGTGGCAGGCCATTCCCTAGCAACAGCTCAACAGAAAGGTGCTGTCTATGCCAAGACAAGTGATGGCCTTGTTGCAGGCACGTGGCGGTCACACTCGGTAAGTGTGATTGGAGTTCATCTTTGTTGTGGATTTTGTTGTTAAACTTGTCATTGTTGATTCTTTTGTTTTTTTATTTTTTTGTTGATGTTATCTAACATTTTGTCAAAGTTGTTGTCATGGGTAATGTCAATAAATGGTTACAAATTCGAATCCGATTTGACTACAATTCTTGTTATAAGTTTTTAAAGTCCATCAGTGTAGTTGATACAAATATCTTGTGTAGTATCCCAAAGCAGTACAAATATGTTTACTACAACTGCTGTTAATTATATGTGGTCCTCGGGGTTACATCAAATTTGAATGTGAAAGATATACTTCAAATTGACTAATTTTGCTAGAAAATGAGAACAAATCACCCTGACTGGCACTCCATGTGCGTAGCTCTCCAAGCTGGCAAGTTTCATAAGTTTGGTAGGCTTGTGACAACATACTGCCATTGTAAGCAAAAGTGAACTCTGGGGGCTTTTCATTTATTATGCTGCTGTAGACATGTAAATGCGCATCAGTCCTTTGAGTGCCAACCAGTCTGTTTGATTTAATCAGCGAGTATGATTTATTATTTATTTATTTTTTAAATAAGGCCTCTTTTTCAGTCTCCAAACCAAATAGCAATTTTTCCATTTTGATTCTTTTAGGGAAATATGCATTCTCAGAACAATTTACATGTGAAAATTTCCAAATGACTTCTGTGTGTGCAGCATGAAATGACATATGCATCCACTCTGGTTTCTTGCATTAATAATCAGAAGTAAATGCACCATGCATCTGTAAATGTAACCGTGTGCTTGTTGGCAGAAAAGTCTTTATGGGATGTTTCACCATCTTAACATGTTTCTTTGGAGGCATGAATGTCTGGTATCAAATGTGTAAAAGTGATTGATGTTATGTATATTTTATAAATGATGGGCAGTTGTTCAATATAAATATGGATCAGCTGGCTGATAAACTTCTGTTGTCTGTGATGTTTTCAACAAGGTGTACACTCACAAGCACTTTATTAGGAACACATGTATCTATGCTTATTCATGTAACTGTCCAATCAGCCAATCCTGTGGCTGTAGGGCAACACATCATGAAGGAACAGGTCGGGGAGGTTCATTTAATATTCACACCCGGCCCCAAAATGGGGAGAAAATGTGACCTAAATGATTTGGCTGTTAGTGTCTCAGTATTTCTGAAACTGCTGGGAAATCTCCTGGGATTTTTGCACCAAATAGTCTTTACTGTTTACTCAGAATGGTGCAAAATGCAAAGAAAAAAAAAAAAAAACAACATCAAGTGAGTGGCAGTTCTGCGGATGGCAACACGTTATAGATAGTAGAGATCTGAAGAGAATTGCCAGGCTGTTTTGAGCTGACAGAAAAGCAGATTGTCACCCTTTACAACTGTAAAGAGTGGAGAAACATCTCAGGATACGCATTTCGAACTTTCAGTGCTGATGGGATACTGCAGCAGTTGCCCTCCTGTTGGCCAAGAACAGAAATCCAAGGCTGCAGTGGGAAGAAGTTTGCCAAAACTAGGCAGTTAAAGACCGGAAAAATGTAACCTGATCCGATAAATCTTATTTTCTGCTGCAACATGCAGATGACAATCAGAATTTGGCATTAATATCATAAATCCATGGACTGAACCAGCCTTATATTGACATTTCAGGCTAGTGATGGTAGTGCGGTGGTGCAGTGGTGTGGGAATGTTTTTTTTTTTTTTTTTCTGGCATACTTAGGGCCCCTTAATACCAATCTGTGGTTATTTTAACAACCTAGCATATCTTAGCATTGTTTACCCATCCTCTAATGCAGGGGTGTCCAATCTTATCCAGAAAGGGCCGGTGTGGGTGCTGGTTTTTGTTACAGCCCAACACTAACACACCTGATTCTGCCACCAAGGTCCTGATTGAAACCCCTGATTAGTTAATTATTGGAAGCAGGTTCTGTAGCACTGCCGGCTAGGACAAAAACCAGCACCCACACCGGCCCTTTACGGATAAGATTGGACACCCCTGCTCTAATGGCTACTACCAGCATGATAATGCACTATGTCACAAATTAAAGGCCATCTCAAACTGGTTTCACGAACGTGACAACTAGCTCTTTAATGGCTTCTCCACTGTGTCTGAATTCAGTATAATTTTGTGATGTGGTTGAAGGGGTGATTTACAGCCTGAATTTGCTGCTGAAAAATCTTCAGGAATGTCAACATGGATCAGAATTTCAAAGAAAAGTTTCAAGCATCTTGAGGAATCCATGACAAGAATAATTGAGCCCTTGAGAACAAAAATGGTTGAACTCCCTCTTTGTCTTTTTTATGTGCTAATCTTAAAATGATTTGGTCTATTTGTCTAGTGCAACAATGGATTAACTGAGTGTAGTTTTAGTACTATACAAGTGGTGGGCCATAAGTTTCTCTTTTCAAGTGCTGAGTACAATAGATGTCCAAAATGAAACAGGAAAAAAAAAGAGTTGGGCCACTCTTGCTCTAAGGGGCTCAATTGAGGCTGTTCTGAAATCAGAGGAGGGCCCACCAAAATAGTATGATGTTCCTAATAAAATGTTTGATGAGTGTATGCCTTGTACCTTCATACTCTGAAATAACAGGTAATATCAATCCTGCGAAACAGCTACTGACCTGCACTGCTTTTACAAATGCATGCAAGCATGAAACATTAAAGTGTTAATGGTAACACTTTATAATAAGCGGACATGATTCACTCATGAGTTTATCATGATTCCAGCATTATTTCATGCATGAATGCATTAGGACACATCATGAGTTAACATAAATTCATGCCTACTCATCTCCGAATTCATGCAATGACATCATATCAACTAAGGCATTACTAACTGTAATGAATTCATCATGAATCAAAAGTAATTCAGCATGATTATGATGAGTTCATGGTTCATTAAAGACAGTTGTTTCACTTTTGGCAGATCGAAATAGACGTTTTCATCCAGTACTTCATTCTTACTACATGTATTAGCTTCCCATGAATTAATTATGTTTGCCACCTTAACTAAAGTGGTAGGTATATTAGCTTGTCTTTTATGTCAATGAAAGCCATGAATTAAAGCTTAATTTCCCATAAATTCATCATGTTTGTGCCCCCTCAAATGAAGTGGCAGACATATCGTAGCTACCATCACAACATACAGGATAAATATACAAATGTTAGTCTATTGGGAATGTTGAACAACGTGAACTGAAGTTAGTTGCTCATGAATTTATGGGCCTACAATTTTGGCAGAATTGAAATTGATATTTTACTTGGACCTACCATCTCTTTTTGATTATAAAGATACAATATTTCAGTAAAGTTATATACAGTGCAGGCCAAAAGTTTGGACACACCTTCTCATTCAATGCGTTTCCTTTATTTTCATGACTATTTACATTGTGGATTCTCACTGAAGGCATCAAAACTATGAATGAACACATGGAATTATGTACTTAACAAAAAAGTGTGAAATACCTGTAACTAAAAACATGTCCTATATTCTAATTTCTTCAAAGTAGCCACCCTTTGCTCTGATTACCGCTTTGCACACTCTTGGCATTCTCTTGATGAGCTTCAAGCGGTAGTCACCTGAAATGGTTTTCACTTCACTGGTGTGCCTTGTCAGGGTTAATTAGTGGAATTTCTTGCCTCATCAATGGGGTTGGGACCATAAGTGGTGTTGTGCAGAAGTCAGGTTGATACACAGCCGACAGCCCTATTGGACAACTGTTTGATACATACGTACATAATTCCACGTGTTCATTCATAGTTTTGATGCCTTCAGTGTGAATTAAGAAATTAAGAAATTAAGAAATAACACATTAAGAAATAATTCTTCAACATGAAATCATATGTGCCACAAGTATTAGCACCCCTCATTTTAATATTTAGTGCAACCCCCTTTTGCCAACAAAACAGCACCTAATCTTCTCCTATAATGTTTCAGAAGATGGGAGAATACAGAAAGATGGATCTTTGACCATTCCTCTTTGCACAATCTCTCTAAATCATCCAGCGACCTGGGTCCTCTCCTCTGCACTCTCCTCTTCAGCTCACTCCTCAGGTTTTCAATGGGGTTGAGGTCTGGGGACTGAGATGGCCATGGGAGGAGCTTGATTCTATGTCTGGTGAACCATTTCTGTGTAGATTTGGCCACATATTTAGGGTCATTATCTTGCTGAAAGACCCAGTGACGTCCCATCTTCAGCTTTTGGGCAGAGGCCACCAGATTTTGATTTAAAATGTCCTGGTATTTCAAAGAGTTCATGATGCCATGCACCCTAACAGGGTTCCCAGGGCCTCTGGAAGAGAAACAGGCCCACAGCATCACCGATCCTCCCCCATACTTCACAGTGGGCATTAGGTGCTTTTCTACATACTCATCTTTTGTGTTCTGCTAGACCCACTTTGAGTGTTTGTTGCCAAAAAGCTCTATTTTGGTCTCATCTGACCAAAGCACACGGTCCCAGCCTGTATATATTTCTAACTCACTAATGAGCACTTATTTACTCTGTAAAGTTGCACCGCTACTAATTAGTACTAATTCAGTCTCAGCAATCGCCCTGTTCTAGTCTCCGCCTCTTGCTTGGCTTTCCCTGTCTCTCTCTAAGTTTCTGCGAGATCTCTCGCACGTGCTTAATTGCTTTCCTGCACTCATTGTCTGTGCACTTAGAATTCCCTGATCGGAGCTGTTTAATTGTCATAGGAGGTCTGCGTGATTCCCGTCCGTGTCTTGGCTTTCGCCAATTTTTGTGGTTTAGGATTCCCCCATGTGTACCTTCCTTTGTAATTAGCTCTCATCCCATTCACCTGTTCCCTGCATAGCATGTGACTTCCCTTCTGTCTATTTAGATACCTCACTGCTATTGTGATTTTGTCAGAATGTTGATCAATATTTCTTTGTGCAGAGTCTTGTGTATGCCTTTGATTATGGTTTCTCTTTGACTTTTTCGTCCAACCAAGAATTTAGCCATAGCCCTTTTTGTCTTGTTTTGCCTTTCTGGATTTTTGACCCATTTTTGTATGACCACATTGTTATGACTTAAAAAAAATCACTTCAAAGAAAACCAGCAAAGAAAGCTAAAAAAAATTTATTCTTCAATAAAAAAAGTTCTACAAAAAATAGTCGACTGTTTATTTCTCTAATAACACTAGTTAACTCTGTTGCCAAAACAAAAACTGCTTCTGCTCTGCTCTCCTGTGCTGTGCTTAAAATCACAGCATTTATATAGACTAGCAACATTCTGGAAAGATCCACAGGATTCCTGGGAAATCCCGCCCCCTCCAGGCAGGAAGGTGCCAGAAGCTTCTAGAAAGCACTAGTCTATTACATTAGATTATGTTTTGCTAGACACGCCACCAGAGGGTGAAACACGAGGGGAGGGAGTGATGTAATAACTCTCCTTTTACAAATGAAATATAATGCTGTACAAAAAATACTCATACATAAGAACATCTTCTGTGTTTGGATGCCCTGTGCATGACCCACTGCTTTGGAATTTGTCTACGACTTTTTGCCTACTGTCTATGTACCGTTGCACCTCTGTTTTTCTGGCTCAGCCCCAGGCCTGTTTAGTCGACTTTGTTTTTGGATTTCGTTTTGTGGCTTGGTAATTGTGTCTATTGGTCTTGACCCGGCATTCAATAAAGGCATACGTTTTTTGGATTTCCCTCTCTGTGGTCTGGATCATAGCATTTCAGACTGCCAGGTATCTATCAGTAGGCAACTGCTTCATGTGCCGCATTGTAGATAAATGGTTCGTTTACTCACTTTAACAGCGACAAATATTTTGCGATGTCAATGGCCTGCCTTTCGTTGTTTAGAGGGCCTTCTGTAACCTCGCCTATTGCTGCTTGACTGTTCTTAAAGCCCCATCTACACTATCCAACATCACTCAACTTTGAGTCAACAAGAGTCAACTTCAAATTGAGTACTGTTGAGTTGAGGGACCCGTCTTCACTATATAAAGATTACTCAACGACGTCCAAGATTATTGAACTATGTCGAACTGTGTTTCGTCATAAATTGGAGGGAAATTTCCCTCTTCCATTTTGTCCAAGTCACGTGCCTTGAAGACCACATGATTTCTACATGCTTTTTGATTGGCTTATTTTACTCAACTTCGCTGAACTTGTTGAAAAAGAATATGCATGCACATTCCTGATTCAACATTGTTGGATGCTGTTGAGTGCTGTTGAACGAAGTTGAATAACCCGTCCACACTATGCAACACCTCTCAACTTGTTGACAACTTGAAGTTGACTCTTGTTGACTCAAAAGTTGAGTGTTGTTGAATAGTGTAGACAGGGCTAAAGCTGTTCCTGTTTGCCTGATTAACAATCAAAATATTTATTTACTGAATAGTCAAGGCCAATCCTGTGAGGTTTTACGAAATGAGCCAAGAGCGAAAACCAGATAAATGCAAAATGGAGGCTTTATTTCTGAAGGGGGAAACCCCCCAACAGAGCTGGCAACAGTACAATGTCCACAATCCACAAACAGAATCCAAAGGGCAAAGTCCAAAACTGTAACCAGGGCACCAATAACAAAACTCAAGGTCAGGCAAAAATGGTTCGGTACACAGGCGTGGGTTTGGTGGAGAGACAAACTCATAAGCCGTAAACAGTCCGAATCCAAATACCAGGGCAGCAAAGACAATAGACGTGGTCGGGCAAAAATAGGTCAAAACTCACGAAGGCAATCAGATCCAAAAGGGCAAACCAAAAAACAAGTGTCGGGCAATCCAGTCAGAAAGAAAATATCACGATGAGCAAGGCGAGGAACGTAGCACAAGACAAAGGAGTAAAGACGATCTGACAAGGAACTAAAAGTGCAGACACCTTATATACACATCCGGGGTGAACACATGACTAGGGTAAACAGGTGTAATCAATGACATGGGAGTGACACATGAGGAAAACTAATTACATGAATCGGGCGAATGCCGAAACGCAGACAGGGATAACGAGACATTCCTATGAACGAATAACAGCTCCGGTTAAGGAGTACTAAAGTGTATAGTCTAAAGAAAAGAGAAAGCCTGAGATATAAATGGAAACTGCAGTAGAGATAATTAGTGATAGGCAAGGAGGGCGGAGATGCAGATTGGGCGAATGCTGAGAGATCGTTAGTCTATTAGTATGTGCAGCTATACAATCCCGAGTGCAAGTTAGTCAGTTAGTATGAATATACAATGTTAATCGGGGTTAGTAATTATCGAAAACAATAAACTGTTAGTAGGGTTAGTAGATAGCATAAAGAGAGAGGAAGGAAGAAAACGAGATATGAAGAAAGATTGAAATCCCAGAAACCAGGAAATCACCCGAATGAGTGGCACGTCAGACAAGGGACCGTGGGCAAAGACCTACACAAGACAAGACAGGGTAAACGAAGTGCAGGACTAGAACCAAAAACAAGACTATAAAACATGGCAAGGGTATGAAACATGGCAAGACTAAGAAACATGGCAAAGACGTAAATAATAACAAAACAAGAAAAATAATAAAACATGAAATCAAACAACCAAAACACAATACATAATCCTAGGGATGGTCAGAGGCAGGCAGTGGTCACTAAAACACAAAAGGCATACATGGCAAGCCAGGCACAGAACTTAAACATGGGGCTAGACAAAAGACATGGCTGAAATGCAGAATCACAACAAATCCATGGATTAAGAAATGACACTGGCAAAGCGACTGCCCATTTTCTACATTTGTGTATATACTGCCCTTCCCCGTAGGCATTCCAGTTTCATGGCTACTGTCCTCACTTAATTGTTCAATTATCCCCTCTCTTCTTTCAGTTTACCCCTTTGAACAGACATCGAAGCTGGTGTCCGTTAATTCCAAATTTTAATTCCTAAATAATTCTGTAATTTAATTTTCAAATGTCTTGCTTCACTGGAATAATTTTCCAGAGTCTCTGTAACAAATTCTTACTTACAAAGCCTAAATAGGAACAGGAAAAAATTGGCATTATTTGTATTCTGTGCAAAGGGTTAATGATTGCACCTGCCTTTGCAAGTTAATTTTGATTCCCTTATAAATTTAAACCTTAGTTTTCCCCTTCACTGGCAGGTAGCCTTAGTCTGTAACATACTTTTGTGGTGTGTACTCCCTTTTTGTTATCCCCTGAAGTTTTTTATTGTTCAATCACTTTCTTTATTTAATAAATCCATGTTCCTTCATCTCCTGTTCCATCACTCTCCTTGCGCCTTTTTAACATCTTTGGGCATCAGGACGTTACAGTGTAATTCATGTGACAAAGTGAGAATTGCAAAACTGCAAATACGTGGAAAATATCCAAAACTCTCAACGAGCTTTCATCTCTCATTTTAGCATTTTTAGTGAATGTTGGTGAATGTTCTGGATCTTTTTATATTAATTCAGATCATTGCCATTTTTACTATGTCACTCCACTGTGCATTGTGCTTAACAAAACCCCTTAGCTGTGACTATATTCACAACATAGCTTGGCCTCTAATACCTTATTGCTTAAAAAGCCATGCAAAATAATTACCGCAAATCATCAGTATTTCATGAGCATCGAGTCTGGAATATTCAAAAGATAAATTGATTTTTCACGTCATGATTTACATGCAGAAAACACCTCATAACTGTGATGCAATGTACAGTAGCTTCACACTATAGAAATTAAAATTGACAGTCATTCTACCAATTAGCCTTTGCAATTGCTACGACAAGTAGTCAGGCAAAGTAACTTGAAACAAGATTAGGTCATTTAACCATTGCATGGTGAGGTTACAGAAGGCCTTTTTTTTTACCACTGACGGACCACTACTGGGGATGCACATCACTGTTGCCCTGTCATGTAATCAGCAATGTGCTGACATATACTGTTAAAAAAACTTCATTAATTTTAAACTATTGGTGCATATTTGCTCTATATATTTGTTCTACGACCTCAATTCTGAAATAGTTGGGACAAAGTGAAAATTGTAAATAAAATCAAAAGGAAATGACTTTCAAATCACACCAGCCAGTATTTTATTCATAATAGAACAGAGATAACATGCAAATACATGTTACCTCTGCAAATGTTGAGAATGAGAAATTTTACAATTTTGTCCACAAAATGAGCTCATTTCAAATTTGATGGCTGACCCTTTTCTTTTTAACACAGTGTGGAGGCGTCTGGCCATTGAGGAGACATGTTTCTTGAGTTTAGCCATTGGAATTTGATCCCACTCTTGTTTAATTCAGGCTTCTAGCTGCTGGAGAGTTTTGGGTCTCCTTTGACAGACTTTTCCTTTAATTATGTGCCAAATGTACTCAATCGGTGAAAGATCAGGACTGCAGGCAGGCCAGTTCAGCACTCTTCTACGAAGCCATGCTGTTGTAATAGCTGCAGTATGTGGTTTTGCATTGTCCTGCTGAAGACAAGACCTTCCCTGGAATAGATGTCATCTGGAGGGGAGCATATGTTGCTCTAAAACCTTTATATACCTCTCTGCATTCATGGTGCTTTTTAAAACATGTAAGTGTCCTACACCATATGCACTAATGCATCCCCATACCATCAGAGATACAGGCTTTTGAACTGAGCGCTGATAACAGGAGGGGTGGTCTTTCTCCTCTTTAGCCCGGAGGACATGACGTCCATGATTTCCAACAAGAATGTCAAATTTGGACTTTTCTGACCACAGGACACTTTGCCACTTTGCTACAGTCCATTTTAAATGAGCCCTGGCCCACAGAACAGGGCGGTGCTTCTAAATTATGCTCAACAATGGCTTCCTTTTTGCATTATAGAGTTTAAGGTGGCATCTGTGGGTAGCACAGCGGACTGTGTTTACAGGCAGTGGTTTCTTGCAGTATTCCTGGGCCCATTTAGTAATGTCAATGACAGAATCGTGCCGGTGAGTGATGCAGTGGCGTCTGAGGGCCCAAAGATCACGGGCCTCCAGGTTAACTGGCAGTTAACTGTTCTTTCAGTGGATTCTCTTATATATTAATTCCTTTTTAAGCCCTTTATTGCATGTGTCCCAACTTTTTTGAGACCTGTTGAAGCCAGAAAATTCGAAATAAGGTCATTTTGTGGATAGAAATGTAAAATGTCAGTGTCAACATTTGAAATGTTGTCTATGTTCTATTGTAAATAACATATTAGCTCATGTGGTCTGAAAGTCATTGCATTTTGATTTTATTCACAATTTACTCTTTGTCCCAACTATTTCGGAATTGGGGTTGTATGATAACATTATTTTTTTTATGTGAGGAATAACTGTGGTATCGGCATTGGAATTAATCGACGCACTCGATTAAAAACGGTTCCAATTTATTGTTTGTATGGTATCATTCACAGCTTGATCTGCACAGTAAATAAAACTGTTTTTGCAGTGCAGAGGTGACAATCACGTCGCGGGTTCGAGCCCGCATCTACGAATACATCGCATACATCTACGATATATGCCTCAAAAAATAGGTTTGTACAAAAATACTTCAGATGTTTAACTCAAAGAACTCAGGAAGCCTGGGGAGAGCAGTGTTAGAATTGTTCAGTTAACTTTTCATTTTCAATTCCACAATTGCATTCTCAGAAGCATTGACATACTTTGAGTCTGCAAATGCTAATTGCAAAAAATTGAAAAGATTGTTTAAACTATGTAAAAAGGTTGTTCCAATTTGTTTTCTATCAAAGTTCCCATTAGTTGTAATTTCTGAAGAAAGCAACATCAGACAGTTATTACTGGCATATTCAGTGCTTCAACACTTGTAGATAAGTGTAAGAAATCATGGCTTGCAGTGATGAAAAACAATCAGCATTTTAACAGGATCATACTTGAACCTGGAGAGTTCTCCTTCTCTTTTGTGGATTTTTTTAGGGAAAAAATTGCGCCCTTTCAGAAGCCTCTTATTCACCGTTGTTTCATTTGTTCTACTTTCAGTGATTGGAAATAGAAATATTTTCTCAGAACTTGAATTCTCCTGGCAGTTCCTTGATGGAGTAGGTCTGTCCGCAATAAAGGCTTACAGCCAGCAGGGTGCAGTAGTGGGACATCTACAAAAATCTAAGTGAAACAGTTCAGTCGTAAAAAAACAAAGTCTAATGATTTGAACGAGAAGCATTTCCTGGGAGTAGTTTATAATCTACAGCTGAACTGTGGGTTCAGACCTGAGGTAACACCAGCCATTACAGCTTGTAAAATGAACTTGGGTCACAACAGCAAATGACAAATGGAATAATTTACCTCACTGCACGGTCCCTTTAGTAAATACACCGAACACTAGACGGCATTGAACTCATTGCTGTGTTTGCAGAACCTGCTTGAGATGACGTTTGGTTTGTGACACAGTGCGTCATCACTCTGGAAGTAAGTATTTGAAGATGAGTTGTCGAGGCCATAAAAGGATGCTCACAGTTGGCAACAATGCTCAGCTCATCTGTGGCGTTTTAATGATGCTAGCTTGGTATTTTTGGGGCATTATGTTTGCATAGAACATATACCCCAAACCTCTACACCATTTACACCAGCCTGAACCACTGAAGCAAGGTTGGGTGGATTCACGATTTGTTTTTTTTGCCAAATTCAGACCCTACCATATGCATGTGGGTGCAGAAATCAGGATTCATCTGACCTATTGACGTTTGTCCAACGGCTGTGTTTATGTGAGCCTTCACCCTCTGTAGTTTCAGTTTCTTGCTCTCATCTGACAATAATGGAACCCGCCATGGTCTTGTACCGCTGTAGCCCATACACTTGAAGGTATGACATGTTGTGTGATCAGAGATGCTCTTCTGCAAAGCAGTGTTCTAATACATGGTTGTTTGAGTCACTGTCGTTTTCTTGGCTGCTCAAACTAGTCTGACCATTCTCCTGACGCTCTCACTAAAATGGTGTTCTAGCGCAAAGCACTGCCACTCACTAGATGTTTTCTTCTTGCACCATTTGCTGCAAATTCTGGAGACACTTGTGAGTTAATGTTGCAGGAGATCAGCAATTTCTGAGATAATCAAATCACTGCGCCTTGGACCAACAATCATTCTACAGTCAAAGTGACTTACCTTGCATTTCATCTGCATTCTGATGTTTGGTCTGAACAACACCGCACGTTTCTCTCCTGGACCCATGTTCTGCTCTTAGTGAGCTGTTGCTGTTTTGATACTGATATTTTCCACCTCCCATCTGACTCCTCATGGCTGACCAGGCGCTGTGGGTCTTATTAGAATTCAATGCTTAACCTGGTGTCTGCTGCAGCCAAATGCCAACATGTTATCGAATTGCTTGCTAAAATGTCATTACATCAATATGTGCAATTAATGATGGCTTTTTCAGTTGGTGTAATCACTAGAATTAACCTTTGTCTGCAGTACTTGGACAAAGCAACATCTATGATGTTTGTATTTTTTATCGAAGATAATGTTCTTTTGTATGTGAGGTATTGTGTTTGCGTTTATGCAAAGTCTTTCAGACAAAAGGGGAAAGGGATGTAAGGCCAGCCAGATTCATGTAACTTGCTGATGAACACATTAAGTGGTACACTGTTATAAACTGGCACATTTTTTGCCAGTTAATGTAACTGACACCTTTTTTCCTAGTTATTTTAACTGTAATTTTACAACAAGTTTACTACAGAGTTCTGTGTATGTTAAGTGTAAACCACAGTTAAATGCGCACAGAATTCCACTGACAGTTAAAATAACCTGGAAACAATGTGTTAATTTAACTTATGTTTAGTCAGTTTATAACAGTGTTTGTGGACCGCTGAATGCTTTTTGGACAGACCTACCAATGTTAGTGAAACACACCCATACACTTTAACTCTGCCTTTCTGATTTTACATGCTACAAGTGAGCCTTCCTCAATGGCCCTGATAACCAATCCAACTTCGGAAGTCCTGGTCTGACACAAGCAGGGGCGTAATTTTAACTGGGAGTTGGGGGCGACGGAGACACGGCCTTCATGACAATTAGTCCTGGCCAGTTCTCAATCATTTTCCTTCATCGAAGCCTTCATTATCATAATTGGCAACTGAAGACACGGTTCCTCTCCATATGCGATTTAACTCTACTCTTTAGGCCTAAGTGTTGATGCGACACTGAACTTTTTGCAGTCCATAATGAACAGATGCTGCTTGTTCTTTCTGAATAAGTAAGACGGCAGGCGGTCATCAGGATGCGTATTTGCTGTGTTTAAATCAACGTTATTCAAAATTGCTTACCTGTCGACTCACAGGTAAGCAGTAAATTCATTTACTGAACTCAATTTAGCCCACTGTATCATCGCTGAATGCTGTTAGATCGCGTATGGAGAGGAACCGTGTCTTCAGTTGCCAATTACGATAATTGGAAAACGCGTCGATGAAGGAAAATGATTGAGAACTGGCCCGGATTAATTGTCATAAAGGCCGTGTCTCCGTCCGCCCCAACTCCCAGTTAAAATTACGCCCCTGGACACAAACCAAGAATTGCTTTGCTCCAAATTTCATATCTTTCAGAGATATGTGTTGCAAAGCAAAGCTAAATCCCTCCTTGTTAAATTTCTGTGTTTGAGTCCTGCTGGAACCATGTGTATTCTTTGAGTCTGAACAGATTTTATACTGACTATTTCAGTATGTACACAGCCAAAGGGCATTATGACTGTAGATTCATTGCTTCAAGCTACCATGTGATACATCTCCTTTCTATTCCATAATTTATTATTTTTAGTTGCTTTGCCTGTGAGAGGGAGAGACAGAGAGAGAAGTCGAGAACTATGCCAGAGTATTTGCAAATAAATAGATAAGATACCGGCGTGCTACCTGTTTTGTGCTATGTAATCTGGACATGCTGCAATTGGATAGTCGTAAAATTTCAGTGAAAGATAGGATGCTACAGTCAAAGACTAGGCATAACATCAATACAGCCACAAAATCTGCAAATATATTTTTAATCATCTTCCAGATGGCTGGTACTTGTTTGCTACAGAAAAACATGAAAGTTTTAATTTTTTTTTTTCAATTGTTTCGATGAACTCATGCAAGAAGGGTGTAAGTGACATTTTACAAATTTTACAGGAGAGCCAAAAACCTGCGACTGCAGCACCACCTGTTAAAATTTTGCCTGCAGATATGACTTTAAAAAGGCATTTTACCACTTTAGGATAGGACTTGAGACTCCAGACTTGGTCAGGAGATGGGCTAGTGTCAGTTATTTCAAAACAACCAAAAAAGTCATGTTTGACTGAAGTGTAACTCTTGCACGAGGCCATCGATATACATCGATGATCCCAAACATTATAACCACCCACAAATGAGGCAATAACGGTATCTCTGAGGTACAATTCAGGAACCACTCGCGAGAGAGACAGGAATCCCAAAAACATATCCCTTTAATGGGGTCCGAGTCAAAGCCAAAACACAGGAATTGCCAAGCCACAATACGAAATCCAAAAACAGTGTTGACTAGACAGGCACGGGTCAGAACCAGTAAGACATGTGAGCAGAGGTACAAAAACGATAAGCTAAAAGTCGTAGTCGATTAACAAAGCCAAGGGTCATACACAGGGCATCCAAACACAGAAATCGTGGTCATAAAAAATGGGTCGAAATCCAGAAAGACAAAAACAATACAAAAAGGACAATGGTAAGTATTGAAGTCGGACAATCCAGCAGAAGAGAAACAATACTCAATGGCATACAAGGCGCTCTGCACAAAGAAATATTGATCAACGTTCTGACAAGAGCTGTGAGTGAAATGACTGCTTAAGCACACATAGGCAGGGATGGGCAATTCTGGTCCTGGAGGGCCGATGTGTATGCAGGTTGTATTTCTATCAATTATCCTCACTAATTTAGTTAATTGGTTGCATACACAAATATCGATTTGTGCAAAGGTTCAATCAAAGAAAAATGTTAATATTGGGACGCAAAAACAGTCTTTGGTGGTCACTAATGATAATTTAAAAAAATGCATCATAATTGTCAGATTTCATGAATAGTTTGGCTAATTTAGATAATCAACTAATTAACGGACAGAAGTTGGTGTGAAAATCAGGGACAGATAAGGCCCTCGTTGCCCACCCTTGCACATAGGGGAAGTCACATGCTACAAAGGGGAAGCAGGTGAATTGGATCAAACTTATTACAAAGGAATGAACATGAGGAGGTTCCTTATTACAAGAAATTGGCAAAAGCCAAAACGCGGACAGGGATCACAGAGGCAGCCCACTGACAAACATATGGCTCCGGATAGGGAGTTCCACCGTGTATGGAGTGAGAGGCAGAACAGCGATTAGCCAGGTGCAGCAGATCTGCTTGAAGCACAGCAAAGTATATTGAGTGAAGGCAAGGGGCGGAGACTAGAGCAGAGCGAGTGCTGAGAGCTTGTAAGTCAATTAGTAATGTGCAGCTATACAATTCCTAGTGCTTGTTAGTAAGTTAGTACTATAAACAATGTTAGTCTTGGTTAGTAAGTTAGCGAAAACAACAAACTGCTAGTATTGTTAGTAAAATAGAAAAGCAAGGTGAAGGAAGTAAACGAGATTGGAAGGAATGGTTGAAATCCCAGAAACCATGAAATCACCCGAAAGTGTGGCACACTGTACTGGGGCAGTGAGAGATCACATGTCAAAATACCAGACAGGGGACAAAGTGCGATGCATGGTATGAGACAAAACATGGACCAGAATATAACTGAGGGAATAGACTATGGGAGAATATGCAGGAATAAACAGGAACAAAACATGGCATGGATCAAGACATGGCTGAACATGAACAGAACAAGGCAGAATCATAACAATCTCTTAACAATGGCCCGTGATATGGTCCACGAACAGACCGTAGCCCTTTGTGCCAAATCAAGCTAATCCTTGGTGAGAGGTGCGTGATCTCTATTCAAGACTTTATGACTCAGGATTTGTGTGTCACAGAATCTAGACAAATTGGCTTCAATGAAGCAAGAAACTTGTACCATTCATAATCCAACTTATTTCAATTTAGAGACTTTATGAAAATTAAAAATTGAAGTTGTTCTTCAATGTCATATTCTTGTGGAATTGAGGTTGTTAATATTATAAAATATTCTGATGAGCAGCATATCAATCACCTCTGAAAATTGAGGATGATCTCAAAGTAACCAACTGCTGCCCAAATTGATAATGGGACGGTCCGGTGCATTAAGTCCTTGTGGGTATTTGTTTCCCAGTTTTGACCTTTCTGCCATGAATAATTTTGGTGCTCACATTAAATCATGATAAATAGAGCCAATATTTGCGCTTCTTGTTTGTGCTTGTACTAATTAACAGCAAAAAGCAAGAGAGAGCACACTTCACAGCTTTGCGCTCGGGCACGAACAGAACATAATTTGGGATTCAGTGTCTACTACCATCTGTAACTCAATATCCTTGCCTGTAAGCCCAATAACTAAAGTGAAAACCCATTGCCAGCAAGGGGGGAGGGCTGATCCACAATCCATCTGTATTTCTATTTGGTTTTTTTTCCTTTTTATTTTACCACATTGGAGGACAGCAGCCCAGTTGATACACAAGCTGGCCAGAGAGCTATTATGAACACTGATGAAACCGTTATGAGTAATAATGCTTTTACAAAATCTACAAGAGCATGATAGTAACTGTTGAGAGGAAAATACGACACTGATGTTCATTATTGGGGTTACATGTCAAGATGACTTGAGTTTTGCTTTTGAACTCTCTTAAAACTTTCTGGTAGATGGAGCAGAACATAATAAGCTCATACTATATAGAAATTGCGGTGATTTTTTTTTCAATTTTTAACCTTTCTAATTTTTTTTTTTTTGAAGTTTGCTGGGGTGAAATACTGAGAGACAGCAGTGCTTCAGCACGATAGTCCCCAGTCTCTTCAGTGTTACGGAGGCTTGAACATGGGGTGGGGGCAGAGGAGGAGGGGACTCTCCATTGATCGAGAAAGAAATCAGCCGAATTGCAGTCGGCCCTTTCCTTAGTCAAGCAGTGTCTGATGGGAAAGTGGTAATGGTCAAAGGTCACTCCCCTAGGGTAGTTGAATAAAGCCTTAGGAGAGCTCCGGCACCTTCTGAATTAATTTGACCGCGTGACAATTTGGGCAATAAAGCATTCGACTCCAGTAGCTGGGTTTTATAGGAGTGGGCAAAGGGAATCAATATATTAAAATAGACCTTTTTCCCCAAACCAGTTAGTTATGGTCCCTTGTTCAGTAGTTATTAAAACTTCAATTTTCATAGACGTTGACCAGCCTGAGGAATATTACATATGCAGCATACCACGTAAGCAATTAAATGGATGGTGTTCATAAATGTGCTGCCATCTTACTGCACGCAAAAAAAATAATGGCCAATCACTCAGAACAGTTCCATTGCCATTTCCAGAGCAAAACTGTAATTTTGTATTTAATTTAAAATTTAACTAATGAATTGATCATTTGAAAGTCGATGAAATTAAGCCTATCTGATCTCTCCCAGATGTTTCATGTAATAGAAATTCAGAAGGCAATCATTCTCAACTTCACTGTGGATGCATTCAATATCTATCCATTTAAAAGCAACTTTTTTTTTAACCACCCAATGTTATACAACGCATTTACATGAAATAAATTATATCAAACTCTTTGTATCTGCTTCTGGGGGACATTTCAGACTTTAAAATCAGTAACAATTTTCGTTTGAAGACAAAGAAGCAATGGTGTAAACATATTGGGCCACAGTCCCACTGAGATGCAGGTGTTAATACATTTCTTTTCGCTATGTTTTTGTCTGTTGGTAGATTTTAGTTTTTCTGATGAAGATTGAAACTGGGGAAACGGACAATGGAACTAATTTTAATCAATAACACTACTGGCTTCCATGTCTTGGAAGGAGCAAAATAGTTGCCAAAGCAGATGACATACCAGGAGCAGACAGAACTGAGAGTGACTTAGGTCCGCACGAAGGCCTTTTAGTATGTCAAACTGTTTCCAGGTCGTCTAGTTGAAACGGAACTCTGCTTTCTCTGTAAGCAACTATTAAGTGCGGATGGATGGAAAGGTCTGCTGCTGTCATTATGTGGAGTCATGATATTTCAGGGGGTATTTCTCTTAGGTTTTCTGCTTAGCACATGGTGCACATGTTCTGTTGGCCTGGGTTGCAGACTTAGCCTGTGAATTTTTTTTTTCACTTTGAGAGATCGTTTTTTTTGGCTTTAATAAATGTCTTTGTTGCAGGAGTATGTACTTGGGACCTTTGTCATTATACAAGATCACCTGCTGTCCAATGAGGTTTGAGGCTTGAACTTCAACTTGTGTTGTTTCTGTACACTTCTTCATTTGTACTGCAGTTATTATTGGCAGCGACATCATCCTTGTTGGCACATGAGCCAGTATCTTTGGCCTCCAGAACTTCTAAGCAAACTGTAACCTGGCTATCGTATATGCCGCTAACTGGCAGTTTGCATTGAGTGGGCTATCCTCTGTAGCTCTGTTCACAAAATTTCCTCTAACGCATTTATAAGCCTATATTTCAAATATGTATGACTGCCTGCACTTGCATAAAGAACTAGGCTTATGCTGTCGGAGGCGACGGCTGGGGGTATATCCCCGAACGCCCCCAATCCTCCAATTCTCCAATCCTTGAATAGACCTTGAATAGACTTTCATTTGAACTTAATTTCAGGTCAATCGGACAAATGGTTCTGAAGATATGGCCAAAATGGTTATTTTCCATCACAAAGCGCCACCTGGTGGCAAAATATTGAACCATACAGGTGTGGTGTCATCATGTGACACGTTGTGAGGTCATGACCTTGCAGTTGCACATAGTGTCACGTCAATTGGACAAATAGTTCCAAAGATATGACAAAAATGGGAATTTTATGTGACAAAGCTCCAACAAAATTTTGAATCAAACAGGTAAAATGTCATCGTGGGACACATCCTCAGGTCATGACCTTTCATTTGCACTTGAGTTGAGGTCAATCGAACAAATATTTCCAGAGATATGATAAAAACTGTGATTTTTTTCCATTTTTGGCCCCTGGTGGCCAAGCTAGAAATTGTAAATTGTCCAAAATCGAATCAGAACTTCTGCTTTATGATACTTACTTATTTGCAAAACTTGGAATTTCTAATTGAAATATTACTGAAGTTATCGCGTTAAAATGTAAATCAGTTTTTGGCCCCTGGTGGCCAATCTAGAAATCGTAATTTGTCTAAAATCGAATCAGTTCTGTCTCTTTATGATACTTACTTATATGCAAAACTTGAAATTTCTAATTGAAATATTACTGAAGTTATCACGTTAACACGTAGGGCGGCGCGGCGGCGGCGGTCGAACCAAAAACATAATAATAATTTAATGTACATGTATAATATAATTATATATATACATTAATGTAATGTATAATAATGTAATTATATTGACCCTGTTTTGGCTTCGGATTTGAATTTGGGCAGATATAATACGCTGTAAAATATCAAACATTATTGAGGGAATCATAACTTCCCATTTTCAAATCATCAGTTCAGCATCCATATACCCATTGATAGACACAAACTTTTAAAATATTTTTATTGATAAATCATATCATGCTCATCTCCGATAAAAGTACAGCAATTCAGCTCATAATTATGGGCTGTTTGACACTGTATCACTGAAAGAAATGAAGACACAACAGGGAAAATAAGTATTGAACATGTCAACATTTTTCTCAGTAAATACATGTATATAAAAGGGCTATTGACATGAAATTTTCACCAGATGTCGGTAACAACCCAAGTAATCCACGCATACAAATAAATATATATGTGACTTCTGCTATTTAAAAGTTATGTATGTCATGAATGCAGACTAGGTAATATTGAGCTTGAGAGGCAGGTACTTTTTGATCAGAGAGCTACGCGTAGGCTTTGGAATAGGGTTGAGCAATTGCTTGATAAGGACTATATGCAGGTGAGAAAAACAATTATGAGGAAGACAGACGTTATATGACTGCTTGATCTGTGGTTTAAGCAGGAGTGCCCAAAGGCCTCACAAGTACCAAGTGGGAAAATATGATGACAATGATGATCATGATTATGGTTGTTTCCAGTGAAACATTAATGAAGTAAAGAGTGTCACATGTGTTGGTATATTCTGTTTCTCCATAATTCTTTTTTTTTTTGTTGTTTTATTGTTTGTGCATTGCCAGTCAGAGGTGCCGGTAATTTCGGAGCCCACTTCATATGTTTTGAGAAATGTGAAATGTGAGAAGGCTTTCTGAACTTCGGAAATACTGTGAGATAAACTCCAAAGCATTTTTACGTTTTTGAACAGTGATTGTGGATAGAACATTTTTGAATTGCCCCATGAAACTTGAAAGCATGACATTGGCTAAAAGAAGGCTGAAGGCTGTAATTTATTCATAAAGATTCATATGTACCTCTGGCCACTAGTAATTTGATGTACTTGTTGTACCCAGGATGCATTTTGTTTCATGTTTTCTTATGAAATATTGATTAGCTACATTATGATCAGAGGACATTCCTGTACTTGGTCTTTTTGCATTTTCATTAACCTAATATGTCAGATTCAGTAATGCAACAGAGTATATTAAAATCAGTAGAACCAGCCGTACAGAGACAGTATGTGCTCTCAACAATTATGGCACAGCTGATACATAATTCAGCAGGAAAGCATCACTGACTGCATCTAACCGAGTGCTGCTCTCAACTTAGCAGAAGCCCTTTCATGTCTCCCGCAGAAATGACTGAACTGAAAGTTAATTGTGGCAGGGCTAAGTGAATGTAGCTACTCTACAGAAGCATTTCTTAAAATTTGGGTTGGGACCCTAATTTGAGCTTGTTGCAGTGTATGAGATGAGATGGGCTCTGCAATGAGTCTCTCATCTATTAGAGTACTGTTACCCTGCAGATCAGGAACCAAGTGTGGAGGCATAGTACTATCCAATAACAAGGTTTATTGACAGCAATGCAGTATAATTGGAGACAGAACCTCTGAGGAATAGGAGGGGATGGAACCCCAGAGGAGGGGAGCACAATTCAACACAGATGTGACAGGTGAAGCTGAGTTGTCAATCACCGGTCACTAGGAACCGGGACAACAGCCAGGAGGAGTGCACACCTTGCCAGAGCCGAACTGTCCCAGAGGAGAACGGAGTTGCTTGAGTGGAACCTCAATCTTGATGACTGCAGAATAACTGTATCTAACAAACTGAACTGAGGAACAGATTTGGAAGGTTTTACAAGATAGCGGTCCCCTTCCTGGACCCTGGCCAGACTTGGGTGCTTGTTCCCATTACTGAGGAACAGAAATTTGGAAGGGTTAACAAGGGTGCAGTCCCAATCCTGGACCCTGATAAGGCTTGGGAGCTTGTTCCCATTTAACTGGACGGAGGAACTGACTTGAGCTGGGTTTACTTGAACGCCACCCCAATCCTGGACTCTGAGTAGGCTAGGAAGCTTATTTGAGTAAACAGAGCAAAGAGGAACATTTCCGCAAAATGCTGTCATTAAAGACTATATCTCACTTAATAAAGACAAAGTGTGTCAACAAGGAAAACTGATTAAAGATTATGTTACACGTGAGAAAGACGAAGAATTACAATAAGGAAAACTGACTGGTTGAAGATTACGTTACACATTATAAAGACAAAGAATTACTTCTAGGAGTAGGGGCGAGTGGGGTACCACAAGCCTGCAGCTACCTTGATCCATAGCCTCTTCCGACCGTGTGGTTCTAGCTCTTGACTGAGGGTGGCAGTGTGTATGTCCCTCTATTGGTGACGGACAAAAACCACTAATTATTTTTCCTTTGTTTCATGATTAACTAATACTATGCACAGATTTCCGTTTTTAGCCACTAAAGTAAAATTTTGAGGTAAGATTGTTTTTCCTCTCTCATGGTACATATGTGTAGCATTCATAGGATACTTGCATCACATGTTCAGAGACATTTATTCTTTGTAATCAAAGCGAAAGTAAGTGGGAGTGACTGACCTAGTACATTTGCTTGATTCGAATTGTTCCAAGTGGGTTACCATGAGCCGGTCTGTCAGAATGATAACCACAAAACTGGCGAGGGTCAAAAATGTGAAAAATGGCTTATTGTACCTCACTCTCCCCTGCTGATTGGTTCGAAACATCAATAGCAAATTACAATCCAGCTAATTGCGACTCAAAGCAAGGGGCTTTAATGCGCGTCACATTGTCATTAAGAAACAAGCATGAAACAAAACTCAACTAAGAAGGGGTGATTACGCAAAATGTGAACCAATCAAAGATGGCATACCTCTCATAGACACGCAAGTTGCTGAATAGGAAGGGAAACCAAAGGCATTCACACGAGGGTTGTGATAGACTACATTACTAGATGTATTTGGTAAAATCCTGAAAGAACTTTAATAATTAAGCTCCCTGTAACATAAAGCTTTTATACACTGGGCCCTGATGCTCTGCAAAGAGATGTGAATGCGTTATGTCAGGGCACTGTGCCCAATCTATACTCACAACCAGGAAGAATCAGTTACATTTGGAAGCATTCTGGGATGTCAAGAATACAGTCCACTATATGGAGAACATCTCAGAAACCAGCTGTTCTGACTTTTAGTTTCTATCTGTGATATTGAACTTTGTGCTGTAAAACTACAGATGAAAAGTAGCCTGGCAATGTTTGGTGTAAACTATGTGCCACTTGTTTGTCCTCATTAATTATTCAGTACAACTTAAAAGGGCAAACCTGTGGCTGGATCTACTGTACTTCAGGCAGACCATGAGAATCACCACACTTTACTTGTCATTTAAAACACACTCTATAGAGGATCATAGCAATGTTTATCTGTTGCTCCACATTCAAATAGTGTTACCACTCTGTAAAGCCTTCTCCATCACATCCCACAGACTTTCAATTGGTTAAGGTCAGGACTCTGAGGTGGCCAATGCATGTGTGAAAATGATTCCTCATGCTCAATGAACCAGTCCTTCACAAATTGTGCCCACTGAATCTGGGGATTGTCATCCTGCAATATGTCTATGCCGTCATAAATAAAAAAAATCTATTGATAGAGAATGTTGGTCATTCAGAACATTCAGGTTGTCTGCTGACTTCATTTTATAGCTACATAACATTGCTGGGCCAAGACCTGACCAATTGAAAGAACCTTAGACCATAGCCTTACTTCCTGAGGCTTGTATAGACAGGAGCCTCACCTTGTAGGCTTCCTACCTACCCTGATGCACCAGTAGCTCTGGAATAGGTTAAATTTGGACTTGTAAATTTGGATCAGACCACATGACCTTTTTATATCGCCACAGATTCCAATCTATGTGCTTCCTAGCAAAGTGAAGTTGTTTTTTCCCCAATTTGCCTCACTAACAAGTGGCTTTCCTGTGGCCACACCACTGTGTAGTCCCCATTCTTTCAGCTCTTGTCACATAATGCATGAGGAAATGCTCGTACCTTTCACAATTAAACATTACCGTAAGTTCAACTGTCTATTTTTTGGGATAAGACTTGACCGCGCGTTTTAGACATCTCGGATCACAATCCTATGTGATTTTTTTCCTCCCAGTTAATTTCCTCTGCAAACTTAATGGTTCACCTTTATCCTTAAAGCTAGTACCTCACTGAGCAGCAAATGCTTACGAATGTAGTGAATTTTGGATTTGGAACATGCTCAAAATTTCTTTGCGACGAGAAAAACTGTTTTCGATCCTAGAAACTTTTAGCGAACTGCTTTTCGCCCTTTTACGAACTCTGACGAAAGTCAAAATTTGCTACAATTGTATGCATTTGCCGCTCAGTGAAATACGGTTTTAACAATGCGCTGGGCAGTTCACCCAATTTGAGTGATTTCAGCAATCTCCTTTGTTGTTTTCTTTGTTTGATACAGTCCAATAATTTGCCCCTTTTGAAACACAGTAACATATTTTCCATGATCATGGGATGCATCTTCTGACACATAGTTGTATCAAAAAATGATGGCATCGATCAGGAGTCAGGTAAAATTGCTGCCAGCTAAAGCATGTTAATCACTGCAATAATGATTCAGTAATAAGCTCCTAAGTATTTGTTTATTTAAATTGAAGTGGCAAGTTTTTTTGAACAGTGTACCAAACTCAAGTAAGTCAAAAAGCGGAGCTTATGAAATAATATTTCCACAAATTTTGAATTCATCACTTTTTTAAAATTTTGTGACTAATGTAGGTATACGAGTCAACAAGTTTATTACATGACGTTGTCTTTTCTGAAATTTTCTCAAAAATAGACCCAACATTGCTCAGTATTATTCCTCTGTACTAAATCATGTGCATGCATTTTAATAGTGGTCATCAATCTTGATTAAAATAAATACTAACACCCAAGAGAAATACAGCACATTGCTCTTTTTTCATGTCTAGATGGCAAAAGTGCAGTGCTTCATTGGCTCTAATAAAGTAATAGGGACATTTGGTCTCACTTGTACCCTTTAAACAAGTGGCTCAGTGGTGGATAATTGCTGACTGTTGGCTTACTTTATAATTACAAGGTGGGCACTACTAGAATGTCAACAACACAAATCATTTATTTTAACATCACTACTCCTTAAAACCTCAAAAACATGCGTGCCTTAAATTATACATCTGCAGTGTTGGCACACTGAGAAGGGTGTTGCCATCCAGCTAACGACCCTGCAACAGCAGCGCGATTTTGTGCGTGAAAATGAACATATTGCACAGCGCCCGGCGTTACATTCTATCTGTTGCCGGAAATTCCTAGGTCTGCATAACGTTATTCATCATAATATAGCACTAGCGACCTATGTCCCTGTTGAACATACTGTGAAATTTGAGGGGAAGCCCGTCTGAATACTGAATGAATGTCCAAATCTGAAGTAGGGTGCCTCTAGCTAACCGGAAATAACACATTCACAAACCATTTAGATAGTACCGACATTTCAGATTCCATTCATCGATTGGTGAAGCACTGGGCGGTGGACTGGGTGGGTGCGAGCGGGGTGCAGCGGAACTTGGTGTGTGAGAGGGGCTGGTCGTGTTTAGCGGCATCTGTAGGGATATTGCTGCGCTGGGAGGCTGGGCTTCCTGCTGAATCGCATGAGCCTGCAGTGTGGTTAGAATGAAATAAACTACCTGACTAAGCAGCGGCACAGGCCAGTGTATCTTGACGCCGAAGCAAGAGTCCGCAGTCCGCTTTGGTGTTTTGGTAGCCCTGTCACATGCTTACCAGTGTAGTAGTATCTTCACATATATCGTTGAGGGAAACATTAATAAACTACTATGAAATATTGGCCATCCTGTTATTAGCTCCTTCAGCAGCAGTGATGGTAATTTTTTCGTAATTGAAAAAAAGAAAAAAGAAAGAAAGAACAAAACAACGACTGCTGGAAATAAAACGTATGGGGATATGAGCAGTGCGGATCCGGCTTCCACTAAACTGCTGAGTTTCACCCAACGGTAATCTAACATTTATCAGACATTCATTTTTGGCTAATATTTAACGTCATTTAAACAGACTGAATGTAAGATGTGTATGCTGAATGTCCGTGTGTGTATTTGTTGGTAGCCGTCATGTTAGATGAGGCTTTTCATTGTTGCAATTCAAGCATCACTATTTTGGGTGTTTAACGATATGTTTTACCGATTGCTCCATTGTATTTAACTTTAATACGCCTAAATGTTTGATTCTTTGTGTGCATGATGTAATGCAATATATTAGATGAGCTTTTCCATCCTCGCTGCAGTGGGCTATCATTCCAATTAATTAAACTGTTCTGCATCTACATTAATGGGGCTGAGAACTCTATCGACGTGTATCCTATGGGATTCAAATATTTTTCCTTTATAAGATGAGATTGTGAGGGACAACCAACTCCTGCAGCCTTAGATTTTTTCTGTAAATTCACGGGTATATTTATTTATTTATTTATTTTGTATTATTTTTATTTTTTTCAGTCTACGGCGAGTAGCACTAATGTGAGTGATGCTTGATGTGCTTCTTTAATTGGATATTGGACTGGCCACTACATCGCACAATATCGAAAGTGCTTCAACGAAGAGAAGTTGGAAGTCTTGTCAAACATAATCAAATTTTAATGTCAGGATGCTGTTATTATTTCTTTAACATCCTGGTATAGACTTGATTTCCTATATAGTCAATTGCAGTCTTCATGAATGCCTAGGAAAATGCATTAATAATTCAAAAGAAGAATATAAAATTCACGATGGACTTGCGTCGCACTGACTGAGGTTCAGATATGTTCACCCAAGCCTTATTACAGACGTCAAGACCTGGGTACTTTGGAAATCATGAAGCCTAATATTTACTCTGCTGTCTAATCGTCGGACACTCGTGTTGTTAAGCTACTGTATTATGATAAGATACACTTTTCTGGTTGCAAACGTGCGTTAATATTCAATTTTAAAAATCTGAATTCATTCTCAGTGCAAGTATAAGACCTCAAAATAATGAAGGGTGGTAATTAATTTTCCCCTAACTGGTCCCTTAATCCGAACAGAATTTCTGCATGAATACTCTTAACTTGAAAACTATGTAGGAAGCCTGATACCGAGTTGAGATGGATCCTTATACGCGCATATTTTCCCAACAAACATGATCCGCTCATAAATTTATCTAGCGATATGATAGATACCTCCTTGATTAAGGTATGACTAAGTTACTGAAATAAATATCATAAAAATGTTAGGCTATTTATAAATGGTTATTGTGTTGGAAACATCTTGTCTATTGCGTTTTCTTGCAGAAAAAGAAACAATACTTAAAGTACCAAAGGAAGGGACATTCTACCCAGGGAAAAAGCCTTCAGACTCGCTGCTCATTTTATTGTGATATCAGTCATGTTCATAATGGGCATGTCAGCCCACATTGAAAGAATCTATATGAACATATATGCGCATATATGCAACCATGCCGCATATACACCAAATTCAGGTACATATATGTGCTTATAGAGGGCACATAGGTCTTCTATATAGCTCATATACCCAGTGACAGGTTCTGTTTGTCATACCTATTGTATAGCTCATATCTCACTTTTGCAACTGTCGTACATGATGCCTAGCCAATATTTTTATTCTCAAGGTAATGTCTGCGTATTAGTCCAAAGTCCCTTTCCGAAATAACAAGACTTTCACGCAATAACTTATTAATCGCATGTGAACACGTGAAGTTGGCATCACCTTTGATCCTAAATACATGACAAGAACCTATATAAACATATAGGTTTTAATCCCCGCCTTGTATCAACCAGCAGTGGTCGGCACTCGGAGGCTCTTTTCAGAAGTAGCGCGCAATTGGCCAATGCGCTACAGCGATGCAAATTGCGAAGGGCCTGCTGAGAGTTGCATGTAGATTAGAGTTCCCCTAGGCGCATCCTGTTGGCTTGATGAGCGCTCATAAATAAGGTTTTGACCCTCAACTAAAGGCTATCTTCTTCACTCGTTTTGAGCTTGTGAAAATTCGCCCAGCAAATGTTAAAAAAGCAATTGCTAACAGTCGCGGGTTGTGTACTGTGCACAGACTTGTCAACAAGTGGCCGCATATACGAATAAACTTAAGAACTTGTACGTAGTTCCCTAATCGGATATCCCAGTTTCGAGTGGGATTGGAAATGCCAAGTAAAAACAAAAAACCTTGAAGTTTTAATTGGCCGTTTTCATATATTATAGGTACATATGGGTGCATATAGGTACCCATATGTTCCATTAATATATGAAAACGGTGAATTTTATGTATGTCGCATTTATGCGAAAAGTATACATGGCCCTATGTTAAAATCGATATGTTTTATATAGGTTCTTTCCGTGTAGGAGAAGGCATCCTTAACTAATTTGGAGTCTAATCTAAAGTAAAATCTAATCTAAGTTCTAATTGCCGATGCTTTTAAAACTACAATTTTAGTTTCAGGTCAAATTTGTATGGCCTGCCAAATACCAAATGCCTTTCCAGCCTTTTTAAGGCATTCATTTATTCTTTGTACTGTCGATGCATTTGTTTCCCTTTCTCAACGTGTTGCAAATGCTTTTTTTGCCACTGCACGTGGAATTATTTCTTCATCCACTGAGTGAGAGAGGATACCTTATTCTCCTCTCCTCCCACACTTCATCTGCATGGATTATTCATAAGTAACTTTAGCGAAATAAGCATCATGAAGCCAGTTGTTCTCAGGCTCAGTTATTGAATGTAGTTTTTGTGCACTGAATCAAAAAATGATGCCTGAAAACTTTACTGGTAACATGTGAATGCCATGTTAGAAAAATAATGCAAATATCAGCAGTTATTGTTTAGACTGTGAAATTAGTAACACTTATATTTTCACAATTTCTGGTTCTATCCATTTTTGTTCTTGTCTGGAACTTCAAAACAGAGTTAACAGTAACACGCTTTAGAGAATTTTACATGCTGGTACGTTGGATGTTTACTTTATGTAGCTTGGAGAAGGATGCAACAAGTGTGTTCAGATAAGTGTTGAATGGACTGGGATAATGTATACAAACAATTCTGTCATCCCTCATGGAAAAAAAATAAATCCCGATTCACGAAGGAAATATAGTTGCAAAGTCTGTTAATTTCTGCTATAACCACTTACTGTTGCTGTGGGACACCTACTGACAGCTCTGAAAACACATGACTGCATACTGTAGGGTAGATTTTGTGTTATACTGTATGCTTCTGGACTTGACTCTATTTCTGTTCCTGCAATTTTAGAAATTAACCACTTGGGGCATGTTTACAGATGTTGTAATCCATCTCTCTAATTAGCTGCATTAGTGAGTCATGCAGATATTTAACTTAAAAAAAATTAAAGGTAATGCTTCACAGTATAGTGTAATACCTTGGACTCTATCGCTTGAAATTTTGAGAACATAAGGTCATTATCATTCCTTTTTTTTTTGGAAAGCAACAGATGTGTTCTCAGCGATAATTGGCTGAAGTACCATGACACACGTTGTGGGGCAAGCAACTCTCTCTTCCTGTTTGTACTGCAATATTATGCCACACCAATCATTTCTAGATATATCCAAATTCATTCTTCTTATGCAGAAGACCTATTTAAAAACTGAATGGACGCAGTCCTTTCAGTTCAATCAGGATATGACCATCCTGTGGTTGTTTCACTGGAAACATGGGGTTTATATAATAAAATGTTGATAATGAAATAGCAGCTTTCAGAGTCAAACAGTGAATCATGGTTTGCTACTCTATGACCTTTTTGTCGAGTACGTCCAGAACAAGCCTGATTTTAAATAACTTGTTAAAACACGGAAAGTAGAAAAATGGCTCTTAATTTTGCCAAATATTTGGACTCTATTCTTTGAGGTTAATTATTATTTTTTTAAACTTCTAACTATTTGCCTCTAACCACATGCAATTTGATGTTATTTACTGGAGTCGAACCGCTTGAATTTTATTAAAATAGAGTGTTATAACCAAGCTAAATTATGTCCAAACTCTTGACTAGAACTGTGCATATCGTGTACAAATGAGTGAAAGGGCTGTCCTCAATATTTTATACACTAAACATAAATTACAGGTGCACATAATTTGTGCCTGTCAGTTTTCCAAGATTCTACCCACCCTCATATTAAGAGAACAGCAAACATACACTCACCAGCCACTTCATTAGGTACACCTTGCAAGTACCGAGTTGGACCCCCTTTCGCCCTCAGGATTGCCTTAATTCTTTGTGGCAAGATGGTGCTGGAAGCATTCTTCAGAGATTTGGTCCATACTGATATGATGGCATCATGCAGTTGTGTGAGCTGCACATCCTTGATGCAAATCCCCCGTTCCACCCCATCCCAAAGATGCTCAATTGGATTTAAATCTGATGACTGTGGAGGCCATCTGAATACAGTGAACTCACTGTCATGTTCAAGAACCAGTCTGAGATGATTTGAGCTTTGCGACATGGTGCATTATCCTGCTGGAAGTAGTCATCAAAAGATGGGCACACTGTGGTCATAAAGGGATGGACATGGTCAGCAACAATACTCGGGTAGGCTGTGTAGTTTAAACAATGCTCAGTTGGTTCTAAGAGGCTGAAAGTGAGCCAAGAAAATATCCCCCGCACCATTACACCACTACAATCAGCCTGAACTGTTGATGCAACTGTTGAATGTTGTCAGTTGCAAATACAAAAATTTACAACTGACAACATCACGATGCACTCACTGCTGCTAGATTGCTGCTGTTTTGCACTGAGCAATGAGTTCACCTTTTAATCAAATGTTAGTGAGTTCCAAATGTTTTTTCTTTTTTTTTTGAAGGAAAATTAAAAGTTCTTGGCTATTTCATTTCTGAAATTAAGAAGCATGTTTCCACTTAGAGAACAAACCAACATCTGCCATTTCTTTGATCTCAAACCTGGAAATTATTGTTCTTTGAGGCATTAATTTTTGTGGTAATGTATTACTTGATGTAGTTTCTGTAATCACATTACCTGAATTTGAAAAGTAACCAGTTATATTACTTAGTTATTCATAAAAATAATAGTATTACTGCAACAAGTTATTTTCGTAGTATACGCCTAAAACTGTCCATTGGCCAACAGGCCTATGAACCTTTGACTTTGCTTGAAAATCTGCCTTAATTAGGTCCAAATAATAAGAATAGCCAAAAACAGGCATAAATGCGAAGAAAGACCAATCATCATGCGAGCATTATCTTAAAATGAATATTTATCAGACAGGACAAACATGGATTTTTTTTTTTTAATTTCTGTTGAAAGTCAATTTCGTCTGAGTTGAATAATTCAATGGATATTTCTAGAATAACTGAATCTCTTGCTGAGAAATGTCCATATATGCCAGTACTTTTGGGGGGGACAAATGAGCATTGTCTTTAGTAGAGACTTGTTATTACAGCAGCATTAATTTGTATTGACAGACATCATGAGCTTCACTGTGCATTTTTTTCATTTTTAATTAACCTAGAGCCTCAGGGAAGGACATTTGGGAGCTGTAGATTTCTTTATCACCACTGGTTCAATGTGTTTAAGCTCTTGCTACTTATTCTTCAAGAGGAGAGGTGAGGGACAGGAAAATTAGATTAGTTCCTGGAAGTGGAGGTTATGCCTCCAGAGCAGTGCTTGCCTCTCCCGCATTTTTCCCTCCATTATGTTCGTGGGTTGAAGGCTGTGTATAAACTAGCAGTCACAGAGGTGGTAGAGTAGTCTATTGGCAGTGCTGCTGGAGATGCAAGCAGGGCAGAAGATTGTGTGTTTGGGCCCCAGCAGCGAAAGGAAACTGGATAAAAACACTGGCACTGGCCTGGAGCTGAAGCTCACAACTATGTTCAGACAACACACTGACAGACAGACTGACAGATAAAAAAAAAAAAAAACTGAGGACGTTAGAGAGAGAGAGAGAGAGCGAGCATCAGGGTGTCACCAATTCCCTGAAGCTATTCAGCAAAATGGGTGATAGCCAGCCACAATTCTGGTCACATGAACTCATTATGTTCTTTGTGATGTAGGATAGCTTTTGTCAGGTAAGAGGGGACAGCATTAAATGACTGCTATATGGATACTAATACCGACTATGTCTCCGGATTACATAACATAATATAACATAGCCCTTATCCTTGTGGACTCATCAGAAAAAAATACCAACACAGGCGTCCTGGAGCTTTCTCCCTTGTTACAAAAAATTATGAAAGGTTACCAAAAGCACTGTTATAACCACTAAAATTTGAGCTCGCTAAAATGCTAAAACACTGGTAGTTTTATATAAAGTATGAAAGTATGGAAGTTTCCAAGGGTTTTTTTTGTAATACCATTTGCAAATTTAAAGTTCAACTCTCACAAAAAAATAAGTGTTTCTCCTCAGTTTATTTAAGCAGATAGATACATAATTATTTATTTAGAGTTTTTATAGATTCAAAAATACACTTTTGGGCAAGGGGGTATTGGAGTGACAAATCAAAATTAAACACAGCTGAGATTAATTACTGTAGTACGTTAAGCCCAACTAATTATCAAATTTAATGAAATGTCTAATATTGCTGTGAGGAAGTATCCTGCCATAAGTGAAATATGCTTGCAGGCTCCACCAAGCTCGACAGGAGGAGGTCAGGCCTTTCAGTTCCAGAGGCTTTTCTGTACCCATATTTAAATAGGGGTGGCATTACCCAAAACACGGGTACCCATCCATGGTTAAAAAATTCTAAGACCAGCTTTCCATTGCTGTCCAAGCTTCCTGAAACACCAGGATTTAGATGGACATGACCAAGAAAAAGACTGGCACCAAACTATCAAATCATTGGCCTGTGAAGTTGAGAGATAGTTTGACATTTACATTTTTGTTTTTATCCCAAATGGGGTTAACAGTAGGTCAATCAGGCCCGCAGAATCAGGACAAGGCTGAGCTTCCTGATCTTCTCCAGGTTGTCTCAGTTAAGGGGCTCAAACACAATTACAGTGGCAGTTGCAGCAGACGGGCTGCATCCATCACACAATGACTTCATATTTAATTCAATCATGGTGCCCATCGTCCAATGTGGCGGGGTGCTCTCGGCGAGCATCCAAGGCTGTCGGAACAGGGCGCAGCTCGACGCACCGTGCTGGCGGAAAGGAGAATGTGCAATAGGAGCGGAGATGAAGGAGAGAGGGGGGTGGAAGGGGGATTTAGGAGGAACAAACTGCAGTTGTGAGAGTGCCTCTTCCACCACTCCCCTGTCTGGGCCTCGTGCCCCAGAGATGAGCCGCACTAATGATGCGTTTCTGTTGCAGCTCTGCCTCAGAGGATTTGGGCTGCAGGCGTGGGGATTTCAGCCGGAAACACTATGGGTCCGTAGAACTGGTGAGTCCCCTCTTTCTTTTGGGCAATCTTGCTGGATGTGCGGGAGACTGATTGGAACAAGCAAGAAATAGCAGAGTGGAAGCAAGTCACCGGTGCTAGGGCGTGGTCCTAATTTTCCTTCATGCAGTGTGGCAGATGCAGACAGTTCATGCTAGAGATATTGAACATCAAGCGGATGAGGGGGCGGCAAGAATTGTAGTACATTTTTATTATTATTTTACAGGGGTCTTTTCCAGTATTTATAAAATCTAGAGATGAAGGGAAGTGGACTGTGTACAGTTTATATGCAGCAGAAATGAAAACCGTGTTAATATTAGATCTATTAAGGTGCACTGTTTTAACTCGCTGCATACAAGGGTTTTCATTAGAACTCCACTGTGTTGTGAGTGGGCTGAGTCCAGAAGGTAAAAAGCAATTAAATTCTTGTCTAGGCTGTGATACAGTGCATAAACACATCATGCTCTCTTCAAGGGAGGAGGAGGCTTTGAATGAACTGATGTCTGTGGTATGGTTGTGCTTTTATTTTTATATAATTATTTCTTTGTTGTGTGCAAATTCCTTTGGTTATCCTCCAGGGTATATTATTAGCCTGTTCCTAGTGTTGCTGTATATCAGGGCAGGCAGCGCCAATTCAGTGTGCAAAGAGGCTTATAGTCAGGAAGTCCTATAAACCACACTTCACTCTTGCCTACCCGTTTGGACAGACTGTGGCTTTGTTGGAGGGTTGCAAACTGGTGACTTTATCAGATTAAGGTCAAGTGAAAAACCACACAAGGCATATCAGTTATAACAGACTCAGAAACAATATGACACATGCAGCACCAGTGATGTGAACGAGCAACTCAGGTTACATTGGCTTCCACTGCAAAAACGAAAGGTCTGAACTGCTGTATTGTGTGACTGTGTTTTGCTATTATTTAACCGTGTAAAATCTCTGTCAAAGCTTGCTATTTAAGGAGGAGTGGCAACCGTGAGATCACAGCGGTGATGATTGCACCTGTAGCTCTGTTGTGGCACTTATTAGGGCCAGTTAAGTGTTAGATGCACAGCAGCAATCTAGATCTTGAAAGAACGTTCCAGAAATACCTTTACGCACCTCTTGCAGTGAAGTACTGGGGTAAATTAACAGTGAAGCCTGTCTGGCAGCATTCACAGAGGCTGCCTATAATATTGGCACCGTAGGTAAATACAAATAAAATGCTTAAGATCAATAAATAATAAGCAATTATATGCCCATCATAATAGGAAAGTTTTTGCTCCTCCAAATAGTGTAATAACCACAACCAGGTGTGCAGTTATTTTTGTATAATGACAGGCATGGAATTTTATATTTCACTTAGAGCGCAGTTACCATGCACATGCTTCGCTAAAACTTTTATTTGTGGACTGTTTGCTTTTGTGACTATTTACTGATGTCACAGTGGCACTGTGGTTAGCACTACTACCTCACAGCAAGAAGATTGTGGGTTCGCATCCAGGGGCATTTCTGTGTGGAGTTTGCATGTTCTCCCCATGTTTGCATGGGTTTCCTCCAGGTACTCCAGTTTCCCCCACCCACAAAAACATGCAATATAGGAACATCCTGTATGGCTGTGTGCAAATGTTTGGTGGTGGTGGGAGGGGCTGTAGGTGCATACTGGCAGCCACGCTTCTGTCACCCTGCCCCAGGGCAGCTGTGGCTATAAACAAATGTAGTTTACCACCATCAGAGAGTGAGTGTGTGAGTGAATGAATAATGTATCCATTGTGAAGTGTCTTTGAGTGCCCAGAAAAGTGCTATATAAAACTGATGTATTGTAATATTAATATAATTATTGGTCACCTTTCAGAAGGAACCTTAACCATGTTGATGTGCAATTATTTTTGTATAATGACTGGTATAGAGTTGTGTATTGTGCTATTTATTCTACAGTCGCAACAGATGTTTGCTTGTGAAATTACATAAAATTTTGTGTTTTTATTCTCATTTTTTCCCACCATTTACTACCTGGTGTGTATGAGATACAGCCGAATTTAGCGTTTCTACAATCTGAAGTAGGTTTTGTTTTGTTGCTGATTGAGAGTTGCAGTTAGTAGTTCTAGTTAGAGAGTAATCGCATTGTTCTTCTCTCTGACACTCACCATACTCACCAAAAACACTAATTGCAATACCAGAAAACTCAAACATGTTGTCTGCATCTATTTTTAGCCTTCACTTCCGATGTTTGCAACTTTGTATCACAAAGTGACAGGTACAGTTAGCCTGGAACCACAAGTGTGGCAAGTTGATATGAAGTGTCAATATAATTACATGTTTTGAACTACTTTATAGGTGTGCAATTATTGGGAAATAATGCTGAGAACATTCTTCAGCCAATCGCAATTGAGGATTCAACAGAGCCGTGGTATAACATGAAATAATTTAAAGAGTTTGGTTCCAAAACAAGAAATTAGAAAATTCTGAATTTCTGCCCCTAATAAGTTGGTTGTTGTCATATCTTATTCACTCAATATCAGTCTTTGCTAAAACATTTTATTCACTATTAATTTGCACTCGTTGTTATGCACTTTCTTTCCAAAAAGCGACAAGCACCATGACGCATTTTGTACAAATTATGATACATCCCATGAACCAATCAGAGGCTGCCATTGCCATGACATTTTTCAGCGTGGCATTTTCCATTATGGCTGCACCTGTCCTCACATTCACCGCATTGCTTTCTCAAGCTTTTGGTGTTAAATTTTACCTGATTAACAATCAAACAATGTATTTACTGAATTACCAAGACCAATACATGTCCTGTTACCATTTAAAAATGACAAAGACAAGGTGATTGCCTATTGCCTACATTCATAAATTCATTGATGTGACATTCTAAGCATAGCAATAATCAGGATAAATGCATAAAATTCAAACCTTTTGTGTTGCTTTGGATTTTCTGCATTCATTCAATTTATTGCAATGCTTACAATATCATATTACTGTGCATCGTGCCCCTTAACCATGACTAGGCAATTCTCACAACATGGCTTCTTGTACATGTAGAATCTGAACATATGGCTGATTAGCTCAATCCAGAGCCAGCAGTAAAACTTTTATGACATTCCTCTAGGATGTTCCTGCAGCCTGCCTGTGGGGAGTAGTATCTCTGGCTTTGCTTAGCCGGGGGGCGGAGTCGCCAAGTCCTGGCTGCCCCAGAACTCCTGTGAGAGTCATATCACTGTCCCCAAAGTCCAGTTACATTAATCTGTTTAAAATAATCTAAATCTTTGGGAAATTCATAATATGTTTAATAACCTGTGAAGAAATCACTTATACTTATAACCCAGTTAAACTATATAATACTCCATTTTAAGGCTTTTTCATGACAACTGCATCATATTAGTACATATTTCTATCATGTTTGGTCTTGTTATTCTTGGGGGAATCCAATGTGTTGAATGGAGTATGTTTCATTTCCATTGAAATTATGGTTCATCCTCTTTGGGAAACTCCTGAAAATTGGTTAGATTTTACGCGGGTAATTACCCTAGTCTTCTCTCTCTGCTAGGAAGTTTATTACACCCCCAAATGGGGGAAAACCCAAATTCGACCCCCCCGATCAAAGATGGAGCTTTGGGCTTAAAACCAAGAGATTCTAGCCATTGGAAAAAAGGTCCGTATTTCGAGATCTCGCGTGTGGAAGGGTGAGTAGTCTTTTAATTATGGAGGATCACATGCCGCCTCGCTCTGCGTGCTTGGGTTCGCGCGTAAGTAGCGGATCTAGGTAGGCGGGGAGGGATGGCATCTGAGTTCTCCCTGGGCACGTGGTACAGCCTCCATTTTTTCAGGTAAGAATTTATTCTCTCTTTCTAAATTGTGTGTAACTTGTAATTGGCTTAACGTTGATTTGTTTGATCTAAATTTTTGCCTACCTGGTGATTAAACTATTATTATTCCTTACAGCTTGTGTGGTCTCCGTGACTCTTAACACTTGTACATTCTTTCTAGCCTTGTTGCGACCGGTACTTAGGGGGCGATTCCTTACCATTCCAGACTAGCTAGCTGATGTTGTAGATAGTGATAAGTTTTAAGTTGGATTGCAAATTACGTTTTACCCCTAAAAGGTTCATCTATTACAAGTCCTGGGGATTTGGCTCTCAAAGGTACCCCTGGGCTAAAGCCAATACCCGGGCGATCCTCTTAAAGGGCCCATCGGCGTAAATAAACCTGGGTTCGTGATATGTTCATGCTCAGTGCTACTTTGTTTATGCCTGGATGCTGCGATCATGGTAATTTCTTGCATCCTCTAGAATTATCACCGAACTAAGATCCGGCGGCGGCGTTTTGTTACCCTGGAGGCGTTTACTGAACTGTCAATGGTTTTCACAGACGAGTCTGATTGCGTAGCTGCCTCGAGATTCATGCATTGCTGTCCCCAAAATATCAATTCTAATTCTAATTTGGAGTCAGATATTTAACGAGCATGCAACTAAATTTGGTATTCTAAATGTATTATGGGGTCAGATTAATTGTAACCGTAGTGTTTTTATGCCCTGTCTTTGGACGGAGAAAAATATCCATTATATTGTGATTCACACCAGCCAGGTAGTTGCTCAAATTAACGCCAGCCAAGAAGAACACGTGAAACCTTCAGCCCTCTGCAATGTCCGTCCTTGGTATTGTTTTGTGGGGTTCTACATACCTTATTGCGTAAGATGCCTCGCAAACTGATGTATGCAAATATTCTACAAAAGTATTTTTGATGTATGTTTCATGTGCTACATTAGATCAGAATATTTGAAAGACATATTTATGTTTTGCATCCTCATTTCTGAGCTGTGCTGAAGAAAACACCTTGTAACTTAATGACGCAATGTACAACCCCAATTCCGAAAAAGTTGGGACAAAGTGTAAATTTTGAATAAAATCAAAACGCAATGACATTCAAATCATACCAGCCAGTATTTTATTCACAATAGAACAGAGATTACATAGCAAATGTTGAAACTGAGAAATTTTACAATTTAACACAGAGTGGAGGCGACTGGGCATTGAACATGGAAGTGTCCCACACCATATGCACTAATCCATCTCCATACCATCAGAGATGCTGGCTTTTGAACTGAACGCTGATAACAGGCGTGGTGGTCTTTCTCCTCTTTAGCAAATTTGTCAAATTCGGACTCGTCTGACCACAGCACACATTGCCACTTTGCTACAGTCCATTTTAAATGAGCCTTGGCCCACAGAACACAGTGGCGCTTCTAGATCATGCTCAACAATGGCTTCCTTTTTGCGTGACAGAGATTTAGGGGGCATCTGTGGATGGCACAGAGGACTGTGTTTACAGACAGTGGTCTCTTGAAGTATTCCTGGGCCCATTTAGTAATGTCAATGACAGAATCATGCCGGTGAGTGATGCAGTGGTGTCTGAGCGCCCAAAGATCAGGGGCATCCAGTAAAGGTCTTTGGCCTTGTCCCTTATGCACAGAGATTTTTTTCCAGTTTCTCTGAATCTTTTGATGATGTTATGCACTGTCAATGATGAGACCTTCAAAGCCCTTGCAAATGGACGTTGAGGAACATTGTTTTTAAAGTATTCCACAATTTCTTTCCGCAAGCCTTCACAGGTTGGAGAGCCTCTGGCCATCTTTACTTCTAAGAGACTCAGCCTCTCTTAGACATCCCATTTATAGCCCATCATGTTACACACCTGAAGCCAGTTAACTTAATTACTTGCTAAATGTTCTTTTAGCTCATTCTTTTAAATATTAATTGCTTTTCCAGCCCTTTTTTGCCTGTGTCCCAACTTTTTTGAGACCTGTTGAAGCCAGAAAATTTGAAATAAGCTTATTTTGTAGATAAAAATGTAAAATGCCTCAGTTTCGACATTTGAAATGTTATCTGTGTTTTATTGTGAATAAGATATTGGCTCATGTGATCTGAAAATAATTGCATCTTGATTTTATTCATAATTTACTCTTCGTCCCTACTATTTTGGAATTGAGATTGTACAACAATTGGAAAACAGAAATGCTATTGGAAATAAATTTGACAGTCATTCCAATAATTGGCTTTGCAACTGTTGCTTATATCAGACAAAGTAAACTGCGACAGGATGGGGTAATGAAGCACTGAAAGGTTACCAAAGGCCTGCGATACCACGGACAGGCCATTACTGGAAAAAACATGATGTGGATGTATGCATTTTGACAAAAAAAAATAGCCAGTTCAGTTCAAATTTTAGTCAGTTCTGGATTTGAATTTTTTTAGCTTATTATATTTCACAATTTAGCCAATAAAGTTTAAAATATGATGCATTGGATTTCCTTTAAATTAAAAAAGAAAAAAAAAAAATTCACCAAAATGGTAATGCCGTTATTTGAATTTTCGAGGGATCTGAGAACTTTTCTCCATGCAAAATCTCTCCAGATCCTTCAAATTCCTAGGTTTATGTCCATAGACTCCTCTTTAGCTTCTCCCACAGGTTTTCTATGGGGATTAGTTAGGGGACTGGTGTAGCCAAGTCAAAATCTTAATTCTATGGTTTTGCGGATCATTGCAAGATCCAGTTTAAGCTTTCTGACAGAAACAGTCAGGTTTTCATTTAATATTTCCCAGCAGTTGATGGAATTCATGATTCCATAAACCTTATCAAGTTGTCCATGGCCTTTGGACGACAAACAGCCCACAACATCAGAAATCCACTGCCATAACTCAAAGTAGGAATGAGTTATCTTTGCAGAATTGGCTGTCTTTATTTTTATGCCTGCCAAACCCACTTCCGGTGTGTTCTACGTTCTGTTTTTGGCTCATTGACCATGGAATCTGGTCCCATCAGAAGCTCCAGTAAAATCTGGCACAGTGTGAATCTTGACAGCTTTTTTCTGTCAAACTTTACTGACATTTTGTTGTTGTGTTGGTGTCTTCTGCGCATAGTTTAGGAAACTTCCAGGCCCTGAAACATAATAAATGAATGAAGTTTTCCAATTGTGCTCCTTGGCGTCACCTGTGTGTGATAGATCTGCCCTGCAGTCCCTCCTGCTGTCTTAACCTCCCCTTCAACGAGCCACACCTGTTGCTCGTTGAAGTGGAGATAAAGTGTAGAGTATTTAAGAGCTGCACTGCCCAATTGGCAGTTCAGCTGCATTCTGGCATTTTTAGCTCCGTGAGCGTCGCTGCTGCTCCCCTGTCTGTTGTCGTCTGTTTTAAAGTATAATAATTAAACATCTTTTTGGTTGTGCCAGCCTGTGCAAATGGGTCCCTTCACCCATCCATGACACTGTGTGACAGAACCATCCTCCTCACCCGTGTTCACATTCAAAATAGGCCCACGTGCTGTTCAAGACTATTTGGGTATTTTCATTGCCATTATTAAGGTCAACACCTTTGTCACACATCATTGCTGTATTCTTTTGTTTTAACCATAGTGATGAATGACTAAGGGAAATTAGCCTGTGTGTCACCTCAGTTATACCCCGGATAAACAGAAAGTCATTGGTGACCATTTATGTTTTCCTTTGTCATTATGGTGAACTTCAAAAAGTAAAATATAAATTACACCATGCTTCAATTTTTTCTCATAAGATTTTTACCTAATGCCACTCGCAGTGCGGGAGGTTGAGCGGCCGGAGCTATGGTATCGGGCTCTGTCCGTGCGTGTGTGCGTGTGTGTGCGTCCGTGCGCGCGTGTGTCCGTCAACACATTATGCCTTATCTCCTCAACTATTTCAGTAACAGGCTCCTAATTCTTACTGGACATGCATTTCATAAAGGCCTGCAAATGATGTACCTAAAGGTGACCTTAGCCTGTTTTTTCAAGGTCACTGAGTGATCAGCTCATTCTGTGGGAGGAAGAAAAACTTGGCAGGACTTTTACTTTCTCAGCCCTGAATTTTACACCTCTGGACCTCGATGAGGCAGAGGCAGTTTACATAATGAATGGATGGATGGATACTCTCTAAGTTAATTTTTTTAATTTGTGCCAAAATATATTGCTGTGAAATTTACCCCCTTCTTGATTTCATTTAATTTTGTTAATTTGTCACATTTAAATGTTTCAGATCATCCAACTAATTTTAACATACAACAAATACAACGTGAGTAAGCACAAAATGTAGATTTCAAATGATCATTACATTTATTGAAGGTAAAGAGTTATTCAAAACCTATATCACCCAAGTGAAAAAATAATTTCTTCCCTAAACCTAATAACTGGTTGCGCCTTCCTTGGCGGCAGCAACTGCAGTCAAACATTGGTGATGACTGGCAGTGAGTCTTTTACATTGGCTCTGGAGAAATATTGGTCAACTCTTCTTGATATAATTGTTTAAATGCAGCCAAATTAGAGGGTTCTCAAGCTTGAGCTGCCTGTTTAAGGTCATGCCAAAGGATTTCAATTTGATTGATGTCTGGACATTGATGAGATCACTCCAATACCTTCATTTTGTTTCTAAGAGATGGACTTGCTTTAGTGCTTTGGACCATTGTCCTGCTACAAAACCTAACTGTAGTTGAGCATAAGGTGGAAAAGTGATGGCCGGGCATTTTCCTTCAGAATTTTTTGGTTGAGAGAGGAATTCATGATTCCATAAATTATGTTGTCGCTCTGGTCCTGACACGGCAAAGCAGTCCCAGACTATCACAGTTCCAACACCATGTTTGACTGCTGGTATGATATTCTTATTACAGAATGCTATGCTAGCTTTATGCCAGATGTAATGGGACCTGTGTCTTCTAAAGAGTTCTTTTTCTAGACTCATCAGTCCACAGAATATCAATCCCAAAAAACCTGGGGGTTAAGTTTTTCTTTTTTTTTTTTTTTGGCAAATGTGAGACTCTCTGGCCGACTCTGGCCAGGGGGTATTGTCGTCACCTGCGTGTCTGTCTGTCGTCCGTCGACTGTTGTCTGTCCATGATTTTGTCGAGCCAGTACTCAGCAACTCAGCAACTTCCAGGATCCACCTGTCATTATAAATGCACAACTTTTAGAGAAAGTAGAGGAATTCAATTATTTGGGAACTTTCTTTGATTGCACTTTAAGTTTTACAATGAACACTGATTACTTTTAAAAAAAAAAGCAATGCAGTGCATGAATCTAATCAGGAAGTTGGATTCATATGAGGTTAGCAAGTCCATCTTCGAGACAGTATACAGAAGCCTTGTGGAAAGTGTTTTGACTTTTAATATGCATACATGGTATGGGAATCTTGGGGCTAAGAACAGGAACAGATTAACAAGAATTGTTAGCATGGCAAGTAAAATTATTGGAAAGGGTCAGAATGCATCCCTTGTTCAGGGAGTTTATTAAACTTCCCTCAGGAAGACGGTTTAGAGCTGCAACTGCAACCAAAAACATTTACGAAAAATCATTCATTCCAACTGCAATAACACTTCTAAACTCGAAATAGGCATTGTATATCCATATTTGTGTACTCTGCTACTTCTGTGTCGTGTTTGTGCATTTCTGATTTATTTATTGACTGTGTGTTTTATTGCATTTATTGTATTTATATTTTTACCTGTGGAGCCAAAGACAAAGTTCCACATTTGTAGACCAATGAAGTCATTATGTCTCCCCCTTCCTAGAAGGGGAGACATATTGTTTTTGCCTGAATTCCCATTGGCGTTGGCGTTCCCATTTGTTTCCGGAGCATAACTCTGAAACTGTTCGACCGATTCTCACCAAATTTGATATAGTGTCTCTCCATAACATGTAGATGTGCCTTTTGAAGGTTTGAACTGCTTTTGAATTTTATTTTTTCTGTTTCCATGGCAACAATTTGGACTTAGGCATATTGAAGGGCGGGACTCGTTTCCGGACGATAACTCTAAAATGTGAAATGGGGGAAGGGGGAGGCATCTGTTTTACAGTGTAAAAACCATTCTAGTTATTATTATGATTCCAGCTTCACCAAATTTAGTATGATTACTCACTATGACCTATAGATGTCCAATTTCAGGTTTTTTGCTGGATTTGACCTTTGACCTTAGCGCTGTGACCTCGACCATGGAAATCTTGTCCGGGTCAGTAGTCGGAAACTGATTCTCACTGCTTCACCAAATTTTGTATGGTCACTCACTGTGACCCACAGATGTGCAACGTCATGTTTTTTTCTGGATTTGACCTTTGACCTTAGCTCTGTGACCTTGACCCTGGAAATTTTTTCTGCGTCAGTACTCGGCAAGTGATTATCGCAGCTTCACCAAATCTGGTATGGTAACTCACTTTGCCACATAGATGTGCAATGTCATGTTTTTTTGCTGGATTTTACCTTTGACCTTTGTGCTGTGACTTTTAGGCAGAAAAGCTTGTAGGGGTCAGTACTCAGCAGCTACTGATCGCAGCTTCACCAAATTTGGTATGGTAAATCACTGTCACACATGGATGTGCAAGGTCAAGTTTTTTGCTGGATTTCACCTTTGACCTTAGCCGTGTGACCTTGAGGGCGGAAATCTTGTCCGGGCCGAGGGGTATTCAGCAACGCATTATGTTTTTTTCTTTTGTTCAGCAGTGGCTTTTGCCTTGTAACTCTCCCATGGATTACATTTCAGCCCAGTCTGGCTCTTTTTGTGGAATAATGACTGTGACTGGGGCAATTGATATTTGTAGTTTATTTGATATTTGTTTCGGGTCTTTCCTGACCTCCTGGGTGAGTTTTTGACGCGCTTCTGGAGTAATTTCAGTGGGCTAGACACTCCTCGGAAGCTTTACCACTGTTCCAAGTTTTCTCCATTTGTAAATGACTCTCACTATGGTTTGATGGAGTTCCAGAGCATTATAAATGATTTTGTAACCCTTGCCAGACATGCATAGATCTCAACAACTTTGTTTCTAATCTGTTCTTGAATTACTTTAGACTGAAGCATCATTTGCTGCTTTTTACCCACTTCACATTGCCAGACAGATTCTACTCAAGAGAAATTTAGATTCAACAAGGCTGGAATTAATCATTCTTGGGTGTGTGTAGTGAAAATAAGCCAATTGAATTTCTTGAAATAGTCGATTTAGTAACCAAGTGGGCAATTACTTGTACTTTTTCACATAAGGCTAGGTAAGGTTGGATAGCTTTTCTTCTTCAATAAATAAAATTATCATTTAAAAACTGCATTCTGTGTTCACTCAGGTTTTTTTTAAAATTTGATATTGAAGTCCATGGCATGGACCTATTAGGAGGCAATTTTAGTGAAAGGACCCATCAACTGTTACATCTCTCCCCCTCTTTCAGGAGTGTGGCCTCGCGCTCTGTGCTTTACGCATGCTGCCATCCATTGGGATCCCTCTAGATCCTGCCGATTATGCCAGAATGTGGCAGGCTGAAGGTGGGCCCGGGCGGGGAGCTGAACCCCAAACTCACATGCGCTGACCACATCGCCAAAGAGCCAGGCTCATTGGCAGGGTAGCCAGGGCAGGCACTTATTAGGAGGCATTTCTAGTGACAGGACTCATCAATTGTCATATCATGAATGTTCAAATTTCACAGGTTTCCAACTTTTCACTCTTTTTTTTTAAAACATCCATGTTCAAAACACACTTCTAAAATCAACAAGCAGTCTGTGCTGGTAAATTTCTCTGAACATATTACAGCATTAGATGAAAATTTAATCCATTTAGAGCATGCAGTAGCTCCTTACTGTGTAGATTAGACCCTTCAAAAAAGCATAAGACCAACTAAAGACTAACAGAAAATGGATTTCTGCAGAGTCAAAAGCTCCTTTACCACTAGGTGGGTTACGAAGAGAATCCGAGTTTCTGATCTAGCTGCAAAAGCAGAACAAATTTGTGTGTATGCATGAAATAACCCTGATTGCTGTCAGTGCTGAAGAGGAATTAGCCTTTCGTGCACATATTCGTGGGATTGGATGGGTATTGCCAGAAACAACATGTTTTGGACATTTTTTTTTTTTAGTTTTCAGCCTTGTAAGGGTTTCTCTGGGTATGTCCATCAGATAAAGATAAAATACTTTTATCACTTTCTCTATATGTGCCTATACTTCTATGAAAGCTGAAGATCATAGTTAAGATGCTGTATTATTGAGGAAAAATACCTTGGAAATCTGATGCGATTAGTAATTAGATAGCACCCACTTATCTTGCCAAGATATAAATTAACACTTGAGATTTTTCTGCACCTACATGCAGTTTTAGAGTATTTTGAGTCGTCAAGGTTGTTATCAACTACAAGAATAGGGAGAACAGAAGTCATACGACGAGGTTGCACTTACCATTGACCGATGTAATTGACTGACTTGTTATGTATCCCTTTTCAATACTTTCAGAAATTTCAATTAAGTGATTGGAGAAGTGATTCAGTAAGACTGACTACCAGTCCTAGCCATACTAAAAGAATATTGTGAGGTGAATCTATCCACTGTCTTAATACAGTCTTATCACTAGCCTTGCATTGAATTACAGGTCAGTAATACATTAAAGATATGGGAACCAGATCTTTTTGTGTACATGTATAGGTTATTCTATGCTTGATCTCTTACTCATACCCTTATGCGAGTCCTTAGGGCTGGCCAACCCAGAAACTAATGGTACTAATGGCACTTTGAGACCAATCATGCAACTCCATTCATGGTGCTGATGTACACTTTGCTTTTCAAGAAGCCAAGCTGTTCAAAAGCCAACTGGGTCCGCACTATTTGAGAAAAAAAAAATGCAGAAAGAAAGGTAATCCAAATAATACACAAAGGAATACAAATCAATATCTGGAACCACAGACTGATGGTAGCTGCAGTGTCCTAATTTAGCCTGCATGCTAATGGCACAGCAACAGAGTACTGTCTATGTAGGGTCACTGAGAAGGATGCGTATTGAGCAAATGGGTTGGAAACTTTGGCTGTGTTCATGAAATTCAGATAGAGTACCATGGGCAGTTTTTTTTTTTTTGTCTCATTGTTTTCATTTTATACACCTCATCTCCTTGTGTACTGACTGAACAGAGACTTTTTTAAGTCTGGGTGTATGGTCTCAATTTTAAAACACAATTCCCTGAATATGTCCACTTTGCACTTTTTGGTTAAATTGTCCATTAAAATGGAAAAGCCATCAGAAACAGAGGCTGGCCTTATACATTGTTCCTATGTTACAAGTAAAATTGCTTGGTCCATGTTTAAAAGCATTAGGTTAGTGATGCCATACCACAGTGACTTAAGCATTATGCTGCTTTGACTCACTGAGCTGATTTGAATGTAAAAGATCAGATTGGCTTTGACAATGACTGCCTTAGTCATTCAACACTGTTCCTTTCCTGCTGATATCGTCCTACTACCACTAATACTACTGTAGGCTCATTCAAAGCTTGGTTTTAAAACGGTTTGAGCACAAATCTCAGGGAGTTGCCGGAGGATCACTTCACCAATGTTATCAACATTTCCGTGGATCAAGAAGCAGATTAAGGCAAGGACATAGCTGGATGTGCCTTGCGTCTCTGTGTGTATTATGGTAGCTTGATATCGGAACATTGTGCCAAAAAATGCACTTTTTTGAAGTATATTTACATTTTTGTTGCACTGCCATGAAATGAATTAACTCTCGTCATGTTTTCTCTCCAATCAATTTCTTGCAGAAAGTTGACAGTTCTTCTCTATCCTTCCAGATTTAAATACATTTTTGGATAGTGAATGACCCAATTCTACTGATTTCAGCATTTTCTTAGCTGATTTCTTTGCTTGATGCTGGCCAATAGTTTGCCCCTCTTGAAACATAGTAATATCTTTTCAAAGACCATGAGATACATATTCTGACATGGTTTTTTAAGAAATAAGAAATTACGCACTGAATCAATGAGGATTAGAAGAATTATTGCCAGCTGAAACATATTCATCATTGCAATACTGATTCAATCATAGGCTCTTGAGTATTTCTTTATGTAAATCCAAAGAGCAACATTTTTTTTGGACGGGCAGTGTATGTTAAGGTGGCAGGAAGAGAGATTTTAAACTGAATAACGTAATATAAAAAGGTTAATTTAACATCCAGCATAGGTTACCAAGATTAAATAATGCAGGTTAATTGCTTTTGCCTTTTTTGGTGAAAAGATCACATCATCAGTCTGTGTGTTTTGATCTTTTCTCAGAAAAAAACTGAGGGGGAAAAAGATAAGGCATACCTTAGAGGGTCTCTCTCTACACATAGAGTCAGGTCAGACAGTATCACAAATTTCATTTGTTTTCAGCTTTGTACACCATAATCGTTTTATTAAGAAAAAAAGAAAAAAATCAAGATGTGCTTGATACGCATTCAAGGTTTCAACTTCAATCAACCCTCGTGCAACCTATGCAGACATTGTATACAAACCTGTGGATCTTGTGGTGATACCATGGTTTCTTGCGGTCCCAAATACATCCTGATGAATTTCAGGGAATGATGCTCATAATTTAGGTGTTTTCCAGTTGACGTAATGATTGAGCCACAAAAACATGGCATTCTGGGTTTAAATATTTCTTTCAACATACTGTAAGTGTGATGTACTAGCTTCAGTGAAGTGCTGCAACCAGCAAGTAAAGAATACATGTGACGTTGTCCTAGAATCTGAAAAAAATTACTTTTTCTGAAATGACTTAAAGGAAAACTCAGGTGAAAAGTTAAACTTTAAAGGGTTAAGGGTTCTACATATTGTATAAACTATGAAGGAATTACCATCATGTAATGCATACTTAGTTTAGTGTGTCAAATTACTTTTGAGCCCCTCAGTTTTAGGGGCTCAAAAGTATTGGACAAACTAAAATTACCAACAATCAAATTGTTATTTTTAATGGTTGGTGGAAAGTCCTTTGCAGTCAATGACTACCTGAAGTGTGGAACCCACAGGTATCATCAGACACTGGGTTTTTTCCCTGGTGATGCTCTGCCAGGCCTTCCTGGCAGCTGCCTTCAGTTCCTGCTCTATGCCTGCGGCATTTGCCTTCAGTTTTGCCTTTGTAATTTGAATTGTATGCTTAATTGGATTCAGGTCATACAATTGACCAGTCTGTTGTGGATCATTCCACCACCTTGCCATAAAAAATCTTGCATTGCTTTTGCTGTATGCGTTTAAGTCATTGTTCATCTGCTCAATCCAATGAGTTCTGAAGCATTTGGCTTGCCCTACACAATTCAAAATTCATTTGCATTTCATATTTACAGTTATCAGCAATGGATTCCAAACATTCCAAACACTTGACATCAACCATAGAGCTTGTATGTGTTATTTTTAAGTTAAGTTATTAGGGTATAGCTGGCCATGGAATAGCTTAGCAGCCAATTTCTACCAATAGATTCTTGGTCCCTTTTAGAGATGGGAGGGCTTCTTTCAAGAGGTTCTGTAATTCCTATTCTGTCTCTTCAATTTGAATAGAATTTTCTCAAATTGAAGCAGAATGTCTGTAATTTGAACTCATATAGTTCATATATCTTAGTATCTAACCTCTGTAGCAGCTCTGGTGCACTAGCTGTCGCCATTGGTCTGAAAGATACTGTAATTATGAACTGTATTTTCATATCTGTTCATTTCAGTGTGCACACAGATAGAAAAAGCATTTTCATTGGAGAGACTGAGCTGACAAACATACAGTGCCTTGCTTTATGGACCTGGGTCACTCCTCTTTGGTCTCTGCTGATCTGAATAAATACAAATGCATAAATACAAATAAATACAAATACAATCAGTTGCATGCTTCCAACAGTTTGTAGTGAATACTTTTGTGATGTGATGCTACTATGCCACATGAGCCCACTTAACCTTTTTTCTAATCAAGCTCCATGTATGATGCCTTTTCGCTTGTATTAAGTATTACGTCTCAGTTCTTTTGCCCAAATTTTGTAACAGCCGCACTAACCTTATTATAGCTGCACTGGGTCTTCAACCACCAACCCTCTAAACATATGATCACGTTCATCAGTTACAGAATTGTCGCGCAGAAACAAAGTATTGATAATTATGAAAAGATAATTGTTTAACTTTGCCAGGTGAAAATTACAAAACTGAAACATCTCTACTTCCTTTTCAGTCAGATTACAGAAAAAAAACTTGTTTATCAGTGTCTGAAATCAATCATGGATCTATATAGATCATGGATCCATTTAAACCAATGTATCAGTTTCTACAGCATAGTTTCTATTTCTTCTCTGTCAATGTCGCTTTTTATCCAAGTCTATTAACAATGTTATTGTTATTTTAGCCATCTACCACAGCATAATGGATTTGAAATTAGATAATAAATATATAAAACTAATGGGAATCTGCTATCAGATCAACTGTTGTGCACTTAAAGATCATACTATGCCTTATCTCTTCCTCGTATTCTCATTTGAGGCCCAGAGCTGAGCCCCATCCAAATGCCTTTTGAACAACCTATGGCAGCATGAGACCAATCAGGCAACCCCATGAGATTAAAGGAAGAGGTCACCCAAAAGTAAAAATTCTGTCTTAGCTTCTCATCTCTCTACACAGCTGAAGTTTGTCCATACAACACACAAGGAGGATGCCCGCTCTGACTTTTTTTAGAGTCCATAAACAGGTAAAATGAGCATAAAATAATTAGATAATGCTCCTGCAGCATAATCTGTGTCAGGTAGGGTTGGGGATGGGCGTGTGGTTGTCGGTTTGCGGCATGGAGGGGGTTGGTTGCTGGTGGCGGTCAAGATTTATTTGGATCCCTGCACTTATAAAATTATTCCACCGCACTTAGGGTGAGTTGATAGTCACAACATTTTAATTCATGGGTGAGCTATTCCTTAAAGTTGAAGGTCTTCCATCATTAATTTAAGGGTATTTGCTTTAAAGTCCGGTGAATGATGTAGGAATTGCAGCAATTTTATATGTGATGCTTCCTTGGACAATTTGACAAATGGCTGTACAGCTGTTCTATGGCTAGATGTGTCTTAGTCCCTCATTATCAATTTACAAATAAGCAAATAAAAGCCTTGGGCTGGATAAAATGATACAGGCAAGGATCACAACCTCCTCTGTGATCCATCGATGGGTGTGGCTCTTTTGTATTCATTTAATGGAATGCATGGGAAATGCGATAGCCTTAATTAGGCATGACTGAAAGAAAGGCAGTCTTCTGAGGTTGGACAAACTTCTTCCATACCAATGCAGCCACAATATATCTATCCTCGGGTGTCCATGCTAGAGGGTGATGCACACTGAGTTTACTTTTTTGTAAGTTTTCGTAAAAGAACTTACCTTTATTTTGTGGACAGTAGACTAATAATAATTTTTTTGATTTTGTTATTCATTATAATTTAATTTAGAATTTAGAAAAAGAATGAGACCAGATTCTGCATAGACTACCTAGGTAAATTACCTTGGTCTCAGTGGTACACCAGTAATGGCACTGTATTGAGAAATACTGTAGGTTACACTATGAAAAATATGCTGACTGTGGAGGCTACTGTGCAGTGTGGGCTCTGTAATATGTCATCTGAGTATCGTTGACTTACCAATAAATTTCATGTGGGTCGCATACCGTAAAGCCAACTAGTGTCTACCAGGTTGCCACTGGCCATGATCACTTGCAACAGAAATGCTGTGCCAGAATGAAAGCACGTTCATTTGTAATAATGGGATGAATAAGTAATCAATTCCCCTGGCATAAAAGCCCAGAGCAATTGATATTTTGACTGCAAATGGGAGGACATGTAGATCGCCTAGATCTCAGATGACCGCAACTGCTGGAAAAAATGTCTCCAGCATTCCTCATCTGTTCAGTTTAGAGCATACTTTAGCTGTATGTGAGGCTCTTCCTTTGGTCAATAATGTATTCTACACTCTGTCAATCAATAAACATCATACAAACATAAATACAGAATGTCTCCTGATACCATCTTTGTCATGCGGCATATTCACTTAACGGGATGAAACTCGGCAAAATGCTCATGATCACCATTTTTACCTCAACAAAACAAAATTCAAGCACCAAGCAAGTAAATATGCATGTAGCAAAACATAAAAAAAATATCAGTGCTCGATTGCCAGCATTTCTACTGAATTTGTGCTATGCATGCATATGTACAAACAATACATCAAATGAAAGAGGAAAGTCCATAGAATCCAACAATATAAGCCTTGTCATTTTAAATTGACACCAATCTCCAAGAACAGCGGGCATACACTTTAAATTCTGTAGCAGGGATCTTCAAATCTGGACCTTAACCTGGGCTGAATTTGGATTTTTCTTTTATCCCAGGTAGGTTAATGAAAATTTAGTGCCCCTGATTAGCAAGACTGTCTTTACACTTGACTTTGAGGTAAAGGGAGGGCGGAAAACCAGCAGTTCCAGGACCTCGAGGACTGTGATTTGAGGACCAGGGTTCTACATCCATGAGCAAAACATTTCTCTAACCTTTGATATTTTGTAATAAAAACTGTGTTTGAGGGTAAATCTGTGCTGACTATTGTTATCCAGTGTGCCATGTCATATTGAAACAACATCTTCCAGTCTCCATGCATGTTTTTTCTGAGGCTTTCAATGAGGCCAGGCCCTGAGCATTCCCCTTGCATGCAATGTATTTGCTTCACTGTGATTGGCTTTTCATGCTGCCAATTTGTTCTTGTGTTGACCATTTGATTTTATGGGCTCTGACATTTCCAACGAGCCCTCAATCACCATAATTGCATAAACCTAGCCAGAGATAGAGCCTTGCATTCCCGATGCGTCTGAGAGTCCATGCGCCATTACACGCATGTACTCAGAGAGCACAATAAAATAAATGGTAAACTGGTGTGTTTTTAGTGTTCTTGCTATAATTATCCACTAAATAATCAGTAGATATCACTGAAGTAGTCTTTATGGCTTGCCGGGTAGCGATTGGCGGCTATATTGAAAATGCCATAAGGAGCCATTGGGAAGCAGTTTCTGATGTGACAAAGCTGATTTAGTTTATTGGTAGATGGAAGCAAGCCCTAAAGCATAGTTGATGGGGTATGTGAAATCTTGAAATTGAAACTCAATTTGACCTCATCAATTTGGACACTCCCACTTACTTTAAACATCTTCTCTGAAACCACTGGACCAATAAGGCTGAAACTTGGCACATATGTCCCTACGCATGAGGACACCTAAGGTTGTTCATGCCGTTCCGATCCGATTTCAAATATGGCTACCATGGCGGCCATTTCAAAAACGATATATGGGGCTATTGTGAAACAGTTTTTGAAGCAGTTAAATTATAGCGCTATAGTTCCGAACAAATGCCGCACTGTCATTATCTCCTTTGGGACAGACAGCAGCGATTGCATTACTGAACATTAAATATCAAATTAAAACATACACAATTGCCGCACATGTATTTATCTTAATGAATTACAGTATTTACATACTTGTTTATAGAAGTCATGCTTTTACTTCTAAGAACATGTCATAGCTTTTGGAGGGAAAGATCCATGTTAGCATCAGTAAGCTAGTACGTATACGTACCGTTGATCCGCTATAATTTCTTTGTAAATTTAACCCAGTACTTACACTTACACATTATTGGATACAACGTTGTACATAGTAATGTGGCAGGGTGGTGGTGGGTTCTAGTGTGAGAGGGGGTGATCAGTGTCAAATTAATAAACCTTCTCGATGTGTGGAACTACTAAGTGTGTGTGTGTGTGTGTGTGTGTGTCTGTGTGCATGCTTGTTTTCAGATCAGGGTTGTGAATAGAACTATAACAACTAAATAGTTTTAACAGGAATGTATTGAATAGAACAGACAAGTAAACTCTTGGAACAAGAACGAAACTGTATGGCATGAACATTTGTGGCATTACAAGTAATTAAATAAAGGGGCTGGGGACATTGCAAATACAAGGGCCAGGAATGTTGGAAGAGGTTTGCAAATTTTAAACATCTCAGAACTTCTCACGAATCCTGTAGCCTCCATTGCCAACAGCAGCCTCTGCCCGCCTCTGCTAGCGCCTGCCTCCACCACTGCCAGCAGCACAGGGTACTTGCAAGTTTTCAGTGAGTTAAATTTAATCAAAATCGTCAAAGCTAACTTTAAATAAAAAAACATAACCGAAATCAGTCACAGGCACCTCATCCCATCATTTACTGTCTTGATTTATATCGTTTTAGTGAGAAATAGAAATAGAAACTCCGTAGAGTTAATGACTGAATTCCCACAGCTGACCAAGGTAAACTAGCAAAGAACATGAGCTTAAATTATCACATACTCTTGAGACTTAAAATATATATATATATATTGCTGCCGGATAGCTCACTCGGTTAAGGCACTGTGTTGCAGTGCAGAAGTGTCTTTCACGTCGCGGGTTCAAGCCCTGGTTGTACCAATCGGCAGTGGTCGGCTGCTTTTTCAGAGTAGTGTACAATTGGCTATAGCGCTACAGGGTTCCAAATTGGGAAGTGTAATGTGGAAAGAAGCCACTAGATGGCCTTTTTTTTTTGTTAAGCCCAGTCTGGAGCTAGGTTTGGGCATGTCCTGGGCATGTCTGAGACGGGAAGTCCCAGAGGAAAAAAAAAGTCTAAAAGGTGGAAGGGGCCTTCAAAAGAGTATATAAGGAGAGAAATTGAGAGAGTAAGGTAGAAGGAGACATTTCAAGGAGAAGGATGCGTTTGACCAGACCTGTCACTCTTTTCAAGACCTGTGAAGCTTTTTGTGGATTTTTGCCTGTGTTGGAGCATTTTCCTCACCCTGAACATCACCAAGCAACCCCATCTCAAGGGACTGTAAATATTTTTTTTCTTGTATATTATCAATCTTGGTCAGTAGTATAAATTGTAGGTTAGTGTTGGTCTTTGTTTCATTAAACCTGTTTTATTTTTAAAATTTTGTCTGTCATCCCTTGCTGTCTTATATGTCGTAGCAAATTGGGGCCATAACAGAAGGGACTGGCGGGAATGGGAAATAAAATAAATAGCTTTGTTCATTGCTCCAGCGCCTCCTGTTGGCCCGACGGGCGCTCATCAGGAAGACTCTTAGCCTGGTCATGTCCGGGTATCCTCCGCCCTCTTTCTGAACTTGAAAAAAAAGATTCAACCAATGAGTATATAAGAAGCGGTGGCTGACAGGCACGTGCTTCGCAGGAGAGCCGTGAACTGTCTTCACTCTCCTGAATTGGCAACAAGGGGTCGTAAACGAGCAAGCCTTGTACACAGTTCACCAGTTGGGCATTCCAGATTCGGGAGGGAATGGAGATGCCAAATTTAAAAAAATATATACATATATATCGGTGTGACAATCATTTATAATTGGAGATTATAAATGATACATGACCACTGATATGTTTTATACATTTCGTGAATCATATGACTTCAATATTTTATTTCTTACCGTCGATGTTGTCTCAATGGAAGTGAATCGGTACGAAGCTGCGAGAATCCTCTTCTGGAATTGTAGGAAGTTCCCAGACCCGGAAGCGCGCCGCCATTTTTTGTTCACGAGAGTCAATGGGAGTGTCGCCACTCTGAGAATATCAATGGCTCTGCCCGAGACGTCTCATGGGAATTAGGCAGTACCTGCTAGCCTGTACGGTAGTTTCAATTGAAGCTATAGCTGGGACACTAACTCATGTAAATCGTTTATGCACCTTACTAGAATCAGGGAATTAAATATCGCCAGGATTATCCATTTGTGGCTAGAAAGTTAGCTAAGGCATTATCATGTCTACAGTTTTGAACAAGGTCTCAGTTATGTTTGTAATGCATAGTTCTGCTGACGTAAGGTGCAAAATCACTGAAAGCAGGCGATCCTCATGCCCCGCGATCTCAGGGGGACAGGAGGTATGGGTACTGCTGAGCTGGTTTTTGTGCTGAATTTTCTTATGGCCAAAATTAATACTGCTTTTTTATGTTTATGAAATGCTGAGGGAAGAATTGGCCCAACTTTGAAAAATGTGCCAGCCCATGATTTGTCAAATCTTTGGCATGTTTCTTCAGTGAAATCAGCCACGCAAAGCATACAGTACCTCACCAAAAATATTTACTTTGCACTGCTTACTCAGGTTTTGCTTTGCTTTGGCTCTGAAAGAAGCCCCAAAATTGAAAATCTCGCTATAGCAGCCAGGCTTTTTCAGAAAATTTAACGGAATCAAGCCAGCACAATCTGTCATATTGGCTTAGCATGCAGGAATTGTCGTCATCATCTCACTATCGAGATTGCCATTTTGATTATCATCAACACAATCAGTCTTATTATCAGTGAGAAAGTTTTCTATATGACAGAAAAAATTCATTGTTTACCATGAATTGCTCTTGGGTTTTGTCCCAGTGTCAAATGAGACCACTGAAGAGGGTTTCTTTACACATTCACAGCAATAGCCTCCATCTGTTCGGCCTCCTGCCACGGATGCAATTTCTGTGATTTCCTCTGTACTGCACGACTGTTTATACTAGCCATTACAACAGCATGTCTAATGAATCATCATACATCTGTGATGAAAATGTCTTGCTTTAATTAAACTGGCCTAGGATTGGTATATTTTTGTGATGCTTCAGAGGTAGGATCTACCTCACACTGTGCATGATTTAAACTGTCAATTTTTTGCCCATATATTGTAAACAATACATTAGAAGAAATGGCTCTAAAATGTCCCTATACAGTATCATTTGCGCAAAATGGTTCAGTCCAAAAGCTTCCCCATGTCACATGGACGATACAGGGTTCTACAGAGAACTAACTCGAGGGAAACAAGCCAAAAAAAATCCCTTTTTTCTCTCTATGTAAATTCTATGTAATTTGAATTCAGACAATTTAAAAAAATGAATTAATCTGATACTCTGTTTGTTAATGTGTACATAAAGACGGGTGGCATGTGCCTTCATAACTCATTGCACGGGGCTGTATCAGCCAATTGGTGTCAAGTGATTACATTCTGAAAACAGCTATTAATAGCAATTATCATTCAGTAATTCACCTCGTTTAAATTGCATGTGTACAGTACATAACATATTGGAACATTTCAGCATTCTTCTATCAACGCAGTACCATTTGAATGTTTGGAATGAACAAGTAATTGTGATGTTTCTGAATGAAACTTGTACGTTTAGAGCACACCTTTGTATGAAATCTCTCATTACTTGGCAATATCATGCTTGGACTAGCTTTCATCTCTCAAAACAAGAATTGGATGACTAGAGTTGGGAACTGAAATAAAGACTTTTTATTATTATTATTATTATTATTATTATACGCCCGTCTTAAGACGGGACGTATTATGTCATCACCCCCGTCCGTCCGTCTGTCCATCCGTCTGTCTGTTGTCTGTTAGCAATTTCTTGTCCGGGGCATAACTCCTGAGCCGCTTGAGCTACATTCGTGATACTTCACATACATGTGCACCATCACTAGGCGCTGTGTCGCGCACCATGATTTCGTTCACCCGGTCAAGGTCAAGGTCACTGGCAAAGGTCAAAGGTCACATGGGGCCCAGATGGGGCTTGTCCGGAGCATAACTTCTCAACCGCTTCAGATGCATCCATGATATTTCACACACATGTGTACCATCACTGAGCGGAGTGTCGCGGACCATGTTAACGGCCCTCCCTCCAAGGTGAAGGTCACGGACAAAGGTCAAAGCTCACATGGGGCTGTTTTCTGTTGGATATTGGTATCATGTTGTCTGTCCACTTCCTGATCCATGTTCATGACGGGCGTATTATGCACCGTTGGCGGTGCTCTTCTTGTTTAACTTGTTCTCTGCTTAATTTGATGATTTTTTAGAACTAACATAATCCATGAGCTGGCTATCATGGTCAATGACAAAACATTTCTTGTAAAACTATAAACATTTCTATGCAATCCCAAACTTTTGAATGGTATTATGATTGCAGGGAACACAATTAGGTTTCTCTGTACAGGCTCGTCAAATGATGACTTTAAGCTTGGAAAATCAGAAAATAGCTGAATCAAATACACGTAAAATTAATCGTGTTGCCTTGAGCCTTCTTAGCACCAAAAAAGTGCATTCCCCAAGTGTTGTTGTACCAACATTTGGACTATTTACACTTTCCTTCTAAGGTAATTGAGTGTTCATACAAGTTCAAGTTCAAGTTTATGTGTCAATACATTAAAAAGTACAATGTACAGTCAATGCCATGGCCCAACTGAATGCTTAGATGTTATGAGACAATAAAAATACATAAGCACTAGAAATAACCTTACTTATAACCTTATATGAAAAATAAATAAATAAAATCCCTTAATAAATCAATAAAACTGCTTAAAATATAAGTCAATAATCACAGTTGAGAGCTACTGTTCAACAGTCTGATTGCCTGGGGATAAAAACTGTCTTTGAGGCGGGATGTTCACGCTCTGATGCTCTGCAGGCGTTTCCCCAAGAGATACAACTTGCATCATCAGTGAAAAACACTGTTACATCATTTTTTCTGTGCTTGTGCTTACATGCAAGACATTATAATAACATAGGATATACTGTAGGCACGCTCAGGATCAATGTTTGGGGTGGATAAATAATCCTTAGGTTGGAACGCAGAGGGAATAAGCTCATAATAAGAGCTCACTTTCTCTCCTTTTTATATAATTTGTCATATTAATAATAATAATTATTATTACATAAAGTTTCATTTATATAGTGCCTTTCTTAGACCCAAGATTTACATCCCATACAGAGAAGAAACATGAAAACAAGGCAACACTAGCATGACATATGACAGGACAAAAGAATCAATATAAAATTAGGGAGGGGGGTGGAAAAAACTTGTTTCAGAATCCATAAAGTTTAAGTGTTGTCATTGAATTTAAGCATTTCTTCATATATACTGCCCAGCTTTGATGAAAAAAAGTCACACACTCTATTATTTTGTTAGATTGCCTTTAACTTTGATCATAGTGTGCATCAATTTTTGGCCGAGATCTTGTAATGATGATGGTAGAGAGTCAAACCACTCGCTCCGCAAAGCTTTCTCCTGCACATGCCAAAGACTTTCCAATGGTTAAGGTCAGGACTCTTTGATGGCCGATTCTTTTGTGAAAATGATTCCTCAAGTTTGCTGAATCATTCTTTCACAATTCTATCCCAATTAATCTTGGCATTGTCATCCTGGACTATGCCTATGCAGTAAGGGATTAAAAAATCCGTTGACAGGATAATCTGATCCTTAAGTACGTTCCAGTAGTCTGCTTACTTCAGTTCATTGCTTCTTAATGTTGCTGAGCCTAGACCAGACAAATTGAAGCAACCCCAGATCATAACACTGCCTCCAGAGAGCTTGTACAACGGGCACGATTTATGATGAGTGCATTGCTTCTTGGACCTCCTTTCCTACCCTGAAGCTCCCTTTGGTCTGAAGGAGGGTAAATCTAGAACCACATGACCTTTTTCCACTGCTCCACTATCCAATTTTTATGGTCGCTAGCAAAAATTGTTTGTTGAAGTTGTTCTCTCCCAATTAGCCTCACTAATCAGTGGCTTTTTTGTGGCCACAGTCCTAATCTTGAAAGTTCTTGTTGCATTGCGTATGAGGAAATACTCTTACTTTCACAATTAAACACGAGTTCTTGGGTTGATTATTAAAAATGAGACTTCTCCAAGGATTTTGGTATTCTCCAATCATGATCATTCATAATTTTATTCTGCCAATTTCTTTGACTAAATTGACAGTTCACCGCTATCCTTTCAGGCGTTAATAATGCGTTTGACAGTTCTTAAACCCAATTTTAGTAGTTTCAGCAAAAACCTTAGTTGTTTTCTTTGCTAGATGCAGGAAAATAATTTGACCATTCTGAACCAGAGTTAGAGCTTTTCCACAACCACAGGATATGTCTCCCGACATGGTTGTTTAGGAAATGAGAATCTACTCACTGAATCAGTTGGGGTTAAATAATGTGTTCCCTGCTGAAACATGGTAATCACTGCAGTAATTATCCAATGGGTGGCTCCAGTCTATTTGCTTGGTTAAATCCAAGTGGTGGCTTTTTTTTTCTGGCCGGGCAGTGTACATTTATCTGTGTATGAGTATTGAACATTTTAAGTACTCGTGAGCTTCTTGGTGGTATTAAGAGATCTTGTTGATCAGGCTGTTTTACACTAGTCACAAACTATGTTTTGTTTCAGCCTACTTGGCTCTGTTTAGCACATGGAGTCTTCTGGAGTATAATCTTAGCCATGGGACAGAATTTTGACATTTTTGGTCCCATGGATAAAATATAAATTTTTTAAAAGATTTTACAGAGGTAAAAGTCACTGATGTAGCCATTGTAATGCAATGATTGAATTCATTCACACAATTTAAGTGATTTATACCCATCATAGTTTGAATAAGTGTTATTTTGCTTGCACTTCCTAGGAAATGCTCATCATTTGATTTTGAACTTACCAGAACTGCCTTTAGTGCTCCCATGAGGCCAAACAATTTGACCTTTGGTTGATGAACTTGATGACTTGATAACTTTGAGGACATGCATAGCAAAATTAATGTTTTTGCTGCAGAACCTGCTCTGCATTGGCTTTGGTCCTTCACCCTCAACTAAGTGTAACAGCGTGATATCAGAGCTCTGGCTCTTGTTTCTGAAAAATTTGGAATAGTTCGCTGAACCGAATTTCTTTTAGTCGTTTTTAAATTGGAGCAATAGCAATCGTTCCCCCTGAGGGTCCGCAGTTTTTAATTTTACTCAAGCATGAGTAACTCCCTTAAGGTTACAGCTGCAAGTATTTTTATCCAGTGCAGAATGCTGGGGGTCTGTGCTCATGCTAAGTGACATATAAAATATTTACACAAACTATATAATGTAAATATCTATACTGTATGTACAGACATCAGGTGATGCCAGAGGCTGTACGAGAGCACAGCATTATTAATTTTGACATATTCCAGATCAATTTTGGCCTTTAAATTCAAACCCAGTATTCAGTGTGCGTGTGTGAATGTGTACATATACACCGGTGAGCTTAAACAGTATGACCACCTGTCTGTGGTCCGCATAATGTGCCAAACAGCTCCATCGATTTGACATCCACATTAAAGACTGGACACCTGGTTTTTCAGTAGAGCATACCCTGACCCAGTCATCTGATCATTGCCAGGGTATCACTGCCCCTCTGCCAGTTTATCCTCTTCCCACAGTACATCTCGGTGCTGTTTACCTTCCCCAGGTAAACACTAATCGCATATCTAGCCAATGCCAATTAAGTACAATGTAAAAGGTAACAGGACTCATTGGACTAGGCAACCTTCTTACATTGCTACGAGGTCCAGTTTACTTGCTCATGTGCCCATTGTAGGCACTTTCAATGGTGGACAGTTCAAAATAGGAACTCTGACTAATGTATCACTACAAAGCCCTATACCCGGCAGAGTGCATTGCACTGTGCGTTGTGACACATTCCTTCCATAACCATCATTACAATTTTCTACATCCTGTACCATAGGACTCAATATGTCAGTTTTGGACCAGATGGGATTGCCTTCATTGCCCTTGTGCATTGACAAGCCATGGGAGCACAATACTCTCTCACTGTTTTGTGGTTTGACCACAGTGTACTGGGAGCATCCCAGTTCCTCAGGTCGCATTTCTCCTACATACAACACATCAACTACAAGAACCGACTGTTGTGGCCTCCAGAGTTAGTTGCGCCCCTGACTGCAAATGCACATAAATTCCATTAAAAAGTAAATGACAGTAAAGAGATTCTCCACTCAATATGTCAACATGTGAGAAATACTGTACTTCATCAAAGTTTTAACAGAACCAACCAAAATTTTTTATTCATTTTATTAAAAATCTATGTCCTCCATATCAAGGTTTCACAATTAATGGCGCCCCTGGTTTAGTGCTCGGTGCAACCACCTCTGGCATGGATAGCAGCATAAAATCTTTTCCTGTGCTGTATGACAAGGTTAAGTGACACATTTGGAGGGATTTCAGACCTTCAGATCTCTTCAGATCTTCCCAGAAATTTCAGTTTGGTCTCTCTAATCTCACCACAGTAGACCACGCATATATGACCACGAGGTACTCTAGTCAGATGAAGCTAAAATTTTGGTCAGATGGTTTGAAACAGAAATGCGCAGAGGGGAAGGTAGCCCACACTCGCGGTGAAATGTGGTGGGAGATTAATGATTTTTTCGGGGGTTATTTTAATTCCAAAGGTTGAAGGCCTTCTGGTTAGCACAGTGGGTTCATGGATTCCACCACATATCAGGCAGTTTTGTCTGATAATTGGCTGAATCTGCCTGAAAGCTGAGACTTGGCAGGAGATGGGCTTTCCATAAAGGTAATAGCCCCCAGCACAGCTCAAAATCCACACACAGTTGGTTACGGCACAGCAAAATCAATGTGCTGCAATGCCCACCTCAGTCACAAAATCTCACTTTGATTGAAAACCTGTGTGCTGAACTGAAGAGGGCAGTGAATAAGTGCAATAGCGAGCATGTGACTGATTTTGAAAGTTTCTATGTGGAGTATTGATCGAAAATCCCATTCAAATGTGTACCATAACCTTGGCAAAAAAAAAAACACGAAATTTGTGAATTTATTTTGTGGAAACTGACTTTTTGTTTAAATGAATTGATTATTTTGCCTGGTTCCATTGAGACAAAAATGAAGTTCAGTATTTCTCTCATATTAGCTCTCACTTTGAGTTCATTTCTATTCTATTTATACAAAAAATATAAATCTTCCAAAAAGAAAAAAAATTGTAACGAATGTTCTTGTGGCATCCAGTGCCTGTCAGCATGTTCACTTTTATTCATGCGAATGACTGGAATTTGTTGATACTCGTTTGGCTCAGATAATGACTGCCTGGACTGTACTTTCTATTTTCTATGTGGTATAAAACAGCATGGCAATGAGGAGAGGCCTGCTCTGTGCTGGCTGTATTTGGTGACACGTGAGTCTGCATAAGCAGGTGCTCTACCTTTTCAGTGCTCTGATGAGATCAATTACCTCGCTGCAGTGACAATAACGTTGATTCATTCTTTCAATGCGCTGTGTGCTCTTTCACATTGGGCCTCGGGGAAATTACAGACCATCTCATAAACCCGAAAGCTCATTTGCCTTGGAGAAATATTTTAGTGTGACCGTCTTTGCCTGTAAATATTAGGTTTGTCAGTACGGATGGATTCATCCACATAGTAGCACGTGATTCTTGCTAATATTGTTCATGTTCTTTCCATTGCCGCTTGAGGATTCATTATTATTAATGGTTCGAGAAGAAATTCTTTTTTTACAAAGCCAGCTGCACCCAAATCAGCTACAACATTGCAACTGCCAACCTTATATTGTGCAGGTGCCGTAAAAACAGCTGGCTGATGCATATGATATAAAAGAAATGGGACTCACTGGATAAGTGACCTTCTTCAACTGCAGCAAAGTTCAGTAGCGACACTCATGTGTTCATTGTAGGCACTTTCTGCGGTGGTTAGAATGGGCCTCCGACTGGTATGTGACTACAAGCCCTGTATGCAGCAGGGTGCAGTGCACTGTGTGTCTTAACTCATTCCTCCCGAATGCATCATTAAAATTCTCTGGGATTTGTGCCACAGTTGCACATCTGTTGGTCCAGACTAGACTTGACAGCCTTCTTTACCCGTGCGCATAAATGTGCCTCAGGCATCCAACAACCTGTCGCCGTTTAATGGTTTGTCCCTCCTTGGACCACTGTCAATAGGTAGTAGGTACCACATTGCCTAATTGGAGCACACCCACCAGAAGCCTTGCTGCTTCGGGAATGCTCTGACCCTCTTGTCTGGGCATAACAAATTGGCCCTCGTTAAAGTTGCTCAGGTCCCATTTCTTCCACATTCAATACGTAAACTACAAGAACCGACTGTTCGCTTACTGCTAAGGTCTGTCCGTAGCCTTTAACATCTGCCACTGTAATAAGATATTCAATGTAATTTGCTCCATGTGTGAGTGCTTTTAATGTTTTGACTCCTAGGTGTATCATGGATATCCAAGAAAAGCAGGATATGATAAGTGTGAAATTTCATATCAAGATAAGATTTAATAAATTTTTTTCCCCTGAATTTTCACAATTAGATTCCATGCAACAGGTTACAGAAGCGTTACTCTGTAAAAAGTGCTTAACAAGGGAAAAATGGACAGTGGGATTGAAATTGCATCCCACCCAGACAGTGGTATGACTCTAAGATAGTAAATAGTTAAATAGCTAAATTTACATCTGTATTTACGACTAAAAAGTGGAAAGTAATGCAGAATACATAAAAGAAGGGTGTTAACGAGGTTTAATTCAATACAGCGGCCTCAGTGCTTAAATGGGAATAGCACCAAGATGTCTGTTGCACATATTCCTCAAACAGATATATTTCTGGGTCTCTCAATTACAGACTGCTTCTCTATACATGACATTTCATCAAGCAAACAATTAGATATCATTAAACCATCAACCTTATTGTGGCACCAATTTTAGTGTCTAAATGAAGGTTTTACAAATTAGACAGCTCCTGCAAAGTCTATCAGTACTTTCAATGGTTTCAATGCATGACAGTCAAATGTCCACAAATAAGATAAGGAAGGAAAGAGTCTCTCAGAGGAAGCAGTATTTGTTCTCAAAATTTCCTTTGGAATTTATTGTATAATGTGTTGCCCCCTGAAGATGGCTTAGTAGCCCTGCTCTTATTGATATCAAGGAAATGTTTATGGAGGTGAATGAGAAGGCAGACCTCCACAGGCAAAGGAGGAGTAAATGAATCTCTCCCTCTGCCCCCTGAAGTATTGAGCCTCATGGATCCATCTAGCATGCTTTATGGCTTGTTGTAAAAGCACAGTCATGTAGGCCTTAGCTGCACATCCTTTGAATTATTAATGTGCACCACGGTACAACAGCGGGGACTGTAGGTGTGGGAAGAGCTCCTGAAAATCCAGCCTTTTTATGTTTTCTAATTATTTGTGCCGTACTTCATTTGTCGGGGATCAATTGAAGCCATCCGAAGTACAAACTGATAACATGGTGCATTTGGTGATGTTCATCTGGTAATCCTGTTTCTTCATGTGTACTGAGATCAACAAATTATCTTAACATGCACATTTATTAAACAACACAACATTAGAATACTGGCTTACACAGGTTTGCGCTAGCACACACAAGAATGTACAAATACATGGAGTCGCACAAACTCACAAGCAAGCCCTTGCAGCCACACAAGCATGCACACACACTAACGAGGTTAAATAACACACATGCGGGCAGTTGCTGCGCCCACTCATACACATACACACACACACACACACACACACACACACACACACACACACGCACCATTAGTCGAGGCCACACACCTGCATACCCTCAGCTGAGTAAAACAGGATTACATTTCAGGAGAGGCGGCTCTTTGAATCTGTCAGCCTTCAGCTATCCTGCCTTTTGGGAGTTGATGTTGCAGGATTAGAAGGGAAGGACTGTGCATCCAGTCACATCTCCTTCATCAAACACTCGGATTCATATGCAGGGTATTTGAGCTCTCTCTACATAATGTGTGAGCCCTTTGGGGGGCATGATATTAAAGCTCCTTTCTTGTATGCAATTCATGAGGGCCGCTTCGTGTTTGCAAGCACAGGGAGCATCGTGTGTGCAGCGAGAGAGGACTCCCTCACCCGTGTGCAGCACCACTCTTTCTTATCCACCAATGCACATTACTTCTGCTTGAGGACATGGTTGCACTGGGGGAGTTCACTTTCCTTTGGCACGGTATACAGATTATCACCAGAATTCCTTTAAAGTCGAATCCAACCATCAGCAATGTATTAACCACAATGATGAAAGACTTTTTAGCCCCACTCTCTGCATAGATCGGAGTACCCAGAGGAAACCCATGTGAACACAGGGAGAACTCCACACAGAAAAGCCACAGACCAGAGTGAAACCTACAACCTTCTTGCTGTGAGGCAGCAGTACTACCCATTGTGCCATTGTGCCACCCCTAAAGATATTTTCCACTGTAAATACATACTTTTCACTGACACTCTCACCTTTCATAACCTGATGAACAGAAGGCTACAATGAAAAATAGAATTGCTGAAAAAGTTTTTTTTTTTTTACTATTTATTATTTAGATTTCCATCATTGCAATCTTACGATGGAGCTTAATATTTAATCTCACTGTCAAAATCAGACCTTAATCATCATAGGCTAAATATTGGAATTGATCATTTCGGAAATATTTGTCTTCAGTGCTAAAAACGCCACATGCATAGGAACAGGTTGAGAGTAAATCGGTCATAAAAGGTGATGTCACTGCCTACCTTGATGGCACGTTTCTGTGTGCGACTTTGGAAAAGTCTTGGGTATGAAAGGGTTCCCTTGAATGTCTGTCATGGGGAACAGCTGGTATATTCTATTACGGGATGGTTAGCCCCTGATTCACCTCAGTCAGTCATTGCCAAGCACAGGGGCAGGTACTAGGTTTCTTTTTACCTTAATTTGGCTGCCAATTGAAAACTAAAATCCAGTAGGCTAACACTGAGCAGAAGTACATTGAACCACATTAGACTACTAAGATGAGGTGACGACAACATGCATGACACAGTATTGTATTTTTAACTGAACATAGTACTTTTGTATAATTGCGCTGCATTGCTACCTCATATTTTCACCATAGGAAAGTAGACCAACAGCATTTACAGCAAAGCGCTTTACATTTGAGTCTGTCTTCTCTCTTCTGAATTGAATCACTTTCAGTATTTTTACCCCTCAGAACAAAAAATAAAAGCACATTTGGAGCAGATGTGAAGGTGGTTGGTTAAGTCTTATCGCTGTGGTGCTGGAGGCCTCTCATTGGCCAGTTTTGAGCTTTGAAGCAGGAGACAGGAATGCTAAGGGCCCCTCTGACATGCGTTTCCTCCACATCTCAAAACGATGGAATCCATTAAATTGCGTATGGATAGCTGAAGTGCAGTTGGAGCATTGCTTCAGCAAACAGCAGTGTACACATTCACGATTCAAATGGGGCTTCTTATTCAAACTCCTGCCATTGCTGCCCCCTTTTCCCTAGTCTCTTGTTCTCTCCCTATGATTTTCACTGTATCCCAGTCCTCTCTTCATCCATTTCTACTAATTCCTCTGTCCCTTTCCCTTCAGCTTTCCTCCTCTCTTATTCATTCTTCTGAGGCATGGTGTCAGAGAAGCAATCTGCTCTCAAGCTCAATAAGCTTGCAGAATGGTGCTGTGCTGAGGGGGTGAAGATGGCCACAAAGCACTGTGTTATAGTGCCGGGCGATGGAGCAGTGTGCACACAGTACATACTGTATGTTGCAGATAGAGCAATGAGAAAGCATCCTTTCAAGTTTGGAAATATCATAAATCATGCTGAAAATTAGTCGTTACAAGTCTTGTAAACATTGCTGTAATGAAATTTACTGACATGGATTGAAACCAGAGAAAATCTGAAATCTCAAACTGTACTTGAGCAGGTACTACACCAGGCTGTTAGGAATTATTTTTGCGTCACCAGCATTTTAATGGTGATGGCCTGCTAAACCCTCATGAACATTTCATGCGCGCTAAATTTTTTACCCTGGGGAGGTTTCATTCATTTCCAGCCCGGTGCTTGATCCCTCGTGAAGCCCTGAATAAAGTATTTCTCTTCCACAGTATTAAGACATGTCCTGGCATGCAAAGAGTTTTGGGGATTTTATTTGATTATTTTTCTAAAAACAATTAGAGAAATTAAGTGTCTCTCTTCCTGCATCAGCCAATACAATGTTGGATATTCACATTTAAGATTCCTTATGTATAAATGTTTTTTTAGATACTGTATGTTTTAGGAACCAGCAGTACTTTTTTAGTCCAAACTGACAAGTGATTGATCAAAATTTGCCAAAAATGAAATGAAAAGTATGCCTTGTTATTTATCTGATTACGTTGAAGTAAAAATCAGTTCTTAATATGATTTAATGATGCTTCCTCTTGCAATATACACAAATTTACCAGTTGGTGAATTTGCTTAATCTAAAAAAAAAAAAAAAAACGACCTGTAATTGCACTAAATTTACTTAGGGAAAGACAAAGCCTTCATCAAGAAATGAATATTTTTTAACAAAACTACACCCCAGATTATTGGTAAACCTAGAAATTCTGAAGAATAAAGAGTAACTGAATAACTTTTTCCATTTATATTTTACTTTTTAAGTTGATCAGAGTGTAAAGGAACTTTCAAGCTGTTATTCATCACCTCCTCTTTCATTGGGTTGTAAATGTAAAGTGACACTGAGGCCAAAGTCCTTTATTCATTCATTAAAATGAGAATGATAAGAGAGCACACCAATCAAATAAGGTCTGCTGACCTTCATAATTTAAGAAACAGCAACTCACTTGAAAAAGCCCATATCTACCATTCCGGCAATAACTAAAAGTTTAAATCAACTGGAACTGTCGCAAAATTGCCTTGCACAGGACACTGGTTTATTTTGCACTTACGCACAGTGAGTATGATGGTACGAGTGGCAAAGAAAGGCCAAAGGATCACTGTTGGAGAACTACAGGAAAAAAGCTGCATCTTAGGGTCACCATCACTCTAAGACTACCACCAGGCACAACTTCTGTGCTGTCAAATTATCTGTTAGGCTTGTCTGAAAAAGGCCTTTCTCATCATCTAACCACAAATTACAGTGCCTGGAGTATGCAAAACACTACTGATACTTTAACCAGCCATGTTTTATTATCGGATAAAACAACAATGGAGCTTCTTGGTTACACTCAAGGTTGGTTTAGCGTAAAAAGAAGGATGGCTATACTGAAAACAACCTGGGCCCGTATTCACAAAGTATCTTAGCTCTAAAAGTAGCTCCTGAGTCTGGGAGAGCTTAAAAGTAGTCAAAAGGACTCCTAACTCGCTAAAACCTATTCACAAAGAATCGGAAAATGGCTGCTGCTGTTGAAAGACGGAATGACTTGGAAATTCTGAATGATGTGCAGCTGTTGAAAAGATATCGGATCGATCGTGAAGGGATTTTATTTGTTGTTGACTTGGTGAGGGAGAGAATATCGTCTCCAACCACGAGTAACAACTCAATAAGCACCGATATAAAATGTTTGACAACACTTCGTTACTTGGCCACCGGAAAATTGCAACATTGCAACACGGACAATTTAGGGATTTCACAGTCATCTGTCAGTTGCTCAATTCACAAATTATCTTTGCGATCAGTGAACCCGATATCATTCGACAATTTCCAATGGACATTCACCAACAACACAGAATCAAACTTGAATTCATGCACATCTCAGGTATGGCCGGTATCATTGTTGCTATTGAAGAGACCCATATCTGAATTATTTCTCAACCAACCCAAGATGAAGAGGTATTTGTAAATAGAAAAAAAGTTCATTCCATCAACACTCAGATAGCATTTGATGCCGACTACAATATTTTGGACATTGTTGCGAAATGGCCAGGATCCACTTACGACTCGCATTTTAATGGAAAGCAGCTTATGCCGATTATTTGACAGGAATTATGTGCCTGTGGGATGCCACTTGCTCGGGGACAGTGGCTTTGGTGCTGTTCCTCCTCCTGCTATGCTATTGAGTAAGGGTTACATTTAATGCAGTGTCTAGAGATATGGCAGTTTTTTAGGTACGGCAGTCGATTTGAAGGGATTTGGATAAGCATTAGGGATTCTGGTTTGGGGAAGGGTTGGCTTAGGTTAGGGGTCAGGGTTAAAATAGGGTTAGGGTTATAGTCAGGGATAGGTTCGGGCAGGGTTTGAAATTAGGACTGCCGTACCTCTCTTCATTGAAATGCATTGGAAAGCTGCCGTACCCGTAGCAACTGCCTACATTTAATAGATCATCATGATAATACTAGCCGACTAGTCATATTTTGTATACATATTTAAATTGTAGGCTATAAAATACAAACCAAGCTTAGTATGCTTTCCTGTTTAAACAATAGGCTGTTTATAGGCTGCAATCTCGGACCTCTCCTGCGATTGCAGCCCATACCACCACTTCTCGCAGTAGTCTATCGTCCGAGGTTTTGCTGTTCACCAAGCCAAATTACCCTTTGATTACATGCTTTTGCTCCAGCACAAACTGGGCCAGCAGTAGTGACTGGTCGTAGCTCTAGCTGAATGATCGCAACATATTTTCATAGGGTAATAAGTTGCCAATTGTTGGGGAAAATGACACATTTTATTATTGACTCGTTTTATGCCATTGGCGCTTTTACAACTATCTCTTTCCTACGTATGTTTATTTGCCTAGAGCGTGATATGTGGGGGCTGCGAATCGTGCATTTTCAGGAGTACTCCACATGTTATTATTTTATGGGACAAACCAGCCACTTGGACTATTTCCTCATTTTTTCCTCCATGGGTTGTATGTGGGATATTTTTTTAATGGACCCCCTGTCACCAAACAACCAATCTCCCTGCTCATTGTCCCAAGACTCGTGCATGAGAATTGACGTCATCCATAGCAACGGTAATTTACCCCCACCTATCTCAGAGCTACTCCTATTCTAGGAGTTACCAGTTTTCTTAACTAAAAGTTGCTCTCAGCGGCTTTGTGAATAACTTAAGATTTTACTCCTATATAAAATGTTTTAACGCGACTTTGGAGTACTCCTAGCGGTAAGATAAGATGCTTTGTGAATACGGGCCCTGGTCTTCACTGTAAAGTATGGCGTAGGAGCTTTGGTAGTGTGGGGCCATTTTTCTTCCAGTGGTCCCTGAAACCTCAATTGGGTACATGGCATCAAAACCTCCACGAAATATTTAAACATTTTAAATCTAAATTTGGCTGACGGCCAGGAAAATAAAACTGAATCATCGTTGGGTCTTCCAGCAGAACATTAATCCAAAGTATATGTCCAGGTTAACATGGAAATGGTTTAAAACAAGTTACCTTCTCTGTATCTCCTAACGTATAAGATGTTGTAGAAGAATCAGTGCCACTTTGGCAAACATACGTTGTCCAAAGCAGTAAGTGTAAGGGTATCAATAATTGTGGCATATATTGTTTTGTTAAAAATAATGATTTCTTCAAGTGGGAATTTTTTTCCCCAAATGAATTTTTTTTAATTAAATGTTGAGTGTTTTTCATTCCTTATTTCAGCATCAGATTAAGCAAATTCATCAAAAGGTGAATTTCTTATGACCTCTTTAACTTATCCCTACCAGCAGTAGCGGCTCTAGGCCCAGGAATGGCGGGGCGCAGACATGTACCTTTATGACAATTAGTCTTGGGTAGTTCGCAATCATTTTCCTCTACTGACGCATTCTTCCAATTATCATACTTGGCAACTTAAAACGCGGTCTCTCCATATGTGATCTAACAGCGATGAAATCATGGGCGAAATTCAGCTCAGTGGCGGAACCTGAACTGAGAATTGTGGCAAAACATCCGTTTAAAACTGTCGTTAGTCCTGACCTGTTTTCAGTCATTTTCATGCGTAACCGAAGGTTCGCTCCGAGAGCACTCCACAGTTAACAGCTGCTGCTTGTTCTCCCCGATTACGTAAGAACACAATCATTCATCTGGACGCTTATTTGCTGTATTTAAATCAACGTTAGTCAAACTTGCATACCTGTCGCCTCTCACGCAAACAGCATGAGCAGCACGCTGCCTATTTAACTGCCTAGTGCCACTTTTTTATCAACCCAAACAATACCGAGAGTGACAGGCGATATTTCACTGGAACACAGACCTGATCAATCAACGCAAAGCACTGGCCTATTAATAACTACATTTTTTTTCTGTACTGAATTTCGCCCATGATTTCATCGCTGTTAGATCACATATGGAGAGACCGTGTCTTAAGTTGCCAAGTACGATAATTGGAAAACGCGTCAGTAAAGGGAAATGATTGCGAACTACCCAGGACTAATTGTCATAAAGGGACGTGTCTGCGCCCCGCCATTCCCGGGTCTAGAGCCGCTACTGCCTACCAGGGGTGGCAGTCATTGTATAGGGTATAGTATATCAAAGAAAATGCATTAATTATCATCTTGGAAGCCATCTTTCTTTGTACATTATGTAAGAGGAAAAATAAAACAGTCAGCTTCTGGACCTTTCCAATTTTTCCTTGATCTGTCTGAAATTTTATGTTTTCTCTTTATCTGTTGGAAGGCAGATGATTTCATCTAATGCCCATTTTCTCAAATGCCCCCTTGGAGAGAGGTGTTAAATTTGGTCGTAGCCTGCTGAAGTTTTGCTTTTGGGCCTGGTTTCAACTACTACAACACACTATAGCCCTGAGATTCTTAAAATACATAGTGCATCATATGCGTTTCAACAACACTGTATGTAGACAATTTTTCAAGTTTTTACGAACGATGTGTACTGTGTGATTAATGGTAAATGTAGTCATGTAGTAATGGTAAATGTAGTTTTTCTGTGCAAACATTCCTTTTGCATGATTATGCCAACAATATATGCAATACATGAATGGCTTCTCCCAAGAGGAGAGAAAGTTGCTAATACTATATGAACCCATAATACAAACCCGGGGCTAAGTACAATAAACAGTGTGTACAATGATGGGATGAACAGCTCCATAGTTGTATCTGAAGCCATACTGTCACGCAATAGTCATAAATGGAGAGGACTGCTCTGTGAGCAAAGGATCATGGGAAACCATTAACCTCCTCCCTGTCTCTGGCCAACTGTTATTTGAGAACGAACAGTCTTTGCAACCGATATATAATTTATTGCAAGTTCAGTATTTGAGCTCATGTTATCCTCACTGCCTTTACACGTTTCATTTGTATAAAGTTAATTACTTAATGGAAAGAGAAAACTTGAAGCTGTTTCTAAGGAGAGCGGACTTTTAGGTCTGTAATGATAATACCATTTAAGTTGCCACTGATAAAAGTTTCAGATCACATATTTCTGTCTAATGAGTCCACATTGTGTATCCTGCATGTTTTTGATGCTGTCATTTTGTATCTCTGTGGGGTCCCTTTCACTGTTTTTATATATTGTGAGCAGTGAGCACCATAATTTATTGGACAGCGACACAAATTTTTGTTATTTTGGTTCTGTTAGCCGAGTAAATCACCGTATCTGAATCTAATTAAACATGCATTTTACATGCCAAAGAGGAGACTGATGGCATAAAGTCCCTAAAAGAATTAAAAGAACTGAAGAGTGCTGCAGTACAGGCCTGGCACTGCATCACCGGGGAAGCTAGGCTTGGAATCAGGGTTGTACAAAACATGTTGTCATTTTTAAACAGTGCTTCTGATTTGAATGAAAATACCCTCAAATTAAAACTAACAGTCTGCACTTCAACCTGATCATTATTCTATCCTTTCAGACTCAAACTGCGAGAACACAAAACCAAAATAAAAAAGTGTCTCTGTCCATTGTATTATGCTGCTTTCTATTTCACAAAATGTTTTGTTTTTTATGCGTAATTTGCCATGCATAGCCGATATCACATCATTTGATATTGCTTGTTTGGACAGTATTTAACTGTTTATGAATTGTAAAATGCGCAAAACCCAAAAATATGTGCCTCTTCATAATCGTGACTCAGGCAGAATCGCGGCTGAAGGGACTACATAATCTTGGCCCACATGCTCTGCCTGACAGCTTTGATCTCACCCAGACATTCCTGGCTCATAAACCCAGTGACCATGTGGTGCTGCTGAGCATCACTGCAAAACTCTCTTGTAAATCGGGAAACGGACATGGCAGCCCCTCCAAAGTACACACATGACATCGCTCGCCCAGTGCGGCTGGGCGACATTTCGCAATGAGCTCTCATGGTGATTTTGTGCCAATCCCAGCATGCATCTCCCAGAGAAGTCCGTATTGTCGCTCAGCCGTTTTGCATCCCACACGATTCCGTCACCCTCCTTCTGATCCACCGGCTTCCACGTCCATCCACTGTGGCAACATAGGACTCCCGCCTGTACTCTCTCCTGCTCCTCTCTCCGCAAACCCCCCACATTGTACTCCTGCTTCATTCCTATTGGCAGCGCAGAGCAAGAGGACAAGAGGCTTTGCTCTTGTAAGTGCCGCATTTGGTAACATTTGGCTGTCGAGAATAAATGGGGGAAATAATTCTATCATTCCCGGAGTTGTTGCCTAGCAACCAGCTGTGTTTGTCTGAGGGTGGTATTCCATGCCTCCATGGTGAATGTGCACCATTGAAAAAGATTACATCGTGTTAGAGACAGGTGACTCTTGTGTTTACTGCCGTGGGAGGAACATCAAAGGGAACCTCCGTCTTCTCATTTAGAGAGAAACTGCACCCCACCTGGCTCTCTGCTGTTGCAGAAGAACCACTGTATAAAGAAATAGGCATAATGCAAGGAGGAAATTTTAACAATTTTTTTCCGAATTTACCCTGATATTTTTTCTTGCATATTCAATGACAAGGCACAAGCCTTCTGTAAAATGGACATGTATGTTAGGTCACATGTAGCTATCATACTTTTGTAATTTGTACCAGATACAAGTTTGTTGGACATAACAGAAGATGGATATATTTGCATCCATTCAAGCACACAAATCTACAAGCAATCTACAAGCAACATCGAAGGATATAGGCAATGCACACACGGTACAGAATAACAATCGAGCCACTTGGCTCATTATGGGTATGAGTTGCAGCTCCTCCTCCAAATCCAGTTTGGTGTCTCACTGCTCATAATTGCAAAAATGCACTATCAGGCCAGAACTACGTAGACACCTGTGCATCCAAAGTTCCAAAATCTTGGGACTTAATATGTATTCTCTCCATTCCACCTTCCCTTGTTCCTAGCCTCCGTTCCTCAAGGAAGGGTTCGGGCTTGATCTTAGAACACTGCTGCAGGGATTGGCCTCTATTCTGGCCAGAAATGGTTCAGTGTGGTTACACAGTGAAGTTAAGTGATAAGGTCCAGCTTTCCATGTGATCTTAATGGTGTTTTATACAGTTGAAACCAGGGCTCTGTGCAACCAGCCAAGTTTTTCTATCGGACAAACTATGTACGGATCTCACTCTGCACATGAGGGCATGCAAATGTTGAAAGTAGAACAAGCTGTCCATCAATAAAGAATGCCTCTTCAAGACTGGAGCCAGCAGCATAGCCTAAACAGACACAAATCTGCTTTCCTCATCTACAGCAACATCTGGAGAATTAACTTATACTGTACATTGTTGAATACAGCATGAGGCACACTGAAACTTAGAGTAAAAAGTAAAAGTTCACTTTGCCTTCCTGAAAATCAAAATTTGAATGCCTTGTCAATGTTTTTTACATCAAAGAGCATTAAACTGAATGAAGTCTTTCAGCACTTCATAGAAAACTATGCAACTCCTCCAATGCCTCCAGTCTTGGTTTTTCTGTTCAAAAATAATTATAAAAACAATGTAGGGAACCAAATAAGCCAGATTGAGCCTTACTCTTCAGAATTTGGAACCATATGTACTACTGTGTTTTCATTGGAAGAAGACCATGTCTATCTTTCCTGAAATTTGCAGGCTGCAGAACTCATCTCTGCTATATTCATCATGGGCTGCATGACAGTGTGTGCCCATTTTGCACAATCCCAGTTTTTTTTTTCCTCAGCACAACAAGACAAGTCTTATCAGTTCATTGCCCATGTTGTGAACTGTCTCAAAGAATTGACAGTATTTCAATGGTAAAATGAGTGAATTTGTGGTGGTGGTGGTGGTGGTTGTATGGGGGGATTACTCATTTTGCCAGCACTGTAGTTTATGATTTAATTGTCAGGTTTATTTTAGCTTCCACTCCCTCACAGTTATATTTTCCAGGAATGTGGGCTGGTACTTACTGTACTTCCAGGTTTTTTCAAATAGTTATTTTCTTCTCAGTCTTGCAGTTTTGAATGGGCTTAATGAGAGTGAGTCAGTGCCCAGCAATCATTTCACAATCAGAAAGAGAGTGCAGCTGCAGACTGCAGGAATAGACACCAGAGAATGTACACAGGACATGAGTGGAAGGGGGCATCGGAGGTAAAGGTGTTGGGGGGGAGAAGTGATGGATTAAGCTGAGAGAAGAGGAGGGCACAAGCAGAAGAGGAATTTTGAGGGGAAAGGAGATCAGAGAGAGGGCAGGGAAGGAGGGCCAGTGCAGATGAGGAGAAGTGGTGGACGACAGGAAAAGGAGGAGACTCAGAAAACAGATTGAGAAAATGCTCATTTTTTGCTACCTGTTGTTGCTGCAGTATATGTACTTTACTTTTTCATTATTTTATTATTATTTTATTTTTTTGATTTCACCATCCTCTGGAGTATTTCTGTGCTATGGACAGTGCTGTGAGGAAGTATTTGCCCTTTTCCTGATATTTTCTATTTGCACATTTGTCCAACTGAAATGTTTCTGATTAGTAAAGTAATTTTAATAGTAGACAAAGATAAGTTGAGTAAATACTAAATTCAGTTTGTTATTCAACTCTTCCTGGACTTATGTCAGAAAATAATTGCCTGCTTAAGTTTCTAAATCAACAAATCAAACTAATTTAATTGTTAACATCCGAAACCCTAATGTCACTCTAGCAGTAATGCTGGCGTCACAAGATTTTCAGAGGTGCGCAGTGGGCCTCTGACCCTTAAACGCATAATTGCTTTCAAACTGTCCCTGTTTAAGATCACTTGATTAATAATCACACACTTTATTTGCTGAATAATCAAGAATAATAGATGAACCGGTAATTATTAGGAAATTACTAAGAAATGACAGAAATGACTGATGGGCAACATTAACAATATACTTAGTAGTAATATTGTGGGGATGGGAAAAAAATGGACAATACTTTCTCTGAATTCCATTTCCCATTTGATCAATCTTTTTCAGCAGTGCAACCTAATTTATTTTAAGATGGCACTTAATCGAAAGGTTTTCAGCGTTCGAAAGAATAGTTTATATTTGCAGCTGAGCACAGTTGCACAGTCATGGCAATGTTTAATTGTGACAATGCGACAAGATCATGTAGAATTGGGACTAAACAGCCATGTAGCCACAAGAAGGCCACTTGTTAGTATTTTTAATGCGCACAGTCTTGTATCTTTCAGCTTTTTTTTTCAATTAATCTGAATTATTTCAAGGCAGTAGCTGATAGTGTGTATTGATGATTCAACTGAGAGAGAGTCAGACCGATCCTCATGTTGAAAATGCTTAAACTGCCATTCATGTGACACCTTCAGGTTGAAATGTGTAAATCTCACTCTCCTACTGCTTTTGTACCCCTGACAAATTCAAGTGGTGGAAAAAAAAAAAAAGTGAATGAGAAACTGTGAGCAATTGTGCCTTTAAATGGTACAACTGCTATGATTCAAACTAGGAACCAGCTACAGGTTCAGAGTACAATCCAATGAAGGGGCTTTATTGATTGAAATACGCTAGTAACTGGGAAAAAGGCCGAATCCCAGAACAGGGACAGGCCAGTCCAGCTTAGAAGGCATCAACTGGAGAGGGTAATGACTATTTCAGTGCCTGGCCTATGGCGTACAAGGCCGGTGGCATAACCCTCGCCAAGGCTGGACAGCAAGAGGACTGGTTTTAACGGTTTAGCAAGAATGCATTCCCAATCCTGGAGACTGATGTAGGCTTTAGAGGTGTTAACAGACAGAATAGATGGTTGACAGGAACACAGTCATAGTCCTGGAGAGGGCTTGTGAGTTTGTTCATACTAGCCCATTAATGATCGAAGTGGAAATTTTGATTTTCCTTTACAGCACTGAAAGTACAAGCTGAGCATAGCACAAATCAGTTGGAATTTTTCAAAAAGGTCAAAGTATGTGGCAACCGCACCCATTTTCCTTAAAGTACTATTTTTAGTTGTTGGTCATATATGATTGCGGTTTTTTCCAATTTTCATGAAAATCAAACCTTTTCCCCAAGGATTCTTACTTGTCTGTGGGTGGAACAAAAATGCCTAGAATCTTTTTACCATGTCATAACTGGAACTTATATTTCCGAGACATTTTTAAAAGAAATTTGAAAAAAATCCGCTATCATATTTGACCAACAACTAAAAATGGTACCTTAACTTAAAGGGCTGTATCTCAGGATCCGTACAGAGTTGAATCAAATGTTTGATATCATTGGATTCAGGAGAGGTTTTGCTATAAGTACATTCATAACACTTAAGTGCACATCTGATACATAACCTGTGAAATGACTGTTGAACTTATTTGTGTTAGAGTTTTTTTCCAAAAATCAAAGTTTGACCCATAAATATGATATGATAAACATGTTCTATCACAATTTTAAAATGGTTTTGTGCAGCCACTTACCCCAAGATACCACACACCAAAAACAAGTTCCTAGCTCATTCAGACCTCAAACTGTGGGGTTTTTTCTTAAGGTACTATTTTTAGTTGTTGGTCATTAATGGGTTAATAATACTCCTAAGAGTAATTACATAGCTCACCATCGTTAAGGTTACAATAAATTCACAAGGTTTTCTTATTATTAGAAGAAAAGAACCCACTGGTTGCTTGGAGCAATTGTGTGTTACAATCCAGCAACTCTGCTGGACAGAAATTTGGAAAACTGAAAATGGAAACTCTAACCCCTCATAAGCTGTAACTGTCAACAAAGTTAACAAGACATGAGCTGTACTTACTTCCTGTTTCCTGTTTCCAGCTGATCTCAAGTGATGCTGATGGAGCCATACAGCGTGCAGGTCGATTTCGTGTGGAAAATGGGTCATCTGACGAGGTCAGTCCATAAATAATGATGAATAAGTTGATAATACTCATCCTGCAAACTTGGTTAAGTATATTCCCCTGCGTGAATTCAGCAACTGTTTCAATCAGTTTTAGTGTTCAGCACTGTGATGTGATCAGATAGAGGTTGTTCTTTGACGTGCGCATTAGACAATATCATCAGATGCCAAGAATACAAGTTTTGCAGCTTACTTATACAAGAGATGGTATGTTAAGCTGCTGTTCATATTCACTGTGGGAATAAAACTACACAGTATTGCTGTAGTGCTCCAAAAAGATCCCAAATATTTATCATTGAAATAATGCAGATGGCCCTAAATTAAAGGAGACAAGTATTGATTTGAAACTTTGTAAAAATAATTGTCTTTGGTATCATCCATGCAATACTTTCTCTAACTATCAACACATACTACCCGGAGATGGTGATGGAATAGAGTAATCATAGAAAAAAAAATTGGCCTTAACAACCCCTAATACCATCCTTGAACAGCACTGTGAGTTGGGCCAAGAACTGTGACGTCGCTCATGGGAGCAATTGTGACACACATAGGCTATTGTATGTGTATTTTACATTGGCCGTTTTCGACTGGTAGTGGCCAAGAAGTAAAAGATGTTCTTTGCAGAACTGCGGAGTGACAGAAGGTACATGTTAGCAAGTCTGCCCGTCAAACAAGTCTTTGAGATCTAGACAGCGGTGCTCCTACAACAGAGGAATCTCCCAAGAAAAAGGAAGAAGAGAAAAGATGTCATTGTTCAGTAACAGAACAAGAAACAAAGAGGAGTATGGATGTGTATTTTCCCTGGTTTGCCGCAGTTTGCGGTAATTCCTAATGCAAATCACACACATAATCGCCCATCAAAAATTTCAATCAATTTGGAAAATCTTTTGAAGTGGCACAATCACTTAACTAGGGCCCTATGAAATCCATTTTATTTTTTACCAAAATTCTGTTTTATTTTTTCCCAAATTCCATTTTAATTTTTTGGAATTCAGTTTTTTACCAATTACAGCAATTTTACCATCCGAGAGGGTATGTTATTTATGTCAATGAATAAAATGTTCACTAATTGAATAGAAATAGCCTTTAATTAGTTGATGCAACCCTACCTAGTTTCCAATTAATTGCATCAGTTGAAGGCGCAATTCTGGATCACCGAAGTCAGTATTTTGAATGGCCTCCTATGGCGTCACACACAGCCTGGATTCTGCGATGCATGGAGTCAATCAAATGCCAAATTTCAGCCTGTGTGATGCTGTCCCATTCCCCCTGGAGTGCTTGACGCAACTGTTGGACTGTGGCTGGTTCTGGATCACGCCTTCTCACACAACGATCCAGAATATCCCATAGATGTTCTATAGGGTTCAAATCTGGGGAATATGCAGGCCAATCAAGACACTGAACATTATTCTGCCTCAGGTAGTCCTGACAGACTAAGGCGACATGTGGTCTCACGTTATCCTGTTGCTGCATTAGGCGATAGCAATGGACGAGTGGAACTGCGACAGGGGTAAGGATGTCGTCACGGTAACGGGCCGCACTGAGGTTTTCATTGATGAAAATGAGGTCTGTCTGCTTATTCCAGCCCAAACCATCACACTGGGTTCACCCCAGTGGTCACGCTGCAGGATGGTAGCGTCAGTATAACGTTCCCGCTGCCTACGCCATACACGTAGTCTTCCGTCAGACACACTCAACTTGAACCTCGATTCATCGGAGAAGAGCACCCTGTTCCACCTGAGAGCATTCCAGCCTAAATTTGCCCTTGACCATCACAGACGGACGCGGCGATGTGCAGGAGTCAACACCAAACCACAGCGGGGACGTCTGTTGTGCAAGTCGGCTTCACGCAGGCGGTTGCGTACAGTTTGGTCGCTAATCCAGTTCTGGTGACGACCTCTGGTCTGAGCAGCTGTGACTGTAGCTGGCAGGAAGCGATTGCGCAGGTGCTGGAGGCGAATATGGCGATCCTGCTGAGGGGTGGTGACACGTGGTTTGGGGGCGCGTGGTCGATCACCGGTGCTTCCTGTTTCATTATACCGGCTCCAGAGATGTGATATGGTCGACACGTGGACGCCCAGGTTCCTTGCAACCCGTCTTTGCGACATTCCACCAGTGAGCATACCAATAGCTCGCTCTCGCTGATTTTGACCTTGGCGCGGCATGGTCACACGTTGACCCAGGATAATGCAGAGGAATATTTAAGTTGCCCATTGCTACAGCTATTTATTGACCAAATTCTCCAAGGATTGGTCAATGAGTTCTACTTAACCTGACGGAATAGGCAAAATTCTAAACAATGTGCAATCAAGCGGAAGGAGCTGCCCACACAACAATATCAAAACTATTTTCTTAGCTTTTAAGTTGTAGTTGATACATCATGGCTCAAAACCAATATCCCATTTTATTTACACCAAATACACTGCCCAGCCAAAAAAAAAGTCACCGTTTGGAAATTAATGAACAAATTCTAGAATTGGATCATTATTGCGGTTACTAATATGTTTCAGCTGGCAATAATCATTTTTCCCCTGACTGATGAAGCGCATCGCTATTCATTTCTCAAAAAATCATGTCCCTTGCTGGTGGAAAAGATGTTACAGTATTTCAGAACAGGCAACTTATTGGCCTGTATTTAGCAAAGAAACTCATGAATGCAAAAACAAGTATGAGGAATCATTTTCACAAACATATTTGCCACCTCAAAGTCCTGATCTTAGACACAGTAAAAGTTATTGGGATGTGCTCAAGAAAGACCACCGAGCGGTTCAACCATTATGTCGAGAAGACAAGATCTCGGCCAGAAATTATGGCATGTAGGATCGAAAATAAATGTTCTGGCATTGCATATAGTTGTCAAAACAATGACAAAATGAATTTGCACTGTAATCAAAGCTACAGGAGCTCCAACTAAATATTTGAGTGTGCGACTTTATTTTTGGCCGGGCAGTGTATTTCAAAATTGTATGTGTTGCGTTGGAAGTGTTCGTCAGTGTACGTTGTGTATATATATGAATGTATGAAAGCAGTAATGACACTCAGTTTCCCCCACGAATCAACAGTTGTCTGATTCCGATGTATCAGCTTTATTTAAATTATTTTTTTAAGAAACTTTTGTTCAATAATCCCAATACAGTGTATTCCATACTAGGAAAAAATGTTCTACAGTAATGATTAAACATGAACAAACTGACACAACGATGTATCAGCTATTTCACCATTGGGGAATGTACATAATTAGTATGCACACAATTCACTAACATATGACAAATGGATGTTTAGGCATCAATGCTCTCGTCTACAACTTCTTACCACTGATCTTCTGTCGCACCAAAAAGATGTGTTGTTCAAACACTCGGGACAGGTAAAATTGACGAAGGCTGCTCATTTTTTCGCGTGCATTCGCGTCTTTAAATTGACTAATTTGACTTTGAATGTAATCTGGACGCGCAAATATTCTGTTTGGTGTTCGGTGGAAACGTGGCTTTACGAACAGTATGTCAGTCAAATTATGCCGATTTCCGCAAAATTCCGCGTTTATCAATAGAGTCAGTTTTTACTGGCCAATTCAGCAATTCTGTCCTCGATTCCGTGATCGCGGAAATCATAGGGCCCTACCTAACCAAGGAACAGGTACTTCAGCATATTTTCTTCCCCCTACTATCCATGATACCATCCAATAGCAATTTGTTATGCATGTGCTTCTGCAGTGTTTTTTGCTAATTCACAAACTTCTCACAGGTTTCTCACTGCTAAGCAAAGTAATCACATTTCTGCACTTCAGGTACCAATTGAATCATTCAGAGACATTGACGGAAAACAATTGCTTTTTGAAAGCTCCAGTCAAATGCGGTCATTGCAAGCAAGACATTGAAATCCACTAAAAATGTACAATTTTTTTTAACCCCTACTTGTCTTGGACATTGAATATACATGGCGACATTTTGAGCAATTAGTAAGCCCAAATCCAGACAAATGTGGTGCAAAATAGCCGCCCACCGGTTCCACTGTCTGAGTTTAGGATTCAAATAAAGTACTCTGGGAATTGTCCAGTGTACATAAAACTTCAGATATATGTTGATAAGTACAACGTATATGAACTTCCGCACTAAAGGTTTTAAGGACGTTTTAGTTTCTAAAAAGTAAAGGCGGACTTTTACAACCCCGAACTTTGTCTATGAAGGTTTTACACTTAAGGTCGTCGTACGGGAATAATTTGGAAACAAGATATTACAGGGATGTGTGCTCTGTGTTATCAACAATGATATACTTTTTTACTAAAATAAATCTAGTCCGGCAGACTAAGAAATGACTAAGAGACCAAGAAATGAACAAATTGCGACAGGCAGATGGTGGTTGATTCACTCGAATTCCTTACCTTGTGTTGAAAGGTTGAAAGTTGAAAGTTTATTCATCATCTTTATGACCTTAGCTTTCCAAAGAGGTATAATTTACCCATTTCCTGATTTCCCATTTTTTTAAATGACCTTAAATATATCAGAATTGTCATATATCTGAAGATCATGCTGGTGCATCCATTTGGACACAATCCTGAACAATGCTTATGTAAAGCAAAATCCACTGGAATCAAATCATTGTATAATGGTAGAGTGCCAGAGTTACATCGTGCTTTTATATATTACCAGCTAATAAAAGCTTTGAAAAAAATCCCCTCTCAACAAATATTCAAATTCTGCGGTGGTGTTGGAATATATTCTTTGTGAAGCATAACGTGAAGGCACTGGTATTATTTTGTATTTCTGCAAGCGAAAAACAGCTATACGATATAAAAAGCCTCTCCAAGAATTTATTCCAAGAAATAGAGAATAATATGGGTGCGATTTTATGTCACGATTATTCAATGCTGGATTCTCCTCTCTTTTACGTACTTATTTGGAATTTTGCCACCCAACATCTCTTGCTTGTCTGCCGAAGGTAGATGCCCATACCCGGACAGCACGCTTTGTTGCTGCAATATCTGCAAAACAAAATAAAATTCATTGGTTCAATGTTGCATTTAGAGCATTTGCTCACTGGGCTTACATCAGTAGGAAGTGGGTGTTAGTACTGAAGCTCATGACCTGGTAGATAAAGTGCCCGACTAGGACTTAGATGGGTGTTGGTTCGTGCCTTTATGTCTTGGCGAGATCAGTGCAGCCACTGGGTCCTTGAGGAAAGATTTCAACCCCATTACTTCATAGGGGATTACCTCACTTAGCATAATCAACTGTGAGTTGCATTTGATAAAAGAGTCAGCTAAAGAACCATAAGTTTGGTGTCAAGTGCATCCAACTGCAACATTTTGGTTATATGGGGCCAGTGAGAAAATGCAGTCTAGACGTAACCACAAACTAATTAATTTTATTACATTATGCAGATGTCACAGCAACAATGTGTGCTTAATGGGTACACTGTTGAACAAAGGTCAGCCAAAAAGAACCTTACAGTGGTTTGCAATTGTGCTAGATGGTGCTAGAAGAGCATTTGTACCTACTATGACAATGCATTAAAAAAATCCAGTCAGCAACCTGCTAACAAAATCTGTTGAGCCTACCTACTTTAGAAGTCTTGAACAAGGTCACCGTCATAAAGGAATTACTCATCCAAAGCATTTCAATGAGTGCTCTGTTTTTGAATGCCTGAAGAGTGTTTTTGACATTAACAGCAGAAGCTGCTTTGTCCACATGGACATAGAATAGCTTCACAGGCCTAAGTGGTAGAGTGAAGGTGGGCTCTCTCACTCTCTCTCTCTGGAACTTTGATCTCCGAAACACTCATCTTCAGCTGATAAGTTGGAAACATCAAACGATGTGGAAATGTGAGGTGGGTGTGGGAGAAAAGCCATCATGACTAAAGGACCCCCAGGGGCAGCTGGGCCGAAATCGTACTTACATTAGACGATGTGCTTTGTGCTAGATACGAATATAACAGAATCCATCGCCCCACTAAAACTGCTGGAGAATACTCATGCCATAGTGTGTGTTTTCTAAAAAAGTAAAAATATGCATGTCAAAAGCAGGGTATTGGCAGCATGGTGTGCCATGCGCTTAAGATCTTTATAAGCTCTCTTGAAAGCCTTTCTACATTGACCTGAGTACTCCACTGAGATATCTCAGACAGCCTCAACTCGCCTAGACTGTATTGATTTTTGCATGTTGTGTTTGCCACTGCATGTTAGATTCCAACCAGCACTCGGCTTCAATAGAAAGTTAAAGGTCATGTTTTCCCTACACGGAATCTGCATGGACAATCACTTATAAAGGTCATCTTGGCAGTCAGGTCCTAGATGGTAGTTGATGGTACGCCACAACTCATTCTCAATGCCATATAGTTCCATTTGTCTCGCTGACCTCCTAACCAAAGATATGACACTAAAGTGCTGGATACTCTGGTGCCTCACTCACTCACTCCTATATGTGGATATTGGCAGGGAGAGAACCAGAAAGCCAAAGGCAGAGTAATAAAGTCGGTTTGCTTGCTGAAAGCAGCCAATCAAGAGAAGCTAGAGCAGGGCTAGCGAATAGAAAAGATAGCGAATCCCAATAACAACATGTGGTCAATTGTGACAATATTTATAATTCATTTAATTTGTTTTGATGAAAAATATGAATTGGTAGGTGTCTCTAGTCTTTACCTCAAGGACCATGTATTCTTGTCAAAACCTACACTATAAAGAGATGTTCAGTAGAAATACACACAATTTTCATGAAAATATTTCACTACAGTATTTGTAATCAACGATGCTTGCTATATGAAAAACAATCTGAAAAAGTTCCCAGATTATTCTGTATTTAGTCGTTTAAAATATGTCCAATGGGTCTTTAAATAATGTTAAGAATTCAGTTAGAAAAAAAACCACACACATCCAGGCCTAGTGAGACCTCTTCTCTCACCCCGTCTGTGCCAGCCTGAAACATGAGCTGTTTTGAGTGGGCGGGTAGGCTATACTAATGAGGCACTGCTCTGATTGGCTGCCTTGCCGCTTCAATTCTGGGGGAGAGTGCAGACCCCAAAATCCAGGAAACCAAGATGCCAGGTATTTCAGGACAGCTCTCTGCAGCATCTATTGCTGTAAGACTGTACTTGTTTGATCCCAAATCCGACCTGAACGGGAGGAGGAAACAATTGAAGTATTGTCGCATTGTTTACAGCAGGATGCCAATGAGTGGCAAGTTGAAATTTTAGTGTTTTGCTCAGACCGCCTCGCCTTGCTGTCTCGTCTCGTCTCGCCTTGCTTGCATGTGATTGTAGCTGTGCTCTTTTTCAGGTATGTTATATTCCCACTTAGCTAAAAACTCCTGTTAACCATTTCTACCAAAACGAAACACAATTCTGACACCAAGCTATCAAATGGGTTTGTAGCAAAAACACACAAATGATGTAAGCGTTGCTTATGTGGAGCTAGCGAATCAATAACTTCTACCGGAAATCCATATTCAACCTCCACTTTTTTTAGGCTTTTAATTTGCCTGAACAATTTTCAAAGGTGGATAAAATTCTGCCACGGCAATGAAGAGAAATTGTTTGTTATACCAGACATGTTATAGTGCGTTTCGCGATTGCTTTCACTACGGCTGGATCTGAGAGCTAGCCCACACCACAACAAAGTACTCGGCTGACCCTGGTCATGGATAAGTAAGACAGTTGTTTCATAGCAGCAGTAAACAAACCCAAACACGTACCCTAAGCTTCGGAAAGTCTATGTCTGGTATAACTGCAGCCTTATCAGCCCAACTTTGCAGACATGTTCAACACCTCTCCGGTTAACTTGAACTATAGCGGCTACGGTCAGGTAGCGTTATGATGAAACTACCACCTTGATGCTCACCTAAGTAACACAAGCACACCAATCTGAATTACTGCATATAAGTTAACCAGGAGCAAATAGCACAGAGCGCAAACTAACATGCAGTAGTAACTGAGCAGTCATAACAACAGAGACAAACGTTACCCTGCAATACAGGTTATACAGACAGTAAGTTTCGTTACCGTGAACAGCTGTGCCAAGCATGCAAATCACAAACAAGTATAAAATTTTAGCTTCAAATGAGGTTAATGTTCACACACCTTCTGTTGAATGTCCCCTGATATTGCTCTTGCATATTTTGGACGCAAACTTAAGCAACAATAACTTAGCTATGTTAGCCGCAGTGCTACAGCCACATTCAATAGGCTATCACATTATGTAGGCTCATGTAGTAAAGCAACACAAAATGGTAAAACTTACTGCTTCCCTGTCTGTGAGTCATGGTCAGTTGCTACTGATCCAGGTTTTATCTTCAGATATTTTACAAAGCCTGTGTTTGAGGCCATTTGTTAGTGCTAACTATCGTTAGCAGTCCTGCTAGCCACCCGTAACACGTTAGCTTCACTTACATTATTTGCCCTCATATTGTTACTTACAGCTTGTGGCTCCAAGCGCTTGATCGATGCAACTGCTCCAGGTTTCAGAAGCAGCAGAGATGCATATCCAGCATTGAATTATCTTTCATTGACAAAGCGGTCTTCATTGAAATGCCAAGCACAAAAAGCCAACATTCCCTTTGAGTGTGGCTGTTTGGCACCAGCAAACAAAAAAGCTACAGCCTGATTTCTGGTGGCATTGTCTTTTGGGAGAGAAAATAGCAGTGCTTTTTTTGCATCCAAAACTTTGGGCGACATACTAGTCTATATGTTAAATGATTGGGCTCGTTTGTGTCTGATAGAATAAATTGCGGGGTGGGCAGGTGTAGCATCATGATTGGCTCCGGGCAGGTCTGTCCTGATTGGACACAACAACCTGATGTCAGGTTTTGCCCAGATCTCGTGAAGATCTCGGGACAAGCTGTTAAGAGAGGAAATCACATTCTCGGATTACGGCAAAACCCCAGTATCTTATGTTTAGAAACTTAGCAGAGGATGAATATGGACATCCAACATGTTAACATTACTTGTAAAGAAGGATCAGCATAATAGGTGACTTTAAAGTTATGAGGAAAGGAAACATTTGTTAACTACTTGTGGGCACAGATATTTTTTATTCCGGCTAATTTCCATACAACCTGTTTAATAAATGTTTACTCGAAATTAAGATGCAAAATTTAAATATACTCAGTCCATATGAAAACGCACCACTCACGAAATCTGGAATAGCTCCACGGATTGATATGTGAAGTATATACGTATGATGCATTTGAGATAATGAATGATTTAAGAAGACATGTAAACGTCATTCAATTTCATTCACGATAATGTTAATGCGCGAGAGAGGTATAACTGGTGTAGGGGTCAAACAGGAAAGTCAATAACGGGTGTGACCGCCATTTGCATTGACACATGCGGTGCATCTTCGTCGCATGGAGTTGATCAGTCTCTGGATAGTGTTCTGAGGGATAGCATTCCACTTCTGAACAAGGGCAACCTCAAGTCCTCGGATGTTGTCCATCTGGCGTCGACGTGAAAGACGTCGTCCAATTTCATCCCATAAGTGCCCGGTAGGGGAGAGGTCGGGTGACAGAGCTGGCCACTGAAGCACGGGGATGTTCTGCTGTGCAAGGTACTGCATGGACACCCTTGCAGTGTGTGCCCTAGAGTTGTCCTGTTGGAACATGTGGACATCGTGGTGTTGGTTGAAGAACGGCACAACATGGTTCTGCAGCACCTGGTCCCGGTAGTAGACGCCGTTGACCCTTCCTCTGCAGATATGGAGAGGGGTTCTGTGACGGTAGCTAATTCCACCCCACACCATAACGCTGCCACCACCCCAACGGTCCGTTCGGCGTTATAACGTTCACCACGTCTCCGCCAAACACGTATACGGCCATCTGCGTTCCTTAAGTGAAATCTTGACTTGTCAGAAAAGATGACACCGTGCCATTGTCGTAGTCGCCAATTCTGGTGCCTGTTTGCCCACTGTAGACGCTGGTTTCGGTGACGATCCGTCAATATGGGGGCGAAATAAGGACGTTGTGCACGCAGGCCTGCAGCTCGCAGACGGTTCCGTACGGTGTTTGGGTGGATGAATCCACATCATCCTTGGACTTGAGCAGCCCTTCTTGTCGCTGGTAGTGTTCGGTCTCGGATATGATCCCGTACGATCTGACTGTCCTGACGTGCCGTTGTCACACGTTGTTGACCCGGTCGAGGACGGTCCCGAGTGCTCCCCGTTGGCAGAAACCTTTGATGGAGTCTTGCAATCGTTGTGTGTGCGCAGTGTAGTCGTCTGGCAATTTCCCTGGTGCTGGCGCCAATTTGAAGCATGCCTATGGCACGTTCCCGTTCAGGGGCTGTAAGTCGCGGCATAGTGTCGACGTTTCACAAGTGTCAGTGAAGAAGTGAAATTTTATTCGGATTCACATGCTTTTAAAGGCAATGTGTGCACAAATTCAGAGTGAAATTCATTTTTCCCGTAGTGTGCGTGCAAGATGTTGCGTTTTTGCAAAAAATTGCCTAGCGTTACAGTTAACTTGAAATTCTCGCATTTCTTGCACCTGGCATGTTGGATGACGTCACTGTAGTGTTGTTGTTGCATAAAAATTATATTGAAGTTCATTTGAACTTAAATATTGACTTTTTTCAAGTGGTGCGTTTTCATTTGTACTCAGTATAGAAAGCTGTAAATAAGAAAACATCTGTCACAACTCTTGGGTGAATCACTTTCATGTCTCTTCCAAATCAGCAACTTGCGTGTGTATTCGGTTTATGTTCTGCATGATTGGTTTACATTGTTTCGGTCTCCCCATCCCAGGCTGCATCTCATTACGTGGTTATTCTCTGACAGCCAGGTGACGGCCATTTGAGCCTTCTGCTCGGTGTGCAAGTTGCTGGATTGTGATGTGGCATCTGTGCTTAGAACCATATTACCAGTGTGAACTCTTAAGCTTGTATGCATAAACGAGGTATAACTTATACTGGGTGTAAGCTTATACCAAGAATAATTATTGCAGCCCCTGTGGTAAAAGAAAATCGGTATGCAGGTAATGTAGTTTAACTATTTGCGGAATAACTATTGTGCGAAAAAGCTATTCTGTATTATGATGATTTATTGCTGCTGTTTACCACAAATCTATTTATAGGCCTGCCCACGCACTTTATTAGTCTGAATATGGAGTAATTCGCGAGCTAGTATGTGAATGCCTATCTATTGTTCGACCGCTGTTTTGTGGTCAACACAGTAAAGATGAACGTTCGCGTACACGTTTGGGAAACTCCCTAATCACAATAGCGTTCCACGTAGAATTGGCAACATGTCACTGAGGACGATGGGGTGGAGCCAAATGAACATGTCGAGGACAATATGCCAGGGTTTGGAGTCAGGGCCAGGCTGATTGCTTATCATTTCGCCGGTTAAATGAATGTGGATTGCAACCTTGAATGTTTGTTCAGGCATTCAGTTATACTTTCTGTGGTAAAGAAAAGTATGAAATGAGTTGAAACTTTACATCTCCAAATGAGTGTCAATTTATACGGGGTAATTTGAAGATCATTTCACGCCAGTATCCTAAAAACAGAATGCACAGTTTTGAGGCATCCACTGAAAGTGGACTGCAAATTGTCTCATTTCACTCCTTAAACCTACCCCTTAGTTGGTGTAAGTTACACCAGGAAATCTGTGGTATTTACACCACAGATTAACCTATTTGTCCATATTTGTCCATACGACTCCCTATTCAAGGCTTAAAATTATACCGCAGTTTAACTTATACCACCTTCATGCATAGCAACAGTGGTAAAACCATTGATATATACCTGGTGTAGGCTATTCTGTCCCTATTCCACTTTAATGCATACTGCCCAATGTGTTTGTTAAATTATATTGTACTTTAATGACAGCAGTTCCTGAAAACAATTCTTGTAGTTTACTTCAACTTCAAACAAGCTTCCGATCCTAATCCGGATCAAGGATTGGGATTGCATTCAAGTTACCCCATCTTTATCATCAGCTCCGGTTTATAAGAACAAGGATTGGGACCAACAAGCTGCCATACTGGAAGCAACTGGCTGGTAACTGACTGCTCAGCTTCCTCTATAACCTTTGTACTAAACTGTGCTCTCTTAATCCGAGGTTCTGTCCCTTGCTGTTCTTCAGGGGTTCAGTCCTCTTCACTGCCGTATAGCTGTCAATTAACAACTTGTACTCTTCATGTGCACTTGATTCCTGGTCTGGACCGTTACAGTCCAATCTAACCACTAATGGAATCAGCGGTGGTGTCAAGGTTGGAACCCGGAGGTAACAGGGTGAGCAGATTGGTCACCAGGAGAATCAACTCCAGCAGCTTTGCCAGTCCATCGAAGTGCTCCAATCAACTCCTGTCTGTAACAGAAATTTCACAGGAGGCTGGTTCCACCACTGAAGCAGCCTGTGCCCTTCTACAGAACGCTCTCCCTCAGATGGAGGTCCTTTGGGAGCCCAAACTGGCATATCTGGACTTCTACAGTGGTGATCCCACCACCTGTCACAGTTTCCTGGCCTAGTGTGTCATAGTGTTTGAACTTCAACCCTTCTCCTTCCCCTTTAAGCTTTCCAGAGTGGCATTTGTCATCACTCTCGGGATGTGCCAGGGACTGGGCTGCCACCTGCTGGGAGACAGGCCATCTTACAGTGACATTATTCACAGGTTTTGCTGCTGAAAATGAGAGAGTGTTCGACCAGTCCCGGTCCAGTCATGCCATTCCCCACTAACTGCTCCTGCTGCGCCAATACAACCTGTCGTTGTTCGATTATTCTCTTGACTTCCACACACTGGCTGTCTCCATGAGCTGAGATGCTTGGACAATGTATGATGTCTACGTCTTTCGCTTGGCAGAGTGAATTCAAAATGAGTTGAACACTTGCCCTCCCCCCAGATCTGGACTAAGTATTTGACCTGGCACTGAGGATTAATATCTGTGTGCAAAAGAGGCAGTTGGACTGATGGACATGATTACAGGTGCCTGCCCTGCCTGCATCTCAAGATGCTCCTTGAATGGTCCTTAAATGGACTGGCCTTTCAATTCAGTTTGGTTGTTGAGCTCATCCTGTTCACATTCCTGTGTTTGTGCAACCACCAGCCCAGTTACACCTCTTTCCTCTGACTATCAGGAGGAGTTACCGGACCTGAAGGGTGTCCTTGCCATCTGTCATGATCTCACATGGGATTCAGCAAGGCCGGAGCAGCATAACCTCAGCCTCACAGATTCTATGATTGTGCCGTTAAATTACTGCTCCCTAGGGGTCGGTTGTACTCCCTGATCAATCAGGAGTCCCAAGCTTTGGAGAAGTACATAAATCAGTCTCTGGTTTCCAGAATAATTCAGGCTTCCTCATTACCAGCTGGAGATGTGGCCAGGAAAGATGTTTTTTATGCTCTTGTATTGACTACAGGGGACAAAATACAGTAACAATGAAAACTCTCGGTGCTTTGCCTTTAATGGATTCTACAATCTCCAATCTCCAGGGCTATTGGTTCTTGACCAAGCTGGACTTGTGAAATGCTTACTATGTTGTGCACATACGAGTAGGTGATGAGTGGAAGACACTGTTTAACATCAGACTAGATTCTATGAATACCTAGCAATGCCATTTGGGCTCAGTAATTCCCCCGTTGTTACAGAACCTCATAAATGATGCCGTCCGACACTTGGCTTCCCAATTCATCTCTGTCAATCCAGACAATATACTGGTCTCTCTAAAACTCCAGAAGACCATACCCATCATTTCCACTTTGTCATTCAAAGGCTTTGGAGAATCAACTATCCCTGGAGCCAAAGAAGTGTGAGTCTCCCATGCTACGGAGGCTTTCCTGGAGTTTGTGGTGATGCTGGGAGCCCAGGATATGGATTGCCATGAGGTGCAGGCTGTCCTGGATTAGCAAGAACCAAAAGATGGCAAGGAGCTGCAAAGATTTCTTGGGTTCTCCATTTTTGATTGCCGATTTACCTAAGGGTACTTCACTGTTGCTGCACCCCTAATGAAGTGACATCTATAAAGGTTCCCTTTATAACAGGCAGCCTCCTCCTTTAACCACGTAAAGAGGCTACTTACCACCACTCTTGTCCTTAAGCTTCCAGATCTCCAATACCAGATCTTCATGAAAGTTCACGCCTTCGATGTGGGCACTGGAGCACATAACTCCTCTCACAACAAACAAGATGGTAAATTACATCCTTGCGCCCATTTCTCATTTCACTTGTTTCCTGCAGAATAGCATCATCGATGATCGGGAGCTGTTGGCGGTGAAGCTGGGCTTTGAAGAGTGGGGACAGTAGCTGGTGGGGTCCCGGCTTACCTCTCTTGTCTGGATGGACCACTGCAACCTAAAGTTCCTCATTACAGCGAGGTGCTGAATCCCAGGCAAGTACATTCGTCTTTCTTGCTCACTAGATTCCGCATCTTAATGTACTGCCCTGGTATGAAAAATGTGAAGCCTGTCTCCTTATCATGTCTATATCCTTCCATGCAAAAAGGACCTCCTGATACTATTCTCCCGGGTAACTGTCGCCTAGCTGTCAGCAAGCTGCAGGTCAAGAGTGAGGCAGAAGAGGTACGGCAGTCCTATCCCTCTCCATCAGACACTAACCGTGACACTACTTCATCTCTGAGAGGGTGAGAGGCACGGTCCTGACCTGGGGCCATGCCTCTGAGTTAGCATGAAGTCCTGGACTGCTCCACTCCGTTGCTTTGGTTTGTCACCCGTTCTGATGGCCAACCCCCCTCCAGGATACCCAGCCCTTTGTCACAGCCTAGACGGTGTGCACCTGCTCCAACTAATATCCCTCAATTCTGTCACAGCCCTTGGAAGTTCCCCTTCGACCGTGGGTATGTATCGCGATGAATTTCATCAAGAGGTTACCACCTTCTAATGGGAACTTGGTCGTTCTCTCTATCATTGAAGGTTTCTCAAAATCAGCCCCCTTCTTGCCATTGCAAAGCTTCTAACTGCCAAGTAGACTGTAGATCTACTCCTGTAACACATTGTCCACCTGCACGCCGTGCCATATGAGGTGGTCTTAAACTGTGGTCCCCAGTTCTCCAGCTGGGTCTGGAAGGTCTTCTGCACCTCGGTGGGCGTTACACCGCATATCTTGTCAGAGTTCCACCCTGAACCCTGCAGTCAGGTGGAGAGGCTTAACAAAAAAACTGAGCTGGTCATTTCACTGCCTGTATGGAGGTAACCCTGCCAGGTGGCCTCTTCAGTTACCTTGGGTGGAGTTAGCTCACTATTCATTACCATTGGCTGGATACGGCATGCCTCCTTTTCAATGTTGCCTGGGTTACCAATCGCCTTTATTGCAGTCTGAGGAGAGTGAAGTGGCAGTTCCCTTTGCTCAGTTCTTAGTTCGGTGCACCTGCTGAGGATGGAGAAGAGCCTGTGCTTTACTACTCAGACATGTCTCCACTTTTTAGGAGCAGGGGAACTGTCGCAGGCCAGCGCCTGTTTACAGTGTTGGTCAGAGGGTTTGGCTCACTGGAAAAGATATCCCACTTTGTGAGGTGGTAAGGAAGATTGTCTCCTGGTTTATTAGCCCACTCACCATTTCAAAAATCCTGCCTTCATCCACTGTCGTAATCGGGCCGTCAGGGAAGTTAAAAACATACTGCGTCATTTACACAGCTTGTATGCAACTGAGATACTCATGCCACGTATCGTCAGAAAGCTAAGATTCTTGAAATTCGAATGATGCCAACCATTTCAAAGTATAATCATCACAGCAGCTTTAATCAACGCCTATGTCAGACCACAAACAAACAAAGAAACAGTTACAAAACTGATGTAACTCACCAATGAAGCCTCCTAGTACTCCTCCAGTCCAACATATCCCCTCAAACATGGTCGTGTTACATCCATGAAGTTCCAGTATATCCAAACAAGAAAAGTTTTTAGTCCAAAACACACTATTATACCGGTAAGTATCCATGAACAGCTGCTGCATCGTTTGAAATGAGTCTGTGGTTATCCACAAAGTTAGCTGCAGTCATTGCTTCGGTACAGATTTAAACAGTACACAGCCATTTACGTCAAAATGGAGCCTGCACTCTAACCTTTCGATTGACACGTCACTCGACCAGTTACGAGCTTCCCTGCCCTGTCTACAGCCTGCTATAGCCAACGAGTGCCTGTGTTGAAACGAAGCTCATGCCTCCTTTTTTTGCGTGTAGCCCGAGCAACCAGCAATCAATCGAGACGACGATTGTTGCATTGTAAAACCAACAAAATTCTGGAAACGCCGATATATAGGTTGTTGGGGTGGCGAAAAAGCTGGCGCTGCCTATCGCTCGCGTAAGAGAAAGGACAGAATATGGATCAGCTGTGCGTAATGCGTGCTGCGCGTTCTGCAAAACAGAGCGAGGCAGAGAGAGATTTCCAGCGAATGTTTGATGGTTGTTTACGGAGTTTGAAAGAAAAAATAGCGAAAAGGTTGCGAAAAAAATCATTTTCAGTTCAGAAGCTGCTCAGCTGTGCACTCGGCGTTCAAGTGATAGCTCGGGGAAGAAATATCTGACCAAAACCGTGATGGCTCCGTAGCAGAGGAAATGTTTCTCGGGGGAGATGACATTACTCTTGACAAGTACGCATCATATTATAACTTATATTTCATTATATAATTATATTACATTTATATTTTATTATTGTTATCATTATTATTTATTATTATTATTATTATTATTATTATAACATTACATTACGTATTATTTGCATCTGTCACGGAAGGTGGAAGGACGTCATGTTTTCACCGGAGTTGGTGATTCTGTTTGTTATTCTGTAATTCTGTGTAAATAATTACGGAAAAAGGATATTATAATATTATGCTGATATTATGATGATTATATTATTACCATATTACGCATTATTACCTCCGTCACCGAAGGTGGAAGGAAGTTATTTTTTCTCCGGCGTTGGTTGTTGTGGGAATTTTAATATTCATCCCTGTAAGAAATCAGAGTGAGACAAAGTAAGTAAATAGGATCCATTTTACTATGTGCCACATAGGGTCTTCGTTACAGGCAAGAACAAAGACAAAGGAATCTCTCCTTTGCTTTGGATATATGTAAAAGCACAAAGTCACACAAAAGCACAAAGCACAAAGAATCTCCTCCCCTTGGGGTTTATATGCACACATTTGAGTTTATGCCTCAGTAACCTTTTGATTTATCATATATTGAAAATAGTTTGCTATGGAGAGGTTATTTGTTTGTTTACATTTCATATAAAAAACATTTTTTACATAACAGCACTTGTTTTGACTTTTATATGCACAAATTTGAGTTTATGCTTCAGTAACTTTTACTTTTTTTATTGATCATATATTGTAAATATTTTACTGTGAGTTTGCTGCGTAAAGGTTATTTTTTTGTTTTCCTTTCATATAAAAAAGCATTTTTTTACATAACGGCACTCGTTTTGACTCTTATGTGCACAAATTTGAGTTTATGCTTCAGTAACTTTTTTTCAGCAACATTGATAGTAAATCTGGATATGGATTGGATTCCTCTAAGTGTCACCTTTCATTAGAATCCAACATTATGAATGTACGTTGAAGCGTTCAAGAGTTATGCCCTTTTATCCTAGGTATTTGACCATGGTTATCCACGGGTCCTTTTGGGGTCTCCAAATGGCCATTTTTGGAAATTCCAAGACATGGCCTTAGAAAAACATGTGTAAAATTCTCATTTTCTGTTGGATTGTTATCAAATTTGAACTGGAACTAAGTAAGGCTTCATGCTGTGGTCCCATTGTGTTTTTCAGCTAATAAGTCCCAGCTGCTCTCATCTACAGGCATCTGTTTGCAAAAAACAATTTTGGCGAGAGTAAAAACCTTCTACTTCAGTGTGTTCCAGCTTGGATTACTCAATGACAGTAGCACTTAGAGTATTTTTTTTAGATGATGGGAAAAACTTCAGAGTGTTTCCTTTCAAACGAGACCATAAACATCCATATAGTCCAAACGGTTCAAGAACAGCATTCAATTTACTTTGGGTATGCTTTTCATAGGCATTTTAGGCAAATTTTCCCGGAGTTTTAATAAAATGCAACTTGTACTTTAATGACAGCAGTTTCTGAAAACTGTTCTTGTAACTTTGTTAGTTCGAGCAGGCTTTCAGTCCTAATCAGGGTCCAGGATTGGGATCATTTTCAAGATAACCCAGCTCCAGTCAGTTTGTCAGTGCCAGTTTATTAGGACAAGGTCTCAAGCCTGAACAGGGTCCAGGATTGGGTCCACATTCTCGTTAACTCTTCCAAGTGGGCTCCTTTGTCCAGTTTGTTAGTAACTGGTTTCCAATCCTTCTACGTTCATCAGGATTGGAACCAAGTTCCCCTCAAGCTACTCCATCCTTCTGTGGGATAGTTTGGAGCTGATGAAGTCTGCACACCAATTGGTTGCGACAGCTCTGCTTCCTTTATAAGGTCTGACCGGAACTGTGATCACTTAATCCAGGGTTCCATTCCTGCTGCTTCCTCAGGGGTTCCGCCCCCTTCACTAACACATAAGATTCCTGGTCGGGACCATTGCAACGTCCTTCCCAAAACTCACTGTCAACATGTCCATATCTCTCTCTTCAGTATGAAAGTTTTTCTTTGTAAAAAATCCTTTATTTGCTCCTTCTTATGCTATCATTAGAAAATTTTGGCAAAAAATATTGTTTAAATACACATGAATCAGTTCCTGTAAATGCGTCAACTCTCTATTAATTTTATTCCGCTCTCATTCACATTACAAATACAAATTTCAGCAGTGATGGAAATCCATTACTACAATAGAATTCATACTATAAATACCCCTTCGAAAGTATATTGCACAATTATAATAGAGAACACAGTAATTCAGAATACAGTGTTTAATATATGTCATTCATAGCAGTTTATAACTGTATAGTACTGTGACTGTGAGAAGAGAGCAATTTACAGCGTAGAAATACAATAAAACTGATATTTTGAGTGGAATTGTGGGCTACAGTGACACTAGGATTCAGTGTTCCTCAATAAGTGCTGACTCACTGCTGTTCTAGTGAAGCTCTGCCCGAAAGACATGCGCATAGGTGCTTGTGCTTAGAGCACACATGGGTATTGACTTCAGGATGTATCACATAATGTTGCAATTTTGACAAATGTGTGCACACCAAAGCATTTTAGTCATATCCGTCCTTTCCCTTATTCTGCTGGCTCCCAGAAATCAGTGAATATCTGAGCACTGCACTGCCACAGTAACTCACTGTATAATAGGTTGGCTGTCAGTGTGTTATCCTCCTGGCTGATTTGTGCTTGTAGTTATTGATAAGGTGTTAAGCTCTCCATCATCCAGGCAGCTTGATTTACCAGCACAGCACATGCACTACTGACGACATGGAAAGGAAAGAGGTGTGGAGCGGAGTAATGATAATGATGCATTGTTTTTGCTGATAGAGCAGTCCACTGCTGAAGTTTACAGTCAGTAATCTTCGACCCACATACCACAATGCATGGTAAATGAGAAAATATCCAATGGATTAATCGCCATTCTGCTTGAGAAGAAAAATGGAGAGAGGAATGGCATTTCAAATGCCAAAAAGTAATACTGAATGTCATTGCCTTTTCATTTTAACTGATACACTTTATCCAAAGTCACCAAGAGAAACGATTTTAATAGCTGAGCTGTCATTTGATGATCAGTTGGAGTGAGTATCAGGTTCCTGAGTGTGTGTAAAACTAATATGAATGCCTTAGGAATCATTCTAAGCTCAAAACAGTCTTGGGAAAAAAATACTGCAGCTAAGAGTATATAGCTACAGCTGTGTGCTTAGAGGATAAGTCAACAGAATAAGGTAGTGCATCGGAACTTTATTGTATATCTATTTTTGTTTTATTCCTCGCAGGATGCAGAAAACACAACAGAATACACAATGGAGTGTTTGTTATTGCTATTGATTTTGATCGCAATGAAGAGACATTTCTTTTTGGTTTGATTGAATAGACCCCAGGAGGACTTGTGCACATGCAGTCATGCACAGTAATAAACACAGCCATAACACCTCCTCAGCAGAAAGCTTTTGAGAGGCATAACAATTGGTGTCTGGCCCGTAGGCAAGGGGGGTCGGAGGGTTTGTTCGAACCCCCCTCCCCCCGGTCAAGGGTCAATATAATGACAACTAATGTCAACTGGTTATGTCTTATCCTAACTGCACAGAAATATGTAATCTTACAAGATGTACCCTAATGGCCATCTATTTGCACGTTATTCCTACGAGATTTGATCAGCAAACAATTTCCCCGCGATCGCTCTTGAAAAAAGCAAGCTGCGTTTCACTCTGCATTGATTATTAAAGAATGCCTCATCACTGAGAATATTACTCTGCCTAAGTTTATTGTAGATTAAAGCCTGGTACTACTTGCAAGATCAGAAGAGAAAGGGCATTCTTCCGACTGTTCGAGTTGACCATTTCTCCTCCCAGAAGTGCTTGTGCCTTTCCCCATTGGTCCGTGCCTCTTCCAGAAGAGGCTTCACTCTTCGGTAGTGTGTAAATCGCGCCTGTGTCACGGTCTCAACGCTCCTCCAGTCTGAGAGATCCTCTACGCTAATCTGCGCTAGGGCTGTGCGATATGACCTAAATCTCATATCCCGATATAGGTTACCTGATATCCTGATAAGGATATATATCACGATATAGCAAAATTTCTTTAATTTTCATGAATAAATAGTTTCTATAAAATCACGACATGGAAAGGGCTATTTCTTACTGCATTTATAATTATGTACTTAATAACAAATAAAAGGTACTTAATCATATTTTATTATTTTTCTCCTTTCATTTGTAACCTTCGAGCAAATTTTCAATTCAACAGTGAACAAAATCTACAATATGACTGTAAAACAGAAGTGTAATGGTGAAAGGAGTCTATCGGCAATCTGTAGATGCTTCCTGATGCAGGCACATTTCTTCCCAGACAACAGTGGTGCCCTGAGTGCACCATATAGAGTGACACTTTTACTTTTCTGTCAAAACTTGGCCACAGCTACACCGCAGGTGTGTGCGGCTCCTGCAGAGGCTCTCTGAACCTCTCTAAAACCAGAGCAGCATGTAGGGAGATGCAAGGCCGTTTAAGTCCGCTACACTTTGTTGTGCGACCTCCGCGTTTCATGCCAGTTGATGAAGACAACACGATGCTGGTCTGCGTATCTATTGTGATGTTGCTAGCCCATCCCCAAATTCTGCATACTGCAAGCAGTCACTAAATTTACGGTGAGAAATAAATCAAAACATTGCTTTGGAGTGAGCGTTTTGTTTTAGAGAATGCAGTCTTGACTTCTATTATCTGAGCTTCATTAGCATGGTTCATAAAATGACGTTGCCGTCCTGTAGTGATCTGTGAAGTGCGACTCTCAGAACAAACCATGTCGACCACTATGGCATACCTGCCGCATAGCTTCCTCTCAGGATTGACCTTAGTGATAGTCCATCCAAAAACTGTAATTGGTATATCAATTACTCAGCATTAGATATCTCGAACGGACAAAGTTGTTTTTTCACTTTAAACAGTGTTATTATGTATGTTAGGCAGTCAGTTAATATGGCCCATGCTCATAAACTCCCATAATAAATTACTGGAAACGACTTGATTTGTAAAACAACGGTATAAACGATAGAGCAATTTTTCTATCGATAGACATTTTTCTATCGTGGCACGATATATATCGTCATATCGCACAGCCCTAATCTGCGCATTCGCGAAAATTGGGGGAGCGCTGAGACCGCAGTAAGTCACGGTCACAGAAGTCCCCCGTGCATGAAGCTCCCCTCTGGATGTTCGCCAGCAGTAGCAGCAAGGCAAGGATCTTATAAACTTATGAGTGATCCTAAACTTAGCAGAATCTTGTGTTTCAACATTCCCCTGTGACTACGGTAACAATCAGAGACTCTGAGAGGAGATTACCCATCCAAACAAAACATCGGAAAAACTATGGAAAAATGCAGCAGCCACAGCCTCGCAGCTGGAAATGAACGCCTCTCCAATACAAAATCTAATCAGCACCGCATGTAGCCAACTAAAATTTATTTCAAGGACAATAAACTTAAAATAAGGGTCTTAGCGCTCCCTCAATTTTCGCGCATGCGCAGATTAGTGTAGAGAATCTCTCAGATTGGGGGAGCGCAGAGACCATGTCACTACGCCATTGATCAGCTGTGCTGTCATTCACGGCACCTGTTCGCTTAAATATGACTGCGAAGTCGGCAGAGGTATAACTGTTAGTCTATTAAATTTTTTTTTTCAGCAGATATTCCAGTTGCAACATGATTGAGCTAGCAAAGCAGTTTTGTGTTGCTATGTGTGGTATTTATTCAGTTTAGGGAATGATGTATCCAAAACATGATAAGCCAAAATTGGCTGTTTGACAAGGACTAGTAAACGTCAGATCGCATGTATTTCCACTGAAACGGAGAGAATACTCGCAAAAAAAATTATATTTTGAGAGCGAAATGCCCACAATATGAATAAATTTTGATTATACAAAGGCTGGCTATGGGCCTGGGTGTTCCTATCACAATCAGCCGTTATTCAATACCGCTCAACAGATTGACAGAACGGGTCATAAAATGCATTTGCATCAGAGTCCATGTTTTGGTCATTCACCTCCCTTCTATCCTATTGCTAGGATGGAAAAGACCATGTGATTCAATCGTTCATGCGCATGAACAAAAATGCTACTTAAGAAGTGATAATGTACGTACTTTCTTATTTTCAGCTCCTGGACTTCAACTTCCAAATCCTATTCCACTTGTACTAGGACAATTTCAAACATGGACAGTCTGTATCTTCCCTGGGAAAGGGAAGTTTCTGCAGAGCAGGAATGGCCATCTTTCCTCACAACCAGCGCCTCAGAGTCACAGTGGCAAATTATATGATGCGATTGTTTGAGTAGACGGAGGTAGTTAAAGCTGCTGTAACTGATTTAGTCATTTTAGCTGACTTCCTGCCCATCGCTGAAAGCAGTCACCGCCCCCCATCCCCAAGCCACACACAAACACGTATCGGTTTCTGACGAATGCAGAGATTCAGAGTAGCGACCCAGCTACAATATAATTTAAAAAAACACTTTCAGTGATTGCGTGTGAAAGCCATACTGAAAACTTGGACCATTGACAAATAACGTCCATAAAGAAACTTTGGTATAATGACTTTTTGAAGATAGCCCTCTTAAAGGATGTTTTTTTTTCTCGTATAAATACATGCCATTGCCCAGTTAGACAACAGCCTCCCTTTGTCAGAACAAATACCCATAACTACCAAATTTTGCTGCTATACTGTGATGGTTTGGGAGCTTTGTTAGCTCCTTTTGTTACTCTCGTCCGGGACGATATCGTTTTGCTCGCCGTCGGATTCCTTAACCAGCTGGCATTGATTGGGGGCGTTGCCCGGACTCTATTCAAGCTCCTGTTCTTCCTCGTTCGTGTTGCTGGAGTGTCATTTTGCTCTTGACGCTTTAGCCGTTAAGGTCTTTGAGAAGACAGAGTATTGGCAGGATCTTAGCTGCATAAGAGGAATAGTGTTAGTGAGTACGGGATTCTTTTGGTTTATTTCCCTTTTCTTTTGTATTTTGTTGAGCTCGCCTGTTTGCTACCACGGACGGCGTCAGGTCTGTTGGTAGCGCGAGCCTCGTGATTTCCATTTGCTTTAGTCTCTCAGCACGCTGCTGGTTTTTACTTTCATTTCTGGCCACTGCTCTTGGCGTCTTACCACCAACGCCATCACATATACAGCCAGGGTCTAAAATTTGCACTGGCCACTCGCCAATGACTGGTAAATTTTAGCTCTGGCAAGTACATTCTGGCGACTGCTCGCCACTGTGGCTGGCAAGAAAAATAAGAACAGGCAAGGAAAAACTGTGCTGGAGAAAGCTGCTGGGTGCTTTCACAAAATGGGTCAGTCATTTCAGCTTCCCAAATGATTTCCTCACACGTTCTTTGCGCAGAGCTCTGTAACTTAAAAAAAAGTTCTGTTCTAAGAGCTCGGAAGGAAAAGCCACGTGACAGAAAAGGCCAGAGACAATTCATTTGTTTTTGGGTATAGTACTATGAAGGTGGAGAGAATCGTGTTTCACGAGAAATCAAAACTTAATCTCGTATGTGCATCAGTTACCAGGGCCTCCAGGCTAGGCCATCGGTCAGAGCCCTCATAAAACTGTCTGATGCTACCGCTAAGAAGATGGCTATTCTTTTTCGGACTGCACACGCTATTAAGAAAGCTAGATCAAATTCGGACTTTGTATGAATGTGCAAATTAGTTGATTTAATATGTGTTTTAAACATTTTATTGCATGATAACATGCAAAAATTAGTCACCAAAAGGCTTTCCTTGCTAATTTTGTTTCATTGTCTTGTTAGCTAGTGACAATAGCTAAGGTTCCTAACTAGTAATGTTATCTAGCTGGTTTATTATCCAGCTAGGTGTTGGCTAGCTATCTACCATTCTTATTAGCTAATCATATCTTTAGCTCTTTTTTCTTTGCAGTTCTTTACTACAGAATGCTGAACTCTGAACTCTCTCATTCTTCCATAATTGTTTTTACTTGTTGTACTTAAAGGCAAATATCAATGATTTCATGAATTCAAATGTATTACATCTGCCAGTATTGTAACCGATGCATTAATATTTCTGTGTAGGCTACAGCTACTACTATTACTACTTTACACTTTGATGTTGATTGAGAATTGTGCCATCATAGAAACTTTGGACACTTATCAGATACTTAATATTGTAGCTTTATTCTGCAGGTGAACAGATATTGAGAACTCTGCTCTGTGGCTACACAACAGTGGACTCCCTTTTTGTTACGGTGGCGTCAACCCATAGGATACTTGGACATGTAAAGCATCATGGGAAATGTAGTGTAACTAAGCTCCCTCATATCTCAAATTGCATGTAATACCAGGAAGACAAGGTATTGTAATAATGGCAAACTGCAATAACAAAAACACACTTATATTTTCGGCTGGTAAAAAATCTGACGGGCTAGTCATTTTTCATAAAGTTAATTTTGGACCCTGTACACAGCTAATCGAGCTATATTCGGCCACAAACAACGACTGTACATTTATAAACTAACATTAGCAGGATTGAAAACCACCAATAGGACTATCCGAGACTAATAAAACTGCATAACTACTGCAGAGTAAAACATAGCTTAGTTGTCCAGTAGCCACAAGGCTAGTTGCGCATCGCTTTTTAGATCCATAGATTCCTTGTTTTCTCAACCTCCTGAAAGCGGCACTGATACATGGCTCTTGGTCATCTCCTATTTTTTCTTCCTTGATTATCTGTTCCTCTACCATTTCTTTTGTGTGCCATCTTTTTTAGCGCTGGAATCGGAAGCTTCATCTGTTCTGCTGTGTAGGCTATCATAGATAAGTGCTGCTCTTCTCGACTGCTGTCAATCACGCACATACAGATACTGTGGACCATCAACTCCGGAGGCCGCAGAATCTGATGGGTCACAGATTTTGGTGGAACAGTGGGCGTTCACAAGCAGGGAGAACTGCCTCTTTATGATGTTCTCTCAGCTAATTGGATAGAGGCAGTGGGTGACTACAGAATTTCATATACTGCTTTACTGCAGAGGACAGTGACTGAGAGGCCTGTGCTATAGACCAGATACTCAAAATCAATTAACTTTGTCAGTACATGGAGCTATTTAACACTTGTTAAAAAAAATCACTTATATCAGTTTTAATGAAAGACTGTACTGACAGTAGACTGTCCATTTGGGATCTTTGGAGTTCATTGCAGTCCATTGCAGTCTTTGAGATCCCTTTCACCAATTTCTCATCCAAAAGCTGAAGACTAAGCAGCATAAAATGGATGGATGGAAGACTAGAGAAATAAGCAGGACTGTATGAGAAATGTACAGCTGGACTTTTACCTTTGATTGGCTTCAGCTATCAGTCTGTGTGGCAAAGGGCACCACCCCTGGTCAACGTTTCCCTTTTGCCTCAAGATTTGCAGCAGGAAGCTGATAAAAGCACCTCCGTCAGAGAAATCTAGCACTTTGGTGTCTGATGCTAATTTCCTTTCAGGCTTCAGATAGAAACTGAAGCCTTAATTTTGTAAAAGAATGCTGGGACACGAAGTAGCACATTTGTCTATCTCCCATCAACAGTGTCATGACAAGCAAGCGTTCAGTGAGACTTGAATGACTGAAATAGAGTCACATCAATGTGCAGTGCTTGATGCTGCCACGGCCAAAGCAATAACTTCTTGCGCAGACATCAAGCTGTGGAATGTAAAACTATTTTACTCCACAAATCATAATATATAACCGCAATATAACATTTTTAAACTTGTGCCAGCAATCAAATTGCTCATAACAAAAAGTGTAATGACATACTACGTGTGCAGGTTTAATTTTCATCGTCTTCTATAAGTCTTAAGTGCTGTTGGTTTTCATGGGGGAAAACGAGTGTATGTTGGTATGCATAGTCTCCCTTTCTCACAACAAATACCTCACACAGCTGGAGGAAATGCATTTTCCTGCTAATGTGTTTTCTGTAGAGAAATTGCCCTCCATTCCCAGCACAGACTAATAGTACATCGTGACTCACACAATGCTGCATAGCTGCAATGTTCCCCCTTTTCCCTTAAGCTTTGCACCTGTATATTCCGCATTCTTCTTATTTTTTGTATTACAAATCCCCACACATTTGGCTCCCTGCAGTGTTATGCTTCTCAGAGCTGTTCTTTTTGTATTTCAGTTCATGCAAAATAAATGGATATCTGAAGCATCAGGTATTAAAGCTATTGATATATGCAAAGTAAGAGCTAGAGGGGGAAAACCTTCGTTTTAAATTTCACAAAAAAAAAAAAAAAAAATCAGCAGAAATAATCTTCTTTGTGAACACCTTTAACCATGAGCATTTATAACTGCAGTGTGTATTCTGTTTGTAATGGCTGAAAAATGATCAAGTGGTTTAAGCTGCGGTTTTTCAACAGTTTTTGCTAGTCAACCAGTTGGTCAGCATTTAACCTAGATACTGAGTGTAGGAGACCACCAGCGTAATCTACGACTGACCAGCTTTATCCAGCTGGAAATCGGCTTTAGCCTGCCACTGAAAAACTACAAGCGTTAATTTAAAAACAGTGTTAAATCAATGGGGTGCCCCTCGAGACATGAGACATACTGTACAGTGCCATTAAAAGGTGTTCATTCCTCTCCCGATTTGTTATTTTAGCAGACTGCTCATTCATAAGTATTCCAGATCTCCAACTAGAAAAGCACTCAGAGAGCGCAGACCTCCGCCAGGGGGCGGCCAAACCCAAAAGCACGGCGATTGGAACTCCGGCCCATTGGAAAGACTTGGAATCTTGAACTTTGGTGTATATCTCAGCTGTACTTTGGCCTAGATATGCCAAAATTTAATCACATGTTGACTTAATACCCACCTTTTCTGAAAATTTCATCAAAATCATTGCATTACTTTTTGAGTTATCTTGCTAACTAACAAACAAACAAACGGACAAACGCTGCCTAAAACATAACCTCCTTGGCGGAGGTAATTAAAACTGAATATAAACTTTAGCCAAAGTTACTACATGTAACTCAAAATTGTTCTTAAATAATCATTTAATTTATTGAATGAAACATTATCCAAGAACTGGTTATATGTGAAAAGGTACAAGGGCCTTTAGTTACTCAATCAAAATTTAATTGATAATTAGCTTAAATTACACTATACGCTCACAAGCTATATTTCTGCTGGCCCTGTTGAATCTAAACTTATGTAGAAACTTAACGTGAAATTGACTAATAGCTGTCAGCAATCCCGTACGGGATCAACAGAAATTTCAGAAGGGATGACAAAATAAGTCATTGCAATATATCTGTTTGGGTAGGGTTACATAGCCATTTCTAAAAGTCCTGGACTTCAGCAAAGTGGTTGGAGCCATTTACTCTGAATACCAATAACCTGGTGAAGCAATATTTTTGTTAATCAGAGTTGGAATTGCAATTAAGCTGTTTTTTTTTTTTTTTTACATATTTGTTAAGGTTATGTACAGAACAAATTAATTTCTTTTGTTAATTCATTCATCTCTCAATGTAGTGCTGAACAGTGGTGAATCTTCCCATGAGCGGCTGGCCTGCCAACATTCCTCCAAGAGCGCATTGACAACTCTTCCAGGAAGTTATCAAAGAATTCAGACAAACATATCAGGCCTCACTCATCTCTGATGAGGTCAATGTTCATATTTACATGATTAAATAGAGACTGGCCTAAAATTATATCAATCGCAAGGCAAAACCTCTCCAAACAAACAGCAGCATAAAGGCTCATCTTATATTCACCATAAAAAGCACCTTAAAGGCCCCCAAGCTTTTTCGGATAATGACCGGTGAGCTGATGATTCAAAAGTAGAATATTTATGGAAGACATTGATCATGTTACATCTTATGTCAAACTGCACAACATTCTACAATAAGAACGTCATGTCAAAGTTAAACTTGTTGGTGGTAGTGTGATTAAGTGTTTGCCTTGCTGCTTCAGGGCGAGAGTGACTCATAATGATTAACTGAACCATGAATTCTGCTCTCTACCTGCAATTCCTGCCAGAGGATGTCTGGCATTCTCCTATCATTTGGAGCTCAAGCACAATTGGTAATGCTGAAGACATTGACTAGTACACAAAAGAGAGTTCTCTACTGAATGGTTCAGACGAAACAAAATTAAGATTTGGGTTGCCTACCCAAGTCCTGACTTGAAATCCATCGAGATGCTGTGGCAGATCAGTAGGCCATTTCAAAAACCCTCCTGGGCAGGCAGAGTTAAAACAATTCCATGAAGAATAGTCGGCTAAAATCCTCAGCAGCGATATGAAAGACAAAGGTCTAATTATCAGAACTGTGTGGTTGCAGTTTTTGCTACTAAAAATGATACTGTCAGTCATTAAACCTTCAAGTCCCAAACCCAAGGTGATGTAACCCCTCCCATATTAATCTCTTAAAAGCCCTACGGCCCGATACCGGGGCCGGTTGTTACCACAATAAATACAGCATATTTCCAAACCGCGCTATTGTCATGCGGCATATCCACATTTCGTGAAGAAACTGGGCAAAAAGCTCATGTAGACCATTTTTTACCTCAACTGAACAGAATTCAAGCACCAAGCAAGTAAATAAGCATGCAGCAAAACATTGGGTAAAATCACATCAGCGCTGAATCGCGAGAATTTCTCACGAATTTGTGCTGTGCATAAAAACGATACCTGAAATGAAAGAGGAAAGCCCATAGAATCCAACAATGTATGCCCAGTCATTTTTAACCGACACTGCACTCAAAGAACAGCAGGCATACACTTTACAGCCTACAGAGATGAGCAAAAAAAATTCTTACCTTTCATATTTCGTAATAAAAAACTGCTTGAGGGTAAATCTGCGCTTGCTATTGTTAGTCCGATGTGTACGTGTTATAACGAAACTAGATCTTCCAGTATCCTAGCACATTCTTTTCCTGGGCTTTCCATTGCTTCAAAGATCTCAGCTCATTAGCATTCAGCTTGCTTGCAAAGTATTTTCCTCTCTGTGATCGGCTTCTCATGCTGTCAGTAAGACTATGTCGGTTGGCATTTGATTCTATGACTCCTGATGTTTCCAACGAACTCTTAACCACTTTAATCGCAGAAACCTAACCTGAGCTACAGCATTGCGTTCCCAGTGCGTCAAACTGAGTCCACGGGCAATTTGCATGTTCTTGAATAACGCGACAGTATAAACGCTTAACTAGTTTGTTTGAGGTATTGTCCGAATAATTATCCGCTAAATATTCAACATTCATTTTCAAAGTTGTTTTCTGACAGAATCTTTGCACTATTCCGCACAAATACTGAGACTACAATACTACAGTAAGTATTTTCTTAACCTATTCCTTAGATGGGCAATTTGACTGCAGAGTCATTGTCAGTTGGCATAGCCTAATGGTTAAAATGTCGTATTGCAAGGGTAAGTCTGAAGGTTTGATTACTGGTCAAGGTACACTTTTTTGGGGAATTTGATTACTGGTCAAGGTACACTTTTTTGGGGAATAATCGCAGTTTCCTTCATCAACTATTCGCTGGGGTTTTTGTGATTCTTACCTTTCTTTAACATTTTTTTAACATTGCCTTTTTAATTATAATTTTATTTATACTTTTTTTTTTGTTTTTTTAATAAATCTGCTCCAGTGGAGTCAAACGTAATTGAAGCACCTATTACTAAAACCCCATAAGTCACACTTGACTTTACTTGTGGGGTTTTAGTAATCAGTGCTTCAGTTTTCATTGTATGTATTATCTTTGAATGGGAAATTGTATAGGCAACAAAACTGGCAGAAATAATAATAAATGTATATTCTTTATTCTAAAAATTTAAAAAAAATGTTTTATTTGGATGGAATGGATGCCTGTAGTGATATATAAGTGAAATTAAATTAGTTTTACAGTTTGGTATCTGAGAAATCTGAAATTGAACTCAAGGTACCTAAATTACCAAATTGGAGAAGCCACCTAGACATTCCTCTCTCATTTTGCTCTCATTTACCTGATCAGAATAAACTTTGGCACAGATAATGATTAGGTTCTCTGCTGTAATTTTTTTGAGGTTTCAGATTGCAACTCAACAAATTCACAAGGAATAGAAGTAAAACTTTGTTAGGTGCAAAATGAGATCTTTCATTTATACTGTGTTACATCTCCATTTACTCTGACTCAGTGACATATGTACTGATTTTTACACCAGGGCAGAAATCCCAAATGGTTTTAACTTTATTATGATGGCAAGGTTATTCAAATGGACCAAGCAGTCGCAGAGATATACTCATTTCATTTTGGGCTTGCCATTTTCAAAAAGAGGCTCAAGGCTTAAGGGGTTAAGTGTGATAGAACATTGAGGATTGAAGGTTTTGGTAAGCAAATTAATCTTTAACATGGGTCATATTGGTGTTGAATGACCTTTCCTGTTGAATGACATAACCATGTCATGACTGTATTTTTGTTTCCTTCAGTTCACAAGGCGCTATGTGCAATTTACAGAATATTCCTTGTCTTTACTGACATTGGTGCTCATTAAGTAAACTGCAGCCAGCGCCCTGCGCCTCCATCAGCTAAAGCGAGTATCCTGGGCATCAGCCTGATTATGCAATGACTGACAAGACTAAATGTGACTGACTGGTAGCATCTTCATCAATAGATGAAGTGAAGTTACATTATATAGTTTGATGGACACTGTGTTTTACTAGGTTTTATTTATTAAGTGTTTCATTATCAGCTTGTAAGATAGCATACTATAGAGTAGTGATGTTGAATTAATCCATTCATGATACATTGACTGTGTCTATATTATGTATCAGCATTCACCAGCTAATTTAGCCAGCTTTAGCAATCGCTGTTTTTAGCTAAGCTACATTTACTGGATTATAACGTTAATGGTTAATGAACTAGACAGAGTATTATAAATTAAATGTGTTGCCATACTTCATTATAGACATGATCGTTTCCATCACTAATCTAGCAGTTTTGTCCTTGCCATTATAGGACTGAGATAGAGCTCCCAAGTTGATTAAACAGGAATATGGATATCAATTAGCTGCGCATAAGCTTAAAAATCTTCCCAATAAAAAGTCTGACAGTCTGTCAATGCAGCCTCCCAGGCAGACCCTCCCACGAATGCAATTAAGTCAAATATGCAAATATGCACAAATATATGCCTACTTGTACTTTCTGAAAAGAAAAGGTTTGCTACGGGACCAGTTAGTCATAGTCTCATAGGTCTGCCTTTGCTAATATTCTGGAAAAATTCAGTTATGAGCTTCGATGGACTATGTATTAGACTCTGTGTGGTGACGGGTGCTGCGTGCTGTTTTTCAAGTTTGCTTACTCCTATTCCAAGCAAACGTTCACTAGAGAAATGAGAGGTCCCTATGTCAGTTTTGTTTTTCTAATAGTTGTGCTTTATGTTTTGTTCATAGCATGTTTTTATTTGATTATTTCATTATTCTGTTTATTTTCCCCCGCCGCGCGATTACCGCAAAGCGGGGGATATAGAATTGGGTCCCGTCTGTCCGTCCGTCCGTCCGTCCATACGGACTCATAAAATTGAGGCGGCGGGGGATATTGCCGTTAGTGGCGAACACTTGTTTCATTTAGTTTCCTTAGTGTTTCCATATTGCACTTTCTTGCCCTCCCTGCCCTGTTTTATTGATTTTTCCGGCATTTCCCCATTTGTGGCCACACCCTCTTGTGCTTTGTTCCCCTGTATCTCACCTGATTTAGTTTATTTGATTATCCCCGTGCCTGCCTGCTCACCTGCCCTATACCGTCTTATCGATTTGCTTGTTTGTTACGCCCCTTATTCAGTTTCCTTGTTTCTTTGCACCTTTCCTCAGTCAACCTTTGTGATTTGTTTGCTATTTAAGCTCCCGGTTTTCTTTTTCCAGTGCTCGTCCTTCTCTCTGTCTTTCCTGAATTACTTTGCAGCCTCTTTTGAAGTTCAGTCTTCATGAATCTGATTTGTCTTTGTCCCTAGTTTTCCAGTTTGGGGTGACTTAAATGTCACTTTGCCCTCAGGTTTTTGGATTTTCTGCATATCTTTTTTTTTTTTTTTTTTACCCTGCCATTGCCTAACTTTTTTGAACTGTATTCTTCATGTGATTTTGATGTAGACTGCTTTCTTTTTTTGGAAGTAAACCAGTTTTTGCCATGTCACAGCTATCTGGGCCTGGGTCCATTCTCAGCCCTAACACCTTACCTTTGCAGCTTGAGGAGTGAGGCAAGGTCAGGGTTCAAATTACGCAGTGGCTGACGGGGGAGCCCCATTTTCCAGTGTGCACAAATACAATTCATAAATAAAAGTGTGTGATGGCGCGGTCAATTACAGGAATTACTGGGTTACTGTGAAAAACATTGGACTGATACCATTGTACTGCCAGTCATTTTTCATAAAGGCGTAAGTGAACGACAAATTTCTTGGAAGAAAATGTGCGCAAATTTGTTGATTAGCTTTATGAATGTGGCCCTAAAGACCTGAATATATATACCTGAAGACGCATAGATCAATGAAATCATAATTTGCCCACGATGCCCTAACCATCCTTATTTATTGCCCATTCTTTCTCCACTACCTCGATTATTGTGTCACTCATAACGTCCAAAAAACTTGGTCAACATGGTTATCATTTCGGTAGGAAATTCGGTAGGATTTGGAGGAATAATTTCTTGTCGCCTGTTCAAGGTCGCTTTCCTTAACATGCCATAAAAGGGGGGGGAGAGCTGTCGTCTATTTGACTGTGATGCTGTGGTGATGACCGCCTTTAACATTTGTGCAACTACCTCTCTAGTGCATTCTTATTTGACGTAAATGCAAGTCATGATGGTAACTTGAAAAAGAGACGGGCAAAAGTTACAATACTTAAATACATTATAAAAAAAATGCCACAATGTCCCCTAAATTGGCCAGCTAAACACTGTGTGCATAAACCTCCCTAAAAGGATCAATTTACTGGCCACAAACAGCTTTATTCTCACCATATAACCCATAAATCAATATCAACTCTGGATTTAAAAGAAAAGTTACATGCAGGGCTATTCACCAATTTGAACGGCATTCGGTGAGCTTTCTGCGGAGAAAAATCCTCAATTTGTCTTGAAATTTATAAAATAGCTGAACGTTATCATTATACAGGTCAAACGTTAGTTTAGCTTAGCTTAGGGGGTTGTCCATGGGCTAGCAACTGCTTGTAAGAAAGCCAAAAAAACATAGTTTTGGTAGCTTTGCTACCTTCTCCTCCTGTTCTTTCTTTTCTTTTCTTTTTTGACAACCACTTTGTTTAAATGGATTAACTGCTGCTGAGTTTGCAAATTTGCAAGTTAGTCTTATCCTCAGATTTTGATTACATGATCAAATCTAATAGAGACTTGACATTGGACAACGCATCTCCCAGCAATCACCTTGATAAATTTGCATATCAGTATGTAAGAAAAATATAAACGAAAATAAAAATATTCTGAATTCCATTAACAGTTTTTGAAACTTGAGTAGAATAAGCATGTACTAACTTTGTTATAAAATAATATGAATTATTATTACAAAAAACAATGGTAGAGATCAGTTTGGCTTCATGAGGGTTTATATAAGGAGTATCAACTTTTCAATGGCTGCTTTTTACATGGTGGACTCATGAAGGATTTGTCAAAATAGTTGGACTCCTAATTCTCCGTGGCTAATGGACGTATACTTCCGCTGACCTTACGGAGCATATCTGCGGAAAAAAAAAGAATAAAACTTAGCCGATAAGAGTGGGAGATTTTTAGAGCTCCCCCTAAACGCCTCAAGGGAGGCCTTCAGGGGAGCTCATGTCCTCTTCGGGGAGCCAAGCTCCCCTTAGCTCCCCCGTAACTTGAACCATGGGCAAGGCACTCATCAGTGTCCATAATGTCACTTCATTTGGATTTTTGCAGAAAATCTGACAGGATACCTACACGTATAAATCAGTCCACAGGTTGTTATAGGCAACCTAGAAAGTCAGTGAAGGTCTATTTTTTTTTTTTTTTTTTTTTTTTGTTACCATCTGATCACATGTTGGAAAGCAAATGGAAAAATGTAAAAAAGAAAAAGTTGCACAAAGCAAGTTTAAAAAGGTTATGTTTTGTATGAATGTTTGAAATAAGCATGTGAGCAATAAGCAAAAGTAAAGGATATCAGAAAATGAGAAAATACTTTTTTTCACAGCATTGTAACTCCAAAGGAATTCATGGGAATAGCAGACAAAGGTCTAATCTACAGTATATCAGCAGGAGACACAGCAGAGCTGTGCGCTGAGCGCTCTGAGGAGAATGAGACAAACAATATCTATGATAGTGCATTGGCAGACAATAAAATGAATCAACCTAACTGCCTTTCCTACAGAGATTGGAATATTCATAACTCTGATCTATGATTATGGAAATAGACATACTTTACGTTTAGAGTACAAAGGAAAGATACGAATATCTAAATAATTTTTAGAATTGGTGATCATTTTTTCTTGTGTAGTTGCTCATTATGATAAATCAACTGACAATAAGGAACATTAACACATCACGCATTTTATTGTTCATTTCTTGAATCACTAGACTATAGTTCATATTTCCTGCTGTTTTGGTCTGTATTATGTCTAAATGAGCTGCTGCAAATGCAAATATATTTTATTTGTACCATGTCTCATTATGAAATTATGAGGCAGCATTTTCACAGCCAACCAGCTCATTTAGGTTTAAAGATATTGCTGCTCATTTCACTGTCTATGTGGGTGAACATTGATATCTCCATTTCCTGTTTGAGGTCACGTTAACCGAGTGTGCCAATCAGCAATTTGAAGATACAATAAAATCTTAAATTTTAATGTACTTGAAGTTGCTGCTATTGTACTACATGAAGTAGATTATTATCACTTTTTTAATTCAATGTGAGCACAATGTGTAGATGACATGGACTTAATGTTACGTTCTTGCTTATTATTGCTGCCACTGGGATTCTAGACCACAGAATACACTCCAGGAACCTGGAGAAGAACAGATGTTCATTTGGAGAATCCAGAGTACCACACAAGATGGTTCTTCAAATATTTCCTGGGAAAAGGTGATTTCATTCAGCTTTTCATTACATCTGCATGCACAGTTTGTCTAGATTTATACATGTTTCTGCATTCATACCGTCAGGCTAGTCAATCTGTCAGTCGTTTTTACCCCTGGAATAAGCGACGCTGAGGATGGATTGTTTTGATGATACTCAAGCGTCACTCACTAATCAATCAATCAATTAATCACTGAATCAATTTGCCATTAGCACAACCGCAGACGGTAAGATTCACAAACAGCTTATCCAGGAGTTAACGATGGTGTCCCTTTGATTAGTTGTATTTTTGTTATGTCATGTATTTAAGTATTTTTCAAATTCAGTTTATTTCATTTGGTTCTCTTTGTGTTTCCGTGCTCCTTCCTTCTTACGCTCCCCGCTTTGTTTTCTTCATTATTACCCATTTGTTGCCATACCCTCCTGTGCGCAGTGTGTCGCACCTGTTTCAGTTTTCTGATTAGCTCCCTGATGTCTCCTCACCTGCCCTGTAATTAGTGTAAGTGTTCTGTGAATACTTATTTTATATTGGTGATACAAAGTTGGGATGCTGTGTAAAACGTGAATAAAAACAGAATGCAATGATCCTTTTTGAACTATATTCAATTGAGTACTCAACAAAGACAAAATGTTTAAGGTTCAAACTGAAACTTCATTGTTTTTTTGTAAATATTCACTCATTTTGAATTTGATGCCTGCAACCCCTTCCAAAAAAGCTGGGACAGGGGCATGTTTACTACTGTGTTACATCACCTTTCCTTGTAACAACACTCAATAAGCCTTTGGGAATTGGGGACACTAATTGTAGATGCTTCGAAGGTGGAATTCTTTCCCATTCTTGCTTGATGTACGACCTTAGTTGCTCAACAGTCCAGGATCTTTGTTGTCGTATTTTGCGCTTCACAGTGCGCCACACATTTTCAATGGGACACAGGTCTGGACCGCAGGCAGGCCAATCTATTACCCGCAATGTTTTACTACGAAGCCACGCTGTTGTAACATGTGCCGAATGTGGCTTGGCATTGCCTTGCTGAAATAAACAGGGATGTCCCTGAAAAAGACATTGCTTGGATGGCAGCATATGTTGCTCCAAAACCTGTATGCACCTTTCAGCATTAACGATGATGATGAGCCCAGGCCCAGAGAAGCTGTTTCTAGGTGTTTTTGATATATGGCTTTCGCTTTCCATGGTAGAGTTTTCATTTGCACTTGTAGATGTAGTGACGGCTGTTAAATGACAATGGTTTTTCGAAATGTTCCTGAGCCCACATGGTAATATCCTTTCCAGAATGATGTTGATTTTTAATGCAGTGCTGCCTGAGGGACCGACGGTCGTGGCCAGTCAATATTGGTTTTCAGCTTTGCCGCTTACGTGTAGAGAATTCTCTTGATTCTCTGAATCTTTCGATGATATTATGGACAGTAGATGATGAAATCCCTGAATTCCTTGCAATTGCAGGCTGAGAAATGTTGTTCCTCAACTGGTTGACTATTTGCTCACGCAGTTGTTCACAAAGTGCTGAGCCTCGCCCCATCCTTGCTTGTGAACCACTAAGCCTTTTGGGGAGGCTTCTTTGATACCTAATCATGACACTCACCTGTTTCCAATTAACCTGTTCTCCTTTGGAATGTTCCAAACAGGTGTTTATTCCTCAACTTTCCAGTCTTTCATTGCCCCTGCCCCAGCTTTACATGTTGCAGACATCAAATTCAGAATGAGAGAATATTTCCAAAAAAACTATGAAGTTTATCAGTTTGACAATTAAATATCTTGTCTTGGTAGTGTACTCAGTTGAATATAGGCTGCAAAGGATTCGCAAATCATTGTATTCAGTTTTTATTCCCATTTTACACAATATTCGAACTTAATTGCAATTGGGGTTTGTACTTCAAGTTTTTGTATTTATTAACTTTTTTTATCATTATCATTTCTGTTAGGATTCTACGTGTCTTTGTGTCCTTTTGCTCTCCCCACCAACTTTCCCCAGTCTGTCAGTTATTCGATAGTTGATTGTTTGGTTGTTTCCTATTTGTGGCCACACCTCCCTGCACCGTTTCAGCACATCTCACCCACAACCCACTGTTATTAGTGTCTTTGCCACCCCCTTTTTAAGTCTACAAGTTGCGTGTTTGTCAGCCAATTGTTCTGTGTCTACAATATGAGCATTTCTTGCATTTCTTGATTCCTGAGGTTCTCTGGTTACAGTTTGGTTTGTTTCTTGTTTTATGAGTCTGTTTTGTCCCTCATGTCCAATTGATTACCTCTGTTCGATTTCCTGCCTGGCTTTTTGAACACTGACCTGTATTTTGTTTTGGCTTTGGTGTACCTCCTTTGTGGTTTTTGGCAATTGGACTGTGCACTGTTTACGATTCTGGATTTACCCTCCTTTATTGCTTTCTCACTGCCTGTGTTTGACCTGGATTGCCTGATTATAATTCTAAAACCTCTGAACTGGAATATCCTCTAAACTTGAGTTCTGAGCCTGCCTTATGTCACATACATATATCATTGGCAAAAGGCAGGATTTTAAATGCTTAATGAGAAAATAAGGATAACGTTTTGGGCTCCATCTTCTATCCGATGCAAAGCAGCACCAAGTGCAATGCAAGTGTCTCTGCTAGGTTCAGACCAAATCAGTGTCATTTTCCCCTGGGGAAGTTGATCATAAAATAAAGTGTGGTCAGGTGCATTATTGGCACCTATGGTATGAGGAAGCAGCTGAAAACAGTTGCGCAATTAACGAAAAAAAAAAAACCTAGTTCTAAGTCAACGTACCAACAATTTACTGTTATTTTGAGGGCAAATTTTTAGCCCCTAACACAAAGTAGAGGGGCGATACGTGAATGAATTTCATCCTTCCGCCTGTCTGTCCGCCTGTCTGTATGCCCATCATGCGTCATCTCCGGGCCAAAAACTGTTCAACATTTTTCCATGAAATCTATACATCATATTGTGTAGACATGCCATTTCATACTTCCGTCTGTCTGTCCATCCTTTCATCACATTCTGTCTCGATGCCAGAACGACAAAACCTATCAATATTTTCAAATGGAATTGAATATATTAATACATTTTGTTGCATAGATGGGCCAGTTCATACTACCATTCCATCCTTTAAATGCTTTTTTTTACTGGTTCCTGAAGTTGTTTTGGAAAATGAGCCAATCCTTAGCTGGGAATCTGGGTATTTCATGCTTTTTAAGTCAGCAATATGCGCCAATGAGCCATTATTGTTATTATATTACATTATTCTTCTTTATCATTTTAGGAAATTATAGTGATCAGATTTTTATATTTACATCCAGCAATTAGAACCCCATTGCATTTACCTGTTATTCTATGACTGAACAAAATTATTTTAATTGCAAACAATGTAATTTAAGGGAAATTCAATGATTTGACACATACTGTGTTTCACTCACAGCTATGGGACAATGCGCAATTTCTAAATGGAGGTTGTTGAAAGATGTAATGTTATCAATGGATAGTGGTGTACCGTAAGCAGGCATGCTAGAGACTGAATGCTAGTTCAGCATAAAAGGGAATACTGCCCATCCCAAAGCATGCTGAAGAACAGCTGTCTCCTTATCCACTTTGTTAGAAGCAACATACCTCATTAGAGGCCTTGCAGAGAAATTGTGATGATGTTTCCTCGATGTGGCATGAGTTAGAATGGGACTAGAACCATTCCCTTCTTGAAAACAAACCAATCAGGAAATTTTAGATTAGATGTTACCGGAGAATCCCCACCCTGCCCCCATACTCCAATAAAGGCTGTTTAGTGCTGAGATATGGCAACTTCATATTAGTATTCCTATGTTGAAGCATTTGTGTGACTTTTCTCCCCTTGAAATCATTAATATCAAATGGAAAATCTAGATGTATTAAGTTCTTCAGAAAAATTATTCAGCATAATGGAGGAACAGGACACAAATGAACAGAAACAAAGAAGATGCCGGGTAATGATTCCAGTCATAGTAATGGGAGCCATCTCTCTGGAGAAACGGAGGAGCTTGACATTCAGGGCCATTATTCAGAGCAGAGTGTGAGGTTCTGCAGACTCGTCCTTCCATCTAACACGATTCAAATATGACTGGCTCCTCTTATTATAATCTTGTCAACATTGCTATAGATCAGCCAGCGTGACTCTTAATGATGGAGGTCATTAAAAATGCATTATCCGCCTTTTGTCCAGCAGCTACACCAGGGTGCTCTCGGGGCAGAGAAAAGGACAGCAACATTAAATCAAGTTAATTGATAAAATCAGGATGGATACCTTGGATTCAGCTACCAGAAGAACAAAGTCATGGTTTTAATTGAATCTTGGAGTTACTCTCTCTTACACTGAATATTACTGCGTCAGCCAAGTTGAAGGTTTTCTGAGTTCCTCCTTAGTTATTTAAAGGTTATGAACAAGGTTGTAGTCTTCACAGATGTGCAAGAGTAACATTCAGTTGGTAGAACAAAAATGGGGCCCTATTTTAACAATCTAAGTGCATGGTCTGAAGAGCGTGGTGCAAGTGCATTTAGGACGTGTCCAACTCCATTTTCACTACTTTAACGGCGGGTTGCCTGAGGGTAAACTAAGGTGCAAGGTTGGGGTTGGACTAAATCTCTTAATTAATCATAGGCATGTTTTGGGTGTAAAATGAAATAAACCAATCACAGTGTCATCTCCCATTCCCTGAAAAGGCCAGGTGGGCTTGTACCTTGGTGAATAACTAGTATAAAATTGGAAATTCCCAGAAGCAGAAAAAAATCTCTGCAGAGGACTGAGACCTGCACATGCGCAAAGTGAAAGCGTGTGAGCAAACCCATGCTGAAAGTGTAGAAAGCTGATCACTGTGATCTCCAAAGATGTACGTAATAAGAAATATTTTTAAGCTATTGTTCAAAATGGTTTTACTCATATCCAGATGTTAAAAATACTTACCATGAATCCTGGGGCAGCAATTTGACTTTACATTACATCACATTCCGTACTTGTAAGACAAGCAAACAAAAATAGTTTTTAATTCAGGGTTGCCTGTAGAAAAAAAAAAATATCCACAATAGTGATAATAATAACGCGCGGAAGGGGAAAGACCAAGAGAAATTAAGATTTAAAAAAACAGCCAGTGAGAAAGAAACAAAAATAATGTTATTTTGATTACACCACCGTAACCCTTAAATAATATCCAACAGGACTGAAAAGAACTTGCTTCCACTTGGCTGATGATTGAAGGTCAAGTCTGACAGATAGAAAAAAATTTGGATTCTTTATAGAAGGAGACAAAGTCATCTGTTGCTTTTGCTGCTACATAATAGTGCAGCTTTTAGGGCTACTTTGTTTGTCTGCCAAACTGAAAATAATAATAAAGACTATTCAAGTGACATGCAGAGTTTTGTATTTGATAGTAGAAACGGGACATATGGGTTGCAGGTAGCCTACTGTATGAATGGATCAGGTTGCATTCAAAATTGATTTTTCAGGTAATTTTGAGTAACGGGTCGACCCATGCACAAGCTATCCAAGTTGTGAAGAGTATTTTCAGCACTTCAAACATTTTTCCATTATAGTCTGTGTTCCATGTGATGGAAAGAAAATCCACACACTGTTTTGGAATGATGTGCCATGTATTTTATACAACGTACATAGGCTAACCATTGTTCCAAACAGCCAGCCTTCCAGGGTGGATCCTCTGGAAGGCAGCAGGAGTTCCCCATTATTAAGGAGTTGTGGCTTTATCCCAAATAATTTCTGAATACCTGTGTGCATAACCTAGCATGTTTAATTGCAAATTATCTGATTTAAGTAGCCTACATCACTGCATGCTCTGATGTGGCGATATTGATCCCACATGTAATTTTCAAATATCTTGACAATAATCTTGCATACAATAATCTTCATTTTTAATCCTTTGCATGTGTGGGTGCTGCTGCTCATCCCATAACAAGCAGAGTGTTGGGCACTCACCAACAAAGGCACATATTACGATCTTACGAGCCCTTATATTAGCGGTCAAAAACTGACCATTGACTTTTGACCAGGTTTTTGTTTGTCAACCATCCGATCTATTTCAGCTGCCTGAAGATAGCAACGTGCCTTCAATGTGCCTGACCACACCTTATTTTAAGACCAACATGGCCATGTGCGCTCAGTTTGGAGCAAATATATTGTATTAATGTAAACTTGGGCCCGGATTGACAATGAGTTTGCCAAACGTAAACTAGCAAAGACACTTGTTTCATGTGTTGCGTTACTATGTGCTGGGTGTAAAATAGAGCCAATAAGGGTACTTGCACTCAGTTTCAAAATGTAGGCAAAATTGTTCAGTGTTCTCCAGAAGGAGCAGCCAGTGGCAACCGTCATCATAGTTATTTTATCTGAGACCTCACGCACATCCAAGAATCCTGATCCCAGACAAACTGAATTGAGCTTCTGGCTTCTTTCTCTGCTGTGTTTCTGGATTTACTGTGTTTTGCTTTTTTTTTTTTCAACAGTCCATCAAAATTATGTGGGTACAGATGCAGAGAAGAACCCCTTCTACCTGTCTGTTGTTCTGTCTGACCAGAACAACCAGCGGGTCCCTCAGTACAGAGCCATATTGTGGAGGAAGATGGTGAGAGACTGAAAGAAAAGAAAAGAGGGATAGGGATCTCCATTTTCATTCAGACTGTTTCTGCAATAAACACATAAGAAACTCCACAATCACATGAAGACCAGAAAGGAAAATATGATCAGAGTCCAAATTTTGCATTTTTGTTTATTTTATATTTTATATATTATTATAATATTTATACTATATACAATGATATATATTATTCTAATATTTTATATATTTCATATTTTTTGCACATTTTTTCAGTGCGTTGTTTCTAAAATCATTTTAAATGTTGAATTCATCATTTCTCCACTACATTGAAATGTGACACTGATCATTTTTCCATTGTGGTCTTAATACGAATAATAATATATCCTAATATCCGAACCTTACTCAAAAATATATCGCATTAAAGAAAACAAATACCCTTTAACCCAACACTCAGCTCCCAATTCAAATATTTCATTTTTTTCATGAGCGTTCAAAACATGCTAAAACAATTTTCCACACCGATCAATATTTCCTAATATTCAAACCCACTATTAACTGCACTTCCATGGACCAACTTGCAAAACGCATATTTCTTAGTGCTATCCGTGTGCAGTTCTAATGTAAAGTCAGCAAGTTCAGAAAAATCACATTGCATTACAATTGAAATTTGTGACCCAGAGATATATTTTTTTCTGTCTCAGGCCAATAACAAACTGGGGCCTGTCCATGGATAAAATGAGTCCAACCGTGCCTTAGCAGCCATCTCCTCAACAAATATCCTCCATTGCAATCCACCACATTGTTAAACCCCTTGTGAGGGAGCATTGTTTGTTTTAGCTAAACATCCTGCTACTACTGATGTTTTCTCTGATCATCCTTATATATTGGACATTTGTACACACTAAGCGCAGGTGCTCTTCGTGTTTATTTTTAAAAGACAGTGAGTCAGAAAGACTCCCTCTTTCAGCCAGTTACCAAGTACTGCTTCCGTGAATCTAAAATTATGAAGGAACCTCCTGGCTGTTGCATGGTCTGCTCACTTTTTGCTAAGTATTGGTAGCACCTGCTATATATCCTGCAGAACACTCTCCTGTTCTCTGGAGAAACGCTCACCTGTGCGCTGAGGCAGCACTATATCTCACCCTTCTGCTTGCTGGAATAGAGCCAGCCCAGAGGCCCTGGGTGAAATGAGGCTGCTGTGCAGTGTAGCTGTTCAAAAAGGTTTTGACTGATCAAAACGTGAAGGAGAGCAGCTTTTTCTCGCCGTAACAGCCTGTGCTCCAGGCTAAACCCCCCTCACTACACCAAAGTGAAACAGCCTCAAAGGCCCTCAGCTTGGCTGCAACTTGGTGTGGCTGGTTGTGTTTAAGCTTTTGACGCTCAATTGGTTTCCAATGGTCAACAATTGGCATAAATATTGAGGTTTTCTCTGGCATTTATTTACAATATAAAAATTCTGTGCAAGATGTTTCTAAAATAGTAAAGGTTGTCTACAGTCATCACCGCAGATGTACAGGAAACCACACACTCTACCGTCGATTCCCATTATCTATGCCTTATTGAGAGCAATTCTACAGAACAGACATAAAAAATTCACAACAGATTGGGATGTGAGATTGAGTACTCGATCATTGTCCTTATCGTCAGTTTGTTAAGTCATCAACTATTCACTCTTGCTCATACTATCAACTTACTCTTGTTTACTCAGCAGGTGATGAGGCTAAGGACCTGACTTTTCAGGAACAGTTTGAAGGCTCTATTCTCAACAGGACATTACAGTTGGTCATTGGAGTGAAGTTGCAGCAGGGAGTATGCTAAACACGAACAATTACAAATGGTCATGCATTAATTTGCTCAACATATTTTGCCTGCTGTCCATGTGGAGTCCTGTTTTGGATAGATTCTCACCTGAAAACAGTTCCTTATCTGCCATATCTGGTGAGGGAAGGCTGAATTGATTTTTTCCTCCAATCTCAGAGCTGTTTGTTTAAGACTCTGCCCTCCGTTACAGGGAACAATGAAGATATGCCTTCCTTACTGTCCTACAAAAACACTGTCAGTCAAGTCCATCTTAAGGTCAGTACTTTCAAGTGTGCTTCACATTCAACAGTCCCTCTCACTTCATGCTACTTAAAAGTAATGTTATGTCTCATAGATCAATTTTTCATGTCTACATTTCTATATATTTTCTTAAACAGAGAATGTCCTTGAGTCTAGTCCCTCTTTTACAGCCGAGAACAAGTATAGGTATTTTCTGATTTGGCCGGCTTAAAATATTACTGTATTTATTTATAAATGGAAATTTGTTGACGTGAGAGCATTTGCATATTTAGTAGGATATGTTAGAAACTATAGGTAAACAAATACTAACTGAAAATGGGGGCGAGAGGATTGACTAAGAAAGCCTATGTGAATGGGGCTGAACAGTTTATTGAATCACAGATTTTTTTCCCACCATAATTATAATAACTGCCACCATGCGGAAAACGGGAAAACTTGCACCTTTTTTCAGTCTGGAACATACCTGGGGCAGTCGTAAACAAATAGCAATCAAATATGGGAGGTGATACGGAATGTTTCTGGAAAATAAAAAGAAACCCACTGATAACAAGGTCTATGTGTGATGTGCAAATTGGAGATTATATGTTAAGGTTGGCTAAATCATCACCTTTTAACCACTGATTACGATTACTCTCAACCTGTTCCAGTATATCTTGCTGAATGATCAATTAGCTCTTTGTGAACACAGAAGAAAGGGGGAAAAAATCTGATACAGCTACGGTGGATAGAACTTCCGTGTTTTCCTTGGTGAATGGGGATGCCCTTTAGCAGAGACTAAACGCTGCACAGAAAAAGGAATTGCCAGCAATTGGCCTGTTCGCAAGTGAGAAACTGATGAGGGTATGATTGTAAGAGCTGCAAAAAAAATCAGTTACTGCTGGCAACTAATAGCTACTGATCTGCATGGAGGTAGAAGCATCACAAGTCACTGTGTGCAGACTGAGAGGCAAATTACACTGTCTGCACTTGTAATGTGAACCTTTCATCAGTACCAAGAACGGCAAGGTGGAATTAAAAATTACAAAAATGAGTCTCATTCATTTTGGTATCAAGATTAATGGACTGACAAGAAAAAGGTAAAACTTTAGCAGTATGAAGGAAATTATAAAAATTGTAGACCCTCATTTTGGAAGCCAAGCAGTGGTATGGGACTGTACAGTACAGCTGCATCTATTATCGGTTCAGTCTTTATTGTAGTCAGTGATCGTTGCTGAAGTGGATGAAATATTTGGTCCACCAGTAAAAAGAGATTCTACAGTGCTCATTGATTGGAATTATGCAGTAAAATGAAGCAAGACAATCCAAAACATACTACAGACTTAAAGACCTTATTTGGAAGAAATGGTGCATGTGTTTGAAATGCTTTCAACTCAAAATGAAAGTAGGACAAAACTCCAGCAAACATGCAATTACTGAAAGAAGCGGCTATGAAACCTTTGCTGAGTGTCCTGAAGGATCATATTACAAATCTAGTCATATGCTTGAGTTTCAGATTCAATTTAGTTGTGTAAGAAGTATCTATTCAATTCAAAAAGCTTTATTTGTCCCCAGGGCAATTAAAGGCACATAGAGCTGCAAGTAAACAACATAAACACTGAAACAACTGTAAACAAAGGACGAGAGAAAAAAAAAACAATCAGCACAGCATTCAATCAGTTTTCAATCAGTATGCAGTGAAATAATGACCTGGCAAGTCAATGGGGCCTTACCCAAAATATATTTGGTTAAAGTTGTGACCGTTTAGAAAATGCATTTAAAAACTGAATGCACTGATTTCTACATTTACGATGACTTGTATTTTACCAGCACATGGAAAGACAAGACAGTTAGGGCCTGATTTACTAAGCCCTTCAGCACATGCAGAATCTTTTTGTCGGTGCAAAACCAGAAACCTTGCCACTGATTGGTGCAAGGCAAGTACCCTAGCCAATCATGGGTAATGTTATTGGTTTTGCTCAGGCTAAAAGATTCTGCATGTGCTAAAGCTCTTAGTAACTTAATTTGATTTGTGAATACAAATCTATTCTCGAAATACAGGCCTGGAATGAATTTTAAAAAAAGTTGGGATGGGGGCAAATTATGACCAGTAAGGAGGTAAAAAAAAAAAAAAAAAAAGAACATGATGTAAACCTGCATCTGGGAATGGTCTTGTCTAGGGTTGGGAATTGAAAACCGGTTCCGACTTAGAACCGGTTCCAATTGATTGATTCCATCGGAATAGTGCACCTCCAATCACACTGGGTTTAAAGTGCTTGAAAGTCTGAAAAAAAGATACTGAAACAAGACCTGTGTCATTTTGTAGGTCTTAGTGAGCAGATAAAGAAAATGGAAAAATTTTTAAAATCTGTGGGGAATTTTTGGAGAAAATCCATTTTTTATGTGGCAGTCATCTTGAATTGCAAAATCCTAAGAAAGGGGTTGATAATTGCAAGCCATCATGTTTTTATTCGATAGTTTGACTTATTACATAATCGTATCACAGGGTCAGATTGGTGAAAATACAAAATGGTAACCGAATTTATTGTGAAAAATATTAAAATATTAAATCCCTGAATATAACCCATCATGTTGCTCAAAATGTTGATCAGCTTTAGTCCAATAGTCCAAAACTCTCCTTTTGTATGGTTGGAACTATTGGCAGCTGATTACGTCATGTATAATAGGCCTTTTCATTCATTACCTGAGCTGGAGTGGAAGTAATGCCCATGTCGTTTTCATCATTATTCCTACTTGGGAGTTAATGCAGCTTAAAGGTTGCATAACCTTACATTCATAAAAGCCAGAGCATGTAGAAGATAGGCCTTACCATGACTGACGTCCTACCATTATGGATCGCAGCGAAGCTCGCTCAAGAGTTTGTTTGCTTTGCTTTCGTAAAGGGAGTTTCTCTCATTGTGGGTGAAGTTCACCTCATCAAAACAATTCAGGATAACATAATATATCAGTATGACGCACATGACTGCCATTTATCAACATCACTTTGTGACACTTGTAAAACAAAGGTTTATAAGATGGCAAGGTAATCTTGACCATTCAAGTAATGTAGCTTGATCCATTGGCCGCGTTTCTGACCGGAGATTCTTTTATCAAAATATATAAGGGATAATTAACGAGAAGGTGTGCATTCCACGGTTTTAATGCATGACGCGAAGGCAAATAACCACCCGACGCAAAGCGAAGGGTGGTTGCCTCCGCGAAGTGCCTTAAAACCGTGGAATGCTCACCTTCGAGTTGATTAACCCGCTTATACCATGGTCGTTTGCCAGCAATAGCAAATCGCAGCATTCAGAAATGTTTGGTTAAAGTGTTGCGCTAAAAAAAAAACGAGTTGGTAATCATTAAACAAGCGCCGCGCCTCTAGGAGCCAGACACCCAGCTGTGTTAGCACTGATGAGCCCACGTATGCTGCCTACAGGGAACAATTAATTAAGCAATTACCAAAGTCAAAATTTTGGGTGATAATACTTGTGATCCGAATGAGCGAGAGTGAGGTAGGAAAATAAAGGTCCATCAGGTTTGTTGGTAAACTTACGTAATGCAATGTTATCGTTTCGCAAGCTATACTATCGTTAATGGGACCCGGCTAAGGTGCGTACAAATCAAGAGCTAAGCCGAGCACCCAGGGGATACTGATATTCAGTGAGCCAACCACCGCAACTTCCCAGCGGTGTAACGTTGCAGCGTACTTAGTACTACTGCCTCATGGATAGGAACAACGTTCGTCTCGCAACCACTTCACGAATATAAACAGCGGAAGACTGTGTAGAACTACTTTTTTCCCCTCAAAAAACTACTCAGGAATTGTTAGAAGAATTGATAAGGAATTGGATTGATAAGCAGAATCGCGATGGCATTGATATTGATAAAATCTTATCAATTCCCACCCCTAGTCTTGCACATTAGGAGCAACGATGGGTCGAGATTCGCCAATTTGCCTGCAACTGCGTGAGAAAATCAATTAAAGATTTGCAGTGTTCCTCAAAGAAAGATAAAAAGGGATTAAAAATTGTTTACATTTAATTCAATGATATTTGCCAATCAGAAGCAGTGCCCCCGAATTATATGAAACGCTGCAGCTTCTCTTTTAGCCTTCTTTCTGAATCAGAAGTTACTGATGCCTTTTTGATACTTGACCCAAAAAAGTCTGCTGGTGCTGATCTTTTGGAGCATAGATTGTTGAGGATAGCCACTCCAATTATAGCTCAGCCTTTCATTTTGCTTGGAAATTGTACCAAAGATCTGGAAAACTGCTATTGTGCTTCCACTGCATAAAGCCGGCAACATTAGAGACCTTAATAATTACCGCCTAATTTCCAAGCTACCTTGTTTAGCCAAGATTGTTGAATCCTTGGATAATTGCCAGCTTATTTTTAAATAGAACTTGCATTTTAAATATTTTTTAGTCTGGGTTTGTGCTGTGTGTGATTTGGCTCAGAAGTTGGAAATTGGGGCTGGGAATAATGTCATACCCGAGCTGACTGCGTTCTATTAAGTAAGTCGAAAAACTGACTTGAGGTCTGTGGGGTGTCCTCTGGCCAGGATAGCCTTTATTAGGTATTGTTAGCAATACTAGTTGATAACATCGCATTACTCTGTATTTTTTGCGTGCCAACACCGGAGTTACTAGTCCACCGATAAACTATATTCAGCACTGTGTGTATGACTGATTTAATGAAACACAAAAATCATAGAATTGCAAATATACAGTCTGTTATTACAGCTTTCGCTTAATGTTGATTTATGGTGAAGCCATCTTGAACTCGGAACTCAGGGTAGGTGAGGAATCTCCGACTTTCCGAGTTGGAAACCCGACTTCAGGGAGTGATTTTTGAAATTGAAATTTCCGACTGGGAGCTCGGAAATCCCAACGTCCCTGTACAAATCTAACACAGCTGGTCACAGTACTATATATCCTGCATCTGTTGTTGTGAACAGTATTGTTTGTGCCCTTGATGGTGGACAACATTATGCTGCCCTGTTTATTGACCTATCAAAGGCCTTCAACACAGTTGACCATTCCATTTTAGGAGATAGACTAGCCTCTGTAGGGCTAGATCCTGCATACGGTTCTCAAGTTATCTTTCAAATGGAGCATAATTTGTTGAAGCACACTCAATTTGATCACTGGAGGCGTCTAAAGGGGTACCACAGGGCTTGATTTTAGGACCTTCACTTTTTACCTTGCATATCAATTATTTGGTGTCATTTGATAATGGCTATAAGGCACACTTTTATGCGGATGATGCAGTACTTCATTCTGCTGCTTTTTCATTGGATGAGGCGTGTTCTGCCTTGCAGACAGCCTTTGATTCCTTTCAACACTCAATTCTGGAGCTTAAATTAGTTTTAAATGCGGAAAAAAGTAAATGTATGACTTCCTCTGGATCTCGTTCATTGAAGGAAAATACAGTGCTTTACAAATTTATAAGAACACCTGTCATGAAAATGAGAAAACACAAATATTTTAGAAATTTGTCAAAAACTTGTTTAAAACTAAAAGTGATATTGTTATTTCTTTTGCAAATAACAAACTGAAACAACTAAATAGGTCTTATTCACACATAAAAACCGAAACAAAAGTTAATAGTTTGTATAGCCTCTTTTGGCCGTGATAACTGCTTGCATTGTTGCAATCAACCACTAAAACTAATATTTTTATGGTCAGGAATGCAAGCAAATAACGGTTATTTGGCATCTTTATCAAATAATAATAATGTGCTTAACTATTTTTTCTGCTTTTTTTAAATTTGAAAATTCATGGAGAACAATAATTATTATATTTTCAGCATTAAAAATATAATTTCAATTAAAGAGCTTGCATATACTAGTGGATTAACCATTACAGAAACATAAAAAGTTATTTTGATAATTACCAATTCTGTTAATTTAGGGAAGCTGTGGCATAAACCTTACATTGGGTGGTGATCTAATACATTTGTTAAGCACTGTAAATTTAGAATTTGCATTTTGACTGGCGCTGGAGTCAGAAAGGGTTACCATACAGATACCTTGGGATATTTGTTGATGAAAAGCTGTCTTTTAAAATACACATTGATGAAATGACAAGGCAGTTAAGATGTAGAATTAGGTTCTTGTATAGATTGTGTTTCTCAAGTGATAACAGGAAGCTTTTAATTCAGTCTACCATCTTGTCTGTGCTTGATTATGGTGATGTTATCTACCTGCACGCTGCTCCTACCACTTAAAAGCTTGATATGGCCTGTCTTGCAGCACTTAGGTTTATTACAGAGGATGTCAGAACCCATGATTGTTCTCTTTATAAGGCTGTGGGTTGGTCATCCTAAGCTCTTAGGAGAAAGCAGCATTGGCTTACTTTCATTTGCAAAGCAATTGTACAAAGATTACCAAATTATCTGACATCTTTCATAAAATGGTGTTTAAGCCACTAACAAGCCAGGTCTGCAGACTGGTTGGTTCTCGAGGTCCCCCACATTAAAACTGAACTTGGAAAAACTGCTCTCTGCCACTGTACGCCAAGGACATGAAACAAGTTTCAAGAGTCCTTTAAATTGAATAAATTAATCTCACCACAGAAATTCAAAAAGGTGATAAAAGATTTAGAGGTTGTGGTTTGTGATTGTTTTAATTAATTTTGCCATAAATTGTATTGTTCTATGATGGTTTTATTGTTAAATATTTTTGTATATTGTCCGTACTTCATGACAATGTATTGTTCTCTGTTGTGAACAGGGCATCATTGCAAATGAGACTGATGTCTCAGTGGAGTTCCCTGTATAAATAAATAAATAAATGCTTACGGATCTTTCAACATCTATGATGCATACTATAAGTGAAAGATTTAAGGAATCTGGAGGAGTTTCTGAGCATAAATGCCAAGTGCACAAGCCCTAAGCTGAATACCCATGATCTTCAATCACTCAGCACGGCTTCAAGTATCTTCTTTTATTCATTACTGATATAACCATAGGGTCTCAGCATTACTTTGGCAAAGTACTGTAATGCATAGTTACACACAAATAGCACAAATGCTAGATGAACCGTGCAAAAGGAAAGCTTCATGTTAATACCGTCCAGAAGTGGCATCAACTTCTCTGAGCTCGGAGGCATCTGCAATGAATCATCTGCATCTGTGGAAGTGTGTATGTGGTCACTCAAATCAATATCTCATGTCTGTTTAAAAAGAAATGGATGTCATATGTGGTGGACAAAAGAAGGAAACGACCATTCAGATTTTAACCAAGTCCAAAAGCCATGCTCTGTCATTGTATGAGGCTGCCTGTGCTCCCAGCATGGGTAACTTGCACTTCTGCGAAAGCAAGAGATTTTGGGGCAATATATTTTGCCTTTTAGACAACACCGTGTCTGCAATGAGAACTATTTTGAAACAGAAAATGTGACCACGGAGACCATGAGCTGTAGCACACATTAAGACCTGTTTGCAGGAAGAATGGGACAAACTTTTGCTAGAAATGCACAGTCACTTTGTATCCTTAGTCTTTGAACCTATTAAGTGTTGTAAAAAGGATTTTCAACATTACACAGGTGTACTATTTTTTTACTTTACTGTTCCTGTTTTTCTAAATATGCTGAATCAAAATTAAAAAGTGCTTATTCAGAAAAATCAATAAACTTCATGTGGTGAAACATAAAATAATGTCCTATTTTATTGTTTTAAATGCAATATAGGTCAAGGATGATTTACAAATCACTGTCATTAGTTTTCATTATTATTTAATGTGTCTTCCCAGCTTTTTTACCGATTTGGGGTTTTACTTGGGCTGACTTTGTTGCTGTGGCATAGCTCGGTCTCTCCTTAAATGCAGACACTGAATTTTTCCTCATCGTGAATGTTTCAGAGAAGATTTCAAGGAGAAATAATCTAGTTAAATGCAAATGTTTTGGAACATTTGTGTACAATTGACCAATTTGCTCTAGAAATTTAGCATTTCAAACATGATCATGCATTGATATACTTTACCCTAATCTAAGTCCATTTACTATGCCTTTCAACTAGTCATCATTAAACTTGTATCACTGCTGTCATTTTTAACTGGTTCAATTGGTTAAACGCTCTTGATTTCTGGCTGGAACAGGTCTCAAAAAAGTTGGGACAAAGGCAAAAAAAGTGCTGAAAAAGCAATTAATATGGAAGAAAATCTGCTGATAGAACATTTAGCAAGTAATTAAGTTAACTGGCATCAGGTGTGTAACATGATTGGCTATAAATTGAATGCCTTAGAGAGGCCGAGCGTCTCAGAAGTAAAGCTGGCCAGAGGCTCTCCAACCTATGAAGGCTTGCATAAAAAAAGTGTGGAATACCTTAAAAACAATGTTCCTCAATGTCAAATTGCAAAGGCGTTGAAGGTCTCATCATCAACCGTGCATAACACCATCAAAAGATTCAGAGAAACTGGAAAAATCTTGGTGTGTAAGGGACAAGGCCAAAGACCATTACTAGATGCCCGTGATCTTCGGGCCCTCAGACACCACTGCATCACTCACTGGCATGATTCTGTCATTGACATTACTGAATGGGCCCAGGAATAGTTCAAGAAACCACTGTCTGTCCACAGTCTGCGTGCCATCCAGAAATGCCTCCTAAAACTCAATCATGCAAAGATGAAGCTATTATTTAGCATGATCCAGAAGCACTGCCATGTTCTGTGGGCCGAGGCTCATTTAAAATGGACTGTAGCAAAGTGGCAAAGTGTCTTGTGGTCAGACGAGTCCAAATTTGACATTCTTGTTGGAAATCATGGATGTCGTGTCCTGCGGGCTAAAGAGGAGAAACACCACCCCTCCTGTTATCAGCGTTCAGTTCAAAAGCCAGCATCTCTGATGGTATGGAGATGCATTAGTGCATATTGTGTGGGAAACTTGCATGTTTTTAAGACCACCATGAATGCTGAAGGGCATATAAACGTTTTAGAGCAAAGTATGCTCCCCTCCAGACGACATCTATTACAGGGAGGGCCATGTGTATTTCAGCAGGACAATGCAAAGCCACTTACTGCAGTTATTACCACAGCATGGCTTCGTAGTAGAAGAGTCCGTGTGCGGAACTGGCCTGTCTGCAGTCCTGATCTTTCACCGATTGAAAACATTTGGCACATATTTAAACAAAAAGTCCGTCAAAGGAGACCCAAACTCTCCAGCAGCAGGGAGCCTGTATTAAACAAGAGTGGGATCAAATTCCAAAGGCTAAACTCAAGAAACTTGTCTCCTCAATGCCCAGACACCTCCACTCTGTGTAAAAAAGAAGAGGGGATGCTACGCCATGGTAAACAGACCTCTGTCCCAGCTATTTTGAGACATGTAGCAGCCATCAAATTAGAAATGAGCTCATTTTGTGGATAAAATTGTAAAATTTCTCAGTTTCAATATTTGCTATGTTGTCTCTGTTCTATTGTGAATAAAATACTGGCTGGTGTGATTTGAAAGTCATTGTGTTTTGATTTTATTCGCAATTTACACTTTGTCCCAACTATTTCGGAATTGGGGTTGTAGTAACTAGACTGATTACAGTGTGTTTCACTTCATTTTAATAATCTCAACTTCTGATAGTGATTACAACTCTGATGATTATAATTTGTTGATCAAAATGTTTATAATCTGAACTTTTCTGTTTATCTCTAGCGCCATGAACTTGGACAGATTTGAAAAGGGTCCAAGGGAGATACTCAGCCCAGAGATTCAAAAGGTAAACTCTGATAGTTCCTGCTTCAGTCTGATGCTGCAGTATTTGCTCTTTTATTCATTTTCACCCAAGCATGCTTACTATTAGACAGGCGAAACACCATCTAGACAAGCTGGGGAATTTGCTCTCTAGGATGTGCTTTTGTAAAGGGTAATAAATGTTAGGATAATTTCTGGTTCAGCATTTATGAACAATTTGTATGAACAGGCATTGGACAAAAGCAAAATCAATTATAAAACTGTTAATCGTGTGAAATTTCTGTTCATTTTTTTCACAGGACTTATTGGTGTTGGAAGAGCAAGAGGTAGTTTTTCAGATTTTGTAAATGATAATGAGGCTTTGAAATCTGTTGAAATAATGCAACTGTTATTACTTAATTGCCTAATGTTCCTGTATTTTCAGTCAGATTGGGAGTTTTTTTGAAAGGATATCCAGTAGTGTTCAAAATAATAGCAGTCCAATGTGACTAACCAGATTAATCCAGGTTTTTAGTATATTTTTTATTGCTACATGGCAAACAATTTACCAGTAGGTGCCGTAGATTCTGAGAAAACCAATGAGACCCAGCATTCATGATATGCATGCTGTTAAGGCTGTGCAATCGGGCAATTAGTTGAAAGGGGTGTGTTCAAAAAAGAAATCAGTGTCTGCCGTTGACTTTACAAACTCAAAACTATTTTGTACAAACTTTTTTGTTTCTAGGATTTAGAAATCCTGTGAAGCACTAATGTTTAGTTGTATGACCACAGTTTTTTTATAACTGCTTCACATCTGTGTGGCATGGAGTCAACCAACTTGTGGCACCTTTCAGCTGTTATTCCACTCCAAGATTCTTTAACAACATTCCACAATTCATTTACATTTCTTGGTTTTGCTTCAGAAACAGCATTTTTGATGTCACCCCACCAGTTCTCGATTGGATTAAGGTCCGGGGATTGGGCTGGCCACTCCATAACATTAATTTTGTTGGTTTGGAATCAAGATTTTGCACATTTACTAGTGTGTGTGGGGTCATTGTCTTGTTGAAATGTCCTCCTCAGCATAAGGCAACATGACCTCTTCAAGTATTTTGACATATGCAGACTGATCCATGATCCCTGGTATGCAATAAATAGGCCCAACACCACAGTAGGAGAAACATGCCCATATCATGATGCTTGCACCACCATGCTTCACTGTCTTCACTGTGTACTGTGGCTTGAATTCAGAGTTTGGGGGTCGTCTCACAAACTGTCTGCAGCCCTTGGAGCCAAAAAGAACAATTTTATTCTCATCAGTCCACAAAAATGTTCCTCCATTTCTCTTTAGGCCAGTTGATGTGTTCTTTGGCAAATTGTAACCTCTTCTGCACATGCCTTTTTTTTTTAATAGAGGGACTTTGTGGGGGATTCTTGTAAATAAAATTAGCTTCACACAGACGTCTTCTAACTGTCACAGTACTTACAAGTAACTCCAGACTGTCTTTGATAATCCTTGAGCTGATCATTGGCTGAGTCTTTGCCATTCTGGTTATTCTTTGATCCATTTGTATGGTTGGCTTCTGTTTTCTGCCACATTTCTCTGGCTTCGCTCTCCATTTAAAGGCATTGGAGATCATTTTAGCTGAACAGCCTATATCAACTTTTTAATCAATGTACGCTGTTCTTCTGAACAATATCTTGAACAACCCATTTTCCTCAGGCTTTCAAAGAGAAATGCATGTTCAGCAAGTGCTTGCTTCATCCTTAAATAGGGGCCACCTGATTTACACCTGTTTTTCTTTTCTTTTTTTTTAAATAAAATTGATAACCTAACTGATTGAATGCCACACTGCTATTTTTTTAACACACCCCTTTCAACTAATTGCACAGCCAAAAGAGCATGCATATCATGAATGCTTGGTCTTGTTGGTTTTCTGAGAATCTACTGCACCTACTGGTAAATTGTTTGCCATGTAGCAATAAAAAATATGCTATGGGTGTGTTACAAAAATGCATTAAAAATATATATTTGTTTCAAATTTTCCATCTCCCATTGAAAGTTTACTGACCAGCTCAATTCTGAAGTTTATATCATTAATGGTGCCAAATAATGGCGATAAAACAAAACTGGTTAAACCAATCAAATTTCATGACAAATAATTTTTATAATACAATGATGATTTACTATTTTCTTAGATATTCAGTATTTGACCTGATAATACAATGTAAGCATTAACAAACAGAAAGCGCTACAGTACTGTAAAAAATTTTTGCTTTCTTCCCAAATTCTTGTGTTTCTGCTGATTTGTCATATTTCAGATAATTCAACTAATTTCGGTTAAAGACAAAGACACCTTGAGCAAACACAAACTGCAGCTTTTAAATGATCATTTCATTTATGGTCGATAAAGAGTTATTCAAAAACTATATCAGCAATGTTAAAAAATAATTACGCTCCTAAATCTAAAAAACTGGTTGTATCATCCTTGAGAGCAACAAGCATTGCAACATTTGCAATAACTGGCAAGGAGTCTTTTACATCGCTGTGGTGGAATTTTGGCCCACTCCTCTTTGCAGTGTTTTTTCATTCAGCATTGGAGTGTTTTCGAGCATGACCCATCTGTTAAAGTGATACCTCAGCATCTCAACTGGATTAAGGTCAGAACTTTGATTAGACCACTCCAAAACCTTCATTTTGTTTCTTTTGAGCCATTCAGCTGTGGACTTGCTGGTGTGCTTTGACATTCATATTGTGGTATACTGTGTTAGCTTTATGTCAGAAGTAATAGGATCAATGTCTTCCTAAAAGTACCACGTTTCATTGGTCCACAGCAGGGGCAGCCAAACCCGGTACTGGAGGGCTCCACCTGTATTGGCTTTTGTTCTCACCACACTCTTTAGACACACAAAACCAGGTTCAGCAAGTTATCTCTGTTTTTAACTGCTTTTTAACTGCCTAGTCTATTTCTTATTGTGGTGTGAGGGACATGGACCTTAACTGAGGCCAGTGAGACCTGAAGTTGTACTGAAGTTGTAGATGTTAGTTCAGGTTCTTCTGTGATGTCCTGGATGAGTCGTCAATGTGATCTTGGAGGAATTTATTTGGCTGGACACTCCTGGAAAAGTTGACCTCTGTTTTAAGTTTTCTCCATTTGTCAAAAATGGCTCGCACCATTATTTGCTTGAGTCTCCAGAGCCCTCAAAATGTCTCTGTAACCCTTTCCAAGCTGACAGATGTCAACGACTTTCATTCTTACCTGTTCTTGAATTCCTATTTAGTGTCTTGAGAAATTGTACACAATGATCAATCAAATTTGTTTAACTGGTTGATTTAGTAACAAAGGAGGCAATTACTTTTACACATAGGGCCAAGTAGAGTTGGATAATTTTTTTTCTTGAATAAAAGAAACCTTCATTTAAACACTGCATTTTGTGCTCACTTGGGTCATCTTTGTCTAATATTAAAACAAGAGAACTCAGAACCTATAATCGGGCTGGGTCTAGGCCTGGGCCAATCGTGAAACCGTGCGCGCAGGAGCTGGACAATCGCGATCCCGGGAAAAAAAAAACAAAAAAGGAGTGGAGTCGAAATCTACCGGCTCGAGTAATTAGTTTCATGATCTAAAATGTATACTTATGACAAATCTGCAAAAATATAGGAAATTGGGAATGGGGCAAATACTTTTTCACAGCACAGTAAAGATAAGTTAAATATTAAATATAATAATTTACTTTCATGATATGCTGATAATTAGTCTAGTGAAGAGGTGTTTTTGTCAGTTAAAGATGTGTCTCAGAAGTGTTGCTCACGCTACTTATTTTTGAATATTCTCTGGAAATTTCTTTCAAGTGTTTGTGTTCCATTTTGTCATGTAGTTCTATTTAAAGTTCTGTAAGTAGTTCCATCTGTGTTTATAGGGGTCCGTGAACTTCAAATTTGGCGTTCTGTATGCCAAAGATGGACAACTCACAGATGACGAAATGTTTAGCAATGGTGAGTGATACAATTTCTTATTTGATTGCTAATATAAATTGTTCAAGAGACTCTAAAATGAGTTGTCAGTCTAATAGCAGCAGAGGCAGTGGATAATAGGATTATTATTCATTTCAAAAGATTATGGATGAGCCCTGTGTGCAAAACACCCAGTGATAATCGGGGTCCTTCTTACCGAAGGTGGTCATATTTCATGTCATCACCCTATAAAAACAAAGAAAGAAAGAAAAATCCTCAATTTGAACAGTGATTCATTGGATTAAGAGTTAGCTTTTTGACTGAATCAAGTTTCTTGTATGAATATAACTCATTCGTTTCATCAACCTGAATACTAGTAGGCAGCAGCACGGGCGTAGCCAGTATTTGGTCTATGAGACACTGGTCCACTCACATTGTGCACTGGCCCACCCACTCATGAAAACATTTTTTTTTTTTTAATGATTTATTTATGAATTAATTTATTTATTATATTTGTAAAAAGTGAACCAGTTTCACTTTGCATAACTGGCACAGCACTTTTTCGTATTGTGTATAATAAAAACACCGTGTGAATTTTGGAAATAAATTTGTGTCTTTTTACAACAATTTGTGATTTTTGGTCCACTGTACAATTTGACAAATTTATTGGAAATGAGTGTAAAAAGAGTTAGAAACAATCATATGCAGGCACCAGTGGAATCAAGTTCTACAGATAGTATAATGCTAATTATATTGGTGTAGCCTTATCGTTATCTGCATCTATATAAATCCTGGATCTAAACAGAATGAATTGATATGACCAAAAAAATAATTGTTTAGAATTTAAATGGCAACGTTATGAATTAAGCTGCAAACTATTCTGTTCTGCCAACAATTGACAAATAATCTTTTCAAGAATTTTCCAGATATCGAAAGTTTTGCTATTCAAGCTTTCAGGGGGTCCCAAGGGTCAATGAAAGGATCACAGCTCCTTTAAGACCGCCTCGCTGGATGAGCACATTTTATGAGATCATTTGAAATGCAATATTTTCCTTTTTTACAGAAGTGGGAAGTGAAAACTTTGACAAGTTTCTACAGCTCCTTGGGGACACAATCTCACTGCAAGGCTGGGCCGGGTACAGAGGAGGCCTGGATACAAAAAGTGAGTATGATGGTGCTTTATGTTTGAAGCCTTTTGGTATTATGATGATGAGAAACAAGTTCAAAATGACTGTATTTTGAGACTCTATTTCAAGGCTCCCCCAATGTGTACTTCTATACAGATGACACTACGGGAATGAACTCCATATACACTGTGTACCAGGGTCATGAGCTCATGTTCCATGTGTCCACCATGTTGCCATACTCCAAGGAGAACAAGCAGCAGGTGAGTGTGCAGTTACCCATGATTCTTTGCTGCACAGCGCACTCCTGGTTTAAAGGCAACTACAAAATGAGACCTTCATGAATTGTCTGCTGAATCTTGTGATCACCTGTTTGGTGTTCGGCATAGCCTGGAGAATCCCCTTAGCAGAAGAGTCCCATTCCTAGAAGAATTAGATTTAGGACTCATTGTGACCATTTCAAGTCACAATTGTAATGACTTATCGATCATTACAAGAATACTTGAAGAAGCCCTTTCTGCCGGCACACTCAAGCAGATCACTCATTTATCTGGGTTTGAGTTACACATACTATTAGTTTACTTTTGTTGCAACGTGCTGTCTGCTAATGACCAATATTCTCAAGAGTCAGACGGAGCACTTTTATCCTCATTCATCAGAACTATTCATTCCAGGGAACTGTAAATATCCCAGTATTCACCAAGCATCTTTGAAACACATGTAAGGGAGCATGAACTAAAATCACAATCAGGGCAATTATTACATTTATGTGAAACAGGCTTTGTGAATCATCTTTGAGAGAAATTCAAGGGAAATTCTGAAGTGATTTTGTGTATATGTACTGTAGAGAACCCTCAATGGGCATGATGGTTTTGTCTTAATTGGATGACTTATACGCATATATATATATTTTTAGTACTTAGTACTGTCCATGGTTTTCATTGTCCCACTGACTGATTGTTTATATAAAATATTTTGTCTATCTCTCTGTGTGAGTGCAGGTGGAGAGGAAAAGGCATATTGGGAATGATATAGTTACAATCGTGTTCCAAGAGGGAGACGATGCCACTTCGTCATTTAAACCGTCCATGATCAGATCCCATTTTACACGTATCCTTTTGGCTTTTGGGAAATGGCAACTGCCTGGCTATCGAGTCTTGGCATCAGGTGTCATGTGGGAATAAGACCAAACCAAATGAATGTACATGATTTTATTTCAGTCAGGTCCACTTTGTCCAAACCCCAAATTATATTATCATTTGCAGCAAATTTTGAATGCAATATTTGAATTTGACGGCATGGCTCTGTTCTGGGGCCTTCCCGCCCCACTGCGCGTATGAATGAAAAGCTAGTAGGCAGGGAGAACCAAAAACCTGCCCTTCCATGCATACACATGAAAGCCATTGGTGGAGAGAGCAGCAGCAAACTCCCCCCAAAATGACCACACCAGGCGAGAAATCTTAGTCGCTATGCCAGACAGCCTCCCTGCCCTTCCACCAGCATGCATGAAAAGCCGAAAGGTAGGGAAAGCCAAGAAACCTCCCTGCCCTTCCATTCATACATGTGGAAAGCCAAAGGCAGAGAGAGCAGCAGCAAAACCCCCTCCCAAAACAATCATAGCAGGCGAAAAACCAAAGTTGCCACGACAGGTGACCTCCTGCCCTTCCGCCCGCACGCATGAAAAGCCAATAGCAAGGGGAGCCAGAGACCTCCCTGCCAATCTTGACACACGCGAGAAAAGCCATTGGCAGGGGGCGCAGCAGCGAAAAATCCATTACTTGCCAGAGTAGCTGATTTGTTAGCGTTGAATATTCCCCATGACTTCAGATGGTGTATATTTGGTTTAGCGTTCATCTGACCAGATTTTCGGCTGCTAAGCCTCCTGTAGCAAACATTTTTTTTAGTCACGCAGCAACATGCAAGTACATGGAATGTGGAATTTGCATCAATTACCTCAATTTACCTGGAAGTTGTGCTAAAATGACACCTGCTAGGGGTAATGTAATGACGTTGATCATAGCATATGTGCTTTATTTATTTATTTATTTAACCTTTATTTATACGGGGAAACCCACTGAGACAGTTTAATTTGCAATGATGCCATGTCAAAAGAAAAATACATCATAATATATGGACAATTAAAGATCATTAGACAGCAATACTTTTTTCTGGCAACATTAATCAAAACAATCACAGACTGCAATCTCTGAATCCTTCATCTCCACCTTTTGAATTTCTATAATGAGATTCATTTATACAGTTAAAAGGACTCTTGAAACCTGCTCCATGTCCCTGGAGCATAGTAGCGAAAGCAGTTTTTTTTTTTTTTTCCCTAGCTCAGTTTTAACACATGGGACCTCAGGAACCAATCAGCTCTGAGAACTGGCTTGGTAATGGCTTAGAGCGCCATTTGATGAAAGATGTAAGATAATTTGGTAACCTTTGTAGGATTGCTTTGTAAATTAAAGTAAGACAATGCTGCTTCCCTATGCTTCATCCAATGGAAAAAGCAACCCTGTATCGTCCGCATAAAAAAGCTCCTTAGAGAGGAAAGCCAGTTAATAACCCAGTTTAGAGGGCACGCTGCCTTTGCAAACGAGCAGAAAAACCAGCAATCGTATGCAGGCAAAGCATATTTAAATATGGCGCATGGTTTAAGATTAGCCAATTGAGTGCCTGGAGGCTTGGCTTGCGATTTGTATCATCACTTATGATGGCAGGCTTGCGAGCTAGGGGCGACTCCGTGGCCCGACTGAACTACCACTGTGCAGAATTTAATTTTAGTGTCATGCACCTTCCGGTGCCCAGCCCACATAGGCTCACCAGACACTGCATATAGTCATTGCGATGAAATGATGTACAGCATAGTCATCCCAAAAATATACAGTTTTGCAGACTCACTTTCAGACAAGTAATACATGGTGTCTTTTTTCCCCTGCTGCAAAAATAAAATTTGCCAAAAAGGATGGTCACCTCTTAAAACATAAATCAAGCCTTTTGTGATCACCTAACTAATAGAATAGAAATACACTACCTTAATTTATGAAGAATAAATTCCTAATGTCACCATATAAAGGACTATAAAACAAAAAAAAATCATTTTCAATACATTTGTGTATTTTCAAAGTAGCTTTATTTAAATGCATAGAAGACTTGGTTTGATTAGTTACAGGTGGTATTCAGTGGTGCAGATATTTCAGATGTACTTCTCTTTCAGTCACTGAATGAAATTATGATTCTTAAAGACCACATAGATATTTTTGCCTTAGTTAGATACAACAGCCAAAATGACAGTTACAGGTATGTATACATTTGATGATTATTCATTCATGTAGACAACCTTGATGTATTTTATGCTATTAAATTTGTCCATTGTGTACTAATGGCATGTTTCATGACACGGGACAGGTTGAAGATATTCTCTGAAGAGAGTGTGCCTCTGTTTGGACCACCTCTCCCTTCCCCACCAGTGTTTACAGATCACCAAGAATTCAGGGACTTTTTGTTAGTTAAATGTAAGTACTGTATGACTCTGTGGGGAGTACTTTCCCTCCTCAGTCATTTTGCTTTGAGATTTAATGAAGAATTCTGTTTATGTTTTTTGAGACATTTCCAGCATCATGTTTATGCGCCCATAATGCTGTGGGGAGCAGCATTGATCCTGGAACTTGTTGTGCATTCGTTATTAATGGTTCCCTTATGACAGGCCTGGTTCTATCCCTTTTCAGTAATTAATGGAGAGAAGGCCACGCTGGAGACGCCAACATTTGCTCAGAAACGGCAGCGTACTCTGGACATGCTTATCCGTTCTCTTTATCAGGACCTCATTCCCGACCTTCACAAGGTAAAGTCTGGACCTGTACTCTTCTGTTTGCAGCTGATCCGCAGGACTTGTGCGTTTCCCACGCTTCTAGTCCTATGATGCATAACTGATTGATTTCACTCCACTTGGCACCAACAACTGCTCTGATCAATACAGCTATATGACTACAAACTAAAATTATATCTATTTCAAAATTGTGGGTAAGATCCTGGCTGTTTATTGTTCAAACCGAAATGGAGCACCTCGTGGTTTTTGTGTCGGTAACCTGCAATACCCGTCATTCTTCCTAGTGGAACAGTATTGGTGATGTGAGATGAGTCTAGATCTGAATGCTGTCTCATTTTTATCTTACTGCTGTCTGAATTCTGTCTCATTTTCGTCACACTGGTCTCATTCTCATCTCACAGCTGTCTGAATACTGTCTCATTTTCATCTCACTGCCATCCGAACGCAATCTTTTTTCTCATCTCACTGCTGTCTGAATGCAGTCTCGTTCTTATAACACTGCTGTCTAAATGCGGTCTTATTCTTATGATGCTGTTGGCTGAATGCTGTCTCATTCTTATGATGCTGCTGTCTGAATGCAGTCTCATTCTAATCTCGCTGCTGTCTGAATGCAGTCTCATTCTAATCTCACTGCTGTCTGAATGCAGTCTCTTGCTTATAACACTGCTGTCTAAATGCGGTCTTATTCTTATGATGCTGTTGGCTGAATGCTGTCTCATTCTTATGATGCTGCTGGGTGAATTCTGTCTCATTCTAATTTCACTGCTGTCTGAATGCAGTCTCATTCTAATCTCGCTGCTGTCTGAATGCAGTCTCATTCTAATCTCACTGCTGTCTGAATGCAGTCTCTTGCTCATAACACTGCTGTCTAAATGCGGTCTTATTCTTATGATGCTGCTGTCTGAATTCTGTCTCATTCTAATTTCACTGCTGTCTGAACGCAGTCTCATTCTAATCTCGCTGCTGTCTGAATGCTGTCTCATTCTAATCTTGCTGCTGTCTGAATGCACTCTCATTCTTATAACACTGCTGTCTAAATGCGGTCTTATTCTTATGATGCTGCTGTCTGAATTCTGCCTCATTTTAATCTCACTGCCGTCTGAATGCAGTCTCATTCTAATCTCACTGCTGTCTGAATGCAGTCTCATTATTATGACACTGCTGTCTGAATCTAGTCTCATTCTCATCTCGCTGCTGTCTGAATGCTGTCACTCACTTTTGTGTCTTACTCATCTCATTCCCTTGTCTTGGCTGCTCTTGTTCTTCCTTGCTTCTGGGGCTCAGCTGAAGCCCATTTCTCTGCTGATTCCATCCTTAGGTTCCCTTTTCTCCTCAGAACATGCTGAATCGACGCTCCTTCAGTGATGTCCTACCAGAGTCACCCAAATCTGCACGAAAGAAGGAGGAGGCACGGCAGGCTGAATTTGTTAGGGTAGGGCAGGTGAGGCATGATCAGACACACCTCATGTTTATGAGCAGAAGATACGTGGTCCAGATACTTCAGGTATGATTGTCCAGAAACAACAACAACCAATTTGGTGCAAAAAATGATGTAATAACCATAAATCAAATTGAAAGGCATATTTCTGCAACAATAGGAGACCCTTTCTTTTCAGGATACTCAAGCTGGCACAAAACCTAAAGTGACCATTGTTGAAGTCTGTGCTCTTTGTGATTAAATAGATTAAAAGTGTCACTTCTACAGCTCATCAGGTTGGCACCAGTGTTTTTAGCATCCCGTTTGGAACATAGCATGAGCCGTTGTTGGGGAGAGTGGTTCTCATCAGCGACCCCTCTGTATGCTGGTTTTTGTTCCAACCACAACTGCAATTCCAGAATTTTGACAATGTCAAATGTTTCTTAATTACACTGTTCATGTTTATAAGGACAATTCTTTCAAGCCATATCATGTAAAAAGTAGCTATTTATGTCCTGAAGATTTTCATATTCATAGTGTACTATATTGTAAGTATTTTTATTGCTTTAAAAAAGGGAAATTCTTATAGATGAAAATTAAAGGAATGGACAACGGAATTTAAGTATATACATAGGTTGATAGCTAATAATATTGAGAGCCCATGAGGAAAATCTCAGGCGTACTTGACCATTTATGAATATGTTGTGAGCGTTTTTTTGTGTGGCATTCCGAAGGCCTCTATTGAGCTGCCATTTTGTCTCCAGGAAAGGCGATGCATGACGTCACATGTGCTCAAGGAAAAATTACACATTTTTTTCCTTGTGCAAAACAAACGTTACTTCCTGAGTCACATTTGTGGATTAAGACAGTGGTGAAAATTGCTGCAGCATTGGAGGTCGATCTCTCTCGGTGGTTGTAGAAGCCCTGTTTATTAATGTGTTCACTCGCCATAGTTTGGAATTGCATGAGCAACCTTGGCTGAAGTGAACTAAAAATGTTTGGAAATACAGGTCTGCCGAAAGTAAACCAGAGCTGGAAATACTGTTCTCACGTTTAAAGTCTTAGAAACCTGATTTGTTTTTTTGCAGCAGGCGTGCCTTACTTTATTTCTTACACCAGGAATGGGCAACTCCAGTACTGAAGGGCCAAAATGTCTGCAAGCTTTTGTGGTCTCCTTTCAATTTGCCAACCATCATTGCCTGGAAATCAAGGGTGTGCGGACTAATCACACAATCAGAAAATTCAATTAATCGCACTCGTGTGGAAACATACCAAAAACCTTAAGAGGCTGCGGCCCTCCAGGATCGGAGAAGTCCATCCCTGACTTAGTTTGGGTTTTGATTTAACTGGATGACAGCACTGTCATTTTAGATTTATAGACTTATGCGCAAAAAATGCTGATATGCGCAACTTTCACCTCTGTGTTTTAAAGATTTTGATAATGGGATGAATAGAGAAGTTTGACAAACTAAATAGAGCCCCAGGAGTAGTAAACTAGTATGAAAGTTCACCGATGTGCTGTGTTGTATGTCTCTCGTGTGAAAAATAACATGTGGACCAGTTTAGGGTTGCTGCCTGCAGTGTATCTGCATGCAAGGAGACAACCTGCATATAATTGTGCCCAACAACATGCATCTTATTTCTGTTGAATTATAGATTAATGAATTACAGTCCAATATCCATTTGAATGCTAATCATTTCAAAAGCTAATATTCAAACTCAGTTTTATGAGACTGTTGGCAGGCATTAACAGTGTAAAACAAGCAAATAAAAACAGAAGTAAGTAATTTTTACAGTCTCTTTCACCTACATGTAGTTGAAAGCAGCAAAAAAAAGTTTTGTCTTACCATCTGTATTGATTTTTGTTAAGTTCAGAACTTGAGTTCTGAATTTGATGCCTGCCGCACACTCTGAAACTATTGGGATATAGGAATGGAAAGACTATAAAAGTTGTGAAATTTTCCGTTTGGTTTGCAACATTTTGCCAGTAAACGGGTCAGAAGTTAACAGTTGATGCAATTATGATCAGGCATAAAATGGGCAGTCGTGAAAGGCAGGATCATTTACTAGTAAGATGGTTTGAGGTCTGCCACTTTGCCAAAAGCTGTGCGAGTAGACTAAAAGTTTAACTGCCTGAATTTGTACCGTTCAGGCGGTGGATGATATATGTCTGGTGGATATTTCACTGATTTTTTTCTTGTGGAAGGCTTTTGGGTAGACAGGAAAATACCAAATTTTCAGGTTCCAAAAGTGAATGGTTTGGTTGCTAGGGCCTCCAGAAGGGTCATCCTCTGGAGGGCCAAAATTGAACTTTTAAAAAAAATAGGTTTGAGTTGAAATATCTCAGTGCGCCCTCAACAGCCCGGCTTTTTTTCCCCTGTTGTCAATCTGTTTTTGGAGCAGTTTTGGAAAATCATAAAATTGTGGTGGGCTTTAGAGGGCGCCACCTAAAGGAGGCGCTTGAACACACCACTTTGAGCTCAAGTAGCACTTACGTTTGAGGCACTCCTTGCCTACGCCCTCAGTAGCCCAAGCTTGTTTATGTCCAGCTGTGCCTATATTGACAAACTCCTACCAAATTCAACCACAAAATCATCCATTCATATTGAACTTCATGAGTCCAAAGTTGATTTGCTGTGATTATTTTATTAATTGAAAGTGCCCCATTTTCAAGGCTCAGGGAGTTTGGGGAGCCACCTGGATTGCTACCTTATTTTGCTTTTAAAAAGTGGATAATTTAATATTTCAGATGAGGAGTACTTGTGGTCTAGGAGTTTATTATCCCAGATATGTATTGTTTTAACCCCCAGCCATTTTTCAATCCTCAGATTTATTTTTTAGTTTCAATGGTGAATTCTCATGAAGAATGATAATTATTATGTTTGCAGCCCATTTTCTCTACCAAAATCATGAAAATAAACTGAAATGCAATGTAATTCTAAATGCTGCAAGTGTCCTTTCTGAGTGTCCTTCTAGAATTGGGCATATACTGTGGATTCCCGTGCTCTCACGCTGAAATATTGCAGAACAGGTAATGCTTGCATGATGAGAACATTCTCTCTTACTGCCCAGGCACTAAAACTGAAGACGATAGTGCGAGGTGATGCTCCTACCAGCCTGGTCACCACAGGGTTGTGCAGGAAGGAGGTGAGAATTTCTCACTTATAATGCATATTAGATGGGAGAACCTGACATTAACTGCTGGATGACGAAATGACAGTTGCACTGACATTTAAAAGACGTAAATTTACTTAGACACCATTTAACATTAAACTGTTTGGAAACAGCATGGGTCAATAAAAGCAATATGGTGGGTGTTTGAAATGGATCTGTACCTTGAAATGAAAATGTATCGATGCATTTATGAGATTTTACTGCAATATACAATGCCAGGTCGGACTAGGCCAGTGTTCTCATAGTCTTTTTTCTCTCGTTGTTCCTGAGTGCATCTGTGTCTTTTTCTCCTTGGTTTGTGTGTGTCTCCTGCAGCCCTGGGAATCCCAGATCTTCTGCAATAGTTTTCCATATGAGATTGTTTGCAGTGACTCCTGGGGTCAGTCCTTGTTAGTCACAACAGATGCTGCAGGAGTTATGCTTCTGGATGGTAAATGGACTATGGCTCTAAATCTTGATGGCCGTTATTACCGCACTATCATTTTGAAGGGGTTATTCTGGGCCCTTTACTTTCTTGACTTTTCCACTCTTTCCGATGTTTGGCTCCTACTGTATAACGTAACTGTAATGACTACTGGAACTGGAAACAAACAATTTCATAACATCTTTTGCCTTCCCACCTGTTGACAGCAATAAACAGTTAAAAAAACAAAATCTTGGTCTTGATTGCAAAATGTTGCCATTCAAGTCATGTTTATCCTTCAACTAAATTTTTTTATGGAGAGAAAGAATATAAATAATCCAATGTCACAAATCAACTTTTATTTATATATATAATATATATACTTTTCCCCTAAAAAGTAAGCCAATGGCCATTAGGGTTTGGGTTTGGGGGTTTGGAGCGCAATGGTTATATGTCCATTTTAGAGGTTTTTAGAGAAATTGATTTTTAGGTTTGCAAATATTTTATTAACCCTTTTGTGCATGGAGGTCACTACAATGTACAGCTGTTTAAAAGTGTTTTTCTCTATATATGCCTGCAATTTTGGGCACTGCTGCATATAGTCCACTCTAGTGGGAAGCTACTGCATCATTCCATACAAAAAATCCCATTGGCAGGTCACTGCAATGGGAAAAAGTGCTCATTTATAGAATAAAGATTAGCATTTTTTTTTTTTTTCAAAACTTGTTTTACATCCCTAAGGATGTATCAAAGCACTTGGAAAAAAAATCCTGACTGAGTTTATCATAATTATTTACATAATTTTTAAGTCAGTCACTCTTCTACTGAATATAAGTTTTCATGAGTGAGGTACTGCGACGTCATGGCCAAAATTGCCAAAATGGACATGTCAACTCCGTGCTCCCACAATTCTAGCGCTTGATGTGACATAACACAGTGGTGATGATTTGAAGTCAAGTTTGTTTGCAATGGAAGACAGATGATTCTGTAATACTTTTCATGTTTATTCATCAAAATATCAATGTTTAATTCATATAAGCAGATTTTGTTGCATAAACCACAAAATGTACATTCACAAATTGTGAATTCTCTTTAAAACTGAGGCGCATGGACATATAATTATTGTGCTCCAAGAATTAGCTGATAGAAATGTGTGACAGGAGGTAAAAATCTCAAAATCACAAAATTTGGACACATCATCATTGTCCTCCAAACCCTTGATATTTGCATTATGCGTGCCAAATGTCAGAAAGCTTTGTGGCGTCAAGAATGAAAAGCAACCATTATCCCCCAGAATTATAGAAAATTCACATCAAACACAGAATAATGTTTTTGTTTGTTTGTTATGTTTCAGCTCCAGACCCAGCTAATTTAAACTCTGGTGAGCACACGCTTTTATAAAGCATTACATATAATATTTGCCAATTTAATGGAATATTATTTGGTACGTATGTTTTCAAATTTGACAACTCTTGACTGCGGGACACAAATGAACTGCAGAGACTGTTCTTACTTTGAGTAGTGAAGTTTGATATGCTGCTTTTTTGAGTCTCCTAGTTCCGGAAGAAGCAACGTATACTTGGTTTCACATTACATTCCAGTCACATTTCCTATTATAAAACTAATTTTACTCAGGACTCAAACCCTTTCTTTAAAGCTCCTCCAGTGCTGGTGGACGTGAGGACCTTGCAGAACAGAGTAGTATTATAGGATTCATCTGTTCATCAGTAACTGATGTGTGTGGCATTACTGATCCTGGTTTAAAGCCTGAAACTCATTTGTTCCTGTAAATTGCACACACAGACTTCTGATGCCGTGCAATATATTCTTTTATAACCTGGATCCTCTGTTCTCAAGAACTCTTCTCTTTGAATACTGATTTCTTGGAAGAATTCACTGTACTGTCCTTGCTAAATAAGCACACATTACTCTGTATGAAGCAAAGAATAAAGACCTTAATGAAAACTTGGAGGAAGTACATTTGGAACATGGACTAAAATTGTCCTGTCATGAAAGTGGCCACTTTTGCCAAGAAACTTCCAAAAAATGCTGTCCATATTAAAAGACATTATCCTCTATGATTGTACAGAAGAGCAAATTCATGGATTAGCTTGGTTTGATGATTTATATTAAATTTCTTACAGATATACAAACGGTGCCTGTGCAGGTGTTCGATAAGACGATGGTGGTCAAACAGATGCATGTTCTCGAACCTCAGGATCTCCTAATCACAAGGGCTGACAAAGGTGAGCCAAGCCTTGTTCATTTTAATTAGCCAGAAGTGTAAACCTATTTCTTCACTATACAAAACTACTTGATGAATATCCATTGTTGTGTAAACGCCTACAGTGAACACCAGGGTGACTAACGCAGCTGTCTGTCATTTATGCCAGCCTTTGTCAGCATATGCTTTCACAACATGAGTCAGTCTTTTCTTTTCTAATTTTATCATGCACATTCATATTGTGCTTTTTCTCTGTAGGAATTTTCCCTGTTATGTAAGTTACCTATGTGTAGGTATATAAATACATTACCATTACCATCTTAGTCTGAGATGCAGTCTCAAAACACTCCTCTCAATTAGAGGCCTACCCTTTTGACTTGAATTCTCCAAGTTTCATTCTCCTCCCTTAAAAAATATAGATAATTCAAGGTGTTCAATATGTTATTTCACATGCCGACAGTAGCCTGTCTCATTAATAGTGCCAAGATGTGAGAAAAGGTCTAGAGTTGATTCCAGGCATTAGCATTTATATTTGGAGTCTGTTAGAGTTGCCTCAACCGCAGAACAAAAACATCATTGCCAGGAAAGCAGACTATCATGAGGCTCAAAAATTAGAATGAATGGATCAGCCACATGACACAGATGGTTTGTAAAAATCGTATTGCCCCCTGTTGAAGAACAAGAATGGTTTGGATAGCAGCAGGACGGTGACTTTAAAAACCACTGTGACATTTTCAGGTCCATTATCTTATGAGATTTAAATGGAATACATGGATGTTTCCATAGATTTTGAAACTAATTTTGTCTAATCATACTGGATATCCTGAATTCCAAAGTTGCCATCTGCATTGTCACTATTCCTGAAGTACTGGTGTGCCCTGCCTGATAAATCCCATTTCTGCACTAATATAGAATACAATTGTAAAAGAAATTGGTTGACCAGTGGAACCTGCAGTCAAATACGAACAGCCTGTTTGTATTTCCACAGGTGAATGTTATGGAGCGTGGTAATTGGGTCCTTCACACACTCAGTGAGATTGGCGGAGCAGAATATCAGTCATGGTGGAGATATCTTGGTTTCAAAACCCTGCTATGCCAATTTATAAAATAGCATTCTTGTCACAGATACAGAGGTAGCAGCTCTCAATATGTGATACACCAAACAAGTCTCCTCCAGGTTGCGGTTGCACCTAATTTAGCATTCTTTGCCAACAGCAAATACACTCTCACTCGCACAGGGTCACACATCTTTGAAGTGAGGGATGTCAGAGGCTTTGACCAAGTGTGGAGTTGTCAGAGTTTACTCTGTTATGTTTTTTTGTTGGTACTGTTTGCCACCCTGTTCATAATTAGAAAAAAACAGTCAAATTTGAAAACAAAGCATGTCTGCAGCATGCTCTAGCGAGCCCATGCTCGTTTTCCAGTAACCTTGAAGTAGCCTAAGTGCCGTAGGACAGCAAAATGGTGAGCGCTCTTCTGTCTGTACGCAGACAGGTGTGATTGAGAAACAGGAGAGAGGGTGGGGGAGGGGAAAGAGAGCGCATATCTTGTTACTCTGCCCAGCCTGGTGAACTGCATTTTATTAGTACTGGCAGACACTGGCAGACTGCCTGCACACGCCCAGTCTGCGGGAATCCACACTCCACCACTGCCACCACCACCACCAACCCCCACCTCAGTCACATGACTAGCAGCAGCATCTCTCTACCGACTCCACATACACCTAGGGTGTAACAACCACTTCACAGCCAATAAGCCCAGAGTAGAATAGTACGTGTTGTGATGCTAATCTGATGGGCTACTGTAGGCTACTATTGTGATCTTGAACAATATTTCTCATTATACTTTTTCTTTGCATTTTGGGCACCATTCATAAACAGTGAGGCTCAGTTCATTGCCAAAATGAAGTTTGATTGCGGCAGATTCTCTCGCCTCTCATACAACATCATGTGGGTGTACTTCTCACGAAAGTAATTTAATCCTTTTTTATTTTTTTATCAAAATATCAAGATAGGTTCTTTAATGCCCATCCAAACGCATGTCTCTCAGCAAGTGGCCTTAAAGCCAACTTTTTGGTTTGGTGTGGTGAAAACTGTGACTGCTTTCATTTCAGTAGTCTTAGGCTACAATTTCTTCTCATGCCTATTTCCATCCTGACAGGGAAAGATGCCCGTCTCTATGTCTACAGACTGAGCGTGCTCAAGAGAGGCTTAGAGGAGAAGCAGCTAATCCGCAGCAAGTATGACAGCAGAGAAAATAAGCTTGAAAAAACAAAAGGTAGGGAGTGTGCTCTGTTGCATGCGTGTGTACTTTTACCGCATTTGTTTTAAGTATGCATGAACCGTGTGATATTCACTGGCCATGCAGTGCACTGGTAAATTATAAATTGTGAGCAGAGAATCATTTCTTTGGTGGTTCTGCCCTCAAGCTCATTTCTTAGGTTGTACAGCAGTGCCTTTCACCTCTCATTGATTATGAATTTATGTATTTTTCATTTTGCAGTTATCTGGTTCAAATAAGGTCCATCTGTGCCAGTACTTTGGTTTAAACTGGGGAGCCTTCCCTGTGGTAACTCTTGACAGGAGACTAAAGTAGTACCTTTCCTGCTTAAACGGAGGATTGATTTCATTGCAGCCTCTCTCCCTTCCCTGTCCCAAGGCAGTCCTCTGGGCACCCACTCTGGCACAGGTCCAGACAGTCTGCCAGACAATTGAGGTGGAGAGGAACATCGATCTTTTTGAGTTTCCTCGCAGCAAAAAACGGCCTTCCATCTTCCCTCAGCAGCTCAGCCCCGCCTGGGACTGTCTGACATCTCCTGTCCTAATGACCAATCCTGAAACATGCCCACTCCATCCCATGTCTGTTTGACCTATGCTGTGGTTTTCCCTGAAATTCTTCATAAGGTCCTCTAGTTGCTCATAGTTCATACTACCAAGGACCATTGATGGAAATAACACATTTCAGTGGCAGTGATTGTTGTTTGAAGAAGCAGCTATCAAACATGTAGAGCTAACAAAGGGATGGAAGCAGGTCAAGAGCAGATATGAGATGCACATAGACCTGAAAAGGGCTGTGATTTTGTTCATTTTGGCTTATTAGCCATCATTAGGTTGCCTCATTTTATGCACCTCAAATGTATGTGCAAATACTGCCTGTTTGGGAATTTTTTTAGTCACTAGGTGGAATGAATCTGGGAAGTTTTAGCATTTACTGTTGTTAGACTTTATAGTGTCATATTTGCTTTATGTGCTCGGTTTACTCTGTCATCAACTGTGCAGTTTCGCTTAATGGATATCTTGGGAAAGAAGCCATTTTAGCATAATTGATGAATGAATGTTGGGGCTTAATTCAAAAAATGTCAAAACAGAACATTTTGAGTCAGCAAATTTCCAGAGGAACTTTCGAGGAAAGTGACTGTCGGCAATTCGTACATGACCCATAAATAGTCAAATTTAAAGTTACTTAATATTTTTCACATGTGAAAAGGGTTTCTCTTGTCTTTCTTATAACTCGTACTCAGTCCCACCCTGCCTCTCTCTGGTGCCTCACAGCAGCGCCTTTATGAAAAATGAAACAGCAACAGGTTCACAGATGTCCATGCAGGTACTGAACAGTGGGCAAAAGAGCTGGAGTGGGGCAAGCTGGTCGTCTGATAAGACCTTGGGGATATCTGAAGCAGACAGCAAGAGAGGACCGAGGGGGTTAAACAACAGATGAGAGGAGATGAATAAATCCCAGCTCCGAACACTGCCCTGCCTTAGATTGAAAGGCCAGGCACAGCGGGTGATTTAGGGAGGAGAGGCTGTAAAAAAAAGGATGAATGAGCTGAAAGAGGGAGAGAGGGAGGGGGCAATCGTTCATGTCTGCAAAAGCTAGCAAACATTCTCCAATTTTTACTTGTAGTTTTTGCCCATAGGTTTACTCTTACTTATACAAATTATTCTTGTATTTTTTTCTTGTAAACAGAAAACCAGAAATCCTTTGATTCCACAGCTGAAGGATGGACATCACCAGATGCCCATCATTGTGAAATATTGTTGAGAAATTGTATAAAAGAATATGATTTGAGGATAATTCCAACACCGCACACTCTGTGTCTGTCTCTCTGCAGGTTGCCATTTGTATTCCATCAACACTCACCATGGCGCTGAACTGCGCATTGTGGCAGCCATTCGCAACAAGCTTCTCCTCATCACCAGGAAGCAGCCGCGGCTGGACTGCCTGAGCGCCGTCGCCATGGTGACAGGGCCCCCCGAATCACCCGTGGAAGAGTTTCAGTACATACGGGTAAATACGAGCACTGAATCAGCCTCACCCTCCAGCCCCCTCCCCCAGTAAGACCTCCTCACGCCCCGCACCCCCAAGTCACTCTAATTACATTTTAGCCCTCCTCTGATCCTGAAAATGCCCTGACTGCATATCACACCCCTCCCCCCTCCTGAATGTTCAAGTTGGCAGATAGGAGTACACTGCTGCTCGTGTCCAAGCTCTTAAACTTTAAGGGTGATTACACCCGCTTGATTATTGAAAACAGCAATCAAGCTGGGATGAGACCGTCTGGCCAATTCTGTCAGGACTGAAATATAAGAATCTGTCTGCGGCGGATTGATTATGATTGCATTGACAATTATCATCTGTGGAAACGCTGACACAGCCGCTGTGAAACAAAAAAAATGACCCTTTTCACTTTCTTATTGCAAGTGTAGCCCTCAGCCCATTCCACCTGTGATGCATTTTTCCCATTGGCTGTCATTTAGGAGATCTGCTTGTGTGACCCCCCTGTTGTCATGGCGCTGGTGGACGGTCCCACCGGGGAGAATGACAACACGATCTGTGTGGCCTACAAACATCAGTTTGACCTGATCAATGAGAGCACGGGAGAGGCTTACAGGCTGCACCACGTGGATGCAAATCGGGTGAGTGTCACCCCAACTGCTTCACTGTGCCTGAATGAAGCTGCCTGTGATATTTTAAGAATGAGACATCATTCAGCCCATCGTGACAGAGGAATTGCACACCAGTTCCATAAAATTTGGTGGATTTTTTTCCCTGTACATTTGAACAGTCAAAACTCTGGCATTTGCATTTTTTGCATTTTATATTTTCAATGCAGCGTCTCGAATAAATTAACCATTGCAGCATCTTCTATGTTACCCCTGCTCGACTGTATTGTTTAAATTCGAAATAACGATCGACCACTTCCGATCCAATTCTTTCTACTTGAACACTCATAAGGGACTAAAACTATTTTTGTCATGCCATTGTATCCAGGTCAATTTTGTTGCAGCCATAGATGTGTACGAAGATGGGGAGGCTGGTCTTTTGTTGTGTTACAACTGTGAGTACTTCAGTCCCCACGTTATTTTCGCCAGATTTATCCATACAGTAGATATTACATTAGGATCTCAGACATTACACAATGTGTCAAGCAACAGAAATGAGCTCTTTTCAATCAGCTGGTTGGCATGTGAAACCTGCTTTATTATGGTCAGCAGTCTAAAACAGTCTTTTACCACACCAAGATCAGAGAATTGACCAATTCTGTGATAATGTGATGGCTTCAACATGAGCATTATGATGTCACTGTAGTCTGTTCGCTGGTTTAGGGGCTATCTTCGAAAACAGTACTTGATTTACTTTGCGAAATCAATGCTGAAGTAAATCAATCAGTGAGCCTTCTGGATCCGTATAAACTTCTGTATCCTGGCATTGAAAATTCATCATCTTGGTTGAATGAGAATTAATTTGGTTATTAACTTTGTTTATTGGCAGGGATTTGGTTATTTCATTTACTGTGTTTATAACTGTAAGAGAATGTTAGAGGCCCACTTACACATTGTAAAGCACCACTCTGAAATCAGAGACCTACTGTACATCTATTCCACAACATGCACTGGCAAAAATAGTTACTATATGTATACAACTGAGATTTATATTTAGAAAATGATGCCACTTGTATATGAATGATGTAAATATGGACAATATTGTTTTGTTTACAGTGCATACTAAATCCATTTGTCCTATCACAACACAGATTGCTGCTACTATAAGAAGGTTTGTCCATTCAATGGAGCCACACCCATGATCCTGTCAAGCTCCTCTGACTTTAACTTCAGCTGGAACCAGATGCCCAATGCCATTGGTACGTAACCATGGAAATGTAACCCGCCCCAAGTCCCTGGTTGTTATGGTAACAAACAGCGTGCAGGTCACAGGACATTGTGTGTAATAATATTAACAACAACAACAACAACAACAACAATAATAATACTTTATTACATAGCAGGAAATGACTGACACAGGTCGCCACTTTTACCATAATGATTCTCCCGCAGTTAGAACTATATTGTGCTTTATTTCATTTCACTAGTTGGCCATCTGTAAAGAGCTATGATATGTATGATATGTATATACAATCAACATTATATATAGTCAGGTCCATAAATACTTGTAAACTGACAGATTTACTGCCAGTTTAGCTCTCTCCCGCAGCCTATTAGAGTTGAATATGATTTCAAAGTTCAGACTTTCAGCATGAGAGTATTAACATTCAAGTCAGGCAAATGACGAAGAAATTACATCATTCCCAATGTGTAATCACCCCTCTTTTTTATAGGGCCAATGAAAATTGTACATTTATATTTGAAATATGTTGCAGCTGTCATAAGGCTGAAAAACAAAACTAATCCCTCAAAAGAACAGCGGAAACACTACATGTGGGCAAATCAATTTTTGCCAAGAAAGAAAGCACTGGTAACCTCAGGAATTCCACATGGCCCAGAAGTCTGAGCATAAGGGATAACGTTTTGGATGACAAAAGAATCCATGCATTTGTTCCAAACAATGGAACTCAAAATAGTAATTTAAAAAATATAAAATCACGGTTCTTCAACAACCAAAGGCACAGTAAATTGATGATATTCACAAAACATGAGAATTAGCTCTTAAACATCTATTGTGCATTATTTATGCTGTTTGAGAAAGTATCACTGAGCAACTTGGTACATTTTCTCATATCAGTAGATTGCAGCAAAACCTCAGATACTCATGTCATTCAGAAATTGTTCATAATTTGAGATAAAGTGCATGAATTTTAATGACAGTAAAAATGTATAGATGTGTGTGATTCATTTTAATTGGAACCTTAAATTATCAAATGAGGTCTAACTAGCAGCACTTTGATGACAATGTCTTGAAAGCACCATGAAGATTTTGCCCAAAAGGAGCCAAATAGTTGGTTCTCAAATTGCAAAGGTTTTGGTCACAAAATCTGCTCAGTTATTTCTGGCAGCTAGGGGAACAGTCTCAAAAATTGGCAACATAAGTCAAACAGGAAAAAACAGCTAAAGCAAAAAAAAAAAAAAAACAGATAACTACAGCTGGAAGTCAAAGCTCCCCGGCAGGGACAGATGGTCATTTGGTTGGATTGTTATGAGTAACTATCAAAGTACCGCTCTAAAAATCAACACAGAATTGAATTAGTCTGAACAAGTTTCAGCAAACGCAGCACTCCGTGAGCTTCACAAATCTTTTATGTGTGACTGGGACTCCAACCGGAAACCATTAGCATTCAAGGCGAATGCACAAAACTGTGTTTTGAAGGCAAATGGAGGGCCTGCTCACTATTAGTTACTCGATATTCAGTTTTTGTTGGCTTTTCCAATATTTTTGTATTTGTCAAATTTCATACCTGCATTTCTTTCTTGTCAATAAACAAGTAGCAATGCTATGAATGAAAGAGGTTTCAAAAATTTTAAGGTGCTGCAAGTTTTCTCCTGCATGGTGGTGAAATCATTCTGTCTGTGTGACTCATATACAGCTGTCTCTTTCCAGTGTGCGCCTTCCCCTATATCCTGGCGTTCACCACTGACTCCATAGAGATCCGGCTGGTGGTGAATGGAAACCTGGTTTATACTGCAGTGGTGCCAGAGTTGCAGCTTATTGCATCCAGGGTGGGAGAGCAAATAACATACTGACACAAACATACTACGCTGCAGTACACACTGCCTCGAGCACTAAAAGTATATCTTCACGCTGTGGGCCGGAGAGACACGGTTCAAGCAGGAATCTGGGTTCTGCAGTCCACATATGCGGAAGAGGCATGCATCTTAGTACTGTGGTCTACATGGATGTAGAACAAGTATGCGTCTTAGTACTAGAGAACACACAGAACATGAAAATATGGATTAGTGTCGCTTGACAGAGATATACAAGATATTCAATAGGGGACAGGCATACATTGGTAGCATGTGTCTGTACTGTAGGACAGGTTTACAGCTCAGGCATCCATTTTATTGCTGTGGTAAACAAAGCACAATCAACTTTCTCAGGACTACGTTTTTTTTTATTTTTATTGTGGCATATAGTATATATTCATGAATTTCAGGTGAATTAGTGTCATATGTAGACTCATTATATTTTTATTCTACATCTTTAATATAAAAAAGATAACCCTACATTTTTCCACTTTCTCTGTTGTTGCAGTCTGATATCTACTTTGTGTCCTCCGCACCGGTCAATGCTGCGTCAAACAGTAGCTCAAGAGACACCAGTTCCCACAGCTCCCCCCAAACACCCACCGGTTATGAGATGCCAGTTTTTCCCTCACCCCTGGGAGATGGTAAGACCCATGCAATATTAATCTGACAGCAAATGAACTCACTATGATTCAGTGTTTGGATACGGAGCTGGGGGTTCAAACAGGTTCGTTTCCTCCAGTAATTATGGCTGCTGTTGTGTCCATTGGAGCGTGCTGCGCCTTACCTTGGAAAATAACTATTTGCACAGATGCATCATGTGTTAATTATGCAACTCATCCAAAGTCTGCCTATCAAATAATGCATGAATAGCAAGTAATTTAAAGTTCAGATTAATCCAACCTCGTTTCAATACCTGCTTCAAAGAGAGCTAGCCGCTTCGAATGCTGTGCTGTACTTCAGCTTCTAATACAAAACTGAACTAAGTGCACAAGCACTCAAATACCAAGCATCTTTGTGCTTTTGATCTCAAGTTCACTCCTGTGTATAGACCCTTGAAAAGGTTGCCCCCCGCCTCCCTCTCGCCAGTAATGGAGAAAACAGTGCTTTAAAGCAGTGGAAATAAATGTGACATTGCTAACTGGAAATGTTCTTCTAGTCCTTCTAGCTTCTGCTAAATGCCAAACCTTTCAACTGTCTATAAAACCTGATAATTGGTTATTCCTGCAAACCTGCTCATGACTATATTTGTAGGCTGCAGCTACTGACTTAGCTGGCCTAATTTTATCTTTGTTTGTTGTTTAATTTTGCTCTTTTTATCAGTTTTTTCCCAAATAATCATGTTTATAAATAAATCCATCAAAAACTCGGGTCTATAATGTAGTATTTAAATCTCATTAACATCCAGCAATCCATCATGCCCATAATTGTAACTTTTCTATATACAGTAGTGTGTAGTGATGATTATACAGTGAACAAAATGAAGATAAATCTGAAAGCAAATACTATTCAAGTTTTTATTTCATGTAATATTGTATCATATACAGTAGATGAAAACAAGTTAAGAGATAAAAAAAAAAATTTTATTAAAAATGAAAATAATAATGTCTTTTTGAGAAAGATGTCAATATCTAATGTGGCCACCCTTTGCTTTGATTACGGCATTTAATTTTTCAGGCATAGTTTTCACTCTTTTTTTTTTTTTTTTTTTTTAACTTCCTAACTTGCTAAACCATTCCATATGGTTTGAAGTTCATTCCAAAAAGATTATTTTGATGTTACAATAGATTTTCTCTCTCTGATTAAGGTCTGGATTTATGGCAGGCCAAGTCATAACTTTTATGTCACCAGATGTTTCTTTCCGACAGAGGTAATTTTTGCAACACTTAGAAATGAGTTTAGGGTCATTATCCTGTTTACAATAAAATCCCGAACCAATCAGTCTCTTTTCAGATGGCAATTTGTGTCTCTCAAGGATGCAGTGATACTTCTTTTGATCCATGAATCCGTTGATTTTTATGAGATCACTGGCTCCTTTCAAGCATACTGAACCCCAAACCACAATATTATCATCTCCATGTTTTACTGAAGGGGTTTAACAGTCATTTTTGAATCATTCTCCAACTCTCCGGCAGGCATAAGTTCTACATTTGAGTGAGAAATGTTGTATTTTGATTCATCGGTCCAAAGGACTTGTTCCCAGTCTACTCATGTCCAATCCTTGAATTTCTTGGCAAACTCAAACTCTTGTTTTGATGTTGCCAACTTTTAGCTGTGACACGACCAATCTAACTATTTGAACACAGGCATCTGGAAATAGTTTATCTCAGTACTTTAATTTCTTCACTTGTGGCGCTATTAATATCATTACAGAGTCGTTGTGCTGTCATCTGCCAATTTAAATTATTTTTTTACCATTCATACACGGATAGCGAACATTAGAGGCACTTAACCTCTGTTTTGCACCTCTATTGCCACTATTTTGCATCTCTATTGCCACTAGTTTTCAGCTAAGCGTTTTCTTTGAAATGCTTGATGGCATTTCTTACAGTGACATAGCAACATTAAATGTCTTCAGCATCATATAAGGCCGCAATGCGGCTAATAAAAATCTCAGAACGTGCCTTCATGTTTAATGCATTGACACTTCTCAAAACTCACGTCAGCTTATATACTGGAACAACTGACCATCAGAAGTAATTCTGCTGAACAATGTTGCCTCAAATCAGTTTTAACTAAATTTTTAGCATCAATAATCATGGAATGAGCCTTCAAACATGCATTCAGGCCATGCAAGGTCAAAAAACAAATTACTATTTAAAAAAATGTATGTTTTCAGTGTTTTTATTTGTTACCCATATTTTGAGCTCAATATATTTGTTGGAATAATTTTTTTGTCCTCCTTACCTACAATATTACGCTTCAGTATATTTTCACCAAAAAGTGTAAAGAAGTAATATATTAGGACCCCTTTCAGATTAAAGAGGTGGTGTATAATCATCACTGCACACTACTGTACTATACATATTTGTGTTTTGTTTCTGTCATAAAATCTGTTTATTCCCACCATTGACAATGGCATCCAGAGAGTTACCTCTCTCTCTCTTGGGATCAGTACATCCCTGCCCTCACTTTCCATTGGAAGGATGGGAAACATACGGCCCTATAATTACCTCTCCTTCAGTCATTTGAAGACAGCTGAGGTGCCTGTTTGGGGGTGGGTTTTCGAGAACTGGGATGGAGCCGGGAGATTGGGATAGAAAACAGAAATATCCATCTGGAGGATGTATGGGCTTTGGTTTGGTGTGAGTATGGCCCAAAACTACCACCAGCCAAATGCTGGTAATATATGCGAGCGGCTTGTAGATTTTCTTCACTCACCTGCCAAAAAACATTGGTGATCTATTGAGGGGAACGTAGAATTGAAATGTTCACCAGCCTTTGGGCCACTGGGCTTAAAAGTTAATTTTGCTGCCTGCGCATGTTTATATGCTGATACTACAGTAGGAAGTACAGACCAATGCATTTACACCGGAGAAAAAGACTGCACTGTAACTGCCAAGGCAAATCAATGGTTATCAAGCTTTTCCCCTGTTTAAGATAAGTTACGTTCCTTATTCAGCTTACGCTTTTATCCAAAGCAACTTAAACTTGATCAGACCTGGCATTCCTCCCCGGAGTGAAGGGCTTTGCTCAGATTCTATTGTGGCTGCATTGCAGCTTGAGCCAGTTTCCAGCCAAATTAGCTGCTAAGCTCCAAGACAGGCAGGTCGAGTCTTGGAGAGAGACTTCAGTAAGTCACTCTGGATAAAACCATATGCTATGTGACAGCAATGTAGTCAGATATTTCTGCTGCAAGATGGAAATGGTGTCCCTCAATTACCGTTGATGCATCACTTGACATACAGGATCTACTGTATGTAAAGGAATTCTTGTCAGACCTAATTTTTGTCACAGACTGCAAAACAGGCTGGAGAACCTACCATAGCAGATATTTACTGTATATGGACATGAGTGATTCTGTTGCCTTAAACAATTAATACATTTGTTGGCACAGGAAAGCATTTATGCTTGTTTCAGGATTACCACTACTTGAAACTAAATGAAACGTTTACCCCTGGCTGCTGGGTTAGATTAATCGGTAAAGGTACCACATTGTGGTGCAGTAGTAACCACCACAGCCTAGGTTTGATTCCAAGCCATGACAGTGCCGTCAGTGGGTGGCCGTCCTTTGAAAGCACTGCATAATTAGCTTTGCCCTGCAAGGGATATGGGAGGGATACGGTTAGTTTGGGTTTGCATCGTTCATTGCTCATGCGCCTCCTGCCAGCCAGTCTGGCGCTCATCAGTAAAATTGGGAACCAGCTCAATTTTGGGTTTCCTCTGCCCGCACTTCGAACTTACAAGGTTTCAATATACGAGCGTAAATTAAGTGGCAGTTGACAGGTGTGTGTTTCGGAGGAGAGCTGCGAACTGTTTGCACTCTCTCCAGATGGCAGCTTGAGTCGCATATGATCAAGCGTGTAACAGTTTTCCAGTTGGTTATTCCAGATTCAATGCCAAATAAAAAGGTATTTCACCTCTTTCAGAGAACAACTCATCTTAATTTTCATTGACCAGACGTAGCGGCGAGTCAGTAAAAGGCAGTGTTACTAACCGACTGATGGTGACAAACTGGACATTACATCAGAAATCTGGCTAGACCTCTCACAGCTTCATTGATTATGTCTAACACAACTTTATAATAAAACTAGAAAACCACTCAGAGAGGTCAAACCTCCGCCAGGGAGCAGCAAAACCCAAAAGCACGGTGATTAGAACTCCGGCCCTTTGGAAAGACTTGAAATCTTGAACTTTGGCGTATATCTCAGCTGTACTTTGGCCTAGAGATGCCAAAATATCACCTGTTCCTTGACTTAATACCCACCTTTGAAAATTTCATCAAAATCGGTGCATTACTTTTTGAGTTATCTTGCTAACTAACAAACAAACAAACAAACAAACAAACAAATGCTGCCTAAAACATAACCTCCTTGGCAGAGGTAATTAGTAGAAATTGTCTTTGGTCATCGGTGTTATCAGCTCTGTTGTTGTGAACAAATCTGATAGCGATGTACCATACACATTCAGAATAGGCTTGCTGTCTCTCTCCAGAGTCTCATAGATACCTTCCTGCGCCCTCACCACACTTCACCATCCCTGTAACCCTTTTCCATCAGTCAACTAGGTGATTTACTATATTGACACTCTACCTCAAGTTGAGCATGTTAAGCTTATCCAGAAAGAGGCACCTGCAGCACATTTCAGAAACATTAGGACAAGGGAAATTTAAGACTCAGAGAGCCTTGGAATGCTGAAACGTGGGAATACAGATGTTGTTCAGGTCACAAAATCAAATGTGGACTTATTTGATCACTGGAAAATCCCAGTTGCTCTCAGAAGCTGTGGAATGCATAGGAAGCACATGACAAAGTCAGTATGGACAGGGCTGTCCACTGCGGTAGTAAATGGCACTGTGGAAAGATCCTCCGTGATGAAGTGCATGTCATAGAATGTGCTGTTTGCCACACTGTTTTCTGTTTCTTAAACATCCTATTTGTTTCTGTTGTGTTTTCTTTTAAATATCAGATTCTATTAGGATCCCCTATGGAACCAAGCTTTCCCTGTACATGTCAAAAGAAGCTGAAGGTATTTAAGGAGCCTACCCTCTAACTCGTGTGTTCCTCAGCTGAGTCACGCTCTTGCACGCTACTAGGGAGAGTTATCCTGTCCATTAGAAAAGCAGCATGTTAAATGAACACCCACCCTCCTGCCATTCTGCAGTTTGCGATGCATGACAGACGCTGTCAGATGAGTGTTCAGCAAAGATATGTCAGGGGTGGGGAAAACGTGGCACAGCATGAGTTAAAAACTGTACCGTTACCATGGATACTTTTGTCACAGCCCCCTTCCACCTGTCCAAACCAGTGGTCAAAATTTAGGTAGCCCAGGGTCACTGGTGGGGCGCTGACAAACTGGAATCCTCCCTAACTGCCTGTTACTGTCGTTCGTGTGCCAGGGACTCTTTTCCATTCACCTTTAAAGTTTTGTTTGTATTGTGAAAATGAGGATATTATACTGGCTGCAAAATTAGAAAAATATTTGCATACTGTGGTTCAGTATTTGTTCCTTTAAAACTGAAAGCATCACATCTGACTTGATATCAAGACCAAGCAGAAAAATGTTAATCAATTTGCATGCCATATGCAATAAAATTAAATGCATCCAGCATATATTCTCAAAATCATATATACATCATGAGATTATAAATGTATAGTTTAGATTTTTTAAAATCTCCCTCACTGCAGAAATAATATTGGAATATATGCATTTATATTCCACATAACTGCATGCGTGTTCATTTTGTCTGGCTTATTAACATTCTATTTGCCTGATTTTGTTTGGGATGGGGGGGGGTTATTGTTCTCAGTGTAATATTGCAGATATGTCAAAGCAGTACAAATGTGGTTAGGTTGTCTCTTCTTTTTTGCTCACCTTTTCGACATTTGGGATGGAGGTTAGCGCACTGCAGACATTGACTGATTTATTCACATTTATATTCGTATTCCTCTTAACTCGGCAAGAAGAGTGGCAGAAGATATATGCAGTGCACCCTGGTGGCTACATTTGGCTACACTCTTCAGCAAAGAGCTTCATCCTCGTCCTGGAAGGATGTTTTCTGTCTCTGGACTGAAGGTCTATGGACTGTAATGATCACTGAAATAATCCGTACTAAATACGTATGATATAAATTAATTACACTGGGGAGAATTAAGGTGATTAGTGAATAAATACTTCAAACAAAAACACCTTTTGAACCTTTTTGTTTATATTCCTTGCCAGTGAAATCTTTCAGTACACACAGAATTAATGAGTGATGAAAAATAAAAAAAAAGAAATACTCACTAAATTTAGAAATTTCTTCAAAATTATCAAAGTCTTAAATTCATCAAAACAGCCAGTATTTGAAATGTCTGCTGAGCATATTCAGCATATTCATAATGTTTCGACGTGGGCAGGTATATGGTTCATTAAGCTCAGTCAACATGGCTGAATTACTTCTCTTTCCTGTTAGGTATAGTCCCAATTAGCTTGATTTTATTCATTTACAGGAAAAAAAGAAATGTATCACCTATTAAATTTGTCTAATGTTATTTAATGAACTCTAAATTTTATATTATTCTTCAGGTCTGACTACAAATGTTTTCGTTTTTTTGGCTTCTATCGCCTTTAATGTAAATTTTGAAGTTATTTAAATGAAATTACAGTTTATTGCTTAGATTTAACTAAAAATGAGGTTTGGAGAATGTCTAACCTTTTATTTCAGATGCACTGCCTTCTCTTTGTGCGAATAGTCTATGAAGACTGCCTTCCAAATAGACACGAACAAGTGAACACAAGAGCAAAACAAATGTTCTGAAAAATGCTCTCCAAATGTTACATTTTTGTAATAGCCAGTCCCAGACAAGTGCCAAAGACAAAATACAACTCTATTGTTTATTTGAATGTAAGGAGGATGAGACAGTGTGAGGTGGATGTCAAATTGTTGCCAAATTGTGAAAAGGGATGTTTTACTTTTTTCCCCCCATTCAAATTGCCGATTAAACGAGTCACTGTTCACCAGTGTTTTATAACTTGAAAGCGATGCTTTACCTGAAAACAGCAGAAGAAGAAGAGAACATACCTAGGAACTGTCATAGGACAAGTGGTGCGAGTTAGAAAGGCAGAATTAGCTGCTCATACGCAGACAAATGTTCCTGCCTCAGTCTCTTTCCATTTATGCTACAAGTGCATCACTCCCAAACTGTCTCCAGCTGTCGGGCACATTCATTTAATCATGGCTTTAAATGTCTCTATAATAACACATAAGCTACAAACCAAAATTCTTCATCACATCCAACAAATATACTGCCATATTTTCTTTCTGAGTGTCTTATGGTTATCAATCTAATAATCAGTCAACTATAGACATGTCAGTCTGTCATGGTGTCCAGAGGCAATGATAATGAAGGTATCCATAGGCAAGGATTGTCAAAATGAGAAAGGAGCCAAGTCTTACTGCAAATATTCAATATTAAAATGTTGAAAAATAAATGGGTTTGTTTGATATGAAGATGAGTTTGAAGAAAATTAGTAAGCAAGGGAGGCCAACAGGAGAAAGCACTTTAAAAGATTAAGGTAATTATACAGAGGTTCAAATGAAGTCCAGTGTACAACTTGACTGATTTTACAAATTATGGAATGTTATTAGATCTTACAGCAAAAAATGTTAATAAATTTCCATAAAATCTGATAAATATACTATATGAAAGCTACCCCTGTGAATTATGAGGGGTAAGAGTAACACTTTCAGAAGACTAAGTAACTCAACACAAGTGCGCATGAGTTCTCATTTTAAACAGTGGTGGTATAAATCTAAGGAAGATGTAATATCATTCATCAAAGCGTCAAACCTCTCAAAAGTGTTTAACTGTTTGAATGACCTCACTGTTCATTTACAGAACTTAATTATCAGACTTGACACTTCAGCGTCACACATTCTCGGAGGTAGTACATTTATTTAAATCCCTGTTTCCTCATTTCTCCACTGCCGGGGCCTCGAGCCACAAATTGTCACTCCTTGCACGGAGTGTAATGGGAGCGCTTACCCTCCCAACTCATTTTTGAACAAATTAAAATATAGTAACTTTAACCCCCTTCATTCCAGAAGTCCAGCCCCTCTTCGCACACTCCCATCTGCACCTATGCCTGTCTTAATCCTGTTTCCCACTTAAATTCTCCTGTGCCCCTTGTCCTTTGAAGGTGAAGCGCAGGCAAAGAATATATACAAGATCCCGCTCAGCAGCCTGGTCGGACGGAGCGTCGAGAGGCCCTTAAAATCACCACTCGTCAACAAGGTGGCGACCACGCCAACCCCCGCCGTGGTGGCTCCGTCTACTGTCCACCCCGTCACACACTCCCTCTCGCTCTCCCGTATGGAAATCAAGGAGATCGCCAGCCGAACACGCAAGGAGTTACTGGGTAAATAAACGGAGGCGCATCACATGACCCTTCTGCTGCCAGCTCTGACTGTACCTGAGCTCTGCTGCTGGTCCGCTGTCTGATTTGAGGGAAAGATTATACTAACCCAGAAGTAAATTACTGATACAATGGACAGTAAAGACAGCCTTGTTTTGCTACAAATGCATGATGAACGAAAACATATGTTAAACGTTATCAGAGTTATTTGAATGACAAAGCACATGCAACATTAATGTAAATATTACATGAATATGAAATCATTTAAAATGCTCTTAATACTAAAATATTGATGCATGACTTTCAGATTCATTCAATGAACACAGGTGATTATTCTTTGAATTTCTTTTGACAATTGTGGCTGATACACTTCGTTTTAGTTGTAACTCATTTGCATGAAAAACATTCATTCAAAGAGGGCTACCATGCTGACATAAATTGCGAATTGAACTGAAATGGAAATATTGGAATTATCTTTAGGATAATGATTAGAAGGTGGGGAGAGCATCAGTGTGATGTGCGGAAATGTGTGTGGCCATATTGGAAATGCTTGGTTTACACAAGGGTCTACTTTTTGTGTATCCAGGCCTTACAGAGGAACCCAGCAGTAAATCGGACAGCACTCAAAAACACAGAAAGGTATGCAAGAAGGCGGTGGAGGAGGAGCCAAAGCGGAGGGCACAGAGGTCAACTAGCGGTGACAGGTGAGCAGAATGGCGAGGAGCACAGTGCCACCTGCAGGAAAGGGCGGTCGCTTTTATCACAGTCACACTGAGAACAGATGCCTCAAACAAGCTGTCACCACAACACTGGAACTCAGAGTGTGCATCCCTCTAGCCTGGTTTTAAATGTAAGCTGTGACATTTTGGCAAAAATGCTCACTAAATGAATAGAGATACAGTATTCGTATATTGACTAGCTCATGTGACATGGATTTATAAAAGAAACTAACAAGGTATGTCACCGTATACTTTTAATAGTTCCTTTAAATGTGTTTATCATATTACTAATTACGGATCCAGCTCTCCCAAGACAATGGTAAAAAGAGAAGGTAAAGACTGCGTAGTTGAGGTCATCTGATAATGTGCTACAGCTGATTGTTGGGCAAAGCCTTTGAAACGTTATTCGACTCTGAAAACTGAGAACAACAAAGTGACTCCGGACATCACAGCAAAAGGTTCCAGACACCACCCACTGGCTTCCTGACTTACTACAGACAACATCTCCTTCCTTCACCAATTCATAGTGGAATTGGCGATTTACTGCGCACCATCCTGTTCCTGGATATCTACCAGCCTGTTGGTTATCACTTTTGCCGAAATCTAACATGCCCAATGCTACTAATTAGCAGTTCAACAATACCTCCACCTGTTGAGTGAGGTGTGTTTAGCTAGTTTTAGAGTGAGAATTTTCCGAATGGTTGGTCTTCAGGAACAGGATTGAGTAGACCGGCTATACAATCTAGGACAGGGATGGGCAACTCCAGTCCTGGAGGGCCAGTGTGCTGGTTTTTATTTCTATCAATTACCCTGACTAATTGAGTTAATTGGTTGCATACACAAATATAGATTTGTGCAAAAGTTTGATCAAAGAAAAATGTTTTATGTAGGGAGACAAGAACAGTCTTTGGTGGTCATTCATGATAATTTAAAGAAATGCGCCATAAATGTCAGATTTCATGAATAGTTTGGCAAATTTAAATAATCAACTAATGAAAGCCCAGATGTTGGTGTGAAAACCAGGGACAGACACGGCCCTCATTGCCCATCCCTGATCTAGGATAATGATAATTCATCTGGGCGATAAAATAACTTTTTGTTTTGGGTTGTACAACTTGGTAGGATGGGTTCCGAATCCGTTGATACAGATTCAGATGCCCACCGACATTGTTCGTCGAGCTCGGAGGCGGAGCCTGCAGGCCAGCAGGAGGAGAGCCCGCCCCTAACTGCATCTTTTGACGAGGATATCCTGGACTTGAAGTGAGGACAATCCTGAAAGTGCTTCTATACACGTCCTTTTACACTTTCTGCCTCCTCGGCACTCCTCTGCCACCACTGTAGGTATGAATGTTTTCTCACATTTTTCTGCCCAAGACGCTCAGCATTCAGCCATGGCGTTCTTTCAAATGAAGGAATGGTAGTGGAAAGTTTTTTTCCTTGCCTAAAAATATCTGTTGACTTCAAAGTGAAATTAAGGGAAATTTGTTGATTACAGCAAAACAAAATACTATTTGTTATTCAGGTCATCATGGCTTCGTTCTGAAAACCAGTAATATGTGTATACAGTATTTCATTTGTATATATAGTATGAGGAATATGTTATACAATAAATGTTTGTATATGAATACAAACATATACTCACTTATACATGTATATACAAACTATGTTTTTGTTCTGACTTCCATATTTGTGTATTCCACAGCTGTCAGTCTTGGTTTTCCATCCAAATTACTGTATACATTTAGGAGTTCCTCAAGTGCCATTTGTTCCTCCGCCTCTATTTCAAACCATTACACACTTACATTTATGGTACCTCTGTTGGCCGTAATTTGATTTCCCACGTATAGCTTCGACATATTTCCACAGTTTGTTAATAACTTATTTTTTTGGGAATGCACCACTGCGACACTGACCTGGCCTGCTTTGAGACCAATGAGAAAAGAAACAGTGTTTGCTTATAGAACGGTGATTTGTGTAGACGCACCCGTGACATCAATCCTCGTAAATACTGCCCTACAGAAACGAGCGTCTTAAATTCTGCATGTGAAATTGTAGCTGCACTGGTATCATGTTCCTTCAGCTCGAAACCCTCAGCCCAAACGATCTCAATCTACCGTCCAGTTTTATAGCTTTTCCTCATTCACTCATCACAGATTTAAATACACAGAGATTTGTGGCTGGGGAGCTGAGGAGAGTTTGGTGAATCTGTTTGATGAGACTGTGTAGTCTGCTGAAAGGTCTTCTTTCCTATGTGTGAATCAGCCCATATGCAACATGCAGCTTCCCAAACACTATTCAAAGCCAGGCTCAGATTTCCTCTCTACAGTGTTTTCGTCAAGTCAACGTGGCAACATTGCAAAATGTGTGTTGAATAATCAAATTTACACATGAATAACCTGGCAGTGGAATAATCACTTGTGCACTGCCCTTTTGGTACTGAAACAGCCATATTTATCTGGAAACAGAAATAAAACATTTCGCTCACAAGATTGTGTGAACAGTTTTGAGACTGGCATTTACTTAAATACAAGGGAAAGGGGGTTCATTTCTGAGCAGGACGGTACAGAGAAAGCAACAAAGATAAATTATCTGCCTTGAAGGAGGCCAAGAGAAGGCGGTCTTAATGCAATCTTGGACCTGTGACAGCATGTGAACTCTCGTGGCTTTCATGCAGCATCGTTCTCCCTTGTGTGTAATGCATGAGCAACCCCTTCCCATTCCCTCTCGCCTTCTCTCCGTTTACCTGTTTCAATGTGAACTCTTTAACACTAGTGTGAGCCTTGAGAAAAAAAATGGGGAAACTAAGGGAATATTTTTGCAAATGTCTTTACCTGTTATTTATTATTACTATTATTATTGAGTATTGGTGCGTGGGAGACATTTGATGGTTGAAGTTTGTAATACCGGTTTATTGGTTTGAATGTTTTCTTTTCATTTAGTCAGTCACTCTTGTTTTCGTTTTCTTGGCCCCTAGACGTTTAGCAGTGGTTTTGTATTTAAATTAATATTTACTGTTTAGACTGTTGCTGAACCTCTGTGATATGAAAATGAAACAAAAATCATTTAAAAAAAAAAAACACCGAGTGTCTTAAAATATATTGTATTGCCATCGTTTTTAATGCCAAGTACTACTTGTAAATGTTTGTGTTTCAAATGTGGCCTAAAATGAAACTGAACTTATTATTATTCCTCTTATTATTGTTTTATTATTTTAATAATTTTAAGTGCTGTAGACCACTGCTGTGAAAGTAGCAAATTTTGTTCATTGATATGAAATAAATATTTATGAAATTTGATTTGACGTTTCTCCTTTTTGTTTGATGTTCACCACTCCCATCAGACACTGTGTTTTGTTGGCAAAACCTCCGATGGTCAATCTCGTCCCAAACTTGTTTGCAGAGTTAAGACTAAAATGTATCGCCCAATATTCTGTGATCCAATTTGTGCATCTCCTACCCGCAGGAGGCCAAATGCACAACCAGGTTTTCAAAGCCATTTCACCCATTTTTGCAATGGAAAAAGCAATTATAGAAAGACTTTGATGCATGTCAAAGTCTGCAAAAATATTTTCTCAAGCAAAGTTTTATGATTTCACTGCTGACATTGTGACAAGAGCGAACACAGAAGAGCTGAGTGTGAAAGGCTTCTGTTCTTTCCTTCTCATAACTGTAATTATGGCTGACATCGTGCCCCAGATTCATGCCACTTCCTTGGCTAAACTGAATGACATTTAGACAGCATATTTATTCCATCAGCTACTCTGTCTTAGCATCCATGTCATCCTTTCACACCGTGTATGGAAAGTACCTTTTACATGGGGGGTGTCCAGGCCTTCACCAGGAGGCTGCCTTGTATAATCGCAGATTCTGACCTCAGTTAAATGGCAAAAAATGTACTGGACACTTCAAGATATTTGTTGGTCTAACATACATGACTGAACAGTCATGTATTTTTTTTTTTCCTGGATTTACAGGAAAAGTTATTTTGTCCAACAAGCAGTGCACGATTGTTTTAAGTCCAATCCGTGACATCTTATGTATATGTTACACTTTAAAAATGAGAACATTTTCTCCATTGTGCTGAAGAACCTCAATCCTGCCACAGTAACTGCCTTGTGTGTTGGTCTGTGAATCTGAACACCATCTAAACCACCAGACCAGATGACGCAGAATAATACAGAATATCATGACAAAGTACCTCCATAGAACGGATTCAAAAGTGTACAATCCTAATATGTAAGTGGATTATTCTACCTACGTTTATAGATTAAAACTGCACCCCAAATGTTTTCAGTACAAGGGACTGATAAGCTAATAAGCACCACACGACAAAAGTTGAGACGTGACGGTGAGTAACTCCCTGGGGCTCCCAGCACTGATGGTGGAGCAGCTGTTGGGACTCACGCATCAACGGCAACAGTTACAGAGTACTGACATCCATCACCAGCCTCTTTTCTGCCCCAGGGGCCAAGACAACTCTGGAACAGCCATTTACGGCACAGAGCCAAGCTGGTCCACACGACCCTGGGGCAGCCGCAGAGGATTGTTGGTCAGGTGCTGATAACAGACAAGCCAGGGCCCAGTCCCTTGAAGCAGGGTACTGAATAAGGTGGAGAAGTGCACTGTTCACAACCTGGAGCACTCACAAATTTGCAACATGGACTGATCTAAAAAGTGCTCATCCAGGATTTAACTTAACACAATTGCTTACTCAGTAATCCTGCCTTGTGAATCACTGACCAAGTCATATAGCAGATAATCAACTGAGGCAGCCCAGCAAATCGGTCACTGTTACCTCTGACAAGCCCAGTTCAAAATAGCCCATGTTTGGATAGCATGAACAGTAGGATTTGAGCATGTGAGTGGAGAAATTTACCAGCTTCTGGACCAAAGGGCCGGCAGAGGAACACATCTCTAGTACTACCTGACTGGCATTCCTCTGTTGCAAAAAAAGCTCAACACCTGTTGGTTGAAAGTAAAAAGGTTAATTCACTTCTACATGTCCCGTGTGAATGAAGCTCAGAGTCACTTTCATTTGTTATTCATTCTTTGACACCATTAAACATGTAAACAACTGATAAGAAATATTGTCCGCACATGAAATTAATGTAATGTCATGAAGTCAAGCATGTCACTGAGCCAAAAGCAGATTATGTGAAAGGCAGGTGAGCAAGACAAAGGCAACATAGAAAGCATTTTTAGAAATATTTTAAGAGTCAGCTAAGCAAATCATAAATTAACTTTTTTGAACAGCACATAATTTGAATTACGATTATGGCATATTCTTGCAGCATCTGTTGCTTTACCAAAATCTATTCTTGCTTACAAAATAAGCAGACCTTTTTTTCTGAATTGGTTTTTTTTTTGGATCTGGTTGCAATGCACCTTTCCGACTTGATCCGACCAGCTCCGCCCCCCTCAGTTACTGTTGCTATCGGCCCCATGCAATGCAGCTAAGTTCCACATTGAGAACACCACGGCAGAAGTTTGAGCATCACTTGCTCGCTCATATTCTGAAAATATTGCAGTTTGTATAATACCGAATCCATCCAACTTGTCCAGCAAAGTAGTCCAGAGAGTCCTTAACTATTTTACACAAGGATATATCCATGAAATAAAATTTTTTAATGGAACAGGTAGAGATATAAGAGTCACAGCAAAGTGCTGACAATTGGTGCCAAAAAGCCCATAAATGACGTATCAAGATCAAACCAGACAAAATATTGGAATTGTACTGCGCGTGTAAAGCAGGGTAAGTACTTTTCATACGTTTGTTGCCATCACTGAGCTAAAAATAACACTGGATCCAGTATGTTGTCTAACGTCAGTTTGCCATGAGTCAGACAGTGTGATAGCTAGATTTTGCAATAAATCAAACTACGCAATGCAGCAAACCCTTAAACTAGCTACATTAGACAAAATCGAGTTATTAATCTAATGTTTGTTATATGGGCGTTTTCCTCCAAACCAACTTGATGACAAGCTAACTTAATGCATTTTGGCTGAGGGACTGACATTCTGTATCTGAGTGTAGCTAATTTGCAGGCTAGCTACATAGCCAGCTTTTCTCACATTTAAGTTTCTAAGCAGATTACATCATGCCATTACAAAATCCTTCACCATCTGGCGAAATGTTTTACACGTTGTATTATTTAGTGTTGCGAATGCCTGTGCGGCGTGGCATGAAGGAATCATGTTCTCAGCAGAATAGCCACTGGTTTGTAGCTACATCGTTGCAGAAGTCCACTGAGGAAAAACAATCCTATGTTAACATATGCTTCAATGATGCTGTTGGTGTAATTTTGTCTTCTAAGCAAAACTTATGCATAGATTGTTGGTAGCTACTTGGGCAAAATGGCAAAAAATTTAATTTGCTTACCTTCGAGCAAACACGGCTTATTCCATGATAAACACTTTTCCAACTGCTTTTTTGGCCTTGGAAAAAGGAAAGGAGCTCCGTGTTGCTGTCTTTCGTCAGTAATTCACATTCCCCAAGGGCCTCCAAGAACCATTTTTGAAAAAGACAAATGCCTCTCCTACTAAGCACAACTTTTGACTGCATTGAATATGGGAAAATATGGCAGTGCTGTCGGGGTAGGGAGGGCCTTAGTAAGATTAGCAATCTGATGTCTGTCTGTGTATGTCTGCATGTATGTGTCCAAGCATGCATGACTGCATGTGTGTGTGTGTTTATGTATGGGTCTGTGCATACATGTGACTGCGTGTTTGTGTGTTCAATGCATGCATGTGCGTGCATGTGTGTGACCATTTGCATGTTGTAAACCCCTCTGAAGATAAACCTTCTGAAGTGTCACAGCTTTTGGAGGGCCAATACACAACCTCGTCTGCCCTCTAAACTTGTCAGATGCACTTCATTGATCATTTCCTTTGTGTGACATCCGCTACACCCTACAGCCCACACCCCAATCTCCCCACACCGTTTTTCTCTGTGTCCCCCCCCCCACATTTGATTCTTCTGTGGCGTATAAATGTTCCCATTTTCCCTCAGTTGTTGGTTTTTGTTAATCTGTACTTGGGGAACAAATCCAGTAGTTCCTTTACTATGTTAAACTACCCACTTTGCAACTACAATGTGCCTGCATTTTTTTTTTACTTGCAAAATTACAGAGGAATGCAGTAAACTCTTAAAAATTCCACAGTGTACATGTATGTACTGTATGTGTGTGTCAGTTAGAGAACTCTGTCAGTGAAAAACGCGTCAAAGTCCACCTCACCCATCTTTCCCTCTCCCTGATTAATGGGCCAGTCCAGTGTGCTGTCACCTAAGATAGCTGGCAGTTACTGTGGCAGCTGATCACAGCCTGCATGGCCATTGATCTTTCACCTCCTCACAGAGAGGCTCATTGCACTCAGACTGGCAGCTCCCCACCTTCCCCTAAGCCAGGATACAAATCACTAGTCCATCACTGCAGCAGATTTTGCATGTAGCTGCTATGATTAGTGATCAAATCATAAAATCACAAGACCATTCTGCAAGCTCTTCACAGAGCTCTAAAGAGCTTTCTGTGCAGGGAATATAGTTCTTTCTCACACAGAGGAGATGGAAATCACAAAACAGCCCTCATTATTTTGTAAATAAAAAAATACTACCTTCACCCATCTTGCAAGGGGGGAGAGAACACAGCCACAGAGTTGACCAATAATGGGGTAATTTTGTGGTCATGGGTCTCTAACGGTTACTGCGCATATGATGTGGCATCCATCCGTCCCATCCCTTATCAAAGCCTCTTATTCCTGAGCAGAATTGTGTCGGACTGTAGCCTTCTCCAGCATACACTGGGCGAGAGGCAGGAGCACACTATGGACAGTCAGCCAATCCATCACAGGGATGACACATCTGTCCATCATGAAGTCCCATCAATTGGCAATTTACAGTCACCTAGTAACTTGGCATACACTACATGTCTTTGAACTCAGGAAGGAAACAAGAGTAGATGGACAAACCCCATGTAAACACGAGGAGAGCATGCGAAGTCCACACAAAAAGTCCCACAACCTCCTTGCTGTAACTGTGCTTACCCACTCTGATACACAGCTGCAAAACAAACAAATTTCTGTCTAGTAAGATGTATTTGACACACCCCATTGTTACATTACTGCCATTATTATCATTATTACTTCTATTACTTCTGTCAAATGATTCTTGACTTCAGCATCTCTCGTCCAATTGATGAGCATTTATAACAAAGGCAATGTTCATTTATCGCTCCTGCTCTGTGCCCTCTACACCACTCATACTCTGGTCTACTTCAAATCTGTATCTCATCTACGTATGCGCATCTCCATAGCTAATTTCCTTAGTTTTCATGAGGATGATAGCTCCCAAGTTAAACCTTTGTAGCTGTTTCAGGGCAGAGAGAGGCTTTCTTTCCTCCTATTTGAACATAATCCTGCCCACCTGCTTCTGAGGTGTTGTGGATTGTTCATTCACTTTCTTCAGCACAGAAGATGAGTATGTGGAAACTTTTTTTTATAGTACAAATAAAATATCAACGGCCATCCTTCCTCAATGTATTATAATGTAGTCGAGGTTACTGCAGATTGTGACAATGTAGATTGATTTCATGCTTGTGCACTCATCAGGTAATTACATCCTGCAATTTAACTGACTGACGGCGCTTCTACTTTTATCGAATATCTGTTTGAAAATTTTGCATCTCAATGTCAGCAACTGCAAATTTTGACCTTTAAACGTAATTTTATTCTGATTCGGCTGAGCCTAAGTCTGAGACAAGTTGGTAGGATCTTCAGTTAATTGTGGTCAATAGGCTGCTGCTTTGCATAACAACACCATCAGGTTAACTAATTCGCTTATGGTCTTGTTAATGTTTGAAGTTGGTAATGTCTGAATGACACCCAGAAATGGTCATGGATGCTTGCACAAATTCAAAGGAAATGCAGCATCCTTGCCACCGCATAGTTTCATACCTCATATAGCATATTTCCTTTGCAACAAGTCACTCTAATAGTGTCTAACCAGATACCTTTGTTTGCATTCAGCATTCAGCATACCTGCTGATGTCCCTGCACCCAGAGGAAAGATCAATCAGCATGCCAGCTGATGTCTCAGTGTTCCGATGAGGTCACGCGTGCTTGTGTGAATTCAAAGGAAATAAGACATGCTTTTCACCGCACATAGTGTATTACCTCACATGGCATATTTCCATTGTATCAAGTCTCTGTAATAGCATCTGACTGAGTATTCCTCTGTTTGCATTGAGCATTCCTGCTGATTCCACAGCTTTCAAAGGAGAAGTCCATACACACTTGCAGAAACTCCAAGAAAATGCAACATGCTGGTTACTAAATATAATTCTATTCTATGCCAGTCATGCTCTGATTTTCTTAGCAAGTGACTCTGCTTGTCTGCTCCCTTCGGGGGCGCAACTTGGGGGATTTGTGATCTCAGGGACTGTTTGTGTCCTGTTAGATCAGACTGTTCCAGAGCAGAGTCACCACCAAACACAAATGCATGTCATTCTGAAATTAATGGTTAAATCTGATGCACGTGTCCGGCGTTGAGCTTTAGCACTAGTTCAGGCACAGATGTCAAGATGTTTCCTTTGCACCACCCCTACTCTGGCCTACTACAGATCTGCATCTCATCTTCCCCACCTCCCCGGCCGCCTCCTTCATATATAGCATTGTTCATTTGTGCATATAGTGTTCAATAATTGAAATGTCCTGAATCTCAGGCACTGCTGGGGAGCTGGTGATCCCAGGAACTGTCTGTGTCTTGCTTGCTCAGATTACCTGAGTGATGCTCTGGAACAAAGTCACTGCCAAACACACATGCATGTTCTACAATAAATGGTAAAACCAGACATTAGAGTCTGTCTGAATTTGTTAATATTTTTATTCTCATGCAGTTCAAAGCTCATAAAATGAAATGTTTGCGATGTTAGCATAGAAACATCATCATCGCCGTCTTGTTGCTGATTTTCTGATGATGAGTGGGAAGAACCACCCCTTGAGGGCTAAACAAGGCTCAACTGGCTTACTATTAGATGGCAGAGCGAATATGCATGTCAAAGTCCCACTGAATTTATCTATAGTAGAAGTCAATGTGATTTAGTCGCAAATCTTTGACTTGAGAGAATAACAATTATCCAGCAGTCAAACTCAAGTGAGTTGAGCGAGACAAAAATTCACTTTGCAGTCTGTGGAAATGCAGTCAGACCAGCCAGTTTGTTATAAGGCCTGCCAATGGACTGAACAACAATTGAAGCACCTACTACTAAAACTCCATAAGTCACACTTGACTTGTGGGGTTTTAGTAATCAGTGCTTCAATTACATTCCTAAAGCTATTAGGAAGGAGCGAGTGAGAAAAGCAACTGTGAGAAAACAGTTTTTTCCAAGAGGAAGACACTCAGATGAGGCCACACTAAAAATTTTGTTTTGAAAGTAAGGTTTTAATGGACAGTAAAGTGTTTTGTGGAAGTTCAAGCGAATCAATGGACAATATTTTCATTTCAAAACAATTTCCTAGCATATTCCTTGCTATCCACTGGGCTGAAAAGATTTTCTCTGACCCAGACTTAGATGGCTGCACTGACCATTTCTATTAACACACTATAACCGTGATGAAATAAATGGTGATTCCATTTTGAGCAATAATCATTTTATCATAACGAAAATGCAAAGAATAAAGTTATGTTGGCCAAAAATACCATTATAATTGAATACATGCAGTATACAATTGCAATTTGCACACAAGCAAATGTTGCTGTGCTGTAAGAGAGAAATAGATATATGATCATTCCTTAATTACCATTTGTTTGCTCATATTCTGAAAAAATGTACATTTAAAACTTGATATACAGTCTAAATTACCTTGAATATACAGCACTTAATGATGGATGTACAAGTGGTATTCTACTGCCACCTGAAGGTGAGTCGGCTTAAAAGTAGAGAATAGAGCAACACTATCTTACTTCCTCCTGAAAGAACAATTTGAATGAAGTGAAGACATGCATAAGTGTATATATTGGAGTTTGCATGTTCTCCCCGTGTTTGCGTGGGTCTTCCCCCACCCACAAAAACATGCATTATAGGAACACACCCGCCGGTACCCCTGACCAAGGATCTGGCTTTAGAACTGGAGTTGGTCCCTGGGTGCTGCTCTGTGGCTGCCCACTGCTCCTAACTATAGGATGGGTCAAACTGGTGAGTCTAGTTGGGCTGAATGGCCAGTTCTTGCCATTCATCTTATGTTATGTTAAATGCAGAGGATAAATTACCCCACGGGGTACAATAAAGTGTATCTTTATCTAATCTTATCTTTATTTTTTAGCCTGAGCCAAACAAATATGAAACATACTACTTGAGTGGATCTTCTAGGCAATGAAAAGTATAAAAGAGTATTCCATATTTCAATCGTTATCACTGATTTTCCAATAAACAAACTATTGGAAAGAGTGAGGAGAATAGCACTAGAAGTACCCATCAGTGCCAGTGCCTCTAATTCAGTCTACAGTTATTGTTTTCTGGAATGTCAAGCATAAAATCTGTACTGGCAAAAATTATAATTAATGCCCATATCAAGTGGATGTCACTGATCAAATAATCAATTCATTCTGATTTAAGTGTAGCCCTGCTCAGATTAGAAAGTGGGTTTTGTCCCAGTCTACATAACCAAGTACACATCAATATGACCTCATTAATTAAAAAAAAAAAACAACCTTAATACGTGATAAATGATGTGTTTTTCCAAGGGGTGAAATTGATATGATTACAATTCAATGGTGGTAGCCCAACAGTTTACTTATTTTTTATGCTGATACCAATAACAATTGTGGAAGTGATTTTAGGTGCAATCACGTGATTGATATTTTTGTCGTCAAAAAAAATATAAATTAGCATGAAAGAAATGACATGTCTCAAAGGGCAAGGGCAGATTGTCCGGCCTGGGGCCTTTCTGTGTGGAGTTTGCATGTTCTCCCCGTGTTGCGTGGGTTTTCGCCGGGTACTCCGGTTTCCTCCCACAGTCCAAAGACATGCATATCAGGCTAATTGGAGACACCAAATTGCCCATAGGTATGAGTGTGAGAGTGAATGGTGTGTGCGCCCTGCGATGGATTGGCAAGCTGTTCAGGGTGGGTCCCTGCCTTTGCCCGTAGTTAGCTGGGATAGGCTCCAGCTCGCCCCGTGACCCTAGTGAGGAATAAGCGGGTATAGAAAATGGATGGATGGATGATATTTCATTTCAAATGAGTAAACTTCCTAAATTGAACACATATTTTATATTCTAGTAGGACAAAAACAGAAATGTTGCTGACAGCTCCATTTAGAGAACAGGATAGAGAGACAAATAGGCATAATTCAAATTGATGCTCGTTAATTGGAATAACCCATCAGTTTACACTGATAAAGATCATTTGTAGGGGAAGAATGGTGTGCAAATGGGATACTTGTCCCAATTATTTCTGTAATACCACTTTCAAAAACTATATGAACAGAAACTGAAAATAGTTACCATGAATGATGAGTAGCATCTGCTTTTGGAACCAACAAAATTAAGGAAGAGAACACTGTTCAAGACCTTTAGAATCCAAGTAAAATGCATTAAACCTCAAAACTATATAAAATGTGTGTGCACCGAAGCTTGATATGGCAAAAAGACGATAAAATACTATATCACAGATCATAATTTCAAGTACAGGATGAGCCACAACAGACGGGAGAAGCAGAAAAATATGGTACTACACAACCCCACATAAGCTCAACAAAATAGAATCGAACAAGGTATGCATGTTAAGTGTCAGTAAGCACTCTCTTCGAGAATGTAGGTGTTGATCGAAACTCACAGTTGATAGGAGAGGCTCCTCCAGTCCCTCAGCTGAATCCTCTTGGCTGACAGATAAATCTATACCACCACAAGGGGGCAGTAAAGTAGAAATATGATTAGCTGGCTTGATCACAGCGGATATAATCATTCTGCAGTTTGTAACAAGAGTCGCTCACATATGCCAGAATGTACAGACTGCCGGCTGCCTATGACCAAGTCCGCCTCTTTTGAAAACACAATCGCCAGAATGAGCAACTTTCAAGGGTAATTTGATTTTGTTGGAACTATTGTCTCTTGTATATTGAGAATGCAGCATCTTTGTATTTTCAAAGTAACAGCAGCCTTAATAATGAATCCCTCAATATTAATAATATAACAATATAAATATAATTCCATTAATATGATATTAATATAATAACAATATTAATCTCTGAAACCTGATTTTTCACTTTAATTTCCCCGCAAGTAGACAAGAACTTGGAAAAAAACATTTGTTGAACATTGTAGGACAACATCACACACATCAAGTCCAATCAAGTCAACATTATTTCTGTAGCACATTTAAACAGAACAGAAGTTGATTCGAAGTGTTGACCTATACAACACACATACAATAAACACCCGTAACAAGACATAAGACAAAAAGGTGGCTAAATGAATATAATAGCTCAGAAAACTTATAATCAAGCAGCTTAAAATGGTTATGGATAAAAATGGGATGTTAAATGAGATTTAAATGTGGCAATAGCAGGGGAAGACCAAATGTGGAAGGGGAGACTGTTCCAAAACCTAGGGGTAGCAGTAGAAAAGGCCCAGACACCCTCAAGCTTCTGCCATGATCACGAGACTGAAAATAATTGCTGGTTCGATGACCTGAGGGACCTTGGGGCAGGATATGGTTTGAGAAGGTCACAAACGTACTGTGGTGCAAGACTGTGAAGTGCCTTAAACACAGAAAGTAAAACCCTACAATCAATTGAAGCACCTATTACTAAAACCCCATAAGTCACACTTGACTTGACTTGTGGGGTTTTTGTAATCAGTGCTTCAATTGGAGTTTAACAGGCAGCCAATGGAGCATAGCCGGAACTGAAGTTATGCGATCCTTTCTTTTCATACCACTTCAAAATGTAGCTGCCGCATTATGCACAGCCGGCCACTGAGACGGGGAGGTTTGTGTCACCCCCATATAAATGGCATTGCAGTAGTCCCAACGAGATGGAATAATTGGCATTAATGGCATGAGTTACTGTCTCCAGGCAATCCTACAAAGCTGGAAGAAGCTTCCTTTCGTAACAGCACTAATGTCTTTCAAATTTCAATGAAGACTCAAATTATGCCAAGATTTTTTACATGGTCATACAAGCTGACTGATAGAGGGCCTAACTGATTGCCAACCATGGAGACAAAGACAGGAGACCAAAAAATGATGACATCATTCTTCTCTTTGTTCATTTGAAGGAATTTTTTGGTTAACCAGCACTTCATATAATCAATGCAGTCGAACAGTGACATCCATGATCCACTGCTACTGGGTTCAACTGGATGACAAAGTAAGCATAATTGGCAAAGCAATGGAAGGAAAAGTGCTTTTAAAAAATAGAGCCAAGGAGGGAGCATGTACAAATAAAATAACGAGGGCCTCATATAGAACCTTGGGGAACACCACATGAGATGGGAGCTCACGAAGAGGAGATACTACCTAATTTGATAGAGATGGTTTTGTCCTCAAAGTAAGAGGTAAACAACTGTAGAGCAATTTCCTGAATGCCTTCTTCACTGCTATGAGAGTTTAATAGAATCATATGGTCGATTGTATCGACCATATGTAAAAAATTATTTGAGCATTATTGTTGCTATAGCTGTTTTTCTGTTTATTTTGTTCCCCCAAGTAATTTTTATTATTATTTATTAAATATATTAGTGTTTTTAAGAGCCAGTCCACAAAATACCTCAGGCTATATAACACAACACTAACAATTAAACATATATTACTCAAGGAAAACCTCAGTCATTGGCTGAAAAGGATAAACATCCATATGCTGTTTAACATGTGTATGATACACTGTTTCCAATGACTGCCACCAGGGCATCAACCACTACCCTTTGAGAAAAATACTGCTATCTCAGCAAGTTTCATAAATTGCAGAGCTTGAAATACCACAGTATTTGCAATGCATTTCCCCAGAATTCAGTGGTTTTATTTCCCCTAACCACCGTTAATGACTAATTCAATGTCAGTAAGCATCATAAAATTGGTAGAGCCATGATCTACTTTTCTTTCTGGCCGAGTATTTTGTACTCACCATTTAACCTCTTTGCGCAGAAGCCAAATATGGCTATTCATGCATTTATAATTCAAGATTATAGTTCACAGAGAGGGGGCGTATGGCTTTAATGATACAGTACACTTGCAGTATTTAGAACTCCATCATATTCCTGCTTCTTTTCATAATTTTAGTTCAGAGTAAGGGCTACAAACACAAAAAATCTTAATGAAAATTCAGCAATGAAATTATTAAAAAATAATACTGAGTTGAAAAATGGCTGGGAATTAAAACAATCCATTTCTGGGATCACAGACTCCCTGACCACAAGTGTACATCATCTGCCAGTGATTTTTTTCAAATTATATACCATCTCTGAGCCAAATAATGTAGCTCTTCAAGTGGCTTCAAGTTAGACCACCACCCATTGTAAGGATTATGCCACACAGCTGCCCTAAATTAACAGTGTTGGTAGTTACCGAAATAATTTTTATGTTTCTGTAATGGTTAATCCACCAGTATACTCAAGCTCTTTAACTGAAATGATATTTTAATGCTAAAATATAATTATTGCTGTTACCCATGAATTTTCAACTTTACTGTTTTACAAAAAAGCAGAAAAAATAGTTTCTTCATTTCTTTTTTATCAAGATGGCAAAGAACAGTTATTTTCTTGAATTCCTCAACATAAAAATTAGGTTCAGTGGTTGATGCAAGAATGCAAGCTGTTATCAAGGCCAAAGGAGGCCATGCAAGATATAGTCTTTTTTATTTTATGTGTGAAAAAGGACTATTTAGTGGTTTCAGTTTGTTATTTGCCAAACAAATAACAAAATAATTTTTAGTTTTCAAGTTTTTGAAAAATTTCTCAAATATTTGTGTTTTCTTGTTTTTTATGACAGGTGGTCTAATAAATTTGTTAAGCACTGTACATACCCATTAATGGAACTGTTTTTTTTATGGTCAGTGATGGTCACCTTGCTATGTACAATTCCAATCATACAACCTAAACATGAGCTTACATCAAAGCTTTTCACACTCAATAAGGAGCAAGTTTAACTCACAAACACAATAAGACTTGAGATAGTCTATACTTTATTTTAACAAAACAGACATTCCACTATCAGGAAAAAAGCAGGCATTATGCTTCTCTTGATTGAGCAGAATTGGAGCAGTGAACATGACAGAGGTTTTACTGAAGTCCTGGAGCTGTTCTCATTTTAAAGAAATGAAAACCAAGGCATTCAATTTTGTCAAATACTGGATAAATTCTAAAACATCACCAAACTGAGCATTATGCCACCATATACAGTATTAGTAGCAAAGGCTAGCATTCACTCATACTAGCCAATGTGGGAAACAAGCTCTGTGATCATCATAGCAATGGTAAACCAAAAATAAAAACAGCTAGCTAGTCACTACCTTTCCATACAGTACTCCAATGTACTCACTCAAAAATGAAGCAAAAACTCTCAATCATTGAAGTCCTCTTCCAGATAAACAGAGCAACAGAGCTTTCCGGTACAAGGAACCCTCCAGTGCTGCTCCATTCCAAATAATTCCCATTGTCCATGTTGGTTTCAAATTCCTACCATGTATATGTAACTCAGGCACTTCTAGGTTGGTTTTGGAAGTCTGTTTTTACTTTGAGCTCATCTCATTCTGCTGCACACAGTTTAGAGCATACAACTGAACTTGCCATTATGTAAAGGTTTAAGTACTTTTCTAAGGGTCCCATCAAAGTCATTCAACTGAAATTTCTGACTAGCTCTGACCAGCTCTGCCCCCCTTAGTCGCTGTTGCTAAGGTCCACATCTATGCTGCTCAGTCCCCACAGCACAGCAAAAGTTTATGCTGCACTCTGGCATGTGTATTTCAAAAATATTGTGTTTTATTTCATCCCAAATACCTCCAACTTGTTCGGCAGTCTTCCAGAGGTCTTAACTATTTAACGCAAGGATATACCAATGACGTCAATTTTTTTAACGGAACGGGAGATACAAGAGTAACCACAAAGTGCTGGTGATCAGCACAGAAAAACAGAGCACCAATAAACTGCACATTTAGATCTAACCAGACAAAATAGAGGAATCATACAGCACGTGCAAAGCTGGGTAAGTTGTTTGGATACTTTTGTTGCCATCACTGAGCTACAAATAACACTGGATCCAATATGTTGTCAGAACGTCAGTTGGCCATAAGTCAGGCAATGCACGAGCTAGACTTAGTGATTGATCATATTATGCAATGCAGCTAACCCTTAAACTAGCTACATTAGACATAATCGAGTTATTAATCTAACATTAGTTATAGCGGCATTTTCTTCCAAACCAATTTCTATGACAAGCTAACTTTACTCATTTTGGCTAAGGCAGTGACATTCTGAGTCAGCTGGCTAGCTAGCAAGCCAAATTTTCCCACGGTAAAGTTTCTAAGCAGATTACTTCGTGCTATTAAAGAATCCTCCACTATCTGGCTAAACATTTTATATTATCCAGTATTGCGACTGCCTGTGCTAGGAGGCACGAATGAATCGTGCTCTCAGCAGAATAACTACTGGTTTGTAGCATGCAGGAGTCCACTGTGTTTGTTGATCCTATTCACATTGAGTTGCGTGAGGTCTTCCGCATGTTTTAATTCATCACAAACACTTCTCCAACTGTGTTTTTGGCTTTGGTAAACAAATTGAGCACCCTGTAGCCGGGCAGGGTACCTTTCATCAGTATTAAGGAAACGCAGAACTCATCGTAAGATAAATCTAGGCGTAATTCAATGGTGGGGAATCAATCGTTTTTAATATCTAATGACAATAATTGATTTTAGAATGTTATAGCATCAATACCATGTTGAATTTTTCGCTTCAGAAGACTGATTTTTTTCACTGCTTAATTGAGATACCTTTGGTCTGTAATAGCTGAAGTAGATGCAACAAGGGAAAATTATTTTTTTTGACACAGAAGATTTTTCTTAACTGCTGGGTAGATACCATGGGCAAGTATATTAGGCAGTTTGCACATTAGGCTTGGCTGAGGAGTTTAATTCACACAATTCCTGGGAAACAGGGATGGGACTTAACTCATCTTCATTCTAAATCGGTAACAAGCAAGGCTCTGTCCAGAATATTCAATAAACTGTTTGGGTGTGCCATCTATCGAGTTGTGTAACTGCGTGCATAAATGGAACAGCTCCATATCCGCTGGCATCTATATCTGCACAGAGAGGCTGAAGGAGCAGTGTCAAGATTACTGCGCATGCTCTGAATGTGCATCCTAAAAAAGTTAATCTGCTTGACTGCAAGTCATAATCTGATTCTATCCTTCCCAATCCGTCTTTGCTTTGCATTGTATTTATATATTTTTGTTACTACGGTATTGTGCTTTTTATTTTCAGACACATTTTATGGAAATTTGCATATTCAAAGCGCGACTTTAAAATTTGGCCATGGGATATGACGTTTGTCAACTGGTTATCATCACCAGTAATAATAGAAGAAGAAAAATACGCTCTAGATTTTGACTTGCAGTACACAGTACAGTACACAACTTCTTTGAAAGTTGTGAGAATACGCAGTAATCATGATACAGCTTCTTCAATAGAAATTCCTGAGTTTAGATGATATCCAAAGTAATAAATAAACACATGCTGACCACAACCAAAAATGTCATGTAAGAAAATGCTCAGTGCCTATTCGAGACTGGGAGCTAGAAAACAATGTACAGTTTTCTCTTGGTCATTCAAAAGATTTTTTCCCCCACTGAGGAATCTCAATTATTCACTACTTTCTCCACATAAAGCATTTTTTTCAATATCTAAATCATAACATTCCACTCCATTATTCTCAAAGGACATTTGCACAAGTTTTCACTCAAATATTTTACTTCATGTAATTTTTAGTTTTAATTTCCCTCTAAGTGAAATGAAAAGCTCCAGAAGGCCAAAGCACTGGTTTTAAAGCAAGACCAAGTTACGTCATTAATTATGAGTAGAATTCTTAGTTTTCCCTGAAGGAGCAAAAAAGAATTTTCCAGCAACATGAGAGCTCAGTGAAAACACATGCATGTAATTATAAGGAATTTTTTTTCTCTTTGTCTTTTTTAAGAGTTCATAGATGTTATCTGCCAGGGTGAGCACCCGTCCCAATTCTCTTGCCACATCTCTGATTGAATGAGCCGCTGATGTGTCATCTCAAGCATGACAAAATGATTAATAATTACCCTGCAATGAACTCAAACACAAACATAGGGCCTATGTGAGAATCTAGGAAAACTAAACCAAGGCTTAATTATGAAGTATGTTTAGAGTCAAATTTATTTTTACCTCCTCGGATAACTTGATCAGCTCTCCCCATGAGAAATGCGAAGACAAATGGGTCCAAATACATGAACATACCATGCTTTTCCTCCACTGATTAATCAACTAATCTGTGCTCTTCCTCTTGTGCAAAAGAGGCTGTTTTCCCTCTTGCTCGTTCATTCACAAAGACACTTCTGCCCCCTCTTAGCTCCATCTCTTTTTTGTATAAATCATATAAGACACTTGCACAGGTGAATAATAGGCAAACAACACTGCAGAAGTACATATATTAGCATTGTTCAATATTCCCCAAAGGCCCAACCTTGTCATAGCGAAATTTTAAGCCTTTCTACATAGCTAATGCACTGTATGCCATCAGCCCTTCATGATCTGCACACCTGTACATTGCAGATTCAATGTTTCCCCCACAATGATACAGGCCTGACAGGCCGCCAGGCTAACACAAGCCCCCAACAGGCAAACAAATTCTTGACTATTTTGCCATAGTTGATCATTCAGTCTGGAGAGACCGTGCTAATGAATTACCCACTCCAAGGTCTACTGAGTTATGCTAACCTATGTAGTTAGATATCAAGCTTTGGAGTTAGCTCCAATTTATGTTATAGCACAACGTCTTTGGCCAACAAATGTTAGTGTAAAAACTTTTAAAAATATTTTAAATATTCCACAATTTTTTTTACAAAAGCCTTCACAGGTTGGAGACCCTCTGGCCATCTTTACTACTGAGAGACTCAGCATTTCTTAAGACATCCCTTTCATAGCCAATCACATTACACACCTGATGCCAGTTAACTTAATTACTTGCTAAATGTTCTTTCAGCTGATTCTCTTATATATTAATTTCTTTATCAGCCCTTTTTTTGCCTGTGTCCCAAGGTTTTTGAGACCTGTTGCAGCCAGAAAATTTGAAATAAACTAATTATTTGAATAAAAATGTAGAATGTTTCAGTTTCTACATTTGAAATGTTATCTATGTTCTACTGTAAATACCATATTGGCTCATGTGATCTGAAAGTTATTGCATTTTGATTTTATTCACAATTTCCGCTTTGTCCCAACTACTTTGGAATTGGGGTTGTAAATTTCCTTAGGGGATTTTACTCTCCACACCACAAGCAAAGTAGAAGTGACCTAGTCACCTCAGTGCTCTATAGAAGAAAAATGCAGAGGGCCGAACCCTTATATTTAGACCATTTCTGCTTACACTGAAATGAGTGCCTCTCTTACCACCATGGGGAGAAAATTCAGCAAAGCCACCATTAGCTACGCAGCTAAATTCATTTAAAAAATGGACTATTTATCAATATTATGACTAAATGGGTGGTTATGGTTAGGGTTAGGCTATTAAGTGCAATACAATCCACAAATTAGTAATAATAAATAGTTCATTTTGAGGACTTCAGCTATGTAGCTAGCAAATGGTTGCATTGCCAAGCACTGGCCCATTTTTTCACACAAACTGTCTTCAAATCTTGAAGGCTCTTGGAGGCTCTTCTTTGAATTCTGGTCTTCAGTTCTTTCCATTGATTTTCAATTGGAATCAAATCCAACGATTGACTGGGCCAGTCTAGCAGCTTTATTTTCTTTCTCTGAAACCAATTGAGTGTTTCCTTGGCTGTATGTTTCGGATCATTGTCTTGCTGAAATATCCACCCGTTTCATCTTCAGCATCCTGGTAGATGGTAGCAGATTCTTATCAAGAATGTCTCGATGCATTTCTCCATTCATCTTTCATTCAATTATTATTCAATTAAGTCTGCCAGTACGGAAGCATGTAGTTAACAAAATTAAAATGAAACTGCAATGGCAGGACTGCATTCTCATTTTCAAGATACAAGCGCATTATTTGTATCATAATGAAAATGCAAATGTAATCCTCCACTTCGCATTTTCATTGCAAGTCCATGCATGCAATTTTTATAACGAATGGAAAATTTAAATACATTCCTCATTTGCATTTGCATTTTTGAGAAGTGCCCCGCAATATCAATAACAAAATGAAAACGCTAATTGTATAAAGTATATGTATTCTCGAAAATGTTTTTTCTTTCTCGAGGAGCATGCGCGTTATTTGTACAATCACTAAAATGCTACAGTAATCTTCCACTTTGCGTTTGCATTTTCAAGTCCATGTGGGCACTGTTTTCATTTGCAAGAAGTGCCCCGCAATATCACTGACAAAAACGAAATCGAAAACGCTAATCTCATAAAAAGCAAATACATTCTCAGAAATGCTTTTTCTTTTTCAAGAAGCAGACGCGATATCTGTCTCATAATTAAATTGCTAATGTATTTCGCCACTTTTCTTTTTCATCTTCATGAGAGACAACCGTGCCTGGCTTTGCTTTTTAGATTTTGAGGTCCAATGCGCTTTTCCTAACATAATTCGTGGGTGTGATTGAGTACGTCTGCAAGGAAAACGATTGCACGAGATTCCCGAAAAATTACGTGAGAATCTTGCCGAAGTAGCGTGATAAGCCCTCCAAACCCTACGATGGCTGATATTATCCAGGAGTTGTCCCTTCACCCCATAGAGTTCCACTACCTCCCAGAACTTGTTCCTGTCAACCCAGTCGGAAGCCTTTTCTTGATCAACAAAGACAAGGTCTCATACTTTTGGTACTCACATGCTATCTTACAGAGCTATCGGAGGGCAAATATTGCGTCTGTGCAGCCTATTCCCTTCCTGAATCCAAACCTGGCCTTGCTCAGCTGGGGTTCTATCATTGCCCTAGTACACTGCTCCAGAATCTTGACGAAGATCTTGCCTGTGTGACTAAGTAGAGATATGCCTCTATACTTGTTGCAGCCCTTCTTGCTCCCTTTCCTTCTCAACTGCTCTCTGCCAGTCATCCTCCCTTACCTTCTGGAAAGTTATGGTAAGCCAATTGATTTCAGTCTCTCCCAGTAGCGGAGCTACAGGGGGGTCGAAGACACGTCCCTTTTAGTTCTGGCTTGATCATTTTCCTTTATTGACGTCTTTTCCAATTATTGTAATTGGCAACTGAAGACACGGTTTCTCTCCACATGCGATCTAACAGTGATTAAATTGCAGGTTAAATTCAGTACAGTGGCGGAACAGAGAATTGGGTTGCAGAAAACAGCCATTTAAAACAATTATAAATCCTGACCAGCTCTCAGTCATCTTCATGACTAACAAAAGGTTCACTCTGAGAGCACTCCGCACTTAACAGGTGCTGCTTGTTCTCCCCGATTCGGTAAGACGACATGAGCTCTATAATGTAAGGTCCTTGAAGAAAGCCTGTGCGATCCTGAGTGACCCCTGCCATCCGCTTTTTAAAGATTCAGGTTGCTCCCCACAGGCCGCAGATATGGTATGCCAAAATGCAGAACTAATAGGCTCAAAAACTCTTTTTTCCTGCTGCTATTAGCCTTTTAAACAAGGCAATGTGAGCTTTCCGGCTATTGGTATTTATTGTTGTACTCACTATTGTTGTACTGTGCATATGTTTATTTATTTATTTGCTGTTGTTGCTGTTGTTTTGCTGCTGATTGTGAAACAAGTTGCCCCTTAGGGATAATAAAGATATCTTTGATCCTTGATCCTCATTCATCTGGACCCGTATTTGCTGTATTTAAATGTGCGTTACTCAAAATTGCATAGCCTACCAGTCGACTCTCACGCAAATGGCTTGAGCCACACGCTTTTTATAACTGAGGCTATTTAACTGCCGAGTGCCACTGTTTTGTTCTTTTTTTTTTAAATCAACCCACGAAATACTGAGAGTGAAAGTCCGCGTTTCATTTGAACACGGGCCAGTTCAGTCACGCAAAGTATTGACCAATTAATGAGTAAATAATTTTTCTGCACTGAATTTAGCCCATGATTTCATCTCTGTTAGATCGCATATGGTGAGAAACCGTGTCTTCAGTTGCTAATTACGATAATTGGAAAAGAGGTCAATAAAGGAAAATGATTGAGATCTGGCCAGTACTAAAAGGGATGTGTCTTTGCCCCCCCCCCCGTAGCTCCACTACTGTTCTCTCCGCAAGCCATGATAGCCTCCGTGATGATTCCATCTACCCCTGCAGCCTTGTTCTTTGGACTAGACATCACAGCTCTCCTGACCTCTTCCTCCAGTATGTTGGATTCTGCACATTCTGGGTATCGGAAGTTTTGAGTCAGCTGTCTGTTAAGCATGTGGTGTCAAGCGCTTATCATCCTCAGTCCCAAGGGGCTTTGGAAAGGTTTCATCAGACGGTGAAGTCTATGTTTTGTACGTACTGTGATGACTCTAAAGAGTGGGAAGAGGGGCTACCACTATTGTTATTTGCCGTGCGTGAAACGACGCAAGAGTCACTGAGCTTCAGCCCTGCTGATTTAATCTTTGGTCATACCATTAGGGGTCTGTTGAGATTGTTGCATGAGGAGTGGGGGTCTTCAAGTAAAGAACATCCACGCAATATCTTTGATTACGTCAGTTCATTTCGTGAGCGCTTGCATCGGACATGTGAGTGTGCTCGGGAGGCTTTGTCAGAAGCTCAGTCTAAGATGAAGGGTCACTGACCATAAGGCTGTTAGCTGTGAGTTTGAGCCTGGCGACAAAGTGCTTGTGTTGTTGCCCATTTTGGGTCTGCTCTACAGGCGAGATTTTCGGGTCCTTATGAAGTTGACTCTAAACTCAGTGAGACTGATTATGTGATTCATATGCCTGATAGAAGGTGTAAAACTAGAGTTTGTCACATTAACATGCTAAAGTCTTATGTTTCCAGAGATGTGGAGGAGAAGCAATGTGAACCTGTTCCAGTTGTATCGGTCTCTGCAGAAACCTCGCCTTATTGTCCTGAGGAGGATGGCCTCAATCTGCATGATGTTCCAGTCACTTGTGCTCGTCTCTCAAATTCAGAGATGTTATCTGATCTGGATTCTTTTCTTTCATATTTGTCAGATTCACGTGCTAAAGAGGTTAAGGACTTGATTGACTTGTTTCCTTCTTTGTTTTCAGATGTGTTGTCTTTCTCCCATGTTTTGTTACATGACATTGATGTGGGTGAGCATGCTCCAATTAAGCAGCATGCTTACCGCATTAATCCAGCGAAGAGGTCTGTTATGAAAGCAGAGGTTGCCTATCTTGCTGATCATGGGTTAGCTGTGCCTAGCTGTAGTGCCTGGAGCTCACCATGTATCCTAGTTCCAAAACCTGATGGCTCGTTTCGCTTTTGTACAGACTATTGTAAAGTAAATGCGGTTACAAAACCTGACTCGCTTCCGTTGCCTTGTATGGAGGACTGCATTGATCGTGTGGGATCGGCTAGCTTTGTCAGTAAGCTGGACTTATTATAAGGCTTCTGGCAAGTTGCTTTAACACCTAGAGCGGCTGAGATCTCTGCGTTTGTGACGCCTGATAGTTTCATGCAGTACTCCGTTATGGCCTTTGGGTTGCACAATGCTCCCGCGTCATTTCAACGCCTCATGAATGAAGTGTTGGCAGGTGTGCCAAATTGTGAAGCATACCTCAACAACGTGGTAATACATTCAGCTACCTGGTCTGAACATGTAGAGACCATTCGTACAGTCTTTGAAAGGTTGCATGACGCATCGCTTACACTTAATTTGGCCAAATGTGAATTTGTTAAAGCTTCCGTGACATATTTGGGCAAGCAAGTCGGGCAAGGTCAAGTTCGCCCTCTAGAAGCTAAGGTTGTAGCAATGTCCAAGTTTTCTGTGCCGACAACCAAGCGCGAATTGCGTCGCTTCCTCGGAATGATTGGCTACTATCGTAGTTTCTGTAGAAACTTTTCTGTAGTTGTGTTGCCTCTGACTAATCTGCTGGGTGAAAATACTGCCTTTATGTGGTCAGCAGACTGTCAGACTGCATTTGAAAATGTTAAGGCTTTGCTTTATAGCTCTCCTGTGCTTGCAGCTCCAAATTTCCAACGGTCGTTTACACTTGAGGTGGATGCAAGTGCTACTGGAGCTGGTGCTGTGCTGTTACAAGAAGATGCTGATGGGCTTAATCACCCATTTGTTATTTTTCTAAAAAGTTTCTAAAGCACCAATTGAATTACAGCACAATTGAAAAAGAAGCATTTGCTTTACTACTGTCTTTGCAAGATTTTGAAGTTTATATTGGCTCGTCCTCTATTCCCATTGTCATTTACACTGACCATAATCCTCTCGTTTTTTTTTCTCTCGGATGAAAAATGCAAATCAACGCATTATGCGTTGGTCCTTATATCTACAAGGGTTCAACCTGGAGATCAGGTATAAGAAGGGTGCTGATAATGTTCTCACGGACACTTTGTCTCGTTTTTTTTATTTTTGGTGGTGGGGGTGTTATGTCCTGGTGTATTTTGCCTTTTGTGTCTGTGTTGTGGTTCTAGGACGTTTTGGGGGGGAATCTGATTGCCAATTTCACTCCTGCCACTGTTTGGGTGCTGTGCCGAATATAGGGAGCGCCTATCCTGTGGTCTGGGCTGATATGCACGCTCTTCACCGCCTGCGACTCCCTGCCCAGTCACCCTTTTGCCGTCAGCGCCGGTGGCCAGCCTGAGAGGTGTGGTGTGGCCTTGGCGTTGGGCTTTATTTAGGCCTAATTTTTTTTCTTCTCTTTTTCCTTAGTTGTTTCTGATATTGTTTATTTTTTGTTGTTCGAGCCATCGTGTCTTATCTTTTTCCCCTACTTTTTATATGTTAATTATTTTTATTAATAAATATCTTAAAAGAACATTTTGGCCGTTGTTTTGGGGAGAGCCTGGTAATCTCTCCCTTAGTTACTGTGTTTCCGTACCCCTAGACGGGCACGTAACACTATAGAAATCTGAAGTTAACTAAAATGTCATGTACAAACACATCCATTTTGTCAAAGACAAAACAGAGAAGTTATTAGAATCTGTCCCAGTTGATTCGGATTTCAGGTTCCCAAGCTGGCTGGAGGGGACAAAGCAACCCACATCCTCCAGGCCGACCCCGTCGATTACCGACTGCCCCATAGTGCTGAGTGGGCCTCTTTTCTCTTCCTCACCCACTGGGCCGGCTACAAGAGCCTCGGCCCTGCAGGCGGCCAAACTCACTGACAGGGAGGGAAAGTTAAGTTTTCCGCTTGAAAGTTCCACTTGAGTCCTAGGCTGAAGCACGCTCCCCACAAAAAGCACTCAGACCAGGAGAGATAATCATCACGCGAGATATGACCTCTTCAAAAAAAAAAAAAAAGCAGAGACACGCAGCCAGAGGAGGCAGTGACTTCACCTTTTATCGCTGGATTTTGTCAATCTGTTTCCACATACTATGCCTGACTGACAATCAATCAATTTTTACTTGTTTTTTTTACTGAACAATTAAGACCTAGCCTACATGTACCCTGAAATGATTAAGGAGTGATAATGACAAAAAGATTTATTTACGTATATGCTTTGATTTGAGACTGCAAGAACGAAAATCTTAATAATTAATTAGATAAAAATCTCAACTCTCCTGGTAATTCCGTGTATTGTTTTAACCTTTTGTTTATCGGATTATGAAAGAAGACTGACAATAAACTTCTCTTTTTAATGGCATTGAAAAGTGTGCATTTAAGGGGGAAAACATTATCGTAAACATATTGACCAAGCACTGAACGCAGAATAATTAAGTAAGTTATAAGAAAGGTTTTAACATTTGTAAATGGCATTTGTTAATCCTTTAAGCAAATATGAGTGAATTTGCTGCCTATCGAGAATTTCAGGATTGATGCACTGAGCAATAACGCCGCGGAAACTGAAATTGGCCTGTCATTCTGCTGATCAGTCTCAGTAAATGAGTGAATCAATCCGATGATTGCTAATCAATAAAACTAATCGGGAGTTATTGTTTGTTTAAGGGTGAGGATTCTGCCTCATCTAACTTACCTCCAACAGCACGTCACTGAAAACAAGCCACTCTTTCATCCTCTGTCAAGCAGCAAATGATTTTGTTTTTCAATAAAACCTTCTTCATGACTACAATATAGAACTATCAAAAACTTGTTCTGCTTCTGCCTTATATAAGAATAGGGAGTGCTCCCCACACCAAAATAAACAATAACATAATGCAAAAAAATAAGTCACAGTGAAACTTATTGTAACATAACTATTGGTCCCATGTAGTGTCACTTGAAACTTCATTATTGGAGTAAAAATAAAGACAGCAAATAGACAGGAACCATAATCAACATGAAAGGTCTCCAACAAAGAACTAAGAGCAGAAATACTTCAACAATTACTGAGGTGCCCTCTTCACCGAGTATGCAACAAAAATTTGACCAATCTCATGGGAAATTTATTGAATGTGATTGGAGAGAAATAAATGGTCATGAAATGGGAATGATAAAGGCATGGAGCCACAGGTGACACTGGGGCGTCTATTGGGTTTTGAGGCAAACTTGTGTGAAATCAACACCTCTCACTCACTGCAGTTCTGATTTCTTGCTGACGGAAGCACATGCTTATACGGCAATGAAATAATCGTTATGGGGGTGAGCCATCTTCATTGGATTCTTTTGAAGCCTTGAACAAGACTACCACATTGATTTGCTTTGACAAATGAACTGGGGACTAATTAAAGCAGCCTAGGGTAACAAAGCAAAGTTACTGTGTGGGTCAGGAGGTCATATCCTTCCTGAATTGTAATAGAGGTTTATTAGTGTTCTAACAGGGTGTGATGGGTCCTCTCATCCAGACATGGCACATCTGAGTTTAGTTAGTTTTGGCGAATGTGAATCAACTCACAGACAATATGATGGTTATAGTACTAATATTCCTTGTTTTCTTTGTATTAAAATATGAGCAACACATGAGAAAGGAAATGTATACACTTTGTATGAGTTCGACAATTGACTAATGTGGACTTCACCGGAACACAGGAAATAAACAGAGGTACGTGCACTGAGTGAATTAGCGCACCTTTTATCCATTTCTAGGTCAGCTACTGCAGTCAAATTCACTGTGGTCACTTGGAAGGGTTAGGTTAACATGGCTATGGACTTGAAATGACATCTCGATCGTTTTAAGAGGCTAAAAGCGTGTTAAAATCCTGCCCTGTTTGAGCCGCTTAGGTGCGAACTCTAGCAGGAGCATAACTTGGTGTAGGCAAAACCAAATTTCTTCGTTTGTCTCGCAATTGACAGTACTCCTTCACCACAAACAACAAAGATACGTGTTGAAATTGACCGGAGTTCCCCTTTAACAGGAATGTATTGAATGAAACAAACAAGTAAATCAACAAGTAAAAGTAATTATTGGAACAAGATCGAAACTGTGTGGCATGAAAATTTGTGGAATTACAAATAATTAAATAAAGGGGCAGGGGACATTACAAATACAAGGGCCAGGAATGTTGGAAGAGGTTTGCAGATTTTAGACATCTCAGAACTTCCCACGAATCCTGTAGCCTCCATCCCCAACAGCAGCCTCTGCCCTCCTGCGCTAGCGCCTGCCTCCACCACTGCCAGCAGCACAGGGTACCTGCAGGTTCTCAGTGAGTTAAATTTAAGACCTTTTCAAAGTCTCCCATAATTGTAAGACACTCATGCAATTACAAAAGTTAACAAAATCATTGCATTATTTTAAAAAGGAGTTTTCAGTTTAACTTGGGATTAAAATAAATGTGTGATTTGCAAAGTTTAGGCATCTCAGAACCTCCCACGAACCCTATAGCCTCCATCGCCAACAACAGCCTCTGCCCGTATTAACAGTAAATTAACGGTAAGCCTACAGTGCAGAATAAAGTGAGCATGGAAAAGTAATATAGACTAACCACAGCCACCACATATCCAAGAGTAAATCATTTAGAGGACCGTCTTTTTGCGAAATACAACATGGCATATAATACAGCAAGCCGGCAACAACAAGATCGCTAGAAAGCTGACAGCACCTGGCATGACAAATGCAAACTGACAGATGCAATTACATAACAGCTCGCTAAAACATGATGGGTGACACTTAAGTTGTCAACGTCTTAACTTGTGGTTTCATCCAATTTTATGAATAACCAGTGGTTTTCATCCGAAATGGTTCTTGAGAGCTAAACTGAGTTATGAACTCCACAACCGTTTGTAATTAAACTTAAAACAGCTGGTGAAGCTAGGCTTGGTAAGAGCATGTCAAAATCGTCAAAGCTAATTTTAAATTAAAAAACTTTACCGAAACCAGTCACAGGCACCTCATCCCATCATTTATATTTAATTATATTTATATTATATCATCATTATGTGATTTATATCGGTATAGTGAGACATAGAAATAGAAACTCCATAGAGTTCATGACTGAATTCTCACAGCTGACCAAGCTAAACTAGAAGAACATGAGCTGAAATTATCACAACCTCTTCGGACTTAAAATATATGTATTGTTTTGCCGATCATACATAATTGGAGATTATAAATGATACATGTCCATATGACTTATACATTTTGTGAATCATAAGACTTCAATATTTTATTACTTACCGTCGATGTTGTCTCAATGGAAGTGAATCAGTGCAAAGCTGCGAGAATCCTCTTTTGGAACTATCGGAAGTTCCCAGACCTGGAAATGCAGCGCCATTTTTTGTACACGAGAGTCAATGGGAGTGTTGCAACTGAGAATTGCAGTGGCTCTAGGCCAGGTGTTGTCATGGTTTGTGTATATGCTTTTTGCTTCCTTTGTTACTCTTGTTCCTGACAACATCGTTTTCTTTCCCCATCGGATTTTTTACCCAGCTGGCTGATTATTCCTGGGTGGTCCTTCCGCGGTGTCTCTTTAAGCCGGAGGTCGCCACGCCTCCTTCGCTGGAGTGTCTGATATTATGTTACTCGCTTCGGCTCGAGAAATCTTTAGTCGGGGTTTGTAAGTATATACATTATCTTTATTTCTGGGAAGCTTTCTTCTTTAGGTTTTCTATGCCACAATTGTCTGGTGCCTCGTTAGTTTCTCTTTTATTGAGATTTCTTTTCCTTTGTGGTTGCTCGCTTTGTTTCTGTTGTGATTCTGCCTCTGCCATGCCTTGTACCATGTTTTTGCCCATACCCATGTTTCAAGTTCTGTGCCTGGCCTAGTGCCATGTTTTGATTGACCTATGTGTTTGTTGACCTCTGCTTATGTCTGAGCATTCTTTGATTATGTATTGTGTTTTGGTAATTCAGATTTTCATGTTTTATTATTTTCCAGATTTTAGTTTATTCACCATTATCCATACCATGTTGCAGGTCTATACATTGCACTTTGTATTCCCCGTCTTGTCTTGAGTGTTGTATTTGCTCACGGTCCCTAGTCTACCGTGCCACTCCTTCGGATGATTTATTGGTTTCTGGGTTTCAATCTTCTTTCATTATCGTGTGTTCTTCCTTCCTCTTACTTTTACTATTTTACTAACACCTACGAACAGTTTGTTATTTTGGATAAATATTAACCAACACTAACCTTGTATATTTTGACTAACTTACTAACGAGCACTCGGGATTGTATAGCTGCACTTACTAATTGACTAACAATCTCTCAGCAGTCGCCCTATTCTAGTCTCCGCCTCTTGTCTCTCCCTAATTATCTCTGCTGTGTTTCTGCGGGTCTCCACAACTGCTTTGTGCTGTTCGTTCTCTCTCATTATCTATGCACTTTAGTACTCCTTGACAGCAGCTGTTATCTGTCTATAGGTTTGTCTTGTGATCCTTGTCTGCGTTTTGGCTACGGCCAATTTCATGTAATTATATTGTTCCCAATGTGTCTCTCCATGATTATCATCCCCATTGATTGCACCTGTGTTCCCTTGTCATGTGGTCATCCAGAAATGTATATTAGATGTCTGTTTGTTACACTTCCTTGTCAGATCGTTACTTCCTTGCTACCTGTGCCGCGCTTCTCTCACCTTGTATCATTGTGATTATCTTCTGACTGGACCGTCCTAGACTTCGAGCTTTGCCATCTCCCTGTACTTTGCCGCATTCTTGTTTATTGACCCATTTTTGTCTCACTACGATTTTTGTGATTGGTGCCCTGTTTACAGTTCTGGATTTCGCCCCTTGGATTCTGCTTTTGGATTGTGGACTTTGTACTGTCGCCTGCTCTGTCGGGGGGTTTCCCCCTTCAGAAATAAAGCCTCCTTTTTGCATTTTACTGGTGTTCGCACTTGGTTCATTTCGTAAAACCTCAGTTTCTGGCACTTAAGTCTTTCGCATATTCAGAAATGCAAGTTCCTTTCCTGTCCAATTCGCTCTATCACTTCCGTGCTTGGTGCACCTTCACCTGCCACGGCATCTGAAACTCCACCTTAACCAGCCTTTACAGGTGTACTGCAGGTATACTTACCTGCATGTGCAAGCCAAAATAACAGTGAATGTACTGAAAGAGTTTAAAGCATAATTGTTCTGTCCATGAAATCACATTTTAAAGACCTTTTGGCCTGTAAAGGTTGGCTATTTTCACCAAGAGAAGCACTCTTTCCTTTGAACCTACCTAGTAAAAATTACATTCAGACCCTTTAACCTGGTTGAGTACGAAAGGAGCAGGGACATTTTTCTTAAGACTGCCGGCAGCATTCCAAAACGTTGGTTTCCCTGTACCTCAGGCAACTTCCATTCAGTCCTTCACCCCAGATGACGGAGGGGAGGAGACTGCCTGGCATTTTGACAACTAAAAATATACAAGAATGAAAGCTTAAAACATACACACACCATAATTATTTTATGGCCAATAAATAGTCAGTAGACGCACATTTTGATATTTAATATCACCTCAGGGTACTGAGCAGGCGTGTATCAGTTCCAATTTGCTGAGATGATTCACATTGTAAGATTCCTCAACCCTTTCAGTAACTTAAATAAGACGGGCCTTTAAAATGTTGCGACAATTTACAAAGAATTCAGTTTATAGTGAATGTTTCTAACAGTTCTTCCAACATCACTCTTCCCCATTCACTCTTATATTAACCCATAAAAACTGGGTTTTCACTTGAGACTTCCAACAAAATTGCTTTCTTGGCATAATTACGTTAATGACATAAAGTCAGTAGACATACTTTTCTCAGGACATTAAATCTATTTTTCACACCCTTAGATGACGAATACACATGCACACAGGTCCATACCTAATCTCCTTAAGAGATCAGTTTCATTATTTGGACTTTTTTTAAACTTCATTTCCAATTCCAAGTTTGCTCTGGCCTCCGGAGGGATGAATGCGGGTTGCAAAAAAAAAAAGGCAGAGTAGAAGTGGCAGTGAAAGGCCGCAGCCAAGGAAACTTGATCAGGAAAAGCCTCCTGGCTGTCGCAGGGAATTTAATTACATTTCTGAAGAGAGCTGTGGTGGAAGGAGGGCACATCTGGATTCAATATGGGGGGCTTTGATTTTTCTTTTCTCCTTCTCATTGTGCCGAGGCAATCGAGACCCCTCCCTCATGTCCATGTTCAGCACCAGGAAATGGCAAGGTCAGAGAGTTTGATACTCCTCAGGGATCTTATGTCCTAATTTACTTTCAGTCTTGTCCTCCCATATCTAACAAAACTCTTTGATTCTTATTGCTCATATTAATAAGATTGCTCTGCTTATTCTGGCAAAGGAATTATCCCAACATGAAGCTAGGGACGAAATTGCGCCAAAAGAATCCCTTCGTCTCAGAGAAAGGTCTTGTACTGTCAAACTGGGCATTAAAAGCTGGGATGTGAATATTTTATAGGACAATCAAAGGGGTAATTCACGACAGCTAACTGAATTAAAATGGTCTGAGTCAGTTCTCATGCCAGGCTGTTAGCCTTACGGCTATGACCTAATGCACATTGTTTGTTTTAATGGTCATTCCAATTTATCCCTATCATGCAGTACTTCTGACGTTTTACAAGAAACACAAATCATGCGTGAATTCATGCATACGTGCGTGCGTGTGCACATATGTGTAGCACAGCATTTTCTTGGCAGACAAGCACAAATGCTTACTCCATCTTGGTTGCCCGTGTCAACACATCTGGCTCAGCTGCATATGTGCATATTTTTGCAAATAACAGAATAACCTGGGCTTCAGTTCTGGCAATCTGAAGTCTGGATTGTTTAAAATATTTAAATAATCTTCAACAAGGAGTTAGAGCATGGGTTGTAAATCTTGTTATTGCATACAGCCTTTTTGAACCATAGATAATGTCATGGTTTGGGAGCTTTGAGAGCTCTGTTTGTTGCTCTCGTCCGGGACGATATCGTTTTGCTCCCTATCAAATTCCTGGGCCAGCTGGCAGTAATTGGGGGCATTGCCCGGACTCTATTTAAGCTCCAGTTTCGCCTTGCGTTCCTTGCTAGAGTGTCAGTGCTTCTTTGGCACTTTAGCTGGTAAGGTGTCTTGAGAGATTATTGTTAGGGACTTAGCTGCATAGCTGCAGAGTTAGTGAGTAAGGCAATCTTTGATTTATTTCCCTTTTCTTTTGTTTGCCTCGAGCTCGTCTGTTTTCTACCACGGACAGCGTCTAGCCCGTTGGTAGCACGAGTCTTGTTATTTTTATCTGTTTTTAGTCTCTCTACACGCTGTGAGAATAAAGATTTGCCTTTTATATTTGGCCGGTGCTCTTGCCGTCCACAACCAGCAGCTATCACAGATGATTACAACTACATATTGGGATTTTGACAAAATTACAGTTATTTTAGCTGTCAAACACACTATACAAGAGATTAAATTAAATAATGAAGATGAGCTTAAAATACAGACTTTCAGCTTAAATGTGAGTATATTTGCATTCAAATTGGGTAAACGGAGTGACAGTACTCTCTGAACCAGGTCCCCATTTCCAAGGAACCAAATATAATTCAATAATGCACCGTTTCGTGGCCAGGTGTATGTTTGTATTTCATTTACAAGTAATCAGAAAAAAGGTGCATTTGAATTAAGAATTTGTCCTGGTTGGCACTCGATACGCAATGCAAAAAGCTGCCATAGCCATTGAGGGAAGTCATCATTCTGGTGAAATGACATGTAAAGCCCCTCCCTTTCAGCATTCTTTTGTCTGGCCACCTGCCCTGCACAAATTAATCACGTTTCCAACACTTTAATTATCTTCACCTGTTTCCGTTACAGTTAATTAGATTCTTTAAGTGTTTATAATTTTCAGGTCTAGCGCTTGCCCTGACCCGCCATTACGAGTTATCTCGAAGTTGGCAGTCAACGTGGTTAAGACATATCCCATTCACTGATGTTAATTTTTTGTAGACGCATAACTTGCTTTATCACTCAGCGATAAACTGTTGTAGTAGGCTACGCTGGCAACATTGCAAACTCACCAACATCGCAACTGCAAGAACACTATGACAACCTGCCAAACAGTTTAAAGAGGCCGCTCTTTCTGCAGTCAAGTTGTGCGCGCATCCGCCGTGTTGATATAAACAAATAATCCCTCTATCCACAAGTTTCACCAGAAGCTCACGGGCGCTGCCATGACAGAATACCTACTTCCGCTGTTCGGTTTTGTTCTTCCGGTAGCCTTGATGCCAATGAGGGCAACAAACAGAGCCAACTAGCCCAAACAATAGAAACATCAAAAATAATGACATCAATTGGATGTTCATCATTTAACCGCTCACCGCTGAACATAAACTTAGATATCTTCACCAATAAAAGCACAATAACATCTTTGTAAATATAATTAATTGTTCCGAGGTTTGGATAACTGAATGGAGCTTTGGTTTAACGCTGCCTTCCACAGAATAGCGGCTGCATGACTACATGATTTCCGTCATCCGGCAATTCACGAGTAGTCGACTGTCCAAGCTGTATATTTACCTTGACTGACGTTCTGACCAGGCTGAACAGCTGCCCTCAGAAATATGAAGTTGATGTGTTTCTTCAGCAGTGCTTTACCTATTTAATTACTATGCATGTAATTATATGCCTCCGTGCTTTTATAATTTTGCAATTCTTCGCCATCAACGCCCTCAGAAAACACAAGGTACCTGGAGGCACTCCTTGAGTGCAAACCTCCGCCAAGGTAGCACAGTCGTTGTCTTGCTGAGTTAACATGGCTCTTAAGAAATTTAGGGGTTATCAAGTCTCTTACTCAGAGACTTGAGTAAGCAGAGCGATGTAGTTACCGCAGTTCTACAAAACCCAAAACCAGTGAAGTTGGCACGTTATGTAATTCGTCGATAAAAACAGAATACAATGATTTGCAAATATTTTTCAACTTATATTCAATTGAATACACTGCAAAGACAAGATGTTTAATGTTCAAACTGAGAAACTTTTTTTTTTTTTGCAAATAATCATTAACTTAGAATTTAAAGGCAGCAACACAATGCAAAAAAGTTGGCACAGGGGCCTTTTTACCACTGTGTTACATTGCCTTTCCTTTCAACGACACTCAGTAAACGTTTGGGAACTGAGGAGACCAATTTTTGACGCATTTCAGGTGGAACTCTGTCCCATTCTTGCTTGATGTACAGCATAAGTTATTCAACAGTCTGGGGTCTCCGTTGTCGTATTTTACGCTTCATAATGCGCCACACATTTTCAATGGGAGACAGGTCTGGACTACAGGCAGGCCAGTCTAGTACCTGCGCTCTTTTACTACGGAGCCATGCTGTTGTAACACGTGCAGAATGTGGCTTGGCATTGTCTTGCTGAAATAAGCAGGGGCGTCCATGAAAAAGACGTTGCTTGGATGGCAACATGTACTGAGTACAAATGAAAACGTATCACTTGAAAAAAGTCAATATTTAAGTCAAATGAACTTCAATATAATTTTTATACAACAACAACACTACAGTGACGTCACCCGACATGCCAGGTGCAAGAAATGCGAGAATTTCAAGTTAACTGTAACGTTTGGCAATTTTTTTGCAAAAACGCAACATCTTGCACGCACACCACGGGAAAAATGAATTTCACTCTGAATTTGTGCACACATTGCCTTTAAAAGCATGTGAATCCAAATAAAATTTCACTTCTTCCCTGACACTTATGAAATGTCGAAATTATGCCGCGACTTACAGCCCCTGAACGGGAACGTGCCATAGGCATGCTTCAAATTGGTGCCAGCACCAGGGAAATTGCCAGACGACTACACTGCGCACACACAACGATCGCAAGACTCCATCAAAGGTTTCTGCAAATGGGGAGCACTCGGGACCATCCTCGACCCTGTTAACAACGTGTGACAACGGCATGTCAGGACCGTCAGATCGTAAAGGATCATGTCCGAGACCGAACACTACCAGCGAAAAGAACGGCTGCTCAAGTCCAAGGACGACGTGGATTCATTCACCCCAACACCGTACGAAACCGTCTGCGAGCTGCAGGCCTGCGTGCACAACGTCCTTCTTTCGGCCCCATATTGACAAATCGTCACCGAAACCAGCGTCTACAGCGGGCAAACAGGCAACAGAATTGGCGACTACGACAATTGCACGGTGTCATCTTTTCTGACGAGTCACGATTTCACTTAAGGAACGCAGATGGCCGTATACGTGTTTGGCGGAGATGTGGTGAACGTTATAATGCCGATTGTGTCGTTCAAACGGACCGTTGGGGTGGTGGCAGCGTTATGGTGTGGGGTGGAATAAGCTACCGTCACAGAACCCCTCTCCATATCTGCAGAGGAAGGATGAATGGCGTCTACTACCGGGACCAGGTGCTGCAGAACCACGTTGAGCCGTTCTTCAACCAACACCACGATGTCCACACGTTCCAACAGGACAACACTAGGGCACACACTGCAAGGGTGTCCATGCAGTACCTTGCACAGCAGAACATCCCCGTGCTTCAGTGGCCAGCTCTGTCACCCGACCTCTCCCCTGTCGAGCACTTATGGGATGAAATTGGACGACGTCTTTCACGTCGACGCCAGATGGACAACATCCGAGAACTTGAGGTTGCCCTTGTTCAGGAGTGGAATGCTATCCCTCAGAACACTATCCAGAGACTGATCAACTCCATGCAACGACGATGCACCACATGTGTCAATGCAAATGGCGGTCACACCCGTTATTGACTTTCCTGTTTGACCCCTACACCAGTTAAACCTCTCTCACGCATTAACATTATCGTGAATGAAATTGAATGATGTTTACATGTCTTCTTAAATCATTCATTATCTCAAATGCATCATACGTATATACTTCACATATCAATCCGTGGAGCTATTCCAGATTTCGTGAGTGGTGCGTTTTCATTTGTACTCAGTATATGTTGCTCCAAAATCTGTATGTACCTTTCAGCATTAATGGTGCCTTCACATATGTGTAAGTTGCCCATGCCTTGGGCACTAATACACCCCCATACCACCACAGATGCTGGCTTTTGAACTTTGCGCCTATAACAGTCTGGATGGTTCTTTTCCTCTTTGGTCCGGAGGACAGACGTCCACAGTTTCCAAAAACAATTTGAAATGTGGACTCGTCAGACCGCAGAACACTTTTCCACTTTGCATTGGTCCATCTTAGATGAGCTTGGGCCCAGCGAAGCCGGCTGCATTTCTGGTTGCTGTTGATAAATGGCTTTCGCTTTGCATTGTAGAGTTTTAACTTGCACTTGCAGATGTAGCCACGAACTGTCGTTACTGACAGTGATTTTCTGAAGTGTTCCTGAGCCCATGTGGTGATGTCCTTTACACACTGATGTCGGTTTTTGATGCAGTACCGCCTGAGGGATCGAAGGTCACGGGCATTCAATGTTGGTTTTCGGCCTTGTCGCTTACGTGCAGTGATTTCTCCAGATTCTCTGAACCTTTTGACGACATTACGGACCGTAGATGATGAAATCCTTATATTTCTTGCAATAGCTCGTTGAGGAATGTTGTTTTTAAACTGTTCGACAATCAGCTCACGCATTTGTTCACTAAGTGGTGACCCTCGCCCCATCCTTGTTTGTGAATGACTGAGCATTTCAGGGAAGCTGCTTTTATACCCAATCATAGCACCCACCTGTTCCCAATTAGCCCGTTCACCTGTGGGATGTTCCAAATAAGTGTTTGATGAGCATTCCTCAACTCTCTGTCTTTTTTGCCACTTATGCCAGCTTTTTTGAATCATGTTGCAGGCATAAAATGAGCTAATATTTGCAAAAAATTACAAAGTTTACCTGCTCGAACATTAAGTAACTTGTCTTTGCAGTGTATTCAATTGAATATAGGTTGAAAAGGATTTGCAAATCATTGTATTCTGTTTTTATTTACGATTTACACAACGTGCCAACTTCACTGGTTTTGGGTTTTGTATATACATACATTGGGCGATGAGGGAAATTACATTTGCTTTCCACGAAATTACACAATTCAGTTAAATGATAAACAGAATGAGAAAGTTTTTCAAGTTGTGGAGTAAATTTTAGATTTATTGCTCACTAAACTTGTTTAATAACTTTCATATGACATGCCCACTCTTGTAAGATCCTGCATATCTGCTACATGGGATTTTGCAATGGTTGCTACAGTGGGCATTTTGTTTGACCGATCGCCGTCAAAATCAATACAGTTCATACCTGATGTAATAGCGACCCACCCACAAAATTTCATAGATATCCATTTATTTCTGTTTGAGTTGTCTCATTCACAAACAAATTTTGGCAGAGGTTAATAATTAACCATGTGGATGCAGCTAACATTGGGCCATTGTTTCTTGTCATACACCCACTCCGTGAGAAGTGATGGGTGAGGCACTGTAACGGAATTGTCCTCGAGATTTTTTAAAACATCCGTACGGTGTATCCACCTCTGTTTTGTTTCCATTTGTATTGGCTGAATGCTGGCTTTTATTAGCCTGGTAAAAGCAGACTCTGTTACTTCGCTTTGCTTCGTACAGTACATAGAGTCTGGCCAGTCGTCATTGACAAGTGTTTACTTCCTGGTGGGTAGGCGCTTGTCTGAAGTTTAAAATCATTGGTGTACCCGTAAACTAATCACTAACATTTGGCGATGACGTATGTTATGCCCCGGCTCAGCTGCCTTGTACTTCTGCTGTAAACACAGTCCTTCATACCGGGAATGCAGCGAAAACAAACTGATCAGTACAATAAAGTTAATACTGTAACAATACATATGCCCATCTACCAAATTTTAGCCTTTACTCATTCACTTAAAAGAACCATAGGTGCTCTTTCTGTTCTCTTTACAAGAAAAAACTGAGCAGTCATTATATCCCTGAACACCGAATGGCGTTCCGGGAGATATTATGTTTTTGGTCCGGCCGCCACCGCCGCCGCCGCACTACGTGTTAACGCGATAACTTCAGTAATATTTCAATTACAAATTAGAAATTTTGAACATAAATAAGTATCATAAAGAGGAAGAACTGATTTGATTTTGGACAATTTACGATGTCTACATAGGCCACCAAGGGCCAAAAACTGATTTCAATGTTAACACGATAACTGCAGTAATATTTCAATTAGAAATTCCAAGTTTTGCATATAAGTAAGTACCATAAAGAGGAAGAACTGATTCCATTTTGGACAATTTAAAATTTCTAGATTGGCCACCAGGGGCCAAAAACTGAAAAAATCACTGTTCCGCGATAACTTCAGTAATATTTCAATTACAAATTTCAAGTTTTGCACATAAGTAAGTATCATAAAGAGGAAGAACTGATTCGATTTTGGACAATTTACAATCTCTAGATTGGCTACCAGGGGCCAAAAACTAATTTACATGTTAATGCGATAACTGCAATAATATTTCAATTAGAAATTCCAAGTTTTGCATATAATTTTGTATCATAAAGAGGAAGAACTGATTCGATTTTGGACAATTTACAATTTCTAGATTGGCCGCCAGGGGCCAAAAACGGAAAAAATCACTGTTTTTATCATATCTCTGGAGATATTTGTCCGATTGACCTCAAATCAAGTGCAAATGAAAGGTCATGACCTGATTATGTGTCCCACAATGACATTATACCAGTTTGGTTCAGAATTTTCACACAAGGTGGAGCTTTGTCACATAAAATTCACCATTTTTGCTATATCTTTGGAACTATTTCTCCAATTGACATGAAGCTATGTGCAACTGCAAGGTCATAACCTCACAACGTGTCACATGATGACATCATACCTATATGGTTCAATATTTTGCCATCAAGTGGAGCTTTGTGATGGAAAATTACCATTTTGGCCATGTCTTCAGAACCATTTGACCGATTGACCTGATATTAAGTTCAAATGAAAGTCTATTCAAGGTCTATTCAAGGATTGGGGAATTGGTGGATTGGGGGCGTTCGGGGATATACCCCCAGCCGTCACCTCCGACGGCATAAGCCTAGTTTTTCCTGCAGATACTGCTGCTTCTAAAAAAAAATGTAGGAGACCCGAACCAAAGGGAGAATCGGCGAGAATAATGCATTATTTACATCAGGACGAAATCTACGTTGACAAGAAAACTAAACCGTTAACCACACTTGCGCTGACATCATACAGAGCTCGCTATCTAACTTTATAGCAACATAGTGAAATCATATTCATGACTATCAAACCTTATTATATTCTGTGGGTTGATGAGAAGAAAGTGGACTTTACAAGAAGACATGGATCCTGTTACCATTGCAGTAAAGCTAACACAGTATTCTACAATGAGAGCATTATCCTAACAGTTAAACATAATGGTAATATTGTGAAGGTGTGGGGCTGCTTTGTTACTACTAGACCTGGGAGACAATGGCAAGTCCACGTCTGAATTTGGCTTCAAAATTTTTTATATTTGGAGTGGTGAAAATTCCAAACTTGAACCCCATTTGTTATTCTGTGACATGACATTGAACAGTCAATTCATTCTCAAAATCCCTCTAGTGTGGCTTAACCCCATAAAATCTAGGGACCCTAATATGGGTATATCAAATACAGCTGCTGAACCTAAATGTGTGGAAATTCAGACCGATTTTATATTCTAGAGATGATCCAAAGGTTTCCAAAGATCCTTATTAGGACCTGTTGAATTACAGGCAAATTTTTGTATAAAATCATGTACAAGATCAAGATATTTTCTATTTTGACACACAAGTCACTACCATGCAGAAACAGCAAGCCACTCAGGAGTGGCTGACTGTTACACTGCATGACGCTACGTAACAACATGCCTGGATCTACAAGTCTTACAAATGCATCAGCTCCATTAACTTTTGATGAAATGTGTATTTCATGGGCCAACCTATTCCGCCATATAGGCTATTATTTAGAAAGTAGGCACTTGCATCCATGTCTTAAAAAACTTTTCATTGGCCTGGTCTACGTGGGACTGGTGTCATATGCACATAGGCAAAATATAGGCAGTTTCTAAAAGGCGAACCTGAAGGGAGAAAAGTAAAGCATAACATAGTTAGATTCACAATCCTCTGACTTGAATTTTAACTAAACTAATATCCTGCATTTTGCAACATTTTGGAAGTTTGTACCACTTGCCTTGGCTGCTGGTCTGACACTTCTGATAGGCCAATTTTACCCTATTATCTTTGGGGTCAAATTGACCCTATTTCATGTACAATATTTAACTGTCATGGTTATAGTTTTTTGTCATGTTTACGTGCAAGTTTATGTTGAGGATCTGTGTTCATGATTTTGTCTTTTATTTATTCTTTTTGGTTATTGTAACTCTCAGGTTTTGAGCTCAGTCCATTTCTCAGTTCCATTGCACTTGTCTCCCCTGTCTTGTGATCTAGTTGGTTCAGTCCGCCTTCCCGGTCTGTGTGCTCACTAACTTCAGGTGATTTAAATGAATTCTGGTGTTTAATATATTCCTTTGATTCTTGTTTACTTCCTTCGTCTTACTGTTGTGATTACTAACAAAACTAACATTCGTATTTTGTATCATAGTCGACAAACACAACTAATCCATGTACATAGATTACTAATTTACTAACGAGCACTATAGTTTAATCTGTAAAGTTGCACCGCTACTAATTAATACTAATTCCCTTTCAGCAATAGCCCTGTTCTAGTCTTCGCCTCTTGTTCAGCTTTACCTGTCTCCCCCTGCGTATCTGTGAGATCTCCCACACACGCTTACTTTCCAGCACTCATTATCTGTGCACTTAGAACTCCCTAACCAGAGCTGTTTAAATGTCATAGGCTGTCTGTGTGATTCCCGTCCGTGTCTCGGCTTTCGCCAAATTTCGTGGTTAGGGTTTCCCTCATGTGATTCTCCCATTGTAATTAGTCTGATCCAGCTCACCTGTTCCTTGCACAGCATGTGACCTCCCTCCCATCTATTTAAGAGTCCTCACTCCATTGCTGACTTTGTCAGAACATTGATCAATATTTCTTTATGCAGAGTGCCGTGTATGCCATTGAGTATTATTTTTCTTCTACTGGTTTGTCCGATACGATTGCCATTGCCCTTCTTGTGGTGTTTTGTCTTTTTGGATTTTGACCCATTTTTGTATGACCACGATTTCTGTGTTTGGATGCCCTGTGTATGACCCTTGGCTTTGTTCATCGACTACGACTTTTTGCCTACCATTTATGTACCTTTGCTCATCTGTCTTCCTGGTTCTGACCCCTGCCTAGTCGGCACTGTTTTTGGATTTTGTATTGTGGCTTGGCAATTGTGTTTTTTTTGGCTTTGACTCGGACCTCATTAAAGGCATATGTTTTTTGGATTTCTATCTCGTGTGTGTGTGTGTGTGTGTGTGTGTGTGTGGTTCCTGAACGCTACGTCACATTTTACATCCCTAAAATCACATTCTTTTTTCAGCCAGATTTTTTTATTTTTTTTCATGGGGAAATCATGACAAACTCATTTAGTTGATGTTCTGTACATGTTGCTAGGATCATTTTGACCCCATGCTCTTATGTGAAACTATCATCTTTTTTGTTAGCTAATACTGGAGACTTTCACAATCATTTTTCCTTAAATTCTCATTCATTCTCATTAATTTTGTATATTCGTGTAAAATTAATATTTCATTTGAGGGAAGGATGGGGGAGAGCATGTCTTATTTACTGGGCTTGGTCAATAGAAAAGCATAAAGTAGCTGAGAGAATTGGGTAACTTTTCCATTTACCATAATTTTCTGTCAGGGTTTTTTTTGGGGGGGGGGGTCGAAGTCAGGCAATTTGATAATGATGGTCAAGTTGCACTTTAATCATCTGCAAAGTCCAGGAATTGAAGAGAAGGTCTACAATCATGGCAAATGCATTTATGCTGCAAAGTGCAAGTAGATAATTTTGAATCAGCAAATGGCTTAGCAAATGCAAATGGGTTGTGTGCCAGTCCCTCCACCTTATGTTCAGTCTGTCAACACATTTAAAAATTTGACCGGAGAGATCGTATTTTCCGCTCTGAACTTAGCCCGTGGTTTTAATTATTGCAAGTCCTCCATTTCTCAGAGGGTTAATAGCTAATTATCTCATTAAGTCGAAACTTTGAGGGCCTCCAGAGACGTTGCCTTGATTTAAAGGCAGAGGCCGTGAACTCGGGCGACCATTTTCAGGGAGTTTTTTTTTTTTTTTGCGGAGAGATTTTCCCGCCGTTAGTAGGCTATAACTATACGGTCCCGGTGTCAGATCTGCTCTTACTAGATTACGGTCGTGTAATTTCGTGTAAAGTCAGACGGCTCTTTATTTTTTATAGACAAAGGCTGTGGGTTTACGACTGTTGGAATGGCTGAAAAGTTAACTCTCGCGATGCCGTGGAGGGCAGTCTGAAAAGCATTTGGGGTGTGAAACTTGTCAAGATATCTAAAAACGAGACAAGTAATTTCAATGGATCGAGAATGTTTCCCCTAAGTGACCCTGAGATTTCAGCCGATCGTCAGTAAAGCAGTGGAGAAGAGTTTAAATAATCTTTGCGCAATATTTCGACTATACGGGCATGTCGGAGGGATGGAAACGACACATCTGCGGGAAAAAAAACAATTTATTCCAAACCTTCTGAGCAGGATGGACGCTTCTGATGGCAGCCAAAACAGTAAAAACTTTAGTGTGAGCTATCTTCTGGACCTAGAAAAAGGGTCTGTCATGAACTATATGACGGAGCGGGCTGCGGTGATGCGGGACGTCGGTCAAGGAGTTCAAGAACAATCAAACAGGAGTAGCGGAAACAAGTCAGCGTTGCAGGACAGTAAGTGTCATTCGCTTAAATTATTTAGGGCAGGAACATCACAAAGCAATATATTGATAATATTGTCTGCATGGTAGCACACGAGAAGATTAGCGCAAACCGCCACATGTAGCTGCACGAACTATTGATTTACGTTTGCGATTTGAGACACATTAATTTGTTTTGCACTTAATTTGGAAGAAGCAAAAGCCGCTGGCCAAGACCGGTATAAGTTGGCAAACAATGTACCCTCCCAGTAAATATCTCCTTTTGTCGGTTTTCAAATGCATTTCACTCTTTATTTCGTCCAATCTACTTTACATATTTCAACCTTACCGTAATGACAGTTTTATAACCTAATATAGACTGCAACAACAACAACTACTACTATAGGTAGTAGTAATAATAATAATAATAGCGTAATTTATTGGCCTTGGCCCACCTAACCAAAAATAAACGAAAGAATGAATAAATAAATAAATAATAAGTAAGGCAGTAACGTAATATCTTAATCCTGTATTTTATTTAATTTTTCTTTCTGGGTTTACCGTCACCCGATTAGGCCTATCTTAACTTCGGCTATTTCGGATATTTCGCCTGGTCAGCCACTCTTGATAGACTTGTTCGCAGCATGTTTTGATCAAACGGTTCCACGCACTGCTTAGTCCAATATGGACCTTGGGGAAAAACCTCGACCTTCCTCTTGCAAAACTAAAAACCCGTGAAAGTGTTCAATGCAACAAAATATCTTATTGTCTGAGATATATAAAGATCTAGTAATACTGATTGGATATCGTTGTTGGCTCCTACCGCAAAAGCATGAGAGGCCAACCCGTCTTTGTCGGAAAAAATAAAATAAACTTGTGTTTACAATGACAAGGTTATTATAAACCACAAGAATGTGGCATGGCTATAAATAGTAAGATTGCCTAGTTTGACACATATTAGACATCTGATGGTCAAAATCGGCTGTACAATTTGTTCCGTCAACATAGGCCCAATACCACAGATGTGCGGCATATAGGCTTAGATTTACCTACATTTTTTACATTCTGCATGAACATCTAAACGAAAGTATTCATATGACGACAATGCCATGAAGTAGCCTATTTCCGCTCGAAATTTTTAAATGAAATTTGCTGATGATTAAGCAATTGCGCAAGCACATTTGTCATATTCATCCTCCTTGACCAGTTTTTTAGGCCTATTCATCCTTTAAAATAGGTTATTTTTTCCTCGCCACGAGCAGCTATCAAGAAACTAAAAAAAGAAAAATCAACAAATTTTGCTAATAAAAACAGATGCAGTCTGTCTGCTGAGTGAATGACGTAAGATGAAGCTTCTGTGACTGCAACCGAAAATCACACCGAGTCTAAAAACCCTGCACAGCATGCATTTAAAAGGGTAAAGCTGAATTCTGAAAAATGGTTTGAAATTCAGCCTTTTGATTCGCGTACGTTTTTAAGTATATAAGGAACCCTTTGTTTCAAGTCTTAATGGCTTCAGTTTCTGCAATATTCGGTGCCTTTGTGCATTTAAATTCTTATCACCTAATCGAAAATGAACCGTAGCTAAGCTATCAATGCAGACGTCAAGATGTCATATTAGGAAGTATTAGCAGCATTATATTTAAAATAAAACAAGTTTTTAAACAATTAACCAAATGTAACTATTGAAAACCAGAAGGCACTCGGTGGAGCGCGTCTGCCAAACTCGCATTATATTTTAATTTTTCCGGATCCGCAATACAGAATATGTTCCCGGATTACTTCCAAAAACAGAGTCCAAGGGTTATTCTCACTTCCAAATTCAGACCCAGTTGCTAGCTCAAATATAATAATTTGAACTTCTTGAGGGCTCTCGTTAGAGCGCATACCTCCACCACGCCATCTGTTCTTTGGTTGCAGAACATGTTCCAGATCACTTCCAAAATTAAAGCATCTCTTCCTTGGAATACCACATATCATACTGCCAAATTTCATGCCAAACCGTTCATAACTTTTGAGTTACCCTGTAAACAGACAGACACACAGACGGACGGATATACTAACAAATGAAAGGTTCATAGAACGAAGACTTGCCGAAATCGAATTTTGCGTGACCATGACCTTGACCTTTGCTATAGAAAATTTTTCTTCCTGACGAATTCTATAGGAGATGTGCCTTTAAATTGTACAGATTAAAAAATCAACTCAAAGCACACTTGAATTACTCTGTCTTGAAATACTTAAACGTTACAGGATAACTCTTCTGATATTATCTCCAGGGAAGATACATTAAGATCATATAAATCCTTGCAGTTATGTGAATGTTGATAAAAATAAAAAATCTTACTTTTAGTCATTAATGGTTTCATCAGATACTTGCACATGCATGTCTGTTGACCCTCCTCTTTCTCTCCCTCTCCCATCCTTCCCCTCCAATGTCAACACTCACTCAGTTCTGGCGTCAGCAAGCATTTCATTTATTATGTCTACATTTATATTTGTTATTGGTGGACTTGCTGCAATAGAATACTTTCAATGTGTATACTTCCAATGTCATTATGTATTTGCACTTCATTTACATTGAAATAGTGTGCATGGTCTGTCAGCAATGTTGGGATGGCAGCTCCGCCAGCAGGTCCTCAGTATACAACTGCAGTGGTCAGCAACGACAATAAACATCATGCAAGAAGAAATATTCTTTTTCTATTATGTTTATTGGTTGTATGCAAACCCGCTTGTATTCTTTGAAGTGCTAAAATAGCACTTTGAATCCTAAAATTCACTTGACTGCTGCATATATTTTGAGGGTATCACACTTTCATACTGCACTTAACCACCCTTTTTGCATGAAAATAATTTCCCAATTATGTCTGAACACAGTTGCTAAACTTCTCTCTAATCTGACCTACTCACCTCAGTGTCATTAGCGGTGATTCATGACAGCCATATAGAAACTTAAGCTCTTTGTTATTGAGTCACGTGAAAAATAGCTGACTCAGCTGGGGCTAGAAAAATAAATTGCATATTACAGGATGCACTTTCTTTAGGGCCCTGGATGACAGGTCAAAAAAGACAAAAAGCTGGTTTACTTGACATTTTAATTGAGCAATCTCAGGTAATTAATTTTAACATGGAATTCCAATAATAATGCTTAAAGCACTATAAAATGCATGTAATTATCAAGACTAATATGGATTGATAATACAAAAAAGACTGGAGTTCTTGGTTGTGTTTTGGGATTGAAAATTATTTCAATTAAGCAGCAGCAAATCTGCCTCCAACAATTAAATTTGTCCGCCATAAATGAGTTTCAGAGATATTTCACTTTAATTTCACTTCCATGCATTATCAGGCCAAATGCGGTATTTTTGGTAAAATAAATTAACATTAGACTGAAAGGCGGGGCAAAAACATGCTCCTTGCGCTTTTCAAAAAGAAATGTAAATAAATATTTAAATGAGGCATGAAATTAATGTAATGCTTTGGGTTTAGGCAGTTTATTTCGAAGATGACAGTCGTTAAAATGTGGTTCTAGGTCGCATACATACGTTCAAAGTAACCACGTATTAATTTACAAATTACTGCATTCGCAGTCATTCGCCACATCATGTCTTTAATTCGGACAATGCTTAATTTTGTCACTGACAGTGTGGCAATGACGCAAAACTTTTTGAGGAGGGAAAGCGCCGGTTGTATTAAACAGTATTTTAAAAGAGACTCTGCAGCCTCTCAAAAACTGAGGTGAATTATGATTTTATAACAAGACCAATCACCACCAACCAGCGACAATTGGAAACAGGCTTTGACTTTCCCTATGTGTGAAAGGATCTTTTCCTCATGGAAAAATAGACAACTTCACTCTGGCAGCGCGGTCAAGACTTCTAATTTTTTTCTAAAGAAATTGAACCGAAGCACAATACCGTATATCACAAGGATTTAGGCTACATTAATGTAGGGCCATTTATTTCTGCATTTGTGACAAGACTGTAGAACTAATTTGCCTGTCATGATTAAGCTGCCGCCCATCATGAACAAAAACAATATGAGATGTGCAATTTGGTTCTGATCTACCGATCAATCTTCGACGCATACATAGGCGAACTTGTGTACGATAAAAACTACTGCACTATTTGCATTTTTACTCTTCGAGTTCTCATTTTTAAATTTTTTAATTTCCGATATGCGTAATATAGGTTTTGTTCGTGTAAAGCCTCATGATTTAATAGCCTACCTCTTAGAATTTATTCTTGTAGTTACCAGTCATTTTGAGAACTGCGTGCAATTATGGAAAAGGACTGTTAAATTTAGAGCTATACGACATGCATGTCATTTAATCTTGCATTTCCCGAAAGAGGTCTTCCAAGTAAGCAGTTTGATGATTCGGCGTACATTTGATGAAAAGATGGATTTATTAACATCAGAGTCCCCGAACGCCCGGAAAAAAAAGTAGTCTATGGTAAGTAATTATTAAGATTTACTGAACATATCCATTTAAAATATTTTTTAAACCAGGTAGCCCACAACTAATGCACCCGGAAGAAAAATGGCAACTCAGACCTATCCAATAAAGCAGGGCATTGATTCTGCTTTTGTTGCACCTCGACCTTACTTGCACAACGCCAACAATTCCGCAGGTAAAATGAATTTCTTTGGGACAAAGTGGCGCATTTCTGGCGCGGTGCGTATTTTAATATTTAGGTAAATGCCATGATATTTAACAGAGCAAACTCAGAAAGAGGAAGATTTTGCAAAGTGTTTTCATTTGAAGATCATCTAGTAGGTCTACTATCCAATTATCCAATGCCTAATATAATATATTTTAATTTTTATTCCTTTAATTATTTCAGACAGCTTAATGTGCAATGGATCTAGCCAAATAAAAAGACTAAAACTACACTGTTAACCATGATAGTGTGGTGAACTCAAATGTTCTGTGGAAACCGATTACCTCAAAAAAAAATTGAGTATGCCAACTTAATGATCTTGTGTTCACAACACATAATACATGTAAAAAAAATGCACCTTATTTTCTTTAAGTTCCTTCCACACAATGCATTTTTAAGTTGGCCTACACAATTTTTTTGAGGTAATCGGTTTCTGCAAAACATTTGAGTTCACCACACCATCAGGGTTTACAGTGAAAAATGCCAATCGTCACGTATCTGAGATAAACCATCGTTAATTTCAGTTCGAACTTTTGAAAAGGCCTACAATCAGACTCCAGGCACTTAAGCAATACGCATTCGATAAGCTGCAAAAAGGCAGTCATTCCCGTGTGTCCCAGATAACATAAATGAGACTCCCGAAGCAGCCCATACTCGCGCAAAGAATGCTGTGGCCAAGAAGGCGCCGGCCTCGAACACTGATCCAGATGTGCGAAGGCGCCGTTCTGTTAGTGGTTCAGGCAGCTTGCCTGGGGTTGGCCAACTCATGCACGGAATGTAGTCTTCTTCCCCAGACAAGTTGGATTTATGAAAAATTACTAATTTCTCCTGTCCGTAATAACAGGCGGGCCAAGGCCTGCTATAAGAATACATTACTAGACTACTCTGTCAAAAACATATAGGTCTATACATGTTATGGCATGTTTTTTTAACTACCACACAACTAGAAAAGGTAATCTCTCCTCAAGCTCCTAAGACTAATTCAGGGTCCAGGCTTGGGACTGTGTTCTTGTTCACCATGTGCAAGTCTGTTCCTCTGTCCAGGTTATTATGAACAAGCTCCCAATCCTTCTCTGCTCATCAGAATTGGAACTGAGTTCCTCCTAAGGTACTCCATCCTCCCTTTTGATAAGTTTATCTCTGGCAAAGGGTGCATTCCCCCTAGCAGTCATCCCAGAAAGGTACTGGCTGGAGATTGGCAATGCCCTGCTTCACCCACAACGTCTGAACTGAACTGTGCCTTCTTTTGGGCTCCGTAACACTGTTACTGTATGACTATCAATAAACTTTACTATTGGATTGTACTCTGTCTCCACACGTGCTTCCTGGTCTGGATCATAGCATAATGCAAATTTTGTTACTTACCTTTTCCATTATCTCAATGGAATCCAGGGTTTTTCTCACTTCAGAAATCAGGCTCAGTTTTAGAATTAAATCATTTAAATTACAAAAGGGCACTCTGTAAAGCGCATACCTCCGCCACGCGATATATGTGTTCTTTTGGTTACAGAGTATGTTCCAGATCACTTCCAAAATTAACTACCACCTGTCACCTCTGAGGGACTTGTATTACCCGAGTGGCATCTCCAGGCACTCATAATCGCCAGAGGGGGGTGATGAGAGCCGTCGACCAATTGTGTCCTTCTCAAATTCAAACTAGGTAGATTCAGCTTGGTGAAAAAAGTGGCTTCCTGGAGTAACTCGAGGGTTGTGGACATGAGCAGCAGAGGGTAGCGGTTTTTGATAGTTATATCATTAAGTCCCCGATAGCAGTGGCAGCCCGTGACAAAAATTACCGAGGAAGGCAGAATGAACAACAAATTTAATTCAGTGTTTACGTGTTATTTTCATGCAAACAAATTAGCCTACTGTTACAGTACCTTTATTCTACCGACTTCTCATTCATTTTAGTGATAAAAATAAAGGTTAAAAAAGAGGACAGCCTGTGTGAGAGACAGTGAAAGCGTGAGGGAGAGCTGTGGGTGCGCGCTCTAGGCTGTGCGCGTGCTCATAGCTCTGGCACACAGAAGTATGTGATCAGTTAGAGGAAGCCCATGCAAAGCTGGTAAACGTCTCGTAGCTTTATTACAGCAGAAAGCTAAACATAGCGATCACACGGCAATTATAACAAGATCTAGATATAACAAAAACATTTTAGCCATTGCTTTCACAGACAGTATTAATGGAGTTTCGTTTTGTGGATAATGCTTCTCTCTGACTCATATTTAATTAATTGGCAACAGAAGCATTTGCAAGATAGCCGTGGACTATTTTACAGAAACACAGGCAAACCCCTTCCACCAACATTAGAAGTAACAATGTCATATGTGGCAGCCTCACAAGTGAAATTAAATCACAAGGATGCCCAATATTCATACATCCGAAAACACACTCAACATGAATGCACAACCCGTGCACAACGTCTGAATTACATAAACTAAATATAAAACACATTGTTACAAAGGTTTATATAAAAATTGTTATCAACCGTGCTGCAGCGCTATCAACCATAAACCTTACAGCTGTCAGCTGATAGTGCAGGTGATGTCAACGGACCTAAATGCACTCTCGGTAAGGATTGAGAGTATAAAAAAACAGCACAGCTTAACCATCATGCTCTGAAATCCGCTAGACACGACAAGAATAATAAAGAACAAAACAACACATTTTATGCATCACATAAGAAAAATGTGAAAACAACCCGGTCATCAAAAAGGCCACGGCGGGCCATAGGAGACATGGCCAGCAGAGAAGCCGGTTAAGCTTGGCACTTCCTGTTAGCCACTCGTTTCTAGCATAGTTAGCTTCACAAAAAGAGCAAATTTTTCGATCATCTCTCCCCTTAGTTGAATTGAGCTTTGGAGTCAGCCTACCGTCCTGCTAGACTTTTAGTTGAACCTCCAAAGGAAGTTTTGTGAAGTCATTTTTTACAAGAAACTCAAGGTCCCTGTCACTATCCATTCTCTGACTTAATGGCCATGCTTTCTGTGTGGGCTGGCTGGTGCCTGGCGGGACAGTTGAATCAGAGTGTGTATTTTCCGTAACAGTTTGTGATTGGTTGGAAGCCAGATTTGATCTGGCCTCCCTCATATTTTTTTTAATGATGCATTGACCATTAAGCGATAAGCCTTGCTTCAATCTGATTGGCTAATACGGGCTGTTTTTTTTTCTAAGGGAGGCAAAGTGAAGCTGGCATCCGAACTGACAGACAGGGCGGAGGGCATGAGACACGAAGTGTAAGACACAATGAGAGCTTGACAGGAGGGGTGCCGTTTTGCTCCTCACGCTCAGGCAAAGCAGAAGTGCGCTGATGTAGTGTTTCGACAAGGACATGACAACAATATAAAATACATTGTAGTGAAGCTTATTTATATTTTTTCTTTCTTGCAATAATTTTTGGGGAAGCCAGGCTTCCCTAGGCCTCCGTGAAAAACCGCCACTGCCCGGTAGTCACAACATGGTCCCCCATTCTTCATCCCGACAAAAAAGAACCAACAGGAGAACCTGCAGGAGAAGAAGGATGAATTATGCCAACTGCCAGGGATTCTCTGATGTATTTCCCATAGCTTCAGTCTCTGGATGAAAAAGTGAAGAAAGTCAACCTCATGGAGTAGTGGTGCATGGCAGCAGTTTGGTTGCGCAGTTGTATAGCAATTTGGTGGCAGGGTGGGGGCATGGGACCTTGAAAAAGCCTATATAAGGTCCTAGTACTCAGCAAGAATGCTTTAAGGATCCACGGGAAGCTCAGGGGAGACTGAACGGGCTGATCAGAAGAGGCAGCTTTCATCAGACATTGTTGTGCACAGACGGTACTCCATTCCAGGGCTTGATGGTTCTGTCTGTCGACGTGTGGGTTTTGGCAAGATAACCAGGGGTTTTCCAGGACTGGGGTGCTCCAAGGAGCAAAGCAGCAGCAGTGGCAATTCCTCCTGATGATTGCTGGGGGTGAGGGATGAGCAACTTGACTAGTGCAGTGATTTGGGTGATCTTGGCCAGCAGGGAACCGAAGATGTTGTGGGTCTGGATTGGTTGGGATGGAGATAGTCTTTGCAGTTGCACCTGATTGGCTAGGTGCCCATCGGTCAAGTTACCGTACTCAGTGGAGTTAATGAGGGCTTGAACAGATAGTTGGGTAGAACCTTTGCAAATTTGGATAATGAGGACAGGTCTGGGGTTGGGGGGATTTAGTTTGATGGATTCCTCTCACCAGTAATCCTTCTTCTACTATTAAGTGGTGCCTTTTACTGAGCACCCAGCAATGAAGTGTCCAGGGCCTCGTTTCCCAATCATGACCCACCATAGAGCTCTCAGAGGATTTGTCAGGAGCAATCTTACAAAAGTTTCTCATTGTTAACAAGCCGTTCCCAAAGCAGCTCTTACACGGGAGAGAGCACACGGAAGTTAAGTCGAAACTTTGCTTTGTGCTATCCACTTTCATGCTGCTGAGATGATTGATTAATTGATCTTAGGCCACAGTCATCAATTTAAACCTAGGCCTATGTGAGCTATGTCATGTAGTCAAAACAAAATATATTATACAAAAAATAGTATTAATTAACTTTTTACCGCTCCCAAAGTGGAGGAGAGTATTCGATGGAACTATGGATAGGAGATTGGGGCGAAAGTAATGTTGTATGGACTTAGTCTGTGATTGTGCGAACATTGGGAGCTCCCGGTGGCGAGACTCAGGGTGGGGCTCGCGTCTCTTGTCGGAGTCCGTGTAGGCTCCTAAGCCCCCAAAAAGTGTTACTGAATCAGCGCGAGATGGGTTCTACATATGTTGTCAGTATTATTGCGAATATAGCTCAGGTAAGAGTTTCATGTCCAGCGGCTGAGGATTTTAATTAGGTGGTCCGGAGCTCCTTGCTTGGATGTTGTAGTGGTGGCACCGATGCAAAAGGCATGCCCGGAAGCGCTACCCTTTCATTCTACTCATGAACTTGACTTGACTTGCTAGCATTTGAATTTTTCTGTGTTTCTGTGTTCTTACTCTATCCCTATTTTTATTGAATTTCATTGTATTTATTCTTTTCTCCATGTAAATGACTCTGAAGCACTTTGTGACCCTGTCTGTGAAAGGTGCTATATAAATAAACTTTCACGTCCAGGAAAGCAGCATACACGGACCATTTTCGAAATATTTGCACAAGTTTATCAACCGTCCAACCTTGCAACCGCTGTTAAGCCACTTGCACATTGGACGCGAAACAAATTTTTCGCAGGACAGATTACATTCAAAGTCAATGTGAAGATGCAAATGAATGCGTGTATTTGCATCTTTGCATTGACTTTGAATGTAATCTGTTGTGCAAAAAATTTGTTTTGCGTCCAGTGTGCAAGCAGCTTTACTGTGACCCAAACAGCTGATCGCTACAGCGCGCAGTTCACTACGATGCGTCACAAGGACTGCGTCAGTTAGTTAGTTCAAAAGCAGCTGTGTTTTTTTTCCGAGCAGGTAAAGCGCTGTACTTTTTTTAAATATAGCGTATAATTGAAATGGTGTATTATTAAAAGGTAGGATATCTTTCAGGCCGCAAAAATACGCTGTTTCCCTGGTCCTGTTCACAACAGTGTATCACCTAAATTTCCACCCAGCACTATGCGCTGGTTCGGCTACCTGGAGGAGATCAGAGAGCTTTCTACTGTATCTAATGTAAGTACTGGAGAGTTGTAGCTCATACAAAGCACTTCAAAAAAGTGAACTATCCCTTTAAGTAGAAATTTTCAGGAAACGTTTGAAAACAATAGACAGCTTATGACAGCAGGTTAGCTGCTATTTTAGAGGCAGGCATTCCATTTGCCTCACATATTTCAGCCTGTCAGTTACTGAAAAATCATTTTTGACCTCACGTCTTTTTGTTCCCTTCCATTCTACCTATTCACTTTGGGCCTTTTGATCTACACTTTTCCTCTGTGCCCCATCCTCACTTCTCTGTCTTACCCCTGCACTCTTCTCTCTCTGAACAGCTGATAGCAAAAGCTTAAAGCAGAAACTGATGAAGAGAAAGAAGAAACAACGTCGCAGTCGGACCACGTTCAACAGCAGCCAACTGCAGGCCTTAGACAGGGTCTTTGAACGCACGCACTACCCTGATGCTTTTGTACGCGAGGAGCTGGCCCGACGAGTCAACTTAAGCGAGGCCCGGGTTCAGGTGGGTGTGGTGAGGGGTCCAATGATGCAATGATACCATTGGCAGAGTAAAATGTGTGAGAACAAATATTTAAAGCTTTAAACTACTTTTGATGTCCTGCAAAGGATTTTTGGAACAAGAAATTAGCTTGTCTTTGCTATAAAAATGGCAAAGCTCCAGAAAAAAAGTTTTGAATTGATTTTAAAACAAGACTCGCAAGTCTGGTTTACCGATCACCCAAGGCTATGCAAAACCATACTGCACAGAAAACCTGATTAGCAAGTTACAGTGGGAGCCAAAATTACTGGCACCTCTTATGTTCTTAGAATGATGACTTGCCAAAGTCAAAATATATGGAAAGATATATCATATTGGCTAAAGAACAGAATAAAAGAAATGTATTTTGGCAAAAATAGAGAAAATAACGTCATACTTGTGACATCATTTTCACGTACTCACGTTAGAGTGACATCATTGAGGTAAAATTGAGGTAACACTCATGCATTCTCCCTTTTTCATCCAACATCAGGAAGAAAACAAAATAACTGACAGTTCAAAAGAGGTAGATGGTCATAGACCTCCATAAAGCTGGTAATGACTACAAGAAGATTCACAAACATTGAATATGCCACTGAGCACTGTCAGGGCATTTATTTAAAAATTCCAAAGATATGGAACTGTTAAAAACCTCAAGGCTAGAGGGCGCAATTGCATTTTACCCCCTATGATACTGGTGAGAGAAGCAACAAAGTTTCCCAAGAATTACTGTGAAGGAATAGCAGGCCTGGGTGGCATCTTGGGATCATCAGGTTTCAAAAAACACCATCATTACCGCCTCCACAACCACAGGCTCTTTAGAAGGGTTGCCAGAAAAAAGCCTTTTCTGAACAGAAGACACAGAAGCAAGCACTTGGAGTTTTCCAAACGTCATTCAATTATGACTGGATCAAGGTGCTTTGGTCACTTGAGACCAAAATTTTGACAGATACAGATACAGCATCAAAATGTCTGGTGTCGAAACAGAGATGCATGCAAGGAGAAGCACTTCATACCCACAGGGAAATATGATGGTTGGTCAGTCACTGTTCTGGGGCTGTATTAATTCAAGTGGTCCAAGGACACTGGATAAGATTAATGACGTAATGAATTCTACTAAGTATCGGCATATTTTGGCTGGCAATCTGGTTACCTCTACCAGAAGGCTGAGACTTGGCTGTAGGTGGACGTTCCAACAAGACAATGACCCAAAACATACCTTAAGATTCACTCAAAAATAGTTCTGTGACAATCAATGTTCTGCAATTACCATCTCAGTCATCAGACCTCAATCCAACTGCAAACCTGTGGGCTGAGTTCAAGGGCAGTTGATTAAGGCAAACCCAAGAACATGAGGGATCTTGGAAGGATCTGCTTAGAGGATGGTCCAAAGTCCCCCCAATGTGTGCCTTAACTTGTCAAACTTTACAAGAAAAGACTCCATGCTGTTATCCCTGCCAGAAGTGGTTACACCAGTGGTTCCCAAAGTGGGGGGCGCAGAGCAATTGCAGGGGGGGCGTGAGGTGCGGGAAGCGAATTTTTTCCCCCCACTAGAGTTCCAGACACCAACAGAAAATTATTTGCATACAGTCCATTCGCTGCCCAGAATTCTGCAATTACATCGTAAATGCCTGCCTTACTCTCAACATAACTGTTCGCCAAATCATCCATCTAGCCTGCCATTTTCATTAATAATTTGTAGTGAATGAATGTAGTAGTTCAAATATATGAAGCTGGTAAAATGAGCTGGTTACAATCATTGTAGTCTCGCGATACCCAACTCATCGCTTTTAATCCTGCACTGATCTAGCGTATTGATAATAAAATGGTAAGTGACGCCAAACAAAATCCGATGAATGCAAAGCAGAAATAACCGAGATTGCGTCATCTTATTCTCGAACATATGAATGCTCTGTAGGCCAACAGATTATTTTTATCAAGCCTAGATAAAACGTTACAAACATATCGGCAGGTTTGGCAAGTGGTGTTCATGAATTTTTTTCATATTTCGCTGTCGGCTGTTAATATAGGTTGATTATGGTGCTTTCTTTCTGCATCATAGAAACATAATTTTAAGTTGACGGCTATACTCAGGCAGAGGGGTGTGATACAGCCTAATGATTTTATACTTTAAAAGAGGTTTTGAGTTATTAAATTTTTGTGTCCTTAATTGGAAAATTACGGTGGTTGTTTCCAAACCTGCCAATCGTTTTTAATGTTTCCAGCTAGGCTAGACAAAAATCATCTGTTCAGAGCATTCATATTTTCTAGAATAAGCTGACGTGATTTCGGTTGACGTATTTTAACTTAAAAGTGCAAGGCCAGTGAACAGAGAAAAATGTAACTGTCTCGAGACACTCTTTCAATGGTCCGGCACAAGGTCGCTGATTGGCTGAATGCAATACAAATCAAAGGAGGTGATGCTTCTTTTGTACAACACGTTCGTCAGACCACACCTGGAGTATTGTGTACAGTTCTGGGGACCGTACTTTAAGAGAGATATAGAGGCTCTAGAGAAAGTTCAGACAAGAGCCACTAAGCTTATTCCAGGTATAAAAGATGAAAGCTACGAGAAGAGGCTTAAGATCCTTAATTTCTTTAGTCTTAGGAAAAGGAGACTCAGGGGTGATTTGATTGAGGTCTTTAAATATGTTAAAGGGATTAACAAAGTGAATCATGCAGGATTCCTTCTACCAAGTGTTGTGAGTAGAACTTGGGGTCACAAATGGAAGTTGACCAAAGGTAAATTTAGCACTGATATTCGGAAATATTTCTTCACCCTAAGAGTAATTTCAATGTGGAATAGCTTACCTGACCATATTGTTGAGGCAGAGACCTTGGGGGTTTTCAAGAGCAGGCTTGACCTAAAGCTAGATACCACTGAGTCATTTAGTATCTGAAGGGATATATTCACAATAGTATAAAGAAAGTGGCGAGCTTAGTTGGGCTGAAAGGGCTGTTCTTGCCATTCATGTTATGTTAAGTAAGTTTCTGTTGGTGTCCAGAAAATGCATAATAGCAATGTTGTTGAATATTAAAAAATAAACCTGTCACACTGATCATAATTACACAGTTAAGGTGCTTTAAAACAGTTACACTTAAAATACACTCAACAAAAATATAAACGCAACACTTTTGTTTCTGCTCCCATCTGTCATGAGATGGACTCAAAGTTCTAAAATTTATTCCAGATACACAATATTACCATTTCTCTCAAACATTGTTCACAAATCTGTCTAAATGTGTGATAGTGAGCACTTTTGCTTTGCTGAGACAATCCATCCCACCTCACAGGTGTGCCACATCAAGATGCTCATCAGACACCATGATTAGTGCACAGGTGTACCTTAGACTGTCCACAATAAAAGGCCACCCTGAAATGTGCAGTTTTGTCTCACAGCAAAATGCCACAGATGACGCAAGCATTGAGGGAGCGTGCAATTGGCATGCTGACAGCAAGAATGTCAACCAGATCTGTTGCTCGGGCATTGAATGTTCATTTCTCCACCATAAGTCGTCTCCAAAGGCGTTTCAGAGAATATGGCAGTACATCCAACCGGCCTCACAACCGCAGACCATGTGTAACCACACCAGCCCAGGACCTCCACATCCAGCAGGTTCACCTCCAAGATCGTCTGAGACCAGCTACTCTGACAGCTGCTGAAACAATTGGTTAGCATAACCAAAGAATTTCTGCACAAACTGTCAGAAACCGTCTCAGGGAAGCTCAACTGCATGCTCGTCGTCCTCATCGGGGTCTTAACCTGACTCCAGATCGTCGCCGTAACAGACTTGAGTGGGCAAATGCTCACATTCGATGGCGTCTGGCACGTTGGAGAGGTGTTCTCTTCACGGATTAATCTCGGTTTACATTGTTCAGGGCGGATGGCAGACAGCGTGTGTGGCGTCGTGTGGGTGAGCGCTTTGCTGATGTCAATGTTGTGGATCGAGTGGCCCATGGTGGTGGTGGGGTTATGGTATGGGCAGACATCTGTTATGGACGAAGAACACAGGTGCATTTTATTGATGGCATTTTGAATGCACAGAGATACCGTGATGAGATCCTGAGGCCCATTGTTGTGCCATACATCCATGAACATCACCTCATGTTTCAGCAAGATAATGCACGGCCTCATGTTGCAAGGATCTGTACACAATTCTTGGAAGCTGAAAATGTCCCAGTTTTTGCATGGCCAGCATACTCACCGGACATGTCACCCATTGAGCATGTTTGGGATGTGCTTGACCGGCGTATACGACAGCGCGCACCAGTTCCCACTAATATCCAGCAACTTCGCACAGCCATTGAAGAGGAGTGGACCAACATTCCACAGGCCACAATTGACAACCTGATAAACTCTATGCGGAGAAGATGTGTTGCAAAAACACAAATGGTGGTCACACCAGATACTGACTTGTTCTGAGTCCCCAGACCCCAATAAAGCAAAAACTGCACATTTCAGGGTGGCCTTTTATTGTGGACGGTCTAAGGTACACCTGTGCACTAATCATGGTGTCTGATGAGCATCTTGATGTGGCACACCTGTGAGGTGGGATGGATTGTCTCAGTAAAGCAAAAGTGCTCACTATCACACATTTAGACAGATTTGTGAACAATGTTTGAGAGAAATGGTAATATTGTGTATCTGGAAAATTTTCTTATGTACCAAAGGGGGGCCCAGCAGAGAAAGTTTGGGAACCACTGGGTTACACTAAGTACTGAGTGACCGCTGCCAATGTATTATGAAATTTATTATTAAATTTATTTTGTATTATATCATTGTTGTGATTTTGATTGTTCCCATTAATACACTAATAAAGCAAAGGATTTAGTACATGTTGGTACTGTATTTTCCATTTCTCTATAATTACATTGTTTATTTTTTATATTGTTTCTTCATTGCCAGTCAGGAGTGCCAGTAATTTTGGAGTCCACTGTAGCTAGATAATAATAGCAACAGTGTACTCAAATAACAGCTAGCCAGTAATTCCATCTTATTTTCAGTTTTACTCATAGCTTACTTTTTTAAATACCAGCTTTTCACGAAGAGAACACCATATAGTTCTTGTAGTGTTAAAATGAAAAGACCAGTTAACTTTTAACTGTGATGCTAATCATCTCAGTCTACACAATTGTATAAATTGTTTGCTTTCTTCTCACTTTAAACATCAAAAAAAAAAAAAAAAGCTGAGAACAGGTTGATTAGCATATTTTTCACATGTGGTCACAGGTCAACCATGGACAACAAAACCATACACTTCAGAGAGGAATATTCTATATTCCAGTGTGAAGTTGCCTGAAGTACAATCTTATTTGTTCTGACTGTCATTATAGTTTTGACAAATTGGTAGTTCAGATCTTTTGCTGATACTGCACTTAACAATTCATTGGAAAATTTGCCTCACTGATCCTGTTAATAAAATCTTTGCTGATCTTCGTCTCCTAGGCCAATACAGCCATTGAAGGAGACCACACAAGCCTGAGCAGAAGTGTCATTACCCATGTTTTTGTCAGCTTTTGCTTTACAATGCAGCACCAGAGATTCTTTAGAACATGCACTGCCACAGATTGCATGAAATCTTTTTATTATGTATTTATTATTAAGATTAGGCCATGGTAAAATAATGACAATAATTCAGTTGCAGTTTGAAATAAGACCACAGAGATTGTTTAATTGCATTATCTCCATGTTTTTTTCTTTTTTGTCAATCTTGGTTTACCTATGCTCGCTCAAATGGAACAGTATGCAGTTGCCCTCCTGTTATTCTAAAGCAGTCAGTGGGTGCGGCATGTCTCCGTGGGCTTTTGCTGCACATTGGTATGTGGGGTGTGGTCTGCACGCCTACAAACTATCCTCTTATCTCAGGTGTGGTTCCAGAACAGAAGAGCCAAATTCCGTCGCAATGAGAGGGCTGTCCTGGCCAGCCGCTCTGCTAACCTGCTGAAGTCCTATAACCAGGAGGCCGCCATCGAGCAACCTGTTGCCCCACGTCCCAGCCACCTCAGCAAAGACTGCCTGTCCTGGTCCACTTCCGCACCCTGCAGGTAACCCCCAAACTGGTCATGTAAAAACAGGGTTGGGTTCAATTACTTTTTTTCAATTGTAATTTAATTTTCATTTAATTTTTTATTGAAAAGTAATTGTAATTGTAATTGAACATTCTGTCCAGAGAGTAACTGTAATTGTAATTGTGATTGAAGAAAGTAATTGAACCCAACCCTGTGTAAAAACATATGTCCTGCCAGATGTTAATGGAGAAATGAACAGGTCTCAGACTTGTGACATCATCTTACGTTCTAATTTTAAGTTCTATAAATTCTGACTTCTAATAAATTCATTGGGGTGATTCAGAATCATTTTCAAATTTAGTTGTGTCTTGCAATCCAAAGTTCAGTTTCATTTGGCAGTATCGGGTGAAATGATATAATGGAGTGGCATGTAATTTGTCGTGCAATAAACAGGCTTTAGGTCTGTGCCATTGATAATAATATTCTGATTTCAGAATGTGAGGAGAGAAATTTTTAAAGAAAATACCCCTATATGGTCACTAGGGGGTTGGTGTTATGATACAATTTGCGGCATGAAAGAAAGAAAAAATAGGAAAGTTACATAGAGTGGAACAAAAAGGATTGTGATAAGAGAATAAGAGCAGTTGACCCTAAAATGCCTTCATACCAGCTTGAGAAGTGTTTGTTGAGGGGTTTGGTACCAAACCTACAAATCATAATGAAGATGGCCAAAACAATATGATTAATTTAGGAAACATGCTTGGATATTCACAATACTATACACCAAATATAAAAATGTACTGAGTCGATAAACATGTATTTTACCATGTAGCAGTATAGTGGTAGTGAATGAAATTATTTGGTTCGCAAATGTGACATTTTGAAGGACTTTGCTGACTATAAAGGTATGGACTTATAAGACTTTGTGTAACTTTAGAATGCCAAGCAATCTTCTTCTTTGATTTCTCGCTTCAGCCCAGTCCCCTCCCATAGCCCCTCCGCAGCACAGGTTGCCGGACAGGGGGTCAACATGGCCAACAGCATCGCTAGCCTGCGTCTGAAAGCCAAGGAGTATAACCTCCATCAGAGCCAGGTGTCTACAGCTAACTGATTGTCCAACTGATTGGACCTGTTGGATGAACTCTGCTGGAGCCAAGGTCACAGACTAGGAGGAGAGACTAACAAAGGACATGCCAGAGAAGAATACTGTGGTATTTCCAGGACAGTATGAGCATTCCAGCTCACTAACACCAATCACAGGCACTGAAAACTGCAATGTAATGGGGATCACAAAGATGTTGATTTTGTTATGTGAGGAATAGAATTTTCGATTTGCTCTGTTCTTTTCTTTTTTTTTTTGCTGCCTTTATTATGTGTTTCTGGCCATATTATCCAAAATGCTTCAGTTTGAAAAATCAAAGTTATCTTAAATGTCTGGTATCATCTGTATATTTTTTCATTTAAAGTGTATAATTAATAATCATAGTGTACAGGGTTTGACAATCAGTACTTCTCTTTATATTTGAATTGCAATAATATTGCGCTTTCTTCCAAAATTAGCCCATAAAAGTGCACTTTAAAAGTGTATTAAGTGCAAATTAATTTAACAATTATGTTAAATGTAACATGATTGTTAAAGGCAAAAGTAATTCCTGTTATGATCCAGGGACAAAATGCAGAGTCAGAGTACAATCCAATAGTAGGGTTTATTTATAGTGATCCAGTATTGACAGGTGGACGGAGACCAGAGCAGGATTACGCAGTTCAGTTTAGATAGTACAGGCTTGATTGTGAGGGTGTATCAGTGCCCGACCCGTGGCTATCTGGGACAGCTGCGTGATGGAGTGCTCACTTCGCCAGAGCTGAACAGTCATGGTAGGACCGTGGAGGAATGGGGTTCCAAATCTGATTAGGAAAGGAGGCTTGGGGGGTTGTTCTTAATGATTTGGGCCGAGGAACAGCCTGAGGTGATATATAGGATTGCGGTTCCATATCCCTATTAATAGAACTAGGAAAAGAACTTAAAAATTCAGAAATTAAAAGACTGTAATGACTGAGCAGTGTACTTTAAATAGCTGTCAACTGTTAAAAAAATCAATCAAATCAATATTTGATGTGACTACCCTTTGCCTAAAAATTAGGTGCACTGCCCTGTAGTTATATATTCTTATATATTTTAATTAGATGATTGGCTATTTGCTTTTCCAAGCATATGAGAGAACTTGCCACCAGAGAGGTGTATAATCCTGGTTCAGAGAGTAAAAGTCCATCCCAGAATGTTGTTCCAGCCACAAAAGACCTGTCAGATGGCACTATTCTTCAGCTGGGAGATAAAACTAACAAGTGAAATCTGCTAACAGGAGTTTACGGGTGGAATGAAAACATGGTAGGATTTTTACTTTCGGACTCCTGGATTATACACCTCTGCTTGCCACAGTCCTTCTGCAGACAAATTGCCTTACTTCCTTCTGTCCCTTTAAGTAATTCCAGCCAGTTGTGATGATGTTCAAATCAGGGCTCTGTCAAAACTATATCATCCGTATCAACTGTACTGAATTAAATATAAATCTTTATTTATGATACTATTTTTTAATTAGCATTAGGAATTCAAAATACACTTTTTATCTTCAGCAATGCTTATGTGGAAAACAACAAGAAATTAAAATCTAAAGCCAGATTTAAATGTTAAAAATCTGGGTGCCTGTTTTGACGGAGGAAATATGGGATACTATGCTCTAATTCAAAGTTAGCCATTTCCTTTCTCCAATATGAGTGGCAATTATCCATTTTATGGTAAATGTGAACTGTAGATTGATTGCAAAGAGCCACAATGTAGAAGCCCTAAAGGGGATCAAATTTAGACAATTAAAGGGAGTTCCCGATAACATAGGTGAATGAACAGGACCACTCCCAATACGCCTTCTTATTTGTCCTTACGCCTATACACTCCTTAACAAAATCTTTTAAAACCGGGGAAAAAATTACAAGAATTCACATTTTGCACTGGTGAAACATAGCCAGGTTGTAGGTTTGCTCCAGTTTATTCATTTTGCACTTTGAAGCACAACTTACAACCTGGTTATGATTCACCAGTGCAAAATATGAATTCTTTTAATTTTTTCCCCAGTCTTAAGATTTTGTTCAGGAATGTATATCGTCGGCCTGCTGATGAAACCTTGATAAAAGGATAAAAAATGATAAACTTTATGGGAGAGCATAAAATATTTTTAATTTTGCATGTAATAATGCAGTTGAGCTGTGTTCGGGTAGGATGACTATTTTTCTTCCTAGAATGTATTTTGTATTTTATGTTATTATCGTGGACATACGAGTTTTTGTTTCTTATCAAATTTAGAGATACAAAGTTTTATTCGCAGGCCGGCGATATACCACCTACTTTCCCACAATCCCCGCTCGTCTCGGTTCTACCTGGTTTACTTGTAACCAGAGCCCAAACGCTCAGCAAGACTTTGCTTGCCCAAAGCATGGAATCCGAAATCCTACTGAGTCCCTCGGATGCAGAATTTTTCCAAGACTTCGATACTCCCCCCGCGGTGACCACCAAGGCCGTTCTCCCGTTCTAGCTCCCAGTTGCATGAAGTCCAGCCGACAATCTCCAACACTGTCTTGTAGCAGCAATGTCCCTCATCAACTGCATTGCCCAGAAGCGAGACCCTGTGGCTCCCCAGCAAGGTTTGCACTTCAGGCTCACCCGAGGCTTCACATTGGACCATCGCCAGACTCCATTAGGCACTCAAGCAGAAGAAAATCTCATGCAAAATCTCGAAAAGGCCAGACTGCTAAAAAATTATACACCGACACCCTCGGCAACGCAGCTGATCCTCCTCGTCTGCCTGCAGCAGACCGCACAGCTCCTCTGGGTTCTGCTATTAGCACCCCAAGCATGAACATCACCACGCTCGGCGGTGTTCTCTCCGCTCCAGATTCAGTAGAAGCCAAATAATTCCGCAAACCAGCCAGTTCCCCTGTGCCTGTTCCCGCCATTCCCGACCCCTTCGGTCTCTTTTCATCCCCTTTTTTCATTCCTGTGTCCACAGGCAACACTTTAGCCTCGTGCACCCATTATCCCCCCATCCTTTCCGCTGGACAAAACCCGGCTCCTTCAGCCCACGACCAAATTCTTCAAGGCTAAAGCAGTTTCAGTGTTAACCCACCTATACCCAAAGAAGCGCCCGCCGTTGCTTCATCTGCTCATCTCTTTCCCACCGCACTATCCCTCTCTGCCCCCCTCCGCTTTTCCATTTCCCAATGTTATTAATTCTTACGTGACAGGCTGGTGTCTAGCCATCTCTCTGCTTCAGATAAAAAAACTTGGCTTCATCGACCAGTTAAGGGTACTTTTAAATGTGGTTTGTGCAAACATTGTGCTAATATCAAAGAATGTAAACTATTTAGTGACTTTAAGACTAACAAAGTGTATGACATTAAGTCACTCATTAACTGCAACACCATGTTTGTTGTCTATCGATTGTCGTGTACCTGTGGTTGTTTTTATATTGGCCGCACTAAGCGTCGTTTGAAAGACAGAGTTTCTGAGCATAAGTATGCAATTAGAAAAGCAAACTTTGATTATCCAATGGATTATCCAAAGCATTTTTTTGAAGCACATGACAGCAACCCAGGCTTACTTATGGTTGAAGGCCTAGAAAGTATTCATAAAAACATTAGAGGTGGTGACAGACTCAAATTACTTCTGCAGAGAGAGACTTTTTATATTTATCAAATGAAAGCCACTACCTATCCAGGTTTAAATGAAGATATTGACTTCAGTCCTTTTTTGTAACCTTCTATCATTACAGATAGTGTTTTTTCTGCTTTGTTCTTCTGCATTTAATTGTTTAATTGGTGGAGCCATCTATTGGTCATGATTTGTCTTTTATTGGTTTCCTACCCATCCAGGTGAGTTCAATCACCTATTGAAGGAGAATCATTGTGTTGAGTGTTACACCCTGAGGAAGGCTGAGGCCGAAACGCGTGGGCTGTAACCCACTTTGTTTTTAATATTTCTATATGAAGTAGCCATTTAAATAAAGGCTTTTTTTATATTTAAAGAAGAGTGCCTTGGACTTTCCTTTTTTGATGCCCTTTGTTCCGCACCAAAGAGCACCTTCGCTACATCATTTGGATTAACCTTCTGAGCACACTGGACCTTCTCTTTTTTTTGTTATTAATTCTGTGTTTCCTTTTACAGGACTTTCAGCACACTCTTGCCCCCGCCCTACCTCCTATACGCCCCTTGCAGCCTATTCCAAACCGTTCACCATTATTCCTTATTTTTAGACAATAGATTTTATCCGGTATGTACGTTGATCTGGCCCAGCTCATTCAACCATCCTTTCTGCATTCAAATTTCAGTCGCGAAATCTAAACCACCCTCGGCCCCGACCACCTCAAACACCCAACCCCCGCTCATTTCAGGGACTCACTACAGCTAAGGTTGCATTCACCCTTTCACTCTTCCGGGACACAACCTCTTTGGTCCTCTTTGGACCTCTTTGGTCCAGAGGACACAATGTCCACAGTTTCCAAAAACAATTTGAAATGTGGACTCGTCAGACCACAGAACACTTTTCCACTTTGCATTAGTCCATCTTAGATGAGCTTAGGCCCAGCGAAGCCCGCGGGTTTCGGGATGCTGTTGATAAATGGCTTTCGCTTTGCATTGTAGAGTTTTAACTTGCACTTGCAGATGTAGCGACGAACTGTAGTTACTGACAGTGGTTTTCTGAAGTGTTCCTGAGCCCATGTGGTGATGTCCTTTACACACTGATGTCGGTTTTTGATGCAGTACCGCCTGAGGGATCGAAGGTCACGGGCATTCAATGTTGGTTTTCGGCCTTGTCGCTTACGTGCAGTGATTTCTCCAGATTCTCGGAACCTTTTGACGATATTACGGACCGTAGATGGTGAAATCCTTAAATTTCTTGCTACAGCTCATTGAGGAATGTTGTTTTTAAACTGTTCGACAATCAGCTCACACATTTGTGCAATAAGTGGTGACCCTCGCTCCATCCTTGTTTTTGAATGACTGAGCATTTCAGGGAAGCTGCTTTTATACCCAATCATGGCACCCACCTGTTCCTAATTAGCCCGTTCACCTGTGGGATGTTCCAAATAAGTGTTTGATGAGCATTCCTCAACTCTCTCAGTCTTTTTTGCCACTTGTGCCAGCTTTTTTGAAACATGTTGCAGGCATCAAATTCCAAATGAGCTAATATTTGCAAAAAATTACAAATTTTACCTGTTCGAAAATTAAGTAACTTGTCTTTGCAGTGTATTCAATTGAATATAGGTTGAAAAGGATTTGAAAGTCATTGTATTCTGTTTTTATTTACGATTTACACAACGTGCCAACTTCACTGGTTTTGGGTTTGTATAAAGCACACTGGAGAATGAAGCCTTTGCATCCGGTGGGGTTTTCATCGTAGCACTCTGGCAGGCGCACTGGTGAATCACCCCGGGGACCAGCTGAGGGAGCCTACAGTCTGGTAGGAGAGGTGGAGGTCCATGGTGGTGATGGAGCATGGGACATGGAGAGTTTGTGGACCCCGCAAACCAGTTCGTCCTGGATGGCCCCTAGACGGGCAATTTTCCTCTGCTGCTCTGCCACCAGTTGGTAGAAGTTGGAAGGCTGGGCAGCAAACTCTTTCACCTCTGGAGGCAGAGGAAACCTTGCTGAGTCCATTTGGACCAGAGAAGTCTTCTTTAAGGGTTGTGCTTCATACACAGTTCAGGTGCACGGAGGACAGGAAGTTGAGGACTGGACTCGGGTGCAAGGATGGACTTGGTAGAATTTATTATGCCTATTGCGCAGCAGGAGACACAAACAAAGCAATACAAAACAAACAGGAATCAAGGTTCCTTAGTAAACACCACTGGTAATACAGACTCTGGGCATTACTGGGCTGCAGTAACAATGTACAACAAATAAAACAAACAAGAATCGAGGTTCCTTAATATAAAGTGCTGAATAAACAATAACAGCTCTGAGCATAAAGAATTATAGTAGATACATGTGAAAAATGGGGATTTATGTCTTATACAAAGATTAGAATACAAAACAGACATGGTTATGAGATTTTATGACTGAGTGTGAAGCTCGGTCTTAAATAGCACACTGCTACCACTCAGTAGAAATGAGGGGCTGCTGCAGTTAATGATCAGGAGTTGAGGAATGTAGTCTGGGTCATAATAGACCGGGGAGCTGGACGACTGGAGGCATAATATTACAGTATAGCGATCTGATAGAGTTAACATAAGAACTCATGCACACATACAGTTGTCCTTCATAAAGTTTGGTTTAATGAGAAGTATCTTTGAAAAAAATTGATGCAGGCAAGACAAAGGTATCATTATATATGATATAATATACTGTCAGAGTATAGATTTATGAGAATGAGTTCAATCCAGTGGTTTTCATGAGAGATTACTGTTGCTTTAGGCCAGAGGACCAGATACAGTGAGAAATTCATCAATTCAGACTCAAAATGGCTTCATCTTCTGATGAGACAGGGAGGGAACACAAGTTTTTTGATTCTGGAATGCGGTCAAAACAAAATAAACAGCAAATGAACTGTAGATAATCAGTTAAAAAATCTTCAAGCATTCAATCTGTCAGTGCTGAGCTGCATACCCAGCCCACTCTTCTTTGCAGAATGTTCTAATTCCACATTGGAGGGTTTTTGAGCATGAACGGCCTGTTTAAGGTCATGTCACAGAATCACAATCGGATTTAAGTCCGCAGAATCACAGTCGGATTTATGTCCGGACTTTGCTTAGACCGCTCCAAAACCTTCAATTTGTTTTTTTTTTTTAAGCCATTCAGAGGTGGACTTGCTAGTGTGTTTTGGATCATTGTCCTGCTGCTTAACCCAAGTGCGCTTAAGCTTGAGGTCACCAACTGATGGTTGGACATTCAGGATATTCTGGTAGAGAGCAGAATTCATAGTTCCATCAATTACGACAAGTCATCCAGGTCCAGAACCAGCAAAGCAGCCCCAAACCATCACACTACCGCCACCATGTTTGATGTTCTTCTTATGAAATGATATGCTATTTTTACGCCTGATGTAATGGGATGCACACCTTCCAAAAAGTTCAACTTTTGTCTCTTCAAGATGTATTTTGGCAAATGTGAGACGAGCCCTTGTGTTCTTTCTGATCAGCAGTAGTTTTCGCCTTGGAACCCTCCCATGGATGCCGTTCTTGCCCAGTCTCTTTCTTATTGTTGAATCATGAACACTGACTTTAACTGAAGCAAGTGAGGCCTGCAGTTGTTGTTCTGGGTTCTTCTTTTGTGACCTCCTGGATGAGTCATCAATGCGCTTATGGAAATTCTGGTAAGCCGGCCACTCCTGGGAAGGTTCACCACTGTTCTAAGTTTTCTCCATTTGTGGATAATGGCTTTCACCTTGATTCACCGGAGTCCCAAATCCTTAGAAATGGCTCTGTCACCCTTTCCAGACTGATAGATGTGGTAATTTTCTCATAGATTTCTATCGCATTGTACTTCTTTCTGCAACCATTGACAGCGCCAACTTTTACAGATTTCCACATTGGCCTCACTTTTCAGACCCGGGTGCTGGCTGCGTCCATCTTCTTATACAGCCTATGTTCCCAACTCATTTACAGCAGGTACCACTGCTACCATTACTTGTCTTTGACCAGCGCACCCCAGAAAGATATATCCCCGGACGGATAAACTCGGTAAAACTGGATCAATATCCAGAGCGATTTTTCTCGGGAAAGCAGCGCACTTTTGCCAGTGCGTGGTTTAGCAACAAGTCCAGGCTTGAGTATTTTCTGAGTTTTTTTTTTTTTTTTTGAAATGCTCGCTATAGGTCATGCTGTTTAGCTGTTGTTTATTTCTGAATATTTCTGCTCTTTTCTACGATGCTATTAACCATGCTGTTGGGTTGACAGTGAGTGTTTGCGGGCGGCGTGCATCCGTAAAACAGGCGGATGTTCATACGGTTGCTGCTGTCGTGTTTTATATGAGGATTTATCATTAAGATTTTGTGGGCCCTCCAGCATCAATAACATTACAGATATGACCTGGCACCGGGGCTGCTGAGTTGCGAGATATGGCGTGACATTTGGCGGCTGATTATCGTGATAGAGCACTTTGCCTGAACTGTCACTTGAAATCTTGCACATAGAGAAGACTGTTCTGGACAGATTACTCAAGAATGTACTTTCGGATCACAAACTTTCACTTCATTTTAGCTGTTTGTGTGGGATTTTATGCAGGGGTTCAGCTGCTTGTAAGCAGAGTTGTGAGCTTAAATTTGATGTGTTCGTTACTTCTTATCTATTCCTTAATGGACTATTTATCAGTAACAGCACCATGCATCTCCAAAAAATGTTAGGACTTGTAGAAAACTGATTTGCACTTTGTCAGCAAAGTCGTATGTGACAAACTTTCTGAACAATTTGAAGTTATTGGGATAACCATTTTCCTAAGGCCTTGGTCAAGTTCATTTAAAGCTAAATGTCTCACAAGTAAATCCTAATTCTTAAAAAGGTATATGTACAGTATTTAGTATTTGATCAGTGACACAATTTCATGATTTGCAAAAATGTACCAAAATACAAAATATGATAACTTTTTGAAAAGAAATTATATTCATTTCTTTTCTCCAATGAAATGTAAGTAAAGTTAAAAACGGTATTCATTCCTGTCAGTTTGATCAAAGTAAAGATAATTGTCATCAGTTTGACTCCAAATACATTTTTTTAAAAATTCAAATTCAATGTACTGAGGTCCAGTCCCAAAAAAGCATAAAATGTCTCACCACCTTTATACCGGTAAATCTGAAAAATTCCTGTACATCTTGTTTTAACACCACTAGGTGGCAGTCTTTATTATAAATAAGGTAACAAGACAGAGGAGACGCACAAGCCAGATGCATTTTAGATAAAGATTTCAATATTTATATTATATAAAATTTGTACTGCATAGTTTAATAGTAAGTCTATACATGTACTGGCCAAAGGAGGCATTTTCTAATCTATTCACCAGACACAAAAATGAGCTGATAAACTTTAGTTCCAAAGGGAATACTTATCTCCTTCGGTACATCTGAAACAGCATAATGTATTTTCAGGATTCATGCAAGCCAAAACCAAGAGAGATTCTCGTATCTTTTATAGAACTAGGACTTATTTGGAGCACAAATTTCATCCTCAGAGACAAAGATGATTTAAGGTGGCATGAAGAATGGGAATTGATTCTAAATGCATAACTAATTAGATAAATGTGGTCTTTGTGTCAAAATCATTTTCTAATATTTTCAAATGACATGAACACAAACAGCAGGTATGTGCCTAAAGTGTAATTTATTACAAACAATATTTTTTTTTATTAATCTCTACATTACCAGTCAAACACAAACATAAACAGGCAGGTAGGTTTTTACTCAATCTGAACATTGCATTCAGCTCATATTGTGAGTGGAAAATACATTGAATCAGGGTTATCTCTCTCACAAAGTATTATTTGTCTATGAACATAAGCATTTGTAAGTAACTTTTTGTAGGCAAAAGACAAGTCAAAACATGTATTCACCTTCATTAAACCAAATAATTTACCTTTAAAAAGTAAGCTAAATATTTTGTTTTTGGTTTCATGGTAACAATAGACTGAGTCTTATTGTAAGTGAGGCAGATCATAGAAGAGTAATGAGAAGGAAAGAAAAGAGAGAGAGAGAGAGAATACTTTCTTCACCACATTCTCCGCAGTAAAATAAACAAAGCTGATGTCTGGCTCTTCCCCTTTCCAGGCCCTGGGGATGAGTCCAGGACCTTTATATAACCCAGGGAAGAATGCTGGAATAAAGCCCTGCTCATGTTTAGCACTACAGCCAAGGACTTGGGCTAAGAAAAGCACAAATTCCCATACGCCTGCTTTACTGGAACAGTGCTGAAAAATTTCAGTAACAATGACGTTCATACACATTTGAAGATGCAAAGTTAAGAAGGTGAACCTTAAAAAATACGTTTTTGTCTCAAAATGACAACAGAGCTGTTCTTTTCCTGTAAATATCAAGTGACAAGTGTGCCAATGTGAAGAAAAGACTGGCTGCTTTCTTGGTTTGACCATGCAGATACAGACCTCTCTCGAAACGCAACTCAGGGTCTGGCAGGGCCACAGATACAGAAAAATTTATGCTTAAACTCCTTCAGCAACACCAGCAGAATGACCTTTTTCCTCAAGTTTGTAACACATGGGCAACACAAGCTTACTTCTTCAGAAATATTAGCTCAAATATTTGTAAAGTGCCTTTCATGCTCCATACCTTCAATCTACCACCCAGTTCAACAAAATTCTAAATGATCGATAGTACAAACATGACAAAAAATATTATAGAGCAACGGAATATACCAACATGTGTGAAATGCATAACTTTATGTTTCAATGGAAACAACCAAAATCGTAATAATCACTAAATACAATGTTAATTTCAACATAATGAAGGTTTATTAATAATTGGCACCCTTCATTTAGCACTAAGTTCAACCAACTTTGGCAAGATAACAGCATGGAGTCTTTTCCTGTAATTTTTGACAAGGTTAAAGAACACATTCAGGGGATTTTGAACTATTCCTCAAAGCAGATCCTTTTGAGATCCTTCATATTCTCAAGTTTGTGTTTATCAACAGCCCTTTTCAACTCAGCGCGCAGGTTTTCAATTGGACTGAGGTCTGATGACTGAGATGGCCATTGTTGAACGTTATTTTGTTGTCAAAGAACCATTTCTGTGTGGCTCTTGAGGTATGCTTTGGGTCATTGTATTGTTGGAAAGTCCGCTACGGTCAAGTCTCAGCCTTCTGGCAGATGTTCATTATGCCAGTCATCTTAACCAGGGCCCTTGGACCTCTTGAATTTAAACAGGCCCAAAACATGACTGGCCCACCATAATATTTCACTGTGGGTATGAGGTGCTTCTGCTCGTATGCATCTCTGTTTCGATGGCAAAAATGCAATGCCGTATCTGACTGAGACGTGCAATTTTGTTCTCATCTGACCAAAGCACCTTGTTCCGGTCATAATTTAAATGACGTTTGGCAAACTCCAAGCGCTTGCTTCAGAGTCGTCTGGTCAGAAAAGGCTTTCTTCCCGTGTAGATGGCACTTGACGATGCTTTTGAAACCTGGTGACCCTAAGATGCCACTAAGGCCTGAAATTCCTTCAGTGATTCTTGGGGATTTTGTTGCTTCTCTCACTGTGCCTCCTCATCTTAGGGGTAAAATGCAGCCGCACCCTCTAACCTAGAGGTTTTCAACAGTTCCATATCATAAAATCACCTGTTCCACAATTACTGGTACCCCTAACAAGTCCTAGGAAATAAATGTAATTGAAGTATTTCTGTCATTTCTACAGTAGTTTACAAAGTTGATCAGAGAATCTAGGAACATTTAATTAGTAATTCATCATTTCCTGTTTCCTTGGGGTATAAATATGATGTGACACCGAGGCCATTTCTCCTATCCACTCTTCAACATGAGAAAGACAACAGAACACACCATTCAAGTAAGGCAGATGTGGGTCATCCTTCACACGTCAGGCAATGGCTACAAGAAAATAGCCACTCGCCTGCACCTGCCCATATTTACTGTCAGATGAATCATTAAGAAGTTTAAAACAGCTGGAACAGAGGTAAACAAGCTAGGACGAGGATGCAAGGTTATTTTGCCACCACGCACAGTGAGGAAGATGGTAAGAGAAATAAAAAGTTCTCCAAAGCTCACTGTTAAAGAAATGCAACAAATGGTAGCATCTTGGGGTCAAAAAGTCTCCAAAACAACCATCAGGCGCTATCTACATGCCAACAAGCTGTTTGGGAGGCATGAACGGAAAAAACCTTTTCTCACTCACAATAATAAAATGCAAACATCTGGAGTTTGCTAAGTGGTACTGGGACTTCTACTGGGACCGTCTGCTTTGGTCAGATGAGACCAAGATAGAGCTTTTTGGCAACAAACATCGAAGTGGGTCCGGCAGAACGAAAGATGAGCATGCAGAAAAGCACCTCATGCCCACTGTGAAGCATGGGGGAGGATTGGTGATGCTGTGGGCCTGTTTCTCTTCCAGAGGCCCTGGGAACCTTGTTAGGGTGCATGGCATCATGAACGCTTTGAAATACCAGGACATTTTAAATCAAAATCTGGCGGCCTCTGCTCGAAAGCTGAAGATGGGTCGTCACTGTGTCTTTCAGCAAGATAATGACCCTAAATGCGGCCAAATCTACACAGAAATGGTTCACCAGACACAGAATCAAGCTTCTCCCATGGCCATATCAGTTCCCAGACCTCAAACCCATTGAAAACCTAACAGGGGTACCAATAATTATGGAGGGCGCTATATATTTAATAGAGTTTTTGAAGTTTTTTTTGCACCTTGTCAATCAGGGCTGTCAGTATTTTTTGAGCCCACTGTAGGTAAGGAAGGACAGCAGTAAATGGTTTTAAAGCAGATGTAATCAATTATAGATGCAGAAATTATCCACTGAGGTTAATGGAGATATAACAAGCAATGGTCGCATGAGTGAAAAATATTTTGCTAATAAGCTAATATAGATTTTGTCCAACCATTTTGATGTATCATAATTTCATAGTTACTCAAGTTTTTTTGTATCTGTGAGTGTATGTGTTGAATGTGAGTGTGCTTGAGAGACTCCGTGTGAGTAGGCTTGTGCGAATGCATGTGTGTGTGTGTGTGTGTGTTTTGTTACTAAGGAAAACAAGTCAAAAGTAATCAACTTTATTAAAATTATGAGACTAAATGATACCAGCAAACACTTTTTTCCAATTTTGCACTGAAATTGCAATTTAACTCAAAAATAAGTATAACAACTGCTGAGATAAAAGTAAAATGCATAATATAATAAAGAATACTGCAGTAGGTCACAAATTTTTAAATTATTTTGGCAATAGTTTTGCATAGTTTCATAGTATTTCCTCATGTTCACACCATCCTTGTCCATACAGTAACACACCTCTAACTAGAGAGCACTCAGTGGAGTGCATACCTCCGCCACACCAAATATCTGTTCCTTTGCACACAGAATATGTTCCAGATCCCTTACAAAATCAAATCAACTCTTATCTTACTACCACCTCTTGTACAAAAGTACTACCACCTATCATCCTGCCAGATTTTGTCCCAAACCGTTCATAACTTTTTGAGTTATCTAATCAGAAATATCACCCAGACCCGCGTTAGACGGATATATTGTTATTCTTCTGGCTCCAGAATCCAGAATATGTTCTGGATAACTTCCAAAAATTAAATCAACTCATCCTTAAACAATCACCTATCTATCAGCCTACCAAATTTTGTGCTAAACTGTTCATAACTTTTTGAGTTTTCTTGGTAAAAGAAAGACAGACAAACAAAGAAACAGGGGTGAAAACATAACCTCCTTGGTGGGGGTAATTACATCAAACCAACAGAAGACCACCAAGCTCAGTTCCATGCATTACAACCAAGAACAGGAAGATGAAGCTACAGTGGGAACATGACAACCAAAACAGCTGGAATTAAGAATGGAAAAACATCTGGTCTGATGAGTCTTGTGACAATCTATGGTGTTAGCAAATCTTTATCAACAGAAAGTGATATCTTCAGTTGCTAGGAATGAGCAGCAGGACATTAACATAAATGCCTTCTATGCATGGAATTTCAGAAGCTCTCATTTTTGAGAGTCCATGCTGCATAATCCAAGCCGTCATAAAGCAGTCACTTCCAGAGGCAACAGAAAACCTCCCCAGATAAACATGGTAGCACTCAAGCCTGAACAAGACAAAAGCACGCATAACAGCATTTACTACGCTTCAACAAGCCCTTCACACTGGGTAGACAAAATTCCAGCCCAAGCCCATGGTTCACCGGCTCAATTAGGGCTTTATGGTACATCCAGGACCGGATAAACGTCTACCACAGTCAATAAAACCATTTCCAACATATTTCACATGATCACTGAGTATATCACTGAGTATAGAATGATTGCAGAGGTGAACACAATCATTGCCAGATTACCTATACAGAGTAGTGGACTGTTTCATAAAAATGAAAAAGATATGCATGCATATGTATGCTGTTGTCTGCAAACCCACAAAATGTGATGTAAATGATCACTTATTTTCCCTCAGAAATAGCTTGTATACCTAGCTAGCGAATGGTGATTAAATTAATCATGCTTTAAATCCATCAAAAATACTTGCTAGCTAGATGTTACCATTCGAGGATGAAAAATAAGAAACTTCACGAGAACCTTCATTTTGAATTCAAGGAGTCTCGGTCTTCTTCTTATATGAGAATCTTCAAGACAGCAACTTTTAAATAAGCATGCTTCTCATTCGTTGTCCTGTTGTCCTGATAACTGTTTTGTTCATAGCTTGTTTACCAATGTGAGGCCACAGTGAGGAGGATCTGTATGAGCATGGAAAAGCATGGTACTTGGGCAACCGTGTAGGCCAATGACCGTGTAGGTGCTTTGAGGCCATACAAGTAGGCAATAGTGTGAATAACCCGGGCGAGAAAGAAGACTTGGAAATGAATTTTAGCGATGAACACAGTGGGTTCTGTCATTGAGTACACTGCACCCAGAAACAAGAATGGGAATATATTCTCCATGTCGTTGCGATGAATCCTAAAAAATAAAAAGAAAAAAGAAAATTTCAATATCTTCTGTCAAGCTGTGAATTGATTGGCAAATTATTTTATATTTTGAGTCATTTCCTTCATACAATGAAACTCATGCAATTTTTTTTCTTTACTACCAAATGCTTTTTTAGCATTCATGCCTGATACTCCTTACGGGGAAAACTACTTTTGAATTTTCAAATATTCTAACCAGTTATCCACTTATTCATCCAACACACTGTCACACAGAAAATAGGAATCAGCATAATGCAAATGACTAGTATGTTGTGTGGCTTTTGGATAATTTTTAATTGCTATTTGTACAGTGCATTAGTTGCACTTAAAATGAGCGTAAGTTAAACAAGTCTGAGATAATACATTCAAATGGTTTTATTTTTTTTATTTATCTCTGTCAAAGTTTTTATTTAAAAAAACCCTTTTCAGCAGGGCAAAATGTGACTGGCTAAAAATAGCCATGCATGGTCATGCATGGTTCCTTCTGCAATAGGAAGTATTATGAATGTCCAAAGCAAAAAACCTGTAAAAAATTTCCCCCATCAAGTTCTAAGAGTGTATGTCCATTCCTGTTACAAGTGTGTATTGTGAAACTTGTTGCAAAAAAAGTATTCTGAATAGGCCAGGAAAATTGGTAAATAAATAAAAATAAGGTGGGAATTCTTAATAAGATGCTGTAAATAAGAAACCAACTTCAGCCTCCTACCAACCAATGCATTTCATTTATGCATATAGATGCTGGCATATTGTTCATCAGTGAAGTCAGTATTAATATTAAGGACATTCAGCAGTTGATCCTTATTTTATGGATGTTCATAGGTGAATAAGATGCTCTAATTCATACTTGAATATTTAGCTGTGCATCATCACAGTTGACCAACTATCATTCAAACACTTACCACCAGTAATAGCATAAATGGATGCTTTCAGTTACTAAACAGCATGATAAAAAACCTTTATTTAATACAAAAAAGCAAGAAAAAAGTGTGGTGTTTAATCATACTGCACAGACAACTGTGGCTAAATGATAATAACACTGAATCACTTCACTTCAGTCAGCTACAGTAGCTAATGTTGCTATCGCCTTGACCCCCATTGTCAATACATAAGTGCTAAGTATGCATATTATGACGTGTATATCACAATAAATAAAATTTTGGTGCAAAGCATTGTTATCCATCTTATGACTAAGTACATTCTTGAAAATCATAGTAAGACAGTAAACATGTGAGAAAATGCAGTTGTGTGCTGCATTAGTCTATAGCTCTAATAACTAGCAATTCATGACAGCATCACTGCATTACCTGAAATCACCTCCCATTCATTCTTGTGGTAGCTTGCCTCTCGTTTCATATAAGATAAGATAAGATACAGTTAATTGAATCCTGTGGGGTAATTTGTCCACTGCATTTGACCCATCCTATGGTTAGGAGCACTGGGCACCCAGGGACCAACTCCAGTTCTAAAGCCAGTTCCTTGGTCAGTAGTACTGGTAGTGTTAGGTGTTCCTATAATGCATGTTTAGTGGAGGAAAACGGAGTCCCCAGAAGAAACTCACGCAAACACGGGCAGAACATGCAAACTCCACACAGAAAGGCTCCAGGCCGGATTCGAACCAACAACCTTGGTAATCACTGCGACAACATGCCATCCGACATATGTATTAAAACATACATCATTTTACAGAAAGTCTACTTAATGCCAGAACTCAAGGTGCTATTTTGTACTAATATCAATTCCACGCAGAATTCAGGCAATTTGGGAAGTCAAGATAGTTATTGAATCATGGAGTTACAAAAGGGCCCAACTCCACCAAGGTAGCTTTTCAGGGGAGCATTTTTCTGTTTGCTGTTACTGCTATAAGAGGAAATTTCAAAAGCCAAGTGTAACGTGTTAAGGCCAAACAGAGGTTTATTTAGGCTGAACGTGAAGGATACTGCCTGTCACATAAAATAGTGGTAACACTTAAAACATAGCAGAGTTGGGCCCTTTTGTAATTAAACAGACAAAATGAAAGGACTACAATGATTTCTCCAGTGAAATTTGAACTTTATTTCAAATAACAACCTTGCTTCTGCATAGGGTATGACAGTAGGTCTGCTTTACTTCCAAAACTCTGCCAGTGGGTGCTTGTTCATTGGGTTGTTCACCTCAGAATCGGACGCGTTGTTCTGTGGGCGCTTCCATGTTTGAACAGGTGCTGCCATCTAGCAGCCACGAGTAAAATTCGTGGAAGAGGGGCCCAATCCTGGACTTGGGCCGTTCTTCAACACAAAGCTAAAGAACTCACCTCATTTAACAGCTTTATGCACTGGAGTTGGGCCTTCCTTCAATTCATTTTCATAGGTCTTAACCCAATATACAAGATAGGCAGATCACCAGGATTTCTCGAAATCATGGAGTTGAGCCCTTTTGTAACTCCATGATTCAATTTTCATCCAGAAAGACTATATGCAATGTTCAGCACAGGTATAAATGATTATTCCTTTTTTCAAAGTGACTTTTTTTTTCATTTGTGCCAGGGATGGCTAATAATTGCTGTATTAATGTATGAAGATTTCATTTGAAAGATTTTTTTTTTCCATCAAGTGTAGATCATCAGGAAAGCATTGAATATGCATGGATACACTGTATTAAAGCTATTAAAACTAATGAGAGAATTGAAAATTTTCTCTCTGTCCTTCACTTTGAATGGCCTCATGAACTTTGTAAAGATTATTTAACTTGACATCTCTCTTCCTGTTAGTGTTTCAAAGAACCACAGTCCTACGAATCAAGAAGTCATTTCCGCTAACTACCAAGCCTTTGCCGCAAAAATATTATTTCAGGTCCCCTCCCCTTGTGATAGCGGGAAAATCTGGCACGGACATTCTATCCTCATTAACTTTAAAAAATAAAACGGTAGATGGGAGAAACTGAATTCAGACAAGCGCAACTGCAGGGCAACGGCGTGGAGCTGTTTTTTACAGCAAAAAGCACGTATGGCAATGGTAAATAATAATAAAGCTAGAGTTAATGGCTGACAAGAAAACCTGACGACGGTCCACAAATATTAAAATCCAGATGCTGGAGCGGAAAATTTGCGCAATTAAAAACATTCCTCGGCATGCTCGTAAGACATGAAAAACAGTTGGGATACAGAGCGGATGAAGAATCATATGGGGGGAAAAACATTTTTTAAATAAATATTAATTTAGTATCAAGTGTCAAGTGCTCACGAATTCAACACAGTGGATAACATGGATAAATGTGCATATAACAAGCAGCCTCGTAATTATTAGAGCCACCGCGAAACAAACGCTCCGAGCAGCAAAGGGTCCTGAGCGGCTTCAAATCAAAGTGAACTGTGATCATGAAAACGACTTAGAAAAATACACCACATCAGAATTCTTTCAGAAGCATTACTTCTCACCTCCTACACCGCTCAACGTCGGGATCTTCTCGGAAGTACTGAATTCCTCCGTGTCTCATAGCATCTTCTGGGTTACAAAACGCCTGAAATGAAATTGATATGATTATTAGATTTAAATCAGAAGGTATTTTGCACACAGAAAATCGTAAGGCAATGAGCTACTTAAGAGTAGCAAACCGTATTCCAAATTGTTTGCAAACTTGGAAACCTACCTTTCTCCGAAGTCTAAGTTGTCCCGTAATAATGGCGATGATGTACATTTTAAGCACAAGAAGGGTGCTGTAGAAAACAAAAGATGCAAAAACTTCATCATCCACCATGGTTGCGTAGTTCCCTTGAACGAACTTCAGGCAGTCTTGAAATCTCCGCAGATATATATATATATATATGTAGGCTATAGCCTAGACGTACGAGAACCAGTTTCTTCTGTACAATGTAAAACAGATTGCCCTGTGGTATTCTGGCGAAGTCAAATCGAGTTTAGCTGTCGGGGCGATTCGTAATACCCAAATGGTGCAACGGAATGTGACTTATTTTCTTCGAGCACTCTGCAAAGTGGTAGATCTCAATCTAAATGGCATCAATGCGTCATAACAGTCTCAATTCTGGACATTTGTGTGTGAACAGACGAAAAGTCCCAGAACGCAATCCTTTAATGGGGCAAAATAAATTGACAGAACATTTTACTTTTGGTTAACTTTCAGTTTAAAGCCGATTTTTCCTTTATGACATAATTGCGCAATTCTAAACTTGGAAAAGCCTTTAGGGTATAACTGTGGGGGGAAAACCAACAATGGCCAGTTTTTTTTTTAAACAATTGATGCAACATTTTAAAAGGCAAATTCCAATTGCTGTAGATGGAAGTAGGAAAGGGGCAAACATGAGCCTCAAGACCTATACCCAGCTGGCATTTTAACGTTTTTTTCGCTGTTGAATCAACACTACCGCAGTGAATCAATGTCGTGGATCATAGTTGTATCACCGTTGAATTATGTTTTGATTTTGATTGATGAATCACCGTTGATTTCGCAACGTTTTTTCAACGTTACGCATGAGTACCAAACACAACCTCCACTCTTTGGGGGTGTTTTTTGGCCAGATCGATTTTGAAAGGGGGCACAAATAAACTGCTCAAAAAATAAAGGGAACACTTAAACAACACAATATAACTCCAAGTGTTCCCTTTATTTTTTTTTGAGCAGTAGTGGGCTTATATATTTGGGGGGAGGGGGGGGGGGCGGATCTGTGAGAAGGAGGTTAAGAATGATGGGGGGAAATTTTTAAAAGGAAGGGGTAAATGCGGCCCGAGGAAAAACTTTTTTGCAGTAATTTCGGTTTCCACCACTCTGCTCTTCTCTTGTGATATGCACTCTGTGTACAATCTCTCCAACTTCATCTGACCTTCTTTTTTTATGTGTTTTCTTTTTTCTTCTATCGATGAGGCTGTGAATAAAGGTGTACATGTTAAGTCGGACATTACATCAGTGTCCGCAGCGGGATTTGAACCTGGGAGCCTGTGGACAAAGCAATTTCAAACACAATATAGACCCATTTACAGCCGACGTCATCAAAAAGATGCGTGCGCATCTTGGCAACGGAAGTAGCGGTCTCCCCAATTCAGTCTGACGAGTTATGAATCTGCAAACAAATAAGATATTTTACCAGCACCGAAATGTCTGGTTGTTGCGTGTACAGCTGTCAGAATTGATATTTAATTGGTGGACTCAAGTTTTACAGGATTCCGAGAGGATCACATCCGTATAACGTCCACTGGCCGCAAACTCCGAACGCTGCCTTGATGCTTTTAAACGCCCACTGAAGGCGTCAGCCGCATCAACATTGTCAGCTGTCAACACAAACGAGAAGCCATGGGTGTCACTCTCAAAATATTCAACAAGATAACATTTAATTTTGAAAACACTTACCAATAAAACTTATTTTAAGTGATGAAAAAGTGCGACGTTCAGGTTACTGCGCACTATATGTTATATACAGGCATAATTTTCCTCCTAAATTGGGCTGTCTAGTAAATTAAGATTATGATTCACTTTACTTCACCCAGCTGCAAATGAGCTAGCTAGCTAACTTAGCAGTGTTAAATTCTTACAGTGTACCTTGAGTTAGGTTCGGTCTAACTGTAGATCGCTTGATAACTTAAATGCGCACAAAATAGGCCTAACGGATTTCCTCTCAAAACTGCGAGTTGGTTAAAAAGCAGGTATATCGGTTTCGACAACTGCATGTGAGGTTTCTGTGTGTGCCACCAACCATGACAAGGCGAAGTAGTTAAATAACCTAAAAGACAAATGCGTTTCTATTGAGTTAACGCTCAAGAAATTGAGCAGAGGTGAAAAGTAAAAATCTGACGCGTGTCACATGCTGTCAGTGGGGTTTGCACCATTGAAATTAATGAAACCTATTTTTTGACGTGCATCTCACGGTTACAGACATAAAATGAAATAGCCTATGTGAGAATAATGGTAAACCGAAGCAGATTTCATGTTTGCATGACAACTACGCAGTCAAACGCGCTGGCTAGCAAGCCAACAATACAAAATAATACTTCGCCTGCCATGCAGGTACAATTACCTGTCAGGTCATAGTTTTCTGTTTTTTTTTTTTTTTATTATTATAACCCATGCATCATACACGGCAGTTTTACGCCCTTGTGTTTGACTATCAAGGACCTCTGATTTCGAGAGACAAAACTCCTGTCATGGCATTTAACATTCTGCTTATGTCCGCAGATAACGTAGTCATAAGCATCCGACTTGTACGCTCGTAGTATATATGGTAGTTTTCTCGATCAAATGGGTACATATACATCAGGCCACGGAATACTGGGCCAATAACTAACGTCATCTACCCACTCACTGATACCATACGGATCTGGAAATTGGTTGCCATTTGTCAAAGTAAATTTGTTTGGAAAGAATTTGCGATCTTTGATGGCAAATGCCCTCGCATAGCTTGACAAGCTATTATGGCCCGCTATACTTCCGTTGCCAGGCTGCGCGCGCAGCTTGTCTTGTTTGCAAACAGTAAATATGTTTACACGCTGTGGTCTTAACCAGTACACCCAATGAGTTTGTTGCCTGCTCAGCGCATCAGTTTCCTTTCATCGCTGAAGGGTGAAAGACAACCAAAGGTGTCGGTTTATTTCTCTTTCTTTTATTTATTGTTGTCAATGAGGGCAAGTCATGTGAATATCCATTTTGATGTGTATCATGCTGGTGAGTCGGCTGATCCATTGGCCCTGGGTAGAATAATTTTAGCAGAACAAAGGTTGGGTTAAGGTTAGGGTTAGGCACAGGGATAGGGATAGCATTCCTAATGAGTTGGGTTAAGGTTAGGTATAGGGATACGGATAACATTCCCTATGAGTTGGGTTAAGGTTAGGTCAACAGTGTCATGGCTGCAACCTTTATAAGCTTGCCGCATGTATAGATGCTCTAGAAATTAAAGTGTAAATTCTCTTAACTGGATGTGCGCTTGACGTTTTTCCACACTCGAATATTTCACTTGGTATCTAAACATTAAGGTAAGCCGAAAGAGTAGTGATTTTTTTCAATTTTGCTGGAGGTTGTGTGTGGTACTCTTACCCAAGGTTGTTTCGATATTTTTTCAATGTTGAAACAAATCTTGTTCAAATTTCAGTGTTGATTTGAGATCACTTTGTTAACTTTTTTACAACCATCAGAAGTAAACATTGTTTCAATAGCGTTTCAACGTTGAAACGATGACTGGCATAATTTCAACTATATTTCACATTGAATGTTGGTCGTGTGCTGGCTGGGTTACAACCATTAGAGTGAGACGTTGTTTTAATAGCGTTTCAACATTGAAACGACAACTGACATAATTTCATTTGTTCTACGATGTTCTACGATGCTGAAATCGTAAACGTGCAGAAACTCGTATCTGAGACAGTCACCAACGTTCATGATGTATGCTTTTGACATTAAAGGTCCCCTATTATGCCACCAGGTGAACAGCTAATTAGCCATTATGAGCCAGTTCAAAGTCTCCCAAACCTGACATCACAAGGGGGAGTGACCATCCAGAATAATGAAATCTGATTGACTACTTGGCTAAAGGTGATCAGTTCTTCTTGCCTCTGGTTGGTTACTTCCCCATGTGATGTCAAGAGGGAAAAGATTTTGAAATGACTTGTATAACTAATTTGCTGTGCACCTGGTGACATCATAGGAGACTATTAAAACGTTAAAATTTACTCTAACTTAATTTTGTATGAAAACGAGTCAATTGTTATAACAGTCATTTCTGTACTTAAGGGAGTGAGAGATGCATAAGAGAGGCAGGTCGCAAGCTTATGAATGCAAATACAGTAGCTAACAATATTAAAATGAAAATGTACTTCCTGGCAGAACATAGTCATTTTGCATTGGGGTCCGCCGGAGCTGACTTCTTACGCCACTGGCTGTGGGTGTGTGCGTGTGTGTGTGTGTGTGCGCGCGCGCATGTGTGTCTATGAAAATTTGAGGCCCTAGTTCTAGTGTATGATACAGCGCAGGTCTAAATCAGTTGCCTTAGCATCCAATCTTAAGGCCTGTATCCAAGAGCTGGGTTACTTATTTATTTTGATAACAACACTAAAGTGACGAAGTCAGTACAATCAGAAAAACTTTTTTTCATTCCAGTCCACATTTTTGTAAAGTTTTAAGTACAGTTATTCTGCTAATTTAACAATTTAGCTACTTAAATCTACAAATGTAACTACTTTGACTGGAGGGCTTCTGGTGTGCCTGCTGGTTTCAATTTGTTCATGAACTCAAATGCTAACTTTACGCCATTATTTTGGCTGAAATATTTACACATCCTGTTTCTGAGGCTTAAATTGGATACTGCTGATTGAGAGGAAATTTCAAGAGGAATCAGAAAGATTAATGTGATTTCCTTTCAATGAGCAGCATGCCTTTTAAACCTAAGCTACAAAGAAACTTAAAAATTTAGAACCTATGTGGGGGCGGCACGGTGGCACAGTGGTTAGCATTGCTGCCTCACAGCAAGAAGGTTGTTCAAATCCGGCCTGGGGCCTTTCTGTGTGGAGTTTGCATGTTTTCCCCGTGTTGCGTGGGTTTTCGCTGGGTACTCCGGTTTCCTCCCACAGTCCAAAGACATGCATATCAGGCTAATTGGAGACGCCATACGCCCATACGTATGAGTGTGAGAGCGAATGGTGTGTGAATGGTGTGTGCGCCCTGCGATGGATTGGCAAGCTGTTCAGGGTGGGTCCCTGCCTTTGCCCGTAGTTAGCTGGGATAGGCTAACTCCCAGCTAGTGAGGAATAAGCGGGTATAGAAAATGGATGGATGGATGGAACCTATGTGTGCAAAGTAACTCCTTAGCCAAAAAAATCCTTAAATTAAGAATTCACATATACACAATAAAGCTGACTTTGAAGCCCTCCAAGGTATGAGATAGAGTTTTCTACTGTGATTGAAGAATATAAGGTGCCAAGTTTCCTCCTGCTAGAGGCCTTTTCTACAAGACTGGATTACTAAGCTCGCCAGATAAGTGCACTGAATAAAACTATAACCATAAAAAATGTCCGCAGCCCTCTCCACACTGTCCGTACTGGCCTGGGGCACATTTGGTATGTCTGGTTTTGGTTCTTTTAATTGCATTATTGCTGGCACTTGAGCAAAAGTCTGTTGGATGTGATAAGTAAGACTAATGCGGGAGAGGAGTTCACCAAAACTATACTGGGTTCCACAGCACCTTTACCTCTGTTTTTGACTTTCTTACTTTTGCTCTGTATTTTGAAAATGAATAAATCTTTTTTGTATTTTTACAGAAACCTCCACTGTTTTGGGTTTTTCTTTTTTGGCCAGAATGAATTTAAAAGGGGGTACGAATATATATATATATTTTTTGATATTTCAACGTTGAAGGTCGGTCGTGTGCCGGCTGGGTATGCTATAATCTGCATAGAACTATCCAGTGTGCAACGAAGATCAACCAAAATGCAAGAGGATATACCACAAGCTTTGCAAGATGGGCGATTGCGATAGTAGCTGGGCTTTTAGGAATTACTGAATAACACTATATCATGCAATGTGTTGATGTTTCTGACTTAACACTGTCTGATAATGGTGTTATAGACTTTTCAAGATATCAGCAACCAGAGACATTGGCCTATGGGAACATCTTTTAGAAGCTGTGTGCAGTGGCGTTATTTCCGTAGGCCTGCATAGGGGCCCGTGGTCACTGGAGGCCCGGATGGACGAGCATTCACCACCAAGTCAACATTATATGACTTTGCAGAAATAATGCTGAACAATAAAAAAAAGGATATTCTTGTGCATTTATTGTGCTCAAAAAGTTAAGCTGTCTGCATCACGGAATCAAATACAAACTTGATTTCATTCACTAAATAGGTGACAATATGCTACTATATAGCGGTTTTACGTAGCAGCCATATATTTTATTGACTCATACCACTGTGTAACGTTTCTACATTAAGTTTAAGATAGGGAATAATGGATGATTTGAACTTCTAGAATCCGAAATTTGTGCCCGCGTGGAATGCTGAGCTACAGTAGGGTAGAGCGGGGTAAGATGCCCTTTGCTTATAATTCAATTTCAGCTGTGGCCAGTAGGTGGCTCTTGACTTGTAAATTAAATAAATTCACTACCACCTGGAGGGAAATGTTCAGCAGCAGAACAAGTGACGTGAGTACTCAAAGTGTTTGTGTTTTGACTGGCGATCTTATAAAAAATGGCCAATTGAATCATTTGCCACAAGTATTTGAATGCTTCAGGAGTCTGCAGGACATGTCAGTGTAACTCTCTGAAGCCTTTTCTATGGGTGCGTTCCAGGAAACTTGTAACCCGTGATTTACCGGTGAAAAGTGGGTGAAGCTACCGTCAAACCTGTGAATTCACACCGGTGAACTTGATTGTGCCCAGCGTACTCCGACTTCCCTGTTTAACGTCACGCAGCTCAACTAAAATGGCGGCACCGGCTTTTTTATAAGTGGAAAACGGTAAGAAATGTTATGAAGTCGTAACTTGTTAATTTTGCCTGGAACGCTATGAAGTCATGACTAGTAACTTTGAAGTCATGATTCCCAGGTTCAAACCTCCGCTGGAACAAAGCATATGTATGAAAGGGGGTCCTGTGTGGTGATAATAGGAGAAATTGGGATTAATGAGCCAAAACCAAGATGATAGTGCTGAGGGTAAGATGCCCTTTTTGAACTGGGCTAAGATGACCCTAGGGAAGGAAGGCCTCTAACCCCATTTTGAGTCATATTCATTCTGTTTTACCGTGACTCTGTAGAGAGAGGGCTGTGATTCCTAAATGAGTCACATAGTATGATCCCACACACTAAAGCTGAGAGTCTGTATTTCGAACACGTTAAAAGATAAAACAGAGATAATCACCAAAACAAATGGTCACCATGCCTATACCAAAACAAAAACAAAAAGGCAAACTGTTGTGCACTGTCTAGCACGAGCAGCAAGATTATATGCTCGAAAAGGAGTAGGAAGAAGTAAGAACTTATTTAATCCTACCCCTTGTATTACCGCATTCTACAGTCAAGTTATTAAATTCTCTATTATTATATTTACAACATTCACCGTCTATTCAGGAACCAATGGTACTTACAATTTATTGACTATAATATTCAATAAGCTACTTATATACAAACATACACAGAATATTGCACCTGTATATAATACTGAATTTCTATACTTCTAGTACCCCCTAATTAGCAGTGCAACTGGTGTCATAATAGGGGACCTTTAAAACATGAAAATTTACTCTAACTTAATTTTGTATGAAAATGAGGCTGTTATAATAGTAATTTCTGTGCTTAATGGAGTAAGAGATCCAAAAGGGAGGCAGGCTGCAAGCATATAAATGCAAATACAGTAGTTAACAACATTAAAATAAAAACCCACTTACTGGCAGAACATTTTGATACCTCGTGACTGCCAGGGCCCACCTTGGTCATGTTGCATTAGTGCCCGAAGCTGACTTGTTTCGCCACTGTGTGTGTGTGTGTGTGTGTGTGTGTGTGTGTGTTCCACAGCACATCTCCCTCTGTTTTTGACTTTTTTATTTTTGCTCCGTATTTTGAAAATGAATAAATCTTTTTTGTATATTTATTGCTTTAATATTTTATGTGGTGGCCGGGTAGGGGCCTTGCTGTAACACTTGCTAAAGGGAAAAGGGTAGTTCCAGGTTTACTTTGTGTAATTATTTACTTGACTTGACTATTTTATTTGCAATAAAAGTAAAAGTACAGGCTTTTGGAACAGCTCCCCCTTCCACCTGCCACCCCACCCCCTATTCTTTGAAGGATGCTGCAGAATCTTTGTGCTGCACAGTAGTTTTCCTTTCATACACAGAATGTGTCAGATATTCCAACGATGAGGTCTGCCTTTATTGCAACATTATTGCATTTATTCGCTCCTTCAAAATTAGTTGAGCAGGAGGCAAAACCATGGTAATTAAGCAGAAAAATGTGCAGGAGTGGTAAATACCTCAAAAGCGCTCATTTTGAAACTTCCCTGAGGAATGGACATGCTATTTAGCAGAAGGCTAAAAACAAGAATACTTCGGCTCTGCAACTGTTTTCATCGTCAGTGGAATCAAAAACCTCTAGAGTAGTGGTCATTTCCAGAAAGGGGCTTAAAAATAGGAGTAACCCCAACCCAGGGTAGAACAAGATGCAACCCATATGATCTGATGCAGAAAATTCTCTAGTTTCTGAAAATTATGGTTGTAGTCAGCAAAAATGTGTTTGAGTATGTGTAATTAACGAATTAGTGACGCAAAGTCATAACGATCGAAGCAAAAAACTTCATATTACTTTTTACCATTTTATGGCTAAATATTTGAAGTAATCTTTACAAAAATGGTCCTAAATCATCCAGACTAGTTAAACTGAATGTGTTCTGCATTTCATATCACCATATTTCACATCTATTTCCAGTGATTACAAAAATATTGACCAAAAATGAGAAAAAAATCCTGCATTTTTGTTCAATCTGCTGAGATTTATTAATTGTATCCAATCACAAATGCATCAAAGATGAACATATTATACATGAAAATGTTCCTTATTATGTTCTCTACACATTGGTATATAATATGTGTGTATAGTGCAACCCAAAATCCTGTGACATAACAAAATGTCACCCCTACCCCTAAATTTGAGAAATCGTGCAAATTTCGTGAGTTGGCAGAAAATGACAGAAAGATCATTTCTTCAGCTTTACTCATACTCCTTAACACATGGACACATACAATAATGAAAATTTGACCTATACAAGCTGTACAAAAATATAAAAAAGTGCTTCAATTATGTCTCTTTATTTGTATATTTGTTATAATTATAGGTAATTATCATCAAATTGCGATAGTCCATCCTCAATCAGTGATTGAAACGTGGCTAGTGCATCACAAAGTGATCAGATTTATATTCAGACTGACCTATGAAAGCACTCATGCTTGATTCTGAAAGGTATCATGCAGGGGTCAACTTCTGGGATTCCCAGTAGTTAACCTACATACACATGCGGCATCTTACAAGCACTAGTAACCACCAGGCTATGCTACACGTGTTTATTGTGACAGTGTGGTGAAGCAAGTACTGAGCTGGACAAACAAAGGTAAGTTTTCACTGATTACAATAATCACACTTTTACAGAATGATATTACTTTTAATAGACCCAATGTATTCACCAGCTTATCACATTGCTAGAGTGGTGAGTGACTTTTTAGTCGCTTTTTGCTGGTATGTTATACTGCCATAAATGTTTCACATGCAAAGTCTTATGTAGCTGCTCATTTGCAAAGTGTATCTTTTGGGATGTTTATGATGTTTGTGATGGAGGTCAATACAGTTGACAAAATTAACATGTTTATTTCAGTTGTGAAGATGGATTGATTGGTACGTGAACTATGGAGCTTGGGGAACCCCCATCCAAGAAGCACTGTTCCTCCAAATGCATTATATGTATGAAAAAACTGACTGGCCAAGTTGTGAAAACTCCATCAAAAGCTGGACTTGAGACACTGTTTGATTCCTGTGAGGTGCGTGGCGATGAAGTTGCCCAGAGACTTCTACCCATCAAGAACCAAATTCTGTCTGGAGAGTATCCAGTGTCCTTTCACAAGGATTGTCATGCTACTTACACCAGCAAATCAAATCTAAAATATGCTGAAAACAAGACTGAAGTTGCTGCAACCTCTTCCTGTGACAACATTGATCCTTCTCCCAGACTTACCAGGGGACTGTCATCATCGCAGTTTGACATCAGAAGCCAGTGTTTCATTTGTGGCACAGCATCAAAACGAGGTGAGAAGCTAACGCAAGTAGTCACCAAGTACAAAACAGGAGAATCAACAAGAGAAAAGGTCCTCAAGGCACCTACAGCAAGACAAGATGATGTTGTGCACCAAAGGATGGTTGCATACCCTGATCTTGTTGCGTATGATGCCAAGTATCATCAGTCTTGCTACAGCCACTACATATCTGAACGAAATGTAAATGCAGCTCAAAGGAGAGGTTCCACAGCTTCAAAATCAGAAGATTTAGCTTTTGATGAGCTTGTCAATTACATATCAAGCACCGTACTGTCCAACACTAAAGTGGTTACATCTCTATCAAGACTGAGGGACCTGTACAAGAGTTATTTCAAAGGGCCTGAAACTCCAGTCAACATATACAGTTGGAAACTTAGAGCGCCTCATCAACCACTTTGGAGACACATTGGTTTTTATAGACCGCATTGGCAAATCAAACATTGTTTGTTCAAGTGATGTGACAGTAGGGACAGCCCTAAGCAAAGCTGCTGAATTACAGGAACAACTTGAAAACGAGGAGATAGAAACGCAGTTCCATCCTCAATCACCAAATTAGCTCACTGGCAGGATGTCAACAGCATACATACTAGATGGCATGTCATTGATAAAAGGCATCAAGGACAACCTCTTTGTGACATTTCATGACCTTGCTGCAGTCATTCTGAAGTATGTGATGAATCCCTTCAATCAGTCACAGGGTGTTGAGTCAGTCACAGTGGTTTATGACCGATATGACCACAAACTCAGCCTAAAGGCAGCTGAACGAATCAGGCGTGGAGAAACACACCAGACTGGCTACATTATCCAAGGAAATCGGCAGGTTCCCAACTATCGACAGTTTCTCAAGAGCTCGGGAGACAAAGCTGCCCTTGCTGCCTTTGTTTCAGACCACATTGTTAGTAGTGCACCCAGTATGCTGTCCAGATGTCAGAAGATCATCCTTGCTGGAGGGTTTGCTGAAGGTCATCTTGCAAAGGCTGTGACAGTCACAGGAGCAGCTGCCATTCCAGGCCTTTTTAGTTCCCATGAAGAGGCAGACACAAGAATGTTACTGCATGCAATCGATCTATCATCCAAATATGAACGGCTGATCGTCCACAGTGATGACACTGATGTTCTAGTGTTGCTGGTGTACTACTGCAGCAAAGACATTCTCACTGGATCTGTATACATGCTTGCTGATCACAACACTCCAACCATCAACAGACAGCGTTACATCCCAGTACATGCCATCGTGACAGCCCATGGTGACAAGTTCTGCCAAAGTCTACCAGCACCACATGCGCTTACTGGATGTGACACTACTAGCAGTCTCTTCAAAATTGGAAAGCGTGTGGCATACTCCAAACTGGTAGATTACGTGAAGAAGGATGACACCTCCCTTACAGCATTTGGGATGCAGAATGCTACAGAGGCTGACATGTCATCTGCACAGTCGTATGTCCTCAGCTTGTATGGCAGGAAGGCACAGTCATGCCAGTCACTTGATCAGCTTCGGTACCACTTGGCCTCAACAACTGACAAGCCTGCATCACAACTTCCCCCAACAGAAGATGCCTTTCAGCAGCATGTCCGGCGAGCAAGGTACCAAACCAGCATCTGGACACAAAGTCACATTGCTAATCCTTCTCTGCAGTCTCCAGTTGGCAATGGATGGCGCTTGTCTGAAGGTCAACTTGAGCCAGTTGTCTACACTAAAGAATCAGCTCCAGTTGAAGTCCGTGACATCATTCATATGTACTGTGTAAATTGTGACTGCACACAAGGGAGGATGTGCAACTGCATACAGAACAATCTTCGTTGCACTGAGTCATGTCCATGCAAAGGAAACTGTCAAAATCCTGAAGTTGTTCTTCACTCTGACAGTGACTCAGATGATTCTGATGAGGATGATGTTGACTGAGAAGCATGGGTAGTACGTACTATCACCATGACTGCTCGACTGAGGAAGATAATAATTATGACCTTGAATTAGAAAAAGGCATAATTAGATTTTTTTATGGGTAAAACCTACAAAGGCCATATTGTGTTTATTTTAACTTTTTTTAGTCACTGCCCTTCCGTTGAATAAGGGCCTATAATTGCGATCTAAGAAGTTGTGAGAGTTGCTTCTGTGTCAGAATGTACTGTTTGTATATGTATTGATATATTACTGATAAATTTTGGAAATTATTGGCATTATCACATATAACCTATCAATAACATTTTTAAAATCTGCATGTAATGTGCAAGATCTTGTACTGGGTGTGTGGTATGTCTAATGTATATTAATGCGCATTTTCATAATTCACAATGTTTATATAACATATTCAGATGATATTGATACCTCGTACTGTTAAATGCTCATTACTATGCATGTATATGTGTCATGGGGTAAAGGTAGAGCTGTAGGAATAACCTCTCTGTCATTTTCTGCTCTTTCGTGAAAATTGCACGATTTCTCAAATTTAGGGGTAGGGGTGACATTTTGTTACGTCACAGGATTGTGGGTTGCACTATACACACATATTATATACCACTGTGTAGAGAACATAACAAGAAACATTTTCATGAATAATATGTTCATCTTTGATGCATTTGAGATTGATACAGTTAATAAATCTCAGTAGACCGAACAAAAATGAAGGACTTTTTTCACATTTTTGGTCAATATTTTTGTAATCACTGCAAATATATGTGAAACATGGTGATATGAAAGGCATAACACATTAATTTAAACTAGTCTGGGTGATTTAGGACCATTTTTGTTAGGATGTCTTTAACTTATTAGACATACAATGATAAAAAGTAATATGAAGTTTGTTGCGGCAATCGTTATGACTTTGCGTCACTAATTTGTTAATTACACACACTCAAATACATTTTAGCAGACTACAACCATAATTTTCAGAAACTAGACAATTTTCTGCATCAGATCATATGGGTTGTATCTTGTTCTACCCAAGGTTGGGGTCATCTGAAATTTTGGCCTGGCAACCGCAGCACTACTCAGTAAATGTTTTGCCTTAAGCGAAGCCTGCGCTATTCTATCTTTTCTTTGAGTATTTACATTTCTACACAGATTTTCAATATAACCCATTCTAACACAGTTGTGTTGTATGACTCCTAACATAACGTTATAGTATCTTATTTTTTTGGGGTAGATGTGTCATGAGTGGCACCAAAAATTGCGAATAAAATGTCTACATTTGATTACCACAATGTAAAAATGATCGGAGTCACATTTTCATGTTGTGGAGAAATGATGAACTAAAAATTTCAAACAATCTTAGAAACAAAGCACTGAAAAAATATGCAAAAAATTAAAAAAGATATTAAATATTATTATAAATACAAAATTATTATATGTTATTATAAATATAATAAAATATACAAAAATGAAACATTTTGACTGATCGTTTTTCCTTTTTGATCTTCATTTATTTTCAAAAATTAGTTGCATTTTAATGAAATGCCTCTTGCACTATTGGTTTCTGCAACACAGAATGTATGTTTTGAGAAAGATGAGTGACTCCACTCTCTTGCAGGGGAATAATTCAAGTGTCGAGACTCAAGGAGTTATTAAAATAATTCCTTCGATCTTGCAAATGTTGTCTTGTTTAACTTTGTACTGTATTACTTAGAGACTATGAAGTCAGATCCTGTCCACTTTGAAGTTCATAACAATATATTCTTTGGTCAAAGTCACACAAATATTTACATACAAATAGTCTTTCTTGCCCAGATTATTTGTGAATCTGCACCAAACAACTATTTTAAGGACATAAGCCATATATTCTTAGTGTACCATCTGCAGCCTTTGATAAATGGAAAAATTATTTTTTGGGGGGCAGAAGACAATTTTTTCAAACACGTTTTTGAGATCAATGAGCCAAAAAACCTACATCCCCTCTCAGGGTTTGCTACATCATATTTTACCAAAATTACGTGGAAATTATGTTTTCATTTTACGGTTTAGGACTCCAGAACTTGTCTTTCTAATTTTTGAGGTGCTCATCCAGGACATGACATTCCATGTGCAACTTCAGACATGTTGAGTCGCAAAAAGTCCTTGGTATGACTCAAAGTGAAAGTCATAGACCACACAATTATGTAGATTTTGCCTTCACAAAAGAACTAGGATAATTTTAGTAAATTCTATCTTCAAAGACTGGCTTTCCTAAACTAAATTTCCATGCTATTCATGTAGCGTAGTAATGAGAACGTAGTGTCTGTTAGGATGAAATGGGTGAAGAGAGGAGAGTCTCCCTGGAGCACAGCTGTTAGAAAGGTATGAAGGGCAGAACTTCTCCCACCACTTCCTGATCATAAATCTGTACCACTGATATTAGCTCAGTCTTAAATTCATTACAGCCGTAACACAGATAACAGTTGTGTTCAAAGTACGATAGAATTCACTGGGGTACTCAAGTGTGGCAACAATTCTGTATAATTAAACAGCTTGTGTGTGTTTTCTCAAATCAACGCATTTGATGAGCACTGGTATTAGCATATGGCATCCACAGCAAATCTTTTTAATCTCTGGTCCTGCAACTAGGTGAAATCTACAGTCCTGTGAAAAAGTATTTGCCCCCTTCCTGGTTTCTTTTTTTACATACATGTCACATTTAAATGTTTTAGATCAACAAACAAATTTTAATATTAGACAAAGATAACCCAAGTAAATACAAAATGCAGTTTCTAAATGATAAAATATTTATTAAGGGAAAAAAGCTATCCGAACCTACCTGGCCCTATGTGAAAAAAATAATTTCCCTCCCTTGTTAAATCATGAATTAAATGTGGTTAACCACATTTTTAGTTCAATTTCACTCGCTTACCCAGGCTTGATTACTTCCAGACCTTTTGAATCAAGAAATCACATAAATAGAACCAGTCTGTAAAAGTGAAGAGGACTAACAGATCTTAAAAAAGCAACACATCATGCTGTGACCTAAAGAAATTCAAGAACAGATGAGAAACAAAGTCATTGATATCTATCAGTCTGGAAAGGGTTACAAAGCCATTTCTAACAGTGGTGAACCTTCCCAAGAGAGGCCGGCCTACCAAAATTACTCCAGGATCGCATTGATGACACATCTAGGAGGTCACTAAAGAACACAGAACAACATCTAACGAACTGCAGGCCTCACGTACCTCAGTTTGTCAATGTTCATGATTCAATAATAAGAAAGAGACTAGGCAAAAAAGACATCCATGGGAGAGTTCCAGGGTGAAAACCATTGCTGACCAAAAAGAACACAGAGGCTTGTCTCACATTTGCCAAAAACATCTTGATGATTCCCAGGACTTTTGGGAGAATATTCTGTGGACCAGACAAAAGTTGAACTTTTGTGTGTGTGTCCCATTACATCTGGCGTACAACTAACACATTTCATAAAAAGAACATCATACCAACAATCAAATATGGTGGTGGTACTGTGATGATCTGGGGCTGCTTTGCTGCTTCAGGACCCGGAAGACTTGCCATAATTGATGGAACCATGAATTCTGCTCTCTACCAGAAAATCCTGAAGGAAAATATCCAACCATCTGTTCGTGACCTCAAGCTTAAGTGCAGTTGGGTTATGCAGCAGTACAATGATCTGAAACACACCAGCAAGTCCACCTCTGAATAGCTTTAAAAAAAAAAGGTGTTGGAGAGGCCTACTTAAAGTCCAGACTTAAATCCAATTTGGATGCTGTGACATGACCTTAAACAGGCCATTCATGCTCACCTCTCCAACGTGGCTGAATTAAAACAATACTGCAAAGAAGAGTGGGCCAAAATTCCTCCACTGCGATGTGAAAGACTCACTGCCAGTTATCGCAAACACTTGTTGCAGTTGTTGTCACTGAAGGTAGCACAACCAGTTGTTAGGTTTAGGGGGCAATTACTTTTTCCTCATATGGCCAGGTAGGTTTGGATAGCTTTTTCCCTCAATATATGAAATCGTCATTTAAAAACTGCATTTTGTCTTTACTTTATCTTTGTCTTATAATAAAATTTGTTTGATGATCTGAAACATTTAAGTGTGACAAAAATGCTAAAAATTTGAAATCAGGAAGGGGGCAAATACTTCTTCACAGCACTGTAAAACTCCTTATAAATTGAAAAATTCTGTTAGTCCAGAACAATGTCCTTTATGAGGGCAATGAATGAAAAATTATTTCAGTCATAAGTAAACACACCAGGCCAAAAGATTAAGAAAATATTATGGCCATGATTAGAATACAGATACTGTATGACCTGTCTACTAATGGTGCTTGTACAGTGGCTGAGAAAAACAACAATACCAAGGTAGAGCAGTCATCTGGAATAGTAAAACTGGTGAATTATAAGCCTGTCGAAGACTGCAAATAAGAAGTATATTAAACATCTCAAATCAATCAGATTCCCCTGGGGCATTTGACTAAATGATTCACTTTGCAAATCGACGTGTATGCTAAACTTCTCTTCCTAGGTATTATATTGCATCAGGTAGACTATATCCTTGGAAGTAATGATTGGAAATTCCAGGCAATAACTGTGCTTATAAGTGGAAAGAACTGCATACACCACTGGCCTTTTGGTACAATTCAAATGCCGGGAAAACAGATATTAATCATAATTTTTATATGCAGGTTTGGAGATGGCAATAGTAGTTCCAATTTTTAAGAACCCACATCAAACCTATTTCCACTGATGAAAGGAATCCGAAGGCTAATAAATGAAAGTTATCTCGTTGTAGAGAAATTAGTGGTCAATCAATGGAGGGCAAAAATACTTTCCTAGAGCCATTTAATAGGATAATGTTGCAAAACATGCAACAACATGCAATTTGGATCAATAATCACTATTACAATGGCAAAAGCATTAGAGCAAGGGAGGCCAAACTATCTACAGGTATGTTTACAAGCAGTTAACCCTGATTTACGAAAGAGGAATCAATTCAATTTGATGCAATAGTCCTACTGGTGAATGAATGAAAACTGCTAGTGTATAAGTGCTTTGGTATCAAATGTTGCAATTAAGCGCTGCATGAAGTGGACAGCTTTGACTCTTCAGCGAAACCATGGTGAAGGGCAGATTTTCTTCAAATAAATGGAAATGGTTTAAAAAAGCAATCCAAGCAGCTGACTTAAGAAAGGAGTCTGTGGTTATGTGCACAGCGCAAAGGCCATTTCACTCAGCAAAGTTGCCCGAAACCAGTAAATTAAATTCACACATATGGAAACAACGATACTATGCGTCTAGAGCTTCATTTTTGTCTGCATCAAAACAGTCTGTGGAAGAGGAGCTCTTTGGTGTGACATCATCACAGCAGTCCTCCGCATCTGAGAAGGAGGACATATAGTGTAGTCCGGAGACCCGCTGGTAGCCCTCAGCAGACACCTCTGGAAACAGAGACAGCTCCATGGCCCTTTGACTTGGCTGCTTGAGAGACACACCCCACATATTAAGGAGCTGAGAGCACATTACACATCCCATGGTAGGTGGATGCACTCATAAACAGCAGACACCAGATATGGGCGATGACAAAAATGCAGTACTGCCTTCAAAGTGTTGGAGAGCCAGGCAGTGTGTTCTCCCCTCGCAGCAATGATGCGTATGCTCAAGGGGAGCAGATTTATTCAGCCTTTGTTTTTTTACTCTATGTCTGTGGGGACACAGTATAAGAGTTCTCTGAAATAGATGCAATTGGACAAATCCACAGGTGTAGAGAGCCGTTTCCGATCCATATCCAAGGATGCAAATACAAAGTGAAGTACACTGATGCCATTTGGCGAGGGATCAGATGTGTTAGTCTTTTCAGAATTATCATTGGCAACACTGAAAAAATATTTGTCCCAGTTCTTGTGCAGGAGATTTATGATTCATCATTGCATCAAATGTTCTTCGGCTTGTGTTGATGCCATCGAAATTGCTGCTGACCTCTGTGAGGAAGGCACAAATACTATTTGTAACTTTGTAGCTTGTCCAGACATATCACTATTTTGTGGTTTCCCAAGCTTCGAGAGACAGGATCTTGTCCAAAGAGTTTCTGTTCAAATTTGGGTCCTTATTCACAGGAATGTTTTCCATGGCTCAGGGAGTATCCCGTGACCAGCAGCTCTCAAGTTCACCTTGATATTGGTCTGGCAAGAGAACAATAATGAGCCAGCATTAAGTTTCAGTGGTGTCTTTCAGTGGATAGTATTTCACAAAACCTGGAGCACATTGAGGGCAGGTGAAACAAATACACTAGTGCAAAAACAGCTGTAAATTCTACATTGGATGAAGAAGTAACAAACACAATAGTGGGTCTGCAATGAGTAAATGTCCTGATTTCATTCATTCCTGCATTATCCTTGATATTAATAGCCAGATAAAGAGTTGGCACGTGGCTGATCCGCTGTCCATACGCCAGCAGGGGTGGCCATATGATCAAGTCTGATATGTTTCTGAAATGTTTATAGAGAGGTTACATCCATGCAGGCAATAAAACTGATGAGCTTTAGTGATGCAAAATTTATTGCTTATTTTACAGAGTTCGAAAATCTAAATTTCCATATTATCTGCCTCTATAAAAAGCAGGAGATGCTGAAATGGACATTTGAATGCTTGATCATGAGGACTGAATAGTAACATGCACCTGTTCAAAGATAGTGTACACTCAAGGGGCAGAATTATTGGCACCCTTGATAAGAATTAAAAGAACAGACTGAATATAAAAACCAACTGCATTAATAATGTTCAATTCGAACATATGGGTAATGATACACTTTCTTCAATGCCTTTATTCTCCTGTTTTATTGTTTCCTATTAAGTAATCTCATTTTTATAAAAACCATAGGCATCATTAAAAATATTGTCAAAAAAATTGAAAACATTGAATTGATATTTTTTAACCTGTTGATCTCTGTTTAAAGAAACTATGTCATCCCACCACTTCCCGTTACACTAGGGCAGGGGTCACCAACCCTGTTCCTGGAGATCTAAGATCCTGTAGGTTTTTGCTACAGCCCTATTTCAACACACTTGATTCAGCTAATTAGCTACTTAACAAGATCACGAGCTGGGTAATTAAGTGGCTAATTAGTTGAATCAGGTGTGCTGAATTAGAGTTGGAGTAGAAACCAACAGGATGGTAGTTCTCCAGGAACAGGGTAGGTGACCCCTGCACTAGGGTACAAAAATTAGGTAAAATGCATGCAGAATCCTCTTGCAAAAGAAGGATCAATTCAAAAGAGAGAGAAGGCCCAAGTGAGGTAATGGGTTCCAATTAATACATACGCAGTTGAAAAACCATTTAATATTGTGAAAGCAATAATAATAACAATAATAATAGTAATAATAATCCATTTTCAAAATAAACAAGTGGAATAGAAGCTACCTGTTCTGAAACAGGATAAAACAACACATCTTCATCCTACCTCGTCATAGAGTGACGCCTTCTGCCCAAGCGTTGATATACTATGAAAAGGGCTTAGAAGTCAGGGTGATTTTTATCGATGGCATCACATGGATGCCAAAAGGCTCTAATTTTGTCATATATCGACACATGAGCAGAAAGCGTCATTGTATGATGCATCGGGTGCCCATGAGAGATGAGGAAGGTGGTAACAGAGAGGATGAAGAACCCAATGACCATATTTTAAGAATTGCAGTGATTGGTTGGATATTGGGATCAATGAATATAAATATACCCATAACATGCCAACTCCATAGGAATACATTTTTTGGTGGGTCTGTACAAAGAAAGCCTGCACTGAGCACACGAAAAAACAAGTGTCTGAAGCAGGTAAACATCAACAGAACTATGACTGAAAAAGAGTCCTTTTTTGCCACACCAAATGAATATATAGCAACAAAAAAGGAATATACACACACACACACACACACACAAAAACGTCATATCCACAGTCAAATACGGCAGTGGGTTATTGATGGTTTAAGGCGGTCATATCACTGGTGGTACATGGGCACACATCCAGACCAATGGAAAATTTAATTTCATTATCTATTGTTAGTGGAGAATCTGATATTCCCTGAAAAGAGGCACTGGCTATTGATGAATTTCCCTGGAGGACAATGCCAACAAGATGCATCAAAATCCACACAGATATTGTGAAGTCCTATCAAAATCCTGTGGCCTGAACCGGAGCAGGCAGCCTGTAAGTGCAAATCTAGGGATGTCAGTGATCTTTTGAAATTCCCACGAGGCAGAATGGTCAAAATCCCTCCAAACATTCTCTAACGTGACTACAAATTATAGGAAATAGCTCCCAGCTGCCATCTTGACTAAGGATGTTAACATCAAGTAAGTAAAGCATGCCAATAATTCTGTACCTGAATATGAGGTGATGTACCATTTTTCATAAAAGCCTTTAGAGTGCATGCATTAGAATATAATCCAAAACTCAGCTATATGATGCAATCCCCTGCAGTGACTCAGATATTGTGACTATACTGCAATTTAGATGATAAAGACTAGGTTTATAACATTCTAAATTGTATTCTATATCTATATAAGCTCATTATTTACCATTATTTATCAGTTGCTCCATCTCTCAAGTTTTGAAAAAATATCCCAGCAGCCACAACATCCATCTTAAGTTCACCTTTTGAATGTCCAGCAAAATCCATTTTGCAATTTGACAGGCTCAATCAATTTCAGCCTGACGGGCACTGAAAATGTAGAGGGAATTGCAATCTATTTTGTTATGTCTTTTTAATGCCTTTTGCAGGTATGACATTTCCCCATGGTGCCTAGGCAACGCTGCCAGAAATGTGGAAAGCCAATGATGACAATATAACACCCCATAAGAAATATACAATTGTTTGTGTGAGAATGACTAAGCATTTTTCTACTCAAAGACCTCCACACATCTGTACAAGCAGGGACTAAAACAAAAACCCATGCAAATTGTTTTCATGCAGATTCAATTCAGCAGCATACATCACGCACCTGCATTCTGCACAGAATGTAATCATGCAATCAATTCTCTTAGGCTTACGTTCACGTAGAGATGATGCGCACTTACCTATTCACAAAGTACATAAAAAAGAAATCCTGCTCATGGCAGAGGAAGGAAAACATACCAGATGCAGCAGAGAATACTGGTGCAATAATAGTTCTGTTCCCTCTCCCCTTTTGCTGAACATCTGCGCTGCAATGCCTGAGAGAGGGCTTCAGTCCGGATGACATCATCACTGCTCACCCGTCCTGTCTCTTACTCAGACACTATTATGCATCAGGGAAGCGGGTGCAGGCTAACAGGCTAGCAGCACAAATTTTCAGGCTCTTGCCATAGGATAGAAAGGGAAGGGTAACACCATAAATCATTATAACAATTCTGCCACAGTGAAGGACATTTCAATGTGCTTACTTAAAATCTAGCCATTGTTCAACCCAATGTATCTGTATTTGCAGCAGTGTTAAAGACTCTAATCCAACTGAAATGGAAGGAGTCTTTGTGTGTGTGTGTGTGTGTGTGTGTGTGTGTGTGTGTGTGTGTGTGTTTATATGTATGTCTTTCCTTCAATTTTATGGACAACTATTCATCTGATTGACTTCACACTTGGCAGCAGTTTTGCTGAGGACCCCAGCTCAGTTTTGAGTGTAATGTCTGGCAGAGCAGCAGTATGCAGTGCTGGAGGCCAAAGCATCAGTCCATTTTGAAAGGGCACTGCATTCAAAAATATCAATCAAAAGCTTTATTTTTCCCTGCCAAGTAGAGAGAAAAATTTTTTCAAGCTTTAACTGGACGCACAAACATCACATTCATGTATCCTCTTATTTCCTTAAGCAGAAACTTAAGGATTAGCCGCATTAAGTAATGGCAGCCAGGGTTTGTGCATTGAAAAACATTCCAGCACAAACACGTTTTCTTTCCACTGGGTGTGGCCAGACAGGTGTGATCTTGTATATTTCAGTTTACTGTACGCCCATTTCATGCTGTAGAGACAACACATCTCACTTTTAACCACCCAATTTTAATTAAATACAGCTTCTACACAATGGACTGAGTGTGAATGATGTGGAGATGCTGGTATATGAGGTTACGAGAAGGTACTTGGCAGGTATTTGTGTAAGGAAGGTCAAGGCCCACGGCCAAAGAGATTCAACAGCACTGCTCAGTCTTGATTTTCGTATCACAAGTGTTCACCACCATAAACAATTTTTGATGCAGACTTCAGACCAATAAGACAAAGCAAGCATTCAAATTTCATATCACTAGATTAAGCCCCAGGTCCAGTAGACAAATTCACCATAGACTTCCACACTGAGAACTGGTCTCTAGACATTGATATCCGATGATCCTTTTTTCCAAATAATAAGTCATTCAGAGAGACTTGTCCAGGAGGTTTCAGAAAATGGCATTCTATGGCAGTTGTTCAAACTGTATGAATAGCATTACAGGCATAAAATTACACAGCATTTCCATCTAGTACAAATCTGTTGTGCAGTTCAATTACTTATACATATGCAGTGAAAACCTTCTGGTGTAATTATTGAATAGAGATGAGAGAAGCATTGTAAAACACAAAAAGAAACTAATTAATCAGTGCTTTGTAGGAAATTGCTTCCAAAAGAGCAAGAAATCATCCTGTAAAACATAAAGGATAATACAGCGCCCTCCATAATTATTGGTACCCCTGGTTAAGATGTGTTCTTTAGCTTCGAATCTTCTGTCAGATTCCTCTGACAGTAGATACGGGCAGGTGCAGGCGAGAGGCTATTTTCTTGTAGCCATTGCCTGACTTGTGAAGGTCGACACACATCTGCCTTACTTGAATGGTGTGTTCCTTTGTCTTTCCCATGTTGAAGAGTGAATAAGAGAAATGGCCTCTGTGTGACGTCATATTTATACCCCAGGGAAACAGGAAGGTGATGATTTACTAATTAAATGTTCCTAGATACTCTGATCAACCTTGTAAACTACTGTAGAAATGACAGAAATAACTCAATTACATTTAATTCCTAGGAATTGTTAGGGGTGCCAATAATTGTGGAACAGGTGATTTTATGAAAAATAATTATTTCTTAGTCAGGGATTTTTTTCCCCTTAAAATTCATTTGAGTTGTAGGTTACATTTTTCTACAATTTTCAGTATGAGAGTATGCTTCTGCAATAAAAATGTAATTTATTTTAAGGCTTTTAACACATCTTAACCAGGGGTGCCAATAATTATTGAGGGCGCTGTATATCTTCAGTTGTCATCCATTTATCCATCTGATTCTTTTTTTCCAGAGCAATGTGGCTTGAGTGAATTTGAGCACCCAAAGGGTAAGATGAAGAGACACACTTGAGAGTTTGCTGATTCATCACCGGATGAACTTAACATTCATTCACGTCATTTCCAAGGACATCTCTCATGCAGAGAACATGCAAGTTCCCACAGAAAGGCCCAGGCCAGATTTAAATTCATGCCCCTCTGGCAGTAAGGCAGAAGTGCCACCCACTGAAGCACTGTGCCACCCCAGTGATTTCATGAATAAATGTGTTTTTGTTTTCAATAAACTGTCAGCAATGTTCTTTTTCTTTGAAACAGACAATAAGAAAACAAAGAATGCAGTAAAACTAAAAGCAGGGTGAACAAACGCTGAGGGCAAATCAGCCATACTGGTGCCCAAGAGAGAGAACTGACCTTCATAAAGTTTGCTGTGGCTGCAGTCGGCAGGAAAAGCATGTTCACATCACTTTGTAAGAGACTGTGAACTAGAGCATGTAGACATCTTGGTAATTTGCCCAAATCCCCAGCTACAACTCAGTAGGTATTTGGAATGGTATGACAGCTGGCTTGAACAGGACTGGTCTGCCTATTGCAGCACCATTCTGACAAAATATTCTGGGTATCCATGCAAGGAATTAGGAAAGACACCAAACATGTGCCCTACTTGCTGTTCATCTCAGAAAAACAGAAAATAAAATGTCACTTTAGAATGTAACGAGACCAGACCAACAGGCAGATTTGTGTATTTCTATTTATTCTTTTAGTTATTTTTGTCATTTTAACGTTTTGTGGCCCCATATATAGACAAGCACAGTTTGGAACCCTACTGAAGAACTCTGCACTTATCCACACATTACAGCTACATGCAGTATGCTCATCAACACAGCACTTGATTGCCTGGCACAGTTTAGTGAGACTTCATCATCAACAAAAAAGCCAATTTCAGAAAAAAAACAAAAAAAACTGTATATCATACTTCAATAAGTGAAACATGAAATGTCCTCTCCCTCCAGGAACCCACTTTCGTTTTTTTAAGCAGACAACATTTAGGCTGCTGAGAAGAATTAAATAGCAGTAATTGAAACAACAAACAGATGAAAAACAGGATATACTGAATGCACTAGAAATGCCTTAGTTTCAAACCAATCACAGAAACAGATGAGCAATTCTTGTGGAAACCACATTGAGGTTTTCTTTCAACTTTGGGAAAAAGTTCCACCATTGTGAAACTGGTATTTATCAATAATTTACAACTACATTTCATACCCATTGCAGTTACACCACAAGCTGTGAGGCTCATTTAACCCCTGTTTTTCAGTCATGTCTCTTAACCAATTCACGCAAGAGCACAACCAGTTGATGTAGTTAATCCAATAGAAATAAAAATATGGTTAGCATTAAATAAGTTTAATGCAAAATAGGTGTGCAATTTACAGGGAAGACATCATTACTCAATATTAAACAGATAATCATTGCCATTAGAAAGATTGTTTGGGTCTCTTCAGTGGTCATAAAAATTTTGAGACTGCAGTGAACAATACATGCTAAGGTGAATTTTAACCATTTATACACTTTCAAGAAGAAAATTTGTGCTGTAAATTCACCATGTACAGTCAGCTCACCGTTTTGATGCATGATGGGTTCTTCTCTGAGAAAGCATTCCAAAAATTAATCCTTAAAGTGCAAATTCATTGAATTTTCTTAAATAAAAACTAATCTGATATACGCATGACCAAATGGTTCGTGAACAGTGTCCTGCTAATTAAATGCCGCAAATTTGACGCTTTTTCTCGAAAATGAGCCATTTATAGAGGTCCAAGCAGATTTCTGCAAACAAAATGAAGATTGACCTAAATTTGCCAATTAGTGGACATAATGTAACAAGAGGTGTTCCAAACGCGGTCAAGCTGAAAACAATATAAAAAAGATGTAATCAAAGAATATTTATTTCCATGAATTCACAATAACAAATATTTTTCACATCAGAGGAGGAAAAGGAACATCGTGACGATCAGCCTGTAGGCACGGTGCACCGAAACTACTTAATGAGGGTTTTATTAAGCCATGAGGAGGAAAGGTGTCCGAAAATAGGTAGCCTACATACATGATGACAACACGAGACCTTCAGAGTCTATTAACTGACTCCACAGAGCACACTTGACAAACAACACGGCCCAAGCAGGTCAAATGAGGCCCTGTTTGCGCAGCTGGGATGCGTTTCCCGAGATCACAGATGCCAACTTACATAGTTGGAACCATTAACTGAATGGACAAACTATCAACTCTGCTTTTGGGAACACACCCCTGGCTGGCTAGCATGCTCAAGCTTTTCATGAGTAAAGTATAAAGTTACACATGTGACAGTTGTCGTAAAAAGACGAATCTTTTAATTTAATGGCGAAAAGTATGCTAGCTAGCAAATTAATTGTACTGTTGACCTGAACAGACTAGAAGCTTATGCTTTTTTCATTCTCCAGTTGCAGCTCCTGGTCTCATTCCGGCTTTGCTATCATGGACGGAGTTTCGATTTTACTCAAAAAAGTCTCAGAGGAAAATTATTTAATTTTGTTTTCAGTCATTTTTGCATGAAATAGTTTCTACACTGATTTTAGAATGGGCTTATAAAGCGGCGCCCTGGGCTTATTAATCGGCTTTTCTGAGTCCAGAATAGATGGGGAAAATTGGGGACTGGAGCAGTTTGGGCTTGCCATATTAATCGTGGCTTATCAACCCACGATTTCAGTAATAACTAACCCACAATGATATCCAGACTTTCCCTATAATTTGGGATCTGACTGATAAAAGCAGTCATCAGTTAAGTGTTCAGAGCAGATCACCAATCCTGATCTGAGCTCCATGAATTCCGCTGGTTTCCTCTTCAGTTTTTTTTTTGGAAATTTATGTTTTTTGGACCATGATGCCTCCACTTGCACTGGACTTATAGTTGCAAATGTAAAAAAGGCAAATATTTGGCATTTTTCCCCAAGGGAATAATCCACAATTCACTGACTTCTCTGCCATTGGCGCGATACCTCCCGTGATGCCATCGCCGAAGATAGCCAAAAATGAATTATTTTGGTTTAAATCTGATTTTGGGATGAACAAGCACTTTAATATGTTACTCTAGCGCGAAAGTAAATTTCACCTCAATGCAGTGTTGGGATAAATAATGATTTGCGTGGCTCGGCAGACAAAGGGCATGGAATTACAGAATTTATTTCTTGTGTCATGATTCTTAGCAATGAAGTAAAATTTCATCACTGCCAAACAGCAGTTTAAGCAGAACCACTAAACAAAGGAAAAAAACACAAGCACAGGAGAGCAAAAATTTCCATCAAGACTAATTACCACAGCAGAGTTCATTCCTCCATTCACTGCACACAAGGAGGGGATTCAGTCAATGTATTGGTACAATGGACATTAAATACAATTCCTTCAGACAGATAGTGCAGTCTAACGTATGAAACCATGTACATGTTAGTGTGCTCGAAAAGGGTGAAAACAATATGTTTAATCTCACTATACTCCCTCCTACCCACAGCCACACATGTGCACAGATATACATGCATTTACACATAGAATAATTAGATCTGTTCAAAAGATACCAGTGTCATATGTACTCATGATAATATGTATCAGATATAAGGCCACATGGCAGTAGAGACATCGTACATAAATATCTAAACATTACAGACTTTCACCCTTCCTCCAGTGATGCAACAAAACTGAAATCAATTGAAAATGGAAGTCAGAATCAGGCCTTTGACTATACCTACGCAAGCTGAAGAAGTCACAGCAGCCAGAGTCATTCCTAATGAAACATAATAATATGATGAGGCACAGAAATAAATAATGAGCTTAGACCCTGGAGATGAATGCACATTAGTGGCACGGATCTCAGCCTGTCAGCCCTCAGGAAGACTCATGCCTGAATGGGCACAAGTGTTGCACAGCTGAGGTCAGGCTAGCATTGTGCAACATGCCCAGGTGCCAGACTGCAGTGGACACTTAACACAGACCCAGTAGCACAAATCTCTTGCTCAGTCCCCAAACTGCTCCTCAAGACTTTTGCAAAAACAGCAAGTCACAGCCTCCAACTGATCTGGCGCCAAATGCTTAAGCTCTCGCAACTTCGGAAATCAAAGCAGAAATACACTGAGATTGAGCAATTCTTGAGGATTTCCTGCAAGAGAGTTACAAAATTTGGAAACTCAGTGTCGAGGGTGAGGCGGCTGACTGGTTACAGTTCTTCGTGACATGTGCCCTCACGTCCCCAAGTTGCCTACGGCTGACTGACATAGCCTAACTGGAGCACGAGACAGACTAACGTGTCATGATGAAACACGTTCACTTCCGACAAATTCCCCCAAACTCTTGCTCTATCCTTCAGATTCTTTTAATACTGCAGCAGTCCGACCCTGTTCTCCAAGCAGACAGAGCACAGACGAAAGCACAGTAATGCATTACGCAGCTCAGAAGTAACAACCGGGGGCTAAGAAATATCTTACACATTGCTCATCATCATTCATCATTGGGTACAGACAAGCACCCCCCTTCCAGACCAGTGTCTGTTAGTAACTGGAACCATGCTTGCTACGGAATTTATTTACATACAAGTAATGCACACGTCAAGCAGCTAACACATACACCACCGACCTCTGTCCCCGTTCAATGCCCGCAACCATGTGCTTAAGCTCTAGTCCTTGATGGAGCAGAAATCTGCCCAGTGCATGACTGCTATATTACAAATCTGTAATACCAGCTATGTCCTTCACCTCCCCTTCCCGCCTCAGTCATCAGAGGGAAGCCATGTGTTTTACATTAATAAATAGTACCACTACTCATCTATTGGAATATTTACTGTATTTCCTTAAACTGGTAATAGAATTACACGCTGCTACATTACAAAGTGCTCACAACATGGTTTCACCAAGGTGCAAAGTCAGTGCCTTTTGCTCTTGTAAGGAGGTATCAGTCAACCTGCAAAGAAATTAGAAATGAATTATTAACAACGAAACATCAAGTCAATGGATCAGTTACTACCATAACATATTTCATAGCTTAGACGCACTCATTCTTGTACAAAACAATTCCAAACTCTTAGTTAACATCACACATCCGTATCTTCATAAGTGAAATGGTCAATGCAAGCAAGACATTAAGAAAGAGATAACAAGAATTTTACATAGGCACAGAACCTTCCAACAATAGCTATGTGTCAGCTGTGCCAACGGTCGCCCCTTGACATGTTTCATCCCTTCATCTATTGTTTTTATTGTATCTGTCTGTTGTATTTTCTTCTATTTGTTTTATCTTAATCCATTGAATTACATGATGGTAGCAACTAAAATTGTAGGAAATTAATATGTTATTGCAAATATCCCCATAAATGCAAGTCTATTAATTAAAAAAAAAGATGGAATGAAGAGCTCTGACCAGCTTGTAAGGCAGTGATCATTTTTCTGCCATCAGAAAATCTGGAAAAGAGAATCTAGCAAATAATCTGAACCCCCCACCCCCATCATCACCCCGGCTTGGCTCTGCATCTGGAATGCATGAAGTCATGAGAACGCTCCTCCTTCAGAAATGCATTGCAAGAGTTTACACTTCACATTTAGCTGGCAGTAGTTTTGCTTCAGAAGAGAGTAGTAGATCATGCGCTCAACAGACATACTGGAGAGAATGTGAGCATTACGTTGAGGATTTTGTGGATTCTTTGCTCTGCATACCCCACAGTACATTAGTATTTTCGCAGACTAAGTCTCCTGCACATTAGGTTTAAAATGACATGGTGAATATCACATTGAAGTCCAGATTGTCAGCTTTGATTCAAGGGCACTCTACATGTACATCCTCATTGAGTAAACCACATAAGAATTTCTGCTCTTTTAATACATATTCCCAACCTTTTGGTAGAGAATAATTAATTTGACAGTACTGATCACTCGTTTGTTTGCTTGTTGGGGGTTTTACCAGGTGGGCCTGATTTCTAGCGTGTTGAGTTCATGCACATGAAAGCAAACAAATGGTCTTCAGTTGAATTCAAGGTCCGGAAATTGCATTTTCGAGTCTACTGCCGTAGTCTCACAGTAAAGAACACTAAAGAAAATGAAATGTCAGCAACCAATTATGGCCCATTATTGGTTGGAAAAAATCCATGTAAATTAGAGACAAAGCCAAAACAAACACTGGGGGACGCGGTAGAGGTTAAGTATGCTTGACTTCGGACCGAAAAGGCACCGAGTTTGTGTCCTTGCCACGTCTTTTGCGGTGTTTACTTGGGCAAAACACTTCACTCCAACTGTGCTGCACGCCATCCAGGTGTATAACTGGGTACCAGCAAACTGTCAGGGAAACCTGACTAAGAACTGGAGGAGTAACCTGCCATGGACTAGCATACCATCCAGGGAGAGTAGCAATACTCCAAGAATTTTGAGGCCAATCTTGGCCCTGCTCATCGTTATGTTTGCCGTTTGATGCTTCACTCTTGTCGGTATTGGAGGCTAAATTGATGTCTGGCTCGAATTGATAAGGTTGTTTGCCAAACTCGTCAAAATTCTAAAAAAAAAAACTCTTGACATAAGACTTCACTGAGCTGTCAGTGAGTCTCCTGAACAAGACCTGTTGACTGACTTGATTTTCTGGTACTGCAGTCATAATCTAGGAAAATTTTGTAGAAAAGAGGGAGCAAAAACTTTGGCAAACTGCATAAACACTTGTATAGGGAGTATGATGGTCTTTTGAGTTGACATTGTGACATCCCGGACCAACTTTGCTGACCATGCAATGCGATATGACGTCACCCATAGTGGACCATTCGAGTTTTCAGAATTTATTTTCTCGGATGTGGCTGATCAAACTGCTCTAAAAATTATATTACTTACTATTATATTACTCAAACTAATGCAGTTTCAGAATTTTTTTTCTAGTTTTGGCCTCAGTTTCCCTTGAATGAGAATTAGCTCATTGTCCAATTATTAATTATTTCTACACTACTGTGATGAAGAATCTGCCCCCTTCTCAATAACATCCATTTTGGATTATTTATCATATTTAAATTTTTCAGAGCGTCCAACTAATTTTAATATAAAATTGACAAAAAAAAAATGTTCATTAACCAAAATGCAGCTTTTAAATAATCATTTCATTAATTGAAAGGAAAGAGAGTTATTCAAAACCTCCATCACCAATGTGAAAAAAATAACTGCACCCCAAACCTAGAAACTAGTAGTGCCACCCTTGGTGGCTACAACTGCAATCAAACGTTTCTAATCATTGACTAGTTTCTTACATCACTGTGGATGAATTGTGACCCACTCTTCTTTGCAGAATTGTTTTAAATCAAGCACACAGGAGGGTTTTTGAGCATGAAGGTCTGGCCTCAGCATCTCCATTGGATTCAAGTCAGGTTTTGACTAAGCCACTCCAAAACCTTCATTTTTTTACTTTCTTAAGTGCTTTGGATCATTGTACTGCTACACTACTGCACTGACTGCACTTGAGCCTCAGCTGACAAACTGATGGCCCCACAATGATTTTCAATAAGAGAGCAGAATTTATTGTTCCATCAATTATGGCAAGTCACCCATGTTCTGAAGCAGCCAAAAAACCCCAGAGCATCGCAGTACCACCACCGTGGCTCTAGGTATAATGTTCTTACTGCTAACTGCTGCATTAGCATTACACCAGATGTAACTGGACCACGTTAGCCTCATCCCAAAAGTTATTCCAAAAGTCTCGGGGTCATCAAGATGTTTTTTGATAAATGTGAGGCAAGTCTTCAAGTTATTTTTTGTCACTATTTAACCTTGTTGCTCCCTCATGGATGACCTTTTCCTCCCCAAAACTCTTTCTTGTTAAGGTGACTGCACCATATTCCATAACTGTGGCAAGTGCGGGCTGCAGTTCTTTAAATGTTAGTCTCAGTTCTTCTGTGATCTCCTGGAAAAGTCCTCGATGCAATTTTGGAGGAATTTTGATAAGGCAGCTGCTCCCAGGGAGGTTCACCACTATTCCAAGTTTGTTTCATTCGCAGCTACTGGCTCTCCCCATGGTTCACTGGAGTCCCAGAGCCTTGGAAAGGGCTCTGTAAACCTTTCCAGGCCAATAGATGTCAACGACTTTGTTTCTGTTCTTTAATTGCTTTAGACTGCGGCACCATGTGCTGCATTTTGCCTTCTTCACATTGCCAGAAAGGTAGTATTAAAGAGAGTTTTAGATTCAACAGGGCTGGCAGTCATCATGCCTGGTTGTGTCTCGTGAAACTGAGCCGATTTTCAATTAAAATTGTTCAAGGGCCATCTCCCAGGTCTCCATGAACTTTTTTCTACACAAAGTCAGAGCATGCCACGAGATGGGCGCGATTGCACCAGCGCCTGTAAACGTCCGTCAAGACCTCCTCACGGCCGAGATTTAACATGCCCACGAGTCACCTCAGGGGCGCCACAATTTTATACAAGCGTTATCGCATTTGGCCTATCCCGGTAACGACCATGACGATGAGGACGATGTAATAATCAAAACTAGTAATCGCAACATTCTCTCAGATCGAGGCAACCAGTGCAAAGTACGTGTGCGCCAATTTCATATGCCCCCCTAATATCAACTGGTTCGTCAGCTGTTTCAAGAGGTTTATAAAATTACACATCATCTTCCAAAAAACTCCAGATTCAGTCTGCACCACTTCATTGAAATTCATAATGTCACGTACGGTTCCTGTCAATGGATGTGCAAAACACTGATACACTGATGGTTTTGCAGCCTGCCAGTCGTAGAAACAAAATGGCAGGCTAAAGTGACAGTGAAAATTTATTTTTAAGTATTTCTGTTAATGAAGAACTGTATGGTTTTGATGATGCTCCTGTTAGTGATTCAGGAAAAACTCATAGCGAATTCACTTCAGATCCAGTCACTAAATCCAGCTTCAGACAAACAGGAACCATACCCAAAGTTATATCACGTGACCTTTTGGCGCGAAATACAAATTGTTCCATTTCGGGGGAAGCTGGAATTAGGGTTATTTTTTTGGTGTTTTGGAAATGGATTATGAATAATTTGAAGTAACAAATCTGACAAGATATGGCCTTTATTTGGTAGATGTAGTAGCTAAGGGGGCAATTACCTTTCTGCATAGGGCCAGGTAGGGTTGGATAGCTTTTTTCATTCAGCCATTTAAAAACTGTATTTTGAGTTCACTCAAGTTATCTGTGTCTTGTATTGAAACTGATTTGATGATCCAAAGTATTTAAGCGTAACAAATATGCAAAAATTGAAGAAATCTGGTCGGAGGCAAATATTTTTTCACAGAACTGAACAGACTTTGCCAGATATGGGCAGCAGTCTACTTTATTTCAAAGCTATATGATGGACTATTGAGCCAAAAGATAAAAAAAAAAAAAAAAAAAAAGTAGAAGTCAACAGACAGCCTGGACTGCTATGCCTCCACCTGCCGTAGCTTTATATGCCCTAAAAGAGTATCTGTGGTACCCGCATACAGCTGACCTTGTGACCTTGATTTTTGACCCAATGACCTCCAAAACCTAATCATTTCAGCTACACTCTGTGGGGAGTTACCAAAAGTGATCAAAACCCTTCCACTCAATGGATGTCGCATTCATAATGATATTGTAGACCAATTTTTTCGGGACTGCGCAAAGCATAGTGCTCAGGGAGTAAATGCATGGGCGTAGCAGGGAGAACTCACACTTATCCCGGCACGGAGCTGCTGGAGGCTCAGAGGGCCCGGGTCTCCGCCTCTATCTTGCGCTCTCCATGGAGGCTGTCAGTGTCGGCCGGCACCACCGTCTGCCGCATGGCGATCTCGGGGCCCCCTCCGTAAATGCTGAGCAAATACTGCCAGGTCTCCTCCGATATCTGTCCATAGTCCGCCCCTGATAATGACATAAGCATTTGTCTGAGTTATTAACGGCCAATTCCTCCAAAAACACATAATTGCATAAATATCCCTGGGTTTATGCTAAAAAAAAACACACAAATACAACTGTACATGCAAATATAAGCCCTTTAAATAATAGCTTGTTAACATTTGCGCTTGAGGAAATATCCTTTCAAAAGGCAGCATTTTCTTAAAACTACAAAAACGTGTTTTTCTGCACTCTCTGTTTTGTCAGGGTAAGTAGATTCCTACCTTGTTTGAGTTGGATGTGGCCCCCTTTCATGACTCCAATTTTGCTGTTGTCGATTGGCCCAGGCGGCTCTGATAATGACATTAAGGAAGCAATATGTCAGATAGGTCATACAGACTACATAGCATTTTACTACATAGCAAATAAGCAAATCACTGATGTCACACAAAACAATCTTAGTCCAATAGCTGAAGTCTGGCTTCATGAAACACACTAATAACAGATTATTTTCATTAAATTGCATTTTTTTTTCCGATAAAGTAGAGGAAAACATGGAATCACTCAATGCTCAGAAAAAAAATTGAATCACCTTGTAATAGGCATTTGAAAAGAAATACCTACACAAATCTGAATATACAAATTGGACTGCAGTTAAAAGAGAGTGCTTGCAGACCATAACAAGGTGTTGGACTTTGGTAATTGAGAAGAAATATGGCACCAACATGAGAGCTGGGAATTGAAACAAAGCAGGGATTAAAAAACAGCTCCAAAAAGGTAATTGAACATGGAGAGTGGCAAATGATGTTGATTGTTCCCAGTCAGCTGCGTATAAAGGTGCAAGGTAAACAAAATGGGAAGTTACAAAAGGAAAACATACGGGTTGACCACGGAAGATGTCAAAGCGTCAGGACATACCTGAAATTAGAAAATGCTCGACAAAACAAATTAAAAAAATGGACAGAAACAGGAGTCAAAGTTTGTGACAAAACTGTGAGAAATTGGCTAAATGAAACAGGATTTCAGAAAAGCCAAACAAAAACCAGCACTAACATCTAAAAAGAAGAAACAAAGTTATAGTGGGTTAAAGTACTCATAAAATGTGGATTACTGGATGAAAGCGATAGTCAGTGATGAATCACAAATTTGCACTGGCCAAGGCAATGATGCTAGAACTTCTGCTCAATTTTGTTTCAATGAAACATATAAAGATGATTGCCTTAAGAAAACAAGCAAATTTCCCCTTTTATTTATGATATGGGGTTGCATGTCAGGTGAAGGGCCAGCGGAGATGGCAATCATTACCTCAACAGTCAATACACAGGTATACACTGAAATTTTGGACCATTTTCTCATTCCATCAGTAAAAAATTGGTTTGGAGATGATAAAATCATTTTTCATAATGATAATGCATCTTGCCACTGAGCAAAAAGTGTCAAAGCTTCTCTTTCAGAAAGGCATATCAATTCAACGGCATGGCCAGCAAACTGTCCGGATCTCAATCCATTTGAAAATTTATGGTGAAAATTTAAAAAGAAAATAGCCTGTGACAAGGCCCCATCTAGGAAAGCTGACAGTCTAACGCTATTCGAGAAAGTTGGAACCAGCTCGATGGAGAATATTGTTTTTCAACTGTGAAGTCTATGCCTCAAAGAACTCGGGCTGTCATAAAAGCCTGAGGAGGAGTAACAAAGAACTAATAATACATTTTTTGTTAATGATTCCATATTTTTTTCTCAATATTGAGTGATTCCATTTTTTTTCCTAGTCCTCTTGATCTGGAACAAAATGCGCCATTAATTCATGTAATTTTATTTGTTTGAGATGTATTTCACGGAGCCAGACCGATCAGCTATTGAACAAAAACAGTATTGTGCCATAACTCTCACTTTTTAAATTTTATTTGCAATAAAGTAAAAAAGCTGGATGAACGTCCATCAAGAGTGGCGATTCAATTACTTTTGCCAGAGGTTGTAATTTCTAATATTACACCACAAAACAAATGGGACAGGAAATATGAAACTTTAAGTTAAGCAAATATACACAGTAAATGCTATCAGACAGCTTGAGATCGAACAAAGCTAACTAGCTCCGTAAATTCATCCATGGCAAGATTTGGAAAACTAAGATAGCAGCAAACAAACTTCCAGAAATAATAATTTTAACATTAGAATTTTGGGTGGATAATTGTAGAGACAGTTTTTAACAGAGAAGAAATCTTTTACTCAAATGTCTTTTGTCAAATAAAAAAGTTAACATATGGTGAAGCCTTTTCACTTTTGATTAGCATTACAATTCACAAATACATTTCATCATGTTCCATCTCTTCATTAATTAAGTCTTTAGCATGCATTTTCTAAGGAAAGGACCGAATTATGATGAATAGCAAAAACAGGGCACTGAACAGTTGAAAGCCTGTGGACTCAAGGCTTTTAACAGAATTTACCACTGAATCGAAGGAAGAGAAATTTCCTAAATTATACAAACAAACGACACAATAAAAATGCCTAAAATCGTTGTAGGTGATCATTTAATTTTTGTTCCTTAAATTAAACAAAATACAATTCTATTGAATATCATTTACTTTATCTTTGAATTCTTGGTGATCTTCAACATGCTTAGGTCAAGATGGCAGCCGGGTATCCATACTTTCACCAATAAAAAGCCCACTACTTCACCTCAGTCTTTTGCTTGATCTGGAACAAATAATTAACTTTTCTATAAAAATTAGTGCAAATAAAATTGTGTGAATTGTCTGCTACATAAAGTTAGATCCATAAATATCTGAGCCGTGAGACAATTCTCATGGTTTTAGCAGGGTATGCCACTACAATAGTTTTGCCATTAAACAATCAATATCTGCTTCAAGCGCCAACTTCCTACTTTAGTTTAAGGGTCTGAAACATGTAGGAATTTCACCCATTTCATGCACAACCCCCTCATTGTTAGGGGGACAAAAATGATAGGACAAACTAACAATCATAAATTGTCGTTTTCAATACTCAAGGGTAAATCCTTTGCAGTCAATGAGTATAGGAGGAGGAGTATAAAATCCAAAGACATCACCAGATGCTGGCCTTCCTCCCTGGTGATGCTCTGCCAGCCCTTCACTGCAGCTGTCATCATTTTCTGTTTAATTGTTGGGGAAATTCACCATCAGTCTTTCTTTCAGCAAGTGAAATGCATGCCGAATTGGATTCAGGTCATATCTGACATGTCTGTTGCAGAAAACACAACTTATTTTCCTTAAAAAAAAAAAAACTATGGTTGTTTTTTCAGAATGCTTCCAAGTCATTGTCTATCGGCACTTTGAGGCGTTTCCCACTGTATTCTGATGCATTTGGTTGAATCAGAGCAGAATAAATAGTCCTGTACAATTAAGAATGAATTCTCCAGGTTGTGTCAACAGATACATCTCCAGTAAATACAAGGGAACCATCTCAACTGGGAGCCACGCCTGCCCTCTCATGACCACTCTTCACAGGTGCAGAAGTATGCTTCTGATCTTGACCAGTTGCTTGGCTTCTCCAAATTCTGTTCTCTCTATTTATCTTGCTTTTTAAAATGCTTTTTGGCCAATTTTCCATTTTGGTGCTTCACCAATGGTTTCCAACTTGAGAAAAACCTTCAGCATTTATTCAGATGAAGTGTTCTCACGACTGCTGACTTTGGCACTGATGCATCCATCTCCTGGAGAGTGTCCCTGATCTCACTAACTGTTGTGAGGGTTTTTTTCTGAACCAGGGAATGAATTCTTCTGCCATCCACCACATTTATTATCCATAATCTTCCGGGCCATTTTGTATTCCAGAGCTCACGAGTGTCTTCCTTCTTTTTTTAAGAATGAATTACATCATTCAGTTGGCCACAACTAATGCTTACGTTTTCTTCTCAAGAGTGTGTTTTGATTTTTCTACCCAATAATGGCTTGCTTCACTGGCAGACACAGCTCTTTGGATTTCACATTGAATTTACAGCAGCAGACCCCAAATGCAACTGCAAAACTTGAAATCAACAGTAGACCCTTTATGTGATCACTTTGAGGGAATAAAGCACAGCTGGTTATTGAGCAGCAGAACAGCCAATTAATTTTGTCTGATAAAAAGGGGGGAACCTCATAAAATATTGCTCCAATTCCTACGCAGTTCAGCCAATCAGGATGTATTTATCCCCACATTAAATCTGAAGGCCAATTGGGACATTTTAGTTAACAATTGGGAATTTGGCAAAATGTAACTGTGCTACAAATAAAAAGTGGACACGCATGATTGGGAAACGGTGCCCTTCTCATTAGATTATACCTTACAAGGCAGTACACACCAAATGAAGTTTGGACACGTACCATTGTCCTTCCCCTTAACGAAGCTCTCCCACTCACGGAACCACTGCATGCTGATACACAGAATGACAGTGGGAGCTTCCTCTGCCTGGAACTCTTTATTCAACTACAAGCAGAGACACAACACAGGTTATGTAAGAATCTTACACCAACATTTTGGATCATTTCTCCTTTCCCTTCATAAATTCCCATTATTAGGAAAAATAGAAAAAGGGACCCACGGCATGAAACCAGGCTCAGGCCACAACATGAAATAGATACTACAACCATCCAAGCCAATCTCTCCTCATTTACCTTGATAAAGGTGTCGATTTCCACCTTCCTGCGCTTAGCCAGAGCTTCGATCTCCACCTGGCAAATTGCACAAACATACAGGTGGTTCACAGCAGGGCCTCCTCCGAAGCTGAGAGAGAGAGGAAAGACATCACAGTGAGGACGGCTGACCTTGAACAACAAAGCAGAGCCTGCATTACAATGCTATGACTTGCTATACCACTCTATCGTGGTTCAGGTACGTGTGCCAGTAAATATCAGAGCGACACGACTCTTTTCAGCATTACCTGTTATAGAGGTATTCCCATACATTCTGAGGCAGGATTACAACCAGGTCATCAATATAATGGTACTTGTTGGGAGGAATTCCTGTTCAAAAGAAAAAGGGAAACTTAAGATGGCTCACTATGACCAGTAGCTTGGTCCACACATGCCGTGGATGAACACAGTTCAGAGCAAATACACTGCCAGAGTTTCATGCCCAGACAGGAAGCAGTAGTGAATGCTGATGATTCTGTGAGAGTTCCATTGAATGCCAATCCTCACACCCTTCCTACAGCCTGAAATGGTCACTACTGTTGGCTATTACTGTTGCTGGCAGTGAATTGTGTGGTTGGCAGTGAATGTAATGTGGCTGGTGGATAATGTAGTGTGGCAAAGATGTATGATTTAATGTATATTAAGTCTAATTGCAACCGCTCAGCCCTCTCTGCCTTTCGGGTCTCCCTACAGTAACTCATCATGATAAGTTAAACTAAATTAATTTCAGTGTCCCTAGGGTTTTACAGTGGGCTCCTGAATTACTGGCCCTCCGAACACAAAGTACGCAGAACATACAACATAAAAAAAAATAATACCATTATATGAATAAACTCAAAATGCTATGATGAAAAAACAAGGTCAATTATTGATGTTCCAATGGAATCAAACAAAATTGCGCACTTAAAAGTGCTTCAATTTTGAGGTGTGCTTTGAATCATTGTCCAACTGTGGCAATTTCCGAGCCTTCCAACAGAGAAAAACAGATTGCCAGAGAAAGTACTGGGTGGAATCCATTAATCCACAAATCTTAAGCAATAGCCCTGGACCTCTGGAATTAAAACAGCTCCAAAACTTCACTGATCCACCTCCATATTTTACATTGAGCATGAGGGTCCTTTTTTTGCACGCGGGTGTTTTGACACCAAACATGCCACTACTGTATCACACTAAAACACATGATTTTAGTCTAATCTGGCCACAGCACCTTTATCCTGTTATAATGTAAATTACCACTGGTATACTGCTGCCTCCTTGCAACTCCAGCAAGTTGCCTGAGGATATGGAGGTGGCATCTGATGGTGCTTTTTGAAACCTGGTGACCCCAAGAAGTCACCAAGGCCTGCAATTCTTCCATGGTCAGTTTCAGGGATTTCTTTTTCCTTCCCTCATCATCACGCTTACTACCACGAGGGAGGCAAATTTGTGTACTCTACCTGTCAAATTTTTAAATGTTTCATAAATTTTACATTTTTTGAGATATATTTATTCATTTTTGGATCTTCTTAAAGCCATAACGAGACTTATCAAGGTCTACGACCTTTTTCTGAACAGCCACTTATTTTTTTTTTCTTCGATGTGCTTGAAGGTAATGTTATTTTGCATGCATCTCACCTCATTCTTCTACCCTGCTGAAACAGGAAGAGATACAAAGATGTAATGTAGTTTCTTAAACCTAGGATGAACAAAGCAGAATTTCCTTCCCGATTCAAATTTGGTCAGTTTCATTGATAATCATTTTAAGGGGCAGCATTGGTTGTGAAACCTTGATTTGGAGTAGACTGATTTGACTGCAGCAGTCTCTCAGGAAAGAACACTGAAGAAAGGCCAGTGCAAACAACCCATCATGGCCCATTATGGGGTGGAAAAATCTGTGTAAATTAGAGACATGGCCTAAACATTAAGCGTACTTGATAAGAAAATTAATTTATCACACTTCAATGAATATCCAAACAATGGTAAATGGTTGGTTCCATTAATTCACTCATTAAAAACAGTAATACACTAAATTTCTCACATGTTGGAATATTGAGTTTATCAACAATGTTATTTATTTTTTCTAGTATACTTAGTGCATTTACAGGGGTGCCAATAATTCATAGGCCCACTTTATTAATACTTTGTCTGACAAATCACTCAAAAATCTCACACCATTAGGCAATTCTGAGTCCCTAATCAGTCATGCATGCATATCTTTTGGCTGCTGAATAAAACCAGACTACCTGACGGAAACCCATGAAAACCAAAAAACTGTCAAGCAGTAAAGCCACAGGAAGCATTTGAACCCACAGCTCTTGCCTTCGAGCAGAACGGCAGCAGAGATACAGAGTGCACTGCCCTGCCAGCCCAACACATTACAGGTCTGTTTAAACATACAGAATCAGCAGGGGAAAATTCTTATTTTGACCGATTGAGCATGAGAACAGCATAAAAATACAATATTTAACGCTCACTCTGGAGAATGAAATAATTTGCTTTCAAACAAGGATTTGTTGCAGGGCAACAAGTAACCTAAAGGCAGGAAATACTGCCACTCCGACGGATACATGTGATAGGAAATGGGTAATAAAGCAAGAGCGTTTCTGAAGGTTCATGACGAAATTGCTATTAAAATCTAGTTGATAACACAGCAGAGGAGGGGAGGCAATTTCCTGAAGGCATGACTGACAGGAGATGGGGGGGAGATACCAAGGAGGCGGGCAGTACCCACCCCCGTGCTGACACAGGAAGGTGTGATTGGTGATGGGGCCCGGCTCGGTGAAAGTGTTAAACTTGTTGAGCCACTCGCGGGAGATGTAGAACTGCAGCAGGCTGGGTTCTTTAAGGTTAGCCAGGGCCACCACCTTCTGCCTCTCCCTTACAGACTCCTCACTGCTCTTCCTGCACAACACACCCCAGGCACTTTCACTGTAATATTCCCATTCTCGCAGCCAAAATAACCCACGCAGTTTCACTCTAATCTTTCACAGAAACTACAAACACTAAAAATAATCACTCGTGGTTCTTTTGTGTCAAACTTGGCCATTATGAACAAGTAGGTGGGTTCCAAGTTCAAAGTATTCCCATTAATGAGATTTATGGAGATTACACAAACCAGGGGGAAAACTAACATTTCCGTAATTACTATGCACATATTTAAGTATGTTGGGATGATCCTGCTGACTTCATATACCTGTAGAAAAGCACATATGCCTCCGAGTTCTGCACCACGGTCTCATGCACCTCCGTAACGTACTGATCATCAAACTCATACCACTGCCCGTTGATAACATTCTGGCAGTAGGCAATGTAATGTCCGCCTGTTTGGAATTCAAAAAGGAAAAAAAAAAAAAAAAAAAAGAACAGGAAAGCCTAGAAGTTATTCATTACTGCGAAATAATGTGCATTCCCAATTTCTCTTTCAAACCCTGCCCCCTGGTGTTAAAGGGGTAGATTTCAATATTTAATGACTTACTTCCAGCGGTACCATGGTGGCAGATCACAGATAGGAGGTCATAGGTCGTAATCTGGGAAGAGCTTTCCTTAGCCAGAAAAGGTCGGAGGTCAAGTCCTTCCAATGGGAAAGACACATGGCTATTGATTTTGAAGGAGTACATCACCTCGTGCCGGAACCGTTTCAGGTGAATACACAAAATCTGAAAGCAAAATGAGAAGAACATTCATCATTCTTAATTGCAGCTACTATGTAACAAAACCACTGCCACACATTCATGTTCATCCTCAGACAGAATAAAAACTTGAAATCTGTACCTCCTAATCTGCATCATCAACCTCTCATTCTCCAGGACATTAACATAAAAAGTGCATGGGTCAAAAAGGATTAAGAAAAAAACTCACTTCTGGAAGGCGAAGGACCTTACAATATTTGACACCGTTTCTCAATCTGAAAAATTAAAGGAAAAAAAAATGCACTTATAGGTGGCCAAGAGCGGAACATATAATGGAGAAGTAGTTCAGCAAACAACATGTAAAAATTTTGACAGCGCGGGAGTGTTTTTAGGTGGACAGGATCTGACCCTACTCACTTTTTACATCTTTCACAACTGTACATGTTGTCACCTGCAACAATAAATCAGAAGAAAACAGGACATTTTTCAAATTTTCTTTAAATATTATAAATACTATGCTAACACTCCCACTTCCCCTCTGTAACATCATCATGAAAAAAATCATCATTAATTCCATTTCCAAAATCAATAGGTAATGGCAGAAAGTAAAACCCGTAGAGCAGTGGTCTCCAGCCTTGTTCCTGGAGTTCTACCATCCTGAAGATTTTCTCTCCAGCCAAAGCAAAGCAAACCTCATTTCCCAGTTAGAGATCTCAATGAGCTGCTAATTAGCCAAATCACTTGTGTTGAATTAGGGTTGTATCGCAAACCAACAGGATAGAAGCTCTCCAGGAGATGGCTGAAGAACGCTGCTGCGAGGGAGTAATGCCATCAGGCAGCCCACCTTTCAGCTCATCGGCAGCAAAGAAGGCAGCCAAACAATCTTCCAGTGTAACCATAGGGCCCCAAAACCAGCTTGGGATGCAGGACACCACGAATCTGCAGGCCACAGACAGAGGTGAGGCAGGACCCCAGAGACACCCCACCTTCCACTGGATCAGCAGGGGGTCTCGTGGGTTTAAACCCTATGAACAACCACCCTTCCTGACCTACCTACGAATGGAGTCCATTATGTAGGAGATCCATCCCTGAGAGGCATAGTTGTCAGGACAGGCACCAGTCTTTGCCGGAAGGTTCTGGTGGATGGAGGAGTGCAGTTTAGCAAGGTCCTCTTTTCCAGGGATAGGCAGGGACAGGTCTTGGAAGGTTTCTACAGTAGTGGACACCTGGGAGGAAAGAAGTAGGTAGAAGTTCCACTGTCAGATGGGCAGCAGGGACATAGTGGCTCAAACGTGGTTCGGTGCCTTTTAAGGTTCATTTGTACTCATCGTTAAATAAATATATATGTGTGTGTGTGTGACGGAGGCTTCTGTACTCTGCATCCATTTTTTTTGTGTACATTTTCAGAAGACTTAAGCATAACGATACAGGTGAAACATGGCAGTACCACTGGGGGCAGGGTAACCAACAGATTAGAATTACAAAACATTATTACTACCTCCTCCACCATTGCCACGCCCGTCACTGCCAGAAACTTTTGACTCTGAGCTGCCCGCTAATGGATGCATTGTTCAACGCCCATGCCAACACAACCGACAAATGGCAGTACGCGGGCTGTGACGGTTACGTCTTTGAAACGGGCGTATTTATTTTCCAACGTAAAGCGAGCACAAATGAGCCTTCGAGAGCCGCCAGTGCTACCAAGGAGCTCACCCACCCTGTCACAGGTCAGACACTGCACCAAACTCAGGATGGAGCCGTCGAATATATCCGAGATCACACTGCGAAAACGTGCCTGCTTCTTCTTTTTAGCACCAAGCAAAAGATGAGCTGTAGGTGTCAGGGGCAGGGGCAGGGTGAGGAAGCACAAGTTAATAAAACAGCTGGTTTACAAAAGAGAAGCGCACAGAGAATCACTGAGGTTGGAGTGGGAAAGCTCAGCGCATGAAAAGAAGCAGCACCTTTCTTGAGGGAGTAGGCCACCCCAACAGATCTCAGGGGGCTGGAGCGCGGCGGGCTGCTCGACAGCTTGGGGTGCAGCTCCTGGAGGGCGTGTGCTGGGCTGCATGAGCGTGAGGAGGTGCAGTGCATCGACGCCTCGTTGTCCGGCTCTAAAAAGACGAATGATCAGGGCGGGTCAGATATCATAACCAAGCAATGAGAATGAAGGACTGATGCACTACAGGCCAGAAGTTTGGAAGCAAGGCCAATACAGGTCAAAAGCATTTCTTCCCTTAGGACCCTAAGCATTCTTCAAAGCTCTGTCAGGGTTACCAAGACAAAAAAGAAGAAGAAGGTGTTCTTCGAAAGATGGCTTGGCCCCCTCAGTCTCCAGACCACTCTCCATTTGAGCTTGTGTGGGATGAACTGGATCGATCCATCAGAAAAGCGAGTCCCACGAATCAGCAGTCTCTCAGTGATGAACTTAAGAAAGCTTGGAATGCAATTCCTGGCACAAACCTTAAAAAAACTTGTGGAACGAATGCCTCATATATACCATGCTGCTGTTAAAGCAAGAGGAGGTTACTTTAAAGAGAGCAAAGTCTAAGCAAAAAAAAGGGGGAAATACCTGATAATTTGAGTAAAAATGTATTCTGATAAGTGACTCTTTATATAATAATCATGTTTATTTTGTTGCAAAGTATGCCAATGAAACTATGATCTTTTTTTTGTACAAATTTGATCTTGCTTCCAAACTTTTAGCCTGTAGTGTACCTGAGGCCATATTACAGAAACATCCCAAAACCGTTTCGGAGACCGGTCAGGTGTTAGCTCTGTAGGTTAGGACATTAGCTACAATTCAAGCCCACTATTGATAGGCAGTGAAGAATATTCAGCGGTCTAATCCACAGATGATGTTCCAACTGACTTATAACTGAGAGAGCCAACATCACCGAGACTCATTTCTACCAAAATCCTTGGGTGACATAATCCTAACTAGAGATGGTGGACATATCATTCCTTCACCAAACGGGATATCTGCGACTCTAAGTCATGATAATCTTTGAGAAGGAAAAAATTAGCGACCCTTGTTACTGTAAAGAACTAGTCATAAAAATAACAGTCATAAAAATAACATTCAAGCTGCAGAAGAGAAAAAAGAGGTCGTGTTTTATCATGTTGGTCTCATTTTCCCAGGGGAAACCGGTTTATCATCTTCAATGAGAAAAAGGGTCATAGAGAGACACCTGGAGCAATGCGGTTCTGGCTCTGATTCTGCCGGAGGTTTGCAGCCCCGCCCTCCTCCTCCTCCACTCGGCGGGCAGGGCCCCCCTCCTCCGCAGCGGTGTCTACATCTGCGTCCTCGTCCATCTCCTGGGAGCCTCTGTGAAGGGGGGATCCAGAGATCTTCCTCTCCTTTAAACGCTCCTTTTCAGAGATCCCGCCTCCAGCCCCAGCGCCGCCTCGGCCGCAGCACTCGTCCTGTATGAGCAGCTCAGCCTCGCCCATTCCCCTCGTCCCGTCGCCCCCCTCGCCTCGGTCGCTGCTGGCCCCCGAGTCGCAGGACAAGAATTCGTCCTCGGAGGGGCTGCAATCCCCGTCCCGTCGCTCGTCCACCTCGCACCGGTCGCTTCCTCCGAATTCGGCCAGGGGCTCCTTCAGCTCTTCGTGCAGCTGGTCCATCAGACATCGGAGGAACTCCTGAGTGTCCTGCGCAGACACAACAAAGTAAATCTGACGGCAGCCGAGACATGTTTCTGGCTTTCGTGGTAAATCAAAAGTTTCATATAAATACACTAAAACCAACAACATAAATCAACTAAACCAGGTATTAGTGTTTATTGATTCAGGACTATTGCTTTGATGCCTGTTCAAGAAGAAGGACAAGCTGTAACAACACAAGTTATTACACAATTTCAAATAATTTGGCGCCCTTCAGGCACCCTCTTGCGTCGGCCGGTTTAGCAGACGCAGTAAGTGTGACCATTTCTCTGCCAGTATATCCGCTGGGAAGCTCTCCATACCTGTTGTGCGTAGCCTCTGAACATGGGGTTAACCAGCTTGATGCCATGGGACAGGCTCGTAGGAACCACATAACTGAGCCTGTGAGATGGGGGACAGCCAAACCATTACATCCATCTCCCTGCTCAAATAAGTGTGAAATCTACTAATCAGGTGACAGCTGTCAATTTACATCTCTATGTGCAGCCAATTTGTTTAAATTGCTGGTTAGACAGCTCAATTCAACATTTTTCATCCATCAGAAAACCTTTTTTGAAGTACTGAACATAAACAACAGAATGTGATATTAGCCTGACACTGCAAAGGAACGACTTAATTCGATATAGATACATCTGTACACTGCAAATCAGGTCAAATTGAGAGCTGTTGAATTTCCCCCAAACTGTCCATTGAGGAACATTCCTGCTAAGGGAAGCAGCAACTTTCCCAGGAGGAACCAAACATTAATAAGGGATTTAATCAAGTTATGTCAAAACACACAAAGTGCAGTTTTGATGCAGGTGGTAAAGAACCTTTTCTTGTGCCAGAGCTCGGAGATGAGTTTTTGGTAGCTTTTACACAGAGCAGGTTTCTTGTCAGTCCGGACCAGTCCACCACAGTCCAGGAAGAACTGAGTCAGTGGGGGGCTAGAAGGGACAGGAATGTGATAATTATACATTCTGCAGTTTGAATGACATACCTCATTTTCTCCAAATATTTTCAAGGTTAAGTAGAATATGTAAAGCGCATTAGAAAGACCAGAAAAACCATAGAAAAATGCGGCCAGTGTACACACCAATTAGACAGAGCCTGTAGAGCTGCATTCATGTAGCAGGAGTTGCCGATGTTTTTCATCCCAGTAAGTCCTTCATGAAAATAGCAGAATTAAAAAATGCAGCATTTTACATGCTAAACAGGAGACAAAAGAAACAAGCAGGAAGTAAAGACGGCAGCAGTTCAGGCCAAGTAGAGCAGCACCAGGGATAAAACCCAGCATCTGCTGAGGTCTGTGTGTCACTCACCTCCAGCATTCACTGAATGCAAAGGGTATATGACCAAATACTGAAAATGATTATAACCAAGGAAAAATACGCGTCTCAGATGACAAACAGTAGTCAAACCCGAGCCTCTCAGAAAAGGGGATAGATAATCAAGGTCAAAGACAGAAATACAGGTGCAGGTGACTGCACCATAATAAACTGCCCAAGTAATCGTGTGCTCCAGAGTATATTTCTTTGACATTAAAAATGATTACTTTGTTAGATACACTATATTATTTAAATTGTCTGATACTTTTTAATGCTCTCAAAAAAGTAGACACTCAACAAAAAAGGTGCTATAATTTCTTGACTATTCATCAAATACAGATGAAAACGCAATCAAATTAAAGCAGACAGCCTGAACTTCAGCCAAATTCTATCCCTTCAAACTCAATGTCAAAAAGTAAAATATTTGGACAATTCCGCTCTTAAAAATGTTCTGGAATTCCTACACCGTCTCGATTTTGACAAGTAAACCCTCAAATTGAAGCTGAAAGTCTAACCTCATTTTTAAGCTTAAATTTGAACGCATTCATCATTCACTTTCAACTCCAATATACTACAGTCAGCAGCCAAAATTACTAAAACAAATGGACATCTGTAAGTGCGCACACGCTAGGCAATACCTCGAGGCTTCAGCTCATCATCCTCTGACTCCGACTCCTCTTCATCTGCCACTGCAATTGGCACAGCCTTCAATGGATGACCTGCTGTCTGTTGGGCTGACTCCTGTTTAATGCCACATTTAACATAATATCAACTACAACTCATAAATGGAAAATTCCCTAAGCTGCTAACTGCAGGACTAGTCCCAAGCCCTAAAACTACTATAAAGACCAACACACGCAAAGGTCCAGTCCACATGCAGTTTACCATTCAGTCCAGTAAGTTTGACAGTTTGGGACAGTAATTCCAAGCAAAAGCTGCAGAAACAAGAATGAGTTCTTACCTGCTCCGGGGACTTGGAATGGTGGTTAACAGACACTGGGACACTTGGTCTCTGTTCCAAGAACACTTCCCTCTCACAGATATAGCACCAGATCCTGAAGGTGGTCAGGTTAACTGTCAGGTTGTGCTTCTTAGCCTAAGATGAAAAAATAATAAAAGACATAAAATAAACAAAATTTCAGAACATAACTGTAACATTACATTTAAAATGTACAGCTATCTGAAGAAATTGCAAGAAGAATCTGTCCGATCCATCATTATTTCTGCTCTTTTTTTCTGGAAGCAGCTTGAGACATGATTAGTGCAATGATTATAAGGTTGAAAAGGCCTACCAACTAATGTGTCTCTACTTTACGATACTCAGCTGCGGATATCCAGATCAGTGAAGAAGGTGAAAATTAACTACATTGCAGGATTATAACTTTATATTTGATAATGTTGAAAAGCACGGTTTAAAATAAGACCAATGTTCGCATTAAATACAGCAAACCCCAAAATTTGTTTGAGGCATTATGGATTTGCCTACCCTTTGTATTACCATGATAACTCAAACAGTTTTTATGGAAAATCAACTTTTTGTGTTCATTCCTGGTAAACAGAAGTTCTGTGTGGCCAAAGGACCCTTCCTGTAGCGCCAGTACCAGGTCAAGCTATACACTTCCAGATGAATTAATTCAAACTGTTTTTGCTGGGAATCATGCCACAATTCTTGAGATTGTTTCTGTTGCATAAAGAAGGGCTGCGACTGATGTTGGTCACCGTATGACCTTTGCTTTAGCACCAACATTTAGACCAAACTTTTAATTTTTAAAACTGCAATAACTCTAACAGCTTTAATGGGAATCTGGCCAAATCAGCTCTCAACATTCCTGAAGTAGAGAGGAGGATGTTATTGATAGTGGTGGCTCTATAGTATTTCCTGTAGCACCACCACTTGGGCAATTGTAACATCCCCAAATGTTAGAGTTCAAACAGTTTTAAATAGGAATCATGTCACCCATCTTGTGACTGTTTCTGGTGCACAGAGCAGGGCTGTTGTTGATATTGGTCACCTTGTGACCTTTGCTGTATCACCATTGCTAAAAATTGCAATAATCTGAATTGCTTTCATGGAAATTATATCACATCTGCTTTCAACATTTCTGGTGCATTGAGGAGGAAGTTATCGATTGTGGTGGTTGCCTATTGCCCCATCACTCAGCCAAATTTAACACATCCAAATGCAATATCTGAGATACTTCTGATGGGAATAGAGAGGTCACGCCTGTTACTGAGGTCCCAAAGCTTACACCAGAACAGCAACTCAGTCTGGTCTGAAGCATTATGATGATGCTTGATTCTTGTTGCCCGAGACACGCGATCAGTGATCTCCAAAGGTTTATTCACCACCCAATCACATGACTGCTTCAGTATTTGATTATGAGAGCCAACCCAAACACAGAATTTGTTCAGTGGTCTTTTGAGCAAGTTGCGGTGTTGAGTCATCAGCGATTTTGAATGCTGTTTGATTATAGAACAAGCAAAGAAGAGAAGACATTCTGAGGTTTGGGATCATTTTGTAAAGTTTGTTCCCCCATCAGGCACAAGTGCATTAAGTGAACATTAACAGAATTACACCCCATGCAATGTTCAAAAATACCATTTGTCCTGGTGAATGATACAACAGCACTACACATTTGATATCCAGAGGAACTTTAATCGCCAAATAAAATTTTACAGCTGTAGTTTACTCTATCATTTTATTCATGTAATTAATCCCCTTTGTTCTCTCTCTCCATACATTAACAGCCATATGTACTGTAATTCGCCCTCACCCGTTAGTAATATGATAAATAATAGAACAAGATGTGTACTGAAGCAGGGCATGGGTTATTTACATGAACAGAATGAAACCGGCATCTACAATTCCCCTTCATGACACTCAAATCTACTGATGCTGCTCAGTCAAATTACATTTATTGTCCAGCAGATGTCAGTGTACAGCGTATCCTCTGAAGCTTAGTGGACCAATTTCAGACGATTTACTGAAAGGACCAAATGCTTCAGAAAGCTTAATTTTGCTCGACTCAATGGGAATCATGTCAAACCTTCTGTGATTGTTCCTGGTGTGTAGAGGAGATCTTGGTGACCAGAGGACCATAACTGTTGCACCACCACCAGGCCAGCTAATTATTACCCATGCCCGACGAGGCGGCATGGGTATACAGTTTAGCACCGTCTGTCTGTGTGTGCGTGTCTGTCCGCGCGACAGCTCGGCCACAAGAGGCGTAGGTTAGCATCTCTATAGAGTGCACATCATCTCGTTTTTGAAAATGCAAAAACTTTAAGAGTTTTAATTAAAATCCTGTCAAATCTGCTGTAAACATTTCTGGAACACAGAGGAGGAACTTAATTCATATTGGTGGCTCCATTACTTTAACTGTAGCGCTACTATTAGGTATAAGTACATTTCTAAATACAGTAAATCAAACCGTTTTAATGGGAATTGGATCAACTATGCTGTGAATGTTCAAGTGCATGGAAGAGCAATCCTATTGGTCTGGTGACACTATGACTACTCCTGCAGGACCACCTTTAGGCAACATAAGTTTTCCAAACTGTAATAAATCAAACAGTTCTAATGGGAATCAAGTAAACTTTTCTATGAACATTCTTGGAGCTCAGAGTAATTCTCCTGATGATTTTCCGAACATGTATCCAATTCCCATAGCACCACCACAAGGCCAATCTTTGAATTTTGCCTATGGGAAATATGTAATAGTTTTAAAGATATACCCTGCTGTCATTCATCAACAGCATTTGTCTCATTAAAATATCATTTGTCAATTCAAAAATTAAGGCATTCATTAACTGGCTAAAAGACACAAAGAATGGATTCCAGATTTCTAATTTTGTGACGCTAAACTGAATAGAAGGTCAGCGACGTACCTGAGCATGCAAAGTGCTGTGATCCGAGAAGGACTCCCCACAACCAACATAAGGACAGTCATTCTGCAAAAAATTGCAAACGTTAAGCCAGAAAGTGGCATGTTTTCAACTCATGGATCCAAGAATAAAATAATAAGATGGGTTTGAAATATGTTCATACTAATAAGGCATACACACAGTATGTAAACAAAAGTGTATTGCTACTTTTTCAATTCAATATACTTTGTTCCTTGTCAACCATCATCTAGTTTCCCAGAACATTCTCCTGAAGCAGAATGAAGAAAAGTGGCACTTTACCTGGAGACAAGCCCAAAGGTTAGGGCCTCCTGCACCGCAGGACTGGCATGACCCCTTGAGTATAGGGAAAATTTCTAAGGTTAGAGTTACAGTTGGCGACTCTTGAAGTAAGGCAACGTTATTCTGCAGGTCAAATTTCTCTGAAAAATTCAAAACACTCAGCTTATTATAATGAGGTTTATTGAAATCATTAGTTGCAATTTGATCAAACCTTTCCCTCAGTCCTTGTTATGACCTTAAACTATATAATAAACTATGCAAATTAGGGACCTTGTCCAGAATGCCTTGATTTGGATTTTAAAACTTTTTTCATTCGTACTAAGATCACAACCGTTTCAAACTGAGATAGGTTTTCTGGGCGACTAAATCTAAATGGAGACCAGATGATGAATAAACCTCAAAATGTCACATCTCTTTGCGTCGTTTTATTTTCTGTAACCAAGAAAACAGATTTCAAGCAGAACAGTTCAAATACTATGGGTGATTTCACACAGATAGATTGTGGGTTCTATCACCTGCTGAGTCATGCCATGATGCAATAAGGCTGAACAGTCTCCCTGTTTGCGCTCAGATTTATAGGATTGACCGGCATCCTGTTCTTTGTGGAATATGTGCAGCCAAAATTAACTGCAAAACCAGAAAAAAAAACCCCAACATTTCCTTGAATAATGCCTAACAACCCTAATAATCCATTTCACATTATTTGCATTCAAACATGAATGGAGTAAATTATTTTACATTACAAGAAAACAGTGCAGCTAGAAAACTTCAATACAAAAAAAGATGGACAATGAGCACAAAGTCTTCACACAATCATTCAGGATACAATTATGCTTTTTTCACTCTGCATTAGTTGCCCAGGTGTGTGATGGGCAGCATGAAAAAAATGTAAATGTTTAACACAAATATATTGATTCAGTTCAAAGAAAAGACATTATTAGATGTCCCAATATAATAAGTTTACAGTAGTTGTGGCACTTTCACCTTTGACTTCTGGAGAAGTTCCTCCTTGGTTACCTCCCCAATACAGTCCAGATGAGGACACACATCACCGTGGTCTGACATCTCTGCCATTTATCTAGAAGCACATTTGAATTGTACAGGTTCGGAATGTGCCATACTGTCACTGCCAAGACTACTTTTCAGATAAGCATGATGAAAACTATTTTTAAAAAACTAAACATGTCCGAAGAGCCACTAAAGACTCTCACGAAAATGAACAAAAGGGTTATTGTGGATCACTGTAAGAACTGCACAGTGTTCTAAAATGTGTTTGTAGTGTTCTACAGTATGTTTCACCAGCAATGGTATTACCATTTTTTTCTCCCTGTAGTATTAATTTATTTACGATGGCAGCCCTACAACATTCAATAGTTTTACTAAACTCCCTATAGTGCGTTCCAAATGGTATTCCAATAGTGTTATTTATTCATTTATTTGTGATGGGATGGTCAAAATAAACTCAGATGTTGGCTTTCCGAAGAAAGATGATTATTTCCAAAAGGTCTCTTAGTTATTTACCTTTCTGTTACATTTTTTTGCAGTAGTGCGCACAAAAAGGTCTTAGGATGAGAATCAGCTGCTACAGCCTATTCTTCAAATAATTCAGCGTACTAGATGAAAGGTCTTCATTACAGCTGAATACGCAAGTCACACAGTAGTGTAATATTTCCAACAAATCATAGCCGGGGAACCATTACAACCCACCATAACGCCGAATGCCGTCAAACGCAAAATCAAGCTTATAAACATAGTCTAATGTAGCTACGAAATAAACGTAAAGAAAAATGCTGTTTCATTTGAGCCGCCCACGATCACCGTCTATGCGCGATAGTATCGACAGTAGGCTACGTTTCGAGCTTTATTCTCAAAACCGTCCAGTGATATCCACATGAATCAAATAAGAAACTACGCAATGAAACATTACGCCAACAATGGTGAAACGACGTCGACAACATTATTTCCACTTAAGAGGGTGATTATCCGAACTAAATTGTCATCGAGTGAAAATCAGAATGACACAGCTCGCAATCCTGATTCTAGGAACGCAACATCGAATTTAACGGTAAAACTCACCCAGTCAATATAAAACATTTGCAGCCTATGTTTGCTTCGTTGATTGGCTGGCTGTCAGTCGCCCGGAATATCCCAGCGTCTGCTGCAAATTCACACAGGCCTTCCTTTTCGAAGCAGTGAATACGAGCTAGGCATCTTGGTAACAGTCGCCCAACATGGAAATTACACTTTACACACGTTATTCGGGAACATAATTTACCTGCTGCAAGCAATAAGAAAACGATGCTCAGCAGTATGCATTTTGAGGTAAAAGATAAGGGCTTGCAATACGTGACTAGCTTGCTAGCCAGCTAGCCTGAAGATGGCAAAGATCGCATCCCTTTCTCAGTTGCAGCATGGTTTTGCGTCAGCATTGTTGTGCATTGCGTCAGTGATACTTGTACCAACTGACTGCAAGCAAAACGAAGAGGCTTTAATTAGCCGCGGAAAATTTACATTAGCTTGCAAAATATAATGTAGGAAATGAGTTTATGGTCAATGAATTACCCTACAATTGCCTTTTAATTAACCTAGTAAATAAATAAATAATGTCACGATTTTCTCCGCCATTGACACAATCTTTGGTAACTATAGTGTCTGCAGTAATTATTTGAATAATTATATAATATCTTGTGGTGGTGGTGAAGGTGGGGAATCAGAATTTTCGTGCTTCCTTTTTAAATTCGTCATCGTTTTGGGAACTGCATTGTATTCCCTGATGTGTTTCATTTTGGTATTGGAAGTGAGAATGACGTCTTAAATATGTCATCCATGAGCCATTCACTGAGGACACCAGAGGATTAACCCTACAGTCAAGAGATGATTTTAAACCAAATAAAAATCTAAATATTGTCACTTTTCATTATTAGATTGTAATATATTGGTTCAAAGCCGCCCAACAGCAAAACATCAGCTAAGAACACTCATGGATCCACTATGGCCTCATTTGGCATATTGGGAAGCAATGAAAAATAACAAGCACGACTGCTGGGAAATTACTAATCATGGCTGCATCTCTGAAGGTCAGGGGAACAAGGAGTCTTGGTTTGCCCTGACAGTCTGTTCAAACTTGAGTCAACAACTAATGATTCAATATGTTTGCAGATAAAACAAAAACATGAACAGAACAGAACAGTTACAGGTTATTCACAAATAATTCTATTTACCCTGATGGATCCATGGACCCAAAAAAAAGGAGAAACACAGACAATGTAAGTTTACATGACTTGCAGAGAGTGGCAAAATATCTCACTGTCAGAAAACATTGCTATTTGCATGCTGGATAGAGCAGTCGTTCAAAGGAATTAGGTGAATATAATTGCTTTCCTTAAAAAGTCTGATCGGTGCTTGGGTAAGGAAGAACCACCAAAATACGAGTTGTAGAGGGTCCATTAGCCCTTTATATTTAGCCCCCTAGTTACTGGGATGACGGCTTCCGAAGCAATCATAAATCAACTTCAGTAATACGTATCTTATGTGGACTGATTAATGCTTCTTTTTTGTTGTTCTTGTTGTTGTTGTGCAACACTATGCGTTGCTGACTAAAATTTACAATGCCCCCTGATATTTTACCTACTTCATGAGCAAATGAAATAGTTCTGCACTGCTTTTACAACACGCAAGGTATTCGTTCTACAGTTACTTTTTCTTTTAAGTTTGATTGGGAGTTGACATGACCCTCTGCCACCCTGCTTGAATGCTGGATTTGGCCCGGATGGTTTAATTCGAGAGGGCAAGCTCCACCACAGTAGGTGGCAGCAATATACATACTCACTGTAAAATCCATGATCTAACGTAGAAGAAGAACTGCAACCCGGAATTAGTTTGTGATGTTTACTGCTGTTTGTGTTTAGCCAGGTATCAACACGGATATTTTCCCCAAATCATCATGCCCTCTGGTAAGAATTTTAGAAGAAGGAGAGCTGATTCCGACGACGAAGAAGACGAGGAAACTGCAGCTGAAGTTAGGTGATGTGGCCATGTTTAATTGTATTTCAGACGGATGAATCAAGAAGTTAAATGTAGTGTTACCAACTAGCTTGCGGGCTAACTTCTAACGTTTCCTCTTGCAGTTAAGCGTTGTTTTCATCAGCAATCGTTTTAATAGTTTATCGTTGACGCAACGCGATTGCTTTGGGGTTAAACCTGGGTGATAGGCCTCTCATTAATATTGATTCTTCTCATCTCACATTGAACATGAAACTAATATCCCATTTCCACTCCACTTTTAATTCAGATATGCACTGTAACTGCCATAAATGAGGAGAGAGAGAGAGAGAGAGAGAGAGAGAGAGAGAGACGATATCTCGATGAGAGCGACATTTGATTAACACTATCTATAGTCACAAGCTACAAGCCGGTCCGTTCATGTCGAAGAGAGGTCTCCCGACTGACCGTCTTAAGATATACCTCCATACCCTATGTAAATGGTGTCGTTGTGCCCAACAACTAGTTTTGGTGTCCTAAAGTTTTGGCTTGTATCTTCTTAAGTTTCTGAGATATGTAACGTTATGTTTTTACGAAAGATGTCATGGCACCAGTAAACACGTGTTGGTGGACTATTCTTGCTACATGCGTAAAATTTTCTAAGATTGATCTTCACTGTCAGGTGCTTAGAACTCCTAAAACTGCTGGTATAAAGTTGCACACTTGCCAAGTTATGGGTTATTTCTTTATTTAATGTGTGTATTGGAGCCCATTATATCTTTACACTGATGCAGGGCAATATGCACTGGCAATATTGGTGTGAAATATATATATTTTTATTTATAAGGCCTTATATATCAGAAATTTTGAGTTTTTTACGCTTGCACCTTGTTGCTAAGAAAGTACTGTAACATGAGGTTTTTATATAGAATTTGAAAGAATTGGATGGGCTTCAGTGTGAACATTTAGCGGAACAATGATATTAATTCCGTGAAGTAAGAAGCAAGCCCAAGCTGTTTATTAGGAGTGGAATTATTCAAGTATATCCTTAGTATTGCTCCACCATTTAGAACATTTGTAAACCATTGCTTGTCATGCCTGACTCCCTTATTCCCACAGATCTAAGCTGGATGAAGCAAAAGAAGTACAGGGTCTAAGGAGGAGACCAAATGGGGTCAGGTAATTAAATGAATGGGGATACACTGGGTGAAATTTTTGGGATACTAAACATTGGATGCAGTGAAATCACAATAGCAGAATAAACTATTTCAGTCACCAAATTGTTCTGTCAAATTATTTACATGTTGGTTGGCTTTAGACAGCCATTGTTTCAGAACCTCATCATGGATTATGGAGGATGGAGGATGGGCTTCCCCACTATAGCCGGGTTCGTCCTGAGATTTTTCCCACTGGGGAGTTTTTTCTCACCACTGTTTGAGGATTTTTCTCCCTACTGGGAGTTTTTTGCCTCATTTGCTGTAGTGGGGAATAGGCTGGGCACTGCCCTTCCAGTAACTCATCTCTGACTGTAAAGCGTCTTTGTGACAGTTTATCTGTGAAAAGCGGTATACAAATAAACTGAATTTGAATTGTGATAAATGATGCCATTTTCTGTGTATGTCATTGTTTAAGCGTTGTGGCATTATTAGTGGGAGAGAAGCTGCCTTTGGAAGCTGAAATAGAGGTAAGGGACCGGTCTCTGTTTTTGAAAGTGTTGGTACTGGTTACTTAAAGAAATGGGTAATTAAATGAGTATATATCTTGCATGTATGAGTTGGGTGAATTTTTCTGATGACTGTATAAATTCTGCACTGATTTGTATTGCATTAGGATGACCCTTTCAAGTTGAAGACTGGGGGGATTGTTGACATGAAAAAAGTAAAGGACAGAAATCGTGACATGTAAGAACATTATTTCTTCAAATCATGCTCTTGAAGCTACATTTTGCAGTCAAGCAATCTTTAAACTTTATTTAAATTATGACATAATATTTTGCATTATAATAAATGGATATTATATGTATATTATGGTGATTTTGAACTAAATCTTATTTTACAGGACCGAGGAAGACAATGACCTTAATCTTGGAACATCTTTCTCAGCAGAGACAAATCGTCGAGATGAAGATGCAGATATGTACGTTATATTTTAACTTGCTCTTATGGTTTAGCTTTGTGCATGTAGGTCAGTGATGGATACGGCGATAAAGCTGACAAAATATAAAAATTGTGGCAAAGCCACTGCACCCGCTTGGCCAAACATGGCCAAAAATCAAACTTGGCCTAGATTTTTATTCCATATACAAGCATATAAAATATGAAAAGGAGCCGTGAAAAACTGAAGGTGCTAGAGCACTGACAAGGCAAAAAAAATTACAGGCGCAGCGCATGACAGACCACCACAAAGGCATCCAGCCTCAGCATAAGCCTGTTTGGCCTAGAGGCCAAGCGGGCTAAAAATGGTTGAAAATGCAAAAAAACGTGGTTCTGACCTGAATATGAATGATATTTGCTCATTTCTAAAATTTCACTTTTTTAATCTATGTAATTTACTATTTTTTATGTAGAATCACATTAAATGCCTTATGAGATAACGGTTAAGAATTTCTGAAATATTTCTTTTTTTATTTTTATTATCATAAAGATACTGCATAAATGTACTCAGTGAAGTTGTTGTCAGTATTCATTCATTATTGATCAGAAATTAGAAGTATTTGGCTACTTTTTATAAAAAGAGTTATTTGTAAACAACGGCCCAACTATCCGAATAATTTGATGTAAATTCCCCAACAATTATGCTCAGGGATGAGATTCCAATTTAAACTAGTCTAGTTTTGATGGTGAGTTGAAGATTCATGAAGCTTTGAAGCTTTCCTGCAGATTGTTTCATCAAAGGGTCAAGTTTTCAAGGCTTCATTCACTCACTAATCACCTAATGATCACAGAGTGTAAAACAGGCCAATGAATTAAAGATAATGTCAATAATGTGAATATTATATTATTTAGCCTCTTAACTGGGGCAAAGTTATACGAGTCCAGTCGATTTGTGTTAATATTATCTAATAAGTAATGCACCAAATGTAGTCGTGAATCAGTTCTTCACTCAAATAATTTTACCGTGTTTGAATAATGGGAATGGTGATATTAGGGTGACAAAACTGGAGAGTGACAGTGCTTTTACTGGCAGAGGGCAGAATGTGCTAGTGTGACTTGGCACAGGGCAGTAACTGTGTTTGTGTAATGGTAATGTATGAAGTAATGGGAGATTATTATCCCCTGCCACAACACAGTGGAGCAGGGGATATTACTATGGGGCTCCTCTGTCCACTCTTTCATTCGTTTGTGGTTTGGATAATTGGGAATAACTTATCTCAGAAAATCTTTTATCTAGTACATGAATAAAAATGTTGTTCTTTGCATGCTACCAGTCATGACCTTGATTGGGTGTAAAAACGGGATTCCATGGTGGTGGGGGATATTGATGTCAATGTCTTCAATGTGTCGCTTTTTAAAACATCCGCTCTTACGATATAGAAGAGGCTGGGGTACAGAAAGACCTCATTGTCATCTTGTACAGATGAGGGAATATTAATTTCTGCCAAGTTCAGAGCCATTGTTTGAGCCATTCGCATGGTACGGACAGGCATAGAGGCTTTGGACATTATCGATTGCATCATCTATCTAAAATGATACATGCGTCGATATGTGAAACATCACTACATTTTAGGAGCATTTTTGCCTTTTTAATTTGCGTGCCGACAGTTATCTTCTATAACATTTTGCCTAGTATGTATTGCTCTTTAGAACTGTGCTATTGGACTCATACAGGCAAATTAACTGATCCCATGTATATTTATTTCAAAAAAATACTTATTTCTACATATAAAAAATTTGCTTTGGACACAAAAATTTGCAAGTCAAGTCACTGATCCATATAACTGCATAGTAAGTATTGTGATCATACTAAATCCTATTTCTATATAATGCAGCATTACAGCAAAGTCCAGAAATTCAGTCAAGCTTCTGCTAATGAACTAAGCCTGGTCTTGGGGAAACAAACAGATTTAAGTTATTTTGGGTCTCAGTGGTTGAATACTGGTCACAGATATGGTAAAACTACTGGAAAGTCCAGCTGAATTTAATTCAATTCCTTTGCATTAATTAGAAGTAGCTTATTGATGGAATTTGAACATTGTGTATTTTGTCCTGTTTGCTGTCTCTTCAGGATGAAGTATATTGTTCTCCTGTTTGTTTTCTCTTCAGGATGAAGTATATTGTTCTCCTGTTTGCGTTCTCTTCAGGATGAAGTATATTGTTCTCCTGTTTGTTTTCTCTTCAGGATGAAGTATATTGAAACTGAGCTGAAGAAGAAGAAGGGGCTTGTGGAGACTGAGGAGCAGAAGGTGAAAGTGAAGAATGCTGAAGACCTGCTCTATGAGCTCCCCGAAAACATCAATGTGTCCTCTGCCAAGAAGACCGAGGAAATGTTATCCAATCAGATGCTGAGTGGCATTCCAGAGGTGGACCTGGGCATTGAGTGAGTGAATCTAGCCTTATTTGTTTTGTTTTTATTCTTTGGATTTCAGTAAACTTTTTCTCATTAGATCAGTTGTGCTTTGAATTAGACTTCAATGTTTTTTTTTTGTCTTTCCTTCAGTGCCAAGATTAAGAACATTATTTATACAGAGGAGGCAAAAGCCAAGCTCATTGCTGAGCAGAGAAACAAGAAGAAGGACTGTGGCACATCTTTTGTTCCAACCAACATTGCAGTCAACTATGTACAGCACAACCGCTGTAAGTGATTCAGCAAACTGCAGTTTGACCAGAAAATATTATTCAGTGTCATGAAGTAAAACAATACTCTGGTTTGCATGCATGACAGCGAATCACATGGGTAATCACATAGTTGGCTTCATGCTCAGCACTAACTGGTTCTTCAGCCATTTAAAGGTTTTTTATTTTTGCTCAATGAAACTGGTCTGGGGCTGTATGCACAAAGCATCATACCTTATAACTGAGTGTTTTACTAGAAGGAACTGAAATCAAAAGTTGGTTGAGTTTATTAACCCATTAAAACCGGATTCAGCGTTTGTGTGCTTCTCGCTTTAAGATCGGATGCATCATTTACCTGCTTCTCCCTTAAAGTCCGTATGCGATGTTTGCGTGCTTTAGGTGACATGATCTTATTCAACAAACGTGACTGATGTAATTCATTGTGATGAGCTAAAATACACATGGGGCAATTGAAATCTATCATGGGATTTGTATTTTTAAAAAAAGTTTCCAAAGCTGTTACTTTGACTGAAACGACAAAGAATTAGAAGATTCAGACCCAGATCATGATGCAACTGCTGACGCGCTAGCCAAGGCAAAGTGGGTAAAACGCAAGTAAGAGGAGGAGGATTGTAACGAGCTTGCTGGATTTCAAGACAACTGGAAAACAGTCACCTATACCGTGAGAGCGAGTATCGCCAGGGCTGAAGATGGAGCTTATAGAAGTGGTCTAATGCTTTCTAGAACAAAGCCACTGCTGCGCTATTGCCTCCTGTCACAAACTTATGGGAATGGAGTAAGACGCTGATTTTTTTTATCTAGGATACGATTAGGTCTTGTTTGCCGACTGTATTTAGGTTGTCAAAATGGGGCCTGAAACGAAGGGTTCACCTTGTTTGAACTGATGACAGTGTGCCTACTTCCTTCTCACATAATTACCAGCTTTTTGCCATTTTCTGTATGAATTAAGTTACAGTAAATAAATTACAATTACAATGAATTCTAGGAGGTACTAATAATGCTGCCATATTCAGAAAGACATTTTCATTATTATTTTGCTGGAACTTTAGCTTCTTAATTATAAATTTTAAATGTTTAAAGATGCTGGCTTGTTAAGTACATCTTTTGATATTTTGAAACCCTTTTCATTTGTAGGATAGAATAACCATGGTGAATCCTGGTGTTTTACAGGACGCATGCAGAGAGTGAAAAGGAAATCCCAGTCAGTCACAATTTCTCTTTGCTCAATTTGTAAATTCATAAAAAGAAGTCATCAAAGGGAATTTTGAGTTGGGATAACATAAACAAAAATTATGAATATTGATCATATATGAACAATGAACAAAGCACCCTCAGTCAGGATAATGCCTTCTCGATTGTTCATTGTCTTCAATTACATTCAAATCGATTCAAATTTGGCATGGACTGTCGGTAAAAGCCATTGTCATGACTTTGCATTTTTCTCTCATAGATTTAAGAGTGGTCTCTACTATCCCAACTTCTCGCAGATTTTGGAGCTGTTTTTGAAGCAAGAACATTTTTGAATTCCTTTTGGGCGTGATTCACTATGTGTTGACTCATTGCTCACGAATCATTAAAATTCTCGGAAACTTATGTCACCATGGTTTTCGGTTGGTTTGAACCGGATGGAATTGCCTTCTTTGCCTTGTGCATTAATGAGTTTTGGGCAGCCAACACCCTGTCTTCGGTTCATGGTTTGTCCCTCATTGGACTCGCTATGAGACTGTACTCCCCTCTTCTGTCTGGGAGCTCCCGTAGGTCTTCAGAGATGCTCTGACCCACTCTCCTGGCCCTTATCTGAGTCACACAGGTCCCATTTCTCCCACATCCAATGCACAAATTATGAGAACCAGCGATTCGCTTTCCATCCATGGTCTGTCTGCAAACCAGGATATTTGCTGTTGTTACCAGATAATCACTGTTGTTTGCTAACAGTTTTAATGTTTTGTCTCATCAGTGCATATAGTACATAGAAATAGACAATGTTTGCTATGACTTTTACTTTGCATTCGTGTGCAAAACCTGAAATTGCTCTGGTTGCAGTCTATCACGAGGATGTAAATGCGCCAGCAAGGCGACACCGCGAGGAGCCCAAGGCGCGGCCACTCCGTGTGGGTGACACTGAGAAACCTGAACCTGAACGTAAGACCTCCGCCAATTTGGACTGCCTTTGCCGAGACTTGTGATTATACAGTATATTAGAGTGATTCTGCCTGACATGTCATAATAACCACTAAATTCATTTCTCAGGAACTCCTCCAAACCGCAAAAGGCCAGCCAATGAGAAGGCCACTGATGATTACCACTATGAGAAATTTAAGAAGATGAATCGTCGATACTGAGATTGCTCCATCTTTCTAATTGAAATTTTCTCATCTCTTTCCTGGGTTTTCATTCTTTTTAGTTTGTGTTGCTCATGGTTTCAGTTGCAAATTGTATTTATTTACTTGGATCATTTCTGCTGATTCAGCAAATGGCTTCAGTGTTATTTTGAAATTGTTTTGCAATACTGTCTGCTTTTTTTTTTAATAAATTTACATAATTTTTAAAATCTTTGAGAATTATTTCATGTTGGGCATTTCACCCAAATTTTGTTGAATTTGATCAACTCCATAAAAACTATGGACCCATAAAAGGGTCTGTCAAATGTAGCTTTCATATTTAAACCTGTGGAACTTCAGGCCTTTTTTAAATTATGGTGGCAATCCCAAGGTTTCCAATCTCAAGTATGTCCTGCTGAAATACAGGAAAATGTACGCTGCCCAAAAAATAAAGGGAACACTTAAACAACACAATGTAACTCCAATTGTAAACCAATAGTAGGTGTATTCCGCAATCTGGTTGGTTAATTACCCTTGTCGGATAGTGTTTTACATCCCTGAAATGACAGGACCTTTTCACCTGCTCATGAATACATTAGCATGCAGAAGTGTATAATCCATGGGGTCAGAAAGTAAAATTCCTACCATGTTTTCATTCCAACCGTAAACTCCTGTCGGCAGATTTGACTTGTTAGTTTTACCACCCAGCTGAAGAATAGTGTCAGCTGCCAGGTCTTTTGTGGCTGGAACAATATCCTGGGATGGACTTTTACTTTCTGAACCTGGATTATACACCTCTGTTAGCATGAAAACGGACCTACTTTCGCTCATTCAGCCCATCAGTTCAACTTGACTGGTTGCGGAATTCTAGCGCGTGACTCGATGACCTAATTGTGACGGATCACGTCGCCATACGAAAGAGTCCGCGCAAAAAACGTTTCTTTCTCGCTTATGGTTTACAATATCGATAAATAGTTAAGTTTGTGAAATTTATGGTTTACAATATCGATAAATAGTTACTATTGTGAAATTTCCTGGGATTCATTGGAATTCAACGCCCGCAAATTTAAACGTTTAAAACCTCCGACTAACGTCGGTTTTAAACTAAATTTGCGGGCGTTGAATTCCAGTGAATCCCGGAAATTTCAATACGTAACTATTTATCTTCATAGTCAATCACACTTCTGAGAAATCAAACTGTCCACTTAGGAAGCAACACTGATTGACAATCAATTTCACATGCTGTTGTGCAAATGGAATAGACGACAGGTGGAAATTATAGGCAATTAGCAAGACACCCCCAATAAAGAAGTGCTTCTGCAAGTGGTGACCACAGACCACTTCTTAGTTCCTATGCTTTCTGGCTGATGGTTTGGTCACTTTTGAATGCTGGCGGTGCTTTCACTCTAGTGGTAGCATGAGACAGACTCTACAACCCACACTAGTGGCTCTGGTAGTGCAGCTCATCCAGAAAGAAGGTTGGCTGGGTCTGTCTGCGTAGTGTCCAGAGCATGGAGTCGCTACCAGGAGACAGGCCAGTACATCAGGAGACGTGGAGGAGGCCGTAGGAGGGCAACAACCCAGCGGCAGGACCGCTACCTCCGCCTTTGTGCAAGGAGGAACAGGAGGAGCACTGCCAAAGCCCTGCAAAATGACCTCCAGCAGGCCACAAATGTGCATATGTCTGCTCAAACGGTCAGAAACCGACTCCTTGAGGATGGTATGAGGGCCCGACGTCCACCGTGCAGGACGTCTGGCATTTGCCAGAGAACACCAAGATTGGCAAATTCGCCACTGGCGCCCTGTGCTCTTCACAGATGAAAGCAGGTTCACACTGAGCACGTGACAGAGTATGGAGATGCCGTGGAGAACGTTCTGCTGCCTGCAACATCTTCCAGCATGACCGGTTTGGCAGGGGGTCAGTAATGGTGTGGGATGGCATTTCTTTGGGGGGCCGTGCAGCCCTCCATGTGCTGGCCAGAGGTAGCCTGACTGCCATTTGGTACCGAGATGAGACCCTCAGACCCCTTGTGAGACCATATGCTGGTGTGATTGGCCCTGGGTTCCTCCTAATGTAAGACAATGCTAGACCTCATGTGGCTGGAGTGTGTTACCAGTCCCTGCAAGACGAAGGTATTGATGCTATGGACTGGCCTGCCAGACCTGAATCCAATTGAGCACATCTGGGAAATTATGTCTCGCTCCATCCACCAACGCCAACTTGCACCACAGACCGTCCAGGAGTTGGCGGATGCTTTAGTCCAGGTCTGGTAGGAGATCCCTCAGGAGACCATCCACCACCTCATCAGGACCATGCCCAGGCGTTGTAGGGAGGTCATACAGGCACGTGGAGGCCACACACACTACTAAGTCTCATTTTGACTTGTTTTAAGGACATTTCATCAAAGTTGGATCAGCTGTAGTGTGTTTTTTTCCACTTTAATTTTGAGTGTGACTCCAAATCCAGACCTCCGTGGGTTAATAAATTTGATTTCCATTGATAATTTTTGTGTGATTTTGTTGTCAGCACATTCAACTATGTAAAGAACAAAGTGTTTAATAAGAATATTTCATTCATTTAGATCTAGGATGTGTAATTTAAGTGTTCCCTTTATTTTTTTGAGCAGTGTATCTAAAATCCAGGTATTTTTCATTTGATGTAATACTGTGGCCATAAAAATATGGCACCTTGGGGTTGAATATTTTTCTCAATATAAGTGAGATGTAGCTTCAGTGAAGCATGGCAACCAGCTGATACTGAATATGTATGTGACATTGTTCGCCAGTAGGAATAACTTTTTTTTTTTTTAACCTACTTGAGGGACAGTTAACGAAATTTGAGCTCTAGGGGTTAAACGAGCGTGCACAATGTGTTTGCACTACTGCCTGCTTACGCGATTGCTGCAATGTACACATTCATGAGATGTATGAATTACACATTTGGCTTTATGGCAGTCTTAAGGTTTCCAAATGGTGGAGGTCACCATAGCTTGTGGGTACGACTTTCAGAAACGGTGAGTTCATTTATTTACTGTTAATGCCACTATAGATTTTTTTTTTTTTTTTTACTCTAAACACTTCACAAAACTAGATTTAGCCAGTAAGCATGGCTTACAGGATACCCCCCGCAACAACAAGTAGTCGGGCAGTACCACAGTCAATAGACCTTCCAGCAAGAGAAAAAATTTTCAAAATCGGATGAGTAGGTTATGAGATCTAGGTCCGGACGCACAGACGCACGCACAGACACACGACACACGCACAGACACATGCACGCACGCACACACTGACGGACAAAGCAAATCCAGTACACCCCCCTAAACTTCGTTGCGGGGGGTATAATAACAAGCACATATGAGAAACACTCAAGTCGATAGAGATGGGCAGCAGAACGCCATCACAGTGCAAGAAATCCAAATCAACAGCACACAGAATCGGTTTACTTGAGGAGAAAACTTTATTCAGTCTACTCTGGAAATCTGTTGCACAAACAGGACAGACAGGATATTCATCATGACTTTGAGGGTATTGTCCCGCTCATATGGATTAATTGCGAAAGCATTATCAAGCGTGATCTTATAAGACATTCAGTCTTGGAATCGTCAGTGAGAAAAAAAGCCAGATTTGTGTATTGTATTTTCTAGGGGAAAAAATATAAACCGTTCAATAAATGACCATTTTTTTCCTCCTCTCTGCTAAGTCTTTTAATGACAAAAACAAAAACCATCAGTTTTGGCTCAGTTAAGCTTGGACCCAGTTTCATGTACAGTACAAACGCATATCCTGATTCTCTGAATCAGAGAGTAGACTTCTCAACTTCTACAGTACAACTAATTTAAACAGAATCAAATACAAACACATAGACACTCACACACCCACAAGGTGTACTACAGTTTATCTGAGGGAGCAGGATTACAACAGAACTAATCCAGTCTTGTCATGGGTGTTCAGCAGCATTTATGCTGTGCCCGTTGAGATGTCCTGGGGTGGACTCCTGTGACATTGGTCCGCTGCCATCCTCTGCACCCGCACTGGCTGTGCCTGCAGTTGTCCCCGGTGAGGACCAACTGTCGCAGCGGTGGAAAGCCTCGCACAAGGGCAGGTCGGCGCTGTCCCACTGACTGTAGCTTTCCAGAACAGAAATCCAGGAACAGAATGAGCACAGAGGGCGAGGCGGAAGCCAAAACACAGAAACAAGGGTTCAGCAAACCTGAGCACATGCACCAATGCATTAGTCCTACAGATGCATACCAACATTTGCCAACAGACTTCTGCATGGAAGGTGGAGAAGAGCAGAAAACAAATGCAATGTTTTTAATGGAAATCCTGATAAATTTAGACGCGCTAACCTAGACCAGCAGAGTGGAACCTAATGTAAATGACAAGAATTAGCCTCTCGCAAAAGGTTCAAGGTCTTACGTGCATAGCTGCCAGTTTCAAGCCATTTGCTAGCCTTCAATATGTATTGGTGTCATGGACTTAACATGCACAAATTTGTGGTTTGCAGTGTGAAATGTCGTGGTTGCTCATTTTTTCCCATGTGGTACTGTACCCTGTTATGTGTTTGGAGTTATATGCACAAAGACAAACCATGGGAGCATAATTGTTAAATATTTTGCCCAAGCAATAAAATCTGGCGCTTAACATTTCCCTCATCAATAGGTTCTTGAAATTCCTCAAAGTATTAAGGAAAAATGAAAAGCAGCGGAAAATGCTAAAGCAGAGCTGAAGCCACAAAAAAGGCAAGTGCTTAAGAAAACAGCATTAGGTTGTCGAGAGAAAAAATGGACAAAAAACTTAACTTCTCATTTCTCTAGTTTATTTTATACTTTTGAAAACGTGAGAGGGTCCATAAAAAACTAACACACAGTTAACACTTTTTCATAATGCGTAAGACACTTGCTTTTTAAATGATCCGCAATACAGGAAGGAATCTGAAGACTGGCAGTATACGATTCCATACACAAAAACAAACACAACAATAAAGAAAAAAAAAAAAAAAAACTGCCGAAATACTGGGTGTACACAACACAGGGAATGAATTGTTGAGGACCCGTTTTGTACACGTTCTCATTAAAATACTATCTGAATTATCAAGGCTTCCAAATCTATTGGAACAAACGCTGAAACAAATTGACTTTGATATTCAAAGAAAATCGAGTTAGTAAGTATTAATTTAACTATATAGCTTTGACTAAAGTTTTAGCAAATATACTTTTTTCTTTCTGAAATATCAAAGTACTATGTGGTAAAATTGAATAAATTGCATTAAAAAGTGCGTCCTAGAACTATACAAATGTATAAATAAGAGGCATTACTCTACCTCTTGTACTGAGGGGAAAGGCTGACAAAACATAGCCAGATCCACCTGGTAAAAACCCTAAAGGCTAGGCATTGCAACATTAGTCCCTTCTAAGCGTTACAATCAAAACTGTGCAAACAATGCTATAAATCAATTTTATTAAAAGGCTATTCCTCAACACCATATAAACCTGACGGACACTCGCACAATCATTATTAAACCACATTTTGAAAGGTACTCCCAGAAAATGAAATTCTAAGGAAAGAACTTTTCAATGTGATATGTAATTTATCTGATGATAATCAATTCTTGCTCTAGTTTTCATCTGCATCAATTCGATCATTTAGACATGCAGACAGTTAAGCTCAGTGAAAAAGTTAATATCTCTTTAAGGTCCCCTGGAAGTATGGAAAATACTTGCATCATAACTTTGGTATTTTCGCTCAGACGTATTGCGTTATGTAGGAGTTTCAATAAAAGTATCAGGAATGAACAGCATAAACGGTGCTCAAATATAAACTAATAAATTGAAATATAAATATAAATGCAAACCTTTGATGAGCTTAAAGGTGCAATTCATTCATGAATAGAATATATGTTTCCAATTAACCTGAGAGGCATCTGTCCGTCTAAATGGTTTCAATAAAATGCTTGGCCACCAAAACTTTTCCAGATATGCACTGCAGCCCATCCAGCAAAAACCAACCTCGAGGGTCCATCCATCTAGTGGCTTCTAAGCACCAAAAATGGATATTTGAAAAAATACGGCAGTAATGCTCTTCAAATAAATCATCTGGATGAAAACATTTCAATTTCATTTTTGGATAATCTTCCCCAACAAAATTTCTGACTGGTGAACAAGACACACCACCCATGTCCTCACACAAAGGATTTTTGTATTGCCTCATAGACAGATGCCCAAAACATACTAATACAACTGATGCAAAGTACGTAGTGTAATAAAAAAAAATTCAAAACATTAAAGCTGACAAATGGTTTGTGCAGCAAACATGCAACACCATTTTGCATGGATTCTCTGGTTCACCAATGAGTAAAAATGTACCAAAAGTTAGGTAGTAGCTTCTGATCAAACTTCTCGACAATACAATTTTCACTCCATTGAATGCACAAGAAAAAAAAAACTTTCTAAATATAAAGACGGTCAACCAATTAAAATAAACCTTGGAAGGCACAGTTGGTGGGGCTACAGGGAACTAAGTGCTCTGTCTAACAGCCTACTTGTACCTGGAGGAGTAATATTCTTCCTCTAGCTCGTACAGGTCAATAGCAATCTCATCACGTAGAGAAGTGAGTTTCTTATCACACTCCTCCTGCAGGGCACGCAGCTGCTGGTTGCGCAGGCTAATGGCCTCGTTCACTGAAGGAAAGTCGTTCAGGATCAGGAACTGCTTCAGATCGGAGACCAACTTCATCAGAGACTCTCCCGCACGCACCTTCAAAGGCAAAAAATATATAAAATTTCCATAAAACAACAAGCCGTGCGCATATAGCCTCATTCAAACTAGTCGCTGGTATAATCCAGACATGAGTTACCTACATTCCATTAACACAAGCCAGATCAATGGGTCTTCACTACACATATACAAATCTGATTTGCAGTTTCTCACACAAATTGACAATGTCAGTTGATTGGCAGCTTTTTCGGGGTAGAGGGGCGGAATTCCCTCGAGTGAAGACAGTGGGGGAGATTGCTGTTACACGAATCCTTAAGGCTGAAACTGGGGCCAGATGTTGGAGCACCTACGATGGTGCAGAAGGAAATGTGTCCTGTAGGTGTAAATAAAGACGTAATATTTTGGGTGGAGCAGTGGTGTCTGGAGATGGATCCATCCACTGTAGCCATAATGTAAGTCAAGACTCCTCCCAGAGTGGTTTCGGAGATCCAATTTAAATCCAGCCCCAGTGTGTCTTGAACCCATTTATATGTGACTGTTTTGCCATCCAACTGTCATCTCATGAAATCCCCAGGTAAAAACAGGGTCCATGATACGATGCTCAGGGCAAGATTTTTCCAGCACTGACAAAACAATGGATGGCTGCTCCACCTTAAAGCCAGTGGAACAGACACCCACTTATGGTTGTTCTGGAAATAAATACCTACAACCATAGACCCAATCCCACTTCCCTTTCCTCGGACCAACCCCTTGCCCTCAACAAGGTCGTGGCCCATCAGAATTAAGCAATAAGGGGTAGGGCTAAAAAAACTTTACCCAGGAGATGGGACAACACTTACCCATACACTACTATAACTTGTGCTTTGTGTGTGTTTTATGGTAAAACTAGCTGAATGGGCTGAAACATTTTAAATATGATAAATCACCAAAAATATAAGAAATCAAGAAGGGGCAAATAATTTTTCACAGCACTGTACTCCTCTATTCATAGCACTCATCTAAGAATGTTTCATTTCACGACAGCGAGATGTTTTCCCTAAACTACCATGAAGGATTGGGAAACCTTGACCTCCCTGTTCTTGAGAGCATTCGGGTACTACAGTAATTCCCACAAAAATCTGCAAAAGAACTTACAATATTTGCAGCTCTCACATGCATCTCGTAATGGTCTTGCTCTCCTTGTGTTGCTCTGGAAACCTGGGTTTCGTCCTCAATCTGGAAATTTGGACCAACAATTTGATTAGAATGTCAGCTGATCTAGTTTAAAAATAACACAAATTGCTTTAAGAAACATACTTTTGCGGTCTTTATAATCTCAGTGAAGTTATCCATAATGGACCGGATGTCATCTTTGAGCCTCTTGTTATATGACTGAAGTAGGGTCTCCTTACTTTGTGGGAGTACTCTCTGTGTAGCCATTCTGTTCAGAGAAGACAAGTATCAACACCGAATGCATTTACACTTCTATGCATGGTGCGAATCAACCAATGCTGAATAAACACCATAAAATATACATCATTAGGCAACTCAATATTTTTCCATAGGCGCGGTTAAATTCCAACAAATATCTGCAAAGCCTAAGCTAGTTACTGAATCAACAGCCCTGCTCATTGATAGATAGCAAACATTAGCGGAGCCGAGCGCAGGATAAAGTTAGTGCACCAATTGAGAGCACGGCTAAAATCTCACTTCGATGGAAAATCACACACAACTGAATTCTTTGAGGCTGTGTAACAATTTGTATTTATTACCACGGTTATTAGGCAAGAAATAATAACACAACTTACTTGTGCAGTCGTATTCACTTTAACAGAAAGTCAAACCCGTCCACTGAATGTGACGTGTACGACGCGAGGCGACGGTACTTAAATTTCCCACAATGCATTCTCCTTCCTTTTTGTCTGAACCATCATGGTGAGTGCCTATGTCTGTTCTCACTGCGAGATGGGAATCCATATATATAATCTGCGAACATCACTCTAATGGAGCATGAGTTGTTCAGAATTTCATTATATTTGATTTAAGTGCAGTCTGTTTGTATTGTACAAGTGATTATTTTGCAGTAAAACCTTTATGATTCAGTATAAGCCGCCCGATGCCGATTTATCGCTGTTATTGGCGTTGGGCTAACAGTTGCGCAAAACGAGATCACGCCAAATCGGTGGGCTGTATTGCATTATTGTGATGTTATAATGTATGTGAATGCACTTCTTCCATTGATTGTGTGGCCTCAAATGATAAGGAGTAAATATTACCGGACGATTTGGTGCGGCAGGCCTTGCTAGTCACCAGTCTGGCGTCATTGATCCAAGTTTGTGAGTTACTTACGCGACCTAGAATAGGTAGCCGTCATGACCTCGCGTTATCGCTGAAAACGATTGGTGTTTGTTAACATTGCTTTGTTTTTTATTTAAAAAGCAATCTGAGACTATCCAATGTTGGTTGTGGTGGAAGGTGGGCTTGCTAAGTAACGTTAGCTGACCATTTCGCTAGGTGATGGCTAATTTGTAAGTTCCACTGTTAGCTCGGCTAGCTAGCTTACTCATACTGCATTTGTTGTCTGATGCGGTGATGTTTTGAATTTCTTCACCTGAATATCTCGTGTGGAGCAAAAATGAGCTTTTTAACACTGAGCATCAGCCACAAATTGACAGCCAACATCTGGAGGTTGGCTCGATGTTTCCATTCATATGTGATTTCCGGACTACACGTTGACTTGCGGATATTCTGTCCTGACAGCCGAAGGGAAAGAAGGCGAAAGGGAAGAAGGTGGCACCTGCCCCTTCGGTGGCCAGGAAGCACGAAGCAAAGAAGGTCGTGAATCCCTTATTTGAGAAGAGGCCTAAGAACTTTGGCATTGGTGAGTTGATGTGGAAATGTGCCTGGAATATTGCTGGGTATCAGAAATTACTTTAGTATGCGCAAATTTTGGTTATTAATTTCTTGACCACAGAACCTTTGCAGATGATGATCAAATGTCTCAGCAGTAATGCATACCACCGAACAATGCCAACGGTCATTTATTCACTCTTTCTGTATCTGAATTTGGTCACATGTAGGATGGCTATTTAACCTTGAATACTGCATCTTTTAGGTCAAGACATCCAACCAAAACGTGATTTGACACGCTTTGTGAAATGGCCTCGGTACATCAGGCTTCAGCGTCAGCGCTCCATCCTGTACAAACGTCTGAAGGTCCCACCTGCCATTAATCAGTTCACCCAAGCCCTGGATCGTCAGACTGGTAAGAACAGAAGGTTCATCTTGGCGCAGTAGAGAAATACTAGTTCATCTTCAGCATTTGTTTACATATTAAGTTTGCTGGAGATTGAAGCCTTGAAATGCTTGGCTTATACAGGCTGTGCATGTGATGTGAATTAATATTTGCTATCTGAGCTCCATGCTGACACACACCACCAAGATCGCTGATGCACCCTGTTGAACTATTGATGTTCAAGCCATATTAATATCAAAGTTGCTGGATGTTCATTTTAAGAGGAAAGGCGTTGCTTGCCCTTGGGACTGAAAAGATTTTGTTTTTTAATTATGTTTGTGTGCTTTACAAATTTCAGCAACACAGCTTTTTAAGCTGGCCCACAAGTATAGGCCAGAGACTAAGCAGGAGAAGAAGCAGAGGCTGTTGGCCCGTGCAGAACAGAAGGCTGCGGGGAAAGGAGATGCCCCAACCAAGAGGCCCCCGGTCCTCCGTGCAGGTGGGGACGCCTGGGGGGGCTTTTGGGCAGGAGAAGGGAACCCTGCTCCTGGAGAGCTATAGCCCTGCATGTTTTGAATATCCCCCCTCTAACACCCTATTCAAACATTTCCTTATCAAGCATCTCTTTTGCAATTAAGCCATTGTGAGGCTGCAATCATTTGCATTAGGTGTGTTCGTGCAGACAGACATGTAACACATGCAGAATTGTTTGAAGTGTATTGACCAAGGCTATGATGTCTGAATTTCTTCACCTGAAAATCCTGTTGACTAAAATGAGCTTTTTAACCCTGAGCCTTGGTCAAAAGCAGAACTTCCATTTTCATAAATCCATTTCAAGAACCGCAAAAACTGAGATGCTTGCATTACAGGTGTGAACACTGTTACTACCCTGGTGGAGAATAAGAAGGCTCAGCTGGTAATCATTGCCCACGATGTTGATCCCATTGAGGTTTGTAATGGTCTTCTGAGGTTTGAAAATTGGCGTGATGAATCGGTGCAAATGAAACTGATTTGCTAACAATGTGCTTGAAATTTGATCTGTAGCTGGTGGTGTTCCTGCCTGCATTGTGTCGCAAGATGGGTGTGCCATACTGCATTGTCAAGGGGAAAGCCAGACTTGGTCGTCTGGTGCACAGAAAGACCTGCACTTGTGTGGCTTTCACACAAACAAACCCGTAAGTCGCTTTTGGTAAACAGTGGAGGAAAATTGCTGATGAAATTTCAAGCTCTTTAATACGGTGTCATTAAAGGGCATTTTAAGTCGATTCCCATTATCGGCCAATCAGCGAACCACACCTGCGCAAACGAACCAAAATGGAATGATTATCTACGCGTGTACACATTTGTTGATGAATGAAATTGGTCATGTGACAATGCAAGATGTCAAAAGCGAGTGATTTGTTTGTAAACATTGGGTGTTCAACGTCCCGTCTGAGAATCGACTTTAGATGCCCTTTAAGCATAGATTTGTGCAGTGCGTTAGATGGATAGATAGGAATGCTTGCTGATTTGCTTAATCTTATTGATTAACCTAAACCTTCTTGCAATGATGTCAGTTACTTTACCCGAACATCCATGTGGGTCAAATTGAGCTTTTTAACACTGAGCAGAAGGTGTTGGATGGCAGCATAATGCCTGTAACCTCCATTCTATGTACAAATTTTGGTATTTTTAATCTTGCAGGGAAGACAAGGGTGCCCTTGCAAAGCTGGTGGAAGCCATTAAGACCAACTACAACGATAGATACGAAGAGGTAAGAATTCTTGATTATGAAGGTTTACTCAAGTCTGGAACCCAAGTTCTGATCTGTGCCGTTTGTGCAACTGTCAGTGCGTTTACATGATGTTGGGGGGAGGAAAAAAAATCTTGTGTTGGTCTGTCTTAAACTGAACTTTTGAAATGCATGTAAACTTAACTGACTGGAATTGCACAGAATTTAATTTCTCAGTTGGACTAACGCCCAGATAATGCGCTTATAAGTCAAATTACTCCTCCATGTATACACTTGAATCGATCCAAACTTGACTATGCGCTTTGCTCGTGCTCTCCAGTTTCTCGTGTGGGGCTTTGCCCTGGGAGTCTTGTAGCCTTGTGAACACCAAACTGATTGGCAACAACTCTGCTCTGCAAAACTAGCAAGTTTATACAGAACTAGAGCAATTTTCATTGGTGCTCGAACAGTCACGTCTTGGGGGGACTCTAACTTCCATTAATCCACATAATTTATCAAATGACCTGTGTCATCCGAAAAATTGCCTTCCACTCGTTATCGGAAAACTGTCAAAACAACTCTTCCCCCGCCAGTCTTTGCTCCTGACCCGCGTCCAACATGCATGGGAAGCCTGGGGGTTTGTTTCCATAAAGCACAGATGCTTACTTGCATAGTTGGAACCACTGACTGAATGGATGAACTATGCATGTAAGCTGCCAACTTATGTCAGCAACTTTGTTTTCGGGAAAGGCATTGCAGGGTAGTAGTTGAGGACAGAGTGGAGTATAGTGGAGGTCGCTTAGTTGGAGCACTCCAGGAGCATACAGCGCTGCCGCCTGCCTTTGGCTAACACCATAACCACCAGGGATAGCTTGCATCTCAATTGTACGAAAAGCAAGGCATACAGCGCACATGTACAGAGCCGTTAAGTTGACCATTTTTTTCGCCTCTCCACATGCCTCCAGTTTGCCTTCGGCTAACTTGTTTGTCGCTGGTTTGATCTGTGATGTAATGGGTCAACTGAAAAAGGGCCAACACGAACCAGCTGAAAGGGGGCACGTCGCCACCTATAGTAGTGGAGACCGACGAGATTGCAATACCACTCACTTTCCTTTTATTTCCACTCAAATCTCACTGGAAAAGCAATAAACAGACTGCGGTAAATACAGTACATACTTAATTGGTGCATTTTTAATGGTGCTGTGTATATCTTTGTTCTGTGCAGTTGGCTGCCACAGTTTCATGGCCTGTAATTTCTTTAAGCCTCAATTTTATCATCTTGTCTCATCAGATCCGTCGTCACTGGGGAGGTGGTATCATGGGGCCCAAGTCTACTGCGCGCATCGCCAAGCTGGAGAAGGCAAAAGCAAAGGAACTGGCTACTAAGCTTGGCTGAGAACATTATGCTTGTAGTTGTTTATAAAAATAAAATCCCTCCCCCAAGATGATGGCACTTTTTTTTTTTTTTTTTTTAAATTCAGAAGTCAATAGATGTTTTGATAATTAGTTCTGGAGTTTTCTAAAGTTAAACAACTACTCAGATGGATATGAAGCAAAGGAGACATAATGGGTCTTCTGCATTATACCTTGGACTGCAATAACAGCAAGTTGAGTACAGTGGATGAAATTGAGGCAGAATTTTTCTAAAATGTATTCAAGTCTTGAATTATGCGTATTTGTGAGGTTTACAAAGTGAGACCTTCAAGGAGTGAATCATACCATTTAAAAAGCTTACCTTTATTACAGACCATTCCAGAATATGGTGTAGAGGTCCAAAATGCAATAAAAGGCTGAACAACCAGAACATGAACTACTCAGAAAGGTCGTCTAAACCCCAAATGTAATAATGACTAAAATTAGAACAAAGCCTAAAATATACAGTCCTATGTAATGAAGCCGAAGAATATCGATAGACATCCAAAATATGCTGACCAGGTTACTGCATAAATGGACTGATAACCTGCATTTTATATTGAATTGGCATTGGAATATTTCAAACTGATGTTTTATATTGTAACACGTGCCTCTGGTTTGATGTAATTGCAATACCAGCTGAAAGTGTTGCGCCTGTGTTAGTAGTGGCCCAAATTAAATTTTCAACCTCAATTTTTCAGTTGGATCACTTATCCAATATCAAGTATGTCAGACCAGAAATGGCAAGGAATCGGGAGCATGTCCCAAATTCAAAGATGCTAACTTGGGTAGTTGGAACCATTGACTGAATGGATGAGCTTTTAGTTGCTAACTTGGATAGCAACTAAGCTTTTGGGAACGCATGCCTGGTCAGGAAATCCTTAAATAACCTGGCTATATTCATAGTGCTCAAAATGATCGTGTCACTCTGGCTTCTTGCATGCCACCACTCTGCTGGAAAACATGGTTGTAATTTATTTAAAACTAACCTGCCGTCAGACACCACCTTAACTATTTACACACTGAAGTGTCATCCGTTTGAGAATTATTATTCAGTATGAGGATAAAGTAGTTCCTGGTCGGAGACTCAAATTACATTTTTCAGTCATTGTGATTTGGATTTCCAAAGTCATTTGTTGGCTTCATACAGAATTTTGAATGAATTCTTATTTAGGCCTCATTACATTATACTTCAGTATCTTGGCTTTTTTTTTTCACTTAAACATTTTGCGGTTGTATAGTTTTGGATTACACATTGGGTCATTGTGACATTTTGGACTTGTACACCTTTAGATTAAGTTTTGGGTCCTTATGTTTTGGCATTTACAATTTTTATTACGTTTTATGTTGTCATTACTTTTCAGGATATTACATTTGGGTTTCCACTGCTTTTTCGCGTTTTTGGCCTCTACATAGTCACACAGCAAAACCCTGGACATACAAATGCTAGAAATGCGTAATCGTACACACTTCCTTGCCCTCAGTTCTATTTACATAGGCAGTAGTAGACAAGTAAGCTGTTTGATGGGTTTTGATTCCAGCACTTTGGGAAATATTGCTACTATTATAGCAAATAGTCAACTATGTAATCTGAGATTGCAGAAAACAGTCTTACTGAGAACTAGTTTGTTACAGCTAAAATGATTTTCATTCTTCGGTGGGAATTAAAATTAAACCTGAGAAGAACTCATTCAGTATCATCTTTAACTCCAGCTTATAAAATGTTTCATTTGTCCAAAATTATGAAAACCAGAGAGTGGCAAGTGCCTTCATAGCAACTAAGAAAAAGTGACAACACAAATGCAACATGGATTTCTCACTTTATTCTCTCTGGCAAATCTGCTGGGCAGAATACTTAAATGGAGACAGATTCCTAAAATTCGGACCAGACACATTCTTTGTACTGTTCATAGTCAGCAAAATTTGTTCAGTCAAATTTTAAATGGGTACTCTCTGAAAACAAATATTTCACTCAGAGCTTTAAGTCAACCTTGATGCCACATCTAGAACCGCACCCCTTTGATGAACTTCGCATACCACATGTAGGAAGTGGCCAAACAGAGACCATACCTAGATGAAAAGAAAAAGCTTTGATAAATTGTTCTGCAAGCATACATTATGAAAAATCCTTAGTATTTTCCCAATACTTGTAATACAAGTACAGAAATAACAGCTCAATCAATTTTCTGAATGAGGTATACCAATATTAATGTTGCTCACGCACCATGTTGCAATATACTGCATGTGTTCGTTCCTCAGTGTGACCCGAGTCTGGCCGCCAATTGGTCCTCCCGGGATTGTGCTCTCTGCAAGAAATTAAGTTGAATCTTTCATGGCAAAGTTAACTAGAGTCACCAAATACTTCAGTCTCCTCAAAACCATGCTGGCTCTTTTCCCCAAAATGACTGCAAATGATGACCTTGGCCTTATCAGTGAGAATGGCATTTGACGCCATGTGGATATCCTCATCTCTAATCGCAGGGAAGGCTAGGGTAAAGGGCCATTGATATACATAAAGGTATCATATAGAGTTATTATGGGAAAAAAAAGAGTACAACCTCTATTCCAAAGAAAAATGGAGGGGAATTGAAAATGCAATAGCACTGCAGGTCTCAAATTTAGAATGAGTGTATATACACTGCTCAAAAATAATTAAAAAAAAAAATAAAGGGAATACTTAAACAACACAATGTAACTCCAAGTCAATCACACTTCTGTGAAATCAAACTGTCCACGCAGGAAGCAACACTGATTGACAATCAATTTCACTTGCTGTTGTGCAAATGGAATAGACAACAGGTGGAAATTATAGGCAATTAGCAAGACACCCCCAATAAAGGAGTGGTTCTTTATTTATGGACTCAACAACCCACACAAGTGGCTCAGGTAGTGCAGCTCATCCAGGATGGCACATCAATGCGAGCTGTGGCAAGAAGGTTTGCTGTGTCTGTGAGCGTAGTGTCCAGGGCATGGAGACGCTACCAGGACACAGGCCAGTACATCAGGAGACGTGGAGGACACTGTAGGAGGGCAACATCCCAGCAGCTGTGTGTGTGTGTGTGTGTGTGTGTGTGTGTGTGTGTGTGTGTGTGGTGTTTTTTTTTTTTTTGTCAGCACATTCAACTGTGTAAAGAACGAAGTATTTAATTTCATTCAGATCTAGGATGTATTATTTTAGTGTTCCCATTTTTGAGCAGTGTTAAAGAAAAAACAACAATAAACCCTACTTCCGATTCCCTTCCTTAGCCCACACACATCTAGAAACTCTGCTTTGATCTCAATTACACACCCACAAAGTTTTGAGGCTGCATCTTGCTCTGATTGCACCATCATGGAGACAAAATCTGTTCTCAGACATGTACACACAGAGAGTACAAAAAAATTGCTTCTACTGCAATTCCAACCTCAAGATGTCTCAAGGATCACGCTTTTCCATAAGACGCGCGCACACACAAGGTGAAAACAGTACCAGCCTACACTGTAGGGGCTGTCAAAATCAAAGGTTCCATCAAACTGTGAACTCATGAAAACCCAAATGTCCTAGTCGTAGCAACTTTGAACTCCGTTACGATGGCATGTAAAATATAAGTAGATATTCATCTGCTTACAGCAGAGCGAGCACGTGAACATGAGAGCATCGGAGTCCCACCAATAACTCATTTCTACATGTATTCATGAGTTAAAAATAGTCAAATTCAAGAACAAATATCTTGCCTTGTACGGAATGCAATTTATTAAGAAGTTTAAATGAACTAGATGTCCTTAGGACAGGGTTGGGCAGTTCCGGTCCTGGAGGGCCGGTGTGTATGCAGGTTTTTATTTTTATCAATTACCCTGACTAACTGACTTAATTGGTTGCATACACAAATAAAGATTTGTCCAATGATTAGATCAAAAGAAAAATGTTTTCTGAAGGGAGATGATAACGGTATTTGGTGGTCATTCATGATAATTTATAGCAATGCACCTGAAATGTCAGATTTCATAAATGGTCTGGCTAATTTAGACCTTCAACTAATTAAAGGCCAGAAGTTGGTGTGAAAACCTGGGACAGATACGGCCCTCGTTGCCCACCTCTGCCTTAGGATGATGGCATGTAATGAGTGAGTGCTTGCGCAGGGTGGGCGTATATGCCTCCACTGCCCTTCTTGCGAAATCGGGCTCCTTTTATGCCTGCGTACGGACATGTAGAATATGTTTGACAAGTTCCATGATATGTTACGCAATATCAGAGGAATATCATTTCAAAAAGAGCGTCCACACAGAACAAAAAGAAGAAACTGAGTGAGTTTTTGGTCACTTGTCCCAAGGACAAAAAAAGAGCTTTATGTTGATTTGCATTGTCCATTGCGCCCTAACGTGGCTGTGAAAAAGGGGATGAATTAGTGAGAACAGGAGTACACTACCCAAGACAGCATCAATGAAGACGGGCTGTGCACCAGTCACCCTGGCCATTGCCTCAAGGTCCCTGTAGTGCCAGCGGTTTCCCTCCACATTATTGTGGGGAACAAAGGGTTTTCGCTGTTCAGCAAGTCTCACCACCCCAATCACATCAACCTCATCAGGTACCTACAGGAAACAACACAATGGCACCTGTACTGACTAGGGATCCCTTACTTGTTCAGGTATCTGAAGGTTACTTGAGTCAAAGAATAAACAGCAATTCATGCATTATAGAAATCCAAGCAACTCAGTTGATTGCAGGGAAGTACCGTATTATCAATGAGAACAAGATTTATTGCAACAAGATGACAAAACAAAATAGATAAAAAAAAAACAGATAATGACACAGTTTATATTCATTATTAACAATCATTTGAAAGTAGTATGGTACACAAATGAAAATGCTTGGAGTGCTCTTACCTGTCCTTTCATCCTGGTTTCCGGCCTTATCTTACTCTTGGGCACATAACCTCTGTTTACAAGAATTGAAATGCTGGAAGATGGTGAAAATACAAAATAAGGAAAGTTAAGTTGCTCTTCTCCAGAGCCACCTGCAGTCATGACAAGTGCAAAATCAGTGATTAGCTATACGATTTTGTGAAGTGGTAAACCAGGAGAGCAACAGAGTTCTGTACCAGCAATTATAAAAGTCAAAGCCATAAGGGCTTGCATTGTTTTGCTAGTAACAAGTGAAAAGGCCTGCCATCATCTAGCAGACAACAATGAACATTAATGGCCTGACTTTCCCCATCATAAGCCATACAAGCAACTTATCTGCGGCTCGTCAATGGGATTGGTGCCTCTATGTGTATTTAAACATTATGCACGATTTATGCGATACCCACGAGTGGGCGTGATATGAAGAGAGGTGATCGATATAACAAGGCTCAACTTTAATACCAATACTGCCACCTTTTGTCTGGGCTAAGGTGTACGCACAGGAGGAAGGTGCACACGGAATGAACTTTGCTTACTTTCGTAAAGGCCCATGCTTTTATTTTGTGGACTTTAACAAAACAGTTTATTAATTGTATAATTAATTACATTAAATAAACTTCTTTGGTGTATGCATGTCATTTTCAAAATATGTGCGGTATTCATAACGGCAACAACGACAGCGTTCAAAACAGTGTACCGGTTTAGTCAACTTCACCCACGCCAGTGTATACTGGATACCACATGCTACTCTACATAGTAATACACAGTGTATAAGCCAGCATATGACAATGACTATATCTGGCACTACACAGTCACATGACTAGCAAGTTCACAATCACCTGGATCTTAGTGAAACGTTACCATTGATTGCATTAATCTGTGGAATACAGCACACCGCAAAGCTCCAGCTACAAATTGAGAATTTGGCCACTATTATGGGTCACTCGCATCCTTGACACACTGATCATTTCTGTATCTCATTTGCTGGTTCTTTCTAGTATGTCCAGCACAACTTGCTTCCAAAATGCAATTCCTGAATTAAAAGATATTGATTTGTAATCATAAAATGGCAGAAAAATATTAATTATTGTGGCTGGAAGAAAATAATAGATTTAGATCGATCGATTGATCTCTGTTTGTCATCAGACACAGCGCCTGCAAAAAAAAAAAAAAAAAATCGGACGCTAAATGTAAAAATTTCACAAATATAGATCAATAAAATTACCTCTCCAAACAAATATATTCAAAATGATGAGATCTTGGTTTGGTCAGTTATAAAGAGTACGCTAGCATCATTTACTTAGTTTTGCTTTGCCCGAGCATGAAATTCAAATCACTGAAAGTGCGAAAAAAACTAAATGCATTGTTTATAAGAAATATCTGCCATACCCAAGATCTGTGCAGTAGAAAGGAGTAATAACATTGGCTCCAGATTCACCACTGGATGACAAACGGCCTGCCTCCCTGGCCTCCCGTTCTGGGTCCACCGGAGAGCGGGGCAAAATGTACAGCTCCTGAGAGTGGTCATAGCGCCCACGAACCTTCACCCGCCTGTACTCCAGGCTGTTCAACTCTATTGGACTGTAGCACAAACATGGTGTTTTGTACACAATGCACTGTCCTGTAAACAGTAATTTCATAGCACTAAATATAAGCAACAATATTCATGAATCTCATTTCTCCTGTCACCAATCTTATTCACAACTGTATTTGAATTGTCATAGTCCCCAATTAATTCTGATACTATGCAGAATTTATAAATGGTCAGATATATAGGGATATCTTAAATATTGTTTAAGAATTGGAGTGTTTACAAATAATAATATGTGCCAGTATCAGTAATACCTACTCCACAGGTAGATTAACAGGTTCTGCTGTGGTAAGACTGTTCAGGTCGGCAATCAGCTGCAATTTCCACTGTCGGCGCTTCACCTAGATTCACATACAGTCAGGAGTAGCACAGTATTTGTGACATAACCTTATTATTCGATAGGCAACAGACCAGAGGCGAATGAATATAAAAATGTTCTTGCATCTACATAGAAATTCTGGATAAAAAAACAATTCTCCATCATCTGTATTTTGATATGCAGCAGTGCCTATCTGGATCCGAATATAACCGCACCTGCCATGTTCCAAGGCCAAACGTAGAGACAGGTATCAGCAATAGGATCCATTTGAGCACAGTGTCCTCTCCCTTCTGAGCTCCAGACACTGTGGAGCTCGACTGTCGACAAGGAAAGACAAACCTACCTGGAGACATAATCAATTGTCAGCAGTGGTTAAGGACATAGCGAAGTCATTTGGGCCCAGTCCACCCGTACACAAGTGTTTTTCAAAATGTTGCATTTCATCCACACACAAACTGCATTATCGGTCACTGAAAAATGACCTTTTGGAGAACGCCTTCAAGGGAGGAGATTTGGGTCATATCCAAAACCTCTGTGACGTCACGGACGAACATTTGATAACAAAAATTATGAAAAAAATATTTAAGAGGCACTGAACTCCAGATGTCATTGGCTGTTTTGGTGCCTGGGATGCACCTATTCACAGTTAAATGAGGAGATTCATTTTCAGCCTGGAATGTTAAAAATGGCAAATGAAATTTCTTTGTCATGGACGGACATCGATAAATTCTTCGCAAACTGTGTTTCGAGTTTCAACTCACATTCCATCAAATAATGTAAATGAAGTTTTATAACTCACTGCCAAAAATGCGTAATACTGTGCAAGGTATATAAAAGAGGGAAAAGCTATAGCTTGGGATCATCAGTGTAATTAATGAGATAATATCGCTGTCAAGGACGGACGTCACGGACAGACATCACTGAAAATGACTGTGACCCAACATCTGTTCCTACCTTTTGTTTGTAATCTACCAAGATAGAACTGAATCATGTTATAGGCATTTTGGATTGAAAGCTATTAAAAGGGTGCAAAATTGTGAAAAACAAAATCATCACTGACCAATGTCATGGATGGACAGAGGCTTGCTGAAATCATAACCTTGTCAAAATTTCAGAATCAAGCAGTACCTCAGATCTTGAAATGGTCTCTCCAGCTCACTCTCAAAGTTTAGTTTATGTAGAGGAAACTCATACAACCACCGTTTTCACTCATCCCAAAAACACATCTATACTTTACACCAACAGTATTTAATTACTTGCGCTTAAAACAATGTGAGCTGATTTTCTCAAGCTGGAAGGATGTATGGTTGTAGGATACCAACCTCACACAACGTTGCAGTATTCTTGAGTCAGTGGGCCTGTCGTTGGTAGTACAAAGTGCTCAGAACTCCAGCGCAGCGTGACGACGGGAGCCACACAGCTCAATCGCTGTGTCGAAAATCGCCACTTTGGGTAGTTTGGGTAAGTGGCACCATAGCCACTTGAAGAAAGGGAGAGCCAAACTGGCCGTTTGCGGTAGTCGGGCAGGACAGCCACACAGGGGGCAACCACAACAATTGTTTCTAGGCTGTGGTATAATTCATGCGCTGATTCCCTGTAGTCTCGGATGTTCACAACTCAGGCATATTGTTAACACCGCTAGGTTTCCAATTTCTGAAATTTGCAAACAGGACTGAGCGCCGTTTAGCTGCTTTGTGTAAATACTTCATTGGTCTACAAAGAGGTTGCCAATCTCCAAGAGACATCACTGACAGTATCAAAAGACACTGCAGATAGTGACTTTTCTCTATAGCACAATACTGTTATGGACACTATAGCTTGAGGTTAGTGCCATTGTAGACAATGACAAAATGATTCCAAGAGGTACAAAATTCTAAATTGAATATGGTTGGAGTAATTAACACCCTTTGTCGATTTCTGTTGACTATTTTCTGTGATCTTGGCTGGAAAAAAATATGATACCTGCACATATAAATATGCATTACAAAGTAATTTTCTAGGCAAGTTTTGTAGTTCTTAGTTAGCCAATATTCATGACAAGGTTTGGAAATTGAAAGTAGGCCAAGTACCACAATATCTCACAAAAAAGGAAGTAACACGATTGCTAATTCAATCCTGGTACTTCTTATCCAGATAAGGTGTAAGTAATGCAAAACATCAAATTAAAAGTAACAGTGAGATGAGGGATTGCACCGCTGAGTATGTTTATCGAGATCAGCTGGATGTTTGTCTGTGACACATTTTACTTGTCCGTCCATGACAAGAAATAAAAATAGGACCAAGGGTCCTGTAGCTTACTGGCAAGTAGTCTTATAGTGATGAAGTTATGAAAATTTCATGTGAAGTTTGGCATTTGGATCAATAAAAATCAATGTCAAGGCCACTAAATAAAAGTTCACATACATTTATAGGACCTCCTGTAATACAAACACAATCTTAAACTCAGAAGCAGTTTTGGTGATACGAGTCATTGAAAATTAAATATGACAATTGTGAAATTAAAGGTCACAGAATGTCAAGTTGCGGTCAGCAAATGGACTTCATATATGACTTTCTAAATGTCTCTATACAAACCTTGGCTCAATTGGTGACCATTGTGGTGATACAAGTCACTGAAATTTCACTGACAAGTTTGACCCTCAAAGGTCACTGTCAGCCAAGTTGAATGTCACAAATGAAAGTTCATACAGGACTTCCTCGATGTTGGTGACATCAACCTAGGCTCCATCTATGATCAATTTAGTGATAGAAGTCATTGAATTTTCACTAGGTCACGTGACCTTTGAATATCCATACGAAGGTCGCCAAATGAAAGTTGATATATGACTTCCTATATGTCTCTAATACAAACCTAGACTCCATCTGTGACCGTTTTGGCAATACAAGTCATTGTAATTGTATCATGTCAAGTATCACCTTCAAAAGGTCACCAACAGTCAAGTTGAATGTCACCATATGAGAGTTCATATGTGACTTCCTATGTCATTAACACAAACCTAGGCTCCATCCTTTTCAGTGACAGAAGTCATTAAATTTTATCTTGGTCAAGTTTGACCTTCGAAGGTCAATTGGAATGTCACCAAATGAAAGTTCATATATGACTTACTATACGTCTCCAATACAAACCTCCACTCAATCTGTAACAATTTTGCTGATACAAGTTATTGAAATTTCCCTGTATAGTTTGGCCGTTCCAGGTCACTGAAGGTCAAGTTCAAGGCCACCTAATGAAAGTTCATACATGACTTCCTGTAAGTGCTCCATGCACATATGTTCCCAATCTTCAATATTTTCAAGCCAAGAAACCTTTGAAAATTGCACCATTTTGCTTCACCTCAAGTTTGACATTTCAAGGTCATCTGAGGTCAACTTTAACACAACCAAAATATAGGTCATATATTATTTCCTATATGTCAGTGATACAAACTTAATCTCTATCTGCAACCATTTACCTCTCACAGGTGATTTGGCCCAGTCTCCATAAGACCCAATGTTAAAGTACAGCGCCCCCACTCGACCCACTTCCATCGATTCAATCAAAATGGCACTCGCACTGAACATAAAGTGTATCAAGGTGAGGTGATTTAAAAAAAAAAAGTTATCGGACAGTTTTGAGAAATAATTTTTTGAAATTTCAAGTCATATCTTTTAACATTGTTAAATTATTCCCTGACTTCGAGTTTGACCTTTCAAAGTCATCTGTGGTCACATTTAATATTAAAAAATATAGGAAGTCATATATGACCTATATGTCGAGAATACAAAATTAATCTCCATCTGCAACTATTTGGCTTCCACGGGCCATCTTGCATATTCATAAAGTACAGCGCCCCCAATAGACCCACTTCCGTCAATTCAATCAAAATGGTGCTTGCACTGTACATTGATGGTACCAAGTTCAGTTGATTGGCTGATTTAGAAAAAAAATTATCACGCAGTTTTTAAGAAATAATTTTTTTAAATTTATCAGTCCTATCTTTAACATTGGAGCCAAAATTTCAAGGGCCCATAAAACGGACAAAAATTATCCAATCAAAAATCCGGAAAAAAAAAAAAAAAAAAAAGGTCTGGAGATATGGTCTAGTATTATGTTATTGCAAATTTACACGAAAATTCATCAGGCCAAAAAAAAAAAAAAAAAAAAAAAATAAAAAATGTTCTGGACAACAGACTACAGACGCCACAACACGACAATAGCTTATCGGCCCATAGGGCCGGTAAACTAAAAATGGATGGTGCAAGCTGGCCTTGCAATACATTTGCACGACTTATCATACAACACCCATAGTACCTTGCTAAGGATAGAAATATACCTCACCTTTATTTATCTACATGCATGTGTTAACAAACACTAAAAACACAGATAAAATCTACTCCAAGCATGTCCATCCGTGACAGTCAGGGACATTTTTCAAAATATTAGAAGAGGGTCAAAATATTTATCAGGATTTATATGCTTTGGAAAAGCAGTGTATGAAGAATCACAAGAAATGGGAGATTCTAACCTTCAAAATGGTACCACATTTGTCTCATTTGGATGGGTATGGCTTTAGAGACATGTGTTTGAAAGACAAAAATTCTTCAACAGTGACAAGTCCAGCTTTTTTGAGTTCCCACTTCATGGCATACGACCACTTCCCTTTTGTGATATCATAAAGGACAGACATTGAAATGGCTAGTAATGGCAAATTGGCTGTGCTCCTGGTTACATTATAGAGGACTTTCAAGTTCAAGACTTCAAGAGATAACATTGAACAAACACTGAACAATATAGACATCCAACCTCTCCTAGAGTTCAGCAAGCATCCTGAAATGTGTAACCTGTTCCCTGACACCCTAAAGCCATAGCAAATCATACAAATCAGCAACTGGATGTCAGTTATAAAAACCAACAGGTATACCATTGCAGCTCTCAAAAACAGGCCGGGGGATGACTGCATTGGCAATTTGCTTTGTTGCGACATTTGACAGACTAAAGCAGTGGTTACCAAACTCAGTCTGCGTTCGAGTAGTCAAAAAATTACATCCGATCGTCTAATTCTTAACCACTTTTCTTTAACTTCAATGGAAAATATCGTGAGGTAAAGGAAAGGTGTAAAGTGGAATTTATAAAGCCTTAGGAAGACAACTGCGCTGCTAAGAAAATCCAAATGCACTTACACTTGGAAAGGAGATTGTGCGTCTCTCATCGTCCGTCTTGTTCGTTTGTTTTCACGATTGGCCAGATAGTTGGTCGTTGCTCTAAATATTGGGGCCGCATGGAATTGTGGGATTGCATCGTCTCCTTTCTTTTAAAGCACTTTGCTTTAATATTTACAGAATTTGAACATAATTACCATGTCTGCCTTGTAAATACCTCTAGGTCATTTTCTAGGGATAGGGAAATTTCCAGAGCCAAAATGACCATTCGAATGCAGCCTCAGTCCATGCAACCTTCATGCATGCTGCTTTATATCCAACTTCAATAGCAGTCCCCAAATTTAAACAAGCTGTAATTTCTTTAAAAATTATGCGCTCATGATAATTAAGAAGGTAAATCATCCCATTAAGTATCTTTAAGCCATAAATAGCATTGGAATATAAAAAATGAAATACAATGTAAATAAAATAAAATAAAATAGAATCCTCAAGCTCATGCTGTGCTGAATGCAATTTGCGGCAAACTGCATAAAGTAGCAAGATATCGAAGACTTAATGGGATTTAATCTTTGTGGTAGAATACTTGTCAATCTCACTGGAATTCTTCACCTAAAATTCAACAGTGTAGCTTTGTCTCATAACAATATGCTTCATCAACAAATTCATTTTACTGATGGTTAAGTTGGTGACCAGGTACACCATACTATACACTTATAGTATTCCTTATAGTATTCACCTTAGGCTTTAGATAATTGTATTAATTTACCTCTTTCTGTGTACTTTTCTGCAAACTAAAATGTATCGATTGGATGCAATACAGACCAATTGGCATTAAGGCATTCCCACTAAAACGCGGTTCTTCATGGCTTCCATCAGGTGATTTACGAGTTTAAGTATTCCCACCGTAAAACGTCAAATTTTTCCTTACGAAGTACATCTTGTTGAAATGCTTGGGTTGCTTCTGCAAGTGGCACAAAAACAGCATACAAAGGGTCCTCCTGGACGAGTTTGAGAACCACTGGATCAGGGGGACAGTGGAGAGTTCACAAAGCTCCTGAGAATCCCTTCATTCCCGGATTAAGACCAAATAAATCGATTAGCCACCCGGAATGTCTTTTTTCCTTAAGTGAGGTAGCTAAATCCAATTGATAGAGAAATTACTGTCCCGAATAAATCTGCATGCGACAGCAGTTGATCGAGCAATTGATGCCACACCAAGTCAATGCATTCAAGTCAATGTCGCTGGCAGTAGCAGACGAGTTACTTACCCTTCAGTAGTGTCAAATGGAATTGCGTTAATATGGTCTTCTTGGGGTAAATCTGCAATAACATTCAAACACATAGTATTTAAGCTCCACTACGTAGTCAACTACACAAAAATGTTAATTCCAATTCCTCATCACAAATAAGCTTTTCGCGTTAACGTTAATTAAATTCAGTTTGTGCAACCTTGCATAAGATAGACAAGCTACATGGCGAAATTCACGACGCGGATGCGACAGCAGACTTACATGACTCCTCACGGTCTTTAAGATGTTCAAGGATGACGCCAATGAAAACTTTAAGCCGCTCATTTCACCGAAGAACTTGCTGCTTCATGTAAATAATATAACGCAACGACACTGCTGTAGCGCGGACGTTTCTCCAGCTGACATGGTACTACAATATTGCTGCAAATGTTTCCCGTCTGAGTCGGGGGAAAGCATTTGGTGTTACCACATCCTAAGCCAATGAGAAGGCATTGCGCCTGAGCCCTGACGTAAGCACGTGCAGCTTTCTTAAAATCCGCCTGGTTTCTGACTCGTGTGAGAACCATCATGAAGTTGGCAAATGTAGGATTCGACCTATGAGAAAAAAACACGCGCTTGCTCACACTTTTAATGCCAATTCAAGTTATCTTATACTTCTCCTGAACTTGTTTTTAATATTTTAGAGAAAATACATCAAGATATGTGATGCCTTAATAATGTTCTTGCCTGTTGATTCCTCCCTTCTGCGTCTGATCTTCCACCTGAGATATTGGGGGGCTTATTGGACGTCGCTTGTATAAAGCAGCAGCTTGTTAATTTCTCGTACCGATTATCCTGTTTAAGGTAAGTGCATGTCTGATAATGAATTCTCTTTTGCTTGTTTTTGTTAGCGGCATATTTAACTGAAACTCAGACAGCTTCAGGGAGAATTTTTATCCTGGCTGATTGCTTATGGGCAATTCCTTGTTAAATTGACAGATTTTTTAGAAAATTTTCCCGTCTGACCATCTTGGCTTTGTTTAAAACTTCTTGCGAGTACTGTCATTGTACGCAACTTCTAGTGCACGGAACAATTTTTTTTTTAGCGCTTATGATTTTTAGTTGCTGAGAAGCGGAGACTTTAAAACAGGATCGTGGACGTTATGAACAAGTGTAGCTACCCGGTTTCGCAAGTCATTACTTTTGAACTATTCGTCCTTCGTGTTTTACATTTTCAGGGATTGTGCGACGCCATTTGATGATGTTAACTTATGAAATGGTTGGACTATACTTGCTTATTTGCCAAGTAATTGCTTGCTAAAGAAAATTTATTTAAAAGAATGTTGTGAGGCAAACTAAACCGCACCGGATCTTTTAAATTTTTATACGTTATACTGATTTTACAGTGCTTTCTGAGCAACTGTGTGCATGTTTTAAAGAACTTCTCAATTTTTGATTTATGAGGCATTAACAGTGAAGAAAAACTGTAAACCTATATTGCAAGTGCACATTTCCCTTTCTTGACAGTCCTCCCTAAATACTGGAAATGGCATGTTTTTTCATTGGTAAAGGCACAATACATGAAGCCGCTATCTCTGAAAATTTCAAACCTGTAGCATGAAGATTTCAAAATCAATGACTAATGGAATTTAGCAATTTTTTAGCAGCACTATTTTAGTAGGGCCGCTACATCTCCCCCCCCCCACATTTTATGTGGAATTTTCCACATCCCAGAAATTATTTGTACACTAGTTGTTGGGGGCAATGAAATTGTTGACATAAAGTACAGAGCAAATCTAAGGTAGTCAGTTGAGAGGCCTCTGTTTATTTGACATGGAATGACCCTTACAGCTGCATTTTGCCACCCATAATTTAAATGTTGTCAAATTATCACAATGGTCAGATAATGTTATTCAAGCAAAGACATGATTGCAGATCATAAAATGTATCGACTTCATTAAAAGTATTACTGAATTATTAGAAGTACTAAAAATTGTCTTATTAGTAAGGTGTTTGGCTGGCTGGTTCCTCTAAAAAAACAAATCCTTGTTTCATTACACAAACAAGCTTGCCCTTTTAGGTCCTAAAGATGACGACAAGCCTTGCTTCGAAGGACACGTTTATGCAAAAATTGGGCAGCAAAGTATGTGCTTCACAAAACCAAGAGCCAAGGAAAAGACCCTTTGGTAATTACTTTCTTACCCATGTATCGCATTCTGTTTACAGAATGTTTTTATTTGCATCTTGAAATATATATATTTTTTTACATTTTTCTCATAGTGGATATTGATTTATTTCACTGAACAGCATTAACATGTGATCACACTGGAAAGAAAAATTCTTCCCATTTTTCTTAGCTGTGGTAGTTCAATAGTTTTGTATGTATTCCAAAAGAGGATTTGTTTCATCTGTACATTTCAGTTCCATTTCGGCATGGAGGTGAGGTTGGTGTCCCAAAGAAGAAAAAGAGGAAACAGTATAAACATGCTGGAGGGAACCACTTTAACAGGAAGGACCAGAAACAACCAGTGAAGACTGATGTGCTGCCTGTAGTCAATCCAGTGCAGCCAAAAGCAGCCTCTTGTGCTTCGCTGAATGTGATGAAGGCTAACGCTCAGACTGGTGTGGCTCAGGGCAAAAAAGGTAAAAGCCAGACTGTGTATGTCACTTTAACAGAGTTAGACTAGCCCCATGTACATGGAGCACTTGTAATCAGATTGTAGGTCAATCACAATGAAGTGTCCTTATATAAACGCCGCGATCTGAACGAAATGTCCCGATCCGGCTTAAAATCAATGCGGATCGAAAGAGGTGGAGTTGATTTTAATCAATTCAATGGCCATGTAAGGGCTTCTACAGATTGCCTGTGCACTTGTCTCTTTCTTTTTCTGGTTCGGTAGGCCATGCACGCCATGGCATTTTATTCACACTTGCAGGCAAACATGGCGGGATCCAGAAAAAACTGTTCAGCAACGGAGACTGTTTCTCTTAAAAGTTTTTAAAGAATTGAAAATGGTGTTACTGCCAGTATGGCTTCGTCTTGTCCATGGGCAAAACCAGTTAAAATGGCAACAAGTTAAACTACAATGGCAACTACTTGGAGATTTTGCAGGTGGAACAGTTTGTATGTCTATTCTGATAGCAGCCTCCATTTCGGTCATATAAACGTCAAAAATCTATGATCACTTTCATGTAAATGATGCATTCAGATTCATCGATCCTTGCGACTCCGAATAAAAAAAGTGTTTACATGTAAACATTGCTTTTAACAAGAAGAGATGCTTGGATTATGTCTGCCTTTATGAGATTGCTTTCATTACTTACTGATTTTGTTCATCAGGTATAAAACCAATTGATCAGTCCTTTTCTGCTGTGGATATTTTGCGCCAGAGACTACACGAGAAGATTGAAGAAACCCGTGGATATGTATGTATTCAAGTAATTATGTGTACTCCTGCATCAGTTTGAGTAATTTTTTTCTCTGTTTTATCAAATTTCTTTCATACACTGGGCTCCATAATTACTGGCACCCTGACTGGCAATGCACAAACAATGCAAAAAAAAATAAACAATATATTTATGGAACTGGAAAAGGAACTGGCTGCACCAACGTGTGAAATACAGCCATCTTTTTTAATTTATGTTCCTCCGACCGTTTTCTCTTGGGCTGTTTTTCACCCATTGCAAATGCTGCAATGCCATGTCTCTCTTTACTCTAACTGCGCATGCTACGCAACCTGCTACTGCCCCCTCCCTCCTGTGTCTGACCTGTGCACGAGTATGAACCTGCCCCTGGGTGCCAGGGGATGGACCCATGGTTACCCATGGAAATTCAGAGCCCACGCTGTGTATTGAAACCAGATTTTTTTTCAGCATGCTCTCAAAAGTGACAGCTTGCTGATGGTGAGGAGAAATGCAGTGATTTTGAGAAAAAGTGCGTGGATTATAACTATATCTTTAGTGTTTCAATGAAGAAAAAAAAAACGCTGTGCGTCGGGGTTCCTTCCCCATGAAGGGAGATATTTTTATTATTAAGCGGGTGCTTCCCATCCTTAAATGTGATTGGCTGAGCCGCGTTCCATGCCGGTATAAAATCACTGTAACCCACTGAATTCTGAGGCAGGCTGCAGCACAAAATATCCCTGCGCGCAACCAACTACTCGGCGCTGAACTTACCTTTTGGGTTACGTTTGTTTAAAGACTTTTAGCTTGCCATTTCAGTGTTGACGAAGTTTAGCCTTTTAACCCGCTAACCAGTTGGCCATCTACCTAGCTAGCTATTGCATTACAGAGTTCGATATCATTTTAGGTTGCTAGCTACGTTGCTAACCAGCTTGCTATTTCCGTATTACAAAAAAAAATGTATATTGCTATGTTTATTTTATGGGATATGTGTAGGGTAACCACATCCATTGTAGTGAACGCTAGCTAGTTGACATGCTGGCCAGCAAACTAATGCACAATTCAACATATTTTCCTGGACACCGGCAAGTATGGAGGACAAAAGTCAGTCTTGGTCCCTACTCTCGCTGCTGGTTGTAATGATATGGCCGATCAGCGCAAGTTCAGAACAAGGAAACTCAAAAACAGAAACGAATGTAAAATTATTTAACGTGGCCTTTGGAAGCTCAAAGGAGACCTTCCAAATAGCCTGCTTTCATAGTATATCTAATGTTACATTAACGAGCCCAAATAGCTTGATGTGACATAAAAGCGCCAGCTGAAAAAGCAATCTTAGCGTCTGTGCTGCTTGCCAACCATTCTGTCCACTCTATCTTGCTTGGTGGAAGAACGAATAGTTCTCAATTTTATTGTTGCATCATTACCAATAAATTGTTGATTTTTTTTTTTTTTTTTTCTTGTGTTTTCATTTAATGATCTATATGTTGGGAAGCCGTTTTATAAAAGCAATAAGCCCCTTGAAGCAGTGCGTTACAGTGATTTTGTAACGGCGGAGGGGGCACTAAGGGGCACTCCACGTTATAAAATCACTGTAACCCACTGCTTCTCAGGACTTATTCCTTTAACAATCACTGGCTCTCTATACATTATCCTGCTTGGAACATGGCTAATACATTAAATAATGTGACACAAAATAATGATTAGAACATATTTTATTGATTTAAAAAATGTAACTGCGCGCAGGAAAATAAATGTGTCCATAATCCTCTCTCAACATCCCTGCCTAACAGTAGTTAATATTGAATTGGACATTTTGGTTAATTGTAAAGTGCGAGAGAGAGTGGCAGGTTTTGAGGGACGTTGATATTGAAAGTTTTCTCTCCGTTGATCACGCGATTTGCTGCACCTGAAAACACAAGTGCTACAAAAGTTGCAATGCAACAAAATTAAGCTACATTAGATGAGTCTTGTGGTGATCGAAATGGGTTCTCATGGAGAGGCTCGCTGCCACTACCCATACCCATCTGGATCTATTTAGGATGTGTGAACTAACGTTAATTGCGGCTGCTGTTGCTATGGCTTGGATTCCCTTGCAACGGACAGTAGCGCAGAGGTCATGCCTATGAAAATAAACACTGCAGAATTTTGGTATTTAAGAGTATTTAATTTTAAGTATTTAAGAGTACCATGTTCTAAGGAGGAATATATAGATGGATCATTGTTTGATTGGTGTAAGTGCGTCCAGTGGTGGCGCTGTAGCGAACAAATGGTCATAATTCTTAAACCAATTGTGCAAGCAACTTTAAATTTTGCATGCTTTATTATGGTGAAGGTTGCCATGAAAACCTGGAAGAACAAAGTGATAGTTCAAATAAAATGGCTCACATCAGCTAATTAAATTTCATTAGCCCGTATGCTCACCTAAGTTGTCATCTATCATGAAACATTATACTATATTTAAGGGTGTGTAAAAGGGCAGTCTTAATGCAAATAACTATGATTAGCCAAAGGGGTGGCACCGAGAGGGTACAACAAATTTGATTCCAATTGGCCAATATGTGGTGCTGTAGTTTAAAAAAAAAAAAAATGTAAAACTTCATATTTGTTTTCAACTATTTGACTCAATGGTTCTAATTTTCCACATTTCATCTCTGGATGAGGTTCAAATAGTCTTTCCAATGAGAAAATAAATGATTAAATATATGGCTGGTATTTGTCAATCAGGTCACAGCTGCTATTTCAAAGACATGGCAATGACTATTCAATGTGAAATTTGTGGGGAAAAGTATAGCATGCACAGTTATTTGCCATAAATTGGAAATTCTTTGAGAAACAATTAGTTTCCTCACTGCTTGAAAACTGATGATTACCTCATGTTGCTTGGACCCTGTAGTTACTGCTGGTAGTTTTGTTTTTTTTTTCCTACGCAAGTTACAGAAGGTGTCTTCACAGTCCCAATGTGTTCTTCTAAATCTGTCCAAAGCTATACTTGAGAACCAGAAAGTGTTGCAAAATGATGAGTTCACACCTTTAAGGTTCGTGAGATCAACCTTTGTTACAGTCATGTTGTCAAGGTTGAATGTTGACTCAATTCTAAATGATCAATATTGACAGTTCTGCTGTTCATGTTCATAAAATCAAAGATGCAAGAACAAGCACTGAAAACCATACAACAGTTGACCTGATGCTCTCATGTAGCTGGTACACCATTAATACAAGGCCACAATTCTCAGCCAAATTTGGCCTTATTGAGAGCTAGAACAGCATAAAGCTGAAGGTATATGGCCGCCTTTAAGGTTTTGATTTTTCATTGTGAGGAAGACAGACGTCTCTTGGGCATGTGTGAGACATTTACTCGAGGGGCTTTGCTTTGCCCAATAAAACCAGAGCCTGACCTCTCAGTGGATGAGTGATTGGTTCCTTTCTGAGGCATCAAGGTGCTGATAGCGCAAATTGAGATTCTGTTTTGCCTGTCTACATCCCAAATTAGGAAAGGTATGGATGTTGCGTAAAATTAAAATTGAAACTGAGTTTGACCCAAGCATAAAAAAAAAATACTACCTCTTGTGAGCTTACATAACACTAAAGCCTGAAATAAACCAAGTGAGCTATAGTGCCCATGGCACTATTTTTCATCATTGCCCTGATGCAGAGGCATATTAAATCATTTGTGAATCGTCTTGTAGCCATTACCTGATTCTTGACTATCTGCCTCGTTTGAACCAAGTTGTTTTGCTTTCTTCATGGTATTGTCTTACCTCATTTATATACCTTCGTAAATCAGGAAGTGATGTCATGGATGAATATAGTTCCTTAATACTTAGCTAGAACTTGAATGAGTGGAATTTGATACCTGATTTCATTCTGGTTATTTACAGTAAGCATTAAGGGTGCCATTAATTGTAAAATCGTAATTTGGAGGAAATTGAATTTAATTAAATTGATAAATGATTTGGTTGGTCCGATTGGAACATTAATATTGCAGTATTTCTCCCATAATGGTATTTAGAGATTCTCTGTAAATACATTTTTATATTAATTGTGCATTGCCAATCAGGGGTGCCAGTAATTTCTGAGCTCACAATATATCCCGTCAGGTTAAAAAGAGTCTAAAATATGTTTCACTGTGTTGAAACTTTGCTGATCACTGATGCTTCATGGGGCCTGTGGCCTGTGCTACATAGGCTTGTGATTATCCTTCAACTGAGCAAATTATATTTGCATATCAGCCTATTGGGACATTGTACATGCAAAGAATCATACTTCAACAAGCTAATGTCAATGTAAATAGTTTTTTTTTTTAAACTGCTGAATTTGCTCAAATGAAGAGGCTTTGCATGTTGCAAACAGATTTGTCTTGGACATACCCTGAGGTTAATTATGATCTCTCCAGGCTGTGGGAAGGATAAAAATTGACACCCTGCAGCATTAGTGTAAAGAAAATGATCCCATTTGAAAATGTACCCATTCAGTTTTGTGAGGTTTTCCGTGTTTACAGTCTTGACCCATAACTACTTAGAACCGTTTTAAAAAACCGATAACGTCTTCAGCCACGGTGAAAACATATGCTAGTATTAAATGGTTTCTTTGGTATTTACATTCTCTTTCAGGGTAACCCAAAGGGCTTATCATCAGAGGAAGTTGCAAAGAAGCGCGAGAAACGGAAACAGGAACGGGAAAGAAAGAAGAGAAAGAAAAAGGAGTTTCGGATGAAGGCACTTGCTGCAAAAGCTGGGGAGGGCAGTACATCTGAGAATGGAGTGGAAACGCAGGCGAGCTCTGCTGAATCGCCTCTGCCAGGGAAAGAGAAGTCTACGGTGGTCTTCAACAAGCTGGAAGTGGGAGAAAAGTTTAAGGACAAAGTTCAAATGAAGAATGAGAGGAGGAAGAAAGTGAAGGGAAATTTGACGCCACTGATCGGGAAAAACTACAAGCAGCTTCTCAGCCGTGTGGAGGCACGCAAGGAAAAGTTGGAGGAGCTGAGGGCCAAAGATGAAGGCAAGGCCAAGGAAGTGGAGCAGAAGATGAAATGGACCAATGTTCTGTACAAGGCAGAAGGCTTGAAGATTAAAGATGACGAGGACCTCCTGCGCGCCTCCCTCAAAAGGAAGGAGAAAATGCGCTCTCAGAAAAAGAAGCGTTGGGAGCAGCGAAGCGTGAATGTGCTGGAGAAAATGCAGCATAAACAGGACAAGCGTCGCAAAAATATCCAGAAACAGAAGCAGTGCAAAATGGAGAAGCGTAAGGAGAAGGCCCGGAAGAAGGGCCGTATTCTGCCAGAGGACTTAAAGTAGGCCTATAGTAGGCCTAAAGTGACTAACTCTGAATCCAAGATGAGCTGGAGACCCGACTAACCTATAGAAGAACTACAGACTCAAGTTGCTTCAAATAATTGCCTTTAGCAGACTAGGCTTTTTGCATAATGGAAAGTTTGATGTTTCCTGATTGTATTTCCTGTTGGGATGGAGTATGTGATTATGATGTTAATACAATGATTGAGTTCTTTGAACTGATGAAATTTGTATGCATCTTCTGATTTGAATTACACAAACTGCCACAACTTGTTTATGCTGTTCTTTTTCAAGCTTTTCATGCATAGAGATAGAACATGGTTGATTAATTTTCCTTTAAAAATTATTTTTATATGTGCATGATCCAAATTGAATTGTTGTCAGAGGTGGACATTCCAGAGGTCAAAAAGTAAAAGTCCCACCATGATTTACTTCCATCCATCAACTCAACCAGCTGATTTTCTTGACGAGTCCAACCTTTAGTCTGAAGGGCTGTTTTATTTAGCAAATCCAGGAGGTTGAAATTAAATACTGGGGAGGACTTTTACTTTCTGAACCTGGATTGTCCACCTCTGGTTGTTGTGTAACAGTGGACACAATTGCAGCAAACTTCTTCACATGGATCCTTCCCCTTCAGTTTTTGTGCTGCTATACATGGTGGATTGTATTTGCAACATGATGTAAATGCAGTGAGACATATTACTTTAATCAAAGGATTGGTAACACATGGATTGTTCTTTTCCCAATGTGTTCTTCTAAATCTGTCCAAAGCTATACATGAGAACCAGAAAGTGTTGCAAAATGATGAGTTCACACCTTTATGGTTAGTGAGATCAACCTTTGTTACAATCATGTTGTCATGGTTGAGTGTTGACTCAATTCTAAATGATCAATATTGACAGTTCTGCAGTTTATGTTCATAAAATCAAAGATACAAGAACAAGCACTGAAAACCATAACTGTTGACCTGATGCTCTCATGTAGCTGGTACATTATTAATACAAGGCCACAATTCTCAGCCAAATTTGGCCTTATTGAGAGCTAGAACAACATAAAGCTGAAGGTATATGGCCGCCTTTAAGGTTCTGACTTCTCATTGTGAGGAAGACAGACCGACGTCTCTTGGTCATGTGTGAGGCATTTACTCGAGGGGCTTTGCTTTGCCCAATAAAACCAGAGCCTGAACTCTCAGTGGATGAGTGATTGGTTCCGTTCTGAGGGATCAAGGTGCTGGTAGCACAAATGGAGATTCCGTTTTGCCTGTCTACAACCCAAATCAGGAAAGGTAGGGATGTTACGTAAAATTGAAACTGAAGACGGTGATTTGTAAATGGTCTTTGACTTGTTCTGACCGTACATTAGCACAGTAATGCTTCAACATTTTACCTTTATTAACTTTTATAAATTTATTTGGATTCTTGCCACATATTTCAAAAAGAAAATTGTGATTGTAAACTGTTAACCACTTTATAATGTTTCCATTATTTTTTTCAATAGTGAATAAATGTTCATGGATTGATCACACCAAATGATTGAGTGTTTTAGGAGTGATTTTGTCGTCTACTTCCTGCAAACAGTTCTTAAGGTATGCAATACAGCGTCTTGGTCACATTTGTGTTTCAAAATGTGCCACACGTTCTCCACTGGGCAAGCTGAACTAGTCTGCCTGCAGTCCTCTCATGCGCTGCCTTCTTGTGCAGCTATGCCTTTGTTATGCTTGCTGAATTATGTCTCTCCCCCCTTATGGGGGGGAACATATTGCTTTTGTCCGGTTTCCGTGTGTGCGCTGCGTTGGCGTTCCCACCATTTCTGGACCATGACTCAGAAACCGTTCTGTGTATTTCCATTAAAATTTGTGCACATTTGCATCATGTCGTCCAGATATGCCCTTTGCTATTTTGAGGTTATTAACTTTTTTAGTTTCTTCCTAAATGTCCTAACATCAATGAGGGGCTGCTGCATTGAGGTGGGGTGCGTCTGGAGCACATGAGCCCATTTCCTTCAAAAAAAGACCTTAAACGTTGGTTTGTTTGATCAGTATACACGTTTCTAGTGTGTAATGGTTCATTACAGGTGCCTCTGACCCCAAAGAAGCAGATTGCGCTTCTGGACACTTGACATGAGGTTTCCTTTTTGCACAGATCGGTTTTAACTTGAATTTTTGGATGTAACTACTTATTGTAGTACTTGACAAAGTTTTTCCAAAGTAATTCTGCTGTTAAATCACCTGATCAGACATGAAATTTCTTTATTCAGTGCATCTGAGTGGTTGGTGATCATGGGTATTGCTTTGGCTTGCAACCTTGCCCTTTACATGCAGCTATTCCTCCAGATTCTTTGAATCCTCTATGTTATGGACCATGGAGGGTGAAATATCCAAATCCCGTCTGTCATTCTTTGAGGAACATTCTTTTCAAACTTTTCACTGACTTGGTCATAACTGACAATGCCATTTAGCTAGTGGCTAAATACTATAAATGGTGACATTGTCAGCTAAGTGACATTGTCATTGTCACATTTGGCATCAAATGCTGAATAAGGATGTGATTTCACCCTTTACAAAGCATGACATTTGCGAACGTATGCCTCATTTGGAAACATTATGCCTCATTTATGAAGGCATTATACATGCTGTATAAAGCCTTTATGAGCAACACTTCATCTAAAGTGTGACTGTGTGTGGAGGTTCAATAATTAAATAAAATTAAATAAAAAGTCCATCAAAGGAGACCCAAAACACTCCAGCGGCTGGAAGCCTGTATTAAACAAGAGTGGGATCAAATTCCAATGGCTAAACTCAAGAAACTTGTCTGCTCAATGCCCAGACAGCTCCACTCTGTGTTAAAAAGAAGAGGGGATGCTACACCATGGTAAACAGGCCCCTGTCCAAACTTTTTTGAGACCTGTAGCAGCCATCAAATTTGAAATGAGTTCATTTTGTGGATAAAATGGTAAAGATTTCTCCGTTTCAACATTTGCTATGTTATCTCTGTTTTGTGAATAAAATACTGGCTGGTGTGATTTGAAAGTCATTGTGTTTTATTCAAAATTTACACTCTGTCCCAACTATTTTGGAATTGGGGTTGTACAATCCATGATGTTGCTAGTTTGAACTGCTGCATTTCTTCGGGAGATCCCCACAGCTTTTTTCACGTCTAGACTGGAATGGGCCTCATCCTGATCAAAAATTAATTTGTGTTCGCCGTATATGGCTGCTGTGACTCCGTTAAATGCATTGTCAAATCTGCGTAAGCTTCTGATTTGTGAAAACGGAGGAATGCCGATTTGCATGATTTTTTTTTCTGATGCAGACCACCTAAGAGCAGGTATAGATTTTTTTTTTTAAAAAAGCTACTGTACTTAGACTCATCAAACCTGAGGAATATTCATAATAAGAACTTAAAATACACTTGAAAACAGTGTCTCAGCTTTGTGTACTGTTTCCCTGATTAGTAAAACCAAAGAAAAGGTCAATTTAACACCGTTTTCACTTAAAGACCTAATAAGACCAGATCCTTTTAAAAAAAAAAAAAGCTTACCACTGTATTAAAAGACTCATCAAACCAGGACTGCATCATCCCAGAGAGGCTAACTATTCTTTAAAAAATAGCTTCAAATTTGTGAAACTTCTTTTCTAATTAGTGAAAAGAGATGAAAGGCCAATTATGTTTCTCCCTATACAGACCAACAATGACCAAATCTCGTTAAAAATTACAATACGTAAACTCAATAAACCAGGACTACATTTTATCCCAGACAATTAAAAGAATTTAATTTTAGAGAATTCAGTTTCAGATTTGTGAGACTTTTTCTGATTTGGTTATTGCTGTGATGTTCTAGTATGAAAAGGTAGAATGAGCTTTATTATCTTCACACAGGTACTGTAAATAAGTGACAAGAAAATAATTAAAAAGCCTTTTTTATGGCAATGCTCACAAACATTTTACATCAAAGGTAATCTATATCAGATACTAGTAATAAAAGTAGACCTGACTTACAATTGAAATTTCATTTTACACATATCAAAAATGTGAAGAAGTGGAAATGAAATGCGTCTTTGTTGGTACACCTGCTGTCGACAGAACACAACACAAGTACTCAAAAAAGCTGTGTCTGGGGCAGTTCATCGCTTACCTTTTCAGAGATATGAAAAAATACATTGCTCCCCCAAACAATGGTGATAAAATAAAATCCATAGTAACTTAGCATTTCAACAAGCAAAAGAAATCTGAAGGAATTACATCTTTGTGGGTACAGCAGCTGTGCATGAACACAAACACATACATTATTCATTGGCCATCTAAGAGGCATTGACAACCCAAATTTTGTGAGGCTAAGACAACATTCTGCCCCCAAACAATGGGTATAAAGTAAAATCGATATATGTAAAGATTCCAATAATGAAAAGAATTAATAAAAATATGATGTCTGTTTAGGTACAGCAGCTTACCATGTACCTTAAACCTTAAAGCGCCCATATTCCAATGATAGCGGTGTCCTTGAGCAAGCTTTGGACATAACGTTTGATGAATGAGACCCATTAGTAAAGTTGTGCGTAGATTTGCACATGAAAGCCTACGCTACTAAAAACCTAATCCGGGTTCATGAACACCTCAGGAAACTCAGATCTGATCGCAAAGACTTGTGTATGATCATGAATGCCAATCCATCATAAAGTGACAGCGCGCTCACGGTAATCAGCTATTGGCATAAATCCCTGCCCATCAATTGCCAATGACCACCATATAAGGATGTGTAGATGCATCCAGTTGACCTGTCAGTCATGGCGTAAACAAAGAAAGAGAGAGAGAGGGAAAAAAAAAATCCGAAGTGGAGATGGAAATAATTTCGGGTGAAGTGGAGTTAAGAAAAGACTATTTATTTTCATCTGTTAGCAGTGGTGTGACAGGGACAGGCAAAGCGAAGGCCTGGAGGGAGGGGATAGATGCTGTTAATGTTGTCTCTGTAGCGCAAAGAACCCTGTCCGAGGTGAAGAGTAAATGGTTTGATATGAAACTGGAGGCAAAGAAATGCATAAACGCACAAAAAAATACATTAGCCACAGGAAGAGGAGGCTCACAGTCACAACTCGTCCCATGAATAACAAAAGGTCGCAAAAGACATTCCTGATGAAACCTGTTTTTCTGCATCACGAAATACACGGTGACTGTAGTACTTTGTGGTGCAGAAAAACAGGTTTCATCAGTAACGTCACTTGCGACCTTTTGTTATTCATGGAACGAACTATCATCAGCAGACGAGCGCATCGCTGGCATAATTGGGGAGACCTCTCCGTCAGGAATTACACCTGACGGAGACATCGACATGCCTCCACTTTTATTATTAGGTCTCCTCAACGAAGTTGAGAGAGACTTATTGTTCTTATTAGGTATCCTCAACGAAGTTGAGAGAGACGTATTGTTCTTATTCAGATTATTATTATTATTATTATTTTGCACAATTTTGTCTCTCTTCTACAGCTTTCGCGTTTTGACCGATTGTCGTGAAACTTGGTGAGCTGGTGCATACCAATAGGAAGGGGTTCCAATAAGCTTTAATCCGAAATTTATTCACAACCAAAGACCACACGATTTGAAAGCTTATTGTCCTGTTTATTAAAATTAAGGAACGGGGTCGGCTTGCACAGCTTAGGGAGTTAAGACTCAGGGTGTAGGGTGAGTGTCGTCTGTCTCATTGCAGGGAGTTCTCAGGCTCTTATTGAATCGCCTGCAGTTCTTCTGCTGAAAGAGAGAGAGGGGTAGAAAAAGACTGGAGAAAGGGTTAGACACACACGCCTGGACACCCTGTTGGTTTTGTTTCTTATTGCCAAATAAACATTTGAGAATAACTTGAATGGTATGTCACTTTAATTTTTTCATTAGCATTATTACCCAATGTAGCAGATTTGCTTTAATTTGGAAAAGTGGGCCAAATGTGTTGAAAAATTTTTTGTCTACTGTTTTTCAAATAACGGCCCAAAATAAACATTTTCGCATAGGGAAATAATTTTAACACAATTGGAAATGGGTTTGGTTAATAGAGGGATAAGAAAGTATGGTGAGTGGCATCAGTAACATGTTACAGGAATTAGCATAAAGATGGATCATGTTCTTTGCAGTCTTTCAGACAAGTAATACAGTACAACTCAATATTTATACTTACAGTATGATACCCCACTTAGTCTTCTATGTTTAATTTTCCAAATTATTTGGCCTATTTGGCCAATACTTTCTGTTTTCAATTTTGTATTTGGTCCTCCAGCTTCCCTCTCAGCTAAATGAGCAGCAACATAATATTGACAAGTAACGGTCAATTGAATCTCAAATCCTAAAAACTCTAACTATAGATAACGCTTTAGTTCAGGGGGAGGGGCATTTGATTTTTTTATGATGGTCACCTGTGCTTGGCGTGCAGGGAGGAGGACGTTCGATGAAAAGTGGACAGAAAACGGCGTGAGTCATGTAAGAGATGTCCTGTTTTTCCCCTGTGGCGGTGGCACTGGGACGGGAGGGTGCTGCTCGCAACTTTTAGTGTTGCCGGCAGTGAAGACAGTTGAATAGGGGAGTTGTTCCTGAAGCAGGAGGGGAGGCTAGATAGCTCCTTTAGGCAGTGAGGGACCGATGGATGAATTGTACTGACTTTTGTCGAGGAATGAATTGCATTGATAATGTTGAGAGGTGAATTACTGGGGCCATCTGTTTTAAAGTGATTCTCTGACTTCACTGTCTGCAACCCACGGGGGGTGGGGGTGTTGTCGCCAGACCGGGCGAGAAGGGAACATTCAGAATATTTTTATGTTATTTGCCTTTTATGGTGTATTTTGTATTGCGCAATTTTTAAATAGATCTTAATATGCAGGATACTCTGCCAGGGGTTCTTTTAGAGTTAACGCTGTGGCCATGAGGCCTCCTGTATCTCCTTAATGGTAGAAATGGTTTTACACCGCCTGCAGTCGGGCGGGCTTAATTGTGCGCTGTGCAATTTGATGCTGTGTGTCAATATTGTGAGATGGGCGCTGTTTTCCAATGCAGTGATTTGTGAGTGTAGGCGGTTGCAGTGGTAATATTTAAGAGTATGCAGTGTGGATTCTATGGTGTTTTATGGATGTGTATTACGGGTTTGCTGTGCCGCAGTTGTAAGGGGGGCCACTTGTGGCCATTTCGAGAACTCTTTAGGGGCTTCTGGTTTGATTGTCTGCTCTTAATTTAATGGTCAATAAAGTAATTGAGTTTTCATAATAAATCCGCGCATGGGGTGTATTCTCTTGCCTCTGACACCGGACCATACCAGGTTAACAAAAGTGGTGGCAGCTTATACAATGTTTAATTAAAATGAAAGTTTATTACAATATTAATAGCGATGTATCAGCAACTGATGGCTTTCTGCCTTGACATTTTGTAACGTCAACTTGAGTATAATAGCTAACGTTAGCTACCTTGTACTCAAAGAGCACCTTACTTCACCACCTCCACTACTATAGCCAGTCTGATGTTATATTTACGCTAATTCTCTAACATTTCACTCCTCCACCCCACTCAGCAAAAAACCACTTTAAGAAGCCTTTTTCTCTATTGCTGTTGTGGATTTTCTTCAACATATTGAGATTCCCCCATCCGCAAGCAATTGGAGAGACAGATTCTGAAAAAGAAAAATTAGGCTTTATTGTGTCATGCTGATAAATGTATGTAATGGGGACCCCAGGAAAACGAGCTGATTGCCTTGGCATCAGCTAATGGGGATCTTTTAAATCAGGGGTCCCCAATCTTTCCCAGAAAGGGCCGGTGTGGGTGCAGGCTTTCATTGCGGCTAAGCAGCTACACACCTGATGCTACTAATCAAGCTTATTAGTAAGGAGTCCAGGGGTTTATTAGTAGCATCAGGTGTGTAAATGCTTGGCCGCAATGAAAGCCTGCACCCACACCGGCCCTTTCTGGGAAAGATTGGGGACCCCTGCCTTAAGGAATTTGATGCATGCACATCACAGTGGAAACTTACAGCCACACTCAGCAAGATATATACAGAGATACAAAGACAGAAAATACAGCCAGATGAATATGATAAAAAGAAAAAGATACCAGTGGATGAATTCAATGAATATCAAATTATTACAAATAATTCAATTGATTATGTTTTTCAGTAACAAATATTGATCAAAGCTACAGAAATCAAATACATCCTCTGATTATGTTTTTTGAATCAACTAAACAGAAGCCTGCTTACTACAGAACAACAGAAAACTACAGAAGCGCCTTGCTTGTGTGTGTGTGAGCTGCTCATGCATGTGTGAACTGAATTGCTTGTATATGTGCGTTTCTCCGTGTGTGAACTGCTTGTATGTATATTTGTGTTATGTTGTGTGTGTCTGGACTGCAGTATGTGAACCACTTGTATGTATGTGTGTGTGTGTGTGTGTGTGTGTGTGTGTGTTATGTGTGTGTCTTTTTGCTGCCTACATAATATGGTTATTGATTATTAGTATGAGCAATGAAATGATAAAAAAATATATATAATCAATATTAGTGAATAAAATGAATAATGCTGAAATAAAATCTTCAACATTGCTTCGTTGGATGAAATGACACAGAGAACGGCGTTTTCCATTATGCTGCTGCTCATGGTTGGCGCTAGTAACTGTGTCACTAACTGTACATAGCTAGTATCTTAGCCTAATTTTCTGCCCTTAAACGTTCAATATATCTCGAATTGTACAGGGGAAAATCCAGGAAAATGCTTCACTGTACATATTAATTCAATTCAGATGTGCTGACAATATACAGTCCAATTCTTTAATCGTCTTACCTTTGGAAAGATCATCACTAACGGTCCATTCTGCTTCATCTCAGCTGCTGAACTAGTCTTCGTCGCTAACTTCCGGGAACTATTGGGAGACTCCACAACCCGCCATTACTGTAAAAAAAATTGGTCCATTGGAATGAATGGAGTTGACACGACCATAGACATAATATACGTAGATACCTCATAGACTGACGCTGCCTATTGGAGCTGACGTTATAGCACGTCGCCATTTTGATGGGTCCCCCAAATGCCCCCAGTGCATTTATTTCTACGGAGGAAGGTGTATGCACAACTACAATAATCATAACTCCTTGAAATTTTACCCGATTTTTGCAGTGTTTGGTTTGTTACAAACGCCAGGGATGTAGTTATGAAACAGGACGCTGATGACACAAATTTAAAATACGTGCTTTCATGCTGAAATACTTTTGTCTTTGTGAAAGAGCATAATACAGACACATGGTATGGCATATTAATAAATGTTTTAATGTCAGCCCAACTAGTTCCAAAATTCACCAGACGCTAAAAACACGAGCACGATAAAATATGTATGATATTCGCCATATCCAATACTCGCTTCAAATACTCGCTCCGTAACCTATATTCACTGTTTTAATGCTGCATTCGGTAACGCGTCCCACGAGCCGTGTTTTTGAGACACGACTGGTGAATTTTGTTCTTTTAACCTCACAGTCCGAATGACCCTTCCTCGTACCTGCGACTTTAATTCAGGACACGACTCGTGTTTACTAGTGTTACCGAACGCAGCATTATTCACTTAGCTAGTTCACTAGCTAGGGTAGCAAACTAGCTAGCTAGCTATTACGCTATCCTATCTGGTGATATTTACGCCAGCGAACCACCTAGCTAGCTAGCTTGTGAGCTAATCGCATCTTGTGCACATAGCTAAACCGATAGAAACAGCAAATGGTTAGTTTACTGTCACTTACTGTAATTCAGTAAGCTAGCTAGCATGACTATTCAATAAATATCACCAGCAAAGCTAGCGAAATAGCTAGCTTGCTAGTACGCTAGCCTAGCTATCAAGCCAGCTAAGTGAATAAAAACAGTGAGTAGCCAGTATTTCACTTCCGTCATGCCAAGGGCACTTCTGTCAAGCCAGGGGCTGCATTTCAAAGTGTAGGCTGCAGCCTTTGAAGACAGCAGCCTACATTATGGCACAGGTGTACTGGTACTGTCAGCATAACACACATATAATGCCCATAATTATTGTTCAATCTTACTTGTGAAAGGTAATCCCACGTGATCTGCTTTCAGTACTGCGCCGATTATTACAAACGGAGGCTGCTCAAAATACGTGCATTGCTGCTCTATTTGCATTTACTTCGATTTGCTCTGGTGCTAGCCTAGAGTGAGGAGACCCATCCAATATGGCAGCGACGCTGGATTACACTCCAGTACGTAATGAGGTGTCTACGTATATTATGTCTATGGACACGACTCTCTGGGTGCATCTCAAAGCGTAGGCTGCTGCCTTCGAAGGCTGCATTTTAAGGGGTCGTCACTTAATTCCATCTGCCTAACTGACATTTGGGTAAGAGAAAAGGATAAGTTTGGGATTAGGTATAGGGCTAGGTATTAAAGTTAAGGTTAAGGTTGGGGAAAACAGTGACAACTCGCTTAAATCAAAGCTGTTTAATGGCGATGAAATGACATTACGTCAGTTTGGCAGAAGGGATGAAATGGTAACCCCTAAAAATAAAGCCTTCGAAGGATGCAGCTTCAGCTTTGGGATGCACCCAGGGGCTTGTGTCACGTCAGGGGCTTCTGCTCCGGGGCTGCAGCTGGATAGTGTTGCACGGAAACATCTGACTTGAAAGTAGTTCTGACCATTTCAGTCCCATATGGCACTCGAACATGACGGCGAACATTATGGCACGGGTGTACTGGTACTGTCAGCGAGACGCACATATAATGCCCAAAATTATTGTTCAATCTTACTTGTGAAAGGTAATCCCACGTGATCTGCTTTCAGTACTGTGCCGATTATTACAAACGGAGGCTGCACAAAATACGTGCATAGCTGCTCTCTTTGCATTTACATCGATTGGCTCTGGTGCTAGCCTAGAGTGAGGAGACCCTTCCAATATGGCGGGACACTGGATTACGCTCCAGCACGTAATGAGGCGTCTACGCATATTATGTCTATGGACTCGACTCTCTGGGTGCATCTCAAAGCGTAGACTGCAGCCTTCGAAGGCTGTATTTTAAGGGGTCATCACTCAATTCCATCTGCCAAACTGACATTTGGGTAAGAGACGAGGATAAGTTTGGGGTTAGGTATAGGGCTAGGTATTAAAGTTAAGGTTAAGGTTGGGGAAAACAGTGACAACTCGCTTAAATCAAAGATGTTTAATGGAGATGAAATGACATTACTTCAGTTTGGCAGAAGGGATGAAATGGCAACCCCTAAAACTAAATCCTTCGAAGGATGCATCCTTTGAAGGCTGCATTTTAGGGGTCGTCACCTAATCCCATCTGCCGAACTGACGTGACGTCATTTCATCTCCGTTAAACAGCTTTGGTATAAGTGAGTTGTCACTGGTTTACCTAACCTTAACCTAAACTCTGACCATTAACCCAAAACCTACCGCTAAGATTCACCTTTTCCCTAAATGTCAGTTTAGCAGATGGAAGTAAGTGACGACCCCTAAAAATGCAGCCCTCAAGGTATGCAGCCTAGGCTTTGAGTAACGGCCTCTCTCTTCGTGCCTCTGGCCCAACTAACGTTTCTTGTGACGATGAATATCTGAGACGACGTCGCGTAGATGAGCTGTCCGACAGTGGGCAATCTGCCTTTCTACCCAGCTGGTACTTAGCGAGTCAGCTATAATTTGGTATGATTTTATTTCCACGACCACGTACTTGGTTAAAGAGGGTAATTAATGTCTGTGGAATGTCCAAGAGTATTCGATCGTCTGCGAATATTGCTTTAGGGTTTTGGACAGGAAATATTTCAAAAGCAGTAACACCGAGTACGGTAGGGGTCACACTAACTTTGCTGTCTTACTCACGTAATGGGCTAACTACTACGAATAGTAATAATAGTCAGGCAAGCTACTAAAGCTTAAAGGAAGTATTTTCATTCTTTCTGGGGAGCTTTCTTTCAGTTTTCAATTAAAATGTGTGATGTTTTGCGCTTTATTTTAAAGAAATATCACCTGTGAATTCTGTATTTGTAAATTTTCTGTATTTGTAACGCAAAACAGTATACGTTAAATATCTCTTATGAATGAGATTGGGAATTTATGAAATAAGTAGCCAGTAATATTCGTTCATTCCGAGCAATCGGCGAGGAATAGATGAAAATTACGACTCGAGTTTAATAAATTTTAGTTGTCACGAATTTCCGATTCTATTTTCTTATCAATGTCAACATAGTATTGGGGGTGCGCTAGCTTCTAGTTGGCGGTCTATTCAAGTCAAAGGGGTGAATAATTCGCAAGGTAGCATAACAGTTTTCGCCCTTAAATTAATAAATGATCGTTTCTGCCATAACAATTAGGTATCCTGTTACTTACCGGCGAAAAGCGTTACCCGTTCTGGTTAACGGTTACTAGTAGGATGGGTATTGTTACCTTGTTGAGAAGAAAGGGCCGGTGTGGGTGCAGGCTTTCATTGCAACCAAGCAGTTACACACCTGATGCTACTAATCAACCCCTGGAATCATTGCTAATAAGCTTGATTAGTAGCATCAGGTGTGTAGCTGCTTAGCTGCAATGAAAGCCTGCACCCACACCGGCCTTTCTGGGAAAGATTGGGGACCCCTGATTTAAAAGATCCCCATTAGCTGATGCCAAGGCAATCCGCTCGTCTTCCTGGGGTCCCCATCAGACATACATAGCACAATACATTATAACAACAAGCATTAGTATTCATAAAATTATGTCAGTATACACACATGTAAAACAATTACATTTGCATACAATTCAAACAATCAACGGACTATTCAATTCCATATGGTGGTGTGGTGGTTTACACTGTTGCTTCATAGCAAGAAGGTCGTGGGTTTGAATCCTGGGTCCTTTCCGTGTGGAGTTTGCATGTTCTCGTGTTGGCATAAGTTTCCTACAGGTACTCCGGCTTCAAAAACATGCACTACAGGAACTCCTGAACTGGAGTTGGTCCCTGGGCCCTGCTCTGCGGCTGCCCACTGCTCTTGACTATAGGATGGGTTAAATGCCGAGGACAAAATAGGCATGGGGTTCCATAAAGTGTATCATGTCTCAATTCAGATCCAGTGAACGGAATCTGACCAGTTCCTATGCTAGAAAGCTTTATTACTTGTGTAATACCAAACATATATGACGTGGCAATTTTAATCATTTATGGGATAAAATGAATCATCCATCAATTTAATTTTAAAGACATTAATTTGTTTTCTTATTCTTCTGTTCTGCAGTTCATGATGTCACGTCGAATACATGCTCGAAGGCTTGATGGAGTGGACAAAAATGTATGGTAAGGTTATTCCAGGCAATTCTTGAAGGCTGCTACCTCTTGGAATTAAAGTAATCAAAATTTATTCTAAGCTTCAGTGACATGACCCAGAGCTATTTTCAGAGAAACTTCAGCAAACTCACATATAGGTTTGATTTTTAAGTTTAGGCTAGCAGGGACAGCCATCACTAATGTCACATAACACAACGGTAGTTCAATTGTGTGACGGCTAATTTTGTTAGCAATTTACTGGTGAAGTGTGGACAGAGAAATGAAATATGTCGTGATAGATAGTTCTGATTAGGGCTGGGTGTTGCCACTGATTTTCTGCTCGATTTGATTTCGATTCACAAGGTCCCGATTCGATTCAATATTCGATTCAATGTTGATTCATTGAAGGATATTTCAGCTAGAGTACCTGTTTTGATTTAATATGAAAGGGAGTCTTAGAGAACTAATGGCAGAAATTATGCTTTCAGTTGAATTATTAATAAGAAACATTCTAAATAGGCACAATATTTAAAATATTAAAGTTCACACTAAAAAGTGACCCCAAACTTTCTGAAAGTATTTCTGAAAATACTTTTATTGACCAACACATTTGATCAATCAACATAATAAAGTGCAACATAGACTTAACAGTCAGTGGACCATTATTTTCTGAAACTGGGTCAATATTACATGCTTCACTTTGTACAAGGATTTTTTTTTTTTGTAGGCTAATTTCAGCCGAGCAGCCATGGCGTATCACCATTACTTTACTATGTGTAGCCTACTATGCTTCCAGGGAGTATGTTTCATTTATTCTTTACTATTTTATGTATGTTTAATTTCATTTTGACTTCATGACATAGCTTTCACAGGCCTACATTGAAATTGGTGACTGTGGCCTATAATCAATAAGTTAAACATCTCAGCACCATTGAAGAGGACAGCAGCGCAAAGCGAAGTTACGAAGTACTTAACTTTCGTGTGCGCGCTCCAGCGTAAAGGAGCTTCTTCAGAAAATGCAAGTTAAGAACGAGGGACTTTTTAAGATCGCTTGCAGCAAACCAGAGTTCTACGATCGATCGTTATTGGGAAACGAGGCCCTGGTCAGGATGTTAACACTCACTCTGCAGTGAGTAGGTTCAAATAATTGTGTTTAGTTCACATAATTGAGTTAAGTTATATTATATACATTGAAATATTTATAATCTTGTTAAAAATCAACTTATTAAAAGTAATACGTGAGTAACACATTTTTTTCTAAATCAGGCAATCAACTTACCTTGGTACCGTCAATGTACTGTGCGAGCGCCATTTTGATTGACTCGATGAAAGCAACAAGCTATATAAACTAGAGGCGCTATGTGGTGATTTCAATGTGCATGTCTGGCCACCATCTTGTGATGGGCGTCCATCACGGAAAGGTGCAGCAAAGTGGATTCATGCCTTCCAGAAATTTTGATCTCCACTGAGTGCCATACAGTCTTAACAAGCGAAAATACTGCAGTACAATGAATCACTCCGAACTTAAGACTTTGGCACGTCAGAAAACAGCAACTGCTGTCAGGAGACGTGAATTGGTTTAGTTGTTCCTCATCCATCGTAATGCCAGTGTCCGGGTCTGCACCATGCAGCTTCTGTCGAACAAAAAATAGTCATATAGATATGCGTCTGATCCAATTTCAAACCAATTTTTTTTCTTTTTCTTTTTTTAATAGATAAGCTTACTATCAGATTCAATTACAAAACAGTGTTTTTAAATTTTTTTTTTTCTAAACTGATAAACTAGTTTCACAACTTGGCTGCAGTTACAATACGACACTCGTTATCAAGATTCCAGCATTTTCGATGTTATCTAGTAAGATAAATTATCAAGTGCCCCATCCTAGATCGTATTGCTAGTGAAATAGACCTGGCCTGACAGAACGAGATCAGTCATAATATTACCGTATCGAAGGGGTTTTAAGATGGTCTGGATGTATACCACAGTATTTTCAAACATTCCCTATGGTAAAATGTCAATCGCTCTGGGTCCGTTTCCCGAATCACAGATGCTAACTTGCGTCATAGGAACCATTGACGATGAATGGACGAACTATTTAAGCTGCTAACTCAGTTAGCAACTACGCTTTAGGTAAATGCGATGGGCGATAATAGACAGAAATGGTTCTTCAAGCTTACTCTTTAGGTATCGATCAGAAAAAGGCCAGAAATCAAAACGCTGGTGAATGATTATCATTGATATTAACCAAAATATTAACTGGAGCGTTTTTGTTTAAATGGGTTTCAGCGGCAGGCACACCCGTCATAAGGTGGCGGCCAAATCTGCACATATTGGCTGATCTGGAACGAACAACGGAGCGCCTCTAGTTTATATATCTAGTTGGATGGAAGTCTGTCTAATCATAGGTACCAAAAACGTAACTTCCGATGTTCCCGCCGCCATATTTGTGTCCGATTCCACTTTTCTCACTCACACATGACAGGGAACGCGGTACTTCTTAATGAAGAAGAGAGTCTGTTATGGCCCCAATTTGTTATTACATTTACAACACAACAGCAACAGCAAGGGATGACAGACACAGTTTTAAAAACTTAAACACATTTAATGAACAGACAACTAAACAACTAACTACGCTCCTACTGACCAAGATTGAATTCAACAAAAACAGAAATATTTACAGTCCTTTTTTGGTAGGGTGGCTTGGTGATGTCCTGGGTGAGGAAATGCTCTATGGGGCAAAAATCCACCAAAGAAACTTCACAGGTCTTGAACAGAATGACAAGTCTGGTCACATATATCTTTCTTCTTGCAATTTCTCCTACCCCTTTACTGTCTCAATTCTCCCCTTTATATACTCTTTTGCAGACCCCTCCCACCTTTTAGACTTTTTTTTTTTCTTTTCTCTGGGACTTGTTTCAGACATGCCCGAAACATGCCCAAACCTAGCTCCAGTCTGAGCTTAACAAAAAAAAGGTAAATACTGCCATCCAGTGGCCTATATTCACATTACAAGTCGGCGTTATTCAGAACAAAACATCAATAATCGGTTGTGATCTATGTTTAGTACGCTTTATTTTCTTTTGTCCGTTACCATTTGCGAAGTGTCCACCCCAACTAACATTTCCCCAATGTTTTTGTATACCTGGAAAGCCTGAAGGCTTATAAAAGTATGGCTGCGAATCAATATGCAGTTGCAGGATTCGTGAGCAATACTATGGCATCTGGAGATGGTCATTTGTCTATTCTGATCTTAAAAACAACGGACTACCACACGTTTTTCGATTTTCATATCAGTATTTACTTGAACAATTTTGTTACCAGTTGCAGGTTTAGGCAGTTTAATGTTTTCCTCAGTCGCTATTCTGTTTCGCAATTTTAAAAAGGTAACCTTGCTAATTTTCCAGGCCCTTTATTTTTACTGGCAGGTCTAAGCTAATTCGCCACAATTTTAAAACGTTGCTTTCTGTGTCAAACCATCAAACTCAAAGAAACGTTCGCTAGAAACGAAACGTCAAAAAGAGAAACGTATGTTCATGAATGCAATATGCCACTGTTTGCAGTCCACCTTAAATGAAAGTACTGCTTAGCAAAACTAGCGTTTGTCTAACGCAACGTATATTACCAAAAATGTCTTCACTCATTACAATACAGGCTCGAACAGTCAACAGCATCTGTTTGCTAATGTTACCATTAAGGTTAGGGAAACCTCCAAGGAATGTTTGCGCAGATAAGCAGAAGGGCTACCACAGGAACACATGTATGAGATTATATCTTGCAAGTAAGCATGCCTAAATTACCGTGTGTAGCTAACCCCAGAGAGATATAAAAAAACTAGAGTGGACAATCCCGTCGTTTCTGCGGCAGCATGCCGCCGCCATCTTGTGTATGTATATCAGGGCTGATGTTCAATGGAAAATGCAGTATAACTGGCCTTTGGAAGGTAAGTGGTTGCAGGTAGAGATTAAGTTTGTATTACTGACATATAGGAAGTAATATATGACCTATATTTTCGCTGTGTTAAAGTTGACCTCAGATGACCTTGAAAGGTCAAACATGAGGTCAAGCAAAATGTTGCAATTTTCAAAGTTTTCTAGGCTTTTTGAAGATTGGGAACATATGTGCATTGAACACTTATGGGAAGTCATGTATGAAGTTTCATTGGGTGACCTTGAACTTGACCTTCAGTGACCTTCAACAGCCAAACTATACAGTGAAATTTCAATGACTTATATCAGGAAAATCGTTACAGATTGAGTGTAGGTTTGCATTGGAGACGTGTAGGAACTCATGTATGGACTTTCATTTGGTGACCTTCATATTGACCTTCGAAGGAATAGAGAAAATTCAATGACCTCTGTCACTGAAAAAGGTCACAGATGGAGCCTAGGGCCCATATTCAGAAACGGTACACACTAATTGAGTGCAAGTGAGAACTAAAACTTAGTTAGTGTCATGTTATACTAAATGAGTCAGAGGTTGTCCGAACACTCATTTGCTTTCAGAGAGCTGACTCACACTGAAAATGGCGTCCCTTTCTGAGTGAAGGTTGAGTGCAGGGAACACCTCCCTTGAATCGCACTAACTTGCGCCGGTATTTCATTGTCATGACTTTCAGGTGGTTACAAACATTAGAAACTCTGGATCATTTACAGCCACGTGCTCGACACACTCGCAACTACGCAAATTTTAACTATAATGATGATAACGATGCTGGTAACTTACTAACTGACCACCTGGTTTCAGTGTTTACGAACTGCACTGTGATGAACTCAAGGTTAGCATTTGTGTACCCACCAGTGGCTACTGGTGAACTGGCAATAGGGGAAGCTTAAAACCATCCCTTAAAAATAATGATTGGACATGACCTGTTTTCAACTCATTTAAATTACCGTTGCAGAAACTCCGAAAACTCTCATCATTATCAGGTTTGAGGTTTGGCCAGTTTTCATTAATGACGCATACCTGTCAACTCTCACGCATTCGGATTCCTAGCGCTTCATCATGGGTTGGAAAATCCTGCGCTCAGCTGGCTCGTGGGGCGCGTGTGGATCGGTCTGTGAGGCTCATGTAGCTGTAAGTCACGAGACTCCATTCTTTTCTACATTCTTAACTGCTGAATGTAGAAGGAAATGTCTGGCACGTTTCACAGCTTGTTGCTTAGTGAGCCTCGCGGGGCTGTTCTGCACCTTTCGCGAGCCGCTCGACCACAGAATTTATGAAGACATGCTGATATTTACGTCGTCATTTATGTGCGAAAGAAACGCCTCAATTTTGTGAAACAATGTATAACAACGCTATTAAAATAAATTTGATTGTCGTTTAAACAATTTGTCTGGGAAACTTTCTAATCAGGTAAAGTAAACTGCGACAGGTTCAGGTCATTCAGCACTGAAGGGTGAGGATTGAGCGTCCCTTTGCAGCAGTCGACGCCCTGCCTGTGGTACCCAGTTCCCACTGCTGTCAGTTATGCTCGAGTGACATTTATGAATAGCAATTGGCGAGGAGTGGGACCACTCACTCGGTTAGTGATAGGTCGATATCTTTCTCACACTCCAGATACATTTCAATTGTACTCACTATATGGTGAGTGGAGGGTGAGTGTGAGTGTCGTTTCTGAATACGGGCCTAGGTTTGTGTTACTGACATAGGAAGTCACGTATGAACTTTCATTTGGTGACATTCAGCTTGACTGTTGACATTTGAAGGTCAAACTCGGCAGTGAAATTACCCTGACTTTTATCACCAAAATGGTCACAGATGGAGTCAAGGTTTGAATAGAGATATGTAGAAAGTCGTAGATGAAATCCATTTGCTAACCAAAACTTGACATTGTCTGACCTTTAAAGTTCACAATTGACACATAGAATACATATTGACATATTATAATGACTTGTATCACCAAAACTGCTTCAGAGCTTAGGATTGTATTACAGAAGGTCTTATTAATGTATGTGAACTTTTATTTAGTGACCTTGACATTGATTTTCATTGATTCAAATGTCAAACTGCCCATGAAATTTTCATCACTTGTATCATCGCTGCAATACTGCTTGCCGATAAGCTACAGGACCATTGGTCATATTTTTATGTTTAATTATTCTTCATGAAATTTACTGACAAATGTGTCCCAAGGGAAGGTGGAATGGAGAGGCTGCTCTGTTTTTGCGGTGTCCTGCAAACACTTTTCTCGTTAAGTCCGTTATAACTTGTGTATGAACATCATATTCAATCTGTTATAGTGCAAGTTGCACTACTGAGTGTTCGTGCTTTTCATTTATTAATGGTGAGAATCATGATTTTCCCTGCATTAGATTCATTTACAGTTGAAATAGCTGAATTTGTGAAATTCCGCTATTTATTTTGATAAAATGACTCATCATGCAAAACACTTGTACTTTATTTAAGGATAGTAATCATGTGAAGTCATTCATAATCACATTGGTGTTTGGCTCATTTTTAAATCAAATTGATAACTGAAATCCCCCAAATGGCCCTGATCAAAATTTACATGCCCTTGAATGTTACATAGACCCAAGGTGACTCAGTCAAATTTTAATGGGTTAATTTCCCACGGCTTTTTAAATTATAACTAGTGTCTGTGCATAGTCACTGAGTTAGCTCCTGAGTTTATGCACTGATCTGACCAGACACTGAGCCATGGGGAGAAGTATAAAAGAACTTTTGTAGACTTAAACATTTGGTTTTACAGTTCTCAACAGTTTTTTTTGTAACGCTTTGAGGGGTATTGCCATTACGCGCAACGTCTTTCTCTCTAGCCGTACACCCCTCCGTCCGTCCATATTTGATTCCGTGCGACAACAGAAAAACGCCATCACTGATCATCGCGTGCAAGGTTTCCTTTTATTTTTTCTGACTTTTTAAATGATATGAAAGGAAAAAGGGCCCTGTGCGAAAGTTTGGGAACCCTTCTGGATTATTCTTCTTACCTTTTAAGAAGATGATTACCAAGGCCCAGACCCTGGTGATTTACTCGTTGGGGCTTCAATGAGTCAGGTGAATATAATTCCAGGGTTGAACTATATATTCTGAAGTAACCCTATGCCTTCTAAAGTATCCGACTGTGGTGGCTGTTGTGTCTGGTGTTAAAAACCATGGGTTCCTCTAAACAGTTGTTCAAGGGTGTCAAAATCAAAATAATTCACCTCCACCAACAAGGAGAGTGCTACAAAAATCTCTCACGTTTCACACTACCCATTTCTACTGTCAGAAACATCGTAAGAAAATGGAAAATAAATGGAAAAATTGAAGTCAAGGCAACATCTGGAAGACCAAGATAAATTTCACATAGAATGGCCCGAGATCTAGTGAGAAATGCTTATAAGAACCCACACATTACTGCAAAAGAGCTGCAAAAAAGTGTAGCAGACACGAATCTAGTTGTTTACAGGACAACAGTACAGCGTACCTTAAACAACAAAGAAAGAAGCCTTTCCTATGACCTCATTACAAAATTAAGCGTCTGAAGTATGCAAAAGAGAACCTTGAGAAACCTCAAGCCAATTGGAACAATGTGCTTTGGACTGACGAAACCAAAATTGAACTTTTTGGCCACAACCAAAGAAGGTATGTTTAGAGGAAAAAGGGTGAAGCATCTGTAGAGAAGAACACGTTGCCAACTGTTAAGCATGGAGGTGGATCCATTATGCTTTGGGGATGTGTAGCAGCTGGGGGCACAAGCAATATTGTGCAGGTGGGAGGAAGAATGGATTCCACCAAATATCAAGACATTCTAGAGGCTAATGTTCAAAGCTCAGTGCAGAAATTGAAGTTGAAGTGACGTTGGGTATTCCAGCAAGACAATGCATACCTTAAAATCCACCATGAAGTACCTCCAGGAAAGACGGATGAAGGTTTTGGAATGGCCATCACAGTCCCCAGACTTGAATATTATTGAAAATCTATGGTGAGACCTCAAACATGCCGTGTATGCAAGAAGGCCGAAGAATATTTCTGAGCTAGAGGTGTTCTGTCAGGAAGGATGGGGGAAAAAAACACAAGCACTGAAAGACTCTTAGCTGGCTACAGAAAGTGTTTGCAAGCTGTTATAGCTGCCCAAGGAGGAGTTACAAAGTACTAGCTGACAGGGTTCCCAAACTTTTGCACAAGGCCTTTTTCCTTGTTTTATTATTTTGAAACTGTAAAAAGTTAAAAATTAAATTTATTCTTACTTTAAAATGTGAAGAAATGTGTATGTTTAACCTTGTAGCATTTCGTGTTCAGATTTGCATTCAATCACTTTGAGATGAATTTTAACTGACATTTAAACAAGAGGTACCCAAATTTTTGCACCCCACTATATCTACAGAAGCCTATCGAATTTGATGGATGTCCACTATGGCTGCCACAGCCGCCATCTTGTATTTTGTATTCTGTAGGATAAATTGCAAAAGCCTTTGTCAATTTATTTTCATTCGAAATAATCCAGCGGCTGAGGAGTAACGCTTGTCACAGTTTTTAGATTCAGTTTAAAAGTGTATTTAACAAACTCTATCACAACATCCAGTAAACATCAGTGTTTTCAATGAGAACACCTATTTACAAAAATAATCACCAGGCATTTAGCTTTTACACACAGGTGTTTAGATTATATCCATGTCACATTTTCCTCAGTTTTACAGTGTAGCACCTTCGTAACAAGGTATTGCAACTTTTTAAAGACGGGACGGGATATGAAAAGATGTTCAAAGACTTGAAAATACCAGTCAGTACTGTTCAGTCTGTGATGAAGGAAAATCGATGTGTTCACATCTTTTTATTTCACAAAAAGGTATTTTTGGAAAGGCTTGGGTAACACACAATGCACAACTTTTTCAGGATGCCTGCGCCAATGAAACCATAGAGTATTTGGTTAAAAAAAAAAAGAAAAGGAAAAAAAAAACACTCATGCAAAATTTCATGCTTCTATGACAAACAGTAGTACAGTACCAAGGCTCTTTACTATTTTTATATTGCTGCCTGTTTCAGCCAGGTCTCCCTTGAAAAAGAGATTGTTAATCTCACGAGGACCTTCCTGATTAAATAAAGGTTAAATAATTAGAAAAAATATATATAAATATTCATAAAAATGCAATGCATTTTCTGTTGGTAGATGGCAAGATTCCTGGAACTACTATTCTGCCTCCGTGCTTAGCAGTTTTTGTTAGTGTGGTTTTATGGCCGGGTAAATGCTTTGGACAACAAAACTATAGAGTTTTGCTCACTGGGGTTGAATCTCCGTGTCCCTGGTAGTTCAATATTTAATATTGCCTTTCCTGAGCCCTGCAGCCCAACTTTAACCTTCAAAAAACCACAATCGCTGTGCCTAAACCCCGAATCCTAACCTCATCTTTTAATTGACATGCGGAAAGCTTAAAAATGTGTAGGCTACACATGACATTCAAAATGTAGCCTATGCCTATCCTTTCAGAATAAGAACAACTACTGCCTACTAGATCAGCCTTCCATGGCATCGCAGCCGAGAAATGCAGCCTAAGTAGGCTGCAGCCTCTGCTATGAAAAACAGTGCCATGAATAATTCAGGCTGCTTTGAGGCAAAGGGGGTCTTACTCGGTATTAGAAAGGTGTACCTAATTAAGTAGCCACTGAATGTATTTTAACTGAACACATCAGATGAAGAAATAGTTTTATTTTCAGGGTGTTCATATTTTACGATGATTTGTAATCCACTTCGGAACAGTCATTCCTCACATTTGTAAAGAAGGGTTTGAAATAGCCAATGTACAGAATGGGAATCAAGTTTTTTACTTCATGATGTTTTTGTTACTTCTTTAGGGTGGAATTCTCTCAATTGGCTGCCGAATACAAGGCAGTAAACCTTGGTCAGGGCTTTCCTGATTTCTCTCCGCCCAGCTTTATTCAAGATGCCTTCTGTCAAGCTGTGAGCGGGGATTATTCACTTCATCAGTATACACGTGGATTTGTGAGTCCAGCTGGCCTGTCCAGTTTTATTTTTGCTGATGTTTGGTGATGTTTAGATAAGTGGGTGACTATATGAATAGATGCGTTATTTTGATGCAGAAAAGCTGTAATTAGTTTTTTTTTGAAAATACCTAAGAATTATTAATGATTTGATGTTAGATAATTGTGCAATGAACTGTTCCAACAGGGCCACCCGCCTCTGGTTAAAATTCTTTCTAAGTTCTTTGGAACGATCGTGGCCCGTGAGATCGACCCATTTGAGGACATCCTGGTCACTGTAGGCGCTTATCAAGCTCTCTCCTGTACATTTCAGGCATTGGTTGATAAGGGAGATGAGGTAATTATTAGTATATTTTGTGTTGGTTTCTTTGTTGTCTTTTTTTTCCGGTAATTTATTACTGGTAACCTTTGGTCTTTATTTCTTTTTTGAGGTGGTGATCATTGAACCATTTTTTGACTGTTATGAGCCCATGATTAAAATGGCTGGTGGGAAAGCAGTATATGTGCCCTTAAGACCAGTAAGTTTGCATATTTCATACTTCATTCACTGGCGTATACAGTATTAGTTCTATACACTGTAAAACCAAATGCTTAAGTTCTAATTACTTTAATAACATTTTTTGAACATGTCACATTGTTTAGATTCAGTATAAAAGTGTATTCAACAAACCTCGATTGCAACATCCAATAAACATCAGTGTTTTCAATGAGATCACCTATTTACAAAAATAATCAGCAGGCATTTAGCTTTTTCACACCGGTGTTTAGATAAGAAACATGTCCCATGTTCCATAGTTTTGCAGTGTGTACATCTTTGTAGAGTAACTCCAAATAGGCATGGCATTAAGAGGGGATTGTGTGTGCAGCTAGCCTCACATTATACAGTATGTTATCATATTTTTTAAAAAATGTAGTCAGTAGTGAAGGATAATTGACGGTTTTATTCATACATTTGTCTTTTTTCTAGAATAAAGAGACTGGAGCTTTGTCCAGTGCAGATTGGGTTTTATGCCCCGAGGAGCTGGCCAGTAAATTTACAGAACGCACAAAAGCCATTGTCCTGAACACTCCCAACAACCCCTTGGGAAAGGTGAGTATTCTACGGTTTGTGTACCCAAGCAGATGTCCTCTTCCAATGATGTTGGCTAGTTTTTATAGGTCCGCCCCTTTTTCAGGTATACAAGCTGGAGGAGCTAAAGATGATCGCAGACTTGTGTATTAAACATGACGTGGTGTGCATCAGCGATGAGGTGTACGAGTGGCTCACTTATGATGGTGCAAAACATGTGAAAATAGGTGAGAACCATTCTGCAAATGGTTTGATCAGTAGCTATAATGGCAGCTTATATTCTGTTAGAAGTAATCGTATGAACTGTATGTTCAATATTATGATACACCTTTGCAGACAGAAGTTTCTTGGGTTTAACACCTTAGATGTACCCTTGTAACGCCCAGTGTCCCTCAACATATAAATATGGAAATGTTGTGGTGGTAATTGTATTTATGTTGTATTCTGTGAAGCATTGATTGGATTAGAATATTCTCTTTTGAGGCAATGGTACAGCCGTGAAGTGTGGCGAACAGTACCATCTTAGAATTTTTATTTATCCATTTACTGAACTTTTAGTTTTCCAGGGAAAACCCATTTAGACCTGAGGGTCATTCCATGCCAACTGTCCAAATGGCTCCCACTTGACCATCTCAGATTTGGCTGAAAAAATTCCAGCGGGTGCATTCACCTCCTAATACGAGATATTATAAGTTATAATTATAACAAACAAGAACAATTATAAGTTCATATTCCTGAAGTTAAGGTTGGGCGGTTCCAACAGGTACCCGGTTCCAAAATCGGGAACTGGCTCCGGGTATCGATATTTTTCAGAACCGGGTACCCGTAGAGGCGTGGGTTCCGATGGGTTACTGATTCCTACCGGGTACCCGCAGTAGAGTATATTGACACCGAAGCCTCACTAAAGCGGTTCCGGAACCGAATTTAGCCACTGAGCGAGGAAACCTCCGAAGGCCAGACATACCCAAGTGTCGAATTGTCGGCCCTTTTTTTATATATATATTTTTTTTACAGCAGCAGCAATGCGGAGGGTGGAAAGTATTCTATCTACACTGAACTATGCCAATGTTTATTCAACATCCTTCTTAAAAAGGCAAACTTTAGTCGAGGCTTTACTGAGTTAGAACTGTAACATTTATTTCCTACAGGAATTCAAACGAATAGCACATTTTAAACTGTGTTGGGCATGAAAAAACAAGACGGGCATAAGCGACCTTATCCGCGGGTTGTCACATTACTTTTTGCCGTGCGGAGTTTACAAAAATATAATAGAAAACAGACAGTCTGCCCATTTTTTTAGCTCACCTGACGACAAAGTCGGATAAGCTTTTGTCATGGCCTGTGTGTCCGTTGTTCGTCATTCGTCGTCCGTAAACATCTTCTCCTCCAAAACCACTGGGCCTATGAGGCTGAAACTTGACAGGTACCTTCCTACCCATGAGGACACCAAAATCTGCTCAAGGCGTTCCGATCCGATTTCAAACTTGGCCGCCACGGCGGCCATATTGAAAATCACATAATTGGCCATCTGAAAGCTATTTATGCACATATTCAGCTGAAATTTGCTATGTAGTCAGTACGTGGCAAGATACATCACATATCATACGGCTTTTCCCGTATTTCGAATTTTGACCTTGCTTTGACCTTCAACTTTATACAACCCCTGTCAGTTACATTGAAATCTTTCAAAATCATCTTCTCTGAAACTACTTGGCCAATGAAGGTGAAACTTGACAGGTACCTTCCTGCCTATGAGGACACTAAGTTTTGTTCAAGGCATTCCCATCCGATTTCAAACATGGCCGCTGCGGTGGCCATATTGTAAATCACATAATTGGCCATCTGAAAGCTATTTATGCACATATTCAGCTGAAATTTGCTATGTAGGTAGTAAGTGGCAAGATGTCATGTCATCACATATTATACGAGTTTTTCCGTATTTTGAATTTTGACCTTGCTTTGACCTTCAACTTCGTACGGCCACTCTAAGTTACCTTGAAACCTTAAAAACTCTTCTTCTCTGAAACTACTTCACCAATGAAGCTGAAACTTGACAAGTATCTTCCCACCCATTAGGACACTAAATTTGTTCAAGGTGTTTCCCTTGAGTGGTCAGGTGAGCTACAGGGCCCGTGGCACTATTTTTTATTTAATCAAGAGTACAACATGTACAGGGCTTAAAGCTCGAAAAATTGCCATGCCGGAAAAAAGAAATCACCGGAGGGGGTGGTTGTCCAAAATTTAGTTGCATCCTAACGTACTTTGCGATAGTCAGAGGTGTATTGTAACGAAGTACAAGTACTTCGTTACAGTACTTAAGTAGGTTTTTTTTTTTGAGGATTTGTACTTTCCTTGAGTTTTGACTTTTACTTTCACTCTACCACATTTGAAAGATAAAAAGAATACTTTCATTTCGTTTATTTGACACTGGCTACTTCGTTACTCGTTACAAATTAAAATATGAATGCAATTCATCATTGAGGGATTATCTGGATTTGGCGCGTTCGAGAAGAACAACGGTGCTCTGCTGGGTATCTTAGTACAGATTTTGATGCGAATGAATATGAAGCTGCAAATTTATGCACGCAGTTACAATATTCTATCACTACTATCACTACAATATTCATGGCACACCACGATCAGTTATTGCAGAGCCGTATATAAAAGAATATATTTTCTCATTCACTTTGGTAAAACTATCCCACACATTGCTCCTGTTCTTCGTAGCCCCTTGCCATCGCCATGACGACTCTCTGTCGCCTGTCTTCAAGCACGCGCGCACACTCCCGTCACGTGTGAGCTTGTATGAAGGTAAAGTATCCCATTTAGAAAAAAAAGTGGATTTTTTTTATTTAAAATATTATCTTATTTTAGTAGGGAAAAAAGCGGCAATTTATGATGTTTATTTGAATAGGCAATGCAATAACTTGACAGAGAAGATGCAATTCAGAAATATACATAAAAATCCCACAAGCCCCGCCCCCCGACATTTCGAGACTCTAGATTTTTTGTTGTGGTGAGCACGTGTCGATTGTCGGTCGGTTTGTCGAAAAACGTCCCATCCCTTCTCGGAACCGGGTATTTATGCGGCATTTATCCATAAACGGTGGAACCGCCCAAACCTACCTCAAGTAATAGCAGCAGATTTTCACCCCTGAAAATTTTAAGGACTTAGCTAAAATACTTTTCTAGATATAGCCATGTGAAAGTGGCTACTCGGAAATCGCTGTTCACAAAAAGGCTGGAGCATTGTTGTTGCAAAAATATTTTTTAAGGACAAAACTATTGGGAGTTGAGAGCTAAAATTTTGGATCTCTCCTATTTAGAGGTGTATGCACTCGCTGGAATTTATTCAGCCAAGTCTGAGATGGTCAAGCGGGAAGCTTGACAACAGAAACGCATTACATTATCATAACAAATAAGTATCTATGAACTGCGTATACTAATAGAAACAATAAAAAAAATCATACAACAATACATTTAATAAATTCAGCTGAGAAAATCATGGCAACATTATTCAAAACATACACAGTCCACGACCTCCAACTCCCTCATCACTTGTCTGAATTTCTTTAATGAGATAAATTCATCCAGTTTAAAAGTCTCTTGAAACCTATTCAATGTCTTAAGAGCACAATAGCAAAAAGTAATTTTTCCAAGCACAGTTTTGACTCGCGGTACCTCAAGAACCAGTCAATTCTGAGACAATGCCTGCTAATGACAAGAATGCCATGTGATGAAAGATGTAAGCTAATTTGATCATTTATGTGGGATTGCTTTATAAACAAATATCAGCCAGTGCTGCATTCTCCCAGTAGCTAGAGGTGGCCTACCCACAGCCTTATACAGAGAGCAATGGTGTGTTCTGTAATGAGCCTCTGTAATAAAACAAAATACTACACAGTAGACTGTATCAAGCTTTTTCAAGGTGGTTAGAGTAGCATGCATGTAGTTAATCTCGCCATAATCAAGTAAGGACAAGAAGGTAGACTGCGTTAAAAGTTCACCATTTTCACGAGAGAAACATGATCCATTTCCAAACCCAATTTTACTGAACCCAATTTTGCATCTTAACTCTTGTTAGTTCATCGAGGTTGTTGGGGAAGTGAAGTTTATTTGAATCGTGTGCAATTTCTGAATCCGCAGTTTTAAAAGTCAGACGCCCCCATTTAATCTCTGGTACTATGATTACCGAATGCAAGTACATCAATTGTTAAAACCCCTCACTTATCCAACATGTAAAATATATTTATTCAATTTATTTGATTAATTACCATGAAAGATAATACTGAGCAATTAAACTCTTGAATATGTTGGTAGGCTGGACAATCAGTTGGATCAATCCTTATCAAAAAGGACAACTCAGAGTCTGATTCAAAAGTAGGACCTTTTATAAAAGTTGTAACAGAATATACAATAGCTGTGTCAACAGATGATGTCTACTACCTTAAACTAGAATTAGACTGACATGAACAATTACAGAAGGGGAGAATGGAAAAAAACACCAAACCAAAACTTGTATCTCCAGAAATTGTCCAAAATCAAGGTTGCAGGATCAGAGGACAGTGAAATCTTCAAGCGAAAATGGCAGATATCAACCCCCGATTCCACTCCGCAGATATCAAAACTCCAAGTTAGGGGCTTTTTACAAATTAAAACTAAGCTTTTGTGCGCCGGAAAGGCCCACATGATTATGTAGTTGGGAAAGGGGGAGGAAAAGTCACCCACCTTCTTGGTGATGAAAACAGGCTGTGCTGATTGGTGGAGCTCTCGGTGTCTGATGGTGTGAGAAATGGTAAATCGTCTCTGGTGAAACTGGCCATTCATGTATTAAAATTCCCTTACGTTGTTTGGAGCTGAGTTGTACTCTATGGAATTTTTATGAAGACATTCATGGATTTTGTCTCTTTATAATGAGATCAAGCATGAATGTGGTGGGAGGTAATGAAGCACGGTTATCAAATCTCTCTGAAAAGTTTTACTTCTGCTCTGAAAAAGCATATGTGGTATGGACAAATCATGGGCGGTATTCAGAGGTTCAAAAACCAAAACAAATAAGAGTTATCAGGAGATTGCATATCCCCCCGGCCCCACATATTGAAAGAATGAAAATGCCACCTGCTCCGGAAACAAACCTAACCCCATAAAATTCTAAGTTCAAAACGTTTCCATGGAAGCCAGAAAAAATACTAAATTCATCAACTTCGGATTAGCTTTGGGACAGTGGGTAAAATCAGAACAGATGAAGGAAAAACATAAATGGCTGCACCCCCTCTTTTTTCCCCCTTCTGTCTGCTCTAAAAAGTTATATCTGTTTAGTCGTACTCAGTGATGACCAAAATATAGGGATTTGGCTGTTGGATCAAAATATGCACATAGTCCATTTTAGATCAGTCCATTTTTCATTCAAGATTGGCAGCTTGAGTCCAATATTTAAAAAAGAATTGGTCATTGTGTGACATAGAGTTTTGATCATAGAGGCGATAAACCTCTGTTTTTCCTCTCCTGTTTCATATCTTTGAGAACATTCTCTTTTATTTTGTTTCCTTGCAGCCAGCCTTCCAGGAATGTGGGAAAGAACAGTTACCATTGGTAGTGCAGGGAAGAGCTTCAGTGCAACAGGATGGAAGGTGAACTTCATCTCACCATATCAGCGATATTGAATTATTGCATTTGCGTAAAGAATGTATACAGTATATTCTATTTATTTTCAGGTGGGCTGGGCAATAGGTTCCAGCCACATTTTAAAGCATCTGAAAACTGTCCATCAGAATTCTGTCTACCTTTGTGCCACTGCTGCTCAGGTAAAAAAAAAAAAAAAATTGAAACCCTATTATTGTTGTTTTAATTGAAAAACAAGCTTTTTTGAGTCTTCTCTGTGAAAATAATCCTTTGCATTATTGGAAATACTGCCTCACTGTTATGTGACATAATTAGGAGGCAGTTGCACGTGGTTTCCAGAGGGAATTTGAGTGTTTTGGGCAGCCAGAAAGCTACTTTCTCCAGCTGCCCAAGATGCTTAATGAAAAGCGCCTGAAGCTGGCCCAGTGTCTGGCGAGTGTAGGCCTTCAGCCCATCATGCCTGAGGGAGCGTACTTCATGATGGCAGACATTTCATCCATCAGTGAGTGCCTTCAGTATGGTCATCCTACTGATTTTAACTAGTTGTTAAAACCGTATTCTATCATGTCTTTGTAGGGGTGTGCTTAATTCGAATCAGACACAGATGCAGGTATAGATAGCTTGGTTGATCCTACATACAGTCAGATCCTTTAGTATTTGGACACAGTTTTCATCATTTTGACTATGCGCCCCATCACAGTGGATTTGAAAATCAAAAAAGCCTTAACCCCTTTGCGCAGAAGCCAAAAATGGCTATTTATGCCTTACCCTATTTAATGCTTTATAAGTGAAGATTTACACTTCATAGAAAGGAGGAATTTGCCTCAAGTGAGACAAGACACTTGAAGCATTTAGAATTCCATTGTATTTCAGTTTATTTTCATGATTTTGGTAAAGAAAAGGGACTGCAACTATAAAAAAAATCTTCATGAAAATTCAGCATTGAAATTGTAAAAAAAAAAAAAAATGACTGAGGATTGAAAAATGGCTGGGGATAAAAACAATACATTTCTGGGATCATAAACACCCTATAAAGAGCATGTATAACTCAAAAGCATACTAATATCTGGAATAAATGTTATTTTAACAAAGGAGACATTCCACCATCAGCAAAAATCAGGCAATATATTACCCTAGATTGAACAGAGTCGTCAGTGCAAAGAATGAAGTAGGGAATTTACCAAAGTCTTCGAGCTGTTTGCAGTTTAAGCCAGCAAAAATCCGAGGCTTTCTATTTCGTTGAATACAGTATAAATTCTAACACAGATCTCCACATTAAGCAAAATGCAAGCACATGCCTTATTATTGACAAAGGCTATCCACTACTCTTGCTAACAAATGTGACAAACTAGCTCGGTGATCACGGTGGTAAACTGAAAATAAGAAATAGCTGGCTAGTTAGCTAGCTGGATAGAAGTAACCGAGAGCAACACAAAAGAAAGACAGTTTTACTCACACTTCAAGAGGAAAAACTCTCCATCATTAAGTTTCTCCTCCAAAGAATCAATGCTGTCAGAATAACTGGGATTTTCCATCTCAGAATCTCATTTCCATCCCGCAAATATACATTCAGCACTCCAGGTTTGGTTCTGGAAGTCTTTTTTTCCACGCAATCACGACATTCTCAGCAAAGTTGAGAGAATACAACAATACAATACAAGTGCTGTTACGCAAGTCTTTAAATGCATTTCTGAGGGTCCAATCAATGTCTCTCGATTACTGAGGAAAGATTATACTGTCTGGAATTGGATTAAAAAATGCATCAATCAATAGTTAATTACTGGTTCAGTTTCTCATGGACATAAACTATAGCTGTGCTTTTACGCAGATAAGCCTGAGCAACCATCGAAGTGACTGTAATTCCATGGGGAATTGTATTGGGGCTCTAATAGACAGCTGACTTCCTCGAGAGATGAATCTACGCGTAAATCCACGGTAGGGAATTACGTGCTTTTAATATGTGATGACTATAATTGATAGTAGAATGACAGTGTCAACCATGGAAAATTTTTGCTTCAGAAAACTGATTTTTTAGCTACTTAATTGGGATACCATTAGCTCACTATAGCTGAAGTAATTACTACAAAGGAAGTATATGGAGTAGTTGGCACATCAAGCTTAGCTGAGGAGTTTAATTCATGCAACTCGTGGGAAACAGGGATGGGACTTCAGGGCTGGCGATGTGCGGTATTGCATCATAAAATGTGATCAGTTTTTTTTAAATGCGCCAATCTGCGACGGGCTTTTGAAATCCCCATTGCATATTTTGCGATACAGTCTTCGGATAATATGAATAAACCTTTTTGTCCAGTTTTGAACAAAAACTGGCTCCTTCAGTCTCTTAATATTGTCCTGATTGGCCTCTGCCACCGCACTGTGGATAACCTAATGGCACAACTCTGAAACCATGGTACCCAATGGAAAGACCCAGTTGTTTTTCTACCTCTGCGCCAGTCCCACCCACAGAGCTAAAGAAAACACCAGAGTGGACAACGTCATTGGCTGAACCAACTGTAAGATGTAAGATGCGTCTGCCATCTTGTGTAAAAAATCGGCGGAGGAATTGCGCAATCAAACGCTGTACGTGTGTATATGCAACTAGACAAAATGAAATGAAAAACACTGGACTGGTGTCATGCATCCACACGCCATTATTTAATAAATAATTATTTTGTTTATGGGTATTTGTCATCAGAAAATCTTAATAGTTCGTTAAAGGCCCAATATGTCATTCTCTGCCGCTAGAGGGCGCTTAACCAAACTTTAACAAGATGCCGAGTTTGACGCAATGGGATCGTGTAAAATCATGGTAGTTGTTGTCTTCATCAATTTACACGCACCGCTGACAGCCAAATTCTCGCGACGTGACTCAAACAGGAGCAGTAAAAACATGTACATGGACGAGGTGAGGTTATATTTCTTTACTTTTATGTTACTTCATCTTATTTCATTCAAATAAAAAAATGTAAGGGATAATGATAAGTCGGCTGTTTACAGCGCTTATGATGTGCTGCAGGTCAAAGGCTGAGATAAGGGGGTGGGGCCGGCTCATGTTGCCCATCTCTGTAGATAATTATAACAGTTGTGAACACTCTGTTGCTGAATGCAAATGCTAAAGTTAACAGATATTGAGGAAATGCCTCTGTCAGCTGGTAATGTACGCCTTCAGTTGCTCCTGCCGCTATTGCTATAGCTTCCTTAGCAACGATGTGCTCAACAGACCAGCTGGCCAGCGGTGATCTGTCAAGACACGCTGTTAGACCAAACTGAATCAAGTATTCAAGGGAGCCATGTTCTAACTGCAAGTAATGTAGCTAACATAGCACTGACTTCAAATATCGTGCAAACAATGTGCCGTACACATCAGCTTTATGTTTGTCACGAGGCATCAAAAGAAAAATGTTTTGAAGTGGAGTAACATAACCTTTATGTTACAACTTGGCTAAATTTGAACTTATACTGCTGGAGAAATAGGCTGATTTGCTAACTGTATGAGGATAAATAAATGATAGCCTAACATGCACTTTGACAGGGAGAGAGAGAGAGAGATCTCATGGCTCACTATGTCCTCCAACAGACACAATGCAGCAGCCACTCTATCTTTCCAGTAACACCAGTTTAGCTTTAGTTTCTTATAAGAAATTTTGTTCCAAAAAACCAAGATAACAAAAGTTTATTTAGTAAGGTAAATAACAACCTGAATAAAATTTGATCTACGACCATTTCTGGTGAAAAACTCAGTTCCCGATGCAAGGTGGTTACCATCTTGGCTTGAAACTCTTTGGCAACTCTTCTGTAAAACTATCCATGAATATTTCCCACTTTAAAGTACCGGTAATCATTATCCTATACTGTAAAGTGGGAAATATTCATAGCTATTGTTGCAACTTTCACATGGTTTCAGTTTTACATTTTAGTGACCCTGTAGTAGGTCTTTTCTTTAATAAATGTCCTTTTTCATGGCATTTTAGTTCTGTGACAAATGGGTCATTGTGAAAAACGCCAAATTAAAATGCATACAAATATTTCCCAATTTACAGTACAATCACTCTCTAATGTTAGAACCCTTCATGATCCATCTTTTGTTCATTTGACATGTTTGACATGTCTTAAAGCGATCGTATCGCCTTACAAATTCGTGATTTTAAAATGGTACGTTTTAGATTTGAATTTGAATTCAGTTCATGGATAAATGTATTTTCTACTACTTGCTGTGGTGTTTTAAGGTATAAAGATGGTTTGTAAGGTGATTTGAACGCTTTAAAGATATTTTTGTTGAAAATAAAAAGCTAAATATGACAAAAATGGCAAATTTTGGCTGTTGTACCTGCACGTATTTGCTCATAGCTCAAAGACTGTTTAAGTGCCCATCACAAAACTTATAGGAGAGCTTCTTAACATCATCAGCTACTTCTCACAGGAATTTTAAGAAATTTGAAAAATATATATTTTTTGCAATACACCTTTGAATTTTTTGAGTTGCTATAACTTTTCTCCATTTGACTCTTTAGAGAAAAGTTTGAACAAGCCTTGTAGGACTTGAAAAGAGCTTTCCAATGAGACCAGAACCAACTCTCTAGCTGTTATAATAAGGGAGATACACGTTTGAAGTAGCGAGGGTTCGCTTATTAGTCAGAAGTTCATTAACAAATTACTCACTTGAATTGCTCAAAAATTACTTACTTGAACAAAAATATTTCAGATTTATTCTTTACTCATAGGTCCCCACTGATACACAAACTTTCACAAAATTTAGAGAGATGTCTGCAAATTTTTGGTTGATTTTACACAGAATGACCCAGTGTTGATTTGGCCACAACTAATATTAGTGGTATTTCTAATGGGTTTAGTTAGATTTTTCAGCCATATGATGGCTTGCTTCATTTGCAGTCAAAGCTGTTTGGACTGCATGTAACAAGTTATGCGCAACCAATTTCCAAAGGCCGAAGTACCACTTGAAATCAGCTCTAGACATTTTATATGCTTTCCTGTATGAAACAGGATATCGATATTAATATTCCCTGTCACCATGGAATCATTTTCAATCCCTACCAAGGCCATGACTTGTAACAAACATGCATAAAAGTTCATTCATTTAGGTAAAGTAGCTTCTGAGAAAACTTATCCCCACTTATCCGGATGGACGGATGGAAAAGCGCCATGACAACACCCCTGCTCCACATTGTGACGGGGAATAAAAACGCTGGAATAACACTCACCTGGTCGTGGAGCTGTTCAGCCAATTGTCCAATTACTGTTCTCTTTAAAAGTGGGGTATGTGGTAAAAAAAAACTGCCACAATTCCCACTCAATTCACTTGATTTAATGAATGAATGCTTTTATTTCGGACATGTGTAGAACAGAAAACATAACAATAGTCAAGACAATAATAAGACATAAAAATAACATTATAATAACACGTCCGAAAAGGAGCAGGATGAAGCATAAGCTTATTTAGTCCTACCCCTTCTTCACCTCTCATTAATATTAAGTCTCTTATACATACTTAAATTACATAGTTACAAAAAAGAAAATAAATAAAGTAACTAAACATATACTATACATATGTACAAGAAACAAAGAATACATAAATAGAAATAGAAAGTGATTCACAAATACAAATATAATTGATGAAAACACCCTTCCTCTTCCCTGTACCTAGTGAAAACCATGTGTTTATACCGCTTTTTAAACTGGGCCATGCTTGGACATCGCTTGAGCTCCACATCTAACCTGTTCCACAGCCTCACTCCACAAACAGAAACACAAAAACTTTTCATTGTCGTACGCACCCTCTGATGTTTTAAGTTGAACTCCCCCCTCAGATTATAATTCCCCTCTCTGTTAAAAAACAATTTTTGTATGTTACCAGGAAGTGTCTTATGGATTGCTTTGAACATGAATTGCGCTGTTTGAAAATGAATCATATCAGTGAGTTTTAGTATACTGGATTTTATGAATAATGGATTTGTGTGATCTCTATAACCGGCTTTATGAATTATTCTTATAGCTCTTTTCTGTAAAATAGATAGTGAAATTGTTGTACATTTGTATGTGTTGCCCCAAACCTCTGCACAGTAATGTAAATATGGTAAAATTAGAGAACAGTAGAGAATGTGGAGTGATCTGTGGTCCAGGATGTGTTTGGCTTTACTCAAAACTGATATGCTTCTTGATAGTTTACTTTGTATGTGTTTTATATGAGCTTTCCAGTTAACCTTATCATCTATTATTACCCCAAGAATCTTATTTTCATACACCCTTTCAATGTCTACCCCATCTACCTGTATCTGTGCCTCAATGTTCTTATTGCAGTTGCTGAATATCATGAATTTGGTTTTACTTGTATTTAATGATAATTTGTTTCTATCAAACCACATTTTTAAGATGTGATTTAGATGTGAATATACTCAATATAAATTTCACAGTCTGCTGTTTGAACTCATGTTCAATACTTTGTTTTAACTCTGAGTATGATGTGGTTGACAACTGCAATAATAACTTAATCAGTGGCCAAATATTTGTTGACCTGAGCAGAGTTGGACAATCCAAGTTCAGAAAGCACAAGTCCCTCCCAGTGTTTTGTTCCAACCACCTGGATTTGCTCATTAGGTTAACCCCTCTGCTGGGACGTTGAACTAATAAGTTAAATTTGCAGGCTGAGCTCATGGGTGAAGGATAGACCGACAGGACTTTTACATTCTGACTGTGGAATGTCCACTTCTGGATCAGAGTGTGGTTGACACGTCTTTAGACTTTGAATAATCAAAAGCTATTTGTAATGATGACTGCGTAGTTGAGGAAGCTGTTATGTATTCACGAAATAATTAACTGATGTACCTTAACTGACTGGAAAAGCTAAACTGACAGAAATATATAGCCCTTTCATGATTGGTCACCCTCAGAATGCCATCATAAGAGCAGGCTCTGATTAAAGCTTCCATCCTCTATTGGTTTTGTCAGTTTCTTTTTTCCTATCTGAAGATCCACTGGCTCTAAAGTCAGTGGTAAACATTATTTTACCTTGCGGGAAAGAGCCAGTAGATACTGCACACGCCTAGTTTCTGTTAGTTACTCTAAGTGTTTCACTGTGTTTTGTTGTCTTTTTTCTCAGATGTGGACTTGAATGGCTCAAGCCCTGAAGATGAACCTCGTGATTATAAATTTGTCAAGTGGCTCATTAAGAATAAGGTATTTTTAATAAACTAAATACAAAATCCAGATTACTTGAAGCACATTCTCGAGCAAGTCCTGTAGCATGGAAAACGGAGAAGGGTGATTACTCACTAGTGTCCAGTGAAGCGTATCACTCCCTATCACTCCCGTATATCTCCCTTTCTGTCCCTCAGCCCTGGTGCTCATCCCTAAAATTGAACTTTCAGCAGTCTCTGCTGGTTGTCTGGCGTTCTGTTTTTTTTTGCCAATAAATTACAGGTTAGCCACACCTGTCCTGTCCTGTCTCATTCATATGAAAGGATTCTGGGTACGCTCCTGTAGGGGGCCCACATGGCAACGAGTGAGCATCCAGCATTCTAAGCCTTTGAGAATTTCCTGTCCACTCAGCCCTGGGGTCTTTGTTTACCAGAGCCCGGTTGTGCAAAGCTTTGTTAACTTTAATTGGTGATTAAGTTTAAACCAAAGTGTCTGTATCTCTGAATGAAAGCACAGATGTTTGTGTATTTTTGATGCATTTTGTAAGTTTCCCTTGATTAGTTTAAGTTGTGAAGAACATTTGCGAGAATCTTATTTAGAGAGTAGTCATGATGTCAGATGTTTAGCGCTAACCAGCCGTTAAATTAACGGAGCTTTGAACAACTGGGCCCTGACCTCTTGAGCCTTTCTTAATTAATATGCCCCTGTTTTGTTAAATTTGATTCTACTGAAAGTATCTCCCTTTTATGTTGCAGCCAGTAGATGCTGACTGTTACACCACCATTGGTACTAGTCATAAATGAATTGTTACCATTAAAAATGTATTAATTTCTAGTGATTGAAAATCATTTTTACAAATAACAATCAAGATATTTGTTATCCACTTTTTAACATAAAAATGAGTTAAGTGCATGGAGCGCCCTTTGACGTTGCATTCTGTTTTCTACAAGTAAAAGATTAATTTTTACTAGTAACCTTCCATTTACAACTAGCATCGATTCTAGAATAGAAGATAAAACGGCTTCCCATGATTTCCCATTTGCATGATCACCAAGCTCATTCAGATGGGATTTAAAGTGAAGACCGCTTATATTTGCAAGTGCTTAGCTGGCCAGCACACACAGTAGTATGTGGACTCAACATCTTACAAGGTCATGTGCAGCATTTCACCATGATAAAAAATGTATATATTTAATATGGTGGAAATTATGTCCATAGGTAGCCAACTAGCTGTAAGTTTGGCTGAATTGAAAGATGAAGGTAGCTAGCTTGCTACCGTTTATATAAATATTTCTGATTTACGGAGTCTGTGTGCTCGACAGCTGCAATGTCCAACTGTGAGTAAAAAAATAAACCTTTGGTTGTGACTAGAGTTGTGGCTCCACCAAATAACATCAGTTTATTGAAAGGAAACCACTAAAGATGAATCATCTTGTTTTTGCTGCAGTCAACACAATTGTCCCAATTGGTGTGAAAATCTAGAATAAGGTTAAAAAAAACATGGTGCACTATGGTATGTAGATTAAATTTTGCATTTAATTCTTATCAAATTTTGAGATGTTTACTACCCTTAAGAGATTGTGCCTCTAGTGGAAAGTTTCATTTATAAAACATGGTGTTGCTATTGTTAATGTCCATGTAACCAAATTGACTCATTTTTGTCAGGGTTTGGCCACAATACCAGTCTCTGCATTTTGCAGTCAGGAACACCGCAAAGACTTTGAGAACTACATCAGGTTCTGCTTTATCAAGGTAAACCCAAGTTTGGGAAGATTTTCTACTTGTTTTTCTTGTTTTTAATTGGGAAAAGCTTGCCTACCACTAAAGCCTGGCCCACACCAACAGATTTTTGAAATTGTAAATTGAAATTGTTTCGATGTGAGAGACACCATATACAACCTAATGAAATCACTCATACATTTCATAGTTTTTAGTCTTCTGGTGTGTAGAAAGCACAATCATTTGAAGTGTATATGACACAAACTTTTTTCCTGACTTTGGTTGTTTGAAATTTGCAGTAAACTAAAACTTTCCTTGAAATGACGAAAAAGTATTTTTTGTTCCCTTTTACTGCCAGAAATGCACTGATTCTCCCTCTGAAATACTATCGGAAACTGGGCCCGAGAATTTCTGACTCGTTACGTCAGTGTAATTGCCTGTAGTGTCAGTATGATTCAGCTTTGAGTCATTTCACTTACATTTGCTTGCCAAAATCAGTGCAGTGCCATTGCTTGAAATTGACCCAGTTGTTTTTGTACATCTCTGGTTGTCCGGCGCTCCGGCCACACCATATTGGCCTCCTTTCTTCATTGCCTTCCTCTTGCATTCTGCCTTTCTGTTATTGAGAGTCAAATCAGCTGACCTAGCAAGAGTAAATCGCATGGCGCGAGTCCTTGCTACAAAATGGTCAAAAAGCCAAAAAGTGGTATATTTGAACGCAAGAAACGGGCACAATTAAATTTTAGAAGTGTTTTTATGTTGGAATATTGTTTTTTTTTTTTTTTACATACATCAAAGACCCAAATACCGGGGGGAAAAAATTGTGTCTTATACACTTTAAAGGTGCTGTTAGCAAAATCAGCATTTTGGCCAACTTCCTGTGTGTTCTTTCAGGTAGCAGTCCCCTCCCTCCTCCCCAAATCACCTTATGAACTTGCAACTTTCTTTACCAGAGCACCTTGCAAACTTTGGCACAGCAGTGATGGAAAGCGGTGACTCATCTACCTCTGATGTTCAATTTCTCAGCCATCTGCTTGGCTGTAAATTTAGCGAGCATTACTGAGTTTGTTTGCTGCAATGATGAAGCACCAGTAACTACAATTAAAATTAGCGTCCAAGCCAACAGCAAGCTTCCAAACTGAAGTCTGCCACAAATTACAAGTGTCCAGGTAGTTATAAAATAATATTAGCTAGCAGGGTGAGAATCATCAACAAACCAAGCTGTCTTGCTAATATCCATGTAGCTGCTGTGGAGTAAAATAGAGCTTTCCTGTCTCGAAGCAGTAAGGCTAGCTGCACATTGTTTTTCAACCCCTTCAAAACTTCTAAGATCCTCCAACGATCAAATGCCTCTCCGTTATAAATGTGGGTCTTGCGTGGCTCCTGTCTCTTTTCTCCTAGCAGTGTTCTTTTCTCCCTCCATCTTAATTTGCATGAAACCCTTTTCAGCCCTTTTCTGAAACCCACTTTCCTAAACTTTACTGTCACCTGACCTCCGTCAAACCCTCTCTCTAAAATTCTTTGAATCTCTTCCCCTTTGACATCCATTACTCCCTTAAACTCCCGCGCTGCAGGAACCACCATTTTAATTCTCTCTGTTCTGCTGTCAATATCTCTGGAACAAATCACCACCATTGCAATGAAAGCCAAGTTTCCTATCCATTCTATTGATATCACAGTGTTGTTTTCCAACTTCCTGAGCCCTATCCTGCTCTTTCCCAATCTTTTCTCTTTCCACCTTCACCATCTCTATTCCCTCTGCATAAGACATTCTCCCCTGTGTTCTTATTCTTTCCACCTCCTGCTCCTTTTTTTTTTCTTTTACATTCTAATGCTCCAATTTCATGGTTTCCCCCACAGTGATAACGCACCACATGTTCTTTGGAAATGCATTGATCCTCCAGACATCCTTCTTTCCCGCATGTTTTACATCCATGAGTTGACTGCTGCCATATGCCCATACTCTTGACACCAGTTACATCTCAGTGGAGCCCCTTCATATTCCCGAATTGTATAATTGATTTAATCTAAAATACTTATTTGCAGGTAACCCAGTTTTGAATTCTAGCTGAAGTGGAAGACTTTCCTGCTCCATTCCTTCCCTTCGGCTTTTCATCCTTCTTGCATCACAAACTCCCTCCACATCCAAAAAATCAACGTCTACTGATTGCGGAACACTGTTATAACCCACTTGAAGTGTTTGTTTGTTTTTTTTGTATTGGAAAACCAACAACACGCCTTAAATCAAACATTTTCAACATCTTTTCAGACTGCTTCTTATGACTACATTTGACAATTACCGTTCCACCCTGTGTTACTCTCGCAGCCTTCTTGTGGAGTTCTCTCTCCTGATTGGATAAAGCATATCTAGATGTAGCTAGCGAGATGGGGTGGGGTAAGATGCTCAACCTGTAGCCCCTTCTTCTGTTGGTTTCATTGGTTTAGCAAACCTGTAGTTCCACTTCTTTACGATTCTTTTTGTTTAACAATATAAGGGGGGCATGACTGTATCGGAACATAATGGTGTTAAAGATTCAACCTGTAGCCCCACCCACTGTCTTTTCATTTATTTAGCAAGCCTATAGACTATGGCCGTGTTCAAAACTGCGCACTAAGGTACTACTCGCACTACCAATGACGTCAGATTTAGGGGGTAGGGTGTTCACTTATGCGTGGGGAGTGAGTTTGCGTCAGTGAGAAGTTCCCGGATGTATACTAGTTCGGGAAGATATTTTGTGGGTGCATCGTTAAGCTCATTATTCATACATAAATTGCCCAAGATGCAACGCGTCGTAAACCACCAGAAAAACTCGCTGAAGAATAATAACAAGAAGAAGCAACTTTAACTGCAAAATGGCGGAAGTGAGTAGCGTGTAGTGTGACTAGTGTGTAGTGAGAATAGTGTATGTAGACTGTAAAGCGCTGTGTCTGTGTCTTATGGTCAGAAAAGGCTTTACTCTGGCAATCCTACCAAAGAGCATGCGGTTGTGGACGTGGCACCTGTTGGTGCTTTTTTAAACCTGGTGACCCCAAGATGCCACCAAGGCCTCCAGTTCCTTCTTTGGGATTTTGTTGCTTTTATCTCCATCCTCCTCAGTATCCTGGGCGGCCAAATGGAGCTGCCTCATCTACCCTTGAGGTGTTCAACAGTTAATTGCCTCGGCAGTGCTCAGTGGCATATTCTATTATTTGTGAATCTCCTTGTAGCTTTTAGTAGATTTATGAAGATGACCATCTGCTCATTTTGAACTGATAGTTGTTTTTTTTTCTTCATATTGTTGGATGACAAAGGGATATTGCATGTGTGTTACCTCATTTTTATATCCTAGTAAAACAGGAAGTGATTTAATGGCTCAATATAGTTCCGTAAGAACTACAGGAAATTTAAATAGTGGAATTTAATACCAATTTAAATTTTGGTAGATGTAATTTAAAATAATCTTTAAGGGTGCCATTAATTGTGAAGCCTTGATTTTGAGGAAATTGATTTTTAATGAAATTGGTAAATGATTTTGTTGGTTCCATTTGAACATTAATATCGGACAGTAGTTTTTATTATTATTATACGCCCGTCATAAGACGGGACGTGTTATGGAATCATGATGTCTGTCTGTCTGTCTGTCCGTTGCTTGTGTTCACAATAACTCCAGCAATTCTCTATCGATTTTATCCAAATTCGCACAGCATGACCACATCAGGTGGAACTTTGATGAGTTCAGAAAGCAGCCTGATTGGATCACCCTCTTTCTCAAAATTAACCCTTTTATGCCCAGACATCGACAAAAAGAGTCTGTCCGTTGCTTATGTTCACAATAAAATTCACACAGCATGACCACATCAGGTGGAACTTTGATGAGTTCAGAAAGCAGCCTGATTGGATCACCCTTTTTCGCAAAATTAACCCTTATGCCCCGAAATTGACAAAACGAGTACACAGAGTAATGAAGATGAATGAAGCAACAGAATGAAGAAATTCAAAAGAGAGAAGCTAAAAAACATGCTGAGGCAAACAAACTAAGGAGACAAAGTGAAGATGTACCTTCCCATCAAACTGTTGCGTGACGGGCGTCTATTGCTGTCTCTGACTGCTCTTGTTATATGTTAGTATTTAGTGTTTCTCTATAAAAATTTTTTTTAAAAGTATTGTTTGTAGTGCCAGTAGTTTTGGAGCCCACTGTATATTCCTGGTCACTGCACTTGTTCGATGGTACCTAAAATGCATGTTAACAAAATGGTGGTGTAGTGGTTAGCAATGGCGTCTCACAGCAAGAGGCCTGTGGGTTCGAATCCAGCTGGGGGTGTTTCTGTGTGGAGTTTACATGTTCTCCCCGTGTTCATGTGGGTTTCCTCCGAGTACTCCAGTTTCCATCACCCACAAAAACATGAATCATAGGGACACCCCTACCAGTACTGCTGATCAAGGAACTGGCTTTAGAATTGGAGCTCTGGCTGCCCTCTGCTCCTAACTATAGGATGGGTCAAATGCAGGGGACAAATTACCCCAGGGGGTTCAATAATCTGTATCTTATTTGATGGCCTTTTGAGACCAGTTAATGGGAATTCTTTGTCTAAGCTCAGGTAGTGGGTTGTAATTTAATGTCAATACTTGTGCTTTTGTATACTCAGCTTGTAGCCTGAATCTTAACCAAATCTGTTAAGGAGAACTAAAAGGGTAGGAAGGCAGATATGTGGATTACAGATGTATTATAAAACATCAGTCCATAACACTACTTTATGTTCCCAGTCATTTATCAAAATTCCTTCTATATTACGGTCTTCTCTTAATACTTGTGCCAAGGGTTCTATGTAAAGTGCAAAAACGGTTGGTGAAAGGGGGCATGCCTCAAGGAGTGGATCTTTAATTTTATGTAATCAATAAGATGTCCATTTATGTTGATTCTTGTTGTGGGGGACTGAGAATTGGGGTGGACAAAACATCCATTTTAAACAATTATTAGTCCTGACCTGTTCGCAGTCATTTTCATGATTAACAAAAGGTTCACTCCGAGAGCACTCCACACTTATCTGGTGTTGCTTGTTCTCCTTCATTAGGTAAGACTACAATCATTCATCTGGATGCGAATTTGTTTAATTTAAATCAACATTATTCAAAATTACTCTCAGTATGGAGTGAAAAAAGTGGCACTCGGCAATGTTATATAAAAAAAGCTATAAAAAGCTTTTTTATATAATATAAAATATTTATAAAACAATATATATTTATATATTATTTTACATTACTTATAATATTTATATTTTTAAAATAAAAAAGCTATAAAAAGCATGCGGCTCAAGCTATTTGCACAGTTTTGAATGACATTGAATTAAATTCAGCAAATATGCGTCCAGACGAATGATTGCCGTCTTGCCTAATTGGGGAGAACAAGCAGCACCTGTTAAGCGTGGAGCGCTCTCAGAGCGAACCTTTTGATAATCATGAAAATGACTGAGAACAGGTAAGGACTAATAATTGTTTAAAACAAATGTTTTGTCCACCTTAATTCTCAGTTCTACTGAATTTAGTGCATGATTTCATTGCTGTTAGATCGCATATGGAGAGAAACCGTGTCTTCAGCTGTCAATTACGATAATTGGAAAACGTGTTTATAAAGGAAAATGATTGAGAACTAGCCAGGACTATCCTAATTGTCATAAAGGGACATGTCTGTGCCCCCCCAATTCCCTGCTCTAGTGCCAGGCCTGTTTTAAATGTGCATAAAAACGACAGGATTCACCCTATGACCTTAAAAAAATGAAAAACCATAATAGATGCACTTTTACTGACTCATAGAGCTATTTTACTTATAAGAAAAAAAGGAAAAAAAAAAGGAAAATCGGGCATGATGACCTGAAGAGTCATTAAAAATCTTGGGTTTTAAGATGGAAAGGGGGGCAATTGGGCTGAAAATAAGCTGCATTATCATTTGATGTGAGTAAGGCTTTGGATGTGTTCAGTCCTTCACTGCTGGTTATTCTCCCAACAGGAGGACTCTACAATAAACGCTGCTGAGGAAATCCTGCAGGAGTGGTGCAAACAACATTGCAAGGTGTAGAATGGAGCATATGATAACCCATGGATTTCAGCATCAGCCCCAGGGGCCCACTATATATGCTGGTTTTAGCTCCAACCACAATTGCGATTACTGGATTTTATTTGGCTGTTAATTTGATTATGATTATTAATTTGGTTATTTGAGCACGATTGCCGCTCGGAGGTACCTTTTACCACGGTGGGTCACATATGTTTTTAATGTGTTTTTTACCTTTTGCTTGCCCTTGACCTTGTCTTTTGACCTTGGCCTCCTAAAATCTAATCACCTCTTCCTTGAACAATACTTAATCATTCCACCAAAGTTGAGGAAAATCCATCCATACCTTTTTGCATGATCCTGCTTACAACAAACCAACCAACAGACAAACGGTAATGATCACATAACCTCCTCCAACTTCATTGGGCGAAGGTAATTAGTACCTAAATGGAGAAAACCTATTGGCACATGCCCATGTGAAGTTTAAAGGTTTGATTAGTTTGTTGCATTCTGTGAATACAACATTTAAGGTTGGCCCCTCCTTTGCAAATCAATCAAAGCTACAGCGCATGCCCTTGACCATAACTCAAGCTATAGTATGTACACTATTTTACGCAAAAACGATAGCTCATCAGCTCAAAATGACTGTATGGTGGTTGTAGACCAATATGACAATGTTACCATACCAGGTCTGCAATGTTACAAATAACTCAGCACTACATTCTCTGGGAAATTTGGAGACTGAATGGATAGGTGCTTTGAAGACCCCCTCATTTTAACAATCAAAAAATTAAAATATAGTAATGTCTGCTTGCACTTGATGCGAAAGTTTATACCATTCGTCAAAACACTTACTTGGTTGTAAAATATTGTATTATTCATAATGCACACCAAATTTTGGGGAACTAGGGTGGCAAACTATATTTGGCTTCACAGATGATCAACAGTTCTGCGTATCACCCTCAGATGTATGCAGGAAATGTACAATGCTGTGAAGTAGTATATGCCCCCTTCCTGATTTCTTACTTTTTTGTATATTTTTCACGTTTCATGTTTCAGATCATCGAACAAATTTTAATGTCAGAAAATGACATTATTGATAACCCGAGTAAATACAAAATCTAGTTTTTAAATGATGATTTCATTTATTAAGGGAAAAAAGCTATCCAAACCTACCCGGCCCCATGTGAAAAAGTAATTGCCTCCCCTTCTTAAATCATGCATTAACTGTCATTAACCACATTTTACTAGCCCCATCCAGGCTTGATTACTGCCAGACCTGTTGAATCAAGAAATCACTTCAATTGAACCTGTTTGACAAAGTGAAGTGGGCTATAAGATCTCAGAAAGCAACACATCATGTTGCGAACTAAAGAAATTCAAGAACAGATGAGAAACAAAGAAATTGACATCTCTCAGTCTAGAAAGGGTTGCATAGCCATTTCTAAGGCTTTGGGACTCCAAGGAGCCACAGTGAGAGCCATTATCCACAAATAGAGAAAATTTGGAACAGTGGTGAACCTTCCTAGGAGTGGCCGGCCTACCAAAATTACTCCAAGAGTGCATCAATGACTCATCCAGGAGGTCACAAAAGAACCCAGAACAACATCTGAAGAACTGCAGGCCTCGCTTGCCTCAGTTAAAGTCAGTGTTCATAATTCAACAATAAGAAAGAGGCTGGGCAAAAATGGCATCTATGGGAGAGTTCCAAGCTGAAAACCACCGCTGACCAAAAAGAACACAAAGGCTCGTCTCACATTTGCCAAAATACATCTTGATGATCCCCATGACTTATGGGAAAATATTCTGTGGACTGAAAAGATGAAAGTTGAACTTTTTGGAAAGTTTACGTCCCGTTACATGAGGCTTAAAACTAACACAGCATGTCATAAGAACATCATAAAGTGAAACATGATGGTGGTAATGTGATGGTTTGGGGCTGCTTTGCTGCTTCTGGACCTGGGTGACTTGTCGCAATTAATGGAACTATGAATTCTGCTTTCGACCAGAAAGTCCTGAAGGAGAATGTACAACCATCAGTTTGTGACCTCAAGCGCACTTGCGTTGTGCAGCAGGACAATGATCCGAAACACACTAGCAAGTCCACCTCTGGATGGCTTAAAAAAAAAAAAAAGATTTTGGAGTGGTCTAATCAAAGTCCGGACTTAAATCCGCTTGAGATGCAGTGGCATGACCTTAAATGGGCTGTTCATGCTCAAAAACCCTCCAATGTGGCTGAATTAAAACAATTCTGCAAAAAAAATGGGCTAAAATTTTTCCGTGGTGATGTGAAAGACTCATTGCCAGTTATCACGAATGTTTGATTGCAGTTGTCGCCGAGGGTGGCACAAAGGATTTAGGGAGCAATTACTTTTCACATAGGGCCATGTAGGTTTGGATAGCTTTTTCCCCTTAATAAATGAAATCATCATTTAAAAATTGTATTTTGCATTTACTTGGGTTGTCTTTGTCTCATATTAAAATGAGTTCGATAATCTGAAACATTTAGGTGTAACAGAGGATGTTCTTTGGCTGCGACTTCCTGGTGGATCATCTTAACTATTCGTCCTCCAACATGTCAGTCACGTAATGCCGTCATGCATGCTCGTTCCTCGCTCGTTTTCACTAGCTGCACATAAGCACTTTGAGTCTTCATGTGTCCCGCGAGCTTCCATTCATAGTAGCTCCACCGATCTCGGACATTTCCTAATTTGTTCACCCAAAAACAAAACCGAGCATTGTCTTCCTCGAAATGTCATGAATTTTACAATTACCCATCCAAACTTAGTGCGGGGTCACTTTTCTTAGTTTTATCTTTGCGATAATTCTTGCACATATGATTAGATCCAGCCAGCAGCAGTCTACACGCCCCCCTTCTCCCTCCGGGCTCGGGAGCTCTCACACAGCGACCGAATGGACAAGCACACGCTGCTCATTTAGATCAGAAACGTACCTGAACCCCAAGTAGCATTTGAAAGAAGGTGAGTCGGGCGTAGAAAGAACTGAATGCAGCCAGAAGAGGCTCATAATGGTATGCTTTTCACTCAGACGCTTTACTAATGGTTTATTTCACAATTGTTTGGCTGTTGCAGATATTTTTTTTACTTAACGATGGCGAGTCTGAAATGGTGTAAGGGTAAATCTGTTATAAGTGAAGGCCGATGCAGAGATTGTAGGAATCGTGCACGGGCGTGAGCTCGCACACGCTTGCTCCCGACATTCAGGCGATAGCCGTTTCCTGTGGAGGAGCAGTAAAGCTGGTAGGATGGTCTTGCGCATGCGCATTTTTCAAAAAGTGACAGACGTTTGGGCAACTCTGAGAAAATCCTCTGTTGCACCATTAAGTGTGACAGCTATGCAAAAAAATAAGAAAACAGGAAGGAGGCAAATACTTTTTCACTACACTGTATTGCTTAACCTCCTAGCCATTGTCTGTTTCTCAGTATTTCATTGCAGAACAACTTTGATATTGAATTCTCAGGAATTTTCTTTGTATTCATGCATTGTTTTCTCCCAAAATCCTAAAAATAAACAGAAATAAGATTTAATTCCAAATAATAAGTGTCTTGCTTCATTGAAATAATTTCTTAAGTCTGTGAACTCCCAAATCCTGAGTTATAAAGCCATAAATAGGGGTTATGCACTCACATGCAAGGGCTGGTTTTATTTAGCATCCACATAAAGAGGTTAATGTCTTGGTAGTTTCTGATTCAAACTGCGTCGTAACACGTTTATGCCAGTGGACCTTTTCGACTTGTCAATTAAATGGGCAATAAGTGAAATTGTTTCACCGCTAGGTTTGCTGTTGTGCACTGCCTATACTGTAGAACGAAACAAGTGCGTCATGAGCCACACCTCCCTCTACCTCTGCTATTCGGCAGAATGACGGGCCAGTTTAATTTCCGCAGCGTAATTACTTAGTACATCAAACCTGAAATGCTCTCGAAACTGCAGATTTACGGTAATTGCAAATGTTAGCTGGCTGCCGGGCTACTCACCTAACACAACCGTAATGCCTGGCCCATTGCTGGGATCGAGCCGCTAACAACTCAAGCTCCGGACATTAACGCAAGCTACAATTGTTACATTAAATTTAATTAAATCGACATAGTGACATGTGCCTAACGTTACTGAAACGCTAAATGAAGCAGACATTTGACTTTATGCTGTTGGAGCTATTTATTATGTTTTGTAATATTGTTTAAATATTTATTTATGTAGTTTAGTTGGTTTCTGTTCGTGTTTAAGTATATGCATTAAGTAATTTTATTAGGCCATTAGTATTATTCTAATTTAGATTATTTGTTGATGCTTTTATTTTGAAGGTTGTAGGCACTGGGGCACACCAGGATAGGTTAAATAGGAGTAATCAGGGACAGGTTAGCAGGCACTGGGAAGGGTTATGGTTTTTTACCAGGGTGAGAGAAATAGAGGCAGCAAAGGCCATTGCTCTTTGATTGCATTTGGAAATAAACCTCCAAACGCCAATTTTTCCCTGGACAGTGGATTCATTTCTCTCCTGCGTGATTTTACTCCCTTAAGTGCCTCAGTGGGCGTTTGATTGTTTTGATTTATTTGGAAAAGTTTTTTTTTTTCTTATTTTATTTTAGATTGTTTGTGTAAGACAAATAGCTCCAGGTCAAATTGTAGCCCCTTTAGCTCTCGCAGTGCTCTCTACCTTGGAAATGCAAGACCAATATTAATACAGGTGCTGTCCTTTTTCTTTATCGGACTACTTCTTTGCCTACGATCGTTGTTTCTTTAGATGTAATTATGGATCCTGCTCGTCTTCAGGTTAACATTTCGCTCCACTCTCCGCCATTTCGCTTTTTAAAAATTAAGCGCTGCCACTGCTCACTGACTGTATAGATGCATTCTCAGGAAGGAGGCGGCGGCACTTCTGCTCACTGGCTGTATGAATGCATTCTCGGGAAGGAGGAGGCGGCGATTCACATGAATGTACAAGAACGTGCAGCTTGACAGGGCTTGTAAACAAGGGGCTGGAGATCAACACAGAGAGCGGGCGTGTGACGTCCTGATATACTCCAGATGAAATTACACATTTTGTTATTCACGTAGCGATTTTTAATTCCTTCAATCTAGAAATGATGCAGTTCCTTATTGCCCCATGAAGTGTAGAATAACTACCTATCAGATTGCCTTATCTTAGTAAGGTCCTGCCTACCCCGACAACGCCAAAATATTGTCCCACATTCAATACAGTCATAATTTGTGTTTAATGGGAGAGGTGTTTGACTTAATCGCAAATAGTTCTTAGATGCACTTGGGGAATGTGTAATACTGACGAAAGATACCCTGCCCAGCAACAGGGAGCTCAATTAATCCTTTTTCCAAGGCCAAAATAGCAGTTGGAAAACTGTTTGTGATGGATTAAGGCGTGATTGCTCGAAGGTAAGCAAGTGAAATTATTATTATCACTAGATAGTTAGCTACCAACAATCTATGCATATGTTTTGCTGAGAAGACAGAATTATACCAACGGCATCCTTTTTGTATACGTTAACATAGGATTGTTTTCCCACAGTGGACTTCAGCACTGAATACCCGGGGCCTGTCTCACAAAGCTGGATTAACATACCCGGAGTTTTCCTCAGCCGGTTATCAACTCGTTAAGTGAACCCAGGAGTTTCCAACCTAGATCTGTGCTCGTACACATAAAAGGGGTGGTGTTAACGCCATTTGACCAATTGAGCACCATGGAGAAGCCGCAGAGAGCAACTTATTTCTCAACGTAGGAGCAAACAATAATTCAAAGGATGTATGAAGAATATAAAGACATCATTCAGGCAAAAAGCAACACTATTACAGCTGCCAGAAGCCGCAAGGAATCTTGGCAAAAAATCGCGGACTTTGTCAATGCTTAAGTTACTGGGATTGTAATATTAAATCACCACTGTGTGTGTCTCTCAAATGTATGTGCTTGTTTTGATTTTCTTTTATTATTTTTTACAATTTAACCTCATTTCACTTGCTACCTCAATGGAGCCAAAAGGACTTGGGAGCAAGTAAAAAATAAATACAAGAACATTGTTCAAAGCGGTCAGTGAGTTTATTATAATATCTTCCAGGCTACAATTATGATGTGATCATTAGACATACATTGTCTACAATAGTTTATACTACAACAAGAAACAAAGCTTTACCTTCTACCCCGTCTCTTTGTTGTAGAACAATCACAATGGAACTGATTTGACATTGTGTGCAGCTCACAGGAAGGGGTCCTCCTACACAACCGTACGCTCCTGAAGAGGAGTTGGCCTTATATTAAGGGTCGCCCCCATAGCGGAGGAGGAGACTCATCAGACCCTGGTGGACCATCCAAAGTGTTATCAGCGTGCAGTTCAAAATCCTGCATCGGTGATGGTATGGAGTTACATTCGTGCCTATGGCGTGGGCAGCTTACTGATCGGGAAAGGCACAATCAACGCTGAAAATTATTTTGAGGTTTTTCTAAAACAACATATGCTCCCTTCCAGACAATGTTTCTTTCAGGGAAGGCCTTGCATATTTCAGCAAGACTATTCTAAACCACATACTGCATCCATCACAACAGCATTGCTTTGCAGTAGAATAGTCTGGGTGCTGAACTGACCTGCCTGCAGTCCAGACCTTTCGCCAACAGAAAACATTTTGTGCATCATAAAATGAAAAATCCAGCAAATAAGACCCAGGAGTGTTGAGCAGCTATAATCCTACATCTGACAACAGTGGGTCAACATTTCTCTCTCAAAACTCTAGCAATTGGTCTCCGCACTTCCCAGATGTTTACAGGCTGTTGTTAAAAGAAGAGGGGATGCTACACAATGGAAATCATTGTATTCTGTTTTTATTCATATTTTACACAATTTTCCTACTTCATTGGAATTGGGTTTGTAGTGCACTCCCAGCACTTCAAATCAAAATTTGACATTCTTTTTGGAAAATACGGATGCCGTGTCGTGTGGTAAAAGAGGAGAGGGACCATCCAGCTTTTTTTTCAGCGCTCAGTTCAAAAGCTTGCACCTCTGATGGTGTGGGGTTGTATTAGTGCCTAAGGCATGGACAGCTTACACATTTGGATAGGCATTATCAAAGCTGAAAACTATATAGAGGTTTTACAACAACGTCTCTTTCAGGGAAGGCCTTACATTTTTCAGCAAGACAATGCTAACCCACATACCGCATCCATCACAACAGCATGGCTTTGCTGTAGAAGAGTCTAGGTGCTGAAATGGTCTGCCTGCAACTCAGACCATTCACCAATGGAAAACATTTGATGCATCATAAAGCAAAAAATCTGACTAAGAAGTCTCAGGACTGCTGAGCAGCTAGAATCCTACATCAGACAAGAGGGGGACAACATCCCACTTCCAGAAGTCTAGAAATTGGTCTCCTCACTTTCCAAACGTTTACAGACTGTCGCTAAAAGAAGAGGGGATGCTACACATTTGTAAACATGGCCCTGTCCCAACTTTTTTGAGATGTGTTGCTGCCATCAAATTCAAAATGACCCAATATTTTTCATGAAATGGTACAACCCCAATTCAGAAATAGTTGGGACAAAGTGTAATTGGTGAATAAAATCAAAACACAATGACTTTCAAATCACACTAGCCAGTATTTTATTCACAATCGAACAGAGATAACACAGCAAATGTTGAAATTGAGAAATTTTACTATTTTATCCACAAAATGAGCTCATTTCAAATTTGATGGCTGCGACAGGTCTTAAAATGTTGAGACAGGGGCCTGTCTACCATGGTGTACCATCCCCTCTTCTTTTTAACACAGAGTCGAGGTGTCTGGGCATTGAGGAGACAAGTTTCTTGAGTTTAGCCATTGGAATTTGATCCCACTCTTGCTCAATACAGGCTTCCAGCTGCTGGAGAGTTTTGGGTCTCCTTTGATGGACTTTTTGTTTAATTATGCACCAAACGTTCTCAATCGGTGAAAGATCAGGACTGCAGGCAGGCCAGTTAAGCACACGGACTCTTCTACTACAAAGTCATGCTGTTGTAGCTGAAATACACAAGGCCCTCCCAGGAATAGATGTCATTGAGGGGAGCATATGTTGCTCTAGAACCTTTATATACCTTTCAGCATTCATGGTGCTTTTAAAAACATGCAGGTGTCCCACGCCATATGTACTAATGCATCCCCATACCATCAGCGATTCAGAGATGCTGACTTTTGAACTGAATTCTGATAACAGGAGGGGTGGTCTTTCTGCTCTTTAGCCCGGAGGATTTCCAACAAGAATGTCAAATTTGGACTCGTCTGACAACAGGACACTTTGCTACAGTCCATTTTAAATGAGCCTTGGCCCACAGAACACGGTGGCGCTTCTGGATCATGCTCAACAATGGCTTCCCTTTTGCATGATAGAGTTTTAGGTGGCATCTGTGGATAGCACGGCAGACTGTTTTTACTGACAGTGGTTTATTGAAGTATTCTTGGGCCCATTTAGCAATGTCAATGACAGAATAATGCCAGTGAGTGATGCAGTGGTGTTTGAGGGCCCGAAGATCACGGGCATCCAGTGAAGGTCTTCAGCCTTGTCCCTAACACACAGAGATTGTTCCAGTTTCTCTGAATCATTTGATGGGGTTATGCTCTGTCGATGATGAAACCTTCAAAGCCTTTGCAATTTGACTCAGTCCAGAAAAAAGATGAGATCCAGGCACTCAAGCTTTTAGAAGTAGTGCAAATAAAAAGGCTTTATTAACACTTGGTTAAACACTTAAAAATTGCCCTCTTGTTTTGACCTCAATAGGCGGTCCTCATCAGGGCATAATCAGGTAGACGGGTATGTCAGGTTTTCATACTCTCCAAATGACCACCACGGGGCATTATTACAAATAACATGCGGCTAATTAAAAAATAAGAGATGCACATATCTTGACCTTCGCAATTTGACGTTGAGGAAAATTGTTTTAAAGTATTCCACTGTTTTTTTCGTAAGCCTTCACAGGTTGGAGAGCCTCTAGCCATCTTTACTTCTGAGAGACTCATCCTCTCCAAGACAACCCTTTTCTAGCTAATCATGTTTCACATCTGATGCCAGTTCACTTAATTACTTGCTAAATGTTCTTTCAGCTGATTCTCTTATATATTAATTGCTTTTTCAGGCCTGTTTTGCCTATGTCCCAACTTTTTTGAGACCTGTTGCAGCCAGAAAATTTGAGATAAGCTAATTTCTTGGATAAAAATGTAAAATGTCTCAGTTTCAACATTTGAAATGTTATCTGTGTTCTATTGTAAATAACATATTGGTTCATGTGATCTGAAAGTCATTGCATTTTGATTTTATTCACAATTAACACTTTGTCCCAACTATTTCTGAATTGGGGTTGTAAAATGCCTCACTTTCAACATCTGATATGTTGTCTATGTTCTATTGTGAATAAAAGGTGGGTTTATGAGATTTGCAAATCATTGCATTCTGATTTTATTCACGTTTTGCACAACAACCCGATTGGAATTGGGGTTTGTATAATGCTGAAAATATTCTTGGGTTGCAGAGGATGTTAGATAATGTATTGTGAAGAGGGTTAACAAATCAGAAATTGTTATCAATGTCACTGAGTTCCCTCCCCTGAAAGGGTCAACTCATCGAGTTTTTCCTTCAAATTCACAAGTACTTCTGCCACACTAAGGAGATCTGCACGGCTAGGCTTGTTCAAATTCCCATAAAAATGTAACTTTTCTTATCATATTCCAGTCACGATCAAAATTTCCCCTAATATGCCTATAAATCGTAAATGATGGCCCTCCTGGTTTTGTAGCCTCTCGGGCCCATTGGATCAAAACTGAGATAACAAAGTTGCTAATAAAGTCGGATGGTCAAAATCCCTCTGAAAATCCCCCCTCAACCAAAACTGAAGACGATCTCTCGGTGGGCCGCCCAGTCCACGCTGTAGAGTAGCTCATCAGGCAGGGGTGCAAATTATCGTAATATCGTTGAAGGTGACATACCCTACTAGCACACACGTGCTAGGTATGCTGAAATCTCGACGATCAGCAGCCGCAATTTTGTAGTGCGTCACTGCCTAAAAACTTCCTGACAGTGTCAGGTATTCCCCAAATAAAACTGGCATTGTGCTTGCGCACTTTGAATGGTTGTTGGAACATTAAGGGATAAGCATCATAGAAGCACTCATGAGGAGCTCATTCTGATTTTCTGTTGTGTGCTGTGGCTGGGCTTTCCGATGATGTCTGAAATTTTGGTTGCATTTAACTTGCTCCAGTTCTAGACTACAGCTGTGGACAACTAATTGAAGTAAATAGACATTAAGTATTATGTTTAATGAAAAAACTGATTGAGTTTTGTTGCATTTACTTTAGTCAAAGTTACTTTTCAGTTACTCGGAAGCTGCTCGGTCCAGTGGTCAGAGCGATTGGTTGTCGATGCAGACTGGAAAGTTGCAAATGACACCTCTTTTCCCACTGGAAATGAACACCCTCTTCTGCTTTGAATGACAAATATAATGGGTGTGGTACCTTTATACGTGTCTTGTTGTGGATTATATTTCATTATTTCTCATCATATTCATCAGTGGATTTATTGCCATGTTGAAAAACCATAATCAATAATCATAATCAACCATATTATGTAGGCAGCAGTAACACACAGACACATAACACACATACACATACAAGTAGTTCACACAGACATGAGCAGTGCACACACACACACAAATGCAAGCAGTTCACACACACATGAACAGTGCACACAGACACATGCACACACACATACACAGGCAGCACACATACAAGCAATTTCATTCCCACGTGCATGAGCAGCTCACACACATTAGCAGTGCGCTTCTGTAGTTTTGATTAGCAAGCAGGCTTTTGTTTAGCTGATCTGAAAACATAATCAGATGATATATTTGATTTCTGTAGTTTTAATCAATACTTGCTCAGTAAAATCATAAGTTGTTACTGAAAACATAACCAATCAAATCATTTATGTATCTACTTGTATCTTATTCATCTGACTGTGTTTTTCCACTCTTACGCTGTAATTTTCCAGTCCATTCTAGTATATATTCCTTTTATTTTTATTTTTTTAAATCCTATACCTTATATTCTACCATAGTTTAACAAAACAAAGTTGGAGAGTAAAAAAAAATGAAAGACAAGATGGTTACAACCCATGTATTTTGATTGGAGCAAAGTTGGAAGAGTTTTTCCCATAAATATTCCTCTGTAAAGAATGCCGAATTAGCACTGCCTGGCCAGGGACTGCTCACCATGGGAGTAAAGATGGCTTTTGAAGATTCTGTCTCTCTCTCTAATTATTCACGAACAACGCAACCTCAAAAATATGTAAACATCTAGACAAGAAACCACAGCAGTCTCAAGACACACTTACACCGCGTTTTATTTGATAAATTCGCTTGGTATGGTCTTTATCATATACTTCCTTACAAATACAGAGAATCTGTACCTGTGATACAAGTGCGAGGCACGAGGCTATATCAGCTCGTGGGCAATATATCATCTTCTACCCATATCTGCCTATGGGGAGAAGCCTGTATCAATCCCGCATATGATAAATAGATATGGGCATTTTCATATCACACCATACAGTATATCAATACTCGACCAGTTTCAGCCCTTGCGCTCTCGGCTGATGCTGGGGTCTCGGGTTGATAGAGGGTGTGATATGAAAATGCCTGTATGATATCCTCTATTTATTTTGGATTTATGAGCCCTCTGCACATGCTGTATTTGGCATTGCTGAGCCTCAATCAAGTCACCTCGTGGTGGTAAGGATAGTTTAATTGTTCAGGTGCCAGGTGACTTCCACCACTCACTCAGATAACGTTGCTGAAATAATATTATCATGTTTAATTATTATGTAGGCTTCAGGCAAAGTTATCCAAGCACACCACACTATTCAGTTTGGCTATTTAAATTTAAAAAGTGCAAGTCAAAACAAGCGCATACCAGTCCAAGCATGGAAAACAAATATACAAATATTCACTCAATAGTTTATAAGGCGGGTGTTCCGCTCAGAATGCACGTAGAGGCCTCGGTGAAAGAAAAAATGAGGGAAACGAAAAACAATTCTTCAGTCCAAGATCCCATCGATTAGCGTACGAACAGAAAAAGTTCTGCATCAAAATTTGCAGTTGGCCACCCATATCTGCATTTAACTTCCAGAAAGCATACCAGGTATGGAAGGCAGCTAAATCTAGTGAAGTTCTCACCCATGGCAAACAGAAATAATTAACATTCAGCAGCACAGCGACCGCTCTGGTGGACATCCATCATGCCAATGGCACGTTCCCGCATGACCTGAGACATCTGAGGCATGATTACTTTCGACAAAATTTGAGATTTTGGGGTGACCTTTTATTGCCGCCAGTGTAAGGAGTGGCTGGGTACTGTCCATTCTGTCTGATCACCGTATGGAAATTGCACACCCATGTGTTGAGTGAAATCACAGCATTACTGAGCAAATGCTCACTGACAGAGAGATGGATTAAAAAATGGTACACAAATCAAGAGAAACATCCCTATTGTACAAGCAAATGTCAGCATATGCTCACTTAGAGCTGTTAACTCTATATGGCATCAATATTTGACATGGGGCGTTAATATTTTTGTTCAGTGTGGCTTCCTCTGACCGCATACTCATTGTGTATATGCCCGCTCAACAGCAAGACATTTCCGTTGGATCTTTCTTATAAAGCCACTCGCACCACCATGTTGAACGTCTTCCACTCCTAAACAAATGCATGGCGCCCGTGTTGCTAAGTGACCGCAAAAAGAGCGCGTTTCACAAAGAATTAGCACTAAAAGAATATTTCTAAGGTAGGCATAGCGTATTTCAATATCGACCAATGCTTTTTTTGTAATTGACTTGTGCGCTCACATGTCGGAAATACATTGCACTCATCACAATCCCTTTCTATCATGTGGAAATTCAGTTTTTGACATCTGCAGTGCTAATCCCTACAAGTCAGAGAGGAAGTGACAGATATTTATTATTAAATTAAGAGTTATCAGCAAATCAGTTTTGAATAGTCAAAATGAAAGTCCTGCATGTAAGACAATATTTGTTAACGTTACATGTCAAAATAATTTTGCAGTTATCTTAAATGAGCATTTTGGCTCGTCAAAATGACATTTTGACATGTCATAATGTAACTACCTCAAGAGAAAAGTAAATTGCTACTGGTCAGTTAACTGACCTGCTGCACATAAGACGAATAGCGGAGAAATTCAGCGGAGAACTGGGCGAAATTAATCACCGAATTTCACCAACGTATTGTTCTTCTATGTGTCAGCCGCTTTAGGATGTAATGTTGATCCATTTTAAAGAGACCGCGGAAACGGCTAGTGGCTAAAGAAAGCGTGCGACACAAGTACCGAGCGAGGCTCCAATGTCTGTCTCAGTGCCTTTGACGTCGCTGCAGGCAGCAATAAGACAGTTACAGCGATTCTCTAAGGTCAAAGGAACAAACTGCCTAGAAATTTTTCCGCGATTTGATTTAGCACAAGATAGCCTACTGCCGTGTAAATGCTGTTTTATTTGAAATATAAGAGCTTTTAACTATATTCTCGTTCATTATTCTCAAAGGCATGTTAACGTTGCCTAACTCTACGCTAATGTTCATGACGGTGAATTTCTCAGACGGAGTCGTGTAGAAGTGGGCTGTACGACAGTACACCAGTTTCCTACCCGCTGGATACACTGGAAGTACATAATTGGTTGGCGTGACTTTATTTTCTCGATCGTTCCTGGTTTAGGGAGTGAACGGCTGCCCGGGGAATGTACAGGAGTACTCGATCTTCTCTAAATGCAGCTTTAAGGTTTCGGACTGGCAGTGTATTAAAACCAATTACAGTAAGTACGGTAGGGGCAAAAACTTGCTGAATTATTCACGTTACGTGCTAATGCATAAGCTAAGCAACTCAGGCTTGAAAATGAATTCCCTTGCTTTAGAACGTACGTTCTTTCAATTGAGGATTAAATGTGCGGTTTTTTTTTTGGTGCTTTCATTATTATTTTTTTTTAAAGAAATATCACTCGTGCTGGTGGCTACGCGTATGAAAATATAGTTTAACAGCACAAATCACTTCGTTAAATGAATTATCCATCGATTTAATACTAAAGATATTAAACTGTTATCTTTCTGTTGTGTAGCTCGTGATGTCACGTCGGATACATGCGCGGAGGCTCGATGGAGTGGACAAAAATATATGGTAGGGTTATTCCAATTCTTGAAGGCTGCGAGCCTGCGACTTGTTGATGTTCTTGTTGTTGTTATTGCCTCTTGAAATGAAAATGATCAAAACTAATTCTGCTCAAGACGCAGAGCTATTTTCAGAAAGGCTTGCCTTACAATTTAGGTTGGGTTTTATACATCTGGCTGACTGGGATTCAACAGTACGGAAAATTTTTCTTTAGCTCTGACTTTTTCTGATTTGCTACCGAATGCACAGGATGCCCTCGGTGGTCGCTTTATTAGGTACCCTTGTACACCTTCTCCTCAATGCAAATATTTTATTCAATCACGAGGCTAAACTCATGCAATGCCTGAGTGCCCTCGGTGGTCACTTAATTAGGTACACTTGTACACCTTCTCCTTGATGCAAATATTTCAGTCGATCATGAGGCTAAACTCATGCAATGCATGTGAACATGTAAACATGGTCAAGAGATTCATTTGTTCTGACCAAACATCAGGATGGGGAAATGTGGTCCAAGTGGTTTGACTGTCAACTGACTGCTGGGTGGTTTGACTTCCTCATAAACTGCTGATCTCCTAACTTTTCGTGACAACTAGGAATGAGAAACTGGGTTTACTGTTGGCAAAGACTCGCCAAAAATATTGAGCTAAATCAAGGCCAATAGTTTTGTCAATTAAAAAAAGTAATTGGAGAACAAAAAAAATTCAGTGAAAGTTTAAGTTTTAATCTTGAATTTTGGAAATTACTACAGTGTATTCAAACTAAAAATTAGCATTGGGCATGTTTTTATTTATTATTATACAACTGATACAACAGCTGGAGGAGCATTTTGCAACAAATTTGGTTAATTGGTTCACTGCATGGGCTCAGGAGCACTTCCAGAAATCATTGTCTGTAAACACAGTTCGCCGTGTAATCCACAAATGCAAGCTAAAGCTGCATCATGCAAAGAAGAAGCCATATGTGAATACGATCTAGAAACGCCAGCATATTCTCTGGGCCAAAGCTCATTTAAAACGGACTGAGGCAAAATGGAAAACTATCCTGTGGTCAGATGAATCAAAATTTGACATTCTTATTGGAAACCGCAGGTGCCGTGTTATGCGGACTAAAGAGGAGAGGAACCATCCAAATTGTTATTAGCGCACAGTTCAAAATGCTGCATCTCTGATGGTATGGGGTTGCATTAGTGCCTATAGCATGGGGAGCTTTCACATCTGGAAAGGTATTGTCAATGCTGAAAAGTATTCAGAGGTTTCACAACAACATATGCTCCCATCCAGACAATGTTTCTTACAGGGAAGGCCTTGCATATTTCAGCAAGACGATGCTAAACCGCTTACTGCATCCATCACAACAGCATAGCTTTGCAGTAGAGGAGTCTGAGTGCTGAACTGGCCTACCTGCAGTCCACATTTGGTGCATCAAAAAAAAAGATCCAGGACTGTTGAGCAGCTAAAATCCGATATCAGACAACAGTGGGTCAACATTTCTCTCCCAAACCTCTAGCAATTGGTCTCCTCACTCGCCAGATGTTTTAAGGCTGCTGTTAGAAGAAAAGGGAATGTCACACAATGGTAAACATGGCTCTGCCCCAACCTTTCTGAGACGTGTTGCTGCCATAAAATTCAAAATGAGCTAATATTTTCATGAAATTGTAAAATGTCTCACTTTCAACATCTGATATATTGTCTATGGTCTATTGTGAATAAAATGTGAGTTTATGAGATTTTCAAATCGCTGTATTCTGTTTTTATTGACTTTTTACACAATGTCCCAACTTCATTGGAATTGGGGTTTGTACTAATTAGCAATTTATCAACGCTTGATTACCCAGTTAACATTCAACTTTGTTTTAATGTTGAAATAACTTTTGCTTTTCGATGGAAATATTTACAAGGATAGAATTTATTCATGGTTCTAGGAATTATGTTGATTCAACATACAAGTAATTCTATGGTGACATTTTAACATCGGATCAATAGTAATCTTTCAACACTTTTTAGACCAGTGAATGTTCAACATTGTTTTGATGTTGAAATAACATTTTTTTAAATAATGACACATCCTTATTTAGCAAGTGATGCCAGATGTGACAATGACAATGTCACTTAGCTGACAATGTCACCCTTTATAGCATTTCGCCAATTAGCTAAGTGACATTGTCATTTATATCACATCTGGCATCACATGCTGAATAAGGATGTGTTATTTCACCCTTTACAAAGCATGACATTTGCTTATTTATGATTTATGAAGGCATTGTGTCTCATTTATGAAAGCATTATACATGCTGTGTAAAGCCTTTATGAGCAACACTTCATATAAAGTGTGACCAAAAATGATGGCGAAGAAAGATCTGCGACTGAAAAAAAATGTAACTGAATAAATGAAGATATGAATCTTAAAACCGACAATTTTTAGGTGAAAATAAATGAGATCTCCAGTATCAAAATATATTTGAAAGTGACAAGTGAAAATGCATAATTTATTTTAAAGAATTCCGGAATTGAATCAAAATTTTATTTACATCGCAAAATTTTATCTTACATTTACTTTGATCTTGAATACAGTGAAGTATTTTTCGGTATTCAAGATCAGAACTTGTATGGTGTCAAATTTTACTTTATCAATTACATGTTTTTTTTCAGGTTTACAAAACTATTGGCCCTGGTTTGGATGTACAGTATATGACTGGAAGAACAATGTATGGCTTGACTAATCTCAATTTCTACTGCAGTATGCAGATGGTTGGCTCAGAATTTGCCATCGTGCTGTATGTCAACGGTTCAGGCTAGTAGTAATGTGGTTATGGTATGGGAAATATTTTCTTGGCTCTGTTTTGGTGCCATAGTATCAGCGGAGCATCCTATAAGTGCTTCAGCCGACATGGGTATTATTGCTGAACATGTGCGTATTTTTATGGCCCTAGTCATCTTGTCTTGTAATAGCAGCTGAGAGCAAGTTAACATGCTATGTCTCAAAGCTCATGACATCTGAATGTGGTTCCACAAACATTACAATGAGTTGAGTTTACACCAATGGCCTTCTCAGTCACCTGGACTCAGCTCTACCCTGGATTAGAAAGGTGATACCATTAAAGTGACCACTGTGAGTATTTTAATGAATGCATTGAATTTGCAAAATATTTCATTTGCAGTGTATTCATTTGTCACTAATTGTGATTGACATAGAAACACTCATAGTTTACATTTGTTTAGAAGGCTTCTAAATAGACAGTGTACAGAATCGGAATAAAGTTGTTTACTTCATGATGTTTCTGTTGCCTCTTTAGGGTGGAATTCTCTCAGTTGGCTGCCGAATACAAGGCAGTAAACCTTGGTCAGGGCTTTCCTGATTTCTCTCCGCCCAGCTTTATTCAAGATGCCTTCTGTCAAGCTGTGAGCGGGGATTATTCACTTCATCAGTATACACGTGCATTTGTGAGTCCAGCTGGCCTGTCCATTTTTATTTTTGCTGATGCATTTTAATGCAAGAAAGCAATAATAACTAAACATTTTTTAAAAAGTGACATAATTATAAATGATGTGATTTGAGATAACAGTGCAATGAACTGTACCAACAGGGCCACCCACCTCTGGTTAAAATTCTTGCAAAGTTCTTTGAAAGGATTATGGCCCGGGAGATCAATCCATTTGAGGACATCTTGGTCACCGTAGGGGCTTATCAAGCTCTCTTTTGTACATTTCAGGCATTTGTTGATAAGGGAGATGAGGTAATTATTAGTTCATTTTGTGTTAGATTCTTTATTGTCTTTTTGCTGGTAACTTATTACTGGTAACCTTTGATCTTCATTTGTTTTTAAGGTGGTAATCATTGAACCATTTTTTGACTGTTATGAGCCCATGATTAAAATGGCTGGTGGGAAAGCAGCATTTGTGCCCTTAAGACCGGTAAGTTTGTATGCTTATAAAATAATGTCCATATGCAGTATTAGCGGTATGGTATTGGGTCTGTATGCATTTTTGCAGAATAACTGTAACTAGGCTTAGTGTAAATTGGGGTTTGTGGGAACAATTTGCATGGCATTATATGTAATCATATAAAAAAGTAATATCAGAAGTGAAGGTTACAACCCCTAGCAAAAATTAGGGAACCACTGCGCTTATAGGATGTTATTCCTGCTTTTTTACTTCATAGCACATAAACAAATTGCAAAGATTTGTGTTCAAAAAAAGAACAGTGTGTTAAAAGATGTGAATAAAGTGCAAATATTTTTTTAATGGCCTTCAATTCCTTCAAATGTTGTGGAAACATTGCACATTCAATTCCAAATCAATGCATTTACAAATTTGATCAAGTCATTTATAGGAAGCAAAGAAAAGGAATATTAATCTGTTCAAAAAATAGCAGTGTCAACAATTTTCTCTTCAAACTCAAGTACTAAATTTAACTCAAGATTTAATTTCACTTTAAATTACTGAGCTAATATTTAGTTGCATGACCATTGATTTTGGCAACTGCTGCGTGTCTGCGTTGAATCGAGTCAACCAATTTATAGCACCTAGAAACAGATATTTCAGCCCAGGGTGAGCAAATCACTTTCTGCAGTTCCTGTTAATTTTTGGGTTTTGTTCAGAAAATGCATTTTTTATGTCACTCCACAAGTTTTCAATAGGGTTGAGGTCAGGGGATTGAGCTGGCCACTTCATTACCTCAATCCTGCTTGTCTGGAACCAAGATGTTGCTCGCTTACTCGTGTGTTTGGGGTTGTTATCTTGTTGAAACACCCATTTCGGGGGCATTTCCTCTTCGGCTCATGAAAATAATCCCTTCAAGTATTTTGATGTATTTAGACTAATCCATAATCCCTGGTATGTGATATGATTTTTGCACCACTATGCTTCACTGTCTTCACAGTGCACTGTGGCTTGAATTCTGTACCTAGGGGTCCTCTGACATACTGTCGACGACCACTGGACCTGAATAGAAAGATTTTACTCTCATCAGTCGACAGAATGTTACACCATTTCTCTTTGAGCCAGTCAATAAGTTTTAACAGTTTCAGCACGCCATTTTTTTTCAACAACGTTGCATCACGGGGGCTTCTTGCTGATGGCTTCGCTTCGATCAAATATCCTTCTGACTGTGACAGCACTTACAGGAAATTTTATATCATCTTTGATTTTTCTGGAGGTGATGATTGGCTTAGTCTTTGCCATTCTTACTATTGTCTGATCTATTTTAACCAAAGTTGCTCGTTTCCTTCCACGTGCTACAGGTTTTTGTTTCCATTTTAAAGCATTTTTGATCATTTTTGCTGAGCATCCTATAACTTGCTGCACTTCTTTATATATTTTTCCCTCTCTAATCAACTTTCTAATCAAATTACGTTGTTCCTTGGAACAGTGTTTTGAACGGCCCATTTTACTTTGCAATTCAAGAGGAAATATATTTTGTAGCAATTTGTGAAACATTTGCTTCCCTTCTTCCTAAATAAAGGACAATTAATGACATCTGTTTATTCACAGATCGAATTAATTCTCTATTTAAACTGCTCCACACTACTATTAGTTTGAGCACCCCCCTTTAAACGAATGGGTTAATTTCTCAGAGCAAGCCGCATGCATGTCATTACAGTTGGGGCTGTTGTTTTTCTATTACACTACTACATCTACAAGTAAATTATTTGCCACACAGAAATATCACTACTACTAATAACAGTGGTTCATCAGATTATTGATGTTGCACTGCTATTTTTGTAGCCCCCAGACAAAGTCGGGTGGCTACTATGGATTCATGCTTGTCGTCTTTGCCCCCACCGCATCCATAGACACTTCTTTGTGGACGCTGTACAGGCTGTAATTCAAAAAAAAAAGTTTTTTTTTGTCAACATATTTTTATTCAAGTTTTAACATTAACATATAAAGACATTGGCATGGGAGAGGATCAGTTCATAAAAAGACACCCAAGCACAATATATATATATATATATATATATACACTCAACAAAAATATAAACGCAACGCTTTTGTTTTCGCTCCCATTTGTCATGAGACGGACTCAAAGATCTAAAATTCATTCCAGATACACAATATTAGCATTTCTCTCAAACATTGTTCTCAAATCTGTCTAAATGTGTGATAGTGAGCACTTTTGCTTTGCTGAGACAATCCATCCCACCTCACAGGTGTGCCACATCAAGATGCTCATCAGACACCATGATTAGTCCACAGGTGTACCTTGGACTGTCCACAATAAAAGGCCACCCTGAAATGTGCAGTTTTTGCTTTATTGGGGGTCTGGGGACTCAGAACCAGTCAGTATCTGGTGTGACCACCATTTGCCTCATGCAGTGCAACACATCTTCTTCGCATAGAGTTTATCAGATTGCCAATTGTGGCTTGTGGAATGTTGGTCCACTCCTCTTCAATGGCTGTGCGAAGTTGCTGGATATTAGTGGGAACTGGTACGCGCTGTCGTATACGCCGGTCAAGCACATCCCAAACATGTTCAATGGGTGACATGTCCAGTGAGTATGCTGGCCATGCAAGAACTGGGACATCTTCAGCTTCCAAGAATTGTGTACAGATCCTTGCAACATGGGGCCGTGCATTATCTTGCTGAAACATGAGGTGATGTTCATGGATGTATGGCACAACAATGGGCCTCAGGATCTCATCACGGTATCTCTGGGCATTCAAAATGCCATCAATAAAATGCACCTGTGTTCTCCGTCCATAACAGATGCCTGCCCATACCATAACCCCACCACCACCATGGGCCACTCGATCCACAACATTGACATCAGCAAAGCGCTCACCCACACGACGCCACACACGCTGTCTGCCATCTGCCCCGAACAATGTAAACCGAGATTCATCCGTGAAGAGAACACCTCTCCAACATGCCAGACGCCATCGAATGTGAGCATTTGCCCACTCAAGTCTGTTACGGTGACGATCTGGAGTCAGGTTAAGACCCGATGAGGACAACGAGCACGCAGTTGAGCTTCCCTAAAATAGTTTCTGACAGTTTGTGCAGAAATTCTTTGGTTATGCAAACCAATTGTTTCAGCAGCTGTCTGAGTAGTTGGTCTCAGACGATCTTGGAGGTGAACCTGCTGGATGTGGAGGTCCTGGGCTGGTGCGGTTACACGTGGTCTGCGGTTGTGAGGCCGGTTGGATGTACTGCCATATTCTCTGAAACACCTTTGGAGACGGTTTATGGTGGAGAAATTAACATTCAATGCCCGAGCAACAGATCTGGTTGACATTCCTGCTGTCAGCATGCCAATTGCACGCTCCCTCAATGCTTGCACCATCTGTGGCATTTTGCTGTGAGACAAAACTGCAGATTTCAGAGTGGCCTTTTATTGTGGGCAGTATAAGGTAAACCTGTGCACTAATCATGGTGTCTGATGAGCATCTTGATGTGGCACACCTGTGAGGTGGGATGGATTGTCTCAGCAAAGCAAAAGTGCTCACTATCACACATTTAGACAGATTTGTGAACAATGTTTGAGAGAAATGGTAATATTGTGTATCTGGAATGAATTTTAGATCTTTGAGTCCATCTCATGACAAATGGGAGCAAAAACAAAAGTGTTGCGTTTGTATTTTTCTTGAGTGTACATACAGCGCCCTCAATAATTACTGGCACCCCTGGTTTACATGTGTTAAAAGCCTTAAAATAAATTAAATTTTTATTGCAGAAGCATACTCTCACGCTGAAAATTGTGGAAATATGTCAGCTTCAACTCAAGTGAATTTTAAGGGGGGAAAAACCCTGACAAAGAGATAATTATTTTTCATAAAATCACCTGTTCCACAATTATTGGCACCCCTAACAATTCCTTGGAAATAAATGTAATTGAAGTATTTCTGTCATTTCTACCGCAGTTTACAAAGTTGATCAGAGTATCTAGAACATTTAATTAGTAATTCATCACTTCCTGTTTCCCTGGGGTATAAATACGACGTGACACAGAGGCCATTCCTCTTATCCACTCTTCAACATGGGAAACACAAAGGAACACACCATTCAAGTAAGGCAGATGTGTGTCGACCTTCACAAGTCAGGCAATGGCTACAAGAAAATAGCCACTCGCCTGCACCTGCCGATATCTACTGTCAGAGGAATCATTAAGAAGTTTAAAACAACTGGAACATTATGAAAAATGATCATTTCTTAGTCAGGGATTTTTTTTCCCTGAAAATTCACTTGAGTTGAAGGTTACATTTTTCTACAATTTTCAGTGTGAGAGTATGCTTCTGCAATTAAAATTGAATTAATTTTAAGGCTTTTAACACATCTTAACCAGTGGTGCCAATAATTATGGAGGGCGCTGTATAATATATATATATATATATATATATATATATATATATATATATATATATAAATAAAACAATCCATACAAATAACATAAAATCACGTTAATATACTCCTGATATGACAAATGACGTCAAACCAAACAGATAATCTGTTCTCATTGGCTTGGTGTAATATTGCAGTGGACTTTTCCATGATACATATATCTGACAGGCTGTAATTTTTGACAGATTACTTTAATATTTGGTATGGATATATGATATAATTAAGTTATGACACCTATCGATTTTGGTTGCCATGGCGACAGTTTTGACCAAATCATGTACAAATTTGTGCTGACACATAGAGATTTCCTTGTGGACTATGGTGAATTTGCATTTTCAAATAAATTACATAATGTCTGCTGTCCAAAATGATAAGCCATTATTTTATTTACATTTTTTGCATTATGTTATCTGCCTTCAAACATTTAGCTCATGGGCTGGATAGCCCCACCATGCACCCCCCCCCCCCCAGAATTGATGAAACCTGTTTTGTTTTATCATTTCATTTATAAACTTTAAGATTTTAGATGTTAACATGAAATCTTTAGGGATGAACTTTGGTTTCTGATGGTTTGAGCTCGGTCATCGACTGTTTTTCTGTCAATGTTTTTGGGGTAGGGGAAACTAAACTAAGCAACTAAACTAGGGGAAACTAAACTAACTTCGGCCTGAATGATCACATATGAGTAAATTATATACCAAAATGTTTGTCTAGATGTCTGTTATCAGTTCCTATCAGTGATATGCAAATTAGGTCAATATCTTGGTGACCAGAGGTCAAAAGGTCACAAAATTAGGCCGTTGCTTAAAATCCGACCGATACTCATGGATTACATTGGTCTGGCCCTATGGTCAGGAATTTTTCATATTTTTGGCCAGAAATGCTTACTCTAGGGATGCTTGCATAATTTCAAACCACCAATGTTCAGTTATTTGTAGCGAGATGGCTTCTGCTGATAACGAAATCTGGGTCAAATTCAGAAACAGTTAAAAAATGAGAGTTTTCCAGCCGGAAAATATGATATCACCATTACTTTCATTTTTATCACTCAACAAGGGTATTTTCCCCAATAATGGGTTTTCTCAGTGTTCTCTGTCATTTCCTACCCTTGGTATGCAAATTAGGTACATAATTAGGTCACCAGAGTTCCAAAAGGTCAACTCTTTGAGCTGTTTATTTTGAATTGATGCTGCTGTCTTTATCACCACTAAAAATGTTTATCAAATTAATTTCAGCTCCTATAATTGTTTTCTTTCAGTGGCTCCATCTATCAGTAATTATTAATGTAACTTGGGCTGAGAAGTAGGTCAAGTGTGGCCCTCTATGATTAACTCCGCAAGCATAATGAAAGATGATTTTGATAATTACATCTTTGATCACATTATCCCCTCTTTTTTCTCAAAATGCATTATTTTGGAAGAAGGCTGATATTAACAGGTAAGTGTTGTATAATGAATGAAGATCAGCTCTCAGCATATAGTTTGTCAGAAATGTGTGAATGAAAGTGAAAGTAGAATACACATCCACATGCTCACTTAGATTCATGCCGGGGGGTACATGCAAAGGTACTAATATATCACAAACCCCCCCCTCTTTTTTATTCTGTTTAAGCTCTGCTCAATAAAGTGAGTCGACACTGCATGGTGCGGGAAATTGCACAATGCCTGTCGAACATTAAATGCTAAATACTCCGCGTCTGACAACCTAAAAAAAAAAAAGACGACGAATAGCACAGATTGATAACGGAATAAAGAACAAAAAAGAAACATTTTAACAACAAACAGAACTTCCAATGAACACTAAGATTTATTTATTTGCCATCTTTTTTGTATGTTCTGTTTGTTGGTGTTATATTTTTATTCTTTATTCTGTTATAAATCTGTTCTCATATCTACTTTCACTTTTTGCTGGCTGCAGGACATGGAGCATTTCGCGTCGGACATTCTTGATCGTGCATGCGATATTTAATTCACAATGTCAATGGTCATGGAATTGATTTGGTCACTGACTACAAGCACTATTTTATTCATTTATTTTAAGCCTATTTTATCACTGGTGCGGAAATAAAGCGTGAATCTGTTCGATCCGTCAGACTAATTTTCAAAAGAAAGACCGAATAAAGACGGCAGTCTATCTTCGATGGAAGAAAACAGAAGAATAAACAGACGCGTGTATTCGCGTCTTTGCATTGACTTTGACTGTAATCAGTCGTGCGAAAAATTCGTTTCGCGTCCAGTATGCAAGCGGCCTTACCGAGCATAGAACGCAAGCATTATATATGTGGTTGGCTGAGAAAGATGTGAAATCGTTAGTTTGCATCACAGATTCAGCTGCGTTGATTAAGCCAGGGCGAGTTTCCATTACGCGTGCCGACCGCCTTTAATCTGACATCAGGACAATCGATATAGATACTATAATTTATGTCTTGATTCAGATAGTTACATGAAATAGTGCTTCCTGTAATTATTTATTGCATTGAAATGTGCCTGACATTCTGGAAACCAGCCTGTTAGGTTCCGGTGACGTGGGCGCATTGTGCGCCGGTCAGCCAAATTAGCTCTGCACAGAAAGTAATCCAGGTTGGAGCTGGCGAGTTTTCTGCGCAACTTCTGCGCAACTCCTCTCAATTAGCCAAGTTAATTTGGTTAAATAAGAGTTAATATATTTAAAAAAAAAGTCCAACACCTTGTTAAGGTCTGCGAGCACTTTCTTTTAACCGATGTGCATGTGCAGATTTGAGCTGTATTTCTTTTCGCAATGCAAATTACAAGGTTTTTCATTAATTGTTTTCCTCAATATTGAGTGATTCCATGTTTTTTTCCTCTACTTGATGATGAAAAAATGCCATTAATTGAAATAATTCAATCCAATTTGTTTCAAGTGTGTTTCCTAAAGCCAAAATTGTTTTGTGTCATATCTACGGTTTGTTCATTATCCCTCGCCATAGTTTGTCTGTCCATTCGTCCATCCAGGCCACAATGAGGACAAGATTTCTCTGAAACTATTATACCTAGATGTGTGAAATTTTGTAGGCTTAATAAACTACCCATGATCTAAGTTGACTTCGAAAATGGATGTTGAAGATTTTTTTTTCTTATGGAGTTATGGCCCTTGATCATGGTTGGGGATAGTGATGGCACTGTTGTCTTGTTTGCTATGGTGTAAAAAAGCTGAATGAACATCCTCTATGTGTGGTGATTCCATAACTTTTGCCATGGGTTGTAATTGGTGGTTGTATCCATGCATTTGTCCTTCCTAGAATAAAGAGTCTGGAGCTTTGTCCAGTGCAGATTGGGTTTTATGTCCCGAGGAGCTGGCAAGTACATTTACAGAACGCACAAAAGCCATTGTCCTGAACACTCCCAACAACCCCTTGGGAAAGGTGAGCATTCTACCCTTTATGTATCCAAGCAGATACATAAAGATACATGTTTTTTATATGTAGCTTTTTTTAATATGTCTGCCTCTTATGCAGGTGTACAACCTGGAGGAGCTAAAGATGATTGCAGACTTGTGTGTTAAACATGACGTGGTGTGCATCAGTGATGAGGTGTACGAGTGGCTCACTTATGATGGTGCAAAGCATGTGAAAATAGGTGAGAACCATCCAGCAAATGGGTTGATCAGTTGCCATAATGGCTGCTCATATTCTGTTTGAAGCAATCAGATAAACTACGTTGAATAATTATGATACACCTGAGCAGACAGAGCATTCTTTGATTTCACACCTTAGATTTACCCGTGTAAGGCCTAGTGTCCCCTAGCGTAAAAGTATGAAAGTATAGTGTCATAATTATATCCCCGAATGGCGTTCCGGGGATATTATGTTTTTGGTCCAACCGCCGCCGCCGCACTACGTGTTAACGCGATAACTTCACAGGGTTCTCACGCATCCTTAAAAAGTCTTAAAAGGCATTAAATTCACGAATCTAAAAACAAGGCCTTAATTGGCATTAAAATGTCTTAAATAAATCTTTCAAAAGTCTTAAAAATGTGAACTCGTGATGAATTATTTTATGGTTGTAATTAGTCTCAAATCTAAAAAAAAAAATGGTAACATGAATTTATTTTTTATTATTTATTTAAAATCATTTACGAATGAATCTTGCGGTGACATCGCGCAATCACAGTTGCAGAACCAACAGTGATGTGGTTGCAGCCCAGTTAATGTTCAAACTGAGAAACTTTTTTTGTTGTTGAAAATAATCATTAACTTAGAATTTAAAGGCAGCAACACATTGCAAAAAAGTTGGCACAGGGGCCTTTTTATCACTGTGTTACATCGCCTTTCCTTTTAACGACACTCAGTAAATGTTTGGGAACTGAGGAGACCAATTTTGAAGTTTTTCAGGTGAAACTCTTTCCCATTCTTGCTTGATGTGCAGCTTAAGTTGTTCAACAGTCCGGGGTCTCTGTTGTTGTATTTTATGCTTCATAATGCACCACACATTTTCAATAGGAGACAGGTCTGGACTACAGGCAGGCCAGTCTAGTACACAGACTCTTTTACTACGGAGCCATGCTGTTATAACGCGTGCAGAATGTGGCTTGGCATTGTCTTGCTGGAATAAGCAGGGGCGTCCATGAAAAAGACGTTGCTTGGATGGCAACATATGTTGCTCCAAAACCTGTATGCACCTTTCAGCATTAATGGAGCCTTCACATATGTGTAAGTTGCCCATGCCTTGGGCACTAATACACCCCCATACCATCACAGATGCTGGCTTTTGAACTTTGCACCGACAACAGTTCGGATGGTTCTTTCCCTCTTCGCTCCGGAGGACACGACGTCCACAGTTTCCAAAAACAATTTGAAATGTGGACTCGTCAGACCACAGAACACACTTCTACTTTCCATCAGTGCATCTTAGATGAGCTTGGGCCCAGTGAAGCCGGTGGCGTTTCTGGGTGCTGTTGATAAATGGCTTTCACTTTGCATTGTAGAGTTTTAACTTGCACTTGCAGATGTAGCAACGAACTGTAGTTACTGACAGTGGTTTTCTGAAGTGTTCCTGAGCCCGTGTGGCGATGTACTTTACACACTGATGTTGGTTTTTGATGCAGTACTGCCTGAGGGGTCAAAGGTCAGGGGCATTGCTGTACAGTTGTTCAATGCACTTCATACATGTTCCTTGTGAATAGAGGTAAAATTGGTTATGGGTGTTGTCATAAGTCTGTTTTAAGTAGGACAGGCTGCAAGTATCTTATTTGTTTTGTTTAAAAACAATTGTAATGAATAAATATGACATGTTTTAAATAACGTAAATTGAGGTATTTTTCTTATTTTGCACAAGGAGTGATTACTGATGTTACATCATTTTCAGCTTTGTCTTATGTCTGCATTTGCCAGCAGGCCGACATGATGAAGAGTCTGCCGAATAATTTTGTCTGTTAATTCCCCTGCAGAAACTAGATGATCACTGCAATTAGATGTGGGGGAAAAAATATCGGTATCAGTATCGGATATGGGCCAAATGAGTTGTAAAATATTGGCATATCGGATATCGGCCAAAAATCTAATATCGTCCATCCCTAGTATTAATGTTTTTCAAAAAAAGGTTTTCATTTGATCAAAAGGTCATATTTCATGTTCAAATAAACATTTGGGCAAAATTATCCCGAATCCTATGATGAGGTGTTATTTTTCCATTTGTGTTTATTATGAAGTTGGTCTTAAATTTAATATCAAATGGCATTAAAAAAGTCTTAAAAAGTCTTGAATTTAACTTGCCCTAAGCTGTGGGAACCCTGCTTCAGTAATATCTCAATTAGAAATTTCAAGTTTTGCATATAGGTAAGTATCATAAAGAGGAAGAACTGATTCGATTTTGGAAAATTTACAATTTCTAGATTGGCCATCAGGGGCCAAAAACTGATTTACCTGTTAACATATCTCTGGAAATATTTGTCAGATTGACCTCAAATCAAGTGCCAATGAAAGGTCATGACCTGAGGATGTGTCCCACGATGACATTGTACCTGTTTGGTTCAAAATTTTGACACAAGGTGGAGCTTTGTCACATAAAATTCACCATTTTTGCCATATCTTTGGAACTATTTGTCCAATTGACATGAAACTATGTGCAACTGCAAGGTCATGACCTCACAACGTGTCACATGATGACATCATACCTGTATGGTTCAATATTTAGCCACCAGGAGGGGCTTTGTGATGGAAAATTACCATTTTGGCCATATCTTCAGAACCATTTGTCCGATTGACCTTAAATTAAGTTCAAATGAAAGGTCATGACCTGAGGGGCTTTATATTGTTTTGGGTCTATTCAAGGATTGGGGAATTGGAGGATTGGGGCGTTCGGGGATATACCCCAAGCCGTCGCCTCCGACGGCATAAGCCTAGTTACATTATATAGTGGATGCTGTAATTATTGCATTGAAATGTGCCTGACATTCTGAAAACCTGCTTGTGAGTTTTTGGTGACGTGTGCACACTGTGCGCCAGTCAGTCAAATTATCACTGCACAGAAAATAAATCAGGTTGGAGCTGGCGAGCTCTCTGCACACCTTCAGCGGGGCCTTTTGCCACGAAATTGTCACTGCGTCATGATGAATATGTGACACCTCACCCTACTACGGCGCCACACCCATCTCGGCGCACATCAGTCTACCACATTGCCAAAGTGGCTGCGCATGGTGTTGCACCACAGAAAATTACCAATGCGTGAGCTGCATTATTACGCATTATTATTCTCTTAGAACATTGATAGGACTATAATGGTCTCCTTTGAGAAAATGTTACTATGGTAAAGTGTGACAGACAAAACTATCTTAGAAGGAAGTACAAACCCCAATTCCAATGAAGTTGGGACGTTGTGTAAAACGTAAATAAAAACAATATAATTATTTGCACATCCTTTATGACCTATATTCAATTGAATACACTACAAAGACAAGATATTTAATGTTCAAACTGATAAACTTTATTGTTTTTTGGAAATATTCACTCATTATCCCACCGGTATGTAATACCATGGGATATAGTCATCGCCCTGTCCGTCCATCCGTAATCATGTTCATTTCTGGAGCAGAACTCAAAAACTATACCACTTACAAACATCAAATTTGCTATGGAACTTACTCTTATGGTGTAATTGTGCCTTTTGGGGGTTTCAGCTCCATTCTGCCCAAAATTTAGGATTTTTAACCAAAAACAGCCCACAAATCAGGAATTACGTGGAACCGGTGGGATATGTCATCTTCTGATGACTCTTGTTTTGAATTTGATGCCTGCAACACATATCAAAAAAGCTGGGACAGGGGTATGTTTACAACTGTGTCACAGCAACTTTTCCTTTTAACAACACTCAATAAGCGTTTGGGAACAGAGGACACTAATCGTAGTAGCTTTGTAGGTGGAATTCTTTCCTATTCTTGCATGATGCACAATTTCAGTTGCTCAACAGTCTTGGGTCTCTGTTGTCGTATTTTGCGCTTCATAATGCGCCACACATGGGAGACAGGTCTGGAATGCAGGCTGGCCAGTCTATTACCCGAACTCTTTTACTACGATGCCACGCTGTTGTAAAACATGCAGAATGTGGCATTGTCTTGCTGAAATAAGCACGGACGTCCCTGAAAAAGACTTTGCTTGGATGGCAGCGAGTGTTGCTCCAAAACCTGTATGTACCTGTCAGCATTAATGGTGCCTTCACAGATGTGCAAGTTACCCATGCCCTGGGCACTAATACATCCACATACCATCACAGATGCTGGCTTTTGAAGTTTGCACTGATAACATTCTGGATTTTCCTTTTCCTCTTAAGGCCAGAGGACACAATGTCCATGATTTCCAAAAACCATTTGAAATGTGGACTGGTCAGACCACAGCACACCTTTCTGTAGAGTGGAAAAAAATGCCACTAGATGGCAGTATTGACCTTTTTTTGTTAAGCCCAGTCTGGAGCTAGGTTTGGGCATGTCCTGGGCATGTCTGAGAGCCCAGGTCCCAGAGAATTGAAAAAAGTCTGGAAGGTGGGAGGGGGCTGCAAAAGTATATAAGGAAAAAAATTGAGAGAGTAAAGTAGTAGGAGAAATTGCAAGGTGAAGGATACATTTGACCCGACCTGTCACTCTTTTCAAGACCTGTGAAGTTTTTTTTGTGGATTTTTGCCTGTGTTGGAGCATTTCCCTGTCCCAGGACATCACCAAGCAACCCCATCTCAAGGGACTGTTAGTATTTTTTTTCTTGTATTTGTCAATCTTGGTCAGTAGTATAAATTGTAGGTTAGTTGTCAGTCTTTGTTTAATTAAATCTGTTTAAGTTTTGAAATTTTGTCTGTCATCCCTTGCTGTCTTGTATGTCATAACAAATTGGGGCCATAACATTTCCACGTCGCGTCAGCCCATCTCAGATGAACTCTGGCCCAGAAGAGCTGGTGGCATTTCTGGGTGTTGTTGATATATGGCTTTCGCTTTGCATGGTTGAGTTTTAACTTGCATTTGTTGATGTAGCGACAAACTGTGTTTACTGACAATGGTCTTCCGAAGTGTTCCTGAGCCCACCTGGTAATATCCTATATCGAATGATGTCGGTTTTTAATGCAGTGCTGCCTGAGCTTAACAAATAAACTGATAAAGAGCTGAAGTTTTGGTAAGCCTTATTGGGTGTATAGTTGGGTGGGTTTAGAATTCGTTCTGAGGTGCGCTTCCCAGACATTATATAGGTCACCTTATTCCAAATAAGGCAGGCCACGTCCACTTTTTTGGATATACACTGAAGTAATGTCGGAAAAGAAATGACGCATGGGGCGTGTAGGAGGGACGGAGGCGGGGCTGCAGCTTGCAATGCGCGTTCATGTGATGTTACTCAATTTGAATTTGAATTTAGAGACCTGAATTTGAATTTTATTCACTGAATAAGAATGTGCGAACTGAATGAAATGCTTCAAGTGTATTCAATACAAATAAGTGAATTCAGTTTCAGATTACTTTTTCATTCAATTTAAAAACCGATAAAATTCAATTCACACCCAAAATTAAATTCAAAACCTGATAAAATTCAGTTCAAAGCAGGTTAAATTCAATTCAAAACTAATGAAATTCAGTTCAAAACCAAAATTCATTTCAATTTCTGTTGGAACAAATTTTGATCCATAATTTCCAAAAAACAATAAAGTTTATCAGTCGAAAATTAAAATTGTAGTGTACTCAGCTGAATATAAGTAGAAAAGGAGTAGCAAATCATTGTTTTCTGTTTTTATTCACGTTTTACGCAACGTCCCAACTTCATTGAAATTTTTTGGGGTTTGCATTACTCATTATGTTATACTTCATTAGAACTGACTAGTGTTCATCATAAAGACAACAAACTTTGCTGTTTTTTCTCTCCTGTTTTATGTATCGAAACATTCTCTCTTGAAACGTTTCTTCGCAGCCAGCCTTCCAGGAATGTGGGAAAGAACAGTTACCATCGGTAGTGCGGGGAAGAGCTTCAGTGCAACAGGGTGGAAGGTGAATATCTCACCACATCAGCAATATTTTGAATTGTTTATCTGACCAGAGAATGTCTTTAATCTCTTCACTTTATTTCAGTTGGGCTGGGCAGTAGGGTCCAGCCACGTTTTAAAGCATTTGAAAACTGTCCATCAAAATTCCATCTACCATTGTGCCACGGCTGCTCAGGTAAAAAAAAAAAAAAAAGATTGAAATGGAAAACAAACCATGTTTTAAATCATGCCTGCAAAAATAATCCTTTTCATTGCTCAAATGGAAATACTGCCTCACTGTCATGTGACATAATTAGGAGGCAGTTGCACGTGGTTTCCAGAGGGAATTTGAGTGTTTTGGGCAGCCTGAAAGCTACTTTCTCCAGCTGCCCAAGATGCTTAATGAAAAGCGCCTGAAGCTGGCCCAGTGTCTGGCGAGTGTAGGCCTTCAGCCCATCATGCCCGAGGGAGGGTACTTCATGACGGCAGACATTTCATCCATCAGTGAGTGCCTTCAGTATGGTCATCCTACTGATTTTAACTAGTTGTAAAAACAGTATTCTTTCGTTTCTTTGTAGCGGTGTGCTAAATCAGGTATATAGATAGCTTGGTTGATTCGACTTGCAATTAGATCCTAAAGTATTTGGACAGCACCACAATTTTTATCATTTTGGCTCAGTACCCCATCACAATGGATTTGAAATAAAACAGTCAAAATGTGCCTAAAGCATAGAATTTCAGCTTTAAATTGAGGGTTTTGTAAAAAAAAAAATAGCAACTCAACTTTGCATAAACAACCATTTATACACATAGCCCCCCAGTTTCTGGGGCTCAAAAGTAGTTGGACCAAATTAAATTGCAGGTTTTGAAAATTGGTTGCAAATTATTTGACCTCAATGACTGCATGAAGTCTGGAACCCATATACATTTCTGTTTTTCTTCTCTGGTGTTTCTCTGTGAGGTCTTTTGTCATTGTTTCTTGCTTGCGGCCATTGTAGGGCATTCAGTTTTTTTGCATTATAAAAGTCTTGGGCTGCTTTTATATCATGCCTTGGGTCACTGTCCATTTGCATTTTGTCGTACCTTACAACAGTATTTTTATGCAAAATAGCCCCACACAATTGCTGATTTTTTTGAAAGGTCACATTAGTGTTAAACAAAAGTGCTCCAGTTCTGTTGGTAGCCTTATTACCCATGCCATAACAGCACTGTTGTGAAGGGCTTTTTCTTCATCAGGGAATTTTTCTGTCATCTGCCACAGTTACTAATCATATTTGTTCTGGGCTTCCGATGTACCCATACTCAGCAGTGCTTTTATTATTTTGATGAATTTATCAAATAGGCCAGTGGCATCCCTCTTATCCGTTTAATCATAGAGTAAATAATGCTGGAATAGTGTACACCTGTCCATGGGACAGGTATGCAGCCATTTGCCCAATTACTACTGCTCTCTTAAAAAGTGGGAATATCGGAGTAAATACTGCAATTCCTTCTCCGTTCACTTAATTTTGGTGTAAATGCCCTCAGTCTAAAGTTGAAGGTTTGGACTTTCAGCTACTATTCAGTACTTGATTTTAACCCTGAATATGTTGTCATGGACAACTAAATTAATAACTTTATCGGTGGTCAAATATTTATGGACCTGTGTAAGCCTAGTGGCCCATCGGGCCGGTGCTTAACCCCGATTTCCATGGCATGAAGCGACTAGGAGTATTGCTACTCCCCCCTTGATGGGATGCCAATCCATCGCAGGTACTCCCCCCAGCTTCTAGACAAGTTTCCCTGCCTATTTGCTGGTACCCATTCATACACCTGGATGGAGTGTGAGAGTAAAGTGTTTTGCCCAAGAACACACCGCAGAGGCCGTGGCCGGGCCTTGAACTCATGATCGTACAATCTCAAGTCAAGCCTACTTGACAACTGCTCTACCACGCCAAGAACACTTTCTGATTGGGACAAGGTGGTTCAGGAAGCCGGTCTGTATTTGTTTTACCAAATAATGAATTAATGTAACTGAACTGACTGGTACAGCTGAATTTGGTAGAAGTATTTTGGTCTACCCTTTCAGTACTGGTTACCCTCTGAATGTCATCTGATGAGCAGACGCTAAGTAACTGCCAGAATTTATACCGTTCAGGCGGTGGGTGATGTATGTCTGTTCGATATTTGACAGAATTTTTTTGCAGTGGAAGGCCTTTGGCTAGACAGGAAAATCCCAAATTTTCAGGTTCCAAAAGTGAACGGTTTGGCTGCTAGGGCCTCCAGAATAGGTTTTTGAGTTGAAATATCTCAGTGCGCCCTCAATAGCCCAGCTTCATTTTTACTGATGTCAATTGCATTTGGGAGGAATTTTGGAAAATCATGAAATTTTGGTGGACCGCTGAGGGCGCCATCTAAAGGGGCGCTTACTTTGAGCCCAAGTAGCACTTACGTTTGAGGCATTCCTTGCCTGCGCCCGCACTAGCCCAAGCTTGTTTATGCATAATATGATTCTCCTTGTGCTATTCCACTTGAAATTGTGGTGGGATGGTGAGGGCGCGGAATTATAGGTGGCGCTCAATTTGGTGAACCTGCAAAAATAGGGGTATTCTGTGGCTGTAGATCTCCATACGCCCCCATCAGATTTGAATGAAATCTGTTCTGTTTGATAGCCCTACATGTCCACTATATGTAGCAAAAAGATTGATGTGGAGTTCAACTGTATTAACCCCTTTTTGACCATCCTAGTAAAGCAAGGTTTCAAATGCGAATTAGTACAATATATGGTCTATGGATTGAATAAAGGGATGAAGGCAACAAGGCATAATGAAAAGGTAACCAACTGAATGTGCACACATCTGGCCCTTGGCCAAGGGTTATTTCGTTAGCTGGAGGGCCTGAAATAAAAATCTATTCACATCCAATTGAGCATGAGCCGTGAAGCGTGCAATCCGTCCAGCCCCGCCTTCAATCATCTAAACATTCCAAAGGAAGTCAGCAGAAGGCTGGACCCTATTCATTGGTTCAGAAGAGAGCTTTAACTTTCTAATTGCTCCACTAAAAATCATCCATTGGCATTGAATTCAAACTGACACCTATGCCGACTTATGTACCGTGACAGCAGTAACGTTACATAGACAAGTGTATGGAATGTTCACGTCACACCTTTCAGAATGATAGTCAAAAAGGGTTAAAACTGTTGAACCCCACATCAATGTTTTTGCTATACATAGTGGGCATGTAGGGCTATCAAACAACACAGATTTTATTCAAATCTGATTGGGGCGCATGGAGATCTACAGCCGCAGAATACCCCTATTTTTGCATTTTCACTGATTGAGCTCCACCTATTGTTCCGCGCCCTCTGCATCCCATTGGAATTTCAAGTGTAGTAGTACAAGACACTGTTATGGAATCATATACTGCATGAAGAAGCTTGGGCTAATGAGGGCGCAAGCAAGGAATGCCTCAAACGTGACTGCTACTTTGGTCCAAGAAGGTGTTTTCAAGCGCCCCCTATAGGTAGTTCCCTTAACAGCCCACCAAAATTTCATAATTTTCCAAAACTCCTCCTAAAATTGTCAAAGAACCGTAAAAATGAAGCTGAGCTAATGAGGGCGCACTGAGATATTTCAACTCAAACACCTATTTTTCTTCAAAGTTCAATTTTGGCCCTCTGGAGGGTGACCCTTCTCGAGACCATAAAAAACCAAACCATCGACTTCTGGAACCTGAAAACCTGGAATTTTTCTATTTAATAATAGATCTTACACCAAAAGAAATTTCAGGCCATTTACTATCACACATATATCAACCTCTGAAAGAAATCCGCCTGAACGGTATAAATTCTGGCAGTTAAAGCTTGCATCTTCTCATTGTTCCATCAGTTTCGGTTTCCTGAACTTTCAAAGACTTTCTTGCTCTGAAGACAGTGGGAAACATTATTGAAAAAAGGTACTTCCAGAAAAGAGGCAGAAGACGCTCCACACCCCTAGTTTCTGTTATCGTGTTTTTATGGGAATCGTTTGAAATTTTAATTTGATTTCTTTTCTTATTTTTTTAGATATAGACTTCAATGATTCAAGCCCTCAAGATGAACCTCGTGATTACAGATTTTCCAAGTGGCTCATTAAGAATAAGGTATTTTTAATTAATTATATAAAATCCAGTTTTCGGGCAAGCCCTACTGTACTGGGAAAAAGAGAAGGATAATGACCCACAGTTGTCCAATGAAACATGTCACTTGGCCGATGCCGCAGTCGCATGATCACTAACTTCGTGTAGAGTGAACTTAAAGTGAAGACTACTCATAGTTGGAAGTCCTTTTCTTGCTTGCACACACGCTGGTTTGTGGAATCCAAATCTTCCATGTTTTTTGCAGTGACGAAATAAATACTGTATAATATGGTAGAGATTATGTCCGGAAGTTGGCAGCTAGCTAAATTTAGCTGAAGTGAAAGATGAAGTTGGCTAGCCTGCTAACGATTGATGAATCTACCCAACTTGCAGCTTCTGTGTGCTTGCCAGCTAGCACATTCAACTATGAGCTAAACAATACACCTTTACTTGTGAATTGTTTCAACTCAAAAATAAAACTAATTTTGGCTTGATTCCAGAAATTGCGAGTTCACATTTGCAGTGCCAAAAGCTATGTAAGCTATTCAAAATGAAGCATATGATGCAACGAAAGCGAGTCATGAAACCATCTGCGGTCCATATTTCGCAGTAGTCTAGATCAGGGGTGGCCATCCCTGGTCCTGGAGAGAGCCACAGTGTCTGCTGATTTTTGGTGTTACTCAGCACTCGATTGATGGATTAAACTAGTTAACTACTCATTTAACTGATCTCACCTGGTGTCTCAGGTTTAATTTGGTAATAATGAGCCAATCAATCAATAAGCAGGAACAACCCACAAGACTCCTAGAGCCAATTAAGTAGACTTGCAGGTTGTGACAGCAATCTACCTGTTAACCAAGATTTGTTTGGATATTTAGCTTAGTTTTAATGCAGACAAAGAAGAAGTACAGAGTACAGATAAAAAAGCAGTCGATCAGGGTTCATTATTCTGGGTGGTCGCTCCCCCTTGTGATGTCAGGTAGGGGAGACTTTGAACTGGCTCATAATGGCTAACTAGCTGTACACCTGATGGCATAATAGGCGACCTTTATGCTCCAATCTGTGTAGATTCAATTTTGCATATCACCCTTATGAAAATTTTGAATGTTGTTTTTCTAATGTTTAGAATGAGATTGTCCCTCCTTGGGAAAGTTCAATGACTGAAGCCATGGAGTTGCTTTTGTGTACATCCTTGTAAGCAAACTGACTCATTTCTGACAGGGTTTGGCCACAATACCAGTCTCTGCATTTTACAGTCAAGAGCACCGCAAAGACTTTGAAAATTACGTGCGGTTCTGCTTTGCCAAGGTAAACCCAAGTTGGGAAGATGTTTTGCTTGTTTTTCTTGGTTTGAATTGGGGAAAGGTACCAGAATTTGTCTTTTGCTAAAGCCTGGCCGACACAAGCATACAGTGCTGTGAAAAAGTATTTGCCCCCTTCTTGATTTTTCTTTTTTTTTTGCATATTTGTCAACTTAAATGTTTCAGATCATCAAACTAATTTTAATATGAGTCAAACATTACCCGAGTAAATGCAAATTGCAGTTTTTAAAAGATTATTTCATTTTTTGAGGGAAAAAGCTATACAAACCTACCTGGCCCTATGTGAAAAAGTAGTTGCCCCCTAAACCTAATGACTGGTTGTGCCACACTCGGCGACAACAACTGCAATCAAGCGTTTGCAATTACTGGCAATGAGTCTTTCACATTGCTGTGGAGGAATTTCAGCCCCCTCTTCTTTGCAGAATTTTATAATTTAGCCAAATTAGAGGTTTTTCGAGCATGAAGGGCCTGTTTAAGGTCATGCCACAGCATCTCAATTTGGAATTTGACTTGGCCACTCCAAAACCTTCATGTTTTTTAAGCCATTCGGAGGTGGGCTGACTGGTGTGTTTCGGATCATTGTCCTGCTGCATAACCCAAGTATGTTTGAGCTTGAGGTCACAAACTGATGGTCGGACATTCTCCTTCAGGATTTTCTTGTAGAAAGCAGAATTCATGGTTCCATCAATTACGGCAAGCTGTCCTGGTCCTGAAGCAGCAAAGCGGCCCCAGACCATCACAATACCACCACCATGTTTGACTGTTGGTATGATGTTCTTTTTATGAAATGTTGTGTTAGTTGTACACCAGATGTGAGGGGACACACACCTACCAAAAAGTTCAACTATTGTCTGTCAGTTCACTGAATATTTTCCCAAAAGTCTTGGGGACATCAAGATGTTTTTTGGCAAATGTGAGACGAGCCTTTGCGATCTTTTTGATCAGCAGTGGTTTTTGGCTCGGAACTCCCATGGATGCCATTTTTGCTCAGTCTCTTCCTTATTGTTGAATCATGAACATGGTCTTTAACTGAGGCATTTGAGGCCTGCAGGTCTTTAAATGTTGTTCTGGCTTTAGTCACCACCTTGATGAGTCGTTGATGCGCTCTTGGAGTAATTTTGGTAGGCCGTCTAATCCTGGGAAGGTTCACCACTGTTCCAAGTTTTCTCCATTTGTGGATAATGGCTCTTGCCACGGTTTATTGGAGTCCCAAAGCCTTAGAAATGGCTTTATAACCCTTTCCAGACTGATAGATGTCACAGAATTTGTTTCTCATCTATTCTTGAATTTCTTTATATTGCAGCATGATGTGTTGCTTTTTGAGATCTTTTAGCCTACTCCTACTCTAGCCTACTTTGTCGGACAGGTTCTGTTTAAGTGATTTCTTGATTCAACAGGTTCGGCAGTTATCAGTCCTGGGTGTGGCTAGTGAAATTGAACTAAAAAAATGTGGTTTATCACAGTTAATTCATGATGTAACAAGGGGGGCAATTACTTTTTCACATAGGGCCACGTAGGTTTGGAAAGCTTTTTTTCCCTTAATAAACGGAATCGTCATTTAAAAACTGCATTTTCTATTTAGTCGGTTATCTTTGTCTAAAATTAAAATTTGTTTGATGATCTGAAACATTTAAGTGTGACAAATATGCAAAAAAAAAAAAAACCTTGGCAAATAATTTTACACAGCTCTGTATTTATGTGAGCGACATCAGGTATAACGACCAATAATCATACAACCCCAATTCTGAAATAGTTGGGACAAAGTGTAAATTGTCAATGGAATCAGAATGTAATGACTTTCAGATCACATGAGCCAATGTTATTTACAATAGAACATAGATTACATTTCAAATGTTGAAGCTGAGACATTTTACATTTTTATCCTCAAAATGAGCTTATTTCAAATTTTATGCCTGCAACAGTTCTTTAAAAAGTTGGGACACAGGCAAAAACGGGCTGAAAAAGCAATTAATATATAATCGGCTGAAAGAACATTTAGCAAGTAATTAAGTTAACTGGCATCAGGTATGTAACATGATTGGTTATAAAATGGATGTCTTGGAGAAGCTGACTCTCTCAGAAGTAAAAATGGCCAAAGGCTCTCCAAACTGTGAAGGCTGGTGTAAAAAATTTGTGGAATACTTTAAAAACAATGTTCCTCAAAGTCAAATTGCAAAGGTTTTGAAGGTCTTATCGTAGTCAGTGCTTAACATCATCAAAAGATTCAGAAAAACTGGAAAAATCTCTGTGCGTAAGGGACAAGGCCGAAGACCTTTTCTGGATGCCTGTGATCTTCGGGCCCTCAGAGGCCACTGCATCACTCACCGCCATGATTCTGTCATTGACATTACTAAATGGGCCCAGGAATACTTCAAGAAACCACTGTCTGTAAACGCAGTCCGCGGTGTCATCCACAGATGCCTCCTAAAACTCCATCATGTAAAAAGAAAGCCATTGTTGAGCATGATCCAGAAGTGCCGCCATGTTCTGTGGGCAAATGCTCATTCAAAATGGGCTGTAGCAAAGTGACAAAATGTCCTGTTGTCAAACGAGTCCAAAATTGACATTCTTGTTGGAAATCATGGGCTTTGTGTCCTCCGGGCTAAAGAGGAGAAAGACCACCCTTCCTGTTTCAGCGTTCAGTTCAAAAGCCAGCATCTCTGATGGTATGGGGATGCATTAGTGCATATGGTGTGGGACACTTGCATGTTTTAAAAGCACTATGAATGCTGAAAGTTATATCAAGGTTTTAGAGCAACATATGCTCCCTTCCAGATGACATCTATTCCAGGGAAGGCCTTTGTATTTCTGCAGGACAATGCAAAACCACATACTGCAGCTATTATAACAGCATGGCTTCGTAGTAGAAGAGTCCTTGTGCTGAACTGGCCTGCCTGCAGTCCTGATCTTTCACCGATTGAGAACATTTGGCACATAATTAAACAAAAAGTCAATTAAAGAAGACCCAAAACTCTCCAGCAGCTGGAAGCCTGTATTAAACAAGAGTGGGATCAAATTCCAATGGCTAAACTCAAGAAACTTGTCTCCTCACTGCCCGCTCTGCGTTAAAAAGAAGAGGGCATGCTCCATGGTAAATAGGCCCCTGTCCCAACTTTTTTGAGACCTGTAGCAGCCATTAATTTTGAAATGAGCTCATTTTGTGGATGAAATTGTAAAAATTCTTAGTTTCAACATGTGCCATCTTATCTCTGTTCTGTTGTGAATAAAATACTCGCTGGTGTGATTTGAAAGTCATTGCATTTTGATTCTATTCACGATTTACACTATTTCACTATTTACAACAATTTCAGAATTGGGGTTGTACACTTGGTGGTTCTTTGGTCCTGTGGTGTGTGGAGAGCATACGCTCTTAAAAGTGCTGTAAGTGAAGTCTGCATTTTGGCCAGCTTCCTGTTTGTTGTTTCAGTTGGCAGTCCCCTCCCTCCTCCCCACTTCACCTCACGAACAGGCAACAGTCTTCATCTGAGCACCTTAGCGAGTAAGAGGCAATGGTGGTGGAAAGCAGTGATTCATCTACCTCCAATGTTACCTTTCTCAGTCATCCACTTGACTACAAAGTTAGCCAGCATTACTGAGCTTGTTTTTTGCTTTAATGAACCACATATAACTATAGCTGATATTAGCGACTAAGCAAACAACAAGCTGTGCTGCTGCTGTTACTCGCCAAACTAAGCTGAAGTCTGTCACAAATGACATATTTCCTGGCAGTTATAAACTAATATTTGCAACCAGGGTAAAAACCATCAACAATCTGAGCTAGCTGACAAGTCTCAATATTGCTATTGCGGATTAAAATATTGCTTTCCTGTCCAGAAGCTGTAAGACTGACTGTGCATCACTTTGCAGCTCCTTCAAAACTTTAGATTTTTTATTGAACGATGACCACGCTGATATAAATGTGGGTCTTGCATAAATTGTGTCTCTTTTTTTTCTGACATAGTTCTTCTTTTCTTCTTCAGCAGTTTTTATTTGCTTATGGGCATTTGGCCATATAATATGGAATCATATAGTAAACAAAATTAAAATGAAAATGCAATTTCAGAAATGCACTTTCATTTTCAAGATACAAGCGCATTATTTGTATCATAATGATAATGTAAATGTAATCCTCCACTTTGCGTTTGCATTTTCAAGTCCATGTAGGCACTGTTTTCATTTGCAAGACGTGCCCTGCAATATCACTAACAAAACGAAATCGAAAACTCTAAATCTACAAAGCAAATAAATTCTCGATAATGGTTTTTTCGTTTTCAAGAAGCAGACGCGATATCTGTCTCATAATTAAATTGCTAACGCAGTTCGCCACTTTTCTTTTTCATTCTCGTGACAGACTGCCCTGCCTGGCTTTGCATTTTCGATTTCGAGGTCCCATGCGCTTTTCCTAACAAAATTGAGAAGAAAATACCCTCCCTAGTTGGGTGCGGCCTGTCGGTGAGAAGGCGGGTCTTCCCCCATAATTTGGTGCGGAATGGATATTAACAAATACAAGCGATCTGGTTGGTCATCAATCAGAGGGAAACTCCTGCTGCACTCACTTTTATGTCAAAGCACAAATGCTCACTTACATAGTGGGAGCCACTGACTGTGCATGGACGCCCCCCTGGACATTGCAGTTTGATTGAGAGTATAGCTAAAGTTCTCCACTGAAACGGTGTGCTTACTCTCAGATCTGTCGACCTTCGAATGCGTTATCTGCGCATCATCTTGGTATAGTAGTTCAGTCAGTTACAAAGCAAGTTCATACGCTCTTGTTCTCATGGGCTTTATGTACTTCCATTCATTTCTTCACAAATTTGGAGTGAAAGGACAGTTCATATTAATACGCCAGTGCCTATACGTCTCTTTACCTTAATAGCTAGCTACATGCAATGGTAGCCGTGTAACACGTCGACCTCCAGTTCTCTATATGCGAGTCTGTGGATGAATTGCAGAGGTAGACTGAGCTAAGAAAGGGACAGATACATCCCGTTCACTTGTGTCCTGCTGCTGCAGAAGAAAGGCTTGCGAAATCCATAGATCTATGATTTCTCTTATTATACCATAAAGTCGCTTGTGATAATATGTTGTCGCTGGCCATAGCCAGACGTCGACACAATGATATGTTTCGGCCAATCAATGTGTTTTTCACATTGATTGGTAGATTGGTTACAATCAATGGCAGCAGGCCATAGTACTAAGTAACTATTCATGGCTGGGGGCTCATCGTGAGTGTCGGCCGAGCGGTAAAAATGAACTAAGAGAGTATCCATCCATCCATTCATTATGTAAACTGCCTTTGCCTCTTCAAGGTCTCAAGGGTGCTGGAGTCACTTGAAGAGCATGCAGTAGGATGCCCTGCACAATAGATTCCCCTGTGTGAATACTGGCATTAGATTTTATTATATCCCCGAACGCCGAATGGCGTTCCGGGGATATTATGTTTTTGGTCTGACTGCCGCCGCCGCGCCGCCCTACGTGTTAACGCAATAACTTCAGTAATATTTCAATTAGAAATTTCAAGTTTTGCATATAAGTAGGTATCATAAAGAGGAAGAACTGATTTGATTTTGGACAATTTACGATCTCTAGATTGGCCACCAGGGGCCAAAAACTGATTTACGTGTTAACGCAATAACTTCAGTAATACTTCAATTAGAAATTCCAAGTTTTGCATATTAGTAAGTATCATAAAGAGGAAGAACTGATTTGATTTTGGACAATTTACAATTTCTAGATTGGCCACCAGGGGCCAAAAACGGAAAAAATCACTGTTTTTATCATATCTCTGGAAATATTTGTCCGATTGACCTCAAATCAAGTGCAAATGAAAGGTCATGACCTGAGGATGTGTCCCATGGCGACATTATACCTGTTTGGTTCAAAATTTTGACACAAGGTGGAGCTTTGTCACAGAAAATTCACCATTTTTGCCATATCTTTGGAACTATTTGTCCAATTGACATAAAAGTTGGAAAATTTTCGAGGTGCACAGCAGGCGACGCAGAGGCTCTGCGTAGCAACGGTGTCGTTTTGAGACAGAACCATAAATCCAATTTAAATACACAGTGTGAAGAACTAAGGGTATGTGCATTTTTGAACAGAATTCATTTTTTTCCCCTTAAGGCTAAGTTTTATTTCTATTCTACATGACTTACAGTTGGATATGAATACAATAAGAAATAAAAGAAATGTGTTTTGCCTGGCCATTCATGTTTTCTTCAAAAAACGTTATCGATTTTGCTAATCCAGACAGGCAAATTCGCCATCTCGCTCACACCATACCATACCAGCACTCAAAAACGAAGGGAATTACTTAGCGCTGTTCCTGGTCGATCTGGAATCGGTTGTTTCATTGATTCCGCCTGAGTCATTCATAGAAGCTGTCCTGCCTGCCCTTGGTCACGCTGAGAGGACCACCTGTTTCACCTCTAGATAAAGTGGAAATAGGACACCAGAAAATGTATTCTGTCTTTACTGCAGTTCAGAGGGACTGGGAGACCCAAGTTGGTGACCGAACACCCAACATCAGTGATAACTATCGGGATGTTGAGCCACTTAACACTTATTTTAACAACAAATATTGCTTACGGCACTTTTAGCAATTTGGTCCCCACACCACCAGATATTGGATCATAAATATTAAATGTTTAATATTTCAGATTTGAAAACAAAGCGTCCCTGATGGGCTTCTGAGCAAATCTGAAGACATCGCTTATATTATATCACTTATAACACCGGACGCACAACAGCAGAATTGGGCAAAATAATCTTAAAAGCCATTAAAAATATCGAATGTCGGAAGGAGGGAATCGGGGCCCAAAATTGGCAGATTTTTTTTTTTTTTTTGATGCGAGCACAGACTCAGATATATTCAGTGTTTCACTGCTGATTATTTTTCAACAGAGAGACTCTACACTAAATGCTGCCGAGGAAATCCTGAAGGAGTGGAGCAAGCAACATTGCAAAGTGTAGAATCAAACACACTGAAACTCCTGGTTTTCAACATAAGCCCTGGGGGCCTACTATGTATGCGGGTTTTTGTTCCAAGCACAATTGTAATTGCAGGATTTTAACAAGCTGTTAATTTATCTTCTTTAGGTGCAATCCATCTTCAGAGCAGTTAGTTTACCTCGTAATGCATGTTCACGAGAATATTCAAGGATGCCATGCAGAATAAAAATTCTATGTCCTCATTGTGATATATTTGAAACCTCTACGTTAAAAGTAAGGAAAAATTTGATTGATCAAATGAAAGACTTTGGTTTCTGATTGTATTCCAAACGTAATTTGGAGGTTACTGATTTTCCCAGTGTCTAATTTGAACTGTTTTTGTGTTTTTTTTTTTTTTTTACCTGAAATCAGAAAGGTGAAAAAAAAACAGGTCGCCGGTTCGAATCTGTGTGGAGTTTGTGTGTTCTCCCCGTGTTTGTGTGGGTTTGGTTTCCTCCACAGTCCAAAGACATGTATATCAGGCTAATTGGAGATGCTAAATTTCCCATGGGTATGAGTGTGAGAGGGAATAGGGTGTGAATGGTGTGTGCGCCCTGAAATGGATTTGCTAGCTGCCCATGGTGGGTCCCTGCCTTTCGCCCAGAGTCAGCTGGGTTAGGCTCCAGCTACCCCTCGACCCCAGTGAGGAAGAAGTGGGATAGAGAATGGATGGATGGATGATATGCACCTACTTCAGACATATTAACATATTAAAATCCTGGAATTGCAATGGTGATTATAAGGAAAACCAGCAAATGCAGTTGGCCCTCAAGACCGACATTGAGAACCACAGCAGTAAGTGATACCCAAAACTGCGTGCTATAGACTTCGGGCTGTTCTCAATCTTCAATTTCAGTTTTGACTTTTTGGTGCAAAATATTGCGTTAACTTCATTTCAGTTATCAGCATTGAAGGTAATCAAATATTTATGCTCTTCGAATGATTTTTGATTATTCTTGACATAATTGTTCTTACTGTAACTAAATAATCAATGCAAAAAAAATGACTTAATACTTGTGCAAGGCCCTGCATAGGAAACAATTCACAATTATCTTTGTAGACTGTAGATTATGTTGAAGATGAATGATGAGCAAGTTTTTTGATAAATTCAAGACTTTTATTCCTATTTTATTAGATGATGTAAGCGTACAATGCTGATAACTTTGATTTTTATTAAAAATATTTGATAAATGAAAGCTATATTTTTTAAAAGAATGCCACAAATCTATGTTTAATGGGCATTTCTCTTGTAGGAAATGCATGGAACTTCTTTGTCTTTGCAAAGGTACATTACTGAAGTTTGATTGTAATCTTTGTCCCCCACCAGAGAAGTGATTTTTTTTCTGTTTGCAAACAGCTACATAGTCTATGCACTATATAAGTCCATCCTTGATGTCTTATGCAGTTTTTGTCTGATTAAAAACTTCTCAGAAGAGTAAGAATTAAATATTATTACACTGGAATGCTGCTTTTGTTGTTGTTTTGTTGAAATGTGAATCAGACATTGATGTATTTCACGCAATCAGTTGTTTGTTAGCACATATTATTATCACTCCTTACCAGTGGTGGCTGCTGAGCTGAAAATGGAGGAGAAAGAAAATAATCCCTTTTCAAGCCTGTTTTCATTTACTTTAATACAAAGTTTTCATATGATTTGAATAATCCATTGGCAGGTAAGCACTCATCTTTCTGATTTAATACAAGGGCCATTCAAAAGTGCTCGCAATTCAGAAAAGTAGTAATTTTATTCACGCGGTACAATTTATGAAAAGAGATGAAAGACTCTTATTTTCTGTGTTAACTCACGGCATATCCTGCAATGCAGGCTACCAGGAGTAACAGTGGCTGGAGGAGGAATAGTGGCTGGTGAAGTAACAGTGGCTGGTGGAGGAACGGTGGCTGGTGGAGTAACAGTGGCTGGTGGAGTAACAATGGCTGGTGGAGGAAAGGTGGTTAGCGACTTCCTCAGTTTTTTCACTAATTCTTTGATGAGATTTGTAGTACTAGCGGTAGCGGATTCTGTCATGCTATTTCGGTCTGTCCGTCTGTTACGGCAAGCAGACTCAAACACTGCAGATACGTTGTTTCCGTATATTAGCCAGGAAGGCCATTTTAAAAATACACAGACCAGGAATGAATACAAAAGACTGGGGACAATACCAGTGGTAGTTTTGTTCCACTCGGAAAAGCCAGATAGCAAAACTCAGATGAAAAAATCCCTGAGACTTGATAGAGTTATGGGAGGCGATACAATTCAAGGGAATTACAAAAGGGAAAAGCAGATAGCAAGGTTCCAAACTGGGAAGAATCGAAGCATGGAGTCTGCTAGTCAAATTTCAAATGAGGCCAGAAAAAACGGTAAGGGGTGTAACGCTATAAATGGGCTTGGAACAGGGGAGTGCAGGAGAGAGTAATTAATACTCAGGTGACCGTGATCAGTGAATTAGATGAGAGGGAGAGTGCCGAGTGGGTGTGGCTGAATGGGAGCCTGGAGCAGTCTTGACAGTTGCATTATTCGCTAATATTACTGTCATAGTGTATTCGCTGGAAAGCTAGCCAAGAACCCTTTCCACATTGTCAGATCCATGCAAATATACCTTACTCAGATTTTTTTTTAATCATTTGAAATACACTGACCTTCTAAAAAAAGTTACACACTATAATATTTTGTTGGGCCACCTTTAGCTTTGATCATGGTGCGTATTCATGGGATGGTTTTGACAATCTTTTACAGTAATACAGCATTCATGTCTGACCAGATCTGCATTCGTTTTTGGCCAAGATACTGTATTGATGATGGGTGAGTCAAACCACCCTATGAAGCTTTCTCTAGCACATCCCAAAGACTTTCTATTGGTTACATCCAAACTCTGAGGCGGCCAATTCATGTGTGAAAATGATTCCTCATGCTTGTTGAACCACTCTTTCACAGTATGAGCCCAATGAATCTTAGCATCATGATTTTGAAGTATGCCAGTGCCATTTGGGATAGAAAGTCCATTGATGGGTGACTGATCACTCTGCACTAAGGTTATCTGCTGAATTCAGTTTATTGCTGCAGAACAGTGCTGAGCCTGGACCTGACTAACTCAAGCAACCCCCAGATCATAACACTGCCTCCAAAGGTTTGTGCAGTGGACACTATGCATGACAGGTGCATCAGTTCATGAGGTTCCTTTCTTACCTTGACTTGCCCATCACTGGAATGGGGACCCGCCTGAATGAAGTCATGAAAAACGAGAACATAGAGAACAATTGAAAACAAGAAGCACTAAACTGCTTTTTATTTGTTTCTTCTCCATGGAATAAAGCGGAAATGTGTGCTCAAAGGTAGTTTAAAAACAGAATTACTCCTCCCGAGACATATCATTCATTCATTCATCTTCTATACCCGCTTATTCCTCACTCGGGTCACGGGGAGGGGGTTTGGAGCCTATCCCAGCTGGCTACTGGCAAAGGCAGGGACCCATCCTGGACAGGTTGCCAATCCATCGCAGGGTGCACACACCATTCACAGACCAGTCACTCTCACACTCATACCTATGGGCAATTTAGTGTCTCCAATTAACCTGATATGCATGTATTTGGACTGTGGGAGGAAACCGGAGTACCAGCAGAAAACCCATGTCCCGAGACATATATTGATTAATATTAACCGATTACTCTAAATTAATGGACGAATGATGAGTGGTAAATTTAGTCACACTCCTCACTTTATCCCCCTTCCCGGGCTGCGACTTGCGCCCAGGTAACTTGCTGCCTGATATGTGTGTAGACCCACCAGCAGCGATAGGTGTACAAAACTCCTTTAGTAGTCTTCACAAGCTTTGTTCCCTTACCTAGCATTATTCCTGAACATCAACATACTTTACATACACTGCGAGGTTTGAAATAAGCGGTATCGCATTATAGACCATGGGGCGTGCCGATCAGAGCGCTTCCCTTGTGACCCCCATATGCACACCACCTAAATTTGGTCTTAAAATCCACATTTATTAAATTTTATCAGCGTGTTTCCTGCATCAGGAAGTGGAGCATTTTTTTTTAATGGTAAAATCAATGACTGAATTCATCATGGGTAAAATTTATCAAAGCAAATTTCAAATAAAAATTTCAAATTTATATAATATTCATACAAATATCATAGACTTCATTACAGATCAATTATTTCAGTTGTAATTTACTAGTGCAATATCTAATTTTGATAAAAGTTAATATAATGTGAGTCTCAAAAATAACATTTCAAAAAGTATGTCACCAATTTATAGATAACTTACCACATCCTTGAAGAGCTTTTGGTGCCAAGAATAACCCTCTTGCTTTATGTATAATGATTTGATAATTACATGAACACCCCTGCTTCTGGCTTAAAATCACGCAGATCAGGGGCATCCAAGATACTTGGATTTATGATATTTTCTATTTACTAAGAAAACGTGTGCATTGTTTGTAAGGATTAACTGAATTTACTTCTGACCTATGTCGGACCCTGCAGAGACTTATGATAATGTTGGCAGTTGTTCAGGAACTAGATCATTTAGGCTATGAAATACTATCAGGACCCTTACACCTTACACCAAGTGCTTAGAATGTAAGCCAATGACTGGTATCACAAAGAATTAATGTTTATTCCTGGAATAAAATAAATCATGGATTAAAGTTTAGTCCATCAGCTTCATTCCAAAGTGGCGTATGGTGAATACAAATGTAAAACACCATACAGCAATATGGAATGAAACCGCCGAGTCCTTGACTAAGTCGTATCAAATAGACTTATTCCTGGACTATTTCAAGACTTAGTTTCGATACAAATAGATTTGTTCTTAGAATAACTGTATTCCTCCTTTTTGAATACCACCCAATGTGATCATTAAAGGACCTTTAATGCAAAAATTTGGATGTATAAAGCTGTAAATAAAAGGAAAAGTTAAAAAGACTAGAACTTCTGAGCCTGAAGCTGTGGTTATAATATCGGGTATTTGTGTTTTATTAGGGAATTTTAGATTTTGACAATGGTGGGTTCTGCTTATTGTGCAAAGGACAATGGTACACATGTAGGAGACAACAGTTGAACTACACGCAATAGTATCAATTTAACCACCCTATAATCCACCATAGTCGAAATCCAAAACTCCCGATTTGGATCCTGGTCAAATATATAGGAACAATTAAGACCATTTTAAAATGTAAGTGTTTGTCCATACAACCCCAATTCCGAAATAGTTGGGACAAAGTGTAAATTGTGAATAAAATCAAAATGCAATGACTTTCAAATCACACCAGCCAGTATTTTATTCACTATAGAACACATAACATAGCAAATGTTGAAACTGAGAAATTTTACAATTTTATTCACAAAATGAGCTCATTTCAAATTTGATGGATGCTACAGATCTCAAGAAAGTTGGGACAGGGGCCTGTTTACCATAATGTAGCATCCCGTCTTCTTTTTAACACAGAGTGGAGGTGTCTGGGCATTGAGGAGACAAGTTTCTGGAGTTTAGCCATTGCAGTGGGTACAAACCACTTATTGAGGGGTGTTTTATTAGTTATTGTAAATCTGGGGATTTTGTCTGCACTGATAATGATGGGATGTCTGGAAATGTTTTTGTATGTTTGTTTATTTTGTGATGTGTATTTGATTCATTATCTTGTGAAAATTTTGTTGATTACTTGATTATTGTTAGAAGTGGTGTTAGCCTGGGGAAGGGCTACAGCTAGCCTTTGGCTGTATTAGGTCCAATGGACTCAGTTGTAAAAAGGCTGAACATGAAGGTGCTGCTGGTATATAGTAGTGAATGTAAGCATGCACAGGGTCTATGTGGCATAGCCTGGCAACTTTTTGCCCTTTTATTTTGTGTTTTGTACAGTTTTTGTTTTGCCATCTTTTCTGATGGGGTTTTTTTGGCACCATAAATCCTTGCACCAATAAATAAGATCACTTTTGCTGAAGAATTTTGTCCTGTCCATCCGTCTTCTCGGTCGCCGGTCATCCTGCGCTATGACTTGAAAATCACAACAAAGAAAACCAGCAATGACAACTTAAACAAATTTATTCTTCACTGAAAAAAAAAACTTCTACAAATAATCCACTGTGCAATCTTATAATAACACTCTAATGCCACTATGTAACTCTGTTGCCAGAACAAAAACTCTGCCTCCACTGACCAAAATCACAGTGTTTATATAGACTAGCAACATTCTGGAAAGATCTACAGGATTCCTGGATAATACCGCCCCCTCCAGGCAGGAAGATGCCAGAAGCTTCTAAAAAGCACTAGTCTTTTACAAAGAAGTGAGATTACATCAGATCATGTTTTGCTTCAGACACACCACCAGAGGGTGCTGAAGAACAAAATAAATAGCTGACCAGCAGGGCAGCAAAAACAGCATGTAACAAATCTCCATTTGCAAGTGATATACAGTGCTTCCATAAAATACTCATACATAACATCTGTCACAACCGTAATCGCACAAACCTAGCCTGAGATGGAGCCTTGGGTACCCGGGGCCTCTAACTGCAAGTCCATATGCCATTACGTGCATGTACTCAAAGAGTGTGACAGTATAAACACGTAACTGGTTTGTTTTTGGTATTTTCGCCACAATTATCCAATAAATATTCAACAGTCATTTTCAAAGTAGTGTTTTTAAGGGTGCATCTGACCATTATGAAGTACTGAAGGGAAAAAAATTATTACAATAAATTCAGTGGTTGATAGCACAACAACAATGATATTAATAGTGCCAGAAGTGAGGAAATGAAAGTATCAAGAGCTACTATTTCCAGACGCCTGAGAGAAAATGGTCTGATCGGTTGTGTTGCTTTCGAGAGCTGGCAACATCAGAAAAAGAAAAATTGATTTGACATCAATGGACTGGAAACAAGTCCTTTGGACAGATAAATCAAAATTGGAAATTTTCTCACCCAAAGACAGAACTTAAGCGTGCTGTAGAGTTGGATAATGTTTCAAAAATGACTATTTAACCCCTCCGCTACAACCTGGAGGTGGTAATATCAGGGTTTGTGGTCAATCTGCTTGAAAGGAGCCAGTGATCTCATAAAAATTGACGGAATCATAGATCAAAAGAAATATCACAGCATCCTTGTGAGATGTGCATTGCCATATAGCGAGAGAGTGGTTGGTCAGTGATTTTATTGTTAACACGGTAATGACCCTAAACACACTTCTAAGTTGAGCAAGAATTATCTCAGTGAGAAGAAAAAACATCTAGTGACATAATAATTATGACTTTGCCTCCTCAAAATCCAGACGTTAATCTGATTGACTGAATCTGTTGTACCATGAAAAGAATATCTTTAGAATAAATGTAAAACCAAATGCAATAGTTAGGTGAGTGAGGAAATAAAAAAAAAATGTGAAAACTATGCCTGAAAGATTAAATGCTGTAATCAAAGCAAAGGGTGGCCACACTAAATATTGACTTTTTCCCTCAAAAAGACAGCATTATTTTGTTTTCATTATATGTTATCTGTTTACTTATATTCATCTGTATGATCCAATATTACAAAGAACAAATACTTGAATAGCCCTTGGTTTCTGATTTATCTTCAGTTTGTTCTGCGTATAATCATCACTGCACACTACTGTATGTGTGTGAGTGAATGGTTTATGAGCCCGCCAATGGATTGGCTTGCTGTCCAGAATGTGTCTTGACCACAAAGCTAAAGAAATTATAAGAGTGGACAAGGTCATTGGCTGAACCATCCACAAAATGTGAGGCGCGTCCACCATCTTGTGTGAGTAATCAGCAGGGAAATTGTGCAATCTAACAGTGTACATGTATATATGCGACTACATGAAATGAAATGAAATGAAATGAAATGAAAAACATTGGACTCGTGACACACATCAGCCTAAAAGCACGACCATTATTTTGTAAATTATTATTTTGTTTACGGGTGTTTGTTGTCAAGAAATTCTAATTTATTAGTTAAAATTCAGAAAATTACATTTAAATTAACTGGAAATATATAAAAGAGTTGCATATTTATGTCTAAGGAATGCTGTTTTCATATTTTGGACAGATGTATTTGTACCTTGAATTGCTATAGTGCTGTTTATTCTACATTCTGGCAATTTTTTATTTTAATGTTTAAATGTTCATCTTTGTTCATAGTAATTACCAGTATTAATTTATTTCACAGTGAAAATATTATGTATGATAAAGATCATCAACATAATCTTTGTACTCCACCTCTGAACTACCTTCGTCTAAGGTTTCTCACAGTTTAATGCAAGATGCTATCCTTCAGTAAAATGACGGATGTGAATCTCACCAAAACTGGTCTTGTGTCCAATCTCATGTTTTCTTTAGCTCTGTGGTCCCGACCTTTAAGACGAAACCCATAGTCCACTGGGGTAAGGTCCATCTCCCCCATGACTCTCGTGTGGAAGAAGTGGTGTAGATTATGTGTGGACATCCTTGATGGAAATAGAACAGATTGTTAAAGCCAGCAAACAGATGTCTTGCAAAGAAGTTAAAGTAAATGTAAAAAACAATAAATTATTAAAATTTTAAATCAATGGTTGAAATAAGTGTGGTCAAACCACATTCTTGTGAAAATCACTTCCTCTCTTCTGTTTGTTCTCTTGACACCCCGTGCTTTGACAGACCTTCGGATTCTATAATTTGTACTGCCCATATTATTTTTTTATCTCCGTTCTTCTGCCGGATTCATGTGATTTTCTTCCGATTGCCATTTCTACCTTCCTCTTTTCCCAACGGAACTTCTTCTTCTTCTTCTTCTGAAATTTCCAGTGGTGTGGACGCTACTAGGCGTATTACTGCCCTCCGCAGATTAACCTTAACGAAACAAGACAAATCAAGGGGGAAAAAAACAAAACTGGAAACCTATTCAACCCCCTTTCCGAAATCCCCTTTCCTAAACTTTATTTTCCTATCACCTGACCCCCTCCAAACCCTCTCTCCAAAATCCTTTGAATTTCTTCCGCTTTAATATCCGTCATTCCTAAAAATTCCCGCGCTGCATCAATCACCATTTTGATTCTTTCTATTCTACTCTCAAGGTCTCTTGAACAAATCACCACCATGGCTATAAATGCCAAGTGTCTTCTTTCCATTCCAATGAAATTCCCATCTGATATTCCACTTTCCTTAACCCTACCCTGATCTTTCCCCACCTTTTCTTTTTCCACCTACACCCTCGTAATTGCCTCTGCATATGACATTTTCCCTTGTATTCTTGTATTTCCACCTCCTGTTCCTTTTTCCTTCTTTTACATTCCAAAGCTCCAACCTCATGGCTTCCCCCGCAGTGAAAACACACCATCTGCTCCTTGATAGTGCAGTCATCCTCCATACATCCTTTCCCTTCTTCTTCTTCTTTTCATTTTTTTTTGACGTTTGGAAACTTAGCGTAAGAGGTGCGTTACTGCCACCTGCTGGACTGGGGTTTGGATGCAAGAGCTTATTCTACTACTGAACTGGGAGTAAACTAGAGTGTTCAGGTGAACACGTGTCGCCTGCGAAGCACTTATGCGAAAGTGAGACTACCAACTGAAAGTGTGACTACCGGACAGACAGATAGATGGACAGACAGACACCGAACAAAGTCATCCCTATGTACCGCTATGCTTCGCAGGCGACACAAAAAAAAAAAAAAGTGAGCGATGAAACTAGATCCTGTGAATAAGTCCTGTATCCCTCAGAAATTTAAAAACATAATTGAAGCAGATGTGGCCTGAACTTACTTTTGAGACTTCCTTTAAATTCAGATTTTACTTTTCCCTTCTCAACTGCTCCATTAATGTTTCCCTTTCTGACTGGTACTTGGGACTGTGACAGATCACATGCTCTATAGATTCTGAGCTACCACAAAACTCACATTTTCCATCAGCATGTTTTACCATAATTGCCAGGGTAACGTTTAGCCTAGTGTGCCCAGATCTCATTCTTGAAAGAATACCTTCCTCTCCCTTACTCCTGTTTGAAGATCTACACCAACCTAAGTTGCCTTGGATGTCATGTATATGTCTTCCTGTAAGTCCGCTGTCCTATAGGGATTGCCAACGTTCTCTTAGTTTGCATTTAATTATGCTTTTGATTTCTGTCTCATCCTTCTCTCCCGCACCTTCTACATCTCTGTTATCTTACTCCTGCAGACTGCTGCCACATGCCCATATTCCTGACACCAGTAGCATCTAAGTGGTGCCCTAGTGTATTCTCTAACTCGATCGCTTACATAATCTAGAAAAACTCTTTCAGGTAGCTCAGACTCAAATTCCAATAAAACGGATTAGCTTTCCTTCTCCATTCCTTCCCTTCGAGTTTTTAGCCACCTTACCTCGCAAACTCCCTCCACATTCAAAAAATTACTGGCCTCAACAGACAGCGGCTGTCCACTTATAACCCTCCTAATATTGGTGTTTCTTCTCATTGGGAAACAAACAACACTCGTCAAATCAAACTTTGTGATATTCAATAATTTATCGTATTGCCTCTTATTTGTACAATCCACTATGACCTTTCCACCCCGTGTTGCTCTCACTGCCTTTACATCTCCAATTTCACATTTTATAAATCTTCCCACTTCATGAATATCACTAAAAAGACAGCTTGCATGACCACAATAATTTCCCTCACACAGGTGCTTTTAGCCAGCCTGTCAGGATGTCCATTTTCTCAATTGTACTTTTATTTTGAAATTTAGATACGGGGTTCGAACGGAAGAGCTTTGTTTTTGCAGTGACTTCACACGTGGTGGAAGTAAATATGCAGGCAAATGCTGTACAAAAAAATGAAAAACTGCTCACAACCGAGGTATGAAGATTTAATTTTATAAGTAGCATAATAATAGCCGCTCTTTTATAGTAATTACTTCTTGAAGATGAATACAGCTTTGGTGATAAAGGATGACTAATTTCGTAACGTATCGCATTTTATGGCTCAGAATAACATCGGATATCGGTAACTTTTGCTAGTTACCTCGCTGTAATCGCATTTTCTTTTTTCTAGACCGAAGGAAAAACTGATTGGAAAAGATGGAAAGCCGAGCGTGAGTAATTTCATTTTTAAACCTACATGGCACGGGGGTGATTATTTCGTAATGCAATTAATGTCATCTTTCAGCCCCAGTGGAGTGTTCAACGTTGATTTATATATATGATTTGAAACTTGACATCTGCGATATTTCACGTTTCTCATCAAACTAGGTTAGCATTGGAGCTAGTTTTGTCAAATCGTTTGTTCAGCTGCGCTATAGCATCAGCATTCCCGCGAATGGTCAGTGATAATATGATCTAGAACAGTGGTTCCCAAAGTGGGGGGGTGCGGGAAGCGAATTTCTTTCCTCCCCCACTAGAGTTCCGGACACCAACAAACTTATGTGCATTCAGTCCGTTCGCTGCCCAGAATTCTGCGATTACATCGTAAATGCCTGCCTTACTCTCAACATAACTGTTCGCAAAATCATTCATCTAGCCCGCCATTTTCATTAATAAGTTGTTATGAATGTAGTTGTTCAAACATTTGAAGCTGGTAAAATGAGCTGGTTACAATCAATGTAGTCTAGCAATACCCAACTCGCCGCTTTTTTTATCCTGCACTGATCTGGTATATTGATAATAAAATGGTAAGTGACACCGAACAAAATCCGATGAATATAAAGCAGAAATCACCGAGATTGCGTCATCTTATTCTCGATAATATGAATGCCCTGTAGGTCTACAGATTATTTTTATCTAGCCTAGCTACTGAACGTCACAAACATATCGGCAGGTCTGGCTACTGGTGTTCATGAATTTTTTTCGTACTTCGCTGTCGGCTGTTAATATTGGTTGATTAAGGTGCTTTCTTTCTGCATCATAGAAACATAATTTTAAGTAGACGGCTATACTCAGGCAGAGGGGTGTGATACAGCCTCATGATTGTATACTTTAAAAGAGGTTTTGAATTATGGTTATTATAGGTTATTGAATTAATTTTCATGTCCCTAATTGGAAAATTACGGAGGTCGTTTCGAAACCTGCCAATCGTTTTCAATTTTTCCAACTAGGCTAGACAAAAATCATTTGTCCGAATTATTCATATTTTCTAGTATAAGCTGACGCGATCTCGGTGAACGTATTTTAACTTAAAAGTGCGAGGCCAGTGAAGAGAGAAAAATCTAACTGTCTCCAGACACTCCTTCAGCGGTCCGGCACAAGGTCGCTGATTGGCTGTATGCAAGTATGTTTCTGTTGGTGTCCGGAAAATGCATAAATAGCAATGTTGTTGAACATTAAAAAAATAAACCTGTCACACTGAACATAATTACACTGTCAAGGTGCTTGAAAACAGTTACACTTGAAATAATTACACCGTGGTTGTTTTGTTATTTCTAATTCTAAAAGTAGCCTTGTTGTAGTTTATGACATCCTACAGTTTATGACCGTTTACTTATACTTTTTCCAAAAAGAAAGGTTGTGGTTTATATGAATTACAATGTGTGAAATAAACTGCAATTGACTCTGAAAACTAAATGTGCGTATGTATTACCTATTTTTTTGGGGGGGGAGGGCGCAAAAATTTTCATATGTACCAAAGGGGGGCCCAGCAGAAAAAGTTTGGGAACCACTGATCTAGAATATAGAATTGTTACTTGCTCTTAGACGCGGAAGGGCAGTAGCATTTTGCAGAGGCCTTTTTTTTCCAGAAATTGGGGAAAACAGTGCTTGAAATGAACAGAACAGATCTTCAACTTCGTAGAACAAAAGTTTTATTGGTTGGGATGATGTGGTGAAGGTAGCTAGTTATGCTTTTTCACGTTTCTCTACCATCATAATATGCAGGAATTGCCCTCACTTTATATCTACTGCGTAAACTTGATTATCCTTTGCCACGAAGTGTGAGGGGGATATAGGTTTGAGCTCTCTCCGTCCGTCCGTGCGTCTGTAAGTCCGAGATAAAGGGGACAGCTTTTCTCAGAAATTATTAGAGATAGGACAGCCGGATTTTTATGTGTAGCTTCAGACCATAAAGGCCTTGATGGAGTTCGAAAATGAGATGCGTGCGATTATTCTTCCCCCAGTTATTTGCCTTGATCCTTATTTTTGCACTCTGTCCACGATATCTCCAAAGGGGACAGCTTTTCTCAGAAACCATTAGAGATAGGGCAACCAAATTTGGTGCATAGCTTCAGACCATAAAGGCCTTGATGGAGTTCAAAAATGAGATGTGCGCGATTATTTTTCCCCCAGTTATTGCCCTTGGTCCGTATTTTTGCACTTGTCCACGTTATCTCTAAAGGGGACAGCTTTTCTCAGAAACTACTAGAGATAGGACAACCAAATTTGGTGTGTAGCTTCAGGCCATAAAGGCCTTGATGGAGTTCAAAAATGAGATGTGCGCGATTATTTTTTCCCCAGTTATTGCCCTTGGTCCGTATTTTTGCACTTGTCCACGTTATCTCTAAAGGGGACAGCTTTTCTCAGAAACTATTTGAGATAGGATAACCAAATTTGGTGTGTAGCTTAAGACCATACAGACCCTGATGGAGTTCGAAAATAAGAAGCACACGATTATTTTTCCCACTTACCACCCTTGTGGCATTTTTGGGAGCCTCTGTTCATAGTATCTTTAAAGAAGGCATTTTGGCAGGGGATGTTGTTGACCATGTCTACTTGTTTCTTATCCAGTGCTTTAGTTTTATAATACCAGTGTCCACACTGACACGGTGACAAGAGCAGTAAATGGTTTGTTTAAATTCCTTTCAAATAAACTAGTTTCAGGGCTGTAATGGGTCACAAAAAGCAAATGTGGGTCAATGACGTGGGATGCAATGATTTTTTTTCTGCGAGCTCACTACTTTGGTTTAAAATTATTTTAAATTATTCATAATAAGCATCATTTTATTCTATAAAACCTGTTTAATTTGAAGATATTTCTAGTTTATCATAAGAATGATATATATTTTATGTTTTGCCATCTCAAACCCTCAAAATGTCTAGTGGCGCAACTGTCCGAGCAAGTTGATACATTTCATACTATGTGAAATGTAGTTTAAAATCTGAATTAATATGATACTAATATGGGGGCATAATTTTATATTGAAAACCTTTCAAAAAAACAAAGTTTAACAGTTTAATTGTTCTTAAATTGTTTGGAATGTTAAAAACAAATTTTTCCAGAAATCTGCATATCTGAAATGTCAGGGCGGCGCAGCCGCATTCATTCAACTTCTATTTTAAATTGAAGAGAGAGATGAGTGAACAGGATATTGCATCATCAAAAGGACCCCAAGTGACCTGTACTGATGAAAGGTATGCTGATCTCTCAAATATTGATAAAAATATACCTGCTTTCTCTTCATACAAAAGTTAGACTTGTTCAGTTTACATGTCAGGTGGTACAACCAATATAAAACTAAGAAAAAGTTATTTTATTCTAAAACTCTTTATTGTAAAAATGAAAGAATGAAGTAGCTAGCAAAGTCAAAAGGTTGTATAGGTGTGCAAGTAGATGCCTGAATAATTAGGAATTAGTAGCAAATGTCAGGTGGTGCAACCAGTAAGTCAGGTGGTGCAACCAGAAGGAATGTCCTTTCTTGATTAAATAAACATGTCAACCTGAGATATACAAATGCACATTTTTAAAGATATTAATTAAATGTACATTAATAGTTGCTATATACATATGTATATAAAGTCAAATTGCAATGACTTACAAATCACACCAGCCAGTATTTTATTAACAATAGGGATAATATAGCAGTTGAAATGGAGAAATTTTACGATTTTACTCATAAAATGAGGTCATTACCTCCGCCAACAAAGTTAGAGCGGAGGTTATGTTTTAGCACCTTTTTGTTTGTCTGTCTGTTTGTGAACAACATAACTCAAAAAGTAATGCTTGGATTTGTCTGAAATTTTGAGGGTAGATTGCTATTACACCAAGGATGGACCCTATTGATTTTCACCATGATCAGTGAAACAATATAGCTGCCACGGCTGCCGTCTTGAAATCCTATGACATGCCATAACTCAAGTTTGCTCCCTGTCATGCGCATTTGGATTGTGCTGCCTTGTCGGAAGTTTGCACTCTACGAGTGCCTCAAATTTCAAATCCGATGGCTGCCACGGGTCTCAAAAAAGTTGGGACAGGGGCCTGTTTAACATGGTGTGGTATCCCCTCTTCTTTTTAACTCAGAGTGGAGGCATCTGGGCATTGAGGAGACAAGCTTCTTGAGTTTAGCCATTGGAATTTGATCCCACTCTTGTATAATACCGGCTTCCAGCTGCTGGAGAGTTTTGGGTCCCCTTTGACTGACTTACAATCAAGAATCCTTAAGTTGCCTTTAATACCCAGCTCTACTACAAAATGGTGATGTTTTTGGCAGAGCAGACACTCACAGGTTTACTTACTCAAAAGAATCACAAAATTTGTTTTTTTTTTTTTTTCCCCAATAAACTTTTGTTTGCTCCACCTGACATTTTTTGGCTGGTGAAATTGCAAAAACATTTGAATACTAGGCTTTTCAAACTCTCCCAACTCTCTTTTTCAGCCTATTTTCCCTCACCCTCATTTTGTGGTTTTTTTATTATCCCCTGCCACGAAGTGGATCGGGGTATATTGGAATGACGCTCGTCCATCCGTCCGTCTGGTTTCACTGGGACAAGTTTTCTTGGAAACTATTGCACCTATGTGAATGAAATTTTGTATGTGGCCAGTACTGATGACCCTACTGAATGAGTTTGAGAATTGATTCAGAGAAGTTCACTTTTACAGACTTTAGGCCCTTGACTCTGTTTGTGGACTTAAGTGTATGGGTGTTGCAATAGGGACAAGTTTTCTTGGCTACTATTGCACCTTCATGGGTGAAATTTTGTGTGTGGCCAGTACTAATGACCCTATTGAATGAGTTCAACAGTTGATTCCGAGAAATGTATTTTTACAGAGTTATCACCCTTCACTCTGTCGTGGACCTAAGTGTATGGGTGTTGCAATGGGGACAAGTTCTCTCGGCAACTATCGTGCCGACGCGGATTACATTTTGTGGGTGACCAGTGCTAATCATCCTATTGAATGAGTTCAACAGTTGATTCCGAGAAATGTATTTTTACAGAGTTATCACCCTTCACTCTGTCGTGGACCTAAGTGTATGGGTGTTGCAATGGGGACAAGTTCTCTCAGCAACTATCGTGCCAACGCGGATTACATTTTGTGGGTGACCAGTGCTAATCATCCTATTGAATGAGTTTGACAGTTGATTTCAAGAAATTTCTTTTTATGGAGTTATGGCCTATGACTCAGAACTTGGTGTATGGATTTTGCAATGGGGACAAGTTTTCTCGGCAACTATTGCATCTACTATTGGATTAAATTTTATGTGTGGCCAGTAGTGTAATGACCCTATTGAATGAGTTTGAAAACCGATTCAGAGAAGTTTATTTTCGTGGAGTTATGGCCCTTGACGCTGTTCGTTGACATAGGTATACGGGATTTGCAATGGGGACAAGTTTTCTCGGCATGGGTGTATGGAAGGTTCCATTGACTTTTGGATTTAGTATACTGCATTTCTTTAACTAGTAAATTACTCGTGGCGAGAATAATTTCGACTGTGCGAGCATCGAGATGGAAATACAGCAGTTACATTTGTAAAGGGCTATGCCACACCCTTATCCCCAAGAGGAAGCGGAGTTTTGTCTGGCATGGGGGTGGTGGAGTGTCCAAAGTAGAATGGTTTGGTTGGAGCTTACTGGTTAGTTGAGGATTTCTCTGCAGACAACATTGTGTATGTGCCTTGTTTGTCAGGAAACTGTCCATTGACTTTTGACCCCAGTGACCTTGATTTCTCGTGACGACCCAAGGTTTGACCTTTGACCCTCGTGACCTTGACCTTTGACGGAACGGACCTCTCGCGGGCATTTCTTGTGACGACCTACGTCCACATACCCACTTTCATGAAAATCTGTCCTGGGAGATGGGAGATGTGAAAAATTGACCTTTGACCCCAGTGACCTTGACCTTTCAAAAAACTAACCCCTCAAGGACAATTCCAGGGACAACCTACATAGACCCACCAAGTTTGGTGAAGATCCGTCAGAGGACCTCGGAGTAGTAGGGGAACAAACAGACAGACAGACAAACGTTCCTCAAATTATAGTATGATTTTCTAATTATGAACCTAAAAGTATTTCCCGTTAAATAGATTTTGTGGCAAAATTCACGTCAATTGTTTCTTTGCAAATCATGTTCTTCATCTTTCGTGGAAGTGTTTTTGGACCTTGTCCGTCCGTCAGTCATTCCATTCATCTGTCCGTCCGGGTTCAATGGGGAAAATTTTCTCTGAAACTATTGCACATTCATGGATCAAATTTTGTGTGTGGCCAGTACCAAAGACCCTATTGAATGAGTTTGACAATTGATTCCGAGAAATTTATTTTTATGGAGTATGGCCCTTGACTCTGAACTGTATAGGTGCTGCAATGGGAATATGTAATCTCCCGTGACTATTCTTACAATGGCGGGGGATATTGGTCACAATGTTGCCTTGTTGACCCTGCCATCCAGTGGTGGTTGGTTGCAATAACAGTTGAGAAGCTTTTTTTTTTTTAACTGTTTAAAGTTATTTATCAGGCCTGTCAGGTTGCGGAATGCCACTCATTAAATCTGTGACAATAAAATGGCACAAAATTTACATCTCTCTTAAAGCAAGAAGGTATTGTCAGCAATGCGCCTGGCATGATCTAGAAAACAAAAAAAAAGTACCATTAAAGTACCATTGTTACCATTTAGTAAGCTGATAAAGTAAATGAATATGTAGAATATGATAAGTGCTTGTCAGATTATCTTGTTTTATCTACAGAAATCTATTCTCTGCAACTTTGAGCTCTAAATGACAAACTGTAACATCAGTCACGCATAATTATGTAATTATTCTGATTATACTTTTGATATGGAACATGGCAATAATTTCTAGAATTTCAGTTGCATATCACCATATATATTGGAATGAAAAAAGCTGTTGACCATGTACAGTTTGAAGACAAGTTTGAAAGAAAGTTGATGAATTTTCTTAATGGCCGTTTTTTGTCATGTCAGTCACGCTAACAATTTCACATCCTAAAAACTTTCCTTCTGGCCTCAAGTAGACCTAGTCCCTAGTATGCTTGTCACAAAATATGAACATCCTAGGAGTGCAAGTTTTACTACCAGGCCATTCCAAAAGGGCCTGTTCCCTCTCTGAATGTTACGTCAGTCACTGTTGAATTTCCCGGAAGAATCTTCTTCTTTTGGGATTTAATGGTGGCTGGCATATCTATAGTGCTTGCAACTGGATCAGTTATTTTACAGAATTTATCCTCAGGACTGAATAAAATACCCTGAACGTTACGTCTTACCCACCGTTTTAGATAATGTCAACTACATACGCTTACCACTTAGCATTTGGCTCCCACCTGACCCTTTCTCTAAAATTTCCTGAATCCCTTGACATGAGTTATCCCAAGAACCTCCTTAGCTTCGTGAACCACCATCCTCGTCTTTTCAGTCTTTGGTTCAATTCCATTTGCACACTTTATAACCATTGCTACAAATGCCAAAACCTCCTTTTGTCCATGTAAAAACATTATTTGTCAGGCCTTGATTCTTTGTCACTGTCTGTGAAGTACACGGTTCTTTGCTCACAGTACCCTTTTCAGCCCTGACTTTCTTTGTGGATGACAATTTACTGTGTTTGTGCTCATTCTGCCTCAATTTACAATTTCCTTCACTCACATTGCTTTGCACCAGCTTCATGGTAGCCTAAAAAACAGGCTCTAGTAATTGCTGAAGGCATTTTTTGCCGAGTTTACGAGGCTGCGAACAGATTTTGAGCTGAGCTTCTCCTTGTTCACCCACCCCAATCTCCTAACTTTTGACCGTGCACCACAAGAACTCCAAATTCAAGAATAAACACCGCTAAAAGCCAGGATTTAAGGATTTGTTGGGAACATTGGGAAAGGGGGTGAAGGACTCACACAAAGCTCTGGTAGAGTATCTAAAGGAGATAAAGTTATATCATAGGATTTAATGAGAATAATTTCTTTTTTTGAATTCATACATGAAATTAAGTGCCTTAGTAGAACATGATACATATTTCGGTACAGTTGGTGGCATTATGCACCTATAAAATCAGTGATTACAACGCGTCAGTAAACCAAAAGAAGAAGAAGACCAGCCGAGAGCGAGTTCGTAGACTAGCTTCGTGGTTTCCTCCACAATGTCAACAGATAACTAGTTCCTTCAATAACCCACATTCGCTTTCTGTGTGCCCATATTTACCACACCCTCTGCATCTAGACGCCTATTCCTGACACTGCGACAACATGTCATATTCTTGGCACCAATAGCACCAAAGTCGTTGCCTCTCAAAAGGCCTTACCCTATAACTTGCACAATTTAGTAGCGCCTTGAATGAATTTCCAGATGAAAAGCGTATCACTAAACACATGGTTGATCGCCCACACTTGGCTCCAACTACTTCCAGCAACCAGTGACCCTTAATTGGTTTCATTTTCACTTCCCTTTTTCCTTTTCCCCCTTCCACCTCATCACCCAACATCTTTAATCAAAAAGTACTGTTATCCTACATTCGCACGCCAAACAATATGCCAAATTTCCCCGCTGAAGTATCTCCGTTAGTTATGCCTTATGAACATTGAATCTGCGAAATTTGGCAATAATCATTCATTCTGATTGGCAGGAAAAGAACAGAAGAAGAAACGGAAAGAAGCAAAACTTATAAAGCAGCTCGAGAAGCAAGTGCGGGCTGAAGAACAGCAAAACCAGCTGATGGTGCAACAGCAACAACAGAAGAGCAAAGGTTGGTTAATTCTTTTGTGTAGCCATGCTTTTAATCTTAGGTTAAACAATTTCTTATTCTTGGTTCCAATTCAGTTTGCTTATTAAATACAATAAAACTACCTTCAAACTGTGGTATTTGTACAGAAAATACTTCCCCACTCAGTAGTTATATAGGTTATGAGTTGTAAACTTAAATCATTAATGATTAATACCTACCAATATTGACTTCCAAATTCTCTTTTTCTTCACTTTTTTTGTGACGGGACAGGTTTATGGATGTAGAAATACCATCTGATCAGGGGTAAAATAATTATTTTTCCACAAGGCTCTCTTGTTGGGTTATGATTAATGATCATTTCCAGTCTAGTCAACACTTAATGTAGCTGGAAGGAGCTCCATGTTTTTGTTATTTTCATCTGCTTTTGCTCTTCAGTATCAGCATTTGAATTTTATTGGAATAATTTGTGGCAAACGAGATGTGGTATGTTGTTTGTATCAATAATCTTTTCCGAAATCTTAAATATGTAGGTTATTTTTATACAGCACTTCATCGGCGAGTTGCATAGTGATAGAATTTGCTGCCAGATGGAGTGATCCAATACCACTAAATTTAATCTTCTATGGTTTAAATGGTTGCTTGACAGAAAACTTACTTTCCATGCAAATACGAAAAACTGCTCACAATGCGTTTAGTATTACCGCAAAGAGGAATAAAAAAAACCTAATACTAATTTTGTCATTCGGTTATAAATAGTATCTATGCAATTTGCATACGATTTGAAAGTGATCCACTATTCCTAAAGATACTGGATTTTGTTCTGAAGTATGTTTCTGGTATGCCCCATGTAGGTCGCCAGTACACAGTGAGCATTGCCTTACCGGGCTCCGTGATGGACAATGCTCAATCTCCTGAATTGCGCACATACCTCGCAGGTCAAATTGCTAGAGCCTGTGCTGTATTTTGCGTGGATGAGGTGGTCATATTTGATGAACAAGGGGAGGATACTAAGTAAGTATCTATATCACTTTCTTGGTATAGAGAGTTATTAGCACTATGAGCTTAAACACATATCCATGAAAACTTTTTTTAAAGTTTAGTTGGCTTTACTGATGACATGGTGCCTGATATAGGTGTTTATCATTTTTGTTGTGTTTTGCAGGAGTGTAGAAGGAGAATTCAAGGGTGTTGGAAAAAAGGGCCAAGCTTGTGTGCAGATGGCTCGGATTTTACAGTATTTGGAATGCCCACAGTTAGTTACATTGATAAAAACTTACATTCTAACATGTTATCGTTAAAGTAATTTGTGTCTTCAAATTTTGTTTATGGCTATTTTTATCCTCAGGTATCTTCGAAAATCATTTTTTCCAAAGCACCAGGACTTGCAGTTTGCTGGTGAGATGCGATGCACTTGCCTTTTCTTGACTAAATGCATATGCGCATAAAAATGGGAAATCACTGTCAACAAATCTCTAACAGGACTTGTCTTGCATCATTTATTAGGGCTCTTGAATCCTTTAGACAGCCCTCATCACATGAGGATGGATGAGGATGCCGAGTTCAGGGAAGGTGTAATACTGGACAGACCAAGTAAAGCTGGAAAAGGTTCCTTTGTTAACTGTGGCATGAGGAAGGTGAGGATCTGCATGGAGGTTTTTTATTGTTTTGTTTTGTTTTTTTTGCACTGCACAGGCGAATGATCCGTATCTATCATGTGCATATGTCAGTTTATCTTATATGGTAAAGTGGTTTAATGTTAAGCTTTGGATAATGGCATAGCAGGTACAAGGGTGGCCAAAGGTGTTTGACTGGGGCCTGGAATGTTGATGGTTCAAAGATATATGTTAATAATGATGATGTAATGTATGGAAAGGGACAGAAGAGGCAGTGTGCTGGTTTATTCGTCATGAGAGGAGAGGCCTGATAAACTCAGAATCTCTGTCCAAGTTGTTGGTATCCAAAACATTGAGTAGGAAAATTGCCACTTAATATGATTAAGTTGTAGCTAGAACACGGTGCCTTTATTACTTGGAACATTCATGAAGTAGTTGGGATTGTCCTTATTTGAAATGAGGCAAACATCTAAAGACAGTCTTGATAATTTTAATTCAGGTTTTATTGCTTATTTAGGTTTTATTGCTTGTTTATGTGCCCCTTGTGAACAAGCAAGAAAAATCCCACTTTGGTTTTTTAATTGTTGCTGAATTTCACATTGCATTACATTATAATTATTGCGAGACATTTTAGTAGAATTACAGAAATGAAATGCGATATTTCATACATTATTTGTTGTGGATAATTGACTAAAAAGAACTTGTTTAGGGCAACATTTTGACCAAAAAGATGTATGTGCGTTTATTTGTTTTAGGAAGTACAGATCGACAAGCAGTTGCAGGCTGGTTTGAGAGTGACTGTTTGTTTAAATAAGACCCAGATTGCAGGTAATAAACTGAAGTTCTTCAGAAATTCTTGTTACTGATTGATGTTCACTGGCCATTCAGCCCTCAGTAGACCTATTTATTCCCTTGTTTGTGCAGAGAGCAAAGTCCTCAAAGGAACTGTGGTGGCGCCTCACACACCGCGGACTGAGGGTGGACTGTACTGGGGCTACACTGTGCGTCTTGCTTCTGGTCTAAGTGAGTCTTCCCTACGCATTACATGCACTCTACTGAATTAAATTTTCTGTGCATTCTACTACTAAGGTGTGCCATTTTTTCTTTTTACTTCTCTAACTATGCCCCTCTTTTACAAGAACTATGTTGTAATGGTAATTTAATTGCTCCACTTATGTAGTGGACGAAATGCAATAAGTGAGAACTTTTGTATGGTGAGATTGCTTCTGTCACACATTTAAAAGCTGCAGGAATGTGTGCTTAACCAGGTAGCAATAAGAGAGGTCTCCCATCGCTAAAGATAGCTTTGTTCCTGGGTTAATGTCGCCAGTATTTTCATTCTAACCGGCTACAAGTCCTTATTAATGAACCTCACTGCACTCTGCAAGTAAAATTCTGCCGCTGCCCCTGGATACCAATGTTTTGGCCCCTGAAACTAAGGTTTTGTGGTTTACAGTAGCTTAAATTCTTTCCTTTGTTTTTGCACAGGCAGTGTATTCACTGAGTGTCCATATAAAGATGGTTATGATCTGACCATTGGTACATCAGAAAGGGGGAGCAACATCGACTGTCTGACACTGTCCCCATTTAAGTAAGTTCCGTGAACTACTCATCTCACTTCTTGTTATTTGAATATAATTGTACTGTACATTTCATACAGGGCATTCATTCGCAACATAAATGAGTTGTAATGGATTGCATTTATTATAAGACTTATTCACCGCATGACGTCAAACCTTTGTGAAGTGGGAAAGAGTTTTCCTTTGCTCCAAAGTGCATGCTGAATCATCTGAGGTAGAGAGGAAGCAGATTATCTCATCTGTAAAATGGTTAGGTGATGAATTAGAAAACACGGTTGAGAATTTACAAGGACACCAGGAATTGCTACACTCCACAAGATACAGCATGGAATCTGGTGCCATTACAGTGAATCTTTGGCTCACTTTAGGCACCTTGTCTGAAATAAAAGCAGTGGCAGTTCATAGATTTTCTCTATTGTGATGTATTTTCCCCTCCCAATACTCCCTTACAGACATATGTTGGTAGTGTTTGGGGGGCTGCAAGGCCTTGAGGCCAGTGTGGACAGTGATCAGAACTTGGATGTTACGGACCCCAGTGTTCTGTTCGACCATTACCTCAACACTTGCCCCTGTCAAGGCAGCAGGACCATACGTACTGAGGTAAACATGGATTGATATTGTTATGGCTTCAATAATAATCTCACTTTTGATGCGTCTTTTAGTAAAACTAGAATGAATGTATGAAGGTCTCATATTACTGCTTTTCAGGAGGTTGTCCTAATCTCTGGTAAAGATGGATTCATATTCTTTTGTTTTGAATTTTAATCCCCCTTTTGGTGTCTCTTTTCGTAGAACTAGAATGAATGCATGAAATTGTGCCTTCTCTTGTTTTTCAGGAGGCAGTCCTGATCTCTCTGTCTGGGTTGAGATCGAAAATTGTAAGGGCATTCATGGATCACAAAACTTAACTGTGGATAGGCCTTTTGTCAATGATGCCAATTAAGACTTTATACTGAATTTTTTGATGTAGTTTATGAATGTAACACCAGCGAGTAATAATTATAAGAGATAAGAGTTAAAGTGCTCAGTGAAGTTTATAATGCAGTCATCATTATGTGGATGGACGAAAAAACCTTCCCTGTGAACTTTTGTCTTATTCTATTTCAAGGACTTCCTCCATGTTTTAAGGACTTTTTCCATTCATTGGAATTGTGTTAAATGTTTGAGGTAATATGCAGCGCTGCATTAGCCCTCCATGTGAAAGTCTGATTTATCACAGTTTGAAAATTAATCTTGCATTTTCTTAATAAATTGATGTCTATACAATATTATCTATATCTGTCCAACTTTTAACCTGATGGCGGAGTGGAATGACAGCCAGTAGGTTACAAACTTAGGCTTCCGCTAAGGGACCGTCCATTATCAAGCCAGCTTGTTTGAGTCGTCGGTCAAGAAGCAGACATTGCTTGACACGTGTGTAAGGGGAGGGTGGGGGATGCAGGGGCGTTATTCTCTTGGTAGGGATGTATAGTTTGCGAGAACAGTTAAGATTAGTAGTTTGGTTCTGGATGGTTTTTTTTTTTTTTGGTGGGGGTGTCAACATTTGGGGGTGTCACGTCCCCCACAACCCCCCCACTTGCTATGTGCATGGGCTACTGTATGTGTATTTAACATGCAACAAACACTGAAAATGTCCATTTTTTTCGGATCCTGCAAGAATACATTATTTCAACCTGCACATTAATCAAATGGATGGCTAATTACTTGGATTTTCCTAAACCTGCCCGTCTGCAATACACTCATTCACTTCTAGGTGCTCAGAACTGTCTCTATAAACATTCTGAAACCTGAAAACTTAATTGTCAGGTGGCTGATTTGGTTGTCCTGATTACATTTGTTAGGATTCAGTAATACTGTGGGCACAATAACTAATGACCCTTCAGTATAGAACGGTGAGAGACACTCCTGAAAACTTACAATTTCAGGAGAAATCACGACTCCATCCTGGTCACGTAACTGGCAATTGGGCCTATAAACGGAATTCACACACTGTCAATACCATCTTCAATCATCGGCAAAACTGAGCACTAACTTTTAAAAAACAACCCCAAAGCCCATTAAAAGCATTCTACAACATCTTATAAAATATGTTATGACAATTGCGAGAATATACAATGTATTATATAGCGATATCTTTAGCAATTGGCGAGCCCAAGTCTAGACGATTTTGATTCAAAATAGCCGCCCACGAGTTCCACTGTCCGAGCTCGGGATTTGAATAAAGTACTCTAGGAATCGTCCAATGTACATAAAACTTCAGATATATGTTTAAAATTATATAAACTAACGCACTATTATAGGATTCAAGGTTTTAGTTTCCATGAAGTAAAGACAGACTTTTAAGACCCAGAACTATTTCAGAGCTCGAAAAAACTCGAAAACAAGATATTACTGGGACGTGCACTCTGTATCATCAAAAATAACATACTTTTTGTCCATTGGAAAAACAATGTCACGAGACCAAGAAACGAACAAATTATGACAGGCAGACGAAGGTCGATGCTCTTAACTTCCTTACCGTGTGTCCCTGTCTCCAACGAATTACGTCGTCAGAAAGGGGCTCTTTCCATTTGATCTTTTTGAGGATGTGCGAGTTGAGAGCGTTGAGAGGGTGTTGAAATTGCCTCTTTTCCTATATGATTTAGCATCCAGAAAGTGTTTTATTCGTCATCTCCACAACATTAGCGTTCTGTAGAGGTATAATTTGCCTATTTTCTGATTTCTCAATGTCTACTTTAAGTCTGTATATGCCACTGCTGTGTTCACAATACTGGTAAACTACTTTGTGACTGATCGACTCTCTGAGGGTATGACACACATTCTCTGACAACAATATTGCAGGCACAGGATTGTGTTTATAGGCATACCGATCCCAAGTATATATTGTACGCAAATAAGACAAAGTGATTAAAGATTTAATGTGCTCAAATTTATGTAATGTGAAGACTCCACAATTAAACAGTCTCACGTTACAGTACATTCAATTGATGAGTGACAATGGTGTCACAAATGCTACAGTTATGAGAATACATTCTTTGCATCATTCAAACATCAAATGGCTGCATGCCCCAAGAGCCACTGTCTTACATAATGCAGATAATCTGACTTTTTTTTTTCAGTTGAGAGCCAAAACAACATTTAAATTTAAAAAAATCCATTATCACCGACGCAGCGTGGTGTGTAGATGCACTCACAAAATGGAAGAATCTGGGCCGTTGATTAAGCCAGCAGCATGATTTTGTAGGAGCAGTACTAGTAAGCATTGACCTTCACCACACAATTTTTAAAATAAACCTGTATGTATGAGCTTATGGATATGATTGCTAAATATATAGTGCATTCGGAAAGTATTCAGACCCCTTCAAGGCAAAGAAAACACATGGTACTGTGCATGTCCAATACTAGTACACTGGTCTTACTATTCAAATATATTTTTGAAAAAAATTTCTGACAACTAAATGAGCTCATGAAGATCAAATATCCCCTTTGTTGGCAGTGCACCATGTTTGTTGGAATTGGGCAAGCTTGCCACGTGCCACCTGGATTTTGGAACTCCAGTGCGTGTGCGGATGTTAAAAATGCAATAACTTCTGAGAACTGTTGTATCAGTATGCATAATGCTTATATTGTCTTTAACATTGCTGAGTGTTGTACCAGTACTGGTTTCTACATTCTGGCATGAATGACCTACGTATATGATAGTTATTGGTATAACAACAACGATAAATTATAAGCTGACAAGATTTGGAGTGCGTACCTGTTCTATCTGTGACTGATGCTGTTGGTTCTCCAGCCTAGCAAAAGTTGACAGGCGCTTGGGTATGGGGACTTGCTGGTAACTAAATTTTGTTGGTACAGCATAATCTTTCAAAATCTTCAGATATTTACCAGGCGATTAAATTCCATATTTTGTGTAAACGTGCTCCTTGAAATAACGGGGTAAAAAGTGCAAATATGTAATCGGTAAGTCTTCGCTGGTAGGTACAAGTTTCCCGTTTTGTTGGAGCAACCAACAGCAGCAAAAAGCACCATTATGGCAGGTATTGTCGCTAATACCCCCGTCACACCGGATTGGAGGTGCCACCGTGGATTTTTGTCAAAATTGCCATCACCGCAGTGACACCGCCAGTAGTGTTTTCATAGTTTTCCCCCACCCATCAAACGTGTTTTTCTTCGCTGTGCTACTGGGAAACCAGGGCGGAATTACGGTGGGGTCACTGAGGACATGGCGATCCCATTGAGTTGCCACTACGATTTGATGGCGATGCCACGGCGATTATTGGCGGCAGTATTGCGGTGTTGGCGGCAGCGTTGAGGGGCCAGTGAGGTGCTACTGCGGGGATGGCGATATTACTGAGGTGCTACGGCGGTCATGCTGCGGCAGCAGGAAGGCTCCGTGTCAGCTATAAATGAGAGATGGTTTTCGTTCGAAATTCGAAGTAATATTTTGTCTGCTGATGATTTATTCCTATAGTGATGATACGGAAACGTAGTACAAGAGTTAAAAATGACTTCGCAGTAGCACCCCCATACCCGCAGTGCTCCCGTGGTAGCTCTGTCTTAACACCGCCATAACCACCACGGGATAGCTGTAGGCTCGCCAGTCTACTTTTTTTGGCGATTGCACAGCGGTTGTACTTCGTAGGCACGACGGTGATGGAGGTGCTACTGAGGTCCTTGTACGGCTCCATGGCGGTGCCACGGCGATTGGTCCAACCTGCGGTGGCACTGCGGAAGTTTTGAACATGTTCAAAGTTTCCTCCATGCCACCGTGAGGGTCTGCAGTTTTGACAGTTTTCTGCGGTGCTATGACGATCAACTGCGGAACTGCTGAGGAACTATGGAGATCATGGTGGTGCCACTGCGGTTTATGCCATTCAAGCACTGCAGTGGCACCGTCAATCCGGTGAACGGGGGCATTAGGTTCTAATAATGATACGTAATATCGAACCTTGATCTTGCTGTGTAAAATCAAGCTGCAGCACAAGTGAAAATCAAAGCTAATTTGAATGCACTTTGTATAGATCAGCTGATTTCCTGGTGTCCATTCGCATTATAACTTCCACAAGTAGTTTTTGATTGGCAAAAATATATGGAATGGCAGCATTTATGAACTTGTGCTAATGAGTAATATTTCAGAGGCTTACCCTTTGATTACATGGTGCATAAAAATTGCAAAAATTCCCATAAAAACATTTACGGAATGGGAAGAACATGTATTTTTATTGGGTTAGAGATGAAACGGCTGTGTTCTTTGCCTTCCACATATATGTTGCAGCCTTACGCTTACAATAGTTTAAATTATTTTTCCCCCTCAGACTACATTCACTACCCCATACAAAAAAAAAACAAAATTTTTGAATTTTTTGCAAAATTATTTCAAGTGGAAAAACTTTATCAAATGAACATAATTACTCAGACCCGTTACTTGTACTTATTGTATCTCCCTGACGACGATAGTTGGGAGATACTATGGTTTAGTTCCAGGCCCACTGCCGCGCCCACAGAGATTTTCTGTTCAGGGCTCTGGAAGTGATAGTTATAACAGGAATTTTTTCTAATTTTGCGCAGGCGAAGATATTCTTTTGATAATGCTCAAGACAGATTTTCGGCAATTTTGGACGTCCAATATGGCTGCAGGTGGCCATTTTGTCCGAAATTTGGGGATCGGGGAGATAAACAACTCTGTCCCTGTGGCAATCGAGTTATCTAGTTTGAAACAGCTTTGGCAGTGTTTACAGCGTCACCTCTTAGGCATGATGGAACAAGCTTTGCACACCTGGATTTTGGGGATTTTTTTTTTGACATTCTTCTCTGCAGATCATTTCAAACTCTGTCAAGTTGGATGGGGACTGTTGTGGACAGACATTTTCAGGTCTCTCCAGAGATGTTAAGAGGATTTCAGTCAGGGCTATGGCTGGGCCACTCACTGACATTCACATAATTGTCTCTAAGCCACTCCTGTGTTACCTTGGGCGTGTGCTCAGGGTCATTGTGCTGTTGGAAGGTGAACTCTCAACCCGGTTGGAGGTCCTGAGCGCCCTGGAACAAGTTTTCATTAAGGGAAGCTCTGCACTTTGCTCGGCTTAGCTTTCCCTCAACCCTGACCATTTCCACCATCACTGCTGCTGATAAACACCCCCAGAACATGATGCTGCCACCACCGTCCTTCATCGTTGGTGTGGTATTGGGCAGGTGATAGATGGTGCCTGGTTTCCTCCAAACAATGTTTAGAATTGAACCAAACAGTTCAATCAGTTGCATCATACCAGAGCATCATCTTTCTCACAGTCTGAGAGTCCTTCTAGCGCTTTTTTGCTTTTTTCCCCCGGATCTCTCACTGAGAAGAGACTTCAGTTTGATCTCTGCCATAAAGCCCACATCGGTGGAGTGCTGCAATGATGGTTGTCCTTCTAAAAGTTTCTCCCATCTCCACACAGGATCTCTGGAGCTCAGCCAGAGTGACCATCAGGGTCTGAGACTCCTCTCTTAACCAAAGGCCCTTCTCCCCAGAATGCTCAGATCGGCCAGGTGACTGGCTCTTGGAGGGGTCCTGGTTGTTCCAAACTTCTTCCATTTAAGAATGATGGAGGCAATTGTGCTTTGGGAACCTTTAATTGCAATCCCCTTTAATCCCCTTTACCTTTAATCCCCAGATCTGTGCCTCCACACAATCCTGTCTCTGAACTCTGCAGGCAGTCCCTTCGACCTCATGGCTTGGGTTTTACTCTGATGTGCTTTGACAGCTGTGAAATATTCTAAAAACAGGTGTGTATCTTTCCAGATCATGTCCAATCAGTTGGATTTACTACAGGTGGACTCCAGTCCAGGTGTAGAAACATCTCAAAGATGATCGAGAGAAACTGAAGTGCCCTGAGCTAAATTTTGAGTGCCATTGCAAGGGGTCTGAATACTTGAGCTAATGTAATACCTCAGCTTTTCCTTTTTAATACATTTGCAAAAAAATTTTAAATTCAATTCTTGCTTTTTCATGATGGGGTATTGAGTGCAGCTTGACGGGAAAAAATGTAAACAATTTTAAGCATAATGGTGCAACATAACAAATGTATAAAGTGAAGGGGTCTGAATACTTTCTGAATGCAGTCTACAGCTCTATATGATGGTACTTGAAAGTTGAAACTGAGAATTGAATGCAGGATTTTTTCAGTTTCATTGAACACATTACTATGCCTTAACTTGTGCAGCGAAAGCCATCCAGCATTTCATGTAATATCTGCCTTTTTAGCTTATGTTCACTAGTGCATTTCTGGGTCTTATTTTGTTCAGTGGACCTTTGTTAAAAAAGTTCTATAAACATGTAAAAATACATCTTTAGGAAACCAACTTGTACAAAACTCCTCCACTGACCCCTAACCTACCCTATGAGGGTCCTATTAAGACCTAGCAAAAATAAGTCTGCTTTGTTTGGTTCTGCTTTGAGTGTTGGGACACTCCAAATGAATGTATGATCATGAGGCCAGAGCATCATGTGTTTATGGGGGCAATTAATTGTTTCTCCAAATCTGCACATTCAGCTTGAGTCTATTTTTACTCCAGTTAATTCTTGACCCTACCTCCAGAAAGATGATCTGACAAAGGCTTATGAACAGAAATCTGTTGAGTCCAGGCAACCCCTCCAGATGTCTTTACCCTTTTTTCTCATCTGCATTCTGCTCCACACCTTCCAAAAGTCACCACTTGGGGTGTGAGAAAGTAATGTTATAATGCTTGGCCCAGCGTGCAAATACTTGTTTCTCTGTGATGAAGCGGTGATGGTTGCCTCTTCGTCCCTTCTCGTTTTGAACGTAGGTCAGGCATTCGTCTTGGCCTCTTGGCTTATAATAATGATAGGGCATCTTTTTCGGTGGTGGTCTTTTACTGTAAAAGATTGCATTGTGTCAAACAGCGTTTGGAGCATACTTTAGTCTACCGGATTAGTCGACTAATCCAAAAGGAATCTACTGTATATGGCATAAATGTGTCATAGCATATCAGAAGCCAATCAGAATAAATAATGCAGTTCACAGAAAATTCACTCACAAACTCATATGGGTTTTTTTTTTCCATTAAGAGTAGCTTGCAGAAACTCACTCAGTATAGATGTACTTGCCTACAGTGATTAGGAGGAACCATTCCGTATACATGAATTTTGTCACAAATCTCAATAGCAATCACCATGGTAAACCAGCCAGTGCTGAGCCATGATCGAGACTTTTCTCTAAAAAAAAAACAAAAAAACACTGTTACGCTGAAGACACCTGACAAATGAGATAACTATTTGTCAAACATAGATAATCCGTGCAAAATATTCTCCATTTTCTGTATGCGCATTTCTTCCTCCCCACATCGACCTCACCTGTCTCGCCCAGTCTCCCTTTGGAAGAGGTTATCAAACTTCCTCATTTTGCTGGGTGTAATGGTGAAACTGGAGAGATTGCGGTACGTCATGCTGACTCTTTGGATCAGCCGGAACAGGGTTCCTTTTGCATCTTTGCCAATCTTCGTTGGGGGCCCCCAAAACACCACCACCATGTCGGGAGTTTTGTTGAGGAACTCACTGGGACGCCGGACCACCCGGAACACGCTGGAATGGGCTACCACCCGCACCGTGCTTCGGCTCCCCACATCCTGCTCAAAGCCCGACGTTGGTGCATCATTCATTCGAATCACACACTCCGTGTGGTCAATCTCATTCCCCACACCGCTGCCAAGGATGTGGCTGGAACTCGTAACCAGGGCACAATTATGGCAGTGGAGGGTCATACTCTGTAAAAGTACACAACATCAGAACAGGTTCTGTTTAATTTTGGAGGAGCAGAATTAAGATAAGCAAATGTTCAAAACGTCAGAGTTGAATCAAAACTATTAAATCAAAATGCCAAGGTACTGGTTATTCCTATAACATTAGTGTTTTCTCACCCTATTGATGATTCACTATATGCAGTTGTGTTCAAAAAATGGCAGTGCATTAAAAATGTGAATGAAGTGCAATTTTTTTTAACAGCCTTCAGTTCCATATTTCAAATGTAGTGGAAACATTACACATTCAATTCCAAATCAAAGCATGAACAAATTTGATCAAGTCTAAATTCTTTTATTGGAAGCACAGAAAAGGAATATTAACCTGTTCAAAAAAATAGTGAACAATTTTGTCTTCAAACACTAAATTTAACTCAAAATTTAACTTCACTTTAAACTACTGAACCAATATTTAGTTGCCTAATCATTGTTTTTCATAACTGCTGCGCATCTGCTTTGCATCAACCAACTTCTAGCACCTTATTTCAGCCCAGGATGAACAAACTACATTCCACAGTTCCAGTGAATTTTTTGAGTTTTGCTCCAGAAACTGTATTTTTAATGTCACCCCACAGGTCTTCAATGGGGTTGAGGTCAGGGGATTGAGCTGGCCACTTCATTACCTCAATCCTGTTTGTCTGCAACCAAGATGTTGCTTACTCATGTGTTTGGGGCTGTTATCTTGTTGAAACACCCATTTCAGGGGCATTTCCTCTTTGGCATATGGAAACATAATATTTTTATGTATTCAAACTGATCCATAATCCCTGGTATACGATAAATAGGCCCAACACCATAGTATGAATAACATCCCCATACAGTCACAGTCTTCACAGTATACTGTGGCTTGAATTCAGTACCTGGGGGTCGTCTGATATGCTGTCGATGACCACTAAATCCAATAAGAACAATTTTACTCTCAGTTCGCAGAATGTCACACCACTTGACTTTGGGCTAAAATCAATGCGTCCCTTGAGGAATCTTAACCAATTCTGGACATGCCATTTTTTTCAATGATAGTGCTTCAAGGGGGGGCTTCTTGTAGATGGCTTCGATCAAATGTCTTCTGACTAACAGCACTTACAGGTCATTTTATAATCATTGATTTTCCTGAGGGTGATGATTGCCTGAATCTTTGACATTCTGACTATTCCATCTGTTTCAACAGTAGCTGCTCCTTTTCCTCTGCATGTTTCAGGTTTTTATTGCCATGTTGAGATCATTTTAGGGGAGCATCCTATAATTTGCTGCACTCCTTCATACGTTTTCCCCTCTCCAATCAACATTTTGATCAAATTATGTTAATCCTCCGAACAACATTTGGAAGGGCCCATTTCATTTTGTAATTCTAATGGAAATATGTATTTTTTTAAATGTGTGAATCACCTGTAATGACACCTGTTTCTTCACAGAATTAATTCTCTACGTAAACTCCACACTGCTATTATTTTGAACATGCCCCTTTCAATGAATGAGTCACATACTCAGAACAAGCAGCGTGCATGTCATTACAGTTGCGTCTTTTTCTATTGCACTCCCACGTCTACAAGTAAATTATTTGCCATACAGAAATATCACTACTAATAACAGTGGTTCATCGTGTTGTTGATGACGTAATGCTATTTTTTTTTTAACTCAACTGTAACATAAATTTTGTTCCTGGTTAGTGTGCTTTATTTCTTAATTACTTGTGTTGTAAAAGAATAGAAAATTCCTATTATTCCCTTTAAACTTTGCTTTTGTGACATGTATAATGGAATTTTGGAATTCACCTAGTTTCTGTGTCAAAAAGGACAAATTAACATATTTTCATTTACACAAGGTCTGAATAAAACAAAATACAAATCAAATTTTATGAAATTTAAATAATATCAAATCTTCCTATTCAAATAAACAAAATTTCTTACCTTCCAGAGTTTTTTTTGCCATGCTCGTAGGTAAAATGAGGTGCCCAGAGTTTGTGTTGATCCTTGACAGACATGTCAAAATATACCAATCATTTTAGCAGATGCTGTCACAGAGGACTCCTTTACTCATTCTGATAAATTGGCCTCATTCATTACAGAATGCATCTGGAGAATGCTTGCAAGTCTCTGGATGCAATCTCTGAAAAATTCACAAATGTCTGTGTTCACTCAGGCAGCTAGAACTAAACGGAGGTGGTGAGTGGTGAGCTGCAGTGTGTGTGTTTGTGTGCGCGCGTGTGTGTGTGTGTGTGTATATAAAACATTACTATGGAAAGATTCAAATTCTTGAAACTTCGAGGACATTGTACAAAATTCTAGAAAGTCCTTGAAAATTCTTGAGCTCCATATAATTCTTTACTAGCAGATCAGCACTGAATCTACCTTTAATGTTCTGGAAAATGGATGAATTTGAAAATTTCATTACCCAGGTCACAAAAGCAAAGTTTCTTTAGTTATAAGCGATTGCGAAATAACACTTTCTGCCCAGGAACAAGAAAAAGTCAAATTTTTGTTACAAAGTATTATTTTCCCCTTCAAAACTTACAGTAGGATTGAATATCTTGCCTAAATCTCTCACATTTTTGACTCCACTTCAGGTGCATTCTTCATTCTATTGTGACAAATATGTTTACTGCATTGGCATGAGCAGGTGAAGCTAAGATAGTTTATACTGGATAGTACCTTGTTTCCATAGACAGCCACATAGCCCTCCTTGCCAGCCCATTTCTTAAGGTCAGTGGTCTTGATAATATGGTGGTAACTGTTACGGAATGGACTGTAGATATCATTGCCATTGTTAGAGCTGTACAGTATCAGTAGTGTCATCAGCAGGAAGATAGCTCCAAAGATCACCATCCTCTGACTTTGTTGTCCTTGCTGTGGGAAGATATTAATTAGTGGAGATTTATAAAATTGTTGACTTTTCCTCTTCTGTTTTCAAAAATGCCTTCGTCAAAATGACACAGAGAGCTATAGAATACTACTTGCCTGTGATCGTATATACTAAAGAATGAGAACACCAACTCTCCAACATCTCATTCCAAAATCACGGGCATTGGTACGCCACTATGGAAATGATTTCCACTGCATGTTAGGACGTTGCTGAGGGGATTTGCCTCCATTTACACATATGCACAGAGAATGATGTGTGATTATGGTTGGCTCAGTCAAGTTTCCAGTTACAGACGGGTGACAAGTTCAAGGTAACAGCCTAAATAAATGCGTGCACAAGCATGACTAATGCAGCTTCTGCTTAATTGCCAGGCATGTTATGGGTCCAGTCATTCTGTTAAAGCGGTGGGGTCACAGCAAATCAATGCAGAGTTACTCTGGGTGATCTCAAAATTGTATGATTAACCACAATGGGAATTGGATTTTCCAGCATGGCACTGGGCACAAGGGGTCACAGAACAGTTTTATATTGTTTTATGAGTATGAAAATGACCCTGAGCATACGCGACTGTTGTCACAGTCACAAGATCTCAATCCAAATGAACTTGCATTAGAGATTTTGGAACAGCATGTTTGTGCTCTGCATCACCATCATCAAAACACCAAATGAAGGAATGTTGTTAGGAAGAATGGTACTCCAACCCTCGAGTAAAGCTTTACACTTGTAGACACTATTCCAAGGCATGTTGAAACTGATCTGACAGCTTGTGGTGGACCAATACCTTGACAAGACTGTTTTTGTTGATTTTTTTTCCCCCATTAATTTGTCACCAGTCTTTAATCCTAACAGTGTAGATAGGTTTTCGGTCAGGGCCTCGTGAAGGCAGTTCAAGTTCTATGATGTCAGTCTGTGAAAACCATAAATGAACCACATTCTTGAATAGGGGCACCGTCATGGGGAAACAGGAAAGGGCTTTATTAAAACTGCCAGAAGCACAAAAATGTCTGGATAATACACACTCAGTGGAATAACAGCTTTGAAATGAAAACCAGCCCAGACCAGGTGGTGTTTACTTACTTCAGCCCTTGTGTTCAAGCTTACCATTGAACATGAAACAAAAGCTTATACAGTGGTTTAGGGAACAATCATCAGCATTTGTAATGCTAGGAACATAGGACCTGTGTATCAAAACAAAGCAGCTTTCAGCAACAGATCAGGCTTGCACAGAATTTACCAGCCTTACCTTATCTACTAGACTCTGCCCCATGTTTCCACATCAGTGACCACAAAATTTGTGATTTGGTAATCCTTCCTATAAAGAAAATATGTTGCAGGATATTCATAAATCATTCAACAGTATCCCTGTGTACTATATGTTAATAATGCTGCCTTCTCAACGTACCTTAACAATTAGGAAAACAAACATTTGCAGAAGCATAGCCTAAACTTCCCAAATCTCACAAGTCGTATTTGATGAATGGACAACTGGAATGTGAATGTTCCCTTTGGAAAGTTAACACATTTTTGACAATGAATTCAAATGACAGAGTTTAACTTATTCCCTACGGAATACTTTTTTTTTTAATCATCGCGTTTGTACGGAATACATCTCCAGAATGGGAGCACGGGCCTTGCAGCCCCTCTCCTTTCTCATTCTTTCACCTCCAGCTTAATGGGCCACAGGTGGGGCCCATTAAAGTGGAGGTGTTGGCAGAGTATTTAGAGTTGGCATGTGCCAGCCTTGGGGCCTCTGCATTTCATTCTTTTGTCAGTGGGAATGTTTGCTGCTCCTCTTTGGTGCCTTGAGCCTTACTCATCATCCAAAGGTGGAGAGGAGTGGGTCCAATGCTTCTACTGCAAAGAGTGGGCACATGAGGACTGAGCAGATGTTAGTGGGCTCGCCTGCATATGTCATAACTGCAACTCTGATAGTGATTATGCATAAATCATAGCTTGTGTTGGTTTGTTGTAAGAAAAATAAAACAGTTCTCACCATTTCTGTTATGGGAAGATTGGACTGTCTTTTTCAGCTTGAGCTGATTAACTGCGACAACGATTTTACCCCAGCGATCTGACGAAGTAACCCCGGGTATGGGGTTACTTGGGCATGTTTGTGATATATCGAAAATTGAATATTGTGACGTAAATATGTTATACTGAGATTGTATCAATACAAGTTTTGTAGGCGACATTCTGCTCTACACATATACCATAACGGTATTTTTCTAAGTTTAAACAACAAAGAGTTATGGAGCCAAATACAAAATCATGACAAGGTAACCTCGGTCTCCCACAGGCGGCCCATGACTGCGATCGTCAACTGATTTCGTGTTTTCATCGGAATGCGAATGGTCATCCACGCCGCTGGCACCGGCTGACCGGAGGGAAAGGTAGAATTCGCCGCGCCGTTGGCAGCGGCTTGCCGTAGGGCATGAGATTGATCTTCTGAGAATTGACCCTGCCCCGCAGTGGAAGCACTAGAAAAAGATTAAGGCGACAACTGCGGTTTATGCATTAATTCCTTTTCAATTAACTCTTGACTAACCCTCTTAAAGAGAAAATGGACATATTACAATCAGCATGTTCTATCAGCTCAGCTCGCAGGTGTCGGACGGTCTGAACGGATTTATTGCTATTCAGTTCTATTTTAGAACTGTAAATGTATTCGATAGTAGGCCTATCGTAGTGCAATAACGTTGCTTCAAGCACGCTAGGCTTATTTAGCTGCAGTATTTTACAAAGAGGGACGAGTAAATTTTGGGAACAAACGTTCTCCACCCAACTGCAGCTTACCCCGAATGACCATGTTCCAATTTGAAATCATTATTTAAAATGTATGTTTGCCACATCGTTTTTGTTTTTTGTTACATTAACACTGTACCCGCCGCGAATTTAGAATGCTCATTAGCCTTGTGGATAGCACCATTTAAATAGATATCTATACTCTAAACATACGAAATCATATTGTTCCAGTGCATCAACAAACGCTGAAACTCAATCGTGGATGCAAGATTCTCTCTGGCTGGTTCGCTCTCAAAGATGGGAACTGATAGGGACTTGTCAGACATAACGGGTATTCTGGTGCAGAATGAGAGCTCCGATGGCCGTCGTTTTTGTACATTATGCGCGAAATACCTTGCCTATAAAACAAAAAGCCTATTTTAATCCATCCGTAGACACAAAGACAACCCGTTCAGGCAGCGTGCGTGACTATAATCGGACGATCTATGGGTTTCGTATCCCAACTCACCAGTCTAGCTTCGGATATGGAATAACTACGCGGTGGTTCAGCGAATCCGTTCCCCATCTTCCTGCATCACCGAAGGAGACTCGTGTAGCCTACGTCATTGCTCCCCAACTCATAATTCCCAAAACACAAAAGGATACCCGAAAAGGCTCTACGTTAATGCGTGGATGACACAGAACCATCCCATCGACACATATTTGATTTTAAAAAGCAAAATAAGACATGAAAAGATCAAATTAGAACGCAATCCGCAATTATAAATATAAATTATAGTAGAGATCCCAAGGTTTCCACAGATCCCAGTTATTTCCAGTGGAATTACAGGGAAATGTGTATACAATGATATACAGGATCTAGCTATTTTTCATTTAATGTTATGCTGCGGCCATGAAAACATGGCATCCTGGGTTTGAATATTTCTCTCAATTTAAGTGACGTGCCACCTGTGAAGGGCTGCGACCAGCAGATAGTGAATATGCAAGTGGCTTTTTTCTTGCAATATGAAAATTTTTTTTTTTCATGTTGAATCTACCTGAGAGAAAACGTAAGTGGAAAAGGCAGAGTTTGAGGGGTTAACACACGTATCTGAGCAATATGTGAATCTCCCATGTACCAGGGCATTTTGTGTAATGTAGATCCCTTGTACCCGAACTATGCCCTGTTTTGTGTTCACACCAGAACAAATTGAGGAGCTTGATCAGTTGCTGCAGAAGAGTGAGAGAGAGTGGGAGAACCAATGGACACTGCTGAGTGCGGCCCAGGAACATCTATGGGCTGTAGAACAGAAGCGTCATGAAAGAGAGCTTGTTCTGAATCAGTAAGAAGGACAAATTCATCTGGTTATCTGAAACCACTCACTTCTGTCAATCTGACGTTGTTGTTGGCTCTTTGTTGGAAATAAGCTGACGTAGCATTTCACTTACTACAAAGGGAATAATGGACTAGTTAAGGCTACAGACATGTTTTTTTCTTTGTCATATTCTATTTTGTGCACATCCATTATCCTGAGGTTTCTTCCCATTGCTATTTATTCACTTTGTGTTTTTTTTCCTCTCTGCAGGATTTTTTTAAAGTAATTTTTTGGTGTTCTTGCTTGGTGCTAGTTCTTCTGTGCTGTTCTGTTACACAGCAAAGCATTGTTACAACAGTTTTCCGTAAAAAGCTCTTCACAAATTAAATTGAGTTGACTTCACTTGGGGTGAAGAGAAAGATGCCTGCAATACATGTGGCTTGGGGTTGAGAGCACTATTTTACAGGAAGTTTATTTGGGATAGAACAAGCTAGAGACTGAAGCGATCTCTTTATTATAGGAAGCTAAGTCCTGCTGATGTAGGCCTGAATCTTGTTTGCTCACTATTTTGCAGGATGCAGGTTCAGGATTGGATAAGGCGAACACGATAGGAATCGAGGGGTTGTGATCAGATGCAAAAGGAGGAACATCAAACGGATCTGGTGAGAACGTAAACTATGACTTCTCAACACAACCACATGACTCAAAATATTCTTAGAGTGTTGCATCAATGTTGCAGAATTTGAAAAGGAAGAAAAAAAAACATTTGATTAACATTTTGTTTGGCAATGGTCCGCAAATCTATTCAAGGACATTAAGTGTTTGGCTCCAAACTCTAGTCTTCTGCCGTGATATTGAGCTGCCTCTTTGGGTTTGGTTACGTTTGCCTTATCAATGCGATTTCAGCCATCCAATCATGCCAGTACATATAAACTGTCAGGTCTACACGCTCCAAGATTGGATGTTGCTGTCATCGAGATTCTATCAGCCAGACAAAATGCTGAAGTGTCCTGGCTCCCACTGAGTTCGGATCTCAGTGAGGTGTTGACACAATCTGGAAAATTTAGCAAACATAGGTTTTGCATCAACTGACATCACAGCACATGACGATTGCAGATTGGATGCTTCATGAATAATATGGAGGAGGCGACGGACATTATCTGAGGATAGCTTGCGCTTAACAAGACCTGCTTGATCGTAGTGAATTTATTTAGGCAAAATTGACTCAAGACCACAGACTAAGACCATTGCATATAATTTGATATCTGCATTTTATTGTGGACAGTCTAAGGTACACCTGTGCACTAATCATGGTGTCTGATGAGCATCTTGATGTGGCACACCTGTGAGGTGGGATGGATTGTCTCAGCAAAGCAAAAGTGCTCACTATCACACATTTAGACAGATTTGTGAACAATGTTTGAGAGAAATGGTAATATTGTGTATCTGGAATGAATTTTAGATCTTTGAGTCCATCTCATGACAAATGGGAGCAAAAACAAAAGTGTTGCATTTATATTTTTGTTGAGTGTATTTGTTTTATGCATACGTTTCTGCTTACCTGTCAGGTGTTGGGTCAGATGACTTTCTTTCATTGGCTGTGTATGGTATATAGGTGAGACCACACCCATTGTCTCTGTTTGAAGCCCTGATGAAGACCCATTGCGGTCGAAACATGTTGGCTTTTTTAATGTTCTAGCCACTATAATAAAGGCTTTTTAATTACTTTTTCCTTCTATTTTTACATGTGAGTGCCTGGATTCAGTCTTCTGTTTGAGCGGAGAAACATCCTCCTTAAGTTTCTTATTGTCCTTCTCCAGTGTCGCCAATCTTTCTTCAGTTTCGTTGGCAGTTGTCTCCAATGATATAATTTTCTAATTACATTCTGAGACTTTCAGCTGGATTTTATAAGGTCATCCTTGATGGCCTTTAGATTAATCTCAAGTCCTGTTGCAATTTAGTTACCTCATATGTGCTGCACTTGTGATTTGCTTCTCCGTCACCTTTTTGTCCAATAGGTCCCAAACCAGCTTGATTTAAACTCACTTGTTCTAAAGGCATTTGTTGGCCTGTTTACTTAGCCCAATGTGGCTTTGTTAGGAATCTCGAAATTTTGGACTCCAGTCTGTGAAGTAAACAATTCTCTGTTTCTGAGTTTTCACTTCTTACTATGTCTCATATGACATTATTTATAGAAGTTAAACCATTTATATTTCACTAAAGACAGAGAACTGCAAAGCGAGTTTAGAATGGCCCAACTTTTGACTCTTGGTTATCAAAAAGTGATTTTTTTGGGGGGGGGGGTGGATTTTGAGCAGCAAAGTTTGGCTGTAATGACCTGAAGCTTTTTTCCCCCCCAGAGTGGCCAAAGTGAAGAATGTCCTGGATGACATTCTATTTTGCAGGAGTTCCCACCAATCACCTGGACGGTTAGTTAAACCTGGATTCTCTTCTGATAATAGGATGTTTCTATTCTTTTTTATTCTGCTGGTTTTGATGTTTCAAATTCATTGGGTCATTCTTAGCTTTCTTTTTGATTGTTGTTCGTATCTTTGGTTAGGCTCCAGCTCACCCGCGACCCGAGTCAGGAAGAGGTAGTATAGATGATGGATAGATGCATAGGCTGCTGGGTAGCCTGGCTGAGGATTGATTGGCTATCAGCTGCAGAGTCACTGTTTCGATTCCCCGGAAGAGCGAGTGGGATTCTGACTGGATTGGGAAAGATGAAGTTGGGAAGAACTTTGTTTTTGGGCCCTTAACCTCAAAACTGTTCCAGGATGATCTGTACACTCCTTTTGTCTCTCTCTCTCTCTCTCTTCCACTGTTACACTCTTTCCTGCTCTCTCTCAATTTTAAATTAAATTTAAAGTGCTTTATTGGCATGACTAAAATTTACATTTGTATTGCCAAAGCTGGCCTTTAACATGAAAGGAATAATTACTGAACAACAAATCAAACACTGAACATATTTACAGATATATTAACATTAACTGATAAACTGGCATGTTTTTTTTGAGTGAGTGTGTGTGTGTGTGTGAGTGTGTGCAGGTGTGCGATTCCATGTATGTGCGTATGTATATATAGTGAAATATTTCTATGTGTGGATTTTTTAAACATTTGTATAGAATGATAAATATTTGTGTGTACATAGGAAAATAGGACATTTTTGTAGAAATTCATCGATTTATAAATCTCAAAATACATTAGTGAATCCTTCTATGTGCATTCATTCATTTTGACCCTGATCTGACCCCATGCAGGTCGACATACAGTGCCGTGAAAAGGTCTTTGCCCCTTCACGATTTCTTTTTCTTTTTTTTTGCATATTTCTCACACTTAAATGTTTCAGATCATCAAACAATTTTTCATATTACACAACGATAACCCGAGTTTATAAAACACCGTTTTTAAATGATGATGTCATTTATAGAGGGAAAAAAGCTATCCAAACCTACCTGGCCCTATGTGAAAAAGTAATTGCCCCCCTAGTTAACCCTCATATTAAGTTCATGTTAATTAACCTTTTTGGTTTGAGGTCAGTTTGATCCCCTAAATGTAAATCTACATAAGATGTTTGTGACTGAAAGTGTTACCCAATCTCCTCTCAACTAATTTATGCCTCTCTACTGACCATTTTAATAGTCAAGTAAATAAAACACAGCTCCCTCATCCTCCACTTATATATCAAGCATCTATTTTACCTGATTATAGCAAAATAAATGAGACCAGATGGGAAATGAATGAGTAATTAATTTGAACACGTCCCCAGTCTTTGACAAAACTACAAAAATTGGATCAAAACAAGTGTTTGCCACTAACATGGCAATATCCCCCGCCGCCTCAAGTTTATGTGTCCGTACAGATGGAGGGAGCCCAATGCTATATCCCCTGCTTCGCGCTAATCGCGTGGCGGGGGATAATGATGGTCATATGTAAAACATATTACTGGTGTCAAAATGACCTAAACAACACCAATGCTAGCAAATCTGTACTGAACAGAGGATACATTTTTTGAGTTAAATCAATTCTTACCTTTCTGGCATGTTGTACAGCACTTATACTGAGTCAAAAAACAAACTTCACACTCATAAATTTGTAAATATTTTCTTGAAACTTTTAATAAAAGAGTTTTTATTATCACTAGGGGTAAATGCGTTGTTAAAGACATCATGACACACATCAATGTTGGTGGCGCTACAAGGAATGATGGATTTACCCCAAATTTGCTGTCAAGATACCTTGCATTGCATTAAGATAATAAAATCTTAAGTTGAGGAGAATGTACCTCTTTCTTTCCCTATTTCTTTAGCAAGGAAATTTCTGAAAAGACGTCAAACTATTGTATGACGTGTACCTGCCAATTAAGACGGCTATAATCTGATAATTACTCATGTGATATGCAGTAAAAAAAAAAAAACAAAGTACGCATTAGGCATTACAAGTTATTCTAGGTCACATAAAACAGATGAGGTAAGATGCCCCCCATGGGCATCTTACCCCATCCAGAAGGGCATCTTACCCCAGGGGTGAGGCAAGATGACCATTTAAAAAAAAAAAAAAAAGTAATTAAACAATTAAAAATATTTCTATAGTGACGGAGTCATCGATCTTTCAACATGTGGTAGCCAACTTTACATACTATTCCATTCCAGCAAATAAATATATATATAAAATTCATGCGGTTTACCTTCAGTTATTAAAATGTGTGCTTGAGGGGGGCATCTTACCCCGCTCTAACATTTCAATGAATAACATAGCAAGTAATAGTAATATTAGCAAGTTATGAGTAATACGAACAATTGACACAACTTGTAACAACAACAAAGGATGAAGTAAACAGTACTGTGACACAACAAACATAAAAGCAAAACGCATTCGGGTTGTACGCAAAGTAAATGTAACAGAGTAACATTTTAAAACGACAATGCAATTATGTAATCACGTCAGTAGCTGCGCGGTAATATCTCTTAATTCTTTGTTGCCTATTCGAGCTTTGAAACAGGTAGGCTATACCAACTTGAAAGTCACGATATACACGAAAACGCCAAATGCCGATGTCCTTTTTAAGACTGAAACACAAGTGTGTCAACTGGACACGCCACTGAAATGAACTAAATGTATGAGAACTTATTTCAACGCATTTTCCAACTAAATGCAAATCTAATAATTGGAATTATGCGGCGATTTCACTCCAAGCGGCAAAGATTATTGGTATGAGAGCAAAACTGAGCATGGCTCCTCCTTAAACAGTGTGCTAATACTTATAGCCATCCTTTAAAATGACATGTGGCAGGTAGCCTAAATGCCAAAATTATTGTTATTCAACTCCCGTCATAACTGAAAAATACATCCAACGGTTAGTTTGAAGCTCAAATGCAATGTTCCACAGTCCGGGACCATGCAGTAGCCTACAGCACCACTTTACCTGATCCGTCAATCCAGGAGTAATCCGAACATACCCGCGAAGACTCAAATCTGCCTCTATGGAAGTACCCAGTCCGATGACATAATAGTGCCAGAAAACCACTGAAAGCGCCGAGACCATGACAAGACAGACCCAGTTCACCGGCAGCCTGTATAAGCTCAGCCACGATGCCTGGAGAGTGAAAATACCGAGCACCACGTCAACCAAAATGACAGACAGAAATCGACCTCAGACACTACAAATTAAGCTGGTGCATTTATGGTTTTGGGAGCTCTAAGAAGGAGACACTTAAAACACGACAGTGTGTTACTGCTTTCACCTAAACTTTTGCAACAAAAATCAAATGGCGCTATACCAAACTCGTCATTTCGTCGTATTGAGTCCCTAGTTCCGACGAGCCTTAAAGCGCATTAAAAAAAAAAAATTAAGCATTAACGTGAATTTGTCTGTCAAGCTACAGCTACTCAAATGTGATTAGCTAAAGTTACATTGCCAATATTCATGTCTAATGTAACAAACCATAATGTTCAAATTCTTCCGAGAATCCCTGGTTTTACAGAACTATCTATCTTATTTAGCTATATGTTATTTTGGTACGCAAGAGAGTATGGCAGAGCGCCTCTCCCTGAGCCGATCTTCTTATACGTGGTAAATAAAATGCATAAAAACGACTATGTTCTACTCCAACAAACTCGCTCTCACATGTCGACGACGTATGTGGATCCCTAGTCCTGCTGACTCGCATTCATAAGGAACTTTGGCAGCGAGCCAACTAATATATGAATATCAGTCAACTCGTATGTGTGCATCATGGTGGAGCCCCACCACACACACGGAAATTCCAAACGTCGTCTGCACCCCCCTGCGGAGCTGCTGTTTATGGGCGTTTCTGACTTGCTGTCTTGTGGGCGTGTCGGACATTGTGTCATCAAATATAATCCATCCCCGCTAAATTTTGATTTTCATGTTGGTGATCAATTTTCGTGCCATCATCTCTCTGCAATGGGTCGTCGAAAGAAGATTCTGGCTGTGATTTTGCTGCTCTATCGCGGATACAACTGCCGTCGCCACCTCGGTTTTTGGGTTCATCCTATCCTGCAGCGCCGTAAAAATGTTGGTGAGTATCATCGATTCGTATCAGAGAGCTCCGTTTGGATACAGCTTCTCTTCCAGCAGTACTTGCGACTGGACAGGTCCCAGTTCGAGGAGTTGCTCACCCGATTAGGCCCCTAGATATCCAGAAGGAATACCAGCTTTCGGAAGGTAATTAGTGCATCATAACGTCTAGCCATTTGCCTTCGGTAAGATTTGTATTTTATGATGTTTTTGGTCTGACCGCCGCGCCGCCCTACGTGTTAACGCGATAACTTCAGTAATATTAGACATTTCGTGTTTTGCATAAAAGTAGGGATCATAAAGAGGAAGAACTGATTCGATTTTGGACAAATTACAATCTCTAGATTGACCACCAGGTGCCAAAAACTGAAAAATCCAATGTTTTTACCATATCACTGATAATATTTGTCTGATTGACCTCAAATCAAGTGCAAATGAAAGGTCATGACCTGAGGGTGTGTCCCACAATGACATTATACCTGTTTGGTTCAAAATTTTGACACAAGGAAGAGCTTTGTCGCATAAAATTCACCATTTTTGCCATATCTTTGGAAGCATTTGTCCAATTGACATGAAACTATGTGCAACTGCAAGGTCATGACCTCTCAACGTGTCACATGATGACATCATACCTGCATGGTTCAATATTTTGCCACCAGGTGGCGCTTTGGGATTGAAAATAACAATTTTGGCCGTATCTTCAGAACAATTTGTCCGTTTGACCTGATTGAATACAGAAAGTAACTGCCTGTTATTGTGAAGCACACAACATTAGCAATTACTGGATGCTTTCATCATACATTGACATGCAGTCTAGATATGTTACTGTTTATTTTATTAAAATTGCATAAAAGGTTATTAAGACCACAGACAGGGTTTCCCCTGGGTTCTGAAAAATATTCTTCACTTTCTCCCTCGAGAAATGAAGTCGAACATCGAACACAATGCTAAATTACCCTCGGCTGTATGGGCATTAGACAAAGAATTACAACTTATAAAGGGTTTTTTTAATGTATACCTATGTAACACAATGTCTTGAATACTTTCAGGCTTGAGAGATGTTTCAACAGTCAAAAGAAAGACAGAGGCAATTGTCCAATTTCATCTATGACCTGGCAGGTTATAAAGAAAGTGTGGAACAGGACAGCTGGGACTTTACATTGTTTGACATTCAGAATATGAAGTCTGACATGATGCACAGTCATCAAAATTCAATGCTGAAGATGACTGAACAGTTTGGTTGATAATGTTGCTACATCAAATTGTTAGTAGAAGGTATTTAAAGTAGGTGAAGGCCATATGGCTTCCATGTCCTCCAACTTGATTATACAGTGAGTACACCGTATGAATTTGACATAGCTACACCAAAAAATGTCATGGTAGTGCAAAGACGTAATGAATGTAACACTGTTCAGAAACAATGATACCTTTTGACCCCATGAACCAGGTGAAGGTCATCTACCTTTAAGATTCTACAAGCTGATTATCCATAAAATACACGCTGTAAATTTTACGCGGCTACAACAGAAATAGTGGATGTAATCAAGGAAACAGTGTTTACAAAAAATGTGACCTTTTGACCCCTTTAAGTAGGTGAAGGTTACCCATCTTCAAGCTTGTCAAAGCTATATGCCCCAAGAACAGTCCCAGTGAATTACTTTACCCTGAAATTAATTGGAAAGGAGTTATTGTCTACACAGATGGACGCAAGGTCTTCGCAATACCCAATGGCCATATTTTGGCCTGGGGTAAAAAATATTCTTCACTTTATCATAGTCATCATTTTTTATTAGTCACTCATGGACTTTATAAAACTTTGAAAAGCCTTCAAAGCGGACAAGGTGCATGCAGCATGAACCAGTGTTATAATTGTTAACAAAAACTAAGACTAAAACTAAAACTAGCAGTGAAAAAATAATTTAGTTCACTGAAATAAAAATAAAAATGTCAATGTTTAAAAAAACGAAAACTAAATAAAAACGACAATGAACTATACAAAACAAACTTAAACTAAACTGAATTGCAGATAAAATGAGCTTCCTTTTTGTTGATCGTTTCGTTTACTCCCTCGATTACTGTCCTGTTCAGTCAGATTTAACCAGTTGCTTCTAGAGGGGGGCAGCATAGCGGATATCAGCTGCCGTCGTGACACATGAAGCATCCATTTCTCACCACCTGTGAAATAACTGAGCATGATGGCTGTATGGGGTGAGATGGATTGGATTTTTTTTCAGTTATATTAATATCATCAGTGTCACATGTTAAAAAAGATGATGGTTAAAGAATACAAGACTAATGAAGGACTTGGTAAAAACATATTTGGTGTCATGCATTCTTTTATCCTTGTCAGCTTCTACAAATTAAGGCCTTCCTCCAAACACCAGAAAAACTAAAACTAAGACTAAAACTACTTTTGTAAATAAAAACTAGTCAATTCCTCAAAATAAAAACTAAACTATTACTGCTTAATCACTTGTCCAGCAAACTAAAAATAAACTGAAATAAAAAAGCAAACAAAAATAAAAACTAATGAAATTTTCAAAACTATAATAACCTTGGCATGAACAAGGTCAAACCTCAAATATTTGCCTTATAACAGGTCTCTCCATTATACCTTCGATTGTATATATACTCAGCGCCATTAAAAACGCACCGGTGAGGTATGTACTGTATTTGCGGCAAATGGAAGAATCGATTGATTTTTATTGCTTTTCCAGTGAGGCACGAGAGCAAATAAAGAAAAGCGCGTAGTATTGTAATCCCAACGCACACCACATGTACGCGCCAAGCACTTCAGTAATACCAAACATTTAGCTGTTCGTGATGTGTACAGTGACACTTGACTTGTTCTTTTTGGTGTGGTCAATAGCCTACATAAAGCCAACAAAAAAATGCTACTGCACCAAGAAAATGGAATGGCTTGTGACACAGGAGAGAGAAGAGGAGTCTTTTGCATGTTATGGGCAGATCTCAGCCACTGAGAGGTGGTGCGTCATATGCACTGTCACCGCTCAACAATCAGTCGGCTGTCTATCCAAGAATGGAACAGGCGCTGTCACTGACCAACCCCGCTTAGGGCAGCCACGAGTGACAATGGCAGCTCAAAAGCACCACATCTGGTTTCTGCCTGTACGTGACAGATTCCGGACAGCAACCAAAACTGATCATGAGATGAGGGGTCCGAAACGATTGAGGGTGAGCGCACATACCATTTGACGCCATCTACGTGAGCAAAACATGGGTGGACGCGGCCCTTACACAAAACCTATTTTTTGCCCATCAACAGGAGTAGGAACTCCTCACTTCACTTTATTTCCCGGTTTCTGTCTGAGAATGGAAAACAGGGACTGTCGCTGACCGACCAGGGTAAGGGCATTCATACTTAAATGGGCAAAAACTTGGTTTTCTGTAGGGCCCGTGTGCACGGCCATTAAATAATGATAGCCTGATAATCGTTCCCTTTGGGCTTGTCACCAGCATTCTTAAAATGCACTGAAACCGGCGATTTTATTTTAGGCCGATGATATTCACGCTTATAGCCAATGCTGAATTTTTTTCTTGGCCACACTTCGCACTTGTACCTGAGGCCAATGCAGAAATTTTTCCTTGTCCACTTCTTAAAAAATAAGTTTGGCCAAGAAAAAAAATTTGGCTTTGAACTCACTTGTAATAAGTGTGGGTAATGGAGCAGTGCATCTTCGCCACACTTTAAAATGTGTCTAATGCAAATTTCAATCAATTTTTGTGTTTGGACGCACTTAAGTCTGAATAGTCACTTCCTTTATTTTATTTTCATCTTTTTACTGCGGATACGTGAAAGCCATTCTCAAGCTTTCGGTAATGAGTGCTTTCTCTCAAACATAAGCTGACACAGTACCTGTGCCGATGACTGTGCCCTCTGAGTGGTATTCCTTCATGGCCCAGGAATTTAGCTGATCCCACTGCATTTGTCAGCGCCTTCCGATTCCTTGAGAAAACGTTCCCTCAATTAATAATTAAAAATGTACCAAAAAAAAAAAAAATTCGACCCAGATTTTTTAAACAAAGGTTTTAGACATACAACCCCAATTCCAAAATAGTTAGGAAAAAGTGTAAATTGTGAATAAAATTATAAAGCAATGACTTTCAATTCACACCTGCGAGTATTTTATTCACAATAGAACAGAGATAACATTGCAAATGTTGAAACTGAGAAATTTTACAATTTTATCCACGAAATCAGCTCATTTCAAATTTGAAGGCTGCTACAGGTCTCAAAAAAGTTGGGAGAGGGGCCTGTTTACCATGGTGTAGCATCCCCTCTTCTTTTTAACATGGAGTGAAGGCATCTGGGCATTGAGGAGAGGTTTCTTGAGTTTAGCCATTGGAATTTGAACTCACTCTTGTTTAATAAAGGCTTCCAGCTGCTGGAAAGTTTTGGGTCTCCTTTGGTGGACTTTATCTTTAATTATGCGCCAAATGTTCTCAATCAGTGAAAGATCAAGACTGCAGGCAGGCCAGTTCAGCACACGGATGCGTTTACTATGAAGCCATGCTGTTGTAATAGCTGCAGGATGTGGAAATACAGAAGGCCTTCCCTGGAATAGATATTGTCTGGAGGGGAGCATATGTTGCGCTAAAACCTTTATGTACCTTTCAGCATTCATGGTGCTTTTTAAAACATGCAAGTGTCCCACACCATATGCACAAATGCATCCCCATACCATTAGAAATGCAGGCGTTTGAACTGAGCGCTGATACTCACAATAAGTCGATTGACGAGCATGAACGAATAAATTGCAATCTGTTCCCCTTGGCTTCCTATTCGTTCGTGCTCGTCAATCGACTTATCGTGACTTTCAAGATAGAGGCGACTGGAAACTGCATCGAGGTACTGTTTGCATAAACAGTATTTTTAATAAACTACCGGTGCATTTTCAAAGTTCTCAGTGCCTCGTTTTAAATGTCAGGGCCCTAAGAATTCTACCGATGAAGTGTGGATCTACTTTGAGCCTTGTTAATGATGAAAAATAGCGATTTCTTTGAATGGCAGCGCGATGCCCGATTCACAACCATTGTAAGCCTGTTGGGAGCTTTTCGAAAAGTTGCGTGTGTACGGAGGTGGGGTTTTCGACAATAGTTAGTACTCATTATCATATTTCAATACACCCCAAGTCAATTTCACGCGGGAATTCTCCTTTAATGGCCTAAACCTCCCGCAGTTTACCTCTACCGATTAGCAACCGTTGCTCATACTAATTGGTAGAACCAACGAGTCTAATTTATTTTTGAACTCCTTGTTATAGGAAACTTCAATATCTAATTTCCCCCGCCACTAAAACAGTGAGGGGGTGAATGTTTAGATGACTCACCTGTTTACATTATCCACTGGCTTAAAGTTTAGCAAAATTAATGAAATGGCTGCTTAAGCCAAATATAATTTTAGACAGTATGCTCAGTAGGTGGTGATAGTACAACAAAATGGCTGTCAGTGGCTTTTAAACTCATGGAAGAGTGGATTTATTTTAGAGCTAATCCATTATAGTAGTAATAAATCCATATGCTCTGTAGTTGTATTTGTTCACATTTTGACTATGTGAAAGGTACACTTTCATTATGCCGAATAAAGCTCATTTTGAATTTGAATTTGACTGGAGTGAGCCAAGCCACTGCTATCTGCTAGGCATCACCTCAAACCAATTTCAGTCACTGAAATAGACCTATTGGCTATAGGGCTTGTGTGGTGGGGGGTAATCTGGGAGAAAAGCTTATTTTGAGTTTTAACATCCCAATTCGTTTTCATATTTTAACACCACCGTGGAGGAAGACAATGAAAAAAACATTATTACAATACTTACATTTTTGAATGTCGTCTTGTCAGTTCAGGTCGCAATTAAATGGCAACCTAGGCAGTGTCATTTTTCCAGAGGTGACAGGGGTGGGGAGGCATGGAGCTCGGGGACGAGTTAAGACATTGGGCCAGTGGGGACTAACTGAATCTTCGCCACTCCTAACAGGGACACAATGCGAACTGTAGTCAGCAGTGTTGTAGCCACTGCCAAGCTTAGATGTCAGTAAGATGGGTGGAAGGTGTATCCATTGTCCAGCCCTTGGCCATGACCACGGCTAAGATTCCTGTTTTTCTATTCTCTTCCTTAATGAAGATTAAAACTAGAAGTGTTGTGTCTTATCTGACTAATTATGTCTTGAATGATACCACCATATTTTTACTCTCACTGGCTCCATCACTTGTTGATCAAAGATGAGTTTCCTGGGTGTTCTGTTCTCGAATAAATCTTAACTAACATCGTTCTTGCCATACGAGTACCATTCATAATACAAAGGCAAATCTCATACAAAGCTTAAAAAATAAACCTGCCCCGACTCACTATCACAGGTCTGAAATTAACTATCGGATATTTGTTTGAAACAGTTCAATTTCATTCAAAACAGTGAGTTTCTTATAAGAATTTAAACTAGCTATGCACACATTCTGCATTTTTTGATGAAATCAGGTAGTCTGGTGTGTATATGACAGCACAATAGTATGACTGCCCTTTTATTGTACGTCAGCCTCCCCAGTCCAATTGGGTGTCTCTCACCCAGCGTGCAGTCGGTGCTTTTTGCAACTGTGCTGAGAAGTATTGCCTTGGCACTAACTGGCCATCAGCAAAGGAGGTGTGGTCACAAGAGAAAGCAGGTGACTGCCTCAAAGGATTCCCAGAAATCACCAGCAATGCCAGAGACCTTACTTACTCAAGAGAGCTAAAGCTCTAACCCCTGGCATGAATTATGGACTTCTCACCTCTTATCATCCAGTTTTTTGTTTTTTTTTACTTCATAGCAAATATAAAAAAAAAATTGCTGATATGGGACAAAATTTTGGTTTAACAGCTGAACATTCTGGCGTCACAAAACACATCTCAAACAAATTAAATTTTTTGAATGAATAGCATTTTTTTTCCAGATCAAGTAGAGGTGGAAATGGAATGAATAATGTTCAGGAATAAATTATGAACAAACTCAAAATCAAAATGAAAACTTTGTTGCTCCTTCTCAGGCTTTTATGGTGGCCAGAATTTGTTGAGGCATGGACTTCACGACTGAAAAACAATATTCTCCAACAAGCTGGTTATAACTTTCTTGAACAATGGTTGACGGGTCATCTTTGCCAGATGAGGCCCTGTCATGGACCTTTTTTTAAAAAAGTTATTTCTACCAAAAATTTTCAATTAGATCGAGATCTAGACTGCTTGCTGGTCATGTCATTGACTTGATATGCCTTCGGCACGGTCCTCCTGAAAAATTACTTCATCATTAAACCTATTTTTTACTGATTGAATGAAAATATGGTCCAAGATGTGGAAGTACACCTGTGCACTGACTGCTGAGGTAATGACTGCCATCTCCCCTGGTCCTTTACTTGACAAGCAACCCCATATCATAAATCAAAGGGGAAATTTGCTTATTTTCTTTTGGCGGGAATCATTGTTTCATTGGGATGACAAAAGACAAGTTCCAGCTTGGGCAATTCATATTCATGATTGATCACTGATCATCACTTTCATCCAATCATTTACACTTCACATGCGCTTCTCTTTAGCCCACTGTAACCTGGACTTCTTCTGTTTCAGTGTTAGTGCTGGTTTTCGTTTGGCTATTCTGACATAAATCCCATTTTATTCAGCTAATTTATTACAATGCTGTTGCTAATGTTGATTCCAATTTCTGCCCATTTATTTTTCGTTTTTGTAGTGCATTTTCTATTTTCAAGGCATCTTGCTTTGAGTTGACTGTCCCGACACTGACATCTTTGGCAGTCTACCCATAAGTTATCTTTTTATAGCTTTACCATTTTGTTTATAATTTCACTAAATTTTAGCTGACCGGGAACAACCAACATAGTTTTCCACTCTCCATTAGTCTGGGAGCAGTTTTATGATCCTTTCATTTGTTTCAATCGCCAACTCTCCTGTTGGTGCTATGTTTCCTCTCAATGAGCCAATTAGTCCAACACCTTGTTAAGGTCTGTAAGCACTCTCTTTTAACTGAAATCTGATATGGTTTTTTAGATTTGTGCTGGTATTTCTTCAAGAAATGCTGATTAAAAGTTGATTTCATAATTTTTTTCAGCTATTGAACAAAAATTGTTTTTTTCAAAATTTGTTTATTTGCCATGAAATAAAAACTTGGATACCATCCTCTAGCTGTAGTGATTCCGCGATTTTTGCCAGAGGTTGTAAAGAAAAAAGAAAAAAAAAAAGTGTAATCTGATTTCCATCACCAGGCTTGTATGATTTTGCAATGTTCAGAATATGCAAAGCTTCAAGATATGAATATGCGCTTGTTGCACATGCATTATGCTGCATTTCGAAACCTAGTATGCAGTGATGTTCAAGCTACCAGGTTACATTTCAACCACAATTTGGCACGACTGATACCCCTAATCATGAGCTGCATATGTTCACTGAAGTGTACTAGTTCAGAGTTGGAGTGAAAGCTGACCCAATGGATGATCTCCAGGAACAGGGTTGAGAGCCATTGGGGCGTATTAATAGATTTTTTTGGGCAAATGGCATATAATTTTCCAGTCTCACATTCAGGCCCCTTTCCAAGCTGAGAGGTGATGCCCCCCAGCATTAGAACTAATGACTAAAGCCTGGCCTCAGTGACTTGGCCTTTTGCCCTTGCTGTTTTTTAGGCCTTTGCTTCAAATGGACATGACTTCAGGTCATAAGATACAGTGACATCTAAAGTTTTCTTTAAACCAGTGAATACCCAAATTGGCTTCAAGGTTCAATTGACACAGAAACCGTCCCATTGAAACACAATTGACATAAAATGAAAAATAAATGAATTCATCAACTCACAATGTAATCCACAATACAACGGACAGACAAAAAGTTTAATGAGGAAAGTGCAAATTGGTTAACTTCATGTACATAGAGAGGCTGCATAACCGAGTCAGCTGTGCCATTCAGTTCAATAAAATATAACAGTTCAGTAAACCCCTGGTTACATATACTCAGCAACAAAAGTTTCTGTGACACCAATATTGTTAATTATTTTTCATAACGCAATTATGAAATTGTCATACATGGTGATATCAGACTGAAACAGTACACGTAAACACAACATTGAAATGGAAATCATGAAAATGCGAGAAAATGACTTTGCACGTGAAAATGTGCGTAAATCATGCTTGTGGATGGCAATAAAAGAGGAGAATTTTTGGAATGTTCACATTGTGCCAGATGAACGACGGAAGCATCACTTATCGAAAACACAGCCATTTCGGATCAGGAACTCTACCCTCTAAATGCCAAGACTGTCTGAAAATGATCGTTGGAGGGCCATTGGGATGATTGAATCCGGAACCTCGCAGAGGGAAGTTGCTCATCGCCTGAATGTCCACCGAAACACCATTTGGAACTTATGGCAGCGTCATCAGCAGACAAGACATGTCAGAGACCGTCCTCGCAGCGGCCGTCCACGAGTAACCACTCCCAGACAGGACAACTGGATTCGAACAACCCATCTCCGAAATCGATTCCAACCTGCAACCATAACTGCAAGAACGATACCTGGTTTGAGGCGACTGTCTGTACAGACAATCCGTCGCCGTCTCCGTCATTTTGGCATTGTCCCAAGTCGGCCAGCAAGACGTCCAATACTCACAGTACAACACCGACGACTGCGTCTACAGTGGGCACAACAACATCGACGGTGGATCCAACGTCAGTGGGATCTTGTACTCTTCACTGATGAATCAAGATTCATGCTTAACCGATGCGATGGTCGTTTACGTGTATACCGTCGACGTGGAGAACGTTATGCCAACAACTGTGTTCAGGAATTTGATCGTTTTGGAGGTGGTAGTGTCATGATTTGGGGAGGGATCACGGCTAGAAACAGAACAGATTTGCTTGTTATTGATGGAAATCTGACAGGTCAAAGATATCGCGATGAAGTGCTACGGCCATTGGTGGTACCGTTTTTGATGCAACATGGTCCCGGAATAACGTTGCAACATGATGACGCCAGACCACACGTTGCAAGGATTGTACAGCAGTATCTGATGCAACAACATGTCAATGTCCTGCCATGGCCAACCAGATCCCCAGACATGTCCCCAATCGAGCATCTTTGGGACGAGATGGATCGACGTTTGCGGCGGTTGGATAACCCGCCAGCTACACTCCAGGAATTGCGACAACGTCTACGTCAGATTTGGAATGACATCCCACAGCAATTTCTGGCACATCTGATTCGGTCCATGCGCCGGAGATGCGTTGCTTGCATCATGGCACGAGGAAGTCACACCCGGTATTGAAGTGTGAAGGTCACAATTGGTTAGACGTCAGACAAGTGCTTCATGACGCATGAAAATGACATTTTTCGTTTTGAGTGACGTTGGCACTGAAAAGTCAGTGTTTCTCCTGTTAAATAAACATATTGATTGCATTGAGATCTTTGCGTGTCATTTATAACATACACATAAATGGTGTCACAGAAACTTTTGTTGCTGAGTATAATATCAAAGTATCTCTCACAGGACAAGAATATATTAATAGCTCACAGACAACACGTGATCAATGTCTAAGACTCAAAACAATTTTATTGTAAACACTTAATTTAAGATAATCAATGAATAAAATAATGACAATTTTTAATTAAATTCTTCATTTAACAAAAGCAATGAGTAAAATGACTGGTTGCAGAAAAAGTCATGCCAAGAATACTTCAAAATACAAACACCAGCACAAGTAAAATAAAATGAGAAAATTTGGTTGCCCACAACCGCAGATGTATTCCCCATAGGACAAATTTCCTCCTTTGCATTATTTGATCACTAACAAAATCAATGTGTGGCTTGACCTTACCGCCACTTATAATGATACCAAATATGAGAAAAATCTGATTTAATTTGTCACCAGTAGAGCGATTGCGAGAAATATTGTACGGATACAGACGCAGGATGGAGTGTGATCAATACCACAATACTTTTGTACAGGGTATACAATGAGAAGTAATTTGTATGAGTGCTTACTATAATTGATTTCCCTAGGGATTGCCTGAACTTTAATTGTTTTCGTGCCTCAAGACTGAATGGAACTGGACTAGATGTACAAAGATTAATGACGCCTGCTGGATGCGACAGAAATTTACTTTAAATATAACTTACACCAGCAAACAACTTTGAACACAAAGTGACTGAATATTTCCATAAATTGCATGTCATAATTAAGAATTGTTGACCTATTTATAGATAGTGACAATATAAACAGCAAAGGGTCGCTTACTGGCTACAAAAATGCTCATGAAATTTCCTCTATCACTCTAATGCCATCTGTGACTTTCTTCAGCACTATAAGGCACAAAAGTGTCATTTGAAAAGCCATACAGGAGCCATTAATAAAGATTAACATCTAAAATACAAAGTATGCTAACATGAAACACCCGTACAAACACTTTTTCCTTCACTTGCCATACTGCAGCAAAATACCACATAATCTGACGGATGCAAACGGATGCACCATCATGTTGGAGGAAATATAGTATAATATAGGGAAAGCCAGGAAGTTGAAATTAAACATACAGCTGATCAAAGGCCCTCACATTAAGCCATGAAGGGCCACAGCATCTGCTGACTTTTGTTAAAACTTACGACATAGGCCAACTCTCAGACAAAGCAGTTGATGACACAGTTAATTCAAGTCACCTGGTCATAGTCTGCTGCTGAACATATGGCAGGGGATCAGGAGACTCTTGGGCTTGCAAGTACTGGACATCAGTGCAGGAAAAAGCAATCACATACAAATAAACCAGGAGTGTCCAATTTCACTGTACAAGAGCCAACTGGTGGCAGGGCTTTGCTGTATCCCAGCAGGAAAATAACGGACTTAACTTTAAGTCTTCATTTAAGATCCTAAAAAGATCATTAACTGACTTTTCTGTTCATGATAAATGTTAGCTACATAATTGCTCTTTATTTTACGTGCACATTTTCCTCTGCTTTAAGCAGCCGTATTATTTACCTTCAGAACATTTAAAAATGCAGCAGCACATCCACAGTCACAAGAAAAAAAAAATATCATGTGTTGCTTGTAAACACTGAAGTTTAGGATCAGCGTTTCATAATTATTAAAAATACATCAATTCATATAAAGCAGGAGCAAATTAGATCATTAACAGAGGGGGTATCACAACTTCTTTTCAAAGTTGTGAAAAAAGTATTTGCCGCCTTCCCAAATTCTTCAGTTTTTTTTGCAATTTTGCCAGAGGTGAATGTTTAAAATAAAACTAATTTTCATTTTAGACAAAGACAAAATGCAGTTTTTAAATGATGACTTTGTTAATCAAAGGAAAAAAGCTATCCAGCCCTACCTGGCTCCATGTGGAAATATTTACTGCCCCTTATTTACTAAGTGAATCCAATTAAACAAGCTTAATTATATCCCCAAATGGCGTTCCGGGGATATTATGTTTTTGGGCCGCCGCCAGCAAACCGTGGTGAGAGCAATCATCTACAAATACAGAATACTTAGAACAGTGCTGAAAACTTTCTTTGAGTGGCTGATGTCCCATAATTCCTCAAAGAACGCAGTGATGACCCAAGAGGTCACCAAAGAACTCAGACTAACATCTTAAGAACTGCAGGTCTCACTTTTAAGGTCAGTGTTCACGATTCCAAAATAAGAGCCCAATACCGAAACCATAGATCTGGACTATGTTTCACAATCAGACAGTGCTCTTAAATGCTGGCGGGGTGGTTACTAGATCGTGATGGCCTCGTCATCCACTGAAGTCACAAGGCAGGTTTGTGCTCTCTCCTTATCGAACAAGAATGGTGGTTCTCAGCAAAGGGTGGCGCTAGAAACACTATCAGTCACATCAGTGAGCGAGGCAACTCCAAGAGGAAACAAAAATGGGATGGACTGAAATGGCTCTTTTGATACCATTCACACTTTTGACAATAAAAACAAACTGTTCTAATGTGTAATAAGCTATAAACTAAACTGAAGTGCTGGATGGAGGCAAAGCTCAAGGCATCTCTCACATATGCCAACATACATCTTGATGACTCAAGACTTTTGGGATAATATTCTATGGACTGGGCAGTAAAAAGTGGAACTTATTTGAAGACATGGGCACCATTACATATGCCGTAAAACTTTACACTTGCATAAGGCAAACACGTTGGTGGTAGTATGATGGTCTAGAAGTTGTTTACTGGGACGACTTGCCATATGGCTGGATGTTTAAGTTAGCATGATAATGTTTAAGTTAGCATGATAATTTTAAAGTTAGAGTGTGCAATTTTGGAACAGCTTGCAAGATTTCAATATTCCCTCCCATTCTTACACTCACAAATATTTGGCTTTTGACAAAAAGATCAGAGTGATAAAAAAGTTGCATAGACTGCCTGTATCAGAAGTGCCTTAAAATAATAAACAAAAACCATCCATTTTCTATACCCGCTTGTTCCTCACTAGGGTCACGGGGGGAGCTGGAGCCTATCCCAGCTGACTACAGGCAAAGGCAGGGACCTACCCTGAACAGCTTGCCAATCCATCGCAGGGCGCACACACCATTCACTCTCACACTCATACCTATGGGCAATTTGATGTCTCCAATTAGCCTGATATGCATGTCTTTGGACTGTGGGAGGAAACCGTAGTACCCGGCGAAAACCCACGCAACACGGGGAGAACATGCAAACTCCACACAGAAAGGCCCCAGGCCGGATTCGAACCCACGACCTTCTTGCTGAGAGGCAACAATGCTAACCACTGTGCCACCGTGCCGCCCATAAACAAAAACAATAAAAAAAATTTAAAAAAATTCAGAGATACAAATGAAATGCAATTACTGTACCCATTAATAGCTTTTGTAACACATTTTCATCATAAAACAACATGTCAGCAATAAATCAGCCTCATGGTGCATATTTGTACAACAGCAAAATTCCAGAACAATAGTCATTTCCTTCATTCCATGAACATTTTTACTTTTGGTTGGGATGAATGTCAAAAACCTGGCAAATTAATTCAGCTTTTATTTAGCTGCCAATTATTTATTACATATAGAGAGACACTCTAAATGACAACGTGAGAAATACTGTAGGATAATAATTTTTAATGGAACCAAAGTCATTTACTAATTTAATTAAACATGACTTTCCAACAAATCAAGGTTTCACAATTAATGGCACCCTTACACCCTACAGTAAATAATACACCAAAATTAAACCAGGAGTTAAATTCCAATTCAAGTTTCATCCGAGTGTTAAGGAACTATATTGAGCCATTACATCACTTCCTGTTTCACCAAGGTATAACAAGAGCAACGCGGAGCGTGGCATATGCCCCCGCCTGTATGTTGACCAAGGGCATATCGAGATGACGGCTGTGGGGGCCATATTAGATTTCGAAAGGAACCCTCCTCTAGCCACTCATAATATGCCATTAAGAAATGGCATCAATCTGACGAGGGATTCTATAGTTATCCCACGGAAGCGAAAAGTTAACGGACAACGGACGGACGGATGACGGACGACGGACGGACATGGTGTCGACCTAATGCCCCCTTTCCTCTTTTGAGGGCGGGGGCATAAATATGCATCATAGGCTGCAGCAATGATTCCAGGGTGCATGGGAGGGGAGGTCATTCAAACTGCTGCATACATTCACATGTATATGCTCATCAAAGTAGCAATTAAAAGGAGTGAGTCAATATACAAGCTACTGGTTGCAGTAATTGATGCACAAGGCCTTGTAAGTGCCAAATGTGAGAGAAATGAACAACAGAACTTACCAGTGAAACCTTCTGTGGTCAGTCCCAAAACATCACCAAGAACAGGTATCAGTTGGATCAGGCGTTCTTCAGTTTCCGCTGTGGTGGCCATAATAAATATCGTATGGGGCCATATTGAATATCGCACGACCCTGGTTTTCGAAAGGAACCTTCCTCCACTACCTCCACTCCCAATACGCCATTAAGAAATAGCATCAATCGGATGTGGGATTCTATAGTTATCCCACGTAAACGAAAAGTTTACGGACGACAGACGGACATGGTGTCGACATAATTCCCCCTTTCCTCTTTCGAGGGCGGGGGCATAAAAATGGGGTAACACCATAGACTGCATAAAAAGATGGATGAAGCGACTGACGTCTCACATTGCTTTCAGCATACTATTTAGGAAGCCTCAATTTTGGCAATTTGAACAGTGCCATTTTGTCATTTTGAAACCGGATGTGATTCCTATTGGATGCGTGTGTGAATTGAAGATCCAGGGAGGAGCATGGGGTGGATATATGGGTGGATCTGACTGTATCTGACGAGGACCAGAGGATTGCCAAGCCCCCAAAGAATATCTGGCTTTATCCTTTATCCTAGTGAGTATGGGACCATTACTTACAAAAATTAACATCATGATACATCAAGGGAGACACAGGTAAGAGAGTGAAACACCTGTGAAAAAGTCTAATGTAACACTGCAGCACAAACTGATATCACACAGGGCCTACACAGCCACATACTGTGCATCTGCTGTGCTGGTGATAATAGGGATTTTTTATTTAAATTTGAGATGTAATTCTATGCCATTGAAATGCATAACAAATTTGGCTGATTCATGAATTATGTGCAATACTATGTACACAGGCATGTTCACAAAACTCATAGAATTACATGTCAAATTCATAAAAAATTCCCTATCGTAACCTGTGCACCAGATATACAGTATGTGGCTGCGTAGGCCCTGTGTGATATCAGTTTGTGCTGCAATGTTACATTAGACTTTTTCACAGGTGTTTCATTCTTGAACCTGATTCATGGGTACAGCAGTGCTCTTCAGCGTGCACCGTTGAGATTTTCCTGACTGTGCCCTCACAAAATCTTCTTTGGAAAAATGAATACTGCAAACACAGAGCTCTTTCAGGGAAACGGGAGGCGTATCAATATCCATGTTGAGCACATCAAGCCACAGCTGCTGAAGTCCAATATCCCGCAGAGGAATGCGGTGAAAGTTGTACGTGCACCAGGATACAGCTTTGCTTTCACATCCAAGAAAGCAACACACATGGACCATTTTCGAAATGTTTGCACTAGTTTAATGACCGTCCGATCTCGCAACCGCAGTTACTGTGACCCAAACAGCTCATTGCTACAGCGCACGCCGCACAGTTTACTCCGATGCAACTGCTTGGAGGAATACATCAGTTGGTTAGTTCAAGAGCAACTGTGTTTTTTTCCGAGCAGCTGAAGCACTGTAAATTTTTGTAATATAGCGTACAATTAAAGTGGTGTATTATTTTCAGGTTATAATTTTTTGTAGGGTGCAAAAATACGCTGTCATTTTGGAACCGTTCACAACAGTGTATCGCCCAAATCTCTACCCAGCACTATGCACTGGTGCGGCTAACTGGGGGAGAGCAGGGAGCTTTCTACTTCATCTAATGTACGTAATGGCAATTTGTAGCTCATACAGCGCCACTTCAAAAATAGTGAACTATCCCTTTAGATCAATGCCATAGTGAATTCCACCAAATATTAGGATATTGTGGCCAACAATCTGGTTGCCTGAGCTAGAAGGCTGGGTTTTGGCCTTAGGTGGACTTCCAACAAGACAATGACCAAAAGCTTACTTCAAGGGCCACACAGAAATGGATCCATGACAGAAAAAAAGATCAACAATCTACAATGGCGCTCTCAGTTGCTGAGTAGAGGAGGGCAGTTGATAAATGCAAACCCAAGAATGCGAAGGATCTCGAAAGGATCTGCTTAAAAGAATGATCCAATCTCCCCAAACGTGTGCCATAACCTTGTTGAAAATTACAGGAAAAGACTCCATGCTGTTATCCTTGCCAGAGGTGGTCGCAGTTAGTACTAAATGAAGGGTGCAAATGAATGAAACCTTGACTTAGTTGAAATTTATTTAGTATTAAAAGATTGTTATGATTTTGGTTGTTTCCGTCGACACACTGAAAAAGTATTTCACACATGCTGGTATATACCTTTTCTCCATAATTGCATCATAAAGTTACAAAAGGGCCCAACTCCAAGGTATTTTTTTTTATGGGAGCATTTTTTCTGTTTGCTGTTAATGCTATAAAAGGAAATTTCAAACCGCCAAGTATTTTTTTTTTTTGTGTGTGTGTGTTGTTTGTGCATCGCCAGTCAGGGGTGCAAGTAATTTAGCAGCCCCCTGTAAATGCCCCATTTTAAAGATTGTTGTTTTTTGTTGGGATTTCATTTTTTCAATAGTCAGACAGTGGAGAGAGGCAGGAAAGTTGGGGAGAAGAATGGGGAAGACACGCGGCAAATGACCCGAGGCGGAATCGACGCCACCGTGGTGCCCCAAGCGTACATGCCCCATTTTAATGAACAAAAATTTAATTAAATATCAGAATCAGATGTTCGTGTTCGAGTGAAAACTGACAGATTGTAGAATTCCAGGAACAGGGCTGGTTAGTGCTGTATTATACAGTTTTTAAACCTGAAATTACCATAATTCCAGCACAATCACCCCAACAGAGTAAACAAGCAAAGAAATTAATCACTTTCATACTGTCTTCAATAATTATTATAGCCTAGATTTCAAGATAAGCATTTATAAAAATTTGGTTAAAAAAAGATTAAATAGATCACAAAACAACAAATGCATTTCAGGAATTGTCACGGTCTGTCCACGACTGATGATGGAACCACATTTTTTTGCGGGAAGACCACCTGCCATAGATTGCCTTCTCTGTGATAAAGCGGTGGCCACCACGCCGAGCCTTCTCATTCACACGATACATGCGGCACTCATCTGTCAGTTTCTCATAATAGTGGTATGGAACAGCAGTGTGATTGGCCTGGCTGGGAGACATTAGATGTGGTTCATGGCAAAGTCATAGACACCAAAAGGTCTTTTATTTCATTTCTCAAAAGAATTTTGCACTACTTATCATCCTGAAAGTCATTCTATACCATCTCAATTTTGTACGCAGTGAACCCGGGTTCTCCAACCAGCTGGTTACAGGGAGACTGACTATTTAGAGAAATCTCACATACCAATTACGTGCGCGAACTCAATCCCTTAAAAAACATGTGTAGCTGATTTTATTCTCCCACTGATAAGACATATGCCAGAATTAAATAAAAATGCTGACCTGAATATAGCCTTAATTTTTTTTGCGAGCAGACATGTACTGTGCTCATCATAGTCCAAATAGCCAAGATTATGCCAAAAGCAGGGCATATTTGTCACCCGAGAAAATGGCACTCCAACTAGCTATACTCCATGACATGTTTTTGCTTTGAGAGATTTTACTCAAATATTTCTGTTTATACTGTAGTTACTAGGGGTGGGAATTTACAAGCCACGGTGTAGACCAGATATACAGTTTACAAGGAAGTATACACCAGTTATAACATTATGACCACCTGCCTAAAATTGCATAGATTCCTCTTTTGTCACCAAAACAGCCCTGACCCGTTGAGGCATGGACACCACAAAACCTCCGAAGGTGTGCAGTGGTATATGGCACCAAGATGTTAGCAGCAGATCCTTTAAGTCCTGTAAGTTGTGAGGAGGGGCCTCCATGGATCAAATGTGTTTGTCTCGCACATCCCGCAGATCCTCAATAGTGTTAAACGAGCCGCGTCATGACCACTGCGCATGCTCACAACTTTGAACAAACCAAGTCTGTTTAACTGCAAGTCAAAATCCAGAAGGCATTTTTCTTCTATGATTACTGGCGATGGCAACCAGCTTACATTCTTTGCATCCCTTGGCTGAAGCTTAAAATAGGGCTTTGAATCCTCAAATTTCCATACAAAGCTCCTTATTCCTTAATGTGAAAAGCATGATGCTGGAGTAACTAAAATGTATGACTACAATGCAGAACGAATACGGACTGGCAAGGATGGAGCCAGACTATGACTTGCAGTCAAGCAGATTCACTTTCTAGGGATGTAAGTTCTGAGTATGCACAGTAATGGTGACACTGCTCCCTTAAGAACTGAGGAATTCTATGGCCAAGTCAACACCATGATCTTGTTGCTTTCCTTAAACTATTCGTGTACCATTTCTGCAGCGTGGCAGAGGGCATTATCCTGCTGAAAGAGGCCACTGCCATTTGGGAATACAGTTCCCATGAAGGGGTGTACTTGGTCTGCAACAATGTTTAGGTACGTGGCATGTGTCAAGATAACATCCACGTGAATGGCAGGACCCAAGCTTTCCTAGCAGAACATTGCCTCCACTGACTTGCCTTCTTTCCATAGTGCATAATGGTGCCATGTCTTCCCCAGGTAAGTGACAAACATGCACTCGCCCATTCACATGATGTAGAAGAGAACGTGATTCAGTAGTCTAGGCCACCCTCTTTGGGCAGTGGGCTGAGGCTGCATGTATGCTTCAGTTTTTGGAATATAATGATCCCAATCGAGGAAGAACCTGGATTTCTAAAGTTATGAAGATCATTTTATTGTTAATTGCATTCTGCTTGTTGGCACTCAACTGTAGCACATTTTTCCAAACTCTTAGTTGGAAGGTAGTTGAATTTGAAGGCAAAGCTTGCGGCACACTGTATCGGTCAAACTAATAGCATGCTTGGATACTGACGGAGGGCTGCTATTAATCCATCAAATTTAGCCACATTTAGCAAAGCTGTTTGGTGAGAACCCCACTGATGATGGGAAAACATTATTACTTGGACAAAGAATAACTTGTTGAGTGAGGGTAAGCATTAATTTCATAGGGAAAATGCTAGCTAAGCAACTTATTTGCTCTGCATGACATTTTGTTCAAACGTCTTGCGACCTGAATTAAGAGTAAAGGGACCATTAGCTCACAGGCTAGCGTGCATATTGCAACTGCCTTCATGCAGACTTGGAACTGAAGCCCGCCAGTGCCTACGAAAGTGAGCAGTAACAGACACTCGTCACTGAATTCAGTCTGACTAACCAAATCCATTAGAGAAATTTAGAGACAACTAATGAAATAATACTTGTATCTTTTGCATGTAGGCCATCATTTATTTGTATAATGCAATAACAACATTTAATACTTCACGTCACTGAACATTAACCAGGCATATATGGCATTTTAGCATAATTTAATTTTTGTAGCCCTGGACTGAGTGTCCGGGGCTCCTACGGATTTGCGGTTATCATTCGTCTGCGCCCGTAGAGATATTCTTGTGAACGCTCTACAGACTGCACGTCTCCGATCCTTTTGATATTTCACATGCTCGTTGATAGTGGTTAGAGGATGACGCCAATCGATTTTGGTTGAGTTTCTTCATGAGGAGTCAGAAATATTCCCAATAAACCAACAAAAATTTTCCCATTGGACAGAATGGGAGTTGGATTCTCATTGCTACAGTGTCTGATGTCACACCTAGAGTGGAAGCTGAGAGCACAGAGGCTGCAAAAATACTTTTCTTATCATGAAAACTTCTACTAATTTGAATCCCTCTTCCTGAAATTACCCAGAAACGCAGAAAAATTGGTTGCCACAGTAGTTTTTGTAGCACAGAAGTGCCTCAGGGAGCAGTCAAAGGACGTGAGGCACGTCTAATTTCTATCTTTCCCATTCAAAAAATCACCCAAAAATTTTTGGGAGAACAGGAAACAGTTTTTAGATCTCTGTAATTCCAACATTGTATCACTCAGAGAAATAAAAAAAGACATTCGCACACTCAGCAAAGTCTCGTGCCTTGAATAATGCAGTTACATTTGTAACAGGATGAACGTTTTTAGCGTGAGAACCAGGAGTTTAAGGTGTGTGTGAGCAACGATTTCTTTCACCAAGTGATTCTCTGTGCGTAATGAACCAGTCCTGCCATGGCTGATTTGATATCTTACAGCTCAGCTGAGTTTCCATGGGGATGATATGGTTAGAATAGGACACGTTTGAAATAGCCCTCTCACCCACTCACCCACTATGTACTGCGTTATGTTGTGAATGTTTTACATTGAAAACAATATAAAGACAGTGAGTGAGCGCGTGGACAAGTGTGCATTCTGTGGGTCATCAGGAAAAAGTTAAACAAGTATTTGCCACTAACGTGTCTTTGTCCCCCGTCACAAGATGTGAAATCGTGTCAAAATGAGCAATCTCTCGGTGTGACCTTGAGAGTGATGCGAAGGTCACCAAAATCGACTGGCGACTCACCCTAATACAAGTTGACATGAAATTTGAAGGAAATCCGTCGATTTGTTCTTGAGATATCTCGAAGACAAGGATTCGGGACGTACGGACGGACGGAATACTATGTCCCGTCGCTTCGCGCGTTCCGTGCGGTGGGGGACAACTAGCCATCAATTTTGCACTTATTGAAATTCACCACATGCTATGAATTCCCAATCTTAAAAAGGTAACCTACCCAATTTTCCAGGCTGTTTATTTTCACTGCCAGGTCAAAGCTAATAGGGCACTATTTTAAAACGTTGCTCTCTTTGTCAAACCATCAAACACAAAGAAGCATTTGATAGAAATGTAACGTTAACAAGAATTTGTCACTAAAGTGACTATCCCCCGCCGTTGGGTCACCGAAACCGACTGGTGTCTGCGCATTCCCAGTAGGAAGGTTAGTACCAAAAAGAATTTAAATAGGTTGACTCCTTCTTGAGATATCGCACTGACAATGTTCGGGACGGAGGGACGGACGTACGTACGGACGGACGGAGCTGAATACTACATCCCCTGCTTCGCGCTAAACGCGCAGCAGGGGATAAAAAGCGAAACATGTTCATGAAGGTGATATGCAACTGTTTGCAGTCTACCTTAAATTGAATTGTTGCTTAGCGAAGCTAATGTTTGCATAATTAGCAAACATTATGTCTTCACTTATTACAGTACAGGCTCGCAAGGTCATCAGTATTTGTTTGCCAGAGTTACCATGAAGATAAGCTAAACCTCCAAGGAATATTCGCGTACATAACTTCATGGCTCAGCCTTTCGAACCAATGCCTCGAACACAGTTTACAATATTGGCGAGTTCAGTCCCAACTCCCAACCCTGTTTTTCAAGACTTGCATAAATTAAATTCCTCATCTAAGCCGCCTGTGCAAACTGCTCAATATACTTGCCCATACAATCTATCCAGCAATTCCAAAAATGCTCTCGTGACTGAAAAATCTGTAGTCCTCTGGAGCAACCACTTCATCTATACTGAGCCAGTGGTATTCAAATTAGTAGTTAAGAAAAATCAGTTTTCAGAAGCAAAAATTTGACGATATTCCTACTATTATTCTTCTATCACCATCACTTATCTTCTATCGTTTCCCTCATGCAGAGGCACTTCTGGGCCAGGACACAAATGAGCGACCACCGCAAATCCATAATACCCCAGACACTCCATCCGGGGCTAGATTAATGTCTTTTCATGATGAAAAAGTCACTATCTAGTTTATGAATGTGACGGCGCTTTAAAATAATAGGTGGCCGGGTAGGGTACGTTTTTATGATAAATGGCTCTATGTTCACTCAAGATTGAGATTAACTTGCATTAAGTGTTAATTTGATTCATCCTATTTATTTCTTTAGTATTTTCCTCTTCATTAATAATATATTGGGCCATTCCATATAAAATCAACACGTGCCTCCCACATGACCCCCTTGGAATGCGCTGACTAAGTACAATAACTTCAGTATATTTTATGAATTCTTGCCAAATTTTACTTTTATTTTGTGATTTTTTTTTTTTTTTGAGATACAGGCTCTAAATGTATGTAGGGGTAGGTTGAAATTTCCCACTCTCCAACTCGCGTTATTTTTTCGAGCATTTTTGAGCCCTCATAACTTATTAGAGAGCATTATTGTATTGTATTAGAGATAGCTAAATGAAATTTTCAGAGCCTAATAAATACATTTTCAAAGATATATTGGAGCACTATTAAATCAACTGTGCACCCATTCTAGGTGTCATACTCTTAAGTCAAAATCTGGATTTTCTTCAACAAGATTTGTTCTGTAACCAACTTAATGCTTGAATATAATGGGAACTATGGAAGTTTCAATAGCAACTCAGCACCAATCTAATAACCATGATATAATGTAGTAAAAACAAGTATTGGAATCATGGATGTGTCATGTGTTTTCTTGTAATTCACCAGAAAAAAGTTGAAATAGTGCATGTTAGGAAAACCTCAAGGGGTCATATCACCATGTGGGACAGGTGTGATGTGAATGTAGGCCACTAGATGGCAGTATTTACCTTTTTTTTGTTGAGCCCAGACTGGAGCTAGGTTTGAACATGTTCTGGGCATGTCTGGGACAAGTCCCAGAAAATAAAAAAAGAGGTCTAAATGTGGGAGGGGTCTGCAAAAGAGCATATAAGGAGGAAAATTGAGGGAGTGGAGTAGTAGGAGAGATTGAAAGGAGAAAGATACATGTGACCAGACCTGTCATTCTGTTTAAGACCTGTGAAGCTGATAGTGGATTTTTGCCTGGGTTAGAGCATTTTCCTCACAAAGGACATCACCAAGAAACCCACAAAAGGGACTGTAAATATTTCTGTTTTTGTTAATCAATCTTGGTCATTAGTTGTAGATAGTAGATTAGTTAGTTGTTATTGTCTTTGTTAATTAAATGTGTTTAAGTTTTAAAAACTGTGTCTGTCATCCCTTGCTGTTGCTGTTGTTGTAAATGTAATAACAAATTGGGGCCATAACACAGGCAATCAAATCAGGTCATGCATGTGAAAGATCTCATTTTAATCTACATTTTAATAACAGGCTCATTTTCTAGCCACAATTCCTTCTGTGTCAAATACTTTCCATACTCATCAATGTACAGCTACAGCCAGTCCAGCTACGAGATGGTAGTGAAAAAGAGTAAAGTCAAAACCATCAACTTACAGCTCCTTACCAGCACATCATTAGACTAATGCCACAGCCAGTGGTTTCATTAAACAATTGAAACCAAAACGGCCGATTTCCCTCTCGTATACTTGAGTGCATAATCTTGCCTTTCCTATTAAGTAACAATTACTTTTTTTAAGCAATATTGTAATGCTAAATGCTTACAATTGAAATGCTTCAAAACAAAATGTATGGATATGCAGTATACATATTGAATAAACACCTGTTATGGTTAAAATTAGTGACGCATTGAATTTTGGTGATGGCCCATACATTTTGAAAATGGCTCGTTGATTTTCCATTACATGGGCCACTGACCCATGAGACTTGCTGTCCTTCCCAACCCCTATTTAACCCACCCATTTGCAGATGCCATAGGAAAGAGATAATCAATGTTATTCACTTCATCCCTCAGTGGTCATAATGTTATGACTGATCAGTATATTAATCTCTTTGTATCAAAAACTAAAAATCCATTTCTATTTCCTTTTTGAGAGCTGCTTACCTGCAGTAGTCATAATTGATCATCCCATAGACATGAATACTATCACACATCTCCATTGCCAACACCATGGTGAAGAATCCAGTACTAAGGTAAGCCCCAGATAGCATCCTGAGAAAGAGACTGGTGGTGAAAGCAATGCAGGACAACAGCACAATCCGACAAATTAGTGTGTGCTCATTTGAAAGCACTGACATTAATGTTCTAAAAACAAACAATTTGTTCTGCATTGATCGGTGGGCAATATAACCATTATAACTTTTGAATGTGTTAAGACTGAAGTTAACAGGAATCATACCTTAGGTCAGTGCTTCCCAACCCTCTCCTGGAGGCCCACCTGTCCTGCTTGTGTTAGATCTCTCTCTGCTCCAGCACAGGTGATTCAAATGATCAGGTTGTCGTCAATCAGCTTTAGGAGGTGATTAACGCGCTGATCATTTGAATCACCAGTGCTGGAGCAGGGAGAGATCTGAAAACATGCAGGACTGGTGGGCCTCCAGGAGAGGGTTGGGAAACACTGCGTTACGTAAACATGATACCACATTACACTTGATGCCATTCAGTACAACCTTTTACTTTAAAAAAAAATTTCCTCATTAGCTGCATATTAGGGCATAATTCCACTCTCTCAAACAGCATGTCAAATCATTTTTGCTCAATATACAGTGGGGGGCAAAAATTTGGGAACCCCTGGTTTAAATGTCTGTTACAATTCATTTCCAAGTAATTGAAAGCAAACCTGAACACTAAATGCTTCGAAGTTAAATATGACACCTTTCTGCAAATTTAAAAACAAGGTTTCCTTTTATTTGCATTTTTTTTCATTTGAGTTTGTAAATGATAAGAAAAAGGGCCCTGTGCAAAGGTTTGGGAATTCTCTTTGATTATTCTTTGTTACCTTTAAAGAAGATGATTACAGACCCGGGTGATTTACTTATAAGGGCTTCAATGAGTCAGATGAATATAATTCCATGGTTGAACGATATATTCTGAAGTAACTCCGTGCCTTTTAAAGTATCTGACTGTGGTGGCTGTTGTGTCTGGTGTCAAAAAACATGTGTTCCTCTAAACAGTTGTCCAAGGATGTTAAAAATCAAGATCCACCAACAAGGAGAGGGCTACAAAAAACTCAACATTTCAAACTACCCATTTCTACTGTCAAGGAAATGGAAAATTAATGGAGGATTTGAAGTCAAGGGCAGGATCTGGAAGAAATATTTCAGAAAGAATGGCCCGAGATCTGGTGAGAAATGCTCAGAAGAACCAACACATCGCTGCAAGAGAGCTGCAAAAGAAAAAAAAAAAAAAAAATTGCTGACACCAGTCTAGTTGTTCACAGGACAACAATACAGCGTACTGTAAACAAAAAAGACCTACATGGCAGAGTCGCAAGAAAGAAGCCTTTCCTACGACCAACACAAAATTAAGCGTCTGAAGTATATCAAAAGAGAACCTTGAGAAACCCCAAGCCAATAGGAAAAATGTGCTTTGGATTGACAAAACCAAAATTGAACTTTTTGGCCACAACCAAAGAAGGTATGTTTGGAGGAAAAAGGGTGAAGCATTTGTAGAGAAAAACACGTTGCCAACTTTTAAGCACGGAGGTGGATCCATTATGCTTTGGGGATGTGTAGCAGCTGGGGGCACAGGTAATATTGTGCAGGTGGGAGGAAGAATGGATTCCACCAAATATCAAGACATTCTAGAGGCTAATGTTCAAAGCTCAGTCCAGAAATTGAAGCTGAAGAGGCATGGGTATTCCAGCAAGACAATGACCTGAAGCATACCTCAAAATCCACCATGATATACCTCCAGGATAGATGGATGAAGGTTTCGAAATGGCCATCACAGTCGGAGCCCCCAGACTTGAATATTACTGAAAATCTGTGGAGAGACCTCAAACATGCCGTGTATGCAAGAAGGCCGAAGAATATTTCTGAACTAGAGGTGTTCAGTCAGAAAGAATGGGAAAAAATTCCCAAGACAAGAATTGAAAGACTCTTAGCTGGCTGCAGGAAGCGTTTGCAAGTTGTTACAGCTGCCTAAGGAGGAGTTACAAAGTACTAGCTGACAGGGTTCCCAAACTTTTGCACAAGGCCTTTTTCCTTGTTTTATTATTTTGAAACTGTAAAAAGTTTAATAAAACTAATTATTCGATTAATTATTAATTATTCTTGCTTTAAAATGTGATGAAATGTGTCATGTTTAACTTTGTGGCATTTAGTGTTCAGGTTTGCTTTCAATCACTTGGAGATTAATTGTAACTGATATTTAAACCAGGGATGCCCAAATTTTTGCACCCCACTGTACATACTGGACTACCACAACTGATATAATATGTTACAGCCGAGAACTAACGCTGTGGCTGCACATATAAAGAATCATAGCCAACATAAAATTTAAACCGTATGAGGAAATTATTATGCAATTATTGGCAACCTGCAAAAACAGACATTGTAACCATGAGGAACTCGTAGATCATGTCAGTTTGAAGGTGCACAGCGCTTGTTTCTAAGTGGAATGTCCATTTCTCGTTGACCAGAAAGGCTGAATTCACACGAGAACTTTTTCAAATGAACAATTCTAGCTTAAAAGAAATTTCAACTTCCTGTATACCAGAAAAGCCCGATTCCCACCTTTGAGAGATGTTTTGTGTAACCCTACCCCATCCTCAATCCTAACCCTGAGCAAGAACAAGAGGAACCGTTAAACCTATACAATGCCTTGAACGGCTATGGGGGGGATTATGGTTGATTATGTCTGGAAAAACGGTATTTGTAGTTACACAGAAACATGCTGTAAAATCTTGAAATCAATGCAGTCTTGAAAACAATGAGAAGTACTTCAAAAGTGAACATTTTAAAAAGTCTTTGGGTAAAATTAATGGGAACCTTGACTTCTGACATCAGTGTGATGTAGTCACCGCAGTACTCAAATACAATTCTAGGAACACGAGTATCATCAGTTCTCGTATACCAGAACTATACAATTCTAGGAGATGAAGAAATGACAGTTTTATACTGCCACCCACTGGTTGACGAGAAATGGACATTTCTGCAATTCACAACAAGCAGTGTGTCCTCAAACTGACTTGATCCAAACTCGCATTAAGCAACTTGTCTCAATTCTAACATTATCAGTTTTGCAGAAAACCTACAACAACCATCATCAAATGAGCCATGTTCATACCTGTTTTTCCCAGTTTCATTCTGAAAAAGTCCATCACAATACTGAACCTTCTCCCTGGTCAGCATATAGATTTTGGCACGGGGAAACTTCTGAGCAGCTTTTAGAAGTGCGTTAAAAGTTCTGCCCTTGCCATCCTGACGCATCTTCTTCTCAGGTCCCCACACAACATATACGGTGCCCACTGACTGTTCAAAGTAATAGATTTCATTCTTGAGCATCAGGGGCACACTGGTGTGGGACAGAACACGCAGACTGGTCTTAGTCCCGACATCATCCTCGTATCCCACCGTAGGCGCATCGTTCATGCGGATTACGCATTCCAGCTTGTCTATTTCTTTCCCATTGCCAGCTTTCAGCATCTGACCTGAACTGGACACGAAGGCACACTCTTTACAGCGAACATCCAGGAACTAGAAAGACAGCACAAATGCAACAATGGTATTCACATAAGTGCTAATTTTTTGTTTTCACCTTAAATTCCAAAACCAACTCATGTCCACAAAAACAGGAGGCAAAAAATGAATATAACAAAACATACCTGAACATAAATCAATAAATAGCAAGACGCACCCTGTAACTCAATGGACAAAGGTCGAGAGTACTGCGATACTATTAGTATGAAAAGACAAGATGCACTGGGATTTTATACACGGCAGATCTAGCAGCATAACATTTTTAACTCTCATAACACGATAAACACAATAATGAACAACAATGAAATTGTGTTACGACATCAATAACTACACAGTAATACCTCTCAATTCATTTTTTAGGCCTGGCACAGTTCTCTGCTTGTTCCACGAACCAATTTGTAAAAGCGCCATTTTGCCAAAGTTATTTTATAGGCTGAAACACTAATGAGGACAATTCCATCTCAAATCACCAGATTTCAAAATAAGTTCCCAAATGGCATCAAAACTTGCTTACCTGCAAAGTAGTAGGTTTCCCAAAATGACAAAAAAAGTTTGGATTTGCGCATGGGGCCATATTTAGCCCTCAATACATCTGAAGTGAAACACACTAGATCTTTCAGGTCAGAGAATTCATTAGTCATATTATATACTTGGCACCATTAAAAATGCACTGTTGAAGTATGTACAGCATTTGTTGCAAATTGAAGAATTGCTTTCCCAGTGAGATACACGTGAAAATAAAAAAAAGAAAAAGTGTGCGGCATTGTAACCCCGACGCGCCATGGGCATCCATTTTTTTTCCACAATCTTTAACGGGCAAAAAGTACATTCTCTGTAAGGGTCGTGTAATCACGTAGACTGCATCAAATAGGACTTGCGCTTACCCTCAGATGTGTCAGACCCCCTGTCTCATGACCGGTATCGGTTGCTGTCTGGAATCTGTCACGTACAGGCGGTCACCTGACACGCTGCTCGTGAGCTACCATAGTCACTCTTGGCTGCCATAAGAGGGTGGCTCTGGGACAGAGCCCATTTTCCATTCTTGGACAGTCGACTGATTGATGAACGGTGACAGTGCAGATGATGTGCCGCCTCTCGGCGGCTGAGACCTGCCCATAACATGCCAATGGCTCTTTTTCTCTCTCCAGTGTCGTAAGCTGTTCTATTTTCTTGATGCTACAGCATTTCTCATTTTTTTGGTTGGCTTTATGTAGGTAATTGACAACACGTAAAAGAACAGTCAAGTGTCACTGTACACATCAGAAAAACAACTCAATGTTTGTTATTACTGAAGTGCACGCTCCGTCCATGTGGCATGCGTCGGGATTACAATACGTCACGCTTTTCTTTATTTCCACTCTTATCTCACTGGAAAGGTAATAAAAACAGACTAATTCTTCAATTTCAGAAAATTACAGTACATACTTAACTTGTTTTAAATGGCGCAAAGTATTGTTCTTACAAATCAACTCGGTATTTATAGAAAGGAATTTGAACTCTCGGACTTGCAGGCCCTTGAACAATGGGGGGGGGACATGTCAGAACCATATTTTAATTGCACATTGCCAAGGGTGTATCATAAATCAAATAACATAACTGGAAGGAGCATATTTTAACTGATCTATACAGTGGGCTCCAAAGTTACTGGCACCCCAAAATATATGTATATTAATTATCTAGTGTTACAGCGTTAATGAAAATTGAGTTTGTCTTCCATTAAATAATGTGATAAATAGAATCTAATACTCTTGGTTGTGTGAAGCTCGCAACACATGCAAAATTTACTTAACTCCTTTCATAAATTTCATATGACATGCCCACTTCTGTAAGATCCTCCATTTGTGGCATACCTTGTCATTCCTTAGCAATAGATGAAGGAAGTATGGTTTAGAGGACTTTTCAGTTTTCAAAAGCCAATAAACCACAAAGTCCAAATTCCTTCCCACAAATACCAAGGTATTATAAAAGCACAAAAGGAAACAAATAATCTCTGAGACTAGAAAGGTCTAGAGGGCTGGTCCCCAAATCATAGTCCTTGAGGTACAAGAACACATGATTTTTTACCCTCCCTTTAGCTGAGAGTCAGGTGTGAAGACAGTCTGGCCAATCAGAGGCACAAGGTGTTCATATCCTTACCTGGGATAAAAGAGTACCTGGGCTAGATTTGGATTCAAGGTCCAGATTTGAGGATCCCTGGTCTAGAGCGTTTCATTCGAGAGATGTAGTGGGCCAAACCTGGCCCCATGCTCAAAACCAAACGTTTGTGAATCATTTTTGGAAGGCTACTAATTAGCAAATATTTCAATTATGGTATTCATTTTTTTTGGTATTCTGAGACATTCCAAAGAACCAATCCTCATAGATCAAAAGTTATGACTTATGAATTTGGCATATTGTATAGGTACACTCGTTTTCACACAAAATTGGGGCCACATCCCCATTTTGAAGCTTCAATATCTCAATAACTAACGGAGATATGCGTCGAAAATTTTGGCCATTATATCCTTAATACACGAACATTACATTCTGCAAATCTGAAGCAAATCTGAGGTTGTCTGTCAGGAGGCCTGCAGTGAATCCAGGTAGAATCACCCATGCATCAATTAGCCATGCCACGGATATAAATTAAACATGAGTACAATTTACAACATACTTATCAACTAAATACATGAGTAATGAATTAAGGTGATTGAATTCAAAATTTCTAAACTAGCCATCTGAATACATTATTTATCATGTTTGAGCCCCTGGATGTATTATACAACATGCATATACATTTTGCCAAACTTTAAAAGGACTTGCTGCAAGTAAACAACAACACCTGTTTAACTCCTTTCATTACTGAATAGTAAAATCAAAGGTTTTTACAGTTTTAGGCTCAAATACTATGCTGTACACCACCTTACCTCATCAATCAGTCCAGAATTTATCCGGACATATCCATGAAGACCTACATTGGCTGTAATTGTAATACTCCGTCTGGTGACATGGTTATACAACAAGGCCACTGAAAGAGTCGTGGCAATGACCAGACACACCCAAACAATTTTCCGCTGTGGCAAGACTTCACTCGAGGCCTGGAGAGAGAAGATGGCAACACCACGTCAACCAAACAAGACAGAGGCCTGATTCACCATGAATTATGTATTTAGCTACATTTTGAAAAGCTCCAAGTAGATATCTAAATAATGACAGAGGGTTACAGCTTTTGCATAAAAGTTGATAAAAGTCGAAGGACACTATACCAAATTTGTCATTTCCTCATGGGGTTCCTGGCTCCAACGTGCCTCGCTGAAGTCATAAATGTAAAGCGCATAATTTCTGGGGAAAAAAAAAGAACTATAATAATTTAGTATTCGAGAAAATTTGTCTGCCTGGATATGGCAACTCAAGTATGAAAGCTAATGTTATACAGCATATATTAGTTAGATAGTTTCTACACAGATGTCAGATTATCTTAGGAAATAATGCAACTTGAGTTAATGAGCAGGCACTGTCTATTTAAGACTTCTTTCTGGTTACAGAACAAAGGGAATAATACCCAAAATGCCTATATTTGATAACATTATTAAGTAGTAAAGGAGAAAACAAGTTGTAATTTTGAACAAATAAAGCCAAGATATAAACATTTATGGAGACAAGTTTCATGACAATGGGTAACTGCTCACATGGTGAATTTGCCAATCCAAAAGTGACTTTAAGCGGGACCCTTTTCAGAGTCTCCTAACTCTACTATTAAGCCTAGGGTGCAGTCCATCTTCCTTGTACAGACAGACCTGGGGCCAGTTGTACCAACTGTCCCAAAGTTACGCAAGAAAATGGGTTGGACCAAAGACTACTTTGGACAAGCCTTGTCCCAAGTGCTGTGTCGAAAGACAAATTGGTGCAAGGGCCATCAGCGGCGAAAAGAGCCGTTGTACCAACACAAGTTAGGACACGGAATTACGACAGAAACCTACGTATGGGTGGGAGGTGACTTAAGTGTGCTGCAATCTTATAAATTAAAAAGAGAATTATTTTATGCAATAATCTCCTAAAATTGCTACAGTGAGACCACTTCAATAGTCTCACTGTAGACCATTTATGTACATTTCAAGAAATTGCATGCAACTGTCTACATACCCCAAGGTGGCAAGTGGTCACACATTTTTTTAAAAATCGAGGTTTAACATTGCCACATCCCAGTTCTGAATTTCATCTCTTATTGTAGCATTTTTAGGAGACTATTACAGATTAATTAAACAAAGAGATTCATTTTAAAATCGCCGTGGATTTTAGGCATATCAAAAATACACAAGGTGGAAAACATTCTGAATAATAAAAGCAACCGGACATTGAGGTATAAATTCCCACTGTAACCCCTGTCCACCTGTCTGACCACCACTTCATCACCCTCTCCCTCTCTCCCCATCCACTCGAACCCCCTCTGTTACAGTTTGCCATGACCTCCGCTCTCTCTCCCCCCCTCTGCTCTCGCCTCCCATGTCACTGCTTCCCTCCATTCCCTTGATTCCTTCTCTAATCTCCCCATTGAATCTGCTGCCTCCTCTCTCTTCTCCTCCCTCTCATCCTCACTTAACGCTCTCTCTCCTCTTGTTTCCAGGCCAGCCAGATCATCCCCACCCAGCCCCTGGATGTCAGAAACTCTCCGCTCCAGCAGGAAAAGTCTTCGAGCAGCAGAGAGGAAATGGAGAAAATGCAGGGCCCCGGCAGACCTGTCCCACTACCAGTCCCTCCTGGCCGAATTTTCCTCTTCAATTACCTCTGCTAAAATTAAATTTTATCATTCTAAAATCCAGAATTCAATCTCTAACCCTCGCCAATTGTTTTCTGTCTTCTCTTCTCTGCTCAGCTCTCCGCCTGTCACACCTGCAACCTCCATCACAGCAGAGGACTTCGCAGCCTTCTTCGAGGATAAGATTGTGTCCATCCGCAACTCCTTCTCCTCCCTCACTCCCCTCTCCCCCTCCACCGCTGTCCCCTCCCATCTCCTCTCTGCTTTCTCCCCCTCTCCTCTTCTGATGCCTCCCAGCTGCTCCTCTCTCACCGTCCGACCACATGTGCTCTCGACCCTATCCCCCCCCCCCCCCCCCCCCCCCCCCCCCTTCCAGGCTATCACACCTAACATCCTCCCTTTTGTCACCTCCCTTATTAACTCCTGTTTGTGCTCTGGTTGCTTTCCCTCTCCATTCAGACAGGCTACCATTACCCCTTTCCTGAAAAAACCCTACCTTGACCCCTCAGTCATTCAGAACTTCCGCCCAGTCTCCCTCCTCCCCTCCCTGTCAAAAACCCTTGAACATGCTGTTGCTAATCATCTCTCCTCTTTTCTTGCAGAAAACAACCTCCTGGACCCCCACCAGTCGGGATTCAGACCTGCCCACTCCACGGAGACCGCACTCATCTCCGTCAGTGAGGCACTTCACACTGCACGCGCCGCCTCCCTCTCATCCATCCTGATCCTCGTCGACCTCACTGCCGCATTTGACACTGTTGACCACCCCATCCTCCTTTCTTTCCTGTCTGCACTGGGGATCTGTGGTACAGCCCTCATCTGGTTGAAGTCGTACCTCTCCGGCCGCTCCTACCAGGTTGCCTGGGCTGGTGAAGTATCATCATCATGCCCCCTTACCACAGGCATCCCCCCAGGCTCAGTTCTTGGTCCACTCCTCTTTGCTCTTCATCTTCAGTCTCTCGGTCCCATAATTTCTGCTCATGGTTTATCATATCACTTTTATGCTGATGACACTCAACTTTTTCTCTCTTTTCCCCCTGATGCCCAGGTTTCTGCCCACATCTCCGCCTGCCTACAAGACATCCAGAGCTGGATGGACAACCATCACTTGAACCTCAACCCAACCAAGACGGAGATAATCTACATCCCTGCTCCATCCTACCCTCTCCTGGATCTGACCATCACCCTGGGAGATACCACCATCTCCCCCTCGCGGAGTGTGAAGAACCTTGGGGTCATGTTTGACGACAGGCTCTCCTCTGCTGTGAACATCGCAGCAGTGACTCGGACCTGCAAGTTCTTCCTCTACAACATCCGTAGAATCCAACCCTTCCTCACCAGCTACTCAACGCAGCTCCTAGTTCAAGCGCTGATCCTCTCCTGCCTGGACTACTGCAACTCCCTCCTCGCCGGCCTCCCAACATCTGCATCAGACCCCTGCAACTCAGCCAGAACGCTGCAGCTGGTCTGGTCCACAACCTCCCGAGAGACTCCCACGTCACCCCCCTGCTCACAAGGCTCCACTGGCTCCCTGTTGCCGCTCGCATCAAATTCAAGACTTTGGTGCTAGCCTACCAGGGAGTCAACAAAACAGCTCCAGCAAACATCCAGAGACTGTTCAGACCTTACACCCCTGCCAGAGCACTCCGATCTGCTACTCCTGGTCGCCTGGCTCCTCCCCCTCTACAATCCTCCCCTTCTCATGACCACCCCCCCGCCCCCGCCCCCGCCCCTGCCCACCCTCCTATTGTCTGCAGTCAGATGCACAGTACCCATTTTGATAGCCATTAATTTCATACATCTGACATGGAATCTCTTCCTATTCAGACATCATGTTCTGGAATGCATGCAGTGTTGTATGCAAGTGCTAATTTTCATGAAGTTTTTCAGTTTTAACCATTACAGGCCCTCAGACACGCCCCCATTTAGTTGTGTCCAATTGCAAAGCGCATACTTTGATGGCTGTTTTTTTGATGATTCACCCATGCATTCTCTCTTTATTGAATAGGCTTTTACTACAGCATGTGCAGTATTGTTTGGGCCCACTAATTTCCACAAACATTTTGAATTACACAATATTATGGTCCCCACTTGAATTATTTGGTTTTTTGTCCACCTAAAATGGCCAATTTTATTGGCAATTCCTTCATTAATGCCAGAGTAAAATCTATTTTTTTCTCTTTTTTCTTTGTTGCTTTAAATAAAACATTATTACAGTGGTATGCAATTGTTCATCATCTGGAGTAACAGCAGTTGACCAAAATCTCACATTTCAACCTGCACAAAATATCAACCATTTATTTCACAAAAAAATAAATTAAAATCCTATTTTGCTTTAAGTTGAACATTATTACAGAGACATGCAATTGTTCATCATCTGGAGTAACAGCAGTTCTCCAAAATCTCACATTTCAATCTGCACAAAGTATCAACTATTTATTGAAAAAATGAATAAATAAAAATCCTTTTCAAACCAAACAATGGAAGTTATTCACGGATGATTTCCGGAACAAAATACACGCATTCTTTCGTTGAATAAGCCTCGGTATTTCTCTGAACAAGCTGATTTTTGATAACCATTGTATCACGTGACCTTACTACCGCACTGTCCGCTGTATTTGCGCATCAATTTTTAGCGGTGATAGTTTGACCGTTGTTTTCCGAACTGGTGATAGACAGCTTGTCCGCAGTAAACTGAGGGGGCGGAAAACATCTCTTGAAACGGATGAGATCAGTGACCCGATTTCAATCATTGTTCGTGGTCAACATGTTAGTTTCCCTTATAATGAAATTAGGCGAGTGAATAATACATTTTATAAAATATTTTATTCACATGCTTTAACAGGCAACTCTTCACGAAAAAATAACACTGTGGATTTTCCGCGTTGAATTTTGCTACATCCTAAGCAAGTCGTCAAACCTGTGCGAAATGATTGTTTAATTGAAAAAGATTGAAATGTGCTTTTTTGCGTTCAACTGATGCCTTTGATTGCTCGTCTTAACGAAGCCAATTAGCTACACCTGAGAGAGGAGAGTTAGTGTCTTTTGCCAGAGAAATTGACTGAAAACAGATCAAGACTAATAGCTAAGCAGTTTAAAGACATGTTCATCGCCCTCCTTGTTCTCTGTCCACCTCCCGCCACTGCTGGTATCCCAAGTAACTTATATAGCCAGCTAGCAAGCTAGTACATCAAAAACAGTTACTTGATATATAAATTTGAAATACCTCCCAAATGTACATTAATAATATATGATCATATAAGGCGCTGCTGACTTGCCTAAGTAGCAAGCTACGTAACGTCACCTGAGCCAATATCCTTATCAATGGAAACACTTAAGGTTTACCATAACATCCACCTCCGTCAATATTGACTCATTGATGTACTTCTCGAAACAGAACGGTCAGGATGGTCAAGTGATCATCATTGTCAATTCGACTTACTGTGCGTTGTACTCCAAGGGTTCGGAGCCTGTATCAAAGGCACTTCCTGATGGAGCTCCGTGTCGAGCCCAGTACGGGCCTGTATCGTCTCGGCGAAGTGACGTCAGTCAGACCCGAATCTCTTCTGCAGCTCGTGTGTTGGGCTGAATCCAAATCGCCACCCTCTGGACTTGCAGACGTCTTCACCATCATCACGTAAAGTCTGCAAGAGCTGGAGTCTGCAGCATGATTAAATGATCTGATAGACAGGCTTCGAGACTGGTTCACTCGTTTCCGTGCAAATGCAGAGGCCTAATGATTACCTCTGTAGCCTGTATTTCTGTATGATGATGTTGAATTTTATATCTAGCCTACGTTATTCAGGTAACGTTTTAATATTATGAATTTCTAATTAGTTTATGTGGTTTTGTGCGTGTGTGAATGTGCTTTTCTTCTGTTAGCAATTTGGAAAAATTAAAACGTCACGTCCGTATTGCAATGTATTATGAGTAATTACTCTAGTTAAATCTGCTGAAGTCTGCGCCCCAAGCGGACTCTCTGGAAGTCCGCTTGAGGCCCTAGTGGACTGGATCAATTGTGGATTTGGACAGCCCTCTGCACTCCCAGGCCGTGTTCGAAACCGCACACTAACGTACTACTCGCACTGCTCGCACTACCGATGACGTCAGATTAAGGGGACATGGTGTTTTTATTCGTGGGGAGTGATTTTGTGACCGCGGAAAGTTTCCGGATGTATGCTAGATCGGGAAAATATTTCGTGGGTGCATCGCAAGCTCACTATTCAATTACCTGTGCTCCAAACCTCGTACATTAACACTGGCAATTACGTCAGAGGTAGGGGGTAGGGTGTTCACTGATGCGTGGGGAGTGAGTTTGTGTCCGGAAGAAGTTCCCGGATGTATACTAGATCGTGCAGATATTTTGTGGGTGCATCGTATGCACACTATTCATACACAAATTGCCCAAGATGCAACGCGACGTAAACTGCCAAGAAAAAACTCGCCGAGAAATAATAAGAAGCCACTTTAACTGCAAAACATCGGAACCTGTGGGAGACGACACGGCATCAGCCAGGAGCAGCGTCAATACAAACGTGAGTAAAATTCTTAATTTGTAATACGGGTCATATATGGTAAAATAATATTCAGCTGAAGGTGTATTGAATGAATTATTTCAGAGTTGCAAAGAACATTTCCGTCCGGTTATATACTGTCAGCATGTTGGATCTAACTACGCACATCTTGCTCGTTTGTCCGTTTCTTATAGTGGCAGATGAAGATACAGGGCGCCTCATCTCGAGGAGAGCCTGCAATGAGGCGCTCTTCCCAGTGGGGCTCAATGCGGCGGTCAGAGGATTCCAGTATGTAAATAATATTATCGGTGCATTGCAACGTTAGGAAATGCTTATATTCAGTTCAGTCGATGTCACCGACGTTATGTTTCTGTAGAATGTTCATAAAGGACCATGGCCCGGAGGGCAAGGCGGAGCCACGGTGGATAAAACAGAAATGGGAGAACCTCAAACAGAAATATAAAGTAAGTTGAAAAATCGTATGCACTGCAGTCAACTCAAATGAAACAAGATGATGATGGGGATCGTGAGCCTAATCAAAATATTAACAAAAAATGCTTTTTGTATAATTCTGTTCTGAATTGGGAAAAAGTAAATAAAGTTTAGGGAAAAAGGCGGCATTGTTGATTTTCAAGAGACCATGAAAATGTAAGCGACAACAAGTGATATTAGAGTTGTGACCAGCTGGTTTATTGCATTGTGTATTTTCATATACTTTGACATTACTTTGGTCTGATTTTGCATAACAGCCTAGCATAAGAGAAAAAACTGTCAAGTACCATGGAATACGCACACAAATTACATTGCCTGAGAGAACCTAAATAATAATGGAAGGTGTTGCGTCTGTTTTTTGCTCTGCAGAAATGAATCAAATATTGCAAGGGAACATGAAAAAGTCATATCAACCAGTTGACTAACTTCACGATAAACCCCTCTTTTTCAGGTGGCAATGATCATACATGAATTGAGCAACTTCTTTTTAGCTGTCATTGTCCAGCACCATGTTTGAGGGAGAGACATTCGACTTCTACACTTAGCCATAGGTCTTCCAGCAATGTTTCTGTAATCATAACTTATCCGCTAAGCAGGTGATTGGTCCACTTAGGTTTACCAGAGCCTCATTAGCCAGCGCGTTTCCAGGTAGATCCAGGCAGGCCTTCATGGTCACTGTATCAGCCCGGGTGGTTAAACCACCCACTAAACCCACCCACTTCTCCCTGCCTGGTAGTCCTGTGCTTTACCTGTTTCCAGCTCTTACGACTTGGACGAGGGGTTGGATTTTTAAGAGGCAATAATTAAAGAACTATAAGACAACTATGTACACCAGGGGTGAATCACCCTTAATATTTTAGATAAATCAGGAACTAAGAACTCCCTGGGCAGAGTAACACAAACCAAAAAAAAAAAAAACTAACAAAAATCATGTTCTTGCAGCACTGCAATGGGAACATCAGAAGCAAACACTTATGCTGCAAGTCTGTCCCTGAGGGTGTCCCCGGACCGCTGGAGTGGCTCGTGGGCTTCAACATCATCAGTATCATCGCCATCATCCCCGTCATCCTCGTCTTTGACCTCAGGCTCCAAGACATCCCCATTTTCGAGGCAGACATTGTGCAGGAAAAGGCAGGCACAGATGACCTCAGGCACAAACTCCACCTTCGCCTCCAGTGCCTTCAGGAAAATTAACTGCCACCTGGTCTTGAGGACCCCAACTGCCCTCTCCACCACGTACCGTGCTCTGGACAGCCTGGTGTTGTACCTGGTCTCCACAGGATTCCGGACAGGCTCCTGGAATGGCTCTGCCAAGCACGGGAATCCGCCATCGCTCGGCAGACACCATCCAGGAGGTGGGTACAGTTGGTGACCATACAAGGGGCTGCACCTCAGGACCCGCGCATCATGGACGCAGCCAGGGAAGCCCACCACCACATCCAGAAAACGACCCTTGTGGTTGCAGATGGCCTGGAACTGGACCGAGTTGAGCAGCTTCCTGTTGTAATAGTCCACTGCAAACAGCCCAGGTGGACCAATGTGGACATGGCAGCCATCAATGCTCCAACCCACCCAACCCGGCTCCAATCTCCTGCAGCTTTTCTGGGGTGGGGAGGTGGATGAGCCTCCTGGAAACCCCCTGGATGCCCTTACTGACCCGGTGGATCATGTCATGGCATGTGGTGCCGGTAATGTCAAAGGCCTCTGGCGCGACCCGGTAGGACGTTCCAAAGGCCAGCCAGTACACAAACACCAGCACCTCTATCGACTTCTCCCATCCATGGTCGTTCTCTCCCAGGAGATGGATAAGGCTCTCCAGCAATGACCTTCATGGGCGAAAGTTCTTCCGCAGGTCACCTCCCTCAAAATACAGGCGCAACAGGGGACCCTGGGGATTCACCCTGCAGTATGGCCCTCTCGAACCCAACTATAAAGGACAATATTTTAAATTATTAACTGGACTATGTATTGAATGTTGTTAAATAATTTCATATACATTGTTAACTATTTAATGCAATTAGTTACAGAGCCATTTTCTGAAACTATATGATAATGTAATTATTTATTAAACTTTAAAGAAAAGTGATTGAAGTAATTTATTAAATTTCTCATTGGAATATTTCTATGAAATTATTGCATTTTGACTGTTTTTTAAAGATTAAATTCACATTTTCCATCTTATTATTTTGTATCTTATTTTAATATATCTGAGCTCAAATGTTCCCCTTCATGCAGAATACAAATAAAGGAGTTTTTTCTCCCTGTTGTGCAAGAGCTTAATTAATGCTTCATCATTCAGTATTTGTATTGCAGATACTGGCCAAAATGGTTCAATTGAAGTAAAACATTCAAAAATTCAATTACAGAATTAATTTAGCCATTACATTTCGGTATTCACAAATTCAGGTGTATATAACTGCGCCAAGGGGTTAATGTGAATTGTGAATTTAGGCTACTTTTTCCCTACAATTTCATTTGCAGAGCATTTTGCGCGTTCTGCCCATTATACGTAACTGTTTGGGTTTAAGTTTTGTTTCAAGTAGAAATACGATAACATTATGCATGATAATTAAAATTAAATGGTAATTTAAAGAATACTGTCTTCGTGGTCATTCTTTGGTTGACAACTGTTTTTTGGTTGAAGCCAGGTTAACATTTCACTCTCATCTGTTCACATCATCCACTGGGAGTAAGTAAGCTGAGTGAAAGTAGAAACTTGTTTTTAAATGGTATCTTACCTCTGATGAATATTCATAAGCGCACAGATGAAACGCTGACGGCGGGCCGATTGACTCCTTTGTGTCCTTGGCCGCATCTTCAGCAGGTAAGGCATAACGGCGAAATGCCGATCGGGGGGACGAAAACTGCTATTTTAGGTTGGCTAAAGTCAGGTTGGCTAAACATCCTGTTTCAATCCCCTCAAAACGAATGCACATTTTTCCCCCTTTGGTCTTCCGCGTATTGTTTGGTTAAGAGGATTTTATTTTATAGATCGCAATGGAAAATATTCATTTCTCAAACGGGTTCGTTCGTAAATCATTATTTTATACCACACAGATGATGGCGGTAATACACAAATTGGTGTGCAATTAACAATATAATTCAAAAGAAGAAGAAGGAAGGGTTCGCTCGTAGGGAGAACCGAGTAGTGTGACTAGTGTGTAGGGAGAGTAGTATGTAGACCGTAGAGCGCGGTTTCGAACACGGCCCCAGACTTCCCGTGAACGCGCCCGTTAAGTCCACGGCTAGACCAGTACTAGACTGGTCTGCCTGTAGTCCAGACCTGTCTCCCATTGAAAATGTGTGGCGCATTATAAAGTGTAAAATACGACAACAGAGACCCCGGACTGTTGAACAACTTAAGCTGTACATCAAGCAAGAATGGGAAAGAGTTCCACCTGAAAAGTTTCAAAAATTGGTCTCCTCAGTTCCCAAACGTTTACTGAGTGTCGTTTAAAGGAAAGGCGATGTAACACATTGGTAAAAAGGCCCCTGTGCCAACTTTTTTGCAACGTGTTGCTGCCTTTAAATTCCAAGTTAATGATTATTAGCAAAAAAAAAAAAGTTTCTCAGTTTGAACATTAAACATCTCCTCTTTGCAGTGTATTCAATTGAATATAAGTTGAAAAGGATTTGCAAATCATTGTATTCTGTTTTTATCTACGATTTACATGAGGTGCTAACTTCACTGGTTTTGGGTTTGTACAATTTTATCCAGAAAATGAGCTCATTTCAAATTTGATGGATGCTACAGGTCTCAAAAAAGTTAGGACAGGGGCCTGTTTACCCTTGGTGTAGCATCCCCTCTTCTTTTTAACACAGAGTAGAGGCATCTGGGCATTGAGGAGACCGGTTTCTTGACTTTAGCCATTAGAATTTGATCCCACTCTTGTTTAATACAGGCTTCCAGCTGCTGGAGGGTTTTGGGTCTCCTTTGACAGACTTTTCGTTTAATTTTGCCCCAAATATTCTCAATCGGTGAAAGAACGGCACTGCAGGCAGGCCAGTTCAACACTAGGACTCTTCTACTACGAAGCCATGCTGTTGTAATAGCTGCAGTATGTGGTTTTGCATTGTCCTGCTGAAGTATAAAAGGCCTTCCTTGGAATGGATGTTATCTGGAGGGGAGACTATGTTGCTATAAACCTTTATATACCTTTCAGCATTCATAGTGGTCCCACACCATATGCACTGATGCATCCCCATACAATCAGAGATGCTGGCTTTTGAATTAAATGCTGATAACAGGACGGTTGGTCTTTCTCCTCTCTAGCCCAGAGGACTCAACACCCATGATTTCCAGCAAGAATGTCAAATTTGGACTTGTCTGACCACTGGACACTTTGCTACTGTCCATTTTAAATGAGCCTCGGCCCCCAGAACACGGCGGCGCTTCTGGATCATGCTCAACATTGGCTTCCTTTTTGCATGATAAGAGTTTTAGGTCATCTGTGGATGGCACGGCGGTCTGTGTTTACAGAAAGTGGTTTCTTGAGGTATTCCTGGGTCCATTTAGTAATCTCAATGACAGAATCTTGCCGTTGAGTGATGCAGTGGCGTCTGAGGGCCCGAAGATCACGGGCATCCAGAAAAGGTCTTCGGCCTTGTCCCTTACACACAGAGACTCCAGTTTCTCTGAATCTTTTGATGAGGTAATGCACTGTCGATGATGAGACCTTCAAAAAACCTTTGCAATTTGACGTTGAGGATCATTGTTTTTAAAGTATTCCACAATTTTTTTAAGCAACACTTCACAGGTTGGAGAGCCTCGGGCCATCTTTACTTCTGAGAGACTAACCTCTCTAAGACATCCCTTTTATTGCAAATCATGTTACACACCTGATGCCAGTTAACTTTTTACTTGCAAAATGTTCTTTCAGCTGATTCTCTTATAAATTAATTGCTTTTTCAGCCCTTTTCTGCATGTGTCCCAACTTTTTTGAGACCTGTTGCAGCCATAAAATTTGAAATACGCAAATTTTGTGGATTAAAATGTAAAATGCCTCAGTTCCAACATTTGAAATGTTATCTATGTTTTATTGTAAATAACATATTGGCTCATGTGATCTGAAAGTCATTGCATTTTAGTTACAACTATTTCGGAATTTGGGTTTATATATATATATATATATATATAAATAAACTGATTTTCAGAACTACCCATTAACTCATTATACACCACAACAGCCTTCCTCATGATGTTCTGATTATCCCCTGTGAAAATGAGAAACTCCACCTCCCCGTTTTTGAGAAATTCAGCATTCTGGACTTAGAAAATCAGTGTTTTTATTTATTTTTTCAGTCTTTCATTAATATCTCAATTACTGTCTGATAACTTTTCGTCTAATTTGTTGTGAGCCTTTCTTATGAGGTTCTGAGTATCCCTTGTGAAAATGAGAAAATTGTAAATCCAGAGTCAGCCGAGGGGTAAAAAACCAGACAGGGTCTTTTTGAAAGTGCATTTTGTTAGGCCCAGACTATGTCCTGATAATGTAGCACTGTGGTGGCTTGATGAACGTTTCATTTTTCGGTCAGGGTGCTGTCTTGTTGGTGACTGATGGCAAATGCCATCTCTTGCCTAAGAGTTAGATGCATGACTGTAAATCACAGATGTAAACTGCAGGGCAGAGTAGTAGAACAAGTCATGTCCTAGTTTGTTTTAAGGATATTAAGTTAACTCTGACAAGCCATATCATGGAGTACAGCCAGTTATGACTAGAGCAAAGAATAAATTGATCTAGTAATAATCGCAGTCCAGCCAGGGATAATACTTCAGACCTGCCCTGGATAGTAATGCATCATGACATAACAGGTGTTTGAGTTGAGCAATATGTAGCTATCGGACAGAGCCATGATCGGTTTAAAGGTCCCAAATAATGCCACCAGCTGCACAGCCAATTAGTTATTACAAGCCATTTCAAAATCTTCCCCCACTTGACATCACATGGGGACCTAACCGACCAGAGGCAAGAAGAGCTGATCGACTTCAGCCAAGCAGTCGATCAGATTTTATTATTCTGGGTGGTCAATCCCCCTTAAGATGTCAGGAAGGCAAGATTTTGAACTGGCTCACTATGGCTAATTAGCTGTGCACCTGGTGGCATAATAGGGACATTTAAAGACATGGAAAATGCACAAAATAAAGTTAGATTTTAAATTAAAGTCTACATCGTGTAACCTGTTATTTTTTTTTATTGCTGGAGGCATTTTTCGAAGGCAAAACAGCACAGATAAGATGGGTTTTAGTGGGACCTGCCAGCCCCATTAACCTCAGTGAATGTGGCACTAAAAGTCTGGCACTGATGCAAAATTTGAAAGCTGGCACTGTGACATGATGACCCCTTCTTTCTGTAGTTTCTTTGTTTTTCTGTGAAGTTCTTTTTGAAACAGGTTATTGGGGTGTGGTTTATAGTCGAACATAATCCATTCCTGTGGCAGTTTGCTGTTCTAGCATGTCACTAGCTTGTGAAGGCGCACAGTTTGATGCCTCTTTGCATCTCAAAGGCATGCTGATAAACATTGTGTGACCCAGCCAATCATCTTATCGTTCATTTCACAACAATTGTAGAATTATACTCTTTGTTATATCTCTCTGTGAGGGCGTGTCTGTTTTTTCTCTCAGTCTGTCAGTCTTCCATATCAAGAGAAACATCATTAGCATTGATGTCCAAGTAAACATTGAAATAAATTGGCTAAAACCGAAGGGATTCGGCAAAAATACCTATGCTATTGGCTAAAAAAAATGCTTAAAAGTTTGTTTGAGACAGAGCTCACACTGTTTCAGTGGGTACACCTACAGACTACAAGCAGTTTAGTACCCAGACACTTTTACTACAAAGCCATGTTAATGTAATATGTGCAAAATGTGGTGTTCAACATCGTTTTGCTGATGTAAGCAAGTTCATCTCTGAAAAGGACGTCTGGATGGCAGAGTAGGCTGCTCCTAAACCTGTACACAGAGCCATGAAAAAGTATTTGCCCACTTCCAGATTTCTCTTTTTTTGTTGCATATTTATCTCACTTACAGGTTTCAGATCAAACAAATTTTATTGGACAAAGACAACCTGAGTAAATACAAAATGCAGTTTTTAAATGATGATTTCATTTGTTAAGGGATAAAAGCTATCCAAACCTACCTGGCCCTATGAAAAAGTAATTGCCCCTTGAACCTAAACCTACCCTCGGCAACAACTGTAATGAGTCTTCCACTTTGCTGTAGAGGAATTTTGGCCCACTCTTCTTTCCAGAATTGTTTTAATTTAGCCACATTGGCGGTTTTTCGAGTATGAAAGGTCTGTTTAAGGTCATGCTACAGCATCTCAATTGGATTTAAGTCTGGATTTTGACTAGGCCACTCCAAAAACCTCCATTTTGTTTTCTTTAAGCCATTCAAAGGTGGACTTGCTAGTGTGTTTCAAATTTTCGTCCTGGTGCATTACCCAAGTGCGCTTGAGCTTGAGGTCACAAACTGATGGTCAGATATTCCCCTTCAGGATTTTCTGCGGGATTCATGGTTCCATCAATTACGGCAAGACGTCCAAGCCCTGAGGCAGCAAAGCAGGCCAAAAAGTAATTGCCCGCTAAATTCTAATTACTGGTTGTGCCACCCTCGGTGAAAACTGCAATCAGTTGTTTGCAATAACTGGCAATGAGTTTTTCACATCACTGTGGAAGAATTTTAGCCCACTCTTCTTTGCAGAATTATTTCAATTCAGCCACATTGGAGGGGTTTTGAGCATGAATGGTCATGCCACTGTATCTCAAAAGGATTTAAGCCCAGACTTTGACAAGGATACTCCAAAATCTTCATTTTCTTTTTTTAACCCGTACAGAGGTGGACTTGCTGGTGTGTTTCAGATCAGTGTCCTGCTGCATAATCGAAGTGCGCTTGAGCTTGAGATCACAATCTGAGGGTTGGACATTCTCCTTCAGGATTTTCTGGTAGAGAGAATTCATAGTTCCATCAATTATGACAAGTGATCCAGGTCTTGAAGCAGCAAAGCAGCCCCAAACAATCACATTACCACCACGTTTGACTTTGGGTTTGATGTTTTTTTTATGAAATGCTGTGTTAGTTTTACGCCAGATGTATCGAGACACATACCTTCCAAAAAGTTCAACTTTTGTCACCTCAGTCCACAATATATTCTCCCTAAAGTCTTGGGGATCATCATGATGTATTTTGGCAAATGTGAGACGACCCTTCGTGTTTTTTAGTCAGTAGTGGTTTTCGCCTTCGAACTCTCCAATGGATGCCATTTTTTGTCCAGTCTCGGTCTTAGTGTTGAATCAAGAACACCGACTTTAACTAAGGCACGTGAGGCCTGCAGTTCTTCAGATGTTGTTTTGGGTTTTTTGTGACCTCCTGGATGAGTAGTTGATGCGCTCTTGGAGTAATTTTGGTAGGCAGGCAAATCCTGGGAAGCTTCACCACTGTTCCAAGTTTTCTCCACTTGTGGATAATGGCTCTCATCGCGATTCACCGGAGTCCCAAAGCCTTAGAAATTGCTTTGCAACCCTTTCCAGACTGATGCATGTCAATTTCTTTGTTTCTCATCCGTTCTTGAATGTCTTTACTTCGCGGCATGACATGTTACTTTTTGAGATGTTTTCGCCTACTTCACTAAGAGATTTCGTGATTCAACAGGTCTGGCAGTAATCAGGCCTGAGTGTGGCTAGTGAAACTGGACTCAGAAAATGTGGTAAATCACAGTTAATTCATGATTTAACAGGGGGGGGGGGGGGGGGGGGGGAAGAATTACTTGTTCACATGGGGCCAGGTAGGTTTGGGTATCTTTATCCCTTCAATAAATGAAATCATTTTGTATTTATTCGGGTTATCTTTTTCTAATATTAAAATTTGTTTGATGATCAGTAACATTTAAGTGTGAAAAAACATGCAAAAAAGTAAGAAATCAGGAAGGGGGCAAATACTTTTTTCACGGCACTGCAGGTCTCCAGGTTTTATGGTGTTAAAAGCAGCAAAGAGGGGAAAAAACTGACAGCTTGACACAGACTTATTCCCCACAACATATTTATTTCACCATAAGCTAGCCTACCAAAGAACAACACTGTTGTACAGTAGGCCAAGGCCAATGCAAAATATGAGCCTATATGCTGAGGAACACAAACAGAACTACAACAAATACAAAAACTCACCCATATCAGTGGCTATACAGACTAACGTTTACTCAGCACTGTACCAACATTTATTTACCAGCTGGTACATTCTCGTGCAATCAGCTCCAACTTCTCTGTTAGGATGTGCACATTTTGCTTGGTTTTCTCTCATTGTATATTGGAGTCGATTATCGCATAATCGTCATTATCGCATACTTGGCCAAAATTACCAGGCACAGGACATCTCAGATGCTGCATCACTGTAGCGTCTCATGCGCACTGGCGACCAGCCAAATTCAGACTGTGCATCATCCCCTTGGCACAACCGCCCCAACGGAGCTGGACGCCTGGAGCCTTGCTTCCCGCCCCACGTGCGGGGCTTTGGATTCATCTGTAATGAAAGAAAATTGCCGATAGGCTTAGCAAAAAAGCATAATGTGATTGTTACAGGACTGTCTGGCCATACATCCTTCTACCTGCACAAAAACCGATGTGTTCATTTGAAGAGTCTCCACGCGTTCATTCATTCGACCCAGCCAATCCAGATGGTCAGCAATAGACTGTTTCAGGTCAGCACCGTTCTGTAATTATCAAGCAAAGAAACATTTACCTATGCAGGAATATCAATTATCATAAATTACAAAAATTTAAAATAATACATTTATTTACAGGTACAACGTGTATTCACAATTTTTTCATGGTCTATTAAAAATTACAACAGTTGTGACATCATTATGGTGCCGGCCTTCAACTGTAATATTTGCTCTTTTCAAACCTGGGACCACAATTTTGCTAAAAATGGTTTACGATTCCAATTCTGAAATATTTGGAATGTAGTGTAAATTGTGAATAAAATCAAAATGCAATGACGTTCAGATCACAAGAGCCAATGTTATTTCCAATAGAATATAGATAACATTTCAAATGTTGAAACAGACATTTTTACATTTTTATCTACAATATGAGCTTATTCCAAATTTTCTGGCTGCAACAGGTCTCAAAAACGTTGGTACACAGGCATAAGTTAACTGGCATGAGGTGTGTAACATGATTGGCTATAAAAGGGATGTCTTCGAGACGCTAAGTCTCAGAAGTAAAGATGGCCAGAGGCTCTCCAACCTGTGAAGGCTTGCATAAAAAAATTGAGGAACTTTTAAAATAAAGTATTCCACAATGTCAAATAGCAAAAGCTTTGAAGGTCTCATCATCGACGGTGCATTACATCATCAAGATTCAGAGAAACCGGAAAAATCTCTGTGCGTAAGGGACAAAGCCGAAGACTTTTACTGGATGCCCGTGATCTTCGGGCCCTCAGATGCCACTGCACCACTCACCGGCATGATTCTGTCATTGACATTACTAAATGGGCCCAGGAATACTTCAAAAAACCACCGTCTGTAAACACAGACCGCCGTGCCATCCACAGATGCTACCTAAAACTCTATCATGCAAGAAGGAAGCCACTGTTGAGCATGATCCAGAAGCTCCACCGTGTTCTGTGGGCCAAGGCTCATTTAAAATGGACTGTAGCAAAGTGGCAAAGTGCCCTGTGGACAGACGAGTCCAAATTTGACAGTCTTGTTGGAAATCATGGGTGTCGTGTCCTCCGGGCAAAAGAAGAGAAAGACCATCCCTCCTGTTATCAGCGTTCAGTACAAAAGCCAACATCTCTGATGGCTTGGGTATACAATAGTGTATATGGTGTAGGACACTTGCACGTTTTATAAAGCACCATGATTGCTGAAAGGTATATAAAGGTTTTAGAGCAACATATGCTCCCCTCCAGATGACGTTTATTCCAGGGAAGGCCTTGTATATTTCAGCAGGACAATGCAAAACCACATACTGCAGCTATTAAAACAGCATGGCTTCATAGTAGAATAGTCTGTATGCTGAACTGGCCTGCCTGCAGTCCTGATCTTTCTCCGATTGAGAACATTTGGTGCATAATTAAAAGAAAAGTCCTTCAAAGGAGACTCAAAACCCTCCAGCAGCTGGATGCCTGCATTCAACAAGAGTGGGATCAAGTGCCAATGGCTAAACTCAAGAAACTTGTCCGCTCAATGGCCAGACGCCTCCACTCTGTGTTAAAAAGAAGAGGGGATGCTACACCATAGTAAACAGGGCCCTGTCCCAACTTTTTTGAGACCTGTAGCAGCCACCAAATTTGAAATGAGCTCAGTTTGTGGATAAAATTGTAAAGTTTCTCAATTTCAACATTTGCTATGTTATCTCTGATCTATTGTGAATAAAATCCTAGCTGGTGTGATTTGAAAGTCATTGGGTTTTGATTTTATTCACAATTTACACTTTGTCCCAACTATTTTGGAACAGGGTTTGTAATTATAAAATGTTTTAACCACTCTGGCTCTGAATAACAGTTCATAGGATGAAAAAAAAGTAAATATACTGAGAGGCATTAAAAATGCAACGACATAAACTTTCAACTTGAATAGAGCAAAGGAATTTTAAAAAATAGTGACAAAGCCACTGCGCCCGTTAGGCCTAAATCGAACTTGGCCAAGATTTCCATCCCATATAAACGCATATAAAACATGATAAGGATCAGTGACAAGAGTTTGCCACTAAAGTGACTATATCCCCCGCCGTTAGGTCACCAAAACCGACTGGTGTCTGCGCATTCCCAGTAGGAAGGTTGGTACCAAAAAGAATTGAAATAGGTTGACTCCTTGAGATATCGCGCTGACAATGTTCGGGACGGACACACGCATGAACGGACGGAGCTGAATACTACTGCATATCCCCCGCTTCGCGCTAAACGCGCGGTGGGGGATAAAAAAACTTCAGGAGCTAGAGCACTGACGAGGCAGAGTTTACAGACGTACGGACGCACAACAGACCACATCAACAGAAGGCATCTCACAACAGCATAAAAAATGAAATGTGCAAGCAACAAATTTTATCAGCTTGATTGACTTTTTTTTTTAACATAGACTTTAAAATTTTACTACATCAGACATCCTCTGGATCATATAGCAAACACCACTAATAACTCGTGTCCCCACCATTAGTAGCAAGTAATGTCTGAATCCTACCTAGCACAAAGGTCACCAAATTATCAATTTGTCTCCGTGGGATCTGATCTCACTCTGCCAGCAATATAGTAGGACATTCATTGCGAGTAGGAAGAGGGTAACCCCGATGGAGAACTCGCTGATCCAAATTGTCCCAAAGATGTTTAATGGGGATCATGTATGGCAAATTAGGAGGCCAATCCGACACCCTGCGTTGTTAGTGTCCAGACAGTGCCGGATAATCCTTGCTGTGGAAGGATGAGAGGTGTCATGCATGCATAAAGACGACGTGACGGTTTTGGCAGATGTGGGGCACAATATGTGGTTCCAAGATTTCATCCACATAGTGTTGTGCTGTCATTGTTTCATCAACAAATTCCAGTGGAGACCTCCAGCCATACCCTATGGATGCCCACTACATCACACTACTGCCGCTGAATCGATCCATTTGCTTAACACGTGGATCACTGCATCATAGACCGTGTCTCTGGTACACACATCGCCTCCCATCACTACAGTTGAGCAAGTCACGTTACTCGTCACTAAAAATAATGTGACGACACCATTGACAATTTGGCCAATTTCTTTTGGAATGTGCCTGTCCACACTGATGAGTAGCACATCTGAGATCCGTCAGGACCATCCCAACACTTGCTCTAAATGAAGCCATGCTTCATTCAGCGAAGTGGATATTGCTGCGTGTCTTGCAAGAACCTAAGCAGCAGTCAACATTGTTGGACGAAAACGGTCTTGGAGATGCATCACACAAACGTGCACGCATGGCCACACACGGCTGCCCAGGCCGTGGTTGATCTTAAATGTTACCTGCCTGCCTGTATCGCGTCTGTAGGCATAAAGCACTCCAAAGTGTGCCGCAATTCTGGCTACACTCATTCCGGCCACCAGTATTCCAATCACCTGTTCCCTGTTTTATTTGTCAATCTTAGCATTGTGACTTTTCACAAATGTAAAGTTTTTCAGCTTGGCTTTTAATATCCAGGGTTAATGTTGAACAATGCAAACAACATTTCTTCGCTCACTCTCCTTTTTGTGGATCATTTGGAGAGTGGGTTGTACACTGCTCATAAAAATAAAGGGAACACTAAAATAACATATCCTAGATCTGAATGACTGAAATAAATATTCTTATTAAATACTTTGTTCTTTGCATTGTTGAATGTGCTGACAACAAAGTCACACAAATTATCAATGGAAATCAAATTTATTAACCCATGGAGGCCTGGATTTGGAGTCACACTCAAAATTAAAGTGGAAAAACTCACTACAGGCTGATCCAACTTTGATGAAATGTCTTTAAAACAATTCAAAATGAGGCTCAGTAGTGTGTGTGGCCTCCACGTGCCTGTATGACCTCCCTACAACGCCTGGGCATGCTCCTGATGAGGTGGCGGATGGTCTCCTGAGGGATCTCCTTTCAGACCTGGACTAAAGCATCTGCCTACTCCTGGACAGCCTGTGGTGCAATGTGGCATTGGTGGATGGAGTGAGACATGATGTCCCAGATGTGTCCAGTTGGATTCAGGTCTGGGGAACGGGCGGGCCAGTCCATAACATCAATACCTTCATCTTGCAGGAACTGCTGACACACTCCAGCCACGAGATCTAGCATTGTCTTGCATTAGGAGAAACCCAGGGCCAACCGCACCAGCACATGGTCTAACAAGGGGTCTGAGGATCTCATCTTGGGCCCTCATACCATCCTCATGGAGTCGGTTTCTGACCGTTTGAGCAGACACCTGCACATTTGTGGCCTGCTGGAGGTCATTTTGCAGGACTCTGGCAGTGCACCTCCTGTTCCTCCTTGCACAAAGGCAAAGGGAGCTGTCCTGCTGCGGGGTTGTTGCCCTCCTACGGCCTCCTCCACATCTCCTGATGTACGGGCCTGTTTCCAGATAGCACCTCCATGCTCTGGACACTACGCTGACAGACACAGCAAACCTTCTAGCAACAGCTCGCATTGATGTGCTATCCTGGATGAGCTGCACTACTTGAGCCACTTGTGTGGGTTGTAGAGTCTGTCTCATGCTACCACTAGAGTGAAAGCACCACCAGCATTCAAAAGTGACCAAAACATCAGCCAGAAAGCATAGGAACTAAGAAGTGGTCCGTGGTGACCACCTGCAGAACCACTCCTTTATTGGGGGTGTCTTGCCAATTGCCTATAATTTCTACCTGTTGTCTATTCCATTTGCGAAACAGCATGTGAAATTGAATGTCAATCAGTGTTGCTTCCTAAGTGGACAGTTTGATTTCACAGAAGTGTGATTGACTGGGAGTTACATTGTGTTGTTTAAGTGTTCCTTTTATTTTTTTGAGCAGTGTACAACGGACCATTGTTGTTGGCACGTGGCCAGCCGACTTACCAATTCGTTAGTATTCACCATTTTTGCGTTAACTCTAATTTAAATCTCTTTGTATTTATTTTTTTCCCCCCTTAAAATTTGTATAAAATTTTGTTGCATTTTAATGCCTCTTGGTATAATATTAATAGCCTAGTAATTTAGTAATTAGCATAAAAATAATTATTCAATAAGCTTCATTTTAGCAATTGAGTATGTTAGATCATTTTTTCTTGTGCGTACGACAGAGCAATGGCGCTCACAGAAAACTGCAAACAGGGTGGCAAGACAGGGCAGGAGAAAATCTAGGGTGGCGCATTAAAATAAGAACGTTTTCAACACTCAATTTCACATTGCATTATTACTTATAGGCTTGCACAGATAGGCCCACTTGTTCTTGATAAGTATTTGAGACACCCCTGAGGAAAAATATTCCAAGCACAAAATTAGGTAAATGACCAACAGTTCCATTGGATGGAAATTTCGTAATGTGCTCAATCTAGAAAACTAAACCTTACAAATGACAATCACAGAAGAATGATAAAATGTGTGACCCTGCCTGTGATAACCCAGCGAAAGTAATTTTTTGGGGATTTAGTTTTTTTTTTTTTTTTACACAAAGTCATTCTATATCAAGTAAGGACAATTCTGTGAAAAAAAATCTAACTAATATTGATCGAGAAAGGTAATTTCAAAGTTTTGGCAAATTTCTGGCTCAGAAAAACTTTTTTTTTTTTTTTTTAAACAGCCAAACTTTTGAAACATAATTTTCCTGACTATGTGTCATATACCTTGTGTTGTAGTACTCAAGACCGGTCACCACTTTTACAAGGTCTTGGTCTTGGTCTCGGACATAACGGTCTTGAGGGGATTTCAAAATCCAGGCAAGCAGCTGGTCCTGGTACAGCCTCATTATTACTATGCAGCCTTCTTTAAATGCAGCCAATTAGAGGCATTTATTTTAAAAACATTTTACAATGTATATTTTTCCCTCCCGCGTGGTCTCCTGTCCCATCTCTCGGTCTCGTCTCACAACATATGCGCAATGAATTATTTCAGTGAATCAGTAAAAATGTCAGCTAATTCATCCATTATAAGGTTCTCCAATACAGATGGCAAAGAATCCATATGCGAAATAAAGAAAAAATGCTTTCTGCTGTGTGCAGATTTTGTAAAATCGCCCTGACAGACTGCCGGTGCTAGGTTTGGGTTCAATTACTTTTTCTATTACAATTACAGTAATAGTGATCAATTACTTTTGTAATTGTAATTACATTTTCATTTAATTTTTTTATCGAAAAGTAATTTTAATTGTAATTGAACATTCTGTCCAGAAAGTACTAGTAATTACTGTACAATTGCATTCAATTGTAAATGAAAAAGTAATTGAACCCAACCCTGGCCAGTACAACATCAACTTTCACCTGGCACTTGAAGAGGAAAAATGCTGAGAGGTAAGCTGACATAGACTGGCTCTGCTCTAAAACTCTCGGAGGAAAAAAAAAAAAAAAAAAACCCCAAACGTCTCAAGACTAAACAACATGTACATACTTTGTATATTATTGTAAAAATGTTGTACATGCATGCACGGAATAATCTATTCAGGACTGGAAATTTAAGTTGTTTGGAAGCATCTGCTGACTAAACCTGGTTAAGTGCAGTTCATCTCGCTAGCTCTAGCTGAGTTAACAGTCATAGGTAAGGTCAGTTATCACTAGCATTTTATTAAGTAAATTTCCGAGCAAATTCACTGGATGAAGCATATTGCTACTCAGTCATAGTATTGGGGAATGGCTTTGAAGTTTTAAGGATAGCTATGTATGCAGGGTAACTATTGAGGGTCTTATAAATGTCCTGGTGTCATGTTGAGTGTTCTGATCTTTCGTGTCTTCAATGGCTTTATTCGAAGCCATCAGCTAGATGAATATAGCTAAAAACGGCAGGGGGTTGACTGTTGGGGCTTGACCCCCATCTGCTCAGTTTGTCATCCTTACTGCGATGTCAGTCTTGCCGAGTAAAATTAGCTAAATAAGGCAGGTTATTCACTGGTTTCAGAAGATCCCAAAATTTGTGCAAGGGAACTTTCCTCATAGGCCATCTGATTTCCAGCTTTGTGAAGTTGGCACCCCATATGACGAAAATCTGAATGAATCCCATGACATTTGTTTCAGCTTCATTTGTGCAGGCAAAACAAGAATTCATTGCCTGCTGCTGTTTTTCATTTTGGATGGAAATCCTCAATGTTTAATGTGACAATGGATTTTGGACAGTGTAATCATACCAATCCCTAACAGGAAAAATTTTAAATGCCTATAGAATTTCAATCCTCTGGAAGGGCAATAATAGCTGTTATGCAGTTGCTACACACAATCACTTTCACCTAAACACTGCCCATATTGACAGTGAAGTGAAACACTTGTTCACTCTTGGTCTCGGTCTCATTCTGCTCTGGTCTTGGTCTCGAAATGGTCTGTCTTGGCCTTGCTACCCTTTGGTTTTGGTAATGTCTTGGTCTCAGCTAAAGCAGTCTTGACTACATCACTACATATACTAAATTAAAGCTTACATTCTCCTCTTTTCATCCACGTATGATACATACATGAGAAAATTTTAGTAGTTTGATAAAATCAGTCTTTTTATAAGGATGTGCATGACCAAAAAGCATAAATCCCACTGAAATGCATGGAAGGGAGGTGTATCATATAAACTTTACGGCAACATAAATTATTATTGAGCAAAAATTATTCTATTGAGATAATGTGTATATTTTATAAGTAAAATTGCATGTCAATATCAAAATCGCTTTCAGCTCCAAGGCTATGGCATAACATTCATAATATCCTGGAAATGCTGTGTTCTTGTGTTTCTGGTGCCACCGCAATTTCGGATAAAAAGATACTTCCAGGGATGCGTTTACCGAAATCACAGATGCTAATCCCTGATAGCAAGCACCTCTGCTCCGGATCTGCACCAGCTCTGCGCCGACTCCAGCTGATTCGGCTCAAGAGCCGGGACAGATCCAGAGCGGAGGTGCTTGATATCTGGGAACCTACATAGTTGGACCCATTGACTGTGAAAGGACGAACTTTGTAAGCTGCTAAGTCAGCAACTACGCTTTTGGAAAACGCACCCCAGAACAATGGGTCTGCATGTCGTCAATGTCCAAACACCAAATTGTTTCACGAAGTAGCTGGCATGATTTGCCTTCAAACTAGGCTGGTTAGCTTCACAAGACGTTAATCTATAAATGCAAACACTTAATTTCTGACATTTCCGAGATGATGCGAAATAATACATGGAGAAATCCGCACCCAGCTTAAGTCTCAACTCTTCTGCCATACCATGAAACGACTTCTTTACCATGGTGCGCACTGATATTATGGTCTACATGCATTTTCAATGGTTGAAAAGAACTTCCTAAACTGAATGACACCTAAACTAATCGGGTGTTTAACTGCTGAAGGTAAACCAAAGCCGATTGAAACGAGCCTAGAGGAAACCAGCTTCCGGTATTTCTCTGTTAAAAACATAAACGTGGTGTCAATAAATTCATTAAATTTTTATATGTATGGTGTTAGAAATTAATTTTTGAACACTATATTTTGAAACCCCAATATGTAACCCATCATTGACAACAATAAACTCACCTCATTTTTGACATTTTTTTATCATAGGGACTACTTGATGGCCTTTATCTCAAAATTGGATCAGGCGAGTTTAGTCGGGTTTTTACAGGTGGGGTCACATTTGATTACAGTCAAAAACCAACTTCCTGGATTTCAAAAAGCACCTCACACTTGAGTGTGTTGCTCACAAACAAGTTAAGGCCCTGAAAATCTCATGGAAGCTCATAACAGGTTACATTTGTGCAAGGCAGTGGCATGGTAGGTAGGTAGGTCTGGTCACACACCCCGGCTATGCTGTCCTTGAGCTCAGTTGCAGACAATCGGATGTGCTCCAGCTTGTCAATTTGCTCCTTCAGTCTATCCTCGAGCTCCTGCATCATCATCAGGCCTTCATCGGGCCGCTTGCTCTCTCTCAGCGACATCCAGAGTTTATTGCCTACTTGTAAAAAAAAACAAAAACAAACAAACAACAAAAAAATAACAAAAAGAATAATCGTACACGCTGGAGAGAAGAAATTATCTTCAGATGCTGTAAAAAAATGCAAATCAGGTCATTCCTTAAGATACCAGAAGCTTATTGGGATGATCCCAGAATCAGTTGCAGTTCAATGGGTCCTTAATCCAGTGAGAAACCGATTAATCTCTGGATACAACCTGCAGGCCTTACGCAAAATTTGGTGATCCATTAGAACCTCCAACCTTCAGTGTTGGTGGAGGTACTCAGATCGTTTATTGGGCTGTATGACTTGCATACTTCATTAACGACAAAATACTACTTATGCATTCACTCGTAAGAATTTAGAATGTAGCTGCTTTGTTAAATTTACTTACATCATCAGCCAGAGCCTCATGTCCTTCAAAATTAGTACATTCATGGTAAACCAGGGTAAGATACTCCCAAGTCATTATCATCCATAAAAACTTGGCATTCAGGCATAAGATAAATCTTATTTACGAATTATGGTACTGCTCTTATTTTAACTGCAAAATAAATGTTACATAACATAAAAATAAGTTTTTTTTCCCCAAACATTTTGATTGTCAATTAATTTTGAATTCAAGCTGGTTAACTTGCTTGTGTGACAGCAGAATAATATTCCGAGCTATTGCCTCTCCCAACACCCTAAATTACACCAACCACATGTGTACACAGGTTACCATTTGTCTCAACACTACACGCACTTAGCTCAGTGTTTCCCCTACCATTATATTAAGGGGGCGCCCAGCCCGCGAATTTTTTTTCTACCCGTTATATCAATTAGGCCCGACTTGGCGCCTCTGATTGGTTGCTTGAAGCGCACCTCAACGAATTCTAAACGCACCCAACTAGGCTATATAGCCTACACCGATGAACGTTTATCAAAACTTCGGCTCTTTATTAGTTTATTTCTTGGCATGATAGTTCAGAATACCTGGAGTCACAAAATGATTACATACCCGCGAGGAGAATCGACTTAATTCTCAAGGGGAGGCAGGTAAAACTGGTGCAAGAGATGTTTGGAGCGATACTTCAAGCACATGCAGGTTCACTCATGCAGGAAAATATGCTCCAGGTTCAATTATAGCTGGCCAGCTATATCCGACAAATCATTTACAGCATTCACTGACACATGAAATGCAATGTAAATTCGGTGTCTCCTCGGACATTGCTCACTCGATCGCTGTAAAGACTCTGCCAGAGATCAAACTAGTGACATTGCCGATGACCAGAAGAAAGTACTGAATTCTGAGGATTCACTGTCAATGTGATTGACTTCCATCACATTCTCCTACGCTTTGACATATTACAAAGAGTAAAAAAATTTTTGTTCAAACATGTAGCCATTTGTGAAAATGGCTACATACAGTAAAGGGAAATTATGTGGGAGGGGACGTCTTACACCAGTTTACCCTCCATTTGTGCTTTAAATACATTTATCCGGTAATACTTCTGTACTTAGTATTTTTGCATGGTATTGATAGTTGGTATCGTGGTACTGATAGTTTTATTTTGGTGAACGATCACAGTACCTCTTCCAACACTGCAGGGTATGGGTCACAAAATTCGGTCTAACACAACACTGGGCGCGTCTTGATTAAGGGACTTTACACAATCAAATGATTCTTCATCATGGGCGCCGTTTTAAAACGGGTTTAAAGCATGATTAAGTGTAGGACAGAGCAATCTACACATTTTCAATCAGCTCTCAGGCAAAAAGATCCACAAGTTAAACATAACATCAGTTTTGCGAAATTATTGCCTATACTTATTTTTGGAACCGAATAATTTAGAATTGAGAACTTGCCAGTTTTATTGCGCATGAAACACTGGTTCTCTCTGTACACCGAAACATAGGACATTTTTGCTCAGTTGGGCCTCCAAACTTTTAGTGAAAAAGGCTGCTTAGTGTCATTACTTTAAAAAAAAGCAACGATAAAAATATAACACTACTTCGGTTAAGTACTGCTAGTAATCCATAAAACGTGACTTACATCGAGATTGCCGATCGTAACAAAAATTTTCCGCTAAAGCGCCTACTTGTCCGAAGAAGAAAAAAAAACCTCTGAGGCTGGAACTAGTTTCAGAGAACCAGATTCATCACTAGTTTACAAGTCTTCTCGCTCAAATTCCGCCATAAAACCAGGTCCATTCTCAAATAGAATGCGCTAGAAGGAAAACAAATCGGCCGATGTTATTACGTACTTGGAGTTAATTGCTTACCTTATATTTTATGTTCAGGCGATAAATCTCAGTCGAAGACGAGTGGGCCCACGGGAGGCCCTTTTGTCTAACAAGAATGCTCGGAATCCCACTTTAGCGTGCGTCCACAGGCTCATACTCGCTTTCCACCCACAGGAAGCAAGTATCAGAACGCAGAATTTAGGCCCCAGACAGTCCCTCGACGCGCGTCTTGTTTGTTTGCCTTTCTTAAAGCAAGATTCAGACATTTCTTTTTAATATCCGAGGTCAATGCCAAGGCACTTTTCCAATCCACTCCGGGGGAAAAAAAAAAAAAACAACACAGGCACACACACTTGTCGCGCTATTCTCCCTCGGCGACAAAAAAGAACACGGCCTCAATGCCGAAAATTCACCAACTCCTTTGGAACTCTAAGATGATGCACTACGATCGCAATTTCATAGATTACTACATGCAGCCCACAGCCACGTTAATGGTCAATAGTCGTTTTTAAGTGGTCGTAAAATGCACCCACAACTATCCAATAAAACAGCAATGTCTTTCGTGATTTCGAGGTGAGGAACATGTGCAGAACACAAGCGGGTCACCCAGCATAACGGCATCTAAAACCGGAGATTGCATGCAACAATACAATATACATGCATTTACCGACAGTACTCATGAAATCGTTATAGCCACAGCGCCTTACACCGATCAACCATTACATTATGACCACCTGCCCAAAATTGAGCAGATCTTCCTTGAGCCGCCAAAACAGCCCTGACCTGTCGAGGCATGCATTATTGTACCTGGCACCAGGACGTCCGCAGAAAATCCTTGAAGTCCCGTAATTACAAGGTGGGGGCTCTATAGGTCGTACTTGTCAATCCCAAAGATGCTCAATTACATTGAAATCTGGGAAATGTGGGAGCCAAATCAACACCTTTAATGTGTTGTTGTGTTCCTCAGACCATTCCTGAACCATTTTTGCAGTGTGGAAGGGTGCATTATCCTGTTGAAAGAGGCCACTGCCATGATGGAAAACAGTTTCCATCGATGGGTGTTCTTTGTCTGCAGTTATGTTTAAGTTGACGGTATGTGTCAAAGTATCAGCATGAATGGCAGGGCCCACGAGTTTCCAGCAGAACACGGCTGAAAGCATCACTTGCCTTCTTCCAAAAGTGCATCCTGGTGCCATGTTTTCCACAGGTAAGCGACACACACACATCCAGCCATCCATATGATGTAAAAGGTGAAAGAATTGTTCAAACCAAGCTTCCTTCTATTGCACTGTGGTCCAGTTCTGATCTTCCCATGCCCTTTGTAGGTAGTTTCAGCAGTGGACAGGGGTCAGTGCAGGCACCCTGACCAGTCTGCGGCTACGCAGCCCCATGTGCATTAAACTGCAATGCACCATGTGTTCTTACACCTTTTTATCAAAACCTGCATGAACTCTCTCAGTAGTGTGACCAAGGGTTGCCTTTTCTATTCGAACGGACCACACGGGCCAGCCTTTGGTCCGCACACACATCAGCCTTGGCTGCCCGTGATCCCGTTGCCGGCTCATCGGTTTTCCTGCCCTAGACCACTTTTGGTCGTTACTGACCACCACAGACTGGGAACATCTTGCAGCTCTGGAGATGCTCTGACCCAATCTTCTAACGCTCACAATTTTGTCGATGTTTAAGTCCTTTCACTTGCCTATTTTTCCTGCTTCCAACACCTCAGCTTTCTGAACGAAACATTCACTTGCTGCTTTACATACTCCACTCACTGACAAGTACCATTGTAATGAGGTAATTAATGTTATTCACTTTACATGCCAATGGACATCATGTTATGGCTGATTGCAGGTCTAGTAGGGTGCTCCCGGTACGCAGTAATTTGCACCAAGTCTACCAACCAAAAGTGGTCGAAGAAAGGTCAACTGGTGAAACGGCGACAGGGACATAGACGCACCAAAGGCTCTAGTCCAATCCCACAGAATAGCGACTGTGGCACAAATGGCTAAAAAAGTTAATGTTGGTTATAGTAGGTCCAAGAACACACAGTAGATCAGGAATTACTATGTATTGGGTTCCGTAGTTGCAGTTTGGTCACAGTGCCCATGCTGACCTGTCCACCGCCAAAAGCACCAACAATGGGCACGAGCATCTGAACTGGAACAGAGAGCAATGAAAGACGGTGGCCTGGTCTGAAAGAGGCCATCAGAGGCAATGTGATGCTCAGGACAATGTCCTGATGGGAAACCTAAAATCCAGACATTCATTTGAACATTAAATTTACACGTGCTACCAAACTAGACATCGTTGTAGATGCAGCACGCCCCTTCATGCAGTTATTCCCTGGTAGCAATGGTCTTTCAGCAGAATAATGTGCCCTGCCACACTGCACAAATTGTTCAGGAATGGTTTGAGGAACATGACGGAGTTAAAGATATTGATTTGGCCTCCAAATTCCTCAGATCTCAATCAGATTGAACATTTTCTGACTGCGCTTGAAAAACAAGTCCAATCCATGCAGCAACTTGCCACTTTCAGGAATTGAGGGATTTGCCGCTTACTTCTAGGTGCCCGATACCACAGGACACCTTCAGAGGTCTTCTGGAGTCCATGCCATGATGGCGGAGCAGTTTTGGCAGCTCGAAAGGAGATCTTCACAATTTTCGGCAGGTGGACTTAGGGTTGTGGCTGGTCAGTGTATATTAGTCTCCATCTTTAAAACGAGAAAAAAACTAAACTCGCCACAACAGTGCGCACCATAGTCATAGACAAGCAAACTCTTCATCCATTGAAGTCATTGAAATGAACTTTTCAGACTTGTTTTATCCTTTTTATTTCTTATCTCTGTATCAAGTGATACTTAAATACAATAGAAATCAAGTGAATGGTTTTTTTGGCCTTCCACCACACAGGATATATAACATATAGGCAAAAAAGTAAAACAGACAGTGAAAATGTAAATCTCAATGGATAGCATTCTGAAACATGACCATAAAGGCCAATTTAAAACCATAAGGACTGAGAGGAGGGATCCTTCAGAAGTTAAGGGTGAGGGGGGAAAAAAACAAAGCGCCACTGGCAAAATGGTGATCAATAACGCCCGCCCCTCCATGATGCCTTTAAAATGCTGTATTATGCAGTTTTGTGTTTTTGATCTCACTTCCACCAAGTCCACCCATACAAAGTAAATTTAAGAATGCCTCTCTTCCCATTCTTTGAAGCCATTTTACTGCCTTCAGACCTTAAAATCAAAATACTCAACATTTCCACAATGTAGTGGAATTCAGATTTAAGTTACAGGTTACTAACAAAAAAGGAGAGCAAGAACATTTAAAGCAGCCATGATGCACATGTCTGGACCCCCCACTTTGATCCGAAACCCCTAAATTAACCAGAGACAAATCCCCTCCCAATACCCCTAAATCGAATTTGCAACTAAAGCAAAACCCTATCTGCGTGCTTGAACAGACATCCAATACAACACTCAGGGTTCTCGGCCTTACCCTGGGCCGGCATCAACACGCGGGGTACACTACATCACATGCATAACATACTGCATCATACTTCATCAACCCCAGATAGACTTCAGAATGAAACTACAACATGATTTCTAACATCCAAAGGTTTTGCTTTTTTTGCTCAATACAGCATCACAAAGAGAGAACGAGGGAGAGGGACGGGGGGTGGGGGGGGATTAGCAAAACGTGAACTACACTTTGCGTATCCAAGCACAATTCGGTACAGCCTGCCCAAGCAATACAGAATGAAGCATCAGTTTGTAAATGTAGAAACTCTACCCCCCTCCCCCCCACCCCATTTTGCAGGTTTACACAGAATGGATGTCCTCAAATAAATGGTTTGAAGGGTTTTTTTTATTGAATAAAAGGAGTCTTTTAATAAAGAAAGCGAATCAGCGCTCAGATTATAAAAAAAGTTTAAAACTTCACAGGTACCAGCAAAAAACGGCGAAGAAAAACAAGTGGAAAGACCTTATGGTGCAGAAATGTTTAATACGTTTACTGAGGGGTAAAATTCCACAGCCAGATTTGCACGTCTGCCCAGTCAGCATGTTAAGTCTTGAGGTGGGGGCCGATGGCAAGACTGCGGCTGTCACGCATATTTCTGATCATAGCATTTCTTTTCATTGATGGGGTGAGGGCACAACATAACACTTTAACCATCATTCCTCTCTTGCAACAGAAAACAAGTGTTAATAAATAAGATGAAAATGAAGAAATTCTGCTTTGAAGTGTGTCCCAGAACTATTGTGTCTATACATTTATATATTTATATATTTATATGCTGTGTTAACGAAGTGTCCAGTTTATTCATGTTACGTTTTGTTCCAGATTTCGGGATTTGGTGCACCCCCTCTCACCCCTGCACACTTCAGAGGCTCAGAGTCCAAGCACTGCAGATGGAGGCCCTGTATTTGTGGATGGGGCAAGAGGAAGGGAGTGTGAATGACACTGAGGATTTGGGGCTAGACTTTGCCCTCCTCGATCTTGATGGACTGAGGCTTGATGGTGCCAGTGCGGGCCGGTTTGATCTGCCCTGGGGGTAAGGGCTCCTGTAGCTTGCTTGGTATACCCCCCAATTGTCCTTTCCCTTCGCACATGCCTTGGCAAATGTCTCGCGGGGTCTTCATCTTTAAGACAAACAATGACGAGAAAAGAAATTTCAAATCAACAAGATAGGCAACACCAGTTGCTCAAAAACACGATGCAATCACATACAACACAGAATCATCATCTGCACACAAGTCACAAAAATACTGCAATATGAACAAAAAAATCAAATACCAGATCAAATTACAAGAGATTAAGTTAACACTTCAGCTCACAACCATGAAGAGGACCGTTTAATGAATTAATTGGCGAGAAATACACACCGGAGAAAACATTTGCGGACCAAAGTTGGTTTTTAAGCCAAACCGTTGGGTTTGAACAACTAGCTTAAAACCCTCAGCAGCAATTAATTCAATAAAACAAAAACACAAGAAACAGTAAAACCGGACACCGATTCCTCACTATGATGCAACCTCCTATCCATGTCCCCTAGTGTCTGCTTGTGAGGGAGCAAGTCAATGGATGCCTGCACTAGCACAGGAATCACAAACATGCTGCCTTTCTCTGAGTACAATTTGATGCAAACTGTTGGAGCAGTTCGGGGATGAGGAAACCCACAAAACGTGATTTGTCGACACAGACACAGACAATCTGCTGAAGTTCAAACAGAGCATGAGAGTGGGGAAGACAGCTGATTGTGTGACATGGTTGTTGCTGCCAGACGGGCTGGTCTGAGTATTTCAGCAACTGCTGATGATCTGGGATTTTCACGCACAACCAACTCTAGGGTTTACAGAAAATGGTGCGAAAAAGAGAAAATATCCAGTGAGCGGCAGTTCTCTGGGCTAATAAAAATGCCGCACTGATGCCAGAAGGCAGAGAAGAATGGCCAGACTGTTTTTGAGCTGATAGAAAGGCAATAGTAACTCAAAAAAAAAAAATAAATAAAAATAAAAATAAAAAATAAAAATTGCTCCATGGGCACTATAGCGGACTTGGTTTATTTCTGGGTTCAGTGTGATGTAAGCTCACAACAGCTAATATTTTTGATGCTTGGGTCCTACATTGGGACAGTGAGGACACCTTTTGCAATTTGTGAAGGGAAAGAGGGGGGGGAAAAAAAAAAAAAAAAAAAAAAAACCATCTAGAGCAGCTATTACGGGGTCCAAGCAACATGAGGTAATCATCAGTGTTGAAGTAGCAAGGACACAAATTGCAAATTGTTAAAGTTTTTCACATTATTTCCAGTTTGTGGCACATAACTGTACATGGTACACTTTGCCCTGTAAATTTCAGGTTAATTATTCATTGCTAAGCAGCTGTTACCTGATTGACTAACAGCAGCCAGATAATAAAGATTGATTTTGCTGACTGGAAAGACTGTTTGATCCTCATAGATAGACACAATATGTAAAATTAGAACCACTGAGCCAAATAGTCGAAAACAAATATGTAATTGTCATACCACTCCAAAGTGCCACGATCTGGCCATACAGAGTAATTTGCATTGAGACTGCCCTTTTTCACATCTCTAACGATAGAATAAAATTTCATGATTATGACCGTTAGGGAGAAAAGGGGCTAATGAAATTCAGTGGCTGATGTTGGCCATCTTGTGTGAACCATCTTGTCTGAACCATCTTTGTTCTTTTAAAATTTCATTGCAACCTTCACCATATGGACATCCGCGTGCGCACACGCACTAGCACGCACGCACACTAAATATTGAGCAAAAGTGGAGTGCGAAACAGCATTAATTCCAGTTGCTGTGTGGAAGAGTGTGGCCTTCACAGTTTTGTTTTGTTACTGTACAACAGCTGTGGTTACCAATTCCACAGCATCACAGATCCACACAAATAGTCAGGGTGTGTCAAAAAGGCAAACACGTTTGGAACTAGATCATAGGTGTGCAGTAACTGGAAAATTATACTCACCCTTAGAATGTCCTTCAACCAATCACAACTGAGCATTCAACAGACCGTAGGTAGGTAGATATCATAGATGTATATACTTAGAACACTAGATTGGATAATGTAAAAATGACGACATCAGCAAAGTGAAGCACCCAGCTGCCATATTGATACACCCAACTTCTTCATAAAAATGAAAAGTTTCCTATGAGGCCAATTTCAAATAAGTCGATACAAGCGAGAAAATGCCGAGATGTGCCGCTGCCTTTTGCAGCAATATTTATTTGAAGAGCAGTAATAAAATGTTTTATGTGCAAGTTAACGTATAAACGCAAAGTTGTCACTTTAATAGAAGAAAAAAAAAAATTGCGTTTGGTGCTAGCTAGCTAATTAGCCATCCCATTGACTTCAACAGACCGCTGACTGAAAGCGAACACTAGCGATTGATAACGGTCACCAGCAAGCTACCTTGGCATCGTGGGGACTGCATTGACTTAGTGGTAAATAAAATTAAAAAGGTGGCTAACAAGCTAGCTAGCTACTTGTAATTGACATTCAACGACGATACTTCTTACCCGCACAATATCGCTTTGTCTGCTTTACACAGAGCTCCAAAAGACAAGGAAGGGAGAAAGGCTTTACTGGCGCTTCCTTTTATCAACGTTGGCATTAGCCATATGATTCAATTTGGTTGATGTCTAATAGTCAAACAGGGTACAGTGGAGAGAGGAAACCAGAGTGTAATTTTCATAACGTATACGGACATTGATTGACGTTTCTAATAACGGCGATAACTTCCGAGCAATTATCTTATCAGAGGTAAAAGCCTTGGGTCACGTTAACGTCACTTCTCTGCTGCATTTTAATATTAGCACCAAGTCACATTTCGATCTTCCCTTTAGTAAGTGTGCTGCTTTCCATCCTCCAGAAAGCACATATTTAGGGAGACAAAATGTTGCTCTGCACAACGATACCAAAATAACACCTACTCATACGCAAGTCTTCTTGAAAATATTATTTTAACGAAGGCGAAAATGAATGGGAGTCTAGGTGCGAATTTTACTTCCGGGTGTATAAGCTCCTAGGACAGATGCTTCACTTGAACGTACCCCATCAGCAATCTAGTGTTCTACATATATAAAAATAGGTTGATACACATGTATGTGCGATTGGGGCACAGAAATTTAGCATTTTCCCAGACCGAATACTCGTCCCATTGCACCAGAGTACTCGTTTCACTGCTTTGTAGTTTTCTTTTTTATCTTCCATGTGATTTTTAAATAGTTTTTTTGGGGGGGGGATGATGTCCTGCAGCTCATAAAACGGCACATGATAGCTAGGCTTATAAGTGACGCTATTCTGTGCCAATGTTTCATAGGGCTCAACATGAAGAGGTTTCGCGATCAAAATCAAAAGGCAGGTCAGGGTGCGACCCATTGAGTGCAGAAGTTTGAGCTCTAACCTTATCTGGCTCAGGCGGCCACTAAAGTAAGCATTATTAAAAACAGAAGTGGGGGTTGGGGGGGGGGAGAAAGATTTAAATGGATTTACCTATATTTACAGTGCGTGGCTCACCTTCATGCCATCCTCAGGACCTGGGGGGGAGGAATCGGGGGTGGCAGGGGAGGAAGAGGGGGCAGGCTCGCGGCCCGGACTAGGGTAAGGGGGGGAGCGGATGATTACGGTTTTGTTGACCTGCATGACGGGTCTCTGGATGGGGTTGGGGAAGGGGCCTGTGGTGGGGGGGCGCATGTGCATCACCATGCTGCCACCCTGGGGAGGGGGGGGCACCTGGAGTGACGGGGTGGGACGGGACGAGAGAGATCACAGATTACTAAGAGGTTACCAGGTTTATCCTTTAACACGAATACAATTGATGAGCCAAAACATTATGCCGAATTTAAGATTGGTCCTCTACTTGCCATCAACATAGCTCTGATCTACCAAGCCATGGCCTGAGACTTTTGAAGGTGACCTGTAATATTTGGTGCCAAGACGTCAGCAGCAGATCCTTTAAACTTGCAGTTTATCAATCTCCAACTATCAATTATCAATCTCCATTATCTCTCAATTACCAAGCACAATTACAATGATGGCGAGATGGCCTGGTACACATCTGTGACTAACAAGGAAATGCTACTTGTTTACCTTATGTTATTACTGGTGTTTGACTTTGCAGTAAGACACGCTGAAGCTCCTCCTGCGTTTCTGCATAGCTACTGCTTGTGAGGGAGCAGAGGAAAAGGGGCCATGGTATAGAACGAGCAGTTGTGGGCAGTGGAGTTCATGATCAAAATCTCACTCATGTCCTTTTCTCCTAACCAACCAACTACAGTTTAAGCCTCGCAAATTGCGAGGCGGGGCCTCTGTCGATCAGAATATTTCAAGCACGTACCACAGGTGCCGAATCAGATTTATCTCGGTAATACAAAAATCAAGGCAACACCTTCAACTCTTCGTCATGTTCCTCAAACTAATTGCAAACTATCTGTGCAGTGTGACAAGGCGAATTCTCCTGCTAATAGAGGCTACCGCTGTCAGGGAATGCTGCAGTAGTGTACCTGGACGATAAAGATGGTCATGTCGGAGGTATGCCTCAAATTGATGTCCTCACGAATGCTCAGACCCAATGTTACCAAGCAGACCGTCTCCGTGGCATAAGACTGTGGGATTCATTGGACCAGGTAACCTTGTTCCAAGGTTCAACTATGATGCTTGCTTGCCCATTATAGGTGCTTTCGATGATAGACAGGGGTCAGCATGAGCACTCTGACAGGTCTGCAGCAAGGCATCCCCATACATGTCAGGGCTTGTAGCTCCATCAGTACATTCGTCTGCTAAATTTGTGCAGAAACACATCCGTCGACTCAAACCTTAGCCTTTGTTGCCCTCGCAGTCATTGAATCCTAGGCACTCAAATCCGTGTCACTGGTTTGTCCCTCCTCAGTAAGACCACTGGCAGAAGGTACTTGCCATCACTAACAAAGGGCATCCCTAAAAAGTCTTGCTGTTCCAGTTGCTCCAACCCAGTGGTCCGGCCATAACCATGACATGTCCGTGTCGTTCCGGTCTTTGCACCAGCAAATTTCTCCTTAATCCTCACAAGAATTTCTCGCATCCACCAAGATAACAGACTGTTAGCTTGCCTTCTATTAATGTCCCACACACTTTCATTGACTGCCGAGAGACATTCATTCGCGTCATCTGTGAACGGTCATAATGTTTTGGCTCGATAGTATATTAATATCTCAGATGCATTCATGAAAATACTATTGCATTTTTTTCAATGCCAAAAACAATGCATTGCAGATATATTGTTGATATATTGCCAACCGATATGTGGAGTGTACACAGGCCAAAATACATTTTTCAGAATTTGGCTGATTTTTGTAATTTTAAAGTTTATTTTGAGCAACAAATACACACAAAATGCCAAAGGGACACTTGTATTAATGAAAAATTGCTTGGTTGCTAACAACTTTACATCTTGAAATTTTCAACTTGAGTTGCTGTGCGATGAACTTGACCGGGCAGTACGAGAGGTACTCCCATCAAGTTCAAAAGAGCTCATGAAAGAACTCTTAAAAGCCCTGAATGAGTTATCAAGAAGTTCTCCCCTTAAACTGCTTAGAGAATGCCAAGGATATATCAGGCCCTGATCAAGGGTAAAGGGAGGGTCCTTGGTCGAAATTCAAATTTGAATGTGTAAATCTCTCTGCAAATAATTTGGCACATTTCTTGTTAAGAAATGTTTCTGTTATTATGTTTTTTGTAGCTTTCAAGCTGCTTTTTTTTTTTTTTTTTTTTTAATATGCCTTTTAGAAAATCCAGCCAAATTCTGAAAAATGCAGGGTGTTCATAATATTTTGGCCAGTAGTGAAGATGCTTAATTATTGTCAAAAAAAAAAAAAAAAAAATCAACGATGGCCCCTGTGAGAGCAACCCAACCCATACCTGCTGAGTGTAGTGTCCAGGGAGAGGGGCCACAGTGGTCGGACCCCCAGGACCAGAGGGCTTGCCACTGGGGCTAGCTGAACCAGGCCTACGGGCAGATAAGATGGACCACAGTCTTAACACAACGAACACAAGCACTTCTTACATGATGACACTTAATACAACTAATGAAATTACATAAAGCTGCACAGAGGTCCACTTGGAAAAGGCTAAGCCCAGTTACTTCAGTTCAAATGATGAACTTCAAAACCAAGCTTTATTACAGTAGACGTCTTTAACATGCAGAAAAAACTTTTTGCGTGGCCACCAATCTTGGCTAAGAAAGGTAAGCAGCCGCGGGAAACAAAGACCTGAAGTCCTGAAAATAAAATTTCCTGTGCTGTAGGTGGCAACAATAGTTCAGGAAAAATTGCCTGCATACTGCCAATGGTAGATGTAGTTGTGGGCGGGGCTAAAAAGCAGTCGATGAATCTACCATTAAACTACAGTTCCTATAAGTTCACGTTGGTCCCTCTCTGGTTTCTAACCTGTAGGAGCCTCCTGTCAGGCCAGGTGAATGGTTGGGCTTGTCTGCAAATTGGAAGCCCTTCATCTCCATCTGAGAGGTCTAAGGCGGAAGCACATGGAGAGGTTACCATTACAACCAAACAAAAATCAGCAAGCTGACACCATTGTGAAATGCAAGTAATACCGATTGGGTGAGGCTTGCAAGATTAAAAATGACTGGCTGAAGACTGTAAAAGTAATGCTATTTGGCCAATGAGTAAAAGAGCAATACTGATTGGATGAGATGCATCATTCTTGCCTCTCTGTTGCCGGGCAGGACAGGGGGCTGTGATCCAGGAGGCATCATGCGGCGGGGCCCGCCCACAGAGAGGTTCTGACCCTGCTGGAGCTGGATGGACTGGGGGAGGATCAGGTGCTGCTGGGCTGAGCCATAGCGCAGCTGGGACCCAGGCAGAGGCATGGTGACCTGGGACAGAGGGGAGGGAGGAACGGTTTATAGCTTTACAGTTCAGCAATAAATTACACGTGGGGCAAAGACGGGGAGTAATGCCTTTCCAATTCAGGGAGAAAAAAAGAAGGACACAGTCTGCTTCAATCAATGCCCTAAATTTCAGACGAATCGGATGGCTTTTTTCTGCCGGCATTTTTAGCCACTCCAAGTCAAACCGGATGGACCAACTCAAAAAGTGTCAGATCGGATCTCAATCAGGCTGCAGCAACATCATACAGCATTGTCACCAACCACTGCATAGTAAATAGCTTTTTATGGGCGAAATATAACTCCCACCGTAGTCAATTTAACCAGTTCAGAGATTCAATTTTGCAAAATTATTTTGTGAGCTGGACTGTCATAGTCAGCTTTTGATTGCCACATTGCTCGGAGTTATGTCCAGTGATAACAATATTCGAAATTATATGGCAAGGAATTATTCAGGGTTAAATATAAAACTGACTTCAGATCTTTCTTGCCGTTTACCTTTTATATGGTTCTCTGATTTAATTTTCTTCTGATTCAAGTACTTTCATTTTTCTTTCAGAGATCACATCAGGAAACTTGCCTTAAATCCCATGGATGTTTACCATGTAATCAATTTTTCCAATTAATTTTATCAAGTTTTGTACAGTTAAGAACTGTAGCTTTAGTATGGTTAAAACTGGTGTGTCATAAAAAGAAATGGTTTGGACAAATGAAATGGAGGCCAAGTCCAATTCAAGAGACTTAGGCTTGAAATTCTGGCATTTCTTTCAGATGCCCAATGCAAACATTAACATCAGCTGACTCCTTACTTGCATCTTCGTAATCTAACGCAACACACTCCCGCCACATGATTGGCTGATGAGTAAGCAGATAAGGAGCTGTCCTGAGTGAGTGTTTCAGGGAGGTGATTAATGTTTGGACTATATTCTGCTAAATCCTAATGTTGATTCTAGTCTTAACTGCAGGGCGAACAAATCACCTGGATGAGTTGGGAGTCCATGAGTTGGGATGTGCCCATGCTGGGACCTTGGTTCATCTGCCCATCGTAAACCAGGGGCTGCCCGCCGTTCAGGGGCTGGTAATGGGAGCCTGACTGCGGCTTCACCATGTCTGAGGGCTGCATACCTGGAAAAGCCGAGTAGGGCCCCTTCAGGGGAGCCCCGCCCGACAGCACCATGGCACTGGGCTGAGAGAGGTTGGGATGCATGTACACCTGGGACCTGAAGGACAGGGGAGTTGGGGGGCGGGATTCAAAACCAAAAAGAGGAGGACTGAAGAATGTGTGTCCCTCTACAATCTGCAACCCAAATAAGGTGGTTCAGGCAACATTTATACCTATTCAGCTGAAAGGAGATTATCAAATCTTTGGAAATATTATAAACATAATTTCCATAAATACCAGCTCTGTCAAGTTCACTCCGTACGGTATACGTTCAGACAAATTCAGAAAAGGATGAATTCAAATGCCAAGGAAAGAGTAAAGTACACAATTATAACTGGCAATTTAGTAAGGTGCAGGTCACACCTGCTCCAGGAAATTTAATCATATATCCCCTTTTTCTGAGAGGCACTGGTTTTTTGGCTGTGCTTTATCAGCTGGAGCGTGTTTCTCCTCGGTTTCAAGACACCTCTAGGCTATGGATTAATTCAACTCTATTTGTGGCCAATACTAAAGTTGTATCTCTGTGGTTATCAGAAAAAACCTTACCAAGAGTCCATATGACTCTGGCAGAGAGCTCTGACTACACTACATTTTCTAAACCATATAGGAATACTGATGTTCTCTGTAAGGTTGAGAAAACGTAATGTTAGGGTCCAAGGAAAGGGCTGTCTTAACAAGAAAATGCACAGAAAAAACATCAACTATATAGCATACACTTGAACTGCTGTCGATTTATTTTTTGCGGACTCTAAGGTGGCGAACATATATTTTGCTGCCGTCCCCTCCCACAGCCGTGTACTGCTTAGCTTTTGTGCCAGCACTACCCTCCGCTTCTGCAAGCTGGAAGCTTGATCATAACTGTCTACTGTAGGTAATACAGACTAGGCATAAGTACTTCTTACAACCCCAATCAAGAAACCAGAACTGTCTTTGAGTTGTTTACTTGACAAGTAAAACTCACTCAAACACCAAATCTTTAAATAACCCACCACACCCCATTTGCAATATATTCGTCTCATTTTGTCAAATAACAACAGAGATGAAGTCTGAAGTCAATATAATTTCTGAAACACTAATTTTTTAGTTTTGACAGTGAAGGGTCAGATGAACAATTCCTCCTGGTGAGAAACACGCTTTACCTTCCTCTGAGCAAACACTGAGCTCACAGTCAAGGACGCATCACATAACAGAGGAATAAAGCATTGCTCCAGTTCTGAATAACAGTGTGCATGAAAAGAACAGGCCGTTCTGCACATCTTGACATGTCGTTTTGCCTACTGCTGAGATACTGAAGCACATCGAGCCCGGAACATAAGTGCAATTTCTGAATTACCTAGAAGGCCATCTGAAGCATGAAAAACTGTATGAAAAATATGGTATGATTTCACCCATCTGTAACAAATTTCTGCCAATGTACTGCCAATTAAACTTGAAATGACTTCAAAAACTCATTATGCCTCAAAACAGGGAAGCCCCAATCAATTTGTCTCCATTGTCAGTTCCCGAGGAGGATCATTCCTAACTATACTAAAATGGCAAAAATCTTATCTAGCATTAAGTGCAGGGTTCTGCCGATGCTGGTCAGCGGTGGTCGGCGCTGACCAGCACTCGGAATGCACCGACCAGCAGTCAGTTCAGATTACTAGTGCTTTTCCCGACCAGCACCATTTTTTCAAAGATCAGTTAAAATGAATGCAGCCAGTGTCCAATAAAATCACTAGACACAAAAAATAAATGGCCCTAAATATGCTCCCCCCCCCCCTTCTTGTTATTGTCAGAATAGCGAACTTTCGTTTTCGATCCACACCCCGTCTGCGCTGGTCTTCATTGATCCTGAAAAACCTGCCCAACAGTGATGGAAACACCGAGTGCCATTCGAGCCCGCGTTTGCTGGGTATTCATGGTGAATTGAATCTGAGGCTGTGGGGAAATGATCGGTGCGGTTGTCTCAATCTAATGAAAGACAAGCAAGTATGATTGGGCCGGGAGATTGATTTCTGTAGCGCTGTACTTCACATGTCGAGAGAAAAGTTTTGTTATATAGACAACAGCAAAACTCAATAAATCTGTCGAGGACAGTAACATTCTTCACTTGTTAATCTATCAGCGTTTAATAACTGGCGGTCGGTGGCCGGAAAACATACCCTGAAACGGATGAGATTATTGACTCGATTATAATCATTGTGCTTCGTTCACACGTTTTCCGACAATATGAAAAATCCACTTGCAGTTAAGTGCACAGTTTCCCTTTTAATGTAATAGCAAAGGGAGTGAATAACAAATTCAATAAAAATGTTTAATTCACGTGCCTTAATAGGTAACCCTTCACGAAAAAAAGAATCTGCTGTGGATTTTCCGCGTTAAATTTTGCCACATCTTACAAAGCAAGAAATGCGCGCTTTTTTCCCCTTCAGTAGACGCATTTTATTTCTCGTCTTAACGAAGACAATTAGTTGAGAAGGGAGAGTCAAAGTATCTTTTATCAAGGAAAATGACTGAAACAGATCAAGACTAATGAGGAGTTTGAAGATGTTTATCGCCCTCCTTATTCTCTGTCCAACAGGCGCCACTAAAGAAATGTTTGAAAGATAAACGACAGTTAAGTCATATTCACAAATTTAATCAGAATTGGATACAAAATGGAAAAAGAAATTTATGAATTTGACATCTATTTATGAAAATTAGCAATTAGCATTGCTACGCACAGAGTAGCACATCAAAGAAAGACAGTAATCTGGCAATATCTGCTTTCGAATTGATGCAAAAATTTTCCAGCTCGACAGGAGTGCAGACCAGTGCAAGATTGTTTGGACGCAGACCATGTCTGTACCTGAACGGAGGGATGGAGTTGAACATCTCCTGGGACTGGGAGACCGGCAGTGCTCCCCTCAGACCGAGCTGGGCCTGGGCCTGCAGAGAGGTGTGCAGGGAAATGGGGATCTGCTGAGCAGCAGCTGCCTGCACAGACTGGGATGGGCAAACAGATGGTAAACGGTTAAATCGGTCTGCCTGTCAACAGGGGCAAGACCAAGTAACCAAGGCAACCCACACATTTTGCGCTTGCCGTTTCCATGGTACCCGAGGACTGAATGTAGCTCTCAAGGGCAACTCATATTGTATTACATTTTCATTCATTTCCCCCCCTCACAAGGCTAAAAGACATTGCGAAGATTATTCAATAAATGTGGTCTTCATTGGCAATAGCATTCCTTACATTGTTAATATTCCTGGGAGACAAATCATACAAAACAAAAAACATCACAAAACTTCAGTAAATTTCATAGATCCACTATTCAATAATACGAGGTAAATGCCCTCTGATAAGCCTTAAATTGAGGGCAACAGCCTCTTGCTCTGGTACCTGCTGATAGCTCTGCTGCTGTGTTATGGTCGGGGGCACCAGGCGGGGCTGGCTGGGGAACACATGCCCGTCCAGATACAGGGGAGGGATGTGGTTACCTGGAGACGGTGAAGACCCAGGAGGGCAACAGCATGAAAAACCACAACATTTCCTCTTTTCTCTTCTTTTCATTTCATGACAGTGATGAATTTTTATTTCAACTCCATGTAATTGTAATTGAGCTATGCATTTGGTTGCATCGGTTTTGCTTATGCAGAATGTGCTATTGTGATCTCATATTTTGGCTTTTCGAAAATTAAAAAAAATAAATAAAAAATTCACATTTACTCAGTCACTCCCACATTTTTCCACGGCGAGTCGCCAGACTTGTTGCACACAAGTCCTGTCCGAGACTAGCCCAAGGTGTGGACGACTGCCAACTTGCATGGATAATTTTAAGTTTCAATCTTTAAATGCACCAGCAGGTGGGTGAGGACTTTAGAAATTATATGCATCGTGTTTTTTTTTGTTTTTTTTTTAAACGCCATCTATCTATCGCTGATTATAGTGCAGACAACAACTGAAGACTTGAAAATGGTCAAAGGTATGCTTGACTGCCAAAAAATAAACAGCACAATTAAACTCTGTGTTAGAACTGACAGGAACAGATGGATGATCTGATTGGGAGGAGAGGCGACTGCTTGCCTTGCATGGAGACAGAGGGAGCGACAGACGCCACTGGCATGGGGGGCATGGATACCCCCCCGAAGGAGCTGTAGCTGACCCCGCTCGAGGAGCCGACACTGCAGGGGGGCTGGCCGTTTGATCCAGGGGCTCCCGGGGACCCCTGCTCTGGCAGTGACTGGGAGTTCTCCCAAGCCTTTCGAGCAGACTCCATCTTGAGTGAAGACATGAGTCAGTCACACGTACGACAGGGCACCGGAAACCAACAAACATGACAGGCACGCAGACAGCAGAGAGGTGGTGAGTCCACATTCAAGAGAGAGAGGTCAAATAAAGAGAGTTGTGCATGGTCCTCCCTCAGCTTCCTCTACATGCGTCAAGGTGCCTGTCCTTTATCAAACTGTACAGTGCTCTCCTGCGTCACATGACAGACTCAGGAAGAAGATGGGCAAGAGTGCATTTCCTAAAAACACAGATGCTACATTACATAGTTGAACCCACCGACTGTGAATGGACAAACTACGCAAGTTGCTAACTTGGTTAGCAACTGCGCTTTTGGGAAATGCACCCCAGACTGATAGATCATATTACCTTCAGCGTGAGGTCAGCACTGGGAAATGACAGGTTGATGCCGGGTTGCAAGTGGTCTCGCCTAAGCATGGGAATCCCCTGAGTCAGGGCAGCCTGGAAAAACATGACCACAGCGACATAAATCCACACGGCTCAGTCACAATCACTGATGCGCTACTGATGAGATTCCCAACAGTTTTCACTCAAACAAGTTTGCGATTCAATAGAGAAACAGAAAATTCACAATCAACACAACATAGCCTGTCCAAAACCTTTCATCCAACGGAATCCAAACAAAAAGAGTGCGAAGGTCAGGGGAAGCTCCAGACATGTTGAAAATTGAGGACCTTGATAAGTTTCTCAAGGGAAGTTTGGATGGCAGGCTGATTCTTTTTTTTTGAGGGGGGCGGAAGGGGTACTCACATTCCCAGCCAGAGCGTCCTGCAATTTGGTGACAGGGTTCGACACAGGTACGGGGGTGGAGCCAGGGGGCAGGTTGAAGTCAGAGTCCTTGGCGCTGACGCCGAACTCAATGGGAGGGACGGGGATGACGTTGTCCACGTGGATGTCCACGCCATTGACGGGCGCAATTGGCCCCTCCAGCCGCTCCACACCTTCGGAGCCCTTGCGATGCTTCAGTGAGCGCTCGTTCCCAATCGGACCCGGCTTGTGCTCCTTGCTCTGCTCTGGCCCAGCATCCGAATCCTGGGGTAAAGGGAGAGAACAGTGTGGCTCAGATACTAACCTCTAACAAACAAGAAGTAATCAATAACTCTTAGTGTAAGAAATGAGAGGATATTAGCATGACCGTTGGTATACCACAAATCATTTGCATAAAATAAAATAAAATAGCAAAACTCTCTGATAATTCCATGAAGAATACATGTCAATGTGCATCTCCTGAAGATGTAAAACATTGACAAACTTGAGCAAAGATGAGGCAAAGGTGATGACTTCTCTGCTCTTCTGAAAAATGTTTTTTCATAAAAGCAACAAGGAAAGCTGGCAACTAGGTGCAACAAAATAAAAAAAAATCTTCATTCCTCCATCTCTCTTCAGCATCTTCCAAACCAGCAGGAGAACTTAAAAAGTAGATAAAAGCCAAGTTGGCACAACTCAGAATTGGTAAAGGCACCATTAGAGTCCCCTACAAGAGTGGTCCAGCCCTTCATTATGAGCACCAGAGTCTTTTGGGATCACGCCACGGAACTGGCTCAGTGGGGCCTGAAAGCTGCTTTTGGCCCCATTGAGTTTTCCTGAGTGCAGGTTAGTACATTCAGCACACTGGAGGAGAGTGCTTCTCGCAAAGCCATCCCCCTGCCCATCCCAACCAAAAGCAACGCACGCACCCGCGCCCCGCAAGCCAGTGCTCATTCACAGGAAACCAGAAGCCGATTCTGTGACAAGAATGACCAAATTGGCCGACAACCAGTCCGAATTCCAACCCGAAGTACTCAACAACAACAAGTGATAAAAGCAAGCGTTTTAAGGAGCGCAAAACCCTAAGGTGATACTGAAAGGAGACCCTTTTCTGCAGGGATTCTCACAGCACCTTTTTCATCTGCTTGGGAGGTAGGTCTTTGGGGCCGTCGATATTTGGCTTGGCCTGGGCGGACCCGCCGATTTCCTCTGGCTTGAGGGTGCCATAAGGAGAACTTCTCTGCGAGGCGTTAGCGGACGAACCCTGAGACTCAGTGCTCAGGTCAATGCCACTGTCGACCTGACTCCCCTTAAACACCTGGGAATAGACACACAACACAAAGGCTCTTTTCACAACTCCAAATGAGATGACAGGAGTCAGGCTGCTGCTGGGTCCACTTGGGTTGTGGTGAAAAACTATTTTAGGCTGGGGACTAATCAGTTTTTTTCCCCCCCCAATTTTACTTAATAGTCCCTTTTTCCACTGAAATACTACGCACTTGATGCGTTCAATTTGGAACAAATTGGGAATTTTCGCCTTTTTTTTCTACCTCTCCAGGTTGGGGCTTGGCAAGCATGCTGAGTCTCGGGTGTATCAGGATAGGGGGGGCACCCTCTTGCCAGGGCAACGGAGGTCCATAGAGAAGAGTTTGCTTTTAGCTTGTGTAAAAAACAAAGGCACTCTTGGGGCAAGTGTCAGCCAATGAAAAGTTGGGCGCCATTAACAGAAATCGCCAGAGGAAGAGCCCTCCGCTCCCAACTGTGCAGACAGGGCTGGCATTTGTATTTCCAACGGACATGTTGCTGGTGCTGGATAGATATGCCGTACTAACCTGCCAGCATCCACAACGGCAAATTCAAAAAGCCATCTGTGCATCCGCTGTCCATTTCTCGCTTGTGCCGCATCTAATTCAATAATAATCTCTTTCCTGAAATCTCCCACACAAATAACATACATAGCCCTAATTATCAGGCTGGGTGTAAGAGCCGACCTACCTCAGAGTTCGGCTCTGCCCCAGTGTAGGACACTGGCTTCGTCCAAGAATCTCCGCCCGATGACTGGACAACAAGAGCTGCAGGGAACAGCAAACCACATTAGAGACTTTGGGTTGAAGATAGCGAATATAAAATGGGCATTTTCATATCTCATGCTGTATCAACCCCTTCTTTAGCTCGAGGGCTGATACTGGTCGAGGGTTCATACACGGTGTGATATGAAAATTCACGTGTTCCATTTATCATATACATTTTTACCATAATTAACCATGCATTTTATCCAAAGCAATCATTTCAGGTTATTATTGTCTTCATTACAGGCCAGTGCCGCTAGCGTTAGCTTTTAGTCAGCAGTGTATTCAAGTCAATGGAAAGGCTAATTAGCTAGCTAGCACGCAAATGCAATTTTCTCAGTTAAAGCAATAAATTTGCATTTCTACAATAAGTTACACAGGAAACAGGACTGTTCTTACCTGTGCTGTTGGTCTCCCAGATCTCAGTGCCCAGATTACTGGCCGATATCACTTCCTCTGGCTGCTGTTCCAGGGAAATACTACCTTGCTTCTTTGCAAAACGAGGAGGCATTTTTGAGGTGATTGTTCTGTTCTTGACAGGCATCTGCGGCATTTTTGAGAGAAACAATTGTTTCAGCAGAGTTCATTTTTGTCAATGAACACTCCAATCTCATTCAGTGTAAGTCTATGGACCAACAGACACATAGAACTAGGGATGAGAAGAACAAAATAAGAGACAAAACAGAATACAAGACAACAGAAATGACATCCAGGACTCTTGGCATTTTTTAATCCTTCTGAGTACATCCCTTTTGAGCAACCACCGTAAAATAGTAAATGCAAGATCAGCTCTGAGAAAAAAAAAAAAAGTTTAAAGCAGTAAACAGAATCCCACAACAGGAGACTCATGAAGTTGTTATAAAATCTGGATTGCCATATGGTGAAGTGCCACTCTTGGACCAGATTAAAGCTACACTAAGCAATGTTATGCACATTTTTTCTGTAAAATGACCCAGTGTAATGTCAGAGACATTTGTAGGCCTCTTCCCACCATTCCGTTTACTACCAACCTGCTGCTATTGTCTACAAAATTTCTTCACCAGCCAGACAATAAGCACCTCCTTTGCGCCTCACGTCACCACTTTCCCCTTTGCTGTACGAGATTCACGAAAACCTTATTTCATCAAGATAGCTGCAGATTTTCAAGGCCTCAGGCTGTTCTCTGAGTGCCCAAGATGCCAACTATGAATGTCTCTGCTCATGTCTGGAATTTCCCTGGCTAGCAAATAATTAAGTGAAACTGCACAATAATAAGGCAGATTTAGCGATCAGTACACAAGTAGACCTTAGAGGTAATGTTAAAGGAAGATAACTGTTCAAATGAGCAGTTATCAGCAGTTATAGCCTGCAAGCTACTGGCGTAGCGAGCTAGCTTGCTTGCTTGTTTCAAAGCACTAATTTTACTTGCTGGCTGAGAAATGGAATAACCAGAATTCTTATTTATTTTGTCATGGTTAAAGGCATAGAACTTGTGCTTAAAAGGCATCTAAAGTCTATTCTCAGACGGGACGCTGAACGTCCAATGTTTACAAACAAATCACTTGCTCTTGTTGACATCTTGCATTGTCACATGACCAATTTCATTCACATAAGCCAATGTTTTGCGTAAAACGTTGATAATCCTATTTCGGTTCGTTCCGCTCGCTGATTGGCCAATAAACAAAAACAATGGGTATCTACTTTAGATACCATTTAATGTGGACTTGTTAGACATGGACTCTTGCCTGGTGGAATCCATATTCATGTCCTGTTCGATTTTTTTAACCGTCAATCTTACTGGACGTATGATGGCTAGCATGCTGTCGCTAGCCAGCAAACAGTCTCATGACGGATAAGCTGGTAATTATGTAGTATGTTGATCAATTAGAGAGTTTATCAGATGGGTAACGGCAATTCGAAAACCTACAGGGAACCGCAGTCATGGTTTCTGCTGCGACCAGCTACAAGGACCAAAAATCTAGTTTCTTCATCAATTGATGATCACAACAAATTGAAGAATCATCTCAGATTGATGTTACAATCTGGTGAGGTCTCCTGCGTGTTTACTACTCAGGTGAAAGCAAAGGGTAGGTTCGCCCTTTGAGCGCCAAATAAATTTAATGAATTAAAAATGAAATTATCCTGAGCTGCTGAAAATCTATCATGTGGCAACTTGTTCAAAAGAGGTCCCCTGCGGGCACCCTTTTAAAGGTTGCCACATGATAGGTTTGACAGCAACTGATTTTGATATCTTGCATCATTGGGCAACGATAATTGTTATAGGGCACTAAGGGTTAATAAAAAAAGTAATTAGATTACCGTTTCACCATCTTAGCCAAAATGCAACTTGGTGACTCAGACAAATTCAAGCCAATGAGTGTGTGTATCAAGATCAGTCTGTGATGCAGGGCGTAAGGTACCACCCCCGGTGCCCCCAGAGGGAGGGAGGAGTGGCACTGCTCATTTAAAAAAAAAAAAAAAAAAAAGAGTTGGTGCTTGTGGAGCAATCTGGGGGTCAGAAATTGCTTAGTGAGGCTTTAACCTAATTAACTACTCATTAACTGATCAATGTCTTGATAGCTAGAAACCAGAGTCAGAGTTGGGCTGTTTCAACGGCCCTTTAGAGAAGGTTGGACACTTCTGGTCAACACTGAGACACTTCCCTTCCTTATGTCACCACGCCCACACCCCATCCCAGCGGCGACTCACTGGTGCCCCTTGTTCCTTCTTCCTGCGGTCTTCCTCCTGCTGGCGCCGCTGCTTTTTAGACAGTACCTCAGGGAAGCCGTCTGGACCGGGCACAGCAGGGCCCACATCACCCTCCACTGGTGGCAGAGACAAAGTAAAAGAAAACCCCATTATACAAGCACACAAAAGCAGGAGGTTAGTGGTCTGTACCCTCCTTCTAAAGATAAGGTCTGCAACTGCAACATGGCTACTGTGCCAATTGCATTAAAACATTGAAACTACACAGATCTGTGCTGCAGGATTCCTGCGGTTGCCCTTTTAACACAGAAATTGCTGTTAAGAAACTCTGGTAACAAGTCACAAGCAAGTTACAAGTTAATATCAGTGCAGCCTTCAGTCGCTGGTGTGAAAAAAGAATAAGGGATGAAAACTTAACCATGTTGATATTTGCTTACTTATTATGTTAGCTTTTACAAATACAACATGACCTACATAGAGTTTAGACCTTAGTTCATTACAATGAAAAAAGCACAGATTTTTTGTTTTTGCATCATTCATTGAAGCATGACAAGCTGGCTAACTTAAAGGTATATTTAGCAGCTTGCCATCATCATCAAAAAATGCTAGCAAAGCAAGTCTACAGTTAGCTTGTACCTACACTGCAAGTACAAACATAGATAGCAGAATAAATTTCTGTGGAAACAAGCAAGCACTGTAATCTTGGAACATCCTGAATGAAATGAAATTTCTGAATGAAATAAGGCACTGAAAGACCATTATGTTAGTGGTTAGCCAGTAACGAAAGCAGAAAATGACATGTCAGCAAGTCAAGGCTAACACTAGTAAGAAACAAAGTAACAAAGTGCAATGATCTGCATATTTATTGCACAACATAGCCCATAAAGGTACATCAAGTAAAGCCTACAGGCAGTAACATGACCTCGACTGAGCCGAAATGCATATAGAATGATATAACCTGGCAACCCGTTGACTGGTTTGTGCCAAATGAAGTTTTTCACTGCAAGTCTACACAGACACTCTAGATGGGAGTAAAACATTCCACAACTGCCCTAATCTTGTATCTAGCACTTTTAATGGCACTATCGAGACCAGATGGACACGCGATAAAGGAAATGTTCAAATTCGGATCTGATCATAAAAACACTGGGCCATTCGTGAGGGCATCTTAAGCCATCGTATGACCGCCGGTTGAGTTTCTCAGGCTCCGGCAGCAACTTTGTGAGCGGTGGCAAAATCTTTGGCAAGCCAAAAAATTCCGGAAGACCTTGAAGGTTCATTTTTGTGTTGAATTCTTGCATCCATTTTGCCCATTGTAAGGCCATCATGATGGCATCTTGTCAAATCGTGTCATCTTCGTCTTTAATTCGTGTGATCATCGGTGCCATCGGGCATTTTTCGCTTCACAAAGACAATACGAAGGAAAAAAGAAGCTGCAGGATTGCCTTAGGAAGGCAACACGAATACGTGAAGCTCTCGCAATGCGTCGTCTAGCCATCGTATTATAGTACGATGACATCGAGATGGGACCACGGCGTCGGCGAAGACAGCCGAATTTGAGTAGCCCAAGCATATCACATATGTCATGGTAACGTGGACATATAAAAGGCCAGCTTGCGAGCATCTTTCTCAGTCAGTTTTTTCAGTCAGTCCTGAGCAACTCTACAGAGCAGGCACAATGTAGCCGATATTATATATGTAAGGGATAATGTATAATGAGCCGGTGATTGTTGAAAAATAACTCCCGACAGGGGAATAGAACCCCGACGCACAGCTCACCATACATTATCCCGCTAACAATATGGCTAAAACATTTAAAATATCAAAATGTTAATATTACTAGCAATGGACAGCAGCGCAGTGGTCATACCTCTGGAAATAAACACCACAGAATTTCGGCGATTCACCAATTAGAATAGAGTATTAAAGAGTGCCATGTTCTAAATATAAACATAAATAAGGCACAACGTATTCATGAACCGGTTGCTTTTAACGTCATACTTTTTTTATCTTAACATTTCTTGCTCATAACAAAACAATAATTTGCTATAGAAACTTGCAGTAATCTGTCGTAAATTTACTGTAATACTCTGTAGTGAATATGCAAGCCACTGTGCGGCCTTCGTGTGTCCTGCGGGTAAACTACTCAATAAAAATTCACATCTTTTTGTTGCCTTCGTGTGTGGTTCGGGTGCCATCGTGTGACCTTCTGTAGGCATCGCACTGGTTTTGGCTGTAGATTGGCTTTTGACCAAATTCGGGGTCATCGTGTGAAATTCAATATTCATATGGCCATCTGGTGTCAGTTTCGGGACAGTGTGACGCCTGCTTTAGAAAAAGTCTGGTTTCACTCACATGGGTAGCTGCTGTGGTCATACTGGGACAAGGGATCGTCCTGATCCCCCTTCAGCGTCCCGACTCTCAGGTCCTTCTCCATCTTCTTCCCTGAGGGCTCGACTGGAATAGTCTGGGGGCTGTCCTCTGACTGCTCCGCACTGTAGACCGAACCAGAACTCAACCCTGATGCAGTGTCCTCTTGACTCCTGGTGCATTAAATAGGAGATACAAAATGAGAAAAGCCAGTATGCACACCGCTGGCTGGAATGACCAATGACAAACTTCAACACTAACAAGTTTTGAAGCCTTGTCCGACGCTGCAGCCTAATAGGATGCTTATCCTTTTCCATACACAGTGGAATTCATGGCTATGTTTAATTATGAAGGGGACAGCATTTCCACACATGCAATGCAACAAGAACTTGGAGGATTGGGAGTTAACAGGTGCATATAGTCACAAGACAGCCATTTGTTATTGAGTCTTAATGGGAAAGAAATGACTTCAATTGGCACTGCAGCAAAGACTGAACTGAGGAACAATGGAAAAAAGTTCAAGCGGTCCAGTAAGTTTAGATATACCCAGTTCCAGAGTGAAGGAATCGACAGGGCAAGAAAGGAAGCCAATGAAGCAATGCACACGTGAGACATAGTGCCCACTGTGCAAGACACTGGAGATAGTGTTATGATCTGGAGGTAGCTTCAATTGGTCAGATTTAGGCTAAGCACTGTTCTCAGCCCTTTTTAATCCCTGATGGCACAGGTATATTCCAGGATGACAATGCCAAGATTCATTAGGCTCAAATTGTGAAAGAGTGGTTCATCGAGCTTGAGGAATCATTTTTCACTCATGAATTGGGCACCACAGAGTACACGGACCATTTGAAAATCTTTGGGATGTGGGGAGAAGGCCAAAACAGTGATTTCACTCACTCATTGTCAGTACAAAATCTCTGCAAAAAATAAAAGCAAATCTGGTTGAAAATTTATGTTGTTACACGGTACAAGATAATAAAACCAATAATAGGATGAATGTGCGCCGTGATCAAAGCATAAGGTGGCCAAACAAAATATAGCGTGCAATGTTTTTTGGACTAGCAGTGTTTAATGAGCAAAACATCAATATTATCATGCAGAATCCTTTCGAAACATTCATTCTCGATAAAGTCGTTGTTCTGGTCAAAATGTCAAGTTACAGGCTTAATGAAAAATATTAACCATGGCGATCACCAATCTATATTTACTGCCATCTATATTTACTTGCTTTCTCGAACACATCCACTGGTAAGAGCTACAGGATCCTAATAATCCACAAAACTTAAATTAAAAAAAAATCTTTAAGCAATTGGGCTTCAAGAACAACTGTTCAAATTTCTTTGTCATACATTTTCATATTAAACTCACTTTCCCTCATTTTATTGGTTCACTGGTTTACTCTTGGCCGCTTTAAAAGGTCACTGAATGGAACTGCTGATTCCCACAAAGAGCCGCAACTTATTTGCTGTGCTAGCTTGCAAGCAGCCGTTCATTAAAAAAAAAAATTCCAAAGTTTTAAAAATGCATTAAACCATATTCCTGGCCTTGAAAGTGTGTTTTCTTCGATACGAGATGCACACCAAGCAAAAACAGGCTCTTTTTATTATTTATTTTTGAAAATCTGCTCAAAAATAGAGTTGTTGAAGATTAACATATATTTTCTATCAAATATTTTGAGGACATGCATGTTCTCCAGACTGGAGTCATGTCCTTCATTCCCGCTGTTGCTCATCAACAAATAATCATTGAAATTTGAATTTCATTTTCCATTTTTAGACATTCTCAAGGCATACGTTGATGACAGTAATTATGGGACACTGGATTTGTGTATAAAATGACTGTTTGGTCATAAAGGTGCAGTTCTGTGGTTTAAAAATTTCTGGCTTTTTTAGTTTTGAAGTCAAAAGGCTTTTAGTAACAAAGGTCAATACAGGTAGAATTTCACACATTTTTTCCTCTGGTTTAAGAGGTTAATGTAAAGGAATGGGAAAATGTGCAATTGTCACGGCAACACCTCCTTGACCCAAACACCTCACAACCGTGTGTGTGTTGATGGGTTGTGGGAGGCCTCCTTGAGCAAGTGGCGCAACACAATTGCTTATGAGAAAAAGTGTTGGAAACATGAAAATGGTGTTTAATTTATTAAAGCAGTGGGAACTCACTATGCTGAACTGGCGTGCATAGTACATAACAGGCACATTTCCACCCTTGTTTTTTCCCCAGCTCGTTTCCAGTTGCTTGTGTCAACCACGCCTCCAGCGATTACTGGAAACCTGACTTAGTTCACCATGGTATTGCATTTCAGGAAATACAGAAGCAGGAGTAGACAATCTGGGGACAAAAATGTGGCTAGAGAGAGATACTTGAGCCTTGTGCATCAAAGAACAAACACCATCAGTTTCCATGTGGGCAATTCCACATGAAAGTTGCTAAAACAGCAATTTTTAGAAAGTGTTTTATATTGGAAATATAAAGGCTTTCATATAGATGACTCACTAACAAGTCAGACACTGAAAACAGTTTTGAAATATCTTTGACTGTCTTGTCAAAATTTAGATTTGAATTTTGCTAATTTTTTTAGCTCCAGGACAAAGAGGTTATTTTTCCAAAGCTGAGAAATCCTAAAAGATATTTAGCAATTTCCTGGTATTTATTTCCATACATTGGTAGTCAAAGTATTCGAGAATAAGCCATTGCAGGAAACTAACACACACAATTCCAGTGGCTCATTGTGAAATTTGTCATTTTTCAATGAGGTCAGCAACACAAACATCTTTTGACATCAATTTTCAATTGCTTTGTTGTTTTGAGTATGATAAATTTAGTAGATCATCAGAAAATGTAATTCCGTTACCTCGGTCTCTTTCTCATGAATGGCATCCTACAAAATATCTGTGAACATACCAGTCAATATAAACTTACCACGGCCTGGTCAACATCCAAGGCCACCAACTTGAGCTTAAACCTACTGCCAGATTTCAGAGAAATGCCTGTCAAAGTGAAGGCAAAAATAATGGCATTTTTTCTGCCGTAATTCCGTTACCGACACTTTCACCTACGTATAGCCTTCTATAAAATAGATTACCCCAAATTTTGTGTTATAGAGCTCCGTAAGCATGCCAGTGGAACTGATAAAAGCACAGGCAAGTAGCTAGTGAATTTGAATAATAGATGGCAGGTAAAAATGACATGAAAATTACTCTGAAGACCTCACTCAAGCCTGGCGTCCTGTTTTCCAGCGGACTAGAGAGAGACAGACACACACACACACACACACATCCGCAAGTACAAGAACACACACAAACAAACAAACGCACGCACGCATGCATGCACGCGCACACGCACACAAAGCTCTCCAGAAAAAGTCCACTATTATTCCTGTTCTGAAAAAGCCCTGTCCAACTGAGAATAATGATTACAGACCAGTGGCCCTAACCCCTGTAGTAATGACATGTTTAGAAAAATGTATGGTTTCTCTACTAAAAGCAGAGGTCAACTCAGAGTTAGATCCACTCCAGCTTGCTGACAGGCAGGGCTGAGGAAAAGAGGATGCAATTAATAGCACAACCCATCTCACCCTAAAGCACCTTAAGGACCCCAAGACCTAAACATGCCTTTTATTTATTGATTTTAGCTCTGCTTTTAAAATGTTACGGCATCACCTGCTGAAATTGTCTCAGACGGCTGCAAATCCATTTATAAAATTGTTTAAAAAAAAAAAAAAAATAAAAAAAAAAAAACTAACAGGGCTCAGAACGTTAGGGTGAACAACACTCAGACTCCAGATCCATAAGCAATGGGGCACCACAGGGCTGTGCGAGTTCCCCTTCATTTTTCACTGTAAATGGGTCAAGACACAGAACTGGTACAACATTTATCTACACCAATTAAAAGTAGGGGGAAAAAAAAGGGGGGAAAAAAAATCATAAAAAAAAAATTAAGGGAGGGGGAAATCATATCCGAGTCAGGGATTTATTTTTCATAAAATCTCCTGTTCCACAATTATTGGCAGCCCTACTAATTACTAGGAAATAAATGTAAGTGAAGTATTTCTGTCATTTCTACAGTGGTTTACAAAGTTGATCAAGAACATTTAATTAGTAATTCATCACATCCTGTTTTCCTAGGGTATAAATGCGACGTGACAGAGGCCATTTCTCTTATTCACTCCTCAACATGGGAAAGACAAAGGAACACACCATTCAAGTAAGACAGATGTGTCGACCTTCACAAGTCAGGCAATGGCTACAAGAAAATAGCCACTCGCCTGCACCTGCCCATATCTACTGTCAGAGGAATCATTAAGAAGTTTAAAACAACTGGAACTGTGGTAAACAAGCCTGGATGAGGACGCAAGCTTATTTTGCCACCACGCACAGTGAGGAGGATGGTGAGAGAAATAAAAAGTTCACCAAAGCTCACTGTTAAAGAATTGCAACAAATGGTGCCATCTTGGGGTCACAAAGTCTCCAAAACAACCATCAGGCGCTATCTACATGCCAACAAGCTGTTTGGGAGGCATGCATGGTAAAAAACCTTTTCTCACTCACAATCATAAACGCAAATGTCTGGAGTTCGCCAAGCGGTACTGGGACTTCAACTGGGACTGTGTGCTTTGGTCAGATGACACCAATATGGAGCTTTTAGGCAACAAACACTAAGTGGGTCTGGCGGAACACAAAAGATGAGTATGCAGAAAAGCACCTCAGGCTCACTGTGAAGTATGGGGGAGGATTGTTGATGCTGTGGGCCTGTTTCTCTTCCAGAGGCCCTGGGAACCTTGTTAGGCATGGCATCATGAAAGCTTTGAAATACCAGGACATTTTAAATCAAAATCTGGTGGCCTCTGCCCGAAGCTGAAGATGGGTCGTCACTGGGTCTTTCAGCAAGATAATGACCCTAAACATGTGGCCAAATCTATACAGAAATGGTTCACCAGACACAGAATCAAGCTCCTCCCATGGCCATCTCAGTCCCCAGACCACAACTCCATTGAAGACCTGTGGAGTGAGCTGAAGACGAGAGTGCAGAGGAGAGGACCCAGGTCACTGGATGATTTAGAGATTGTGGAAAGAGGAATGGTCGAAGATCCCTCTTTCTGTATTCTCTCATCTTGTGAAACATTATAGGAGAAGATTAGGAGCTGTTTTGTTGGCAAAACAAACTGTTTTTGTTGTACAAAGTATTAACATCAGGGGTGCTAATAATTGTGGCACACATGATTTGATGTAAAGTAATTATTTCTTAATGTGGGATTTTTTTTCCTACTGAATAAATGCACTTGAATTAAAGGTTGGATTTTCCTCTTTTACATTGTGGTCCTACATTATTTAGAAAAAAACTGAATTTATTAGAAGCTAAAGAACACATCTTAACCAGGGGTGCCAATAATTATGGCGGACGTGTAGATATTTGGACACGCTAGAATTTTTTTCCTCTCAAACTTTCTTACAATACGGACCGATCGTTTGAAAATTATTGGATCAGTATGTTTAATGAGCTGCACTCCTTCAGTGAAGTTATCCAACACTTGTAAGGTAGTTCCAACAAGGTATTATTGACGCATTTTGACATTTTTGTCAAGTTGGCACATTGGTGTGGGAAGTACAACAGGTTGACCAAATTCAAATTCAATTCAGAATCGCCAAACAATATCTGTCTGCGTTACTAAATGCAATGAAATGATATATTTCTGGCCCTCTATGTTGATAAACTGAAATTCACGATCCCTTGTATTTATTAATTGTATTAGGGATGGTTCTATGATGGAGAGGTTGCCTTTATAACCTCTGTACCCAAATAAATTATCGAAGTGACTATTCGCACTAATTTAAGCACGTTCAAGCACAAAAATTGATGGAATGATGGATTGATGGAATGATGGAACTGATGGAAATCAGCATTGGCCACACGTATAAGGGCAAATAACGTCGGCCAATAATTATTGCATTTGTTTGAATAAACATTCATGTTTATGTAAAAGGTCATAGCTATGTCCCTTTCTTCCATTATTTCCATTATATTGGACAACTTCAAAGTTGGCTGGCTGTCCATGTTCCATACATCCAGCTGAAGAAAATGTCATCGGGTGTGGTTTTTTTTCTGCCGTTTTTAATCTCAATTTTCATTTGGTCCATTCTTCAGACCATTTATTGGATTAATTTGTCTGTACCAAAATGTAGCTTCTCTAGAAAAATTACTCCTGCAATGTCCATGTTAAATACAGCTTTATGGAACACTGAAGCAAAAATGTCTCTTTCAACAGAAATTCACCTATCCTGAAAATTTCCCTTGGTATATTCCTCTCAGCAGTAAATATTATTTGATAACAACATACCTGTGGCATTCACTGGGCCTCAAATTAAAATTGCTGTACATTTGAGTCCTCCTTAAATACTGCCATTGAAGGCCATGCTAAATTCTGTTCTGCTGCTTCAGTAAACTTCAGACTTTTGTGTTTTGGAACAGTTCTCCCACAGACATTAAAACACTAAACCAGTGGTCCTATTATCAAATGTAGCTTGTGATTGCCCTCTTGATTAGTACTTTCATTATGTCATTGTTACGTACTGCCTTTAGTAGAATATGACCGGTTATATCCATACCTCGGGGAATACTATCCTGCCCTAAACAGCAGTTATGGGCAACGTCCTCCTGCTACAGAAAATGTTTGCTTTTAACAGAAAAAAATTTGATTTGAATTTTTAGGTCGGGTGTTAAGATATTTTCACCAGTACTGTGTTTTGACCCATATACAAATGTATACAGCAGCAGCAACCCGGGTAATCTGATTTTTCTGATGATACTGCAATTCTCAGCCTGTTGCACAAGGATAGAGATCCCAGAGCATACTTCTAAGAAGTAAAGACTTTTGTTCAGTGGTGTGATGCCAACTACCTCATCATAAATGCAAACAAAATGAAGATGGTGTTAGACCCATGGTCTGTGGGGCACCACACTCCAGTTGTTAGTCAAGACAAGATAATTAGTCAAGTTGGCACTTACAGATATCTTGGCATTCACTATGATGATCTGTATAGCTGGGAAACCTATGTTGATCACCTGTGTTCTAGTTTACAACAAAGACTATTTTTTATGATGCCTCAGGGTGTTTGACATGGACCAAGTGTTTAGGTTTTATCAGGCTGTTTTAGAGAGTACTCCAAGGTATGGAATATCAGCGTGGTATGGCAATCTCTCTGTTCAGGTCCAAATCCAAGCTGGCTGGCGTGGTACTCAATGCACTGCCATGAAGGTCATGGAAGACCGTAAAACCCTTCCCTGTAGTCAACATATGAGCAGTCTGTTCTCAGGCAAGCTCGTAATATACCGTCTGACCCTGCTCACATTCTTCATTGTGAGTATGATCTCTTACAGTCTGGTAGATGATACAGAATGCCTAAATGCAAACTGCACAGTTTCAAAAACTTGTTTGTGCCTACTTCTATTAAACTTCTGAGTAATATTGTATTTTAAATTGGTTGGGCTTTGCAACTGTGTCATGGTGCTCTCTTCGGTTCCTTTTATTTTTTGTTTGTTAATTGTGATTATGAACTGTGGATAAATGTGTAATTTGTTGCTGTGTTTGCAAAAGTATGCGCGGATCCAGGACTGTGGCTGTTGCATCTGTAACTCTGAAGGCAGAGATACGATTGTAGCACTTGAGTCCAAGACAAACTACAGTATCGTATTGAATCATATCCTAATTCATAAGAAACAATAGGGTAAAACATTCCACTCCCACCATTGGACCTGCAGCAGATTTCACCTAATTTTCAACGAAGTGAATTACTCCGTTCACAGTAAAACCAGAGTTACATAATGCACCAAGAGATCCGTCTAAACATTCACCTCTTGCTGTTGGGAGACATTCCGTTCTGCCATCCGTCATTCCTTCCAGATGGAAGTGGCTTGATCGATACATCAGCAGGACGGGTCAGCTTGCTCCCCTCTAGGATGGCAGGATCTCCCTTACGGTTCTGCCTCTCCACCAGAGGGCGCTGGCTGGAGAAGCTCCTCTTTGAGAGCTCCCTCTTCTCAATGCCGCCCAGCTCGCTGTGCCCCGAGTCTGAGGGGACGTCAGCCTGACAGACACCCCCGCGCCTGTCCTGACGATCATTGACGTCACTGTTATCCGAGCCAGTCTCCCAGTCCTCCACCTGGTCTGGATGACTCCGTCCCCTGGGGTGATGACCGTGCCCGCCATCTTCCCCACCCTTAGGTCGTGCCGGCCAATGACTGGCAAAGTCACCATTGACGTAATCCTCACCGTTCCATTGCCCGCTGGGCTCCCTTTCCTGTCGCAGACGACGAAAGCGCGGGGGCTTGTCCTGGCGGGGAGGGCGGCGCCGTCTCAGTGGCCGATTGTCGGGATTGTCACTGTCAAGGTAGTAGTCACCGGCTTCCCCACCTCTATCTTCCAACCCGTTCTCTACAAAAGAGCCTTGGAACTTCTGGCTATACTTCATATGCTCGCGATCCAGGGGCTTCCGCTGGAAGGTGTCCGTTCCAATCCCATAACCATTCTCCTGCGAAGGGCCGCCATTAAACTGCCCACCCCGGCCCCTCCAGCTAGACATCTCACGTGAACCAAACCCTCTAGAGTACCCACTGTTAGTTAGGCGGGGAGGCAATGAGCGTCCAAACCCTCGAGTGACTTTGGACTTGTCCCGGGACTCACCACCGCTGCCCTGGTCATCATTGTAAACCTTGTTGGACCTCCAGGAGTCCCGGTTGTCCACCTTCCTGAGGCCCCCAGATTCCGGATACCCAATGGCTTCTCCGTTCTCTGAGCCCTTCTGGCGCCGCCGTTTGGGCAGCTCCTCATACTCAGAAGTTTCGCTTAACGTCTCGCTCATGTTGCGACGCCTTGGCTTTCCTCTCTGCACTGCATCCTCAGGTTTCCCAAACTCCCGCAGGCCACGACCTCTGCCTCCCCTCTGAGCTCCGATATTGTTTCCATATCCTCCTCTGGGGTTCTCACCACCCCGTCCCCCCCGTCCACCACCACGTGAATTGAACTCTCGAAAGCCCCGACCCCGGCCTCGCCCCGACCCTCTGGCTCCGCCAAATGCCTGCTCCTCATCAATGAAGATCCAATTGTTTCGGCGTGGGACTGGGGGGTCCCTGCTTTCTGGCAGCTGCCTGCCCTCCAGCAAGTCCTCGGTCGGGGTGATTGTCTTCTCAACCTTTGTCAGGACTGGGGGATGCTTATCCTCTTGTAAAGCAACAACTGGGGCAACCGAGTGACGGCTATTCAAGGGCTGACCTGCATCCTTCTTCAGATCATACACATTAGTGAGAACTTCCTTTTCAAGTCTGTAAGGAACAGGCTTCTCCTCTGGCTCTGTCTTGGGCTTCTCATTCTCTTTGTCCTCTACCTTCAGGGCTTTCAGCACCGGTTTCTTGATGGGCCCTGTCCTCCTGGTTAAGGTCCTCCCACTCGACTCTGGAGGTTGGCCACCAAGACTGCTGCCAGAACCAGGGTCCGACCACTGCGACTGGACCCCTCCCTCCTTCTTGATAGGGGCTTCAGATCGCCAGCAGTCTGAATCAAAGCCCTTCTCCTTGACACTACTGTCAAATGGCTCATCCCGGGAGTCAACACTGTCCTTGTGGTATCGACTGTGAACAAATTCCTTGGGGTCAGTCGAGGGATAGTCGCACTCGGCAGGCTGTGTCCAGCCTGCCCCAGAGGGTGACGGGGCTTCTTCTTGCGACCCATTCCTCCCAGGCTCCCCTAAGACCAGATCCGGCCTCCTGGACTGCCTGTAACCGTGGTGAGGGGGCTCATCAGGAGGGACATCTTCAAACTCCTTCCCTCTGTCCTCATAAGTGTCTTGCTGGGAGCATGCCCTCTCATTCCTACATAAAAATATAATGGATTAACCCTTCGCAAGTAACCAAAACCATGAACAAGAGTAATGATGACCATTTCCAGGAAAACTGTTGGAACCAGAATAAATATTTCAGACAATGATCTCTAGGGCATCTTTAAATGGAGTGTACATGGCTTAGACCAGAGGTGGGCAGCGAGGGCCGTATCTATCCCTGGTTTTCACACCAACGTCTGGCCTTTAATTAATTGATTGTCTCAATTAGCCAAACCATTTATGAAATCTGACGTTTCATGTGCATTTCTTTAAATTATCATGCAACTACAAAGACTAGTCTTGTCTCCCATCATAAAACATTTTCCTTTGATCGTATCATTGCGAAAATCTATATTTGTGCATGCAATCAATTAACTCAATTAGTCAGGGTAATTGATAGGAATAAAAACCTGCATACACACCGGCCCTCCAGGACCGTGATTGCCCACCCCTGGCTTAGACTGACTTTCCTCTGTAGCCGAATTAAACTCAACAGCACAACAATGCTGTTGAACCTTCAAGTTGAATTTGCCATCCTTTTGCAACTCACCTGTCCTCCGAGCGACTGATCTCTTTGCTCTCGTGCTGTCTCTGATAAGGCGGGGTGAAGCTGCGAGTGGGGCCAGGCGGGTAACTGTCCTGGCTCCAAACTGGGTATGGCTCGGTAGAAGGAGTCCGACGCTCATGGAGCATGCTGGAATGGCAGCCTTCATCAGAAGTGGACCCAGGGCTGTTCAGGTGGTCAGGCTGCATAGTGGGCTTCATCATTCCTAAACCAAGGGTTTAAAAAAAAAAAAAAAACAAACAAAAACCTTACATCCATTTACTCCTCAGCTCATCACTGCCTCACGTTCAACATGCAAAAGTAGAACAATAAATCTTTTCCTAAAGACCCATTTTGATCAACTGAATTCTTGGTTGCTCATTTTCAGACAGGAAAACTTTGGTTGCAAGATTCTGAAATGAAATCGTTCAACTTTAAAAGACAACCAAGACCTGCCATGTTGACATCCCATGTCCAAGGAAGGGACAATATAGTCTAACAGAGAAAAAAATAGGCGTGCAATGCACAGAATACCCCTCAGCCCGATGTCAAAGTTTTTGGAGACGCCCGCCCACTCGCCGCCCCGCGCAAAGGATAGCAATACCCAGTCAGCCTTTCGGGCTGAGGGGTAAAAAAAAAAAGTGAAACAGAACAGGACAGTTGCACCCACCAGTAGAGTGAACAGGGTTGGGGTAGTAGTCCACGGGGGAGCGCCCTTGGGTCATGCGGGGGTCCATGTACGGGGGCATCATCATCCAGCGGGGGTCAAAGCCTAGCACGTGAGGGGGGTAATAACCACGTTGGGAGTGGGTGGCACTGGACTGGGCGGAGCTACCAGCAGGCTGCTGCTGCCAATGTGGAACTTTGTACACCTGGTCCTAGAGGGAGGAGTACAAAGATCAGACAAACAAGTATACAGCTACAGGTCAGAATACAATGCAAAAGGAATCAACAACAAAATTTGTTCACCAACTAACCACAGAAATTTTACCCCATCTTGGGGAAGAAAAAAAAATAGTATAAGGCAAGAAAGAACTGATTCATTGCGAGCAATATTTCCGTAGCCAAAGATCAGAATGTGATATGAGATTAGCTTTGCATAATTAAAAAGAACAAAGTGAATACACAGCTTAACAATCCAAACCAATCCAGAACATACAAACATCGTCACAATGGCACCTTGAAAACAATTCATAAGCTGCCAAAAGATTTAGAATATTTAATGGCAGCACTGGCCAACTTTCATTTCTTCTGTTTATTGCTCAAATATCGACTGCTTTTAACAAAGAAATTTCCATCCAGTGGAATCCATTAATAAGAGGGGATTTACGAGATTAGGAAATTAGCACAGACTTTTGCGGCTTTAGTCCTCACCTGCTGGTGCTGCTTCTGGAAGCGAGGGGGGAGAGATTTTGGGGGGTATTTCCCATAGTCGGGAACAGGGGATGCATGGCCTGGACCATCATCTTCGCTGCGGTAGTTCCCAGAGTCATCCTCTCTGAAATCATGACCAGAGTACGGCTCTGGGGGGATCTCTGCTGGCTCTGTTGTGGAAAATAAAAATACGGGTACACCCCCCAAGATCTCCACTGAATTATATCCAAATCTACACCCACCACCTAACTATAAAGCGTATTCAACACAGAGTAATGGTAAATGCTGACCATTGACAGCTCCATTGGTACAACGATTGCCTCAGTAATATAGAATACTACACTGTCTGGGTGAATTGCCACTACACGGGCTGTCCAAGACGCTTGGGCATATTGAAGTTATTCAGGATGGTCGTTGGAGGAAAAATAAGTGACCTTTCCCAGAATTTCCTGGCTGCAATACGGTAATATCAATCGCATTTTTTACAAACCCCAATTCCAATAAAATTGGGACATTGTGTAAAACATGAATAAAAACAGAATACAATGATTAGCAAATCCTTCTCAATTTACATTCAATAGATTACAAAGACAAGATATTCAATGTTCAAACTGATGAACTTTGTTTCTTTGGAAATATTCACTCAGTTTGAATTTGATGCCCGCAACACCTTCCAAAAAAGCTGGGACAAGGGCGACAAAAGACTGGGAAAGATGAGGAATGCTCAGTAAACACCTTTTTGTAACATTCCACAGATGAACAGGTTAATTGGAAACAGGCGAGTGTCATGATTAGATGCAGAGAATCTAGAGAAATCTCTACATGCAAGCGGCATGGCCGAAAACCAACACTGAATGCCCGTGACCGTCGGTCCCTCAGGCAGCACTCTAGGCTTATGCCGTCGGAGGCGACGGCTTGGGGTATATCCCCGAATGCCCCTAATCCTCCAATTCCCCAATCCTTGAATAGACCCAATACGATATAAAGCCCCTCAGGTCATGACCTTTCATTTGAACTTAATTTCAGGTCAAACGGACAAATTGTTCTGAAGATACGGCCAAAATGGTAATTTTCCATCACAAAGCTCCACCTGGTGGCAAAATATTGAACCATACAGGTATGATGTCATAATGTGACACATTGTGAGGTCATTGCCTTGCAGTTGCACACAGTTTCATGTCAATTGGACAAATGGTTCCAAAGCAAAAATGGTGAATTTTATGTGACCAAGCTCCACCTTGTGTCATAATTTTGAACCATACAGGTATAATGTCATTGTGAGACACATCCTCAGGTCATGACCTTTCATTTGCACTTCATTTGAGGTCAATCGGACAAATATTTCCAGAAATAGAGTTTGTCACAAAAGTGACCATATCCCCTGCGGTTAGGCCACTAAAACCGACTGGTGTCTGCGCATTCCCAGTAGGAAGGTTGGTACCAAAAAGAATTGAAATAGGTTGACTCCTTCTTGAGATATCACACTGACAATGTTCGGGACGGACGGACGTGCGGAAGGAACTGAATACTATATCCCCCGCTTCGCACTAAACGCGCGGTGGGGGATAACAAGTGCCCATCTCAAAAAGGTACTGCTGGTTGCAAAAAGTGCCATTCGTAGCAAACTACTTTGATTCCATACAATTCAGACCACCTGCAATTGCTGAAAAGACTCCGCTCTCTCACCTTTCGTACTGTACTGCCAGCTCTCCTGGTTGAGTTTCGGAGAATCCTTTCCGGGGGAATGAATGGGCTCTTTGCCATCGGAGTCCCTCAGGACACCCTCGGGCCGGGCTGATGGTCTCTCACTCTTGCCAAACTTTTCGTCCAGCTTCTTGAGCTTCTCAGCACAGGCGGCCAGCCGCTCTTCGCGGGCGCGTCGTTCCTCCTCCTCACGTCGCCTCCGCGCGCGCTCCACAGCCTCGGACAGCTCCGGCGATGCAAACTTGCCCCGGGCGGCTGGCCGTGGCTGCTGCTGCTCGTCTTTCTCCTCCACCGACTCACTCCGGTGGAGCCTGCCAGTGTTCACTTTCTGCAGGATACAGTGTACAAACCAACTGCTCTAATCCAAAGCGTGAACATCTCTCACACAAAGATCACCAAATCAGACGCATCACGTACAGTGCTTGTTTGAGAGAACTTCTAAAAAAAAAAAAAAAACAAGAGTGTCACTAAAGTGACTATATCCCCCGCCGTTAGGTCACCAAAACCAACTGGTGTCTGCGCATTCCCAGTCGGAAGGTTGGTACCAAAAAGAATTGAAATAGGTTAACTCCTTCTTGAGATATCACGCTGACAATGTTCTGGACGGACGGACAGACGTACAGAGCTGAATACTATATCCCCCGCTTTGCGCTAAACGCGCAGCGGTGGATAATAAAAAAAAACCCTCAACAGACAGGGGAAAGAAAAATTCTGCAAAAACCCAGTCTAATACATCAACAAGAGGCCCATGGGCCTTAACGGTCACCTGAGTATAGTATATCCAATGTTAAACCTTAGCCATTAGGCGTGGCCTTAATTTTGACCCCAGGGATCAGATTAATGGAAACAAGTATCATAAGCAATAGAGTATTCTAAATTGTATGTATATAACTTGTGGCTATTTTCTTTAAGCAGAAGATGATTTCTCAAGCCATTTTGACCCTTGGGCCCTGCCCCTTAGCCCCTGGGTAAGGGAAACTGTCAAAAATATCATATCATCATCTCATTGTTGTAGTGTCAATCAAGTGTGAATTATTTCGAGTAGAAATTAAACAGAATATACCCAAAAGTATCATTTTCCTATATAAACTATAGTAAACTTGACCCCTTCCCCAGGGGCAAACATGGAGCCTGGGGGTCATGAAATTCACAATTTTTATAAAGCACCTCAAGACACTTCTATCTATAAAGATAACTGGTTTCCAGCATATCTAGGTATAAAAAAGTAAATGCAAGACAATAGTTGTTATGTTCACAATGTGGCTTATGATGAAAATATAACAAAGGGCAATAACTCCATCAAATTTGATTGAATTGGTCTGGTTTTCGAACTTCTTTGAGATCTTATAGATATAAGCCAGCATGTGAAGTTTCATGAAAATTGACCAATATTTACTAAAATTATTGTGTTCACAAGGTTGCTTATGATAATAATACAACAAAGGGCAATAACTCCATCAAATATGATCACACTACTCTGGTTTTCGAACTCATCCAAAATCTTATGGATATAAGCCTGCATACAAAGTCTCATCAAAATTGGTTCGACAAGTTATTTTTTGAAAAGTTTACGGATGACGCACGACGGACGATGCACGACGACGGACAAAAGGGGATCGCAATAGGTCACGCCTTTCGGCAGGTGACCTAAAAAAATCAAGGAAATTTAGTACAAAAAGCAGAATAGTTTGAGGTAATTCAGATGAAGTGCTCAGGATCAACTTCAAGCATGCCACTCGTACATCAAATGCACAACCTTGAAGCTGCCAACACAATTCCTTAACCCATTAGGACCAAGCTGCCACTAGGAAAGGACTCCAAGCACAAGACTCACACCAACGACTACAGAGGAGATTGGCTCGATACACTGTGCACTCCCACCCTAAATGTGATTTGGGCTCAGTATTTATTCTCCAAAGCGTGGACATTTCATACCAGAGTCAAACAGTTCCCAAAGGTCAACAAGATGCTTCAAAGGTCAAAAAATTGCTTCAACACATTTCAATTATAACATAACATGAATGGCGAGAACAGGCCATTCAGCCCAACAACGCTCGCCAGTTTCTTTATACTATTGTGAATATATCTCTTCAGATACTCAATGACTTAATGGTATCTAGCTTTAAGTCAAGCCTGTTCTTGAAAACCCCCAAGGTCTCTGCCTCAACAATATGGTCAGGCAAGCTATTCCACATAGAAATTACTCTTTGGGTGAAGAAATATTTCCGAATATCAGTGCCAAATTTATCTTTAGCACTTTCAATTTAAACACTTGAATTTCAAATGGTCAACTTCCACTTGTGATCCCGAGTTCTACTCAACACTTGGTCGAAGGAATCCTACATATTTCACTTTGTTAATCCCTTTAACATATTTAAAGACCTCAATCAAATCACCCCTAGTCTCCTTTTCCTAAGACTAAAGGCTTCAGCCTCTTCTCATAGCTTTCATCTTTTTCACCCAGAATTAGCTTAGTGGCTCTTCTCTGAACTTTCTCTAGAGCCTCTATATCTTTCTTAAAGTATGGTTCCCAGAATTGTACACAATACTTCAGATGTGGTCTGACTAATGTGTTGTACAAAAGAAGCATCACCTTCTTAGATTTGTACTCAATACTTTTGGCAATGTATCCCAGCTTCCGATTGGCTTTTTTAACTGCTACGGCACAATGGCTAGAACCTGAGAGGGGTTTGGTCAACAATCACTCCTAGATCTTTCTCGTGTGCAGAAAATTCCAGTTTTAAACCTCCCATGAAGTAATCCTTTATAATGTTTTTAGTACCTACATGTACAGCTTTACATTTCGCCACATTAATTTCATTTGCCACATTTCTGCCCAATTCTGGATTCTATGCAAATTGTCCTGAATCACTTTAGTGGACCCTAAACTATTTGTCAAACCCCGCAATTTAGTATCATCTGCAAATTTAACTAATCTGCTCTCAATATTCCTATCAAGGTCATTAATATAGATGAGGAACAGCAGGGGTCCCAACACCGATCCCTGGGGGACGCCACTCCCCATCATACCTAGCTCACATGAGATACCACTGACCACCACTCTGTGTTCTGTCCTGTAAACAGTTTTGAATCCACTCCAGAATACCTCCTGTAACTCCAATGGAGCTCATTTTAAAAATGAGTCTCTTATGCAGTACTGTATAAAATGCCATCTGAAAATCCAAGTATTTGATATCATAAGCCTGCTCTGGTCATAAGTCATGGTGGCCTCTTCAAAAAATTCCAGAAGGTTTGTCAGGCATGACCTTCACTTACGGAAACCATATTCAATATTATTTGCATATTGAAACATGGGTAAGACCAGAAACGCCCGCGTTCGAACACCCTCGGCCTGACAGTGCACACACGGACGGACAGACAGACGATGAACTGATGACAATACCCTTCCGCCTGAAGACGGGCCAAGGGTAAAAAAGCTGAAAGCTAGGCACTCGGCTGATAGCATCAAGTTAGCAGTGGTTGAGTTTCTGGGTTTACTTTATAGAATGCGGATCTTACCGAGGTGGGGACGTGTTCAGCAGGGGTGAACCTGCCGCTGCTCTTCGTTGGGGGCTGCTGCTGCTGCTCTGGGTAACCAAGGTGTCCCTCGTCCTCAAGGCCATCCTGAATGTACACCCCTTCTCCTGAGCTGAGGGAGGACTGGCGCTCAGCATCCTGCTCCCAATCCACCCTGCCCACAGAACACAAGAGTGGTCAGTCACCATTGACTCAATCCCTACAGATAGTCATCTACAAAACATCTCAGACTGACTGTGTCCAGCACGTGCAAGAGCTCATCAACAAAGTACAGGTGAAGGCCATACCGGCATTGTCCTAAAGTTATGCCAGATCCCAAACAGGGTTAATTGCTGAGGGATGCACAGGGGCTGTGTGTCACTCACCACTTTTTGTTCTTCTCATTGCAAGAGTGCTCCTCCTCGTCATCACTAAACTTCAACTTCTCACTGTAGTCCACTTCCTCGTGAAGACCTGTGAGGGAAGCCAAATAGTTTTAAACAGAGCAAGTTGTCATTTCAGGTTTCACTTGGCACATTCATCCCACCAACTCCACAACCCTGCTTCTTGGAACATTCTCCTGGATGGCGATTGCTATAAGCAGAATTTTCCAACTTTGGCAGCAACATTCCATCATGAAAATAGCAATTACCAATATTATACCAATATCACAAGAGCAAGGTAACACACTTTCAAATGCTTATTTTGCCAGAAAAGGAATTCCATCTGAGTTTGAGTGGTTGTACCCCTAAGTGACTGACCAGAATCTCAAACAAAAAGAGCTGTACCAGCTCAAAACTGGCAATCAATTTTGCAAAAGTATATTTGAAATGGAAAATTCACTAAATCACATAGTAAATTAGGACACAAAGAAAAAAAAAAAAAAAAAAAAAAAACACCAATTTTGCTTATTAAGCTATTTCACCCCTTTGTGCAGATGCTAGATCAAGCCCAGCCTGGCCAATATGTGCATGATCCCTATTCAAGATAGGATGACCCAGGAGTTTTTAGAGACTGAAGAAATAACTTGAATGTAGCAAGACTGGTACCATAAAAACTCCACTTTTAACCCCCCCCCCAAAAAAAATGTAGCAATACAGAAACGGATGGAAAATCGGACACTGAAGTTGTTCTTCAGTTCACACTAAAATACTGACAAATACTCGCCCGAAAAAACGCATGATGTAAGGTCAGTAGGAAATCAGGTTTGACGGGGTATTTCATGCGTGCTACTTCTTAACCGCCTTTAAAGACTTCAGACTGCAATCTTTGGAATGGTTCTAGGGTACCGCCTTCTCATGAATATTCAATCGAGATTTTTATTCCCAGTACAATTATCGACTCATTAGACACATGCAAATGAAGTTACTCCTCATCTGTCCCTTATAAAATAGGGCTACCCAAACCTGGTATAGAAGAGCCTAAAGGCCTTAATTACAAAGCAAAACTTGTTTTCCTGACGCCACCAATCAGCAGCTTGTAAAGATCTCCAGCTTTTAGCAAGTCAACTGAGAAACCAAAACCTGAGTTGAGTTTCACACAGAAGCAGTTTAAAACAATAAGGAGAACAGTTTTGCAAGAGGTTTTGAGCTAAAACCTTGCTTTGGTAGCTAACCTGCCCAGCCATCCTCGCAATCATTGTCCAGGTCATCCAGGTCCTTCAAATCATCAGGGTTTATGATGGCAGGACGAGGGGCACGGTCGCCCGGGCGACGGATGGGTCGAGACGAAGGACGAGGGGGGCCGCGGGTGAAGCGATTCTCCCGTCTCACCTCTCCACTGAAAAGGGCCGGGGGGAGACATTAAACTAAGAGGTCAGGAACCGTTTTTTTTTTAGTGCTCTGCCCATAAAACCATGACTAAAATTCAATAGGCATTTTAAGAACACCCAGATTTTTTTATGGCTAACCCCTTCCCCTCATCGCATTCATGACAAACTTCTAATTAGGGAAAGGAGAGGGGATATTGGCTTACTTGACCGATTCAGGACCGGGGAAAGGCGGTCTGAAGGTGGGCCGCGCTTCAAATCGAACAGGGGCGACCACAGCAACTGGACCATGATCCTGAGACAGGGGTGATTCCCGGGTCTCTTTGGGACACATCTGGAAAAAAAAAGCTGGGTTACACCAACGAAACCAGAAACCCACGAGTTATGGAACCCTCATCAGTGATATGACCAACATGCTATTCAGTGGGCAATTCAGAACATTTGACTTAAAGGGGACATACAAAAACAAGAGCAACGCAGAGCTCGGCAGATGCCCCCGCCTGTATGTTGATCAAGGGCATATTGAGAAGTCTGCTGTGGCGGCCATATTAGATATCGCACAACGCTGGTTTTCGAAAGGAACCTTCCTCTAGCCACTCCCAATACGCCATTATGAAATGGCATCATTCCAACGAGGGATTCCATAGTTATCCCACGGAAACGAAAAGTTAACGGAAGACGGACAGACGACGAACGGACATGGTGTCGACATAATGCCCCCTTTCCTCTTTGGAGGGCGGGGGCATAAAAAAACTCTCCCAGAAAAATGTTTTCAGTGCTTGTGCACATATGATTCAGTATTAGGAGTGCCAACAAACTGAAATAAACCAACCCAGCCTGTTTATGCCCCCGCCCTGCAAATGGAAAGGGGGCATTATGTCGACACCATGTCCGTCCGTCGTCCATTAACTTTTCGTTTCCATGGGATAACTATAGAATCCCTCGTCGGATTGACTCACGAGCGGTTGAAATCGCCGAAGTCAGGCCTTCCAAACACAAGGATTTGCCGCTGCCAGTCGGCATACAAACGAGAACATCTTTCCCCAGCAGCACAGACTTTATAGCTTCCATCTGGTAGGTTCTTAAACTGTCGATATGCCATATACCGCACAGTTTTTCCTCGACATTTTTCATCAAAATGTCCATGACGTCGCTTGTCGTGGAGGAAGCCATGATGTTTGATCACATGGGTCGCCCGGGACCAATGACAAAAGATGTCATAGATTCTGAATTTTAAGGCAAGATGAGTGCGCTGATTGGATGGTTGTGATCATGTGACCTAGTGGCCATTATTATGAAATGGTACGAAAGCGTGCAGTGGGTAGAAGGACTTAACCTACCCACTGCAGATGGAGTGTATAATCCGGCCAGTTTCATTTATTTTGCGGTCATGGATGAAATTCTGAGACCGCTGGCGATGGCAAAGGCAAAGAGCATGGAGTCGATGACAAAGTGGTGAATATGCAAATTAACATGTAAACGGATTATTCCTATCGCTCAGCGCATATAAACACCTTCTTCGGTATATTACCTTAACCAAGAATATTATTAAATTTATAGTAATTTTTCTATTATAATAATATAGCAAAGTTTCCATAATGGGTCCCATTTAATTTGGACACCCACACAGAGATCAAGTGCTTTCGAAGTGTGCCAAGTTATAGCCAGACTAACGTAGGCTAATTAGTATGGAAATAAACTAGATATGGAACCCTTATCAGCCATGAGACGACATTTCAGCAAGTGGGAAATTCAAAACATTTGACTAAATTTAGGCACCCACAGTAGGAGTAGGAGTGTAATGGTACACATATTCGCACCAAACTGTTGAGTACAATACGTTCAGTCAGTGAATGAAGCAAAAACAGTCCAGCTTTAAACATGAGATTGAATAGCAGTGAACCCACCAGTGAACAGAACACACTAGCAAAAACACATACCAGCCTCATCACTATTCGGCCACAGCGCACGCAAATGCAAAGGCCAGAGCTCTTGAATCCACCACTATCCTTCAGGGGATATGTTAAGCTTCACATTACCCAGAAGCTAAATGGAACGCTTTCCTAAGTGGGAATTTTTAGCAAATATTCTATTGGAAATTCCCATAAACTACAATAGTAAATTAAATGCTTATGCATGGTTTTCAGACAATCTAATGGTGTTGGGGTCTATTTGCTTGCTTACCTTTCTAACAAGATATCATTTTAATCATTTACATGAGCTTGGTCTTTTGAAAAGTGTCGGCAAAATGACGCCAATACCAGGGGTTTAACGGTGCACTTTCCCGAGTAGGACACCCACAGCCCCTTGCTGTAAACAAGGGGTGCTGCTGGGTTTGCGAGGCTACTGTTTTTAGCCAAGGCTCTCCCCGAGTCAGAGAAAGAGCAATATTGGGTTTGGCCTAGTTTTAGAGTGCAATCGAAATACCTCAATACCTTATTTGAAAATGTTTCTGCTTTAAATCTTCATGCATGTGGTAATGTATTAGAGATCAGGGGGAGGAAAAAAAAACGCTGCTACATGATTCTTTGTTTGACTTTCCTGCAGTAACAACTTTTCTAATCCAGACACTCAACATGTCTACCTTCCTAGTCCCTTCAAAAGAACATGATCCTATATTTTCATTGGCAAGACAAAGCCATACAGAAAGTAATGTGGAGTTAGATTTAAGGCAGTACAGTCCATGAAAGCCCTGACACTCTGAAGTGGGAGGACCAAGTGAATACATGACTAATTCAAGCTGGCCCAGAACTGTTCCTAGGTATGAATGTGAAGCTGAAAGCAGCTGATGAGCACAATTTCCCACTTGCTGAATTTAAATGGATCTTAATTTTATCATTTTTAATTTATTTCAGAAGTAATACATCAATATTGACACTTTTCGTAATAATTTTTATTTTAGAATGTGCCTAGCATTGTTCAGGAAACTACGACCAATTAGCCACTGTGAATTTTTATGCTCAATTATCTGCTATTCTGTGGCCTCTGGTATGCAAAACACTGCTGTACACATTGTGCTTACAACTTCATCATAAATAAAAACCAATTTTAAGTCTTTTCTTTTTCCCCGCTGTACCAAAAACACACCAAACCAGAGGTCATGTTAGACTTTCTGATTGTCCGTCACAATGACGGACAGGGGCATAAAAATTCTTTCATGATCAATTATCCGTAATTGTAATTTTATTTTTTAAAATGATAATTAAAAAAAAAAAATAAAACAGAATAATTAATAAGCGTTCATTGAATAAATGCGGACTACGGTGAATAAGCCTAAACAAGTAGATCAGAGGGATCTAATAGCTGCGACCTGGCCTAGCATCCGTGACGTGTCCTAGTGTCCGTGACTGGTGGTTTCTTGTACAAGTGTGACCTCGAAATTGGCAAATGACCTTGAAAATCAATAGGGAACCCTTCCTCTGTACCAACAAGCTTGTTGTAAGATTTAATAGCCATCCATCAAGTTAAACTTGAGTTACGGTGCGAAAACTGTGAAATCGGGGCAAAATCGACACTTCTTTGACCGGTGTGACCTTGGGATTCGACAGATGACCTTTAAAATCAATAGGGAACCCCTCCTCCATACAAAGAAGCTTGTTCCAAGATGTCATAGCCATTCATTGAATTAAACTGGAGTTACGCTGCGAAAACCGTCAAATCGGGCAAAATTGACACTTTTTTACCTGTGTGAAATTGGGATTTGACGGATGACATTGAAAAACAATAGAGAACACCTCCTCTATGCCTAGAAGCTATTTCCAAAATTTCATAGCGATCCATGAATTCTAACTGGAGTTGCAGCGCGAAAACCCGCAAACAAGGTCGTGACCTCTGCGAACTTGACCTTTGACCTCTGACCTCGACCCGGTCCATGGACTTCACTTTGGTGAAGGTCAATAACTCCTGAAAATTTCATGATGATACGACGACAGAAACATGGTGAAAAAGGTGTCACAGACAGACGGACAGACAGACAGACGGACGCATTCATAGAGCTGCTTGGTCGCAGCTAAAAATGCTTGAGACCTACGCTGAATGTGTGAGACTTGGGATCTCTGTCATACAGATCAAAGACAACGCTCGAGACAAAATGACACCCACCACTAATTGGACGGGGGTGTGAATAACATTCTGTCAAAATGATGGACGGCCTTCAAAATGTTCAGTCATTGTTTAAAAAAAAATAAAAAATACAAATCCATCAATGACGGAAAATATTCGGTCAACGCGACCTCTGCACCAAACAGTGACTTAAAAACTGGGGTATGTTGCAAACCGTGACTTTTGCATACCGTGACACCACTTGGACCACATAGTGATCTAGTTCTTCTGAAGTAAGCCATATCGGAGCCAAATCTCTGGAAGTTAATTACTACTAAAATTAAGCACGGTGCTGTGACACTTGCAAAGAAGGTTGTTCTCATTACAATATAGTATTTTTTTTTTAAACAGCCTAGTTAAAGGATAAAACAATTACTCATTCTAATGAACCAGGGTCCAAACAGGTCAACAAATTCAAACTACAATGAAAATTCACATTCAACATATGTACCCTCAACTTGACTCCAAGTTCACCAGCAGAAACTTTGACTTCAATGTGACATACCCCTTAAAAACAGTGACTAAATGGTCTACTACTAAAGCATGGTGGACGCATGCAAGTAACAGGGGCATACTGAAAAAGAAAGAATGAAATTTTCAGAAGTACATTTTTCAGTGGCATGTACCAAAATATTTAACATCTCAGTGAAGCCATGGGAATTGATGGGTAGAAAAACTCTGGGTAAGTGGAGCTGCGTAACGTTGCATGTTTGGGGTGCCCTTCAAAACACAGCCTGCTTTGGGATTTCTTCAGTAGCCCTGGAATGCTCATAAGCCTCTCAAGAGAACATACAAAAGCATGGCGCACCCCACGAGGTACTTACAAAGGCAGGCAGCATGTCGTGATAGACGGTGGTGGGGTGATGCTGCTGGTACTGCAGAATGGAGGGAGCACTCCTGCGCAGGGAGAGGGCCGGGCGCAGGGCGGGATCCTTGGGCTCGGGGGCAGGAGCCGGAGGGGGAGTGGGGGTGGTGGCGGAAGGTGGAGGGGGCGGGGCAGACGGCTCAGCTGCCCCACCGCTCTTGCCGTCGGGGTCGGAGGAGAGTGCAGGGGCCGCGGTTGTGGGATGCAGGTTCCTCCCCCCGCCCTCCCGCCAGCTCGTCACATCTGTGGTGGGAGGACAGACATTCAGTATGGCCATCAGACAATCACTGAGCAAAAACCAGGGAAAACACTTCTGCTCTCCACAGAGTAGTCAGTGTTTGGATTATAACTATTTTGGCTAATGTGGACCGACATAAGACAACCTGCCTTCTGTGTGAATTCACACGGACCATATTATGGACCCACTGCAATACCTTCTTCCCTCAGTCACACAAAAGCAATCAGAGATGGCGCTGCACAGGCCAAAGCCCACACTGAGTCCACACACGCTCTTGTATCTGCCACAGCACTCTCTGTACCACCGTTTGCACTCTCTCACCTAACATCTCTTCTCTCCTGTTTCCATCAAGTAAAAATCGACATATGAAGGGCACACCATCTGTTCTCCATTTCAGTAAAAAGCCAAACTCTCTTCATTAAATCTAGAATTCGCAGCACAAAACACAAAGCTCTTCCAACGGCCCTCCTACGGCCTCACTGTGATGCTGACATCTGCAAACACGGCTCAGTGGGGAGCGTCAAATCTCAGCAGGAACGAACACTCCTGCTCCACCAGAACAAAGGCTGCTTTCAATTCCTTACCAAAGGTGTGTTTTAGAATGAGACGAGCAAAGCCTTTGACAAGAAAAATCTTGTGTGCAGTCTGCATGGTCAACAGTAATATACTCAACATCCAACAGGTATTGCACCACATTTACTTGACAAATGCCCTTAGCCAAAACTGACCTACGTTAAAACGCACCACTTAGGAACTACAACAGGTCAAATGAGGAATGGTTCATGAAAAGCATCTGCTATCCACGTATCCACTATAGCAAATTTCCCGAGCTCAAAAGGAAAATATTGGCCGAAAGGCTATTACATGTCAAACAAGGAGTAAGATACTGCTCCTGAACAGTGTCAGAGGAATTGAATCGCTGAGTATGCACATCCACACGTCTCACCGCATTACAATCATGTAGCAAAAACAAGATGAAAAAAACCAAAAAAAAAAACCAAATACAAACACTTATTTGACATCTGTGCACAATGTGTGAGATTATAACAAGTTTGAGGACGGAGGTCCCAGGACAGAGCTCCACAGGAGAGGGTCTTACTCTGGGGGCGGAGGCTTGGTCCGGGCCCATACGACAGATCGAAGGCGTTTCTTTCCTTGCCAACCTTGTCCTGTTCCCCAGCTGCCTTCAGCGTCGGAAATTCCTCGTGAGAGAAGGGCTGCAGTCGGTTTGAGGCCCTTGAACCTGGAAGCGATGGCACAACACAGCAGCTAGCAGTTGGTGGCTATGGGTCCAACTCCCAACAGGGGCGCATTACCATTGTAATCTTAGGCAAAGTAATTAACTACAATCACTCAGGAACATATCAACTGCATAAATGGAAACTAGGCTTATGCCGTGGGAGGCGACGGCTTGGGGTATATCCCCAAACGCCCCCAATCCTCCAATTCCCCAATCCTTGAATAGACCTCGAATAGACTTTTATTTGAACTTAATTTCAGGTCAATCGGTCTAATGGTTCTGAAGATATGGCCAAATTGGTCATTTTCCATCACAATGCGCCACCTGGTGGCAAAATATTGAACCATACAGGTAGGATGTCTTCATGTGACACGTTGTGATGTCATGACCTCGCAGTTGCCCATCGTTTCATGTCAATTGGAGACGTAGTTCCAAAGATATAGCAAAAATGGTGAATTTTATGTGACAAAGCTCCACCTTGTGTCAAAATTTTGACCCAAACAGGTATAATGTCATCGTGGTACACATCATCAGGTCATGACCTTTCATTTGCACTTGACTTGAGGTCAATCGGACAAATATTTCCAGAGATTTGATAAAAACAGTGATTTTTCCAGTTTTGGGCCCCTGGTGGCCATTCTAGAAATTGTAAATTATCCAAAAAATCTAATCAGTGCTTCCTCTTTATGATACTTACTTATATGCAAAACTTGGAATTTCTAATTGCAATATTACTGCAGTTATCACGTTAACATGTGAATCAGTTTTTGGCCCTGGTGGCCAATCTAGAGATCGTAAATTGTCAAAATCGAATCAGGTCTTCCTCTTTATGATACTTACTTACTTATATGCAAAAGTTGGCATTTCTAATTGAAATATTACTGCAGTTATCGCAGAACAGTGATTTTTTCCATTTTTGGCCCCTGGTGGCCAATCTAGAAATAGTAAAATGTCCAAAATCATATCAGTTTTCCTCTTTATGATACTTACTTGTATGCAAAAGTTGGCATTTCCAATTGAAATATTACTGCAGTTATCGCGTCAACACTAAAATCAGTTTCTGGCCCCTGGTGGCCAATCTAGACATTGTAAATTGTCCAAAATCAAATCAGTTCTTCCTCTTTATGATACTTACTTATGTGCAAAATTTGGAATTTGTAATTGAAATATTACTGAAGTTATCGCGTTAACACGTAGTGCAGCGGCGGCAGTCGGACCAAAAACATAATATCCCTCGGAACGCCATTCGGCGTTCGGGGATATAACTATATAAAAGCATTAATTGGGGAATAATTTTGAAAGCCAAAAACAAACATTTAAAAACAGTGCATGCAAGTTACTCAACTTCATGGCATAACAGCCCTGCAGCCCAACACTATTAACCCTTTGTTGCATTGTGGTTACAAAAATAACCAAACCAACCCACCACACTTAACAGGCAAGGAGGAAGTCATGAGACAAAGCGTTAACAGGGTTAAAATTTTTGATTTTTGGCTCAGATCTCCACTGCATTGAATTTGAAAACAATGAGGTTAAAGTGGAGACTGCCAGCTTCAATTTTCAGGTATTGAAATCTGTACTATGCGAACCATGAGGGATCTTCAGATATACTGAGTACAAATAAAAAGGCACCACTTGAAAAAAGTCAATATTTAAGTTCAAATGAACTTCAATATAATTTTTACACAACAACACTACTACAGTGACGTCACCCGACATGCCAGGTGCAAGAAATGCGAGAATTTCAAGTAAACTGTAACGCTAGGCAATTTTTTGCAAAAACGCAACATCTTGCACGCACACCACGGGAAAAGTGAATTCCACTCTGAATTTGTGCACACATTGCCTTTAAAAGCATGTGAATCCGAATAAAATTTCACTTCACTGACACTTGTGAAACATCGAAACTATGCCGCAACTTACAGCCCCTGAACGGGAACGTGCCATAGGCAAGCTTCAAATTGGCGCCAGCACCAGGGAAATTGCCAGATGACTACACTGCGCACACAACGATCGCAAGACTCCATCAAAGGTTTCTGCAAACGGGGAGCACTCGGGACCGTCCTCGACCGGGTCAACAACGTGTGACAACGGCACGTCAGGACCGTCAGATTGTACGGGATCATGTCCGAGACCGAACACTACCAGCGACAAGAACGGCTGCTCAAGTCCAAGGACGACGTGGATTCATTCACCCCAACACCGTACGGAACCGTCTGCGAGCTGCAGGCCGGCATGCACAACGTCCTTATTTTGGCCCCATCTTGACGGATCGTCACCGAAACCAGCATCTACAGTGGGCAAACAGGCACCAGAATTGGCGATTACGACATTGGCACGGTGTCATCTTTTCTGACGAGTCACGATTTCACTTAAGGAACGCAGATAGCCGTATACGTGTTTGGCAGAGACGTGGTGAACGTTATAACGCCGATTGTGTCGTTCAAACGGGCCGTTGGGGTGGTGGCAGCATTATGGTGTGGGGTGGAATAAGCTACCGTCACAGATCCCCTCTCCATATCTGCAGAGGAAGGGTGAACGGCGTCTACGTATATACTTCACATATCAATCCGTGGAGCTATTCCAGATTTCATGAGTGGTGCGTTTTCATTTGTGCTCAGTATATATTCATACGATGAAACAGTCCCAATACTTATGACCAGCACTACACCGATGCACCACAGAGCAAACTGTAGTAAGCCTCAGTAAGGGGCTTAACCTGAATGATTCCAATAAAACAAATTTTGCAACTCTGTTAAAAACCAAAAACCGACAAAATGTACAAGACCCAGAAGGGGGAGGGGAAAAAAAAAAAAAAAGAAGACTGTGGGGGTGTTGCCCGTCAGCATCACCATGGCAACAGTGAAAAGGCAAGGGCTTCCTGAAAAAGTGGTTCCAGATTAAAAGGTTTACAGACCCCTGCTTTTAACCTTGACATTTGCACTTATTAAAAATTTACATACATTTCTCCAGTGAGAAATTACCAAACCAAAGTGCATGTAAAATTTTTTTGAATGACAGGCCAAAATAATTTTTTAGGCTGCTTAATTTATGGATTCATAATCATGTTAAGTGTAATACGAATAAATACTGCCAGATAGCGAACAGTCGAGCTTGCACCTTTTGGTTTTACGGGAATCATACCTGAAGCCTAAGACGAAAGCAACCAAATTTCAGAGGGCACATGAAATGCTTCTAGGAAAATTTCAGATTGAGAAGTCAGCCAATTACCCGCAGACATCTTTTAAAGCAGTGTTTCCCCTACCATTATATGCATGGGCGGCATACCCTTTCTCTCTGTCCCCCCCCCCAAATAAAGAGAGTTTACTCATTATTTACCCAATTTTATTTCAGCCTACCATGACAATCATAACTGCATTCAATAAAACAGCTGCACTCCTCTGCTTCTGAGGGAATGGATTCACCTGTTCACACTAACACACCTCAGGGCAGCTAAGCACAGAAGCCTGTTGATCCAGCAATATGCAAGTTTCAATGCAAGTCTGCGCCACAATGTAACTAGTTGAATTCCAACTTAAGCCTACCATTTGTTCAGCTGGACCATTAATACCAAAACTACACCTCTACAAAAAAATTCTCTCTCTCAATGACCTTTGTGTGATGTGGTCTACATGTGAAATGGGAGATTTCAACTAGGAAAAAACTGTAAACCACCCGTGTAGCCACTGGTGTGCCAGGAGGTGCTGGTGCCATCTGATTTGATGCTCGTCTGTCATTTTTTTTTCTTAAAAGGTCACAGGCCAAGTCCACTATGTGCCTTAAGGTCACTGCTAAATGTAGTTTTTTCCACTTGAAATCTTGGCTAGGGTATGCAGAGAAGGGAGCCGACTTAATGTTCTTTGTGCCGCAGCACACGATTAAAAAAAAAAAAAAGTAAAAAAAATAAAAATAATTCAGGCCTTTGTTTTGACAAGATAATTTCACAATATAACATCTAGTTTCTCCATTTTAACAAGAATTGTTTCTCAATACATCATCAGTATACCTAGTTTTGCAGGTTGCACTTGAGCCCAAGACGAGTAGATACACACACCTGTGGTGTTGACTGTAGCTTTGATTAAAGCAACAGCTTCTTTTTCAAGAGACGCGCGAATAAACACAGCTGATACAGGTGCAATAAAAATTATTCCACCCCAATTGCAAATTGGATTTACTGGCAAAATTGACAAACTTTCAGCTGTTTGTGATGAACAGATTAAACAACCACATTTTAAAAAGCTCAACACAACTTATTACAAGTGGTTTCCCCAACTTTAACAAAAAAATGCCACTTTTGATGACTACTGCAGTCTCAAAATTATTCAACCACCTGAATAGATTCCGTCATAAGAGAACAATTGCAAATCAGGTGTTGTCTCAAAAATTATTCAACCACCTGAATAGATTCCGTCATAAGAGAACAATTGCAAATCAGGTGTTGTCTCAAGCACACCTAATGCAGCTAATCAAGAGTTTCATTAGTTGCATCAGGTTTGCTTAAGATAGAACACATCAAATACTTGCACTTGCTAAGGGTTTGCTGACAGTGAAATTTGACTGCAGATATATGGCTGTCAATAGAGGAGATAATTGCCAGGTACAAACAAGGAAAAGGATACAAAAAGGTAGCACAGGCACTGAATGTTTGTAGAGATAAAGTTGGAAGAATAGTTCGCAAGTTCGAGTTTAAGGAGGAGCGGCTACAGTACCAGGATGTGGTAAGAGGAAGAAGCGATCAATGGCTGTCACCAGATTCCTGAGGAGATGGGTGGTCAAAAATCCTCGAGTGACTGCAGGAGACTCGCAGCAAGACTTGGAGGCAGGAGGCACTGAGATTTCAGTTTGCACAGTAGGGCGCATGCTAAACTTAGAAGGTCTCCATGACGTACAAGACATACTCCACAACTGATCCAAAAGCACAAGCTCCAATATGCGCAAAACCATATAAATAAGTCACAGAAGTTTTGGGATATTGTTCTGTGGAGTGGTGAAACTAAACTGGAATATTTCGGGCTTATGAATCAGTGGTATGTCTGCAGGAGGAATAAAGAAGCATATGCTGAAAAGTACACCCTCCCGACAGTAGAGAATTGTGGGGGCTTTTTGATGATTTGCGGCTGCCTTGCTTTCTCTGGCACTGAAAATCTGCAAAGTGTGGAGGGCATGAGAATTCAGTCAAGTACCAGGATATCCAAGGAGGAAATGTCATGCCATCTGTACGGAAGCTGACGTTAGGGCATCATTGGACCTTCCAAGAGGACAATGATCCTCAGCATACCTCAACATCCACCAAGGCTTGGTTTCAGAAGTAGTCTGGGAAGATTCTAGGGTGCACATCCCAGTAGCCTCACTTGAACCCCATTTAAAAAAAAAAAAAAAATCTCTGGTAGGATTTGAAGGCAGTTGCACCATGCAAACCTAAGAATATTATTAAACTGCAGGCCACTGTCCATGAGGATTCCTTAGCAATGCTGCCAAAAGCCGACATCTGCCTATGAATCACATTTCCAGCACGTCATAGTGGCAAAAGGGTGCTCTACTAAGTATTAAAGATGTTTGTCATGAAGGGGTTGAATAATTCTGAGCCTGCAGTAGTCATTAAAAGCAGCATTTTGGAGAAGCTCAGGGTTTCCTCCAGGATTTTTTGAAACTGTGGCGGAGGGTTTCAGTGCCAGGTCAAAACTCTGCATTATCAGGTGTGGCCAGTTTTCATTGATCAGCACACAGGTGATGTAATAATTGAAGTCTATGTGCACAAAGGTTTATCAGGTTCACGTGCATGATGGTGGATTTCACATTTAATATAACAACCGATTATGACTCTGGACTCCTTAATTGGAATTAAACAATCATGAAGCCACAATTAGGTAGAGCAGGATGTGCTCACAGCAAACACAGAAGTTAACATCATAGTTTATTGTTTTGCAAACAAAATATTTGTTGAACAAAATATTTTTCCTGTAATCGTTGCACGCATTGCATGAAGAAAAAAAAAAAGCAGCGCATTTTACTGCTGATGGCAAATTTTTATTCATTGGAGAACGTGCTCATCAAGCAAAATGATTGGCGACAGGTCAGGAACTATTAGCGCTCATTTTAACTTAACAAGGAAAACTGGTGACACCTGCATGTCCCAAGTATTTTTGGAGTTTATGTAAAGTCATTTTACATAGGCATGGCGGCTTTTATTTTGCTGTGGCAATGCGCCACAATCAATTACATGTAGCAGAAACCCTGAAGCAACTTGCAATATTTTTCGGGTTGAGATATTTAAATTTTTCTTGTTTGATTTGTTCATTGCAAACAGCTGAGTTGGTAAATTTTGCCAGTAAACCTAATTTGCAACAGGGGTTGAAAAATTCCAATTGCAACTGTACATGCCCTGTGCAAATCAGTATATGCATCTAAAAATATACACAAGATGGAAAATGTTTATGTGTACTGAACGCAAGATGCACTATCTGGCCCAAAAAAAAAAAAAAAAAAGAAAAGTTCCATGCTAATTTTGTTGGACCATGCTTAGCTTTGATAACATACATTCATCGCTGCATCACATCAACAATCTTAGATTTTACATTTATTTCCATTTATTGTCAACAGGACTCCAAAGTGGTCATTTCATGTGTGAAAATGATTACTCATTCTAACAGGATCGCAATTTGAGCACAATAAATACTGGCACTGTCATCCTGGAATAAGCCTGTGCAGTCAAAAATTTTAAAAAATCCAGTGCCATTCAGAACTTTCAGGTAGTCTGCACTCCAGACGTTTTGCTGCACATCATCGCTCAGCCAAGACCAAACCAACCGAAGCAGCGCCAGATCATAATACTGCCTCCAAAGGCTTGCACAATGGGCTCTACACAGTAGGGGAGCATTGCTTCAAGGCTTCCTCTCTTACGCTGATGCACCTGTAGCTCTAGAAGAGGATAACTCCGGACTGACCACATGACCTTTTTGCATTGCCCCACAGTTCAATCTTTATGCTCCCTAAATCTTGCTAGTTCTTGTTGCATTTTGTACGTGGAAATGCTAAGTTTCACAATCAAACACAGCCATTTTTTTTAAAACAATGATACTTCACAAAGCAATTTTGTGATCTCCAATCAAAATCATCCATGATTTTTTTCTGACCCATTTCTTCCGCAAAGTTGGCAGTTCATCATTATCCTTCCAAGTTTTATTAATGCACTGCACAGCGCTTGACCCAATTCCAGTGATTTTGACCATCGCCTCAGTTGTTTTGCCTCAAGGGGAGGCAAACAGGGCAAATGACTGGCCTGCATCAAGCACACTAGCATCTATTCCACTGCAATGCGTTCCATCTTCCAACAAGGTAGTTTAAGAAATGAGAAGCTACACACAGCATCTAATAGAATTGTTGCCAGCTAAAACATCAATCATTGGAATTATTATTTAATCATAGGCACTTTGGACTTAAATAAGCTAAAGCCCATCAGCGACTATATTTGGCCAAGCAGTGTATAAATTCCATCAGCATGTGTGAGTGGCGGCACCAGAGATTTTCTTCTTGCTGGTGCTATAGTGGGCCAGAATCATTCAATGAGGGGGCTCATAGATGTATGGTATGGTAGGCTTTATTTAGGCTAAAGCCGGATGCACGGCATTCAAAAGTAAGTTTCAGATATGTTTTTACCAATGCCTCTATTGATTCACAAAACAAGAGTGATTTTTGTTCGTATTTAATACAGTGACGATTCTAGAAAATTTCAAAAGTGGGCCACGACCGTGGCTGGAGTATTCAGTTCAACGGGATGCATCATTTTGCTTTTCTTGCAGGAAATGTTTCTGCTGATGAGAGGGATGCTGCTTTTACCTCGCGTGGTTTTACCAACAAGAAAGCAGCACTCGAGCGTGACGGAAGTTACGGAAACATACATCCAGCCACAGTCATATACAGGCATATACAAAAGTGTCTTGCTGCTGACAATTTTGACAAAAATCTTTGTTAAAGACGATTTTTCCTATCAATCCACGCACTAGAAAAAAAGGATTCGCGCCAAATCATATAGCCCATTTAATGCGTAGTTGCTGGCGCACTGAAATCTTTGTTTAGTCCTAGATGGTCCAATATGAGCAGAGCCCACAGTGTCGTGTGGGAAAGTGGACGGTCCCGCCCACATCATTATGCTTGAGCAGAAACCCTATGTGGGAAGGAGCCAGGAGTGATGGACAGGCTACTCACCATCTTGTTCTACTGCCTTTCCGTTTAGTTGTGCCCATTGCTTTGGTCCACCAGTATGAGTGTTCTGCAGAGGAGGAATTCACACCAGAAAAACCATATTGTTAATGAGTAGGTCAAACAAACAAAGGAAAATGTGCTATAAATGGATGAGTGGAAGAAATAAAGTTAAAAGGAAAACCAGCGTAATGGATACAACAAAATTTTCTTTTGCCTTCTGTTGCCAGTAGCAACAGCTCCACAGTGGTCTGCATGGTTTTGCCATAGTGTTTCTTAGTCACTACCAGAATAGCTGTTTGGCAAGTGGAACCAAAACACACAATCTGGCAGTTATGGCTACTGCAGCACAACGACAGAAAGCTTTGTAAGCCATGGCAGCAACATGCCTGGAAGGGCAGAAAGACGATTCCAAGGCGTTTTAAAAAAAAATAAATAAATAAAAATAAATAAATAAAAAAACCTTTTACACAAGGCTTGTTAATGTAAATAATCCTAAGTGATTTGGTCAACTGACCCTCAGGAGTTACTGTATGTTCATAAGTCATTAAGAGAAGGCCTAGCACAGGCTTTGCAACTGGGGGGGCCACAGTAGGTCTGGTACAGGCTTCGTAACCCGTGGCAACAGCAAACCTGGTAAAGGCTTTTTAACACATTGCAACCACATGCCTGGCATGAGCTTCAAAACCCATCAGAACAGCAGGCCTGGCATGGGCCTCGTAACCCATGGCAACAGCAGCCCTGATAAAGAATTCCTCATCGTTCACCAATGTACAGCTCAAGTCTAGTATTAAACGAGACACACCACAACTCAGGAATAGAACCCGAGTTCACTTGCCAATTGCACCTCCAATACAGAAAAGGCTAGGACTGTATGGAAAATGTACATAAAACAGAAAGCTGCGATCTCTAAATTTAAGTTGACCCGCAATCCATCCTAGTCAGTATGACGATATCGAGCATTGTCAGGTAATCATTTTATTTGTGAATTTACATCCAATTCTGCAATTCAGGCCTGCAATGCATTCCAAAACAAAAAGTAGTGACAAGATCAATTTCGGCCCAGCAATGGGGTAAAACATTTGAATAATGATGTGACTTAAAACACCTGATGTTGGTGGCTGCTATTAAACATGATTCGGCAAAAAAGTAGCATCCAGGAAACGCAAAGTCCTTCAGGAGTAATGACAAGCCAAAGATTGCACATTTGCCCACACATGCTTGAGAAAATCATTGAAAAGCTTAAAAAACAAGGTTCCTGAAAGAAACAAAGGAAGAAATTTGGGTTTTTTGCCCTCTACAATGCATAACACCAAAAAAATTTGAGGAATCATGAGGAATTTCTGTGTATGAAGGGCAAGGGCGCAAGCCTAAAGGCCCAGTCACACAGCAAAAACGCATGAATTACGCATGAATTACGCACAGATTTTCGTTTCTGCGCGGAGCGTACGTCGTATGCGTAATTCGTAGGTGGAACGAACGTGGACTGTCAGTGATTGTAAGTGGATGTGCGTCGAAGGCGGTTTGTGCGTGATTTTGAGTTTTGAACGGTTCAAAAATTTTCCGACGCACAACTGTGCGTTGGTGTGCGTCATTCATGAGTTGGCATACGTAGTTTATGCGTCGAGTATGCGTAACTATGCGCGGGACACTCGTCGGCCGTCAGTGCTTATGCGTCAGAACTGGTTTGAATCCGCGCACGTCCACGTCCGTCCACTGATGCCCCACGTTCATATCACGCATGAAACGCGCACGTATCACGTTCATTCCACTGACATCCACTAACAATCAATTATAAAACTGACGAATAACTGACATATCACTGACGGAAAACGCATAACGACGCACATCCACTGACGAGTGACGCATTTCCGACGCACGACTGACTGACAGAAAACTGATGATTCACTGATGTTCCACTGACGAACCACTGACAACTCACGTATGTATTTTGGCATATAAAAGCAGCCATTTCGGGCACTTTTGCCATTCCAGACCTACGGGACCTCCTAGCAGCAGCACCAGCAGCAGGTTTTTCAGCAGCAGCAGCAGCTTCTGGTGGATCTACATGGACTTCTTCTTCAGCAGCTTTCTTCTTCTGCACCCTTGTCTTTGAGGGCAAGCGAGCTTTCCTGGGTGGCATCTCTTGAAGTGTTCTTGATTGGCGAAAGGTACTGAGGAACTCCCGTCGTTCACCGCTTTTTATATGCGCTGAACCGAAGCGATAGTGACGCCGAAGGTGCGTTTTTCGTGCGTGCTCCGCCGGTGATTCATGCGTCGGGCGTGCGTCGAATGTTCGTGGAATACTGCGCCGTGTTTGCTATTATGCGTCGACGTGCGCGATATGTCAGTGATTGTAAGTGATACACGCATGGTTCATGCGCGATTCATGCGTGATTCGTCCGAGATTTCTACCCCTGACACCCCGAAAAATTGGTTAATTTCTCAACGCACAAGCACGCACAAACCCAATCTGTGCGTGATTTGTGAGTGATTCGTGCGTGATCGGCTGTGTGACTGGGCCTTAAGGTGTACATCATGATCTTTGATAACTCAGATAGCACTGCATCAAGAAGTGATATTTACACGGGCTCAGGATTACTTCTGCAAACCTTTGTCAAGCACGGCAATGGGTAGCTACATCCACAAATGCCAGTTAAAATTTTATGGCTAAAAAGGAAGCATTAGGTAAGTGATTCTAAAACTCAGTCCTAGCACCCCACTGTATGCTGGTTTTTGTTTCAACCACAATTGCAATCTTAGGATTTTAACAAGCTGTTGATCTCCCTGCAATCCATGTTTAGAACAGTTATGTACCATCTTAAGCCACATATTGATGAGCATATTCCATTAGGGATATGAGGAGTAAAAACCCTGAACATATTGGCCCTCATTTATCAAACTTCTGTAGGAGCTGATGTAGATTCTGGTCTAAATATCAGCGTTCGCCAGGTGTCACGTCTGATTTACGAAAAGTGAGTACGTCGCTGATTTCGGTGTTGATAAATCTGGCGGCTGAAACCATCGCAATTTAAATGACACGCCCCTATAAAGATGAGCTCCGGGAGGCATAGTCCTGCCCACTTTACGACATGGACTCTCGAAAGACGGCAAAGAAGAAAGAACTTCACTGAGGAGGAAATATAAATCATCACGTCCGAGGTGGAGAAAAACAAAATCATTTTATATGGACGCCTTAAGAGTGGCATAAAGGGAGCCCAAAGGCTGCAGTTTGGAAAACCATTGCTGCTGCGGTAAACACCGTTGAGGTGCGACGTTTTATTTAATTAATTAATAAATAAGAGACTTATTTAAGTGCGTCCAAGCACAAAAATTGATCGAAATTTGCGTTAAGACGCCAAGATGCACATTTCTCCATTGTCCACACTTATTTTAAGTGTATCCAAAGCTTAATTTCTTTCTTGGCCAAACATATTTTGAGCGTGTTCACAATGCTGGTTATCAATTCCAATATATAACTTTTAGAAGCTGTCGAGAAGTTAAAATCTGCTTCTTGTGACAGATATGGGTCAATTTATTTCGCCCCCAATGCAATCAAATAGCAAAGACAATTCTAGGTATAGAGCACGTTCTGTGTACCTATAACAACTACTTGTCCAAAACATCAGTTTACCTGTGTAAAAACCTTATCTACAAGTGAGGAATAGAGTTAATTTGGATACCAGTGGATCCACAATGAACTCTACTTTCCAGTGATATATAATAAGTTACATCTATGTTGAGATTTCAAGTACTCAGGATGCTTGAATGACATTTCATTAATTTGAAAAAATTGCTAAATTTGACCCTACCTTGGCAACTGAGCATTCAATTAGATTTACCAAATCACCTGCTTTAAATTGCAAAGAATACCTCTTAGTTCATCATAGATTTAGCAGAATCGTACATTTTCTCATCATCATAATCTTTTTTTCTTTGTAACCAGCCTGAAAATAACGGCTTAATTTTTCCGTCCAACAATGTCCATCCATAACAGTGCAAATTTCTCCTTACTGGAGAGTGCAATCGTAATTATATCAAATATCTACTAATAAGGATTGTGTGTACAAGGTTTGCCCCTGAAATTCTGACTGGCCCCTGAACCACAGAAGTTTTACTCTTTCCGTCCCACAAAGTACTAGGACTAACTGGTATCAAAATTTTTCTCAGATGTTAAAATCAGGATTGGATTTCAATTTGTCTGGTGACAAATTCCCAAAGTGGGATTGTCCCACAATGTCAGTCCATCACAATAGTAGTATGAACAATGCTGTGTAATGTGTTAAGATGTACTTTAATCCATCTGAGCCCTTTCACCTTTTTGGAGTTAATGTGGTCATTGAAGTTTGCAGAGCTGTCGTTTTAATTTTAAAGGTCCCCTACTATGCTGTATTTAGTTGTTTAAAACATGTCCAATGATGTGAAGAATTCAGTTAAAAAAAAAAAAAAACAAAAAAAAACACATTTAGGCCTAGAGAGACCTCTTCTCTCACCCAGTCTGTGCCGGCCTGAAACACGAGCTGTTTTGAGTAGGCGGGGAGGCTATGACAATGAGGCACTGCTCTGATTGGTTGCTTGGCCGCTTCGATTCCGGGGGAGGATGCAGACCCAAAAAAACCAGGAAAACAAGATGACAGATATTTCAGGACAACTCTCCGTGGCATGTTTTGCTGGGAGACCGTACTTGATTGATCCCGAATCTGACCCCAAACAGGAGGAGAAAGCCATTGAAGTATTGTAGCGACGTTTACAGCAGGATTTCAATGAGTGGCAAGTTGAAATTTTAGTGTTTTGCTAGTACTCTATCGCCTTGCATGCATATGATTGTAGCTGTACTGTTATATAGTCATGTTATATACCCACTTGGCTGTCTGGAGGAAACTCTTAATAGCTCCTGTTAACCATTTCCACCAAAATGAAACGCAATTCCAACACCAAGCTACTACATTAGTTCAGAACAAGAACACAAACTGTGTAAGCGATGCTTCTGTGGAGCAAGTGACTCGGAAACCTCTATAGAAAATATCCGTATCTGATCTTCACTTTTTTGGCAGAACAATTTTCAAAGGCGGATGAAATTCCCCCGTGGCAATGCAGAGAAATGGTTTGTTATACCATAGATGTTATGGTGCGTTTCGCGATTGCATTCACCGCGGTAGCCTCGTAGAGCTAACTCACACAACGGCAAAGTACTCGGCTGACCCTGGTCATGGATAAGTAAAAGGATCGTTTCACAGTAACAGTCAACAAACCCAAACACATTCCTCGAGCTCTGAAAAACCTCCGTCTGGTCTAACTGCACAGCCCAACTTTGCAGACACATACAACACCTTCTCCATTAACTTCAACTGTAGTGGCTATAATCCAGCAACGTTGTGATGAAACTGCCACATCGATGCTTAGCGAAGTAAGAAGCATACCGATCAGAATTTCTGTATACAAGCTAACCAGGAGCATTATTTAAGGCGCACAGCAAGGAAACTAATATGCAGTAGCTAGTTACCGAGTGTTTATAACAGAGACAAACGTTGCCCTGCAATACAGGTTTTATAGACCGTAAGTTCCGTTATCGTGAACTGTTGTACCAAGCATCCAATTTACAAACAAGTATAAAAAGTTAGCTTGATATAAGGCTTATGTTCACACACCTTCTGTTGAATGTCTCCTCGATATTATTTACTCTTGCATATTTAGCACATGAACATTTGCAACAGGAACTTAGCTACACAATGCCACAGCCACATTCAACAGGCCATCACATTGGGTAGGCTTATTCAGTAAAGCGACTTACTGCTGGTGTGTCTGTGAGTCACAGACAGTTGCTACCGATCCAGGCTTAATCTTCAGATATTTTACAAAGCCTGCGTTTGAGACCAGCTGTTCGTTCCAACTATCGTAAGCAGTCCTGCTAGCCACCCGTAACACGTTGGCTTCACTTACACGTCATTATTTGCTGTTATATCATTGCCTACAGCTGGTGGCTCTGAGCGCTTCATCGATGCAAGTTCTCCATATTTGAGAAGCAGCTGAGACACATAACCTGTGTCGAATTATCCTTTATTGACAAAGCGGTCTTCAGTGAAATGGCAAACACAAACAGCTAACGTTCCCATTGTGTGTGGCCATTTGCCCCCAGCAAACAAAAAAGCTACCCACTGATTTCTGGTGGCATCGTCTTTTAGAAGAGAAAATAGATGTGCTCTTTTTTTGCATCTTGGAAGAAAAAAAAAAAAAAAAAGGAGCAGCTTGGGCAGACATACTGACTAAAGAGCACCTCAAAAGATCCGTAGTTGTTCTTGTTTTGTATTTCCAGAAGTGTAGACACTACTAAGGCGTAATATGCACCGCCGTTGTTTGTGCCTGCTATAATAGTTTCTGGGGTGGGCAGGTCCAGCTCTGTGATTGGCTCTGGCTAGGTCTGTACTAATTGGACGGCACAACCTGACGTCAGGTTTTGCCCAGATCTTGTGAAGATCTTGGGACAAGCTGTTCAGAAAGGAAATCACGTTCTTGGATTATGGCAAAACCCCTGAATATTATGTTTAGAAACTTTTCAGAGGTTGAGTATGGACATCCAACAATATAACATTGCTTGTATGTATTACAGGGATGTGAGCAGTGATTTTTTAAAAAAAGAGGAAATTCTGGAAATGGAAATGATAACCCTGATCCCAACAACGTATAGTTGTCGGGGGGAGGGTATTGGAGGGTGTGCCCTCCCATTGGCGGAGAGCCTCCCCCTTGAAATTTTTTTAAAAAGAAGCATAAATGGTGGCATTTAAAGCATATTTCAGGTCTTTTCTAAAAGAAACAAGAGCGAGTTTTGCAAAATGTCACCATATAAAACTTGAATACTTCTCACAAATGAAACAAATCTGAATGAAATTACAAAATTTATTAAAAGTAGACCTATGCAAAATAAGCGTCACATGCACTGAACAAAAATGCAGCAAAATTGCAGACAGGCAGATTAACTCCTTTTGATGAAAACAAACTTATAAATAACTTTGGCACTAAGTGAAGGTATCCTCATAATTGATTATTTTACATTGGTTTGAAATAATTATATATCAACAAGATTTTTTAAAAAATGGTTACAATAATAAAACTCAATTGCTTTTCAGAAATAGCTATTTATTTGTTTCACATTTTCATGTCAAATGTTTAGCCATTTTTTTACAAGACGTGAAAAAAAGACAGTGGCACCTTGCCCTGTGCATGACCCAAGTCTATCCAAAACAAAATACATTTCATTTGAAAAAATAAGCATTAATTTGCCATTGCAAATTTGCCTTTATAAAAAAATTAAAACTTTCATTGAATGTCAAAACAATAATTAGGTAACAGAAAAAATAGGTATTTCAATGTCCAATGTTCAAAGAATCAGATAAGTATCAGATGCAAGGTAGTCATGTAGATCTAAATAAAAAGAATTGTCAACGAATTTGTCAGGTGCGCAGACTAAGACCTCACTTGAAATGGCAACAGAAAGATCGATGAAATTGTCAGCATACCAGTTCCTAAATATTTCAGTTTATTTTCTCAACTTACAAATTGATATGTTGCATAAAAGGTATATCTGGAATAGATTTGATGAACTTGCATACAGTTACAAAAGGCGTAACATTTTTCAACAGCAATATTGGATATGTAGCCTAGGTGCGCAGACTTAGCCCATTGAATTTTACCTTCGGCTTCCTCGCCAAAATAAACATGGAATAAGTTAAAGAAAAAGGGCCTTTGTCTATTTTCGTAACATCAGATTTCCATTCGGTGTCTATTTTCGTAACATCAGATTTCCATTCGACACACTGCATGTTTTCACTATGTGCATTGTAGATCTAGGCGAGCTCCTAGCATTGCGTTTTACGCTGATTCAGCGAGACTAAGCATTCAACATCACTGTACGGAGCTTAGAATGGCGGGAAATTGCATCACTTCCGCGCAGTGTTGGACTTTGCTTGCTATCACGTTATTTCACGATATGATTTAAAATTTCTTTTTACTTCTCAAAATTTAATCCGCAGAAATTATATTTTTACGCGAAAATAAATTGTGAAAAACGCGAATTTCCGCGTTCACGTGGAGATTTCACACCCCTGGTGTTACCAGAATGATCAGCATAATGGGTCTCCTTCAAGACCCGAAATGACAGATTCCCCATGTGGGAAGGTCCCTCAGTGTCTGTCCATCACAATGGTATGAACAATGCTGCATAAAGTGTATGACATTAATTCATGTAGTTAGATCCACCTGAGCAATTTCACCAGTTTGCTGTTAATATGTTCGTTGAATTTAACAGAGTAGTAGTTCTTATTTCCTTATTTGTATCTCAACGTTTATTCAAAATAATAACATCCATAACTGTCGATGAACCTGAGGCCATATAGTCATGTTGAAGGGTGCCGGATGAATGCAGAGTGTTCAAGTCGTTGTTCTTCTGAATATCCATTGCTTACAATAATATTTTGTTTGTTGTGGATTTTACGGCTGATCATAAAAATGTCCCACAGTGTCTGTCCATCACATGTCCAATGTCCCACAATGTCTGTCCACCACACATATTTCATCCATTTTGCCTGCTTTATGGTAGACTTCCTGGAAAAGTTTTCCATGGGGCTTTAGCACTACTAAGTTGTAGTAAACTGAATTAAGTTTTTTCTTTTTCTGCACAGTAGTTAGTTGGAACATAAAATGAAATTATGCAGCTGCTTGCAAATGACAAAATTATGAAGTTGCCAATGCCGACTACCCAATATTGAGAAACACCCCTTAATTTGATTATCTCCGATAGTATGGGCAATTCTTACGTAAAACGTTGGTGGTCTTCCCCTGTGTGAACATTCGGCTTTGTGGTTCAGTGATGACTAATGTAGCAGAAATAAAAATGTTCATGTTAATTGAAAATAGACTTAAGCGTAAATTGATAGTTCCAGTGAAAAGATGGTTTCCACACCTCTTGTTCTCAGTTGCATAGGTTATGTACTTCGTAAAAAAAGGTTTTGGAAAGACTTATTTTTCTCTCTGGGTGTTACACATATGATGACCAGCATTGTGAATACGCTCACTTATAAGCGTGGCCAAGAAAAAAAATTCAGCATTGGCCACACGTGTAAGTGCAAATAATATTAACCTGAATAAATTCAATTAATAGATCCATGATATTTCAGGTTAAATAGTCTACATAATTGACAATCCAAATATTTGTAGGTTAGAAAAGTGGTCCGATTTTAAGATCGCCACCAAAAAACGGGTTGCGGCACGGACCGGTGGAGGCCAATCAGGCTCAAACCTCCAGCTGTCACCGTTCGAGGAGCGCATGACAACACTAATAGTTGGGGAGTCTCCACCGCCTCGATCGGAGCTGCATGAGGGTAATTGTTAAAATACAGTCTGTACGCACTTTTGATAAATGAGGGCCATTGTGCTTATTCTTCAACATTGTGAGGATTTTCAGGCAAAAACATTTTGCAAGATGGCTGGTAAAAATTCATTGCATTTTTCATTTTACAGAAGGCTGTTCCATTCCTAAACCAGCAAAATTCATCTGTGCCTTTGGGCTTGGTTCTGAGTGGCACCTCTGTAGGGTCTGCAAACGCTGATGCGTCGGGGAGCCCAGAGGCTGTAAGTGACAAATGGCTGATAAGCTTGGTCCAGAGCTATGCCTCACAGCAATAAAACTTTTGTGGACACGAGCGAATAGATTACAATCTGTTCCCCCATCCTTCCTATTCGTTCGTGCTCGTCAATTGACTTATTGTGAGTTTCAAGATGGAGGCGACTGGAAACTACATCGAGGTACTGTTTGCATAAATAGTATTTTTTAATAAACACCCGTGCAAGTTCTCAGTGCCTCGTTTTAAATGTCAGGGCCCTCGGAATTCTACCAATGAAGTGTGGAGCTACTTTGAGCCTTGTTAATGATGAAAAAAATAGCGATTTCTTTGCATGGCAACGCGATGCCCGATTCACAAACATGGTAAGCCGGTTGGGAGCTTCGGCTAAAAAGCCATTTATTTCAAAAAGTTGCGTGCGTACGGAGGTGTGGTATTCGACAAAAGTTAGTACTCATGATCAATTTTCAATACACCCCAAGTCAATTTCACATTGGAATTCTCCTTTAAGAGGATAAATAGCTGCTCTCACGGTTGCAAGAAAAACCAGCGTACACAGTGTGGCGACAAGACAGAGTTTTAGAACCACTGCATTAGGTTAACCGTGTCCAGAAGCAACGTAAACTTCCCTGGGCTTAGAGGAAGCAGTGAAAGGCCATCCCTCAGTGTACAGATGTATTGCAATTAGCCAAATCATTATTTCATGGCTTTTGTTTTTTAATAGTAAATGGACACCATGCGCTCAGGACCAAAGAACCCAACGGGCCTATGGGGCTTGCATCGCTCACCTGGTTTGACATTGTAACTCTTCTTCTTAGTTATGCAGAATTATAGACTAAAACATCAGCCTGCTGTGCGACATGCCACCATATTCCTGTCATCATCTAAACCAAGTTATGAAGTGACGTTGATCGCAAACAATTCGTTGTAGCAGTACATTCAGTATTAACTTTGTGATATCACTCTAGTTTAGTATAAGAAAGGTTAGTGAGTCAATTTTGAGAGTACCATACTAAATGGATGTTTAATCCATCAGCATTTCAACTTCATGTGGATCCAGACTTTGAACTTTCCAAATCCGCCCACTGCAAATTGAGGCCCTCCATGCGAGAACCAGTTATGTCACTTTTTTTTTTTTTTAAATAAGCTTCCAGTATAAGATAGAGATGTCTGTTGGTCCATCGTGTGGGAAATCTCAAAATCTCCAAGAAGTGACATAACTGGGTCTTGCATGGAGGGCTTCAAATGAGAAGCCAAAAATGTGTCAGCAAATCAGCTACAGGACAATCATACTGGGCTATGAATCGTCCTAATATATAGCACTTGGTCAGGACTTTGAGGTGAACATAAGCATTAAGTTTGATCCTTGCCAAGTGGCAAAACGTCTAAAACGGGTCAGCCAACCAAAGACCAGAACAGCCATACTGGATCCCACACTGACCCAAAAATAATACCGAGTGAGGGCCATAGGACAGACATTTGCACCAGGCCTGATCAAAATCTAACCATTGGAACTTCAGAAGTTGTTGAACATGATCACCCAATCATTGGATTTTGAATGGAGTAAAAATAAAAAATACTTGGTGTTGAAATTGTGTCAGCCAATCGGAGGGAAGGCATGTTGAATTACAAATCGAACCAGCTTTGCATATCAGCAATGTGGTTAGTTTGTGAAAATGAAAAATGTTCAACATTCGATAACTTGAACTTTTTGGTGTTATCTGCACCGAGAATTCTGTTCATTTGCAAGAAATGATCACAGATTAAATCTATTAAATTTTTTCAGATTTAAAAGGCCAAAGGCACGGACCCACCTCCTGGTTCGCTGGCTGAGTCGGCTTCTGAAGATTGGAGACAGATTTCTGAGAAGGCAGCTGAGGCAGCGACTCCAGCGGCTGTGTGATTGATGCAGTAGAACTGTAGGGGCGAGAGCAAAGGAGAGTAAGAGGCTATGCATGGAGCAAGAGACACAAATACACTTGATCAATTTTAAATACCTCGCAAGGCACATTTTGCAAAAGACCCAGTGCTTCTGTTATGACTTGAGATGTGGGTTATTCCATATTGAATCACTCAGTTTCAGGAAAATGTCCTGGGTCACCCTTTAAGATTCTCCTGAATATAATTTATGTTAGCTCCTTGACCTTAATGATGGTAAAATATTAAGCATTAGGTCAAGATCTCTTAACATTATGCAACGGTAGGTCTTTAAAATATAACTACATTGTACAGTTTTTTCTGAGCGAGCCCCCCGGACCAACCTGAGACGGCCATTTCTCCTCCAATACAACAAGCACAAATTTGAAATCGTGTGTTTATAGCTAACTTTTTCTGAAGAGTTGGGGATGCTTTATGTAGTATATTTATTGAAATAAAAATACTTAAAGGAGGCACAGTTTTGCTGTGCATTTTTTGCCATTTTCAGAGGCCTGCAGATGGAAAGGTATACAAGATAGGCTTGAATTGACAGGATATTTGAACTCTTCAGAAAAACTGCGCCTCAAACATATGATTTCAAAGTTGTGCTTGCCACATAAGAGTAGAAATGGCTGTCTCAAGTTGGCCCGAGGGACTCGTTCAGAAAAAAACAGTAAAATCAATATTTTAAAGGCCTATAGTTTAAAAGAGTTCAAAGATTTTGAGCTAATACTTGATATTTCACCATTTAGGTCAAGAAGCTAGCATTCATTTTTTTTCAGGGGGATCAAACAGGCTGACCTGGAATCCCTCTGGTGATTTGTCAGTGACCCATTTACATGTGCCAGATATCACTGTCCACAAAATCCTGGCACGATGATGCAAAATAACCAGAATAAGCCCAATGACCACAGAATAATCCTCAACCTTGTTCCTGAGGATTCTGCAACCCTGCCAGTTTTCATTACAACCCAAATTTAGCGCATCAGGTTCTGCCATAGCAGTTCAGTGAGATCTCTGGCTGTTCAATGAGGTGTGCTTTGTTAGGCCTGGAGTAAAAACCAGCAGGGGGGATTATCTCCAGGAACAGCATAGGGGAGCGATGCTGTAAAATGATTCAGTCGAATCCATCCCACATTTAGTAGGATTCCAGGTTTTGCCCAGAGCAGTTATTCCACGAACACCCGAATCCAGCTTTGCATTGGGTACTGCGTGCAAAAACAAGATGCGGAGCTTTCACTGATGAAAACTACAGGTGTTCCATTTAGACGAGCACACGATCGCAAGAGGCTTAAGGTTTTGGAAAATCAAAATTCTTTAAATTGAAATACATAATTTTTAAAAATTATTTTCCATGAATTAAAATGGCTAATTACTGTGATTGTTGCAAGGAATTAATAAATAACTACTTAAACGGGCTTAACTTCTATATTCAAAAAAAAAAACACAACAAACAACAAAAAAATAGGGCAAGTAATGCAAGCTGTCTAATTGGTACATGCCAGAACACCGTGTAACATCCAAAACACGGTCTACTGCTGCAAGCATACTTTCCCCCCAGCTGCTGCTTCTGCGCCAGCTAGGGGCCCCAACTCACGCCGGGTCCGCAAAATGTTGTGGACTGGCACATGAAAACATTAGCGTTGCGGTTCCAGCACAAGTAACTGGCTGCAATAATTAAAAGCCCTCTCAGTTTGCAGTTCATGGAAAGTGAACAACTTGAACTTACTAAACATCATCCCTACAAAATGATATTCAGAATCAGAGGGGGGGGGGGGGCGGAGTAATTGGACATTAAAAAAAAAAAAAAAAAGTATAATAATCATCATATGCATATCAGAACCACATCATGGACACAATGCAAGCATAACAACGCATGGGGGAATGCCCATTTGGCGAATTCCTTGCCCAGAATCGTCTGCGGTTTAAATATTTATACACAACAAGAGGCCCATGGCCTTAACGGTCACTTGAGTATAGTATATCCAATGTTAAACCTTGGCCATTAGGCGTGGCCCAAATTTTGACCCCAGGGATCAGATTAATGGAAACCAGTATGATAAGCAATAGAGTATTCTAAATTGTATGTATATAACTTGTGGCTATTTTCTTTAAGCAGAGAAGATTTCTCAAGCCATTTTGACCCTTGGGCCCTGCCCCTTAGCCCCTGGGTAAGGGAAACTTTTAAAAAATATCATAATATCATCTCATTGTTGTAATGTCAATCAAGTGTGAATTATTTCCAGTAGAAATGAAACAGAATATACCCAAAAGTATCATTTTCCTATATAAGCTCTGGTAAACTTGACCCCCTCCCCAGGGGCAAACATGGTGCCTGGGGGTCATTAAATTCACAATTTTTCTAAAGCACCTCAAGACACTTCCATCTATAAAGATAACTGGTTTCCAGCATATCTAGGTATAAAAAGTAAATGCAAGACAATAGGCTTGCACTAACAGAGTTGACAATACATAGGTTTGGTCGGTGCAGTCTGTGAATATGCTCATAAAAACTTCATTTTGCTTTTAAACAAAAAACGCTTCAGTGAAAGGAAGGAATAATACCTTCATTAACATATGTCAAGTTACTTTTTTACTGCTGAGGTAAAACCGCATCCCGCGGGGCATTTTCCCCTCAAACTGTACAGACAGTTGCCAAGTACCAACCACAGGTTGTTGGTTTTCTCCAGGTACACTCCAGTTTCCTCCAAAACCTAAACATGACACATCCTTAAATGACCCTCACTTAAGTTGTTGTGTTCACAATGTGGCTTATGATGACAATATAAGAAAGGGCAATAACTCCATCAAATTTGATTGAATCAGTCTGGTTTTTGAACTTCTTTGAGATCTTATAGATATAAGCCAGCATGCAAAGTTTCATGAAAATTGACCAATATTTACTAAAATTATTGTGTTCACAAGGTTGCTTATGATAATAATAATACAACAAAGGGCAATACCTCCATCAAATATGATCGAATCAATCTGGTTTTCAAACTCGTGCAAGATCTTATGGATATAAGCCTGCATACAAAGTCTCATAAAAATTGGTTCATAAATACTGAAGTTATTTTGTTCACAAGGAAAAGTTTACGGACGACGGACAAAAGGGGATCGCAATAGGTCACGCCTTCGGCTCAGGTGACCTAAAAAGGCAAATTTACAAACAAACCCATACCAAAGCACACTGGAACACAGGCAAAAAACATGTACAAATAATCCCTAACTCACTAACAAGCACTGAGAAACACAGAGACATGATTTGAACCCCAACTTTACAGCCTCCACTACTCAAATTCAATATTATATCCAATACACATTCAAAAGATATCTTCAAGTCCACGCGATTCCAGCTCAGCCAAGGGGTCATTTCAGCCATTTTTCACCCCAACCTGCCCCACTCTTCTCCTTACCTCTTTTGATCTGGTTGTTCCTGCTTGTTTGCCCATCCTGTTCCGTCTTTGGGCACGATAATCACATTTGGATCGTTTCCTTTGTTCTCGGACTTCAGGCTCGGTAAGTGAGCAGGGGGCGGCATGCGCCGGGCTGTGGCAACTTTGCCGAGACTCTGCAAGCCATGACGAGGAACAACTGCAAGAAGCAGGGGTATAGGGTGAAACCCAGTGTTGTGAACTAGTTCCTCTTCAGAAATGATGTCTCATTGCCCTTATGAAATCACAGGGAATGCGTTTCTGTAGGGACAGCGGCTGTCTCTTCGAGTGATAAATTGAGAAAAAGCCACGATTTTGCATACTTGTACCAATGAACGTAGGCCCTACACAAAAAATTGTGAAGTACTTTGCTATACCAATATTCATGATAATACCAGTATGAATTTGTACACAAAACATAAGGGTCATATTGTAATATTCATGATGTAGCAGGCTAGTTAAGCACCACTCATAACTAAGTTCACATTACTTAGCTAGGTGCTTAACTAGCCTGCTACATCATGAATATTACAATATGACCCTTATGTTTTGTGTACAAATTCATACTGGTATTATCATGAATATTGGTATAGCAAAGTACTTCACAATTTTTTGTGTAGGGCCTACGTTCATTGGTACAAGTATGCAAAATCGTGGCTTTTTCTCAATTTATCACTCGAAGAGACAGCCGCTGTCCCTACAGAAACGCATTCCCTGTGATTTCATAAGGGCAATGAGACATCATTTCTGAAGAGGCAATACTTTTTCAAAAACATACTGTAACATTAGTTTGTTAGCTAGCGAGCCAACATTAGCAAGCTACCCAGTTGACTGAATTTACAAACCGTTACTCATTCAGCCGTGAATATCTGACTCAGACTGACAAAGCAGAGCAATGTAGTTAACGCAGTGCTAACATACAATGGGTGCTAACAGAAATTACATTTGCCTTCCATGAAATTATGCAGTTATGTGATAAACAGGATGATATACTGTTGGTCGTGTCATGAGAAAGTTATGAAACCGGGTAAATTTTGGGTTCGCTGCTCACTATAAAGCGCAAAAGAAATGCAAAATTTACTAAACTGATTTCATAACTATCATATGACATGCCGAATCATGTAAGATCCCATATGTATTACTATATGTTGTGCGTTTCTTTAGTGGATGGTTGATTGCGTTTTAAAATGTTGTCTGATACAAAAAGATCATTGAAATGCAACATTTGGGATCTTTTTGGAAGAGCTATGCAGGATTTAGAAAAGTGTAAATGCAAACTAAACAACCAAATTGCACATAAAACAAATAACTTTACACAATGCGGTGATTTGGTGTTCAAACATTCAAAGACTGTTAACAGAAAAAAAATCTCCATTTAGGTAGATCTTCCCCCCCCAAAAGTTAAGTAGCTACGTAAAGGATGTCTCGGTCAATTTTAACCGAATATAAGCGACCCAAGTAGAAAGTTTGCTGATCAAAAGCAGCAGTAGCTTACCGTGCATTCTGTACACAAGGCTGTGAGTAGATATCAAGCCGTTACGTAAAGCTATTCATCATATAAAAGACATTAAAACATTTCTACCCTGATAACTGCTCATTGTAAAGACTTGGGTTAAGTTAGAGATGGCAGACACCTGAAAATGAAGCAATTGCAGATAAAATAAAAAGACTTCCAAAACCAGCCTGAGGTGCTCTCGTACATTTATCAGATTTAAATGTGATAAGGACTTGGTCAATGGTAATTATTCCGAATGAAATAGGACTGGAGGGTTCTTTCTACCGAATAGATCTATGTCTCTGGAGGAGGAATACAATGAAGAAGGGTTTTAGTTCATTTTGAGTAACTACAATTTTATATGAGGTTTTTTTTTTTTTAATTTATAGCTAGCTGGCTAGGGGTTTTTATTCTCCATTTACCATAGCCATAAAGGTCACAGAGCTTATTTGCCACAGTGGTCAGTAAGAGTACTGTTAGTCTCTGCTAATATCACTTGGTGGCATTTTGCTCAGTGGCCCTTCGTTTTAGAATTTATACCATTTTCAACAAAATCGAATGCAGAGGTTTTAGCTCGTCTAAAATGGGAAGAGCTCATTTCGGTAGACCTGCTGGTAATATTCGTTGCGCCATTCTGTTCGACCTAGAGTAGCATATTTGCCAGCTTTTTTTTTTCCTGATAGTGGAATGGCTGTTCTATTATAATAAAGTATATTTCAGATATTACTGAGTTACTAAGTTATACATACTCCTTAAAAGGCGTGGAATGTGTTCATATTAAAGTTGTGTGCTTGAATGTGGGAACTGCTAGCTTTTCATTGCAGGGTTAATGTTCTGACCATTAAATAAGCAGTTCCTTTAATGAATAAGTATGCTGGATTGTGGAACTCTGAAGAGAAATGGAAAAAATTCTAAACTTTATCATGAAGAAAAGGCATGTTATTGGTTTGGAGAGATTACTGGTGACCACTGATGTCCAAATGCACCTATATTGATAAACTAATGCCAAGTTCAACCAGTAAATCATTAAGGTATATTGAATTTCCTGTGTCAAAAGTTGATTTGTGCCAAATATGATTTAATGATTTGATAGTGTGCCATTTTGAGGGATCTGAGAGTTTGGGGAGCCACTTTGAGACCTGTTTTATTTGGCTCCTATAGAGTAGAAAATTTTGAATGTCATGCTCAGATGAAGAATATTTGTGGTCAAAGAAATTACGATACCAGAAATTATTAGGTTTAACCCACAGCCATTTTTTATCCCCCCGGCATATAATGCAGGGGGATATAGCTATCGCTCTGTCTGTCCGTCTGTCTGTCCGACTGTAAACATGAGTTTGTCCAGGCCAAATCTCGGAAACTATATGTGCTAGCTTCACCAAACTTGACAGACGTCAATCATGATGTGTAGATGTGCCTTTTAAAGGTTGTTACACAACCTCCTGCCGGGGTGATCCACCATTGCCAGATGGCTCCTGTTTCAATTCTGTATTATTTTTTCCAGAATTTTAATGCTAAATTTTCATGAAGATTTTTTGTTTGCAGCCCTTTTTTTCGACCAAAATCATGAAAATAAGCAAATGTGATGCCATTCTTAATGCTACAAGTGTCTCAACTTAGTTGAGCCATTCATTCCCTTCTTTTCTGAAAAGCTACAAGCATGAATTATAATGCCTTAAATAAGGCAACACATAAATAGCCAGATATGGCTTCTGCGCAAAGGGGTCAAGCACAATGTAGCAAGTGTGTGAGATAAAATAAAGATATCCTGAAGTTGATATCTTACTCACTTACTATATCTTAGTTTTTGATACAAAGGCAGTTGAAAATGCTTACAAACGGGTCATAAAGGGCTAATGCGGACAAGCCCCCTTTTTCAAACCCCTGTTAAAAATTGAATAAAACATTGAGCGATTTACAAAAGCAATTTTCTTCTGTCTCAACAGGCTCCAAAATATCAAAGAACAGAGTAATTATGAGGCAATGGAGTCCGGAGGTCTGGGGATTTCATATGGAATGACACAAGAAGAGAGTTTAGTAGCAGCAGCTGATGTGCTGCCAAAAAGCAAATACAATGATGCAATCACCAAAAACAAAATAGCGCCATAGGCGCAGTAGCTCACTTGGTTTATTTAGGGCTTTAATGTTATGCAAGTTGACAAGTGATAGTTTTATTTATGCTTGGGTCCAACATTGGAACAATTTTATTTATTTATCCTTTATTTAGCCAGGAAGGTCCCATGGAGATACAAGACCTCTCCTTCCAGGGAGTCCTGGTCAAGATAGCGGCATAATAGTTTTACATATAAATATAAAATTAAAAAAATAAACAAATAAATAAATCACATTTCAGTATATAGAATGCATAAAATCAGCAAAGAGGTGATAGACAGAGAAATACAAGCCATAACAAAGGTAACGGTAAAACAGTACATTTCAATATCGGGACACCTCTCCCCAAACTTCACACCGATCCCTTCAGTGGTTTGGCAGAAGATAATCAAAGTTAACACTGACGCCGACAACGCCGTGTGACAGCATAAGCTAAAAACACTGTCCAGTATTTTTTTTTCTCTTATCCTGCTGAATGTCATTACAGCAAGTTACTCGGCAATATCAAGATGTTATTTTTCGGCTATATCACCAACCACTACACAATGGATGACAATACTGTAGAATGGAGAAAGTGGGTCATTTTCCCTAACACTAATGGAGACATATTTCGCCCGACACTAGCAGAGAAACAGTGACAGGGGCCTGTAACTACACTACAAATCCCCATTTTAGAAGAGAGATCTGTCAACATCTCAGAACTGAAACACACATGAACTGTGCTTTTCAAAATAAACTCATCAATTTTTCACTGAAGCAGTGACAGCTGAGTGTACCACACAGCAGATAAATACAAGTCCACAATAATAGATCTGTAAATAGTCCTTGGGAAGCACCTTACCTGTAGTTTTCTGAGTTTCTATTGACTTTCCCTTGTACTTATCAAACAGGCTGAGCGAGGAATACTTGCTTTTCCCATCCTTGGACTTGGAAATTTGCCCCAAACGATCGGACATTGCGATGAAATGTCATCGAGTATGGAAATTTTTCTTTGCTCCGCTACCTGTGTGTCTGTTTCTAGGGAAAGAAAGAGAGTCCAAGATTAAGTGGGACCAAGTGTTTATTAATCAGCAAGAATGCATAAAATGCTTCTGTTTGCAGGAATACTCAGTAGAACACCTGGCATTAATGGCCAATAACATTAACAAAATACTCAACATTTACCTCTGGGTAGAGCAAAACATTTAATTTACAATAAGCAATTCTCAATTTTAGCAAAACAGCAATAATTCTGTTCAAAACTTAAACGGCTGTGCCTGGTGCGACAGTTTTTGAAATTCTATGACTAGTGCCACATAAAACTCACTGCCGCAGTAATAAGCAATCATCTTTAGGGAATGCACTTGGGCCATTCAATGTCAACTCAGCCACCCATAAACATGACACCTCTCCGATTTTACTCAAACTTTGTCCAAAAATACTTTATGGTACCAAACAAAAGGGTCCCAAGTTTCATGTCAGTATCTCTGACATTTTTCGTATGAATTTCTTGAAATTTGGATGAAACGCCCCTTTTTGACTTATCTGAAATAGTCATTTTGTTTTGTAGAATTTTGGAAGGACCCCAACTTCTCAAGTAAAAGAAATTTCATATGCTGGTGCATTCTGGCCCATATATCAGGATTCTGTAGCCAGAATCACCATGAGAGATCAGAGGGGTGAGAGGAGACCCCCCAAAATACAATTTTTTTGAGGCGGCAGGTGATTTCTCTCTCTTTGAGGGTCCCAAGGATTGAGTTCAGTGAATGTAACGGTTTGAAATGCATTTCTCCCTCATATCTGGGAACTTCCTGAGTTCATGGGGACTTCCTGGGAACTTCTCCAAGTCTACAAACAGGATTACATAGAAAGAGTAGGGATGTAACGATTACCAGTATAACTGTAAACCCCGATGAAAATGTTGACAATAACAATTACAGTTTTCATTTCAAATAAAATTATTATCTCGGTGGATTTCTGAGGTGTGGAAACCGCGTGTTTAATCCTTCCCAGCTTCATCCGAGTCTCCAGTAGTAGCCGCGCAGCCGCACTGTGTAGCCTACAACTTGGGTTTGAACTTTCTTTAAATTGGAAATGGAATCATGGCGGAAGGAGGAGACGACTGCGCTCAGGACATCCATCAGCCCTCTAAGAGGACTAGGTCTGAAGTATGGGCATATTTTGGGTATTATAAGAATGCCGAGGGACACTTGATTGAAGACAGTTATCCTGTCTGCAGAACATGCAGGAAAAAGTTTCTGCTAAAGGCAGCAATACTTCAAATCTCTTGGCACATCTCCGTGACCATCAACCACAACTTCATCGCCAATGCAAAGTTAATGTTTTAGCTGAATTACATGTGGGGACATCGGGTTGAGGCTGAATGCAATGATCCGTCTGCCTAACTAATTGACTTGTCAATAATGTTAACAGAACCCCAAGTTCAGCGCCCGTCGCTATAGAGAATGCATACCTAGCAGCGAATATTCTAAGCTAAACCGCTACACTTTAATTCACGAAGAGACGGTGAAACGGTGAAAACGAGGCATTATTTAGCGCTAGTTGAAGGTATCAAAAATGCCATAAACTTCGTGTTTTGTAGAAATTTAATTGACAGTGACTACGTGTATATTACCATATTACATTAAATCGACGTTGGAATCAACCAAATACAAGCTAGCAGGTAGATCGGCTAAATCGCGCGAGCAGATTTGTTTACTATGATAATGGTTAACACTACTAATCAACAATGTCATAAACATTTGCTGAAATGAAGCATTCTAACCAAAATCCACATTTTCGTTCAGTGGTGCAGTGTGGCGCTAGCTGCTGGACACTTTCTTAACCTTAGCTAGACGGATGCCCAATTTCGTTTACTAAACGGTATTAGATTACAGTATCGCATTGCATGCATTCGATTTCTAAAAGATTGCAAAATTTGTACTCGGAGTGGCCATTCGCACAGCCGCTGTGTAAATAAGCCGTAGCCGCGTCCCTGTGCAGTCGTTTTCTTCGCACAGCCGCCCCCTATGAGCAGCTACTTGGCAGCTGTGCCAACAAGGATGGGCCGTAACATTATTCGCACAGTAGAGCGTTCAGTTATATTTGTCCAAGGTCAGCAAATGGTTTAATTCTAGCGAAGTTGGATAACTTTTATTTACCGAGTCACAAGGTCTGAGCCCAGTGTCTTTGAAAACACGAAACATGATTATTTGCCCTGTAAGATAATGAATTTCAAGCCAATCATTTTCTTTTGCAACAACAGCAGCTATAGGCAAAATCATATGTGTACATTGATATGAATGGTAGCCCAATGATGATCATGAGAACAATAACAAGCGCACTGCCTATCGGCGAATGTCGTATTGCTGTGCAATACTAGTCCCCTACCGGTGTATGCATATTGTATTTCCAAAGAAGTAGGTCAAAGTGACCTGAATAGGGTACATGACGCACCCTCTCCCCAAGATGCATCCACACACCAACTTTGATGTTCCTAGGTCATACGGTATTGAAGTTATGGAGCGGATATTAATGCGGACGGATGGAGTGCAATCCTATAGTCCCCTCCGTTTCCGGTAGGGGACTACTACTACTACTACTACTACTACTACTACTACTACTACTACTACTACTACTACTACTACTACTACTACTACTACTACTAGATCATCAGCATCTTATTTCTTGATGGAGAGAATAAGTATACAATCAGTTCTGTTCCACTGATTTGTTTCCATTTTTTATTTTATTTTTTGTCATCAACACTTGAACATTTGGATTTGATTACAAAAATTGTAGTAGTTATTTTTATAATTTGTTCATAGTCGCTTTTTTAAAAGCATAATGCACTACTGTCTTATTCTTTTAAGGTTTACTTTTAAGTGCTCATGTGTACAGTTCTACATTTTCATTTTGATGAAGAAAACAAGTATATAATAAGCAGTGTTTCTTAGATTTGTTTGCAGATTGTTCTTTATGTCTTAGCTTGAATGTTTGGATTTGTATCATTTAAACCTGCACGACTGGAAATGTTCCTGACAAATAAGCGGTTTACATGCTAACCCTTGTTCCTTTGATGCCAAGAGTTGCACTTTTGATAAGGTTTTGCCTATATTTTTGAAATATAATAAAACACTAACATTTTTTAAAACTATTTCAGTTTGTGTAGGCCTATCAGTGCTTTCTGAACATATTGAACACATTTTTAAAAATACCATGATAATACTGAAAACCATGATAATTTTGGTCACAATAACCGTGAGGTTAAATTTTAATACAGTTACATCCCTAAGAAAGAGTTGAGCAAACTGTCTCAAATCAGTTATAATAACATTAGGTCATGGTTGTGTTATGGTGTACAAGGGGTTAAAGTCCCTTTTTGCATAATTTTGGATACTTACCTCAGGTGTCCATTGATGAACACCTGTTTTAATGTTATGACTGATTTGAGGCAGTTTGCTCAACTCTTTCTTAGGGATGTAACGGTATTAAAATTTAATAATTCTGTTTCTGGACTTTCAGCCGAATAAGGGTCTCAGAATTCCTTTTGAAAAATGAGTTCAAACAGAAGGAGATTGATTAAGTTTTTATTTCAGTATATGAATGCTTAAATATGTATATTTGTCTGGTAAAAATGCCATTACCATCATCCAGTGCCCAAAGGGTCATTTGGGTGTCTGAAGTCCAGGGTCTGAGAGGATCATTTTGGTCCAAAGTGGTTCTCTGACCCCCACAAGTCCCCCACCAATTGTACTAAAACCTAGTTTGATGGTGGGGAAGTTCCCAAATGAGGGAGAAATACATTTCAAACAGTAACATTCACTGAACTGAATCCTAGGGATCCCCAAAGAGAGAAAAATCACTTGCCATCTTAAAAAAAAAAAAAATTGTATTTTGGGGGCCCACCTCTCTGATCTCTAATGGTGATTCTGGCTGCAGAATCCTGATATATGGGTCAGAATGCACCAGCACATGAAATTTCAGCTTCCTGTCTCTATGAACTGAGAAGTTATGGTCCTTCTAAAATGCTATAAAACAAAATGACCAATTCACAAGTCAAAAAGGGGGGTTTCACCCAAATTTCAAGAAACTTTCACATGAAAACTGTCAAGGATACTGACATGAAACTTGGTATTCTATTGTTTGGTAGCACAAAGTATTTTTGGACAAAGCTTGAGTAAAATCTGAGAGGTGTCATGTACAAGGCACCTCAATATTGGCTGTTTTGACATGGAATGACCCACTTGCGTTAGTAATTCAAATTAAAATACAAAATCAAAAATCAATGTGCATGTCATTAAAAACAATAACATTATCAGGACGAAGGAAACAAAGTTGTGTCTCTCCACAAACCAGACACTCAGCCACAGTGAAGGTCGTTTACCACCAGTTTCATTGTGTTCAGCCAATTGACAGTTGTGATTACATCAGAGAATTCTGGCGCAGCCAACAAATAGCAGTGGCACTGCCTTCCATTTCTATCCCCCATTTCTGCCTCCACTACAATTAATTTTGAGGTTATTTTGGAACTCAGTTAAGTTTACAGCCTGCCATACTCCAGTAACACACCTTAAAAAAAAAAAAACAGGCTAGCTTCTCTGGCTGCAAACACTGGCCGGGCAGGCAGATGCAAAGAGTCAGTCCTGTTGTCATTTTGTAAGCAATTTTGTACGCATTTTTCCCACTTCCAGTTTGAACGGCCCTGTCTCTTTCAAAAAAAAAAAATGTAAGATTTTCTACAAAACAGCAAAAATTAAGGTCCATGAGTAAATTTGCCACCCAAGATGGCAGACGTCTTAAGGGTAATTAATCCATTACCTTACAACCACGTGAAAGTGACACATTTGGTGTCTGTTAAAATGCCCGTTACTAATGATATGCTATAATGAACAATAATGGAACAGCAAACATGGATAACATTTGAATGTGCTGATAATCAGAGCCCAGTGGGTCATTTAGTTCCATATTACTTCAAACTTAGCATATCACCCACCATTTGGTGTCTCAAAGCCTTTTATTTTTTAAATCAAAAATAGCCGGTCTTCCAGGCACTCAGAAAAAAAGTGGAGTACAAACGAAGCCCAAGATAAAAAGCCTTTATTAAAGCATGGCTGAAAAAAAATTAATTAAAAAGCCGACATTTTTCGACTTACACGGTCTTCATCAGGGGGTTATTATAATCAATAACCATTGATTATGGTTATTCAACATGGCAATTGATCTACTGATGAATATGATGAGAAATATTGAAAAATAATCCTCAACACATACTCGGCAAGCAATCGGAACAAGATTTTTTTTTTTTTTTTTTAGCAGAAATAGGTGCAGCAGCACGCATCCACTGTAGCCTGGGAATAGAGTGGGCACGCAGCAACCAATCTCCGTGACTAGTGAAATTGTCACAATCTGTAAGTTATAATCTCACAGAATGGAGAAGGAAAGTGTGCCGACTCTCACGCTGATCTTAGCAACAGGGTGGGGGGGGAAAAAAAACAAAAAAAACACGAAAAGATTCTTCTGTTTTTCTCTTACACCAAGGTGAGTATGTTTCCATTATCTTCACAAAAAGCGGTCTTTACTAGTAACTTGCGCATGCCTGACGAGCCACCATTCATTTTAGAATTTTGCAAGCCCTACCCATCAAAATAGGTAATGCAGAGGCACCATAGAACATAGCTCGTGAAATTCTCCTTTCAGATGAGCTCACAGCAGCTTCCTGTGCTACTGAACGCTGTCATAGTGCGAATCTGCATTTTCACATTTCACGGCGTTGGATTCAATTACCGTGGCATTACTGAAACAGGCTTTCAGTATGTTGGTAAAAGCCAACTGTCAAGAGAATGAAACTTAGTTTCAAGTATATTAGCCGACAAGTAATTTGAATGTGACCAAAATCAAAAGGAAACTAAATTATTCCTGCAAGACATTGGTGCAGAAACTACCAAAATTAAAACTGTTGGACACCAAGTGACCCAATGATCATGATAGTCGAGAAAGAACAGGCAGTGAATGGGTCGTATGCAAATTATGATTTAATCGATGAATGCGTCTTCCGATATAAATACAGCTTTATGGCCGAAATATATTTATTTACCGATCTCGATCTTTCCTTCCCTGAAATCTGAAATTCGTCATCATGTGAACAAAACAAAACATAAAAGGAAAAAAGAAAACGTGATTAACGACAAAAAAAAAAACAGAAGAATTGATTCATTTAAATTAATTTAAATAAATAGCACGATAAGTGCAGTGCAAAGATCTTTAAACTTTGATTGGCATAATTTAAAATGTTCCTGATGGGCTTCATTTTTCACACTACGTATTTATCAGTGCTTAGCTTTTGTAGCTAGTGAAATGGTTATGTCTGATCTTCAAGCTACTTCAGGCGGGCTCCAGGGTTCGCACGCAAAACTGGCGCTCGGCCACAGAGCCAATCAAAAGAGCCAATCTAGATCGCTTGCACCAAATCACATCAAGAGTAAGCAGAGGTGTCAACTTTCTCTGGAAAGACTTGATCAGTTTACCTGACGATCGTATGACAAATATCCTATTGAGCATTTTCCTTTCCAGTGGGCTCAAGAGATTTACATGGAAAATCCTCACAGATGTTATCGAGTTACATACTCACAATGGTCTTGACTCGTTAGCACAACCAAGTCACTTACCCAATCGTAGCACATTACAGGTGTATGAGATTTTTTTGTTTCAACCGGATTCAAGGAGTACAAAATAGTTAGATGCACGACTTGCTGTTTTCTTATATGGAAAACAGATCAAATCATAATGAAATGCATACCTACCCAGTCTCTCCAATGAGGAGATTTAATACTTGGTTTGTGTGTGTCATATCTTGCTTTCTGTCTAGGCTATACAATAAAATGGTCTTGCTTACTACTTCTACCTACGGTGACGATGTGTAGAATTAATGTTCTTTTGTAGTAAGTCGCCATAAAATGACATTTTTTTTGCCTGGCTAAAGGCTGCTGTTGCAAGCTACATATTACACACCCCCCGATTATGTTTGCACACCCCGTTACTCATTTTCTGCCAAATACTCTAGGGCCTGCATGCACTGCAACGGTCTACTATAGGGGCCAACTAGACCCCCGGACTGTACATTGCATACAGGCATGTCATGATGTCCATGCATACAGAATAGGCTACACATTAGCATTACCATGACAACAATTCCAAGACAAGTAGCTTGGTTTAAGGTACCCAAAGACTGGAACCAAGTTTCAGGTTTGCAAAAAATTAACACGTTAATTTAACAGTTTGACAAAGCTTGTTCTTCGATTTTTGGCCAATGCAATGAAGTCTGAAGTGGCCAAGCAAGCGCTAGCATGTCAAACATGATCACTGAAAAACGGCATGGAAAAATCACCATTCCTTCACGTTATAAATCACAGAAGCTACCATTAACATTTTTACATTTTGTATACTTCCGATAGCTACTTTCGACAACCAATCTCCACTGAAACACGGCAAATGAACAATTTATAAAGCAAAGTTCTCGCGTTGCTTCTACATCGGCCATTCATGTGTTGTTGATCGATCACAGAGTCTCGCTTTCAAAACTGGAAGTGCGCAGATCGGCAAAAAATGGTTCAGCTGAATTGTCCATTTTGAACAAAGGCAGAACTAGGACCTGTGAGATGGCCTTTTATTGACCAGAGTACAGGATGTGACTGGACTGACCGCACCAGATTTCAGTAGCTCTGGATCAGGCCCCACCTGTATGACAGGCCAATTTTGACAAAGGGCATGAACTTGACAATGATATGGAAAAGGCCACTACGATGCACACACACCAGTGGCACACACCCTTAGTCACATAAATGAGCCCCACTGAGCCAACCACAGAAATTATGTGGAATATGGAAAGCACTAAACTGTTGCGTTTATGTTTTTGTCCAGTGTACATAGTTCATACACTCACTGTCGGTGGTTCCAAATATGTAAGTTAGCATCTGTGCTTTCGGTAAATGCACCCCCAGGCTTCCTGCTCATGTTAAGATGCAGGTCAGGAGTAAAGATTAATGGGAGAGAGCTCGAGTTTTCCAATGGAGAGCACAGGAAAAATTTTTGGATGAGACACAAGTTATTTGAAAAATTATGCGGATTCATGAAGAAGTTTGAGCCCCCAAGACGTGACTGTTCAAGTGCCGATGCCCTTGCAGACAAGGATTGCTACTGTTCTGTACAAACTTGCTAGTTGGGCAGAGCAGAGTTGCTGCTAATCTGTTTGGTGTTTACAAGTCCACAAGACTTCTGGGTCAAAGCCCGGGAAGATGAATTGAGGAGCACGCAGAAAGCGCATCATACAGATTGGTTCAATTTAAACATGAGGAATTAGACAGGCCAATCGCCCATGACCAATACGTGCAGCCCCAGATCGCCCACATGTTCCTTCACCCACCCACACACCCCCATTTTGGGAAAGTTGTTGACCCACGAGACATCAAATCATGACAAAAGGCTACTGCCCATCAAAAGGTATAGTACCATAAATTAACAATTCTACAACTGTACTAGACACACTAAAAGGTTCAGCAGGAGAGCTCCAGTTATCTCCTGTGTTCATTTTGGCTTATTTTTGACACAAAATTATATAATTTTGAGTGAATTATGTCACCATGTCCTAACCACTGCCCATATACATACAGAATATAAAAGAAATAGTTTTACATTTTTGGCCGGTAGAACTTCCACAAAAAAATCTCTATGGGAGGCAGACGCGAACGCGTGAAGAGGCCAAATCCATAGTGCGCTACAATAATGCAATTAGTCACTGCATGATTTGGGTGTGTTAGTCTGACGATGAGAAATTCGATTTAGTACGATTCCAGTTGGACTGATGCGTTTTCATGACTTTTAAAAGTGCGGTGTTAAGACTACCGGAATAAATCAATTCTCGTCAGGTAAACGCACTCATTTTTACCTCAATGGTGAGCCGCAGCTGCTGAGACCTATTAAGAGCTGACCAATCAGAGCAGAGTGGGCTTTCCGAGAAGGGACTGTCATTCAAGCTTACGGCTTTTAGTATGAGTAAATATTCATAATCAACTGGCATCCTGCTAGCCTTATGTGGACTATGTCAGAGTGCAACGAGATGTGTGTGGCTTCATTATTGTTCACGATACCGTATCATTAGCAACATGCGCAGACAGTGTTTCAGTTTCACATGGTTGTAAAGTAATGCACTTTGTCTCACAAAACAAAACATAGTCCATCTCCTGAGACAAATCTACTCAAAGACCTTACTTTCACCAATTTTCAAAAATTCCATTCATTGTTCCCCATAGACATTAGACCGTTGGAACCGGAAATGTAAAAATGCAAACACAGCCAACAAAATGATGGCAGAGCTGCGACTCGATATCTTTCTCTTTACTTGGAAAATAATGATGATGTTAGCAGTGGACAGGAGCGAGAGCAGAAGCTTCATAAACTAGGGGCAGCTGCATGGTTTCCAACTGGCTCTGGAAACTGTAGACCCTCAGGGTGAACAGGGCTCTAAGGCTGCCACTGGAACTTAAGCGCCCCAATAAAAAAGGCATCCATTGCCCTATCCCAACAGCCACACCTAGCTGACAGCCAGTCCTGCAGTGGATGCCACTGGTTGGAGAGAATCAGAATAAAAGTACATCCAGAAACTGAAGAAGACTCCTGTGTGCAGATATCCTCTCTGTGCTGTTACTGGAAGTACTTTGTGTTCTGTCCATAGTTAGTTTTTTTTCCGGCAACCTAACAACCTAATTTAAGCCCAATTAAAGTAACTGCCACTATGAGGCAGACAGACTTTCTTGCGTTTTATTTTTTCTATGACACATACCTAATGCGGTCATTTGAAATGCTTCCAGGAAGAAAACTGTGATTTGAAGTCCACCAATTACCAGCGAGGTTGGACAGCCTCCATCGCCTTGGCATAATTAGCTCACCTTAAATCATTTCCCGTGTACTTTGCCTAACTTGCAATCAAGCCATTTATTCAGCTTACAGACTAATCAAAATGAATGTGGCCTATAATGATTAAGAAGTGATAATGAGAAGCAGACGGACCTAACCAGGTTGCCGTGTTAGATGGAAACAAGAGCACCAGGAGCTGGTACATTATACGCCGCCGACATTTTGGTATAAATTTGACCTTCGACCTTGTTGTGTGACCTTGACCTTGGAGCGACGGAGCCGACAGTCATTCGGTGTCCGTAATGTTCCTAGAGTTTCGTCCCGATCGGCCTGAAGCTTAGCACACAAATTTGCGGACAAGCCAAACGTTAACAGACGAACGGACGGACAGACGGAGCAGATGACGCCAATATACGACACCCTCTGGCGGCGTATAAAAATTACAATAATCTGAATAAATAGCAGACCTCTGAATTCCAAGGAATTTTGTATGCATTATTAAAGATATTTCTAAAAAAAAAAAAGAAGTTATTCAAAGATGGCCCTAGTTTTAAGAGCTTAAAAATACAGGCTACGTGAAGGGGAAAACATTTTGTGAAGCATACCGAACAAGAATGCGAGAGAATACGTTTGCATTGCAGGCAATAGTCAAATTCACCGAAGATTTGGCAATTAACGTTCAGAGGAATCTTTGCCGCAAATTTGAGCCATTTTTTATTAGATAATTGAACGAGAGGAATTTAAAATAAAATCAAGTGCTATGAGTTACATTATTTACTTTTGAGCATCTAAATAACCAACAGTGAAGGTGGAAAACATTTTGTTTAAGCGTATAGAATGTGACATGTAAATAGTTAACGAATTTGAAAATCTTTCAATATAACGCGGCAGCCTGGTTAGGTCTGTCTGCTTCTCATTATCTCTTCTTAATCATTGTAGGCCACATTTTGGTTTTGATTTGTCAGATGGCTGAATAAATGGCTTGATTGCAAGTGAGGCAAAGTACACGGGAATTGATTTAAGGTTAGCTAATTATGCAAAGGCGATGGAGGCTGTCCAACTTCTCAGGTAATTAGCTGACTTCAAATCACAGTTTTCTAACCGGAAGCATTTCAAATGACCGCATTAGGCAAGTGTCATAGAAAAGGGAATAAGCAATCACGTCTGTCTGCCTCATAGTGGCAGTTACTTTTATTGCGCTTAAATTAATCGTGATTAATTATCGCGACAGCCCTAATAATAAGCGTACTTGACAGACCCCCTTAAACCCTTAACCAGTATCTGAAATCAGACCGTTGTAGCGAGATCTTCATATTTAAGACACAAATTCTAGTAAGTACTATATGCAGGGACAGCGCTGCCCCAAACAACCTAATCGCTTGACCACAAAACCCAGAGGGGGGCAATGAGGGCCGTATCCATCCCCGGGTGGCACACCAACTTCTGGCCTTTAATTAGATGGTCTCAATTAGCCAAACTATTTATGAAATCTGACATTACAGGCGTATTTCTTTAAATTATTGTGACTGATCCCCAAAGACTGTTCTAGTCTCCCTTCATAAAACATTTTTTTGGATCTGATCTTTGCACAAATCTATTTTTGTGTAGGCAACCAATTAAGTAAATTAGTCAGGGTAATAAATAGAAATATAGAGAAAAACTATTCCAGATATCCAGAATTCGTATTATGACTAGTAAAAATGTAATTTCAGATATCTGCAATTAGAATTATGACTAGCAACAATACAGTTGCAGATATCCATAAAAGTACTGCTTATACCTGTTGATGGGTAGACAGGACTAGTTTTTCATTTTAGATATCCAAAATGAAAATTTTGACTAGTAACAGTAGGATTGAAGATATCTGAAATGGGAGTTTTCAGCAAGAATTCAATTGCAGATATTCAAAATGTTCATTCTAGATATCCAGAATGTAATTGTGGATATCTGAAAGTGAAAGCCCAATAAAAATGAATGGCAAAAGTGATGTCATTTGATCTAGGAAAAACGTTGTAGTGGACATTTGAAATGAAATTGTGGATAGGAAGAATATCATTGTGGATATCTGAAATGTTCTTTTTGACTAGGAAGAATTAAATTACAGATATCCAGTCTGGCTATTAAATGTTAAAACAGCCACTTACAGTTAAGGATTTTTAGCTATCATAAAATTAGTTTTGACTAGTACAATCAAAGTTGTAGATATCTTAAAATAGCATTCCAACTAGTAAGGATGTTATTGCAGATATCTTTAATTACCATTATGACTAGTCAAAATTACATTTTGACCAGGAGAAATGCTATTATGGATATCTAAAATGTAATTACAGACAGGAGTGTGGTTCGATTAAATGTTAAAACGGCTCGCCATACGCACAACCAATCAGCTCAATTAGTCAGGGTAATTGATAGTAATAAAAACCTTAATACACACCGGCCCTGCAGGACTGGAATTGCCCGCCCGTGATTTAACGTTTGTCTTTTCAGACAGTCAGTCTCTATGTAGGCAACAACAAAGTAATCATTAAAATAACCCGAGAACACGGTATAGCTATATAACAACACGCCATTTCAACTTTTCCAATGTTACTAAGGATGCACAAAGGCTATCGCATCTCTCCATTTACCCAGCAGGAGACTACATTAATAACCATGTAATCAACACCACCAAGGCGCCATCACACTGGAAGGAACTTGCCTCGATGGCAATATTAGCTAGCCATCTACCAAGCCTTACACTGTGCACTCTCACACTGCAGGAATCAATTATTTTAAACATAATGTTAAATGATTTTATGTCAGCTAGCTAACCTCCTAATTAGCATCACTCGCGAGCATGCAAGCCATTCTCGATCATGCAGACAGATAACTAACGAGTTAGCCGAAATTTTTAAGTTAGCAAGCGAGGAGAGCAACAAGACTGGCAAATAGCGAGGTAAACGAGCTCAGGTTATAGCTGTCGTTCACAGATTGCCGAGGCGAAATTCAGATTTTTCTTAAAAAATTGTAAAGATTAGTGAGAATAAGGAGAGGTCACGCCGAACAGTCAGAGGGCAAATCTTAAGCTGCTTTCACACCGGACGCGAAACTAATTTCTCGCACGACAGATTACATTCAAAGTCCAAGCAAAGACGTTGACTTTGAATGTAATCTGTCGTGCGAAAAATGAGTCGGCTTCAATAAACTGATGGCATCCTTTTCGCAGGGAAACGCGCCGTCCTTAGGTAACGTCGGCCAGCTGTTTCCATTACTGTTGCAGTGGGTTCAGACGACAGACTGCAAATCAGCAGGCTGCTGCAAGGTTACCCGTGACTGTTGGTGAATATTATGTAAATATGTTAATAATGGCAGACTGGGTTATCATACAGCCACACAATTAACCACGCTAATGTTAGCCATAAACCAAGGCCCTCGGGAAAGTAACGTTAGCTAGCTAGTTAGCTAGCTTCATTACCGAGCGTTAAGCCGCTTTCACACTGAACGCGAAAAGAATTTATCCCACTACAGATTACATTCAAAGTCAATGCAGAGATGCGAATTATTGACGTCTTTGCATTGATTTTGGATGTAATCTGTCGTGAGGAAATACCGTTTCGCGTCTAACGTCAGTGTGAAAGCAGCATTAGCTTCCCAATCATCCTGGCTAGCCTTTCCTACCTTCCCAGTTCTCGCAGATCGTTATGGACCAGCTACGTTGCAGAGTTAGCCATTATACCTGCGATTAATGTTAGCTATAAGGTCAAGAAGAAACACCGAGTCAACTGCGAGTAACTGTTAGCGTCATCAATCTTGTTAGCGACGTTACTTAGCCCAGGGAACGGAGAAGCCAGCCGCAAACAGGCACTTCATAATAAAATAGGGCGAGTTACCCCGGGACTCCGATCAACCGCACGTTCATCTTAAGCCGCTTTCACACTGGACGCGAAACGCATTTTTTCGCACGGCAGATGACAGTCAAAGTCAATGCAAGGACGCGAATACACGCGTTTCGCGTCTTTGCATTGACTTTGAATGTAATCTGTCGTGTGAAAAATGCGTTTCGCGTCCGGTGTGAAAGCAGATTTAGCCTAACTTAGCTTAGCAGTATCACCACAAAACAGATGCGATTTCGCAACCTTGTAGACCGGCCAGCACATCCGCGATCTCGAAACATGATCTATGCAGGTTGTCAAGTACCGAGTTTACTGTTAAGGCCAACTGTCGAGAACAAAACAAAACATTATTTCTGAGTGAAGACAGCGCTGCTGTTCAATGCCCGGAAGCCTAATTCTCGCAAAACAAAACGAAGATGGGAGACCAGCTAGCCTGGTTAGCAGAGCCAACTATACCCAGCTAGATTCGATTCGTAGCAAAAATAATAATAACTGGGGCCAAAGCCCAAAAACGCACCATCAAAATCTAATTACTTGTGCACTTGCCCATCAGAAAACTGCAGTAATTGCACAGTTAAGGCCCAATCGTGCGAACCACGGAGGACAGAAGACGGCGAGCTCTGCTGATTAAAAATGGCTGCTGCCAAGAACAAAGCAACAATGAAACTGGCGAAACGAGGCTCCATTAAACCCAGAAAAATCGTCCACATCAGCATCGTAACCAAGCCGCAACTCACCGGTCTCACGGAAATGTCCTGGATCAGATCAAATATAACGCAGCTTTCCCGGTGCACAGGATCACTTTGAAGGATGGATGGAGATTGTTCTCCTGTTTCGTTCCGTGTTTATTCTTTCTACGCTCCCTGCAATATTTGAGCTTGTGTTTTTAAAGGACCCAACCGGCCTTGAGAATCCCAGCAGTGGTCTGTGGTGTCGCTGTCTCCTGCTACTCGGTAGCAAGGGCCCTGTTACTCGGGTGCGAATAAGAGAAACAGCGCCTCCAAATACCGAATATTTGTGATTCAGAGCTCAATTTCGTCTGACGAAAACTCTAATTTCATAGTGAAATGCCTAACATATCTAATTATTTTGCATATTTTGTGCGTAGTTTTATGATAATTATTTGCTAACGGTCGTCGCGTTATAGTAAATATTTGTAAAGGGAAACTAATCCCAAGCGTAATTTGACTGAAAATTAACCCAATAAAGCCTACGGACCCGTCAAATGCAGCTGCTGAATACAGACCTATGGAACGTCAGACCTATTTTAAATTCTAGTGTAAATCCCAAGGTCATCAACGATAACATATGTCCTGTCGAATTAAAGGGAAATGTGTATAAAATGATGCACAAGATCCACATATTTTCCATTTAATGTAATGCTGTGGTCATAAAAACATAGCGTCTTGAGTTTGAATATTTCTCTTAATATAAGTGTGACAGCTTCAGTGACGCGCTAATGATACAGAATATGTTTAAGGTACTGTCCTATAATTTGAAAAAAAAAATGCAATTTAAGACTTTGAACCCACCTAAGGGAAACCTTGAGCGAAAAGTTTGAATATAAGGGATTAAACAACTAAACATTCTTCAAAGCAATCATAGCTTATTCAGCCCCCAGGAAAACCACTGTGCACCAACTTGTGCTCTGGATTGAACCCAAATATCCTCCTGCAACCCAGCAGAAAAAAGTATCGATCTATCTATTGCCTGTCCGTCTGTCTGTCTGTCTGTCCGCCTGTCCGTCTATCTATCTTCCGACAGGCGACAAATTAAAAGGAAAAAATCCAAAGAAAGGTGTGGACAAACAACCACTGCAGATGCTTCAGTCAGTGGCTTTACCTGGCATTGTTTCAGTCCACTCATTCCCTTAAAGAAGGATGTGTCCCTTCAAATCAAAGCAGAGTTATTCTGTATGATCACCTTTATATCTTAAGATATAAATGAAATATAAATCAAGAGACTCATGTACATTAACACGATAACACATGAAGACCACAATGGAAAAATGATCAGAGTCACATCTTCACATCGTGGAGAAATGATGAATTAAAAATTCAAAATGATCTTAGAAACAAAGAACTGAAAAAATATGCAAAAAAACATCCAATATATATAATATTTTAATAATAGATAATATTACATATTATTATACATATTGTAAAATTATATACAAAAATGCAAAATTTGGAGTCTGATCGTATTTTCTTTGTGGTCTTCACATGAATTGCTGGAAAAGTACAATGCATTTTAAATTTTGATTGCGTCTTGAGTTTGTGGGATAGGTAGTGGTGTGGAAAAAAAGTCATGAAGTATAGGTCCTTCAGGGCCCCAGTATTTGCTGAAGCTCAAGTCATTTTGTTAATCACCAGTTAAAAAGCCATGAGGGTGCATGGTACAGATTGTTCAACCAATCAATTACTTGCACCTTCATGGTAATACACATCAGAAAAAGTATAAAGGGCTTGTTGAGTAAATGGTGCATAGTAAGAGAGACTAACAGAATTTTACAGGTAATGACTTGTTAATTCCTGCACATGAGGTTAGGAGTTTGTCTCTGCTCTCCAGCAAACTTCTTCAGACACCAAACACCATTATAGCCCTTTAAACCTGAAGAGATGGTCATAATTCCCTGACTGTCCCATGAGTTTTGACCCTACCAAAAGTTGTACAACTTTCTGAGACAAAGACAACACAATACTTGTAGCCTTGTTTGAATAAAACAAGAGCCATCTGGCAATGGCGGATCCCCCGGCTGTAGGTTGTGTAACAACCTTTAAAAGGCACATCAACACATCGTGATTGACATGTGTGTCAAGTTTGGTGAAGGTAGCACATATAGTTTCCGAGATATGGCCCAGACAAACGCATGTTTACAGATGGACAGACAGACGGACAGATGGACGGACAGAGAAATAGCAAAAGGCACATCTACACATCATGATTGACATGTGTGTCAAGTTTGGTGAAGCTAGCACGTATAGTTTCCGAGATATGGCGCAGACAAACGGATGTTTACAGACGGACTGACAGACAGAAAGAGCGATAGCAAAAGGCACATCTACACATCATGATTGACATGTGTGTCAAGTTTGGTGAAGCTAGCACATATAGTTTCCGAGATATGGCCCGGAAAAACTCATGTTTACAGGCGGACAGACATACAGACAGACGGACTGACAGACGGACGGACAGAGCGATAGCCATATCCCCCCGCATTATATACCGGGGGGATAAAAACTCATGAGCACTTCCCCCTTTTACTTCAATGTCATTTTATCTGTCAAAGTGTTCAGGAATTTTATGAATTCACCTTGACTGCCATCACTGCTACCACTACCGCAGATCGTTTGTGTTGGCTTGATAGCTCGAAATTGCACAAATGTTTTTGTGGTCATTCCTGGTACATAGAGGACGAATCCTAGGCTGCATTCGAGTAGTCAAAAAATTACGTCCTGTCATGCAATTCCCAACCCCTTTTCTTAAACCTCCATGCAAAACGTCGAGAAGTTAAGGAAAGGTGTAAAGAGGAATTCATAATAGCTTAGGAAGATAAACGCGCAAATAAGAGAATCCGAATGGACTTACACTGGGCAATGTGATCATGCATCTGTTCCCATTCATGTTGTTCATTTGTTTTTGTGATTAGCCGGATGGATGGTCGTTGCTCTAAATATTGCTGCTTCACAGTGTTGTGGGCCGCCATTATCTCCTTTCATTTTGTAAAGGATGGTTCAGTGTACACTGTGCTTACAGTGATACGTTAGGAAGCATTGAAGCTTTTACATTTAGAGAATTCAAACACATCACAGCTGCTATGTAAATAACTAGGCTTATGCCGTCGGAGGCAACGGCTGGGGGTATATCCCCAAACGCCCCCAATCCTCCAATTCCCCAATCCTTGAATAGACCTTGAATAGACTTTTATTTGAACTTAATTTCAGGTCAATCGGTCAAATGGTTCTGAAGATATGGCCAAAATGGTAAATTTCCATCACAAAGCACCACCTGGGGGCAAAATATTGAACCATACAGGTATGATGTCATCATGTGACACGTTGTGAGGTCATGACCTTGCAGTTGCACACAGTTTCATGTCAACTGGAGAAATAGTTCCAAAGATAAAGCAAAAATGGTGAATTTTATGTGACAAAGCTCCACCTTGTGTCAAAATTTTGAACCAAACAGCTATGTCATCATGGGACACATTCTCAAGTCATGACCTTTCATCTGCACTTGATTAGAGGTCAATCGGACAAATATTTCCAGAGATATGATAAAAACAGTGATTTTTTTTCAGTTTTTGGCCCCTGGTGGCCAATCTAGAAATTGTAAATTGTCCAAAATCGAATCGGTTCTTCCTATTTATGATACTTACTTATATGCAAAACTTGGAATTTCTAATTGAAATATTACTGCAGTTATTGCGTTAACATGTAAATCAGTTTTTGGCCCCTGGTGGCCAATCTAGAGATTGTAAATTATCCAAAATCGAATCAGTTCTTCCTCTTTATGATACTTACTTATGTGCAAAACTTGAAATTTGTAATTGAAATATTACTGCAGTGATCGCGTTAACACTGGAATCAGTTTTTGGCCCCTGGTGGCCAATCTAGACATTGTAAATTGTCCAAAATCGAATCAGTTCTTCCTCTTTATGATACTTACTTATGTGCAAAATTTGGAATTTGTAATTGAAATATTACTGAAGTTGTTGCGTTAACACGTAGTGCGGTGGCGGCCAGACCAAAGACATAATATCCCCGGAATGCCATTCGGCGTTCGGGGATATAATTATGGGTCATTTTCTTGGAGAAAGGAACTTTCCTAAACTAACATGATTTTTCACATGCCGCCCTTTTGTTTTGGGTGACCCCAAAACCTTTCCTGTAGCACCACTACAAGGTCAAACTTCATGTTTCCAAATGCAAATAACTTAAATCAGTTTTGACAGGAATCATGCCACTCTTCTTGCAATTGTTTCTCGAAAACAGAGAAGGCATGTCATTGATGTTGGTAACCAAATGACTTTTATTGTAACACCAGCATCAGGCAAAACTTTTAATTAAAAACTGCAATAATATGATAGTTTTTTTTGGGAGTCTCAGGAAACATTTCTGTGTCAATTCCTGGTGCACAGAGGATGAACCCTGTTGTTTTGTATGACCCCACAAGCTTCTCTGTAGTGCCACCACCAGGTAAAACTTCAGACTGCCAAGTGCAATAACCCAAACAGCTTTGATGGGAATCATGTCATGATTTTTTTTGGTGCAGAGAGAGGGCCTGTTATTGATGTTGGTTACCCAATGACCTTTACTGTTGTACCACCACTAGGCCGAACTCTTTTTTTAGAAAAATTGCAATAACTTGCCAGTTTTAATTGAAGTTCCATGAAACTTCTTGTGTTTATTCGTGGTGCATACCGGCCAAACTATATTCTTTAATGTGAACCTATGACCCTTCCAGTATTGCCATCACCAAGACAACCCTTACATTTGCAAATGCAATAACTCAAACAATTTTGCTGGGAACCAAGCCACACTTATTATGACCATTTCTGGTGCATTGAGAAGGGCTATTTTTGAATTTGGTCACCCTCTGACCTTCGCCATAGTGCCACCCACCACCAGGCCAAACTTTTAATTTTTAGGGGTTAAAGTCCGTGAGGGTTGGGAGCCTCGCTGCTGCAAAGAAGGGTGGCTCTCAGTACCAACGGTGCTTGGAACGCTATTGTAATCGCCCAGATTTTTTTTCTCCATTGGTGAAAGTGGTACTGGAGCATACATCGTAAAAGTTATATCAGAACAATTTTCTGATATAACAAATGCTACGGCTACCAGGTGGATGATAAATGGTTTCAGCATGCACCCGAAAATGTGCTGGATGCAGACGAAAAGCCGAAGATACTCTGGGATTTTGACTTTCAGGCTGACAGGGTTATTGAACACAGAAGACCTGATTTGGTTCAAGATACAAAGATACAAGAAAGATAGGAAGGAATGTTTGCCTACTGGTACACCAGTCACCAGTGAACATCTTAAACTTGTGTACTGTGCAACGTCAACAACATCATGATAATAATAATAATAATAGAAAATTATTTTACAATTTGCAAATGAAAATGGATGGCATAAAATTTACAAATGCGAAAGAACATAAGAATGATTTGATAAAGCTAACAAAGGTGATTCCTGTAGTTGCTGGGACAAAACAAAAAAAGGCACAGCAGCAAGCTGTGTGGCATTTTTGGAAGTTTATCCGCTTTTGTTGCAGGGTAGGGGTCAGTCCAGGCAAAGTCAGCGCTTAGGGGCTGTTTCCAGTGGAACATAATAAACTGTTTGCGTACGCCTGTCAGAGTGACATTTACAGCAATGTCAAATAGGTCTAGTGGCCCTCAAAGCCATTTCCATCCACTTTTGCTTTAATCAACATGCAGAATCCAATGACAAAAATTGTACTTTCCTGAAGTTTCTGTATAAATTTTGTCATGGATATCTTTCTGCTTTCTGCATTTGTGTAATCGTAAAAAAGAATAAATTAGAGATTTACCATTTTTTGTACTCCATCAAGGAAAGTAACAGATATAATACCATGCAGGGAGCCCTGATCTCAGCATCATGAAGGCTGTTGGAGATCACTTGGGGCCAACAGACAAAAGATGGACAGTATGCTGAAAACTGTGGCAAGTTAATCAAGATTCTTTGACCATCTCACCAGCCAATGTTATTATTCAACTGCTGGGCAGTATACCAATTTTCAGTTTTAACAGCCAAGATTGGTAATTGTAAATATTAATTTCAATTAGCATTTCATTGTTTACAATTTTTAGGGGATATTGTTAAATATATATTTAGAAGCTTTTCATTTCATTATTTTTGCAAGGATTTTTGCCTGAGTGATGAACAACTTTACCACCACCTTAGTTGGTCTAATTACTCTAATGATTAACTGGGCCAAGTGTTAATTGTCCAGAAACTTGAACTGCTCATATGGCCAAGTAAACTTGCCAAGCAGTAAGTTTTTAAATCTCTTTGTTATAGGTGTACAAAAAGTCATGAAAAATGGGAGGATTCTGGCTGGGAAATATTGCAAAAATATCTCCCAATATTTGTTTGAAAATTAATAAAATCAGGACCACAGTCTGTCATACAATAGTATGCAATGATGATTATACACCACCACTTTCATTTAAAACTGGTCCTAATATATTATTTCTTCATAATTATATCCCCGAATGGCGAATGGTGTTCCGAGAGATATTATGTTTTTGGTCCGACCGCCGCCGCCACCGCCGTCACCGTCGCCGCCGCACTACGTGTTAGTGCGATAACTTCAGTAATATTTCAATTACAAATTTCAAATTGGCACATAAGTAAGTATGATAAAGAGGAAGAACTGATTCGATTTTCGACAATTTACGATGTCTAGATTGGCCACCAGGGGCCAAAAACTTATTTAGGTGTTAACACGATAACTGCAGTAATATTTCAATTACAAATTCCAAGTTTTGCATATAAGTATCATAAAGAGGAAGAACTGGTTTGATTTTGGACAATTTACAATTTCTAGATTGCCCACCAGGGGCCAAAAACTTAAAAAATCACTGTTCCGCGATAACTTCAGTAATATTTCAATTACAAATTTCAAGTTTTGCACATAAGGAAGTATCATAAAGAGGAAGAACTGATTCGATTTTGAACAATTTACGATCTCTAGATTGGCCACCAGGGGCCAAAAACTGAAAAAAATCACTGTTTTTATCATATCTCTGGAAACATTTGTCCAATTGACCTCAAATCAAGTGCAAATGAAAGGTCATGACCTGAAGACGTGTCCCACAAAGACATTATACCTGTTTGGTTGAAAATTTTGCCACCAGGTGGCGCTTTGTGATGGAAAATTACCATTTTGGCCATATCTTCACAACTATTTGTCCGTTTGACCTGAAATTAAGTTCAAATGAAAGTCTATTCAAGGTCTATTCAAGGATTGGGGAATTAGAGGATTGCGGGCGTTAGGGGATATACCCCCAGCCGTCGCCTCCGACGGCACAAGCCTAGTTTTTTGGTGAAAATATACTGAAAAAAGCTATTGTAAGCAATGAAAAAAAACATTTCCACAGTATATTTAGGTAAAATATGGGCAATAAAAACACTGAAAACATTATTTTTTTTTTAATAACAATTGAAAGGTGTTGCAAATTTTATTTTTTTGACTCTTGCATAGCCTGAACACGTTTGAAGTCTCATTCCATGATTATTGATGCTGAAAAATTTGTTTAAACTGGTCTGAAGCAACATTTTTCTGTAAAGTAACCTCTGATGGTCAGTTTTTCCGCTATATAAGGTGATATGAACTTTGAGCAGTGTCACAGTTAAACACGATGGCACAATGGAGGGAGCTCTCAGAGATTATTTGAAGCGAGACAGTGGACTTACATGACACTGAAGATGTTAAATTCTGCCTCAGCACATTAACAGACACCATCAAGTTTGAAAGAGACTAGTTTGCTGAAAACTAGTGGCAATTAAGCTGCAAAGCGGAAATTAAGTGCATCTCTTTGGAATGAACTTCAAATCACATAGAATGGTTTAGCGAGTGAGGAAATAAAAATCGAAGTGGCTGTTCTACTAACCATTGGTGGTACAGGAGAGGAAAGTTGGTCTTATTTCACGAACCATTGGTTAAACAAGGGGGAAGGTTTCTCTTATTCCCTCAAACATTGGTGGAACAGGGGGAAAGGTTGCCCTTATTCCCCGGGGAAATCTCAGACGCCATTCCAATAGCACCAAAAAGTTTCACTGGAAGATGTTGCTCAATGGTTGAGGAATAGCCTTTGCGAAAAAATGTGAAAACTGTTGTCATGGTGTTGGCCTGCAGGCCCTTCCCCCTATTACATTCTTCACCTCCACCTTAACGGGCAACAGGTGTGGCTCGTTAAGGTGGAGGTGAAGCTCTGTTATTTAAGGGCTGGCTGCACCTCATTTTGGTGCAGCAGTATTCTGGAGCCCTGATGTTTTTGTGTGCTGCTTCCCTCTGGGATTGTATTTTATCATTTAAATTAAAGATTTAATATTTTTACTCAGCCTGTGCCTTTGGATACATGGTCCCTGTGCCCGCCGGCTTCATGCCTTCTGCCGGTGGGGGCAAAACCATGACAACTATTCCTGAAAGATTAAACGGTTTAATCAAAGAAAAGGGTGGCCACTCCAGATTATAATGCCTTTTTCTCTCAAAGGCATTACTAATTTTGTATTTACTATGTACTGTTACCCTGCAGTGGATTTGCGGCCTGTCCAGGGTGGGTCCCTGCCTTTCTCCCATAGTCAGCAGGGATAGGCTCCAGCTACCCCACAACCCTAGCGAGGAAGAAGCTGTATAGAGAATGAATGGATACACATTGTTCTGTTCACTTATTTCCATCCATGTGATCCAATATGACATGAAATACTTGAAAAGTACTTTGTTTCAGATTTTTCTTCATTATATTAGGCGAATTATCACTGCACTACTGTATATTTCAGAACTCTTTGGCCCACTCTCAGTCCTGCAGGCAGAGGTCGCGTTACTTTGTCCATCATTGTGACGGAATTCTGTCAATTATCCATCATAAATTTAAAATGATCATTTTAAATTTAACAATGAACAGAATCATTTGTAGATTAGGGGAGAGCTGGTACGAAAGTAACGTTTTTCACAGACATCATTTTAAAAGATGTCGTTACAGACCAAAAAAAAAAAAAGCAATCAACTACTTTCATGCGCTCTGTCAATATTAGGTGATAAATCATCCCATATATATAAACGTTGGCATAGTTTGACGTTGAACGAAAGTTGCGTATTGCCATTTTCGACTCCTCCAGTCGGGATGAAAGTAGCACCCGGGTGGAACAAAAGTAACCTGATCAAATTGACTGGAATCTTAAATTACGGTCCTAAAAAAAAAACCAAACCCCACACAGACATTTGTTTTAAACATTTTAATTTGCTTCAAATGTTTCAAAAGTAAACTGAGGTATCGTTCTGGAACCAAATGCGAGACCAAAAAAATTCAGCAAAAATGAGTTTTATTGAAGCTGGGGGGTGAACCCCCACAGGGCAGAAGGCAATGGTACAGAGTCCACGATCCAAAATCAGAATCCCAGTGACATAATCCAAACTGTACACAGGGCAGTAAACACACAACTCAGAGTCAGGCAAAACAGGTTCGGAACACAGGCACAGGAATGTCAGAGGAGAATCCAAAGCCAAAATCCAGTATACATAATCCAATTTGTTACCAGGGCAGCAAAGACAAAACTCTGGGTGAGGCAAATCAGGTACAGTCCACGGGCACAGAAGTATCAAAGAAAAGCCAAAATCAGAATCAGGGATGTTCCAGTCAGAAGTATAACACTAAGAATACAAGGCATCACCGATCACAGCACAGGGAAAACGTTCTAACGAGAGCTGTAAGTGAAATGATGCTTAAATACACGTAGGGGAAGTCACATGCTATGATAGGGAACAGGTGAGCTGGATCAGACTAATTAACAAGGGAATGAACAAGAGGAAGTTCCTAAACACATTAAATTGGCGAAAGCCAAAACGCGGACAGGGATCACAAAGACAACCTATAGACAAACACACGGCTCCGGTTAGGGAGTTCTAACGAGCACAGATAAGGAGGGAGAACAGAGTTTAACAAGTGAGGAGGTTCCGCTGAAACTGCAGCAAGTAGATTGAGTAAAGCCAAAGGGGTGGAGACTAGAATAGGGCGAATGCTGAGAGCTCATTAGTCAATTAGTAAGTGCAGCAGTGGGTTAGTATCTTTAACTAAAATAATAAACTGTTAGTCTGGTTAGTAATTATAGAAAAGCAAGGTGAAGGAAGTAAACGAGATTAGAAGGAATGATTGAAATCTCAGAAACCATGAAATCACCCAAAAGTGTGGCACGCAATACTGGGGCAGTGAGCGATCACATGACATCAGACCAGACAGAGGGAGACAAAGTGCAATGCATGGTATGAAACAAAACATGGACAATGGTGGAATATGGCAAACAGACAGAGACAAGGCAAAAACAAAACATGGCATGGATTCCAAATCACAAAACAAATCATGGTCAGACAAAGCAGAATTCCTTAACAAACATGGCAGTCAAGGCAGAATCACAACATAAATGTGAACATGTTTCACGTGCAATTGGTCTATTTATAAAAATTATGAAATTAATTTACTCATTATCACAGTTGTGACAGATATGAGCTGCATCCTCAGTGCATGCCTCATGTGACCACTGCTGACAAAAGATGCACCGCACCCACACTTCTCCAGTCAAAGATGAGGCAAATGTCTCCCAACAAACAAGACATTCCTCATCATTGCCCTGAGAAACTGCGGTTGCAGTGTGTCCACTAATCAATGTTTTCTTTGGGCGTTTTGAAGATGACTGTTTTTTCTGGCCCCACTGCCGACTCTACTCCTCCAAAGCAGCTTTTACTGGGGTGTCAGTCAGTATTGCTGGTGACCTGCAACATTCAATGAGATGATAATCAGAATCAGCTTGTTTTTATACAAGAAAGAAAATCAAGACAAGTTAAAAATGACACTGCTCACCTCTTTCTGCCTCTTCTTTAATTTTCTTTCCTTGAGTCAGCCTTTGAATATGGGTGTACCTTTTCTCGGCTGAACCTCTGTATTGGCGTGCCACTAGATGTTCCTGGAACGACGAGCATACCTGGATCGATAATATAAAAAAAATGCTTGGCAAGGCTCGACATGCACATTTAGAGGCACACACAGACAGAAACTCTCACCATCTACAGGAATGGCAGATTCATGGGGATGCATTTAAATAGGCTCTGGCTAGGTTGGTGGTGTCTTAAGGGAGCGGGCACTGGTGATGGAGCGGACATTGGTGATGAAGAGGCCGCTGGTGATGAAGCAGGCATCGATGATAAAATGGGTGCTGGTGATGGAGCTGGTGCCGGTGATGAAGAGGTCGCTGGTGATGGAGCTGGTGCCGGTGATGAAGAGGGTGCTGGTGATGGAGCTGGTGCTGGTGCAGGACGGTCAGTCACAGAAGCTGGAGCAAAGTCTGTCTCACTGAAAATATCTGGATTGAAGGGCCAGATACCGGTACACTCGAACCCAGACGAAATGCTGCTTGCTGTCGCAGCTTGAGGCAGAGCTTTAGCCACAAGGCTTGGGATGTTGTAGATGGACAATGTTCTTCCAGGGTTCATTTGCATCCAGTTGTCTGCTGCAGTGTTAATGTAGTGCTTCTGAGGACCAAAAACACTTCGGTCTGGCGGCTGACGGTGGGAGCAGTGGGGTGGAAAAGACAGGAGTACAATGCCATGGGACTCGCAAAAGTCAATAGCTACTACAGAGAGGTGTGATGCATGATTGTCTAAGAGTAGCAGCAACTTTGACTCTGGGGTAACGCAGCGATGTCTTGCAAAATTCTGTAAAAATGCCAAAAAATCCTGCATCCACCCGGATCCATTGGCAGAACCAGTGCAGCCAAGGGGGCCATCCCGGATGAAGTGGTCCTGGAACTTCTTCCTTGGGGAGACAAAGTAAGGGGGAACAAAGTTCCCTCTTTCCCCAGAGGTCACAGCACCGACCTGGTGCTGCCCCTTGGTGGCAATGATTTTGCCTGGCACTTGAACCTTTGTGGTACCTGAAATAATAAATGAAATGAATTATTGCTGTTGCAAATCACTGTTGCTTCTTAATTTATCTAAATACAAATTTTTACCTGTTTCATCCATGTTCCAGATGTCCTTTGCTTCAAAATTATAGCGGGTGAGGACAGTCTTTAGTTTGTTAAAAAATGCTGTCACGTTGGTCTTGTTGAAGCTGGTGGAACGGGACATGCTGGTGGCTTGAGGTTGATGGATGGACAGGGTTTTGTTGCGCTTGAGGAAGGAGGTGAGCCAATCCTTCCCTGCCATCTGGTTTTTCTCCCATGAACATGGAGTTTTGAGGCCAATATTTTTGGCCAGCTCATATGCAAACTGTCGCACCTAAAACAGCATGAAAAAAGAGGTTAATTCCCAGATATCAAGCACCTCCTCTCCGGATCTGCCTCAGCTATGTGCCAACTCCAGCTGATCCGGCTCAGAGCTGGGGCAGATCCAGAGTGGAGGTGCTTGCTATCTTAGGCAAATGGCGGTAGTGGTGTAGCTCTGTCTGCAGTGTTACTCCAACCGCTTTACAACTCAGGCCAAAATATATATTAACTCTCTTTATATATGCCTGCAGTCTCTTCTCCTGTTCTTCTGTGAAGACTTTGTTGTGAGCCCTGTACCCTGGGGCTCTGGTCTGCTGCCCTCCTGCCTCTGCCCTCCTCTTGCAGCACCTGAACAGGGTGACATGACAAATGCAATGCACCTCTGCTGCCCTCCTTATACTCTCGCCTCTTCGGACATCAGAAAAAGCCCTTCCGTAAACCTGCTGGTCAACCATTCCTCTCTAGGTAGTTCTGACCTCCTGGCATTTTCTGTCGGTAAAATGTAACACACACGTTTTTTACTGAGCTTTAAAACAAAAAATGTGGCCGCATTAGCAGAGAGGGACGAACGTAACCGTTGGTACTACCGCCCCGACAGTGAATCCTGACATTTGAACCAGGATTGATTAAGTGGAAAAAGTCTGACATTTCAAACTTCAGGGTATCTTACAAAACTAAATGACCTATCATTTCATCATAAATATGACACATTGAGCGATAAAGACAAAAGAAATAAATCAAAAAAGTTTACCATTTGTCTGAATTTACTCACCACTATGGAAAACGGTCTTCCCGGTCTCGTCTCGCGAGGAAGCGACGAAACCTCAAGATTTTTCCCGGGTGTGGAGAGTGTTGCGAGCTGCACGTGCTGACCTAATTTGACGCATCGCAGTGCGGATGGCTGTGAGTAAATCGGCGTATTACTTTTGTCCCACGTTACTTTTGCACCACCTCTCCCCTAAGCATTAGCTGATGCCGACAGTGATTCATGTAGACACACATTGCGCACTGTGTTAAATACAGCACTAAGTGGATTTTCGAACTTACTGGTGCATGAACTTTATAAAACATCACAAATGATTTCTCCCTCCGCACAGTAACAGTGCGCAAATGAACAATGCTTTCAGTTATCGCTGGGCTTTACTAAGCCTAACAACCGCAGTCTCGCTAAGCGGTCCTATGAAGCTGCTTATCAACATATGTCAACCGACGCTTTCCCCACCTAGATATCTGCGTGTTCACATTACAGTGACGCCGTTCAGACGCATTCGACTTGAGTCTCTCGCCTCTTAGTGGCATTCACGTTACTGTGCAATTACAGTCAGCAATAATTCAATCAACGCAAACTGAAAAAATTCACTCGCGGAATTCAAGTCATTGCACATTAAAGGAGAATTCCGGTGTGAAATTGACTTGAGGTGTATTGAAACATGATAACGAGTACTAAATCTTGTTGAATACCCCACCTCTGTACGCACGCAACATTTCGAAATAAATGGCCTTTTAGCCGAAGCTCCAAACAGGCTTACAATGGTAACGAATCAGGCATAGTGTTGCCATGCAAAGAAATCGCTATCTTTATCATCATTAACAAGGCTCAAAGTAGCTCCACACTTCATCGGTAGAATTCCGAGGGCCCTGACATTTAAAACGAGGCACTGAGAACTTTAAAAATGCACAGGTAGTTTATTAAAAAAAAGAATATTTACGCGAACAGTACCTTGAGGTAGCTTCCATTCGCCTCCATCTTGAAACTCACAATAACTCGATTGACGAGCAAGAACAGTGAGGAGCAGCTAAAAGTGGACCAACAGCTTATGGACTGCTACGGTGTGTATTAGGACCTTCTGGTTTGTGTGGACAGCTGTGGTGTGTTGTTAGCGTGGAGAAACGAACAGCCTCTGCACTGGTATATGACGGAAAGGCGAAAGCTCCAAGCTAAACGGCCTTTTCTGAAATTGCCCGTGGTAATAGTTCACTCATTGTGTCGAAATGACCAACTTTCCCTTGCAGAAAATGGGCGCATTATGGATAGCATGTGAGGGCTAGACAGAGCTCCGGTTATGTCATGAACATAATACAGGTTTTACAGACCGTAAGTTCCGTCTCCGTGAACCGTTGCTTGGTCACTTTTACAGGAAAGAATTTAATATTCAATTGATGGCAATGCAGACAAATCATTTGTTATACCGGACATGTTAAAGCCTGTCCGCTTCCCTATTGCTTTCACTGGTAGTATCAGAGAGCTTGCCCAGACATTGGAGATGCATCAGGGTGACCCCGGTCATGGATAAGTAAAGTCATTGTTTCATAAGCACTGTATCGCATGTTAGCTTATGCAAATATTTAATTGTTGTAATCTCTGCGTAGGCTGTGTGTCTTTTGGTTCCTTCTGCAGTCTTCCTCTCACTATCATTCTCATTAGGTCTCTAGCTGTTACGCATTTTCTCATCAAACCAACCATTCTGTTACCCAATCAGAAGGCGGCCGGCTCCCCTATTTAAGACCTGCAGCATCGACAGAAAAGGAGGGACTCCTTTGTTGCTGATGTTTTTGTTGTTAGGGTTAGTCTTGTCATTTGTTGATCTATGTAGTGTTGTTGTCTTGTCCCTTGTATAGTTCTGTTTTTTTGTTGAACGTTAATGGTATTCGTAGACTACGTCAGGGGAGGGAGACAGGGTAGAGACCTCGGGGTACACATCTTGCCCGTAAGATTGCACTCTGTTAAATACACCAGATTAGAGCCATCTGCTGTATTTTTAGTGAGCGAGTGCTCACTGTCACTGTCACTGTCACCCAGGGGCTGGGTTTTTTATTTTTTATTTTTTTCTTTGGGAGCCGCCCAGTACGTTTCCCTCCTCCTGAACGTATGTCTGTGAGTCTTTTTTGTGTGTGGCCATTTTTCAAGAACAAGGTAAATAAAATTCCTTGTCGCAAATCTAACTGCCAATGTAGTTTACCTCCGCATGTCATGCACAATTGCATCAAGTTATGTTACAGTTCCGCAACAGCCCTTGACTGAATGATCCACCAGGGGTCGTACAATCAGGCAACGTTATGATGAAACTGTCACATTGATGCTTACCGAAGTAACACAAGCATTCCAATCATAATTGCTGCATATAAGTTAACCAGAAGCATTTTCAATTAGCATAGCACGCAAACTAACATGCAGTAGCTGATAAGCAGTCATGACTCCGAATGTAATCTGTTGCGCAAAAAATTTGTTTTGCGTCCGGTGTGTAAGCTGCTTAACGCGCCCAGAACGCATGTATTTGAGTATTTGCATTGACTTTGAATGTAGGCTAATCTGTCCTGCGAAAAATTTGTTTCGTGTCTGATGTGAAAGCAGCTTTATGGATAGTACGTGACAGCTAGAGAGAGCTTGGTTATGTTATGAACATAATACAGGTTTTGCAGACCGTAAGTTCCGTTAGCGCGGACAAGTTGCTTATGTGGAGCAAGCGAATTGATCACTTCTTCAGGAAAGAATTACCTATTTAATCTCCGCCTTTTTTGGCTTTTTATTAGCCACAACAATTTCTAAAGGGGGATGAAATTATGTCAAGGTAGTGCAGAGAAATCATTTGTAAACCGGTAGAGCTTCTGCGTTTCGCATTGCTTTCACGATAGCACCAGAGAGCTTGCTCAGACATTTGTGAAGTATCCGGCTGATCCTGGTCATGGATAAGTGAAGCGATCACTAACTGTAGTGGCTACAATCGGGCAACGTTATGATGAAACTGCCACATTGATGCTTACCGAAGTAACACAAGCATACCGATCAGAATTACTGCATATAAGTTAACCAGGATCATTTTTAATTAGCATGACACGCAAACTAGCATGTAGTAGCTGGTAACCTAGTGGTCATAACCACGGAGACAAACCCTTGTAAAACAAGTTTTACAGGCAGCAAGGTCTGTTACCGTGAACAGTTGCACTAAGCATCCAAATTACAAACAAGTATTAAAAGTTTGCTTCAAATGAGGTTTATGTTCTCACACCTTCTGTAGAATTTCCCTTGATAACACGCTTGCATTAGGACACAAACATTAGCATCAGTAACTTGGCTATGTTAGCTGCTGTGCTACAGCCAAAATCAACTGGCTATCACGTCAGGTTGGCTTATGCAGTAAAAGCAACTTACAGCTCCTATGTCTGTGAGTCACGGACAGTCGAGACCAATACAGGCTTTATCTTCAGATATTTTACAAAGCCTGCGTTTGAGGCCAGTTGTTAGTGCTAACTATCGCTAGCGGTCCTGCTAGCCACCCGTAACATGTTAGCTTCACTCATGTTATTTGCTGTTATATGGTTACTTACGGCTCGTGGCTCCGAGCGCTTGATCGATGCAACTGCTTCAGGTTTGAGAAGCAGCTGAAACGCTTATCCTGTGTCGAATTATCCTTTCTTGACAAAGCTGTCTTTGGTGAAATGCTGAGCACAAACAACTAACGTTCCCTTTGGCCATGGCTGTTTACTGTAGTCGTTTTGGGTAGGGTGCGCACATCCACAGTCACTTTTTGCAGGTGCCAGACAATAGTGTCAAACAGTTGAAGAAGGTAGGTCTGCACACTGCAGACCTACCTTCTTCAACTCCATGGCTGTTTGCTGCCCGCCAACAAAGAAAGCTACCCAGTGACTTCTGGTGGCATCATCTTTTGGATGAGAAATAATTGTTTTTCTTCGCGACCAAAAGTAAACGGTCAAGTAGCTATGGGAGGGATACTTACAAAATTGCATCTCAAATGATCTGCGGTTCTTCTTTTGTATTTCCAAAAGTGTAGAGGCTACTAAGGCATAGTATGATCTGCCACTGTTAGTGCCTGCTAGAATAGTTTCTGGTGTGGGCAGGTCCAGTGCAGTGGTTGGCTCTGGCTAGGTCTGAACTACTGGATGGCACAACCTGACGGCAGGTTTTGCCCAGATCTCGTGAAGATCTTGGGAAGAGCTGTTCATACAGGAAATCACATTCTTGGATTACAGCAAAATCCCTGTATCTTATGTTTAGAAAATTTTCAGAGGGTGAGCATGGACAACCAACATTATAACATTTCTAATATCTATAAAAAGGCCACTCCTACTCCCGCAAGTGCTGTCTCAACCAGCAGCCCTGCAACCACCAACAGCGCGTTGCATCTATGCCGGGGTCCCCATTTTAAGCAGTTATCCTCAGCGTATCAAACTCAACAATAGCACGGCTTAAATATTCAGTTCTGCGCAATGCCAGCTTTTTCGTCGCTTGTCGCAAATGTAGTTCGAATTCGGATTGTGAGGACATATTAACTAAACGTGGCAACACAAATGGGAAAAAGCACTCGATAAAGACTGTACAAATACGCAACAAACATCTCACAGTCCAGGGACATGGGTGCGTGGTAGGAGTACCAGCGCCGATCAGAGACAGGTGAAAATATTGTCCATCTGCTGGGTCATAAAATTTTTAAACTAGAACTTCAATTTTAAGAGAACATTTACAGCATGATAATTTTCGGTTTAAATCCGATTAAGAACACAATTATCGTAGCTTAATCTTAAAATGATACTCATGGTCAAGTAGTTAGGCAACGCGGCAAATATTTTCCTAAAGTAAATACTGCCCCCAGCTGTCTGAATTATGAAATACATCCTCCGTCTAATTTTTTTTTTCTTATCTAAATTTGTTGTAGAACTGCGAATAAAAATGCGTTTTCAAAAGATTCACATACAACAGAGAGTCAAAATCGAAATCTGGCTCAAAATTCTCAATATATCATCCTGTTTTAGGTTTTATAAGCGGCAAATTTTCATTGATCCTCACTTGTTGTGCGCCTCAGTGTTGACTTGTAAAACTACTCAGTCCGATCTGTCCCGCTCGAATTACAGTGAGCAGCGGCACATGTTATCTATCACTCCACCTTCACATTGAAGGAGCTGGTCCAGAAGTATGAGATAGAAAATGAATCAGTTTTTTTTTCAATTTTTACAACCTAACCTGTTATAATATCAAAAATGAATTCGGAACAAAGCAATCTGCATGCCTCCGATATTATAGAATAATTCTACTATTGCTAGCACTCCCAACCAACAAATGGGAGAGAGACTTATCAATAACCCCTGATGCTATCTTGTGGACGCAAGTATGCAAGAATACCTTCTCTGTGAGAAATACTACCAATCTGCTGCAGACACAATATAAAATATATTGTAGAACGCATAACTGAGGAAAAAAATTATCTCATGCCAAGAAGAGCATGAACTGAAAAACAACACAAAAAATTAAACATTACAGAATGGATCCTCTGACAGAACACGTATCGCTGGAAAAAATGACAGCCTCCAACAAGAATCAACTCTAACTTTACAATCATACCTGGAAGTCAATCACCATTTCTTTAATTCTCAGAAATTAAAATATTTAATTATTGATCAAACATGTATAGTAGGCTACATACACATATATACAGGCACATTTACACTTCTTCGCTCACACATTCACGCAAACTCATACATGGACACACAGCAACTTTGTTTTGTTATTTTCAGTTTGTCTAGTTTTGGCATAAAATTCCTCTGTGAAGCTTCAGCACAGTGTTTCATTCTTTGAAGTTATCATAAAAAAATAAAGCTGAACTTCACAGAGGAGGGGTGTCCACAAACAAACAAGCAAACAAACAAAAAACCCAAAATACATCAATGAAGATAAGCACCCCTGTAATCATCTCATAATGATTGATCTGAAACTTGAAAAACATCAGTGGAATGCAATGTTTGGTTTTATTGATGATAATCATATCATTTTTTATTGAGATCTTATCGAGCTAACAAAATAAAAAACAGCTGTCTGTAAGTTCCACACCAATCAAGTATGGAGGCGGGGTACAATCCAACATAACATAAACATAAAAATTCAACTGCTAATTTTTTTTAAAGTGTTCATTATTTTCATTCTGTGACACTAAATTGCTCTGCAACCAACTTCCACGATTGGTGCTCAGGGGGGTAAAAACTGTCCGGTTTCCAGATGTATCCAAGTACTGTATATCTATTGCGAAGAAAAAATCAACAAATGTGGATGAAAATGCAAAAACAGAACTGAGATACAAGCCTAGTCAATGATTGTTCACATAGAGCTAGGCATGATTACCATGGTAAGATGGTAGCCTCACTGGACGTCTTCCTCCTTGGTTGACCGATGGCTTGTTCGCTCTGATGCTATTTTTAGTTCTATGTAGCTACACTCTCACATGGTTTAAAATGGCTTTGAGCACTTCTGTGAATAAGTTTGTTCAATTCAAAGTCTTTTTATACATGTGCAATGCGCTGCAAATGGAGGGATTTACCCAGACTCGCCTACAAACTCAAGTTACCATGGAGGTCAGCCATTATCACAGTTGAAAATATGCAATGTACGAAGCTGACCTGTGGAGTCAAATATTTATTTCAATACCAATTGAAATTGCCTTGCAAATTGTGAACACTGTAAAGCCATGAACACCAAAGACTTAAAGGAACTGTATCATGTTGACTATGTATGCTCAGAACTTACATCCCAAGAACGTAAAGCTGCTGCCTTGACTGCAAGTCAGGATCTGATTCCATCCTCGCTTATTTGTCTTCGTTTTCCATTGTATTTAATATTTATTTTAGTTAGTCTGGCATTATGCTTTTTATATTAAGGAGACATCATTGCTAAAATTGACTTCGCTTAAAGAGAACTTATTATAAAATACAATAAAGGTGCATCACTTCATAAAGCTGAACATCAGTTTTGTACTACATTTGTGATACTTTCTCTTTAGATGTTGCATTGAGCTTGTGAGTTTTAGAGAGTGCGCAGAAGGGCTTTGGTTTTATCAAATGAAAAGCATCAGGGTAAATCAAACATTCAAGCAAATTGCTGCAAGACAGAATAATAGTTTGTTCTTAATTGGCATCTTACTCAAAGACATTTAAATTAATAATTTTCCCATTAAAAAAAAAGCATTTATTTTTCAGGACAAGAGCTTGCTTTAGATGATTGCTTTTTATTCAGTACGTCTTTGAAAAGGTACAGAGCTGTGAAAAAGTATTTGCTCCCTTCCTGATTTCTTCTTTTTTTGCATGTTTGTCATGCTTAAATGTTTCAGATCATCAAACAATATTAATATTAGACACAGACAACCCAAGTAAATACAAAATGCAGTTTTTAATCCTAATAACTGGTTGTGCCACCCTTGGTGATAACGACTGCAATCATATGTTTGGAATAATTGACTATGAGTCTTTCACGTCACTGTGGAAGAATTTTAGCACACTCTTTGCAGAATTATTTTAATTCAGCCACATTGGAGGGGTTTTGAGCATGAATGGCCTGTTTTAGGTCATGTCACTGCATCTCAATAGGATTTAAGCCCAGACTTTGGCTGCTCCAAACTCTTCATTTTGTGTTTTTTTAAGCCATTCAGAGGTGGACTGGTGTGTTTCAGATCATTGTCCTGCTGCATAACCCAAGTGTGCTTGAGCTCGAGATCACAATCTGAGGGTTGGACATTCTGCTTCAGGATTTTCCAGTAGAGAGTAGAATTCATAGTTCCATCGATTATGACAAGTCGTCCGGGTCCTGAGGCAGCAAAGCAGCCCCAAACCATCACACTACCACCACCAGGTTTGACTTTTGGTATGATGTTCTTTTTATGAAATGCTCTGTTAGTTTTACGCCTGATGTAATATAAGAATATTTTCCTAAAGGTCTTGGGGATCATCAAGATGTATTTTGGCAAATGTGAGACGAGCCTTCATGTTCTTTTTGGTCAGCAGTGTTTCGACTTGGAACTCTCCCATGGAAGCTGTTTTTTGTCCAGTCTCTGTCTTATTGTTGAATCATGAACACTAACTTTAACTGAGGCAAGTGAGGCCTGCAGTTCTTCAGATATTGTTTTGGCCTTTTTTGTGACCTCCTGGGTGAGTAATTGATGCGCTCTTGGAGTAATTTTGGTAGGCCGGCCACTCCTGGGAAGGTTCACCACTGTTCCAAGTTTTCTCCATTTGTGGATAATGGCTCTCACCATGATTTTCCGGAGTCCCAAAGCCTTAGAAATTGCTTTGCAACCCTTCCCAGACTGATAGATCTCACTTTCTTTGTTTCTCATCTGTTCTTGAATTTCTTTAGTTCGCGGCATGACATGTTGCTTTTTGAGATCTTTTAGCCTACTTCAGTTTAAGTGATTTTGTGATTCAGCAGGTCTGGCAGTAGTCAGGCCTGGGTGTGGCTAGTGAAACTGGACTCAAAAAATGTGGTAAATCACAGTTAATTCATGATTTAACGGGGGGGGTTACAGTTCACATAGGGCCAGGTAGGTTTGGATTGCTTTCTCCTCTTAATAAATGAAATAATCATTTAAAAACTGCATTTTGTATTTACTTGGGTTTTCTTTTTCTTATATTAAAATTTGTTTGATGATCTGAAACATTTAAGTGTGAAAAATATGCAAAAAAGGAAGAAATCAGGAAGGGGGCATATACTTTTTGAAGGCACCGTATATCATATAATCATACTGGAAGCAGAAATAATTATGGTAAGAGTAGCACTAGAAATCCCAAATTGAGAAATTCACGTTTGAAGCCTATTTAAGCAGTGCCTGCTAATAAATACGACATTACAATAAGACTCTACAAACACTACCAAACAGAACAGCAGATATGCTTTCAAACAGAAAAGCAAGCAAAAATCTAAAAACTGTCTAATAACTTTTTATCTAATTTGTTGTGAGCCTTCCCTATGATGTTCTGATGATCCCCTGCAAAAATTTGAAAATTCTACGTCCCAGTTTTTGAGAAATTCATGCATTTTGGAGTTAGAAAATCAGTGTTAGTGCTCATTTTTCAGGCTTTCATTAATATCCCAAAAACTGTCTGATAACTTTTTGTCTAATTTGTTGTGAGCCTTCCTTATGTTGTTCTGAATATCCCCTGCGAAAATTTTTTTGGGTCACCAAAAAAACGAATTCATAAACCACAGAATCAAACTGAATGAATCTGTGAACCCAAGATAAATTTAAAAATGAAAGTCCAAACAGCCCCAGTCCTCTCGCAATTGACACTGGCTTCCCTCACCTGGAACAGCACTCCAGTCTGACATCCCAGCATGGTTAAATTGAAAAGAACAGAAAGAGTTCATCACTGACCCAATGAGCCCAGTTTCCAACTTTATTTTCTGTGGTTAATGTTGTTGAAGATTTGATTTACATTTTGATTGAACAAAAAGGCAACTAATTTTGAAACCATACTCTGTCGGACAGAATATGATTTGCAGTTTCAAAACTAACCAAACATTCATTTCAGAACACAGATAACAGAACACAGGTGGATAAACAGAGGAGATCTCATAATTGAATGATCTCAATTATGTCTTGGTTATTTTGAAGGAGAATTAAAGAGAACAGTTAAAAAAAAATAATAAAGATTTCTACGGTAATCACAGGCAAAACCTAATAAAAGTTTTCCCAAAAAACATAATTCTGCATCCCACTGCTTGGAGGATTTTGAAGGTTTTTTTTTTTTGAGTTGTTCTCTTTAATTCTTCTTCAAAATAACCAAGACATAATTGAGATCAGGGGCATACAATTATGAGATCTCCTCTGTTTATCCCACTTCTGAAGTATTGCTCAAATGGTTATCTCAACTCAACCTCCTTTGTCTCAGTGATGTTTCGTCTCTTTTTAGTTTATCTCTTGCTCCTAATGGACCTTTAGGAGAAGTAACTCAGAAACAAATGATCACAGAATGATACAAATATGAGAAGCTCAAATTCATCTCAAGAGACGAGATTGAGCAACACATTTTTCCTACGGGGAAAGTCATTGCATTTTGAGTTTATTCACAATATACACTTCGTCCCAACTATTTCAGAATTACGGTTGTAAATAAAACTTATTATTATTATTACTTGTATAAATCATATGCATCCAAATTGGTTAAAGCTCTATACGCTTTTTTGCCATGACTTGATGTTAAAGCCAACTTCTCATGAGAGAGGGGGCTTTGCGCAATCTAATTTTTTCTCATGTCATTGGTAAAGCAAGTTCCTCTGTGCCTTGTCACCGAGTGGTCTTTGGTTCTTTAGATTTCTTGGGCACAATTTGGTTTTTTCCTTGCTTTACAATTTCAGTCCTGTTCCTCGGGTTTGTTTGATTCCCCGCGTTTGATTTCTCCTTGCTCTTTGGATTTCATTATTTTCTTTTTATGACTTCGGTGCACTGACTTCCTGGTTTTTGACTTTTAGACTGTACTGTGATTAGAATTCTAGATTCGCCTTCCTGTACTGAAACCTCACTGCCTGTTACTGACCTGGATTTTATGACTACGATCCTAAATCAAATCTGTGAACTGGATTCTTGTCTGTGCAAGAGTCCTGATTCTGAATCATTATTGTCTGCTTGGAAAGTTTGTTTTAGTATTCTTAAAACAACAGGTCTTCTCCATTTGATCACATTGCATTTACTCCACTTGTCATTCTCATGGAGCCCAACTGACATCATATCTTTTTTACCTTTGATTGACTATGGAGATGTGCTGTGTATGCGTGCCCCATCTAAAAGCCTATCAGCTCTGGACACCGTATACCACAGTGCACTGAGGTTTTTCACTGGCTGTATTCGCCTTACAGATCATTGTCAACTTTATGCCCAGTCTGGCTGGCCATCTCTGAGCGCTCGGAGAGAAACACATTGGATGCTTATAATCTATAAGGCACTCCTCGGTTTGGTCCCTTCCTATCTATGTTCGCTTCTCCGAAGAGCAGAAAGCCGTTATGCTCTACGGTGCAATGACTTCTTTTACTTGAATATTCTACGAGTTCGGAATGAGCTTGGTAAAAAAGCATTCAGTTTTGCTGCCCTGTCCTCTTGGAACAACTTTCAAGCCGATCTAAAAATATCTGAACTGGTTTCTTTTAATGTCTTCCGTCGTCTCCTAAAAGGAAAAAACAAGAAAAAACATCAGGACAGTGCCTCTGCTTTCAATTACTCTGTTAACACGACCCCTTTGCACTTTGTTTTTATTATATTCGATTGTGCTTTATTTATTTTAATGTATTTGTGTATTCATTTCATTTTATTTTATATTATTTTATGAATGCTCTTTACGACGTGTGCTGCTGCCTACTTGGCCAGGTCACCTTTGAAAATGAGATCATGATGTCAACGGGATTTTACCTGGTTAAATAAAGGTTATAATATATCAGAAATGATAAAAGAAGCTTTTGATAGGCTAATGCTATAACATGGCTTCGCACACAGATATGGTCCAAAGATGGCCATTGGTACCTGAAATTATTGATTTATTTGATGAAAAAAAATAGTAAAAATTAATTTTTATTGCATCATTTTGGGAAGCAGAAAATCTGCCCTTTGCATTTTAGTGCATATGTAGTATCACTTGCCTTTTCCTTTTATTCTTTGTCCTTTAGCTCAAAGTAACTATCTGAATTAAGTTGCTTTTTTTAAAAGCAAAAATGAGAGATAAAGATAGGGGATACTGCAAATGCATTTTGCAATAAATTTTCAGTCCTGAAATGTTAGAGAATAGTTGCAGTGATTTTTTTTAACGGTAAATGAATATTCAAGAGCATCTGCTCACATTGTTTGGGGTAAGGGATGGATGGGCAAACCTGTCACATTTCCCAGACCCATATCTTGCTATGAGCAGTGAAATGTGACTGGATAGACCATGTGGGACCAGATGGGCTCTGTCACTTCCTGTTTCCAAAATGATCCACATACGGAAACTTAAACTGTTCTCAGTGCAGTTCACAATATGCATTTTCTCCTTGCTAGATGATTTTGGGTGTTTACTGGAAAAAATGAAGTAGCCTATCCCAGTAGCATACAGGCAAGATGCTCTCTCTTTTGGAGTCAAACCACCCATCTATCAGCTACCTTAAATCCCTCTCAGCACTCATAGGCTGAGATGCTGAAACACAACTTGGACAGCTTGCTAAAACCTCACAGGGCTGGCAGATTCACACAGCAATTACACAAGTAGACAGACACACACACACACACACGCACAAACACACACATACATACACACACACACACACACACACATATGCACGCACAAACACCTATGGTCAATTTAAAGTCTCCTCTTAGTTATCCATACATGTATTTGTCTTGTTGGTGAAAACTGGACGATCTGCAGGAAACTCATATAAACACAGGGAGAACAGACACAACCCATACACAAAAAGTCCTAAGCCAGATTTCATCCTCCAGAAAATTGATATGAGGCTCGGAGCACTTTTGTGCCACCTAGCTAGATCAAATGAATGACTTTTATTCAGCCCTCCTTCAGGGATCAGCTTTTTTTTTAAAGGTTACATTCATTTATACAATTAGAAATTTTGAAAACAACAAGAAAAAACATTATTTTGAAGTTGAGAAAACTAGCAAAAACATTAAATTGCAGTCATTTTTTCCAAATCTCCTGCCTTTTAAATCGAGGCTGACTGCCTGCACATATAAGTGACAGTCATTGCTTTTTTAAAATGCAGAGAAGTCTAACAAGAAGAAATGTCAATGTTCAATCAGCTACAAACTTCAGAATAGGCTTCCAGGCTGAAAGACTGTACTATTACATTAGCGCGTCTTCCTTACATCACATGATCAAAGTTCATCTCCACTGTGACATGGGAGGGCCTGGACCTGGTGCCCCAGAGTGCAGTAAGCTGTCTGGTCTCCACTTTCTGTCAGAACCACCAGTTCTTCAACAGCAGCTGCAGCTGACACCAAAGAACCCGAGGATTTGATATCTTGTCATGAAAATATCAGTTCCTGTCCTCTCTGCCAGGTTGGAGGGGCTACTTCTGTTAACCAGCAAGTAGACTGGAGCTCTTTGTGGGGTTTCACATGTATGTGTGTGATGGTGAATTCAATGAGTAGATACGCGACAAAAAAAAAAAAAAAAAAAAAAAATTTCTTTAAAGGATCATCCAATCCCCAGTACCACTGGGAAAAGCATAAAAAATCCAAAATGATGCCATTTTATGTCTATACCTCAAGTACAAAGCAAATTATGGTCATTTGTCGGTTCAAAATAAAGGGTAAATCCTGGGCCTTGCTTTTAATGATTTTTAAAGCAATGTGTGTGATCAAATGGGAATTAACTTAAATAACTGAGCTTCGTGAAAACTAAATGAAATTGATGAAATTTTCAGATTAGGAACCTTGTGCACCCTCTGAACTACAACAAAAAATTTAAAGGGGACCTAATTTGCTATTTTTCCAAGTTTATATTTTGGTCTTTGACTCCCCTAGAATGCTCCTGATCGCGCAAAGTAAAAAAAGGGTACTTACTTCGCTCAAACTGCCATCCTCAAAAAAACCCCATTTGTAGTTTATTGTAGTCGCTGCCTGAAACGCCTCATTGCACTCCCGTGTGCCCACTTTCTTCTGACTGGCCAGCTCTGTGGAGGGCGGGAAGAGGGAGCTGGGCTGGAAAAGGCTGCAGAGGCTGCAAGACGTAGTCTACTTCCCCAGAATAAAATGAGAGACACAGCTGCCATCTGATAACAAAGCGGCGGGAAAATTCCGCAATCTAATGTTATACTTGAATATACTGTAGATCTAATGAAATTAACTTGTTCTAATAAACACAGCGGCGAAAGTGGAGGAAGCAGTGCGAAAATCTGGCAGTGCAAGCTTAACTTTGCTATCGGCTACAGTTTGCTACCGGTGAGTACAGTGGTTCTTCTACTAGCTGCGATGCAGGGAAAGCTTGAATCCACAACATACAGACACATTTGTAGAACGGATCGACATACCCAAGTGTAAACCGGAGACCGTAGAAATTCGGTGGTTCTGAGTTCAGAGGGAAACATGGACAGTGAGGAGCAGCTAAAAGTGGACCAACAGCTTATGGACTGCTTCGGAGTGTATTAGGACCTGCTGGTTTGTGTGCATAACTGTGGTGTGCTGTTAGTGCGGAGAAAAGAACAGCTTCTGTGCTAGTATATGACAGAGGCGCGAAAGCTCCAAGCTAAACGGCCTTTTCGGAAATTGCCCGTGGTAATGATTTACCTGTGTTTTGGAATGACCAGCTTTTCCTCGCGGAAAATGGGCGAGTTATGGAGAGTGCGCGAGAGCTAGACTGAGCTCCAGTTATGTAATGAACATAATACAGGTTTTACAGACCATAAATTCCGTCTGCATGAACCGTTGCTTATGTGGAGCTAGCGAATCGATCACCTCTACAGGCAAGAATTTAATATTTAGTCAATGGCAATAAATCATTTGTTATGCACGTTATAGCCTGTGCGCTTCCCTATTACTTTCACCGGTAGCATCAAAGAGTTTGCCCAGACATTGGAGATGTATCAGGCTTACCCCGGTTATGGATAAGTAAAGCAATCGTTTCCCAAGCACCCAAAAATGCCCCCAAGCTTTGCAAAATTTTCGGCTTGTCTAACTGCACCTCTCCGGTTAGCTTCAACTGTAGTGGCTACAATCAGGCAAAGATATGATGAAACTGTCACATTGATGCTTACCGAAGTAACACAAGCATACGGATCAGAATCGCTGCATATAAGTTAACCAGGAGCATTTTTAATTAGCAGAGCACGCAAAGTAACATGCAGTAGCTTCATCGGTAGAATTCCGAGGGCAATGACATTTAAAACAAGGCACTGAGAACTTCGAAAATGCACGGGTAGTTTATTAAAAAATACTATTTATGCACACAGTACCTCTATATAGTTTCCAGTCGCCTCCATCATGAAAGTCACAATAAGTTACGATTGACGAGCACGAACAAGTAGGAAGGATAGGGTAACAGTTTGCAATCTATTTGTTCGTGCTTGTCAATCGACTTATTGTGAGTTTCAAGATGGAGGCGACTGGAAACTACATCGAGGTACTGTTTGCATAAATAGCCCTTTTTAATAAACTACCTGTGCAAAGTTCTCAGTGCCTCGTTTTAAATGTCAGGGCCCTCGGAATTCTACCGATGAAGTGTGGAGCTACTTTAAGCCTTGTTAATGATGAAAAAAATAGCGATTTCTTTGCATGGCAACGCGATGCCCTATTCACAACCATTGTAAGCCTGTTGGGAGCTTCGGCTAAAAATCCATTTATTTCAAAAAATTGCGTGCGTTCGGAGGTGACGTATTTGACAAAAGTTAGTACTCATTATAATGTTTCAATACACCCCAAGTCAATTTCACACCGGAATTCTCCTTTAATGCGCACATAAGGCCTGTATTCGCGTCTTTACATTGACTTTGAAGGTAGCTAATGTATCGTGCAAAAAATTAGTTTCGTGTCCGGTGTGAAAGCGGCTTGACGTGTATTCGTGTCCTTGCATCGACTTTGAATGTAGGCTAATCTGTCCTGCGAAAAATTCATTTCGTGTCTGATGTGAAAGCAGCTTTATGGATAGTGCGACGGAACTGGAACATCCAACACGATGCAGCAATCCTCCTCCACCTGCATTACAGTTGGCTTGTGCATTGCGATTTTTCGCTTGTGGAACATTTCAGATTGTTGCAGGAGACACATCGGGGATCTCTCAACAAGCTTATGTGCATAGGGTTGCTGCTGAAATCTGTGCCAACTAGCCACAGTTTCTGCCATTCACAGACGCTTAAAATGTAAAGCGACATGTCATGGATGGGCTTTGACATATAGCTGGTTTCCCTAGAATTACAGGTGCTATTGCCGGTGTTCTGACAATTAGTGCTCCCTTGTCAAAGAATGCTACCGCAATGCAAAGCGATCGTAAAGTCCTTGTTTTCGCCTTAATATTGCAATATGACTCAGTTTACAGTAGTCACTTTATTTGTTAGCTTATAACATAAGCAGATGTTATGAGTTGGAAAAGTTTGTTTTAAGATATATGCCCACATACACCATTATCATCTCATTTCTGCATTTTCAGGAAAACCCATCATGTACAGGCAAATATATTTGGATTCTAGGTCAAAAGGCGCACTGAAAAAAAAAAAAAAATCTATTTTTTTTATTTTTGAAGATACTTAAGATATGAGCGAAGAAACAGCCCGAGATTTTAGGTTTGCGCAAGCGCAGAACCGCTAGGCTGCATGATTTGATGGGTAGCAAAATTTGACAGAACACTGGAACGCATATCCCTGTTTGCACTCCAGCAGCCAATCAAATCCCATTTAAGAGGTTGAAATGAGGACATCAAGGTTAGACGGGCATTGGTAGACACAGATAACTAATCAGCTGTTTATAGTGTTTCATAGGGTGTGATTAAAACACACGTTTAGCTAGAAGCATCTAAGTCACATTTTACATGTCTAAACGCTACACACGTATAATAGACACCTTTCGTAGTTACGGCCCCTTATGTTTAGACTATCAAGGGGTACGAGGATTTGAGCTATGCCGAGGGTTTTTGTCACTGTTCATCAGAAATGGAACTGAATAAACCTTGCAACTTTATTACAGTCAAATTGCGAAGGTGTGAGGTGGCGATCTGGAACCAAATGCAAGGACACGGGATAGCAAAAATAAGGAGCTTTGAGCAAGGGAGGGACTCCCGCAAGGGCAGTGGGCAACAGTACAGAGTTCGTAATCCAAAAATCAAATTCCAGTGGGACAGAGCAGAGTTCGTAACCAGGGCAGCAATCACAGAAGTCGTAGTCAGCAAAAACAGATCCGGTTCACAGGCAAAGGTTTGTGGGAGAAGCGAACTCATAAGCCAGAAAAAAGGTCAAAACACACAGATGCAACAAGTAATCCAAAAGGGCAAACCAAAAATCAGAAGTCAGGCAATCCAGTCAGAATCAGAACTCAATGAATATGAGGCGAGAAGAATAGCAGCACGGGAAACAATCTGACAGAGAATGGCTGTTAAAAGACACCTAATATACACTTCAGGGAAGATCACATGGTGAGAGACACAGGTGCAAACAGTCAGACTGATTACAAGGGAACAGCACACGAGGGAGAACCTTATCACATGCAATTTGGCAGAAGCCAAAACGCGGACAGGGATCACAGGACAAACCTATACAAAGACATACAGCTCCAGTTAAGGAGTTCTATTGTGCATAGATACTTAAAGAAGGACTGCGTGATAAGACGTGGAGCTTCCACAGAAAATGCAGCAAAGGTTTTCAGGGAGAGACAAGAGGCGGAGACTAGAACAGGGCGAGTGCTGAGAGATTGTTAATCAATTTGTAAGTGAAACTATACAATCCCTTGGTGCTTGTTAGTAAGTTAGTATCATATACAATGTGAGTTGGTGTTAGTAACTTCTAGCGAAAATAACAAACTGTTAGTATGGTTTGTAAGATAGAAAAGTAAGGCGAAGTCAGTAAACGAGATCGGAAGGAAGGTTGAAATCCAGAATCCAATAAATCACCCGAAGAGTAAGATGCAGGACTGGGGCTGTGTGCAATGACAAGACAAGAGACCAGACGGGGGAGACAGAGTGCAGTGCAAATTGGAAAACATGAACCGGAATAGGACGAAGGCAAAATGCAAAACATGGAAAAGTAAACTAAGACAAAACATGACAAATCAAAGTTACCAAATCACAATAAATAATATAAAGAGTAGTCAGACATGGCAAAGAGTCAGGAAAACAATAAAACAAATATCAAAACATGGCATGGACAAGGCAGGCATGGCAGAATCATAACAGAAGGCCTATTTGCTGTGGCTCGTGGTACTGTAAATAGACTCAGATTATCCATGACTAACTTTCATTTGTGTTTATTATTGTTCTTACCAAGCCAATCATATTAAGGAGTGAGCCACTTCTAGTCTTTGTGCTTTTTCTTTTTTTTTTTCCAAGTTGCTCAATAGAAAGAGAAATGGAAGGCATTACACGAGGGTTGCGACAACCTGGTTGAATCAAAGAACATAAAATCACTGTATTCAATTCAGAATTAGTTACTTGGGGGGTGGCACGAACAAAAAGTGCAAAAATTCTTACTCCATGAATCAAATATTGATGTGAACACACTAAAATTAGAGTTAACATGCTGATCCTTCTTTTAATACATATTAGTAATGTTATGATATTGGTTTTCCATGGTCAACCTCTGAAGTCAGGTTGTGCCGCCCAATTAGTAGAGACCTAGCCAGAGCCAACAACCGCGCTGGACCTGCCCACACCGGAAACTATTCTAGCAGGCACTAACAATAGCAGATCATACTATGCCTAAGTAGCGTTGACACTTTTGGAAATACAAAAGAAGAACCGCAGATCATTTGAGGTGCAATTTTGTTAGTATCTCTCCCAAAGCTACCTATCCATTTACTTTTGGACACAAAGAAAAACAAATATATTCCCAAAAGACGATGCCACCAGAAATTAGTGAGTAGCTTTTTTTGTTTGCTGGCAGCAAACAGCCACAGCCAAAGGGAACATTAACTGCTTATGCTCAGAATTTCACCCAAGACAGCTTTATCATGAAAGGATAATTCCACACAGGATAAGCGTTTCAGCTGCTTCTCAAACCTGAAGCAGTTGCATCAATCAAGCGCTCGGAGCCACAAGCTATAAGTAACCATATAACAGAAAATAATGTAAGAGAAGATAACGTGTTACGGGTGGCAAGCAAGACCGCTAGCGATAGTTAGCACTAACAACTGGTCTCAAACACAGGCTTTGTAAAATATCTGAAGATAAAGCCTGTATCGGTTACGACTGTCCGTGACTCACAGACACAGAAGCTGTAAGTTGCTTTTACTGCATAAGCCAACCTGACGTGATAGCCAGTTGATTGTGGCTGTAGCACAGCGGCTAACGTAGCCAAGTTACTGTTGCTAATGTTTGCATCCTAAACATGCAAGAGTGATATCAGGGGAGATTCTACAGAAGGTGTGTGAACATAAACCTCATTTGAAGCTAACTTTTAATGCTTGTTTGTAATTTGGATGCTTGGTACAACTGTTCACAGTAACAGAACTTGCTGTCTGTGAAACCTGTATTGCCAGGGTTTGTCTCTGTGGTTATGATCACTCGGTTACAAGCTACTGCATGTTAGTTTATGTGTCGTGCTAATTAAAAATGCTCCTGGTTAACTTATATGCAGTAATTCTGAACGGTATGCATGTGTTACTTCGGTAAGCATCAATGTGGCAGTTTCATCATAACGTTGCCCGATTGTAGCCACAACAGTACGTGATCGCTTCACTAATCCATGACTGGGATCAGTTCACAAATGTCTGAGCAAGGTCTCTGGTGTTACCGTGAAAGCGATGCGAAACACAGAAGCTCTACCGGTTTACAAATGATTTCTCTGCACTACCTTGACATAATTTCATCCCCCTTTAAAAATTGTTATGGCTAATAAAAAGCCGAAAGAGGCGGAGATTCAATTCTTTCCTGCAGAAGTGATAAATTCGCTAGCTCCACATCAGCAACTTGTCCGTGCTAACAGAAATTACGGTCTGCAAAACCTGTATTATGTTCATAACATAACCAACCTCTCTCTAGCTGTCGGACTATCCATAAAGCTGCTTTCACATCAGACACGAAACAAATTTTTCGCAGGACAGATTAGCCTACATTCAAAATCAATGCAAAGTCACAAATACACGTCAAGCCGCTTTCACACCAGATGTGAAACGGATTTTTCGCGCGCACAGATTAGCTACATTCAAAGTCAATGTAAAGACGCAAATACAGGCGTTATGTGCGCATTAAGCAGCTATCACACCGCGAAACAAATTTTTCTCGCGAAACTCGCTTTGCTTCCTTATGGTTTCACGGACTGGATCTAGGTCCTTTGGTAGCGTGAGTCTCCCTCTCTGATTTCTGTCAGTGTTAGTCTCTTGTTTTGTCATCCTTCATTTCGTTCCGGCCACAGCATTTGGCATCTCTAAAATCTGACCATCACAGTCCACTCTCGCAAACATGGAGACGTCAGCTGTGGCCGAGATCGAAAAGGTTGTGACCAGCCAGCGAGCTATGCTGTCTGGTTTTGGCAAAGGGCTTTCCAGCCTGGGTAACCAGCTGGCTGGTTTGGCTGAGAGACTCCACCTTCTGGAGAATTTGTTGCAGAATCAGTCTATTAAGCTTGACTGAGAGTATCAGAGCCCTGTCTACACAAGTTTTGCAAAATATTGCAGAAGCACCACACCTTCCCTGAGAACTGAAGTTACATTTGCCATTTGAAAATTGACAATCCCATCCGCGAACGTAATGGGGAGAAACTAAACAGATTGCCGCTAGTGGGCAATGGGGCTAAGGTTGCTCGTGGTGAGTGTGTGACTCCTATTCCATCCACTGAAAATTCCACTCCGGTTGAGTCCATGCAGGTAGATGGCTCGTTTGAGAGCCGGACTCATAAACCTGCTCGCAGAAGAATAATCTGCTTCAATTGTAATAAACCGGGTCATATCCGCCCACGTTGCCTGAAGCTTCAGGGAACGGGGAAAATCCCTCTAGCGGTCTGGGGGACGCTAGAGGGGCAGACCCAATTTCCCTTCTGAACTCTAATACCTGTTGAACTGACTGTCGGGAGCAAGAGAATTATTACCGAAGCGTTCATGGATTCTGGCGCCATAAATTGTTTTATGGATGTTGAGTGGGCTTGGAGGCACTCTGTTCACACCTGTTCTCTCTCACACAGTCGCCCGCTTGGAATGGGAGTTGTAACCTAAGTTTCTGAACTGCTTAATATGTTCATTACTTTTGGTGGCCATTCTGAGGAGGTTTGGTTTCTTTATTATCAGTTCCTCTGCTTTTCCCATTGTTTTGGGACATTCTTGGCTATGGGAACATAGACCTTGCATCACTTGGGGGGAACAGAATAATCCTACTGGGGCACCAATTGTAGGACTCATTGTAGAGAGAAAATGAATTGTTTTTCAAGACATCAAGCTATGGGGCAGGTTGATGCGTGGAGCGAGTGTGAGGAGGATGTCTCACTGTACCCTCCTTAACTTGAAAGAGAGGTAGAGGAGGGGTTGGAGTGGGATCCTCATTTGAATGGTGACAGCCAGAGAACAATTACCTTTTTAGAGGATTTTTTTCGGTTCTGAATCAGTCACTGAGATGTTAGATTCAGAACAGGGTGAGGAATTTGGGGCCACCCTGAACTTTAGTTTGCCTCCTAATGTTCCTAATCATTATGCTGATCTTGCCGAGGTTTTTAGTAAACAACGAGCATCGAAGTTACTTCCCCATCATCCATATGCTTGCGAGATCAATCTTTACCCTGGTACCACTCCTCCTAGAGGTTCTCTATACTCGCTGTCAGGGCCTGAACGTAAAGCCATGCGAGAATATATTCAGGAAGCTCTCGCTCATGGTTTTATTTAGCCGTCCACATCTCCTGCCTGAGCAAGGGTTTTTTTGTGGGAAAGAAAGATGGTGGTCTGAGACCCTGTATTGATTCTAGGGGTTTCAATAAGATCACCGTTAAAAACCGATACCCCCTGCCGTTAATGAATTCCAAATTTGAGTGTCTGCAGGAGGGGTCATTTTTTACCAAGCTAGATCTCCGTAATGCCTATAACTTAGTTCGCATTCGGGAGGGGGACAAATGGAAGACGGCGTTTAATACGCATGACGGGCATTACGAATATTTGGTCTTATCGTTCGGATTGGTTAACTCCCCCTCGGTGTTTCAGGAGCTCATTAATGACGTCCTCAGAGAGATGTTGGAAAAATTTGTCTTCGTTTATCTTGAGAACATTTTGATTTTTTTTCTACAACGCTCTCAGAGCATAAACAACACGTCAGACGTGTGCTTGAGGCCTTCCTGAATGCAAGCCTTTTGTCAAGGCTGAGAAATGTGTTTTTCACGCCCGAACGGTCTCATTTCTTAGCTTTATTGTCTCCAAGGGATCGGTTCGTATGGACATTGAAAAGGTGGTTGCGGTCAAAAATTGGTCTGCTGCTCAAAGTGTGAAGGAGGTCCAACCCTTCTTGGGCTTTGCTAATTTTTACAGGACTTTTATTCATAATTTTAGTGCGGTTGCTGCCCCCATTATTGTGCTCACCAGAAAGAATACCTCCTCAGCATTTATTTTTTTTGGTCTCCAGCTGCCAAGGCTGCATTTCGGGAATTCAAGAAACATTTTTGCTCAGAGCCCATTCTGGTTTTGCCTGATCCCTCCCTCCCTTTTGTGGTGGAGGTGGATGCTTTGGAGGTTGGAGTGGGTGCTATTTTGTCCCAGCGCCCCCCTTGGGACAATAAGCTACACCCATGCACATACTTCTCCCGGTCTTAGTCCGCCGTAAAACAGAATTACAGCATTGGTGACCGGAAGTTATTAGCAGTCAAGTTGGCCCTATGAAGAGTGGCGCCACTGGCTGGAGGGGGCTGAACACCCTTTTGTGGTATGGACAGATCATAAAAACCTCCAGTATATTCAGCAGACCAAGCGACATAATTCCTGGCAGGCGCGGTGGTCATTGTTCTTTACCCATTTTAATTTTACGCTAACCTACTGCCCTGGCTCTAAAAACATTAACCCCTTAAGCCCTGAGCCTCTTTATCGAAAATGGCAAGCCCAACATGAAGTGAGTATATCTCTATGACTGCTTGGTCCATTTGAATAATGTTGGTATCATAATAAAGGTCAAGCCATTTGGGATTTCTGCCCTGGTGTAAAATCACTATATATATCACTGAGTAAATGGAGATGTAACACAGTATAAATGAAAGATCTCATTTTGCACTTAACAAAGTTTTACTTATATCCTTTGTAAATTTGTTGAGTTGCAGTCTGAAACCTCTAAAAAAAATTACAGTACAAAAACTCCATTATCTGTGCCAAAGTTGATTCTGATCAGGTAAATCAGAACAAAATGAGAGAGGAATATCTAGTTGGCTTCTCCAATTTGGCAATTTGGGTACCATGTGTTCCATTTCAGATTTTTCAGATACTAAACTGTAAAACTCATTTAATTTCAATTATATATCACTACAAGCATCCATTCCATCCAAATACAATTTTTTTATTTTTTTATTTTTAGAGTTAAAAATTAAAATGTATTGCAAGCAAGCTGAATGCTAAGGAGCTGAGATTTTTGAAGCAACGGGAGGCCCTAGAAAAGAACATGCTAGGATACTGGCAGATCTAGTTTCGTTATAACGTGAACACATTGAGCTAACAATAGCAAGCGCAGATTTACCCTCGAGCAGTTTTTTATTACGAAATATCAAAGGTAAGAATTCTTTTTTGCTCATCTCTGTAGACTGTAAAGTGTATGCCTGCTGTTCTTTGAGTGCTGTGTCGGTTTTAAATGACTGGGCATACATCGTTGGATTCTGTGGGCTTTCCTCTTTCATTTGAGGTATCGTTTTTTTGCATAGCACACATTCAGGAGAAATTCTCGCGTTCAGTGCTGATATGATTTTTTCCAATGTTTTGCTGCATGCTTATTTACTTGCTCGGTGCTTGAATTCTGTTCGGTTGGGGTAAAAATGGTCTCCATGAGTTTTTTTCCTAGTTTCTTTGCAAAATGTGGACATGCCGCATGACAATGTTGCAATTTGGAAATATGGTGTATTTATTGAGCGTAAAAAGAAGCCCCGGTACCGGGCTATAGAGCTTAAAGAGATTAAGCCTGACGCCTTGTCTCGGATTTACAACCGCTCTGGTCGTGATCCTACCCCGGAGCCAGTCATTCCTGCTGCTCAGATTGTGGCGCCCATTTAATGAGGTTGAGGCGGTGGTTCAGGAGGCTTTGAAGACCGATCCCGGTCCTGGGTGGAGCCTCCTGGCTATTTGTTTGTCCTGACTAGAGTTAGGCCACAGGTCCTTTAGTGGGGACACTCTTCCCGCTTGGTGGGGCACCCGGAGGCCCATCGGACCAAGCAGTTCCTGGCCTAACTTCTTTGGTAGCCGGGTATGATGAGGGACATTTGGGAATTTTGTAGCTGCCTGTGGCATCTGCTCCAGGAACAAGACTTCCCATTTCCCTACCTCTGGTCTGCTAGGACCATTGGCCGTCCCCAGGCGTCCTTGGACGCATATTGCTTTGGATTTTATTACGGGGCTGCCTATGTCTGAGGGCAATACTGTCATCTTGGTGGTTGTTGACCTTTTTCCAAGGCCGCTCATTTTGTTGCACTACCCAAGCTGCCTTCTGCGTGGGATATGGCCCTTCTTGTGGGTAAACATGTGTTCCGGCTGCATGGGCTTCCACAAGATAATGTTTCTGACTAAGGTCCTCAGTTTATGGCCAGATTCTGGTGGGCGTTTCTGTAGTTAGTTGGGGGCTATGGTGAGTCTCTCCTTTGGGTTCCACCCAGAGACTAACGGGCAGACTGAGCGTACGAATCAGTTATTGGAAAATACTCTTCGTTGTTTAGCAGCGGATAATCCATCTTCATGGAATCGATTTTTAGCATGGGTCGAGTAATTCCTCCATAGGCTTCTCCCCATTTGAAGCTCAGGTGGGTTATCAACCCTCACTGTTTCCTGTGACTGGGAATGATTCCGAGGTTCCCTCGGTTAACCATTTAATTTGTCATTTTTGGTCCATTTGGACCAGGGTTCGTTTATCTGTTGCACTCAGGGCTCAAACATAAATCCGCTGCCAAGGGACGGCATCGTTTGGCCCCATCTTATCGAGTGGGTCAGAGAGCGTGGTTGTCTACCCAGGACCTCCTCTCGAAGGCAGAGTCACGGAAACTGGGTCCCCGCTATATTGGCCCATTAAAGATTGTGCGGAAGATCAATCCGGTCACCGTCCAGTTAAAGGTCCCTCGATCTTTGTGCATCCATCTGTCGTTCCACGTCTCTGGGATTAAGCCAGTTAGCACTAACGTCCTTGCACCTGCCGACACACCCCTGCCGCCACCACAAATGGTTGAGAGGGGGCCGGTTTACACCGTGTGCCGTATTCTGGCTGAGAGGCGTGATGGTTGTGGAGTCCAGTTTCTGGATGACTGGGAGGGATATGGCCCCAAGGAGCGCTGCTGGGTTCCTTCTGGAGATATTCTGGATCCCACACTCATTTCTGAGTTCCATGCATGGGGTTCCCGAGAGACTTTTGCCCACAATCGGATTTTTGGGTCAGCTGGCATTAATTGAGGGTGTCGCCCGGATTCTAAGCCTAAGTTCTGTCTCGCTGCCCTTGCTAGAGTGTCAGTGTTTTGTTTGCACTATAGCTGGTAAGATCTCTAGTGAGAAAGTAGTTGAAGTATTAGCTCCAAAATAGGAAAGTGCTAGATAGCAAAGGAATCTTTCTATTTTTCCCCTTTCTGGGCACTGTCTGGTGCTTATTCTTTCTGTCTAGGTTTCCGAGATTTTTTCCCTTTCAATTCGTTCTGTCGAACTGGATTTGCTTCCTTATGGTTTCACAGACTGGATCTAAGTCCTTTGGAAGCGTGAATCTCCCTCTCTGATTTCTGTCAGTGTTAGTCTCTTATTTTGGCATCCTTCATTTCATTCCGGCCACAGCATTTGGCATCTTGAAAATCCGACCATCACAAAGAGTGGCGTAAAACATAACTGATCTTCCCTTTTGAGGTCTGTCCATTTTATTGTGCCAGTAGACAAAAGACGTCCAATGAAAGGGTGATCGGAATAATTCAACACATTGATGGTTTTTTTTTAAAGAATGTAGGCTTGCTATAAATCAGCCATAAAAATGGGAGTGTCACCCAGTACCCTAATAACATCAATGGGTGATACAAGAACTCATTAAATTTTATTTGATATCTTATGCTTTATTCTATGCCAATAAAGTATGAGTCAGAGAAAAAACATTGAGAGTCCGAAGCACAATTTAAATTAGCTAAATATCTGACTCTGTGCCCATAGACAGCAGAAAATCACCGTGTTCAATCCTGAGATATCATAGTTGTTTCTTATATTCCTGGTCTGATAATATTTCATTTGGAAAGTCCACTCCAAAAACGTGATGTTTTCCATGCTTTCTCACTGGTACCTGCTGTGTGTGTGGACCCACGCTCTTGAATGTTTGGCAGAGGTACCGAGGTTGTCAGAGGCAATGTGGTTCTCACAAATACCCTATTCAGGGCGCTCAGTCAGTAATGCAGCGCAATTTGTTTTGAGAAGGGAACATTTTGTTGAGTGATCTGTAAATGTAACGAGGTGCATTTTAGAAATGTAGTGGAGTAGAAAGTACAGATAATAGCTGCAAAATGTAATGGAGTAAAAGTCAAAAGTACGCTCTATAAATAAAGTACAAATACGTAAAAACGTACTTAAGTACAGTAACAAAGTATTTGTACTTCATTACATTCCACCACTGGAAACATAACCCGTACACTGCTGAAACAGAGGCAGTGATTTGATTTGGCATTAGAAGAAGCACACCGTTATGGGGTGCCGAATGGGACATTTTATGCTATTATTTTTCACTGCATTTTTTCCCACATGTAACAAAAAATATCCTTTTTTTCTCACATTTAGCAAAAGAAATGTTCATTTTCCCCACATTTATAATCCACTTTGAAGTGGAAAGCTGAAATGTTAAATGTGCTGCATAAATGTTAAATGTGCTATTCCGAAATTTATCATATAAGATTTTTTTTATTAAAAAAAAGTTTTTAAAGTTTTTTTTATTCAGTGGTTTCCATTATTTAGCTGAATGTATAAACATTTAACAAAATATATAATTAAAAGTATAAACATTTAAATAAATGTATCAAGCAGTTAGCTAAATATTTAGCTAAATGTAAGAAACATTTAGCTAAATGTTCTATACTGTTATATGTTTAACTAAATGTATGAAACATTGAACTAAATGTGTGAAACATTTAGCTAAATATTTCACTAAATGTATGAAACATTTAACTTAATATTTAGCTAAATGTATGAAACATTTATCAAAACATTTAGATGAATGTATAAAACATTTAGATAAATGTATGAAACATATAGCTAAATATTCAACTAAATGTATGAAACATTGAGCTAAATATTTAACTAAATGTACGCAACATTTAACTAAACATTTACCTATATGTATGAAACATTTAGCTAAATATTTATCTAAATGTATGAAACATTTAGCTAAATATATAACTAAAAGTATGAAACTTTTAGCCAAATGTATTAAACATTTAGTGAAATATTTAAATAAATGTATGAAACATTTAGCTAAATATTTAACTAAATGTATAAAACATTTAGCTTAATGTGTGAAACATTTATTTAAATATAGATTGTGAGAGTCGTCAAACACTAATACAACAGTCAGGGTTTGCCCTGCATTAAAAATCTCAGAGTGAGTACAAAAACTAATGGATTTGAATCCCACAGAGGTATACTGAGTGCTCCCTTGTGACTTCCAGCCTCAGATGCCCTTCAGTCCTCACTGCTAGGGCTAAATACTTTCCAAAGATGCTATCCTTCTCACTCCAGAGTTAACTGTACCAGAGATCAGCTGCTCATGGAACCTACCAACTGGGGGCAAGTGAGAACTGATGATATCAGCTTGAGGTTGAGTACTCTCTCTTCTGAATATGGCCTTTGCGCAATGCACCAAAGAGATTTACCCCAGGCCAGAACTCTGAAGCTGGATTTATGGTTCTGTGTCAACTCCACGCAAAGGGCATGCCGTCGCATTGACGCCAGGGTGGACCTTTTGAAGTTCTGCGTTGAGGTTTTTTGCATCGTGCTGTGCTGCGAAGCAATTCACCGACACTGCTAGGCGGCGTCAGGTTTCCGAAGGACTTGTCATAACATCACATGAGACTCAAGTAGAATGGTCCAATCAGTGCCCTTGCTGTCTGCATTGCTTTCACGTGCAGTTAGAAAATTATTGAGGTACACGGCAGCCAACGCAGGGGCTCTGCGGTGGGGATTCTCGTCACCACAGAGGCTCTGTGTTGCGCCGGCGTCGGTTTGACGCAGAATCACAAATCCAGCTTGAGGTAGCAACCTGAGATCTGTGAGCTCACAATCCTCATGACTAATTAACCAGCATTAGTCCTCACACTTCACATTCCAGCACCAGTAAAGTGTACAAGGTATATTTGAGTTCAAAAGTCATCAAGCAGGTGTACTGGTGGAAGTTTTTAACATGTTCCCATTGCCTGTCCCTTCATGGAAAGTGAAACAAAGGTCTTCAACTTTGCAGAGGGAAAAAAGGAGCATACCTTATGTGATCAGGTCTGTGCTATGAGTAATTACCGAAGAGGCTATGATCCCTATGCTAATTCTTGTTAATTAGGTTTCACCCCTCTTGTTTGTCTGTGACTTGGATGAGACTTCACTAAAGGCTTACTCATGCTCAGCCATCGTTAATGAAAACAACTGAGCTCTATTTGATCCAGAAACATGCACAGACACAGGCCCATTCTCATGTATAAAAACACACACACACACGCGCACATGCACACGCACAAAAATGCATGCAGTGATATAGAGGCATACATAAACATCCCCACACAGACACTTTGGTGCACACTTGCAAAGACATACAAAATGCCCTCCTTAATACACTGTCGTGCATGTAAATAATTTATGTGTGGAAGGTTATCCAAGTCATCACATGGCATTGCATGTCACCCCATTGGAACAGAATTTAGCCATTAAATTCTATGGGGAAATCATTTTAAAGGGTAAATAAACCCCCATAAACTTTTTATTGATTGTTGATGTATTTGATGACATCTAGGTGGTAGACATTTATTCTGCAGCCAATCTGGACATTTCATAGCTATGGTAGTCCAAAAAGGAACCAGGCACAGATCCAGATAGAGCTATTACCAAAGATGGGAGAGCAAAAGACTCGTAATTAGGCATAGACCAGAACCACAATGCAGATATAAGATAATCCAGCAAGGGGAGAATGCAGACAGATAACAGAAATGCACCATGTTACTCAATTTGGGAAACGCAAGCAAAACACGGCAGGTCATGAGGGGAAAGGGAACAAGGTGGGACAATAATTTATCATTTAAGGGAGATGGCACTGGAAATGAACACAGACACTGGTTTTAAGGGAAACAATTTTAGAAATCACTTTGGACGTAACTATAAATTTGCGTAGTTTCGCAGTCAGAGCACCATGACATCTGCTGATGTCATTTAAAAATACTCAGAGGAAAGAGATAAGTGGAGAAAGTAAAATGAATAACAATCTGACAGAAGATCATGCTTGTCTGCAGTAGCTATGCACTTTTTCATTGTACGAGCATAAACTAGCATTGATACAGTGGGCTTCAAAATTGCTGGCACCCCTGACTGGCAATGCACAAACAATACAAAAAAATATTAACAATATAATTTTGAGAAACACCCTCAACCCTTGAGGTTTTCAACATTCCAATATGCCTTAATTACTTTACTTTATTAATGTTTTGATGGAAACAATCAAAATCATAATTATTTAATACAAAATAAATTTCAACAAAATCAAGGTTTCATAATTAATTCCTTTCCATTCCTCTAAGCAGGATCTTGAGGTCATTGTCTTGTTGGAAAGTCCACCTCTAAAAGAGGCCCCTGGATGTCTTGAATTAAAACAGCCTCAAAACATGACTGATCCACCATCATATTTCACCATGGGTATGGGGTGACTCTCCTTCATCATGCATCTCTGTTTCGAAGCCAAATATGCTGATGCTGTATCTAACCAAAACATGCAATTTCGGTCTCATTCGACTAAAGCACCCTTTCCCAGTTATAATTTAAATGACTTTGGCAAACTCCAAGCACTTGCTTCCGGTCAGAAAATGCTTTCTTCTGCTTACCCTTCCAGAGAGCCTGTGGTTGTGGAGGTGGCGCCTGATTGTGCTTTTTGAGACCTGGTGACCCCAAGATGCCACCAATGCCTAAAATTCCTTCACAGTGATTCTTGTGGATTTTGTTGCTTCACTCACCATCCTCTTCAATATCCTAGGGGGAAAATGCTGTTGCACCCTCTACCATTGAGGTTTTCAACATTTCAGTATCTTAGAATTTTTTTTTCTTATTGCCCTGATAGTGCTCAGTGGCATATTCAATTGTTTGCAAATCTTCTTGTGACCATTACCAGATTTATGAAGGTCTATGTGTAATGGCCGGTATTATACGGAGGCCAAGCGCAATGACAGAGAGAAAGAGAGTAGCATGAACACAGTAAAAACACTGAGTACTCATGCTTCCTAAGGACGTATAAAAGTCTGAACCACAGAAGCAAAGTAAGATAGAAAAAGGGAGAGGAAACTCCAACAATAAGGAGATAGAAGTCATACAAAACCTGACTACAGATACACTCAACAAAAATATAAACGCAACATTTTTGTTTTTGCTCCCATTTGTCATGAGATGGACTCAAAGATCTAAAATTCATTCCAGATACTCAATATTACCATTTCTCTCAAACATTGTTCACAAATCTGTCTAAATGTGTGATAGTGAGCACTTTTGCTTTGCTGAGACAATCCAGCCCACCTCACAGGTGTGCCACATCAAGATACTCAACAGACACCATGATTAGTGCACAGGTGTACCTTTGACTGTCCACAATAAAAGGCCACCCTGAAATGTGCAGTTTTTGCTTTATTGGGGGTCTGGGGACTCAGAACCAGTCAGTATCTAGTGTGACCACCATTTGCCTCATGCAGTGCAACACATCATCTTCGCATAGAGTTTATCAGATTGTCAATTGTGGCCTGTGGAATGTTGGTCCACTCCTCTTCAATGGCTGTGCGAAGTTGCTGGATATTAGTGGGAACTGGTACGCGCTGTCGTATACGCGGGTCAAGCACATCCCAAACATGCTGAATGGGTGACATGTCCGGTGAGTATGCTGGCCATGCAAGAACTGGGACATTTTCAGCTTCCAAGAATTGTGTACAGATCCTTGCAACATGGGGCCGTGCATTATTTTGCTGAAACATGAGGTGATGTTCATGGATGTATGGCACAACAATGGGCCTCAGGATCTCATCACGGTATCTCTGTGCATTCAAAATGCCATCAATAAAATGCACCTGTGTTCTTCGTCCATAACAGATGCCTGCCCATACCATAACCCCACAACCACCATGGGCCACTCGATCCACAACATTGACATCAGCAAAGCGCTCACCCACATGATGCCACACACGCTGTCTGCCATCTGCCGCGAACAATGTAAACCGAGATTCATCTGTGAAGAGAACACCTCTCCAACGTGCCAGACGCCATCGAATGTGAGCATTTGCCCACTTAAGTCTGTTACGGCGACGATCTGGGGTCAGGTTAAGACCCCGATGAGGACGACGAGCATGCAGTTCAGCTTCCCTGAGACAATTTCTGACAGTTTGTGCAGAAATTCTTTGGTTATGCAAACCAATTGTTTCAGCAGCTGTCTGAGTAGCTGGTCTCAGACGATCTTGGAGGTGAACCTGCTGGATGTGGAGGTCCTGGACTGGTGTGGTTACACGTGGTCTGCGGTTGTGAGGCCGGTTGGATGTACTGCCATATTCTCTGAAACGCCTTTGAAGACGGCTTATGGTGGAGAAATGAACATTCAATGCCCGAGCAACAGATCTGGTTGACATTCCTGCTGTCAGCATGCCAATTGCACGCTCCCTCAATGCTTGTGCCATCTATGGCATTTTGCTGTGAGACAAAACTGCACATTTCAGAGTGGCCTTTTATTGTGGGCAGTATAAGGTGCACCTGTGCACTAATCATGGTGTTTGATGAGCATCTTGATGTGGCACACCTGTGAGGTGGGATGGATTGTCTCAGCAAAGCAAAAGTGCTCACTATCACACATTTAGACAGATTTGTGAACAATGTTTGTGAGAAATGGTAATATTGTGTATCTGGAATGAATTTTAGATCTTTGAGTCCATCTCATGACAAATGGGAGCAAAAAAAAAAGTGTTGCGTTTATATTTTTGTTGAGTGTATCTTTGGCTAAAGTTTAACACAGACACTCTAGTGAAGGAGCCGTGCCGGACATCCAGCTCATATAGATTCTGGTTGAGCGCCGCCCCAGCTCAATCAAGCAGCTGGGTAAAGAATTTGATGGCCCAGGAATTCGATATCGTCCCAGGATGAGAGCTGCAATGAAAGGTCCAAACAACACGCACACCTCATAAACCATGACAGGACCCCCCCCGCCCCCCCCTCTAAGGAACAGCCTCAGAAGTTCTCAGAGTGTCCCACACAAGGAAGGGACCCAGCACCGCTCCTCAGGACCATGACCCTCTCAATCTACTAAAAACTGAGCTCCACAACTCGCTCGCCTCTCGGCTAAAATACGAGGCACAGTGTAACCCGGCCTTCTTTCAATCATCGGCAGCAGCAGCGGGGGTTTGTCGAACGGACGCAAGTACTAACCGGTTTTAGCCAAAAGACATGAAAAGAGGGGTGGATCCGTAAGGATCTAGGGAGCTTCAACCGGACTGTGACCGGATTGATCCTTCGCACAATCTTAAAAGGACCAATAAAGTGCAGAGCCAATTTCTGTGACTCCACTCTCAAGGGCAGGTCCCACGTGGAAAGCCAGACCCTTTGGTTTACCCGATAAGATGGGGCTGAATGGCGCCTTTTATCTGCGGCGGTCTTTTGTTTCCGTCCAGAGCGCAAGGAGGAACGGACCCTGGCCCAAACTGACCGACAACGCTGAACAAAGTAGTTAACCGAAGGAACCTCTGAATCCCTGTCAGTCTCAGGAAACAGTGGAGGCTGATAACCCAACAGAGCCTCAAACAGGGACAGACCTTTAGAGGAGTTACCCAGTGAATTGTGGGAGTATTCGGCCCATGCTAAAAATCGACTCCATGAAGATGGGTTGTCAGCCACTGAACAGTCTTCTCCAAAGACTGGTTGGTTTGCTCAGTCTGCTCGTTAGTCTCTGGGTGGAAACCCGAGGAAAGGCTGACAGTGGCCCCCAACTGGTTGCAAAACACGTCAGAATTTGGCTGTAAATTGAGCGACTCGGTCAGAAACCACATCTTGAGGGATGCCATGCAGCTGGAAAACATGGTCCACAGCAAGATGGGCAGTCTCTCGTGCCGATGGCAGCTTGGGCAGCGCAATAAATTGGGCAGCCTTAGAAAAACGGTCAACCATGGCCAGGATGATCATGTTTCCTTCTGAAACAGGAAGTCCTTTAACAAAATCAAGAGCAATAAGGCTCCACAGGTGCTTAGGGACAGGCAACAGCTCCAGCAGTCCAAGGGGGGGGAGGTGGGAAGGCTTGTTTCTAGCGCAAATACAGCACGCCACTACAAACTCCCTGATGTCCTCCATCATGCTGGGCCACCAAAACTGTAGAGTCAAGGACTGCTTGGTCCGATGAACCCCTGGGTGACCAGCCAGACGGGAAGAGTCCCTTCACTGGAGAACTTCGGACCGCACTGCTAAAGGAACAAATAAACAGCCAGGCGGTTCCCCACCAGGACTGGGATCATTTTTCAATGCCTCCCACGCAAAAGACTCAACGTCCCACTGAATGGGAGCCACAATCTGGGCCGCCTGGATAACAGACTCAGGAATAGGGTCGCGACCAGAGCGGGCGTGAATCCAGGACAAAGCATCGGGCTTGATGTTTTTAGACCCTGGGCAATAGGCTAACGTAAATTTAAAGCGGTTGAAAAACAATGACCACCGCACCTGCCGAAAATTACGTTGTTTAGTCTGTTAAATGTATTGGAGATTTTTATGATCCATCCAAACCACAAATGGCTGTTCAGCCCCCTCCAACCAATGGCGCCACTCTTCTAACGCCAACTTGACGGCTAACAACTCCTGGTTTCCAATGCTGTAATTCTGTTCAGCCGACGACAATGACCGTGAGAAGTAGGTGCATGGGTGCGACTTATTGTCCCGAAGGGGGTGCTGGGACATAATGGCACCTAGCCCGATTTCCGACCCATCCACCTCCAAAACAAATGGGAGGGAGGGGCCAGGCAAAACGAGAATAGTTTCTGACTTAAATCGTTTCTTTAACTCCTGAAAAGTAGCCTCAGCTGCAGGAGACCAAGAATTATTCTTGGTGAGCGTAATAATGGGGGCAGCTACCACGCAAAAATTATGGATAAACCCCCTTTAAAATTAGCAAACCCCAAAAACTATTGTACCTCCTTAACGTTTTGAGTGGCAGGCTAATGCCTAATTGCTAACACTTTGTCAGGATCCATGCAGACCGACCCTTCCGAAATAATGAAGCTAAGAAACAAAACTGTCTTGGCATGAAAAACGCATTTCTCAGCCTTGACAAAAAGCTTGGCTTTGAGGAGGGCCTCAAGTACTCGTCTGATGTGTTGTGTTGTTTATGCTCTGAGAGAGTTGAAGAGAAAATCTAAATATCGTCAAGGTGGACAAAGACGAATCTCTCCAACATCCCTCGGAGGACGTCATTAACAAGTGCCTGGTACACGTTAACCAATCCAAACTGCATGACCAAATATTCATAGTACCCGTCATGCGTATTAAATGCCGTTTCCCTCTCATGGATCCGAACTAAGCATTCCAGAGGTCTAGCTTGGTAAAAAATGATGCCTCCTGCAGCCGTTCAAATGCGGAGTTCATCAACAAAAGTGGGTATCGGTTTTTAATAGTGATATTATTCAAGCCCCTGTAATCAATACAGGGTCTCCGACCGCCATCATTTTGCCCACAAAAAAGAACCCCGCTCCAGCAGGAGATGCGGAGGGTCGAATAAATCCATTAGCCTGAGCCTCCTGAATATATTCTCGCATAACCTTCCGTTCGGGCCCTAACAGCGAGTATAATGAACCCCTGGGAGGAGTGGTGCCCGGGTGGAGATTGATCTCACAATCGAACGTGTGATGAGGAGGTAAAGTCGAGGCCTGTTGCTGGCCAAATACCTCCCTGAGATCAGCATAATCGTCAGAAACATTAGGAGGCAGAAAAAAGTTCAGAGCAGCCCCCAGATTCTCACCCTGTTCGGAACCTGCCCCCTCTACGTCAGATTCCGAGTCAGAGAAATCCTCCAAACAGCAATCCTCCTCTGGCTGCCGCCAGTCAAATCGAGAATCCCGCTCCAACCCCTCCTCCACCCCTTTCTGTAGTTTAGGAGGGTTGTGAGAGGCAAACTCCTCAGAATCACTCCAGGCGTCAGCTTCCCCCATAGGTCGATGCCCGGGATGACACGCCAAACTATCCCTATAGTAGGACCTACAATTAGTCCCCCACTGGACGATCAGGTTATCCTGACTTCCCCAAACGATATGATATGGTCCCAAAGCCATGAGTGTCCTAAAATGACAGGGAAAACAGGAGAACTAATAATAACAAGTCAACATGGTCTACAATCACGTGCTAATCACTTGCTTCTTATTTCCGAACTCCATCAAGGCCTTCATGGTCTGAAGCTACACACTAAATTTGGTTGTCCTATCTTGGACGGACAGACAGACGGACGCACGCACGCACACAGGGACGGACGGACGGAGGTCAAACCTATATACCCCTCCCACTTTGTGTTAGCGGGGGATAAAAAAACTGGACCTCCTCAGAATGGCCACCAAAAGAGATGAACATAGTCAATGATTCAGAAACTTCGGTTATAAATCCAGTTCCCAGTGGGCGACTGTCCAAAGATCTAACAGAGCGTGAATGTAAAAGAGGGTGGATTGGAATGGAATGTCTCCTAGCCCACTCTGCATCCATAAAACAATCCACGGCGCCAGAGTCCACAAAACCTTCGCTAAATATTCTCTGTCTCCCCACAGTCAATTCTACAGGGATTGAAATTCGGAAGGGAAATTGGGTCTGTCCCTCTGGCGTCCCCCATACCGCTATAGGGACTTCCCGTTTCCCTGAAGCTCAGGGTAGCGTGGACGGAAATGTCCTGGTTTGTTACAATTATAGCAGATTATATGTTTCCGATCGGGCTTACGAGCCTGGCTCTCATATGAGCCACCAACCTGCATAGGCTCACCAGGAGTGGAATTTTCAGTGAGTGGAATGGGAACTTTAAGCATGTTGTGAGTAGCATTAGCCCCGCAGCCAGCAAAAGCCAATGCAGTACATTTCTCCCTGTTATGTTTGCGGATGCGATTATCAATTCGCACCATTGTGCGAACTAACAAATCTAAAGGCAAACATATGGGGCTCTAATTTCTTTGCGCGGCGCAGGTGGCGAAGCGTGGCGCAGCCCACGCAGTGGTAATTTCGTCCGGCGCAGCCCGCGCAGTGGTAATTTCGTGAGGTGCAACACCATGCACAGACGAACATGCGCCGAGATGGGTGTGGCGGCGTAGTAGGGGGATGTGTCACTTATTCATCAAGACACAGTGACAATTTCGTAGAAATGTCTTCGCTGCAGTTGTGCAGAAAGCTCGCCAGCTCCAACCTGGTTCACTTTCTGTGCAGTGGTAATTTGGCAGACCGGCGCGCTGCGCGCACACGTCACCAAAACCTCACAGTCAGGTTTCCAGAATGTCAGGCACATTTCAATGCAGTAAATAATTACAGCAACCACTGTTTAATGTAACTATATGAATCAGCACATAAATTATAGTATCTATATCCATTGTCCTGATGTCAGATCAAAGGCGGTTGGCAAGCATGATGGAAACTCGACCTGACATAATCAACGCAACTGAATCAATGATGCAAATTAACGACTTCATATCTTTCTCAGCTTGCCTCGGCATCAGGCAGGGCGTATATAAGGCTTGCGTTCTGTGCTCGGTAAAGCCGCATGCACACTGGACGCGAAACAAATTTTTCGCACGACTGATTACAGTCAAAGTCAATGCAAAGAGCTTTCGACTTTTCTTGGTCTTTTTATTCGTCTGTTTTCTTCCGTTGATGATAGACAACTGTTATGCTCTGTGGGTCTCCGTGCGTTTCGGTAAGTCAATTTTAGGTTTTAATTAGTCTGTGCCCCAGCCTGCTGTGTTCCCGAGCATGCTCCCTGCCAGCTGAGCCTCCCGAGTCAGCCACCTGCCAGCTGTGCCCGTCGCCGTGTCCTGTGTCTGCCCCCCCGCCTGTTGTCTACCCGAGCTTCCTGATGTCCCCAGTGCCTCCAGTCTGTTCCCGCGTTGCCTCCAGGCTGTTCCCGAGTTGCTTCCTGCTGTTCTCAAGTTGCCTCCTGCTGTTCCCGAGTTGCCTCCTGCTGTTCCCGAGTTGCCTCCTGTCTGTTCCCGAGTTGCCTCCTGGATGTCCCGAGTTTGCCCCAGTCTGTTCCCGAGTTTCCCCCAGTCTGTTCCCGAGTTTGCCCCAGTCTGTTCCCGAGTCTGCCCTGAGTCTTCTGCCCCCTATGTGTTCCCGAGTGTAATTATTTGATTCCTGAGTTTCTTCCCCTTTTCAGCGCTGTCGCACGGTGGTTTTTGTTGGCCTGAGTGCCTCGTTTTTTCCCTTCCGAGATTTTTAGTTTTATAAATAAATTATTTTTGGTTCCCGACATATGGCGTCTCTCTCCCTTGTTTCCGAGTGTTCCGAGTCCTGTTTCCAGTTTTGTGTTTCCGAGTTCCCAGTGCGTTCCGAGCATTCCCCAGATTGCATAACAGACAACAGTCTTTATTCGGTCTTTCTTTTGAAAATTAGTCAGATGGATCGAGCAGATTCACGCTTTAGTTCCACAGCAGAGATAAAATAGTGCTTGCAATCAGGGAGCAAATCAATTCTATGACCATTGACAGTGTGAATAAATTATCGCATGCATGATCAAGACTGTCCGACGCGAAATGCAAAATACTCCATGTCTGGCACCCAGCAAAAAATAAAAGTATTGATTTGAGATCAGATTTATAACGGAATAAAGAATAAAAATACATTTTTTACATTTTCTTTTTTTTTTTTTTTGGCTGTCAGACACGGAGGCATTGTACATTGTCTCGTGCCCATGTCGACTCACTTTATTGAGCAGAGCTTAAACAGAAACATTGATTGAAATTCTCGGTTGAAGAAATGAGCCCTCTTATCAAATATTCACGTTCAATATCTAAAAGAGTCAGTATATTTGAAGAAATTAAAAACAATAATAGACTGTCGGACACGGAGATATATTAAAACCCTGTCAGATATTCGGACACAATCTGTTGAGCGAAAAATTCGTTTCGCGTCCAGTGTGCAAGCGGCTTAATACCAGGCTACTATTATTGTCACTTAGGTTTTATCATTTTTAGTGGGGAAAGGAATACAGCCTTATTGCTATGATCTCGTACTGAGTTAAGATCACATATTGAAAATGAATGTGTAACGTATCTTCCATTGTTGTCCATGCATGTTAATCCCAAAATTTTAAGCAGCAACAGGCAATAATAATAGGAACACGCTACCCATCGTTTCTCTTGCCGATGAGCAATATTTGACTCCCCAAACACGCCTTCTTTGCCAACTTGCGCTGGAAGGAGGGACAGAGGCGGGACAGAGGAGTACTTGCGCCACACTACGCCGGGCACGAAATTGCAACATACGTCTGGATTGGCGCGGCGCACCCCCCATTCGCCGCGCCTGCGCTGCGCCTGGTCTACAAAATTAGAGCCCGTGGAGTTAAATTACTGCCAAAACCTAATATACAAACCAAACATGTTTTACAAATGCACAACGATTCACAAACAAATACAATGTGATTTGCAAATATAAAATGATTCACGTGCAAACAAAGTGTGGTTTGCAAATATAAAAATTATTTGCAAACAAATGCAATGCGGTTTGCAAATATAAAAATGATTCACATACAAACAAGATGTGGTTTGCAAATAAAAAAACAATTTGCAAACAAATACAGCATGGTTTGCAAAAACAAAACACCATTAACAAACGAATGTATTCAGTTTTACAAATACAAAATGTACCGATTACAAGTATATGACGTGAACCATTTTTGACAAGTACAAATCACTTTTGTCAGTTTTCTACCGGTGACATGGCGCCGATTTTCTCACTTGTATTTGTCCGAAGGATTTTCTCACTAATGTCCTCACCAAGTTATTGGCCCTGCTAAACAGTAGGTGGGGCTATGACTGAATTTCCCAGATCTCTACATCGTGAAGTTGAACAGAATAGAGAACGGCCGCCAGCGACAACCATGGACATGAGGATGATGGCTGAGGCTAAATAAAATGCAGTGTCTACATGTTCAAAATAACTCTGTGTCCGAGAGTGGTATGGTTTCAATATAACTCCGTGTCCGACAGTCGATTATTGTTTTTAATCTCTTGAAATCTACTGTATCTTTTAGATATTAAATGTGAATGTTTTGATCAGACGGCTCACTTCTTTGAGATGGGTACCGAGAATTTCAATCAATGTTTCTTGTTCACTTCAGGTCTCAATTACAGTTTCAATGCCTTAAAATGACACTTTGCTTATTTTCAACCTTGTCTCCATCAATCCAAGTTAGGAATATAGTGTCAAAACAGCATGCAGTTTTTGTCCATTTTTTGTACATTTCTGGAAACCAGCTGCAAAATCTGATGACCTCCCCCTCCAGAGCCATCATTTGATGTCTGGCATAGTTGGAGGTAAGACAGAACTACAAGCCATTTCAGCTTGAATTTCTACTCTCTGCCTTCGGGAGGCCAGGGTGCATGCCCTTAGATGCCACTCAGAAAAGAACTTTATTGTTCTGCTGTCAAACTAGCTACATTTCCAGCAGCAGATATGCCATCCCAAAATATGAGTGAAAAGGATGATATGAACGAAAAGACATATTTCAGACAGCTAACTAGCTAGACAGTGTGCCTTCTAAAACATTGCCTTTCTGCTTTTTTTCATCAAAAATACGAGAGGATATGTTTTATCAGCTTTGTTCATACCTAGATCAACATAATATCATCCACAAGTTTCAGTCGGGCTTTAGGACACGTAAAGCGACAGGGCTTCTGAAAGTGACAAAATGACCTGCTGCAGATGCTGATTACAAGGCCTGCGTAAAGCTAATTTTACTTGACCTCTGTACGGCCTTTTGTACTAGTGACCACAATATTCTCTAGTATCACCTAAATTTGATGCCCAAAACAGGTTCATTTCTTATCTCAAGAACAGATCATTTCCTGTTAGGATTAAAAATCTTTCCTCATCATCAGCACCTATAGCCTGTACCACAAGGATCAGTTTTAGGCCTTCTCCTGTTTTCCCTTCATATGCTCACACTGGGCTCCATTTTTCAGAGACACAAGGTATCATATCACTGCTATGCTGGTAATACAGCATACTTTTCATTCAAACCACAAGCCTCCACTCCCCTCCTTCCTTGTCTCCTCAAGGTTCATTTACGAGCCTGATGCCTGAGGGGGAATGACTTCCAGGTCACAGGAGGAGAGAGGACTCAAGGAAAAGTAATTTACGAGAAAGAAAACCACCAATAGTCAAAGCTATGCATGAAATGGGGCAGAGAACAGGAAGTGACAAGTTGAAAGGCAGCAGCTGCCTTCAAGACTGCAACCCGGAGGTCTGTCTGCAGGTTCAACTCAGCCTATCACAAACGATGGGTGTATACCTTTTTGTGGAGTCATTACGAAATATGTCATCAATATGTAATCTGTAAAACTGTCTCTGCGCTAATAAATGTACAAACCTGTTGCTACTAGTTCCCTAGCAGCTTGGCTCTTTCTGATGGAAGGAGAGTGCCTTGGATGGAGGTGGTGGGCTAGCTAAATAAGAGGAAGGTGGAGTTGAGCCTAACTCAGTCAAAGCTTAGTATTTGCATAGAAATGAGAGCCAGGCAGGAGTTGGAGGAGAGCCAAACAGACTTCTACAGGCTGCAGAGGAGGACGCCCAGGCTAAAGCAGCAGGTCATGTCTGTCAGGTGATGCTGCACTAGCAGGACCCAGGATAAGCCCACCAGGAAAGCCCACAGCTTCAGTATGTGCAGAGGAACTGCGAGCACCAGGTCTGACTGCAGAAACGAAGGCACTGAGGCAGCTCAGCCAGCGTGGGTGGCCGGGAAGGGATAGGTGACAAGAGTCATACAGTCCAGGACACTTGACTGCACAGGGTCAGAATTTGTGCAGTTGTTAATCCAACTCTTTACTATGTAAGGTGTGAAGACACAAATATATGATTTGAATATTCTTTACAAGACACTCTAATGGTGACAATCACTTCCAACTGAGACCACAGACACTAGAATGAAATATAAATGTCAAAAACCTACTTTTTCAAACAAATAATTAATGAATTAAAGCAAAATTCTTAACTGTTATATTACTTCCCTTGATTTCTGGGGTCAAACTAGGTTATGTCAAATAAGTATTCTAAGACACAAAGTGCAATACCCACACATACTCACTCATGCATATATTCATCTTTTAGCACCAGCGTTTTATGGAATGAAATATTCTGGAATTGTCACCTGGGCTGCACATAAAATGTAACTGTAAATCTTGGTTAACCTTTGAGGAGAAGTTAACTAGCAGTAAATGTCAAAAACCAAAGTAGTAACCTTATGGCACAATTGTGGCTTGATACAAAAATGAAGGATGCAGTTTAGAGAACATCACAGATATGCAATAAATTGACAATCAGGTCTCTAAAGGATTTGTAGCAGGGTGCTAGGCACTGCAATGCTAATTAACACTACACTGCATCTGCACTGTTCACCAATTTGCCCAGTTACTGATAGCTCAATTTGGTGATTACACTGTATCTTTTATTGCACTGCTTTGCTAATTCCATGGCTTGAGTAATTGCATTGTCCTACGCTGTATGTTAATGGCTGTGAAACATTTATTGCTCAGCAGTTAATTTTACTTTTCCACCAACCACGCTTAACCTCAAACTGCACTTTCACCGGAATTACAATTACCATTAATGCAATCTTCCCCTAAATGCACAGAATAGCTAATTAAACCGAACTGCTAATTCCATTCTTTAGTGAGTCAGATTTCTCTTTTATTAGTACTGACACGTTTATTATTGAGAAAGAAATATAATGTCAGAATCCGCAGTGGAACATTTGTTAGCTTCCTTTCATTTCAAGACTGCGCTGCAGTCACGGTCCATCGCAACGCAGACGTCAAGGACAGAGTGAAGGAACAGTTCAAGAGCTGGTGCAGCGCAGAATTCACGGAGCAGAATATGATTTTCCGCAGCAGTACGTGAGTGTGCTTGGAAAGCACGAGTAGTCAAGTACTCAACGTCATCTGTAAGATATTGCAAAGAAGGCTTTTGAAAAAAAAGGGAAAAAAACAACAGCTGAGGGCAATGATAAAAATTTCGATGTTCTGAAAGACACAAAAAACCCAAACTTAGATTTCCCTTCAACCCCATAACTTCAATAAACAATTAATTGTTTCATTTAGCACAATTTTACTTTGCGAACATCCCCGTCAGTAAAGAAAGTCTGCGCCTTGATCAAATCCGAGGACATCAGTCATAAATGCAGAAATAAGCTACAGTATGCATAATATTTTGAATAAAAACTCATTCTATCCCAGGTAGCAAGTCACTTGTAGCTGGATCTGCACTTGCTTTTTATGAAAAATTGGTCCATTTTCTGACACATCAGAACACTGTAAAGCCCCATTCATGTTACATTATCCCCACCTTCAGTTGTCTAAATAATAATGCGCAATCTCCACCTTTCCACACACATGTGCTGTTGTGATCCTGCATTTTCTGTCCTTGCCATGCCATGTCCCATGTTTATGTTCATGTCTAGTTCAAGTTCTGTGCCTGGCCTAGTGCCATGAATGTTTGATTACAGTGTTTTTGTGGCCTCTGCTTCGACTGACCGTTCTTGGACTATGTATTGTGTCTTTGGTTATTAGGATTTCTTGTTTTATTATTTTCATGTTTTAGTTTATCTAGTCTCCATGCCATGTTTTGTTTTCATGTTTATTTTTCCTTGCCATGCTTTGCACTTTGTCTCCCCCGTCTTGTCAGGTGTGTATCTTTGCTCACGGTCCCTTGTCTTGCGTGCCACTCATTCGGGTGATTTATTGGTTTCTGGGTTTCAATCTTCTTTCATTATCTTGTGTTCTTCCTTCCTCTCTCTTTTACTGTCTTACTAAAATATACTAACAGTTTGTTGTTTTTTGCTAATTACTAACCAACACTAACATTTTATATTTTCACTAACTTACTAACAAGCACTTGGGATTGTATAGCTGCACTTACTAATTGACTAACTATCTCTCAGCAGTCGCCCTATTCTAGTCTCCGCCTCCTTGCCTTCCCCTAATTATCTCTGTTGCGATTTTCTGTGGGTCTCCACAAATGCTTTGTGCTTTCCTTTCTCTAATCTATGCACTTTTAGTACTCCGTGACTGGAGCTGTTTGTCTGTCCTTAGGTTTGTCTTGTTATCCCTGTCTGCGTTTTGGCTTTGGCCAAATTCATGTAATTAGTTTATTCCCAATGTGTCACTCCTTGATTATTGTACCATTGATTGCATCTGTTTTCCATGATCATGTGTTCACCCGGATGTGTATATAAGATGTCTGTTTGATTCACTTCCTTGTCAGATTGTTCTTCTTTGTTTCCTGTGCTACACTTCTCTCGCCTTGATTCATAGTGATTTATCTTTCTGACTGCACCGCCCTAGACACCGAGTTTTGCCGATTCCCTGTACTTTTGCCGCATTCTTGTTTTTTGACCTCTTTTTGTCTGACAACGATTTTGCGATTGGTGCCCTGTGTATGACTCTGGATTTTGCCCATTGGACTCTGATTTTGGATTGCGGACATTGTACTTTTGCCAGCTCTGTTTGGGGGGGTTTCCCCCTTCAGAAATAAAGCCTCCTCTTTGTATTCTACTGGTTTTCGCGATTGGTTAATTTTGTAAAACCCAACATGTGCAAGCATGTGCCCCTAATCCAGGGGAATTGACCTTTCACGGGGGCCGTCATCAGAGTAAACATACAAGCAGGCAGGGAAAATGAGGTGGTTCCACAGTCAGGCTTAAGATCTTTATCTGCTCGCTGCCCCCTTTCCTAACATCTTATCATCGTAAGCTCCCTACCGTCCAGCCTGGGTGGTTTTCTTGCTCCATTCTTCAGCACTTCCTGGAAAATTGGTACATCTTCCTCAGACCAATTGCATTGAACACAAATCTGACTATCAACTATCCGTTAGATATGGTAGTGCTGGCTTCTGAAACTTGCTCTCTTTGCTGATGGTGTCAATGTCAGGAACTGGATGTGCTTTCCCAGTCAAGTTGGCCCTGATTAGTGTGCTTCCATGGTCTAATGACTTTTATTCTCAATGATTTATTTTCTTCCTTCGTGGACATGAATTCTTCCTGTTGGAACCTGGCGGAAAAACTCTGAGCTTGGTCTACTTGTCGAATAGTGTCTACCGGACTGAGAGTTTGTTAACACACCCAAACCCTTCAGGCACAGCGGTAGTCTAGCTGTCGTTTTTAAAAACCGTTTCAACTGCCACCGCTTAAACTCAGACTTCCCCTTGTTTTGAGGGAGAATTAATTAAAGTGGGAATGGTCAATCCTTTATAAACCTTTCTTGTCCCTTGGATGCCAAAATCACATGAAAACTTTATTTCACCATTTGCAGGCTTCCTATCGTGTATCATGCCTAGCTTTGAGAGATTCTTGGCTATTTTAATATTCTTGTCTTTGTTTCTTCAAACCATTTGTTTGTGATTTTATGCACTTGATTGAACTTTCAACCTCATCCAACGTATCAGTGTTCCAACTCATAACCAAGATCATACACTTGACTGGGCCTTGGCCGTTCCATGCCTTCATGATCATAGTGCTATTATGTTTGATGTTTTTCTGCCTTATTTGCCTCAAAAATCCCTCTTCCCCACTCACTGGTCCTGTTACTTTAACTCTGCCACCGCTAGGACATTCTCTACTGCCCTTATAGTTTCCACTGAGATCTGCATGATTGAGACCTCTTTACCCCAACTCAGCAAAGAGAAACTTATCTCCTCAATTAATTTCTCTTGGTCATCCATTCCCAACTGGGTTGCTCCAATCAAAGAGAGACAGTCTATGCCTAAATCTCAACGTTAGCTTAATGACATCTAAAGAGCCCTAAGAAGAAAAAAAGCTGAGCGAATGTGTAATCAGGACAAACTCAAATTCTCCTTTGAAATTTTGAGGACTTTTTTTTTTTTTTACCAAAAAGCTGTTAAGGCAGCAAGAACAAATCACTTCTCTGAAGTAATTTCTAAAAATTGCCATGACTATAAGACCCTATTCAGTTCCATAACCTCTCTCACGTACCCTCCGCCAAGACCCAGCCAAGATATGTCCTCTTTTACAATGTAAATGTGAATTCATACAAATCCTCAAAAACAAAGTTGAACATTTGAAATCCAATATTTTAGCTCCCATCCATGCCCTCCACAACTGAATTGTTTCCAGCCCATTTCATTATGTGTGCCCATAAGCCCCACAGTGCTGCAAAGGGCTCTAAAATTCAAAACTCTACTGCTCCACGATACTGATTACGATCAGTAAATCTGATCACAATACTGTCAAGTATCGTGATCATATTATCATGATAGTTGACAGGCAAATGGAAGACATAAGTATATAGAGCTTAATGCCCCCCCCCCAAAAATGGGCATTGGCAAGACATGAAAAGCGCTCATTTTCCAGAATGAGCTCTCTGGACCCTATGGGGGCCCAGATGGCCAAAACACTATTACTGTGCTACCCATGCTACGATTATCTTAAAATTTGACAAGTATTTCTAGATATCAGTAGCCCTACACAGGCGGTATCAGAGGTCGAATCTCAACATCTGACTGACTATTAGAAATATTACGGGATATGCAGTGCCAAGAAATACAACGCAAAGCAAATTGTTGTGGTAGTGGTGGGCTTTCTGGCCAAAAAAAGGGTTGCTGGTGATGAAGGTGTTTCATCCGACCTGATCGCCATGTGGAACACTGGACCTTCGCCAAAAACATTTGAGATGTTGGTGGCGTGACAGGAACTCCGTTCTGTTCAGCGCGCTATTCCGGTCCATCGTCCTATATCTGATTCGATGTGCAGGCATTTTGGATTCCTCCCTTTTCAAAACTTTAATATAGGCTATACACTAATTTAAAAGTGATTTATGTCTTTTCTTAATTCTTGTTAAATATGCAAAGATCCTTCGCAGATTAGGATTTCCCCTCTTGTCCGTCCAGTTTGCAGTTGAAGTCCCAGACTTATATAAACTAAATGGAATCCATGCTCAAGTTGGGCAATTGTATAATCTTCACTCCTATCTGACACGGAAATGTTTCACTGCCAGAGGGGGCCGCCAATCAAACGAGTGGCTATAACTGAGAAGAAATAGCCAACAACGGTTGTCGTGAAAAAATGAACAGGGAAGGAATATAAAAAAAGACCCACGATCGAGAGTCCCATCGTTTCGCCGACATGTGCCAAGTTTCACATTGAGAAGGATTACGGTAGTTGCATTAATTTATTCAGAACGTTACAAATAACTATTGTGTGTGCGTCTGAACACGTCATACACGCCAATAAGTAAGAACAGCCCAGCAACAACGAGTTTAGTCTGATCAGTCAAACTAAATCCCGGGCGGAGCATTGTCGTCCAGCTATTCCAACCACGCGCGGAATTCAGCAAGTGTCGCAGTAACTTCTATTTTTATTGCCTTTGACAAGCGCCGTTAGAAATGTGGTCATATTCCATGTCTCTCTGATCGACTAAGCAACTGTAACATTCCACCTCAAGAATTTGAAACCTGTGGTCAGTGTCCGTTTCGTTCCTTTAGCTGTCGACCCGATCCAATTCCTCAGGGCTCTTCGCAGCGACCCGCGTTCCAAATGGGAGTTCTCCATGGTCCTTAAACAAGGCTGGTTGTCCCAGTAAATTAAGTGGGGAGCTCAGATTATCAAAGAGGAATACGTTGGCTCAGTTTAGCCTGCCATTTTTATTTCGCGTCAGTCCGCTTTTACTTTGGCCAGGCTGTTGGCGATCAGTTTGCAATATTGTCGGGTTTAATTGTGAATCAGATCTATTGACCTACAATAGGCTCTTGTTAAATTCGCAATCAGGCTTCATTACACATCTCAGGTTTTAATGGAACATAGGCTATCTCTCGCGGTCTCTCTATGACCATGACATTGCTATGAAGTCAATAGCCAAAAACATTACAGATGGCAGATAACATGTAATAAAAGCAGTACATCACTGTATAGGCTTAGTGAAACAGCTTTACCCTAACGAGAAAATTATAAACCTGTATGTTACTACATATCTATATTACTACATTTCCCAGAATGCTGATAGTTGCCAAGGGGAAGTGTCGTTCGGAAGCTTGTTAAATAAAATAGCCACAGTCCCATCAGCCGAGAGAAAGAATTGCGGGATGGAGAACAGACGGCAGCTGCGACGGAGCGTTGAAATGAAGTGCTGTAATGACTGTATGTGTGACATATCGCAAAAAGGCAAAGCACTGAGAAGAGAAAGCAGATCTGCTGACCAATTATCGCTCCCTGAGTATTACTCAAAAAAGTCCATCTACAGACACAGCCACAGAAGACAAAGTTGACCTGGCTGCTTTTGGTTGTTGCGGTATTTAATGGTATCATGAGATAGACTTAACTCGGTAGCATCTCCGCTGTAAATTAGAGTTCATTTGTTGAGAGAAGAAGATTGTCTGCAATGGACTCGTCGGGATGACTTGGAATTGCCTCCTTGACTATGGGAACCAGTACGGGGATAGACCAGTTTTTAATATCGCCCTTAGTAGTATTTTTCTTTAAATGTTGCTTTAATTCAACTGGCAAGTGTTGCGTGGTCTGCCTTTTATTTATTTACAAACGTATGCGACTGAAGGATACCGTGGCAGATCATTCAGTGTTTTTAATGTGACTAGTTTCCTCCTTTCCTTTGATCCAACGCGTCTGCCATTAGCAAGATTTTTTTTCAAGAAATTAGATGATTTGGAACATTATTATCATTATTTCTGGAAAATATTAAACTGCCATTTCCCTTTGAATATGGCTCTGTTTGACAAAATGGAATCAATACTATTTTTAAAATGAAAAAATCTAATGGACATACAGAGTGTATATAGGCTTTCCATGCCACTTCAAATATTTATTGTGCAAATATAGATGGAAATTGATTGATTAATCATGTGTGAATAATATGTATTGCACTGCTATATGTGTAGTTTACGCAAAAGCTTTAACTTCAACCATAGTTGACAGGAGGGGATAATTGCAACAGGCTACCATGATGTGGCAAACGGATAATTATTGCACAATTAAGACGTTATTTTGTTGTTCCAAATGAGTCTCTTAAAAAGACAATAGAGGACGAAGAGTGTAACTAAAGCAAACTGGCCTAATAGTTTTAAGATAATGTTTAAGTTCCAATAATAAAGGTTTGCTGCCCAAATCCATGGGGCAGGTGCGCAAACAGATCATTACATGTCACAGGCAGACACGTCAGACAGACGATAGGCTAAAAAAACCCATTGAAACTGATGGAGGAAGCCAGAAGTAACGGAAAAGAACGTTGCATCAGCGCAAGCTGAACTTAGAAGTCCATCTACTTGCCGCGGAGCGTGCTGATCAGTAGTCAATGGGAACATGCAACTATGCTGCACTCTCTCGGAAATCTACTGCTTCTGATTAATCAATGGATTACACATCGTTGTGTTGAGGATTCGGAGGGCTTCATATCTAAACAAGTTGTGGAGGCGCCTTTAGTCTCCGCGTTACGGGCCAGTTGCCAAGAAGATTTCTCGTGCGTTCAGCTGTATTCATCGTGAATTCAGCCTTTTACAGTTTCCATGCGTCTTTATTTTTCAAACGAAGTGACTTTAGTTTGGATTTTGCTGATATTTAATGCGATGGGCTGTATCCAAAGTATTAGGTGTAAGCCGAGGAGTTTCCGTGAGAGCATCACCGTTCTGGAAGTAAACTCATCCATAGACGCTAACCCCACCAGCATCGATGAGTCGTCCAACGTGGTTCTGCGATACCGGACACCGCATTTCCGGGCCTCAGCTCGCGTACTGGTTCCACCTGTAGCCGGTAAAGAGACTTGGACAGTGGGATGGATCCAGGCATGCAATCATATGGAGTTTTACAACAAGTATGGGACTAAAGGGATGTAAGTATAATCTTGAATGATATTTCGTTAATGAAGTTTATTTTCAAAGGTTATGAAATAAATTTGTACTGACATGTAGCAGGTGGGTTTAATCAAAACCAAGCATCTAAAGAAAAAAATAGAATCATTCGAGGTCTAATTATTTTTAGATCAGGAGTGGGAAGGGGTTGTGTCTTTCGTTACTTAAGTTTCTCAGTTCATGCATCACGTTTGCTGAATGCGCGGTCACGAAATGAAGACATGCTGCAGACAATAGCATAATTCACTCCACAGCCTTCTGCCGAAAGTGATAAGCAAGCCGATTTCCTGTAACAGCAAGTGAATATACCACGAGCACTGGCAAACCGGATGTTTTACGCTATTTAAGTAATGTCAGCAAAAATTATGTCTCACTGGCAGTTACTTGATTTGGGCGTTATAGGACTCCTGTGCATTTAATGTGTTTTAATGTGACCTGCAAATTAAATGAAGAGGATCATCCCTTTAATACACACAATCAAGAAGACACCCGAAATAAAGTGGTCCTCTTTAAAAAACGCAATTATATCGTCTACCTCGGGCCATTGCCAAGGCTCCGCTTGTTTTCTGTGAAACGCATTTGCTTGGCATTTCATCATAAGAACTGCATTTTGAGTCTGCCGAATAGAGATAATATCATGGGCGCCTCATCAAATGAGTCGGCTTCTGCATCAACATACCATTGAACTTCCCCCTCTCTCCGTCGGCCTTTCACACTCCAAAGATGGGTTCACTCTTGCTAAAATGCAAATGAGTTTAAATGTCTCTCTCTTACAATAAAAATGTCCATTCTGGATTTCAAGAGACGCAAAATGTCTCCACTGAAACGGCGTCGTCAATAACACTAAGATGATAAATGCCCAAATTTGCACCGTTTCGTTTGAAGCCCAGTTTGATCAGTTCGCATGCGTAATAGGCCTGGCTTCTTTTTTTCTACTGAAGGTTGGAAGCCGCAAAAACCGTTAATTTACGCATTTTTGCTTGAAATTTGGAGAGGTGCAAATCGGAAGACCTTTGCGTAAGTGCACTCAAGATGTTTCTCAGGGAAAAAGAGCACACCAAAGCATTGCTTGTCATGGCCATTTTCGGCGGAAGATAAAATTTATTATTTTCAAATTTTCTACGAATCTTGTCTGTTTTCACTGTATTACACCAGGATGTGTTTGAACATGTAGGTCTGTCTTTACGTGGGATACCAATCGGCTAAGAAATGGGAAGAATCATATAAACTCTGCCCTATGTTGAACCCAGGCATTCTCTTGCTCCAGGTGTTGTTTTAGTGCGCTATGGTTGAGGCCCGGGGCCACATTTTAGCAGACTTAGTATTGTCCAGTAAATCCTCCTGGACGTGAATTTTTTTGGTTTGAATTGAAAAAAAAAAGTTTTCAGATCAGTTGCAAATTTTATGATGCTATTTCCATTATTTGTTTGCTCCTACTGTGGAATTTGAGAATCGTTCAAATGAAAATTATTCGTGAAGCTTCCTCAATTGTTGCATTAACCTATGCATACTCCAAAGGGTCGCACAGGATTTCGAGCATGGGCACCGACAAACTGAATTACTCAGCGCGTATTGAACGGTGTCACCAGCAACGCTGAGTGCTGCTCTCTCTTCAAACCAAACCCTTCCCTGCACCCACAATAAGCGGCTAATCCACAATAAGCCGCTAAAATAACGTGGTTCTGAGGCTCTGTAGACGCGCTTGCCGACTTATCTCAATCCTCAAGAGGGGCTGGAATGATGGAATGCTAAGAGTGATAGATTATGCACAGGCTGCCTTACCAAACAAGATAGTCTCCAGTCAGAACCGAGAGAGCACGCTTACTCTGGCCCGATTGTATGTCTCCACTAAGCATTATATGGAGACAGCCAGAGTGAGGAGGAACAGAGAGCAATATTAATACCCCTCAGAGATTAAAGGAACCCTTCCTCTTGATTCGAAACAAGTCTGTCGGTAATAAAGTCATCTGTCGTTAAAAAAAAATAAAAATTTAAAACCCCACAGAAACTTCTCCTTCTCAAAGTAAGGTAAAGATGTTTCTCTCTTGTCTCAATGAAGAATCTGAAAATATAACTAAAACCACCGAATAGGTTTGCAAATTAATACACTCACATGATATTTAACTTGCAACCCTGTTCCACAATGGGCTTTATGATACAGCACGGGCTACATTATATTTAAGATATTTGCTGAGTGGGCTAGGTAGTTGGGGTCTGCAGTGTCCTATCGCAACTAGCTCTTTCTTGTTCGTGTCCTTAGATAACCTATTTGCATTTGTTGGATTGTCTCAGCTGCAGAATTGTGGGATGTTGGTTTAGATGAATATGTCTTCCCGTTGTCTGCCAGAAATCTCAGGATAAAAATCCACACTAGTGCACATTTTTGTACCTGGGTGAGAATATTATGATAGGATATAATTTCTCCAGCGGTATGCCCTCTTTTATATGTCTTTTTGGAGGCTTGCAAACACTAAATTGGCAGCCACCACAACATTGTATGACTGTGTAGAGAGGAACTCTGTGATGGTTGGGTGAGGGACATCCCATGCATGTTTGGTTAAATGAGTCTTAAAAGCCAAACACATTGTTGTCTGGGGGGAACTGGTTGAGAATGTCCATGCATTGGCTCTAGAGTTCCTCCTGATCTGACGATGGTAATTAATCATACCCTGCTACAACACATACCTTGTTTGATTTGAACAGAGGCTTTCAGTCTTAGATTGAAAACGGGGCAAAGCCATGAGCCTGAGGGAGGTCATGAGAGCCACTTTTGAAGACACTCGGCTGCTTGGATCAAAAACTTAATCTAAATGTTATGTAACTCTTTGCAAGTGTTAAGTTGCCTCAGATAAGCATGAATCTACTGACATGAGCGCATATCTGAATGTGCGCACAAACTCATTGCAACGAGACAGGAAGCAGGTGATTGATTTTGTAGACTCCCAAGATACATCTCAGGAAAGTTCTTCTCTTCTGTATTCCTATGGCAATAACATGGCTATAAGGAACATCCAGTCAGGAGCCTGTAGCATCAAAACCATGTAGGATCTTTTGAAATATCCAGCTGAACCATTCCACTTCTCCACTAGATAGACATAGCAGGCCTTCAGAATATATAAGCACTGAATGACATCTAAAGGACAGTGGAGCTAACTTTTGTTACATACTGCCCTGTACTACATTTTAAAGTGCCAACTGTCATAATGTAAGGGTATTGTATGATCTGTTGACTAACTAAGGCCTTTTGATGTTGACAGTTCCCCCATTTGAGGTTGTTGTCTATGCCTGGAAGTCACAATAGTATAAAACAACTTAAACAATGAAGAACATGGCCCTGTCACCCCAGCATAACAGAAACTAAACAACTGATCCATTCCTGAAAGAAAGAGAGATACATCACAGCGTAATAACACAGTTTATGAAGTGCCCATCTGTTTCCGGCCCCAACAGAGTAAGAATTTAGAAGGCTTCTGTTTTTTCTTCCTGGCAACGCTATATTTGTCAAGTGCCTGATGCCAGTGTCAGTGCCCCCAGATAATACAGCATTTAAAGGCTCTTCTCGGGGACATGGGATTTAATTAGCTTTCAGGACAGCATGGAGCACATTGTATAAATACACAAGAATGCCACATGGCTGCAATTGGAGCCTCTGGCTATATTGGGTTTCAGACAAACACAAGGAACGAAGGAGGGTGACCAATATGCCTGACCAATCCACCGTTAGCAGTTATTCTCCATGTGCCCTCATTTACCAGCGTTAATGTCAGTGTTGTGGTAAAGACCATCATAGTTTGGAGCCTGTCCCTCGGAGAGAAAAATATTTACACAAACTTAATTTTTCAAATTTTTTTTTTGCGTGTTGCCATTGATAAAATAAGACATTAAAAGTGTTGATTATTGACACAGACAGGCAATGCCATCAACAGACTGGAAAAATACTTAGGGCATCATAAAAAGTTTTAAACCCTTTTGAATAAATTGCAACAAAAAATTAGTTGTGAAAGATTTTACATCTAAGATGCAGTGCTTTTGATAGTGAGGTCCAAAAGAATTTGCAAAGTCACAATTTTAACTTGAATTTCTTCACATCCGTACTGGGTTAATGGAGTATGAATTACACCCTCCACCAAAAAACAGACCTCACTGTCAGCTAAAGTGGGAAAAGTTGAATCATAGCAATCAGTAGAAAAAATTCAAAAACTTAATTTTTAGACTCTGGGTTGAAGACTCCCTTATAACCCCCTCTTTTTCATACTATAGTAAAACAAATTTGGGGAGGATTTCAAATACAACAAGTTCCTTTATCTTTTAATTTATTGGTCCTGCACCACTGCTCTTTGCCACTGTCCCTGTAGGAATAATCTGCAGACTGGGAGTGACACAAACCATGCCTCATCATGAGCGCACTCGGTTGCAAACAGGCGCGTTGTTCTTATTACACAGATAGAAATCAATTCTTTCTACGATATGGGCCTTGCCCGCTGCATATCATGTGATTGCTGCTCAGGAGCTGGGAGAAAGGTCATCTCTTATTTATTTTTGTCTCCTCATGGACAGTGAATCAATAGGCAGCGGATTGGTTAGCTGTACAACCCAAAAAAGTACTTTAGCCTTTATTTTGACTGAAAATATGACCTCTTTGTAAAAATCATTAGACAAACTGAGATGCATACAAAGAAGGGCACCTTAGACCCACAATGAAATACATTGCTGGATCAGTAATATTTTTGGTTTGTTTTAATTCTAGAGGTCCAGGGGCTCTTGTTAAGATCAATGGCTTATTGGACACCATTGAGTATCTGGACATTTTACCAAACTCTTTGGTAAAGTCTTGGCCACAGGTGGGCTTTTCAGTGAGACAATAATCCAAAGCACACCTCAAAATTTGCTAAGAATTTTCTCAGAGACAACAAAATCCATATTCTGCATTGGTCATCTCAGTTACCAGACCTCAATCCAATCAAAAAATTTCGACTGAACTGAGGAGGGAAGTTGATTACTGCAAACCCATGTGCGTGACAGATCATGAAAGGATCAGCAAAGAAGAATCATCCAAAATCATTCCAAATTCACACTTTAAATTTTTCAAACTATACAGGGAAAGATTCCATGTTGTTATCTGTGCCAGAGATGATAGCACTAAGTGCAAAGCCAGGGGTGCTATTAACTGTGAAACCTTGACTCATAGGAAAATGAAGGAAATTGATTTTTAATTAAATGAATAAATGACTTTGGTTGATTCCATGTAAACATTAACCATATTCACTTTGGTATTTTGAGTTTCTCACGATAATGTCATCATTAGGGGTTCAAGCCCATAGGGCTGAAACCATATTGGTTTTGTGCTGGTTTATTATTATTATTATTATTATTTTCTTCAGAAATGTTTTCGCAAATTCCCATGAGATGGTAAATGGTGGAGACCTGAAATTTTGCACATTGGTTGCAAGTTGTGTGTAAATGCTGCCCAAGGAATATTTAAATCAATCGGCCTGATATGGGCGCTATAATTCAAGAAAAACAGTTTTTCACTTTTTCACTCCTACGATGTAAGTCTGATTTACACAAAACTTGGTAAAGTTATTTCTTGGTCCAAACAACTTTCCTATTAGGAGCCCTAAGGTCTGCCTTATTAGATTTTCCAAAATTTTGAAAAACACATTTTTGATATCTCCTCCAAGGCCGAAGATCCGATTCCTTTGAAATTTGCTGTTGATCATCATTGGACCAAGCTTATCAAAGATTGTCTAAAGCTTGTTGAAATCTCATTTTGTTTCCAAGACCAATGAACTTCAGCAGGGGCGTGGCTTCGCACATAAATGGACAAACTTCAACAACCATTGGGCTAATCATCACAGAACTTGCAGATCATGTCCAAATGAGTACCAGAAACGTACCTTGAGAGTTTCATGCAAATCGGCCCATAGGGGGCACTATAAATGCAAAAAATGGGCATGGCATGACACATCAGACTATGAATCAGCAATTGTTTGTCCTATAGCCGTAAAACTCACAGAATATATTCATATAAGTACCTGAAACACATCCAGAAAATTTAATTCAAATTGACTGATAGGGGGTGCTATAAATGCAAAACAAAGCATGGTATAACACAAATCAGACTATAAATCAACAGTTGTTTGTCCTATAGCCAGAAAACTCACAGGATATATTCATATAAGTACCTGAAACATATCCAGAAAATCTAATTCAAATTGACTGATAGGGGGCGGTGTAAATGCAAAACAAAGCATGGTATAACACAAATTACACTATAAATCAGCAATTGTTTGTCCTATAACCATAAAACTCGCGGGATATATTTATATAAGTACTTGAAACATACCCTGAAAATTTCATTCAAATTATCTGTTAGGCAGTGCTATAAATGCAAAACAAAGCAACGTGGTTTAACACAAATCAGACTAAATCATAATTAGTTTTCCCAATCATTACAAAACTCACAGGATATGTCCACATAAGAACATGAAACGTAGCCTGAAAGTTTCAATCAAATCAACCAGTAGGGGGCTCTATAAATGCACAAAAAAGCCTAATATAACACAAATCAGACTATACATCGTAAGTTGTTGGTCCAATCATTACACTGGCAAAATAGGTCCACATAAATACCTGCAACATACTCTTAAAGTGGTTTTTGTCCCCCGCCACCACGGTAGCAAGTGGAGCGGAGGACATAGTATTCAGCTACGTCCAGCCATCCGTCATGTCCCGTTTGTTCTGAACGCGATATCTCAAGAAAGGTTTGACCGATTCCATTTATCTTTGGTGACAAGGTGTATTAGGGGAGTGCTCACAGCCCACTCGATTTATGTGACCTTGCTATTGTTCTCAAGGTCATTACGACCATTTGACCACTTACAAATACCTTGTCAATATGATATCTCAAGATCCGTTTGACCGATTCCATTAATATTTGGTGTCAAGGTGTATTAGGGGCGGGGGATATAGTTTTCAGCTCCATCCGTCCGGCCGTCCATTCCATCCTGTTTGTTGTGAATGCAATATCTCAAGAACGGTTTGACCGAATCCATTCATCATTTTGGTCAAGGTGTATTAAGGCCAGGGGACATAGTATTCAGCTCCATCAGTCCATCCGTCCGGCCGTCCGTCCATCACATCCCGTTTGTTGTGAACCCGAAACCTCGAGAACGCTTTGACCGATTTTATTCATCTTTGGCTTCAATGTGTAATTTTGTGATATGCCGACCCCAGTCGATTTCCGTCACCTAGCTGGGGACATGGCCAAGTTTAGTAGCAACACTTGTTAATTAAGCTGTTAAAGTTTTCACCTACCAATGGTCTTTCTTGGCTGAAACCCCGGAATTTCCGCTTGCGGCTATATTTTTAATTTTTTATTGCATTTTTTGTCCATTTCCGGACAGGGGTACCCATAATTTTGAAGGCCTCTACATCACCTCCGCCTCTTTATTCACACCTGAACATTTTTTTTAAATTAGCGCTCTCAAGCCAAAGACCAGAACTGAAAAATTTTCCCTCAACTTCCTCCATCAGCTACTACAGGCTGCAGTGCAGTGATAGTTTTATACCACAGTACATGATCAATTAACCCTGAGCTCAGACAGCCAAATACTTTCTGTATTTTTCAGTTGCTCAGCTTTCTGTCCATTAGTTAAGCATTCCTTTGCACAAATAACTCCTTAACTGCTTTATTGAAGTGGAATTAACTGCAAATTTTATGGCATTACCATCTTTTGACTGAGTCATTTAACATCCCAAAGCACAAGTGAAAGCGACTTGAGTGAAAAACAGGAAGTGCTGACTGAACTGATAGTATGTCAAATAACCTTTTAAATCTTACCAGTTGTTAATTAGTTAAATAAGAGTAGGTGTGTTCAGAATGCTTTTTCAAAGTTCTTGGTCAATTATCACAAACTCTGCTCAGGGCAATTAATAACCAGTAATAATGGCAAATTAAAATTTGATGAACACTTAAATCACATATTTGCGATCTTACACCGTAAACAATCGAAAAAGTGAGGCATAAAAATTAATTGATTCAGTAGACATACAAAACCAAAACAGGTTAAGTACATGCAAGCGCGCTGTATCATTCTGCAATGCTGTTAAAGCACATAACCATTTACTGAAACAAAAATATTTGCTTAAAATATTCCAGTTTCAGTGTTTAAAAGGGAAAAAGTTGGTACGGTGCATAATATGCTCATAAAATATCCTGTACTATGGTGTTTGCTAGGCGAGTAATGGACCTGTTGTTTAATTTTGTGAGGTTGGGTGGGAGGAGACCGATGATTTTTTGCAGCTGTGATGCGTGTCAGTTTGGCCCGGTTGGTGACCGAAAGCATCGTGGAGAAACATTTGGAACGGTACAGAAGGATGGGTTGGATGATGCTTTGGTAAAGCAACAGCAGAAGGTGGGGTGCGACATATAGTCCTTTAAGTTTGCGTATGGCTTACAGTCTTTGTTGGCTTCTTTTTTGAATGCCCATGATGTGTTCATAAAAGGTGAGTTTATTGTCCAGAGTTATTCCCAAGTATTTGAACGTTGAGTTGATAACCAAGAGCATGGTCGAAATAGGGTATTAAGCCATGCTCTCCCATTTTCCCAACCTCACGGTTCCAATTTACCACGTAATATAGCCTTCCCTTTGACCTCCCCTCTCAAACGTGGCACCAAAGGTAACAAAAGGCCATTTAACCAAAATATAAGTAATGAAATTCAAAACCACTGATTAAAACCAGCCGATCCAACCATATGCAAAAAAAAAGACATTTCGTAAGTTATAAATAAAAATGGCAGTATCAGGCCATAAAATAAGCATGCACAGTATGCTTGGTTGTTCACGAGCTCGTATGGTTTGAGTTTAACCAAATTGCATAAAGGTGCACGGGTTATATGTTATCAGTTTAGGAACGTATCTCAAGGCATTATTGCACAGACTTTGAAGATTTTGCCATCTGTTGGGGGAAAGCTATGGCCAGTGCAAGCTGACTATGGGCAAAAGGCTGGGACACACCTTGGACAGCTCGCTAATCCATTGCAGGGTGCATACACCATTCACATACCATTCCTTAACGCATTCATACCTACAGGCAATTTAGAATCTCCAATGAGCCTGGCATGTATGTCTTTCGACTGTGAGAAGAAATCAGTGTACTTGGAAGAAACCCACTCAAACACAGGAGGAGAACTTGCAAAATCTACGCAGGACAGCCCCAGGACAGATTCGAACCTATGACCTAAATAAAGGTTAAAAAATTTGCAAATTATTGATATCTGTTATTTCTTTCCATTTTGTGTACTGTCCCAGCTTTTTCGGAGTTGGGATTGTATTATTTTCCAAGTGTTTGGGAACTCCTGTCTGAACCTCTGAACTCACCTCAAGTGTGTGTGTCCTTCTCAGGTCAAGCTGGGAGCTCCCTGAACTCCGAGATGGAAAGATCCAAGCAATAAGCGACTCGGACGGCGTCAACTACCCCTGGTACGGCAACACCACCGAGACTTGGACTGTGGTGGGACCCACCAAAAAGGACACCAAATTCGCTGTGAGTATGAATGACAATTTCTACCCCAGCGTGACGTGGGGTGTCCCCGTTAGTGACAGTAACCAGCCCCAGCTCAGCAGCATCAGGAGGGACCAGAGCTTCACCACCTGGCTGGTGGCCATCAACCAGGCCACAGCAGAGACCATAGTGCTGCAGACAATCCGCTGGAGGATGCAGCTGCACATCCAGGTGGACCCGGACAAGCCACTGGGCCAGCGAGCTCGCCTCACTGAGCCGCTGACCCAGGAGCAGCCCCAGATTCTGGGCAAGAACGAGTCCATCCCACCCAACGCCATGGTGAAGCCTAATGCCAATGACGCCCAAGTTCTTATGTGGCGGCCAAAGACTGGGGAGTCTGTTGTGGTCATACCATCCAAGTACTGACCACCTGTGAAAGGGGTGGGGTTTTGAGGAGGACATAGTTGGGTCCAGCTATGCCCTCTTGTTTTTTTTTTTTGTTTTTTTTTATTTTTAAAGAGCTGGAAAAAGGACAGTCAAGGGCCGTTGTGACACTGGCAAAGAACAGCCACCTTTCCGAGAGGATTAAGATAGATTTTTTTTTTTAATAGAGGAAACATTGGATAATTTGCAACCATTCTACCTTTAAAGACTGGGTCGGGTATCACTGTGCAAAATTAAATAATTGCAAAAAAGCAAAACAAAAAAACTGCTTGCTTTTTTTAATGGAATATCATATTTGCTCATGTATTGATGTGTACTTTGGCTACACATGATTTTACACGCCTTTGTGCTCAGATGAGGCATTCCTTGATGAGAAGAGATGGACTGAATTTTTCTTTTGGATGGGTAGCAATTTGATCTATAATACAAAAATGATTGAAGAGTACAAAAATGTACAAGACCCATGCTGTCTTAAGTTTACATTGCTTCTTGCTGTAATTGTTTAAAAGAAGTTCTGCCTTAAATTGCGCGTAATGCAGTATCCAGTTCATACATATTGCCATGGGCTGCTGGTGCTGATGGGGCAGTGGGAGTTTTGGATGGGGAGGTATTGGTCCACTCAAATAGTTCTGTAACATATCCCATGCATTTGTTGGTTTTCTTCCAGAAACAACACTCTTTGCGAGCTGATAATTCAACCTTCTAAGGCCGTTTCCTGTTATGAGGGATTATTTCCCTTCTTCAGCGACATTATGTCAGAAATGGTTGGGCATCTCTTGAGGAATTTTAGAGTCCCATATTACCATAGTGCTAGATTGCAATTGATTTCACAACATTAGCTTTCCTAACTGATCAAATTAAAAAGAGAGGTGTATCAACTCCTATTGGCCTTGCAAATGATGAATAGTCTGTTTGATGTGCATCCATTTTCTTTTGACTAGCTCATTTATCATCAGGGGCAATGTTTCCAAACTTAAACTATTTTCCCCTTATATCTTATATTTCATTAGCTTGACAAAATTAACTCTCCTATTGCAAGCTTGACCTCTAAATAAATATGGGACTATTATGCATTGGTATTATTTTGACGTAATGCACCTTTAGGGGACAAAATAATCCTTCAAAACATAAAAGTTGTCATGAAGACAAATAAACAGCTTATTTGAACTATTTTATAACTGCAGTAGCTGGAATGCAAGCCAGCATACACTTGGGTACTCACGTAAACCACTACAGTAGAATACCCTCTTACCTCAAGATAAGCAAGAGAAATTAGCCAGCGGCATAATAAGACAGCAGACTGAGATTCTGGAGGGGTGCTGCTGTGTATATACGTGTGCAACCACGCTTTTTTCAGTCAATCGTGTTAATGGTGTTCAGTGCTCAGAATGGCTTCATGGGGTACTAGTTAGGGTGGGGTGGAGGGAAGGCGGTGGTGCTATGATAATTCTTCAAACATTCACTGATTACTCATGTCTTGATCACTAGCTGTGGGGAAAAATTATTCCATTATTTAGCTGAGCTGTTATTTGGGTAGCCTGGGAAGGTGCTCCACACACTCCTGTATGTGAAGCTCACCCTCCCCCTCCTGTCATTCTTCTGGCCCTTCACCAGATTTAAAGGGCTTGCCCATGATTGGCTGCCATCAGTATGAAATGGCCAGACCTCAGCAACTCTCCACAGAGGAGGCCCAGGCCAGGGCCTGTAGGATCGATTCAGTTATTAATACGCAATCATAACTGCACACAGAGGGTATGATAGTGCGTTTAATAACTGAGCCACACAAGTGTTTCCCTGGGAGCCAGGGATATATAAATCATCCCAGTCTCAGTGTCTGGCCCACTGATAGCCGGTCAAATAAAGGGCAAGATTTTGAACTGGCTGGGTTTGTCACATGACACAGTATCCAATAAGAGCAGATAGAAGAGTGTGTTGTCAGGCAGACAGATGTGCAGGTAGAGAGACAGATGAACAAATGAAGAAACAAGCAGGCAGGCAGGCTGATATGTAAACAGAAGAAGACAGGAAGGAAGGAAAATAGAACAGAAAACATGCAGGCAGGAAGGAAAACAGATACTGTATAGAGAAATACATACAGACATGAAGGAAACTGATAAATAAGCAGACAGGAAAACATGAAAAGACAGGCATGAATTAGGTGGGAACAGGAGAGAAAAGACAGTCAAGAAAACAGTCTGACAGGGAAAAGGATGGACATTTTCCATTGCTCATAGTGCGTCATTGGCAGCGATGCGTGGCTCTCTCTAATCCAAATCCTCTGACATAAATGATAACCACACCCTCTTAAATGCACAATACTGTAGAGAGGGGAGTTGTATTGGTTTGGGTTTCAAGCCTGAATAATAGCAATAATGACAACAGCATCACTGGAGAGGGAAAGAGTGTTATTTTTTCAGTCTGAAGGCGTGAGGAACTAACCAAGGGAACTGTAGCTACTGGTGAAGCTGTCAACTTGATGTGCATCATGATCCAGATCCTGGTCTCCTCCTCGACATAGTTTTGTTGTGACTGGATGAGGCAGATAAAGCGCTGATTGTTCCTTTTATCTGAACACTGCTGCTGAAAAGAGGGGCATCAGCTAAAAGCCATCAAGTTTAAATCAGCCTTTTTTCACAAAACATCTCAGAGTGGAGGTCAGAGTCATGCACCGTTTTCGTGAAAGCCCTCACAACAGAGGCATTCCTGTCATTTTTGAGAAATATCTGCTCATTTTGCATCAAATGTCTGTTATTACACGTGTAAATAAGTGAACAGCCATTTGCTTTAATTGCACTGAAAAAGGGAGTTAGATGGAAAGATCCATTTTATCACTCCATTCATAATAGATGGAGAAAGAAAAACATTGCTTGGTAAGGAGGTTGTTTTCGTACAGTAATTAATGGCTCCTATCAGAAACGGTATGATTGCTGATGCAGTAAATGTATTCATGCCCCCCATCATCACTTTATTTGATCCTCATTGTCCTCTGTGCCCTTCCATCCATTTGCCTGCTTCAGTGCCATTCAGTGATTGGCACTTTTAGAGCACAAATATATATATATATATATATATATATAATGAAAACAATGGGCACAACAATACAGAGTCCAAAATGGAAGTTTTTGACTTGCTGAGAGTTGCACTGTCTGGCGTTGGGAACCCTGAGGCATATTCACAGATAGGCACAGCAGTATTAAAGTTTAAATATTGAAATGAAATATGGGTGCTGTGTATTAGGGGCCCAGAGGAGCATAGATCTGAATAGCTGCAGGGTCCCATTACTTTGAGTTGTGGTTAGTGATCACTGCTGGGTCTAAAACTGTTGAGATTCAAAGTTTGTGCAGACATACCCACCTCTGAGATGAGAAGTGTGCAAGTGCGTCGGGAAGCAAATTTGTCTTTGAAGGCCTTGCGCCAAGCAGTGTATCTTTAGTAGCTCAGAATAGCTTTAATTACTTGCAGTGCAGTAAACTAGGGTACTTTGGTATCTGTCTTGTCTACTTCAGCAAGACCTTGCTGGTCAGTTGCAGCCTGTTTGTGCATAATCCCAATAATGGCACTATGAACTCATGAACCTTAGATTGAATGGAGCCATCAGATGTCACGACTGGCTCCCAGGTACCTCAACCTCATTATATTTTCTTATGGAGAACAGCATTTTGATGATTGCATATGGTCAGAGACTGACAAGAAATGGCAGCTCCACAAATTATTTAGTGTGTGGAAACAGGCGCCCCCACACCCATGATGATACGAGTCCCCTTTCCAATCGCTCTCGAGTGACAAAGAAAAGCTTTTTATCTGCCGTTAGCTTCTGAGAAGTTGCTCACTGCTCATATGCAGGCTTGGAAGCAGCTGTGGTTCACATTCTCACATGACGTGCTTCGCCATGCAATCGTTACCCTCAAGGGACCCTCACCTGCACCATGGTTCACATGAGTCAGGATTCTGCAAATAGAACCCCGCTTAATTCACTCCCCCCCCCCCAGTCTGTCCATTTCTCTGCTGCAAGCATAAAGCTTCTTTTCTTCTTCTCTCCTTTTATTTCATCGTTACGAGAGCATGCAAGCATGTGACTACAGCTCAGGCTCCAAGCACTAGTTCAAGGATCGTTAAAAGGGGCATGAAAGTGTCACAAGATTCACTCGATAACCGCCCCCGACTTCCAGGGGGGCCAGGGAGAGGGCAGGGGTTAAGGAGAGCCATCTGATCCCCATGAAGACACTACGTTCCAATAGCATATGAACCTGGTTATGGGCTAAACACAGCACTGCTCTCGGGGGTGGCTGATCGATTAGCAAGCGTAGAAAGACACAACTGCGTGTCTCAGCTTTCTCAAAGTATAACAGGCTGTAGTGACTGGTAAACAGTATGCCGAGTGGTGTAATTCAACACCTTTAAACTCATGATTATTGACTCATTTTCAATCATTCTCCTTGATTCACACATTTTCCAGTGATAAGAATAATCAACTGGCAGATAAACACACAACTTGCTTCTTAATGCAAGGTTAAGGTGATTAAATAATAAAAAGTTCCATTCACTTGCCTCTGTAATACAACCCCATTTCCCAAAAAAGTTGGGATGCTGAGTAAAATGTTAATAAAAAAGGAATGCAATTATTTGAAAGTTATTGAAACCCCATATTTAATTAAAACGGTACAAAGACATACCAAATGCTGAAACTGGGAAATTTAAAAAAAAAAAATCGCAAAGAATGTGTTGATGTCAGGCTAAGAGCCAATGGGCTCTAAATTTGTTGACCAGGCGCGGCGAATGGGTGGGCTCAATTACTCCTCTGTCCCTCCTGTCGGCGCAAGTGGCAAAGGGAGGAGAGAAGTATTACAAATATGAGTTAGCTGACTAGGTAGGACATTCGCGAATTATTACCATTAGTGAACTTGAATGGAATTTCAAAACGAAACTATGTCAAGTCATTCAAACTTATGAAGTTGGAATGAAATACTACGGTTGCTCATTGGGAAGAGAAACGATGGATAGCGTGTTCCTATTATTACACCCTGTTGCTGCTTAAAATTTCGGAATTAACATGCATGGACAACAATGCAAGATACGTTACACATTTATTTTCAATGTGTGATCGTAACTCAGTACGAGATTATAGCAATCAGGCTGTATTCTTTTCCCCCTCTAAAAATGATAAACCCTAAGTGACAATAATAGTATAAAGCCGCTTGCACACTGGATGCGAAACAAATTTTTCGCACGACTGATTACATTCAAAGTCAATATAAAGACGCAAATACGTGCATGGGTAACTGCGTGGTGGCCTGACCAATCAAAATGTAAAATTATTTTTGGAAATCATGGAAGTTGAATCCTTTTAGTTGAAGAAGAGAAGGACCATCCTGCTTGTCAGAAGTGCACAGTTCAAAAGCTAGCAATCCAACATTAAGCAAGAATGGGAAAACATTTTGCTTTTAAAACCACGGAAATTGGCCCGCTCCATTTCCTGAAGCTTAGAGTTTCATGAGAAGAAAGTGGTGATGCAACACGGTGGTAAACATGCTGCTATCCCAACTTTTTAAAAAAGTTTCGCTGGTATCAAATTCAAAGTGAGCACATTTTTTTTTTTAAAAGTAAACATTCCTGTTTCAATATCTGATTTTTTTTTTTGTCTTTGTACTGTTTTCAATTAAAACGTTTAAATGGTTTGATGATCATTGCATTCTGTTTTTATTTACATTTTACTCAGCATCCTTTTTTGCTTTTTTGTAGACAGGGTTGTAGAAAAAATAGATTTTCTGATGTGCATCTTCCAGTTTAACATTTGCACATCCTACAAAAGTTATCAGACCTGTGCTTCATGATTGTTCAAATGAAAAAAAAAAAACCAAGATTGATATGCATACAATGCATCCAAATTCAGTGTTTTATTCTTTGTCTTACCTGAATGAAGTGAACTGCCAACACCTGAGAGGCTTAATGTGTTTACAGAGTTCAGGTATCATTAATCAAGGAAAAAAATAGAAAATGGATCAAGACTAATCATCAGTTTAAAGGGACGTTTTATACCCCTTGTTTTCTGCTCCTACTATGCGGTATTAGCACAATGTTGCACCGAAATCTGAGCAGTTCTCTTAGTTCTGATAGTTCTGATGTACCATATTTTTGCTTTGTTTAGTTTCACTATCAGATAGTCATAGGTTGCCACTTGGACAATAACTGCATTTCACATATGGAACACACACAGACAGAATCTTGTGTTTTAAATACAAAGGGAAAGTTCACCCCCATTTTTAAACTGTAGGTACACCTTTACTGTGCCTCCTTGATAGAATAGAAATGTCATGACACTCCCCCCTGCTGTGATGAGTCTTCGAGAGCCACAAATAGTCTCTTATCCTATGGCCAATGGTGAGGAGGGCATGTTACCAACACTGAACTCTATGCAACTGAGCGTTGTACACCACCGCACAGCCAGAATCAGTGTGATCTCCCACCAATACACTAGGGAGAGTACATCCACCTCCAGGTTTACTCACACCAGAACCACACATAAGTAGAACAATACATGCACAAACATTTCACCAACTATAAAAATCAAGTACCATGTCCGTCCAACAACCCTACTGTCTGAATACGTTTCTCCTCTGTAGGTTGCCCAATCAATCTAAAACTGCACATGGGCATTGACCATTTGCATTGGCAGGGACTGACGAGCTGAATTTTTCATTTTCCTGAATTTAAGCTGTTTCGGAGCACAAATAAGAAGCTGGCGTGCACACATGCCCGGGCTTCTACAAAAAGTATATTTTATTCCTCTTTATTGCAATATTCTAATGTTTACATTTTTTTCAGTTTATAGAGCAGAACATAAAATCTGCACCATGTGCAAGCAAAAAAAAGTGAAATTTAAAGCTGGTAATAATTTTGTTAGTCTTGAGATAAGATGTTCAGTATATTCATTAAAATTTTCATCCATTACTGGACTTTGTATTGACATAAAGAGCAACTGTAATATCTGCTGAGTCGGCAGATGACAAATTATTAAACTTTATTCCACATATTGATGTCAACAGTCTGATTCTGCCAGATATAGAGTCTCTCAGTAAAGCAGTACAGCATGATCTATTTTATCCACAGTTACAATTGACTTTTCGTCCTCAGTTTCAGAAATGGCTATGGTCCGCAACAACTTTCTCCAAAAATGAATGACCTTCGGGGAACCACGCTGACACATAAATGCAGCTTTATAAATTGATGACTCCTAACAAAGAAAATGATGTTTGTGTTTGTTGTGCATTTCGCTGCAATTATTGTCACCGACATCAATACTTGAAAATAGACCATTGCAAAAATCATGTACGGAAAACTGTGAAAAAGTGTTTCAAAATGATGGGAAAATGTTTTTGATGAATAAAAAAAAATGGAAAAGCAATTTGTATTCTTGTAAATATTCTCCAATTATGTGATCAGAAACATATTGGTTTTTCCTTTATGCTTTTGTGAAATAACGTAACTGGGCTTCTGTTATTCTTGAAGTCGCTGAAAGTGAGTTTGTGGTGGCACAGACATCTCAAAGGAAAGGGTGCAGCACAGCAGTGTGTGAGTGACCCCCCTTTATCAGTGAAACCCATGTGTGTAAAATATCCAGTCATGGTGAGGCTGTAATCAGCTGGGGCACTGTAAGCATGCGTGTGTGTGTGTGTGTGTGTGTGTGCGCGGAAAGAAGCATTTGGCTTCTTGGTAGCTTTTCTCCTTGGAGAATAGGAGGCACTGTCAGTTTGCCTCTGTTGCTGTTGACAGTCCTCTTCAGTCCCCAGCCGGCCTTTTTCTTTTCATTTCATCTGAAGCCTGCCACATAAAAGCACAAAGCGGCAGCAAATAACCCAACCTCACCATGTCACCATCATGCCAATGACACGTCCTCTACTGACTGTCCCCAGCTTTCACCCAGATTACACTACAGTGCTACTCTTCAAAATGCTCAGGGTAGGTATACCTATGAAATGAGTGCACTCAGAATTTAAGAGGATCAGCCTCCTGTCAGCTATATTCACCCAGACACCCCCCCCCCCTTTTTTTTTTCTCACTGCCTGGAATGAATCAAATTCTTTTGCAAATTAGACACTTTGTGGACTACTTGGAAAGATGATTAGCGCGCAGTGGTGAGTATAAAGGAGCATGTACTTAAAGAAGCCAAGATTCATGGCATGCTGCTCAGGCAAGGCCGCAAACATCGCCGCTTCCCTGCTGAGATGATGGACAGACGCCATGACGACGCCCTGCACTCCTTCAAAAGATCCTCGTCTAGCTCTCCAGAACTAAGAAACTACCAACATCTTCTCTGTTTATGTCCACATTTTCTTTACAAACCCCAGGATGAGTTTTTATTTGGCAGCATAAAGTTCCCTTTATACTCATCCAGTCGCAAGTTAGGGAGATGAGAAATGTACATTGCAACCTGAAATCAGAACATAGTTTGCTTTTACAACAAAAAATTTTTATTCATGGAAAAACCTTTGTAAGTCATATAGCACTGACACAGACCCTCCAAGGTGTCCAAGTCATGATGTGACAAAGTTCTAACAATCTCTCACAATTCTGTAGTGCACAGTCAAACCAGGCGAGGTGAGGGAACTAGCCAACTGAAAGACCAGGGCAACATTGCAATCGGCAAATTATTGGCTGCCCTCATCTGGGCCTGTCACCACTTCTTATGAGAGTGAAATTAGGTGTGACCAGTGTTATTCAAATTAAGGCCTAATCCAATGGGAATACTGCTCATTAATTATGCTGGGTGGCAGGATCAGGAAAGAGTAAATGGGAAATCTGGTCATTGATGATGCTGCCATGCCAAAGCAGTGGTACTGCAGGCATCTGTTCTGACAGTTGAGCTCAGTAAAATGCCATTCTTTGGCCAATAGGACCAGAAACCAGTAAACCAAAGCTCCAATTTTCCTCACTCAGAAAAATGTACAGTGAGCGACTGCATTAGCGGTCCATGGCAAAAGCCACCATAACCATTGGCTTGACCAAAAAAAAAAAAAAAAGAAAAAGTGAATAGTAAGACAACCTGCAGTAACAAAAAGGATGAGAGAACGTGAATTAAAAGAGATTATGGTGTTTACACAAAGCCGACAAGCCTTGTATGCAACAACAGCCCCAAACCTCATTTACATTTTCATGTCATGCAGGACACGGCTTATGTATGCGGGGAGACATTAAAAGGGATTAAATGCAACCCCTACTTAATCCAGTTTGGATTTATATTGTGGGTTAGAGGAAGATATTCGCTCAGTACAAACAGAAAAAAAATCCTCAGATTTGAACATTAAGGCTAAAATGATATTGCCTGACCTCGACTCCACATCTGTGGCAATGCATCTTCAGGGGTCAAGTCCAGAGCTGTCCAGTGAAGGGGGTGGGGGCAGCTGACCCAGGTTTATCATGTGGAATTAAAGTGTTGTAATGTGTTACACGGTCATCTCTGCCTTTATTAGGACCAGCCCTCAAGCAAAATGCATAGTGGCCATGCCATCCACTACCCAATCTTTCATGATCCCTCCGTTTTCCCCGAGTGAGAGGCGACCCAGTGAAATGCGGCGCACTGTCCGGAGTATGTGAGTAGCATATTAAAGCCAGCGATTAGAGTAGCAGAAGCTGAGGAGGAGAAGAGGAGGGGGTGTGAACTGATGGCTCAGAGAAGGGAGCAAAGGAGGAGAAAGAAGAAAAAGCTGGTTTAGCCTAGCTTGCTAACACCCACCCGTAAATAAGTAAGCAAGCATCATCTGAAGCAAGCCTCTCACCGACAGGCTGTCATATTGACAGGACTAGGGACGGGGACGGGGATTGGGGGGGGGGGGGGGGGGGGGGCCGTCTAACCAGACTTTTCGTCCCCATGGATGGGTGGAGTGATGGAGAGGCGAGACGCAACTCAGTGCTCTGGGACAACCAATATAATGGGAGCAATGATACGACAGATGATCAGTCCTTGTGTGCAAAGAAGAAATGCTCTACATAAGCAAATACATACTGCGATGAGCCAAAACATTATGATCACTGACAAACCAAGCAAATAATGTTGTCTCCTAGCAACGCCATGTCAAGGTCTACAAACAGACCTTAGACATAAAGTGCGGTTGGCTCTCGCAGTTGACATGTTTGATGGAAATGGAACACAAATGACTTTTACAAGGACCAAATTGTTATGGACAAACAACAGAGACAGAGTACCTCCAAAGCAGCAGGTCTCGTGAGTTGCTCCTGTTCAACAATGGTGAGCAGCTGCCAACGACCAGCGGCCTGTGATGGACAAACCATGAACTAGGAAAAAGGGTGCGGACAATAAAGGTTATCCTGTCAGGTCCAAACCAAAAAAAGGGGGCGTCTTAATGATGGTACCGGGAGGAATGTTTCACAACACATGGTGCAGTATACCCTGCTGTGTATGCAGCTACGCAGCCACAGACTGTTCAGAGTGTCTACGATAGCCCCTTTCCATCGTCGAAAGCAATTAAGATGGCCACACAACCATTGGAATTTAACCAAGGAGCAATGGAAGAAGGTTTCCTGATGTCTTTTTGCCTGCTGGTGTTTTGTACATCCTGTATATTGGGCGGGGTACGTATGCATTGTTTACCTGGGGAGGACAACAACTGGAGGCACTATGGGATGAAAACAAGCTTGTGGAGGCAGTCGGGTGCTCTGGCAAATGTTCTGCTTAGAAATCATAAGTCTGGGCATTCATGTGGACTTACATTTGATGCAGCCATTTTCGCAGCGCACTAATAACCAAGAGCACCAGAACACACACACCCTTGTACTTCTATCCTTGTGAGGCCATTACATTTACCTCCATCTATTCCTTGTGTGTCTGTACAGCCCTTCCCTAATCTTACTAATAAGCATTCATGCCTAACCCAAATCTTAACCTAACTTTAACCCATCCCTAATTTCAACATTACTGCTAACCTAAACTAATAAATCAGAATTTGCCTGTGCAATTGTGAGCACAGCCGAAACAGACCTCACTTCCCAAAAATGTCCCCACTCTGTTGGGGGGAAAAAAAAAAAGAAAAACATTTCCTAGACTTCACAGTATAGCAAGCACAAGAAAGGTGCAGAGAGGTCACCGTCTCCTGTAAAGCTCTTTCAGTAATTACGCACACAGGCATGTACACACACAAACACACACGCACATGCATACACACACACGTGCATAAAATGAATTGCCTTTTCTACTTAAAAGCTGTATTCACCATCACACAAGGGATTCCCATCAATTACCATTCACTTTTAATGTGAATCCCTACAACACAGCTGTAATGCACTGGCCCAGGTCAACACAAAACCCTCTGATGACAGATCGCATTAGCCCATTATCCCTAATTGAAATGGAAGCAGTTAATGAGGTCTGCTTGAGCCACTCTACAGCTCCAGAGCAGCTTAGCATTTTGCAGCACACGTGGTGAATCTACTTCAGTTACACCAATGAAAATGTTGTTAAGCTAACAGTCAGGAAGAGCACCCAGTTTATCAAGAGAGACGGGCTGGATCTAAAGTTTAGGCCCTCAAGAACCCATACGCAGAAAGGGGTCCTCAGGAGCTCAATCAGGAAAGCCACAGGCCATAGGCTAAGGACTGCATGGAAGCCCAACTATGCTGCCAGCCAAGCATAAATAAAGTAATAAAACTCAGGATCAAAGCTTGTGATTCATCGTTTCAAATGTCTGAAGTTTTTACACACAGAACCTTGGAAGGTTCTGAAAATTTACATAACCATAATTGTTTGAAATGTCCTACGTGAATCTGGCAATTTCCCACAAGCCTGACAAAAGGAGACAGCGCATTTTTGGGAGTTATCATTCTTTAGAGGGGTGCAAAGCAGAAAAAAGTTAAAAAAAAAAAAAAATTATAATAGATTGCTTCAAAGGCAATCAAGCATACACTGACTGCAAGTATCGAGGAGAACAAAAACATACTAAGGTGTTCTGCCATCTCACTGAGGACACTGAACCTCGCAGATGCCAGAGTTTCATATAAATGAAGCAGTGCATCTCATACTAAAGGGCACGATGCAAACAGGGCTGGAGTAGGAGGCAGACCGAAAGGAAAATTGCCCCCTGAACATGAAAAGAGCATCACTTATCATCACACTGAATCCAGCACAGTCACAGAATCCAAAAGAGGGCTCCCAGCAGCTCAAAAACCAACAAACAACCGAAAGCTATGGGGGAATCTGCATAAATGAAACTCAATCAGGTACTCCTCTTCAACTAAGCAAAGATTCGCAACCTATTCATACGATACATGTGTATTGACTCAGTCCAGGGCCTAATTGATCAGAATCCAGGAGGTGGTTTATGACACACACCTATCAGCCCGCGCACTAAAGGGTGGGGGTCTGGGTTCTCACCCTATCCAGTTTTATTGGCTCCTCTCGCTGTGGCACCCAATGAAAATGCTTGTTATTCAGTAATATACAGCTCTCTAGAGCCATATAATTCTGAATAACAATCGCACTCTCAGTGCAGTTCTCAGAAACAAGCACTGTGCAGCTGTGAAACTAAGCCCTCTAGAGCAGAAGACCTTCAGAGACGTCTAAGACAGTACAAAGACGACCAAGACAGTCAAAGAGAACCGACACAGTACCGAGGCCAGAGAGGATTTAAACAGACAACTGAGGTTTACACAGATTAATGAGACGGCACGGACAATAATGAGACTGTAATAATACTACTCAGCCTTCACTGAGACGAACCAGACAGCACAGAACAAACACGACTCTGAGACGGCCATACAGGACAGCAACTACCAATGCCGTACAGAGGGGGCACCATACTGTTTGTGCCTGTCATCAGAAATCCACGACCATTTAAGATCCTCATCTTCTCAGCCAATCAGCCGGTGTTTTTTTTTTTTAAACTTAGCCCCATCCCCATCACTCAGTATCTCAAGGTGTATTCGCTTTAATAGTACAGCCTCCCTCTCGTGTCTCTCTCAAAAAATCACCAGCCCAATTTTTTTAATTCCCCTGGACACTGTCTTCTAGACTCTCCACAAGTCACAGCTCTTTGAGCAGACATGTTGACGTCTCTTCACTCCTCCGTTCTGTTGGGCTTTTATTACCATCTCTTCACTTAAAATGCAGTTTGACCACATCTGACATAATTCCTGTCATGCATGAAAGATCTCATTCAGTCAAACTACCAAACTCAGACCGCTCCTGCTGCACACGGTGCAAACTCCAGCCTTATTCTGAGGTCCACTAAAGTGTATATGCAAGACAGGCAGCATGAGAGAAAGGTTCAGGACCGGAGGGATTTGATTTCAAATCTCCAAACCACCAGCTACAGTGGCATTTCCAGGCCATATATTCCTAGACTTATTTCCATGGCTGCAGGTTAATCCAGGACAGAGCTGCTACCATTCCCATCTGTTCCACACTGTAATTGGGTTCCACAATCTCACAGACTACAACAACAACACAGTTCCCCACTGTGATTGTGAGTTTACACGGATGATTACTAACAGGCAGATAGTAAGGCTGCAATTAGACCCCATTTCGTTCTAATCCTGTGCTCTGCATTTGGATAATCAAGGTGGAATGACTGATTTCAGTCAATTCGAATATCTATTATTATTAATATATTTTTTTTAATGGAAGCCGCAGTCTATTTTTCATTTGATCATTTAGTAATAATCATGAGGTAATCAGTTGCAAACTCACAAACTAGGTATTCCACATGAAAAGTCTTCATTTTAAGCGACAAAATGTATTAAAATTTTTATTCCAGGGTTCATGCACCTTTTTCAAAATCAAATTTAAGCACAATTCAAACATTCTCAAGGGTCATTTTCAAGCTTTATTAGTACTTTACAGCTGTGGTAAATTACATATTTATCAAACTACTCACTCGGATAGCATTTTATAATGAAAGCAATCGACAAATTAAAATTGAGTGACATCAAGCACTTGACTCAAAATCCAAGCATTTTCAAACCTTGAAAACATCATATTAATATGCATGGATTGCCAGCATTTGACGGAACCCTGTATAAAAATGTATTTACAATGTAATAGATTATATTTTTTCATTTAAGACTGACTCTAGTATCCTGACTTCTTTGTGGAGTATTATGGATTAAATTAAATGGCGAATGATGGTGCAATGCAAGACCTCCATTTCTAAAGCAAAGCTTAATTTTTTTGACATATTTGATTGTTACGATCACATAATTGTTGGATTCATCACAAATGCACTCTGATCTTTTTTGATTGACACGGTTTTCTAAGAGCACTAGCTGCATTTTCATATGTTGAAAAAAAAACTTAAATCAAAAGTCATGATTGAAAATAAAAATATCAAGAAATTTAATCTGTGATATGAAAAATGATGAGGAACATCATCAAGTAAATAAACATCAAGTGTTTATTAAGGTGATGGCATGGGGGCTTTTGTGGTTTGAGAGACAGATAATCAACAACATCCTCAGTTTGATTATGGCAAAGCATTCAGTGATTCATTGTCATGAGGACCCTGGACCTGCTGCCTGAAGAGTTGCGGTATGCAGGTTCAAAGCCCACATGGATAAACTGTCACCTGTCATCACAAGGAATCTGATCCCTTACTCCAAGTATCTCCTCTTTTCATTGAAACCGAATAACATAAATACTGAAAAATAGTCTGCAAAGACTAATTACGCAAGCAAAAAAATGGGTTTGTTGCATTGAGATTCTGACAATGAGAAAACAGAATTTTAAACCATTTGCCGCAATTATACAGCATCTACTCTTTAGAATGCTTTACTAATGATTTTGCTCATGGTTTAATGAAACACAAGCAGTTTTGATAATGTATATGACCTACATCAAAAATAATGTTATTTCACATTGTATTAGACTAATTAATTAAAGTCACTATAAAACATAAAAAAATCTAATTTCCATAATCTAACCAGGGAAGTAAAATCAAGCCAGTTGGAGACTAATTTTTTCCCCGAATGCCGAATAGCGTTCCGGGGATATTATGTTTTTGGTCCGACCGCCGCACTACGTGTTAACGCGATAACTTCGGTAATATTTCAATTACAAATTTCAAGTTTTGCAAATAAGTAAGTATCATAAAGAGGAAGAACTGATTCAATTTAGGGCAATTTACGATTTCTAGATTGGCCACCAGGGGCCAAAAACTGATTTACGTGTTAACGCGATAACTTCAGAAATATTTCAATAAGAAATTCCAAGTTTTGCATATAAGTAAGTATCATACAGACGAAGAACTGATTCGATTTTGGACAATTTACAGTTTCTAGATTGGCCACCAGGGGCCAAAAACTGAAAAAAAAATCACTGTTCTGCGATAACTACTGTAATATTTCAATGACAAATTTCAAGTTTTGCACATAAGTATCATAAATTGAAAGAACTGATTCGATTTTGGACAATTTACGATTTCTAGATTGGCCACCAGGGGCCAAAAACTGTTTTACGTGTTAAAGTGATAACTACAGTAATATTTCAATTAGAAGTTTTGCATATAAGTAAGTATCATAAAGAGGAAGACCTAATTGGATTTTGGACAATTTACAATTTCTACATTGGCCACCAGGGGCCAAAAACTGAAAAAAATCTCTGTTTTTATCATATCTCTGGAAATATTAGTTTGATTTAAGCAATGAAGGGGCCCAGTTTTTTAAACATCCCTCCACCATTTTACACAGTCAAGTTCTCTAGTATTTTAGATGGGCCACGCCACCAAGCTTTAAGCAGCATATAACACCAGTGAACAAATCTACAGTAGAGTGCAGTGATGTGATGATCATACACTTAAAATGAAGATGATAAGTACTTGGTTTCTGATTTATTTCAGGTAATATTTGATCGTACAGATAAAAATAAGTTAAAAAAGGTAAAGAATATCTGGAAAAAAAACGTATTTTTGAAAGAAAACGTCAATATCCAGTGTGGCCACCCTTTGCTTCGATAACAAAGCAAATCTTTTAGGCATAGTTTTCAAATTGTTTCATTTCCTCACACCTTAAACCATTCCATGTGGTTTGAAGTTTATTCCAAATAGATTCTTTCTATGTTACAACGCATCTGCTCATTTGAATTAAGGTCTGGACTTTCAGCAGGCCAAGTCATAATTTTTATGCCCCCAGATGTTTCTTTCTGACAGAGATAATTCTTGTACAACTAGGAAGTGTGTTTAGGGTCAGTTTCGTGTTAAAAATAAAATCCCTGACCAATCAGTCTCCAGGGCAATGCGTGCCTAACAAGGAAGCTGTGATACTTCTTTTGATCAATGATTCTGTAGATTTTGATGAGATGAAAGGCCCCCCTTCAAGTGGACTGAACCCCAAACCAAAATCTTACCACTTCCAAGTTTTACTGAAGGGGTTAAGTAGTAATTTTAGAAACATTCTTCCAATTCCACAGTGCACATAAGTTCTGAGTTTGGGTGAGAAAATTTCAAATTTAGCCAATTTGATTTATTGGTCATCAGACTTGTTCCCAATCCATTGGTGTCCAATTCTTAGTTTTCTCAACAAACTCAAGTCATATTTTGATGTTGCCAGCTCTTGGCAGCAAAACAACCAATCAGACCACTGTCATACAGGCATCCAGAGATAGTAGATAGTAGAGGCGTTGCCAGAACTTCAAGATGTGAACACACACAACATCCCTTTGCAGCAATTATTAGTCCTGACTTGTTCTCAATAGCTTTACATAATAAACAATATATTCACTCTTAAGGCACTCCGCATAATCAGCTGTAGGTAATTATCTTCATTGGGTGAGACAACCATCCATTTGGAAGTGCAATTGGCGCATTTCATTTACCCTTATTCAAAATAGTGTAAAGGTGTTTCAGATATTTGTGTTTGGTTTAATTCACACAATTTAAACAATCACTAAACACAGGCTAGATCACAATGTGCCAAAAACATAGCACAGAAGTTCCAGAGCAGTTTACCTTTCTTAAAGGAAATACCTACTCATAAGTAAATTAGTTTTCTGAGCCAAATTTAGCTTTTTATTGAGTTACCCTTAGACTGCATCAAGAAAGAAACTGAGTCTTTACTAGCCAATGGATTATTCTTATGTGTTTGTGATTAGAAAATGTGCTAATAAAGGAAAATTATTCAAAGCAAGCCAGGACTAATAATTGTTGTAAAGGCATGTTCTCCGCATACACATTTTGAAGTTCTGCCTACGCCACTGCCTGATATTAGTAGTGCCAGAAGTGAAGAGATGAAAATATCACCACAGAGTTGTCATACTGTTAACTGCTGTTTTTTTTTTTTTTTGGTACTTGTCAAACACAGATCAGAGCCACTTAACTTCCCTTTTGCACCTTTTATGCCATTAGTTTACAGCGAACAAATCTCTTTGAAATGCTTGATAGTGTTTCTTACAGTGCCATGGCAGCATTTAACATCTTGATCATCATGTAAGGCCACAATATGACGACAATCAATGTTGGAGAACATCTTCCGTCGTGCCATTGTGTTTAACACAGTGACACTGCAATAAGTTCAAGTCATCTTATATACTGGATCAACTTACCATCGGAGGTAATTTTGCCGAATGATGTTGCCTTAAACAAGTTTAAATAAATGTTTTAGCATTAATAATCATGGAATGAGCCTTCAAACATGCATTCAACAACGTTTCTATTGTGATAAAAATTTGATGTTTTTGTTTAACCATATTTTTACCTCAATATACTTGTGTGAATGATTTTTGTTTTCATTGCCTACAATAATATTTTCACTACATTTTCACCAAGAATTCTAGAAAGGTCATATATTAGGACCCCTTTCAGATGACAGTTGTAGTGTATATTCATCACTAAACCACTTCTGAAAGTGGTTTAGCTCTGGGGCAGGACTGGAGAAACACCGGATTAAGTGCAATATGAATTTCACTCCTGCTCAGCACCGTATTAAATTTACTCAAACAGAGCGGAAATGGTCAAGCGTTCGTCGAACAGTTTTCCGCTCATGCCCCAAAACGAAGGCGCAGGTGTCCAGGAAGTGTGTGTACTGCTGATCAGCGTCATACGCCCTCAGTTTGATTAATGAATGTATCAGTTTTATATATTTCTTTATACCAATGCCCATAATGCATTGCGTGCGATCATGCAAAGGGAATTTCCGGCTCATGCCAAGGCTTCGATTTAGGAGATACCATGACGACTAATAGGGTGGCAAGATTTCGATATGAATGGATTTAAGCAGGAGTGCCGATCCGCAGCAGCACCGGATTGCGATGGGGTGTGTAGATATGAATGTGGAATAAGTGATGAGCAGTTATCCGGTTGTCTAGTCAATCCGAAATGTAACCGGACATCTGGGACTACCAACGAGGGTGTCCGGTTCAACAACCAAAATTCTGACGGCTTTATTAGTTTAAATGTGCCAAAAGTTTATTTACTTCTCTTTGCTGTGGACACTACCATTTAAAGGTCATATATAAGGCCTGCTGCGTGGAAGTTTCACAAATGTATGGACGAGAACGTGAGTCCTAATTTATTACGAACCGCTGCAAACAACCGAGAATCAGACTGTGCACAATCTAATTGTGATTGATTTTAACTGGGAGGACCAATCCAGGCTTAAGAACATGATGGGCTGGGGATGAATTTTCATATGGTATCCTGCAGTTTCAGCCAAGGGAAAATACTGTATTTTCCGTGACTGACACTGCAGGAAATCATGTCTAATTCTGACTCAGTTGAAGGGTTCAGTGCAGCAACTTGATAATTGCCAATCTCATGTTTTATTACACAGAATATACTTTCACCATGTACTAATGTTGTGCACTGGTCAGGATGGCATTGTAAAGCACATATGTGTTGCTGGATAAATAAAGCAATGGTCAAAAACATCCAAATTCATTTCAGTTAAATTGGACATAACCTTATTGCACTGCACCCTCTCAATTCTAAAAATGCTCTAAGAGTGAGGGGGGGGGTGGGCGCGCATCGCCGTTTACACGTGTTCAACCCCCCCCCCCTCCCTGCCAAACAGGATGACTATTTCAGTGAAGATTTTTGAAGACTTGCACTAAGTGATGTTAGGTTTGACATTCAAGGTCACTGAAGGTCAAAGGTCAATAATCCTAAAAGTAAGCTGTTTGTACCAATATTTCCAATCGTTTCCAAGTCATAGCCCATTCAAATAAGCCCAATATTGAGTACACGGGAGGATTCAAAATTTCATTAAAAAATTCAAAAATCAGTATTTCCAAAAAACTGTTGACCTTATCACAAGGATGCTCCATAACAAGTCATTTTGGCTGACAGTTTTGGTTTAGAAGAATGTTCAAAAATTGCTGATGAAGATGATGGTGGATGCCGGACGCCACATGATGCCAATAGTCCATCGGCCCTTTGAGCACCGTTGGACTAAAAACTGCATTTTGTGTTCACTTGGGTTATATTTTTCCAATATTTTTAAATTAGTGTGATGATCTGAAACGTCTGCGACTGATATGCAAATATAGAAGAAATCAGGAAAAGGGCAAATACTTTTCACAAGACTACCAGAATCTGGTTGGAGTAAAACTGGCTGACACCGTGTACCTGAGATGGTGCAAGACGTGGTGCAGCTGAAACAATAAACCAATTACAAGGACATTTGAAGGAAGGTAGTGATCTTCCCTTATTACCAAAGCAAATCTCCACATCCAACATTTGTATTACAATGTTGTAAGTATTTGCAAGACAGGCTCCCAATTTGATCTTTGAAGGCAAACAAAACTACAACAATGGATGCATTTTATTAACAGCTTTTATTTCAACAGCCTCCATTCCTGATGGAAACACAAATACACCTGTTCTGATACAAACATAAAAATAACCAAATGTTAATCTGAAACAGTGACCAAGCACAGAATCTCCCCCACATAAAAGATGTTGTTTCCTACTGCAGTCCAGTCCATCTTCGGTTCTATCTGAAAAGCACAGACACACAAATTAGGGAGAGAAACCACAGCAGCCATTGAAAAACGTGGCTGCCGACAAAGCAAAAGAGGGCCGTTTTCAGGCTGACAACATCCTTCACCACGATGTTGGATTTTAAAAATAAAAGGACGGCACCTTTGGAAAAAAGAAACGTGTCACACAAACTTCTGCCAGCGAGTCTTCACACTTCTGCATCCTGTGTTTGCAGAGGATATGGTAAGCACCAGGAGCAGCGAGTTGGCCTTCAAAGAGCCTAACCACAGCTCAACTGCTGCTTATCATAAACCAGTGACATGCAACAGTTTCAAGCCGCAACAGCTTCAAGCCAATACAGGATTTTCTTTCAAGAAAGAAGTTCTCGGTTGGTGAGTTCCAGGAGCCATTTGTCAAGGCAGCCATTTAGTGTGTTCTCAGCTTGGCTCTCCATTCAATTCCAATTCCAAATATGATTATAAAATGCCATTAATATAAAATGGATATTTGTAGTTAGGCCCATAAGTATTTGCACAGTCATGCAATTTTCATTATTCTGCCTCAGTAGAGCACCACAATGAATTTGAAATAAATAAATCAAGATGTGAATGAAGTGTAGGCTTTCAGCTTTCATTCAATGGATTTCACAGCGATTCTGCATTAAGCATTTGTAATTACACCCATTTTTATAGGTAGTTCTCCACTTTCAGGGCTCAAAAGGAATTGGGCAATTGACTAACAGTCACGTGTGGTCTGTTCCCCTGTTATTTCACCATAAATTAAGCAGTTTTATTTGAGGTCTTCAATTTACATTTGGTAACTGTTCACATGTGGTCCCCATAGAGACAGCAACGCAGGTGACGGAGGCCATCATTAGGCTGAAAAAAAACAAAACAAACCTAAAAGACAGATAACACTAACTTCATGAGAGGTCAAATCAACAATTTGGTACATTGTTAAAAAGGCTGAATTCACTGGTGAGCTCAGCAACACCAGAAGCCTTGGAAGACCATCATAGACAACTGAAGTGGATGATCAAAGAATTCTCTCTTTGGTGAAGAAAAACCACTTCACATCATCTAGGCAGGTCAAGACAAACCTCAGGGAGGAAGGCGTATCTTGTTCAAAGTCCGCAATTTACCACAAGGCACAAACCGCGAGTAACACTGACAAGCAGAAAGACCAAATTAGACTTCGCCAGAAAAGAAAAGAAAAAAAAAAGAAAAAACACCAGACTACCTATGGAACAAATTTCTTTGGATGGATGGAACCAAGATCAACTTGGACCAAAATGATGGGAAGAGTATGGAGAAGGAAAGGAATGGCTCATAATCCAAAGCATACCACATCATTGGTCGGACATATTGGCTGCAGTGTAATGACATGGGCATGTATGGTCGCCAGTAGATGTAGGTCATTGGTATGTATTGATGAAGTGACAGCTGATAGAGGAAGCAGAATAGATACTATACTGTAACAGGGTTATCCTCAAATTCAGCCAAATGCTGCAAAACCGAGGGGACAAGTGCATCGCAGTGCAGAAGGACAATGACCCAAAGTATTCTGTGAAAGCCAAGAAATGTAATATTCTTGAATAGCCTAGTCAGCCAAACTCACCTTAACCTAAATGAGTTGCTCTTCATTTACGGACGACAAAACTACAGGCAAAAAGACCCACAAACAGGCATCAACTGAAGGTGGCAGCAGAAAAGGCCAGGCAAAGCTCCTCAAGGGAGGAAACTTGGCATTTGGTCATGTCCACTGGTTCCAAAGGTCATTAATGAGTTTCATCCAAGCATTAAAAAAATCCTCATGTTAATAATTTTGTTAGTTTGTCCAATTATTTTTGAGCCTCTGAAAATGGAGGACTATAGATAAAAATGGCTGGAATTCAAAAACAGTTAATGCAATCCTTTTGTGAAAAAAAAAAACATCTGAATTAAACATGAAAGTCTACACTTTGACTGCATCTTGATTCATTTGTTTTTAAAATTCATTGTGGTTGTGTACAAAAGCAAAATACTGAAAATTTTATCACTGTGCAAATACTTCAGGACCTAACTGGAAAATTGGGGTACCCAAAAAAACAAAAATGGAGCATACATATCTGAAATAATGAAAATTTTCAATCATAACACAAGACATCAGTGGAAGGTTTTCAGTTGAATGAGACCATTAAGCCCAGTGCTCTCTACTCCACTCATCCTCACTCATCTTATAGCCTCAGGTTTCTGCAGAGCAAATGGACGATACCAGCACACGCCATCACGGCTCACAAGTTACCAATTATCCATACAGATCATTCAAACTCATTTAAATATGCTACATTTCATGCATTCATTCCATTCCTCTAACCCAAGCATTCACACTTACCAGGTCCTCAGATGTTGTGTAAACACAAAACTTGGTTTCGGCGAACAGGTAAAGGAGCTGAGAGAAACCCAGTTAGGTAAGAGTTCTGCTTGAGTAACTCCGTTTTTCTTAGTCAGGTGTCTCATTATTAATAAGTCTGAGCCTGAGATTTACAAAGACCACGGCGTCACACTGAATAGAAACAAACGAGAAACCGCATGGTGATCAGTGACCTAAACACCAGCAGGAAAATGAACACCAAACTTCTCATTACTGTTGATATCCTACATACTATTCCACTGTTGAATTTTAAGAGTGCTAAATAATGAAATGTTAGGATGCCTGAAGGTAACAGAACAGCAACACATTAAAGGAAATCCTTATGCCACTTACAATCTTGTCAGGCTGCCATATGGGAAATGCAGTTACTCACTATTGCATGTGCAGTAGGGTTTTTAACAAACCAGGTTTCTGCCATAACCCAGCTTCTTGCAGTATAAGGGTCATTGAAGCACAAGTTACTGCACTGTTTAAGACTCTTCAGATGTAGAAATATTTCTGGTTTGCAGGGTAGCCTGGTGGTGTGGCTTTCTTGACTGCTAACTGTGCCCCCAGTGGGCACACAAGGACACTGACCAGCACCGGAGGAGATGAGGGGAGGACCCCTCCAAAAACATCAAGGCACTTCACCAAAAAACTTTCCTCCCTTTCGCCCAAATCGCAACTGTTCTCTTTGACACCTCTGGTATCTTGAACCAGGACAGTGCTCTCAAAAGCGTGCACTTAACACCGAGTCAGTCTCACTATGCAATTCAAAGGGAGGTGATGAAACCAATAATTACAGGCGATGCATGTATAACACATGAATACGGCAAGATAAATTAGCTATCTCCCATTTAGCATGGCAGAATAATGGAGTGTCACATCCCACAGTGAGAAGCAGTGTAAAAAAATGCAGGAAAACAGGCTTTAGACCCGTGAAGAATACATGAGGGCCACAGCTGACATTCAGTCTCAACTCATTACTAATTAAATTTATACAGCCGTGACAGGAGTCAGCATACAGACTTAGGAACTGGAGAGTGATAAACAAGTGTTCTGCAAGATCATCAGACCCCAGGGACTCGTGGTCCAGATTTCATGCCCCTACACTTTAGCCACAGCCGCCCAGCTCTGCTATTCTCAATTCTTAGAGCTTAATGAAATATTTACTTTGTGGATACCATTATCCTGCACGACACTGAATACAAAACCAAAGTAAAAGGTAGCTACTACCCTCAGAAAGATGCTGTATTACATGCCATTTGCTTGTGCGCAGATCTTGCTTGCACTTGTCATAAACATTAGTTCTATACCAATACCCTACTGACACACCTATGTAAATACAGAATAAACTGCAATGAAAAATAAAATGCATGCATGTCTCAGAGTGAAAATGAGAAGCAATTTTGGGAAAGAGAACAGTTGTTATAAACATAACAAAAGGATTCCACTGCAGCAAGCCATATAGCTTTAACTATAAAAAGAACAGGCAATCGCCCGAATCTGTTCAGTACTCTAATGAAGATGCATTTACCCCACAGTCATGCCATTATCTGCACTGACATCAGCCATATACCACCGGAGCAACAGAGGGGATTCAAGGAGTCAATGCAGAGAGAGAGCAGGAGGGAGGGAGAGGCAGGGGGAAAGAAAGCAATAAAGGGAGAGGGAGGGAGAGTGAGGGGCAAGGAAAAAAGTGGAAGAATAAACCAGAGTGACAGAAAGAGGGGGTGACAGAGGAAGAGAAAAGGAGGAGCAATAGAGGAAGAATGAGAGCAAGATGGAGGGAAATTGTACACTTGACAGCAACTCTTATTCATTCTCATTTGGCAACTGGAGGCAGGGGTCACCTGACACTTGTGATGTCAGTAATATGTGGAGGGGATCATTAGAGCCCCGTTTCCCTCCTGCAACACAGAAGACATATATTGCACGTGTGTGCGTGTAATTACTGTAAGAGCCCTATAGGAAGCAATGACCCCTCTGCACTGTGGTGCTCAGACACCCAGCAATCAGGGACAGAGCTACCTGGAGCCCTGTCAGTCAGCATCATGCTGTGACATTCAAACTTCAAGCTTCTGCACACGCTGACACAAACACACACAGGCACACGCTTGTATCCAGCACGTCCAGGAGCACAACACACGCACATCCAAACACACATGTAATTATAAAGATGCACATACATGTTAAAAGGGATATATGATAAATTCACATTTTCAGATTTTGTGCGCAGTATCTGGAGTGCCCACCAGCCCACTACAGTGAAGTAAAACAACCCAGTAATTTTTTGTAAGCTGCCTTTTCAGACAACATGGCACGACATTCAGATTTTTCGCTCCCGTTCCTACCTCACACTCAGGCTCGTAAGAATTATTCAGGCCCTCATTTGAATATTTCCACCCACAACTTATTTTTTACAGCAAAATCCCAGCTTCAGTTGAAAAAGCCCATAACTAGCAATATGCGTGCTGTACACTTTTTGCCTGACTGCTGCATACCACTAACCTGGACCAGTATGACGTAGGACAGGAAACAAATTTTATATTGAAGGGACTTATTATGCTTTTCGTAAGATACAAAAAAACTGTTGTTTCCATTTATTTTCAAGGAAAATCTGGAGCTAGCTAACTGGAGGGTGTTTCCAATTTCTGTTTATATTCAAACTGAATTCCAAGCATAACCTAAGTTAAATGTGTATGGCTTGGTCCGAACTACCTAATTTGCAACGGAAGCACAATTCTCAAAACTTACTTACTTAACATGCATGCATTACCTTTCCATAATCACTGTGTAGTATATTAGCTAGCAAGCTCCTAAATTGGCTGAAAAGTTAGAAACTACCAGAAGCAGTGTGCAAGACGTGTCAGTCGGAAAAGATCAAATGGGTGACCATTTTTAATCAAATTCAATCTGTTTTTAATTTAGTAGCTAGTGCAGTCAATGGAATATTAGTGAGCAGTTGCTACAATACAGATGCTAGCTTGTTATCATTCTTAATGTTCAGTTCACTGAACAAGAGTCCAGGGTTGCCAACTCTCACGCATCTGGCGTGTGACACACGCTTTCACGTCCTGTCTCACTCTCTCACGCCACTCAAACAATACTTACGCCAAAAGCAAGGGGTTTGGCAAAAAAATAAAAAAAAATTTAAAAAGCAAGCGCTTTGGCACTCATCTGTTGGCTCTCTGATTGGTGTGCGATACTTATGCCCGTGTTGATTGGACGGCTACTCAAGCCCGCCCAAAGCCTGTGAGTACCAGCCAATCACAGCACAGTAGGGCGGGAGTTGACATTCCGCTACCCCCTCCCCGCCCCAACAACGGCAACTCTCAACAGCGGCTCGGTGCGGAGTGTCACCTGGCAATTGGCTGGCATCTACATGGATGAAAATCAAGGTAAGCTGATAGTTGGCGTCTGTGTGGTTTAATTATACAAAGAACCCATGCCATGGCATAACAAACTGTATGTAATATTTGTTAAAAACAAAAGATTCGAACTCGTGCAACGAGCATGATTCACGGTTGGCAGAGCATGTGAGCAGGGTGGAAGGGTTGTGTGCTCCTAGCTCATAGCATAAACTAGCTCACAGGCCCTCCTCTGCTCAGGGCTAATTTGCTAACTTAATTCTTTCTCTTGGCTCACTGACTCGCCGCTGCATCGTACAGATAAAACCTAACCGCCTTCTTCTTCTTGTTCCACCGCTCATGGCCGACCCCCAACAGGTGAACGTATCTATGGAAATCCGAAAGTGCCACAATTCGCCACTGTTTCAACGCGTCTTATCTTAAAATGCCGTTAAAAACGCGCGTTGGGCTGGAGCTAACGTTATATTGGTGCAGGGTGAAGGGTTGATGCGGTGCCGCTCTGCTTGTTGTTGTTGTTTTTATAGAACAATCCCGAAATCTTTCGTCTACCCGCTCAGCACACATGGCATGCTAAATACTTAGTTAACAACTATGTCATTGCAGATGGACATTCTTAAATACTTTAAAAAGGCAAAAGAGAGAGAAAAAGATGAGGGAGCTTACAGTGCAGAGGAAGACAGGGACAGAGGCAGCACGAATGGGACATCAGAGATGATGAGGGTAAATGAAGATGATGCAGTGCAGTCTGCAGAAATGAGACCATGTCAGGTAAAAATGTCCAGCTCACAATACCATCATCCAGTGAAGATTTCATAACTAGCTGACCTTACAGATTTGTTTTATTTTCAGGTAATATTATGACATTGTGGGCATGGGCTAAGGGCTCCATATCTATTTTGTTCAAGGTTTGCAAGCAAATAACACAGCACAGTAAATTGCTGTGAACCACACTCAATCCTTCAGTTAGATCACACATGTATGTGTCTTTTCTCCATAGATCCTAGAGAGAGAGTGTGAGTCACCATGTGTCTCATCAAAAAAAAGGAAGAATGCAGGTGCATCCACATACGACTCCAAATTTAATTCGCGGTGGACAAAGGAATGGCCTTTCATCACGCCTGGGACTACACCTTTCCATTTTTGGTGTGCAATCTGCCGACATGAGTTAGAATGCAGACACCAGGGAAGAACAGATGTGATCCGTCACATCAACAGAGAATCACACTTAAAGAAACAAACAGGGGCAGAGAGCTCATCAAAACTTGATGTGTTCATAACACAAAGCACAGAGATGGCTCAGCTGGAAACACAGGTGATTAATACACAAGTTGGTTACGTGCAGTGGAGTTAAGATTTAGTGATTGAGGTTACATAAACAAGACTTTGCCTAACCTGTAGTTAAATTGATTTGATCTCTGATATTCTGATTCTGATATTTCTTAAGTGTAGCATGTTCTCCTATTTAGATATATAATTTGGTTTACTATTTATATGTAATCACATGTCCACAGACCAGAAGAGCCGAAGTAAAGGTGGCCATGACGCTGGTGCAGCACAGCATCCCATTGGCTTTTTCGGATCATCTAAGCCCACTGTTCAAGGGGTGTTTCCCTGATTCCAAGATAGCTCGAAAGTATTCCTCCGCCAGGACAAAAACAACAGCCATCATAAATAACTGTGTAGCCCCCTATTTGATGGATGAGCTTGTGAAAAGTCTTCGAACTCAGCCTTTCTCTTTGGCCACTGATGGGTCCAATGACACTGGTAAGTATGTGTGTTCATGTTGACCATGAATGTCGAGATAATTCTATGTACATTTTAATAATCTATTACATATTCTTATTATTCATGATCAGTAATTGCAAGAAGTAACACAAAATTGTGAACATTTGGTATTGGTACTTTGTCTTCATCACAGGGAGAGAGAAGATGAATCCACTGACAGTTAAACTGTGGGGTTCACAAGGTGTGAATCAAAGATTTCTTGACATGGGACTAACATCAGGGACCAGCTGTGGCACTGCAGAGGCTATATACAACAAAATTAATGACGTACTGGAAAGCCATGGTATCCCATGGGCCAACTGCGTGGCACTTTCAGTCGACAATGCTAGTGTCAACCTGGGAACCAGGCAGGGCCGGCGCAGCCATATAGGCGAACTAGGCAATTGCCTAGAGCGGCACTTTCTCAGGAGCGGCAAAATGGAGCAAGTGAGTACAATCTTGGAGAAACAAAGACCGGCAGGCTCAATCAGTGGCGTAGCCAGCGGGTGTGCCAAAACACGTCCCTTTATGACAGCAATAATTCCTGGCTAGTTCTCAATAATTTTCCATGATGCGTTTTCCAATTATCGTAATGGGCAACTGAAGACACGGTTTCTCTCCATATGCGATCTAACAGCGATGAAATCATGGGTGAAATTCAGTACAGTTGCGGAACAAAAACAGAGAATTGGGTTGCACAAAACTTCCGATTGAAACAATTATTAGTCCTGACCTGTTTTCAGTCATTTTCATAATTAATAGGACGTTCAGTCCGAGAGCCTGACAATCATTCATCTGTCTTACCTAATCGGGGAGAACAAGCAGCACCTGTTAACTGGAGTGCTCTCGGAGTGAACATTCTGGTAATTATGAAAATGACTGAGAACAGGTCAGGACTAATAATTGTTTTTAACGGAAGTTTTGTGCAACTCAGATCTTGTTCCGCAACTGCGCTGAATTTAGCTCATGATTTTATCGCTGTTAGATTGCATGTGGAGGGTATCTACAGTTGTAAATTACGATAGTTGGAAAACGCGTCAATAAAGCTTAATGATTGAGAACTAGCCAGGACTTATTGCTGTCATAAAGGGACGTGTTTTGGCACACCCGCTGGCTACGCCACTGGGCTCAATCATTCTGGGAGATATTGAAAGGCTGAGGAATATGTCAATCACACACACACACACCATCTGCACACGCCCCCTCCCCGGCCGCGAATTTTTTTCCTACCCGTTATATCCATAAGGCCCGATTTGGCGCCTCTGATTAGTTGCTTGAAGCGCACCTCAACGAATTCTAAACCCACCTAAAAATACACCGATAAACGTTTACCAAAACTTCGGCTCTTCATCAGTTTATTTGTTTTAGCTCATCATATTAATCTTTAGCAGTTAACCCTGTTAGCCCCAGATCATCAGTAAATACGTTCGCTAATTTCTAGCGTTTCTTCGGCGTAGTCAGTAATGGTAACATTCCTTAGAATTGTCACATTTTCTCCTAATCGGTATGTGTGAATGTATTTGGCTGGCGAGCCTACACGTTTAAGCTCGTGGGCTTCAAATGTAACGTTACATTCAGTCAAAATCAAAATAATTAGCTAGAAAGAGCTGTTCAAAACTTAAACTTCACCTTCATATGGCTTAATGGTTTAGAATACCTGAAGTCGCAAAATGATTACATACCGGCGAAGAGAATAGACTGCTATTAATCCAGTTGGAGTTGCAGCTGAAACTGGTTCAAGAAAGGTTTGGAGCGGTACCTCACGCTCATGCAAAATCACTCATGAACGAAAATACGCTGTTGAAAGTACGGGATTATTCTCCCTGCAGAAATACAGAGCCAACACGGATTTATATATTGTGTGCACATGGGTCTGTAGTTCCATATTAAACGCTCCAGGTTCATTTATAGCTGGCTAGCAATATTCGACAAATCGTCCCCAGCATTCGCGGAGACATGAAATGCGATGTAAATTCGGTGGCTCCTTAGAATCCAGTACTTTCTACTGGTCATCGGCAATGCCACTAGTTCGGTGTCTGGCAGTTTCTTTACAGTGGGTAAGCAATGTCTAGGAGACACCGAATTTACATTGCATTTCATGTATATAACGTTGTTGATGATACCTGCCTGCTGACATTCAATGCGAGTAAGCACGTGTGTTTGCCTCACAGGAGAAATTGGTGTATAGATTTTTTTTATTTGGAAACGGGCTAGCCGGTATGTTGTCAGGTGTCTGCTATAAATATTTTAAAAGGAGGTTATCGGTGTTTGTCTGGTTATAGGCAGGCTTTTTAGTTGCCTTATTTGCATATGGATCGCTAAAATGCCTGCATATTGCATATTGTTGACACTTCGGGCACACTATTTCTGGATCGGCTTTCCGTTGTGTGTGTGTGTGTGTGTGTGTGTGTGTGTGTGGCTTATTGTCATGAATATGTTGCTGGTTTTAGCTTTATTTGTATGAAGTATTGGTATTTGTGTGGTGTTACTATCATGGTACACTGCAACTAGAGGGGCGGCATCATTGATATTTGCCTAGAGCGGCAAAAGTGCCTGCGCCGGCCCTGGAACCAGGAATTTAATTAAGACCAGAGTTCTTGCGCAAAACCCATCCATCTATGTTCTTGGCTGTCCTTGCCACATTGCGCACAATAATGCACAAGCTGGTGGCTTGGTGTACTCAGAGGTACTAGCTTAATAGCTTGAAAGTTAGAATTGCATTCTACATTATAACATTTTAAGATTTTAAGATTCTAACAAGTAACACATTTTTGCTCACCTTTCAGATAGCAGGCTTTGAGGTTGAGGACTTCTGCATCGATCTCACCTATTGGTTTAAGTCCAGCACGAAGAGGAAGAACAAGCTTGATGGCAAGTTATCATCACATAACCCATTTACTGTAATAAAAATCAGTGACTAATAAACTATTTAATGGGCCACTCTAAAATATATTTTGTTCTACTCAGAATTCTGCATGTTTTGTGATACCAAGTATATGGAGGTACTACAGCTTCTGAGCATCATGTGGCTAAGCTTGGATTTCACAGTAAACCGCATTATCCGCCTCTATGAGGCCCTGAGAAGCTACTTCAGATCCATAGGTTTGTCTCATTTTAATTACAGTATATATCTAGATAATGAAAATGCATAACATGTGATTTTACTATTCACTACTTGATTTTCAACGTATTGTCTTTCAGAAGAAAAGCAAGCCAGATTTCTCAGACTCCGTGCTCATTTTGAAAACCCTATCACCGAAGTCCATCTCCTCTTCTACCAAGCCATCTTACCTTCATTTACCAATTCAACCTACTATTCCAGTGGCAGCACCCATCCATCTATTTGCTCCAAGGGCAGGTACATGTCTTAACTGTGTAACGAAGTGTCCAAAGTGACCCCGCAACTTATCTTCAGAAAGTATTCATACAAATGCAGAAAACTATGTGGAAATACTTGACTTTGAGCTGAAGCAGGGCCACAGGAGCATGCAGGATCAGAGAAACTAAAGGTCCGAGAAATTAAATTAAATAAGTCATTCCTGAGGTTGCCATCAGAAATGGCCACTAAGATGCGCTGGGCAACAGCCTGACAATTACAGTGTGACCATGGAATGAGCTGGGCTTTATTAACATTAATTACCCATACATTTAACATAATTGTAAGAGTTGCATATTAATTATTATGCATGGGTCGGTGCATTTCTTTCTTTTTTCTATTTTTTAGGTGAGGGGATTCATCCTAAGGCTCATGTCCAAATTCTTAAAGCCTTCAGCTTTAAGAGCAACAAGCCTGGCGAGTGTTGAGGCTTCAAGACCACGACAACCAACTACCAGGTGAATACAACTGACTTCAATAGCAGATCATATCTGACCATTCTAACTGAAAAAAAAGTTCATAATGGCTTTTTTTTCCCCCTTTCAGACCTCCAACTTGGCATTGGACTGACCACGAAGTCCACACTGACAAGGCTGCTTGAAGCTGGTGAGGTTTCCTCAGGTGATGTCACCACATTCTACAAAGCAGCAAGGGCGTTCCTGCTAAGATCAACAGAGTATGCACTGAGGAAGCTACCTCTGAATGACCCCCTGCTGTCACATGCTGAGTTTGTGGACTTCAGACAGAGACAAAACTCGCATGTGGATGATGTGCTCTACTTTTTCCAAAGGTAACCCTTACTTTGATCTTTACGGTACTTACAGTAATTTAAACCAAGTGAGAATTTCAATTAAGATAAAGAGTGATTTTGATAGGCATCATCAGCAAGTGTGATGGGTAAGAAAATACTGCTTTCTGGGGTATTAAATTGGGAAATTCTGTCATTCAGTACGTTTACATGCACAGCTAAATCGAGCTATGCTCACAGCACGATTTGAGCATCTCGTCAGTTCTGTCATTGTCCTAATTTACATGCAACAGGGAAAATATAATAACTGATGGTGTCCACCTCCTCAACATCGGTGGCAATATGCGTCGTTTCAGAGGGTTAACTCCCTTCTGGTCGACTTTTCTGTCACCAAGTAAAAAAATGGAAATAAATAACTTAGAGTTCTCAACTTAAGTTTGTGACCAGTTATGCTGGGAAGGGCTGAAAATAGACTATTGCCTGTACAAATGACTCAGGTCAGGTCGGTGCACGGGCTTCCTTTTTTTAGAAATATAAAACACAAATTCACGCTGGCTGCCCTGTGTGAAATGCACTCAATTGGTGCTGCCATCGCTTTTTTTTTTCTTTTCATGGCCGGGTTTGGTCGGCTTCTGTGCAACACTTTGTGTCATCTTTCCTGTTGTGAAGCATGTGCACGTGCATTGTCTAGTTTGGGTCAGGTTAAGGCAAATATATGCAGAAGAATCACATTATCTGGGTGTTTTAGTCGGATTTGGAGAAGTCCAGTATTAGTTGAACTAACACGTTAATGCACTCCAGCTGTCCAGTTATAGATGGATTAAGGCAATAATTAAGTATTTCAACTGTCATGTAAACAAACTGATTGAAGAGAATTATTTATTTTTATGGATGGAGAATTGTTTTTAGAGTCACGGAGGATTTGTGATATTCACTTCTAAATATAGATTTTTTTTTTATTTTAATGTTGTTGCAATTGTCTTTGCCCAGGTACAAACATCTTCTTCCTTTTGAGGACCCAAGAGAGCAGGACAGGATTTCTGATGAGTTCCTGGAGTACCAGATGCATAACCTTAGTTAGACCACTAAATGTCCTTTTTTCCCCCTCAAGCTAATGTTGTCATTTCTCAGAGTACACAAAAAGAATGCTTAATTTACCTGTTAAAACCAAAAATTTTCAATAAACATTATTCTTTGTATTGCTATTATTATTATTATTATTATTATTATTATTATGGAAAAACTAATACAGCCCGACTCCCCCCCCCCCCCCGGCCAGCAATAGAATCTCACTCCAGCCACAGACCAAAAGTTGGCAACCCTGCAAGTGTGGTAAAACTATTGGAGTGAATACATGCCTTATTTCTGTAAATGTAATGTCAGTGCTTGGTCAGCCAGCAGAAATGACCCTTTCATACCCTTTGAGTAGTTTAAACCCTTTAAGTAGCTACTTTTATAGTCATCTGTATTTAGAAATTCACCAGTGGCTGGGGTATTATTACATTATTGCTCTCCATTGACACGATTGCTCTGTTCGCTGGCCACTTAGAACAAAGCTCATTCCATAGAGGAGACGCCCACTCAAAACAGCCCATTTTTCAGAAGGTTAGGAATAACAGGAATCAAACTGAATAGAACTTTTATGTTTTTTTGCAAGAAAGTATATATAAACTTCCATATTGGACATCCAATGGCATAATAGGCCTCCTTTAACACACAAACACAATAATGCATGTATGCAAATGCAGCTACACAAATACACTCAAACTCCAGAGGAAAGACAGGTTAACACAAAGAGGGGAGCGCTTAAGTTGCCTCAGGATCTCCAAAGGATGTCAAGGCAAGTCCCTAGAAGGTCACATTCAGATTCACACACTGCCCTGACAGAAGCACATATTTTTACACAGTGGGTCTTCATCGCAGATCGCTCCTAGATACCATCACTGACACCTGCATGCTTAACACCCAGTGACATATGGGGAAAAATCCTCTCCCATCCAACTCAAGGTCAACGTCTTTCAAAAAAAAAACCCCAGAGGACAGCATCGCCTCTCCAGCATCACTTAAGAGAGCGAAACACCTTTTCACTCAAATAAATGAGGGCAACCACCAACAGCCAATAAGTATTCACTGCCAATGCGAATTCTGGGAAATTAAACTCGCCCCTGTGACCGACCTACTTCCAAGAGAGCATCAAAAAGTCAAAGAAGCGGCACTGGCACCACCATGCTTCCTGCCCCACCAGTTTCCTCTTCTATTTCTGACTCCTATGCAAATGTAGTCCGACAAGCTCTTCCCCATCTCCAAGGGGACACAAATTATTATGCACTGTGTGACAAGGGAGAACACCATCATTTGTGGTAGAGTCTGGAAAAGCTCTTCCCTCCCTGACTATTGTTGCTGGTTCCTGCCAGCAACAGCAAGTGTTTTTGTTGGATGGTAATAAATGAATTAAAAAAATGCATATCCATCTCACTGACTATATTTCACGAGACAACAGGAGGCCAATAACTGCGGACGTTCGGCACCCATCTGCAGGACCGTTGTAAACTTCATTTCTTCCAACAAGCATGTACAGCCAGAATGAAGCAGGCAGAAATAATATTCACCACACCGACTGAACCCAGAGCACTGGTGAGTCAACCTCAGATAAAGCTTAAAATGCACGCAGACAGTGAATTTTAAACTAGAAGCCAAATAGCTTCATGTGGACTAAAAACCAACGCGCAACAACAGAAAAATCTCCTGAGTGAGAGCGCAGATTCTGATAATCAAAGAACAGAGAGAAAAAGATGTTCTGCTTTCCTATAATGCCAAAAATTCAGCATGTAACATTCGATACGGAGTGCGGGGGGGCAATTCCTGTACAAATTCCAGGGCAACAGCTGCTGTCCCAAAGCGAGAGCATGTATCGTGGAGCTTTTGGGGACAGCACAGAAAAGGCATAAGGGGGGGTGGGGGTTGGGAAAAGGGTAAACAGAAGAAAGGTGTAGTTGTGACGTCAGGAGCCATGTAAGGTGGAGGGGTACTGCAGCACCACAGTATCCTCATCACTCCACCTCACTGGGACTTCAGGAGGGTCCTGAGAGCGGGGTGGGGTATGCTGGGGCACCTCAGATAACAGATCAGATAACATTTCTGATATTTTCTAGAATCTGCTGAGATTAATACCCTATGAATGAGTCACTGTGACCATGCAGGGTTGAGCAGAAGTGAAACCCTTCATTCTGTGAGAGATGGCACCGGCCATATTTGAAATTGAAGGCCAAATAAGCACATTTCTATTTCAGGGCTCAAAATGGGCAACAAGAGAGTCTTAAACCACATGTACATTCCCAAGCTAACATTTAAATTTCCCGTTCCCTTGTAATGTTCAAGACACCAGAGAATCAGAAAGCAGTCATTGTGGACAAACAAAGCAAGCCTGACGGGAAAAATAAATTCATGAAGGTTTTTTTTTTTTTATAATATGGGCAAAGGGGGTGGGGTTTTGTGTGCAAGTCACACTGGAATTTGGATGCGGCAGCAGCAGGCATGTTAAGGGGGTACGGGGCGATCGTGACATTCTCCATGCCTGGCACTCGAAACGAAGGCATGGGCAGTGACAACCACACTCCGCAAACCTCAGAACTCTCCCCAACCCCCCTCATAGAAAACATCTATTTATAAGGCCTAATGAGTATTAAACGTGTCACAAAAGGGCGGGTGGGCGAATCGCTACACAAGCAGCTGACTGTTCGGACACATTCTCCCAGATGCATGTCAATGTCAAAAGTGCCTTGTTTTTTTCCTTCCTTGCCTCAATGCAGGAGAACAAAACAAAACAAACAAAAAAAACCCAACAAAATTGAAAAAAAAAAAAAAAAAAAACACAATGAAAAAATGACAGAGGACATCCTCCCATTCCAGATCAGGCACTTTCACTACCTAATGCATTTGCAAATGCTCACAGTGACAGTAGAGCGCACAAGCCCTCTCTCCCATGGACAAAACTGCCTCTGTTCTCAAATCCCCACCTTAATAATTATTCCTCCTTTTAAGATTCACGACCTTCAGCTGCGTCCTTCTCTTATGCCAAGACTTTTAGACAAAGGTTAATAAAATGATGTAAACACCTTTCTATCCATTTAATAAGCTCATAGAGTCATTACAAATCATGCCTGAGGCACTCAGAATTAGAACGATGTAAAGAGGACCCATTAACAAACAGCACAAGCCTTTGTGCACTGAAGAGAAGAGACTGCTTCGAAGAGAGATTGAAAATAGCCAAGTTTATTTTCCCATTTCCATTCTAAAATATACAGTGCCACAGAAAAGGGGTTCTGCAGCAGACATTAAAAAAAGGCAAAAGACATCAGTAACAATTTCTCCTCTGGGAAGTCACTTCACATCCCAGTCCGTCACAGGCAATAAAAAAATGCATTTTGAAATAAGTCACTGATAACTTGGTTGGTACTCTTGTCAGGTTTTTGTCTGATGAAAATGCTAAGGTGTCCGCCATCTTGCTGCACAATACCACTGCTTCAGTGATACATGAAGGAAAGGTGACTGGAGTTTGAGTTCTCTTTTCAGTGAGAAAATGACGACCTCCCAGTACATTCAGATAAATGAGGTGGCAGAAAAGATCAGTTATATATGGCTTGTAGAGGGAGGGGCTCAGCTTTTGACAGCACAGCACTTAATCTGAATATTAAAATTAAACAGAAAATGCAAATGGATCAAAATCCATCATTTGTCACTTTAGCAGTGCTTCCTTTTTGCAAACTCAATTTTTAAGCATACATGTCACACCTATGATAAGCTTCAAATTCCTTCACGGCAGAAACTGCAATAAAAATATTAAATGACACAGTGGAAAGGCTAAATGACAGACTAGTTTACACAAATTACAGAACAATCAAAAAAATGTCCTTACAATCTGTTTGAATCAACCCTGCTGATGCATATTATTACGATAAAAAAACTGGGAAGGGTTCCATTTTAATCGCGGAAATAAAGCGAAATTCAATCCCTCAACAAAATAAATCAACCCCGCTTATGCTAGACATTTTTGAATGCCATAAAAGCATTATAATTAAGCTTCAGAACTGAAATGGAACTCAACTCCTGACCAAGGTAGGCGATTTGGAAGATCGCGGACGGAGTCCAGTTGTGCACTCAAACTCAAAACATCCTTTCCACCTGCCACTCGAACCCCATAGCATCTTCCACCCAAAAAGCTTGATTGAAGATGAGGGGTCCCTCATCAGCCCTGTTGTCTCCTCTTGACAGGATTTACAATAACTAGCTTCTTCAACCGGTGAAGTTTTGGTTAGATCTGCAACAATAAAGAAAAACACTGAAAAGAAAGAAAGAAAAAGGTGGCTGAATTGGAGGAGTCTGCAGAGTGCATCATCAGAGAACAGAACTCAGTTTCATTTCATTTTCAACAATCATGGCACCCAATGTACATCTACAGCATCCAGAGGCTGAAAGATGAGCAGAAAATCAAGGAGAGAGGCTGGTGAGGCCATGTTGAGGTCACACTGAAGTCACATGACTCAGATTGCCCCAGGTGCGATGACCTCTTCAGGCAATCAAACAGCATAGAGTAGTTAATGGGTGGGGCGGGGGTGGTAAAGCGTGGGTGATGCCACAAAGCACATACTAAGGGAAGCCACAGGGCGTGAGCGGGAGGCTGCTAATTGGGCAGAATGTTGAGAGGGGCGGGCCCCTTTCCTGGCTGTCCCACAGGAACAGTTTGCACCTGCCATCCCGCTCTGAGACGGACTAGTCGCCAAACCCAACCATTTGCAGGGGTTCCACGAATGCCGTTCATGGATCTACGGGCCCATCTTCTGCTCCTGGTCCTGAAGCTGTAACCTTTACAATTTCCTTTAGGATTTACACAACACCACCTGGAACCCCATCATTCTGGTTTTTTAAATTATTTGCCCATGGTTTTTAGAGTAGCCGTTCTCCCTGATCAGCAGATCTTGCGGGGCTGCATTTTGGAGATGACGAAGATCAACGCACAATGACAGCCTGTCAGTGCTGGGAGAGAACAGACGGGGAAAAGGCATCACCTACAGGACTGATGCACAAGAGTGATGCCCAGACAGGCCTTACAGACGTTCTAGGAGTAAATTAAAAGTTAAACGATGCATAGAACAAGTTTTGAGAGTAAATCAAAAGTGCAAAGATGCATAAAACCGGCTTATCGGTTAAATGTTTACACAGAAACTCAACTATAAGCCAAGGGAGTTGGTTTGAGAGTAAGTGGGGACGAAGGATATGTGAATGCACATAGTGCATGAGTCGGAATATTTTCCGCAATAATGTAAGTGCAAATACTACTTTTTTAATTTTCAAAGATTCTCCTGGTGAGTGTTTCTTTGATTTTTTTAATGATATACAACCATCTCTGAAATTTTCGTTGATAGATGCCATATCCATAAACTTGTTTCACTATTTCATGTCCACATGTTTTGATTTGATTTTTGAATACAAGCTGACAAATGCTCTTAATGTTATTAATATATATATACAAAAAAAGTATCAGATATAGAAATTACAAGGTCAATAACAAACTAATGATAGAATAATTGGTCGCAAACTAATTGTAGAAGGAATTGAGTAAACAATTCACCCAATATTTCATTACCTGAACAGTTTCCCTTGCTGTCATAGTCCATGAAAGAACCAAGGGGTAAGAAATGGAAATTGAAAGTTGACATTTTTGCATCAATAGTGCGTAATGCCCTCGTTATTGGCCAAACACTCACTGATTCACAGAGGCATGGTGCATATGAGTCTATGGTGATTTGATGAAGTCTGTCCCATCTTTCCACCAATGTCAGGCCAAGTTCATCTAGTGTGGCTGGTGACCTTTCACATTGATGCACACGTCAGCCCAAGATGTCCCAGACATTTTCAAAGGGTGAAAGGTCAGGGCTCATTGCTGTCCAGGCCATCCTATGGATATTATTGAAGGTGGTTATTGACTATTCTTGCACGATGAACATGGGCGCTGTCGTCCTGAAACACAAAAAGCCGCCCCTCACGTCGTGCAAACGGGACAACATAGGGTGTCTCTATGCTGCCCTGATAATACTGGCCAGTGACTCTTCCTTGCACGATATGGAGTGTGGTTCGGTCAGTAATTGTGATCCCACCCCACACAATAACAGATTCACCATGAAATCTGCTATGCTGCCTCAGGTTAATATTGGGATGGTGTTTGTTACGACATCACCAGATGTAACCACGCCTACCAAGGAAGTCTAAAGTGTACCGGGACTCATCTGAGAACATTACATGTGACCACTGACGATTTCCCCAGTTCTCGCGTTGTGTTCGCTATTCACGTCTATTGGCAATGTGGTGGTTGGTCAATGGCGGCACTATACAAGGTTGTCTAGCATGACAGTGGGCATCGTGTAGACGATTTCTAATCATCTGACCTGTCAGTCGGACACCAGTGGCCTGGTGTAGGTTTGCAGCAATCTGATTTGCTGTTTCAGTGTGATTTCTCAGAGCCTGGGTATGAGTCAACCAATCCTGGGCTCTTGTTGTTGACCGTGGACGCCCTGAACGGCAACATAATGGGTTTGCTGATACCTTCTCTATAATCTGCTAATCACAGACTGGGAAATATTTTAAAAATTGGCAACCTCAGAGTGACGGCTGCCAGTTCCAAGCATACCAATTGCTCTCAGGTGTTCAGCACGTTGGAGATGTCGCTTGCGAAAAAACAATCAAAGGACATCTCAGAAAAACAAGATCAACAAAGGATTACGTCAGAAGCAATCAGAATGAAAGAAGTCTTGATCACGAGGGAGTAGATAACCTTTCTCTAAAGTGTCAAATTCAAATATGCACAGCGGCCACATGATCTGGATTTCCACGTGCTACACATGCGCACCATTGGCTGCGTTTTGGTGTTGTTTTCGAGCAGTTCATGTTATCTTCATTGCAGTTGGTTATTGTATCCAAAACACAATCATTATTTTGTTCTTGACCCTGAAATTCCATTATCCCCCATTTTTTGTGAAGAGTGTATTATCAACCTAAACAATACCAAGTGACTGACAAAGCTTAAGACAATTTATTACTTAATTACAGGATAAGTTTTATGATGAGCCAACATCAAAATTTATTAGCTAGCTAGATAGCTTGCTAGCAAGTTATCTAGTGATGGTCTGATGCCAGCCACACAATAAAGGAAACACACATCACAAACCTAGAAAAGCTTTTAGCTCGCTTCCTCAATTTCTGTGTAGCCCAAAATCGCACATAGTTCCCATTTAGACAACCATTTTACACAATTTCCCAAGAATCAAGATTTAGCATTTTCAGACCTACCCCAATTTGAAAAGTAAAACAATTTTTTTTTCAAAATTTATCACATTCTTGCAAATCCGAAATTTCCAATTCATTGTCCACTAAAACTTGAAACAAACAACTGGTGCTAGCAAAGTACTGTCATACAGTCGATAACTGTCTTTTGAGATGGCAAACTGGTTGAGCTGAAAACAATATACCAGCAGCATGGGGGGGAAAAAAATCCAATGCCAGAGTGAGAGCAGGTCAGGAGTCACCATCGGTAATCATTAAATTAGCAAGCCAGCTAGACCGCACCGTGGCCAGCTAAGGGTCCGCCAACTGCTGTTCTTCAGGTGTTCTACTGCTGCTCTTTGCACTAGACATCAAAAATGGGTGTCTAATTTAGGAAGTTTTACCTTTTACCTTCCTCTCTACTTTCATTTTTGTTTTTGCTCCAATTCCTGTGTCTGGCCTTTGATGTCTGCATTTTCAGTGAAGGTGGTGAGAAAGGCTGGCTGATTAATCACAACAGCCAGCTTGAAAATTTGACTGCTCATCATTTACTATGAATCTCCACAGAAGAAAATCAAGCAGAACCATATTCTCTGTAATATTAACAGAAAATGTGCAGCCTAATCACAATGAATATTAATAAAAAATGTCAGTATCTAGGTCTAACGGAGGCAGCTACATATTTATTACATGCAAACTAGGTAAAAACTTTAAAATGTTGTTTCCCATGAATGTGATTTGTTTGGTTTTTATGCTGTTCATAATGCAAAAAATACCTGACACAAGGTATTCATGTATAAAAATTAACCTCTTTCTAATTAAAACATTGACCCAATTAAAAGAAAATCTGCTTTTACTTCAGATAGTAACAGGGATCGTTCCCCCAAAGCCATGTATTTACTTTTCAATGAGCTCCCATCACATGCAAACCGGGGAGAAACTTCATCCTGGTGTTTCCGTCACTGGTTGTAAAGTAATTGAATGTCAGCTGATGTCTGAAATTTATTCAAAAGCCACAATCTTCACTGACGGCAGCGAATCACCTCTGCACACTCTCGAAACCCAATCAGTTCTAATACAGCAACATTACAGTCCTAACCATGAAGAATTTTATATTTTTTATTGATTACTTGAAACAAGGTTAATTAACCGACTAGAGCCTAGATATATACTAAAGATTGGACAAAGCTGCAAACCACAGAGGTGCCAACATCACATTGGACTGGAGCATGTTAAAGGAGATCTTTCATGGTATAGGGAAAAATGCCCACAGCCCGATCAGAACAAGCTTTTGATATTATGAAACCCATCTGGTAACTCTACGGGAAACAAGTTTCATTTGCCTGATTTGCATACAGGAAGTGAACTATGGCCCACTTAGTACATGCTCTATTTTTATGAGACAATGCTCAAAAAAGTTCATTTTTGAGTATGTTACCAAGTCCAAATATGTTCAATTATTAGTTTATTAGCTTCAGCAAGACCTTCTGCATATTTTGATTCCAAATGCAAACCCAGAGACCCTACAACAAAAAAGTTATAGATGATTTACTCAAGAGTTTGTCAATTTTATCACAAAATTTCATAGAAATCTTATTTTTATTTTGCTTATTCCAGTAGGTTTCCATTCTTGCCCACCTAAATTTTTTGTAGAAAGTTGCGCTATATAGTTGTATAAATCCTGTAAAAAGTTTTTTTACTTTCAAGACCGGTAACATTGATCCAGAGATCAATATATCAAAGGAACTCTCATTTGTAAGAATGAACAGTTTGTTTTAAATAGGATAAGATTATCAACCTTTACCCAAAATAGTTGATATTTACTGAAAATCATAAGCAATAACTAAAAAAGAATGGCATTATGGCTTCAAAATGGTATGAATTCATTCTGGATCATTCTGGATCATGTCAACTAGCAAGCTGTAATGGAGTCCTTACATCTAATATTGTGTGTCTATCCTGGATAAAGACAGGAAAAATATAATCAATATCAATTTACAGCTTCAATTCTTGCATCCAGTGAGTTCTGGATCATTCTGAAATGTAATTAAATGATTTTTAAATGCACTTGGACCCATGAGTGTACAGGTTTACAAGTTGTAAACACTTACAAGGTTTACAAGTTTACAAGTGTACAAGTGTGTTGTGTTACCAAAACAAGCTCGTCTCTCACTAATAGTACAATACAACATGAGGTGAGTCTGATGATCCAGTGAAGGGATACTACTGCACATGTCCAGCAGGAAACAAAACAGCTGGCATGTGTGCTCATGTCGCTTCAGTATTGTACTACTTTGTATATTACGAACACATTCCTCAAAATAAACCTCTTCAATCATCTTCTTGGCAATATACCACATCTATCAAAACAAATTATGACTATGTTAGTTCCAATGACTAGTTCCATAAATATCTTACGTGGAGTTACCAGATGTGTTTCATAATATCAAAAGCTTGTTCTGATCGGGGCATTTTGTGATGTGGGCATTTTTCCCTATACCGTGAAAGACCTCCTTTACATTTCAGTTTTTATTTCGTTTTCCCCATTGACCCAAAGTTGGTTGGGATCGTCATACCACGTCTGAAAAATGTTTGGGACATTTCTACCCAAATCTACGCCTATGCAATCCACTAAAATTTGTCAAGTCTGGAAACACCGAAAAATCATGATTCTGAAAAGATTTCTTACTTTACTCATCATCAAAGCATCATTAAATTGAATAAAAAAAGACATCAGAGACAGTGTGACAGATTACCAAACCATTCAAAATTGCTCTAATAATTCAATACGATCAATTTAAATTTGATGGAAGGGCCCCACTTTTCACAGTTGTTACTCAAGTGTACCCCGAACACAAGGAGTCACCTCCGTAAGTGATCATGCAAATAAGCAAATTTGTTAGTAAATAAATCACTGTCATTATGGGCACTGGTTTCTCAAACTAGGAACTTTGATGAATTTTCCTGTTGCAGAGTTGGATACAGAGACCATTTCTTTCGGTGTCAAATACAGTTCATGCTACTCTTTCAAATCGGCATTGTACAAGTTTGTTGAAATCTAAAATTTTAAGGAAATCCAAAACATGGAATTGCCTACATCCGTCAAAACAATTACTGACTCACAAGCGACCAAAAAAAGTTTGTTTTTGGCCATTTGGCCAACTTCTGGCATGCTACATTATTCGAATCATTATATTTTGTAAAGCTGAAAGTGGGATATTCTACCTTCATTCAAAGGCACAAATATTTTAACAATTTGGGAATGGTTACTGAATGAGTACATTTGTATGATTACTTCATGATGAGATTATTCAGTGTAGTATAGCCGCTGAAAATAGGGGTTTGCAATCTTTTGTTAAGTATGAAGCAGTTTAAATGATAATCATTTTTAAATTGGCAATTTCTTACATGATTTTTTTAATCAATTTAGCGGTAATGAAAAACATAAAATCTGTCATTCTGAACTTTTGCACGGTATGGCACAGTCAACACATCTGGAGTGTTACAAGACTTGTGTGTTGGCTTTGCACTCCAGCAGGCTGGATCTGAACACACTGAAGGAAAGGTTAAAATTGAGGCTGTCAGCTTAAATTTGCGTGCATATAAATTGATATTTTGTGAACCATGTAGGAATTGTGTTTGTTTTCATAAACACTGTCATTGTCCAGATATTTACAGACTGCCCCACACATGAAATTAAGTGGCTGAACTTTTATCAGATCTCTACAGAGGTATGTGTCATTGGGAGAGGGATAGAGCAGATCATTGTAACTGGGTCTTCGAGGATGCAAGTGAAGCAGTGCAGGGTATTGCCAAGGGAACAATGCACCAGAGATACAGCACAGGCTGCTCTGATCCCTATCCTCCAGCCTCCACCATCAACACTCCCAAAAAAACCTCAAAAATACAAAGGCTGCGACACGTGTGCACACTGACTCACACAGGTGAGCATGCACAGACACATGTATGTGCATATGTCCAGAAACACATATGTGCACGGACAGACGTACGTGCACATGCAAAGCCACACAAGCACACGCAGACATGAAAATCAATACTTACTGATTTGTGGACCCAAAGCCACCACCAGAGAAGGCTAAAAGGAAAAACAAATGTAACCTTAGTGTTAAGAGCAGGTCATATTCTTTAGACACATTAATTTAACATTTTACCACACATTTAAATCAACTTAAGTTTAAGAATAACAACAAGGAGGTATAAAAAGGTTAAAAAATAGGCGTGCAATGCACGGAATACCCCTCAGCCCGATGTCGAAGTTTTTGGAGACGCCCGCCCGCCGGTCTAGGTCAACTTGTCTCCTTAAAGGTAGCAGGGTTACTGCAAATCAACGTAGTTATTCTGGGTGATCACATTAATATACGTGACCAAGCATTCCTACCAAGACGGGAGTGGTCTCTTCCAGAATGATGATGGCCCAAGCCCCACAGGGTACAATAGGGCACTGAATGGTTTTATGAGCATGAAAATTATTCTAAGCAAACACCACCATCTTCGCAGTCACCAGATCTCAAAGCAACTGCACTCATATGGGAGGATTTGCAACAGTAGGATTAGATGGCACTCACCCTCACCATCATCAAAAACCAAATAAGGGAATATTTCTCGAAAGAAAGGTACTCCAGCCATCCAGTAACAGTCTATGTTTGTTTCCTCAAGGCCAGGGCACATTGAAGTTTGTGGAGGCCCAAGAGCTCAAGAATCTATATTTGTTTATTTTTTCATTCATCAGTCACCCCTCTACATGCAGTTATGTTACGTCTCTTTATATGCAGCCATCTCTTGAAAATGAAAATAAATAGAAAGAGTCAATCTAAATGAAAATAAGGCAGGGAGACCATACTTTTGGTGGAAGACACTTTCCCATTCTTTATATTATTATTCTTGGCCTTTGAAAAATTTCATCAATGCGTGCACATGAATCCATTGGTATTGCCCATAGATGCAATAATAATACTGCATAACAAAATAAAAAAGAAACTAATCAATACAAAGGTAAAACAATGATAGTCAACTTTAATTTGCAGGTATGAATTAATCGGGGAAAAAGGAGCGCGTCTAGGGTAGAAAATCAAAATCACAATACCGGCTAACAAAAATACGAAAAAAGAGTCTAAGGCACTCCGGTAGTGAAAAAGTAAAAAGCCTTGATCAAATGGCTAATGCATCAGCAAGAATTAAAAGCGCACCTTCGCGTTACGGCCATACAAGGCCTTCATCAGGGTGACTAAACCATATGTGAATCAAAGCACCATTCATATAGATTAAGAAAGGAAATGACATCATGGAAAAAACAGGTAAAACAGGATATATAAAACCTGATAAACAACAGTAAAGAACAGAATATTGCACATATTAAGGGAAAGGAAAAATAACAAATCAGAAACAAGAGTCATCAGAAAATGACATATCCCACCAGTTCCACATAATTCGTGATTTACTCATTGCAGGAGAATTGTATCCTCTTAATACCATCGCTGTAGTAATTCTATACACATATAACAGATGGATTGATTAGTTTGTTATCAAGGCAAGCATGTAATGATGAATGTATTGATTCAGAACTAGGATCTTAAGTCATGAAGTGTGGGGAATTCAATAATGTGAGATTTGCTCTTACCACTGTATGAAATGGAACACCTATTTCCGTATATGATAACATATACTTACCTTTATAAATAATCAATGATGTAACTTCTATTGTGATATCTTGTCTACCACAAACTTGACAGTGTTCTGTAGCCCATACTCTTTCAATAGCGATGGCTGGTGTGCTACTGAGTCCAAGGTATTTGACAGTTCTGTGTGTTCCTCATTCCATGACTTGGATCTGAGATACAACAAGGACATTTCACTCTATTCCACTTGGTCTGTGTGAGCCGAGACTTTTGGAGTTTTTCAAGTATCTAAGTGGCATAGTTTTTGAGTTCTGTCCCGGAACCCCCCAATTTAAGGGCTGTTTTTGGTAAAAATTTCAAAAATTATGGGCAGCATGGAACTGAAACCCATAAAAGGCACAACTAGACCATAAGAGTAAGTTCCATAGCAAATTTGAAGTTTGTAAGTGGTATAGTTTTTGAGTTCTGCTCCGGAAATGAGAATGATTAGGGACGGACGGACAGACAGATAAATTTTGGGCCCTATGATTTCAAAATGCCCAAAAGGCACAATGGGATCACTAGAATAACATCCGTACAAAATATGAAGTTTGTAAGTGGCAGAGTTTTTGAATTCTGCTGTAGAAAAGGGACAAAGTCCAATTTTTGGGCTGTTTTTGGTATAAAAATCAAAAATTTTGTGCAGAATGGAACTGACACCCCCAAAAGGCACAACTACACCATGAGGGTAAGTTCCACACCAAATTTGAAGTTTCTATGTGGCATAGTTTTTGAGTTCTGTCCCGGAAATGAGACAAAGTCCAATTTTAGGGCTGTTTTTGGTGAAAATTTCAAGAATTATGGGCAGCATGGAACTGAAACCCCCAAAAGGCACAACTACACCATAAGAGTAAGTTCCATAGCAAATTTGAAGTTTGTAAGGGGTATAGTTTTTGAGTTCTGCTCTGGAAATGAAAATGATTACGGACGGACGGACAGACAGACAGGGTGATGACTATATCCCACGGTATTACATACCGGTGGGATAAAAACTCACATAAGACGTGCCCAACCGAGAAACACAAACATATATCATAAAAATGGAAAATAGTCTATTTCTTCATTTAAACCTGGAAATTCCATGGCCTTGAGCTGGAAAATCCAAAACGTCTCCCATTGTAGGAGTAATTTAAGATGATCACGCCCCCTTCGAGATCTATGGACCACATTGTTATTGATGTGGTCCATAGATATCGAAGGGGGGATATAAATATAGATGCTAATAAACACATGTGTATACACATACTCAAAACACGGGATAAGCAATCAGCAATTACATTGTCAGTACCCTTTACATGCTTAATTTCCAAGTCAAACTCCCGTAAAATCAAACTCCAGTTCAACAATCTCCAATTCTTGTTTTTCATCTTAGTCAAAAACATTAACGGATTGTGTTCAGTGTACACCAGTGTTCCCCAACCCTCTCCTAAAGGCCCACCTGTCCTGCTTGTTTAAGATCTCTCCCTGCTCCAGCACAGGTGATTCAAATGATCAGGCTGTCATCAATCAGCTTTAGGGGGTGATTAACGAGCTGATCATTTGAATCACCTGTGCTGGAGCAGGGAGAGATCGGTTTGTTGAAGTCAGGAGATTTGAGCACGGAGAAGCGACACAGCAGAGACTTCAGGCGATCGAAGGCTCTTTGGCATGCTTCATCCCAAGTGAACTTTTCGCCTTTCTTCAGTTGGTTGGTGAGACTGAGAGCAATCGCAGCAAAGTTCTAGCAGAACTTGCAGTAATACCCGATCATTCCAAGGAAGCGGCGCAAAGTTTTTTTTTGTTGTCAGGAACTTGAAAGTCCATGTTGGCTTGGACTTTAGAATTTATGGGTGCCACCTTACCCTGGCCCATGACGTAGCCAAGATACGTGACAGTCGCACAACCAAAGTCACTCTTGTTCAGGTTTACAGTCAGGTTAGCCTGGGTCAGGCGCTGGAACAACATCTCTACATCTTTCAGATGTTCTTTCCAGGAGTCACTCCATGTGATGAGGTCGTCGATGTACGCACCCGTGTGTGGCAATCCGGCGATTGTTGACTGTATCATCCTTTGGAACGTGGCTGGGGCATTTTTCATGCCAAAGGGTAGGACTTCATACTGGTACAACCCAGATAGTGTGGCAAAAGCAGAGATGATCTTGGTCCTCTCTATTAAAGGCACACATCAATAACTCTTCAATAAATCAATCTTGGTCAGAAGCTTTGCTTGCCCTGCTCTATCAGTACAATCATCAATCCTAGGTATTGGAACCACATCAGTTCTGGTTACAGCATTGACTTTGCAATAATCTGTACAGAATCTAGTACTTTCATCCAGTTTTGGAACTAGCACACAGGGCGAACTCCAACCTGAGTTAGAGGGTCTGATAATATCATGTTCTAACATGTACTCAACCTCTTTCTCAGCAATCTTTCTCTTTTCAGGATTCATCCGGTATGAATGCTGTTTTATTGGTTTGGCATCACCAACATCTACATCATGAGAGGCTATAGTAACTCTCTTTGGAACATCAGGAAACAAATCCTCATATTTCTTGATCAACCTCTCAAACTGATCTTTCTGTGAGGGTTCTAAGTGCTGGAGTTTTACATCAAGATTTTGCAACACTTCAGAATTTAACAATTTACAAGAAAGAACTTCAGCTTTAATTCTAGGTTCATCATCTTGAAACTCCCCCTCATTTTCACACGTCTCGACCATCGGAGAATCTGAAGTGACAGCTGCAACCCTAGCATTCCTATCATGATAAGGCTTCAGCATGTAAATGTGACACAACTGTTTTGGCTTTCTCCCATCTGGAGTCTTAACAATGTAATTGAGATCATTGAGTTTTGTCAGAATTTCATAAGGACCATGAAATCGAGCCTGCAATGGATTGGACTGCAAGAGAAACAACACAAGGACCTTGTCTCCTGGTTTAAACCCACAGCTTCTAGCCTTATGATCATTCCAAGTTTTCATTTTTCACTGACTTGATTTCAAGTTCTCTTTGGCTAAGTCACAAGCTGCAAGCAATCTTTTTGTGAATTTGCTAACATAGTCTAACAGACTGATATGCGGCTCTTTCTCTTGCCATTGTTCATTCAACAATAGCAAAGGTCCTCTCACTTCATGGCCAAACACTAGCTCAAATGGACTGAATCCAGTAGACTCCTGCACTGCTTCTCTAGCGGCAAATAACGGCAAATGAACACCTTCATCACAGTCTTTCTCATGGTCATAACGATAAGTCCTCATCATTGTCTTGAGAGTGGAATGAAACCGCTCTAAGGCACCCTGACTCTCTGGATGATAGGCATTAGAAAGAATCTGCTTCGCACCTAGTTCATACACAACCTGCTGAAACAATCCGGAAGTGAAATTGCTGCCTTGATCCGACTGAATTTCCCTGGGAAGGCTGAATAATGTGAAGAACTTTATCAAAGACTTCGAGATTGCAGTTGCCTTGATGTAGAGCTATGGCTTCAGGGAATCTGGTAGATGCACACGATTGTTAACAAGTACTGATTTTCAGATCTAGTTTCGGGTAATGGACCAAAACAATCAACAATAACCTTGTTTTCACAAAGGCATTTGGTTTGGTATCCTTTTCTTTTTCGTTCTTAGCTTTAAGGAACCAACAGTTAGTTGTAACATGACCAAATTTCTTGCAATAATTGCAAACTAGACCACTTTTGTCACTGTCAGCTTTCACACTTTGATCAGACCTGTGAATGGATTTCTGAGCACCATCACCAGATTTGTCTTTGGGTGAGGAATCTTGGGTATCACCTTTACCTTTCTTCTGAAATTGGAACCATCTATTGTTAATGCTAGAGTGAAATTTGGACTTGTGTGTGAGAACATATTCGTCTGCAAACTTGGCAGCTGATTGCAAATTCAGTGCTTGCTTCTCATTAAGGTAGGTCTTAATATCATCCTTAACACAGTTCTTGAATTCTTCAACTAACACCATCTCTTTAAGTGAGTTGAAATCATCCTTGACCTCCATAGAAGTACACCAGCGCTCAAAGCAAACCTTCTTCTCATTAGCAAATTTCACATAAGTCCAATTGTCAGATTTCTTCAGACCTCTGAATTTCTGTCCCTAAGCCTCTGGAACTAACTGATAAGCTCTCAAAATAACCTTTTTGACAACCTCATAATCAGAGGTATCATCTGCAGACAAAGCCGAATAGGCTTGTTGAGCTTTACCCTTGAGGGCAGTTTGCAACATCAGAGGCCAGTGTTCCTTTGGCCACTGACAACTTTTAGCTACCTTTTCAAAGCACTGGAAATGGTTATCAACGTCCTTCTCCGAAAATGGAGGCACCAGTTTTACCTCCTGGCTAGCACAAAATTTGTTTTTAGCTTCAATTTTAATTTTTAGTAGCTCCATTTAGACTCTTCTTCTCTATCTAACTTCTCTAAATCAAAATCTCTCTGTCTCTCTCTTTCTGCTGTTTCCTCTTTCTCTCTCTCGCTAATTTTTCTAACTCAAATTCTCTTTGTTTTTCTTTGTCCTCCCTTACTTTCTCTCTTTCTTCCCTTTCAAATTCTCTTTGTTTTTCTTTTTCCTCCCTTTCTTTCTCTCTTTCTTCCCTCTCAAATTCTCTTTGTTTTTCTTTTTCCTCCCTTTCTCTTTCTGCCCTCTCAAATTCTCTTTGTTTTTCTCTTTCCTCCCTTTCAATCTCTAGCATTTTTAATTTAAGATCCATTTCTATATTTGGATTTTCCACAGGAAACTGTTCCAGATCTCCTGGTGCAAACACATTTTCGTCAATGTTATATTCAACAATCTCTCTAGACATCTTGCTTTTCGCATGGCTGGTTTTACCTCTGTCATCTCTAAATGTCTGCATATTTCTAGCAGTTCTGTCTTTTTAAAAGACTTCAAAACCTCTACGGTTGGTGATGCCAAGAAATTATCCATTGCTGTTGATCTGGCAATATATATCTAGGAAAATTCAAAAACAATTTTACAATTTGAAATGTTAGGTTTTCAATAAATGACTCCCACAGTGGTCTATCCCGGACGAGCCCCCAATTTGTAATAGCCCCAATTTGCTTTGACATTTACGACAGCAAGGGATGACAGACAAAATTTTTAAACTTCAACAGATTTAATTAAACAAAGACACCTAACAACTAACTACTCGACTGACCAAGATTGATATATACAAGAAAATAAATACTTACAGTCCCTTTGGTTGGGTTGCTTGGTGATGTCTTGGGTGAGGAAAATGCTCCAACGCAGGCAAAAATCCACAAAATAACTTCACAGGTCTTGAACAGAATGACAGGTCTGGTCACATGTATCCTTCTCCTTGCAATTTCTCCTACCACTTTACTCTCTCAATTTTCCTCCTTATATAGACTTTTGCAGACCACTCCCACCTTTTAGACTTTTTTTTAATTCTCTGGGACTTTCCGTCTCAGACATGCCCAAGACATGTCCAAACCTAGCTCCAGTCTGGGCTTAACAAAAAAGGTCAATACTGCCATTTAGTGGCTTCTATTCACATTACATCATCTTAACCTTAACAAGGAGAACTGACTACACCTGATGGTCCCAAGCGTTTTTTGAGTTCACATAATGCCAATTTAAATAAACTATTTAAAACTATTCAAAACCAATCATTTTCAAGGATTGTTCTCTGCTTCAGCAATTTTCAGTAAACCAGCCACTCCTGGCCAGAACCACACTGAAATTGTAGCACTTTTAAATGCCACTTTTATAACACTTCCCAAAATATTCACAAACTGCACTGCATCTTGTAGCTCCAATATAATTTCCTCGCATTCTGTCTGACTAGTTTCAATAGCATGCCATCCATTGCAATATTGATGAGAAGTACAATAAAAAAGGCTGAACAAAACAACTCTTCAGTAAAGCAAAGCACAGTGGAGTGTGTACTGTTCAAATAATGCATTATACAGAAAAACACTTCCTCAGAATCATAATGAGCTTTGTAACACAGAAAATGCACGAGGACTATTACTACCTGCTGCAGTACAAAAGAAATAATTACCACCATAATAAATGGTTCCACATGAAAAAAAAGCAACAATGTGACGGATAATAAGCAAGCACCATAAATACAGGCTCCAAATTAACCTTAATTTTCGGATCTGTCCCAGAGATTGTGATGTGTGGGTGTGAGTGTGGTTATACTGCAACGTCCCTTCAAGTTGGATACTGGGCTGAAGGTGCAACTGGCTCTCCCACCCGGCTGGTGAGCAGCCCCAGATAAGAATCGGGGGGGGGAGGAGGTCGGGGGGGTCGGCGGGGAACAGGCACTCATGGCCGAAGACAGGCCAGGTCAGTGTCATTAAAGGCCCGTCCTCTTCCTGCATCTAATCTAAGCAGTGGGTCCAAGTGTAGCTGACCCTTCAAGACTTCAATTCAGGACACAATTTTTGAATGGCTGCCCACCCAGACAATGGCCGGCAGCCCCAGACCAGATTTACTCCCCGACAGAGCAAGGCTGTGAGAAGAGAAAGAAATTAGGCAAGTACCACCAGAGCATAAATCCTAGGACAGGATTTGATCTGATGTACCAAGCATTCATGCGTCAGGCGAAACCGCAAATGCAGGGTGAAAACTTTTCAAAAATGAGAAACTGGCCACGTCCATGGAAAAACCTGACATGCCCTTTGGAGTAGTGGTACCAAAAACTCTTCCGAGAGATCCACAGTGCTTTGAGAAAGTATTTATCCCCTTCTTGATTTCCATTTTTGCTCAATTGTTATACTGATGTTCCAGATCATTCAACTAATTTAATTATCGGACAAAGACAATGTGAGTAAATACAAAACGCAGCTTTTAAATGATTTCATTTATTGTAGGTGAAGAGCTACTAAAACCAATATCATTCCTGTGAAAAAATTTTTGGCCCAGACCCCCAAACTAAATAGCTTATTGTGCCACGCTTAGCAGGATGGCTTGTTTGTGATTACTGGTAATAAGTCTTTCACATCACTGTGAAGGATTTTTTGCCCACTCTGCGGTATTGTTTTAATTCAGGCACATTAGAGGGTTTTAAAGCATGAATGCCTGTTTGAAGTCATGTCAAAGCATCTTGATTGGATTCAAGTCAGGACTTTGACGAGTCCACTCCAACACCATCTCATTTATTTTGAGCCACTCAAAGGTGGACTTGCTCCTTATTAATTGTCGCACAACATTAGTCAACAACGCTTGAGCCATGAGTCACAAACTGGCCAGACAGTTTTCAGGAAAAAAGTCAAATTTTTGACTCATCAGTTCACAGAATATTATTCAAAAATCTTTGAGGTCAAGATGTTTTTTTTTTGCAAGTATGAGATGAGTCTTTGAGTTCTTTTTGGTCAGCAGTGGTCTTCACCTTGCAGCTCTCCCATGGGTATCTTTTTTGCCCAGTCTCTTTATTTTTTATTGTGGAATCGTGAACACTGAGCTTATCGGAGGCAAGTGAGGCCTACAGTTCTTTCGATGTTAGGCTGGGTTCATCTGTGAACTTCTGGGTGAGTCGTTAATGCACTCTTGGGGGGAACATTGATGGTTGGCCATGCCTGAGAAGGTTCACCACTGTTCCAAGTTTTTCTCATTTGTAGATAGTGGCTTTCACCATAGTTCAGTGGAGTCCTAGAGTCTTAGAAAAGCCTTTGTAATCCTTTCCACACTGATGGATGTCAATGACTGTTTCTCATTTGTCCTTGAATTTCAATATATTGTTGCATCATGTGCGGCTTTTTACCAACTTTGCATTGCCAGGCTGGTTTATTTAAGTGTCATTTAGAATTCTGTGGGCTGAGAGTAATCATGTGTGGGAGTGTCTGGCAAAATTAAACCCTATTATCAATTAAATATGTAAATTTGTTTAAATGGTCGATTTATTGATGGAGGGTGGGGGGTGGGGGGGGTCAACTGCCCTTTTCACAAGGATCTGCTATGGCTGAATTGTTTTGTTTTTTTTTTCCTTCAACAAATAAAATCATTATCTAAAAACTGTACTCCGTGTTTTCTTGCTTTATACCTGTCCAATATTAAAATTACTTTGATGAAATATTTGACTGTGACAAATATAAAAAATATTAAAGAAATCAAGAAGTGGGCAACTACTTTTTCACAGTACTGCACCATCCTGAATATTTGAATTTCAATCCTAATTCCGGACACTTGATTGTAATAAGCAGCACAGTTCACATATGCTTTCCTTAAAAATAAATAAAAGTCTAGGAATATGGTTCGTTACCAGAGTATGGATGCTTGTGAAGACAGAAGAAAAAAAACATTGCCCTCGTCTATTGCATGTACTCATCAATGGGAGTTTCAATGCAACCTGAGAAACAAAAGTCATTTAGGGGTAGTTTCACAACCACAGGCCAAGCATAGTCTAATTTTTTTGGAGAATCCCCAGAAAAAAGTCAACCATAATCAGCCATTGGCTAAATCTGTGTCAAAGAAACATCTCAATGCATCTGACATGGAAAAATAACAAAAAAAACTTAAGTCAGCTGTTGAGAGCCTTAGGCCCGTATTCAGAAACGACACTCACACTAATTGAGTGCGAGTGAGAACTAAAACTTAGTTAGTGTCATGTTATACTAAATGAGTCAGAGGTTGTCCTAACACTCATTTGCTTTCAGAGACCTCACTCGCATTGAAAATAGCGTCTCTTTCTGAGTGAAGGTTGAGTGCAGGGAACACCTCCCTTGAGCCGCACTAACTTGCGCCGGTATTTCGTTGTCATGGCTTTCAGGTGGTTACAAGCAGAAGAAACTCTGAATCATTTACAGCCACGTGCTCGACGCAATCGCAACTACGCAAATTTTAACTATAATGATTTTAACGATGCTGGTAACTTACGAACTGAACACCTGGTTTCAGTGTTTACGAACTGCACGGTGGTGAACTCAAGGTTAGCATTTGTGTACCCGCCAGTAGCTATTGGGGAAATGGCAATAGGGGAAGCTCAAAACCATCCCTTAAAAATAATGATTGGACATGACCAGTTTACAACTCATTTAAATTACCATTGCAGAAACTCCAAAAACTCTCATCATTATCAGGTGAGGCCAGTTTTCCTTAATGACGCATATCTGTCAACTCTCACGGATTCGGATTTCTAGCGTTTCATCATGGGTTGGGAAATTCCGCGCTCAGCGGCTCATGGGGCGCGTGTGGATCGGTCTGCAAGGCTTGTGTAGCTGTCAGTCTCGAGACTCCATTCTTTTCTACATCCTTAACTGCTGACTGTAGAAGGAAATGTCTGGTACGTTTCACAGCTTGTTGCATCGTGAGCCTCGCGGGCTGTCCTGCGCCTTTCGCGAGCCACTCGACCACAGAATTTATGAAGACATGCTGATATTTACGTTGTCATTTCTGTGCGAAAGAAACGCCTCAATTTTGTGAAGCAATGTATAACAACCCTATTAAAATAAATTTGATTGTCGTTTCACCAATTTTTAGGTCATTCAGCACTGAAGGGTGAGGATTAACCGTCCCTTTGCAGCAGTCGACGTCCCGCCTGTGGTACCCAGTTCCGACTAATGTCAGTTATGCTCGATTGGCGTATATGAATCGCATTTGGCGAGGAGTGGGACCGCTCACTCGGTTAGTGGTAGGTCGATATCTTTCTCACACTCCAGTTACATTACAATCGTACTCACTATATGGTGAGTGGAGGGTGAGGGTGAGTGTCATTTCTGAATACGGGCCTTAAACTCGCTGGCACTTACAACTCTGTATGGTTATGCTCAGAACAGCACCCTCTAAAAATTTTCAGGTAACCATAGGGCGGCTTCAAAAATGACTCAAAATGGCGTGCTGCCCCTGAACACGGTCATCAGACGACAGACCAAAAAAGGACCGTGGCTGAGAGAGGCTGGCCTGCTTTGATGTATGGAGAATGACACAGCAACACCCCGAAAAAGCCTAAGAGGGAATGAGAAGGAGAAATGGGTGGGAGACCTGGTGCAGGAGGAATGGGGGGGAGGGGGTTCAGGCACAGTGGGGAGGGGTCAGGCACAGAGGGGAGTGGTCAGGCACAGGGGGGAGGGGTCAGGCACAGAGGGGAGGGGTCAGAAGCAGTAGGGAGGAGGTGGATTTTGCTGCTTAATCTGCCACCCCCGAGGTAAGCGCTCAGTCCCTGGATTATCGCAGTGTAATCTGCTGCCTTGATAAGAGCGGTGATTTCTAACATGGCCGCACTGACAGACAGAGTGCACTCCTGGGGTGGACCTCCCCAGAGGAATAATAATCTCCGACAAGCAGACACAAAAAACATTTAATGAATAAAATCTCCTGATAAGATTATTTATATTAAAATTAGATCATGTCAGTGCCTAGGTCTTCTGCGAGACCATTACTAAGCGGATTCAAAATTCATTTGCCAAAGATAAAATTTTGCAAGTAACTCAATGGTAAAACATGTTTTGTGTAGAAAATAAAAATGTGAACAGTCAAGTTGTAATAAGGGACTGTGTGGATAAAATACCCCAATGATGCAGGTGTGTCTACAGTCACGCACAGTGCGCCTTTGCCTGAAACTACATCGTCCTCAAAATAAATCCTAAATATAGTAGCATGTCCTCCGTCCTGTTATTCCGATGATAGATCGAACATATCCCAAGGCAGCCGGCCTTGTAATTAAAAGTAACCGCCTCTTCTCAATAACATATCAAACAGTGATTAGACTCTAAGATGGTTACGCCTCTTCCTCTCACTAGAACCAGCCAATGAATGATTTACTTCCTGAAAAATGCGCAAGTGAACAGTTACTCCGCAAATTCCAGGAATATGTGCATCACCAGAGACTTTGAGAGGACTTAAGGGCATAAACGTCTGCACACTAACAACAGTTTGATCCAGTACACTCTACTTGCCATAACTGTAAATGACAGCTGGCAGTAGGTTTTGTCAGTAGGTTTATCAGTCAATGCACTTCAGAATACAGTGGAAATGAGCATGTTCTTAAGATGATCAGAACATAAAACTAATTTTCCAACTGTTTCTATGGGAAGATGGCGGAGGCAGAGCTCATGCTCACCAAAATCCTCCAACATTAGCGGTCGCTCTTCTCTTCCCAAACACCTTCCCGGAGCTGGGTGCCGGGGGATTGTTGAAAGAGGGGGCACCCCCAAATCCCGATGTCCTGCCAAAGGGTGGGGAGCCACCAAAGGAAGGTGGGCCTCCAAAGGCAGGGGCACTGCCGAATCCACTACCTGGGAGAGAAGGGAGGCCACCAAAAATTGAGATACAGGAAACGCGTCAACACAGCAAAGGAAGCATATTGACCTTAAGGCAGGATTCATCAAGCAAATTTCACAGGACTGCCTCCAGTCAGCCCTTTACTATCTCAGCCAAACTCCTTTCTTCACCTTGTGCTGTGCTGCATCATTTTAGATAGTAAACTGAAAAATTTAAATGACTTTAATGCAGGCAATTCACATAGAAGCGCATTGATTTTTACCTGGGGGGGGGGCCCAGATTAAGCAATGATCATGTCTGTGTGTGTGTCTGTGTGTGTTTCTGTCACTCTGTCTGTCAGCCCGTGGCCATTACCTGCCCCCCTCCCCCCTAAGGGGAGCCAGGTTAAGCAATGATCATGTTACAAGGACAGTTAGCTAGCTAGCTAGCTGCCCGGGATAAACTACGCCATGCCACAGAGACCAGCGCATTGTTCGTCTGTCGTCGTATTAAAATGAAGGCCGCTGCGGCTCGTAGGCCTATTTGCTTGATGCCTGAGGAGCTTGTATTGTCGTGTATTATATTGTTTTCTATGTCTGCTTAGGTTGTCTTTGTATTATTTTTGCGAAATGAACATTACGAAGAATTTCTGTGAACGTTTGTGCTGTATGTAATTATTTTGTTATTAGTGTGTAGCTACCATGCTAGCTAGCTACATGGAGCTCCGTGTTGTGACACGGGCCCCTGCGAATCATAATCGCGATGCATTTTCATAAAACAGTATGCTACTTTGCATTAAATAATTATGTTTCCTAATTGTATGAGATTTGTCGGTTGTGATGTTACGATTGAATTTGTGCTTTTATTTCTGTTTGCGTTGCATTATTCCGCATACTTTCCCAGCATACTGCCCGTTTTTCGTTGGCGGACAAAGTGGTCGCGTTGACACGGATCTTGCATGGAATTGCTCATAGCACAGGGGGTCTGCTTTCCAGCCAGCTGGGCTTGCTGAAATCACCGATTTTTAATTATTCTTTTTAAAGATGGTATAACGTGTTCTATCGTCTTCTGTGTGTAGTTAGCATTTTGTTTTACCTAGCTGGACACAGCCAAGCATTTTTGTGGTCATTTGTGCAGTATGAATGAATTTGACTTATATTACAAGGAGAGTTAGCTAGCTAGCTAGCTGCCCGGGAAAAACTACGCCATGCCTCGGGGACCAGTGCAGTTCATCGCTCTTCGTATTAAAATGGTGGCCGCTGCGGCTCGTAGGCCTATTTGCTTGATGCCTGAGGAGCCTGGATTGTCGTGTATTATATTGTTTTCTATGTCTGCTTTGGTTGTCTTTGTATTATTTTTGCGAAATGAACATTACGTAAAATTTCTGTGAACGTTTGTGCTGTATGTATGATCGTGTCTGTGTGTGTGTGTGTGTGTCTGTCACTCACTCTGTCTGTCAGCCCGTGGCTGGGGCCAGGTCTGCTATCTCTGATTGCCTTGTTTTAATCAAGCATTTAAAAATTTTCCAAAAAAAAAAGCACGTTTTTTTTGAGTACATATCCAAAAATGTCCCAAAAGTTTTGGAGCTCACCAATTACTGGGGAATCTGGACACACAGCTGTAAAATTCAGGCTGATAGTCTGGGAAAAGTGTTTTCCTTTTTCATCACTTCATCCTCCATTAAACTTTTCTTGCTGCCATTTGTAGATGCGCCTTTGTACTGCAACACTCACTGAAGGTTTGCAAAAATAATCCAGAGCCCATGTGGTTATACTGCTAACAGATAAATGACGGTTCTTGACACAGAGCCGTCTGACTGATCTGGAACCACATGCATTCAGCTTAGACTTGCACCCTAATGTTTCGCGCATAGAAATTCCTCAAATGTTTTTTTATTATGTTCCACACTGTTAAGCAGAAAACTTTAAGCAGTTAAGTCATGAGGGTGGGGGGCTGAAAAGATCTCTAGATTCTAAAAATAGGAACTGGAATCATCTAGGTGAGACATTTCTTTTCTATTAAAATATTTCAAAGAAAGTGCACCTAAAACCCCACCTCCCTGATGACTAGGGCCCGCATACAGGCACAGAGCACGCTGTATAAGACCTGTGTCCACATGACACATCACTGAACAGTAACTAGATAAAGCGGTAGGCTACTTCTCATCCAATACCTCATTCCAAAATCCTGCCCCACCTCTGCCACTTAAACTGCTTTCCCTCTCCTGATCAGGCCTTCCACTCGACATCGCTACAGGGACTTGCCTCCATTCAGTTAGTTAGGCACTGGAGTAGGAGCACTGATGTTAGGTGCTTAGGCATGGATCGAAACCTCATTTTCACCCAGATCCCAGTGCCATTTTATGGGGTCGAGGTCAAGGCTCTGTACAGGCCAGTGAAATTCATCGACAGCAATCTCAACATGGACCTTATTCTGTGTATGGGAATGTTGAAAAGCTTAAAAAAAAATCATTCTTCAACAGTTGTAAATATAATAACACGGAATGTCACATCAAAACCTGCATCCAAACTTGCTTACAGCAGAACCAACCTTGCCTGAATAATCAAAAACAGAAAAAACTAATGAGTGTCCAGAAATTTTTGATGCCTTGTAGTGTATGCTTTTAGATTAGCCAAACACACATGATAACGTTCATTGAAAGCCTTCCCGGCGGTGCCCCTCTGCTGAAGGGCAGGTTGGGTTTAAGTTTCACGATACTTCTGAGATCACGCTACAGCAGCAACGCCACTCTCTCCAAGCCAAGCTGGAGCAAACTGAAATTTCAGCTGCAACCAGAGGTCAATAATTAATTAGGTGACTATGACCAGATAACACTCAGCCACAAGCTGGTGAACGAGTTGCTGAGAGAGGTGGTGGCCTGATCAACAGCTGATATCTAGGAGGCAGTGGGGCAATAGGGACTCTTAAATTGGAAAATAGGCCAAAGTGAAAAACCACAGTCCCATCAGCTAAGAATTCTGCACTTACCACTGCAGCTGAAAGCACACACATGCACAGTAAATGAGCACATGCTGGAAAAAAGAAAAAATTATAATTAAAAAAAACCCAATGGATACCCATGCGCAGAAACTCAGCAAAAGCACAATACAGCAGACCTGTACCGCAGCGCTGTGAATATTGTGGCAAGAAATCGATAAAATGATGTCCGGCTATTTTTTTCATTTATTGAGTTGGTTGAAATTTCTACTGCAAATCTTGCTGCCTAGTTATAACAAAGGTTAAATCATCTTTTCCTAAATCACACAAAGACAGCAACATTCATAAGGACACCAATTTTCCAACTTGCTGTCCACAATTTCTCATACTTTAGGGCAAGAACCTTACCAACAGAACCCTACTTACTGAGGGTTCTTAATTATGCCTCTCCAACATAACCCAGCTGTCTGACATAACTCGGGGAAAGAAAATAAGAGGGTTCCACAAACTATTGCAGCACTATTTCAATGTAATGAATAACTAAAGATAACTCTGAAAACCATGTAATGTCATTTTACATGGCGGATATGCCAGTGTGAGAATTGCAAATGGTGATATTGTCCCCTTCAGTAATTTATTACAATAAATTCCCTGATGTAGCATTAAACCTTGAGCAGTGTAATGACAGGGACTGATTAGCATTACAATCGCTGCTTCAAGGTATGATTAAATAAAACTTTTAATTGCACAACATATATACAAATTAAATTAAAATTATGAAAATGCTGAATACATGAATAATATTCTCCTCAAGAAGTAATGAATTTGATGATTAAAAGAAGAAAACACTCAAGGTTAGCTTTCAAAGCAGTTACGCACGTCCATTTCAGCAGGATATGACTTTACGCGGTTTGCAATATACATTAGCATTAGTAACCTTGTGCCAGATGGAAACCTGAATAATAAACATTAACGACTACAGCCACTGAAAAACGAGGAGATTATTACACAGGCCTAAAAGAATGAGTTTTAAAATTGGTCTCCTTAAAAATGTGATCATTTTTCACCTTTGCCAGCAGGTTCGAGGAATGTGTTCATCCAAATGGTACAACGAACTGCAGAGTTAATATACACTTAACACAATAAAATGAGTCACTTTGGAAGTCAAAAAAGACAGTCAGCCAACCAGCCAGTGATTCAAATAAGACATGTTAGCATTTCAGTGAAAGTAAGTCACTAAATCGGAAAGCCAGTAAGTGCAAGAAGGTGCTGACTCCAGGCAGGACAATATTTCTGTGGCTGAGTCAGTGGACAGGGCAGGGTCTGTGTATTGGGTTGTTGCAGCATGTCTGCGGGCAGGGCAGGGTCTGTGGGCGGGTCTGTGAGTTGGGGGTGGCGCAGCATGTCTGTGGGCAGGTCCGTGTATTGGGTTGGTGCAGCATGTCTGTGGGCGGGTCTGTGAGTTGGGGGTTACGCAATATGTCTGTGTGCAGGGCAGGGTCTGTGAGCGGGTCAGTGAGTTGGGGGTGGCACAGTCTTTCTGAGGCAGTGCCCTCCATTTAGTTTTTCAATGATAGGGCAGTAATGGCAGTAATATTGTGCACTCAATCGTGCATCTTCCAGTTCTCCCTCATTTCTCCGGTTTTTAATAGTGGGGAACCCTGCGTAAAGAATCCTGGGCTGCGTCCCATCGTCTAATTCCTCACCACTTTTCTTTAACCTTTGTGTAAAATGCCATGAGGGGTAGGAAAGGTGTAAATGGGACTCTTTAACAGCTTAGGAAGAGAACCGCGCTACTTAGAGAGTCGGCCTCCTGCCCGTCATGTTTGTTTGTTTTCGTGATTGGCTGGATCGACGGTGGTTGCGGAATTGCAGGGTGACACTTAAAAGGATGGTTCAGTGTACCCTAGAGATACAGTCGGCAACAAAGGGAACACCCACAAAAGTAGAGCCGAGGAGGAAAAAGAAATCGGTCTCTGCCATTAGCCATAACGCCGAAGAGTTGCTGTGAGCCCTTTTGCACCGCAAATAAACAAACAAAAAAAAAAAATCGCCAATTAAAGTTTTACATTTTACTAAATAATAAAATGGAACCACAAAGGAGTACAAAATGGCTTCAAGCTATCAGAAGAGAGGACGAGTTTGGCAGATTATGGCGGGATCTCACAACAGAGTCGGATCATTCGCCCAGTCTTTTAAAACGTATGGACAACAATCCAACCCCAGGATCGTTAATTTTTGAATATGTCGATCCTTGTCAGCAGGCAGTAGCGACTCAAAGTACGTCATGACAACTTGTTAGCATTAGCAATACAAGTTTAAATTCCGCGTTTTTACAATACAGCGGATGGGGGGGAAGGGTTGTTTTCCCCCTCGGCCCGAACCAGATATGGCGTTTGTGGGCGTTCCCGTTGCTGACGACTGTATCAATGCTAAATGTGACAAATTCGGAAGCATTGTAGCACCTTTCCTGTACATTTAAAGAATCCGAACACACTTATAATGGTGTATGTCATGTAAATACTTCCGGATCGTTTTCTAGGAGTTAGGAACTTTCCTAAGCAAAAAAAAAAAAACTATTCGGATCCAGCCTTGGAACAATTAACAAGATTTGAATGTAGCCTCACCTAAACCCACCCCATCCCCTCAAGCCTCTGACCAAAGCCACGCTCCTTCATTCATATACACGAGTGTGAGTCTCACCGTTACCTAGCGGCAATGCTGTACTAGAATCCTCTGCGGAGCAAAGAATAGCGGCATTTCAACACATCATAGTTTTCATCCAACTAACCTACAAAAGCACACCAATCCACATTACCACAGTAGGAAAACATCCTGTTCCATAAATTACATACAACAAACAACAACTGGTCATAAAGACATGTCCGTCCATTAGAACGAGCCAGAGACGCTGATCACATGCGGACCTTAGGGGTGCAAATGCAGCTGTTTGAATGCAACACGCGAAAAGAGCTAAAGCTCTAGGCCTACATTTCATCATCAACCAGTAACCAATGAACTGGGCATCAGGACAAATAAAAAACCAAAGCGACTACCTGCGCATATTACGAATATGCAGCATATTACGAATAACGCAACGTTAACCACCAAGCTTGCATTGTATAATTATGTAACATTACGACACATGAAGCAAATACTCGGAACTAGTTTCTTGAGTAACGTGCTGGACGGATTGACAGAGTGCGCAGTGCGCACCTCAGACATTGCGAGTAGCTGCAGTAAACAAACGCTTCTGAAATCACTCCGCCCAGCAGAGATGTCTGCAATGTAGTTCCGGTTATGCATCTGTCTTGAAAATAACTCTCTCATAATTATACTTCATTATTTTATAGCGTGGCAAATGTGCCACAAATTATCCACGAGAGCGTTTTGGAGTGGTTGGATTGCGTATTTCATGAGTTTTGAAGAAGCGAGGGACCCTTTCCGTTCACTTTGTTATGTCCGCTGAGCATCTTGGGTCTCTACCCCCCCAAAATCTAAAAAAAAACGGGCACGGATAACTAATGGTAATGCACTTACTCTTATAAAAATAGGGATTATGGCAATAGGCCAAATTACCAAAATGTTGAAATATCCCTTTAAGAAAAGCTAAAGAGTGACTAGTGTGAAGTTTGGCTTTTTCTGCCTTGGTTTATGCGGTGTTTTTGGAATTAGTTCTTTTTGTGATGCTGGAAAATGAGTCATCATGATCGGGCGGCCCGCCCGGTCATTTACCATAGTGGAGCACCCTGTGTGGGTAAGGCAGGGTCTGTGGGTGGGGCTGTGTATTGGGTTGGTGCAGTATGTCTGTAGGCAGGGCAGGGTCTGTGAGTTGGGGGTGGTACAGTACGTCTGTGGGCAGGGCAGGGTCTGTGGGCGGGTCTGTGAGTTGGGGGTGGCACAGTACGTCTGTGGGCAGGGCAGGGTCTGTGGGCGGGTCTGTGAGTTGGGGTTGGCACAGTATGTCTGTGGGCAGGGGCAGGGTCTGAGGGGCAATGTGTCTGCAGGCAGGGCGGAGCCGGTGGGTGGGTCTGTGTATCGCAGGGTGGGGCAGCATGTGTTTGGATGTGTCCTTGTGTCTGTGGGAAAGATAGTGTACCTGTTTAGACTGGACTGGTGAACGACCCAAAGCCCTGTGTCGCGACGGTCCCCACTCCGGTGCTGAATGTGCCGCTGGGCTTTGGATTTGGGACGACCTCCTTCGGCGAGTCAAACGCCTTTGCTCCGCTGTTCCCGAACAGGCTGCTGGACCCTGAGGGTCAGACAGAGGGGTTTCACCAGAACCTTAGGATTCCCTGATCAGAACTCCCATCCCACAGCATCACTGTCTAAAAACACAGCTCTCTGTCCAGAACAGACACTAAGTGAAGTCACCAGATCAAGTCAATAACCACACAGCGCATCACAATCTTTGGACATTAAAAACTATAAAGACAAACAATTCACAACGGTGTTCTAACAAATGAAATGAATAGTACTGCAATATCAGATATGGACTAATACATGGTGAATGGTGTGACTACCATAGCTTTAAATTTTTGGATGTCCAGATATTTTACAAACGTACATTCCAGGATAGAAATGTTATATTTCAGGTATATTGCAGAAATGGGCAATTTCACAGTAACCTTTGCTGTTAATAATAATATGCAAATGAGTCTTAAGCCCCATCCTAAGTCATGATTGCATTGGTGTGTTGATTTGCGAATAGAAAAGTATGTCATTGGCCAGAATTATGCAAAATTTCAAGGGTCTACATCCAGAACTAAGCGTGTCCTTAAGTGTCAAAATTTTGGAGGCAGTGGGGCAGGGGTAAACACGCACAAGTTCAGCCAACGTAGGATGGGCTCTCCCACTGAAGTGGGGTTTTTCCTGAGATTTTTTTCCTTTTTTTAAACCTCGCTAGGCATTTTGGGTACTTGGACTAGCATCTTCCCTACTGCTATTCAGTTATGCGTTTTTCTGACAGATTTTCAGCAAAAAGCGTGATATAAATAAACATGGACTGATAGTGAATGGAAAATCCCATTTTTGACCCTGTGAGACACTTGTGCTTGAGGATACTGTGAAATTACCCTGATGGGACCATTCCAGAATCACTGGTTCAGAGACCTCCAGTCATTCTCTTGTAGTTTTTCTGTCAGTTAGGCAATCAAAAAATGATCACATCTGAATAACAAATCATTTCACCATGACTAATTCAGGAGCCCTTCTCCTTGAGGACACAGTATTCAATTTTGCACAGACACCAAAGGTAAAAGGTAGAAAAACAGGTAGAAAAAGACACAAGAAGTTATACATTCAAAACAACAAAAAAAAAATGAAATAAACAAAGCAAATTAACCAAGACTATCACAGATAGCACCGTCAATGCTGTACCAATGTAAGAGAGTCATTATGAGGCTAAGGCACTCCCCCAGATAAGTGAGGGTGACTTGCCAGGATTTTATGGCGCCTGTTATTGCCGATGCCTGGCTAGGGCATGATATACAGGGAAGATGGCAATCTCTGAACCGTTGGAGGAAATGAGATATCGCCCTCCGCGTATTTAAGTGTGCCAGCATTACCATCAGATAAAGTCTTTCCATTGCAAACAACTGCAGACTGAGGATGATGATACAGAACAGTACTAGTGACCTTCATGCACAGTATCATGGATCAAATCTGAAGTCTTCTTTATCCCTTTATCAATCAGCATCTACGGGGGGTGGGTGTCAAAGCTTGTTGCCAAAAATGTATTTGGGATAGAAGTATTCAAGTCTCCATATTCAAATACAAAGTTAAGTGCTGCAATAGCACCTTTCAGCAAGAGTAATACAGTACTGGGCAAAACTCTGAAGCGCCCTAATTTACTTTTATTTTCATTTGATGTTGGATGTTTAATTTTCCAACAATGCTACGCCATGACAGAGCACAGATCTCAACATCACCAAGGCTGCCAGGGAATACTTGAGGAGACGGACTCAAGTGAAACTATGAGCCTGCAGAGGAACTGTGGTTTTTTCTCCAGTTTGTTAGAACAACCCAACAGCCAGAAATCTTAAAAAAATAAATAAATACAAAACTGCATACCAGCATCCCAAATTTTTAGGCAAAGTGTAGTTAACCCAAATATTGATTTCATTTTGTTTGTAACCGTTCACAGCACTTTACAGTACATTTTTCAATATTTAGAAACCTTGAATGAAATGATTTTTGGATGTATCCTCACCACACGGAATTGCGTTAAATGTGCCAAAAACTTTTGCACAGTTCTGTATCCAAATGGCAGGACATGTGCAGTTACAATGTAAACAGAGCAGAGTGCTAAATTAGCATAAAATGCAATGTTTTAATAAAATGTAATAATTGGTGATGACATTTTAATTGAAGCCCACGTTCATTGACTAAGGAATAGTGTGACAGAGGGGTATCTTACCAGGCCGCTTAGCTTTCCCAAAGCCTGAAGTGGACGTGGCACCAAACGGGCTCTTATTTGCCACGTCCTCGCTGGGTTTGCCCCCAAGGCCGCTGAAGAACCCGCCGCCCGTTGTAGAAGCGCCCGCTGCACCACTCGCTCCACAGCCAAACAGCCCCCCGCTGGAGCTGGACGGCTGTGTGAAAGGACACACACACACGCGTACACACAGACAGACAGACAGACAAATGCATTAATGCGTAAACATTCACACAAAGACAACAGAGACAGTGGTAAATAAGTTGTATAGTTCGACCACACAAATCATCTTCAAACAGAGGAATGCTGCTGGCAAATGCATTCAGAGTCAAAGACGAGCTACCTGTCCAAACACTGTGCTGGAGGGGTTCTGTTGGCCAAACACGGATGGGGTGGGTGTGCTGCCAAAAGCTGGGGGGGGAGAGAGTGCAGGTAAATGTGTCACATTCACAAACACACAAATCACCTGCTATCAAGCAGCTGTGTGCTCTCTCTCAGACCGTACAACCACATTGTGCGCACTAGGTCCTGCAGTCAGTTGTTTCACCCATTTCTCCCCGACTCTTATGGTACATGTTCAAAGGCAGCGCGGTATTTGAGCAGGGTGCTGCACTAACCTGAAATATGTTTTAGCCACTGTGGCTACCTGATTTTCCATTTCTTTTGCCACATTAGAGGTCTCTTAGGACTGTGGCTAACCAGATCAAAGAGGTGTTAGCCACATTATTTTGACAGATATAAAGGCATGACAATGAATAAAACAGGAGGCCAGTCAGCCTAGAGAGCTCTGCTAAAGATGAGTGAAATTTTTGTGTCATAAATTAATTTAAAAAATCCTTAAACTATTGCAATATTAATAGGACACATTTGGTAACCAGAATATGCTGTGAACCAGATTGGTGTCTCAATTTATGTTGTATAACAACAAAACCACACAGCAATTTGCAGTCATTTATTTCAATCATCATACCAGCAAGCAATACTAATAACCAACAAATACCCACCAGGTCTCTTGATGAGATATTAAAGGGGACCTATTATGCTGATCCTTCTTTTAATACATATTAGTAATGTTATGTTGGTTGTCCATACTCAACCTCTGAAAAATTTCTAAACATAAGGTACAGGGGTTTTGCCATAATCGAAGAACGTGATTTTGTAAACGTGATTTCCTCTCTGAACAGCTCCCCCCGAGATCTTCACAAGATCTGGGCAAAACCTGACGTCAGGTTGTGCCGTCCAATTAATACAGACCTAGCCACAGCCAACCACGGAGCTGGACCTGCCCACACAGGAAACTATTCTAGCAGGCACCAACAACGGCAGATCATACTATGCCTTAGTAGCCTCTACACTTATGGAAATACAAAAGAAGAACCGCAGATCATTTCAGGTGCAGTTTTGTCAGTGTCTCTCCCAAAGCTGCTTGTCCATTACTTTTGGACACAAAGAAAAACACATATTTTTCTTCCAAAAGACAATGCCACCAGAAATCAGTGGGTAGCTTTTTTGTTTGCTGGCAATAAACAGCCACGGCCAAAGGGAATGTTAGCTGCTTGCGCTCAGCATTTCACCAAAGACAGCTTTGTTAATAAAGGATAATTCAGCACTGGATAGGTGTTTCAGCTGCTTTTCAAACCTGAAGCAGCAGCATAGATCAAGCGCTTGGAGGCTCAAGCTGTAACTATATAACAGCAAATTAAGTAAGTGAAGCCAACATGTTACGGGTGGCTAGCAGGACCGCTAATGATAGTTAGCACTAACAACTGGCCTCAAGCGCAGGCTTTCTAAAATATCTGAAGATAAATCCTGGACTCCCAGACACAGAAGCTGCAAGTTGCTTTTTCTGCTTAAGCCAACCTGATGTGATAGCAAGTTGATTGTGGCTGTAGCACAGCAGCTAACGTAGCCAAGTTACTGTTGCTAATGTTTGTGCTCTAAATATGCAAGAGTGACATCAGGGGAAATTCTACAGGAGGTGTGTGAACATAAACCTCATTTGAAGCTAACTTTTAATACTTGTTTGTACTTTGGATGCTTGGTACAACTGTCCACGGTAAGGGAACTTGCAGTCTGTAAAATCTGTATTGCAAGGGTTTGTCTCTGTGGTTGTTATGACCACTCGGTTACCAGCTACTGCATGTTAGTTCGTGTGCCAGCCGCGTGGCTGAAGCTAAGTAGGTGTGGGCTTGGTCAGTACTTGGATGGAAGACCACCAAGGAAAACCAGGTTGCTGCTAGAAGAGGTGATGGTAGGCCAGTAGGTGGCGTTCTTCCCTCTGGCGGAATAATCCCCAATGCCCCAGTGCAGAGACGGGGACTGAATTGTACTGTGCTGAAGGAGACGCCGTCTTTCGGATGAGACGTTAAACCGAGGTCCTGACTCACAGTGGTCATTAAAGATCCTATGACGCTCTTCGATAAGAGTAGGGGTTCCCCCGGTGTCATAGCCAAAAGTCCCAACCTGACTCTTTCGACCTGCCACCTAATCATCCCCTGATCTAATTGGCTGTGCAATTCCTTTTCTTTCTCCCCACCTCTAGCCCAAGGGCTCCCTTGAAAAAGAGATTTCAATCTCAACGGGACTTCCCTGGTTAAATAAGGGATAAATAAGAATCAATGTGGCAGTTGCATCATAACGTTGCCCGATTGTGGCCACTACAGTTAGTGATCGCTTCACTTATCCATGACCGGGATCAGCCGAATACTTCAAATGGTCAAGCCCTCTGGTGCTACCGTGAAAGCAAAGTGAAACGCAGAAGCTCTACTGTGTCTGGTATAACAAATGATTTGTCTGCACTACCGTGACATAATTTCATGCCCCTTTAGAATTTGTGGCTAATAAAAAGCCGAAAAAGGCGGAGATTAAATAGGTAATTCTTTCCTGTAGAAGTGATCGATTCCCTAGCTCCACATAAGCAACTTGTCCGTGCTAACGGAACTTACGGTCTGCAAAACCTGTATTATGTTCATAACATAACCAGAGCTCTCTCTAGCTGTCGCATACTATCCATAAAGCTTCTTTCATATCGGACACGAAACAAATTTTTCACACGACGATTACATTCAAAGTCAATGCAAAGATGCGTTATGGGCGCGTTAAGCAGCTTTCTCACTGGACGCGAAACTAATTTTTCGCGCGACAGGTTACATTCAAAGTCATGACTGCTTGTCAGCTACTGCAAGTAAGTTTGCGCGCACTGCAAATGAAAAATGCTCCTGGTTAACTTATATGCAGCAATTATGATCGGTATGCTTGTGTTACTTCAGTAAACATCAATGTGACAGTTTCATCATAACGTTGCCGGATTATACCCACGACAGTTGAAGGTAACCGGAGAGGTACAGTTAGACCAGACGTAGGTTTTGCAAAGCTTGGGGTGCGTTTTTGGGTGCTTGTGAAATGATCGCTTTACTTACCCATGACCGCGGTCAGCCTGATACTTTTCCAATATCTGGGCAAGCTCTATGATGCTATCGGTGAAAGCATTAGGGAAACGCACAGGCTATAACCTGTCTGGTATAACAAACGATAACATAAGCAGCTGTTCACACAAATGGAATTTAGTGTCAGTGAAACCTGTATTATGTTCATGACATAACCGGAGCTCTATCTAGCTCTCGCACACTATCCATAACGGCAAACGCTGGTCATTCCCACGCAGAAAGTAAACCATTAGCATGGGCAATTTCCAAAAAGGCTGCTTAGCCTCGAATATTTCATTAGGTCTATACCCATGTAATGCGTTAGGTTCCGGAACTTCCCCGCCGATTCTTTATCAGGTGGCAGACGTGTTTCATGTTTCACTCTGGGGAGGCGGACCCGGAAACACTGCGTTTTGCAGCCTCGTCCCGCCCAACTCAGCCCTCCACAGAGCTGACCAGTCAGAGGTAAGTGGGCTCACGGAGAGTGGGAGCCATTGCAGAAGAGCCACTCCAACGAGGTGTTTCAGGCAGAGACTACAATGGACTACAATTGGGGTTTTTTTTTTTGAGGACGGCAGTATGAGCAAAATCAGGACACTGTTTTGGACTTTGAACAATCAGGAGTACTCTACGAGAGTCCAAGATCAAAATATAACCTTGGAAATAGAGCAAAATGGGTCTCCTTTCATGAAAGACTGAAAAGATTAGCACAAACACAGATTTTCTCAGTCCAAAAAGCTGAATTTGTCAAAAACTGGAATGTAGAATTTCCTAATTTTCGCAGGGGATCTTCATAACATAATGAAGAAGTCTCCCAACAAATTAGACAAAAAGTTATCCGACAGTTTTTGAGATATTAATGAAAGACTGAAAAAATGAGCACAAACACTGATTTTCTAAGTCCAAAATTTCTTAAAAACCAGGACGTAGTTGAGTTTTTTAATTATTGCAGGGGCTCATCAGAACATCATAAGGTAGGTTCACAACAAATTAGACAAAAAGTTATCAGACAGTTCTTGACATATTCAAATGTAAAGTGAAAAGTTGACGCCGGACGGACTGACGGACGCCGGACAACTCGGCATAAGGAAAGCTCAGCTGACTGCTGACAATCGTCAGTCTAAAAAGGCAGAATCTATTTAATCTCTTTGTTTTAATACATGACATACAGCCAGTGGTGAGGAGTTATTCAGTGAAGCCTCAAAATAAAAAGCCCCAGATCTTCAACTTCCTGCCTCTCCGTCATGACCCCAGTGACAGAATGCACAAAAAAAGTCTTAACATTCATTTTCACTTCATAATTTAATTCTTTTTGTCCTTTGTTCTCTACACTTACATTTAATTGACATGAATTATGCCCACCCAAACTGCCACATTTATAGCCAAGATCCACCCTGCCTGCCACACGCCCAATGCCGAAATGGTTGCCTGCCCTGGGTAAATAAGTGGTTCCTACAGACAGAAACTATTTTCGATGTTACACCTTTATGACCACTGCAGTAGGCTGGCCAAATAATAGAACTAAAAAAAAACAATAAGAAAAAAATGAACAAAAAGCAAAATGTCGTGCAGCTGAAAACAAAAACTGTTAATGGCTTGTTATTTTAGCCTGTATTGTTGCCTGTTGTTGTACGTTATATTGTTGGTTGGCGTTCTGTCGGCTTTTCATGACCTGATCACACATCCTCGCGTCTAAAGAGGAGAAAGAAAACACTTTTTTCGCCAATTTTAGTGAGTAATTGTGAGAGTCCCCCTCTACTTTTTTAACTTTGTGGATATAAAGGTGAAGTTTTTTCCTCTAACTTCAGCTTACTTTGGCCTCTTTTTGAGTTGCTTTCTCTCGCCAATTCCACATTAATTTTACTATGAGACGCATTTTAAAATTCAGACGCAGCTCCCATTGGGAAAGAGGGATGCAGTTTGCACTTTAAGTTTAAAAAAAAAAGTACAAAAGTGAGCAATAGTTAAAACAACGATTAAAATAGGTTAACCCCTTTTCAGCTTTCACTTGTACATTTTCTTATCTGTCAAAATGATAGAGGATTTTATTTTCAACTCATTTGACTTTCTGTGGTTATATTGCGCAACTGTGATAGAAAAAGCTCATAAATCCCCAACATGTAACCGGAGACACGTCGGTTTGCCGTCACGTGTAGAAAAAATTGTAAAAGTTGACACCCCTAATTTCAATATCATTTTTGTAAGTCGCATTTTGAAATTTAAATGGCCATGTCAGAGTTGCCTGTCTGAATGCGTTTGGTACATTATTTCTAGTTTCACATTTAGCCTCTGTGTGAATGCGTTCACAATTACGTCACGTTAGACACGCTTAAAGGAGACCTTTTATGCTAAATTTCCAAATTTATATTTTGATCTTGGACTCCCCTGGAGTGCTCCTGATCGTTCAAAGTCTAAAAAAGGGTCTTCATTCAGCTCATACTGCGATCCTCAAAAAACCCCATTTGTAGTCCATCGTAGTCTCTGCCTGAAACGCCTCATTTGGGCGGCTCTTCCGATATGGCACCTACTCCCCGTGTGCCCATTTTCTTCTTATTGGCCAGCTCTGTGGAGGGTGGATCTGGGCGGGACGAGGCAGCAGAACGCAGTTTTCCGGGTCCGCCTACCCAGAGTGAAACTGACACGCGTCTGCCATTTGAGAAGGAATTGACTGATAAATTCCACAATCAAACGCAGTACACGTGTATAGATCTAATGAAATGAACTTATTCTAATCAATGCAACGGAGGACACAGTGCGAAAGTCTGGCAGCTTAAGCTCGAATTGGCCGTCTTCCTACGGCTACTATGGCGAGTACACCGGTGTTTCTACTCTATAGCTAGGATTGAGGCAAAGCTAGAATCCACCCCATTAGAATGGGTTGACAAACCAAAGTGTAGACCGTAGAAATCCAGTGGGTCCGAGTTTAGAGGGAAACATCGACAGTGAGGAGCAGTACAAAGTGGAGCTACAACTTATGGACTGCGTCGGTGAGTATTACAACGACCTGCTGGTTTGTGCGCTTAACTGTGGTGTGTCGTTAGCGTGGAGTAACAAACAGCTTCTGCGCTGGTATACGACGAAGGGGCAAAAGCTCCAGGCTAGACGGCCTTTTCAGAAATTGCCCATGGTAATGGTTCACTTATTGTGTCGGAATGACCATTTTTTCTGCTGTAAAATGGGAGCGATAAGCTGCTTTCACACCAGACGCGAAACAACTTTTTTGCGTGACAGATTACATTCAAAGTCAATGCATTGTCTGTGCATTGACTTTGAATGAAATCTGTTGCGCGAAAAATTAGTGTCGCGTCGGGTGAGAGAGCTGCTTAATGCCCCATAACGCGCGTATTTGCGTCTTTGCATTGACTTTGAATGTAATCTGTCGCATTAAAAATTAGTTTCGCGTCCGGTGTGAAAGCAGCTTAATGCGCCCATGACACGTGTATTCGGTTCTTTGCATTGACTTCGCAAAAAAATTTGTTTCGCCTCCGATGAGAAAGCTGCGATCAAGGATTTACAGAAAGCAAGTTCCGTTACCGAGAACAGTTGTACCAAGTTGTACCAAATTACAAACAAGTATAAAAAGTTAGCATCAAATATTTTACAAAGCCTGCGTTTGAGGCCAGTTGTTAGTGCTAACTATTGTTAGCGGTTCTGCAAGCCACCCGTAACACGTTAGCTTCACCTATATTATTTTCTCTTATATTGTTACTTACAGCTCGTGGCTCCGAGGCTTGATCGATGCAACTGCTTCAGGTTTATCTTTATTGACAAAGGTGTCTTTGGTGAAATGCTGAGCACAAACAGCTAACATTCCCTTTGGCCGTGGCTGTTTGTTGCCAGCAAACAAAAAAACTACCAACTGATTTCTGGTGGCATCGTCTTTTGGAAGAGAAATAGGTGCTTTTCTTCGCGTCAAAAAGTAAACGGACAAGCAGCTTTGAGAGAGATACCTCAAATGATCTACGTACTTCTTTTGTATTTCCAAAAGTATAGAGGCTACTCAGGCATAGCATGACCTGCGGTTGTTAGTGCCTGCTAGAATAGTTTCCGGTGTGGGCAGGGCCAGCGCCATGATTGGCTCTGGTTAGGTCTGTATTAATTGGACAGCACAACCTGACCTCAGGTTTTTTCCCAGATCTCGTAAAGATCTCAGAAGGAGCTGTTCAGAGAGGAAATCACGTTCACGAAATCACGTTCTTGGATTACGGTAAAACCCCTGTATCTTATGTTTAGAAACTTTTCAGAGGTTGAGAATGGACATCCACCATTATAACATTACCTACATGTATTAAAAGAAGGATCAGCATAATAGGACCCCTTTAAACAAAATATTTTCCACCTTCACTGTAGGTTTTTTAGACGCTCAAAAATAACCAAAATCAAGAGCGATGAATAACTTTTTCAAATAAGTCCGGTTCAAAAAAAAAAAAGAAAATTAAGGCATGTTACAGGATCAACTATGATGATTGTGCAACTGATAATATCAAGCACCTTGCGAGGACTCAGGGTACAAACAGCTCAAACCATGCAAAGAATGAGGCTGGCTCTCAATAGGGGGTGTACAGGGTAGGGTAACACTGGCTGAAGAGGGTAGCTCCCTTCGTAAGATGGGTGTGACCGGGTGGTCGGCTGACTGCAGTCAGCTGTTTCGGGCAGTGGCCCACCCAAGTGTAACGTCTTGGCTGGGAAATTCTGGGAATGTCTGGGAAAGAGCCGCTCCCTAGTCTCCGGCCAGACTTCAATCCCTACCCTGGATAGCACCAACCAGCGGAGGGTCAAAAGGTGACCCCTGTGAAACCTAGCTGACCCCTCACCTCTCCCACTGGTCCCACAGGGGCAGTGGCTGTTTGAACCAAACGTTACAAGACGTGTTCTCCTGCTCAGCCGAATTCTCCAGTGAAACCTCCATGCTATAAATGAAGCTGGTTTCAAAACTTCATAAGCATTTATAAACATGCAGTATTGGGCCTCCAAGCGGCTCACAGCTGAAATGTTTGAATCCCAGCCACAACATTACAGGCTATGGCCAGAGATCCGCATGGGCTTGGCAACAACCGGAGCAACTTCGCCGGGGATAACGAGGGTCAAGCAGGGTAAAAATTTGTTAGTTCATCGCTCTCTAGCAACCACTTCAGGCGCATGTATCTGCATAAGCTAAATTGCATGCAACCATATGATAATTTGATGTTTACAGCTCGTAACTGGCGGTGTGACTGCATTGAGCGTGGCAGGATTAATCTAATCGCAATTGTAATCGCAATGTCAAGCTCTGCGATTTGCGATTTAATCAAAAAAAAATGAGAGCGTGTCAGTAGACATTACTTCCTCTCCTAAATTGTATGGAGTCTGTTGACGTTACGCCCACAATCCTATCCTGGGCTGTGTCCGAGTGTCAAAAAACTTCGTCCAAAACACTAATTCCAAACCAATATGGAAAACATCTGAAGATAAAGGAAAGGTGTAAAAGTGAATTACTACCGCTTAGGAAGACAAACGCACTAATTAGAAAATCTGAATGCACTGAAGCAGGCAACGTGATCATGAGTCTACTGCCCATCGCATACGTTTCTTTCCACGATTAGCCGGATGAATGTTCGCCGCTTTAAATACTGCTGCTGCGCAGAATTGTGGAATGGCGTGATTTCCTTTCTTTTCTAAAAGGATACTTAACTTTGTGTACCCTATGTTAAAGGAGGTAAATTAGGAAGCACTGTGACACCTTTCCTTAACATTTAAAGAATTCGAAGGCACTTATCATGGGTGCAGTCATTTCCGGATCATTTTTCAAGAGTAAGGAACTTTTATTCACAAAAAACTATTCAGACGCAGCCCTGTTTGAGCCTCAGCAAGCCCAGGCTGACGGTGAGTTGGTCGCAAAAAAAAACAAGAACTCAACATCTATCATATGGCGATACTTTGATTTGAGGAGCGGCGACGTTGAACAGAAAGACGTGTTGTGTTAAACTTGCAAAGTTAAAATCGCCACATCCCGCGGCAACACTACCGATCCATATCAGCACTTGAGACGCACAGAGAAAAGCATGAAGAATGCAGGCCAGTGAAAGCACAGCAGAGTGAAGAGAAAGAGACAACTGAAAGCCGCTGAAGCCTGATGGTGCTGCTGCTTTTGTACTTTGCAGAAATGCCTTTATTTTTTAACAGTACTGTACAAACTCTTAGGTTTTTGCATAATGTAGTACTTAATAGGTTTACAAAAATGCCTGCAGAAAGGCATCCAAGTTTACAATAGTGCCACTGCATTTGCATTTGGCAGAAATATCTTTATTTTCAAAAAAGGAAAAACCTCTTTTTTGGAAAATGTCATTTTGAAAACAGTGCCACAAACTTGTTTTGAATTTTTTATGCACCTTAATGTTTGCATGTTTGAGTTGAGAAATAAAATAAATAAATAAAGTCCCAGTGTTAATTCAACTCCAGTACAGTTTATATAAGACCAACCCATCCATCCTGGACTCAAGTAAACTCTATAGGAGTTATATTAACACTGGGATATTTGCTGTGCAGAACGATCATGATTCTCTGCATTTTCCTTGATAACAAAGCAAGTAACCTCAAGATACCTTTTTTAAAATTATTTGATCGTAATCGCAAACTGCAATATGGTCCACTATAATCCCAATAGCACATTTTTACCAAATCGAGAAGCACTAGACTGCATATTGTAAAGAAGCGAGGGCTAGTCATCAGTGTCTCAGAGGAATTGTGTGCCAGGACGAGTTCCTTAAGGGCTGATGGGAGCAGGTCGATTTGCAGTGAGCTAAACACTACGCCCGAATTCAGGGAGGGAAAGAAGGGAAAAAAAACCCTGCAGTGCAGAATTTGAAAATTAATCTTTGCGAACAACAGTAAGGGTGCGACACTGAACATCTGCTCATCGAGGACACAATTAAGCTTCGAAAGCTCACCATATGCGCGGAAAGAGCTCAAGCCATTACCGAAAATGGCCTCGGTACTTGATAAAAAAAAAAAACTGACCCTGACTGACATATAAAAAAAAATAGGAGCCAAATTCAAACAGCAGCAGCAAAGTCATTTGACGCGATCAGAAACAGACTGACAACAATTTAGCTACTCATAAGTGCTTGCAATGAAAGCACTCCTGTTGTACCAATAGGGCTGTTTGAGGGCAGCTCTGTAAAAGGAGGAGTGGACATTGAGCAGAAATTATGTTGTTCTACAAACAGGTGTTGGGACACTAGAAGAGGGCAAAAAAGGTGATAATAAAAAAATTTAACACTAATTAGCACGAAAACAACCGTGCAGACAGACAGCTGAAACAGTCCCAGGGTTGGACCGCGTATTTAAGGACAAAAAGGTTCTTTCCATTTCAGCTTTAAACCATTCCAGCTTTAAATCATGTTTTCTGAGTCGATGTCTCGTATTTGTTTCCAACGCCACTGCTGACACTTTGGAATACATTGGCCATTTCTGCAAGTTCTTAAATGATATGCGATTTCAAGGCATAAATATGAATATGACGAGTGAAAGAGGTTTTCTCCTCTTTCCCCCGACTCCGAGCTTCACGCAACACAAAAATAAAGGCTTTGGTCAACATAGAGAATTCATTCAAGATTTTCAGATTAGCCACAGGACTTATGAGGTCTTTCTCAAACAGTGCCGTATAGGTTCTAGAAAGCGTCTATGGAGGGCATTAATCCCATTTCAATTAAAGTCCTCTCTACAAGCCAGCACATCAATTCAGAGATAGAAAGTAGGACTGTATGCAGCAGATTAGCTGATTTTGCCGACAAACATTTCAGAAATGTAGTCATTGATCAGAGTATATAATATACTCTGTCGCCAGACAACTCGGCATTAGAAGAGCGCTGCTGACTGATGACTATCGTTACAGCAGAACTAAAAAGTTGTCGGACAGTTTTTGAGATATTCATGAAAGACTGAAAAAATAAGCAAAAACACTGATTTTCTCAGTCCCAAATGCTGAATTTCTCAAAAATCGGGATGTAGAATTTTCAAATTTTTGCAGGGAATCATCAGAACATCAGAAGGAAGGCTCATACCGAATTAGAAAGAAATTTAACCGACAGTTTTTGAGATATTCAAATTTGAAATGAAAAGTTGATGGCGGACGGACAGACAGACAGACGCCGGACGACTCGGCACTAGACAGCTGACTTTTGTCACAGTTGATCTAAAAAACATTCATACGCAGGCAAAAAAAAAAAAAAAACATACAAACGAAAGCTTGCACACGCACACATACATACACACACACGCGCACACACATACTTGCAGGCTGGCCAAAGCCGAATCCACTGGAGGTCCTGGTGGTGGTGTTTCTGCCGAACATGGAACTCTGCCCGAAGCTGGAGCTCGGCTGCCCAAAGGCGGGGGTGGTTCCCCGTCCAAACAAGCCCGCACCACCACTGCTGGTCGTCCCGCCACTGCTGGTGGTCGTGAGACTAAAGAAGAAGGTGCTGGCCGAGCAGGTGCCGGACGAGCCGAAAAGACTGCCGCTGGATGCCGTGGGAGCTGATGCTTGCTGTCCAAACCCGGGACTCGATACAAAGGCCGACTGGTCAAGGCTGAAGGTGCTGGCTCTGCTGGAGGAGGGTTAGCGGAACCCGCTCAGCTGTCCGAACGTAGGTTTGCCAAAGCTCCATGCTGGCGCCGTCCCAAACACAGCAGACCCAAACCCAGAGGTGGTGTTGGGAGCCAGGGATGGGGTGGAGGAGGGGGTGGAGACAGAGTCAGGAGAGAGCGCAGGGGCAGTAGAGGGGGTGGGGGTGGGAGAGGGGGTGATAGCAGGGGCAGGAGAGCAAGCAGGGGCAGTCGACGGGGCAGGGGCAGGAGAGGTAGCGGGGGGAGGGGCAGGAGAGGTAGCGGGGGGAGGGGCAGGAGAGGTAGCAGGGGCAGTTGCAGCAGAGAGAGCCACGACAGGGTCAGTAGAGGGGGCAGGAAAGGATGCTGAGGCAGTAGTGGGGACAGGGGCAGAAGAGGGGGCGGGGACAGGGGCAGGGGCAGGCTGTCCGAACACGGTTGCTGGGCTAACGGTGGTGCTAGCAGTGAGGGAAGGGCTGGAGGCTGGAATGGGGGATGGGGCAGAGAGGGGTGCGGTTGCCTGGACAGGGGTGGGCCCAGATGAAACTGTAGGGATAACGGTCGTGAGGGCGGAAAGTGCAAGAGTGGTGGAGACCTCTTCCACCTAGGTGAAGATGGAGCCCGGCAGAGAGGACGGAGCCGGGTCACTGACAGTTGCCGCCGCTGCGGATTCTGGGAGTTCAGCGCTGGAGCTGGAGTCTGGTGCAGGGGTCAGCTCTGTGGGAGGGGTCACCGGGTCAGGAGCAGATGAAGGTGGGGGGGGACGGAGTGTGGGCTGGAGATGGTGACAGAGCCTGATCTGGGGGCGTTGGGGAATTTTCTGGAGCCGTGGTGGTGTCTGCAGCGACAGACTGGGCCAGGGTCGGCATGGAGATGCTCTCATCTGTTGGGGGTGGAGTCACGGCAGGAGGAGTCGGGGTTTGAATGCTGGGTTCTGCAGGGGGCGGGGTCTCTGTAGCAGGAGGGGTGGCCTCAGTCAAGACCTGCGGTGGGTCAGGGTCCTTGTTGGCCGTGGAGAGGGCGGTGGAGAGAGGGCCGGCCAGGAGGCTGCCGAACGACAGGGCAGGGGAGGTGCTTGGCGGCACTTTGGTGGCTGCAGCTGATTCTGGCGGTTTGAAAAACCCCGGCTGACAAAATGGCAGTGGAGATGCTAACGTTAGGCAGGTCTGAATCTGCATCGTCCGGAGTCGGCTCAGCCGGCCGACCCTGCAGGAACGCTTCGCCGAAACTGAACTCCGCCCCGTTATCCAGTGGCCCAAAGCTGAAGCCAACACTGGATGGACGTGGCTGCTCCTTCGCCTCGTCCTCTCCCTGCCCCACACGGAGGCCCGAAAATATGCCCAGTGTCTCCCCGCTGCTGCCTGCCCGGGGAGGCTGGGGCTCAACCTTCAGCGCCGCACCCTTGGGCGGCTCAGCTGACATGCTGGGCGGGGGGGGGTGGGTGTGCTGCTGCGCCCTAGGGCCGGGGAGGCAGATTTCGGGGTGAATGGGAACGGTGCCTCTCCGAAAACCACCTTTCCACTGCTGCTGCCGAAGGAGAACTTATTCGGCTGGCTGACCTCTTTACCTGTGAAGACCAACATTTAAACAGATGCAGTTTAGGATGTACCGATACCACTTTTTTCAGACCAAGTTTGTGTACTCACCTTTGGGACATGCCGATACAGAGTACCAAATGAGTACCTCAATATTTATATAAACCACAAGGAAATACTGGCATTGAAAAACTCAATTTAAATCACATTAGTTGAAATATCTAGATGTCAAGATGACACGCATGGTCTTGCTGACCGGACACCCAGGCTGCATTCGAATTCTCTAAATTGCAATGAATTTTTCTCATCAATGGTCATGAACCGGAAAAGTTAGGCAGGTAGCCATGACAAGGAGCACCCGAATTGTCTATTTCATGAAGGGGGCAGTTAGCCCCATAGTTGCTTCCTTTCAGCAAGAAGAAACAGGACCCACCTCGAAAGAAAGGAAAGATCGTATCCAATATATGGCAGCGCATTCGAATCTGGCACATTATCAGTTGGTTACAATTGTCATTGACGGGACTAATCCAATTTTTTGGCAAGAAACGATGCACAGCTAAGTATGTCATGAAAACAGATGTTTGAATCTTTAGGAACGTAAACGTAAATATACGTAAATATGACAATCACAGTTATTAAACGTTAAATTTTTTCAATAAATCCATATTTTCATTCCAGTGACATTGTTAAGTCACCCACAACTTTGATGCTTTGCTTCGGACAACTTCCCTTTCCTCAGCCCTTCTACTGTCTGTTTCCTCATCCTCTGTCCTTTCTAGGCTCTTTAATACTTGCAACCAAACAAACATGAGGTGTAAAAATGTAATGGTAAATTAAAATTTGCTGTATTGCCTTCACAAAACATTTACATTAACAGTTGCACGGGTGAAAAATTTTTGTCAACAGATTAAAAAAATGCTGTTAGTTCAATTCCGACTTAGCAACCAGTTGGCCAGTATGCCTTAATGTAATCGGCTGACCGTTAAGAAACAACAATGATATCATTTATACCAAATATCACGGATGAGTACATTTTTACATTTCAGGAAACTGAAACTCCGTGAAGACAGGCTAGGGAGAAGGGGCAGTAAAATCAGGAGAGCTGAAAGGCATGAAATACAGATCTGACTATTTCATGTGCAATACAATGAGTTCCCTTGATAAATCTGGTCGTGGCACGTGGCAAATACGGACCGCTGCAAGCTCAGTGTAGCTGTACTGACATTTTGGGTTCATAAAGCATATAGGTTTGAGTTTGCGGACTCATGTTTATTCAGCTTCCTCATGAATAGCAATTAACAGCTGCACTGAAAGGAGAAAGGGCAAGTGACAAGCGTTTTTCATGAAAGAGCAGTAACGCGTTCATTATTCCAAAGCGGCAGCTCGCCGGTCCGAGATGCAGATGGGGTTAACACTGTGTTGGTGTCAGTTTTGGTACTGCAGCATTTTTACAAGCCCGAGTGGAGTACATAAATGCAGTATCACTGCCCGATACCAGTACCATTATTAGTGCATCTCTAGATTCAGTGAAGTCCAGTGAGGGGTCAGGGGAGATCACACTGTTCAAGAGCACGTTACGACGTTACACCATTTAATAATGAATTGAAATAAAGGCCTAATTAATTATGGATGGGAATATTTCATCAGAGCCCTTCTCGCGCTCAGGGGCCCCATGACACGCTCAAGCGAGCGGGAAACGCAACGCACCGACCCGCCCTCTTACCTTGAGAGGCCACGCTGCCCTGGGATGCCGCAGCAGAGCACGTGCTCAGAGAGGTGAACGAAAAGCTTGCGGCAGGCCTGCCAAAATAAAGGAAAGCCTGAATTATAATGGAGACGAGGACACTGAACGGTCTGAAGCAGTTCTCAATGAGCGCTGCTCGAGAGTTCAACTGGGCTCGACTGGGAGCGGACAAGAGCTGACTGCATCTGGGTCGCACAAATAGATTCACATAACTTCCTATTGGCGTAATTCAGCCGTCATTGATTCAGGACGACTACGGACATGAAATTTAAACCCCCCCCCCGATTATAAAGGATGCAAATTAGTAAATCTTTGTGATTATAATGAAATAAGGAGGAGGACCTCAAGTTTTTGAACCAAAATTTCAGATTGTACTCCTGGCCCATGGCGCTGCAGTGCTGAAATGCTGAAGTACTTAGACAGGTGCAAGCCCATAGAACCATCTAGTATGGTCATTGCAAAGCATACATTCCCTACAAAACAACTCTGCTCACAGGAGCCAAGCTGAAAAGGAAAGACACAATATTTTGCCAATTAAAGCAGGGTGACCCACCAGGACAGATATGGCAGAATACCCCTGCATTTTACTTCAAGTGAAATCTTTTCAGTGAATCACCATTTGGGCTCACATTGCCTTATTCAGACAGGCCAACGGCTGAATACTAATTCAGGCCTGAAACAGGAAGTGGTCAGTTTCACACAGGAAGTGCTGTGTCTGGGGAAAAAAGGCACTCACGAGGCAGAAAACGAGAAAGGTTTCGTTGTCGACTCTGAAAGGGAGGGGGTGGAGCTGGATGAGGCTGCACCTGAAAAAGAGGGGGAGAGAGAGAGCGAGGGGGAGGGGTGGGGGAGAGAGGTTTTCAAACCAAACTTCCTTGTGACACAGCACAAAGTTCAGCACACCCAACACAAACTTCATGAAAACCAAAACCTTAAACCGAGACGAACAAAAGAAACAAGAGCCATCTGGCAATGGCGAATCCCCCCCGCCCCCCACTTTCATGGATTAACTGCTCAATTTACATGAGTAAATGTACAACAGTATTAAGACTTGATCTAAAGTAATAAGGTAACAAACGTGCCTGACTATGAAATGGCAATCCAGACAATGTTGTGGTCAGCCCAACACGTGTTCAGTGTCCCTGTGTCCATCTGTTGAGGTATGTTGGTGTATATGTGGTCAATCTGTGTTCTACTGTCTGTCTGAGGACATTACCTGTAGTAGTTGTGGTTGTTTGTTGATCTTGCTGTTCATGTTACCGGCAATAACTACAAGAAAGTGGGCTGCCACGAGTGCCAGTAGTTTCCTTGCTTAACATTTTATTCATATAAAAATAATGCCGGGGGGATAACAAACATTTCAAAAGGTAATAAATCAAATTGGACATATTAAACTACAGTTGCAATCAAAATTATTCAACCCCCATTGCAAATTGGGTTTACTGGCAAAATTTACAAACTCTCAGCTGTTTGTGATAACAGAGTAAACAAGAACATTTTAAATAGCTCAACACAACTAATATTGCAAGTGGTTTCTCCAAATTTATCTCAAAATGCCACTTTTAATGACTACTGCAGTCTCAAAATTATTCATCCCCCTGAATAGAATCAGTCATAAGAGCATATTTGCAAATAAGGTGTCGTCTAAATCACATCTAATGCAGCTAATCATGAGCTTAATTAGATGCATCAGGTTTGCTTGAGATAGAACACATCAAATACTTGCACTGGCTCCGGGCTTGTTGACAATGACAATGATTGCATATCAGAAATATGGCTGTCAAGAGAATTGTCCAAAAAGCTAATAGAGGAGATCATTGCCTGGCACAAACAAAGTGAAGGATACAAAAAGGTAGCACTGGCACTGAATGTTTGGAGAGATAAAGTTGGAAGCATAGTTCGCAAGTTCAGAGTTAAAAGAAGAGTGGCTACAGTACCAGGATGTGGCAGAAAGAGGAAGCTATCAATGGCTCCTGAGGAGCACTGAGGTTTCAGGTTGCACAGTAGGGCGCATACTAAGCGTTGAAGGTCTCCAAGTCATACATCACAACTGATCCAAAAGCACAAGCTCTAATATGCTCAAAACCATAAAAAATAAGCCACAGAAGTTTTAGGATACTGTTCTGTAAAGTGATGAAACAAAACTGGAACTTCTCTGGCTTATGAATCAGTGGTATGTCTGCGGGGGGAATAAAGAAGCATATGCTGAAAAGTACACCCTGCCTACAGTAGAGAATTGTGGGGGCTTTTTGATGATCCGCGGCTGCCTTGCTTCCTCTGGCACTGAAAATCTGCAAAGTGTGGAGGGCATGATGGATTCAGTCAAGTACCAGGATATCCAAGGAGAAAATGTCATGCCGTCTGTAGGGAAGTTGACGCTTGGGCATCATTGGACCTTCCAACAGAACAATGATCCTAAGCATACCTCAACATCCTCCAAGGCTTGGTTTCAGAAGAAGTCTGGGAAGATTCTAGAGTGCCCATCTCATTCGCCTCACTTGAACCCCATAAAAAAATCTCTGGTCGGATTTGAAGAAGGCAGTTGCAGCACGCAAACCCTAGAATATTAGTGAACTGGAGGTCATTGTCCATGAGGACTGGGCTAAGATTCCTTGGGAATGTTGCTAGAAGCTGTTGTCTGCCAATGCATCATGTCTCCAGCAGGTCATACCAGCAAACGGGTGTTCTACTGAGTATTAAAGATGCTTGTCATGAAGGGGTTGAATAATTTTCAGCCTGCATTAGTCATTAACCTGAGACTCACCGCAGCAAAATACCTACAACGCCGCGCTAATTAAGTAGCAATATAGTCATATTACACATCAAATGAAACAGGAGAGCCTCTGCTACAAGCACATATTAGTCATTTTTACATGCACCAAGCACAACTCAAACGCCAAGCATATTAATGTTCAAATATCAAAATCCGAGTAGCGTCAGAAAATCAACCCTCTCTCCACATTTCCATGTCTCCCTCTCTAATACTTCATGCTACACAAACAGAGATATACTCTATTCATTTTGGGTATGTCAATTTCAAACAGAAACCTAAAAAAAGAGGCTGGGGCTTAAGAGGTTAAAAGTGGAATTTTGTGTTGAATTTGGAGAAGCCTCTTGTAATATTTGTTGTGTTGAGCTACTTAAATTGTTCTTGTTTGATTTGTTCATTGCAAACAGCTGAAAGTTTGTAAATTTTGCCAGTAAACCTAATTTGCAGCAGGGGTTGAATAATTTTGAATGCAACTGTAAGTTTCACTGACACTGTTGTAGTCGCAGATGGCTTCAGAGATATTGCCCAAAAAAAAAAAGATCAGTGTACTAAGTCCACCTTCACACAAATTTGCATGAAAGACAGAATTTGGAAAGAATTGCAAAATTCTGCAAAGAATTTTTACAGAAACTCCTAAATGTGAAAAGGCACATCATGCTTAACATGTTAATCAAGTTTGGTCAAAATTATCAGGGAGCTTAGTCCAAATTCAACCATGTTTCCATGTAAAGGGCAAAAATCAAAAATTGTAGAAATTCCTAAGTATGAAAAAGCACATCTAGACATCATTCTTAACATTCAGTTTGGCGAAGGTCGGATGTATAGTTTCTGAGATATGGCTCAGACAAGCTAAGGTCCAGTTCAGAATTCACACAAGTTTCCATGGAAACCGCAAAAAAAAAAAAAAAAAAATTCCAGAAATTCCTAAGCATAAAAAGGCACATCCAAACATCATGCTCAACAAATCTGTCAAGTTTTGTGAAGGTCGGATGTATAGTTTCTGAGATATGGCCCGGACAAGCTATGATCCATTTCACACAAGTTTCCTTGGAAACTGCAAAAATGAGAAATTCCAAAATTTACTAAGTATGAAAAAGCACATCTAGACATCATGCTTAACATTCAGTTTGGCGAAGATCGGATGTATAGTTTCTGAGATATGGCTCAGACAAGCTAAGGTCCAGTTCAGAATTCACACAAGTTTCCATGGAAACCGCAAAAAAAAAAAAAAAAAAAATTCCAGAAATTCCTAAGCATAAAAAGGCACATCCAAACATCATGCTCAACAAATCTGTCAAGTTTTGTGAAGGTCGGATGTATAGTTTCTGAGATATGGCCCGGACAAGCTATGATCCATTTCACACAAGTTTCCTTGGAAACTGCAAAAATGAGAAATTCCAAAATTTACTAAGTATGAAAAGGCACATCTAGACATCATGCTCAATATATATGTGAAGTTGCATGAAGATCGGATGCATGGTTTCCAAGATATGGTCCGGACAAGATATGATTACAGACGGACAGACGGACACACTGACCACTATTTCCCCCCTGCATTATGCTGCCGGGGGGATAGAAATGATATGACCCGGACAAAGCTGTTCACTCATACCTAAAAAATCTGCAATCTTCTTGTGGAAAAAAAAAATCTTCTTGTAGAAAACACAAATAATCATAGTGTGTAAAATATCTCTGATGTTCAGTTAAGCTATGCCATAGTGTTTGGAAGATATGGTCTCGACAAGGTAGCTCCCTTGATTAAGTCACTCTTATTTGGTAAGTTAGTGGTAAGGCACACTAACATGGTAATTAGATCTACATATAAAATGTCATGAAGAAATATTAAAGGGTGAGTCAATTTGTTGTCATGTAAACTTAAAAATAAAAAAATCTGAAATTTCTATCAGCAAAATGCACACTTACATGATACATTAGATTTACACGCCAAATTCTGATAAATAAATATTAAACAGTGATTGAGTTGTGCTCCAGAAACGAGCTATACCCTCTTCAGAGGCTAAGTCCCAGCTTGTTGCCATGGAAACACAAAAAATAAAAAATTCAGAAATTCCTAAATACCAAAAGGCACATCTACATATGACACCTGACCTACTTGTCAAATTTCGTGAAGAAATAGTGAACTGTTTTCAAGTTATGCTCCGGACAAAAGAATGTTTACAGACGGACAGACGGACGGACGGACAGACAGAGAGATAGCTATAACGCCCGCACAATATGCCGGGGAGATAACAAAGAAAATGGGTCTGAAGAAGCAAAAAACAATTCACCATTTGTTAAAACTGTGCAAAATGCTTTTCCATGATCCCAGGTTTGCATGAACCTCTCCAAATTCCTGACTAGCCAACAACAGGCAGGATCTACTCTGAGCCAATCATTTGCGAGGTGCCTTTAAAAACCCAAACCTCTCATCAAATTTTTGCAGGTTTTCCAAATTGCCAATTTTGCCATCCTGGAAATAAAAGTAATCAATGTCAGGAATATTTTTTCTTTGTTACATATTTTGGGCTACTGATAAAAAGCTCAATGGGAAAAAACCACCCCAAATTCCTGAAAAAGCTTTTACAACAGGCTGAGCGATGGCACCAGGAGACAGATCCAAGCAAACGAATGAAAAACTGAGTCAGAGGATAAACGACAGCAGTCCCCAACACTGGGGATCAGGTGCACAGGATGCCAACTCATGGCTATGGCCTCAGGTAGGACCCACAACTGGAGGTAAGTTGTCCTCCATTAGGCTTTCCGAGAAGCGTCAGGACCAAAAAATTCAATCCACCTTGATGCCTTCATCTTCGTCTGCGGGCATATTTGAAGACGCTTCAACACATGTATAGTAAGCTGACATCTTTCTGAATGCCAGGACCACTCCCTGATGCTAAAGGTGACAGAGAGACAACCATGCACAAATATCACATTCATCATCCAATTGGTCAGAATGAGCACAATTTTCTATGGGTACACTTCGGAGTTCTATCAGGGATGCACAGACCTCCGTCACAATCCTCTGCGGTAACCCTGATGACCTCATGCCAGTCATCTCCTCGAGCACAGCTCCCGGTGTTCGAGTGACTTTCATCTAATGCCCCAACTTCATGCAATCAGTCTCCCATAAGCAGGTGCCTAGGCTCGCCGAGCGCAGCGAGAGGCTTTGCAGGACAGAGTGATAAATCAATGGTTCTTCAAACAGCCACGACCACGGCATTCCACTGGGTTCGAGAGCAGCTGCAAAACTGAGGGATGCACCAATCTGACTTTTTTAGTCCCAATACCGATGCAGATACCGGGGCTTTAGGTATCGGTATCGCGTGCCCATCTGACACAAGTCTTCATGGAATAAGCTTTATGCCTCACTCCATGGAGAAAACTGGGATCATTCTTTTGCATGAAATGCAACATCAGGCTTGACTTCAGCATTGCTTTCTCAACCTTGTAATACAGAATGTGACAAATCAATACATGATTATAAATGTGCACCTGCCACCCTGCGCTCTCCTGAGAGATGTACCCTCATTCACTCACTTGTCTCTGTCCCCTCTCTCCCTCTCTCTCTTTCTCTAACTCAATCTCTCACGCCCTCTCCTTCATTAGCCATGCCTGTGCCCTTTTGGCAGTATTGTAGTTGGTTGTGTGTATAGCTGCTTGCTGTGGTATTGGCAGGAATACAGTACATGTTCATTGATCAAAGTATGATTGACTCTGATATCGCAAATATTAACCAAAAGGTATATTTCACCTTTCTGTGATTATTTGTGCATGCATATTTTGGTGACACCTGGTTGTGAAGGCTAGTGCTCAGATTCCATCCATCATTGTCCATTTCAGAAATGTAAAATAGTTTTAAATATTGATATTTGGGTGTGAACACCTCCTTTAGAGACTATTATTGGTCCATGATCCCAGGGTGGTGCCCTATTATTATTTAACTCATTAGTAACCCTACTCATAATCATTTTTTAAATATCAATGCCATTAATATTTGTTAAACCAAACATGCTACTCCCAGTTGCCCAAGAAGAGAAAATAGTCAGCCAAAGAGGTTAATGCCGGCTGTTCGATGACTGGGAATCAGTCCCTCCAGATTCCTTTCCAGTCTATTTGACGGTGCCTTTGATAAATCTTGCAAACGGCACATGAAAGGGCAAGAAGCCGCAAATTTTTTGAAGAGAGCCCAGTCCCCCATCTTTGGCAGGAGAGAGTGTGGCAGGTTGCCGGGAAGCTGGCATTCCTTTAAAACGCTCAACTAAAACTTCCAAAAATCAGTCCAGAAAGAGCCCCAAAAGCAATAATAAAAGTTGGAGGTCAGCCCATCTATACCAAGCACCTGGCCTAGTGAGAGCTGCTGCTGAACTGTGGCAGTGAGGGCATCTGAGCCGAGCTCAAAGTCTGGGGCGTCCCGTTCTCTTGACCCAGCTGAGGCAGCTGCTCACAGAGCTGATTGTGGAAGTCAACTTAACGACTCCACATCCCTTCTGGGTTCATTAACACCCTCCCACCAGGGAGCTGAAAGCACAACACCTGCTTTTTCTGTGCCACTGATCTTTCCAGGTTAAAGAAAGAAAGAGCTCGGTGCGTCAATATCCTTGAGAGTCAAACTGAGCCCTCGTCGTGGCTACTTTGAAGCTCCCCTGCAAAAAAGAGCTCAGTTCTTGTCTTTTCCCATGTGGTAGTCCAGCCAAGATAGGATTTTTCTTAGCACAAAAACCCTTCTCAATATTTTATTAATTTCTTTTTCAAAGGTCTGAACTAACCTTTTCTGTTGAGTGAAAGGTTCACTGTTACACAAATGTCGTATTTGAGCCCTTACCCATCGCCCATCATTGCATTAGTGTTCCAAATGCCCCTCTCTCCCCCTCCAGCAATCCCAACAACATAAAAACCTCTCAAAAAAAGCATCGTCTTGTGACACATGACTATTAAAATGCAAGCGAGACATGGCCCTGAAAGAAATGGACAGGCGCAGGTCAGCTGCAATGAGGTGTTCATCTATGTAACCAACTGGATAGATGGAGCTTCCCACTAAAACACGGCGTGAGCTTTTGTGGCAAACAGTTACAATCAGAATTATTCAACCCGTGTTGCAAATCAGGTTTACTAGCAAAATTTACAAACTTTCAGTTGTTTGCAACAAACAAATCAAACAAGAACATTTTAAATGGCTCAACAAAACATATATTACCAGTGGCTCTTCCAAATTCAACACAAAATGCCACTTTTACTGACTACTGCAGGCTAAAATTATTCAACCCCTTCATGACAAGCATCTTTAATACGTAGAAGAAAACCCTTTTGCCGCAATGACCTGCTCGAAATGTGCCGCTTTTGGCAGCATTCCCAAGGAATCTTAGCCCAGTCCTCATGGAAAATGGCCTCCAGTTCTCTAATATTCGAAGGTTTGCATGCTGCAATTGTGTTTTTCAAATCCTACCAGAGATTTTTCATGGGGTTCAAGTAAGGCAACTGCGATGGGCACTCTACGATCTTCCCAGACTTCTTCTGAAACCAAGCCTTGGTGGATGTTGAGGTATGTTTAGCATCATTGCCCTTGTGGAAGGTCCAATGATTCCCAAGCGTCAACTTCCCTACAGACGGCATGACATTTTCTCCTTGGATATCCTGGTACTTGACTGAATCCATCATGCCCACCACACTTTGCAGATTTTTAGTGCCAGAGGAAGCAAGGCAGCCGCGAATCATCAAAAAGCCCCCACAATTCTCTACTGTAGGCAGGGTGTACTTTTCAGCATATGCTTCTTTATTCCTCTTGTGGAGATACCACTGATTCATAAGCCCAAAATATTTCAGTTTTGTTTCATCACTTCACAGAACAATATCCCAAAAAGTCTGTGACTTTATATGGTTTTGAGCATATCAAGTTTGTGGTTTTGGATCAGTTGTGGTGTATGTCTTTGAGACCTTCAATGTTTATTATGTGCCCTACTGTGCAAACTAAAAACTCAGTGCCTCCTGCCTCCCAGTCTTGCTGCGGGTCTCCTGCAGTCACTTGAGGGTTTTTGACCACCCATCTCCTCAGGAATCTGGTGACAGCCATTGATAGCTTGCTCTTTCTGCCACATCCTGATACTGTAGCCACTCGTCCTTAAACTCTGAACTTGCAAACTATGCTTCCAGCTGTATCTCTACGAACATTCAGTGCCTGTGCTACCTTTTTGCATCATTTTCCAAATTTGTGCCAGGCAATGATCTCCTCTATTAGCTTTTTGGAGAATTATTTTATTATATTTCTAACATGCAATTTAATGTCACTTAACAAATCCCTTGTTAGTGCAAGTATTTGATGTGTTCTCTCTCAAGCAAACCTGATGCAACTAATTGAGCTTGATTAGCTGCATTAGATGTGCTTGAGACAATACCTGATTTGCAAATATGCTTTTATGAGGGATCCTATTTGGGGGTTGAATAATTTTGAGACTGCAGCAGTCATTAAACATAATGCGTTGCTGAATACCCCTCGGCCCGTTCAAGATTTCCAGCCTCAAGGTCAGAGCGCTAAGGTGAAAGGTGAAATCCAGCAAAAAATGTGACATTGCACATCTGTGTATTAAAGTGAGTTACCAAACCGAATTTGGTGAACCTGCAATCAGTAGTTGCTGAGTACTGACCCGTACAAGATTTCCGGCCTCAAGGTCACAGAGCTAAGGTCAAAGGTCAAATTCAGAAAGAAAAAAAAAAACCTGATGTTGCACATTTATGGGTCAAAGTGAGTAACCAAACCAAATTTGGTGAAGCTGCAATAATTAGTTGCCAAGTACTGACCCGGGACAACATTTCCAGGGTCGCAGCGGTAAGGTCAGAAGTCAAATCCAGCAAAAACCTGACGCTGTATATCTTTGGGTCATAGTAAGTTACCATACCAAATTTGGCGAAGCAGCATTAATTAGTTGGCGAGAACTGACCTGAAAAATATTTTCAGGTTCAAGGTCACAGCGCTAAGGTCAGAAGTCAAATCCAGCAAAAACCTGACGCTGTATATCTATGGGTCATATAAAATCACTATACCAAATTTGGTGAAGCTGCAATCAGTAGTTGCAGAGTACTAACCCGTACAAGATTTCCTGCCTCAAGGTAACAACGCTGAGGTCAAATCCAGCAAAAAACGTGACGTTGCACATCTATGTTTCATAGTGAGGTACCATACCAAATTTGGTGAAGCTGCAATCATTACTGACTGTGTACTGGCCCGGACAATGTCATGGACGTACGACAGACGACAGACGACAGACAGACGCGCAGGTGACGACAATACGCCTCCAGCAGAAGTTGGCTGAGGGGTAAAAATGGCATTTTGTATTAAATTTGGAGAAACAACTTGTAATATTAGTCATGTTGAGCCATTTAAATGTTCTTTTTTAATCTGTTTATCACAAACAGCTGAAAGTTGGTAAATTTTCCAATTAAACCCAATTTGCAATGGGGGTTGAATAATTTTGATTGCAACTGCATGTCCGATACAGTTAGCTGTACTAATGCTGTTGTCCAACACTTTTACCCAAGACTACTGCCAAACAAATTCCGTCCAGAAATTCATTTGCTGAAGTCAGAGTAAATCACACCCCACCTCCCGCCCTGAGGAAGTGCATCAGATGCAGCTGCCATATCCAATTCTGAATCATATCTGATTTCTTGCTCACAACTACAACATTTTCCAGCAACAGCCAAATCTGGGCTTCATGTATTATCGTTCAATTTACTTTTGTGTATATGAACAGGAGGATAGTTTTTCTCTCGGACATACTTAACTATCACTTCCTGAAAGCGTTCTTGCCAGTTCGATACGCGTAACGTGGTAACCCACGTTAACTTCAGCCCCATCAGCAAACAATATGGATATTCTCCACAATTACCGGAGGAAGCTAACAACTTCTTCATTGGCTATCCCTTCTCACTCGCATAACATTCCTAATGTTAATGGTTAATTTACGTTGAAAAACATTAGCTCTTTTGCTAACATTGCGACCACAACAGTGCTTTTACAGCTAACATCTCATACAATGCTGTGGCCAAGCATTCGAATTGCAAGAATCATGACGTCTTACCCAAGCAAAAAAAAAAAAAAAACATTCTGCAACGCAATGTTAAATCTTTAGACTTACATCTAAACTGAAGAGTTATTGAGGTGACAGGAATCTTGATAGATCGTATGACTAGCATCCTCTCTCCACCAACGTGCAACATCGACCATAACGGACAATAGAAGACAGCGATCAACGCCTTTGTCACCTTAATAACTCTTCAGTTTATTTGTTAGTTTCATATTTCACGTTGCGTCGTGAAGTTTTCAACCTTGCAGTAAAAGCGAACACTCATTTTATGTCATATCACCGCGTTGCATGATGGGATGTATATGCTGGCATAGTGTCCAGTGTTTACATACTGTAATATTTCTTCAGAAACAGTACGCATCTCTCGTACTACTGGTTTCATACTAGGATTTCGGACATACCAAGAAGTCTCGCATGACGTTTTCTCATACTCTGTGGTCTGGTCGTATGGAATTTCAGACACAGCCCTGACATCGCCTTTTCTTGATTAGCCTGACCTTCCCCACTCGAGCTGGTTATGTGCTCAGCCAAAGCAGTGGACTACTATAGGCTATCATGAAACCTCTGAGGTGTTATACATGTTAGTCTCAGAGCCATAGGTAACCTTCAGTTGTGCAGGGGTAGAGAATAAAGCCCAGGACTCCTTTTTGACGAAGCGAGGCCAGAACTGATGAGAAAGCCTTTGTACGCTCCGCGTGTAATTGTGTCATCCAGGAACAGCGGCAGCTGGGTCTGACCGTGAACCAACTGTGATTTTGACTGCCTATATGCTCCCAGAATTGCCTGCCTATCAGTATGTCTGAGAAGTTTGAGTACAAGGATTGCAAGGCCAGTTCAACTTGCTTGCAAAGTGAATTCTGTTCACTCTCTCCATTTCGATGACCCCACTGGAGCGCAGGGAAGGAAACTAGATGGGAAGCCGACGCCATCCACACCTTCTGCAGTCTCCAAACGCAGGTTGGAACGACCGTTCCTGTCCTCCAGTTCAGCCATTTGTCATTGTAGTCGAGTTATATTGGCCACCAATTCCGTAATGTTGTCTCAATTACATCTTTGCGTGGCCTGCAAAATTTCCATGCATTTGCTTTGATTAGTGGCTGCAATGGTTAGCGATGCCATTTCTGTTTCCATATGCTTGAGTTTGAACTGAGAGCGATCCAAAAATTTTCGAATGGCTTGAACATCAACACACAACTTGCTCTATGTATCCATTAAATCTTCCATAGTCGGTGAAATGCAGCTGTCAAAAGCTGAAATTGGGTAGCATAAGCGCTTTGTTTTTGTCGCAAACCAGGCCTTCTGGCATATCACAGGTCATGTTGATGCGTTTCTTGGCCGATTTTTTCAAGATGTTTGTCGAAGGAGAGAGTGTATTGGGAAGCATTTTATTTACAGTTTGTTTCTCTGTTGAACTCATTTTCAGCTTAACCTGGGTGAAGGCCCACTTTGAAGCTGCAATGCAGTAAATACAGCTGAAACTCGGCGAAGGCGATGTGCTCATCTGAATTATGCAGCCTTTAGGGATAAAGGCCAAACCGGAAGTCATCTTTGTACCATTTTCAATTAAATATAAAGTTTAAAAGATTTGCCAATGGTTCCATTCAGGTTTTAATTTACATTTTACACAATGTCCAAATGGTTTTGATAATGGGTTGTACATAATCTCACACTCTCACAAAACTGACGGGTCTCCTCGATGTGTAACTGCACCAATTTTAACTTCACCTTATGAGTTTGGGTCAGGAAGCCACGGCTATTGCACATGGCAATATTTTTGAGGCTTGCAATTGGCCTACAAAGTCTTATGTTAAATTAAACCCATCATTGTTGCCTGTTGTTTGGGCATGCTCTTGACATTTAAATTAGTTTTGCATTTTCTTGCATTACGACTTTTTCTCAAGAACAAAGGAGAAAGGGGGAGATAAAAAAAAACAGTTTTTGAAAATACTTAAGTACATGTAGATGAGGCCTCAAACTCCACACACTGTGCAGTCCGAACACACTCTGTACACAACGCAAAAAATACTTAAGAAATAAACTGCAATTGAATATGCATATGGACTTCTCCGATTCACTTGTCTCCTGACAGCCCCCCTGCACCGACTCAGGGCCAATCAGATTTCAGAGTCCTGGAGGCAGAGAGGAGAGTCGAGTCTGACGAGGAGTGCGGCGGCTCTACTAACCGAACACAAAACTGGGCTGTGTGGAAGCTGCACTGTCGCTGCTCTGCCCGGTGACCTTCAGAGCATTCTGCACGGAGTTTTCCACACGTCCATCCGAGCCAGGGAAGGGGGGATGAGAAAGAAAACAAAATAAATTGGATGGGCTGAGGTTAATGAAAAACTGACTGTATTTAGAGTGAGAACTTGGATGCAGGTGAGATGAGGCTTCTACTCACACGAGAAGAGAGAAATCAAGGAAGAAGGAGAGAGGAAAGAACAACCAGGAGAGAGCAAGAGGGCAGAGATGGAGGGAAGACAGTGAGGCAGGAAAGGCAATCAACACAGAACATGCACATGAAAGAAATAATGGGGAAAAACCTGACTAAAAGCCTGCAAGCAAGTGTGTGCGTGTGTACGCGCGCGCACGCGCGTGTGTGTTTCCTTGGGGAGAGGGGTGTGCGTGTGTTTCTGTGGGGAGAGGGGTGTGAGTGAGCTTGTGTGTGTGTCTGTGGGGAAAGTGGTTTGAGGGAGTGTGTGTGCACTTCCACCCTGTGCAGGTTCCATGGCCATCGATCCCAAACTGTATTCTCCTAACAGGAAGGGGTAGTGTGCGGATCTGAGGCATAAATAACACTACAGCAGCAGCAGGAGGTCTCGTCTGGGTAAACCTCTCGGGAGAAAGATAACTTCTCACAGACGGGCTGGATCGGTTTCCGCACAGTGATATCAGAATCGCAACGATTCAATGCGCAGCTCAAAATTGTTTGTGTCATAACAGTGTGGTTTACAGTAATGAAAACAGTCATTTCCTGGCCTTAAACTGCACAATATATGTTATGGAGGACGATTCATCCAGTCCGGAAGCATTCCTTTGCGTCCTTCAGCCAACGCATACTCAAGAACTCTGATGAACCGCACGTATGCTTAAACCCCTCAGGGAGAATGGTAGCGACTCATAGTCCAACTGACTGAGAAAATATAATGCAATTTCATCCGAGAAACTAAACTTGAAGAGCAACTTCACCTCACCCTAAATGCGTCGTTGCCATCAGGGTACAAAACTCACCATCTTAATTTTTAAATAACCAAGATGAGCTGGCCACTAGTTAACAGTAAACCAGGGCATCAGCGGAAGCGTGAAGGCCATGGTCAAAGAAATTACTTCAGCTACAGATGTATGGGACTACCATCCAAGAAGCAAAAAGTTGCAGAAAGTAGCAGGGGTGATATTCACTCACTATTAACATAAAATCAGAGTGAAAATGTCATAGAAATATCATCAAGAATGCAACAGAATCATCTGGAACAGGATACCCCCTGTAATGAATGAGGAAAGAGGAAGAAGTGCTTACCCTCTTGGCCTGATTGGAGGACACAGATTGATTGATGGGGACAGGGGATGCAGAGCTGTGAATGACCGAAAGGTTTTGGTGTAAATCAAAAGGAATTAAGCAAAATGCACAAACACTGTTTTACTCGAACAACCCAAGGCTTGAAACCGCTAGTTGGAAAATAATCAAATGCAAGCCTTGTAAAAAGTTTTTTAAATAGTCCCATCACACAAAAGCTGGGTTGAATTGGGATTAAGCAAAAAAAACAAAAGCATTCATTTTGTAGTCAATGGACACAATACATAAGTATTTGAGGATTGCAGAAGAAGAAAAAATGCTAACAAAATGCTTCATGTCTTTCTACTCAAGCCAACAGTGGCCAGTTGGCCGTATGTTCATACACAAACACGTTAACTCCGAGTCAACAAGTCTGCACATAACAATTCATCCCTCATCAAAGTGGCTCATGTTCCATTTCGTCCAACACAGCGGCAAAGTGCTGGCATGTGCCATTGTGACAAGATGACGTTATTTGTCTCATCAGTCAGCAGTCATAATGTTTTGGCTTATTATTGCAAGTGCGCTCACACCGTTTGCTGAAACATTGATACAGCTCATCAGTTTTTAAAGCGTAGTTTGTCCTTAAATGACCTTAAAAGCAAGTCTTACTGATGTACTCCAGGTACGACCCAGATGAGCACCTGGAGAAGGGAGAGAGCACTTCTTTGTACTGAATGATTTATTGCTGGCTCGCTCTCGCTATAATGGAGGAGTATAAACTATCCCTGCAGAAACCCAGAGATTCAATACCCCAGCAGCACAACAGCCGGCATATTCAAATAATCCTCAATCCCCTCTCAAAACCAGCATGTTCGTACGGCGGCCCTGACATGCCACGCCCCAACAGAGCCTCTCGCTGCAGATTTACTGCTCTGGCTCCAGCTCAAGGTGACGAGCCCCGAGCCCAGCCACACTTCTGAGCGCAGGGACCAGCTGGAGGCTCTGTGGTTCTTTTGCCGCAGGGACTTGAAAATGGGCTGCAGCAGTTCACATGAAAATGCACTTGCAGCTAAATTACGAAACGCTACCATAGTTGGATTTATGTTTTGTTCTGTGCAATAGAGGTGTGGCCCACCAGCTTTAAATATCTCTGAAATTAACTACAACCTCAAATCAAAAAATGTTGGGATGGAATTTTGAATAAAAAATTTAACTGAAAGCAGCAATTCACAAAATATCTTTGACCTGTTTAACATTGAAAACAAAACCAATGCGCTTCCTCAAAATTGAAAACTACAAATATGCTGCATATTCTTCATTAATGGTAAGTCAGGACTGCAGGTAGGCCAGCCCACCACCTGCACCCTCTTCTTACAGAGCCATAATTTTTTAATGCATGAAGGGTACAGTTTTGCATTGTCTTGTTGATATGAGCATGTGAAAAGATGTCATAAATTCAGCGTAAGCTGCTCCAAAATCTCTGTGTACTTTCATCATTAATAGTGCCTTAATGGAAGCGCAACTCATCCTTGCCGAGGGCAACCACACAAGCTCATATCATAATGGAGCATGCATTTTGGACTTGTTGCTGGAAACAGTCTAGAATATCTTTTTCTCAATATGTCGTCAAATTTTGGACTAAGTAGATGAAATATGTAAGGCCTTTGCAGCCAGACTTTGTTGAGGGCTCCAATGAATGATTTTGTAACTTAATATTATTTTATTCTTGTCTCATTGACTTCTTACTCAGGTACACTCCATTCTCCTCCTGTAATATTCTCTATCGTTTCTTTGATGTACACTTTAACTCTCCCAAAATGTATAAAGTTCCTTTTGTTTTACTAAAAAAAAAAAAACCCCTATGGACAACTGTGGATATATAACTGCCCAGATATACATTTATACATTGATGTACACTTTGTAACATAAACGGTTGTCCAAAATAAAGAATTGTGAAAAAGAATATTTTTCTCATTTGGTCAGGAGCACAAAGCATAACTTCACAAAAAGATTGGTAATATTGACTGGCCTAAGCACAACGCACGTTTTCATTGTGTGACGGTCAATGGCACAGTGACGAGCCCTGAGAAGCTGGCGACGTTTCAGGATGCCGCTAACATGAGTTCCCTTTTGCTCAAAGTTTGAACTGGCATTTTTGGATGTAACTCCGTATTACAGAACTTAACAAAGGTTAGCCAAAGTAATCCTGAACCCATGTGCTTATATCACAATGATATGTGTCATTTCGACACAGCTTCATGTATGCATGATAGATTTAATTAAATGATCTCATGAGATTTAGAGTTTTGATTGATTGTTTTTCTGTGCCGAGAATAATGGAGAGTTGTGCGGGGTCATTTATGACCTCAGAACATACAAATGTGTTTTGACGATATAGTCGGAAAAAAATTCTCTTATAAAGGGAATAAGTCAGTACAGACGGAAATGGAGAGAGCTGGATTTAGAGATGAGCAGAGAGAAGGACTTGTTTTCTTTTCTTTTACTTCAAAACATGATCACTGATGAATCATAGACCTGTGCCTGTGGCAACACTGGACGATAGCTGTCATGTTAATGAATTCAGTCTGGATAGACAAGGTATCCTAGAAAAGCACAAAGAGGGAGGGGGCCTGAGTGAGCGAAGGAGGAGAGAGTGTGAGATGGAGAGAGAGAAAGAGAGAGAGAGAAAGAGAAAAAGAGAGCGAACGGATCAGTGGACACAAGGCTGCTTACGTCATGAGAAGCAGTGCCCTTATACAGCTGACAGAATTGAACTAGACCGTCCCTGAAACCAGGTGCTTGCCGCAGTTACTCAAAGGAATAAGGCTTTGGCAATATGCTAACTCACAACATATGGTACAGTAACATTACAACAATGCTACAAGAAAGCCACATGCATGTGATGCTGACACTACAAAAAAGTTACTCACACACCAGCTCTATATTCATAAAATGAACATTTCAAATACTACACATAACAGAGGCTGGACTTAAAACACAAAGACTCCATGCATATGCCATCTCAGCTGCAAAACTGTAAAGCTGACCCTTCTGCCACCCCTAGAGGGCGCTGAAGAGTGCAAGCAGCAGAGCATGAAGGGCTCAGGAGAGAGTGAATAATTCAGTGCTGCCAGCGTTAAGACTGCATGGCAGAGGCTGGTGTGTCGAGTGAGCGCCACAATAGCGTGCTAAAGCTAGATCCTTCTTCAGGAGCTAGCCGGTGGTTTACCTCACCGTCCCCATGAACCTGGCGAGATAGTGCATACGAACACATGGACACGTGAGGCCGGGTTTCACGACACATATCGATACGCCATGAACAGCACTGTCACAGAACTATCGCCATGGAAACAGCCTCAAAGTAAACAACGCCATCTTTGAATTGCACGCCAACCATGCTGTCTGGCATCTTATGAAGAGTTTGGAACCTCAACTTGGGCGCAAAATTCACTGCACAGAAACTAAGAGGCAAAAAAATGCTTCTTGTAACTCAAACCACGACGGAACATTGTTCAAAATCTGATAGATATCGAGATCCCAAAATTATGGCTATATTACAGCCATGAGTCACAATTCAGTACATGTGCGTCCGATTGGTCCAGGCAGCTTAATATGCGTTTCCTTTTCTTTTTTTTTTTTATTTATTAAGTTGGCATCTCCTGCCCCATGTGAATCTAGAATCTCCAATTAATTAACCAACTACACCCGGATGTGACTCATTGCCATCTTGGGCCAGTGAAGAATTTGCGTTTCTCATCTAAAAAACGCACCTGTAAGCCTCTGTACATTTTGAATCCAGTCAGCTCTAGGCTGCAAAAAAAGAGGGATGATGGAAACCACCGTGCTTACTCAGATATCACCTCAGAGTCATCTGGGTGAAGAGTAAGAGGTGCTGGAGGGCAGAACAATGCTGGCCCAATAGACATATCCAATATCTCATACCCCGAACGGCAATGCCAATTTGTCATGCCAGATGGATTCAAACAAATACCATGGCATGCAGCAAAAGGCGCCAAAAAATGTGAAAACAAAAAGTGGACAGATGTGAAACATGGAGAATGAAAGAGGAAATGAAAACATGACAAAATTAACCAGATTCTGCTCGGTGTTCCAGACCCCCTCAGCCTGACCGTGACATTAATCAGGCTTCTGCAGACACCCAATCTCAGGGCTCCATCTTCCCAACTTTTGCCACTAGACAGACGGGGTAGTGACATATAAGTGTCACGAGCCCGCAGAAGATTTTACATGCCCAACTGAAAAAGACTAGAATATCTTGTGAAATTTAATGGCACGGGTATAAACTTTATTAAAATACTTTATGTCAATCAAAAAGAAATTCAAATAAATAAAGTTTAAATAAAACCTTATAATTTCATACATATTATGTTCAAACACTGCCAGCCAAAAAAAAAAAAAAAAGATAACTCGGTCGCCACAGGGACCAAGTCATGCATCACAAAATGGTCGCCGGCAGTCATATTGGACGTCCAAAATTTCCGAAAATTGGTCTTGAGCATTGTCAAATAAATATCTTCGCCTGTGCAAAATAAGAAACAATTCCTGTTATAATTGTCGCTTCCAGAGCCCAGAACAGAAAATCTCTGCGCGCGGCGGCAGCCCCGGAACCAAACCATAGTATCTCCCGACTATCGTCGTCGAGAAAAAAAAAAAAGGGGCACCACCTGGATTTAACAAAGCAAAGGGGTAAAAGCCTTACATTGGATAATTACCAATTAATAATAATTCTCATTATTTCTTAAACAACCAAGTCAGATCATACATATCCTCTAGGGCTGGGACGATTCTGAATCGATTCTTTAAGGCGTATTACCACTATGTGCTGCCATGGGGCGAACATCCAAGCTTTCCCTTTTCCTTTATTAAACCCGACGCAGGTTGGACGAAAGTGCCAAACATCAAAGGGCATGTGAAATGCTTACGGAATGTCTTCCACCTTGTGCATTTTTTAGATGCTTGAAATCCAGGGCGATCTGAAAACAAATCTCTTTATTTTTATTTTATCATTATGGATCTCCGAAAAATGCTACAATGAGAAATGAAAATGCAGATGAAATGCAGAGTTGGGATATGGTGATGTTGAACAAGGATTTTTTTTGAAGTGTGATAAGATCTCTTGCCGTCATGGGGTCACGTGTAATTTCTTGAAACAGACACGCCTGAAGCGGCACGATTTAAAATGCCGTCGGGAAGAAGCCCGAGTTTAGATTTTGCCAATTGCAGACGCTCCATCCTTCCCTAAATCTGCACCCGTGCACTTGGCCTAAGTAACAATCAAGCAATTTCAGAAGCCTATAACGATTAAGATGTGCTGGTGCAAAGCAGACAAACATAACGGGGCATGTGAAATGCTTCCGGAAAGAAACTTGCGCAAGAAATGAGGATAGGAAGGTGGAATTTGTTTAGACCTCTGATAAACATATAGAGATCAATAATACGGTTGGATTGCATGAATATTTAAGATCATGCGTAAACTTCACTCACCAGCCGGGCGAGGAGTCTGAGCTTATCTGGCCTCCTGAACGATTTTCCGGTCGCCACGGATCTTGACCAAGTTCGAAGATCGAGCCCTGCAATTTGCATAACCTGCTTAAATTTGAGGGCTGGCCCCGACAACGGTTCAGCAGCTAGAGCGGTAACAAGTGATGGTGACAAGTGGTAACAGACAGACGGATGGAAGGACACACAGATGGCAGAGTGGATGACAATGCACCATCTGCTAGAAAAAAACAGCCATTAGAATTTCTGCTGACCACTGCTTACAGCAGGAAGTCTCCAACCAAAGTATAAACCAGAAAGTTCAATAATTTTGCACAATGGGTATAAAAGCGGTTGGAACAGTAAATGCATGGATGATCATGTATCTTCATTTAAATTAAGCACCTAAGACAGCTGTAACAGACAGAAAACTTACCAAAAAGAAATTTTAGTTTCAAGGTTACAGTGGCATGGTCTTTATACTTAATTACCCTAAAACAGCAAACATATGAAGTATGCTTTAATTCTAGCCTGAATTCAACGCTCCAGTCGATGCACTCAGAGATAAGCTCTGGAAACAAATGTCAAGGTCAAGATCACAGCGTAAAGGTCAAAGGTCAAATAAGCTCAAACAACCAATCTGGCATGTTTCCTTTGCCTCAAGTATACACGTGGCCAATCTGGAATAGCAAGCACCATATAGCACTGTGTAAGAGTGATGGAGAGCCACCCATCTGACCCAACAGCGCAGGGAATGATGATCGTCCACACAAACTATCGGTTTGTGGACTGAAAAGCGTACCTCTGTAGAAGTGTGTGAAACGATCCCAGACTCACTCAATTTTTCAGGCTTGTTGTAGCAAAATTTCTACAAAACACCCACTTAAGGAGCACCTTGTTATTACTATCGGCTGTTGAGTATCAGAGCAAAAATTAGTCTGCCTACTTGATGATTTTCAGCCTCTACAAGCGCATACAATATTGAAAAATACTTCATGATCAGGGACTTACATTTTCTAGTCTTGTTACTCTTTCACCTAAGTAAGCAACATCTCAACATTGTAATTTTCGTTTTTATTTTTTTATTTCCTCCTAATCAAAGCTAAGAAGTTCAGCTTGTCACAAGCGGACTGGCACTGTTAATATGGGTTAACTTGTGAACCGTATCCTCTCATTTTAATCGTGCTGAAATATTCAATTTGAAAATACAGCGTAATTGTGCCTTTGCAGGGGAATGAAGACGATCGCGCTGCCGTGAGGAAAGCAGCAGAGTCACTGGAGAGCTGAAGCTTTGTGACATACACAGCACTTGGGAAATGTAACCTTAAAAACCTACCGCTTACAGTAAAAAAAACAATACTATTTTCAGTGCCTTGCCACACCATTAGCTTATTACATCCAACATGTTTCGCAAGTGTCATGACAGAATTGTGAACAATAATTCAGCAACTGGCATACTACAGCAGAATCAAAATGCAAGTGAATTGGAGTACATGACAGATTATCAAATCACTTGAGTCTCAAGCAAATACACTTTTTCCATACATTCCATTTATGTCTCCATTGTTAAGCATTCGGGCCAAAACTGGCAGGGGCCATGTACTGATTTCGAGCAACGTATGCAGCTCCCATAGGGCCGTCTCAGCAGAGGTGGCCTCCAGTTGTCTGTGCATCTCTGTTCTGGCCCACATGGCAAATAAGGCTACAGCCTCGTAGCCCCACAGCTATTGCCCCTGCAGCAGCATGGCTATGCCACCTAAGCACCTCGGCTATGCCCACCAAGCACTGAGGCTATGGCTATCCAAGCATTGCAGCTTTACCCTCATAGCACAGCCGCGACAACCCTGGGCATTACAGCTATGTCCCCAGTACCCTGAAAGCACGCTTAGAAAGACTAAATCTGCCTTCATCTGTTGGTCGCCCCCCCGGCTTGTTCCATCTGCAACGTTTCACACGCAACCCACAGCTGCTGCAGTGCACAGCTGCCCCGTTGCCCCTCTGCATTAGCCACAGCGCTAACACCACTGGAGAGCCATTCATCGCCAACACCAACCACACGCTCACCGTAGTTGACCTACAGTGCCACTGCTTTCAATCCATGGTCATATTTTTATTTGAAAAAAAAAAACAAAAAAAAAACGGGGAACTAAAGTGTGTTTTTACTCGCGAAAACAAACGTCTCCCCCACCCCCCATCCACCCAACCAACCCCCCCTAAATAGCCAAAAGCATCAGCTAAGTGGCAGATCAATGGTACGACAAAATATCGAAATTTTAAGCAGTTTCTGAGTTATAGTCTGGAAATTCTTTGAGAACGCAGACATTGACAGGAACCAAGCCAAAAACAACAATATGGGGGAGGGCGTAAGAGGCAAAATAAGAACTATTGCAGGAGATCAGCCTCTCTGTTTATCAGACTGAGATTCAAGCATAAAGCCTAATGACCTTCCTCTTTCTCAGACAAGGATTCAAGCTCAAAACCCAGTGCCTTTCAACACCCCTGACAACTGCAATACAGGAGTCCAAACATCCAAACAGCCCTTCTGGTAATCAGACTAAAAATCTTCTAATCAGTAGACTAGGGTCAGAGATTCAAACTCAAAGCCTTGTGGCCATTCTGATTCTCAGACTGATTCAAACTCAAAACCCGCTGGCATATTTGGTCCTCGGTCAGAGTGAAACTCAAAACCTCCGAGCAATAAGGTCAGTTTTCTGAGCTCTAATCCACCAGTCCGTTTGAAAAATGAATACCCATAATTTTTTTTTTTGAGAAAAAAAAAAACAAATAATGTTTTCTGGTATTGAGCTAAGCAATTATCTTCTCCCAAGTCCACACCCACGGAAAAGAGACACTTCAGCAAATGGCTTCCTGCTACAGAGAGATATTTTGAGGACAAAAAGGATTTTAAATTGCATAGCACTCTGATAAAAACCAGATTAATTTTGCTCCGTTACGCAGATGTATTATCCTGTATTACAGTTCTTGTAATGAGGTCACAGATTGTATGATAGTCTGCCTAAATTCAGTATTAAATGGGATGATGCAATTCCTCAGTATTAAGAAATCCACTCAGTTATGTGAAGTGAGTCCCAGAGCTCTGGAACTCCGCCTCCCTATGATCCCATTGCCTCAACCAGTTCCGGCCAGCCAGAATGTCACAGCAACCCCATCTGCACAAAAGTAGCCAGCAAATGGAAATCCAATGTGGACAGCATGAGGTTGTGTCGAGCAATTTTACAGCTACGCATCGCTGGGTTTTCAAAAGTAACACCCCTCACTTACTGTTGGTGGAGTCCTTTGCACAAGAGTGGATTGATGAGAGTAATTTGCTTCTGAGGAACAAAATACAAGAATGAACTAATCGGATCGTGCGCATGACCAGCTTTAAGCATCTGGGATGCTTTATGGAGAGCAGAACAGAAAAATAAGAAAGCTTTACCCTGAAATAAGTTTGGTTTATTTACAGTCTGTCAACTCGTGGGGAGCCCAAAAAAAAATAAAATGCGCTTCATCCAACCAATAAAATTTTTCTATTGGGGGGGGAACATTGCATGGTCCTAAAGTATCAGGACAGTGATGCTAAATGAAAGGGGCTGCATATTTCTTGCATGGAAAGGATGAGATGAATGCAAATACAAGCAAATTAAGGTAGATGATAATTTTACCCTCAAATTCATTCCTTCTAAATCTCACCCTCTGGTGTACAAAGTCGTACAAACAGCGAGAATTACCACCTCAGAGATGTATGTCTCCGCCAACCTGTGGAGTTGTGAATCACATCCACGTCTGCCCAGACTCAAATAAGTCATGATGACTTTGACTGAATTTAGATAAAGGTATTAAGTGTCTTTTTTTCCTGGCAAAGTAGAAGTTACCATTCAATTGACATGTATGAATCTGGAGAATAATTTCCAGTGAGAAACACAGTTTCTTCACTCAGAGACTTTTTACAAAGAAGTACAGAGGACTGATAAACAGCTTTGTCTGCGTGTGCTTTGTGAAATTGATCGCAATGATAAAATAATTTGTTTATAAGTGGGTTTAGTAACTAAATCAGGGTCTGGGAGGGATGAGTTGCTTTTTGCCTTCTACAAATGAAGTCACCATTTAAAAACTGCATTTTGCGTATAATATTGTCTTCAAGTAAAATTAACTTGATGATTCAAAACATTCAATTGTTGACTAATATGCAAAAATTGAAGAAATTGGGAAGGGCGCAACTACTTTTTCACAGCGGTGTATACGTTTATGGGGACTGAGAATGGGACAGGCGTAGATCATTTTAACCTGACTGACAAAATTTGATCTGTTCATCCTGGAGTCCCAGCAGACATTTGTGCCAAATTTGAAGAAATTCCTTCCATATGTCCCAGAGATCTGACGTTCATAAGATTGGGACAGACGGACAGACAACATAAAAGTAAAAAGCCCCTGCCACGGCTCTCACCGCCGCGGAGCCATAAAAACCACCAAAATCGAAATACTTCAGGACTGCACTGTCAATGTTAAGAAAATTGCCCTGTAAAGCAGACATTACCCCTCAGCACCTGGATTGTTTGGAATAAATATAAATTGATGAAGACGTCGTCAATTTATCGTCCGGAACACAAAATTCACAATGGCGGCTGTGGCGGCCATACTGAACACCCAAAGGCAGTCAAAATCTACAGGCTTCTGCAGGTACACAAGACCAAGCAACACAGCAAAAATGGCATCGATTGACAAAGGCATTTTCAGGTTATCAAGCGGAATGCACAAGTTTATGGGACAGATGGCCGGACATCGCACGCAACGACAACTTAGCTGGAGTAAAGGCCTGGATGCAAAGATGTTGAGGATATTTAATGTACGTCAGGAAATTGCCTTTTCCATAGCAGGGTAACAAGAACAGTGACTGCGGGGTGGGTGTGCCATGATTGGCTCAGTCACGGCTTGCTCACCTGATCGTCGTGGGGACAGGCTTGGGTTGGCCCATCTGGTTAAGCTCCAGCACATTCACCACCTGGGGCACAGTCTTCAGGGTGGACTCAGTCAAAGATGTGCAGACTGCTGGATCACAGATGGAGCAAGAGGGGGAAAACGAAGCGTCACACAATGTCCTACAACATCACACACAAGCACAGCCTACACATCACTGTGCAACTGCAACCTGGACAACTTACCTGTTTTGCCTGCTATTGAGAAGTGCACGACTGGGGAAGAGTGAAACACACTCCAGCCAATAGAAAATTGGGTTCATCTAGACAGAACTTTTGGGAAACATGCCAATGTTGTGGGTAATGCAGCTGCCCAACAGGAAGATGGATGTTATCCCTGCATCTGTGTGGAGGACATGGGCACCTCAGCTATTGAGCGTTCTCAGGCTTGCAAAATAGTATTAGCACACAAAAATGAATAAATAAATCAGCTCTAGGGTGCTGCCATGCTGTAGAATTGAGAGCCAGAGTCCGTACAGTAGAGCCGTTAAGTATTTAATGGGCGGCAATGTGGCACAGTGGTTAGCACTACTGCCTCACAGCAAGAAGGTTATGGGTTCGAATCTGGCCTGGGGCCTTTCTGTGTGGAGTTGGCATGTTCTCCTCGTGTTTGCGTGGGTTTCCTTCACCCATAAAAACATGTATTAGAGGAACACTATATAGCAATATAGGTATGGCTGTGTGTGAATGTTTGGTGGTGGTCAGAGTGGCCGTAGGCGCATACTGGCAGCCATGCTTCCGTCAGTCTGCCCCAGGGCAGCTGTGGCTACAAAAGCATACTTTACCACCATCAGAGCGTGAATGAATGATGTATCCATTGTAAAGCGTCTTTGAGTGTCCAGAAAAGCGCTATATAAAATTGATACATTATTATTATCAATTATGCATGTTAGATTCATCCATAAAAAATCTCAGTTATCCAAATAGCGAAGTATCTTGGTAAATAACAAGTGTTTGCCACCAACATGGCAATATCCACCCCGCCTCAATTTTGTGTGTCTGTACGGACATACGGACGGAACCCGATGCTATATCCCCCGCTTCGCGCTAATCGCGCAGCGGGGGAAAAATACGGGAAACGCACGGACAAAGATGAACACATCTTGAGCACCGACCTTATATTTTTATGTTAAAGCTACCAATTGATGCGAAATGAGAACAGGATATGTTTGTCCTGTACTGGAATACTGGAGCAGCCGCTCTCAAGGAGACCAGGAAATGAGTCCTGAAAATGAGGTCGGACTGAGGCCAGTTTTCTTACCTCTGGATCCAGTGGTTTCCATCCACAGTCCTAAGAAATAATTGTTTGGCTAATTGAATACTTCCCAAGTAAAGTAAGAAACTGCAGAGAATGTGGGCAGCGACAGCACATATGCATCCCCCAACCCAGCCCACTGTTCTCCACCAGTAGAGCCCAGTCATGTGCAATGGAGGGTCATGAGTTTGCAAGTTTTCAGTCCACCAAGTCATTAAACCAGATAAATTCATTGCTCAGCCCACTTTCAAGTGGAGATGAGTGAAATCAGCTGGCGCAGTGATTGGTAGGACCAGCAGACTCTCAGCCCTCCATGGCACATGATTTGGCACCACAGACTTTCCAACAATTGTTGAATTCACCAGTTCCCCTGAAGGCTATAATGTGACGTTTCAAACTCAGTTAAAAGAAGGAAACCTACGCGATTTATACTAGTAGGAAATGTTCCTGGATCAACATCCCACAATTCAATCCTGAAACATTGCGATCAACCAATCACAGCCCTCTGACATCACTGCACTTTTCAGTCCAAGTAGGTACTGAACTAATAAGATGAAATATTAATGGCTTAAAGAGATTCGTAGTTAAAGATTTTGTTCAATTTTAATGAGGATTTTGTTCAATCAATTGTACCAACCTCAATCTGGGAAACTTGCAAACTGCATTCTGAAAGAAGCAGCACAGTGATGATACTAGAGGGCCGTGAATGGTTGACCACGATGTTAGTCCGGGATAACAACATGGTATGTTGAGTTGAGACCAATGTTACTCACAGAGCATGTATGAAGGATCGGCATTCTATGTGAGCGAATAAGTGATGTTTCCTTTACTATTGCTGTAAAGCTATTATGAAGTCTTAATACATACAGTTGTCATTGTACTGAGATAACACCAGGAACATGTTATTAAACATTTAACATGTTTGTTAAATCATGCCTTGCCTCTTCTTTCGAGCTCATGAAAAGTACCAAAGTCTTTCGTCTCCCAAACCCACTCCAAACGCCATCTTAATCCCTCAATGACCTCTTCACTTGCCACAGTGACTCCAAACCTTCATTCCACAGTGAAGCAGAGCAAAGTCACCAAATTTAACAAAGAGAATTTTACATTACATTTAAACAAAATTAATGCATACAGGAGTACAGAAAATATCCTGCTCATACACTCCCATTTTTATGGCTGGATATTTTATTGAAGCAATTCAGGTCAAACAGCAGCACTTTAATGAACACACCAGTGATGCTTCAACTATGTAATTATGGCAGTAAGCCCAGTTTTGTGCCCAATGCCCTACACTGAGCCCATGGTGCTGCAGGAGAGGTACTGTAGCACTGTTCCCAGTCTCTGTCTGATGACAACTCCAAGAGGGCAATCATGGCCAGACTATGAAGAACCGCGCAACCTCAACCACAGCTGGGTGATCGAGAACCGTTTGCCCAAAAGAACGATAAATAGTGAGACAGAACGGTATATATTTGCAAATATTTGACTTGCTAAAAAGTTTTGATGTAAAAAAAACTATTGTCATGGAATTATTCTGCAATACAAAACCACAGCGTGTAATGATATGGTTACATCTGTAGCCAGGGAAACTCATTATCATCATCCATTATGTTTGCTCCTGTTTTTTTTTAATCTCTCATCAAGGCAATCTCTGGTGGACTCCCAAAAGAAACAGAACATGTAGGAAGTCCAGACTTTATAAATGCCTGGCGGTCAGCATCCATGCAAATTCATGAGCACCTGACAGTAAGTGAAGGACATCTCATGTTTTGCAGAGGACGGCTCGTACTGCATGTATTAAGGACTTCATAATTGCTCTAAAATAATGTCCAGTCAACTGTCAAGGGAAAAGAAGACAAATTGAATATGTAAGGAATTAATTAGCATATCACAGCCAACTTTTAATTTAATTTGCATTTTAAGACACCAAACTACTGGAGAAGAAAATCTGCTAAACTGAAGCACATTCTGTTTTTTCACCCAGCATGAATAATCAGTGTTCCATAAACTGGCTGTTTGTCAGAACAACCAAAACTCCACTGATGCTGAAATTCTGACTCGGCGCAAATCAATGCACAGCGGCAAAAAAAACTGAACACAGAGAGCTGCTTTCATCCTTATTTACAGTTCAATACATGGTTAGAGCTTCAAAGTGAAGATCCCTGAGATATTTTGCATAGAATGGCGCAGATGGATGAAGGAATTTGAATCCTGCCGTTGAATCCTGCCAGCACTAGCATAAGAATAACTTGTAAGAACAGATGAGAGCGAAGGGAGGAAGACAATGAATCCAAACTCAAATCTGTACTTGTCCAGCACAGCCAATGGGCAGTCATGAGCAAAAGACCCAAAAACAGCCCGAAGGTCAACCTATTTCAGGCCACTTGTCTTCCACATAGTACCAGTGGACTCCAAACGCCGCTTATCTAGAGATATATTTACTATACAGTACAGCTGGCTATGCGAGAAAAAGCTGACCATGAACACTGCATCTGGGGGTAAAATGGGAAGAAATGGAGGCACAGAAAACGGTCAAGATGAGGATGCAGGATAATTAAAATTAACATTATTAAAAGGTTATGTTCCACAAAGTAAGCAGCCACTAGCACCATCCTAAAAAAGACACTGCGCTAAATTCGACAAAGTTCAGTAACTATAATAGCAGTCAGTAAGACCATCTTGAAGTTTTTCATTTTTTTAAGAAAATCACCCATGTATTTTTAGAAAAGCCCCTCTGAATTAATCAGATGCGAGTCAGAACTGAAGAAAAAAGAGGAGAGTGATAAGTATCAGACTTCTGAAATACAGTAAGTTACATCCATTTCACAGGTGTGGTTGATAAATTATTTAATTAATTGTATCCCCGGACGACAAGTAAGGGATACTATGGATCAGCAATCCCTATGCTACGTCCGGCGCCACCGTCGCGTCCGGAGAGATCTCTTGTGAGCGCTCTAAAATTCAGTTCTTTATGCATTCTTTTCATATTTGGCATGGTCCTTGTGTGGGATGAGGTCGCAAAGCCAATCGATTTTGGGAGATATTGCTTTTGGGCATCCAGGGATACCCTTCAACGCGCTGGCGACCGACTGTATATGCATGTTTCACATCTCTCTCTACACACAATTTTACAGTTATGTCGTGCCATCTCTGGTGCTGCTCTAAACATACATGGGAATTGAACTGAATACCATTCACATAAATACTCATATCTATGGGTATTTTCACATCCATGAGGGGTTGAAGATAACCACTGAGGTACCTGGCTTTTGATTGGCCATCTGCCTGCGGAGGGCTGCATTTGCAGCGGCCTGCTGTGCGGAGACGGGCGTGGCTCTCTCAGTGGGCGGGGCTCCGTGCTTCACTGTCTTTGTGGTGAAGGCCGTGCTGTCTGCTCCAGAGGCGCCAACCTTACCAGCCTGAGCTGAAAGGAAAAAAGACAATAAACACCAAGAAATAAGACAAACCGTTTACAGATTCATTACAAACACCAAAAACAGCACTAATATAAAGCATCAGTGGCCCGCAAAGTTAAAGTAATAACAGTGTACAGCCATGTGAGGGAATGGTCTGACTCATGAATCCACAACTGACCGTAACGCTAAACATCCAGCAGTCATCACCTCAGTGTACAACCACCACACTGAGCCACATTTGGCATTGGTAATTGTTCCAATGTGTCCATTTAGTATCAGAGGAACAACTTCTATTACGTTAAAAACTCAAGGAACTAAAACCTTTGTCAGGCATTTCCCCATCTAATACATATTGGCATTTATAATGCTCAAGTTTGGTTTAAACAGGCACAAACACAGAAGCAAATCTCTGCCTGTCAGTGGGACACATCTCCATTTCACACAGATGCACAGAGGCAAAATGGTTAGGGGTGATTCCATCTCAAATGAGCCAGTGGCAAAATAATTTTCCACTATTTTGTCTAAGATTTTGCTGAAGTTTTAAATAGATAGTTGGCACATGTGTGAGAACAACAACCCTCAGTTTTGGGGAGTCAATTCCCTCTCCCCTCCAAGTGGCAGCCATCTTGAATTTGGACCTCAGGGCTCGCTGCAACATGCTACACCCCCGTTTCTGAAGCCCTTTTTCCTAAACAACTCAGCACAGAAACATGCAATGATAACGGACATTGGTGTATAAATGACACTTTTCATTAGTAGAATCAGAATCTGTAATTAGATTGGTGATATATCCAACAGTCACAAAGATAAAAGACAAAGCTCAATGCTCAGGGTGCCAGACTTGTGACCCAACATTAACTTCCAGGCTGATGTCTTGAGATGTTGCACTAATACAGCCATGTAATTTTACCTTCTTAAAGATGCCATGATTCATTTTTTATGTGCACCAGCTCCTTCTTCAGCAAAGCACCTCCAACCCATGATGCTGCGGCTAGATGATGGTTTTCAGCTTGCAAGCCTTCCCATTTTGCTTCCAAACATAACAACGGTCATAACTGCCGAACAGTAACATTTTTGTTTCATCAGACCAGCGGACATTTCTCTAAAACGCAAAAGCTTTGTCCCCATGTGCAGTTGCTAACCGCAGCCTGGCTTTTTATGGTGGTCTTATACTAGCAGCCTTTTCCATGCAGACCAGCTCTTGAGGTTATGTCAATATAGGACTCGTTTCGCAGTGAATAAACCATCTTTTGTTCCATCTTTTCCAGCATCTTCACAAGATCCTTTGCTGTAGTTCTGGGATTGATCTGCACTTCCATCGCAAGGAGACAGAACACATTCCTTTCCTGAGCGGCGTGATGGCTGCGTGGTCCCCTGGTGTTCACACTTCCGCAATATTGTTTGTACAGATGAACAGGGTACCTTCAGGCCTTTGGAAATTGCTCCAAAGGAAGTCTTAGGATGCTTGCTGATCTCCCAGACTTCATGTCATTTAAAACAATTAAATTTTTCTCCTTTGTTTGCCAGCTTCCGTTTTGGCTTTTTCTCAACATGCAGGCAACAAGAGCAGCATCCTACAGGGGTCACTTCACTGTTGCAGACACTGCTGGGTGCTACTCAATGACAGGGCCAGCTGAGGACCTGAGAGCTGTCTAATTCTCAAACTGCAGGCTCTGATGTCATTTTCATTTGCACGCTGAGCTCTCAACTTCCACTTTGCACTTGAAAATTTGGGACTGGGAGCACAGCTGAACAGACAAACAATACCTTCAAAATCCTAAACAACTCTGCTCTTACAGTGCGATTCACGTTAGGCCAGTTCTGCCCAATAAAACCATGTGGCCTGAAACCGCGCCACCCCTCCCCCTATCCTACCAGGAGATATGCTGGGCCCGAGGCCAGAGGCCACTTTGGTAAAGTGGCTGGACTGTCCCCCAAAGCCAGGCTGGATGGATGGGGTGCGCACTACGGTGGGGTGTCGTGGCGTCACGGAAACGGGGGGCATGACTGACTCCTCCTCTTCCAACCCGTGCAGGTCCTCGGATTCCAGCTGCTGCGATAGTGAGGAGGTCGAGCTCATGTCATCCAGGTCCTCGTAGTATTTGGGTGACAGGAAGGCGGACCGGGACAGGTTAGCTGTGGGGGAGAAACCGGGCTGCATCAGTGATTCGCTTAGTAAACACACTCACTGTTGGCTCAACGATCTAAACAGAAGCCCAAAGGCAGCTTTGCGTCATGGCAACATCACTAACAACATGACACACGCGCGCTCCATTATTCCTTAATTGAATTATAAATGGAAAACTATTCATGCCTATTCATGCCAACTATTCTATTCACGTTCACTACTATTGCAGCAATCATTAATTTAATTTGATTTCAGGAGCATGATTGCCATAACTTCTTCACAAAAATATTCTTTTAAATCATATCTGACAAATCTAACATTCTCAAACTAATTTTGGAGATTGCCATAAGAATTAAACTAGATTGACGTTCTCAGGGACCCCAGCTAAAGTATCTCCCCAAAATATTCCACATCCTCATTGACACCATTTTACTTTTCCAATAATCTATAAAAATGCCTCCCATCCAATGTATTCTCAATTACACTTTCATTTCACATGACACGTACACCAAACCCCAAAATCTTCAGTTAAGGACAGGCAGTTTACATTTTCTCATGAAATAAATTTTTAAATAAAAAACAGCCTTCCTCATTAGAATGTGTGACGGCTGAGTCAAATAAAAGCATAAAGCAGTGGTGTAGCCATAAAACTGGAACTTCATCAAGCAGCAGTAGAATCTGCAAGAGCAGCATGAAGAGGAGGCTCGAAACAGTTATAAAATTTGACCAATATAAAAAAAACAAGCAGTGCCAGGCACAACAAACTCCGCCCCTTGCGCATACTTTAACCTACTTGTACGAAATTCAAAAGGGATCAAGCAATCCCTAAACTCAATTTGGGGTGAATGCGCCCCTTAGTTTTGCTGCTAGGGTGTTAACAAACAAACACAGGAACACAGAAACAAACCGAACCAAAAACAATACCCCTTGCCCTTACCCTTCGGGTGGGGCAGGGTAAAAATTGATGACTGTTGGTCGACATGCTGTGAGCAGTTAGAGACACCAGCAGCGTCGGCAACTAAAGCGCTGCCAAAGGTTACTCCAGTGAGGAGTAACATATTGGACTATAATGAGGAGCAGTTATCCGTCTTTACATCGAAAGGTTTGCATTGTTTTCATTTAAACATTTGCAGCTTACTGCCAAAGATTACCAAGGTACGTGAGCTGGCCAGAACAATCAACGCAAGCATAATATGTTTCTCAGAGACATGGTTAGACTCTAATATCACTGATTCCGAAGTTGAAATTGAAAACTTTTTTATTGTTCGTAAAGACCTGAATAGAGAAGGGGGAGGGGTTTGTATATTTGTACGGTCTGAAATTGATTTTAGAGTAAGATAAGATCTGGTTAATGACAACCTGGAAGCTGTGTGGATTGATATTTTACTTCGAAAGAGCAAACCAATTTTGTTTGGTGCTGTTTATAGACCTCCTCATCAGAGTGACTTTATCCAAAGTTTAGAATGCGTATGTGCTGGATGTCATGACTTTTTAAACCGGGAAGTTATTTTAATGGTAGATAATAATATTGATGTGCTAAATACAGATGGGCCATTATACAATGGCTTTTGTGATTTTCTGAAAATGCATGGTCTAACCCAATTAATTAACGTCCCAACCAGAATAACTGAGCATAGCCAAACTGTTATTGATCATATTATGGTATCTGACACATGTAAAATCCTACAAAGTGGTGTCATTGAATATGGAATTAGTGATCATTTTGTCACCTACTGTACCAGGAAAGTTAACAGGACCCCATTTAAATGTCATAAAACTGTGAAGAGCAGAAGTTTAAAAGGGTATAATATAAATAACTTTCAGGACAAACTTAAAAATGTAAACTGGAAGGAGATTACCAACATAGATGATGTTGATACAGCATGGGACCGCTTTCAATCTATTTTTTTTGGAAGTACTTGATAAAACGGTCCCACTAAAAGAGACCAGGATAAAACAGAGATCTCAGCCTTGGATAAATAATGATTTCCTGGATACCATTCACCTAAGGAATAAAAGTGAGTTTAAAAAAAGCAAACTGCCTGCTCTTTTTAAAGACTAAAAAATACTAAGAAATAAGGTGCAGCGAATGGTAAATGAGGCAAAAAAGGACTTTTTTAGGACAAAAATTGAGGAGAATAAAAATAACCCTCAGAAATTGTGGGCAACTCTTAGATCTTTGAGGACGAAAGAGAACCCAAAGCAAAAGCAGGTAAAATAGGCCGAGACATAAAAGGGTCCATATCATATGATAAAAGGTCGGTGGCAAACACCTATAACGGTTTCTTCACAACAGTTGCAAGTAATCTGGTACAGAAGCTTCCATCTACCTCTGGTGTTTTTAGTGATCCACAGGGGGTGCTTAAGTTTTACGAAGAAAGGGGAGTCAAGCCAAACACATTTTATTTCAAACAGGTAACAGAGGAGCTGGTACTAAAAAACCTCAAAGGCTAGAATCCTTTCAAGGCTACAGGCCATGATAACATCCCTGCAAGGTTTCTCAGAGATGCTTCTGAAATAATCACTTCTGTTTTAACCCATCTAATAAACTTATCTATTGAAAATAACCACTTTCCCAGTAAACTATAGGTGGCAAGAGTAATACCTTTATTTAAAAAGGGGCCCAAATCTGATCCTGGAAATTTCCGCCCTGTATCTGTCCTGTGTTCAATATCAAAAATTATTGAAAGGATAATTTGTGAACAAATTGACAGTTATCTAGCTGAGCAGAACCTGCTATTTGACTTTCAGTCAGGCTTTAGAAAAGCCCACTACACTGATTCCTGTCTTCTTTTTCTTACAGATCTTATTAGGAAAGAGGTGGATAAGGGACATTTTTGTGGCTTGGTGTTAATAGACCTTCAAAAGGCCTTGGATACGGTTCAGTATGATGTCCTTTTGAACAAGCTCAAGGCTTTGGGATTTTCAAATTCAACTCTTCAGTGGGTGAGGTCATACCTATGTGGCAGAGAACAGGTGGTGGATGTGGAAGGGACCTTGTCCTCACCTCTTAAATTAACTTGTGGAGTTCCCCAGGGGAGTATATTGGGCCCTCTCCTTTGTTTGTTATATGTTAATGATATACAGGCAGCTATAGATTGTAATTTGTTTTTATTTGCAGATGATTCAGCTATCCTAGTCACTCATAAAGAGAAATCAGAGGTGGAAAGGCTGCTTAGTCATGAACTCTTTAACCTCAGGGCTTGGTTAATAGACAATAAGCTGTCTCTCCACCTTGGGAAAACAGAATCAATTCTTTTTGGGTCTAGAAATAAACTGAAAAAGTCGTTGGGTTATAGGGTAGTTGTGGGTGATATTGAAATTATGGCCAAGGAAGTGGTCACTTAGGCTGTATAGTAGACAACAAACTATCAGGGGAGTCTATGGCCCAAAGAGTTATCTAAAAGGTCAGCCAAAGGACTAAGTTTCTGGCAAGCATATCCAGTCTCTTAGATAGCGACACCTTGAAAATCATGGCTGATGCTCTTGTTCCATGCCATTTTGACTATGCCTGTACATCTTGGTACACTGGCACTACTAAAGGCCTCAAAGACAAGTTACAGATCTGTCAAAATAAATTGATCAGAGTGATCCTAAAACTCCATCCATGAACTTATCTCCTTCCTAATCATTTTTCTAGTCTCAGATGGCTTAGAGTGGCGGAGAGAGTTTCCCAACTTAAATTGTGTTTAGTTTGTAAAATAAGAAATAACCTGGTACCCAAGTATTTATTAAATTACTTCTCTAAAATTAGTGACACACACAATTATTCCACTAGGAGGAGTTCCACTGATTACAGGCTATGCTGTTTTAAGAGTTGTATGGGAAAGTATTCTTTCCTATACTCGGCAGCTGTTTTGTGGAATGGCCTACCTTCCAATATCAAAACTTTGAGTTCATCATATTTACAATTTAAATCTTTAATTAAAAAATGGTTAGCAAATTCATAAACAGAATTAAAAGATCCTTTAAGTCCAGGTTTTTTGTACTGTCTGCGTGTCTTAGTTTAGCCCTTGTTTATTTGTAATTATTTTCTGTTTGTTTTTAATTGTTTCTCTTTGTTTTTGTTTTACTTGTTTGTCTTGATTCCCTGTTGATTCCTTTCCTCTTTTTGTCTTAAATGTTTTAGTTCATGTTAGGACCACAATGGAAACAAGCCTTTGGGCTTTATTGTGTTTTTATCCTTTTGAACACTTCATGCTGAATGCTTGTTCAATAAAGTAAAGTAGACCAAGATTTGTTTTAGTCGGGGACAGCCCTATTACTCAAAGAGTCAAAACACTATTAGGGACTAGTCTTACTGTCTGAGGAACATGAAAACCAAATTTCACTGAAAAAAATAGCCTTGGAAAAGGAGACGTAGCAATCATAACCAATCCAAAACTAAAAGGTTTCGTCCTCTAGGGGATCTGTATGTTACCAGCAACCTCTAAAGGTTCTAAAAAAACAATTCTAGCAACTGTGCATGTGCAAAGGATCTGTGGTGGTGGAAACTGCTTCTAAGGTGAATTCATAATATCACAGAAAACTCACTTGTGGGAATGTAGTGAGCAAAAGTAAGAACAGAGGCAACAGGTGAACAAAGCAGGAGGCAGAGGCACAGCAGAGGGGCAGGAGGTGGAGACAGGAGAGAGGGAGGGGCAGGGGCGAGGCAGGAGAGAGGGAGGGGCAGGGGCGAGGCAGGAGAGAGGGAGGGGCAGGGGCGAGGCAGGAGAGAGGGAGGGGCAGGGGCGAGGCAGGAGAGAGGGAGGGGCAGGGGCGAGGCAGGAGAGAGGGAGGGGCAAGGGCGAGGCAGGGGAGAAGGAGGGGCAGGGGCGAGGCAGGAGAGAGGGAGGGGCAGGGACGAGGCAGGAGAGAGGGAGGGGCAGGGACGAGGCAGGAGAGAGGGAGGGGCAAGGGCGAGGCAGGGGAGAAGGAGGGGCAGGGGCGAGGCAGGAGAGAGGGAGGGGCAGGGGCGAGGCAGGAGAGAGGGAGGGGCAGGGACGAGGCAGGAGAGAGGGAGGGGCAGGGGCGAGGCAGGAGAGAGGGAGGGGCAGGGGCGAGGCAGGAGAGAGGGAGGGGCAGGGGCGAGGCAGGAGAGGGGGAGGGGCAGGAGAGAGGGAGGAGCCGGGAGTGCATTGGCGGTTAGGCACCTGGAGGAGTGGAGCGGACCGGAGGTCTCTGTCTCTTGGACAGGAAGTTCCTCAGCTGAGACAGCTTATTCGGAGTCATTTTGACTGAAAGGGAAGAGACTTCATGTAATGCTGCAGATATCACCACAAAGCATTCACAGAGAGAACTGAACTAAGCTACAGAATTGCTAATACTGAAGTGAGTACCGTAAAGTTCCGTGTATACGACACACCCATTCATAAGGCGCACCCGACTTTGGGACATGTCCAAAAAAAAAAAAAAAAAAAAAAAACATGCATATTTCCACCCAAATCTTGCGTGGGTCAAACATATTATCTCTCCTCAAAACTCCACATGTATTTGTCCTATTTTTTTCCTTTTCTTTTCATCTTCCTGAATGAGAAGTGATGATTCATCAGACATCAGCGAAACATGGAAGGCGCAAGACATAAACCAATATGCCGACAGTGCGGATGCCCACGCATATGCCACTATCTATCAGGCGGGAATATATTGGTTCTACGACCAAAAATTTCTGCTAAATGTCCACAATAGCCCCCAGCAAATTCTACTTGCAACCGGCGCAGTTACGATGAAACAGCAGCATCTTTTATAAAAAACTTAATTTTCTATTTTTCCTTGGAGGTTGGAACAACCAAGAAGGAGAAATGACTCGCAGGAATTAATAAAAAGCAGAACAAATATACGGAGTGACATTTTCTTTTCTGTAGAAATGGAACAAATCATGGAAAGAAAAAATATTGGAATGAAGTCGCCTAAAATGATATGATGCTTTTTTTTTAGCTTTATTATATGTGAGGGTGTGCTTGACCTCCATTGTTGTCACGACAGTGATGTAGCCACTTAGCATCACTGAAGTGACAAGAATGATGGTCAAGCACACCCTCAAGTGTAATAATGCGATTATACAACTATTACCAACAAAATAAAATGAATAATCAAAATTTATTCATACTGTGGGCATTCGTTAATTTTTTGCTAGTATTATCTCCGTTTCTGTGTAAATACATGAGATCTGACGTAAACTGAACTTGTCAGCCAGCCAATTCGGGCTTATGTTTTCATGACATTGTGATTTAACAAAACTGAATAAATACCACACATCGAAACACAAAACTGCTTTTCCTAACTCAGTCATGTGTTAACTAGGGACTGATGGTTATACTTCTGCCGACATCTCAGTCAGTTTTCAGCGAACAGGTGCCGTGACAACGACTCAGCTGATCTTTATCGAACAAACTTACAATAATGGTTGTATTTAATTATAGGAAACGGCTTTCCAGTGTTGGCACCAGAACAAGAATCTGTCTTTAACTAAACTCACCAGCAGATGTTTCATTTCAGCTGGGGGTGCGTCACTCCAATTTCACATTAGCTCTAATTAATGTGGCCAAGCAGCAAAAGTAACCTGTAACATTAAGGCTGAATAGAGTTTTCAACCCCACCTTTCGGGGGCTTTCGCTAATCATCTTTTCAGGCCATTATCAATTTAAATAAAGAGGACAGTTTTCCCAGATGTGTTGATTTTAATGTTCATTTCAATGTACAAATGCAAACAAATTGCGTACATTTGTATGTATGTCGGAACTTTTGCCGAGATTCTGTTGTTCCCGTATATAAGGCGCATCCCCAACTTTTCATATGTCCAGACGTAAAAACAAGTGCGCCGTATACACGGAACTTTACGGTACAAACACTGTTAGTTTGTTTGAGCGCACGCCTGTGTGTCTGCCTGCCTTTGAGTCACCTAAGGATCAACTCTGATCTGAGAACACAACAAGGTTTCGGGACGTACGGACGTACGGACGGTCGTGAATACTATGTCCTCCGCTTCGCGCGTTCCGCGCGGCGGGGGACAACAAAGCAAATGCACAGCTGTATGCAGTGCGCATTGTGCGTGAGTGCACAGTGCTCAGACGGCTCGCTGCAAATACCAGGCGATTTGGAGGGGGCCTTCTGTGCAGTCTCCAGACTGGCTTTCCGTCGGGCATCTCTCAGGTTTTCCGGTTCACTTTCCAAACTGCAACACAAACACAGGCCACCGTCAGCACTACAGTACATCTCCATTTCACCCAGATGCAGCACAAATAAGGCATTAAATCTGCACAGGCCAGGGACACACATTCTTCTCACGAAGACAAAATCTTCATCAAAATTTCACATTCTGGTTGGTACTGCAGTAGTGCGCAGCTGACACCCAGCGCTACACTTGTACTTCCGCAGCACAACCCTGTCCTGTGTGAGCACTGCTCAGGCTTCGTACCCCTGTATTGTGGGCGTGGGTGACTGGCAACAGGGCGAGGCCCAGGTAGAGCTGGTCCCGTAGAGCCTCAAGGACTGCAGGGTCTTCACCAGCTTCTCCAGCTTCTGCTCCTGCTGGTGGATGATGTCCAGATGATTGGACAGGGTGGTGAACAGAGCCTCCCGCTCCGGCACTATCAGGTGCCTGAGGGAAAGCGGGACGCAGCAAATTCACCAGACACTCCTGACAGCTCGCGCTCCACCCTGTACACTTGACTCCACACCCCTCATTCAGCTCGCAACAGATTTCATTCCAGTCTCCACACACGCCATTCGACTCTCAGTGCACATTTACGCAACTGCATAAACTTCATGGGGTTTTCGACATGCTTGATTCACTATATCAATTGGCAGACATTCATCTCTCATTTCCCAGTCCTTCGACTGAATTCAAAGCTCAATTCCTTTCACTTAACACTCACTTCCCTTCAACACTCAGTCCCCCTTATTCAAATTTCAATAACAGTCAGTCAACACCCAATCTCTGATTGGCTCTCAATTCCCGTTATTCGACTCTCACTCCCAGTCATCCGTATCCCAATTTCCGTCGTCCGACTCGTCTCTCACCTCTGCTTCTTCTTTTCTTCCAGGTGTTTCCCCCACTCCACATCCAGGACATCATTGACGTCCTCAACCGCAAACTTCACGTACTGGAAGAGCCGCGGATCTCCTGCTCCAGAGAAATGATAAGTGGGTGATCAGGGATACTGCTGCACCAAGAGACAGAACTGTACAAGGAGAGGAGGAATCAGGTGTTGCTGATGAGCCAACAGTTGGACAGCTAACACTAGTAGCACCCAAAAACCGAGAAAGTGCACCCTTTTCCAAGAAATTCCTATTAAAAACTTATTTGAGGATTTGAGACCAACTTTGTGAACTTTGGAAAAATTTTACCGAGGTATCCCAAAGTCTGTCCAGTTTACTTTAAGTTTGAACAATACTGAAGCTCAGAGACTACATCGGTAATCCTCGGGCAAATTTCACCAAGGTAGATCGAAGTTTGTCTGCCTGGCCTATGCTCACACCAGAACAAAGGGGAGGTGTGAAGACGGTCAAAACACATGCCTCATTAAAAACCTCCCTTCAGTACTGCAGTCCAAACACCAATTACTTATGCAAATTACTGCCTGTTCAACAAGGTGCAGTGTAACTAAGCCAGGCCCCATGCAGTCCGGATGAAGTACAGATGAAGTACAGTACTTAAAGTACAGACCATTCAAAAGTTCCAACGAAATTCGGCGAATATTCATGTTTTTTCATAAAACTTCCATTAAAAATATGGACTGAATCAGAATATTTTCTTTGACAAAAACATTATTTACATTTTGGGACAGAAATACTGGGTTAAAATAGAATGAATGCAAACCAAAAAAAAAAGTGTTGATTGAAAATTCGATTAGCTACGTTATGAACAAGGTTTCCAACTATTGGGTACCGCCCTAATTTGAGGACAGATTTAGAACCAGCTTCGTAAAAAAAACAGCCGAATGCTGCCTTCATTGATTCTGAGGCACAGTATTTGTAGACTAGACCGAAGGAGGTAACAATGGGACAAGTATTCGGTTGGAGAGAGTATTGAATTTCTGCACTCCAAATAAGCAGCAGTTTACAACCATACAGTGAGGTTACGGTGAAGCATCAAAACAAATGGCTCCTCTGCTGGGTTACAGCAAAGCACCAAGGAGAAAACGATGTACTGCTGGGTTACTGCAGAGCAGCCATGTTGGTGACTGTACAGGAGATTGAGCCTGATGAAGCGGAGGCCTTACTTTGAGCTTATTCTCACTGCAGGGGTCCAGGGGTTTCTTGTAGAGCAGCTGCATATATTCCCGATGTCTGTTCAGCTCACTCTGCTATTTTGCATCCTCTGCACCAGCAAAGCCCTCCAGCAGAATGGTCTTCAAGGAGGGGATATCTCCGTGCAGAAACTGGAATGAATGCCAACAAAGCCCACAGTTAATGGAAGCAGGCATGTCAAGCGAGCATACATTCTCACTCGTTAAACCGACTCCACAGAGAGGACCGCTCGCAGCTGTTACCTCCATGGTCTCTTTGATCTCCAGCGCAAATACGTGCAGCTCTTCAGCTGCTTTACGAAGGGCCTGCATCTCCTCGCTGGTCCCCACCTTGAAGTCAGCCCTGATGCTGCAGGCTTTCAGGTCATCCAGCTCCTTCTGGAAATGGGCGATCTAGGTTTGGACAACCGAGGCAGCAGAACCAATACGCACACTGTGTGCAGTTATCACCTCCAAACTCCAACTGACCTCCAGACAACCACAGCACAACTGTGACTGCACTGGTAAATTAAAGCAAGGGCTGCAAGAGAAGTGAGAACATCCTCAGACTAGGAATGGCAGCGAGACAGACGGTCAGACAGACTCACTTCCTCTAGGATGCCCGTCATGACAGGATCCTTCTTCTGCTGCAGCTGCCTCTCCAGAGCCTTGATTGACAGAGACTTCTAAAGACGACGTCACAAACAGCAACCCAACGTTAGAACAGCATATGCCGGGCTAAGCACAAGTGAGCAACATCTCTTAACGAAACCAGGAAATCAGCCTTGAACATGAAGCTTAGGTCATCATGACGGCTATAATGTTAATTTCTACATTAGAACAAGCGTAGACATCATCAGAATATAAGGGGGTCCCAAACGATCACATCTGTAAGACTTATTTAACGTTCAAATTTAACAAATTCCCTTGAGAGCGAAATCCTCTTTGATGGGTTATCTTTAGTTCATCATTGAGATTCAATAAAGTTCAGTAAAGTTGTATTGGAGAACAGAAAAAAAGCAAGCATCTGCCCAAAGTGGGAGCATTTATCCTGTAACCTTTGACCCCGGTGAACCCAACGTGGTGGATGCACAAATCCACAGTGGTATAAACACATCCCTGACACACGGAGCCCTTGTGCCAAGCAGGTGCAGGTATAACATCCGCACAAAATAAAGTACATTTTCATGTCCAGTGACCTTGACCTTTGACCCAGATGAATCTAATATGGTGGATGCATAACTCAACATTTATACAAACACATGCCAAAAATATGAAGCCATTGTGTCAAGCGGTAGCTGAGATTTTGTGTGCACAAGAAAGCACAAAGCTAATGCTGACGCCAACACGTTCTAACGCAGACAGGGTAACAGGGGAAATGATATTGGTACGGCCTTCGGGCGACCCAATGACCTTTATATCAGCGATAGCACAGAAATGCACAGACCCACATGGGGAGCTGGGGCAGGGGCGGGAGGCTGGGTGGGCGAAGCAGCCTTCATCACTGCTATTTTTTGCAAATATTAGCTCAATTGGAATTTGATGCCTGCAACATGTTTCAAAAAAGCTGGCACAAGTGGCAAAAAAGACTGAGAGAGTTGAGAAATGCTCATTAAACACTTATTTGGAATATCCCACAGGTGAACGGCGAATTGGGAACACGTGGGTGCCATGATTGGGTATAAAAGCAGCTTCCCTGAAATGCTCAGTCATTCACAAACAAGGATGGGGCGAGGGTCACCACTTAGTGAACAAATGCGTGCGCTGATTGTCGAACAGTTTCAAAACAATATTCCTCAACGAGCTATTGCAAGAAATTTAGGGATTTCATCATCTACGGTCCATGATATCGTCAAAAGGTTCAGAGAATCTGGAGAGATCACTGCATGTAAGCGAAAGGCCGAAAACCAACATTGAATGCCCGTGACCTCCGATCCCTCAGGCGGTACTGCATCAAAAACCGACATCAGTGTGTAAAAGATATCACCACATGGGCTCAGGAACACTTCAGAAAACCACTGTCAGTAACAACAGTTCGTCACTACATCTGCAAGTGCAAGTTAAAACTCTACAATGCAAAGCGAAAGCCATTTATCAACAGCACCCAGAAACACCGCCGGCTTCGCTGGGCCCAAGCTCATCTAAGATGGACTGATGCAAAGTGGAAAAGTGTTCTGTGGTCTGACGAGTCCACATTTCAAATTGTTTTTGGAAACTGGTACCAAAGAGGAAAAGAACCATCCGGTTATAGGCGCAAAGTTCAAAAGTCAGCATCTGTGATGGTATGGGGGTGTATTAGTGCCCAAGGCATGGGCAACTTACACATATGTGAAGGCACCATTAATGCTGAAAGGTACATACAGGTTTTGTAGCAACATATGTTGCCATCCAAGCAACGTCTTTTTCATGGACACCCCTGCTTACTTCAGCAAGACAATGCCAAGCCACATTCTGCACGTGTTACAACAGCATGGCTCCGTAGTAAAAGAGTGGGTGTACTAGACTGGCCTGCCTGTAGTCCAGACCTGTCTCCCATTGAAAATGTGTGGTGCATTATGAAGCGTAAAATACGACAACGGAGACCCCGGACTGTTGAACAACTTAAACTGTACATCAGGCAAGAATGGGAAAGAGTTCCACCTGAAAAGCTTCAAAAATTGGTCTCCTCAGTTCCCAAACGTTTACTGAGTGTCGTTAAAAGGAAAGGCGATGTCACACAGTGGAAAAAGGCCCCTGTGCCAACATTTTTGCAATGTCTTGCTGCCTTTAAATTCTAAGTTGATGATTATTTGCAAAAAAAAAATAAAGTTTCTCAGTTTGAACATTAAACATCTTGTCTTTGCAGTGTATTCAATTGAATATAAGTTGAAAAGGACTTGCAAATCATTAAATTCTGTTTTTATCTACGATTTACATAACGTGCCAACTTCACTGGTTTTGGGTTTTGTAGATTGATAGAGATAGTTAGAGATATATAGATTGAGATAGGGACAGAGATAGTTAGAGATGTACAGATTGTGATAGAGATAGTTAGAGACATATACTGTAGATTGAGATAGAGATATTTAGATTGAGACTGAGATAGCGATATATCAGATAGAGGTATATAGATTGAGATAGAGACAGATATTGAGCGTAAGCGAGAGTGTGTGTGTGTGACGGAGAGAGAGAGAGAGAGAAAGAGAGAGAGATGGAGGAGTTGAAAATGCATGGAGTATTGCCTGATAATTTGAATAAGACCCAGAGGCACACTATACTGAGACGAGCAAAAAAGTTTGGCCTCAAAGGTGAGTGAAATGAAGAGCATTGAAAACCAAGTAAAAAGCTAAATGACTTCATAATTAACTTTTTGGACCAACTTTAAGTTTAGACAATGAACTACATTACATCAGAAGTGATGGGAATTGGGTGAAGGTGGTAAAGGAGAGAGAAGAGGTAGAGAACCTCCTGCATGAATTCCACAACCAAAAAACTGGTGGCCACTGTAGTGTGGCAAAAACTCTGCATTCCCTCAGAGTGAGATTTTACTGGCCTGGCATGCCTGTAGATGTCAAAACATAGGTGAGTATCAGAAACCTGGGTCCTTTGTGGTAAAATCAGAGTATTTTACTTTTGCACAATAAATTCTATCAATCCCCTTACTCGCAGATAAAGCAGTGTGCAGAATGTCAGGGCAATTAAAAATAAATCTCAATAAACCCCAATTTGGGGTGAGTATGTTTAAAGATAAAAATAATTGTGTTTTATGCAAACTGAGTGTGTGTTCCTTAGGCCCACTACATTTTTCTTTAGGTGTCTGAGCCATGGGAGATTGTTGGCATGGACCTAATAGGGAAGGTCAGCCAAACTGAGGAGAAGTATGAATACATCTGCGTAATGGTGGACTATTTTACCAAGTGGTCAGAGGCTTTCCCTCTGAAGTCGAAGACTGCTGAGGAGGTCACCAGGTGCATTTCTGAGCTATTTTACAGGTTTGGAGTACCAAAACGCATATTGACTGACCAGGGCAAGGAATTCGTGAACCAGATTAGTTTCTTAATGAAGTCATTAATGGAAGTAACTGTTTCCTATTTTTCTCCATATTCCTAATTGTTTTTTTTTCTTCTTTTTTTTTGGGGGGGGGGGGGGGGGAGGGCTTTACATAGATCAATCAATCACTGTGTGATTATTTGGGGATAAAAAGGAACCTCTGTGCTCCATATCACCCACAAGCTAATGCATTGGTGGAGAAAATGAGCAACACCATTCAGAGGTAAAAATCTCAAAGAAACATTTCAATTAGCCAGATTAGGCACTGGATAAAATAATAATCAATGTACATTATTCTTTTTCAGATGCCTCAGCAAACTGGTTAACAACAAGCCTGATTAATGGGTGGATTATCTTGAATCAACCATGTTTGCCCTGCGAACCAAAAAGCACTTGACCGCCTGCTTCTCCCCATATTTCCTCATGTTTGGGAGAGAGGCGAGGTATCCAAGCCAGATACCTGACCATTATGAGGTTTGCTCAGATAAGTTGCTACACACTGTTAATATGTGGTTGGAAATTACAATTCAGATACAACTTTTGCTTTATATTTAGATTGATGAATCCATTGAGGACCGGGTAGATGATGAGATTGTCTTCTATGCCATTAAAAGGCAAGATAAAATCAACAAAATTGTCCTGGCCAACATGGAAAAGGTGCAACAGAAGATTCTAAAAAGGAAGCAGCAGCAGGGCGCACATGTTCATGTGAAAGTAGGGGACAGAGTCCTGAGGCAGAACATACGCAGTCAGCAGAGGAAGGGTGGCAAGCTGGACCCAAACTTTTTAGGGCCATATACTGTCATGAAAGTTGAGGGGAAGAGCATTGATATAATGGATGACAGGGGCAAACGGAGTCAAAAAGTCAATCTGCACCATTTAATACATTTTGAAGAACCACCAGCCAAACTCATAAAACTCAATCAGTCCCCCAGTGCTTCCCCTGTCTCTCCAATGACCACAGCCAACCCAGACACCCCCAACTGCTGCCCCTGCTCCTGCTCTTCCTGCCCCTGCTGCTGCCCCTGCTCCTCCTGCTCCTGCTCCTCCTCCTGCCCCTGCTGCTGCTCCTGCTCCTGCTCCTCCTCCTCCTGCTCCTCCTGCTCCTGCCCCTGCTGCTGCTCTTCCTGCCCCTGCTGCTGCCCCTGCTCCTGCTCTTCCTGCCCCTGCTCCTCCTCCTCCAGCCCCTGGTGCTGCTCCTGCTCCTCCTCCTCCTCCTCATGCTCCTCCTCCTGCCTCTGCTCCTGCCCCTGCTGCTGCTCCTCCTCCTCCTGCTCCTCCTGCTCCGGCTCCTCCTGCCCCTGCTTCTGCTCCTCCTTCTCCGGCTCCTCCTGCCTCTGCTCCTGCCCCTGCTGCTGCTCCTCCTCCTCCTGCTCCTGCTCCTGCTCCTCCTGCCCCTGCTGCTCCTCCTCCTCCTGCCCCTGCTGCTGCTCCTCCTCCTCCTGACCCTGCTACTGCTCCTCCTGCTCTGGCTCCTGCTGCTGCGGCCCCTACCACCGAAGGCCCTGATGCTGCTACTGCTGTCCCTGCCACAGAGAGCCCTGCTGCAGGTGCCCATACAGTGCATGTCAGTTATGTTTTCTTTCTGAATCTGGAATGCATACTGGTACACAACAATATTCTCCTCCTTTCTCATAGTGCTGGAAAAAAATTTGGGCAAAGAGGATGGGAGGAAAGCTTTGCAGCAAAATTGGCCCATAAAAGATTTTCACATGGGACCTGGAACGGTTGAAACCTGGGGAAAGACTTGAAAGCAAGGTTGCCTTGGATATATTCTTAATGTTCCAATGGACTTCTTGATATTATTGCTGTGATTTAAAACATTACATTTTTTCTGACTTATCACACAGGTTATTAATGCTTTTTTAACCAAGCTGGTCTCAAGCGTCCATAAAGGCTTCGCAATGGACACATTCCAGCTTACCAACATCTGGAATAAAAAGCCTGGCAAAATGAAGCAGGTAATCATCATCTTCCAAATAGACATTCTTTGCTCACAAAGTATTTTTAGGATTCTTAATCACATAAAGCAAAATCTATTTCCCCCCACTTTAGTTTAATCCACAGGCCTACAACCTCATAATGGGTGCAATAAATGAGGGAGACCATTGGACTCTTGTGGTCAGTATCACTCATTTCATATGTTCTCCCATACACAGCACGGTCTTGACTCTCGTTTATCATTACAGGTTATATACCCACAAACAAAATCCATTCTATATTTCAATTCTTGTGGAGAGAGCCAACAGAAGCTTGCTTACTGCAAGAAAGTCATACAGTGAGTAAAGAAAAAATGAACAAAATGCTGCTTTGCACATAAAATATTCATGTGTTCATATGTTGGGCTAATAACTTCTCCCTCTCAAAGGAATTTTATGGCCAGTAAAGGCATCACGGGGAAATGGACCTGCAAAACTATACCCCACAGCTTCCAGCTTGGTGGGACATCCTGTGGTGTGTTTACATGTAAAGTGAGTAAGTTGGCATATTAAAATGTTTTACGTTGATTAAATTGTCTTCATAACTTTAAGAACCCTGTTGAATCTAACATTTATGGCTTAGTTTGCAGAGGCTGTTGTCACAGGTGGTGATCTGAAGTTCCCCTGTGCAGAGGAAGACACAGCCAAATATAGAAAAGATATAGCAATCTTTTTACTGGAGCACACAGGTAGCATATTTTAAACCAACTTCACTGCATGTTTTTAGACAGGAGTACAAAAACAATGACATGAGATAATATATTTGTTCCTTTCAGAGGACCTATGGGGAGGTGTGCCTACTATGTGGAGATGTGTATCCCTACACAGAAGACCATATAGATACCTGGGTATGAATAGTAGCCTAACAATATAAAATGCATTGTTTAATGGTTACATGCTTGAGTTAATACTAATGTCCAGCCTGTGCTTTTGTCTTTCACCATACAATGTGACTGCTGGCATGGCTGGTACCACTGTGAATGCATGAACTGGCCAGACATTGAAAAAACATTTACTTGCCCAGGCTGTGAAGGGCCAATGTAATAAAACATTTTTACCACCAAGCCTATTTGTGTTTGTTGTTTCATGTCGGCTACAGCCTAGTAGCCTAGCTATTTGTTGCAGACTTCATTTCAGCAGCATAGGTGGCCATGATGTAGGACTTCAATTGACCAAAATTAGCACACAACACAATGGGAAGATTTCAAATGACAAACTTGGAAGCAAAATGGAGCCTTCCATTATACTGAAATTGTTGTTGGTGTAGTAGCCCAGGACAACACGCTCGCTAAATTGTTTAATGTTATGTAAATAGCTCTATGTAGTTTGAAATGACTGTTTACCAGGTATGAGCTTCCCATGGAACAAGAGGTCGCCAAATTGCTTAATATTACTCTTCCTCTCGCATCAGCTGTTGTGCAAACAGTCACCGTTCCCCACATTAACACATATCCACATCTAAAACGCCTTAAAAGTAGGCTACGCCGTTGTTTAACAACTGAGCTACACCAGGATATTCAGCTCCTCTCGGTCCACTTGCCATGAATGACTGCTTAACGGCCGACAACCTCCGTAATGAATATTCACTAAATCCCCGCCCAGGGCAGCTCAGAATTCGGGGAGCCGCATATCTCGGAACACCGGGAAAACCCTCGATGACCATGGGTATGCTATGGCTGCTTCGGTTGGCGAAGATGACGTGGACACTTCGATAGAGTTGGACTTAGCAACGCAGCTGAAAAGCCCAGCTCGAAAGAAACTGAAGAATAAAAGAGTGAAAGAACCTTCTCCTCATGAGCCTTCTCTCGTTGAGGTGCAAGCAAACATTCTTCATGCTGTCAACCGCAGAGCAGACAGCTTAGGGCTAATGATACGGGAAAACTCTTCAGCTATTACAGAATTGCAACGTGCTGGGCAGTTTGCTACGGATGACACCCAGAAACTCAAAGAGGACAGCAAAGCTGTTTCCGAGATGTGTGCAACCCTGGAAAAAAACGGTTAACACGATGGAAGAACGCCTGGGGAAAAGTGAAAGGTAGCGAAGACGCTGGGCCCTTCGCCTACATGGAGTTCCAGAGGTAAAGGGGGAGAACGTGAAGAAAATGACCGTAGAAAAATGCCGCGGTGTCGCCCCGGAGGTCGCTCATATGGAAATGGCAGTAGATGTCGCCCACAGACTGGGGAAATATCAGAGTGAGAAAACGCGTCCCATCATTGTGCTCTTTTCCTTTCGCGCTGTCAGAGATGCGGTTTGGTTTAAAGCGAAGGACTGCCCCATGCTGAAGGAGAGGAGACTGAAATTTTCAGAAGATCTGACTCAATTCGATAAAGCAGCAAGAAACAAACTTTGGCCACTTATAGAAAAATCCCGAAAGGAAGGAAAGAAAGCAGGCTTTAAGGGGATAAGAGCTTTTATCGAAGGAAAGGCAATTTTTCCAATGAGATAACTCTTTTCAGATGTTGCTGCAATGCACAATAACCACCAGAATTGTGAGCGACAAAACAAAAGTACGGTTTTTCTTGGACTGTTAACGGGACAATTTTTTTTCCTGGAAAAAAATTTGATTTTTTACTCTTCTCCGTAAAAAGCATTTGTTTTTGCTGTGATGCTCTATGACCACCAAACGGTGCGGTATTATGGATTTTTACTGGACAGTTAGTGGGTTTGTCATCTGATTCTCTACTTTTCTCCATAAGAAGTATTTGTTTTTGCTATGATGCACATTGACCAGCACAACGGTGAGTGACTAAACGGTGTTACTGTTTTGTATAGGACAGTTAATGTAACAGTTGTCTGATTCTCTGCTTTTCCGTTCCTTATTTTTTTGTCTTGAAAGCATTGCCAATTTGTTAAAGGCTTAACGTTATGTCTACAACTATACGTTGAGCCCGAACTTAACACAGAGAGGGTAGTTGGTGTTCTTTAGTATCAAGAGTAACACTTTACTTGTTGGGGGGGGGGAATCTTTGTTATTTTTATTTTTCTTTTATGGACTTAAAACTGACTTCGATCAATGCCAGAGGACTACGATCTTTGGTAAAGAGAAAATCCTTCTTCCTATTTTGTAAAGACACAGGGTCTGATTTTATTTTTATTCAAGAAACCTTTTCATGCAAATTAGATTCTAGTTTTTGGAAAACTCAATGGGGCCAAGACATTTGGCTGACACATGGTTCAAATCATTCAGCAGGGCTGGCGATTCTGGCCAATAATTTTAAAGGTAAAGTTCTGCTTACAAGAGTAGACATAAAGGGACATTGGATAATTTTAGTTGTTGTAACCATTGCTGACAAAGCATTCATTTTATGCAATGTATATGGTTACTGTGTGAATTTACTTAACAACATGCTTTTAGAGGATATTGAAGACGAATTATCTAGACTATTAGTCAATTACCCCTTAAGCAGAATTATTATGGGTGGTGATTTCAATGTTATTATGGATAATATTAAAGACAGAACTCCCCCAAGATATAATACTGGTAAAAAGAAGATCCTTGATTTATGCCAAAACTTAAACATAGTTGATATTTGGAGAGTAAAATTTCCATTAGAAAAACGATATACGTGGAATAACAAAGACTTCTCTTCTCAGTCAAGACTTGACTTTTGGTTAATATCCTCTGATCCTAAACCATCTGTTACATCTGTCAGTATTATTCCAGCAATAATGACCGACCATAAAGCCATACAGTTACAGATTAATTTGTGATACTCAAAAAGTTAGTTCCAATGGCTACTGGAAACTGAACAATTCACTCCTTGTATATGATGACTTAAAAGACTCCTTTAAAAAGCTCATTAAGACATACTAGGATTTAGCGCTCAGGAATGAAGACTATATAAAATACTGGGAATTTCCTAAGTTCAAAATCAGATCAGTCTGTATTAAATTAGGAAAAGAACAAGCGAAGAAGAGAAGGGAATACCATACTAAAATTACAAAAGAAATCTCAGATATAACAGAAAAAGACTTCTGTAGTGCTGAAGACCTGGAAAAGCTTAACGGCTCACAGAATGACTTGGATAAAATGTATGAAAACAAGGCAAGGGGTGCATTTGTACAATCAAGAAGGCAATGGCTGGAGAAAAGGGGAAAAAAATAGGCGTGCAATGCACGGAATACCCCTCAGCCCGATGTCGAAGTTTTTGGAGACGCCCGCCTGCCCGCCGCCCGCCCGCCCAACCGCACGAAGGATAGCAATACCCCCCGTCAGCCTTTAGGGCTGAGGGGTAATAAAAAATAGTAAATACTTTTTTAGTCTTGAAAAGAGAAGGGGTGAACTGAATATAATTAGAAAATTGGAAATAAATGGTACTGTCACAGAAGAGGTGGATATTATTGCAAAATTCATAGGTAACTTTTACGAAACACTTTAATCATTAGATACAAACCTTAATGATTCTTTTGAACTGTTTTCATTAATTCCTGACATCCAAAAGGTTGAAGATGAATTCAATTTTATATGTCATGATGAAATAAGCTTAAATGAAATAAAATTTGTAATATCTCAACTTAAAAACAACAGCTCACCTGGTAACGATGGTTTAACTTCAGAATTTTATAAGACTTTTATGCCTGAATTAGAAGTATTTTTGTTGGCCGTTTTTAGGGAGGCAATAGACAAAGGTGAGTTATCACACTCTATGAAGGAGGGTGTGATCACCCTTATTCCTAAACCAAACAAAAATAACCTAATTATACATAATTGGCGCCCAATTACCCTATTAAACAACGACAATAAAGTGTTGGCTGCAATCTTAGCTAAACGTTTGAAGTTTGGTTTGCAGAAGTTAATTGATGAATGTCAGTCAGGCTTCTAACAATCTAACAATTTAAGACTGGTATTGGATCTAATAGAGTATGAAGACTTACTTGACGATGATCCACTTATTTTATTTTTAGATTTCAAAAAGGCTTTTGATAGCATGAGTCATAAATTCATCTTTGACACTTTAAAATATTTTAACTTTGGACATTTCTTTATTAAGGCAGTTAAAACCCTATACCACAGTGGCAACAGCTCTGTTAAACTTGTCCACGGAACTGCCCCAAGATTCAACATTTCTAGAGGCATAAGACAAGGCTGTCCAATTTCACCACTCTTATTTTTGTTAGTTTTCCAGTTTTTATGCCCCCTAATCACCAAAAGCCATTTTGAAGGTATTCGACTAAACGACAGAGAGATTAAAATATCTCAGTTAGCAGACCACACTACAATTTTCTTGAAAAATAAAAGTCAGGCTGCTGGTGCAATTTCCACTATCAAGCAATTTTCTAAGACCTCTGGCCTAGTACTAAATATTTCAAAATGTGAAATACTGACTCTAAAGAGGACTAATAGCCTTTACATTAAAGAAATTCCAGTAAAAAATACTATTACCTATTTGGGGATTAAAATATCCAAAAACAACAAGGAAATGAATACCTTAAATATCAACCCTATATTAGAATCTATCAAAAAGAAATTTGCTTCATGGTTAGCTAGAGACTTAAGTCTACAAGGAAGAGTTTTATTATCCAAAGCAGAAGGTTTGTCCCAGGCATCATACATATTTTCATCCATGGCAGTCTCAAAATCCACCTGTAGTACTTTGGACAAGTTATTACACAAGTTTATATGGAGAAACAAACCACACAAAATAAGAAAAGAGGTGATGTCAAACAAGATTAGTGATGGAGGACTAAATGTGTTGGATTTTTCTGTATTTAATATTACTATAAAAATTAAATGGGTGAAAAACTACTTTTAAAAAACCCTTCAGTTTATGGATCATATATCCGCATTTTATTTTTCAGAAGCTTGGTGGTCTTAACTTTTTGCTCCAGTGTCCCTATGCAGTGGGTAAACTTCCTGTTAAATTAGCTGCTTTTCACAAACAAATGTTGACATGTTGGACTTTATTATACAATCACAACTCTTCTCCCCATAAACATTATATATGGAATAACAGTCGCATAACACATAGATGCAAAACTTTTTTCTTTCACAATTGGTTTGATAATAATATTACATTAGTCAATCAATTAATAAAAGAAAATTCTTTATATGTATAGAAAATTGAATTCATAAAAAAATATATCATTAACACATCGGTAACAGAATATAATATGATCATGAAAGCCATACCAATTGAAATACTAACTTTACTGAACACCTCATCCAATACCATTATGCAGATGACAAATGATATTAAAATTAATGGCTTCAACTTTTTAGACAAAAAATTCAGCAAAAAAATCATTAGAGAGATACTTAACAGGAAGTCTACCCCAGCAGCAGTGTTAAAATGGGCCTCTCAATTTGATGTTGACTGGAAAAAATGCCTGGTGTACACCACATCTTTTCTTGATTTCAAATAAAGTAAAGGAAATCTCTTTTAAAATAAAACATAAATATTACCCATGCAATGAATTGATTTCAAAGTATTGTCCCAATATAAAAAAGCAATGTGGTTTTTGTGAATTGGAAACAGAATCAACAGAACATCTATTGATAGATTATGTACATTCTGAGAAATTCTGGAAAAACATAGAAAATTATTTATCTGTTATGGCCCCAATTTGTTATTACAATCTACAACACAACAGCAACAGCAAGGGATGACAGACACAGTTTTAAAAACTTAAACACATTTAATTTTTAAACAAAGACAATAACGACTAAACTAATATAAAGACCAAGATTGATTATAACAAAAACAAAAAGAAATATTTACAGTCCTTTTTGTGTTTTCTGGTGATGTGCTGGGTGAGGAAAAAGGCTCAAACACAGGCAAAAATCCACAAAAGAAACTTCACAGGTCTTGAACAGAAATGACAGGTCTGGTCACACGTATCCTTCTTCTTGCAATTTCTCCTACTACTTTACTGTCTCAATTCTTCTCCTTATATACTCTTTTGCAGACCCCACCCACATTTAGACCTCTTTTTTTTACTTTTCGAGGACTTGCCCCAGACATGTCCAGGACATGTCTAAACATAGCTCCAGTCTGAGCTGAATAAAAAAAAAAAGGTAAATACTGCCATCCAGTGGCCTATATTCACATTACTCCTCCATTCCAAAAGGGAAAAATTTTGACTCATAAAGGCAAAATTTTTCTTTTCAATACAAAATGGTTAAGTGAACACTTGTCTATATATACATATCATACAATATTCAAATAAACACATGACATATATATACATATTCAAACACGGGATAAGCAATCAGCAATTACATTGTCTGTACCCTTCACATGCTTAATTTCCAAGTCAAACTCCTGTAAAATCAAACTCCAATTCAACAATCTCTGATTCTTGTTTTTCATCTTACTCAAAAACATTAACGGATTGTGGTCAGTGTACACAATCATTGGCTTTTGCCCTGTACAAACATAAACATCAAAGTGTTGTAAAGATAGAACCAGAGCCAACAGCTCCTTCTCTATTGTGGAATAGTTCCTTTGGTGGCGATTGAACTTCCTGGAGAAGTATGCCACGGGATGCTCAATGTCATCAGAGTCACTTCTCTGTAGGAGCACAGATCCACAAGCTTGGTCGCTAGCATCGACCGCGATGGAGAACGGTTTGTTGAAGTCAGGAGATTTGAGCACGGGGAAGTGACACAGCAGAGACTTTAGGCGATCGAAGGCTCTCTGGCATGCTTCATCCCAAGTGAACTTTACGCCTTTCTTCAGTTGGTTAGTTAGACTGAGAGCAATCTCAGCAAAGTTCTTGCAGAACCTGCGATAGTAACCGATCATTCCAAGGAAGCGGCGCAAAGCTTTTTTGTTGTCAGGAACTGGAAAGTCCATGATGGCTTGGACTTTAGCATTTATGGGTGCCACCTTACCCTGGCCTATGACGTAGCCAAGATAGGTGACAGTAGCACAACCAAAGTCACTCTTGTTCAGGTTAACAGTCAGGTTAGCCTGGGTCAGGCGCTGGAACAACGTCTCTACATCTTTCAGATGTTCTTCCCAGGAGTCACTCCATGTGATCAGGTCGTCGATGTACGCACCCGTGTGTGGCAATCCGGCGATTGTAGACTGTATCATCCTTTGGAACGTGGCTGGGGCATTTTTCATGCCAAAGGGTAGGACTTCATACTGGTACAACCCAGATGGTGTGGCAAAAGCAGAGATGCTCTTGGCCCACTCAGTTAAAGGCACACACCAATAACCCTTCAATAAATCAATCTTGGTCAGAAACTTTGCTTGCCCTACTCTATCAATACAATCATCAATCCTAGGTATTGGAAACACATCAGTTCTAGTTACAGCATTGACTTTGCGATAATCTGTACAGAATCTAGTACTTCCATCAGGTTTTGGAACTAGCACACAGGGTGAACTCCAATCTGAGTTGGAGGGTCTGATAATATCATGTTCTAACATGTACTCAACCTCTTTCTCAGCAATCTTTCTCTTTTCAGGATTCATCCGGTACGGATGCTGTTTTATTGGTTTGGCATCACCAACATCTACATCATGAGAGGCTATAGAAACTCTTTTTGGAACATCAGGAAACAGATCCTCATATTTCTTGATCAAGCTTTCAAACTGATCTCTCTGTCAGGGTTCTAAGTGCTGGAGTTTTACATCAAGATTTTGCAACACTTCAGAATTTGACAATTTACATGAAAGAACTTCATCATCTTGAAACTCCCCCTCATCTTCACAAATCTCGGCCATTGGAGAATCTGAAGTGACAGCTGCAACCCTAGCATTTCTGTCATGATAAGGCTTCAGCATGTTAATGTGACACAATTGTTTTGGTTTCCTCCTATCTGGAGTCTTCACAATGTAATTGAGATCATTGAGTTTTGTCAGAATTTCATAAGGACCATGAAATCTAGCCTGCAATGGATTGGACTGCAAGGGAAACAACACAAGGACCTTGTCTCCTGGTTTAAACTCACGGCTTCTAGCCTTATGATCATACCAAGTTTTCATTTTTCCCTGACTTGATTTCATGTTCTCTTTGGCTAGGTCACAAGCTGCACGCAATCTTTCCTTGAACTTGCTAACATAGTCTAACAGACTGATGTGCGGCTCTTCCTCTTGCCATTGTTCACTCAATAATAGCAAAGGTCCTCTCACTTCATGGCCAAACACTAGCTCAAATGGACTGAATCCAGTAGACTCCTGCACTGCTTCTCTAGCTGCAAACAACAGCAAATGAACACCTTCATCCCAGTCTTTCTCATGGTCATAACAAAAAGTCCTCATCATTGTCTTGAGAGTGGAATGAAACCGCTCTAAGGCACCCTGACTTTCTGGATGATAGGCACTAGAAAGAATCTGCTTTGCACCTAGTTCATACACAACCTGCTGAAACAATCCGGAAGTGAAATTGCTACCTTGGTCTGACTGAATTTCCCTGGGAAGGCCAAACAACGTGAAGAACTTTATCAAAGCCTTTGAGATTGCAGTTGCCTTGATGTTACGTACAGGTATGGCTTCAGTGAATCTGGTAGATGCACACATGATTGTCAACAAGTACTGATCTCCAGATGTAGTCTTGGGTAATGGACCAACACAATCAACAGTGACCTTAGAGAAGGGCTCTCCAAATGCTGGGATAGGCTGCAATGGAGCTACAGGTGGGTCTAACTGCTGTTTTCCAACTACTTGACAAGTGTGACAGGTTTTGCAAAAGTTGGAAACGTCTTTCCGAAGCCCAGGCCAAAAGAAGTGTTTCATGATCTTATCAACAGTCTTGTTAACACCAAGATGACCTCCTAAAGGTAAACTATGAGCCATTGTCAAGATCTCATTCCTGTAGACCTTCGGAACAACAATTTGCCTAACCACTGCCCAATCTGCATTGGCAGGGATATCAGGAGGGCGCCACTTCCGCATCAACACACCATCCTTGAGGTAATACCTAACTGGAACTGCGTCTATTTCTTTATCAGGAAGGGCTCTCCTCTTTAGTACACAAATTTCAGAATCATTAGTTTGCTCCTCAATCAACCACTTTCTGGACAGAGACAAGTCTCCAGACACATCAGAATCACCAGACCCATCCGGCTGGCTGAATAGAGAACTGATAAAAGTATCTGATAAGTCCTCAAACGGAGAAACCATAGTAGGCCAATCAGAGTCATGAGGCGAACCACCTGAGTCCTGACTATTCAATGTACTGGACGGCACCACATCATCTTCTTCTTTAGCCTTCTTGACCATAGCACGAGTCACTGCGCAAGAAGGATACAGAGATGGGTCCTCATCCCCATCTTCAGTGCTCGGCTGTGAAGTAAGATGTACAGGGGGAACTACATTGCCCCCAGCCAGGTCATTGCCTAGCAACAGAGAAACACCCTTTATAGGTAGACTTGACATAAGTCCCACCTTTACCTGTCCTGTAACTAAATCTGACTTCAAGAATATAGAGCGCAGGGGTACAGATACAGTCCTCCCTTCAATACCTTGTACAAGTATGAAATCCCCTGAAGCGGTCTCATCACGTAACTCCAAGGAGTCCATCAACAAAAGTGACTGAGAAGCTCCGGTATGCCTTAAGATATATATGGGGACAGGAGTAGTATGCTCATTCAGAGCCACAAATCCCTCTGACACAAATGGAAGAAATTCCTCCCTCACGAAGTCAGCTGTATCAGGCTTTTTAGCCCCACAAGAAGCAGGCAATTTAGCAGATCGGTTATCTACTACAGGGGTTTCTAACCTTGTTTTCACAAAGGCATTTGGTTTGGTATCCTTTTCTTTTTCTTTCTTAGCTTTTAGGAACCAACAGTTAGTTGTAACATGACCAGATTTCTTGCAATAACTGCAAACTAGACCACTTTTGTCACTGTCAGCTTTCACACTTTGATCAGACCTGTTACTGGATTTCTGAGCACCATCACCAGATTTGTCTTTGTCTTTGGGTGAGGAATCTTGGGTATCACCATAACCCTTTTTCTGAAATTGGGACCATCTATTGTTACTGCTAGACTGAAATTTGGACTTGTGTGTGAGAACATATTCATCTGCAAATTTGGCAGCTGATTGCAAATTCAGTGCTTGCTTCTCATTAAGGTAGGTCTTAACATCATCCTTAACACAGTTCTTGAATTCTTCAACTAACACCATCTCTTTTAGTGAGTTGAAATCATCCTTGACCTCCATAGAAGTACACCAGCGCTCAAAGCAAACCTGCTTTTCATTAGCAAATTCAACATAAGTCTGATTTTCAGATTTCTTCAGACCTCTGAATTTCTGTCGGTAAGCCTCTGGAACCAACTCATAAGCTCTCAAAATAACCTTTTTGACAACCTCATAATCAGAGGAATCATCTGCAGACAAAGCCGAATAGGCTTGTTGAGCTTTACCCTTGAGGACAGTTTGCAACATCAGAGGCCAGTGTTCCTTTGGCCACTGGCAACTCTTTGCTACCTTTTCAAAACACTGGAAATAGTTGTCAACGTCCTTTTCCGAAAATGGAGGCACCAGTTTTACCTCCTGACTGGCACAAAATTTATTTTTAGTTTCAATTTTAATTTTTAGTTGCTCCATTTGGAGTCTTTCTTCTCTATCGAATTTCTCTAATTCAAAATCTCTCTGTCTCTGTCTCTCTCTTTCTGCTCTTTCCTCTTTCTCTCTCTCAAATTCTCTTTGTTTTTCTTTTTCTTCCCTCTCAAATTCTCTTTGCTTCTCTTTTTCCTCCCTTTCAATCTCTAGCATTTTTAATTTAAGTTCCATTTCTATATTTGGATTTTCCACTGGAAACTGTTCCAGATCTCCTGGTGCAAACACATTTTCATCAATGTAATATTCAACTATCTCTCTAGCCAGTCTTGCTTTTCGCATGGCTGGTTTTACCTCTGTCAGCTCCAAATGTCTGCATATTTCCAACAGTTCGGTCCTTTTAAAAGACTTCAAAACCCCTACGGTTGGTGATGCCAAGAAATCATCCATTGCTGTTGTCAATATATATGTATTCAATTAAAAAAATCAATTTTACAATTTGAAATGTTAGATTTTCAATAAATTACTCACAAAATGGTCTATCCCGGACCTTGAGCCCCCAATTTGTTATGGCCCCAATTTGTTATTACATTACAACACAACAGCAACAGCAAGGGATGACAGACACAGTTTTAAAAACTCAAACACATTTAATGAACAAAGACAATAGCTAACAATAACCTACAACTAAATGACCAAGATTGATTAATAACAAGAAAAAAAATATTTACAGTCCCTTGTTTTGGTGGGGTGGCTTGGTGATGTCCTGGGTGAGGAAAAATGCTCAAATACGGGCAAAAATCCACAAAAGAAACTTCACAGGTCCTAAACAGAAATGACAGGTCTGGTCACATGTATCCTTCTTCTTGCAATTTCTCCTACTACTACTGTCTCAATTCTTTTCCTTATATACGCTTTTGCAGACCCCACCCACATTTAGACCTCTTTTTTTTAATTTTCGGGGACTTGCCCCAGACATGTCCAGGACATGTCTAAACATAGCTCCAGTCTGAGCTGAATAAAAAAAAAAGGTAAATACTGCCATCCAGTGGCCTATATTCACATTACAGCAGTAACCACTCATAAGAACGGAGGAACGTGTCCTAGGCTGCTACTATCAAATTTTTTGACGGCGTATTATGATGGCTGGCGAATGATAACCTTACCGATCTTTTCTGTAGATGATACTGTTAATAACTGAGTTATGTCATTCTTGTCAGGCGATTATTTACTCAGCTGACTGCATGTTACTATAACGTAACGTCAGCAGCTGAATAGCCAGCCTGAACATAGCAAGAAAGTTTAATACTCTCACCTCTCTTTGAAAAGAATTTTGTAATGTTCTGGACCCCTGCTTTGCTCTTCCTGTCCTCTCTGTAGGCATTTCTGGCGTCCAGATTTGTGTGCGTTTGTTTGTTTGCTCTTGGACATCATATTCTCAAGAACAGTGATCCCCGTTTGCTGCCTTAGTTCGCGACCTCGCCAGCAAAAACGCACAAACAATTTTCCAATACGAGCATGAAGCATGGATTGAACCATTTTTAAAGAAGGGGGTTACTGAAATGTATTTCATCAATATTGCATGCCTTAATGGCTTTGTTTAAACTCTGATGCATTAGTATTAATATTAGGTAAATCTATGCAAAATAATTTTGTCATGGCGTCTACAGTGGGTTTTGTGGGCCCCAATGGACTGTGAGCCCTTATGACGGCGCTGAATTAGAGAAGTAGTGGAGCTCCACTCCTCCGTGCGTTTTCAGCTAGACCCTTTTGGCTGAATTGTGCACGTGAAGCATCATCTTCGGCTGACGCATGCAGCAACTACAGCAGCTAATAGCCGCTATGCTTCCCCCCTCTGGAAGCAACCGGTTAACTCTGACTGAACAGGACAGTAATCGAGGGAGAAAACGAAACTATCAACGAAAACGAAGCTAATTTCATCTGCAATTCAGTTTAGTTTTAGTTAGTTTTGTATTGTCCATTGTAGTTTTTATTTAGTTTTCGTTTTTTTAAAAATTGACATTTTTATTTTTATATCAGTTATTATGTATATATATATTTGTATATCTAAATAATTTTTTCACAGCTAGTTTTAGTTTTAGTCTTAGTTTTTGTTAACTATAATAACTTTGGCTTGAAGAAGGAGAGCAGAACACTGCATACTTTTTCAGGTTAGAAAAACAGCATTCAAAAAACAACTCCGTTCAGCAACTAAAAATTGATGGATCTGTGACTGATGACCGAAAGAAAATTGCCAAATATTGTGCTAGTTTTTTCAGTGATCTTTATTCCTCCAGATACTGCTCTCCTGATGCCTCCAGTTTTTTAGATTCTGTCCCTATTGTTAATCTGATTTCTGAGACCAATCGTAATTTTTGTGATATCTCTAGATCATTGAATGAAATTTCTAATGCCATCGATCAACTTAAAATTAATAAATCGCTTGGAGATGGCTTTACTGCCGAATTTTAAAACAATTTTCTGTGACCCTGGTACCATTTTTAAACGAAGTTTTTTTTGAAAACATTGACAGAGGTTCTTTGCCCCCTACTTTAAGTCAAGGTTTAATTACACTCATCCCCAAGCCCAAAAAAGACACTCTCCTGTTAGACAATTGGCGCCCAATTTCCTTGCTGAATAATGACTATAAAATACTCGCTTTAGTACTCGCCAACAGACTGAAATCGGTACTAGATTCCATTACTGACGAGTTTCAGTCTGGCTTTATGTGGAATAGACATATTTCTAATAATATAACATTAATCTTGGACATTTTAGACTACTCTGAATTAGTTTATGACGATAGTTTTATACTTTTTTTTAGACTTTTATACTTTAGAGCATGATTTTATATTGTCTACCTTGAACAAATTTGGCTTTGGTCAGTTTTTTTGCAAAGCGGTTCAAACTTTCTACATTAATGGAAATAGTTCTATTAAATTAAGTGGCGGCACTTCCCCTCGGTCCCCTTAAATCGGGGAGTTAGGCAAGGGTGTCCCTTGTCTGTATATCTTTTTCTCTTGGCTGCTCAACTTCTCAATCTACACATTAATAACAGTTATATTAATTAAAGGGATTAATGTTGCAAATAAAGAAATTTAATTAGTCAGCTTGCAGATGACACTGTCTTGTTTCTCAAAGATGCCTCTCAAATATCTGTTGCAATCAGCGCGATTCAGTCCTTCTCTAAAGCCTCAGGCCTCTCTCTGAACCTTGATAAATGTGAACTGCTGCCTGTGAATAAATGTTCTACAACTTCGCTGTGTAATATGCCTGTAAGAGATTCTGTTATGTACCTCGGTGTCCATATCACTGAGCATAAAAAAATCCAGAGCCAATTTACATTTTTTTCCTCTCATAGAAAAGGCACAAAAGGTTTTAAACCAGTGGTTACAAAGAGCTCTGTCCTTAAAAGGCAGAGTTCTGATCACTGAGGCGGAAGTCATTTCTCGTCTCACCTATGCTGCCCTGTCTTTATATGTTAATTTCATCTGCAAATCGGTTGATAAGATGCTTCACAATTTTTTATGGAAAAATAAAACTCACTACATTTGGAAATCTGTGGTGTTTAACTCATATGACAAAGGAGGATTACATTTAATTGATTTCAGGTCTCTCAGCAACAACATACACTCAATAAAAATATAAACGCAACACTTATGTTTTTGCTCCCATTTGTCATGAGATGGACTCAAAGATCTAAAATTCATTCCAGATACACAATATTACCATTTCTCTCAAACATTGTTCACAAATCTATCTAAATGTGTGATAACGAGCACTTTTGCTTTGCTGAGACAATCCATCCCACCTCACAGGTGTGCCACATCAAGATGCTCATCAGACACCATGTTTAGTGCACAGGTGTACCTTATACTGCCCACAATAAAAGGCCACTCTGAAATGTGCAGTTTTGTCTCACAGCAAAATGCCACAGATGGCGCAAGCATTGAGGGAGCGTGCAATTGGCATGCTGACAGTAGGAATGTCAATCAGATCTGTTGCTCGGGCATTGTACGTTCATTTCTCCACCATCAGCCGTCTTCAAAGGCGTTGCAGAGAATATGGCAGTACATCCAACCGGCCTCACAAACGCAGACCACGTGTAACCACACCAGCCCAGGACCTCCACATCCAGCAGGTTCACCTCCAAGATCGTCTGAGACCAGCTACTCAGACAGCTGCTGAAACAATTGGCTTGCATAACCAAAGAATTTCTGCACAAACTGTCAGAAACCGTCTCAGGGAAGCTCAACTGCATGCTCGTCGACCTCATCGGGGTCTTAACCTGACTCCAGATCGTAGCCGTAGCGGGGTCTTAACCTGACTCCAGATCGTCGCCGTAACAGACTTGAGTGGGCAAATGCTCACATTCGATGGCGTCTGGCACGTTGGAGAGGTGTTCTCTTCACGGATGAATCTCAGTTTACATTGTTCAGAGTAGATGGCAGACAACGTGTGTGGCGTCGTGTGAGTGAGCGCTTTGCTGATGTCAATGTTGTGGATCGAGTGGCCCATGGTGGTGGTGGAGTTATGGTATGGGCAGGCATCTGTTATGGACGAAGAACACAGGTGCATTTTATTGATGGCATTTTGAATGCACAGAGATACCGTGATGAGATCCTGAGGCCCATTGTTGTGCCATACATCCATGAACATCACCTCATGTTTCAGCAAGATAATGCACGGCCCCTTGTTGCAAGGATCTGTACACAATTCTTGGAAGCTGAAAATGTCCCAGTTCTTGCATGGCCAGCATACTCACCGGACATGTCACCCATTGAGCATGTTTGGGATGTGCTTGACCGGCGTATACGACAGCGCGTACCAGTTCCCACTAATATCCAGCAACTTCGCACAGCCATTGAAGAGGAGTGGACCAACATTCCACAGGCCACAATTGACAATCTGATAAACTCTATGCGAAGAAGATGTGTTGCACTGCATGAGGCAAATGGTGGTCACACCAGATTACTGACTGGTTCTGAGTCCCCAGACCCCCAATAAAGCAAAAACTGCACATTTCAGGGTGGCCTTTTATTGTGGACAGGCTTAAGGTACACCTGTGCACTAATCATGGTGTCTGATGAGCATCTTGATGTGGCACACCTGTGAGGTGGGATGGATTGTCTCAGCAAAGCAAAAGTGCTCACTATCACACATTTAGACAAATTTGTGAACAATGTTTGAGAGAAATGGTAATATTGTGTATCTGGAATGAATTTTAGATCTTTGAGTCCATCTCAGGACAAATGGGAGCAATAACAAAAGTGTTGCGTTTATATTTTTGTTGAGTGTACAAAACAAGTTGGATCAAACAACATCTTAAAAACCCTACTTCCATTTGGAATTTTATTTCTCATCATATCTTTTCACAGCTAGGGGGCCTAATATTCATTTTACTCTGCAATTACAGCTTACAAAAAAATCCCAATTAAGCTTTCCAACTTCCATCCACAGGTTCTTTTGGCTTGGGCTTTACTGTACAAGCACAACTTTTCTCCATAAAGATGTTATATCTGGAACAACTCTAATATTGTCTATAAGAATAAGTCATTATTTTATGATAAATGGTTTGCCAATAATATTTTACTAGTTAGTCAGCTATTCAACAAAGGGCTACTGTGTAGTTACTCAGAATTACTTGCAAAGTATTAGATTCCAGTTAGTCCTCAGGAATTTGCTGTTGTGCTTGATGCCGTTCCTTCTGGACTTTGTATGTTATTCAGAACTGTTGATGTCTCCTTGCCTGTAACATTGTCACCCCCCGACCCAACTCAACTTCCTTTAGGTAAAATTTGTTTCTCCACCTATAAAGACTCCAACTTTAAAATCAGGTCTTTGTTTCAAGCAGATCTGGTTTCCACCTCCCCTGCAATTTTCTATTGGAGTAAATTAGTCCCTAACGTTGACTGGGGAAAAGTTTGATCCTAACCACAGAAATTCTTCTTCACTAACAAGACTAAAGAAGTCTCTTTTAAGCTGCTCCACAGGTTCTACCCAACAAAAGTGCTTTTACATAAATTCAAACATGAAATTGATGTGAACTGTTCTTTTTGCGGTTTGCATTCTGAGACTGTCCCACATTTATTTTGGTCAGGTGAATTTATACATAAATTATGGAAAGATATTAATTCATTTGTAGCCAGCAATATTTGCCCAAATTTTATTTTATATTACCATAATGTCATCTTTAGTTTTTTTTATTTTAAGAACCCTGATGCCTTTTTTCTTACTAATGTAATTTCATATTTTGCCAAAATTTATATTCATAAGTGTAAATTCTCCAAACGAAAACCTCTTTTTGGTGTTTAAATTGGAATTAGAAAAATATGTTGAAGCTCTATCATATATACAAAACAAAAAAGCCCTTAAAACGATTAAAGTCTGTACTACTTTTAATGTGTTTATTTGAAAAATGCTCTTGTGTTTACTAATCGTCTTTTTTGTATTTTTATTTTCTTATAACTAACTTTTTATTTCATTGTTTTTTTTTGACATTTTTCTTTTTTCTTTCAAAAAGTGATGCATTTGTTGAAAAAAAAAAAATTACTTAATTGCCAGAAAATAGATTAGCTACGGCTACTTGTGTAGATTTATGGCTTGAAATCTATGAAACACACAAACTAAATGTGTTGAAAGCAAAAAGTGGCTGACAGTTGATCATTTTTCCTTGTTTGATAAACCATGGAAATAACAATAGACCATATTCGCAATAAATTGATCACGGGAAAAAAAAAAAAAGCTTCAGTTTTATATATATATTTCTTTATACCAATGCCCATAATGCATTCTGCACGATTACGCAAAGGGAATTTCAGGCCCATGCCAAGGCTTCGGTTTTGGAAAACGATACCATGCCAACTAATAGTGTGGCGAGATTTCGATATGAATGGGTCTCGCTGATTTGATGCGGACATTTTATGACTTTTATACAGTGTTCTCAAGTCGATATGAATGGGTTTACGCAGGAATGCCGGTCCACAGCAACACCGAATTGCGATCGGGTGTGTAGATATAAATGTGGTATAAGTGATAAGCAGTTATCCGGTTGTCTAGTCAACCCGAAATGGAACCGGACATCTGGGTCTACCTACGAGGTTTTCCGGTTCAACAACCAAAATCTCGGCAGCTTTATTAGTTTAAATGTGCCAAAAGTTTATTTACTTCTCTTTGCTGTGGACGCTACCATTTAGGTCATATGTAAGGCCTGCTGCGTGGAAGTTTCACAAACGTTGTACGGGCGAGAATTTGAGTTCTAATTTATAACAAACCGCAGCAAACAACCGAGAAGCAGACTGTGCACAATCTAATTGTGATTGATTTTAACTGGGAGGACCAATCCAGGCTGAAGAATATGATGGGCTGGGGATGAATTTTCATATGGTATCCTGCAGTTTCAGCCAAGGGAAAATACTGTATTTTCCTTGACTGAAACTGCAGGAAATCATATCTAATTCTGACTCAGTTGAAGGGTTCAGTGCAGCAACTTGATAATTGCCATTCTCATGTTTTATTACACAGAATACACTTTCACCATGTACTAATGTTGTGCACTGGTCAGGATGGCATTGTAAAGCACATATTTGTTGCTGGATAAATAAAGCAATGGTCAAAACCATCCAAATTAATTTCAGTAAAATTGGACATAACCTTATTGCACTGAACCCTCTCAATTCTAAAAATGCTCTGAGTGAGGGGGACGTGCACCGCCGTGTACATGTGTTCAACCCCCCCTTCCCCCAATTAGGATGACGATTTCAGTGAAGATTTTTGAAGACTTGCACTTGGTGATGTTGGGTTTGACATTCAAGATCACTGAAGGTCAAAGGTCAATAATACTAAATGTAAGCTGTTTATATCAGTATTTACAATCGTTTCCAAGTTATAGCCCATTCAAATAAGCCCAATATTGAGTACACGGGAGGATTCAAAATTTCATTAAAAAATTCAAAAATCAGTATTTCCAAAAAACTGTTGACCTCATCACAAGGATGCTCTATAACAAATCATTTTGGCTGACAGTTTTGGTTTAGAAGAATGTTCAGAAATTGCCGATGAAGATGATGGTGGATGCCGGACGCCACATGATGCCAATAGTCCATTGGCCCTTTGAGCACCATTGGACTAAAAACTGCATTTTGTGTTCACTTGGGTTATATTTTTCCAATATTTTAAATTAGTGTGATGATCTGAAATGTCTGAGACTGATATGCAAATATAGAAGAAATCAGGAAAAGGGCAAATACTTTTCACAAGACTCTACCAGAATCTGGTTGGAGTAAAACTGGCTGACACCGTGTACCTGAGATGGTGCAAGACGTGGTGCAGCTGAAACAATAAACCAATTACAAGGACATTTGAAGGAAGGTAGTGATCTTTCCTTATTACCAAAGCAAATCTCCACATCCAACATTTGTATTACAATGTCGTAAGCATTTGCAAGACAGGCTCCCAATTTGATCTTTGAAGGCAAACAAAACTACAACAATGGATGCATTTTATTAACAGCTTTTATTTCAACAGCCTCCATTCCTGATGGAAACACAAATACACTTGTTCTGATACAAACATAAAAATAACCAAATGTTAATCTGAAACGGTGACCAAGCACAGAATCTCCCCCACATAAAAGATGTTGTTTCCTACTGCAGTCCAGTCCATCTTCGGTTCTATCTGAAAAGCACAGACACACAAATTAGGGAGTGAAACCACAGCAGCCATTGAAAAATGTGGCTGCCGACAAAGCAAAAGAGGGCTGTTTTCAGGCTGACAACATCCTTCACCGCGATGTTCGATTTTAAAAATAAAAGGACGGCACCTTTAGAAAAAAGAAATGTGTCACACAAACTTCCGCCAACGAGTCCTCACACTTCCGCATCCTGTGTTTGCAGAGGATATGGTAAGCACCAGGAGCAGCGAGTTGGCCATCACAGAGCCTAACCTCAGCTCGACTGCCGCTTATCATAAACCAGTGACATGCAACAGTTTCAAGCCGCAACAGCTTCGAGCCAATACAGGCTTTTCTTTCAAGAAAGAAATTCTCGGTTGGTGAGTTCCAGGAGCCATTTGTCAAGGCAGCCATTTAGTGTGTTCTCAGCTTGGCTAGTAAGCCTTTAAATACAACTCATTCATTCCATTCCTCTAACCCAAGCATTCACACTTACCAGGTCCTCAGATGTTGTGTAAACACAAAACTTGGTTTCGGCGAACAGGTAAAGGAGCTGAGAGAAACCCAGTTAGGGAAGAGTTCTGCTTGAGTAACTCTGTTTTTCTTAGTCAAGTCTGTCACTAATTATTAAAGCAACACTAAGTAACTTTTCAACCTTCATAAAATATTTTCATAACTTTTGTGATGATACATCGACTTACAACTAGTTGAATGACACCTCTGTCATGGCCTGAGGGGGTCTGCATCACTTTAACTGGCACTGAGCAACTTTGAGGAGGGGGCAGGAACCCTGCCTCACAAAAAACTACAAATGTGCTGACTGCTTTACGGCATACATCACTTTCCCCTTTCCCCATTCGTTATAAAGGCGGAAGTCGATGCGAACGCCTACGCGCAATTACTGCTGTCATGGCAGAAGCTGCAAAACAACCAAAGAAGCGAAAAGTTTTGTCTGAGGAGACAAAAAAAGGGAGGGGGGGGGGGGCTACCCGCATAAAAGTACAGTCAAGGATCAACATTGGCTCGGCTTTCACTCGCTGGCATGAGCTCAAAGACGAGGAGGGATTTCCGACCGATGCTGCCTTGGCTCAGTTCCTGCTGGACTAGTAAGTAGCTTTCGATGCTCAAATCAAAATGATAATGCTAATGTTAGCTATCGGAAATTTGCGTGGTAGCAATAAACAGCCACCAGCTTCATAGTTCGCACTGTTCCACACTGACACGACCAGCCACGCAACACACTCAAAAGTACTGTATAAGAAAAAACCAATGCGATGACTGCAAACCGCAAATATAAAGTTTGAGTAAAATATGTAGGTTCCTACTGTGGAAAAATCAGTCATACTAAATCATTGTGGTATTATTGTGTCAGTTAGTATGTACGTGACTGTAGTTTTTGATGATTCTTATGTAATAGTTTCAGAGAAAAACGGGATTCTTGTCGTGTTTTTGTTGAGTTGATACAGTGATAGTAGAAGAAGTCAAACCGCGTTGCTTGCTCTGAATAATCAGTAAAACAAAACCCATGTGCAATGTGCATTGAGTTATGACTTTTCATAGTCCTGCTTATCAATAGCACCGTACTTTCAGAATGAAATATGTTTTTCTATGAAATGAGACGAGATGATACGTACCTCTGCGAGCTTTGAGCGACCACCCAGTCAGCCAGACGCGCTGCCACTCCTGTTAGCATTTGTAGCTTGACTCATTGTGGTCAACGTTATTTTTCGGGGCTGTAGTTAGATGCGACCTAAGTCTTTCACGTTTTTCCTGTTTACATAGGTTTATATGACTAGTGACATGAGTTTGGGTACGCAAATCCAAACGTGGCTTTTTCTATGCTGTAGGAGGTGCGTACTATAATGACAGGCGTAGTAACACCTTCTGCGCGCTTCGACAGCGCATTGATACCTTCACTTCACTTCTTCACATAAGATTCATCTTCGTCCGTTTCTTCTTCCCTCTCACGGTCCATTTCGGCTAGCTCCTCCTCGGTATATTCCGGTTCAAATAGATATGGCTCTGGCTCCGCCACAAGCCAGTCGTCGGCATCTATGTCGTCCATTTGAAAATGTTCCATAGTAGCACACTTGATTATTTTCTTTTATAATTTTCTGCAAGCACTGGCTTCCTGACTGTGTACCAAGTAGTGCAGTGCAGTCACGTTCGTTGTATTTACAGAAGTAGGGGGGGTCGTGGGAGAGAAAAGAAATCAGAAGTGAAGGTATCAATGCGCTGTCGAAGCGTGCAGAAGGTGTTACTTCGCCTGTCATTATAGTGCGCACTTCCCACAGCATAGAAAAAGCCACGTTTGGATTTGCGTACCCGAACCCGGACTCATGTCACTGGTCATATAAACCTATGTAAACAGAAAAAACGTGGAAGACTTTGGTCGCATCTAACTACAGCCCCGAAAAATACCGTTGACCACAATGAGTCTAGCTACAAATGCTAACAGGAGTGGCAGCACGTCTGGCTGACTGGGTGGTCACTCAAAGCTCGGAGAGGTACGTATCATGTCGTCTCATTTCATAGAAAAACATATTTCATTATGAAAGTACGGTGGACTGTTCCTTTAAGTACTGCTTTAAATCTGAGCCTGAGATTTTCAAATACCACAGCATCACACTGAAGAGAAAGAAACGAGAAACTGCATGGTGAGCAGTGACCTAAACACCCGTGGCAAAATGAACACCAAACTCCTCATTACTGTAGAGATCCTACAGACTATTCCACTGTAGAATTTTAAGAGTGCTAAATAATGAAATGTTAGGATGCCTGAAGGTAACAGAACAGCAACACATTAAAGGAAATCCTTATGCCACTTACAATCTTGTCAGGCTGCCATATGGGAAATGCAGTTACTCACTATTGCATGTACAGTAGGGTTTTTAACAATCCAGGTTTCTGCCATAACCCAGCTTCTTGCAGTATAAGGGTCATTGAAGCACAAGTTACTGCACTGTTTAAGACTCTTCAGATGTAGAAATATTTCTGGTTTGCAGGGTAGCCAGGTGGCTTTCTTGACTGCTAACTGTACTACCAGTGGGCACACAAGGACACTGACCAGCACCGGAGGAGATGAGGGGAGGACCCCTCCAAAAACACCAAGCCACTTCACCAAAAAACTTTCCACCCTTTCGCCCAAATTGCAACTGTTCTCTCTGACACCTCTGGTATCTTGAACCAGGACAGTGCTCTCAAAAGCGTGCACTTAACACCAAGTCAGTCTCACGATGCAATTCAAAGGGAGGTGAAGAAACCAATAATTACAGGCGATGCATGTATAACACATGAATACGGCAAGATAGATTAGCTATCTCCCATTTAGCATGGCAGAATAATGGAGTGTCACATCCCTCAGTGAGAAGCAGTGTAAAAAAATGCAGGAAAGCAGGCTTTCAACCCGTGAAGAATACATCAAGGCCACAGCTGACATTCAGTCTCAACTCATTACTAATTAAATTTATACAGCCGTGACAGGAGTCAGCATACAGACTTAGGAACTGGAGAGTGATAAACAAATGTTCTGCAAGATCATCAGACCCCAGGGACTCGTGGTCCAGATTTCATGCCCCTACACTTTAGCCACAGCCACCCAGCTCTGCTATTCTCAATTCTTAGAGCTTAATGAAATATTTACTTTGTGGATGCCATTATCCTGCACGACACTGAATGCAAAACCAAAGTTAAAGGTAGCTACTACCCTCAGAAAGATGCTGTATTACATGCCATTTGCTTGTGCGCAGATCTTGCTTGCACTTGTCATAAACATTAGTTCTACACCAATACCCCTTCTGACACACCTATGTAAATACAGAATAAACTGCACTGAAAAAAAATGCATGCATGTCTCAGAGTGAAAATGAGAAGTAATTTTGGGAAAGAACAGTTGTTATAAACATAACAAAAGGATTCCACTGCAGCAAGCCATATAGCTTAAACTATAGAAAGAACAGGCAATCACCCGAATCTGTTCAGTACTCTAATGAAGATGCATTTACCCCACAGTCATGCCATTATCTGCACTGACATCAGCCATATACCACCGGAGCAACAGAGGGGATTCAAGGAGTCAATGCAGAGAGAGAGCAGGAGGGAGGGAGAGGCAGGGGGAGAGAAAGCAATAAAGGGAGAGGGAGGGAGAGTGAGGGGCAAGGAAAAAAGTGGAAGAAAAAACCAGAGTGACAGAAAGAGGAAGAGAGAAAGAAGCAGCAATAAAGGAAGAATGAGAGCAAGATGGAGGGAAATTGTACATTTGATTGCAACTCTTATTCATTCTCATTTGGCAACTGGAGGCAGGGGTCACCTGACACTCGTGATGTCAGTAATATGTGGAGGGGATCATTTGAACCCCGTTTCCCTCCTGCAACACACAACACATATACCGCACGTGTGCGTGTAATTACTCTCAGAGCCCTATAGGAAGCAATGACCCCTCTGGACTGTGGAGCTCAGAAACACAGCAATCAGGGACAGAGCTACCTGGAGCCCTGTCAGTCAGCATCATGCTTCAAGCTTCTGCACACGCTGACACAAACACACACAGGCACACGCTTGTATCCAGCACGTCCAGGAGCACAACACACGCACATCCAAACACACATGTAATTATAAAGATGCACATACATGTTAAAAGGGATATATGATAAATTCACATTTTCAGATTTTGGGCGCAGTATCTGGAGTGCCCACCAACCCACTACAGTGAAGTAAAACAACCCAGTCATTTTTTGTAAGCTGCCTTTTCAGACAACATGGCACTCGGCATGACATTCAGATTTTTCGCTCCCCTTCCTACCTCACACTCAGGCTCGTAAGAATTATTCAGGCCCTCATTTGAATATTTCCACCCACAACTTATTTTTTACAGCAAAATCCCAGCTTCAGTTGAAAAAGCCCATAACTAGCAATATGCGTGCTATACACTTTTTGCCTGACTGCTGCATACCACTAACCTGGACCAGTATGACGTAGGACAGGAAACAAATTTTATATTGAAGGGACTTATGCTTTTCTTAAGATACAAAGAAGCAGTTGTTTCCACTTATTTTCAAGGAAAATCTGTAGTTAGCTAACTAGGTGAGTGTTGCAAATTTCTGTTTATATTCAAACTGAATTCCAAGCATAACCTTAGTTAAATGTGTATGGCTTGGTCGGAACTACCTAATTTACAACGGAAGTGCAACTCTCAAATCTTACTCTCTAACCTGGCATGCATGCATTACCCTTCCATAATCACTGTGTAGTATACTTGCTAGCTAGCTCCTAAATTGGCTGAAAAGTTAGAAACTACCAGAAGCAGTGTGCAAGACGTGTCAATTGGAAAAGATCAAATGGGTGACCATTTTTAATCAAATTCAATCTGTTCTTAATTTAGAAGCTGGTGCAGTCAATGGAATATTAGTGAGCGGTTGCTACTATACAGATGCTAGCTTGTTATCATTCTTAATGTTCAGTGAACTAAACAAGTGTGGTAAAACTATTAGAGTGAATACATGCCTCATTTCTGTAAATGTAATGTCAGTGCTTGGTCAGCCAGCAGAAATGACCCTTTCATACCCTTTGAGTAGTTTAAAGTCTAACTGGCTAGCTACTTTTATAGTCATCTGTATTTAGAAATTTACTAGTAGCTGGGGGATTATTACATTATTGCTCTGCATTGACACGATTGCTCTGTTTGCTGGCCACTTAGAACAAAGCTCATTCCATAGAGGAGACGCCCACTCAAAACAGCCCATTTTTCAGAAGGTTAGGAATAACAGGAATCAAACTGAATAGAAATCATGGAACTTTTATGTTTTTTTGCAAAAAAAGTATATATCAACTTCCATATTGGACATCCAAGGATATTGTAACTTGGAAAAAAAAATGGCATAATAGGCCTCCTTTAACACACAAACACAATAATGCATGTATGCAAATGCAGCTACACAAATACAGTCAATCTCCAGAGGAAAGACAGGTTAACACAAAGAGGGAAGCGCTTAAGTTGCCTCAGGATCTCCAAAGGATGTCAAGGCAAGTCCCTAGAAGGTCACATTCAGATTCACACATTGCCCTGACAGAAGCGCATATTTTTACACACTGGGTCTTCATCGCAGATCGCTCCTAGATACCATCACTGACACCTGCATGCTTCACACCCAGTGACATATGGGGAAAAATCCTCTCCCATCCAACGCAAGGTCAACGTCTTCCAAAAAAAAAAAACCCTGAAGACAGCATCGCCTCTCCAGCATCACTTAAGAGAGCGAAACACCTTTTCACTCAAATAAATGAAGGCAACCACCAACAGCCAATAAGTATTCACTGCCAATGCGAATTCTGGGAAATTAAACTCGCTCCTGTGACCGACCTACTTCCAAGAAAGCATCTAAAAGTCAAAGAAGCGGCACTGGCACCACCATGCTTCCTGCCCCACCCGTTTCCTCTTCTATTTCTGACTCCTATGCAAATGCAGTCCAACAAGCTCTTCCCGATCTCCAAGGGGACACAAATTATTATGCACTGTGTGACAAGGGAGAACACCATCATTTGTGGCAGAGTCTGGAAAAGCTCTTCCCTCCCTGACTATTGTTGCTGGTTCCTGTACAAATTCCAGGGCAACAGCTGCTGTCCCAAAGCGAGAGCATGTATCATGGAGCATAAGGTGGGGGGGGGGGGGTAAACAGAAGAAAGGTGTAGTTGTGATGACAGGAGTCATGTAAGGTGGAGGGGTACTGCAGCACCACAGTATCCTCATCACTCCACCTCACTGGGACTTCAGGAGGGTCCTGAGCACGGGGTGGGATATGCTGGGGCACCTGGGGGGATCAAATACCCTTTACAAAAGGTTATTATGAATAAATCTCACTGAGAGATATAAAAGTGTCTATTCTTTCCCAGGATTTTCTCCCGCATAAAAACATTAGAAAATTGGAAAACCAATTGTAAAATTTATCAGATAACTTATTTGATATTTTCTAGAATCTGCTGAGATTAATACCCTATGAATGAGTCACTGTGACCATGCAGGGTTGAGCAGAAGTGAAACCCTTCATTCTGTGAGAGATGGCACCAGCCATATTTGAAATTGAAGGCCAAATAAGCACATTTCTATTTCAGGGCTCAAAACGGGCACCGAGAGAGTCCCAAACCACATTAACATTGCTGAGCTAATATTTAAATTTCCCGTTCCCTTGTAATGTTCAAGACACCAGAGAATCAGAAAGCAGTCATTGTGGACAAACAAAGCAAGCCTGACGGGAAAAATAAATTCATGAAGGTCTTTTTTTGTTTTTTATGAGGGCAAAGGGGGTGGGGTTTTGTGTGCAAGTCACACTGGAATTTGGATGCGACAGCAGCAGGCATGTTAAGGGGGTACGGGGCGATCGTGACATTCTCCATGCCTGGCGCACTAGTGTCTTTGCAAATGCTCACAGTTAAGTAGAGCGCACAAGCCCTCTCTCCCATGGACAAAACTGCCTCTGTTCTCAAATCCCCACCTTAATTATTCCTCCTTTTAAGATTCACAACCTTCAGCTGCGTCCTTCTCTTGTGCCAAGACTTTTAGACAAAGGTTACTTTTACAGTTTATAAAAGGATGTAAACACCTTTCTATCCATTTAATAAGCTCATAGAGAGTCATTACAAATCATGCCTGAGGCACTCAGAATTAGAACGATGTAAAGAGGACCCATTAACAAACAGCACAAGCCTTTGTGCACTGAAGAGAAGAGACTGCTTCGAAGAGAGATTGAAAATAGCCAAGTTTATTTTCCCATTTCCATTCTAAAATATACAGAGCCACAGAAAAAGGGATCTGCAGCAGACATTAAAAAAGGCAAAAGACAACAATAACAATTTATCCTCTGGGAAGTCACTTCACATCCCAGTCCGTCACAGGCAATAAAAAAATGCATTTTGAAATAAGTCGCTGACAACTTGGTTGGTACTCTTGTCAGGTTTTTGTCTGATGCAAATGATAAGCTGTCCGTCATCTTGCTGCATAATACCACTGCTTCAGTGATACATGAAGGAAAGGTGACTGGAGTTTGAATTCTCTTTTCAGAGAGAAAATGACGACCTCCCAGTACATTCAGATAAATGAGGTGGCAGAAAAGATCAGTTATATATGGCTTGTAGAGGGAGGGGCTCAGCTTTTGACAGCACAACACTTAATCTGAATATTAAAATTAAACAGAAAATGCAAATGGATCAAAATCCATCATTTGTCACTGTAGCAGTGCTTCCTTTTTGCAAACTCAATTTTTAAGCATACATGTCACACCTATGATAAGTTTCAAATTCCTTCACGGCAGAAACTGCAATAAAAATATTAAACAACACAGTGACACAGGGGAAAGGCTAAATGACAGACTATTTTACACAAATTACAGAACAATCAAAAAAATTCCCTTACAATCTGTTTGAATGAACCCTGCTGATACAGTGCATCTTCTGAGTTTGGTTTCTTTTGTACTCACTTCCCTGAAGCACCAGCTGGCAATGTTATTACGATAAAAAAAACTGGGAAGGGCTCCATTTTAATTGTGGAAATAAACTGAAATTCAATCCCTCAACAAAAAAAAAAAAAATCAACCCCGCTTATGCTAGACATTTTTTAATGCCATAAAAGCATTATAATTAAGCTCCAGAACTGAAATGGAACTCAACTCCTAACCAAGGCAGGCGATTTGGAAGATCGCGGACGGAGTCCAGTTGTGCACTCAAACTCAAAACATCCTTTCCACCTGCCACTCGAACCCCATAGCATCTTCCACCCAAAAAGCTTGATTGAAGATGAGGGGTCCCTCATCAGCCCTGTTGTCTCCTCTTGACAGGATTTACAATAACTAGCTTCTCCAACCGGTGAAGTTTTGGTAGATCTGCAACAACAAAGAAAAACAAAGAAAGAAAGAAAAAAAGTGGCTGAATTGGAGGAGTCTGCAGAGTGCATCATCAGAGAACAGGACTCGGTTTCCTTTACAATTTCCTTTAGGATTTACACAACAGCACCTGGAACCCCACCATTCTGGTTTTTTAAATTATTTGCCCATGGTTTTTAGAGTAACCGTTCTCCCTGATGAGCAGATCTTGCGGGGCTGCATTTTGGAGATGACGAAGATCAACGCACAATGACAGCCTGTCAGTGCTGGGAGAGAACAGACGGGGAAAAGGCATCACCTACAGGACTGATGCACAAGAGTGATGCCCAGACAGGCCTTACAGACGTTCTAGGAGTAAATTCAAAGTCAAACGATGCATAGAACAAGTTTTGAGAGTAAATCAAAAGTGCAAAGATGCATAAAACCGGCTTATCGGTTAAATGTTTACACAGAAACTCAACTATAAACCAAGAGATTTGGTTTGAGAGTTAGTGGGGACGAAACATATGTGAATGCACTTAGGGGTCTATTCTCCCATGCGCTTAAGTCGAAAAAAGCGCGTAGCTACGCGGATTCCGTCATTGCTGAGGCGGCTTCGGGGCGGGGAGATGACCGCGTGCGGGGTAAGAATCCTTGTTAAAGCGTTTCCATGTCCTTTAGTTGCAAACCTGACATCGGAGTAGTTTTCAAAAGCGCCTTTGCCTGAAACTACATCGTCCTCAAAATAAATCCTAAATATAGTAGCATGTCCTCCGTCCTGTTATTCCGATGATAGATCGAATATATCCCAAGGCAGCCGGCCTTATGATTAAAAGTAACCGCTTCTTCTCAATGACATATCAAACAGTGATTAGACTCGAAGATGGTTACGCCTCTTCCTCTCAGAAGAACCAGCCAATGAATGATTTACTTCCTGAAAAATGTGCAAGTGAACAGTCACTCTGCAAATTCCAGGAATATGTGCATCACCAGAGACTTTGAGAGGACTTAAGGGCACAAACGGCTGCATACTAACAATAGTTTGATCCAGTACACTATTTGCCATAACTGCAAATGACAGCTGGCAGTAGGTTTTGTCAGTAGGTTTATCAGTCAATGCACTTCTGAGAATACAGTGGAAATGAGCATGTTCTTAAGATGATCAGAACATAAAACTAATTTTCCAACTGTTTCTATGGGAAGATGGCGGAGGCAGAGCTCATGCTCACCAAAATCCTCCAACATTAGCGGTCGCTCTTCTCTTCCCAAACACCTTCCCGGAGCTGGGTGCCAGGGGATTGTTGAAAGAGGGGGCACCCCCAAATCCCGATGTCCCGCCAAAGGGTGGGGAGCCACCGAAGGAAGGTGGGCCTCCAAAGGCAGGGGCACTGCCGAATCCACCACCTGTGAGAGAAGGGAGGCCACCAAAAATTGAGAAACAGGAAACGCGTCAACACAGCAAAGGAAGTATATCGAACTTAAGGCAGGATTCATCAGGCAAATTTCACAGGTCTGCCTCCAGCCAGCCCTTTACTATCTCAGCCAAACTCCTTTCTTCACCTTGTGCTGTGCTGCATCACTTTAGATAGTAAACTGAAAAATTGAAACGACTTTAATGCAAACAATTCACATAAAAGCGCATTGATTTTTTTAATCAAGCATTTAAAAATTTTACAAATAAAAAGCATGTTTTTTTTTGTACATATCCAAAAATGTCCCAAAAGTTTTGGAGGTCACCAATTACCAGGGAATCTACACAGACAGCTGTAAAATTCAGGCCAATAGTCTGGGAAAAGTAAGTCTTTGTTTTCCTTTTTCATCACTTCATCCTCCATTAAACTCTTCTTGCAGCCATTTGTAGATGCGCCTTTGTACTGCAACACTCACTGAAGGTTTGCAAAAATAATCCAGAGCCCATGTGGTTATACTGCTAACAGATAAATGACGGTTCTTGACACAGAGCCGTCTGACTGATCTGGAACCACATGCATTCAGCTTAGACTTGCACCCTAATGTTTCGCGCATAGAAATTCCTCAAATTTTTTTTTAATTATGTTACACACTGTTGAGGGTGAAATAACCAAATCCCTCCCTATCTTTTAGAGGAAAATCATTTTTAAACCTTTCAATAATTTTCTCATATATTCATGGTCAAATTGGCAATCGCTGGCCCATCTTTGCTCCTGAAGGACGAGGCCTTCCTTGGATGCTGCCTTTGTAAAAGTCATGATTACAATCAACTGCAAACTTCAGCTGTTTCAAATCACATAATTCAAATGTTTTACCTCATTACTAATCCTAAATTGCACATTTTGTGCAATGTGCTGCAGGGCCTGAATGGAAGGAAAGGATGTGCATTTTGCATGCAACACGAAGTTGAAGGGACAAAATATATTGTCTTTATGCTGTCTGCGATGAAATGCAAGTCAAAGTAAATTTAGAAATAACTGCTTTGTTTTTATGTTCATCTTCCATACCGTCGCAACATTTCCCGAGTTGGATTTGTGGATAATGAGTGTGACTCCTTATAGAGCACCTTAACGATCCTCTCAGTGTAAAGTTAGGCCAACTCCAGCATAACCAGTGGCTCTGCAAAACCAAGGGTGCCAGGACTTTATGAATCCCACCTAAAACCCCACCTCCCTGATGACTAGGGCCCGCATACAGGCACAGAGCACACTGTATAAGACCTGTGTCCACATGACACATCACTGAACAGTAACTAGATAAAGCGGTAGGCTACTTCTCATCCAATACCTCTTTCCAAAATCCTGCCCCACCTCTGCCACTTAAATTGCTTTCACTCTCCTGACCAGGCCTTCCACTCGACATCGCTACAGGGACTTGCCTCCATTCAGTTAGTTAGGCACTGGAGTAGGAGCACTGATGTTAGGTGCTTAGGCATGGATCGAAACCTCATTTTCACCCAGATCCCAATGCTATTTTATGGGGTCGAGGTCAAGGCTCTGTACAGGCCAGTGAAATTCATCTACGGCAATCTCAACAAACCATGCATGGACCTTATTATGTGTATGAGAATGTTGAAAAGCTTAAAAAAAAAAAATCATTCTTCAACAGTTGTAAATATAATAACATGAAATGTCACATCAAAACCTGCATCAAAACTTGCTTACAGCAGAACCAACCTTGCCTGAATGATCAACAAAATAAAAAAAATAATGAGTGTCCAGAAATTTTTGATGCCTTGTAGTGTATGCTTTTAGATTAGCCAAACACACATGATAACGTTTATTGAAAGCCTTCCCGGTGGTGCCCCTCTGCTGAAGAGCAGGTTGGGTTTAAGTTTCACGATACTTCCGAGATCACGCTACAGCAGCAACGCCACTCTCTCCAAGCCAAGCTGGAGCAAACTGAAATTTCAGCTGCAACCTGACAGATTGCAGAGATCAATAATTAATTAGGTGACTATGACCAAATAACACTCAGCCACAAGCTGGTGAACGAGTTGCTGAGAGAGGTGGTGGCCTGATCAACAGCTGATATCTAGGAGGCAGTGGGGCAAGAGGGACTCTTAAATTGGAAAATAGGCCGAAGTGAAAAACCACAGTCGCATCAGCTAAGAATTCTGCACTTACCACTGCAGCTGAAAGCACACACATGCACAGTAAATGAGCACACGCTTAAAAAATAATAATAAAAATAAAAAAAAAACCCAATGGACACCCATGCGCAGAAACTCAGCAAAAGCACAATCAATTACAGCAGAAAAGCTAAAGAGTGACTAGTGTGAAGTTTGGCTTTTTCTGCCTTGGTTTATGCGGTGTTTTTGGAATTAGTTCTTTTTTTTTTTTTTTTCTCTCGAATGGGCGGCCAACGCTTATGATTGGGCGCATACATTATGAACAGGCGGTGCAGGAAAATGAGCCTTCACGATCGGGCGGCCCGCCTGGTCATTTACCATAGTGGAGCACCCTGTGTGGGTAAGGCAGGGTCTGTGGGTGGGGCTGTGTATTGGGTTGGTGCAGTATGTCTGTAGGCAGGGCAGGGTCTGTGGGCGGGTCTGTGAGTTGGGGGTGGCACAGTACGTCTGTGGGCAGGGCAAGGTCTGTGGGCGGGTCTGTGAGTTGGGAGTGGCACAGTATGTCTGTGGGCAGGGGCAGGGTCTAAGGGGCAATATGTTTGCAGGCAGGGCGGAGCCGGTGGGTGGGTCTGTGTATCGCAGGGTGGGGTAGCATGTGTTTGGATGTGTCCTTGTGTCTGTGGGAAAGGGAGTGTACCTGTTTTGACTGGACTGGTGAACGACCCAAAGCCCTGTGCCGCAACGCTCCCCACTCCGGTGCTGAATGTGCCGCTGGGCTTTGGATTTGGGACGACCTCCTTCGGCGAGTCAAACGCCTTTGCCCCGCCGTTCCCGAACAGGCTGCTGGACCCTGAGGGTCAGACAGAGGGGTTTCACCAGAACCTTAGGATTCCCTGATCAGAACTCCCATCCCACCGCATCACTATATTTAAGGTATATTGCTGAAATGGGCAATTTCACAGTAAACTTTGCTATTAATAATAATAAGCAAATGAGTCTTAAGCCCCATCCTAAGTCATTGCATTGGTGTGTTAATTTGCAAGTAGAAAAGTATGTCAAATGTATGTTATGCAAAATTTCAAGGGTCTACATCCAGACCTAAGCGTGTCCTTAAGTGTCAAAATTTTGGAGGCAGTGGGGAAAGAGGTAAACACACACAAGCTCAGCCAACGGAGAATGGGCTCTCCCACTGAAGAGGGGTTTTTCCTGAGATTTTTTTCCTTTTTTTTAAACCTCGCTAGGCATTTTGGGTACTTGGACTAGCATCTTCCCTACTGCTATTCAGTAATGCGTCTTTCTGACAGTTTTTCAGCAAAAAGCGTGATATCAATAAACAAACTACGAAACTGCATACCAGCATCCCAAATTTGTTGGCAAAGTGTAGTAAGACCAAATATTGATTTCAGTTTGTTTGTAACCGTTCAGAGCACTTTACAGTACATTTTTCAATATTTAGAAACCTTGAATGAAATGATTTTTGGCTGTATCCTCACCACACGGAATTGCGTTAAATGTGCCTAAAATTTTGCACAGTTCTGTATCCAAATGGCAGGACATGTGCAGTTATAATGTAAACAGAGCGGAGTGCTAAAATCAGCATAAAATGCAATGTTTTAGTAAAATTTAATAATTGGTGATAATATGTTAATTGAAGCCCACATTCATTGACTAAAGAATTGTGTGACAGAGGGGTATCTTACCAGGCCGCTTAGCTTTCCAAAAGCCTGAAGTGGACGTGGCACAAAACGGGTTCTTATTTGCCGCATCCTCGCTGGGTTCACCCCCAAGGCCACTGAAGACCCCGCCGCCCGTCGTAGAAGCGCCCGCTGCACCACTCGCTCCAGAGCCAAACAGCCCTCCGCTGGAGCTGGACGGCTGTGTGAAAGGACACACACACACGCGCACACACAGACAGACAGACAAACGCATTTATGAGTAAACATTCACACAAAGACAACAGAGACAGTGGAAAATAAGTTGTATAGTTCGACCACACAAGTCATCTTCAAACAGAGGAATGCTGCTGGCAAATGCATTCAGAATCAGAGACGAGCTACCTGTCCAAACTCTGTGCTGGGGGGGTTCTGTTGGCCAAACACGGATGGGGTGGGTGTGCTGCCAAAAGCTGGGGGGGGAGAGAGTGCAGGTAAATGTGTCACATTCACAAACACACAAATCACCTGCTATCAAGCAGCTGTGTGCTCTCTCTCAGACCGTTCAACCACATTGTGCGCACTAGGTCCTGCAGTCAGTAGTTTAACCCATTTGTCCCCGACTCTTATGGTACATGTTCAAGGGCAGCGCGGTATTTGGGCAGGGGGCTGCACTAACCTGAAATATGTTTTAGCCACTGTGGCTACCTGATTCTCCATTTCTTTTGCCACATTAGAGGTCTCTTAGGACTGTGGCTAATCAGATCAAAGAGGTGTTAGCCACATTATTGACAGATATAAAGGCATGACAATGAATAAAACAAGAGGCCAGTCAGCCTAGAGAGCTCTGCTAAAGATGAGTGAAATGTTTGTGTCATAAATTAATTTCAGAAATCCTTAAACTATTGAAATATTAACACACGACACATTTGGTAACCAGAATATGCTGTGAACCAGTTTGGTGTCTCAATTTATGTAGTATAACCACAAAACCACACTGCAAATTGCAATCATTTATCTCAATCATCTTACCAGCAAGCAATACTAATAACCAACAAATACCCACCAGGCCTCTTGATGAGATATTAAAGGGGACCTATTATGCTGATCCTTCTTTTAATATATATTAGTAATGTAATGTTGGTTGTCCATACTCAACCTCTGAAAAGTTTCTAAACATAAGATACATGGGTTTTGCCATAATCCAAGAACGTGATTTTGTGAACGTGATTTCCTCTCTGAACAGCTCCCCCCGAGACCTTCACAAGATCTGGGCAAAACCTGACGTCAGGTTGTGCCATCCAATTAATACAGACCTCCCCAGAGCCAACCACGGAGCTAGACCTGCCCACTCCGGAAACTATTCTAGCAGGTAACAAAAATGGCAGATCATACTATGCCTTAGTAGCCTCTACACTTTTGGAAATACAAAAGAAGAACTGCAGATAATTTCAGGTGTAGTTTTGTCAGTATCTCTCCCAAAGCTGCTTGTCCGTTTACTTTTGTACATGAAGAAAAACACCTATTTTTCTTCCAAAAGACAATGCCACCAGAAATCAGTGGGTAGCTTTTTTTGTTTGCTGGCAGTAAACAGCCACGGCCAAAGGGAATGTTAGCTGCTTGCGCTCAGCATTTCACCAAAGACAGCTTTGTTAATAACGGATAATTCAGCACTGGATAGGCGTTTCAGCTTTCAAACCTGAAGCAGCAGCATCGATCAAGCGCTCGGAGCCACAAGCTGTGACTATATAACATCAAGTAATGTAAGTGAAGCCAACATGTTACGGGTGGCTAGCAGGACCGCGAATGATAGTTAGCACTAACAATTGGCCTCAAGCGCAGGCTTTCTAAAATATCTGAAGATAAATCCTGTATCGGGCTTTACTGTCCGTGACTCCCAGACACAGAAGCTGTAAGTTGCTTTTTCTGCTTAAGCCAACCTGATGTGATTGCAAGTTGATTGTGGCTGTAGCACAGCAGCTAACGTAGCCAAGTTACTGTTGCTAATGTTTGTGCCCTAAATATGCAAGAGTGACATCAGGGGAAATTCTACAGAAGGTGTGTGAACATAAACCTCATTTGAAGCTCACTTTTAATACTTGTTTTTAATTTGGATGCTTGGTACAACTGTCCATGGTAAGGGAACTTGCTGTCTGTAAAATCTGTATTACAAGGGTTTGTCTCTGTGGTTGTTATGACCACTCGGTTACCAGCTACTGCATGTTAGTTCGCGTGCCAGCCGCGTGGGTGAAGCTAAGCAGGTGTGGGCTTGGTCAGTACTTGGATGGAAGAACGCCAAGGAAAACCAGGTTGCTGCTGGAAGAGGTGATGGTGGGCCAGTAGGTGGCGTTCTTCCCTCTGGGGGAATAATCCCCAATGCCCCAGTGCAGTGACGGGACTGAGCTGTACTTTACTGAAGGAGACGCCGTCTTTCGGATGAGACGTTAAACCGACGTCCTGACTCACAGTGGTCATTAAAGATCCTATGACACTCTTCGATAAGAGTAGGGGTTCCCCCGGTGTCATAGCTAAAAGTCCCAACCTGGCTCTTTCGACCTGCCACCTAATCATCCCCTGATCTAATTGGCTGTGCAATTCTTCCTCTCCCTCTCCACCTCTACCCCCAGGGCTCCCTTGAAAAAGAGATTTCAATCTCAACGGGACTTCCCTGGTTAAATAAGTGATAAATAAGAATCAATGTGGCAGTTTCATCATAATGTTGTCCGATTGTGGCCACGACAGTTAGCGATCGCTTCACTTATCCATGACCGGGGTCAGCCGAATACTTCACAAATGTCTGGGTAAGCCCTTTGGTGCTACCGTGAAACCAAAGCGAAACGCAGAAGCTGTACCGTGTCTGGTATAACAAATGATTTGTCTGCACTACCATGACATAATTTCATCCCCCTTTAGAATTTGTGGCCAATAAAAAGCCGAAAAAGGCGGAGATTAAATAGGTAATTCTTTCCTGTAGAAGTAATCGATTCACTAGCTCCACATAAGCAACTTGTCCATGCTAACGGAACTTACGGTCTGCAAAACCTGTACTATGTTCATAACATAACCAGAGCTCTCTCTAGCTGTCGCGTACTATCCATAAAGCTTCTTTCACATCGAATGCAAAACTAATTTTTCACACGACTGATTACATTCAAAGTCAATGCAAAGACGCGTTATGGGCGCGTTAAGCAGCTTTCACACTGGACGCGAAACTAATTTTTTGTGCGACAGGTTACATTCAAAGTCGACATGATCAGAAACAGACTGACAACAATTTAGCTACTCATAAGTGCTTGCAATGAAAGCACTCCTGTTGTACCAATAGGGCTGTTTGAGGGCAGCTCTGTAAAAGGAGGAGTGGACAGTGAGCAGAAATTATGTTGTTCTTCAAACAGGTGTTGGGACACTAGAAGAGGGCAAAAAAGGTAATAATAAAGACATTTAACACTAATCAGCAGGATACCTTAACTATGTCATTTATGTAGATTATGAACAGCTTAGGACCTATGACCGAGCCCTGAGGAATTCCACAGGTAATGTCCAGGCAATTTGATTTATTATTGCCCATCTGTACAAATTGCGTTCTATTTGTTAAATAATTTTTAATCCATTTTAACGCGGTCCCTCTTATTCCATATTTATACAGTTTTTCAATCAATATATTGTGATTTATAGAGTCAAATGCCTTCTTCAGGTCAATAAATATACCTATAGAATATAGCTTTGAATCTAGTGAATCTTTGATCATCTCAATAAGTTCTGTTAGGGCTAGTGCTGTCGAATGCTTTTTCCTGAACCCAGGTAAAATCGAGACAGGTCAATAATTTGAGAGATCATATTTATCCCCTCTTTTGTAGAGAGGGATAACCTTTGCTATCTTCATTTTATCTGGAAACACTCCGCAAGAGAAGGATAGATTACATATATGCGTAAGTGGAGTTACAATTGCGTTGGTTAGTTTTTTCAGTAATTTCATATCTAATTGGTTTACGTCAACAGACATTTTAGCTGCACAATTATTCAGAATTGATGTAATTTTGGATTCAGTAACAGGAGTTAATGTCAATGTGTCTTGTACTTCCTCATCCTTATCAAGGTAGTCCCATCATAGGTGTGAGGGTTCAATACCCTTTGCTAGTTCTGGCCCAACATTCACAAAGTAATTATTAAAATGTTCCACGACTAGATCCATGTTCTCTACCTGTTTACCATGAATATTAAAGAAGGCTGGGTACTCCCTCTTCGGAGACCTCCCAGAAACATTCTTTACTATATTCCAAAGATTTCTGGTGTGATGTTTATTTCCTACTGAAAGCTTTTCATAATACTTTTTTTTTATGCTTCCTCAACAAGCGTGTCATTTTATTTCTGAAAGACTTATACCTTACTTCCGCTTTCTCAGTCCTTTCTCTCAGGAACTGCTTGTACAAAGTATTTTTTTTCTTTCAGGCATTAGCCAGTGCTTTTGAAACCCAAGGTCTTCTCTCTTTGTTTGTCTTCAGATTATTGATTGTTTTGAGTAAACAGTGGTTATCATACAGAGAATTTACAGTCCACAGGAAAGCCTCATACGCTCTATTCGGGTCGTTTTCTGCTAATACATTATCCCAATTTTGATTCAACAAATGTAATTCCAGATGCTTTAGCCTTTTTTCACTTTTAATTCTGATTTCTGTGTATTCCCGGATTTTCGATCTAGCCTGATCTTTTATATTTACCTTGCAATCACAAATAGCAAAGACTGGCAGATGATCAGAAATGTCATTTATCATGATGCTGCAAAATATATCAGAATCTAGTACATTAGTATAGATATTATCTATCAAAGTGGCACTATGCCTAGTAATCCTGCTTGGTTTTGTAATTAATGGTTGCATACCCATGGCATACATGGTGTTAATTTAATCCACTATTATAGAGCTGTTATTTGGATTTATCAAGTCAACGTTAAAGTCCCCACACATAAAAACATTTTTATGGCTTGTATTAGTGAGTAGTTCACCGATACATTTGCTGAAAACATCAATTTGCGAATCCGGTGCCCTGTACACACAACAAATAACGGTATTTTTACCTTTCAAACTGGGAATCTCAATTGTAAGGCATTCCATAACATTTTCCACAACATATGATTTACATTCTATTACCTGGAAGTTTATGGCCTCATCAATAAATAGGCCAACTCCCCCACCTGCTTTATTCAGTTTGATTAGATTATTAGCCTTGAACAAACTAGCTTTTGTCCCTGTTCTCAATATCTTGGCTGAAAAAATGTTCCATTTTGCATATGTATTTACGTCACTCACTTGTTAAAACATCCACACAGCCTCAATTTTTTTTTTTTAACCTCATTGGAAATTTAAGTGATACTTTGTAGTTATACTGAAGTGCGTGTGATGCTGCAAAAAGCTTCGAATCTCTTACCAAGTTTCTGTCACATCTTATTCACTTGCTATTGTCATAGCACTGTCAACAAATTGTAACACTCAAATCAGCTTAAATTATGAATTAGTGCTTCGGTCCTCACTCGCCGGCATAACTCTGGAGGCATTGAAAACATTGCACTGTTTTCTCCAAATTTTTTCTCAGAAGCTGCATTACCAATTTAATGGCCGAGTCTCCATGGCACGCAAGGTCGTGCTGACCGAGCACCCAGGCTGCATTTGAATTTTCTAAATTGCAATGAATTTTTCTCATCAATGGACATGAACCGGAAAAGTTAGGCAGGTAGCCATGACAAGGAGCACCCGAATTGTCTATTTCATGAAGGGGGCAGTTAGCCCCATAGTTGCTTCCTTTCAGCAAGAAGATACAGGACCAACCTCGAAAAGAAAGGAAAGATCGTATCCAATACATGGCAGCGCATTCGAATCTGGCACATTATCAGTTGGTTACAATTATCATTGACGGGACTAATCCAATTTTCTGGCAAGAAACGATGCACAGCTCAGTGTGTCACGAAAACAGACGTTTGGATCCTTAAGCACGGAAACGCAAATATGGCAATCACAATTATTAAACGATTACATTTTTCAATAAATCCACATTTTCATTCCAGTGACATTGTTAAGTCACCCACAACTTTGATGCTTCGCTTTTGAAAACTTCTTTCCTCAGCCTTTCTACTGTCTGTTTCCTCATCCTCTGCCCTTTCTAGGCTCTTAAATACTTGCAACCGAACAAACATGAGGTGTAAAAATGAAATGGTTAATTAAAATTTGCTGTATTGCCTTCACAAAACATTTACATAAACAGTTGCATGGCGGAAAATTTTTTGTCAACAGATTATCAAAATTCTGTTAGTTCAACTCCGACTTAGCAACTGAAAGAGAGTACGGCCAGTTGGCCAGTATGCCTTAATGTAATCGGCTGACCGTTAGGAAACAACAATGATATCATTTATACCAAATATCACGGATGAGTACATTTTTACATTTCAGGAAACTGAAACTCCGTGAAGACAGGCTAGGGAGAAGGGGCAGTAAAATCAGGAGAGCTGAAAGGCGTGAAATACAGATCTGAATATTTCATGTGCATTACAATGAGTTTTCTTGATATATCTGGTCGTGGCACGTGGCAAATACAGACCGCTGCGGGCTCAGTGTAGCTGTACTGACATTTTGGGTTCATAAAGCATATAGGTTTGAGTTTGTGGACTCATGTTTATTCAGCTTCCTCATAAATATGCCGGACGGACAGACAGACAGACGCCGGACGACTCGGCACTAGATAAGCTCCGCTGACTGCTGACTATTGTCATAGTGGAGCTAAAAAACATTCATACACAGGAAAAAAAAACATACAAACGAACGCATGCGCACACACACATACACACGCACGTGCACACACATACTTGCAGGCTGGCCAAAGCCGAATCCACTGGAGGTCGTGGTGGTGGTGTTTCTGCCGAACATGGAACTCTGCCCGAAGCTGGAGCTCTGCTGCCCAAAGGCGGGGGTGGTTCCCTGTCCAAACAAGCCCGTACCACCACTGCTGGTTGTCCCGCCACTGCTGGTGGTCGAGAGACTAAAGGAGAAGGTGCTGGCTGAGCAGGTGCCGGACGAGCCGAAAAGACTGCCGCTGGATGCCGTGGGAGCTGGCGTTTGCTGTCCAAACCTGGGACTCGATACTAAGGCCGACTGGCCAAAGCTGAAGGTGCTGGCTCCGCTGGAGGAGGGCCGGCCGAACCCGGTCAGCTGTCCAAACGCAGGTTTGCCAAAGCTCCCTGCTGGCGCCGTCCCAAACACAGAAGACCCAAACCCAGAGGTGGTGCTGGGAGCCGGGGACGGGGTGGAGGAGGGGGCGGAGACAGAGTCAGGAGAGGGCGCAGGGGTAGTAGAGGGGGTGGGGGTAGGAGAGGGGGTGATAGCAGGGGCAGGAGAGGGCGCAGGGGCAGTTGCAGCAGAGAGAGCCAAGGCAGGGTCAGTAGAGGGGGAGGGAAAGGATGCGGAGGCAGTAGTGGGGACAGGGGCAGGAGAGGAGGCGGGGACAGGGGCAGGGGCAGGCTGTCCGAACACAGTTGCTGGGCTGATGATGGTCGTGAGGGCGGAAAGTTCAAGAGTGGAGGAGACCTCTTCCACCTGGGTGAAGATGGAGCCCGGCAGAGAGGACGGGGCCGTGTCACTGACAGTCGCCGCCGCTGCAGATTCTGGGAGCTCAGCGCTGGAGCTGGAGTCTGGTGCAGGGGTCAGCTCTGTGGGAGGGGTCACAGAGTCAGCAGCAGATGAAGGTGGGGGGGACGGAGTGTGGGCTGGAGATGGTGACAGAGCCTGGTCTGGGGGCGTTGGAGAATTTTCTGGAGCCATGGTGGTGTCTGCAGCGTTAATTGAAGCCCACATTCATTGACTAAGGAATTGTGTGACAGAGGGTTATCTTACCAGGCCGCTTAGCTTTCCCAAAGCCTGAAGTGGACGTGGCACAAAACGGGTTCTTATTTGCCGCGTCCTTGCTGCCACTGAAGAACCCGCCGCCCGTCGTAGAAGCGCCCGCTGCACCACTCGCTCCAGAGCCAAACAGCCCTCCGCTGGAGCTGGACCGCTGTGTGAAAGAACACACACACACGCGCACACACAGCCAGACAGACAAACGCATTTATGAGTAAACATTCACACAAAGACGACAGAGACAGTGGTAAATAAGTTGTATAGTTCGACCACACAAGTCATCTTCAAACAGAGGAATGCTACTGGCAAATGCATTCAGAGTCAGAGACGAGCTACCTGTCCAAACTCTGTGCTGGGGGGTTTCTGTTGGCCAAACACGGATGGGGTGGGTGTGCTGCCAAAAGCTGAGGGGGGAGAGAGTGCAGGTAAATGTGTCACATTCACAAACACACAAATCACCTGCTATTAAGCAGCTGTGTGCTCTCTCTCAGACCGTACAACCACATTGTGCGCACTAGGTCCTGCAGTCAGTAGTTTAACCCATTTCTCCCCGACTCTTATGGTACATGTTCAAGGGCAGCGCGGTATTTGGGCAGGGGGCTGCACTAACCTGAAATTTGTGTTAGCCACTGTGGCTACCTGATTCTCCATTTCTTTTGCCATATTAGAGGTCTCTTAGGACTGTGGCTAACCAGATCAAGGAGCTGTTAGCCACATTATTGACAGATATAAAGGCATGACAATGAATAAAACAAGAGGCCAGTCAGCCTAGAGAGCTCTGCTAAAGATGAGTGAAATGTTTGTGTCATAAATTAATTTCAGAAATCCTTAAACTATTGAAATATTAACACACGACACATTTGGTAACCAGAATATGCTGTGAACCAGTTTGGTGTCTCAATTTATGTAGTATAACCACAAAACCACACTGCAAATTGCAATCATTTATCTCAATCATCTTACTAGCAAGCAATACTAATAACCAACAAATACCCACCAGGCCTCTTGATGAGATATTAAAGGGGACCTATTATGCTGATCCTTCTTTTAATATATATTAGTAATGTTATGTTGGTTGTCCATACTCAACCTCTGAAAAGTTCCTAAACATAAGATACATGGGTTTTGCCATAATCCAAGAACGTGATTTTGTGAACGTGATTTCCTCTCTGAACAGCTCCCCCCGAGACCTTCACAAGATCTGGGCAAAACCTGACGTCAGGTTGTGCCATCCAATTAATACAGACCTACCCAGAGCCAACCACGGAGCTAGACCTGCCCACTCCGGAAACTATTCCAGCAGGTAACAAAAATGGCAGATCATACTATGCCTTAGTAGCCTCTACACTTTTGGAAATACAAAAGAAGAACTGCAGATAATTTCAGGTGTAGTTTTGTCAGTATCTCTCCCAAAGCTGCTTGTCCGTTTACTTTTGTACATGAAGAAAAACACCTATTTTTCTTCCAAAAGACAATGCCACCAGAAATCAGTGGGTAGCTTTTTTTGTTTGCTGGCAGTAAACAGCCACGGCCAAAGGGAATGTTAGCTGCTTGCGCTCAGCATTTCACCAAAGACAGCTTTGTTAATAAAGGATAATTCAGCACTGGATAGGCGTTTCAGCTGCTTTTCAAACCTGAAGCAGCAGCATCGATCAAGCGCTCGGAGCCACAAGCTGTAACTATATAACATCAAGTAATGTAAGTGAAGCCAACATGTTACGGGTGGCTAGCAGGACCGCGAATGATAGTTAGCACTAACAATTGGCCTCAAGCGCAGGCTTTCTAAAATATCTGAAGATAAATCCTGTATCGGGCTTTACTGTCCGTGACTCCCAGACACAGAAGCTGTAAGTTGCTTTTTCTGCTTAAGCCAACCTGATGTGATTGCAAGTTGATTGTGGCTGTAGCACAGCAGCTAACGTAGCCAAGTTACTGTTGCTAATGTTTGTGCCCTAAATATGCAAGAGTGACATCAGGGGAAATTCTACAGAAGGTGTGTGTTGTGTTCCAGGGTTCTGGCCTTTGGCCAGAACAGTATTATTCATGGTTTTAACAGTTTCATGTTCCAAGTTTCATAGTTCATAGTTCCATAGTTCATGTTCATAGTATTTCATAAATTCATGTTCCATGTTTTTACTTTTCCATGTTTTTGTTCTTGCCAGGTCTGCCATGCCACTCCACCGCTTGTCTGCGTTCCGCCCCGTGCCTTCGTTGTTGCACATTTCTGAGCTCTGGTTGGCTTTGGTATTTCCCCTTCCTTCCATGCTGTGCTGGATTCGGGCCTCTCTAAGCTTAATTGGCAATTAACTGTTTTTAAGTCACTAACATTTACTAACACTCACTGGGTTGGCGTAATTCTTAGATAGGCACATTACTAATACTACTAATGTAGACAGGGAGTTTATTGTCATGATTCCTCCTTTGCTATTTCAAGATCTTGCTGTGCTTTTCTGTTCTGAACATTCATGCTTGCTTCCAGGCTGCATACTTAATTGGTACTTAAGCTGAGCACGCTCATTCTCTTAATGAGCAGGTCATGTCATCCAATCTCTGTCCATGTCTTGATCTTGCCATGCCTCTTGTTTCTGCCTCTCCAGGTGTTACCCCTCATGTGTTCTGATTATCAAGCCTTTATCTGGATGCGGTGGAAGTTGGCTGGCAGACAGTGTCTCAAGTTTTGTTTCTCGCGTCTCGTTGCTTGTGCAAGTGTAGCCAAGTTCTTGTCATAGTTCTCTAGCATTTCTAGTTTCAAGTCTTGTCCCAGCCTCTTGGTTTGTGTATATATATTTAGTCTTGTTATTTACTTTTCTTGATCTTCTTGCCTGGAGTTTCCAGTGCCTTTTGTTTTCTGTCATTTGCATTCTTTGTTTTGTAGCTCTGTGTAGCTTACCTTAGTTTGTTTTTTGCAACCCTTTGGGCCAAGTTTTTTGTTGGCCCTCGTGCCTGTTTTGTTTTGGTTTATAAATAAATCCTCATTCCCTTTTCCCGCATCTGGTGTCAACTGATTCCATATCAGTGTGTGAACATAAACCTCATTTGAAGCTCACTTTTAATACTTGTTTTTAATTTGGATGCTTGGTACAACTGTCCATGGTAAGGGAACTTGCTGTCTGTAAAATCTGTATTACAAGGGTTTGTCTCTGTGGTTGTTATGACCACTCAGTTACCAGCTACTGCATGTTAGTTCGCGTGCCAGCCGCGTGGGTGAAGCTAAGCAAGTGTGGGCTTGGTCAGTACTTGGATGGAAGAACGCCAAGGAAAACCAGGTTGCTGCTGGAAGAGGTGATGGTGGGCCAGTAGGTGGCGTTCTTCCCTCTGGGGGAATAATCCCCAATGCCCCAGTGCAGTGACGGAAATTTCAAATGTTTTTGGCAGCAAAAAAATGAAACCACCAAAATGCACATCTGCACCATATTGGAAAGCTACCTACCAAATCTGAAGCCTCTTAGTCATATAGTTCTTGTGTTATGCTCTGGAAACGGAACAAAGTCCAAAAAAGAGGGTGTTTTTGGCCAAAATTTCAAAGATTTTTGGCAGCAAAAATATGAAACCACCAAAAGGCACATCTGCACCAAATGGGAAAGCTACATACCAAATCTAAAGCCTCTAAGTCATATAGTTCTTGTGTTATGCTCCGGAAACGGAACAAAGTCCAAAAAAGAGGGTGTTTTTGGCCAAAATTTCAAAGATTTTTGGCAGCAAAAATATGAAACCACCAAAAGGCACATCTACGCCATATGGGAAAGCTACATACCAAATCTGAAGCCTCCAAGTCATATAGTTCTTGAGTTATGCTCCGGAAATGAATCCGGACGCACAGACACACGGACAGACGGAAGAGCGGAGCGCTATATAACCCCGACTACGTCGCAGCGGGGGTATAATTATGATCGGTATGCTTCTGTTACTTCGGTAAACATCAATGTGACAGTTTCATCATAACGTTTCCTGATTATAGCCACTACAGTTGAAGCAAACCGGAGGTGCAGTTAGACCAGACGTAGGTTTTGCAAAGCTTGGGTTGCGTTTTTGGGTGCTTGTGAAACAATCACTTTACTTATCCATGACCAGGGTCAGCCTGATACTTCTCCAATATCTGGACAAGCTCTCTGATGCTATCGGTGAAAGCAATATGGAAACACACAGCCTATAACCTGTCTGGTATAACAAACGATAACATAAGCAGCTGTTCAGACAAATGGAATTTAGTGTCAGTAAAACCTGTGTTATGTTCATGACATAACCAGAGCTCTATCTAGTAGAGTTTATATAAGACCAACCCATCAATCCTGGACTCAAGTAAACTCTATTGGAGTTGAATTAAAACTGGGATATTTGCTGTGCAGAACAATCATGATTCTCTGCATTTTCCTTGATAACAAAGCAAGTAACCTCAAGATACCTTTTTTGAAAATTATTTTATCGTAATCTCAAACTGCAATATGGTCCATTATAATCCCAATAGCACATTTTTACCAAATCGAGAAGCACTAGACTGCATATTGTAAAGAAGCGAGGGCTAGTCATCAGTGTATCAGAGGAATTGTGTGCCAGGACGAGTTCCTAAAGGGCTGATGGGAGCAGGTCGATTTGCAGTGAGCTAAACAGTTCGCCCGAATTCAGGGAGGGAAAGACGGGAAAAAAAAACCCTGCAGTGCAGAATTTGAAAATGAAAAGCGAACAACGGTAAGGGTGCGACACTGAACATCTGCTCATCGAGGACACAATTAAGCTTTGAAAGCTCACTATATGCGCGTGCTCATGCCATTACCGAAAATGGCCTCAGTACTTGATAGAAAAAAAAAAAAACAACTGACCCTGACTGACATGTAAATAAAATAGGAGCCAAATTCAAACAGCAGCAGCAAAGTCATTTGACGTGATCAGAAACAGACTGACAACAATTTAGCTACTCTTAAGTGCTTGCAATGAAAGCACTCCTGTTGTACCAATAGGGCTGTTTGAGAGCAGCTCTGTAAAAGGAGCTAAAAAGTTATCAAACAGTTTTTGAGATATTCATGAGAGACTGAAAAAATGAGCGCAAACACTGATTTTCTCAGTCCCAAATGCTGAATTTCTCAAAAACCGCAAATGTAGAATTTTCTAATTTTCGCAGGGAATCATCATAAGGAGAGCTCATACCAAATTAGAAACAAATTTAACAGACAGTTTTTGAGATATTCAAATTTGAAATGAAAAGTTGATGCCGGACGGACGGACGGACAGACGCCGGACGACTCGGCACTTTTGTGACTATTGTCACAGCGGAGCTAATAAAGATTCATACACAGGCAAAAAAAAAAAAAACATAGAAACGAACACAGGCACACACACACACATACACACGCACGTGTACACACGTACTTGCAGGCTGGCCAAAGCCGAATCCACTGGAGGTGGTGGTGTTGCTGCCGAACATGGAACTCTGCCCAAAGCTGGAGCTCTGCTGCCCAAAGGCGGGGGTGGTTCCCTGTCCAAACAAGCCCGTACCACCACTGCTGGCTGTCCCGCCACTGCTGGTGGTCGAGAGACTAAAGGAGAAGGTGCTGGCTGAGCAGGTGCCGGACGAGCCGAAAAGACTGCCGCTGGATGCCGTGGGAGCTGGCGTTTGCTGTCCAAACCAGGGACTCGATACAGAGGCCGACTGGCCAAAGCTGAAGGTGCTGGCTCCGCTGGAGGAGGGCCGGCCGAACCCGCTCAGCTGTCCAAACGCAGGTTTGCCAAAGCTCCCTGCTGGCGCCGTCCCAAACACAGTAGACCCAAACCCAGAGGTGGTGCTGGGAGCCGGGGACGGGGTGGAGGAGGGGGCGGAGACAGAGTCAGGAGAGGGCGCAGGGGAAATAGATGGGGGGGGGGCAGAGTCAGTAGAGGGTGCAGGGGTAGTAGAGGGGGTGGGGGTAGGAGAGCGGGTGATAGCAGGGGCAGGAGAGGGAGCAGGGGCAGTTGCAGCAGAGAGAGCCAAGGCAGGGTCAGTAGAGGGGGCAGGAAAGGATGCGGAGGCAGTAGTGGTGACAGGGGCAGGAGAGGAGGCGGGGACAGGGGCAGGGGCAGGCTGTCCGAACACAGTTGCTGGGCTATCGGTGGTGCTAGCAGTGAGGGAAGGGCTGGAGGCTAGAATGGGGGATGGGGCGGAGAGGGGTGTGGTTTGCTGGACAGGGGTGGGCCCAGATGAAACTGTAGTGCTGATGGTCGTGAGGGCGGAAAGTCCAAGAGTGGAGGAGACCTCTTCCACCTGGGTGAAGATGGAGCCCGGCAGAGAGGACGGAGCCGGGTCACTGACAGTCGCCGCCGCTGCGGATTCTGGGAGCTCAGCGCTGGAGCTGGAGTATGGTGCAGGGGTCAGCTCTGTGGGAGGGGTCACAGAGTCAGCAGCAGATGAAGGTGGGGGGGACGGAGTGTGGGCTGGAGATGGTGACAGAGCCTGGTCTGGGGGCGTTGGAGAATTTTCTGGAGCCATGGTGGTGTCTGCAGCGACAGACTGGGCCGGGTTCGGCATGGAGATGCTCTCATACATTGGGGGCGGAGTCACGGCAGGAGGAGTCGGAGTTTGAATGCTGGGTTCTGCAGGGTGCGGGGTCTCTGTAGCAGGAGGGGTGGCCTCAGTCAGGACCTGCGGTGGGTCAGTGTCCTCGTTGGCTGCGGAGGGGGCGGTGGAGAGAGGGTTCATTCATGCTAAATGTCCACAATAGCCCCCAGGAAATTCTAATTGCAACCGGTGCAGTTACGATGTAACGGCAGCATTATTTATAACAAATTTAATTTTCCATTTTTCCTTGCAGGTTGGAACAACCAAGAAGGAGAAATGACTCGCAGGAATTAATAAAAAGCAGAACAAATCTATGGAGTGACATTTTCTTTCCTGTAGAAATGGAACAAATCATGCAAAGAAAAATCTTGGAATGAGGTCGGTGAAAATGATTTGATGCTTGTTTTTTTTTTTTTTTTTTTTAAGCATCGTTATATGTGAGGGTGTGCTTGACCTTCATTGTCACGACAGTGATGCAGCCACTTAGTATCACTAAAGTGACAAGAATGATGGTCAAGCACACCCTCAAGTGTAATAATGCGATTATACAACTATTATCAAGAAAATAAAATGTATAATCAAAATTTATTTAGACTGTGGGCATTCGTTAATTTTTTGCTAGTATTCTCTCCGTTTCTGTGTAAATACATGAGATCTGACGTTAACCGCCTTATCAGCCAGCCAATTCGGGCTTATGTTTTCATGACATTGTGATTTCCCAAAACTGAATAAATACCGCACAACGCAAAACACAAAACTGCTTTGCTAGCTCAATCATGTTTTAACGAGGGACTGATGGTTATACTTCTGCCGACATCTCAGTCAGTTTTAAGCGAACAGGTGCCGTGACAACGACTCAGCTAATCTTTATCGAACAAACTTACAATAATGGTTGAATTTAATTATAGGAAACCTTTCGAGTGTTGGCACCAGAACCATAATCTGTCTTGAACTAAACTCACCAGCAGATGTTTCATTTCAGCTGGGGGTGCGTCACTCCAATTTCACATTAGCTCTGATAAATGTGGCCAAGCAGCAAAAGTAACCTGTAACATTAAGGCTGAATGGAGTTTTCAACCCCACCTTTCGGGGGCTTTCGCTAATCATCTTTTCAGGCCATTATCAATTTACCTCTGAAATAAAGAGGACAGTTTTCACAGATGTGTTGATTTTAATGTTCATTTAAATGTACAAATGCAAATAAATTGCGGGAGTACATTTGCATACATGTATGGGGGAACTTTTGCCGCGATTCTGTTGTTCCCGTATATAAGGCGCATCCCCAACTTTATTTCCCGACGTAAAAACAAGTGCGCCATATACACGGAACTTTACGGCACACTAAGAATATAGGCGTGCAAGAGTGTTTGCTTGTTTGTGCACACGTGTGTGTGTCTGCCTGCCTCTGAGTCACCTAAGGATCAACTCTGATCTGAGAACACAACAAAGCACATGCGCAGCTGTAAGCAGTGCGCATTGTGCATGAGTGCACAGTGCTCAAACGGTGCGCTGCAACTACCAGGCGATTTGGAGGGGGCCTTCTGTGCAGTCTCCAGACTGGCTTTCCGTCGGGCATCTCTCAGGTTTTCCAGTTCACTTTCCAAACTGCCACACAAACACAGGCCACCGTCAGCACTACAGTACATCTCCATTTCACCCAGATGCAGCACAAATAAGGCATTAAATCTGCACTGGCCAGGGACACACATTCTTCTCACGAAGACAAAATCTTCATCAAAATTTCACATTCCGGTTGGTACTGCTGTAGTGCACAGACACCCAGCGCTACACTTGTACTTCCGCAGCACAACCCTGTCCTGTGTGAGCACTGCTCAGGCTTCGTACCCCTGTATTGTGGGCGTGGGTGACTGGCAACAGGGCGAGGCCCAGGTAGAGCTGGTCCCGTAGAGCCTCAAGGACTGCAGGGTCTTCACCAGCTTCTCCAGCTTCTGCTCCTGCTGGTGGATGATGTCCAGATGATTGGACAGGGTGGTGAACAGAGCCTCCCGCTCCGGCACTATCAGGTGCCTGAGGGAAAGAGGGACGCAGCAAATTCACCAGACACTCCTGACAGCTCGCGCTCCACCCTGTACACTTGACTCCACACCCCTCATTCAGCTCGCAACAGATTTAATTCCAGTCTCAACACACGCCATTTGACTCTCAGTGCACATTTACGCAACTGCATAAACTTCATGGGGTTTTTCGACATGCTTGAGTCACCATATCAATTGCCAGACATTCATCTCTCATTTCCCAGTCATTCGACTCTGAATTCAAAGCTCAATTCCTTTCACCTAACACTCAATTCCCTTCAACAATCAATCCCCCTAATTCAAGTCTCAATAACAGTCAGTCAACACCCAATCTCTGATTGGCTCTCAATTCCAGTTATTTGACTCTCACTCCCAGTCATCCGTCTCCTAATTCCCGTCGTCCGACTCATCTCTCACCTCTGCTTCTTCTTTTCTTCCAGGTGTTTCTCCCACTCCACATCCAGGACATCATAGACGTCCTCAACCGCAAACTTCATGTACTGGAAGAGCCGGCGGATCTCCTGCTCCAGAGAAATGATAAGTGGGTGATCAGGGATACTGCTGCACCAAGAGACAGAACTGTACAAGGTGAGGAGGAATCAGGTGTTGCTGATGAGCCAACAGTTGGACAGCTAACACTAGTAGCACCCAAAAACCGAGAAAGTGCACCGTTTTCCGAGAAATTCCTATTAAAAACTTATTTGAGGATTTGAGACCAACTTTGTGAACTTTGGAAAAATTTTACTGAGGTATCCCAAAGTCTGTCCAGTTTACTTTAAGTTTGAACAATACTGAAACTCAGAGACTACATCGGTAATCCTCGGGAAAATTTCACCAAGGTAGATCGAAGTTTTTCTGCCTGGCCTATGCTCACACCAGCACAAAGGGAAGGTGTGAAGACGGTCAAAACACATGCCTCATTAAAAACCTCCCTCCAGTACTGCAGTCCAAACACCAATTAGTTATGCAAATTACTGCCTGTTCAACAAGGTGCAGTGTAACTAAGCCAGGCCCTATGCAGTCCGGATGAAGTACAGATGAAGTACAGTGCTTAAAGTACAGACCATTCAAAAGTTCCAACGAAATTCGGCGAATATTCATGTTTTTTCATAAAACTTCCATAAAAAATATGGACTGAATCAGAATATTTTCTTTGACAAAAACATTCTGTACATTTTGGGACAGAAATACTGGGTTAAAATGGAATGAATACAGACCAAAAAAAATTGTGCTGATTGAAAATTCGATTAGCTACATTATGAGAGGCAAAGCCCTCCAGCAGAATGGTCTTCAAGGAGCGGATATCTCCGTGCAGACTGGAATGAATGCCCACAAAACCCACAGTTAATGAAAGCAGGCATGTCAAGCGAGTATACATTCACTTGCTAAACCGACTCCACAGAAAGGACCGCTCGCAGCCGTTACCTCCATGGTCTCCTTGATCTCCAGGGCGAATACGTGCAGCTCTTCAGTTGCTTTATGAAGGGCCTGCATCTCCTCGTTGGTCCCCACCTTGAAGTCAGCCCTGACGCAGCGGGCTTTCAGGTCATCCAGCTCCTTCTGGAAATGGGCGATCTAGGTTTGGACAACCGAGGCAGCAGAACCAATAAGCACACTGTGTGCAGTTATCACCTCCAACCTCCAACTGACCTCCAGACAACCTCAGCACAACTGTGACTGCACTGGTAAATTAAAGCAAGGGCTGCAAGAGAAGTGAGAACATCCTCAGAATAGGAATGGCAGCGAGACAGACGGTCAGACAGACTCACTTCCTCTAGGATGCCCGTCATGACAGGATCCTTCTTCTGCTGCAGCTGCCTCTCCAGAGCCTTGATTGACAGAGACGTCTAAAGACGACGTCACAAACAGCAACCCAACGTTATATCAGCATATGCCGGGCGAAGCACAAGTGAGCAACATCTCTTAACGAAACCAGGAAATCAGCCTTGAACATGAAGCTCAGGTCATCATGACGGCTATAATGTTAATTTCTACATTAGAACAAGCATAGACATCATGAGAATATAAGGGGGTCCCAAACGATCACATCTGTAAGACTTATTTAACGTAAAAATTTAAATTCCCTTGAGAGCGAAATACTCTTTGACGGGTTATCTTTAGTTCATCATTGATATTCAATAAAGTTCAGTAAAGTTGTTTTGGAGAACAAAAAAAAAAAAAAAAAGAAAACATCTGCCCAAAGTGGGAGCATTTCTCCTGTAACGTTTGACCCCGGTGAACCCAACCCAATTGAGATAAACACATCCCTGACGCACGTAGACCTTGTGCCGAGCAGGTGCAGGGATAACATCCGCACAAAATAAAGTACATTTTCATGTCCAGTGACCTTGACCTTTGACCCAGATGAATCTACTATGGTGGATGCATAACTCGACATTCATACAAACACATGCCAAAAATATGATGCCATTGTGTCAAGCGGTTTCTGAGATTTTGTGTGCACAAGAAAGCACAAAGCTAATGCTGACGCCAACACGTTCTAACGCAGACAGGGAAACAGGGAAAATGATATTGGTACGGCCTTCGGGCAACCCAATGACCTTTATATCAGCGATAGCACAGAGTTGCACAGACCCACCTGGGGAGCTGAAGCAGGGGCGGTAGGCTGAGTGGGCGGAGCAGCCTTCATCGCTGAGGCGAAGGGGCTGGACTGTACAGTTTGAGCTGGGTAAGGGAGACATAAAGAGATCCCTAAAATGGCTGACACCTCATACAGAGGGAGAATGAGAGGCAAGTAATAAATAAAAAAAAATAAAAGAATCACTGCAGCGAGCCAGTGGCATAAAATAAAGACTTCAGGCTTTCTGATGAGCTACAAACTCATTTCAGAGGCACTGCTAAATGACCGCGCATATGTTATGCAAAGTGACCACCAATTGACCACTGGGCGATTCGGTTGCCCAGAGGTCGAAGGGTATCTCCAGACGGCCAAAAGCAATCGCTCCCAAAATCGTTAGACTTCGTGACCTTGCCACACACAAGGTCCATACCAATGAAAAGAATCCATGAAGCACTGTGACCTGTATAGCAATCAAGAAATCTCTAACAATCGCTGATCCATGGCATCCCCAACTTGGTGTCCGTGGAAACAATGAGTGACTTGGTCACCTTAACCGTTCAAATTCTTTTAAATGAAAGCAAATAGGTTTGCCTTTCTATCACACAATCTACACAGAGCACAATAATAAAATTCTGATGAAGTGTTAGTTTTGGGCTCACGCTCATTGGTCAGTCCAATCAGCAGAACGGATTTAGATTTACCACGAGTAGAGGCGGGCTTGCTGGCAGCAGGTAAAGCAGCAGGTTGGCCACCAGGAGTTGGAAAGGCAGGTTTGGGGGTGGAAAGAGTGGCAGCGCTGAAGGAAAACTGCTGAAGTCCTGGGGCCGCTGGCGTCTCAGCAGCTGAGGCTGCTGCGCTAACAGCGGCGGCAGCGGGTGGAGCTGCAAGAGAATCTGAGAAAACAGCACAGGAACCATCACAGGAGAGCCTGCGTTCAGCAGGTGAGGTAAATAAAGAAAAGAAATTGAGCCTCGAGAAAAGGGTGGCCTTTAGCCTTGCGGATGGGGCATTAACTCTGAGAATGCTGGGGGTTCAAGGCCATAGCCACAATATAACGGTTGTATCTTCAGGCCAAGCTTGAGCAAGACTCTGAACTCCACACTGCTCTCAGGAGTTGGCCTTTGCTTTGTCCAGTCAACTGCAAGTTGATTAGACTAAGCACACATTAGTCAAATAACTGTTGTATGTCACCACAAGACAATTACATTAAAAATATTACATTAATTCCCACTGATAAGCTCTTCTTAAGGGCCACTCAAAGGAACAGCAGTGTAATGCAACTCACAGGAGTGTAATGCCAAGCACTGACAGGCAGGTGGCAGCCTCTCGCCCTCCAGGGGAAGGCTGGCGATAGCAGTGACCAGCAGCTTCACATTAGGGTTGGTGTTGAGGAGGGAGAAGGGACGCAAGACGCCGTCGGTCGAGAGCAGCATGAGGGCAGGCGCTGGGGGCAGCGTCTTCTCATCCGCTGTGAAGAGAAAAAGGAAAAGGTTCAGCACTGACACAGGCAAAAAAGCCACACAGGTCCCCATTCATATAACTTCTGCGTGATGGCGCCAGCACAGGACAAGATTCCCATTTCAGCTCATAAGGCATGTGGTGAGGAGGAGGTTATTCAGGTTCAAAATGTCTCATGTAACCACCTTAGCCGATCCGATTCACCCGGATCGATTAAAATTTTCGATCGGATTGAAAGAGGTAGTCTACGCCGATTGATAATCAGCTTGATGCTGCAAATAAACGGCTGAACAGAGTGGATTCGGTTGATGGATTGGATTATTCGTTCAGCGTATGCGCTCTCTTGTGCGTAGGAGTCACGTAATCACGTAATGAAGTTAGTGGGACCCTTTGCGCATGTCAAAGAAACTGTAATCGGTTTCAGCTGGGGCCATGTTACCGGATTGAACGTGGATCGCTTTACTTAGCGTTCATGTATACAGATCGAATCAGATTCATTTAATCCGTTTGATTTCAATCAGATTGAGGAAAACAATCCATGTAAACGCAGCCACTGATTAACCTCAGAGCACCAAAGACAAAATGAAGTTCACCGACAGTGGGGAGCGGATCACAGAGTGCACACTACATGCACACCAACACAGTGTAAAACAGAGTATAAACCCAATTTTATACAAAGAACACCCCATTCACCATGCTCAGAAGCACATTTTAAGAAATTCATTTTCATTTTGCACACAATACAACACTAAACCAAGAAAAATGTTTATTTACAAAAGCAGTACCACAGTTAATGGCAGGCTACTACACTATTCAAAAGTAAACTCTTTGCCTACAGCCTCAAAAAAAGTTAAATTTCAGGTGCCAAGACAGCATACAAGCATTGGTTTTTTCTGTGAATTAATCTCAATCAGTAAAAATGCAACAATATTCTTACCATGACACGACATGGCTCAAGCATAAAACAGGATCTGACGTGCCAAATCAGACAGCTAAAACACTTTTGAAGAAACAAAACTAAACGAACTAAACGTGCATCAAAAGTCCAATTACACTCAGCAAAGCCGGTCTAGCTTTCAAGTGTGCGTGTCTCTGTGTGTTCCACTGCCTACAAGTTCCCTTTATATAGGCCTTGTACTCCTGTATGATGTCATAAGGTAGAATCCTGACTGACAACGAAAAGAAGAATCTTCAAGATAGAACTCTCCAGAAAGCTCCGGAAGAATCTGGCAGACTGTAGGACCCTCAAAATGGAACAATCTATGGTTTTCCCAGGCTCTAGTCATTATGTGCCTGCAGCAATGCAGACACATATTAAAATCCTGCATACTTCTTTATTATTATGTGCCTGCAGCAATGCAGACACATTAAAATCCTGCATACTTCTTTATTATTATTATTATTATTATTATTATTATTATTATTATGTGCCAGCAGCAATGCAGACACATATTAAAATCCTGCATACTTCTTTATTATTATTATGTGCCTGCAGCAATGCAGACACATATTAAAATCCTGCATACTTCTTTATTATTATTATTCCAAGTTCTTCCGAAATCGCTCGGTTCGCTTCTTCTCCCACAATTTTCAACCGATCCCGACACATTACACGTCAAAACGTGCGGCTCGCTTGTGAGGAGTGTGCTATGACTTTACTCAGCGATCCGACTGACAGATTTCCCACAATTCCCAAAAAACATGGACCCCTGAAACCTCGTTATAATGGAAGTCAATGAGAAAATCGGTCTTCCAAAATCGCGCGGTTCGCTACTTCTCCCACAATTTTCACCCGATCCCCACAAATTACACGTCAAAAAGTGCGGCTCGCTTGTGAGGAATGTGCTATGACTTCATTCAGTGATCCGACTTACAGATTTCCCACAATTCCCAAAAACCATGGACCTCTGAAACCTTGTTATAATGGAAGTCAATGAGAAAATCGCTCTCATCTTCACCCTCTCGCCTTAAACTCATACACTCACGTAGAAACTCTTTTCCAGCTCTCAAACAAAGAGAAGCATGCCCAAACAACATTAGGAACACCATAGCAACCACCCAGAACACCATAGCAGCTCCCTAGCAACGCCCTAGCAACCACCCAAAACACTACAGCAACTGCCTTGCAATGCCCTAGCAACCACCCAGAACACCATATCAACTGCCTAGCAACGCCTAGCAACCACCCAGAACACCATAGCAACTGCCTAGCAACGCCCTAGCAAACACCCAGAACACAAAAGCAACCGCCTAGCAATGCCCTAGCAACAACCCAGAACACCATAGCAACCGCCTAGCAACCACCCAGAACACCAGAGCAACTACCTCGCAACGCCCAGCAACCACCCAAAACACCATAGCAACTGTTTAGCAACGCCCAAGCAACGACCCAGAACACCATAGCAACCGCCTAGCAACCGCCCAGAACACCACACCAACTGCCTAGCAACGCCCTAGCACCCACCCAGAACACCATAGCAACCGCCTAGCAACCACCCAGAACACCATAGCAACCGCCTAGCAACATCCTAGCAACCACCCCGAACACCATAGCAACTGCCTAGCAACGCCCTAGCAACCACCCAGAACACCATAGCAACACCCTAGCAACCACCCAAAACACCATAGCAACCGCCTAGCAACGTCCTAGCAATGACACAGAACACCATAGCAACTGCCTAGCAACCACCCAGAACACCATAGCAACCGCCTAGCAACGCCCTAGCAACCACCCAGAACACCATAGCAACCGCCTAGCAATGCCTTAGCAACCACCCAGAACACCATAGCAACGCCCTAGCAACCACCCAGAACACCATAGCAACCGCCTAGCAACACCCTAGCAACGACCCAGAACACCATAGCAACCGCCTAGCAACCACCCAGAACACCATAGCAACCGCCTAGCAACGCCCGAGCAACCACCCAGAACACCATAGCAACCGCCTAGCAACGCCCTAGCAACCACCCAGAACACCATAGCAACTGCCTAGCAACGCCATAGCAACCACCCAGAACAAGATAGCAACCGCCTAGCAACAACCCAGAACACCACAGCAACAGCCTAGCAACGACCTAACAACCACCAAGAACACCATAGCAACTGCCTACCAACGCCCTGGCAACCACCCAGAACCCCATAGCGACCGCCTAGCAACCACCCAGAACACCATAGCAACTGCCTAGCAACGCCCTAGCAACCACTTAGAACACCATCGCAACCGCCCACCAACCACCCAGAACACCAAAGCAACCGCCTACCAACGCACTAGCACCCCCCCAGAACACCATAGCAACCACCTAGCAACCACCCAGAACACCATAACAACCGCCTAGCAACGCCCTAGCAACCACCCAGAACACCATAGCAACTGCCTAGCAACGCCCTAGCAACCACTCAGAACACCATAGCAACGCCCTAGCAACCACCCAAAACACCATAGCAACCGCCTAGCAACGTCCTAGCAAGGACCCAGAACACCATAGCAACTGCCTAGCAACCACCCAGAACACCATAGCAACCGCCTAGCAACGCCCTAGCAACCACCCAGAACACCATAGCAACCGCCTAGCAACACCCTAGCAACGACCCAGAACACCATAGCAACCGCCTAGCAACCACCCAGAACACCATAGCAACCGCCTAGCAACGCCCAGGCAACCACCCAGAACAGCATAGGAACCGCCTAGCAACACCCTAGCAACCACCCAGAACACCATAGCAACTGCCTAGCAACGCCATAGCAACCACCCAGAACACCATAGCAACTGTTTAGCAACGCCCAAGCAACCACCCAGAACACCATAGCAACCGCCTAGTAACCGCCCAGAACACCACAGCAACTGCCTAGCAACGCCCTAGCAACCACCCAGAACACCATAGCAACCGCTGAGCAACCACCCAGAACACCATAGCAACCGCCTAGCAACCCCCAAGCAAACACCCAGAACACAAAAGCAACCGCCTAGCAATGCCCTAGCAACAACCCAGAACACCATAGCAACCGCCAAGCAACCACCCAGAACACCAGAGCAACTACCTCGCAACGCCCAGCAACCACCCAGAACACCATAGCAACTGCCTAGCAACGCCCTAGCAACCACCCAGAACACCATAGCAACCGCCTAGCAAAGTCCTAGCAACCACCCCGAACACCATAGCAACTGCCTAGCAACGCCCTAGCAACCACCCAGAACACCATAGCAACACCCTAGCAACCACCCAAAACACCATAGCAACCGCCTAGCAACGTCCTAGCAATGACACAGAACACCATAGCAACTGCCTAGCAACCACCCAGAACACCATAGCAACCGCCTAGCAACGCCCTAGCAACCACCCAGAACACCATAGCAACCGCCTAGCAATGCCTTAGCAACCACCCAGAACACCATAGCAACGCCCTAGCAACCACCCAGAACACCATAGCAACCGCCTAGCAACGCCCTAGCAACCACCCAGAACACCATAGCAACTGCCTAGCAACGCCCTAGCAACCACCCAGAACACCATAGCAACTGCCTAGCAACGCCAGAGCAACCACCCAGAACACCATAGCAACTGTTTAGCAACGCCCAAGCAACCACCCAGAACACCATAGCAACCGCCTAGTCACCGCCCAGAACAACACAGCAACTGCCTAGCAACGCCCTAGCAACCACCCAGAACACCATAGCAACCGCTGAGCAACCACCCAGAACACCATAGCAACCGCCTAGCAACGTCCAAGCAACCACCCCGAACACCATAGCAACTGCCTAGCAACGCCCTAGCAACCACCCAGAACACCATAGCAACGCCCTAGCAACCACCCAAAACACCATAGCAACCGCCTAGCAACGTCCTAGCAATGACACAGAACACCATAGCAACTGCCTAGCAACCACCCAGAACACCATAACAACAGTCTAGCAACGCCCTACCAACCACCCAGAACATGATATCTACTGCATACCAGAACGCTGGCAACCATCTCCAACACTGTACTCGTAGAGCAGCAGGCACATTCAAAATTTCTGCTGGAATTTTCTAGTTATTATTATTATTCCAAGTTCTTCCGAAATCGCTCGGTTCGCTTCTTCTCCCACAATTTTCAACCGATCCCAACACATTACACGTCAAAACGTGCGGCTCGCTTGTGAGGAGTGTGCTATGACTTTACTCAGCGATCCGACTGACAGATTTCCCACAATTCCGAAAAAACATGGACCTCTAGCAACCACCTAGAACACCATAGCAACCGCCTAGCAACCACCCAGAACACCGTAGCAACTGCCTAGCAACGCCCTCGCAATCACCCAGAACACCATAGCAACTGCCTAGTAACGCCCTAGCAACCACCCAGAACACCATAGCAACCGCCTAGCAACCACCCAGAACACCATAGCAACTGCCTAGCAACGCCCTAGCAACCACCCGGAACACCATAGCAACGCCCTAGCAACCACCAAGAACACCATAGCAACCACCTAGGAACCAACCAGAACACCATAGCAACTGCCTAGCAACACCCTCGCAACCACCCAGAACACCATAGCAACTGCCTAGCAACGCCGTAGCAACCACCCAGAACACCAGAGCAACCGCCTTGCAATGCCCCAGCAACCACCCAGAAAACCATAGCAGCTGCCTAGCAAAGCACTAGCAACCACCCAGAACACCATAGCAATGGCCTAGCAACACCATAGCAACCACCCAGAACACCATAGCAACCGACTAGCAACGCCCTAGCAACCACCTAGAACACCATAGCAACCACCTTGCAACCACGCAGAACACCATAGCAACTGCCTTGCAACACCCTAGCAACCACTCAGAACACCATAGGAACTGCCTAGCCACGCCCTAGCAACCACTCAGAACACCATAGCAACTGCCTAGTAAATCCCTAGCAACCACCCAGAACACCATAGCAACCGCCAAGCAACCGCCAAGCAATGCCCTAGCAACCACCCTGAACACCATAGCAAGTGCCTATCAATGCCCTAGCTACCACCCAGAACATGATGTCAACTGCGTACCAGAACGTTGGCAAGCACCTCCAACACTGTACTCGTAGACTAGCAGGCACATTCAAAATTTCTGTTGGAATTTTCCAGTTATTCCAAGTTCTTCCGAAATCGCTCGGTTCGCTTCTTCTCCCACAATTTTCAACCGATCCCGACACATTACACGTCAAAACGTGCGGCTCGCTTGTGAGGAGTGTGCTATGACTTTACTCAGCGATCCGACTGACAGATTTCCCACAATTCCCAAAAAACATGGACCTCCATAGCAACCGCCTAGCAACCGCCCAGGACACCATAGCAACTGCCTAGCAACGCCCTAGCAACAACCCAGAACACCTAGCAACCACCCAGAACACCATAGCAACTGCCTGGCAACGCCCTAGCAACCACCCAGAACACCATAGCAACCGCCTAGCAACCACCCAGGACACCATAGCAACTGCCTAGCAACGCCCTAGCAACAACCCAGAACACCTAGCAATCGCCAAGCAACCACCCAGAACACCATAGCAACTGCCTGGCAACGCCCTAGCAACCACCCAGAACACCATAGCAACCGCCTAGCAACCACCCAGAACACCATAGTAACTGCCTAGCAACGCCCTAGCAACCACCCAGAACACCATAGCAACTGCCGAGCAACCACCCAGAACACCATAGCAACTGCCTAGCAACGCCCTAGCAACCACCCAGAACACCATATCAACGCCCTAGCAACAGCCCAGAACACCATAGCAACCGCTTAGCAATGCCCTAGCAACCACCCAGAACACCAAAGCAAGCGCTTAGCAACCACCCAGAACATCATAGCAACCGCCTAGCAACCACCCAGAACACCATAGCAACCGCCTAGTAACCACCCAGAACACCATAGCAACCGCCTAGCAACGCCCTAGCAACCACCCAGAACACCATAGCAACCGCCTAGCAATGCCCTAGCAACAACCCAGAACACCATAGCAACGCCCTAGCAACCACCAAGTACACCATAGCAACCGCCGAGCAACCACCAAAAACACCATAGCAACCACCTACTAACACCCTAGCAACCACCCATAACCCAGAGCAACTGCTTAGCAATAACCTAGCAAACAGCCAGAACACCATAGCAACTGCCTAGCAACGCCCTAGCAACCACCTAGAACACCATAGCAACCGCCTAGCAACCACCCAAAACACCATAGCAACCGCCTAGCAACACCCTAGCAACCACCCATAACCCATAGCAACTGCTTAGCAATAACCTAGCAAGCACCCAGAACACCATTGCAGCCGCCTAGCAACCACCCAGAACACCATAGCAACTGCCTAGAAACCACCCAGAACACCATAGCAACTGCCTAGTAACGCCCTAGCAACCACCCAGAACACCATAGCAACCGCCTAGCAACGCCCTAGCAACCACCCAGAACACCATAGAAACCGCCTAGCAACGCCCTAGCAACCACGTAGAACACCATAGCAACCGCCTAGCAACCACCCAGAACACCATGGCAACCGCCTAGCAACGCCCTAACAACCACCCAGAACACCATAGCAACCGCCTAGCAACCACCCAGAACACCAAAGCAACCGCCTAGCAACGCCCTAACAACCACCCAGAACACCATAGCAACCGCCTAGCAACGCCCTGGCAACCACCCAGAACACCATAGCAACCACCTAGCAACAACCCAAAACACCATAGCAACCGCCTAGCAACGCCCTAGCAACCACTTAAAACACCATAGCAACCACCTAGTTACCACCCAGAACACCATAGCAACTGCCTAGCAACGCCCTAGCAGCCACCCAGAACACCAGAGAAACCGCCTAGCAACGCCCTAGCAACCACTTAGAACACCATTGCAACCGCCTAGCAACCACCCGGAACACCATAGAAACTGCCTTGCAACGCCCTAGCAACCACTTAGAACACCATAGCAACCCCCTACCAACCACCCACGACACCATAGGAACCGCCTAGCAAAGCCCTAGCAACCACCCATAACCCATAGCAACTGCTTAGCAATAACCTAGCAAGCACCCAGAACACCATTGCAACCGCCTAGCAACCACCCAGTACACCATAGCAACTGCCTAGTAACCACCTAGAACACCATAGCAACTGCCTAGTCACGCCCTAGCAACCAATCAGAACACCATAGCAACCGCCTAGCAACGCCCTAGCAACCACCCAGAACACCATAGCAACCGCCTAGCAACGCCCTAGCAACCACTTAGAACACCATAGAATTCGCCTTGCAACCACCCAGAACACCATAGCAACCGCCTAGCAACGCCCTTGCAACCACCTAGAACACCATAGCAACCACCTAGCAACCACCCAGAACACCAAAGCAACTGACTAGCAACGCCCAAGCAACCACTTAGAACACCATAGCAACCGCCTTTCAACGCCTTAGCAACCACCCAGAACACCATAGCAACCGCCTAGCAATGCCCTAGCAACCACCCAGAACACCATAGCAACGCCCTAGCAACTGCCCAGAACACCATAGCAACCGCGTAGCAACGCCCTAGCAACCACTTAGAACACCATAGCAACTGCCTAGCAACCACCCAGAACATCATAGCAACTGTCTAGCAACGCCCTAGCAACAACCCAGAGCACCATAGCAACCACCTAGCAACCACCCAGAACACCATAGCAACCGCCTAGCAACGCCCTAACAACCACCAAGAACACCATAGCAACCGCCTAGCAACGCCCTGGCAACCACCCAGAACACCATAGCAACCACCAAGCAACCACCCAAAACACCATAGCAACCGCCTAGCAACGCCCTAGCAACCACTTAGAACACCATAGCAACCGCCTAGCAACCACCCAGAACACCATAGCAACCACCTAGCAACGCCCTAGCAACCACCCAGAACACCATAGCAACCGCCTAGCAACCACTCAGAACACCATAGCAACCGCCTAGCAACGCCCTAGCAACCACCCAGAACACCATAGCAACCGCCTAGCAACGCCCTAGCAACCACCCAGAACACCAAAGCAATGCCCTACCAACAGCCCAAAACACCATAGCAACCGCCTAGCAACGCCCTAGCAACCACCCAGAACACCATAGCAACTGCCTAGCAACCACCCAGAACACCATAGCAACCGCCTAGCAACCACCCCGAACACCATAGCAACCGCCTAGCAATGCTCTAGCAACGACCCAGACCACCATAGCAACGCCCTAACAACCACCCAGAACACCATAGCAACCGCCTAGCACCCACCCAGAACACCATAACAACCGCCTAGCAACGCCCTAGCAACGACCCAGAACACCATAGCAACCGCCTAGCAATGCCCTAGCAACCACCTAGAACACCATAGCAACCACCAAGCAACGCCCTAGCAACCACTTAGAAAACCATAGCAACCGCCTACCAACCACCCAGAACACCACAGCAACTGCCTAGCAACGCCCTAACAACCACCTAGAACACCATAGCAACTGCCTAACAACGCCCTGGCAACCACCCAGAACACCAAAGCAACCACCTAGCAACCACCCAGAACACCCTAGCACCTGCCTCGCACCGCCCAAGCAACCACTTAGACCACCATAGCACCCGCCAAGCAACCACCCAGAACACCATAGCAACCGCCTAGCAACCACCTAGAACACCATAGCAACCGCCTCGCAACCACCCAGAACACCATAGCAACTGCCTAGCAACGCCCTAGCAACCACTTAGAACACCATAGGAACCGCCTAGCAACCTTCCAGAACACCATAGCAACTGCCTAGCAACGCCCTAACAACCACCAAGAACACCATAGCAACCACCCAGAACACGATAACAACTGCCTAGCAACACCCTAGCAACTACCTAGAACACCATAGCAACCGCCTAGCAAAGACCCAGAACACCATAGCAACCGCCTAGCAACGCCCTAGCAACCACCCAAAACACCAAAGCAACCGCCTAGCAATGCTTTAGCAACCACTTGGAACACCATAGCAACCGCCTAGCAACCACCCAGAACACCATAGCAACCGCCTAGCAACGCCCTAGCAACCACCCAGAACACCATAGCAACGCCCTAGCAACCACCCAGAACACCATCGCAACCGCCTAGCAATGCCCTAGCAACCACTTGGAACACCATAGCAACCGCCTAGCAACCACCCAGAACACCATAGCAACCGCCTAGCAACGCCCTAACAACCACCCAGAACACAATAGCAACCGCCTAGCAACCACCCAGAACACCTTAGCAACCGCCTAGCAACGCCCTAACAACCACCCAGAACACCATAGCAACCGCCTAGCAACGCCCTGGCAACCACCCAGAACACCATAGCAACCACCTAGCAACCACCCAAAACACCATAGCAACCGCCTAGCAACGCCCTAGCAACCACTAAAAACACCATAGCAACCGCCTAGCAACCACCCAGAACACCATAGCAACCACTTAGCAACATCCTAGCCACCACCCAGAACACCATAGCAACCGCCTAGCAACCACCCAGAACACCATAGCAACCGCCTAGCAACGCCCTAACAACCACCCAGAACACCATAGCAATCGCCTAGCAACGCCCTGGCAACCACCCAGAACACCATAGCAACCACCTAGCAACCACCCAAAACACCACAGCAACCGCCTAGCAACGCCCTAGCAACCACTAAAAACACCATAGCAACCGCCGAGCAACCACCCAGAACACCATAGCAACCACTTATCAAAACCCTAGGCACCACCCAGAACACCATAGCAACCGCCTAGCAACCACCCAGAACACCATAGCAACCGCCTAGCAACGACCTAGCAGCCACACAGAACCCCATAGCAACCGACTAGCAACGCCCTAGCAACCACCCAGAACACCATAGCAACGCCCTAGCCACCACCCAAAACACCATAGCACCCACCTAGCAACACCCTAGCAACGACCAAGAACACCATAGCAACTGCCTAGCAACCACCCAGAACACCATAGCAACCGCCTAGCAACCACCCAGAACACCAAAGCAACCGCCTAGCAACGCTCTAGCAACCACCCAGAACACCATAGCAACGCCCTAGCAACCACCCGGAACACCATAGCAACCGCCTAGCAAAGCCCCACCAACCACCCAAATACCCATAGCAACCGCCTAGCCACGCCCTAGCAACCACTTAGAACACCATAGCAACCGCCTAGCAGCCAACCAGAACACCATAGCAACTGCCTAGCAACGCCCTAACAACCACCTAGAACACCATAGCAACTGCCTAGCAACGCCCTGGCAACCACTCAGAACACCATATCAACCACCTAGCAACCACCCACAACACCATAGCAACTGCCTAGCAATGCCCAAGCAACCACTTAGAACACCATAGCAACCGCCTAGCAACCACCCAGAACACCATAGCAACCGCCTAGTAACACCCGAGCAACCACTTAGAACACCATAGCAACCGCCTAGCAACCACCCAGAACACCATAGCAACCGCCTAGCAACGCCCAAACAACCACCCAGAACACCATAGCAACCGCCTAGCAACCACCCAGAACACCATAGCAACTGCCTAGCAACGCCCTAGCAACCACCCAGAACACCATAGAAACCGCCTTGCAACGCCCTAGCAACCACCTAGAACACCATAGCAACCGCCTAGCAACCACCCAAAACACCATAGCAACTGCCTAGCAACGCCCTAGCAACCACCTAGAACACCATAGCAACCGCCTAGCAACCACCCAAAACACCATAGAAACTGCCTAGCAACACCCTAGCAACCACCCATAACCCATAGCAACTGCTAAGCAATAACCTAGCAAGCACCCAGAACACCATTGCAACCGCCAAGCAACCACCCAGTACACCATAGCAACTGCCTAGTAACCACCTAGAACACCATACCAACTGCCTAGTAACGCCCTAGCAACCACCCAGAACACCATAGCAACCGCCAAGCAACGCCCGAGCAACCACCCAGAACACCATAAAAACCGCCTAGCAACGCCCTAGCAACCACTTAGAACACCATAGCAACCGCCTAGCAACCACCCAGAACACCATAGCAACTGCCTAGCAACGCCCTAGCAACCACCCAGAACACCATAGCAACCCCCTAGCAACCACCCAGAACACCATAGCAACCGCCTAGCAACGCCCTAGCAACCACCCAGAACACCATAGCAACCGCCTAGCAACGCCCTAGCAACCACCCAGAACACCATAGCAACCGCCTAGCAATGCTCTAGCAACCACCCAGAACACCATAGCAACGCCCTAGCAACCACCCAGAACACCATAGCAACCGCCTAGCAACGCCCTAGCAACCACTTAGAACACCAATGCAACAGCCTAGCAACCACCCAGAACACCATAGCAACCGCCTAGCAACGCCCAAACAACCACCCAGAACACCATAGCAACCGCCTAGCAACCACCCAGAACACCATAGCAACCGCCCAGCAACGCCCTTACAACCACCCAGAACACCATAGCAACCGCCTAGCAACGTCCTGGCAACCACCCAGAACACCATAGCAACCACCAAGCAACCACCCAAAACACCATAGCAACCGCCTAGCAACGCCCTACCAACCACTTAGAACACCATTACAACCGCCTAGCAACCACCCAGAACACCATAGCAACCACCTAGCAACGCCCTAGCAACCACCCAGAACACCATAGCAACAGCCTAGCAACCACCCAGAACACCATAGCAACCGCCTAGCAACGCCCTAGCAACCACCCAGAACACCACAGCAACCGCCTAGCAACGCCCTAGCAACCACCCAGAACACCAAAGCAACGCCCTAGCAACAACCCAAAACACCATAGCAACCGCCTACAACACCCTAGCAACGACCCAAAACACCATAGCAACTGCCTAGCAACCACCCAGAACACCATAGCAACCGCCTAGCAACCACCCAGAACACCATAGCAACCGCCTAGCAACGCCCTAGCAACGACCCACAACACCATAGCAACGCCCTAACAACCACCTAGAACACCATAGCAACCGCCTAGCCACCACCCAGAACACCATAACAACCGCCTAGCAACGCCCTAGCAACGACCCAGAACACCATAGTAACCGCCTAGCAATGCCCTAGCAACCACCTAGAACACCATAGCAACCGCCAAGCAACGCCATAGGAACCACTTAGAAAACCATAGCAACCGCCTACCAACCACCCAGAACACCACAGCAACTGCCTAGCAACGCCCTAACAACCACCTAGAACACCATAGCAACTGCCTAGCAACGCCCTAGCAACCACCCAGTACACCAAAGCAACCACCTAGCAACCACCCAGAACACCATAGCAACTGCCTAGCAACGCCCAAGCAACCACTTAGAACACCATAGCAACCGCCAAGCAACCACCCAGAACACCATAGCAACCGCCTAGCAATGCCCTAGCAAACACCCAGAACACCAAAGCAACCGCCTCGCAACCACCCAGAACACCATAGCAACTGCCTAGCAACGCCCTAGCAACCACCAAGAACACCACACCAACCGCCTAGCAACCACCCACAACACCATAGCAACTGCCTAGGAACGGCCTAGCAACCACCCAGAACACCATAGCAACCACCCAGAACACCATAACAACTGCCTAGCAAAACCCTAGCAACTACCTAGAACACCATAGCAACCGCCTAGCAAAGACCCAGAACACCATAGCAACCGCCTAGCAACACCCTAGCAACCACCCACAACACCATAGCACCCGCCTAGCACTGCCCTAGCACCCCCTTGGAACACCATAGCAACCGCCTAGCAACCACCCAGAACACCATAGCAACCGCCTAGCAACGCCCTAGCAACCACCAAGAACACCATAGCAACGCCCTAGCAACCACCCAGAACACCATCGCAACCGCCTAGCAATGCCCTAGCAACCACTTGGAACACCATAGCAACCGCCTAGCAACCACCCAGAACACCAAAGCAACCACCTACCAACCCCCTACCAACCACCCAGATCACCATAGCAACCACCTAGCAACCACCCAGAACACCTTAGCAACCGCCTAGCAACGCCCTAACAACCACCCAGAACAGCATAGCAACCGCCTAGCAACGCCCTGGCAACCACCCAGAACACCATAGCAACCACCTAGCAACCACCCAAAACACCATAGCAACCGCCTAGCAACGCCCTAGCAACCACTAAAAACACCTTAGCAACCGCCTAGCAACCACCCAGAACACCATAGCAACCACCTAGCAACGCCCTAGCCACCACCCAGAACACCATAGCAACCGCCTAGCAACCACCCAGAACACCATAGCAACCGCCTAGCAACGCCCTAGCAACCACCCAGAACACCATAGCAACCGCCTAGCAACGCCCTAGCAACCACCCAGAACACCATAGCAACGCCCTAGCAACCACCCAAAATACCATAGCAACCACCTCTCAACACCCTAGCAACGACCAAGAACACCATAGCAACAGCCTAGCAACCACCCAGAACACCATAGCAACCGCCTAGCAACCACCCAGAACACCATAGCAACCGCCTAGCAACGCTCTAGCAACCACCCAGAACACCATAGCAACGCCCTTTTGCAACCACCCGGAACACCATAGCAACCGCCTAGCAATGCCCCAGCAACCACCCAGATAACCATAGCAACTGACTAGCAACGCCCTAGCAACCACCCAGAACACCATAGCAGCCGCCTAGCAACGCCCTAGCAACCACTTAGAACACCATAGCAACCGCCTAGCAGCCAACCAGAACACCATAGCAACTGCCTACCAACGCCCTAACACCCACCTAGAACACCATAGCAACTGCCTAGCAACGCCCTGGCAACCAGCCAGAACACCATAGCAACCACCTAGCAAACACCCAGAACACCATAGCAACTGCCTAGCAATGCCCAAGCAACGACTTAGAACACCATAGCAACCGCCTAGCAACCACCCAGAACACCACACCAACCGCCTAGTAACGCCCTAGCAACCACCCTGAACACCATAGCAACCGCCTGGCAACCACCCAGAACACCATAGCAACTGCCTAGCAACACCCTAGCAACCACCTAGAACACCATAGCAACCGCCTAGCAACCACCCAGAACACCATAGCAGCTGCCTAGCAACGGCCTAGCAACCACCCAGAACACCATAGCAACAGCCTAGCAACACCCGAGCAACTACCTAGAACACCATCGCAGCTGCCTAGCAACCACCCAGAACACCATAGCAACCTCCTAGCAACGCCCTAGCAACCACCCAGAACACCATAGCAACTGCCTAGCAACCCCCCAACAACCACCCAGAACACCAAAGCAACTCCCTATCAACCCCCTAGCAACCACCCAGAAGACCGTAACAACCACCTAGCAATGCCCTAGGAACCTCCCAGAACATCATAACAACAGTCTAGCAACACCCTACCAACCACCCAGAACATGATATCTACTGCATACCAGAACGCTGGCAACCATCTCCAACATTGTACTCGTAGAGCAGCAGGCACATTCAAAATGTCTGCTGGAATTATCTAGTTATTATTATTATTATTATTATTATTATTCCAAGTTCTTCCGTAATCGCACGGTTCGCTACTTCTCCCACAATTTTCACCCGATCCCCACACGTTACACGTCAAAACGTTCGGCTCGCTTGTGCGGAGTGTGCTATGACTTTTACTCACCGACTTACAGATTTCCCACAATTCCCAAAAAACATGGACCTCTGAAACCTAGTTATAATGGAAATCAATGAGAAAATCGTTCTCATCTTCACCCTCTCGCCTTGAACTCAGACACTCACATAGAAACTCTTTTCCAACTCTCAAAGACAAGCAATGCCCAAACAACATTAGGAACACCATAGCAACCACCCAGAACGCCCAAGCAACCACCCAGAACACGAAAGCACCTGCCTAGCAACACTCTAGCAACCACCCAGAACACTACAGCAACTGCCTTGCAACGCCCTAGCACCCACCCAGAACACCATAGCAACTGCCAAGCAACGCCCGAGCAACCACCCAAAACAGCAAAGCAACCGCCTAGCAACGCCGTAGCAACAACCCAGGACACCATAGCAACTGCTTAGCAACGCCCTAGCAACCACCCAGAACACAATAGCAACGCCCTAGCATCCACCCAGAACACCAAAGCAACCGCCCAGTACCCACCCAGAACACCATACCAACCCCTTAGCAACACCCTAGCACCCCCCCAAAGCACCATAGCAACCGCCTAGCAACCACCCAAAACACCATAGCAACCGCCTAGCAACGTCCTAGCAACGACCCAGAACACCATAGCAACTGCCTAGCAACCACCCAGAACACCATAGCAACCGCCTAGCAACGCCCTAGCAACCATCCAGAACACCATAGCAACCGCCTAGCAACACCCTAGCAACCACCCAGAACACCATAGCAACTGCCTAGCAATGCCCTAGCAACCACCAAGAACACCATAGCAACGCCCTAGCAACCACCCAGAACACCATAGCAACTGCCTAGCAACGCCCTAGCAACCACTTAGAACACCAATGCAACCGCCTAGCAACCACCCAGAACACCATAGCAACCGCCTAGCAACGCCCAAACAACCACCCAGAACACCATAGCAACCGCCTAGCAACCACCCAGAACACCATAGCAACCGCCTAGCAACGCCCTAACAACCACCTAGAACACCATAGCAACCGCCTAGCAACGCCCTGGCAACCACCCAGAACACCATAGCAACCACCAAGCAACCACCCAAAACACCATAGCAACCGCCTAGCAACGCCCTAGCAACCACTTAGAACACCATAGCAACCGCCTAGCAACCACCCAGAACACCATAGAAACCACCTAGCAACGCCCTAGCAACCACCCAGAACGCCATAGCAACCGCCTAGCAACCACCCAGAACACCATAGCAACCGCCTAGCAACGCCCTAGCAACCACCCAGAACACCATAGCAACCGCCTAGCAACGCCCTAGCAACCACCCAGAACACCAAAGCAATGCCCTACCAACAGCCCAAAACACCATAGCAACCGCCTAGCAACACCCTTGCAACGACCCAGAACACCATAGCAACTGCCTAGCAACCACCCAGAACACCACAGCAACCGCCTAGCAACCACCCAGAACACCATAGCAACCACCTAGCAATGCTCTAGCAACGACCCAGAACACCATAGCAACGCCCTAACAACCACCCAGAACACCATAGCAACCGCCTAGCAACCACCCAGAACACCATAACAACCGCCTAGCAACGCCCTAGCAACGACCCAGAACACCATAGCAACCGCCTAGCAATGCCCTAGCAACCACCTAGAACACCATAGCAACCACCAAGCAACGCCCTAGCAACCACTTAGAAAACCATAGCAACCGCCTACCAACCACCCAGAACACCACAGCAACTGCCTAGCAACGCCCTAACAACCACCTAGAACACCATAGCAACTGCCTAGCAACGCCCTGGCAACCACCCAGAACACCAAAGCAACCACCTAGCAACCACCCAGAACACCATAGCAACTGCCTCGCAACGCCCAAGCAACCACTTAGAACACCATAGCAACCGCCAAGCAACCACCCAGAACACCATAGCAACCGACTAGCAATGCGCTAGCAACCACCCAGAACACCATAGCAACCGCCTCGTAACCACCCAGAACACCACAGCAACTGCCTAGCAACGCCCTAGCAACCACCAAGAACACCATAGCAACCGCCTAGCAACCACCCAGAACACCATAGCAACTGCCTAGCAACGGCCTAGCAACCACCCAGAACACCATAGCAACCACCCAGACCACGATAACAACTGCCTAGCAACACCCTAGCAACTACCTAGAACACCATAGCAACCGCCTAGCAAAGACCCAGAACACCATAGCAACCGCCTAGCAACGCCCTAGCAACCACCCAAAACACCAAAGCAACCGCCTAGCAATGCTTTAGCAACCACTTGGAACACCATAGCAACCGCCTAGCAACCACCCAGAACACCATGGCAACCGCCTAGCAAAGCCCAAGCAACCACCCAGAACACCATAGCAACGCCCTAGCAACCACTTAGAACACCATAGCACCCGCCTAGCAATGCCCTAGCAACCACTTGGAACACCATAGCAACCGCCTAGCAACCACCCAGAACACCATAGCAACCGCCTAGCAACGCCCTAACAACCACCCAGAACACAATAGCAACCGCCTAGCAACCACCCAGAACACCTTAGCAACCTCCTAGCAACGCCCTAACAACCAGCCAGAACACCATAGCAACAGCCTAGCAACGCCCTGGCAACCACCCAGAACACCATAGCAACCACCTAGCAACCACCCAAAACACCATAGCAACCGCCTAGCAACGCCCTAGCAACCACTAAAAACACCATAGCAACCGCCTAGCAACCACCCAGAACACCATAGCAACCACTTAGCAACATCCTAGCCACCACCCAGAACACCATAGCAACCGCCTAGCAACCACCCAGAACACCATAGCAACCGCCTAGCAACGCCCTAACAACCACCCAGAACACCATAGCAATCGCCTAGCAACGCCCTGGCAACCACCCAGAACACCATAGCAACCACCTAGCAACCACCCAAAACACCACAGCAACCGCCTAGCAACGCCCTAGCAACCACTAAAAACACCATAGCAACCGCCGAGCAACCACCCAGAACACCATAGCAACCACTTAGCAAAGCCCTAGCCACCACCCAGAACACCATAGCAACCGCCTAGCAACCACCCAGAACACAATAGCAACCGCCTAGCAACGCCCTAGCAACCACCCAGAACACCATAGCAACCGTCTAGCAACGCCCTAGCAACCACCCAGAAAACCATAGCAACGCCCTAGCAACCACCCAGAACACCATAGCAACCACCTAGCAACACCCTAGCAACGACCAAGAACACCATAGCAACTGCCTAGCAACCACCCAGAACACCATAGCAACCGCCTAGCAACCACCCAGAACACCAAAGCAACCGCCTAGCAACGCTCTAGCAACCACCCAGAACACCATAGCAACGCCCTAGCAACCACCCGGAACACCATAGCAACCGCCTAGCAATGCCCCAGCAACCACCCAAATAACCATAGCAACCGCCTAGCAACGCCCTAGCAACCACTTAGAACACCATAGCAACCGCCTAGCAGCCAACCAGAACACCATAGCAACTGCCTAGCAACGCCCTAACAACCACCTAGAACACCATAGCAACTGCCTAGCAACGCCCTGGCAACCAGCCAGAACACCATAGCAACCACCTAGCAACCACCCAGAACACCATAGCAACTGCCTAGCAATGCCCAAGCAACCACTTAGAACACCATAGCAACCGCCTAGCAACCACCCAGAACACCATAGCAACCGCCTAGTAACACCCGAGCAACCACTTAGAACACCATAGCAACCGCCTAGCAACCACCCAGAACACCATAGCAACCGCCTAGCAACGCCCTAGCAACCACCCAGAACACCATAGCAACCGCCTAGCAACCACCCAGAACACCATAGCAACTGCCTAGCAACGCCCTAGCACCCACCCAGAACACCATAGAACCCGCCTAGCACCGCCCTAGCAACCACTTAGAACACCATTCCAACCGCCTAGCAACCACCCAGAACACCATAGCAACTGCCTAGCAACGCCCTAGCAACCACCTAGAACACCATAGCAACCGCCTAGCAACCACCCAAAACACCATAGCAACTGCCTAGCAACACCCTAACAACCACCCATAACCCATAGCAACTGCTAAGCAATAACCTAGCAAGCACCCAGAACCCCATTGCAACCGCCAAGCAACCACCCAGTACACCATAGCAACTGCCTAGTAACCACCTAGAACACCATACCAACTGCCTAGTAACGCCCTAGCAACCACCCAGAACACCATAGCAACCGCCAAGCAACGCCCGAGCACCCACCCAGAACACCATAAAAACCGCCTAGCAACGCCCTAGCAACCACTTAGAACACCATAGCAACCGCCTAGCAACCACCCAGAACACCATAGCAACTGCCTAGCAACGCCCTAGCAACCACCCAGAACACCATAGCAACCGCCTAGCAACCACCCAGAACACCATAGCAACCGCCTAGCAATGCCCTAGCAACCACCCAGAACACCATAGCAACCGCCTAGCAACGCCCTAGCAACCACCCAGAACACCATAGCAACCGCCTAGCAATGCCCTAGCAACCACCCAGAACACCATAGCAACGCCCTAGCAACCACCCAGAACACCATAGCAACCGCCTAGCAACGCCCTAGCAACCACTTAGAACACCAATGCAACAGCCTAGCAACCACCCAGAACACCATAGCAACCGCCTAGCAACGCCCAAACAACCACCCAGAACACCATAGCAACCGCCTAGCAACCACCCAGAACACCATAGCAACCGCCCAGCAACGCCCTTACAACCACCCAGAACACCATAGCAACCGCCTAGCAACGCCCTGGCAACCACCCAGAACACCATAGCAACCACCAAGCAACCACCCAAAACACCATAGCAACCGCCTAGCAACGCCCTACCAACCACTTAGAACACCATTACAACCGCCTAGCAACCACCCAGAACACCATAGCAACCACCTAGCAACGCCCTAGCAACCACCCAGAACCCCACAGCAACAGCCTAGCAACCACCCAGAACACCATAGCAACCGCCTAGCAACGCCCTAGCAACCACCCAGAACACCATAGCAACCGCCGAGCAACGCCCTAGCAACCACCCAGAACACCATAGCAACGCCCTAGCAACAACCCAAAACACCATAGCAACCGCCTACAACACCCTAGCAACGACCCAAAACACCATAGCAACTGCCTAGCAACCACCCAGAACACGATAGCAACCGCCTAGCAACCACCCAGAACACCATAGCAACCGCCTAGCAACGCTCTAGCAACGACCCAGAACACCATAGCAACGCCCTAACAACCACCTAGAACACCATAGCAACCGCCTAGCCACCACCCAGAACACCATAACAACCGCCTAGCAACGCCCTAGCAACGACCCAGAACACCATAGTAACCGCCTAGCAATGCCCTAGCAACCACCTAGAACACCATAGCAACCGCCAAGCAACGCCATAGCAACCACTTAGAAAACCATAGCAACCGCCTACCAACCACCCAGAACACCACAGCAACTGCCTAGCAACGCCCTAACAACCACCTAGAACACCATAGCAACTGCCTAGCAACGCCCTAGCAACCACCCAGTACACCAAAGCAACCACCTAGCAACCACCCAGAACACCATAGCAACTGCCTAGCAACGCCCAAGCAACCACTTAGAACACCATAGCAACCGCCAAGCAACCACCCAGAACACCATAGCAACCGCCTAGCAATGCCCTAGCAAACACCCACAACACCATAGCAACCGCCTCGCAACCACCCAGAACACCATAGCAACTGCCTAGCAACGCCCTAGCAACCACCAAGAACACCACAGCAACCGCCTAGCAACCACCCAGAACACCATAGCAACTGCCTAGCAACGGCCTAGCAACCACCCAGAACACCATAGCAACCACCCAGAACACCATAACAACTGCCTAGCAACACCCTAGCAACTACCTAGAACACCATAGCAACCGCCTAGCAAAGACCCAGAACACCATAGCAACCGCCTAGCAACACCCTAGCAACCACCCAAAACACCATAGCAACCGCCTAGCAATGCCCTAGCAACCACTTGGAACACCATAGCAACCGCCTAGCAACCACCCAGAACACCATAGCAACCGCCTAGCAACGCCCTAGCAACCACCCAGAACACCATAGCAACGCCCTAGCAACCCCCCAGAACACCATCGCAGCCGCCTAGCAATGTCCTAGCAACCACTTGGAACACCATAGCAACCGCCTAGCAACCACCCAGAACACCATAGCAACCGCCTAGCAACGCCCTAACAACCACCCAGAACACCATAGCAACCACCTAGCAACCACCCAGAACACCTTAGCAACCGCCTAGCAACGCCCTAACAACCACCCAGAACAGCATAGCAACCGCCTAGCAACGCCCTGGCAACCACCCAGAACACCATAGCAACCACCTAGCAACCACCCAAAACACCATAGCAACCGCCTAGCAACGCCCTAGCAACCACTAAAAACACCTTAGCAACCGCCTAGCAACCACCCAGAACACCATAGCAACCACCTAGCAACGCTCTAGCCACCACCCAGAACACCATAGCAACCGCCTAGCACCCACCCAGAAGACCATAGCAACCGCCTAGCAATGCCCTAGCAAGCACCCAGAACACCATAGCAACAGCGTAGCAATGCCCTAGCAACCACCCAGAACACCATAGCAACGCCCTAGCAACCACCCAAAATACCATAGCAACCACCTCTCAACACCCTAGCAACGACCAAGAACACCATAGCAACAGCCTAGCAACCACCCAGAACACCATAGCAACCGCCTAGCAACCACCCAGAACACCATAGCAACCGCCTAGCAACGCTCTAGCAACCACCCAGAACACCAGAGCAACGCTTTAGCAACCACCCGGAACACCATAGCAACCAACTAGCAATGCCCCAGCAACCACCCAGATAACCATAGCAACTGACTAGCAACGCCCTAGCAACCACCCAGAACACCATAGCAACCGCCTAGCAACGCCCTAGCAACCACTTAGAACACCATAGCAACCGCCTAGCAGCCAACCAGAACACCATAGCAACTGCCTACCAACGCCCTAACAACCACCTAGAACACCATAGCAACTGCCTAGCAACGCCCTGGCAACCAGCCAGAACACCATAGCAACCACCTAGCAAACACCCAGAACACCATAGCAACTGCCTAGCAATGCCCAAGCAACGACTTAGAACACCATAGCAACCGCCTAGCAACCACCCAGAACACCATAGCAACCGCCTAGTAACGCCCTAGCAACCACCCAGAACACCATAGCAACCGCCTGGCAACCACCCAGAACACCATAGCAACTGCCTAGCAACACCCTAGCAACCACCTAGAACACCATAGCAACCGCCTAGCAACCCCCCAGAACACCATAGCAACTGCCTAGCAACGGCCTAGCAACCACCCAGAACACCATAGCAACTGCCTAGCAACACCCTAGCAACTACCTAGAACACCATAGCAACTGCCTAGCAACCACCCAGAACACCATAGCAACCTCCTAGCAACGCCCTAGCAACCACCCAGAACACCATAGCAACTGCCTAGCAACGCCCCAGCAACCACCCAGAACACCATAGCAACTGCCTATCAACGCCATAGCAACCACCCAGAAGACCGTAACAACCACCTAGCAATGCCCTAGGAACCTCCCAGAACATCATAACAACAGTCTAGCAACACCCTACCAACCACCCAGAACATGATATCTACTGCATACCAGAACGCTGGCAACCATCTCCAACATTGTACTCGTAGAGCAGCAGGCACATTCAAAATGTCTGCTGGAATTATCTAGTTATTATTATTATTATTATTATTATTATTCCAAGTTCTTCCGTAATCGCACGGTTCGCTACTTCTCCCACAATTTTCACCCGATCCCCACACGTTACACGTCAAAACGTTCGGCTCGCTTGTGCGGAGTGTGCTATGACTTTTACTCACCGACTTACAGATTTCCCACAATTCCCAAAAAACATGGACCTCTGAAACCTAGTTATAATGGAAATCAATGAGAAAATCGTTCTCATCTTCACCCTCTCGCCTTGAACTCAGACACTCACATAGAAACTCTTTTCCAACTCTCAAAGACAAGCAATGCCCAAACAACATTAGGAACACCATAGCAACCACCCAGAACGCCCAAGCAACCACCCAGAACACGAAAGCACCTGCCTAGCAACACTCTAGCAACCACCCAGAACACTACAGCAACTGCCTTGCAACGCCCTAGCAACCACCCGGAACACCATAGCAACTGCCAAGCAACGCCCGAGCAACCACCCAAAACAGCAAAGCAACCGCCTAGCAACGCCGTAGCAACAACCCAGGACACCATAGCAACTGCTTAGCAACGCTTTAGCAACCACCCAGAACACAATAGCAACGCCCTAGCATCCACCCAGAACACCAAAGCAACCGCCCAGTACACACCCAGAACACCATACCAACCCCTTAGCAACACCCTAGCAGCCACCCAAAACACCATAGCAACCGCCTAGCAATGCCCTACCAACCACCGAAAACACCATCGCAACGCCCCAGCAACCACCCAGAACACCATAGCAACCGCTTAGCAACGCCCTAGCAACCACCCAGAACACCATAGCAACCGCTTAGCAACGCCCTAGCAACCACCCAGAACACCATAGCAACGCCCTAACAACCACCCAGAACACCATAGCAACCGCCTAGCAGCCACCCAGAACACCATAGCAACTGCCTAGCAATGCCCAATCAACCACCCAGAATACCATAGCAACCGCTTAGCAACGCCCTAGCAACCACCCAGAAAACCATAGCAACCGCCTAGCAATGCCCTATCCACCACCCAGAACATCATAGCAACCGCTTAGCAACGCCCTAGCAACCACCCAGAACACCATAGCAATCTTAGCAACGCCCTAGCAACCACCCAGAACACCATAGTAACCGCCTAGCAACACCCTAGCAACCGCCCAGAAAACCATAGCAACCGCCTAGCAACCACCCAGAACACCATCGCAAGTGCCTAGCAACGCCCTAGGAACAATCCAGAACACCATAGCAACCGCCTAGCAACCACCCAGAACACCATAACAACTGCCTAGCAATGCCGTAGCAACCACCCAGAACACCATAGCAACGCCCTAGCAACCACCCAGAACACCATAGCAAGCGCCCAGCAACCACCCAGAACACCATAGCAACCGCTTAGCAACGCCCTAGCAACCACCCAGAACACCATAGCAACCACCTAGCAACGCCCTAGCAACCACCCAGAACACCATAGCAACGCTCAAACAACCACCCGGAACACCATAACAACTGCCTAGCAACGCCGTAGCAACAACCCAGAACACCATAGCAACCGCCTAGCAACCACCCAGAACACCATAGCAACTACCTAGTAACGCTCTAGCAACCACCCAAAACACCATAGCAACTGCTTAGCAACGCCCTAGCAACCACCCAGAACACCATAGCAAGCGCCCAGCAACACCCACAACACCAAAGCAACCGCTTAGCAACGTCCTAGCAACCACCCAGAACACCACAGCAACCCCCTAGCCACGCCCCAGCAACCACCCAGAACACCAAAGCAACGCCCAAACAACCACCAAAAACACCATAGCAACTGCCCAGCAACGCCCTAGCAACAACCCAGAACAACATAGCAACCACATAACAACCGCATAGCAACCACCCAGAACACTATAGCAACTACCTAGTAACGCCCTAGCAACCACCCAGAACACCATAGCAACTGCCTAGCAACAGCATAGTTACCACTCAGAATACCATAGCAAAGTCCAATCAACCACCCAGAAGACCGTAGCAACCACCTAGCAATGCCCTAGCAACCCCCAAGAACACCATCGCAACAGCCTAGCTACGCCCTAGCCCCCACCCAGAACATGATATCTACTGCAGACCAGAACTCTGACAACCATCTCCAACACTGTATTCTTTAAGCAGCAGGCACATTCAAAATTACTGCTGGAATTTTCTAGTTATTATTATTATTATTATTCCAATTTCTTCCGAAATCGCACGGTTTGCTACTTCTCCCACAATTTTCACCTGATCCCCACACATTACACGTCAAAACGTGCAACTCGCTTCTGAGGAGAGTGCTATGACTTTACTCAGTGATCCGACTTACAGATTTCCCACAATTCCTAAAAAACATGGACCGATGAAACTTTGTTATCATGGAAATCAATGAGAAAATCGCTCTCATCTTCAGCCTCTCGCCTTGAACTCAAACACTCACATAGAAAATTTTTTCCAAGTCTCAAAGAAAGAGAAGCAATGCCCAAACAACATTAGGAACACCATAGCAACTACCCAGAACACCATAGCAACTCCCTAGCAACGCCCTCGCAACCACCCTGAACACTACAGCAACTGCCTAGCAACCACCCAGAACACCATAGTTACTGCCTAGCAACGCCCTAGCAACCACCCAGAACACCAAAGCAACCGCCTAGCAATGCCCTAGCAACAACCCAGAACACCATAGCAACTGCCAAGCAACGCCCAAGCAACCACCCAGAACACCATAGCAACTGCCTAGCAATGCCCTAGCAACCACCCAGAACACCATAGCGACTGCTTAGCAACGCCTTAACAACCAGCCAGAACACCATGGCAACCGCCTAGCAACCAGCCAGAACACCAAAGCAACCGCCTAGCAATGCCCTAGCAACCACCCAGAACACCAAAGCAACCGCCTAGCAATGCCCTAGCAACAACCCAGAACACCATAGCAACCGCTTAGCAACACCCTAGCAACCACCCAGAACACCATAGCAACTGCCTAGCAATGCCCTAGCAACCACCCAGAACACCATAGCAACCGCCTAGCAACACCCTAGCAACCACTCAGAACACCAAAGCAACCGCCTAGCAATGCCCTAGCAACAACCCAGAACACCATAGCAACCGCTTAGCAACGCCCTAGCAACCACCCAGAACATCATAGCAACTGCCTAGCAACGCCCTAGCAACCACCCAGAACACCATAGCAACCGCCTAGCAACCACCCAGATCACCATAGCAACTGCCTAGCAACGCCCTAGCAACCACCAACAACACCATAGCAACGCCCAATCAACCACCCAGAACAACATAACAACCGCTTAGCAACGCCCTTGCATCCACCCAGAACACCATAGCAACCGCCTTGCAACCACCCAGAACACCATAGCAACTGCCTAGCAACGCCCTAGCATCCACTCAAAACAGCATACCAACCACTTAGCAACGCCCTTACAACCACCCAGAACACCATAGCAACCGCCTAGCAACACCCTAGCAACCACTCAGAACACCATAACAACTGCTTTGCAACGCCCTAGCAACCACCCAGAACACCATAGCAACCGCCTAGCAACCACCTAGAACACCATAGCATCTGCCTAGCAACGCCCTAGCAACCACCCAGAACACCTTAGCAACCGCCTAGCAACGCGCTAGCAACCACCCACAGCACCATAGCAACTGCCTAGCAACGCCCTAGCAACCACCAAGAACAGCATAGAAACTGCCTAGCAACGCCCTAGCAACCACCCAGAACACCAGAGCAACGCCCTAGCAACAACCAAAAACACCATAGCAACCGCTTAGCAACGCCCTAGCAACCACCCAGAACACCATAGTAACAGCCTAGCAACGCGCTAGCAACCACCCAGAGCACCATAGCAACTGCCTAGCAACGCCCTAGCAACCACCAAGAACACCAAAGCAACTGCCTGGCAACGCCCTAGCAACCACCCAGAACACTTGAGCAACGCCCTATCAACCAGCCAGAACACCATAGCAACCGCTTAGCAAAGCCCTAGCAACCACCCAGAACACCATAGCAACCGCTTTGCAACCAGCCAGAACACCATAGCAACTGCCTAGCAACGCCCTAGCAACCACTCAGAACAGCATACCAACCACTTAGCAACGCCCTATCAACCACCCAGAACACCATAGCAACTGCCTAGCAACGCCCAGGCAACCACCCAGAACACCATAGCAACTGCCTACCAACGCCCTAGCAACCACTCAGAACAGCATACCAACCGCTTAGCAACGCCCTAGCAACCACCCGGAATACCATAGCAACTGCCTAGCAACGCCCAGCCAACAACCCAGAACACCAAAGCAACTGCCTACCAACGCCCTTGCAACCACCCAGAACACCATAGCAACGCCCTAGCAACCACCCAGAACACCAGAGCAACTCCCTAGCAACGTTTTGGCAAGCACTGAAAACTGCCTAGCAAGCATCTAGCAATGCCCTAGCAACTACCGAGAACACCGTAGCAACCGCCTAGCAATACCCTAGCAACCACCCAGAGTACCATAGCAACTGCCTAGCAACGCCCTAGCAACCACCCAGAACAAAAAGCAACTGCCTAGCAATGCCCTAGAAACCACCCAGAACACCATAAACTCTCTAGAAACCCTAGAAACTCTTTTCCAACTCTCAAACAAAGACAGGCAATGCCCAAGCAACCATTAGAAACACCATAGCAACCACCCAGAATGCCCGAGCAACGCCCAAGCAACCACCCAGAACACTACAGCAACTGCCTAGCAACGCCCTAGCAACCACCCAGAACACCATAGCACCTGCCTAGCAACGCCTTAGCAACCGCCCAGAACACCATAGCACCTGCCTAGCAATGCAGTAGCAACCACCGAGATCACCATTGCAACCGCCTAGCAATGCCCTAGCAACCACCCACAACACCATAGCAACTGCCGAGCAACACCCAAGCAACGACCCAGAACACCATAGCAACTGCCTAATAATGCCCTTGCAACCACCCAGAACATCATAGCAACTGCCTAGCAACTGCCTAGCAACGCTCTTGCAACCACCCAGAACACCATAGCATCCGCCTAGCAACGCCCTAGCAACCACCCAAAACACCATAGCAACTGCCTAGCGACGCCTTCGCGACCACTCAGAATACCATAGCAACTGCCTAGCAATGCCCTAGCAACCACCCAGCACGATAGCAACCACCTAGCAATGCTCTAGCAACCCCCCAGAACACCATAGCAACTCCCTAGCAACGTTTTGGCAAGCACCCAAAACAGCCTAACAAGCATCTAGCAATGCCCTAGTAACCACTGAGAACAACATAGCCACTGCCTACCAACACCCTAGCAACCACCTAGAACACCATAGCAACTGCCTAGCAATGCCCTAGCCACCACCCAGCACCATAGCAACCACCTAGCAATGCCCTCGCAACCACCCAGAACACCAGAGCAACTCCCTAGCAACGTTTTGGCAGGCACCCAAAACAGCCTAGCAGCTGCCTAGCAACGCCCGCGCAACCACCCAGAACCACCCAGAACACCATTGCAACTGCCAAGCAACGCCTTCGCAACCACTTAGAATACCATAGCAATGCCCTAGCAACCACCCAGAAGACCGTAGCAACCACCTAGCAATGCCCTAGCAACCCCCCAGAACACCATTGCAACAACCTAGCAACGCCCGAGCAACCACCCAGAACATGATATCTACTCCGTACCAGAACGCTGGCAACCACCTCCAACACTGTACTCGCAGAGCAGCAGGCACATTCAAAATTTCTGCTGGAATTTTCTAGTTATTTTAACAAGCACTCATGAATATTCATTACCCTTACATAAGTATACAAAAACTGCTGGCTGAGCAAAATAATACAATCAGGTGTTATAAACCCTCGTAACGTAACATACCAATATTTTCAATACAGTCCCAGTTTCAGAAATGGAGCTGTACATGAATAAAAGGAGTATAGCTATCACCGTTAATATTTTGTGACATAAGTTCAATATTTTGAACGCAACTATGAGATTTCACATACACCATAATTACAGTATGATAGTAAACAAATTGCATGTATAGCCTTAGATGAAAATGTATGCAAGACACAACTGCCAAACCCAGGACAAGTGATCCATTTTCTTCCAATACTCAATCATAATTTTGAACTCCTGATAGACCAATTCACATCTAAATGGATCCACAGGTCACCAGGAAAACTTTATTCAGCTCAAGAACAAAGTGTGCACAGTTGGAACAGGGCTGGACAGCCGTGCCCTACTCAAAGGCAAAACCAGAAATGCCCGCCGAGCTTATCAGTGGGATTTTAATGTAATGCCCTTGGCCTGACGGTGCACACACAGACAGACAGACGACGAACTGATGACAATACCCTTCGGCCTGAAGTCGGGCCGAGGGTAAAAACTACCTGGAAAAACTGAAATTGTTGTGTTTTGAACAGGATGATGCAGGAGTACACTTACAAATGTGTATCTCTTCCAGGCTGGTGTAGTCAACAGCCAGTCCTAATGGGGAAGTATCATCACTGCTCAAGGTGACTGGTAATTCCGCCCAACTGGCATCTCCCAGTAGCCACAGTGCCCAGTTTGTCTGAAATGTAGACAACATTAAAGTCACAAATTATTGTAGTTGTATTAGGGAAATGAGCACATGTAATGTGCACACTTAAGCGTATTCACTGCAGAATGCACTGAAAAATTGTTGCCGTGTAATCAACAATGTGCCACTTCAAAGGGTCTAGCCATAAAATGCAAGGACAACATTCTTGAATTGCTGTTCTGTTCATTCAGTTCCACAGTTAGTGAACCTCTGAACTAATAAAGAACATATTTAGTTAACCTCATTTTGCAGAGCAGGTAATTTCAGATCAAATCTCATGTTTATCGATTGCTTGACAGGGGTCATGCAACATACTGCCGTAATCCAAACAAAATTATTCATTGCATATAGTCATCACTCACCACACTGTCTGAGCGCAAGACTTAACATAGTCAGCTGTGGGTCAAAAGCCCAAGGACCCACATTATATATACAAAACCAAAACCAGTGAAGTTGGCACGTTATGTAAATCGTAAATAAAAACAGAATACAATGATTTGCAAATCCTTTTCAACTTATATTCAACTGAACACACTGCAAAGAAAAGATGTTTACTGTTCAAACTGAGAAACTTTATTTCTTTTTGCAAATAATCATGAACTTAGAATTTACAGGCAGTAACACATTGCAAAAAAGTTGGCACAAGGGCCTTTTTTCCACTGTGTTACATCGCCTTTCCTTTGAACGATACTCAGTAGACAGTTGGGAACTGAGGAGACCAATTTTAGAAGCTTTTCAGGTGGAACTTTTTCCCATTCTTGCTTGATGCACAGCTTAAGTTGTTCAACAGTCCGGGGTCTCCGTTGTTGTATTTTACGCTTCATAATGCACCACACATTTTCAATGGGAGACAGGTCTGGACTACAGGCAGGCCAGTCTAGTACCCGCACTTTTACTACGGAGCCATGCTGTTGTAACACGTGCAGAATGTGGCTTGGCATTGTCTTGCTGAAATAAGCAGGGGCGTACATGAAAAAGACGTTACCTGGATGGCAACATATGTTGCTCCAAAACCTGTATGTACCTTTCAGCATTAATAGTGCCTTCACATATGTGTAAGTTGCCCATTACCTTGGGCACTAATACACCCCCATACCATCACAGATGCTGGCTTTTGAACTTTGCGCCTATAACAGCCCGGATGGTTCTTTTCCTCTTTGGTCCGGAGGACACGACGTCCATAGTTTACAAAAACAATTTTAAATGTGGACTCGTCAGACCACAGAACACTTTTCCACTTTGCATCAGTGCATCTTAGATGAGCTTGAGCCCAGCAAAGCCGGCTGCGTTTCTGGGTGCTGTTGATAAATGGCTTTCACTTTGCATTGTAGAGTTTTAACTTGCACTTGCAGATGTAGCGACGAACTGTTGTTACTGACAGTGGTTTTCTGAAGTGTTCCTGAGCCCATGTGGTGATGTCCTTTGCACACTGATGTCAGTTTTTGATGCAGTACCGCCTGAGGGATTGAAGGTCACGGGCATTCAATGTTGGTTTTCGGCCTTTTCGCTTAAGTGCAGTGATTTCTCCAGATTCTCTGAACCTTTTGACGATATTACGGACCGTAGATGATGAAATCCCTAAATTTCTTGCAATAGCTCGTTGAGGAATGTTGTTTTTAAACTGTTCGACAATCAGCGCACGCATTTGTTCACTAAGTGGTGACCCTCGCCCCATCCTTGTTTGTGAATGACTGAGCATTTCAGGGAAGCTGCTTTTATACCCAATCATGGCACCCACCTGTTCCCAATTAGCCCGTTCACCAGTGCGATGTTCCAAATAAGTGTTTGATGAGCATTCCTCAACTCTGTCTTTTTTGCCACTTGTGCCAGCTTTTTTGAAACATGTTGCAGGCATCAATTCCCAAATGAGCTAATATTTGCAAAAAATTACAAAGTTTACCTGGTCGAACATTGAGTAACTTGTCTTTGCAGTGTATTCAATTGAATATAGGTTGAAAAGGATTTGCAAATCATTGTATTGTTATGGCCCCAATTTGTTGGGGCCATAACAACAGCAACAGCAAGGGATGACAGACACAGTTTTAAAAACTTAAACACATTTAATTAACAAACAAAGACTAACACTAACCTACAAAAAAAAAAAAAACATGCATTTGACTGTAAACAAATGGGTTCAGAAATGCTATAATTACAATAATAAGGTGAATGGTAGTTCATCAGACTACAAAGGTAACTAAACGTTACGAGGGCATTTGATACCACATATAGAATGGAATAATATGTTATTACTGTTGGTTAGTTTTCACTTACCGGTGCCTCTGTATCTGACTCCATTCACCCGTTTCACTCTCCTATGAAAAGAAACATTGCAGCGTGAGTGAAACGGGTCAATGGAGTCAGATTCAGAGGCACCGGTAAGTGAAAACTTACCAATAGTAATTAAATAATATTTAATTATATATATGGTATAAAATAAACGACCTCGTAACATTTAGTTACTTTTAGTTATATTTTTTTCGTAGGAGAAGTCTGGCAATCGGAGGGAAGAGGGTGGGACTTTGGAGGAGGGCGGGGTTGATCATGTTCAAATTTTTACTACGTGCCTTGCAACATGCTAGAAAGGCAAGAATTGCTTTAAATGAAAGGCTGAAATCAATCCACTCAGTCAGTCCACCTTCGTAGCCTCCGCCTCAGGACCGAGAAGCAAGCCATGGGTGTCACTCGCAAAATATTCAACAAGACAACCTTAAGATTTGAAAATGCCAACCAATAAAGGTTATTTTAAGGGATGAAAAAGTGCAACGTCCATCACTGAAACTTGAAAACTATAACTCCAGGGTACCCTGGAGGCTCATCAGTCTAAGTGCGCATATCATAAAGGCTGTGTCCTTCCTGCAGCAATCTGGGTTCAATTCTGGCTTGGGTCATTTTCTGCATGTCTTCCCCCATTCTTCTCCCCAACCTTCCTGTCTCGCTCTACACTGTATAAATGTCAAATAAAGGAAAAATTTCCAAAAAAAATCTTTAAAAATAATTTTAAAAAACATTAAAAAGTCTTTATTTGGTTGCGACAACCATGTGCGGTTTCTGCTAAATATATGCCACTAACCATGACGAGGCGAAATTGTTAATTAATCTAAAAGACAAATGCGTCTCCATTGAGTTGACGCTCAAGAAATTGGGCAGAGGTGAGAAGTAAAACGCGCTGCCAGTGGGCGTTACTCCATTGAAATGAATGCAACCTATTTTTGACGCGCGTCTCACGCCTCCGGTGGGTGTGATGCTTTTGACTGTCAATGATGTCAGCTCACACAAAATATATAAGTTCATACCCAACATACCATTTAACGCGGTCACCGGTCTCACCTTCTCTCCTTTCTGCCGCCTCTTTGCTGTTGATGCTGCTGAGGCTAGTCGTGCTTCCTGAGTGCGTCACACGGCACTGAGTACGTCATACGTCTTCTCTGCCGATGCGAGTAACTGACTACCATAATCGCCGGTGTTTGAGTCTGCGCGTTTCCCCACATTCAGTGTCAAAATCGGGGACATTTTCGGGAACAGCTATAACCGGGGACAGGTCACCCCAATCGGGGACTGTCCCCGGAAATCGGGGACGTCTGGTCACCATAGGTTACTGCCAAATGGCACAATGTAGAAATGCACTTGGTATTAACCTGTTACTCAGCGGACGACCCGGATCTGACTCAAATGGCGTCGCACGATAGTTGAAATGAACGGTAAACGAATTGAAACGCAACCCATCACAAAATAACATAGTAACAGCGTATATCATTAGAAAGCTGGGAGTCTTCGGAATCCTTATAAACATAGGTTACAGTGAAATAAAATGTTTTGTTCACTAAAACGGTCAAATTACGCCATTGCGTCACATTTCAACACACCCCCCGAAACTTACCCTTGAATCGCGTCATCTTACCTTTAAACCGGTGTTTACATCCGAAGCCTGTATCCGACCCTGGCATGCTTGGTCCTGAAATATCCAGAAGAACCCAGCAAATTCGAATATCCACCGTGTTTTGCTGATATTACGAATGGTAGATGCATTATCCAACTCAAACAAAACAGTCTCTTCATTGAAAAAACAAACGCGAACTTTTCTCCGGTAAAAAAAAAGACATTTTGAATAGTTCTGCGTTATTTTCAGTGGAAAGACACAGCTCGCCGTGGGAAAACAAACGTTAGGTGGAAGATGGCGGCAGGTGCAGATGCGTAATCTTACAGCTCTCATTTAACGCCAACTTTACCACTCTCAAATGATATAGTAAGGTTTAAAACTCGGTTCAAAGTGGCTTTAAGACGATATAAAAGTCATTGTAGAAGTATTTTTGAGCAACGGTTAAAATAAGGTTAAATTATAGAACTTGAGGGAAAATGGCTAAAGTGGCTAGGAAGAAGGAGGACGTGAAAACCAGAGTTCCGAGATATTCGGCTCCCCGAATTCTGAGCTGCCCTGGGCGGGGACTTAGTGAATATTCAGAAGGTTGGCGGCTGTTAAGCAGTGATTCATGGCAAGTGAACCGAGAGGAGCCGAATATCCTGATGTAGCTCAGTTGTTAAACAACGGCGTAGCCTACTTTTAAAGCGTTTTAGATGTGGATATGTGTTAATGTGGGGAACGGTGACTGTTTGGACAACAGCTGATGCGAGAGGAAGAGTAATATTAAGCAATTTGGTCATCTTCTTGTTCTCTTTTTGCATACGAAGCTCATATATTTCAAACTTCCACTTCAAACAACACAGACCTGCGTTTGACTGTGGCCTATTAATAAACTTAAAGAGGCTGGGCCATTAGGCCTACTAGGCTGTAGCTAAACGCAAGTCAATGCAGTTCACCCGCCTTTCATATTTCTGAAATAGGGTATACCCACCTCCCAATATTTCTTGTAAGCACATCCCATAGTGTCTGTGGTCCTTGTGCTAACTTGAGAATTCACGCGAGATTCATACTCTCTGACTGCTATTTAATGCCACTGATAGGCCATTTGGCAATTAAAAGCACTTGGCACACACCTTGGAACATCTCTTCCCCTTCTTAGTCCTGTTGAATTGTCTGAGACATAAGTCCCATATGGCTGATTATGCTTTTCACTGAATGGCAAAAGTTGTATCTGTTGTCTGTCATATAGGCCTAGTTGTGCCAACTGAATTGTTGTGAACACTCTGTGCTCCTTCCTTGTATGTGCTTGTGTATGTGGTCATGAATAAAACTATCTAAAAATAAAACTCTTACAATCATCATCATTATTCTCATTTTGGAAGAAGTATGGGCTTAAGTCCTACTGGCTATTGCCATCATTTAATGTGGGCCGAATGAGCCTTGGAAGCACTGTCTATAAAGTGCTTGGATGGTGAGATGAAAGGCTATCATTCAGTCGACCATTGATATGGTGACCTAATGTATTGTAGGCTTACATCAGATGGATGTAAATAATTGTCCCATAGGGAGTGATTAAATTCTAAATTAGACTGTGATGAGAAATATAGGATAGTTAAGATCCATAGCCCTTCAAAAGCCAAATGAGTCATGTGATGCAAAACAACCCACAATCCTTAGAGTAACCAACCTTACAAATATACCCATACCATGGTAGACCCATTGTGGGTTTGTGAAGGAGAGATAGAGACACAGAGATTGAAATTGAGTTCGAGATAATCTATATATCTCTAACTATCAGTATGAGATAGAGATAGTTAGAGATATATAGATATATTAGCAATATATTAGATAGAGGTATATAGATTGAGATAGAGACAGATATTGAGAGTGAGAGAGTGTGTGTGCGTGTGTGTGTGAGAGAGAGAGAGAGAGAGAGAGAGATGGAGGTTTCCATATATCGGGAGCTGGTGGAGTTGAAAATGCATGGAGTATTGCCTGATAATTCGAATAAGACCCAGAGGCACACTATACTGAGGCGAGCAAAAAAGTTTGGCCTCAAAGGTGAGTGAAATGTAGAGCATTGAAAACAAAGTAAAAAGCTAAATAACTTCATAATTAACTTTTTGGACCAACTTTATGTTTAGACAATGAACTACATTACATCAGAAGTGATGGGAAATGGGTGAAGGTGGTAAAGGAGAGAGAGGAGGTAGAGAACCTCCTCCATGAATTCCACAACCAAAAAACTGGTGGCCACTGTGGTGTGGAAAAACTCTGCATTCCCTCAGAGTGAGATTTTACTGGCCTGGCATGTCTGTAGATGTCAAGACATGGGTGAGTATCAGAAACCTGGGTCCTTTGTGATAAAATCAGAGTATTTTACTTTTGCACAATAAATTCTATCAATCCCCTTACCTGCAGATAAAGCAGTGTGCAGAATGTCAGGGCAATTAAAAATAAATCTCAATACACCCCCATTGTGGTAAGTATGTTTAAAGATAAAAATAATTGTATTTTATGCAAACTGAGTGTGTGTTCCTTGGGCCCACTACATTTTTCTTTAGGTGTCTGAGCCATAGGAGATTGTTGGCATGGACCTAATAGGGAAGGTCAGCCAAACTGAGGAGAAGTATGAATACATCTGCGTAATGGTAGACTATTTTACCAAGTGGTCAGAGGCTTTCCCTCTGAAGTCGAAGACTGCTGAGGAGGTCACCAGGTGCATTTCTGAGCTATTTTACAGGTTTGGAGCACCAAAGCGCATATTGACTGACCAGGGCAAGGAATTCGTGAACCAGATTAGTTTCTTAATGAAGTCATTAATTGAAGTAACTGTTTCCTATTTTTTTCCCTATACCTAATTGTTTTTTTTTCTTTTTTTTTTGGGGGGGGGGGGGCTTTACATAGATCAATCAATTACTGTGTGATTATTTGGGGATAAAAAGGAACCTCTGTGCTCCATATCACCCACAAGCTAATGGATTGGTGGAGAAAATGAACAACAGCATTCAGAGGTAAAAATCTCAAACAAACATTTCAATTAGCCAGATTAGGCACTTGATAAAAACTAATAATGTACATTATTCTTTTTCAGATGCCTCAGCAAACTGGTTAACAACAAGCCTGATTAATGGTTGGATTATCTTGAATCAACCATGTTTGCCCTGCGAACCAAAAAGCACTTGACCGCCTGCTTCTCCCCATATTTCCTCATGTTTGGGAGAGAGGCGAGGTATCCAAGCCAGATACCTGACCATTATGAGGTTTGCTCAGATAAGTTGCTACACACTGTTAATATGTGGGTGGAAATTACAATTCAGATACAAATTTTACTTTATATTTAGATTGATGAATCCATTGAGGACCGGGTAGATGATGAGATTGTCTTCTATGCCATTAAAAGGCAAGATAAAATCAACAAAATTGTCCTGGCCAACATGGAAAAGGTGCAACAGAAGATTCTAAAAAGGAAGCAGCAGCAGGGCGCACATGTTCATGTGAAAGTAGGGGACAGAGTCCTGAGGCAGAACATACGCAGTCAGCAGAGGAAGGGTGGCAAGCTGGACCCAAACTTTTTAGGGCCATATACTGTCATGTCCAAAAGTCAATCTGGACCATTTAATACATTTTGAAGAACCACCAGCCAAACTCATAAAACTCAATCAGTCCCCCAGTGCTTCCCCTGTCTCTCCAATGACCACAGCCAACCCAGACACCCCAACTGCTGCCCCTGCTCCTGCTCTTCCTGCCCCTGCTGCTGCTCCTGCTTCTCCTGCTCCTCCTCCTCCTGCCCCTGCTTCTGTTCCTCCTGCTCCTGCTCTTCCTGCCCCTGCTCCTCCTCCTCCTGCCCCTGGTGCTGCGCCTGCTCCTCCTGCTCCTCGTCCTCCTCCTCCTGCTCCTCCTCCTGCCCCTGCTTCTGCTCCTCCTGCTCCTGCACCTCCTGCTCCTCCTCCTCCTGCCACTGCTGCTGCCTCTGCTCCTCCTCCTCCTGCCCCTGCTCCTGCTCCTCCTCCTCCTGCCCTGCTCCTCCTCCTCCTGCTCCTCCTGTTCCGGCTCCTGCTGCTGCGGCCCCTACCACCGAAGGCCCTGATGCTGCTACTGCTGTCCCTGCCACAGAGAGCCCTGCTGCAGGTGCCCATACAGTGCATGTCAGTTATGTTTTCTTTCTGAATCTGGAATGCATACTGGTACACAACAATATTCTCCTCCTTTCTCATAGTGCTGGAAAAAAATTTGGGCAAAGAGGATGGGAGGAAAGCTTTGCAGCAAAATTGGCCCATAAAAGATTTCCACATGGGACCTGGAACGGTTGAAACCTGGGGAAAGACTTGAAAGCAAGGTTGCCTTGGATATATTCTTAATGATCCAATGGACTTCTTGATATTATTGCTGTGATTTAAAACATTACATTTTTCTGACTTTTCACACAGGTTATTAATGCTTTTTTAACCAAGCTGGTCTCAAGCGTCCATAAAGGCTTCGCAATGGACACATTCCAGCTTACCAACATCTGGAATAAAAAGCCTGGCAAAATGAAGCAGGTAATCATCATCTTCCAAATAGACATTCTTTGCTCACAAAGTATTTTTAGGATTCTTAATCACATAAAACAAAATCTATTTCCCCCCACTTTAGTTTAATCCACAGGCCTACAACCTCATAATGGGTGCAATAAATGAGGGAGACCATTGGACTCTTGTGGTCAGTATCACTCATTTCATGTTCTCCCATACACGGCACGGTCTTGACTCTCGTTTATCATTACAGGTTATATACCCACAAACAAAATCCATTCTCTATTTCAATTCTTGTGGAGAGAGCCAACAAAAGCTTGCTTACTGCAAGAAAGTCATACAGTGAGTAAAGAAAAAATGAACAAAATGCTGCTTTGCACGTAAACATATTAATGTATTCATATGTTAGGCTAATAACTTCTCCCTCTCAAAGGAATTTTATGGCCAGCAAAGGCATCACGGGGAAATGGACCTGCAAAACTGTACCCCACAGCTTCCAGCTTGGTGGGACATCCTGTGGTGTGTTTACATGTAAAGTGAGTAAGCTGGCATATTAAAATGTTTTACGTTGATTAAATTGTCTTCATAACTTTAAGAACCCTGTTGAATCTAACATTTATGGCTTAGTTCGCAGAGGCTGTTGTCACAGGTGGTGATCTGAAGTTCCCCCGTGCAGAGGAAGACACAGCCAAATATAGAAAAGATATAGCAATCTTTTTACTGGAGCACACAGGTAGCATATTTTAAACCAACTTCACTGCATGTTTTTAGACAGGAGTACAAGAACAATGACATGGGATAATATATTTTTTCCTTTCAGAGGACCTATGGGGAGGTGTGCCTCCTCTGTGGAGATGTGTATCCCAACACAGAGGACCATATAGATACCTGGGTATGAATAGTAGCCTAACAATATAAAATGCATTGTTTAATGGTTACATGCTTGAGGTAATACTAATGTCCAGCCTGTGCTTTTGTCTTTCACCATACAATGTGACTGCTGCCATGGCTGGTACCACTGTGAATGCATGAACTGGCCAGACATTGAAAAAACATTTACTTGCCCAGACTGTGAAGGGCCTATGTAATAAAACATTTTTACCACCAAGCCTATCTGTGTTTGTTGTTTCATGTCGGCTACAGCCTAGTAGCCTCGCTATTTGTTGCAGACTTCATTTCAGCAGCATAGCTGGCCATGATGTAGGACTTCAATTGACCAAAATTAGCACACAATACAATGGAAAGATTTCAAATGACAAACTTGGAAGCCAAATGGAGCCTTCCATTATATTGAAATTGTTGTTGGTGTAGTAGCCTAGGACAACACGCTCGCTAAATCGTTTAATGTTATGTAAATAGCTCTATGTTGTTTGAAATGACTGTTTACCAGGTATGAGCTTCCCATGGAACAAGAGGTCGCCAAATTGCTTAATATTACTCTTCCTCTCGCATCAGCTGTTGTGCAAACAGTCACCGTTCCCCACATTAACACATATCCACATCTAAAACGCCTTAAAAGTAGGCTACGCCGTTGTTTAACAACTGAGCTACACCAGGATATTCAGCTCCTCTCGGTTCACTTGCCATGAATGACTGCTTAACGGCCGACAACCTCCGTAATGAATATTCACTAAATCCCCGCCCAGGGCAGCTCAGAATTCGGGGAGCCGCATATCTCAGAACACCGGTAAAACCCTCGATGACCATGGGTATGCTATGGCTGCTTCGGTTGGCGAAGATGACGTGGACACTTCGATAGAGTTGGACTTAGCAACGCAGCTGAAAAGCCCAGCTCGAAAGAAACTGAAGAATAAAAGAATGAAAGAGCCTTCTCCTCATGAGCCTTCTCTCGTTGAGGTGCAAGCAAACATTCTTCATGCTGTCAACCGCAGAGCAGACAGCTTAGGGCTAATGATACGGGAAAACTCTTCAGCTATTACAGAATTGCAACGTGTTGGGCAGTTTGCTACGGATGACACCCAGAAACTCAAAGAGGACAGCAAAGCTGTTTCCGAGATGTGTGCAACCCTGGAAAAAACGGTTTTCCCTGGGGAAAAGTGAAAGGTAGCGAAGACGCTGGGCCCTTCGCCTACATGGAGTTCCAGAGGTAAAGGGGGAGAACGTGAAGAAAATGACCGTAGAAAAATGCCGCGGTGTCGCCCCGGAGGTCGCTCATATGGAAATGGCAGTAGATGTCGCCCACAGACTGGGGAAATATCAGAGTGAGAAAACGCGTCCCATCATTGTGCTCTTTTCCTTTCGCGCTGTCAGAGATGCGGTTTGGTTTAAAGCGAAGGACTGCCCCATGCTGAAGGAGAGGAGACTGAAATTTTCAGAAGATCTGACTCAATTCGATAAAGCAGCAAGACACAAACTTTGGCCACTTATAGAAAAATCCCGAAAGGAAGGAAAGAAAGCAGGCTTTAAGGGGATAAGAGCTTTTATCGAAGGAAAGGCAATTTTTCCAATGAGATAGGCTAACTCTTTTGAGATGTTGCTGCAATGCACAATAACCACCAGAATTGTGAGCGACATAACAAAAGTACGGTTTTTCTTGGACTGTTAACGGGACAATTTTTTTTCTGGAAAAAAATTTGATTTTTTACTCTTCTCCGTAAAAAGCATTTGTTTTTGCTGTGATGCTCTATGACCACCAAACGGTGCGGTATTATGGATTTTTACTGGACAGTTAGTGGGTTTGTCATCTGATTCTCTACTTTTCTCCATAAGAAGTATTTGTTTTTGCTATGATGCACATTGACCAGCACAACGGTGAGTGACTAAACGGTGTTACTGTTTTGTATAGGACAGTTAATGTAACAGTTGTCTGATTCTCTGCTTTTCCGTTCCTTATTTTTTTGTCTTGAAAGCATTGCCAATTTGTTAAAGGCTTAACGTTATGTATACAACTATACGTTGAGCCCGAACTTAACACAGTGAGGGTAGTTGGTGTTCTTTAGTATCAAGAGTAACACTTTACATGTTGGGGGGGGGGGGGATCGTTGTTATTTTTCTTTTTCTTTTATGGACTTAAAACTGACTTCGATCAATGCCAGAGGACTACGATCTTTGGTAAAGAGAAAATCCTTCTTCCTATTTTGTAAAGACACAGGGTCTGATTTTATTTTTATTCAAGAAACCTTTTCATGCAAATTAGATTCTAGTTTTTGGAAAACTCAATGGGGCCAAGACATTTGGTTGACACATGGTTCAAATCATTCAGCAGGGCTGGCGATTCTGGCCAATAATTTTAAAGTTAAAGTTCTGCTTACAAGAGTAGACATAAAGGGACATTGGATAATTTTAGTTATAACCATTGCAGACAAACCATTCATTTTATGCAATGTATATGGTTACTGTGTGAATTTACTTAACAACATGCTTTTAGAGGATATTGAAGACGAATTATCTAGACTATTAGTCAATTACCCCTTAAGCAGAATTATTATGGGTGGTGATTTCAATGTTATTATGGATAATATTAAAGACAGAACTCCCCCAAGATATAATACTGGTAAAAAGAAGATCCTTGATTTATGCCAAAACTTAAACATAATTGATATTTGGAGAGTAAAATTTCCATTAGAAAAACGATATACGTGGAATAACAAAGACTTCTCTTCTCAGTCAAGACTTGACTTTTGGTTAATATCCTCTGATCTTAAACCATCTGTTACATCTGTCAGTATTATTCCAGCAATAATGACCGACCATAAAGCCATACAGTTACAGATTAATTTGTGATACTCAAAAAGTTAGTTCCAATGGCTACTGGAAACTGAACAATTCACTCCTTGTATATGATGACTTAAAAGACTCCTTTAAAAAGCTCATTAAGACATACTAGGATTTAGCGCTCAGGAATGAAGACTATATAAAATACTGGGAATTTCCTAAGTTCAAAATCAGATCAGTCTGTATTAAATTAGGAAAAGAACAAGCGAAGAAGAGAAGGGAATACCATACTAAAATTACAAAAGAAATCTCAGATATAACAGAAAAAGACTTCTGTAGTGCTGAAGACCTGGAAAAGCTTAACGGCTCACAGAATGACTTGGATAAAATGTATGAAAACAAGGCAAGGGGTGCATTTGTACAATCAAGAAGGCAATGGCTGGAGAAAAGGGGAAAAAAATAGGCGTGCAATGCACGGAATACCCCTCAGCCCGATGTCGAAGTTTTTGGAGACGCCCGCCTGCCCGCCGCCCGCCCGCCCAACCGCACGAAGGATAGCAATACCCCCTGTCAGCCTTTAGGGCTGAGGGGTAATAAAAAATAGTAAATACTTTTTTAGTCTTGAAAAGAGAAGGGGTGAACTGAATATAATTAGAAAATTGGAAATAATTGGTACTGTCACAGAAGAGGTGGATATTATTGCAAAATTCATAGGTAACTTTTACGAAACACTTTAATCATTAGATACAAACCTTAATGATTCTTTTGAACTGTTTTCATTAATTCCTGACATCCAAAAGGTTGAAGATGAATTCAATTTTATATGTCATGATGAAATAAGCTTAAATGAAATAAAATTTGGAATATCTCAACTAAAAAACAACAGCTCACCTGGTAACGATGGTTTAACTTCAGAATTTTATAAGACTTTTATGCCTGAATTAGAAGTATTTTTGTTGGCCGTTTTTAGGGAGGCAATAGACAAAGGTGAGTTATCACACTCTATGAAGCAGGGTGTGATCACCCTTATTCCTAAACCAAACAAAAATAACCTAATTATACATAATTGGCGCCCAATTACCCTATTAAACAACGACAATAAAGTGTTGGCTGCAATCTTAGCTAAACGTTTGAAGTTTGGTTTGCAGAAGTTAATTGATGAATGTCAGTCAGGCTTCCTAAAAGGTCGTAATATCTCTAACAATTTAAGACTGGTTTTGGATCTAATAGAGTATGAAGACTTACTTGACGATGATCCACTTATTTTATTTTTAGATTTCAAAAAGGCTTTTGATAGCATGAGTCATAAATTCATCTTTGACACTTTAAAATATTTTAACTTTGGACATTTCTTTATTAAGGCAGTTAAAACCCTATACCACAGTGGCAACAGCTCTGTTAAACTTGTCCACGGAACTGCCCCAAGATTCAACATTTATAGAGGCATAAGACAAGGCTGTCCAATTTCACCACTCTTATTTTTGTTAGTTTTCCAGTTTTTATGCTCCCTAACCACCAAAAGCCATTTTGAAGGTATTCGACTAAACGACAGAGAGATTAAAATATCTCAGTTAGCAGACCACACTACAATTTTCTTGAAAAATAAAAGTCAGGCTGCTGGTGCAATTTCCACTATCAAGCAATTTTCTAAGACCTCTGGCCTAGTACTAAATATTTCAAAATGTGAAATACTGACTCTAAAGAGGACTAATAGCCTTTACATTAAAGAAATTCCAGTAAAAAATACTATTACCTATTTGGGGATTAAAATATCCAAAAACAACAAGGAAATGAATACCTTAAATATCAACCCTATATTAGAATCTATCAAAAAGAAATTTGCTTCATGGTTAGCTAGAGACTTAAGTCTACAAGGTAGAGTTTTATTATCCAAAGCAGAAGGTTTGTCCAAGGCATCATACATATTTTCATCCATGGCAGTCTCAAAATCCACCTGTAGTACTTTGGACAAGTTATTACACAAGTTTATATGGAGAAACAAACCACACAAAATAAGAAAAGAGGTGATGTCAAACAAGATTAGTGATGGAGGACTAAATGTGTTGGATTTTTCTGTATTTAATATTACTATAAATATTAAATGGGTGAAAAACTACTTTTAAAAAACCCTTCAGTTTATGGATCATATATCCGCATTTTATTTTTCAGAAGCTTGGTGGTCTTAACTTTTTGCTCCAGTGTCCCTATGCAGTGGGTAAACTTCCTGTTAAATTAGCTGCTTTTCACAAACAAATGTTGACATGTTGGACTTTATTATACAATCACAACTCTTCTCCCCATAAACATTATATATGGAATAACAGTCGCATAACACATAGATGCAAAACTTTTTTCTTTCACAATTGGTTTGATAATAATATTATATTAGTCAATCAATTAATAAAGGAAAATTCTTTATATGTATAGAAAATTGAAGTCATAAAAAAATATATCATTAACACATCGGTAACAGAATATAATATGATCATGAAAGCCATACCAATTGAAATACTAACTTTAATGAACACCTCGTCCAATACCATTATGCAGATGACAAATGATATTAAAATTAATGGCTTCAACTTTTTAGACAAAAAATTCAGCAAAAAAATCATTAGAGAGATACTTAACAGGAAGTCTACCCCAGCAGCAGTGTTAAAATGGGCCTCTAAATTTGATGTTGACTGGAAAAAATGCCTGGCGTACACCACATCTTTTCTTCATTTCAAATAAAGTAAAGGAAATCTCTTTTAAAATAAAACATAAATATTACCCATGCAATGAATTTATTTCAAAGTATTGTCCCAATATAAAAAAGGAATGTGGTTTTTGTGAATTGGAAACAGAATCAACAGAACATCTATTGATAGTTTATGTACATTCTGAGAAATTCTGGAAAAACATAGAAAATTATTTATCTGTTATGGCCCCAATTTGTTATTACAATCTACAACACAACAGCAACAGCAAGGGATGACAGACACAGTTTTAAAAACTTAAACACATTTAATTTTTAAACAAAGACAATAACGACTAAACTAATATAAAGACCAAGATTGATTATAACAAAAACAAAAAGAAATATTTACAGTCCTTTTTGTGTTTTCTGGTGATGTGCTGGGTGAGGAAAAAGGCTCAAACACAGGCAAAAATCCACGAAAGAAACTTCACAGGTCTTGAACAGAAATGACAGGTCTGGTCACACGTATCCTTCTTTTTGCAATTTCTCCTACTACTTTACTGTCTCAATTCTTCTCCTTATATACTCTTTTGCAGACCCCACCCACATTTAGACCTCTTTTTTTTACTTTTCGGGGACTTGCCCCAGACATGTCCAGGACATGTCTAAACATAGCTCCAGTCTGAGCTGAATAAAAAAAAAGGTAAATACTGCCATCCAGTGGCGTATATTCACATTACACCTCCATTCCAAAAGGGAAAAATTTTGACTCATAAAGGCAAAATTTTTCTTTTCAATACAAAATGGTTAAGTGAACACTTGTCTATATATACATATCATACAATATTCAAATAAACACATGACATATATATACATATTCAAACACGGGATAAGCAATCAGCAATTACATTGTCTGTACCCTTCACATGCTTAATTTCCAAGTCAAACTCCTGTAAAATCAAACTCCAATTCAACAATCTCTGATTCTTGTTTTTCATCTTACTCAAAAACATTAACGGATTGTGGTCAGTGTACACAATCATTGGCTTTTGCCCTGTACAAACATAAACATCAAAGTGTTGTAAAGATAGAACCAGAGCCAACAGCTCCTTCTCTATTGTGGAATAGTTATTTTGGTGGCGATTGAACTTCCTGGAGAAGTATGCCACGGGATGCTCAATGTCATCAGAGTCACTTCTCTGTAGGAGCACAGATCCACAAGCTTGGTCGCTAGCATCGACTGCGATGGAGAACGGTTTGTTGAAGTCAGGAGATTTGAGCAAGGGGAAGTGACACAGCAGAGACTTTAGGCAATCGAAGGCTCTCTGGCATGCTTCATCCCAAGTGAACTTTACGCCTTTCTTCAGTTGGTTAGTTAGACTGAGAGCAATCTCAGCAAAGTTCTTGCAGAACTTGCGATAGTAACTGATCATTCCAAGGAAGCGGCGCAAAGCTTTTTTGTTGTCAGGAACTGGAAAGTCCATGATGGCTTGGACTTTAGCATTTATGGGTGCCACCTTACCCTGGCCTATGACGTAGCCAAGATAGGTGACAGTAGCACAACCAAAGTCACTCTTGTTCAGGTTAACAGTCAGGTTAGCCTGGGTCAGGCGCTGGAACAACGTCTCTACATCTTTCAGATGTTCTTCCCAGGAGTCACTCCATGTGATCAGGTCGTCGATGTACGCACCCGTGTGTGGCAATCCGGCGATTGTAGACTGTATCATCCTTTGGAACGTGGCTGGGGCATTTTTCATGCCAAAGGGTAGGACTTCATACTGGTACAACCCAGATGGTGTGGCAAAAGCAGAGATGCTCTTGGCCCACTCAGTTAAAGGCACACACCAATAACCCTTCAATAAATCAATCTTGGTCAGAAACTTTGCTTGCCCTACACTATCAATACAATCATCAATCCTAGGTATTGGAAACACATCAGTTCTAGTTACAGCATTGACTTTGCGATAATCTGTACAGAATCTAGTACTTCCATCAGGTTTTGGAACTAGCACACAGGGTGAACTCCAATCTGAGTTGGAGGGTCTGATAATATCATGTTCTAACATGTACTCAACCTCTTTCTCAGCAATCTTTCTCTTTTCAGGATTCATCCGGTACGGATGCTGTTTTATTGGTTTGGCATCACCAACATCTACATCATGAGAGGCTATAGAAACTCTTTTTGGAACATCAGGAAACAGATCCTCATATTTCTTGATCAAGCTTTCAAACTGATCTCTCTGTGAGGGTTCTAAGTGCTGGAGTTTTACATCAAGATTTTGCAACACTTCAGAATTTGACAATTTACATGAAAGAACTTCATCATCTTGAAACTCCCCCTCATCTTCACAAATCTCGGCCATTGGAGAATCTGAAGTGACAGCTGCAACCCTAGCATTTCTGTCATGATAAGGCTTCAGCATGTTAATGTGACACAATTGTTTTGGTTTCCTCCTATCTGGAGTCTTCACAATGTAATTGAGATCATTGAGTTTTGTCAGAATTTCATAAGGACTATGAAATCTAGCCTGCAATGGATTGGACTGCAAGGGAAACAACACAAGGACCTTGTCTCCTGGTTTAAACTCGCGGCTTCTAGCCTTATGATCATACCAAGTTTTCATTTTTCCCTGACTTGATTTCAAGTTCTCTTTGGCTAGGTCACAAGCTGCACGCAATCTTTCCTTGAACTTGCTAACATAGTCTAACAGACTGATGTGCGGCTCTTCCTCTTGCCATTGTTCACTCAATAATAGCAAAGGTCCTCTCACTTCATGGCCAAACACTAGCTCAAATGGACTGAATCCAGTAGACTCCTGCACTGCTTCTCTAGCTGCAAACAACAGCAAATGAACACCTTCATCCCAGTCTTTCTCATGGTCATAACAAAAAGTCCTCATCATTGTCTTGAGAGTGGAATGAAACCGCTCTAAGGCACCCTGACTTTCTGGATGATAGGCACTAGAAAGAATCTGCTTTGCACCTAGTTCATACACAACCTGCTGAAACAATCCGGAAGTGAAATTGCTACCTTGGTCTGACTGAATTTCCCTGGGAAGGCCAAACAACGTGAAGAACTTTATCAAAGCCTTTGAGATTGCAGTTGCCTTGATGTTACGTACAGGTATGGCCTCAGGGAATCTGGTAGATGCGCACATGATTGTCAACAAGTACTGATTTCCAGATCTAGTCTTGGGTAATGGACCAACACAATCAACAATGACCTTAGAGAAGGGCTCTCCAAATGCTGGGATAGGCTGCAATGGAGCTACAGGTGGGTCTAACTGCTGTTTTCCAACTACTTGACAAGTGTGACAGGTTTTGCAAAAGTTGGAAACGTCTTTCCAAAGCCCAGGCCAAAAGAAGTGTTTCATGATTTTATCAACAGTCTTGTTAACACCAAGATGACCTCCTAAAGGTAAACTATGAGCCATTGTCAAGATCTCATTCCTGTAGACCTTCGGAACAACAATTTGCCTAACCACTGCCTAATCTGCATTGGCAGGGATATCAGGAGGGCGCCACTTCCGCATGTAGCCCTGTGCTATATTCTTTTATTTTATTTTCAAATGCAAGATATTATACAATGTGAATTTTGAATATGAATGTGGTTTATTTTATTAAGGCCTGTATTTTATTTGATTTTTTGAATATGTGACTTTATTTTTCTATACATTCTGATTGGTTAAATGTGTGGTGACCTTTGAACCGGAAGCGGCTGGAACGGAGATGGGGGGAGTTGTGAGAGAAGAGGGAAGATGGTGGAAGCAGGCGGCTAGTCTGTCTCCGTGATGGTTATAGATATAAATGTACGCAGTTAATGTCCGTTTGTAGCCTATAGAAGGGGACTTTAAACTGATATAAATTTTCGGTTTGAAAATACAGTTAATATCAGTTGCTGCGTAACGTGAGTCTATATACCAGGAGTAGCCTGCCTCAAGGGGAGGACGCCTAATCGCCATTTTGGGGAGACGACGGAGAATCCGCCATTCAGCTGGACAAGGTGGAAGGAAAGGAGACTCAACGTAGGCGCTTCCAGATTCACGAGGACCTTGAGAGCTTCGCGGGTGTTACCGCAAGGGCCCGTTGCTACTCTCCAAAGCCGGAGGTACCTTGTCTACGTTTCAGTTGCTCTTGGAGCGAAGCGACCGCTTGGTTTGGTCTCACCGCACACGAGCCACGTTACAGGCCTGCACCAAGGGTGACATTTGTGTTTTGGTTATACTGCCGGCAGTAGGGGGTTTATTGAACTGACGGTGATTTGTATTTTGCATTTTCAAGTGCCAAGGGCGCTGTGTGTTTTGTGTTAAAGGCACAATAGCCTATTTGAAACCAAGGGTAAAACATTGAAGGAAGACATTATTTCATGTATATTATTTTTGTATTTTTTGTCTTTCTAACAAAAGAGTCAACTTAAAAAAGTAAAAGCTTTTATTTAATTTAAATTCCTTGTGGAAATTCCTCATTTGTTTAAATACAGTGTCACAGTAATACTAGTAGCCTAACTATGGAACACAGCAAAACCCCACACTTAAACATTGGTGTTATTGTTAAGGCTAATGAACTCGGGGCGCCCAATAGGTAAGTAACTCCTATTTACATGCCTCACTAGTGGCTTAGGGGCGCTACACGCATCAACACACCATCCTTGAGGTAATACCCAACTGGAACTGCGTCTATTTCTTTATCAGGAAGGGCTCTCCTCTTTAGTACACAAATTTCAGAATCATTAGTTTGCTCCTCAATCAACCACTTTCTGGACAGAGACAAGTCTCCAGACACATCAGAATCACCAGACCCATCCGGCTGGCTGAATAGAGAACTGATAAAAGTAGCTGATAAGTCCTCAAACGGAGAAACCATAGTAGGCCAATCAGAGTCATGAGGCGAACCACCTGAGTCCTGACTTTTCAATGTGCTGGACGGCACCACAACATCTTCTTCTTTTGCCTTCTTGGCCATAGCATGAGTCACTGCGCAAGAAGGATACAGAGATGGGTCCTCATCCCCATCTTCAGTGCTCGGCTGTGAAGTAAGATGTACAGGGGGAACTACTTTGCCCCCAGCCAGGTCATTGCCTAGCAACAGAGAAACACCCTTTATAGGTAGACTTGACATAAGTCCCACCTTTACCTGTCCTGTAACTAAATCTGACTTCAAGAATATAGAGCGCAGGGGTACAGATACAGTCCTCCCTTCAATACCTTGTACAAGTATGAAATCCCCTGAAGCGGTCTCATCACGTAACTCCAAGGAGTCCATCAACAAAAGTGACTGAGAAGCTCCGGTATCCCTTAAGATATATATGGGGACAGGAGTAGTATGCTCATTCAGAGCCACAAATCCCTCTGACACAAATGGAAGAAATTCCTCCCTCACGAAGTCAGCTGTATCAGGCTTTTTAGCCCCACAAGAAGCAGGCAATTTAGCAGATCGGTTATCTACTACAGGGGTTTCTAACCTTGTTTTCACAAAGGCATTTGGTTTGGTATCCTTTTCTTTTTCTTTTTTAGCTTTTAGGAACCAACAGTTAGTTGTAACATGACCAGATTTCTTGCAATAACTGCAAACTAGACCACTTTTGTCACTGTCAGCTTTCACACTTTGATCAGACCTGTTACTGGATTTCTGAGCACCATCACCAGATTTGTCTTTGTCTTTGGGTGAGGAATCTTGGGTATCACCATAACCCTTTTTCTGAAATTGGGACCATCTATTGTTACTGCTAGACTGAAATTTGGACTTATGTGTGAGAACATATTCATCTGCAAATTTGGCAGCTGATTGCAAATTCAGTGCTTGCTTCTCATTAAGGTAGGTCTTAACATCATCCTTAACACAGTTCTTGAATTCTTCAACTAACACCATCTCTTTTAGTGAGTTGAAATCATCCTTGACCTCCATAGAAGTACACCAGCGCTCAAAGCAAACCTTCTTTTCATTAGCAAATTCAACATAAGTCTGATTTTCAGATTTCTTCAGACCTCTGAATTTCTGTCGGTAAGCCTCTGGAACCAACTCATAAGCTCTCAAAATAACCTTTTTGACAACCTCATAATCAGAGGAATCATCTGCAGACAAAGCCGAATAGGCTTGTTGAGCTTTACCCTTGAGGACAGTTTGCAACATCAGAGGCCAGTGTTCCTTTGGCCACTGGCAACTCTTTGCTACCTTTTCAAAACACTGGAAATAGTTGTCAACGTCCTTTTCCGAAAATGGAGGCACCAGTTTTACCTCCTGACTGGCACAAAATTTATTTTTAGTTTCAATTTTAATTTTTAGTTGCTCCATTTGGAGTCTTTCTTCTCTATCGAATTTCTCTAATTCAAAATCTCTCTGTCTCTGTCTCTCTCTTTCTGCTCTTTCCTCTTTCTCTCTCTCAAATTCTCTTTGTTTTTCTTTTTCTTCCCTCTCAAATTCTCTTTGCTTCTCTTTTTCCTCCCTTTCTTTTTCTCTTTCCTCCCTTTCAATCTCTAGCATTTTTAATTTAAGTTCCATTTCTATATTTGGATTTTCCACTGGAAACTGTTCCAGATCTCCTGGTGCAAACACATTTTCATCAATGTAATATTCAACTATCTCTCTAGCCAGTCTTGCTTTTCGCATGGCTGGTTTTACCTCTGTCAGCTCCAAATGTCTGCATATTTCCAACAGTTCTGTCTTTTTAAAAGACTTCAAAACCCCTACGGTTGGTGATGCCAAGAAATCATCCATTGCTGTTGTCAATATATATGTATTCAATTAAAAAAATCAATTTTACAATTTGAAATGTTAGATTTTCAATAAATTACTCACAAAATGGTCTATCCCGGACCTTGAGCCCCCAATTTGTTATGGCCCCAATTTGTTATTACATTACAACACAACAGCAACAGCAAGGGATGACAGACACAGTTTTAAAAACTCAAACACATTTAATGAACAAAGACAATAGCTAACAATAACCTACAACTAAATGACCAAGATTGATTAATAACAAGAAAAAAAATATTTACAGTCCCTTGTTTTGGTGGGGTGGCTTGGTGATGTCCTGGGTGAGGAAAAATGCTCAAATACAGGCAAAAATCCACAAAAGAAACTTCACAGGTCCTAAACAGAAATGACAGGTCTGGTCACATGTATACTTCTTCTTGCAATTTCTCCTACTACTACTGTCTCAATTCTTTTCCTTATATACTCTTTTGCAGACCCCACCCACATTTAGACCTCTTTTTTTTAATTTTCGGGGACTTGCCCCAGACATGTCCAGGACATGTCTAAACATAGCTCCAGTCTGAGCTGAATAAAAAAAAAGGTAAATACTGCCATCCAGTGGCCTATATTCACATTACAGCAGTAACCACTCATAAGAACGGAGGAACGTGTCCTAGGCTGCTACTATCAAATTTTTTGACGGCGTATTATGATGGCTGGCGAATGATAACCTTACCGATCTTTTCTGTAGATGATACTGTTAATAACTGAGTTATGTCATTCTTGTCAGGCGATTATTTACTCAGCTGACTGCATGTTACTATAACGTAACGTCAGCAGCTGAATAGCCAGCCTGAACATAGCAAGAAAGTTTAATACTCTCACCTCTCTTTGAAAAGAATTTTGTAATGTTCTGGACCCCTGCTTTGCTCTTCCTGTCCTCTCTGTAGTCTTTTCTGGCGTCCAGATTTGTGTGCGTTTGTTTGTTTGCTCTTGTACATCATATTCTCAAGAACAGTGATCCCCGTTTTCTGCCGTAGTTCGCGACCTCGCCATCAAAAACGCACAAACAATTTTCCAATACGAGCATGAAGCATGGATTGAACCATTTTTAAAGAAGGGGGTTACTGAAATGTATTTCATCAATATTGCATGCCTTAATGGCTTTGTTTAAACTCTGATGCATTATTATTAATATTAGGTAAATCTATGCAAAATAATTTTGTCATGGCGTCTACAGTGGGTTTTGTGCGCCCCAATGGACTGTGAGCCCTTATGACGGCGCTGAATTAGAGAAGTACTGGAGCTCCACTCCTCCGTGCGTTTTCAGCTAGACCCTTTTGGCTGAATTGTGCACGTGAAGCATCATCTTCGGCTGACGCATGCAGCAACTACAGCAGCTAATAGCCGCTATGCTTCCCCCCTCTGGAAGCAACCGGTTAACTCTGACTGAACAGGACAGTAATCGAGGGAGAAAACGAAACTATCAACGAAAACGAAGCTAATTTCATCTGCAATTCAGTTTAGTTTTAGTTAGTTTTGTATTGTCCATTGTAGTTTTTATTTAGTTTTCGTTTTTTTAAAAATTGACATTTTTATTTTTATATCAGTTATTATGTATATATATATTCGTATATCTAAATAATTTTTTCACAGCTAGTTTTAGTTTTAGTCTTAGTTTTTGTTAACTATAATAACTTTGGCTTGAAGAAGGAGAGCAGAACACTGCATACTTTTTCAGATTAGAAAAACAGCATTCAAAAAACAACTCCGTTCAGCAACTAAAAATTGATGGATCTGTTACTGATGACCGAAAGAAAATTGCCAAATATTGTGCTAGTTTTTTCAGTGATCTTTATTCCTCCAGATACTGCTCTCCTGATGCCTCCAGTTTTTTAGATTCTGTCCCTATTGTTAATCTGATTTCTGAGACCATTCGTAATTTTTGTGATATCTCTAGATCATTGAATGAAATTTCTAATGCCATCGATCAACTTAAAATTAATAAATCGCTTGGAGATGGCTTTACTGCCGAATTTTAAAACAATTTTCTGTGACCCTGGTACCATTTTGAAAAGAAGTTTTTGTTGAAAACATTGACAGAGGTTCTTTGCCCCCTACTTTAAGTCAAGGTTTAATTACACTCATCCCCAAGCCCAAAAAAGATACTCTCTTGTTAGACAATTGGCGCCCAATTTCCTTGCTGAATAATGACTATAAAATACTCGCTTTCGTACTCGCCAACAGACTGAAATCGGTACTAGATTCGATTACTGACGAGTTTCAGTCTGGCTTTATGGTCATATATTTAGACATATATAGACATATTTCTAATAATATAACATTAATCTTGGACATTTTAGACTACTCTGAATTAGTTTATGACGATAGTTTTATACTTTTTTTTAGACTTTTATACTTTAGAGCATGATTTTATATTGTCTACCTTGAACAAATTTGGCTTTGGTCAGTTTTTTTGCAAAGCGGTTCAAACTTTGTACATTAACGGAAATAGTTCTATTAAATTAAGTGGCGGCACTTCCCCTCGGTTCCCTTAAATCGGGGAGTTCGGCAAGGGTGTCCCTTGTCTGTATATCTTTTTCTCTTGGCTGCTCAACTTCTCAATCTACACATTAATAACAGTTATATTAATTAAAGGGATTAATGTTGCAAATAAAGAAATTCTAATTAGTCAGCTTGCAGATGACACTGTCCTGTTTCTCAAAGATGCCTCTCAAATATCTGTTGCAATCAGCGCGATTCAGTCCTTCTCTAAAGCCTCGGGCCTCTCTCTGAACCTTGATAAATGTGAACTGCTGCCTGTGAATAAATGTTCTACAACTTCGCTGTGTAATATGCCTGTAAGAGATTCTGTTATGTACCTCGGTGTCCATATCACTGAGCATAAAAAAATCCAGAGCCAATTTACATTTTTTTCCTCTCATAGAAAAGGCACAAAAGGTTTTTAACCAGTGGTTACAAAGAGCTCTGTCCTTAAAAGGCAGAGTTCTGATCACTGAGGCGGAAGTCATTTCTCGTCTCACCTATGCTGCCCTGTCTTTATATGTTAATTCCATCTGCAAATCGGTTGATAAGATGCTTCACAATTTTTTATGGAAAAATAAAACTCACTACATTTGGAAATCTGTGGTGTTAAACTCATATGACAAAGGAGGATTACATTTAATTGATTTCAGGTCTCTCAGCAACAACATACACTCAATAAAAATATAAACGCAACACTTATGTTTTTGCTCCCATTTGTCATGAGATGGACTCAAAGATCTAAAATTCATTCCAGATACACAATATTACCATTTCTCTCAAACATTGTTCACAAATCTATCTAAATGTGTGATAGTGAGCACTTTTGCTTTGCTGAGACAATCCATCCCACCTCACAGGTGTGCCACATCAAGATGCTCATCAGACACCATGTTTAGTGCACAGGTGTACCTTATACTGCCCACAATAAAAGGCCACTCTGAAATGTGCAGTTTTGTCTCACAGCAAAATGCCACAGATGGCGCAAGCATTGAGGGAGCGTGCAATTGGCATGCTGACAGTAGGAATGTCAATCAGATCTGTTGCTCGGGCATTGTATGTTCATTTCTCCACCATCAGCCGTCTTCAAAGGCGTTTCAGAGAATATGGCAGTACATCCAACCGGCCTCACAAACGCAGACTACGTGTAACCACACCAGCCCAGGACCTCCACATCCAGCTGGTTCACCTCCAAGATCGTCTGAGACCAGCTACTCAGACAGCTGCTGAAACAATTGGCTTGCATAACCAAAGAATTTCTGCACAAACTGTCAGAAACCGTCTCAGGGAAGCTCAACTGCATGCTCGTCGTCCTCATCGGGGTCTTAACCTGACCGTCGCCGTAACAGTGGGCAAATGCTCACATTCGATGGCGTCTGGCACGTTGGAGAGGTGTTCTCTTCACGGATGAATCTCAGTTTACATTGTTCAGGGTAGATGGCAGACAACGTGTGTGGCGTCGTGTGAGTGAGCGCTTTGCTGATGTCAATGTTGTGGATCGAGTGGCCCATGGTGGTGGTGGGGTTATGGTATGGGCAGGCATCTGTTATGGACGAAGAACACAGGTGCATTTTATTGATGGCATTTTGAATGCACAGAGATACCGTGATGAGATCCTGAGGCCCATTGTTGTGCCATACATCCACGAACATCACCTCATGTTTCAGCAAGATAATGCACGGCCCCATGTTGCAAGGATCTGTGCACAATTCTTGGAAGCTGAAAATGTCCCAGTTCTTGCATGGCCAGCATACTCACCGGACATGTCACCCATTGAGCATGTTTGGGATGTGCTTGACCGGCGTATACGACAGCGCGTACCAGTTCCCACTAATATCCAGCAACTTCGCACAGCCATTGAAGAGGAGTGGACCAACATTCCACAGGCCACAATTGACAATCTGATAAACTCTATGCGAAGAAGATGTGTTGCACTGCATGAGGCAAATGGTGGTCACACCAGATTACTGACTGGTTCTGAGTCCCCAGACCCCCAATAAAGCAAAAACTGCACATTTCAGGGTGGCCTTTTATTGTGGACAGTCTAAGGCACACCTGTGCACTAATCATGGTGTCTGATGAGCATATTGATGTGGCACACCTGTGAGGTGGGATGGATTGTCTCAGCAAAGCAAAAGTGCTCACTATCACACATTTAGACAAATTTGTGAACAATGTTTGAGAGAAATGGTAATATTGTGTATCTGGAATGAATTTTAGATCTTTGAGTCCATCTCATGACAAATGGGAGCAATAACAAAAGTGTTGCGTTTATATTTTTGTTGAGTGGACAAAACTAGTTGGATCAAACAACATCTTAAAAACCCTACTTCCATTTGGAATTTTATTTCTCATCATATCTTTTCACAGCTAGGGGGCCTAATATTCATTTTACTCTGCAATTACAGCTTCCAAAAAATCCCACTTAAGCTTTCCAACTTCCATCCACAGGTTCTTTTGGCTTGGGCTTTACTGTACAAGCACAACTTTTCTCCATAAAGATGTTATATCTGGAACAACTCTAATATTGTCTATAAGAATAAGTCATTATTTTATGATAAATGGTTTGCCAATAATATTTTACTAGTTAGTCAGCTATTCAACAAAGGGCTACTGTATAGTTACTCAGAATTACTTGCAAAGTATTAGATTCCAGTTAGTCCAAAGGAATTTGCTGTTGTGCTTGATGCCGTTCCTTCTGGACTTTGTATGTTATTCAGAACTGTTGATGTTTCCTTGCCTGTAACATTGTCACCCCCCGACCCAACTCAACTTCCTTTAGGTAAAATTTGTTTCTCCACCTATAAAGACTCCAACTTTAAAATCAGGTCTTTGTTTCAAGCAGATCTGGTTTCCACCTCCCCTGCAATTTTCTATTGGAGTAAATTAGTCCCTAACGTTGACTGGGGAAAAGTTTGATCCTAACCACAGAAATTCTTCTTAACTAACAAGACTAAAGAAGTCTCTTTTAAGCTGCTCCACAGGTTCTACCCAACAAAAGCGCTTTTACATAAATTCAAACATGAAATTGATGTGAACTGTTCTTTTTGCGGTTTGCATTCTGAGACTGTCCCACATTTATTTTGGTCAGGTGAATTTATACATAAATTATGGAAAGATATTAATTCATTTGTAGCCAGCAATATTTGCCCAAATTTTATTTTATATTACCATAATGTCATCTTTAGTTTTTTTTATTATAAGAACCCTGATGCCTTTTTTCTTACTAATGTAATTTCATATTTTGCCAAAATTTATATTCATAAGTGTAAATTCTCCAAACGAAAACCTCTTTTTGGTGTTTAAATCGGAATTAGAAAAATATGTTGAAGCTCTATCATATATACAAAACAAAAAAGCCCTTAAAACGATTAAAGTCTGTACTACTTTTAATGTGTTTATTTGAAAAATGCTCTTGTGTTTACTAATCGTCTTTTTTGTATTTTTATTTTCTTATAACTAACTTTTTATTTCATTGTTTTATTTTGACATTTTTCTTTTTTCTATCAAAAAGTGATGCATTTGTTGAAAAAAAAAAATTACTTCATTGCCAGAAAATAGATTAGCTACAGCTACTTGTGTAGATTTATGGCTTGAAATCTATGAAACACACAAACTAAATGTGTTGAAAGCAAAAAGTGGCTGACAGTTGATCATTTTTCCTTGTTTGATAAACCATGGAAATAACAATAGACCATGTTCGCAATAAATTGATCACGGGAAAAAAAAAAAGCTTCAGTTTTATATATATATTTCTTTATACCAATGCCCATAATGCATTCTGCACGATTACGCAAAGGGAATTTCAGGCCCATGCCAAGGCTTCGGTTTTGGAAAACGATACCATGCCAACTAATAGTGTGGCGAGATTTCGATATGAATGGGTCTCGCTGATTTGATGCGGACATTTTATGACTTTTATACAGTGTTCTCAAGTCGATATGAATGGGTTTACGCAGGAATGCCGGTCCACAGCAACACCGAATTGCGATCGGGTGTGTAGATATAAATGTGGTATAAGTGATAAGCAGTTATCCGGTTGTCTAGTCAACCCGAAATGGAACCGGACATCTGGGTCTACCTACGAGGTTTTCCGGTTCAACAACCAAAATCTCGGCAGCTTTATTAGTTTAAATGTGCCAAAAGTTTATTTACTTCTCTTTGCTGTGGACGCTACCATTTAGGTCATATGTAAGGCCTGCTGCGTGGAAGTTTCACAAACGTTGTACGGGCGAGAATTTGAGTTCTAATTTATAACAAACCGCAGCAAACAACCGAGAAGCAGACTGTGCACAATCTAATTGTGATTGATTTTAACTGGGAGGACCAATCCAGGCTGAAGAATATGATGGGCTGGGGATGAATTTTCATATGGTATCCTGCAGTTTCAGCCAAGGGAAAATACTGTATTTTCCTTGACTGAAACTGCAGGAAATCATATCTAATTCTGACTCAGTTGAAGGGTTCAGTGCAGCAACTTGATAATTGCCATTCTCATGTTTTATTACACAGAATACACTTTCACCATGTACTAATGTTGTGCACTGGTCAGGATGGCATTGTAAAGCACATATTTGTTGCTGGATAAATAAAGCAATGGTCAAAACCATCCAAATTAATTTCAGTAAAATTGGACATAACCTTATTGCACTGAACCCTCTCAATTCTAAAAATGCTCTGAGTGAGGGGGACGTGCACCGCCGTGTACATGTGTTCAACCCCCCCTTCCCCCAATTAGGATGACGATTTCAGTGAAGTTTTTTGAAGACTTGCACTTGGTGATGTTGGGTTTGACATTCAAGATCACTGAAGGTCAAAGGTCAATAATACTAAATGTAAGCTGTTTATATCAGTATTTACAATCGTTTCCAAGTTATAGCCCATTCAAATAAGCCCAATATTGAGTACACGGGAGGATTCAAAATTTCATTAAAAAATTCAAAAATCAGTATTTCCAAAAAACTGTTGACCTCATCACAAGGATGCTCTATAACAAATCATTTTGGCTGACAGTTTTGGTTTAGAAGAATGTTCAGAAATTGCCGATGAAGATGATGGTGGATGCCGGACGCCACATGATGCCAATAGTCCATTGGCCCTTTGAGCACCATTGGACTAAAAACTGCATTTTGTGTTCACTTGGGTTATATTTTTCCAATATTTTTAAATTAGTGTGATGATCTGAAATGTCTGAGACTGATATGCAAATATAGAAGAAATCAGGAAAAGGGCAAATACTTTTCACAAGACTCTACCAGAATCTGGTTGGAGTAAAACTGGCTGACACCGTGTACCTGAGATGGTGCAAGACGTGGTGCAGCTGAAACAATAAACCAATTACAAGGACATTTGAAGGAAGGTAGTGATCTTTCCTTATTACCAAAGCAAATCTCCACATCCAACATTTGTATTACAATGTCGTAAGCATTTGCAAGACAGGCTCCCAATTTGATCTTTGAAGGCAAACAAAACTACAACAATGGATGCATTTTATTAACAGCTTTTATTTCAACAGCCTCCATTCCTGATGGAAACACAAATACACTTGTTCTGATACAAACATAAAAATAACCAAATGTTAATCTGAAACGGTGACCAAGCACAGAATCTCCCCCACATAAAAGATGTTGTTTCCTACTGCAGTCCAGTCCATCTTCGGTTCTATCTGAAAAGCACAGACACACAAATTAGGGAGTGAAACCACAGCAGCCATTGAAAAATGTGGCTGCCGACAAAGCAAAAGAGGGCCGTTTTCAGGCTGACAACATCCTTCACCGCGATGTTCGATTTTAAAAATAAAAGGACGGCACCTTTAGAAAAAAGAAATGTGTCACACAAACTTCCGCCAACGAGTCCTCACACTTCCGCATCCTGTGTTTGCAGAGGATATGGTAAGCACCAGGAGCAGCGAGTTGGCCATCACAGAGCCTAACCTCAGCTCGACTGCCGCTTATCATAAACCAGTGACATGCAACAGTTTCAAGCCGCAACAGCTTCGAGCCAATACAGGCTTTTCTTTCAAGAAAGAAATTCTCGGTTGGTGAGTTCCAGGAGCCATTTGTCAAGGCAGCCATTTAGTGTGTTCTCAGCTTGGCTAGTAAGCCTTTAAATACAACTCATTCATTCCATTCCTCTAACCCAAGCATTCACACTTACCAGGTCCTCAGATGTTGTGTAAACACAAAACTTGGTTTCGGCGAACAGGTAAAGGAGCTGAGAGAAACCCAGTTAGGGAAGAGTTCTGCTTGAGTAACTCTGTTTTTCTTAGTCAAGTCTGTCACTAATTATTAAAGCAACACTAAGTAACTTTTCAACCTTCATAAAATATTTTCATAACTTTTGTGATGATACATCGACTTACAACTAGTTGAATGACACCTCTGTCATGGCCTGAGGGGGTCTGCATCACTTTAACTGGCACTGAGCAACTTTGAGGAGGGGGCAGGAACCCTGCCTCACAAAAAACTACAAATGTGCTGACTGCTTTACGGCATACATCACTTTCCCCTTTCCCCATTCGTTATAAAGGCGGAAGTCGATGCGAACGCCTACGCGCAATTACTGCTGTCATGGCAGAAGCTGCAAAACAACCAAAGAAGCGAAAAGTTTTGTCTGAGGAGACAAAAAAAGGGGGGGTGGGGGGGGCTACCCGCATAAAAGCACAGTCAAGGATCAACATTGGCTCGGCTTTCACTCGCTGGCATGAGCTCAAAGACGAGGAGGGATTTCCGACCGATGCTGCCTTGGCTCAGTTCCTGCTGGACTAGTAAGTAGCTTTCGATGCTCAAATCAAAATGATAATGCTAATGTTAGCTATCGGAAATTTGCGTGGTAGCAATAAACAGCCACCAGCTTCATAGTTCGCACTGTTCCAAACTGACACGACCAGCCACGCAACACACTCAAAAGTACTGTATAAGAAAAAACCAATGCGATGACTGCAAACCGCAAATATAAAGTTTGAGTAAAATATGTAGGTTCCTACTGTGGAAAAATCAGTCATACTAAATCATTGTGGTATTATTGTGTCAGTTAGTATGTACGTGACCGTAGTTTTTGATGATTCTTATGTAATAGTTTCAGAGAAAAACGGGATTCTTGTCGTGTTTTTGTTGAGTTGATACAGTGATAGTAGAAGAAGTCAAACCGCGTTGCTTGCTCTGAATAATCAGTAAAACAAAACCCATGTGCAATGTGCATTGCGTTATGACTTTTCATAGTCCTGCTTATCAATAGCACCGTACTTTCATAATGAAATATGTTTTTCTATGAAATGAGACGAGATGATACGTACCTCTGCGAGCTTTGAGCGACCACCCAGTCAGCCAGACGCGCTGCCACTCCTGTTAGCATTTTTAGCTTGACTCATTGTGGTCAACGTTATTTTTCGGGGCTGTAGTTAGATGCGACCTAAGTCTTTCACGTTTTTCCTGTTTACATAGGTTTATATGACTAGTGACATGAGTTTGGGTACGCAAATCCAAATGTGGCTTTTTCTATGCTGTAGGAGGTGCGTACTATAATGACAGGCGTAGTAACACCTTCTGCGCGCTTCGACAGCGCATTGATACCTTCACTTCACTTCTTCACATAAGATTCATCTTCGTCCGTTTCTTCTTCCCTCTCACGGTCCATTTCGGCTAGCTCCTCCTCGGTATATTCCGGTTCAAATAGATATGGCTCTGGCTCCGCCACAAGCCAGTCGTCGGCATCTATGTCGTCCATTTGAAAATGTTCCATAGTAGCACACTTGATTATTTTCTTTTATAATTTTCTGCAAGCTCTGGCTTCCTGACTGTGTACCAAGTAGTGCAGTGCAGTCACGTTCGTTGTATTTACAGAAGTAGGGGGGGTCGTGGGAGAGAAAAGAAATCAGAAGTGAAGGTATCAATGCGCTGTCGAAGCGTGCAGAAGGTGTTACTTCGCCTGTCATTATAGTGCGCACTTCCCACAGCATAGAAAAAGCCACGTTTGGATTTGCGTGCCCGAACCCGGACTCATGTCACTGGTCATATAAACCTATGTAAACAGAAAAAACGTGGAAGACTTTGGTCGCATCTAACTACAGCCCCGAAAAATACCGTTGACCACAATGAGTCTAGCTACAAATGCTAACAGGAGTGGCAGCGCGTCTGGCTGACTGGGTGGTCACTCAAAGCTCGGAGAGGTACGTATCATGTCGTCTCATTTCATAGAAAAACATATTTCATTATGAAAGTACGGTGGACTGTTCCTTTAAGTACTGCTTTAAATCTGAGCCTGAGATTTTCAAATACCACAGCATCACACTGAAGAGAAAGAAACGAGAAACTGCATGGTGAGCAGTGACCTAAACACCCGTGGCAAAATGAACACCAAACTCCTCATTACTGTAGAGATCCTACAGACTATTCCACTGTAGAATTTTAAGAGTGCTAAATAATGAAATGTTAGGATGCCTGAAGGTAACAGAACAGCAACACATTAAAGGAAATCCTTATGCCACTTACAATCTTGTCAGGCTGCCATATGGGAAATGCAGTTACTCACTATTGCATGTACAGTAGGGTTTTTAACAATCCAGGTTTCTGCCATAACCCAGCTTCTTGCAGTATAAGGGTCATTGAAGCACAAGTTACTGCACTGTTTAAGACTCTTCAGATGTAGAAATATTTCTGGTTTGCAGGGTAGCCAGGTGGCTTTCTTGACTGCTAACTGTACTACCAGTGGGCACACAAGGACACTGACCAGCACCGGAGAAGATGAGGGGAGGACCCCTCCAAAAACACCAAGGCACTTCACCAAAAAACTTTCCACCCTTTCGCCCAAATTGCAACTGTTCTCTCTGACACCTCTGGTATCTTGAACCAGGACAGTGCTCTCAAAAGCGTGCACTTAACACCAAGTCAGTCTCACGATGCAATTCAAAGGGAGGTGAAGAAACCAATAATTACAGGCGATGCATGTATAACACATGAATACGGCAAGATAGATTAGCTATCTCCCATTTAGCATGGCAGAATAATGGAGTGTCACATCCCTCAGTGAGAAGCAGTGTAAAAAAATGCAGGAAAGCAGGCTTTCGACCCGTGAAGAATACATCAAGGCCACAGCTGACATTCAGTCTCAACTCATTACTAATTAAATTTATACAGCCGTGACAGGAGTCAGCATACAGACTTAGGAACTGGAGAGTGATAAACAAATGTTCTGCAAGATCATCAGACCCCAGGGACTCGTGGTCCAGATTTCATGCCCCTACACTTTAGCCACAGCCACCCAGCTCTGCTATTCTCAATTCTTAGAGCTTAATGAAATATTTACTTTGTGGATGCCATTATCCTGCACGACACTGAATGCAAAACCAAAGTTAAAGGTAGCTTCTACCCTCAGATAGATGCTGTATTACATGCCATTTGCTTGTGCGCAGATCTTGCTTGCACTTGTCATAAACATTAGTTCTACACCAATACCCCTTCTGACACACCTATGTAAATACAGAATAAACTGCACTGAAAAAAAATGCATGCATGTCTCAGAGTGAAAATGAGAAGTAATTTTGGGAAAGAACAGTTGTTATAAACATAACAAAAGGATTCCACTGCAGCAAGCCATATAGCTTAAACTATAGAAAGAACAGGCAATCACCCGAATCTGTTCAGTACTCTAATGAAGATGCATTTACCCCATAGTCATGCCATTATCTGCACTGACATCAGCCATATACCACCGGAGCAACAGAGGGAATTCAAGGAGTCAATGCAGAGAGAGAGCAGGAGGGAGGGAGAGGCAGGGGGAGAGAAAGCAATAAAGGGAGAGGGAGGGAGAGTGAGGGGCAAGGAAAAAAGTGGAAGAAAAAACCAGAGTGACAGAAAGAGGAAGAGAGAAAGAAGCAGCAATAAAGGAAGAATGAGACAAGATGGAGGGAAATTGTACATTTGATTGCAACTCTTATTCATTCTCATTTGGCAACTGGAGGCAGGGGTCACCTGACACTCGTGATGTCAGTAATATGTGGAGGGGATCATTTGAACCCCGTTTCCCTCCTGCAACACACAACACATATACCGCACGTGTGCGTGTAATTACTCTCAGAGCCCTATAGGAAGCAATGACCCCTCTGGACTGTGGAGCTCAGAAACACAGCAATCAGGGACAGAGCTACCTGGAGCCCTGTCAGTCAGCATCATGCTTCAAGCTTCAAGCTTCTGCACACGCTGACACAAACACACACAGGCACACGCTTGTATTTAGCACGTCCAGGAGCACAACACAAGCACATCCAAACACACATGTAATTATAAAGATGCACATACATGTTAAAAGGGATATATGATAAATTCACATTTTCAGATTTTGGGCGCAGTATCTGGAGTGCCCACCAACCCACTACAGTGAAGTAATACAACCCAGTCATTTTTTGTAAGCTGCCTTTTCAGACAACATGGCACTTAGCATGACATTCAGATTTTTCGCTCCCCTTCCTACCTCACACTCAGGCTCGTAAGAATTATTCAGGCCCTCATTTGAATATTTCCACCCACAACTTATTTTTTACAGCAAAATCCCAGCTTCAGTTGAAAAAGCCCATAACTAGCAATATGCGTGCTATACACTTTTTGCCTGACTGCTGCATACCACTAACCTGGACCAGTATGACGTAGGACTGGAAACAAATTTTATATTGAAGGGACTTATGCTTTTCGTAAGATACAAAGAAGCAGTTGTTTCCACTTATTTTCAAGGAAAATCTGTAGTTAGCTAACTAGGTGAGTGTTGCAAATTTCTGTTTATATTCAAACTGAATTCCAAGCATAACCTTAGTTAAATGTGTATGGCTTGGTCGGAACTACCTAATTTACAACGGAAGTGCAACTCTCAAATCTTACTTTCTAACCTAGCATGCATGCATTACCCTTCCATAATCACTGTGTAGTATACTTGCTAGCTAGCTCCTAAATTGGCTGAAAAGTTAGAAACTACCAGAAGCAGTGTGCAAGACGTGTCAATTGGAAAAGATCAAATGGGTGACCATTTTTAATCAAATTCAATCTGTTCTTAATTTAGAAGCTGGTGCAGTCAATGGAATATTAGTGAGCGGTTGCTACTATACAGATGCTAGCTTGTTATCATTCTTAATGTTCAGTGAACTAAACAAGTGTGGTAAAACTATTAGAGTGAATACATGCCTCATTTCTGTAAATGTAATGTCAGTGCTTGGTCAGCCAGCAGAAATGACCCTTTCATACCCTTTGAGTAGTTTAAAGTCTAACTGGCTAGCTACTTTTATAGTCATCTGTATTTAGAAATTTACTAGTAGCTGGGGGATTATTACATTATTGCTCTGCATTGACACGATTGCTCTGTTTGCTGGCCACTTAGAACAAAGCTCATTCCATAGAGGAGACACCCACTCAAAACAGCCCATTTTTCAGAAGGTTAGGAATAACAGGAATCAAACTGAATAGAAATCATGGAACTTTTATGTTTTTTTGCAAAAAAAGTATTTATCAACTTCCATATTGGACATCCAAGGATATTGTAACTTGGAAAAAAAATGGCATAATAGGCCTCCTTTAACACACAAACACAATAATGCATGTATGCAAATGCAGCTACACAAATACAGTCAATCTCCAGAGGAAAGACAGGTTAACACAAAGAGGGAAGCGCTTAAGTTGCCTCAGGATCTCCAAAGGATGTCAAGGCAAGTCCCTAGAAGGTCACATTCAGATTCACACATTGCCCTGACAGAAGCGCATATTTTTACACACTGGGTCTTCATCGCAGATCGCTCCTAGATACCATCACTGACACCTGCATGCTTCACACCCAGTGACATATGGGGAAAAATCCTCTCCCATCCAACGCAAGGTCAACGTCTTCCAAAAAAAAAAAACCCTGAAGACAGCATCGCCTCTCCAGCATCACTTAAGAGAGCGAAACACCTTTTCACTCAAATAAATGAAGGCAACCACCAACAGCCAATAAGTATTCACTGCCAATGCGAATTCTGGGAAATTAAACTCGCTCCTGTGACCGACCTACTTCCAAGAAAGCATCTAAAAGTCAAAGAAGCGGCACTGGCACCACCATGCTTCCTGCCCCACCCGTTTCCTCTTCTATTTCTGACTCCTATGCAAATGCAGTCCAACAAGCTCTTCCCGATCTCCAAGGGGACACAAATTATTATGCACTGTGTGACAAGGGAGAACACCATCATTTGTGGCAGAGTCTGGAAAAGCTCTTCCCTCCCTGACTATTGTTGCTGGTTCCTGTACAAATTCCAGGGCAACAGCTGCTGTCCCAAAGCGAGAGCATGTATCGTGGAGCATAAGGGGGGGGGGGAAGGGTAAACAGAAGATAGGTGTAGTTGTGAAGACAGGAGCCATGTAAGGTGGAGGGGTACTGCAGCACCACAGTATCCTCATCACTCCACCTCACTGGGACTTCAGGAGGGTCCTGAGCGCGGGGTGGGGTATGCTGGGGCACCTGGGGGGGATCAAATACCCTTGAAAAAAGGTATTTATGAATAAATCTCACTGAGAGATATAAAAGTGTCTATTCTTTCCCAGGATTTTCTCCCGCATAAAAACATTAGAAAATTGGAAAACCAATTGTAAAATTTATCAGATAACTTATTTGATATTTTCTAGAATCTGCTGAGATTAATACCCTATGAATGAGTCACTGTGACCATGCAGGGTTGAGCAGAAGTGAAACCCTTCATTCTGTGAGAGATGGCACCAGCCATATTTGAAATTGAAGGCCAAATAAGCACATTTCTATTTCAGGGCTCAAAACGGGCACCGAGAGAGTCCCAAACCACATTAACATTGCTGAGCTAATATTTAAATTTCCCGTTCCCTTGTAATGTTCAAGACACCAGAGAATCAGAAAGCAGTCATTGTGGACAAACAAAGCAAGCCTGACGGGAAAAATAAATTCATGAAGGTCTTTTTTCGTTTTTTATGAGGGCAAAGGGGGTGGGGTTTTGTGTGCAAGTCACACTGGAATTTGGATGCGACAGCAGCAGGCATGTTAAGGGGGTACGGGGCGATCGTGACATTCTCCATGCCTGGCGCACTAGTGTCTTTGCAAATGCTCACAGTTAAGTAGAGCGCACAAGCCCTCTCTCCCATGGACAAAACTGCCTCTGTTCTCAAATCCCCACCTTAATTATTCCTCCTTTTAAGATTCACAACCTTCAGCTGCGTCCTTCTCTTGTGCCAAGACTTTTAGACAAAGGTTACTTTTACAGTTTATAAAATGATGTAAACACCTTTCTATCCATTTAATAAGCTCATAGAGAGTCATTACAAATCATGCCTGAGGCACTCAGAATTAGAACGATGTAAAGAGGACCCATTAACAAACAGCACAAGCCTTTGTGCACTGAAGAGAAGAGACTGCTTCGAAGAGAGATTGAAAATAGCCAAGTTTATTTTCCCATTTCCATTCTAAAATATACAGAGCCACAGAAAAAGGGATCTGCAGCAGACATTAAAAAAGGCAAAAGACAACAATAACAATTTATCCTCTGGGAAGTCACTTCACATCCCAGTCCGTCACAGGCAAGAAAAAAAATGCATTTTGAAATAAGTCGCTGACAACTTGGTTGGTACTCTTGTCAGGTTTTTGTCTGATGCAAATGCTAAGCTGTCCGTCATCTTGCTGCATAATACCACTGCTTCAGTGATACATGAAGGAAAGGTGACTGGAGTTTGAGTTCTCTTTTCAGAGAGAAAATGACGACCTCCCAGTACATTCAGATAAATAAGGTGGCAGAAAAGATCAGTTATATATGGCTTGTAGAGGGAGGGGCTCAGCTTTTGACAGCACAGCACTTAATCTGAATATTAAAATTAAACAGAAAATGCAAATGGATCAAAATCCATCATTTGTCACTTTAGCAGTGCTTCCTTTTTGCAAACTCAATTTTTAAGCATACATGTCACACCTATGATAAGTTTCAAATTCCTTCACGGCAGAAACTGCAATAAAAATATTAAACAACACAGTGACACAGGGGAAAGGCTAAATGACAGACTATTTTACACAAATTACAGAAAAATCAAAAAAATTCCCTTACAATCTGTTTGAATGAACCCTGCTGATACAGTGCATCTTCTGAGTTTGGTTTCTTTTGTACTCACTTCCCTGAAGCACCAGCTGGCAATGTTATTACGATAAAAAAAACTGGGAAGGGCTCCATTTTAATTGTGGAAATAAACTGAAATTCAATCCCTCAACAAAAAAAAAAAATCAACCCCGCTTATGCTAGACATTTTTTAATGCCATAAAAGCATTATAATTAAGCTCCAGAACTGAAATGGAACTCAACTCCTAACCAAGGCAGGCGATTTGGAAGATCGCGGACGGAGTCCAGTTGTGCACTCAAACTCAAAACATCCTTTCCACCTGCCACTCGAACCCCATAGCATCTTCCACCCAAAAAGCTTGATTGAAGATGAGGGGTCCCTCATCAGCCCTGTTGTCTCCTCTTGACAGGATTTACAATAACTAGCTTCTCCAACCGGTGAAGTTTTGGTAGATCTGCAACAACAAAGAAAAACAAAGAAAGAAAGAAAAAAAGTGGCTGAATTGGAGGAGTCTGCAGAGTGCATCATCAGAGAACAGGACTCGGTTTCCTTTACAATTTCCTTTAGGATTTACACAACAGCACCTGGAACCCCACCATTCTGGTTTTTTAAATTATTTGCCCATGGTTTTTAGAGTAACCGTTCTCCCTGATGAGCAGATCTTGCGGGGCTGCATTTTGGAGATGACGAAGATCAACGCACAATGACAGCCTGTCAGTGCTGGGAGAGAACAGACGGGGAAAAGGCATCACCTACAGGACTGATGCACAAGAGTGATGCCCAGACAGGCCTTACAGACGTTCTAGGAGTAAATTCAAAGTCAAACGATGCATAGAACAAGTTTTGAGAGTAAATCAAAAGTGCAAAGATGCATAAAACCGGCTTATCGGTTAAATGTTTACACAGAAACTCAACTATAAACCAAGAGATTTGGTTTGAGAGTTAGTGGGGACGAAACATATGTGAATGCACTTAGGGGTCTATTCTCCCATGCGCTTAAGTCGAAAAAAGCGCGTAGCTACGCGGATTCCGTCATTGCTGAGGCGGCTTCGGGGCGGGGAGATGACCGCGTGCGGGGTAAGAATCCTTGTTAAAGCGTTTCCATGTCCTTTAGTTGCAAACCTGACATCGGAGTAGTTTTCAAAAGCGCATTTGCCTGAAACTACATCGTCCTCAAAATAAATCCTAAATATAGTAGCATGTCCTCCGTCCTGTTATTCCGATGATAGATCGAATATATCCCAAGGCAGCCGGCCTTATGATTAAAAGTAACCGCCTCTTCTCAATGACATATCAAACAGTGATTAGACTCGAAGATGGTTACGCCTCTTCCTCTCAGAAGAACCAGCCAATGAATGATTTACTTCCTGAAAAATGCGCAAGTGAACAGTCACTCTGCAAATTCCAGGAATATGTGCATCACCAGAGACTTTGAGAGGACTTAAGGGCACAAACGGCTGCATACTAACAATAGTTTGATCCAGTACACTATTTGCCATAACTGCAAATGACAGCTGGCAGTAGGTTTTGTCAGTAGGTTTATCAGTCAATGCACTTCTGAGAATACAGTGGAAATGAGCATGTTCTTAAGATGATCAGAACATAAAACTAATTTTCCAACTGTTTCTATGGGAAGATGGCGGAGGCAGAGCTCATGCTCACCAAAATCCTCCAACATTAGCGGTCGCTCTTCTCTTCCCAAACACCTTCCCGTAGCTGGGTGCCAGGGGATTGTTGAAAGAGGGGGCACCCCCAAATCCCGATGTCCCGCCAAAGGGTGGGGAGCCACCGAAGGAAGGTGGGCCTCCAAAGGCAGGGGCACTGCCGAATCCACCACCTGTGAGAGAAGGGAGGCCACCAAAAATTGAGAAACAGGAAACGCGTCAACACAGCAAAGGAAGTATATCGAACTTAAGGCAGGATTCATCAGGCAAATTTCACAGGTCTGCCTCCAGCCAGCCCTTTACTATCTCAGCCAAACTCCTTTCTTCACCTTGTGCTGTGCTGCATCACTTTAGATAGTAAACTGAAAAATTGAAAGGACTTTAATGCAAACAATTCACATAAAAGCGCATTGATTTTTTTAATCAAGCATTTAAAAATTTTACAAATAAAAAGCATGTTTTTTTTTGTACATATCCAAAAATGTCCCAAAAGTTTTGGAGGTCACCAATTACCAGGGAATCTACACAGACAGCTGTAAAATTCAGGCCAATAGTCTGGGAAAAGTAAGTCTTTGTTTTCCTTTTTCATCACTTCATCCTCCATTAAACTCTTCTTGCAGCCATTTGTAGATGCGCCTTTGTACTGCAACACTCACTGAAGGTTTGCAAAAATAATCCAGAGCCCATGTGGTTATACTGCTAACAGATAAATGACGGTTCTTGACACAGAGCCGTCTGACTGATCTGGAACCACATGCATTCAGCTTAGACTTGCACCCTAATGTTTCGCGCATAGAAATTCCTCAAATTTTTTTTTAATTATGTTACACACTGTTGAGGGTGAAATAACCAAATCCCTCCCTATCTTTTAGAGGAAAATCATTTTTAAACCTTTCAATAATTTTCTCATATATTCATGGTCAAATTGGCAATCGCTGGCCCATCTTTGCTCCTGAAGGACGAGGCCTTCCTTGGATGCTGCCTTTGTAAAAGTCATGATTACAATCAACTGCAAACTTCAGCTGTTTCAAATCACATAATTCAAATGTTTTACCTCATTACTAATCCTAAATTGCACATTTTGTGCAATGTGCTGCAGGGCCTGAATGGAAGGAAAGGATGTGCATTTTGCATGCAACACGAAGTTGAAGGGACAAAATATATTGTCTTTATGCTGTCTGAGATGAAATGCAAGTCAAAGTAAATTTAGAAATAACTGCTTTGTTTTTATGTTCATCTTCCATACCGTCGCAACATTTCCCGAGTTGGATTTGTGGATAATGAGTGTGACTCCTTATAGAGCACCTTAACGATCCTCTCAGTGTAAAGTTAGGCCAACTCCAGCATAACCAGTGGCTCTGCAAAACCAAGGGTGCCAGGACTTTATGAATCCCACCTAAAACCCCACCTCCCTGATGACTAGGGCCCGCATACAGGCACAGAGCACACTGTATAAGACCTGTGTCCACATGACACATCACTGAACAGTAACTAGATAAAGCGGTAGGCTACTTCTCATCCAATACCTCTTTCCAAAATCCTGCCCCACCTCTGCCACTTAAATTGCTTTCACTCTCCTGACCAGGCCTTCCACTAGACATCGCTACAGGGACTTGCCTCCATTCAGTTAGTTAGGCACTGGAGTAGGAGCACTGATGTTAGGTGCTTAGGCATGGATCGAAACCTCATTTTCACCCAGATCCCAATGCTATTTTATGGGGTCGAGGTCAAGGCTCTGTACAGGCCAGTGAAATTCATCTACGGCAATCTCAACAAACCATGCATGGACCTTATTATGTGTATGAGAATGTTGAAAAGCTTAAAAAAAAAAAATCATTCTTCAACAGTTGTAAATATAATAACATGAAATGTCACATCAAAACCTGCATCAAAACTTGCTTACAGCAGAACCAACCTTGCCTGAATGATCAACAAAATAAAAAAAATAATGAGTGTCCAGAAATTTTTGATGCCTTGTAGTGTATGCTTTTAGATTAGCCAAACACACATGATAACGTTTATTGAAAGCCTTCCCGGTGGTGCCCCTCTGCTGAAGAGCAGGTTGGGTTTAAGTTTCACGATACTTCCGAGATCACGCTACAGCAGCAACGCCACTCTCTCCAAGCCAAGCTGGAGCAAACTGAAATTTCAGCTGCAACCTGACAGATTGCAGAGATCAATAATTAATTAGGTGACTATGACCAAATAACACTCAGCCACAAGCTGGTGAACGAGTTGCTGAGAGAGGTGGTGGCCTGATCAACAGCTGATATCTAGGAGGCAGTGGGGCAAGAGGGACTCTTAAATTGGAAAATAGGCCGAAGTGAAAAACCACAGTCGCATCAGCTAAGAATTCTGCACTTACCACTGCAGCTGAAAGCACACACATGCACAGTAAATGAGCACACGCTTAAAAAATAAAAATTAAAAAAAAAAAAAAAACCCAATGGACACCCATGCGCAGAAACTCAGCAAAAGCACAATCAATTACAGCAGAACTGTACCGCAGCGCTGTGAATATTGTGGCAAGAAATCGATTAAATAATGTCAGGCTATTTTTTTCATTTATTGAGTTGGTTGAAATTTCTACTGCAAATCTACTGACAGGGACTGATTAGCATTACAATCGCTGCTTCAAGGTATGATTAAATAAAAATTTTAATTGCACAATATATATATACAAATTAAATTAAAATTATGAAAATGCTGAATACATGAATAATATTCTCCTCAAGAAGTAATGAATTTGATGATTAACACTCAAGGTTAGCTTTCAAAACAGTTACGCACGTCCATTTCAGCAGGATATGACTTTACGCGGTTTGCAATATACATTAGCATTAGCAACCTTGTGCCAGATGGAAACCTGAATAATAAACATTAACGACTGCAGCCACTGCAAAACTGGGAGATTATGACACAGGCCTAAAAGAATGAGTTTTAAAATTGGTCTCCTTAAAAATGCGATCATTTTTCACCTTTGCCAGCAGGTTCGAGGAATGTGTTCGTCCAAATGGTACAACGAACTGCAGAGTAAATATACACTTAACACAATAAAATTAGTCACTTTGGAAGTCAAAAAAGACAGTCAGCCAACCAGCCAGTGATTCAAATAAGACATGTTAGCATTTCAGTGAAAGTAAGTGACTAAATCGGAAAGCCAGTAAGTGCAAGAAGGTGCTGACTCCGGGCAGGACAATATTTCTGTGGCTGAGTCAGGGCAGTATGTCAGTGGACAGGGCAGGGTCTGTGTACTGGGTTGGTGCAGCATGTACAGTATGTCTGTAGCAGTGTCCTCCATTTAGTTTTTCAATGATAGGGCAGTAATGGCAGTAATATTGCGCACTCAATCGCGCATCTTCCAGTACTTCCTAATTTCTCCAGATTTTAATAGTGGGGAACCCTGCGTTTAGAATCCTGGGCTGCGTCCTATCATCTAATTCCTGACCACTTTTCTTTAACCTTTGTGTAAAATGCCAAGAGGTGAAGGAAAGGTGTAAAGGGGACTCTTTTACAGCTTAGGAAGAGAACCGCGCTACTAAGAGAGTCCGAATGCATTTCCACTAGGCACAGCGATCACCCGCCTCCTGCCTGTCATGTTTGTTTGTTTTTGTGATTGGCTGGATGGACAGTGGTTGCAGAATTGCGGGATGACGTTTCCTCCTTTCTTTTCTAGAGGGACGGTTCAGTGTACCCTATTGATACAGTCGGCAACAAATGGAACGCCCACAAAAGTAGAGCCGAGTGGAAAAGAAACCGGTCTCTGCCATTAGCCATAACGCCGAAGAGTTGCTGTGAGCCCTTTTGCACCGCAAATAAACAAACTAACAAAAAAAAAAAAAAATCGCCAATTTAAGTTTTACATTTTACTAAATAATATAATGGAACCACAGAGGAGTACAAAGTGGCTTCAAGATATCAGAAGAGAGGACAAGGCAGATTATGGCGGGACTTCACAACAGAACGTGTGTCTGCAGGCCTCTGAGTCGGATTATTCGCCCAGTCTTTTAAAACGTATGGACAACAATCCAACCCCAGTATATTTAATTTTTGAATATATCGATCCTTGTCAGCATGCAGTAGCGACTCAAAGTACGTCATGACAACTTCTTAGCGTTAGCAAGACAAGTTTAAATTCCGCGTTTTTACAATACAGCGGATGGGGAGGAAGGGTTGCTTTCCCCCTCGGCCCTAACCAGATATGGCGTTTGTGGGCGTTCCCGTTGTTGACGACTGCATCAGTGCTAAATGTGATAAATTCGGAAGCAGTGTAGCACCTTTCCTGTACATTTAAAGAATCCGAACACACTTATAATGGTGGATGTCATGTAAATACTTCCGGATCGTTTTCTAGGAGTTAGGAACTTTCCTAAGCAAAAAAAAACTATTCGGATGCATCCTTGGAACAATTAACAAGATTTGAATGTAGCCTCACCTAAACCCACCCCCTCCCCTCAAGCTTCTGACCAAAGCCACGCTCTTTCATTCATATACACAAGTGCGAGTCTCACCGTTACCTGGCGGCAATGCTGTACTAGAATCCTCTGCGGAGCAAAGAATAGCAGCATTTCAGCACATCATAGTTTTCATCCAACTAACCTACAAAAGCACACCGATCCACATTACCACAGTAGGAAAACATCCTGTTCCATATGTTATATACAGCAAACAACAACTGGTCATAAAGACATGTCCGTCCAATAGAACGAGCCAGAGACGCTTATCACATGCGGATCTTAGGGGTACAAATGCAGCTGTTTGAATGCAATGTGCGAACACAGCTAAAGCTCTAGGCCTACATTTCATCATCAACCAGTATCCTATGAACTGGGCATCAGGACAAACTAGATTTAGTCAGTAAGCATGGCTTACAGGATACCCCCCGCAACAACAAGTAGTCGGGCAGAACCACAGTCAATAGACCTTCCAGCAAGAGAAAAAATTTTCAAAATTGGATGAGTAGGTTATGAGATCTAGGTCCGGACGCACAGACGCACGCATACACACACAGACACACGCACAGAGACACGCACGCACACACGAACGGACAAAGCAAATCCAGTATACCCCGCACCCCCCTAAACTTCGTTGCGGGGGGTACAATAACAAACCAAAGCGACTATGTGGGCATATTACAAATATGCAGCATATTACGAATAACACAATGTTAACCACCAAGCTAGCATTGTATAATTACGTAACATTACGACATATGAAGCAAATACTCGGAACTAGTTTCTCGAGTAACGTGCTGAACGGATTGACAGAGTGCGCAGTGCGCACCTCAGACATTGCGAGTAGCTGCAGTAAACAAAAGCTTCTGAAATCACTCCGCCCAGCAGAGATGTCTGCAATGTAGTTCCGGTTATGCATCTGTCTTGAAAATAACTCTCATAATTATACTTCATTATTTTATAGCGTGGCAAATGTGCCAGTCACAAATTATCCACGAGAGCGTTTTGGAGCGGTTGGATTGCGTATTTCATGAGTTTTCAAGAAGCGAGGGACCCTTTCCGTTCACTTTCGTTATGTCCACTGAGCATCTCGGGTCGCTACCCCCCAAAATCTCAAAATAACAGCATGGATAACTAATGGTAATGCACCTACTCATAAAACAACGGGGATTATGGCAATAGGCCAATTTACCAAAATGTTGAAATATCCCTTTAAGAAAAGCTAAAGAGTGACTAGTGTGAAGTTTGGCTTTTTCTGCCTTGGTTTATGCGGTGTTTTTGGAATTAGTTCTTTTTTTTTTTTTTTTCTCTCGAATGGGCGGCCAACGCTTATGATTGGGCGCATACATTATGAACAGGCGGTGCAGGAAAATGAGCCTTCACGATCGGGCGGCCCGCCTGGTCATTTACCATAGTGGAGCACCCTGTGTGGGTAAGGCAGGGTCTGTGGGTGGGGCTGTGTATTGGGTTGGTGCAGTATGTCTGTAGGCAGGGCAGGGTCTGTGGGCGGGTCTGTGAGTTGGGGGTGGCACAGTACGTCTGTGGGCAGGGCAAGGTCTGTGGGCGGGTCTGTGAGTTGGGAGTGGCACAGTATGTCTGTGGGCAGGGGCAGGGTCTAAGGGGCAATATGTTTGCAGGCAGGGCGGAGCCGGTGGGTGGGTCTGTGTATCGCAGGGTGGGGTAGCATGTGTTTGGATGTGTCCTTGTGTCTGTGGGAAAGGGAGTGTACCTGTTTTGACTGGACTGGTGAACGACCCAAAGCCCTGTGCCGCAACGCTCCCCACTCCGGTGCTGAATGTGCCGCTGGGCTTTGGATTTGGGACGACCTCCTTCGGCGAGTCAAACGCCTTTGCCCCGCCGTTCCCGAACAGGCTGCTGGACCCTGAGGGTCAGACAGAGAGGTTTCACCAGAACCTTAGGATTCCCTGATCAGAACTCCCATCCCACCGCATCACTATATTTAAGGTATATTGCTGAAATGGGCAATTTCACAGTAAACTTTGCTATCAATAATAATAAGCAAATGAGTCTTAAGCCCCATCCTAAGTCATTGCATTGGTGTGTTAATTTGCAAGTAGAAAAGTATGTCAAATGTATGTTATGCAAAATTTCAAGGGTCTACATCCAGACCTAAGCGTGTCCTTAAGTGTCAAAATTTTGGAGGCAGTGGGGAAAGAGGTAAACACACACAAGCTCAGCCAACGGAGAATGGGCTCTCCCACTGAAGAGGGGTTTTTCCTGAGATTTTTTTCCTTTTTTTTAAACCTCGCTAGGCATTTTGGGTACTTGGACTAGCATCCTCCCTACTGCTATTCAGTAATGCGTCTTTCTGACAGTTTTTCAGCAAAAAGCGTGATATCAATAAACAAACTACGAAACTGCATACCAGCATCCCAAATTTGTTGGCAAAGTGTAGTAAGACCAAATATTGATTTCAGTTTGTTTGTAACCGTTCAGAGCACTTTACAGTACATTTTTCAATATTTAGAAACCTTGAATGAAATGATTTTTGGCTGTATCCTCACCACACGGAATTGCGTTAAATGTGCCTAAAATTTTGCACAGTTCTGTATCCAAATGGCAGGACATGTGCAGTTATAATGTAAACAGAGCGGAGTGCTAAAATCAGCATAAAATGCAATGTTTTAGTAAAATTTAATAATTGGTGATAATATGTTAATTGAAGCCCACATTCATTGACTAAAGAATTGTGTGACAGAGGGGTATCTTACCAGGCCGCTTAGCTTTCCAAAAGCCTGAAGTGGACGTGGCACAAAACGGGTTCTTATTTGCCGCATCCTCGCTGGGTTCACCCCCAAGGCCACTGAAGACCCCACCGCCCGTCGTAGAAGCGCCCGCTGCACCACTCGCTCCAGAGCCAAACAGCCCTCCGCTGGAGCTGGACGGCTGTGTGAAAGGACACACACACACGCGCACACACAGACAGACAGACAAACGCATTTATGAGTAAACATTCACACAAAGACAACAGAGACAGTGGAAAATAAGTTGTATAGTTCGACCACACAAGTCATCTTCAAACAGAGGAATGCTGCTGGCAAATGCATTCAGAGTCAGAGACGAGCTACCTGTCCAAACTCTGTGCTGGGGGGGTTCTGTTGGCCAAACACGGATGGGGTGGGTGTGCTGCCAAAAGCTGGGGGGGGAGAGAGTGCAGGTAAATGTGTCACATTCACAAACACACAAATCACCTGCTATCAAGCAGCTGTGTGCTCTCTCTCAGACCGTTCAACCACATTGTGCGCACTAGGTCCTGCAGTCAGTAGTTTAACCCATTTGTCCCCGACTCTTATGGTACATGTTCAAGGGCAGCGCGGTATTTGGGCAGGGGGCTGCACTAACCTGAAATATGTTTTAGCCACTGTGGCTACCTGATTCTCCATTTCTTTTGCCACATTAGAGGTCTCTTAGGACTGTGGCTAATCAGATCAAAGAGGTGTTAGCCACATTATTGACAGATATAAAGGCATGACAATGAATAAAACAAGAGGCCAGTCAGCCTAGAGAGCTCTGCTAAAGATGAGTGAAATGTTTGTGTCATAAATTAATTTCAGAAATCCTTAAACTATTGAAATATTAACACACGACACATTTGGTAACCAGAATATGCTGTGAACCAGTTTGGTGTCTCAATTTATGTAGTATAACCACAAAACCACACTGCAAATTGCAATCATTTATCTCAATCATCTTACTAGCAAGCAATACTAATAACCAACAAATACCCACCAGGCCTCTTGATGAGATATTAAAGGGGACCTATTATGCTGATCCTTCTTTTAATATATATTAGTAATGTAATGTTGGTTGTCCATGCTCAACCTCTGAAAAGTTTCTAAACATAAGATACATGGGTTTTGCCATAATCCAAGAACGTGATTTTGTGAACGTGATTTCCTCTCTGAACAGCTCCCCCCGAGACCTTCACAAGATCTGGGCAAAACCTGACGTCAGGTTGTGCCATCCAATTAATACAGACCTCCCCAGAGCCAACCACGGAGCTAGACCTGCCCACTCCGGAAACTATTCTAGCAGGTAACAAAAATGGCAGATCATACTATGCCTTAGTAGCCTCTACACTTTTGGAAATACAAAAGAAGAACTGCAGATAATTTCAGGTGTAGTTTTGTCAGTATCTCTCCCAAAGCTGCTTGTCCGTTTACTTTTGTACATGAAGAAAAACACCTATTTTTCTTCCAAAAGACAATGCCACCAGAAATCAGTGGGTAGCTTTTTTTGTTTGCTGGCAGTAAACAGCCACGGCCAAAGGGAATGTTAGCTGCTTGCGCTCAGCATTTCACCAAAGACAGCTTTGTTAATAACGGATAATTCAGCACTGGATAGGCGTTTCAGCTGCTTTTCAAACCTGAAGCAGCAGCATCGATCAAGCGCTCGGAGCCACAAGCTGTAACTATATAACATCAAGTAATGTAAGTGAAGCCAACATGTTACGGGTGGCTAGCAGGACCGCGAATGATAGTTAGCACTAACAATTGGCCTCAAGCGCAGGCTTTCTAAAATATCTGAAGATAAATCCTGTATCGGGCTTTACTGTCCGTGACTCCCAGACACAGAAGCTGTAAGTTGCTTTTTCTGCTTAAGCCAACCTGATGTGATTGCAAGTTGATTGTGGCTGTAGCACAGCAGCTAACGTAGCCAAGTTACTGTTGCTAATGTTTGTGCCCTAAATATGCAAGAGTGACATCAGGGGAAATTCTACAGAAGGTGTGTGAACATAAACCTCATTTGAAGCTCACTTTTAATACTTGTTTTTAATTTGGATGCTTGGTACAACTGTCCATGGTAAGGGAACTTGCTGTCTGTAAAATCTGTATTACAAGGGTTTGTCTCTGTGGTTGTTATGACCACTCGGTTACCAGCTACTGCATGTTAGTTCGCGTGCCAGCCACGTGGGTGAAGCTAAGCAGGTGTGGGCTTGGTCAGTACTTGGATGGAAGAACACCAAGGAAAACCAGGTTGCTGCTGGAAGAGGTGATGGTGGGCCAGTAGGTGGCGTTCTTCCCTCTGGGGGAATAATCCCCAATGCCCCAGTGCAGTGACGGGGACTGAGCTATACTTTACTGAAGGAGACGCCGTCTTTCGGATGAGACGTTAAACCGACGTCCTGACTCACAGTGGTCATTAAAGATCCTATGACACTCTTCGATAAGAGTAGGGGTTCCCCCGGTGTCATAGCTAAAAGTCCCAACCTGGCTCTTTCGACCTGCCACCTAATCATCCCCTGATCTAATTGGCTGTGCAATTCTTCCTCTCCCTCTCCACCTCTACCCCCAGGGCTCCCTTGAAAAAGAGATTTCAATCTCAACGGGACTTCCCTGGTTAAATAAGTGATAAATAAGAATCAATGTGGCAGTTTCATCATAATGTTGTCCGATTGTGGCCACGACAGTTAGCGATCGCTTCACTTATCCATGACCGGGGTCAGCCGAATACTTCACAAATGTCTGGGTAAGCCCTTTGGTGCTACCGTGAAACCAAAGCGAAACGCAGAAGCTGTACCGTGTCTGGTATAACAAATGATTTGTCTGCACTACCATGACATAATTTCATCCCCCTTTAGAATTTGTGGCCAATAAAAAGCCGAAAAAGGCGGAGATTAAATAGGTAATTCTTTCCTGTAGAAGTAATCGATTCACTAGCTCCACATAAGCAACTTGTCCATGCTAACGGAACTTACGGTCTGCAAAACCTGTACTATGTTCATAACATAACCAGAGCTCTCTCTAGCTGTCGCGTACTATCCATAAAGCTTCTTTCACATCGAATGCAAAACTAATTTTTCACACGACTGATTACATTCAAAGTCAATGCAAAGACGCGTTATGGGCGCGTTAAGCAGCTTTCACACTGGACGCGAAACTAATTTTTTGTGCAACAGGTTACATTCAAAGTCGACATGATCAGAAACAGACTGACAACAATTTAGCTACTCATAAGTGCTTGCAATGAAAGCACTCCTGTTGTACCAATAGGGCTGTTTGAGGGCAGCTCTGTAAAAGGAGGAGTGGACAGTGAGCAGAAATTATGTTGTTCTTCAAACAGGTGTTGGGACACTAGAAGAGGGCAAAAAAGGTAATAATAAAAACATTTAACACTAATCAGCAGGAAAACAACCGTGCAGACAGACAGCTGAAACAGTCCCAGGGTTGGGTCGCGTATTTAAGGACAAAAAGGTTCTTTCCATTTCAGCTTTAAAACATTCCAGCTTTAAATCATGTTTTCTGAGTCAATGTCTCGCATTTGTTTCCAACGCCACTGCTGACACATTGGAACACATCGGCCATTTCTGCAAGTTCTTAAGTGATATGCGATTTCAAGGCATAAATATGAATATGACGTTCACTCCAATAATTAAAATTAATTATTGGATTTTTATGAAACTCGGCCCTGCAACTCTCTGATTAATCGAGATTGTGCGTGCAAAATTTGAAAACAAGGTAAGGCTCAATTTTTGAGATACTGGTTAGAGAAAAATTTCTTTGGAAGAATGAAGAGATGGACAGAATCTATGGAATTATTAAAAAAAAAAAACTAAAAATATACGCCTTTCCACCCAAACCATTTTGCATGTACTGCATGTGGACAATTAGTTTTCAAATCGGGATACAGTGATATCATAATAAATGCATGTGTCATTTGTTGACAGAATGCACCAACTACCACCATTCCTTGTGATCCTGATGACAGTTTGATGTAAAAACGTCAGGTAGTCAGCCAAACAAACTCATATATACAGCAAGATGCACTTCTAAAGTAACCCTACCAATTAGTTCATTCCAACACGACCAAAAAATTGAAAGTGACTGCAGTCAATTTGATAAAATACAGTATGTATGGAGAACTAATAAAAATGTGACACTCTCCCTGACTCCGAGCTTCACGTAACACAAAAATAAAGGCTTTGGTCAACATAGAGAATTCATTCAAGATTTTCAGAAAACCCACAGGACTTATGAGGTCTTTCTCAAACAGTGCCTTAGGTTTTAGAAAGCATCTTTGGAGGGCATTAATCCCACTTCAGTTAAAGTCCTCTCTACAAGCCAGCACATCAATTCAAAGATAGAAAGTAGGACTGTATGCAGCAGATTAGCTGATTTTGCCGACAGACATTTCAGAAATGTAGTAATTGATCAGAGTGTATAATATACTCTCTCGCCGGACGACTCGGCATTAGAAGAGCGCCGCTGACTATCGTTACAGCGGAGCTAAAAAGTTATCGAATAGTTTTTGAGATATTCATGAAAGACTAAAAAAATGAGCTCAAACACTGATTTTCTCAGTCCCAAATGCTGAATTTCTCAAAAACCGCGGATGTAGAATTTTCTAATTTTCGCAGGGAATCATCATAAGGAGAGCTCATACCAAATTAGAAACAAATTTAACAGACAGTTTTTGAGATATTCAAATTTGAAATGAAAAGTTGATGCCGGAGGGACGGACAGACAGACGCCGAACGACGCGGCACTTTTGTGACTATTGTCACAGCGGAGCTAATAAAGATTCATACACAGGCAAAAAAAAAAAAAACATAGACTCGAACACAAGCACACACACACACATACACATATACACGCACGTGTACACACGTACTTGCAGGCTGTCCACAGCCGAATCCACTGGAGGTCGTGGTGGTGGTGTTGCTGCCGAACATGGAACTCTGCCCAAAGCTGGAGCTCTGCTGCCCAAAGTTGAGCTGGGGCTCCACCTTCAGCGCCGCACCCTTGGGCGGCTCAGCTGACATGCTGGGCGGGGGGGTGGGTGTGCTGGTGCGCCCTAGGGCCGGGGAGGCAGAGTTCGGGGTGAAAGGGCACGGTGCCTCTCCGAAAACCACCTTTCCACTGCTGCTGCCGAAGGGGAACTTACTCGGCTGGCTGACCTCTTTACCTGTGAAGACCAACATTGAAACAGATGCAGTGAAGGATGTACCGATACCACTTTTTTCAGACCAAGTATGTGTAGTCGCCTTTGGAACATGCCGATACAGAATACTAAACAAGAGTTGTCAGAAAGACAACAAAGCTCGCCGGGGGGCAAGGTTAAAGTTTTTCTGCACGCGAACGGACGCGGACGTGGACGCCGGGGGTATTACAATCGCTCTCCGGACGTTATTCGTCCCAGCGAGCTAAAAAGGTCTGGTAAAGGTCATGGTCAAGGTCACCAGGTCAAAATTTCGGCATCAGTACGTAGGTCTTGCACCAAGGAGTATACAAGCAAAGTATGAAAGCCCTGTCTCTCACGGTTTAAAAGTTATAGACAAGGTTAAAGTTTTTGTTATGGGCAAGGTTAAGGTTTTTTAAAAGTCGGGTAAAGGTCAAGGTCAAGGTCATCAGGTCAAACTTCGGCATCAGTAGGTAGGTCTTGCACCAAGGAGTACACATGCAAAGTATGAAAGCCCTGTCTCTCACGGTTCAAAAGTTATGGGCAAGGTTAAAGTTTTCTAAAGGTCGGTCAAAGGTCAAGGTCAAGGTCACGAGGTCAGAAATATTGGCATCGTTAGGTAGGTCTGGCATCAAGGAGTACACATGCAAAGTATGAAAGCCCTATCTCTCACGGTTCAAAAGTTAAAGGCAAGGTTAAAGTTTTTCTAAAGGTCGGTCAAAGGTCAAGGTCAAGGTCACGAGGTCAGAAATTTTGGCATCGGTAGGTAGGTCTGGCATCAAGGAATACACATGCAAAGCATGAAAGCCTTATCTCTCACGGTTCAAAAGTTATGGGCAAGGATAAAGTTTTTCTAAAGGTCAGTCAAAGGTCAAGGTCACGAGGTCAGAAATGTTGGCATCGGTAGGTAGGTTTGGCATCAAGGAGTACACGTGCAAAGTATGAAAGCCCTATCTCTAACGGTTCAAAGTTATAGGCAAGGTTTAAGTTTTTCTGCAAGCGGACGGACGCGGACGCAGACAAGGACACGGACGCGGACGCGGACGCCGGGGGTACGACAATAGCTCTACGGACATTCGTCCCGGCGAGCTAATAAGTACCTCAATATTTATATAAACCACAAGGAAATATTGGCATTGAAAAACGTTTTAATGACATTAGTTGAAATATCTAGATGTCAAGTGATTTTTTTTTATTTTATTTCGGCATGATTGTAAATCATTCCATGACAATTTCAACACGACACAACATGTATCATGACCAAAAGGGTCGCGGGAGAAGCGAAATCGCTTATCAGAGTCCCGCCCCCAGCTTCCAGAAAAAAACAGTTTGGTAATGGTTAAAATATCATTAGGATTATAAATCACAGCAGAGTTAATGTCCATGTACGCTACATTTTAACGTCAGAAAGTAAGATCATGAAATTTATGAATATCATAAGAATTATAATTGCTGATTAAGTGAGTGTTCATATAACTTAGATTCAAATGCCACTCTTGATCCAAAGTGACATTATCCCGAAAACCCCATTCTTGATCATTCGATTTGTTCCAGCTAATTTGGAGTAGATGAGAGGAAGCACGTCCTCTACATCCTCATGTCCAGGACTGTGAAACAACACTTTCCCCATGAATCCATGACGTAACCGGCCGGGAATGTCCCGTCCGGGCATGTCGGGCATGTGAGTTGCCTTTCGGACAGTTAGTCTGAAGCGTCCAGTGACAGGATACAATTAACAAGATACAATTGACAAGATTGAACATGTTTATAGTTACTCAAATATGCACATTTCAACAAATATTTGAAGACTTTCAGCTCTCCAGCCATCCTTATATTATCATCAAGTACATTCCATGTCCTGACTCCAGCCACAGATAGGGAATGCTCCCTACGTGTCGTTCTGACCTTGCTTGATAGTAATAACATCCTACTTCTGGTGTGCTGCATGCAGTTACGCTGAAGAAATAGGTTTTGTACATTTTTGGGCAAGCAATTTTTATATCCCAAGTAGACAAGTTGCAAGGAGTTGAATTTTACTATATCCTGTAATTTAAGAAGCTTTGCCTTAATAAACAAATCATTTGTATGAGTTCCATACGGAACGCAATAAATAATTCTAAGGGCCTTTTTTTGTAGTTTAAATAAAGGTTCTATTGTATTTTTGTAAGTGTGACCCCATACTTCAGCGCAGTAATGTAGATGGGGTACTATGAGGGCTGAATAGATCATTTTAAGAGATTTGAAGTTTAATAATTTCTGCATTTTCCAAAGAATACATACACTTTTAGCTAACTTTCTTTGAACTAAATTTACAGGCTGTTTCCAGCTGAAGAGATTATCTATCATAACTCCCAAGATGTTATATACGTTTACTCTTTCAATGCTGATACCATTTACTTTTAGGTTTATGTCGTCCTTTCGACCTTTTTTCCCAAATATCATGAATTTGGTCTTTGTAAGATTTAATGATAGTTTGTTTACATTAAACCACGTGTGAAGTTTAGACATTTCATTATTAGCCAATTTGACTAATTGGTTGAGATCAGCACCAGAGCAAAAAATAGTCGTGTCGTCAGCAAATAAAATTTATCTTAGGATATCGGATACCTTAACTATGTCATTTATGTAGATTATGAACAGCTTAGGACCTATGACCGAGCCCTGAGGAATTCCACAGGTAATGTCCAGGCAATTTGATTTATTATTGCCCATCTGTACAAATTGCGTTCTATTTGTTAAATAATTTTTAATCCATTTTAACGCGGTCCCTCTTATTCCATATTTATACAGTTTTTCAATCAATATATTGTGATTTATAGAGTCAAATGCCCTCTTCAGGTCAATAAATATACCTATAGAATATAGCTTTGAATCTAGTGAATCTTTGATCATCTCAATAAGTTCTGTTAGGGCAAGTGCTGTCGAATGCTTTTTCCTGAACCCAGGTAAAATCGAGACAGGTCAATAATTTGAGAGATCATATTTATCCCCTCTTTTGTAGAGAGGGATAACCTTTGCTATCTTCATTTTATCTGGAAACACTCCGCAAGAGAAGGATAGATTACATATATGCGTAAGTGGAGTTACAATTGCGTTGGTTAGTTTTTTCAGTAATTTCATATCTAATTGGTTTACGTCAACAGACATTTTAGCTGTACAATTATTCAGAATTGATGTAATTTCGGATTCAGTAACAGGAGTTAATGTCAATGTGTCTTGTACTTCCTCATCCTTATCAAGGTAGTCCCATCATAGGTGTGAGGGTTCAATACCCTTTGCTAGTTCTGGCCCAACATTCACAAAGTAATTATTAAAATGTTCCACGACTAGATCCATGTTCTCTACCTGTTTACCATGAATATTAAAGAAGGCTGGGTACTCCCTCTTCGGAGACCTCCCAGAAACATTCTTTACTATATTCCAAAGATTTCTGGTGTGATGTTTATTTCCTACTGAAAGCTTTTCATAATACTTTTTTTTTATGCTTCCTCAACAAGCGTGTCATTTTATTTCTGAAAGACTTATACCTTACTTCCGCTTTCTCAGTCCTTTCTCTCAGGAACTGCTTGTACAAAGTATTTTTTTTCTTTCAGGCATTAGCCAGTGCTTTTGAAACCCAAGGTCTTCTCTCTTTGTTTGTCTTCAGATTATTGATTGTTTTGACTAAACAGTGGTTATCATACAGAGAATTTACAGTCCACAGGAAAGCCTCATACGCTCTATTCGGGTCGTTTTCTGCTAATACATTATCCCAATTTTGATTCAACAAATGTAATTCCAGATGCTTTAGCCTTTTTTCACTTTTAATTCTGATTTCTGTGTATTCCCGGATTTTCGATCTAGCCTGATCTTTTATATTTACCTTGCAATCACAAATAGCAAAGACTGGCAGATGATCAGAAATGTCATTTATCATGATGCCGCAAAATATATCAGAATCTAGTACATTAGTATAGATATTATCTATCAAAGTGGCACTATGCCTAGTAATCCTGCTTGGTTTTGTAATTAATGGTTGCATACCCATGGCATACATGGTGTTAATATAATCCACTATTATAGAGCTGTTATTTGGATTTATCAAGTCAACGTTAAAGTCCCCACACATAAAAACATTTTTATGGCTTGTATTAGTGAGTAGTTCACCGATACATTTGCTGAAAACATCAATTTGCGAATCCGGTGCCCTGTACACACAACAAATAACGGTATTTTTACCTTTCAAACTGGGAATCTCAATTGTAAGGCATTCCATAACATTTTCCACAACATATGATTTACATTCTATTACCTGGAAGTTTATGGCCTCATCAATAAATAGGCCAACTCCCCCACCTGCTTTATTCAGTTTGATTAGGTTATTAGCCTTGAACAAACTAGCTTTTGTCCCTGTTCTCAATATCTTGGCTGAAAAAATGTTCCATTTTGCATATGTATTTACGTCACTCACTTGTTAAAACATCCACACAGCCTCAATTTTTTTTTTTTAACCTCATTGGAAATTTAAGTGATACTTTGGAGTTATACTGAAGTGCGTGTGATGCTGCAAAAAGCTTCGAATCTCTTACCAAGTTTCTGTCACATCTTATTCACTTGCTATTGTCATAGCACTGTCAACAAATTGTAACACTCAAATCAGCTTAAATTATGAATTAGTGCTTCGGTCCTCACTCGCCGGCATAACTCTGGAGGCATTGAAAACATTGCACTGTTTTCTCCAAATTTTTTCTCAGAAGCTGCATTACCAATTTAATGGCCGAGTCTCCATGGCACGCAAGGTCGTGCTGACCGAGCACCCAGGCTGCATTTGAATTTTCTAAATTGCAATGAATTTTTCTCATCAATGGACATGAACCGGAAAAGTTAGGCAGGTAGCCATGACAAGGAGCACCCGAATTGTCTATTTCATGAAGGGGGCAGTTAGCCCCATAGTTGCTTCCTTTCAGCAAGAAGATACAGGACCAACCTCGAAAGAAAGGAAAGATCGTATCCAATACATGGCAGCGCATTCGAATCTGGCACATTATCAGTTGGTTACAATTATCATTGACGGGACTAATCCAATTTTCTGGCAAGAAACGATGCACAGCTCAGTGTGTCACGAAAACAGACGTTTGGATCCTTAAGCACGGAAACGCAAATATGGCAATCACAATTATTAAACGATTACATTTTTCAATAAATCCACATTTTCATTCCAGTGACATTGTTAAGTCACCCACAACTTTGATGCTTCGCTTTTGAAAACTTCTTTCCTCAGCCTTTCTACTGTCTGTTTCCTCATCCTCTGCCCTTTCTAGGCTCTTAAATACTTGCAACCGAACAAACATGAGGTGTAAAAATGAAATGGTTAATTAAAATTTGCTGTATTGCCTTCACAAAACATTTACATAAACAGTTGCATGGCGGAAAATTTTTTGTCAACAGATTATCAAAATTCTGTTAGTTCAACTCCGACTTAGCAACTGAAAGAGAGTACGGCCAGTTGGCCAGTATGCCTTAATGTAATCGGCTGACCGTTAGGAAACAACAATGATATCATTTATACCAAATATCACGGATGAGTACATTTTTACATTTCAGGAAACTGAAACTCCGTGAAGACAGGCTAGGGAGAAGGGGCAGTAAAATCAGGAGAGCTGAAAGGCGTGAAATACAGATCTGAATATTTCATGTGCATTACAATGAGTTTTCTTGATATATCTGGTCGTGGCACGTGGCAAATACAGACCGCTGCGGGCTCAGTGTAGCTGTACTGACATTTTGGGTTCATAAAGCATATAGGTTTGAGTTTGTGGACTCATGTTTATTCAGCTTCCTCATAAATATGCCGGACGGACAGACAGACAGACGCCGGACGACTCGGCACTAGATAAGCTCCGCTGACTGCTGACTATTGTCATAGTGGAGCTAAAAAACATTCATACACAGGAAAAAAAAACATACAAACGAACGCATGCGCACACACACATACACACGCACGTGCACACACATACTTGCAGGCTGGCCAAAGCCGAATCCACTGGAGGTCGTGGTGGTGGTGTTTCTGCCGAACATGGAACTCTGCCCGAAGCTGGAGCTCTGCTGCCCAAAGGCGGGGGTGGTTCCCTGTCCAAACAAGCCCGTACCACCACTGCTGGTTGTCCCGCCACTGCTGGTGGTCGAGAGACTAAAGGAGAAGGTGCTGGCTGAGCAGGTGCCGGACGAGCCGAAAAGACTGCCGCTGGATGCCGTGGGAGCTGGCGTTTGCTGTCCAAACCCGGGACTCGATACTAAGGCTGACTGGCCAAAGCTGAAGGTGCTGGCTCCGCTGGAGGAGGGCCGGCCGAACCCGGTCAGCTGTCCAAACGCAGGTTTGCCAAAGCTCCCTGCTGGCGCCGTCCCAAACACAGAAGACCCAAACCCAGAGGTGGTGCTGGGAGCCGGGGACGGGGTGGAGGAGGGGGCGGAGACAGAGTCAGGAGAGGGCGCAGGGGTAGTGGAGGGGGTGGGGGTAGGAGAGGGGGTGATAGCAGGGGCAGGAGAGGGCGCAGGGGCAGTTGCAGCAGAGAGAGCCAAGGCAGGGTCAGTAGAGTGGGAGGGAAAGGATGCGGAGGCAGTAGTGGGGACAGGGGCAGGAGAGGAGGGGGGGACAGGGGCAGGGGCAGGCTGTCCGAACACAGTTGCTGGGCTGATGATGGTCGTGAGGGCGGATAGTTCAAGAGTGGAGGAGACCTCTTCCACCTGGGTGAAGATGGAGCCCGGCAGAGAGGACGGGGCCGTGTCACTGACAGTCGCCGCCGCTGCAGATTCTGGGAGCTCAGCGCTGGAGCTGGAGTCTGGTGCAGGGGTCAGCTCTGTGGGAGGGGTCACAGAGTCAGCAGCAGATGAAGGTGGGGGGGACGGAGTGTGGGCTGGAGATGGTGACAGAGCCTGGTCTGGGGGCGTTGGAGAATTTTCTGGAGCCATGGTGGTGTCTGCAGCGTTAATTGAAGCCCACATTCATTGACTAAGGAATTGTGTGACAGAGGGTTATCTTACCAGGCCGCTTAGCTTTCCCAAAGCCTGAAGTGGACGTGGCACAAAACGGGTTCTTATTTGCCGCGTCCTTGCTGGCACTGAAGAACCCGCCGCCCGTCGTAGAAGCGCCCGCTGCACCACTCGCTCCAGAGCCAAACAGCCCTCCGCTGGAGCTGGACCGCTGTGTGAAAGAACACACACACACGCGCACACACAGCCAGACAGACAAACGCATTTATGAGTAAACATTCACACAAAGACGACAGAGACAGTGGTAAATAAGTTGTATAGTTCGACCACACAAGTCATCTTCAAACAGAGGAATGCTACTGGCAAATGCATTCAGAGTCAGAGACGAGCTACCTGTCCAAACTCTGTGCTGGGGGGGTTCTGTTGGCCAAACACGGATGGGGTGGGTGTGCTGCCAAAAGCTGAGGGGGGAGAGAGTGCAGGTAAATGTGTCACATTCACAAACACACAAATCACCTGCTATTAAGCAGCTGTGTGCTCTCTCTCAGACTGTACAACCACATTGTGCGCACTAGGTCCTGCAGTCAGTAGTTTAACCCATTTCTCCCCGACTCTTATGGCACATGTTCAAGGGCAGCGCGGTATTTGGGCAGGGGGCTGCACTAACCTGAAATTTGTGTTAGCCACTGTGGCTACCTGATTCTCCATTTCTTTTGCCATATTAGAGGTCTCTTAGGACTGTGGCTAACCAGATCAAGGAGGTGTTAGCCACATTATTGACAGATATAAAGGCATGACAATGAATAAAACAAGAGGCCAGTCAGCCTAGAGAGCTCTGCTAAAGATGAGTGAAATGTTCGTGTCATAAATTAATTTCAGAAATCCTTAAACTATTGAAATATTAACACACGACACATTTGGTAACCAGAATATGCTGTGAACCAGTTTGGTGTCTCAATTTATGTAGTATAACCACAAAACCACACTGCAAATTGCAATCATTTATCTCAATCATCTTACTAGCAAGCAATACTAATAACCAACAAATACCCACCAGGCCTCTTGATGAGATATTAAAGGGGACCTATTATGCTGATCCTTCTTTTAATATATATTAGTAATGTTATGTTGGTTGTCCATACTCAACCTCTGAAAAGTTCCTAAACATAAGATACATGGGTTTTGCCATAATCCAAGAACGTGATTTTGTGAACGTGATTTCCTCTCTGAACAGCTCCCCCCGAGACCTTCACAAGATCTGGGCAAAACCTGACGTCAGGTTGTGCCATCCAATTAATACAGACCTACCCAGAGCCAACCACGGAGCTAGACCTGCCCACTCCGGAAACTATTCCAGCAGGTAACAAAAATGGCAGATCATACTATGCCTTAGTAGCCTCTACACTTTTGGAAATACAAAAGAAGAACTGCAGATAATTTCAGGTGTAGTTTTGTCAGTATCTCTCCCAAAGCTGCTTGTCCGTTTACTTTTGTACATGAAGAAAAACACCTATTTTTCTTCCAAAAGACAATGCCACCAGAAATCAGTGGGTAGCTTTTTTTGTTTGCTGGCAGTAAACAGCCACGGCCAAAGGGAATGTTAGCTGCTTGCGCTCAGCATTTCACCAAAGACAGCTTTGTTAATAAAGGATAATTCAGCACTGGATAGGCGTTTCAGCTGCTTTTCAAACCTGAAGCAGCAGCATCGATCAAGCGCTCGGAGCCACAAGCTGTAACTATATAACATCAAGTAATGTAAGTGAAGCCAACATGTTACGGGTGGCTAGCAGGACCGCGAATGATAGTTAGCACTAACAATTGGCCTCAAGCGCAGGCTTTCTAAAATATCTGAAGATAAATCCTGTATCGGGCTTTACTGTCCGTGACTCCCAGACACAGAAGCTTTAAGTTGCTTTTTCTGCTTAAGCCAACCTGATGTGATTGCAAGTTGATTGTGGCTGTAGCACAGCAGCTAACGTAGCCAAGTTACTGTTGCTAATGTTTGTGCCCTAAATATGCAAGAGTGACATCAGGGGAAATTCTACAGAAGGTGTGTGAACATAAACCTCATTTGAAGCTCACTTTTAATACTTGTTTTTAATTTGGATGCTTGGTACAACTGTCCATGGTAAGGGAACTTGCTGTCTGTAAAATCTGTATTGCAAGGGTTTGTCTCTGTGGTTGTTATGACCACTCAGTTACCAGCTACTGCATGTTAGTTCGCGTGCCAGCCGCGTGGGTGAAGCTAAGCAAGTGTGGGCTTGGTCAGTACTTGGATGGAAGAACGCCAAGGAAAACCAGGTTGCTGCTGGAAGAGGTGATGGTGGGCCAGTAGGTGGCGTTCTTCCCTCTGGGGGAATAATCCCCAATGCCCCAGTGCATTGACGGAAATTTCAAATGTTTTTGGCAGCAAAAAAATGAAACCACCAAAATGCACTTCTGCACCATATGGGAAAGCTACCTACCAAATCTGAAGCCTCTTAGTCATATAGTTCTTGTGTTATGCTCTGGAAACGGAACAAAGTCCAAAAAAGAGGGTGTTTTTGGCCAAAATTTCAAAGATTTTTGGCAGCAAAAATATGAAACCACCAAAAGGCACATCTGCACCAAATGGGAAAGCTACATACCAAATCTAAAGCCTCTAAGTCATATAGTTCTTGTGTTATGCTCCGGAAACGGAACAAAGTCCAAAAAAGAGGGTGTTTTTGGCCAAAATTTCAAAGATTTTTGGCAGCAAAAATATGAAACCACCAAAAGGCACATCTACGCCATATGGGAAAGCTACATACCAAATCTGAAGCCTCCAAGTCATATAGTTCTTGAGTTATGCTCCGGAAATGAATCCGGACGCACAGACACACGGACAGACAGAAGAGCGGAGCGCTATATAACCCCGACTACGTCGTAGCGGGGGTATAATTATGATCGGTATGCTTCTGTTACTTCGGTAAACATCAATGTGACAGTTTCATCATAACGTTGCCTGATTATAGCCACTACAGTTGAAGCAAACCGGAGGTGCAGTTAGACCAGACGTAGGTTTTGCAAAGCTTGGGGTGCGTTTTTGGGTGCTTGTGAAACAATCACTTTACTTATCCATGACCAGGGTCAGCCTGATACTTCTCCAATATCTGGACAAGCTCTCTGATGCTATCGGTGAAAGCAATATGGAAACACACAGCCTATAACCTGTCTGGTATAACAAACGATAACATAAGCAGCTGTTCAGACAAATGGAATTTAGTGTCAGTAAAACCTGTGTTATGTTCATGACATAACCAGAGCTCTATCTAGTAGAGTTTATATAAGACCAACCCATCAATCCTGGACTCAAGTAAACTCTATTGGAGTTGAATTAAAACTGGGATATTTGCTGTGCAGAACAATCATGATTCTCTGCATTTTCCTTGATAACAAAGCAAGTAACCTCAAGATACCTTTTTTGAAAATTATTTTATCGTAATCTCAAACTGCAATATGGTCCATTATAATCCCAATAGCACATTTTTACCAAATCGAGAAGCACTAGACTGCATATTGTAAAGAAGCGAGGGCTAGTCATCAGTGTTTCAGAGGAATTGTGTGCCAGGACGAGTTCCTAAAGGGCTGATGGGAGCAGGTCGATTTGCAGTGAGCTAAACAGTTCGCCCGAATTCAGGGAGGGAAAGACGGGAAAAAAAAACCCTGCAGTGCAGAATTTGAAAATGAAAAGCGAACAACGGTAAGGGTGCAACACTGAACATCTGCTCATCGAGGACACAATTAAGCTTTGAAAGCTCACTATATGCGCGTGCTCATGCCATTACCGAAAATGGCCTCAGTACTTGATAGAAAAAAAAAAAAAACAACTGACCCTGACTGACATGTAAATAAAATAGGAGCCAAATTCAAACAGCAGCAGCAAAGTCATTTGACGTGATCAGAAACAGACTGACAACAATTTAGCTACTCTTAAGTGCTTGCAATGAAAGCACTCCTGTTGTACCAATAGGGCTGTTTGAGAGCAGCTCTGTAAAAGGAGCTAAAAAGTTATCAAACAGTTTTTGAGATATTCATGAGAGACTGAAAAAATGAGCATAAACACTGATTTTCTCAGTCCCAAATGCTGAATTTCTCAAAAACCGCAAATGTAGAATTTTCTAATTTTCGCAGGGAATCATCATAAGGAGAGCTCATACCAAATTAGAAACAAATTTAACAGACAGTTTTTGAGATATTCAAATTTGAAATGAAAAGTTGATGCCGGACGGACGGACAGACAGACGCCGGACGACTCGGCACTTTTGTGACTATTGTCACAGCGGAGCTAATAAAGATTCATACACAGGCAAAAAAAAAAAAAACATAGAAACGAACACAGGCACACACACACACATACACACGCACGTGTACACACGTACTTGCAGGCTGGCCAAAGCCGAATCCACTGGAGGTGGTGGTGTTGCTGCCGAACATGGAACTCTGCCCAAAGCTGGAGCTCTGCTGCCCAAAGGCGGGGGTGGTTCCCTGTCCAAACAAGCCCGTACCACCACTGCTGGCTGTCCCGCCACTGCTGGTGGTCGAGAGACTAAAGGAGAAGGTGCTGGCTGAGCAGGTGCCGGACGAGCCGAAAAGACTGCCGCTGGATGCCGTGGGAGCTGGCGTTTGCTGTCCAAACCAGGGACTCGATACAGAGGCCGACTGGCCAAAGCTGAAGGTGCTGGCTCCGCTGGAGGAGGGCCGGCCGAACCCGGTCAGCTGTCCAAACGCAGGTTTGCCAAAGCTCCCTGCTGGCGCCGTCCCAAACACAGTAGACCCAAACCCAGAGGTGGTGCTGGGAGCCGGGGACGGGGTGGAGGAGGGGGCGGAGACAGAGTCAGGAGAGGGCGCAGGGGTAATAGATGGGGTGGGGGCAGAGTCAGTAGAGGGTGCAGGGGTAGTAGAGGGGGTGGGGGTAGGAGAGCGGGTGATAGCAGGGGCAGGAGAGGGAGCAGGGGCAGTTGCAGCAGAGAGAGCCAAGGCAGGGTCAGTAGAGGGGGCAGGGAAGGATGCGGAGGCAGTAGTGGTGACAGGGGCAGGAGAGGAGGCGGGGACAGGGGCAGGGGCAGGCTGTCCGAACACAGTTGCTGGGCTATCGGTGGTGCTAGCAGTGAGGGAAGGGCTGGAGGCTAGAATGGGGGATGGGGCGGAGAGGGGTGCGGTTTGCTGGACAGGGGTGGGCCCAGATGAAACTGTAGTGCTGATGGTCGTGAGGGCGGAAAGTCCAAGAGTGGAGGAGACCTCTTCCACCTGGGTGAAGATGGAGCCCGGCAGAGAGGACGGAGCCGGGTCACTGACAGTCGCCGCCGCTGCGGATTCTGGGAGCTCAGCGCTGGAGCTGGAGTCTGGTGCAGGGGTCAGCTCTGTGGGAGGGGTCACAGAGTCAGCAGCAGATGAAGGTGGGGGGGAGGGAGTGTGGGCTGGAGATGGTGACAGAGCCTGGTCTGGGGGCATTGGAGAATTTTCTGGAGCCATGGTGGTGTCTGCAGCGACAGACTGGGCCGGGTTCGGCATGGAGATGCTCTCATACATTGGGGGCGGAGTCACGGCAGGAGGAGTCGGAGTTTGAATGCTGGGTTCTGCAGGGTGCGGGGTCTCTGTAGCAGGAGGGGTGGCCTCAGTCAGGACCTGCGGTGGGTCAGTGTCCTCGTTGGCTGCGGAGGGGGCGGTGGAGAGAGGGTTCATTCATGCTAAATGTCCACAATAGCCCCCAGGAAATTCTAATTGCAACCGGTGCAGTTACGATGTAACGGCAGCATTATTTATAACAAATTTAATTTTCCATTTTTCCTTGCAGGTTGGAACAACCAAGAAGGAGAAATGACTCGCAGGAATTAATAAAAAGCAGAACAAATCTATGGAGTGACATTTTCTTTCCTGTAGAAATGGAACAAATCATGCAAAGAAAAATCTTGGAATGAAGTCGGTGAAAATGATTTGATGCTTGTTTTTTTTTTTTTTTTTTTAAGCATCGTTATATGTGAGGGTGTGCTTGACCTTCATTGTCACGACAGTGATGCAGCCACTTAGTATCACTAAAGTGACAAGAATGATGGTCAAGCACACCCTCAAGTGTAATAATGCGATTATACAACTATTATCAAGAAAATAAAATGTATAATCAAAATTTATTTAGACTGTGGGCATTCGTTAATTTTTTGCTAGTATTCTCTCCGTTTCTGTGTAAATACATGAGATCTGACGTTAACTGTCCTTATCAGCCAGCCAATTCGGGCTTATGTTTTCATGACATTGTGATTTCCCAAAACTGAATAAATACCGCACAACGCAAAACACAAAACTGCTTTGCTAGCTCAATCATGTTTTAACGAGGGACTGATGGTTATACTTCTGCCGACATCTCAGTCAGTTTTAAGCGAACAGGTGCCGTGACAACGACTCAGCTAATCTTTATCAAACAAACTTACAATAATGGTTGAATTTAATTATAGGAAACCTTTCGAGTGTTGGCACCAGAACCAGAATCTGTCTTGAACTAAACTCACCAGCAGATGTTTCATTTCAGCTGGGGGTGCGTCACTCCAATTTCACATTAGCTCTGATAAATGTGGCCAAGCAGCAAAAGTAACCTGTAACATTAAGGCTGAATGGAGTTTTCAACCCCACCTTTCGGGGGCTTTCGCTAATCATCTTTTCAGGCCATTATCAATTTACCTCTGAAATAAAGAGGACAGTTTTCACAGATGTGTTGATTTTAATGTTCATTTAAATGTACAAATGCAAATAAATTGCGGGAGTACATTTGCATACATGTATGGGGGAACTTTTGCCGCGATTCTGTTGTTCCCGTATATAAGGCGCATCCCCAACTTTATTTCCCGACGTAAAAACAAGTGCGCCATATACACGGAACTTTACGGCACACTAAGAATATAGGCGTGCAAGAGTGTTTGCTTGTTTGTGCACACGTGTGTGTGTCTGCCTGCCTCTGAGTCACCTAAGGATCAACTCTGATCTGAGAACACAACAAAGCACATGCGCTGTAAGCAGTGCGCATTGTGCATGAGTGCACAGTGCTCAAACGGTGCGCTGCAACTACCAGGCGATTTGGAGGGGGCCTTCTGTGCAGTCTCCAGACTGGCTTTCCGTCGGGCATCTCTCAGGTTTTCCAGTTCACTTTCCAAACTGCCACACAAACACAGGCCACCGTCAGCACTACAGTACATCTCCATTTCACCCAGATGCAGCACAAATAAGGCATTAAATCTGCACTGGCCAGGGACATACATTCTTCTCATGAAGACAAAATCTTCATCAAAATTTCACATTCCGGTTGGTACTGCTGTAGTGCACAGACACCCAGCGCTACACTTGTACTTCCGCAGCACAACCCTGTCCTGTGTGAGCACTGCTCAGGCTTCGTACCCCTGTATTGTGGGCGTGGGTGACTGGCAACAGGGCGAGGCCCAGGTAGAGCTGGTCCCGTAGAGCCTCAAGGACTGCAGGGTCTTCACCAGCTTCTCCAGCTTCTGCTCCTGCTGGTGGATGATGTCCAGATGATTGGACAGGGTGGTGAACAGAGCCTCCCGCTCCGGCACTATCAGGTGCCTGAGGGAAAGAGGGACGCAGCAAATTCACCAGACACTCCTGACAGCTCGCGCTCCACCCTGCACACTTGACTCCACACCCCTCATTCAGCTCGCAACAGATTTAATTCCAGTCTCAACACACGCCATTTGACTCTCAGTGCACATTTACGCAACTGCATAAACTTCATGGGGTTTTTCGACATGCTTGAGTCACCATATCAATTGCCAGACATTCATCTCTCATTTCCCAGTCATTCGACTCTGAATTCAAAGCTCAATTCCTTTCACCTAACACTCAATTCCCTTCAACAATCAATCCCCCTAATTCAAGTCTCAATAACAGTCAGTCAACACCCAATCTCTGATTGGCTCTCAATTCCAGTTATTTGACTCTCACTCCCAGTCATCCGTCTCCTAATTCCCGTCGTCCGACTCATCTCTCACCTCTGCTTCTTCTTTTCTTCCAGGTGTTTCTCCCACTCCACATCCAGGACATCATAGACGTCCTCAACCGCAAACTTCATGTACTGGAAGAGCCGGCGGATCTCCTGCTCCAGAGAAATGATAAGTGGGTGATCAGGGATACTGCTGCACCAAGAGACAGAACTGTACAAGGTGAGGAGGAATCAGGTGTTGCTGATGAGCCAACAGTTGGACAGCTAACACTAGTAGCACCCAAAAACCGAGAAAGTGCACCGTTTTCCGAGAAATTCCTATTAAAAACTTATTTGAGGATTTGAGACCAACTTTGTGAACTTTGGAAAAATTTTACTGAGGTATCCCAAAGTCTGTCCAGTTTACTTTAAGTTTGAACAATACTGAAACTCAGAGACTACATCGGTAATCCTCGGGAAAATTTCACCAAGGTAGATCGAAGTTTTTCTGCCTGGCCTATGCTCACACCAGCACAAAGGGAAGGTGTGAAGACGGTCAAAACACATGCCTCATTAAAAACCTCCCTCCAGTACTGCAGTCCAAACACCAATTAGTTATGCAAATTACTGCCTGTTCAACAAGGTGCAGTGTAACTAAGCCAGGCCCTATGCAGTCCGGATGAAGTACAGATGAAGTACAGTGCTTAAAGTACAGACCATTCAAAAGTTCCAACGAAATTCGGCGAATATTCATGTTTTTTCATAAAACTTCCATAAAAAATATGGACTGAATCAGAATATTTTCTTTGACAAAAACATTCTGTACATTTTGGGACAGAAATACTGGGTTAAAATGGAATGAATACAGACCAAAAAAAATTGTGCTGATTGAAAATTCGATTAGCTACATTATGAGAGGCAAAGCCCTCCAGCAGAATGGTCTTCAAGGAGCGGATATCTCCGTGCAGACTGGAATGAATGCCCACAAAACCCACAGTTAATGAAAGCAGGCATGTCAAGCAAGTATACATTCACTTGTTAAACCGACTCCACAGAAAGGACCGCTCGCAGCCGTTACCTCCATGGTCTCCTTGATCTCCAGGGCGAATACGTGCAGCTCTTCAGTTGCTTTATGAAGGGCCTGCATCTCCTCGTTGGTCCCCACCTTGAAGTCAGCCCTGACGCAGCGGGCTTTCAGGTCATCCAGCTCCTTCTGGAAATGGGCGATCTAGGTTTGGACAACCGAGGCAGCAGAACCAATAAGCACACTGTGTGCAGTTATCACCTCCAAACTCCAACTGACCTCCAGACAACCTCAGCACAACTGTGACTGCACTGGTAAATTAAAGCAAGGGCTGCAAGAGAAGTGAGAACATCCTCAGAATAGGAATGGCAGCGAGACAGACGGTCAGACAGACTCACTTCCTCTAGGATGCCCGTCATGACAGGATCCTTCTTCTGCTGCAGCTGCCTCTCCAGAGCCTTGATTGACAGAGACGTCTAAAGACGACGTCACAAACAGCAACCCAACGTTATAACAGCATATGCCGGGCGAAGCACAAGTGAGCAACATCTCTTAACGAAACCAGGAAATCAGCCTTGAACATGAAGCTCAGGTCATCATGACGGCTATAATGTTAATTTCTACATTAGAACAAGCATAGACATCATGAGAATATAAGGGGGTCCCAAACGATCACATCTGTAAGACTTATTTAACGTAAAAATTTTAATTCCCTTGAGAGCGAAATACTCTTTGACGGGTTATCTTTAGTTCATCATTGATATTCAATAAAGTTCAGTAAAGTTGTTTTGGAGAACAAAAAAAAAAGAAAAAAGAAAACATCTGCCCAAAGTGGGAGCATTTCTCCTGTAACGTTTGACCCCGGTGAACCCAACCCAATTGAGATAAACACATCCCTGACGCACGTAGACCTTGTGCCGAGCAGGTGCAGGGATAACATCCGCACAAAATAAAGTACATTTTCATGTCCAGTGACCTTGACCTTTGACCCAGATGAATCTACTATGGTGGATGCATAACTCGACATTCATACAAACACATGCCAAAAATATGATGCCATTGTGTCAAGCGGTTTCTGAGATTTTGTGTGCACAAGAAAGCACAAAGCTAATGCTGACGCCAACACGTTCTAACGCAGACAGGGAAACAGGGAAAATGATATTGGTCCGGCCTTCGGGCAACCCAATGACCTTTATATCAGCGATAGCACAGAGTTGCACAGACCCACCTGGGGAGCTGAAGCAGGGGCGGTAGGCTGAGTGGGCGGAGCAGCCTTCATCGCTGAGGCGAAGGGGCTGGACTGTACAGTTTGAGCTGGGTAAGGGAGACATAAAGAGATCCCTAAAATGGCTGACACCTCATACAGAGGGAGAATGAGAGGCAAGTAATAAATAAAAAAAAATAAAAGAATCACTGCAGCAAGCCAGTGGCATAAAATAAAGACTTCAGGCTTTCTGATGAGCTACAAACTCATTTCAGAGGCACTGCTAAATGACCGCGCATATGTTATGCAAATTGACCACCAATTGACCACTGGGCGATTCGGTTGCCCAGAGGTCGAAGGGTATCTCCAGACGGCCAAAAGCAATCGCTCCCAAAATCGTTAGACTTCGTGACCTTGCCACACACAAGGTCCATACCAATGAAAAGAATCCATGAAGCACTGTGACCTGTATAGCAATCAAGAAATCTCTAACAATCGCTGATCCATGGCATCCCCGACTTGGTGTCCGTGGAAACAATGAGTGACTTGGTCACCTTAACCGTTCAAATTCTTTTAAATGAAAGCAAATAGGTTTGCCTTTCTATCACACAATCTACACAGAGCACAATAATAAAATTCTGATGAAGTGTTAGTTTTGGGCTCACGCTCATTGGTCAGTCCAATCAGCAGAACGGATTTAGATTTACCAGGAGTAGAGGCGGGCTTGCTGGCAGCAGGTAAAGCAGCAGGTTGGCCACCAGGAGTTGGAAAGGCAGGTTTGGGGGTGGAAAGAGTGGCAGCGCTGAAGGAAAACTGCTGAAGTCCTGGGGCCGCTGGCGTCTCAGCAGCTGAGGCTGCTGCGCTAACAGCGGCGGCAGCGGGTGGAGCTGCAAGAGAATCTGAGAAAACAGCACAGGAACCATCACAGGAGAGCCTGCGTTCAGCAGGTGAGGTAAATAAAGAAAAGAAATTGAGCCTCGAGAAAAGGGTGGCCTTTAGCCTTGCGGATGGGGCATTAACTCTGAGAATGCTGGGGGTTCAAGGCCATAGCCACAATATAACGGTTGTATCTTCAGGCCAAGCTTGAGCAAGACTCTGAACTCCACACTGCTCTCAGGAGTTGGCCTTTGCTTTGTCCAGTCAACTGCAAGTTGATTAGACTAAGCACACATTAGTCAAATAACTGTTGTATGTCACCACAAGACAATTACATAAAAAATATTACATTAATTCCCACTGATAAGCTCTTCTTAAGGGCCACTCAAAGGAACAGCAGTGTAATGCAACTCACAGGAGTGTAATGCCAAGCACTGACAGGCAGGTGGCAGCCTCTCGCCCTCCAGGGGAAGGCTGGCGATAGCAGTGACCAGCAGCTTCACATTAGGGTTGGTGTTGAGGAGGGAGAAGGGACGCAGGACGCCGTCGGTCGAGAGCAGCATGAGGGCAGGCGCTGGGGGCAGCGTCTTCTCATCCGCTGTGAAGAGAAAAAGGAAAAGGTTCAGCACTGACACAGGCAAAAAAGCCACACAGGTCCCCATTCATATAACTTCTGCGTGATGGCGCCAGCACAGGACAAGATTCCCATTTCAGCTCATAAGGCATGTGGTGAGGAGGAGGTTATTCAGGTTCAAAATGTCTCATGTAACCACCTTAGCCGATCCGATTCACCCGGATCGATTAAAATTTTCGATCGGATTGAAAGAGGTAGTCTACGCCGATTGATAATCAGCTTGATGCTGCAAATAAACGGCTGAACAGAGTGGATTCGGTTGATGGATTGGATTATTCGTTCAGCGTATGCGCTCTCTTGTGCGTAGGAGTCACGTAATCACGTAATGAAGTTAGTGGGACCCTTTGCGCATGTCAAAGAAACTGTAATCGGTTTCAGCTGGGGCCATGTTACCGGATTGAACGTGGATCGCTTTACTTAGCGTTCATGTATACAGATCGAATCAGATTCATTTAATCCGTTTGATTTCAATCAGATTGAGGAAAACAATCCATGTAAACGCAGCCACTGATTAACCTCAGAGCACCAAAGACAAAATGAAGTTCACCGACAGTGGGGAGCGGATCACAGAGTGCACACTACATGCACACCAACACAGTGTAAAACAGAGTATAAACCCAATTTTATACAAAGAACACCCCATTCACCATGCTCAGAAGCACATTTTAAGAAATTCATTTTCATTTTGCACACAATACAACACTAAACCAAGAAAAATGTTTATTTACAAAAGCAGTACCACAATTAATGGCAGGCTACTACACTATTCAAAAGTAAACTCTTTGCCTACAGCCTCAAAAAAAGTTAAATTTCAGGTGCCAAGACAGCATACAAGCATTGGTTTTTTCTGTGAATTAATCTCAATCAGTAAAAATGCAACAATATTCTTACCATGACACGACATGGCTCAAGCATAAAACAGGATCTGACGTGCCAAATCAGACAGCTAAAACACTTTTGAAGAAACAAAACTAAACGAACTAAACGTGCATCAAAAGTCCAATTACACTCAGCAAAGCCGGTCTAGCTTTCAAGTGTGCGTGTCTCTGTGTGTTCCACTGCCTACAAGTTCCCTTTATATAGGCCTTGTACTCCTGTATGATGTCATAAGGTAGAATCCTGACTGACAACGAAAAGAAGAATCTTCAAGATAGAACTCTCCAGAAAGCTCCGGAAGAATCTGGCAGACTGTAGGACCCTCTAAATGGAACAATCTATGGTTTTCCCAGGCTCTAGTCATTATGTGCCTGCAGCAATGCAGACACATATTAAAATCCTGCATACTTCTTTATTATTATGTGCCTGCAGCAATGCAGACACATTAAAATCCTGCATACTTCTTTATTATTATTATTATTATTATTATTATGTGCCTGCAGCAATGCAGACACATATTAAAATCCTGCATACTTCTTTATTATTATTATGTGCCTGCAGCAATGCAGACACATATTAAAATCCTGCATACTTCTTTATTATTATTATTCCAAGTTCTTCCGAAATCGCTCGGTTCGCTTCTTCTCCCACAATTTTCAACCGATCCCGACACATTACACGTCAAAACGTGCGGCTCGCTTGTGAGGAGTGTGCTATGACTTTACTCAGCGATCCGACTGACAGATTTCCCACAATTCCCAAAAAACATGGACCCCTGAAACCTCGTTATAATGGAAGTCAATGAGAAAATCGGTCTTCCAAAATCGCGCGGTTCGCTACTTCTCCCACAATTTTCAACCGATCCCCACAAATTACACGTCAAAACGTGCGGCTCGCTTGTGAGGAATGTGCTATGACTTCATTCAGTGATCCGACGTACAGATTTCCCACAATTCCCAAAAAACATGGACCTCTGAAACCTTGTTATAATGGAAGTCAATGAGAAAATCGCTCTCATCTTCACCCTCTCGCCTTAAACTCATACACTCACGTAGAAACTCTTTTCCAGCTCTCAAACAAAGAGAAGCATGCCCAAACAACATTAGGAACACCATAGCAACCACCCAGAACACCATAGCAACTCCCTAGCAACGCCCTAGCAACCACCCAAAACACTACAGCAACTGCCTTGCAATGCCCAAGCAACCACCCAGAACACCATAGCAACTGCCTAGCAACGCCTAGCAACCACCCAGAACACCATAGCAACTGCCTAGCAACGCCCTAGCAAACACCCAGAACACAAAAGCAACCGCCTAGCAATGCCCTAGCAACAACCCAGAACACCATAGCAACCGCCTAGCAACCACCCAGAACACCAGAGCAACTACCTCGCAACGCCCAGCAACCACCCAGAACACCATAGCAACTGTTTAGCAACGCCCAAGCAACGACACAGAACACCATAGCAACCGCCTAGCAACCGCCCAGAACACCACAGCAACTGCCTAGGAACGCCCTAGCAACCACCCAGAACACCATAGCAACCGCCTAGCAACCACCCAGAACACCATAGCAACCGCCTAGCAACATCCTAGCAACCACCCCGAACACCATAGCAACTGCCTAGCAACGCCCTAGCAACCACCCAGAACACCATAGCAACACCCTAGCAACCACCCAAAACACCATAGCAACCGCCTAGCAACGTCCTAGCAATGACACAGAACACCATAGCAACTGCCTAGCAACCACCCAGAACACCATAGCAACCGCCTAGCAACGCCCTAGCAACCACCCAGAACACCATAGCAACCGCCTAGCAATGCCGGAGCAACCACCCAGAACACCATAGCAACCGCCTCGCAACCACCCCCAACACCATAACAACCGCCTAGCAACACCCTAGCAACGACCCAGAACACCATAGCAACCGCCTAGCAACCACCCAGAACACCATAGCAACCGCCTAGCAACGCCCTAGCAACCACCCAGAACACCATAGCAACCGCCTAGCAACGCCCTAGCAACCACCCAGAACACCATAGCAACTGCCTAGCAACGCCCTAGCAACCACCCAGAACACCATAGCAACCGCCTAGCAACAACCCAGAACACCATAGCAACTGCCTAGCAACGCCCTAACAACCACCAAGAACACCATAGCAACTGCCTAACAATGCCCTGGCAACCCCCCAGAACACCATAGCAACCACCTAGCAACCACCCAGAACACCATAACAACCGCCTAGCAACCGCCTAGCAACCACCCAGAACACCATAGCAACTGCCTAGCAATGCCCTAGCAACCACTTAGAACACCATAGCAACGCCCTAGCAACCACCCAAAACACCATAGCAACCGCCTAACAACACCCTAGCAACAAACCAGAACACCATAGCAACTGCCTAGCAACCACCCAGAACACCATAGCAACCGCCTAGCAACGCCCTAGCAACCACCCAGAACACCATAGCAACCGCCTAGCAACGCCCCAGCAACCACCAAGAACACCATAGCAACTGCCTAGCAACCACCCAGAACACCATAGCAACCGCCTTGCAACACCCTAGCAACCACCTAGAACACCATAGCAACCGCCTAGCAACACCCTAGCAACCACCCAGAACACCAAAGCAACTGCCTAGCAACGCCATAGCAACCACCCAGAACACCATAGCAACTGTTTAGCAACGCCCAAGCAACCACCCAGAACACCATAGCAACCGCCTAGTAACCGCCCAGAACACCACAGCAACTGCCTAGCAACGCCCTAGCAACCACCCAGAACACCATAGCAACCGCTGAGCAACCACCCAGAACACCATAGCAACCGCCTAGCAACGCCCTAGCAAACACCCAGAACACAAAAGCAACCGCCTAGCAATGCCCTAGCAACAACCCAGAACACCATAGCAACCGCCTGGCAACCACCCAGAACACCAGAGCAACTACCTCGCAACGCCCAGCAACCACCCAGAACACCATAGCAACTGTTTAGCAACGCCCAAGCAACGACCCAGAACACCATAGCAACCGCCTAGCAACCGCCCAGAACACCACAGCAACTGCCTAGCAACGCCCTAGCAACCACCCAGAACACCATAGCAACCGCCTAGCAACCACCCAGAACACCACAGCAACCGCCTAGCAACGTCCTAGCAACCACCCCGAACACCATAGCAACTGCCTAGCAACGCCCTAGCAACCACCCAGAACACCATAGCAACACCCTAGCAACCACCCAAAACACCATAGCAACCCGCCGAGCAACGTCCTAGCAATGACACAGAACACCATAGCAACTGCCTAGCAACCACCCAGAACACCATAGCAACCGCCTAGCAACGCCCTAGCAACCACCCAGAACACCATAGCAACCGCCTAGCAACCACCCAGAACACCATAGCAACCGCCTAGCAACATCCTAGCAACCACCCCGAACACCATAGCAACTGCCTAGCAACGCCCTAGCAACCACCCAGAACACCATAGCAACACCCTAGCAACGACCCAAAACACCATAGCAACCGCCTAGCAACGTCCTAGCAATGACACAGAACACCATAGCAACTGCCTAGCAACCACCCAGAACACCATAGCAACCGCCTAGCAACGCCCTAGCAACCACCCAGAACACCATAGCAACCGCCTAGCAATGCCTTAGCAACCACCCAGAACACCATAGCAACGCCCTAGCAACCACCCAGAACACCATAGCAACCGCCTAGCAACACCCTAGCAACGACCCAGAACACCATAGCAACCGCCTAGCAACCACCCAGAACACCATAGCAACCGCCTAGCAACGCCCTAGCAACCACCCAGAACACCATAGCAACCGCCTAGCAACGCCCTAGCAACCACCCAGAACACCATAGCAACTGCCTAGCAACGCCCTAGCAACCACCCAGAACACCATAGCAACCGCCTAGCAACAACCCAGAACACCATAGCAACTGCCTAGCAACGCCCTAACAACCACCAAGAACACCATAGCAACTGCCTAACAATGCCCTGGCAACCACCCAGAACACCATAGCAACCGCCTAGCAACCACCCAGAACACCATAGCAACTGCCTAGCAACGCCCTAGCAACCACTTAGAACACCATAGCAACCGCCGAGCAACCACCCAGAACACCATAGCAACCGCCTAGCAACGCACTAGCAACCCCCCAGAACACCATAGCAACCACCCAGAACACCATAACAACCGCCTAGCAACGCCCTAGCAACCACCCAGAACACCATAGCAACTGCCTAGCAACGCCCTAGCAACCACTCAGAACACCATAGCAACGCCCTAGCAACCACCCAAAACACCATAGCAACCGCCTAGCAACGTCCTAGCAAGGACCCAGAACACCATAGCAACTGCCTAGCAACCACCCAGAACACCATAGCAACCGCCTAGCAACGCCCTAGCAACCACCCAGAACACCATAGCAACCGCCTAGCAACGCCCTAGCAACGACCCAGAACACCATAGCAACCGCCTAGCAACCACCCAGAACACCATAGCAACCGCCTAGCAACGCCCTAGCAACCACCCAGAACACCATAGCAACCGCCTAGCAACACCCTAGCAACCACCCAGAACACCAAAGCAACTGCCTAGCAACGCCATAGCAACCACCCAGAACACCATAGCAACTGTTTAGCAACGCCCAAGCAACCACCCAGAACACCATAGCAACCGCCTAGTAACCGCCCAGAACACCACAGCAACTGCCTAGCAACGCCTTAGCAACCACCCAGAACACCATAGCAACCGCTGAGCAACCACCCAGAACACCATAGCAACCGCCTAGCAACGCCCTAGCAAACACCCAGAACACAAAAGCAACCGCCTAGCAATGCCCTAGCAACAACCCAGAACACCATAGCAACCGCCTGGCAACCACCCAGAACACCAGAGCAACTACCTTGCAACGCCCAGCAACCACCCAGAACACCATAGCAACTGTTTAGCAACGCCCAAGCAACGACCCAGAACACCATAGCAACCGCCTAGCAACCGCCCAGAACACCACAGCAACTGCCTAGCAACGCCCTAGCAACCACCCAGAACACCATAGCAACCGCCTAGCAACCACCCAGAACACCAAAGCAACCGCCTAGCAACGTCCTAGCAACCACCCCGAACACCATAGCAACTGCCAAGCAACGCCCTAGCAACCACCCAGAACACCATAGCAACACCCTAGCAACCACCCAAAACACCATAGCAACCCGCCGAGCAACGTCCTAGCAATGACACAGAACACCATAGCAACTGCCTAGCAACCACCCAGAACACCATAGCAACCGCCTAGCAACGCCCTAGCAACCACCCAGAACACCATAGCAACCGCCTAGCAATGCCTTAGCAACCACCCAGAACACCATAGCAACGCCCTAGCAACCACCCAGAACACCATAGCAACCGCCTAGCAACGCCCTAGCAACCACCCAGAACACCATAGCAACCGGCTAGCAACACCCTAGCAACCACCCAGAACACCATAGCAACATCCTAGCAACGCCATAGCAACCACCCAGAACACCATAGCAACTGTTTAGCAACGCCCAAGCAACCACCCAGAACACCATAGCAGCTGCCTAGTAATCGCCCAGAACACCACAGCAACTGCCTAGCAACGCCCTAGCAACCACCCAGAACACCATAGCAACCGCTGAGCAACCACCCAGAACACCATAGCAACCGCCTAGCAACGTCCAAGCAACCACCCCGAACACCATAGCAACTGCCTAGCAACGCCCTAGCAACCACCCAGAACACCATAGCAACGCCCTAGCAACCACCCAAAACACCCTAGCAACCACCTAGCAACGTCCTAGCAATGACACAGAACACCATAGCAACTGCCTAGCAACCACCCAGAACACCATAACAACAGTCTAGCAACGCCCTACCAACCACCCAGAACATGATATCTACTGCATACCAGAACGCTGGCAACCATCTCCAACACTGTACTCGTAGAGCAGCAGGCACATTCAAAATTTCTACTGGAATTTTCTAGTTATTATTATTATTCCAAGTTCTTCTGAAATCGCTCGGTTCGCTTCTTCTCCCACAATTTTCAACCGATCCCAACACATTACACGTCAAAACGTGCGGCTCGCTTGTGAGGAGTGTGCTATGACTTTACTCAGCGATCCGACTGACAGATTTCCCACAATTCCGAAAAAACATGGACCTCTAGCAACCACCTAGAACACCATAGCAACCGCCTAGCAACCACCCAGAACACCGTAGCAACTGCCTAGCAACGCCCTCGCAATCACCCAGAACACCATAGCAACTGCCTAGTAACGCCCAAGCAACCACCCGGAACACCATAGCAACGCCCTAGCAACCACCAAGAACACCATAGCAACCACCTAGGAACCAACCAGAACACCATAGCAACTGCCTAGCAACACCCTCGCAACCACCCAGAACACCATAGCAACTGCCTAGCAACGCCGTAGCAACCACCCAGAACACCAGAGCAACCGTCTTGCAATGCCCCAGCAACCACCCAGAAAACCATAGCAACTGCCTAGCAACGCACTAGCAACCACCCAGAACACCATAGCAACGGCCTAGCAACACCATAGCAACCACCCAGAACACCATAGCAACCGACTAGCAACGCCCTAGCAACCACCTAGAACACCATAGCAACCACCTTGCAACCACGCAGAACACCATAGCAACTGCCTTGCAACACCCTAGCAACCACTCAGAACACCATAGGAACTGCCTAGCCACGCCCTAGCAACCACTCAGAACACCATAGCAACTGCCTAGTAACACCCTAGCAACCACCCAGAACACCATAGCAACCGCCAAGCAACCGCCAAGCAATGCCCTAGCAACCACCCTGAACACCATAGCAAGTGCCTATCAATGCCCTAGCTACCACCCAGAACATGATGTCAACTGCGTACCAGAACGTTGGCAAGCACCTCCAACACTGTACTCGTAGACTAGCAGGCACATTCAAAATTTCTGCTGGAATTTTCTAGTTATTCCAAGTTCTTCCGAAATCGCTCGGTTCGCTTCTTCTCCCACAATTTTCAACCGATCCCCACACATTACACGTCAAAACGTGCGGCTCGCTTGTGAGGAGTGTGCTATGACTTTACTCAGCGATCCGACTGACAGATTTCCCACAATTCCCAAAAAACATGGACCCCTGAAACCTCGTTATAAAGGCAGTCAATGAGAAAATCGGTCTTCCAAAATCGCGCGGTTCGCTACTTCTCCCGCAATTTTCACCCGATCCCCACAAATTACACGTCAAAACGTGCGGCTCGCTTGTGAGGAATGTGCTATGACTTTATTCAGTGATCCGACTTACAGATTTCCCACAATTCCCAAAAAACATGGACCTCCATAGCAACCGCCTAGCAACCACCCAGAACACCATAGCAACTGCCGAGCAACCACCCAGAACACCATAACAACTGCCTAGCAACGCCCTGGCAACCACCCAGAACACCATATCAACGCCCTAGCAACAGCCCAGAACACCATAGCAACCGCTTAGCAATGCCCTAGCAACCACCCAGAACACCAAAGCAACCGCCTAGCAACCACCCAGAACATCATAGCAACAGCCTAGCAACCACCCAGAACACCAGAGCAACCGCCTAGTAACCACCCAGAACACCATAGCAACACCATAGCAACCACCCAGAACACCATAGCAACCGACTAGCAACGTCCTAGCAACCACCTAGAACACCATAGCAACCACCTTGCAACCACGCAGAACACCATAGCAACTGCCTTGCAACACCCTAGCAACCACTCAGAACACCATAGGAACTGCCTAGCCACGCCCTAGCAACCACTCAGAACACCATAGCAACTGCCTAGTAACACCCTAGCAACCACCCAGAACACCATAGCAACCGCCAAGCAATGCCCTAGCAACCACCCTGAACACCATAGCAACTGCCTATCAATGCCCTAGCTACCACCCAGAACATGATGTCAACTGCGTACCAGAACGTTGGCAAGCACCTCCAACACTGTACTCGTAGACTAGCAGGCACATTCAAAATTTCTGCTGGAATTTTCTAGTTATTCCAAGTTCTTCCGAAATCGCTCGGTTCGCTTCTTCTCCCACAATTTTCAACCGATCCCGACACATTACACGTCAAAACGTGCGGCTCGCTTGTGAGGAGTGTGCTATGACTTTACTCAGCGATCCGACTGACAGATTTCCCACAATTCCCAAAAAACATGGACCCCTGAAACCTCGTTATAAAGGCAGTCAATGAGAAAATCGGTCTTCCAAAATCGCGCGGTTCGCTACTTCTCCCGCAATTTTCACCCGATCCCCACAAATTACACGTCAAAACGTGCGGCTCGCTTGTGAGGAATGTGCTATGACTTTATTCAGCGATCCGACTTACAGATTTCCCACAATTCCCAAAAAACATGGACCTCCATAGCAACCGCCTAGCAACCGCGCAGGACACCATAGCAACTGCCTAGCAACGCCCTAGCAACAACCCAGAACACCTAGCAACCACCCAGAACACCATAGCAACTGCCTGGCAACGCCCTAGCAACCACCCAGAACACCATAGCAACCGCCTAGCAACCACCCAGGACACCAAAGCAACTGCCTAGCAACGCCCTAGCAACAACCCAGAACACCTAGCAATCGCCAAGCAACCACCCAGAACACCATAGCAACTGCCTGGCAACGCCCTAGCAACCACCCAGAACACCATAGCAACCGCCTAGCAACCACCCAGAACACCATAGCAACTGCCTAGCAACGCCCTAGCAACCACCCAGAACACCATAGCAACTGCCGAGCAACCACCCAGAACACCATAACAACTGCCTAGCAACGCCCTGGCAACCACCCAGAACACCATATCAACGCCCTAGCAACAGCCCAGAACACCATAGCAACCGCTTAGCAATGCTCTAGCAACCACACAGAACACCAAAGCAACCGCCTAGCAACCACCCAGAACATCATAGCAACCGCCAAGCAACCACCCAGAACACCATAGCAACCGCCTAGTAACCACCCAGAACACCATAACAACCGCCTACCAACCACCCCGAACACCATAGCAACCGCCTCGCCACGCCCTACAAACCCCCCAGAACACCATAGCAACTGCCTAGCAATGCCCTAGCAACCACCCAGAACACCATAGCAACGCCCTAGCAACCACCAAGAACACCATAGCAACCGCCGAGCAACCACCAAAAACACCATAGCAACCGCCTAGCAACACCCTAGCAACCACCCATAACCCACAGCAACTGCTTAGCAATAACCTAGCCAACAGGCAGAACACCATAGCAACTGCCTAGCAACGCCCTAGCAACCACCTAGAACACCATAGCAACCGCCTAGCAACCACCCAAAACACCATAGCAACCGCCTAGCAACACCCTAGCAACCACCCATAACCCATAGCAACTGCTTAGCAATAACCTAGCAAGCACCCAGAACACCATTGCAGCCGCCTAGCAACCACCCAGAACACCATAGCAACTGCCTAGAAACCACCCAGAACACCATAGCAACTGCCTAGTAACGCCCTAGCAACCACCCAGAACACCATAGCAACCGCCTAGCAACGCCCCAGCAACCACCCAGAACACCATAGAAACCGCCTAGCAACGCCCTAGCAACCACTTAGAACACCATAGCAACCGCCTAGCAACCACCCAGAACACCATAGCAACCGCCTAGCAACGCCCTAACAACCACCCAGAACACCATAGCAACTGGCTAGTAACGCCCTAGCAACCACCCAGAACACCATAGCAACCGCCTAGCAACGCCCTAGCAACCACCCAGAACACCATAGAAACCGCCTAGCAACGCCCTAGCAACCACTTAGAACACCATAGCAACCGCCTAGCAACCACCCAGAACACCATAGCAACCGCCTAGCAACGCCCTAACAACCACCCAGAACACCATAGCAACCGCCTAGCAACGCCCTAACAACCACCCAGAACACCATAGCAACCGCCTAGCAACCCCCTGGCAACCACCCAGAACACCATAGCAACCGCCTACCAACCACCCAGAACACCACAGCAACTGCCTAGCAACGCCCTAACAACCACCTAGAACACCATAGCAACTGCCTAGCAACGCCCTGGCAACCACCCAGAACACCAAAGCAACCACCTAGCAACCACCCAGAACACCATAGCAACTGCCTAGCAACTCCCAAGAAACCACTTAGAACACCATAGCAACCACCAAGCAACCACCCAGAACACCATAGCAACCGCCTAGCAATGCCCTAGCAACCACCCAGAACACCATAGCAACCGCCTCGCAACCACCCAGAACACCATAGCAACTGCCTAGCAACGCCCTAGCAACCAACAAGAACACCATAGCAACCGCCTAGCAACCACCCAGAACACCATAGCAACTGCCTAGCAACGGCCTAGCAACCACCCAGAACACCATAGCAACCACCCAGAACACCATAACAACTGCCTAGCAACACCCTAGCAACTACCTAGAACACCATAGCAACCGCCTAGCAAAGACCCAGAACACCATAGCAACCGCCTAGCAATGCCCTAGCAACCACTTGGAACACCATAGCAACCGCCTAGCAACCACCCAGAACACCATAGCAACCGCCTAGCAACGCCCTAGCAACCACCCAGAACACCATAGCAACGCCCTAGCAACCACCCAGAACACCATAGCAACTGCCTAGCAACGGCCTAGCAACCACCCAGAACACCATAGCAACCACCCAGAACACCATAACAACTGCCTAGCAACACCCTAGCAACTACGTAGAACACCATAGCAACCGCCTAGCAAAGCCCCAGAACACCATAGCACCCGCCTAGCAATGCCCTAGCAACCACTTGGAACACCATAGCAACCGCCTAGCAACCACCCAGAACACCATAGCAACCGCCTAGCAACGCCCTAGCAACCACCCAGAACACCATAGCAACGCCCTAGCAACCACCCAGAACACCATAGCAACTGCCTAGCAACGGCCTAGCAACCACCCAGAACACCATAGCAACCACCCAGAACACCATAACAACTGCCTAGCAACACCCTAGCAACTACCCAAAACACCATAGAAACCGCCTAGCAATGCCCTAGCAACCACTTGGAACACCATAGCAACCGCCTAGCAACCACCCAGAACACCATAGCCACCGCCTAGCAACGCCCTAACAACCACCCAGAACACCATAGCAACTGCCTAGTAACGACCTAGCAACAACCCAGAACACCATAGCAACCGCCTAGCAACGCCCTAGCAACCACCCAGAACACCATCGAAACCGCCTAGCAACGCCCTAGCAACCACTTAGAACACCATAGCAACCGCCTAGCAACCACCCAGAACACCATAGCAACCGCCTAGCAACGCCCTAACAACCACCCAGAACACCATAGCAACCGCCTAGCAACGCCCTAACAACCACCCAGAAAACCATAGCCACCGCCTAGCAACGCCCTGGCAACCACCCAGAACACCATAGCAACCACCTAGCAACAACCCAAAACACCATAGCAACCGCCTAGCAACGCCCTAGCAACCACTTAAAACACCATAGCAACCACCTAGTTACCACCCAGAACACCATAGCAACCACCTAGCAACCACCCAGAACACCATAGCAACTGCCTAGCAACGCCCAAGCAACCACTTAGAACACCATAGCAACCGCCTAGCAACCACCCAGAACACCATAGCAACCGCCTAGCAACGCCCTAGCAACCACCCAGAACACCATAGCAACCGCCTAGCAACCACCCAGAACACCATAGCAACTGCCTAGCAACGCCCTAGCAACCACCCAGAACACCATAGAAACCGCCTAGCAACGCCCTAGCAACCACTTAGAACACCATTGCAACCGCCTAGCAACCACCCAAAACACCACAGCAACCGCCTAGCAACGCCCTAGCAACCACCTAGAACACCATAGCAACCGCCTAGCAACCACCCAAAACACCATAGCAACTGCCTAGCAACACCCCTGCAATCACCCATAACCCATAGCAACTGCTTAGCAATAACCTAGCAAGCACCCAGAACACCATTGCAACCGCCTAGCAACCACCCAGTACACCATAGCAACTGCCTAGTAACCACCTTGAACACCATAGCAACTGCCTAGTAACGCCCTAGCAACCACCCAGAACACCATAGCAACCGCCTAGCAACGCCCTAGCAACCACCCAGAACACCATAGAAACTGCCTAGCAACGCCCTAGCAACCACTTAGAACACCATAGCAACCGCCTAGCAACCACCCAGAACACCATTGCAACCGCCTAGCAACGCCCTAACAACCACCCAGAACACCATAGCAACCGCCTAGCAACGCCCTAACAACCACCCAGAACACCATAGCAACCGAAGAGCAACGCCCTGGCAACCACCCAGAACACCATAGCAACCACCTAGCAACAACCCAAAACACCATAGCAACCGCCTAGCAACGCCCTAGCAACCACTTAAAACACCATAGCAACCACCTAGTTAGCACCCAGAACACCATAGCAACCACCTACCAACCACCCAGAACACCATAGCAACTGCCAAGCAACGCCCAAGCAACCACTTAGAACACCATAGCAACCGCCTAGCAACCACCCACAACAACATAGCAACCGCATAGCAACGCCCTAGCAACCATCCAGAACACCATAGCAACCGCCTAGCAACCACCCAGAACACCATAGCAACTGCCTAGCAACGCCCTAGCAACCACCCAGAACACCATAGAAACCGCCTAGCAACGCCCTAGCAACCACTTAGAACACCATTGCAACCGCCTAGCAACCACCCAGAACACCATCGCAACCGCCTAGCAACGCCCTAGCAACCACCTAGAACACCATAGCAACCGCCTAGCAACCACCCAAAACACCATAGCAACTGCCTAGCAACACCCTAGCAACCACCCATAACCCATAGCAACTGCTTAGCAATAACCTAGCAAGCACCCAGAACACCATTGCAACCGCCTAGCAACCACCCAGTACACCATAGCAACTGCCTAGTAACCACCTAGAACACCATAGCAACTGCCTAGTAACGCCCTAGCAACCACCCAGAACACCATAGCAACCGCCTAGCAACGCCCTAACAACCACCCAAAACACCAAAGCAACCGCCTAGCAACGCCCTAGCAACCACTTAGAACACCATAGCAACCGCCTAGCAACCACCCAGAACACCATAGCAACCACCTAGCAACGCCCTAGCAACCACCCAGAACACCATAGCAACCGCCTAGCAACCACCCAGAACACCATAGCAACCGCCTAGCAACGCCCTAGCAACCACCCAGAACACCATAGCAACCGCCTAGCAACGCCCTAGCAACCACCCAGAACACCAAAGCAACGCCCTAGACACAGCCCAACACACCATAGCAACCCCCTAGCCACCCCCTAGCAACGAACCAGAACACCATAGCAACTGCCTAGCAACCCCCCAGAACACCATAGCAACCAACTAGCAACCACCCAGGACACCATAGCAACCGCCTAGCAACGCTCTAGCAACGACCCAGAACACCATAGCAACGCCCTAACAACCACCCAGAACACCATAGCAACCGCCTAGCAACCACCCAGAACACCATAACAACCGCCTAGCAACGCCCTAGCAACGACCCAGAACACGAGAGCAACCGCCTAGCAATGCCCTAGCAACCACCTAGAACACCATAGCAACCGCCAAGCAACGCCCTAGCAACCACTTAGAAAACCATAGCAACCGCCTACCAACCACCCAGAACACCACAGCAACTGCCTAGCAACGCCCTAACAACCACCTAGAACACCATAGCAACTGCCTAGCAACGCCCTGGCAACCACCCAGAACACCAAAGCAACCACCTAGCAACCACCCAGAACACCATAGCAACTGCCTAGCAACGCCCAAGAAACCACTTAGAACACCATAGCAACCACCAAGCAACCACCCAGAACACCATAGCAACCGCCTAGCAATGCCCTAGCAACCACCCAGAACACCATAGCAACCGCCTCGCAACCACCCAGAACACCATAGCAACTGCCTAGCAACGCCCTAGCAACCACCAAGAACACCATAGCAACCGCCTAGCAACCACCCAGAACACCATAGCAACTGCCTAGCAACGGCCAAGCAACCACCCAGAACACCATAGCAACCACCCAGAACACCATAACAACTGCCTAGCAACACCCTAGCAACTACCTAGAACACCATAGCAACCGCCTAGCAAAGACCCAGAACACCATAGCAACCGCCTAGCAACGCCCTAGCAACCACCCAAAACACCATAGCAACCGCCTAGCAATGCCCTAGCAACCACTTGGAACACCATAGCAACCGCCTAGCAACCACCCAGAACACCATAGCAACCGCCTAGCAACGCCCTAGCAACCACCCAGAACACCATAGCAACGCCCTAGCAACCACCCAGAACACCATCGCAACCGCCTAGCAATGCCCTAGCAACCACTTGGAAAACCATAGCAACCGCCTAGCAACCACCCAGAACACCATAGCACGCGCCTACCAACGCCCTAACAACCACCCAGAACACCATAGCAACCGCCTAGCAACCACCCAGAACACCTAAGCAACCGCCTAGCAACGCCCTAACAACCACCCAGAACACCATAGCAACCGCCTAGCAACGCCCTGGCAACCACCCAGAACACCATAGCAACCACCTAGCAATCACCCAAAACACCATAGCAACCGCCTAGCAATGCCCTAGCAACCACTAAAAACACCATAGCAACCGCCTAGCAACCACCCAGAACACCATAGCAACCACTTAGCAACGCCCTAGCCACCACTCAGAACACCATTGCAACCGCCTAGCAACCACCCAGAACACCTTAGCAACCGCCTAGCAACGCCCTAACCACCACCCAGAACACCATAGCAATCAGTAGCAACGCCCTGACAACCACCCAGAACACCATAGCCACCACCTAGCAACCACCAAAAACACCATAGCAACCGCCTAGCAACGCCCTAGCAACCACTAAAAACACCATAGCAACCACCTCGCAACCACCCAGAACACCATAGCAACTGCCTAGCAACGCCCTAGCAACACCCAGAACACCATAGCAACCGCCTAGCAACCACCCAGAACACCATAGCAACCGCCAAGCAAAGCCCTAGCAACCACCCAGAACACCATTGCAACTGCCTAGCAACGCCCTAGCAACCACCCAGAACACCATAGCAACGCCCTAGCAAGCGCCCAAAACACCATAGCAACCACCTAGCAACACCCTAGCAACGACCAAGAACACCATAGAAACTGCCTAGCAACCACCCAGAACACCATAGCAACCGCCTAGCAACCACCCAGAACACCATAGCAACCGCCTAGCAACGCTCTAGCAACCACCCAGAACACCATAGCAACGCCCTAGCAACCACCCGGAACACCATAGCAACCGCCTAGCAATGCCCCAGCAACCACCCAGATAACCATAGCAACCGCCTAGCAACGCCCTAGCAACCACTTAGAACACCATAGCAACCGCCTAGCAGCCAACCAGAACACCATAGCAACTGCCTAGCAACGCCCTCACAACCGCCTAGAACACCATAGCAACTGCCTAGCAACGCCCTGGCAACCAGCCAGAACACCATAGCAACCACCTAGCAACCACCCAGAACACCATAGCAACTGCCTAGCAATGCCCAAGCAACCACTTAGAACACCATAGCCACCGCCTAGCAACCACCCAGAACACCATAGCAACCGCCTAGTAACGCCCTAGCAACCACCCAGAACACCATAACAACCGCCTGGCAACCACCCAGAACACCATAGCAACTGCCTAGCAACGCCCTAGCAACCACCTAGAACACCATAGCAACCGCCTAGCAACCACCCAGAACACCATAGCAACTGCCTAGCAACGGCCTAGCAACCACCCAGAACACCATAGCAACTGCCTAGCAACACCCTAGCAACTACCTAGAACACCAAAGCAACCGCCTAGCAACCACCCAGAACACCATCGCAACCACCTAGCAACGCCCTAGCAACCACCCAGAACACCATAGCAACTGCCTAGCAACGCCCCAGCAACCACCCAGAACACCATAGCAACTGCCTAGCAACGCCATAGCAACCACCCAGAAGACCGTAACAACCACCTAGCAATGCCCTAGGAACCTTCCAGAACATCATCACAACAGTCTAGCAACGCCCTACCAACCACCCAGAACATGATATCTACTGCATACCAGAACGCTGGCAACCATCTCCAACATTGTACTCGTAGAGCAGCAGGCACATTCAAAATTTCTGCTGGAATTATCTAGTTATTATTATTATTATTATTATTATTATTAGTCCAAGTTCTTCCGTAATCACACGGTTCGCTACTTCTCCCACAATTTTCACCCGATCCCCACACGTTACACGTCAAAACGTTCGGCTCGCTTGTGCGGAGTGTGCTATGACTTTTACTCAGCGATCCGACTTACAGATTTCCCACAATTCCCAAAAAACATGGACCTCTGAAACCTAGTTATAATGGAAATCAATGAGAAAATCGTTCTCATCTTCACCCTCTCGCCTTGAACTCAGACACTCACATAGAAACTCTTTTCCAACTCTCAAAGACAAGCAATGCCCAAACAACATTAGGAACACCATAGCAACCACCCAGAACACCATAGCAACGCCCTAGCAACCACCCAGAACACCATAGCAAGCGCCCAGCAACCACCCAGAACACCATAGCAACTGCCTAGCAATGCCCAAGCAACCACTCAGAACACCATAGCAACGCCCTAGCAACCACCCAGAACACCATAGCAAGCGCCCAGCAACCACCCAGAACACCATAGCAACTGCATAGCAACGCCCTAGCAACCACCTAGAACACCATAGCAACCGCCTTGCAACCACCCAAAACACCATAGCAACTGCCTAGCAACACCCTAGCAACCACCCAGAACCCATAGCAACTGCTTAGCAATAACCTAGCAAGCACCCAGAACACCATTGCAGCCGCCTAGCAACCACCCCGAACACCATAGCAACTGCCTAGAAACCACCCAGAACACCATTGCAACTGCCTAGTAATGCCCTAGCAACCACCCAGAACACCATAGCAACCGCCTAGCAACGCCCTAGCAACCACCCAGAACACCATAGAAACCGCCTAGCAACGCCCTAGCAACCACTTAGAACACCATAGCAACCGCCTAGCAACCACCCAGAACACCATAGCAACCGCCTAGCAACGCCCCAACAACCACCCAGAACACCATAGCAACCCCCTAGCACCCACCCAGAACCCCATAGCAACCGCCTAGCAACGCCCTAACAACAGCCCAGAACACCATAGCAACCGCCTAGCAACGCCCTGGCAACCACCCAGAACACCATAGCAACCACCTAGCAACCACCCAAAACACCATAGCAACCGCCTAGCAACGCCCTAGCAACCACTTAAAACACCATAGCAACCACCTAGTTACAACCCAGAACACCATAGCAACCACCTAGCAACCACCCAGAACACCATAGCAACTGCCTAGCAACGCCCAAGCAACCGCTTAGAACACCATAGCAACTGCCTAGCAACCACCCAGAACACCATAGCAACCGCCTAGCAACGCCTTAGCAACCACCCAGAACACCATAGCAACCGCCTAGCAACCATTCAGAACACCATAGCAACTGCCTAGCAATGCTTTAGCAACCACCCAGAGCACCATAGCAACCGCCTAGCAACGCCCTAGCAACCACTTAGAACACCATTGCAACCGCCTAGCAACCACCCAGAACACCATAGCAACCGCCTAGCAACGCCCTAGCAACCACCTAGAACACCATAGCAAGCGCCTAGCAACCACCCAAAACACCATAGCAACTGCCTAGCAACACCCTACCAACCACCCATAACCCATAGCAACTGCTTAGCAATAACCTAGCAAGCACCCAGAACACCATTGCAACCGCCAAGCAACCACCCAGTACACCATAGCAACTGCCTAGTAACCACCTAGAACACCATAGCAACTGCCTAGTAACGCCCCAGCAACCACCCAGAACACCATAGCAACCGCCCAGCAACGCCCCAGCAACCACCCAGAACCCCATAGCAACCGCCAAGCAACGCCCTAGCAACCACTTAGAACAACATAGCAACCGCCTAGCAACCACCCAGAACACCATAGCAACCGCCTAGCAACGCCCTAGCAACCACCCAGAACACCATAGCACCCGCCCAGCAACCACCAAGAACACGATAGCAACCGCCTAGCAACGCCCTAGCAACCACCCAGAACACCATAGCAACCGCCTAGCAACGCCCTAGCAACCACCCAGAACACCATAGCAACTGCCTAGCAATGCCCTAGCAACCACCCAGAACACCATAGCAACGCCCTAGCAACCACCCAGAATACCATAGCAACCGCCTAGCAACACTCTAGCAACCACTTAGAACACCAATGCAACCACCTAGCAACCACCTAGAACACCATAGCAACCGCCTAGCAACGCCCTAACAACCACCCAGAACACCATAGCAACCGCCTAGCAACCACCTAGAACACCATAGCAACCGGCCAGCAACGCCCTAACAACCACCCAGCACACCATAGCAACCGCCTAGCAACGCCCTAGCAACCACCCAGAACACGATAGCAACCACCAAGCAACCACCCAAAACACCATAGCAACCGCCTAGCAACGCCCTACCAACCACTTAGACACCATAGCAACCGCCTAGCAACCACCCAGAACACCATAGCAACCACCTAGCTACGCCCTAGCAACCACCCAGAACACCATAGCAACCGCCTGGCAACCACCCAGAACACCATAGCAATCGCCTAGCAACGCCCTAGCAACCACCCAGAACACCATAGCAACCGCCTAGCAACGCCCTAGCAACCACCCAGAACACCAAAGCACCGCCCTAGCAACAACCCAACACACCATAGCAACCGACTAGCACCACCCTAGAAACGACCCAGAACACCATAGCAACTGCCTAGCAACCACCCAGAACACCATAGCAACCGCCTAGCAACCACCCAGAACACCATAGCAACCGCCTAGCAACGCTCTAGAAACGACCCAGAACACCATAGCAACGCCCTAACAACCACCCAGCACACCATAGCAACCGCCTTGCAACCACCCAGAACACCATAACAACCGCCTAGCAACACCCGAAGAACAACGACCCAGAACACCATAGCAACCGCCTAGCAATGCCCTAGCAACCACCTAGAACACCATAGCAACCGCCAAGCAACGCCCTAGCAACCACTTAGAAAACCATAGCAACCGCCTACCAACCACTCAGAACACCACAGCAACTGCCTAGCAACGCCCTAACAACCACCTAGAACACCATACCAACTGCCTAGCAACGCCCTAGCAACCACCCAGTACACCAAAGCAACCACCTAGCAACCACCCAGAACACCATAGCAACTGCCTTGCAATGCCCAACCCACCACTTAGAACACCATAGCAACCGCCAAGCAACCACCCAGAACACCATCGCAACTGCCTAGCAACGGCCTAGCAACCACCCAGAACACCATAGCAACTGCCTAGCAACACCCTAGCAACTACCTAGAACACCAAAGCAACCGCCTAGCAACCACCCAGAACACCATCGCAACCACCTAGCAACGCCCTAGCAACCACCTAGAACACCATAGCAACTGCCTAGCAACGCCCTTCCAACCACCCAGAACACCAATGCAACCGCCTAGCAACGTCCTAGCAACAACCCCGAACACCATAGCAACCGCCTAGCAACCACCCAGAACACCATAGCAACTGCCTAGCAACGGCCTAGCAACCACCCAGAACACCATCGCAACCACCCAGAACACCATAACAACTGCCTAGCAACACCCTAGCAACTACCTAGAACACCATAGCAACCGCCTAGCAAAGACCCAGAACACCATAGCAACCGCCTAGCAACGCCTTAGCAACCACCCAAAACACCAGAGCAACCGCCTAGCAATGCCCTAGCAACCACTTGGAACACCATAGCAACCGCCTAGCAACCACCCAGAACACCATAGCAACCGCCTAGCAACGCCCTAGCAACCACCCAGAACACCATAGCAACGCCCTTGCAACCACCCAGAACACCATCGCAACCGCCTAGCAATGCCCTAGCAACCACTTGGAACACCATAGCAACCGCCTGGCAACCACCCAGAACACCATAGCAACCGCCTAGCAACGCCCTAGCAACCACCCAGAACACCATAGCAACCGCCTAGCAACCACCCAGAACACCTTAGCAACCGCCTAGCAACGCCCTAACAACCACCCAGAACACCATAGCAACCGCCTAGCAACGCCCTGGCAACCACCCAGAACACCATAGCAACCACCTAGCAACCACCCAAAACACCATAGCAACCGCCTAGCAACGCCCTAGCAACCACTAAAAACACCATAGCAACCGCCTAGCAACCACCCAGAACACCATAGCAACCACTTTGCAACGCCCTAGCCACCACTCAGAACACCATAGCAACCGCCTAGCAACCACCCAGAACACCTTAGCAACCGCCTAGCAACGCCCTAACCACCACCCAGAACACCATAGCAATCAGTAGCAACGCCCTGACAACCACCCAGAACACCATAGCCACCACCTAGCAACCACCAAAAACACCATAGCAACCGCCTAGCAACGCCCTAGCAACCACTAAAAACACCATAGCAACCGCCTAGCAACCACCCAGAACACCATAGCAACCACTTAGCAACGCCCTAGCCACCACCCAGAACACCATAGCAACCGCCTAGCAACCACCCAGAACACCATAGCAACCGCCTAGCAACGCCCTAGCAACCACCCAGAACACCATAGCAACCGCCCAGCAACGCCCTAGCAACCACCCAGAACACCATAGCAACGCCCTAGCAACCACCCAAAACACCATAGCAACCACCTAGCAACACCCTTGCAACGACCAAGAACACCATAGAAACTGCCTAGCAACCACCCAGAACACCATAGCAACCCCCTAGCAACCACCCCGAACACCATAGCAACCGCCTAGCAACGCTCTAGCAACCACCCAGAACACCATAGCAACGCCCTAGCAACCACCCGGAACACCATAGCAACCGCCTAGCAATGCCCCAGCAACCACCCAGATAACCATCGCAACCGCCTAGCAACGCCCTAGCAACCACTTAGAACACCATAGCAACCGCCTAGCAGCCAACCAGAACACCATAGCAACTGCCTAGCAACGCCCTAACAACCGCCCAGAACACCATAGCAACTGCCTAGCAACGCCCTGGCAACCAGCCAGAACACCATAGCAACCACCTAGCAACCACCCAGAACACCATAGCAACTGCCTAGCAATGCCCAAGCAACCACTTAGAACACCATAGCCACCGCCTAGCAACCACCCAGAACACCATAGCAACCGCCTAGTAACGCCCTAGCAACCACCCAGAACACCATAACAACCACCTGGCAACCACCCAGAACACCATAGCAACTGCCTAGCAACGCCCTAGCAACCACCTAGAACACCATAGCAACCGCCTAGCAACCACCCAGAACACCATAGCAACTGCCTAGCAACGGCCTAGCAACCACCCAGAACACCATAGCAACTGCCTAGCAACACCCTAGCAACTACCTAGAACACCAAAGCAACCGCCTAGCAACCACCCAGAACACCATCGCAACCACCTAGCAACGCCCTAGCAACCACCCAGAACACCATAGCAACTGCCTAGCAACGCCCCAGCAACCACCCAGAACACCATAGCAACTGCCTAGCAACGCCATAGCAACCACCCAGAAGACCGTAACAACCACCTAGCAATGCCCTAGGAACCTTCCAGAACATCATCACAACAGTCTAGCAACGCCCTACCAACCACCCAGAACATGATATCTACTGCATACCAGAACGCTGGCAACCATCTCCAACATTGTACTCGTAGAGCAGCAGGCACATTCAAAATTTCTGCTGGAATTATCTAGTTATTATTATTATTATTATTATTATTATTATTCCAAGTTCTTCCGTAATCGCACGGTTCGCTACTTCTCCCACAATTTTCACCCGATCCCCACACGTTACACGTCAAAACGTTCGGCTCGCTTGTGCGGAGTGTGCTATGACTTTTACTCAGCGATCCGACTTACAGATTTCCCACAATTCCCAAAAAACATGGACCTCTGAAACCTAGTTATAATGGAAATCAATGAGAAAATCGTTCTCATCTTCACCCTCTCGCCTTGAACTCAGACACTCACATAGAATATCTTTTCCAACTCTCAAAGACAAGCAATGCCCAAACAACATTAGGAACACCATAGCAACCACCCAGAACGCCCTAGCAACCACCCAGAACACGAAAGCAACTGCCTAGCAACACTCTAGCAACCACCCAGAACACTACAGCAACTGCCTTGCAACGCCCTAGCAACCACCCAGAACACCATAGCAACTGCCAAGCAACGCCCGAGCAACCACCCAAAACAGCAAAGCAACCGCCTAGCAACGCCGTAGCAACAACCCAGGACACCATAGCAACTGCTTAGCAACGCCCTAGCAACCACCCAGAACACAATAGCAACGCCCTAGCATCCACCCAGAACACCAAAGCAACCGCCCAGTACCCACCCAGAACACCATACCAACCCCTTAGCAACACCCTAGCAGCCACCCAAAACACGATAGCAACCGCCTAGCAATGCCCTACCAACCACCCAAAACACCATAGCAACGCCCCAGCAACTACCCAGAACACCATAGCAACCGCTTAGCAACGCCCTAGCAACCACCCAGAACACCAAAGCAACCCCCTAGCAGCGCCCTAGCAACCACCAAGAACACCATAGCAACGCCCTAACAACCACCCAGAACACCATAGCAACCGCCTAGCAGCCACCCAGAACACCATAGCAACTGCCTAGCAACGCCCTAGCAACAACCCAGAACACCATAGCAACCGCCTAGCAACCACCCAGAACACCATAGCAACTGCCTAGCAACGCCCAATCAACCACCCAGAATACCATAGCAACCGCTTAGCAACGCCCTAGCAACCACCCAGAAAACCATAGCAACCGCCTAGCAATGCCCTATTCACCACCCAGAACATCATAGCAACCGCTTAGCAACGCCCTAGCAACCACCCAGAACACCATAGCAATCTTAGCAACGCCCTAGCAACCACCCAGAACACCATAGCAACCGCCTAGCAACACCCTAGCAAACACCCAGAAAACCAAAGCAACCGCCTAGCAACTACCCAGAACACCATCGCAAATGCCTAGCAACGCCCTAGGAACAATCCAGAACACCATAGCAACCGCCTAGCAACCACCCAGAACACCATAACAACTGCCTACAATGCCCTAGCAACCACCCAGAACACCATAGCAACGCCCTAGCAACCACCCAGAACACCATAGCAAGCTCCCAGCAACCACCCAGAACACCATAGCAACCGCCTAGCAACCACCCAGAACACCATAACAACTGCCTAGCAATGCCCAAGCAACCACTCAGAACACCATAGCAACGCCCTAGCAACCACCCAGAACACCATAGCAACCGCCTTGCAACCACCCAAAACACCATAGCAACTGCCTAGCAACACCCTAGCAACCACCCATAACCCATAGCAACTGCTTAGCAATAACCTAGCCAACACCCAGAACACCAATGCACCCGCCTACCAACCCCCCAGAACACCATAGCCACTGCCTAGAAACCACCCAGAACACCATTGCAACTGCCTAGTAACGCCCTAGCAACCACCCAGAACACCATAGCAACCGCCTAGCAACGCCCTAGCAACCACCCAGAACACCATAGCAACCGCCTAGCAGCGCCCTAGCAACAACCCAGAACACCATAGCAACGCCCTAACAACCACCCAGAACACCATAGCAACCGCCTAGCAGCCACCCAGAACACCATAGCAACTGCCTAGCAACCCCCTAGCAACAACCCAGAACACCATAGCAACCGCCTACCAACCCCCCAGAACACCATAGCAACTGCCTAGCAACGCCCAATCAACCACCCAGAATACCATAGCAACCGCTTAGCAACGCCCTAGCAACCACCCAGAAAACCATAACAACCGCCTAGCAATGCCCTATTCACCACCCAGAACATCATAGCAACCGCTTAGCAACGCCCTAGCAACCACCCAGAACACCATAGCAAACTTAGCAACGCCCTAGAAACCACCCAGAACACCATAGCAACAGCCTAGCAACACCCTAGCAAACACCCAGAAAACCAAAGCAACCGCCTAGCAACTACCCAGAACACCATCGCAAATGCCTAGCAACGCCCTAGGAACAATCCAGAACACCATAGCACCCGCCTAGCAACCACCCAGAACACCATAACAACTGCCTACAATGCCCTAGCAACCACCCAGAACACCATAGCAACGCCCTAGCAACCACCCAGAACACCATAGCAAGCTCCCAGCAACCACCCAGAACACCATAGCAACCGCCTAGCAACCACCCAGAACACCATAACAACTGCCTAGCAATGCCCAAGCAACCACTCAGAACACCATAGCAACGCCCTAGCAACCACCCAGAACACCATAGCAACCGCCTTGCAACCACCCAAAACACCATAGCAACTGCCTAGCAACACCCTAGCAACCACCCATAACCCATAGCAACTGCTTAGCAATAACCTAGCAAGCACCCAGAACACCATTGCAGCCGCCTAGCAACCACCCAGAACACCATAGCAACTGCCTAGAAACCACCCAGAACACCATTGCAACTGCCTAGTAACGCCCTAGCAACCACCCAGAACACCATAGCAACCGCCTAGCAACGCCCTAGCAACCACCCAGAACACCATAGAAACCGCCTAGCAACGCCCTAGCAACCACTTAGAACACCATAGCAACCGCCTAGCAACCACCCAGAACACCATAGCAACCGCCTAGCAACGCCCTAACAACCACCCAGAACACCATAGCAACCGCCCAGCAACCACACAGAACACCATAGCAACCGCCTAGCAACGCCCTAACAACCACCCAGAACACCATAGCAACCGCCTAGCAACGCCCTGGCAACCACCCAGAACACCATAGCAACCACCTAGCAACCACCCAAAACACCATAGCAACCGCCTAGCAACGCCCTAGCAACCACTTAGAACACCATAGCAACCACCTAGTTACAACCCAGAACACCATAGCAACCACCTAGCAACCACCCAAAACACCATAGCAACTGCCTAGCAACGCCCTAGCAACCACTTAGAACACCATAGTAACCGGCTAGCAACCACCCAGAACACCATAGCAACTGCCTAGCAACGCCCTAGCAACCACCCAGAACACCATAGCAACCGCCTAGCAACCACCCAGAACACCATAGCAACTGCCTAGCAACGCCCTAGCAACCACCCAGAACACCATAGAAACCGCCTAGCAACGCCCTAGCAACCACTTAGAACACCATTGCAACCGCCTAGCAACCACCCAGAACACCATAGCAACCGCCTAGCAACGCCCTAGCAACCACCTAGAACACCATAGCAACCGCCTAGCAACCACCCAAAACACCATAGCAACTGCCTAGCAACACCCTAGCAACCACCCATAACCCATAGCAACTGCTTAGCAATAACCTAGCAAGCACCCAGAACACCATTGCAACCGCCAAGCAACCACCCAGTACACCATAGCAACTGCCTAGTAACCACCTAGAACACCATAGCAACTGCCTAGTAACGCCCTAGCAACCACCCAGAACACCATAGCAACCGCCTAGCAACGCCCGAGCAACCACCCAGAACACCATAGAAACCGCCTAGCAACGCCCTAGCAACCACTTAGAACACCATAGCAACCGCCTAGCAACCACCCAGAACACCATAGCAACAGCCTAGCAATGCCCTAGCAACCTCCCAGAACACCATAGCAACCGCCCAGCAACCACCCAGAACACCATAGCAACCACCTAGCAACGCCCTAGCAACCACCCAGAACACCATAGCAACCGCCTAGCAACGCCCTACCAACCACCCAGAACACCATAGCAACCGCCTAGCAATGCCCTAGCAACCACCCAGAACACCATAGCAACGGCTTAGCAACCACCCAGAATACCATAGCAACCGCCTAGCAACGCCCTAGCAACCACTTAGAACACAAATGCAACCGCCTAGCAACCACCCAGAACACCATAGCAACCGCCTAGCAACGCTCAAACAACCACCCAGAACACCATAGCAACCGCCTAGCAACCACCCAGAACACCATAGCAACCGCCCAGCAACGCCCTAACAACCACCCAGCACACCATAGCCACCGCCTAGCAACGCCCTAGCAACCACCCAAAACACCATAGCAACCACCAAGCAACCACCCAAAACACCATAGCAACCGCCTAGCAACGCCCTACCAACCACTTAGACACCATAGCAACCGCCTAGCAACCACCCAGAACACCACAGCAACCCCCTAGCACCGCCCTAGCAACCACCCAGAACACCATAGCAAACGCCTGGCAACCACCCAGAACACCATAGCAATCGCCTAGCAACGCCCTAGCAACCACCCAGAACACCATAGCAACCGCCTAGCAACGCCCTAGCAACCACCCAGAACACCAAAGCAACGCCCTAGCAACAACCCAAAACACCATAGCAACCGCCTAGCAACACCCTAGCAACGACCCAGAACACCATAGCAACTGCCTAGCAACCACCCAGAACACCATAGCAACCGCCTAGCAACCACCCAGAACACCATAGCAACCGCCTAGCAACGCTCTAGCAACGACCCAGAACACCATAGCAACGCCCTAACAACCACCCAGAACACCATAGCAACCGCCTAGCAACCACCCAGAACACCATAACAACCGCCTAGCAACACCCTAGCAACGACCCAGAACACCATAGCAACCGCCTAGCAATGCCCTAGCAACCACCTAGAACACCATAGCAACCGCCAAGCAACGCCCTAGCAACCACTTAGAAAACCATAGCAACCGCCTACCAACCACCCAGAACACCACAGCAACTGCCTAGCAACGCCCTAACAACCAACTAGAACACCATACCAACTGCCTAGCAACGCCCTAGCAACCACCCAGTACACCAAAGCAACCACCTAGCAACCACCCAGAACACCATAGCAACTGCCTTGCAATGCCCAAGCAACCACTTAGAACACCATAGCAACCGCCAAGCAACCACCCAGAACACCATAGCAACCGCCTAGCAATGCCCTAGCAACCACCGAGAACACCATAGCAACCGCCTCGCAACCACCCAGAACACCATAGCAACTGCCTAGCAACGCCCTTGCAACCACCAAGAACACCACAGCAACCGCCTAGCAACCACCCAGAACACCATAGCAACTGCCTAGCAACGGCCTAGCAACCACCCAGAACACCATCGCAACCACCCAGAACACCATAACAACTGCCTAGCAACACCCTAGCAACTACCTAGAACACCATAGCAACCGCCTAGCAAAGACCCAGAACACCATAGCAACCGCCTAGCAACGCCCTAGCAACCACCCAAAACACCATAGCAACCGCCTAGCAATGCCCTAGCAACCACTTGGAACACCATAGCACCCGCCTAGCAACCACCCAAAACACCATAGCAACCACCTAGCAACGCCCTAGCAACCACCCAGACCACCATAGCAACGCCCTTGCAACCCCCCAGAACACCATCGCAACCGCCTAGCAATGCCCTAGCAACCACTTGGAACACCATAGCAACCGCCTAGCAACCACCCAGAACACCATAGCAACCGCCTAGCAACGCCCTAACAACCACCCAGAACACCTTAGCAACCGCCTAGCAACCACCCAGAACACCTTAGCAACCGCCTAGCAACGCCCTAACAACCACCCAGAACACCATAGCAACAGCCTAGCAACGCCCTGGCAACCACCCAGAACAGCATAGCAACCACCTAGCAACCACCCAAAACACCATAGCAACCGCCTAGCAACGCCCTAGCAACCACTAAAAACACCATAGCAACCACCTAGCAACCACCTACAACACCATAGCAACCACCTAGCAACGCCCTAGCCACCACCCAGAACACCATAGCAACCGCCTAACAACCACCCAGAACACCATAGCAACCGCCTAGCAACGCCCTAGCAACCACCCAGAACACCATAGCAACCGCCTAGCAACGCCCTAGCAACCACCCAGAACACCATAGCAACCGCCTAGCAACGCCCTTGCAACCACTTAGAACACCATAGCAACTGCCTAGCAGCCAACCAGAACACCACAGCAACTGCCTAGCAACGCCCTAACAACCACCTAGAACACCATAGCAACTGCCTAGCAACGCCCTGGCAACCAGCCAGAACACCATAGCAACCACCTAGCAACCACCCAGAACACCATAGCAACTGCCTAGCAATGCCCAAGCAACGACTTAGAACACCATAGCAACTGCCTAGCAACCACCCAGAACACCATAGCAACCGCCTAGTAACGCCCTAGCAACCACCCAGAACACCATAGCAACCGCCTGGCAACCACCCAGAACACCATAGCAACTGCCTAGCAACACCCTAGCAACCACCTAGAACACCATAGCAACCGCCTAGCAACCACCCAGAACACCATAGCAACTGCCTAGCAACGGCCTAGCAACCACCCAGAACACCATAGCAACTGCCTAGCAACACCCTAGCAACTACCTAGAACACCATAGCAACCGCCTAGCAACCACCCAGAACACCATAGCAACCACCTAGCAACGCCCTAGCAACCACCCAGAACACCATAGCAACTGCCTAGCAACGCCCCAGCAACCACCCAGAACACCATAGCAACTGCCTAGCAACGCCATAGCAACCACCCAGAAGACCGTAAGAACCACCTAGCAATGCCCTAGGAACCTTCCAGAACATCATCACAACAGTCTAGCAACGCCCTACCAACCACCCAGAACATGATATCTACTGCATACCAGAACGCTGGCAACCATCTCCAACATTGTACTCGTAGACCAGCAGGCACATTCAAAATTTCTGCTGGAATTATCTAGTTATTATTATTATTATTATTATTATTATTCCAAGTTCTTCCGTAATCGCACGGTTCGCTACTTCTCCCACAATTTTCACCCGATCCCCACACGTTACACGTCAAAACGTTCGGCTCGCTTGTGCGGAGTGTGCTATGACTTTTACTCAGCGATCCGACTTACAGATTTCCCACAATTCCCAAAAAACATGGACCTCTGAAACCTAGTTATAATGGAAATCAATGAGAAAATCGTTCTCATCTTCACCCTCTCGCCTTGAACTCAGACACTCACATAGAAACTCTTTTCCAACTCTCAAAGACAAGCAATGCCCAAACAACATTAGGAACACCATAGCAACCACCCAGAACGCCCTAGCAACCACCCAGAACACGAAAGCAACTGCCTAGCAACACTCTAGCAACCACCCAGAACACTACAGCAACTGCCTTGCAACGCCCTAGCAACCACCCAGAACACCATAGCAACTGCCAAGCAACGCCCGAGCAACCACCCAAAACAGCAAAGCAACCGCCCAGTACACCATAGCAACTGCTTAGCAACGCTTTAGCAACCACCCAGAACACAATAGCAACGCCCTAGCATCCACCCAGAACACCAAAGCAACCGCCCAGTACCCACCCAGAACCCCATACCAACCCCTTAGCAACACCCTAGCAGCAACCCAAAACACGATAGCAACCGCCTAGCAATGCCCTACCAACCACCCAAAACACCATAGCAACGCCCCAGCAACCACCCAGAACACCATAGCAACCGCTTAGCAACGCCCTAGCAACCACCCAGAACACCACAGCAACCGCCTAGCAACGCCCTAGCAACCACCCAGAACACCATAGCAACGCCCTAACAACCACCCAGAACACCATAGCAACCGCCTAGCAGCCATCCAGAACATCATAGCAACTGCCTAGCAACGCCCTAGCAACAACCCAGAACACCATAGCAACCGCCTAGCAACCACCCAGAACACCATAGCAACTGCCTAGCAACGCCCAATCAACCACCCAGAATACCATAGCAACCGCTTAGCAACGCCCTAGCAACCACCCAGAAAACCATAGCAACCGCCTAGCAATGCCCTATCCACCACCCAGAACATCATAGCAACCGCTTAGCAACGCCCTAGCAACCACGCAGAACACCATAGCAATCTTTACAATGGCCTAGCAACCACCCAGAACACCATAGCAACCGCCTAGCAACCCCCTAGCAACCACCCAGAAAACCATAGCAACCGCCTAGCAACCACCCAGAACACCATCGCAAGTGCCTAGCAACGCCCTAGGAACAATCCAGAACACCATAGCAACCGCCTAGCAACCACCCAGAACACCATAACAACTGCCTAGCAATGCCCTAGCAACCACCCAGAACACCATAGCAACGCCCTAGCAACCACCCAGAACACCCTAGCAAGCGCCCAGCAACCACCCAGAACACCATAGCAACCGCTTAGCCACGCCCTAGCAACCACCCAGAACACCATAGCAACCGCCTAGCAACGCCCTAGCAACCACCCAGAACACCATAGCAACGCCCAATCAACCACCCAGAACACCATAACAACTGCCTAGCAACGCCGTAGCAACAACCCAGAACACCATAGCAACCGCATAGCAACCACCCAGAACACCATAGCAACTATCTAGTAACGCTCTAGCAACCACCCAAAACACCATAGCAACCGCTTAGCAACGCCCTAGCAACCACCCAGAACACCATAGCAAGCGCCCAGCAACACCCAGAACACCATAGCAACCGCTTAGCAACGCCCTAGCAACCACCCAGAACACCATTGCAACCGCCTAGCAACGCCCTAGCAACCACCCAGAACACCATAGCAACGCCTAAACAACCACCAAGAACACCATAGCAACTGCCTAGCAACGCCCTAGCAACAACCCAGAACACCATAGCAACCACATAGCAACCGCATAGCAACCACCCAGAACACTATAGCAACTACCTAGTAACGCCCTAGCAACCACCCAGAACACCATAGCAACTGCCTAGCAACAGCATAGTTACCACTCAGAATACCATAGCAAAGTCCAATCAACCACCCAGAAGACCGTAGCAACCACCTAGCAATGCCCTAGCAACCCCCAAGAACACCATCGCAATAGCCTAGCTACGCCCTAGCCCCCACCCAGAACATGATATCTACTGCAGACCAGAACTCTGACAACCATCTCCAACACTGTATTCTTTAAGCAGCAGGCACATTCAAAATTACTGCTGGAATTTTCTAGTTATTATTATTATTATTATTCCAATTTCTTCCGAAATCGCACGGTTTGCTACTTCTCCCACAATTTTCACCTGATCCCCACACATTACACGTCAAAACGTGCAACTCGCTTCTGAGGAGAGTGCTATGACTTTACTCAGTGATCCGACTTACAGATTTCCCACAATTCCCAAAAAACATGGACCGATGAAACTTTGTTATAATGGAAATCAATGAGAAAATCGCTCTCATCTTCAGCCTCTCGCCTTGAACTCAAACACTCACATAGAAAATTTTTTCCAAGTCTCAAAGAAAGAGAAGCAATGCCCAAACAACATTAGGAACACCATAGCAACTACCCAGAACACCATAGCAACTCCCTAGCAACGCCCTCGCAACCACCCTGAACACTACAGCAACTGCCTTGCAACGGCCTAGCAACCACCCAGAACACCATAGCAACTGCCTAGCAACGCCCTAGCAACCACCCAAAACACCATAGCATCTGCCTAGCAACCACCCAGAACACCATAGTTACTGCCTAGCAACGCCCTAGCAACCACCCAGAACACCAAAGCAACCGCCTAGCAATGCCCTAGCAACAACCCAGAACACCATAGCAACTGCCAAGCAACGCCCTAGCAACCACCCAGAACACCATAGCAACTGCCTAGCAATGCCCTAGCAACCACCCACAACACCATAGCGACTGCTTAGCAACGCCTTAACCACCCAGAACACCATGGCAACCGCCTAGCGACCAGCCAGAACACCAAAGCAACCGCCTAGCAATGCCCTAGCAACCACCCAGAACACCAAAGCAACCGCCTAGCAATGCCCTAGCAACAACCCAGAACACCATAGCAACCGCTTAGCAACGCCCTAGCAACCACCCAGAACACCATAGCAACTGCCTAGCAATGCCCTAGCAACCACCCAGAACACCATAGCAACCGCCTAGCAACACCCTAGCAACCACTCAGAACACCAAAGCAACCGCCTAGCAATGCCCTAGCAACAACCCAGAACACCATAGCAACCGCTTAGCAACGCCCTAGCAACCACCCAGAACACCATAGCAACTGCCTAGCAACGCCCTAGCAACCACCCAGAACACCATAGCAACCGCCTAGCAACCACCCAGAACACCATAGCAACTGCCTAGCAACGCCCTAGCAACCACCAACAACACCATAGCAACGCCCAATCAACCACCCAGAACACCATAGCAACCGCTTAGCAACGCCCTAGCAACCACCCAGAACACCATAGCAACCGCCTTGCAACCACCCAGAACACCATAGCAACTGCCTAGCAACGCCCTAGCAACCACTCAAAACAGCATACCAACCACTTAGCAACGCCCTTACAACCACCCAGAACACCATAGCAACCGCCTAGCAACACCCTAGCAACCACTCAGAACACCATAGCAACTGCTTTGCAACGCCCTAGCAACCACCCAGAACACCATAGCAACCGCCTAGCAACCACCCAGAATACCATAGCATCTGCCTAGCAACGCCCTAGCAACCACCCAGAACACCTTAGCAACCGCCTAGCACGCGCTAGCAACCACCCACAGCACCATAGCAACTGCCTAGCAACGCCCTAGCAACCACCAAGAACAGCATAGAAACTGCCTAGCAACGGCCTAGCAACCACCCAGAACACCTTAGCAACCGCCTAGCACGGGCTAGCAACCACCCACAGCACCATAGCAACTGCTTAGCAACGCCCTAGCAACCACCAAGAACAGCATAGCAACTGCCTAGCAACGCCCAAGCAACCACCCAGAACACCATAGTAACAGCCTAGCAACGCGCTAGCAACCACCCAGAGCACCATAGCAACTGCCTAGCAACGCCCTAGCAACCACCAAGAACACCAAAGCAACTGCCTAGCAACGCCCTAGCAACCACCCAGAACACTTGAGCAACGCCCTATCAACCAGCCAGAACACCATAGCAACCGCTTAGCAACGCCCTAGCAACCACCCAGAACACCATAGCAACCGCTTTGCAACCAGCCAGAACACCATAGCAACTGCCTAGCAACACCCTAGCAACCACTCAGAACAGCATACCAACCACTTAGCAACGCCCTATCAACCACCCAGAACACCATAGCAACTGCCTAGCAACGCCCAGGCAACCACCCAGAACACCATAGCAACTGCCTAGCAACGCCCTAGCAACCACTCAGAACAGCATACCAACCGCTTAGCAACGCCCTAGCAACCACCCGGAATACCATAGCAACTGCCTAGCAACGCCCAGCCAACCACCCAGAACACCATAGCAACGCCCTAGCAACCACCCAGAACACCAGAGCAACTCCCTAGCAACGTTTTGGCAAGCACTGAAAACTGCCTAGCAAGCATCTAGCAATGCCCTAGCAACTACCGAGAACACCGTAGCAACCGCCTAGCAATGCCCTAGCAACCACCCAGAGTACCATAGCAACTGCCTAGCAACACCCTAGCAACCACCCAGAACAACATAGCAACTGCCTAGCAATGCCCTAGAAACCACCCAGAACACCATAAACTCTCTAGAAACCCTAGAAACTCTTTTCCAACTCTCAAACAAAGACAGGCAATGCCCAAGCAACCATTAGAAACACCATAGCAACCACCCAGAATGCCCGAGCAACGCCCAAGCAACCACCCAGAACACTACAGCAACTGCCTAGCAACGCCCTAGCAACCACCCAGAACACCATAGCAACCGCCTAGCAACGCCTTAGCAACCGCCCAGAACACCATAGCACCTGCCTAGCAATGCAGTAGCAACCACCGAGAACACCATTGCAACCGCCTAGCAATGCCCTAGCAACCACCCAGAACACCATAGCAACTGCCGAGCAACGCCCAAGCAACGACCCAGAACACCATAGCAACTGCCTAATAATGCCCTTGCAACCACCCAGAACATCATAGCAACTGCCTAGCAACTGCCTAGCAACGCTCTTGCAACCACCCAGAACACCATAGCATCCGCCTAGCAACGCCCTAGCAACCACCCAAAACACCATAGCAACTGCCTAGCGACGCCTTCGCGACCACTCAGAATACCATAGCAACTGCCTAGCAATGCCCTAGCAACCACCCAGCACGATAGCAACCACCTAGCAATGCTCTAGCAACCCCCCAGAACACCATAGCAACTCCCTAGCAACGTTTTGGCAAGCACCCAAAACAGCCTAACAAGCATCTAGCAATGCCCTAGTAACCACTGAGAACAACATAGCCACCGCCTACCAACACCCTAGCAACCACCTAGAACACCATAGCAACTGCCTAGCAATGCCCTAGCCGCCACCCAGCACCATAGCAACCACCTAGCAATGCCCTCGCAACCACCCAGAACACCAGAGCAACTCCCGAGCAACGTTTTGGCAGGCACCCAAAACAGCCTAGCAGCTGCCTAGCAACGCCCGCGCAACCACCCAGAACCACCCAGAACACCATTGCAACTGCCAAGCAACGCCTTCGCAACCACTTAGAATACCATAGCAATGCCCTAGCAACCACCCAGAAGACCGTAGCAACCACCTAGCAATGCCCTAGCAACCCCCCAGAACACCATTGCAACAACCTAGCAACGCCCGAGCAACCACCCAGAACATGATATCTACTCCGTACCAGAACGCTGGCAACCACCTCCAACACTGTACTCGCAGAGCAGCAGGCACATTCAAAATTTCTGCTGGAATTTTCTAGTTATTTTAACAAGCACTCATGAATATTCATTACCCTTACATAAGTATACAAAAACTGCTGGCTGAGCAAAATAATACAATCAGGTGTTATAAACCCTCGTAACGTAACATACCAATATTTTCAATACAGTCCCAGTTTCAGAAATGGAGCTGTACATGAATAAAAGGAGAATAGCTATCACCGTTAATATTTTGTGACATAAGTTCAATATTTTGAACGCAACTATGAGATTTCACATACACCATAATTACAGTATGATAGTAAACAAATTGCATGTATAGCCTTAGATGAAAATGTATGCAAGACACAACTGCCAAACCCAGGACAAGTGATCCATTTTCTTCCAATACTCAATCATAATTTTGAACTCCTGATTGACCAATTCACATCTAAATGGATCCACAGGTCACCAGGAAAACTTTATTCAGCTCAAGAACAAAGTGTGCACAGTTGGAACAGGGCTGGACAGCCGCGCCCTACTCAAAGGCAAAACCAGAAATGCCCGCCGAGCTTATCAGTGGGATTTTAATGTAATGCCCTTGGCCTGACGGTGCACACACAGACAGACAGACGACGAACTGATGACAATACCCTTCGGCCTGAAGTCGGGCCGAGGGTAAAAACTACCTGGAAAAACTGAAATTGTTGTGTTTTGAACAGGATGATGCAGGAGTACACTTACAAATGTGTATCTCTTCCAGGCTGGTGTAGTCAACAGCCAGTCCTAATGGGGAAGTATCGTCACTGCTCAAGGTGACTGGTAATTCCGCCCAACTGGCATCTCCCAGTAGCCACAGTGCCCAGTTTGTCTGAAATGTAGACAACATTAAAGTCACAAATTATTGTAGTTGTATTAGGGAAATGAGCACATGTAATGTGCACACTTAAGCGTATTCACTGCAGAATGCACTGAAAAATTGTTGCCGTGTAATCAACAATGTGCCACTTCAAAGGGTCTAGCCATAAAATGCAAGGACAACATTCTTGAATTGCTGTTCTGTTCATTCAGTTCCACAGTTAGTGAACCTCTGAACTAATAAAGAACATATTTAGTTAACCTCATTTTGCAGAGCAGGTAATTTCAGATCAAATCTCATGTTTATCGATTGCTTGACAGGGGTCATGCAACATACTGCAGTAATCCAAACAAAATTATTCATTGCATATAGTCATCACTCACCACATTGTCTGAGCGCAAGACTTAACATAGTCAGCTGTGGGTCAAAAGCCCAAGGACCCACATTATATATACAAAACCAAAACCAGTGAAGTTGGCACGTTATGTAAATCGTAAATAAAAACAGAATACAATGATTTGCAAATCCTTTTCAACTTATATTCAACTGAACACACTGCAAAGAAAAGATGTTTACTGTTCAAACTGAGAAACTTTATTTCTTTTTGCAAATAATCATTAACTTAGAATTTACAGGCAGTAACACATTGCAAAAAAGTTGGCACAAGGGCCTTTTTTCCACTGTGTTACATCGCCTTTCCTTTGAACGATACTCAGTAGACAGTTGGGAACTGAGGAGACCAATTTTAGAAGCTTTTCAGGTGGAACTTTTTCCCATTCTTGCTTGATGCACAGCTTAAGTTGTTCAACAGTCCGGGGTCTCCGTTGTTGTATTTTACACTTCATAATGCACCACACATTTTCAATGGGAGACAGGTCTGGACTACAGGCAGGCCAGTCTAGTACCCGCACTTTTACTACGGAGCCATGCTGTTGTAACACGTGCAGAATGTGGCTTGGCATTGTCTTGCTGAAATAAGCAGGGGCGTACATGAAAAAGACGTTACCTGGATGGCAACATATGTTGCTCCAAAACCTGTATGTACCTTTCAGCATTAATAGTGCCTTCACATATGTGTAAGTTGCCCATTACCTTGGGCACTAATACACCCCCATACCATCACAGATGCTGGCTTTTGAACTTTGCGCCTATAACAGCCCGGATGGTTCTTTTCCTCTTTGGTCCGGAGGACACGACGTCCATAGTTTACAAAAACAATTTGAAATGTGGACTCGTCAGACCACAGAACACTTTTCCACTGTGCATCAGTGCATCTTAGATGAGCTTGAGCCCAGCAAAGCCGGCTGCGTTTCTGGGTGCTGTTGATAAATGGCTTACACTTTGCATTGTAGAGTTTTAACTTGCACTTGCAGATGTAGCGACGAACTGTTGTTACTGACAGTGGTTTTCTGAAGTGTTCCTGAGCCCATGTGGTGATGTCCTTTGCACACTGATGTCAGTTTTTGATGCAGTACCGCCTGAGGGATTGAAGGTCACGGGCATTCAATGTTGGTTTTCGGCCTTTTCGCTTACGTGCAGTGATTTCTCCAGATTCTCTGAACCTTTTGACGATATTACGGACCGTAGATGATGAAATCCCTAAATTTCTTGCAATAGCTCGTTGAGGAATGTTGTTTTTAAACTGTTCGACAATCAGCGCACGCATTTGTTCACTAAGTGGTGACCCTCGCCCCATCCTTGTTTGTGAATGACTGAGCATTTCAGGGAAGCTGCTTTTATACCCAATCATGGCACCCACCTGTTCCCAATTAGCCCGTTCACCAGTGCGATGTTCCAAATAAGTGTTTGATGAGCATTCCTCAACTCTGTCTTTTTTGCCACTTGTGCCAGCTTTTTTGGAACATGTTGCAGGCATCAATTCCCAAATGAGCTAATATTTGCAAAAAATTACAAAGTTTACCTGGTTGAACATTGAGTAACTTGTCTTTGCAGTGTATTCAATTGAATATAGGTTGAAAAGGATTTGCAAATCATTGTATTGTTATGGCCCCAATTTGTTGGGGCCATAACAACAGCAACAGCAAGGGATGACAGACACAGTTTTAAAAACTTAAACACATTTAATTAACAAACAAAGACTAACACTAACCTACAAAAAAAAAAAAAAACATGCATTTGACTGTAAACAAATGGGTACAGAAATGCTATAATTACAATAATAAGGTGAATGGTAGTTCATCAGACTACAAAGGTAACTAAACGTTACGAGGGCATTTGATACCACATATAGAATGGAATAATATGTTATTACTGTTGGTTAGTTTTCACTTACCGGTGCCTCTGTATCTGACTCCATTCACCCGTTTCACTCTCCTATGAAAAGAAACATTGCAGCGTGAGTGAAACGGGTCAATGGAGTCAGATTCAGAGGCACCGGTAAGTGAAAACTTACCAATAGTAATTAAATAATATTTAATTATATATATGGTATAAAATAAACGACCTCGTAACATTTAGTTACTTTTAGTTATATTTTTTTCGTAGGAGAAGTCTGGCAATCGGAGGGAAGAGGGTGGGACTTTGGAGGAGGGCGGGGTTGATCATGTTCAAATTTTTACTACGTGCCTTGCAACATGCTAGAAAGGCAAGAATTGCTTTAAATGAAAGGCTGAAATCAATCCACTCAGTCAGTCCACCTTCGTAGCCTCCGCCTCAGGACCGAGAAGCAAGCCATGGGTGTCACTCGCAAAATATTCAACAAGACAACCTTAAGATTTGAAAATGCCTACCAATAAAGGTTATTTTAAGGGATGAAAAAGTGCAACGTCCATCACTGAAACTTGAAAACTATAACTCCAGGGTACCCTGGAGGCTCATCAGTCTAAGTGCGCATATCATAAAGGCTGTGTCCTTCCTGCAGCAATCTGGGTTCAATTCTGGCTTGGGTCATTTTCTGCATGTCTTCCCCCATTCTTCTCCCCAACCTTCCTGTCTCGCTCTACACTGTATAAATGTCAAATAAAGGAAAAATTTCCAAAAAAAATCTTTAAAAATAATTTTAAAAAACATTAAAAAGTCTTTATTTGGTTGCGACAACCATGTGCGGTTTCTGCTAAATATATGCCACTAACCATGACGAGGCGAAATTGTTAATTAACCTAAAAGACAAATGCGTCTCCATTGAGTTGACGCTCAAGAAATTGGGCAGAGGTGAGAAGTAAAACGCGCTGCCAGTGGGCGTTACTCCATTGAAATGAATGCAACCTATTTTTGACGCGCGTCTCACGCCTCCGGTGGGTGTGATGCTTTTGACTGTCAATGATGTCAGCTCACACAAAATATATAAGTTCATACCCAACATACCATTTAACGCGGTCACCGGTCTCACCTTCTCTCCTTTCTGCCGCCTCTTTGCTGTTGATGCTGCTGAGGCTAGTCGTGCTTCCTGAGTGCGTCACACGGCACTGAGTACGTCATACGTCTTCTCTGCCGATGCGAGTAACTGGCTACCATAATCGCCGGTGTTTGAGTCTGCGCGTTTCCCCACATTCAGTGTCAAAATCGGGGACATTTTCGGGAACAGCTATAACCGGGGACAGGTCACCCCAATCGGGGACTGTCCCCGGAAATCGGGGACGTCTGGTCACCATAGGTTACTGTCAAATGACACAATGTAGAAATGCACTTGGTATTAACCTGTTACTCAGCGGACGACCCGGATCTGACTCAAATGGCGTCGCACGATAGTTGAAATGAACGGTAAACGAATTGAAACGCAACCCATCACAAAATAACATAGTAACAGCGTATATCATTAGAAAGCTGGGAGTCTTCGGAATCCTTATAAACATAGGTTACAGTGAAATAAAATGTTTTGTTCACTAAAACGGTCAAATTACGCCATTGCGTCACATTTCAACACACCCCCCGAAACTTACCCTTGAATCGCGTCATCTTACCTTTAAACCGGTGTTTACATCCGAAGCCTGTATCCGACCCTGGCATGCTTGGTCCTGAAATATCCAGAAGAACCCAGCAAATTCGAATATCCACCGTGTTTTGCTGATATTACGAATGGTAGATGCATTATCCAACTCAAACAAAACAGTCTCTTCATTGAAAAAAGAAACGCGAACTTTTCTCCGGTAAAAAAAAAGACATTTTGAATAGTTCTGCGTTATTTTCAGTGGAAAGACACAGCTCGCCGTGGGAAAACAAACGTTAGGTGGAAGATGGCGGCAGGTGCAGATGCGTAATCTTACAGCTCTCATTTAACGCCAACTTTACCACTCTCAAATGATATAGTAAGGTTTAAAACTCGGTTCAAAGTGGCTTTAAGACGATATAAAAGTCATTGTAGAAGTATTTTTGAGCAACGGTTAAAATAAGGTTAAATTATAGAACTTGAGGGAAAATGGCTAAAGTGGCTAGGAAGAAGGAGGACGTGAAAACCGGAGTTCCGAGATATTTGGCTCCCCGAATTCTGAGCTGCCCTGGGCGGGGAGTTAGTGAATATTCAGGAGGTTGGCGGCTGTTAAGCAGTGATTCATGGCAAGTGAACCGAGAGGAGCCGAATATCCTGATGTAGCTCAGTTGTTAAACAACGGCGTAGCCTACTTTTAAAGCGTTTTAGATGTGGATATGTGTTAATGTGGGGAACGGTGACTGTTTGGACAACAGCTGATGCGAGAGGAAGAGTAATATTAAGCAATTTGGTCATCTTCTTGTTCTCTTTTTGCATACGAAGCTCATATATTTCAAACTTCCACTTCAAACAACACAGACCTGCGTTTGACTGTGGCCTATTAATAAACTTAAAGAGGCTGGGCCATTAAGGCCTACTAGGCTGTAGCTAAACGCAAGTCAATGCAGTTCACCCGCCTTTCATATTTCTGAAATAGGGTATACCCACCTCCCAATATTTCTTGTAAGCACATCCCATAGTGTCTGTGGTCCTTGTGCTAACTTGAGAATTCACGCGAGATTCATACTCTCTGACTGCTATTTAATGCCACTGATAGGCCATTTGGCAATTAAAAGCACTTGGCACACACCTTGGAACATCTCTTCCCCTTCTTAGTCCTGTTGAATTGTCTGAGACATAAGTCCCATATGGCTGATTATGCTTTTCACTGAATGGCAAAAGTTGTATCTGTTGTCTGTCATATAGGCCTAGTTGTGCCAACTGAATTGTTGTGAACACTCTGTGCTCCTTCCTTGTATGTGCTTGTGTATGTGGTCATGAATAAAACTATCTAAAAATAAAACTCTTACAATCATCATCATTATTCTCATTTTGGAAGAAGTATGGGCTTAAGTCCTACTGGCTATTGCCATCATTTAATGTGGGCCGAATGAGCCTTGGAAGCACTGTCTATAAAGTGCTTGGATGGTGAGATGAAAGGCTATCATTCAGTCGACCATTGATATGGTGACCTAATGTATTGTAGGCTTACATCAGATGGATGTAAATAATTGTCCCATAGGGAGTGATTAAATTCTAAATTAGACTGTGATGAGAAATATAGGATAGTTAAGATCCATAGCCCTTCAAAAGCCAAATGAGTCATGTGATGCAAAACAACCCACAATCCTAAGAGTAACCAACCTTACAAATATACCCATACCATGGTAGACCCATTGTGGGTTTGTGAAGGAGAGATAGAGACAGAGATTGAAATTGAGTTCGAGATAATCTATATATCTCTAACTATCAGTATGAGATAGAGATAGTTAGAGATATATAGATATATTAGCAATATATTAGATAGAGGTATATAGATTGAGATAGAGACAGATATTGAGAGTGAGAGAGTGTGTGTGCGTGTGTGTGTGAGAGAGAGAGAGAGAGAGAGAGAGAGAGATGGAGGCCTCCATATATCGGGAGCTGGTGGAGTTGAAAATGCATGGAGTATTGCCTGATAATTCGAATAAGACCCAGAGGCACACTATACTGAGGCGAGCAAAAAAGTTTGGCCTCAAAGGTGAGTGAAATGTAGAGCATTGAAAAAAAAGTAAAAAGCTAAATAACTTCATAATTAACTTTTTGGACCAACTTTATGTTTAGACAATGAACTACATTACATCAGAAGTGATGGGAAGTGGGTGAAGGTGGTAAAGGAGAGAGAGGAGGTAGAGAACCTCCTCCATGAATTCCACAACCAAAAAACTGGTGGCCACTGTGGTGTGGAAAAACTCTGCATTCCCTCAGAGTGAGATTTTACTGGCCTGGCATGTCTGTAGATGTCAAGACATGGGTGAGTATCAGAAACCTGGGTCCTTTGTGATAAAATCAGAGTATTTTACTTTTGCACAATAAATTCTATCAATCCCCTTACTCGCAGATAAAGCAGTGTGCAGAATGTCAGGGCAATTAAAAATAAATCTCAATACACCCCCATTGTGGTAAGTATGTTTAAAGATAAAAATAATTGTATTTTATGCAAACTGAGTGTGTGTTCCTTGGGCCCACTACATTTTTCTTTAGGTGTCTGAGCCATAGGAGATTGTTGGCATGGACCTAATAGGGAAGGTCAGCCAAACTGAGGAGAAGTATGAATACATCTGCGTAATGGTAGACTATTTTACCAAGTGGTCAGAGGCTTTCCCTCTGAAGTCGAAGACTGCTGAGGAGGTCACCAGGTGCATTTCTGAGCTATTTTACAGGTTTGGAGCACCAAAGCGCATATTGACTGACCAGGGCAAGGAATTCGTGAACCAGATTAGTTTCTTAATGAAGTCATTAATTGAAGTAACTGTTTCCTATTTTTTTCCCTATACCTAATTGTTTTTTTTTCTTTTTTTGGGGGGGGGGGGGGGCTTTACATAGATCAATCAATTACTGTGTGATTATTTGGGGATAAAAAGGAACCTCTGTGCTCCATATCACCCACAAGCTAATGGATTGGTGGAGAAAATGAACAACAGCATTCAGAGGTAAAAATCTCAAACAAACATTTCAATTAGTCAGATTAGGCACTTGATAAAAACTAATAATGTACATTATTCTTTTTCAGATGCCTCAGCAAACTGGTTAACAACAAGCCTGATTAATGGTTGGATTATCTTGAATCAACCATGTTTGCCCTGCGAACCAAAAAGCACTTGACCGCCTGCTTCTCCCCATATTTCCTCATGTTCGGGAGAGATGCGAGGTATCCAAGCCGGATACCTGACCATTATGAGGTTTGCTCAGATAAGTTGCTACACACTGTTAATATGTGGTTGGAAATTACAATTCAGATACAAATTTTACTTTATATTTAGATTGATGAATCCATTGAGGACCGGGTAGATGATGAGATTGTCTTCTATGCCATTAAAAGGCAAGATAAAATCAACAAAATTGTCCTGGCCAACATGGAAAAGGTGCAACAGAAGATTCTAAAAAGGAAGCAGCAGCAGGGCGCACATGTTCATGTGAAAGTAGGGGACAGAGTCCTGAGGCAGAACATACGCAGTCAGCAGAGGAAGGGTGGTAAGCTGGACCCAAACTTTTTAGGCCCATACACTCTCATGAAAGTTGAGGGGAAGAGCATTGATATAATGGATGACAGGGGCAAACGGAGTCCAAAAGTCAATCTGGACCATTTAATACATTTTGAAGAACCACCAGCCAAACTCATAAAACTCAATCAGTCCCCCAGTGCTCCCCCTGTCTCTCCAATGACCACAGCCAACCCAGACACCCCAACTGCTGCCCCTGCTCCAGCTCTTCCTGCCCCTGCTCCTCCTCCTCCTGCCCCTGGTGCTGCGCCTGCTCCTCCTGCTCCTCGTCCTCCTCCTCCTGCTCCTCCTCCTGCCCCTGCTTCTGCTCCTCCTGCTCCTGCACCTCCTGCTCCTCCTCCTCCTGCCCCTGCTCCTGCTCCTGCTCCTGCACCTCCTGCTCCTCCTCCTCCTGCCACTGCTGCTGCCTCTGCTCCTCCTGCTCCTGCTCCTCCTCCTCCTGCTCCTCCTGTTCCGGCTCCTGCTGCTGCGGCCCCTACCACCGAAGGCCCTGATGCTGCTACTGCTGTCCCTGCCACAGAGAGCCCTGCTGCAGGTGCCCATACAGTGCATGTCAGTTATGTTTTCTTTCTGAATCTGGAATGCATACTGGTACACAACAATATTCTCCTCCTTTCTCATAGTGCTGGAAAAAAATTTGGGCAAAGAGGATGGGAGGAAAGCTTTGCAGCAAAATTGGCCCATAAAAGATTTTCACATGGGACCTGGAACGGTTGAAACCTGGGGAAAGACTTGAAAGCGAGGTTGCCTTGGATATATTCTTAATGTTCCAATGGACTTCTTGATATTATTGCTGTGATTTAAAACATTACATTTTTCTGACTTATCACACAGGTTATTAATGCTTTTTTAACCAAGCTGGTCTCAAGCGTCCATAAAGGCTTCGCAATGGACACATTCCAGCTTACCAACATCTGGAATAAAAAGCCTGGCAAAATGAAGCAGGTAATCATCATCTTCCAAATAGACATTCTTTGCTCACAAAGTATTTTTAGGATTCTTAATCACATAAAACAAAATCTATTTCCCCCCACTTTAGTTTAATCCACAGGCCTACAACCTCATAATGGGTGCAATAAATGAGGGAGACCATTGGACTCTTGTGGTCAGTATCACTCATTTCATGTTCTCCCATACACGGCACGGTCTTGACTCTCGTTTATCATTACAGGTTATATACCCACAAACAAAATCCATTCTCTATTTCAATTCTTGTGGAGAGAGCCAACAAAAGCTTGCTTACTGCAAGAAAGTCATACAGTGAGTAAAGAAAAAATGAACAAAATGCTGCTTTGCACGTAAACATATTAATGTATTCATATGTTAGGCTAATAACTTCTCCCTCTCAAAGGAATTTTATGGCCAGCAAAGGCATCACGGGGAAATGGACCTGCAAAACTGTACCCCACAGCTTCCAGCTTGGTGGGACATCCTGTGGTGTGTTTACATGTAAAGTGAGTAAGCTGGCATATTAAAATGTTTTACGTTGATTAAATTGTCTTCATAACTTTAAGAACCCTGTTGAATCTAACATTTATGGCTTAGTTCGCAGAGGCTGTTGTCACAGGTGGTGATCTGAAGTTCCCCCGTGCAGAGGAAGACACAGCCAAATATAGAAAAGATATAGCAATCTTTTTACTGGAGCACACAGGTAGCATATTTTAAACCAACTTCACTGCATGTTTTTAGACAGGAGTACAAGAACAATGACATGGGATAATATATTTTTTCCTTTCAGAGGACCTATGGGGAGGTGTGCCTCCTCTGTGGAGATGTGTATCCCAACACAGAGGACCATATAGATACCTGGGTATGAATAGTAGCCTAACAATATAAAATGCATTGTTTAATGGTTACATGCTTGAGGTAATACTAATGTCCAGCCTGTGCTTTTGTCTTTCACCATACAATGTGACTGCTGCCATAGCTGGTACCACTGTGAATGCATGAACTGGCCAGATGTTACGGGCCTCACGCAGGAACGGTCCGTGAGCAGAAGAAAGTTTGTTAATTGTCCTGTTTTCGTGCAAGAAATCAGAGACGAGAGACATTAGTTGCGTTCTCCTTGCAAGCAGTCTTCAATCTTTATTTAACAAATTTCTTTGTTGACAAACATCTTTTTTTTCCCCGTTTGTACAATCTTTCTTTTACCAGGTTCACATTTCACTCATTAATACGCGGGCTTCAACTAATCTGCTGGGATAAAGTAGATTACTACATTTACATTCATAGATCTGCCACTTGGAAGCAGAGACCGTTAAAATATCACAATTTTCCTTTGTGATGCTCACCCTGTATTAAAGCTGATTTTAAGCCATTAAAACACATTTAACCAGTACTTTAATACTGTAGTTTAGCTTGCTTTTTCCCGGAATAACACGCGTACAATATCGTCAAATCGAAAACAAATGCATAGGGCTATTTTACACAAACGTATTTAGCCATATATCACTTGCAATACATCGTCTCAGTTACAATTTTATCACAGTCAACATTTATAATTTCTTACAGTAACCACATTTTACTCAAAACCTGGATAAAACAACTGCAGTAATAAAAGAAGACGCGTCACGGAGCTTCCATAGAAAAGAATGAAAACTTTTAACATGAGGCCGCCATGTTATCACATTGTTCTAATGGAAACAAAATTATAAGTTTCTCGAGTGATAAAACTCGTGATTTATCCATTGGAATTAATTCAAACAATGACGGGATCGTTTCCTTTTAAACCTCAGATGTGCTTTGCGAAGAGAACTCACTTTACTAACCTGTTTTCGTGCAAGAAATCAGAGACGAGAGACATTAGTTGCGTTCTCCTTGCAAGCAGTCTTCAATCTGAGGAACGAAAGCCTAACGCAACTCCAACAAAACTAGAGTCTGCTTAAAAAAACTGCTCCCTCTTGAGGCAGGATTATTGAACTGCACCTTCAGATGATAACACTGAAACCCATTAATACAATTAATTGATTAGGGCCCCTTTTTTTTCTTTTTCCACATAATAAATTAACAATTGTGACAATACAATTGTGGTGTCACACACTCCCCAACAAAAAGAAATGGCTCCGGACGTTTTAACTCTGAACTCATACTTTACCTTACCGCAAAAATTCCCATCTCAACATACCCTTCTCAGCTTTCTAAAATGCGTAAATAGGCCTGTTATAAAGTATTGGCAGAGTGTGAGGGTGTCGTAAATATGAGAAGTTATACGGCACTGGAAAAGGTAACGCTGTGAGGTGGTATGGTAGTAGACCCCAAGGTGCCATATTTGGTACTTCTTGAACCTCTACACTACTAACTGATGGAAGTACCTGAACAGAGGGCTGGCCTAGTGCATTGTAAGTGAATATTGTTGCTGGACGCCTGTCTCTAGTAGACCGTCTGGGCATATATTCATCAGTGTCCTGGATCAAGTCAGTACGTGTCCCCTCTGGGCAAGGCTGCTCTATTTCACTTTCACTCCCAGTGGTTGGTGCGTGTAAGACCCCAGGCTCCTCAGTCCTTGCGTGTTCCTCTTCTCCACCGTCTCTATTCAGGTCTATGGCTTCATATTCACCATGCTGTACTGGTTCCATTTCTCTTTGTCTTCTGGCTACTTCTATAGGTGTCTTCTCCATGGGTACTGACCCTCTTCTCCTTGAGGGCTGCCCGCAGTCGGAGGTTTGTCTGGACTCAATGAGAGCTGGACTTCTGAAAGGAGCACCAATAAGTTCCTGGTTAAGTGGAACGTCTCTTTGGCCTTCACTTCTCGGGTTATATCTTAGTTCATAGTAGGTAGAGTTGTCATCGTCATCAGAACTCATCTCGGGGTCGATGCATTTCGACTTTCCCCTTTTCTCGGATGGTGTTTTAGTTCCCTTTTTCACGGCTGGTAGGTCAACAGGAAGGTCATTCACAAGATGCAGCAGATTGCGATGCAGGACACGTGACTTTCTCCCATCCATTTCTGTGACCACTTTGTAGACTGGGCTGTCGCCGATCTGTTCTTTCACAACATAGATAGTGTTTTCCCAATATGACCTTAATTTTCCCGGGCCGCCCCTTTCAGTCAAGTTTCGTACCAGTACTCGATCACCTTGATGCAACATGACTCCTTTTGCGTGTCGGTCATAATATTTCTTACCATGAGCACTCGACCTCCTACTGTTCTCTGATGCTATCCGGTAAGCCTCTGCCATCCGCTCTGCCCACTTTTCGGCATAACCCCTTGCTGTCAGTGGTTCCTCATCGCTAGTCATCCTGAACAACAAATCCACTGGCAACCGTGGATGCCAGCCAAAGAGCAGGAAAAAAGGTGAGTAACCAGTCGCTTCATGGCGGGTACAGTTGTACGCATGGATGATTTGAGGGAGGTAATCCTTCCATTTGTCCTTTTTCTCCTCACTCAGGGTCCGCAGCATCTGTAACATCGTACGGTTAAACCGTTCAGCTGGATTGCCCTGAGGATGATAAGGAGTCGTGCGCGAGTGTCCTACTCTGCTCAGTTGTTGCAAAGTCCGAAAAAGTTCATTCTCGAACTCGCGCCCTTGGTCGTGATGCAGCTTTAAGGGGTAGCCAAACCTGGGAATATAATCATTAAAAATCTTCTCCGCTGCCGTTTTCCCACTCTTATTGCGGGTTGGGTAGGCCTGAGCATACCTAGTGAAGTGGTCTACTACAACTAGTATGTACTTGTACCCTCCTCTACTTGGTTCTAAATGCAAATAGTCGATGGAAACAAGCTCCATGGGGGAACTGGTGGCTATGCTAGACATTGGGGCTCGTGTGTGAGTCACTGGCTTCTTTTGCTTGATGCAAGGACACTGTCTTGTCACATAAGCCTCAATCTCTCGCCTCATGTAGGGCCAGTAAAACCTTTGCCGTGCCAAATGGAGGACTCTTTCAGCCCCAACGTGGCCCATATCGTCATGCAAATGCCTGAGAACTAGAGACTTGAAACAAGTAGGCAAGACTAACTGGCGTCTGTCTGCTGTCTTTCGGTAAAGAACCCCATCCTCAATGTGAAGCCTTGTCCATTCATGCATCATTTTCCTGCTAGTGCCTCTCACACTACGTTTCATGTCATCTGTGACTGTTTTGTTCAACTCTTTCATTTTCAGGATTTCACCTATCACTGGATCTGTTCTCTGAGCTTTTTGCAGGTCAGCTAGATCTATGGGTACTACCACTTCTCTACCACTTAGTTCAAGCTGATCCCCTTGCACCAGAGCCAGGGCAGCAACCCAAGCAACATCTCCACGCTTACCTGCACCACAGCCTTCCCATACGGCAGTGACAGCCTCTTTAGGGAGTTCCTGTGTGCACTCAGTGACATATTTGTTTACCTCAAGGGGGCACCTTGAAAGAGTGTCAGCGTCAACATTCACTCTACCGGGTCGGTACCGAATGTCAAATCTAAAATCAGACAGTTCTGCCACCCACCTGAAGCCCACTGCATTTAACTTGGCGGTACTCATGACATACGTTAAGGGATTATTGTCTGTGTAGATTGTAAACTGTGGCGCATAGAACAAATAATCCCGAAATTTCTCACAAACGGCCCACTTTAAGGCGAGAAATTCAAGTTTGCCAGAGTGGAGTCTGTAATTCTGTTCAGCTGGTGTGAGGGTTCTCGAGCCATATCCAATGACCCTCAGCTTCCCACTTTGTTTCTGGTAAAGGACAGCTCCAAGTCCCTTATCTGAAGCATCCGTGTGTAGTACAAAAGGGAGCTCAAAGTCGGGATAGGCGAGAACAGGGGGATTTGCCAGCATGTCAATCAGCTTACACAGTGTCTCCCGGTGTTTCTCAGTCCATTCAACTGGAGTTCTGGATGGTAACTGTGCACCTTTACCCTTCTGCCTCCCCTGCTTCCCCTGAAGCGCTTTGTTTTTCTTGGGCTGCAGAAGCTCATAGATGGGTGATGCCATCCTGGAGAAATCTTGGATGTAAGAGCGGTAATAGCCCAAAAATCCCACAATCCTCCGAACATCTCCAACAGTGGCAGGTGTCTCATCCTTCAGAGCATATACTGCCTCTAGATCTTTGGGGTCGATGCGCACGCCCTCAGCTGAAACCAGACGGCCTACGTATCTCACCTCTCGCTTAAACAGGTCACATTTTGTGGGCCTGAGTTTAACTCCATGACTCTGTAGAGCCCTCAGGACCCTTCTCAGCCCTTCAACGTGGTCTTCAAATGTCCTGGCATAACACAGTATATCATCCAGGTATGGTATACAACATTCATCACGAAGGGGAGCTAGCATCTCCTCCATACTGCGTTGAAACGCAGCGGGAGCATTAGTCAATCCAAAGGGGATACGCACCCACTCATATAAACCCCAGGGGGTGATGAATGCCGTCAGGTGGCGAGACCCCTCCGCTATGAACCCCTGGTGATACGCCTTCCCCTGATCTAGAATGGAGAACCAGCTGTACCCACCTAAGGTATCTGTGAGATCTTGGATTCTTGGCAATGGGTGTCGGTCAGGGACAGTACGCTGATTTAAGAGACGATAATCGACACAGAGTCTGAGTGTTCCATCTTTTTTCCGCACGCATACAACGGGTGCTGAGTAAGAAGATTTGGACTTTACAATCCACCCTCTCGCCAGAAGATCCTCAATATACTCTTTTACCTCCTTGTAAAGGGGTTTTGGGATGGAAGTATAAGATTTCTGAATTGGAGTATAGTCTTTGAGGGTGATAGACATTTCCAGACTAGATATACAGCCCATATTGTCGTCATCTCGAGCAAATACTCTCGACTCCTCTCGCAACATTTTCCTTACAATTTTCTGCTGATCGTCACTCAAATGGTAAAGATCTACTGGTGGGTCCCACTCCTGGGCCATACTACACACTTGATCCTGCTGAATGTCAGCAGATCCTTCCCAGTTGACTGCCAGGGGAGCGCTCAACTTTGTCATGTTCGGTTCGTCTGTCTGTACAATTTTAGATATTGGCTCCATGCTCCCAAGAGCGGTCTTACAGAACAGGGTCACATCATGTTTGGTGTGGTTACCAATTGGGACTCTTACAAAGGGAACTTTCGACTGACATATCTCTAGGAGACTGTCACCAACATCTAGCTGTTGTAACTGTGGATTACTCTCACTGGGTTCAAAAAGCACAAGTGGATTAGCCAAGTCAAGGGAAGACGGTACTTTACACCTGATGTGTCTCACCTGACCAGCTGGAATGATGACATTGTGCACGCCTACTTTCAGCACTCCTTGACTAACATCATTATTACTGGTAAGTTTTGTCTGAATAAAATTTACTAATGCCGTGGCTTTGTCATCCTGCAGATTCATTGCACCACGAAGGAGGTTCACAATGGTGGGTATGAGATCTGTGCTCTCCGTTGGTCCCAATACCAGCTGCTCAATCACATTGAAACCAAGCAAAGGACAGTCCATGGGCATAGTACTCACTAGAAAGGGCACCTGTATCGACAGGTTTGGGTCGCTGTTGTCTGGAAGACTCACCATCACTCCTACCCAACCATCAAATGGTAGTGGCTGACCATTCACAGCCAGCACACTGAGGCCCTTTGGTCCTATAAGCTCAGCCAACGGCCGTAGTTTCTGGTCAGGAAGGTACGTCTTTACCCACTGTTGATCCAGAAGACTCACTTGGGCACCAGTGTCCAATAAACAGTCCACTGCAAAACCATGAATGTAACATTTTATCTTGCATCTCCTCCCCACTAGCTGAGCAACCCTTTCATCAGCTTCAGCCGGTGTGGCCGTCACATAATTAGTCTTTACATCGGCAGGTTTTTCCGTATGCATCTCTGACTTTGTGGAGACCTGCTGTCCGCTGTTGCTTAATGACTGGTTATCAGCAGACAGCTGACTAACGTTGCTTGATTGCCCCCGCTTCAGACATCCAACTGCCCTGTGACCCAACTCCCCACAAATGAAGCAATGATTGCATGAGCTAGCATTCTTTTCAATACACATAGGACAGCCATATTGTTTTGTTGGTTTGGGCTTTCGGGTGGTGTGGCTACACTGACAAGCCTGTTCTGGGACCTTAAGGGCTGTGATAGACTCCACCACTTTAGCCAGAGCATCGAGCTTGGCACTCAGTTCTTCTATGCCTTTATTTTTATTCTTGGCTTTGTGATCAGATGGTGTCTCGGTACCTACATTAGAATCAAGTTGAACACTGTGAGCATGTGTTACCTTTTGTCGCGAACAATGTCCGAGTCTCCGCAGTCTCTCACTCTCCTCGCTTGACACTTTATTTACCCGTCTAATCAGTGCTTCATCTGAAATGGTATAATCACCAAGGAGAGGCTTGAGTTCATTGCGAATATCACTGAACTTGGGGAGTAGGCCCTGTTGGATTGTTCGCAAAAACACATTCTGTATCGTACGAGGCTCATACTCAATGTCCATGCTATCTTGTCTAGATGCAAAAATTACTTTTTGTTTTAGTCCTATCATCCTGTACAGGAACTGTTGGGGACTCTCAAAATCATATTGCTTGGTGCTCATTAACTCCTGAAATAACTCACTACCACTCTTTTCACTCAGGTGTGAACGCATAAAACTTTTAAGCTCACTGAGGGTCAAGTCGTCTTTGTTGATCAGCATGTCCTTGAACTGTCCTGGTTTGACGATGCGGAGCACACCCTGAATTATCTCGCCCTCTGTGTGGTTCACTTTGAGCCCCTCTTCAATCTGCTTACAAAGTCCGTGGTAACTGATATCAGATGCATTGTCCCCCACCTGACCCCCATATACTTTGAATTCTCTACGCTGGAGGAATGATAGATCTCTCAGAGAAACCATTTTATCAGGTGTTATGTGGTTTGGTTCTGTTGTCGAGTGATTATGAGCCATGCCCACAGCTCTAGAGCCTGGCGCGTGTATAGCACGGGGGGAAGGAGTGTGTTGAGCTTGAGGTGTTGTTCTGAACTCAGCTAACCTCCTACCCAAAGCCTCATAGTTAGACCTCAGCGTTTCGTACTCAACTGCTTGTGGATCAGCAGAGTCAATACGAAACGCATCTATAGGATTACTCTCAACACATTTTTGTTCAACTTCAACAGTAGGGGTGAGTTTTGGAGTCATAGTAATAACATCATCATCTGACACTATAGGCTGACTCACTTCAGTGCCTCGGTTAGCGATAAATCCAGTCATTGCATCCCTCAAAGACAGTAAATGAGAAAATCCTTGGTCCTCTAAGTCAAGTAATGTTTTACAATTTAGATAAGTGTAAATGTAATCATAACAGCTTTCCTCATCGCCCTGAGTCACCTTCAACGGATCAAGGTCAGGCACTGGTGTGATATTCTCAACCACCCAAAAAAGCTCCTCAGCTGTCAAAGTGTGAAGAGTTTTCTTTATCTCCCAGGTCAGCTGCTTTCTGTCACAATCCGCCATGTTCTTTCGTTTGGTCAGCAGTATCTCACAGTACAGTCACCTCGAGCAAGCAGGACAGCGCTCCTCCAGTTGGGGTCCCTCTCACAACCTGTGGTCCCCAAGCTGCCTCAACCGCCCATCTGCCGCTCCACTCCGCCGGTCCTGTGATGGCTGTTTTGGGTTCGTAGATTTTAGGATCAGCATCAACGCGCACCAGACGCCGATCCCAGCGGTGCCTCCAAAATTCTGTTACGGGCCTCACGCAGGAACGGTCCGTGAGCAGAAGAAAGTTTGTTAATTGTCCTGTTTTCGTGCAAGAAATCAGAGACGAGAGACATTAGTTGCGTTCTCCTTGCAAGCAGTCTTCAATCTTTATTTAACAAATTTCTTTGTTGACAAACATCTTTTTTTTTCCCGTTTGTACAATCTTTCTTTTACCAGGTTCACATTTCACTCATTAATACGCGGGCTTCAACTAATCTGCTGGGATAAAGTAGATTACTACATTTACATACATAGATCTGCCACTTGGAAGCAGAGACCGTTAAAATATCACAATTTTCCTTTGTGATGCTCACCATGTATTAAAGCTGATTTTAAGCCATTAAAACACATTTAACCAGTACTTTAATACTGTAGTTTAGCTTGCTTTTTCCCGGAATAACACGCGTACAATATCGTCAAATCGAAAACAAATGCATAGGGCTATTTTACACAAACGTATTTAGCCATATATCACTTGCAATACATCGTCTCAGTTACAATTTTATCACAGTCAACATTTATAATTTCTTACAGTAACCACATTTTACTCAAAACCTGGATAAAACAACTGCAGTAATAAAAGAAGACGCGTCACGGAGCTTCCATAGAAAAGAATGAAAACTTTTAACATGAGGCCGCCATGTTATCACATTGTTCTAATGGAAACAAAATTATAAGTTTCTCGAGTGATAAAACTCGTGATTTATCCATTGGAATTAATTCAAACAATGACGGGATCGTTTCCTTTTAAACCTCAGATGTGCTTTGCGAAGAGAACTCACTTTACTAACCTGTTTTCGTGCAAGAAATCAGAGACGAGAGACATTAGTTGCGTTCTCCTTGCAAGCAGTCTTCAATCTGAGGAACGAAAGCCTAACGCAACTCCAACAAAACTAGAGTCTGCTTAAAAAAACTGCTCCCTCTTGAGGCAGGATTATTGAACTGCACCTTCAGATGATAACACTGAAACCCATTAATACAATTAATTGATTAGGGCCCCTTTTTTTTCTTTTTCCACATAATAAATTAACAATTGTGACAATACAATTGTGGTGTCACACAGACATTGAAAAAACATTTACTTGCCCAGGCTGTGAAGGGCCAATGTAATAAAACATTTTTACCACCAAGCCTATTTGTGTTTGTTGTTTCATGTCGGCTACAGCCTAGTAGCCTCGCTATTTGTTGCAGACTTCATTTCAGCAGCATAGGTGGCCATGATGTAGGACTTCAATTGACCAAAATTAGCACACAATACAATGGAAAGATTTCAAATGACAAACTTGGAAGCCAAATGGAGCCTTCCATTATATTGAAATTGTTGTTGGTGTAGTAGCCTAGGACAACACGCTCGCTAAATTGTTTAATGTTATGTAAATAGCTCTATGTTGTTTGAAATGACTGTTTACCAGGTATGAGCTTCCCATGGAACAAGAGGTCGCCAAATTGCTTAATATTACTCTTCCTCTCGCATCAGCTGTTGTGCAAACAGTCACCGTTCCCCACATTAACACATATCCACATCTAAAACGCCTTAAAAGTAGGCTACGCCGTTGTTTAACAACTGAGCTACACCAGGATATTCAGCTCCTCTCGGTTCACTTGCCATGAATGACTGCTTAACGGCCGACAACCTCCGTAATGAATATTCACTAAATCCCCGCCCAGGGCAGCTCAGAATTCGGGGAGCCGCATATCTCGGAACACCGGGAAAACCCTCGATGACCATGGGTATGCTATGGCTCCTTCGGTTGGCGAAGATGACGTGGACACTTCGATAGAGTTGGACTTAGCAACGCAGCTGAAAAGCCCAGCTCGAAAGAAACTGAAGAATAAAATAATGAAAGAACCTTCTCCTCATGAGCCTTCTCTCCGTGAGGTGCAAGCAAACATTCTTCATGCTGTCAACCGCAGAGCAAACAGCTTAGGGCTAATGATACGGGAAAACTCTTCAGCTATTACAGAATTGCAACGTGTTGGGCAGTTTGCTACGGATGACACCCAGAAACTCAAAGAGGACAGCAAAGCTGTTTCCGAGTTGTGTGCAACCCTGGAAAAAAAACGGTTAACAGGATGGAAGAACGCCTGGGGAAAAGTGAAAGGTCCCGAAGACGCTGGGCCCTTCGCCGACACGGAGTTCCAGAGGTAAAGGGGGAGAACGTGAAGAAAATGACCGTAGAAAAATGCCGCGGTGTCGCCCCGGAGGTCGCTCATATGGAAATGGCAGTAGATGTCGCCCACAGACTGGGGAAATATCAGAGTGAGAAAACGCGTCCCATCATTGTGCTCTTTTCCTTTCGCGCTGTCAGAGATGCGGTTTGGTTTAAAGCGAAGGACTGCCCCATGCTGAAGGAGAGGAGACTGAAATTTTTAGAAGATCTGACTCAATTCGATAAAGCAGCAAGAAACAAACTTTGGCCACTTATAGAAAAATCCCGAAAGGAAGGAAAGAAAGCAGGCTTTAAGGGGATAAGAGCTTTTATCGAAGGAAAGGCAATTTTTCCAATGAGATAGGCTAACTCTTTTCAGATGTTGCTGCAATGCACAATAACCACCAGAATTGTGAGAGACATAACAAAAGTACGGTTTTTCTTGGACTGTTAACGGGACAATTTTTTTTCTGGAAAAAAATTTGATTTTTTACTCTTCTCCGAAAAAAGCATTTGTTTTTGCTGTGATGCTCTATGACCACCAAACGGTGCGGTATTATGGATTTTTACTGGACAGTTAGTGGGTTTGTCATCTGATTCTCTACTTTTCTCCATAAGAAGTATTTGTTTTTGCTATGATGCACATTGACCAGCACAACGGTGAGTGACTAAACGGTGTTACTGTTTTGTATAGGACAGTTAATGTAACAGTTGTCTGATTCTCTGCTTTTCCGTTCCTTATTTTTTTGTCTTGAAAGCATTGCCAATTTGTTAAAGGCTTAACGTTATGTATACAACTATACGTTGAGCCCGAACTTAACACAGTGAGGGTAGTTGGTGTTCTTTAGTATCAAGAGTAACACTTTACATGTTGGGGGGGGGGGGGGGGGGGGGGGGGGATCGTTGTTATTTTTCTTTTTCTTTTATGGACTTAAAACTGACTTCGATCAATGCCAGAGGACTACGATCTTTGGTAAAGAGAAAATCCTTCTTCCTATTTTGTAAAGACACAGGGTCTGATTTTATTTTTATTCAAGAAACCTTTTCATGCAAATTAGATTCTAGTTTTTGGAAAACTCAATGGGGCCAAGACATTTGGTTGACACATGGTTCAAATCATTCAGCAGGGCTGGCGATTCTGGCCAATAATTTTAAAGTTAAAGTTCTGCTTACAAGAGTAGACATAAAGGGACATTGGATAATTTTAGTTATAACCATTGCAGACAAACCATTCATTTTATGCAATGTATATGGTTACTGTGTGAATTTACTTAACAACATGCTTTTAGAGGATATTGAAGACGAATTATCTAGACTATTAGTCAATTACCCCTTAAGCAGAATTATTATGGGTGGTGATTTCAATGTTATTATGGATAATATTAAAGACAGAACTCCCCCAAGATATAATACTGGTAAAAAGAAGATCCTTGATTTATGCCAAAACTTAAACATAATTGATATTTGGAGAGTAAAATTTCCATTAGAAAAACGATATACGTGGAATAACAAAGACTTCTCTTCTCAGTCAAGACTTGACTTTTGGTTAATATCCTCTGATCTTAAACGATCTGTTAGATCTGTCAGTATTATTCCAGCAATAATGACCGACCATAAAGCCATACAGTTACAGATTAATTTGTGATACTCAAAAAGTTAGTTCCAATGGCTACTGGAAACTGAACAATTCACTCCTTGTATATGATGACTTAAAAGACTCCTTTAAAAAGCTCATTAAGACATACTAGGATTTAGCGCTCAGGAATGAAGACTATATAAAATACTGGGAATTTCCTAAGTTCAAAATCAGATCAGTCTGTATTAAATTAGGAAAAGAACAAGCGAAGAAGAGAAGGGAATACCATACTAAAATTACAAAAGAAATCTCAGATATAACAGAAAAAGACTTCTGTAGTGCTGAAGACCTGGAAAAGCTTAACGGCTCACAGAATGACTTGGATAAAATGTATGAAAACAAGGCAAGGGGTGCATTTGTACAATCAAGAAGGCAATGGCTGGAGAAAAGGGGAAAAAAATAGGCGTGCAATGCACGGAATACCCCTCAGCCCGATGTCGAAGTTTTTGGAGACGCCCGCCTGCCCGCCGCCCAACCGCCTGCCCGCCCAACCGCACGAACGATAGCAATACCCCCCGTCAGCCTTTAGGGCTGAGGGGTAATAAAAAATAGTAAATACTTTTTTAGTCTTGAAAAGAGAAGGGGTGAACTGAATATAATTAGAAAATTGGAAATAATTGGTACTGTCACAGAAGAGGTGGATATTATTGCAAAATTCATGGGTAACTTTTACGAAACACTTTAATCATTAGATACAAACCTTAATGATTCTTTTGAATTGTTTTCATTCATTCCTGACATCCAAAAGGTTGAAGATGAATTCAATTTTATATGTCATGATGAAATAAGCTTAAATGAAATAAAATTTGGAATATCTCAACTAAAAAACAACAGATCACTTGGTTACGATGGTTTAACTTCAGAATTTTATAAGGCTTTTATGCCTGAATTAGAAGTATTTTTGTTGGCCGTTTTTAAGGAGGCAATAGACTAAGGTGAGTTATCACACTATGAAGCAGGGTGTGATCACCCTTATTCCTAAACCAAACAAAAATAACCTAATTATACATAATTCGTGCCCAATTACCCTATTAAACAATGACTAGAAAGTGTTGGCTGCAATCTTAGCTAAACGTTTGAAGTTTGGTTTGCATAAGTTAATTGATGAATGTCAGTCAGGCTTCCTAAAAGGTCGTAATATCTCTAACAATTTAAGACTGGTATTGGATCTAATAGAGTATGAAGACTTACTTGACGATGATCCACTTATTTTATTTTTAGATTTTAAAAAGGCTTTTGATAGCATGAGTCATAAATTCATCTTTGACACTTTAAAATATTTTAACTTTGGACATTTCTTTATTAAGGCAGTTAAAACCCTATACCACAGTGGCAACAGCTCTGTTAAACTTGTCCACTGAACTGCCCCAAGATTCAACATTTCTAGAGGCATAAGACAAGGCTGTCCAATTTCACCACTCTTATTTTTGTTAGTTTTCCAGTTTTTATGCTCCCTAATCACCAAAAGCCATTTTGAAGGTATTCGACTAAACGACAGAGAGATTAAAATATCTCAGTTAGCAGACCACACTACAATTTTCTTGAAAAATAAAAGTCAGGCTGCTGGTGCAATTTCCACTATCAAGCAATTTTCTAAGACCTCTGGCCTAGTACTAAATATTTCAAAATGTGAAATACTGACTCTAGAGAGGACTAATAGCCTTTACATTAAAGAAATTCCAGTAAAAAATACTATTACCTATTTGGGGATTAAAATATCCAAAAACAACAAGGAAATGAATACCTTAAATATCAACCCTATATTAGAATCTATCAAAAAGAAATTTGCTTCATGGTTAGCTAGAGACTTAAGTCTACAAGGTAGAGTTTTATTATCCAAAGCAGAAGGTTTGTCCCAGGCATCATACATATTTTCATCCATGGCAGTCTCAAAATCCACCTGTAGTACTTTGGACAAGTTATTACACAAGTTTATATGGAGAAACAAACCACACAAAATAAGAAAAGAGGTGATGTCAAACAAGATTAGTGATGGAGGACTAAATGTGTTGGATTTTTCTGTATTTAATATTACTATAAAAATTAATTGGGTGAAAAACTACTTTTAAAAAACCCTTCAGTTTATGGATCATATATCCGCATTTTATTTTTCAGAAGCCTGGTGGTCTTAACTTTTTGCTCCAGTGTCCCTATGCAGTGGGTAAACTTCCTGTTAAATTAGCTGCTTTTCACAGACAAATGTTGACATGTTGGACTTTATTATACAATCACAACTCTTCTCCCCATAAACATTATATATGGAATAACAGTCGCATAACACATCGATGCAAAACGTTTTTCTTTCACAATTGGTTTGATAATAATATTATATTAGTCAATCAATTAATAAAAGAAAATTCTTTATATGTATAGAAAATTGAATTTATAAAAAAATTTATCATTAACACATCGGTAACAGAATATAATATGATCATGAAAGCCATACCAATTGAAATACTAACTTTACTGAACACCTCGTCCAATACCATTATTCAGATGACAAATGAGATTAAAATTAATGGCTTCAACTTTTTAGACAAAAAATTCAGCAAAAAAATCATTAGAGAGATACTTAACAGGAAGTCTACCCCAGCAGCAGTGTTAAAATGGGCCTCTAAATTTGATGTTGACTGGAAAAAATGCCTGGTGTACACCACATCTTTTCTTCATTTCAAATAAAGTAAAGGAAATCTCTTTTAAAATAAAACATAAGTATTACCCATGCAATGAATTGATTTCAAAGTATTGTCCCAGTATAAAAAAAGGAATGTGGTTTTTGTGAATTGGAAACAGAATCAACGTAACATCTATTGATAGATTATGTACATTCTGAGAAATTCTGGAAAAACATAGAAAATTATTTATCCGACAAATATAATACCAGTATTTATTTTGAGAATGTTGATATCCTTTTCTACTTCACACATGCAAATCATATCTTCTAATATATTACAAATCTATTCATTACTTTTGGAAAATTTTTTATACATAAATCTAGATATTTAAAGGAACAGTCCACCGTACTTTCATAATGAAATATGTTCTTCTATGAAATGAGACAAGATGATACGTACCTCTCCGAGCTTTGAGCGACCTCCCAGTCAGCCAGACGCGCTTCCCCTCCTGCTAGTATTTGTAGCTAGACTCAGTGTGGGCAATGGTATTTTTCGGGGCTGTAGTTAGATGCGACCAAAGTCTTCCACGTTTTTCCTGTTTTCATAGGTTTATATGACCAGTGACATGAGTTCGGGTTCGGGGACGCAAATCCAAACGTGGCTTTTTCTATGCTGTGGGAAGTGCGTACTATAATGACAGGGGTATTAACACCTTCTGCGTGCTTCGACAGCGCATTGATACCTTCACTTCTGATTTCTTTTCTCTCCCTCGACTCCCCCTACTTCCGGAAATACAACCAACGTGACTGCACTGCACTATGAGGCCAATTTCAAATAAGTTGACACTAGCGAGAAAATGCTGAGATGTGCGACTGCCTTTTGTAGCAATATTTATTTGAAGAGCTGTAATAAAACGTTTCATGCGAAAGTTAAAGTATAAACGCAAAGTTGTCACTTTAATAGAAAAAAATTGCGTTTCGTGCTAGCTAGCTAGCTAATTAGCCGTCCCATTGACTTGAACAGACCGCTGACTGAAAGCGAACGCTAGTGATTGATAACGGTCATCAGCGAGCTACCTTGACATCGCGGGGACTGCATTGACTTAGTGGTAAATAAAATTTAAAAGGTGGCTTGCAAGCTAGCTTGCAACTTGTACTTGACATTCAACGACAATACTTCTTACCCGCATAATATTTAAAATAGTGGACAAGTCGCTTTGTCTGTTTTATACAGAGCTCCAAAAGACAAGGAGGGGAGAAAGGCTTCACTAGCGCTTCCTTTTATCAACGTTAGCCATATGATTCAATATAAACAATTCGGTTGATGTCAAATAGTCAACCAGGGTACAATGAAGTGAGGAAACCAGAGTGTAATTTGATAACGTATACGGACATTCAATGACGTTTCTTATAACGGCGATAACTACCAAGCAATTATCTTATCAGAGGTAAAAGCCTGGGTCGCGTTAAAGTCACTTCTCTGCAGCACTTTAACCTTGACATCGAGTCACATTTCGATCTTCCCTTTAGTAAGTGTGCCGCTTTCCATCCTCCGAAAAGCACATATTTAGGGAGACAAAATGTTGCTCTGCACAGCGATACCAAAATAACACCGACTCGGACGCAAGTGAAAATGTAATTTTAAAGTAGGCGAAAATGAATGGGAGTCTATGGGCGAATTTTACTTCCGGGTGTATAGGCTCAGAGAACAGATGCTTCACTTGAGTGTACCCTGTCAGCAATCTAGTGTTCTATAGATATCTATGGACTGTATGCCCTGGGCTTGTTGCCACAACCCGGCACGATGCATGTAATCACCATTGTTCTTGGTCTTCTGTTTTGGCTCGCTAACAGATGTCACCTTGGTACCTCTGACTGCTATGACTGAGCACTGATGTTTCCAGTCACATTGGCTGTGTGTTGTCGGAAGGCAGCGGAGAGGGGAGGGTGGGGGATGGGGAGAGGGGGGAGGGGAAAATAGAAGTGAAGGTATCAATGCGCTGTCGAAGCGCGCAGAAGGTGTTACTACGCCTGTCATTATAGTACGCACTTCCCACAGCATAGAAAAAGCCACGTTTGGATTTGCGTACCCGAACCCGAACTCATGTCACTGGTCATATAAACCTATGTAAACAGGAAAAACGTGGAAGACTTTGGTCGCATCTAACTACAGCCCCGAAAAATACCGTTGACCACAATGAGCCTAGCTACAAATGCTAACAGGAGTGGCAGCGCGTCTGGCTGACTGGGTGGTCACTCAAAGCTCGGAGAGGTACGTATCATCTCGTCTCATTTCATAGAAAAACATATTTCATTATGAAAGTACGGTGGACTGTTCCTTTAAGTACTGCTTTAAATCTGAGCCTGAGATTTTCAAATACCACAGCATCACACTGAAGAGAAAGAAACGAGAAACTGCATGGTGAGCAGTGACCTAAACACCCGTGGCAAAATGAACACCAAACTCCTCATTACTGTAGAGATCCTACAGACTTTTCCACTGTAGAATTTTAAGAGTGCTAAATAATGAAATGTTAGGATGCCTGAAGGTAACAGAACAGCAACACATTAAAGGAAATCCTTATGCCACTTACAATCTTGTCAGGCTGCCATATGGGAAATGCAGTTACTCACTATTGCATGTACAGTAGGGTTTTTAACAAACCAGGTTTCTGCCATAACCCAGCTTCTTGCAGTATAAGGGTCATTGAAGCACAAGTTACTGCACTGTTTAAGACTCTTCAGATGTAGAAATATTTCTGGTTTGCAGGGTAGCCAGGTGGTGTGGCTTTCTTGACTGCTAACTGTACCACCAGTGGGCACACAAGGACACTGACCAGCACCGGAGGAGATGAGGGGAGGACCCCTCCAAAAACACCAAGGCACTTCACCAAAAAACTTTCCACCCTTTCGCCCAAATTGCAACTGTTCTCTCTGACACCTCTGGTATCTTGAACCAGGACAGTGCTCTCAAAAGCGTGCACTTAACACCAAGTCAGTCTCACGATGCAATTCAAAGGGAGGGGAAGAAACCAATAATTACAGGCGATGCATGTATAACACATGAATACGGCAAGATAGATTAGCTATCTCCCATTCAGCATGGCAGAATAATGGAGTGTCACATCCTTCAGTGAGAAGCAGTGTAAAAAAATGCAGGAAAGCAGGCTTTCGACCCGTGAAGAATATATCAAGGCCACAGCTGACATTCAGTCTTAACTCATTACTAATTAAATTTATACAGCCGTGACAGGAGTCAGCATACAGACTTAGGAACTGGAGAGTGATAAACAAATGTTCTGCAAGATCATCAGACCCCAGGGACTCGTGGTCCAGATTTCATGCCCCTACACTTTAGCCACAGCCACCCAGCTCTGCTATTCTCAATTCTTAGAGCTTAATGAAATATTTACTTTGTGGATACCATTATCCTGCACGACACTGAATACAAAACCAAAGTTAAAGGTAGCTACTACCCTCAGAAAGATGCTGTATTACATGCCATTTGCTTGTGCGCAGATCTTGCTTGCACTTGTCATAACCATTAGTTCTACACCAATACCCCTTCTGACACACCTATGTAAATACAGAATAAACTGCAATAAAAAAAATGCATGCATGTCTCAGAGAGAAAATGAGAAGTAATTTTCGGAAAGAACAGTTGTTATAAACATAACAAAAGGATTCCACTGCAGCAAGCCATATAGCTTTAACTATAAAAAGAACAGGCAATCGCCCGAATCTGTTCAGTACTCTAATGAAGATGCATTTACCCCACAGTCATGCCATTATCTGCACTGACATCAGCCATATACCACCGGAGCAACAGAGGGAATTCAAGGAGTCAATGCAGAGAGAGAGCAGGAGGGAGGGAGAGGCAGGGGGAGAGAAAGCAATAAAGGGAGAGGGAGGGAGAGTGAGGGGCAAGGAAAAAAGTGGAAGAAAAAACCAGAGTGACAGAAAGAGGAAGAGAGAAAGAAGCAGCAATAAAGGAAGAATGAGAGCAAGATGGAGGGAAATTGTACATTTGATTGCAACTCTTATTCATTCTCATTTGGCAACTGGAGGCAGGGGTCACCTGACACTCGTGATGTCAGTAATATGTGGAGGGGATCATTTGAACCCCGTTTCCCTCCTGCAACACACAACACATATACCGCACGTGTGCGTGTAATTACTCTCAGAGCCCTATAGGAAGCAATGACCCCTCTGGACTGTGGAGCTCAGAAACACAGCAATCAGGGACAGAGCTACCTGGAGCCCTGTCAGTCAGCATCATGCTTCAAGCTTCTGCACACGCTGACACAAACACACACAGGCACACGCTTGTATCCAGCATGTCCAGGAGCACAACACACGCACATCCAAACACACATGTAATTATAAAGATGCACATACATGTTAAAAGGGATATATGATAAATTCACATTTTCAGATTTTGGGCGCAGTATCTGGAGTGCCCACCAACCCACAACAGTGAAGTAAAACAACCCAGTCATTTTTTGTAAGCTGCCTTTTCAGACAACATGGCACTCGGCATGACATTCAGATTTTTCGCTCCCCTTCCTACCTCACACTCAGGCTCGTAAGAATTATTCAGGCCCTCATTTGAATATTTCCACCCACAACTTATTTTTTACAGCAAAATCCCAGCTTCAGTTGAAAAAGCCCATAACTAGCAATATGCGTGCTATACACTTTTTGCCTGACTGCTGCATACCACTAACCTGGACCAGTATGACGTAGGACAGGAAACAAATTTTATATTGAAGGGACTTATGCTTTTCGTAAGATACAAAGAAGCAGTTGTTTCCACTTATTTTCAAGGAAAATCTGTAGTTAGCTAACTAGGTGAGTGTTGCAAATTTCTGTTTATATTCAAACTGAATTCCAAGCATAACCTTAGTTAAATGTGTATGGCTTGGTCGGAACTACCTAATTTACAACGGAAGTGCAACTCTCAAATCTTACTTTCTAACCTAGCATGCATGCATTACCCTTCCATAATCACTGTGTAGTATACTAGCTAGCTAGCTCCTAAATTGGCTGAAAAGTTAGAAACTACCAGAAGCAGTGTGCAAGACGTGTCAATTGGAAAAGATCAAATGGGTGACCATTTTTAATCAAATTCAATCTGTTCTTAATTTAGAAGCTGGTGCAGTCAATGGAATATTAGTGAGCGGTTGCTACTATACAGATGCTAGCTTGTTATCATTCTTAATGTTCAGTGAACTAAACAAGTGTGGTAAAACTATTAGAGTGAATACATGCCTCATTTCTGTAAATGTAATGTCAGTGCTTGGTCAGCCAGCAGAAATGACCCTTTCATACCCTTTGAGTAGTTTAAAGTCTAACTGGCTAGCTACTTTTATAGTCATCTGTATTTAGAAATTTACTAGTAGCTGGGGGATTATTACATTATTGCTCTGCATTGACACGATTGCTCTGTTTGCTGGCCACTTAGAACAAAGCTCATTCCATAGAGGAGACACCCACTCAAAACAGCCCATTTTTCAGAAGGTTAGGAATAACAGGAATCAAACTGAATAGAAATCATGGAACTTTTATGTTTTTTTGCAAAAAAAGTATATATCAACTTCCATATTGGACATCCAAGGATATTGTAACTTGGAAAAAAAAATGGCATAATAGGCCTCCTTTAACACACAAACACAATAATGCATGTATGCAAATGCAGCTACACAAATACAGTCAATCTCCAGAGGAAAGACAGGTTAACACAAAGAGGGAAGCGCTTAAGTTGCCTCAGGATCTCCAAAGGATGTCAAGGCAAGTCCCTAGAAGGTCACATTCAGATTCACACATTGCCCTGACAGAAGCGCATATTTTTACACACTGGGTCTTCATCGCAGATCGCTCCTAGATACCATCACTGACACCTGCATGCTTCACACCCAGTGACATATGGGGAAAAATCCTCTCCCATCCAACGCAAGGTCAACGTCTTCCAAAAAAAAAAAAACCCTGAAGACAGCATCGCCTCTCCAGCATCACTTAAGAGAGCGAAACACCTTTTCACTCAAATAAATGAAGGCAACCACCAACAGCCAATAAGTATTCACTGCCAATGCGAATTCTGGGAAATTAAACTCGCTCCTGTGACCGACCTACTTCCAAGAAAGCATCTAAAAGTCAAAGAAGCGGCACTGGCACCACCATGCTTCCTGCCCCACCCGTTTCCTCTTCTATTTCTGACTCCTATGCAAATGCAGTCCAACAAGCTCTTCCCGATCTCCAAGGGGACACAAATTATTATGCACTGTGTGACAAGGGAGAACACCATCATTTGTGGCAGAGTCTGGAAAAGCTCTTCCCTCCCTGACTATTGTTGCTGGTTCCTGTACAAATTCCAGGGCAACAGCTGCTGTCCCAAAGCGAGAGCAAGAAGCGTGGGGCATAAGGGGGGGGGGGGGGGGGGGGGGGGGGGGGGGGGGGGGGGGGGGGAGGGTAAACAGAAGATAGGTGTAGTTGTGAAGACAGGAGCCATGTAAGGTGGAGGGGTACTGCAGCACCACAGTATCCTCATCACTCCACCTCACTGGGACTTCAGGAGGGTCCTGAGCGCGGGGTGGGGTATGCTGGGGCACCTGGGGGGGATCAAATACCCTTTAAAAAAGGTATTTATGAATAAATCTCACTGAGAGATATAAAAGTGTCTATTCTTTCCCAGGATTTTCTCCCGCATAAAAACATTAGAAAATTGGAAAACCAATTGTAAAATTTATCAGATAACTCATTTGATATTTTCTAGAATCTGCTGAGATTAATACCCTATGAATGAGTCACTGTGACCATGCAGGGTTGAGCAGAAGTGAAACCCTTCATTCTGTGAGAGATGGCACCAGCCATATTTGAAATTGAAGGCCAAATAAGCACATTTCTATTTCAGGGCTCAAAACGGGCACCGAGAGAGTCCCAAACCACATTAACATTGCTGAGCTAATATTTAAATTTCCCGTTCCCTTGTAATGTTCAAGACACCAGAGAATCAGAAAGCAGTCATTGTGGACAAACAAAGCAAGCCTGACGGGAAAAATAAATTCATGAAGGTCTTTTTTTGTTTTTTATGAGGGCAAAGGGGGTGGGGTTTTGTGTGCAAGTCACACTGGAATTTGGATGCGACAGCAGCAGGCATGTTAAGGGGGTACGGGGCGATCGTGACATTCTCCATGCCTGGCGCACTAGTGTCTTTGCAAATGCTCACAGTTAAGTAGAGCGCACAAGCCCTCTCTCCCATGGACAAAACTGCCTCGGTTCTCAAATCCCCACCTTAATTATTCCTCCTTTTAAGATTCACAACCTTCAGCTGCGTCCTTCTCTTGTGCCAAGACTTTTAGACAAAGGTTACTTTTACAGTTTATAAAATGATGTAAACACCTTTCTATCCATTTAATAAGCTCATAGAGAGTCATTACAAATCATGCCTGAGGCACTCAGAATTAGAACGATGTAAAGAGGACCCATTAACAAACAGCACAAGCCTTTGTGCACTGAAGAGAAGAGACTGCTTCGAAGAGAGATTGAAAATAGCCAAGTTTATTTTCCCATTTCCATTCTAAAATATACAGAGCCACAGAAAAAGGGATCTGCAGCAGACATTAAAAAAGGCAAAAGACAACAATAACAATTTATCCTCTGGGAAGTCACTTCACATCCCAGTCCGTCACAGGCAATAAAAAAATGCATTTTGAAATAAGTCGCTGACAACTTGGTTGGTACTCTTGTCAGGTTTTTGTCTGATGCAAATGCTAAGCTGTCCGTCATCTTGCTGCATAATACCACTGCTTCAGTGATACATGAAGGAAAGGTGACTGGAGTTTGAGTTCTCTTTTCAGAGAGAAAATGACGACCTCCCAGTACATTCAGATAAATGAGGTGGCAGAAAAGATCAGTTATATATGGCTTGTAGAGGGAGGGGCTCAGCTTTTGACAGCACAGCACTTAATCTGAATATTAAAATTAAACAGAAAATGCAAATGGATCAAAATCCATCATTTGTCACTTTAGCAGTGCTTCCTTTTTGCAAACTCAATTTTTAAGCATACATGTCACACCTATGATAAGTTTCAAATTCCTTCACGGCAGAAACTGCAATAAAAATATTAAACAACACAGTGACACAGGGGAAAGGCTAAATGACAGACTATTTTACACAAATTACAGAACAATCAAAAAAATTCCCTTACAATCTGTTTGAATGAACCCTGCTGATACAGTGCATCTTCTGAGTTTGGTTTCTTTTGTACTCACTTCCCTGAAGCACCAGCTGGCAATGTTATTACGATAAAAAAAACTGGGAAGGGCTCCATTTTAATTGTGGAAATAAACTGAAATTCAATCCCTCAACAAAAAAAAAAAATCAACCCCGCTTATGCTAGACATTTTTTAATGCCATAAAAGCATTATAATTAAGCTCCAGAACTGAAATGGAACTCAACTCCTAACCAAGGCAGGCGATTTGGAAGATCGCGGACGGAGTCCAGTTGTGCACTCAAACTCAAAACATCCTTTCCACCTGCCACTCGAACCCCATAGCATCTTCCACCCAAAAAGCTTGATTGAAGATGAGGGGTCCCTCATCAGCCCTGTTGTCTCCTCTTGACAGGATTTACAATAACTAGCTTCTCCAACCGGTGAAGTTTTGGTAGATCTGCAACAACAAAGAAAAACAAAGAAAGAAAGAAAAAAAGTGGCTGAATTGGAGGAGTCTGCAGAGTGCATCATCAGAGAACAGGACTCGGTTTCCTTTACAATTTCCTTTAGGATTTACACAACAGCACCTGGAACCCCACCATTCTGGTTTTTTAAATTATTTGCCCATGGTTTTTAGAGTAACCGTTCTCCCTGATGAGCAGATCTTGCGGGGCTGCATTTTGGAGATGACGAAGATCAACGCACAATGACAGCCTGTCAGTGCTGGGAGAGAACAGACGGGGAAAAGGCATCACCTACAGGACTGATGCACAAGAGTGATGCCCAGACAGGCCTTACAGACGTTCTAGGAGTAAATTCAAAGTCAAACGATGCATAGAACAAGTTTTGAGAGTAAATCAAAAGTGCAAAGATGCATAAAACCGGCTTATCGGTTAAATGTTTACACAGAAACTCAACTATAAACCAAGAGATTTGGTTTGAGAGTTAGTGGGGACGAAACATATGTGAATGCACTTAGGGGTCTATTCTCCCATGCGCTTAAGTCGAAAAAAGCGCGTAGCTACGCGGATTCCGTCATTGCTGAGGCGGCTTCGGGGCGGGGAGATGACCGCGTGCGGGGTAAGAATCCTTGTTAAAGCGTTTCCATGTCCTTTAGTTGCAAACCTGACATCGGAGTAGTTTTCAAAAGCGCCTTTGCCTGAAACTACATCGTCCTCAAAATAAATCCTAAATATAGTAGCATGTCCTCCGTCCTGTTATTCCGATGATAGATCGAATATATCCCAAGGCAGCCGGCCTTATGATTAAAAGTAACCGCCTCTTCTCAATGACATATCAAACAGTGATTAGACTCGAAGATGGTTACGCCTCTTCCTCTCAGAAGAACCAGCCAATGAATGATTTACTTCCTGAAAAATGCGCAAGTGAACAGTCACTCTGCAAATTCCAGGAATATGTGCATCACCAGAGACTTTGAGAGGACTTAAGGGCACAAACGGCTGCATACTAACAACAGTTTGATCCAGTACACTATTTGCCATAACTGCAAATGACAGCTGGCAGTAGGTTTTGTCAGTAGGTTTATCAGTCAATGCACTTCTGAGAATACAGTGGAAATGAGCATGTTCTTAAGATGATCAGAACATAAAACTAATTTTCCAACTGTTTCTATGGGAAGATGGCGGAGGCAGAGCTCATGCTCACCAAAATCCTCCAACATTAGCGGTCGCTCTTCTCTTCCCAAACACCTTCCCGGAGCTGGGTGCCAGGGGATTGTTGAAAGAGGGGGCACCCCCAAATCCCGATGTCCCGCCAAAGGGTGGGGAGCCACCGAAGGAAGGTGGGCCTCCAAAGGCAGGGGCACTGCCGAATCCACCACCTGTGAGAGAAGGGAGGCCACCAAAAATTGAGAAACAGGAAACGCGTCAACACAGCAAAGGAAGTATATCGAACTTAAGGCAGGATTCATCAGGCAAATTTCACAGGTCTGCCTCCAGCCAGCCCTTTACTATCTCTGCCAAACTCCTTTCTTCACCTTGTGCTGTGCTGCATCACTTTAGATAGTAAACTGAAAAATTGAAACGACTTTAATGCAAACAATTCACATAAAAGCGCATTGATTTTTTTAATCAAGCATTTAAAAATTTTACAAATAAAAAGCATGTTTTTTTTTGTACATATCCAAAAATGTCCCAAAAGTTTTGGAGGTCACCAATTACCAGGGAATCTACACAGACAGCTGTAAAATTCAGGCCAATAGTCTGGGAAAAGTAAGTCTTTGTTTTCCTTTTTCATCACTTCATCCTCCATTAAACTCTTCTTGCAGCCATTTGTAGATGCGCCTTTGTACTGCAACACTCACTGAAGGTTTGCAAAAATAATCCAGAGCCCATGTGGTTATACTGCTAACAGATAAATGACGGTTCTTGACACAGAGCCGTCTGACTGATCTGGAACCACATGCATTCAGCTTAGACTTGCACCCTAATGTTTCGCGCATAGAAATTCCTCAAATTTTTTTTTAATTATGTTACACACTGTTGAGGGTGAAATAACCAAATCCCTCCCTATCTTTTAGAGGAAAATCATTTTTAAACCTTTCAATAATTTTCTCATATATTCATGGTCAAATTGGCAATCGCTGGCCCATCTTTGCTCCTGAAGGACGAGGCCTTCCTTGGATGCTGCCTTTGTAAAAGTCATGATTACAATCAACTGCAAACTTCAGCTGTTTCAAATCACATAATTCAAATGTTTTACCTCATTACTAATCCTAAATTGCACATTTTGTGCAATGTGCTGCAGGGCCTGAATGGAAGGAAAGGATGTGCATTTTGCATGCAACACGAAGTTGAAGGGACAAAATATATTGTCTTTATGCTGTCTGCGATGAAATGCAAGTCAAAGTAAATTTAGAAATAACTGCTTTGTTTTTATGTTCATCTTCCATACCGTCGCAACATTTCCCGAGTTGGATTTGTGGATAATGAGTGTGACTCCTTATAGAGCACCTTAACGATCCTCTCAGTGTAAAGTTAGGCCAACTCCAGCATAACCAGTGGCTCTGCAAAACCAAGGGTGCCAGGACTTCATGAATCCCACCTAAAACCCCACCTCCCTGATGACTAGGGCCCGCATACAGGCACAGAGCACACTGTATAAGACCTGTGTCCACATGAGACATCACTGAACAGTAACTAGATAAAGCGGTAGGCTACTTCTCATCCAATACCTCTTTCCAAAATCCTGCCCCACCTCTGCCACTTAAATTGCTTTCACTCTCCTGACCAGGCCTTCCACTCGACATCGCTACAGGGACTTGCCTCCATTCAGTTAGTTAGGCACTGGAGTAGGAGCACTGATGTTAGGTGCTTAGGCATGGATCGAAACCTCATTTTCACCCAGATCCCAATGCTATTTTATGGGGTCGAGGTCAAGGCTCTGTACAGGCCAGTGAAATTCATCTACGGCAATCTCAACAAACCATGCATGGACCTTATTCTGTGTATGGGAATGTTGAAAAGCTTAAAAAAAATCATTCTTCAACAGTTGTAAATATAATAACATGAAATGTCACATCAAAACCTGCATCAAAACTTGCTTACAGCAGAACCAACCTTGCCTGAATGATCAACAAAATAAAAAAAATAATGAGTGTCCAGAAATTTTTGATGCCTTGTAGTGTATGCTTTTAGATTAGCCAAACACACATGATAACGTTTATTGAAAGCCTTCCCGGTGGTGCCCCTCTGCTGAAGAGCAGGTTCGGTTTAAGTTTCACGATACTTCTGAGATCACGCTACAGCAGCAACGCCACTCTCTCCAAGCCAAGCTGGAGCAAACTGAAATTTCAGCTGCAACCTGACAGATTGCAGAGATCAATAATTAATTAGGTGACTATGACCAAATAACACTCAGCCACAAGCTGGTGAACGAGTTGCTGAGAGAGGTGGTGGCCTGATCAACAGCTGATATCTAGGAGGCAGTGGGGCAAGAGGGACTCTTAAATTGGAAAATAGGCCGAAGTGAAAAACCACAGTCGCATCAGCTAAGAATTCTGCACTTACCACTGCAGCTGAAAGCACACACATGCACAGTAAATGAGCACACGCTTAAAAAATAATAATAAAAATAAAAAAAAAACCCAGTGGACACCCATGCGCAGAAACTCAGCAAAAGCACAATCAATTACAGCAGAACTGTACCGCAGCGCTGTGAATATTGTGGCAAGAAATCGATTAAATAATGTCCGGCTATTTTTTTCATTTATTGAGTTGGTTGAAATTTCTACTGCAAATCTACTGACAGGGACTGATTAGCATTACAATCGCTGCTTCAAGGTATGATTAAATAAAAATTTTAATTGCACAATATATATATACAAATTAAATTAAAATTATGAAAATGCTGAATACATGAATAATATTCTCCTCAAGAAGTAATGAATTTGATGATTAACACTCAAGGTTAGCTTTCAAAACAGTTACGCACGTCCATTTCAGCAGGATATGACTTTACGCGGTTTGCAATATACATTAGCATTAGCAACCTTGTGCCAGATGGAAACCTGAATAATAAACATTAACGACTGCAGCCACTGCAAAACTGGGAGATTATGACACAGGCCTAAAAGAATGAGTTTTAAAATTGGTCTCCTTAAAAATGCGATCATTTTTCACCTTTGCCAGCAGGTTCGAGGAATGTGTTCGTCCAAATGGTACAACGAACTGCAGAGTAAATATACACTTAACACAATAAAATGAGTCACTTTGGAAGTAAAAAAAGACAGTCAGCCAACCAGCCAGTGATTCAAATAAGACATGTTAGCATTTCAGTGAAAGTAAGTGACTAAATCGGAAAGCCAGTAAGTGCAAGAAGGTGCTGACTCCGGGCAGGACAATATTTCTGTGGCTGAGTCAGGGCAGTATGTCAGTGGACAGGGCAGGGTCTGTGTACTGGGTTGGTGCAGCATGTACAGTATGTCTGTAGCAGTGTCCTCCATTTAGTTTTTCAATGATAGGGCAGTAATGGCAGTAATATTGCGCACTCAATCGCGCATCTTCCAGTACTTCCTAATTTCTCCAGATTTTAATAGTGGGGAACCCTGCGTTTAGAATCCTGGGCTGCGTCCTATCATCTAATTCCTGACCACTTTTCTTTAACCTTTGTGTAAAATGCCAAGAGGTGAAGGAAAGGTGTAAAGGGGACTCTTTTACAGCTTAGGAAGAGAACCGCGCTACTAAGAGAGTCCGAATGCATTTCCACTAGGCACAGCGATCACCCGCCTCCTGCCTGTCATGTTTGTTTGTTTTTGTGATTGGCTGGATGGACGGTGGTTGCAGAATTGCGGGATGACGTTTCCTCCTTTCTTTTCTAGAGGGACGGTTCAGTGTACCCTATTGATACAGTCGGCAACAAATGGAACGCCCACAAAAGTAGAGCCGAGTGGAAAAGAAACCGGTCTCTGCCATTAGCCATAACGCCGAAGAGTTGCTGTGAGCCCTTTTGCACCGCAAATAAACAAACTAACAAAAAAAAAAAAAATCGCCAATTTAAGTTTTACATTTTACTAAATAATATAATGGAACCACAGAGGAGTACAAAATGGCTTCAAGATATCAGAAGAGAGGACAAGGCAGATTATGGCGGGACTTCACAACAGAACGTGTGTCTGCAGGCCTCTGAGTCGGATCATTCGCCCAGTCTTTTAAAACGTATGGACAACAATCCAACCCCAGTATATTTAATTTTTGAATATATCGATCCTTGTCAGCATGCAGTAGCGACTCAAAGTACGTCATGACAACTTCTTAGCGTTAGCAAGACAAGTTTAAATTCCGCGTTTTTACAATACAGCGGATGGGGAGGAAGGGTTGCTTTCCCCCTCGGCCCTAACCAGATATGGCGTTTGTGGGCGTTCCCGTTGTTGACGACTGCATCAGTGCTAAATGTGATAAATTCGGAAGCAGTGTAGCACCTTTCCTGTACATTTAAAGAATCCGAACACACTTATAATGGTGGATGTCATGTAAATACTTCCGGATCGTTTTCTAGGAGTTAGGAACTTTCCTAAGCAAAAAAAAAACTATTCGGATACATCCTTGGAACAATTAACAAGATTTGAATGTAGCCTCACCTAAACCCACCCCCTCCCCTCAAGCTTCTGACCAAAGCCACGCTCTTTCATTCATATACACAAGTGCGAGTCTCACCGTTACCTGGCGGCAATGCTGTACTAGAATCCTCTGCGGAGCAAAGAATAGCAGCATTTCAGCACATCATAGTTTTCATCCAACTAACCTACAAAAGCACACCGATCCACATTACCACAGTAGGAAAACATCCTGTTCCATATGTTATATACAGCAAACAACAACTGGTCATAAAGACATGTCCGTCCAATAGAACGAGCCAGAGACGCTTATCACATGCGGATCTTAGGGGTACAAATGCAGCTGTTTGAATGCAATGTGCGAACACAGCTAAAGCTCTAGGCCTACATTTCATCATCAACCAGTATCCTATGAACTGGGCATCAGGACAAACTAGATTTAGTCAGTAAGCATGGCTTACAGGATACCCCCCGCAACAACAAGTAGTCGGGCAGAACCACAGTCAATAGACCTTCCAGCAAGAGAAAAAATTTTCAAAATTGGATGAGTAGGTTATGAGATCTAGGTCCGGACGCACAGACGCACGCATACACACACAGACACACGCACAGAGACACGCACGCACACGGAACTAGTTTCTCGAGTAACGTGCTGAACGGATTGACAGAGTGCGCAGTGCGCACCTTAGACATTGCGAGTAGCTGCAGTAAACAAAAGCTTCTGAAATCACTCCGCCCAGCAGAGATGTCTGCAATGTAGTTCCGGTTATGCATCTGTCTTGAAAATAACTCTCATAATTATACTTCATTATTTTATAGCGTGGCAAATGTGCCAGTCACAAATTATCCACGAGAGCGTTTTGGAGCGGTTGGATTGCGTATTTCATGAGTTTTCAAGAAGCGAGGGACCCTTTCCGTTCACTTTCGTTATGTCCACTGAGCATCTCGGGTCGCTACCCCCCAAAATCTCAAAATAACAGCATGGATAACTAATGGTAATGCACCTACTCATAAAACAATGGGGATTATGGCAATAGGCCAATTTACCAAAATGTTGAAATATCCCTTTAAGAAAAGCTAAAGAGTGACTAGTGTGAAGTTTGGCTTTTTCTGCCTTGGTTTATGCGGTGTTTTTGGAATTAGTTCTTTTTTTTTTTTTTTCTCTCGAATGGGCGGCCAACGCTTATGATTAGGCGCATACATTATGAACAGGCGGTGCAGGAAAATGAGCCTTCACGATCGGGCGGCCCGCCTGGTCATTTACCATAGTGGAGCACCCTGTGTGGGTAAGGCAGGGTCTGTGGGTGGGGCTGTGTATTGGGTTGGTGCAGTATGTCTGTAGGCAGGGCAGGGTCTGTGGGCGGGTCTGTGAGTTGGGGGTGGCACAGTACGTCTGTGGGCAGGGCAAGGTCTGTGGGCGGGTCTGTGAGTTGGGAGTGGCACAGTATGTCTGTGGGCAGGGGCAGGGTCTAAGGGGCAATATGTTTGCAGGCAGGGCGGAGCCGGTGGGTGGGTCTGTGTATCGCAGGGTGGGGTAGCATGTGTTTGGATGTGTCCTTGTGTCTGTGGGAAAGGGAGTGTACCTGTTTTGACTGGACTGGTGAACGACCCAAAGCCCTGTGCCGCAACGCTCCCCACTCCGGTGCTGAATGTGCCGCTGGGCTTTGGATTTGGGACGACCTCCTTCGGCGAGTCAAACGCCTTTGCCCCGCCGTTCCCGAACAGGCTGCTGGACCCTGAGGGTCAGACAGAGAGGTTTCACCAGAACCTTAGGATTCCCTGATCAGAACTCCCATCCCACCGCATCACTATATTTAAGGTATATTGCTGAAATGGGCAATTTCACAGTAAACTTTGCTATTAATAATAATAAGCAAATGAGTCTTAAGCCCCATCCTAAGTCATTGCATTGGTGTGTTAATTTGCAAGTAGAAAAGTATGTCAAATGTATGTTATGCGAAATTTCAAGGGTCTACATCCAGACCTAAGCGTGTCCTTAAGTGTCAAAATTTTGGAGGCAGTGGGGAAAGAGGTAAACACACACAAGCTCAGCCAACGGAGAATGGGCTCTCCCACTGAAGAGGGGTTTTTCCTGAGATTTTTTTCCTTTTTTTTAAACCTCGCTAGGCATTTTGGGTACTTGGACTAGCATCTTCCCTACTGCTATTCAGTAATGCGTCTTTCTGACAGTTTTTCAGCAAAAAGCGTGATATAAATAAACAAACTACGAAACTGCATACCAGCATCCCAAATTTGTTGGCAAAGTGTAGTAAGACCAAATATTGATTTCAGTTTGTTTGTAACCGTTCAGAGCACTTTACAGTACATTTTTCAATATTTAGAAACCTTGAATGAAATGATTTTTGGCTGTATCCTCACCACACGGAATTGCGTTAAATGTGCCTAAAATTTTGCACAGTTCTGTATCCAAATGGCAGGACATGTGCAGTTATAATGTAAACAGAGCGGAGTGCTAAAATCAGCATAAAATGCAATGTTTTAGTAAAATTTAATAATTGGTGATAATATGTTAATTGAAGCCCACATTCATTGACTAAAGAACTGTGTGACAGAGGGGTATCTTACCAGGCCGCTTAGCTTTCCAAAAGCCTGAAGTGGACGTGGCACAAAACGGGTTCTTATTTGCCGCATCCTCGCTGGGTTCACCCCCAAGGCCACTGAAGACCCCGCCGCCCGTCGTAGAAGCGCCCGCTGCACCACTCGCTCCAGAGCCAAACAGCCCTCCGCTGGAGCTGGACGGCTGTGTGAAAGGACACACACACACGCGCACACACAGACAGACAGACAAACGCATTCATGAGTAAACATTCACACAAAGACAACAGAGACAGTGGAAAATAAGTTGTATAGTTCGACCACACAAGTCATCTTCAAACAGAGGAATGCTGCTGGCAAATGCATTCAGAGTCAGAGACGAGCTACCTGTCCAAACTCTGTGCTGGGGGGGTTCTGTTGGCCAAACACGGATGGGGTGGGTGTGCTGCCAAAAGCTGGGGGGGGAGAGAGTGCAGGTAAATGTGTCACATTCACAAACACACAAATCACCTGCTATCAAGCAGCTGTGTGCTCTCTCTCAGACCGTTCAACCACATTGTGCGCACTAGGTCCTGCAGTCAGTAGTTTAACCCATTTGTCCCCGACTCTTATGGTACATGTTCAAGGGCAGCGCGGTATTTGGGCAGGGGGCTGCACTAACCTGAAATATGTTTTAGCCACTGTGGCTACCTGATTCTCCATTTCTTTTGCCACATTAGAGGTCTCTTAGGACTGTGGCTAATCAGATCAAAGAGGTGTTAGCCACATTATTGACAGATATAAAGGCATGACAATGAATAAAACAAGAGGCCAGTCAGCCTAGAGAGCTCTGCTAAAGATGAGTGAAATGTTTGTGTCATAAATTAATTTCAGAAATCCTTAAACTATTGAAATATTAACACACGACACATTTGGTAACCAGAATATGCTGTGAACCAGTTTGGTGTCTCAATTTATGTAGTATAACCACAAAACCACACTGCAAATTGCAATCATTTATCTCAATCATCTTACCAGCAAGCAATACTAATAACCAACAAATACCCACCAGGCCTCTTGATGAGATATTAAAGGGGACCTATTATGCTGATCCTTCTTTTAATATATATTAGTAATGTAATGTTGGTTGTCCATACTCAACCTCTGAAAAGTTTCTAAACATAAGATACATGGGTTTTGCCATAATCCAAGAACGTGATTTTGTGAACGTGATTTCCTCTCTGAACAGCTCCCCCCGAGACCTTCACAAGATCTGGGCAAAACCTGACGTCAGGTTGTGCCATCCAATTAATACAGACCTCCCCAGAGCCAACCACGGAGCTAGACCTGCCCACTCCGGAAACTATTCTAGCAGGTAACAAAAATGGCAGATCATACTATGCCTTAGTAGCCTCTACACTTTTGGAAATACAAAAGAAGAACTGCAGATAATTTCAGGTGTAGTTTTGTCAGTATCTCTCCCAAAGCTGCTTGTCCGTTTACTTTTGTACATGAAGAAAAACACCTATTTTTCTTCCAAAAGACAATGCCACCAGAAATCAGTGGGTAGCTTTTTTTGTTTGCTGGCAGTAAACAGCCACGGCCAAAGGGAATGTTAGCTGCTTGCGCTCAGCATTTCACCAAAGACAGCTTTGTTAATAACGGATAATTCAGCACTGGATAGGCGTTTCAGCTGCTTTTCAAACCTGAAGCAGCAGCATCGATCAAGCGCTCGGAGCCACAAGCTGTAACTATATAACATCAAGTAATGTAAGTGAAGCCAACATGTTACGGGTGGCTAGCAGGACCGCGAATGATAGTTAGCACTAACAATTGGCCTCAAGCGCAGGCCTTCTAAAATATCTGAAGATAAATCCTGTATCGGGCTTTACTGTCCGTGACTCCCAGACACAGAAGCTGTAAGTTGCTTTTTCTGCTTAAGCCAACCTGATGTGATTGCAAGTTGATTGTGGCTGTAGCACAGCAGCTAACGTAGCCAAGTTACTGTTGCTAATGTTTGTGCCCTAAATATGCAAGAGTGACATCAGGGGAAATTCTACAGAAGGTGTGTGAACATAAACCTCATTTGAAGCTCACTTTTAATACTTGTTTTTAATTTGGATGCTTGGTACAACTGTCCATGGTAAGGGAACTTGCTGTCTGTAAAATCTGTATTACAAGGGTTTGTCTCTGTGGTTGTTATGACCACTCGGTTACCAGCTACTGCATGTTAGTTCGCGTGCCAGCCACGTGGGTGAAGCTAAGCAGGTGTGGGCTTGGTCAGTACTTGGATGGAAGAACACCAAGGAAAACCAGGTTGCTGCTGGAAGAGGTGATGGTGGGCCAGTAGGTGGCGTTCTTCCCTCTGGGGGAATAATCCCCAATGCCCCAGTGCAGTGACGGGGACTGAGCTGTACTTTACTGAAGGAGACGCCGTCTTTCGGATGAGACGTTAAACCGACGTCCTGACTCACAGTGGTCATTAAAGATCCTATGACACTCTTCGATAAGAGTAGGGGTTCCCCCGGTGTCATAGCTAAAAGTCCCAACCTGGCTCTTTCGACCTGCCACCTAATCATCCCCTGATCTGATTGGCTGTGCAATTCTTCCTCTCCCTCTCCACCTCTACCCCCAGGGCTCCCTTGAAAAAGAGATTTCAACCTCAACGGGACTTCCCTGGTTAAATAAGTGATAAATAAGAATCAATGTGGCAGTTTCATCATAATGTTGTCCGATTGTGGCCACGACAGTTAGCGATCGCTTCACTTATCCATGACCGGGGTCAGCCGAATACTTCACAAATGTCTGGGTAAGCCCTTTGGTGCTACCGTGAAACCAAAGCGAAACGCAGAAGCTGTACCGTGTCTGGTATAACAAATGATTTGTCTGCACTACCATGACATAATTTCATCCCCCTTTAGAATTTGTGGCCAATAAAAAGCCGAAAAAGGCGGAGATTAAATAGGTAATTCTTTCCTGTAGAAGTAATCGATTCACTAGCTCCACATAAGCAACTTGTCCATGCTAACGGAACTTACGGTCTGCAAAACCTGTACTATGTTCATAACATAACCAGAGCTCTCTCTAGCTGTCGCGTACTATCCATAAAGCTTCTTTCACATCGAATGCAAAACTAATTTTTCACACGACTGATTACATTCAAAGTCAATGCAAAGACGCGTTATGGGCGCGTTAAGCAGCTTTCACACTGGACGCGAAACTAATTTTTTGTGCGACAGGTTACATTCAAAGTCGACATGATCAGAAACAGACTGACAACAATTTAGCTACTCATAAGTGCTTGCAATGAAAGCACTCCTGTTGTACCAATAGGGCTGTTTGAGGGCAGCTCTGTAAAAGGAGGAGTGGACAGTGAGCAGAAATTATGTTGTTCTTCAAACAGGTGTTGGGACACTAGAAGAGGGCAAAAAAGGTAATAATAAAAACATTTAACACTAATCAGCAGGAAAACAACCGTGCAGACAGACAGCTGAAACAGTCCCAGGGTTGGGTCGCGTATTTAAGGACAAAAAGGTTCTTTCCATTTCAGCTTTAAAACATTCCAGCTTTAAATCATGTTTTCTGAGTCAATGTCTCGCATTTGTTTCCAACGCCACTGCTGACACATTGGAACACATCGGCCATTTCTGCAAGTTCTTAAATGATATGCGATTTCAAGGCATAAATATGAATATGACGTTCACTCCAATAATTAAAATTAATTATTGGATTTTTATGAAACTCGGCCCTGCAACTCTCTGATTAATCGAGATTGTGCGTGCAAAATTTGAAAACAAGGTAAGGCTCAATTTTTGAGATACTGGTTAGAGAAAAATTTCTTTGGAAGAATGAAGAGATGGACAGAATCTATGGAATTATTAAAAAAAAAAAAACTAAAAATATACGCCTTTCCACCCAAACCATTTTGCATGTACTGCATGTGGACAATTAGTTTTCAAATCGGGATACAGTGATATCATAATAAATGCATGTGTCATTTGTTGACAGAATGCACCAACTACCACCATTCCTTGTGATCCTGATGACAGTTTGATGTAAAAACGTCAGGTAGTCAGCCAAACAAACTCATATATACAGCAAGATGCACTTCTAAAGTAACCCTACCAATTAGTTCATTCCAACACGACCAAAAAATTGAAAGTGACTGCAGTCAATTTGATAAAATACAGTATGTATGGAGAACTAATAAAAATGTGACACTCTCCCTGACTCCGAGCTTCACGTAACACAAAAATAAAGGCTTTGGTCAACATAGAGAATTCATTCAAGATTTTCAGAAAACCCACAGGACTTATGAGGTCTTTCTCAAACAGTGCCTTAGGTTTTAGAAAGCATCTTTGGAGGGCATTAATCCCACTTCAGTTAAAGTCCTCTCTACAAGCCAGCACATCAATTCAAAGATAGAAAGTAGGACTGTATGCAGCAGATTAGCTGATTTTGCCGACAGACATTTCAGAAATGTAGTAATTGATCAGAGTGTATAATATACTCTCTCGCCGGACGACTCGGCATTAGAAGAGCGCCGCTGACTATCGTTACAGCGGAGCTAAAAAGTTATCGAATAGTTTTTGAGATATTCATGAAAGACTAAAAAAATGAGCTCAAACACTGATTTTCTCAGTCCCAAATGCTGAATTTCTCAAAAACCGCGGATGTAGAATTTTCTAATTTTCGCAGGGAATCATCATAAGGAGAGCTCATACCAAATTAGAAACAAATTTAACAGACAGTTTTTGAGATATTCAAATTTGAAATGAAAAGTTGATGCCGGAGGGACGGACAGACAGACGCCGAACGACGCGGCACTTTTGTGACTATTGTCACAGCGGAGCTAATAAAGATTCATACACAGGCAAAAAAAAAAAAACATAGACTCGAACACAAGCACACACACACACATACACATATACACGCACGTGTACACACGTACTTGCAGGCTGTCCACAGCCGAATCCACTGGAGGTCGTGGTGGTGGTGTTGCTGCCGAACATGGAACTCTGCCCAAAGTTGAGCTGGGGCTCCACCTTCAGCGCCGCACCCTTGGGCGGCTCAGCTGACATGCTGGGCGGGGGGGTGGGTGTGCTGGTGCGCCCTAGGGCCGGGGAGGCAGAGTTCGGGGTGAAAGGGCACGGTGCCTCTCCGAAAACCACCTTTCCACTGCTGCTGCCGAAGGGGAACTTACTCGGCTGGCTGACCTCTTTACCTGTGAAGACCAACATTGAAACAGATGCAGTGAAGGATGTACCGATACCACTTTTTTCAGACCAAGTATGTGTAGTCGCCTTTGGAACATGCCGATACAGAATACTAAACAAGAGTTGTCAGAAAGACAACAAAGCTCGCCGGGGGGCAAGGTTAAAGTTTTTCTGCACGCGAACGGACGCGGACGTGGACGCCGGGGGTACTACAATCGCTCTCCGGACGTTATTCGTCCCAGCGAGCTAAAAAGGTCTGGTAAAGGTCATGGTCAAGGTCACCAGGTCAAAATTTCGGCATCAGTACGTAGGTCTTGCACCAAGGAGTATACAAGCAAAGTATGAAAGCCCTATCTCCCACGGTTTAAAAGTTATAGACAAGGTTAAAGTTTTTGTTATGGGCAAGGTTAAGGTTTTTTAAAAGTCGGGTAAAGGTCAAGGTCAAGGTCATCAGGTCAAACTTCGGCATCAGTAGGTAGGTCTTGCACCAAGGAGTACACATGCAAAGTATGAAAGCCCTGTCTCTCACGGTTCAAAAGTTATGGGCAAGGTTAAAGTTTTCTAAAGGTCGGTCAAAGGTCAAGGTCAAGGTCACGAGGTCAGAAATATTGGCATCGTTAGGTAGGTCTGGCATCAAGGAGTACACATGCAAAGTATGAAAGCCCTATCTCTCACGGTTCAAAAGTTAAAGGCAAGGTTAAAGTTTTTCTAAAGGTCGGTCAAAGGTCAAGGTCAAGGTCACGAGGTCAGAAATTTTGGCATCGGTAGGTAGGTCTGGCATCAAGGAATACACATGCAAAGCATGAAAGCCTTATCTCTCACGGTTCAAAAGTTATGGGCAAGGATAAAGTTTTTCTAAAGGTCAGTCAAAGGTCAAGGTCACGAGGTCAGAAATGTTGGCATCGGTAGGTAGGTTTGGCATCAAGGAGTACACGTGCAAAGTATGAAAGCCCTATCTCTAACGGTTCAAAGTTATAGGCAAGGTTTAAGTTTTTCTGCAAGCGGACGGACGCGGACGCAGACAAGGACACGGACGCGGACGCGGACGCCGGGGGTACGACAATAGCTCTATGGACATTCGTCCCGGCGAGCTAATAAGTACCTCAATATTTATATAAACCACAAGGAAATATTGGCATTGAAAAACGTTTTAATGACATTAGTTGAAATATCTAGATGTCAAGTGATTTTTTTTTATTTTATTTCGGCATGATTGTAAATCATTCCATGACAATTTCAACACGACACAACATGTATCATGACCGAAAGGGTCGCGGGAGAAGCGAAATCGCTTATCAGAGTCCCGCCCCCAGCTTCCAGAAAAAAACAGTTTGGTAATGGTTAAAATATCATTAGGATTATAAATCACAGCAGAGTTAATGTCCATGTACGCTACATTTTAACGTCAGAAAGTAAGATCATGAAATTTATGAATATCATAAGAATTATAATTGCTGATTAAGTGAGTGTTCATATAACTTAGATTCAAATGCCACTCTTGATCCAAAGTGACATTATCCCGAAAACCCCATTCTTGATCATTCGATTTGTTCCAGCTAATTTGGAGTAGATGAGAGGAAGCACGTCCTCTACATCCTCATGTCCAGGACTGTGAAACAACACTTTCCCCATGAATCCATGACGTAACCGGCCGGGAATGTCCCGTCCGGGCATGTCGGGCATGTGAGTTGCCTTTCGGACAGTTAGTCTGAAGCGTCCAGTGACAGGATACAATTACCAAGATACAATTGACAAGATTGAACATGTTTATAGTTACTCAAATATGCACATTTCAACAAATATTTGAAGACTTTCAGCTCTCCAGCCATCCTTATATTATCATCAAGTACATTCCATGTCCTGACTCCAGCCACAGATAGGGAATGCTCCCTACGTGTCGTTCTGACCTTGCTTGATAGTAATAACATCCTACTTCTGGTGTGCTGCATGCAGTTACGCTGAAGAAATAGGTTTTGTACATTTTTGGGCAAGCAATTTTTATATCCCAAGTAGACAAGTTGCAAGGAGTTGAATTTTACTATATCCTGTAATTTAAGAAGCTTTGCCTTAATAAACAAATCATTTGTATGAGTTCCATATGGAACGCAATAAATAATTCTAAGGGCCTTTTTTTGTAGTTTAAATAAAGGTTCTATTGTATTTTTGTAAGTGTGACCCCATACTTCAGCGCAGTAACGTAGATGGGGTACTATGAGGGCTGAATAGATCATTTTAAGAGATTTGAAGTTTAATAATTTCTGCATTTTCCAAAGAATACATACACTTTTAGCTAACTTTCTTTGAACTAAATTTACAGGCTGTTTCCAGCTTAAGAGATTATCTATCATAACTCCCAAGATGTTATATACGTTTACTCTTTCAATGCTGATACCATTTACTTTTAGGTTTATGTCGTCCTTTCGACCTTTTTTCCCAAATATCATGAATTTGGTCTTTGTAAGATTTAATGATAGTTTGTTTACATTAAACCACGTGTGAAGTTTAGACATTTCATTATTAGCCAATTTGACTAATTGGTTGAGATCAGCACCAGAGCAAAAAATAGTCGTGTCGTCAGCAAATAAAATTTATCTTAGGATATCGGATACCTTAACTATGTCATTTATGTAGATTATGAACAGCTTAGGACCTATGACCGAGCCCTGAGGAATTCCACAGGTAATGTCCAGGCAATTTGATTTATTATTGCCCATCTGTACAAATTGCGTTCTATTTGTTAAATAATTTTTAATCCATTTTAACGCGGTCCCTCTTATTCCATATTTATACAGTTTTTCAATCAATATATTGTGATTTATAGAGTCAAATGCCTTCTTCAGGTCAATAAATATACCTATAGAATATAGCTTTGAATCTAGTGAATCTTTGATCATCTCAATAAGTTCTGTTAGGGCTAGTGCTGTCGAATGCTTTTTCCTGAACCCAGGTAAAATCGAGACAGGTCAATAATTTGAGAGATCATATTTATCCCCTCTTTTGTAGAGAGGGATAACCTTTGCTATCTTCATTTTATCTGGAAACACTCCGCAAGAGAAGGATAGATTACATATATGCGTAAGTGGAGTTACAATTGCGTTGGTTAGTTTTTTCAGTAATTTCATATCTAATTGGTTTACGTCAACAGACATTTTAGCTGTACAATTATTCAGAATTGATGTAATTTCGGATTCAGTAACAGGAGTTAATGTCAATGTGTCTTGTGCTTCCTCATCCTTATCAAGGTAGTCCCATCATAGGTGTGAGGGTTCAATACCCTTTGCTAGTTCTGGCCCAACATTCACAAAGTAATTATTAAAATGTTCCACGACTAGATCCATGTTCTCTACCTGTTTACCATGAATATTAAAGAAGGCTGGGTACTCCCTCTTCGGAGACCTCCCAGAAACATTCTTTACTATATTCCAAAGATTTCTGGTGTGATGTTTATTTCCTACTGAAAGCTTTTCATAATACTTTTTTTTTATGCTTCCTCAACAAGCGTGTCATTTTATTTCTGAAAGACTTATACCTTACTTCCGCTTTTTCAGTCCTTTCTCTCAGGAACTGCTTGTACAAAGTATTTTTTTTCTTTCAGGCATTAGCCAGTGCTTTTGAAACCCAAGGTCTTCTCTCTTTGTTTGTCTTCAGATTATTGATTGTTTTGACTAAACAGTGGTTATCATACAGAGAATTTACAGTCCACAGGAAAGCCTCATACACTCTATTCGTGTCGTTTTCTGCTAATACATTATACCAATTTTGATTCAACAAATGTAATTCCAGATGCTTTAGCCTTTTTTCACTTTTAATTCTGATTTCTGTGTATTCCCGGATTTTCGATCTAGCCTGATCTTTTATATTTACCTTGCAATCACAAATAGCAAAGACTGGCAGATGATCAGAAATGTCATTTATCATGATGCCGCAAAATATATCAGAATCTAGTACATTAGTATAGATATTATCTATCAAAGTGGCACTATGCCTAGTAATCCTGCTTGGTTTTGTAATTAATGGTTGCATACCCATGGCATACATGGTGTTAATATAATCCACTATTATAGAGCTGTTATTTGGATTTATCAAGTCAACGTTAAAGTCCCCACACATAAAAACATTTTTATGGCTTGTATTAGTGAGTAGTTCACCGATACATTTGCTGAAAACATCAATTTGCGAATCCGGTGCCCTGTACACACAACAAATAACGGTATTTTTACCTTTCAAACTGGGAATCTCAATTGTAAGGCATTCCATAACATTTTCCACAGCATATGATTTACATTCTATTACCTGGAAGTTTATGGCCTCATCAATAAATAGGCCAACTCCCCCACCTGCTTTATTCAGTTTGATTCGGTTATTAGCCTTGAACAAACTAGCTTTTGTCCCTGTTCTCAATATCTTGGCTGAAAAAATGTTCCATTTTGCATATTTATTTACGTCACTCACTTGTTAAAACATCCACACAGCCTCAATTTTTTTTTTTTTAACCTCATTGGAAATTTAAGTGATACTTTGTAGTTATATTGAAGTGCGTGTGATGCTGCAAAAAGCTTCAAATCTCTTACCAAGTTTCTGTCACATCTTATTCACTTGCTATTGTCATAGCACTGTCAACAAATTGTAACACTCAAATCAGCTTAAATTATGAATTAGTGCTTCGGTCCTCACTCGCCGGCATAACTCTGGAGGCATTGAAAACATTGCACTGTTTTCTCCAAATTTTTTCTCAGAAGCTGCATTACCAATTTAATGGCCGAGTCTCCATGGCACGCAAGGTCGTGCTGACCGAGCACCCAGGCTGCATTTGAATTTTCTAAATTGCAATGAATTTTTCTCATCAATGGACATGAACCGGAAAAGTTAGGCAGGTAGCCATGACAAGGAGCACCCGAATTGTCTATTTCATGAAGGGGGCAGTTAGCCCCATAGTTGCTTCCTTTCAGCAAGAAGAAACAGGACCCACCTCGAAAGAAAGGAAAGATCGTATCCAATACATGGCAGCGCATTCGAATCTGGCACATTATCAGTTGGTTACAATTATCATTGACGGGACTAATCCAATTTTCTGGCAAGAAACGATGCACAGCTCAGTGTGTCACGAAAACAGACGTTTGGATCCTTAAGCACGGAAACGCAAATATGGCAATCACAATTATTAAACGATTACATTTTTCAATAAATCCACATTTTCATTCCAGTGACATTGTTTAGTCACCCACAACTTTGATGCTTCGCTTTTGAAAACTTCTTTCCTCAGCCTTTCTACTGTCTGTTTCCTCATCCTCTGCCCTTTCTAGGCTCTTAAATACTTGCAACCGAACAAACATGAGGTGTAAAAATGAAATGGTTAATTAAAATTTGCTGTATTGCCTTCACAAAACATTTACATAGACAGTTGCATGGCGGAAAATTTTTTGTCAACAGATTATCAAAATTCTGTTAGTTCAACTCCGACTTAGCAACTGAAAGAGAGTACGGCCAGTTGGCCAGTATGCCTTAATGTAATCGGCTGACCGTTAGGAAACAACAATGATATCATTTATACCAAATATCACGGATGAGTACATTTTTACATTTCAGGAAACTGAAACTCCGTGAAGACAGGCTAGGGAGAAGGGGCAGTAAAATCAGGATAGCTGAAAGGCGTGAAATACAGATCTGAATATTTCATGTGCATTACAATGAGTTTTCTTGATATATCTGGTCGTGGCACGTGGCAAATACAGACCGCTGCGGGCTCAGTGTAGCTGTACTGACATTTTGGGTTCATAAAGCATATAGGTTTGAGTTTGTGGACTCATGTTTATTCAGCTTCCTCATAAATATGCCGGACGGACAGACAGACAGACGCCGGACGACTCGGCACTAGATAAGCTCCGCTGACTGCTGACTATTGTCATAGTGGAGCTAAAAAACATTCATACACAGGAAAAAAAAACATACAAACGAACGCATGCGCACACACACATACACACGCACGTGCACACACATACTTGCAGGCTGGCCAAAGCCGAATCCACTGGAGGTCGTGGTGGTGGTGTTTCTGCCGAACATGGAACTCTGCCCGAAGCTGGAGCTCTGCTGCCCAAAGGCGGGGGTGGTTCCCTGTCCAAACAAGCCCGTACCACCACTGCTGGTTGTCCCGCCACTGCTGGTGGTCGAGAGACTAAAGGAGAAGGTGCTGGCTGAGCAGGTGCCGGACGAGCCGAAAAGACTGCCGCTGGATGCCGTGGGAGCTGGCGTTTGCTGTCCAAACCCGGGACTCGATACTAAGGCCGACTGGCCAAAGCTGAAGGTGCTGGCTCCGCTGGAGGAGGGCCGGCCGAACCCGGTCAGCTGTCCAAACGCAGGTTTGCCAAAGCTCCCTGCTGGCGCCGTCCCAAACACAGAAGACCCAAACCCAGAGGTGGTGCTGGGAGCCGGGGACGGGGTGGAGGAGGGGGCGGAAACAGAGTCAGGAGAGGGCGCAGGGGTAGTGGAGGGGGTGGGGGTAGGAGAGGGGGTGATAGCAGGGGCAGGAGAGGGCGCAGGGGCAGTTGCAGCAGAGAGAGCCAAGGCAGGGTCAGTAGAGGGGGAGGGAAAGGATGCGGAGGCAGTAGTGGGGACAGGGGCAGGAGAGGAGGCGGGGACAGGGGCAGGGGCAGGCTGTCCGAACACAGTTGCTGGGCTGATGATGGTCGTGAGGGCGGAAAGTTCAAGAGTGGAGGAGACCTCTTCCACCTGGGTGAAGATGGAGCCCGGCAGAGAGGACGGGGCCGTGTCACTGACAGTCGCCGCCGCTGCAGATTCTGGGAGCTCAGCGCTGGAGCTGGAGTCTGGTGCAGGGGTCAGCTCTGTGGGAAGGGTCACAGAGTCAGCAGCAGATGAAGGTGGGGGGGACGGAGTGTGGGCTGGAGATGGTGACAGAGCCTGGTCTGGGGGCGTTGGAGAATTTTCTGGAGCCATGGTGGTGTCTGCAGCGTTAATTGAAGCCCACATTCATTGACTAAGGAATTGTGTGACAGAGGGGTATCTTACCAGGCCGCTTAGCTTTCCCAAAGCCTGAAGTGGACGTGGCACAAAACGGGTTCTTATTTGCCGCGTCCTTGCTGCCACTGAAGAACCCGCCGCCCGTCGTAGAAGCGCCCGCTGCACCACTCGCTCCAGAGCCAAACAGCCCTCCGCTGGAGCTGGACCGCTGTGTGAAAGAACACACACACACGCGCACACACAGCCAGACAGACAAACGCATTTATGAGTAAACATTCACACAAAGACAACAGAGACAGTGGTAAATAAGTTGTATAGTTCGACCACACAAGTCATCTTCAAACAGAGGAATGCTACTGGCAAATGCATTCAGAGTCAGAGACGAGCTACCTGTCCAAACACTGTGCTGGGGGGGTTCTGTTGGCCAAACACGGATGGGGTGGGTGTGCTGCCAAAAGCTGAGGGGGGAGAGAGTGCAGGTAAATGTGTCACATTCACAAACACACAAATCACCTGCTATTAAGCAGCTGTGTGCTCTCTCTCAGACCGTACAACCACATTGTGCGCACTAGGTCCTGCAGTCAGTAGTTTAACCCATTTCTCCCCGACTCTTATGGTACATGTTCAAGGGCAGCGCGGTATTTGGGCAGGGGGCTGCACTCACCTGAAATTTGTGTTAGCCACTGTGGCTACCCGATTCTCCATTTCTTTTGCCATATTAGAGGTCTCTTAGGACTGTGGCTAACCAGATCAAGGAGGTGTTAGCCACATTATTGACAGATATAAAGGCATGACAATGAATAAAACAAGAGGCCAGTCAGCCTAGAGAGCTCTGCTAAAGATGAGTGAAATGTTCGTGTCATAAATTAATTTCAGAAATCCTTAAACTATTGAAATATTAACACACGACACATTTGGTAACCAGAATATGCTGTGAACCAGTTTGGTGTCTCAATTTATGTAGTATAACCACAAAACCACACTGCAAATTGCAATCATTTATCTCAATCATCTTACTAGCAAGCAATACTAATAACCAACAAATACCCACCAGGCCTCTTGATGAGATATTAAAGGGGACCTATTATGCTGATCCTTCTTTTAATATATATTAGTAATGTTATGTTGGTTGTCCATACTCAACCTCTGAAAAGTTCCTAAACATAAGATACATGGGTTTTGCCATAATCCAAGAACGTGATTTTGTGAACGTGATTTCCTCTCTGAACAGCTCCCCCCGAGACCTTCACAAGATCTGGGCAAAACCTGACGTCAGGTTGTGCCATCCAATTAATACAGACCTACCCAGAGCCAACCACGGAGCTAGACCTGCCCACTCCGGAAACTATTCCAGCAGGTAACAAAAATGGCAGATCATACTATGCCATAGTAGCCTCTACACTTTTGGAAATACAAAAGAAGAACTGCAGATAATTTCAGGTGTAGTTTTGTCAGTATCTCTCCCAAAGCTGCTTGTCCGTTTACTTTTGTACATGAAGAAAAACACCTATTTTTCTTCCAAAAGACAATGCCACCAGAAATCAGTGGGTAGCTTTTTTTGTTTGCTGGCAGTAAACAGCCACGGCCAAAGGGAATGTTAGCTGCTTGCGCTCAGCATTTCACCAAAGACAGCTTGTTTAATAAAGGATAATTCAGCACTGGATAGGCGTTTCAGCTGCTTTTCAAACCTGAAGCAGCAGCATCGATCAAGCGCTCGGAGCCACAAGCTGTAACTATATAACATCAAGTAATGTAAGTGAAGCCAACATGTTACGGGTGGCTAGCAGGACCGCGAATGATAGTTAGCACTAACAATTGGCCTCAAGCGCAGGCTTTCTAAAATATCTGAAGATAAATCCTGTATCGGGCTTTACTGTCCGTGACTCCCAGACACAGAAGCTGTAAGTTGCTTTTTCTGCTTAAGCCAACCTGATGTGATTGCAAGTTGATTGTGGCTGTAGCACAGCAGCTAACGTAGCCAAGTTACTGTTGCTAATGTTTGTGCCCTAAATATGCAAGAGTGACATCAGGGGAAATTCTACAGAAGGTGTGTGAACATAAACCTCATTTGAAGCTCACTTTTAATACTTGTTTTTAATTTGGATGCTTGGTACAACTGTCCATGGTAAGGGAACTTGCTGTCTGTAAAATCTGTATTACAAGGGTTTGTCTCTGTGGTTGTTATGACCACTCGGTTACCAGCTACTGCATGTTAGTTCGCGTGCCAGCCGCGTGGGTGAAGCTAAGCAGGTGTGGGCTTGGTCAGTACTTGGATGGAAGAACGCCAAGGAAAACCAGGTTGCTGCTGGAAGAGGTGATGGTGGGCCAGTAGGTGGCGTTCTTCCCTCTGGGGGAATAATCCCCAATGCCCCAGTGCAGTGACGGAAATTTCAAATGTTTTTGGCAGCAAAAAAATGAAACCACCAAAATGCACTTCTGCACCATATGGGAAAGCTACCTACCAAATCTGAAGCCTCTTAGTCATATAGTTCTTGTGTTATGCTCCGGAAACGGAACAAAGTCCAAAAAAGAGGGTGTTTTTGGCCAAAATTTCAAAGATTTTGGCTGCAAAAATATGAAACCACCAAAAGGCACATCTGCACCAAATGGGAAAGCTACATACCAAATCTAAAGCCTCTAAGTCATATAGTTCTTGTGTTATGCTCCGGAAACGGAACAAAGTCCAAAAAAGAGGGTGTTTTTGGCCAAAATTTCAAAGATTTTTGGCAGCAAAAATATGAAACCACCAAAAAGCACATCTACGCCATATGGGAAAGCTACATACCAAATCTGAAGCCTCCAAGTCATATAGTTCTTGAGTTATGCTCCGGAAATGAATCCGGACGCACAGACACACGGACAGACGGAAGAGCGGAGCGCTATATAACCCCAACTACGTCGTAGCGGGGGTATAATTATGATCGGTATGCTTCTGTTACTTCGGTAAACATCAATGTGTCAGTTTCATCATAACGTTGCCTGATTATAGCCACTACAGTTGAAGCAAACCGGAGGTGCAGTTAGACCAGACGTAGGTTTTGCACAGCTTGGGGTGCGTTTTTGGGTGCTTGTGAAACAATCACTTTACTTATCCATGACCAGGGTCAGCCTGATACTTCTCCAATATCTGGACAAGCTCTCTGATGCTATCGGTGAAAGCAATATGGAAACACACAGCCTATAACCTGTCTGGTATAACAAACGATAACATAAGCAGCTGTTCACACAAATGGAATTTAGTGTCAGTAAAACCTGTGTTATGTTCATGACATAACCAGAGCTCTATCTAGTAGAGTTTATATAAGACCAACCCATCAATCCTGGACTCAAGTAAACTCTATTGGAGTTGAATTAAAACTGGGATATTTGCTGTGCAGAACAATCATGATTCTCTGCATTTTCCTTGATAACAAAGCAAGTAACCTCAAGATACCTTTTTTGAAAATTATTTTATCGTAATCTCAAACTGCAATATGGTCCACCATAATGACAATAGCACATTTTTACCAAATCGTGCAGCACTAGACTGCATATTGTAAAGAAGCGAGGGCTAGTCATCAGTGTATCAGAGGAATTGTGTGCCAGGACGAGTTCCTTAAGGGCTGATGGGAGCAGGTTTATTTGCAGTGAGCTAAACAGTTCGCCCGAATTCAGGGAGGGAAAGACGGGAAAAAAAAACCCTGCAGTGCAGAATTTGAAAATGAAAAGCGAACAACGGTAAGGGTGCGACACTGAACATCTGCTCATCGAGGACACAATTAAGCTTTGAAAGCTCACTATATGCGCGTAAAGAGCTCATGCCATTACCGAAAATGGCCTCAGTACTTGATAGAAAAAAAAAAAAAACAACTGACCCTGACTGACATATAAATAAAATAGGAGCCAAATTCAAACAGCAGCAGCGAAGTCATTTGACGTGATCAGAAACAGACTGACAACAATTTAGCTACTCATAAGTGCTTGCAATGAAAGCACTCCTGTTGTACCAATAGGGCTGTTTGAGGGCAGCTCTGTAAAAGGATCTAAAAAGTTATCAAACAGTTTTTGAGATATTCATGAGAGACTGAAAAAATGAGCGCAAACACTGATTTTCTCAGTCCCAAATGCTGAATTTCTCAAAAACCGCAAATGTAGAATTTTCTAATTTTCGCAGGGAATCATCATAAGGAGAGCTCATACCAAATTAGAAACAAATTTAACAGACAGTTTTTGAGATATTCAAATTTGAAATGAAAAGTTGGACGGACAGACAGACGCCGGACGACTCGGCTTTTTTGTGACTATTGTCACAGCGGAGCTAATAAAGATTCATACACAGGCAAAAAAAAAAAACATAGAAACGAACACAGGCACACACACACACACGTACTTGCAGGCTGGCCAAAGCCGAATCCACTGGAGGTGGTGGTGTTGCTGCCGAACATGGAACTCTGCCCAAAGCTGGAGCTCTGCTGCCCAAAGGCGGGGGTGGTTCCCTGTCCAAACAAGCCCGTACCACCACTGCTGGCTGTCCCGCCACTGCTGGTGGTCGAGAGACTAAAGGAGAAGGTGCTGGCTGAGCAGGTGCCGGACGAGCTGAAAAGACTGCCGCTGGATGCCGTGGGAGCTGGCGTTTGCTGTCCAAACCCGGGACTCGATACAGAGGCCGACTGGCCAAAGCTGAAGGTGCTGGCTCCGCTGGAGGAGGGCCGGCCGAACCCGCTCAGCTGTCCAAACGCAGGTTTGCCAAAGCTCCCTGCTGGCGCCGTCCCAAACACAGTAGACCCAAACCCAGAGGTGGTGCTGGGAGCCGGGGACGGGGTGGAGGAGGGGGCGGAGACAGAGTCAGGAGAGGGCGCAGGGGTAATAGATGGGGTGGGGGCAGAGTCAGTAGAGGGTGCAGGGGTAGTAGAGGGGGTGGGGGTAGGAGAGGAGGTGATAGCAGGGGCAGGAGAGGGAGCAGGGGCAGTTGCAGCAGAGAGAGCCACGGCAGGGTCAGTAGAGGGGGCAGGAAAGGATGCGGAGGCAATAGTGGTGACAGGGGCAGGAGAGGAGGCGGGGACAGGGGCAGGGGCAGGGGCAGGCTGTCCGAACACAGTTGCTGGGCTATCGGTGGTGCTAGCAGTGAGGGAAGGGCTGGAGGCTAGAATGGGGGATGGGGCGGAGAGGGGTGCGGTTTGCTGGACAGGGGTGGGCCCAGATGAAACTGTAGTGATGATGGTCGTGAGGGCGGAAAGTCCAAGAGTGGAGGAGACCTCTTCCACCTGGGTGAAGATGGAGCCCGGCAGAGAGGACGGAGCCGGGTCACTGACAGTCGCCGCCGCTGCGGATTCTGGGAGCTCAGCGCTGGAGCTGGAGTCTGGTGCAGGGGTCAGCTCTGTGGGAGGGGTCACAGAGTCAGCAGCAGATGAAGGTGGGGGGGACGGAGTGTGGGCTGGAGATGGTGACAGAGCCTGGTCTGGGGGCGTTGGAGAATTTTCTGGAGCCATGGTGGCGTCTGCAGCGACAGACTGGGCCGGGTTCGGCATGGAGATGCTCTCATACATTGAGGGCGGAGTCACGGCAGGAGGAGTCGGAGTTTGAATGCTGGGTTCTGCAGGGTGCGGGGTCTCTGTAGCAGGAGGGGTGGCCTCAGTCAGGACCTGCGGTGGGTCAGTGTCCTCGTTGGCTGCGGAGGGGGCGGTGGAGAGAGGGTTCATTCATGCTAAATGTCCACAATAGCCCCCAGGAAATTCTAATTGCAACCGGTGCAGTTACGATGTAACGGCAGCATTATTTATAACAAATTTAATTTTCCATTTTTCCTTGCAGGTTGGAACAACCAAGAAGGAGAAATGACTCGCAGGAATTAATAAAAAGCAGAACAAATCTATGGAGTGACATTTTCTTTTCTGTAGAAATGGAACAAATCATGCAAAGAAAAATCTTGGAATGAAGTCGGTGAAAATGATTTGATGCTTGTTTTTTTTTTTTTTTTTTAAGCATCGTTATATGTGAGGGTGTGCTTGACCTTCATTGTCACAACAGTGATGCAGCCACTTAGCATCACTGAAGTGACAAGAATGATGGTCAAGCACACCCTCAAGTGTAATAATGCGATTATACAACTATTACCAAGAAAATAAAATGTATAATCAAAATTTATTTAGACTGTGGGCATTCGTTAATTTTTTGCTAGTATTCTCTCCGTTTCTGTGTAAATACATGAGATCTGACGTTAACTGTCCTTATCAGCCAGCCAATTCGGGCTTATGTTTTCATGACATTGTGATTTCCCAAAACTGAATAAATACCGCACAACGCAAAACACAAAACTGCTTTGCTAGCTCAATCATGTTTTAACGAGGGACTGATGGTTATACTTCTGCCGACATCTCAGTCAGTTTTAAGCGAACAGGTGCCAAGACAACGACTCAGCTAATCTTTATCGAACAAACTTACAATAATGGTTGAATTTAATTATAGGAAACCTTTCGAGTGTTGGCACCAGAACCAGAATCTGTCTTGAACTCAGCTGGGGGTGCGTCACTCCAATTTCACATTAGCTCTGATAAATGTGGCCAAGCAGCAAAAGTAACCTGTAACATTAAGGCTGAATGGAATTTTCAACCCCACCTTTCGGGGGCTTTCGCTAATCATCTTTTCAGGCCATTATCAATTTACCTCTGAAATAAAGAGGACAGTTTTCACAGATGTGTTGATTTTAATGTTCATTTAAATGTACAAATGCAAATAAATTGCGGGAGTACATTTGCATACATGTATGGGGGAACTTTTGCCGCGATTCTGTTGTTCCCGTATATAAGGCGCATCCCCAACTTTATTTCCCGACGTAAAAACAAGTGCGCCATATACACGGAACTTTACCGCACACTAAGAATATAGGCGTGCAAGAGTGTTTGCTTGTTTGTGCACACGTGTGTGTGTCTGCCTGCCTCTGAGTCACCTAAGGATCAACTCTGATCTGAGAACACGACAAAGCACATGCGCAGCTGTAAGCAGTGCGCATTGTGCATGTGTGCACAGTGCTCAAACGGTGCGCTGCAACTACCAGGCGATTTGGAGGGGGCCTTCTGCGCAGTCTCCAGACTGGCTTTCCGTCGGGCATCTCTCAGGTTTTCCAGTTCACTTTCCAAACTGCCACACAAACACAGGCCACCGTCAGCACTACAGTACATCTCCATTTCACCCAGATGCAGCACAAATAAGGCATTAAATCTGCACTGGCCAGGGACACACATTCTTCTCACGAAGACAAAATCTTCATCAAAATTTCACATTCCGGTTGGTACTGCTGTAGTGCACAGACAGCCAGCGCTACACTTGTACTTCCGCAGCACAACCCTGTCCTGTGTGAGCACTGCTCAGGCTTTGTACCCCTGTATTGTGGGCGTGGGTGACTGGCGACAGGGCGAGGCCCAGGTAGAGCTGGTCCCGTAGAGCCTCAAGGACTGCAGGGTCTTCACCAGCTTCTCCAGCTTCTGCTCCTGCTGGTGGATGATGTCCAGATGATTGGACAGGGTGGTGAACAGAGCCTCCCGCTCCGGCACTATCAGGTGCCTGAGGGAAAGAGGGACGCAGCAAATTCACCAGACACTCCTGACAGCTCGCGCTCCACCCTGTACACTTCACTCCACACCCCTCATTCAGCTCGCAACAGATTTAATTCCAGTCTCAACACACGCCATTTGACTCTCAGAGCACATTTACGCAACTGCATAAACTTCATGGGGTTTTTCGACATGCTTGAGTCACCATATCAATTGCCAGACATTCATCTCTCATTTCCCAGTCATTCGACTCTGAATTCAAAGCTCAATTCCTTTCACCTAACACTCAATTCCCTTCAACAATCAATACCCCTAATTCAAGTCTCAATAACAGTCAGTCAACACCCAATCTCTGATTGGCTCTCAATTCCAGTTATTTGACTCTCACTCCCAGTCATCCGTCTCCTAATTCCCGTCGTCCGACTCATCTCTCACCTCTGCTTCTTCTTTTCTTCCAGGTGTTTCTCCCACTCCACATCCAGGACATCATAGACGTCCTCAACCGCAAACTTCATGTACTGGAAGAGCCGGCGGATCTCCTGCTCCAGAGAAATGATAAGTGGGTGATCAGGGATACTGCTGCACCAAGAGACAGAACTGTACAAGGTGAGGAGGAATCAGGTGTTACTGATGAGCCAACAGTTGGACAGCTAACACTAGTAGCACCCAAAAACCAAGAAAGTGCACCGTTTTCCGAGAAATTCCTATTAAAAACTTATTTGAGGATTTGAGACCAACTTTGTGAACTTTGGAAAAATTTTACCGAGGTATCCCAAAGTCTGTCCAGTTTACTTTAAGTTTGAACAATACTGAAACTCAGAGACTACATCGGTAATCCTCGGGAAAATTTCACCAAGGTAGATCGAAGTTTTTCTGCCTGGCCTATGCTCACACCAGCACAAAGGGAAGGTGTGAAGACGGTCAAAACACATGCCTCATTAAAAACCTCCCTCCAGTACTGCAGTCCAAACACCAATTAGTTATGCAAATTACTGCCTGTTCAACAAGGTGCAGTGTAACTAAGCCAGGCCCTATGCAGTCCGGATGAAGTACAGATGAAGTACAGTGCTTAAAGTACAGACCATTCAAAAGTTCCAACGAAATTCGGCGAATATTCATGTTTTTTCATAAAACTTCCATAAAAAATATGGACTGAATCAGAATATTTTCTTTGACAAAAACATTCTGTACATTTTGGGACAGAAATACTGGGTTAAAATGGAATGAATACAGACCAAAAAAAATTGTGCTGATTGAAAATTCGATTAGCTACATTATGAGAGGCAAAGCCCTCCAGCAGAATGGTCTTCAAGGAGCGGATATCTCCGTGCAGACTGGAATGAATGCCCACAAAACCCACAGTTAATGAAAGCAGGCATGTCAAGCGAGTATACATTCACTTGTTAAACCGACTCCACAGAAAGGACCGCTCGCAGCCGTTACCTCCATGGTCTCCTTGATCTCCAAGGCGAATACGTGCAGCTCTTCAGTTGCTTTTTGAAGGGCCTGCATCTCCTCGTTGGTCCCCACCTTGAAGTCAGCCCTGACGCAGCGGGCTTTCAGGTCATCCAGCTCCTTCTGGAAATGGGCGATCTAGGTTTGGACAACCGAGGCAGCAGAACCAATAAGCACACTGTGTGCAGTTATCACCTCCAAACTCCAACTGACCTCCAGACAACCTCAGCACAACTGTGACTGCACTGGTAAATTAAAGCAAGGGCTGCAAGAGAAGTGAGAACATCCTCAGAATAGGAATGGCAGCGAGACAGACGGTCAGACAGACTCACTTCCTCTAGGATGCCCGTCATGACAGGATCCTTCTTCTGCTGCAGCTGCCTCTCCAGAGCCTTGATTGACAGAGACGTCTAAAGACGACGTCACAAACAGCAACCCAACGTTATAACAGCATATGCCGGGCGAAGCACAAGTGAGCAACATCTCATAACGAAACCAGGAAATCAGCCTTGAACATGAAGCTCAGGTCATCATGACGGCTATAATGTTAATTTCTACATTAGAACAAGCATAGACATCATGAGAATATAAGGGGGTCCCAAACGATCACATCTGTAAGACTTATTTAACGTAAAAATTTAAATTCCCTTGAGAGCGAAATACTCTTTGACGGGTTATCTTTAGTTCATCATTGATATTCAATAAAGTTCAGTAAAGTTGTTTTGGAGAACAAAAAAAAAAAAAGAAAAGAAAACATCTGCCCAAAGTGGGAGCATTTATCCTGTAACGTTTGACCCCGGTGAACCCAACCCAATTGAGATAAACACATCCCTGACGCACGTAGACCTTGTGCCGAGCAGGTGCAGGGATAACATCCGCACAAAATAAAGTACATTTTCATGTCCAGTGACCTTGACCTTTGACCCAGATGAATCTACTATGGTGGATGCATAACTCGACATTCATACAAACACATGCCAAAAATATGATGCCATTGTGTCAAGCGGTTCCTGAGATTTTGTGTGCACAAGAAAGCACAGAGCTAATGCTGACGCCAACACGTTCTAACGCAGACAGGGAAACAGGGAAAATGATATTGGTACGGCCTTCGGGCAACCCAATGACCTTTATATCAGCGACAGCACAGAGTTGCACAGACCCACCTGGGGAGCTGAAGCAGGGGCGGGAGGCTGAGTGGGCGGAGCAGCCTTCATCGCTGAGGCGGAGGGGCTGGACTGTACAGTTTGAGCTGGGTAAGGGAGACATAAAGAGATCCCTAAAATGGCTGACACCTCATACAGAGGGAGAATGAGAGGCAAGTAATAAATAAAAAAAAATAAAAGAATCACTGCAGCGAGCCAGTGGCATAAAATAAAGACTTCAGGCTTTCTGATGAGCTACAAACTCATTTCAGAGGCACTGCTAAATGACCGCGCATATGTTATGCAAATTGACCACCAATTGACCACTGGGCGATTCGGTTGCCCAGAGGTCGAAGGGTATCTCCAGACGGCCAAAAGCAATCGCTCCCAAAATCGTTAGACTTCGTGACCTTGCCACACACAAGGTCCATACCAATGAAAAGAATCCATGAAGCACTGTGACCTGTATAGCAATCAAGAAATCTCTAACAATCGCTGATCCATGGCATCCCCGACTTGGTGTCCGTGGAAACAATGAGTGACTTGGTCACCTTAACCGTTCAAATTCTTTTAAATGAAAGCAAATAGGTTTGCCTTTCTATCACACAATCTACACAGAGCACAATAATAAAATTCTGATGAAGTGTTAGTTTTGGGCTCACGCTCATTGGTCAGTCCAATCAGCAGAACGGATTTAGATTTACCAGGAGTAGAGGCGGGCTTGCTGGCAGCAGGTAAAGCAGCAGGTTGGCCACCAGGAGTTGGAAAGGCAGGTTTGGGGGTGGAAAGAGTGGCAGCGCTGAAGGAAAACTGCTGAAGTCCTGGGGCCGCTGGCGTCTCAGCAGCTGAGGCTGCTGCGCTAACAGCGGCGGCAGCGGGTGGAGCTGCGAGAGAATCTGAGAAAACAGCACAGGAACCATCACAGGAGAGCCTGCGTTCAGCAGGTGAGGTAAATAAAGAAAAGAAATTGAGCCTCGAGAAAAGGGTGGCCTTTAGCCTTGCGGATGGGGCATTAACTCTGAGAATGCTGGGGGTTCAAGCCCATAGCCACAATATAACGGTTGTATCTTCAGGCCAAGCTTGAGCAAGACTCTGAACTCCACACTGCTCTCAGGAGTTGGCCTTTGCTTTGTCCAGTCAACTGCAAGTCGATTAGACTAAGCACACATTAGTCAAATAACTGTTGTATGTCACCATAAGACAATTACATTCAAAATATTACATTAATTCCCACTGATAAGCTCTTCTTAAGGGCCACTCAAAGGAACAGCAGTGTAATGCAACTCACAGGAGTGTAATGCCAAGCACTGACAGGCAGGTGGCAGCCTCTCGCCCTCCAGGGGAAGGCTGGCGATAGCAGTGACCAGCAGCTTCACATTAGGGTTGGTGTTGAGGAGGGAGAAGGGACGCAGGACGCCGTCGGTCGAGAGCAGCATGAGGGCAGGCGCTGGGGGCAGCGTCTTCTCATCCGCTGTGAAGAGAAAAAGGAAAAGGTTCAGCACTGACACAGGCAAAAAAGCCACACAGGTCCCCATTCATATAACTTCTGCGTGATGGCGCCAGCACAGGACAAGATTCCTATTTCAGCTCATTAGGCATGTGGTGAGGAGGAGGTTATTCAGGTTCAAAATGTCTCATGTAACCACCTTAGCCGATCCGATTCACCCGGATCGATTAAAATTTTCGATCGGATTGAAAGAGGTAGTCTACGCCGATTGATAATCAGCTTGATGCTGCAAATAAACGGCTGAACAGAGTGGATTCCGTTGATGGATTGGATTATTCGTTCAGCGTATGCGCTCCCTTGTGCGTAGGAGTCACGTAATCACGTAATGAAGTTAGTGGGACCCTTTGCGCATGTCAAAGAAACTGTAATCGGTTTCAGCTGGGGCCATGTTACCCGGATTGAACGTGGATCGCTTTACTTAGCGTTCATGTATACAGATCGAATCAGATTCATTTAATCCGCTTGATTTCAATCAGATTGAGGAAAACAATCCATGTAAACGCAGCCACTGATTAACCTCAGAGCACCAAAGACAAAATGAAGTTCACCGACAGTGGGGAGCGGATCACAGAGTGCACACTACATGCACACCAACACAGTGTAAAACAGAGTATAAACCCAATTTTATACAAAGAACACCCCATTCACCATGCTCAGAAGCACATTTTAAGAAATTCATTTTCATTTTGCACACAATACAACACTAAACCAAGAAAAATGTTTATTTACAAAAGCAGTACCACAGTTAATTGCAGGCTACTACACTATTCAAAAGTAAACTCTTTGCCTACAGCCTCAAAAAAAGTTAAATTTCAGGTGCCAAGACAGCATACAAGCATTGGTTTTTTCCGTGAATTAATCTCAATCAGTAAAAATGCAACAATATTCTTACCATGACACGACATGGCTCAAGCATAAAACAGGATCTGACGTGCCAAATCAGACAGCTAAAACGCTTTTGAAGAAACAAAACTAAACGAACTAAACGTGCATCAAAAGTCCAATTACACTCAGCAAAGCCGGTCTAGCTTTCAAGTGTGTGTGTCTCTGTATGTTCCACTGCCTGCAAGTTCCCTTTATATAGGCCTTGTACTCCTGTATGATGTCATAAGGTAGAATCCTGACTGACAACGAAAAGAAGAATCTTCAAGGTAGAACTCTCCAGAAAGCTCCGGAAGAATCTGGCAGACTGTTGGACCCTCTAAATGGAACAATCTATGGTTTTCCCAGGCTCTAGTCATTATGTGCCTGCAGCAATGCAGACACATATTAAAATCCTGCATACTTCTTTATTATTATGTGCCTGCAGCAATGCAGACACATTAAAATCCTGCATACTTCTTTATTATTATTATTATTATTATTATTATTATTATTATTATTATGTGCCTGCAGCAATGCAGACACATATTAAAATCCTGCATACTTCTTTATTATTATTATGTGCCTGTGTAACAGATGTGTAAATTAAGTTGTCATATTTCACCGAAAATCTGTTTTTGCTGTTATTGTTTTCATGAAAACTGTTTTTGTATTATTTTGGGGAGCATTATTTTGTTAAATTTACTTTCTTAAGTGTATGACCTTTGACATTGCGGCGATGTCACTTCCTGTCGCTTCGCGGCAATTTTATTCACTTGCCGCTAGCTTTGAGAGGAGGTGCGTTTCTGGACGACCGCGGAAGGATGTTATATTGAAATATATCTGTTTACACAGGTATGTGAGCTCCCTTTTTGTTTTTATCATATTTGTTTTGTTTAGTTTATAAAATACGGAAAAAATTGCTGCTGGTGGATGGAAGAAAAATGTTTGTGCATATTGAACAGGATGTTTGTTTTATGATATATTTTGTTTTGTTGATTTGAGTTTGAGACGTAAAATTGAACTTACGTAATATATTATTCACTTGCCGCTAGCTTTGAGAGGAGGTGCGTTTCTGGACGACCGCGGAAGGATGTTATATTGAAATATATCTGTTTACACAGAAAATAAATCCACCAGATGAGCAGACTCGTTGTCGTACTTGACTCGATCACCGCACATAGACACAACGCAGAAGGTGTAGCGGAGCCAGTTTCGGGACAAACCGGCTACAGTGGTGCCGTGACCCGGATCCACGTTGCTTCAGACTGGATCATCGTCGTTCGTGGAGCTGTGGATCAACGCCAGCTTGGTCACCGGACGTTGCTACACATTACACGGTCGTTTTAACGAACTTCTCGGTATAAAAAAAAAAAAAAAAAAAAAAATAATAATAATCTCTGGAAACTACCTTCTATTTTAAGTTGTTTTGTCCTGATTTGAGAATCAATTTAATTTTTTTTCTCACAATATTTTGTTGTGCACAGTTGAATGTAATATGACATATGTAATCAGGGAAATGGATGAGGACAAGGTCCCAGCTGATAATTACAGTTTTTCTTTTGGGAGAGGGAGACCTATCAGTGAGTTACCTCAAACCCCATTTCAAGGGGCATATAATGTAGATTCACCAGCTTTTTGTTCCACTCGTATGCCTGGTAATGTAGCCTCTAACTCCAGTGGAGCAGTTACACTCTCAAGCCTTCCAGATACAACAGACCCAGCCTTAAATAACCTGATAACACATATTGCACAACAAGTGGGACAGACTATAAAAGATCAGCTGAGGAATGAAAGTGTAGGAAAAAGTGTTGGTGGCACACAAGCTCAGAGCAGTGTGGGCCAGCTACCCAGTGACCCCACTTACTTCAACTTGACTGGTGCAAAATTAGTCCTACAGTCAGATGTGAGAGAACCTCCAGTCTTCAGGGGAGATGGGTCTGATAAGAACACAGTCTGTGAGTGGGAAGAGTTGATGGAAGTGTACTTCAGGAAACGAGCCACGCCCTTGAATGAACAGCATATTGAAATAATGTGTAAGTTAATGGGCAAAGCTAAAGACATTGTGAGAATAACTCTGAGAAGTAGCCCATCTCTGAAGCCTCAGGAAAATCCTAAAATCATTTATGACATCCTCAGGCAACATTTCAGTGCAGTGACGTACTCATGCATGCCCATGGCTGATTTCTACAGCACTGTCCCACAGGCAAGAGAGAGTCCTGTGGAGTACTGGCTTCGGTTGAATAAGGCTGTTGATGCCGCAGAAGAGGGGTTGAAAAGGCTAGGACGGCAAATGGAAGATCCCTGTCAGGAGGTAAGCATGATGTTTGTGAAACATTGCCCAGATCCCACCCTTGCTGCTGTCTTCAAATTTAAAGCACCAGATAAGTGGACAGCGAGTGAGGTTCAAGAGCTTATTGATCGCCATCAGACTGAAATGAAAGAGCAGATGCTCTCCAAGTCAAAGTACCCTAAACCACTGACAGTTCATGTTCAAGCAACCCCACAAAACAATTCAGAAACATCATCTCACTCAGTAGAGTCGTCTGGGCAGGACGAGTGCAGTGCCACAACCAGAGTCCCTTGTAATGATAACTGCTTGAAAACGCTAGTCAGCCTTTTTGACCGTGCACTGTCACAAAACAGCCAAGCTGCACGCGGACCAATCCCACCTGATCAGTTCCAGCATAGATTCTGCAGAGTCTGTCAGTCAATGGAGCACTCCACTCATGCCCACTGCAGGCGAGAGCGCCTATGCCTAGCATGTTTTCAGCCCAATCATATCAAGAAAGACTGCCCAAATCGCCAGCCTAGCCGATTTCAGCGTGCCTCCCTGTCACAAAACACTGAGCATTTAAACTAACTGGCCCGCATTTGATGAGGGGATGTGTGGGCACAGAAGAATCCCTCAACAGTGGTGATATTGAGCAACAGTATATAAAAGCGTGTGCAGCAGCACCAGCTGGTGCTAAAGTAATAGCACAAAACATTCAGAGAGTGGGTCCCTTTGATAAACTGTTTTACACACCTGTCAGCGTAAATAACATATTCCAGGTGCAGGGGATGCTTGACTCTGGTTCCATGGCCTGTACACTCAGTGAGCAAGCAGAGCTGAAAATGTCGAGTGAGAATATACTCTCAGAGCCCATTTCTTTGACTCAGGAGATTGTGCTGGTGGGCTGTGGAGGGACACTGAGTAAACCAAAGTGTATGTATGAAATAGAAATGAAATTGTACGGAGAGAGTTGCATTGTGCCTGTCCTTGTGGTGCCCGGCCAGCGTGATGATTTGATCGTAGGCACAAATGTCATCAGATTCCTCATGCACCAGCTGAAAATAACAAGTGATTATTGGCGTCTTGTCTCTAGTGGAAATCTTCTCCCAGAGTGTGAACAGTTTCTTGACTTGATGGCAAATTCATCTCGGTGGAGAGGTGAGGAGCTTCCAGATGTGATCGGGACCGTCAAGCTCCAGCAGTCAGTCACCCTGCTAGCAAGGCAAGAGCACCTAGTTTGGGGTAAGTTGCCAAAGAATGTTCCCATGTCGCCAGGCAGCACAGTGATTGTTGAGCCCACCTTATCCAAGTCCATGCCTCGTAACATCATGGTCGGCCGTGTCATCATTCCTTTGTGGGGTGACAGATGGATCCCCATGAAAGTCACTAACCTGTCAGACAAGCCCATTACCCTAAAGAAAAACAGTAAGCTAGCAGATGTGTCTACTTGCTTAGCTGTAGAAGATTTCGAAGTTTTTCAAGGTGTCAACCAACCTGAAGAAGTTAAGCAGGGGGAAAAACCTGAAAATATCAAGCCTGCAGATCTCAAACAGCGATTACAACAGGTTGGGCTTGCTGACATAGATATTGAACAGTGTCATGCTGACAAAGCAGGGAAAGAGAGACTAGTTGAGTTGCTTGAAAAGTATAATGACATCTTCTCTAAACATGCACTGGACTGCGGTGAGGTAAAAGGCTTCCAGCATCGTATCCGACTCACTGATGAGAGACCATTCCGCCTCCCCTACCGGCGAGTACCACCAGCCCATTACGAGAAACTGCGACAGGTTCTGTCTGAAATGGAGGAACAGGAGTTAATAAGGAAGTCAGTAAGCGACTATGCTTCTCCCCTCGTGCTGGTGTGGAAAAAAGACGGCAGCTTGAGGCTCTGCACAGACTTCAGGTGGCTTAACACCAGAACCCTCAAGGATGCACACCCCCTGCCACACCAATCAGACTGCCTGGCCGCCTTGGGCGGAAGCACCTACTTCAGCACCATGGACTTGACGTCCGGATTTTATAACATCCCGATGGCAGAGGAGGACAAGAGATACACTGCATTCACAACTCCAATGGGATTATATGAGTATAATCGGATGCCACAAGGTTTATGCAACAGCCCTGCCTCATTCATGCGTATGATGCTCAGCATATTTGGAGATCTCAATTTCAGCAGTCTATTGTGTTATCTTGATGACCTGCTTGTGTTTGCTGCAACTGAGGAGGAGGCTCTGAGGAGATTAGAGGTTGTTTTTCAGCGGCTCCGGCTCCATAACCTGAAACTTAGCCCCAAGAAATGCCACTTGATGAGATCCTCAGTCAAGTTTCTGGGCCACATTATAAGCGGTGAAGGGGTGGCTGTGGATCCAGCAAAAGTTGAGGTCATATCAAAGATGTCAAAGGCAGACCTGATGGATGATGATGGCTGTACACCAGCAGTGAAGAGGATCAAATCCTTTTTGGGGATGGTATTCTATTACCAACATTTTATTCCTAACTGCTCTTCAGTAGCCAAACCGTTGTTTGCTCTCACTGCTGGACAAAAGAGACGTGGAAAGGTCAGGGCAAATTCCAATGCTGGCTCTTACAGAAAACTCAGACCCTCTGACTGGACAGACGAATGTGATACGGCCCTGTGTAAATTGAAAGATGCTCTATTAAACTGTGTTGTCCTCTCTCACCCAGATTTCTCCCAGCCCCTGATACTGTCCATTGATGCCTCACTAGACGGACTTGGAGCTGTCTTGTCCCAAATACCAGCTGGTCAAGTGAAGGCACGCCCCATTGCTTTTGCCAGTAAAACTCTGAGCAGTTCCCAAAAGAAATACCCAGCGCACAGGCTCGAGTTTTTAGCTTTAAAATGGAGTGTGTGCGAGAAGTTTAGCCATTGGCTAAGAGGCCATTCATTCACAGTATGGACTGATAACAATCCTCTTACCTATATCATGTCAAAACCCAAGCTTGATGCATGCGAGCAGCGCTGGGTATCCAAACTCGCCCCTTACACATTTGACTTGAAACACATACCTGGCTCCAAGAACATAGTAGCTGACGCTCTCAGCAGAGATCCCTTTGCAAAAACAGTCAGTCACAGGCTTATCACAGAGCAGTACAGCCATCTACTTGATGAAGCTGAGTGTGTTTGTCATGACGGCATTCAAGACACCTTCCGGCTGAAGGTCCAGTGTCAGGTGAAGAAATCAGCCTGCAACAGCTCAAAACCCCAATCAGTCCCGCTCAGATATCCCTGTGATACTGTGGATGTTAAGGCTCTTTTGGATGTTCATGAACACTGGGAGGCTGCCGCTGAGACAAGGGCTGTGGAGTTAATTCAGTCTGTTCAAGGCCTGTTATCACCAGGACAATATTCACTCCCTGTATTCACGCTGGAGGAGCTTCAGCGCAGCCAAGAGCTTGACCCCACTATTTCCACAGTCATGCCATTTGTCATCCGCGGCAGGCGCCCTTCCCGCCGTGAGAGGGCAGGATTTGACACCAAGGCGATGGTGCTCTTCAAGCAGTGGGAGAGACTCAAAACCCAAAACAGTGTCCTGTACCGAGTCACAAAAGACCCCATTAGCAAACTAAAGCGACATCAGTATGTCTTGCCCAATAGCCTCAAGGAAAAAGCATTACATGGCATACATGATGCTGCTGGACATCAGGGGCAGGCAAGGACCTTGCATCTAGCGAGACAGCGGTTCTTTTGGCCAAAAATGGAGTCTGATATAAAAGATCATGTCAGGTGCTGTCAAAGGTGTATCCTGGCCAAAACACCAGACCCCTCTGCTCGAGCCCCACTTGAGAGCATCAGAACATCTGCCCCTATGGAGCTGGTGTGTTTGGATTTCTGGAGTGCGGAGGACAGTAAGCAGCATTCAGTGGATGTCCTTGTTATAACAGACCACTTTACTAAGTTAGCCCATGCTTTCCCTTGCACAAATCAGACGGCTAAACAAGTAGCTAAAAAGCTGTGGGATCATGTCTTTTGTGTGTATGGGTTCCCTGAACGTGTCCACTCTGATCAGGGAGCCAATTTTGAAAGTGAGCTCATAGCAGAACTGCTCAAACTGTCCGGAGTCTCCAAGTCACATACTACAGCATATCATCCCATGGGGAATGGGGGGACTGAGAGATTTAATCGAACACTTGGAAACATGCTGCGGTCCCTTTCCCTCAAAGAGAAGCAAAAGTGGCCACAACAAATACAGACATTGACATTTGCATATAATGCGACAGTGCATGAAACCACAGGATATGCACCCTTCCAGCTCATGTTTGGCCGAGTCCCACGGCTTCCCGTGGATGTGATGTTTAAACAGGTACTGCAGGATCCGGTGGTTGTTGATCATACAAGCTATGTTAAAACACTCATGTCACATCTTCATGAAGCAACCAGGATTGCCCATAAACATGCTGTCAAAGAACAAGACAAACAAGCAAAAGGCTACAACAGGAAACTGAAAGGCACTCACCTGAACATAGGAGACAGAGTGCTTATTGCAAACAAAGGTGAGAGAGGAAAGAAAAAGCTGGCTGATAAATGGAATGCAACAGTGTACACGGTCAAAGACAGAAATCTGCGGACTCACACATACAAGTTGGAGGACGGCAAAGGTGACACAAAGATAGTGCACCGCAACTTGGTACTGGACATCAGCTTCCTACCAGTGGCAACACCTGAATTGGAGTCATGTGATGCTGAATCAGAGGAAGGGTCAAGTGTAACCGACTCCCTAGACTATTTGGAGGAAGTGGATACGGAGGATAGGACCAGTGCATGGATAATGAGTGGATCAGAGGGCACTCAGAGTCGGGGTGCTTCAGAGCTGAGTGAAGAGGAGTTATCTCCAGACAGTGCTGTTCAGTGCCCCTCAAATGACCAAGCCTCTTCTTACAAAGACAGTGACTTGAACAGTTTGGTGGCGGAGCCTGACTCAGATTCCCCACTCATGTCAGATGTATTTTCAGTACCTCCAAATGCCCAGTTGATTCCAGAGCCACTGTCACAACCAGCAGGCCCAATTTATGACACAGCTACTCAGGTGACCCCCAAAGACACGGGCTGCCACCCAGAAACAGAGCCGGTGGTCAAAACACGAGTGGGCAGAGTCAGAAAGAGGGTAAATCGACTCATTGAGTCCATGGTTCAAAAGCCTTTTGGCTTCAGAGATTTTGCAAGTTCAGTTCATAAGAGGTCTCAGTCACTCCTTACATTGTTTTAAGAGGATGAACATGAGTTTGGGTTATTTCTTGTGCCTGTAATTTAGAGAACATGTATCTGTGGGACATCATGACTATGCATTGTTTGATATGTGGTATGCTTCATGTTTGAAAGTAGTGGGATGTTTGTATGGTGTAAAAGGCATCGTATTGTCTAAGAGGGGCTAAGGCTTGATCACCCTTATGTTTTCTCTGAACCTATGCAGTAGGTAGCTTATAATGTTGATGGTAAAACTAGGGTTTTACAGTTAATCCCAGTCAAGATTTCAGAGTGTGGGTTAGATGTCCATGTGTGTTATAGTATGCAGAGTTATTCTCAGGTATGGTTTTGATTTTGGTGAAATCTAGGAGGGGAGGATGTAACAGATGTGTAAATTAAGTTGTCATATTTCACCGAAAATCTGTTTTTGCTGTTATTGTTTTCATGAAAACTGTTTTTGTATTATTTTGGGGAGCATTATTTTGTTAAATTTACTTTCTTAAGTGTATGACCTTTGACATTGCGGCGATGTCACTTCCTGTCGCTTCGCGGCAATTTTATTCACTTGCCGCTAGCTTTGAGAGGAGGTGCGTTTCTGGACGACCGCGGAAGGATGTTATATTGAAATATATCTGTTTACACAGGTATGTGAGCTCCCTTTTTGTTTTTATCATATTTGTTTTGTTTAGTTTATAAAATACGGAAAAAATTGCTGCTGGTGGATGGAAGAAAAATGTTTGTGCATATTGAACAGGATGTTTGTTTTATGATATATTTTGTTTTGTTGATTTGAGTTTGAGACGTAAAATTGAACTTACGTAATATATTATTCACTTGCCGCTAGCTTTGAGAGGAGGTGCGTTTCTGGACGACCGCGGAAGGATGTTATATTGAAATATATCTGTTTACACAGAAAATAAATCCACCAGATGAGCAGACTCGTTGTCGTACTTGACTCGATCACCGCACATAGACACAACGCAGAAGGTGTAGCGGAGCCAGTTTCGGGACAAACCGGCTACACCTGCAGCAATGCAGACATATTAAAATCCTGCATACTTCTTTATTATTATTATTCCAAGTTCTTCCGAAATCGCTCGGTTCGCTTCTTCTCCCACAATTTTCAACCGATCCCGACACATTACACGTCAAAACGCGCGGCTTGCTTGTGAGGAGTGTGCTATGACTTTACTCAGCGATCCGACTGACAGATTTCCCACAATTCCCAAAAAACATGGACCCCTGAAACCTCGTTATAATGGAAGTCAATGAGAAAATCGGTCTTCCAAAATCGCGCGGTTCGCTACTTCTCCCACAATTTTCACCCGATCCCCACAAATTACATGTCAAAACGTGCGGGTCGGTTGTGAGGAGTGTGCTGTGACTTTACTCAGCGATCCGACTTACAGATTTCCCACAATTCCCAAAAAACATGGACCTCTGAAACCTTGTTGTAATGGAAGTCGTTGAGAAAATCGCTCTCATCTTCACCGTCTCGCCTTGAACTCATACACTCACGTAGAAACTCTTTTCCAGCTCTCAAACAAAGAGAAGCATGCCCAAACAACATTAGGAACACCATAGCAACCACCCAGAACACCATAGCAACTCCCTCGCAACGCCCTAGCAACGCCCTAGCAACCACCCCAAACACTACAGCAACTGCCTTGCAACGCCCTAGCAACCACCCAGAACACCATAGCAACTGCCTAGCAACGCCCTAGCAACCACCCAGAACACCATAGCAACTGCCTAGCAACCACCCAGAACACCAGAGCAACTGCCTAGCCACGCCCTAGCAACCACCCAGAACACCAAAGCAACCGCCTAGCAATGCCCTAGCAACAACCCAGAACACCATAGCAACCGCCTTGCAACAACCCAGAACACAATAGCAACCGCCTTGCAACAACCCAGAACACAATAGCAACTGCCTAGCAACGCCCTAGCAACCACCCAGAACACCATAGCAACTGCCTCGCAACGCCCAGCACCCACCCAGAACACCATAGCAACTGTTTAGCAACGCCCTAGCAACCACCCAGAACACCATAGCAACCGCCTAGCAACCACCCAGAACACCATAGCATACGCCTAGCAACGCCCTAGCAACCACCCAGAACACCATAGCAACTGCCTAGCAACGCCCTAGCAACCACCCAGAACACCATATCAACGCCCTAGCAACAGCCCAGAACACCATAGCAACCGCTGAGCAAGGCCCGACCAACCACCCAGAACACCAAAGCAATCGCCTAGCAACCACCCAGAACATCATAGCAACCGCCTAGCAACCACCCAGAACACCATAGCAACCGCCTAGTAACCACCCAGAACACCATAGCACCCGCCTAGCAACACCCAGAACACCATAGCAACCGCCTAGCAACGCCCTAGCAACCACCCAGAACACCATAGCAACCGCCTAGCAATGCCCTAGCAACCACCCAGAACACCATAGCAACGCCCTAGCAACCACCAAGAACACCATAGCAACCGCCTAGCAACCACCCAAAACACCATAGCAACCGCCTAGCCACACCCTAGCAACCACCCATAACCCATAGCAACTGCTTAGCAATATCCTAGCAACCACCCAGAACACCATAGCAACCACCTAGCAACCAGCCAGAACACCAAAGCAACTGCCTAGCAACGCCCAAGCAACCACTTAGAACACCATAGCAACCGCCTAGCAACCACCCAGAACACCATAGCAACGGCCTAGCAACGCCCTAGCAACCACCCAGAACACCATAGCAACCGCCTAGCAACCACCCAGAACACCATAGCAACTGCCTAGCAACGCCCTAGCAACCACCCAGAACACCAAAGAAACCGCCTAGCAACGCCCTGGCTACCACTTAGAACACCATTGCAACCGCCTAGCAACCACCCAGAACACCATAGCAACTGCCTAGTAACCACCCAGAACACCATAGCAACTGCCTAGTAACGCCCTAGCAACCACCCAGAACACCATAGCAACCGCCTAGCAACGCCCTAGCAACCACCCAGAACACCACAGAAACCGCCTTGCAACGCCCTAGCAACCACTTAGAACACCATAGCAACCGCCTAGCAACCACCCAGAAGACCATAGCAACCGCCTAGCAACGCCCTAGCAACCACCTAGAACACAATAGCAACCGCCTAGCAACGCCCTGGCAACCACCCAGAAGACCATAGCAACCGCCTAGCAACGCCCTAGCAACCACTTAGAACACCATAGCAACCGCCTAGCAACCACCCAGAACACCATAGCAACCGCCTAGCAACGCCCTAGCAACCACCCAGAACACCATAGCAACCGCCTAGCAACCACCCAGAACTTCATAGCAACCGCTTAGCAACGCCCTAGCAACCACCCAGAACACCATAGCAACCGCCTAGCAACGCCCTAGCAACCACCCAGAACACCATAGCAACCGGCTAGCAACGCCCTAGCAACCACCCAGAACACCATAGCAACGCCCTAGCAACCACCCAGAACACCATTGCAACCGCCTAGCAACGCCCTAACAACCACCCAGAACACCATAGCAACCGCCTAGCAACGCCCTAGCAACCACCCAGAACACCATTGCAACCGCCTAGCAACGCCCTAGCAACCACCAAGAACACCATAGCAACCGCCTAGCAACCACCCAAAACACCATAGCAACCGCCTAGCAACACACTAGCAACCACCCATAACCCATAGCAACTGCTTAGCAATAACCTATCAACCACCCAGAACACCATAGCAACCGCCTAGCAACCACCCAGAACACCATAGCAACCGCCTCGCAACGCCCTAGCAACCACTTAGAACACCATAGCAACCGCCTAGCAACCACCCAGAACACCATAGCAACCGCCTAGCAACGCCCTAGCAACCACCCAGAACACCATAGCAACCGCCGAGCAACAACCCAGAACACCATAGCAACTGCCTAGCAACGCCCTAGCAACCACCCAGAACACCAAAGAAACCGCCTAGCAACGCCCTAGCAACCACTTAGAACACCATTGCAACCGCCTAGCAACCACCCAGAACACCATAACAACTGCCTAGTAACCACCCAAAACACCATAGCAACTGCCTAGTAACGCCCTAGCAACCACCCAGAACACAATAGCAACTGCCTAGCAACGCCCTAGCAACCACCCAGAACACCACAGAAACCGCCTTCCAACGCCCTACGAACCACTTAGAACACCATAGCAACCGACTAGCAACCACCCAGAAGACCATAGCAACCGCCTAGCAACGCCCTAGCAACCACCTAGAACACAATAGCAACCGCCTAGCAACGCCCTGGCAACCACCCAGAAGACCATAGCAACCGCCTAGCAACGCCCTAGCAACCACTTAGAACACCATAGCAACCGCCTAGCAACCACCCAGAACACCATAGCAACCGCCTAGCAACCACCCAGAACTTCATAGCAACCGCTTAGCAACGCCCTAGCAACCACCCAGAACACCATAGCAACCGCCTAGCAACGCCCAAGCAACCACCCAGAACACCATAGCAACCGGCTAGAAACGCCCTAGCAACCACCCAGAACACCATAGCAACGCCCTAGCAACCACCCAGAACACCATTGCAACCGCCTAGCAACGCCCTAACAACCACCCAGAACACCATAGCAACCGCCTAGCAACGCCCTGGCAACCACCCAGAACACCATAGCAACCACCAAGCAACCACCCAAAACACCATAGCAACCCCCTAGCAACGCCCTAGCAACCACTTAGAACACCATAGCAACCGCCTAGCAACCACCCAGAAAACCATAGCAACCACCAAGCAACCACCCAAAACACCATAGCAACCGCCTAGCAACGCCCTAGCAACCACTTAGAACACCATAGCAACCGCCTAGCAACCACCCACAACACCATAGCAACCACCTAGCAACGCCCTAGCAACCACCCAGAACACCATAGCAACAGCCTAGCAACCACCCAGAACACCATACCACCCGCCAAGCAACGCCCTAACAACCACCAAGAACACCATAGCAACCGCCTAGCAACGCCCTGGCAACCACCCAGAACACCATAGCAACGCCCTAGCAACAACCCAAAACACCATAGCAACCGCCTAGCAACACCCTAGCAACGACCCAGAACACCATAGCAACTGCCTAGCAACCACCCAGAACACCATAGCAACCGCCTAGCAACCACCCAAAACACCATAGCAACCGCCTAGCAACGCTCTAGCAACGACCCAGAACACCATAGCAACGCCATAACAACCAACCAGAACACCATAGCAACCGCCAAGCAACCACCCAGAACACCATAGCAACCGCCTAGCAACGCCCTAACAACCACCCAGAACACCATAGGAACCGCCTAGCAACGCCCTGGCAACCACCCAGAACACCATAGCAACCACCAAGCAACCACCCAAAACACCATAGCAACCGCCTAGTAACGCCCTAGCAACCACTAAGAACACCATAGCAACCGCCTAGCAACACCCTAGCAACGACCCAGAACACCATAGCAACTGCCTAGCAACCACCCAGAGCACCATAGCAACCGCCTAGCAACCACCCAGAACACCATAGCAACCGCCTAGCAACGCTCTAGCAACGACCCAGAACACCATAGCAACGCCATAACAACCACCCAGAACACCATAGCAACCGCCAAGCAACAACCCAGAACACCATTGCAACCGCCTAGCAACGCCCTAACAACCACCCAGAACACCATAGCAACCGCCTAGCAACGCCCTGGCAACCACCCAGAACACCATAGCAACCACCAAGCAACCACCCAAAACACCATAGCAACCGCCTAGCAACGGCCTAGCAACCACTTAGAACACCATAGCAACCGCCTAGCAACCACCCAGAACACCATAGCAACCACCTAGCAATGCCCTAGCAACCACCCAGAACACCATAGCAACCGCCTGGCAACCACCCAGAACACCATAGCAACCGCCTAGCAACGCCCTAGCAACCACCCAGAACACTATAGCAACCGCCTAGCAACGCCCTAGCAACCACCCAGAACACCATAGCAACGCCCTAGCAACAACCCAAAACACCATAGCAACCGCCTAGCAACACCCTAGCAACGACCCAGAACACCATAGCAACTGCCTAGCAACCACTCAGAACACCATAGCAACCGCCTAGCAACCACCCAGAACACCATAGCAACCGCCTAGCAACGCTCTAGCAACGACCCAGAACACCATAGCAACGCCATAACAACCACCCAGAACACCATAGCAACCGCCAAGCAACCACCCAGAACACCATAGCAACCGCCTAGCAACGCCCTAGCAACGACCCAGAACACCATAGCAACCGCCTAGCAACCACTTAGAACACCATAGCAACCGCCTAGCAACCACCCAGAACACCATAGCAACTGCCTAGCAACGCCCTAACAACCACCTAGAACACCATAGCAACTGCCTAGCAACGCACTGGCAACCTAGCACCATAGCAACCACCTAGCAACCACCCAGAACACCATAGCAACTGCCTAGCAACGCCCAAGCAACCACTTAGAACACCATAGCAACCGCCTAGCAGCCACCCAGAACACCATAGCAACCGCCTCGCAACGCCCTAGCAACCACCCAGAACACTATAGCAACCGCCTAGCAACCACCCAGAACACCATAGCAACTGCCTTGCAACAGCCTTGCAACCACCCAGAACACCATAGCAACCACCCAGAATACCATAACAACTGCCTAGCAACACCCTAGCAACTACCTAGAACACCATAGCAACCGCCTAGCAAAGACCCAGAACACCATAGCAACCGCCTAGCCACGCCCTAGCAACCACTTAGAACACCATAGCAACCGCCTAGCAACCACCCAGAACACCATAGCAACTGCCTAGCAATGCCCAAGCAACCACCCAGAACACCATAGCAACCGCCTAGCAACGCCCTAGCAACCACCCAGAACACCATAGCAACCGCCTCGCAACCACCCAGAACACCATAGCAACTGCCTAGCAACGCCCTAGCAACCACCAAGAACACCATAGCAACCGCCTAGCAACCATCCAGAACACCATAGCAACTGCCTAGCAACGGCCTAGCAACCACCCAGAACACCATAGCAACCACCCAGAACACCATAACAACTGCCTAGCAACACCCTAGCAACTACCTAGAACACCATAGCAACCGCCTAGCAAAGACCCAGAACACCATAACAACAGTCTAGCAACGCCCTACCAACCACCCAGAACATGATATCTACTGCATACCAGAACGCTGGCAACCATCTCCAACACTGTACTCTTAGAGCAGCAGGCACATTCAAAATTTCTGCTGGAATTTTCTAGTTAATACTATTATTATTATTATTATTATTATTCCAAGTTCTTCCGTAATCGCACGGTTCGCTACTTCTCCCACAATTGCCACCCGATCCCCACATGTTTCACGTCAAAACGTGCGGCTCGCTTGTGCGGAGTGTGCTATGACTTTTACTCAGCGATCTGACTTACAAATTTCCCACAATTCCCAAAAAACATGGACCTCTGAAACCTAGTTATAATGGACGTCAATGAGAAAATCGGTCTCATCTTCACCCTCTCGCCTTGAACTCATACACTCACATAGAAACTCTTTTCCAACTCTCAAAGACAAGCAATGCCCAAACAACATTAGGAACACCATAGCAACCACCCAGAACGCCCTAGCAACCACCCAGAACACGAAAGCAACTGCCTAGCAACGCTCTAGCAACCACCCAGAACACGACAGCAACTGCCTTGCAACGCCCTAGCAACCACCCAGAACACCATAGCAACTGCCTAGCAACGCCCTAACAACCACCCAAAACACCAAAGCAACCGCCTAGCAACGCCGTAGCAACAACCCAGGACACCATAGCAACTGCTTAGCAACGCCCCAGCAACCACCCAGAACACCATAGCAACGCACTAGCATCCACCCAGAACACCAAAGCAACCGCCCAGTACCCACCCAGAACACCATACCAACCCCTTAGCAACACCCTAGCAGCCACCCAAAACACCATAGCAACCGCCTAGCAATGCCCTACCAACCACCCAAAACACCATAGCAACGCCCCAGCAACCACCCAGAACACCATAGCAACCGCTTAGCAACGCCCTAGCAACCACCCAGAACACCATAGCAACCGCCTAGCAACGCCCTAGCAACCACCCAGAACACCATAGCAACACCCCAGCAACCACCCAGGACACCATAGCAACGGCTTAGCAACGCCCTAGCAACCACCCAGAACACCATAGCAACCGCCTAGCAACGCCCTAGCAACCACCCAGAACACCATGCAACGCCCTAACAACCACCCAGAACACCATAGCAACCGCCTAGCAGCCACCCAGAACACCATAGCAACTGCCTAGCAACCACCCAGAACACCATAGCAACTGCCTAGCAACGCCCTAGCAACCACCCAGAATACCATAGCAACCGCTTAGCAACGCCCTAGCAACCACCCAGAAAACCATAGCAACCGCCTAGCAATGCCCTATCCACCACCCAGAACATCATAGCAACGCCCTAGCAACCACCCAGAACACCATAGCAACCGCCTAAAAACCACCAAGAACACCAAAGCAACTGCCTAGCAACGCCCTAGCAACAACCCAGAACACCAAAGCAACCACCAAGCAACACCCTAGCAACCACCCAGAAAACCATAGCAACCGCCTAGCAACCACCCAGAACACCATCGCAAGTGCCTAGCAACGCCCTAGGAACAATCCAGAACACCATAGCAACCGCCTAGCAACCACCCAGAACACCATAACAACTGCCTAGCAATGCCCTAGAAACCACCCAGAACACCATAGCAACGCCCTAGCAACCACCCAGAACACCATAGCAAGCGCCCAGCAACCACCCAGAACACCATAGCAACCGCTTAGCAACGCCCTAGTAACCACCCAGAACACCATAGCAACCGCCTAGCAACGCCCTCGCAACCACCCACAACACCATAGCAACGCCCAAACAACCACCCAGAACACCATAACAACTGCCTAGCAACGCCCTTGCAACAACCCAGAACACCATAGCAACCGCATAGCAACCACCCAGAACACCATAGCAACTACCTAGTAACGCCCTAGCAACCACCCAAAACACCATAGCAACCGCTTAGCAATGACCTAGCAACCACCCAGAACACCATAGCAAGCGCCCAGCAACCACCCAAAACACCATAGCAACCGCTTAGCAACACCCTAGCAACCACCAAGAACACCATAGCACCCGCCTTGCAACGCCCTAGCAACCATCCAGAACACCATAGCAACGCCCAAACAACCACCAAGATCACCATAGCAACTGCCTAGCAACGCCCTAGCAACAACCCAGAACACCATAGCAACCACATAGCAACCGCATAGCAACCACCCAGAACACCATAGCAACTACCAAGTAACGCCCTAGCAACCACCCAGAACACTATAGGAACTGCCTAGCAACGCCCTGGCAACCACCCAGAACACCATAGCAACTGCCTAGCAACGCCCCAGCAACCACCCAGAACACCATAGCAACCGCTTAGCAACGCCCTAGCAACCACCCAGAACACCGTAGCAACCGCCTAGCAACGCCCTAGCAACCACCCAGAACACCATAGCAACGCCCTAACAACCACCCAGAACACCATAGCAACCGCCTAGCAGCCACCCAGAACACCATAGCAACTGCCTAGCAACGCCCTAGCAACAACCCAGAACACCATAGCAACCGCCTAGCAACCACCCAGAACACCATAGCAACTGCCTAGCAACGCCCTAGCAACCACCCAGAATACCATAGCAACCGCTTAGCAACGCCCTAGCAACCACCCAGAAAACCATAGCAACCGCCTAGCAATGCCCTATCCACCACCCAGAACATCATAGCAACGCCCTAGCAACCACCTAGAACACCATAGCAACCGCCTAACAACCACCAAGAACACCATAGCAACTGCCTAGCAACGCCATAGCAACAACCCAAAACACCAAAGCAACCACCTAGCAACCACCCAGAACACCATATCAACTAGCTAGCAACGCCCTAGCAACCACCCAGAACACCATAGCAATCTTAGCAACGCCCTAGCAACCACCCAGAACACCATAGCAACCGCCTAGCAACACCCTAGCAACCACCCAGAAAACCATAGCAACCGCCTAGCAACCACCCAGAACACCACCGCAAGTGCCTAGCAACGCCCTAGCAACCACCCAGAACACCATAACAACTGCCTAGCAATGCCCTAGCAACCACCCAGAACACCATAGCAAGCGCCCAGCAACCACCCAGAACACCATAGCAACCGCTTAGCAATGCCCTAGCAACCACCAAGAAAACCATAGTAACCGCCTAGCGACGCCCTAGCAACCACCCAGAACACCATAGCAACGCCCAAACAGCCACCCAAAACACCATAACAACTGCCTAGCAACGCCCTAGCAACAACCCAGAACACCATAGCAACCGCATAGCAACCACCCAGAACACCATAGCAACTACCTAGTAACGCCCTAGCAACCACCCAAAACACCATAGCAACCGCTTAGCAACGCCCTAGCAACCACCCAGAACACCATAGCAAGCGCCCAGCAACCACCCAGAACACCATAGCAACCGCTTAGCAACGCCCTAGCAACCACCCAGAACACCATAGCAACTGCCTAGCAACGCCCTAGCAACCACCCAGAACACCATAGCAACGCCCAAACAACCACCCAGAACACCATAGCAACTGCCTAGCAACGCCCTTGCAACAACCCAGAACACCATAGCAACCACATAGCAACCACCCAGAACACCATAGCAACTACCTAGTAACGCCCTAGCAACCACCCAGAAGACCATAGCAACTGCCTTGCAACGCCCTAGCAACCACCCAGAACACCATAGCAACTGCCTAGCAACAGCATAGTTACCACTCAGAATACCATAGCAAAGTCCAATCAACCACCCAGAAGACCGTAGCAACCACCTAGCAATGCCCTAGCAACCCCCTAGAACACCATCGCAACAGCCTAGCTACGCCCTAGCCCCCCCCCAGAACATGATATCTACTGCAGACCAGAACTCTGACAACCATCTCCAACACTGTACTCTTTAAGCAGCAGGCACATTCAAAATTACTGCTGGAATTTTCTAGTTATTATTATTATTATTATTCCAATTTCTTCCGAAATCGCACGGTTTGCTACTTCTCCCACAATTTTCAGCCGATCCCCACACATTAAACGTCAAAACGTGCGACTCGCTTCTGAGGAGAGTGCTATGACTTTACTCAGTGATCCGACTTACAGATTTCCCACAATTCCCAAAAAACATGGACCGATGAAACTTTGTTATAATGGAAATCAATGAGAAAATCGCTCTCATCTTCATCCTCTCGCCTTGAACTCAAACACTCACATAGAAAATTTTTTCCAAGTCTCAAAGAAAGAGAAGCAATGCCCAAACAACATTAGGAACACCATAGCAACTACCCAGAACGCCCGAGCAACTGCCTAGCAACCACCCAGAACACCATAGCTACTGCCTAGCAACGCCCTAGCAACCACCCAGAACACCAAAGCAACCGCCTAGCAATGCCCTAGCAACAACCCAGAACACCATAGCAACTGCCAAGCAACGCCCTAGCAACCACCCAGAACACCATAGCAACTGCCTAGCAATGCCCTTGCAACCACCCAGAACACCATAGCGACTGCTAAGCAACGCCTTAACAACCACCCAGAACACCATGGCAACCGCCTAGCAACCAGCCAGAACACCAAAGCAACCGCCTAGCAATGCCCTAGCAACCACCCAGAACACCAAAGCAACCGCCTAGCAATGCCCTAGCAACAACCCAGAACACCATAGCAACCGCTTAGCAACGCCCTAGCAGCCACCCAGAACACCATAGCAACCGCCTAGCGACACCCTAGCAACCACTCAGAACAACATAGCAACTGCTAAGCAACGCCCTAGCAACCACCCAGAACACCATAGCAACTGCCTAGCAACGCCCTAGCAACCACCAAGAACACCATAGCAACGCCCAATCAACCACCCAGAACACCATAGCAACCGCTTAGCAACGCCCTAGCAACCACCCAGAACACCATAGCAACCGCCTTGCAACCACCAAGAACACCATAGCAACTGCCTAGCAACGCCCTAGCAACCACTCAAAACAGCATACCAACAACTTAGCAACGCCCTTGCAACCACCCAGAACACCATAGCAACCGCCTAGCAACACCCTAGCAACCACTCAGAACACCATAGCAACTGCTTTGCAACGCCCTAGCAACCACCCAGAACACCATAGCAACCGCCTAGCAACCACCCAGAACACCATAGCAACTGCCTAGCAACGCCCTAGCAACCACCCAGAACACCTTAGCAACTGCCTAGCAACGCGCTAGCAACCACCCAGAGCACCATAGCAACTGCCTAGCAACGCCCTAGCAACCACCAAGAACAGCATAGCAACTGCCTAGCAACGCCCTAGCAACCACCCAGAACACCAGAGCAACGCCCTAGCAACAACCAAAAACACCATAGCAACCGCTTAGCAACGCCCTAGCAACCACCCAGAATACCATAGTAACAGCCTAGCAACGCGCTAGCAACCACCCAGAGCACCATAGCAACTGCCTAGCAACGCCCTAGCAACCACCAAGAACACCAAAGCAACTGCCTAGCAACGCCCTAGCAACCACCCAGAACACTTGAGCAACGCCCTATCAACCAGCCAGAACACCATAGCAACCGCTTAGCAACGCCCTAGCATCCACCCAGAACACCATAGCAACCGCTTTGCAACCACCCAGAACACCATAGCAACTGCCTAGCAACGCCCGAGCAACCACTCAGAACAGCATACCAACCACTTAGCAAAGCCCTATCAACCACCCAGAACACCATAGCAACTGCATAGCAACGCCCAGGCAACCACCCAGAACACTATAGCGACTGCCTACCAACGCCCTAGCAACCACTCAGAACAGCATACCAACCGCTTAGCAACGCCCTAGCAACCACCCAGAACACCATAGCAACTGCCTAGCAACGCCCAGCCAACCACCCAGAACACCAAAGCAACTGCCTACCAACGCCCTTGCAACCACCCAGAACACCATAGCAACGCCCTAGCAACCACCCAGAACACCAGAGCAACTCCCTGGCAACGTTTTGGCAAGCACTGAAAACTGCCTAGCAAGCATCTAGCAATGCCCTAGCAACTACCGTGAACACCGTAGCAACCGCCTAGCAATGCCCTAGCAACCACCCAGAGTACCATAGCAACTGCCTAGCAACGCCCTAGCAACCACCCAGAACAACATAGCAACTGCCTAGCAATGCCCTAGAAACCACCCAGAACACCATAAACTCTCTAGAAACCCTAGAAACTCTTTTCCAACTCTCAAACAAAGACAGGCAATGCCCAAGCAACCATAAGAAACACCATAGCAACCACCCAGAATGCCCTAGCAACGCCCAAGCAACCACCCAGAACACCATAGCAACCGCCTAGCAACGCCCTAGCAACCACCCAGAACACCATAGCAACCGACTAGGAACGCCTTAGCAACCACCCAGAACACCATAGCACCTGCCTAGCAATGCAGTAGCAACCACCGAGAACACCATTGCAACCGCCTAGCAATGCCCTAGCAACCACCCAGAACACCATAGCAACTGCCGAGCAACGCCCAAGCAACGACCCAGAACACCATAGCAACTGCCTAATAACGCCCTTGCAACCACCCAGAACATCATAGCAACTGCCTCGCAACTTCCTAGCAACGCTCTAGCAACCACCCAGAACACCATAGCATCCGCCTAGCAACGCCCTAGCAACCACCCAAAACACCATAGCAACTGCCTAGCGACGCCTTCGCGACCACTCAGAATACCATAGCAACTGCCTAGCAATGCCCTAGCAACCACCCAGCACGATAGCAACCACCTAGCAATGCTGTAGCAACCCCCCAGAACACCATAGCAACTCCCTAGCAACGGTTTGGCAAGCAGCCAAAACAGCCTAACAAGCATCTAGCAATGCCCTAGTAACCACTGAGAACAACATAGCCACCGCCTACCAACACCCTAGCAACCACCTAGAACACCATAGCAACTGCCTAGCAATGCCCTAGCCACCACCCAGCACCATAGCAACCACCTAGCAATGCCCTCACAACCACCCAGAACACCAGAGCAACTCCCTAGCAACGTTTTGGCAGGCACCCAAAACAGCCTAGCAGCTGCCTAGCAACGCCCGTGCAACCACCCAGAACCACCCAGAACACCATTGCAACTGCCAAGCAACGCCTTCGCAACCACTTAGAATACCATAGCAATGCCCTAGCAACCACCCAGAAGACCGTAGCAACCACCTAGCAATGCCCTAGCAACCCCCCAGAACACCATTGCAACAACCTAGCAACGCCCTAGCAACCACCCAGAACATGATATCTACTCCATACCAGAATGCTGGCAACCACCTCCAACACTGTACTCGCAGAGCAGCAGGCACATTCAAAATTTCTGCTGGAATTTTCTAGTTATTTTAAGAAGCACTCATGAATATTCATTACCCTTACATAAGTATACAAAAACTGCTGGCTGAGCAAAATAATACAATCAGGTGTTATAAACCCTCGTAAAGTAACATACCAATATTTTCAATACAGTCCCAGTTTCAGAAATGGAGCTGTACATGAATAAAAGGAGTATAGCTATCACCGTTAATATTTTGTGACATAAGTTCAATATTTTGAACGCAACTATGAGATTTCACATACAACATAATTACAGTATGATAGTAAACAAATTGCATGTATAGCCTTAGATGAAAATGTATGCAAGACACAACTGCCAAACCCAGGACAAGTGATCCATTTTCTTCCAATACTCAATCATAATTTTGAACTCCTGATAGACCAATTCACATCTAAATGGATCCACAGGTCACCAGGAAAACTTTATTCAGCTCAAGAACAAAGTGTGCACAGTTGGAACAGGGCTGGACAGCCGCGCCCTACTCAAAGGCAAAACCAGAAATGCCCGCCGAGCTTATCAGTGGGATTTTAATGTAATGCCCTTGGCCTGACGGTGCACACACAGACAGACAGACGACGAACTGATGACAATACCCTTCGGCCTGAAGTCGGGCCGAGGGTAAAAACTACCTGGAAAAACTGAAATTGTTGTGTTTTGAACAGGATGATGCAGGAGTACACTTACAAATGTGTATCTCTTCCAGGCTGGTGTAGTCAACAGCCAGTCCTAATGGGGAAGTATCGTCACTGCTCAAGGTGACTGGTAATTCCGCCCAACTGGCATCTCCCAGTAGCCACAGTGCCCAGTTTGTCTGAAATGTAGACAACATTAAAGTCACAAATTATTGTAGTTGTATTAGGGAAATGAGCACATGTAATGTGCACACTTAAGCGTATTCACTGCAGAATGCACTGAAAAATTGTTGCCGTGTAATCAACAATGTGCCACTTCAAAGGGTCTAGCCATAAAATGCAAGGACAACATTCTTGAATTGCTGTTCTGTTCATTCAGTTCCACAATTAGTGAACCTCTGAACTAATAAAGAACATATTTAGTTAACCTCATTTTGCAGAGCAGGTAATTTCAGATCAAATCTCATGTTTATCGATTGCTTAACAGGGGTCATGCAACATACTGCAGTAATCCAAACAAAATTATTCATTGCATATAGTCATCACTCACCACACTGTCTGAGCGCAAGACTTAACATAGTCAGCTGTGGGTCAAAAGCCCAAGGACCCACATTATATATACAAAACCAAAACCAGTGAAGTTGGCACGTTATGTAAATCGTAAATAAAAACAGAATACAATGATTTGCAAATCCTTTTCAACTTATATTCAATTGAACACACTGCAAAGAAAAGATGTTTACTGTTCAAACTGAGAAACTTTATTTCTTTTTGCAAATAATCATGAACTTAGAATTTACAGGCAGCAACACATTGCAAAAAAGTTGGCACAGGGGCCTTTTTTCCACTGTGTTACATCGCCTTTCCTTTGAACGATACTCAGTAGACAGTTGGGAACTGAGGAGACCAATTTTAGAAGCTTTTCAGGTGGAACTTTTTCCCATTCTTGCTTGATGCACAGCTTAAGTTGTTCAACAGTCCGGGGTCTCTGTTGTTGTATTTTACGCTTCATAATGCACCACACATTTTCAATGGGAGACAGGTCTGGACTACAGGCAGGCCAGTCTAGTACCCGCACTTTTACTATGGAGCCATGCTGTTGTAACACGTGCAGAATGTGGCTTGGCATTGTCTTGCTGAAATAAGCAGGGGCGTACATGAAAAAGACGTTACCTGGATGGCAACATATGTTGCTCCAAAACCTGTATGTACCTTTCAGCATTAATAGTGTCTTCACATATGTGTAAGTTGCCCATTACCTTGGGCACTAATACACCCCCATACCATCACAGATGCTGGCTTTTGAACTTTGCGCCTATAACAGCCCGGATGGTTCTTTTCCTCTTTGGTCCGGAGGACACGACATCCATAGTTTACAAAAACAATTTGAAATGTGGACTCGTCAGACCACAGAACACTTTTCCACTGTGCATCAGTGCATCTTAGATGAGCTTGAGCCCAGCAAAGCCGGCTGCGTTTCTGGGTGCTGTTGATAAATGGCTTTCACTTTGCATTGTAGAGTTTTAACTTGCACTTGCAGATGTAGCGACGAACTGTTGTTACTGACAGTGGTTTTCTGAAGTGTTCCTGAGCCCATGTGGTGATGTCCTTTGCACACTGATGTCGGTTTTTGATGCAGTACCGCCTGAGGGATTGAAGGTCACGGGCATTCAATGTTGGTTTTCGGCCTTGTCGCTTACGTGCAGCGATTTCTCCAGATTCTCTGAACCTTTTGACGATATTACGGACCGTAGATGATGAAATCCCTAAATTTCTTGCAATAGCTCGTTGAGGAATGTTGTTTTTAAACTGTTCGACAATCAGCGCACGCATTTGTTCACTAAGTGGTGACCCTCGCCCCATCCTTGTTTGTGAATGACTGAGCATTTCAGGGAAGCTGCTTTTATACCCAATCATGGCACCCACCTGTTCCCAATTAGCCCGTTCACCAGTGCGATGTTCCAAATAAGTGTTTGATGAGCATTCCTCAACTCTGTCTTTTTTGCCACTTGTGCCAGCTTTTTTGAAACATGTTGCAGGCATCAATTCCCAAATGAGCTAATATTTGCAAAAAATTACAAAGTTTACCTGGTCAAACATTGAGTAACTTGTCTTTGCAGTGTATTCAATTGAATATAGGTTGAAAAGGATTTGCAAATCATTGTATTGTTATGGCCCCAATTTGTTGGGGCCATAACAACAGCAACAGCAAGGGATGACAGACACAGTTTTAAAAACTTAAACACATTTAATTAACAAACAAAGACTAACACTAACCTACAAAAAAAAAAAAACATGCATTTGACTGTAAACAAACGGGTTCAGAAATGCTATAATTACAAAAAAAGGTTAATGGTAGTTCATCAGACTACAAAGGTAACTAAATGTTACGAGGGCATTTTATACCACATATAGAATGGAATAATATGTCATTACTGTTGGTTAGTTTTCACTTACCGGTGCCTCTGTATCTGACTCCATTCACCCGTTTCACTCTCCTATGAAAAGAAACATTGCAGCGTGAGTGAAACGGGTCAATGGAGTCAGATTCAGAGGCACCGGTAAGTGAAAACTTACCAATAGTAATTAAATAATATTTAATTATATATATGGTATAAAATAAACGACCTCGTAACATTTAGTTACTTTTAGTTATATTTTTTTCGTAGGAGAAGTCTGGCAATCGGAGGGAAGAGGGTGGGACTTTGGAGGAGGGCGGGGTTGATCATGTTCAAATTTTTACTACGTGCCTTGCAACATGCTAGAAAGGCAAGAATTGCTTTAAATAAAAGGCTGAAATCAATCCACTCAGTCAGTCCACCTTCGTAGCCTTCGCCTCAGGACCGAGAAGCAAGCCATGGGTGTCACTCTCAAAATATTCAACAAGACAACCTTAAGATTTGAAAATGCCTACCAATAAAGGTTATTTTAAGGGATGAAAAAGTGCAACGTCCATCACTGAAACTTGAAAACTATAACTCCAGGGTACCCTGGAGGCTCATCAGTCTAAGTGCGCATATCATAAAGGCTGTGTCCTTCCTGCAGCAATCTGGGTTCAAAACTGGCTTGGGTCATTTTTTGCATGTCTTCCCCCAATCTTCTCCCCAACCTTCCTGTCTCGCTCTACACTGTATAAATGTCAAATAAAGGAAAAATTTCCAAAAAAAATCTTTAAAAATAATTTTAAAAAACATTAAAAAGTCTTTATTTGGTTGCGACAACCATGTGCGGTTTCTGCTAAATATATGCCACTAACCATGACGAGGCGAAATTGTTAATTAATCTAAAAGACAAATGCGTCTCCATTGAGTTGACGCTCAAGAAATTGGGCAGAGGTGAGAAGTAAAACGCGCTGCCAGTGGGCGTTACTCCATTGAAATGAATGCAACCTATTTTTGACGCGCGTCTCACGCCTCTGGTGGGTGTGATGCTTTTGACTGTCAATGATGTCAGCTCACACAAAATAAATAAGTTCATACCCAACATACCATTTTACGCGGTCACCGGTCTCACCTTCTCTCCTTTCTGCCGCCTCTTTGCTGTTGATGCTGCTGAGTCTAGTCGTGCTTCCTGAGTGCGTCACACGTCACTAAGTACGTCATACGTCTTCTCTGCGGATGCGAGTAACTGGCTACCATAATAGCCGGTGTTTGAGTCTGCGCGTGTTTCCCCACATTCAGTGTCAAAATCGGGGACATTTTCGGAAACAGCTATAACCGGGGACAGGTCACCCCAATCGGGGACTGTCCCCGGAAATCGGGGACGTCTGGTCACCATAGGTTACTGCCAAATGACACAATGTAGAAATGCACTTGGTATTAACCTGTTACTCAGCGGACGACCCGGATCCGACTCAAATGGCGTCGCACGATAGTTGAAATGAACGGTAAACGAATTGAAACGCAACCCATCACAAAATAACATAGTAACAGCGTATATCATTAGAAAGCTGGGAGTCTTAGGAATCCTTATAAACATAGGTTACAGTGAAATAAAATGTTTTGTTCACTAAAACGGTCAAATTACGCCACTGCGTCACATTTCAAAACACCCCCCGAAACTTACCCTTGAATCGCGTCATCTTACCTTTAAACCGGTGTTTACATCCGAAGCCTGTATCCGACCCTGGCATGCTTGGTCCTGAAATATCCAGAAGAACCCAGCAAATTCGAATATCCACCGTGTTTTGCTGATATTACGAATGGTAGATGCATTATCCAACTCAAACAAAACAGTCTCTTCATTGAAAAAACAAACGCGAACTTTTCTCCGGTAAAAAAAAAGACATTTTGAATAGTTCTGCGTTATTTTCAGTGGAAAGACACAGCTCGCCGTGGGAAAACAAACGTTAGGTGGAAGATGGCGGCAGGTGCAGATGCGTAATCTTACAGCTCTCATTTAACGCCAACTTTACCACTCTCAAATGATATAGTAAGGTTTAAAACTCGGTTCAAAGTGGCTTTAAGACGATATAAAAGTCATTGTAGAAGTATTTTTGAGCAACGGTTAAAATAAGGTTAAATTATAGAACTTGAGGGAAAATGGCTAAAGTGGCTAGGAAGAAGGAGGACGTGAAAACCGGAGTTCCGAGATATTTGGCTCCCCGAATTCTGAGCTGCCCTGGGCGGGGAGTTAGTGAATATTCAGGAGGTTGGCGGCTGTTAAGCAGTGATTCATGGCAAGTGAACCGAGAGGAGCCGAATATCCTGATGTAGCTCAGTTGTTAAACAACGGCGTAGCCTACTTTTAAAGCGTTTTAGATGTGGATATGTGTTAATGTGGGGAACGGTGACTGTTTGGACAACAGCTGATGCGAGAGGAAGAGTAATATTAAGCAATTTGGTCATCTTCTTGTTCTCTTTTTGCATACGAAGCTCATATATTTCAAACTTCCACTTCAAACAACACAGACCTGCGTTTGACTGTGGCCTATTAATAAACTTAAAGAGGCTGGGCCATTAGGCCTACTAGGCTGTAGCTAAACGCAAGTCAATGCAGTTCACCCGCCTTTCATATTTCTGAAATAGGGTATACCCACCTCCCAATATTTCTTGTAAGCACATCCCATAGTGTCTGTGGTCCTCGTGCTAACTTGAGAATTCACGCGAGATTCATACTCTCTGACTGCTATTTAATGCCACTGATAGGCCATTTGGCAATTAAAAGCACTTGGCACACACCTTGGAAAATCTCTTCCCCTTCTTAGTCCTGTTGAATTGTCTGAGACATAAGTCCCATATGGCTGATTATGCTTTTCACTGAATTGCAAAAGTTGTATCTGTTGTCTGTCATATAGGCCTAGTTGTGCCAACTGAATTGTTGTGAACACTCTGTGCTCCTTCCTTGTATGTGCTTGTGTATGTGGTCATGAATAAAACTATCTAAAAATAAAACTCTTACAATCATCATCATTATTCTCATTTCGGAAGAAGTATGGGCTTAAGTCCTACTGGCTATTGCCATCATTTAATGTGGGCCGAATGAGCCTTGGAAGCACTGTCTATAAAGTGCTTGGATGGTGAGATGAAAGGCTATCATTCAGTCGACCATTGATATGGTGACCTAATGTATTGTAGGCTTACATCAGATGGATGTAAATAATTGTCCCATAGGGAGTGATTAAATTCTAAATTAGACTGTGATGAGAAATATAGGATAGTTAAGATCCATAGCCCTTCAAAAGCCAAATGAGTCATGTGATGCAAAACAACCCACAATCCTTAGAGTAACCAACCTTACAAATATACCCATACCATGGTAGACCCATTGTGGGTTTGTGAAGGAGAGATAGAGACACAGAGATTGAAATTGAGTTCGAGATAATCTATATATCTCTAACTATCAGTATGAGATAGAGATAGTTAGAGATATATAGATATATTAGCAATATATTAGATAGAGGTATATAGATTGAGATAGAGACAGATATTGAGAGTGAGAGAGTGTGTGCGCGTGTGTGTGAGAGAGAGAGAGAGAGAGAGAGAGAGATGGAGGCCTCCATATATCGGGAGCTGGTGGAGTTGAAAATGCATGGAGTATTGCCTGATAATTCGAATAAGACCCAGAGGCACACTATACTGAGGCGAGCAAAAAAGTTTGGCCTCAAAGGTGAGTGAAATGTAGAGCATTGAAAACAAAGTAAAAAGCTAAATAACTTCATAATTAACTTTTTGGACCAACTTTATGTTTAGACAATGAACTACATTACATCAGAAGTGATGGGAAGTGGGTGAAGGTGGTAAAGGAGAGAGAGGAGGTAGAGAACCTCCTCCATGAATTCCACAACCAAAAAACTGGTGGCCACTGTGGTGTGGAAAAACTCTGCATTCCCTCAGAGTGAGATTTTACTGGCCTGGCATGTCTGTAGATGTCAAGACATGGGTGAGTATCAGAAACCTGGGTCCTTTGTGATAAAATCAGAGTATTTTACTTTTGCACAATAAATTCTATCAATCCCCTTACTCGCAGATAAAGCAGTGTGCAGAATGTCAGGGCAATTAAAAATAAATCTCAATACACCCCCATTGTGGTAAGTATGTTTAAAGATAAAAATAATTGTGTTTTATGCAAACTGAGTGTGTGTTCCTTAGGCCCACTACATTTTTCTTTAGGTGTCTGAGCCATAGGAGATTGTTGGCATGGACCTAATAGGGAAGGTCAGCCAAACTGAGGAGAAGTATGAATACATCTGCGTAATGGTAGACTATTTTACCAAGTGGTCAGAGGCTTTCCCTCTGAAGTCGAAGACTGCTGAGGAGGTCACCAGGTGCATTTCTGAGCTATTTTACAGGTTTGGAGCACCAAAGCGCATATTGACTGACCAGGGCAAGGAATTCGTGAACCAGATTAGTTTCTTAATGAAGTCATTAATTGAAGTAACTGTTTCCTATTTTTTTCACTATTCCTAATTGTTTTTTTTTCTTTTTTTTTGGGGGGGGGGGGGGGGGCTTTTACATAGATCAATCAATTACTGTGTGATTATTTGGGGATAAAAAGGAACCTCTGTGCTCCATATCACCCACAAGCTAATGGATTGGTGGAGAAAATGAACAACAGCATTCAGAGGTAAAAATCTCAAAGAAACATTTCAATTAGCCAGATTAGGCACTTGATAAAAACTAATAATGTACATTATTCTTTTTCAGATGCCTCAGCAAACTGGTTAACAACAAGCCTGATAAATGGGTGGATTATCTTGAATCAACCATGTTTGCCCTGCGAACCAAAAAGCACTTGACCGCCTGCTTCTCCCCATATTTCCTCATGTTTGGGAGACAGGCGAGGTATCCAAGCCAGATACCTGACCATTATGAGGTTTGCTCAGATAAGTTGCTACACACTGTTAATATGTGGTTGGAAATTACAATTCAGATACAAATTTTACTTTATATTTAGATTGATGAATCCATTGAGGACCGGGTAGATGATGAGATTGTCTTCTATGCCATTAAAAGGCAAGATAAAATCAACAAAATTGTCCTGGCCAACATGGAAAAGGTGCAACAGAAGATTCTAAAAAGGAAGCAGCAGCAGGGCGCACATGTTCATGTGAAAGTAGGGGACAGAGTCCTGAGGCAGAACATACGCAGTCAGCAGAGGAAGGGTGGCAAGCTGGACCCAAACTTTTTAGGGCCATATACTGTCATGAAAGTTGAGGGGAAGAGCATTGATATAATGGATGACAGGGGCAAACGGAGTCCAAAAGTCAATCTGGACCATTTAATACATTTTGAAGAACCACCAGCCAAACTCATAAAACTCAATCAGTCCCCCAGTGCTTCCCCTGTCTCTCCAATGACCACAGCCAACCCAGACACCCAACTGCTGCCCCTGCTCCTGCTCTTCCTGCCCCTGCTCCTCCTCCTCCTGCCCCTGGTGCTGCGCCTGCTCCTCCTGCTCCTCGTCCTCCTCCTCCTGCTCCTCCTCCTGCCCCTGCTTCTGCTCCTCCTGCTCCTGCAGCTGCTGCTACTCCTGCTCCTGCAGCTGTGGCTACTGCTCCTCCTGCTCCTGCACCTCCTGCTCCTCCTCCTCCTGCCCCTGCTCCTGCTCCTGCTCCTCCTCCTCCTGACCCTGCTACTGCTCCTCCTGCTCCGGCTCCTGCTGCTGCGGCCCCTACCACCGAAGGCCCTGATGCTGCTACTGCTGTCCCTGCCACAGAGAGCCCTGCTGCAGGTGCCCATACAGTGCATGTCAGTTATGTTTTCTTTCTGAATCTGGAATGCATACTGGTTCACAACAATATTCTCCTCCTTTCTCATAGTGCTGGAAAAAAATTTGGGCAAAGAGGATGGGAGGAAAGCTTTGCAGCAAAATTGGCCCATAAAAGATTTTCACATGGGACCTGGAACGGTTGAAACCTGGGGAAAGACTTGAAAGCAAGGTTGCCTTGGATATATTCTTAATGATCCAATGGACTTCTTGATATTATTGCTGTGATTTAAAACATTACATTTTTCTGACTTATCACACAGGTTATTAATGCTTTTTTAACCAAGCTGGTCTCAAGCATCCATAAAGGCTTCGCAATGGACACATTCCAGCTTACCAACATCTGGAATAAAAAGCCTGGCAAAATGAAGCAGGTAATCATCATCTTCCAAATAGACATTCTTTGCTCACAAAGTATTTTTAGGATTCTTAATCACATAAAACAAAATCTATTTCCCCCCACTTTAGTTTAATCCACAGGCCTACAACCTCATAATGGGTGCAATAAATGAGGGAGACCATTGGACTCTTGTGGTCAGTATCACTCATTTCATGTTCTCCCATACACGGCACGGTCTTGACTCTCGTTTATCATTACAGGTTATATACCCACAAACAAAATCCATTCTCTATTTCAATTCTTGTGGAGAGAGCCAACAAAAGCTTGCTTACTGCAAGAAAGTCATACAGTGAGTAAACAAAAAATGAACAAAATGCTGCTTTGCACGTAAACATATTAATGTATTCATATGTTAGGCTAATAACTTCTCCCTCTCAAAGGAATTTTATGGCCAGCAAAGGCATCACGGGGAAATGGACCTGCAAAACTGTACCCCACAGCTTCCAGCTTGGTGGGACATCCTGTGGTGTGTTTACATGTAAAGTGAGTAAGCTGGCATATTAAAATGTTTTACGTTGATTAAATTGTCTTCATAACTTTAAGAACCCTGTTGAATCTAACATTTATGGCTTAGTTCGCAGAGGCTGTTGTCACAGGTGGTGATCTGAAGTTCCCCTGTGCAGAGGAAGACAGCCAAATATAGAAAAGATATCGCAATCTTTTTACTGGAGCACACAGGTAGCATATTTTAAACCAACTTCACTGCATGTTTTTAGACAGGAGTACAAAAACAATGACATGGGATAATATATTTTTTCCTTTCAGAGGACCTATGGGGAGGTGTGCCTACTATGTGGAGATGTGTATCCCAACACAGAGGACCATATAGATACCTGGGTATGAATAGTAGCCTAACAATATAAAATGCATTGTTTAATGGTTACATGCTTGAGGTAATACTAATGTCCAGCCTGTGCTTTTGTCTTTCACCATACAATGTGACTGCTGCCATAGCTGGTACCACTGTGAATGCATGAACTGGCCAGACATTGAAAAAACATTTACTTGCCCAGGCTGTGAAGGGCCAATGTAATAAAACATTTTTACCACCAAGCCTATTTGTGTTTGTTGTTTCATGTCGGCTACAGCCTAGTAGCCTAGCTATTTGTTGCAGACTTCATTTCAGCAGCATAGGTGGCCATGATGTAGGACTTCAATTGACCAAAATTAGCACACAATACAATGGAAAGATTTCAAATGACAAACTTGGAAGCCAAATGGAGCCTTCCATTATATTGAAATTGTTGTTGGTGTAGTAGCCCAGGACAACACGCTCGCTAAATTGTTTAATGTTATGTAAATAGCTTTATGTTGTTTGAAATGACTGTTTACCAGGTATGAGCTTCCCATGGAACAAGAGGTCGCCAAATTGCTTAATATTACTCTTCCTGTCGCATCAGCTGTTCTCTTTCATAATATTTCGCTCGATGTCTCACTATGGGATGCACGCCTCGCTGCAGCCTCAGAAGCATTAATCTCATTACGCCAATCCTGATTGGCTGGTGAACGTGTCCGTCCGCCCAGGTGGTACACCCACCTTAAATAGCTCATGCGGACGGCACCACGTCATTCAAACACCTCTTCTCACTCGGAGCATATCTCGCGTCCAGGGCTAGTTAGCTGAACTGTCCACAGACGGATTTTCTGTCGCCGGGCGCTACTAGCTTTGGATACCTTTTTTGCTTCGTCGGTCACACCAGACCGGACTCAGTGCTCTCCCGCCCTACACGGCTTGGTCAGCACTGTCCTCGACGCCTCACCACGGCACGTCGAGTACCGAAGGCTAGCACACCAGTTACCTGTCGGTTTTCTTCACTCGACGCCTCACCACGGCACGTCGAGTACCGAAGGCTAGCACACCAGCTACCTCTCGGTTTCTTCACTCGACGCCCCACCACGGCACGTCGAGCTCCGAGCGCTAGCACACCAGCTACCTCTCGGTTTTCTTCACTCGACGCCCCACCACGGCACGTCGAGCTCCGAGCGCTAGCACACCAGCTACCTCTCGGTTTTCTGCCTCGTCTCCCGGCCTGCACACCAGCTAGCTAGGAATGGAGGCCCAAAACCCCCATACCAGGGGGTACGGAGACTCCGGGACCCGTCCCTGTCGCTGTGGGAACAAGATCTCGAGTAAAGATCCACACCAGGTCTGCTCGAGCTGCCTGGGGCTGGAACACGCCCGTATGGCTATCGAACTTCCCGGCTCGTGCCAACACTGCGCGGTGTTTACAGCGAAAAGTCTCCGCAGACGGCTAGCCCGCCAGGCTAGCTTGTCTGGAATCGACCCCCTCCTCCCCTCCGACGGTGCTGCCGCCGAGGGCAAGCAGGATTTGGCGGTCGCTACGGTGGCATATCCGGAGGCTAGCGCCAGCTGGGGCTCCCAGCTCGACCTAGCCGCGGATCCCCCGTGTGAGGAAGACGTCCTAGAACTGGACTATGGGGATGATGAAGATGGCGTCTCTGAACTCCTCATATCAGAGGATGAGGAAGATGACGACGTCTTCATTACTCCGGCTCGGGCCGCGCAGCCCGCGGCCTCCGTCACCTCTCGGGATAGAGATGAGAGTAGCATACCAGCTTCTCCTCTCCCCAGCTCCGACATGCTCGACGTGTGCAAACGCGCTGCTGTCCGGCTGAACATCCCCTGGCCCGTTGTCGTAGCCGAGACCACCAGATCCGCTACGAGGGGAAGAAATTGCCCTTGGCTAAGAGTGCGACGAAACAACTTCTCCCCGTCTTCCCGGAGCTGCTAGATGAGGTTGCGCGCTCTTGGAAAGACCGCCCTTATAGCAGCAGGAGCCCAGTTCCCGGTGCCTCGTCCCTCGATTGTGAGGCGATGGAGAGCCTGGGTCTGCTCCGCATGCCTCCGATGGAGCCACTCGTGGCAGCGCACCTTCACCCCCGCCTGTCAGCGGTGTCCTCCCGGAGCCCCAGTCTGCCGTCCAAGTCGGACCGTTTTCAGTCAGCCTTGACTGAGAAGGCGTATAAGGCGGCTGCGCTTTCGGCCAGAGCGCTCAATGTCCTCTCCCTGCTCACGGCTTATCAGGCTGAGTTGTGCGAGGATTTTGTGCTAACTCAGGACCCAGCTACATGGGAGGAAATACCGGTCGTCACCGACCTGTGTCTCCGTGTCCAACGCTGCGCGGTCCAGGCCACGGGAAAAGCGCTGGGGACTATGGTCCTACAGGAACGGGCGCGGTGGCTCAACCTCGCCAACCTGTCGGACAGGGAGAAGGATGACATCCTGGACATGCCCATTGTCCCGGAGGGGATCTTCGGTTCCGCGTTGGCTTCTATGCAACGGCGGTGCGAAGCTAAAAAGAAGGAGGATGAAGCTCTCAAGCTCTGCCTTCCTCGAAAGCCCCCTGCTCCTCTTCCGCCTGCTCAGCGTAAGACCTTTGCACAGGCTGCTTCACAGGATTCGCAGTTTAAAATGCCGAAACTGCGGAGGCCTCAGCCCGCCCCGCCTGCTCCGCCAGGTCGGCCCGGCTGGCCTAAAAAGTCCTCGGCCCCGGCTGCAGCTGCGCCTGCGCGACCCGCGCATACCGCCAGCAGCCAGGCCAGGAAAAAGAAGAGAGCGGCCTGACTCCCCCTCTCTCCACTGGTGACGCAGCTGGAAGTTCCCCGTTCTCCGGCTCCACCTGTTTGGCTTTCGGGCGTGCACCCAGGGGCTCCCCACGCCCCTATCTCCCAGCTGCCTCGGACCGTGCCAGCGCAAGCCGGGAGAGATGGACATTTGACGTCGCGGGGTTTAGCGGTTGCCCCCCTCTCATGTCCACAAGCACGCACATACACAAATGTTTTCTCAAAGAGAATAAATTGTGTCCCGCTGTCGCAGCCAGGCCGAGTGCCGAGGGCGCAGCTGAAAATAAAGAAAGCCAAATCTGTCAAAATAAGCACGCCACCCGGGGGCCTTGTCATTCCGCCACAGGAGAACGCCACCGCACTGCGGCTGCGCCCTCTTGTGGTGGGAGGACTGCAGGGCACGTCACCCGGGGGCTGTGTCATTCCGCCACAAGAGGGCGCCACCGCACTGCGGCTGGGCCCTCTTGTGGTGGAAGGGCTGCGGTGCACATCACCTCTCGCCCTCAGATGGCGGAGATGGGTCGCACTGGCAGCCCCACCCTGGGTGTTGAGGACGATTTCGAGGGGGTACAGGCTGCAATTCGCCGCTGTCCCCCCGCGATTCGCCGGCGTTATACACTCCCAGGCGCGGGGAGAGTCAGCTCGTGTTTTACAGGAGGAAATTTTCTCACTGTTAAACAAAGGAGCAATCTGTGTCGTCCCTCCCGCACAATGTCAGAGCGGTTTCTACTCCAGGTATTTCCTAGTCCCCAAACGGGGGGGGAACGGTATTCGCCCTATCCTGGATTTACGGGCTCTGAACAAATATCTCAGGAAGTACAAGTTCAGGATGCTCACACACGCATCCCTGTTGCGTCTTGTACGTCAGAACGATTGGTTCACTTCAATCGATCTGAAAGACGCGTACTTCCACATTCCAATCTATCCTCCCCACAGAAAGTTTCTGAGGTTCGCTTTCCAGGGGATCTGCTACGAGTATCGCGTGCTCCCTTTCGGTCTGTCATTAAGCCCGAGGGTGTTCGTGCGGTGCACGGAGGCAGCAATAGCCCCGCTGAGACGGCGGGGCATCCGTCTGGCCACTTACCTGGACGATTGGCTGCTTTTAGCGCAATCGGAGCAGGAAGCCAGGGCGCACACGCGTATTCTCACGCAGCACTTAGTCGATCTGGGTTTTGTGATAAACGCGGAGAAAAGCATGCTGTCCCCAGTGCAAGATGCTATCTTTCTGGGGTTATCCCTGAATTCAGTGTCTTTCACAGCTCGCCTCTCGGCGGAACGGGTGAGAGCTTTCAGGGCATGCCTCGCGCTTTTTTATCCAGGCAGGTTTGTTCCATTCAGACTGTGTCTTCGGTTACTCGGTCTGATGGCGTCTGCCATCCTCGCGATCCGTCTCGGTCGCCTCCACATGAGAGAATTCCAGCTTTGGGTGGCCTCATGCGGGCTAGATCCCGTGCGTCACGGCACGCGGAGAGTCTTGGTCACACTGGAATGCGCCAGGGCGCTGCGTCACTGGCGGACTCCGTCCTTTCTGACCCAGGGGGTCCCAATGGGCTCGGTCCTGTCCAGGAAGGTGGTCACTACAGACGCCAGCCTGACGGGCTGGGGCGGAATTCACGGGGGCCAGTCTGTGAGGGGCCGCTGGAGTGTGGGCCTCCAGCAGTCTCACATAAATTTTCTGGAACTTTCAGCGGTGTTCCTCTCCCTGAAACATTTCCTTCCATCTCTCATGGGTCATCATGTCCTGGTGAGAACGGACAATACGACGACGGTGGCGTACATCAACCGTCAGGGGGGGCTGCGCTCCCGTCAGTTGCACATGCTGGCACGCAAACTGATCCTGTGGAGCTGCGGCCGTCTCCTCTCCTTGAGAGCGACGCACGTCCCGGGGGTCTTGAACACAGGCGCGGACCTGTTGTCCAGGGGTGCGCCGGTGTATGGGGAGTGGACTCTGCACCCGGAGATTGTGGAACAGATATGGGCCCGGTTCGGTCGGGCCGCGGTAGATCTGTTCGCGGCGAGAGAAAACGCGCAGTGCGCGCTGTTTTACTCTCTGCGCGGCATGGATGCTCCCCTTGGCATAGACGCACTAGCGCACGTCTGGCCGCACGAGCTTCTTTACGCGTTCCCTCCCCTGGCCTTGATATCCCCCACTCTGTCCAGAGTGAGGGAACGTGGTCACGCACTGATATTGATTGCTCCGCATTGGCCGGCGATGCATTGGCTAGCGGAAATATATCGGTTACTGTGCGCTCAGCCTTGGCAGCTCCCGCTGCGCAGGGACCTGCTATCGCAGGGGGGGGGGGCGATCCTCCACCCGCACCCGGAACGCTTGGCGTTGTGGGCGTGGCCCCTGAGTGGCTCAGTCTCTCGGCTGTGGGATTGTCACAGCGTGTGATTTCCACTATACAAAACGCTAGGGCCCCATCCACTAGGTCTTTGTATGACTGTAAGTGGAGGGTGTTTGAGGGGTGGTGTCACAGGAACGGCCACGTTTCTTTTCAGTGTCCGGTGAGTGCTATATTGTCATTCTTGCAGGACCTGATTGACAAAGGCAAAGCCTTCTCCACGATTAAGGTGTACTTGGCGGCTATCGCCGCCTGTCACGTGGGGTTTGAAAAGCGAACGGCGAGTCAGCACCCGCTGGTTTGCCGTTTTATGAAGGGAGCGCGCAGGCTTCTCCCCGTATCCAGACCACTGGTGCCACCGTGGGACCTGGCTGTGGTTCTGGAGGGGCTTAAGGGCCCTCCTTTTGAGCCACTGGAAGGGGCAGACTTGAAGCACGTGTCTTTCAAGGCTGTGTTGTTGCTGGCTCTGGCTTCAGCTAAGCGAGTCAGTGACATCCATGCGCTTTCGGTGCATCCGTCATGCGCTCAGCTCTTCCCGGGAGATGTAAGGTTGATTTTGAGGCCCAACCCGGCTTTTGTGCCTAAGGTGGTGGGCTCATGTTCTCCAATTGACCTTCTGGCCTTTGCTGCCTCAACAGAGGAGCAGCAGTCGCACGCGTTATGTCCAGTCCGTGCGGTGCGCATGTACATGGACAGGACTAGGGGATTCAGGAGGAGCGATCAGCTGTTCGTCTCCTGGGCTAATCCTCATAAAGGAAAACCTATCACTAAGCAGCGCCTATCCCATTGGGTGGTGGAGGCGATTGCTTTGGCCTATACGTGTCGGGGTTTGCAGCCGCCTGTGGGCATGCGGGCGCACTCGACTCGGGGCTTGGCCGCATCCTGGGCCTTATTCAGGGGAGTTTCTGTTCAGGACATCTGTGCAGCGGCGAGTTGGTCCTCGCCTCTTACTTTTGTCCGCTTTTATAAGCTGGACGTTTCCGCCCCGTGCGTGGCACGCGCGGTTCTGCTGTCCTGACTGGAACAGATTGCTTCTCTGTGGGTTGGTGGACGCTGGATAAGCTTGTCTGGCAATACGGGAGCTACGATATCCCATAGTGAGACATCGAGCGAAATATTATGAAAGAGAACTTTAGGTTATTTACATAACCCCGGTTCTCTGAGTAATATGAGTGAGATGTCTCACCAGACAACCCTTCTTGCTGGGGCGAGTGAGAAGAGGTGCTTATCTTGAATGACGTGGTGCCGTCCGCATGAGCTATTTAAGGTGGGTGTACCACCTGGGCGGACGGACACGTTCACCAGCCAATCAGGATTGGCGTAATGAGATTAATGCTTCTGAGGCTGCAGCGAGGCGTGCATCCCATAGTGAGACATCTCACTCATATTACTCAGAGAACCGGGGTTATGTAAATAACCTAAAGTTGTGCAAACAGTCACCGTTCCCCACATTAACACATATCCGCATCTAAAACGCCTTAAAAGTAGGCTACGCCGTTGTTTAACAACTGAGCTACACCAGGATATTCAGCTCCTCTCGGTTCACTTGCCATGAATGACTGCTTAACGGCCGACAACCTCCGTAATGAATATTCACTAAATCCCCGCCCAGGGCAGCTCAGAATTCGGGGAGCCGCATATCTCGGAACACCGGGAAAACCCTCGATGACCATGGGTATGCTATGGCTGCTTCGGTTGGCGAAGATGACGTGGACACTTCGATAGAGTTGGACTTAGCAACGCAGCTGAAAAGCCCAGCTCGAAAGAAACTGAAGAATAAAAGAATGAAAGAACCTTCTCCTCACGAGCCTTCTCTCGTTGAGGTGCAAGCAAACATTCTTCATGCTGTCAACCGCAGAGCAGACAGCTTAGGGCTAATGATACGGGAAAACTCTTCAGCTATTACAGAATTGCAACGTGTTGGGCAGTTTGCTACGGATGACACCCAGAAACTCAAAGAGGACAGCAAAGCTGTTTCCGAGTTGTGTGCAACCCTGGAAAAAAACGGTTAACACGATGGAAGAACGCCTGGGGAAAAGTGAAAGGTCCCGAAGACGCTGGGCCCTTCGCCTACATGGAGTTCCAGAGGTAAAGGGGGAGAACGTGAAGAAAATGACCGTAGAAAAATGCCGCGGTGTCGCCCCGGAGGTCGCTCATATGGAAATGGCAGTAGATGTCGCCCACAGACTGGGGAAATATCAGAGTGAGAAAACGCGTCCCATCATTGTGCTCTTTTCCTTTCGCGCTGTCAGAGATGCGGTTTGGTTTAAAGCGAAGGACTGCCCCATGCTGAAGGAGAGGAGACTGAAATTTTCAGAAGATCTGACTCAATTCGATAAAGCAGCAAGACACAAACTTTGGCCACTTATAGAAAAAGCCCGAAAGGAAGGAAAGAGAGCAGGCTTAAAGGGGATAAGAGCTTTTATCGAAGGAAAGGCAATTTTTCCAATGAGATAGGCTAACTCTTTTCAGATGTTGCTGCAATGCACAATAACCACCAGAATTGTGAGCGACAAAACAAAAGTACGGTTTTTCTTGGACTTTTAACGTGACAATTATCCGATTCTTAATTTTTTTTTACTCTTCTCCATAAAAAGCATTTGTTTTTGCTGTGATGCTCTATGACCACCAAACGGTGAGGTATTACGGATTTTTACTGGACAGTTAGTGGGTTTGTCATCTGATTCTCTACTTTTCACCATAAGAAGTATTTGTTTTTGCTATGATGCACATTGACCAGCAAAACGGTGAGTGACTAAACGGTGTTACTGTTTTGTATAGGACAGTTAATGGAACAGTTGTCTGATTCTCTGTTTTTCTGTTCCTTATTTATTTGTCTTGAAAGCATTGCCAATTTGTTAAAGGCTTAACGTTATGTATACAACTATACGTTGAGCCCGAACTTAACACAGAGAGGGTAGTTGGTGTTCTATAGTATCAAGAGTAACACTTTACTTGTTGGGGGGGGAAAAAAATCTTTGTTATTTTTATTTATTATTTATCTTTTATGGACTTAAAACTGACTTCGATCAATGCCAGAGGACTACGATCTTTGGTAAAGAGGAAATCCTTCTACCCATTTTGTAAAGACACGGGCTGATTTTATTTTTATTCAAGAGACCTTTTCATGCAAATTAGATTCTAGTTTTTGGAAAACTCAATGGGACCAAGACATTTGGCTGACACATGGTTCAAATCATTCAGCAGGGGTGGCGATTCTGGCCAGTAATTTTGAAGGTTAAGTTCTGTTTACAAGAGTAGACATAAAGGGACATTGGATAATTTTAGTTATAACCATTGTAGACAAACCATTCATTTTATGCAATGTATATGGTTACTGTGTGAATTTACTTAACAACATGCTTTTAGAGGATATTGAAGACGAATTATCTAGACTATTAGTCAATTACCCCATAAGCAGAATTATTATGGGAGGTGATTTCAATGTTATTTTGGATAATATTAAAGACAGAACTCCCCCAAGATATAATACTGGTAAAAAGAAGATCCTTGATTTATGCCAAAACTTAAACATAATTGATATTTGGAGAGTAAAATTTCCATTCGAGAAACGATATACGTGGAATAACAAAGACTTCTCTTCTCAGTCAAGACTTGACTTTTGGTTAATATCCTCTGATCTTAAACCATCTGTTACATCTGTCAGTATTATTCCAGCAATAATGACCGACCATAAAGCCATACAGTTAAAGATTAATTTATGTGATACTCAAAAATTTAGTTCCAATGGCTACTGGAAACTGAACAATTCACTCCTTGAATATGATGACTTAAAAGACTCCTTTAAAAAGCTCATTAAGACAGACTGGGATTTAGCGCTCAGGAATGAAGACTATATAAAATACTGGGAATTTCTTAAGTTCAAAATCAGATCAGTCTGTATTAAATTTGGAAAAGAACAAGCAAAGAAGAGGAGGGAATACCTTGCTAAAATTACAAAAGAAATCTCAGATATAACAGAAAAAGACTTCTGTAGTGCTGAAGACCTGGAAAAGCTTAACGGCTCACAGAATGACTTGGATAAAATGTATGAAAACAAGGCAAGGGGTGCATTTGTACAATCAAGAAGGCAATGGCTGCAGAAAGGGGAAAAAAAAAATAGGCGTGCAATGCACGGAATACCCCTCAGCCCGATGTCGAAGTTTTTGGAGACGCCCGCCTGCTCGCCGCCCGACCACCCGCCCAACTGCATGAAGGATAGCAATACCCCCCGTCAGCCTTTATTACCTTTTAGGTAATAAAAAATAGTAAATACTTTTTTAGTCTTGAAAAGAGAAGGGGTGAACTGAATATAATTAGAAAATTGGAAATAAATGGTACTGTCACAGAAGAGGTGGATATTATTGCAAAATTCATAGGTAACTTTTACAAAACACTTTAATCATTAGATACAAACCTTAGTGATTCTTTTGAACTGTTTTCATCAAGTCCTGACATCCAAAAGGTTGAAGATGAATTCAATTCTATAGGTCATGATGAAATAAGCTTAAATGAAATAAAATTTGGAATATCTCAACTTAAAAACAACAGATCACCTGGTAACGATGGTTTAACTTCAGAATTTTATAAGACTTTTATGCCTGAATTAGAAGTATTTTTGTTGGCCGTTTTTAGGGAGGCAATAGACTAAGGTGAGTTATTACACTCTATGAAGCAGGGTGTGATCACCCTCATTCCTAAACCAAACAAAAATAACCTAATTATAGATAATTCGTGCCCAATTACCCTATTAAACAATGACTAGAAGGTGTTGGCTGCAATCTTCGCTAAACGTTTGAAGTTTGGTTTGCATAAGTTAATTGATGAATGTCAGTCAGGCTTCCTAATAGGTCGTAATATCTCTAACAATTTAAGACTGGTATTGGATGCAATAGAGTATGAAGACTTACTTGACGATGATCCACTTATTTTATTTTTAGATTTTAAAAAGGCTTTTGATAGCATGAGTCAAATTAATCTTTGACACTAAAATATTTTAACTTTGGACATTTCTTTATTAAGGCAGTTAAAACCCTATACCACAGTGGCAACAGCTCTGTTAAACTTGTCCACTGAACTGCCCCAAGATTCAGCATTTATAGAGGCATTAGACAAGGCTGTCCAATTTCACCACAGTTATTTTTGTTAGTTTTCCAAGTTTTATGCTCCCGAATCACCAAAAGCCATTTTGAAGGTATTCGACTAAACGACAGAGAGATTAAAATATCTCAGTTAGCAGACCACACTACAATTTTCTTGAAAAATGGAAGTCAGGCTGCTGGTGCAATTTCCACTATCAAGCAATTTTCTAAGACCTCTGGCCTAGTACTAAATATTTCAAAATGTGAAACACTGACTCTAAAGAGGACTAATAGCCTTTACATTAAAGAAATTCCAGTAAAAAATACTATTACCTATTTGGGGATTAAAATATCCAAAAACAACAAGGAAATGAATACCTTAAATATCAACCCTATATTAGAATCTATCAAAAAGAAATTTGCTTCATGGTTAGCTAGAGACTTAAGTCTACAAGGTAGAGTTTCATTATCCAAAGCAGAAGGTTTGTCCCTGGCATCATACATATTTTCATCCATGGCAGTCTCAAAATCCACCTGTAGTACTTTGGACAAGTTATTACACAAGTTTATATGGAGAAACAAACCACACAAAATAAGAAAAGAGGTGATGTCAAACAAGATTAGTGATGGAGGACTGAATGCGTTGGATTTTTCTGTATTTAATATTACTATAAAAATTAAATGGGTGAAAAACTACTTTTAAAAAACCCTTCAGTTTATGGATCATATATCCGCATTTTATTTTTCAGAAGCTTGGTGGTCTTAACTTTTTGCTCCAGTGTCCCTATGCAGTGGGTAAACTTCCTGTTAAATTAGCTGCTTTTCACAAACAAATGTTGACATGTTGGACTTTATTAATCAATCACAACTCTTCTCCCCATAAACATGATACATGGAATAACAGTCGCATAACACATAGATGCAAAACCTTTTTCTTTCACAATTTGTTTGATAATAATACATTAGTCAATCAATTAATAAAAGAAAATTCTTTATATGTATAGAAAATTGAATTTATAAAAAAATATATCATTAACACATCGGTAACAGAATATAATATGATCATGAAAGCCATACCAATTGAAATACTAACTTTACTGAACACCTCGTCCAATACCATTATTCAGATGACAAATGATTTTGAAATTAATGGCATCAACTTTTTAGTCAAAAAATTCAACAACAAAATCATTAGAGAGATACTTAACAGGAAGTCTACCCCAGCAGCAGTGTTAAAATGGGCCTCTAAATTTGATGTTGACTGGAAAAAAAGGCCTGGTGTACACCACATCTTTTCTTTATTTCAAATAAAGGAAATCTCTTTTAAAATAAAACATAAATATTACCCATGCAATGAATTGATTTCAAAGTATTGTCCCAATATAAAAAAGGAATGTGGTTTTTGTGAGGTGGAAACAGAATCAACAGAACATCTATTGATAGATTGTGTACATTCTGAGAAATTCTGGAAAAACATAGAAAATTATTTATCTGACAAATATAATACCAGTATTTATATTGAGAATGTTGATATCCTTTTCTACTTCACACATGCAAATCATATCTTTCAATATATTACAAATCTATTCATTACTTTTGGAACATTTTTTAAACATAAATCTAGATATTTAAAGAAAAAGCCTCTCTTCAAAGTCTTTCTTTTAGAAATGGAAACATATTTTATGTCCCTCAAAGGCTCAAGTAATAAAATGGCATTGAAATGTTCAAGATATTTATATGATTGTAACCTATTACAATAGTCTGGTTCCTCATCTGGATATTTTAAACATATTTTTTCATTAACTTTTATTTTTTATCTTTTATTTGTTTTTATTTTATTTGTATTTTTCAATGTGCACTTTATAGTACTTTACTATATTTTGTATCTCAGCCCATAAATTGTAATGCCTCTGAATCTTGTTCAATTAAAAAAAATAATAAAAAAACAAACGCTGCAATTCTTTTCCAGCTCTCCTCCCTTTCTGAGCTGATAAACAATAGGTCCGATGCCCTGGAAAGGTTGGTCAGCGAGAACTCAAGCGTGATTGCCGATTTGAAATTAACTGTTTCTGAAAATGCCGATCAGACCGCAGGTGTCAAAGAAACCTTTGATTCCGTTTGTGCCGAAATGAAAAGCGTAAGAGAGAGAGAGAGAGAGAGTTGACCGCAGTGAATCGCTGATTGAGGCATGTAATGTAAATACGGTCAAAATTCAGAGACGTATTTCACATCTGGAAGCTGCTCGACGCCAAAGACAAGTTTCCGGATGTCATCGATGTTGCGCACCGCCTCGACCACAAGTCGTCCAGCAACGATCAGCCCAGAGTCGTCATTGTGAGATTTACTTCCCAATTTTATTGCGACGCTGTGTGGCGTCCGGGAAAAAAAACTCTAGTTTTCTGAGGAGTAAAAATTTGAAACTGGCAGAGGACCTTTCGGCGGAGGATAGGGAAAGAGAAAAGGGGGCGGTCTAGTGTAATATCTACATGCTCGTTAATGTATTAAATGTCGCCCTAGGTTTGCAAATAACCTTTTTGATAAGTTTATAGCAGAATAGTTGATTTTAAGGTGGTTAATAGCCTTCCTTACACCTTACCTCTGAAATGAAGAGCTGAGGATTAACGAGTTTCTTTTGAACTCCCTGTGCAAAGGCCCGTTTGTATTGTTTTACGGTCTTTGGGTTACTTGTTTATCCCAACTGTATTATGTTCACCTTCTCTTAAAAGGTTTGCTGTTCTCAGCCCATGTTGGCACGTATTTGTATAGAGACCTTAAACACTATGCGTACTACTACTAATTTGGTCCAGGTTTTTTAGTTATTTTTTTCTTTCTTTTTTCACCTTTATGTCATTGTCTTTCTTTAAACACAAGAGGTTTGAGAAACCACCTTAAACGTAAAGCTATATTTCTATACTGTAAGCAGCTTTATACTGACTTTTTTTTGGACAGGAATCACACTCAATTGAACAGGATGTACATTTTTGGAAGTCACAGTGGGGAGGTGACCTATGGCTATCTCACGGTTCTGAGCGCTCGGCCGGTGTTTGTATTTAAAAAAAAAAAAAAAAAAAAAAATCGCTTTAATGGAAAAGTCTTATTTTCTGATTGTGATAAAAATGGCCATTACATATTCTTGGTGCTATAAATTACAAATGTGAATTATATCATAGTTAATATTTATGGCTTTAATTCACAAACGGAGAACAATAGCTTTTTTGACGTACTGGAAGAACGACTGTTGGACTGGTTATCTAAATTCCCTATTTCTTTCATTGTTTTGGGCAGAGACTAAAATACAGCTTTGAATAATCACCTGGACAGGTGGCCCGCAAAGAATTTCGACCCCTCAAAACTCTTATGCGAAGACACTCTTGCATAGTTTGAATTTAACAGATGCGTGGAGGGATACCCATCCGCTACAGAAATCATATACATGGAGTAATAGAACACAGTCAAGATAGTCGCGGATTGATTTTTGGCTTATATCCAAGGATTTGAAGGATGTGGTAACAAACATTTTACCTTCACCATTATCTGACCATAAGACTATTCACATTTTTATTCCTTCATTCTCCTCCAGGTCTCCTAAATTTTCTTACTGGAAGCTGAATAGTACAGTTCTTAAATACAAGGAAGTAGCTTCCAAGATTGACAGTTTGATTCAGTTTTACTGGAATAAAGCTTTAAATGAAAATGTTTATGGTAATAACAGGGAGTTATTAAAGTATGAATTTGCTAAATATCTAAGAAAGTATTGCAGCAATCTAGCTAAAAAAAGAAGAGCAGATGAAAATGATACTATACTTCAGATTACCTCCTTAACTTCCAAACCAATAGATGCACTCACTGAGCCAGAAAAGATGGAACTTATTAATCAGCAGTATAGGTTGGATGAAATTTATAAACAAAAGGCGGAAGGAGCATATGTTAGATCTCGTCGTAAGTGGCTTGAAGAAGGAGAGCAGAACACTGCATACTTTTTCAGATTAGAAAAACAGCATTCAAAAAAACAACTCCATTCAGCAACTAAAAATTGATGGATCTGTGACTGATGACCCAAAGAAAATTGCCAAATATTGTGCTAGTTTTTTCAGTGATCTTTATTCCTCCAGATACTGCTCTCGTGATGCCTCCAGTTTTTTAGATTCTGTCCCTATTGTTAATCTGATTTCTGAGACCAATCGTAATTTTTGTGATATCTCTAGATCATTGAATGAAATTTCTAATGCCATCGATCAACTTAAAATTAATAAATCGCTTGGAACAGATGGCTTTACTGCCGAATTTTAAAACAATTTTCTGTGACCCTGGTACCATTTTTAAAAGAAGTTTTTGTTGAAAACATTGACAGAGGTTCTTTGCCCCCTACTTTAAGTCAAGGTTTAATTACACTCATCCCCAAGCCCAAAAAAGACACTCTCTTGTTAGACAATTGGCGCCCAATTTCCTTGCTGAATAATGACGATAAAATACTCGCTTTAGTACTCGCCAACAGACTGAAATCGGTACTAGATTCTATTATTGACAAGTGTCAGTCTGGCTTTATGCCGAATAGACATATTTCTGATAATATAACATTAATCTTGGACATTTTGGACAACTCTGAATTAGTTTATGACGATAGTTTTATTCTTTTTTTCAGACTTTTATAAAGCCTTTGATTCTTTAGAGCATGATTTTATATCGTCTACCTTGAACAAATTTGGCTTTGGTCAGTTTTTTGCAAAGCGGTTCAAACTTTGTACATTAATGGAAATAGTTCTATTAAATTAAGTAGCGGCACTTCCGCTAGGTCCCTTTAAATCGGGGAGTTCGGCAAGGGCGTCCCTTGTCTGTATATCTTTTTCTCTTGGCTGCTCAACTTCTCAATCTACACATTAAAAACAGTTGTATTAAAGGGATTAATGTTGCAAATAAAGAAATTCCAATTAGTCATCTTGCAGATGACACTGTCCTGTTTCTCAAAGATGCCTCTCAAATATCTGTTGCAATCAGCGCTATTCAGTCCTTCTCTAAAGCCTCAGGCCTCTCCCTGAACCCTGATAAATGTGAACTGCTGCCTGTGAATAAATGTTCTACAACTTCGCTGTGTAATATCCCTGTAAGAGATTCTGTTATGTACCTTGGTGTCCATATTACTAAGGATAAAAAATTCAGAGCCAATTTAAATTTTTTTCCTCTCATAGAAAAGGCACAAAAGGTTTTTAACCAGTGGTTACAAAGAGCTCTGTCCTTAAAAGGCAGAGTTCTGATCACTAAAGCGGAAGGCATTTCTGTTCTCACCCATGCTGCCCTGTCTTTATATGTTCATTCCATCTGCAAATCGGTTGATAAGATGCTTAACAATTTCTTATGGAAAAATAAAACTCACTACATTCGGAAATCTGTGGTGTTAAACTCATATGACAAAGGATGATTAAATTTTATTGATTTTTGGTCTCTCAGCAACAACATACAAAACTAGTTGGATCAAACAACATCTTAAAAACCCTACTTCCATTTGGAATTTTATTTCCCATCATATCTTTTCACAGCTAGGGGGCCTAAAATTCATTTTACTCTGCAATTACAGCGTACAAAAAATCCCAATTAAGCTTTCCAACTTCCATCAGCAGGTTCTTTTGGCTTGGGCTTTACTGTACAAGCACAACTTTTCTCAACAAAGATGTTATATCTGGAACAACTCTAATATTGTCTATAAGAATAAGTCATTATTTTATGATAAATGGTTTGCCAATAATATTTTACTAGTTAGACAGCTCTTCAACAAAGGGCTACTGTATAGTTACTCAGAATTCCTTGCAAAGTATTAGATTCCAGTAAGTCCAAAAGAATTTGCTGTTGTGCTTGATTCCGTTCCTTCTGGACTTTGTATGTTATTCAGAACTGTTGATGTCTCCTTGCCTGTAACAATGTCACCCCCCGACCCAACTCAACTTCCTTTAGGTAAAATTTGTTTCTCCACCTATAAAGACTCCAACTTTAAAATCAGGTCTTTGTTTCAAGCAGATCTGGTTTCCACCTCCCCTGCAATTTTCTATTGGAGTAAATTTGTCCCTAACGTTGACTGGGCAAAAGTTTGGTCCTAACCACAGAAATTCTTCTTAACTAACAAGACTAAAGAAGTCTCTTTTAAGCTGCTCCACAGGTTCTACCCAACAAAAGTGCTTTTACATAAATTCAAACATGAAATTGATGTGAACTGTTCTTTTTGCGGTTTGCATTCTGAGACTGTCCCACATTTATTTTGGTCATGTGAATTTATACATAAATTATGGAAAGATATTAATTCATTTGTAGCCAGCAATATTTGCCCAAATTTTATTTTATATTACCATGTCATCTTTGGTTTTTTTGATAAAAACAACCCTGATGCCTTTTTTCTTACGAATGTAATTTCATATTTTGCCAAATTTTATATTCATAAGTGTAAATTCTCCAAACGAATACCTCTTTTTGGTGTTAAAATCGGAATTAGAAAAATATGTTGAAGCTCTATCATATAGACAAAACAAAAAAGCCCTTAAAACGATTAAAGTCTGTACTACTTTTAATGTGTTTATTTGAAAAATGCTCTTGTGTTTACTAATCGTATTTTTTGTATTTTTATTTTCTTATAACTAACTTTTTATTTCATTGTTTTATTTTGACATTTTTCTTTTTTCTTTCAAAAAGTGATGCATTTGTTGAAAAAAAAATTACTTCATTGCCAGAAAATAGATTAGCTACGGCTACTTGTGTTGATTTATGGCTTGAAATCTATGAAACACACAAACTAAATGTGTTGAAAGCAAAAAGTGGCTGACAGTAGATAATTTTTCCTTGTTTGATAAACCATGGAAATAACAATAGACCATATTCGCAATAAATTGATCACGAAAAAAAAAATGCATCAGTTTTATATATATATTTTTTCCCAATGCCCATAATGCATTGTGCGCGATTACGCAAAGGGAATTTCCGGCCCAGTTTTGGAAAACGATACCATGCCGACTAATAGTGTGGCAAGATTTATATATGAATGGGTCTCGCTGATTTGATGGGGACATTTTATGACTTTTATACAGTGTTCTCAAGTCGATATGAATGGGTTTACGCAGGAATGCCGATCCGCAGCAACACCGGATTGCGATCGAGTGTGTAGATATACAAAACCCAAAACCAGTGAAGTTGGCACGTTGTGTAAAACGTAAATAAAAACAGAATACAATGATTTGCAAATCCTTTTCAACCTATATTCAATTGAATACACTGCAAAGACAAGTTACTTAATGTTCGAACAGGTAAACTTTGTAATTTTTTGCAAATATTAGCTCATTTGGAATTTGATGCCTGCAACATGTTTCAAAAAAGCTGGCACAAGTGGCAAAAAAGACAGAGAGTTGAGGAATGCTCATCAAACACTTATTTGGAACATCCCACAGGTGAACGGGCTAATTGGGAACAGGTGGGTGCCATGATTGGGTATAAAAGCAGCTTCCCTGAAATGCTCAGTCATTCACAAACAAGGATGGGGCAAAGGTCACCACTTAGTGAACAAATGCGTGAGCTGATTGTCGAAGAGTTTAAAAACAACATTCCTCAACGAGTTATTGCAAGAAATTTAGGGATTTCATCATCTACGGTCCGTAATATCGTCAAAAGGTTCAGAGAATCTGGAGAAATCACTGCACGTAAGCAACAAGGCCAAAAACCAACATTGAATGCCCGTGACCTTCGATCCCTCAGGCGGTACTGCATCAAAAACCGACATCAGTGTGTAAAGGTCATCACCACATGGGCTCAGGAACACTTCAGAAAACCAATGTCAGTAACTACAGTTCGTCGCTACATCTGCAAGTGCAAGTTAAAACTCTACAATGCAAAGCGAAAGCCATTTATCAACAGCACCCAGAAACGCCGCTGGCTACACTGGGCCCAAGCTCATCTAAGATGGACTGATGCAAAGTGGAAAAGTGTTCTGTGTTCTGACGAGTCCACATTTCAAATTGTTTTTGGAAACTGTGGACGTCGTGTCCTCCGGACCAAAGAGGAAAAGAACCATCCGGACTGTTATAGGCGCAAAGTTCAAAAGCCAGCATCTGTGATGGTATGGGAGTGTATTAGTGCCCAAAGCATGGGCAACTTACATATATGTGAAGGCACAATTAATGCTGTAAGGTACATACAGGTTTTGGAGCAACATATATTGCCATGCAAGCAACGTCTTTTTCATGGATGCCCCTGCGTATTTCAGCAAGACAATGCCAAGCCACATTCTGCACGTGTTACAACAGCATGGCTCCGTAGTAAAAGAGTGCGGGTACTAGACTGGCCTGCCTGTAGTCCAGACCTGTCTCCCATTGAAAATGTGTGGCGCATTATGAAGCGTAAAATATGACAACGGAGACCCCGGACTGTTGAACAACTTAAGCTGTACATCAAGCAAGAATGGGAAAGAGTTCCACCTGAAAAGCTTCAAAAATTGGTCTCCTCAGTTCCCAAACGTTTACTGAGTGTCGTTAAAAGGAAAGGCGATGTAACACAGTGGAAAAAAGGCCCCTGTGCCAACTTTTTTGCAATGTGTTGCTGCCTTTAAATTCTAAGTTAATGACTATTTGCAAAAAAAAAACAAAAGTTTCTCAGTTTGAACATTAAACATCTTGTCTTTGCAGTCTATTCAATTGAATATAAGTTGAAAAGGATTAGCAAATCATTGTTTTCTGTTTTTATTTACGATTTACATAACGTGCCAACTTCATTGGTTTTGGGGTTGTAAATGTGGTATAAGTGATGAGCAGTTATCCGGTTGTCTAGTCAACCGGAAATGGAACCGGACATCTGGGTCTACCGACGAGGTTGTCCGGTTCAACAACCAAAATCTCGACAGCTTTATTAGTTTAAATGTGCCAAAAGTTTATTTACTTCTCTCTGCTGTGGACGCTACCATTTAGGTCATATGTAAGGCCTGCTGCGTGGAAGTTTCACAAACGTTGTACGGGCGAGAATTTGAGTCCTAATTTATAACAAACCGCAGCAAACAACCGAGAAACAGACTGTGCACAATCTAATTGTGATTGATTTTAACTGGGAGGACCAATCCAGGCTTAAGAATATGATGGGCTGGGGATGAATTTTCATATGGTATCCTGCAGTTTCAGCCAAGGGAAAAAACTGTATTTTCCTTGACTGAAACTGCAGGAAATCATATCTAATTCTGACTCAGTTGAAGGGTTCAGTGCAGCAACTTGATAATTGCCATTCTCATGTTTTATTACACAGAATACACTTTCACCATGTACTAATGTTGTGCACTGGTCAGGATGGCATTGTAAAGCACATATTTGTTGCTGGATAAATAAAGCAATGGTCAAAACCATCCAAATTAATTTCAGTAAAATTGGACACAACCTTATTGCACTGAACCCTCTCAATTCTAAAAATGCTCCGAGTGAGGGGGACGCGCACCGCCGTGTACATGTGTTCAACCCCCCCTCCCCCCAATCAGGATGACTATTTCAGTGAAGATTTTTGAAGACTTGCACTTGGTGATGTTGGGTTTGACATTCAAGATCACCAAAGGTCAAAGGTCAATAATACTAAATGTAAGCTGTTTGTATCAGTATTTACAATCGTTTCCAAGTTATAGCCCATTCAAATAAGCCCAATATTGAGTACACGGGAGGATTCAAAATTTCATAAAAAAATTCAAAAATCAGTATTTCCAAAAAACTGTTGACCTCATCACAAGGATGCTCTATAACAAGTCATTTTGGCTGACAGTTTTGGTTTAGAAGAATGTTCATAAATTGCTGATGAAGATGATGGTGGATGCTGGACGCCACATGATGCCAATAGTCCATCGGCCCTTTGAGCACTTGGGTTAAATTTTTCGAATATTTTTAAATTAGTGTGATGATCTGAAATGTCTGAGACTGATATGCAAATATAGAAGAAATCAGGAAAAGGGCAAATACTTTTCACAAGACTACCAGAATCTGGTTGGAGTAAAACTGGCTGACACCGTGTACCTGAGATGGTGCAAGACGTAGTGCAGCTGAAACAATAAACCAATTACAAGGACATTTGAAGGAAGGGAGTGATCTTTCCTTATTACTAAAGCAAATCTCCACATCCAACATTTATATTACAATGTCGTAAGTATTTGCAAGACAGGCTCCCAATTTGATCTTTGAAGGCAAACAAAACGACAACAATGGATGCATTTTATTAACAGCTTTTATTTCAACAGCCTCCATTCCTGATGGAAACACAAATACACTTGTTCTGATACAAACATAAAAATAACCAAATGTTAATCTGAAACGGTGACCAAGCACAGAATCTCCCCCACATAAAAGATGTTGTTTCCTACTGCAGTCCAGTCCATCTTCGGTTCTATCTGAAAAGCACAGACACACAAATTAGGGAGTGAAACCACAGCAGCCATTGGAAAATGTGGCTGCCGACAAAGCAAAAGAGGGCCGTTTTCAGGCTGACAACATCCCTCACCGCGATGTTCGATTTTAAAAATAAAAGGACGGCACCTTTAGAAAAAAGAAACGTGTCACACAAACTTCCACCAGCGAGTCTTCACACTTCTGCATCCTGTGTTTGCAGAGGAAATGGTAAGCACCAGGAGCAGCGAGTTGGCCTTCACAGAGCCTAACCACAGCTCGACTGCCGCTTATCATAAACCAGTGACATGCAACAGTTTCAAGCCGCAACAGCTTCAAGCCAATACAGGCTTTTCTTTCAAGAAAGAAATTCTCGGTTGGTGAGTTCCAGGAGCCATTTGTCAAGGCAGCCATTTAGTGTGTTCTCAGCTTGGCTAGTAAGCCTTTAAATACAACTCATTCATTCCATTCCTCTAACCCAAGCATTCACACTTACCAGGTCCTCAGATGTTGTGTAAACACAAAACTTGGTTTCAGTGAACATGCAGGTAAAGGAGCTGAGAGAAACCCAGTTAGGGAAGAGTTTTGCTTGAGTAACTCCGTTTTTCTTAGTCAAGTCTGTCACTAAATATTAAAGCAACACCAAGTAACTTTTCAACCTTCATAAAATATTTTCATAACTTTTGTGATGATGCATTGACTTACAACTAGTTGAATGACACCTCTGTCATGGCCTGAGGGGGTCTGCATCACTTTCACTGGCACTAAGCAACTTTGAGGAGGGGGCAGGAACCCTGCCTCACAAAAAACTACAAATGTGCTGACTGCTTGACGGCATACATCACTTTCCCCTTTCCCCATTCGTTATAAAGGCGGAAGTCAATGCGAACGCCTACGCGCAATTACTGCTGTCATGGCAGAAGCTGCAACACAACCAAAGAAGCGAAAAGTTTTGTCTGAGGAGACAAAAAAAAAAAAAAAAAAAAAAAAAAAAAAGGGAGGCTACCCGGATGAAAGGACAGTCAAGGATCAACACTGGCCCGGCTTTCACTCGCTGGCGTGAGCTCAAAGACGAGGAGGGATTTCCGACCGATGCTGCCTTGGCTCTGTTCCTGCTGGACTAGTAAGTAGCTTTCGATGCTCAAATCAAAACGATAATGCTAATGTTAGCTATCGGAAATTTGCGTGGTAGCAATAAACAGCCACCAGCTTCATAGTTCGCAGTTCCACACTGACACGACCAGCCACGCAACAAACTGAAAAGTACTGTATAAGAAAAAAAACCAATGCGATGACTGCAAACCGCAAATATGAAGTTTGAGTTAAATATGTAGGTTCCTATTGTGGAAAGATCAGTCATACTAAATCATTGTGGTATTATTGTGTCAGTCAGTATGCACGTGACCGTAGTTTCTGATGATTCTTATGTAATAGTTTCAGAGAAAAACGGGATTCTTGTCGTGTTTTTGTTGAGTTGATACAGTGATAGTAGAAGAAGTCAAACCCCCTTGCTTGCTCTAAATAATCAGTAAAACAAAACCCATGTGCAATGTGCATTGAGTTCTGACTTTTCATAGTCCTGCTTATCAATAGCACCTTGCGCTGAGTGTAGCTGGTACTCATGGGAAATGTGGTACTCCTTCAGGCAAAACACTACCGCTTTGGTCCACCGGCGCCGCCAAAATCAACCAAAACTGAAAGTTCTTAAGTACTGCTTTAAATCTGAGCCTGAGATTTACAAATACCACAGCATCACACTGAAGAGAAACGAACGAGAAACTGCATGGTGAGCAGTGACCAAAACACCCCCGGCAAAATGAACACCAAACTCCTCATTACTGAAGAGATCCTACAGACTATTCCACTGTAGAATTTTAAGAGTGCTAAATAATGAAATGTTAGGATGCCTGAAGGTAACAGAACAGCAACACATTAAAGGAAATCCTTATGCCACTTACAATCTTGTCAGGCTGCCATATGGGAAATGCAGTTGCTCACTATTGCATGTGCAGTAGGGTTTTTAACAAACCAGGTTTCTTCCATAACCCAGCTTCTTGCAGTATAAGGGTCACTGAAGCACAAGTTACTGCACCGTTTAAGACTCTTCAGATGTAGAAATATTTCTGGTTTGCAGGGTAGCCTGGTGGTGTGGCGTTCTTGACTGCTAACTGTACCACCAGTGGGCACAAAAGGACACTGACCAGCACCGGAGGAGATGAGGGGAGGACCCCTCCAAAAACACCAAGGCACTTCACCAAAATACTTTCCTCCCTTTCGCCCAAATTGCAACTGTTCTCTCTGACACCTCTGGTATCTTGAACCAGGACAGTGCTCTCAAAAGCGTGCACTTAACACCAAGTCAGTCTCACGATGCAATTCAAAGGGAGGGGAAGAAACCAATAATTACAGGCGATGTATGTATAACACATGAATACGGCAAGATAGATTAGCTATCTCCCATTCAGCATGGCAGAATAATGGAGTGTCACATCCCACAGTGAGAAGCAGTGTAAAAAAATGCAGGAAAACAGGCTTTCGACCCGTGAACAATACATCAGGGCCACAGCTGACATTCAGTCTCAACTCATTACTAATTAAATTTATACAGCCGTGACAGGAGTCAGCACACAGACTTAGGAACTGGAGAGTGATAAACAAATGTTCTGCAAGATCATCAGACCCCAGGGACTCGTGGTCCGGATTTCATGCCCCTACACTTTAGCCACAGCCACCCAGCTCTGCTATTCTCAATTCTTAGAGCTTAATGAAATATTTACTTTGTGGATACCATTATCCTGCACGACACTGGATACAAAACCAAAGTTAAAGGTAGCTTCTACCCTCAGATAGATGCTGTATTACATGCCATTTGCTTGTGCGCAGATCTTGCTTGCACTTGTCATAAACATTAGTTCTACACCAATACCCTTCTGACACACCTATGTAAATACAGAATAAATTGCAATGAAAAAAAATGCATGAATGTCTCAGAGTGAAAATGAGAAGTAATTTTGGGAAAGAACAGTTGTTATAAACATAACAAAAGGATTCCACTGCAGCAAGCCATATAGCTTAAACTATAGAAAGACCAGGCAATCTCCCGAATCTGTTCAGTACTCTAATGAAGATGCATTTACCCCACAGTCATGCCATTATCTGCACTGACATCAGCCATATACCACCGGAGCAACAGAGGGGATTCAAGGAGTCAATGCAGAGAGAGAGCAGGAGGGAGGGAGAGGCAGGGGGAGAGAAAGCAATAAAGGGAGAGGGAGGGAGAGAGAGTGAGGGGCAAGGAAAAAAGTGGAAGAAAAAACCAGAGTGACAGAAAGAGGAAGAGAGAAAGAAGCAGCAATAAAGGAAGAATGAGAGCAAGATGGAGGGAAATTGTACATTTGATTGCAACTCTTATTCATTCTCATTTGGCAACTGGAGGCAGGGGTCACCTGACACTCGTGATGTCAGTAATATGTGGAGGGGATCATTTGAACCCAGTTTCCCTCCTGCAACACACAACACATATACCGCACATGTGTGCGTGTAATTACTCTCAGAGCCCTATAGGAAGCAATGACCCCTCTGGACTGTGGAGCTCAGAAACACAGCAATCAGGGACAGAGCTACCTGGAGCCCTGTCAGTCAGCATCATGCTGTGACATTCAAACTTCAAGCTTCTGCGCACGCTGAAACAAACGCACACAGGCACACGCTTGTATCCAGCATGTCCAGGAGCACAACACACGCACATCCAAACACACATGTAATTATAAAGATGCACATACATGTTAAAAGGGATATATGATAAATTCACATTTTCAGATTTTGTGCGCAGTATCTGGAGTGCCCACCAGCCCACTACAGTGAAGTAAAACAACCCAGTCATTTCTTGTTAGCTGCCTTTTCAGACAACTCGGCATGACATTCAGATTTTTCGCTCCCATTCCAACCTCACACTCAGGCTTGTAAGAATTATTCAGGCCCTCATTTGAATATTTCCACCCACAACTTATTTTTTACAGCAAAATCCCAGCTTCAGTTGAAAAAGCCCATAACTAGCAATATGCGTGCTATACACTTTTTGCCTGACTGCTGCATACCACTAACCTGGACCAGTATGACGTAGGACAGGAAACAAATTTTATATTGAAGGGACTTATTATGCTTTTCGTAAGATACAATGAAGCAGTTGTTTCCACTTATTTTCAAGGAAAATCTGTAGTTCGCTAACTAGGTGAGTGTTTCAAATTTCTGTTTATATTCAAACTGAATTCCAAGCATAACCTTAGTTAAATGTGTATGGCTTGGTCGGAACTACCTAATTTACAACGGAAGCGCAACTCTCAAAACTTACTTTCTTAGCTAGCATGCATGCATTACCTTTCCATAATCACTGTGTAGCATACTAGCTAGCTAGCTCCTAAATTGGCTGAAAAGTTCAAGAGAAACTACCAGAAGCAGTGTGCAAGACGTGTCAATAGGAAAAGATCAAATGGGTGACCATTTTTAATCAAATTCAATCTGTTCTTAATTTAGAAGCTGGTGCAGTCAATGGAATATTAGTGAGCGGTTGCTACTATACAGATGCTAGCTTGTTATCATTCTTAATGTTCAGTGAACAAAACAAGTGTGGTAAAAATATTAGAGTGAATACATGCCTTATTTCTGTAAATGTAATGTCAGTGCTTGGTCAGCCAGCAGAAATGACCCTTTCATACCCTTTGAGTAGTTTAAAGTCTAGCTGGCTAGCTACTTTTATAGTCATCTGTATTTAGAAATTTACCAGTGGCTGGGGTATTATTACATTATTGCTCTCCATTGACACGATTGCTCTGTTCGCTGGCCAGTTAGAACAAAGCTCATTCCATAGAGGAGACGCCCACTCAAAACAGCCCATTTTTCAGAAGGTTAGGAATAACAGGAATCAAACTGAATAGAAATCATGGAACTTTTATGTTTTTTTGCAAAAAAGTATATATAAACTTCCATATTGGACATCCAAGGATATTGTAACTTGGAAAAAAAAATGGCATAATAGGCCTCCTTTAACACACAAACACAATAATGCATGTATGCAAATGCAGCTACACAAATACACTCAAACTCCAGAGGAAAGACAGGTTAACACAAAGAGGGGAGCGCTTAAGTTGCCTCAGGATCTCCAAAGGATGTCAAGGCAAGTCCCTAGAAGGTCACGTTCAGATTCACACACTGCCCTGACAGAAGCACATATTTTTACACAGTGGGTCTTCATCGCAGATCGCTCCTAGATACCATCACTGACACCTGCATGCTTAACACCCAGTGACATATGGGGAAAAATCCTCTCCCATCCAACTCAAGGTCAACGTCTTTCAAAAAAAAAAACCCCAGAAGACAGCATCGCCTCTCCAGCATCACTTAAGAGAGCGAAACACCTTTCACTCAAATAAATGAAGGGAACCACCAACAGCCAATAAGTATTCACTGCCAATACAAATTCTGGGAAATTAAACTCGCTCCTGTGACCGACCTACTTCCAAGAGAGCATCAAAAAGTCAAAGAAGCGGCCCTGGCACCACCATGCTTCCTGCCCCACCCGTTTCCTCTTCTATTTCTGACTCCGATGCAAATGTAGTCCAACAAGCTCTTCCCCATCTCCAAGGGGACACAAATTATTATGCACTGTGTGACAAGGGAGAACACCATCATTTGTGGCAGAGTCTGGAAAAGCTCTTCCCTCCCTGACTATTGTTGCTAGTTCCTCCCAGCAACAGCAAAAGTGTTTTTTGTTGTATGGTAATGATACCATACTCACTGACTAGATTTCACGGGACAACAGGAGGTCAATAACTGCGGACGTTCGACACTCATCTGCAGGACCGTTGTAAACTTCATTTCTTCCAACAAGCATGTACAGCCAGAATGAAGCAGTCAGAAATAATATTCACCACACCGACTGAACCCAGAGCACTGGTGAATCACAGATAAAAAGCTTAAATTACAAGAGCCAAATAGCTTCATGTGGACTAAAAACCTATGCAAAACAACAGAAAAATCTGAAAGCCAAAACAACAGAGTGAAAAGTTGTTCTGCTTCTCTATAATGCCAAAAATTCAGCATGTAACAGTCGGTACGGAGTGGGGGGGGGGCGCTATTCCTGTACAACACAGTATCCTCATCACTCCACCTCACTGGGACTTCAGGATGGTCCTGAGCGCGGGGTGGGGTATGCTGGGGCACCTCAGATAACAGATCAGATAACATTTCTGATATTTTCTAGAATCTGCTGAGATTAATACCCTATGAATGAGTCACTGTGACCATGCAGGGTTGAGCAGAAGTGAAACCCTTCATTCTGTGAGAGATGGCACCAGACATATTTGAAATTGAAGGCCAAATAAGCACATTTCTATTTCAGGGCTCAAAACGGGCATCAAGAGAGTCCTAAACCACATGTACATTCCCAAGCTAACATTTAAATTTCCCGTTCCCTTGTAATGTTCAAGACACCAGAGAATCAGAAAGCAGTCATTGTGGACAAACAAAGCAAGCCTGACGGGAAAAATAAATTCATGAAGGTCTTTTTTTGTTTATGTGGGCAAAGGGGGTGGGGTTTTGTGTGCAAGTCACACTGGAATTTGGATGCGACAGCAGCAGGCATGTTAAGGGGGTACGGGGCGATCGACATTCTCCATGCTTGGCGCACTAGTGTCTTTGCAAATGCTCACAGTTAAGTAGAGCGCACAAGCCCTCTCTCCCATGGACAAAACTGCCTCTGTTCTCAAATCCCCACCTTAATTATTCCTCCTTTTAAGATTCACAATCTTCAGCTGCGCCCTTCTCTTGTGCCAAAACTTTTAGACAAAGGCTACTTTTACAGTTTATAAAATGATGTAAACACCTTTCTATTCATTTAATAAGCTCATAGAGAGTCATTACAAATCATGCCTGAGGCACTCAAAATTAGAACGATGTAAAGAGGACCCATTAACAAACAGCACAAGCCTTTGTGCACTGAAGAGAAGAGACTGCTTCGAAGAGAGATTGAAAATAGCCAAGTTTATTTTCCCATTTCCATTCTAAAATATACAGTGCCACAGAAAAGGGGTTCTGCAGCAGACATTAAAAAAAGGCAAAAGACATCAGTAACAATTTCTCCTCTGGGAAGTCACTTTACATCCCAGTCCGTCACAGGCAATAAAAATGCATTTTGAAATAAGTCGCTGATAACTTGGTTGGTACTCTTGTCAGGTTTTTGTCTGATGCAAATGCTAAGCTGTCCGCCATCTTGCTGCACAATACCACTGCCTCAGTGATACATGAAGGAAAGGTGACTGGAGTTTGAGTTCTCTTTTCAGTGAGAAAATGACGACCTCCCAGTACATTCAGATAAATGAGGTGGCAGAAAAGATCAGTTATATATGGCTTGTAGAGGGAGGGGCTCAGCTTTTGACAGCACAGCACTTAATCTGAATATTAAAATTAAACAGAAAATGCAAATGGATCAAAATCCATCATTTGTCACTTTAGCAGGGCTTCCTTTTTGCAAACTTAATTTTAAAGCATACATGTCACACCTATGATAAGCTTCAAATTCCTTCACGGCAGAAACTGCAATAAAAATATTAAACGACACAGTGACACAGGGGAAAGGCTAAATGACAGACTAGTTTACACAAATTACAGAACAATCAAAAAAATTCCCTTACAATCTGTTTGAATTAACCCTGCTGATACAGTGCATCTTCTGAGTTTGGTTTCTTTGTACTCACTTCCCTGAAGCACCAGCTGGCAATGTTATTACGATAAAAAAAACTGGGAAGGGCTCCATTTTAATTGTGGAAATAAACTGAAATTCAATCCCTCAACAAAAGAAATCAACTCCGCTTATGCTAGACATTTTTTAATGCCATAAAAGCATTATAATTAAGCTCCAGAACTGAAATGGAACTTAACTCCTAACCAAGGCAGGCGATTTGGAAGATCGCGGACGGAGTCCAGTTGTGCACTCAAACTCAAAACATCCTTTCCACCTGCCACTCGAACCCCATAGCATCTTCCACCCAAAAAGCTTGATTGAAGATGAGGGGTCCCTCATCACCCCTGTTGTCTCCTCTTGACAGGATTTACAATAACTAGCTTCTCCAACCGGCGTAGTTTTGGTTAGATCTGCAACAATAAAGAAAAACACCGAAAAGAAAGAAAGAAAAAAGTTGGCTGAATTGGAGGAGTCTGCAGAGTGCATCATCAGAGAACAGGACTCGGTTTCATTTCATTTTCAACAATCATGGCACCCAATGTACATCTACAGCATCCAGAGGCTGAAAGATGAGCAGAAAATCAAGGAGAGAGGCTGGTGAGGCCATGTTGACGTCATACTGAAGTCACATGACTCAGATTGCCCAAGCTGCGATGACCTCATTAGGCAATCAAACAGCATAAAGTAGTTAATGGGAAGGCGGAGGTGGTAAAGCGTGGGTGATGCCACAAAGCACATACTAAGGGAAGCCACAGGGCGTGAGCAGGAGGCTGCTAATTGGGCAGAATGTTGAGAGGGGCAGGCCCCTTTGCCGGCTGTCCCATAGGAACAGTTTGCACCTGCCATCCCGCTCGGAGATGGACTAGTCGCCAAACCCAACCATTCGTTGGGGTTCCACGAACGCCATTCATGGATCAACGGGCCCATCTCGTGCTCCTGGTCCTTAAGCTGTAACCTTTACAATTTCCTTTAGGATTTACACAACAGCACCCGGAACCCCATCATTCTGGTTTTTTAAAATATTTGCCCATGGTTTTTAGAGTAGCCATTCTCCCTGACGAGCAGATCTTGCGGGGCTGCATTTTGGAGATGACGAAGATCAACGCACAATGACAGCCTGTCAGTGCTGGGAGAGAACAGACGGGGAAAAGGCATCACCTACAGGACTGATGCACAAGAGTGATGCCCAGACAGGCCTTACAGACGTTCTAGGAGTAAATTAAAAGTTAAACGATGCATAGAACAAGTTTTGAGAGCAAATCAAGAGTGCAAAGATGCATAAAACCGGCTTATCGGTCGAATGTTTACACAGAACTTCAACTATAAACCAAGAGAGTTGGATTGAGAGTTCATGGGGACGAAAGATATGTGAATTCACATAGTGCGTGAGCCGGAATATTTTCCGCAAAACTTTAAGTGCAAATACTTCTTTTTCAATTTTCGAAGATTATCCTGATGTGCTTCTTTTTTTAAACGATATACTACCATCTCTGAAATTTTCATTAATAGATGCCATATCCATAAATTTGTTTCACTATTTTGTGTCCACATATTTTTTATTTTATTTTTGAATACAAGCTGACAAACGCTCTAAATGTTATTAATATATATACAAAAAATAGGGCCACAGGCCCTGTAGGTCACCTGAATCAGCTGTGGTTACAACAAAATTATGTTATTCGGGCAAGTTTAAAGCTGAAGGTCAAAGGTCAAAATTCGAAATACGGAAAAACCTTTTATAGGCATGTGATGCATCTTGCTACATACTACCTACATGACAAATTTCAGCTGAATATATGCATAAATAGCTTTCAGATGGCCAGTTATGTGATTGTCAATATGGCCGGTATGGCGGCCATATCTAAAATTGAATCAGAGCGCCTTGAAAAAATTTAGTGTACTCATGGGCGGGAAGATACTTGTCAAGTAGTTTTGGAGAAGAAGAGTTTTAAAGGTTTCAGTGTAACTTAGAGGGGTCGTACAAAGTTGAAGGTCATAGCAAGGTCAAAATTCAAAATACGGAAATTGCTACTTACTACCTACAGAGCAAATTTCAGCTGAATATGTGCATAAATAGCTTTCAGATGGCCAATTATGTGATTTTAAATATGGCCGCCATGTTTGAAATCGGATCGAAACGCCTTGAACAAAACTTAGTGTCCTAATAGGCAGGAAGGTACCTGTCAAGTTTCACCTTCATTGGCCGAGTTGTTTCGGAGAAGATGATTTTGAAAGATTTCAATGTAACTCACAGGGGTTGTATAAAGTTGAAGGTCAAAATTCGAAAAACGGAAAAAGCCATATGATATGTGATGTATCTTGCCACGTACTAACTACATAGCAAATTTCAGCTGAATATGTGCAGAAAAAGCTTTCAGATGGCCAATTATGTGATTTTCAATATGGCCGCTGTGGCGGCCATGTTTGAAATCGGATCGGAACGCCTTGAACAAACTTTGATGTCCTCATGGGTAGGAAGGTACCTGTGAAGTTTCAGCTTCATAGGCCCAGTGGTTTCGGAGGAAGAGATGTTTACGGATGATGAACGACGATGAAGGACGACGAATGAAGGACAAACAGGCCATGACAGAAGCTCATCTGACTTCATCGTCAGGTGAGCTCAAAAAAGGAGCAGATATAGAAATTACAAGGTCAATAACAAACTAGTGATATTGAAAAATTGGTCCCAAACTAATTGTATTTTAACAAAAAAGGCATTGAGTAAACTATTCACCCGATATTTCATTGCCTGAACAGTTTCCCTTGCTGTCATGGTACATGAAAGAAGGAAGGGGTAAGAAATGGAAATTGAAAGTTGACATTTTTGCATCAATAGTGCGTAATGCCCTCGTTATTGGCCGAACACTCACTGATTCGCAGAGGCATGGTGCATATGAGTCTATGGTGATTGGAAGAAGTCTGGCCCATCCTTCCACCAACGTCAGGCCAAGTTCATCTAGTATGGCTGGTGGCCTTTCACATTGATGCACACGTCAGCCCAAGATGTCCCAGACATTTTCAAAGGGTGAAAGGTCAGAGCTCAAAGCTCTCCAGGCCATCCTATGGATATTGTGCCATTGAAGGTGGTTATTGACTATTCTTGCACGGTGAACATGGGTGCTGTTGTCCTGAAAGACAAAAAGCCGCCCCTCACGTCGTGCAAACAGGACAACATAGGGTGTCTCTATGCTGCCCCGATAAAACTGGCCAGTGACTCTTCCTTGCACGATATGGGGTGTGGTTCAGTTAGTAATAGTGATCCCACCCCACACAATAACAGATTTACCATGAAATCTGCTATGCTGCCTCAGGTTAATATTGGGATGGTGTTTGTTACGACATCACCAGATGTAACCACGCCTACCAAGGAAGTCTAAAGTGTACCGGGACTCATCTGAGAACATTTCATGTGACCACCGGCGATTTCCCTGGTTCCCGCGTTGTGTTCGCCATTCACGTCTATTGGCAATATGGCGGTTCGTCAATGGCGGCACTATACAAGGCCGTCTCGCATGAAGGTGGGCATTGTGTAGACGATTTCTCATCGTCCGACCGGTCAGTCGGACAACAGTGGCCTGGTGTAGGTTTGCAGCAATCTGATTTGCTGTTTCAGTGCTATTTCTCAGAGCCTGAATATGAATCAACCTATCCTGGGCTCTTGTTGTTGACTGTAGACGCCCTGAGCGGCATCATTTTGGGTTTGCTGATACCTTCTCTATAATCTGCTAATCACACACAGGGAAATATTTAAGAAATTGGCAACCTCAGAGTGACAGCTCCCAGTTTCAAGCATATCAATTGCTCTTAGGTGTTCAGCACGTTGGAGATGTCGCATGCAAAAAAACAATCAAAGGACGTCTCCGAAAAAGAAGATCAACAAAGGATTACCGTCAGAAGCAATCAGAATGAAAGAAGTCTCGATCACAAGGGAGTAGATAACCTTTCTCTAAGGTATCAAATTCAAATATGCACCCCGGCCACGTGTTCGGGATTTTCACGTGCTGTACATGCGCACCATTGCCTGCGTTTTGGTGCTGTTTTAGAGCAGGTCATGTTATCTTCATCGCAGATGGTTTTTGTATCCAAAACACAATTATTACTTTGTTCTTGACCTTGAAATTCCAATTTGCCCCATTTTTTTGGAGAGTGTATTATCAACCTTAACAATACCAAATGATTTATAAAACTTAATAAAACTTATCCAGTATTTAAGCAATTAATTGTCTTATGAGCTAACATAAAAAATTATTAGCTTGCTAGATAGCTTGCTGGGAAGTTATCAAGCGATGGTCTGATGCCAGCCACACAATAAAGGATACACACTTCACAAATCTAGAAAAGCTTTTAGCTCGCTTCCTCCATTTCTGTGTAGCCCAACATTGCACATCGTTCCCATTTAGACAACCATTTTACACAATTTCACAAGAACCTAGATTTAGAATTTTCAGACCGACCCTAATTTGAGAAATAAAACTAATTTTTTTTTTTTCAACATTTATCGCATTCTTGCAAATCCGAAATTTCCAATTCATTGTCCACTAAAACTTGAAACAAACAACTGGTGCTAGCAAAGTACTGTCATACAGTCGATAACTGTCTTTTGAGATGGCAAACTGGTTGAGCTGAAAACAATATACCAGCAGCACGGGGGGGGGGGGGGGGGGAAATCCAATGCCAGAGGGAGAGCAGGTCAGGAGTCACCATCGGTAATCATTAAATTAGCAAGCCAGCTAGACCGCACCGTGGCCAGCTAAGGGTCCGCCAACTGCTGTTCTTCAGGTGTTCTACAGCTGCTCTTTGCACTAGACATCAAAAATGGGTGTCTAATTTAGGAAGTTTTACCTTTTACCTTCCTCTCTACTTTCATTTTTGTTTTTGCTCCAATTCCTGTGTCTGGCCTTTGATGTCTGCATTTTCAGTGAAGGTAGTGAGAAAGGCTGGCTGATTAATCACAACAGCCAGCTTGAAAATTTGACTGCTCATCATTTACTATGAATCTCCACAGAAGAAAATCAAGCAGAACCATATTCTCTGTAATATTAACAGAAAATGTGCTTCCTAATCACCATGAATATTAATAAAAAATGTCAGTATCTAGGTCTAACAGAGGCAGCTACATATTTATTACATGCAAACTAGGTAAAAACCTTAAAATGTTGTTTCCCATGAATGTGATTTGTTTGGTTTTTATGCTGTTCATATTGCAAAAAATACCTGACACAAGGTATTCATGTATAAAAATTAACCTCTTTCTAATTAAAACATTGACCCAATTAAAAGAAAATCTGCTTTTACTTCAGATCGTAACAGGGATCGTTTCCCCAAAGCCATGTATTTACTTTTCAATGAGCTCCCATCAAACACAAACCGGGGAGAAACTTCATCCTGGTGTTTCCGTCACTGGTTGTAAAGTAACTGAATATCAGCTGATGTCTGAAATTTATTTAAAAGCCACAATCTTCACTGACCGCAGCGAATCACCTCTGCACGCTCTCGAAACCCATTCAGTTCTAATGCAGCAACATTACAATCCTAACTATGAAGAATTTTATATGTTTTATTGTTTACTTGAAACAAGGTTAATTAACTGACTAGAGCCTAGATAAATACTAAAGATTGGACAAAGCTGCAAACCACAGAGGTAGCAACATCACATTGGACTGGAGCATATTAGATTTACATTTAGATTTAGTTTTTCTTTCATTTTCCCCATTGATCCAAAGTTGGTTGGGATCTTCGTACCACATCTGAAAAATGTTTGGGACATTTCCTGGCCATTTCTACCCACATCTACGCCTATGCAATACACTAAAATTTGTCAGGTCTGGAAACACCGAAAAATCATGTTTCTGAAAAGATTTCTTACTTTACTCATCATCAAAGCATTGTTTAACTGAACAAAAAAAGACATCAGAGGTATTGACAGTGTGACAGATTACCAAACCATTCAAAATTGCTTTTATAATTCAATACGATCAATATAAATATGATGGAAAGGCCCCACTTTTCAAAGTCCTTTCTCTAGTGTACCTAGAACACAAGTAGTCACCTCCGTAAGTGATCATGCTAATAAACAAATTTGTTAGTAAATAAATCACTGTCATCATGGGCACTGGTTTCTCAAACTAGGAACTTTGATGAATTTTCCAGTTGCAGGGTTGGATACAGAGACCGTCTCTTTCGGTGTCAAACACAGTTCATGCTACTCTTTCAAATCGGCATTGTACAAGTTTCTTGAAATCTACAATTTTAAGGAAATCCAAAACATGGAATTGCCTACATCCATCAAAACAATTACTGACTGACAAGCGACAAAAAAAGTTTGTTTTTGGCCATTTGGCCAACTTCTGGCATGCTACATTATTCGAATCATCATATTTTGTAGAGCTGAAAGTGGGATATTCTACCTTCATTCAAAGGCACAATTATTTTGACAATTTGGGAATGGTTACTGAATGAGTACATTTGCATGATTACTTCATGATGAGATTATTCAGTGTAGTATGGCCGCTGAAAAAAGGGGTTTGCAATCTTTTGTTAAGTATTAAGCAGTTTAAATGATAATCATTTTTAAATTGGAAATTTCTTACATGATTTCTTTAATCAATTTAGCAGTAATGAAAAACATAAAATCTGTCATTCTGAACATTTGCACGGTATGGCACAGTCAACACATCTGGAGTCTTACAAGATTTGTGTGTTGGCTTTGCACTCCAGCAGGCTGGATCTGAACACACTGAAGGAAAGGTTAAAATCGAGGTTGTCAGCTAAAATTTGCGTGCATATAAATCGATATTTTGTGAACCATGTAGGAATTGTGTTTGTTTTCATAAACACTGTCATTGTTCAGATATTTACAGACTGCCCCACACATGAAATTAAGTGGCTGAACTTTTATCAGATCTCTACAGAGGTATGTGTCATTGGGAGAGGGATAGAGCAGATCATTGTAACTGGGTCTTCGAGGATGCAAGTGAAGCAGTGCAGGGTATTGCCAAGGGAACAATGCACCAGAGATACAGCACAGGCTGCTCTGATCCCTATCCTCCAGCCTCCACCATCAACACTCCCAAAAAAACCGCAAAAATACAAAGGCTGCGACACGTGTGCACGCTGACTCACACAGGTGAGCATGCACAGACACATGTATGTGCATATGTCCAGAAACACATATGTGCACGGACAGACGTACGTGCACAGGCACAGCCACACAAGCACACGCAGACATGAAAATCAATACTTACTGATTTGTGGACCCAAAGCCACCACCAGAGAAGGCTAAAAGGAAAGACAAATGTAACCTTAGTGTTGACAGCATGTCATATTCTTTAGACATATTAATGAAACATTTTACCACTCATTTAAATCAACTTTCAAGTTTCAGAACAACAACAAGGAGGAATAAAAAGGTTAGCAAGAGGCCCATGGGGCTTAACGGTCACCTGAGTATAGTATATCCAATGTTAAACCTTGGCCATTAGGCGTGGCCCTAATTTTGACCCCAGGGATCAGATTAATGGAAACCAGTATCATAAACAATAGAGTATTCTAAATTCTATGTATATAACTTGTGGCTATTTTCTTTAAGCAAAGAAGATTTCTCAAGCCATTTTGACCCTTGGGCCCTGCCCCTTAGCCCCTGGGTAAGGGAAACTGTCAAAAATATCATAACATCATCTCATTGTTTAATGTCAATCAAGTGTGAATGATTTCCAGTAGAAATTAAACAGAATATACCCAACATTTCATTTTCGTATATAAACTATAGTAAACTTGACCCCCTCCCCAGGGGCAAACATGGAGCCTGGGGGTCATGAAATTCACCATTTTTATAAAGCACCTCAAGACACTTCCATCTATAAAGATAACTGGTTTCCAGCATATCTAGGTATAAAAAGTAAATGCAAGACAATAGGCTTGCACTAACAGAGTTGACAATACATAGGTTTGGTCGGTGCGGTCTGTGAATATGCTCATAAAAACTTCATTTTGCGTTTAAACAAAAAACGCTTCAGTGAAAGGAAGGAATAATACCTTCATTAACATATGTCAAGTTACTTTTCTACTTCTGAGGTAAAACCGCATCCCGTGGGGCATTTTCCCCTAAAACTGTACAGGCAGTTGCCAAGTACCAACCACAGGTTGTTGGTTTTCTCCAGGTATACTCCAGTTTCCTCCAAAACCTAAACATGACACATCCTTAAATGACCCTCACTTAAGTTGTTGTGTTCACAATGACAATATAAGAAAGGGCAATAACTCCATCAAATTTGATTGAATCGGTCTGGTTTTCGAACTTCTTTGAGATCTTATAGATATAAGCCAGCATGCAAAGTTTCATGAAAATTGACCAATATTTACTAAAATTATTGTGTTCACAAGGGTGCTTATGATAATAATACTACAAAGGGCAATAACTCCAAATATGATCGAATCAATCTGGTTTTCGAACTCGTCCAAGATCTTATGGATATAAGCCTGCATACAAAGTCTCATCAAAATTGGTTCATAAAGTTATTTTTTGAAAAGGAAAAGTTTACGGACGACGCACGACGGACGATGCACGACGACGGACAAAAGGGGATCGCAATAGATCACGCCTTCGGCTCAGGTGACCTGAAAAATGTTCAAGAATCAAGCATTTGCAGTAATGAGAACTACAGACTTACTTATGGCAACAGAAAGAACGAGGCAAAAGCCAGGAGGGGGGAGCCTTACACAGAGAAAAGATGGGCCAAAACAGGAGGAAAAGGACAGACTACGACAGGCCTTGTGCGGGTGAAATAACTGATCGGCCGTGAAAAACAGTGAGGGGGCAAATTTTTTAATAAAATAAAATTCATTGATTTAAACAAACAAAAGCCTTAGAAAGGATAAATAATACAGGTTTCAAAATCCAAGAACATATTTATTAATCACAGCTCTTGCACATGAATTAGCTGAGAGCAAAATATCGCTATGTGAGTCTCATGCATCTCGGCCAATAATTTATTTGCTTTTGCCATTTTCAATAAAGCTAAAACAAGAGGGGAAAAAATGGAACTGAGGGGGGTCAGCCCCCTTAACACCCCTCGTGCCGCAGGGCCCAACAGGCAAGAGATACCGGAAAGCCTTTTCGTTCTTAGAGAAGGGAAAAAATAAATAAAAAGTTGTGGAACTCGACGTCATTCCAAAAGTATGGATTCAACCAGTGTTATCAAGCCAGTGAGGAATCCAGTTTAATGACAAGCTGCCAAGCTGGAGTCAAGTCATCCATCGTACAAGAACCTCTGGCTGGCCAGCCTCACCCGATGGCTCTGGGTAGTGGCATAATTGGCAACTTTACTCACTGACAAACAAAGCAAAACCTGAATACATTGCCCAGTTACCACACCTATTTACGTCCACTAAACCCTTCCTCTATAATACGTGAGTAAACAGAATGTTTCTCTGGGTGAACGGACGAAACGGATGTGCATGGCTGCGGATAACTGGTGCTCCTAACAAATGTGAACTTATAAAATTGATGTTCAAAGGCAGCTAAATTACCTTCCATCGACACTTATAGCATACTGTTGTGGATAACAATACCTGTCAAATCTGACGTAATAGGAACCATAAACTATTTCCGGTCTGAAACCATTAAGACACTAAATTCCGTTCCCCAGCACTAGACACACAGCTCTTGCATCAGCATTGCAGCGCCATGGAAGCTGTTCACAAGGGCATTCTGGGACACTGACTTACCTCCTGCAGACCCGAAGCCGGAGAAGCCGCTGCTCTGGTTGCCGAACCCAGTGCTCTGTTGGGCCAGATTGCCAAAGGATGGGGTGTTCTGATTGGCCAAGCCACCAAACGATGGAGCACTTTGACTTGCCAGGGCCCCGAAGGTTGGGGCATTAGAAGCAGAAGCAAACCTGCAGCAGATTAAAAGTGAATCAGACAGGTGCAAAATTGTCATCACAATTTGACTACCTTCTAAAATACACTTAAGTGTCCAACCACCACCCCAACAGACAGTTGCATCATTTCTGCTTGGCTCAGTGCTCCAGCACTGACATGGAATATAATAAATATTAACAAATAAATTGAAGGAAGATGGATCACTAATTTTTTTCTCCTTCTCATATTCCCTTTGGTGTCCAAATATCTCTGGATCATGAAAGCAATGGTGTGAAGTCAAACCATAACAAACATTTTTATTTTTCCCTTCACTTCATTCACTGAGGATGTAAAAATAAGGGACAAAAATAAGAATAAATGGGTGGACAAATTTGTCTCTTCCTTTTCCTGGCATGGTCTAGGTCCACTTGTCTCCTTAAAGGTAGCAGGGTTACTGCAAATCAACGTAGTTATTCTGGCTGATCACATTAATATATGGTGAATGACAGGAGTGGTCTCTTCCAGAATGACGATGGCCCAAGCCCCACAGGGCACAACAGGGCACTGAATGGCTTGATGAGCACAAAAATCATTCTAAGCAAACACCACCATCTTCGCAGTCACCAGATCTTAAAGCAAGTGCACACATATGGGAGGTTTTGCAACAGTAGGATTAGATGGCACTCTCCCTCACCATCATCAAAAACCAAATGAGGGAATATTTCTTAAAAGAAAGGTACTCCATCCATCCATTAACGGTCAATGTACAGGTACTGGTCAACGAATTAGAATAATTTGAAATAGTGCCATCGTAAGCTCAGGTTGGAAAGCTCAGCTGAGCAAATGTTTTTCCAGGTAGCGAGTTCTGTGATTACTCTTACAAGTAGGACAGGCGCGGTGAACACCTGATTTGCTTTCTGCACAAAAAATGCATTCAAAAATTTTACGATTACACTATTTCAAATTATTCTAATTCGTTGACCAGCACCTGTATGTTTACTCTAGGCCGCGGCACGTTGAAGCTGATCCCGAAGCTTGTGGAGGCCCAAGAGCTCAAGAAGGCTAAATTTGTTTATTTTTTCATTCATCAGTCACCCCCTCTACATGCAGTTATGTTACGTCTCTTTATATGTAGCCATCTCTTGAAAATGAAAATAAATATAAAGAGTCAATCTAAATGAAAATAAGGCATGGAGACCATACTTTTGGTGGAAGACACTTGCCCATTCTTTATGTTATTATTCTTGGCTTTAGAAAAATTTCATCTCTGCATGCACATGAATCCATTGGTATTGCCCATAGATGCAATAATAATAATGTATTACAAAATAAAAAAAGAAACTCATCAATGCAAGGGTAAAACAGTGAATGTCAACATTAATTTGCAGGTATTGACATCACTGGTGCTTGAGCCAGTGGTAGCTGGTGAACTGAAAATTGGTGAAGCGCAAAACATCCCTTGAAAGTAATGACTGGTCTTGACCCATTCTCAATCATTCATTGAAATCAACACAACGGAAACTCTGAAAACACTCAACATTATCAGGTGTGGCCAGTTTTCCCTCACAAAGGCAACAGAGGACATAACGCATCATTTCGACGCAAAAGTGCTGTGGAATAGCCCAGCTGACCGCCCACTAGTTGGGGTGTGGACTTGGAGACAGAGACAGAAGGAACGTGCAGGAGAGGTGTTTGCCGGTTCAAAAACAGCCACATTTATTGTGCCAGCTTTGGTTTTGCAATTAATTATCAAAAGTAAAAATAACACAATTGATAAAGGGGAAAAAGAAAAGAAAAACCTAATTTCAAAAATGTTGCCAGAACCATTAGTTCCACATAAAAAGAGCTCTACCTCACAACAGGAGAGACACAGAGACTTAGAGGCATCCATCTCTATCTTAAGTCTGAGGGAGAACGGAGCTGCCCCACCTAAGTAACCTATTGGCCCAAATTGGGCAATAGGACAAAACCAACAAAAAGGGGAACTGACAGCATGGAATGACTTAATACCAAACAAAAAATCTATAATATATAGGCAACATAACATAAATACCTAGATTTCTTCAAACATGTTCATAATAACATCCCCAAGATAACTAAAGAGAACAGAAAGAGAAAATAATTATGAAATGAAGGAAACAAACATCCCTTTCCCTCTACACGCCTCATTCCTCCCCCTGGTGGGAATGATGTAAAAGGTCTGTCCCAATGCGGAGCGCGCTTCCGCAATGGGACGGCTGCAGGCAGACAGAATAGCAAGATGTGTTGGGGTAAGTTAGTGTTTGTTACCGGCTGATGGGCAAACTTCTACATAATACAAATGGAAAAAGGAAAATTGAGATAACGGGTACCACACTATAAATTACCGTTGACTGAATCAAACCGAAAGAAACTGACATTGCGATGTAATAAAATTAAATCAAACCGTGACAGACCAAACAATCGGTCTTACGCATACAAATGCCAAACCCGCGGCAAATTCCCAGTCATGACATTACCGACATCGTACAAACAATTCAACATTTGGGGCACAAGCACAACACATTTATACACCGTATTTTGGGTCATATTTATTAATTAGCAAACAAGACTGTTGGTGCAGGGATGCGTGTATGCCAGTTTGCATGAGAGCACAAAATGGCTCTATTTCTGCCTCCCTCTCCCGCAATCGCGGTAAAGTGCCCAAAAGGTTTATAAAAGTTTTTCACAGTGAGGAGGGGAACTGTTCAGCTTCTCACAAGTGCATTTATATCAACGTTATGCATTTGAAACCAATTTTTGCTTTGTTAATTGTAAAGAAACAACCATGTAACTAAGAATATTATGTGCAGGATATGCTAAAAGCAAACAAAAAACATAACATAGAATTTTATCTTTTCTTGAAACATGAATTTACCCCTTTGCGCAGAAGCCAAATCTGGCTTTTTAGGTGTTACCTCATTCAAGGCTTTATAATTCAAGATTGCAGCTTCACAGACAGAAAAATTTTGGCTCAATTCAGTCTAGACACTTGAAGCATTGAGACTCCCATAGTATTTCAGTTTATTTTTATGATTTTGGTGGAGAAAAGGGGCTGCAAACATAAAAAATCTTCATGAGAATTCACCATTGAAATAGCAAAAAAAAAAAAAAATACTGACAAATGAAAAACTGCTGGGGATTAAATCTATACATTTCTGGGATCATAAACCTCTTGACCACAAGTATAATTCATCTTGAACATTACATTCTAGATTACCCGCTTGCTATGAGCCAAATTAGAGAGCTATCCAGGTATCTCCCCAAAGTCTGAGATCCATCAAAATGGTTCACTGTCAAATCATACATTAATAATATGTTTAACACAAATTAACTTTTGGGGCATGAAATTCAGCATGAACTAATGATTTTCTGGTTGAGTTTAGCATGAATTTATCAATACCAGTGCAGTTGAACATCATTGGTCACCAGTAACCTCTCCAAACACAAAACATGCCTTTTCTCCATAATAAAGTTAACAATATTGTCCATTTTTCTTCAAAGTCCCCCAAGCATGAAATAAAGTGCTGATTAAACAGCTATAACATTCACACTGCAATGAAAAGCTCACCGCTCTCACATCCGAGCTTATAACCTTACACCTTATAAGGGTTAAAAACTCACTAACTCAGTAATATCTGAATTCTGAAATACACCTTATTTTAACAGAACAGAAATGTCACTTTCAGGAAAAATCAAACGACATATGCCTCCATATTCAACTGAATGGTGTAATGAATGTACCGAGGGATCTACCGACGTGCGTGGGATGCATGCATTTGGAGAAACGAAAACCTCGGCATTCGATGTCTTTAAACGCGGTATAAATTCTACAGCAAAAAAGCCATATTGAGCAAAATGCAAACAAAGTAGAAGTATAACCTGTTTTCTTCATAGATGCCCTCCTCCAGAGACAGATGTATCAGGTAGAAGGAACCCTCCAGTTCTGTTTCATTCGGAAAAATTCCCATTGACCGCGTCCATACAACATGCATCTCGTAAATGAAACTGAACATTTCAGGCCCGTTTCGAGTGTCTTTGTTTCTTTGATATCACATCATTTTCAGCTGAGCAGCCGTGGCCAAAATTCAAAGAACACAACCGACCTTACTTTTACGCTTAGCTTTGTATCCTATTCTAATTGTCCGATCAATGTATTTCAGTTATTGAGGAAAGTTTAAACACTCGGGAATTGGATAAGAAATCAGTCGTTTCCGGGGGAGCTTCACGAGGGCGTGAACTATAACTGTAGAGTTACGCAGATGAATCTGAGTATATAATTGAGTGACTGGCTATTGACACCAGTAATTGGGTGGATAGAAGGGAGCACTGAATTTGTCAATGGAGGAATGTACGCGTTAATCCATGGGAGAAAACTACGCATATTTTGTGTGTGATGACTATAATTGACAATAGAATGTGAGAGAATCAATGTTATGTCGGATTTGCTTCACAAAATGTTTTTTTTAAACCACTAATTGGAATACTGTTGGCTCACTGTAGCTAAAATGGTTGCTACAGAGTACAAAGTTTTTTTCTGTCACAGGTGATAATTTTTTAAAACTACTGCAGAGGTGGGCAGCGAGGGCCGTATCTGTCCCTGGTTTTCACACCAACGTCTGGCCTTTAATTAGTTGATTGTCTCAATTAGCCAAACCATTTATGAAATCTGACGTTTCATGCGCATTTCTTTAAATTATCATGAAACTACAATGACTAGTCTTGTCTCCCTTCATAAAACATTTTCCTTTGATCGAATCATTGCGAAAATCTATATTTTTGCATGCAATCAATTAACTCAATTAGTCAGGGTAATTGATAGGAATAAAAACCTGCATTCACACCGGCCCTCCAGGACCGTGATTGCCCACCCCTGATCTACTGGATCGATACGATGGGCAAGGATACTGTAATGTGAATATAGGCCACTAGATGGCAGTATTTACCTTTTTTTTGTTAAGCTCAGACTGCAGTCATGTTTAGACATGTCCTGGACATGTCTGGGGCAAGTCTCAGAAAATTAAAAAAAAGAGGTCTAAATGTGGGTGGGGTCTGCAAAAGAGTATATAAGGAAAAGAATTGAGACAGTAAAGTGGGAGGAGAAATTGCAAGAAGATGACCAGACCTGCCATTCTGTTCAAGACCTATGACGTTTCTTTTGTGGATTTCTTTGCCTGTGTTTGAGCATTTTCTTCATCCAGGACATCACCAAGCCACCCCACCAAAAAGGGACTGTAAATATTTCTTTTTTTTTTTCCCTATTCAATCTTGGTCAGTTTAGTTTGTTATTGTCTTTGTTGGTTCATTAAATGTGTCTAAGTTTTAAAAACTGTGTGTCATCCCTTGCTGTTGCTGTTGTTTTAAATGTAATAACAAATTGGGGCCATAACAAATTGGGGGCTCGTCCGGGATAGACCATTGTGTGAGTAATTTATTGAAAATCTAACATTCCAAATTGTGAAATTGTTTTTGTGAATTTTCCTAGATATATATTGACAACAGCAATGGATGATTTCTTGGCATCACCAACCGTAGGGGTTTTGAAGTCTTTTAAAAAGACAGAACTGCTAGAAATTTGCAGACAGTTGGAGCTGACAGAGGTAAAACCAGCCATGCGAAAAGCAAGACTGGCTAGAGAGATAGTTGAATATTACATTGATGAAAATGTGTTTGCACCAGGAGATCTGGAACAGTTTCCAGTGGAAAATCCAAATATAGAAATGGAACTTAAATTAAAAATGCTAGAGATTGAAAGGGAGGAAAGAGAAAAACAAAGGCAGTTTGAGTTAGAAAAATTAGCAAGAGAAGAAAAACAGAGAATTTGAGAGAGAGAAAGAGGAAAGAGCAGAAAGAGAGAGACAGAGACAGAGAGATTTTGAATTAGAGAAGTTGGATAGAGAAGAAAGACTCCAAATGGAGAAACTAAAAATTAAAATTGAAACTAAAAATAAATTTTGTGCCAGTCAGGAGGTAAAACTGGTGCCTCCATTTTCTGAAAAGGACGTAGACAACTATTTCCAGTGTTTTGAAAAGGTAGCAAAGAGTTGCCAGTGGCCAAAGGAACACTGGCCTCTGATGTTGCAAACTGTCCTCAAGGGTAAAGCTCAACAAGCGTATTCGGCTTTGTCTGCAGATGATTCCTCTGATTATGAGGTTGTCAAAAAGGTTATTTTGAGAGCTTATGAGTTGGTTCCAGAGGCTTACCGACAGAAATTCAGAGGTCTGAAGAAATCTGAAAATCAGACTTATGTTGAATTTGCTAATGAGAAGCAGGTTTGCTTTGAGCGCTGGTGTACTTCTATGGAGGTCAAGGATGATTTCAACTCACTGAAAGAGATGGTGTTAGTTGAAGAATTCAAGAACTGTGTTAAGGATGATGTTAAGACCTACCTTAATGAGAAGCAAGCACTGAACTTGCAATCAGCTGCCAAATTTGCAGATGAATATGTTCTCACTCATAAGTCCAAATTTCAGTCTAGCAGTAACAATAAATGGTCCCAATTTCAGAAAAAGGGTTACGGTGATACCCAAGATTCCTCACCCAAAGACAAAGACAAATCTGGTGATGGTGCTCAGAAATCCAGTAACAGGTCTGACCAAAGTGTGAAAGCTGACAGTGACAAAAGTGGTCTAGTTTGCAGTTATTGCAAGAAATCTGGTCATGTTACAACTAACTGTTGGTTCCTTAAAGCTAAGAAAGAAAAAGAAAAGGATACCAAACCAAATGCCTTTGTGAAAACAAGGTTAGAAACCCCTGTAGTAGATAACCAATCTGCTAAATTGCCTGCTTCTTGTGGGGCTAAAAAGCCTAATACAGCTGACTTTGTGAGGGAGGAATTTCTTCCATTTGTGTCAGAGGGATTTGTGGCTCTGAATGAGCATACTACTCCTGTCCCCATATATATCCTAAGGGATACCGGAGCTTCTCAGTCACTTTTGTTGATGGACTCCTTGGAGTTACGTGATGAGACCGCTTCAGGGGATTTCATACTTGTACAAGGTATTGAAGGGAGGACTGTATCTGTACCCCTGCGCTCTATATTCTTGAAGTCAGATTTAGTTACAGGACAGGTAAAGGTGGGACTTATGTCAAGTCTACCTATAAAGGGTGTTTCTCTGTTGCTAGGCAATGACCTGGCTGGGGGCAAAGTAGTTCCCCCTGTACATCTTACTTCACAGCCGAGCACTGAAGATGGGGATGAGGACCCATCTCTGTATCCTTCTTGCGCAGTGACTCGTGCTATGGCCAAGAGGGCTAAAGAAGATGATGTTGTGGTGCCGTCCAGTACATTGAATAGTCAGGACTCAGGTGGTTCGCCTCATGACTCTGATTGGCCTACTATGGTTTCTCCGTTTGAGGACTTATCAGATACTTTTATCAGTTCTCTATTCAGTCAGCCGGATGGGTCTGGTGATTCTGATGTGTCTGGAGACTTGTCTCTGTCCAGAAAGCGGTTGATTGAGGAGCAAACTAATGATCCTGAAATTGGTGTACTAAAGAGGAGAGCCCTTCCTGAAAAAGAAATAGATGCAGTTCCAGTTGGGTATTATCTCAAGAAAGGTGTGTTGATGCGGAAGTGGCGCCCTCCTGATATCCCTGCCAATGCAGATTGGGCAGTGGTCAGGCAAATTGTTGTTCCGAAGGTCTATAGGAATGAGATCTTAACAATGGCTCATAGTTTACCTTTAGGAGGTCATCTTGGTGTTAACAAGACTGTTGATAAGATCATGAAACACTTCTTTTGGCCTGGGCTTCGGAAAGACGTTTCCAACTTTTGCAAAACCTGTCACACTTGTCAGGTAGTTGGAAAACACCAGTTAGACCCACCTGTAGCTCCATTGCAGCCTATCCCAGCATTTGGGGAGCCATTCTCTAGGGTCATTGTTGATTGCGTTGGTCCATTACCCAAGACTAGATCTGGAAATCAGTACTTGTTGACAATCATGTGTGCATCTACCAGATTCCCCGAAGCCATACCTCTACGTAACATCAAGGCAACTGCAATCTCGAAGGCTTTGATAAAGTTCTTCACGTTGTTTGGTCTTCCCAGGGAAATTCAGTCAGACCAAGGTAGCAATTTCACTTCAGGATTGTTTCAGCAGGTTGTGTATGAACTAGGTGCAAAACAGATTCTTTCTAGTGCCTATCATCCAGAAAGTCAGGGTGCCTTAGAGCGGTTTCATTCCACTCTCAAGACAATGATGAGGACTTATTGTTATGACCATGAGAAAGACTGGGATGAAGGGGTTCATTTGCTGTTGTTTGCAGCTAGAGAAGCAGTGCAGGAGTCTACTGGATTCAGTCCATTTGAGCTAGTGTTTGGTCATGAAGTGAGAGGACCTTTGCTATTATTGAGTGAACAATGGCAAGAGGAAGAGCCGCAAATCAGTCTGTTAGACTATGTTAGCAAGTTCAAGGAAAGATTGCGTGCAGCTTGTGACCTTGCCAAAGAGAACTTGAAATCAAGTCAGGGAAAAATGAAAACTTGGTATGATCATAAGGCTAGAAGCCGTGAGTTTAAACCAGGAGACAAGGTCCTTGTGTTGTTTCCCTTGCAGTCCAATCCATTGCAGGCTAGATTTCATGGTCCTTATGAAATTCTGACAAAACTCAATGATCTCAATTACATTGTGAAGACTCCAGATAGGAGAAAACCAAAACAATTGTGTCATATTAACATGCTAAAGCCTTATCATGACAGAAATGCTAGGGTTGCAGCTGTCACTTCAGATTCTCCAATGGTCGAAACGTGTGAAGATGAGGGGGAGTTTCAAGATGATGAACCAAGAATTAAAGCTGAAGTTCTTTCATGTAAATTGTCAAACACTGAAGTGTTGCAAAATCTTGATGTAAAACTCCAGCACTTAGAACCCTCACAGAGAGATCAGTTTGAAAGGTTGATCAAGAAATATGAGGATTTGTTTCCTGATGTTCCAAAGAGAGTTACTATAGCCTCTCATGATATAGATGTTGGTGATGCCAAACCAATAAAACAGCATCCATACCGGATGAATCCTGAAAAGAGAAAGATTGCTGAGAAAGAGGTTGAGTACATGTTAAAACATGATATTATCAGACCCTCCAACTCCGATTGGAGTTCACCCTGTGTGCTAGTTCCAAAACCTGATGGAAGTACAAGATTCTGTACAGATTATCGCAAAGTCAATGCTGTAACTAGAACTGATGTGTTTCCAATACCTAGGATTGATGATTGTATTGATAGTGTAGGGCAAGCAAAGTTTCTGACCAAGATTGATTTATTGAAGGGTTATTGGTGTGTGCCTTTAACTGAGAGGGCCAAGAGCATCTCTGCTTTTGCCACACCATCTGGATTGTACCAGTATGAAGTCCTACCCTTTGGCATGAAAAATGCCCCAGCCACGTTCCAAAGGATGATACAGTCTACAATCGCCGGATTGCCACACACGGGTGCATACATCGATGACCTGATCACATGGAGTGACTCCTGGGAAGAACATCTAAAAGATGTAGAGACGTTGTTCCAGCGCCTGACCCAGGCTAACCTGACTGTTAACCTGAACAAGAGTGACTTTGGTTGTGCTACTGTCACCTATCTTGGCTACGTCATAGGCCAGGGTAAGGTGGCACCCATAAATGCTAAAGTCCAAGCCATCATGGACTTTCCAGTTCCTGACAACAAAAAAGCTTTGCGCCGCTTCCTTGGAATGATCGGGTACTACCGCAAGTTCTGCAAGAACTTTGCTGAGATTGCTCTCAGTCTAACTAACCAACTGAAGAAAGGCGTAAAGTTCACCTGGGATGATGCATGCCAGAGAGCCTTCGATCGCCTGAAGTCTCTGCTGTGTCACTTCCCCGTGCTCAAATCTCCTGACTTCAACAAACCGTTCTCCATCGCGGTCGATGCTAGCGACCAAGCTTGTGGATCTGTGCTCCTACAGAGAAGTGACTCTGATGACATTGAGCATCCCGTGGCATACTTCTCCAGGAAGTTCAATCGCCACCAAAGGAACTATTCCACAATAGAGAAGGAACTGTTGGCTCTGGTCCTTTCTTTACAACAATTTGAGGTTTATGTTTGTACAGGACAAAAGCCAATGATTGTGTACACTGACCACAATCCGTTAATGTTTTTGAGGAAGATGAAAAACAAGAATCGGAGATTGTTGAATTGGAGTTTGATTTTACAGGAGTTTGACTTGGAAATTAAGCATGTGAAGGGTACAGACAATGTAATTGCTGATTGCTTATCCCGTGTTTGAATATGTATATATATATCACGTTTATTTGAATATTGTATGATATGTATATATAGACAAGTGTTCACTTAACCATTTTGTATTGAAAAGAAAAATTTTGCCTTTATGAGTCAAAATTTTTCCCTTTTTGGAATGGAGGTGTAATGTGAATATAGGCCACTAGATGGCAGTATTTACCTTTTTTTTGTTAAGCTCAGACTGCAGTCATGTTTAGACATGTCCTGGACATGTCTGGGGCAAGTCTCAGAAAATTAAAAAAAAGAGGTCTAAATGTGGGTGGGGTCTGCAAAAGAGTATATAAGGAAAAGAATTGAGACAGTAAAGTGGGAGGAGAAATTGCAAGAAGATGACCAGACCTGCCATTCTGTTCAAGACCTATGACGTTTCTTTTGTGGATTTCTTTGCCTGTGTTTGAGCATTTTCTTCATCCAGGACATCACCAAGCCACCCCACCAAAAAGGGACTGTAAATATTTCTTTTTTTTTTTTCCTATTCAATCTTGGTCAGTTTAGTTTGTTATTGTCTTTGTTGGTTCATTAAATGTGTCTAAGTTTTAAAAACTGTGTGTCATCCCTTGCTGTTGCTGTTGTTTTAAATGTAATAACAAATTGGGGCCATAACAATACTGACCAGTTTGCACATCAGGCTTAGCTGAGGAGTTTAGTTCATGCTACTCCTGAAAAACAAGGATTGGAGGGAACTTCTCCATTCGCGTTTCAGCTCTGCCTGCTTGTGAATATTCAATAGCGGATCCGGGGGTGCCATCTCGTGGTCGAGTACTGTAACTAAGTGCTTAAATTTGCATATCTATAGACGCGAGCGTCTACATCTGCAGAAAGGGGTTAAACATTTTCCATTTAATCATAGCAACATTGTATTGAAGGAAAGCGGAACGGGCACTCATGGCCAGGTCAGTGTCAGGCCCGTCCTCTTCCTGCGTCTAATCTAAGCAGTGGGTCCAAGTGTAGCTGACCCTTCAAGACTTCAATTCAGGACACAATGTTTGAATGGCTGCCCACCCAGACAAAGGCTGGCAGATTTACTCCCCGACAGAGCAAGGCTGTGAGAAGAGAGACAAATGAGGCAAGTACCACGAGAGCATAAATCCTAGGACAGGATTTGATCTGATGTACCGAGCATTCATGCGTCAGGCGAAACCGCAAATGCAGGGTAAAAACTTTTCAAAAATGAGAAACTGACCACGTCCATGGAAAAACCTGACATGCCCTTTGGAGCAGTGGTAACAAAACCTCTTCCAAGAGATCCACTGTGCTTTGAGAAAGTATTTTCCCCCTTCTTGATTTCTATTTTTGCTCAATTGTTATATTGATGTTCCAGATCATTCAACTAATTTCATTATAGGACAAAGACAATATGAGTAAAGACAAAACGCAGCTTTTAAATGATCATTTCATTTATTGTAGGTAAAGAGCTACTAAAACCAATATCATTCCTGTGAAAAAATTTTTGGCCCAGCCCCCCCAAACCAAATAGCTTATTGTGCCACGCTTAGCAGGATGGCTTGTTTGTGATTAGTGGCAATAAGTCTTTTACATCACTGTGAAGGATTTTTTGCCCACTCTGCGGTATTGTTTTAATTCAGGCAAATTAGAGGGTTTTAAAGCATGAATGGCTGCTTGAAGTCACGTCAAAAAATCTTGATTAGATTCAAGTCAGGACTTTGACGAGTCCACTCCAACACCATCTCATTTCTTTTGAGCCACTCAAAGGTGGACTTGCTTGTCATCATTGTCCCACTGCATTACTGAACCAAGCTTGAGCCATAAGTCACAAACTGGCCAGACAGTTTTCAGGAAAAAAGTCAAATTTTTGACTCATCAGTTCACAGAATATTATTCAAAAATCTTTGAGGTCAAGATGTTTTTTTTTTGCAAGTATGAGATGAATCTTTGAGTTCTTTTTGGTCAGCAGTGGTTTTCACCTTGCATCTCTCCCATGGGTATCTTTTTTGCCCAGTCACTTTATTTATTTTTTTTTATTGTGGAATCGTGAACACTGACCTTATCGGAGGCAAGTGAGGCCTATAGTTCTTTCGATGTTAGGCTGGGTTAATCTGTGAACTTCTGGGTGAGTTGTTAATGCACTCTTGGGAGGAACATTGACGGTTGGCCACGCCTGAGAAGGTTCACCATGCCTGAGAAGGTTCACCACTGTTCCAAGTTTTCTTAATTTGTAGATAATGGCTCTCACCACAGTTGATTGGAGTCCTAGAGTCTTAGAAAAGGCTTTGTAATCCTTTCCAAACTGATGGATGTCAATGACTTTGTTTTTCATTTGTCCTCGAATTTCTATACAACGTTGCATCATGTGCTGCTTTTTTTACCAACTCAGCATTGCCAGGCTGGTTTATTTAAGTGTCATTTAGAATTCTGAGGGCTGAGAGTAATCATGCGTGGGAGTTTCTGGCAAAATTAAATCTAATTATCAACTAAATTTGTTCAAATGGTCAATTTACTGACTGGGGGGGGGTGGGGCAACTGCCTTTTTCACAAGCATCTGCTATGATTGAATAGTTTTTTTTTTTCCCCTTCAACAAATAAAATCATTATCTAAAAACTGTACTTCGTGTTTTCTTGGTTTATGCCTGTCCAATATTAAAATTACTTCGATGAAACATTTGATTGTGACAAATATAAAAAAATTAAAGAAATCAAGAAGTGGGCAAATACTTTTCCACAGTACTGCACCATCCCGAATATTTCAATTAGGATTGAATTTCAATCCTATTTCCGGACGCTTGATTGTAATAAGCAGCACAGTTCACATATGCTTTCCTTAAAAAAAAATGTAAAAAAAAATACGGTTCGTTATCAGAGTATGGATGCTTATGATGACAGAAGGAAAAAAAGAAACATTGCCCTCGTCTATTGCATGTACTCAATGGGAGTTTCAATGCAACCTGAGAAACAAAAGTCATTTAGGGGTGCTTTCACAACTACAGGCCAAGCATAGTCCAATTTTTTTTTTTTTTTGAAGAATCCCCAGAAAAAAAGTCAACCATAATCAGCCATTGGCTAAATCTGTGTCAAAGAAACATCTCAATGCATCCGACATGCAAAAAAAAAAAACAAGAGTTGTCAGAAAGACAACAAAGCTCGCCGGGGGGGCAAGGTTAAAGTTTTTCTGCACGCGGACGGACGCGGACAGACGCGGACGCCGGGGGTTCGACAATAGCTCTCCGGACATTCGTCCCGGCGAGCTAAAAAGTCAGCTGTTGAGAGCATTAGACTTGCTGGCACGTCCAGCTCTGTATCATTATGCTCTGAACAGCACCCTCTAAAAATCTTCAGGTAACCATATGGCGGCTTCAAAAATGACTCAAAATGGCGTGTCTGTCAGACGACAGACCAAAAAAGATTGTGGCTGAGAGAGGCTGGCCTGCTTTGATGTAGGGAGAATGACACAGCAACACCCTAAAAAAGCCTAAGAGGGAATGAGCAGGAGAACTGGGTGGGAGACCTGGTCCAGGAGGAATGGATGGGGGGGGGTCAGGCAGAGAGGGGAGGGGTCAGGCAGAGAGGGGAGGGGTCAGACACAGAGGGGAGGGGTCAGAAGCAGGTGGAATTTGCTGCTTAATCTGCCACCCCCGAGGTAAGCGCTCAGTCCCTGGATTATCGCAGTGTAATCTGCTGCCTTGATAAGAGCGGTGATTTCTAACATGGCCGCACTGACAGACAGAGTGCACTCCTGGGGTGGACCTCCCCAGGGGAATAATAATCTCCCACAAGCAGACAGAAAAAACATTTTGTGAATAAAATCCTCCTGATAAGATTATTTATATTAAAATTAGATCATGTCAGTGCCTAGGTCTTCTGTCAGACCATTACTAAGCGGATTCAAAACGCATTTGCCAAAGATAAAATTTTGCAAGTAACACAATGGTAAAACATGTTTTGCGTAGGAAAATAAAAATCTGAACAGTCAAGTTGTAATAAGGGACTGTGTAGATAAAAGACCCCAATGATGCAGGTGTTTCTACAGTCACGCACAGTGCGCCTTTGCCTGAAACTACATCGTCCTCAAAATAAATCCTAAATATAGTCGCATGTCCTCCATCCTGTTATTCCGATGATAGATTGAACATATCCCAAGGCAGCCGGCCTTGTAATTAAAAGTAACCGCCTCTTCTCAATGACATATCAAACAGTGATTAGACTCTAAGATGGTTACGCCTCTTCCTCTCACTAGAACCAGCCAATGTATTTAGTTCCTGAAAAATGCACAAGTCAACAGTCACTCCGCAAATTCCAGGAATATGTGCATCACCAGAGACTTTGAGAGGACTTAAGGGCACAAACGGCTGCATACTAACAACAGTTTGATCCAGTACACTCTACTTGCCATAACTGTAAATGACAGCTGGCAGTAGGTTTTGTCAGTAGTTTTATCAGTCGATGCACTTCTGAGAATACAGTGGAAATGAGCATGTTCTTAAGATGATCAGAACTAATTTCCCAACTGTTTTTTTTGGGAAGATGGCAGAGGCAGAGCTCATGCTCACCCAAATCCTCCAACATTCGCGGCCGCTGTTCCCTCCCCAAACACCTTCCCGGAGCTGGGTGCCATGGGACTGTTGAAAGAGGGGGCACCCCCAAATCCCGATGTCCCGCCAAAGGACGGCGAGCCACCGAAGGAAGGTGGGCTTCCAAAGACAGGGGCACTGCCGAATCCACCACCTGGGAGAAAAGGGAGGCCACCAAAAATTGAGATACAGGAAACGCGTCAACACAGCAAAGGAAGCAAATCCAACTTAAGGCAGAATTCATCAGGCAAATTTCACAGGACTGCCTCCAGTCAGCCCTCAACTATCTCAGCCAAACTCCTTTCTTCACCTTGAGCTGTGCTGCATCATTTTAGAAAGTAAACAGAAACATTTAAATGACTTTAATCCAAACAATTCACATAAAAGCACACTCTGATTTTTTTAAATCAAGCAAAAAAAAAAAAAAAAAAAAAAAGGAACACTTTTTTTTTTTTTTTAGTACATATTCAAAAATGTCCCAAAAGTTTTGGAGCTCACCAATTACCAGGGAATCTGCACACACAGCTGTAAAATTCAGGCCAATAGTCTGGGAAAAGTAAGTCTTTGTTTTCCTTTTTCATCACTTCATCCTCCATTAAACTCTTCTTGCTGCCATTTGTAGATGCGCCTCTGTACTGCGACACTCACTGAAGGTTTGCAAAAATAATCCAGAGCCCAAGTGGTTATACTGCTAACAGATAAATGACGGTTCTTGACACAGAGCCCTCTGACTGATCTGGAACCACATGCATTCAGCTTAGACTTGTGTATGGGGATGTTAAAAAGCTTAAAAAAAAATCATTCTTCAACAGTTGCAAATCATTCTTCAACAGTTGTAAATATAATAATATGGAATGTCACATCAAAACCTGCTTACAGCAGAACCAACCTTGCCTGAATAATGAAAAACAGAAAAACTAATGTGTGTCCAGAAATTTTTGATGCCTTGTAGTGTATGCTTTTAGATTGGCCAAACACACATGATAACGTTTATTGAAAGCCTTCCCGGTGGTGCCCCTCTGCTGAAGGGCAGGTTGGGTTTAAGTTTCACGATACTTCTGAGATCACGCTACAGCAGCAACGCCACTCTCTCCAAGCCAAGCTGGAGCAAACTGAAATTTCAGCTCCAACCTGACAGATTGCAGAGATCAATAATTAATTAGCTGACTATGACCAGATAACAGTCAGCCACAAGCTGGTGAACGAGTTGCTGAGAGAGGTGGTGGCCTGATCAACAGCTGATATCTAGGAGGCAGTGGGGCAAGAGGGACTCTTAAATTGGAAAATAGGCCAAAGTGAAAAACCACAGTCGCATCAGCTAAGAATTCTGCACTTACCACTGCAGCTGAAAGCACACAAATGCACAGGAAATGAGCACATGCTTAAAAAAAAAAAAAACCCCCAATGGACACCCATGTGTAGAAACTCAGCAAAAGCACAATCAATTAAAGCTGCAAGCAGCGTTGGGACGGGTCCTCGCCCACCCGCGCACATTGAAACGGGGGCGAGACGCCTACGAGTGCCGTCGAGCATCGTCATTCGTCGGACAGTACGAGACAGAGGGAAATGTTTTATGTTGAGTTGAATGCAAACCCCTTTACCGAAATAGATTTTTCTTTTGTAAAATGGAGCTATGAGCCATGGGACCTGCTCAACGTATCTGAAGCAGATTTAATCACTGCTGTGTATTGTGGAATCTTCCCCATGCATGAACTTCGTGAAGGCAGATGAGCCGTGTCATCCTATTGCCACCCGGTGGACAGAATGTGTAGCACCATAAAGAAAAACACAGCAGATCAATGATAATCAAGAAATTAATAAATGCTTCTTCTACGTAAATCCTAGAAAGCTGAAATTTTGGGAGCATGTTCCCTGAAGACAGACAAAACTTTCATACGCTGCAACTTATGGTGAATTCAGAAGTGCGTCACTCTATATTTTTCAAAATATGAATATTCATAACATGTTAATATCTCGACAAATATTCATTCAAATGGTACCATAATTGGCATATTGTTTCTCCAAATAGAGATTATGAAGTATACCAAAGATCATTTTGATTCGATGAACAGTTTGTCCACAGCAAGAAAAAATGTATTACTGTACAGTGTATTATGTACATAATATTTTTTATCTCAAAAAGTCTTGATTGGATTTTCACGAAATCAAGTCACAGTCCAGGGAATGTTACAGCAATGATGTGTGATTTTTTTCAGAATTTCATGACATTGCAACAGGCCGTGGTGAAAGCAAAAGTGCCATTTTGGAGGATTTAGGTGGCGCTAGAGAGCCATTTTGTGTGTTGGGTGGAGAGCTTTGAGAGAGTGAATATCTTTGAAGCCACAATGAATTATTTGCAAAATTTCGTTTGTTTTCGAGCAGGTTTAAGGGGTCAGATTTAGGTTTGAAATTGCACACGCATCGAAAAATGGCAGTCAAAAGTGGCTGCGGACCCCATGTTTGACGCCTCATAAAATCCGAACCGTAGGACTTTTGACAAAGTTGTGCATTAATTTTCATCGGAAGAGTGTGCTTTGTCATCTATTAGCATTTGGGGTTGATACAATGAACGCCCTGAGAGGAGTTCGCGTTTGTTCGAGGGCAAATTTTGGCCAAATTTAGGGGATAATACAAATTTTGAGATGCAAATTGCGGACTTCCTGTTCGATTTAGGTAATGAGTGTCGATTGTTAATTTTTAGGTCTTGATGAGATGAACAATATAGTGTTGGTTACATCTCTCTATGACTTTCCTACCGGTCGTGGTGGCCGTCTAAGTGCCGATAAAATGTTCCTTGGTGGCGCTAGAGAGCCATTTTGTGACCGATGGGGATAATTTTTCCATTGTATAAAATTTTTCGCCAGACATAAGGTGTGTGCCAAATTTGGTGAGTTTTTGAGCATGTTGAGGGGGTCAAATTTGAGCTCAAAGAGGCGTAAGAAGAAACAAAGAAAGAAAGAATAAGAAACACGAGAAATACAATAGGGTCCTCTCCGAGGCCTTGCAGGCCTGGAGGCTCGGACCCTAATTACAGCAGACCTGTACCGCAGCGCTGTGAATATTGTGTCAAGAAATCGATAAAATTATGTCCGGCTATTTTTTTCATTTATCAAGTTGGTTGAAATTTCTACTGCAAATCTTGCTGCCTAGTTATCACCAAGGTTAAATCATCTTTTCCTAAATCACACAAAGACAGCAACATTCATAAGGACACCAATTTTCCAACTTGCTGTCCACAATTTCTCATACTTTAGCGCAAGAACCTTACCAACAGAACCCTACTTACTGAGGGTTCTTAATTATGCCTCTCCAACATAACCCAGCTGGCATAACACGGGTAAAGAAAATAAGAGGGTTCCACAAACTATTGCAGCACTATTTCAATGTAATGCATAACTAAAGATAACTCTGAAAACCATGTCATGTCATTTCACATGCCGGATATGCCAGTGTGAGAATTGCAAATGGCGACATTGTCCCCTTCAGTTATTTATTACAATAAATCCTCTGATGTAGCATTAAACTTTGAGCAGTATAATGACAGGGACTGATTAGCATTACAATCGCTGCTTCAAGGTATGATTAAATAAAAATTAATTGCACAATATATATACAAATTAAATTAAAATTATGAAAATGCTGAATACATGAATAATATTCTCCTCAAGAAATAATGAATTTGATGATTAAAAGAAGAAAACACTCAAGGTTAGCTTTCAAAACAGTTACGCACGTCCATTTCAGCAGGATATGACTTTACGCGGTTTGCTATATACATTAGCATTAGCAACCTTGTGCCAGATGGAAACCTGAATAATAAACATTAACGACTGCAGCCACTGCAAAACTGGGAGATTATGACACAGGCCTAAAAGAATGAGTTTTAAAATTGGCCTCCTTAAAAATGCAATAATTTTTCACCTTTGCCAGCAGGTTCGTGGAATGTGTTCGTCCAAATTATACAACAAACTGCAGAGTAAATATACACTTAACACAATAAAATCAGTCACTTTGGAAGTCAAAAAAGACAGTCAGCCAGTGATTCAAATAAGACATGTTAGAATTTCAGTGAAAGTAAGTAACGAAATCGGAAAGCCAGTGAGTGCAAGAAGGTGCTGACTCCGGGCAGGACAATATTTCTGTGGCTGAGTCAGGGCAGTATGTCAGTGGACAGGGCAGGGTCTGTGTACTGGGTTGGTGCAGCATGTACAGTATGTCTGTAGCAGTGTCCTCCATTTAGTTTTTCAATGATAGGGCAGTAATGGCAGTAATATTGCGCACTCAATCGCGCATCTTCCAGTACTTCCTAATTTCTCCAGATTTTAATAGTGGGGAACCCTGCGTTTAGAATCCTGGGCTGCGTCCTATCGTCTAATTCCTGACCACTTTTCTTTAACCTTTGTGTAAAATGCCAAGAGGTGAAGGAAAGGTGTAAAGGGGACTCTTTTACAGCTTAGGAAGAGAACCGCGCTACTAAGAGAGTCCGAATGCATTTCCACTAGGCACAGCGATCACCCGCCTCCTGCCTGTCATGTTTGTTTGTTTTTGTGATTGGCTGGATGGTCGGTGGTTGCGGAATTGCGGAATGACGTTTCCTCCTTTCTTTTCTAGAAGGATGGTTCAGTGTACCCTATAGATACAGTCGGCAACAAAAGGAACGCCCACAAAAGTAGAGCCGAGTGGAAAAGAAACCGGTCTCTGCCTTTAGCCATAACGCCGAAGAGTTGCTGTGAGCCCTTTTGCACCGCAAATAAACAAACCAACAAAAAAAAAAAAAAAATCGCCAATTAAAGTTTTACATTTCACTAAATAATGAAATGGAACCACAGAGGAGTACAAAATGGCTTCAAGCTATCAGAAGAGAGGACGAGTTTGGCAGATTATGGCGGGACTCAACAGGTCGTGTGTCTGCAGGCCTCTGAATCGGATCATTCGCCCAGTCTTTTAAAACGTATGGACAACAATCCAACCCCAGTATATCTAATTTTTGAATATATCGATCCTTGTCAGCATGCAGTAGCGACTCAAAGTACGTCATGACAACTTCTTAGCGTTAGCAAGACAAGTTTAAATTCCGGGTTTTTACAATACAGCGGATGGGGGGGAAAGGTTGTTTTCCCCCTCGGCCCGAACCAGATATGGCGTTTGTGGGCGTTCCCGTTGTTGACGACTGCATCAATGCTAAATGTGATAAATTCGGAAGCAGTGTAGCACCTTTCCAGTACATTTAAAAAATCCGAACACACTTATAATGGTGGATGTCATGTAAATACTTCCGGATGGTTTTCTAGGAGTTCGGAACTTTCCTAAGCAAAAAAAAACTATTCGGACGCAGCCTTGGAACAACGAACAAGATTTGAATGTAGCCTCACCTGAACCCACCCCCTCCCCTCAAGCCTCTGACCAAAGCCACGCTCCTTCATTCATATACACAAGTGCGAGTCTCACCGTTACCTGGCGGCAATGCTGTACTAGAATCCTCTGCGGAGCAAAGAATAGCAGCATTTCAACACATCATAGTTTTCAACCAAACTAGGCTACAAAAGCACACCGATCCACATTACCACAGTAGGAAAACATCCTGTTCTGTATATTATATACAGCAAACAACAACTGGTCGTAAAGACATGTCCGTTTATTAGAACGAGCCAGAGACGCTTATCACATGCGGATCTTAAGGGTACAAATGCAGCTGTTTGAATGCAACGCGCAAACACAGCTAAAGCTCTGGGCCAACATTTCATTATCAACCAGTATCCTATGAACTGGGCATCAGGACAAATAACAAACTAAAGCGACTATGTGGGCATATTACAAATATGCAGCATATTACGAATAACGCACCGTTAACCACCAAGGTAGCCTTGTATAATTATGTAACATTACGACACATGAAGCAAATACTCGGAACTAGTTTCTTGAGTAACCTGCTGGACGGATTGACAGAGAGCGCAGTGCGCACCTCAGACATTGCGAGTTGCTGCAGTAAACAAACGCTTCTGAAATCACTCCGCCCAGCAGAGATGTCTGCAATGTAGTTCCGGTTATGCATCTGTCTTGAAAATAATTCTGTCTCGTAATTATACTTGATTATTTTATAGTGTGGCAAATGTGCCACAAATTATCCACGAGAGCGTTTTGGAGCGGTTGGAATGCATATTTCATGAGTTTTCAAGAAGCGAGGGACTCGTTCCGTTCACTTTCGTGATGTCCATGGAGCATCTCGGGTCTCTACCCCCCAAAATCTCAAAATAACGGGCAAGGATAACTAATGGTAATGCACCTACTCATAAAACAATAGGGATTATGGCAATAGGCCAATTTGCCAAAATGTTGAAATATCCCTTTCAGAAAAGCTAAAGAGTGACTAGTGTGAAGTTCGACTTTTTCTGCCTTGTTTTATAGGGCGTTTTTGGAATTAGTTTTTTTTTTTTTTTTCAACCGGGCGGCCGACGCTTATGATTGGGCGCATACATTATGTACAGGCGGTGCTGGAAAATAAGTCATCATGATCGGGCGGCCCGCCCGGTCATTTACCATAGTGGAGAACCCTGAGGAGAACCCATGTGTATGGATGTGTCCTTGTGTCTGTGGGAAAGGTAGTGTACCTGTTTTAACTGGACTGGTGAACGACCCAAAGCCCTGTGCCGCGACGCTCCCCACTCCGGTGCTGAATGTGCCGCTGGGCTTCGACTCGCCGAAGGAGGTCGTCCCAAATCCAAATCCTTTTGCCCCGCTGTTGCCGAACAGGCTGCTGGATCCTGAGGGTCAGACAGAGGGGTTTCACCAGAACCTTAGGATTCCCCGACCAGAACTCCCATCCCACAGCATCACTGTCCAAAAACACAGCTCTCTCTCCAGAACAGACACTAAGTGAAGTCACCAGATCAAGTCAAACACAAGTCAAACAAGTCAAACCACACAGCGCATCATATGTGGACATTAAAAACTATAAAGATAAACAATTCACAGTGGTGTTCTTACAAATGAAATGAATAGTACTGCAATATCAGATATTGACTAATACATGGTGAATGGTGTGACTGCCATCGCGTTAAGTGTTTGGATGTCCTGATATTTTACAAATGTACATTCCAGGATAGAAATGTTATATTTCAAGTATATTGTTGAAATGCACAATTTCACAGTAACCTTGGCTATTAATAATAATATGCAAATGAGTCTTAAGCCCTATCCTAAATCATGACTGGATTGGTGTGCTGATTTGCTCATAGAAAAGTATGTCATGGGCCAGAATTATGCAAAATTTCAAGGGTCTACATCCAGACCTAAGCGTGTCCTTAAGTGTCAAAATTTTGGAGGCAGTGGGGCAAGGGGTAAACACGCACAAGCTCAGCCAACGGAGGATGGGCTCTCCCACTGAAGTGGGGTTTTTCCTGAGATTTTTTTCCTTTTTTTTTTTTTTTAAACCTCGCTAGCCATTTCGTGTACTTGGACTAGCATCTTCCCTACTCCTATTCAGTAATGCGTCTTTCTGACAGTTTTTCAGCAAAAAGCGTGATATAAACAAACATGGACTGATGCTGAATGGAAAATCCCATTTCTGACCCTGTGAGTCACTTATGCTTGAGGATATTGTGAAATTACCCTGATGGGACCATCCCAGAATCACTGGTTCAGAGACCTCCAGCCATTCTCTCTTGTAGTTTTTCTGTCAGTTAAGCAATCATAAAATGATCACATCTGAATAACAAATCATTTCACCATGACTAATTCAGGAACCCTTCTCCTTGAGGACACAGTATTCAATTTTGCACAGACACCAAAGCCTCAAAGGTAGAAAAAGACACTGGCAGAAAAAGACACAAGAAGTTCAAAACAACAAAAAGAAAATGAAATAAACAAAGCAAATTAACCAAGACTATCACAGATAGCACCGTCAATGCTGTACCGATGTAAGAGAGTCATTATGAGGCTAAGGTACTCCCCCAGATAAGTGAAGGTGACTTGCCAGGATTTTATGGTGCCTGTTATTGCCGATGCCTGGCTAGGGCATGATATACAGGGAAGATGGCAATCTCTGAACCGTTGGAGGAAATGAGATATCGCCCTCCGCGTATTTAAGTGTGCCAGCATTACCATCAGATAAAGTCTTTACATTGCAACCAACTGCAGACTGAGGAAGATGATACAGAACAGTACTAGTGACCTTCATGCACAGTATCATGGATCAAATCTGAAGTCTTCTTTATCCCTTTATCAATCAGCATCTACGGGGGGTGGGTGACAAAGCTTGTTGCAAAAAATGTATTTGGGATAAAAGTATTCAAGTCTCCATATTCAAATTGGCAAAGTTGAGTGCCGCAATAGCACCTTTCAGCAAGAGTAATACAGTACTGTGCAAAAGTCTGAAGCACCCTAATTTACTTTTATTTTCATTTGATTTTGGACGTTTAATTTTCTTTTCCATATTAGTGGTATTGTAGATAAAAAGCATATTTGAAGCACTGAATGTTTATTTAAAAAAAAAAAAATCAAAAGATCATATTTCACTAAATACAGTGCAAATGCTACGCCATGACAGAGCACAGATCCAAACATCACCAAGGCTGCCTGGGAATACTTGAGGAGACGGACTCAAGTGAGACTGTGAGCCTGCAGAGGAACTGTGGCTTTTTCTCCAGTATGTTAGAACAACCCAACAGCCAGAAATCTTAAAAAAAAATAAATACAAAACTGCATACCAGCATCCCAAATTTTTTGGCAAAGTGTAGTTAGACCAAATATTGATTTCAGTTTGTTTGCAACAGTTCACAGCACTTTACAGTACATTTTTCAACATTTAGAAACCTTGGATTGAATGATTTTTGGAAGTACCTTCACCACACGGAATCGCGTTAAATGTGCCTAAAACTTTTGCACAGTTCTGTATCCAAATGACCAGACGTGCAGTTATAATTTAAACAGAGCGGAGTGCTGAATTAGCATAAAGTGCAATGTTTAATACAATGTAATAATTGGTGATGATATGTTCATTGAAGCCCACAATTATTGACTAAGGAATCGTGGACGGTGACAGAGGGGTATCTTACCAGGCTGATTAGCGTGCCCAAAGCCTGAAGTGGACGTGGCACCAAACGGGTTCTTATTTGCCGCGTCCTCGCTGGGTTTGCCCCCAAGGCCGCTGAAGAACCCGCCGCCCGTCGCAGAAGCGCCCGCTGCACCACTCGCTCCAGAGCCAAACAGCCCCCCACTGGAGCTGGACGGCTGTGTGAAAGGACACACACACGCGCACGCACACACAGACAGACAGACAAACGAATGCATTTATGAGTAAACATTCACAAAAAGACAACAGAGACAGTGGTAAATAAGTTGTATAGTTCGACCACACAAGTCATCTTCAAACAGAGGAATGCTGCTGGGCAAAGTGGGAAATGCATTCAGAGTCAAAGACGTGTTACCTGTCCAAAGACTGTGCTGGGGGGGTTCTGTTGGCCAAACACGGATGGGGTGGGTGTGCTGCCAAAAGCTGGAGGGGAGAGAGTGCAGGTAAATGAGTCACATTCACAAACACACAAATCAACTGCCTTCAAGCAGCTGTGCGCTCTCTCTGAGACCGTACAACCACCAGGTCCTGCGGTCAGTAGTTTAACCCATTTCTCGCCGACTCTTAGGGCACATGTTCAAGGGTAGCTCGGTATTTGGGCAGGGGTTGCACTAACCTGAAATATGTGTTAGCCACAGTGGCTACCTGACTCTCCATTTCTTTTGCCACATTAGAGGTCTCCAAGGACTGTGGCTAACCAGATCCAAGAGGTGTTAGCCACATTATTTTGACAGATATAAAGGCATGATAATGAATAAAACAAGAGGCCAGTAGGCCTAGAGAGCTCCGCTAAAGATGAGTGAAATGTTCGTGTCATAACTTAATTTCAGAAATCCTTGAAAACTATTGCAATACTAACACACATGACACATTTGGTCACCAGAATGTGTTGTGAACCAGTTTCGTGTCTCAATTTCTGTAGTTTAACAGAACCACACTGCAAATTGCATCATTTATTTCAATCATCTGACCAGTAAGCAACACTAACAACCAACAAATACACACCAGACCTCTTGATGAGATATTATAGGGGACCTATGATGCTGATCAGTCTTTTAATACATATTAGTAATGTTAAAATGTCTGATGTCCATACTCAACCTCTGAAAAGTTTCTAAACATAAGATACAGGGGTTTTGCCATAATCCAACAGCGTGATTTTGTGAACATGATTTCCTCTCTGAACAGCTCATCCCGAGATCTTCACAAGATCTGGGCAAAACCTGAGGTCAGGTTGTGCCGTCCAATTAATACAGACCTAGCCAGAGCCAACCACGGAGCTGGACCTGCCCACACAGGAAACTATTCTAGCAGGCACCAACAACGGCAGATCATACTATTCCTTAGTAGCCTCTACACTTTTGATAATACAATAGAAGAATGGCAGATCACTTCAGGTGCAGTTTTGTCAGCATTTCTCCCAAAGCTGCTTGTCCGTTTACTTTTGGATGCGGAGAAAAACAAATATTTCTCTTCCAAAAGATGATGCCACCAGAAATCAGTGGGTAGCTTTTTTTTGTTTGTTGGCAGCAAACAGCCACGGCCAAAGGGATCGTTAGCTGCTTCTGCTCAGCATTTCACCAAAGACGGGTTTGTTAATAAAGGATAATTCGACACAGGATAAGCGTTTCAGCTGCTTCTCAAACCTGGAACAGCTGCAGCGATCAAGCGCTCGGAGCCACAAGCTGTAAGTAACTATATAATGGCAAATAATCTAAGTGAAGCTAACATGTTACGGGTGGCTAGCAGGACCGCTAACGATAGTTCACACTAACAATTGGCCTCAAGCACAGGCTTTCTAAAATATCTGAAGATAAATCCTAGATTGGTCGTGACTGTCCGTGACTCAGAGACACAGAAGCTGTAAGTTGCTTTTCCTGCTTAAGCCAACCTGACATGATAGCCAGTTGATTGTGGCTGCAGCACTGCGGCTAACGTAGCCAAGTTACTGATGCTAATGTTTGTGCCCTAAATATGCAAGAGTGATATCCGGGGAAATTCTACAGAAGGTGTGTGAACATAAACCTCATTTGAAGCTAACTTTTTATACTTGTTTGTGATTTGGATGCTTGCTACAACTGTCCATGGTCACGGAACTTGCTGTCTGTAAAATCTGTATTGCAAGGGTTTGTCTCTGTGGTTCTTATGACCGCTCGGTTACCAGCTAGTTACCAGTTAGTTCGCTTGCCGTGATAATTGAAAATTCTCCTGGTTAACTTATATGCAATAATTCTGATCAGTATGCTTGTGTTCCTTCAGTAAGTATCAATGTGGCAGTTTCATCATAACGTTGCCTAATTGTTGCCACTACAGATCGTGATCGCTTTACTTATCCATGACCTGGATCAGCCGAATACTTCACAAATGTTTGGGCAAACCCTCTGGTGCTACCATGAAAGCAAAGCGAAACACAGAAGCTCTACCGTGTCTGGTATAACAAATGATTTGTCTGCAGTACCGTGACATAATTTCATCACCCTTTAGAAGTTGTGACTAATAAAAAGCCGAAAAAGGTGGAGATTAAACAGGAAATTCTTTCCAGTAGTAGTGATCGATTCGCTAGCTCCACATAAGCAACTTGTCCATGCTAACGGAACTTGCGTTCAGTAAAACCTGTATTATGTTCATAACATAACCAGAGCTCCTCTCGCTGTTTTGTACTATCCATAAAGCTGCTTTCACATCAGACGCAAAACAAATTTTTCACACGACTGATTACATTCAAAGCAAAGATGCGAATACACGCATTATCAGTGTTTTCCCCAGAAATAAAAAGAAGGGTTTACATTTTGTTGTGAAATATGAAGTTGACATAGGGGCGCGCGCAAACTCGGGGGGTCCGGGGGCATGCCCCCCCGGGAAAATTTTGTATTTCTAGAGCTAAAATGGCGCATTCTGGGAACATCTGAAGGTATATTTTGATCACAAAATTCTTCCCAAAATGTTGGAATTTTCTGCACAAATGGAAGAAAAAACAGGTTAAACTCAGGTGACTCAAAAGAGCCACAACTTCCCAAGTAAAAGTGGGAGGACTAGTTTATTCTCCAATACTTGGCACAAGGAATAATGGGAAACACTATGTTACATGAATTCAAATACAATGTGATAACAATCTGAGAAATTAAATGTTCAGCCTCCTGTTCTTTTGGGCCGCCCACTTGTCTGCCGCAGCCTCCAACCACATGTCCCGGACAGGTGGGCCCTCAACGGTCACTTGTACTACCGGTACTTGTACTAGGACGACTGCATTTTGCTGTGATTGCGCCAGAGGGTATTAACTCAGCATCCAGGGTCCGTTTTTTCCTGTTATTTTATTATTATTACTGTTTATTAACAATTATTTATTGTTATTACTGGCTGCTATTTTTCTCGCTGACATTATAATTAGTACATGTGCAGTGTCGTGCGTGTTTGTTATTGTTGTCACGCTTCGATGATGTCAATCACTGACCGCGATACAGACAGTTCATGGAACTAAGTAAACACGTGTCTGCTGCATGCGCGCACTGTCGCAAAAGGCGGGATCACAGATGCCGCACTAACGTGTAGCGTCACAGGACGTCCACATACACTACTAGTACTATTTAGCGATGGCGAAAACCCGAAATTTTCTTGACCGACCACCGAGCCTCATCAGCCGGTTGAAAATGGTTAACCGATTAGTTTAAAATATGCTACGCTATTTGAAATAGCCATTTCGAGCCGCGCCTGCAATTTCGCAACTCTGTCGCATCTCTCTGCAGCTCTGCCTCCAGCTCTCACACACTGCTCCGGCGCCGCCCTTCCACTCACGTCACTTTTTTTAAATTCCCTACAGCGCGAAACATGAGTCCCGCAAACGCGGCGCTGAGGAGCTTGTATGTAATTGGAGGACAAATGGCCCCTTAGTTTCGAAATGGTTTGGATACAAGGTGATCTCGTTGAAAATAAAGGCGTTTGTCTAGCGTTAGAAGCTCATTTGAAACATTGCCGCGGGTCATTTAAGAAAATGACAGCTCCGAAGTGACGCCGCTTTAGTTTGAGGTAGTGCTAACAATAATAAAGAAAGATGATCATCATCACCTTATCTGTGACCATTGATGATCCTTCCTGAAATGTAGATGTAATGCATTTCCAAATCTAAGCCCATCTTATGCGGAATGTTGCCTAATGGACTGCAACACGGTAAAACCAATGGATAAAACAGGCACCTTCAGAATACGTAAAAGACACACCGGCCAAGACAGGTCTAACTCACTGTGTGCCTTCTAATAACGGACAGAACAACTCTTTTCCATTAATTCTTTTTGAATTAAATTTTGTGATCAGGGATTGACAATTGTGCCACGAAAATATAACTGCGTGGACAGAAATTTATTAAGGTTTATTAAGTACAAACAGACGAGTTATTAAAAATTGAGTGTTGAGGGATCATTGGTTCACACAAAAAGATCTTGGAATGAGATGGCTAACTGTAGTAGTGTTTAGTCCACGGTCCATAATTGCATAATTTCGAGGTCAACCTTTTTTTTTTTTTTTTAACCGACTACCGACAACTTTGATCGGTTAACGTTGATACGGTCAACCATCGGTTAAACCCTCATCGGTGAACATCCCTAGTACTATTACCAGACTAGTATCATGTGCACATCATATTAACCCTGTAAGACCCAGACATAGTAAAACATTAAAAAAAAAAATATTCAACCTCTTAGATGGTGTTGTAGGAGGCCTTTGATGATGAAAATGAAGTGTTTGTAAAAAATTTTTGTTTTTGTAAGGTTTTATGGGAACGTTGTAATATTACAACGCTGGGTGAAATGGGTAGCAGAATTTCCTGTAGGCTATCTGTACTCATTGTCTGAACAGAAAGGTACAAATGTTTGTACCTCAGTAAAAAACACTAAGGGTTCATTTGCATGTTTGATTGCTTATTACTTAGCCACAGAACAGTATATAATATGAATAATAATAATAATAACATTAGTCATATTTTTATGAATGAAATATTTTATTTAAAAACAAATAAAAACAGGAACACGCGCATGCATGTAGGCAAATATGTACACTATAGAAATATGTACAAGGGGTATAAGGAGTAGTAGGTTGGGGAGTAGTGCAGTAATCAATTACAGTGATAGTTCCAGAAACAGTCCCTGTCCTCTGAAAAGCACAGACGAACATCACACTTGCGGCATTGTGTGTTGGTATACCCTTTAGAGCAATGTCTGCAGCGCCCTCTCTTTGTCTTCATTGGGAAATGTCCAATGAGGTCCTTGCGTGCATCCAGTGGCGGGTGTGCACATGGCCTCTTCTGTGGGACGCTGTTTGGACTCCCATCACCCGAGGATGGTCTCTTCTGTCCATTCGAAGGGCTGCCTGTTGTCACCATCCGTCTTTCTGGGCTGCCTGAAGATGGTCGTCCCCTCTTTAGAGTTTTGACTGTGTCCACCAGAATGAGAGAGGATGCTAGCTCTGCCTGGAAATGTCTCAGGTTCAGTGTCTCTTTCTTGGAGATCTTGAGAGCTTGGCAGTCCCGCTTGTAGAGGAGCCAGGCGTTGACCACAGCGAGGGTGATGGTGTGCCAGAAGATGTACATGTACCAGCGGCGGGATTTCAGGGAGAACTTATATTTGGCTGTAAACGAGTCCAACAAATCCACACCTCCCATGTATGTGTTGTAGGTACCCACAATGTACGGCCTTTCAACTTCAACGTAGGTCTTGTTGGGTTTGTCCCAGCGTTGAATCTTCTGCACTGGTTCTGTTCCAGCAAAGGATGACACAAGTGTGACCGCTCTGTTGTCATACCATTTGACAGCACAGATGTTGTGTTTCACCTCCACTCTGTGGTCAAAGGTTCCTCTCCCCTTCTTTTTCAAGCTCTTCTCGTCTTCTAGGTTACAGTTGGGTAGGCGCACCTGCCTGGCTGTTCCCACATAATGGATTCCACGATCAAGGAGCTTCTCTATCAGTGGAACAGAGGTGAAGTAGTTGTCTGCATAGATTTTGTAGTTCTGACCTTCTGGCAGTGTTGAAGCAAGTTTCATCACGACATCACCTGACAAACCAAATTCAGACTTGGCTCGTATTCCGTTGTTGCTTCCTTGGTACACATCAAAGTCACACATCATGCCAGACGTTCCAGCTCTCACCAATACTTTGAAGCCCCATGGGTGTGGCTTGCCTCGCATGTATTGCTTGATGCTGCTGAATCTCCCCTTGAAAGGAATCATCATTTCATACACAGAGTTGTGCTCTTCTGGTACCACCTGCAGGCACATCTCTCTGAATGAATTAAGCCATGGTCTGATTTTCCAGAGTTTGTCCCTTTTGTCTGTGTCTGACACTGTCAAGTTGTTGACTAAATGCAAGAATGTCAACAGAGACTGGAATCTGTTGCGTGGCATCACATCAGCAACAGGGGCGTGCCGTGTGTCTGTCTCCCAGTACATTCGCATTCCAGCCATTTGTACTAGGCCCATCTTCAGGTACATGCCCATCATTTTTTCCATTTCCTTTTTGTTGGTGTTTACGGATCTTCTGGTTGCTTGAAAGCTGTACTCATTTGTGTTCCTTGTGAGTGACTCAATCATGTCTTCAGACACAAATTGTCTGAAGTATTCGAGTGGTGTGTGGAGGGAAGGCACTTCTTCGGTGAGAGGTGGACCAGAAAAATCCGTATTAGGGCTGATGTAATGTTTTTTCTGCCAGCGATATCTATCACGGGTCTTGGCATGTTTGGCCGGTTGGGGCTCAGTGTCCACATCAGCTGGGCAGTCAATGGGTGGATAGTTTTCTTTGTCCACTTCTACATGGGCTTCATCATCTGAGTCTTCATCGGTTTCATCAAAGACTATGTCCACATCACTCTCTCCATTCTGGACAGCATCAATGACATCCTGCACAGTGTAGTAAGGCTTTCTCCTTGCTGAAGACATTCTGAAATTAAAAAAATAAAATGGAAATACCTTTAGTACATGGGTGGTGGGGCAAAGTGTTTACACTTTTCACTAAAGTATCCTATTTACACATTTCACTAGTCACACAATACTGTCTGGCCAACCTATTGTTCTCTGATTATCAGGTGAGAATGTTCAGGAATGTGGAATTATCATCCTAAAAGAAATGCATGCCGCATTCCTTTTAGGATGATAATTCCACATTCCTGAACATTCTCACCTGTTCCACCAGCTGAGCCACAGTGTCCAATGCAACAGGCATCCCCCAGTATCCCCCCAGAACTAACTGCTTTGATTAAGAATTGAGCCAAAATAATGGGCACATATGCACAAACAGAATGGGAAACTGAACTGTTGAAGGTCATTACTATAACATTATAAGCAGTAGAAAGTGATATGCTATTGCAATATATTTTGTAATTCAGCTTCTAGTACAATGGGTTCCAAATAGTATTGGATTGGAAATTAAAGTAAAAATAAATATACAGCCTACATAATATATAATAAGGTCTGGAATGTGTATATATATTGTGAAAACTAGAAGGTCCCCTTCAAAATGTCTATTTAGACTACACTTAGCCAGGTATGTTGTAAACTTACAACATGGCTATTTTGACTACCACACTCTCCCAGTGTTGTATAATTACAACGTATATACAACATGCTCTAATTTACATTTGAGGAATGCATTTCACAATAACTACATATGTACATGTTCTAGACAGTGTAATGATCACCAAAAAAAATATTAAAGGCATTTTACTTACTTAAATCAGATAAATCCAGTCCAATGAAACAAAGTGTTGTTCCTCAGCCAAAGTTTTGCAGCTTGTGAAAGTTCTGGACCTGTGGGCCGGACTTATATACAAATGTCCTATCCAATAGCATTGTGAGACTGAACAATAGGACCCAATGACTATGCTAATGTGAGAAAACAACAAAAAAAAAAAACATTAATACCTTTTTTTGGAAAAAATAAAAATGTTGTAATTCTGCAACGTCGGGTCTTACAGGGTTAATTAATACACAATATGTATCATGTACACTTACCGTCCATACATGTATACATTACACATGCGGATCCCTCAAACGCAGAAAAACCACAACCAGCTTTGTTCTTTTATGGTTATCGTACCGATACCTGTGTAAACACCGCGGGTATGATTGGTAAACAAACACCTGCGCGGGCCGCGGCTGCCGTGATGAGTGATGGTCCAAGAGACACGGAACAGCATGCAATTGACTCAGGGCACCACATGGGACTTGTATCGGGGGAAAATCCTGGGGAAAATTGTCTTCGTGCATATTTTTTTTCAAGCGTCTCGGCATTCATAAAAGCGTTTCGGCAAAACTTGATGCATATCGGCGATAAAAGAAATGTATCGGTACCGATACGCTTAAACACTTTGGGGAAAACACTGATTATGTATGGGCGCGTTTAGCAGCTTTCACACTTGACACGAAACTAATTTTTTGCGCGACACGTTACATTCAGAGTCATGACCGCTTATCAGCTACTGCATGCAAGTTTGCACGCTCTGCTAATTAAAAATGCTCCTGGTTAACTTATATGCAGCAATTATGATGGTATGCTTGTGTTTCTTCGGTAAGCATCAATGTGATATTGCCTGATTGTAGCCACTACAGTTGAAGCTAACTGGAGAGGTGCAGTTAAACCAGATGTAGGTTTTGCAAAGCTTGGGGTGCGTTTTTGGGTGCTTGTGAAACGATCGCTTTACTTATCCACGACCGGGGCCTGATACTTCTCCAATTTCTGGGCAAGCTCTCTGATGCCATCGGTGAAAGCAATAGGGAAACACACAGGCTATAACCTGTCTGGTATAATGAGTGATTTCTCTGCATTGCCGTCGATTGAATATTTAATTCTTTCCTGTAAAAGTGATCGATTTGTTAGCTCCACATAAGCAGCTGTTCACGCAAACGGAATTTACGATCTGTAAAACCTGTATCATGTTCATGACATAACCGGAGCTCTATCTAGCTCTCGCACACTATCCATAACGCGTCTATTTTCTACGAGCAAACGCTGGTCATTCCCACTCAGTAAGTAAACCATTACCACGGGCAATTTCCGAAAAGGCCATTTAGCCTGGAGCTTTTGCCCCTCCGTCATATACCAGCGCAGAAGCTGTTTGTTACTCCACCCTACCAAATAACACAGTTATGCATACGAACCAGCAGGTCCTTATAATACACAAGAAAGCAGTCCATAAGCTGTTGGTCCACTTTTCACTGCTCCTCAGTGTCCATGTTTCCCTCAACTCAAACCCACCGGATTTCTACGGTCTCCGGTCTACAAGAGGGTATGTCAACCCGTTCTACAAATGTGTCTGTATGGGGTGGATTCTAGCTTTCCCTGCATCCTAGCTATAGAGTAGAAAAAACCGCTGTACTCATCACTGATGCCGTAGGTAAATGGCAAATTCGTGATTGAGCTGCCAGACTTTCACACTGCATCCTCCACTTTCGCCGCTGCTGTTTTTAGAACAAGTTCATTTCATTAGGTCTATACACATGTACTGCGTTAGATTGCGGAACTTCCTCGCCGATTCTTTATCAGGTGGCAGACGTGTCTCACGTTTCACTCTGGGGAGGCGGACCCAGAAACACTGCGTTCTGCAGCATTGTCCCGCCCGACTCAGCCCTCCACTGAGCTGACCCGTCAGAAGTAAGTGGGCACACGGGGAGTGGGGGCCACAGCGGAAGAGCCACTCCAACGAGGCATTTCAGGCAGAGACTACAATGGATACAATTGGGGTTTTTTTTTAGGACGGCAGTATGAGCTAAATCAGGACACTGTTTTGGACTCTGAACAATTAGGAGTACTCTACGAGAGTTCAAGATCAACACATAACCTTGGAAATATAGCAAAATAGGCCTCCTTTAATGAAAGACCAAAAAGATTAGCACAAACACTGATTCTCTCAGTCCAAAATGCTGAATTTGTCAAAAACCAGGGTGTAGAATTTCCTCATTTTCGCAGGGGATATTGATAACATCATGAAGAAGGCTCCCAGCAAATTAGACAACAAGTTATTAGACAGTACTAGAGACATTAATGAAAGACTGAAAAAATTAGCACAAACACTGATTTTCTCAGTCCAAAATGCTGAATTTCTCAAACACCGGGAAGTTGAATTTTCTAATTTTCACAGGGAATCATCAGAACATCATAAGGAAGGCTCATACCAAATTAGAAAGAAAATTAACAGACAGTTTTTGAGACATTCAAATTTGAAATGAAAAGTTGATGCCGGACGGACAGACATACAGACGCCAGACGACTCGGCACGACGAAAGAAAAAAACATACAAACGAACGCATGCACACACACATACTTGCAGGCTGGCCAAAGCCGAATCCACTGGAGGTCGTGGTGGTGGTGTTGCTGCCGAACATGGAACTCTGCCCGAAGCTGGAGCTCTGCTGCCCAAAGGCGGGGGTGGTTCCCTGTCCAAACAAGCCTGTACCACCACTGCTGGTCGTCCCGCCACTGCTGGTGGTCATGTGACCAAAGGAGAAGTTGCTGGCCGAGCTGGTGTCGGACGAGCCGAAAAGACTGCCGCTGGATGCCGTGGAAGCTGATGCTTGCTGCCCAAACCCGGGACTCGATACAAAGGCTGACTGGCCAAAGCTGAAGGTGCTGGCTCCGCTGGAGGAGGGCTGGCCGAACCCGCTCGGCTGTCCGAATGCAGGTTTGCCAAAGCTCCCTGCTGGCGCCGTCCCAAACACAGTAGACCCAAACCCAGAGGTGGTGCTGGGAGCCGGGGATGGGGTGGAGGAGGGGGCGGAGACAGAGGCAGAGTCAGGAGAGGGCGCAGGGGCAGTAGAGGGGGTGGGGGCAGAGTCAGTAGAGGGTGCAGGGGTAGTAGAGGGGGTGGGGGTAGGAGAAGGGGTGATAGCAGGGGCAGGAGAGGGAGCAGGGGCAGTGGACGGGGCAGGGGCAGGAGAAGTAGCGGGGGGAGGGGCAGGAGAAGTAGCTTGGGGAGGGGCAGGAGAGGTAGCGGGGGGAGGGGCAGGAGAAGTAGCTTGGGGAGGGGCAGGAGAGGTAGCTTGGGGAGGGGCAGGAGAGGTAGCGGGGGGCGGGGCAGCAGAGAGAGCCACGGCAGGGTCAGTAGAGGGGGCAGGAAAGGATGCTGAGGCAGTAGTGGGGAAAGGGGCAGGAGAGGGGGCGGGGACAGGGGCAGGGGCAGGCTGTCCGAACACGGTTGCTGGGCTGACGGTGGTGCTAGCAGTGAGGGAAGGGCTGGAGGCTGGAATGGGGGATGGGGCAGAGAGGGGTGCGGTTTCCTGGACAGGGGTGGCCCCAGATGAAACTGTAGTGATGATGGTCGTGAGAGCGGAAAGTCCAAGAGTGGTGGAGACTTCTTCCACCTGGGTGAAGATGGAGCCTGGCAGAGTGGACGGAGCCGGGTCACTGACGGTCGCCGCCGCTGCAGATTCTGGGAGCTCAGCGCTGGAGCTGGAGTCTGGTGCAGGGGTCAGCTCTGTGGGAGGGGTCACAGGGTCAGGAGCAGATGAAGGTGGGGGGGACGGAGTGTGGGCTGGAGATGGTGACAGATCCTGATCTGGGGGCGTTGGGGAATTTTCTGGAGCCGTGGTGGTGTCTGCAGCGACAGACTGGGCCAGGGTCGGCATGGAGATGCTCTCATCTGTTGGGGGTGGAGTCACGGCAGGAGGAGTCGGGGTTTGAATGCTGGGTTCTGCAGGGGGCAGGGTCTCTGTAGCAGGCGGGGTGGCCTCAGTCAGGACCTGTGGTGGGTCAGGGTCCTCATTGGCCGCGGAGGGGGCGGTGGAAAGAGAGCCGGCCAGGAGGCTGCCGAACGACAGGGCAGGGGAGGTGCTTGGCGGCAGTTTGGTGGCTGCAGCTGATTCTGGCGGTTTGAAAACCCCGGATGACAAAATGGCAGTGGAGATGCTAACGTTAGGCAGGTCTGAATCTGCATCGTCCGGAGTCGGCTCAGCCGGCCGACCCTGCAGGAACGCCCCGCTGAAACTGAACTCCGCCCCATTATCCAGTGGCCCAAAGCTGAAGCCAACACTGGATGGACGTGGCTGCTCCTTCGCCTCGTCCTCGCCCTGCCCCACGCGGAGGCCCGAAAATATGCCCAGTGTCTCCCCGCTGCCGCCTGCCCGGGGAGGCTGGGGCTCCACCCTCAGCGCCGCACCCTTGGGCGGCTCAGCTGACATGCTGGGCGGGGGAGTGGGTGTGCTGGTGCGCCCTAGGGCCGGGGAGGCAGATTTCGGGGTGAAAGGGAACGGTCCCTCACCGAAAACCACCTTTCCACTGCTGCTGAAGGAGAACTTATTCGGCTGGCTGACCTCTTTACCTGTGAAGACCAACATTTAAACAGATGCAGTTCAGGATGTAACGAAACCACTTTTTTCAGACTAAGTATGTGTACTCACCTTTGGGACATGCCGATACAGAGTACCAAATGTGTACCTCAATAATTATATAAACCACAAGGAAATATTGGCATTGAAAAACTCCATTTTAATCACATTGGTAGAAATATCTAGATGTCAAGTGTTTGATTAGGTTATTAGCCTTGAACAAACTAGCTTTTGTCCCTCTTCCCAATATCTTGGCTGAAACAATGTTCCATTTTGCATATTTATTTACCTCACTCACTTATTAAAACATCCACACAGCCTCAATATTTTTTTTTTTTTACCTCATTGGAAATTTAAGTTATACTTTGTAGTTATATTGAAGTGTGTGTGATGCTGCAAAAAGCTTTGAATTTCTTACCAAGTCTCTGTCACATCTTATTCACTTGCTATTGTCATAGCACTGTCAACAAATTGTTACACTCAAATCAACTTAAATTATGAATTAGTGCTTCGGTCCTCACTTGCCGGCATAACTCTGGAGGCATTGAAAACGTTGCAGTTTTCTCTAAATTTTCTCTCAGAAGCTGCATTACCAATTTAATGGCCGAGTCTCCATGGCACGCAAGGTCGTGCTGACCGGACACCCAGGCTGCATTTGAATTTTCTAAATTGCAATGAATTTTTCTCATCAATGGACATGAACCGGAAAAGTTAGGCAGGTAGCCATGACAAGGAGCACCCGAATTGTCTATTTCATGAAGGGGGCAGTTACCCCCTTAGTTGCTTCCTTTCAGCAAGAAGATACAGGACCAACCTCGAAAGAAAGGAAAGATCGTATCCAATAATGGCAGAGCATTCCTATCTGGCACATTATCAGTTGGTTACAATTATCACTGACGGGACTAATCCAATTTTCTGGCAAGAAACGATGCACAGCTAAGTGTGTCACGAAAACAGACGTTTGGATCCTTAGGCACGTAAACGCAAATATGACAACCACAATTATTAAACGTTAAAATTTTTCAATAAATCCACATTTTCATTCCAGTGACATTGTTAAGTCACCCACAACTTTGATGCTTCGCTTATGAAAACTTCTTTCCTCAGCCTTTCTACTGTCTGTTTCCTCATCGTCTGCCCTTTCTAGGCTCTTAAATACTTGCAACCGAACAAACATGAGGTGTAAAAATGTAATGGTAAATTAAAATTTGCTGTATTGCCTTCACAAAACATTTACATTAACAGTTGCACGGGTGAAAAATTTTTGTTAACAGATTATCAAAATTCTGTTAGTTCAATTCCGACTTAGCAACTGGGAGAGAGTACGGCCAGTTGGCCAGTATGCCTTAATGTAATCGGTTGACCGTTAACAAACAACAATGATATCATTTATACCAAATATCACGGATGAGTACATTTTTACATTTCAGGAAACTGAAACTCCATGAAGACAGGCTAGGGAGAAGGGGCAGTAAAATCAGGAGAGCTGAAAGGCGTGAAATACAGATCTGACTATTTCATGTGCATTACAATGAGTTTTCTTGATAAATCTGGTTGTGGCACGTGGCAAATACGGACCGCTGCGGGCTCAGTGTAGCTGTACTGACATTTTGGGATTTTGGGTACATACAGCAAATAGGTTAGTATGTTTATGGACCTTGTTTATTCAGCTTCCTCATCAATAGCAGTGAACAGCTGCACTGAAAGGAGAACATGCAAGTGACAAGTGTTTTTCGTGAAAGAAAATTCAGTGAAGTCCAGTGAGGGGTCAGGGGAGATCACACTGTTCAAGAACACGTCACAACGTTACACCATTCAATAATGAATTGAAATAAAGGCCTAATTAATTATGGATGGGAATATTTCATCAGAGCCCTTCTCGCGCTCAGGGGCCCCATGAAACGCTCAAGCGAGCGGAAAACGTAACGCCCCAACCCGCCCTCTTACCTTGAGAGGCCACGCTGCCCTGGGATGCCGCAGCAGACGACGTGCTCAGAGAGGTGAACGAAAAGCTTCCGGCAGGTCTGCCAAAATAAAGGAAAGCCTGAATTATAACGGAGACGAGGACACTGAACGGTTTGAAGCAGTTCTCAATGAGCGCTGCTCGAGAGTTCAACTGGGCTCGACTGGAAGAGACGGACAAGAGCTGACTGCATCTGGGTCGCACAAATAGATCAAATAACTTCCTATTGGCGTAATTCAGCCGTCATTAATTCAGGACGACTACGGACATGAAATCCTGGAGTCAGGAAGTTTAACTCCTGTAGTGCTTTTGTTCCAAACATGACCTGGAACACTGGATCTCAACAAGCATAACTTTTAAAATTTCAACCCCCCCCGATTATAAAGGATGCAAATTAGTAAATCTTTGTGATTATAATGAAATAAGGAGGAGGACCTCATGTTTTTGAACCAAAATTTCAGATTGTACTCCTAGCCCATGGCGCTGCAGCGCTGAAATGCTGAAGTACTTAGACAGGTGCAAGCCCATAGAACCATCTAGTATGGTGTTTGCAAAGCATACATTCCCTACAAAACAACTCTACTCACAGGAGCTCAGCTGAAAAGGACAGACACAATATTTTGCCAATTAAAGCAGGGTGACCCACAAGGACAGATATGGCAGAATACCCCTGCATTTTACTTCAAGTGAAATCTTTTCAGTGAATCACCATTTGGGCTCACATTGCCTTAGTCAGACAGGCCAACGACTGAATACTAATTCAGGCCTGAAACAGGAAGTGGTCAGTTTCACACAGGAAGTGCTGTGTCTGGGGAAAAAAGACACTCACGAGGCAGAAAATGAGAAAGGTTTTGTCGTCGGCTCTGAAAGGGAGGGGGTGGAGCTGGATGAGGCTGCACCTGAAAAAGAGGGGGAGGGGGAGGGGGAGGGGGAGAGAGGTTTTTCAAACCAAACTTCCTTGTGACACAGCACAAAGTTCAGCACACCCAACACAAACTTCATGAAAACCAAAACCTTAAACCGAGACGAACAAAAAGAAATAAAATGAGTCTGAAGAAACAAAAAACATTTCACCATTTGTTAAAACTGTGCAAAATGCTTTTCCAAGACCCCAGGTTTGCGTGAACCTCTCCAATTTCCTGACTAGCCAACAACAGGCAGGATCTACTCTCAGCCAATCATTTGTGAGGTGCCTTTAAAAACCCAAACCTCATATCAAATTTTTGCAGGTTCTCCAAATTGCCAATTTTGCCATCCTGGAAATGAAAGTAGAAAATATTGCTGACATTGATTCTTTGTTACATATTTTGGGCCACTGATAAAAAGCTCAATGTGATAAAACCACCCCAAAATCCTGAAAAAGCTTTCACAACAGGCTGAGCGATGGCACCAGGAGACAGATCCAAGCAAATGAATGAAAAACTGAGTCAGAGGATAAACGACAGCAGTCCCCAACACTGGGGATCAGGTGCACAGGATGCCAACTCATTGCTATTGCCTCATTAGGATCCACAATTGGAGGTAAGTTGTCCTCCATCAGGCTTTCCGAGTAGCGCCTGGGCCGAAAAATTCAATCCACCTTGATGCCTTCATCTTCGTCAGCGGGCATATTTGAAGACGCTTCAATGCATGTATAGTAAGCTGCCATCTTTCTGACTGCCAGGACCACTCCCTGATGCTAAAGGTGACAGAGAGACAACCATGCACAAATTTCACATTCATCATCCAATTGGTCAGAATGAGCACAATTTTCTATGGGTACACTTCGGAGTTCTATCAGGGATGCACAGACCTCCGTCACAATCCTCTGCGGTAACCCTGATGACCTCATGCCAGTCATCTCCTCGAGCACAGCTCCCAGTGTTCGAGTGACTTTCATCTAATGCCCCAACTTCACGCAATCAGTCTCCCATAAGCAGGTGCGTAGGCTCGCCGAGCGCAGCGAGAGGCTTTGCAGGACAGAGTGATAAATCAATGGTTCTTCAAACAGCCACGGCCACGGCATTCCACTGGGTTCGAGAGCAGCTGCAAAACTGAGGGATGCACCAATCTGACTTTTTTAGTCCCAATACCGATGCAGATACCGGGGCTTTAGGTATCGGTATCGCGTGTCCATCTGACACCAGTCTTCAATGAATAAGCTTTATGACTCACTCCATGGAGAAAACTGGGATCATTCTTTTGCATGAAATGCAACATCAGGCTTGACTTCAGCATTGCTTTCTCAACCTTGTAATACAGAGTGTCACAAATCAATACATTATCATAAATGTGCACCTGCCACCCTGCGCTCTCCTGAGAGGCATACCCTCACTCACTCACTTGTCTCTGTCCCTTCTCTCCTCTCGAACTCAATCTCTCACGCCCTCTCCTTCGTTAGCCGTGCCTGTGCCCTTTCGGCAGTATTGTAGTTGGTTGTGTGTATAGCTGCTTGCTGTGGTATTGGCAGGAATACAGTACATGTTCATTGATTAAAGTATGATTCACTATGATATTGCAAAAATCAACCAAAAGGTTATATTTTAAGAGCACCTTTGTGTGATTATTTGTGAATGCATATTTTGGTGACACCTGGTTGTGAAGGCCAGTGCTCAGATTCCATCCATCATTGTCCATTTCAGAAATGTAAAATAGTTTTAAATATTGATATTTGGGTGTGAACACCTCCTTTAGAGACTATTATTGGTCCATGATCCCAGGGTGGTGCCGTTATTATTTAACTCATTAATAATCCTACTCATACTCATTTTTTAAATATCAATGCCATTAATATTTGTTAAACCAAACATGCTACTCCCAGTTGCCCAACAAGAAAAAAAACAGACTGCCAAAGGGGTTAATGTCGGCTGTCCGATCTCTGTGAATCAGTCCCTCCAGATTCCTTTCCAGTCTATTTGACGGTGCCTTTGATAAATCTCGCAAACGGCACATGAAAGGGCAAGAAGCCGCAAATTTTTGAAGAGGGCCCAGTCCCCCATCTTTGGCAAGAGAGAGAGTGCGGCAGGTTGCCAGGAAACTGGCATTGAGCCCCCCTTTAAAAACGCTCAACTAAAACTTCCAAAAATCAGTCCAGAAAGAGCCCTAAAAACAATAATAAAAGTTGGAGGTCAGCCCATCTATACCAAGCACCTGGACAAGTGAGAGCTGCTGCTGAACTGTGGCAGTGAGGGCATCCGGAGCGTCCCGTTCTCTTGACCCAGCTGAGGCAGCTGCTGCAGGAGCTCAGAAGGAGAGATGGGTTCACGATGCTCCGCCCCACAGAGCTGATTGTGAAAGTCAACTTAACAACTCCACTTCCCTTCTGTGTTCACGGACACCCTCCCACCGGGGAGCTGAAAGCACAACACCTGCTTTTTCTGTGCCACTGATCTTTCCAGGTTAAAGAAAGAAAGAGCTCGGTGGGTCAATATCCTTGAGAGTCAAACTGAGCCCTTGTCGTGGCTACTATGAAGCTCTCCTGCAATTAAGAGCTCAGTTCTTGTCTTTTCCCATGTGGTAGTCCAGCCAAAATAGGATTTTTCTAAGCACACAAACCCTTCTCAATATTTTATTAATTCCATTTTCAAGGGAACTAATCTTTACTGGAGAGTGAAAGGTTCACTGTTACAAAAATGTCGTATTTGAGCCCTTACCCATCGCCCATCATTGCATTACTGTTCCAAATGCCCCTCTCTCCCCCTCCAGCAATCCCAACGACATAAAAACCTCTCAAAAAAAGCATCATCTTGTGACAGACGACTATTAAAATGCAAGCAAGACATGGCCCTGAAGGAAACGTACAGGAGCAGGTCAGCTGTAACGATGTGTTCATCTACATAACCAACTGGATAGATGGAGCTTCCCACTAAAACACGGTGTGAGCTTTTGTCGCAAACAGTTGCAATCAGAATTATTCAACCCGTCTTGCAAATCAGGTTTACTAGCAAAATTTACAAACTTTCAGCTGTTTGCAATGAACAAATCAAACAAGAACAATTTAAATGGCTTAACAAAACAAATATTACAAGTGGATTTTCCAAATTCAACACTGAATGCAACTTTCAATGACTACTGCAGGCTAAAATTATTCAACCCCTTCATGACAAGCATCTTTAATACTTAGTAGAAAACCCTTTTCCCGCTATGACCTGCTGGAAATGTGATGCAAAGGCAGATGTCAGCTTTTGGTAGCATTCCCAAGGAATCTTAGCCCAGTCCTCATAGACAATGGCCTCCAGTTCACTGATATTCTAGGGTTTGCATGCTGCAATGTGTTCTTCAAATCCTACCAGATATTTTTTATGGGGTTCAAGTGAGGAAACTGCAATGGGCACTCTAGAATCATCCCAGACTTCTTCTGAAACAGAACCTTGGTGGATGTTGAGGTATGCTTAGGATCATTGTCCTTTTGGAAGGTCCATTGATGCCCAAGCATCAGATTCCCAACAAATGTCCTGATATTTCCTCCTTGGATATCCTGGTACTTGTCTGAATCCATCTTGCCCTCCACACTTTGCAGATTTTCAGTGCCAGAGGAAGCAAGGCAGCAGCAGATCATCAAAAAGCCCCCACAATTCTCTACTGTAGGCAGGGTGTACTTTTCAGCATATGTTTCTTTATTCCTCCTGCAGAAATATCATTGATTCATAAGCCCAAAATATTCCAGTTTTGTTTCATCACTCCACAGAATATTCCAAAATTTCTGTGACTTATTTACATGGTTTTGAGCATATCGAGCTTGTGCTTTTGGATCAGTTGTGGAGTATGTCTTGGAGACCTTCAACGTTTAGTATGTGCCCTACTGAAATCTTAGTGCCTCCTGCAGTCACTTGAGGGTTTTTGACCACCCGTCTCTTCAGGAATCTGGTGACAGCCATTGATAGCTTGCTCTTTCTGCCACATCCTGATACTGTAGCCACTCTTCCTTTAACTCTGAACTTGCAAACATTGCTTCAAACTGTATCTCTACAAACATTCAGTGCCTGTGCTACCTTTTTGTATCCCTTTCCTTGTTTGTACCAGGCAATTATCTCCTCTATTAGCTTTCTGGACAATTCTTTTGACACCCATATTTCCAATATGCAATTAAATGTCACTGTTCACAATCCCCTTGTTAGTGCTAGTATTTGATGTGCTCTATCTCAAGCAAACCCTATGCAACTAATTAAGCTCTTGATTAGCTGCATTAGATGTTCTTGAGACAATACCTGATTTGCAAATATGCTCTAATGAGGGATCCTATTTGGGGGGTTGAATAATTTTGAGACTGCAGCAGTCATTAAACATGACGCCTTGCTGAATACTCCTCGGCCCGTTCAAGATTCCTGCCTCAAGGCTACAGTGCCAAGGTGAAAGGTGAAATCCAGCGAAAAACGTGTCGGTGCACGTCTGTGTGTCACAGCGAGTTACCGAATTTTGTGAACCTGCAATTAGTAGTTGCTGAGTACTGACCCGAACAAGATTTCCTGCCTCAAGGTCACAGAGCTAAGGTCAAAGGTCAAATTCAGCAAAAAAAAAAAAAACCTGACATTGCACATCTATGGGTCATAGTGAGTTGCCAAACCAAATTTGGTGAAGCTGCGAGAATTAGTTGCTAAGTACTGACCCGGACAAGATTTCCAGGGACAAGGTCAAATCCAGCAAAAACCTGACGCTGTATATCTATGGGGCATAGTGAGTGACTATACCAAATTTGGCGAAGCTGTAATCAGTAGTTGCAGAGTAGTAACCTGTAGAAGATTTCCTGCCTCAAGGTAACCACGCTAAGGTCAAAGTTCAAATCCAGCAAAAAACATGACGTTGCACATCTATGTTTCATAGTGAGACACCATACCAAATTTGGTGAAGCTGCAATCATTACTGACTGTGTACTGGCCAGGACAAAGTCATGGACGGACGACAGACGACAGACAGACACGCAGGTGACAACAATACTCCTCTAGACCAAGTCGGCCGAGGGGTAAAAATGGCATTTTGTGTTAAATTTGGAGAAACAACTTGTAATATTAGTTGTATTGAGCCATTTAAATGTTCTTGTTTAATCTGTTAATCACAAACAGCTGAAAGTTTGTAAATTTTCCTATTAACCCGTTACCACTCCGACGGCCCGTAATCGGGCCGTCAGTGAAGTTAAAAACATACTACGTCATTTACACAGCTTGTATGCAACTGAGATACTCATGCCACATATCGTCGGAAAGCTAAGATTCTTGAGATTCGAATGATGCCAACCATTTCAAAGTATAATCATCACAGCAGCTTTAATCAACGCCTATGTCAGACCACAAACAAACAAACGAACAGTTACAGAACTGAGGTAACTCACCAATGCCACCAGCTGGCATTTCCCCTGTTCAACATATCCCCTCAAACATGGTCTTGTTACATCCACGAAGTTCCAGTAAATCCAACCAAGTAAAGTTTTTAGTCCAAAACACACTATTATACCGGTAGCTATCCATGAACAGCTGCTGCATCGTTTGAAATGAGTCGGTGGTTATCCACAAAGTTCGCAGCATTAGTAGTCGTAGCTTCGATACAGATTTAAACAGTACATTTCCACTTCCGTCAAAACGAAGTCTGCACTCTAACCTTTCGATTGACACCTTACTCGACCAGTTACGTGCTTCCTTGCTCTGTCTTCAGCCTGCTATAGCCAACGAGTGCCTGTGTTGAAACGAAGCTCATGCCTCCTTTTTTTGCGTGTAGCCCGAGCAACCAACAACCAATCGAGACGACGATTGCTGCATTGTAATACCACCGAAATTCTGGAAACGCCGATATATAGGTTGTTGGGGTGGAGAAAAACCTAGCGCTGCCTATCGCTCGCGTAAGAGAATGGACAGAATATGGCTCAGCTGTGCGTAATGCCTGCAGCGCGTTACGCAAAACACAGCGAGGCAGAGAGAGAGATTTCCAGCGAATGTCTGATGGTTGTTTTCGGAGTTTGAAAGAAAAAATTGCGAAAAGGTTGCGAAAAAAAATCATTTTCAGTTCAGAAGCTGCAGAGCTGTGCACTTGGCGTGCAAGTGATTGCTCAGGGGAAGAAATATCTGACCAAAACCGTGATGGCTCCGTAGCAGAGGAAATGTTTCTCGCAGGAGATGACATTACTCTTGACAAGTACGCATCATATTATAACTTATATTTCATCATATAATAATATTACGTTTATATTTTATTATTATTATAATTATAATTATTATTATTATTATTATTATTACGAATTATTTGCATCTGTCACGGAAGGTGGAAGGACGTCATGTTTTCACCGGAGTTGGTGATTCTGTTTCTTATTCTGTAATTCTGGGTAAATAATTACGGGAAAAGGATATGATAATATGATGCTGATATTATGATGATTATATTATAACCATATTACGCGTTATTACCTCCGTCACCGAAGGTGGAAGGAAGTTATTTTTTCGCCGGCGTTGGTTGTTGTGGGAATTTTAATTTTCATCCCCGTAAGAAATCAGAGTGAGACAAAGTAAGTAAATAGGATCCATTTTACTATGAGCCACATAGGGTCTTCGTTACAGGCAAGGACAAAGACAAAGGAATCTCTCCTTTGCTTTGGATATATGTAAAAGCACTAAGTCAGAATCTCCTCCCCTTGGGGTTTATATGCACAAACTTGAGTTTATGACTCAGTAACCTTTTAATTTTTTTATTTATCATATATTGTAAATATTTTGCTATGGATAGGTTATTTGTTTGTTTACATTTCATATCAAAAACATTTTTTACATAACAGCACTTGTTATGACTTTTATATGCACAAATTTGAGTTTTTGCTTCAGTAACTTTTACATTTTTTTTAATAGATTATATATTGTAAATATTTTACTGTGAGTTTGCTGCGTAAAGGTTATTTGTTTGTTTACCTTTCATATAAAAAAGCATTTGTTTACATAACGGCACTCGTTTTGACTCTTATGTGCACAAATTTGAGTTTATGCTTCAGTAATTTTTTTTCAGCAATATTGATAGTGAATCTGGATATGGGATTGGATTCCTCTAAGTGTCACCTTTCATTAGAACCCAACATTATGACTATACATTGAAGCGTTCAAGAGTTATGCCCTTTTATCCTAGGTTTGTGACCATGGTTATCCAAGGGTCCTTTTGGAGTCCCCAAATGGCCATTTTTGGAAACGCCTAGACATGGCCTTAGAAAAACATGTGTAAAATGCTCATTTTCTGTTGGATTGTTATCAAATTTGAACTGGAACTAAGTAAGGCTTCATGCTGTGGTCCCATTGTGTTTTTCAGCTAATAAGTCCCAGCTGCTCTCATCTACAGGCATCTTTTTGCAAAAAAAAATTTTGGCGAGAGTAAAAACCTTCTACTTCAGTGTGTTCCAGCTTGGATTACTCAATGACAATAGCACGTAGAGTATTTCTCTTAGCTTGAGGTAAAACTTCAGAGTGTTTCCTTTCAAATGAGACCATGACCATCCATATAGTCCAAACGGTTCAAGAACAGCGTTCAATTTACTTTGGGTATGCTTTTCATAGGCATTTTAGGCAAATTTTCTCGGAGTTTTAAGGGGTTAAACCCAATTTGCAATGAGGGTTGAATAATTTTGATTGCAAATTTCTGTCCGATACAGCCAGGCTGCAGTAATGCTGTTGTCCAACACTTTTACCCAAGACAAATTCGCCCAGAAATTCATTTGCTGAAGTCAGAGAAAATCACACCCCACCTCCCGCCCTGAGGAAGTCCATCAGATGCAGCTGCCATATCCAATTCTGAATCATATCGGATTTCTTGTTCACAATTACAACATTTTCCAACAACAACCAAATCGGACACTACGCACTACATGTACATCTCCAAACGCAGTTTGGAACGACCGTTCCTGTCCTCCAGTTCAGCCATTTGTCATTGTAGTCCAGTTATATTGGCCACCGATTCCATAATGCTGTCTCAATTTCATCTGTGTGGCCTGCAAAATTTCCATGTATTTGCTTTGATTCGTGGCTGCAATGGTTAGCGATGCCATTTCTGTTTACATATGCTTGAGTTTGAACTGAGAGCAATCCAAAAATTTTCGAATGGCTTTAACATCAACACACAACTTGTTCTATGTATCCATGAAATCTTCCACAGTCGGTAAAATGCAGCTGTCAAAAGCTGAAATTGGGAATTGGGTAGCATAAGCGCTTTGTTTTTGTCGCAAACCAGGCCTTCTGGCATATCACAGGTCATGTTGATGCGTGTCTTGGCCGATTTTTTCAAAGGAATTGTCGTAGGAGAGAGTGCAATGGGAAGCATTTTATTTACAGTTTGTTTTCTCTGTTGAACTCATTTTCAGCTTAACCTGGGTGAAGGCCCACTTTGAAGCTGCAATGCAGTAAATACAGCTGAAACTCGGCGAAGGCGATGTGCTCATCTGAATTATGCAGCCTTTAGGGATAAAGGCCAAACCGGGATCATCTTTGTACCATTTTCAAGTAAATATAAAGTTGAAAAGATTTGCCAATGGTTCCATTCAGGTTTTAATTTACATTTTACAAAATGTCCAAACTGTTTTGAAAATGGGTTGTACATAATCCCACACTCTCACAAAACTGACGAGTCTCCTCGATGTGTAACTGCACGAATTTTAACTTCACCTTGATCGGGTTTGGGTCAGGAAGCCATGGATGTTGCTCATGGCGATATTTTTGAGGCTTGCGATTGGCCTACTAAGTCTGACTTTAAATTAAACCCATCATTGTTGCCTGTTGGTTGGGCATGCTCTTGATGGCATTTAAATTAGTTTTGCATTTTCGTGCATTGAGACTTTTTCTCAAGGACGGAGGAGGAGGGGGAAAAAAAAAAACAAAAAAAAACTCAGTTTTTGAAGATACTTAAGTACATGTAAAGGCCTCACCTCCACACACTGTGCAGTCCGAACACACTCAACACAACGCAAAGACATAAAAAAAATAAACTGCAATTGAAACTGCATACGGACTTCTCAGATTCGCTTGTCTCCTGAAAGCTTTGATACGACAGCCCCCCAGCACCGACTCGGGGCCAATCGGATTTTAGAGTCCTGGAGGCAGAGAGGAGAGTGGAGTCTGACGAGGAGTGCGGCGGCTCTACTTACCGAACACAAAACTGGGCTGTGTGGAAGCTGCACTGTCGCTGCTCTGCCCGGTGACCTTCAGAGCATTCTGCACAGAGTTTTCCACACGTCCATCCGAGCCAGGGAAGGGGGGATGAGAAAGAAAACAAAATAAATTGGATGGGCTGAGGTTAATGAAAAACTGACTGTATTTAGAGTGAGAACTTGGATGCAGGTGAGATGAGGCCTCTACTCACACCAGAAGAGAGAAATCAGGGAAGAAGGAGAGAGGAAAGAACAACCAGGAGAGAGCAAGAGGGCAGAGATGGAGGGAAGACAGTGAGGCAGGAAAGGCAATCAACACAGAACATGCACATGAAAGAAATAATGGGGAAAAACCTGACTAAAAGCCTGCAAGCAAGTGTGTGAGATGTTTGGGGGGGGTGTAAGTGTGCTTCTCTGTGTGTGTGTGTGTGTGTGTGTGTGTGTGTGTGTGTGTGTGTGTGTGTGTGTGTTTCTGTGGTGAGAGGGGTGTGAGGGAGCTTGTGCGGGCGTCTGTGGGGAAAGTGGTTTGAGGAAGTGTGTGCGCATTTCCACCCTGTGCAAGTTCCATGGCCATCGATCCCAAACTGTATTCTCCTAACAGGAAGGGGTAGTGTGTGGATCTGAGGCATAAATAACACTACAGCAGCAGCAGGAGGTCTCGTCTGGGTAAACCTCTCGGGAGAAAGATAACTTCTCACAGACGGGCTGGATCGGTTTCCGCACAGTGATATCAGAATCGCAACCATTAAATGCACAGCTCAGAATTGTTTGTGTCATAACAGTGTGGTTTACAGTAATGAAAACTGTCATTTCCTGGCCTTAAACTGCACAATATATGTTATGGAGGACAATTCATCCAGTCCGGAAGCATTCCTTTGCATCCTCCAGCCAACGCATACTCAAGAACTCTGATGAACGGCACATATGCTTAAACCCCTCAGGGAGAATAGTAGCGACTCATTGTCCATCTGACTGAGAAAATATAATGCAATTTCATCCTAGTGTTATGGCCCCAATTTGTTATGACTTTAACAACAGCAAAGGATGACAGACAAAAATTTTTAAACTAAAACACATTTAATTAAACAAAGGCAACTAACAACAAACTACTCTACTCTACAGACCAAGATTGATTATATACAAAAACAGAAATGTTTAAAGTCCCTTTGGTGGGTTGCTTGGTGATGTCCTGGGTGAGGAAAATGCTCTAACACAGGCAAAAATCCACTAAAAGCTTCTCAGGTCTTGAACAGGATGACAGGTCTGGTCACATGTATCCTTCTCCTTGCAATTTCTTCTACTACTTTACTGTCTCAATTTTACTCCTTATATACTCCTTTGCAGACCCCTCCCACCTTTTAGGCTTTTTTTTTTTTTATTTTTCTCTGGGACTTGTCCCAGACATGCCTAAAACATGCCCAAACCTATCCCTAGTCTGGGCTTTACAAAAAAAAGGTAAGTACTGCAATCTAGTGGCCTCTATTCACATTACACTAGAAAGTGAACTTGGAGAGCAACTTCACCTCACCCTAAATGTGTCGTTGCCATCAGGGTACAAAATTCACCATCTTAATTTTTAAATAATTAAGATGAGCTGACCACAGGTTAACAGTAAACCAGGGCATCAGCGGAAGCGTGAAGGCCATGGTCAAAGAAATTACTTCAGCCACAGATGTATGAGACTACCAACCAAGAAGCAAAAAGTAGGCAGAAAGTAGCGGGTGTGATATTCACTTACTATTAACATAAAATCAGAGCGAAAATGTCATAGAAATATAATCAAGAATGCAAAAGAACCATCTGGAATAGGATATCCCCTGTAATGAATGAGGAAAGAGGAAGAAGTGCTTACCCTCTTGGCCTGATTGGAGGACACAGATTGATTGATGGGGACAGGGGATGCAGAGCTGTGAATGACCGAAAGGTTTTGGTGTAAATCACAAGGAATTAAGCAAAATGCACAAACACTGTTTAACTCGAACAACCCAAGGCTTGAAACCGCTAGTTGGAAAATAATCAAATGCAAGCCCCGTAAAAAGTTTTTTAAATAGTCCCATCACACACAAGCTGGGTTGAATTGGGATTAAGCAAAAAAAACAAAAGCATTCATTTTGCAGTCAATGGACACAATACACAAGTATTTGAGGATAGCAGAAAAAAAAAAATGCTCACAAAATGCTTCATGTCTTTCTACTCGCGCCAACAGTGGCCAGTTAGCCATATGTTCATACACAAACACGTTAACTCCGAGTCAAGTCTGCCCATAACAATTTGTCCCTCATCATGTTGCATTTTATCCAACACAGCAGCTAAGTGCTGGCATGTGCCATTGTGACACGATGACGGTATTTGTCTCAGTCAGAGGTCATAATGTTTTGGCTTATTATTGCAAGTGCGCACACACCATTTGCTGAAACATTGATACAGCTCTTCAGTTTTTCAGCGTAGTTTGTCCTTAAATGACCTTTAAAGTAAGTCTGACTGATGTACTCCAGGTACGACCCAGATGAGCACCTGGAGAAGGGAGAGAGCACTTCTTTGTACTGAATGATTTATCGCCGACTCGCTCTCGCTATAATGTAGTATAAACTATCCCTGCAGAAACCCAGAGATTCAATACCCCAGCAGCACAACAGCCGGCATATTCAAATAATCCTCAATCCCCTCTCAAAAGCAGCATGTTCGTACGGCGGCCCTGACATGCCACGCCCCAACAGAGCCTCTCGCTGCAGATTTACTGCTCTGGCTCCAGCTCATGGTGACGAGCCCCAAGCCCGGCCACACTTCTGAGCGCAAGGGCCAGCTGCAGGCTCTGTGGTTCTTTTGCCGCAGGGGACTTGACAAGAAAATGCTGCAGGAGTTGACAAGAAAATGCACTTGCAGCTAAATTATGAAACCATAGCTGGATTTACACTTTGTTCTGTGTGAATTCCTTCAAGTGGCACCAAAGAGGGTTTGGCTACACTGAATATTCATTACTGGCAATCAACAATAATAGAGGTGTGGCCGACCATCTTAAAATATCTATGAAATTAACTACAACCTCAAATCAAAAAAATGCTGGGATGGAATGTTGAATAAAAAATTAAACTGAAAGCAGTGATTCAAAAATATCTTTGACCTGTTTAACATTGAAAACAAAACCAATGCACGACTTCAAAATTGAAACTAAAAATATGCTGCATATTCTTTATTAAGGGCAAGTCAGGACTGCAGGTAGGCCAGCCCACCACCTGCACCCTCTTCTTACAGAGCCATACCTTTTTTATGCATGAAGCGTGCGGTTCTGCGTTGTCTTGTTGAAATGTGCATGTGAAAAGATGTCAGGAATTCAGCGCAAGCTACTCCAAAATCTCTGTGTACTTTCATCATTAATAGTGCCTTAATGGCAGCACAACTCATCCAATGCCGAGGGCAACCACACAAGCTCATATCATAATGGAGCATGGATTTTGACGTTGTTGCTGGAAACAGTCGAGAATATCTTTTTCTCAATATGTTTGTCAAATTTTGGACTAAGTAGGTTAAATATGTAAGGCCTTTGCAGCCAGACTTTGTTGAGGGCTCCAATGAATGATTTTGTAACAATGTTATTTTATTCGTGTCTCATTGACTTCTTACTCAGGTACACTCCATTCTCCTCCTGTGATATACTTCATAGTTTCATTGATGTACAGTACAGCCGCCGTTAAAACCAAAGAAAGTCGTTAATCCGCCAGTACGGGGGCGTTAAACTCTCAGTAGGACCGTGAAATCTCGTCGTCAGCCGTGCAGTAGGACCGGCATATTGACGCGCATGAAGACCAAAAAAGACCCCCCCGCCGCCTAACGCGCACTGGGTAGCTAGGCGATTATAACCGAGCCACGAGGGCTGTTGGGACGGTCGTTTTGACAGTAGTCCGTACATGTAGATAATGGCACAGCTTGTTGGCGATTTATTTCCATATATGATTTCAAAAGTAACGTAAGCATACATAAAATATTAATTTGCTTTAGCGGGGGTGATGTTGCCGGTAATAATTTCTGCATAAGCTCTCACTTGCACTTTCGATGCAAGAGAAAATAAAAAGATGTTAAAATACATAACGGCAAATACACGTAATTCTAACAGTCAAAATGCCCTCTATTCTACAACTTACACGCGGTACTACATTCAGTTCCGCGGAGCCACGTATGGTTATTACTGGAGGTAAATTGTCCTGTGATACGGCTCATTGGTTAGGTCGTGGTTAGAAATGGGTAAGAAGGGCGAAATGTTCGAGATAACATGGCGTGAACTAACGCCGTCTCTTTGGTTTTAATGGCGGCTGTACTGTACTTTACACTTCACTTAAGTTCCTTCTGTTTTATTAAAAAAAACCCTAAGGACAACTGTGGATATATAACTGCCCAGGCATACATTTATACATTGATGTACACTTTGTAAAATTGTAACAAAATGTTGTCCTCCAGGAAACATCAGAATTTTGGGGGTCGTCACAGGTATCCAACATTTCTTAAGATATTGGAATTTATGCTTTGTGACCTTGAAATGAAGGTGAAGGTCACCAAAACTGACCTTTCCCCCACTGATATAAACCTAGATATCAAATATGAAAAGAATCTAGTCTACGGTTCTTAAAATATCCACATTTATACGATCGTACGTACAGACGGACGGAGCCCAATACTATATCCCCCGCGGCAGGGGATTTAAAAAAAAAAAAAAAAAAAAAAAAGACGGGTAATATTGACTGAAGCATGACGCACGTTTTCATTGTGTGATGGTCAATGTCATAGTGACAAGCCCTGAGAAGCTGGCGACGTTTCAGGACGCCGCTAACATGAGGTTCCTTTTGCTTAAAGTTTGAACTGGCATTTTTGGATGTAACTCCGTATTACAGAACTTAACAAAGGTTAGCCAGAGTAATCCTGGACCCATGTGCTTATATCACAATGATAAATGGCGGTGCTCGATGCAGTGACGTCTCATTGAGCAGGCTTTCGCCTTCACCCTTTACACATACAAATTCTCCCAGATTCCTTCAATCTCTTGATTGTTACGATGCACTGAGGAGGTTGAGTTACTAACATCTATTTCAGTCTTTCTTACACAGACAAGTGTTTTAGCGACTAAAATGACCAAGTTGGGTCATAAATGAACCCATTACGTTTTAGGCATAAACATAAATTTTTAATGGATATTTTTGTGTTCATCATGTCGACACAGCTTCATGAATGCATGAAAGATTTAATTAAATGATCTCATGAGATGCAGAGTTTTGATTGATTGTTTTTGTGTGCTGTGATGTGAATAGAGGCCACTAGATGGCAGTATTTACCTTTCTTTTATTAAGCCCAGACTGGAGCTAGGTTTAGACATGTCCTGGACATGTCTGGGGCAAGTCCCCGAAAATTTTAAAAAAGAGGTCTAAATGTCGGTGGGGTCTGCAAAAGAGTATAAAAGGAAAAGAATTGAGACAGTAAAGTAGTAGGAGAAATTGCAAGGAGAAGGATAAATGTGACCAGACCTGTCATTCTGTTCAAGACCTGTGAAGCTTTTAGTGGATTTTTGCCTGTGTTACAGTTTTTCCCTCACCCAGGACATCACCAAGCAACCTACAAAAGGGACTGTAAATATTTCTGTTTTTTTGTATATATCTAATCTTGGTCAGAAAATGGTTTAGTCGTTATTGTTAGTTGTTGTCTTTGATAATTCAATGTGTATAAGTTTTAAAAACTGTGTCTGTCATCCCTTGCTGTTGCTGTTGCTGCAGTGTTGTAAATGTAATTACAAATTGGGGCCATAACAGTGCCGAGAATAATGGAGAGTTGTGTGGGGTCATTTATGACCTCAGAACATACAAATGTGTTTCGACCATATGGTCGGAAAAAAATTCCCTTATAAAGGGAATAAGTCAGTACAGAGTAAAACGGAGAGAGCTGGATTTAAAGATGAGCAGAGAGAAGGACTTGTCGTTTTTTCTTTTACTTCAAAAGATGATCACTGATGAATCATAGACCTGTGGCAACACTGGACGATAGCTGTCATGTTAATGAATTCAGTCTGGATCGAAAAGGTATCCTAGAAAAGCACAAAGACAGGGGGGGCCTGAGTGAGCGAAGGAAGAGAGTGTGAGATGGAGAGAGAGAAAGAGAGAGAAAGAGAAAAAGACAGAGCGAACGGATCAGTGGACACGAGGCTGCTTACGTCATGAAAAGCAGTGCCCTTATACAGCTGACAGAATTGAACTAGACCGCCCCTGAAACCAGGTGCTTGCCGCAGTTACTCACAAAGGAATAAGGCTTTGGCAATATGCTAACTCACAACATATGCGACAGTAACATTACAACAATGCTACAAGAAAGCCACATGCATGTGATGCTGACACTACAAAAAAAGTTACACGCACACCAGCTCTATATTCATGATAAGAACATGTTAAATACTATACATAACAGAGGCTGGACTAACAACACAAAGACTCTATGCATATGCCATCTCAGCCAAGTACCCCTGGACACTTCTGCCACCCCTAGAGGGCACTGAGGAGTGCAAGCAGCAGAACATGAAGGGCTCAGGAGAGAGTGAATAATTCAGTGCTGCCAGCGTTAAGATAACCTACCCACTGCAGATGGAGTGTAAGTCCTTCTACCCACTGCACATTTTCGTACGATTTCCGAATAATTGCCACTAGGTCACATGATCACAACCATCCAATCACCGCACTAATTTTGCCTTAAAATTCAGAATCTATGACATCTTTTGTCATTGGCTCCGGGTGACCCACGTGAGGGGGTGCCTGGTCCTAACGTGGTATGTTGCGCTTCCAGCCAATGTGATTCTGTTTGAAATCCCTTAGCTGTGAGACCAACAGTTCGCGCTTGTAATCACTCTCTTGCTGCATGTATCTGCTACGGGTTTTATCAAATCTCATCAACTGATTATGACACCTGCAGCAGATGTAAATCTTGCGTTTCAGTGGCAACACGAACTGCCAGAACTATATATATATATATATATATATATATATATATATATATATATATATATATATATTTAGAACACTAGATTGCTGATATCGTCGTATATACATTATCCAAAGTGATGCACCCGGCCGCAATACTGATACACCCAACTTCTTCATTAAAATGGTTTCCTTTGAGGCCAATTTCAAATAAGTCGATATAAGCGAGAAAATGCCGAGATGCGCGGCTGCCTTTTGCAGCAATATTTATTTGAAGAGCTGTCATAAAATGTTTAATGCGTAAGTTAACGTATACACGCAAAGTAGTCACTTTAATAGAAAAAATCGCGTTTCGTGCTAGCTAGCTAATTAGCCGTCCCATTGACTTGAACAGACCGCTGACTGAAAGTGAACGCTAGCGATTGACAACGGTCACCAGCGTGCTGCCTTGGCGTCGCGGGTACTACATTGACTCAGTGGTAAATAAAATTAAAAAGGTGGCTAACAAGCTTGCTAGCTACTTGTAATTGATAACGTAAACGGACAGTCATCGATGTTTCTTTTAATGGCGATAACTTCCAAGCAATTATCTGATCAGAGGTAAAAGCCTCGGTCGCGTCATTTCTCTGCTGTACTTTAACGTCAACACCGAATAACACTTCGATCTTCGCTTTGGAAGGTATGCCGCTTTCCATCCTCCGAAAAGGACATATTTGTTGACAAAATGTTGCTCTGCACAGCGATACCAAAAAAAAAAAAAAAAAAAAACGGACTCGCACGCAAGTGTTTTTGAAAATGTAATTTTTAAGTACGCGAAAATGAATGGGAGTCTGAGCGACTTTTACTTCCGGGTGTATAGGCTCGCAGAACAGATGCTTCACTTGAGCGTGCCCTATCTGCAATCTAATGTTCTATATATATCTATGGCCAGAACTCGTCCAAGTCTGTGTCCACCCATGTCAAAACTTGTCGCAAATGACCGTTTGCCGGCGATGTCACACATAGTCTTCCACGTGCGAACGTATTTCCAAATCTTATATCGCACTGACATACCACGCAGAAGCATGAAAGCCCTTCGGCACAACGGTATATCCTTTTTTTGGGAGTATTTTCTGCCATAATCATCGCGGATTGTTTACCGTTTACATGTTGCTTCCGCTATTCCGTCTGCTGCTGGCGACGCATTTGTAAGCTCGGCGCTGATTGGTCCTCAGTCGTCGTCGACTTGCGGTTGCCACCTGGTGGCAATTATTCTGAAATCGTTCGAAAGTGTGCAGTGGGTAGAAGGACTTAACCTACCCACTGCAGATGGAGTGTAGCGTTAAGACTGCATGGCAGAAGCTGGTGTGTTGAGTGAGCGCCACAATAGCGTGCTAAAGCTAGATTCTTCTTCATGTGCTAGCCGGTGGTTTACCTCATCGTCACCATTAAACACTAGAAGCGCCGGAATTTTATCACTACTAGAACCGCCATGAACGGTCATTTGGACCGCTAGGTTACTGCATTTAGTTTAGGTTACTACATTTCGTACTATACTTAGTTAATAGAATTGTGTATAATTAACATGAATTAAGCTGCTTTCACACCGGACGCGAAACGAATTTTTCGCAAGACCAGTTGCATTCAAATTCAATGCAAAGACACAGATACGCGTGTTTCGCGTGGATTCGCGTCTTTGCATTGACTTTTGAAAGTGATCTGTCGTGCGGAAAATTTGTTAAGAGTCCAGCGTGAGAGCGGCTTTGTTGTAAACATTCACAACGATATTTTTGGGTAAAAAAATAATTAAACAATTCAGAACGACAAAAACAATTAAAAACCTCTATTTTGATTAATACACATTCGGATTCAACATTTATAGCCTAACAACATAACCACACTGAAAAAAGGAAATCTGGGGGTATGTAATTGTAACAAAATTAAGTCTGTGATATTAACAAAAAAAAACAAAGTTAGTCTCTTAACATGAATATATCAAGTTGTGAATTCGTCTAAATTTGTTCAAAACACAAGTCATTTTGATTTTTTTTCCTAACAAGCTTTATGTAAGTGGCTCAACAAATCTTGTTATGCAGACCCACAAAACAAACAATTTGCTCGTTGTATTTACTAACCTCCGACAGCGCCCCGTGTGGTGTATTCTGGGTACAGCAAACTAGTTAAAACCAGTCTCAGGACCGTGGAGGGGAGAAGTTCCAGAACGCGAAACCGGAGGACTGGAGACTGACGTTTACGGTAAGAATAAAGTTAATGTAAGTGATGTAGTTTGTTAAACACTAAAGTCCGATGTTCAAATGTGAAGCTCATGTTTGCAAGCGGCTGTAATTTGAAGTAAGCAGTGATGTAGACGGCGCCGGGTGCCGCGTTATGTAACACACCTGTGCGGGGTTAGGCATTAGCAAGGGGTTTAAGATGCAAGTCGGCCGTAAATAAACACCCGTGTGCGTCTGGGTGTGGGTGGCCGCGCTTGTGAGTTTATTTGTGGAGGTTTTTGGTCGCAGCGGTGGCTGTAGGCAGTTAGCTCTGCTTGTTAGCCGCTGAAACGCAGCGAGCACAGCCGCACGTGATAGACAGCGTCGAGCCCCCTTCACCAGTCATAACATGTAGCCTATAAATGACGGGGAGAAACTCAGCTAAATACCTGTACCAAGCAGTGCCACCCAAACGAAACAAAGAATACATTCAAGCTCTAAAAACACTGCTAGTTAGCTAGCTAGTTGTTCTGAAATGTAATATTGTTGAATTAGTTTTCCAGTCTGGTACCTGAAAAAGGTCAAATTCCCCCTGGACATATCCGTGTTCATCTGTAAAACTGCCTAGGTTCACTTTTTTAGTATCTACTTCTAAAGTTTGCGATATCTTGTGTCCAGACAAAAAGCAAGCATTTCCAAATATAACCACCCGGATATGTGAGCTTAAATATTCTGAGCTGAAATATTCCCTTTTCCTTTGTCATTGTTGAAGAAAAAAAAAATTAAATCTTATTTATTTTATTGAGGAAAAAGCTGTTGCAGTCTGGCTATTCACATTCATATTTCTGAGTAAAACAGTCAGTTTTAGACTGTTCAATAAATCTTGATCCTGTTTGGCCCGCGACTTAGACTTTTAAATTTTTGCCCCTTCTGTGATTGAGTTTGACACCCCTGCGTCTATGAGTTTTTTTCTAGGTGGAGATTTAATTTTTTTTTTTACATTTTCTACTATGTTTCTGATGAATTTACTCTAAGACAGTAACACATGGCCTTAATTCTGATAGTCCTGTAGTAATCTCTAAGGTCTTAGCTTTCTTGTACTTGTACTTTTACCATAGTACAGTTGTCTGACAGCTTTAGTTACTTTTGAGATTACAATTTTTATAGTCTACCTGTCCAGTGAAAACAATGTTTTTCCAAAGATGAATTGTCTATTTATGGGTTGAGAAAATGTTCCTACTTTTTAACTACTGAGTTAAATTATTGACAATGTTTTGTTTTCTTCTTAACATGTTCAATAAATTGATGAAACTAAATTCAAGAAGGATTGTACTTCGCTAGGAAATAGCCTACTTTTTTTTTTATAAAGCTGAAAACAGTAAGCCGACTTTATAGAGATACATGATTCTCATTAACCTAATTGTAGTAGATTCGTGTTTGCAAATGTTTGGTAATTTAAAAGATTAATTATTTATTTTGATTTTGTTTTTTTTGTTTGTCGTGGTAGGTGACTTACTATGTCATTGTATCCTTACCAGATGATTTATCATGTCAAGCATGCTGGATAAAGGTATGTACAGACAGTTGCAATTATTGTGGGGAAAGTAAATGTTAGATTATTTCAGGTAGTTTATGGACTATCATATCACACCCGGATGTGACTCAATGCCATCTTGGGCCAGTGAAAAGTTTGCGTTTCTCCTCTAAAAAACGCATCTGTATGCCTCTGTTTATTTTGACTCCAGTCAGTTCCAGCCTGCAGAAAAAGAAGGATGATGGAAACCACCCTGCTTACTCAGATATCACCTCAGAGTCATCTGGGTGAACAGTAAGAGGTGCTAGAGGGCAGAACAATGCTGGCCAAACAGACATATCCAATATCTCATACCCTGAACGGCAATGCCAATTCGTGATGCCAGCTGGATTCAAACAAATACCAAGGCAGTCACTGTTGCAGCGCAAGTGGCCCACACAGCTGCTCACTTCCATGCATTTCTGACAACTGACTACCTGTACAGTGGCGAGGTAAGGGGCATTCAGAAGGGTCTTGGCCAAAAGCAAGAAAACTGATAAAAAAAGACCATAAAAAAAAGACCAAAAGTGCATTGCACAACCCTACTCATGCAGCAAAAGGCAACAACAAAAAAAAAAAACATGGAGAATGAAAGAGGAAATTAAAACATGACAAAGTAAATCAGATTCTGCTCGGTGCTCCAGACCCCCTCAGCATGACCGTGACATTCAACACGCTTCGGCAGACACCCAATCTCAGGGCTCAATCTTCCCTTTTTTTGCCACTAGACAGATGGGGTAGTGACATAAAAAAAGTCACTAGCCCGCAGGAGATGTTGCACACCCAACTGAAAAAGACGACAAAACCCCAAACCAGTGAAGTTGGCACGTTGTGTAAATCGTAAATAAAAACAGAATACAATGATTTGCAAATCCTCTTCAACCTATATTCAATTGAATACACTGCAAAGTCAAGTTACTTAATGTTTGAACAGGTAAACTTTGTAATTTTTTGCAAATATTAGCTCATTTGGAATTTGAAGCCAGCAACATGTTTCAAAAAAGCTGGCACAAGTGGCAAAAAAGACAGAGTTGAGGAATGCTCATCAAATACTTATTTGGAACATTGCACTGGTGAACGGGCTAATTAGGAGCAAGTGGATGCCATGAATGGGTATAAAAGCAGCTTCCCTGAAATGCTCAGTCATTCACAAACAAGGATGGGGCGAGGGTCACCACTTCGTGGACAAATGCGTGAGCTGATTGTCGAACAGTTTAACAACATTCCTCAACAAGCTATTGCAAGAAATTCAGGGATTTCATCATCTACGGTCCGTAATATCGTCAAAAGGTTCAGAGAATCTGGAGAAATCACTGCACGTAAGCGACAAGGCCGAAAACCAACATTGAATGCCCGTGACCTTCAATCCCTCAGGCGGTACAGCATCAAAAACCGACATCAGTGTGTAAAGCACATCACCACATGGGCTCAGGAACACTTCAGAAAACCACTGTCAGTAACTACAGTTCATTGCTACATCTGCAAGTGCAAGTTAAAACTCAACAATGCAAAGCGAAAGCCATTTATTAACAGCACCCAGGAACGCCGCCGGATAAGTCGCTGACAAGGATTCGGGACGGACATACGGACGGACGGACGGTCGTGAATACTATGTCCCGCCACTTCGCGCGTTCCGTGCGGCAGGAGACAATGATTATTTGCAAAAAAAATTAAAAAATAAAAAAGTTTCTCAGAACATTAAACATCTTGTCTTTGCAGTGTATTCAAATGAATATAAGTTGAAAAGGATTTGCAAATCATTCTGTTTTTATCTACGATTTACATAACGTGCCAACTTCACTGGTTTTGGGTTTAAAAAAAATGAAATCACAATTTAAAAATTGCCTTTTGCATATAATATTGTCTTGTATTAAAAAAAGTGTTTGCCAGTAACATGGCGATATCCCCCGCCGCCTCAATTTTGTGGGTCCGTACAGATGGAGCCCAACGCTATATCCCCGTTTCGCGCTAAGCACGCGGCGAGGGATAATTAGCTTGATGAATCGAAACATTTAATTGTTGACCAATATGCAAGAATTGAAGAAATCGGGAAGGGCGCAACTACTTTTTCACAGCGGTGTATACGTTTATGGGGACTGAGAAAGGGACAGGCGTAGGTCATTTCAACCTGACTGACAAAATTTGATCTGTTCATCCTGGAGTCCCAGTAGACATTTGTGCCAAATTTGAAGAAATTCCTTCCATATGTCCCAGAAATCTGACGTTCATAAGATTGGGACAGACGGACAGACAACCTAAAAGTAAAAAGCCCCTGCCACGGCTCTCACCGCCGCGGAGCCATAAAAACCACCAAAATCTAAATACTTCAGGACTGCACTGTCAATGTTAAGAAAATTGCCCTGTAAAGCAGACATTACCCCTCAGCACCTGGATTGTTTGGAATAAATATAAATTGATGAAGACGTCTTCAGTTTATTGTCCGGAACACAAAATTCACAATGGCGGCTGTGGCGGCCATACTGAACATCCAAGGGACGTCAAAATCTACAGGCTTCTGCAGGTACACAAGACCAAGCAACACAGCAAAAATGGCATCGATTGACAAAGGCATTTTCAGGTTACCGAGCGGAATTCAAAAGTTGACGGGACAGGCGGCCCGACATCACACGCAACGACAACTTAGCTGGAGTAAAGGCCTGGATGCAAAGATGTTGAGGATATTTGATGTCCCTCAGGAAATTGCCTTTTCCATAGCAGGGTAACAAGAACAGTGACTGCGGGGTGGGTGTGTTATGATTGGCTCAGTCACGGCTGGCTCACCTGATCGTCGTGGGGACAGGCTTGGGTTGGCCCATCTGGTTAAGCTCCAGCACATTCACCACCTGGGGCACAGTCTTCAGGGTGGACTCAGTCAAAGATGTGCTGACTGCTGGATCACAAATGGAGCAAGAGGGGGAAAATGAAGCGTCACACAATGTCCTACGACATCACTCACAAGCACAGCCTACACATCACTGTACACCGGTGTGACTTGTGCCCGATTCATCCATAAACAATCTCTGTTGTCCAAATAGCAAAGCGTCTTAGTCAATAAATACGGGAAACAGACAAAGACGAACACATCTTGAGCACTGACCTTATATTTTTATGTTAAAGCTACCAATTGATGCGAAATGAAAACAGGGTATGTTTGTCCTGTACTGGAATACTGGAGCAGCCGCTCTCAAGGAGACCAGGAAATGAGTCCTGAAAACGAGGTCGGACTGAGGCCAGTTTTCTTACCTCCGGATCCAGTGGTTTCCATCCACAGTCCTAAGAAATAATTGTTTGGCTAATTGAATACTTCCCAAGTAAAGTAATACACTGCAGAGAATGTGGGCAGCGACAGCACATATGCATCCCCCAACCCAGCCCACTGTTCTCCACCAGTAGAGCCCAGTCATGTGCAATGGAGGGTCATGAGTTTGCAAGTTCAGTCCACCAAGTCATTAAACCAGATAAATTCATTGGTCAGCCCACTTTCAAGTGGAGATGAGTGAAATCAGCTGGCGCAGTGATTGGTAGGACCAGCAGACTCTCAGCCCTCCATGGCACATGATTTGGCACCACAGACTTTCCAACAATTGTTGAATTCACCAGTTCCCCTGAAGGCTATAATGTGACGTTTCAAACTCAGTTAAAAGAAGGAAACCTATGCGATTTATACTAGTAGGAAATGTTCCTGGATCAACATCCTACAATTCAATCCTGAAACAACATTGCAATCAACCAACCACAGCCCTCTGACATTACTGCACTTTTCAGTCCAAGTAGGTACTGAACTAATAAGATGAAATATAAATGTCTTAAAGACATCTCTCTTAAAGAGAAACTGAAGATTTTGTTCAGTTTTAATGAGGATTTTGTTTAATCAATTGTACCAACCCCAATCTGGGAAACTTGGCAAACTGCATTCTGAAAGCAGCACAGTGATGATACCAGAGGGCCGTGAATGGTTGACCACAATGTTGGACCAGGAAAACCGCAAGGTATGTTGAGTTGAGACCAATGTTACTCACAGAGCATGAATGAAGGATCAGCATTCTATGTGAGCGAATAATTGATGTTGCCTTTACTATTGCTGTAAAGCTCTTATGAAGTCTTAATACATACAGTTGTCATTGTACTGACATAACACCAGGAACATGTTCTGCCTCTTCTTTCGAGCTCATGAAAAGTACCAAAGTCTCTCGTCTCCCAAACCCACTCCAAACGCCCTCAATGCCCTCTTCACTTGCCACAGTGACTCCAAATCTTCATTCCGCAGTGAAGCAGAGCAAAGTCACCAAATTTAACAAAGAGAATTTTATATTACATTTGTACAAAATTAATGCATCGAGGAGTACAGAAAATATCCTGCTCATACACTCCCATTTTTATGGCTGGATATTTTATTGAAGCAATTCAGGTCAAACAGCAGCACTTTAATGAACACACCAGTGATGCTTCAACTATGTAATTATGGCAGTAAGCCCAGTTTTGTGCCCAATGCCCTACACTGAGCCCATGGTGCTGCAGGAGAGGTACTGTAGCACTGTTCCCACTCTCTGTCTGATGACAACTCCAAGCCTATGGATACCAAGAGGGCAATCATGGTCAGATTATGAAGAACCGTGCAACCTCAACTACGGCTGGGTGATCGAGAACCGTTTGCCCCAAAGTACGATAAATAATGAGGCAGAACGGTATATATTTGCGAATATTTGACTTGCTCAAACGTTTTGATGTAAAAAAAACTATTGTCATGGAATTATTCTGCAATATAAAACCACAGCGTGTCATGTTATGGTTATATCTATAGCCAGGGAAAATCATTATCATCATCCATTATGTTTGCTCCTGTTTTTTTTTTTAATCTCTCAAGGCAATCTCTGGTGGACTCCCAAAAGGAACAGAACATGTAGGAAGTCCAGACTTTATAAATGCCTAGCGGTCAGCATCCATGCAAATTCTGGAGCACCTGACAGTAAGTGAAGGACATCTCATGTTCTGCAGAGGACGGCTCGTACTGCATGTATTAAGGACTTCTTAATTGCTCTAAAATAATGTCCAGTCAATTGTCAAGGGAAAAGAAGGCAAATTGAATATGTAAGGAATTAATTTGCATATCACAGCCAACTTTTAATTTAATTTGTATTTTAAGACACCAAACGACTGGAGAAGAAAATCTGCTAAACTGAAGCACATTCTGTTTTTTCACCCAGCATGAATAATAAGTGTTCCATAAACTGGCTGTTTGTCAGAACAACCAAAACTCCACTGATGCTGAAATTCTGACTCGGCGCAAATCAATGCACAGTGGCAAAAAAAAACAGAACACAGAGAGCTGCCCTCATCCTTATTTACAGCCAATGGGCAGTCATGAGCAAAAGACCCAAAAACAGTCCGAAGGCCAACCTATTTCAGGCCACTTGTCTTCCACATAGTACCAGTGGACTTCAAACGCCGCTTATCGAGATATATATTTACTATACAGTACAGCTGGCTATGCAAGAAAAAGCTGACCATGAACACTGCATCTGAGGTAAAATGGGAAGAAATGGAGGCACAGAAAACGGTCAAGATGAGGATGCAGGATAATTAAAATTAACATTATTAAAAGATTATGTTCCACAAAGTAAGAAGCCACTAGCACCATCCGAAAAAAGACACTGCACTAAATTCGACTAAAGTTCAGTCACTATAATAGCAGGCAGTAAGACCATCTTGAAGTTTTTCATTTTTTTAAGAAAATCACCCATGCATTTTCAGAAAAGCCCCTCTGAATTAGTCAGATGCAAGTCAGAACTGAAGAAAAAAAGAGGAGACTGATAAGTATTAGACTTCTGAAATACTGCAAGTTACACCCATTTCACAGGTGTGGTTGATTAATAAATTCAATTAATTAATTAATTGTATCCCCGGACGACAAGTCAGGGATACTATGGATCAGCAATCGCGATGCTGCGTCCGGAGCCACCACCGTGTCCAGAGAGATCTCTTGTGAGCGCTCGAAAGTTCAGTTCTTTATGGATTCTTTTCATATTTGGCATGGACCTTGTGTGGGATGAGGTCGCAAAGCCAATCGACTTTGGGAGTGATTGCTTTTGGGCATCCAGGGATACCCTTCAACGCGCCGGGGACCGACTGTATATGCGTGTTTCACATCACTTTCTACACACAATTTTACAGTTATGTCGTGCCATCTCTGGTGCTGCTCTAAACATACATGGGAATTGAACTGAATACCATTCACATAAATACTCATATCTATGGGTATTTTCACATCCATGAGGGGTTGAAGATAACCACTGAGATACCTGGCTTTTGATTGGCCATCTGCCTGAGGAGGGCTGCATTTGCAGCGGCCTGCTGCGCGGAGACGGGCGTGGCTCTCTCAGTGGGCGGGGCTCCGTGCTTCACTGTCTTTGTGGCGAAGGCCGTGCTGTCTGCTCCAGAGGCGCCTACCTTACCAGCCAGAGCTGAAAGGAAAAAAGACAATAAACACCAAGAAATAAGACAAACCGTTTACAGATTCATTACAAACACCAAAAACAGCACTAACATAAAGCATCAGTGGCCCGCAAAGTTAAAGTAATAACAGTGTACAGCCATGTGAGGGAATGGTCTGACTCATGAATCCACAACTGACAATAACACTAAACATCCAGCAGCCATCACCTCCGTGTACAACCACCACACTGAGCCACATTTGGCATCGGTAATTGTTCCAATGTGTCCATCTGGTATCAGAGGAACAACTTCTTTTTTGTTAAAAACTCAAGGAACTAAAACCTTTGTCCCATCTAATACTTATTGGCATTTATAATGCTTAAGTTTGGGTTAAACAGGCACAAACACAGAAGCAAATCTCTGCCTGTCAGTGGGACACATCTCCATTTCACACAGATGCACAGAGGCTAAATGGTTAGGGGTGATTCCATCTCAAATGAGCCAGTGGCAAAATAATTTTCCACTATTTTGTCTAAGATTTTGCTGAAGTTTTAAATATATAGTTGGCACATGTGTGAGAACAACAACCCTCAGTTCTGGGGAGTCAATTCCCTCTCCCCTCCAAGTGGCAGCCATCTTGAATTTGGACCTCAGGGCTCGCTGCAACATGTTACACCCCCGTTTCTGAAGCCCTTTTTCCTAAACAACTCAGCACAGAAACATGCAATAAAAACGGACATTGGTGTATGAATGTCACTTTTCATTAGTAGAATCAGAATCTGTAATTAGATTGGTGATATATCCAACAGTCACAAAGATAAAAGACAAAGCTCAATGCTCAGGGTGCCAGACTTGTGACCCAACATTAACTTCCAGGCTGATGTCTTGAGATGTTGCAATAATACAGCCATGTAATTTTACCTTCTTAAAGATGCCATGATTCATTTATTATGTGCACCAGCTCCTTCTTCCGCAAAGCACCTCCAACCCATGATGCTGCGGTTAGATGATGGTTTTCAGCTTGCAAGCCTTCCCATTTTGCTTCCAAACATAACAACGGTCATAACTGCCGAACAGTAACATTTTTGTTTCATCAGACCAGCGGACATTTCTCTAAAACGCAAAAGCTTTGTCCCCATGTGCAGTCGCTAACCGCAGCCTGGCTTTTTATGGTGGTCTTACACAAGCAGCCTTTTCCATGCAGACCAGCTCTTGAGGTTATGTCAATATAGGACTCGTTTCGCAGTGAATAAACCATCTTTTGTTCCATCTTTTCCAGCATCTTCACAAGATCCTTTGCTGTAGTTCTGGGATTGATCTGCACTTCCACCGCAAGGAGACATAACACATTCCTTTCCTGAGCGGCGTGATGGCTGCGTGGTCCCCTGGTGTTCACACTTCCGCAATATTGTTTGTACAGATGAACAGGGTACCTTCAGGCCTTAGGAAATTGCTCCAAAGGAAGTCTTAGGATGCTTGCTGATCTCATAAACTTCATGTCATTTAAAACAATTAAATTTTTCTCCTTTGTTTGCCAGCTTCAGTTTTGGCCATTTCTCAACATGTAGGGAACAAGAGCAGCATCCTACAGGGGTCACTTCACTGTTGCAGACACTGCTGGGTGCTACTCAATGACAGGGCCAGCTGAGGACCTGAGAGCTGTCTAATTCTCAAACTGCAGGCTCTGATGTCATTTTCATTTGCACGCTGAGCTCTAAACTTCCACTTTGCACTTGAAAATTTTGCGACTGGCAGCACAGCCAATCAGACAAACAATACCTTCAAAATCCTAAACAACTCTGCTCTAACAGTGCGATTCATGTCAGACCAGTTCTGCCCAATAAGACCATGTGGCCAGAAAGCGCGCCACCCCTCCCCCTATCCTACCAGGAGATATGCTGGGCCCGAGGCCAGAGGCCACTTTGGTAAAGTGGCTGGACTGTCCCCCAAAGCCGGGCTGGATGGATGGGGTGCGCACTACGGTGGGGTGTCGTGGCGTCACGGAAACGGGGGGCATGACTGGCTCCTCCTCTTCCACCCCGTGCAAGTCCTCGGGTTCCAGCTGCTGCGATAGTGAGGAGGTCGAGCTCACGTCATCCAGGTCCTCGTAGTATTTGGGTGACAGGAAGGCGGACCGGGACAGGTTAGCTGTGGGGGAGAAACCGGGCTGCATCAGTAATTCGCTTAGTAAACACTCTCACTGTTGGCTCAACGATCTTAACAGAAGCCCGAAGGCAGCTTTGCATCATAGCAACATCACTAACAACATAACACACACGCGCTCCATTATTCTCGAATTGAATTTTAAATAGAAAACCATTCATTCCCACGTTCACTACTATTGCAGCAATCATTAATTTAATTTGATTTCAGGAGCATGATTGCCATAACTTCTTCACAAAAATATTGTTTTAAATCATATCTGACAAATCTAACATTCTCAAACTAATTTTGGAGACTGCCATGAGAATTAAAGTAGATTTACACTCTCAAGGACCCCAGCTAAGGCATATCCCCAAAACATCCCACATCCTCATTGACACCATTTTATTTTTCCAATAATCTTGAAAAATGCCTCCCATCTAATGTATTCTCAATTGCACTTTCATTTCACATGACACATACAACAAACACCAAAATGTTCAGTTAAGGACAGACAGTTTACATTTTCTCATGAAACTAATTTTTAAATAAAAAATAGCCAACCACATTAGAATGTGTTATGGCAGAGTCGAATAAAAGCATAAAACAGTGGTGTAGCCATAAAACAGCAACTTCATAAAGCAGCAGTAGAATCTGCAAGAGCAGCATGAAGAGGAGGCTCGAAACAGTGATAAAATTTGACCAATATAAAAAAAACAAGTGGTGTCAGGCACAACAAACTCCGCCCCTCACACATACTTTCACGTACTTGTACAAAATTCAATAGGGATCTATTCTAGGTCAGTGGTAATCCTTAAACCAGGGTTCCCACACTTTTTTACCAGTGATTTTTCAAAACTTTTCCATAATATTTTACCTAATTCTCATGACTTAGTTTAAAATAGGTAAGGCCTATAATAGGGAAAAAAGAGCACCATAATGAGCTTCTACAGTGTGCTATGCCCTAACCAGTGTAGAACAAATGTAGTATGGAGAATGTAAGGGATGTTGTGTCCATCTACCACCTATCCTAGGGCATCACACAAGGGCATAAGGCACCGTTCTTGTATTTTCTCAATTATAATTAACAAACAAACAGAAATAAATAACCTAGTGCTACATTTAAATGCTCAAGAAGGCAAAAACATTGAAGAGGTAACAAACAGGTGGCATTTAGTATTTTCTGAGACAAATACAATAACAAATTATTATATAGAGCAGTGGTTCTCAACCTTTTTTGAGCAAATGCCCCCTTGACCTCAACATGATCCTCAGATGATGATCTGGCAGATTTGTTATAAGGATAGGAGATGTGCTTGATAAGAAAAAAAACTAACACATTAAAATTGGCTGTAATAATTAATAGGCCTAATCGTAATAATAGTAGTATATATTTGTAATAATAATAGAATGCCTATATGAGTTGTACACAGTTTGCTGTTCGGTAAGAGAAAATATGCATTCATTTGTGTGAAATGGCGACCAATTTCACCAAGAAACATTCATCAGCGCCAAAAATCGAACATTTGCGCGTACTGCAAAAAGTCCACGTACAGAAAGAAAAAATCCTCCCCAGAACTTTGTTCCAACCACCTGGATTTAATCTTGACAGGAGACAGAGCCAATATGAGTGATCAAGTCATTCTGTGGGAGGGATAAAAACCGAGCTGGATTTTTACTTTCCGACCCCTGGATTTTCCACCTGTGCAGCAGATTCAGTTACGTCATCAGCATTTTAATCTCTCCTTTTTGGACAATCTTTAGGGTCATTCGGCACACAATAGCCTACAGTAAAAATACTTTCATTTGCATTAATATGAAAGGCATCAACACAGTCTTTCAAGTCATTTGCAACAATCAACAAACACTAAAGTGCATTTAACATTTTTATCACACCGTTTGACCATCAATACCATTTCTGGACCGCGTTAGTGCGGATAACAAATATTCAGCCCACTGTATAAACAATTGAACGTTCTTAACATTCACTCCACAAAAATCTTCTTGTTTTTTCAATTGAACAGTTAGCCCACATTTTGCTCATTGTTGCACAGTAATCATCAAATTGAGAGTATACCTCTTACACCACACGGACGATGGAATAATGAGCCAGATGTAGGCTACTGTCAGATTGAAAAAAGATTTTTGTGAATTGAATGTTAAGAACTTTTGTACAATCGTGTGCATATTTGTGATATCCGCACGAACGAGGTCCAGAAATTGTATTGAAAGTCAAACAGTGTGATAAGTGTTAAATGCACTTTAATGCTCCCTGATTGTTCCAAATGACTTGAAAGACGGTGTTAGGCCATTCATATGAACACAAATTGAAGTATTTTTTACTGTGCGCCAAATTTCCAAAAATGAATAATTTAAATGTCAATGACGTTACTAAATCTACAGTATGCGGGTTCGAGTTGAGAGCCCGCATACTAAACCCTTATCCTTGCTTGCGTGCATTGTTCGCAGAATCTGAGGGACGTCGTCGAGTTAGCGAAGTTTAAATGACTCTGACATGACATGTAACCACTAAAGACTGTAACCGAGGAAAGGTTTCATTGAAAAGCTAACCGAGGAAAAGTTTCTTGGAACAGCCGGGTTTTATGAGATTTTCTTTTCGTATGATCGATATGTGAAATAGTCAGTGCACTCGTCTGAAGGAAGCCCAGTGCTTATCGCAGTCGGCTGCAGGAAAAAAATGTTTCTTACAAAGCTGCAAACTAATTTCTCATTAATGTGCACAAACTTTTTTGAGAATATTTATATTTTATAATATCTATGAAAAATTGCAATGAAAAACTTCTAAGAAGAGAACACCCCCAGAGCCTGCAAGAGCGGAGGTGGAAGATGGCTCATCGGCAGATAACATCGTAACGAACAAAGGCACGGAACAGACTACGAGATTGATGTTCAGCATATCTGAGGCTCCGATAACTACAGCAGGACAAAAGCTCCAGAGCTGCGTATGTGGTTGGGCAAAGGTTACATCCACCCTTGGCCTGAAGATACACCAGGGCAAGAAAGGGTGCCTAAGGAAGGGTCAACAGGGAAGTCGCATCGACAGCTATTTTTTGAGATGCAGGCCGAGTCAGTCGACTGAAGTTCAGCAGCAGGACACACACCACAGTCTGCAGGACATCAACACCCCTGTCCCAGAAGAGGAAGAACAAGGCACAAGAGAGCAACCTGATTCCAACACATCACGTCCACCGGCAGAGAAGATGATCCAGGGGCGAAGGCCATTAGTGAAGTGGCCAAAGTCCTGCGATAAGACTCTGTGGATGGAGGTCAACACTGATCTCTGCAATATCCTTGAAGGGATCAAAGGCACCACCGTGAAGAAGTTGGAGAGAATGAGCAGTCTAATCTATGCCTATGGAGCAGAACGGTTCGGAGTGGTCGAAAGCAAACAATTGACTCCGTCAAGTCCCACTAAGTCCAGAAGGCAAACAGAAATAGACCGCCTAGTCAAGGAGAGGAGGCAGCTGAAGAAGGAATGGAGGAAGGCCACAAAGGAGGAGAAGGAGGAATAAACCTGCTACAGGAAGAGCTTCAGAGTAGGCTTACAACACTGAGGAGAGCTGAAAACCTCCTGAAGAAGCGCAGAAGGAAGGACCAAACAAGATCACGCTTCTATAAAGACCCATTCAAATTTGTGAAGAACCTCTTCACAAAGAAGAGCGGAAGTCTCTCAGTGCCTAAGGCCAACCTGGAAGAACATCTAAAAAAGTCCTGCACAGATGACCGACACTATGAAGAGGTTACACTACCAGCCGACATGCCAACAGTCAGTCCACCAGAGCACAAGCTAGACATCAGTCCACCCAGGTGGAGTGAAGTAGACAAAACTGCGTAGAGCAAGAGCCGCGTCAGCTCCAGGTCTCAACAGAGTTCCATACAGGCTCTGTAAAAATGCACCAGATGTCCTACGATTCCTCAGGAAGCCGATGAAAGTTGTTTGGCAAAAGAAAGATGTCGAGGGAAAAATCTTCTTCAGCATGGTTGCTCATAGGCTGACAGTATTCCTGAAAAGAAACAACCTGATTGACACGTCAATTCAGAAAGCAGGCACCTCAGGCTTCTCAGGATGTGTGGAGCACGCTAGTATCATCTGGCATCAGATCCAGGTCGCCAAGACGGAGGGAACAGATCTCCATGTAGTGTTCCTGGATCTTGCAAACGCCTTTGGCTCAGTCCCTCACAACCTCCTGTTGACAGCCTTCGATTACTTCAGGGTCCCACCAGCTCTTACAACCCTTATCAAGGCCTATTTCCAGGACGTCCAGTTCTGTGTGACAACAACAGAGTACACCACAGCATGGCAACATCTGGAGGGGGGAATCATGGCCGGCTGCACCATCTCCCCGATGGCCTTCACCCTGGCCATGGAGGTCATCATACGGGGCTCTCGGTGGGTGGTTGGTGGACAGCAAATAAGATCTGGGCTGAGGCTCCCACCGGTCAGAGCCTTTATGGATGAACTCACAACACTGACCACGACCAAAGCTTGTACAGTACGGCTACTAGGAAAGCTCCAGGAGAACATTGAGTTGGCTCGCATGAAGATCAAGCCGAACAAGTGGAGAGTGGAGAAGAGGAAGATCTCCTGGAAAGATCTGTGGGAGATGGAGGCATTCAGGACGAGCTTTACCATCAGGGCTGCCTATGATGTCCTGCCGTCTCCTGCAAACCTAAGCCAGTGGTATGGCGAAGATCCCACATGCCCGCTATGCCCGAGTCCAGCAACACTAAAGCACATCTTGGTGGGGTGCAAGGCCAGCCTCACCCAAGGCCGTTACACCTGGCTGCACAATCAGGTGCTAAAATGTCTTGCAGCAGTGCTGGATACTCAACGGACAAGCACGAACGCCCTTCCTCCCCCGTCATCCCGTTGGCAGCCAACACCATTCATTCGGGAGGGGCAAGCTAGCCTCGCCACCGAAAGAACTGACCCTGGGCTGCAGGGCAGTGCACAGGACTGGAATCTGCTAGTCGACTTGGGCAAGAATCTCAGTTTCCCTGTCGAGATCGCATTCACCAACCTGCGACCAGACCTCGTTCTGTGGTCACCCTCTGCTCAAGCTCGTCTACAGCGTAGAGCTCACGGTGCCCTGGGAGGGTGCAGTGGAGGAGACCTACGAGCGGAAGAGGCTGAGGTATGCCGAACTTGCTGCTGACGCGGCGCGACAAGGCTGGAAGGTGAAGGTCCACCCAGTGGAAGTAGGCTGCAGAGGTTTTATAGCCACCTCAACATCCAGGCTACTCAGGGAAATGGGAGAGCGAGGAAAGGCCCATAAGCAGGCAGACAGGGACCTCTTCAGGGCTGCAGAGAAGGGGAGCCAGTAGCTGTGGATGAAGAGAAAGGATCCGACCTGGGCCTTCAAGTGAAGTGATGGCATCTAGGGAGTGAACCCAGGATGCTGGGAGTCACTGCTGAACCCTCTGGAGGTGTCGTGGGCCAATCAGCGAAACATCTGTGAAGGGGGGCGCCCACTTGACAACCCGAAGGATGCCACCGCTCACTTGAATTCCACAGAGTTTCATCGGTGCCTAAGTATGCTCTATTGAGGGATAGCAACATCTAGTCCTACACAACAGATCTGCATATCATATTTGTTCTGATGGAAATACTTGAACTGCCCTCAGAAAGTTTCTACGAAGTGACAATAAAGGATCAAGGTTTTGGCCCACGGCATAAAGTATAGGCTACTTTTCTGGTAAACACGGAGAAATGGAAGCTCTCAGTGCAGCCTACATATAAAGAGAAAGTTAAGGTCGACGTTCACCTTTTGACACCACAGTAGCCGCTAAACTTGATATTATTATCGAAGTGATTATTCGCACCTATTTAAGTGCGTCCAAGCACAAAAATTGATCGAAATTCGCGTTAGACGTGTGGCTAAGATTGCCCACTCGTGTTTTGTGTGTGTCCAAAGCTTTTTTTTTTTTTTCTTGGCCAAACTTAGCCTATTTTAAGTGGCACTTTTTCTAAAAACTGGAATGGTCATCAACTTCTACGTGTAGTCAAAAAGAAATTCAGCACTGGCCACACGTATAAGTGCGAATAACATCGGCCAATTTTTAAGTTGTGTGGGCAGAGTCCTATCAAATTAAGCTATCCGTCAATGACATATGTTGTTTTGCTACATTATATGAAAAGGAAATTTAAAAAACGCAAATTGGTGGTGTTAATGAGGTTTTTTTCCCCCCCCAAAGGTCATCAAAATCACGTTGTGCAAGTTTTCTCAAACGTGACAAATGCCACAGTCATGAACCAAAGTGTAGGGTACATTGATTAAGATGTTGCGCATATTAGTGTAGAATTACCATTTTGAAATTTTCCGTGATTTGTGAAAAAATTAATAATGTGTTTTAAGCCAGAACTGGGGTAGGTCCTTTCCTTTTGGTCCCATTTTCTTAGAAAATCAAAAATCGGCGTTTATACGTACATGCATCACAATAATATCGAAACAGACTCGCTTTAAAAATACATAAAATATGTTATTTGGAATCAGAGAACTTGCAGGAGAATTTAAAAATAAATAGTGAAGATATTTTTCGTACACTCCGTTCTACCACAATCGGGAATCGGGTTTCTCTGCGGTCTTACGTGCATGACGTGTTCATCAAGCTGAAAAAAAAATCATTGAGTTTCGCAAGCGAACCTGGGTAATCAAACAATAAAAATGCCAGGATGGAAATGAAATATTTTTGAACAGAGTATAATGCAGGAAAATGACTTGGAGAGAAACCAACTGGACCATAGATGGACGTCGACAATGAATTTAAATAAAGTTGTGTTTTATTGAAATCTTATTATATCCACGTTATTTCATTCATTATTCTGATTGACATTAATGCTATAATTACATTAATTTGAAGCGAGGCGGTGGGAAAATTCAACTGGCTTTCTAAGAAAAAAAGTGTCCTTCAGGGGCGCTGTACAAGCGAAAATTTTGGGCGGACACAGCTTAGCTATACTGTACAATTAAATTCCGGCGAACAGCGTACCGAGTAACCAGTGCATAGAGGGTACAGTATGCGCGTCAAAGGGTAAACAAAAGTATGTGCTTGATTCTTATTGGCTGTACGCTAATGAGATAAAGTTGGTATTCAGAAGTCTGGTAGGGAAAAAAAAAAAAAAAAAAAAAATCGCTGCCAGCCAACTAGCTGCAAATGTAACCTATGCGTATCGCGAAACGTCACGCTTCAACGGTGTCGCTTTCGATTTTCAATAGTAGTTTGTACTTTTGCGGTAAACTCTAGAAATCTTTTGAGGATTTAGTGAACCTATTATAAGCAATAGGCAAACAGTATTTTTCCAAACTTTTCCAAAACCGTTAGTTAATTCCATAACTTTTCCAGACTGGAAAACAGGTTTTTCAAATTTCATAATTTTTCCAGGAATTTCATGACCGCGGGAACCCTGCTAACTCAATTTGGGGTGAATGTGCCCATTCGTTTTGCTGCTAGAGCAAGGTAAAATTTGATGACTGTTGGTCGACTAAGATTTGTTTTAGTTGGGGACAGCCCTATTACTCAAAGAGTCAAAACGCTATTAGAGACTGGTCCTACTGTCTGAGGAACTTGAAAACCTCAACCTCCAAAAATAGCCCTGGAAAAGGAGACGTAGCAGTAAATGTCATTAATTTGAAATTAATTAATTCATTTTTTGCAGTAATAATAATCACAACCAATCCAAAACTTAAAGGCATCGTCCTCTAGGGGATCTGTTTGTTTCCAGCAACCTCTAAAGGTTCTAAAAAAAACCATTCGAGTTACTGTGCATGTGCAAAGAATCTGTGGTGGTGGAAACTGCTTCTAAAGTGAATTCATAATATGAGCAAAAAAAAAGAATAGAGGCAACAGGTGAACAAAGCAGGAGGCAGAGGCACAGCAGAGTGGCAGGAGGCAGAGACAGGAGAGAGGGAGGGGCAGGGGCGCGGCAGGAGAGAGGGAGGGGCAGGGGCGAGAAAGGGGAGAGGGAGGGGCAGGGGCGAGGCAGGAGAGAGGGAGGGGCAGGGGCGAGAAAGGAGAGAGGGAGGGGCAGGGGCAAGGCAGGAGAAAGGGAGGGGCAGGGGCGAGGCAGGGGAGAGGGAGGGGCAGGGGCGAGACAGGGGAGAAGGAGGGGCAGGGGCGAGGCAGGAGAAAGGGAGGGGCAGGGGCGAGGGAGGGGCAGGGGCGAGGCAGGAGAAAGGGAGGGGCAGGGGCGAGGCAGGGGAGAGGGAGGGGCAGGGGCGAGACAGGGGAGAGGGAGGGGCAGGGGCGAGGCAGGAGAGAGGGAGGGGCAGGGGCGAGGCAGGGGAGAGGGAGGGGCAGGGGCGAGACAGGGGAGAGGGAGGGGCAGGGGCGAGACAGGGGAGAGGGAGGGGCAGGGGCGAGGCAGGAGAGAGGGAGGGGCAGGGGCGAGGCAGGGGAGAGGGAGGGGCAGGGGCGAGGCAGGGGAGAGGGAGGGGCAGGGGAGAGACAGGGGAGAGGGAGGGCCAGGGGCGAGACAGGGGAGAGGGAGGGGCAGGGGCGAGACAGGGGAGAGGGAGGGGCAGGGGCGAGACAGGGGAGAGGGAGGGGCAGGGGCGAGGCAGGAGAGAGAGAGGAGCGGGGGGGATCGGAGAGAGGGAGGGCCAGGGGCGATGCAGGAGAGAGGGAGGGGCAGGAGAGAGGGAGGAGCCGGGAGTGCATTGGCGTTTAGGCACCTGGAGCAGTGGAGCGGACCGGAGGGGTCTGTCTCTTGGACAGGAAGTTCCTCAGCTGAGACAGCTTATTTGGAGTCATTTTGACTGAAAGGGAAGAGACTTCATGTAATGTTGCAGATATCACCACAAAGCATTCACAGAGAGAACTGAACTAAGCTACAGAATTGCTAAAACTGAAGTGAGTACCGAAAAGTTCCGTGTAAACGGCACACCCGTTTATAAGGCGCAACCCGACTTTGGGACTTGTCCAAAAATAAAAAAAAAAAACATGCAAAATTCCACCAAAATCTTGCTTGTGTCATACTTATTACCTCTCCTCAAAATTCTCCTAGAATGCCGCATGTATTTGTCCTATTTTTTTTCCCCTTTGCTTTTCAACTTCCTCCATGAGAAGTGATTATTCATCAGACATCAGCAAAAAATGGAAGAATTGTGATTTTCCAAAACTGAATAAATACCGCACATCGCAACACAAAACTGCTTTGCTAGCTCAATCATGTTGTAACTACAATATCCGCTGGAAAAAATCATTTTTTTCAGGGACTGATAGTTATACTTCTGCCGACATCTCAGTCATTTTTAAGCTAACGGGTGCCATGACAAGGACTCAGCTGATCTTTATCGAACGAACTTACCACAAGCTGCTGACATTGTCGAGCAATATCCCCCGGAACTGGCAATGCATTTTTGAATAGAGAATGTTTATATGCATTTAGATTTTGAAAGAACTGTACGAATCGCAAAGCTGTTAATATCCTTGCAAAAAAAATAGGCCGGAGAGTATGCATCAGAAAACTCAGAAAATTATACTAAATTGTTTTCATGACACACCTTCATGTGGTTTTACACCTCCATACCAAATATGATCACAATCGGATGATTAGTTTCGAAGTTATAGCCCGGACACGACACATTACAGATTTCCCACAAATTTGTCGCTTTTTGGCCCAAAACGTGAGAAATTACAAAATTATTTTCAAAATTGTTTTTCATGACACACCTTTATGTGGTTTTACACCTCGATGCCAAATATGATCAGAATCGGGTGATTACTTTCAAAGTTATAGCCCAGAAAACAAACGTGTCAGACGGACGGACTCACGGACTGACGGACCCCATTTTTATATTCCCCGCAACAACGTTAAAACGTAAAAACAAGTGTGCCGTATACACGGAACTTTACGGTACAAACAGTGTTAGTTTGTTTGTGCGCACGCGTGCGTGTCTGCCTGCCTATCGGAGTCACCTAAGGATCAACTCTGATCTGAGAACACAACAAAGCAAATGCGCAGCTGTAAGCAGTGCGCATTGTGCATGTGTGCACAGTGCTCAAGCGGCTCGCTGCAAATACCAGGCGATTTGGAGGGGGCCTTCTGTGCAGTCTCCAGACTGGCTTTCCGTAGGGCATCTCTCAGGTTTTCCAGTTCACTTTCCAAACTGCCACACAAACACAGGCCACCGTCAGCACTGCAGTACATATACATTTCTCCCAGATATAGCTCAGACGAGGCATTAAATCTGCACTGGCCAGGGACACACATTCTTCTCATGAAGAAAAAATCTTCATCGAAATTTCACATTCTGGTTGGTACTGCTGTAGTGCGCAGACAGCCAGCGCTACACTTGTACTTCAGCAGCACAACCCTGTCCTGGGTGAGCACTGCACAGGCTTCGTACCCCTGTATTGTGGGCGTGGGTGACAGGCGACAGGGCGAGGCCCAGGTAGAGCTGGTCCCGTAGAGCCTCAAGGACTGCAGGGTCTTCACCAGCTTCTCCAGCTTCTGCTCCTGCTGGTGGATGATGTCCAGATGATTGGACAGGGTGGTGAACAGAGCCTCCCGCTCCGGCACTATCAGGTGCCTGAGGGAAAGAGGGACGCAGCAAATTCACCAGACACTCCTGACAGCTCGCGCTCCATCCTGTACACTTGACTCCACACCCCTCATTCAGCTCGCAACAGATTTCATTCCAGTCTCAACACACGCCATTCAACTCTCAGTGCACATTTACGCAACTGCATAAACTTCATGGGGTTTTTCGACATGCTTCATTTCAGCATTTCAACTGCCAGACATTCATCACTAATTTCCCAGTCATTCGACTCTGAATTTCTGTCATTCAAAGCTCAATTCCTTTCACCTAACACTCAGTTCCCTTCAATCAACACTCACTCCCCCTTATTCGAGTCTCAATTACAGTCACTCAACACTCTCCCAATTCCCGTCGTCCGACTCATCTCTCACCTCTGCTTCTTCTTTTTTTCCAGGTGTTTCTCCCACTCCACATCCAGGACATCATTGACGTCCTCAACCGCAAACTTCACGTACTGGAAGAGCCGGCGGATCTCCTGCTCCAGAAAAATGAGAAGTGAGTGATCAGGGATACTGCTGCACCAAGAGACAGAACTGTACAAGGTGAGGAGGAATCAGGTGTTGCTGATGAGCCAACAGTTGGACAGCTAACTCTAGTAGCACCCAAAAACTGAGAAAGTGCACCGTTTTCCAAGGAATTCCTATTAAAAACTTATTTGAGGATTTGAGACCAACTTTGTGAACTTTGGAAAAATTTTACCGAGGTATCCCGAAGTCTGTCCAGTTTACTTTAAGTTGGGACAATACCTCAGTAAACCTCGGTTAAATTTTCCCAAAGCACATTGGGGATTGTCTAGCCCACTGAAGCTCAGAGACCACATCGATAATCCTTGGGAAAATTTCACCAACGTAGACCGAAGTTTGTCTGCTTAGCCTATGCTCACACCAGAACAAAGGGGAGGTGTGAAGACGGTCAAAACACATGCCTCATTAAAGACCTCCCTCCAGTACTGCAGTCTAAACACCAATTAATCATGCAAATTACTGCCTGTTCAACAAGGTGCAGTGTAACTAAGCCAGTAACTAAGATGCAGTCTGGATGAAGTACAGATGAAGTACAGTACTTAAAGTACAGACCATTCAAAAGTTCCAACGAAATTCAGCGAATATTGATGTTTTTTCATACATCTGAAAAATTTTTGATGGACAAAAAGAAATTGTCGGATAGTTTTCCATTAAAAATTTGGTAGCCGAAAAAAAATTCAGGAAGATTTGCAGAACGAATCATCACTGCAAATTTTGGATTGGGGAACTTTGGAATGGCCAGTACTTTAAGCCTGTACTTCATCCAGACTGCATCTAGGGCTGTTGGCGGTTAAGTACACAGTTTCTCTTTTGATGAAATGTCAAGGCAAGTGAATGATAAATTTAATAAAAATGTTTAATTCACGTGCCCTAATGGGCAACCCTTCATGAAAGAAACTAATGTGGCTATTACGTGTCAACTTTTGCCACATCCTACAAAGCAAGCCATCAAACCTGTGGTTCATGATTGTTTAACTGAAAACAAAGATTGAAATGCGGACTTTTTTGCGTTCAGTTGATGAGTTTTATTTCTCGTCTTAACAAAAACAATTGGCTACACCTGAGAAGGGAGAGCATCAGTTTCTTTTATCAAGAGAAATGACTGAAAACAGATCAAGGTTCAAAAGCAGTTAAAAGTTTAAAGACATGTGTATCGCCCTCCTGGTACTCAGTCCACCGGCCACCAAGGAAGAATAGCTTAGTCTGTTCGTGCGACAAGGACTCTTGTACGGTGTGTTGCCTGCCTGGTGCCCAGGTAGGAGACCTCCTGGAGTGTGCGGATAAGCTCCTGGCTAGAGCGCGGAGGGATCCAGTTGCCATGGTCCATGTTGGGACAAATAGCATAGTTAAGGGTAGGTTTGAGGTTCTGCAAACGATAGTTTTCTCCGGGATTCTACCGGTACCACGTGCAAGCAGAGGAAAGCAGAATTTTATTTGGAGGTTTAACACGTGGCTACGAACCTGGTGTAGGAAAGAGGGGTATAGGTTTATGGGGCACTGGAACTTTTTCTGGGACATGGGTGATCTGTTAAAGCCTGACGGGCTGCACCTGAACCGGAGGGGTACCTTCGCACTGGGTCAGCATATGTTGAGGGTAGCACAGGAATATTTAAACTAGGGACTTGGGGGGGCAGGGAGGTTAGTGAGTGTTACACATAGGGAAATGCGGACTGCCCCGATGGAGGCTGACGGCGTTACATGCACTACTGATAATATACTTTTTAAAGCAACAAAGCGTTGTGGGGGCCTTGAAGCAGCGGCCACATGGGAAATCAAGGGGAAGAGCATTAGTAATAACCTGAAATGTTTTTACTTAAATGCAAGAAGCATAAAAAATAAATTTTCTGAGCTTGAGGCCGTTATAATTAGTGAGGGCTATGACATAGTTGGGATTACAGAGACATGGCTAAGTGAAGAGAATGGAGAAGAATATAATATAGAAGGTTATGAGCTCTTTAGGAAGGATAGATGTAATAGGCGAGGAGGGGGCGTAGCAATCTATGTGAACGAAAACAAATGTACAGGAAATTTCCAAAATTGAACATTCCTTGCCCTGTGATGATATCTGGGTCAGGCTCATTGGCAAACACAAAACAGGTTTAAACATAGGAGTATGCTATTAACCACCAGCTTTGGACAGTACAGTCAATGAAATGCTTTTTAGGAGGATTACGCAAGCTAGTAGAGGTGGAGGGACTATTATTATGGAAAATTTAAATAATCCTGGTATCAATTGGGAAATGGTGAAAGGACAGGGTAGGGGGAAGGAAGAATTTCTAGATGTTATAAAAGATAATTTCTTGGTGCATTATGTTAATAAACCTACAAGAGAGAAGGCAATTTTAGACTTGGTGCTCTGTAATGACCCTGATAGAATTAGCAATGTTGAGGTACTGGAGCCACTTGGGACAAGTGATCACTCTGCTGTTAATTTTGAAGTTTCATGGAAAGTCAAAAAACTGGATTCAAAAACAAAAAGTTTCAATTTTAGGCGAGCTAACTTTGACAGGATGCGCTCACATCTAGGTGAAATAATATGGGAGACACTCCTGGACTGTAAGTCCGTAAATGAGATGTGGGAAAGATTAAAGGGGGTTTTACTTGAATCACAATGCAGATTCATTCCAAAGGTGTCCAAAAGTAAGCTGAAAAAGCAGAATCCTCAGTGGATGACCAAAAGTATTGATAGGATTTTGAGGGAATAGAGGAATCTTTATAAGATTTACATAAATGATAAAATTGAGAACACCAAGGCTGATTACTGTAAAATGCGGGCTGTGGTCAAAAAGAGCTGAGGAATGCTAGAAGACTGTATGAAAGACAAATTGCAGAGGGGGAAAAAACTAACCCTAAGCGCTTCTTTCAGTGCTGTAGCAGAAAAAGGAAAGTTAAAGAGCAGATTAAGTGCATAAAGAATAAAAACGAATCGCTGCTATTCGATAACAAGGATATTGCGGATGCCTTAAACGGTTACTTTGTTGAGAATTTTACCTCAGAGGGGGTCTTTATTTGGCCAGAGGGCATGTTAAATGCTCAAGATTATTTAGCAGAAATTGAGGTTCGGGATTATAAACTATTAGACAAGTTGCATAACCTAAAGGCAGATAAGGCGGCGGGTCCTGATGGCTTATATCCTAGAGTGCTCAAAGAAGTTGGTGAGATCATCTTTAAGCCACTATCCACTATCTTCAGGCGGTCTTTAGAAGCTGGAGAAATACCAAATGATTGGAAACAGGGCAATATTGTACCAATATATAAGAAAGGGGACCGCACCGAGCTAGGAAATTACAGGCCAGTCAGTTTAACTTGCATTGCGTGCAAAATATTGGAATCTATCATAAAAGATGAGCTGGACTTATTTCTTGAACGGAACAGTATCTTGAAGGATAGCCAACATGGTTTTCGTAAGGGAAGGTCATGCCTGACAAACCTTCTAGAATTTTTTGAAGAGGCCACCAGGACTTATGACCAGAGCAGGGCTTATGACATCATATACTTGGATTTTCAGAAAGCATTCGATACAGTACCGCATAAGAGACTAATTTTTAAAAAGAGCTCCATTGGAGTTATAGGAGGTATTCTGGAGTGGATTCAAAACTGGTTACTGGACAGAACACAAAGAGTGGTGGTCAGTGGTATCTCATCTGAGCTAGGTATGGTGGGGAGTGGCGTCCCCCAGGGATCGGTGTTGGGGCCCCTGCTGTTCCTCATCTACATGAATGACCTTGATAGTAATATTGAGAGCAGATTGGTTAAATTTGCAGATGATACTAAATTGGGGGGTTTGGCAAATAGTTTAGGGTCCACTAAAGTGATTCAGGACGATTTGGATAGAATCCAGAATTGGGCAGAAATTTGGCAAATGAGGTTTAATCTAGCAAAATGTAAAGTTGTACATATCGGTAATAAAATCATTAGAAGGGACTACTTCATGGGAGGTTTAAAACTGGAATGAGCTATACACGAGAAAGATCTGGGAGTGATTGTTGACCAAACCCTCACAGGCTCTAGCCATTGTGCCATAGCAGTTAAAGCCAATTGGATGCTAGGATACATTGCCATAAGTATTGAGTACAAATCTAAGGAGGTGATGCTTCTTTTGTACAACACATTAGTCAGACCACATCAGGAGTATTGTGTACAGTTCTGGGGACCATACTTTCAGAAAGATATAGAGGCTCTAGAGTAGTGCTGGGTACCGGTACGAGGTATACCGTATCACCGGTACCAACGTTGCAATACGTTAATCGGTTGTCAATTTCGTGGGGAAACGATACACCGTATCAAATCCTTTCTCACCAACCATTTGCTAGTTTCCAACAACTGCAGGCCATGGTGACTTAACTGTGCACGATGACAATGAAAAACTTTACATCGTTCAATCAAACTTCAATCTGAAACATTCTTGCCATCATATGCATTTTTTTATCTTGGTAAATCTCGCCAGAAACTAGACTTTTATTGCAAAGGAAGCGGCATTTCAAAGCTGAAGCTGTCACGGGATCCCCGTCCATATTTGGAAGTTGAAATCAGCTTGTCATGCGCTACCACGGTTACCAATCTGGGGCCGGAGAAATGCAAGCTATTTGCGCACTGTCTGAAGGACCATTGGTTTGCCCTTTACTATAAAATTCTCATAGTAAAACTATGAATGAAACTCCAATCCGGAAACAGCCGAGTGAAAGGCAACCCTGCCGCACATAATTTATGCATGCCGATTGCCGACACGAGTCATTACGCTAAAAACGCAAGAAATAACTTATTCCAGAGGCATCGATCTAGATAATTTTACATTTGACTGCGTTTACATACGCGCCATATTCTTGTATTAATCGGAATACGAGAATATTCCGATTGCATACCAGTTATATAAACGCGTGCAATATCCCGATTAAGATCATTTTCTGATTCGAAATATTCTGAATAAGACCTCTGCCTGTTTTAATCGGAATATTGCGCCATGTGTGCACCTTAATCAGAAAATGCCTCCGATTACGTCTGCGCCTGTTCAATTCGCAAGGAATTTGCATTTTTAGAGCGAGGAGGAGATGACTGTGTGCATTCAGACAATGAAAGACATTAATGGAATATATCGATGGGCGAAAGCACCGTAACAACGGTCATAAAGGTGTGCGAGAAGTGCAGAGAGGCTGATTTTGTGTTAACTGCCAACCAAGTTGAGCTTCGCTGGAAAACCTTGAAGGCGGATTACTCCCAAGCGAAAAAAGTAAAGGCAATGACTATTTTTACGCAAGTCGTATAATCTAACTACAATTTGCCATTCTTACGAGCTTTTGTATGGGTTAGCTTACGGGTTAGGTAGTTACGGGAGTGTAATTTTAGGTTCAATGTTTGCTCGCTAATATTTGGGGAACTGTCAGGTCGTCACTCTCGACAATCGATAGTCAGTAGTGATTAGTGTCGTGTAGAAGAGCTGATGGTTGCACAAAGTTTGTCCTTGCAAGAAATTTTAGAGTACAAGTTGGCAAATGAGTAAGATGGCAAGCTGGCAAAGTTAACTGGCTAATAATTAACCCTACCTAACCTAAGTAGAGGACATGCTGACTGTAATTTAAAGTAAGTAAGCCGGCTAGTCGGTATAGTAATGTTAATTAACCACAAGGCACGCAGCGAAAGCGGGATGTTTTCAGCCCATTTGATTTCCAATTTTTTTCCGAGGCAGAATTTCCTATTGTGCATGCAGATACGGAAGTTCGCACGAATAGCAAATTACAGTAAGCTCACTACTGGCGAAAAATAGCCGCAAACAAACAAACAAATACCAGCAGCCCAAATCCAGCCAGTTTCATTTTGCGGTCATGGATGAAATTCTGGGACAGAGACCAGTGGCGATGGCAATGGCCAAGAGAGTGGAGAGATGTCCAAGTGGTGGATATTCTAATTAACATGTAAACAGGATATTCCCATTGCTCAGCGCATGTAAACAACTTATTCTGAATATTATCTTAACCTGAATATGAACCTAAATCGAAATATGGTGTGTATGTAAACGTAGTCACTGTTCGGTCACCCGTTCGAGAATGGGAGCGATACTTGAGTCTGTAGTGTCACCAGTCCACATAATGGACAATATGAATTTTAATTTGACACATTTAATGAGGACATTCCTATGCCCCAACGAAAACCTCGGTGTAACTAATCGCGGAATGGCTGACATTTACGTGGTTGCAAGCAGGCTCCCCTTCAATTCATTCCCACAAGGCGAGACTGCACGTCATCCCGTGTCATTCCTTCCCATAGAAATCGCTAAGATCGCAAATATGCCGCCTCCTGTCAAAAGCAAGGTATGGAAACACTTTTCAAAAACTCCTCTCGGTGGTAAATGCGCAAGCACTGTGACAAAGATGTGTCCATCAAGGGAGGAAGCACAAGTAACCTCGCAAGCCAACTACACGGCACTCACAAAATTGAAGTGCAGCCACATCGTCCGTAGCCGGTAAGCCTCGCCATTCCGTTGTGACCATTCACAACAAAACCGGTTCAAATGTAATAAAGGTTCGACGAAAATTATTTTTTCTAAGCCGTTGATACTAGGGACTCCGCATGGCAATAACGATGAGTTTTATCAACTAACTTTCTGACAACCAGCTTCGTAAAATTTCTATCGTGAGGCCCCCAATTGTCAGAAACGAGTATTCCGGGAAATGTCAGTGTTGTACGGTACTATAATCAAGACCTCTATCGGTAGTCTAGCGCTAATCCGAGCGAAGAATATTTGGGCTGTGGGTCAGACTAGGGCTGCAACGATTACTCGGGTAACTCGAGTAATTCGAGTACAAAAAATAATCGAGGCAAATTCCTTACCTCGAGGCTCCGTTTAATTAATGTCACGTTACTCTTTATTTTAATTTGTGTATCATCGCGGCATTCTGTATATGTTAACTATAGCGCTGTTCAGATAGGCCATATCCCTGTTTCAATATACACATAGAAATAACATTTATAAATGTAACGTTACAGTGACGGTCCGTCGGCAGAAACACAGGGCCAGCAATAACCTCACCTTTCACTTCTTAATGACAGACACCTCTCGCAGTTTACCGCCCCAATTAAAAACAGTTGCTCAGACTGATTGCTGGAACCGATGAGAATCTAATTTATTTTTGAAAGCCTTGTTATACATTGCACTACGAATATATACGGCGTTTACTTCCGCACATCAATGACGATGGAAAATATCAATCGCCTACGTCTTTATAATTTCTGGATTTGCGTAAATTAGTTTGCGAGGTTAATTGAGCAACAAGTCAGGAGAATCCGTTCTCTCGTCTGAATGTAGTGACAGCTCAAGTGCGTTGTTAGACGCACAGCTGAGTGATAACAACGAAAGTAATCGCCGCGAAGTCAGCGAAAGTTCCAGATTTTTTGCAGATTGTCATCCTTGCGGAGTCACATCAATTATATCAACATGGCCAACAGATAATCGCTTTGTCATTCGTTAATTATTACATGTCATGCATTGGCGGTAGCTGTTCAGTTAATAAACTGATTGTTAATCAGGCAAACCTGATCGCAACAGCACATCGTCAATACTGCAGCGCCTAAAAAGAAAACGCCCTCACTTCACCGTTACAAAGTAACGTTCATTTAAGATTGATATTAACACTAGCGCCTGTTAAAACGTACAGTATTCATAGCCTGTGGTGTTAGTCTGTAGTAACGAGGCATGGAAATCACTCACGTCAAGCGCAATTTTAAAAAAAGGGGGGCGGCGGGGCGTCTAGGTTACGCATAGCCTGTTGGTGTCCGCAGATAAACTTGTATTAAACACCTTTTTTGTCATGTCAGTTCATACTTGTCAGACTAGTAATGCGGCTGTCCACACCAACACTGATACACACACAGGTACACATACAGTATAGTTCATATATGAGGTGAAGAGTTTTGTTCTTAAGCCAGCAATGGTTTAAACTTTAAAGTTTTCATTGAGAAGTTCGGTGTTTTGATTTTTTTATACAGGGAGAGCTAATCTCTCTCTCTCTCTGTCCCCTTTCTTATACACGTTTGCCAAATTCATACCAATCGGCTTAGTTCTTGTGCCTAATGGTTTAGGCTGCTTTGGATTGTTGACTGAAATGCTGAATTTTATTACCACTTTGAATGGCTGACTGCTGAATTGTCCATCCATCCATTTTCTATACCCACTTATTCCTCACTAGGGTCACGGGGCGAGCTGGAGCCTATCCCAGCTGACTACGGGCAAAGGCAGGGACCACTGCTGAATTGTATTTAATTTTTTATTTACATAGCAAAGATTTATTTTTATTGTCTTAGATGAAGATTGTTTTATTGGCTTAGTTCTTAAGCCAGCAATGGTTTCAACTTTGAAAGTTGTTAAAATAAAAACCTTTTTCTGAGGAAAAAAAACCGCAATTATTTGTTCATTTTAAAAGGCCTTTCATATTCCATTGTACAAAATTTATTTAATTGTTTAAAAACAAAAAAGTAAGATTCGTTAGATTACTCGATTACTCGTAGAAATAATCGACAGAATACCCGATTCCAAAAATACTCGATAGTTGCAGCTCTAGGTCAGACTACAGTGATGCACTCTGAGTCTGAACTGAAGTGAATTGTGTTAGCTTGTCGATTGTAACTCCAGAACGTAAATAATATTTAAGCACTTATGTCTCTGGGGGATGCTGACAATAATATGGCTGAGCTAATGCCTCATAAAAAGGAAATGTGGAACTGTCGGATGGCTCAATCGGAAAAGCATCGCGTTGCGAAGCAGAAGTGACCATAGCCTGCAAAGTTCTCTTGTTTGTGATGGGGGAGAGGGAGTGAAAAGAGCCTGCAAGAAAGCCAGGGTTTTGTGAGTGCCCCGCGTTCGTCCACAAACGCAGCATTCTAAATGGTCGAATATGACAGATCCCAAATTCAAATTTGACGATTGAACACTCGCGGGGCTGGCGTTAGACCTGAAAATTCGGGGGCAATTATTGACAAAAATTAGTCCTGGTTAATTTTAGATGGTTTCCCTTTATTAACATGTTTTCCAATTCAAGAATAATCAAGTGGCAATTGAAGACACGACTTCTCTCCCCCATGCGATCTAAAAGGGCTGCATTCAGTACAGAAAAAGAATTTAATTATAATTAGGTCTATCTACTGGCACTCATTTCAGAAATCTTCAGCGGATGAAGGTAATTTAAATATCTTATTTAATAAAACAAAGAATGAAAGACGACATTAACTTCGATGGATTTATCTGAATAAAGTCTGTTCTAAACAGGTTTGTGTATGTTGATGTATCACGATAAATATTGTGCATCGTATAAATGATATGATACAATATATCGTATCATCCATACGATACCCAGCACTACTCGAGAGAAAGATCAGAGAAGAGCCACCAAGCTTATTCCAGGTATAAAAGGTGAAAGCTATGAGAAGAGGCTGAAGATCCTTAATCTCTTTAGTCTTAGGAAAAGGAGACTGAAGGGTGATGATTGAGGTCTTTAAATATGTTAAAGGGATTAACAAAGTGAATTATGTAGGATTTATTCAACCAAGTGTTGTGAGTAGAACTCGGGGTCACAAATGGAAGTTGACCAAAGGTAAATTTAGCACAGATATTCGGAAATATTTCTTCACCCAAAGAGTAATTTCAATGTGAAATAGCTTGCCAGACCATATTGTTGAGGCAAAGACCTTGGGCGTTTTCCAAGAGCAGGCTTGACTTAAAGCTAGATACTATTGAGTCATTGAGTATCTGAAGGGATATATTCACAATAGTATAAAGAAACACATTAATTTTTGATGATGGAGAAGCTTATTTGCATTCAAATTGTTGCAAATTTTTTTTCTGATTCCAACCAACTCTCAGATTAAACCTACGCCCTTCATTGACAAGATATTTAATGAATAATGTGTATTGTGCTTCATAGCTTGTGGTAGGCGGATTATCATCTTGAGATAGCAGAATTTTTCCATCCAGCACTCCTAGCATCCTGGGCAGAACCCTGCATCACCAACATTAAAATGCTCCAAAACCCGCAATTTCTTGAGCATTTTTTACACTGTAGGTTGGTATATAGTAGTGACAGAGTGCCAAGCTTCGAGCGAATTCAGATATACAGGTATAATATGATCCTTTTTTAAAGGACTCGAGTGATTTATTACGATAGTGCTAGAACCAAAATGGTGAAACAGCTGAAATTTTCATTTCTGTGGTTATATACCAGTAGTGCATTGTGCTGTTTGATTGCGGCTATAGACTGCCCTGGTTATACGCGTGTACCTGAGGCAAACAGGAAAGCCAACTGTTTCTGACTGCCGCAAAAATTTAATTTGAAATGCTACAACTGCTGACAAATACGGACTGAAGCAGAATATTTTCTTTGACAAGAACATTCTGTACATTTTGGAACAGAAATATTGGGTTAAAATGGAATGAATACAGACCCAAAAAAATAAATAAATAAAGTGTTGATTGAAAATTCGATTAGCTAAGTTATGAATGAGGTTCCCAACTATTCGGTACAGCCCTAATTTGAGAACAGATTTAGAACCAGCTCCGTAAAAAAACATCCGAATGGTGCCTACATTGATTCTAAAGCACAGTTTTTGTAGACTAGACTGAAGGGGGCAACAATGGGACGAGTATTCGGTTGGAGAGAGTATTGAATTTCTGCGCTCCAAATAAGCAGTAGTTTACACCCATACAGTGAGGTTACGGTGAGGCATTGAAACAAATGGCTCCTCCGCTGGGTTATAGCAAAGCATCGAGAAAACGATGAACTGCTGGGTTACTGCAAAGCAGCCATGTTGTTGACTGTACAGGAGATAGAGCCTGATGAAGCGGAGGCCTTACTTTGAGCTTATTCTCACTGCGGGGGTCCAGGGGTTTCTTGTAGAGCAGCTGCATATATTCCCGATCTCTGTTCAGCTCACTCTGCGATTTTGCATCCTCTGCACCAGCAAAGCCCTCCAGCAGAATGGTCTTCAAGGAGCGAATATCTCCGTGCAGAGACTGGAATGAATGCCCACAAAGCCCACAGTTAATGAAAGCAGGCATGTCAAGCGAACATACATTCTCACTCGTTAAACCGACTCCACAAAGAGGACCGCTTGCAGCCGTTACCTCCGTGGTCTCCTTGATCTCCAGGGCGAATACGTGCAGCTCTTCAGATGCTTTACGAAGGGCCTGCATCTCCTCGCTGGTCCCCACCTTGAAGTCAGCCCTGCCGCTGCGGCCCTTCAGGTCATCCAGCTCCTTCTGGAAATGGGCGATCTAGGTTTGGACAACCGAGGCAGCAGAAGCAATAAGCACACTGTGTGCAGTTATCACCTCCAAACTCCAACTGACCTCCAGACAACCACAGCACAACTGTGACTGCACTGGTAAATTAAAGCAAGGGCTGCAAGAGAAGTGAGAACATCCTCAGAGTAGGAATGGCAGCGAGACAGACGGTCACTGACTCACTTCCTCCAGGATGCCCGTCATGACAGGATCCTTCTTCTGCTGCAGCTGCCTCTCCAGAGCCTTGATTGACAGAGACGTCTAAAGATGACGTCACAAACAGCAACCCAACGTTAGAACAGCATATGCCGGGCTTAACACAAGTGAGCAACATCTCTTAACGAAACCAGGAAATCAGCCTTGAACATGAAGCTCAGGTCATCATGACGGCTATAATGTTAATTTCTCCATTAGCCATTGTGTCAAGCGGTTTCTGAGATTTTGTGTGCACAAGAAAGCACAAAGCTAATGCTGACGCCAACATGTTCTATCGCAGACAGGTTAACAGGGAAAATAATATTAGTACGGCCTTCGGGCGACCCGATGACCTTTATATCAGCGATAGCACAGAATTGCACAGACCCACCTGTGGAGCTGGGGCAGGGGCGGGAGGCTGAGTGGGCGGAGCAGCCTTCATCGCTGAGGGGGAGGGGCTGGACTGTACAGTTCGAGCTGGGGAAGGGAGACATAAAGAGATCCCTAAAATGGCTGACACCGCCTTCAGAGGGAGTTTGAGAGGCAAGTAAAAAAATAAATAAATAAATAAAAAAAAGAATCACTGCAGCGAGCCAGTGGCATAAAATAAAGACTTCAGGCTTTCTGATGAGCTACAAACTCATTTCAGAGGTACTGCTAAATGACAGTGCATATGTTCTGCGAATTGACTACCAATTGACCACTGGGCGATTCGGCTGCCCAGAGGTCGAAGGGTATCTCCAGACGGCCAAAAGCAATCGCTCCCAAAATCGTTAGGCTTCGTGACCTTACCACACACTCATGGTCCATTCCAATAAAAAGAATCCATGAAGCACTGTGACGTGTATAGCACTCACAAGAAATCTCTAAGGACGCAGCAGCCGCAGATATGGCATAACAATCGCTGATCCATGGCATCCCTGACTTGGTGTCCGTGGATACAATTAATGACTTGGTCACCTTAACCGTTCAAATTCTTTTAAATTAAAACAAATAGGTTTGCCTTTTTATCACACAATCTACACAGAGCGCAAGAATAAAATTCTGATGAAGTGTTAGTTTTGGGCTCACGCTCATTAGTCAGTCCAATCAGCAGAAGGGATTTAGATTTACCAGGAGTGGAGGCGGGCTTGCTGGCAGCAGGTAAAGCAGCAGGTTGGCCACCAGGAGTTGGAAAGGCAGGTTTAGGGGTGGAAGTAGTGGCGGCGCTGAAGGAAAACTGCTGAAGTCCTGGGGCCACTGGCGTCTCAGCTGCCGAAAACCTGGTTGGGGAGGAGGGAGACACAGGGATGTATGAACCACAGAGGGAAAACTAGAGAATCAGAACTCCTGGTACAGAGCTCCCTCTCGGTAAATACCAATCCACTAGTCGCCAACTGTTCTTGAAGTTCTACCATTCAGGTTTTCATTTCAACTCTGTTCGAACGCAAGTGAATTGGCTGATTCATGGCTCAAAAAAAATCTCCAGCAGTAGAATGAGTCGTCTCATGCGAGTATTATAAATAAAAAAAAAACCTACAGGACATCAGCTGTGCAAGAACAGGGTAGACTACTAGGAATGAGGATCAGGAGATCGCAACCTCATACAGAAAGTGCCACTGTTGGTGCATGCTTTCACTCAAGTTCTTGAGCAAACACTCCAGGGGTTGATTTGCAGGATCAGACGTGCTCATGCAGGGCTGGAGCTAAAGACTACATCCACCTGAGCCCTTTCTCTCAGGTTAAGAAGCCCTACTCTGGACTGTCAGACAAAACATAGGATAGATAGAGGTCTTTTTAACTCTGTTCCCCATAATGACAGCACATGACGCCTAAAAGTATATCAACTGACCTTTTCACAAGCCTCCCCATTGACTGAAAATGGAAGTATCCCTGAGGCATCAAATGTGGTCTTCACTGATATGGCCAGGGTCATCATTTGCAGTCAGTATGGGGAAAGGGAGGGGAGTATCTGGGGAAAAGAGTTAACGCAGCGGGAGAGTCCAGGAGGTAAAGGGCAGGTTGAGAGCCTCACCTCTCGTTCAGGTTCAGCTTCACTGCAGGCGTGGCCAGCTCAGCCGGGGGCTTGAAGACTGTGATGGGAGAGGTGGTGGCGATGCGCTGGGGGGCGGGGCCAGGGGCCACTGCGCTCTCCACGGGGGGTTTGGCAGACGGGGTGTTGAAGGAGAAGGCCGAGGGGGCGGCGGGTTCTGAGGTAGGTCTAGGGGCCGGGGCGGCAAAGGAGAAGCCTGCTGCCCCCAGGGAGAGCCCTGCTGGGGCCCCAGGGCCCGAGGCGCCCATGGAGAAGGGCGAGGGGCCAGAGGGCTGAAGGGCAGGTGTGCCGAAGGAGAAGAGGGAAGAGGAAGGGGCGGGGGCGGGGGCAGTGGGCGGAGCCACAGGGGCAGACGATGGACTGCTAGTGGGCTGCGGCCGGGGAGCTGAGGCTGCTGCGCTTACAGCGGCGGCAGTGGGCGGAGCTGCGAGAGAATCTGAGAAAACAGCACAGGAACCATCACTGGAGAGCCTGCGTTCAGCAGGTGAGGTAAATAAAGAAAAAGAGAAAGAGTAATCGATAGCCCTCTTCATCAGCACTGAATTGAAATGGCTGACAGTTTGAGGCTTCAGAAATTGAGCCTCAAGAAAAGGGTGGCCTTTAGCCTTGCGGATGGGGCATTAACTCTGAGAATGCTGGGGGTTCAAGCCCATAGCCACAATATAACTGTTGTATCTTCGGGCCAAGCTTGAGCATGACTCTGAACTCCGCACTGCTCTCAGGAGTTGGCCACTGCTTAGTCTAATCAACTGCAACTTGATTAGACTAAGCACACTTATACATATACACGCACACACATCAGTCAAATAACTGTTGTATGTCACCACAAGACAATAACATTAAAAACATTACATTAAAATCCCACTGATAAGCTCCTCTTAAGGGCCACTCAAAGGAACAGCAGGATAAGCTCACAGGAGTGTAATGCCGAGCACTGACCAGCAGATGGCAGCCTCTCGCCCTCCAGAGGAAGGCTGGCGGGAGCAGTGACCAGCTGCTTCACATTGGGGTTGGTGTTGAGGAGGGAGAAGGGACACAGGACGCCGTCGGTCGAGAGCAGCATGAGGGCAGGCGCTGGGGGCAGCGTCTTCTCATCCGCTGTGAAGAGAAAAAGGATCAGCACTGACACAGGCAAAAAAGCCACACAGGTCCCCATTCATATAACTTCTGGGTGATGGCGCCAGCACAGGACAAGATTCCCATTTTGGCTCGTAAGGCATGTGGTGAGGAGGAGGGTTATTCAGATTCAAAATGTCTCATGCAAATACCTCAGCCGATCCGATTCAACCGAATCGGTTTAAGTTTTCGATCGGATTGAAAGAGGTAGTCTATGCCAATTGATAATCAGCTTGATGCTGCATATAAACGGCTGAACAGAGTGGATTCGGTTGATAGATTGGATTATTCGTTCTGCGTATGCGCTCCCTTGTACGTAGGAGTCACGTAATCACGTAATGAAGTTAGTGGGACCCTTTGCGCATGTCAAAGAAACTGTAATCGGTTTCAGCTGGGGCCATGTTACCGGATTGAACCGGATTTATGTATACAGATCGAATCAGATTCATTTAATTCGTTTGATTTCAATCAGATTGAGGAAAACAATCCATGTTAACACAGCCACTGATTAACCTCAGAGCACCAAAGACAAAATTAAGTTCACCGACAGTGAGAAGCAGATCACAGAGTGCACACTACATGCACACCAACACAGTGTAAAACAGAGTATAAACCCAATTTTATACAAAGAACACCCCATTCACCATGCTCAGAAGCACATTTTAAGAATTTCATCTTCATTTTGCACACAGTACTACATTTTAAAGCAACAAAAATGTTTATTTACATTACCACTGTTAATGGCAGGCTACTACACTATTAAAAAGTAAACTTAAAGTTAAAAACACTTTAAATTAAGCTCTTTTCCTACCGCCTCAAAAAAAGTTACATTTCAGGTGCCTAGACAGCATACAAGCATTGGTTTTTTCTGTGAATTAATCTCAATCAGTAAAAATGAAACAATATTCTTACCATGATAAGACATGGCTCAAGCATAAAACAGGATCCGACCTGCCAAACCAGACAGCTAAAACACTTTGCAAGAAACGAAACTAAACAGACTGCCCCTTTACCGTAATGCTCAGAATATACCGGCAGCACTCAAGACATTTATTAGTGCAGTACCGGGTAACTGCCAAAAGAGAATACAGTCATCAACTCCAAACATATTTCCTAAAAAGTTGGGAAGACGTGGAAAATACAAATAAAGTAGAAAACTGGGATTTGTAAACTATTCTTGACTTGAATACAAATGAAAAGTGCTCCGAAAAAAAGATTAAATGTTTGGAAATAAGCCCTCATTTAAAATTTTATGCCTGCAACACGTTCCAGAAAAGTTGGGACATGGGTGCGCATTCAGAACTGTGGTGCATCGCCTTTCCTTTTAAAAACCACTCAGCCTTTCACCCGCAGTCAGCTGGGATAGGCTCCAGCTCCCCCTATGACCCGAGTGAGGAATATGCGGGTATAGAGAATGGATGGATATTTTGGTCAAAGGAGTATTGTCATCATGATGGTGTCTGTATATCTGACTCTGTGTCTGTCTGTGTCCCTGTCTGTCCATCCCACATTTTGTGCAGGCCAGAAATCAGTCGCTCTTAATATTTAACACCTTATACTTAACCCATTTAGGTCTGAGGCCTATTCAAAAAACGCCTATGAAAACCTATGGGCAACCTATGGGCAGAAAACAACCCCTAAAACCAGAGGTTTTCTGGAAAACAGCACCCAGTTGTCAACGTCTATTAAAAAGCTGATATCTCAGCCTCTGTGGCAGATAGAAGATTAGCAGATTTTCCTTTATTGACGTCTTTTCCAATTATTGCAATTGGCAACTGAAGACAAGGTTTCTCTCCACATGCGATCTAACAGCGATTAAATCGTGGGTTAAATTCAGCACAGTGGCGGAACGGAGAATTGGGTTGCACAAAACAGCGGTTTAAAATAATTATAAATCCTGACCTGTTCTCAGTCATCTTCATGATTAACAAAAAGTTCACTCAGAGAGCACTCCGCACTTAACAGGTGCTGCTTGTTCTCCCCGATTAAGTTAGACGACAATCATTCCTCTGGACACGTATTTGCTGTATTTAAACCTGCGTTATTCAAAATTGCATAGCCTACATGTCTACTCTCACGCAAATGCAGGGGTAGAATTACTTTGTTGGGAGGGCACAGCAATTTTTGCCAGCGATGAAGTCCAATTTTGGGGGGCACCAAGGCAATCTAGAATTTTTCATACGGGCACTAAGGCAATGTTGTATTATTTTGTAAGAGAAAGATCAGAAAATGAGTTTTAGCAGAAATAATTTTAATTAACTGCAAAAACAAAGAAGCCTAATGTTTAGAGATCATCCATAAAAATATATGTGCATCACAATCCCAACTGGATTTGTTAGGATTGGATTTGACACCCTCCTTCCCTACCCTAGACTGGACTAGAGTAAGACCTATACATATAAAAACATTAAAGCATTACATTCGGTCATTCACAACATTGATATTGCTTGATCAATATTTTTTATAAAAACAATCCTAATGACCCTCCCCTTCCTAACATTGTTAGGATTGTGACGAACACGATGAAAATACCAGCATACAACACATTGCAATGTCATATTGATAATTTCACTGCTGATCCTGTAAACATCACGTGGCCACGCCTCCCAAGTCCAAATGTGGGGCAAGCTCCCGCAGCGTCACGAAAATGTCATCCGCCACAATCATCCTCCACTATGTATACGGTACAAAAAAAAAAATAAATTAAAAAAAAAAAATGTATACGGTACAATTTGAATGTCAATGGTAACTACTCGACGTATGAGAACAGACTCTCTTATCCGAACAGTACTGTGATCTTTCGGCATTTAGATGCTGTAGCTGCCAATTCCGCTTGCTTGCTTTTCTCGACACGGTCTTTACGGGGCATTTTTCTCGAAAAATAGAGTACGGCCGGAGATTGCCGAAGATCAGCTACTTTGATCAGCTACTTTTTTAGCCGGAACCAATCGGATGGCTGTGCAACGAGTCATAGCCTACATACACCCCGTTTTACAGCGCAGTTTTATTAGCGACGGCGGGGGTGCAAGCATTAACAATAAATGCCCGGTGTGATTTATGCATGCGTAGTAGTCCAGAATGCTTCGTGTTTCATTCATGATCGGAGGGGCAAATAGAAATTATGGGATGCGCTTACCTCGTATCCAATTCCCGCTGGTGATACTGCAACTAGAGTTTGTACTACTGCTAAATGACCAGGAAACGAGGTAGCTTCAGAAGAGATCACTACACACACAATGTATTGCCTCAATGTTCCGGGCGACCGAAAGGGTAGACAGCCGCGGCAGCGACGAAAGAAATTTAGACAAAGTCAGTTTGTTGTTTCATCATTTCCACTATATTTATTGACAAAAAGGACACAGCAGCAATTGCTACAAAGGGCAATGCAAGTCTTTACCGCCGTCCTCGTGAAAACTTTGGGGGCAGCACGGCAAAATAGCTTGGGCACGACGATAAAATCGACCCCTGCAAATGGCTTGAGCCACACGCTTGTTATAACCTAGGCTATTTAACTGCCAAGTGCCACAGTGTTTTTTTTTTTTTTGTTTTCTTAGTTTTTTTTTAAATTTATTTATTTTTTTAAATCAACCCACGAAATAGCAAGAGTGAAAGTCTGTGTTTCATTGAAACACGGACCAGTTCGATCACGCGAAGCATTGGCCCATTACTAAGTAAATTATTTTCCTGCACTGAATTTAGCCCATGATTTCATCGCTGTTAGATCACATACGGTGAGAAACCGTGTCTTCAGTTGTCAATTAAGATAATTGGAAAATACGTCAATAAAGGAAACTGATAGAAATCGAGCCAGGACTAAAAAGGACGCGCCTTTCCCCCCCTGTAGCTCCGCTACTGGGTGGCAGGCATGATAAAGCTTCCGTTCAATTAAAATAAAAATAAACATGACAAGTTGACATGGTCTACAACATCCCCCGCCAATCGTGCGCTTCTCATTTTCGAATTCGATCAAGGCCTTTATGGTCTGAAGCTACACACCAAATTTGGTTACTGTATCTGTAGTAGTTTCTGAGTAAAGCTGTCCCCTTTATCTCGGACGGACGGAAGGATGGACGGACGGACAGAGGTCAAACCTATATCCCCCTCCCACTTCGTGTTGGCGGGGGATAAAAATATAAAAAATAAAGTGTCTTGAAGTATTACTATGGCATGTGCCCAAGTATAAAGTGCCAGTAAAAGAACAGCTATGAGCCCGGGTATGGTCGGAAAAGTAACGAAAACAACAAAACGACGTATCCGCTTTCCCGGCCTGAAGGGTAGACATGCGTAACAGCGTTCCCGGTTTTAAAGGTTAAAATGCACACATGCTGTCCCAGTTTAAATGGGTTAATAATATGTAAGGAGATTGAGCTGTCGTTGTGCAACCTACTCTTATGGAGATGTGACCCATGACCGAGGTGCAGTGACTTTGACCTTGGCCATTTCTCAACAATAAATCATGGAAGCATTGTGAAATATAGTCAGCCTGCTGATAAAAACTCAGATCTGCAATTTGATAAACTTTATAGGAGAGCATAAAAAATGTTTAATTTTGCATGTCAGAATGCAGTTGAGCTGTGTTTGGGTAGAATGACCATTTTTCTTCCAAGAATGTATACAATTAATAACATTTTGTATTTTGCAATGTCATGGACATAAGAGTTTTTGTTTCTTATCAAATTGCAGATATGAGGTTCTATCAGCAGGCCGACGATATATTATATATAAATATTGTGGCCAAATATAAAGTACATAGAATGGACCTGTGCATTGTCTGGTTGGATTCCACATTTGAACTTTGACATTCACACTATGAGCTTGAATATTTATATATCGTACTATTGCTAAAATTTTTGCATGGATCCAAGATCAAACATTACGAGTTGTGTGTGCGCCTCGAGTAATGATGACTCCAATCTGTTTGATATAATGGAAAGCCCCAGGGGTCTTAAGTGCCTTGCACTTTATGTTAACAGCGCTCCAAGGAATTGTTTGAAGAACTAAAGACACCAATTGTTCCAGTTTTCTAGGATTGGAGCATCATGTGACCTAACCTACTGTATGTAGCTCCATAATGCATACATGTCTTTCAGCATCAACCTTGAGATATTTTTGGATTATTTAATCAGTTTTTTTTCTAAGTGGCAAGCCTCGACCACTCATTGCTTCAAAACCAAGTCATTTGTGGAAGCTGCTTCTATATAAAAGCATGATAACCTCACCTCCTCAACACCTGTACACCTGTTCTTTTAGCATTCCAACACTGCGTCTTTTATTGACCCCGTCTCTCCTTTCTAGCGAACAACTTCATTAAGAAAGTATATCCAAAAATACAATTCAATTCATATATTGAAATCTGCAAAAACTAAAATTGTTGTGTTTTGAACAGGATGATGCAGGGGTACACTCACAAATGTGTATCTCTTCCTGGCTGGTGTAGTCAACAGCCAATCCTAATGGAAAAGTATCGTCACTGTTCAAGGTGACTGGTAATTCCGCCCGACTGGCATCTCCCAGAAGCCACAGTTCCCAGTTTGTCTGAAGTGTAGACAACATAAAAGTCACAAATTATTGTATTTGTATTAGGAAAATGAGCACATGTAATGTGCACACTTAAGCATATTCACTGCAGAATGCACTGAAAAATTGTTGGGAGTGTAATCAGCAATGTGCCACTTCAAAGGGTCTAGCCATAAACTGCAAGGACAACAGTCTTGAATTGCTGTTCTGTTCCTTCAGTTCCACAGTCAGTGAACCTCTGAACTAATACAGAACATATTTAGTTAACCTCATTTTGCAGAGCAGGTAATTTCGATCAAATCTCATGTTTACCGATTGCTTGACAGGGGTCATGCAACATACTGCAGTAATCCACACAAAATTATTCATTGCATATAGTCATCACTCACCACGCTGTCTGAGCGCAAGACTTAACATAGTCAGCTGTGGGTCAAAAGCCCAAGGACCCACATTACATACATATATATACATATACATATATACATATACATAGAGTGGCGCTTGAAAGTTTGTGAACCCTTTAGAATTTTCTAGATTTCTGCATAAATATGACCTAAAACATCATCAGATTTTCACACTAGTCCTGAAAGCAGATAAAGAGAACCCAGTTAAACAAATGAGACAAAAATATTATACCCGGTCATTTATTTATTGAGGAAAATGATCCAATATTACATATATGTGAGTGGCAAAAGTATGTGAACCTTTGCTTTCAGTATCTGGTGCAACCCCCTTGTGCAGCAATAACTGCATCTAAATATTTCCGGTAACTGTTGGTTAGTCTTGTACAACAGCTTGGAGGAATTTTAGCCCATTCCTCCATACAGAACAGCTTCAACTCAGGGATGTTGGTGGGTTTCCTCACATGACCTGCTCGCTTCAGGTCCTTCCGCAACATTTCGATTGGATTAAGGTCAGGACTTTGACTTGGCCATTCCAAAACATTAACTTAATTCTTCTTTAACCATTCTTAGGTAGAACAACTTGTGTGCTTAGGGTCGGTGTCTTGTTGCATGACCCACCTTCTCTTGAGATTCAGTTCATGGACAGATGTCCAGACATTTTCCTGTAGAATTCGCTGGTATAATTCAGTATTCATTGTTCCATCAATGATGGCAAGCTGTCCTGGCTCAGATGCAGCAAAACAGGCCCAAACCATGATACTACCACCACCACGTTTCACAGATGGGATAATGTTCTCATGCTGGAATGCAGTGTTTTCCTTTCTCCAAACATAACACTTCTCATTTAAACCATAAAGTTCTATTTTGGTCTCATCTGTCCACAAAACATTTTTCCAATAGCCCTCTGGTTTGTTCGCGTGATCTTTAGCAAACTGCAGACAAGCAGCAATGTTCTTTTTGGAGAGCAGTGGCTTTCTCCTTGCAACCCTGCCATGCACGCCATTGTTGTTCAGTGTTCTGCTGATGGTGGACTCATGAACATTAACATTAGCCAGTGTGAGAGGCGCCGTCAGTTGCTTAGAAGTTATTCTAGGGTCCTTTGTGACCTCGCCGACTAATACACGCCTTGCTCTTAGAGTGATTTTTGTTGGTCGACCACTCCTGGGGAGGGTAACGATGGTCTTGAATTTCCTCCATTTGTACACAATCTGTCCGACTGTGGACTGGTGGAGTCCAAACTGTTTAGAGATGGTTTTGTAACCTTCTCCAGCCTGATGAGCATCAACAACGCTTTTTCTGAGGTCCTCAGAACTCTCCTTCGTTCGTGCCATGATACACTTCCACAAACGTGTGTTGTGAAGGTCAGGCTTTGATAGATTCCTGATCTTTAAATAAAACAGAGTGCCCACTCTCACCTGATTGTCATCCCATTGATTGAAAAGACCTGACTCTAATTTCACCTTCAAATGAATCACTAATCCTAGAGGCTCACATACTTTTGCCCCAAACAGATATGTATTATTGGATCGTTTTCCTCAATAAATAAATGACCAAGTATAATATTTTTGTCTCATTTGTCTAACTAGGTTTTATTTATCTACTTTTAGGACTTGTGTGAAAATCTGATGTTGTTTTAGGTCATATTTATGCAGAAATATAGAAAATTTTAAAGGGTACACAAACTTTCGAGCACCACTGTATACTGTACACCACCTGACATATGGACATTTTCCAGCATTAGAACTAAAATTTAGAATTAAGACCTTTTTACACAATAGACAAAATGGAAAAATGAAACAAAAATGCTTCTCTTAAAAAAAATAAATAAATAAATAAAATAAAATTTGAACCCATTCATATCATGGAGCCCATCAAGACCGAATACGAAACTTTCCCATCTCACTGTCAAGGAGTATTCCATATTTCTGCTTTGTTTTTTCATTTCATCCGAGGTCTTGAGAGGAGGAAATAATACCTTCTTTTTTGAAACATTTTTGCTCATTTTTACTTCTGATCAAAGAATAAAAAACCTCAAAGTCAAAACATTTTATAACAATATTGCTGTTGATGTTGAGTAAAAGCATGTTTGAGAGTTTATTTTTATATGGATTATATAACAACAGCACATAACCAATCCAAGCTTCAAGCTCAATAAGAAGACGCAGTCCGGGCTGCCAAGTCACCTTGTCCTCCTGCTTGGCGATGATGCTGACTTCAATGGAAGCTGCAGAAGCTGCTAGAACAAGGTCCCTGGAGAGCAAAATCAGTTAAACGATGAAAAACACAGACAGCAAGAAATAAACAGAATATAACTGATTTGATCATCCACTGATGCACAGTGGTTTTCTGTACCGTCTATGCAGTGCAACTTTGGTTGCCATAAAAGGAAAATTTCTGTTCATGAGTCTTCCATGCAAATTAGCACAGAGCAGGAAGAAAATTTATTTGAAGTGGGAAGTGTGTGGTAAAAGGTCACCAGTCTTCGATGTGCGTGAGGAAATAATGGTGCTGTCTCTCGGCGCAGGAGCCAAACACGAGTTCATTGAAGTTCAGGTAGCTCTCTGGTCGCCTCTCATCCTTTTTCTGCAGTCAAGAAAAGCATGAATTAAACTTGAGCCAAACAGCACTTTGACTAAAATTCACCTTAGATGGTGAGCCACATGATGACTACAAATGACGACTCTGGCCATATCGAAGTAGAGGACATTTGATGCCAAGGGGATAACCTCAATGGGGAGGCTAACGTGAAGGTCCATTGATATACATATCGGCATCATATGTAGTCATTACGGAGGAAAGAGTTAAGATGTTATATGTCGTCACTGTGAGGAAAAAAGTAAAACGTTTAATAAATTGAAAGCTCTTTTTTTATCCCCTTATTTCAGTCACCTCATTAGTATTCGATTGCTTAGCTTACAACCTAGAAAACCAATCCAGCAAGCTGCCAAACATGGACAAGTCTTCAAGCCAATATTAGCTCATTTATGAATATCAGGGCAAGCAGCGAGTCAGATCCTAACGTCATCCTAAACTCCATACTTACTTGGGACAAAATTCTGGGCAGCCTGCAAAGTACAGACATGCCTACCCCAAAAATGCTATTTCAGTAACACATGCGAGTTCCATGCCTAATTTTCAGGAACATCAGTTTTTTCAGGAACATTAAGTTCTAAAGGAAATTACAATCCTTCAACTTTAGAAAACAATTAAACTCTATGAAATTAAGCACAACAATTGATCATAAAATAATTTATTTGCATATTTTAAATATGTAATGTTATGACATGTATTTATTGTCCGACAAAATACCAAGAAAAAATTATTCAGTTACTATTCTGTAAGGACATGGCAATACATAACACAAGGATGACAACAGCTAGAACGATCGATTTTGAACTTGACTGCAAAGCGGCGTAATCGGTGTGTTATTTTTGAGGCAACGTGTCTTCTGCAATCGTCTCCTCCACCGTGTCCGATCGAGAAGTCCGAATCACAAACGGAACAATAGATAAATGTGTCACCTTTCTTGCTGAGTCTCAATACAGGCCATAATTCATGATAATCCTCTCTGTAAGTTTGAACGCGCCGTTTCGTAGATTTCTTATTATCGCCATATGCTTTTCGTTTCACAGATGCCATGATGGCTTGCCGCCGTTCACACGAAAACAAAGCGACACGAGGTGCGACACCAAGTTCGAGTGTTTCCGAAGTGATCATATGCAGGGGCGTCACTGGACCTAATAATGCACTGGGGCACAGCTGGGGCACCAACAACGCAAGCAAAAAAAATTTTAGCACAAATTTATCATAAACCAGAAACGGCCGCGTTTGAACACCCTCGGCCTGACGGTGCACACACGGACAGACAGACAACAAACTGATGACAATACCCTTCGGCCTGAAGTCGGGCCGAGGGTAAAAAGCATAAATAGTGACTCAAATTATACATTCATGTCAGATTATCTTGTTGTCTCATAACCAAAGTACTTGATGAGCCCGATTCTCTGTTCATACTGAACCCTTGTTTTAACGTGAAATAGCTCATATATGCTCATCAAACTTCGATCGCAATCTCAAGACACGGAGTTGACAGTGCTAGGCTAACCACTGTGAATCAACGTTATGCCTATCATGAGCCAGTTAGCTATAAGGCAGCAGCTAATGTCTGCACTAGGCTACTTCAATTTACAGCCAGAGCTGGCTTGCAAGACAGCAGCTGAAAGTTTAAGCAGTGTTGTGACATTTAAATTCCCACGGAAATGGCGACACGGAGGAGAAAACTAACAATAAGGACAGGCAGTTGCCCAGCACTAACCTGAAGACAGGTGGAAAGAATGACGGCGAGAGCAGTCAACACTGACAGACACAGTTGTGTGTGTGACCTTGTGTTCCGAAGTTCTGAAGTGAGCACTAGCCGAATCACAGCCAAAGCCACGTGAATATTAAGTAGCCACATGCCATTGTGTACTATAGGGAGTGAAGCGAATAAAGTAGCAATGAGTTACAGTTATCATATTAAGTAGTTGTGTGCCTATGCACTTTCTGTTACTGTAGATTCTCTTACTGTAGATTATGTGGACATGTAGACTTAAAACGTGATTTTTTTTTTTTTTTTTTTTAATCCCCTGGGGAAAATTATACTGGGCACTGCAGACCGAATATGTCTGGTTCCGCCGATGATCACATGACAGTTGTGATTTCACTGATTATGGAGAGGTTCCGGACAATAATTATTCAGAAAAGGCTGGGCTGAACAAACCGGTTTCAGGTTTCCTTATACGACGCATTAGTAGTCAACAAACCAGTTTCAAATATTATGACGGAACTAAGATGTTTTGGTTTATAAACAATATCGAAGCGAAGTTCGTTCTTGGCAAAATTAAGCAAAACACAATTTTATATTTTTCATATTTTACAGTTTACGTATTTTATTAAAACAACTCGTAACACCGTATTTTAATGTTTTTTCCGTACTAAACACGGACAAACCGTAATGGTAGGCATGTCTGAAAGTAAGAAGGGATTATAGTAGGGCTGCAACAATTCAGGAAGCGAGATAATTTTAAGCGTAATTAAAGTAACTGCCACTTTGAGGCAGAGTGTCGGCGTCATAGTGGCAGTTACTTTCATTGCCCTTAAAATAATCGCGATTCCTGAATCGTCGCAGCCCTAGATTATAGGTCTCCTATATGGAGCTCCTAGGTACTCACAGGAAGTGACACCATCACTAGTTCAGGGGCCGTTTCCGAGGAGCTGTCAGCCGGCGCATAGACAACAGCAAAGGCATACGTACTGAGCCACAACACATCCAAGACTGAAAGAGAGAGACAGTGCATGAACACAACAGTAAAACTGGCAAGGCTAAATATAAATCGATGATGGTTTTCCATCCACAGTACTTGCCATCTCTTCTATAACTCAAACTCTCATGACCGTACAACCAAAACGTTGAGATGTTGGAAAGGACTTGAATCGCAAATGAACAGAGAAAATGGGCAGTTGATATTGGTGATACCAGAAGAGCGTACGTTCACAGTAAAATCTAGGTCAAGAGATACTTAACTTTGGTGTTGCTTTCCACCATTTCAAAGACAACATGTATAATCACCCAGCTTTTTAGCCAAATTTTAGGCAACAAACAGAAATATGATAAAGAGGAAGACAATAAAGCAGCAGCTGACCTTTGACAGGGTCAGCGGTGTAAAACGGTGGACAGGGAATCACTTTCTTTTCCACAAGAGTCTGCAATGAGAACAGAGAAATAACAAGAACAAAAATTAACATTAAAACTAAAATTTTTATTGGTTCTTCGAAACAACTACAGAATGTAAACATCCATCATAGCACACATATTCAGACCTAAATGTGGCTCATTTCAAATATATGCTTTTTTCCCCCCACAAACTAGTTGACTTTGACGAATGAAATTCTGTCTTGTTACTTGTCACGACCTTGACTGGGTTCAAAAATAGGCGTGCAATGCACGGAATACCCCTCAGCCCGATGTCGTTTTTGGAGACGCCTGCCCGCCCGAATTACTGAAGTTATTGCGTTAACACACAAGTCAGTTTTTGCCCCCTAGTGGCCAATCTAGAAATTGTAAATTGTCCAAAATCGAATAAGTTCTTCCTCTTTATGATACTCACTTACATAGAAAACTTGGAATTTCTGATTGAAATATTACTGAAGTTATCGTGTTAACGCGGGCGGCGCGGCGGCAGCGGTCGGACCAAAAACATAATATCCCCGGAACGTCATTCGCCGTTCGGGGATATAAATATTGTTATCCTGGAAATACACATCTACCAAATACATTGACCACTTCATAATTATATTCCTCAAGTTACTGGAATCATGTCACAAATGCATAAAGATAGTGGAACACATTTTTCAGCATGATATTGTAGGAGAACTTACAGGAGTATATTGGGTGACTGTGGCATCTTGCTTTCCAGCAGCAACTTGCTTACCCTTTGGACTCCAACAAACTACAAAAAAAAAAAAAAAAAGAGAATAGATAAATAGTCCTATGAATACAGAATAATGAGCATTAACCTGTGATTCACAGTGGGAAGAGTCCTGTAAGGGGGCAGGAACTCACCAATGTCCACCCATTATGGGAGGGGTCAGGCCAAGGAGTTAAAAAATGCATTACATTACATTTATTTAGCAGATGCTTTTATCCAAAAGAACTTACATGCATTACTAAGGACCAATCCACAGTAAGAGACACAGGGACTTACTACATGTTATCCCTGTGGCTGCAGGCAGCTGAGCCGACACAGTTACGCCGTCTTTCACCTCCAGAACCAGCATGCTGCCATCAGATAGACAGGCTGCCAGGATAGAGGCATGTGCTGGGTTCCACTTCAGGTCCTGAACCATGATCCCCGGGCCCACAGCTGGCCGCAAGGATTCAAAAGGCTGCTTCTCGTGCCTAGCCTGTACACATTGATATTTATCAATTAACTTCCAGCTTTTATACATAGCACTGAAAGACCAAATGTACTGGATTATGGTAACTTTCAGTGGGAAATAGGGCAATGCAAGATCTAAAGTCAAAATTCCACTTCCAGCTTGAAATGGGATGATGACAGACATCAGCTTGACATGCTACTGACCTTCTTAAACCCACATCATTTCAGCCACTCTCACCTTTAAAACAAGGTAATATGCTGAAACAAATCACACATCAGAACAATTTAGCTTAGAACGAAAAACCTAAAAGCAAAGCATTTCAGTCACTTTCAGCCTGAGACAAGTCGATGAAACACCGAGACACAATTTCGGCCAATTCAGGATGAAATTGTATTGAATGACACAAAATCCTCAAAGCCTTAAACAGGGCGATAACAGACCTATTCATAAATTATTTCAATCACTTTCAACTTCAAAAAGGAAAGAAATCTGCACTGAACTAGGTCTTCTTTTCTTAGCTTTATTTTACAAATGGCCTAGCATGGGAGACAAAAAAGGAGCTTCATGAGGTGGACAATGTTTTTTGTCATGCTGTTTGTTTAATAAAGCAAACAAAAAAGCGAGGATTCCTTTCCCTATTGTGGAATTTTAATTAATAATTTAATAATTTTGGAAATCGGCACACCAATTAAGCCTTCGTGCCGTTAGTTGAGCCGATGCATGGGCTGTTGTTACAAGCTGAAAGTTACTTCAAACGAGGCAAAAACAGATTTATACGCACATCACATCAGCCACATTTAACTTGAAGTTGAAAAAGGGAAAGTAAAGACCAAACAGCAATGTAAATTTAGTCCCTTTCAGCTTAAATGATGGTTAAAAACAGCCTAAAAAATAAATAATGGCACCACAAGCACTGTAGCTCACCTGTACATTCAAAATTTTTGACTTAGAAAACCATTTGCCTCACCCTGCTAGAACAACACAACATTCAGTAAATGACTCAAAATATGCATGCATGCCTTCTCTGGTGTATTAATATAATGTAATTAGTTGCAGGTGACGCTAAATTTACTATTAGCGAACGGAGTTCATGAATTTCGTTTTTTTCAGGCAGAAATTATCAAAATAACGATAGGTTGTCCTTTGACAAATTTTAACAACTTTCCTAATGGAGTCCTCATTGGTAGGAAGATGTTGAACATAGTTTCAGCTTCCGAGGACACGTTCTTTCAGAGATTTTTAAAGCCATTTAGGGAAGTTAGGAGCATGGTGTGATGTCAGTGGTCAAATTGCGGTCAAAATTCAATGTTCAGAAAAACCTAGAATATGTGTGGAGTCATGCTGCTTAGTATTTAATGGCAAATTTCCACCCATTTGTCAGAAGTCACTGACAAATGGGCAAAAAAAATGGCACTTTCAAGCTGGCTACTGTTGTGGCCATGTCTGAAGACAAAATGCGATGACTGATAAACTGTGTCGTCCTCAATGATCGGACAATGACTGCAAAGTTTCAGCTTCACCAGCTGAATAGTTTCAGAGATGATGTTTAAAGGCAGGAATTGAAGGGCTTGGTTTGATCTCAGAAGTCAAAGAAATATTGAAATGCAACAAACAGAAATGACCGGAATGAAAGAGTCTTCATGCTGCTTTCCACCAACATGAGGGCTGTCAGTTATGAATCTTTGGATAAAAATTATTGTCACACAAATAATTGTGGTTTACAATTATTTGTTTCCTTTTACTTTCATGTTAATGCTGCATGGTTGTATGTGCCTAGTTAATAAAACACACATAAAATTCCCACCAAACGTGGAATTAGGCCTGTCACGATAACAAATTTTGCTGGACGATAAGTTCTCCCAAAATTTATTGCGATTAACGATAATATTGTCGTTTCGGTACCATTTTTCAAATATAATGACATTCTATAAGAATGCAAATTCACCCTTTTTAAAGATCAATGAGCTTCTAGGTTTTAGTGATTTTTAGTGCTCTAAGTGTACTAAGAATTCAATAAAATAAAATAAAAAAAACAGAATTATTATCCAATGTATATTCAACCCAAACAAACACATGTAATCTTTCATTTCTAAGTCAAGTCAAAATTAGTCACAAGCTCCAAGCTTGTAAAGAATTTAATCTGCCACTATTGCACTCAGATAAAAGTCAAATTACATTCATTGAATATAGCAAATATATCAATCAAATCATTGACTTCACATTCAACCCCAAAATCATATCACAAAGTCACATGCTCATGGCATTTTATGAATTTAGACTACCCTGAATGTACTGGGTAATAGCACAAATGAAAAATAAGAACATAATCACTATAGATACACACCAGTAAAATCTTTTTTCTTTATCCAATCATCTGTAGAAACCATCTATGAGTTCTGTGAGTATTTTCAACTTCCAAATATTGACTAAATACCCAATCCTGATGGAACTCCTGGAAATATGCATTACATATTACGCATTACAAATTAACCTAGTGAATAAGCCTAACGACAGCGGAAAACAGTGTCACTAACTAGACACATTCGGCTATAATCGGTGTCCAGTGACGCTCCATTTACATGAAAAAATAAAAAGCAGAACTACGCGGAAGGGCTGAAGCGCGTTTGATATTAGCAAACGATACAACTAGCTTCTACCTTTATGACGCGATAGAAAAGTTAGTGGTATCGTTCGCTAATATTGCTAAAGGTCATGGATTAGCTGGGCAGCTGATGAAATAACCATGGTTTAGCTTTGGAGCTAGACGCCCAGCTGCGTTAGCACTGATAACCCGTGCATATGCTGGCCACAGTAACCAATTAATTCAGCACTCACCGAAGTGAAAATATAGGGTGATAATGCTTCATATTAAAGTGTGCGAAAGTGAGGCAGCAAAATAAAGGTCCATCAGGTTTGTTGGTAGGCTTACATAATGCAATGTTATGGTTTGACTAGCCATACTACCATTAATGGGAGCTGGCGAAAGTGCGTCTAAGAGCTAAGACGAGCACCACTCGCACTCCCGGGGGATACTGATGCACACTGAACCAACCACGCTACTTACCAGCTGTGTACAGCATTTGTCTCGACGAGTCACACAAAGGGACGCAGCAGTGTTCAGCCATCAGGCCGCTGAAACTTAGGCTACAAGACTGCTTCATCCTCGCTCCACTAGCCGAATAGGCTTCACAAAATGCAGGTATACGGACTATTAATTATTATCACTATACTACAAGCTATCTGTCGTCTAGAATATCCGCAATATCTAAGTCGTTTCTTTTCCGCAGTGTTGAAACTTGCCGCCACAGCCCCTGCCCACACAGCATGACATTTGACCGGTGTGCTGTGTTCTGTAGAATGCATCATGCATAAGATCAATTCAGTTACGGAAATACTAAAAGTCGGAATGCTGTGGATATGAAATCGGATTTTCATGACTGAAAAATCAGAGTTTTATTTATTTTTTTCATTTTGAAGATAAAAAAGCGGAATTCCGCGAATTAGCGGAAAAATCACATCCCGGAGACAAAGAGTGAGTGATTGACAAGACGGTACACTCCACGGAGGAGTAAGGAGAAAAATAATATTGCACAACATCCATGCAAAGTCTACCAATGTGAGTTGCAGGAAAGGTTTTTTCAAATGATGTACAAACTTTCAGAATTGGGACTGTTGATTGTGTGTTTAGATATACTCAGTCTCTCTCTCTCTCTCTCTATATATACATATATATATATGTATATGTATATATATATAGCATCCATAACTAAATCTCGCAGCAGCAAAGCTTACCAATTTGACTCAGTAAAAGGAGCAAGGATAATTCTGACACGCTGACCTCGTTGATAAATGTCCTTAAGTCATAGAAAGCCAGTGACAGGGGTTCCTCGTTGGATGTCCCGCAGACAGACAGCGTCAGGTCATCACTGCTCAGGGCCAAATGGTGTATGGGCAGGTCTACAGAAACACTCAGGGACTTCACATCCTCCACTGCGAGACAAAAATCACACAAAGTCACAAGAGTCAAATTTTTGACTCCACCATAGGTGAAATGTTTTAATAAACATGATACACTGCCATGCACCAGATTTATTCTTTAACATCATGTTCAAAGGTTAAATCAAATTAAGTGTTAAATGTATGCATACATTGCTGATCTTAAGCGCAGGGCAAATTTTAGGAATCAATCAAAATGCATATCCGCGAGCTAATAAGAAGGATACAATGTTGGCACGAAAGGAGGGGTTTACACATTAGTTTAACATTATAAATTTTTGTTTTTATTAGTTTTTTGAAAACATTCATAACATTAATATTACCTGAACTGTACAATTTAAAGAGAACGTAAACCCAGTTATGAGTGAAGGACTACTACTGCCATACCCGCAGAATCCACAATGGATTTTTTTATGGATATGGATTATTTGCACGATTGCTCAACATTAACAAACCTTGGTCGACCAACAGCCCATGAACCAAATAATTGAACAGTAGTCAAGAAAACGGGGTCAGCCCTAGTTTTGTGACAAGATTCTGAGTTGTTGACAAAAGAAAAACATGTTAAAGTGAAAGACGACTTTCATCTGAAGTGAAACACAAGTGAAACTAGAGGAGCACTCAGAGAGCGCAGAACCTCCACCGCCAGGGGGCAGCAAAGCCAAAAGCACGGCAATTGGAACTCTGGCCCATTGGAAAGACTTGAAATCTTGAACTTTGGAGTAGATCTCAGCAGTACTTTGGCCTAGATATGCCAAAATTTAATCACCTCTTCCTTGACTTAATACCCGCCTACCCTGAAAATTTCATAAAAATCCGGCCATTAGTTTTTGAGTTATCTTGTACACAAACAAACAAACCAACAAACAAACGGCACCGAAAACATAAACCTCCTCGGCGGAGGTTAATTACTGCCACTTACTAGTTAAAAGATGTTTGTTGATGCATTCTTCCAAATTTAAAGTCAGCTTCATGATTGTGAGTGTCATAAAACCCACTGTTAAAGTGTCCAACACGTACCCGGACACCTTGCAAGTGCCCATTAAATTTACAATTTAAACTATCTCTACAGAGTATAATCCATGTGTGCATGTGTAATGAGTACATGACCATTTGGCAAGAAGCACCATTTCATAGACTTCAGTAAATTTTCTGGCTGGATAAGTAAAGACCATAGTTCAAATGTATATGAATAAAGCTTTTTTGTGGCTCTGGGCAAATTATGCATATGTTATAACCTGCTGAAATTCCAGCTTAACTGGTTTAAACTGTTTTATTTTTTTTTGGACATATGGCCAGTCAACCCACTGACCATACCTAGCCCACCAGCTTACAATGTCAACCTTGACCAGCAACCAAAAGGTTATCTGCACCTTGGAATCTCACTTGGCCTTTGCTAGAATTCCTGGCAGAACTGTATAATGATAGGCTGATTAAATTGCCATTTCATATTTAAAATGAGTGTATCGAATTTAACAAGACTACTTAAGGACTGGGAATTTGTACTCACAGGATTTAATCATGACTGTCAAACAATAAAAGTTGTAATCACCTATTTCGTCGCCGGGGCTTTCACTCTTGTTCGCGGCGATGATGTCCCGGGTGTGATAAACTTTTAGAATGCGGTCCAGTCCCACAAACGTCAGTCCGAACTTGTTGGATACGGCGAGTAAACTGGACCTCTCCTTCGGGAGATCACTAGGAGAATCAAATGCACGTATCTTCTTCATCTGTCGAAACTGAAAGTCCTGAAAAAAGTTTGTAGCATTAGATGGCAATCACTTAATAGCAATGCAAAAAGTCGTGACATAACCAGTATCACAGCAAACCAGGGGCTAATTTATAAAAATGCAAGATTTTCTAAACTCCTCGCATGCTCGAAGATAGAAAAAAATTTCGCAACTACTATCCTTATTCGGAGTTACTCTTAGCTAACGTTACTTAGCTACAGCATCTTTCCGACCATAACATCTGACAAGATTCAATCGCTATCCACGCGTTGGCAGACTTCAGGACCCATGTGTTATCGCCAAGAAACCCGACTATTATTCATCCACAGATTACCACAGCAACGTTGACACTGGGCAGAAAACAATCTTTCGTGCAGTCACTTAAATGTAGGTAATGCCCTCTGCAGAATGCTAATTAAATTAATGTTGCTGCGTAGGTAACAAGCTAGCTAGCTAATATTGTTGTAGTAGTTGCATATTACCTTCATTTCCCTATCGGGAATGGCATCTGAATCGTCGCTCATTTTAAAGGAGAGCAGCCTTTATCACACGGAAGAAAATATTTTATATGAATTTAAAAAATACAGTTCGCTCAGTAAGACACAACGGGTTCACAGCCACATTTCAGAACTCGGTAAAATAGCTGCGAAACTCAGCACAGCTACCGCGCTATCACTATAAGGAAGTTACGCGCTCCTATTCTTTGGCAGGAAATGACGCACTGTTCCTAGCAGGCCAGTCAAAACCTTCTTCTTCTTCTTCGTATTCTTCTTCTTTCGTTTTAAGTTTTATTTAAAGTGACAATCTTTGTTTGTATTACCGCCAACTGCTGTACATTTAGGGTAACTTTTTTAAATTAATAATTTCCCCAAAAAAAAACCCCACCTTAACCCGCATTCTTACACAAACGTAATTTCCTATGTATAATTTCAATACTAATCGTTTGACTCCCTCCTTTCTCTAAAATTCTCTGGATCTCCTCCCCCTTCATGTCGGTTATTTCTAAAATCTCCCTGGCTGCGTACACCACCATCCTTATCCTCTCCGTTTTAGATTCTATTTCAATTGCACAGTTAATAACCATTGCTATAAATGCCAAGAACCTTCTTTTATCTATATTCAACAACTGCTTGTCCTGTTTACTTTGCTCTTTCCCCTTCATTTCAACTGTATCCATCTCTTTTCCCACTGTTCTACTTTCTATCCTCACTTTTTTTTACAGCCTCAGAGTATGACATCTTATTCAGTGTCCGTGTTCGCTCAACCTCACTTTCTAATTGCCTCCTTTCACAATGCTTTGCTCCCGCTTCATGATTCCCTCCACAGTGACAACAAACAGCCTTTTCCTTTTCCAACTCGCAATCTTCATCTGAACAGCCTTCTTTTCCGCACCTTCTGCACCTGCAGCTCCCTGTCTTGCGGACTGCTGCAGCGTGGCCATAGCCCTGACACCAGTAGCACCGAAGCGGAGCCCTTTCATATATCCACACCCCATAACTAACGTAATCCATAAAAATCCTCTCCGGTAATTCCTTTTCAAACTCAAGGAGTACCGACATACTATCGGTCTCCTTACCATCAGAATATTTTTTCAACCGCAGAGCGGCACAAACTCCCTCTACCTCTAAAAAAAATTTCTACCTTCACGGAAAATGGAACCCCTCTTATCACTCCCTTCACTGTCGGTTGTCGCTTCATAGGAAAACATACTATACGATTCCTCAGACGGCAACAAACTGCAGGGGTTGCCGGTGGTATTGCAATGTGATTGCCGCTTACTCAAACCTATTACTAGTGAAGGCAAAACAAGGCCTTATAAAGCTTTGGATTCTTAATCAGTGTAACAGAAATTGGTTGACCACTTGAAGCTTCATCCATGACGCTTGTGGGTGATATCTGCTGGTAAAATATCAGTTCTGCTGTCAAATTCAAATTCATGACCTCTTTTGCTTTGATGCACACCATTAATAAATATTTTTAGAATGTGTGTTTTTTGTTTGTATATTTGTGACAGGTTGGTTGGCAATCTGGCTCTTGTGTTGTCGTGTTAAAAATAATGTTATGAATGCTGATCCCAAAATAATAGGGCAGAGGTATTAACAATGGGACAGTGGATGTGCTTGGTGTACTGAACAATAACTGCAGTCAACAATGCCAACTTCAAAACCCACTATTGCAGTGGTTATAAACGTCGAACCAAGGACCCCTTGTATATGAATTCCCCCCAACCCCATCTGCAATCGTGATTTAAAACAGCTGATAATAATTCTTAATTAAGTCCTGTCATGTTTGATTGTTTACTGTTTAGCAACTCTGTCTGAAATAGCTATAGCTAAACAACGTTGGATAAAATGTTTTGCTGCAAAAAGTGGTTTGAGTCAAACCATTCCTTCGAGCTTTCACTATTAATTTCAAAGACTTTCAATTGGGTTAGGTACAGACTCTGTGGTGGCCAATTCATGTGAGAAGATGATTCCTCATGCTCAATGAACCACTCTTTCACAATTTGAGCCCGATGAATCTTGGCATTGTCATCTTTGGCATTGTAAAGGAAATCATCTCAATGTACACTGCCCAAATGTTGATTTAATGTATGGAACATCATCACATCGAAGGTGTTCCATTTGTAAACGATACGATGACCTACGCTTATGGGGTGATCTGGGGTTAAATGGGCAAAATTGGATTATTTTTCCAAAATTTTTTTTTGAATGAAAATATTCTATAATAACCCACCTTTAATAATCACTAATTACTAAAAGGATTAAAAACTGAACTAAACTTTTCAATGTGGTCTGATGCATTAACCATTGATTTCCTAAGGTATTACTTTTTCCTCGTTTCTCATGTTTGTGGCAGCCATAACTTTTTTATTTATCATTGAAAATCATTGAAATTTGGGCTGTAGGTACTTTACTTCATTAGAAATGCAATGGCATATTTTGCCTATCTGTTACATACTTTGAATATTTTGAGTATTCGTCAGATTCTGTGCAAAATAATTTCAAAATTTGAGTAAAATGCCCCAAAATCAGAAAACTGATAAATTTGCCAAAGAATGGCTATGTCATTGCATTTGGATAAGCAACGGCTTTTAAATTATGTTAGAACAAGTAGATCAGAAGGATCTAATAGCTGCGACCTCGCCTAGCATCCGTCACGAGGCCTAGTGTCCATGACTGGTGGCTTCTTATACAAGTGTGATGTCGAAATTGGCAAATGACCTTGAAAATCAATAGGGGACCCTTCCTCTGTACCAAGAAGCTTGGTCTAAGATGTAATAGCCATCCATCAAGTTGAAGTGGAGTTAGGGTGCGAAAACTGTGAAATCGGGGCAAAATCGACACTTTTTTGACCGGTTTGACCATGAGATTCGACAGATGACCTTGAAAATCAATAGGGAACCCCTCCTCTATACCAAGAAGCTTGTTGTAAGATTTCATAGCCATTCATTGAATCAAACTTGAGTTACGGTGCGGAAACCGTCAAATCGGGCAAAATTGACACTTTTTTTTTTTCCTTTGTGACCTTGGGATTTGACGGATGACCTTGAAAAACAATAGGGAACACCTCCTGTATGCCTAGAAGATGTTTCCAAAATTTCATAGCGATCCATGAATTCTAACTGGAGTTACAGTGCGAAAACCTGCAAACAAGGTCTGTGAACTTGACCTTTGACCTCGACCTTGTGCATGGACATCACTTTGGTGAAGGTCAATAACTCATGAAAATTTCATGATGATACGACCACAGGAACATGGTGAAAAAGGTGTCACAGACAGACAGACAGACGGACGGACAGACAGACAGAAGCGTTCATAGAGCTGCTTGGTCGCAGCTAAAAACTGAATTCTATCATAGAGTTAAAGACGAATTGGTGCCAGAAGCTTTCTGCATATTTAATGAGCTTGCTCGATTACCATGGCAACCGCATAAACCAACCTGTATCTTTTTTGGTGGTTATTACATATACCTCTTTAGAGTTATTTCCTGGTGTAATTTTTCATCTGACCCCAGATCACCCCTTGAAAATACCAATGCCTCGAAAATCTTCAGAGTCTATAATTACATCCTAAAATCCACAAGGCCTGTATACAACCTATACAATGTTCAACAGTTCATGAAAATATTTAAATGGGTTTTCAGAGAAATATGTGGTATATAATAAAAATGGCTTGAATACACCATGTTACCGGTCTCACAATTTAATGACACTCGCACATTATTTCGCCAACTATACGAGGCAACTTTTCTGAACAGATCTTAGGTGTGTTTTCATAGGAACCTGGTTGTTTTTTAAGATGAACTTTACGTTTTGCATCAAGACAGATGCATTTTTCAATGGAAAATTGTCTGAATCTTCGTCAATTTTTCACATATATACTGATGTTTGGTATCAAAATGTCCATCATGTTGTTGTGTAGCCATTAAATATCATCTGGTTTTGCAGAACAATCATTTTTCGGTTTAAATATGGACTTTTCGAGGCCTTGCCCCAAAAAAATCTTGAAATCACTAAATAGGTCACAGTTCACTTCCTGTATGCAAATTTCACATTTCAAATCTATTTAGATTAAGTAGGTACATATAACCAGAAAATGGCTCAAATTGGGCTGTGGGAAAATCTGCCTATACCCTGCAAAACCTCATTTTCCACTTGAGCATCTCAGATTTGGCTGAAAAAATTCCAGTGGGTGCATACACCTCCTAATAGGATAAATCCAAAATTTTAGCTCTCAACTCCTAATAGTTTGTCATTAAAAAAAAAATTTTGGAACGAAGTTACTTGAGGTCTTTCATGAAGTTTTCAGCTACTTTGGTGTCCTGCTCCTTGAGTTCATATATGTCCAGTTGTAGTGCTTGTAACTTCAATCTTGGCAATGATATGTTGCAAAAATACTCCGCATAGCTCTGAGAATGCCATTTTATTTGATCACAGATTAAATTAGTTATCATATGTATACACTGTGTAATAACTTATTTATTAATAACTCAACCTATAAATAAAAAAAAACTAAAAATAACATTTTTTTAAGCTGTAAGTTTAGAAGCATATTTGGTCATGCAGAAGCAATAACTTGTCCAAGCAGTTCATGCATCTGCATGGGCCGGCAAAATGTTTTTTTTTTCTGGCCAAGGAGGGAAGACCTATGCGGAGTACCTTTGCAACATATCATTCCAAGATTGAAGTTCCAAGCACTGCAACTAGATGTAAATATGCATTCAAGGAGCAGGACACCAAAGTAGCTGACAACTTCATGAAAGAATTCAAATAACGAAGTTGCAAAAACATTTTTTAATGACAAAACTATGAGAGAGCTAAAATTTTGGATTTCTCCTATTCGGAGGTGAATGCACCCGCTGTCATTTTTTCAGCCAAATCGAAGATGGTCAAGTGGGAGCCGTTCGGACATCTGACATGGCATGATCCATTGTTGTCACTCACAATGCACAAACTTGGGATCTCATAGGGAATTCATTTGTGTCATTTCGTCGTGGGATCAATACCACATTTAAAATACTGGTCCTCTCGATAACAATAAGGCAAAAATGCTGAGAGCATAACAGTGAATTACGGTTAGGTTCGTACTAAACGGAGGCCATGTTCTTCAACATGTTCTTTCGTCTAACAGATCTCGACACGGAAATCACATGGAGCGTCAGTTACATGGACTTCCAACTCTCAATCTGCTTGAATCATATGTCCTATTTGCACATCCGTTGGAGCATTATGGTCATGCCTGCTTGTGAACTTCACTTAAGTAGAGTGAAATCAACATGTCTTCTCCCTTAGATCACATTGCATTTATACCACTAGCCAATCTCATTAGGCACAACTCACGTCATAGAGGAAACGGCACAGGACTCTCCTGATAGCCTTATGCTATGACATGGCTGCTCACAAAAAAAAAATCAAAAACATACTTTGGCACCTTTTACTGTTGATTTAGTAGGTGAGTAAAAAAATCATATAAATAATGATCACTCATTTCAGAAAGCAAAAAGTCTGCTCTTTCCCCACATATATGTGCATATATGGTGCCACTTGTCTTTTCCTTCAAACATTATCAGCTTGAAGAAGTTCTAGAATGGGATTTGGTTGCAACAAAAACCAGCATACCTAAGGCAGGCCTCAGGACCAAGCTCAGGGACGACTGGCTTAGTCCAACTTAACCACCATCAAGGTTGGGTTCAATTACGTTTTTCAATTACAATTACAGTTATTTTAATCAATTACTTTTGTAATTGTAATTTAATTGAATTTTTTATCAAAAATTAAAAATTTTAATTAAACATTCTGTCCAGAAAGTAATTGTAATTACAATTACAATCAACTGTAATTGAGAAAAGTAATTGAACCCAACCCTGTCCACCATCGGCCAGTTTGAGCAGAAATTTTCAGCAGGGCAATGTTTTACCCTTTACTTGTGAACTGAATTTAAATTCTGATATGACTGAGTAATACAAATAACCAGAACACTACAGCACACATTGTCAAAGGCAGGGGTGATAAGTAAAATGCATTTAGTCAGAAGGAAATAACAGCAAAACCAATGATGAAGTAAGGACTTTTATTAGAAAGCAGTATTGCATTTGAAAAGAAAACATAAAGGTGCACATATACTACACATTGTCACCTGGAGAGGTGGCAGACATTACAATGAGAAGACAATGCACAATAGGAAGGGAATCAAAGGAATCAATTCTCTTCATAACATTCAAAATGGCATTTTACTTATTTGTTGTTTTCTGTTAAAAGGTGCACAGACATATTTTACATTTTTATAATTTTTTTTTTTTTGTAAAGCTGTTGCAGAGTTCCCCTTCGGCCTGCACTAAATACTAAAACTGCGCCTTCACCATTTTACCTTATGTTGAACTCGGGGAAAAAGCTGCCTAACATTAGAATCCAGTCCCTCTTTAGTCCCATCTCACTGTATACAAGCTTTTATCCCCTTCATGAAAGACTGCCTTCACCAAGACAAGTCAGATCACTCACAACGCAGGCCTCTAAAACCAGCCTATAGAAGGCATCATATAATCTCTCAGTCCAGGGAGTGTCTTGCAGTAAAAAGATGTTCAGATACTAAAGATTGAATGACTTCCTACTATGTTCCTCTGCCTTGCAGGAAGCCCTGGCCAGGTGGTACTCGCTATAAATTTACATAATCTTCCAACTCCAGGGGAGATAAATGGACTGCAATCCTCCATGGAGCTCACAGTATTAACTTAAATGGATTAAATTGTAATATCATAGACTCAGAACATGTCGAGTAGGTCGTTTCTGCTGAAAAAGACCTGCAGTGTGTTAATTTCAGATCTCTCTGCCACTCTACCTACCACGCTAATACTGAAAGCTCCATCAATATATGTTTTTTTATAGGTAAGGCTAACAGCTAAAAAAAATCCTGTTTGCGAACAAGATAAATAAAAAAACCATAGTGGACTGTGTCACTAAATGAGAGGCCCTCACTGACCCCAGCAGGCAAAGCACGGTTACAGGGTCCACAGGTCAGGGCCCCTGAGCAGCAATCTTTCCGAGGCACAAGATCTGCCATGATGAATATGACACTCACTCTAAATGTTAACATAATGAGCACATGGCTTTAAGGGCACCCTTCCTAGGACTCTAAGCCACCACTTCTCTCTCTCAGTGTTTTTTTTTTTTAAAGTGCTGGCTTTTTTTTTTTTTGACAATGAAATGAAGACATTGGTTTTGTGGTTTCCATGCCTGCTAATAATACATATACTAAATACATATATGATGGTCTTGGAACACTTTACAAACCAGATGACCAAGGCTGTTAGTACCTAGGCTGGCTGTTGAAATGGGCCCATAATGAAAGCAAATAAAGTGGGGGGGATCCTCAACTTTCACTCAATCAGTTTTGAATTTCAGATAATCCTACAGTTTGGTCAGATTGGTGGTTTGACTCATAGTAAAGTCATTGGCTTTCTAGCCATGGAAATATTGGACAATCGACCAACCTAACATTCCATCAACGTCAGTAATGCAGAAATTTACATTCCACCTGTCCCAACAAACCAAAGGTTTGCTCTTTTGCTCAGGCCCAAAAACATTAGAGACAAGATGGGGCCAACCTAAATCTTAGATGCACTGACAGTAAGCTCCAAAAACACTGTGGCTCTTGAAATTCTCACACATTTAATTAATTTTTGTGTGCCCTGGTCCACTTTCTATCCCCTCCACCCCATCCATGATAAAACACACAAAGGGTGCGCAGATTTCATATCTGTCATCTTACAGCTCTCTGCAATTGCCCATTTTTCATATCTTTTATTCCTCTTAGCTCCGCCTATTGGGGAGGCAAGAAAAACAAATAAGGAATACAATATCAGGAATTGAAGGAATTGAGAATAAATGAATTTGAATGTCCTTGCTCCTTCAAACTTCACTCTCAAACTACATCAATAGGAGTCTGGTCTGATGGGGAGAAGTGGATCCAAGGTTTTATCAGTTATACCCAACGTATTCCAAAGAAGTACTCCTGTAGAGGGCACTCTAAGTATCTGTTGCTCAAGATATCACTGATTAACTTGAAATTTCTTTTTAAGAACTCATTTATTAGAGTAGAATCTCCGTACTGCTGGAGGACCAAGATCAATTTCAGGGTCAGGCGCAGGGAAAGGTCAGATTTGAAATATAAGCAATTGGCACAAACCCAACACACTTGAACAGGCCCAACCCATCTTGCTGCTGTGATTCAGAGAAAATGGGGTGTGGACACGATCTTGGCAAACTTGCCAGCCTTATTGTTAAAGGTGTGAATACAATCTTGTCATACCGCCAGCCAAATTGTTAACGTATATAATCACATGAATGTCTAGGGACAGCTCTCAGCCTGTCAAGCCCTACCATGAATTCTGCCAAATCTCTCATCTCTCCATTTTTTACGAGTGGAATTACCACTTGCTTTCACTCCCCAGACTGGCATTTATGATCGAGTGAAAATAACATCAAAATCAAAACATGAAATAACTTCATGATGAGCTATGTTACTATGGAAGGTAGAGAGATAGTGGAGTCAAAAAGCAGGAAAGAGGGCGTATTAGCAAAAGAAAAATAATGAGGTGAGGAACACTACGGGGACTCAATAGTAGTCAGGGGACTCCATTCATCATGTCTGCGATAACCTGCCCGTCTTTGATATCATCATTGTGGTATTCATTTCATTTCAGTTTAGTTTTTTTTTTTTCTCTCCACAATGCTTTGTAAATTCAGAGCCAGGAAGGTCCTGAAGCACAACACATAAAAGACCTTCAAAAATATTTTCCTTTTAGAAATGAACTGTGCAACACTGCAGCTAAATCAGAATCCATCATGGGTACATTCCTGTCTCTCCTTAACCAAGAGTAAAAGAGGTCTGCTCTCTCTCAGCAATGGAATGCACATGACCACAGCGAGGCAAAGACCCTTCAACATGTGATTAGTTTTGCATTTCAGCATTAGTGCAATTCTTTCTGATGCTGCAGAGCAGCTCCATGCCTACGCCAACAGGGTAAGTCACAGTATTCGCCGTTGTGTTTTTCCCCCCATTTGTTTGAAACCTCTTTGAGTGCAATAAGACATGCATAAATGGAAAACTGACACCCACAGTATTTGGCCTGAATAACTTTCCATCATCAGACTGCCAGGAAGTACCACCATCAGTACAGAAATACACTGAGGTGATGCCCACATCCCCCTGACAACCTTTTTCCAACGATCCAATTAGACAATAACAAAACAGCAGGCCACAAAATGTTTTTGTCCTCAATATGAAATGTTGTGCGGGAAAGATGCCTCTTCTGGGAAAAGTCATTTATACACAGTGCATTAATTACATGAATCCAGCCCACAGTCACCATCCCTGTACCCAAGGAATATAAGGCACACAACCGACTCTCCCCCTTCCCCCAAGCTCCACCTTACTATTGAAGACACAAAGTATTGCAGTGACTAGTCAAAGATCATTCGCTCTTCTACAGTAGCTAAGAGATTTAATCAATACAGACCAGACCAATGGAAAACATGGATGGCTATTCTTAAAAATGGAGGTCCTTCCCAATGCAAAACATTGCCGGAACAGCCCAAATTTGACCGTGAGTGAAAGATGAGACAGTTATGGGTTCATCTTACACATGTAAAAATTTGAAAGTGCACAAGATGACCAGTCCTTCCAATCAATTTTTTTTTTTTTTTTTTAGGATCCCTTGCTAAAATCAGTGCACTTCGGAGCCAGTGACCTCTGACTCACTCAACCAAGTACCAAAATAATCTGAAAATTTAATGTTTTACAGCATTGTAGCTGTGTTATTAGAAGGTTTCATGTTAACTGGGTTCAATAGCCCAGTGTAATCAGTCTGTTGAAAAAAAAATGCCACTGACAACTCAGTGAGTGAGATAAAGAAAACCAACTGAAGGCGTACATTCTTCTGCAGATATTTGGCGCTCGAGTTGGCATTATTCTCTAAATTTCATTTTAAATTTTTATTTCAAAATACACTGCATTCATAAAAATGCCATTCCATTAATAAATCATACAATACCCTGTAAAATTAGGCAAAATATAATAATTCTTAAAAATATCAATCAAGTATTTTAATAATTTCTGGTGAATATCTGTAAAGATATCAAGAGACAGATTTCAAAATTGACTTTGATTTTGTGCATTTTCCAAAGAGTAGCTTAAATTTTGCAATAAATTTTCATGAGCATCTTGGCAGAGTCCTCATTAACTGAACAGACACCTATGAAAGTCATTCTGTGAGATATCAGTAGTGGCCAGACATCAGTAACAAAAACCTTCAGTATCCTCAGCTTTCAATGCTTAATTATCAAATCTCGTCATAGTTTAATTTGCCTGAATAGCAACATCTGCGAAGGCAGAATGACTGTCAAATTTATTTTTGATAACATTTGGCTATTGTATACTGCATCACAGTGTGATGAGACCTGCAAATAAATGACAACGTAAGAAGTTGATATGTCTTTTGAATATTCTGAACTTATGCAGCTCATGAAAGGACACAGATTAGCGTAAATTACGACAGTAAGTACGAGAGGCCATGCTATACTGTGAATATCATCATAACTAAAGGACATTATTATGCAAGATGCATGGCGGAGTGACACTAAGGACAACAATAATCAGAATAAATGAAAAAAAATCCAAACTTTCGCTAGAATTTGTCATGCAGCTGAAAAAATAGTAAAACTAGGGATAAAAGTCTATGAAAGTTTTAAAATTTTTGCATTTATTTGGATTATTGCCATCTTCCCAATGTCACATCAATTATATAAACGTAGCCAACAGACAATCACGTTCTCATTATCATCTCTTAATCATTACAGGCCTTGTACTGGTCTGGATTATTCAGTAAATAAATTGATGGTTAATAAGGCTTAAACAGGTACAGCTTGAGGAAAATCATGCAGTAAAAGGTGAGGTTACTGAAGGCCCTTTAAATATCTGACAACACGCCATGTATTTATATGTATATAAATAACTTTACATTTCATGCCAAGAACCCCCCTCTCACAAACTGTTCCCACATGATGAAGTGCATGCCAGGATTCATTTTTTCTCACAGTAATACTTCTGTAAACGTTTCCACAACTTCTTAGTGCAATCAACCTCTGCGTCTCACGCTGTCCTAATCGTTCCAATGGAAGAACCATATTCTGGAAATATACCTCACGTATCACCAGATTGTCCCAATTTTTTTTGATATGGCACATACATTGAAAATGCATCACAAGCAGGTGCATGTCTTTCTACATGATGAATTCTATAAATCTGGAGTTTCTTGGTTCAAAGTCTATATTACACAGTTTCGGATTCACATCTGTGAAGACATTGGACTTTCATGAATGTTTACTACAATTCCACCCCAAATATAATCATCACTTTGGCCCATTTCCCTGGCAACCATTCAATGCTGTACAATCTTTTACTGATCCTTTCTATGGGAAAAAACCATAATGATAATATAATCAATGTTTTGTACCCAGTGATGCTTTGTTTAGAAACAACAGATGCAGTCAGCATGGCTGGAGGCATTTTGTCTGCAGTGGTATGACAAAGCCAGAAAAAGCAAACTGGTTGCCATTGAATTGGCTGTGTCAGGAGCTATTTTCATAACCACACTGACGTGAAAAAGTAAATTCATGCATCTCCACGGACTGCCCTCACATGCCTTTCTCTCCTAGTGCAAAATCATTGAAGGGACAGTTCACTCCAAAATCAAAAACACAGATTTCATCCAGTACCTGTGGTGCTATTTCTCCATCTAGTGCAAGTTGCAGACTTTTGAGGATGTTGGCCTTAGAAATGACGGCCTTCTCTCGAGAAAAATGGAACTAAATGGTACTTAGACTGTGGGAATTAAAGTGCCAAAAAAAGAACACAGAAACAACTCAGCACCAATGTCTTTTACCAGAAATCATGACCCCGTTACTCAAGATAACCCATTGACCTTGATGCAAGCAGTTACATGCAGGAACTATTTTCTGTCTACTCAGCTACACCCACCAACCATTTCATGGAGCAGAGGGAAATCTGCATCTACTGATGGACAAGAGCATGAGCCACTTGTGCTAACGTATAGCTTCCAAGTGTCGTTCGGTACAAAGAAATGCGCTCTTATATGAGACTGCTCACAACCAGTGTTGCCAACTTGGCGACTTTCTCGCTAAATGTGGTGACTTTCCAAATCATCTTGCCGACTTTTTTTGTCAAAAGCACCGAGCGAGAAATCTAGCGACTTTTTCTGATGTTATGGGAGAGATTTATGCTGTTTTGGCCACTGACGTGAAAGCAGTTACTGCCCCCCCCCCATTGAGTTTTTCAAATATATTTTTTGGTGCTTTTAGCACCACAAGCCAAGGGCCATTTACTTTTTAGTTCCATTACATTCAAGACAAGGCTGAGATCTCAACAGCCAATGTAGAAACCTCCAAATCTCGACAACTCACACCAAAACAACCTAGATGAATAAACTGCACTATCGGTCAGAGGAAAAATACACATTTTTGAATTTAGGGTGAACTGACCCTTTCGGCCAGCAGGATTTTTTTGTACATTTTCTTACTTTTCAATACAAAATTAAAGGGAGGGTGAAAAAAAAAAAAAAATGGTTGATGGTGGAGAAGGCACTAAGCACCCAGAGCCCATGCAGGATGAACCCCCACCGTAGTGCTGATTCTTCCTCACAGTGGACAACGGTACCCCTTCCCCCCTCCCCCTGGCCCCACCCCCTCTCATGGCCCCACCCCTAATTAGCTGCCAGCCTATCCTACCTTCAGACCCACTCTGAACCCACCCAAGAGTCTTAACAGAGGAAAAGTCTGAACAATGTTAATGTTGCTTTGTCAGGCAGCCGCAGTTTTTTTTCTCTTCTTTCGCAGGTTAGTGATTGGTTCTTTTTATTCTCTATTCATTTTGCATGCAAGCGCTTTTTTTTATGTGCGCGTGTGCGTACTTGTGTCAGTACTCTGCACGCCTGCGTGTGCGATTTGTCCTTCTTGAGGGCGTGCTGGGTATTGCAAGCTTAGTTCTGTCATGTTGGAGTATTTCGTGCATCTATGCCAACAATAACAGGAAAGATGTAAGGTGCGTGTATGGCATACGGTGTGTGTGCATGCGCGTGTGAGGGCATGCATGGGTTTGGTATTCGTGTGTGTGTGCGTTCCACATCAGAACAAACATGTTCATACAGACACAGGCATTGCAGCTAACCAAGCTCAGCACAGTAATTAAACCACACAACTTGTCCACATGTCCTATCAGAGTTCATCCTCTCCTGCAGAATCCTAAAGCAAACTCCAAACTCCTCTGTACGCTGTGGACAGAAAATTCTGTCCAGTCAGCTTGGTCTGTGCACATACTGTACAGAGTTTGCATTTTTCAGAAAAGCACTGTGGTTCCGGTGGGGAACGCAACGAACATCAATTACCGCCCAACTCAAATCACTACTTCATAACTGGCAATTTATACCAGCCTCAATGCGTTTCACAAAATAAATCCCCTCTTTGCTCCACGTTTTCCATCCCTAAAGCAGTCATCTGAGCAGAGAACGCATATAACTATGTTCATTTTCCAGCTGGGATTTTATAGAACTTAAAAAGATTCAGCTCTGCTGTCCCATTTTCCTTGCCCACTATGCTAGTTTTACATGACGCATCGACAGCAACATCAACTATTTTTATTCAGTTCAACATAATTTCAGCCTTTAAACAGCTAAAAGTTTCCCAAAATCTAAACATCCTACACACTCTACTATGTATCCTATTAGTTTTATGTCCCAAGCCTGACAAAATGAGTTTTTTTTTTAATCAGTAATTGGATTTTGTAAAGGAACTGCCATTCTTTTACATCATAGTCAGTAAGATAGAGCAAGGTGGGAAAAGGACTTTTTCTCTGGTGCTGGCTGGTCTGTCTTGCCATGCCTGTGTCAGAACACATTTGTGGTCTGTGGTGTGGTCTGTGTTATGCTAGTGTGGAGTAATAGAAGCTCTGTTTGGAGGCTGGAGGCTAAGAGAGGTGTGTGTGTGGGGGGGGAGGAGGTGGAGAGGGGTTAGGTGGTGCTGTGTTAGGGCATGTAGAAGCTCACTGCCCATTTAATCGCAGCCCCTCCCCAAAGTCCTCCCCCTTCTGTCTTTCTGGGGTGCAGGGTCGACAGGCTCCTCCACCTCCCTCGCCCCCAGGAACTATGGGGACAACGGCCGCTTCGCCCTCCACGTTCTCCATCACCGCCTCCTCTTCCTCCTCATCCTCAGGCTCCTCCTCCCCCGTTGCACCGCCCAGCTCGGGCTCCGGCCCCTCTGGGATGGTTTCAGCCTCCGGGCTCGTGCCGTCCAGCTGAAGGTGAGTCCTCAGGTTCTCCTTACGCTCTCCGTACAACCGCTGCTCAAAGGCAAGGCCGGACGGCGTCAGGGACTTAAACTCCGCCTCAAAGGGCAGGGCCAAGCTGCCAGCTGCCTGGGCCCCGCCCACCCCAAGCCCTGGCCCCGCCCCACCCCGGTAAACGTCCATCCCATCTGGGAGCATGGACTTGATCTTGGGCAGCCAGCGTTTCCGAACTCGACGGGCATTAGTGCACATGTCTGCCGCGATCACATTCATCTCGCTCTCCTTGAAGTTTGGTGCAAAGTTTTGACAGTAGACTGCAGATGAAGGCGGGAGGGGAGGCCACAGAAGGGGAGAGGACAGATGGTGAAGAGGGATGAGATGGATGAGAAAAGGAACAACATATTTACTTCTAGCAGAACCACATTTGTGGCCGTTACTTCCTTGACATGAGCTGCTCATCACTCCAACAGAATGAGACTGGAAGATCAACATCTGCCCACAGAAAGTAACATTCTTATCGTGCAACTTCCATACCATTGCAACACGCACATAAACTAGAGACCATCTGGGATTGCGCCAGGTGCAACAGCGATGCTGGTATTGTTTCACATTGTAATGCATTCAGATAGGGCGTACTCAGACAACACCCATCTTTGAACTCAACCTTCATCATCTCAACGACTCACCTGTGATGTTTTATGACTGCATCTTGAAAGCTTGCGATGCAGTTTTGTTTATAAGAATAGTCCTCCAAGACATACACCCACAAACATTTAATCACTTGCAAATTACTAAAACAGCTTTCCTGGTAGTTTTGTGGAAGTTTTAGAGTAGTTTTGCTGTAGTTTGTGTTTAATCACAAGTGAACTCAATACCAGCATGGCTATCTCAGCTGGTAAAGTGAAAATGCGCGCAATGTTACTATGAAAAAGTAACAATGTCTTTTACCGGGTGCACGGTCAGGGCAGACATATAGCAAAAAAATTCATCCAGCACTCACGGATCAAAGTAAATAAATTTTATTTCGGCACGGGCAGCAATACACAAACGTTTCAGCCGACTGGCTTTCTTCAGCGTGTAAACGCTGAAGAAAGCCAGTAGGCTGAAACGTTCGTGTACACGCTGAAGAAAGCCAGTAGGCTGAAACGTTCGTGTACACGCTGAAGAAAGCCAGTAGGCTGAAACGTTCGTGTACTCGCTGAAGAAAGCCAGTAGGCTGAAACGTTCGTGTATTGCTGCCCGTGCCGAAATAAAATTTATTTACTTTGATCCGTGAGTGCTGGATGAATTTTTTTGCTATATCTCAGCTGGTAATCATCAACAAATCTTGTCTAACATGGTAAATGATCTTCAGTTCTACTCTAAAACATCCTTCATATCTGCTCAGATTCCCATTCCATTCTTTCTGCTCTCACCTTCTTTGACAGCAAGTGTTTGTAAATACAGTCCTTTTAACCCTATAAAACCTACAGACCTATAAACAGGTCTATCAAATGCAGCTGCAGTAATTGTGCAACTTCAGGCCTACTTTAAGTTCTAATATACATCCCAAGGTTTCCAACGATCTCAGATATGTCCCCCTGAATTACAGGGAAATGTTTATAAAGTGATGTACAAGATCAAGATATTCTCCATTCGATGAAGGGCTGTGGCCATAAAAACATGGCATCCTGGATTTGACTACTTTCTCAATAAACGTGTGATGTAGCTTCAGTGAAGCCCAGCAAGCAGCAGAAACAGATTATTTGTGCCACTGTCCCACAATATGAAAGAAATTTTTTTTTTCTGAATTTTAACCGACTTAAGGCAAAACTTAAGTGTAAAGTTAGAGTTAATAAGGTTAAAATGAGCTTGTTCATTTGAAGTAATCCAATCACTGATTTGTCTTGACATTAGAGCAGGGCTTGATAGAAGACTTCTTTCTCTTTCTGATTCATGTAAGCACTGATGACATCTCAGACCAGCTGTTGGACACTCAAGAGCTCTCTCAGGAAAACAGGCCTTACTGCTGTGGCACTGGATTTCAAACATAATCAGACGTAAAAATCAAGAGAGACTGTTGGGTCTCATCCAGGGGTATGACTAATGACTCAAGTGACTCAGCTTCGCAGTGTTCATATGACTTGTGTCGGGTCAAGGAACAGCCGTTTGCACTAATACATTTTGAAGAGGGTGCGTGGAGACTCACGTTTGACTGCATTGAGCACGCGGCTATCTAGAGGCTTCCGGCTTGGATCACTGGTAGAAGACCGGATGCCTGTTCCGCAGCTGTTGGCTAGCGTGTTCCTGCAAGTACCACAGGCAGCCACCAGAGGGCAGCCCACACAAAATGTGTTACCCAAATGCAAAGAGTTGTGCACCGAAATATTCAAAGTTTACTTTTTAAGAGGTACTGTCTACAAAACCGTCTTTAACACTAAATACTGGAAAATTTACTTTAGAAACAAGATTGCTAGGTACCAACACTCTTACTCCAAACCACCATATTCTCTTCCCTAAACAGTGAGTAGGTCAAAAACTACAGTACCCACCTGTCAAAAAAGGTGGCAAGAAGGCGACGCAAAAGAACTTTATGCTTGATTCCAGCACAAAGATGACAGTTCATGAGCTGCCCCCTGGTCATAAACACCCCAGTACCTGGAGGAGAGAGAAATGGAGATAGATCTTCTGTAGAACCACGGCATTGTGTCCCTTCCTTTCACCCAAAATGGCTGCCATAAATCAGGGTAAATAAACATTAAAGCCTGAGGCCACTTTCCAAAGTTTTGAGTTCAGGCTATATACAAATTTAGTTAATGCAACTAAAGTTAAATCAAGATAAATGCAACAGGGACAGGGAATATTGAGTCGGCTGCACTGCACTAGGCTTCACATAACTTATCTGCTACATAGAGCTCTGCTGTATGCTGTTCCTCCCCTGCACACTGCAGGATCACTCCTGACCTCCAACAAGCTCCAGCTTCTCTCCAGGGTCCCCCTCGGTGTACAGTTTGGGGTGACAGCGGTACCCAATCTGGCTGATGAGACTGGCAGGCAGCGCCACCAGGTCCCGGCGAATCAGCACACAGGATCGGCCCTCCAGTGACAGCGGCATGGCTGTCACATCCGACTTGTCCGGAACTACGAAACACAGGAGTGGATAAAGGTGGAGGAAAATAAAGGAGCCGCATTGTGGACCTGCACCATTTTAAGGCCAGCATGTTAAAAACATGTCCATAAAAAAGTTAGGATGGCATGTCAGAAGGAAATAAAAACAGAATGAAGTAATTTGCAAATGATTTGAGCTCTACATTTCGTTATAGAACAAAGGCAACATAGCAGATGTTGAACCTGAAAAACTATACTGTTTTTCGAAAAATATCTGCACATTTTGAATTTTATGCCAGCAACACATTTCAAAAAAGTTAGAACAGGTTCAACAAATGACAGGAGAAGTTGTAGGCTATTATGCAAAAAATACACCTGGTGGAACATCTCACAGCTAATTAGGTAAACTGGCAACAGGTCAGTAACAACATTGGGTCAAAAAGAGCATCCCAAAGTCTCAGAAATAAAGATGGTTAGGGCTTCACCACTCTGTGAAAGACTGCACGAGCAAATAGTTAAACAATCAAAGAATAACATTTCTTGACGTAAAATGACAAAGAATTTGGGGATTTAATCATCTATGGCACATGACGTCATTAGAAGATTCAGAGAATACAGAAGAAAATCTGTACGCTATTGACAGGGCTGAAAATGGGAGTTATCTTCAGTCCCTCAGACTCCATTACACTCCATTACTCCATTAAAAATAGACAGGATTTGGTAGTGGCAATCACTGCATGAGCTCAGGGCCACTTATGAAAACTACAGTCAGTGAATATAGTTTGTTGCTGCATCCACAGGTGCAAGTTAAGGAGGATATATTGTTAAAATAAAATAAAATCACCTTTTCAGAGCGTGGGAACATACCTTTTGGTATCAGGAGTGCCTACCAACTCAAAAACTGTGATGTGATATGTGGGCTTTCTTTCATAAAATAGCAATTCATCATGCTATTCAATTTAGGTTACCATCCTACATCATACGCAGGCTTGTGAGAACTGTCCCAGTCCTCAACTGAATATTTCCTCTAACAGTGGAAAGACATGCATGTCAAACAAACTGGAGAGAATAACATATTCCCATAGGTATGAGGTGGAGCGAGAGATCGAATGGTGTGTGTGCTTGGAGATGGACTGGCGAACAATACAGTTTGTACTCTTGCCTCACGACCATTTGATACTATAGGATAGACTCCAGCCACCACCTAACTCTGACAAGGAATGAGCAGGTAAGATAATGGATGAATGGATGATTTTGATTGATTTTATGAATGAATGTGGGGCCAAGACACCAAGTGCATGCAGTTTTACAGAATGTGATGAGTGGTTTGCTCGGCAATGACAACATTATATCTCATATTATTTAACACTAAATCAAGCCAGGTCTTGTATGCCTTTTCGACATGGCTTAATATGCTCCTGAGTGTAGAGCTTGTGCCTTGACTTTCTCAGGGCGAGGGAAAGAAATGCTCTCGGGAGTTTCAGGCTTGAAACTTTTTAGTTCAAAAGGACCGTAATTTTTCTTGAATTAAATAAGAGGACAAAATAGATAAATGCATAAAAATGATATTGGTACATTTTTTCTTACTTTTGCTGATGTAAAAATTATTCAGGCCCCTTTTTAACATATGCATGGACTCACTGAATCTAAAAGTACAGCACTTAGACCTTGAGAAAGCAAAAAACCTTTATGCTTTCCATTCTTGGAGCACCTTCACAGTGACCTCACTTCAAACATACTCAGCACTCTCAAACATCCTGCAGTCACCCTTTCATAAATACTCCTCACACAAAGACATATTCCAACACAGTCCGATACAATGTTAGGTTGATAGCGCTGCCATGGTCACAACTGATCCAGAGTCAGTTTTAGCAGACTTTGGAACAAACAGGCTAAATTGCATGAAGTAAAATTTCTAGTTAATTCAACTGTAAATGAGTACATGAGCAGCACATTTTCTCAGCAAGAGTTGATTTCATGAGGCACAGTGCGGAAGGTCATTCCTGCAGAGTTGGAGCGGTAATTGGCAAATTAAAGCAGCTCATACCACCATTAAACCACCTCACCCAGCTTCATGAATGTAAATGCACTGCTGATCTTAAGGACAGCCCACAGGATTAGAGCCAGCCATTGCAGTACTTACCATTTACACACGGAAAAGCCTTCAGGTTAGCGAGTTGAATGAAGATAATTTAATGACTAAAAGATAGCAGAGTTTTATTTAGAAAAACCCCAAGGAAAATAACAAACTGTGCTCTTAATGGCTTATACCCAGTATTGCATTCCGAACACCCAAATAAACTTTACTCACTGAGCTTATTTCCAAGTGCAACTGACTTCTCCCCCAAGAAACTACCAATTAATTTCAAGGTTATGAAAACAGTGAGACTGTTTTTATCACTGAGAGCTAAGAGGAAATCTCTCTCCAAAGCCAGGTCCTGAAGACCTGCAGGATGAAATGGATTTTATGCATGCTTTTTCTCGTACGAAGTAGTCTTCTTGGAAAAGCTGCTCTTGACCAAATGTTTAAAAAATCAATGCCAGCAAGTATCAAATTCTATGCTACTTGAACGTGCAGACAGAGAGAAGGACTTTTTGACCTTTGTGACATCTTCTTTATCTGCTAGAAGTTAGCTTCATTTAATGGCAGAGTTCAAACAAATTAAACCACGTATGGCAAAGTGAAAAGCAATGCGGTCAATTACAGACCGCCATTATGATTTCCTCATTATAGAATTAAGCCCAAAACTGAAAAAAAAAAGAAAAAAAACCTGTGCTTCTGGTAATATCAAGAATTTGGGGGTAGGGTCAATGGGTAGGACATTATTATCTTTTTTTTGATGTGAAGTCAGTCCTGTAATCAACCCTGAATGTTAGATTAGTTTCTCCCCCCAATGTATGTTTTCTAAACATAAATGTATGAAGCAATGGTTGTGTGCCTCGGCCAACCAGTTCAATTGCAATTTACGTCCATGTCTGTCCATACTCATATAATACATCCACTGAAAACTTTGATGAAATTTAATAAAAGGTATTAAGTTTATTTTTTGGTGAAATGGACCATTGCTCTACTGACACACATAGTGAACAAAAATATAAACGTAACAGCTTAGTCATTTCAATATTACGCATAATTATTTCTGAGGTTGATTAGTTGGTTTATTTATGTGACCAAGGTTGTGTGCAACTGGTCTGTGTGCATTTCAGTCACCTTCTCCATATCATTGTCAAGTTTGTGCCCTTTGTCAAACTTGGCCTGTCAGACAGGTGGGGCCAGATCCAGAGCTACCGAAATCAGGTACAGTCAGCCCAGGGACATCCTGTACTCTGGTCAATAAAAGGCCACCCCAACAGTCCCAGTTCTGCCATTGTTCCAAATACCATAAATGACTCGAGCCATCAGGGAGCGTGCCACTGGCATGCTCAATGCAGGAATGTTTCTCAGGGATGTTGAAAGGGCTCTTAATGTCCATGTTTCAAAAAGTCGCATAAAGCACCTTTTTGAGGAATGAGGCAAGACAGCAGACCGGCCGCATGCATGACGACCATGTGTGACAACCCTCGCCCAAGACTGCCATATCTGGAGTCTTTATCTCTGTGATCGTCTGAGACCAGTAACTCCCACTGCAGATGAGACAGCTGGTTCCCACCATCACCCCATTTCTGCTGAAACCATGAAAAATAATCTCCAGGAAGTCCATATCTTTACGTCTTTTGCCCTTTGTGGATTGGACCTTTCCTCAGCTGAAAAAATGAAAAAATTAGTTTGACTGAGTGAACAGACACGTTTGATGGCCAATGGCACAATGGAGGACTGTTTTCTTTACAGAAAAGTCACGTTTCCAACTTCACAGAGCGGATGGACGGAGGATCGTTATGCTGAAATCATTGTGGTGCGCAAGGTGACACATGGTGGTGGAGTGCTGGTTTGAGTGGGAATATTCCAAGGACATTGCACCCAACTGCAGTTGATGAACAGCAACTTGAATGCAGTGTGATTTCATGATGAGATGCTGCTGCCTATTGTCCTACCATTCATCCATAAAAACAGTAGCCAGCCAGCATGACCATGCCAGACCCAAGTCACCCGTGTATGCACAGAATTCCTTGAGCCTGAAAAAATTTGCGCACTTGAATGGCTGGCTTATCCTCGGATTTGTCCCCCTTCCAGCATCTTTGGGATGTCCAAAAGCAACAAGTTCATCATTGCTTCCCATTTTCAGCCAATAGCCGCCAACTCCACACAGCTCTTGAAGAGAAGTGGGAACATGTCCACCAAGTCAAGACCATTCGTTACAGTCCACACAGCAGAGATGTGTAGCAATGCAGCAGGCCAAAGGCGGACATACCCAATATTGATTTGTGAAATTTGGACAATAGACCCGATCCCCTTTATCATCATGCCATTCTAGTTTGTCTTTTTAAATCATTGATCGAAATGTATTGCAATATGGTCATACAATCTGTCAACACTCAATGAAAGTACAATGAGCTTCTGGACATGATCAGATTTCTCACAATAGGAAGTGTTGCGTTTATATTTTTGTTCAGTGTATAATTCCCGGGAATATTTTCCAGTGAGAAACATGCCATCTTCACATACAGAGTATTTCTTCATGGGAGAACAGACCGGTGGACAGCTTTGTTAAAAGATGCAACAACAATCAGCTGAAGCTCAATCTTGGCAAAACCAACAAGAATGTAGCTTGTGAACAAACTGTATGTTGGCTAGACAAAGTCAAACTGTTTTTACTCACATAATGATAACATTTCAAACAGCCCAATCCCCAACTCTCTAGTCATCAAAGGCGAAAACAAAGCCAATCAGCAAAGGGGTTGGGGCCATGTCTATTAACATGTAACCCTTTCCTGAGTCCAATAATCCAACCCCCTACTCTCCATCATATCCTGATTAAAAATTGCGAAGGATAAAAGCTAAGCCAATCAGGAAAGGGGCAAGTCTTCGTAAATTAACATGTGACCTGTTATTGTGTGCAAAAAACCAACCCCAACCTCATTGATAAATGGTTCAATAATTACGAAGAACCAAATAAAGGAAAATCAGGAAAGGGGGTGGGGCTTCAACAAAAAACATATGACCCTTTCAAGGGTCCAAAACACACCCCCAGGGCAAGGCTTCAAAAATTAACAACCAACTCTTCCCAAAATACATCAACCCAGCCCCAAACTCTCTATGACCAATGTACAATTTCATTGTAATTTCACTGTGGAGTTTGACCCTCAAAGGTCACTGACAATCAAGTTGAATGTCACATGAAAGTTAATTTGCAACTTCCTATCAGAAACACAAACTTAGGCTCCATCTGTGATTGTTTTAGTGATACAAGTCATTGAATTTTCGCTAGGTCACATTTGACCTTTGAAGGTCAATATGAAGGACGCCAAATGAAAGTTCATCTATGACTTCCTATATGTCTGTAATACAAACAGACATATAGGATGTGACCGTTGTAATGTAATAATGTGACCGTTTTGGCAAGACAAGTTGTATTTGTAATTATATTATGTCAAGTTTGTCCTTCAAATGTCATCAACAGTCAAGCTGAAAGTAGATAGATAGATACATTTTTTTGAACCCCATGGGGTAATCTGTCCTCTGCATTTCACCCATCTTATAATCCAACCCCCTACTCTCCATCATATCCTGATCAAAAATTGCAAAGGATAAAAGCTAAGCCAATCAGGAAAGGGGCAAGTCTTCGTAAATTAACATGTGACCTGTTATTGTGTGCAAAAAACCAACCCCAACCTCATTGACAAATGGTTCAATAATTACGAAGAACCAAATAAAGGAAAATCAGGAAAGGGGGTGGGGCTTCAACAATAAACATATGACCCTTTCAAGGGTCCAAAACACACCCCCAGGGCAAGGCTTCAAAAATTAACAACCAACTCTTCCCAAAATACATCAACCAAAGCCCCAAACTCTCTATGACCAATGGCTAACTAGATATGGAGGATCAAACAACAACCAATAAGGAAAGGGGGAGGGGCTTTGTCAATTGACATGTCACCCATTCCTGATTCCAACAAAATAACCTACGGTAGGGCTTCAACAATTAACATGCGATCCTTTCCCAAATCCAAAAACCTAGCTCCCAACTCTCCATGATGAATGGTTCACAAGTTAAGAGTTTGCACTTGCCTCTGCACTTAACCTTGTTGCCATTTTGTTCACTTGCCTTTGACCTTGCCTTTTGTTAATAGTCTAGATCTGTAACAATGGAACGTGTTCTGTCACTTACTGTTAGCACTTTTACTTGTCTCCTAGGAGGTCTGCACTTTTGTACTGTTCTTATGCATTTTTGTACGTCGCTCTGGATAAGAGCGTCTGCTAAGTACCTGTAATGTAATGTAATGTAAAGAGGCATCAAGAATTGAGTACCAAGGAAGGCGGTGGGGCCTCACCATTTAGCATGCAATCCTTTCCTTAGTCAAACAACCCAGAACCCAGTCCCCAATTCTGTATGACACATAGTTTGAAAGTTATAAAAGATGAAACATAATCCATTTGGGTAACATGTGGGATCAAGTGATAATAAAAGGAGAACAAGAGTGCTCCGCGCATCTGTATGGATCTGCATGGTGAGGGAAGGGGTGGGCAGAGCGGAAAGTCTTAAGTATGAAGCAAGTTAAAAAGGCTCTAGCTGGACACCTGGAAGACCTGGTAAAAAACTCAAATGGAGTTTAATAGAGGATGAAGTGATGAATGAGGACAAAAAGAGGGAGGCATGGCCACAAAAACATCAACTTCCTTTCTTTGGGACAGTCTGAAGCTGTATATGCATCAAACTGCAGGAGGGTGAGGGCTTTTGAAAAAAAAAACAAAAAAAACAAAAAACGGAGGTCTATTGAGCTGAAAAGAGAAAAAAATAGGACCAAGGGGCCTGTAGCTTACCGGCAAGCAGTCTTACAGCGATGATACAAGTTATGAAAATTTCATGTAAAGTGTGACATTTGAATCAATGAATATCAATGTCAAGGTCACTAAATAAAAGTTCACATAGTTTTATAAGACCTTTTGTTACAATCCTAAGCTCTGAAGCAGTTTTGGTGATACAAGACATAAAAAAATATGTCAATAAGTATTCAATATGTCAATTGTGAACTTAAAAGGTCACAGAATGTCAAGTTTTCAGCAAATGGGCTTCATATATGACTTTCTAAATGTCTCTATACAAAGCTTGGCAGACTCTGTGACCATTTTGGTGGTACAAATCATTGTAATTTCACTGTGGAGTTTGACCCTCAAAGGTCACTGACAATCAAGTTGAATGTCACATGAAAGTTAATTTGCAACTTCCTGTCAGAAACACAAACTTAGGCTCCATCTGTGATTGTTTTAGTGATACAAGTCATTGAATTTTCACTAGGTCACATTTGACCTTTGAAGGTCAATATGAAGGACACCAAATGAAAGTTCATCTATGACTTCCTATATGTCTGTGATACAAACCGACATATAGGATGTGACCGTTGTAATGTAATAATGTGACCGTTTTGGCAAGACAAGTTGTAATTGTAATTATATTATGTCAAGTTTGTCCTTCAAATGTCATCAACAGTCAAGCTGAATGTAGATAGATAGATACATTTTTTTGAACCCCATGGGGTAATCTGTCCTCTGCATTTCACCCATCTTATAGTTAGGAGCAGTGGGGGACCCATGGTTGCAATTGTTGGCCCTCGGACCAACTACAGTTCTAAAGCCAGTTCCTTGGTCAGGGGTACTAGTGGGAGTGTTCCTATGATGAAGGTCACCAAATGAAAGTTCATACATGACTTCCTGAAAGTTCATGTATGACTTCCTACACATCCCCAATACAAACCAAAACTATCTGTAACCATTTTGCTGATATAAGTCATTGAAATTTAACAGTGAAGTTTGGGCATTCAAGGTCACTGAAGATCAAGTTCAATGCCACCAAATGAAACTTCATACATGACTTCCTATATCCCTACAATACGAACCTAAGCTCTATCTGTAATACAAAAGTAGTTTTGGTGATAGAAGTCATTGAAATTTCACTATGTGAAGTTTGACTTTTGAAGGTCGCCGAAGGTCAAGGTCAAGTTCAAGGCCACCAAATGAAAGTTAATACATGACTTCCTATAAGTGTTCAAGGCACATATGTTCCCAATCTTCAATATTTTCAAGCCTAGGAACCTTTAAAAATTATAACATTTTGCTTGACCTCAAGTTTGACCTTTCAAGGTCATCTGAGGTAAACTTTAACACGACTAAAATATAGGTACATATATTACTTCACATATGCCTGTAATACAAACATCTTATACTGTATATTCATAAAGTACAGTGCCCCCAACAGACCCACTTCCGTCGATTCAATCAAAATGGCGTTCGCACCGTACATTGACGGTACCAAGGTAAGTCCGAGAAAACGACTGGAGATATGGTCTAGTAGTATGTTACTGCAAATTTACACGAAAATTCATCAGGCCAAAAAAGAAAGACAAAAAATGTTCCGGACGAAGGACACCGGACTGAACCAACATGCAGGCGGCACAGTGGCATAGTGGTTAGCACTGTTGCCTCACAGCAAGAAAATCGTGGGTTTGATTGGGGCCTTTCTGCGTGGAGTTTGCATGTTCTCCCCATGTTCACGTGGGTTTTCTCCGGGTACTCCAGTTTTCTCTGTCACACATGAGTGTGAGAGAGAATGGTGAGATGATTTGAAGAGTCTTGTAATGAACTGTGGAGGGCAGTGTTACGCTGTACGGTATACAGGCTGCCGGAATTTCAGATGAAGAAGAAGAAGAAGACCCGACACTCAGCTTCACAGCAATTTTGATGTTTCTGGCTGTGAAAATGTAAGCCTTTTGGCAGTTTTAATAAATGGCCCATTAGAAGTTCATGGGCAGTAAGAACAGAGGAAAGGTGAGGTCATATTTATCTTTGACCTCTGACAACCAAAACCTAATCAGTTCATCTTTGAGACCAAGTGGACATTTCCGCTGAATTTGAAAAAATTTCCTCCACAATTTCCCGTGAAATCGCATTTTCAACAATGAGATAAACAATGAGATAAACTTGGTCATAACGATCTTGACCTTTGACCTTAGTCCTCCAAAATCTAACCAGTTCATCCTTGGGTCCAATTGGACATTTGTGCCAAATTGGAAGAATTTCCCTCCGAGCATTCGGTTAATATCATATTCAGAATTTGTATTGGAGGTACCGCAGGACAGACAATTCGAAAAAAATTCCTCCAGCTATGTTCACTTTCAATGTACGCTTGAAAAACGTAAAGAAGTGTAATTCATGAACTCAAAGCATTACGAAGTGTAGAAAATAATATTAATTTTGAAGTATGATTCAAAAATGATAATCAACTGGGCAATCCAGAATTTCTCCAATGGGCGAAATAACAAAACTGATTTAACCTACTGAAAATTATCTAGTTACAGGGCTGCGAAATTAGTATTTTCTCCTTTCCCGATTTCTCCTATTTTTGCTTTTTTATCACACTGAAATATTTTAGATCATCAAACTGATTTTAATATTAGACACGGATAACCCCAGTAAATGCAAAATGCAGTTTTTAATTGATGATTTAATTTGGTGAAAGAAGAATGTTATTCTACTTCTCCCAATGTGAAAATGTAATTGCCCCATTAGCTATTAAATTAACCAATTAAATTTAATTGATAATAGGATTCAATTTCACAAGACACACCCAGGAAATATTCTAGCCTGCCCTGTTGAATCTGAACATCACTTAAATCGAACCTGTCTGGCAATTTGAAGTAGGCAAAAAGCAATAAGTTATGCTGCCATCTTAAAAAAAAAAAAAAAAAAAAAAAATCAAGAACAGATGAGAAGCAAAGTCTTTGACATCCCTGAGTCTACTGAGGGTCAAAAAGCCATATCTAAGGCTCTTGGACTCCAGCAAACCATGTCGAGAAGCCTCATCTATAAATGAAGAAAACTTGGAACAGGGGTGAACCTTCCCAAGTGGCTGGCCCACCAAAATTCCTCCAAGAGTGCATCGACTCAACTAGGAGGTCACAAAAGAACCCAGATTACCATCTTAAAATCAGCAGGCCTCACCTGCCACAGTAAATGTCAGTGTTCACTATTCCACAATTAGAAAGGGAAAAAATGGCATCTATAGCAGAGCTGCAAGGTAAATGCCATGGCAGACCAAAAAGAACATGAAGGCTTATCTCAAATTTGCCAAAAAATAACCCACAGGACATCTGGGATAATACTCCTTGAACTAGCGAGTGAAAAGTTAAACTTCTTGGAAGACATGGGTCCCATTACATGTTGCATAAAGCAAACTTAACATTACACATTAAGAACATCATACCAACAGTCACACGTTTGCGGTAGCGTGGTGGTTTGGTTACTTTGCCGTTTCAGGACCTGGGCGACTTGCCATACTTGATGCTACCATAAATTCTGCGCTCTGCAAGAAAATCCTGAAGATTAATTCCCGGCCATCAGTTTGTGACCAAAAGCACAGGCGAAGTTGGGTTATGTCCCCTCTGTGGAAGATGCACGGTTGGATGCTAGAGCATAAGTGGGATGTTAACTAGCAGCAAGCAAGTGTAATGCAGCACCAAAGCGATGCAGCCCTGCAGCAGGCACAGACATTTTAAGCTGCAAAGGCAGAGCAGGAAAACTGCTGCTCATATACAGTAGCCCGCCAACAAAAAAGGCAAAGCAGTGCATGATATGCAGTGGAATACCTACAGGAATGTGGGCATGTCTTGAGTTGTCTGCCAGAACTTGCTCCACAAGCTGCCCCAAATTGATTAAATTCATAATGAAAAGGGTTAGATGGGTACTCATTAATTCTCATTTTTGAACAGCGGTCTCAAAACTATAGGGTCAGCGTTTTTAACAAAGGTCCGTCAGGTTATTGGAAACACAGTATTTGTTGCATCCAATCATTAGCATAATTTTCTTCAAGCATTCATCCAGAAATGGCGATATGGACTCAGCCTAGGCAATGGATTATTGTTATTTGTTCCCCTAAAAGTGTTCAAATCAAAGGAATCTTTGCCACAAACCTGTATATTCTACTTTTCCATATTTCACAGTCCTGTGGTTATACGGTTTATTCTCCCATTACATTCATTAAAGAACGTCAGTACAGGGATAACTTAATTTTCCATACAATTCGCTTTTCCGCTTGTTTCAATTCAACAATTTCTCTCTGGAAAAACCATCTGCCATCTTCGTAGAAAAAGGTTTAGCAAGCCTCTAAAGAGAGGTATTTTGTTCATTTTTGCATGTCAGAACATAAATGGGAAAAGAAAGGAGGTGGCATAGCATGTAACACAAATTTACCAGCATAGACTAAGATGGTGTTGAGGGGTAAATAAAGGCTGGGAGGAATGAAAATCTTTTTTTTCTGTCCTGTTACGAGTCTTGCCTACAGTAGTAAAACAATTTAGCTACTTTAAGTCACCTCTTCATTGATTTATTGGCAAAATTTGAGAGTAAACCCAGCTTATTTCACTTTGCAATCTTTAGCATTATATTGCAAATATTAGAAATATAAGATTCGAAGTATAAAATACATATTAAAATGGACCGATATTTATAGTTGCAGTGAAGACACACTGGTTTAAAGTGCTTGAAAGTTCGAAAAAAAGATACTGAAACAAGACCTGTGTCATTTTGTAGGTCTTAGTGAGCAGATAAAGAAAATGCAAAATTAAAAAAAAATCTGCTGGAAATTTTTGGGGGAAAATCCATTTTTTATGTGGGAGTCATCTTAAATTGCAAAATCCTAAGAAAGGGGTTAATAATTGCAAGCCATCATGTTTTTTTTCGATAGTTTGACTTATTAGATAATCATACCACAAGGTCAGATTGGTGGTTGCCATGGTAACTGAATTTATTGTCAAAAATATGAAAATATTAAATCCCTGAATATAACCCATCATGTTGCTCAAAATGTTGGTCAGCTTCAGTCCAAAACTCTCCTTTTGTGTGGTAGGAACAATTGGCAGCTGATTACGTCATGTATAATAGGCCTTTTCATTCATTACCTCAGCTGGAGTGGAAGTAATGCCCCTGTCGTTTTCATCATTATTCCTACTTGGGAGTTAATGCAGCTTAAAGGTTGCATAACCTTACATTCATAAAAGCCAGAGCATGTGGAAGATAGGCCTTACCATGACTGACGTCCTACCATTATGGATCACAGCGAAGCTCGCTCAAGTGTTCGTTTGCTTTGCTTTCTCCATTGTGGGTGAAGTTCATCTCATCAAAACAATTCTGGATAACGTAATATCTCACTATGACGTACATGATTGCCGTTTACCAACATCACTTTGTGACACTTGTAAAACAAAGGTTTATAAGATGAGGCAAGGTAACCTTGACCAAAAATTCACCTGTCTACCAACTGGAAAAGGTAATTGAAGGCCAGTGTTGGATCAGCCCCAGAGTTCAGTTTTGTGACTGTTTGATTTGCCAAGTGGCGAAAACCAATGGATTTAAGGCCAAGCAGATACAAGGTAGCCTCAAAAGAGCCATCCAGCCACACCCTTCGCAAATGCATTTGCAGAAATGGGAAAGATGGTCACTTCCTGCTTCAGACAAAGCCTAAACCGTGGATGGGAAGACCATGTTGCCGACTTCTGCGAGGCCTATACGAAACTTGGAATCTCGATCACACCCTAATTCCACATCATCAGAGACCATTTGCGTGAGTTCTGTAAGTGCCATGGTCGTGGATTGGCTTGATATTCTGAGCAAGCTTTCGAAGCAGTTTACGCTGACTTCTCAACATTCTGGGAGAGGCATCAGATAAAGGATAGCAGCAACAAACTATTTGGTTTGCGCTGAAAGCAAGCCATCAAAGAGTACAATAGTGCACGTCTAAGCATTACATTCAGCTAGATAGAACATTTTTGCCAGGGTAAAGAAAGGAGATGGACTACTATTACTATTTTTCACATTCTTTTGATCGACAACCCTGCATCGGAGACTTTCAGAAATAAATCACCAAAGCGCAGAAGTTTTTTAACCCTTCAACGTCAATTTGAAAATTTCAAGTTGGGTGCCAAAGAAAAAGTGGATTTTCTCCTAAAATTCCTAACAGATTTTTTTTATTTTTGCATTTTCTTTATCCGCTCACTAAGACCTACAAAATGACACAGGTCTTGTTTCAATATCTTTTTTACAGACTTTCAAGCACTTTAAACACAGTGTGAAGAGAGGGCGTGGTACTTACTGCCAAAGGGGTTAGCGGAGCGCCCATATATCTGGCTGTACGCCTCCTCAGTGATGCCGTCGTATGGCTCTTCCTCAAACTCCTCATCCTCGTTCTGGTAGGAGGTGGGGCTGTCGGTGGTGGGCAGGCTGGAGGCCCCGGGACTGGAGCGCTCCCCTGGGTTTGGAGGGTACGAGGGAGCGCTTGGGAATACCGGGGTGCCTCCTGCCCCAGTGGTGTAAAACAGCGAGCCTGCCCGTGCCAGCCGACCCACAAGAGCCCCTCCTTCCCCGCTGGCACCCCTCTTCTGTCCGAAGCCCTGCAGCCCCAGCGGCGCATCGCAGCCCTCCAGTTTGATCCTCCGGGCCCCACCTGAAAGCGACGAGGACCAGCCTGGGGGCCCCAGCACTGACACTGGGTTGTTGCTCGGACTCTGGGGCTCAGACCCGGGGTCCTCCATGGCGGCCGTCTGGGAGTCGCAGTGCGGGGAATTAGCCTTGAACATGAGATCCATGCCCCGTTCCACGATGTGCTGGATCTGCAAGTACCCCGCTGTGTACATCACCACCAGCTGCTCGCTGGCTGCCATGGTCAGCTTCCCCGTGTAGCAGAAGGATAGAATCTGCTGGAAGCAGGCTGGTGCAACCGAAGAGGGCAGCTCAAACTGGGTCTTAGTGCTGCCGCTGAAGAGGTCGCGGAAGTACAGGCTGCTGGCGGCCAGCACGGCACGGTGGGCTTTGAACGCCTGGCCCTTGACCACAATAGACACATCGCAGTACTGGCCCAGAAGCCGCTGCTCATTCAGGCTGCCCAGGACTGTACTCCCGAAGTTGGGGATCTCCACATGCAGTAGCTGGGACATGGCGGAGTGGGAGAGTGTGGGGCTTCAGTGCTGCTTGAAAAACATCTGCGTGCGAAAGAGTGAAACATTTACCATTAAACCTCATTCATACATTACATGACATTGCACAAGCCAAGTCACACGTACTGTACATACCATACAGCACTGTGCAAAAGCCAACAGCATGTTACAATCAATTCTGTAATTCTTTTATATTGAAACAATAAAACATAAAAATGTGCTAAACAAGAGCCAAAAACTATAAAAAAACTAAATCAAATTTGCTACACTATGCCCCAAACTGACGCAGGGTCTTGTTCTTCAGTTTCTGGAATTTTATTGGCTTCTTTGCTTCTTCCAGGCAAGAGTACTGATTCCAATCCTTGGCAGACTACATGTCTCACTTGCTTCCGTCTTTCCAGGTAATCTCAGTATCTTCTGTATCAATGGTCTTTAATGGAAAATAAACACTTATTTGTAATTTATTTTCCAATGAGCATTTGGGATCTCAATTTCACTATTCACCTTCTGCAAAACTACTGTGGAAAAAAAAATTAATTTAAAAAAATCAAATTTAAACGAAAAGCTCTATGGTGCCAAATACATTTTCCCAGTGCAGTGTATTTGAACTGTACACAGTCAAAGTCAAACACCTTAGTCATAAACTTTTAAACTCAATTTTTCACAAATCCTGAGATTTAATCCGAGTAAACATTCTCAGTCTTACGACACTTGGGATCACTACTTTTAAAATGTTAAATTTTGGAATAATAGCGGAGAGAATGATTTATTCAGCTTCTTTCATCACATTCCCAGTGGGTCGGAAGTTCACATGCACTTTTTTGTTTTTCAGAGCATTGCCTTTAAATTTCTTAACTTGGGTCAAATGTTTTGGGTAGCGTTCCAAAAGTTTCTCACAATAAGTTAAGGTAATTTTTGCTCATTCCTACCAGCTCAAGTTACAGAACTGGTGTAGCGCAGTCAGCTTTGTAGGTCTCCTTGCTACGTATGTTTTTCAGTCCCGCCCACTTATTTTATATTGAAATCAGGTGAGGGCTTTGAAAAGGCAATTCCAGTACCTCAACTTTGTTGTCCTTGGGCCATTGAGCTATACTTTCAGAAGTATGCTAGGAGTCATTGTCCATTTTGAAGATGCATTTGCTACCAAGCTTCGACTTCCTGGCTGATATTTTGAGATAAAGCTTGAGGTTGCTTTCTTAAGTATTTTTGAAAACATAGTTTTTTACATGCATTTTGGCCTCTCGACCACACTGAAATGGTGCGGGAGGTGATCAGAATGGATGCCCCTTCTTAGGTAAAGTTTTTTTTAAACCCTGCTTTTTGTGCATCAGTCTGGATATGTAAAACTAAGCGTTTGGAAAAAGATGACATCACAACTCAATTAGCAAGTGCCCACTTTGATTTGGATACTATTGGTACCATCTCTCCTAATGTTCATCTCTAGGAATGCATGTACTGTAATAGAGACTCTCGCCAGCAGTTGTCCTTGCATACTTGATTTGAGCATTTGTACTCGTTTTTGCATTCTCATGTGTACGTAAATATTTAGCAAAATTAGGTCCTTTGGACAGAATTATTTTTAAACATGGAGGGGAAAAATACAATTTTTTCAAAACATCCACACTCTCGAGGAAGTCGCCTCAATATATCCACCTCATTTTCCTTCCTCGTGATGCCATCATTTTGAGAAGTGCACCAAAGCACCCCCAAAACATGATGCTGCCACCGCCAATGCTTCACAGCTGGGATGGTGTTCTTCAGTTTGCAAGCCTCCCCCTTTTTCATCCAAACACAACAATGGTAATTATGGCAGAACAGAAAATTTTCGTTATATGAGAATAGAGAAGGAGAATATTTCAAAAAGTTCTATTTTTTGTCTCCACATGCAGTTAAAAACCATAGTTGGCTTTTATGGTGGTCTGGAGCTGTGGTCTTTTCCTCGCTGAATGGCATTTCAGGATACGGATATACGGATATATACGGATACTTTTGGGCCCATTTCATCCAGAATCAAAAAGTCTTTTACGATTGTTCTGCCACACTTTTCGTGTCTAAGTACATTCATCTCAAGGAGGCTAAACGCATCTCCACCCTCTGCAGTATGATGGCTGCGTGGTCCTATGGTGTTTATACACGCGCACTATTATTAGTACAGATGAACAAGGCATCTTAAGGCATTTGAAAATTGCTCCTAAGGAAAAACCAGATCGCATTTTCTTTGAAGGTCTTGATTTTTCCATAATGTAAACCAAAGAGGCAGTCTGCAGGCCGACCTTAAAATACATCCACAGGTACATCTCCCATTGACTAAAATGATGTCAAATTGCCCATCAGAAGCTTCTACAGCCATGACATCATTTTCTGGGATTTTAAAAGCTGTTTGGAGGCACAGTCAACTTACATAACCCATAATTTTAAACTTCAGACCCACTGGAACTGTGATACAGTAAATAATAAGTGAAATCATTTGTAAGTAAACAATCACTGGAAAAATTACTTGAGCTATGCACATAGTTGATGTCCTAAATGACTCGCGATAAACTCAAGTTTGTTAACATGAAATCTTTAAAGTGGATAAAAATGAATATTAACGACCTCAACCTATGTGTATGTAAACTTCCAACTTCAGCTGGGTTGTTGGACTTTGAAAAAAATGATAACCTAAGCCAAACACTATAAACAGCAACTGCAAAAAATTACCGCAGCCAGATGTAAAGCTCTCTGACAAGGGCAGAAAGATACTCTGTGAGATAGTCCCCTACAACCTCAAAACCACATCCCTAAAAATTAGGTCCTTGGTGAGTACATGTGTCCAGTGCAGATTGGTTCACTGCAGGCTAGGAAGTTTTACTTACGGACTAACAGACTTACAACTCGATAGCATGGCGGCCATTTGTGCGCACGCAGCAGACACAAAAATCACAACAGAACTTGAAAAAATCTGAAAGTCTGACTCAGCGCAAAAAAGCAGCATGTTGCCACCCTCGCAATGTTGGTGTTAATAGCAGTGCATCACGCCGTATGTATCCATGTACATTTTGACTTCATTTTCTTTGGAGAAAAAAAAAGAGATCCTGGGGGAATCTAATGAACAGAGGGACGATAATGATGACAACAACACTAATAATAATAATAATAATAATAATAATAATAATCATAAAATATTATTATTATTATTATTATTATTATTATTGACCAGATTATGCCATTTTAACCAACTGCACTGGCAAATTAACATGCCTCACATGTTAGACCCGTGAGCTAAAAAGAAGCGAGAGTTAGAATGAGAGATACTGATAGACTCTACACTGCACACGATTCACTTCACACACATCCGCTACTATACCTTGGCTCTGCTCAATAAGATCCACTTCCAAACTAATGCACTTACAGTTCGTTTACACCCACGCGGTAACTACCAAGCAGGTCCTACATATTTGGACAGTGACTCGTTTTTTATGTGGCAGTACAGTATAGCACATTGCATTTGAAGACAATGAATATGAGATTAAAAATAGAGGCTTCCAAGTTTAATTCGTGAAAAGTGAATAACTATATCTTTAAAAGGTTCTAGTCACTCTTTAAGGCAGTACATGTGCAAGCTTTCGCAATAAAACTGCCAAGTACCGGCAGACTCAGTCACTTCAGTCCCATCACATTTCTGTTGCAAAATAATGCGATTCAGGTTACTAAAATGAGGCTAATACAGTCATAATGAACCCTTAACAGTCCAGAGCTAATCAGTGCTCATTAATATGCCTGACCAATCATCTCATAAAGCGCAGCAGAATGCTACTTTTAAATCTTGTGGAATTCCCCCACCACTGCGAAAGGGACATTTCAAAATCAATTATAGCAACTTAATCTGTTAAAATTCAATAAGGTCAAATAGGCGGCAACATTTCCATTCCCGATTTCAGCAAAGCTCATCAATTCGCTCCGCTCACCCACTCTCACAACTTTCACTATTGAGCAATACCCTGCAAGGCTTCCAGGAAAACTAAATGGTTATTTCCCCACCGGATTCCCTTACAGTAGCACGCCCCCCTTCTCACACACAAACACACATATGCGCCAATGCACACATACAGGCATGAACACACACAAACACACACACACACACACACACACACACACACACACAAAACCATACACACAAAACCACAGGCAGATACACACACACACACACACACTCACACGCGCACAGACACAAACACCCACCCAAACACAAACATTCACCCAGTCTGACCTGTGCTGCAGGATCCAGAGGAAGAAGGAATGATGGAGGCAGAGCATGTAGCTTTAACACACGAGCACCAGAGAGAGGAATAAACACTGACTCTCTCGCTCTCTCTCCCCCTCTCTCTCTCTTTTGCTCCCTCTCTTGCCCTTGCTCACCCTCTCTCCCTCTCTCTTCTCTGGGCTGAATTCAACAAGTGCCGCAGCTGGAGAGAGCATGTCAACAGAGAGGAGGGAGGAGCGGAGTTGCTGTGTGAATCAATGCAGCATCTATACGTCGCAGAGAGAGAGAGAGAAAGAGAGAGAGAGAGGTGGAGAGAGAGAGAGAAAAACACAGGCTACAGTTACAGACAGAGACTGGGACCGAGAGAGGGAGGGAGGGAGGGAGAGAGGGAGGAGAAGGGAGGGGAGAGAGTGAGACAGAGGGAGTCATCTGAGGACGGACACACACTCTCACATGCGGGACACACATATACGCACACACATACACACACACACGCGAAGGGCACAGGTAGCAGACAGGGAGAATGGCAGTGAGAGAGAGAGAGAGAGAGAGAGAAAGGGAGACAGACAATGCAGAAAAGAGAGCCAGAGCGAGAGAGAATGAAGCCACACAGCTCCAGGAGTCTGTTTTCTGAGACACTGAGAAGCACCATGGGGAAACCCCCCCACTGAATGTCATCCTTTACAACACAGACAAATCCTCGGCCTCCACTGCTCTCCTGTCCACTGCCCTGCTGTACAGAGCGTGTGAAAAAGGGCAAATCTAGCGCTGCTGCTATCAGAGGGAGAGGACAGAAAAGGACCATTCCTGGTACAAACCATTCACCTCGCTGGGACCAGTGATCCTCATGGAAACCAAGGCCCAGCCCAAATTAAGCAAAATATAATATCTGATATCAACGTTAAGGTTAGGGGTCAGGTGTGAACTGAGGTTAGGTTAAGGTTAGGGTCAGGTTTGTAGTTAGACTATCTACAATGAATGGGAGTCAATACAATATGATAATAAAGCACGTCTGTTAGCATGCTCCTCTGCACATATGTTCAGACCTTGTTAATACTGTATAAAAACGAGATTCATGACCCCTTCGGATTTGTCCGAAATTTTTTTGATTGATAGATATATGTTAGGAACAAACCAAAATCGCATTTTCAGTCCTGAATAGAGTCTGCTTTTTTCAGGGGTCCTGAAATATCGAGGTCGAAATCAGCCAAAATGGTAAAATCAGTAAAATTAGGGTTTTGAATGCTTGTATTTCTGTGCGCCCTAAGTAAGCCAAATTGATTTCCATCTGTGCAAGTCTATCGGGCATGGAATCTCCAAAAATTTGAAAAGTTTGGCGGCTGACATAGGGCGTAGCCCATAGGTGGCGCTGCAAATCACAACTTTTTGTAATTATGCACACTTTCCCAGGGCTTGTGTGGGCCTAAGTCATCCAAGGTATTTTATGCATGTCATGATAGATCAGCACCGCTTATTTGGATTTGGATGAGAATTACGGCAGGTGACTTAGGGCACACAATTATAGGTGTGATGAAATATGGCTCTTGTTGACACTCAGCATCTCTACTGTCAGTGGTAAAGAGAGCTTCGTGGTTGGTTTCGGTATTAACCCTTTTTGCACCGTTTTTCTTGGGCCACTTCACGAAAAAGCCAAATATGGTAAACTGGGAACTTTCTCTATTTTTCATGAAACCTGCAGGATTTGCTTCCTTTACCACTTCCGCAGCCACCGTGGGCTTACCCTGTCCAGCAGCAGTCACCAACTCCCGAAGCGGAGGGGTCAACCGGTTTCCAGGGACCCTTACCCTTTACTCACCTCACCTCGTGTAAAAGGCACCCCCGTCTAGCGCCGGTCAAAGGACACCTATTGGTGATCACTAACACCAACATTGATTTCATCATACATATCTTAGAACAGACTTTTGCTTTGATTGGAAAACGCCAAAAAAAACTAAAGCCAGGTTTAGCTTCATTGGTTCTTGTGAAAAATGTACAACAAATTCGATGAAAATCAAATAAATGATTTATGAGATATAAGGTTATTTGAAACTGCTACTTTTTGCAGTTTAGTTCCAATTTTGCCACCAAGTGGCAGTCTATAAACAAAGTGGCTTGTCACACTGCACTCAAACTTACAGAAAAGGGTTAATACCAAAACCAACCACAAAACTCTCTTTACCACTGACAGTAGAGATGCTGAGTGTCAACATGAGCCATATTTCATCACTTTTGACTCAGGGCGCATGGAAAAAATCACAGTGTGCAAATGTGGTAATTTCACCTTTCTGTGGCAAAAAGCACCCCCTATAATTGTACGCCTTACGTCAGCCGCCTTAATTTTTATCCAAATCAAAGTAAGGGGTCCTATAATGACATGTATAAAATACCTTGGCTGACTTAAGGAGCAAGCCACACAACCCCTGGGAAAGTGTGCATAATTACAAAATGTAGTGATTTGCAGCACCACCTATGGGCAGCGCCCTAAGTCAGCCGCCAAAATTTTCACATTTTTGGAGCTTCAATACCTGATAGACTTGCACAAATGAAAATCAAATTGGCTCACTCAGGGCATTCAAAAACCTAATTTTGGTGATTTTGACCCCAATATTCCAGGACCCCCTTAAAAAAAAAAAGCTGTCACTATAAAGGATTGAAAATGTGATTTTTGTTCTTTTATAACATACATCTATCAATAAAAAAATTTTTGGACAAATCCGAAGGGGTCATGAGCCTGCCTGACTCTTATAAAAACTGGCTATGTAACGCATATAAACTCAAAGTGCCGACTTTTAGCTTCAATTTCAGGGAATTTTAACTACCAAAAAGGTAAACATTGTAGGGATTACAGCACTTATTCACTTGGTCCCCTCCTTCAAAGGAGCAATTGGCTGCATGGCTATTCTGTGGCCTGTGGCAGATAAAAGATCCAGAGATAATTTCAAATGTGACATTTGCTCTGTAAACTGCAGCCACCACTCTCAATATGAAATTCAAAGAGCTGTCACAATCGAAGATCCGAGTCATCATTAAGCCAAAAAATCCAAACAAGCCCATCAGAGAAATGGCAAATTCATGAGATGCAGAAAAATCCATTCGGTACATTGGACAGTGCCTTGCAAAGCTGATGGACAATGACCCAAAACACAATGCGAAAGCAACCAAAGGCAAAGAAAAGGCAAGTTCTGCAAAGGCCAAGTCAATCACCTGACCTGAACCCAATTAACATGCATTTTACATGCTAAAGGCAAAATTGAAGGCTTAAGGACCCATGAAAAAGATGAACAGAAGATGGCTGCAGCTAATGCCTGGCAGAGCATAATCTGTCAAGAGACCCAGTGCATGGTGATGTCTCTGGGTTCCTGACTACAGGTAGTCACTGCCTGCAAAAGAGTAATTAGAATGATCATTTATGATTGTTAGTTAGTCCAATTGCTTTTGAGCCTCTAAAATTCAGGCCACGCAGATGTATAAAAATGGTTGTAATTCATACAGTTCACGAAATATTTGAAAAAAAAAAAAAAAAAAAAAAGAATAATAAAGCTTAAAGTTTACTCTTCCAGCACATCTTGAATGTTTAATTTAAAATCATTGTGATGGTGGACAGAGAAACTACAAAAATGTCCAAATACCAGAGGACCTCACTGAATCTGGAGATTAAAGACAGGAAGAAAGAATACTTGTTGGGCAAGAGCAATGATTATTTAATCCCTTCACCCGATCCATTACACTGATGAATGTTTGCACTTGGTATCATATTTATTGACCAGAATTTACGTGAATATTCGTGTGCAAATGAACATATGTGAGAGTTTGTGTGCGTCTTTGTGAGTGAAAACTTAGTGTGAAGTGTGTACATGTTTCTAAGACTGACTGGAGTTACACTCAGCAGTGTCTGCATGATTGTGAGCATTTGAGTGTGCGAATGCGCATGGGCATGCATGGGTATGTGAACTAGTGCATGAGCATGCTGTGATATTATCATATTACCTCTCTCCCTTCACCCCTCTTGCTCTCCATGCCCTTTTATAATGTTTTTGTCCATTTGGTTTATTTGTGTTCATTACAACTGTACAGTTTGTGTTCATATGCTTTGGCAACATTGCATTGTCTGCAGTCACGCTGAATAAAGACTGTTGAATTGAACTGAATAGAGCATGAGTGCTTGCCCACAGGGTTAATGTATGTATATATGAGTGACTGTGTGTACATGTGGGCACCTGTCCGCGAGCGTGTGTGCGTCATTATGTGTTGTGTATGCCAGTGTGGGTGCGTGAGAGTTTGTGTGAATGTTTGTGCGCGTTAGTGCATGCATATGTATGTGCACGTGCACATTTATGTGTGTATGCTTATCGATATACACCTGCATAAGCGCATTTTTGTGTGTATGCTCATGTGTGCATCCACACGCAGTATATGGAATGTGCATGCGTGCATTTTATGCATGTGTGCATGTTTATGCGCATGTATGTACGGTCATGCGTGTGTGTTTGCAAGTTTGTGCGCATGCATATGTATGAGCATGCGTGTGTTTGTTCATGTGTATATAGAAGAGTGAGCTCAGGTTTGTGCGCGTGTGATTGTACGCGTGTGAGGGTATGTTTGTTTGTGTGTCCGGCCGGATCTACGTGCGCACTTTTGTGTGTGTATGTTAATATACATATGTGAGTACTCATGTGCGTGTGTGTTTGCAAGCATGACTCAGAACTGCAGCTGAAAATGTTAGTCACCACTGGCCTGCACTGAAGCTTCATCTTAATTTTAGGCCTCAGAACTGCTCTTTTAAGACCTTCCCCCTGTACCATCCCATTGCTCCACTGATCCGAGAACCCCAGGGCTTGCCTGCACCATAAGGAGTCTCTCTCCCCGGGCTGGGCTCACATGCTCTGGGATCAGGGGACAGGATAGTCCAAATCTACCCCTCCCAAAGGGAGCAACACAGCTGGACATTCGGACATAACATCTTCATTTCAACAACACTGCTATAATTAAAACAACAGAAATCAACAGAGGGATATTTCCAGGGGCTGAAACTTTATATTAATAAAAAGCATATTTTAGTGCTGTCGGGATTCATTTTCCCTTAAAACACTCCTGTGCCATCACAAAATGCAAGCAATGAAGAGGGTAAAAAAAGCCACATAACTGAAGAAAGTGATAAAAAACAACAATGGGAGTGAAATAAATTTGCATTGGGTGCAGTTTTAGAGTTGCTTTATAAATTTCCCGGTTGTCTAGACAACCACAGTTCCTTCTTAAGTACACACGACGTCCCCGGACTGCAGCTACTCTGGGAGAGCTGGTTTGAGTGGGGTACCCTGAGGACAACCTCCCCCCTCCTCCCCCCCCTCATTTTCACCTTCCGAAGGCTCTTGTCTCTCTGCCAATTAATGCACAGCGCTGCAATGCAGTCCCCGCCAGAGCCAGGCATTCTGGGTACAAAGTCTGCAGACACGCATGTACGTGCCAGCTACCGCAGGCAGCCTGGATACTACAGTATGTGGAGAAAGAGAGAGAGAGAGAGAGAGAGAGAGATGGAACGAACAGATCACAGCACCGGACACTGCACTATATATAGAGCTGAGCACATCCCTGCAGGCTGGGCGCACGGGAGAAAAGGTCTCAGATCGTCTTCATGCGTGTGTGCATGAGTGTGCGCGAGGTTGTATGGGTGCGGGCACTCGTGACCGTCATGCAAGCAAGGACATCTGTAAGTTGGCAGTTGCTTTAAGTATACTCCGATTGAATTAGGACATTTATGAACAATGTTAGAATGTTCTGGAAAATCTGGATCAATGCATCAAAAGTGGATTTAGGTGAAGCGCAAACCATGATGCCGAACAGATTAGAAATAACCACCAGGTCCCTCCCACAGTTGTTTTTATTTGCCTTTTAGCTACACATGAAAAATAGCGAGAACCAGAGAACAATCTTTTTCAAAGTTTTTACAGAATAGCAAAAACCGCCTAGAGCGCTCACCGCGCATTGACACTGGCGGTGCAAGCAACCGTCTCACGCTTGCCTCTCCTCCAACTTTATTTGCATTACATGAGCTAAACATTAGCTAGCGAATACGAACAATCTGCCTTTATAAATATTCAAATACTGCAGTTGTGCCCATGTGCAGGACTGGAGACACAAAAGATTCCATCCACGTTGGAACCGCACAGTTCCCTGGCAACAGACCTGCCAATCAGGACAGGGGATACGTGGGCTCGCAGAGGCCTCTGAAGAGCCTGGAAAGAACTGGCGCTGAAGTGGGCCAGGAGGGGCAGCCCGGGACATGGCCTGAAGACCCCCTCTGCCCCGTTTGAGAATTCACATAGACTGCTAGCTCAGCATTACCAGTACTGTGGGAAAATTTAAATCCTTTTATCTGGAGGCAAAATATGAACGATCTCTCAGTCAACACAGAAACAGGTAGAACGAGAGTTTTAAGCTAATGAACAGAATTTGAAGTTTCTTTCAGTCATAATATTCCCTTTCAGAGCCAAAGATATTAACAGATCCTATTTTTTGAGCACTAATCAGAACACCAATCTGGTGCTTAAACTGTCTCCCAGGTATTTAGAATGAACTCGTGTCTATCACCCATGTCACTGCTCCACAAACAATGCTCTGCATTCAAAAATGGATGAACTTTTTCCCCTGTTTTTTTACTTTAAAGTAGCCTGGGTGCTGATTTCCCCCGAAAAATCAAGTTGCGAAGAGGAAGGTCCCAGTGCAACCACCTTGCCCCTTTTCCTGTGTATTCAGTCTCCTGAGGTCACACTCCAAGGAAGTCCCAAGTCGCAATATTTTTGACTTCTTCAGCTATTAAATTCATTGGAGCAACAGGTGCTTTTGGTGTAACGCATCTTTTTCGGATGCTGGATGTCTAGTGATGTTGGATTGTGCAGAACCTCAACAGAGGCTTGTTATCGAGGAGATGCTGAAACCAGCTGAATATCAAGGTCTTTCATCCCTTTTGAATGAAAAACACACAGAGGGAGCAGGGATTTGTCCCCGATATAACCTCTGAGTTTGTGAGTGAGTGAGGGGAGATGGGTAGCTCCTCACTTTGAACCCTATCTCGCCTCTCCCTGGAACCATGACCTGGCTAACGCAGCATGAGACAGGGAGGGGTGGCTGTGTTTTTGGAACAGTAATTGGCGGCAAAAACCTGACCTTCCGACTCATTAGTTGGCAGACCCCATCCCTCGGTGAGTGACAGCATGGTGGAATACCCCGCTGAGGCGGAGGTGTGGGGCAGGAAGGGGGGAGAGGAGGCGAACAGAGCAATCTGTACAGTACAGTATTCTCTGTGACTCAATCCAGTAAAGTACAACTGCTGCGCACCTCGGCTGCCGAGTCACGGCCTTTGAAGCCCCACCCACCCAGATCCTGCATGAGTCAGCAACAGAGAGAGAGAGATTTGACAGAGAGAAAGAGAGTGAGAGGGAGGGGGCGGGAGAGAGTGAGAGAAGGAGAGACAGAGAGAGTGAGAGAGGAGAGAGTCAGAGAGAGGGAGAGGGAAAGAGAGGAGGGGGTAGGGGGAGGTGTGAGAAAGAAAGAGGGGGAGAGAGAGAAGAGTTGGAGAGAAAGGGGGAAAGAGAGAGGGTAAGAGGGGAGAGTGACAGAGAGAGAGAGTTGGAGGGACAGGGAGAGAACGAGTGAGTGAGTGAGAAAGTGAGAGAGTGAGAGAGACAAAGAGCTCAGAGAAAAATGACTGAGTGGGATAGCGCAGGAAGGGAGGGGTAAATAAATACAGAAAGTGAGAAGGAGAGAAGGTTGACTGTAGGAAGAGCAGAGATGCATATAAAATTAGCCCAGACCAAGACTCATGCTACAGCAAGGTTCCGATAGCCCTGGGACACAGCTACTGCCCCTAGATCCCAAAACAGCTTTATTGGGTATATAACACACAGGCCTGTAAGAATCTCAAACATGACTTTCCTGTCAGCCCATGACTACCCTTCAAGCTCTCGTGAACAGTATTAAAATCCCTACAGTATCACAACTTCCTAATAGCAAAAACTTTACCGTCGATAAATGAGTTGTGAATCCTTGACAGGGCAGAACTCAAGGGTTTTATTTTGAGGGCTGGGGGGGCGTGGGTTTGGATTTTTGGTCTGGTATGCTTGCCGTAGCGAGTCCTTGTCCTGAACAAGCCAGAAGTGCAGTGGAAAAGCGAAACAGTGGCTGCTTAAGATTCCAGTCTTTTTCCATGCTGTTGGCGCACTGTCAACATGCCTGGCACACCAAGCTGAGACACAAACCGCTAAACGGTCATGAGGAAAACCAAGGACATGTCTGCACACATCCATATAGGGTCGAAGCTAGACAATGTCTTTGTGGGAACCTAGATATCTGTGCTTGTAATTATTCAACAATGACAGCCATTGCAAGAAATTAAATTGGCTGCAATAACAAAGTCCTCTAGCTACTTAGTGCATTTCTTAGACATGCTTTGTTCGTACACTAGCAGTACCATTAACAAGCCAGTAACAACATGCTTAACAGCTGAGAAAAATACCAAGTTATTGCTAGTGAAAGCATGCTTAGACTGATCTTTCAATTTATTCCAAGTAGTTGATTCCAATTGATGAACTCAGAGCCACCATATACTTGACACAGGGGATTGCCGTCCAGCATTTTTGATCAATCGATTCTTGCAACAAGTTTGCAACACAGAACCAATGTGCCCTGGTGAAAGACTGACCTTAATGCTAAGCTAGCTCATGTACTATCAGGGGGGATACATGCGAGTGGCTATTATTAATGAGGAGCAGATCTATTTGCAGTCATTATGTAAGTGCTATAGCTATTTACAAATGTGACATTGCAACCATTTACAAAAGAGACTATTATTCTAACTCAAATAGCCAATTTGTAACAGCCTGCTCCAACTGTATTTCATGTGTACTGTACAGCTTTTATTAAATCCATGACTGCACATAAGTCCCACCAAAAAAAATCAAGAGTCATCAGAAGACAATGTATCCTCCCAAAATATCAAAAGGCACCAGTCTAGGACCTGACTAATACACACAGCAAGTTTCATTAAAACAGATTGAATGGTATTCATGTTCTGTTCCAGAAACATAATGATGGACAGATGGACAGACGAATGGACTTGCAAACTGATGACTACATCACCCTGCAGCACCAGGGGAGAAAAAAATAAATTAAAAAGTAAATAATCGCAATCCATTGCAGTCTTTTTCACAATGTCAACAGTTATTGTAATTATTACTAAAATAAAGTGGTTCATTGTTTAAGCTGCACTGCACTAATAACTAGATAAAAGAGCTTTGTCATAACTGTGCATGCTCAGAACTTTGAAAACTATTGAGCCTAACTAGTAGTCAAAGGAAGCAAATATGCGTGCCTGCAAGTCAAAAATTTGATTCCATCTTTAAATTGTCATCATTTTACATTGTGTATATAAATAAATATATATAGTTACAAGTCAGGCATTATGTTTTTTATATTAAGAAGTTTTCAGTGGAAATGAGAGGATTAAGAGTGCTATTTTAGCTATTTAGCCAAAGCATATGAAGAATGTGAGCTGGTTTTCCAACCGCCATTATGCATGATAGAAGAATGTTTATTGGTGCTTGACAAACCAGCTTAAATTCTTCATATCCTTTGGCTAAAGCACCAAAATGGTGCTTTGAATCTTTGAATTTCCATAGAAAACTCCTTAATATAAAAAGCATAATGCCAAGAAACTAAAATATATGTAAATACAATGAAAAAAAAGATGGATCAGCAACAATGAAATCAAATTTTGACTTGCAGTGCATGGATTCACTTTGATTTCTCATTAGGCTGAACAGTTTTCAAAGTTCTGAGCATGCACAGTAATCGCGACACAGCTCCTCTTAAAAGAATGAGTTGTTTTATAGGCCAATTGTATTGAAGCATTTTCTTTGAGAAAAAGTGGCAATGTTTTATTACATCAAATTTAATGATATTCATTAAATTTTGAATATTTTTCTAATCGAATTATTGAAATTAGATTCATCCAGATTTGAAGAAAAAATGTGCCTAAATCGTAAAAAACAGAATTCAGTAAAATTTTAACAGAAAATGCGGAATTTAGGGAAAATTAATTGGAATCTAGAAAAAAATGTAATGGATTTCAATTTTCACAGGGCCCTAATATAGATTGGGGAACAGAATAGTCAGAATAATGGCCACCAGCTCAAACAGCCTTAACCGTTTGAAACAGCTTTGGCCAGCCACACACCTGCTAAGACCAGTCACAGACCAGCTTTGTTCAGCCACGGACCAGCTATGACCAATCACAGCCCATCTACAGCCAACAACAGACCAGTTCTGACCAATCACAAACAATCTACATCCAACAACAGAACACAGACCATCTATGGTCAACAAAAGACTGGCTATTGTTCGCTTGAAGAGCTGAAAACACATCTAACAGCAGCTTAGATACCAGATACCATTGAAAAGAACAAGAAATCACACCATTGGGTTGAAACACAAAAGAAGTAATAATATTCAGTTTAGAATGAATGACAGTTCTGACAATGAGAAGTCATGTCAAGAATTAAACAGAAACAGGCTCATTAACCACAACATGGAAGGCCAATGGTAGCAGTTAAATGGTCGCAAATACTCAGAAAACAACCAGTTTTAAGAGATAGCATGTACTACCAGGAAACCAAGATGTGGTCTGCTTGGCTGTCCTACAGTTCCTTTTCATACTGCTTCAGAGTGGGTTGAAATGATCGATGTAAAAATAACCCTTCGATACAATTCAGTGCAATCATCTCACCCTCCTTATTTTACTTGGGAACATCTTAAAATTAATGTCATAAGTTTCATTAAATCTTTTCTTCATTTGCTAAAACATCTCATCTATTACAAAATGCAAGGTCATTAAGCCAAAAAGTCATTTAAGGTGCTGGTCAACAAAAACAGCACCCTCAAATGCCTTTTATAATTGTATAAAGTAAAGGCATCGCTGCAGATGAAGCATTGTCAATTGTGGGAAGATGACCAAATTTTTCAGCATTGTAACTGTCCCTGCATGTTGACCTTGTGGTCTGACAAAGACTGAATGAGCCACAACCATCAACTGCAGGTACGCACAACCTATTTGTTTCAGAGCAGTTTGGCTTGTAGTACCATGAGGTTATGAGTGAGACAAGCAAAGCAACAGTGCTAAGTTTAGTGTGATACTGACTGTGGTCAGGAATCAAGTCAGAGACATTCAACCAGTCTCTCATTGTAGTGATTCAAACTAGGAAGTTGAATCGTCAATGCAAAGACGATAATACACGCAAAACGTATTTGTGTCTTTGCATTGACTTTGAATGTAATCTGTCGTGCGAAAACATTTGTTTCGCGTCAGGTGTGAAAGCACCTTTATGTTGAGTTTCCTCATCTTCCATAAAACAGTATTCTTCTTCATCAAAATGAACAGATTCAACTTGAAAATTCTGAGGAATTATCGGAATCTGACTCGAATGCCATCGTTGATGGACGCACAATTGCCCACCGTGTGCTACTTATGACGTGACCACACAAGGAAGTGCCAGAAACACTTTTCTGTGTTGCTCAGAATGTTCGGTAATGAGGGGGGCAGGGCAAGTAACAAAAGATTGCGATTTTTCTTAAAAATAATTTTCTACATTTTTTTTATGCAGACGATAGGAATTCTTTTAATTGTACCCCTTTATATTCAGAAACTTGCTCAGTGCATGTCCTAAGCTCTTAAAGCACAACGATGAACGTGTCCAGTTACACTGATATTTGTGATGGAGGATAAAGTACAAAGCCACCAAAAGTATAACAAAGCAGAAATGCACACAGATTACCGTTAGACGCAAGTGGCACAGCACCATTAACAAAAACTGCACCTGCTTGGCTGAACATGGCCAAAATGGAATGCCCCCTATTGGCAAAGGTATCAGTCTGATTCAGCTCAAAATCGGCCTAGACCTTATGACCATATAAACACATATGAAATATGACAAGGATAGGTCAAAAACTCAAGGTGCTAGAGCGCAGACAATCCAAAAGTTTACACGCGCACAGACGCACACACATACGAACAACCGACCACCGGTAAAGACCCCAAGCATAGCGTAAGCCCCATGAGCCTTTAGGCCATGTGGGCTTAAAACCAAACACCAAAAGGAACCATCACATGATAATGCCCAATGTGCCCTTTCCTCAAATCCAGAGTTTCACAGTGATTAAAATCACTTTTCCAACACTGTGGATGCATTTTACAGCATTAAATGAGGAGCACATCCCTGCATATGGTTTGAGAGCCCCAGATGTCCATAAAAAGAACTTGAATGAGAAATTAAATGTTGTATTTACGTAGGTGGCAAGGGATGAGCAGAGACAAAGGCTCTTGCGGTGCCCGACACACAACAGCACGTCCGCTTCGTCATCCTGCACTGATTCAGGGGTAAGAGGGGGAAACCAGAACTTCTCTCTCACTTCTCACTTCAATCCGAAGGATTGCAAGAAGCAGGCATAACACACACGCCCTTATAAACTCATAAACGAAAGACCCAGACAGACACACTCATCAGATAATATAAAAACATAAGCACAAACCATCTCACACAGGCACAAATACACCCACACGGGCCTCCTACAAATAAACAAAAACACGCACCCTCATAAAAAGTGTCATATGCACACACTCATGTAAGCACGAATGCGCTAAACACACGCAAACATGAGGGGATAAGAAAATACAGGCTGCCGCCTCATCATGTGATGTTGCCAGGAATTCAGCCAAAGGCCGGTCATGTCACTTACCAGAAATCTCACAGACACACCGGAAAAAAAAGCACTGCACTTTCGCAAACACTCCCTCTCCAGGCTCACTGTACACAATATCCAAAAAAAGGAAAAGAGCCCTCTTCCCATTCACTCAATTTAGAGCACTGAATCAACATGGCTGGAAACTCAATTTTAGTCCGAAAAGGGGCAAAAAAAAAAAAAAAAAAAGGTTTTCACTTAAAATTGTCCAAACCACAAGTACAAATCCATCTAGAGAGGTGATTCCTACTCATTTCAATGCTAACTAGCAATGAGACAGTGTAAAGGCAACCAGCTACATAAGTGTAACTAGCAGCACTAAGGCAAGTCTCAAAGCAAGATTAGGGGCTGAATAGATGGGGCCCGAATTACACACAAATCCATCATAGAAACAGTAAAATTATTCTAGGCTGCAAGAAGAACAATGTCAAATTTTTACATTTTATTCCCAAAATCAAGTACTAGCAACAGCAACAATACACTCCAATGGGGACAAATGGACATTTGGCAGGATAGTTGCTGGTAACCATTACAGCTTTTGAAATCACCACAAAATTGAATCAATCCATATCTGAAAAAGTCTCAACAAAAACAGCTGGAATTTATGGCAAGAACACGATTTGGAAACTATTTGTATTGAAGGCAAATCCACAAGAATGCATAACACGGCGTAATGAACACAAAATCTGGACCCCTGTGCAGAGGAGAAGATGGTCAGATGAGAAGATTTTATTCTTCTTCATGCATCTGAACGGTTATATGTAAGGAGAAGGTCAACGCAGGCATTCAATTCATAATGCTTGTTGCCAATTGTCGGGTACAATGGTGATTCTATGATGATATGGCTGGCCATTTCATCGGACTCACTGGGTCCAATGATTGCGCTTCATGGATGTGAAATAGGCAAGCATAACCATTTTACAAAACCTGGCACAAGCAATGGCAAATATTCAAGGATGCTGTCAAATCCAATGTGCGGCCAACAAAATCACCAGCTCTGAACAAACAAAAGCTTAATGAGAAGTTTTGGAGCACTGCATGCGAACTAGATTTCCACCATCTTCATCTGAAAAATGGGCCAATATTGCACTACATACTTTTCAGAAATTGTATGACAGCATTCCTAGAGCAATTGAATCAGCTTTGCAGGCTGAGGGTGGGTCTACTGGATATTTATCAGAGTGGCTTTTCAAAAAGGCTTCCAATACTTACCATTCCCTGTATATGGCCCTCTCACATGTTAAGATCAGGATATAATAAGCATTTGCGTTGAAGTGCGTTCTTGCTCTTAAATGGAAGAGTGTATGGAAGAAGTTAGAGTGGCTAGTTCCTGTAACACCAGGATGATCTCTGCATGCTCTGTGTTATGAGGCTTTTCCATCTGACAACCACAACCACCTGAGCCATGCGGCTTTCACTACAGCAGAGCTTGCACCTCCCTACCGCTTGCCTGGGCCAGAAAGCAGTTTTCTTGGCCGATGACCTCTCTTGGGCAGCACGCACACCCACTAACCTTCAGCCAAAACACATTCCTGCCGACAGAAATATTACGACGTGATGATCGGTCGATTTTCCAAGCTGTAAATGTGAGGATGGGGTTTATATTGCAGATTCAAGAAAGTGACCGCTGCAAGAACCTACGTCTACTAATGAACCAATAGGAATGCAGCATAAAATGACACACTGACAATACAACACTGGCACTAAACCAAATGATGGAGGTATAGCGATGCAGAAGGAAGACGCATGCTGACGACGTTTTCTTGTATCCTGACCTGCTTTGTATCCTATAAGATTCAGTGAACGTCATCATCGTACAGTCCACACACATCAAATTTGATGTCGTACCCAAGTTTATCTGATCCATGTCGCAGAGAGTGACTTGCAATATACTAATAAGATTGCTAAATCTCACACCCTGCAGGCCCCATAAGACTCCAAAATTCAAAGTACCGTACTCGCTGAAGAATTGTGTAAATTAGAACATCTAATAGGTTGAAAAAAAAATACTGGGGATGACCATAACTCACTGAACCTGAACCTTTATACTTTCTTTCATGGAAGACCTGTTTTTTTTTTTGATGCATTTAGTTGCAAACCTTTTCCCTTTTCTTTGGAAACACAGGAAGAGGTGTACTTAGGAATGTATTTATTTTCTGCAGTAAGATGACTTTTCAAAATGCTGCCAAGTATGGTGATGTCAACATGACAGCATGTGCAGCCATGTTTCCGTGCCTTGATACGTCCAAGGGTTCTGAAGGCGTGTCCGCGTTCCTTTTCTTGCATGCGTTTTCTATGTGTTTGCACTCTCCTTGGATGGATTTTGTGTCTGTGTGTACGCTGGTCTACTTGTGGGTGTGTTTATGTGTGCATTTTGTATGTTTCATTGAACATCTGCTATGGAGGGCTTTGCACACATGCCTGAATCTGTGCATGGGCTAGCACGATTATGTACAAAGAGCAGAAATTAGGATGCTAGCTCCATTTCACAAGTAGGAGACCCCATCTGCTTACTCGGTGGATCACCAGTATACCAGCAGGTTACATGCTCACCCTTACCTCGCCTTTCACAAATCAAATCGCATACCTGTTTTGGCTAAGCATTATGTAAAAGTAAACCAAATGAAAAGGAACTTCGTTCAACTGACTAGCTATAGTTGTTGGCCCCAGTCAAGGGCAGTTAAAAGCCGTGCCAACTTTAACCTGCACAATTACAAAAAAAAAAAAAAAATAGAAAACTGCAAGGTTTGTTTGCCCATTCAGGAAATTATTTTTAAATATCACAGAGAGCAGATGGAGAAGAGTTAGACTATAGGAGTAAGCAATAACAGGAAGGCCTCAGCACTATTTCTCTTTTGAAGCTTTATCTCCCGTCAACCACAACCACCTGATCCATGTCACTTTTGCCACAGCAGAACGTGTGGCTCCCCTCTTCCCCCTGGGCCAGTGAATGAGCAGCCTTCTGGGTCAACACACTCTCCTGGGCCGGCCCACATCATCTGCTAATTTTTGGACCGTTCCTCTATTTGAGATGCCAGCACTGTTCTGACGTACCGGCAAAAGGCGGGGCAAACTGTTTAAATAGAAGGTCGGCGGCAAAGACCGATTGCTGTGACATCACTGGCGAGACTGGTCCGCTTATTGTGCACATTTGCCATCTTTGCCGACATTTCAGCTCGGCATGTGCGACACGTGCAGTTACCTGAGCCACAAATAAATGGTATGGAAAACCATGCCTACCCGGCATACGTACATCAGGTACACAAACAAGAATGAAGGAATTCCGCCCATTCAGTCACAACACATTTTTGCAGACAGAACTGTCAGAATGTGATAATCAGGGATTCAAACCCACAGCCTTATCGGAAAAAACAAAGTTCCCAAGCGGGCAGGACGGTACAAATGATGTTGAAATATGAACAGTTTTGCATCCACTCTCAATGCATAAAAAAACAACACTAAATAAACCAAAAAAACACCAAAAACGTCCTTGTGTGATCTTTGCATCAATAGCGGACACAGCCAATAACTTGTCCTCCGGCGGCAGGAAGGTGTCAGGGAAGGATTAGCACAGGGACTGGACTCCATTTTGTATTGTGCTAGTGCAGCATGACAGCTGGGCTGAATTTCACAGTGATGAAAGTCCAGTGAATTAATGCCCAGAAGGTTTTAAGGATATCAGCCATGCTACAATGAGCTGTGTGTGTGTGTGTGTGTGTGTGTGTGTGTGTGTGGGGGTGGGGGGGCGGGAGGGGGGGGGGGTAGCGAGAGAGAGAGAGAGAGAGAGAGAGGGAAGGGACTGCAAGATTCAGCTAAGCTGAACTCCCCCCCAACACCACCCACACCGCCACCCCCCTGCGACCCACCAGCTCTACACTAAACATGAAAGCAATGCCATTGATCAGACTCTTGTTTCTGAGACAGCAAGAGAGAGAGAGGTAGTGTGACAGAGCAAGTGAGAAAAAAAGAGAGGGCAAGAGAGATAGTGAGAGCGGGTGAGTGAGAAAGAGAAAATGGCAGTCCTTGTTTTCTCCTGAAAGCGTGCTGACAGGCATGCCCGTGAGAGCTCAAATACAGTACCTAGCACAAAGGAGTTAGCAAGGCAGACAGAGATACTAAACAACAAGAAAAAAATAGACAAGAGGAAGGAGACAGAGAAGGATAAAGAAAAAGACAAAAAGATCAGGCTGTGAGAAAGGTAGAGACGAGAGAGAGGAGAAGAGAGAAACGGCTGCAGAGGCAGGCAGCGCAGGAATGGAGCCTTTGTGCTTAGTCACATGTTCAGGCTTCATGAAAGGCAGACAGGAACGCATTAGTCAGCTCAGGTCAAGAGAGAACACTGCCACGGATCAGGAGGGTGTCAGTCAGCCTCTCACTCGCTCGCTCACTCGCTCTCACTCTCTCTCTCTCTCTCTCTCTCTCCCTCAACAAACTAATCTCCGCAGTGACCTGGCTCAACAAATCAAATGAGATTCTGTCGATAGAAGTCCTTTTTTTTGCAGATGTCCCGGGGAGATACATTCTCAGCGAGCACCCAAGTCATTTCATTCGTGCACACCTCCCCTGCACCACCAACGCTGCCATAACCACCATAAAAAAAACAACAAAAAGCCCTAATTCTTCCCCTCCCACCCCTGTGTGTGTACCACTGCATACTAAGGGGACACGGCCTCAGGGGAACTCTAATGCAGTATTTATAGAGGCAATATGAGGACAACATGAGATCATGAGATTGCACAGCGAGCACTAGAGGGGCACAACAGCAAAGCTGTACATAACAAATAATCTGCGACAGCCATTTCCCCAACTCAAAGAGCTGATTCCGGCGACAACAATTAATAAATGAAGAGCGATCCGTCTGAATGACTGAACAATATCTTTACAATTCTGACAAATGAAGAGTACGTGTTCTATAACATTCAGCAGTGATGTATGTACACTATATGGACCATATATTATATATATAATCTTCACACAGCAAATATCAAAATAAAAAAACTCAATGATAATCTAAAGAGGAAAAAAGTATTACAGCCATGATTCAAATGCTGTGTAAATACTCGCAAAAAGGAAGTGTGGAGGCACACGGGTGTTTGAACCCTACACAGTATAGTCTCTGTCATGAATCACCATGACATATTGAAGCACAGAATAAAACACATGCATCTCTCACAACATATGAGAGAGAACTTTCAATCCGTGTTTTCGATAAATATTGTGCGTTATACGCGTGGCTAATCACACAATCAGGATGCAAGAATACATTTCAAAACAAAAAATTTGCAGAACATTTTAAGCATCAGGTAATAAAAATATCTTTGACAGTGACCACCTCAAATTAATCCACATCGCCTTACTTCAAATATGTCAGTCTATTGCCAGAGGTTCGCAATTCATTCACATCATGATCAAGTAAGTTTTGAATATCAACCACAATTCAGCTTTCCACAAGTTACTCTCTTTGATTATACACAGAGTAGCCACAACATTAAAACCACCTGCCTAAAATTGTGTAGGCTCCCCCTTGCACCGCCTTAGCAGCTATGACCCATCACAATATGGACTCCACAAGACATCACAAGGCGTCCTGTGGTATCTAGCACCAAGTTGCAAGCAGCAGATCCTTTAAGTCCTGTAACTGCAAACTGGGGCCTCCATGAACTTCTCTTTCAAGCGCAACTCACAGATGCGCAATTGGATTGAGATCTCGTAAAATTGGAGGCAAAGTCAACTCCTTAATCTCTTTGACAGGTTGTGAAACAATTCCAGAATAATTTTTGCAGTGTCATAGGGCGCATTATCCTAAAGTATTCAGCCACTTTCAATAAAGGGGTGTACTTGGTCTGCAAAAATGTTTAGGGAGGTGGTACATGTCAAAGTAACATCCACGTGAATGGCAGGATCAAAGGTTTCCCGCAGTGGAACATTGCCCAAAACATCACACTACCTTCTCCAGCTCGTGTTCTTCCCATAGTGCACCCTGGTGTCATTTCTTCCCCAGGTAAATGATACACACGCATTCAGCCATCCAGATGATGTTAAAACATGATTCTTCAGACCACGCCACCTTCTTCCATTGCTCCACGGTCCAGTTCTGATGCTCACAAGCCCACTGTAGGCACTTTTTGCAGTGGACAGGGGTCAAAATGGGCACTGGGACTGGCCTTCAGCGACACAGCCCAATATGCTGCAAGCAGTAGTGCACGGGGTGCTCTGACACCTTCCTGGCATTGCCAGAACTTATTCAGCAATTTGTGCTTCAGTAACTCTTCTGCTGGACCGAACCTGGTGAGCGAGCCATCACTCTCCACACACATCAATGAGCCTTGGGCGCTCATGACCCGGTCACCAGTTCACTGGTTGTCCTGCCCTTGACCACGTTTGGTAGGCACTAAAAAACTGCAGACCAGGAACACCCCAAACCTCACAGAAGCTCTAACCCAGGTGTCCAGCTATCACAATTTGTCCTATGTGGAAGGCGTAGAGACCCTTAGTTTTTCCCATTTTTCCTTCTTCCAGCATATCAACTTCAAGTGACGGCTCACTTGAAGCCTACACATATCCTACTCCATTTCAGGTGCCATTGTATTGCGATAATCAAAGTTATTCTCTTCGATGGTCAGTGATTTTAATGTTGCGGCCAATCGATGTATGTGCATTTCATATGTTATAAAATTTATTGAGCTATTTGGTAGCTGCCGCGGAACAAGATGGAATTTTATCACTGCGGTAATATCAATAGAAATGCCCAACTATTCAGTCAATTTTGACAATATTGTCATAATTTGAAGAGAAGAGTGAGGCCTCAGTCGGCTACACGACATGCAATGAGCTTAATCATTCCATTCACAATTTTATAATCAATGGCGTAATCAAAGGAGGGGGACGCAAACCCCCCACCCTACCATATGGAAATCACGCAATTTCAATACACCCATTACTGTGCTTCGATGAACTAAACATCAATGAAAAAATAAAATTTATTCTCATAGAAAAGAGCACTTCAGTCACACTGTCCTTCAGTCATAAACTAACTGTTACTCCAATGAGGTTTGCAGTTCAGCCTCTGATGCTGATTTGCTCACATTGCGGGGGGGGGCATGTCTCATCATGCTGGCCCAACTCGTGCAATAGCCTACAGCTCTTCTGACCTGCCAGTCAGTGTTCTGACAAAATGGCAGAATAAAGGCAGCAATAAGGTAAATGTTTTATTAGAAGGATTAAAGATCAATTAAGTTACATCTTCCAGCTATGATTAAATGCAAAAGTTCACCTCCACATGTATCAGGTCCCTGCAGAGACGAGAAAAAGCGAGAACTGTTGTGGCTGATAAAACTTTAAGTGCAGCAGAATACCAAAATTCCAAGAAAATAACTAGTTCATATTTTTCTACATCTCGCCAAGACGACCACACAGGGGAAAAAAAAACATTCATCATTTCATGTCTGCTTTCTCACGGTGAGACAGAGGGCAAATAACAGAAGCTGGGACATGTTGTTGCACCCATTATCATGCCAGCATGATAAAACGACACAATTGCAACACAGCACGGATCAGACTCAGATGAGTAGATCTTACACCCGACATTAAACGCCAGACAGAACAGAGAGCGAGTAAGTTGAAATACTTCACCAAACTCTATAGTTAAACGGATGTATTTAACTTTCTGACCAGGATATTTATGTTTACTAAGTCAACACGTGCCAGGTAATTATCGCGTGCTCTTACATGATGAATGAGGCACTATCCATGAAAATTTAGACCATCAGAGAATTTGTTAAACTAAATATGCTAATGTGTGTGTGTGTGTGTGTGTGTGTGTGTGTGTGTGTGTGCGTGCGTGCGTGTGTAAGTCGGCGAACATGGAGGAGAGATCTTGCAGATTTTGGGAGGGATTGCTCTAACAGTGACGCAACGCTTTTTATGTTACATTTAGTCTAATATTTACATATACACGCTTACATTAAACTGCCTTTTGACTCACAGTTGTCATTTCATCCATTTAATATGCCATGCCAAGATATTATTTCTCATGAAGGAACAAACCTGACCTCACCAAGCGCATGTCGCAAATAAAGTTACGTTGCCCTATCAAATCAATGTCATCGTGAGTGGGCTACGAAAATTTTCGAACCCCCTCAAGATTCCCAGTAAAAGTACGAAGTACATGAATACTGAACAAAATGCAATGTTCGCACAAACTCCAGTCCATACGCTCGACAAAGACTCGATGAAACAGCTCACAGATTAATAAATAAAAAAAACTGCACATAGATTTAATAAAATAAGGCAAGTCTTATGCGTCACACGTTCCAACCATACTACTCATTAATAGATTAAGGATCGCAAAAATACCCGCAATGCCTCTGCTCCATAAAACCAGATCCCCTTCAAGCGCCACGGTATCTCTCTGGATGCAAAGTTTGCTGGGTCCTTATTTGCCCAGGTCCCCGAGTTTCACCTCGTTTGCTCGCTCGCTCAATTCACCCCCCCGCCCCCTCACTCCCTCTGTGCGTCTTTCCCTATGCAGGAAGTGATCGTCGCTCACATGGACGGTAAGTGAACTGCGCTCCCCCTGACATCATTCATGATACAGTTCTGAGTTTTTTTTAAAGGCACAGGCGATAAGTTTATCACGATGACAATCATTTGCCCAGAGGAAGAAAACACCTCTCTCGCCTCTTTAACTTGGGCCAAGAATTGACATAGTTTGTTGTAAATATTATACTGGCTATTTTTGTTATTTGCATTTCATAACCGTGCATATACAGTGCTGCTTGACTACTTGTAAATCATACAGGAACCGTAATATATTCACAAAACAAATTAAATAGACATGAAACATTGATCTTTACCCCTCTCACACGGAAAGAACCTATATAAAGATATAGATTTTAATCTAGGGCCACATATAGGTATCACATATATGCAACATACATAAAATTGACCGTTTTCATATATTATAGGTACATACTATATGTCTATGTATGTACCTATAATGTATGAAGATGGCCAATTTAATGTATGTCAGAAACATGCAAAACGTATATGTGGTCCTATTTTAAAACTTCTACATTTTTTTTTTTTTTGAATTTCAAATCCCAGGATATCCAATTAGTGAACTATGTACGAGTCCTGAGGATTTTTTGCATACGCAGCCCATTGTTGACAATTTAGGAGAGCATACACAGCCCATGGCCAATGGCAATTCCACTTCCTACCTTCCTCAGGCAAAAATTTGCAATTTTAGAAAGAAGTCTGCAGACAGTCAGACAACACATGGTCAGAAACTTTTTTATGAGTGCCCGTCTAGCCAACAGGACGCGCCTAAGGGAACTCTAATCTACATAACCCCTCCCAGCAGGCCCTTTGCAATTTGTATCCCTGTAGTGCATTGACCAATTGCATGCTACCTCTGAAATGAGCTGCCGACCACTGCTAGTTGATACAAGGCGGGGATAGGTTTTTTCCGTTTGGGAATTTAAGAATCCTTGTTATTACATCCTTTTAGGAAAAAGTCTGGGACCTTTAGTTGCTGTACAAGCATCTCAGATAAAAGACACGCGTCTGTTCATTAAAATTGTGAACAGAAATGTAGACTTTAGGCTTTAATTTCTTGGCACAGCGCAGGGCGACGCAGCATGGCATAGCGTGGCACAGCCCACGCAGTGGTAATTTCATCCAGTGCAGCCCGCACAGTGGTAATTTTGTGCGGTGCAAAACCGTGCGCAGCCACCTTGGCAATTTGGTAGACGGACGTGCGCCGAGATGGGTGTGGCAGCGTTGTAGGGGGAGGTGTCACATATTCATCAAAACGCAGTGACAATTTCGTAGAAAACGTTTCTGCTGAAGTTGCAGAAAAAACCGGCGAGAGAAAACTCGCCAGCTTCAACCTGGTTTACTTTCTGTACAGTGGTAATTTGGCTGACTGGCGCACAGTGCGCACACATCACCGAAACCTCACAGGCAGGTTTCCAGAATGTCAGGCACATTTCAATGCAACAAATAATTACAGCAAGCACTATTTAATATAACTATCTGAATCAGGACATAAATTATAGTATCTATATCGATTGTCCTGATGTCAGATTAAAGGAGGTTGGCACAAGTAATGGAAACTCGACCTGGCTGAATCAACGCAGCTGAATCTGTGATGCAAACTAACAACTTCACATCTTTCTCAGCCAACCACAAACTGCCTATATAATGCTTGCGTTGTATGCTTAGTAAAGCCCTTGCATACTGGACGCGAAACAAATTTTTCGCACGAATGATTACAATCAAAGTCAATGCAAAGACGCGAATACATGACTCTGTTTATTCTTGTTTTCTTCCGTTGAAGATAGACAACAGTCTTTCTTTGCTCTCTTTTTTGAAAATTAATCAGACGGATCGAACAGATTCACGTTTTATTCCCACACCAGAGATAAGAAAGTGCTTGAAGTCAGTGACCAAATCAATTCCATGACCATTGACATTGTAAATAAAATATCACATGCACAATCAAGACTGTCTGACGCAAAATGCTCCATGTCCGGCAGCCAGCAAAAAGTAAAAGTATTTATATGAGAATAAATTGATAAGGACATAAACAATAAAAATATACCACCAACAAGCAGAACATCCAAAAAAGATGGCCCGCAAATAAATTGTCATGGTTTGTGAATGTGTTTTTTCTTTCTTTGTTACTCTCGTCCCTGACGACATCGTATTCTTTCCCCATCGAATTTTTCACCCAGCTGGCTGATAATTCCTGGGCGGTCCTTCCCTGGAGTCTATATAAGCTGGAGGTCACCAAGCCTCCTTCGCTGGAGTGTCTGAAATTATGTTACTCGCTTCGGCTCGAGAAATCTTTAGTCAGGGTTTGTCACTAGAAATATTATCTTTATTTTTGGGAAGCTTTGCTTCTTTAGGTTTTTTATGGCACAATTGTTTGGTGCCTTGTTTGTTTCTTGTTTATTGAGATTTCTTTTCCTCTGTAGTTGCTCGCTTCATTTCTGGCACTTAAGTCTTTTGTGTATTCAGAAACGCAAGCTCCTTCCCCTTCCAATTTTCGCTCTATCAATTTCAGCTGCGCCGGCTCACTGCTTGGTGCTCCTTCGCCTGCCACAGCATCTGAAACTCCACTTTAACCAGCCTTTACATAAATAAATCGCAGTGTTCATTGGACGATCTGTTTGTTGTTAAAATGTTTTTTTTATTCTTTATTTCATTATCAATCTGTTCTAATCGTCCTCACTTTTTTTTTTTTGGCTGTCAGACACTTAGTATTTTGCGTTTAATGCTCGAAAGGCATTGTACATTGTCCCGTGCCAATGTTGACTCACTTTTTTGAGCAGAGCTCAAACAGAAACACTGATTGAAATTCTCGGTACTCATCTTGAAGAACTGAGCCCTCTTATCAAAACTTTCACACTCAATATCTAAAAGATTCAGTAGATTTGAAGAAATTAAAAACTATAATCGACTGTCTGACACGAAGTTACATTGAAACCATCCGACTGTTGGACACGGACATATATTACAACCCTATCCGACTTTCGGACAGGAAGACAGTGCGTTCAACACCGCAACACAGCTTGTTGTGCGAAAAATTCTTTCGTGTCCAGAGTGCAAGCGCCTTAATACTACTATTATTGTCACTTAGGTTTTATCGTTTTTAGTGGGGGGAAAGGAATACAGCCTGATTGGTATGATCTCGTACTGAGTTAAGATCACATCTTGAAAATAAATGTGTAACGTATCTTTCATTGTTGTCCATGCACGTTAATGACAAAATTTTAAGCAGCAACAGGGCGTAATAATAGCAACACGCTATCCATCGTTTCTCTTCCCAATGATGCAGGCAGAAGAAATAAATGAGCAACCGTCATATTTCATTCCAACTTCATAAGTTTGAATGATCTGACATAGTTTTCGTTTTGAAATTCCATTCAAGTTCGCTAATGGTAATAATTCGAGAATGCCTAATATTCATAATGCTTAATATAGACGTAAGCGGTGCAGAAAACAAGCCTGAAGCAGCAAAGTAAAATGCAACATTAACGCATCATGCAGATAAAGGACAGAGGCTTCTTCATTTCAACACTTTAAAGGTGAGGAGAGGAGCTTGTTTTATTGGTGAAGAGTTGACTCAGCTGTGTTAAACCCACTTAAGCCGTTTCTCCTCCCTCTTTGCCACATGCGCCTGAAGGAGGGACTTCATGTATTTAGGATCAAATGTGATGCCAATTTCACGTGTTCACATGCGATTATTAAGTTATTGTGTGAAATTCTTATGTCTATAAGGGACTTTGGACTAATATGCAGATATTACCTTGAGATTAAAAATATGAGCTGAGCATCATGTATGACAGTTGCAAAAGTGAGATATGAGCTATACAATAGGTATGACAAATAGAACCTGCCACTGGGTATATGTGCTATATAGGAGACATACCTTGTATGTACATATAGGGCCTATATGTGAGAAAAAAGGAAGTGATATAGGAGACCTATATGCCCTCTATAAGCACAAATATGTACCTGAATTTGGCCTATATGCCGCATATATGTGCATATGTTATGTTATGTTATGTTAAATATGTTCATATAGATTCTTTCCATGTGGGCTGTTTGTGATAAAGTCATTCTAATTGAAGGACACAAAAACTTTTTTCTTTTGTTGCTTGTCAAAAGTGTTTAATGCAGCAAAACCCAAATTCAATCCCTTCCGTCAATCACTCTGTGCCTGTCGATTGGCACTGTTAACTTGGATTAACTGTCTCTGATAGTCGATGATCTATGGAGTTGTCTCACAAGTATATGCAAATGCACGGACGGTGATCTAAAAATATTCCTTGATTCACACGCGTGTTTTGCTATCCACAGACTCAAATTTCCAAATTGTAACTTGTATGGTATTTTTTACAAATACATTTGTATTTGTAAATATATCGTTTTTCATTTGTGAAAAAAATGGCATTTGTAAAACTAAAAATTCTGTTTGTGAAATGTGATTCAGCATTTGTGAATTACTACTTACACGCATGCATCGCTTTCCTCAATTACGTATTTTTGAGACATCCTTTCCGTGAAATCCTCACAGGTCCACACATGCGTAGCATCTGATTCACAAATACATCGACATTCCCTTACAGTAGGTTTTCACCCACTCCTCACTTCCCTCAGTCAGTTGAGAGAGATTTGAGGCTGAGATGGAATTAAATGATGATTCTGGTTCTATTTGTTAGATTAGCAATCTAGCAGGAAGATCCATTTTCAACCCACCTTCAGCTCTTCAAAGGGATACTTTGCATATTTTTAACCGTCTTCATATAATTACAAGGTGGTAAGTATTTGAAAATGAACAATGTGTAACTTTCTTCCGTGTTGATTGCATTGAAAATTCCCTCCTCATTTGTCAGATATCGTCCGGCAGATGACGCGTTTCGCATGATTTCTGGTTCTCAAGCTGCTGATTGAATGACTGATTGTAGTTCCCCATATTTTTTTGTATGTCCACTTCCAAGTATGTCCACCTGTGCCTCCCATGAGTACCTCATCTGTTCCTTAAACTAGCAAGCCCATGCAGATTAACCACGCCCTACTCACTCCAGCCGAACGCCGGCACCACATAAATTACCGAGTCAGCCTTTACTGCGCCCAGCCTCGTCACTGCATCAACAGGTGCCCAGTAAAAAGACACCACTCACCAATAGATGGGAAATTACTGGTGAGTGGGATTCAGCACAACAACCGCCCTAACCTACGACCTCTCCTGCTGGTCCATATCTGTGATAGCTCTATACAACTTCCCATAAGTGCTCAGACTGACTCCTGAGCAGGTAAAATCTCAGTGATGAGCAGCTTGCAAACATACTACAGCTTTCTTGCCAGACTCTTGAAAGACCCATACAATCATATCACATCTTCTGGTCCCTACTTGCCAGCTTCATTCATATCACCATTCCTGTGAAATGATCCATCTTAGGCAACCACGAAGAGGATATTCCGCTTCTTCTGCTTTGCTAACCCAGAGCTCCATGTTTTTCCATTGCTTTAATTTCACTCTCTCGTACAGATCTGAGGCAAAAAATACCAAGCCTGAAGCTCTCTCCTGAGTCCATGAACAAGTCGAGGGGGAGGAGGTAATTAACAATATACTGTCCTTCCACTATTGGGCCGTGGTGGCATGTTGGGATTTAGACCGTTGTCTGCAATGCACAGGCTGCAGGTCCTGCTCCCTAAGCCTGCCCAAAGAACTGTCTCTTTGTGCCCCAACTAGCCCACTCCCTGGTTCTTCAGTGGGCTCATTACTCCTGCCTCTCCAGACATCCTGGGGTAAAAAGAACTGTGTCTTTCATAATACAATGCTTCTGGTGGCTTACCATAGAGAAGGATGTAAGTATTCGGTTAAGGCTTGTTCCAGCTGCACCACTTGCAAGCCAGCCAACACTCCTCTTGCGGACTAACTACAACCCCTGCCTGCACCTTAGCACCTGAGGCCTCACATTGCCCAGGACTCTGGCTATCATCTACAGTCTGAAACAAAAATGGAATAAATGCACGCACATCCAAAAATAGACATCACAGGTGTAGGACCCAAAAAAAGCACTAAAAAAGAATAGAAGTCCACGCACTGTCTAAGTCGGTCCCAGAAAACTTTATTCCACAAAACGTTTGTGTCATTCGCAAACACTGGCACATAATTGAAATGGACCCTAAACTAAAGCGGATATTGAGGGAGCCGCCGTCCATCGTATTTAAGCACCTTCCTAATTTAAAAGACAGTCTAGTGAAGTCCTATATCCCAGAAAAACGGGATACCTTCCTGAACGACCCGCCTGAGGGCAATTATAAATGTGGTTACACCATCAAAAGCGAAACATATACTCATCCACATAGCGGCAAGTCTTGCAGAATTCATGGTGTTATTATGTGCAGTAGCACTCATGTAATACATCTAATCAAATGCCCTTGTGGCTTGGCCTACGTGGATAAGACGAGCAGGCAACTTAAAACTCGTATTTGCGAACACAGGAGTAACATCCGTAGCGGAGATCAGCGCAATCCCATAGTTGCACATTTTAAACAAACGGGACACAACATTAGCACTCTGCGCTATATGGGTATTGAGGAGGTTAAACCCCCCCTGGTGGTGATTATGATAGGATACTTTTGCAGCGCAAAACTTACTACATTTACACCCTCAGTACAATGGCTCCTTTTGGTCTCAATGAAGAGTTCGACTTAAAACCTTTTTTATGAATTGTAGCTACTATTGTCAGTTTTAGTTTTTGCATGGGATGTGTTTCTTCCCAACTGATTTTGATGTATTTGTGTTTGCTTTGCATGTGGACATATTGGGAGTTTTAAATTGTACCTATGCTTGACCTATACACTACCGCTCAAAAGTTTGGGATCACTTGGAAATTTTCTTGTTTTCCATGGAAACACACATGAAATTAGTCTGAAAAGGAAATATAGCAAATGAACAGAACATGCTGACATTGTCTGAGTTAGAAATAATGATTTTAATGGAAAATGATGAAAGTTGCTTCAAACTTTGCCTTCATCAAAAAAAAAAAAAAACCACCTTCACTGTTGATACTGAAACTGGTGTTTGACGGGAACTATTTAGCACAGCTGCTAGTTAACAACCTGTGAGGCGTCTTTGTCTTAAACTACACACTCTCAGATATTTGTCTTCTTGCACAGTTGTGCATCAGGGCCTCCCAATCCTTTTTTCTGTCCTTGTTAGTGCCAGTTTGTGCTGCTTTCTGAAGGGAGTAGTTGACAGCATGGAAAGAGATTTTAAGTTTTCAATTTCTCACATTGAATAGCCTTCTTTTCTAAGCACAGCAATAGGCTGACAGGTCTCTAAAGGAAGTTCTTTTTTTCTGGCCATTTTGAGCCTATAAACAAACAACTGCTGATGCTTCAGGTACTAAACCAACCTCCCTTTTGCGCTCCCTTATTAGTTCAACAGTTTTCAGCTGTGCAAGACATTTGCAGAAGGGTTTTCTAATAATCAATTAGCCTTATAAAATGCTTAACTTGGATTAGCAGCCATACCAGGAGATTGATGCAGAGGGCTGACAGTTGCTGATAATAGGCCTCTATGCAAAAATGTAGATCATTCTTTGAAAATTATCAGATTAATTTTAATCGGTTTTGAAATGGAAAAAAATGCTCATGAAATGCATGAAAATATACTTTTCTTTGGAAAACAGACAGGCCTACCAAAGAAAACGTAGTCTCAGCACACAAAAAGTTTGAAATGCACACATTAATTGCAGAAATAGCAACAGAGAAATTAAACCCTGCTACTGAAACTGTAAAAACAGCAAGATAAACTGTTAACTCAGTAGCACAAGCCTATGAAACTGCAACATTTTCTATTGCATCCGTCTTTGCCATTTACTGCGCTTGCACGTACAGGCCCAGGAGATAGCGGAATCAGGCGTGTCTCCTTCGGTTGGTAAGCAGCTACGTCTTCGGCCTATGGCCTATGGGCGACTAGGCTATATCACCAGGATTCAACTTAAATTGCATATGATATTAAATGTGCTGATTGTTGTGGAGAGTAGCCTACTATATGCATTGTTGATATGGAATGTCAATGTTGTATGGAATAAAGTTTTCTGGGAGCGACTTAAACAGTGTGCGGACATTAATTCTTTTTTTACTACATCTACAGTCTAACAGCCAGACAAAGAGAGCTAATCAACAGATGGAGACAACAGATGCTTCCTGGAGCCAGTATTTGCCTTGGGTGGAATATGTTATGAACTCTTTGCCATCCTCCTCTACAGGGCTTTTGCCTTTCCAGTGTTGCCTAGGCTAGCAACCACCCTTGTTCCCTGCTCAAGAAGAAGAGGTGGGCATATATGCGGCATATAGGCCAAATTCAGGTACATATTTGTGCTTATAGAGGGCATATAGGTCTCCTATATCACTTCCTTTTTTCTCACATATAGGCCCTATATGTACATACAAGGTATGTCTCCTATATAGCACATATACCCAGTGGCAGGTTCTATTTGTCATACCAATTGAATAGCTCATATCTCACTTTTGCAACTGTCAAACATGATGACAAGCTCATATTTTTAATCTCAAGGTAATATCTGCATGTTAGTCCAAAGTCCTTTTTAGACATAACAAGAATTTCACGCAATAACTTATTAATCGCATGTGAACACGTGAAATCACATTTGATCCTAAATACATGTTGAAAAGTGACAATGGCATGGTATGTGTAAACCAGTCATTATTAACTATGGCATGTGAGAGGAGACAGAAAGCTATGATATCAATACAAATATCTAATACTATTTGTTAAATTTTTTCCCTGAAACATTAACAAGGTCATCAGCTCTTTCTTGACCATACTTATTTCCATTCTTTGAAGATTGAGTTGTGTATTGTAGAAGAGAAGGAAATGTATAAAAACAAAATGGTTTGATTAGGTTTATTTAATCAGTTAAGCATTTTTTCAAGTTTAAGTCACTGCCAGATTCACCACATTAAATAAAATTGGATTCACATCATTACAGCTCATACACATCCACTAAAAGGTTATACACTACACTAGTTGTGCAACGGATCATCGTTGATCTGTAATCCATATGGATCTCTCTCCACGGTTCGGTACGCACATGATCAGTGGATTGGTTGATGGGAAAAAAAAAGGCTGTCTTGGGGTATGACGTCATCGAATCGCAATGATCAAGAAGTGAAATGAGACAACTTGCCGCTATGGGGTGTGTGTACACAGTTGCGCCCCATTTCTTCTTTGAACATACAAGTGGTCTGAAATAACGTCAATCATTTGAAGTGTTTCCAGGAAGATAATTCAGATTTAACTCCTAATTGTCTGCGAGATTGTGTATCTTCCAACACCTTTTTAGGGTCAACTGACCAACCCTAAATCTGCTCCCGTATAATGAGCATAAATGACAATCAAGCAATTTAGCCTGTTGCCAATAATGATTATGAAGTGACAGAGAAGAACTGAAAGACGCAACTGCGGTACAATGTTAAATAGAAAGAATGCCAATAGCCTGAAGAATTACAAAAAAAAAACCTTGATTTTGGTTTTCATAAGGTACCATCTCGCGTCGTAGTGTTTTAGCTGATTTTTAAACTCTAGCACCCTGGACTTGCATTCGGAGGATTACCTCACCCTGCTTTCACCATGCCTTCTACAAACCTGTTCCTATTTACATTTCCCAATTGGCAACTTGGTGTTAATTCGTTCAGACGTGAAAATCAGTCGGTAGAATTAGGGCACTGTCCCGCTCCCCTCATCCTGCATTGTTCATTGCAATTATCAAGCAGTTCCCCATCCACGTTAATTGTGACAAAACAGGAATGTCTGTAGAAGCTTCTGAATGAATGTAGCTCACAAAATGGCATATATATATATATATATATATATATATATATACACTACCTGACATAAGTATTAGGACACAACTATTTATGTGTGTGATTTTCTTACAGTGCAGTAGAAAATACTGAATGTATCATGTTTGGAAATAGTTGTTTATTCAAATAAAAATACAGACCTCATTTTGGATAGGCCACCCTGAATTATTGTTTGTCTTCACCCCCCTTTTATAGAGAATTAAAATCACCCCATGTGTCACACCTGATCATAATGACTGGACCAACAGTAGCCATTGATCTTCCATTATGCCAAGGACACAATTTCAAACATGTAAATTTGAAAATTACCATCATGCAAGCACAATTTATGATAATATTTCTTACTGATGACAGACCAATATTGAGAGTTTTTCGCACAGAGAAAAAATATGTCAATATGTATATCTGTAGTTTCCCCAAATGTTCAATAATGTTCTGTGATGTTTACATGTAAATTTTAGGACAAAAGTCCTACAATGCTCGCATATAATACAGTATAACACATGTACATCAAAAATTGAGTGTGAATGAGGAACGTCCTAATACTTTTGTCAGGTAGTGTATATATATATATATATATATATATATATATATATATACACACACACACACACACACATATATATTTTCCCCTTCTTCTGTGTCCTGCTTGATACGTCTAGGAAAAATTTCTATTTGCCTAAATGCGATTTTGCCGACTGAGGTCTGTGTGACGTATCGTTCTGGAACCACACGCAAGAGATGGAAATCCAAAAAGCGTATGCCTTTAATGAGGTCCCAGTCAAAGCCAAAAAACACAAATTGCCAAGCCACAATACGAAATCCAAAAACAGTGTCAAGTAGACAGGCAGGGGTCAGAACCAGGAAGACAGATTACCAAAGGTAAACGGCAGGCAAAAAGTCGTAGTCGATGAACAAAGCCAAGTCATACACAGGGCATCCAAACACAGAAATCGTGGTCATACAAAAATGGGCCAAAATCCAAAAAGACAAAACAATACAAGAAGGGCAATGGCAAGAATCATAGACGGACAAAGCAGTAGAAGAAAAACAATACTCAATGGCATACACAGCGCTCTGCACAAAGAAATATTGATCAAAGTTCTGACAAAGTCAGCACTGCAGTGAGGACTCAAATAGTCAGGAGGGAAGTCACATGCTATGAAGGAAACAGGTGAGCTGGATCAGACTAATTACAACGGAAGAATCACATGAGGGAAGCCCTAATCACGAAAACTGGCAAAAGCCAAGACACGGACTGGAATCACACAGACAGCCTATGACATTTATACAGCTCCAGTCAAGGTGTTCTAAGTGCACAGATAACGAGTGCAGAAAAGCAATTAAGCACATGCAAGAGATCGTGCAGAAACGCAGGTGGAGACAGCTAAAGCTGAGCAAGAGGAGGAGACTAGAACAGGGCGATTGCTGAGAGGGAATTAGTATAAATTAGTAGCGGTGCAACTCTACAGATTTAACTAGAGTGCTCGTTAGTAAGTTAGTCCTCTATATGCACGGATTAGTTGTATTAGTAAACTATGATACAAAACGCAAATGTTAGTTTTATTAGTAATCAGAACATTAAGACGAAGGAAGTAAACAAGAATCGAAGGACTATATTAAACACCAGAACTCATTTTAATCACCCGAAGTAATTGAGCACGCAAACCAGGAAGATGGACCGAAACACAAGACAGGGGAGACAAGTGCAATGGAACTGAGAAATGGAATGAACTAAAAACCTCAGAATTACAATAAGCAAAAAGAGTAAATAAAAGACAAAATCATGAACACAGATCCTGAATATAAACATGAACATAATAATGACAAAAAACCATAACCATGACAGTCCGAGTGTTAAGTTTGCTTACACGTAAAAACTAAAATGGTCTACAGCCAGTGACATTACCATAATGCAGGTTAATCCTAAACCTGTTTCTAATTACCTCCACCAAGGAGGTTATGTTTTAGGCAGCGTTTGTCTGTTTGTTTGTTTGTTTGTTAGCAAGATAAAAAGTAATGTACCGATTTTGATAAAGTTTTCAGAGAAGGTGGGTATTAAGTCAAGGAACAGGTGAATAAATTTTGGCATATCTAGGCCAAAGTGCAGCTGAGATACAGTATATGCCAAAGTTCAAGATTTCAAGTCTTTCCAATGGGACGGAGTTCTAATTGCCAGCTTTTGGGTTTTGCTGCCCCCTGGCGGAGGTCTGCGCTCTCTGAGTGCTTTTCTAGTGTAGAATGGGACAGTTAGTTGAATTAAATAACTGAGTATGTAGGCTACAGATAAGATTACCAATTACCATTGATGATTAAGACATAAAGCTTTGCGTCAGTGGAGGGCTACAATGAGATCGCATAAACGACAATTAATGGTATTTTCTTAATTCTACATTCTAGTAGAATATTAAGCAGCAAATGCTGCTGAAGATGTTCTTTACATGAGGTTTGGATTTTGTTTATGATTACCTGGATAATTGCCGTTCATACAATCTCATATTGTAGCCTCCATACAACTTTCCCAGAAGCCGGACTACATAGACCTCATAAATGATTTTGACAACATGAAAGTTTGATGCATAGCTTGCATTTGAACTGATTTTAAATGCATGCCGTGAGGTAAACTTTCACAATGCACTAATAACCAATTAACTAAATTATTCAATTATTATTTGACGAAAGAGTTTTAGTAGGCTCATTTAAAAGCCTACATTATTATCCCTTTGCGGCATAGTGTGAAGCTGCGCTTCCCCGCAAAAGTAGCCTATTCTTTTGGAAACATTTTGATGAAGAGCAATCTTAAAATAAATTAGGTTGCACAGCTGGAAAAAAAATGCTTGAATCGCATTAATGAAAATCTATCCTGTTCAATGGCTCTTTAAGTACATAAATGCGAGAAAAGCAGGCCATCTTAATAGGGCTATCTACAGATTCGAATAAATTAAGCAGATTAACTGTTTGATTGCTAATCCTGCAAAATAAATGGGAACAGGATGAGTGTAATTCGTTAAAAGGAGATGATTCTGCAGACCTCAGATAAACTTGGTTCAACACGGCACCAATAAATACTTATTTAGCCTAATTCAGTTTTTTTCCTGGAAGCATTCACTTGACCGCTGATGTTTGGCACTTTCAGCAGCTGTTTATATTAGGTGAATCAAAAGAAGCGATAAAGCTTGCATGTTCGCCCCATGCCAGCAGGTGGTCTTACTACACTTTAAGATCATCGAGATGTGATATCGTAACACCCCTAGGTTGTACGTGTTCACGTGAAGGCCGCATGGTCTTTTGTTTTGTGTTGATCTGAAAAGTGATTTGATCCGTGACTCCGACCATGAGTTTCTTGATCTGTTACACTGCACTGTTACATCCACCAAATGCAATGTTTTCTATCTTGTCTGTAATGCAGTTTTTAGATGAATATGGCTCAGAGGTCCTTAGTCTAAATGTAGCAAAATAAAACAAAAATAACAAAATAAAAGTACACAGTAGAACAAACATTCAAGTAAACAAGCCTTTCAAAAGTAATTTTCATCCCCACATCTATTTGAGCATTTCACTGTGGTTAATGAATTTAAAGACATTGAAGAAGTCTTCATTTCTGTTCACAGTTTTAATGAACAGACATTGTCTTTTATCTGAGATGCTTGTATAGCAACTAAAGGTCCCAGACTTTCTCCTACAGGGATGAATTAATAAGGATTCTTAAATTCCCACACAGAAAGAACCTATGTAAAATGTATAGGTTTTAATCCCCGCCTCGTATCAACCTGCAGTGGTCGGCAGCTCTTTTCAGAAGTAGCTCGCAATTGGCCAATGTGCTACAGGGATGCAAATTACTAAGTACCTGCTGGGAAGGGTTATGTAGATTAGAGTTCCTCTAGGCGCGTCCTGTTGGCCAGATGGGCGCTTATAAACAAGATTCTGAGTGTACTTATATTCAAATATCATCTGCCCTCCTAAGTTTGCAAAGTTCTGCAAAGCAATTATGTGAATAGCAATTGCTTATGGCCACAGGCTTCAGCAAACAACTGCATGTTGTGTACACCTTTTGGAAATGTCAACAGGGTGCTGCATTTGAGAAAAATGTAAGGACTTGTGTGCAGTTCCCTAATTGGATATTCCAAATTCCAGTGGGATAGAACATGCCAAATAAAAAAAAGAAAAACTCACAGTTGTAATATAGAGCCACATATAGGTTTTGTATATCTGTGACATACATAAAATTGGCCGTTTTCATATATTATAGGTACTCTTACGTACCTATATGTACCTATAATATATGAAAATGGCCAATTTTATGTTTGTTGCATGTATGCAAAACCTATATGTGGCCCTATATTAAAACCTATATGTTTATATAGGTTCACTCCGTGTGGGGGTGCTCGCAAGATAGTCCACAAAGAATGGGAGTGAACAGAGTTACAAAGCTAACATAATTATTTACACCTGCTTCTTGACAAAAAAGCCAAACTTTTATTTTAGCTTTGGCAAATATAGTATCGATTACCTAACAGAATTGAAATGAAAACAAAACTGATGTCCTCCCTTTTTCTGACAGGATGGACAATTTTGCCCATGAAACGCTAGCATTCTGCTAATGTTTCACTTTAGACTGATTGCGACTGAACACCCTCCCTTGGCAGCACCGCAAGTCTTCATTTAGCTTGCAACATTACCCTTGTCTGATTTACTTATCCTATGACAATTATCACAATAATTATGGTTTTGACTTTTGTGTATATTATATTCTTTATTTATGTTCCAAACAATACCTATAACAGGTGTCAAGCATGTAGTTAAATTGAAAAAAAAAAAGAAAAAAAACTTTCATATCCTTTGTGATCTACTGCCATCAAGTGACTGGGCAAATGCTAAAAAGAGGCTTGCAGTGCGTGACGTCACTAGTGCAAAAAATACTTCACAATCGAAACCAACAGAAAAAAAATCTAAAAACAGACATGTACCTGTTTTCTTGATTATTTATATTCCTATTACTTATTCCTTATATTTTCCTTTCCTCGAAAACATTACGGTAAAGACTTAAAAATGAGAGATTCTAATTCGAGATTCTCTGGTATGGCCATGTTTAGCTTGGCTCATACTGCCAATTTCTGGGAAAACTATACTTTGTGGAGCCAAGTTCATTTGCTCCAAATCAATAGATGGAAATGCGCCCAATTCTCTCTTTTCTTTTTGGGACATTCAAAGGATTGCTTGAAATTCGCTTGACAATAGATGGAAACATGGCTCTTGAGAGCCCTGATTCTGCAGGCGATTGAAGGCTTTTAACTTCATCCTCATGTTCTTGGAACCATTTTTTATGTTTTAGCAGTGTGTATAGAGGAGTCATTAAGTTGGACAATGGGAACATGATGAAGAAATTTAGAGCGCCTGTTCTTGTGGGGGTCATTTCTATATTCCTGGAGTCCTATGTTCCCCCATATTTTTATGACACATAATGGGAACATAAAAAAGGGCCTTATGTTCCCAGGGTCATAGTGTATATTTCCCATTACTGTGTGCTCTCTACTGTGTGCTCTCCAGTATGTTCCCAAAGTGCTATGTTCCCTGGTGTTACGTGCTATGTATGTCTGACTTGCTTGCCCTTATGTGCCACCATCTTCATTACTGTCCCACCTGTCAATCTTCATCATCCAAGTCCCGCCTCCACCAACCACAGCCTTCCCAGTTCCACTTCAACCAATCCAAAGCTTCCATGTCATCCAACAGTCAACCAACCTGGATCTACCACAGAGTTTAAAACCCTGAATTGTTTGCTATTCTGCAGTTTTTGCCTTGTTTTGATTTTGTTGAGTTAGTGTGAACTGCCCGTATCTTAATTTTGTCTTTGTTACCCCTTATTCATTAGACTGTGTATTTTGTTTGCGTTGTGTTCACTTCCAGGTCCTGGGACAGGTAAGACTGGGGGCTCCTGTACATATGCCCGTAGGATTTGCAATGTATAGACCCACTAGCCTTTAGGGGTGGTTGCCAACCACTGTATTTGTAATGCTAGTTAGAGTAGGTAGGCTTTTGTTTTGTGTACTTGATGCACTAGTTTAGATTGGTCTCTCTTAGCTAGTATGTTTTTGCTGTTTTTTAGGCAACATCCAGCGTCCCTTGACCTTGGTTGTGAGAGTCTGTATTGTCTTGTTTGTTCCTGTTTTCTTAAGTCTGTTTTACACCACAGTAAACCTTTGTGCACTGAGTTGCTACTATGTCCCCTTGTATTATTATTTGTACTTAATCATTACATCCTAAACATCTCCCGGTTCTTACCAATTTTAAACATCCAGTTACCTACCCCCCCTGCACCCCTAGGCCTGTGGGGGTTGTAACACCCAGGTCCTATGTTCACCAGCCCAATATAGCATATAACTGGAACCTGACAAAGATGTTCCCACACTTTCACTCAGGTCCCAAATCAGTAATTTGAGGGATCGCAATCAAAAGTCTACACCTTGCCAAGGGTGCGCCAGAATATTTGCATTGTGATGCACTCTCCTGGTTTCATCCATAGAGAGTATGCAGTCAATGGTTTCAGTGTGAAAAAACTTACCCTTCGTGTGTGTATTATTCACGGACTTGGCGATGCATCGCTAGCGAGGTGTATTGGATGCTGTCTTTACCAAATATCAGATTTTAACACAGAGGATTAACCATCCTTTAACCTCCAATGCATCAGCCAATCGCATGCAAAGATTTCGCAAGCGTAGCAGTGGCGCCACTGATTGCAAAGTTTGTAATTGAAGTGCAATCCCCGAATTATCAAGAAGCCCTGAGATGAAACAATTGTGTAGTACAGTCAATGTATCCGAGATCTACAGCTTCATTAAAGTTGGAGTTAGGCTTCAGTGAAAGTGAGAACAGTGAAATGTCCATCCCATTTTGTCCCTTTTCTGGTTGACTGTTTACTGTGCTTCATAGGCTATAGTATTGCCTTTTCTTCATTTTGGAATATGCATTTTAAGTTTTTATGCTGATGTTTAAATAAAAATCATTCTTAGATCCTGCCTATCAGGGTGTCCTGTAGTCTTTATCCCACAGTGGAATGTAGCCTTTGACTGGAATCTGTATTAGCACAGGAAACTACAGTAATTCAAATTAACTGTGCGCAAACATGATTTCAGATATTAATTTACATTAGAAAATCAGAATAGATGCTTGTATGTGTCTGCATGTTCAGGGAACGTAGCATGGAATCTTCCATTGGGCCTTGGGGAAAATGAGTCCCTATCGAAATAAAACCTCTAAAAAGTCCACTGTGTTAACAGAATGTTGACCTGGGGAACATGGGACCCTGGGAACGTAGATGTGCTCCCATCTTGCAAAGAAAAGTTTTGTCTTGTTCGCTCTTTAACCATCTATCACAGGGTAGGACACTCCATCCGCTTTGCCTTGCGGCACAGCTAGCATTCTTCATGGCGCGAATTCAACTGGTTTATGGACACATTTCATTAACAAATTTAGTCCATGCTGACTCAACAGCATTATGCCTTTTTTTTTTTTTTTCAGATTTTTTTTGGCCAGAAATCCATACTTTGAAACCCATACCAGTTTTATTGAGTATTCACATGTAGGTGTTTCATCTGTTCCTGATAGACGGAAGGAACCCAAAGTGACCTTTGCAAACTGTAGCATAAAATTAGTATCCATACCCCATCATCATATCCACCACAGTTGTTTAAAAAAAAAAAAATCTATTGGGTATTTTTATATATTCTGTTGTCTTGAACAATACGCAGGTTATTTGTAAACATTAATTTCTACTTGGTGAAACCAAAATAATAAATGGAATAAAGAGAACCTAATAAAGGAAAGATATGTATGCCCCAATACTTATAAGCATAAATGAAAGAGAAAGAGGCAACTTATGCTCAGAAATAATTTGCATTAAACAATTTTTCTTCAAAATGGCACAATGTGACTCATCCAATTCAAACATGGTATGACTGTTGAGGCATGTTTCTTTCATACGCAGGTTCCATGAACTTGACCGCGATCAATGACCTGGCTGTTCGTTTTTGTTGGTTAACTGATCAGGATCTGGAGCGGTGAGTTAGTCCAGGATCCAACAAGTTGGACGATAACGCAGTGAAGAGTTTGAAAGGGAAAAACGGCTCAAATTAGCCATGCTGGCGCGCACATCTTTGTTATACTCGTTTTTCATTACCTACGAAACAACCCCATCCTGTGAAGTGTAACTGACATATGTGAGCGCCTTACAGTGCACTATTCATTGCGTTGTATACCTGCACAGCCGTACGCACTTGGGTCATTGAGATTGTTCAGCTAGCAAGGTCCAAATGTTGCATCATACCAACTACTTTCATTTAATAAAACTGCATTTTAGTTGGATGAACCTGGTCAGGTGCAGCAGCATTTGTTTGCGCATGTGAACTAGGCCACTGATCATGATACTGGTCCGCAGAACCTGCACCTGAAACTAACATGCCCTTGGTTTCAAATGTGGTGGTTCCAGCATCTCAGATCTTCGCAGCCATCTGGTTGGATAATTGATAGAAATTTCAGTTAGTCACAATAATCTGTTGAGCAATTTATCTTGCTAACACACTTCATGCCAAATTAGTGACATGACACCTGTTCTGGAGCAGAATCCAACTGGACAGTGGTGCATCACAGGTAAACCTCATTTGTGTGAACAAACTGGAATCTAGTAATGAACATTTCTCTTCCCAAAACTAGCACTGGAAGAAAAAAAAGGTTCAGGGAACGGACTGTGATGATACACGACAAGGACAACGACGGAGCTGCTGAATTAAGCATTCAAAACAATGGAAGAGATTGTCAGAGAATTGTCAATTGTCAATTTCATTCAGATGAACTTGGCTTTCCTTCAGGTGAACAAATAACCAGCTTCTATGGAATTATGTGCTCTGAATTAATTATACGTTCATGCTGAAAGCTACCACTTCAGTTCTTCAACAGGTGGAAAAGCTAAGTAACCTTCAGTGATTGTTTTTAATGAAATGCCGAGATCAGCAGCTTAAATAGATTTGTGAAGAATAACTTTTGTATATGACACAAAAAACATCAGCAAAAAACTGATTGAGATGTAACTGGCCTTTAGGGTACATTTAGAGGAGTAGCCAGTTTGGCATGTGGCTCTGCTGCAGGAAGTTTTGGGGAACTGCGCCAAGTCATTTGCAATGATTCAAATTGGTTCAAAAAGTCTGTAAATTTCATTCAAGGACCTGAGGATTGTTACATGAGCCCTCTCCGATAAAGACCAAATACCACCCTGAAACAACTGAAGCAGCCACACTGAAGAGTAGTCGGAAGCATAATTTTACCAAAATATGGCTGTCATAATTGTTGATGTGGTATCATTTGTGAGATTCCATCACCAAAGATCAACATTAACCATATGCTTCTTCATATGAAACACTGAAACCTTCCAAGAGTAGATTTTTTTTCTTTCTAAATCCCCAATAAATGCCATAGAACATAATTACTTATGCTACAATTACTAGTTGCGATTGTTAGATTAGATTAGAACAGAGGTGGGCAGCGAGGGCCGTATCTGTCCCTGGTTTTCACACCAACGTCTGGCCTTTAATTAGTTGATTGTCTCAATTAGCCAAACCATTTATGAAATCTGACATTTCATGCGCATTTCTTTAAATTATCATGAAACAACAAAGACTAGTCTTGTCTGCCTTCATAAAACATTTTCCTCTGATCGAATCACTGCGAAAATCTATATTTGTGCATGCAATCAATTAACTCAATTAGTCAGGGTAATTGATAGGAATAAAAACCTGCATACACACCGGCCCTCCAGGACCGTGATTGCCCACCCCTGGATTAGAACATTTGTAATGTTCACATTATTTGTGACCTCACAAGTTAAGATTGATAAGAGCTGCTTTTGGCCACAAACGCAGGATATCCATTAGTTCCTTCACGCTCCTGAAGAGGCAGTTCAATGCAAAACTGAAACCTGATCTGTGGATGTAGCAGAGATGTGCTGGGAAATTGGTGTTGAGCACTTTGGAGAACACTGGCATGGGGTACAAAGCCTGAATCTTCACTTCTGCTCCTCTCCTCTGACTAACAGAGCTGAATGTGGCCACTTACCCGAGACTCTGCCCAGAACTGAAAAATCCAAAAGCTGAATAATCATGAAATATTTTCCCAAGACATCCTTAGCCCCTACTTTGAAATGCACAACACCCATGTCATGACCAAAAAAAAAAAAAGAGTTGGGAAATAAAATAAATTCTGCTTAATATCCATTAGTTTTATGAAAATACATTATTTTGGTACTATTTAGACGTATACTATCCCGTAAAGCAGTCCATAAAACCTCACTCTCCTTTTCATTAAAAATATATCGTACATAAAATGGACAGTTGGGAGATATGTTATCCAAATAGTCATCCCTGCCTCTCAAAACGAGGACAAGACAACTCCTGCGATGCTTCTCAGTTTAGAACAAAGGTCTTTTATCGATTAGTCTAGGCCATTTGCTTTATTGTGCAGTGAAAAAGTACCTCCCTAACCTATTTGTTCTATTTTTGAGTATTTGTCATGCTTAAATGTTTTAGATGAAATTCACTGCAATATTACAGAAAAGATAACCCAAGTAAAGATAAAATGCAGCTTTTAAACGATTTCATTCATTGTATAAAAAAAAAAGCTAGCCAACACTATGCCAAAAGTAATTGTTTTCTTGGATGCTAAATCAACCAATTAAAAAAAATTTAATTGATAATTGGGTTCAATTTCACTGCACACCCAGGCATGATAACTGCAAGCCGTGCTAAATCTGAACACTACTTAGAGAGAACCTGTCTGGCAATATGAATAACGCAAAAAACAAAACATGATGCCGCCATCTAAAGAAATCTAGGAACAGGTGAGAAACAAAGCAGTGGACATCCATCAGTCTGGAAAGGGTTACAAAGCCATTTGTAAGGATTTGGGACTCCAGCATAACACAATGAGAGCCATGACCAACAAATGGAGAAAACTTAGAACAGTATAGAACCTTCCCAGGTGCAGCAAGCCTACCAGAAGTCCTCCAGGAGTACATTGACAATTCATCCAGGTCACAAATAAACCCAGACTTAACATCGAGGTAACGGAGAACCTCGTTTGCCCAGTTAAAGTCAGTGTTCATGATTTCACAATAAGTGACTATGTGAAAATAGAATACATGGGAGAGCTGCAAGGCAAAAACCACTGCTGACCAAAATGAACACACGGGCTCATCTAAAATTTGCCAAAAACACCCCAAAGACTTTTGGAACAATATCCTGTGGACTGATAAGTCAAAAGCGGTACCTTTCGGAAGACATGGGTGACATAACATCTGGCGTACAGCTAACACAGCACTATACAATTAGACCATCATACCAACACAGTGATGGTCAGGGGCTACTTTGCCGCTTCGGGACCAGGGAAACTTGCCATTACTAATAGAAACATAAGTTCTACTCGATTTAAAAAAATCTTGATAGAGAATGTCTGTCCTACAGTTGGTGACCGAAAGCTCAAGCGCAGTTGATTTATACAGCAGAACAGTGATTCAAAACACACAAGCAAGTCCACCTCTTTATAGCTTAAAAGAAACTAAATTATGTTTTTAGTCTCGCCTACTCAAAGACTTATCTTGAATTAAATTGAAATGCAGTGACATGGCCTTAAATAGGTCATTCATACGAGAAAACACTCCAATGTGGCCAAATAAAAATAATTCTGCAAATGATAATTTAAAAACAGCATTTTGTGTCCTTGTGTTCTTTTTGTTAGTTGGGCTGGTAGGCCACAAGTCTAAGTTTCGGCTCCCTTCTTTTTTTTTGGGGGGAAGGGGGGGTGCGGCGATTGTCCTGCTCATGTACGCATGCAGTTTCGCGATTGGCCGAGGCCTAGACCCAGCCCAAGTACAGGCTCTGAGGAGCCTCTTGTCGAATATTAAAATTGATTGGAGTATCTGAAACATTTCAAAATAAAAAAGCAAAAACAGAAATTGGGAAGGGGGAAAATACTTTTTCACATCACTAAAAACAAAGGTACAATCCCCTTTACCAGAGCCTTTTTGTTTTTTTTACCCCACAGCCCATTATGGGCTAGCGGGGTCTTGTTATACCCCGTGGCGTCTGGGCGTGTCGGCAGCAGCTCTATAATTTGTCCAGGCTGTATCTCCGAAAGTGCTGGCCACAGGAGCTTCAATTGGGTCTGCAGGTCCTTTGTGATAGGTGTGCAATGTGAGAGTCGTTAGTGGATTTGACTTCTGTGACCCGTGCCTTGCCATAGGCGTATGCTACTATTATTAATAGTTAAGGACTGTGGGATTCTTTTGGCGCTTAGCGCCAGCTTGTTTTATTTTTTTTTTTACTTCTCTCCATCATTTTCCCTTTCAAGTTGAAATTAGTTTGCCGTTAAAATAAATAAGCCCATTAGAATGGGACACAAAGAAGTCATGAGTTTATTTACAAAAATCAATGCAGTTATTCTCCGCGAAAAGTTTCAAAAAAGCAGTACACTGACACCAGCCACAATCACATGACACTCTACCAACACATGCTCAGTACTTTTACGGCACTTTTAATTCGATTTCAGACATAATATTACGACACTGTTTGGGAACAATCGTGGACGATATGAATCCACTATTCTAAAATTACCAGAGGGGTAGGGAAGTGGTTCATTAGAATATCTTTCCTCTTAAGTCCAGAGAGCATGGAGCTCCTCTGATTTTTCGGCACAAAAGGAAAGTGCTGGATTTTTGTGGGTGGAAAGGCTATGAGGCTTATTATATCTTACTCCTCAAACAATAGGAAGGCCTGTTCCACTCACTGCACACATGGCAGTCTTGCGCAATGCTACCCACATTGCAGCAGAGGGCACTGAGCACATGTAGGCAGCAGCACAAGTACCTGACATGGCCTTTTGTGTGGCAAGACCTGGACACAGGCCCAACCACGAGATAATATTTGTGCCCCAGAACCACTTACATATAACCAATGACAATACTCAGAACCTTGGAGATGCAGGTTGTGAAGCCGCTCCTAGTATAATAAATTGCACCAACAACCTGTTAACAGTAACAATATCACTGTTGGACAGAGAGCAAAATCTTGGCGTAATTTCTCCTAGCATAAAATGGAAACCAAACTCTAGGCATAAATTAGACAGAACTGCTCTGTGTCATGGCAAGGCTAAACATTAAAGCTCACATTATACCAAACTCATCTCTTAACTGCCATTAAAATATGTGCACCACGTATGTCACTATAGTACATCTTTAAAATCCTTCAAGATTTAAAGACGGCGCAATGAGCTGGAGCCCTATGAGACCCTTAGCACCTGCTGTCCTTGCTCTGAGAGGGACTACATGTCTATGAAAACCATGAAGCACCAGCCCAAGCCGCCCACCAGAAACATGGTCACATGGATGCTGTAGATGAAGAGTTCATTCAGCACGCTGAAGTCCAGGCGACGATGTCCAAGCAGCAAGAGGATGACGGACAGCTTGTACTGGAGACGTAGGAAGACCCGTACGCCCACGTATTGGAGGCAGAAGAGGGCAGACAGCGCCACCCACAGGAGGGAGGTCAACAAACTGCAGCCGAAGTACAACAGGAAGCGCACAAAACCGTACATCAAGCGCGACTTCAGATACAGGTCAAAGTTATTGTACTTGGAATGCACAAGCTGCGCAGTTCGCGCAGGCCCGCAGGCCGAGTGCATACATGTGCTGTGGGGGCCGTGGAAAGAGCGCACCCGCCGGGGAATGGGGATCACAGGCATGGGCGGGCTAATCGAGCCTCGGGCTGCTGGGAGTCCCAGCAGCAGGCCCCGTCCTCTCCTCCACCTGTCGGAATGCGGACCAACATCATCCGCCGGCCTCCGGTCGCCGTGGAAACAGGGTGCAGGTAGCAGATGAGCGGGCCACTAATGGAGCCGCTAATTCCTCTCAGCTAACGTCCGAAGGGACAGTGGACAAAAACAAACAAATGCAGCAGCAGTTCAGTTGTTGCCAGAGATCGTCATCAGTGCTATTCTCCACTTTGCGAAAAGCAGTCAGGCATTTTTAGAAGAATCCAGCAATAGAAAATGATCGGAGACGCTCAACTCTGGGAATTCAAAAACACAACGCAATCCTATAACGTAAGCTAATTGAACTGCATTCTGTACAACAGTGCATGAACATGAAGTGCCTTTAAAATGAATCTGTTGTCATCAACTTAAAATGCGTGGTATGCACGTGGTTATAGTGTATTAACGGTATATTTTAACATGATCCGAAGCGCTAACTTGTGGCTGGAAAAACCGCATACAGCGACACAAGGTAGCGGTGTACTGCAATACAGTGAAACACAACTCCAGATAGACAAAATCACAACAGCAAATTGCATTTCCCAAATCGGCAAAACAGATTAAAACGTGTAATGCGTGTAAGCAGGTCAGAAGTTTTACATTTTATTAAGAAATATTTTGTAATGTAACGTAATCCCATGAGAAATGGCAGCAAGCGTACTCGATATACGAGCCATTTGAAAATACAAGCAGCAATATCTGGAGTAATACAATTATAAAACTCAAAATTTTTACTTTAGTTGATAACACGACGGTTTTGTATTACGTTTCCCGTGACAATCTCAATAAACTCATATAATTAATCAAATATGACGCTCTCTATCTCACTGCGAACAGCTATATTTGCCTGAGCGTACTCACCATCCAGAACCGGCAGGTTCGTATCTAGTTTTACGCCTTGTCGTAAAAGTCGTATGGCCTACGATCATATTGCCATGACAACCACCCACAGCATTTAAAGGGAAACGCCACGAGAAATTATGGTTCAGTCACTCTACATTCATGCGTTTTAAAATAGGTCTTCACTAAATTTCATCAGCCAAACTGACACGAGGTTATCTTATCTGTGGTAAAATTTACGAGGGTCGTCACTTGTTTCTCTAACCCTAACCCTTAACCTAACCTCTAACACTAGGGACAGCACTACACCTGATCCCGAAGTTGAGGGAAGCGTACTGTAGATCACAATCCATTGAGCAAAATAGGTATAACCTCCGATAAAAAGACATAGTTTCTGAACAGCCAAGATATGTCTACAGGGAAGGTAGTATGTAAGTTTATATATACGTCTTTACTGGACATTGTACACGTCTATTCTGGAAATTATATAGATGTCAATGAAAATACATTTCAAAAACGCAGTTATTGCACATTCAGAAGACATTTTTTTCAGGTGAGCCAGAATGAAAGTTTTTATAAGTCTGAACTGAACGTTGTACAGATGTCTTTTCTAGACATTATATTGATGTCAATGAAAATATGTTTTAAAGACACAATTATTGGACATTCAGAAAAAGTCCTTAGGGGAGCCAAATGATAGTTTTTTATATGTCTTTTCTGAACGTTGTGCAGATGTCTTTTCTGGACATTATATAGATGTCAATGAAAATATGTTTGAAAGACGCAATTATTGGACATCCAGAAGACATCCTCAATGGAGCCGGAATGAAAGTTTTTTTTATATGTCTGGACATAGTATAGAGGCCTTTTCTAGACGTTATATCGACACAATGAAATTACGTTTTAAAGACACAATTACTGGACATCCAGAGAATGTCCTCAGGGAAGCTAGATTGAAAGTTTTTATACGTTGTTTCTGGACATCATACAGATGTCAATGAAAATATCTGTTAAAGACGTTAATTACTGGGTATCCAGAAGACTTGCTGACTGCATGATAGGCCACATCTATTCTGGACATTAAAATTGGAAATGCTAAACATTCAAATTTGGTAACTGGGGAGAACAGCTCATAAAAGTAGTACCCTTCGCTGAAATGCACTGACTTCAACTGATCACCATCACAATGTAAAAAATGTATAGATTTGCAACCATTCACACCTTTGACAGCAAACTGACCACTCCAGAAATCTCCTGTGTGAGTCAAATGCATTTATTCTCTCACTTGTACCAAAGTGTATAAATGTGAAGTGTATAAAACACACAACTTTATATCCGATCTTAACATCATCTGATCATAAAACCAGATCTTAACATCGGATCATAAAATCTAATTTTGACATAATCTGAATAATCTTAATTTTTTTAAAATGATGTCACTTCATTGGACTGATACCTGGAACACATTTGAACTACTTAAGCTGCAGTACCACATCCCAAACAGCAGGTAGCAGACCCCCAAAGTCTTGTCCACAGTTGAATATAATATTTGTAACTCTTCATTTATATGGCAAAAGAACTGGTTGCAGTATTAGTCTATTAGAGCTGCTAACAATATTTTCATTGCTTATATCCTCCTAAAAATGGGATAAGTCAAACATGAGAAAACAAATAAAAGTATTCATTCTGCGAGATTTTCTCACCTGGGATGCATCTGAGTAGTGAAGAAACTTACTCCTATTCTTTAATTCCTAACAACTTTTTCCTGTCACCTTTGTGGAAAACATCATAAGGTAAAGGAAAGGTGTAAAGGAAATTCCTAAGGGCTTAGAAAGACAACCACATTGCAAAGAGAATCTGAATGCACTTACACTTGGCAATGTGATCAGGTGTCCCGACCGTCAGATACGGTTCTTTTCGTGATTAACTGGATGAATGGTCACCAGTTTAAATATTGCTGCCATGCAGACTTGTGGGAGAGCATAATCTCCTTTCTTTTTGGAAAGTAGTTTTGATTCTGTGTGCTCTATGCATATTTATGCATATTAGGCTTTAGGGACGGAAATGGCACTCATTTGGTGGAATGGCTCTCTTACATTTGTGCAGCGTTTTCCATGGGATAATTATTCCCTAAACATGCACAAATAAAATGGCAGAGGAAAAAATTTTACAGAGTTAGACTGAGCAAAGCATTCTGGGCAATATCAAAGCTCGGAGGAATTTGTCAGCTCGGTTTGAGGAAAGAAAACCAAGTCTTGAGCAAAAGAAAATTCCCTCTTTCAAGGTACTCTTTTGGATCATGTTTTCAACCTTAGTCCCGTTCTTATAGGCTTTCCTTTTTGCATATTGTTTGACTGGGTAGTTTCACTTTTTATTCTCCTTCTGGAGGCTTAAATAAATAATTCCATCGCAAAAATTACAAAAATAGATGATATCGTGTATGGGGTCCATTGGCCTAATTGTACAAATCAAGTTGGCCTGCTACACACCGAAAGGCCATACCTGATGGTCAGGGGTGACTTGGGGGTAGTGTTTCCACTCCTCTTCTTGTGCTACACAAAATTGGCGGATATTGGCCAGAGATTGGAACAGATAAACTCATCGGACGAGGATATCCCAAAGATGCGCAATGAGAAGATTTGCAAGGTTTGAGCAGAAATACGGCAATTGTGGAGACCAACTGTCTCATCTGCATTGGCAGTTGCTGGTCTCAGATGGTCACAAAGATGGAGAGTCCAGATATGATGGTCTTGAGCAGTCGTCACAAATGGTCGTTGTGCATGCGGGCAGTTTGTTGTCGCGCTTAATTCTTCAAAATGATGTCTCAGGTGATGTATTGTTGAAACATGAACATTAAGAGCCCTCGCAATAGCCCTGAGAGACATTCCTGCATTGAACATGCCAATGGCACGCTCCCTGAGGTTTTGAGTCATCTGTGGCATTTTGAAAAATGGCTGAACTGGGACTTTTGGTGTAGCCTTTATTGACCAGCGGAAAAGGCCTGCCTGGGCTCAGCATATTTGATTTCAATAGCTCTGGATCAGATCGCACCTGCCTGATGGGTTAATTTTGACAAAGGACATGAAATAATACAGTGTTGGTGCCTGACTAGTTGGACACATCCTTGGTCACATAATTAAACCCTTACTAGTCAACCACAGTTATCATTTTGCAGAATATTGACAGAATTAAGCTACAGCTGAAATGATTTAAAGGTAGACATACTAAAACCCAGTCCAACTCAGCTTTTTTCTTGCTTAATGTTCCTATAAAATGAAACCTGTTTAATATCAACAGAATTCTTTAGTCTTGGCTCATGCAAACAATTGAGTTTAATTACGTGACCACTGCTGACAACCAACATCATAAACTAAGTCTGGCAAAGTAAGTTTGCTGTTGGCTTTATGTTCTGTACCATACTACACTGTGCTATATTGTGATTTGTTTTTAAATTTATTTTGCCAACAGTGATAGCAGAATAATTTCTGTGGAGTATGCACAAGCATTTCAGTTCTTGCTAATCCTAGTTAATTTTTCTAAGTCACTGAGAGGCACCCATCTCCATGAGATCCTTTATGAATGGTGATTCTGTGTTCCAAGAGAATGGATAGGTCTGTTGGCATTGCCTTTATACCTGCCGATCTCTTATCTCGAACTTTACCTTCTCTGGAGCAGGTCAGGGGTTCAGTGTTAAGTAACCATGGTGATTTACCCTGGTAAGAATTGACCCACCATGATAGTCCTGAAAGCCTGGGGTTAAACCTGCAGTTACCTGGACAACCTCAAATCCTGCTTTGTAGTACAGACCCTAGAACTGCCGCAAGGTAGACAATTCAGTGTGCGTGGTGTACGTTGCTTTCCGGCTAGGAGTCACTCCAATCTTATGCCACAGGCGGTTCACTTCCGAAACGCAACTGGTGTGCATTGGGCCTTACACCCCACAAACTGTGAGGGTGGCGCGTGCCAGACTTGCTGTTTCGCGGGAGCGCCTGTAAACTCACTTTCACCTCTCCAACTTTTCCAGTGGATCGGGCAGCATTCACAAGCTGGATTTATAGAGTGACCGAAAGATTACATCAAGACTATTTGTCCGGGAGCCAAACGGCAGCAGGACAGACACGGCTGTTGCAGATAAATCATAAACATGGGGCGTTTTTAAAAAGAGTTTATTACAGTAGTTAATGGTGCACCAGATCACTTTGCGCAGGATTTAAAGGTAAATTATGCAAAATCAGAAAAACAAACCTTATAATACTTAATCAAACACACGTAAAAGTGTCCCTTGAGCTAAATAAATTCTCCCAATTAACTTGCTTCAAAATTGTGATTGCTTTTACTAATTTAATCAACAGTGTAATAATCCAAGCATGCACCATGATTGATGGCCAAATTGGGTTTACAGATGGGGGCACTGGGAGGCTGTCTGGGGGCGCTGATTTTGATTAAAATTGAAAATCACCTCCAGCTACACCCTCTTTGCACGCATAAATGCTCCACCACTGCATAGCTTGCAGAAAACTGCATATGTAAATATATTTGTCTCTTCGTGTCCCAAGAGGGCTTTAAAACAGAATGTCCTACACTTGCATTTATTTTAAAATCCCTTGTACATTTTGGCAGGGCTTCTTCACATTAATTAAGGACATTTGACTGTTTTACCATCACTGACAGTGTTAGTCTTACACACCCTTTCATCGCGGGAAAAAATTAAATAAATTTCCACTGAATTTATCTTGCTTGGCTAACTGTTTTATCCTTGCAATATGAAAATAATACATGCAAAAATGAACGCTTTCATTTGGTCAGACTCACTGAGCATCCCTTCCAGGAAACATATGTGAATGGCATCTGAAATTTTAGAGTAAAACTCATTTTCCAGAGAAAGAGAGGACCATGCCAATACATTGTTTATGCATCAATTCTGCTTTTACATGTCCCTGTCTAGGAACTGGTGTGCACTGTCTGCAGATATTTATACTGCATGTAATGGTATGACCCATTTGAGATTTGTTTCGAATTCAAAGATGCTGGAGCCAATCCATAATTAGCACTTCTTTATTTTGCTTTAAATATTGTGATGCTGAAGAGAGATTATATCCCTTACATGCATCATACTTTCTCAGAGTAAAAATTTTATTATGCTGTGCCTGTGGAGCAATACAAAGGCTACTAGAATATACTTCTGAAACAAAGACAATGCTGTAAAATACAGACACCTTTGCGCATGTATTTAGCCCATCATAGATAATGACAAAGACAAAATGCATGGAGCCACCAGGCATAGGTGTTGCTTCTTCTCTTGCTGCACTTGCTTAACCAGCAGTTCAGTGGCGTTTGAGCAGGGCAACCAGAATAAGAGCCAGGTGTCTGAATTAACCAGTTTTAACAAGGGAAAGTGATTAGGGGCTAAACACCCTGGATGTTGATGCGAGTGCTGCAATGCTGATGAACACCATTGCAATCTGTATTGTAGACTGCGGGGACTGAGCTGTATATGAGCTAATCACTACATATCAGATGGCCAACGCTGGTCCTGGAGAACTGCACGGTATGCTGGTTTCTATTTTGACCACCAATTTTATTCCTAAGAAACCTGGTCAGGTCAGCTAACTGAGTAGTCAACTGCCTATGTTGATCATGCACGTGCTGAATTACACCTAAAAAACCAACAGATGCTACTGTTTCCGGGACCATGGTTTGCCACCCCTGCAATATAGACTGGTCCAAAATAAGACTGTAAAATGACTTAATGGCTAATACGTGCATTTAAATAGTCTAGCCAAGTTCAAAGTAAGTCCTGACAAGATGCCATGGACTTCGTTGCTGACTGTGTCAGTTCTTTAGCTTCTTGCGTGTGAAACATTTGGGTTACATTGAAACTTAGCCCTACCCCAAGAGTGTCACACATTAAAAGCCATAATATCTTTATACTCCCAATAAATGCAGCATTCGGGAATCTATTTAAAATTTTTTTATTCTTTTTGGAAAAATACCAGTTGCTGGAGGAGTATTGAAGCTGTAGATAGTTCTTACTGTCACCACTAGAGGGCGATATCAGTTTAACTTTCAGCCTGTTTTGCGCATCTTAATCCCAATTCTGGGCATACACGCTTTGTGCCGTGAATTTTAACTGTGTTAAAATTCAGCATGATTGATTGGTAAACCTGACTGAACACAATACAAGAATGGCTTGTCACCATTTGTGGTCAGTAAACTCCAATCATTTTACTCTAATGGGCTTACATAGGTTTCCACTTGAAGGGAGAGTGTGTATAAATCTAGAATATTTGTAAGGCACTTGAAGATGTATAAAGAGTCTTAAAAATAAATTATTTCCAGCTCGATGTATTTGAATGAATCAGTGTTTAATGAAGAGTTGCGTTGAAAACCAGGTTTTATGTCATGTATCAAGGAGAACTTTAAAATACCCATCTTAAATACATGTGCATAGAAATTAGGTAACTTAAGGTGAGTGACTCAAAGTGATGGTAAAAATATAAATTATCTAAAAAAAAAAATTAATGAAAATATGTAATTATGAAATATGCGAAAGAGGCTACATTTAATTCAGCATAAAATTATATTATAATTTTATGCATTCATTATGATGCCCGATGAAGACTTGATCGAAACACTTGATCTTTATTAAATGTTTACATGAGAGTGTTCCATCACAAAGTACAGGTCATCCTTCTCTCTGAGGTTCCAAACTCTAGTGAGACCACTCCAAGTTTCTTTGTGAATTGAGTAAAAATGGAACCTCTTACAAATGGACGTAGTTGCTAAATAGTAAGTATAATACAACCGGTAAAGGCTTAATTTTTTTCAGATAGTTAGAAATTCCTAGGCTGCAAACGTGGTGTATGGAAACTTCTGGCATAATGTAGCTTCAACAAGCAACATCTGCTTCAGTGGTTTGTAAAAGCCTCTCATCAATGACGACCAGAAACTCATCTCAATATAAAATTAAATATGTTTGAAACAAAAGTTTGACTATGAATGGGGTCTCTAGGCGGAGGATTGGAACTGGCTGACACAACAGGAATATAAATTTCAGTTGGGAGGGCAAACTCTTTTGCTGCAAATAACAACCCCTCATTTTTATTTTTTTATTTACAAAACCCAAAACCAGTGAAGTTGGCACGTTATGTAAATCGTAGATAAAAACAGAATACAATGATTTGCAAATCCTTTTCAACTTATATTCAATTGAATACACTGCAAAGACAACATGTTTAATGTTCAAACTGAGAAACTTTAGTTTTTTTTTTTGCAAATAATCCTTAACTTAGAATTTAAAGACAGGAACACATTGCAAAAAAGTTGGCACAGGGGCCTTTTTACCACTGTGTTACATCGCCTTTCCTTTTAACGACACTCAGTAAACGTTTGGGAACTGAGGAGACCAATTTTTTTAAGCTTTTCTGGTGGAACTCTTTCCCATTCTTGCTTGATGTACATCTTAAGTTGTTCAACAGTTCGGGGTCTCCGTTGTCGTATTTTACGCTTCATAATGCGCCACACATTTTCAATGGGAGACAGGTCTGGACTACAGGCAGGCTAGTCTAGTACCCGCACTCTTTTACTACGGAGCCATGCTGTTGTAACACGTGTAGAATGTGGCTTGGCATTGTCTTGCTGAAATAAGCAGGGGCGTCCATGAAAAAGACGTTGCTTGGATGGCAACATATGTTGCTCCAAAACCTGTATGTACCTTTCAGCATTAATGGTGCCTTCACATATGTGTAAGTTGTCCATGCCTGCTTGGGCCCAACGAAGCCGGCGGCATTTCTGGGTGCTGTTGATAAATGGCTTTCGTTTTGCATTTTAGAGTTTTAACTTGCACTTGCAGATGTAGCGACGAACTGTAGTTACTGACAGTGGTTTTCTGAAGTGTTCCTGAGCCCATGTGGTGATGTCCTCTACACACTGATGTCGGTTTTTGATGCAGTACCGCCTGAGAGATTGAAGGTCACGGGCATTCAATGTTGGTTTTCGGCCTTGTCGCTTACGTGCAGTGATTTCTCCAGATTCTCTGAACCTTTTGACGATAATACGAACCGTAGATGATGAAATCCCTAAATTTCTTGCAATAGCTCGTTGAGGAATGTTGTTTTTAAACTGTTCGACAATCTGCTCACGCATTTGTTCACTAAGTGGTGACCCTCGCCCCATCCTTGTTTGTGAATGACTGAGCATTTCAGGGAAGCTGCTTTTATACCCAATCATGGCACCCACCTGTTCCCAATTAGCCCGTTCACCTGTGGGATGTTCCAAATAAGTGTTTGATGAGCATTCCTCAACTCTCTCAGTCTTTTTTGCCACTTGTGCCAGCTTTTTTGAAACATGTTGCAGGCATCAAATTTAAAATGAGCTAATATTTGCAAAAAATTACAAAGTTTACCTGTTCGAACATTAAGTAACTTGTCTTTGCAGTGTATTCAATTGAATATAGGTTGAAAAGGACTTGCAAATCATTGTATTCTGTGTTTATTTACGATTTACACAACGTGCCAACTTCACTGGTTTTGGGTTTTGTATTTGGTTTATTTGTACAGGGACAGTGCACATTAACAACATTTACGTAAATGTAAATGAGCCAGTTTTAGCTGAGTTGCTAATTTTCAACTGTAGTCCCTGGATAAGATGTTGATTGCCAGATGAAAAACATACATATATGGAGTGCATCATCACAATGAGGACATACAGCACATATAAGAGGAAATAAATTGCAAAAAAAAGCACATTAAAATAAGAAAGGGGCTTCGGCTAGTTGCCAAGCTACATGAGGCCACAAACACACAGACATAGTAGCCATACAATATATCGGCAAGACACCATAAAACATAAAACAAAATATTCTACACGAATGTACACTTAGCAACATGTAGGCAAGCAAGACAGACAAGCAGACGGGTATATAAACAAGCAACATCGAGGCGAGGAGGAAAGCGAGCAAACAGACAGAATTCGATTGAGATGGATGAAATCCAAGACTACTGATTGTGATCACAGGCCTGATTATCTATGTCTATTATCTATTATTGTCTATTATCTATTATCTATCTAAAAACTATGTTTTTAAAGTAAGTTTGAATGCTCTGTGTGTTTCAATTCTACGTATGAATGTGTGGTGGTACGGTGTTCCAAAACTGGGCCGCTCGCACTGAGAAGGCTGACTGACTGAGGGAACTTTTTCTCAGTGGTAGAATAAGATTACCTATGGTCACCGATCTAGTAAGTCTACTGCCCAGTTTAAAAAAAATCAGCAAGTGGAGGTGGGGCCAAACCATGGAGAATTTTGAAAACTAAATTTGCATCATAAAATTTTACAATATTATCCCGTCTTAAAAGGACATGCTTGTCCAGGATACTGCAGTGATGATATCGGAAAGATTTATTGTCTAAGACTTTTAGGGCTTGCTTATAAACAGAATGAATTGGTTTTATGTTGTTCTACTGGCCTGGGTCTAGCTGGTAAGACAGTTATTCAACAAGAGCAACGCAGAGCGTGGCATATGCCCCCGCCTGTATGTTGATCTGTGGCGGCCATATTAGATATCGCACGACGCTGGTTTTCGAATGGAACCTTCCTCTAGCCACTCCCAATACGCCATTAAGAAATGGCATCAATCCGACAAGGGATTCTATAGTTATCCCACGGAAACCATAAGTTTTCGGATGACGGACGGACGGACGACAGATGATGGACGGACATGGAGTCGACATAATGCCCCCTTTCCTCTTTTGAGGGCGGGGGCATAAAAACTGTTCTAACTGGCATGCCACTGACATACTATCGAGATAAAGAATGGGTAATGGCAGATAAAGGCCATCCCTGACCTAAATTAGTGTTCCAAGTCGACAAGCAGCGAAGCGGACAGAGCTAGGGCACATGCTTAATTCGCAATGGGAACAGGGGAGTGACATATTTCATGATTATATCACACTTTGCGCTCCAGCACACAAAATAGTTTTCAAAATGGCTGGCATGCCAGGTCGGCATTAGCACAGTGCCCAATTTCTGGGTCTCTGTTAAAAACAAATCCTTGATAAATTGCAGATTTCTCCATCAATTAAGGGCTCTTTTAGTTTCAACCAGTGTCTCACATGTCAAATACTTGACTGGGCTCCATTAAGGGAGGCATTGGTGATTAAAACGAGAAATTGCCTTTTATGCTTAATTATTATTTTTCCGTGGCAAACTTATCGCGTATGGTTTGTTGTTAGTCTTGTGGCAGCAATCGCTGTCATTTAACATGAGTTTCGATTCAACCAAGTTTTGTAGTTAAATAGTATTCAGTTCAGTCTATTCATGTATTCATATTCTATAGACATTCTCAATGTGTGTGTATATATGTATACACATCTGACACATTAAATTGGAAATGTCATAGAAGATCAATACATGAATGCATTCAATGTTTCAATGATTATTGTATTCATTTTTTTTAACAATAATTCCTCATATTTAGTAATTTCATTGAATTTAGTCACAATGCCTTCGCTTTTTCGCCATTAAAATTTCTTGGTCTGAAGGGGCTTATTTGTGTGGCTGAGTAGGTAGCATGTTAGCCATGTCTCTCTCCTAGTCCTGACTTGCATTAAATGTTGCAGTTATCCCTGCATTGTTGTGGCTCAGTGAAGAACTCAGGTAAAGCCATGTTACCCGACATAAGGGTCCTGCTGAAGAATCCTCATAGAAAAAAAAAAAACACCGCTGGAATAAATCAATTGATTAATTAATCAACCAGACTAAGGGTCGAGCCAATACTTGAGAAAATGGCGAAAAGAAATCAATTACCCGGGCTAATAAGAGCCAAAAGACTTTAATTAAAAGAAGTTTAATTAAAGTGATGTTGGGATGGGAGATTATGAGGTGTTCTGCTGTCTCCAGACACGGCAGTTGTGTGTTTATGGTTACCCGCAAACAAGTTTACTTGGTCAGATTTAAAAAAAAAAAAAAAAAAAATCACAGTGTCCAAACTCATCAGCAAGGAAAAGGCTAAATTGCTTCCCAGTCAGAGAAATGTCAGTTGAAAGTAAAAGAAAGACCAAAATGAGATTTCCCTTCCCCTCTTTTTTTTCATTGGGGGAAAGACTGAACAGCCCTGGTAGAGCCATGAGGTTAAAAGCATGCTGCCCTTTTTTGCAGTCATTCAAATTGCATTGCCTCTTGGACATGAGATATTGGCTTTTTTTGTTGTTGTTTGGGAAACAATCTAGAAAGTCTCAGTAATGTGGAGCTATAAGTTACAAATCCACTCAGAATATTCCATTGCAATAACGCTTCTCTGTCGTTCTCTCTCTCGCACGTTCCCTCTCTGTGCAATACGTCATCAGCACCTGTTGCAATTAGTTAAAGCCGGGGAGAAACAACATTGTCCACTTTTCAAGTTTGTCTGTTTTGTTTCATCTGTTACTTCTACCTTACCCTTAAAAACTGTATGTGTCCACAGTTAATTTATTCCATGTGAAATATGCGGGATAGGATAGTCTCCTCAGTAAATGGAATGCACCGTAGACTACAGAAGTAGTAGGACCCAAACAGGGTAGCATGGCTATTACTGGGGAATTTCAGGCATACAGCACATCTCAAATGAAACCCATAGGCTGTGCAGAAAGATCAGGCAAAGCAATCAATGGTCTACAGACAAATTGCGGCATCAGACTGGGAGAGTGAAAGAGTTTATTACTTCAAACTGCAATGGACGATTGGGCAAACACAACGTTCTGGAATTTCTGCGTAAATGCAACATCACTGCCCCTTTCATTCAAAGGAGTACCATCAATTCTAAAAACAGGTATGGCCTTTGATGCCTTTTTATACCGAGCCAAAAAGTATCTCGCGTCAAAGGCTTCTCTTGAACTAGAGACATAAATTTAGTCAATCCCTCCCAAACATAATACCTCAGGTGCCTGAGCTTTTCATTCAAAACTGCTGTTTATGTCTTTGGGCGACAAGCACACCACCTATTTTCCATCAATCCTTTATCTAACTTGCTTGTTTCCTGACAGTTTCACAGGGTGCATGAAATTTTTCCCTGCATACAATGGGCAAGAGGTACCAATACACTCTAAAGAGGTTTCCAATGTATTGTAGGATACACATAACTTGCAAACTCATATCTATGGGCAATTTTGAGTCTCCAATTAGCCTAACACACATGTCTTTGGACTGTGGGTAGTGGGAGACCTTGACGACAGTGGGTTAGTGTGGGAGTAAGCCATGCTTGGGGACAGTCAGGGCCAAAGGCCCAGATTGGTGGCCATGAGTGCACTGCACATCTCAAAATGGTGCAGGTCTAACGATGTTTAGTCAATTTTTTTTAAAGGGTACTGAGACCAACTGCTGCCATGGGGCCTTGTAGGCAGTCATGCGGTCTTCTTTTTCTTAAAACATAACTTCAAACCCAAAGCGGTCTTAAACAAACAGAAACCAAACATCGGAGGCCAACTGAAATCTTCCTGGGGAAAAAATTGCACTGAGAAGTGGGCAAATCTCATTTTTACCCACCACCATCTTTTCCAGCTTTTCCTTTTTTACTTAGCCGAGCTACAAGCAAGGTATTCATTAACCGACAAGTTAAAACCTGCATGTAAACTACCTTGTATAACGACTAAGAAGTGATACCTGGAAACAGATATATCAAATTAGGCAATGATGTGAAATGGTGAGAATGAAAAAAATATGAATAATTGGAAAAATATAAACTTTCTACATTTCCCATCTGCCATTTTTACAGGAGAAATTTGAAATATTAATTAAAGTGTTTTAATTATTTCAAATTGTTCTTTGATTTAAAGTGTTCAAAAACATAGATTTATAATGCAAAACATTGTTGGCAAATTGAGCCGTCATTGTGACTTACGGAATATTTTCATGTTCACATGAAATGGCCAAATACTCGCTAAGATATTTATTTATTTATTTACTTTGGTATTTTTTTTTATTTATCTTTTATATTACCAGGGAAGTCCCAATGAGATCAAAATCTCTTCCTCAAGGGAGCACTGAGGCAAAAGCAGCAGCCAATACATAACAATGACAAGAGTGACAAATCATTAAAATACATACAATAAGTACAAAACTAATAACATATGCAGTGTCAATTACTGTAAAACTGATTACAATAAAAAATAGGGGAAAGGGGAAAAAAATGAAGCAAGGGCAAGAGGAAGGAGTGGAAATATCATTAACCCTTCATCTGACTCCCAATTAAAAGAGCAGGAGACAGAACTGTCCAAAATGGTGAACTTGTTCATATCTGTGCTGTTTCATCAGCATTTGAAGATTAGAAAGGAACCAAGGCCTCAAGTATACACTGCCTGGTAAAAGTGACCCAATTCCGGTTTTTTGCCTTCCTGGCACAGAACGGACCCTGCAAAAAATGTGCTTTCGGAATCCTACAGGACAGTTCAATAAAATTCTATAGAACGTTAATACTTCGAGGGCTAAAGAACAAAAAAAGTTGGTAACACTTTATAATGAGTACACATTACTAATTGTTAGTTAAGCATTGATAAAAACTGAATTCATCATGTATAAAGCATTGTTGTCATCTTAATACTCATTAGTATCTAGTTTATAAACAGATGTAAATGTCTTACTCAACTCATCATTAATAAGAATGTTAGTTATGGATTGGTAAATACTGAATTCATAATTTATAAATCATGTTTTTAACATGAATACTCGTTGGTAAGTAGCTTATAATCAGTTATTTTTTTCTCTTCATTAGTAAGCTCATCAATAACATGCTTAATTAACGCATTTTCAAACTTTAAATTTATTAATGCTTTACAAATGCTTAATAATGTGTACTCAATATAAAGTGTTACCAAAAAGTTCAATCGAAAATTTCTATAGGAAACAGTTCCATAGAAAATCTCTATAGAACAGCTCTTGTAGAATTTTTTTTTCTTTCTAATTTGGCATCTTTGGCCAAATCTGGGAGGCAACAAACAAAGCAACCATGCTATATTACCCTTCCCAATTGGCTTCCCTGTAGCTTAAAGGCCACTTGTATGCCACTCTGACCAGGGTTCAAACCCAGAAACTTCTGCTCCACAGCACAGTGCTTTTAACAAGTGAGCTATTCAGCAACTGGGAAAATGCTGATTGTACTTGATCCTGATCTATTTGAATTGCATTTGTATTGAGTTGAATTTGAAGGAACTGAGTGCCTTTGCTGAAAAGGAACGCCATGTTAGTAATCCTGTCAGGTGACCATGATACATGTATGAAGATGGTGGAATAAGTCTTAGCAGACCTCAAATTGTATTCAAATTAATTCTAAATCTGCATATAATCTGCAATTACAGGAATGTAAATGGAAAGGAATAATTTGACAGAATTTATTAAATTAAGGGAAAAGTTCAAAAGCTGAAATTAATTCTGTCTTCGTAAGCAAAAGAGGAACACAAGTTTTCCATTATGGCATCATAAAGTTGTAATGCCTTACATTTATATTTTTGAATTGCTGCCGAGGAAATGGAAAGAGGGTCTTCATATACCGTAACTGAAATACTGCTAAGTTGTGTGATCAGTCAGTCAATCAATGGTGTGATCAGAGAATCAATGAGTAGGTCTGTGCCTGGTACCCCGTGTGCTTATGAGCACTCCTTAAAGTTAAACTAGAAGCTACAAGCAAGCTGAGGTGGTTCGACTGTCTCTCACAGAGATGACCAGGATGCCTATTTCATGATGGCTATTAAGTATATATGACAAACTGTAGGGAGTAGTGCTGCAACATCATTTCCATTCAAAAAACTAACCAAACATTCATCTTGTTGTGGCTATAAGTCCCTGATACCCGGGATTTTCTCCAGGACAGAGCGAATGGCCTCCCGTGTATCTTTGTCCATGGCCATTCTTTATTTCGGAAACTACAATTTCAAACTAGGTGCAGCTGATACATCATGGCTCTCGGCCACGCCATGTGTTTGTTGGTTGGTCCGGCGGACTTTCTGCCGAGGTAAAGGAGGCAGAGCTCCGAGACCAGAGTAAGTACTGAAGCGAAATGAAATTAAGCAGAAGTACGAAGGCTGGCGGAGCCAGGCTAGGTGTATACTACTTTCACATGAAAAACAAGCACAATTACCTACTCTCCCACTGTTCCTGCTGAATGTGTCCAATTACGGGATTCCACCAGTCGTAAGTCCTTTTCCATATCCCATATATCCCTCTGAACCAAGGGAAAAACAATCATTGTCACATGCACCCAGGGGCCTATACGGGCTCTATTTCTTCTCTGCCACAGTAAGTCTGTTCTGAGTCTAGTGGCTCATCAGACTCAGTGCTTAACCCCGGTTTCAGTTGCATGAAGCGACTAGGGGTATTGCTACTCTCCCCGGATGGGATACTAGTCCATCGCAGGTTACTCCCCCAGCACCTCTTAGTCACATTTTCCTCACAATTTGCCGGTACCCAATTATACTCCTGGATGGAGTGAGGCACCGTGGGAGAGAAGTGTTTTGCCCAAGACCACACCATGAAAGCTGTGGCAAGGACTCAAACTCAGGACCTTTTGATCCATTGCAAATTGAGTGCCTATAGTTACTCGCTTTCATTTCAGTAACCAAACGTTTGTGTACGCATGCAAGTAGCTACAAGCATTAAGTGAAAACACAGGTATCAAGTATGGTTCACTTTTAAAAGTCAAGCCGGTGGTCAAAAAACTGGAGGCAAAAATTAGAATGGCATCAAGACCTGCAGTGTCAATGAGGTGTGAAAATTTGTGGCCCAGCCTACCACTTAGTCTTTGTGATTAACCAAATCAACTGTTTAATTTCTGTGGCAACAGGTTGAGAGTGAATTTCAGTGATTTAAAAAAAAAAGGATTTTAACTATCCTACTGTATTCCCATTGATTGGCAGGTCACCCACTTGCACTGATGTCAGTGAAGTTTTTTTTTCCCCAAAAGCATTTCACTTCACCTCTAATGTTTAGCTGGTGAATAAAATCACATCAGATTTCAAGGCATGTTTCAAGAAAAAGAAATGGTGTACAATTACCAACAGGCCCGATGATGACAGTTGGTCTAATGCTTAAAAAAAAAATTGTGATTAAACATTGTTACACACCTACCAGATGGGGTGGTGGGGTTAATCCTGGACGTGGAGGACTTGACTGGATTAGAGTACTGCAGAAACATCTGCACATTCTCAGTGCACAATGGAGATGAGGGTGAGAGATTCTAGATTTCATAAGATGTCTATTAGATTTCAATTCTTGTCAGTATGGGCCAGGTTTACTCCTCACTTGGGGCCTTTTTTGAACACAAGGCTACCCACATCGGCTGGTAAATTCCAAGTTCTGCTCTCTACAAGAACATGGAAGGCCGCGTGCTACATTAAAAAGTCCCTAAGGTCCAGAAATAGGAAGTACCAAAGAAGTTCTCCCTCACCCAAAAACATAATAAAAAAAAATAAAGACAAATTCGGAACATGTTCAAACTCAAAGGAAGCTGGATTGTACAAAGCAGGGCCTGCAAAGTACAGCAACCCCAGATCACAAAATGTCTTCCAAAGGCTTCTTAAACTGGCCAGAATTTACATTAAAGATAGGGAAGTTGAACAATACACAGACACCACAACAAGACACAAGGCTCAAACAAATCATAACTAGGTGCACACCAGACAAGATTTGTAATTTTTTCTCGAGTCAACTTTATTTAATTTGATTATTTACACACTTTCCTGCCATTTGGGCCAGCAGTGCATACCAAAAATGTCGGGATGCGGTCAATTTAAAACTACTAATGCGGTGAACTATTTGAATGATGACATGATTTGAAACAGTTGATATCCGCACATGATTGTAATCATGATTTGGTTAAAAAAAAAAAAAAAAAGCAGCATCCAGCAAAGGCGTTGTCCCTCAGGAGTGAAGACATGCCAAGGTTTGCCAATTTGCACTCAGATGCGTGGGGAAATTATTGAATAATAGGGAGAGATTTGGATATTTTCATAATATCATTGAAAGATTATAGGAATCTAGACAAATTTTTGTGTGTTCAGGGCATGGGTAGAAAACTAAGCTGTATACCTGATCGCCTGTCTCTCATAGAATACTGGTTCAAGGGCCTTCATTTATTTGAAAATGATATAACCACATGGACGCAGGATTACTTTGGCAAACGTTTGTCATGTTCTACAATGTGATAATATCCACAAATGCCAGGTACAACTTTACTATGCAAGAGCAAAGCTTTGTTAACAGTGACCATTCATTCTGTGGACTTCTCTGGGCTTGGAGGCATCTGTGTTGGATCATCATGTGATGGGAATGAGTATTATGGGCAGAAAAATCAATATTGAAGGACTATTTTGAAAAAAAAAATGAGTGAAAGGTGCTCCAGACAAAAGAAGAAAAAGACCATCCAGACCGTTACCAGCAACAAGTCTAAAAGCTATACTCTGTCGTGGTATGGAGTTGCAATAGAGCTCTTAGCAGTGGTACATTGCACTTCTGAGAAGACATCATTAATGCTGAAAAGTACACAGAGATTTTGGAGCAACAAATGTTGCCTTCAGGACAACATTTTTTCCAGGGACGACCGTGCATATTTCAACAAGACAACGCAAAACTGCATGCTGCATGCACTACAAAGGCATGGCTGTATAAGAAGAGGGTGTGGGTGCTAGACTGGCCTGTCAGCAGTCCCAACTTGTGTCCAATAGAGAACGTGTAGTGCATTTCAAAACACAATATAGGATTCATACTTGACTTTATCTGCGCAGACTTGTAACTGTGGCTTTTTTCGATGAATTAGAATTATTTAAATGCGGTTGCCATCTGTTTGTACTCATCACTCAACAAGAAGAGTTTCAAGCCAATCCAAGCGCTGAATATTCTCTTACTGCCGGTCACATTACAACTTCGTTCGGGGATGTACAAGGACTGTTTTTCTTCTACCGTTTTAGGCTGAATGAGCCTGAGGTGCCATACACATCACCTGTACAGCTGTAACTCAGTGCTTCTTTTGTCACAACCCTTGAGTCTCATTTATTGAGTCCTTCCCCTTTCCACCAACCTGTGTGCCTTTTAGACGCATTGCCTCCTGAAGTGGTTTGGTGTCTTGCGTGCTCCTCTTTCCTGCTGTAATCCATTTGTGTGCTCGTTCCCTGTGTGTTCCTGTGATGCATATAAGCCTTAGTTCTGTGTTGCAGAGCTGAATTATCATGCTTCATGCCCTTAAGCTATCAAGGATCAACAAAGGCCTATGCAAAAAAAAAAAAAAGCAACGCAACTAAACGACTTAAGGACAAAGAATTAAGAACTACATGGCACACAAGCTGGCCACAACTCTTTGTGAATATGAACTCTCAGACAAGCCCTCTGTCCTAATGTCTGAAATTCAGCATGTGACAATTGCTTACGGTGGATGTACAAATTAGACACAAGACTGAGAATTCAATTGGGGCCACCTCGAAAGGGTACCAAGAAATGTCACCCTCCCAAAATTAGTTCAGTATAAATATAGCCAAAGTCAAGATACATAAGAAAATCAAAGGGTGTAAAACTGGCCAAACCAGAGTTCACTGAGGACAATCAACCCAAGATTATAACAAGTAGTTTGTACTTCCGACCAAACAAAAATTAGGGCAAGTCTTCCAGAGCTTTCAAGTACATTGGCCTACGCCTAAACAAAAATGTGTCCAAAAAAACAAACAAACAAAAAACAAAACAGACAAAAATTATTCAAACACCACATCAGAAACACACAGGGAGCAAAATAAAGTCTCAATAATACCCTGGTACATATTCCATGTCATCTGGCAAGCAAAGTTGGGCTGAACGGCCTGTTCTTGCCATTCATGTTATGCTATGTTCTTATGTTATGTTATGTTGTTATGTTATGTTATGTTATGTTATGTTATATTTTGTGCCTGTGTCCTTTCCCCCTCACTTCCTGATTTCCCGCATTCACATTGCTTTGCTTATACTTCATGATGACCCCACAATTACAACAAGTAGCGTACTCTTGCAGTAACTCACAATCCTGTTCTGCACATATGTAATTATTCAGTTACCACACCTTCTTCATCAAGTAGTCACTTTCTTACATACTGCCACCAGGCGCCCATATTCGCAATACCAGTAGTATTGGAGAGGAGACCTTTCAAAGGCCCCCAGCTTGCAGCTTGCGTGATCCTGAAAAACCCGGCCTTCTTTTCAAACCAAAACATCACATACAGGCTATCTTGGTCCTTCCTGTCTCAACAACTTTTCTTTTGTCAAGCACCACACACTCCCCCTGCTTCCAAAAAATAATTGTTTTTTACTGATTATGGAACACCTCTGATTGAACACTATACAGTAGTTGGGTGACTCATTTGAAGACATAACACAGGAGAATGATCAAATACTTTTAATGTTGAGCTTTGCCGTCCCTGTTTCTTCATCCTACTTTTCAGAATCTTTTGCTCACCCTCACAGCTTTTATGTCACTATTGCTTTTTTCACAAATTTTCAACAACCTGTGGTGATTCACTAGAAATGTGATTGATTTCCAAAATGGCTCTTACTGCCTTTATTCGAACCACAAAAATCCCTTCATCAGTTCCATTTTCAACTCCCGTTTTCCTTTTCTTTTCCCCTATCCATCTCTTCACACTATTTGTTCATATCCAAAATCTAATTCATAAATCACAATTAAGTCAATAACCAAACAAGTTGTCCAAGTTCAAAAATTTCTGCACACAACTTATACTGCTTGTTGCTCTAAAACTGCAGCAGATTGTCTTGCTGGGTGCAGACAGGTGGAGTAAATGAAAGGAGCTGGATTACAGTTACTGCACGTGCTCAGGCTCAGAAAAGATGCTCACAGCCGGTGGCTGCTTATGTGCGTTATCACTTCAAAATAACTGGGAGGTCTATGGAATTGGAAGCGTGCATCTTACGTGATGAATGATTTGGAAGCTGCAATCAAGTAATAATTAAAGCAGTGGACAAATGCAGATCTCTGCAACAAATTTTGCTATCTATATATAAAACTTGCTTAGAGGCGTTGCCAGGATGCCAAGCTTGGGTGTCCTCTTTGGGGGCCAAAAAAAGAACCTCTAAACCAGCGTAAATGCACAACATCTTGAAACCTCCATGCACAAGGACTTCAATTCCGTACGAGAGTGATGTATACTTGGCATTTTCCGGGATGGATTTTGCAATATCGATGAGTTTGGAATCTTTTGTGAAAGTGTAATCAACTAGCCGAGTAAACAGTCCCTCCTGATCCATATCCCTGTGATTGTGCCCGCGCAGGGCAAGTTCACTAACAGTAAGAAACTGAATGACTTCATCCATGCTTTTAATGTGGCATACTTTCTTTACTATATGGGTATGACCCAGCAGATGGACAGTATTTTCACCTGTCTCTGACCGGCGCTGGTACACCTGCCATGCAACCATGGCCCTGGAGTGTGAGATGCTTGTTGTGTGTTCCTACAGTCTTTATCGAGTGCTTTTTTCCCCTTTCTGTAGCCACGTCTAGTAGATATGTCCTCACGAACAAAATTAGAACTAAATTTGTGACAAGCGAAGCAAAAGCTGGCGCCACGCAATACTGAATATTCAAGCTACACCATGGTCGAGTTTGATACAAGTTTGATATGCTTAGGATAACTGCTTAAAATGGGCTGAGATGGGCGATCCATATTTAAGTTCGGAGGAGTGGACACAGAGCCAGGGGCCTAAACATGGGGAGAACAGACGTTCTGAGCCCCCAGCATGGGTGCAGTGATGCTGGAACATGGTGCATCTACCGGTGATTCACAGGCAGTCCCGGTGTTCTGATAAATTTTGCTACCTATCAAAATATGCCACCTCGTGGTTCTGCGCTTGCACAAACCTAAAATCTTGGGCTGTTTCCTCGCTCATATCTTCAAAAATCATAAAGATAAGCTAACAAATAACAAAGTTACTATTGTAAACTGATTTTTAATGCAATATCAAGGCGAAAACCAAGACTTTATGATGCTTTGCATTACAGTAGCATTTTTTTGACTTAGGAGCAAAATTTGACAGAACACCAGACCCCGGCACGGATGCTGTGTTCAGTGGTTGAAGGGCTGCTGGTAGAGACAGCACTTGCAGGAGTGGGAGCTACTTGTTTTTTCATGAGACGCCTATGCATTTCTATTGGCAAATGTACTAAGTGCTCATGGTACAGATGTTCGAAATGTTGAAATGTGCTTATGATACAGAATTATTGTTGCAACAACCCCAGTGAGTGACTTGCAATTCCAGACTAGCTGCTAGCTAGCTGCCTGGGCTCACTCAGTAGCCAACTCAGCTTATAACCACACGAGTCAGCACACACACACACACACACACACACACACACAGTTGACAAACCAGTACACAAATTACCTTAATGTCAAACAACAAGTCTGACAAAATAAGCGGTGGAAGAAGTAGCAACAAAGGAGATATGGGTGAAGTTTTAATTCCCTGAGAAAAGCACAGACATGACCCCAGTATGAGTGAAAATGGCAACCTAAGTGAATGGGAGGGTCCCTAGTAATTCGAGAGTGCCCATTGGTTAGTTTCACTTCAGAATAGACTGGCAAAGGAATCCACGTTAAGCTCTCTCTTAATGGCTGTCTACCTCCGGCTGTGAATCGTGTGTTTGATGTCAAATGGTAGTAAATCAGTTTTTTTTATTTTTAATTTATTTTTTGGGGGGAATTTTTCCTCTATTTGATAGTCATACAGTGTAGAGAGACAGGAAAGTTGGGGAGAAGAATGGGGGAAGACATGCAGCAAATGACCCGAGCCGGATTCGAACCTAGGTCGCTGCGGGAGGGACAAAGCCTTTATGGTACGTGCACTTAGACTTAGTGAGCTTTTCGCCCACCCCCTGCCCCCCCCCTTGGTAACGCCCCTGACCTTGCTTCATTTAGGCAGCATCATCAGACAGTTAGCCAAAATGACAAACTAAAATTCCCTACATGGTTATCACGACTACGCGATGTAGCTAGCTACATATCCACAAAAACCTTTTATTTCATGTGCAGCATTGTTAGTGAAGGTAGCTAGCCAGCTAGCAAAGTGTTTTCTTAATTTCATTTTAGGAAATCATTTGACAACTAGCCAAATAGCTAGCTTAGGTTGGCTACATATTTATCGTGGCTACACTATGTTGCTAACTATGTAGACAGCCATGAAGCAGAGATATTCTTCCTCTATGATGTTTATTGGAAGTTGGCAAACAAGCTTACATTCCTCATAGCCTTTAGCTTAATGGCTCAATTGGCATTTTGAGTCCACAAATTTCCATTGAATATTCCTTAATATGTAAAGCATATTACCTGAGTGGCTGAAATATATAGATACAATGCAAAACAAAGCGGGTTGGCAAGGATGGAATCAGATTATGACTTGCAGATGAACAGAATCCCTTTCTTGGGATGTAACTTCCAAGCATGAGCAGTTACCATGACGCAGTTCCTTTAAAGGGGCTATGCCAATACTGGGCATGCACAGTTTCATTACAAAACTCATCTCTGCACCAGGCCATTGTATGAGTCTGCTGAAGATCTGTGCAGATAATGCAGTTAACCCTCCCGCTGGATGATGCTCCATAAGATGCCGGTGAGGAGGCTCACAGTTACCCTCGAGAAGATCAGGGAACTTGTGGGCCTAAGGATGAAAATCTTTCAACCCACAACTCCTCCAAATGTAACCTAAATCTTATCCTCAGAGACAGCAACATGGTAAAGCACTGATGACACACCAAATTTGAGTTCCGACCGGTTCCACTGTGTGCGGAGCAATTGGCCAAAATGGGGCTCTACTTTTGAAGCTCACTCCCTGCACATGTAGGGAGATGGTGCTCACCTGCCTCCCGCTGTGTTTGGCCCCAGTACTAGTCACCTATAGGCGACCAAGCACCTAGATTCAGTGCCCTCTCCTGACTCCTCTCTGTACAAATTTAGCTGTAGCTGGCAGCTCTAGTTAGAAGAATCACAGTTTACTCTGCCCTCTTGAATTATGAGAGTGATTTGTCCAGAAATGTAGTGGTGCTTACAGATGGTCTTGCATTTCACTTATAAAAAACCAAAATGTTTAGAGCCGCGTGATCAATCTCCAGTTTAGTATTTTGACCTCAGTCTCTGGTCGTGGAGACAGTGCGCAGGCCCTTTGGTTAGAACCCGTCTGTATTATAAAGTGATTGACACCGGGGGTTGTTAAGTTTAACTGGGCCTCAGAATGAGCAAGGTCAGATGTAACAAGTCTCTCTCAGTAGCTGAAGTGCCAATACTGCTGGTTTGAGTGGAGCACGTCAATCAAGGCCGGGTTAGAACCCCATGGCGTGAAGACGTTGGGAGATCCCTGTTGGGAGGGTGAACCTCCAGACCACCATTAGTCTGATTGGCCTGGGGGATCAACAAAGGTCAGTCAAAACATTGATTCGTCGACCTGGCAGTTTAGCAGAGATGCTGGGCAGTATAATCCACCTCTCTCTCTCTCTCTCTCTCTCTCTCTCTCTCTCTCTCTCTCTCTTTCTCCTTTTGAGTTATGTCCACTCCTAGGCCCCACTACATTAAGTGGGGGGAAAAATCCATCCCCTCACTGACTCATTTACTTGTTGTGCTGATTTACAGATGCCAAAGCCTTTCTTATTGACCAGCTTCAATGAATATTCCAGATGTAGATTTGTGAAGTAATGTGGCCATTCTCAGATGAAATATTTTAACAGTATACTTCACTTCATTAAGAGGCACTAGTTTGGAAGACATACAACAGTGGAATAACAGGAGAGATAGAAATGTAGCTATTTGATTATTTTACACAATGTAGTTTATCACTTTAATCGAAGTGAAAATGGATTATAACTGTACTAATAAGGTGCAATTAATTGGTATTGAGGGTATCGAAAGCAAAGCCTTTCCCCATTAATAATAATAGTGACTACTGAAGACCTCTTGATTAATGAATCATTTTCGGTAGCGCAATAGTATCACAGTTGTCGCAGGAAATCTTTTTAAGCAGCTACATCTGAACATAATGCAAGCTGAACAGTGACCAAAATAACAACAAATAAAGGTCTTTGGTTTCATCGATCTCTGGTGCAATCGAACCTGAGGAGCAGCCATAAGATACAGAGAATCTTCATCTTCCTCATTAAAATTACAGCAAGTACAAACATATCCTCTGGTCACTTGCGCTCCAACTTCAAACTAACTGAGCCCTGATACCTAACAGGTCTGAAAAGAAACACCTCAGCACAGCAGACTAATAAAGATCATGAATCAGAGGTCAAGAGGTCACAGATCAGTCACTGGGTGACCTCACCCCTGTTACATCACCAAGGATGTGGGAGGGGCCTAATGAGGTCATGGCACATGACTTGGGCTGACCCGTCCCACTCCCTCTATCTTACTGTCCTGCATCATCCAATTTGATTACCCCTGTGGCTATACATCTCTTCAATCACCAAAAATTACAGCAATTAAATTTTTTCTCCTTGTAGACTTGGCTTGTTGTTCAAAGGACAGGCTGAATGCAGCAAGGACAGACATTTTCTCTGAGCTTCAATGGCCCGCAGTTTGCTTGAAAATAAAATGCTCCATTCATCAAAAATTGTGCATCAAATCTTTAAAAACGTCCTTCACTTTTTAACAAGCCTTGTTTTTTAAACTCCCTTTTAGTGAAGGTTTGGCTACTATTATCAGTGATCTCGAATTGTGAGGTACACGTGTACACGGGTGCACATGACAACTGGTTTGAGTGGTGTATAGGAACACAGGTACACAAATGCACAAGAACACTGGTAAAACAGAACATAGTCAAGGCGCTGCACATAAACACAGGTATGTAGCAACAGAAGTATTAAAAAAATAACATTGTTACAAAGGAACATACAGCCATGTCAATAAATAGTCAGACATTGACAAAGTTATTGCAATTTTTAGCTTTCTAACGGGGTATATTGCAGTGAAAATTAAATTATGACTATAGGAATTGAAAGAGAGAATTGAGTGTGTATGTATAGCTGCCAGTAAAACTATTTCAATTTGTTCATTGATGATTTAACCGTCAACAAAACCAGTAGAATGAATGCTGAATTGTGTAAGGGCATACTGTTTCCTCAGATTCAGTCAAATGCTTGAAAATTCATCGGATGGCACGTGACAGTTCAGATGAGCAATGATCTAAAGCATTCCTCAAAAGCAACCCAAAACCTTTTTAGGGCAAAGATATGGAATGTTCCACTGCCATCTAACCTGAATTCAATTGCTCATGTACAGTGCCGTGAAAAAGTATTTGTCCCCTTCTTGATTTGTTTTTTTTTTGTTTGTTTGTTTGTTTTTTTTTTGCGTATTTGTCACTCTTAAATGTTTCAAATCATCAAGCACATTTTAATATTAGGCAAAGATACCCCAACTAAATACAAAATGCAGTCTTCAGATGTTGATTTCATTTATTAAGGGGAAAAAGCTATCCAAACCTACCTGGCCCCATGTGAAAAAAGTAAAATCCACATTTTTTAAGTTTAATTTCAATAGCCACACCCGGGCCTGATTACTGGCAGACCTGTTAAATCAGGAAATCACTTAAATAGAACCTGTCTGACAAAGTGAAGTAGGCTAAAAAATCTCAAAAAGCAACACATCACAACGCAAACTAAAGAAATTCAAGAACAGATGAAAAACAAAGTTATTGACATCTATTAGGGTGGAACGGGTTAGAAAGCCATTCCTAAGGGTTTAGAACTCGAGCGAATCATGGTGTGAGGCATTATCCACAAACGGCGAAAACTTCGAACAGTGGTGAACCCTCCCAGGAGTGGTTGTCCCACGAAAATGACTCCAAGTGCGCATCGACGATTCATCCAGGAGGTCACAAAAGGACCCAAAACAACATCTAAAGACCTGCAGGCCTCACTTGCCTCAGTTAAAGTCAGTGTTCATGATTCAATAATAAGAAAAAGACTGGGCAAAAATGGCATCCACGGAAGAGTTCCAAGGCGAAAACCACTTCTGACTAAAAAGAACACAAAGGCTCGTGTCACATTTGCTAAAATACATCTTGATGATCCCCAAGACTTTAGGTGAAATATTCTGTGAAGTTGAACTTTTTGGAAGGTATTTGTCCCGATACATCTGGCCTAAAACTAACACAACATTTCATAAAAAGAACATCATAACAACAGTCAAACATGGTAGTGGTAGTGTGATGTCTGGGGCCGCTTTGGTGCTTCAGGACCTGGACGACTTGCTATAATTGATGGAATCATGAATTTCACTCTCTACCAGAAAATACTGAATGAGGCTGTCCGACCATAAGTTTGTGACCTCAAGTTCAAGCGCACTTGGGTTATGCAGCAGGACAATAATCACCAGCAAGTCCATCTCTGAACGGCTTAAAAAAAACTAAAACAAAATGAACGTTTTGGACTGTCCTAGTCAAAGTCCGGACTGAACTCCGATATTGTGGCATGACCTGAAACGGGCCGTTCATTCTCAAAAACCCTCCAACGTGGCTAAAATTAAAACAATTCTGCAAAGGAGAGTGAGCCAAAATTCTTCCACAGTGATGTGAAAGACTCATTGCCAGTTATCACAAATTTTTATTGCAGTTGTTGTTGCTGAGGGTGGCACAACCAGTTATTAGGCTTAAGGGTAGTTACTTTTTCACACAGGGCCAGGTAGGTTTGGATAGCTTTTTCCCCTCAATAAATGAAATCATCATTTAAAAACTGCATTTTCTATTTACTCTGGTCATCTTGGTCTCATATTAAAATCTTTTGATAATCTGAAACGTGTGTGACAAATATGCAAAAAAAATAGAAAAGAAATCAGGAAGGGGGCAAATACTTTTTCACGGCACTGTATTTTACTTGCTGTAGATGAAACTGAGGGTAAAACACCCCAAGAACACGCAAGAGCAGACCACAGCTACAGTGAAGGCTGGTAGAGCATTACCAGTGAATGGCATAAGTATCTGCTGATGTCAGTTAAATTCTAATTAAATTAAAGGTGAAAGTCTATGATTCAAGCACATCTTGATTTTTTCACTCTAAAGTCATAACAACGGCATACAGAGACAAAGTGATGTAAATTGTGTCGCTGTCTAAATACCTATGGACGTGACTATGGGTAAGCGGGTACACAAGTACAAAGGAACACACATGAACATGTACACAAGTACACAGGTGCACATTCAAATCTGAGGCCAGTTACGTCAGTTCAGACTAAAACAGATGAGTTTCAGACTCTCTGAGTAACAGATGACCCTGAACAGTGGTTTCATATTGCGCCAAAGACTCTGATATCCCTCCTTTTACAGCTGTTCCCTCTTCACCCCATCCCCAAACATACTCCCCAGGCTCCTGTTACTCTGGGGAGCTCCTGTCTCCCGCACACATCCTGTTGAGGGACACTAGTGTTTGTGTGACAAACTACTACTGACAGGCAGCCAGTCAAATATTCATGAAGCACAGGTATGGCCAACGAGGTGTAAATGGCCGGATGGTAAAAACGCGAGAACATGGGTATTGTTATGCACACACGCACACAGACACACACATACACACACGCACACAGACACACGCATACACACAGGCACACACTCGTGCACACACACACAAACAGACAGAAGTTCACATTTACATACACACATGGCCCTTTGCTTGAATATACAATCAAACGTGTACACACAATCACTCTTTTTCACACAAACAACATACATACATACATGTGCTCTCTCTCTCTCTCACTCTCACACACACACACACACACAAACATCCACACACACATACACACACGCAAGCGCACACACACACACACACACACATACACACTCAAGAACGATGCAAGCACTCGAAGAAACCAGACCTAATCAAAACAGATATAATGCCATGGAGAGATGACCATACTTGAGTTAAGTGATAAAACAGATCCAAACCGTTCCCATTTCTACAGCTTTCACACATTTTATTTAAAAATCCATTCTGTCCAAAAACACATTTCCAGATTTTATACCAGGATAAAATATTTATGGGTAAAATATCCAGGAGCAAGAGTGAACACATTTTTACAGGAATTATTCAGTGAAGGACACGGGAGACTATTTTATGAACAAACTCGGAAATGTTATAATTTACTGTGCACATCCAAGGAGGGATCCAAGCCTTCTAGAATAATCAAAAAAATATTTGTCAACTGATTAGATTGACGCAGCAAACGAGTTTAACCCCGGTGTCAGAAATTCATTAGAGTCCCGTAACCTTACATGGATTGAGATCACAAATATGATTGAGAATGTTGTTAGCTGACATTTTTACATTGTTTCAACAGTCATTACTTGTAATTGAAATCAAGGACTTCCAGAACACGATTTTTATTCTGGAACAAATGTCAAAAACATTCAAAATATAGCCTATTCAAAGGGTCACTTCACTCAGGGTAACGTGTCGGAGGATAAGTCTCTGGGAGCTTGACGCTGAAAGGGCTGCTTGACATCATTAGTCGCCCTGCTTAGTGTCATCTCTTGTGTGAAATGTCTCTGTATTTCACTGGCCCCTAAGTGTCCCTTGACCTCCGAATTCAGGTATACAAAGACCGTTTGATTGTTCTAGAATACTACTGAAGGCAGGTAGCGAGCGGTTGAAACTGGAGGAGGACACGACATACTGAAACCTGGGTCAGGACATTGGACCAGTCACTTGACCTCCACCCCTGGGCTTCCTGCTTTGCTTTCGGGCTGGCGGTGAGGGGCATAATATTGGCAAGAAACAGTAATTCTGACTTGTTGACATGAAGCTGGTGACACAGACACGCACACACACACACGCTCCCCTGACTGTCTGTTTCTCCCTTCACAGAGTGACCAGAGCATCCAAAGTACTTAGAACGCTGAAAGTAAACCAGAGTGCCAGAAGGGTCCAGGGTCTGGAGGTTCCACACCGATGCTCCATAAGATTCTAAGTCTTTTACTTTAAATCTCACTAAGAACACTTAGCACGCACAATATAACGCCCCCTTAGCCAAATGTATTGGCTGAACTGTAAAATTCATGTGAGTAATCTTGCAAGATGTTTTTAAAGACAAGTGTTTCCAGCCATGCAAAGTTCGAAGTTTCATTCATTCCGCCTACTCTCAATTTTGCAATATTGAATAATGTGGATGTGCATAGCATAAGGCCCAAAATGTATTTAGTTATTACTTTCATGAAACCTCATCAGGGCCATGTTTACTCCTGGCAGTTTTACCCTTCCTCCCTCAGACATTCACAGCTGAGACACGTTCACTCCCAGTGGGGGGACTTACCCTGGCCTCAAGATTTTTGCGTTTTCCGTTGATCAAATATAAACATAAATGCAAAAACACAAATGCAAGATTCCAGAAAATCTGCGCTCCATACTACTACATTATTTTGCTGGTAGACCAGTAAAAACGTGAAGGATGTGACGTACAGTTCAGGAACCACACGCGAGACAGAAATCCAAAAAACGTATGCCTTTAATGGGGTCCGAGTCAAAGCCAAAATACACAGGAACTGCCAAGCCACAATACGAAATCCAAAAACAGTATCGACTAGACAGGCAGGGGTCAGAACCAGTAAGACAGATGGGCAGAGGTACAAAAACGATAGGCAAAAAGTCGTAGTCGATGGGCAAAGCCAATGGTCATACGCAGGGCATCCAAACACAGAACTCGTGGTCATACAAAAATAGGTCAAAATCCAGAAAGACAAAAACAGTACAAAAAGGGCTATGGCAAGAATCAAGGTCGGACTATCCAGTAGAAGCGAAACAATATTCAATGGCATACGAGGCGCTCTGCACAAAGACGTATTGATCAACGTTCTGACAAGAGCTGTGAGTGAAAAGACTGTTTAAATAGACAAGAGGAAGGTCACATGCTATGCAGGGAATAGGTTAATTGGATCAAACTAATTACAAAGGAAAGAACACGAGGAAGTAACTAATCACATGAAAAAGGCAAAAGCCAAAACGCAGACAGGGATCACAAGACAGCCTATAGACAGAACAAACAGATCTGGTTAGGGATTTCTAAGAGTGAGTGGCAGAACAGTGATTAGACAGGTGCAAAGAATCTGCAAGAAACACAGCAAAGTAAATTGAGTGAAGGCAAGAGGCGGAGACTAGAACAAGGCGAATGCTGAGAGATTGTTAGTCAATTAGTAGAGTGCAGCTATAAAATCCCTGGTGCTTGTTAGTAAGTTAGTACTATGTACAATGTTAGTCTTAGTTAGTAATTTAGCAAAAACAACAAACTGCTAGTATTGGTTAGTAATATAGAAAAAGCAAGATGAAGGAAGTAAACGAGAATGGAAGGAATGGTTGAAACCCAGAATCCATTAAATCACCAGAAAGTGTGGCACGCAGTACTGGAGCTGAGAGCAAACACACGACAGAAGACCAGACAGGGGGAGACAAAGTGCAATGCATGGTAAAAACAAAAACATGGTCCGGAATGTAACTGCAGGAATGGAATATGGCAAAATACAAAACATGGAAAAACTAAACTAGACAATACATGAACAAATCTAAGTAACCAAATCACAATACATAATCCAAGGCACAGTCAGACATAGCAAAGATCCAAATACAAACAAGGCAAACAGATCATGGACATGGCAAAGCAGAGCAGAATCATAACAAAATGTACTGATGAAACATCTGTCATGGCAACAAATGTCTAATTTAGAGGTCAAAACTTTTTAAAGAGAAGACCTAAATCATTGGAAAATATGAATTTTTGAGTAAAGAATACTCAGTGCTCAGAAAACTATTATTTACTGTTGTTAGTTTTTCCACAGGCTATGTAGCAGTTAATGTTATTACCATGATACTTGAAGCATTTTTTTTTCCTGTACTCTCATTAAGAAAGAAAATGACATTGAAAATGCTATATCTACATTTGGAGATATGACCCCCAAAATAAGACTCCGATGACAAACTGTATTTTTTGGCCGAACATATTCGAGTATATAGTGCTGCGAAAAAGGATTTGCACCCTCCTGATTTCTTCTATTTTTGCTTGCTAGTTGTATTTAAATGTCTCAGATCATTCAACTAATTTTTAATATTAACCTAAAACAATATGAGTAAACAGAAAATGCAGCTTTTAAATGATCAATTTATTTATTGAAGATAAAGAGTTATTTATATCTTATATCTCACATGAAAAATAATTGCCCTACGAAATTAATGACTCACCAACTTCAACCAAACATTTGCAATAACTGGCAATGAGTTTTATATTGCTGTGAAAGAATTTTGGTCCACTCTTCTGAGCAGAATTGCAATAAATCAGCCTTATTTGTGGGTTTTCTAGCATGAACTGCCTGTTTAAAATCATACCACAACACTGCAGTCAGATTAAAGTCAGAACTTTGAATAACCCTCTTCAAAACCCTCAATTTGTTTATTTTAAGCAATTTAGAGGTGGACTTGCCTGTCTGCTGTGAATCTTTGTCCTGCAGCACAACCCAACTGCGCTTGAGCTTTAGGCTACAAACTGATGGGCCGACGTTCTCCTTCAGAGTCCAACATTCATGGTTCCATCAATTATGGCAACTAGCCCTGATCCTGAAACAGCAAAGCAGCCCCAGACTATCACAGTACCACCACCATGTTTGACTGTCAGTATTTCAGTTTCTTATTATGGACTGGAATGTTAGGTAGCAGGACCCATGTCTTCCGAAAAGTTCCACTTTGGAGTTTGCAGAGTTTTGGAAAATGTGAGACATGGCTTTTTCAGCAGTGGCTTTTGCCTTGCAGCTCTCCCATTGATGCCAGTTTCGCCTAAGCTCTTTCTTATTATGGAATCGTAAACACTGACCTTAACTGATTCAAATGAGGCCAGCAGTTCCTCATAGGATAGTGTGAGTTCTCTTGGGATCTTCTGGAAGTATTCATGAAGCACTTATTTGGGGCTATGTACTCCTGAGAGAGCTCATCACTTTTCCTAGTTTTCCGCATCTGTAGATAATAACTCTCTCTGTGGTTCACTGAAGCCCCATAGCCTTGTAAATGGCTTTGTAGCCATTTTCAGACTCATAGATGTCAAAGACTTTGTTTCTCATCTGTTCCTGAATATCTTTAGACCATGGCAACATGTGCCGCTTTTTGCCTACTTTACATTGCCCGACGGGTTTTAAATGAGAGATGTTTAGATTCAACAGAGCTGAAAATAACCATGTCAAGATATGTCTTCTGAATTTGAACCCAATAATCAAATAAATGTGTTTAATTGGTTGATTTGGTAACTAAAGGGACAATGACCTTTTCACATACGGCCAGGAAGAGTTGGATAGCTTTTTTCCTTCAATACATTAAATCATCATTTAAAAACTACATTCAGTGTTTACCCAGGCTATATTGGTCAAATACTTTCATTAGTTTCATGATCTGAAACTTTGAACTGTGACAAATATGCAAAAATAAAAGAAATCAGGAAGGGGGCAAATACTTTTTCACGGCACCAATTCCCCAATTCCAAAATAGTTGAGACAAAGTGTAAATTGTGAATAAAATCATAATGCAATGATGTTCAGATCACATGAGCCAGTATGTTACTTACAATAGAACTTAGATAACATTTCAAATGTTGAAACTGAGACATTTTACATTTTAGTCCACAAAATGAGCTTAGTTCAAGTTTTCTGGCTGCAAATGTTTCAAAAAAGTTGTAACACAGTCAAAAAAGGGCTAAAAAGCAACTAAAATATAAGAGAATCAGCTGAAAAAACATTTATCAAGTAATTAAGTTATCTGGCATCAGGTATGCAACATGATTGGCTATAAAACGGATGTCTTACAGAGGCTGTCTCTCAGAAGTAAAGATGGCCAGAGGCTCTCCAACCTGTGAAGGCTTGCGTAAAAAAAATAGTGGAATACTTTGAAAACAATGTTCCTCAACGTCAAATTGCAAAGGCTTTGAAGGTCTCGTCATCGACAGTGCATAACATCATCAAAAGATTCAGAAAAACTGGAAGAATCTCCGCATAAGGGACAAGGCCAAAGACCTTTACTAGAGGCCTGTGATCTTCGGGCCCTCAGACGCCACTGCATCACTCACCGGCATGATTCTGTCATTGACATTACTAAATGGGCCCAGGAATACTTCAAGAAACTACTGTCTGTTTACACAGTCGGCCGTGCCATCCACAGATGCCACCTAAATCTCTATCATGCAAAAAGAAAGCCATTGTTGAGCATGATCCAGAAGTGCCGCCATGTTCTGTGGGCCAAGGATCATTTAAAATGGACTGTAGCCAAGTGTCCTGTGGTCAGACGAGTCCAAATTTGACATTCTTGTTGGAAATCATGGGCGTTGTGTCCTCCGGGCTAAAGAGAAGAAAGGCCGTCCCTCCTGTTACCAGCATTCAGTTCAAAAGCCAGCATCTCTGATGGTATGGGAATACACTAGTGCATATGGTGTGGAACACTTGCATGTTTTAAAAAGCATCATGAATGCTGAAAGGTATATAAAGGTTTTAGAGGAACATATGCTCCCCTCCAGACAACATCTATTCCAGGGAAGGGCTTGTGTATTTCAACAGGACAATGCAAAACCACATACTGCAGCTATTACAACAGCATGGCTTCATAGTAGAAGAGTTCGTGTGCTGAACTGGCCTGCCCGCAGTCCTGATCTTTCACCGATTGAGAACATTTGGCACATAATTAAGCAAAAAGTACGTCAAAGGAGACCCAGAACTCTCCAGCAGCTGGAAGCCTGTATTTAACAAAAGTTGGATCAAATTCCAATGGCTAAACTCAAGAAACTTGTCTCCTCAATGCCCAGATGCCTCTACTTTGTGTTAAAAAAGAGGGGATGCTACAACATTGTAAACAGGCCCATTTCCCAACTTTTTTGAGACTTGTAGCAGCCATCAAGTTTGAAATGAGCTAATTTTGTGGATAAAATTGTAAAATTTTTGTTTCAACATTTGCTATATTATCTCTGTTCTATTGTGAATAAAATAGCGGCTGGTGTGATTTGAAAGTCATTGCGGTTTGATTTTATAAACAATTTAAACTTTGTCCCAACTATTTCGGAATTGGGGTTGTATGTTCAAGAAGTTCTGATTCCAGACATGGACTCTCAATGGAAAAGTACTGGTAGAAGTATATTTCAAAGGTTAGCAGCTTTCCTTTTAGTTCTTGTCATGATCACATTTACAGTATGTGCAAAGTCACATTTTTTATGGCAACCTCCAATGAACTTTAAATGGCTGCATCGGCAGAAGAAAATAGAACTTAGGGCTAAAATTTTCCGGAGTTGTACACCTCATCATTTTCTCTCAGCTAACAGAAAAAAGACAAAATCCAAGGGTAACCTCCGGAAGTCATTATGGAATGGCCCTTTATTCTTCAAGGGGCTCAATACCACATTTTGAATTACTAATATATCCTGATATAAAGCACTATAGCAAATGCACTTTTAAAATGTTAAATGTTATGTTTTGAAAGGTTGACTGACTGAAATGAATGTCACGAAAAACTGCCAAAAAAGCCAAGACTGGAGTATGGTCCTTATTTTGGCCTAATGACCCACTTCTATTACAATTTAGAGATTAACCCCAAACTAAGAATATTGAAATCTTCAACCCATATTCATAATTTGCCTCACACAATACAGGGTTACTGAAAATCAATGGAATTGATATTACTATCTGCTTCATAATGTATAGGTAGGGTTGGGATATAGGTAAGGAAAGTCTGATCGTAAAAGGATTTTTTAGATCCTTCATAAATACAGCTAATAAACTCTGCGATCTTCCTGGATATGAAACAGAGCTCACTGGCTCTGCCAGAAGGGTGACCGTAAGCTTGGCATTGGTCCCTCTCTCTCTCACTCACACTCTCTCTCTGTCTTCAGAAGTTGAGGCACAACCTCAATCAGAGTTGGGCACCTTCTGCAAACTGAACTAGCAAAGCAGCCTCTCCCAGCTATTCCCCTTCCCCATACTCCTTCCTGCCGCAGCTTTTTCTTTCTCTCTCACTCCGAGCTCATCAGAGAGAAAAACGCCATTACCATCGCTCCCTGTTCCTTCCGTACCTATGCTCTTCTTTCCGTCTATCTACCCCTCCCTCACTCCAGACTCAGAAGAAATGAGAGCACCGTCACCACTGGCCCCTCAGAACAGATCTCTCTCCCTCTGTCTCTCTGTCTCTCTCTCTCTCTCTCTCTCCCTCCCCCTCACTGAGCAGCTCCTCTACTTCCTTCCTCTGCCTGTCTCTGCTCCCCCTCCACTCCCCAGGTGATGAATGCCTGGCCTCTCATTGATCGCGGTGGGTGATGGATGACAGAGTCGGGATGAGTGATGGGGTGCGGGGATGGTGCCAATAACGAGGGCCACACAGGGCGGGCCCCGGTACCCGAGCCTAATGCGAGGAGACCGCATTCAAACACCCCCCCCCCCAAACCACCCCCCTGTCCGCGGTGCACACACAAGCCTTGTGATGGTGGAGCAAAGAGGAGAGAGGGTGGGGGTGAGAGGGCATGTTGGTGATGGGGATAGTGCGGAGAGCTGGGAAATGATGGGGGGGGGGATGATGGATGACAAAGCAGGAAAGGAAGACGGCAGTGGAGCTCAAAATTGATACTCAGGCAAATGTTTTTGTCTGCTGTGAAAAATGGAGGCCCGCTGCTCTCATCTTACCAGAACCCCCCCACCCCCCCCCACCTCCCGCCCCCCCCCACCACATCTCGATACTCACTGCTAACCCCCTCTCCGTTCTTCAGCAGTGCTCGCTCTCCACACTCTCTCCACTGCTACACAAACCTATCAGCGCGACTCCACCTGATAATCGTCACACTCTTTTCTCTTTTTGTCTTCTCTGCATCTACAAACCCCGCCTCTCATGCCCTTGTCCTTTGTCGTGCAGCACTGCATTCACTGCAGCTGAAAGTTGGCGCTGAAATGTGGTTGATAAAGATGAGTTCAGATGGGAGATTTTGCTAGAGATCTTAGCCACTTACAGAAGTGAAGAAAGATGCATCTCAAGGATATGCACTGTGTAGTGCGATGAAGCACGTTCCAATTTTGTTGCACGAATTAGTAGATAAACCTTTAAAAACTGCCAAGTTTGAAATGAACATTAAAACAGCCATCACAGAGTCATTTGAAAATAAAAAAATTTCTAAATCACATGAACAGAGGCAGTCAAGAGGAAGGGACGACTGTTGTCATGTTTAATCTGAGGCTGTAGGATTACTTTCGTTATTTACTGACTGTGATATCGTTATAACTAGAATTACTAAGTGATAAAAATGAAGTCTATTATTGAATAGAATTAAGAGAGAATGAGAAAAATTGCAACAAATGGTCGGCCACAAGGGGCAGTAGAGAGCCAGGGTTTCTCATGGCGTAGTTGTGTTTCCTCTCTACATATAGCAGCAGTTGTCAGGGACAAATTGAGCTGTCCCTCTCCTGTAGTACCATATTCCCTGTATGACAATGGTAACCAACAATTCCTCCCAGAGATCTCTTATACTGCAGGTTTTCATTTCAACTCAAATATGGCCCATCTGCCTGTTACTTAGCAACTCAACAAGACCTCTAGCCATTGAACTCGGAGTGCATGGTTAGAGATGCAGTGAAACTCAGCAGGAAGGCAGATCTCTGGGGAAAAAATTGGTTAAAAATTGAACAGTAATGCACTGGCTGAAAGGCCAAATCAACAGATGACTGGACAAACATTTGGCATAAAAGTTAGCTGAAAAAACTCCAACAGGCCTGCAACCAACAGGAGCAAATAGGTGAGTGAGAGAGTTGCGTAGCGGAGCTTTTCTCATACAAATAACAATCAATGGGGATCCTCCAGTGGTTTTTGAGAAGCTTACAGAGATGGTTTTGCCGTATCAGCTGAAAAGTGGGTGCTGAGGTGTGTGGTGTGTATGTGTGTGTGTGTGTGTGTGTTTGTGTGTGTGTGTGTGATATCAGGCTTCTTCTACTTACATCAAGGATCAAGGGCATTACAGATGAACTTAGTTCTTCTCAGCTGCTTAAGGAGACAGCCATCTGCAGGAGAGTTATAGCCCCTGGATTAGGGCACAGCCAAGGCCCCTGCACACGGATTATGGGTGTGAGACTGGTGCAACACGATTAGGGGCTTATCCAACTGCCAGTACTTGCCACAAACACACACACACACAAACACACACACACACACACACACACACATGCACACACGCATGGACAGATTGGCACACATGCGCACAATCGGAACACATTCACAAATGCAATGTACAACGCAAGTATCAGGATCAGGGATCAAAGTGTACAGAAGCATTAAAATCCCCTGAATGGGAGAAAGTCAAGGCCGAAGAGCGAGCAATACAAGGGCAGCAAATTTGCTTTACTAAGTAATGATTCAACTGAGCAGTTGTACAAGCAAGAAAACTTCAATGAGAGCGTTATACAGCATTAAATGAACAACAGCTAATACTCACAGACCCAGAAATCAAATAAGAGGAGGCCGACATGAAATACCGTATTCAGCTCAGCTGTTTGCGCACCACTTGTGCCTCTTTTAGGGCACCAGTGACGTTAATATGCGGAGGAGGAGACTGAAACAGTATGACACACATCACATTGCAGTTATACAGTGGGAGATGTGTTCCATTGTTTTGCCGGTTGTTTCTTGTGAGGATATGATTTGGAGGCGTGGGGAAATCATTAGGATGATAATACCCTTTAATTCAAACACAAAGCAATTTTTTGATCTCCTGTTACACCCTCTTTATGGACCAGTAACAAGCCACAGGAAAATGTATAAAACCACACGGTGAATAAAAATCATTTAAAAGCTAAACTTAAACGTAAAGCTTAATTTCCAACACCTGCATGCAGCATCAATCGATTTGCTAATTGGAAATATATACCTCATTTTTTATCACCTCTGCGGATACTGCTAGCCCACAAAGACCCTGTTAAAATAATTACAGCAATGATTCGCGCATACAAATCTTATTTAAAAAAAAGCTGGTCATATACGAAAATCTTGGCAACGAAATCAATGAAAAAAAATTACAAGAAAGAGGGGGCTGTTTTGACCACTTTTCTACCACTTGAGAGTATGCCGTTTTGCGAGACATTCACAATGCGGGCTTCTGAGAATTATTTGTCGTCACGACCCCCTATACTTTTCGCAGTGTCAAGAGAAGCAGAAATTTGTAGTTGCATCCTCTCTCAAAAATTTATAAAATCTATGAATCAAGTGCTTACTCAAAACCAAGCAACTACTGGTGACAATACCCATGAACAGAAGACATTCACATATAGACCTGCACATTATCTGCGTAGTCATGATATTTTTTATGCCAGCTAAACTTTGAATGTTTCGATATTCAGGTGGGAGTTTTTATTTTTGCGAAAACATTTTAAATAGGTAAAGGATCATCTAATAAATCCGTGAATGAGTGTGTGACAAGCGCACACACACATACACACACACACACACATACAAGCAGCATCTCCACATGCACCAAGGCAAAAATATTAAAAGGAACGATTGAAAACAATATTACATCTGACAGAACACCCAAGCAAAACTGCAGTGTCAATGTCTAATTCCTCACATAATTGATTAATCTAAACACCTGAGCATTTTCCCTGATCAAAACACAATTGATTTCCTATGCAGTTGTGTCACTGATGGTTAGACCATCTCAAAACACTTGCGCGCTTGGCATATTACCAAGAAATGAGAGTTTTACAGTATACGGTGTATTGGAGATGCAATCACGTCTGGCACCATCATGGTTTGGACTCAATTAGTGCTGAAAGGTACAAACAAGTTCCTCTGCTTTGTGCTCTCATCTGACTGCACTGGCTGCTTTTACTCTGCAGTCAAAGGGCACATTTGCTATATGGTTCCTTATGTTTTTCCAAGGTATTAAATCAGAACACCCATTTGCCCATAAATCTGAATGTCCTCAATAATTGCTAGTTTCGTACTCCATCACAGTAAGTGATCACGCTGTAAAAAATCTTTAATATAAAATATGATCAAAGAGCATCCAGTAGGGACAATGAGAACATTATCAGAGCAAAAACAAAATGATCAGAGTTGATTGGTATATTTACCCCACCCCACTCCAAGGGTGATGGAAGAGGTATTGTTTTCGGTTCGGTTTGTTTCTGTGTTTGTCTGTTTGTTAAAACCAAATGGCCAGATTCATGCCAAATTTGTTATAGGGATTGCCACTGACCCAGAATAGATGCCTATTTAATTTCGTACAAGTTGGTGAAAGTTTGTGCGAGGGGCGGAGTTTGTTGTGCCTGGCACCACTTGTTTGGATCTTGTTACTGAAATCATCAACTTGTTTATTCCCTGCATTACATGAGGTCTGTTTCCCATATCATTTTGAAACTAATACAATATGTTGTACATAATCATGATATAAAATGTCTTCACATGATTTCAAACCAGCCTTGATGTGCTGCATGAAGATCTTGGCTGGGCTAATTCTTACCCATCTCCAAAGTAAATTCCATTGGCTTGATCCAACAGTCACAAACTCATCCTCCAATTGACATCCTGTTGCACTTGTAAACTCAGCAGATCCAAAATGCATGAGTGGACAAGCAACTAGTCGGTGACCCACACACACACACACACACACACACACACACACACACACACACTTCTTTTTATCTCAAATGAAACCCACCCATCTAATATCAGAAATTTGCATTCTCATGCAGTGTTATGCAATATTTAATGCATTCCTCTTTGTCAATTCAAGTCAATAAGTAAATACATTTAATTAAGGGCTTCATATGTAAGAAATTGTAAATTTATTTAATACTGCACTAGAGTGCTCCAGTTGAAAATAATGGAGTACAGTACAGTTACACACAAATATGACCGTGCATTCTCTCAGATTGTACAGCAGACTGCAGATTGTAGATACCGTTGAGAAAAATAAAGGCATACAAGTAGTATAGGTGAAAATATAAATAGCTTATTTACAACCTCTGTCAACATAATACTCTGGTTTTCATTCATATCCGTAAAGGCCCTTGTTCGTGTAAAGGTGGAAGCTGAGGACACAATTGTGAAAATGACTGCAGTATAAAGGTAGTAACCTCTCCTTGTTGGCTTTGAAGTCTTTTGTGAGCGAGCAAATAGTGCCATGCAATCGACAGATAATCCTTTAAAACAAATTAGTTGAATTGCTGCAATTGGCGGAACAGAATGATTATTGAAAACCTTAAAAACGCTTGAACAGTTATTCTATAAGTTCATAGATTTTGCCAACGGTGTATTGTACCATCAGCCAACTAGCTAAAAAACCTTTTAGGTTGCCCAGTGAATCTCCCAGAAGCTGTCCATTTTGATAATTGAATCAAATAAATGTCTCATCCCTACAGAACCTCAAAATGGATGTAAAAAATCTTTTTTTTTCACACATGCAGACAATCCGAACTCAAAAAGGGGAATATTTGGAGTGTGCATAGTTCACTCCATGCAGCCTGCACATGATACAGGACATAGATATTGAAAAAAGAAGAAGAAAAAAAATTGCATCCATTGTTTACCCGCTTGAAGGTTGAAACAGGCAGCTTTTGTGTCTGATGTTATGAATTGAATTGCAAATTCATTACCAACTGAGCCTTTGCATCTGAACGAACAAGCTTAGCTTTAGTGCTAAAAGCATTATAATATTGATGGTCATACTTGTGACACCAGAGTTTAGCGTGAGATATTTCAATGTTGGAATAGCCCGTAAAAAGGATCCAGGAGACTGGATCAAAGGACGCTGAATCTACTTGCCTGCATTAATTTGAAGTCCTCCTTTGGTCAGTTGGGTCTAGATTTCAGCTAAAATAAAAACTGTATGTTTTTGGAAATTATAATAATTTTGGTTAATGCAATAAGTATGTTTTTTTTATTTCAAGAAAACAACTGTAAATTATTGCAATATAATCCAAACAGATTTTGACAGTGAAACAGTATGACAGTAGTAAATATCAGCAGTGGCTCCCTGTATTCATGCCAACTTGTTCAGAGAAAGTGCAAAGGTCAAAGTTCACCTGTCAGGTGAGTGTCCTTCATGGGAACACAATCTGTCTCTCTGTCCTCTGGATGAAGCATACAGGCTCAGCTCAGTGACATCTACTGGTCTGCCTCCAAACCCCCCCTCCACACACGCTCCCACATGCACGCACACGCACACACACACACACACACACACACACACACCCTGCTCCCGCCCCTTTCATCGATCCATTCTCCCTCCCAGCAAAGGTGAGCCCAATGAGTAACCTGATAAACGACAGGGAATTGATTTGCACTTAATTAACAATTTGGCGGCCCCATTTCTAAACTCTCCATTTCTCTCTCTCTCTCTTTCTCTCTCCCTGGGACGGGAGGCCGATGAGGAGAGGGGATTTATGGGTAATTTATGGTCTGATCAATATGTCCTGGCCTAACATCCATAGACTGAAATAAGGAGGCTGGATGCACTGTCAGAGCGTACAGAGTAGCGAGAGACAGGATGAAGAGAGGGAGGGTGACAAGGCCCCGCAAAATTGGTCGAGGACAAGGAGCACACGCCAGGAGGGAGGAGTGTGAAAAGGAGGATTGCTTCTGAGGAAAACAAATAAATAGCTAATCTCTGGCCTTTCAATGCACACATACTCAAAACAGCCTGCAGACTCTTACTTCCTCAGTGCTGGGACATGATGATACAGCACCACCCTATCACACCAAACACTCTTAGATTATGTATGTCATACATTACATTTATACTTAACATTATCCAAACATCATCATAACATCACAAACTCTTACCGAAAGCACATATCCAATGCAAACTGATGAATGAAAGGAGTATAGCAATGTACAGTACATTCCTACGTACTTAATTCACAAACAATGAAGGCTTGTACATTCATGCTTTTTATGGCACAGATATTCACATAAATATTTCAGTGAAATTAATGACAAGCAAATCATTGTTTTAGGATGTAATTTACTGAGTGATCTTTCCATGATCATACTAGCAATACTTAGTTAAGACACATAGTCCCAATTCATTGAACTGAAGTAAGGAGCAGAGCAGGGCAATCTCATCCGAAATCAGTGCTACTGCTCTTGCGGGTCTTTGTGAATATGGACAATGCTAAACTATAAAAATGATGGGAGTACAACATTAAGGTGAAGAGTTGCATATTTTGTCTGTGAAAATATTTTCCTTTACAGTGAATATTTCTGCTTCAACTCCGATTTCTCTTAAATGAAAAATGCTGTAAGAAAAGTGGAATTGCTTCAGTTTACATGGTGTGGATCCACATTGTTGGGGGATTACAGTTTAGCTCAAAAGTACGACGGGCCAGGAATGGAAAGTCAACCTTGTGAGTGTGTGTGTATCCGTCCGTGTGTGTTTTTGGGAGGAGGGTTGCAATGATATCACTGGTGACAAAATATAGAGGAGAACTTATTCCAATCTCAGCTTGTTTACAAGCTCGATTACAGTCACATTCATGAACCAGAAATAAAATAGCACCTCTGGTCTTTTACATTATTATCAGAGGTAAATCATTTAGGCACGTAAGACAACTATACCTGTTGTCTTGTCTCTCTAACAACAGTCTCTTTTATGTGTCGAGGAGGATCTGTTTGCTGCATTACTGTCATAAGTCCAGCAGAGGCCAGTAAAGAGTACACTGAAAAACAGCATGCATACAGTTTCAAATCAATTATACTCCACCAGTCAATCCCTCATTGGGTCCCCCAACGGCCAAGTAAAAATGACCATGGCACATTTTTTCTCTCTTTAAGAAGACTTCTTGGTCAGTTTTATTATCTCTGTTTGCCGTCAAGATCTCTCTCTTTAATAAGACATCTTGGTTAGTTTTCTCTGTTTTTAACGGCAACCTGATCTGGCATAAATGTCACAGCAGAGACCTCGTTCCCAAACAACAATATCTCACATATAAAAAGACAAGGGAAAAGAGGCAGTGGGGAGGCATTTTGTCATGGTTCTTGATGTTTGTGCGTGTGTTTTTGGACATTTCTTTGTGGCTTTTGTCCCAGGACGATATCGTTTTCCTTTTCAATCAGATTCTTTACCCAGCTGGCTGATTGAACTGGGGCGGTGCTTCCCTGGACTCTATATAAGCCAGATGTTCACCACGCCTCTTTGCTAGAGTGTCTGTTTGTAGCCAAGCACTATAGCCGAAGATATCTGTAGTCAGGATTTGTTTGACTTTCTATCTTCTCGTCATTATTTGAGTCTCTTCTCCCTTTTTCCTATCTTGCTTTGCTTCTGTGTTTTGGACTATTATAGATCCTTTGGAGGCGCGAAGACTTTCCGGTGTTCTGTATCCTTCTCTGTGTTTGTTTTGTGTCCGTGCTGCTCGTTTCCCTCTGGTCGCTGCAATTGGCCTCCTACTTCTACCGGCCATTACAGCAAATATTCTTTCAGCTTCTCTGAGAAGTAGGATCACTGACTTTGGTAATTTCAGCTCATTTTTACATCATGCTGAAAAACTTACATGTCAGCCTCCCATTCCTGTAGCTAGAGTTCACATACTCTCAAACACTGTCCTTGATTATTGACAATTTCTGAGCATTCTGGTGCAATATTCACACCAACTATAAAAATGCATCATTCTAAGAGATTTGAACTTCCGTGCATAAATCTGACTCCAGAGCCATGGAATTCATTCATGTTTTAAACCACATTCAGCATATTAGAGGTCCCATTCAAAACTGCATGCACATACAGAACACACAACACTTTCATCTAATATTCATGTATCCCTTATGAAAGTACAGCAATATCTGATCACTTTTGTGTATTTTTACAGGACTTGTTGAGACTGTATTAAACCAATGACCACCAAGAAATTGATTAAAAAACAGTGTCTTGCTGTTAACTTCATTAACCCTCATCCAACCAAGGGGGACAGATTTTTTCCTGTCGCAGAAAAACGTTAAAAGATATGATCTAATGGTACTAGGTAATTGTTTATTCATAATTTTTGCTCATTTTCATGAAAAATAATGAGGGTACCTCACCCCCCAGGGGCGGTCATGTTGAGGACCCAGGGCCATGAATTTACTCTGGGGAACATTTCACTGAATAAATCAGTAATCTTCATCAATCCTTTTGTTTGATTTCTCTTCCCAATTCTTCGTAATGAAGAACACAATATTTGGTACAGTAAGGATCTGGGTGCCCTTCAAAAGATGCATTGCTGCTCATTCACCCGTGGAAATGAATCCATATTTTAGGCATCATTGGAAAGAGCTCAATCAGCCCTTTCCAACGACATATTACACTTAAAAAAATATTAAGCTTTTTTCATTAAAAAATCATGATTTTATTAGGGTATACTTTTTTTTAAACACTCTATATAATGACGTCATTGTGACGTCACAGTGCTGAAGTTTGAGACGTTTGATTCTTGTTTTGAAAGAGTTGTTTTGAATGTACCAGACATATTACTGATATTATAAGCCTTGTTCTATCATAGGGAAAAACAAAGTAAAGAAAATGTGAAAAATGTTCAGAAAACAATTTGTTTTCCTTTTGTGTGTGTTTTCCCAACATTAGTTATTTATGACATCAGAGTAATGTCAAAGTTATGTTACTCATGAGTTTATAACATTTATAACAATACTAAAACATTATTTGTTGAATCAGTAGTTCTAGAGGTGACAGAAAGTTACCTATTTTCAGCTAAAACTATTAAATATATTAAAAAACATGGATTTTTGTCAGAGAGGACATCTGCAGCCATACAGTGATACCAAACAAGATTATGTTTATCGCTTAATTTCGCAGTAATCGGGGGGGGGGAGTGGTAACCACCCCCTCCTTGGGTGGGGTTGTAGTAGAAAAACCCTTGGTTGGACAAGGGTTAATATCTTAGGTAATATCCAAATGTTCTACTCATCTCACGTGATGGTCTGGTGAATGTTTTTCACACATTTCACACAAGGCGAAGGATTTTCATTGATACTGTCCCCACTTTGACTAAAAAAGGTCATTAATATTGTTAATATTGTGAAATTAAAAAGAAACTGTTGTGTGGCTGAAAGGAAATGGCAAAAAACTGAATGACATGTCTATTATTTTCCTGAACTTCTATGAAACTGCAAAAAATAAATTAGTGATGGCAGACAAATACACTATTCTAAATTCATTAACGATAATAAAAACAATCCAAAAATTCTCTATTCAATAATAGTCATATCAACCCTACTCCATCAAAAGCCAGCTATTAAATTTTCATATTAAACTGTCAAGGGTTAACAGCATAGTTTAGGGGTATAATAACCAGTATCAGGAAAGTGGAAAGTCAACTAAGGTGTGATTCTCAGGTGCTAGGCTGCTCATTCTCATGCATGTGAAGCCACTCCCGCCATTCTTGTAAGAAGATACAGAAATGCTCAGTCATGTTGTGGTGTAGCTCAACTAGTGCATATGAACACTTGATCCCATTCCTACCAATCTATTTCAGATCATTTTTAACAGCCTATCTAATCATGTTACTTCCCACTGACAGACTCTACCCAACCTCACTCAAGATTGCCATTATGAAACCGCTTTTGAAAAAAAAGAAACGAACAAACCTTGACATTACAGTCAAGACTGATCTTAGAGTTTGGGGATCCACCTGGGTAGCTGTCTTATTTGGCTCCTAGAGAGTAGGTAATTTAGAATGTAATGCTCAGATGAATTATACTTGTGGTCAAGGAGTTTCTGCTCCCAGAAATGTATAGTTTTAACCCATAGTCATTTTTCAATTCTCATTAGTATTTTTTTTACAACTTCAATGCTGAATTTTCATGAAGATTTTTTATGTTTGCAGCCCTGTTTCTCTTCAAAAATCTTGAAAAATGCTTCAAATGCCTTGACTCAGTTGAGCCATTGCCTTCCTCTCTGTGAAGCTGCAATCATAGATTATAAAGCCTTGAATAAGGTAACACATAAATAGCCAGATTTGGCTTCTGCGCAAAGGGGTAAATAAATTGCCTTTGAGTGTTTCTTGTTGTCTGTGCCCCTGTTGTCTGATTGTGCTTTTTATATTTGTTGTTTTGCATGTATTTCATGTTCTGCATTTTGTTTGATTTCGTGTTGAGCACTTTGAGTTGCATTTTGTGCATGAATAGTGCCATACAAATAAAGTTTGATTCATTGATTGAGCACCCTTTGCTCTTGAGACAACAAAATTTCTGAAGAAATAACAAATGAATTTTGCGGGAAATGAACCGCCACAAATCCCTGGCCACAAAGGGGGATGCACAATGCGAAAGGCCTGATCTTGGAGTGATCCCATTAATGGGATATGAAAAAAATCAATGAAGATTAAAAGCTGCACCTGCTAAACTTTTGATCAGTGTTTTTCAGTTGGTTTAGCCATGTGAGCTGGGTGTGTAGGCTTCAAAGCACCATGCAGGCAGTGTCCCTGTGCTTTACTGTCCTTCTATAAAAGCTTTTAATCGCACATCTAGTGATGTGGCACAAAGGTCACTGTGGCCATTTCTTGCAAGGTTGCTTCCATTTTCTTTATGTTTGGTTTTGCTCGCTCGACTTACGCAGTTACTCATGCAGACACACACCCACATGCACACACACAAGCACTAACATAAATTCACAAACGCATATATACACATGCACTCTGACACATACATCTGTGTACACAATCCTACGAGAAAAAATCTTGCATGATTTCTCCCCCAGAATACTGGCAATGATGGAGGATTTTGCTAATGATTTGACATGATAAAAAAACGCCATCTGTCAGTCCCACCAGAAGTAAGTCCACCTAAAGAGGCCACTGAATTTTTCACACAGGACTAGTGTTGTAGCCTTTCTACATCCATACTTCCTGTCTGCACAACAAAATAATAAATTAAATAGTTACTCCTTTCCCTTGGTAACAATATGCTTCAGAATCCAAACCTACACCCAAACCCCACTTGCCACTATTGTAATATTGACGGAATAATCAATTGTTTAAAAGAATTAGATTAGCAGGAAAGAATCCCACAGGACAAATAATAAAATCCAGCTCACAGGAGACAGTATCTGCCTGGACACTACACCAGCTCCATGTCCAAAACAGCACCCAAACTAGTGAATCTTCAAAATACAAACTGTCAAATAAAGATACCGCCCACACACTGCCAACCCAAAAACAGACTGTTTCGTAAAATTGAGTTGAGTTCATCTTATGAAAAGGTTAGTGAGTAGACCCCATTCCCTGAAAAAATCAATTGCTTGAAATCCTATATTAAACATATTGCTTATGTTTTCCTATGCACATTTTGCACATTTCAGAGACTAAACCAAACCTTTTGGGATGCCCAAAGAAAAGAAGATGAGGAGTGGTCTTTGAGCCCAGTCGCTGTCACACAGACCAAAAAAAAAGCCTTTCATTACAAGGTAGACATTGTTCAATGAATCATCCCTGCCCATCCAAAAACAGCATGGAGCGTGCATTGGACTGTCGGCAAAGTGTATTTGGTAGATGGTACATGTTTTGTGGACACAGTAGTTTTGAGCATGACCAAGTTCAGCACAACCATGAAAACGTGGCAACTTGGCTAGCTATGGAAACTATAAAATCCAGTATATTCCATTTTCTGTGCTTATACAGTAGTAGGAGAGTAAACTGTTTAAGACCCCGCTCCAGGATCATCACATCTGGGTCATTGTTGTCACAGGTTCTGTTTATCCGGTGGGTGCAACTGGTACTTTATGGCGGGGTATAGATGCAGAAAAGTTTAACATAGAAAACAAAACTATGGGGCTGCTAGTGATCCCAAACTTACTGTTTCACTCTCAACCCAAACTCTGAATGGTATTACTTTTATGGCAATGACATCGGCACAATGACATTGCCAGTGAGGCCACAGTAGCTGGTGTTAAAGCTCACACATCTGAGTTGATGTGATAAATCACAAGGATAACTGCTGCAGCACGAAGATCACCTCTGAAAGTGGCAGCTTTCTAAATTCTAGCAGTTGTAAACCATTTGACGGTCTGGATACAGGCACATTTGTATTCCATTTTGCTTCAAAGCTTATGGCTCTGAGACTCATGGCCACAGGATAAGGATTGCATTGCTCTATTCACACAAAACTTTGGCAAACTGTCTTAGAGGGCTATTGCTGGAGGACAGACCAGCAATCAGTGAACTAACAAACCAATTTTAAGCAATTAAGCTCATACAAACCAAAGCCTAATTTCCCAAAATAATTAATATTATTTTGTTCTTATTCTCCTTTGTCATGATTATTATTATTATTATCTTTTTTTTTTTTGCAGTTATTTCCTATCAAGCTGCTGGGGGGTAACATCAAAATTAGCAACAATAGATGAAATCTGGCACATTCTACTGTTATAGATATTAATGAGCATTGTAACTTTAAAATGAATAACAACAAATTTGAATGTATCATATTTCTAAACATATTTAAAAAATTTAAAAATAGAATTAATACTGAAAAAATAACCTAAAATCTTTTGGAATTCACAATGCTGATATACTTTTGCAACCAAAATTATTCAACCCCCATTGCAAATTGGGTTTAATAGCAAAATTTACAAACTTTCAGCTGTTTGTGATAAACAGTTGAAACAAGAACATTTCAAATCGCTTAACACAACTGATATTACATGTGGTTTCTCCAAATTTAACACAAAATGTCATTTTTAATGACTATTGCAGTCTCAGAATTATTCAATCCCCCAAATAGGATCCCTTATAAGAGCGTATTTGCAAATCAGGTGTTGTCTCAAGCACACCTAATGCAGCTAATCAAGAGCTTAATTAGTTGAATCAGGTTTGGTTGTGATAGAACACATCAAATACTTGCACTCGCTAGGGGTTTGTCGACAGTAACATTTGATTGGATATTAGAAATATGGCTGTCAAAAGAATTGTCCAAAAAGTTAACAGAGGAGATCGTTGCCCGGCACAAACAAGGAGAAGGATACAAAGAGGTAGCACAGGCACTGAATTTTCATAGAAATATAGATGGAAGCATTGTCCACAAGTTCAGAGTTAAAGGAAGAGAGGCTACAGCACCAGGCTGTGGCTGTCACCAGATTCCTGAGGAGACGGGTGGTCAAAAACATGACACGACATGACACCACGACAGCTGGTCAAAGGCTGAAGCCTTTAATAATAATTTCTCTTCTAGCTTTTCTAAGCCTGAAACTCCTATTATTTTTCCAGACATTCCTTGTTATGTAAATCGTGATATGGAATACTTTAATATTCTACCTGATGATGTTTGTTCCTCAATAAAAAGGATTGGGCCTGTGGCCCTGATGGAATATCACCTTGTGTATTGAAGCCTTGTTCTGAAGAGCTTAGTTTTTCATGTCGCTCCTATTTAATATGTCCTTGCAATTAGGTAAGTTACCAGTTGAATGGAAATTAGCTAATGTGGTCCCGGTATTTAAGAAGGGAGATAAGCAGAGTGTTGCTAACTACCGGCTAGTGTCTTTATTATCAATTGTGTCAAAGGTCATGGAGCATTGTGTCTATAATAAAATCTTCCCTGTTCTACATCCTTTGATCTCCTCATGCCAGCATGGTTTCATGAACAAACACTCGACAGCCACGCAGTTGACTCAAACTCAGCATCATCTGAGTCAAGTCTTGGACTCCGGTGGTCAAGTCAACGTGGTTTATTTGGATTTTAGTAAAGCATTCAACACAGTGTCCCATGACGTACTTCTTTACAAGCTCCAATCTTTTGGGAAGGGGGGCTGCCTCTTACAGTGGCTTACCACCTATCTTTCTAAAAGGAAACAAAGGGTTATTGTCAAGGGGATTGAGTCGTCCATTTGTGATGTCACATCCAGCGTACCGCAAGGGTCTATTCTTGGTCCCTTATTATTTGTATTGTTTATAAATGATTTACCCTCTGTTCTTGATAAGAAGTTTCTTTATACTATTGTGAATATATCCCTTCAGATACTCAATGACTCAATGGTATCTAGCTTTAAGTCAAGCCTGCTCCTGAAAACCCCCAAGGTCTCTGCCTCAACAACATAGTCAGGCAAGCTATTCCACATTGAAATTACTCTTTGGGTGAAGAAATATTTCCGATTATCAGTGCTAAATTTACCTTTGGTCAACTTCCATTTGTGACCCCGAGTTCTACTCACAACACTTGGTCGAAGGAACCCTATATAATTCACTTTGTTAATCCCTTTAACATATTTAAAGACCTCAATCAAATCACCCTCAGTCTCCTTTTCCTAAGACTAAAGAGATTAAGGATCTTCAGCCTCTTCTCATAGCTTTGATCTTTTATACCTGGAATAAGCTTAGCTTCTCTGAACTTTCTCTAGAGCCTCTATATCTTTCTTAAAGTATGGTCCCCAGAACTGTACACAATACTCCAGATGTAGCCTGACGAATGTGTTGTACAAAAGAAGCATCACCTCCTCAGATTTGAACTCAATACTTTTGGCTATGTATCCCAGCATCCAATTGGCTTTTTTAACTGCTACGGCACAATGGCTAGAGCCTGTGAGGGTTTGGTCAACAATCAATTCCATATCTTTCTCGTGTACAGCACATTCCAGTTTTAAACTTCCCATGAAGTCATCCCGTCTAATGTTTTTATGACCTACGTGTACAACTTTACATTTTTCTACATTAAATTTCATTTGCCACATTTCTGCCCAATTCTGGATTCTATCCAAATCATCCTGAATCACTTTAGTGGACCATAAACTATTTGCCAAACCCCCCAATTTAGTATCATCTGCAAATTTAGCCAATCTGCTCTCAATATTACTATCAAGGTCATTAATGTAGATGAGGAACAGCAGGGGCCCCAACACCGATACCTGGGGGACGCCACTCCCCACCATACCTAGCTCAGGTGTCTGGAAATACAGTGTCGTGAAAAAGTATTTGCCCCCTTCCTGATTTCTTTTCTTTTTTTTTGTATATTTGTCTCACTTAAATGTTTCAGATTATCAAAAAAAAAAAATGAGATAAAGACAATTCGAGTAATACAAAATGCAGTTTTTAGATAATGATTTCAATTATTAAGGGAAAAAAGCTATCCAAACCTACCTGGCCCTATGTGAAAAAGTAATTGGCCCCACTTGTTAAATCCTGAAATAACTGTGATTAACCACATTTTTTTTTAGTTCAATTTCACAAGCCACACCCAGGCCTAATAACTGCCAGACCTGTTGAATCAAGAAATCACTTAAATAGAACCTGTCTGACAAAGTTAAATGGGCTAAAAGATCTCAAAAAGTAACACATCAGGCCGCGATCTAAAGAAATTCAAGAACAGGTGATAAAAAAAGTAATTTGGCTAATCCAAATTCTTTTTTCTCGCTCTTAACCCTTTATTTCAAGTGCACTAAATAGTAAGATTTCCCTCAAGGACAAAGGGGTAGTTTTGAGGGGAAAGGAATTTCACCAAGAATTGGGACGCCACTTCATGCAAATTTGCGTAACACGGGACAACAGGTGACCACCATGACTGCGTGGCGTTTACATTCTATCAAGTCATCTGTATCGGTTTTGTACACTGAACAATAGCCAACATTATACAGTTACCAACTCATTGCATGGCTTGCCAGAGCGATCATTGTAACTTTGAAAGTTGACATACACAGCTACAGCTGTCGTGGTATGTTCGCATTCACAATCACAATCACAAACCAGGTCATGTCACGACACAAATTTCACAGAAATTGGAATATAAAACGTGTAAAATGCAGGCATGCTCGTTACGCATAACAGTAACATTAGCCAAATGCGTGCAGCATTACTGCTATACAGAGAAGTCTGTGGATATCATGCTGGCTACAACGAAAATTAGCGATTTTCAAACATTCATATTCCAAATCAACACTTACAGATAAAGGAAAGGTGTATACCCACAAACATAACACATTCCGACATGTTTTGGATTTTTTGCATGTATGCTTACGGAAATAGTACTTTGAATTTTGCAATGCTTCTGGAAAAGTCGCCCAGCTTGATACTCTCGCAATACATCCTGTGAAATTAATTCTTCCCCTCAGTTCGTAGTGAGCATCGCCCGGCCCTCACAATTAAGTGGGAATTTTAAAGGCTTGAAAGGACTTCCCTTAATCATCTTACAGTTTGGGACACCCTTGCCCTTCGTGGGAACGTGCAAATATTAAGGCTAGGGTCAATTTTAAGTGGAAGTGTGGGTTTTTTGACAGACCCATTGAAATCTATCAGTCTGGAGAAGGTTACAAAGCCATTTCTAAGGTTTTGGGACTCCAGCAAACCACAGTGAGAGCCATTACCCACAAATGAAGAAAACTTGGAAGAGTGGTGAACCTTCCGAGGAGTGCCCGGTCCACCAAAATTGCTCCAAGAGCGCATCGACGACTCATCCAAGAGGTCACAAAAGAACCCAGAACAACATCTAAAGACCTGCAGGCCTCACTTTCCTCAGTTAAAGTCAGTGTGCATGATTCAACAATAAGAAAGAAACTGGAAAGAAATGGCATCCCTGGGTGAGTTCCAAGGCGAAAACAACTATTTTCTATTATTTCTATTTCCACAAGTTTTTAGTGAACGGTGCCTTGACAGCATTTGACATCCTCAGCATCATGTAAAGCCACAATACGGCTACGAACAATCTCAAAGAGCTCCCTCCATTGTGCCATTGTGTGTAACAATGTGACACTGCTCAAAGTTCATGCCACCTTATATACTGGAACAACTGACCATCAAAAGTTAATTTTGCAATAATGTTGCTTCAAACCAGCTTAAACAAATTGCTTAGCATCAATAGTCATGGAATGAGCCTTTGAACATGCATTCAGGCTATGCAAGAATCAAAAAAAAAGTTTGCAACACCTTTCAATCATGATAAAAAAAAAATGTTTTCAGTGTTTTTGTTTATTAGCCGTAAATTTACCTCAATATACTTCTGGGAATTATTTCTTTTGTTCTGACTGCCTCTAATCATATTTTTTTGATACATTTTCACCACAAAATTATCGAGAAGTAATATATTAGGACCCATTTTAGAGGAAAGTGGTGATGTATTAATCAACACTGCACACTACTGTAAGAAGTGAAGCTGAAAATCGTCTTACTCACAGTTTACCCTAAAGTTCATCTCAGTTGATAATATTTATCTTTGCAAGCAATCTCTTTGATCATCCCTTTTTAGAAGTTTTTTTTTTTTACCTTAATCAATGTTCAATTTATTTTATAACTGGGCACATATCAAAATGACTGTCATATAATGTGTAAAAAAAAAGGTGTAAAAAAAAAAAAACACTTTCTTATGGTTGACTAACATTTCTTTTCACATTAATGTACAACTCTTTCTTTCTTTGACCGTCAGTCCGTTCAAAGCTCTGTTTGTCTGTCTGATCTGGTTTCTGCATGCTTGTTTTTATGCCTGTGAGGATGTAAATCCAGGAGTACTCATGCGGGCTGGACAATACCTCCTTATGAATTTTATGTAAAACAGACCCATAACTCTAAGCCCTGATAGAACATATGACTCTGTGTAATTTCATTACATTAAAGTGTGGTGTGTTTGTAGGGAACCAAGAGGAGATGTGGGGGTGGGGGTCTTGCGATTATGAGCGGTGCGTGCATGCATAGCCGAGACATGGAAGGATAGGGGGAAGAGGGAATTATTAAAATGACCGTAAATGCACAGAACCTGTTTTCCTTCCAAACAGGAGAGACACATTAAATGAAGGAAACCCCCTTTCTCAGATATTGCAGTAATCCAACCAATAACAGAAGCTGAGCAGGTTGGATTTAATGTGCAGGATTTATGCAGGTGGGAGACCATAAATGCAAAAAGCACAATTTCAATAATTGTAATATTTTAAGAAATGAGAAAGGAGGGGGGATTACTTGACCCTTTTGTGATCTCCAATCGACCTTAATAGAAGCAAAAATGACCATGGGGAGAACAGAGTAATACTGTGTTGACTTTAATCCATTCCTTTACATTTGATTTTGTCAGTAAAATATAATAAGCAAAATGTGGTTTGGCCTGCTTTATGTAATGGAATGGGCCCTTTCAATTCTGTGTGTCCAGTTTACTACCATGACTTTAATGCCGTGAATTTATCTCCATGTCTCTCTGCATAGTCCATACTTTGAAGGTTTTAAAGCACATTCTGTGATTGTTGAAAATAGTTTACCTGCTCGAGAGTGTGTCATTTATTTATTTAAGCATGTAATAACAAACATATCCAAGAAGTGCACCATGCGTGTGATTGCGTGCGTCTGTGTGAGTGTGCAAGTGTGTTTATGTGTGCATGCTTATTTGTACGCGCGTATTAGTGTGTGTCTGAGCATGCATGTCCACATGTAGAACAGTGCCCTCTGATGAGTGAATGTGTGAGTATGTGTGTTGTGAGTGTGCGTGAGCACTTGCATGTGCATGTCTGTTTGTGTGGCAGCAGGTTTTTATGTGTGAATGCATTTTTGTGTGTGTGTGTACGCGAGTATGAGAGTGCCTTGTGTTTGTGTGTGTGTGTGTGCGCGCGCGCGTGCACTTGTGTGTGTGTGTGAGTGTGTGTGTGTTTGTATTTGTGTGTGTTTGTCCCTCAGAAGTGAGCATTGGTTTTCTGCCCTCGCTTGAATCTGCACTGTGGGACCTTTGAATCTTTCCTTTGATTCTCTCCACTGAGAAGCGTATTTGTCTTGCTTGTCCTTCTGAACTTGGAATTGTCCCTCCGGATTAACCTCTGAACTGACTGTGGGATGGGGAGATCAAACAGCCCAACGAACGGCAGGGATCTGCGACAGGGATTTAAATGTGAATCAGGGCGACTCTGTGAGCCGTATTAGCACAGGGTGCACGCAGCATAAACCCCACACATGCTTTCTGGACTCATGCTCTACTGCGCTTATAAAACCCCATTTCTGAAATAGTTGGGACGAAGTGTAAATTGTGAATAAAATCCAAATGAAATGACTTTTAGATCACATGAGCCAATTTGTTATTTACAATAGAACATAGATAACGTTTCAAATGTTGAAACTGAGACATTTGACATTCTTTTCCACAAAATGAGCTTATTTAAAATTTTCTGGCTGCAATAGGTCTCAAAAAAGTTGGGACACAGGCAAAAAAGGGCTGAAAATGGAATTAATATACAAGAGAATAAGCTGAAAGAACATTTAGCAAGTAATTGAGTTAACTGGCATCGGGTGTGTAACATGATTGGCTATAAAAGAGATGTCTTAGAGAGGCTGAGTGTCTCAGAAGTAAATATGGCCAGAGGCTCTCCAACCTGTGAAAGCCTGCGTAAAAAAGTTGAGGAATAAATTAAAAACAATGTTCCTCAACGTCAAATTGCAAAGGCTTTGAAGGTCACATCACCGACATCATCAAAAAATTTAGAGAAACTGGAAAAATCTCGTAAGGGATAAGGCCGAAGACCTTTACTGGATGCCCATGATCTTCATGCCCTCAGATGCCATTGCATCACTCACCGGCATGATTCTGTCATTGACATTACTAAATGGGCCCAGAAATACTTGAAGAAACCACTGTCTATAAACACAGTCCTCCGTGCTAAATCTCTATTATGCAAAAAGGAAGCCATTGTTGAGCATGATCCAGAAGTGCCGCCATGTTCTGTGGGCCAAGACTCATTTAAAATGGACTGTAGCAAAGTGGCAAAGTGTCCTGTGGTCAGACGAGTCCAAATTTGACATTCTTGTTGGAAATCATGGGCATCATGTCCTCCGGGCTAAAGAGGAGAAAGACCACCCTTCCTGTTATCAGTGTACAGTTTAAAAGCTAGCATCTCTGATAATATGGGGATGCATTAGTCCAAATGGTGTGGGACACTTGCATGTTTTAAAAAACACAGTGAATGCTGAAACGTATATAAAGGTTTTAGGGCAACGTATGCTCCCCTCCAGATGGCATCTATTGGCGAGCTTAGTTGAGCTGAAAGGCCTGTTCTTGCCATTCATGTTATGTTGTGTTAGGTTATTCTTGGGAAGACCTTGTATATTTCAGCAAAACCACATACTGCAGCTATTACAACAGCATGGCTTCATAGTAGAAGAGTCCGTGTGCTGAACTGGCCTGCCTACAGTCCTGATCTTTAACTGATTGAGAACATTGGTGCATAATTATACAAAAAGTCCATCAAAGGAGACCCAAAACTCTCCAGCAACTGGAGGCCTGTATTAAACAAGAGTGAGATCAAATTCCAATGGCTAAACTCAAGAAACTTGTCTCCTCAATGACCAGATGCCTCCACTCTGTGATAAAAAGAAGAGGGGATGCTACACCATGGTAAGCAGGCCCCTGTCCCAACTTTTTTGAGACCTGTAGCAGCCATAAAGTTGTAAAATTTCTCACTTTCAACACTTGCTACTTGTTCAACTACTTGTTATCTCTGTTCTATTGTGAATAAAATACTGGCTGGTTTGATTTGAAAGTCATTGAGTTTTGATTTTATTCACAATTAACACTTTGTCCCTACTATTTCGGAATTGGGGTTGTAATTACATGCAGTAAACACAGCAAAAGCCTGAAGCAGTTGGAATGATAGGTGAATCGATTTTAAAAGCGGAAGTTGAGGAGTTGACCCCTGTGGAATTGAATGAAACTTGGCATAGGTAGATATGGGTGTCTCACGAAAAAAAGCCCAATTTTTAGGTCCGTATCTCACTTTGCCTGTCAGTGGCCCCACCTGGAAGCCACTGAAGTGGCTCAGTTTTGTCATCCAAAAGCTGTTTACACCACATTTTACATCAACTACCATGACTTAAGGGTCCACAGTACCAAATATGTAATACTTTTATCGTGATCTGTGACACATCATCATCACATCAGAACCACATTGTGGCCAAGCTGGGTAACTACATTCTTTCGCCGGAATTATTTGAAAAATAACAATAAGAATTCAAAATTGGAATGGGAACAAAATAATATCCCAGACATATACTAATCTAGAATGCTTTATTATGTTTTTACTCACAACAAGACTATCATCTTCAGTGAATAGTACCTTGATATCTTGCTGGGTTAGTGCAATGGATGGGGTAAAGATGGTCAAAATTGATTTTTGGTACATGTTTGCGGTATATTTTCTCAATTACCCAGATATGTACTGAGGTAGTAAATGCACTTTATTGTACGGTTTGAACTCTATTTTCAGGAATACCAAGCGTTTCTTTGGTACTATCTACACTTTTCAAGCTAGAGGGAGCCAAATTTGGAGGAAAACTTAAAACAGACCTTCACATAGTAGATTGTGCCCATGTTTAGGTGGCATTATTTTGTTCACCCAGCAAGATAGAGATCTCAAATTCTCTGGATACATAGTCCATTTGGGGAAAATTAGAGCATTAATAAAATCTCCATGGTAGTATTTTCAGTGTAGCTGATATTCAACAGCAAATGTCAAAAGATTTCAACCCCAGGGGGTGCTGTAGGCTGGATGCAAATATTGGCAATATCTCAAGTAATGTACAAAAAAAATTGTTTTTAATTGTGATGCACACGGCTAGTTTTCTCTGAAAATGGAGAGTTTAGTTTGATACTATGATGGGTGGATAGCTATCTGACTAAAGGTGGTGCCCTAAAGAGCTAATGTTCATCCAACCTAATATTCCATATTCCCAGACATATACCAAAGCTCTGTCTTTTGAAATATATAAAGTACATGCACAGTTATACATAAAATTCTGTCCAGAGTTTTATTAATCTTGTATTGATGATGGGACAGTTGGACCGCTGGGTAAAGTCTTCATGAGAACATCCCCAAGATTTTCAATTGGGTGAAGGTTTGGACTATGCGGTGGCCAATCCATGTGTGAAAATGATGTCTCATGCTCCCTGAACCACTCTTTCACAATTTGAGTCCAATGAATTCTGGCTTCATCATGTTGGAATATGCCTGTGCCATCAGGGAAGAAAAAATCCATTTACGCAAAAACCTGGTCATTCAGTGTATTCAGGTGACCTCATTTTTTTGGGCACATATTGTCGCTGAACCTGTACCTGACCTACTGGAGCAACCCCAGATCATAACACTGCCCCCACAGACTTGTACAGCAGGCACTAGGCATTATGTGTGCATCACTTCATCCACCCCTCTTCTAACCCTCATTTTTAGCCAGGATATTTTATTCACAATGGGAGAGTGAAACCACAGGTAAGCTTACTCAAGCACTTCTCGAAGATTTTCAATTGGTTAAGATTTAGACTCTGAGGTGGCTGATTTACGTTGTAATGAATGAAAATGATTCCTCATCCTCGATCAACCACTCTCTCACAATTGGAGCCCGATAAATCTTGGAATTATCTTCTTGGAATATGCCCGTGCCATCAGGGAATTAAAAGACCATTAATGGGTAACTGGTCATTCAGTATATTCAGCAAGTGTCCTGAATTGTGGCGGAACAGTGCTGAGCCTAGACCTGACCAATACAAGATCATAACACTGCCCCCAGTGGCATGTGCAGTGGGCACAATGCATGACAGGTTCAACACTTCATGGGCTTCCTTTCTTACCCTAATGCTCCCATCACTCTATAACAGGGTAAATATGGACTAATCAGACCACATCACCTTTTTACATTGCTCCAGGGTCAAATCTTCATGATACCTAGTAAACTGAATCCTTTTTTCCGATAAGCCTCATGGTTAAGTGGTTTTCTTCAGGCCGCACAGCTATCAATTCCTAATCCCTTGAGTTACCTTCACATTGTGCATGTGGAAATGTTCTTACTTTCACTATTAAATATAGCCCTGAGTACTGCTAGTGAATTTTTTAATGATTTCCCTCGATGTTAAAGTGATCTCTGATCACAATCATTCAGGATTTTTTTACGACCACATTTCTTCCTCAAAGCTGATGGTTCACCACTGTCCTTCCAGCTTTTATGTTGCAATCTTAAGTTGGACCAAATGAACCCAATTTTAGTATATACAGCTTCTGCAATCTCTGTTGATGTTTTCTTTGCTTGATGCAGGCCAAAATTTGAGTAAAATCTTTACCTCAATCACAGGACATGTCTGACATGGTTGTTTAAGAAATTGGAAGCCACTCACTGCATCTGTTTGGATTAAATTACTTGTTGTCAGCTGACATATTATACATATTAATCACTGCAATAATTACCCATGTGCTTAGTTAAATCCAGGTGCTGACTTTTTTTTGGCCAGGCAGTGTATTACTGAGGTCAGAGCAGTTACAAATTGCGATGTCTTAATTTTACAGCACATTGAAAACGCAACTTATAAATAAGTATTATAATGTCATCTTTTGACCATGACTATGTGTGAAACAGCAAATGTAATATATTAAAAATTCCAATTACTTAACATGCATAACACACAAATACAAACACATTCACTTACCATACTATCTACACAGACACACACACATGCACACATACACCAAAGACACACACACACACACACACACACACACACACGCATGCAAGTGCACAAACACACTTACACACGTGCGCGCATACACGCACACACACACACTCACTGGTAATACACATTCTCCCAGGGTAATACACATTCATACATATACGCACACGCATGGGTTCTATGAATAAAGAGGCTGCCAATCCATTATGTGGAAATCATGCTGCTGGATTATTGATCGTCCCGAGCCCCTGGGTGTGGGTGAGGCAGGCTGAAACACTGCAGTCTATTGGATTGAGATTCATTCGCTATTTAAGGGTCAGAGATCTGGACGCGGAAGCAGTCCGAGTCTCTCTGATCAATACTCCCGCCACGCGCTCGGCCTGACCCTCACATTATGTCACCATAAATTTCCCACTTCCCCCCACCCAAACCCAAATGCAGGCAATCATAATTTAAAATAAAAAACCCAGGTAACTAAAGACATGTTTGTGCAGTATAAGAATATGCAACATCTGAAGTAACCTATTATATAGCTGCCACCAACCTTCTTTTTCAAAATGTCAGTGTGTGTGTGTGTGTGTGTGTGTGTGTGTGTGTGTGTGTGAAAGTGTGTGCACACCTGCATGTACGTACAGTATGTGCATGTCCTGCATGTCTGCCAGCATTTAGTTTGCCGCTCCTGTTCCTGACAATACGTGGACTTTATGTTTCTGGCCGATGAGAATTATTAGTGCTTTCTGACGCAGACAAGGAGACAGAGAGAGTTAGCACTCATGGTTGTATGCGCAAACTGTGATAGGCATTCCAGCGATCTGCTTACCAAAGCATTAAGTTGTAGCAATCTTCATTTTTGCAAATGGCTGTCAGTAGCTAGCATTGTACTAAATTGAGTTTGTCTGCAGGGTCTGACCTGAAAAAAGACCATAGATGAACTAGGAAGTATGATCTAATCTTTACAATCACTTCAGCTATTCTGCAAAATATATTGAGAAACATGTACAATGAATAGACATTTCCGCATCTGGTTCATGCCTGACAAATCTGCAGTCCATTCACATTTACTCAGGAACACTTTGCAAATGACAAACACAAAGCTGACGCAGTAAGCATGTCTGAATGCTGGCCTTCCCTGAGATTATTCTCAGAGGTCAGGCTTCTTTACCTGCTGATTGTCACACTTCCAGAAAATCTGTCCCTCCACCTATCCTTGTAGCCTCCTTGCCATGTATCAAAAGGCTCCCTGCCACCCCCCCCCCCCCACCCTCCCCAGCCCCGCTGCCGCCACCACCCATATTTCCCACCAGTCTTTGCATGTCTGCAGTCGACCATGAACGTCCTTTACTTGCACTTGAGTTCCTTCTCATTTCCATAAGGAATGCAAACAAGGTGCTGTCATAACCCACCCCCACCCCCTACCGCCACACACACACACACGCGCGTGCACATACGCACACACATACACGCACACGTACAGCCATCCCTTCACTCCAAATTCCCTCTTAGCTTGCTGATGCAGGGGGATGAGGTTTCTATGAACACCAAGGTCAGGGACAACAAATCTATTCAATCCACTCACTTATTAGGGATATAAATAATTTGGATCAGGGTTTGAACCTTGAACTTTGAACCAGCACCCTTGGAGAAATTTATCTTTTTTTTTACACCCACACTCTCTTTCACCCAACCCCCCTTGCTTTGGTGAAGTGCTTCCATTAGGACAATGAGGCAGATGTGGCAGCATCCACTCTGCATGTGGGGTAATTGCTGGCACAATCTTTTAAAGGATAGAAAGGTGAAAATATATATTTTGTTTTTTATTATTGTTATCATTCAAATTATTGTTCCAATTGATAATAGACCCAGCTCCCTCTTTGCAGGGGGGTCCATGGCCCGTGGAGGAACAGGTATGAGTGAGACCCCCCCTCCAAACACTTAGGGAGTCATGAGGCAAGCAGTGCTGTTATAAACCATCTTCCTATGCATGTATGTGGAGGGGCCATGTTTTGTATATGTGTGTGTGTGGGGGGGGGTTGAGATGGAGTGGACTGTGCCCCTTTTGCAATGCAGATATGGAACGACTGAGCAGCATGTGGATTTTATGAGGTCCTCATAACATAGCATTTGATAGAAAAGATGGAGGTCTTCAGTGAAGTAGACATACTCATATAATATATACTACATTCTGGCATTCAATATGACCTGTGCACGAAGACTCATAGTTGTACAAAAATAATGGCATACCATATATATATATATATATATGTGAATTCATTTTTGCTTCTTAATCTTTAAATCTACTCTATCAGCCAAGACGGATGTATAACTCTGTCCCTACCCCTGATCCCCTTTCACAACAAAATGATAAAATCATAGAGAGCATGATGAGATTGCAGCTATATTATTAATCTTCAATAAATACATCTTGGGTTCGGGATTAGGCGGACGTCCCTGACATCCCTGACTCTGGGGATAAGACGATCTTAGCCGAAATGAATTATGATAAAACAATAGAGCAATAGGATGAATGTTCAGGCTCTGGATGGCATTGTTGTTACAGTAGTGACTTCTGGGAAGGTCAGTCCCCTAGTGGTAGCATTCCACTGTATCAATTTTGTCTCGGAGTTTCTGAGTTCAGTGGCAATAACTTAATCTTTTCATATGAAGCAATATTTTTGGATACCACGCTAATGGTAATTTTGAATTCGCAGATGATATTTTAAGTTGGTCTTCTCACTCAGGATTCCTTTGAAGGTGAAGGTAACAAAGCTGCTGTCTCCACTTAACAGGAAATTCTTGCCTGCGCACACAGAAAGACAGACACACGCACGCACACACACACACACACACACACACACACACACTCACACACACACAAACACACACGCACACACACGAGCACACACACACACACACACACACTCACATACACACACACACACACACACACACACACACACACACACACACACCACACACACACACACATACACTGCACAATGCATCTGAAGCTTTGATAAAAGGACACCTCTTGCATATTTCAGGTGTGTCAATGGTCTATCGAGGCAAACATCGCACCTTGACTTGGGAACAAAATGTCTGACAGCATTTTGGAAATTGTGCTGCATTTAAACTATTAGTCATGAAATCTGGTGACAAAAAAAAAAAAAATTAAAATCACGTCATCCTCTCTTTTTGCAAACATTTCCATCTTGAATGTTAACGATGCATCTCACACCAAGCCTGGCTTGATGCAATCAAACCCGCTCCTCGATCGGACATTGATCGATTTTCTGTCCATCGGATGCCATATGCTGCACATTAATAAGAGCAAGCTGTCTTTTGGAAATGATGAAAAAACTGGTGCAGCTGATTAAAGACAGTGTTCTCCCAAGAAATTTACAAACAATTCCAAAATGGCATTGTTTAAGTAAAACACCTGAGAATTAATTTAACGGGGACATTTTACAAAAAAACTCACTTTTTTAGAGCTTGTACACATACATTTTGTTATCAAGAGTGCCGACCAACCCACAGACTGAAAAATAAGACAACCCAGTCAGTTTTTTGTCAGCTGCCTTTTTCATAAGACATGGCATTTGGCGTACAATTCAGATTTGGCTCCCCTTCCTACATCACATGCAGACTCATAAGAAGTGCTCTGCTCCTAATCTGAATAGTTCCACCCATGGCTTATCCTTTCATGAGAACATCCTAGCTTTAATTAGCAAAAACCCTACAAGTGTATGCTATCCACTTTTTGTCTGGCTGCCTCATACTACTAGTCTGGGTCAGTACAATGCAGGACTGGCAACAAAATTTATATTGAAAAGGAGACCTATTACTGCTTTTCAGACACAAAAAAGTGGTTGCCTTGATTTATTTTCAAGGAGAACCTGCAGCTATCAAGCTAGCTAGGTAAGTGTATCCACTTTCTGTTAATATTTAAACTGAATTCCAGGTCTTACCGGCTAGCTACTAGATTGACTGTGAGTAGAAAAACAGTCACTAGTTTAGCCAGTGGCAATAAAGGAGATGCTTTGTCAGGAACATATAGAACAGGAGAATGTTTTTAATGGAATTCAGTCCTTTTTTAATGGAGTAGTGCTGCTATTCAAAATAAATGGAATGCAAGCAAATGGTTGCTACAATACAGATGCAGGGTTCTAGCTAGAAATTTTATTGAACGTACCGGAGCCATACTTCTCGTGATGTCATGAACCTGGTCACGTGGGTTTGTTGACCACTGTGGTTGGCAAAAAGCCACAACATGACAATTGATTTTATAGGTGAAGTAAAGATGTCCTCCACATTTTGTCATAATGCCAGTCAGTTAATGCCAGTCGCTATTAACTGCACAAACCATTTCATGAAGGATTCAGTAATACGTTTCCTACATATTCCTGATCGAGAACCGAAAAAATCTACTTGGATTGATGCAATTCAATGCAAGAACTGGATGCGGTCGACCCACTGGCGTGTTTGTACTTTTCACTTTCTGTCGGGTCAGTCGCAAGTTATTTTCCATCATTTCTACCATGATATTTTGCTAAGTTTTCGCATTTTATTATTCGGTCATGGCAAGGGATTGATCTTTTTTGTGTTGGGTAATTCGATAGGTTCCTTACTTTTCAATAGCGAGAATTTAAGTGACAGTTTGGATATTTGTATTGGAAAGAATTCCATTTTCAACCTTCATCAGTATCGACTAAGATCAGTACTTTTTCGGTTTGAATTTTGGGTACCCAGAGAAACACTTGAGTATGCAAAAACGTCCATCGTACATCCAGTCAAGAACATTTAGAGTTAAATGTCTACTGCAGCTGAAACGGCGGCAGCCTTGATACCGATTACACGCCAGGTGGCTAGGGAATGCGCAGTATGCATTTGCGATATTAAATATTAATCATAAATTCTAAACCCCCTTATCACGAATAAAACCGCCCAAAATATATTGGCGCCCCTTTTTAAAATCGTTCTGGTAAATGTGCGACTTTCCCTGATCAATGATGATCAACAAATGTTGAATATCTGTTCGATGAAGGAAAATCAAGTGATGATCCAGCCGACCCAGTACATGACCAAGGGCTGGACCTGAATCCAGGTTATCCTATGAAGAACCGTTTTGGTGTGCCACCCTAAGATTTTCACTGGCCCCATCTGGCCACCCCTATGAAAATTTTCTGGGGGCACCACTGGGTATCGCACATAATTGCTGGTGTTTAAATGCCACTCAAAAAGCCTTGTTTTTTTTGCATCAAATTAAGGTCTGGTGTAGGTTTCCCCAAGCTGATCAACTCAAACTTCTCATTGAATAGTAGTCTAGAAAACGTTATTCATAAACTCGAAACGATATTCACAGCTATCACAAACCAGCAACTCAGGTTGACTCGCTAGGTCGTTTACCGCCGATTTTTTAATTTTATTTTGCTAGTTTGTGATTCCCCTGGGGTACAGCGGGCAGAACCTGTCATAATATTAGCAATAACAAAGCCCTCACATTCATAAAGGAAATATTATTGGACAATTTTACTGTCATTTTAAATTACTATTTCTCAGAGCCAAGACCTCTGTAAATGCACAGTGTACCCGCAGCATTTCCTTCGCAGCAGCTGCAGAGGGAGAGCATTCATAACATGACATGAATGGCAAGAACAGGCCTTTCAGCCCAACTAAGCTCGCCAGTTTCTTTATACTATTGTGAATATATCCCTTCAGATACTGAATGACTCAATGGTATCTAGCTTTAGGTCAAGCCTGCTCTTGAAAACCCCCAAGGTCTCAGCCTCAACAATATGGTCATGTAAGCTATTCCACATTGAAATTACTTTTTGGGTGAAGATATATTTCCGAATATCAGTGCTAAATTTACCTTTGGTCAACTTCCATTTGTGACTCCGAGTTCTACTCACAACACGTGGTCGAAGGAATCCTACATGATTCATTTTGTTAATCCCTTTAACATATTTAAAGACCTCAATCAAATCACCCCTGAGTCTCCTTTTCCTTAGACTAAAGAGATTAAGGATCTTCAGCCTCTTCTCGTAGCTTTCATCTTTTATATCTGGAATAAGCTCGGTGGCTCTTCTCTGAACTTTCTCTAGAGCCTCTATATCTTTCTTAAAGTATGATCGCCAGAACTGTACACAATACTCCAGGTGTGGTCTAACGAATGTGTTGTACAAAAGAAGCATCACCTTAGATTTGTACTCAATACTTCTGGCAATGAATCCTAGCATCCGATTAGCTTTTTTAACTGCTACGGCACAATGGATAGAACCTGTAAGGTTTTGGTTAATAATCACTCCCAGATCTTTCTCTTGTGCAGCACATTCCAGTTTTAAACCTCCCATGAAGTAATCCTGTCTAAAGTTTTTATTACCTACATTTACAACTTTACATTTTGCTAGATTAAACCTCATTTGCCACATTTCTGCCCAATTCTGGATTTTATCCAAATCGTCCTGAATCACTTTAGTGGACCTTTGACTATTTGCCAAACCCCCCAATTTAGTATCATCTGCAAATTTAACCAATCTTCTCTCAATATTCCTATCAAGGTCCTTAATGTAAATGAGGAACAGCAGGGGTCCCAACACCGATCCCTGGGGGACGCCACTCCCCACCATACCTAGCTCAGATGAGATATCACTGACCACTACTCTTTGTGTTCTGTCCTGTAACCAGTTTTGAATCCACTTCAGAATACCTCCTGTAACTCCAATGGAGCTCATTTTAAAAATTAGTTTCTTATGCGGTACTGTTTCGAATGCTTTCTGAAAATTCAAGTATATGATGTCATAAGCCCTGCTCTGGTCGTAAGTCCTGGTGGCCTCTTCAAAAAATTCCAGAAGGTTTGTTAGGCATGACATTCCCTTCCGAAAACCGTGTTAGCTATCCCTCAAGATACGGTTACATTCAAGAAATAAGTCCAGCTCATCTTTTATGATAGATTCCAATATTTTGCACGAAATGCAAGTTAAACTCACTGGCCTGTAGTTTCCTGGCTCGGTACGGTCCCCTCTCTTATATATTGGTATTATATTGCCCTGTTTCCAATCATTTGGTATTTCTCCAGTTTCTAAAGACCGTCTGGAGATGGCAGATAGCGGCTTAAAGATGAACTCACCAGCTTCCCTGAGCACTCTAGGATATAAGCCATCAGGACCCGCCGCCTTATCTGCTTTTAGTTTATGCAACTTGTCTAATACTTCGTTATCCCGAACCTCAATTTCCGCTGAATAATCTTGAGCATTTGACATGCCCTCTGGCCAAATAAAGACCCCCTCTGAGGTAAAATTCTCAACAAAGTAACTGTTTAAGGCATCCGCGATATGCTTGTTATCCTATAGCAGTGATCCATTTTTATTCTTTATGCACTTAACCTGCTCTTTAACTTTCCTTTTTCGGCTACAGTACTGAAAGAAGCGGTTAGGGCTAGTTTTTGCCCCCTCTGCAATTTGTCTTTCATACAGTCTTCTAGCATTTCTCAGCTCTTTTTTGACCACAGCCCGAATTTTACAGTATTCAACCTTAGTATTCTCATTGTTATCCTTTTTGTACATCTTATAAAGATTTCTCTTTTCCCTCAAAATCCTACAAATACTTTTGGTCATCCTCTGAGGATTCTGCTTTTTCAGCTTACTTTTTGACACCTTCGGAATGAATCTGCATTGTGATTCAAGTAAAACCCCCTTAAATCTTTCCCACATCTCATTTACGGACTTACAGTCCAGGAGTGTCTCCCATTTTATTTCAGCTAGATATGAACGCATCCTGCCAAAGTTTGCTCGCCTAAAATTGAAAATTTTTGTTTTAGAATACACCTTTTTAACTTCCCATAAAACATCAAAATTAACAGCGGAGTGATCACTTGTCCTAAGTGGCTCCAGTACCTCAACATTGCTAATTCTATCAGGGTAATTACACAGCACTGTCTAAAATTGCCTCCTATCTGGTAGGTTAATTAACATACTGCACCAAGAAATTATCATTTATAACATCTAGAAATTCTTCCTCTTCCCTACCTTGTCCTTTCACCATTTTCCAATTGATACCAGGATAATTTAAGTCTCCCATGATAATAGTCCCACCACCACTATAAGCTTGCGTAATCCTTCTAAAAAGCATTTCATTGATTGTACTGTCCAAAGCTGGTGGTCGATAACATACTCCTATGTTTAAACCTGTCTCGTGTTTGCCAATGAGCCTGACCCCGATACCTTCACAAGACAAGGAATGTTCAATTTCGGGAATTTCCTGTACATTAATGTTCTCGTTCACATAGAGTGCTACGCCCCCTCCTCGCCTATTACATCTATCCTTCCTAAAGAGCTTATAACCTTCTATATTTTATTCTTCTCCATTCTCTTCACTTAGCCATGTCTCTGTAATCCCAACTATGTCATAGCCCTCACTAATCATAACAACTTCAAGCTCTGGAAATTTATTTTTTATGCTTCTTGCATTTAAATAAAAACATTTCAGTTTATTACTAATGCTCTTCCCCCTTGATTTCCCATGCGGCCGCTGCTTCAAGCTCCCCACTACGCTTTGATGCTTTAAAAATATTTCATCAATAGTGCATTTAACGCCGTCAGCTTCCATCGGGGCAGTCTGAATTTCCCAATGTGTAACACTCACTAACCTCCCTGCCCCCCAAGTCCCTAGTTTAAATAATCCTGTGCTACACTCAACATACGCTGGCCCAGTGCAAAGGTACCCTTCCGGTTCAGGTGCAGCCAGTCAGGCTTGAACAGGTCACCCCTGTCCCAGAAAAAGTTCCACTGCCCCATAAACCTGTACCCCTCTTTTCTACACCAGGTTCGTAGCCATGTTTTAAACCTCAAGATAAAATTCTGCTTACCTCTGCTTGCACCTGGTACCGGTGGAATCCCGGAGAACACTACCGTTGAGGATCTGCTCCAAAGATTCTCAGCTAATTCCACAAATTTGCCTTGCAGAACCTCAAACCTACCCTTACCTATGTCATTTGTCCCAACATGGACCATGATAACTGGATCCCTCCCCGCTCTGGCCAGGAGCTTGTCCGCACGCTCCAGGAGGTCTCCTACCTGGGCACCAGGCAGGCAACACACCGTACAAAACTCCTTGTCGCGTGAACAGACTAAGCTCTCTATTCCTCTAAGTATTGAGTCCCCCACTATCAATAACTCTCTTTTCTGAGGAATAGTAGCTAACAGGGTGCCCTGCTGCTCATCAGTCCCCTCACTCTCAGGGTCAGGGGCCAAGTCGAGTTCCTACAATGGTTGGAATCGCTTGGACACCTCAACCACTGGAGAAGCTGTCGCTGTACGGCGTGCATGCCCATTCCTGCGCTGCTGACCTACAGTCACCCAATTTTCTCTCCCTGCCTGTTCTGGGATCCCAGTATCACCCTGCTTTGGCGTACACACCATTTCTCTAAACGACATACTGCTTAGTTCCTCTAGGAACTCTTCTGATTGCGAACTATGTTGCGCCGCGAACTGGCCCTGAAGATCAAGGATCTTGCTCTCCAGATGCTCAATTAGCTGGCACCGGTGGCAGACAAACCCACCGTGGAAATCTCTTTCCAAAAGTGCGATCATCCTGCAACCGTCACATAGTTTTGGCCACATTTTGAACCCCCCACCTAATGACTTTGCTCACCCTATATAAAAGAAAATTAAGAATGCCGAGATAGAAGCTGAGGAACCACAATTTATTAATTTATTTATAAACCTAGGAAGCCCCAAGCAGCAGTCACAATAGAAACCCCAGGGAAACAATGTAAATTGACTATAAGCCTCTTTTAACAGGGGCTCAGTTTCAGTTAACAGAAATGAAATACCAAACTGAGCAAAACTCTATATGTAATAAGCACTCCTAATAAGCCGGCTTGAATTTATATAGTCCCAATACTATTAATATACTAAACTAAAAATATCACAGGGCTTAGCTGAGAGCCAAGATAAAACAGACTGGCTTCAACGCCCAGGAAAAACTGGAGGAGACGGAGCACTCCGATAAAAACTTACCTTTTACATTCCAACCTAACCTAACGAACGAGTCAGTGACTGCTGCACCACTAACTAAATACTAAATCTCAGATCCCCAGCTAAGAATGCAAACAATACTTATCTAGCTAGCTAGCCGCAAATACAACCAAGGGTAAGCGAGAAAAGAGTAAAGCCGTGGTTCCCTTTAATTAAAACGGATCGAATAAACAAGTTGTTTACTATGTGAACGAAATAAACACGGTGCCTCCCCCAACAAGCTGTCCTCAGCACTCAAACAAGCAGTTAAACTTTTATCAGCTGATCAAGGCACAGCAACCGGAGGAAAATACAAAGATCGGGTATTAATGATGTGTTTAATCAGAAGAGCCCTTTCGTGATAATAAAATGCGAGAAAGACAAAACCCCCGGTTCGCGTTAATACTCAGCTTGGCAATGCGTTTATGCGATAATGCAGTCAGGATAGAGAACGAAGGGGACTAAAAACCCCGGTGAATGTCAATAATTGTTGGCTAGGAGACTGAATGAAAGGCAAGCAACTAAGTATGAACCAAGCCCAGCTATAGTTAGATATCGAGGTAATTTGATTATATTCTTGGCGTTGAGAGCTTGTAAGGGTTCGTCCACAGTCCCTGAAAACTGTTTTACTTTGTATATCGCACAATTCACTTAGTTCGACAATTATTTAGCATTTAATTTATTCTCTAAATTTAGCGTTTAAATTTATTTTACTTTACCTTACTTTGCTTTGCTCCCAAGAGACTGAAACCCCTCAAAAAACCCCAATCACTTTTATTTTACCAGATTAGCGACTTAATTTGGCTGTTTGCTCACCAATTTGTTACAGGGGGAAAAAAGGGGAAAGATACAGGGGGAAGATTCTCCCTGTCCCTACTGCGACAAAGGTTATACCTCGGGAGCAAATCGTCTAATCTCTATTATTGTTTGAGTCTTAACACACAAATAATTTTAAGAAAACCCCGTTAACACAAAAGTAAATTCTCAGCTTCAATCCCACACGTCTTCCTCTCTCAACTCTGGCAGAGTGATCACCTACAAACAGCGCTACAGCACAGCCAAGAGGTCAGTGTTAGCTTGCATTCAAAGTATTTAGGTGTAAGAGACACTGCTTACTTTGACCATGCATAAAGACGAGCAAGAACCATTAGCGAACGGTATACCTACATCCTAAGTTTGCTAGCTATGTCATGGCAAGGTCACTAAACGCACATTATAAAGGTCTGCACATACTGATTTGGCAGCAAGTTTAAGTGGGAAATGTTAATTGATATTGGAAAGATACCCATGGCTAAAATGATGAGCCAGCAACAATATTATATTATTTTTTCATCCGTGTGCGATATGTTTGTAGCTAGTCAATGTAAGTAAGACAATTGGTATGAATTTAGGACGTAGCCATTCACGATATGAATGTCAAGTCCAGTAACCAATCTAACTTTATAGTAAAAGACAATGCAGTATTTTTATCTGATAAGAAGTGTTGTGCAATAACGTCTGATGCTTCTCGTGAAGATATCTTAGTCCAATTACTTGTGGCTAATTTAACGCCAGCGAAATGATCAATTTGCAATATCGGTATCTCCGCAGTATATGTAGGTACCTAGTTTCCGTGATTATTTTAAACTGTGCCAATAGTGCAGGTTAAACGGAAGAGACTGCAAAGTGCCAGAAAAGATCGGGCAGGCTTGACAGGCTACTTGCGACAGTGGCGGCTATACAGGCCTATCTTCAGATAATCGATAAAACTAGGTTGATCAGTACTGTCTGAACCCATCGATTATGTTGCAGATACTGGTACTGGTGACCTATCTGTAACGTACCGGCTGCAATTTTTTGCGTACCGGCGGAATTTTCAAGCGTACTGGCATGTGACTTTTGCATTCATCAGCGAACCGGCCCAGGACGCTTAAATGGCCTGGCTAGAACTATGAGATGCTAACTGCGGATCATTGTCAGCAGACTGAATTCAAAGTGTAGTAAAACTTTTATGGTGACTGCATGTCACATTTCCATATGAATGTGATGATCAACCTTGCCTAGCATGAATACGTTATTTTTCATACTAATTGTGTTACTAGTTTAATAGGTAGTAGGGCATTTAGCTACTTGTTCAGCCATTTGTATTCAGGGACTTGCCAGGAGCCAGGGGATGCTGTCATCATCTGTGAAAAATCATTGCCAAAACACAAGAAAGTTTTAATTTGGGGTTGTGGGTAAAAAATAATTATGTGTGGGTGCAGCAGTGACAGAAATTAGAATGTATGATGAAAATGCAAAAGTTGTGTCAGCTCTATAATGTCAAGCTCCATTTCTGATAGGACCACTTTGTCAAAAAAGAATTTATTGAAAGTACACAGGCATGCAAGCATACATTGAGTTTGGCAGCATGACTCTGTTCTGAGAGATCCCTGCCAGTCCAAGAGTGGAACCAAAGGCAGGGAGCGGCAACTAACCCCCTAAACAGAAGCATGCCAGGCATAAGCTAAAGGTATAAATTATGAAGCTTTCATAAAATTAAAATTGAAGCCAAATACAAGAGAAATATTTTATGTGAAGTGTAATATGCATCAGCCTGACAGTGGGCACAATTTCTCTTGAAGCCAAATACAAGAGGAATATTCTTTATGAAGCATACTATGTGTAGTGACAGCCCAGCAGCTGACACAATTTCTTTTGAAGCCAAATACAAGAGAAATATTCTATGTAAAGTGTAAGATGTGTCATGACAACTTGACAGCTGGCGCAATTTCTCTTGAAGTCAAATATTACAGAAATATTTCAAGTGAAGTGTATATGTGTAGTGACAGCCCAGTGGCTGGCACAGTTTCTCTCGAAGCTGATTCGAGAGAAATATACCATATGATTGATGAGAATAATGAGAAGAGATATCTTAAAAGCTGGTGCTTTTAATATTGGTGCTGAGGAGTGAAACTTTGTGCCCTCTCTATGTGTATAGAAGGTATTCTAAATGATGCTTGAAGATGCAAGTACAAAATGGATGTGATTTAACATGCAAAACATGGTAACAATTTTCTCAATCTTACGTAATTTTTGAGATTCCTAAAATTCCTTAATTCCTGGGCAAAGGTATCATTTATAGGCTGAAGATATCCAATGTCCCAAGGCCTGTAGAATTGTCACAGAGGACACTGAGGTGGCGGTTGTTGCTGCTCCAATATGGAATGAGTGAGGAGTTTAGAGCTGAGGAAAAGACCATAGTACTGACAAATGAGCTGGAGCCGAACAGCAAACCAGGACCAAGTAATGTGTTTCCCAGCCTGTGTGATGAACAAGGGAACTCAATACAAGAGACAACTGTGAATTTAGAAATATTGCCACAATGCGCTTTGCTGTAAACCCTGGCCTGAACTCCCTTAAAAGCAAGCCAGCGGCAACAGTGGCAAGGAAAAACTCCCTATGTGCATCAAAAATAGGAAGAAACCTTGGGAAGAACCAGACTTAAGAGGGGTAGTCTACCCTCCCCTGACCAGCCTAGGGTATAAGTTCATGGTTGTTATAATGCAAAAGAATCTGTCGAAACGCAGTGTTGGTTTTGTAGCTTGGTGTATGGATGCCATGGACCAGACCAGGGTTCATAGAGAGACAAACCAGGCAATTAATGGAGAACAGCAGGTGGAAGCAGTGCCGGGAATATACCATGAGATAATATTGTGTACTCCACAAAAATGATGGAACAAAAAAAAATATGATTAGAAACTATAAAGAGCATTCTTGAATCTGAAAGCTGAGAGAGCTGCTACAACACAGAGACTGCTGACCACCCCACTGGCCCTCCCAGAGCACTAACTGTATAAAACACGAATATAGCCCCTGTGATGTCACACATAGGTTTCTGAATATCCACTGTAAAGCTCATTTTGTGGCCAACTTGCCACTTACCTAACTCCATGTACCTCCCGGCTAATCAAAAAATGTGCAAAAAGATGGACCGTTGCTGGAGCTGAGGTGAGCTGAATGGAGCCTGGGGCATGTTCAAGGTTGAAGAGTCTCCCACCTAGGTCTTAAAAGGGAAGACTCCCATATACACTGTTGCTCATTAAGTTAGAATGAAATATTTTATACCTCTTTCCATGAAATGATCGTAACAATGTGAGTTATTCTTGATAGATATGTCTGAATACAAAATTATTCCTACTTTACGGACAATAGTGTGTATTTTTTTTAATTTTATATTTTCTTGCTTGAAATGAGGCTTACACAAGGACTTCAACAATTTTCTTTTAGAAATTTGGAAGCTCCATTGAAATGAAGGCAACAATCGAAGGTGATAGCATGACCACTCATTCTCACACTGGTTAGTGTATCCAAACAATTCTCTATTGAAACATTGTTGTTAATTTTATCAAAGACAATTCAATAATGTTTTCATTTCTTTCATCAATTTGTTTGGAATTAAAATGCTATTACAAAATACTACACAAAATTGAAGTGCTGTAGCCTTGGCCAACTTTCAATTCTTTGAAATAAAATTTAAGAGAGAAGCAATGCAAAAAGGTTGATTAACATATGAAAGGTTTGTTTCCAAAGCTCAATAAGTGCCAAAATGACAAAGACTAAAATAATACCAAAGAGCAGTGGTTGTCAACCCTGGTCCTGGAGAGCCGCAGTGTTTGTTGGTGTTTGATATTACTCAGCACTTAATTGATAAAGCAGTTGATTACACGCTTAACCCATCTCATCTGGTGTCTCAGGTTCAAATAGGGAGGAGAAAACCAAGCTCAGCACACCCTGTGGCTCTCCAGGGCTAGGGGTTGCTACCCCTGCCCTATAAACTTTTATCTTTACTTTGTACTTGTACTTTGTCTGCATTACAACTTTGCTAAATGTCCAACCACATTGAAAAATCTTTGTTTCCACGTAGACTGCTGTCACAACCTAGCCTGGTATAACCAGACTCTGCCACTTCCCTTTGCTTCGTACACAGAGTCTGGACAGTCGTCATTGACAATTGTTTACTTCCTGGTGGATGGGCACTTGTCTGAAGTTTAAAATCATTGGTGTACTCGTAAACTAGTCACTAACGTTTGGCGATGACATATGTTATGCACCGGCCCAGCCGCCTCGTACTTCCACTGTAAACGCAGTTCTTCATATCAGGAATGCGAATGTGAAAACAAACTGATCACTATATTAAAGTTAATACTGTACCCATACATATGCCCAACTACCAAATTTTAGTCTTCACCCATTCACTTAAAAAAACCAAAGGTGCTCTTTCTGTTTCCCTCACAATAAAGAAACTGTTGAGCTATCGTTTCTCCTGCCGATACTGCTGCTATTAAAAAAAAAAAAAAAACGTAAGAGACCCGAAACCAGCAGCAGAATCGGCAAGAATAACGCATTATTTACAACAGGGCGAAATCTCCGTTTACGTGAACCATTAACCACACTTGCGCTAACATCATACCAAGCTCGCTATCTAACTTTATAGTAACATAGTTTGGCTCTAAGCGTTTGGCTGTCTCAGACAGCCATTTCATTCATGGATAATGACAACATAACGCTGAGACAGTCTTGTGACATGCACAAAAACATGGCTTTTAAAAAGTTAACTGCTAACCTAAATATTGTGAAATTCGCGGGCAATGTAACACTAGAAGCTACAAGCTAGCTAAGGTGGTTCGGCTGTTTCTCACAGAGATGAACAGGGTGCCTATTTCATATGTTTCATGATGGATATTAAGTAGATATGACAACATTTCTCGAAACCTGTAGGGCAGGGGTCCCCAGTCTTTCCCAGAATGGGCCGGTGTGGGTGCAGGCTTTCATCGCAACCAAGCAGCTACACACCTGATGCTACTAATCAAGCTTATTAGCAAAGAGTCCAGGAGTTGATTAGTAGCATCAGGTGTGCAATAGCTTGGCTGCAATGAAAGCTTGCACCCACACTGGCCCTTTCTGGGAAAGATTGGGGACCCCTGCTGTAGGAAGTAGCGTTACAACATCATTTCCATTCAAAAAACTAACCAAACATTCATCTTGTTGTGGCTATAAATCGCTGATACCCGGGATTTTCTCCACGACAGAGCAAATGGCCTCCCATGTATCTATGTCTGTGGCCATTGTTGGTTTCGGAGACTACAATTTCCAACTCGGCGCAAAAGCTACATCATGGCTCTCGGCCACGCCTTCTGTTTGTTGGTTGGTGAGGCATATATTCTGCCGAGGTAAAGGAGGCAGAGCTCTGAGTGACCAGACGGAGTAGTGAAGCGAAATGAAATTAAGTGTAAGTACGAGGGCTGGCGGAGTCAGGCTGATCACAATCTGCATGTCAGTTTAAATGACTCTAGAAATCTTATGGGTGGTTCCTAGTAACTGATTGATTAGCTTATTATTTCCTTAGTGCAGGAGTATGGCTAACCCTGGTCCTGGGGAGCCACAGAGTGTGCTGAGTTTGGTTTTCTCCACCCTATTTAAACTTAAGATACCTTGAGATGAGTTTGTCTAAGCGTGTAATCAACTGCTTCAATTAATCAATTAAGTGCTGAGTAACATCAAAAACCAGCGGACACTGCGGTTCTCCAGGACCAGGGTTGACTACCACTGCCATAGAGTGATAGCCCAATGCTTCTTCACTCATTCCTTATGGCAAGCCACTGCCAATGGCGCGGCAAATTCTACCATTCCCTAAGGTAAGCCGGTGCCAGCAGCGTGGATGACCATTCGCAATCTGATGGAAACACGAAATCAGTTGACAATCACGGTCCTGGGCCACCTGTACTTCAATACTGTATATTGTGAAATTTTCGGGGAAAGTATTCCGTACAAACGTGACAATAGTATTTTAGAAACAACTTATTCATTTACTTACTTAATTCGAGCTCTCTCTCGAACCAATCCAGAGAGCCTCCTCCACAGCACTTTATCCTCCATTGACTGTTGTATCTCCTTCACATCCTCCAGATCGGAGTCACTCTGCAGGCAATGTGCATAGGTGACTTTAGGTCTTCCTCTACTTTGTTTACCTCTCGTTGGTTCCAATAGCACAAGTTGTGATGCAATGATATCAGGGTATCTGATACAGTGGCCAGCAAGATCGTCCTACACTGTCTAACTTTATCGGCGATAGGAGGAAGATCTTGGTACAGCTGAACATTCCTCAGTTTGAGCTGCCATGGGATATCAAGACACATTTAGAAACAAACTCTCATATTTACCTGACCTGTCTAATGCTAGGTTGACATTATGTTCCCGGCAGCCACGGCAGCTCCATTTGCCCAAAGCGTATTGCGCTTTGGGATTTTTGCCATTTTTTCCTCTGTATTCAAGTCTTTGCAAGTTTTCTCATAGTCTATCACGGTATCCTTGATGGGCCTTGGGGTGAAAGGGACTACTGAGTCCCAGCGGCTCCAAGGCACACTACGGTTCGGCCCGCGGTCTACCACGAATGCCAGTGCGTTCCCTCCTGGCCCGTCACGTTCTAATGGAGTCCCTCACGTTCTGATGAGGGTCTGACACGTTTTTCACGTTCTGTCAAGGCTTTCTACAGATGAAACGTGAATGCCGCGCAGCTTTAGAGCACATTAGTGCCCACGGTATAAAAGAAGGCCTCCCAAGCAATAGCAATAATTCAAAGGTGTATAGTAACATACTTTTTTTTTAAACCGGGACTTTTACTTTTACTCTACTACATTTAAAAGATAAAAAGTATACTTTTACTTTGTTACTTTGACACTGGCATCTTCGTTCCTCGTTACAAATTAAAATATGAATGTAATTTATCATTTAAATATTATCTGGATGCAACGTGTTCGAGACGAACTACGGTGCACGGCAGGGTATCATAATTGCTTTGTGCAAATTAGTAAATTACCCGTGGCAACCACATACCAACTTTCATGAAAATCTGTCCAGGGAGATGGGAGATGCGAAAATTTGACCTTTGACCCCAGTGACCTTGACCTTTCAAAAAACTAACCCCTCAAGGACAATTCCAGGGACAACTTACATAGACCCACCAAGTTTGGTGAAGATCCATCAGAGGACCTCGGAGGAGTAGGGGAACAAACAGACAGACAGACAGACAAACAGAAAGACAGACAAACGTTCTTCAAATTATAGTATGATGTGTCTGCCAGCGGACATGGAGCTGCAAATTTATGCACGCAGTTACAATAACATATCACTAGATGGCACACCCGGATCAGTTATTGAATATTCACAAGCAAACCGAGCTGGAACACGGTTTATAATGTGGACGAGTTCACTCCAATCCCTTCAGGAGTTGCCTGAATTAAACTCCTCATCTAAGCCTCATGTGCAAACTGCTCAATATAGGCCTACTTGCCCACAGTATTAATCCAGCAGATCAAAAAAATGATCTCTTGCGACAGACAAAATCCTTATATAGGGTTATCATACACCCTAGCTTGTTGTGAGAACCGTGCCAAAATGGGACAAAACACGCACTAAACGCGGCAGAACGTGACAAAAGTTGAAGACTGTGAGATGCCGGGAAATACGTCCCACTACGGACCGCCTCCAAGTTTTGTTACGGCCTATTACTTATACTGTCACATTTTGTTGCGCTCACCCCGTTTTACTATGGCCTACCAGGTTTCTCCGTACCGTGACTGCCGTGGCAATTTTTTGACAGTTTAAAAATCTGACCCGGCATCCACAGCAATCACGGCCCGTCACGTTCACTCATCCGGTCGACCCGCGTTTTCTCACGTCCATCCCGTTTTGTCCACGGTGGCCTGAATGGTGATTGCCGTGGCCGTTGGGAACATTATGTGTACCTAGAATTTGACAGTTCAAACATCTGGCCCGCATTCACGAAAATCACCTTCCGTGACGTTGGCCTCCCGCGTTGCCTCACGTCCATCCCGTTTTGTCCACGGTGGCCTGAAAGGTGATTGCTGTGGCCGCCGGGAACATACTGTCAACCTAGCATTAATAGGGGTTGGCTTTGCAGGAATTGTATGCTTGGGACATGCATGCAAAACTCTGCCTGACCACTCTGTGTGGCATTCATGCAAACCGTTCACAGGGAATCATCAATTGGAATGCTTTCATACTGACAGGAAAAAAATTAGTGCATGTGAATGTGGTCAGTGCCCCCGTTCCAACTCTTTTGAAACACGTTATCATCAAATTCAAAATGAGCATATATTTTCCAAAAAAATCTCTCAGTTTTGACATCTCATATGCTGTTTTTGTACAATTTTAATAAAGTATACTGCTTAAAAAATTTGAATTGGTGAATTGAGCAAGGGCCCACCTCCACACATTTTCAGCATGGAGTGGGGCCCTTATTGAATCACTGATTCATTTGCAAATCTTCATTCTCTTCTATTTTTTTTAATGGAGCTGTAGTAGGCTACATTATAGCCAGGGTTATTATGGATACATTTTTATATTATTTGACAATATATTATGGAAATTCCTGGAAAAGCACAATCGGCTAAAATTAATGTTGCTTTGGTGAGAATTTGTGTGTTACATTCACATATGTCTCAATTATTACTCTGATGTTTTTTCATGTGCACGTAATTATAGAATAGATCAGGCTATAAGCCTTGAAGAAAAGATTCCAAATGTCTTAATTTTCTATTTCCACACTGGCTTTTTAACCCCGGCCTCTCACAGGATTACGTCGCGTTTACTCCCGCAAACAGCTTGTATTCACAAATAACTGACCTCTTAAATCACGCAGGGGCAGAATAAATACCACTCCTAAGGAGCTTTAACACCCGCAAGCCCCATAAACCCATATTTAAATTAAATCCTAACGAGAGCACATCGGGTCATGTGGCTGAGCTTGCGCCCTCAAGACCTCAGCCTCGCGCCTCGTCATCAGCCAAGCCTAGCTGACAACTGCGGGGAGGGGTGGGGGCGCCCCCGGAAGACTGCCCGCCCACCCCACCCCGCAATTACGCTAAGTGATTTATCACCCCTTTCAATCTGATGTTCTAGGAAAACTCGAACGAGGGCACTTTTATTGTTCTCCGAGGTCCAGACGCGTCGCGGACAAATTTGAGACAATAATACCTTGCCTTATCTTTGACAACCCGTCATGCATGGGGCTGAATCATGATAGATGCTTAGTCTGTGAACAACATGACCTACCTGCACCTGTGCTAACTGCCCAGAGGTGCAATATTACTGAATATTACAAGGAGAAGATGTTTATTGAAATATTACCTAATTTACTGAAGGTGCTGTATTAGACAATAACACCAATGTCTTCCAGTGGGTTGGTCTTTTGTTAAATTTATTTTATTTTTTTTGGATGTCCTTTCTCAGAAGACGTTTCAGCAAAAAAAAAAAACAGACAAAAAAAAAAACAAGCTGTTCTAATTCTCTCCCTGTGCATTCATACCCCCTTTTCTCTCTCTCTCTCTCTCTCCCTCTAGCCCACACACACACACACACATACACACGCACACATCACACATTCTTTTGAAAAACCTAGGGTTTTCGTAATAATGAAATTACAATTCCAAGTCACAAAAAGTTAGGACAATATATTAAATAAAAATTACAACTGATAGCTATGATTTGCAAATTATCTTTGATCCGATACAACATACACATACATATTTGATGTTTCACCACACGGATTTTATTGATTTTTCCAAATAAACACTTTATTTATTTCTTATTCTTTCAACATATTTCAAAGAAAGTTGCGTCATTTAAGTAGGTATTTACTGCTTTGTAATGTTGTTATTCCTTTTCACATCACTTAATAAATGTTTAGGGACTGAAGACACCAAGTGATTAAGTATTTCACAATGTTTCATTCATCCGGCAAATAGGTGTACAGCAGTTTGGGGTCTTTTTTATTGCATTTTGCATTTCGAAATGTGCCACATGTTCACTATTTGGGTAAAATCTGGACTGCAGGTAGACCAGTCCAACAGACACACCCTCTTTTTATGCAGCCATGCTTTTCAAAAAATGCAGAATCCTGTTTTATGTTGTGTTTTTGAGATGCACATGGGTTTCCATGGGAAGGTTGTCCCTTTTTAGGCAGCTTATGTTGCTCCAAAATTTCCGTGTGCTTTTATAAATGGAGCCTACAGAGAAGGACAAGTTACCCTTGCCAAAGGCGCGGACATTACCCCATACCATGAAAAAGCATGGCTTTGGACTGTTGTCAGTCTGAACAGTCCTTTTCTTCTTTAGTCTAGAGAAAATGGCATTCATTTCTTCAAAAAAAAAAGACCATTTTATATTCCATTGCAGACATCTTTGGGTCCAGAGAAGAAATGGAGCTTCTGGACAGTCCTATCACAAGGCTTCTTTTTTGCACAGTAAGGTTTTAACTGGCATTTGTGGATGTAAAGGTGCACTGTAGTACTTGGCAAAGGATTGCCAAAGCAAGTTGTTGGCAGAATGACTGTTCTTGATGCAGTTGCCCACACTGAAGATTATGGGTATTCATCGCAGGCTTATGCCCTTGCCCTTTATGCACATTAATTCAGCCATATATATTGAATCTTTGAATTATTTTAAGCACCTTTGAGGGTGAAAAATCCACATTCCTTCATATCTTTCTTCAAGTAACAATGTTTTTAAACCTTTCAATGATTTTCTCATGCACTATTGGCAAAGTGGGGATCCTTTGCCCATAATAGCCCCAAAAGATGAGGCCTTTCCTGGATGGTGCTCTTGTTCCAAACTATGATTGCGATAACTTTCAGTCATTAACTGTTTTTTTTATTTATTATTTTTTTTTTTTTTGAAGCTAATATATACTTTATTTAGCCTCATGGGGTTATTTTTCCTCTGCATTTAGCCCATCCTATAATTAGGAACAGTGGACAGCCACAGGGCAGCGCTCAGGGTCAAACTCCAGTTCTAAAGCCAGTTCCTTGGTCAGGGGTACTGGTTGGAGTGTTCCTATAATGCATGGTTTTCTGGGTGGGGGAAAGGGAAGTACCCAGAAGAAGCCCACGCAAATGTGGAGAGAATATGCAAACTCCACACAGAAGGGCCCCAGGCCAGATTTGAACCCACAATCTTCTTGCATTGAGGCGGCAGTGCTAAAAGCCACTTCATCCCCTATTTCAACTTTTGTGGAATGCGTTGCTGGCATGAATGGATATATATACGAATAAAATGAAGTCGACCAGACAAAACATAAAATATGTCCTCATACTATTTTCAATAAAATACAAGTCAAAGTAAATTTAGAAATTACTGGTTTCTATCTTTATGTGTATTTTACATGTCGTCCCAACTTTTTACTGAGTTGGAGTCGTATTTTTAAGGACAAACCTTAGGATGAGAGGAACAAACCTTAACAGACACTGCAGGCCCGATAACATTACTTGACCAAGATTATTGTCAATTAATTCACAATTAGGCTGACTGTATGGGCCCCCTGGTGGCCCGCACTGCAGCCGCTAAAGCCCATTGAAGATTTTGCAGCCTTGTTCATACTGTCTGAAGTGAAGTACATGTCAAAGAATATTTAGAGATCAGTGCTCTCTGTTTTTATGAGCATTATAAATACTGTCCCAACTTTTTTGATTTTGGTTTGGTTATTTCAGTAATTTATTTAATAAATACATCTGTTCAAACCACTGAACAGCAAATGCATAGAATTAAGTCTTTTAAGCAGCAACATGATCAGGGTGCAATTCATATTAAGTACCAATCAGCTCAGTCATGAAGGTGTTAGGTTCTGACCATCCGTTTGTCATACATCAACTTAAATGGATTATTACAAAAACACATGCTAGTAAACATGCTAAACATTGCTGTCAAAAACTTACACTGCAAAGCAAAAAAATGCGATGATACAGGGTAATGACATTTTTTTTGGGGGGGTGGGGTTAGTGTTTGGACGAACAATGTAGTAAACATGCAGCATAAAATATAGGTTAATATCTCACTTGTGAATTGATAATTGGGATTATTTCTGCAGTTCTCATGTGGAAGCCAACTTCTGACATGCTGAGTGCTCACGTAGTTTTTGAGCATGTGATTCCTTCGGGCTATCTCTCATGCACATGCACACACTCTCTCTCATGCACATGCATGCTCTCCCTCTCTCTCTCTCATACAATCTCTCTCTCTATTCCTCTCTCTTTCTCTCTCCCTCTCTCTGTATGCCTGCACAGTGAAGGATGGCCCCTGTTCACAGTCTAATTGAAAAGCGTGGTGGCTGGAGGAGCCATCTGCCACTGTGAGCACAGGGAGGTGGTAAGGCCAGACAGGGTCCCACGGGTGTTGTTAGCACTTCATTGACATGAGAAGCCCCAGGAGGGCTGGGTGTTGGGGGGTGCAGAAGGGGGGATAGAGCTAAAGACACCGGCAAAGCAATGATCACTTCACCTTTGGAAAAATAAACTGGAGCTGAAGATGAATCATGTTGAAATTCAGATGTGCAAGGACCTGCGTCTGTTGTCATCATAATGGCGAGCTGGCAAATGAATTTCATTAAACACTGCACATTAAACTGTCACATTATCAATTTTCGGAATTCGGTGACAGTAATATCGCCCCGACGCACTTTCCCATCTGGCGCCCCACATGTCCCTTCCATCACAAAACACACAGAATGACACTACAGACTGACCATTTTGCAAACATTTTAAGTTTTAAAATCCACTTTCTTTAGTGAATTATGAGTTCTATTTTAACTTGCCAATCAATTCGACATTGGATCCTAAATGGGGAAAACTACCATGGACCTACTGGACTCAACCTCTGGAGATTTGAGATTGGGATGACGGCCATTTTGAATGAACACGTATTTGCACACTATCTTGTATGTACCTCACACTTCCTTTTCTGCCTGATTTGCAGGTATCGCATTCCAGTCAAAGTATTAAATCAGGAGGTCATTATGCATGGGCACAGATGATGGAGAGTTGCATCAGTGATCGATTGGATTAAAGTCGTTGGTTAAAATGTGCTAATGTGTTTGCTAATTTGTAAGATTGCTGTAACATAGCAGTGTGTGCATTAATCAGCCGAATAAAATAAATGCTCCACTGTTGTGTGAGCTATTATCATGAATGTGTATGTTACAGGAAGAATTGGATGTACTGCTACTTGTGTTGGTTTCAGGGTGGACATGTAAAGAGAGCATCTGTGGCATTCCGTCTTGCTACCCTACCTATACCTGTACGGTGGAAACAGGCAGTTCCATACATAATGACTCAATTTTGTGATAACCATCGAGTTAGAATTTTACTCCCTAAATTACCAAAGGACTTCAATGGATTGGCAACCTGTCCAGGGTGGGTCCCTGCCTTTGCCCTTAGCCAGCTGGGATAGGCTCCAGCTCACCCCATGACCCTAGTGAGGAATAAGCAGGTATAGAAGGTGAATGAATGAATGGATTACCAAAGGAACAATTAAATGCCACATGCTGAAATGTTTCCTCTGTTCTTCCATTCGTCTCTTTCCTCTGTTCTTCCTGATTGAAGGAAGAATGGTAGAGATGCATTGCAACAAGGTGGGATGCATTTTTTTTTGTCTTCGGATGCACCCCCTAAATTTTTATTCAAACCTGAAGGACTCTGCACATTTCCCTTGCAAAAGGTGAAAGGACCGTCATCAAAAGGTTTAAGTGATTTGACTGCAAAGGGATTGTGGGCCAGTCTATGGTAGAGGAGTCATAAAAAGAGCGATTTGGCTCTGATCCTGGGCTTGGAGTCGCCCTGGAGTTGTGAGCCCAACTGAAGCGGCTGCATTACTGCTGAATTGTTGGCACAAATGTGCGGCACCCATGGGAGGCGTTACTGTCCGCCCTGATTTACTATGGCCAACTGACGCTGCGTACAGTGGGGCGGGGGAGAAGGAGAAAACAGGCAATACAACGGCTATCAGTTAACTACTACGGAGGTTCTGAAAAATGAAAGCGTGCATACACGCTTTCATACAAGGGCTGGACAAAATATCAGAAGCACCCTTCAAAAATGGCTTTAACTTACCTTAAAGCCATTATCTAAATGGCAGTTGCAAAAAAATAAATAAATATATGCAGATTATTCCTATTTATTGAAAGGGTAAATTTTATGCTGTTTGTTTTTCCAAGTTCTTGGATTTCCATATTCTTGGATTTCCAGATGGGAGGTTTATAAACCTTTTTTTGGGAAACATACTTAAAATCAATGATATCTGGACCATTTGATTCTTTTCATTCCTAACCCTTTGAAAAACAGGCTGCTCTGAATGGACGTCCACTCGATGAAATGAGCTGTGAATTTTCTGTCGGCCCTGTGTGTCAACTGGGGGAGATCATGTTCATTTTCATATGTAGCTTAGAGCAGCTGACGTGAACTCCATCATGCAAAAATTGCCCAGAAGTGTCAAACCTTATGCGCCAGCAATGTACAAGAATGCCACATAAACAACAAACATATATACCTAGCCTTAACACTGTTCACAAACCCGCAAGCCAAGGCAATCTTCTGAGGATTGGCACCATCCCTCCACCTGCATCTCCGGGTGATGCCAGAGGAGATGATCTTCATCCATGGATACTGCAGGTGGAAGTGGTGCTGGTCCTCCTTCATTACTCCAACAAGATTGATACTTGAGACGCCCCCCACCCCCAGGTCACAGCCACCGCACTGGATAAGGTGGGCATCCGGTGCTGTTTTCTAGTAGGGATTGCTGGAAGAAGGGGAAAAGGCTTTTTTGCCTCAGGCCAACCCAGCTGATCCAATGAATGAAGAGATCATCCATACCAAAGTTGTCTTCGCAGCTCTCTAGGCCCCACACCAGACGTAGCTCTCTTTAATGATCCAGACAGAGGCTGAATGGAAAACGACATTGAAATAGTGAAATAGTATATCACATTTCAAAGGAACTACAACGTCTAGAGGGCAAAATTTCACAAACAGGCTCTCATTATGTAATTTTTCATCCAGAAAAAAACATGGCAGTCATTTCCCATAATATCAAACCATTTTGGAGTAATTAGTAACTTTCTACTTGCCCTGGGAACTCCCCTTTTTAATCGCTACAATCGATAATGCCGCCCTTTCTTAGCATGACGTCATATAAAGAACTCAGGACCAATTCGCTGCATAGCCGGTATGCACAACTGCATGTAAAAATATCATTTTGATCAATTCATTTCATGTTTTTGTCGCCCCAGTGCTTAGTAACTTCAAATCTGATATGATTTACATTATGAGCAAGTGAAAAATTGGCAATATGTATATTTTTTTATTTAATCTTACACTGGTTTTCTGAAGGGGCAATCAGACATGCGTTAAATGGGCTAGAGAGCCGTGGTTCACTCGTGTTCGCCGTCAGCGAAAACTACTGCTAAACACATTATCCAGGTGTTTGGTTCTTCATTTATAACAACATGGGTACTGCGTTTTAAAAGCGTATGACCCAGATTTCTGTGATGAAAATCTAATTCCTCGATCAGCTGTTCGCGAGTTTGCCAAACTGTGTGGTACACTTTGATGTCGATTTGACTTCGTTCATTTTGCTCTCCTGAGCTGACATCCAACAAGCTCGTTAGATCATGTACGGCATTTGGTCAGGCTAGAGTAAAACAATAATATGATCTGGCAGCATGCAACTAGACACGTAGCAGCATCTAGGGGGAAACGCTTTCACACTGGACACAAATCTCATTTTTGGTACGACAGATTACATTCAAAGTCAATGCAAAGACGCGAATGCACGCGTTTTGCGTCCAGTTTGAAGGCAGCTTAATAGAGTGCTGGTGTAGAGATGGCGTTAAACGCATGGAATGCAAGCCAAAGCCTCCTAAGTGTTAGCCAGCGTTCTATTAAGCTCTATAGTGTCGAAAAGGAAAGCCCTGCTGAAGCGCTGGCGTAGCTAACGCATTATAATTGCCCATTAGCAGCCTACCTTCATTTTCTTCCATTTTTCAGCTTCTTTCTCTTCTTTTTCTCGGTGCTTCTCTCCTCGAACGGACTTTTGATTTTCGAGATAGCATCTGGCTTGACTTTTCTCCTCTTCTTCATCGCGAACTCAGACCAAAACCCTTTATCCTCGAAGTCGGAATCGTTGAAGTGGTCGCTACAAATCACACTATTGTCGCTTGGTCCTTGCCATTTTTCATTTTTTTGTCCTTGCCAGTCAGTTTCAACCGAGACGCCCAAATTTTACTTATTTTTTCATTTTTTGGAAATCGATGAAGGCTGACTCCTTCTTTGGATACGTTACTAACACCTGCTACAATGCATCTGGTAGGCATTTGCTATGCCGTTTCCTGAAATTTCGCGAGAAAATAACAATTTTATAAACCTACTGCAGTTGGTGTCCCATAGGCAGTTATAGAAAAATGAGCTCCACTGAGCTCGTCTCGTTCTTTATATGACGTCAGCAGGTTGATGTGTCAATCCCACGAAAGTTGGACCAAATTGTGGCCGGGGCAGAAACTGGCTGAAAATCAAGGTCTGCCATCAGAAAACAAGCCTAAAATTATTACTGTGTGTATTTTCACAGGAGTTTTTGGTGCGGACATAGTTTACAATTACAGAACAATGGAATTAGTGTCAAAGTACCCGGTAATAGAGAGTTCCTTTAAGCTATAGAAAAAAGGCAAAAGAAACAGCTTTTTCATTATATGACTTCCACACTGGTATTTGAAAATAATTTACTTGAAGGTACTGTCATAAGAGTGACATGACACTGTCATAACTGTTACGTGTCATGTAACAGTTATGGCAGTGTCGTGTCACTCTTATGACGAAATTGTCATAATCAAGACAATCCAAACAATGTAAACTGTCATCTCAAAAACCGAATGACACTTAATGACAAGGTTTATGACATTGACATAATGTTTATGACATGTTCATGACTGTGTCATGTCACTCTTATGACGATACCTTCAAGTAAAGTGTTACCGAAAATAAATACCAACCCCAATTCCAATGAAGTTGGGACGGTGTGTCAAACGTGAATGAAGACAGAATGTAATGACTTGCAAATCTCATAAACCCACATTTTATTCACAATAGAACATAGACAACACATCCGATGTAGAAAGTGAGATATTTTACCATTTCATGAAAATATTGGCCCATTTTGAATTTGATAGCAGCAACACATCTCAAAAAAGTTGGGACAGGGCCATGTATACCACTGTGTAACATCCCCTCTTCTTTTAACAACAGTCTGTAAACGTCTTGGAAGTGAGGAGATCAATTGCTGGAGCTCTACAGGAGGGATGTTGTCCCACTCTTGTCTGATGTAGGATTCTAGCTGCTCAACAGTCTTGGGTCTTCAAAGCCAGATTTTTCATTTTATTATGCGCCAAATGTTTTCTATTGGTCTGGAATGCAGGCAGACCATTTCAGAACCCGGACTCTTCTGCTGCAAAGCCATGCTGCTGTGATGGATACAGTATGTGCGTTAGCATTGTCTTGCAGAAATATGCAAGGCCTTCCCTGAAAGATACATTGTTGTAAGACCTCTAGATACTTTCCAGCATTGATAATACCTATCCAGAATGTATATACTGCCTATGCCATAGGCGCTAATGCAACCCCATACCATCAGAGGTGCAAGCTTTTGAACTGAGCGCTGACAACAAGCTGGATGGTCTCTCTCCACATTAGTCTGCACGAAACTGCATCCATGGCCTCCAAAAAGAATTTCAAATTTTGATCCATCTGACCACAGAAAAGTTTTCCATTTTTCCTCAGTCCATTTTAAATGAGCTTTGGCCCAGAGAAGATGGCGGCATTTCTGGATCATGTTCACATATGGCTTCTCCTTTGCATGATTTTTATTTTTATTTTATTTAACCTTTATTTAACCAGGAAATACTCATTGAGATTAAAAATCTCTTTTTCAAGAGTGTCCTGGCCAAGACAGGCAGCATCACAATTATCAGGTTACATACAAACATTAAAACAGCACCCATAAAAACACCAAACATTAAGTAGGAAGTAAAACAGTATAACATTCAAACATAGGCTCAGTGACACTGATATCAATCAGATAAAACATCTACAGCCACAAGTCTCTGCTTTGAAGTCATTTAGAAGTTCTTTAAGAGTGTTCATTGAGACCTGCTCCTTCAGTTTTAGGTCCTTTTGTAAAGAGTTCCAGTCACTTGGAGCGGCAAACTTAAAGGCAGATTTTCCACGGTCAGTTCTGACTTGTGGAACAGACAATAAAAACAAGTCCTGAAATCTAAGACCATAAATACTTATTCTTTCATTGATAAAAACTTGCAGGTATGATGGGAGCAGACCTAAATACATTTATAAGTAAACAAGTGGCAATGTTTTCATCTGCGTGAGGACAGATCAGGCCAACCAATATGTGCATATAGAGGATAATGGTGAGCGCAAACTTTAAAGTTTGTAATAAACCACAAAACACCGTGATAAACGGAATCAAGTGTCAACAGGCTTTGAGAGGAAGCAGTCCTGTAAATCACATCACCATAATCAAAAACAGCCATAAAAGTTGAGGCATTAAGTCTCTTCTTGGCCTCAAAAGAAGATTCTTTTGTAAAGTAAAAAACAAGTTTCAGCTTTAGTCTCTTCACCAACTGTTAAATGTGAGGAGCAAAAGACAATATTTATTTATTATAATATTTATTTATAACAATAATTGACAATAATGCCAAGATACTTGTACTGAGATACCATCTCAATGTGTTTACCCTCAGTGGTGGCGAAGTCCTGTGGATTCATCTTAGAGTTGGACAATAACATGACTTTTGTTTTATCAGAGTTTAAAACAAGTTTTAAATCATAAAAATGTGACCATACAGCATTAAAAGTAGTTTGTAGGTTGGAAAGAGCCAGGTGTGGAGTGGGTGCTGAGGTGTAAATGATTTTGTTGTCTGCATAAAAATGGAAATTTGTCTGAGAGATATGAGCAATGTTATTAATATATAAGATGAAGAGGAGTGGCCCTAGGACCGACCCCAGTGGAACACCATTAGACATTATAAGTGAAATTGATGTAAGACCATTGATGTACACATTGAGTTCTATGTGAGAGGTAATCTTGAAACCAACTGATGACATGTGAATAAATATTGACAAGTCTCTGGATTAGGAGTTTGTGTTCAGCAGTATCAAATGCTTTAGAGAGGTCAATGAAAAGGGCTGCACAGTCATGTTTATTATCAAGGGATAATAAAGTCAATGATGAAGTCATTTAATACCTTTAAAGCTGCTCTGGTTGCACTGTGTTGCTACCTGAAACCGGATTGAAAATCTGATCTAATATTGTTATTGTGGAGAAAATCCTTGAGTTGATTACTGACAAATTGTTCAAGAACCTTGGCCAGAACAGACAGTTTGAAAATGGGTCAGTAGTTGTTGAGTTCTGAGGGGTCACCACCTTTCAGCAGGGTGAGAACAAAGGCAGACTTCGAAATACTAGGGATTACAACTGTGGTGAGAGACAAATTAAAATTGTGAGTTAAAGGTGATGCAATAAAATCTGCGGTTAATGTGGCACCAATGAGTCAGGACCATCAATGCTGACTTAGAGGTGTCCAAGAGTCTCAGAGCTTTATGCACCTCAAAAACAGTTTAAAAGAGTAAAATGCATTAGTACATTGTCTGTGAACACAGCTTGCAGTGCAATGATTTCTGGAAGTGTTTCTGAGCCCTTGCAGTGAATTCCAGTGCAGAATTATGCCTGTTTTTAATGCAGTGCCGCCTGAAGATCACGAGCATCCAGTATTGACCTTTTGGACTTGTTCCTTGGGCACAGGGATTTCTCCAGATTCTCTGAATCTTTTGATGATATTATGTACTGTAGATTCAAAGTCTTTGTAATTGTACTTTGAGGAACACTTTTCTGAAATTGTTCCCCAATTTTTAGACCCAATGTTTTGCAGATTGGTTAATCTCTGTCCATCTTAACCTCAGAGAGACTCTGCCTCTCTGAAATGCTTTTTTTATACCCAGTCATGTAACTGACCTGTTGCCAATTAACCTAATTAGTTGCAGAATACACCTCCAGCTGTTTTTTTTAATCAGTACCTCATACTTTTCAAGCATTTTGTTGCTCCTCTCCCAACGTTGTTGAGATGTGTTGCTGCCATCAAATTTAAAATGAGCGAATATTTTTCATGAAATTGTAAAATGTCTCACTGTCAACATCTGATATGTTGTCTTTGTTCTATTGTAAAGAAAATGTGGGTTTATGAGATTTGCAAATCATCGCTTTCTGTTTTTATTTGTACAATTTATGCAGCATCTCAACTTTTTTGGAACTGGGGTTGTATTTAAAGAGCATGAATTGAATCAAAACTATGGAAAATATGTACAATAATGTAAAAAGTTCCACCACGGCATATTATTTAATAAGAAATAATGGGAAATTGTGGTGATTCTGCCCTCAAATTACTGTTACTAGGCCTAAGACAAGGCAAAATAAATCTGGTCTACAATACACAAGACCTAAGAAGGCATTCCAGCGCAACTCGGATTGAACATGCACAGTCAATCCATGTGACGTCATTTACTTGAACACTGGTAGAAGTAGAGTTAACCAATCAAACTAAGCCAGTATAGGGCTTCCAAAGTAGGCAGCACCTACTATTGATGAGAACTTTTCAGCGGTTGGATACGAGAACTAAGCAAAATGCTGGTTCCTACTTCTTTTCATTTTCTTTTTTAGAGTTTCAAGGTCTCGGTAGCCAGTGTTCTTTACAAAGCCGGCACGGTGGCTGAGCTGATCAAAGATGACAGGGACAACCAGGGACACGGACATGGTGTCACTCAGCAGGGTCTAAGTGTTCTGTATCAGGCAGCAGTAGTTTATGCGATGACCTCAGCTTTTGCCACTCACTACGGGGCAAGCTGTCCTACCCCATTTTGTTTTGCGAGAGTCTTTCACTTTGAGGAGTCTTGCAACAATGTTGAATGTGATTGACCAGCGAGTGGGGCAGTCATTCACAACATGAAGCCACACTCGTCCAGTATCCTTTATGTTGCAATGGTGGACTTTTGAAAAAGCTCTACCACTGACCTTGCTTAATCAAGGACTCGTATGACACCTGCGTCCTTTGTGTGTATGACGAGCTGTAAGGTGGTACCATATGCGGCATCCGTTCCACATCCATGGTGACATGAGGGTACCTTACAAGAGGAACACAGATAAATAAGCATATGAACATAAAAGGTCCCTATAAAAAATAAAGCAAATAAAAAATCTTAACGATGGAAATATTTTTACAGTATATCTTTAATTTTAAACATCTTAATGGTTGCTGAGTCCTTTGCTGGTTTATATTGTTTTTATGTTCTCTTGTTTATATCTTGATTGTTTTCTAATTATACCTTATTTTACATTGATGTTTCAGCATTTGTACCATTCTAATTTATCACTGTAACACCACAAATTTCCCTGTTGTTAGATTTAGAAAATATGTTATTCATTTAACAAGTATCTTATCTTAGCAGATTACAAATACAATGGGGGAAAACAAGATACATTCTAGCATACAGTCCTTCACTTCAGTCTCATATTCATGCAATCATTGACTGCCATGTAAAAGCAATAAAAATAATTTTAAAAAATGGCTCACTGCAGGTCATTAGTTTCAAGCTCAAAGTCACTTTCCATCATGGGGGAGACCTCCAAAATCTGCAGATATGGTTTGTTCTCCGTCTGGTATGGTGCGTTTAAATGCAGCCACAATATTACTCCTATTGTCTGTTATTACTGTGATGATCTTCTCATTTGGTATTGCCAACCTTTGCATACATTTTTCTACAAATGCTTTGACTGACTGTTCAGTGTGTGGATGGGCTACATGTTCTAGAGCCAGCAGTATGTTTTCTGGTTTGTTTAGCTCAACACAAAAATAGCATGAACATATTGCCAGGAATGAAGCAGTTGCTCATTTTTTTGTTCACAAGTCAATGCCAATAGACACCCTCTGGGCAACAGCCAATCTCTGTGAATTGTTGTATTTCATCTTCATAATGTTTGTCGATCAGATTGCTTACTTTAGTTTTCTGTGGAACAGTCAGCTTCCTATCCACTGTCTCCATCATAAGAATGAAGTACTCATCTTCAGTAGTAGTGACTAGTAATCCTGAGCGCCAAATCCAATTCGCTATAGCCTTAATTTACTTGATGTGTTGTTCTTTTGCGTAACTTTTGTACTGTGAAGAAAGAAGAGCTGCTGAAATATTCTGCTGGGACACTCTCACTTTCTTTGCACCCAGGGGTCCACTGTTGTCATCTGAGGTCTTTTGTAACTGAAACAAGAATAAGGGAGGAAAAAATCTAATTCAGATTTTTTTTTCAGAACACCTACTAGGTTTCTTCAAACGTCAGTCAGTTTTTAATCTTCATCTCAGATTTTTTATTCAGTAACTTTAACTATATAGGACAGCAGTGGCGTCTTTCACTTTGTATCTTCGCAGAAACACAAAAATAGCTCATGAGATAATGTTAGCTTTAGCATGCATACCTTTGCATTGATTTCAGGATGACTTGCCTGCAAATGTTGCTTAAATGTTGCTGTTGTTTTTTTACAAAGCTTCTTGTTCTCCTTGACACGAAATGTGAAATGTGTCCATACTCTCTCCCAGGCGTTGACATTTTGTCATGTTATAGATTCATGAGAGACTGAGTGCATGGGGGCTAGTTGTATCGTCTTCATAGGGGTAGATCAAATGTGTGCCTTTAACCTCCTTACACCAAAAGATTAGTTCTAATTGTACTTCCCAACTCGTCCCGCCTTTCCACACAACTAAAGTAGTTTTGATTTGATCTCCTCCTGACTTGTCCCGACCTTCCACGAAACTAAATGAGGACTGATTGGATGTCGTCTCTGCTGAATATTTGTTGACTAATACAATTTTGTCATAGTATTTTTCCTCGTACATTTGTTTTCATTTAATTGAAGCGCTGATTACTAAAACCCCACAAGTCAAGTGTGACTTATGGGGTTTTAGTAATAGGTGCTTCAATTATCGTCTAATTTTTGTCGGAAAAAAAGGTTATTGAAGAAAACTATGATAAAAATTATTTGTCAATGAAATTAACTCTGCTGCATATTTTCTGCTAATATATTGTTCTTCTTGCTTTCATTTTCTGAAGATTTATGGGAAATATGATGACCAATCTAATGACAATGTAGGCTATTTCAGTTGGCGAGTCTTGTGCCTTTCAGTTTTTCCTCCCTTTTCTGTCAGTGAGGAATATAAAGCTCTTGAGGGTATATTTTGTAATGAACGTAGAGACTTCAATCGCGGTTCATGCTCGGAAGAGCGTCTTTTATTAACATTTCCGTTGCTCATGGTCAGACAGAAACAGAGGTCAATAGCCAGAAATCAGGAATCACAGAAACGCTCAATCTTAGTCAGGGACAGGCAAAATGTAAAAAAAAAAACCAGGAAATCAGTCAGCACAGAATACAGAAACAAAGGGAAACTAACCTAAGGGAATGGGGAAAAGGGAAAGGGGAATTGGAAGGGAAGAGGGAGACACAGAAATTAACTAAACATTCAAACTATAAAGGGAACAGGGGAAAACGGGAGACTCAAACGCACCACACTCACTCGACGAAATACAATTAATAACTAGAGTACAGAAAATCACAAAGGACAAAAACTCTCAATAATCGCAAAAACACACTGAGGAAAAAGCGCAGCGACAGAACGACCAGGCAGAGCAAGGAGCAGTCACAAATCGACAAAGACAAGCGGAAAAGTGGGGTCTTTATAAACAAACTAATTAGAGTGTTTAGCCCAAGAAATGAAGGACAGCTGAGAGGAGGCAGAATCTAGAACAGCAAAGAAAAGTGATAGGACAGATTGAACAAGTAGGTGTGCCCTGCTTCTTCAAACTAACTAATCACCGTGCCTAACTACTCTGCTCTAATGTGTAGTCCTACCCATTTCTAATCACCAGTGCCTTAGCTAAACTATTCTCAGGTGCAGACAGTTAACAAGCACAGGAAGAAGGAAGCAGGAAGTACCCAACCAGAAAAGACAGGGGAAAAGACTGTGAATGGAAACAAGACACCACACTTAGACACACAAGGGAGCGAGTGACAAAAGACAAGCATTCATGAAACATGAACAATCACACTAGAAGTAAATCTAACACAAAGAAACAAATAATTCTACACATCATGGAACTGAAAACATACAAAAACAAAGCATAAATACTTAATTCACAACATATTTTAAAAAATAAATAAATCCACAGGATCATTTAGATCCTTACCTTTTACAGCTTGCTGCTAATATTATTTCTGAACCCATAAGTTACAGTATCTCCTCCATTTTAGTCTTGAAAATGATGTTATCCTTATGGAAATCAGCATATGTACTCCCACTGTTGAAGGGAGATTAAACAACAAATGTGAATAAATGCAGACATATTTCATAGTTTTCTTTTTAATGGAAATCCATGTGAGTTATCAGCTGAAAGGATATTTATATGACAGTGATATTTTATCAAAATTATATTTTAGTTTTAGGAAGCACCATGTTACCACTACTGCTTTAATAAAAGTTATGGATGAAGTTGTTGACGCTTCAGGTAAGAAGCAACTTTATGCTTATCTTTTTAGAGATTTAGCTAATGCATTTGATACAGTTGATTACAATGTTGTCACAGAAAGATTATGAAATATAAGTTATTCAGAAAAAGCATTGGGATGCTTTAACAATTACCTCTCTGATAGGACTCTATAGGCAGTTCGAAGGCAAGAGTCTATACCAGTGGTCTTCAACATTGTTCCAGGGGACCCACTGTGTATGCTGGTTTTTGTTCCAACCACAATTTTTAAACAAGATTATAACAGGCTGTTAATTTGTCTTAAGTGCATTTAACATTTAGAGCAGTTATCTGCCCTCTTAACTGAAAGGTTAACAGAAATATCTATGTTTGCCATGGAGAATAAGAAAAAATACCATACCCACATTGCGTTGTATTGGAAATAACAGTATAAAATGAGAGAAAACAATGTAACCAATCAAATTAAAGGCGTAGCTGGCTCCTAAATGGTGAAAACTAATTGGCACATCATGACAAATTTATTCGACAAGCAAACCAAAAAAAAAGTCAAACCAGTTTTCCGTTATGTTAATCTAATTAAGTTCACCAGAGGTTTTTTGAAAGAACTTGAGGCAGTTGTGTCCAGCTGCCTAATTTGGGGTTTACTGATTTCCCAAGTGTCTAATTTGATCAGTTTGAAATTTTATATTACTTGACATTTCTTGCAGTATGGAAATATGTTATTTTATGTTATTATGTGAGTCATTGTCTGCAATGCGTATCTTGGCTACTATGTTTGCCAGGACTCTCTTGCAAACAAGATTTTGAATCTCAGGATAAGAACTTGGTGAAGTATAGGTTAAATTAAAAATAAAACTCATTCAGTGTGACTAAGAACATCAACCTAACCATTAACCAAGGCCAAGAAGTGTCCAAAGGCTTATAGTTAGTAGCACGTAGAATTTTCGCTATTTATACATGTTCTTGGCTATTTTATAGAAAAAGGTTAAGTAAAATAGCATGCTCAGTTGTACAAACAAAGAACTCCATAATACTGGAATTGTCCATTAATGAGTGAAGAAGTTTTTTTCACACTCTACCTTTCTGTTATTCCACCTTACTATCTGTGTACTGCAATTTAATAGTTACAAAAATCTGCATTGTGCTTTAAATAAGAATCTAGGGTATTACTTTTTTGATGATGTTCAACTATCCCTCTGTCAATGTTTGAGTTGCACAGTGAGCGGGAAAAAAGCGTGTGAAGAAGGCTCAGGTAATTCATGAGAGTGGGTGCCAGAAGTCCTGAGGTGCAAGGTTTCTGTTGGGTACCCAGAGGGAACACAATGGACTGTTCTTACCTGTCCTGAGAAAGGCAGCGAAAACAAAGACTGTGAGTTTCAAATATTCACCATTTACGGCATTTGTGCGGGCTTGGAATTTTTAGTCTCTGTGCGTTGGTTTATGGTACATGTCATTGCAAATCTGCAGACTAAGACCCAGGAAACCACTTGGTCAACTGACCAAAGTTTGGATCCATGGAGATTAGCACCGTTTTTGTGCTGCAATCTCTCTCTCTCTCTCTCTCTCTCTTTCACTCTCTCTTTCGCTCACACAAACACACACCATCTGTAGAAGATTGAATTCCTCCAGTTAGCCACCTGCTGTTTTGGGGAATAAGGCTTCTGAAAGGCATTCCATAAGAATGTAAAATTCAATCTTGACTGAGTGGCCCAACCAGTTGTTGTCTCTTGACCCGCAAAATCAAATTACTTCTTTCAGTTGCTGCCTCAAGTTACGTTTTCGTGCATTAGTTGTGATGTGCACAAAATAACACAATTATGCTTGTTTAGGCCCATTTAGGTAATATTGCTCATGCTTTTCAAAGTTGAATCAGCCCCCTTGCTTTTCAAGCATCTATAGTACCAATGACTGGCATGATTATTACTGTTGAAAGTAGAAGGTTTTTGAAAAATATCGAGACATCAGAACGAACATTATAACATTTTAAATTGAACAGTACCCCAAAAGCGAAAACAAAGAAAATGGCATTTTAAAGGGGAATGGAAACATCAGGAAACTGCAAGCCCAAAAGATATATCTGGTTGAAACATATAATTTTGTCAAGCAAGAGCTCTTAGTATAATATATCATGGCCATTAGAGCTGTTTGAAAATACCGTTACAGCCACTTAGCCTTTCCTGGCTGCGGCCATTTAATCGCTGGGCTGCATGACGTCATTGGATATAAAAGCACGCAAAACGAAAAATGGGTCATGCACAAGGCCAGATTCAGAACTGAAAATTCGGGGGCAAATCCATCCCTTTATTGACAACAATCAGTCCTAGCTAGTTTTCAATCATTTTCCTTTATTAACACATTTTCCAATTATAGTTATAATCAAGTAGAAATTGAAGACAGTTTTTTTTCCAGCAAGAGAAGCATTTCAGAGCTCTTCAGCTCGCTAATGAAGGTGATTTCGGTGAGAAGTATGTAGTGTCGTCCATTTGCGTTTTCCAGTTGGACAGCCATCTGTTTTTTTATATAGCAAGTTGTAGTGACTTTGCTGCAAAAACAGGTGTACAAACTCTGTTACATTGTCGCCTTGTTATTTCAACTGTAAGTAGACACCTGCCCACATTTAACTGTGGTTTACAGATAACATACATGGAACCTACGTTACAAACTGATTGTAAAATTACTATTGAAATATCTTGCAAAAAAGGTGCCAGTTAAAGTAACTTGCAAAGAAGGTGCCAGTTCGTAACAGTATACTTGTCACCGGAATTACCTTCATTGAAGACACGTTTTTTTCCAGCGAGAGCAGGATTTCAGAACTGTTCAGCGAATTAACTGTTCCCTCGAGTGCCCAAGGGAGGACCTGGCTGTATTACGAACAATCCCAGCTTCGAAAAGTGTTTGCTTGGACACTGAGGTGCTGGATGTGGCATTGCTTAAGATGGAGGATGTCAAAGCGGAGACACCGAATCGACCAGTTGACCGACTATGAACTTGTGTACAATTTGAAGTAATACAGTGCATAAATAGTTAAAATGGGCTGTATTCACGAACCAGTCACTGAAGACACAATCGGTACCATGCCACAGTACGACTGTACCCTCTCACATCGCCGATCAGCTTTCAGACTTGTAATATTGTAACATTTTAGGGCCTTGCAGGATGCACCTTGGTTATTTTAAATGGGGAATGATTTTAAAAGGAGGCACCAATATATTTTGAGGGGATTTATCATCGAGAAGTGGCTTTATAATATTCATATCGAATACCTGGATGGATTACCATGTATGGCAGTACGGTACCAATTTCATCCCAATTTCCTCTCGAATCTTCTATGATAATATTCCTGTTTCATGAAGCAATAATTTCCATTCCTTGGCCTGCTTATCTCTTGAGCCACAGAACATATGCATTAGCCCATTAGCCCTATTAGCCCATAAGCATTCTGCAATATTTGGTCCTGGACTCAAAAACGTCTTGTTGCGCCAGAGGAATAGCATGGCATGATGATTTGATAATAAAACCCCAAAAAATACAATAACATTTTACCCTGGGCATGTTTTATTTTCTCTTAGTGTGTGCAGTGCGGGCATTACTTCTGGTGTTGTCCATGTTCACTCAGCTATCCCTCAGCCCTGTTACATCCACTGACGTAAACGGAAGTCGTGGGCCTGATAAAATGTCCAATAGCGCAGTCCATGGCTTTAAAACGGGATTTTAAAAATGTATTTATGCTGTATCTATGTATTGCTGTCAGGGTCAATGCAAATTTTTAAAGCCAGGAATGTATTACCAACTCAAATAATATCACTTATAAAAACGCTTCCATTCCCCTTTAAGACTGTAGAATTACATCCCATTCATCCATTTTGTATGAAAAGATGAGAAGTGATATTGCTTGTTTTCTGACACATATTTTTACTCCGCCCCACCCAAAGGGTGAGGGCAAAGGGTATTGTTTTTAGTTAGGTTTGTTTGTGTGTTTGTGAGTTTGTTTCTGTGTTTGTTTGTTTGTTTGTTTGTTTGTTAACACTTTAGCAGCAAAACTAATGGCCAGATTCACCCCAGATTTGGTTTACAGATTGCCACTGACCCAGAATAGATGCCTATTGAATTACGGAAAAGTAGCTCAAAGTATGTGCGAGGGGCGGGGTTTGTTGTGCCTGGCACCACTTGTTTTGGAATCCAAGTGCTCATGGTGCAGTTTTGGACATCAGTATTACAGAGGAATGTATGTGCATTTATTCCAAAAATGGGAAGGGGAATGGAAGCACTTGTTTTGAAATGCAAAGCACCAAAGGGTCAAAGATTATGATCAGCAGAATTCAACAGCATTGAATTGGATACCTCTGTCTCAGCCCCCCCGCCCCTTTTGTCCCCAGAATTACAATGCACTGAAGCTTGTTTATAAATAGCCCATAATGAATTCATTACCATAATCAATTTGTTAAGGTAAGAATTTAAAAGAAGTAGTATTGATAAAATTCAAGAATGCTTACTATTCATATCCTTACTGTTCATATCTACTTTTATCACTGCTTAAATCAATTTCAGGCTTGAATTCTTGAGGTATATAGATCCACAAGGACTGTAGCTAGTATTTCTACTATTTAAATTGTTGTGCAAAGATGCTAGCTGACACTTGGGACTCAGGATTCAAGTGCAGACAGAGGTTTGGTTTCACACTGTTTATTAAATGCAGGCAAACAGTTTGGCTCTTTAATTCATGAAAGGATTGCAGTCCCAGACAGCAGGCAGAATCAGCATCAATGAACAGGCAGCAGTCCAATAACCAGGCTGGCAGAATGCAGTACATGGAAGTGGGCAAGATCACAAGTCAGATAACAAGCAATAATTTGTAACCAAAGCCAATCAGACACAGGGCAATTCAAACTTGTAAGACTGTAAAACAATGAGAATCAAGCAAAATCAGATATTAGAAATAAAAGGTTCACAAGTAACTGAGAAAACACAGAGATAGGCTTGCAACGAGAAACTTAAACTGCAAATTATACACAGGAAGTAAGTCTGTTCTGAGCCCAGTGGCCCATCAGTCTGGTGCTTAATCATGGTTTCTGTGGCATAAAGCGACTAGGAGTATTGTTATTCCCCGGGATGGGATGCCAGTCCATCGCAGGTACTCCCCCAGCTCTTAGGGGGCCAATCACACCGAACGAGCTTTATCGGCGTGGGGCGCCCTTTTTGTTAATATTCTCAATGATTTGACACTGCTTTTGTACACCGGGCACCTCACATTTAATCGCCCCAGGCACCTCGCTATTTTGTGATGCGCTTCGTATCAAACACAGTCCCATTTTGAGGCGCCTTGATAAAAAGGTGCTTCACGTCGTTGTCAGTCTTTTCCCTGCAGTCCAATCATGTGGAGATGGTATCCCCCCTGCTCAGAGTTTCACGGACCCAGATTGATCTCCTTTTGTTTTTCTCTTGTCTTTCACTCTCAAAAAGAGCAAAAGTGAGTGCCCTAAGATAATTCATTGTTTAAAAAAAAATTAACACAAAAAACTCTTGACTAGTTCATTGAAACACTTAATTTTAGAATGTTTGCAAAGATATGTGACTGGAGCGTTACTTAGCAACACAGAAAAGGCGTCCAGTGCCTTTTTACAACGTTGGCCTTAAAAAAAGGCAGGTCCGAGGTGCCTGGCATTTCCACGCCGAAAAAGTACATGCGGTGTGATCGGTCCCTTAGTCAGGTTGCCCTGACAATTTGCTGGTATCCATTTAAACACCTGGGTTGAGTGAGGCAGTGTGGGAGCAAAGTGTTTTGCCCAAGAACACACCGCGCAAGCTGTGGTAAGGGCTTGAACTTAGGACCTTTTGATCCCATGTCAAGCACACTTAACCACTGTGTTACAGCTCAGGTGCACATGTAGGCCGATTGACTTGGCCAATTTTTGTTAAAAGACTTGCCTTTATGTCGTGGACATTGATCAGCATTTTTACTGATAGCATTATCTATAATTATGAAAAAAATTGCGTGGTGAATTCCTGTAGTTTAGAAAAAAAAAGATCAAAATGATCAAGATCCTTTGGGACCTTATTACGATGCACTGCGCCTATGTTGGATGCCTTGTGCTACTCCATTTCTGTTCCCCAAGGTACATTCAGCACTTATGTACCCTTTAGGGCTAATTATAGGACCTCAAGGTACCCATGTGAACCTTTTTAGGGTCTAAAAGGTACTTTTATGTTCCAAAACAAATAAAAACCCACTTCTAAGGTACAACAGCAGTACCTTTGAGGGTACTGCCCCAGTGGCAGTTTCAACAAAATGAAACTTCAACATTTTCAACAAAATTTCAACATTTGAAATGTTATCTATGTTCTATTGTAAATAGCATATTGGCTCAGGTGATCTGAAAGTCATTGCATTTTGATTTTATTCACAATTGACACTTCGTCCCATCTATTTTGGAATTCGGGTTGCATGTTGAGTGTTTATTGTTATGATTTCTATGTCTTCATGTTCGTAAATGTGTCTTTTTCAGCTAGAAAAAAAAAACTTTTCAATTCCCTTTGCCTTCTCCTGGGATCGCAAGAAATCGGTGCATTTTTTGCCACCTCCTTGTTATTATGCATGTCCCCATGCTACACAACACAGACAGTATAATTGCTGTTAGTTCAAACTGGAGTATAAGACTTGTTCTAGCTCTAGTCCAGCCCAAGGTGTACCAGTTAGTCCATTCCTAACCTCCCTACATTGGCCCCCAGTGGCAACCTAGACAGATTTTGAGTTTCTCCTGCTCATCTACAACCTTTAGTGGTTTCGATCCCTCCTAAATCTCAGATTCCCTAATCCTGCATGACATTATACGAGCTCTTAGATCATCTGATGCTTGTTTTTTGGTCTCAATACCATGGATTAAAAAAAAAGATCGGCAAGGGGGCTTTTCTGATTTACACGCCCAGGCTGGGGAACACTGCCTAGGATTGTGAGAGAAGCAAACTTTGTGGATATTTTTAAGAAGCAGCTTGTCACACCCTGACTCCCCAAGATGTGAAGGAGGGGGCCAGGGCAAGGAGTGGAGATGGAGGACCCAGTTGCAGGCATGTGGAGTTAATTATATGAAGAGTGCAGGGATACAGAAAGCAATACAAATTTGAGAGACCAAAAAGGGCACTGCTACAAACTCAAACAGGGAAACCAGATGAAAGCTACCTACCCAAATGAGGGAAAACAGAAGTATAAATGCTCTTAGATAATGAGATTAACTGAAAGGAAACAGGTGCGGATAATCAGGAATGTGGACAACAGGTAATTGAATAATTGATGCAGGGCAGGTTGCCAGAGAAATGGAATGCCTGAGGGGGGGGGGCATTACACTGTCACAGTTTCGCTCCCGCTGGATACAAATACCAGTTCGGTGGGAACTAGGACCTTGGGCCTAAATGAAGAAAAGGACCCAAACATCAGGCTAGAAAACACTGAAAGAATTTCATAAATAGAACAAAGCACAAAGATAAAAAGAGGGAAGCAGCACCACATACACACAGGGGACAAAAACCAAAATGCAGTGACAATGAGCACTGGCAGCTACCAGCCCTATATACCATGACTAGCTGCTGCCCGCTACCCGGAGTGAAATTGCCATTTGTTTTGCGTGCATGACCGTTTTTCAAAAATCGGGCAACGTCAAGTCCGTCCTGGTGTCCAAGTGGATATTCACACCAAATTTGGTGATAGTCGGTTGAGAATTGTTGGAGAAAAACGTGTACATACACACAGACATACAGACATCGACCTCAAATATATTATAGATAATCACCTCCGCCCTAACGAGTAACAGTTGCAGCTCTTCGGGGTGGAGGTGAGAGCAAGCCAGTGCTTCTCAAGAAATCTTTTAAATTTGGCTTTTTGCTGACTATTATTATAGTCATATTTATCCTTTTATTTCAAAATAAATGTATTTATTATTATGTCTTAATTTTATTGTAAACAAATTTTTATATGGGCTAATAAATTCAAAATTCTTGTTTTAATTCTTGTTGCTGCTACAACTGTGAGGCAGACCACTATGGTCTGTATTTTGCTCACCAGTTAGATTTTAATGAGTGGGGTGGTTCCTTAATTTGAGTCACCAACGTGGTTCTTAAATACCGGCAAGAGAATACCGTTTAAATGAAGCGTCACCATCAAAGACCTCCTGCCATGACTTTAATTATGAGACTGTTCTGCTTTCATTGGTGTGTGCCATCTTTTCCAGCATTTTAGCCGAGCACAAATGGCATATGCCCTTTTGTGAGTTGGATATAAATGGTGTGGGAAAACCACACCTACCCACCACATGCCAGGTAGACCGGCAAGAATGAAGGAATGGGCCCCATATTTATTCTATGTATGCATATTAGCTTACAAAAAGAACACATTGAGCTACATATGTTGTATGAAAGGGGCGATGAAACATAATTTTATTATTATTATTATTAGTAGTAGTAGTAGTAGTAATAGTAGTAGTGGTGCATGTGCGACAAAACGTATGTCATTGCCAACAAGAATGTTTAAGTCCCCCACTGGAACAATGATTTCCCCAGTTGGAGCCTTTCCTAGGGCGTCTCCTAGGGACTCCAAGAAGGATGGATTCTTCAAACTGCTGGTAGATCCGTAAGGAGAAACAGGCAGAGCATTCCCATCCACAACCCGTCAGTGCATGGCGGAGATCCTGTCATTCACTGGGGCAAACTCCAACTCACTCAGCCGAGGAGATGAAAGTATCCCCATTTCTGTTTACTGCCTCTCACCTTGGGTAACTCACGAAAAGGAAAGAGTCAGACCCCAATCAAGGAGCTTGGTTCCAGAGCCAACGGGACTCCAAAAAGAGTCCAACTATATCTAGCCGGTTCTGTTCAACCTCCCACTCGATCTCCAGCTCATTCCCCAACAGTGTGGTGTTATTCCATGTCCCAAGAGCCAATTTCCATAACCAGGGCCCAGAACACCAGGGCCTCCGCTGCTGTCTGGCACCCAGTCTAAATTGCACCCGACCCCTATTCCTCTCCTCGAGGGTGGTGGGTCCACACATAGGAAATTCCCCACAGCCTCTTTGGGCTGAACACAGCAGGGTCCCGTGAAAAACCCAGCCATCATGGGCTCACCTACAAGCTCCCTTCCAGGCCTGGCTCCAGGAGGGGGCTCTTGTGTCCCTGTTTTGGGCAAGGTTCTCATACTGTCCAGAGAACAGTCATAGGAGTCTAATCAACACATTTTATCTGGTCTCTTACCTGGGTCCAATTAGCCATGGGAAACCTTCCCAGGAGTTAATGCTCCAGGTAATCCAGCTCTCAAGATCCCAGAGACACACAAACTCCTTCTCCTCCATGAGGTTGCGATTCTCAGAGGAGAATCGATCAAATCCATTTTAAATTCTTTTAAATTTTGACCCACGCATTTCTATTTTCAATCATCATTTGTGAGTATAAAGTGAAAAATAAAGCCACAGCTTTTGAAAAAAGTAGCCTATACATAAAATGTAATGTGTGAATGAGCGAAAGACTGGTGGGGTAGAGGGAAGTGGGACTGGCTGGTGAACACAACATGGAAATGAACTGAATGATACGCAGGCTTGTGCAGGGCAGGCACAGTCACTCCTGAGGAGGGCCTGGCCCCCTAAGGCCTGCCCATGGTGCCAGAGCTCTGAAAGTAAAAGAGAGAAGAATCAGGCCTATGGTGGAATCGTCAAATAATAATGTTGTTTGGTCTAATTCCTAACCATTTTTCACTTACCTTGATGGAAAATGTCATGCAGTCAAAGAAAGCTGTGACGGACAATTCATGAGGACTAAGGGAAAGACTCCTATGGTGCTACGAGATTCTGACTGCACTTGCAACGGGCGATGTCTACCTGCAACTTTTGTCCGTCAAATTGATTCGTGATTGTGAATGGCTGGAAAGATGGTACATTTCTTTAAATATTGATGCCACAATGAATTGCACAATGGCATTAGTTGGTTATCTTTTGTTGACTAGTAGCAATAAAAGCGTGTGTTTGTTTGTGGGAATATACTCAATAACCTTTAACCAGATATTTGGCTCACAGCGATTGTCGATATAGTGTATCACTGTACCATCTTAGTGATGTTGAGTTTATTTTCCATTTTGGCGAAAGTTTGATTGCCGCTGTTTAACTGGGTAAGGGGACCAATTTGTTGCTTAGAGCAGCCGAGGAAAAATGCAATCAGTTGCACAATTTTTGTATTTTTTTAAATTATGTAGTGGGTGGAGTTACACTTGGAGCTGGGGGTTCGATGACATGCTAAATAAATCTGCCTTTAAATGAATAAGTACAGTGAGGGTGAGGAGGAAATTTGGAAGTGCACAATTGACTGGTTGCAACCATGTCTAATCATCTCATTATCTCAATTAGTTTATATAAGCCTGAGCTTTGCACCAGACTGGTGCAAAGTCATTTACACCTATTGAGTAGCATATTGCTTGTATATATCTTTGTACTTTAGTTTGTCCAGCGATGTCATTGTCATTGTTCAAGGGGAATTGTTTCCTGTTTTTGTATTTTTGAATTCTCACATTTGAAGCTGCTTTTCCTCTGCATTTGAATCCATTCATTGTCATTTTCAGTTTTCAGAGTACTTACAAGTGTGCACTGAAAAGATATTACAACCTATTGGAACCATGTGAAGAATAATTGCCCCCCAAAATCAAAAAACTGGTTTTGCCACCCTTAGCAAGAACGTTTGCAATTATTGGCGATGAGTCTTTTTAATTGGTGTTGAGGAATTTTTGGCCAACTTTTTTTTTGGTGAATTGTTTCAATTCTGCAACATTGAAGGGTTTTGGTGCATGAAGTAGTTGTGTAAGATGACACAATCTCATCTCACTCGTCATAAAGTGATGATACCTGACCAAGCATGGATATACAACAAAAAAGGAGATTTTTGATTTCCTCATCTAATGACGGTTGACAGTTAGGGTTTGGGTTCAGGGTCAGGGGTTAGGGGGTAAGGTTCGTTTTAAACTGGCATCAAATACGGGTGCCAAAAGCCTCCTTTTTTGTTGTATTTTGCTGCATGGTCAGGTAGCGTCACAATATGACAAGTCAAGATGAGAATGTGTCATCTTACACAGGCATTTCATGCTCCAAAACCCTCCAGTGTGGCAGAATTAAAACAATTCAGCAAGAAAAAGTTGGCCAAATATTCCTCAAAAAATTCCTCTTTTTAATTGAAGAGCGTGGTGCTAAAAGCACTTAAGTCACATTTTCACACACAAGGAGTTAAGGATGGGAAAACATCTTTTATAGTTACCTAAGTCGATTATCAAAATTTTCTGAAAATGGACATTTTGTGACTTGAGCACTTCTAGTGCTGGGGTCTGCTAGTTGCTGGTTTGAAATTTGCAATGAGTGCTTGGTATGATAGGAATTAATGGTTTCCTTCCTACTTCAGTGAACAGGAACAAGCTATCAAGCCTATCTCACGGTTTTCAGAATTGGGACTGCATTCCTGTGGATCCTTTCCCAGTCTGTTTCCCTGCCTAATTTATTAGGAACAAGGTCTCTCCTCCATCCTGCTTTTGGATAGCTCAGCTCTGGCACAGTGTGCACTCCTCCTGGCAGTCATCCCGGGAAGCCACTGGCCAGAGATTGGCAGCGCCTACACTGCTTCGCCCTAAACATCCAAATTGCACTGTGCTATTGTCTTTGGACTCTGTCCCACTTTTACCGTACTACAATCAATAAACCCTTCTATTTCATTGTACTCTGCCTCTGCACTTGATTCCTGGTCTGGATCATAACAATGGGATTCATGATTCTGGCATGAAAATTTAAAAAAATAAATAAATAAAAGTAGTTTTACATCAGTCGCTCACAGTCACAATGTATATAGAAATGATTTCACTTCATGACAGCCGATGATTTAGTTTCTGATAATTAGTGGTTTCTAATTATCACAGGATGTTGTTTTTGTTACCATAGCAACTTTTGTGCCCTGGTGTCAAATTATTTGAACATCCGCCAGGTAGAGGACGTACAAATACCTCAAAATTCTTTTATTTCCTTGGTGAACACTCTGGTATGACTAGGTCAATTCCATGCAAAATGATACCCCAGGGGCAATTTTTTTTTGTCATATATTTTGAATCATTTTTGTAATGCAGTAATTTACCACAATTAGTACCATAGACTGTATAAAAAGATGGACGAAGCAACCACAACGTTACCCATTGGTTTCAGCATACCATTCAGGAAGCCTCGATTTTGGCTATTTGAATTGAGCCATTGTGTCATTTCGAAATCAGATGTGATTCCAATTGGATGACATTGTGAACTGAATATCCAGGGAGGAGCGAGGGGTGGATGTACGTTTGGATCTGACCATGTCAGACACAGGACCAGAGGATAGCCATGCCCATAAAGCATATTCTGGCTTTATCCTTTATTCTAGTCTATGTTGGACCATAATTTACAAAAATGAACATCATGATATATCGAAAAAGACTTGAAACTTGTGATAGATATCATAAAGTAATGTACAAAATCATTATTTAAATAATAAATCAGGTGGAAAAGTACGGCCATTTTCTCATAGACTTCTATGGGATTGAACTTCTTTCTGAATTGAAAACGTTTTTTCTTTGTCAGTGAAACATTCTTGCACTCCTTCCTCAGAATTATATGCCACAGAAAAGTGAATGAAGTTCAGTTTTCCTATTATGTTACGTCAGTTACCAAAGACTGTTATGCCAGTTACTCTACTTTTTGACTGAGAAAATATAATTCAGCCAACATAAACACTTTCTTCATTCTGATTGCTGGAGAAGTGACTGTCAACCTTCTTTTGACGGAGAGGATAAGTTGATTGAAGGAAAGAATTCAGAGAAATCTTCAATTTAAAAAAGTGTGGAAAAATTGAGGTATTTTTTCATGTTACGTCAGTTACCCTGTAAAATGACAAACCATGGGATAGTGCAATATGCAAAATAAAACCTATTATATGGATTCTCAAGCACCAACAAATTGAATTCCTGTGATATTTTGTAGTGATCCACCATGTAATTACAGAGTGACTGAAGTTAAAGTTGTTATAAATGTTACTTCAGTTACTGTGGAGTTGGCCACTATTTAATATATGGTATAATACTGTTGCTATTACTATGATTGCTACAACCCAAATTATGCATTAAGAAAAATGCAAATATGTCAGGATTTCAAAATCTGTTTATGTTGTTTTTCAGTTTATTGTTTTCGTATTCATTCTTGGCTAATGTTGCTGTTTCGTTTATTGTGTTAATTTTCTCATTATCATTTCTTTTCCCCATTTATGTTCCACGTCTTTGGTTTCATTGCAGTTCTGCACCCTCCCCATTCTGTTTGAATGTTCTGTTTGAATAACTCTTCTCAGTTCACGCACACAATTTGAGCTTGCCTTTTGTTACGTTCTCAGTTTATACCACCAAGCTTTTGCCCTTTGTGTATGCATGTCTGTAGCCTTTCTAATCACTTTTGCATTTTGTATTTCCTAGTGTTTATCTCTCCAGTTTGGATTTGTTTTGTCCAAGGTTTTCAAGTTTGCTTATTCCCTTGTGAATTGTGATCTTCTGGTTTTGACTTTGGTTGGTTATTTTGATTTATGACTCTGTCTCCTCCATGTATTGGCATTCTCATCTTGTGGCATTCAACCTTTGGACTGTTCTTTCAGTAGAATATGGATTACCCTCCTTGTGCTGCAAATTGCCTAATTGGATTTGACCGGACTGTCTGAAACTGAGCGTTATATTAATAAAATCTGGTAAACTGACTCACTGTCCACACCTGAGCCACATGCCTTTCAAAATAAAATCAAAAGGGAGTGATTTGTAAGGTCCATTCACCCTGCATCGTCTAAGACACTACAACAATACATTAATTGATTCTTAAAATTGTGAATTAAATTGTTTATTGAAAATGTGCACTTATTTCAAATGTGATGGCTGCAACAGACTCCAAAAAAGTTGCTGCAGGGGGTTTTAGGACGAATGATGATATAGCAAGTTACAATAATAAGGTGATGTGAAACAGGGAAGGTTAAAAAAGTGAAATCAAAGTGAGTGCCATACATCAACACTGTCAAAAAGCACTGCCAACTTCTCTGGGCTCAGTGGCATCTGAGATGGACAGTGGCACAATAGAAGCTTTATTTCTGGTTCAACAAGTTGACATGCGAAGTTGTTTTTCGGAAAAAATTTAAAAACAGTTGCAATGGTCTCCAGACCAAAGAGGACAAGGACATTCTGAGCTGTAATCAGAGTCATGTCCAACATCCAGTGTCATGGTCAGTGCTCATTACAGAGGGCTTCACTCGTGCGGAAACACGCGTGCATAGTTTTGTGCTGCATTAGCTGCCATCTAGATGTTGTCTGTTCCAGGCACATTCCTGAATTTTCCAGCAAGACAAAACCGAGCTACATTATTCTTAGATTACTAGTGCATGGCTGCTTAAGCAAAGTGTGGTGCTAGATTGGCATTCCAGCAGTCTTTATCTGCCTCTGTTTAAGAATGCATGATGCATTATGAAACAAAATATATGTATGCAGTATGTAGGTATGTATAGATATATACTCTATTTACCATTGTATACTCTAATTTGTTACACCTGAACACTTAACTTAATTAGTTTTCCTCAACTGAAATGTTTATGTTGAACCATGTATTTGAGTTCAGGAGAACTAAATAAGTTGGATGTAAGGAAAGGGGGGTGGGAGTGGGGAACTCTACTTGCTAGACTTGACTACCCTGCAAATGTTTTATGACTGTGATTAAATTACATGATATTACACAGTGGTCAACAGTTGACTATGGCAACTTTTTTGCAGTCATCATTTCTGGTTTAATTTAATTTCAAAAGTAAATTCCATTTTAGAGCATTGATGTTGTTGTATTGTTTTCAACACAAAGGGTGAACGGGCTTTTGTAAATAAGTCCTTTTTGATTTATTTAAATTTCCAAACCTTTCTTCTAAAATAATTATAATTACAATTATAATTAGTATTATTATAGTTATTATTATTAGCATTTTTCTGCCGCATGTCAGATTTACGTGAACTGGAATGAGCTAGAAACATGAAACTTGGCTCAAAATCAGAAAATAAGAATAGGAGCCAAATCAGCTCCATGGTGGCACTGTAATCAAGGCCCAAAAATGCTCTTTTTAAAAGGCCATGCCCCTCACAGCGCAAGTTCAATTGACAAGAAATTTGACACAGAGGTCCAGCTCAATGTGCTTTAGAAAAGAAAAGCACCCTGATGCATCATTTAAATCAACCATGATGGGTTTTTGTTAATTAGCATCATTTTAAAAATAGTGAAGTGAATACAACTTTTTGGATTTTCACCTGATTAATTACACATTCGGTATACAGCCTTGAGGGATGGAGATACATTGTAAACTGGCAAGTGAGCAAGCTTGATCAAAAAAACGTGGTCAAGAACAACCAAAACATCTCTGCAAGGGGCAGAGAGGGGTGAATTATGGCCATAATTTGTTATTATGGCCATCATCATAAATCTTGGCACGTCTTCAATCTGAAATTGGGAATACATTCACTTATGTATTTTAAGCCAAAACTATATGAGGAGCCACAAAATACCTGAAAACCTGGCTTGATGGAATTTCTCCAGACTCGTATGTATGCTGTTCTGGGCAATTATTCACTTAAATCTGAAGTGCCATATTTATCGGTGTAAGTGGGGGAGGCGTTTTCTTCGTGATCTGTTACCTCTTGCCTTTGCTCAATTTGCTGTGAGCTCAAGCAACTACGAGACATGAAACTTGGCACCGCAACTAGAAGTGAGGTGCAAATGCTTAAAAAAAAATATGATCCCAATTGACTTAATGGTGGCGCTATAATTAACAGTAAAAATGTGAAAATTTTTCAAGGCTGGCCCCTTGACACTGTGAGTCATTCTGCATCAAATTTCACTCACATCTTGCAATTCAATGTACTCTACAAAAAAGACTCTTGGACAACAAAGGCCAATGTTATGGATTTTCAACTAATTTGCATAATGTGTAATAACCGTAATTCAAATAGACCTTCTTTTTGACTCTATAAAACTCCAAGTATACTCATGTTGTACCTTGAAGGACATAATTCTATTATCATGGAAAATTGGGATATTGAGCTGCTTCCTTCTGTTGATCACAAAAGGGTTAGAGACTGAAAATTGCCACATGTAGCTATAATAATAATGGCCACGTTTCCCAGATTCATTTAAAAAGATCTTAGCGCTAAGAGCTTCTTTAGATCCTTCTTAAGGCTCCCAGATTCCTTCTTAGCCTAAGATGGCTCCCTTTTAGCTGAAGTCTTCTTTGGAGCCTTCTTAACTCCTTAAGAATGCTCTTAACTGGGAAATGAGGCCAATATTAATAATAAAAGTAATCATCATCATCACTATCATCTCAGCTTCAAGCTCCTGATAAAAAGTTATACTCTGCAGCCAGTATAGTTTGGATTTTGCTGACAAATTTACTAAAGACCTGTATCATTTTATCATCAGAGAGAATAAATAAGACATAAAACATCTTACACATAAACAAACACGTACACCGCCCTAGGGCCAGCATGCCCCGATTGTTTAAGTATAATAAAACGGACAAAATACGGCCAAAGACACACAAATGCATAGAAGTACTTCTAATTAACTGGGGTTGGAAGGGGGAATAACTTTTACAATCTGTTCATTGCCTTCCAGAAACATATACAAACTCTTAATATTGGTTAGCCTCCAGAGAATTGTAAAAAAAAAAAAAAAATGTTTTTACACTGAGAAACTGGTAAACAGATATTTGGCAATAACCAGACAATGAAAGACAGACTCAGACAAATAAATTAGAATAAATTTCTGCCGTATATCATCAGAGAGAAACACAGAGAGAAACAAGACTAGCGGGGCTGGAGGTAAATCTGAATCCAGGTTAGCTTGTAACATTGTCCATAAACGTCACAGCACAGTCATGCCCAATGATAATCTGAGAAGGTACCCAGGTCCAACTTTCAAGGTAGGAAATGTGGAGGAAGGGCAGTCATTCTTTAGGAGGCCATTTCCTTGAATTTAAAAGGGGTAATCATCTTCGTCCAATGGAATTCCATCTCTGAACACAATAATTTTTGAGGCAGGATGTAACAACTCCAGTTTCATGAACAGGAAGCATGTGCAGACTTATTCCTGGGGATATAATGCAGGCATTGAAATGGAAACAGGATGATCCAAGTATAAATTAAATAAAATAAGTTAAATTAAATCAGTTTGTAATTAATTGAAAGTCATTTCAGTGCTGAAAAGACCTCAGGCAGCTGTTTCACAAGACCATTAGGCTCAATGGCCTTTAACTTTGACCTTTGAAATCACACAAGGCTGAGGCAGCTTACTCAGGAGGGTGTTTGTCAAAAGAGGTTGTCCAATCAGCATCCAGAAGAAAAGGGCGGGCTACAGATGTCCGGTCCTCTGGCCTCCAAATCAGTGATACCCCATATGACCAGCTGAACACAGTGTATTCACGTACCTAAGAATGCCCATTTTCCTTATCAATGGCTGTTTGGGAAAAGTGTTTTGTGCAACTCTGACAGTGTCCACTGCCTTAAACTGGACTTAAACTGTGGAAGTAGTACAGATGAAGATCAAACCTAAACTGACCAAGCAAGAGCCAACTCAACTGCCTCTTTTCAGTTGATTGCCCCCTTAGGAGATTTCTATAATGGGTGAGTGGGGTCACTTGTGAAAATCAGCAAAGGAGATGAAGATCAGTGTGTACCCACTTGTGCCTGCACTCACTTCCAAAGGCAGAGATTGATGGGTAACGTTCGTCTGTGATTGTGATTCAGGTGTGGCTGGTGGGGTGATATCAAAACTGGGTGTGGTCGACCTCATCAAGCCAGGACGCAGGGCTAGCAGGAAAGTCAGGATAGCCGCCGCTGCTTCCCGTGGAGAGGTCCGAGCTGGGACCGTTGGGCCCAGCCATCCCCCTCATGCCGGGAGCTATGCCGGGGGCCCCACCCGGCGTCATGATGGACAGGCCGGAGTCGGGGTACACAAGGCTGGAGATGAGGGGCTGGTGTCCAGGCAGGGCCTGCAGTGAGCGGGGGGACTGGGGCAGGCTGTAGGGGCTGCTGGATCGCATTTCGGGGTACTGGTCCTGGGTTGGTAGCACTCCATGGTCCAAAGGAAAAGCGCCGTGGCTGGCAGCCTGCCGCCCCATGGCAGGGGAGGTCTCACTAAGCCCCCCGTACATCCCATTAGAGTGGCTGATATCTGACATTGGGGGCTCATCTGCGGTCACAAAGATAAAAATCAGTATTCAAATACAGGTGGGATCCTGCTATAGTACAGTCATACACCGCAGATTTAAATTTGTGAAAGAACAAATTGCGTCTTGAATACACAGCAATGTTCCTTTTGGTATAAATGATAGTATTTCCTTATGCAAGAAAGGGTGGCCTAACGAAAATAACACTGCTGGCTCGGGGCACAATATTTTTTTCAAAACACATACCACACCAGTGGATTTTATTCACCTTTTTAGGCGTGTTTTATTTATTTCTGTGCAGTAACCATCCAGAAGAAACTTCTCAATTCAAAAAAGAAAGGTCCACACTCAGTTATTGTTAATGTTATTGTTGCAATCAAAATAAAAGATTGATCCCCTTTGGACTTCTTTTGTGACTTTTATGTGCATCTGGAAATACACTGACAAAATTGAGACTTTGGTTCAGAGTGAAAGTATTGCATCAAATTGTTACATCTAATTTTTTAAAGTTTTCTCAGTTGAATTTTTATTTTTTTTTAACCAACAAACTTCAGAAAGCACGAGAAACCTTAAGGGGGAAAAAAACTCGGTCAATAATATTTTTCATTTGATGTCAATAAGTTGGCCATCTTGAGTTCGACATGATACATCATGTAATTGCTTAAATGGTACCGGTTTCCTTTACCTGTAAAGGAAACTTCTGCGTCGCTATCTAGTCCTTCCTCCTTGATGCTGTCCTTATCGGATTTGGAGCTACCTCGTGATCTCTTCATGTTTCGGAAGTACTGCCCCCATCGTTGCCTTCCCGCGTCTTTTTTCAGCCTTTTCTCCTTTGCCCGTCTGTTCTGGAACCATACCTGCGTTGAGAATCATAAGGGTGTACTATTAAAAAGAAGCCTAATACCAAATACGACATAATTTCATGACTGAGCTCGTGGAACCGACGTATATTTTACAGTCATACGACTCTAGAGCCGAAAAGAGACATCGGCTATTTAGATTTCTGTTGGATGCTCGAAACGAAATATGCGGTTTTATGATTCCAGCATACATTCAGAAGGCACCCAGCCGCCGCTGTCAACATCTTAATGAAGCTCTGACGCTGTCGATCCACGCTGGTGCTGAACATAAGTCCTTGTCCGATTGCTTCTGAGCGAAATATTTCAACAACAAAAAAAGTGCAGAGGCACAGACTCTGTATAAGGGTCTGATTATCATCTAAGATACATTAATGTTCAGGGATGATTGATTTTCTAAGATCGTGGAGAAAGTGGGCCGTGTCTTCTTTCATCGTGAGGAGAAGATTGAAACAGAGGGACCGAACATTAATTGTATAACTACCATGGCCACCGAAAGATTTATTTCAGGTATAATTAACTTCCAGACTGAGGGAAGTTGTCCTTAACCCACAGCACTGGCGGGTTAGCATCGACACCACCCGCACAAGTCCTTCAGTGTGTAGACGATTTAATTATTTTAAATTCAGCAAGACCACTCTCCTATGCGCATTGTAAATCGTGGCATTTAAGCGCTGACAGACTGTTTGGAATATTTGAACGGCGCATCCACAATGGATATCTGGTCTTCCGGTAGGTCGATTGAAATCGTTGATGACAAGCAAATATTACTTTGTAAATAAGCAATTTCAATTTTCTGAACCCGGAAATACAAGAGTCCACTATATATCGGTATTATAGATTTTCCAAATCACTTAAGAGCAGCATGAATAATGGACGTTACAAGCACAGTAGCTTCCCTGTTCCCATGGCGTCCTTGCAAATACATAAAACAATATATATGATCATCGTGCTGCAGAATAGGTCTCACCATAGACAGTACGTAACATTTTCATCCTAGAACTGCTAATGAGCTTGAGCCCACCAATCTGACTTCCAAGTGCGGACTCAGTGTAACCCCCTGCGGCTTTAAATTAAAACCATTAGACCTCCCTCCCCCGAGCTCGCGTCAGACTGCTTCCAACGTTCCGTGAAGCATCACAACCTCTCAGTTGTAATGAGAAGGAAACAAGAAACTCATGATAAAATAAATGTATGAGTACAATGAATGGGCTATTACCTGAACCACTCTCATATCTAAGCCGGTTTCCGACGACAACTGCTCCCGCACGTGACGCGCTGGTTTGGGAGAGTTATTGTAAGCGTTTTTCAGAGTTTCCAGCTGCTTGGCTGTGATGGTGGTACGCGGTCTTTTCGCCGTCGAGTCAGCCTCTGAAACAAAATTTCCGAAAAACGTGTGAGAAATTTTAGGTTTAAGGAAAAAAATGTGCCCACGTATAGTCCTAGGGAACACAATGCAGAATTTTCTTAAACCTTATTCAAGTTCAAAACATCACCTTGTTGCATATCCTCGGTGATTCACTTTGCTGCAATGGCTTTTTCCGCCACAGCTTTCATCTCGAATACAAAATTTATTTGCTAATGTGCACCAGATCCTGAGCAGTATGCCTACTTAAAACATATAGGCCTACTAACTTTCAGTGCAGCATTACTAATACGAAAGTAGGCTATATCACTCATTGTGGATGCGCAATTTTATGGATTTTCTCATGTAATTCTGCCCAAAAAAAGAAAAAAATCGCTTCAAACCTCCGATAGAGCACGTGGGTTAAAGCGAGAAATTATATACAGTGTAAATGACAGGATAAAAACGAAATTAAAGGAAACAATAGCCTATCAAAGGCGTGTACGGGCCGTCATTTCTGTTTGGCATAATTTGTCGGTCGCTATTAACGCTGCAGTATTAGAACAAAAATATGGCTATATGTCAATGTGACTATGAGTTAATTGGCTCCAAATTGTAGTTCCTCTCCGCCATGGGCTATGCCTGGAACGCACGGGATCAACCTTGGCTAAGCATTTCGTATAGCCTAAGTGATGGCGCCCTCCAGTAAGAAAAAAAAAAACCCAAAAAAGAAAAACAAAAACGTGTAATCTTTTCTGAAAACGTTAGCTGTTGGGGAGAGCCGCCTTCATTGTAACGCGTCACAATTGTAACGTGCACGTTTTCTCTTGATTGGTCAATGCGTCGCGATGTCACCACATCAGCATGCGGCGAGTACCGTAATGCACATGCCCGGGAAGTTGCAAGTCTTTTCATCCATGCTGCAGGGAGATATCGCCAGATAAGTTGGTTTTCCACAAAGTAAGTAAAAATTCACTCATACAGTATTTTTTTGTCCACAGATTTTTTCTTTAATGTTACAGACCTAAAATCCACTTCGGTATCTGTATGTATATATTCGTTTCTAGTTTGCATCGTTTTAATACATTATAATTGCTAGGTCCGTTCTTAAACAATGCCAAATTAACGGTGTGCCGAGCGCCACAGTTGTAACACATTACATTTGACACAACGGCAGACATTTGCAAGCACAGCTCAAATAATTTTGCTTTTTGTTTGCTGTGTTGTTCGTTTCACAGAATGTCCCCACAAAAATGCACATTTTAGGAAATGGAGTAGATGCTGAACGGCACATCAAAGTAATGTTCTTTGCGCTGAGATAGGCTTGGTCCCACCTTGAAATTTAATAAGCTTCTGATTCAGTCTGTAGGTAAATGTTATTGTAGCCTATTTTGGAATTTTGCAATAAAACTTTAAAATACAAATAGATTGTTTTTTAAAAAAAAAAAAAACAAAAAACAAAAAAACAGTGATTTGGGGTGTTGCTACATAATTGTCTCCGCAGGGGTACCAGTGCAGGTATGAATGGGACTTTTACAAAACTCATGTGTCATATTTGCCAATATTCTGTGTTCAGTCAGCTGTTATTCAATTATATTCTAAATCAAATTAGGGTTGTATAACATTTGTATGTTATATATCAGTATCAGTCAAAGTCGCTAACTTTGTAGGCGCAATCAATGCATTTTCCAATCAAGGAATTCGCACAAACGCTCCAACTGGTACATCTGGTAAGTTTTAATATTATACAATATTTTTTATAGGACATTCTTATCACATTATTAGTGTTAAAGAAACGTTAAACAGTTGCCTGAATGAAATATAATTGGTTTGACCTGAAAACGATTAGTTTAATGCTACTTTTTAGCAGTGTTACGATTGTAACTCCTGCAGTTACAATTAAAACTCAAATGCGCTTCAGTTGTAACACCGGACAGAGTCTGCTTTCAGTTATATTACTCAAGACCTGTTTTATCATTTGAAAAACTTTAAATGGTTTACGATAGCAGACGTGTTGGTGCTTTGCCAGAAAATACTTGTAGATAAAACGATCTCTTAGTAATAGAGTGAAAAGTGAAAAACGTTACAATTGAGGCGGCTCTCCCCTACTCATTGACGAGGCTGAGTAAAACTGGCCTGTGAGTGAACTGTAAATCTGCTCTGTAGTAAGTATAAAACGTACAATTGATAATAATGTAAGCCTAGAATGATCGTTTTAATTTCGGATGTGACTGTGATAGCTTTTGCGCCGACCGAGTTCGGCGGTTGAATTTCATTAGCCACCGTTTTCACATTAAATAAATGTTTGCGTTTTTCGGGAATCAGGAATTTGTTTCTGCACCGCAGTGAAATCCATTGCTTTTCAATTTCACCAGTCCAACTTATTTAACCGTCAACAATTAAAATTGGAAAATAAGTGGCTACATTCATTGTTTAGACAATATTTAAGTTTGACAATATTGGGACTTTTCGTTTTATCCAGCGGGCGGCGAGGTTTGTAAAGATAGAAAGTAATCACATCAACGACGCCTGAAATATATTTCATATGGCTTTTCAGTCACCAGCCAGCTCAGAAACTGCTAAATAGCATCCGATGTTTTGGACTCCATTTGTAAGGCCGGCCTGCTGAATCGTGGCTTGAGCAGGGTTTAATCAGCGCAGGGAATGTGCTGACTGTCGGCTGAAGTTACATTAGGTATTACGTGGGGGGACGTCCATTTTTCTGCAGTATACGCACTTGAATTTGCAATATATGGGGCCCCATATAGCGCACTATCGATTCCTGAGGAGGCTGTGGCGTTATTAGCGCCGGTGGGTCAAGTGTTTACGGCTGACCTTCCGACCCCAGAGATTAAGTTCACAGTTCAAAACTACTGTTCGTTGAAAGGTTATTGAATGTTTAAAAGAAAATAGTTTAAATTGCTCCAACTTAAAGAAGATGCACGTCGCAATAATGACGTTTCAGACCAAAAAAACGTCGTTACAAATTTTACGATTTTATGTATACAAAATTGAGAGGGACATGCGAAAAAGTTAAGGAGCCCCGAGAAGCGTAATATAAATAATTCAAATTTAGCATCGCATATAGTTTACTTTGCCTTCCTTTAATTTACATCATCCACAAAGCACACTCGCCATAGTATTAGCTTACACCTCGGAGCCAATCCCAATTCGTACTGCAGATAAATCAAATTGACTATTTCCCAAAAAAAAAAAGAAAGAAAAAAAACCTTAAAATGCATACAAAAAATGCATAAATGCAAAACCAACATACTCATAAGTTAGCATGCATACCGTTGCTTATTGAACCGTATAACCTGTTTAGAAGGTTGGTCATTCAGCTACCTGTGCGAAGTTTCTCACCTCTCTGCTTGGCGGTCTCGTAGTCGGCCTTGCAAACGAGCCTGCTGTCCTCCATTAAATAATATTCGTCACCCGTGGCTAGCTGCCTTTTACATACTATGCAAGCGAAACAGTGGAGGTGGTAGACGAAATCCTGCGCTCTTCGGACAACTTGAGTCGGCGGAATACCTTGCTGGCAGGCAGCACATTTAGTCCCAAATCTCCTTTTTAAAACAAAAGGCCAAAAATCAAATACACATAGGATATAGGATATTACAGAAATCATGATCATATCATCAACGCGATTAAATATTCGGGGAGGAGGGCGCAATTCGCCCGAACCCGCAAGATGAAGATAATCTCAAATGCAGACAACATTATAACACAATAACATCCATATCCATCTTCCTGAGCATGCTGCACAGTTAACATTTTGTCTCGTTGTGAAGTCGTATTCAGACGAGAAAATGACAACCCACAAAATAAAACTCAATTCCTATCAAGTAAATTTATTTGAATAAGATGTGAGATTAATTCACATAGTTTCACATAAACGGCTGTACTATGTCAACTAAACATTACGGCCGAGTCAAAACATCTGACAAGTGAAAACATTGAGGTGGGAAATACACTCACTTAAAGAAGTCCTCTTTGCAGTAAACGCTGTCCCCTCTACTGAAGCACTTATCCGCCAGCTGCGATTGGCAATCGCTGCATTTCAGGCATTTGCTGTGCCAGTGGCGGTCCAACACCTTTAGGATGAAACGGTCCACAATGTGTTGATTGCATCCCGCGCAAACAGGGATTTCTGGTGAAAAAGAGCAAATATAAAAGCAGAACACACACAGATTTATTCACAGCGGGTGGCAGGCTTTGTGCGCGCGCGCGTGTGTGTAGCAGTAGCAATACTTCTGGGAACCAACTCTTGAGAAACTATATATTTTGTGAGGGCATTTATGGTCGTGAGGCCATTTTGGCTGGTTCTCTCAGAAGATTACAGAGGATTATAGGTAACTGGTTGAAGTCAGGGTGACGGTTACAGTTTGGGTAAGGTAAAGGTTAAGGTTAGGGACAGATTTAGGAAAAATTTGGGCTTTGGGAAAGGCTGTGTAGCATGAATGTGAATCCATTCAATGTCTTTTCATGCATATGTGTGTGTGTGTGTGTGTGTGTGTGTGTGTGTGTTTGTGCGTGCATGTAAACTTGTAGCAGTAGCAATACTTCACCAACTCTTGAGAAACTATAAATGTTGTGAGGACATTTATGGTCGTGAGACCATTTTGGCTGGTTCTCTCAGAAGATTACAGAGGATTATAGGTAACTGGTTGAAGTTAGGGTGATGGTTACAGTTAGCGTTAGGTAAAGGTTAGGGTTAGGGACAGATTTAGGAATAATTTGGCTATAGTTAGGGCTTGGGAAAGGCTGTGTAGCTTGAATGTGAATCAATACAATGTCTGATCAGGTATAGCGATGCAAATGCGTGCGCGCGCGCTTGTGTGTGTATGTGTGTGTGCATGCGTGCATGTGTGCCTAAGTGTGTGTGTGTGTGTGTGTGTGTGTGTGTGTGTAAACTTGTCACAATAGCTCTACTTCTGGGAACCAACTCTTGAAAAACTATATATGAAAAGTTTGTTACCAAAATGCAATAAGTGCAAAAATGACAAAAATTGAGATAATATCAAAGAGAGATAGCCATGTGCTTCTTACACATGATACAAAAAAATCTATTTTTTGACATTCATACTATAAGGTGCATTTTTTTCATGGTGAACGTTTATGTTTTTCTAAAAAAATGCAATAGGCGCCAACACAGAAAAAGCCGATTTACTCAAAATGAGTGAAATGGATATATTGCCTTTTTGGAAACAAACTCTTCATATGTTGTAAGAACATTTGGAGCTGTGAGACCATTTAGGCTGGTCCCCTCAGAAGATTACAGGGGATTATAGCTACTTGGTTAAAGTTAGGGTGATGGTTACAGTTAGGGTTTGGCAAAGGTTAGGGTTAGGAATAATTTGGTTATGGTTAGGATTTGGGAAAGGCTGTGTAGAATGACTATAAATCAATGCATTGTCCTAACAAGTGTAACTATGCAAATGTGTGTGTGTGCGTGTGTGCGTGTGTGCGTGCGCGCGCATGCATGTGTAAATGTGTGTGTGTATGTGAATGCGTGTGTGTGTGTGTGTGTTTATTTTAAGTCATATGTCCAATACTGGCTGAAGTTTTCCTTTTTCTTTTTAGTTCGGCAGGTTTTAGGATTACTTGAATGGCCACGCACCAGTGCAAAATTATTTGCTTGAAATACTCCAGTGAGCTAAGAAAAAGAAGGCTTTCCTAGTTTGCCAATAGGAGTCGTCTGTTCATAGGTTCTCCCGAAATCTATACACACCTGTATGATCTCAATGGTACAGAACAATTCTAACATGAATGATTGAATGAATGAATGAATGAATGAATAAATAAATAAATAAATAAATAAAATTTCCCCTTATTCTCTGAACATGATTAAAAACAAATTGATTTAATTATTATTCATAGAATTTCTCACCATTTTAACCAGGACATAAAGCGAATATATCAAATATATAAATATTTATCCTTGATGGAATTACTATAATCTACACATTTCGAGATGGACGTGTTGTTATCAAGTAATTAAGGTGTCCAAGAAGTTGATTACATAAGGAGACGAATTATTGATTGATGAGTTACATTTAGCTTCGCCTCATGAGAATGGAAAGGATATCATCCTTTCAGGAAATAAAGAGCATCTGTATAATTGCTTAGACCCAAAAAAGTTTTTTTCACAATATGTCACGTAGGCCTCTTTCTGGAGTGTTGACAAACCCGTAAGCAATGTACGCCCCTTCTAATTACAAGTTAGTTTATATATATATATATATATATATATATATATATGTCGAGGATTTGTAGGTTGCTCCCCTACTAAAACAACAACAACAACAACAACAACAACAACAATAATAATAATAATAATAATAAAATATATAAATATTATTATTATTATTATTATTATTATTATTATTATCATCACCATCGTCATCATGGCATTTTTGCCATCCCGCTACATTATTATTTTTGATATTCTCATTTTTACCATGGGCTTGTAAATAATTTATAACAGTTATTTCTTGTTCCACAACGACAATATTACTCCTGCTACAACTAGCAGAACAACTACTTGTGCAACTGCAACCACCTCTATAAATGACAACAACAATAATGTAATATTATCATTTATAATAATAATAATATTAATATCAACTCATTAAATATAGCCTATGCCATATGTATGGAACTGGCCATTGACATTGTGCAATAAACACCAAAAAAAAAAAAAGATTTCACATTGAAATCAAATAGCACTTCTATGTTGTTCTCTTGCGCCAGTACAGGCGACACGTTTGGAAGAATTTCAAATGTTAAAAGTGAATGACCATACAAGTAAAAAAAAAGCGAGTAAATTATAAACACGTGTCGTTTCCCCATTTTTAATTACACATGAAGTCCGAGGGCAAGCCAGATTCAGTTCCGAATCTCAAGGTCTGCTGCTTACATTCATTTCATGCGATTGCCGTCGACACCGCCAGTCTCAAGTTCAATTTCAATGATATGAACATCTGTATAGTGACCAATATCTGATCACCTTAGAGCCATTATTCGAATATTTTTAATTTAATTTGGTTTCAACTTGTCACATAGAGAATTGACTAATGCTCCATTGATGTCTTCTCTTCCTAGTACCCCAATTTTCACAACCAAATTATATTAACAGGAACTAAATAAAAGGTATCTTACTTTGCATGGCGAGTCCACCCGAAAAATTGTACGGCGATATCAAACCCACTGCAGCGATGCCTGGCGCAACTCGCGTGTCCTCTCCTCATTTAGTTCCCCAGCTCAAAGACAGACAGTTCACTGAAGAGAGGCGCGCCGAGCGCACGCTTCTGCTCGTTCACACCAGAACCAAAGAGATTGCCTATAATAAAACTGACCCCTCACGTAGCACCAGTTAAGCGCGTGAAAGGAAGTCCCACTAGCCAATCACTGCCAGACAACTGTTTCTTATGAGATTTTACTTTTCAATAAGTTTCTTGGACGAGTTACTCATTATCGGGGCGTACATGACAACCTTATCGTGTTCACTTAGCAGCAGATGCCGAAGGGGTAGACTGCCCATCGAGAAGGGGCACTCAACCAACGTTTTTAAGGCTACCCGTGGAATATGTTCAGTCTCGCATCTTTTCGCATGTTTTTTTTTTTTTGGGAATGGCTAATTCGAATATAACAGGAGTTGTTAAGTGCTCTGTGCATGTTTGAAACTAACTCACACGCCAAAAGAAGCAGTGTGCTCTTCGGAGCAACATGGAAGTATTCTTTCAAATCTGCTCACATATCCTTGGACGCTTTTCCTTACAATTATGTTGCGATCTGCTCCAAAATAATGTTCGTTTCGTAAAAACTCGTCAGTTGAACTATATGTATTTTCCTCCACGAAAAATTAAACATGTAAAAAAATCTGAACTGCTTTGCAACTGAACTGAGACGTCCACGGATTTGCTCTGGATAGATTTTACAGGAAGGCAAGTTCATGTCGAGTGACATCGTCTTTGTTTCGTTGGGCTGGTTATTTTCTTCTTAAAGTCATTTAGTTTGCTACTGCAAAGGAGAGCGAGAAAAAAAGGCCCACTTTCTGCATTGACTTCTCTCAGAAAGTATTCACCATGACGGCTTGCATTAAAATACTACTACTCCTACTACTACTACTAATAATAATAATTACGGGCGACCACCGACATTTGTAAAGGACCAAATGTAACCTACACATTGAGCATTATGCACTTTAACTTGAGAGCAACTTGAAGCATTGCCGCATTCATTAATTTATAAGGATGGACACTTGACAATTTACAGGAGGAAGGAGTCACATTCCTATTGTTCGTTTTGCGGGAGTTTAATAAAAAATGAACTGAGTGGTTTTTCGTAGCAGTACCAACTACCTACAAACAGCAAGAGAGTAACGTCATGAGCAGGTGCACCAAGAGCTTATAATTTATTCAAAAGGGCCTGTAAAACTAGAATAGGCTATAATTTCCTAGTCCGACGGAAAAAGCCATTTTGCGGGTTTACGCATGCTGCTTTAAGAACGTGTTAAAATATACATTCGTTAAGCCAGATAATTGTATTTGTGAGTAACATTTTATACAGCTTCATCCAAGTAAGAAGTGAAGTGATATCACCTGTGATTATAACACTGATACTCCACATTACAGACAAATGTACGCAGGAGAAATCTATCTTGACCAGCTTGAAGTTTTCAATGTAGATCAAAATCATGGTTTTAAATTAATTTCCCACACTTATAATGCAGCTGGTGAAGCAACAGACTGACTATTCTTTCGATGAAATAAAGACAGTGCATAAGAATATGACCATGACCGACCAGTCGGAAATATATTTTTTTCGGAGAGCGGGAGTTTCAGAAAAGAATGCAATCGAGCCGCAGGTCCGACAAACGTACACAGTGCATCTCCAAGAAAGGTTGTTTTTTGGTGAATGCCAAAGAAAAATATGACATATGTCATTTTGCATATTTGCCGTCTTTGGCCCCAATCTTCTGTTGTGCAGATTTAGGAATAATCCTCCGCATTACAAAGACAGAATTAAGAAGTACAACAGAAAAAGGTCTGGAACTTGAATTTTTTTTCTTCCATTTTTAAGCAATAGCCTACATTTTTTCAGATATTATGACTTAAAGCAATCATAGGAGGTTTGACCATTGAGGGATCTTTTAGAGTACACTGTTAAATTTTTAAACTGACAATTGAAATTAGTTTGTCATCATCGCGATTTAAACATGCTGGTGCCAGTATAATCACGTTCCCAGTCACAGTCAACTCCTTTCCCTTGAGAGCTAAAATTCTCAAGCAAAACTTGTCCACTGAAAGAATGTGTGAAGCAGCGATAAGCCTGAGGCGATACAGAACAGGGGAGAGTTTACTAGGTTAACATCTTTTGTCGCATCCCTGCAGAAGCAGATTACGCATGATATTCATTCACAATAGTGCGTTGACGAAGAATGATACCTTTGCGTAGTTCTTCATTCTGTGCTAGCAAAGCAAATAGCATCTCCGTGTTTCTCGGCGGTCCTTTCGGAGAGTCCCCTTCCCTTAGAACATCCATTTCTCATTGTATTGTTTTACAATAAGGAAAAAAGACAAGCCTTTAATAATCTTCTGTTTCTTAATGATAAATGCCTGCCAGACGAGATGTCTTTGAAAAAAAATTGAATTCCTCCAACGTCTTGTGCGCTTGTCTTTAATGTGCAGGGTGCTTTGTGCTACGCGCTGAGAGGTGGATTACACTGCCTGGTTGCCCTGGTGACTGGACTGTTAAAGCTACACGAGATAGAATAACATCACCTTCAATGTGACAGAAGGTCCACCAACTTGGTAAAGTCCCCAGAACCCGTGGGCTCGAAATTGCGCGACTTTCAAACGAACTATGAACTGGCAGTTCTTAAGGACGTTACCGTTTCGGGTTGCTATTTACAACGACTTTCCCATAAACTGTTGTGAACGCTAATATTCTGATTTGTAAGCACATTAATGGATTACACATTTTATGTTTTGTACTTGACAGCTTACCGACAAGTTTAGTTAAAAAAACACAACTTGTTTGATTTACACCTCACTTCCGTGTAAGATTTTAAAGCACTGGTTAGGAAATCAGACCATCTAGCAATGTTTCACTGTAGTCCATTTAAGGGATCTTGAAGTAAAAGTTTGCCGCAGGAAATTAATCGCCCTTATTGTGCGGTACTGCTCACAATGATATTTTACTGTAACTTTGCCTGTATTTAGGCTTTATATTCTGTGATTAACGTGTTTGCTAACCAAATTGTATTTTAACAGGAAAATTCATATGAATTTCCCTTCCAGCACCGCTAAATTGAGAAAACTAGAGGCCTATAATAGCCCACCTATTCGCCTGAGTTGGCCGGTTGACATATTTTATCTCTCGACGTCGTTTTAAAGCCGGTCCAGTAAGCGCTGGGTTCACATTTCACCTGAAGAGGATTTAAGGTTATTAATTTGTGGCTTGCCTACTTATTTGTGTATTACCTCAGCTGTGCGCTTTACGGGTAGATTGACGTAACAGTGGAAGGTAGTTTCTTCCGAGTAATTGGCACTCCAAAGAAGACCAGAATGTTTGTGAAGTCTTAACCAAGATTTTACATTTGATTTATCAGTAGGTATGAGCAAACCAACGTGTTAAGGCTCTTAAATTAATCACTCAGAACTTGCAATAGACATCAAAATCTCGGCAACCTCGAATCTTAAAAGAAAAAGCCACTGGAAAACATATGCTGAATTAAAACAGTTGATGACTGATCAGCTGTGACCCTTTACTGACCTTTGATTATAAACTGCACCTCAGTAAAGGAGACTGCTCTGAAATGCGTTGATGAGTCTTCAACGAACCTAGTATTCGCTGATAAAAGCAGCCGATATTTTTTCGGCGGTTAACAAATAGGCTATGCCCACAAAATAAGTTGTGAAAAAGTAAAGTTGCGCCATCAAACCCAAATGACCTGTAGTCTGAAATAAATTTCCAAATAATTCCTCGCCCTCTCAAAGATGTAAACAAATTTGTCAGTGAAAAATTCTAAATCACTCACTTTTTTAATGAGTCACAATAGCCGATAATTATAAACCTCCGACAAAAAAAAAACTGAATAATAAAAATTGAAAAGTCGATATTATTGAATAGTTCTCAAGTCATATAGTACTAATCAGAGTCAACCAAATTAAAGTTCAATCGTATTTTCGCGCCGGAAGCATCGAACTATTTTTACTGATCCTGCTTTAAGCCTATATTGCAACGAATTATGTCTCATAGTTTTAAAGCATTATTTAATGTAATGTAGAATGAACCAAGTCCAAAAAAATTGGCGCATTTTAAAAAGTTATCAAGAAGAAGAATACATTTACACTTCTTAAGGAAGACTTAATTTTCTTGCAGAGTGACGTGCGACACGCCATGATTTCTAGTGTCAGGCGTTTAAGAGCGAAAAAGGCGTCACGCGACGGCCTGTGGTGGCTTCCAAGAAGACAACTGTTTGCTTTAGTACAGACCAGTTGCTCAATAAAATGTTAAGCGAGGCAACGCCCTGATGAATTCTATTGACACCGATCTTTAGCGCAAAAAGGCGCCCAGGGAAATCAGCCGTAGTGCCACCGGCCAGTAGTTCTCTAATGAATTCAAAATCAATGCCTCATTCGCCTGCGTTTTCAGAGTATATGAAGCGCATTTTGGCGAAAGGTCCGCCATGCCTCTGTATGCTTCTTTTCTGCTTTTAAGCTTTGATAATAGTTTTATGCCATATTGATTACCCACGTTTGAAGGACCAAACGGCAGCAATGGGGTGAAGAGAAAAATACTGAATACCAAAATAACGGCAGGGGCGAGGAAAATCCACTGAGCGTGGATTGTGAATGAAATTTTAATCTGTATTATTGTCTTGCAGATTCAATATTCTGTCGTCATCGCCGACATTAAGAAGGCTTACTCGAAATTTTAAAGTGAAAGTGATGAGAACAAACTTCCGGGCATAATAGTCATTCAATATAGTAATTCTTAGCCTACAGAAGTCATAACAGAAACAATAAATTAAACTATACTTGTTTTAAATGCTTTTCGAAATTTAAGCAATGAGTGATAGACTTTCAAGAGTCGTTATCACCAGCATGGTTATCAGCATCATCGGCGTTAGTTTTGCCTTAATTTTGAAACTGATTCACGTGAGAATATCGTAGGTCTCGATAAAAGTCTGAATTATACTTACAATAACTGAACCGGTGTTTTGCTGTTATAACTTCGTGACTATCATAAAATCAGGACGATTTTCAATAACTTCACCGGGAAAGTTAGCCTCGATGACGAGAAAATCATAACGAACATGGCTAAATAAGCTGATGTCTGAATAAAACACTGCTAATATAAAATGCTTTATGAACTATATTATGGACGTGTTTATCAGATTGTTCTCAGATAAATTGATACGTTTGAAAAGCAACGACAAATGTGGAGCAAAAAAATCAACGGAAACACATTTCTGTTCGGACATTGGCAATGAAATCAAGAGCATCACGCAATCATGATTAACATTGACACACGTGGTAACTATAGGTGACATATTAGGTGGTACAATTAAAAATATATTTATTTTAGATCCAAAAGTTCATTTTAACACGACCGTGTTAAACACGTCCATGTCGTTAATTGATCACTAAATTGCACACCATGATGTAGGGATGGGAAAACATCTTTTATAGACGCCAAAGTCGATTTTCTTAATTTTCTCAAAATGGACATTGTGACTGAACTACTTTTAGCAATGGGTTCTTCAAAGATGAGATTTTATGGATCTGATCAGACCCGTTTTTTCTCACAACAGACATTTCGGGACTGAAGTAGTTTTACCAACAGGGTCTACAATTACACTCTTTAATGGGGGAAAGGCGCTTTCTGAAATTTTGTCGCTCTTGGGTCCAATGCATGGTTTCGTAATTTTTTTTTTTTTTTAGCAGGGTTTCAAGATCATCTCTAACACAAATACTCTCCACAGACACGCACATCATTACTTGTTCTCACTGCTGCTTTTTAGTTTTTTAAGTCACTAAATAACAGGTGTACTTCAGGTGGAGCACCTGTGGATGCAATTTGAAACCTGTTCAGTGTTTCTTGCCTTGCGACTAACAAGCAAACCGGCTGTCGCGCCTCTCGAGCCGCGCTGCATGTTACTCTGTGGGGGTTGGAAGCACCCCGGTGGCCCCTGCTACAGCAGTGAGCGATGGTGTGAAATGACAGCTCGCGTTTAACATCTGTTCATAGGATTCGTTAACAATGCAGCTCATTACAAATTCATAACGTCTCCCGCTAACTAGATAGAGGCGGAAGCGTAAACAAAAGCTATAACAAGACAACTCCGTTTATAAAACAGGCAGTTTTAACTTTATATACGCTGCAAGGATTTAAATGAAATGTGGGCCCATGCTCATAAAAGCAGTAATATAAGTGGCCATTTTAATTAGCAATATAATCAAAAACAGTAGGCTAATAATTAGCAGTGCGTAGTATGTCCCCTCTTGCGTAGTAACTTTAGGAGAAAAGAATATACACCATAATTTTAGTGTGGTTCAAATTAAATTCAACTGTGACAGGTGATACACGGAAAAGGCATAAAGGCAAAGGAAATCAGCTATGCGCTAGTATTACATTACGTAGTTCTTTCACTCGAATGTCCTGATCCTACTGGCACCTGGAGACAGTTTAAGCACACGCTCCAGTGTGCCTGTGTTTGTTCAGAGGTATTCTGCAATTTCACGGCAAATTACGTCCTGCTAATAAACACAAAAGGCTTTGACTCATTGCCTTCCCTTTCGAGGAGAAGTGCACACATCAGGAAATTGCAAACCGATTTTACTTTTTTCAACAGTCTGTAGACATACTTGGTGATTAAATTTGAAGTTGCAATTTTCTTAACAATATATAAATGTTTATTTTTAGACGACCATTTTGGACTTGAAAACTGAAAACATGTTTGAATCAGGTAAAATTAAGACTCACAATATAATGCTATGCATTTCTTACCTTGACTGGAGCTATATCTGGAATAATTTCCGTGGTTTTGACAATTTGACCCAGGATGCTCGAGCAACATTCTAACTTCTTTGTCAGAACAAATTCTCAAAAAAGAGGTGAAAAAAAGACGGACAGAAGAAAAAAAAATCCAAGATGTCCAATTAAACTGGTTGTTAGTACAACGGCACACGTTATCTAAAGTTGTCGCAACTAAATATAGATTGCATATCGAGCCGGTAAATTGAATTTTTAAAAATCCGCAATTGTCTACCGCTCACAAATGTCTCACACCAAGAATTCCAAACAAACTAAACGAATTCAATCGCTGATCGCTGGAAAAAGAGAACTTCCCATGCTCAGCAGTATTCTGACAACTTTTTGAATGCCACAACAGTCTGGCCAGTTCTGCAGATCAGCGGAGGGGAGAGGTTGAAGGACTCCTGACAATTATCCGCGTCAGCTGACCTCGAACCACGACTGGTGCCCGTTTTAGCATAACAAAAGTGAAGAGTCGAGCTGTACGCTGTTTCGTGAAAGCTCTGCTCTGTCCAGGGTGCTGAATGGGAGTTCCTGCGCGAGATGCCGTAGGCGTGCACTATGTCGTTTTCCTTATCTTCAAGTCAAGCCCTCGTATCCATCCAGCGACACACGTGTCCATCTTTCATTTTACACAATAGCGCATGGGGCAATTCAGCGTTGGACATTGTTGTTATTAGATTTCATTCTCTCGACCCTCTTTTGTTAATTCCCAAGAAGCCTTTAACAATGGTAACAATTGTTCTTTATACGAAGCCGTTGTTGGATCCAGTTTGAGTTTTTCTTTTGTAATTCACTGAAGTGTTGAACGAAACAAAGAACAATTTCTCGTGCGTAAAATGTTTACAAAAACCTTTAACGAAAACCATAATAGACCCAAGAAATTTTTAAATAATGAAAAAAAAACCAGATGAATCAGATTATAATTATGTGCGAAAATCTCTTTGTATGCACAGCATAGCATAATATTGTACCCTAATTTTTATAATAAATAGAGAATTCCAACATTACATTTCCTGATTAATGGATTTTTAAATATATCCTTCAAAAATGCGAAAATGTAAAAAAGCTGACACGCTAAATTATTACTGATATTTGCTTTAGTGAATGTTTTTTTTCTCCCAAGCGACATATTTATTAGTCATGACCAAAAAAGGCTTATTATGATGCTTATTATATTGTATTACACTAATTATTCTGACTTGAAGCTCTGGGTTAAGCCGACGGATAAAAAAAGGTTTAATACAGTGTAATATTTTATATAGCGTGAACGTGTTTGAAACCAAATCTCTGGATTCCATAAACTGTAATTCTACGACCACGATTTTATTTTGACAAACTTAAGGGTTTAGACATCTTAAGCATCTTAAAGGTATACTTTGCATTATCTTAGGGGAAAGAATGGAACTACATTTTCATCCACTCGCAGACTGAGCTATACATAACAACAGAAACACCCTACATGCAGTATAGAAACTTTCCTGATGCTAAATTTCATTCTTTTTGGAATTGATAGTCTTAAAACCCCGCCTTTCCAATTCGCGATATATTTAAATTCACATTTAGGGTTTTGGAAGATTCTCCCTATCGATTGATTTCATTTAAGAGTTAATTTGAGGGGTTGTGCCCGAAGAATGGACCCTCCTGCGACGCAAGCGCATAAACTGCGGACTTGCGGGTATCAATCTGCTACTGGAAAGGCAATTGGTCGGGTTGAGACCTGCATGTTCATGCCTTCATACAGGTTCCCATCGCTATATTATCCAGCCTATCTCAAATCGGTACAGACAGGTATTCTTTAAGTTGATGGTAAATGGCTAAATTCAACCTCCTACTTTCACAGCTCTCTGTGGAATTGACGTTGAGATTTGAGCACACTTTGAAATATAAGGCAGCCTGGCTCGTCTAATTCTTTGGCAAATATAGCAAAATCATCAAATGATCGCTTTCACAACTTACTTGTGTAATAATGTGCTCCATTTGGTCAGCATGTGCTTAATTAACATCCAAATGTTACAAAAGCAGTCTTTAGCCTCATTATTTGATTTCAATTTGAAAGACATAGTAAAAGTGAGACTTTCAACCTCCTCTTTTAATCGACGTGCGAAATGATGTCCTGTGACACACCTGGACCTATATCCAGACTGGCCTCTCAAAATCAATGATTTTTAATAAAAATGGCTTTTATAGCAATGTTTCATGATTAAACAATAAATTAACAATTCAATAGAACGCCACACTATATGGGCATGAAACAATATACCACGGGTATCTTCACGCCTTTGTCCCCGCGTAGGCCTACATTGAACTGCTGAAGATGATACTGATTTAAGGAAGACTATCTTCGCTAGCTGATCTCCATTCCATTCAAGATTAGCCTCAATAGCTCAAAAACTATTGTGACAAATATACGCTACATGAACATATGTAGGCTATACCGCGACTGCCAACTTAGCTGCATATCAATATTCTCACGAAAGCCGAATTTTCTTGACGAAAGCGTTTATATTGAGTGGCTCACAGATCCTGGAGCAGCATCTCTGCATCTCTCGTCAGACTTGTTTTCATCGGCAGAGACGATGAAACGGCTGCGCATAATCCAGCATCAACAAGTCAGTCTGATCTCCTTACAGAAGATTATAGAGAACAACCGGCAAGTCTGGCAGGAGCCAAACAATACGCCTATCACCAATATACTGCACTGAACATAGCATCACTGGCGATTAGAAAGAAAACAAAAAAATAAAATCTAACCACATAGTACGAGACGGGTTATTTCTTTTGCTTCAATAATAATAATTATAATAATAATAATAATAATAATAATAACCCATTACTAAAAGCAATACTTTATGTACCAGTTGCATTGGTCAACATAGGCCTAAACAAAATCACTAACCTGACTCTTCAAAGAGACATAAATGAATAGCGGTTAATCGTACAACCACGCAAACACACCACTGCTCAACGTATCTATGATAACGCAAACAAATATTTAAATGAAAAACCTGCACTAACTGCGGAGCATTTGGAACTTGGGCACGAGTTTGGTAAGGCTGTAGTCAGATGTTATGACACCAAAAGATCACATTGTGAGGACGCGCTTATAATTTTCAAAATTAAAAAGATAGATCTCAGAGGAAACGCTGTCAGTCAAGTCCAACTCCTTTGTTCTTAATTTCACAAGCAGCGGTCTACTGACAACCAAAATAATGAGAGGTTTGATTAATGTTCTCATTGAAGTCATTTTATGAAAGTAAATGAAACTAGTAAAGTATGCTCTCAAAAAGTGTTCTTGACTTATTTTGGTCGAAGCACCCTTTTTAGTTCTTCACGGAGCTCTCTGTCTTAATGTGATGAGTATTGATGCCTCTGGGGTGAACCATTTTTCCCTGCAAGGAATCCTAGCAAATATTTAGTTTTGAAAATACAAGAGTAACAAAGGAGTTTGAGTGTTTAACCTCAGAAAAGATTATATTTAAAACTGTTGAAAATAGCAAATAATCATAAGTCATGAACTAACTCTCAATTTTCATGTCATTAAATCTTTGATTTGGTTAATAACGGGTAAGATCAGTCAAAATACTGTCATTTACCTTCCTCTGGCAGATTTGCATGGCTGCTGTAAAAAAAAAAATCTTTGAAGTAAATAGGTTTCTTTTTAAATGGAAGGCTATGCGCAAAGACCAGCTCTATGCATAGCGAGAAATTGCTCTGGGCCCTACATCCTGCCGGGAACTCTGTCGGCCCTATCTTGCTACTGGCCCCTTGAACCACCATCATCCTTAAAATAATGCACCAGCCCTGACATTGAGTATGAGACACCGGAGACCCCCAGGGTTCTTGGTGGAGTCAGCCCGCACTGGATAGGATTGCTTTTAAAGGCACTACTAGTGGTCTGAGGCATTTTTTGAATGCCCCTTCAACCTCCACTCAGTCCAGTGGAGCATCATTACTGGAGATTGTTAAAATGATGCCACAGCTGGGCCTCATTTATAGGGCTTAAAGGCCCTTAACAACAGTGACAGTCTTCATATCTGCATGGACCCCCCCCCCAACTAATAATACCACCTCCACCTTCGGGGGACAGGAGATGTGTGCTGTTACAGTATGAGACGAGAGTCACTTAAAGTCCGTGCTTCTTCTTTCCCCTTCCACGTCCCGCTTTCATGTTTACGACCCTCCTCTGTGCCTTCTTTGTGGTTTTTACCTGTTGAATTGGCCCCTTCCTACTCTGTTCTCTTTTTAAATTGTTTTTTTTTTCTGACAGTCAAAGGCTCAGGTTTTATGCTGTAAGAAGCTGATGGAGAGCTGGCAAAGTGGCAAGGCTTTTTATGTGTAATTTGCATCACACAGCAGCAACAAAACAGGTTGGACCTTAAGTGGCTATGCCCCTATCCATACCCCTCTGAGAGGCTACCCCACCACAGGCAGCCTGAAGCGCCTGGATTTCAGGGGGAAAAAAATCGTGGCTGTTTGCTCAGTAAAAGCCACTGCCATGGCTGTTTGATCTCCACATCCTCGCCCCCCCACAGAGCGACTTTTCACCTCTTCAGCCACAGAGTGGCCCCTCTGGACTGCAGTCCCACAGTGACTGTGGTCCTCTCCGGTCAGACTGCTCACTTTCCGAGCCAAAGAGCAACTGCTGTCCTTCGCAGCCGCACAGTGACCGCTCTCCTCCGCAGTCACAGACCCTTCACCTCTCAAGCCACCGACTGACTGCTCTCATTTTTTTTGTCACATTACTTTTTCAGTAAAAGATTGACAGACTTTCTGTCAAAATGTTTCAACTTAATGCTTTACAATAACTGCAAATTTCTTCTGCATGGCGATATCTCAAAATCTAATTAAGGAAATGAAAACGGTTCCTGAAGAATGATGCTGTCAATGTCTTGGCAAAGTTACTATGCATCACCTTTTAAAACACAGTTAAATAGGAGCTGGGAGACTGCTGTGTGGTGGCCTACTGCATGGTCTTTTACTTCAGTCGGTTGACTTAAAATTTGCTCTCGAAAGTAGTACAAAAACTACCCAAGATTAACAGGTAATATTTAACATAAATAGAACAAAAATGGCAATTTTGCGTGATTACATCAACAGATAACATGGCGTTGAACCTTTCCATGCACACTTCAGTGACAACATTTGTTTTTGTACTAAAAGGCTGCAGATAACATCGATTTATGAACTCGGTGTCATAAATGGTAATCTCCCCATTTCTCAGTCACATGTGCTTGTCTGTTGTCTGCACTGAGACTGAGCTTGATCCTCGCAGATCTTAGTTTCATTTGTCCTGTAAATCTTACTTTCCTGCTGCACCTGTGTAATGAGATCCAAGTTTCTTGCAGTGTGCAAGCAGTGCCCATTTATATGACTGCACTGTTCACCCAAATTTATGATTCACTCCTCCATGATAAACACTGCGTATGATCATGAAACCCAAAAAAATTGTATCAGTTTCCTGCCTTTGATGAAGAACAGACAACTAAGAGAAATTATTCTTGGCAAAAAATTGCATATTCTTTCATTAGCTAACACTAAAAAAATCTCAACCTGAACCTGAAGTCCTTAAATTATTATTTCTGCCAGGGGGCAGAGACCAGGTGTGTATCTGTCAGCAGAAAAAAATACAAGTTCCTCTCTTCGTGGTCCAAACACTTTTGTTGAGTCAGCGGTGCAGAGTTATTGGCAGTCATACCCACAAACGGCGCTGGGCTCAACGCTCAGAATCACACCACAAATTTCCTGGTGGAGGAATGAATCATCTTTAGAATGCTGGTTACATTTTTCCACGAGACTTAGGAGAGTAACCGAAGAGGCTCATGGGAGAAACTATCGAGTCCTTATCGCCAGGCGTGCAATTGTTCCGCAGAGTGTTGCTACTTAAATCATAATTTGTTTTTTTTTTTCACTCAGGTCTGAAGCATTACATTTGTGTTGTTGTTTCATTTACTACTTTGTAAGGTAATTCCAGTGATTTATTAATGCCATAATACTGAGTAAAAGACAAAAAGTAACACTTGGTCAAATTAATCAGTGAAACCTTAGGGCAGGGCACAAACGGATTATATTTGGGAAAGAAACGAGCCCAGTCAACAATTTGCAGAATGAGAACATTTCACACATATCCACTTAAAGACAACCCCAAGCCACAGATAGCAATAAATATATGAATGTTCGGAGTTCAAGACAAAAAACTTAATCAGCTAACTAAAGCATTATGTTTTTTTTTTTGTTTTTTACTTCATTTAAGAATGTGTGTGTGCACGCGTGTGTGTGAGAGAGAGAGACAGAGAGAGAGAGAGTGAGAACAAGAGAGAATGAGTATATTTGTATGTGTGCAAATGAGTTATATCTGTGTGCATGAGACCTTTTTGTTTATGCATGAATGTGTGTGCGCGCATATAATGTGTGAAGTACATATTTGTGTAGAGTATAAGTGCGAGCACATGTGTGTCCATTAGTGGGTATTCCTATTCAAATCATTTTTCCATGAGGATTTTGTTGCTTTTGTGCCCCGTTCATTCTCCCCTTACTGAAGTTCCAAAGAGTCAAGTAAAACTAATTGGAGCTGTATTGTGAGGGCATATCCAGAGTGGGCAACAATTCACAAACCATGGAAATGAATGAAGGGACATGCAGTAATGTATGAACATACCCTCAAATGAAAGCTGGAAGTCTGTCCTATCAGCCTCCTTTGACCACCTCACTCCAGATTCAATTAAATTATCTGATATTTAGAATTTAAATGTTAGGTTTCTATGTATGGCAATGAGATTTCAGTAAAGTGCCCACCAACTTTTAAGATATGTAGCGTACGCATAATGTGTCCATTACTATGTATAAGCATGTGTTGATGTCTGTGTGAATGTATGAGAGTATTTCCAAGTGTGTGAAATTGTGCATGTGTATGAGTGTATAATATTAGTGCATTTGCACATGAGTGTATGCCTGCGTGTATGTGTACTCAGTGTACATGTATGTGCAAAAGTATTTGCTTGTGTGTGTATGTGTGAATTGTGCATACATGTGTACGGTATGCGTGCATAGGCCCACACACTCACACGTGTATGGGGGCGCACTCGTTTAGCGTGTGTCACTGTGCCAGACCTCCGATACCAGCCCTCCCATTGTGCTTCTGTCAAGATCAATCACTGCGCTTAATGGCCTGCCTTGTGCTGAAAGGAGGGAGCCAATCACACGCCTCATTAGCCAAGCTTGGTTATTCAGTTCTCGGCTGGTCCCCAGACACTGGTGGGGAGAGGGAAGTATTAAAATGTAACATTTTTACTGTCCGAAATGGTAGCAGCCACTGCATATGAACAGAGAGGGGACAATCACCAGAATATAGCAATGGCTGCCACTCCAGGCCTGTGCAACGGGCAAGGGATAATTTATGCAAAAATGCCTGTCTTAGCGAGCACTCTAGTATTGCAGTTTAATCTCTAGTATAAAACAGCTTGCTTTGATAACAGATTTTTATTTTCACTCATTGGCAAATCTTTAAGTAAGTCATATTGTCACACTTCATAAGCAATATTTTTCCCTATTTGACAAAAATGAAATGAAAAATAAAGAAGTTTAAGTCTTGCATTTAAGATTAAAATATATTTTGAGATAAATTTGACAGAATTTTCTCAGTCTGTGCTGCATGGATGAGCTGACATCTATATATCACAGCTACAGGCTAACAGTCCAGTTAAGGCTGGGGGTCTCGGGTGAGGGGGTGAGGGGTGAGGGGTGAAGTGGTTTTAAGGGGGGTTTGGTGTTTGGGGTGGCTGGAGCGTGCTCACGCTCTTCCAGCGCCTCGCCTAGGACAGCCCCTTATTGTCTCGAGGGGCCCCCATCTGCCGACGAGCAGGGCCTGGCTTTGGCGGCAGCTGGACAAACTGCCCAACGTCCACTTCCCATCCTTGGCGTAACTGACATTTGCAGCAGCTCGGCTAACGTTACATGCAGCAGGAGCAGGGCACTGGAGGACCGCAGCACAGTCCAAACTACAGGCCCCACGTACAGCTCATCCGCTCCTCCCCCACTCCTTCAGAGACAAGGAGAGGTTGAGGAAAATCTGAAACTGCCCTGTATAGTAAAAACCTCCACAGGTCCACAATGAGAAGTCAGGAAGACACAACAGAACTCCCCTTAAGTAAGATCCTTAACCTTTTGCTTGAGAAAATATCAGTTTATTCTCCCCAATAACCTGGCAGTTTATTTTTTCCCCCCAGTAGAGAACACGAAGTTTGCTCAAAACCTGGAAAACCGTACATTCTATTAGGGAGAGACGTAAACTACAAAATATACTGAGAGGCATTAAAACCGCAAAGTGGTTTTTATCGTCTAATTTGAAAACTGATAGTTTTTCCTTTTGCTGATTGACATGATGACCATCAGGTATGGTAAGCATTGCAAAACGTTAAGTGTCTGGGTTCAAATTCTTGGTTTAACACCTCATTATGATTATCTGAACGCAGCACAGTTCCCTGGATCATGGTCTTGAATCACATTGGGAGTAATCATTTTGCACATGAAAAGTTGACGATCAGGGCTGATAAAAACACACAAAAACAAAGTCACATCATTCCCACTTCAAATGCCACAAACAAACGAATCTCAGATGAATCAAACATTTTGAATGTTGAATGATGGCCAGTCTCGAAGAAAAGATTCTGGACGCATTAATGTCCATTAAATGACTGTATCCAGACTGCAGGGATGACACAGAATGACCAGATGTGTCAGCTGACATCCCCGACAAAGTACATCATCTGTGACGCCAAAAAAAACACTTTCCATAAAAAGTGGACAGTCTTCTGTCATGTCAGATAATGTATAAGACCTGCTGAATTGACTGCCAATGTAACGATAGCAGTGAGGGCAAGTCTCACTACCAAAAGCACAGTTTTCGTGTTTTACAACTACAAAAGAAATAATTTACCACTACTTAGTACAGTATATTTTATTATGCGTTTTTAATGCCTCTCAGTATTTTTCAAAATGATAAACTGTGTAGCAAATGTAGCTCAATGAGCTCTTCAGAGCTTCAGAGCTTTTCTGACTGCACTGGTGTGGCAATAATGAAGATTTCAGTGGGAGGAAGTGTATGTATTAACTCTGTTATTGGCTGGGTTCTTCCCCAAGGAAATTACTTGATCTAATGTTGCTATAATGTTACCTGGGATGAAAAGCTACAGCTAATTGAAATCCAATCTCTGGGAAAGGCAAATCTTTAGATTTTTAAATTTATTAAGAGAAAAAAAGTTATCTTCTCACACTTGGGGTATGTATACTGTATACCCCTAATGTCCAAAAAAAAAAAAAAAAGAAGAGAAAGAATTGAGTATTTAAATTCCCCAAGACTTTAAGAACATTATAACCGTGAGTGTTCTTTAAAACTATAAGTGTTAAAATTCGGTCAGTTCTTTAAAACTATAAGTGTTAAAATTCGGTCAGGCATCAAGATCTAATAAAATGACTGCATGAGTACACTGGCCTCTTGAGAAACAAAGGGCAGCTCTCCACTGATGGTCTCCTCCAGCCATTGTAGATGAAAAGGTGTACTCTCAGAGCGTGCACCAGATCCCTGAGCCCAAGTGAGCAGTCTGTAGTGTCAAGAAAATGGCACCTCCCTCCAGCATCAACCTCAGCACATTGAGATGTTAATGGAGTACAACACAAGAGACAAAGCGGTACCCCACGCCTGCACAGAGCCACAATGGCCTTTAACTCAGGGTCGACATTTTTACTGCTCGACATGTGTCACTTATCGCTGACTCAGACAATTGGAATCAACAACCGCCTGTCCCGTTGGAATCTTCTCTACCCCATCTCATCTGTTCTGGCCTCTATTCATTTTTTTAGTGCTCAAAAAAATCTGCCAATCCCAACAATGACCTCGCTTCTTTCTCCTACTTTATTACACCGCGTCGTGCTTTGTCCACTCGATGTCCACCTTCTCTGTCCTCTGAGACAGTGGCCGATCCTAAAAGGCAGAGGGTCAAAGTTCAAAGCCCCTCTTAAAGACTGGCGAGAGCCACAGATACAGATTTTTCAGGGAGTGACTTGGAGATTCTGACCTACTGCAGCTCTGTCTGAACCTTCAATGTAGGTGGTCCCCAGAATTAGTGAGGGTGCTTTGGAAGCATGAGTACAATTTAAGGTCCTTCAAAACATAACTTGTTTTTACCAAAAAAAAAAAAAAAAGGTAATTATAAGGTTGAGTGTGCATGTGTCTGAGTGTGTGTGTATGTATGTGTGTGTGTTGGCATGTGTGGTTGGCGAGTGTGTGTGCATGTGTGCAAGTTTGTACTTAAGTTGAACACTTTGCAAGCCTTACTTACCCACTGAATTTTATAAATTTGGTGCTAGCTGTAAGTGTATGTATTCTTTTCTGCACTGGTGTGCCAACAGAAAAGACCAAATTTGAGATAAATCACCATAAGTGGTGTTTCAAATAAATTTATATTTTCTAAAAAAGTGACAGATAGTTTTGCCCCCACAGAAACCTGATCTCAGCATCATCAATGCTGTCTAGAATCATCTGTTGCGATATGAGCACACCAGACAGCCAGCGTACAAAAATGTGTCAGGTTCTCTGATATGCTTACAACAGCATTCCAGCTTCTCATACTAAACTGCTGAACAGTATACCAAAGAATATTGACACACTTTTTACGACCAAGGATGGAAACACTTAATATTGATTTAATTTACCTTTTCACCCTGCTGCACTAACAATGTTTTGATATGTACTAATTTCTAATTAATTTCTCATTTCACTATTACTAAAAGTATCTTTCCTTTGTATTAGGTTTTTTCACACTGAAAACCTTTGCACAGTTCTGAATGAGTGCATGAATGTGCAATTATACTATATGTGCACATGGGTTTATTATGCATACATTTGTGTGTCTGTAGAAAATTGCGTACATGTAATCGTATCCATAAGGGAACAAGAAAACAGGACAAACTGTTCGACCCCCATCATAGATAAAACCCCGCTGGGAGCAAAATAATGAACGGGATGACAGTGCTACAATGTCACCTCGGGTTATACAGCTGTCATGACACCATCTCACCGTACACCTTTATCTTCAAAGCATTCTGAGGTTAAGGCAGGGGAATTTGGAACCCTTCAAAATAAGCACTCAGCTGACACCAAAATGAAGAAGTGAAGTGAGTCAACAGCACAAAAAACTGCAGTGGTTGTTGAAACCTAGCTTGTGGCTTCGTGGAACCAGTGTTGCAGACCTCTGGATGAAAATAAAGACATTACACCATATTGTGGCTTCCTCAAAGAGCTGAAAGAAGGAGGAATGAATGTTACTGGTGTTCAGTTAAAAAAAAAAAAAAAATTCTTATTCACAAATAGCGAGAGTTCAAATATAAATCCAAGAATCAGACTGCAAAAGTTCAGGAATTCCGCGGTGAGGCACAGTATTGTCCCAGGCCAAGAGCCACTAAGTGCACCGAGAAGATAAAAATGTCATACACATATTGTCAATTAACCTACAAGACATTCAACAAATAAAAACCACGAAGAATGAAAATTTTAAAAAGAAAATTTTACCTAAGAGCAACATGGTGAGTGTCACCTTTCAAATGAGACCACGATTATGTCTGTAGTCAAAGTGGTTCAAGAAAAGGAACCATTTTAGTTCGGGAGGAAATATGCTCAAAAAAGGACTGCACTTTAAAGGGTTAATGATGTCCAGATTATGGCTCATTCAAGGCGATATCATGTGTATGAACTTTCATTCATGAAATCCAAGCATTAATTTCTAAATAAAACACGTTGTACATTCATTTCTAAAATAATTTTTTAATTACCACTTTGTGCCCCAAATGTACTTTTTATCGACAATATCACCAGTGGGGAAAACAAAACAAAACAAAAAAATTAATAAATTACATCCATTGCCAGATTTAAATTTTTAAAGCCTTGGGTGCTTGCGACTGTTACAGCACAGTAGATCTGTGGAGGTCAAGGTACAAATATATTAGTAGATGCACCAACATGTTGTGGAAAAATAGTTAATCAGTTTAAATTTTTATGCCATCGTGACTCAAAGGTCACAGACAATAATTGCATAATCTACCCTAAAATACTCAAACCCAGCCATCAAGGTCAGTAGCACCTGTGGTTTTCTGATCTACCTGATAGTTCATTCATCATGGAAAGACAGATCTCTCTCTCTCACGAGGGATGTTACATGTAATTCTGTACCCACTTGCAGGGAGAAAAAGAAACAGCTGTGCTGAAGTTAAATTTCAGCACCTCCCAGGTAAACTAGTTTTAAAATCTCATTCATGCCGGAATCTGCATCATAAACCTCCAATCTGAATGCTTATCCTCAGAATTACGATAGATATATGGGGGCATTTTCAATAGTAAAAAGATGCGTCTATATTGTTGCGTCAACCGGATTAAATTATTAGTGGTAATGTTTTTAATTTTGGCAAACATCCTGCCAAAAAGCCCTCATTAATCACAAGAAGTGAAAGTTGCAAATGGAAGTCGCGGGATGTGCTTTGAAATCACCGTCAGTGACACTCAGGCACAAATTAAAAGACGAAATTATCACTTTAAGCCATGCTTTGAAAGACCTCCGCAGATAGTCAATCAGTCCGCAGCTCAGTCCACTGCCATGCCGCACTCAAACTCCTGAACTGCGACTCCGCAGATCCGAAATCATGTACACGACTCACTTCCCAAAAAATAATTTGCGAGAGAATAATAGTCTTCCATCAGGAGAATGGCGCCGCTCAAATATCTAAACGCAGTGGCTATTTCCAACTGAGTGCAACCCCCCCCACCCAGTCAACACAGGCAAAAACAACATCTAGCGGCCCACAGTATTTTTGATGATGGATGTAATCACTCCCTTTCAAAATTAATGCATTTATTATTTATAATTTATTTTCTTATTAATCTCACCCTGTCAGGGAAGGCTGGACAAATGGGCTACCGTGGAGATCAACAAGGTCAAGCCTTTAAAAGGTGGCATTTATCATCGCGTCGTTATTATATGTCATTATTGCTGAGCAGGTCTTCATTCTATAAATTAAGGAACAACCCATTGAAGAGTTGGCAAACTGTGTCTGTCTGGTCTTCCTGCTGTGAGTCGCTGGGCAGTGCTGAGGCATTCATTATTCCCCCCCCAGCCAAAATGTTTTCCCTCCCAGATTAGACGGCCCACCCCCACCGCCCAACTCTAGTTTGCAGTACTGAGTGATGTCCAGGTGCTGTGAGTGCAGTCTGGAGTTGATGACTTTCAGATGGCTTTGGAGACTTGTAAAAAGCATCTCTGAACTCAAGCATTATCAGAGGATGATTCTCAAATCAGAAACATTATAATGGGAGAAGAACCCCCCTCCCCCAAGTCAGACGGTGGTCAAACAGACTTAGGGAGGAGCTCTTCTATTATTTGTCTTTTTTTGCCAGCAAGCAGTTTGAAATGGTACACAACGGCGATGACTGAGCTCAGGACCCATAATCCCTCTGTCTGAGACTCCTGACCCACTTTCTTTGGGAGGGGGGATGAGAGCATCTCCTTCCTGTGCCCATTGCCCTCCAGAAGGCTAGCTGATGCAGGAGGAAGGATTTAGGGGGCAGAACTGACAAAAGGGCAAAGTGGACCAGGTCTCCAGCAGCCAAACTGGGGCATGCTGGAACCCCTCTCATACACCTCCCACACTTTTTGGGCAAATCACCCCATTTACCAAGACTGGACTTGCTAATCTCTCAAAGATTGATGTCTGACTTCCCACAAAGGTATTCCCCATCCAAATCTCCACATCCCCAGGAAGTCAATGGTACCAGTTATGTCAAATATGTTTAGATTAACAGAATACATTTATTGTATTAACTGTTCTATTAAAACACATTTATTCTATTAAAAACATCTAAATTTATGTCCCCAATTTTGATTTACTATCAGGTCCATAATTAGTACAGAAGGAACATATTTTTTTTTTTAAATTATGACACTGTACTACATGACAATGGATTTGAAATGGAATAATCAGCCAGAATTCTTCAGTCATTCACTCCCATTTTTATCCATTGTCTTCCAGGAAAATTGGTGTTGAGCTCATTTCCATGTTTATTCTATTTAAGAATGTACCAAATTGTTTATTTGGTCGCAACTTTTTTTTGCCATTTCTCAGATGGGTTTGGTTTGTGTTTTCAGATTACTGATGTCTTGTTTTACTGACAGTGATAACTGCAGGACTTAACAGACTTCATAGGCAAATGCCACACTTCAAATCCAGTCTGGATATTTAATCGGCTTAATTATGAATGGAAGAAGAATACTCTGTCATTAAAATCCCCCCTCACCATGAAATCTCATTTTTGAACCCAATCAAGGTCATGACCAGTTGTATGGACCACTCTTAAATTCCATGCATACCGTGCATGTCCAATTGTTTCGGTCCCTATGGGGGCACAGATGAGAGATGCCGTAATTCCTACACTACTCACTTGATTTTGGATGCTACTACCCTCTAATTGAGGCTGAAAGTCTGCACTTTGAGCTTTTGTGCATTATTTAATTTCAACTGAGTACAGGAGATAGAACGTTTGAGCAGAATACATATGTATGCTCCATGCTGCTCCCTTTGACAAGTTTGAAATGTCTACATGCCCTAGAATTGCATTGCTTTCAATTAACAGAGGTGACTTGGGACCTTAGCAGTATAATGTTTTCTGAAGAACATTCTAGTTATGCTTTTGTGACTCTTTAAAAGGTTAACACCGATACTAATTTTAATGCTGCTGCCTAAAGCTGCTTTTCCTTTAAAATGTCAGAAACAGAAAGCTCCACCTGTATAGATGATATTGTTTTGGAAAATGTAAGCCATGTAAGGGTGTCTGCTGGGTCCATAAATAATTAAGCGTAACAAAACACACTGCCAGGTCACTTTTGCGGCCACTGGGGTTTCCTCTATCCTTCTCCTGCCCACAAATACCATCTGACCCCCCTATTCTGGTAGCGTCCATGCCACTGGGGCTGGAAGTCTGAGCCTGGTGTGAGCAATACCCCTCAGTGTTCGCTATAGGTGAAAGCAATGCAGATTAGCAAAACCCAAGTTCTCTGGGTCAACCCTAAACTAGGTTAGGCTGTGTCCAAGGGAGGAATTAATGAAGATGTCGGAAGATCCCCAAAAGCTACTTAAACAGCCAAAAGGAGCAGATTAAGCACAGATCAGCTAGGCTAATATATAAATCAACAACTCATTTATCTTTTTAATGATAAAGCCCAATATACTGTATGTTTTGGGGTATAAGACACAATTAACAGCCATGGAGTTGATACAGCAGGTTATAAAGCTACTAACATCTTAAATTAAATCATGCAATTGTGAGTTTATAAAAATGCTATTTAATTTGGATATTGCATCCCCCCTCCCCTGTCTCAAACCTACATGCTGCTCTTTCCATACTCCTTATCTTAATCCTAGTAGGACTTTAGCGTCTGGCAAGAGCCGACAATCCTAAACTAAAGGAGGAGCGAGGGGGACCTCTAATCCCCAGACTTGGGGCAACCTTATCCAGCCACTGGGGAAGAAGACCTTGAACCAGGGGTGGGGGCGCTGAGTACAACCAGACCTCATTCTCTCCCAAAGCCTCACCATGTTTTCCCCACGCACACAGACGCACACCCACATACACAAAGTAGCGCCCTACATGTCCTCCCATCTCATGTCAGTAACCCCCCTCCCAATCCTCAATCTTTCTCAAAGTAGGTGTCTGGAGAATCCTAACAGACCATTTCCAGTCTAATACTACAGTCCCCCAGACACACGCACATACACAGATTAGATGGCTTAATAGCATAAGTGTACTTTCTTCAAGGAAAAGGAGGCCAAAGAGAGCTCAGACTATTTTCCACTGGCCGTTTTTTTTTTTTATGGGGGGGGGGGGGGGCGCTCCTGCTCCTCTTACTGGAGAAACCTGAACCTAAACTCCCATCGCCCGTGGCAACCCCCGCTGTAACCAAACCCCCAAACTCCAGCAGCTCACCTCCAACGTCTGCTGACTGCTCAAATTCACTCACCAAGTAACATAAGCCACAAACACACGCACCATGCATGAACAATGAAAAACATACACAAAAGAACACATTCTATACACACAATGCATACATGCATGTTATACACTACATACGCAAAAGACACACAAGATTCACACGTACCCATATTATACATAATATGCCATACACATACACAATATGGGTCATTCCATACTGAACTGTACAAATGTGTTATAATGGTGATGAAAATTCAAATACACTTTTTCCAAAGCTTTTCATTGCAGTGGTGAAACCCCATCCATGGGCATCACAAAGAAGCAAGCAAGAAGATATACTGAGTGACTTTATTTCAGTGACCCATAAAGTACTAAGGTGGCAGGCGTTGTGGGTGTAACAAGGACACAAAAAAGATATTGAAATGCATCTGATTTTCAGGAATTCAAAGTCAGTTCTTTTGTATGATAAATGGCCTCAGACTATCAGTAACATTTATGAACAATATACGGTCAGTCAGTGTTTTTTATGTCTATAATCCTCAATGTTTGTATTCCGTTCACCTGGCTTCATTGCAAAGCATTGTTAAAATTTTGTAACTGGTTACCAGTTGCTCTAAATCACCAAAGGAATATACAAAACCCAAAACCAGTGAAGTTGGCACATTGTGTAAATCGTAAATAAAAGCAGAATACAATGATTTGCAAATCCTTTTCAACCTATATTCAATTGAATGCAAAGACTGCAAAGACAAGTTACTTAATGTTCGAACAGTTAAACTTCGTAATTTTTTGCAAATATTAGCACATTTGGGGCCAATTTGAGGCCTGCAACATGTTTCAAAAAAGCTGGCGCAAGTGGCAAAAAAGACTGAGAGAGTTGAGGAATGCTCATCAAACACTTATTAGGAACATCCCACAGGTGAACGGGCTAATTCGGAACAGGTGGGTGCCATGATTGGGTATAAAAGCAGCTTCCCTGAAATGTTCAGTCATTCACAAACAAGGATGGGGCGACGGTCACCACTTAGCGAACAAATGCGTGAGCTGATAGTCGAACAGTTTATAAACAACATTCCTCAACGAGCTATTACAAGAAATGTAGGGATTTCATCATCTACGGTCCGTAATATCGTCAAAAGGTTCAGAGAATCTGGAGAAATCACTGCACGTAAGCGACAAGGCTGAAAACCAACATTGAATGCCCGTGACCTTCGATCTCTCAGGCGGTACTGCATCAAAAACCGACATCAGTGTGTAAAGGACATCACCACATGGGCTCAGGAACACTTCAGAAAACCACTGTCAGTAACTACAGTTCGTCGCTACATCTGCAAGTGCAAGTTAAAACTCTACATTGCAAAGCGAAAGCCATTTATCAACAGCACCCAGAAACGCTGCTGGCTTCGCTGGGCCCAAGCTAATCTAAGATGGACTGATGCAAAGTGGAAAAGTGTTCTGTGGTCTGACGAGTCCACATTTCAAATTGTTTTTGGAAACTGTGGACGTCGTGTCCTCCAGACCAGAGAGGAAAAGAACCATCCACCACCATTATAGGCGCAAAGTTCAAAAACCAGCATCTGTGATGGTATGGGGGTGCATTAGTGCCCAAGGCATGGGCAACTTACACATATGTGAAAGCACCATTAATGCTGAAAGGTACATACAGGTTTTGGAGCAACATATGCTGCCATCCAAGCAACCTCTTTTTCATTGACGCCCCTGCTTATTTCAGCAAGACAATGCCAAGCCACATTCTCCACGTGGTACAACAGCATGGCTCTGGAGTAAAAGAGTGCGGGTACTAGACTAGCCTGCCTGTAGTCCAGACCAGTCTCCCATTGAAAAAGTGTGGCGCATTATGAGGCGTAAAATACGACAACGGAGACCCCGGACTGTTGAACAACTTAAGCTGTACATCAAGCAAGAATGGGTAAGAGTTCCACCTGAAAAGCTTCAAAAATTGGTCCCCTCAGTTCCCAAACATTTACTGAGTGTCGTTAAAAGGAAAGGCGATGTAACACAGTGGTAAAAAGGCCCTTTGCCAACTTTTTTGCAATGTGTTGCTGCCTTTAAATTCTAAGTTAATGATTATTTGCAAAAAAAAATAAAGTTTCTCAGTTTGAACATTAAACATCTTGTCTTTGCAGTGTATTCAATTGAATATAAGTTGAAAAGGATTAGCAAATCATTGTATTCTGTTTTTATCTACGATTTACATAACGCGCCAACTTCACTGGGTTTGGGTTTGTATTATTTTATTAACAAGAAGGCATTTCAAAGAATAAGAATTAAATAATAAATCAGGTGGCAAAGTAGGGTCATTTTCTCAGACTTCAGTAGCATTGAACTTCTTTCTGCAACCACCGACGTCGCCATCTGCTGGCCATTAAATATAATACAAATTTTTGAGATTTCCGCATCGGCCTCACTTTTTAGATCCGGGTGCTGCCTCCATCTTTTTATACAGCCTTTGCACAGGTCGCGATTTTCGCGTATTTCTTGATGTTGTAATGGTCGTAACACGATATTAGGACACGGAACATTTTTCTTTTTTCAATCATTATTTCTAAAAGCATGGTACATATAATTGTCTGACGCCTTGTGAATTTTTGATGCAGGAAGTGAGCACCTTAGTTTGCCGCGGTCATCTTTACGCTATTTGCAGATATTATGCAAATTAACCCACAGGTCTGGACGTTACACGTGTGGACGTGACTGGTTACGCCCACGACGGTTATTTCAAATTGCATTTCTGATCAGACAAGTTCCAGAAATTTAGTGCAGACAACTGAAACCGTTATTATGGGTATTTCTCTGCAATATTTCATTTTAATTTGTTTTGAAGTGTCAACAAACATGTGATGAGCATTTCATGAAGCTGGCTGCCAAATTTTATAACAAAATGGCTTTCTCAATGCCTTGGCTGACATCAGGACACCACTTTTTCTGCTGTGTTGTTTGACCGATGACTCTTTTTTTCTTATGTATATCTTCAGTCCAGGAGTGAATAAATATGAACAAGGGAAATCATTTAATTCTCTTAGAAAAAAACTTTTTTTACCATTCTTATAGACAGCGGACTGTACAGTTTAGTATGGAGTGACCCATATATAGATGCTGCACACAAGCATATCATTCACAAAATATGCATAAATCACACACTACACATTGAATACACACCATGAAAACATAAACACATTATATACACTCCATGCTCATACACAGTATACCCACATGTACACCAGTAAGAGTGGCTCTGCTGAAATTAAAATGGAAGCACAAAAATCCCTTTAAACTAATGTCTTGACTTGTTTTCATTCATTCTCCTTCACTGACCAGTTTTCCAATGAGTAAAATAATCCACTGGCCCACTCTCAGAAATAGGGGTACAGCAGGAGTCCATTTCTGTTCCCCAAGGTATTATGTACCCTTTAGGTCTAATAATAGGACCTCAAGGTACCTGTGTGAACCTTTTTAGGGTCTAAAAGGTAGTTTTATATTCCAAACCCACTCCTAAGGTACAACAGCAGTACCTTTGAGGGCAGTGCTTTGAGTGGAAAAAGATAAGTGCCGGTACTCCCCCTTTTCAACTGTTGGCAGGTAAATTAGGCGGTGGGCGGTCGGTACCAGAAAATCATGAAGTGATACATTCAAATGCTAGAACATGATGCTGATTTTAAGAAAAATTGTTTTAAAACTCCACTATGAGTTTTAACAAGTAATTTCTTGTTAAAATCCATCTATGAATTATCTGCCGACAAAGCACGTCTGATACGGAATCAGTTGACACCAGATGCGGGAAAAGGGAATGAGGATTTTATTATAAACCAAAACAAAACAGGCACGAGGGCCAACAAAAAACTTGGCCCAAAGGGTTGCAAAAAACAAACTAAGGTATGCTACACCGAGCTAGAAACAAAGAATGCAAATGACAAAAAACAAAAGGCACTGGAAACTCCAGGCAAGAAGCTCAAGAAAAATAAATAACAAGACTATATATATTCACAAGACAAGAGGCTAGGACAAGACTTGAAACTAGAAATGCAAGGGAACTTGACAACAAGAACTTGGCAAAACTTGAGACACTGTCTGCCAGCCAACTTCCACCGCATCCAGATAAAGGCTAAGTAATCGAGGACACATGAGGGGCAACACCTGGAGAAGCAGAAACAAGAGGCATGGCAAGATCAAGACATGGACAGAGATTGGATGACATGACCTGCTCATTAAGAGAATGAGCGTGCTCAGCTTAAGTACCAATTAAGTATGCAGCTTGGAAGCAAGCATGAATGTTAAGAACAGAAAAGCACAGCAAGATCTTGAAATAGCAAAGCAGGAATCATGACAATAAACTCCCTGTCTAAATTAGTAATATTAGTAATGTGCCTATCTAAGAATTACACCAACCCAGTGAGTGTTAGTAAATGTTAGTAACTTAAAAACAGTTAATTGCCAATTAAGCTTAGACAGCCCCGAATCAGCACAGCACAGAAGTAAGGGGGAAACACCAAAGCCAACCAGAGCTCTGAAATGTGCAAGAACGAAGGCACGAGGCGGAACGCAGACAAGCGGTGGAGTGGCATGGCAGACCTTGCGAAAACAAAAACATGGACAAGGACCATGAATAATGAAATGCAATGACCTGATACAAGAAACTGTTAAAACTGTGACTATGAACATGAAACTATGAAACTATGAACTATGAAATCTTGAACATGAAACTGTTAAAACCATAAGCAATACTGTTCTGGCCAAAGGCCAGAACCCCGGAACACAACAACGTCCTATTCAAAGGAGATGTTGCCTAACACTCTGTGCACAATGACACAGTTCTCTTTGGTTTTTGGGTGAGGCATGATATAGCCTAGAATGTCGAGCATGTCTAAGAAGATATTACAATGGTTAAGTCCACCAACCTCCTTGAGAACATCGCCAACGGCCAATTCCAGACGATGATTAGAGCAGTGCCACACAATCACGACTGGAAATCTGGTAAAAAGTTGTGCAGCAACTCTTTTGTTCGGCATTACTGATGCTCCATCACATACAAATGCCACAAAACACTCACGGAAGGAGTAGTTATCAAAGCCATTTTTATGAAGACATGCTGGCAGTTTCTCTGTTATATCATTTGCTGTGGTTCCATCCAACTCAAGCAGGTCAAAAAATATTGTGTCTGGCTTTGCATTGGCAATAGCTGACCACAAACACACTACCAACACAGACTTTCCATTGATTGTGGTGGATTCAATCAATCAATGCACACAATTTTCGTCTGTTTGTGACCATGTCATCAGCCACTTTTTTTGTAATCATAATAGCTAGCTAATAGTTGAAGAAACCAATATGGCATTTAGTGCACCACACTCTCCAGTTTCCCATATTACACAACATGCAGATCCAACCGAGCAATCAGATTGGTCAATTAGACGTTTAGATTGACCTCAAATGAGCAAGATAGTACGGGTAGCGTGTGCTCAAATGAAAAATATCTCATCACTGAAAATATTACTCTGCCTATCTCTGGTGCCTAGGCCATTGATTTGATTAATTTGTTTGCATTAGTACTTTGAAATGAACATTTAATAAATCAACAGTGTAATGCGAAATAGAAGCCACTAGATGGCAGTATTTACCTTTTTTTTGTTAAGCCCAGACTGGAGATAGGTTTGGGCATGTTTTAGGCATGTCTGGGACAAGTCCCAGAAAAAATTTTTAAAAAGCCTAAAAGGTGGGAGGGGTCTGCAAAAGAGTATATAAGGGGGAGAATTGAGACAGTGAAGTAGTAGGAGAAATTGCAAGGAGAAGGATACATGTGACCAGACCTGTCATTCTGTTCAAGACCTGTGAAGCTTTTAGTGGATTTTTGCCTGTGTTAGAGCATTTTCCTCACCCAGGACATCACCAAGCAACCCATCAAAGGGACTGTAAATATTTCTGTTTTTGTATATAATCAATCTTGGTCTGTAGAGTAGAGTAGTTTGTTGTTAGTTGCCTTTGTTTAATTAAATGTGTTTTAGTTTTAAAATGTTTGTCTGTCATCCTTTGTGTCGTTAATGTCATACCAAATTGGGGCCATAACAACAGATTCGTGAAAACTGCTTATTTCAGAGGTAATTTGATAGTCTGGTAATATAATAGTCTGAAAAGGTGATTAGCGAAAGCCCCCGAAAGATGGGGCTGAAATATTTAACTCTGTTCAGCCTTAATGTTGCTGGTTACTTTTGCTGCTTGGCCACATTAATCTGAGCGAACGTTAATTAAGCATTATTACACGCGAAGGTGAGCTTGTCCGTCATTCTTGTCACGACAGTGATGCGGCCAGCGCCTCGTTCCATTGTCACTGAGGTGACAAGAATGACGGTCAAGCACACCCTCCAGTGTAATAATGCAATTTTACAACTATAACCGCTAAAATAAAATGTATAATCAAAATTTACTCATACTATGGGCATTAATATAAAAGTTTTTTGCAAGTATTCTCTCCGTATCAGTGGAAATACGTGAGTTCTGACGTTAACTAGTCCTTTTGAGCAAGCCAATTTGAGCTTATGTTTTCTAGACATCGTGATTTCCCAAAACTGAATAAATACCGCACATAGCAACACAAAACTGCTTTGCTGGTGGTAACTGGAATATCCGCTGGAAAATTTTTTTTTTTCTTTTTTTTTTCATCTGTAATTTTAGGCTAACAGGTGCCGTGACAATGCTTATCTTCATCGAACAAACTTATATTAACGGTTTTATTTAAATAAAGGAAACTGCTTTCCAGTGTCGACGCAAGAACATAAATCTATCTTTAAATAAACTCCACCCATGAGATTTTACTAATGCTGTAATGTATCCCAAAGAGACTGTCTATCCAGAGAATTTCAGATCTCTATCTTGCTGGGTAAATGAAATAAAGCCACCTAAACACAGCCACAATCTGCTATGAAATGGTCCGTTTTGAGTGTTCCTCCAACTTTGGCTCTGCCTAGCTTGAAAGTATAGATACTGCCAAAGAAATGCTTGGTATTCCTGAAAATAGAGTTCCAAAAGCACAACAAATGGCATTTACCACCACAGTACATATCTGGGCTACTGAGAAAATATAGTGCAAACATGCACCAAAATTAATTTCGACCATCTTTCCGGCCGTCCACTGCACTAACCCAGCAAGATACCAAGGTACTATTCATTGAAAATGATAGTCTTGTTGTGAGTAAACACAAAATAAACTATTCCAGATATATAATTTATATTCCAGTATATATCGGGATATTATTTTATTCTCATTTTCAATTTTTACTTTTATTTCTCAAATAATTCTGGCTCAATAACGAAGTTACCCAGCTTGGCGCTGATGTGGTGCTGAAGTCTAACCGTACTTGAAGTGTCACAGGTCATGACAGAAGTATAACATATACTCAGCCAAAATAAAAACTTCACACTCGTTTGGAGGTCAATAAGTTGAACAGACAAGAAATGAGGTTTTAAATAATGATTTTATTTAATTCTGTACTCATTAAAAATGGTGTATCATAAAAATAATGTCCATAATGCAACCAGTTCCACCGGAAATGCTACGCAAACGTCCAAGAGTAAAAATCGTAAGTTACAACTTGAATAAGAGTACGCTCGCACGTGCTACGTACCTGTGCATGTCGGAGTCTTTGACAATGCGTTTACCCCTAAGTGATAATAAAAACTCTTTCATTAAAAGTTTCAAGAAAATATTTTCAAATTTCTGAGTGTGAAGTTTCTTTTTTGACTCAGCATATTTAGGACTGTGTACCCTTAAGTCATGATTGTTGATGTAAAATGTGATGTCAACAGCAAAACTAAGCCACTTTAATGGCTTCCAAGTGACACTACCGGCAGGCAAAGTGAGATACGGACCTAATAATTTGGCTTTTTCCGAGAGACACCCATATCTACCTATGTGCCAAGTTTAATTCAATTGCAGAGGGGTCAACTGCGCACTAAATGTCAATCTCTCGTGGAATGGCTCTTAATTTCTGTAATTCTTGATGATTGAGGTCAGGTCAAGTTTATTCATTTGAAAGTGAGAGAATGTGCACGCAAGAGAACATGCAAAAAACTCAAATAAGTTCTGTATCTCCATTAACTGTGAAATATTGTTAATGAACACATTTTTTTCCTGTTTCCCAAAGATGGCACACAGCGCATTGTCAGTCTAATTCAATGGTTCCCAAACCTGGTCCTGGGGCATCCCTGCGCATCCTGATTTTTGTTCCAACCACAGTTGCATTTGTAGGATTTTGATAAACTGTTAACTTGTCCTGATTAGGCATGTTTCATGTTTAAATCATTGTCTTAAGCCACATTTTGACAGAAATATCCATGTTTGCCATGATGAATAAGACACTTGCAAATATTTTTTTTTTTTCCATTTTGAAAATAATTTAAAGTAACATTTATAAGCAGCTCAATTATAAACTATGACATCAGTAAGCCCCAAATTATTCTGCTAAACACAGGTGTATTGAGTTTTTACAATCAGTTGTGACACTCTGACTCTTTTGCTGGATAAGTTGTTTGTTTTTGTGACCATATGTCCACAGTGTCACCAGGCAGGAACCAAAAGAATATTTCCTTTGTAATTCATTCGTAAATCTTTCCTCATTTTATGCAGTTGTTTCTATCACAGGGTGAATACTCTTTCATGAGCACATCCCAATAACTTTTAATGTGATTAAGGTCAGGACTTTGTGGTGGCTAATTTGTTTGCGAAAATGATTCCTCATACTTTTATTTGTCATTCATGGTTTTCTTGGCAAAATACAGGCCAATAACTTGCCCGTTCTGAAATACTGTAACATTTTTCCGCCATCAGGGGATGGGTCTTCCGACATGATTTTTTAAGAAATGAGTAGCGACGTGCTTCATCAGTCAGGGTAAAGATGATTATTGCCAGCTGAAACATATTAATAACAGCAATAATGATCCAATTATAGAATTAGTTCATCAATTTCCAAACGGTGACTTTTTTTTGGCCGGGCAGTGTATATGCACCCAATTAAGACAAATTAACAGCATGTCAAAATCATGAAATTGCAACTGTGGTTAGAACAAAAATCAGTATACACAGGAGTACCCTAGCACCAAGTTTGGGAAATGTTGGACCAATTTTTATGTCATGGTCTCTCGTGTGAATTATGACAAAACACTTTTAAGGTCGCATGCAAATATGCAAGATTTCATGTGCAATTAACATATGAAATACAATCATGAGTAAAAACTATTAAAAAAACACTACATAATGTTTAAAAGCATTGAAACTGGATATTTAAATGTCCATTGGCTTATATGCACATTTTTTGCTCTTATAAAATGGCACGCCAGTACACAGCAAGTTAAAACTGAAATGGCACCATTTAGAACTGGTTACGAGGGTGCAGAGGACTCCCCCTGCTGGTGATTATAAACATAACATTATACGAGAAAAGAAAAACATTTCATCCTGATCCACTCATCATTAAAAAAATGACGGACCCGCATTAGACAGATATATTTCCATTCTTCCAGATCCCGAATCCAGAATATGTTCTGGATCATTTTCAAAACTAAATCAAGTCATCTTTGGACAACTACCTATCATCCTATTGGATTTCGGACCAAACTGTTTATAGCATTTAGAGTTAACCTGTTAACAGGCAGACAGACAGACAGACAGGGCTTGAGTGTTATGGAAAAACCTAGCAACAGTTGGCAGTTAATTGTTTATTGCAGAAGAAGAGATATTTCAGGAAGATTTTCTACTTTTTTGTCAGCATCCATGGCAATATGATGGCAAGTTTTTTCCATCAAAAAATGTAAAATATCAATCCACCAATATGATAGAAAAAACCTAGCAATTATGCAGTTTCAGTGGTGTTTGACAGTTGCTTCCCCGATGAAGCAATTTTTCAGTCGTGATTACCACGTGAATTATGAATTCAGACCATGCATGTCCTGCACATCCAATGCCCTGCATAGGGACTAACCTTACAGATCATGTAATAGGAATGCTGCTTCATAATTGGCTAATTCAAGTTGTTAGGTTTTGTCAACAGAAAAATGAGAAAATGTAACGCGGGAAAAACCCAGGAGGACAAATTTGCAAGGTTTTTGCTTCAGAAACGATTAAAAACCAGCAACTTGTCTGGTTTTGCTATGGCAAAACATAGGGAATCAGGGATTATTTTTTAATGCATCTTACTATATGTGACGAGACAATGCCAAGTAAGTTCAAAAATGGACCAACTCTGTTTCAACTGAAATTAGACTGACTAGGCTTTTCCATAACACTCAAGAGGAATGAAAATACAATCTCCCTGGCAAAGGTAATAAGACATAGGCTAAAACGCCACATATAAAAACAGAAACCACAACTGCTTTTAAGAACTATTAAAAGCAAGGGAATAAAAGTAGGTCTTATGATGTTTTTTTTTTTTTTTTTTGACCAGGGAATATGACAATCTGATGTCATGAGGAAGACTCTATCATGATGGATTGATCAGATATAGTTTCATTTCTAAAATTAATCCCATTCCAATGAAGATAATGATAATATAAACTGCCCGGCCAAAAAAAAAAAAAAGTCGCACACTCAAATATTTAGTTGGAACCCCTGTAGCTTTGATTACAGTGCAATTTCTTCTTGTCATTGTTTTGACAACTATATGCAATGCCAGAACATTTATTTTCGATCAGAAATGCCAATAGCCGAAATCTTGTCTTCTCGACATAATGGTTGAACCACTCGGTGGTCTTTCTTGAGCACATCCCAATACCTTTTAATGTGTTTAAGGTCAGGACTTTGTGGTGGCAAATTTGTTTGTGAAAATGATTCCTCATACTTACTTACTACAATTATAGAAATTGTTCATTAATTTCCAAACAGTGACACTTTTTTTGGCCGGGCAATGTGCATGTACTATGGAAATGAGTGTCCTTTTTTTCCTCATGACATCTGGCAGTAATCATCTCTCATCTGAAGAAAAGGTTTCACGGGAGCTCAGTGAAAAAAAGCATTCTGATAGTACTCTAGTAAGCTCTCTCAAACTGATGATGATGAGTGAGGAGTCATTGTAAAGCCCCATGCCTAATTTTAATCCTCAAACATGCTATCTTAATACCCGTATTCGTGATATTTAATAACTAAATTAGAAGCACTTCAATATTGAATTTTCATGATGTTTCTATTTATCTGCTGAAATAAGTTTGTATTTTAAATAGTTCAGGTATCGTGCTTCGTTTAAGCAAAATTTTTTCTAGTCTTGGTGTTGCTCAAATCCTGAGTTATGGAAGGTTGACTAGATTTGGAACTTGCACAAAGGATAGACAAGTTAATTTGCATATATTCAATTGTGGCCCTTTTAATATAGCCTTACTGTAAGCTTACTGCACAAATAGTGCCTGTTAATTCACCTTGCGGACGGGAATTAGAACGAGGCCCGATAGAAGATTCATCCCCATGGATGTCTGTTCCTCCTCCAACCCCTCCCAGCCTGGCCCTACTGCCCTTTTGCACACAATTCAGAACAGGACCCCCACTGAGAGAGCGACGGTTGGGAAGGGAGGGGGTCAAGTCACACGGGCAACTAGCCAGCTGACAGCAAAAAATGACCCCCAGCATAGTCACAAGCCTCTGCAGCACACCTCAGGCTGTTATAATGTTCTCTGTACTCTGAGAGGCTGCCCTCAGCCATCTCAGGACATCCAGGAATGCCCTGGCACATCAGCCTCAGCTCATAACTCTGGAGCCTGACAAGCAAGAACACTCCAAAATGAGCCAGCACACTTGGATCTTGGCAGATTATCAGCTTCCCATACGCTGGTGCAGCAGAGCTCAGAAATGTGAGTTAGCACATTAGCGTCTGCAGCTGAATGCAAAGTTACACTTTAGCTGGGTAGGCTAATGGTTGCCCTCGTGCAACAGCAGTTTGATATTCACAGCAGAATTGAAGCCATCTTTTGAACCTGCGCCATAAGCAAGCCAGGACACCTTAAAATCTCTTGCACTGACCTGTGGCTTACCTGGACTTGAAGAGAATTATATTCACCATAGAAAGTGATTAATGATTGATAAGGAAATTAGATAAAATGACCAATATTATTCAATATCCGGCAGATCATGCAGAAAGTTTTCAGCATGTTGAAGGAAGAGGGCCCTGAAAATCACAAATTCAGTTGTTCTTAACATCAGCTTTTCCCCATGTTCACCGTTGATAACTCAAAATTAGAAATTCAGTGTCAAAATTTCGAATGCATTCTGTCATTTGTACAAGTTTAACATGAATAATATTTCCTTACTTGAGACTACAACACCCTAAATAGTTGTTAGCAGCCAAACCTTTGCTTTCATATAAATATCACTAACTCCACATCATGCTGATCTTCAAAACAACTCAGGCTTCCGCCCATAGTAGGTAAGACACACCCCAATTCCTATATTTCTTTTCATAGCACTCCTCAAAAGAAAAAAAAAACAGCGCTGTGAAAAAGTTTTCCCCCTTCCCATTGTCTTCTATTTTCTAATATTGGTCACTTCAATGTTTCTGATTAACAATCTAATTTTAGTATGAAACAAAGATAATCTGAGTAAACACAAAATGGAGTTTCTAAAATGACACTTTCATCTATAGAAAGAAAAAATCTATCCAACTGTTCCTGGGATGAGATGAGAAAGTATCTGCCCCCTTAGATAATAAGTTAACAGGTTTAACTAATTTAATTAATAACTGGGTTCAATTTCACTGGGTATATGATTAATACCAGCCCTATTGAATCATACCATCACTTAGAACCTGTCTGGCAATGTGAAATAACCAAAAAGCAGAACAAAATGCTGTGATCTAAAGAAATCCATGAACGAATGAGAAGTCATTGACATCTATCAGTCTAGAAAGGGTTACATACCCATTTATTTGGCTTTTGGACTCCAGCAAACCATCAGCTACAGATTGAGAAAACATGGAACTGGTCTTCCCTTCCCAGGAGTGGCTGGTTTACTGATATATTCCGCCAAGAGTGCAGTAACGTCTCATCCAGGAGGTCACAACAGAAACCAGTCTAACATCGAAAGCACAGCAGGCTTCAGTTGTATCAGAATAGGTGAGCATTCACAATTCCACAATAAGCAAAAGAATGGGCAACAATGGCATTCATCGAGAGGTTAAAACCACTGCTGACGAAAAATAAATAAATAAATAAAACAAAGGCTCATCTCAGATTTGTTTAAAAACATCTTGAGGACCCCAAGACTTTTAGAATAGCATGTTGTAAATTAATGAGTAAAAAGTGAAAGTTCATGAAAGAAATGGGTCCCATGACATCTGGTGCAGAGCTAACGCAACATTTCATAATGAGAACTTAATTCCAACAGTCAAACATGGTGATGGTCTGGGCTTGCTTTGCTGCCTCAGAACCTAGGCAACCTGCGTAAACCAATGGAACCATGAATTTTGCTCTCTACCAGAAAATTCTGCAGGAGAATATCCAACCCTCAGTACATGACCTTAAGCATAGATGGGATATGCAATCAGACTGTGATCCAAAGCACACAAGAAGGTCCACATCTGAATGGCTCAAAAAAAACGAAATGAAGGTTTTGGAATGGTTTGTCAAAATTTTAACTTGAATCCATTTGAGACGCAGTGGCATGACTTTAAAGAGGCAGCTCATGCTCAAAAACCCTCCAATGAGGCTGAATTTAAACAATTACCTGCTTAGAAGACTAGGCGAAAATTCCTCCACTGCAATGTAAAAGGCTCAATGTAGTTATCACAAATGTTTGATTGCGGTGGCACAACCAGCCATTAGGTTTAAGGAGGCAATTATTTTTCCACATGAGTCATATAGGTCTTGAATAACTCTTCACCTTCAATAAACAAAATGACCATTTAAAAGCTGTATTTTGTGTTTAGTCATGTTTTTTTGTCTTTGGTTGAATTAGCTGGATGATCTGAAACACTTAAATGTGACAAATAAGTAAAAATAGAAGTGACAGGGCTCAGACTCAGAACTCAGGCACAGTTGGAAGATCAGTTCCACAGATTTATTTATGAGATTATTCTTGGTCAAACACAGTGGTTCAAAGCCAGTCAGTATACATGCAGCATGTTTTCGTTTAAAGTTTTTCGTTTGTTTCTAGGAAGTCAAATAATTGCTTGTGGACAAATTTTCAATGATTTTGCTTCGAAATAGGAGATTAGAGAAGATTGGTTGGATGTTATTAATAACGGTGCCCAACTTTGACAAAAGGAAGCAAGTTACAATGACATGTATGTCACTTGCTTCCTTTTGTCGAAATTGCGCAGAATGGTCTAGAGTGAACCTCTTTAAAAGTGGTTCAACAACTGCAGATTGCAGTGAGCCAGGAAAAATACCAGTTTGTGAGGATGTGTTTATCATGGTTAAAATGTCCTTAGGCAATTAGTTATGAAAAAGAACTTTTAACAAAGGAGTTGGGGATGTGATCAGAGGAAGAACAGTTAAGTCTGAATCACCATTCCAAGATCACCTGCACTGACAGGTGCACAATTTTTTAAAATAAGTGAATTGAGGAGGTATGGTCAGAGGAAAATGAGCGGTTGAGGGAATATTTGCTCTATTTGTCATTATTTCGTTGTAGATAATGGTCGCAAAATCCTCAAACTTAATGAAAATAAAATCAGCTGGAATTGAAATTCTGAATATAAAAGCTTATCAATAGTTGAAAAGAGAACCCTTGAATTGCGTGTATTATTTCTGATTACATTTTTAAACTATGCATACTTAGCTTCTCTAACGCATCATAGTTAATCAATACTTCTTTTTAGGTCTTAAAAAGCTCTAAAGGCTGGGTTTTACCCCAGTTGCGCATAGCCATTCCACATTCCCTTGTCTTCCTCCTTCCTCAATGGGAGAGACCTGATATACAATACGGCACATCGCAAGGCGGATATGATCATCGGTAATGACGGATCAACGGCCAAAATGTAGACGACTGAACTTCCGCCCATATCCGGGCGCGATGAAACACTTATATAATCGCGATTTATAGCGGTTACTTCCAAGATGTGGACACAGGCTTAGATAAGAATTTAGCGGTATTTTTAAAGTTCATATCCACGTTAGTTTCATTTTGCGAAGCTTCACAATACTCACCGCATATTGAGAAAACTAAACAAATCACAGCCAAGTTCGAATACGATAGCTTGGTGGCAGAGCTAGATTGAGCGAGAACACCACAGTATACAATACAGTGCAAACGCCACCTAGTGATATTTATTTAATTTTTAGTTTTATACTGTTTAAAAAGATCAGAATTAAGACAATGATTCAAATACTAAATTACCGTAAGTCTTAGATATTCACTTTATCACTGACGTGCAGCAGTCAAAGCCCAGGCTGGGGCTTTGTGGTGATGCTTGGCTTTTACGAGACACCAAATGCTGTGGCCGGAACAAAAGGAAGTATCGCAAAATAAGAGACAAACACAGACAAAATAAGATCGGGAGACTCGCGCTTCCAAAGGACCTAGATCCAGTCCAGGTAACAATAAGGAAGCAAACGCGAGCTCGACTGAACGAAACTAAAAGGGAAAAATCTTGGGAACCCAGATGAAAAGATTTAGCACCAGACGGTTCCCAGGAAGAGGAAGAAAAGAGAGAAAGATTCCCTTGCTATCACTTTCCTCTTTGCAGCTAATTCCTCAACAACTCTCTAGCTAGAGACCGTACCGGCTATAGTGCAAACAAAACACTGACACTCTAGCAAAGGTCGCGAGGGGAAACTTGGGCTTAAATAGAGTCCAGGTGCCGCCCACAATTAATACCAGCTGTCCCAAGAATCCAATATGGGCAAAACGATATCATCCCGGATGAGAGTAACAAAGAAAGCTCCCAAACCAATGCCAACCCCCAAAACCATCACATTTGTAGCCTAGCCTGCGGCTACATGCATTGGCTTGGCGAAGCTGGCTCTATTACCGGAAGAGCGGACGTCTACAAGAAATACTCCACCTGGCAGTCACCCCGGAAAACCATTGGCTAAAGATCGCAAGGCCTCCTCTGCTTTGCCAATAACATCTGAACTGAACTGTGGAATTCTATCCTGAGACGCCTCCTCTGCTTTGCCCATAACATCTGAAGTGAACTGTGGAATTCTACCTTGAGCTACACCCCACTGTTACTGTAGAACAATCAATAAACCCTTCCATTGGATCATACTCTGCCTCCAGAGTTGATTTCTGGTCTGGATCATTTCAACAACAACAACAACAATATCACAAAATTTAGCAGAAAATATCAGCTGAGTCAGCAGGCAGGTACCCTCTCTAGGCAGTTTAGACCGAGTTGCCCATTACTGGATTAATTCCTTGAGACATCATTAGGTCTAAGGTGAGGCCCAGGTTATGAGAGGATCCAGTTATATGCAGAGAGAAATAATTGGCCTCCAATTTGGTTGTTTAGCTCTCTGAAATAGTAATCCTCAATGTTAGCCACATGAAAATTAAATCAATATAAAATCAAAATCTAAAGAAGTTACGGACTCTAGGTCATTGAATTCATCAATGTAATTGCTGGCTGTATTTTGGTGGTTGATAAGCAACGATTAGTCAGATAGGAGTTCAGCATTTCAGCGTCAGTGCAAGATATCCTAAAGAAATCTGCTCATCAAAGGTGATTTGTCTGCATAATGCATACCAGAGAAGAGTGCAGCTACACCGTCAGCTCTCCTGCCAGATCTTAAAACATTTTGAAGATAAAATTTCGCAGTGATGTCACTGTTACTTTAAAAGTACCACTAGACTCCAAGTTTCAGTTAAAAATAGTATATCCAACTTATCACCAGTAATTAGGTCATTAACCAGCACAGCTTTTCATGTCAGAGATCTACCATTTAATGAAGAAAGTTTTGAAATAGTCTTACTCAGTGGATGAGTTCACAGTATGTGCAAGATGGGCATTAATCTGGATAAGTGGGACACAAAAGTGAGGCAAAATGGCCATCAGAGTAAGGAGATTGAGGTTGTTGGAGCTGTTTTGGGTTTGTTGTGCAGACTGGGAGTTTTAATAGGTTTTAAGTGGGGGGCTAAGACAGCCCATGCCCTACCTTGAAGATTTTTGGATTTAACAGCTCATCCCTCTTTGGACCCTGCCTCATTCCAGCCAAGGATTTGCCCATGGACTTTCATTAGACTAATTGGTTTGGCTACCCAAAACAAGACCCTCCCCAGCTTTCAAAATGGGTTGCCACCTTCTGTTTCACTATGCAGCAGATAGACCAGCTGCTTCATCATCTAAAAGTCACGCAAGAGGAGGCATATATAAATAATTGTGCCGTTTTAATATATATTAAAAATACGATGATTATGCATTTCACTCATTGCGAAATCAGCTCAATACCAACAAATGAAATGAAGTGTAAAATACATTCAATAAATCATCTTAATGCTAAATCTGGAACTCACTCGTAAAATGCTGATACTGGTTGCTCCTATCCATGTGTTTGTGAAGGGTCACTACTCATAGGCTGAAAAATTACAACGTACAAGAGCTCCACCAAAGGCAGCAGACATCTAATCAAACACCAGTGCCAAAGACTCTCAGCTGCTAAATGGCCACTGGCTACTGGTCCTGAAACAATGGCCTGAATCAATGTCAACAAAGAGATGACTTATGTTCAAGTGAACCTACGAACATCATGTGGACACCATATCATCACTATCACCTACGCAACCCGGCCTTTCAAATGGTTGACCAATTTATGATACAACCAGGTTCCGCTGATTATAGTCAATGGACACATAAATGCAAAATTGATTAAAGCGACAGTCAGAATTAATGCAGGTTATTTTCCTCTTGATTTACAGCAATCTAATTTATGTTGCAAAGCTATAGAAATCTTTTGTTCGTTAACCTCTTCAACTCAGCCGATCCCATATGTGGGTTCATCAAATGCTGTTGTTTTACTAAAACCAGTGGAGTTCAAAGGCGATATTGAATTTCAGTGAAGATTCCAAGGTTTCTAAAGATTCCAAAATATGTCCTACTGAATTAAAGGGAAAGGGGTACCGGTATAAAATGATGCAAAAGATCTAGATAACTTCCATTTTATTCAATACTGTGGGTACTAAAACATGGCTTACAGGATTTGAATATTTAATTCAATGTTGTGTTTTAGATAGATAATCGATATTTCAGACTTGAGTCCATAAACAATAGTATACAATCAGCGTTGTACACAATAAAAACAATTAAATTATGAAAATTAAAAATTCTCAGCAATGTAAAACTTTATCCCACTGTAAACCAATGGGAGATATTACCATGGTCCAGTTATAGATGGCTCAAATGATGGAATTGGTAAGGTTAGCAATACGTTTTTTCATACAGTAAGACAGACCATGTAAGAGTTCCCCAAAAGACTTGACAGAATTACAGACAAACATAGCACTTGAGCTGCAGCGCCAAGGAAGAGACACAAGTCTCCTGAGCATATTATTGTAAGCAACAGATAATTTTTGCAGGGAACTCTTCGAAAAATGACACCACAATGGGGTACAATACAGACTGCTACAGTAGGCAGAAAATAAATGTGATTTAAGTTCAACACTGCATACCTGTATACTAGAATTGCGAACAAGGTAGTTACTCCGGATATACAATGAACGCATTTGTCGATTGATATCAGCATTATCACAAAAATCACATTTAAGATAAACACCAAGATATTTATATTGATCCACAATTTTCAACTTTTTACAGTATAACTTGAACTTAGAAATGTTGAACAGTTGGACAAAACTGACAAACACACTGTCTTATCACAATTCTAAGTATTATTATTTAAATCACCATATGACTGACATACATTAATATGTTTCTGTAACCCTTCCGCAGAAGGGTACAATAGCACCCAATAATCTGCATTGGCAAGATGATTAACAAGAGCATTACCCACAGAACAACCAGCGGACGCAGAGTTAAGAGCAATACTAAAATCATTGATATAAAAAAATTAAACAATTTAGGTGAGAGCTACCTCCCTGCCGAACACCATTCCGAACTGGGAATGGAACTGAAAGGGACAAACCCCACCTTACTTGAGCTTCTTGTGCGGCATACCAGATACATAACAGTCTGACACTTATAAGTTCACTAACAGAGTCCAATGGAATAATGAATATTTTATTACTTAGCTAGCATTAGGTCTGTGAGAACAGCGAGTTGTGATGACTTAGATTAACTTGGCAGTTAGTGTGCAAGGTCAGTGACACGTAGGAGCAGTTGATTTCTTTGCAGGCCTGCAAGCTAGTTTGATAGCCACCATTAGCTAACTATACTTGGTAAATAAGAATCTAGAGAGCAGTGAATAGCAATTATTTCTATTTCACTGCTTAGCTAGCGTTAGGTCAGTGAGAACAGCAAGTCGTGGTTACTTAGTTTACGATCAAGGTCAGTGGCACATCAGCAATGTTGATTTATAGCTAGTTCCTTTTAGCAAGCTATATTTGATGCATAAAAATCAATAGAGGACAGTGCATAGTGATTATTTCTCTACTTAACTAGTATTAGGTCAGCAAGAACAGTAAGTTGTTATTATTTAGCTACATAGCTAGGTCAGTGACGCGTCAGCAATGTTGATGTGTTGGCTTGCCAGTTAGCAAGCTTGTTTGCGTGCTACTATTAGCTAGCTAAACTTGATGTGCATATTAGTAAACAATGAAGAGTGATTATTTTGCTACTTAGATCAGCAAGTTGTGATTATTTAGCAATGTAGCTAGTTACACTGGAAAAATTATAAACGGCCCATTTTTGAGTTTTTATTTACAAAAAAACTGAAACGGTCTGTGAATAGCACTCTTCTCTAGCGTGCCAAGGGCCATTGAACGTGCACGTTTGCCCATGCAAGTCGGTTCCGATGCTGGACAGCGGTGAGATCCAGACCAGGGTGAGGATGCCGAATGTGCAAGTTGGCTCCTCGCAGGTGGTTACGGACTGTCTGTGGTGTGATGCATTTCACGCTGCGCATGTTGCTGAGCTGAGCCGATCCCGCAGGTGGACGAGCTTGATGTAGCAATCTTGTGCTGGTGTGGTCACACGTGGCTGATGTGGATGAGGTCGACTTGCAGTATTGCCCGTCTGTCGGAAACGAACTCTCAAACAGCCTATGGTTCGATAGTTATTCAGCTGCACAGCGACCTCCCTGATGGACATCCCTGCATCCAGCTTGCCAATGGCACGTTCCTGCATGACCTGAGACATCTGAGGCAAGATGACTTTTGACAAAATTTGACATTTTTGGGTGGCCTTTTATTATACACAGTATAAGGAGTGTCTGGGTACTGCTCATTCTGTCTGATCACCGTCTGGAAATGACACACCCATGTACTGAGTGAAATCACTGAGAAAATGCGCACTGACAGAGAGATGGATTTAAAAATGGTACACAAATCAGGAGAACTATCCCTATGGTACAAGTAAAAGTCAGCATATGCTCACTTAGAGTTGTTAACTCCATGTGACATCAATATTTAACATGGGGCGTTCATATTTTTATTCAGTGTAGATCAATACTGCATAGATGAGATTGTTTAGCCAGTTTGCTGGCTTCCGAGGTTGGATGCGAATTAACGTTGGCTAAAGATACTTGGCTGTTAATTTAAATCGGTATTAGCAACATAACTTGACAACTAGATAGCTTGGGTATCTTAACTAAGGAGAACATAAGGAAGCAAATTTAAGAACAGTCTCACCAGGCTAGCTATCAAAGATGCCAGCAAATTTCAAACACATGTCTGAGCGCATTCTCTTCAGCAATCATGAGGATAATGGGACATGTGGTTACCTCCACCAAGGAGGTTATGTCTTCACCCTTGTTTGTCTGTCTGTCTGTTAATAGGATAACTCAACTAGTTATGAATGGTTTGACATGAAATTCGGTGGGATGCTAAGTGGTAGTTCAATGAAGAGTTGATTTAATTTTGGAAGTGATCCAGAACATTTTGGTTTCTGGTTCCAGCATAATTAACATCTAACGCGGGTCTGCGTGATATGTGTCACCGGATAACCCAAAAAGTTACGGTTTGGCACAAAATTTGCCAGAATGATAGGTGGTAGTCCCAGGGACTGTATAAAAAGATGGACAAAGCAAACGTGACGCCACCCATTGGTTTCAGCATTCCATTGAGAAATCCTTGATTTTGGCCATTTGAATTACGCCATTTTGTCATTTTGAAACGTGAATGATGTGATTTTTGGATGTGATTTCTATTGGACAAGAGTGTGAACTGAATATCCGGGGGCTGGAGGGCTGGATTTACGGGTGGATCTTACCGTACCAGACAAGGACCAGAGGAAAGCCCTGAAAGCATATGATGGCTTTATCCTTTATTCTAGTCTATTTGGGACCATAATTTACAAAAATGAACATCATGATATCAGAGGTAGTCTAAGGAAGAGTGGATTTAATTTTGGAAGTGATCCAGAACATTCTGTATTCTAAAGACCAGCTATATGGCAAGGCAGAGGTATTGTTCCAATTCCAAACATGCTGTTGCACGGTGCCTCATCCCGATCCACCAGGGCAACCTGTCAGTTTTTGACTATTGCATTGAGTTCCACCCACTGGGATCCCTGAACCCTCTACGATGACCACGTGACTCCTGCCACCTGACCTCAATAACCTGGTAGATCTTGCTCTCAGGGTCGATGCAAGCCCCCAAGAGAGACGGATGGATTGGTGAGCTTGCCTTTGGCATTCCCACCCCCCCACCTACCACTGAGACCACCCGGTTCATCCACCAGAGCCCATTTATCGCCTTTGGAGCCTATGTAAGTGAACCATGCCTGGCTGCTTGGCTTCGATCCTGCAAAATGAGACAATTCGTGCCATCGTGGACCGTTTTTTGAAGGCAGCCCACTTTTTCCCTCTGAAAAGGCTGCCCACGATCGAAGAGACATTGCAGCTCCTTCCTCCATTATGTGGCTCGACGCCACGGCATTCCTCAGGAGATTGTCTCCGATCGCAGACCCCAATTCTCCTGCTGTTTCTGGAAGGCCTTCAGTGCCCTATTGGGTGCCACTCGTCACCTCTCATACGGCTTTCATCCTGAAACTAACCACCAAGGGAGGGTTGAACCAGGATTTAGGCAAAGCTCTTTGCTGTCTGTCTGAAAGAACCTCCATTAAATGCTCTTCTCTTCCGAATGGGAATCACCAATATCTCCCTTCTGGTGGCGGGTCTCCAGATGTCCCCCTTCGAGTCCTCATGAAGACGCCAACCCCCTTTTACAAAACAAGGAAAGGGAAGTGGATGTCCCTTTGGCTCAGTGGTCTGCCGCCCCAGCTAGGGGTGAAAAAGAGCTTGTGCCCTCCTGCTTAAACACTTCCACCCTTTCAGAACCCAGCTCCCAAGTATCAGATGGGGTAGAAGGTTTGGCTGGTGACCTGAGATATTCTGCTGAGGGTAGAATCCAATATGCTTGCCCCCAAGTTCATCAAACCCCTTCACTATCGCCCAGGTCTTCTCACCGTTAGTGGTCAGACTTATCCTCACATCTCCCCATTTGCCGCATCCATCCTGTCTTTCATTATTCCTGTGTTAAACCAGTAATTTCTTCTCATTACAGCTCCCCTTCCTCCTACCTGCTTCCCCCCAGCTCATTGATGCCGCGCTCACACAGCGCGTCAAATCCTGGATGTTAGACACAGGAGGTGTGGTCACCAGTGTCTTGTCATCTGAGAGGGGTATGGCCCTGAAGAGCGATCCTACATTTTGGACTGTTACATCCTAGTCCAGAAGTTCCTGCGTTGGGACTCGGAATCATCCGCAGGGCTGCCTGTTGGCGCCCCATGGGGAATGTGGAAGGATAATGTCACATCCTGAATATTCCCTTAATTGCTTCTCCCCGCAGTCAAGCCATGCTGGTCAATTCAGCATTACATCCTGACTACTAACCTCAGACCAGTCCTTCCTACCGCTTGCCTGTCCTGCAGTGTTCCTGTTTACTCCTGCCAGACCTTGGACCATCTTACTAATGACAATCTTCTCAGTTTGTGATTAATTTAAACTCCAATCTTCTGACGCTGTTGCGGCTTTGTCTTTGAGCTGCATGTGGCTCCTATGGTCCAGACATGTGACATGTTAGTTAAATTAACATGAAAGGACAGTTGCTTCATAAATGTGACGTTTTATAAACTTTGCCAAAAGTCACATATAAATCCAAGATTAATTTAGCTTTGGTTGATTCGGGTTACTATATCAGGTAAACACCTGTATAAATTGGAAGGAAACATTGGTGTTGATTACGTGACCTACTTGAAATACTTCTATGGTAACAAGCTGTGCACCCCTGCAAAGGACTATGAAAAGTGAACTCTAAACTGAGGAAAACAAACAAACAAAAAAATCCCACTGCAAATGTAGGCCACCTTACAAATGCAGGCATATCCAAATGTGCCAAAGAGCAGTGGGTCAGAATTTGTTTTGGAACATTGTCCCACCATTATACCATCTTGAGCTTGTTCCAAAACAGGCAAGTGATCAGATATGAAGAGTTGAATGCTGAGAACAAGGCAAAGAACCACGGACAGATGGTGGTTGTTTTTATTTATTTATTTTTTGAAAGGATTGAAATTGCCAGTTATGATTTGAAAAATCAGATTAGTTAAATCTCTTCTTGCCGTTGCTTTTTCTTGGTACTGTGATCCATGAGGGTTCTATTTTTCTAAGGCGTGACATTTTAAAAGCATCGACTGCTTGCGCACAGTCTGATTAGAGGGAGAGAGATACAAAAAAAAAAATCTTGGCGAGCCGCTCAAAACAAAAGCAGCTTGTTCAGCCTTAATCTTTCTGTGGTAAACATGTTAAAAGAAGAAACCCTGTTCTTAGTGACTAAATGCTGAGCACAAAAAAAAACCTCTCACCCTGCATCACCCCTCTTAGGACACAAAAACAAACAACAAGACAGAGATCTAATACTGAAATTGGAGGATCAAAAAGACTGGTTTTTATTCTGACATGTGCTGCAAAAACAACAGCAATAAGAAAAAAAATACAACTGGGCATCCATGCCTTATTGTGGAAAAAAGCTGTGGATGGTCCAAAATGCAGTAATCTCCCTGTCCTAGAAACAGGATTTGAAACCTAGTTAAGATGGGAGGGTATAAGTCAATTTAAATTAGATGACAGAATGCAGTCTTTTTGTCAGGGCTCTTGTCTGTCACCAAACACAACACAGAAATAGCGTTAATAGCTCCATGTGTTTCCCATGTGCCAAAATTATTTGCTGCATCTTAGTATAGTGGAGCATAGCACCACCTAGTGCATTGTTTAAATCACAGTTCCTCTGGACAGAAATTTAAATGCGCGACTTGCGCCAGGTTGATATATTTTCACATATTATTTTAGTCTTTCAAATGCCACATTAAATCTATATGAACACATTTTTTTTTACTATAAATGATAGTTTTGTTGAATGATTTTTCAGGTTAATGAGTACACGTTGCATTCAGTGATGGCATTGCGTGATTTCGGTTTGTCCAAAGCCTCATAAATATATAAAAGTCACGAAAGAAGTCAATTTTGCACACACGCATGTGAACAGGGTTCAGGCACAATATGATTAGCTGTGTTCCGTGCAAAGTAAATATTCGTGATTGAATTCAGTCTTTGAGCATATCTGTCCACAATAAATCTGTGCAACATGATATACTCTAGTTTTTGACTTTGCTAAAAACATTGATTGATCACAGTTCATTTGCCAGCTGCTCTTCTACAGCTATTGCTGTATGCACTGTACCTTCAGTTTATCAAGATCTGTGCTTTCGACAGTGCTATGAAAAAGTATTTTCCCCCTTCCTGATTTCTGCTATCCCTGCATATTAGTCAAACATTAATGTTTCAGATCATCAAACTAATTTTAAAACAATTTTAAGATTACTCGAGTAAAGAAAAAACTAAGCCTTTCATTTATCAAAGAAAAAAGCCGTCCAACCCTACCTTGCCCCATATGAAAAAGCAATTGTCCCCTTTCTCACTAAGTCATCCAGATAAACCAATTGATTTGAATTTCACTGGACACACCCAGGCATTATTTCTGCTAGCTTTGTTGAATCTAAACATTATTGAAATTGAACCTGTCTGGCAATGTAAAGTAGGCAAAAAGCAGCTAGAAAAGATGAGAAACAGAGTTGTTGACGTCTATCAATCTGGAAAGGGTTAAGTGGCCATTTGCAAAGTTTTGGGGCGGCAGTGAACTATGGTGAGAGCCATTATCGACTAAAGTAGAAAACTATGTGCAGTGCTTAACCTTCCCAGGAGTGACCGGACTACAGAACTCCTCTGAGAGCACATCAACAGCTCACCCAGGCGGTCAGAAAGGAATCCAAACTAAAAGCGAAAAACTCAATTGCCTCAGATAAGGTCAGGATTCACAATTCCTAAGAAGAGAAAGAGACTTGGCAAAAATCGCATATTTGGGAGAACTGCAAGGCGAACACCACTGCTGACCGAAAAAAACACAAAGGCTCATCTCTCTCTCAAAAAAAGAAAGAATCGGGAAGGGGCAAATACTTTTTCACGTTACTGTGAGCGTATTGGAGTAGTCATTGGTGAGATGAATAAGTCCATAAATTGATATCAAAAAGCATACCCAGTATCCATATTGCACACATGGATTGCACTTTCCAGTAGGAACACAGGATTGACATGGAACTCAGTCCAGAGCCTGATATTGCCATTGCGCGACAAAAAAATTTTTTTATTTACTTGTTTATATCCATGTGGAATTTTATTTATATGTACGTTTATTGTTCTCTGAGAAAATCCATCGTTAGTTCAGCCAAGCCCTCCAAGATGGAACTACCCAATCCTCCATCAAAATGTCTATGCCTGGTGGAGTTAATTATGTCACTGATCATCAGGTGCTACCAGCAGTCTAGGGGCACCAGTAATGACTAAAACACCACCTTAAACTGTGGTGTAGCTATATGTAGCAATTTATCTATTTTTAAAATATGTTGGTCAGTTTCGTCAGTATGTTTGTTTGTTCTTTTCTGTTAGTCATACCCTTAACTGTCCTTTATCTGACAATGACCATTTTCATTTTTATGTCATTGAGTCTGAAAGTGCCTCGGCTAGAACGCTATACTTGTGTGATCCTGTCAATTGTTTTGGTTTAATAATCGGTTTGGTTAGCATGTTTGTTTGATCGTTAATCTGTTAGTCACACCCTGAACTGCCCTATATCTTGCAGTGATCATCTTTTTATATCACTTTTATACCATTGAGTCAAAAAGTGTCTCGGCTTGAAGCCAATGTTTTTGTATGATCCAATCATCAAGGCTAAGGTCATGGTCATCAAAAAGGTCAAAAAGGTTTTTGGTCAGTAACTTCGATTCTATTCAAGCAAGGGACTTCAAACTAATGCCATTCTGTTCATCAATTCAATACGGGCTAAGTGGTTACGGGTTGTGATGACATCACTCTGACGTAACTGGGAGGAGTTTTGGCAAGTCATTGTTCTATGAACGATCTTTCGTCTTCATTTTCATTAGTGGCATCAATAATCCCGGAAAAACTGAATGTTCGGTGCTTTATCAACTCTAATAGAGCAGCGTACATCTGAGTGCTCTTGTGATGAAATGAGTGCCAAACACAAAATATTTTATCATGTGCAGTTTTGTGTTATGGATTAAAAGTAATAATAATGCATTGGGTGGGGTCAAGTGTGGCGTTAGTGTAATCAGTATTACCATTGGTGTTAGGTGTCAATGTGGTGTGAAAATGAATGTTTGTGTTAGAATATGTGATAAGTATTATGAATGAACGTGCTGTCATGCTCAGAACCAGAGAAGGATATCAAATCTTTTATCTCAACAAAGCAATGAACCATTATATCACAAGTAATTCATTTTCTTATTTTGTTGATTAACGTGTCCTCTCTGTTTATGAAAACAACGCATTATGAAACTTATCTGCAAATATAGTTTGAAGACAACACTAGGCTCAAGAGTTTATAGTAAGGTTGAGTCAGGTGTTAGGGTTGACAATATGAAGGAGGTGAAGTCTGATGTTAGAGTGTCAGTATTATCCTGGTATAAGGTGTTAACACCGGCATTACACAGGCAAGCCTCACTGCCACAATATGCTACGATCAACTCTAACTTCAGACTTGCCTCGCACTACAGATCAACCTCCAGAGGTTGGTGTTTACTCCAAATTATAAACGCAGATAAAGTTTCATATTGACTTGATTTTGGACACAGAAAAGTTCAGAAAAGAATTACATGTAATATACGATTTTAGCGTTTTGTTGATATTATAAATTTGATCGAGTTCTCCAATCCTCAACATAGCGCCACATATGATATAAACACAGACAATGACACAAATACTAAGATTAGCGGTCATTTTCACACTTTGTTGGCACCTAACACCAATGGAAACACCCAACACCACTAGTCAGGTCAAATAAGGGTAGGAGACAGGTGATAACATAACACTAACACCCTACACAACTCTAACATCGCACTTGACTTCAGCCTATACATGAGAGCGCTGCTTTTGCTGATCTGTTGTTAGAAAATGGCACGGTGCATGGATGCAGGTGTTACATCAGGAAAGCACTCACACTCTGCAGCAACATCATACTTGACCTCAGCCATAGTCCATTCTGTAACAGCCAACACTTTAGGTCAATTCCAAATCTATGTGTATGTTTCTTACATTCCTATTTTTCATACTAATCGCTCATTTTGTGGTGTTATTTTGGTGAAAAAAGTATGAAACATTCTAACGCTCCAGTTTTTTTATTTGAAGGCCAGCATAATTGTTGTCCTCAAATATTCCTACATGGGCAACAGAGCAAGATGTTTTATTTGTCCAAGTCAAAGCAGGTCTTAGTTTTTACTATCTCTGGATTTATGGAGATTTGAATTACATTAAATAAACAGTATTTAATCCTAACCCTATCCACTGATAATTTCCACTTGCATATGAAGTGCTGCCATCATCAGTAAAGCAAATGGAGCTTTTCGTTTCTTCTGATACGTTACCAGGGATAGATATGGCTCAACACTTCTCCCCTGTGATGCTCGCTTCAAAACAATAGGGATTGACAGTCTAACGCAACAGATTGAAGCCCAATTTTCACGGGTTATTATGATTTAACAAATCATAACAAAGACTTCTCAAAACCAGTTGACTGCAGGCGATTTAAGACTGCATTACGTGGCCCTGGGGCGATTTGCATATGTGCATTATATTAATGAAGTCGGGCTAAAGGGATTAGACGACCTTTATAGAATATTGATGTCAAATAAAGAAAAGTGACTTTTCTTGATCCCTCTAACAAGCGCTTGCCACGGTAGGGGTGTGGGGATCTAGAAATTATTATTTTGGCAAGCTCCTCATTCATCACGGTGTCGTTGAGAGGTCAAATCGCTCATGCGGTGGTAAATTGGATATTTTTGTTAATCTGTAAAGGGTGTGGGATGTTAGTTAAGCAGTGAGAAGGAACACAATAAGTCACCACCCTCATTATATCTGGTATTAAAATAAAATGACCTCAATGTCTCAGTATACAGCAGAATTTACTCAACATCAAGCGCTCATTTTTGCATCAGTCTGACTTGCTGGGTTGAGTTACCAATGATTTGTGCTCTCCTTGCAGTTGTGTTATAAACTTTCGAGTGGCTTTAGTTTGAGCTGCCTGTTGCCTAAGTTTGCAAATGAGAGACCTATGTGGACTTCCTGCATTCTTATTGAGTGTTCGAGTAGTTGAAGAAAAATCACTTTGCCTATGCCTGTAACGTATTCATGTTTTGTGGAAGATGGGGTAAGACTTACCCTGGGGTAAGATGTCTCCTTGTATGTAATTACTCCCTTTACGCATGAACTGCGCAAAATTTCCCTCCAAGGCATTTATTTAATGGTTATGCACTCATTTATTTTAAAAAGCTGTTATTTAATTTGGTATTTTCATTTTCTTCTTCAAGACTGCTCATTCTGTGACTTAATTAAAATGAAAAAGAAAAGGACGTTTAAGATTTAATTTTCAAAAGATGCCCTAGCAAATAGTTACCAAAAATCAATTTGTAATGTCAAATTTGAAAATTAAAATGCATTAGCAGAAGGCTTTTTCATTTCAAGGTTATGGCTGCATTATTTGACTCATAAATAAAATTAATAATAAATCATCCAAACTGCATTTTCATTTTCTTCTTTAGGTTGTGCACTTCATGACTCAACTAAAAAGAAAACAAAGAGGACATTTCTTTTTCGTTTTCGTGTCTGCCCTGCAAAAAGTGTTCCATAACTCAATTTGAATTGGCAATCCCAAACGGCGCAGGAGAGTGACGTCATACAATGGTAGCAGTGAAACACGTCGACCTCCAGTTCTCTATATGCAAGTCCTGTTCGCTCGCAGCCTGCTGCTGCAGAATAAAGACTTACGAAATCCATAGATCTATGATTTCTTTTATTATACCGTAAAGTCTTTTGTAATAATATGTTGTCGCTGGCCATAGCCAGATGTTGACACAGTGATATGTTTCGGCCAATCGATGTGTTGTTCATGAACAGTCAGATCATTAGACTAACGCAATGTTAATTAGCTAGTTAACTACTTTCCTGCAAGATGACGAACATTACGAAGAACTACTGCAGAAAATGTGCTTTCAGTCCATTGAACTTGACCAGATTGAGATCAGTTTCGCACGTTTGTTTTATGTGGCAACACTATGCTTGCAGCAGAATGCGTCTCTCTCCCGCAGCTCAGTGCACCCCTGCGATTCATCCTCAATTAATCCAGCCCTTTTATTCCAAAGTCGTGAAGAAAGCCATGGAAGTAGCTACATGTGCAGCCCCGGTGGGCAGGACCTTATGAACCTTCTTGTAAAACAGATCGCGTGCCGATAATCCGTCCAACCATTGATTGATCTGAGTGTAAGCACATTATTTGAGTGGAGGCATAGTTGGAGGCACTGACTGCGGATGGACGCACCCCTGGACATGAGGGAGTTTCTTAGTATACTTATACTTATAGACTCATTTACAGCCGACGTCATCAAAAAGATGCGTGCGCATCTTGGCAACGGAAGCAGCGGTCTCCCCAATTCAGTCTGACGAGTTATGAATCTGCAAACATTGAATTAGATATTTTACCAGCACCGAAATGTCAGGTTGTTGCGTGTACAGCTGTCAGAATTGATATTTCATTGGTGGACTCAAGATCACATCTGTATAACGCCCACTGGCTGCAAGCAAAGCATCAAGTCAAACTCCGAACGTTGTCTTGATGCTTTTAAACAGCCACTGAAACCATCAGCTGCATCAACATTGACAGCTGTCAACAAGACCGAGAAGCCATGGGTGTCACTCTCAAAATATTCAACAAAATAGCATTTAATTTTGAAATACCGATGCAGCTTATTTTAAGTGATGAAAAAGTGCAACATTCAGGTTACTGCGTACTATATGTTATATACAGGCATAATTTTCCTCCTAAATTTAGCTGTCTAGTAAATTAAGATTATGATTCACTTAATTTCACCCAGCAGCAAATTAGCTAGCTAGCTAAGTTAGCATTGTTAAATTCTTACCAGTGTACCTTGAGTTAGGTTCTGTCTAACTGTAGATCGCTTGATAACTTAAATGCGCACAAAATAAAGGATTTCCTCTCAAAACTGCAACTTGGTTAAAAAAACAGGTGTATCGGATTCGGCAACTGCACGTGAGGTTTCCGTGTGTGCCACCAACCATGACAAGGCAAAATAGTTAAATAGCTAACCTAAAAGACAAATGCGCTTCTATTGAGTTGACGCTCAAGAAACTGAGCAGTGACGAAAAGTAAAAATCTGACGCGCTGCCAGTGGACTTTCCTCCATTGAAATTAATGTAACCAATTTTTTGGCACGCGTCTCATGGTTACAGACATTAAATCAAATATCTGAGAATAATAGTAAAGCAGGCAAATACTTTTTCTTGGCACAGCAAAATAACAAAATTATACATTTGTCCTTGATAAAAGGGTGTAAATGAAGAAAGTAATATAATGCGGGAGCTAGCAGGGACTTTATTCACATCTTGAGTACAAAAGGTTTGGTGCTCTTTTTGGTTTGTTATGGTGACCTCAAACTGGCCATTCTTAAGTTTTTTTGCTGGTGCATTCCAGGGGGCGCTGCCTGATTTACCTCCCAAAATCGATTTAATCGATCGAGCGATTTTTTACACATTTTGAGTACTGCAATCAAACCTGTGCCAAAAGTTGTATTTGTGAATAGTGATCAGAGTTTCGGGATTCTTAAATGGTAAATTTGGTGCAAAATGCATTTCAGAAGGGCCTAAAGGGGGCGCTCAAATCAGGTTTATATCACATTTTGAGTACATCAATGAAACTTTGCAGAAATATTCTTTATACCTTACTGAACTAAGATTGGTAATTCTAAAATGTGAAACTTGGTGCGAAACCCATTTAAGAACAACCTGAAGAGGGCGCTGCTATGTGCAAATTTAAATCACATGTAAAGTACACATATGGCACTTTGTTCAAAATGTGCTTTATTGTGCCCTAATAAGGTATCAGTAATTCTTAAGTGGCAAAATTGGTGCAAAACCCATTTAAAAGGGGGTGAAATGTCTGTTGTTGAAGTGATACCAATACCATGGCCCACTATTTAAAGACGCAAGTCGGCCTGCAACAAAGATGGAAAACGAATCAGTTAGTATTCACCCAATTTCTTTTGGCCTTTATTGCAGCACTTAGGAGGCTATTTCCCCTGCACAAAGGCATTCATTTGTTTTTATAATGCGCGAAAGACAGGTTAATTAAAATTCAAAAATATCTCCCCAAAACATCGAAATACTCTTAGAACAATGATTAGGACGGAACATTACAACCATGAACAAGCTGGTGATGAGTCTGAAACTATTACCTTTAACTTTACCATCACAAGATAGACAGAGACATCTGTGTGTAGCTTACTATATGGGGAATGGGTATCTAAAAAAGTGGCCATTGTCTAATCATCATCGTCGTCTGAACAGTAGTTGTCTTCATCTGAAGACGCAATGCCCATGTCATCTTCATTATCCTGGTCCAGGACCTCCATGTCATTTTCTTCTGGGATGAGGCTTTCTGGGACTTGCAGCCCTTCAAACCAAATTGGTTTGTAATGACCATCTTCCAACTGCCAGCCGTTCAAATCAGTAGGGTTCTGCTCAATTTCAGTCGTGTGTGCATTAGCCCACATTTTGGCAACAAAGGATGCACGCTTTATGTGAGCACTGAGCACATGTTCGCAAGGTGGAAGTCCACTGGCATCAAGACCTTTCAAAGTGGAAAGCTGGATTTTTCCATTTTGCTTTGGTCCATAGGACTTCACAAACATCTGGTGTCTGAACTCATTCAAGCTGGTGTCCACACTGTCTTTGGCTCCATAAATAGTGGCTGTGAATTTTTGAAGATTCGCATTCGTTTCCTCAGACACAGTAGCCTCTGTTACCATTACCTTGAAACTGTCCTGGAAGTGTACGTTTTTCTTTAGAATTTAAACGGTCTAACCTTTCTGAAGACTGACTACTTGTGAGAATTTGTTGTGATTTGAAAAAAGAGACCTAGCTAATAATGTGAACCGATTCTATGTTCAAATAAATAAATAAATTTGGCAAGCAGACTGCAGATGTAGACCCCTAAATATTCTCTTTGTGGCATCTTTGAGTGATGGGATGTTTATTACCAGGTATATTATGTGTTGATGGCGAATATAATCAATCTAGTACTATTTTGGAGGGTAATAATTTGCTAAAACCCAGGAGCTTTGAGGGTTTTCGCTTCACCGGAGCTCTGCCATGGACCTGCCTGGGGGGTCAGTGGCCCCAACACCCCCAGCTCATTCTCAGCTGTTTCAGATTTTCCTGTTGCCATCCCTGAAGGAAGCGGGGGGGGCCCTCGGGTCAAGTATATTGGACCGTGTGCATAAAGACATCAGTACAATGAGGCACTCGTTCAGCCACACAATACTCTGAAGTCACTGTATTCATCAAATTATCCTTTATATTAATGCAGTGATTTGACAAATAACAGCAAAGAAATGAGTGTGCATTTGTGCACTTATGTGCTTCTCTGTGAATGTAAGAAATAACATTTCAGGCAAATAAGTGGACTACACTGCCCTCTTCAGGTGTGTTTTCACAAAAGGACTCTTTAAAGACCTTGTGCAACCACTAGAAAGCTTTTGTTGACTAAATTTAGTAATGATTTGATCATAATGTTTGTGTTTTAGGCGGTGCTAAAAGAATCAAAATTACAGTGACAGCGTTGTGAACAACATTAGTGCCAGTTTGGGGACTGCCATTTTCATGAACCCAAGTCATAATGTTTATTGCAGATGACAATGTTGAAAAAAGTGAAGATGGGAAATAGGTAATATCAGAGTTATAATTTCAGCTTTGGTTTAAAAAGAATCCAAAGTAAAACTTTATAATGAATATTTTATTTTGTTAAATAAGCGATAAGAGTCTGACTTGTCCTCTGTGGCATCACTGGCTGTAGGTCGACTGAAGATGGCATATCATCCCAAATCTGTTGTGCCTCCTCCAGGATCTAGAAAGGAACTGCCCCGCTAAAATTACTCACGTCAAAAAATGTCTGTTTTGAGAAAAGACGGTCGAAAATATTAATAATCCATAAGATCTGACAATAAAACTTCTTATGTTTGTGAGTACTGTGCAATAATCCTTGATATTTAAAGTATATTCATACTGGTTTTCAGTGTTCGAAACCTCTGCAATATTGAGTTTGGGGCTTTTTTTTTTTTACCTCTGTCAAGGAGACTATGTTTCACCTTTCATTTGTGGGCATGTTAGTTGTTTTTATTTGATTCTCAACATCATTAAGAAACATTTGTTTGTTGACAGATTTTTAATGAAATTTTAGGACCAAAACAAAGTTTTTTTTAATGAAAATGTGTTTTGGTCCTACAGGTGATTTCATTTTGGGCTTGATCTGAACCAAGTTCCAGATCCAGGAATTTTTTAAAGGATTCTTCACCATTGCAGGAATGGAGGGTTGGAATAATCACTGCCATCGGTCTTAAAACCACTAAATAAGTGGTTCCCAAACTCAGTCCTGTCTATGTTGGTATTAGTTCCAGCCACAATGCTGTCATGGTTTTTGGAGGCTGGTGAGCTTTCTTCGTTTCTCTCGTCCGGGACGATATCATTTTGCCCACAATCGGATTCTTTGGCCAGCTGGCATCAATTGTGGGCGGCACCCGGACTCTATTAAAACCCAAGTTCCGCCTCGCTGCCTTTGCTAGAGTGTCAGTGTAACTTTGCACTATAGCTGGTAAGGTCCCTTTATTTTGTTCCAGTCCTGCTCACGTTGCTTCCTTTTGTACTTGGACTAGATCTTTGTCCGTCTCTCTCCCTTTTTGTCGGTTTGTCTCTTATGTTGCTGGACTTCCTTTTGTTTCAGCCGCTGCTTTTGGCGTCTCGAAACACCAGCCATCAGAAATGCAATCATAGCATTCTAATGTGATGTTCATTTGTCCCAATTCAGTGAATCTCATGTTTCAATCAGTTATTTACCATCTTAACCCCTTTGTGTAGAATACAAAAATGCCAGTTTTTGCCTGTTATGCATAAGCCTATTTAAGGCTTTATAACTCAGTATTTGTGTCACAGAGACTGGGGAAAATTGTTCCAGTGTAACAAGAGATTTGGAAATTTGATTTCAGAATTATTTAGCAATTACATTTTGGAATTTATGGACGCCGGCATCTATGTTTGCACAATTAAGCCACATTTTGACACAAATATCCATGTGTAACATGAGGAATAAAAGACTCTTTAAAATATCTTGCTTATATTTCTATATTTTATATATATATAGGGCTTTGCCTGAAAGGCAAGTGAACACTGCCGTGATTTTCTCGGCATTGCTGAGGGCAGACTGATAGGTGTTTAGTGTGCACTGATGTAAGGATCCAAATGCAAAAGAAGTGTCACAACTCACAAATAATTATACAAGGATACAACACAACTATGACTGGGTGAACTAGCTGTTATGACAGAATCAGCAAGACAATGAACACAGTAGAGCTAGTGTACTACAAAGACTTCGCATGGGAATAACGGGAGGAGTGGGTATTTATACAGAGAGAGAAAGCTAGTAGAATAATGGGTAACAGGTGATTCTAATAAGCGAGCACACGCAGGAGCAGAGGCAGACCAGTCATCAATGTTCTGATGAGGCTGAGCACTGAATGGAATGCGGGTGAGACATAACACATGAAAATTAATGCGGATTTAATTTTTTTTTCCGAACATTGCAGCCAGGGAGCCAAAAGAGTTGCATATATAGAAGGTGGAAGTTGCTTCAAGAAAAATTATGGCCCGTTTTAAATGGTAGAGAAATCTTTGAGAAAGAGCAACTGTGCTCGTGCTTTATCTTGTCGGTACTTTTTATTCTTATTGGCTCAAAGATTTTTACTAAAATGTACTTGTATTTGCTTTTTCAATAAATTTATAATTAACGATCAGACCAGTAAGTGTCACACGATTTTCTTTTAAGTGTAATGATAATTTTTTCAAATAAATGACGCACCCATTCTAAAATTTATTAGTATTGGTATCAATATCATACTAATATCGTTCACTCTATGACCTTTGCTGTCATGCCACCACAAGGCCAAAGTTTTAATTTTCACAAATTGTAATTCTTTTAACATCTTTAATAGGAATTTGTCAAATCTGGTTTCAGCATTCCTGGGGCATTGAGGAGTTTAATGATTGTGTTGGCTCTGTAATGTTATCTGAAGCACCACCGCTCAGTGAAATTTACGGTAACATTTCCAAATGCAACAACTCAGACAGTTTTGATGGGAACCATTTCAGAATTTCCTGATTTATACAGGTGACGGGGATGACCCTAGAACCTTTCTTTCCTCTAGCTCAGAACCGTCCAATCTTATCCACAATGGACCATCATGGGTGCAGATCGTATTTGTTTTACCCTTGTGTAACAAGACCTGATTCCACTTATTAACTAACCAGAGGCTTCAGTTAAGTCCTAGATAAGTTGAATCAGACATATTATTGTTGGGCTGTGACAAAAACGCAATGGCAGGTCTAGAACTGGGAATTGGGGGGGCAGAGACACCACCCTTTTAGTCCCTGCAAGTTATCGATCATTTTCCTTGATTGACGCTTTTTCCAATTATCGTAATTGGCAACTGAAGACACGGTTTCTCTCCGTATGCACTCTAACAGCGATTAAATCATGGGCTAAATTCAGTACAGAAAATTAATTTTCTTATTAATAGGCCAATGCTTTGTGTTGATTGAACTGGTCCGCGTTCCAATGAAATATTGCCTTTCACTCACGGTATTGCGTGGGTTGATTAAAAAAAGTGGCACTCTGCAGTTAAATTGTCTATAAAAAGCCTGCGGCTCAAGCTATTCGCTTGAGAGTCGACAGGTATGCAATTTTGAACAATACAGATTTTGAACACATCCAGATGAATGATTGTCGTCTTACCTAATTAGGGAGAACAAGCAGCACCTGTTAACTGTGGAGTGCTCTTGGAGTGAACCTTTTGTTAATTATGAAAATGACTGAGAACAGGTCAGGACTAATAATTGTTTTAAACAAATGTTTTGTGCACCCTATTCTCAATTTTTATCAAAAGGAGTTCAATGTGTATTAGGAGACAGAGAGAGGCCGCCGGGTCCAGTAGGACATATCATCTACTGTATTTGCTAATTCCACCCCGGGAGCTCTGTTTTCTTCAGTTCCGACAGGACACAATACCCAGAGGTTCCTTTTAGTTGGAAGTTCTGTATGTCCACATATTGAACTCATTTCCGAGGGTCGAGGGTCTATTGAACCAATTGAGTTGGGAGGTTCAGGTGAGGCCCAATTGTAGAGTATCCCATTTATCAATGTATAAATCCCAGGACCAATCAGCAACAACTCCTGATAACATGAAAGAAAGTCATAATATGCAAATGTCTGTAAAAAGAGTACACTCAGGCCCTGGAGTGTCACTGTCATGACCTAACCCTGACCAGGTACACAAAATAAACTAAAATCTCAGCCTAAAACCTCTATGCCCACCTAACATCCTCAAAAAATGAGATGGAGTCATGCAAAATGTATAACCTACTGAGACCTAGTTCGATGTTTTTCATCTCAAGAACCATACTGTATGTTCCACTTTTCTGTATACTGCAATTGACATCATGAAAAAGACGGTTTGAAAAACATAATCTCAAAAACATACGCATTGTGACATGTTTTTGTAATCCAGCATATTTTTTTCTGCTTGGTCCCAGGAGCATGACACAAAAAGTAATCATTACTTTATAACATAAGTCAACCAAGAAATGAACCAGGCTACAACACATAGTCCAGACTTTGAAGGAGTAGAGCAAAAATGTGTCTTCTGGAACTAGCTCTGATATTGTGGCAAGTTGCAATGGAGGTGGTTTTGTCAACCTGGCATTTGAAATCTAGTAATAGCATTGGGGGAGTGGAAACTAATGAGCTGCCTGTGTCCAGGACAACTGGGGACAGGATTGGGGAGGGAAAAGCCACCGAAACTTGAGGAACACCCTCAAGATCCTGGGTCGTTATGATGAAGCACTGGTGTGCTGCCAGCGGAACCTGGACATCTCTCTCGAGCAGGGAGACAAGGTGAGAGTGAAGCTCTTTTCCTTGATGAAACTTGGTAATGCATGATTTACATTTATAATCAAACAATTTGCTGGAACCAAGGTGTACTGAGCTTTAATTAAGGGTATCTTTATTCATGTTGTGTCATCATATCCATATTCTGGCTCTTTTTATACCTTGTATTTTGTCCTCTGATTTATGTGTGTGAGTGTGTGTCTGTGTGTGTGTGTGTGTGTGTGTATGTGTGTGTGTGTGTGTGTGTATGTGTGTGCGCGCGCGTGCCTGTGTGTGTGCGGGCGCTTGCATGCGTCCAGATGGGGGAGGCCAGAGCCCTGTATAACATTGGGAATGTGTTCCACGCCAAAGGTAAACAGCTAGCATGGGGCTGTGCCAATGACCCTGAGGGCCTAACCACTGATGTCAGAAACACCCTGAAGAGGGCCACCTCCTTCTATGAGTGAGACTCCCTTCCCATTATTGACTGCCCTGCTGTGGAACACCGATGATACTGGGCCAAGCATATGATATTTTCAGCAGTGGTTCTAAAACTCTTTCCTTGGGGTCCCATTTGTATGTTTGTTTTTGCTTCTGTATCAATGGCAATTCCTCTTAACTAAGGGCTTTAGATGTGTGATGTAAACTCTTAAAAGCAGGCTGTCAAAAATGGCTGTTTGCCAGAAAATACCATTTCTGGCACAATTCTCCAAACAATAATAGAAGAAGCATCCACGCTGCGAGCACAAACTTGCGTTAGGTCCCATAGTCAAGGAAGGCTTAACATAACATTTACTGTGTGAAGAACATGGAAACCTAGATGCATCATAACATCTAACCAGATATGTCATGTGTCCCCCACTCACTTCAGGCCCCACGGTATTTGCATAACCTGTTACGGCCCCCGTCGAGGGTAAGGCAGTGACAGCTTCAAGTGAGCGTCCCTTTCCCGTCCCCAGAACACGCAAACAAACGATAAGATAACAGAATTTATTGTAACGCTTACATATGTTGGCCCTGGAGAGCTACAAGCTCCAGAGTGGGCAATGCCAAAACAATAAACAAAAGAATCTGAAAACAAAACAAACAAATTTTCTTAACTGAAAAACAAAAAGGACAAATCAACTTACCTAAATTCCTAACATAACCAGGAGAAAAAGAAACAAAACGGCACCCAGTCCTTACAGCTCTTGACAACACACAGGCCTGACGACGTATAGACTACACACAACAATGCAAACAGTTGGAAATAGATAATAGTTTCATAACAAGTTCAGCAAATATACGTTTGTACTTTCAAGAATCAACAGTACGTGCAACAACGGAGGCAACAGATGCGGTTCTGAGGCGAGGAAGGGAAGACCGCCGGCACACTGCTTCTGCAAATTCTTATGGCATTGAGGTTCCGGTCAGGTCCAGTCGTATGCAGCTTCATTAGCAGGATCACCTGTAAGATGGCAATTAGGCACACATATGTCCTCGGGCGTAACACACCGCAGAGAACTGAGACAACACACAAACATGAACAGACCATGACCTTTGTGCTCATTCACACTGGCCAGCAGCAAGTCCCATGAAAGTTTGCCCACTATAGTTTGTGGATAGTGAATGTGCTTGATGTTTCTCTATGTACAGAAGTCATGTGGCTGCGAATGTTAATATTGTTGACATTAACATTGCTAAAAAATACTAATGCTATCAGGATGACGGGACAATGATTTGAGATTTCTCATGGATTGTAGGTAATCTGTATTAGTCTCTTAGAGGATAGGAAAAGAATTTGGTGATAAAGTTGCGGAACACAGAGCCTACAGCAATCTCGGCAACGCTCTTATATTCCTTGGCCGGTTCAGTACTGCCACTGAATATTACACGTATGTAAATGATGCCAGCAAGGAGATTATACCCTCCAGAGCCCTTAATACACAGTTTGGCGAACTTAGATTTGACGCTTGCAGACTTTTGTCAACTGGAAACGTTGACTGGCTAATGCCGGCCCACAAATTTGCATTAGTGATACTTAAGTAGTCATATTGGGTGCTGCTAGCTATCTCACTTGTGCATCAACAATGCTAATGTTATGGGAGAGAATGGCCCTTGTTCACTTTATGCCCTGCTTGTTATGGATGGTGTAGCTTGTTTAGCAAATGTTCGCATATTTGCAGTTTGTTTAATACCATGTGGTGACTGGCAAACTTGCTGGCTACATTTTGTTTCACAGCAGGCTAAAAACTTTACTTCTTTTAAAAACAAGTTCCCTTCGAAGAATTGACAACCCATACTGCCCTCCGTGTGCAACCCAAGAATGGGTCCACGGTTGTTTTTTCTTAATTCTAATTTATGATTTTTCAGAACACAAGACAACCAGTATCATACACACCACCACAGATGCTATTTTTTTGTTTTCATTCTTGTTCCCAGCAACTCACGCACATTGTGATGGATGGAAAGTGATGATTGGTGGAAAACCAATGTGTGGTCTGTCATGTTTCTCTGTCACATCAAGGATGTATGATTCGATAATTGCCTGATCTGTCACAGCGACCATTGTAACAAACAAATATATTGTGTAATCCCGGCATTACGAGCGGTTAAGATAAATTTAGTCTCTCTGGCAGTAATCAGTCATAGACATAGACCTAGCTAGCGTAGGACTCTAGTGTCTTTGGCTATCCAATGGGTCCAAGATGCCGCCTGTTTTCATGTGATTTCTAAAAACTGATATAAAGTTGACCAAACTCTATGTAATAAGGCCTCTGATGTTCTCTAATGAGCAGGCACGGTGCTACACCGAGGCTAGAGGGTGCTATAGCCCCGTCACAAATCTAAATTTAAATTAAATACAATTAATTAATTAGTTTATTTATTTGAATAAAGGAATATGTAAAAAGTAATTACTCGCCATTCTGTTCCGAGTCTGATTGCTGGCTGCGTGCTCGGGTTGCGCGGTTTGTGTGTGTGTGGTACACAAATGAAAATAAATAATCTTGCACTCAGACTAACCACCAATTTCATACATGAATATAGATATTAATATAAAAATAGAATATTGGGCTTCTGCAGCTGCAGTTATTGCTTTTATCGCATATTGTGGAGCACTTACATAGTTTTTGTCAGACGACCATTTACAAATTTGCCACGGGCACAACTCAGTTGTTGCCATTCTCATTGATGCAAGAGTACATTTTGAATGTTTTGTGGGGTTATTAAGTGTGGCTCAGATGGTGCTTTCCGGTGCTGAAGTCTTTCACCTTTGTACATAAAAGATGTTATTGCCTTGTGGTCTCTTATATTAGACTTATAGCTATTTTATTGAATATTCTTTGGGCACATTCGTTTTTATGAGTTCGTTTTTACGAGTTAAAACACACTTGAGTTATTACTTTATATTCATCGGGTTTTGTTTGGTGTCACTTGATTATTTATAATAGTTTATTGATATGCCAGATTAGTGCAGTATAAAAAACTGGTGAGCTGCATATTGCTAGATTACATTGATTTTAACTAGCCCATTTTACTGGCTTCAAATATTTTGAACAATCACATTCATAACAATTTATTTATCAAAATGAAGGGCTAGATAAATGATTTGGCCAACAGTTGTGCTGAGGGTAAGGCAGGCATTTACAATGTAAGTGCAGTATTCTGAGCATGAAGTGTACCGTCAGTGGTTCTGAGACTGTATCTTGATGCAAGACCAGTTAAGACGGCAAAAGTTTTTTGTCTTGAGACATTGGTCCCCTTGTGGAGCTGGACAGTTACTGCAGTGAAAAGCCACTGCCCCGAGCCAGTCTTCAAACACTCGTTCAGTGGCCCGAGCCAGTGTCCTAGTGGAGCAGGACAGTTACTGCAAGTGGCTCGTGCCACAGGACAGTACAGGACTCAAAATGTTACAGCCCCTGCTGCAAATCTGGATGAATCAAAAATCTAGCTCTGCTTTTCTTTTATCCCTGGCTAAGTAAATGACCACTCAGTGCCCCTGATTGGCCTGGTAAAGGGTGGGTAAAAGCCAGCAGTTTTAAGACCTGGAGGACTGTGATTTGTGGACCAATGCACTAGATTAATGGGCTTTGGCGGGCTGGGACTTCAAGTTGTTTGGGAATAGTCGCGATGATGTCATGCAAACATTCAGAATTACTTCCTGAATGGATGCATGTACAAATCCTCCATTTAGAGGAGACATTTCGGAGGAATTCCAGATTGGCGTCCTCATTTCCTATAGTTTTGGAGCAGGACATGGGAGGAGGAGACATTTTTGGCTTCCAGGTCATGGAGGAAAGGAGGGGAGGTGGCATTTTCACCAAATTGAAATAGACCCTCTGTCCTGATGGTAACCCAGGTTTGTAAAAGTCTTGCACATGCGTTTTACACAGTCGATTCTGCACTGATTAATGCCACTCTTGGCTTGCTTGCTGCACATGGCTCCATTCATGGTTAAGTAGCATGAATCTGAGTCTAACCAATTACTAAGGCGATTGTGTTGCGACGACAGGAAGTGAGTTGATATGTGAACGCCATTGTAAACAAATTTGCCCGTGTAACCTGGCCTATTTGAAGCTTTGGTTACAGGTCACTTGGCATAGCAATGAAAATCAACAGTAAGAAGCTCTTTGATCTGGACTTAGCATAAAGTACTCTTAGCAGTGATTCTAAGTTCCAGTTTTCAGTTAAATTTGTTAAATGTTTGTTTTAATAACTAAGGGGGCAATTACTTTTTTCACATTGGGCTAAGTAGTGTTCGATAGCTTTTTTACTTCAGTAAATGAAATCATTTAAAAACTGCTTTTGTGTTTACTTGGGTTATCTTTGTCTATATGAAAATTTATGAAAATACTTTTGACAGTTGATGATCTGAAACATTTACTATGTGGGACAAATATGCAAAAATAGAGGAGATCAGGAAGGCGGAAAAACCTTCTTTAAAGCACTGTATGTCCTCATCTTCCTCTTCTATTCCTCTACTTCTCCAGCCAGGCCTAAATGTGGCCAAACAACCAGCTTGGAGAGTATTAATTTGTGGAAATGCTCCCTGGAAATGGTAACACTTCAGCTAATTTCAAAAGATTATATGCAATTCTAGATATTCTAGTCCAAGTCATTCTCAGTGTTATATTCAGGGTCAGAATCAACATCATTCGTATGTGGATAACTTCTCAATGGGAACCAGACGCCACTTGGACCACCCTGTGTGAGAGAAGGGCCATGCTGATGTCCAGGCAGATGATCTGCATTGGCTACGATGGCGGGACTCCCCAGTGGACACTGAAGAGATATCGCTTAAGGTAACACGTGTGAGTGTGTGAGTGTGTGCTTGTGTGCGTGCGTGCGTGTGTGTGTGTATTGCAGCATGTGCTTCCCCAGCAGAGACCATTCTTGCATTTTAGCTTGACTGACCGTTTAATTATTAAAGGCTCTGCTTGTCTGCTGATTATCTATTTGAATGAATGGGTCCCGACATGCAGCATGCTATCATCTTCAATCGAGAGACTCTAATTGGTCTGGCTGCTTACCAGGGGAACAGGAATTGTGCTGACAGTGCAGGTATAAAGTAGGAAATAGCAGTTAACTGCCATTAAGCTCTTAGCAATGGTATTCTTCAACCCACATCGCACCTCTTCCTGACTCAGCCTCTATGTTTGAAAAGCGATTGGGGAAGCATGAGGGAAGCATGTGGATTAGTATGAGGAAAAATTTAGTGTCGCATGAATGGCACATCTGGAGAAGAGAGAAGGAGGAGGCTTGCTCTTAAAGGTGACTATAACCTGGCCAAAGTAAGTGAGATACAACTACTGTGATGGTTTTTGGCTCTGAAGAGCAAATGTTAGTGTGGAGGTGGTAGTGTTGAGAAAGTAACGACTGTGTCTGGTAGGGCTACAGGGCGCCCTGTACGGGTGCACATGTGGCATTGGAATGATCCTGCGATATATTACAATTATGCTGACTTTTTTTCTGAGTATGAGTGAAATATGTTTAAATCAATTGTTAGATATTGGATTATGTATAAGTGGCAATGATTTTTGCATTAACCCATTGTGAAGCGCCTATTTTAATATATTGTTGCCATGTTCTATGTTTATAAAGTTTTAGTATGCCGAATTTTCCTAAATGAGTCTCTGGACCAGTGCTATTGTGTCATGCTTTGCACATAATTACAAAAAGGTTAAATGATGAGAATTTATGTTCTGTGAGTCTCTGTATTCTCTCTGTATTTTGGGGGGGGTACACACTGGGATGTGTGTGCCGCGCGTGCGACAAGGACCGTGGTGCTCGAAACATACGTAAATCTCTGGTCACCTTGGTGATTGTGATGTAAGACGACAGCCCCGATACTTTCTCTCTGTCTCAGTTTTTCTTTCACTGGGGTTGATTGAGCAGCATAAGCAGAGACAGTGCTGGCAGAGGGGATGGGAGATCTAGACAGTAAGAGAGGAGCACAAGGCAGGCTCTATTTCTGCATGAAACAGACAGCAGCATGTTTGCTCGGATTAGGAAAGGCACTGGAGAATAGTAACAGGACAGGGTAGTTGGCAAAGCGTTGCAGTAATGCTATGGTTGACCTAGCATGATTTTCCGAGCCATTCCTTTGCTGTCCCAATTCAGAGAGTGATGGATGGAAGGTGGGGGTTACAGTGCACTCAAGCCCCCTGCACAATGGAGCTTTCCTTTCCAAAGTGCTTCCCCTTTTCCCATTGGGCGAACGCCACTGAAGTCCAAAAGGAATGCAGCAGAAAGACTGGTGGAGGTTAGAGTTCTGGAGGGATGCCAATTGGGAGAAACTCCGTCCGATGCTCTTTGCAGATTATTGTGGGAACTGCGTTCTGTCATGTAGCGACAGTTTTCACAAAATTTCTTGAGTGCTAAACCAAGTGGAGGGCACAGTTAACCGAAAAGATAGCTTTGATAAACTGCTACTCCGCTTAATGAAAAAGTAAACTTTGATAACAGTAAACCGATTAACCGCTAAAACTTTGCCTGCAGCTAATGATAGCCACTAACTTTTATTCTATAAGGTTAGATTTGGTTGGCTTTTGGCTCCAGAACTCTTAAAATCAGACCTCAAAATAATACACATGACCATGGGAGCAAAAACACAATTGATTGTTAAAGGGGCAATTTAATGAAAATTAAACCATATATCATTTAAAAGTGGAGGTTTTGTATAAATACTTAAAGCCCACTCTCATGAACCGCAGACATTTTTCTGTGACATCAGGAGATAGTTATTTATCATTTGCATGGATTCCCTTTGCTTTTGCTGTAAAGACAACAACTCCCAGACTGGGTGCACCTCAATTTTCTTATTTGTATTTCCTCACTCCTTGATTAAACTGGAAGTTGTTCTGGTTCCGCCATCTTGCTGGCCGTCTCAAAGCGTTCACTTCTGCTGAATGGAGTGAAGAGGGAGCAATGAGGAGCTATGTGCAAAGGAACAAGAATTACATTCTTATGGGAACACTTTCAGCTGAAAGCCATGACGTGAATCGGTAACGACTGATACTGGCAGTAAGACAGGGTGCAAAGCATCAGAAAACATTCGGTTGGGATTGTATCACTTTGAAGTAATGGACCGGATCATTTTTCAGATCAATAAAATAAATAGAAAAAGGGAGATAATCAGAAGCTTGCTTTCCATTTAATATGTAAAAGACATAAACTAAAGAACTTTTGCTCATGGTCTTAAATGAAAACATTCAAGATTTTCAATATTTCCAGAAAAAGAATAGCCAACATAAAATATTCAATTTTCAATTGTTAAAATAAAGTGCACGAGGCATGATAGTTCCTTCCTTTTAGCATAGTAGAATGAAGAACAGCCTGTGTCTGCTTCATAAAAAAAGTAAAAAAAGAAAAGAAAGAAAGCGAAGCAGACCCAATCTTATACCTTGAATTTTTTTTTTTCTCAAAATGATGAGATGTCGTCATTGTTAGTTCATTGATAATTTATTCATCATTACTCACAATGGTCCTCATGCAAGAAGTGATAAATGACAAATTTTCTCAATTTTTTTGTATACATGATTTTATCTTATTTTTACCACCCATTGATTTCTAGGATTCACCCATGTTTTCTTATTTTTACTCTTCCCTTAGGTAAAGAAAAGCATTCTTACCAAGATAAGAGAAAAATATCCTGTTCATATAGTCCATAAATTGTGTCTAATGCATGGAGACATACGTCTTACACTCTAAGAACATACAAAAGCATAATACCATACATGTCAACCTCTTTGGAGTCCCACATGTATTATCTCTAGTAAATATATGTAAAATCCTCAAAAAAATCTGTCAAATGTTTTAAAAGTATTTTTTGAATATAACCTTTTTTCCATTGATGAAATTTTAAATGGAATGTGAAAATGTCATTAAAATACTTTAAAAAGCTTTCTTTTCAAGTATGAAAATAATAAAAAACCTCAAAGCCTCATCCAGGTAAAAATTGTGATGCTCGTGCTGATGTTACTCAAAGGCATATCAGAGATCCTTGATTGCTCCCTACTCTTGAGTAAAATCACCGACCTCTCATCCATATTCTTGTTATTCCACCCATATATCACGAGGGAGAAGGGTGACATCTAATAATTTCCAATGCTGTGCAGCCTCGGGAACCAAGTTCTTCTCGATAATTTGGTATATGTTTGTACGTATCCAGTTGATACTGTTGGCGATTGTGCAGACTGTACCTTATTTAATACACACTTGATGGTCCGTACACAATTGAGCAGAAGCTCTAAAAAGTGGTCCACAATGGCCAATGGTTGATTGTGTTGTGCCACAAAAAGAGATATCCAGTTGTTTGTTTACCATTCTGTAAGTTCTTGTGCTGTTTCATCTGGAATTGAACCAGCTGCAATGACTGCAAGGCGACTGCCTGAAGCGGGGCTTGATTCTAACATAGATAATGTTTATCAGCATTTTGTATTTCACCCATCATACCCATCTTTGAACTCAAAATTTCTTTTTATCCCAGTAAGTGACATGCAATGTCTTAAGGTTCAATCTAAAATGCTGCCTATGTTATTGTGTTAATGCTTATTGACAGACAGAACTTGATTCCAAGACCAGCTGCACTTCTTATCTGGCATTCAAAATCTGTAAACTGCACTGTAAGCTGTGTAATTGGGGGAAAATCTTTCTAACTTGAGGGTAATCAGTGTAAGTTCAAAAATAGAATCAAATTCAGATTATTTTATGTTTTAATTGGATTAAATTGTGGTTAAAGAGACTATTAGTCAATTCATCCCAATTAAGACTATAAAACTGTGGAATTTACTTTGCTTCAGTTGATTTTACAGTATTTCAGTTTTGCTGCTGTTGAAATGCTTCCTGTACAACCTTTTTTCGGTGGCATCTCTCCAGTTGGGCCAAAATTGCCTTTTTGCTCACAGAGAGATCTACAACATGTAGGACAAGTGGTGCTCCAAGAGAGGTTTGAAAACGCTGATGTTCAATGTTATTGTTCGCACGCAATAGGCCTAAGCACTGGCGCACAAAGCACACTGCTATGCAAGTTGTGCACCATAAGTGTGGCAATTCCACAAGTGTAACAAATTTCAGCGAAAAAGCCACATCCACATATTTTTTGCGTATTTGCGATTGCGAGAGTTGATTTATTGAAGCATTCAGTTGTACAGTTAACTCATCCTATCTGGATTCTTGGCTCTAGAATGGTTGGTGAGAACAAAAGCCAGTACACCCTGTGTCCAAGACCAGCGTTGGATAACCCTGTTCCAAAGACTTGTTTGTCAGGTTAATTGGAGAATTTGCTTGAATTGTCCTTATTGCCATGAGCAAATTGGGTTTCTGCACTGCACTGGATTGACAAATTGTGCCTTCCTCGCATACACAATGCAGGGATAGGGCAACCTTGATCAGTAAAAAGTGGGATAGATTATAGATAAAGCTCACTTTATTAAGAAGAGTGCAAGTCTGTAAATGAGAGCAACAGATGCTCTTCTCTGAAACAAGATTCACATGATAATTGTTGTTGGGCAGAACAAAAAAAAGACCAGGATGATGAACTGCAGAGGCAGGGATCATAGCCTGTATTACACTGATGTGACACAGACAGTTTACAGCTGCACTGGATCCAATTTAAGGTCACTTCTCATAATAAGCATTGAAACATAAACTGGATTGACAATGAGTACAAGAAAGCGGGGGTCTCTGGGAAGGAGGAGTGATGTCATTTCTCTGACTTGTTACCCTGATATTTTTCCAGATGCAGGACCAGGATCCCTCAAGTGAGGAGTACTTCTTTGACTTGCTTAGCAAATTTCAGAGCAGCCGTATGGACGACCAGCGCTGTCGCTTCCGCAAGTCATTGGATAGTGAAGAAGGTGGGGGAGCCTCCTGCACCCATATCTCTGCTCCCTGATATGCTTCACATGCTGACCCTCTACCTCCACCGGTCCGCCTCCTGGATTTAAATTTTTAAACCAGTCAGTCAATTCATCTGTCAGCTTTGGCATACAATTTTCTGGAGGTGTGCATTTCAAATTCCAGGGGTCAGAACATAAAACTCCTGCCATGGTGGCTTCCTGCCTTGAACTCAGCTTGTTGATCATACTAATCAGCCTCTTGGCTGAAATGTTGCTTTATTTAGCAAATCAAGGTTGTTGGATCAAAAAACTTCAGAGTGCTTTTACTTTCTGTACCTGGGTTGTCCATCTCTGGGAATATGGAATCAAATGTGTCAAATGTTATTGAATACCAACCTCAAATAGTGGTGCCACTGAAGTCAGCAACAAAGCAGACAGATATTGAAGTCTTATTCCCACCAAATAACAACTGTGGATTGTAATTTAAAAATCACTGGTGCTAATTATCCGATATCCTACTGTATATGCAATGGAGTTGTATGACATTTTAGCCTACCATGCCAACCACTTCAAGGTTTAGCAGTTTTTCTGTGTGTAATTATAAACACATTAAAGCATGAGTCCAGAAACCATGTCAGGGTTTTTAGTGCAAAAGGAGCATGCATGTGCCCTACGCTAATATGGTTAACAGAGTTGCCCGTGTGCTTATTTTTCCATAAAGTTGTGGTAATGCCCCCGCTTTGAGCCACACTTCAGATAATCAGATTATACCTAACTGGAATTGTGAGCTAATCAGATTGTATGTCACTGGAATTTTTCCCTAACTTGCTTATGAAAAATTATCTGGCAAGCTGCCCCGTTTCATCCACCTCTGCAATTTTCTTTTGTATTGAAGTCATAATTATTTGTGGTGAGTTGTATAGTTGTTGGCAAGAATAGATTGATAGTTTCTGATAAGTATTGTTTGATAGTCTGGAGACAAAATTAGTCTGAAAATTCTGAAGGTGTAGGGTGAGAAGTTTGATGGTTTTGCAAAATAGATGCGTATATGTATTGTGGTGAGAATAATTTGATAGTTTGTTATAAGAATAGTTTGATGACTTGTGGAGAGTGCCTGTTCTGCTGCATCATGAAACTGATTGAATGATTTTGCTCAGAATATATGGGTGGCAATTGGTAAGTATAGATTGATGGTTTGTGGTGAGAATAGTTTGGAGGTTTGTGGTATGAATAGTTTGATGGTTAGTGGAGAAATAGTTCAATGGTTTGTCGTGAGAATAGTTTGATACTTTGTGATGAGAAAAATTTGATGGTTTGTGGTGAGAACAGTTTGATAGTTTTTGGTAAGAACAGTTTGTTGATTTATGGTGAGAATAGTTTAAAAACTTGTGGTGAGAATAGTTTGATGTTTTGTGGTAAGAATAGTTTGATGGTTTGTTGTGAGAATGGTTTGATAGTTTGTGATGAGAAAAATTTGATGGTTTGTGGTGAAAATAGTTTGATAGTTTTTGGTAAGAATAGTTTGTTGGTTAACGGCGAGAATAATTTGAAAGCTTGTGGTGAGAAAAGTTTGATGGTTTGTTGTGAAAATAGTTTTTGGCAAGTAAAGTTTGATATTTTCTGATAAGTATTGTTCTGTAGTCTGAAGTAGTGAGTAGTGAGTATTCTAATGGTTAATGGCGAGAGGTTTGATGGTTTTGCAGAGAATAGATATATGTATTGTGGTGAGAATAATTTGATGTTTGTGGTGAGAAAAGTTAGATTTTCACAGAGAGCGGATATATTCTGCTAGTTGATGAAACTCATTGGATGCCTTTTGCTCAGAATAGACAGATGGTTTGTGGTATGGACAATTTGATCCATTTTTCTTAGAGTAGATTGATGGCTATAGATGAGTATAGTTTGATGGTTCGTGGTGGTAATATACTATTGCCCATAAAGTGTAAATAATTTTGTATTTAGACAGTTTATCAATCAAAAATCAATTGCATTGTCACAATCATTTCATGAAATAGGTTAAAATATTTTATTACAACTTTATAAGCATCAGTGCAGTATGTTATTTTGTGGTGATAATAGTATGTTGTTTTTGTTGTGAGAATAGTTTGATGCTCTTTGTGGTGCGAACAGTTTGGTGGATTGTGGTGAGAATAGTTTGATGGTTTGTGGTGAGAATGGTTTCATAATTTGTGATGAGAATAGTTTGATGGTTTTTGAAGAGAATAGTTTGTGGTGAAAATGGTTGTATTAGTTGTTATTCCTCTCCCTCCCTCTGCAGACGCCTGCATGCTACTGCCGTCCCCCCAGGATGAAGAGCTGTTTGACCTGATCTCCAGCTCCCAAAGCCATCGGCTTGACGACCAGCGGGTGAGCGTGAGTAACCTGCCAGGATTCCAAATCACCCACAACAACCTGGGCCACCTGTGTGGAGATGGTAATCCTCCGGAGCCTGGAGATGATTTCTTCAACATGCTCATTAAGTGCCAGGTGAGGGAGTTTTGTGCTCAGGCTTACCAAAAATATTGTGCCTATTAGTTTCAGCGAGACTACAGCACTTCAGCTAATCTACAAACAACTATCAGCACCAAGTGAGTATTTAATGATTAGCCGAACCAACAAATAACCAAGGGCCGCGGTTTCACAAATACACATTAAGCTTAATCTGAGACTAAATTCTATTTTCTAAAGAGAATCTCCAAATAGAACTCTGTTAAGTTCAGGACTACGCTAAATCAATGTCTGTGAAACTGGCCCTTCGTGTCAGATGAGGGAGCTTAGCATTTAGGCTAGCCAGTAAATCCCAACTAGGTGTCACATAGCATTGCAAAGACGTTAGGCTAACCAACAAATAACTGTTTTTCAAATGCCAAAATTGCAACTTTGACACAAAGACATGGATATCTGTGTTTCACACTGAATAAGCATATTAGTAATTGATTTTTCCGGAGAGACATTGCGCTGGGTTTTAGTCTAGTCTTCTGCGCTACCTCAAAAAGGAAAAAATAAATAAACAAAACTGGACGTGACTATGAAGAACCAAGGAAAGTAAAAACTGAGATAGCAGGTTTTGCTGAAAAGGACAGAGGTTTTTATTTTTCTGAAGTATTTACAAGAAATAGGATGAATAATAAAACCACGCAAACAAGGTTACAAATGAACAAGCTTAACTGGAAAAACTGCTCTGGAGCCTAACAAAGGTTAACTAAACAGAATTTAGTAAAAGGGATATGGTGAATGCTTCTTTTGTTCTGAAGACTCCGGCTGCATCTGAATTCTCTAAATCGGCAGGCTTTATCCTCCCCTCTTTACTCTTCCTTGACCTCATTTGAAAATGTCACCAGGGTCAGGGGGAGATTTTAAAGGTATCTTGGGCTATGTGTGAGAAAAATCTTATATCATTTCCCTTAATATGTCATGAGCTTGATGGCAAAGATAGGCTTCATGCTTCATCTGAAAACTTTGGGACTGAATGGCGTTTACAGTCCCTACAGCTGCTAACAATTGCGGTCCGGTAACACTTTACAATAAGGGTACAACAATCAACATTAATTTACATTAGATCATTAACTATCAGTTAATTAGCAGGTAATGATGTGTTAGATAGCCGAATAAGCATTACATAACCATAATTGAACATTTATTACTTTTCTGTGTATCCCTTATTGTGAAGTTGAAAACATCCCTGAAGTATCTCTTATGCAGCACTTCAAACTATTAAACCATAATTTATAAATAAATACGTTAGTTCATGAGAACATCATTTGTAAATGATTACCAGGTGCATTAGTTAAATGTTAATTACCTGAAGTCCGACTACTTCCGCAACATCCATTGAAAAGGGGCTATTTTTGAACACTACTAAGCAGTGCAATATTGCAGAAAAATAGAATAGAAAATAGAATATTCAGTAAAAAGAATTTTAAAGTACCAGTGCAGGGTTAACTAAACTATTTACAAAGTTAATCCTGGTGAAGGCAAATATTTTTTCTGCAAATATTTCCTGAATGCGTCTGGACAGTTGTAAAACAGGTTAGGCTGCTAGGTTTGTGTAAGAAAGAAGATGCCTCATAACGTTGCAGGCAGTGCACCACAATGCTATCGAGAATACATTCCCCTAGCAAATTCTTAGCAACTGTTGCTAATCAAGCAAAGAAAACTGCGAGAGGAAGATTCCTCTATAGCCTATGCTAAGAGACGGCCTTGCATTGGGACGATAGCCAGGCCAAAAACAGATGGGATTTTCAAGGGATTTACCTGCTCAAGACGACCAACTGATTCCTACGCAACTAAAATTTTAATAAGTGCACTCATTGAGGGGCCTAGCCTCTTTCAAATCCCGTATTAATGCTCTGGTTGATGTATACAGAGACTGGGTGATGTGTAGGCATCTCCGAAATGAGCGTACTCTGTTCATTTCAACCAGTAGGTATGTGTTGAGTTTGATTTTGTTGGGTGAGATTCATCACATTTGTGCTCAAATGTAGCAAATATTACCGACATAAATCAATTTCATAATCGAAAAGTATGATAAACAAATTTGTAGCTCAGAAATGTACTGCCGTTGTAGTGGGCAGGAATTCTTTGACTTTGTTATCCCATTCGCAAAGCAGCACCCTCCTCTGGTCAGCAAGGGGCCTGCATTCTGCACATTTCTCTGCGTCCTCATCTGACATTGAGTCTGGGTGTGCCTGACTGGGATGCAAAGAAGCCCTGTTAGGAAGCAGCAGCTAACATCACATTGTTTTAGAAAGGAGCATAATTTTCTCGCCTTTCTGAAATGGCTGAGAAGGCACTAGCTTAACACATTGGTGCACTTGGGCATTCCAACATGAAGAGAAAAAAAACAGGAAATAAAACCATTGTATAAAACACTGAGAAGATAAAAAATATTCTGCAGCATAGAGACAGGGCTGTGTTTCTTTCTGAACTCAAATCGGCAAATGTGAATGTTTAAGAACTTATTTGTGGTTTAGTGAACTACGAATTATTTCGCTGGAGGCTTCCAGGATAATTTTATTTTTAAAAATCAACCAATAAATATTAATACTATCTTAGGAAAAATTTGATACCCCTGCCTGGTGAATGGAAGGGAAATATGTTTTTCTGCATAATTATTTTGGGTTTATGAATGATATTTATGGTACATTAACAATACACTTCCCTTGGGGTTAATTGCAAAATGATCACATTATTTTTAATCAAATAAAAAAGCATGCACTGCCATGGATATGCAGTACCAATATTTTTTCATGGAACTGGGGGCCATTATTGGGCTTCTGTGAATGCTTAATGCTTTTTACAGAGAGAGTTAAGTGCAGTTCTTCGTTCATTACCCAGCAAACTCTTACTACTCAAGCTAACAGGCTTTTTGAGTGGCACTGCCTGCCTACAGTTCAAGTAAAACATTGCTTTGCCAATTCCACTTGCTGTAGTACTGTAAGAAGATAACTGATTGGCTTTGCTGTTGTCAGGGTGTCTGAGATTTATTCATCAGGATGCACCTTACGGAATACTCAAAGGATAAAGTCACTTCCCCATCATTGAACATTAGGGGGCAACAGTTTAGCAAAATATGACAACTGCCTACTTAATTTCACCACAACGGATGCCTGTTTGATTCCCAGCTGGGTTGCTGCCATTTAAACCATGAGAAAGGTATTTTAACATGCATACTTAGTGTCCAAATGTCCAGCAGTTGAAATTGATTATAGGTCAAAAGATGATCTGTACAACAGCATGAGCTTAATATTGCAGCTCATCTGGCTGCCGGTCCCAGGTGGGGGGCCCTTTTGACTGGTTGCGGAGTCTGGTAAAATAGCACACCATTAACACCTTCCCTCTGTCCTCAGTCCTCCAGGATCGATGACCAGCGCTGCTCACCACCTGACCTAGGCCCCCAGGCACTGACGGTACCAGATGAGGACTTATTCAGCCTGATTCAGACGATGCAGTCTAAGCGTATGGATGAACAGAGGGTCCATCTACACCCCGAGGAGAAGGAAATAGTGCCACCATCTGGGCACTCTAGCTAAATCTGGCCAGGGCACACCTCACGTTTCTATTCAGATACAGACATGTGTATGCTTTGAAACCTTTTGTACAAATCAGATGAGGTGGTCATGTTCAGACCTGGGTTCAAATTTACAAAGTTCTCCCCTCCAGTGCAGCCAGGAAGCTGCTTCCGATTCCTGGAATGAGAAATGTAAATGCAAAAATCACTATCCCTGCCGCGTTTCCAGCTATGACAAAGCTTGTGGAGAGTTTCTCTCCTGAAGAGCAGTATGTTTCAGCAGCTGGGCATGAGTCAAGGGCTATCATCTTTAAGATCAAAATCAAGATTGTTATGAACTGATGACATTAACTGCAAGAAAAAGCATATACGTACTGCGATGGCCACACAACTGCTGTTAAGTTGTTAACTTCCGGCACTGTACAGTATGTTTATGGGTTTGCATTTCATTTTGTCCTAGTTCATACCCCCAGTCCACATAGCTTTCTGGCTCATCGGTCACTTGTCGGAAGCAAAGTTTATTTCTTTGATCCGATGAGGCGAAATCGTCCGATGAAGGAACTAAGTTAGGACGATTTCGCCTCATCGGATCACGCCCGACATGTCAGACTGATATGGGATCAGTAAGACACCAGATGCGGGGAGAAGGGAATGAGGATTTATTTCCAAACAAAAACAAAACAGGCACGAGGGCCAACAAAAAACTTGGCCCAAAGGGTTGCAAAAAACAAACTGAGGTAAGCTACACAGAGCTATAAACAATAAATGCAAAAGGCAAAAAATAAAAAGGGCACTGGAAACTCCAGGCAAGAAGCACAAGAAAAATAAATAACCAGACTATATATAAATTCAAAAAACAAGAGGCTGGGACAAGACTTGAAACTAGAAATGCTAGGGAATCTTGACAACAAGAACTTGACTACACTTGCACATGCAATGAGACGCGAGACACTCTGCCAGCCAACTTCCACCGCATCCAGATAAAGGCTTGGAAATCATGACATGAGGGGTAACACCTGGAGAGAGAGAAACAAGAGGCATGGCAAGATCAAGACATGGACAGAGATTGGATGACATGACCTGCTCATTAAGAGAATGAGCGTGCTCAGCTTAAGTACCAATTAAGTATGCAGCTTGGAAGCAAGCATGAATGTTAAGAACAGAAAAGCACAGCAAGATCTTGAAATAGCAAAGCAGGAATCATGACAATAAACTCCCTGTCTAAATTAGTAATATTAGTAATGTGCCTATCTAAGAATTACACCAACCCAGTGAGTGTTAGTAAATGTTAGTAACTTAAAAACAGTTAATTGCCAATTAAGCTTAGAGAGCCCCGAATCAGCACAGCGCAGAAGGAAGAGGGAAATACCAAAGCCAACCATAGCTCAGAAATGTGCAACAACGAAGGCACGGGGCGGAACGCAGACAAGCGGTGGAGTGGCATGGCAGACCTGGCATGAAACAAAACATGGAAAAGTAAAAACATGGAACAGGAACATGAATTATGAAATGAGTAATCCTAAACAAGAAACTGTTAAAACTATGACTATGAACATGACTATGGAACTATGAACTATGAACTATGAATTATGTAACATGAAACTGTTAAAACCATGAATAATATTGTTCTGGCCAAAGGCCAGAACCCCGGAACACAACATCAGACACTGACCTGATAGTGGATAAACACTAATCGCATTCATCGGCCTGTGATACGATCGTCTTCTGTGGATGTTCGGAAGAAATAAGCTTTGCTTCCGACGAGTGACCAATGAGCCAGAAAGCTCTGTGGAACCGGGGTATTAGTTCACATTATTTTGTACACATTACACATCACAAAAACCAAGGTTTCCTTTCAAAAAAACACCTTATCGATCATTTGACAGTACATTTGTTCCATTTGTTGTGCGCAAATTTAGTCGACTTTTGCACAGTTTACAGTTTATTTAACTTGCATTATCCTAAGTTTGGTTTTTTGTGTTTCCATCACCAAAGTTCTGCTATTTGGTGCTGCTGCGGGGGAACATCTTAGCTGTAATTCATGGATGCTTCCTTGGAAACTGACTTACATTATAGGGAGTAGCCATTTGGACTGAATGAAAATTTTTTTTTCTTTTTTTTTAAATTTGGCATCTCCAATCCCACCCGAATCTAGAATGTCCAATAGGTGAACTATGTACAAGGCTTGCTCGTATGCGACTCCTTGCTGCCAATTCAGGAAAGTGTAGACAGCTCGCAGCTCTCCTCCGAAGCACGCACCTGTCAGCCTGCTGCTTCTCATTGGTTGAATCTTCCGAAGTTCAGAACGAGGGCGGAGGATACCCGGAAATGAACAGGCTTAGAACCTTCCTGAAGAGCGCCCTTCTGGCCAACAGGGGGAGCTTGAGCAACGAACAAGGCAACTATTATTTTCCCTTCCCAGCAGTCCCTTTCCAATTTGCAACCCTGTAGCGCAATAGCCAATTATGCGTGACTCTGAAAAAGCTGCCGACCACTGCCGGCTGGTACGAGGCGGGAATGGAAGCCGCCACGTGATAGTCACTTCTGCTTTGCACTCTAGGAGTGCCTGTAGTTTAATTCTCTGCTCGTTTAGCTTGCGAAGCAGCAAAGTTTTGGGTAAATTAGTTTGTGAGGCTCATTTAGCAATTAGACACCAGAATCAGTTCTATTTTGTGAATGTAGCCACGTTTAAAGGGCATTGTTAGACACGGTGTGCAGCCGAGTGACAATCGTAAAGATGGCGAAAATAAAAGGACATTTTTTGTGTGCGTTATTCGTACAAGGCATCCGATGTGCAATGACCCTTATTGTGAATATTATCATTATTTTGTACGTAGATCTGTGCTCGTCAAGATTGGGTTCAAATACTGAGTTGCCACTACTCTCAGTATAAAGGGACTCTAGTCTTAAGTAGTATTCTGGTTTTGTGGTAATCCGTCACTGTCCCTACCTGGTTTGGTCTGCCAGAATAAATATTCCTCATTGTGTTCACCTGTGTCAGGTCAGTTTGTTTTGGAGGCTTTTTTGAGTTCTGTTCAGTTGACCTCTTTTACGGGCTCAGAAAAAAAAAAAAAATATATATATATATATATACTGTATCTGGCGGCTCGTGAACTGGCAACAAGGGAGGATCAAACAATCCCTAAAAATTACTGTTTGGTCATGACCTGTTTTCAATCATTCATTTAAATTACAACACCAATTCTGAAATATTTGGGACAAAGTGTAAAATGTGAATAAAATCAAAATGTAATGACTTTCAAATCACACCAGCCAACATTTTATTCACAAATATAACAGTGATAACATCGCAAATGTTGAAACTGAGAAATTTTACTATTTTATCCACAAAATGAGCTCATTTCAAATTTGATGGCTGCTACAAGTCTCAAAAAAGTTGGTACTGGGGCGTGTTTACCATGGTGTAGCATTCCCTCTTCTTTTTAACATAGAGTGGAGGCATCTAGGCATTGAGGAGACAGGTGTCATGAATTCAGCCATTGGAATTTGATCCCACTCTTGTTTAATAAAGGCTTCCAGCTGCTGGAGAGTTTGGTTTCCTTTGACGGACTTTTTGTTTAATTATGCGCCAAATGTTCTCAATTGGTGAAAGATCAGGACTGCAGGCAGGCCAGTTCAGCACACAGACTCTTCTTCTGTGTAGCCATGCTGTTGTAATGGTGGCAGTATGTGGTTTTGCATTGTCCTGCTGAAAAACATAAGGCCTACTCTGGAATAGATGTTGTCTGGAGGGGAGCATATGTTGCTCTATAACCTTTACCTACCTTTCAGCATTCATGGTGCTTTTTAAAATATGCAAGTGTCCCACACTATATGCACTAATGCATCCCTATACGATCAGAGATGCTGGCTACAATGCATATTCGTCTTGTCATTGTTTTGACAACTATATGCAATGCCAGAACATTTCTTTTCGATCAGAAATGCCATGATTTTTGTCCAAGATCTTGTCTTCTCGACATAATGGTTGAACCACTCGGTGGTCTTGAGTACATCCCAATAACTTTTATTATGTTAAAGGTCAGGACTTTGTGGTGGAAAATTTGTTTGTGAAAATGATTCCTCCTGCTTGGTTTTGTCATTCATGGTTTTCTTTGCTAAATACAGGCCAATAACTTGCCCGTTCTGAAATACTGTAACATCGTTTCCACCATCAGGGAATGTGTTTTCCGACATGATTTTGTAAGAAATGAATAGCGACGCACTTCATCAGTCAGGGTTAAAATGATTATTGCCATCTGAAACATATTAATAACCGCAATAATGATTCAATATTAGAATTTGTTCATTAACTTCCAAACGGTGACTTTTTTTTTGGCCGGGCAGTGTATTTATATATACATGCATTCACACACATTTTTTTTTTTGTAAATTTGTTAATTTTTCCTCTGTCTGGTGTCTCCTCTTGCATGTATGCTTGGTCCCTTAAAGATACATCTATTTTGTAATTACAATAATATTGTAATTTTTCTAAGGGGAAAATTGTTGCAAAAATCCAAAGCCAACTTTCATATTTTATTTATATTGTTTTATAATTCTGATCAGGGATTCAAAATGTATTTAAATACCAGGGTTAATGTAGTCTTTGAATAATAAGATAAAAAAAAGTTCTCCAGCCAGTAAGTGTCTATCTAACAAATTTATGAATTATATGGTCCTGGTAATGCTTTGAATTTTAAACTAATTGTTTCATGTAATTACAAGATTTCCAGGCTTTACATTAATTTAAAGAATATTTTTTACAACATTTGAGCTTTTTCTGTGGCAGTATTTCTCAAAATCTAGACCTTGACTTGCCTTTCCCAGCACTTCTACATTTTCGAGATCCTTACTTTCGTTCAGTCAGCTTTCCAGTCCGAAGTCATTTGTGAGGACAAAATCAAAGTGGACATTATTCTGTATTAATGTATACTGCATGTTTGCACACGCTAATTGTGCAATATATATATAAATTATTGAAAATGGTGCTAATGCAAGGTGAAGTAATTTTTTTATCCTCCTCTGTTTTCTGACATTCATATTAAGAATTCGGCCTGAATGCATGTCAACACCATGCATAAAGCTTACTTGAAACCTTGAGGATCTAATATCAATGTGAGAGTTGCTCTCTTTTGAGAGGACTGCGCCATGAGATTCTGTAATGTGTGTCACTGAAGATAAAAAGGTTGGAAGGGGTCGATGTAAAAATGGACTGTATATTTTATGCAATACATTCCAAATACATTTATATATAGAGTTGTTCACCTTTTCGATTTGCACAAAAGGACCAATCTGAAAAACAGCTTGGTAGACAGCTCCATACTGGGATCAACATTTTCAAAATATCTTTGCTATTTTATGGGGAGTGAGTCAATAACCAACCAAATTATCATGAAATACTCCAATTCTGACCCATTTTGCACACTTGGATTTCTAGTCAAAGTGAATTTAAAGCCACATTCAGAAAATGCTCTCTATGCCTTATGAGACCTCCATGAATTTGCATCACATTTTTTAGTGCGACCTCACTGAGATTTGCAGCTGTTATCCGAATATTATAGCTCCATTTTTCCGCCTGAGATTAGTGAACATGCTGAGTATTGAGAATAACCCTACCTCCAAACTGTTCTCAGGTGCAATTTTCCAGACCTCTTATGGCAGAGCGCCATCTCCTCTTCAGAGTAAGCTCACATAAAAAACAAGGCTTTCAAATGCATTTACTTGTTGCTGCCATTTGTGTATTTATTGTAGTATTATTGAAGTATTATGTCAAGTTGGCCAGTTAACAATAAATAATTATTGTATGCTAAAATTTAATTGCATTGTACTCCATGTAACCAACAAAATTAAATTGCAGTAGTTACGATGGCCACCATTCAGGCCAAGTGAATTGCTTAAATATTCAAGATAGGGGTTATAATCAAATACAGTTTGAGTTAATTCTTTGCTGCCGTGCATATGCAAAAATGTGTATGAATGCCTTCGTCCATGAGAAGGAGCCGTGCTCTCAGATAGACTCCAGTTAAGTTAGTCAGATACCAAACAATTTAGCTGACTTGTATTCAGATTATCTTGAAATTATGGCAACAACCTAAACTTATGTACATTTCTACTTTGCTTGTTTCTTAATAAAATGTTCAGACATCTACCAAAAATGAATTGTTGTGTTTACCTCTCTGCCCCGAATATTGTCATCCCCTTCACAGACGAGCAGATGGGCATCCTGCCATTGTTTCCCATTACTTTCAATATCTGGGCCCGTAAAGCACCTTATCTTACTGCTAGGCGTACTCCTGAGTCGCGCTAAAACATTCTATGTAGGAGTAAAATCTTAAAGGTTATTCACAAAGCCGCTGAGAAAAACTTTTAGTTAACAAAACTGGCAACTCCCAGACTAGGAGGAGCTCTGAGGTGTGTGGGAGTAAATCTCTGTTGCTATGGATGACGTTGACTCTAATGCACGAGCCTTGGGACAATGAGCTCGGTGATTGGTTGTTTGGTGACAGGGCGGCCCATTGAAAAAAATATCCCACATACAATCCATGGAGGAAAAAATGAGGAAATAGTCCAAGCAGCAGGTCTGTCCCATGAAATAATAACTTGTTGAGCACTCCTGAAAATGTACTATGCGGAGTCCCCACATATCACGCTCTAGACAAATAAACATACATAGGAAAGAGATTTGCCCCGATAATTGGCAACTTATTACCCAGTGAGAATATGTTGTGATCATTTTAATGTCGGGCCGTTCAAGTTTGCCCAACACTGTCATGGATGAAAGTTTAAAAAGGATGCGAAAGCCCAACTGGAGCCGCAACACTATCAATTGGCTGAGTGTTTATGTTTTTTTTTTTTTCTTTTGACCAGTGCGAATTGACATAGTGGTCTCTGCATGCCAGTGCACTTTGTTCAGCAACATTGCAAGTATCGTCATCCTCCTTGACATCATCATCATCATCGCTGTCGGCAGCACCATCATCATCCGGTTGAGGTATGTTTCTTTGTTGGCATAAATTGTGAAGGATGGCACATGTTGGAATTACTTTGCTGGCTCTCTCTGGGCTGAGACGCACCTCCCCATGCAGGACATGAATCCGGCGCTTCAGCTGCCCTATAACACGCACGCTCCACCACACTGCATGTTGTCTTGTGTGCTCTTGCATGCACCATGAAAAAGACAACAGCAGACTAAATATCTGTAATTTACAGTATTATGCCATCTTCACATGCAATAGGCTATACTAATGTAGGCTACAGCAACAATGACCAACCTGTTATAATTTTGTTGTGGTCCCAGTTGAGTATTCAGGTAAGGTGTCAAGAGTCAACGATTGCAGGGGTAGCAACTTTCCCCAAGCAAGTGGCATCCCGCAGGCACATAATGCATGGCAAATAATTGGCATCAGCTGCTTTCCATGAAAATGCGAGAATCGTGCGTGGATCCTGGCCATTTCGCAACAATGTCCGAAATATTGTATTCAGCATCAAATACTATCTGGGTGTTGATGGAATGAACTTTTTTCTTTTTACAAATACCTCTTCATCTTGGGTCGGAGAAATAATTAAAATATGGGTCTCATCAATAGCACCGATGATACCGGTCATACCTGAGATGTGAATGAATGCAAGTTTGATTCTGTGTTGTTAGGGAATGTCCATTGGAAACTGGATAAACTGTCGAATGATATGGGATTCACTGAGCGCAATGATAGTTTGTGAATTTAGTGACTGACAGATAACTGTGAAATCCTTAAATTGTCCGCATTACAAGTTGCATTTTTCCGGTGGCCGAGTAACAAAGTGTGGTCAAACATTTTATTTCGGGGCGTATTGGGTTGTTTCTCATGGATTGAGATGATATTCTCTCCCTCACCAAGTAAAAAAGAAATAAAATCCCATCACGGTCGATCAAATATCTTTTCAACAGCGGTGCATCGTTCAGAATTTCCAAGTCATTCCATCTTTCAACAGCTGCAGCTATTTTCCGATTCTTTGTGAATAAGTTTTAACGAGTTCAGAGTCCTCTTGACTACTTTTAAGCCCTCCCAGACTTCGGAGCTACTTTTAGGCCTAAAATGCTTTGTGAATAACACTTAATAAAAATAATTAGGAGTCCTACATTTATGACTGACACGCCCATTTTTTTTGGAGTTTCCCCTAAATCCAGAAATTAGGACCTACTTTTAGCGCTAAGATGCTTTGTGAATACGGGCCCTGAACACCAATTCATAATAATTTGTATGCCCTTTCTATAACTTACGATAATCAATGCAAGTGGTATCAACTACATCCATATTATGTGCATTTTAGCAAAGCATAAATTCCAATAAGATTCCAAATATTACACAATTATTATTTTACACAAGCCAAACTATTATATACACTGTTCACACTGAGCTTTAACACCTTTTACGATAAAAAAAAAACAAAAATCTGAAGCTTTTTCTGTGAAAATGTGTGGTCTTTACTTAGTTGATTAACATGGTGGAGAAAAAAAAATTGTTGGGAATTTTTTCAGAAAATTAGATTTAAAAAATTTGCCATTTTGACATATTGCAAGGTAACTAATGGTCAAAGAATGTATCGGAAGATTCCTCTTTCGCACCACACTTCTCTTTAATAGAGATAAAAAGCTATTTGTATCTAATTTGCAGAAGTATTGACAATATAATGGTTGCCATGGCAACAAATTACCTAATTTCAAATTTAAGTTAATATGAGCTTATTGCAATGACAAAAAAACTAAAATTAGCCCAGTTTTAAATTTAAAGAAGCACACTATTTATACTCCCAAAATTGCCATGAACTAAAGCTGACTCTGGATGTCCAATAACTAGCTGATTTCCAAAATGTTTCATTCACTTATGTATGGCATTCATTGAAGCTTGTTGCAGCTGTTCATGCATGTCCTCAAAGTTTCATTTCATCAGAGACCTTCTGAGAGCCTTCTGTCATGCAAAGTTTTAAGTTGTGTCTGAAAGTCATGCATCGTGGTCCGACTTCGAGCCAATAATTCAGCTGAACTCTGTCTGCACAAAGAAAGAAGGAGACTCTAAAGAACGAAACTAAAAGGAAGGTTACAGGTACAACAAAATTAACGCAATTATTATACTTATGAGGGTTGCATACCCGATGGAGCGACAGATTTCTTAGTTTTGTGAATGGGCAAATAAGTCCAGAACATTGAGTTGTCAGTATACTACCTCCGGCAAGACAAATTCGAGCTTTAGGTGGTAGTTGTTAGATACTTTAAAGGGGCACTATCAGGACATGCGGATCCACGAATCTTGGCTCGGCCAACGAATGTTCAAAAATGGCGGTTTAATCCCGTCAGTTAAACATGGTTTGGGGTTCAGTCTGCTGGAAATGAGCCAGTGATCTCTAAAAAATCTCCGGAATCATGGATTAAATGCTGTAATCAAAACAAAGAGTGGTTACACTGGATATTGACTAACTCAGTCATGTAACTTAAGTTTGGAAACAGTGTTGTGTGTTGTAAATCTGTGTCAACACTGGAAGTGTTGAAGGTGTTAGAAACATATTTAACTTGATTGTTGAAACTGCCATCACTCTTGTTTTCCCTACCATAATTCTTCCTTTTGTCAGCACAAATAAAATGGTAGAGGTGTAAATTTTACCGAGGGAGAATGTGCAAAGCATTCTGGGCAAGATCAAAGCTTGGAGGGATGATTTTTTTTTTTTTTTTCATATTGGAACACAGCCATTGAAACTTATGGAGCTATTATGTTATACTACTTGTATAATAGTACTTTTATACTTTCAGTCTGCTTTTACAATATTTTTTTTTCATAATGGCGCAAAGTTGTGTCGCAGGATTTTGTAGTAACACGCGGGAGATCGGTTTTAGTTTTATTTCCTCTTGACGACTGAGCAAGTCACATTAATAACTTGAGATTCACTGTACATTTTCTGATTTGGAGCCAAACTTGACTCTTATGAACTCATAATTTCTGTTTAATGTGTCCATTCCTGCCCCCAAAAAGTGGCTATTTTCAGTTCAGTACATCACATAAAAACTCTCATTCAGTGCCGTAAACTGAGTATCTCCTTAAAGCATGTCTATAGTTAGCTGCCTTTTTTTCCCTGTTTAGCCTCACTGATACGTGGTTTTCTTAAGGCTACACAGCTGTTTAATCCAAACCCCTTGAATTCTCTTAGCATGGTGAGTGTGGAAATGCTCTTCCTTTCACTATAAAACATAGCCATGAGTTCTACTGTTGATTTTTTACGATTTGATTTCTCTGATCACGATCACTCAATATTTTTTTCTATCACGTCTTCCTCGAAGATGATGGTTCACCACTATCCTTCCAGGTTTTAATTATAAACAGGGCAGTTCTTAACCCAATTTTAGTAGTTTTAGCAGTCTCCTCATTAGTTTTCTCTGCTTGATGTCGGCCCATAATTTGACCCTTTACAGACTAACATCTTTTCCATGACCACATGTCAATGCATGTGTGCGCAAGATTGAGTGTTTCTTTGTGCATATGAGTGCGTCTGTGTTGGTTCCTGCAAATATGTACAGTATGTGGGTGTGTGCTTGTCAGCTGTTGATAATGTGTCTATGTATGTGCATCTGTGGGTTTGTATAAACTGTGCACATAGGAATACACGAGTTGACATGAATATGTGCATTATTGTTGATGATTATAATCAAAATTGTAAGAGTATTTTATTTATTTTTGTGGTATATTGCTATATACTTACATTCAAGGCAGATATAGTGTATCACAAATTTTGGGGTGTGTAACTGCCCTGTTTGTTGTTTGCATTTTTTCTTTTTGTCGCTTTGTGTAGGCAAAACCCTTTTTGAAGACATCTGTGGCCAGTCATTATTTCAATAGGGAGTCTGTTTGCTGCACAGAAAATAAAGCCCTTTTCACGGTACCTCGCACTAACGGGTTAAAAATAGTCTCCTTGGTCACAGAGAACAGGATACAGCCCCGCTCTCGTATTTCTGCCTGCAGTCGCACTGTCGTTGGCCGAGCCCCGATTAAAGGCGCAGCGGCACACAGTTAATCTGTCTCCAAGCCCTGCTCTCACTCATACACCCTGTCCTTCCGGGCTCTCTTTCCGTGCAGTCTGACGTTTTTGTTTAGGAAGCCAAGCGGAAAATGGGAATCCGACACAAGAGAGGAGGCATCTGAGTGATAGCAAACAAGGCTGGCTACTTGCCTCCCTTCTCCACTCTCCCCTTAACTACCCCCCCTCCCAGCCTGACTCTCTTTTACCCACAGTGCACTGCAGTCTTAGCTGCCTAACGCTCTATATAAAGACGGGGGTGGGGGGGCATTGGGAGGGGTGCCGTGCAGAAGGGACACACAGCCTTCAGACAGGAGACAGCAGAACAGCCTCCACCATCTCTGAGAGAGGTCAGTACAGAGGACGGAGAGAGGAAGGGGGGAGTGGGAGGATGGAGATTATGCATGTAAACAATCCGGGACTCCGTATGTTTGGGTGGAGGAATATCCAGGGTAACAGAGAGAAGTGGGCAGGGTTGTGTCTTACATGAAACCAGCACCAGCTCTGGTCCAAGCATGTTCAGGGTTTTCTTGTGGCTCGGGTGACCAATAGCATTTGAAGAGAGAACAGAGTGAATGACAGATACTGAAATGACTTTGTTTTATCCACTGCATAGGAGCACGAGCAGCCTGTTGGAGATAAACATTGCTGTTACATTTCCCTCTCTCAATTGCTCTGTCTCTCTGCACCTCTATCCCTCTTGCTCTCCTAAATCCCACTCTCTCACTGCCTCCTCCCACTCTATGTTGCTTTCTCCTTCTCTCTCTCCTTCTCCGTGACACACTATCACACCCTCTTCACTTCCATTAGTGTTTCAAACTCAAACCGCATAATTGAGGGCTGGCTCAGCCAAGAAAGTGGTGGTGTGTTTGTGCGTGTGTGTTGGGGGGGGGGGGGCTTTCGCGATTAAAAAAAAGAAAAAGCTGCACACGCTCAGGTGTGTGGCCCCACCCTTTCTCTTATCGTGCATAGCAGCCGTAAAGGTGACCTGAACTGCTTTGAAAGGATACAAGCTGTATGGTGCCTCTACACCATTCAGCTGCTTAACACTCAGGTTATCACACAAGAATGTTTGGCAAGAAAGCTGTAACTTTGTGCATGGACTCATCATATTATCCATCTTATATACTGACTGAATTAGCAGAACTCATTAGCTCCCTTTAGTGATTAAAAGTAGTAAATTAGTTCTATTCAGACTATGGAAGATAGTATGACTTGGATTTTAAATGATTTTTTTTTTTTTTTTGTGGAACAATGCTCCAAATAAGATGAAAGCAAGCAAACAATATAAAACTGAAGGTCACCATCTTTCCAACCTTCGCAGAAGGTTTAGCCAGAGAGAGGCATCGGAAGGCTTTCGCAGTCGTGTCGCAGTGATCTGGACTGACCATAGCCTCACTCATTTTGTTCTAAATTCTCACTTGCTTTGAGCTGTTTTGTCAGCTTCAATGAGTCAATGTACCAGCTTGGGCTCACCTCCCTTTCTGTGTTGGTTGTCTAGCAACAAGAGATTTGTTTATGTTTCATTTTTTTCCTCTCATTGTCAGTTTCCTTTCTAGTTAGTCACAAGATATAATGAAAATGTTGCTCCATTAATAGTTTTGGGATCTCGGAAGTTGGTCGCAGATTTGATCATGACGCACTGCCAGCATGTTTACCAAACAAATGTATGTTTTTGCTTATGTGATTAGCCTAGCGAGCATCTTTGTTATATTACTGCATATGTACAAAAGTTAACTTATAATACACACAGGAAATGCATCTTGTCGCTGTGCCATAGGGTGGATGGACATTTCAGAGACCGCTTAAACTCCCGGAGTAAACTTCATTCTGTGCACATTTCATCCTCAGCTGCGCCATATCGTCTTATTTCCACAGTATCAACGAATGGTTGTTTGCATAATTTAAAAAAAATGCTACAGTCATGTTTGACTATGTAGCAGAGCATTTGTTGTATTGGTGGGTTAATGGGTTAATCCAGATGTTGAAGTTTTTTTTATTGTAAAGTTGTCTTTCACTTTAAGGAAAGTAGATATATAATCTCACTAAATTGTAACTGCATGCTGCACTTAACTTCAAACTCCCGCAGCACTTGAAGCATATGCAATATCATTACTTTTTAATTACCCTTCCTCACTTGAACAGTGTTGCGGGATTTTTTTATTGATCAATTGGAGAAGCTGCGACATCACACATCAGTGCTTCAGTCTTCAACATGCCCGACTACTGCTGCAGCTATCTGCACATGTCACTGCTGACACTGTGCAAACACTGCCTAAGCACCGTATGCTGCACCGTGTAAGTAAAATGCAAAAGGGCATTAAAAGGATCTATTGGATTTTTTCATCCTTTCAAATCATGGAATTACTGAGATTGTAGATTATATGGTGAAGGGAAGTAAAATCAGATGAAACTTCCGGTCCAGGTAGGCAGGCACTTACAGACTCATCAGAATCTGAAATTTAATCATTTCTAGCCCAGCGTTTAACTAATGCCTCACCGCTAAAGGAATCACCATGCCTTTCAATACAAGTGAAAAAAAAATCCCACATTAAGAAATAATTCTTTTACATCAAATCATGCGTGACAGAATTATTAGCACCCCTGATGTTAATACTTTGTACAACCCCCTTTTGCCAACAAAACAGCTCCTAATCTTCTCCCATAATGTTTCACAAGATGGGAGAATACAGAAAGAGGGATCTTCGACCATTCCTCTTTGCACAATCTCTCTACATCATCCAGCGACCTGGGTCCTCTCCTCTGCACTCTCCTCTTCAGCTCACTCCACAGGTTTTCAATGGGGTTCAGGTCTGGGGACTGAGATGGCCATGGGAGGAGCTTGATTCTGTGTCTGATGAACCATTTCTGTGTAGATTTGGCCACATGTTTAGGGTCATTATCTTGCTGAAAGACCCAGCGACGACCCATCTTCAGCTTTTGGGCAGAGGCCACCAGATTTTAATTTAAAATGTCCTGGTTTTTCAAAGCGTTCATGATGCCATGCACCCTAAGAAGGTTTCCAGGGCCTTTGGAAGAGAAACAGGCCCACAGCATCACAGATACTCCCCCATACCTCACAGTGGACATGAGGTGCTTTTCTGCATACTCATCTTTTGTGTTCTGCCGGACCCACTGACCAAAGCACACGGTCCCAGTTGAAGTCCCAGTATCGCTTAGCGAACTCCAGTCGTTTGCGTTTATGATTGTTAGTGAGAAAAGGTTTTTGCCGTGCATGCCACCCAAAAAGCTTGTTGGCATGTAGATAGCGCCCGATGGGTGTTTTGAAGACTTTGTGACACCAAGATGTTACCATTTGTTTTGCAATTCTTTAACAGTGAGCTTTGGAGAACCTTTTTTGGAGATCTTTCTCACTGTGCGTGGTGGCAAAATAACCTTGCGTCCTCGTCCAGGCTTGCTTGCCACTGCTCCAGTTATTTTAAACTTCTTAATGATTCCTCTGACAGTAGATATGGGCAGGTGCTGGCGAGTGGCTGTTGTCTTGTAGCCATTGCCTGACTTGTGAAGGTCGACACACATCTGCCTTACTTGAATGGTGTGTTCCTTTGTCTTTCCCATGTTGAAGAGTGGATAAAAGAAATGGCCTCTGTGTCACATCATATTTATACCCCAGGGAAACAGGAAGAAATGATTTACTAGTTAAATGTTCCTAGATACTCTGATCAACTTTGTAAACTACTGTAGAAATGACAGAAATACTTCAAGAACATTTAATTCCTAGGAATTGTTAGGGGCGCCAATAATTATGGAACAGGTGATTTTATGAAAAATAATTATTTCTTAGTCAGGGATTTTTTTTCCCCCTTAAAATTCACTTGAGTTGAAGGTTACATTTTTCTGAGAGTATGTGTGAGAGTATGCTTCTGCAATAAAAACGGAATTTATTTTAAGGCTTTTAACACATCTTAACCAGGGGTGCCAGTAATTATGGAGGGCACTGTACTGATACAGACATTAGAATGTTTTCTACAGAGTAATCACATTGAGAAAATATCACACTGAGGAAACCACTAGCTTTCCCTATTCATGGAATTCCAGCTTACACCACAAAGAACATGGCATAGTCAAAGACAGTGAATTTTGAACCTGAAAGGTTGCAGTTCCCGACCGCTGAAGGGGCAGTTTTGCAGAGAAGGCATTCATTTGTGAAGTTGAATGAACAGTGCGACTTCAGTGAACAGCTGTCAGAGTGCAGGCTCTTTATTTAGGCTCACTGCATAACTCCAAGTGGCAATTGCACATTGCGAGGCAGGAGGACGTAGCACTCTGCCCTCCTCAAAAAGGAGGTGTTTATTAATGGCTCACTTTGGATTGAGGTTTTTTAGGGTGAGACTCTGTGCGTCTATGAGGCCTCTGAAGGGGTTGTGTCACTTTCTCACGCACTCACACATACTGAGGTCAGAATCTCACAGTCTTGTGATGGAAGCAATTGCAGCGCTGCAGCTAGGACAGGCTTCATCCCATGCACCAGACAGGCAGTGCCTGCTTTATGGGTTATAACTCCACTTCAGTAGGTTTTAGAGTACTTAAAACTGCAGTCCGTAACTTTGGAGAAAAGAGCACACCTGCCCCTTCCTCTCTGCTCCTTCGCTCTTTCTTGAGTTCCTTTCGCCAAGCTTGTTCACGAGTTCAGCTCACCAAGTGTTAACTACACAGAAGCATTATGAGGAGCTCCAGTAACTCTTATTGCAAAGTAATAACAAGGAAAAATACTAAGCATTTAGTTATGTTACTCGCTGAAGCATACCTCATTATCGCAAAGTTATTTTAATGAACTAGGTAATTGAAGGATGAGAGAAATCATGCTATAGATCAGTCAAGGACGTGAGCGAACTAATATTAGCCACCTTAAGGATATTAGCATTAGCCACCAAACCATGTGAAAAAGGGCTGTATTTCAACCCTGCAAGTGAGTGCACTAACGTTACCTAGCTATAGGGCATTAGCGTTAGTTACCAAAGCAAGAGAAGTGAAGCTATGTATCAGCCAAGCAAGTGTGCAAACTAACATTACCCATACAGCATTAGTATTAGTGTCCAAAAAACGATGCAGTAGATCACCCAAACAAGTAAACTAACGTTTCCTACACAACGTTCACATTAGCCTCTGAACCAAGAGAAATGAGGCTGTTTATCATCCAAGCAAGTGAGCGAACAAACGTCACCTACATGACATCAGCAATACATACCGAACACCAAGTGACGAGCCATACATATTACCAAAGTTTCCCAGCAATGAAAAACAAAAGCTTTTTTTACATTATAAAACTTTAAGACATGAGAGCCTTGGCTCCAGTGATGACTAATTAACACTCCATAACAAACCACAGGACAAGGGAAACTGATGAACTGCAAACTAAAAGTTGTCTGAATCCTTGTACGCTACAGTCCACTTTCCCAGCTGCTAGCTACCAAGCTATTTATCTTTATGTTGACTATTATTTTCACCATCTCATCGGGCTATAGTATGGAAAGTTACAGCACTACACTAGGTTACCATACCACAGGCATTGGATATTAGAGCTAAAGTTTCTAAGCATTGCATTTCATCGATTATTCAGTTACCAATGGATTGGTTTACAACCCAATCACTGTAAATAACTGTGCAGGCCAGTGTTAGAGTGCGAATGTAGAAGTGTGTTAACAAGCTACTTACCAACACAATGCTTGCTGATCTTCCAAACAATTGTGCCCAATTTATGCAGGTAAAAGTACAGGCAACTTGTCCTCTCCACCTCTATCTCGGTCGACTGCTTTTCGTCAAGTGTCTTTGGTCTTTCTTCTGCTAGTAGTTTTTGCTATATCAGTTTTACAGTTTTTTTATTTATATTTTATTTCACCTTTATTTAACCAGGGAAGTCCTGCTGAGATTGAGATCTCTTTTTGAGAGGAGCCCTGGGGATTTAGGAGAAGGAGAGGAGAAGTTGAATCGCCAATTAGATCAGAGGATGATTAGGTCGAAACAGCTAGGTTGGGAATTTAGCCATGACACCGGGCAACCACCTACTCTTGTCGAAGACTGTCATAGGATCTTTAATGTCCACAAAGAGTCAGGACCTCAGTTTAATGTCTCATCCAAAAGACGGCATCTCCTTCAGTACTGTGTCCCCATCACAGCACTGGGGTATTGGGAATTATTTCACCAGAGGGAAGATCACAACCTACTGGCCCACCAACAATGGAGAGGCTGGAAGTGCAGTGGACAGATTTTGAATTTTCTTACTGCCCGGGTTCACCATACAGAGATCCAAATTTACTCTTAGACCACTTCAATTACTTATAACTGAAAGAATATTATGGCACTTTTACAAAAAAAAAAAGAAAACGCAAAAACAAAAGTAGCTTTCAGCTCTTCCAGGAACCAAGCAGAGACAACTTAGTGTCAAACAAGGAAGACGGGAGAGGGGAGGGCTCGGTATGTGCATGATACGTGATCAACACTGCTTCAGAAACTCCTCCTGGCAGTGACTGGTTAATTTTGCTCAGGCATGGTGGATTTTTGCCAGCGCTATTAGAAGCACTGGGAGGAGTCTAATGTACCAGATTGTTTTTACAGATTACCTGTCTTGTGCACTACTGTCAGTATAGAGTGACAGTTTCAGCAAATATGAAGTTATTTTAAGAAGTTACCAACTGCACCTGTACCCCTTAAGCCGGTACCGGGGGCGGTGCTTACGCATAAAAAATACAGCATGTTTCCAATAACATTGTAATGCGGCATATCCACATTTCGCGAAGAAACTAGGCAAAAAGCTTGTGTTGACCATTTTTACCTCAACTGAGTGCAATTCAAGCACCAAGCAAGTAAATAAGCATGTAGCAAAACATAGGATGAAATCATATCATATCATATCATATCATATCATATCATATCATATGACTCGCTAAAATTTCTCCTGAATTAATGTTCTGCATAAAAACATACGAGCCCTGAACCAGCTTTATTGCACAAAGCACAAAGCTGAGCTAAAGCCTTGCGTTCCCAGTGCGTCACACCGAGCCCATGGGCCATTCGAATGTACTTAAATCGCACGACAATATAAACAATAACAGGTTTGTTTCTGGTATTTTCGGTAAAATTATTCGCTAAATATTCAACCGTCGCTTTCAAAGTCATTTTATGGCTGAAACTTGTGAATACTGAGGGCACAACACTGCAATGTTCTCATCAACTAATGTAGTATAGTGGTAATGATGTTGGACTACAATGCAGACAACCAGGATTTGAGCCCTGGCCAGTATGTTCTTAGATGGCATTGGTAACATTTTTTCATGTATAAATAATTGATGGGGATTTCGTTCTTTTTTCTTTTTTTCGTTACTTTTTTCCATTTTTAACCTTTCCATTGTATTCATCATCTTATTAATTTACTTTTTTTTCAAAAATTAATCTGCTCCAGAGGAGCCAAACTTCATTTTCTTTGTATTCATTGTCTTTGAATGGGATGGTATAGGCTATAGGACCGGCAGAAATAATAATTAAAAAAATATTTCTAAATTCTAAAAATTAAAAACTGGTTGTATTTTGGTGAATGTATGCCTGTAGTGACATATCAGTGAAATTAGATAAGTTTTACAGTTTAATATCTGAGAAATCTAATTTGGCACACAAGGTACCTGAATTGCCAATTTAGAGAAGCCACCTAGACATTCCTCTCTAATTGTGTTCTTATTTACTTGATTAGAATAAACTTTAGCACAGATAATGGTGAGATTCAGTGCTGTAAATTTTAGAGGTGTCAGACTGAAACTAATTTAGTTTACAAAGGATTGAAGTAAATTGAAGATTGAAGATTGTTTGGTGCAAAATGAGGTCTTTGAATTATACTGTGTTCCATCTTCATTTACTCTGACTCAGTGATATATATTTTTACACCATGGGAGAAATCCCAATTGGTTTTACCTTTCTTATTTTACCAAGATTATTCAAATGGACCAAATAGTTGCAGAGATATACTCATTTTATTTTGAGCTTTCCAGTTTCGAAAAATAGGCTCAGGGCTTAAGTGGTTTAGAGTGCTTTTCTCAGCCAAATTTTGTCTTGAGAGAAAAACTTAAGCTGCAGCAGTGATGACTTTTATGATAACTTAAAGCTGAAGGCTTAGTGCATGGGTGCTCAAATCTAGCCCTGGAATCAAATTAGATTGTCTTGCTAAATTACACTGGAGGAAACAAATGGTAGAAAAAACACCACGTTTTGCTCCAGAAGGCTGTAATTTCTCTCTACTGGGCTGCGTTGGTAAATCTTCACAGAAGATTTTGTTAAATTTTATTTGCATAGTAATGTTTATTCAGTTTAGAATGTATCAACAGGTTTTTTAATCCAATAGATAGCACATGAAGCATTAATATCTGTAATGTATCATAAGTAGGCCAACAAATCTCCATTTGTTTGTTGTTCCATAAGTAACAAAATGCACTTATCTGCACAGCATCATGAATACTGCACAGTCTTGCATGAAATGATGTAATCACATGTTAAAGCCATGTGGTTACTCAGCTGAGTGACAGAGCATTACTGTTTCACCTCAGGGCTACACAGATCCCAGCTAGTCTTTCAGTTTTCCCTCTTGACACGGTGAGCCTGGCAAGCACCATTGCATTGCATTAAAAAAAAAGATAGCATTTATAACATACCAAGGAGCATGCTTAGCCTGCATGTGGGTCTATAATTGGCCAAAGGAGGGAGCCGCAGTTTGGCAGAATGCTGACTCATTGCTTTTCGTGACATTTTCAAAGACCACGGGGTCAGTAGTATGGCCATCAACTAACCGCGACAGGCAGAGGGAGGAAGATCCAATCAGTGCTTCTGAGTGCTGGGTAGCATGCAGAATTGCACCTGCCACTGACACTCCCAGTAAATCAGAAACAGAGACATCTGTCCTGCCAACATCTTTCATTTCATATTCATTGACTTGCAACCTACTGCAAGTAATTATAACAAAACTACAATTAGGCCTTCAGCAAGCACCTTTTCATTTAAGCACAAATAATTAAAAATGCTTTAATTATCATTTTTTTTATACTGCAGATGAATGATTCATTTTATTGATCTTTGCTTCACTTATTTTCATGCATTTTCATCAAGGTGAAGTCCTGCAAATAGCAAACACCTGACAAAACCACCATTTTTAAATTCCTTGCTTGGACAAAACTGGCCCATTTAGCACAAATATTTCAGTACACTAATTCTGCCACAATAAAATATCCTAAAGCATTAGATAATTGCTTTTGGTGCATGAAAAAGTCCAGCTTCATCCGTCATTTTTTTGTATTAATTTGAGCCACATTTTTCCAAAATTTGAATGAATCTGCTCAAAAATTGGGAATAGGAGCACAAAAATAGCGATTTCAATAAGATGCCATTTCCATAGTAACCAATGTAATTTGACAAGTTACATTTTTTCTGTAATTTTGTCTTATCATCCATGTGGAATGTCATTCGTTATGTAAACTGGTTTCCTTCCAATATTTTCAACAATCTTTTTTCTCCCCTTAACATACTAAATGGAATGCATTAAGAATCTGAAATGAACATTGTAATGCTGATAGAACAATCCCTAGTAATAATTGAAAGCATTCTTTGCATCTATACCAAAAATGATTGTACAAAGTGTTTTTTTCATGCATGAACCTTGCCCTTCAGCCTTTGCTTACTCATAATGCTGGAGAGAGGACTGAAGGGTGGGGCCTTTTCTGTGCATTTTGCAGTCTTGTGACCACTGAGTCAAAGCTCCTTTGCAGTACAGCATCTAAGTAGCTCAATGAGGTAACCAAGGATACCTTGAGATCAACAGTGTGGTACTTTGATGTTCTTAGTCTGATTGTACCAAAGGTACATGGCATCACAGTTTGGTTTGTCAGCAAGGTTAATAAACACAATTCACAAAAAATAAATACATAAAAATAATTTGCTGTTAGCTCCCATGCTGTTTCCCATCTTAGCATGTGCTCAGGAGATTGAAACATTTTGCATTCTAAAGACTATGATATCAATGTGCCCTTAAGTGATTATTTGTTTTCATCTTTGAAAAATGAATTATTGACCTTTATCTTTACCAACTAAAAATTCAGTGAAACAGGGAGAACCTGGATAGATCGATGTTCACTGTCCTCTTGTTCTTGGAACAAAGTTCCTCCAAAACACTAAGGACGCAAGTTCAAACTTAGAATAGTCTTGGTTCATAGAAATGCTGCCCAACCAAATGTTGGCAGTCATGTTGTCATGAATCAACTGTTCACCGATGAATAACATATTTGTTTAGCTACTACAATGTCAAGGGGTGAGGTTATTTGGGATTCCAATATTGGACCTGATCAGGATTAATCAAGATCCAGAGCTGGACCAGACAGCTTTTTGCCATGCGGCAACGTCTCGTTCCCCTCTGCTAGCATTTAGGACACACCCAAAATTATTTTGCCTTCAAAGTTTTTGATTTTTCACCCTGTAATGAAGCAGCTGTAATTTGGGGGGGAAGTGTCAACCCTAAAATTAGCAACTGATTTACTCCCAAAGTTCAGATGTGATGAAATACTGCCAGTCCTCCTATTTTAATTGATTAATTGGTTTATGCATATCAGCAGCAACCACACTCATCATCTTATCCATATTCCTTGTAAGCTTGACATCATAAAGGTTAGAGGCCTGGTACGGGCAGAATGGAATTAGACAGGAGAACGACCATTTTATTTTGGCTTTGACATGCACATCTGTCACAAGTAAATGGCTTATGCAGACCATTGGACGGAGTTAATGCCAGGTCCATTGAATTTTACTACACTTATCCCCCATAGGAGGCCATGCAAACCTGTAAGCATTAGTAAACTGCTCACATTCACTCATTCTAGGCTTTGAAAGGGGAGCCTTCATGACTGCTAATTTGGTATTGCCTTTATCTCCAGCAAGGAGAAAGCAAAAAAAAGGTATTCTCAGCCTCCTCTCATCCCTGTCAATAGTACAGATAAAGCATTCAACAATATAAGAATTTTCAAAAAACATGTCCTGTGAATTTTTTTTTTTTTTAATATTGATGTGCTAAGTGCTGTCCGTGGTGAGGAAAGACTGAACCATTTACTTCATCGCAATCAGCCTGGGACAAAATTTAAGTGCAATAGCCTAGTTTTGGTTTTGAGCTTAAAAAAGAGGTTTGAGGATTCAGTTACTCCTTAAACTTGCAATTTCCACCAGTCATCAACTTGGTGGGGGGGGGGGGGGGGGGGGCGCATGCTCACCTGAGATAATACCCCTTTCAGGTAAAATGTTTGTCTTTGTTGCAGCTGGATGCATGACTTGACATGTATTAATCAACACTCTTGAAAGACTAAATAGCTAATTAGTCTAATTAGTTGCAAAATGCTCCTCCTGCTGTTTTTTTTTTATTAGTACCATTATTAGTAATTGTATTAGTATTACTGTTCCAGCCTTTTGTTGCCTCTCTCCCAACTTTTTTGAGATGAGTTGCTGCCATCAAATTCAAAATGAGCTGATATTTTTCATGGAAAAGGTAAAATGTCTCACTTTCAACATCTGATATGTTGTGTGCTATATTTTGAATGAATTGTGGGATTATGAGATTTGCAAATCATTGCATTCTGTTTTGATTTACAAGTTACACAGTATCCCAACTTTTTTGGAATTGGGATAGTACAATTAGTAAATTTCATACAGTTTACAGTACGATACTGCGACTATATCAGCTGATCCCATCAAATATGAGCAGGTTGAAGGATTCGCTGATCAGGATTGTCATTTATAGCGGATTGTCTGAGCCTTTTGAGAGGTTTTTGTGTCGCCTGCAAAGCATAGCGGCACATAGGGATCACTTTGTCCGGCATCTGTCTGTCCGTATGTCTGTCTGTCTGTGCAGTAGTCACACTTTCATTTGGTAGTCACACAAAATGCAATACAGCAAGGCTTTTAAAGAGGTTGAGGGGTTTTCATGGTTTTTCATAGGGCATGACATAGCCGCTGTAAGAAAGAGCAAAATACTCAACCTAAATTGCTTCAATTGAATACCCAGCAGTGTTAACGGGTTATTTGTCAAATTAAATACAAATAAATTATGCGTGGGACACTTTGGCATCTGATAAGTGCTGAAATATAATGTAAATCGTGCAGAGGAAGGCTTTTTTGCACAGATAATTCGGTAGCCTACTGCATAATGCGAATGTCTTAAACATCTGTAGAGTCCAGTTCTTCCTGGGAAATTTGCCACTTTTATCCCCCCGCGCAGCCCCTGTCCCCCACAAAAAAACTTTTTTTATATTCACTGTGGTTTCCTTCCAGTAATCTTATCATGTTATGTACGGCTATATTAGTCAGGCCTAAATTGGCCAAGTTCAATCACAATTCATGCTGACTTCCACGATGGCACTGTTATGCGTTTAAGCACTGACATACAGAATATGTGGCCACTATGAGTCTGACATTACAGACTTTTTAAAAATCATAATGTTGAATAAAGAAATTGCAAAATAATTCCCAATTGCACCCTATTCCATCTGTGTCCAGCCAAATGATAAATTAACTCTCTCTCTCTCTTTCTCTCCTGGACAGCACTTGGACGGATACTTCTAAACCCAACAGATCATCATGTCAGCAGGTAATTATTTGTTTACACTTCTATAAGAGGTTTATTATTCTCAACAGTGAAATATCTCACTGTACTTTACTCATTCGTGTCAATCTTATAATATGTCACCCCCATGTTAATTTCATGGTCATATTCAAAGTACTATGACAAGGCTTCTGTTCCGCTATTTTAGAACAATTGTTCCCAACGTTGGCCCAGGGGACTGATTTTGTATGGTGGTCTAGGTTACAAATTTTATGTATAACTGTGCATGTACATTATATATGTCAAAAGACAGAACTTTGGTATATGTCTGGGAATATGGAATATTAGGTTTGTGGAAAATTAGCTCTTAAGAGCACCACCTTTGGTCAGATAGCTGTCCATCCAGGATAGAACCAAGCTAAACTCTTCATATTTAGAGAAACCTAGATGTTTGCATCACAATTCAAAAACTATTTATTTGGTACACTCCTGGGGATGGCCAGTATTTGTATCCAGCCTACAGCGCCCCTGGGGGCAAAATTTTCCAATGTTTGATGATGAGTATCATCTACACCGAAAATACTACCGTTGATATTTTACTAATGTTGTAGTATACCCCAAAGGGACTGTGTATCCAGAAAATTTCAGATCTCTATCTTGCTGGGTAAACAAAATAATGCCACCTAAACATCGGCATATTCTGCTATGAAATGGTCTATTTTGAGTTTTCCTCTGACTTTGGCTCCATCTAGCTTGAATGTGCAGATACTACCAAAGAAATGCTTCGTATTCCCTAAAATAGTGCTTCAAGTGCACAACAAACAGCATTTACCCTTGCAGTGCAAATCTGGGTTACAGAGAAAATATATCGCAAATGTGCAAATTAATTTTGACCATCTTTCTGGCCGTCATGCACAAACACAGCAAGATACCAAGGTACTTCTCACTGAAAATGATAGTCTTGTGAGTAAACACATAATAAACCATTCTAGTTTGGTGTATGTCTGGGATATTATTGTATTCCCATTTTCAATTTTTATTGTTATTTCTCAAATAAATCTGGCTCGATAACGTAGTTATCCAACTTGGCGCTGATGTGGAGCTGAAGTCTAACCAGACTTGAAGTGTCACAGGTCATGATAAAAGTAACATATTTGGTACTGTGGTACTGACCCTAAAGTCATTGATAGTTGATGTAAAATGTGGTGTCAACAGCAAAACTGATCTACTTAGGTGGCTTCCAGGTGGCGCTATTGGCAGGCAAAGTGAGATACGGACTTAAAAATGTGGCTTTTTCTGTGAGACACCCATATCTACCTATATGCCAAGTTTCATTCAATTCCAGGGGGGTCAACTGTGCACCAAGTGTCAATTTCTCAAAACACATTATTGCAAAATCAAACCATTTTAATGCAAAATGAATAAACGTTAAGTCAGATTTATGCCATGTGAATGCAAAGAAGTCCTAGCAAAGAAATTTGAAAGAACTTAAATCACATGTGTTCAGCAAGCTTGTGAAGGTGGAATGGGACAGAGGCCCAGATGCGACACAGGATAGGGGTTTTTAAAGCCACCCATGAAACGCGACTGACCACTCCCTCCTGCTGAATCAGGAGTGAACCAACAGATGTCTGCGAGCAAAGACAATGCTCCAACAAACAAGACCTGCTGCAGGACAGGACATTTGCTCTGACGAACAGGACGAAAAATTGGACGGACAAACAATAAATAGAACGGACAAACACCATATCCTTTAGTCTTTAAAGGAGTTTACTCTGACTAAATGGTAAGGGCTTCGTAGTCCTCACAAGAGAGACACAAAAGCACCAGACAGTGCAAGAGGAGCTTCTAATATGGTCTCTCCACAGCTGCAAGCAATAAGCAATCAACCACCTGATCAGAGAGCAGGATTGACCCCAGGTGGTGAAGAGAATGTACAGCAAGCAGCAACCCTCCAAAACCATGACAAACCTACATTGGAATGGAGGGCCAAAACTGCCAACATAAAAAATAAAGAAATTAATAAAATAACTCTATAAATAAATACATGAAAATGTAAATGAGGAAATGTGGAAATAAAAGGCTCAATTATTAAATTAATATTTGGGTCAATTTGAAAATAAATAAATATGACGCATAAATAGAAAAAAAAATTACATTTATGTATTTATTTGTCAAATTACTTTTGTATTAATTTATTGTTGAATGTATTTCCCGATTTATTCTTTTTTGATTACATTTATTTCTGTGTTTATTTATTTCCTTATTAAAACATTTCCTATTTATTAATTTTCCTAATTCTTTATTTCTGCTTTTATTAATTTTCCTAATTCTTTATTTCTGCTTTTATTCATTCCTGTATATCAAAGAGGGGGCATGTCTTGACTATTCAGACATTAGCAATCAAACCTACACAATGTGGTGCTGGATCAATGGTCACAATTATGACCACTGAGAAGTCTGAGAAGGCTATATCCTTGTCAATGCCAGCTGCTAACCTGGCCAATGATAAGCTGGTGATGGGAACTAAGAAGCCGACTACTCATTCGATCAGGGTGGTAACTCATGGATCTAATATAGTGACCCCCTGAGACGGCCACTGGCTCAACTAGTTAGTAAGCACTAGCAATTCTAGCTGAGGCTAGCAACTTATAGGATCGGCTACTGGCTTCAGTGAAAACTGGCACACTGAGGTCAGCAACCCACTGGCCCAGTTAATGGGCTGGCTGGTAATTAGCACGTCAACCATAGGCTGCTGGACTGGGCGGTAACGAGCACACAACAACCTACAGGCTACTGGCTTGGCTCATCATTAGGCTCCACAGACAGCAATGTGTAGCGACTCATCCTGCCCAAGAAAGAAGCAACTTTGTGAGCTTGCAAGCTACTTCCATCATCAGTGAAGTAGCCAAAAAAATTTATTGAACAAGTTTTAACAGCTTCTGGATGCAGTCTGATGAAATGTACTACACAGTATTCAGAAACTGATGCAAAAACCTGTTTTTCCTCTATAAATAAGATGCTGAATTAAAAACAACTTTTTCTAAGAACTGGAACAAAGCATTCTGTCTTCTTCGTATCCGGATGCAAAGTCAACTGCGAAGACAAAGTTTTGTTTATGCTGCGGCTACGGATACAGATATCCATATCAATAATCCTTGTGCTAAAGGTACAAAGCCATATCAATAGCCAGCATCCCAAAGCTACGGATGTCATTTCGATCTCACACCTGGGTGTCATAAAGCGACATTTGGGCAGATGCCCTAGGCTTCAGACTACATTCGAGAAGTGAGACCTTTTGCATCAGTTTTGATGACATAGGTAAACCCATAGACTTCGATACGATACAAACAGTATTTGACCACATTCACGAGTAAACATGACAAAAAGATGGGCATGACAGGAACCAAACTTACACGTCTCCACATACATGAAAGTCGCTCTAGCCGGTACCCAACCACTCTTGATGCAAAATTAATGATCTAACTTGTATTTGTACCCCTAACGCTAACCCCAATCCAAATCCTAAACTTAACCAAGTAGTTTTGGCGCTAACCTGTAATCCTAACCCTAAACATAACTAGTAATTTTAGTGCCTAAACCTAACCTTGGCCCTAAATCTAACCCTAACCGTAGATCTAACCAAGTAAATTTAATGCATAACCTAACCTAATGCATAACCTAATTTACAACGGTCCAATACAGACGTCCGCATATTCAGACTGAGATATACGAGGTACGGGTGTACGTACCTCTAGCCCCTTCCTTTGTTTCATTGTTAAGAAAGACCATTAAAATGCTACATTTAAACTTGCTTTTTTAATGGTTCATTAGATCTGCATTGAACTACATCTAATTTGAAGTTTTGTTAAAATGGCAATTGATTTCAGTATAAACATAGTATTATCTTGGCAAGTATAATCTGAAATGTCGGCTAGTTAAGCACACAATTCAGCGCATTTTGAAGGCAAGTCATTTTTGTACACATGTAAAGGATGCTATGCTTGTTCCATACTGCTTATAAATTGTCTGCAAAGAAAAGTCAGAGACAACAGAGGAGAAAGAATGTTTTTGGTTTAATTCCATATCTTCATAAGAATTTTTAAAAAATTATACATCTGGAAGTTGATCAGACTGCATACAGAAGATGATAAAACTTGTGCATGTGTACATTGAAAATTTGGACTATTTTCTGATTCTATCAATAGAAAATGGGTTTTGAGATAAAGACGTCATTTTCTAGGATAACAATGCAGATCGACTAGCTTTTCTTTAGGAAAATGGCCAGCAAACAATCCGGATCTCAATCCAATCAAGATTTATGGTGGGAATTTTTGAAATGACAAAGCCCCATTCTAAAAAGCTGATCTGTCAACCAGTGGCGGCTTGTGAATTCGCCCTCCAGGGGTGCTCTGCCGGCGGGGCGGTAGGGGGGCGGCCAGGTAGGCGCGGCAGTGGATCACTCCCTCGGCCCCCGGAAGTCATCCATTTAAATTACAATAACAGAAACTCAGAAAACTCAAAATTATCTGATCCGGTCAGTTTTCATTAATAACGCATTCATGTCAACTCTCACGCATTTGGCATGAGTTTAAGTGGCATTTTTACGTTCCTCAGCAATTATTCTGTCAACGCGTAGCTAGTCATTAATTAATTACATTAATGACCAGTCATTAATTTTAAGGGATTGTTTGAGCTTCCCCTATTGCCAGTTCACGAGCCGCCGCTGCTGTCAACCACTATTCGAGAAAGTTGGAACCAACTTCATGTAATGGTCCAGTCCAGGAATCAAGTGCGTAATCAGACGTGCAATCCTACTGACTGTTTGTTGACAGCAATATGGTACAAGACAGGGATGGAAACTTTGAGAGGATAAGTGGGAATGGAACTCCAGATAATAAGACAGAGTTCAACACAGATGTTATTGGCTAAGCTGAGCTGCAGTGGCTGGCCAGTGTCCGATTAGCTGCCAGATGTTTTTTAGGCTTCGCCAGCGATAAACTGCTCCAGAAGAGGAGGTTACTTGACAGGCACGCGGTTTCTGTCCTGGACCCAGTTCAGGGTTGGAAGCTTGTTCCTAACAAAGTTGACAAAGAGAGCAGATTTTGGAGGGTTAAAAAGAACGTGGTCCCAATCCTGGACCCTGATCAGGACTGCAAGGTTGTTCTTGAAATTGATAACCAGGCTTGAGTTGATTTAACTTGAACCCGACCCCAACTCTGGACCCTGATTAAGATTGGAATTTTAGGCTAGTTGTGGGAAGCAAGACAAGCTCAATCGAATTATGAACTCTCATATAGATTAACCAATGACTCTTAAAAGATGCCATCCAGGTACGCCTCCTCATTAACATGTGGGTGAAGAAGTACAGAAAAAATTTTTTTTATTAAAATAAAAAAAAAAAAGAGACCCTCTCTTTGGAATGCGGTAACGTTTATCTTGCACTTGGGTGAATTAATACGAAGGACTATTCCAGTTTGGTCAACCTAACACAGAATCCATACATGCCTCCTTTCAGGTGGTCTTTTTGGGGTCTGTGTGTAACGCGAACTCCCACAGGACTTTAAATCCTGGCCCACCAAAGCCCATTAATCCAGTGATTCCCAAACTACCAGGTGGTTATAATTGGTGGCCAGGTGTCTGGACTCTCACCAGTTACAAGCCGACTGATTCAGCTCAGTCTCAATTTGATCAGTTAGCAATAATTTGCCTCCATAAAACAATCCACAGTCCCCGAGTCCAAAAACACCTCCACAGGAATTATCTGTCTACCCACAGTTAATTTTACAGGAATCAGGTTTGAAAGGGAGTTTGGGTCTGTCCCTCTAGCGCCCCCTAAACAACTAGAGGGACTTCCCGTTTCCCTTTAGATCAAGGCAGTGTGGGCGAATATGTCCTGGTTTGTAGCAGTGATAGCAAATAATTGGTTTACGAACGGCCTACGAGCCCGGCTCACATAGGAGCCATCGACCTGCATATGTTCCCCAGGAGCAGAAATTTCACTGGGTGGAAAAGGAGTTATAAGTTTACTAAGAGGAAGATTAGCCCCGTTGTCAGCGAGAGCCAAAGCAGTACGTTTTTCTCTGTTGCGTTCACAAATTTGATTATCAATTATTTGATAATCAGCAGCGCGAACCAACAAATCCAAAGAAGTACAGGGTTCTAATGTAGCCAGAGTGTCCTTCACCTCCTCCGCCAAGGCATGAACAAAAACAGTCATTAGAGGCGCCTCTGGCGCTCATCTTTGTAGCTAGAGAGCGAAAGGCTATAGAAAACTCAGCAACGCTCTCGGAACCCTGTCTAAGCTGCATGTGTGTAGCCACATCTTGCCCACGCACATCTTAATCAAACACCGATGCCATCTCCCCAACGAGAGTCTCCACTGAACTCATGACAGGTGAATTAGTTTGAATAAGAAGCCCGACCAAAGTAAGGGCTCTGTCAGTCAACAGAGAGAAAATAAATGAAACCCGAGACTCTTCATTTACAAAACGCGAAGGCTGAGCTTTGAAAAATATTTCACACTGGGTGATGAAATCTTTACATTTCCCTGCCTCGCCTCCATATCATGGAGGTAGCTGGAGCTTTGGCTCACAGGGGGAAGTGAAGTGTTTGTGCAACATTCTGTGTGATTTGAGTGGACAAGGGTTGAATACTCTCAGTGAAACTTAACTGGATGCTCTCCTGTTTTTGTAAAGCCTCGTCCTGATGGCAGACTCGCTCCTGTCGACTGGTAAAGGAGAATTCCGGTGTGAAATTGACTTGGGGTGTATTGAAACATGATAATGAGTACTAACTTTTGTCGAATACCCCACCTCCGTACGCACGCATCTTTCCTAAATAAATGGATTTTTAGCCGAAGCTCCCAACAGGCTTATAATGGTTGTGAATCGGGCATCGCGTTGCCATCATTAACAAGGCTTAAAGTAGCTCCACACTTCATCGGTTGAATTCCGAGGGCCCTGACATTTAAAACGAGGCACTGAGAACTCTGAAAATGCACACGTAGTTCATTAAAAAAGACTATTTATGCAAACAATACCAATTTCCAGTCGCCTCCATCTTGAAAGTCACGATAAGCCGATTGACGTGCACGAACGAATAGGAAGAATAGGGGAACAGATTGCAATCCATTCGTTCATGCTAGTCAATCGATTAATTATGAGTTTCAAGATGGAGGCGACTGGAAACTACATCGAGGTATTTTTTGCATAAATAGTCTTTTTTAATAAACTACATGTGCATTTTTTTTCGTTGTTAGGTAGACTACATATCAGAGAAATGCAGCAATGCTCATCATTCTTCTTCAAGCAGGCCTAGAGAAGTTTCAGTCTGCATTTTGTCATTTGCTGTGACATGACTTTGGAAATGTGTTCAGCTACCTGTGTTACTGAGGCAGTGGAGGCTTTGATGGGGCTACTGTAGCATTAGGGGACATCAAATATGGATGAGGATGGAGGAAACGTTACTGCCCATTTCTTATTAACCTCGTGTCCTGTTTCTTGTCTCCTCCACTCCTTTCCTCCCATCCTTCACCTCATACTTCTGAGTAGGAAGGGAGGGAAGGAAGGGAGGAGAGGTTATGAGTAAAGGAAACACCTTGGGAATGCAGCCATTGAAACATGAGAAAAGTCGTGGACATAGCCCTGACCTAATATTAGACAGCCTACCAGCTGATGAGCATGGGGTGGCATGGCCTTGGAAAAAAAAAAAAAAATCAAATATAAATAATTAATTAATTAATTAAAAAAAAAAATGTGTGTGTGTGTGGTTGATAAGAAAGAGTGAACGAGAGATGGCACACAATTTCAGCACCACAGAACAGAGTGAGGCAGATAATTGCCCAACCCACATAAGCAGAGACACAAACCTCATAAAACTTACGGACCCACAGACCCATATATGGGCCAGTAAAATGCAGCTGCTGTATTCAAACATGGAAATTTAGGCCTTTGAAATTTCAACGGAGATCCCAAGGTTTCTTACAATCCCAAATATCTCTTGCTGAATTACAGGAACGTGTGTAAATTAATGCGCTAGATCTAGATATTTTCCATTTGATGTCATGCTGTTGCCATGGACATATGGTGTCATTTGTCTGAACATTTCTCTTAATGTAAGTGTGATGTAACTTCAGTGAATCATTGCAACCAGGATATACAGCAGGTATTGAATAAAAAAAGTTGTTTTTTCAACTTAGGGTTTCCCATCAGTAGGCTCTAAATGAAAAGTTAAAATTCACGAGGGTAAGAAATCAAGCCCAAATTTACATAGACCCTTTACATATGCAAAACCTGTTAGCACATGCAAAACTAACAACATGGTCAATAATTGGTGCAAAACTAATTCAATGGCCCATCATTGTGCATGTTATTGGTTTAGCCAATGCGAAAAAGGTTTTGCAACTTCTAAAGATCTTTGGCCCGAGTTCCAAATGTCTCAGTTCAAGTGGGTTGGGCATTTCTCTGATGCTTGCCCAGGCTATTTTAGGTTATGGATACATGCATCATGATAGTATCATTTTAGACTTCACAATTTATTAATTTATTTATTTATTGCAAAATCAAAGACACAATTTGGGGGGAAATAAACACAAAATTCAAAGGTTTAGACTGGCTTATGTTCTTGTCCTCTGTTTTTAGAGAACGATAAGTGCTTTAACTTCTAGGAATAAACTCACAGTGCACATGGTTAAGTAACTAGTCACAAGTTAAAATACAACACATGTCCCAGGATGGTGCTCGCAATTTTGGATTGCTTAAAAATCATACGCGGAAACATAAGCCCTACTGACACTTTTGAAAGACTTACAGCCAACAATTATTTCCATTTTCCTAAAAGAGAATTAAAAATAATAAAAAAAGTTTGGGACGCACTGGACAGAGAGGTAAAGGGGGCAGCAATGCAAAAATCCCATCATATTTGTGCGAATTTCTGCAATCATGCTGGACTGAACGCTCGGAGCAATTCGACTGCGGTAGAAGGGGGAAAAAAAAGCACGCTCATTCACTTCACTTGAACATTTTTAACATGACATAACATAACATGAATGGCCGTTTAGCCCAACTACGCTCGCCAAAATCTTGATCATTTTGTTATTCTGATGAAATTAAAATTTAGATTTTTCTTTTTTTTATACTTTTGGAAATTAAAATGTGTTCATTTTGTCCTATTTATCCCCAATCTGATTTCTTGACGTGGGAGTGTCCAGACTTTAAACTGATACAATTTATGGAGAGGCAATCTAAGCCTAGGCAGAGGCACTCCACACAAGCCGAAGGGATGTCTGCTTATTTTACTCCAGTTTATAAAGCTTTTAATGGAGGACATACCGCGTCTGAGTAATTACAAAATGACCCCATGCCGTATCAAGTTTTTTGTTGCTTGTCTTTTGGAAAAGGTGTAGGATGAATGCATTGTGGTTAACAACCGTTTCCATGGCAAAGTGGTGCGTGTTTTCTTAGTCATAAGACGACAAATTGCAAGAGTGCTTGAGGTTAAGTACAGCGAACCACAGTCGGCGATGGGACACTGCTGTTCATCGACCGCGTCAGTTCATCCATCTGCAGGTAGCCCAATGTTACGTGGCATTGGATGCATCGATATCATTTGCGCAATAGTTTCTGGTCACGGCAAGACCTTGAAACGTAGAACTATTTTAGCTTCAATCTTAAAATTAAATTAGCTTAAATTGTCACCGTGATTTTTTATTTCTTTTCTCCCCAAATTTAGTAATTCTGTTAATCATTGCTGCTGACTTCCTGGGTACTTTCGCGCGAATCGAAAAACATATAGTTTGCAGACAGATTATTTCCTCTTTATTGGGATAAACATGGAACCCAGTTCGACAATAAAATTGGCCCCAGTCTGGCTTTCTAATTTGTCATAACCGATTGAGCGTATGTTGGAATTAGTCTTCGAGTCCACGGACGCACAGTGCGTAGTTAACAAGAATCGTCTTGTGGACGATTCGTGTTTGAATTTTTACCGGAGTTTGAGTGGAGGGAACTAACGTCGCGCCTCCTTTATATTCAGCAGGTGCATAAAAAAGTGAATTGCCCTCACACAGCCTTATGTATTATTTTGCTTTCAGATAAATTGAAGGGAACCAAGATCATCTTTGTCGTGGGTGAGTCCAAATAATTTGCGAGTCCTTCTTATTAGTTTGTTTTTCAATTTTTGTGAATTTTTGTTGCAACTTCTGAAGCGAAACATGATGTAGGAAAGTTATATTCTTGTTCACAAATTGATCAATAATGGTGAATTAAGACAGGTACGTGTGTATCGCGTGTAACTGACTGTGACTATCGGATCTGTCATTGGCAAGATGTGATGTTACTGGGAATATGCCATTCTAGATGTTTAGTGCATAGAACTCTTTAGGGGGGGTCATGGTCACAATTATGGTGTTTGAAGGGATTTCCAGTCATACGGCAGAGGAAATATGCTCAATTTAATCAAGTCATTAAATTGATCTGTAAACAGATGAAATGCTTACTCCATTTACATTTACTTGAAAGCTGACTCTATTCCAAATGGCTACACGCTTCTATTCACAGGTGGGCCTGGTTCAGGAAAGGGCACCCAGTGTGAGAAGGTAGTGGCCAAGTATGGCTACACCCACCTGTCCTCCGGTGACCTGCTCCGAGCTGAGGTCGCCTCTGGGTCTGAGAGAGGCAAAAACCTGTCCGCCATTATGCAGAGGGGAGAGCTGGTCCCACTGGTGAGCAAACCTGTCGTTTAATAATGACACCTCACCATCTGGGTTTCTGCATCAGTCTGGACCATTCACGGGGTCAGTTGGCGTCTATTTGCCGCTAATAAAAACAGGCTAAAATGCACATCATGCCCCTCAGCAAACTGGACTCAAAATGTGCCGGTGGTTTTTTTTTTACCCTTCCTGTGGTTCTATTTATATTGTTTCAAAGTAAGTTTTCAAGTATTGTGCTGCGTTAGCAATGAAGTGGTGCATATGTATTGTCGTGTCCCATGGCGGAAGAACACAATCTGTACTGTTTTTCAGAGGCATTTCAGGTTACTGTGTTTTTGTCATGTGACAGTCCCTTTGTTTCTTCAGGAAACGGTACTGGATATGATTAAGGAGGCCATGATTGCCAAGGCTGACGTGTCCAAAGGCTTCCTGATAGATGGCTACCCCCGCGAAGTGAAGCAGGGAGAAGAGTTTGAAAAGAAGGTATATATGCACATAGAAAGCGAAGAGGGCAAGAAAAAAAAAGATTGATAATAAATGTTCACTGATGTGCAAGCCAGTTGTGCCATGGGCACTAACACATTCCTATACCAAGGCAGATGCTGGATTTTGAACTTAAACGCCGGTAACAATCAGGGAAGCCTCCTCTTTGGCCCTGAAAACATGATGACCTTAATTTACAAAAACGATTTGAAGCATGAATTTTGATCAGTGTTTCTCAAACTTTATTTGGACAGGGAGGGCCCAGTAATGCTTAACCCTCTCAGGGACCACTTAAATCCAATTAAAAAAAAAAAAAAAGTAAATTAGTATACAAAAGAAGAGAGATGGACTTTACGGACTGGATTCTTGATAGGCTGCCAAACTTTTATAATCAAAAATTTATCATCAGTTCAGCAATATGTATCGTTTACTTTAATTGATCACAAATATAACATTCAGGGATGGTGTCAGGGAATCTCAAAAAGCAGACTAGCCAAATGGGGGAAAAAACAGTAAAAAAGAAATAGTCCCCGATGGCTTTAATTGCATGGATGATCTTCACAGATGTTTGCTCTGGCAACAATTTACAAGATATGTAATATGTACTGAGTGTAAATGAACATGCAGCATTGCTGCACTGGGTACGTCAGCAGTCTCATCTAATTGCAAGGCAAAATACTTTGATTTCAGTCCTTTTTCAAGAGCCTAATATCAAGCTGCCATATCTTGGATTTTTACGGATTAAGCATTTAAGACACAGCAGCTGAACCAAAGGCATCATGGCATGAATGCTACTGATGGCTTCACTGGCTGTTCACCCATCATGAATGGAGCTCTGGATTTTGAGATGTGACTGGCGAGAAGCTGAGACATTTAGCCTTACTTATATTTCATTTTCAGTTTAGTTAGTTTGCATAACTTTTCACCAAATGTCAATGCATTTCTGATGGCTTCGTTACTCAAACAGACCTGACAGATGGCACTTATCTTTAAGTTTTGGCAGGCAGCCACCATATGAAGCCTAATTGTATGTTTGCAAGGTCATATCTGTGTTTGAAAGGGCTATTTTTTTGATGCAGATTAATCGCTTAGTTTTTTTGGATCATTGCTGGTTACCATTGTTGTTTCATGAAAATAAATGTCCAGATGTTATTGCTCAGACCTAGCTATGGCTAACACAAAAGGAAGCAAAATTCGAACATTCGCAAACTACTGGACGTGGTGACGGTACGTCAGTCAGAGAGAGTGATTGTCGTGGCAATATAGAATGTTTGCTGCAAATGCTGCTGTCTGCCGTGTAATGTTGCTGATCGCACATGCAAAATCACTGGTGAGGAGATGGAATTTTGAATGATCTATCACAAAGAATATACATTCGCTGCAAATTTTATTTTATGGAAATGGGTTTGCGGCCCTCCAGCCACTCCTCCACGTGCTGGTCAGCAGCCTATAGCTTAAGGGACATTGACTTAGACCACAGCATATTTTTCTACTTTACTTCTGTCCATCTTAGAGGTGCTCAAGCCCACAGAAATTGGAGGAATTTCTGAATGCTGCTGACACAGGCCTTCAGTTTTGTACTTTAGTCTTAACTTGCACTTGTTGGTGCATTGACAAAAGTGTGATAACTGTGAACAATTTTCAGAGGTAGTCTGGAGTCGATGTATTATATTACAGTAAGTATAGAAGCTTGCTGGTTATTGGGGAAGTGTCCTTTATGCACATAGATTTCTTCAGAGTCTCTGAATTTTTTAATGAATACTCTGGACCCTGGAAGGTGAAGACCCTAAATTGCAAGCCATCATGCTGTGAGAAACATTGTTCCTAAACTGTTGCAATATATGCTTAGCTCAAATTTGTGAACCTGGAACTACCCTTGCTTGTAAACAACCAAGTCCTGGGTGGATGTTTATTTTATAGCCAAATAGGATGGCATCACCTCTTACCTATTAACCTGGTTACCTATGGATTGTTCCAAACAAATGTTTTTCAAACATTCATCAGCCTTTCTGTCCCAGCTGTCCAAGCTGCCCCTGTCCCAGCTTGGAATGTGTTGCAGGCGTAAAAAAGTGGAATTAGGGTATGTTTAAAAATATCAATAAAGTTGATGAGGTAAACCTTTGAAATAGTTTGTTTGCTCAGTTTTCAATTAAATAAAATGAATTACATTTTTTATTAGCACATTACACATTGTCCCAAATTTTTTAGATGTGAGAACATGGTTTGGAAAAATGAGTGCAGTAGTGTTCGAGACTTTTCGAATCTATGCCAAGGTGCATTGAAGCGGTCTATTGCGCAATTCTCTTTTCTGTACATAAGTCCCACACATTCAAAAAACAAAACTAATAACACTTTTGAAAATATTTTCAGCACAATTGGTGTTCTGATAAGACATGGAATAAAAAGCCATCCAGTTCAGCCTTTGGATGACTATTCTGTCAGAGCAGGTTAACATGGGGTTTTTTTATCTTTAATTTGGCAGATTGGGGCCCCCTCTTTGCTCCTGTACATTGATGCCAAGTCTGAGACCATGGTGAGCAGGCTGATGAAAAGAGGAGAGACTAGCGGTCGGGCTGATGACAATGAGGAGACCATTAAGAAGCGCCTGGATCTGTACTACAAAGCCACAGAGCCAGTTATTGCTTTCTACGAGGGCCGCGGCATTGTGCGAAAGGTGAGCTAGCAGAATGCAGGAGGCTTCTGGATCATTCCATAAGCACTCATTATTCGGTCGGCTATGTTCTGAAGCAGACCAGCAACAGCTTATTGCTCTAGCACATCACCAAGAGAAAACCCTACATGCAAGAGAATCCTATACACAAAGCTGGAATAGTACCCAAGCCGTTTTCAACATGATCATGTGAAGTGATTCTTTTGACGCTGGTCCTGTAAAGGACAAAGAACAACCTGACATGAAGAAAATGCTTGCTCAGCAGGCACAAAAATAGTCCAGTTATAAGAACCTCCTGAGGGATGATAAATCCTTGGAACAGGTGCTTGTGTGGGTTCATTCACATTGAGTGGCCTGTCAGTTCGCACAGAAATATAGCTTGCAACTCTGTGACTATAACCCTTGAATGGCCTCGGAAACTACTGAATGCCAAATACTTTGTCCCTGTTATGATAGAGGCAGAACTAATGTACCTTCAAAGTGTTAGAAGAAGCCTTCCGCAAGATAATATAGTTCATACCGTACACTGGGAAGAATCTAGCACAACTCTGAAGCAACCTTTTCTAAAACAACAAGTCTGTGGGGACTTGTTTATTACATTTTTTAGAGTCCAAAAAACAGCTAAAAATACCATAAAATTACTCCAGACAGCTCCTGCTGCATAATCCAAGTGTCCTGAAGCCATATGATTGCAGTATGACTGCATAAGACCTGTATTACTCCATCATATCATGCAAATCTTCACTGGAGCCTTTGTTTTCAAAAATGTTTCACAATTGTGGTACTCAGCATTGTATTACAGGTGTACTTACACTCTGCATGACAAGAACTCTCAACCTTTGAGCACACTACAAAAATGTGAAGGTGAATGTTCATTAGTTGCCAAGTCAGAGCCCTGATCTAAAACCAATCTTACATTTATGCGTTGACTTGTAGGGAGCAGTCCATTGACACTCTCCACTAAATTTGACTTAACTTGAACAATTCGGCAAGGTAGAATGGATATGTATTGTAATGGCTGGTGGAATACGGAGGCCAGGCGCAACAACCAGAGAGAGACAGAGAGAGTAGCACGGACACAGTACAAACACAGAGAATAATACAGACCAAACGAAAGTACTCGCGCTTCCAAAGGACGTAAAATAGTTCGAGCCACAGAAGCGAAGAGATATGGAAAAAGGAAGAAGAAACTCCAATAATTAGAAGATAGAAAGTCAAACAAAACCTGACTACGGATATCTTTGGCGATAGTGCTTAGCTACAAACAGAAACTCTAGCAAAGAGGCGTGGCGAACATCTGGCTTATATAAAATCTGGGGAAGCGCCGCCCCAATTCAGCCAGCTGGGTAAAGAATTTGATTGAACTGGAGTACGATATCATCCCGGGACAATAGCCACAAAGAAAGTCCAAAACACACGCACAAGCATCCAGAACCATGACATGTATTCCCAAAATTAGGTGCGCAAAGCTAGTGTAGACACATCAAGACAAACTGATTGTTGTTTTCAAAGCAAAAGATGGTTCTATTAAGTATTAAATCAGAGACTGATCACTTTTCCAACCTGTAGTTCTATTTTTTCATTTTGAATAAATTTTCAGAGCTTGGCCTTTTTTTGTTAGTTGAATGCTGTGAGGAAAAATGTGTAAATGAAGTCAGGAAAAAAAATACTTTGAATGGGTTTTGATTCAGGCTGCAAGACAAAAAAATAGTGACTTTTTCAGTGGGGTATTATGATTTTCTACAGGCATTGTCAGTGTGACCAGCATGTGTTCCATAACCTTTTGATCACTGTTTGATATTTCTGTCTCCACAGATTGACTCTGAAGGCACTGTAGACCACGTGTTCAGCCAAGTTGCCAAAGCCATCGATAGCTTGAAGTAAAGCCCTGCCCGCACAAGGAACTCTTATTTTTAAATTTCCAACCTCAATAGATCATGCTGTTGATTGCTAGCCAGTGGCTGTTTGCCAGGCCTTGAACAGACAAGTCTGCCTTAACCCACGCGTCACCTCCACATCTGAGCAACGTCGTTCTAACCTCCTGCCGTGGCCCCATCTCATCGGGTCACCAGTAAAGACTGATGCCTGTAGACCAGCCATCTGGCTATCATTGCCTGTTCCTTCTGCTCTTTCCTCTCATTCAGAAAACTTCTCCATCTCTGTTCTGTTTCTGCCATTAAACACCTCTTTCACAAATCTGTTTTATAACTGTGACTTCCTGGGTTTGCCTTTACTGGATGTATGTCTTAAAATGTACTAGATCGAAAGCTCCTCATTAACATGCATGAGAACCACAAATTTAAAGAAGAGAACACAACTTTAAAATGAAGAAAATGAACTTGCAGCAGAATGCAAAATTAATTTATTAATATGGAATTAAATTTGTTCCACCAGAAATTGAATTGAATTTTGGTTTTGAATTGAATTGAATTAGCTTTGAATTGAATTGAACCTGCTTTGAATCAAATTTTATCAGGTTTTGAATTGAATTTTGGGTTTGAATTGAATTTAATTGGCTTTGAATTGAATTTTATCGGTTTTGAGATTGAATGAACAAGGAATCTGAAACTGAATCCAATTATTTGTATTGAATTTAAGATAAAACTTGAAGTATTTCATTTAGTCCGCACATCCAAATTCAGTTCAGAAAATTCAAATTCAGTTCTCTAAATTCAAATTCAAGTTGAGTAACATCACATGAATGCTCATCACGAGCTGCAGCCCCGCCTCTGTCCCCCGTGGCCTGCCTTATTTGGAATGAGGTGACCTATAGAATGTCCGGGAAGCGCACCTTATGAATTCCAAACCCACCCAACTACACACCGAAAAACGTTTACCAAAACTTCAGCTCTTTATCAGTTTATTTGTTTGAGCTCATCAAATTAAACTTCAACAGTTAGCCCTGAGTTAGCCCAAGATCATCAGTAAATGCACTCGCTAATTTCTAGCGTTTCTTAGGCTTATAGTAAAAATGCTACCGTTCGTTACAATTGAGTCCCCTTTTTTTCTCCCAATCGGTATGTGTTAATATATTTAGCTGGCAAACCTACACGTTTAAGCTCGTGGGCTTCAAGTGTAACCTTACATTCAATCAAAATAATTTGATAGAGCTGTTCAGAACTTAAACTTCATATGGCTTAATGGTTCAGAATACGTGAAGTCACAAAATAATGATATACCCGCAAAGAGAAGAGACTGAAATTAATCCAGTGTTGGTTGCAGCTGAAACAGGTCCAAGAAATATTCCGTTTTTGGAGCGGTACTTCACGCACTTGCAAATTCACTCATGCTATGCTCTCTGCTGAAACACGGTGCCAACACGGATTTACGTAGTGTTCGCACATGGTTCTGTAGTAGCATTTTAAACGCACCAGGTTCATTTATAGCTGGCTAGCTATATCCGGCAAATCATCTACGGCATTCACGGACACATGACATGCAATGTAAATTCGATGGCTCCTCGGAATTCCGTACTTTTCTACGGTCATCGGCAATGTCACTAGTTCGGTCTCTGGCATCTTCTTTACAGTGAGTGAGCAATGTACGATTTCTTACTTCAATGTACGCTTTCAGGGTTTTAACCTGCCCGAACTAGTGACATTGCCGATGACCAGAAGAAAGCACTGAATTCCGAGGAGTCGCCAAATTTACACTGCATTTCATGTGTCCGTGAATGTTGTATATGATTTGTCGGATTTAGCTAGCCAGCTATACATGAACCTGCAGCGTTTAATATTCAAATGCAGAACCATGGGCACACAATGCATAAATCTGTGTTAGCACCGTATTTCAGCAGAGAGCATAGCCCCGTACATGACTGCATATTTTCGTGCGTGAGTGAATTTGCATGTGCGTGAAGTACCGCTCCAAAAACAGAATATTTCTTGGACCAGTTTCAGCTGCAACCCCTTCTGGATTAACTGCCGTCTCTTCTCCTCGCGCGTATGTCATCATTTTGTGACTTCAGGTATTCTGAACCATTAAGCCATAGATTTTGCCTGAACATAATACACTTGAAGTCCACGAGCTTGAACGTGTAGGCTCGCCTCCATTCACACATACCGACTGGGAGAAAAAGTGACTCAACTGTAACTAGCATTTGCATTTTTACTACGCCTAAGAAACGATAAAAATTAGCGAGTGCATTTACTGATGATCTTGGGCTTACTCGGGGTTAACTGCTGAAAATTAATATGATGAGTTCAAACAAAACTGTTAAAAGCCGAAGTTTTGTTAAACGTCTTTGGTGTATAGTTGGGTGGGTTTAGAATTCGTTCTGAGACGCGTTTCCCGGAAATTGTATAGGTCACCTTATTTCAGATAAGGCAGGCCACGAGGGTTGGAGGCGGGGCTGCAGCTCGCGATGCGCGTTCATGTGATGTTACTCAACTTGAATTTGAATTTAGAGAACTGAATTTGAATTTTATGAACTGAATTTGAATGTGCGAACTGCATGAAATCCTTCAAGTTTTCTCTTAAATTCAATACAAATAATTGGATTCAGTTTCAGATTACATGTTCATTCAATTTCAAAATCGATACAATTAAATTCAAAGCCAATTAAATTCAATTCAAAATTGAAAAAAAATTCAATTCAAAGCCAATTAAATTCAATTCAAAACCAAAATTCAATTCAATTTCTGTTAGTACAAATTTCGATCCATATTGAACACCTGTTGACACGTGGGTGAACCCCACATTCACCTACAGGAGAACACAACATTAAAATGCAAGAGTACTCCGCATTAACACTCAGAAGTATACAAAAATAATTCACCGGAGAACACCTTGTTGAGGCATAGTTGAAAACCATGTGTAATGGAACTGCACATGGAACCCCACATTAACATGCGGGAGATCAGGAAGCTAATGTTAAAAAGAGCCACATAAGATAGATTAGTTGGAATTTTACAACAGCCTCACGGGATGCACAGTACCGTGCAAATGTTTTAGGCACCCTAAATTTATTTTTAATTCAAGTTTGTTGTTGTTAAAAAGCATATTTGAGATACAAAATGTTAATTTAAATAACATTACAAATGTTTTTATTTAAGGAAGTGGGATATTTTCTTGACATAGCCTTGATCTCAACATCATCAAGAGTTTCTGCGATTACTTGGAGAGACAGAATCATGTTAGACAGCAACAGAGCTGTCACAAGTTCTTCAATTTGTGTGGAGCAAGCAAAAAGCTCATAGTATCATTAAAAAATGGTGAGCTATTGGATAATCCACCCAATTTTGAGGCATGTGGTAGTCATACCATATATTGATTTGATTCAGTTTTTTTATAGTTCATGGCCCTTTATGGTACATTTTTTTATGTGTGCAGGACGAGGAAAAGGGGCCACAGGATTTTTTTCCATTCTGAGATTAACGGGTTATCTCAGTGATATCCCAGTGATAGTGATATCCCAGCACTACTGTACTGTCAATTTACAACACTTTGCTGTGCACAAATTCACCCATTTTTTCTCAAAATGAAAAACTTGGAACACTCTTTGATTTTATTGTAAAATCTTAATTTTCATAAAATGACTCAAGTGACCCTTTTTCCTAGTCCTGCACACAAACTAATAGTCAATTTATTTCATGAATTTTGAAAGAACGTATGTCTTACTGAATAGTTTCAAATGTGGCCAAAACATTTGCATTTGCATAGTACTGTATGTTCGTGGTCTAATTATAGTGGACAGCTCCTTAGTAATTCAGTTCCATATTTACTGATTTCAAAATTTGGCAAATACACAGTTCCTTGTACATTGTACTTTTTATATCTCATTGTCTCTTGATTGCGAATGTATGTTTTTAGGAAAAGTGGTCATTGCAGGTCATAAAATAAAATTTTGAGGTAAAAAAGTGACTCTCAATGTAAAAATACATCATAAGATAGAATAAAAAAAAAACAATAAAAAATTAAAACAATGAAAAAGTGGAATGTTGGATCTAATTCAAGATGTTAGGGAAACTGGTTGCGGTTTAGAAACATCCAGCTGATACAATTAATTAAATTGGAGCAAAATAGATTTGGTTAATCAGAAATTACTGAAAATAATTCTGTGCAGCAAAATGACTGAATATTTTTGAGTAAATCTAACATTTACTGTAACACTGCCAACAATCATAGAGGAAGGCATTTACCTTCTATGGTGTTTATTGCAGTCAGAAAACCATCTTGCACTGTTCAAATCCTTTGGCTGAAGCACTAAAATTGCATTTTGAATCATTTTCTTTCCATTGAAACTTCTTTATTTAAAATACATGATGCTTAAGTAACTAAATGATATAAATACAATGCAAAACAAAGATGGATTGGCAAGGATCGAGTCCGACTTTGACCACCAGTAGAGCAGATTCACTTTGTTTGGCTAACAGTTTTCGATGTTCTGAGCATGCACAGTAATCATGACACAGCTCCTTTGACACCAAAGATGGAAGAGAATAATCAAGCAAAGGGGAGATGTAGACCAGGACTTTAAATGCACATGACAACATTTAACAATGTGAAACAGGTAAGAATGGGAGCACAAAGGGAAAGCGAAACACAAAACAATAATTAAGCCCTACGCCTGGGTACCGGGGGGCAGTGGTTACACATAATAAATTCAGTATGTTTCCAAATCGCAACATTGTCATGTGGCATATCCACATTTCGTGAAGAAACTAGGCAAAAAGCTCATGTAGACCATTTTTACCTCAACTGAACACAATTCAAGCACCAAGCAAGTAAATAAGCATGTAGCAAAACATAGGATAAAATCATATCAGCGCTGAATCGCTAGAATTTGTCCTGAATTTGTGCTATGAATACAAAAGATACCTCTAATAAAAGAGGAAAGTCCACAGAATACAACGATAAACACCCTGTCATTTTAAATCGACTCCACACTCAAGGAACAGCAGGCATGCACTTTACAGTCCACAGCAGGGGTCCCCAATCTTTCCCAGAAAGGGCCGGTGTGGGTGCAGGCTTTCATTGCTACCAAGCACTTACACACCTGATACCACTAATCAACCCCTGGACTTTTTGCTAATAAGCTTGATTAGTAGAATCAGGTGTGTAGCTGCTTGGCTGCAATGAAAGCTGGCACCCACAGCGGCCCTTTCTGGGAAAGATTGAGGACCCCTGGTCTACAGAGATGAGCAAAGAAATTTCTTACCTTTGATATTTTGTAATAAAAAAACTGTTTGAGGGTAAATCCCTGCTTGCTTTTGTTAGCTCAATATGTCCGTGTTATAATGAAACTAGATATGCGAGTCTCAAAGCACGTTTTTCTTCTCGAGCATTGCTTCAAAGATCTCAGCATTCAGCTTGCTTGCAATGTATTTTCCTCTCTGAGATCAGCTTGTGATGCTGTCAGTAAGACTGACATGAAATTTGATTCTATGCCTTCTGACTTTTCTAACGAGCCCTAAAGCACCTTTATTGCACAAAGCTAGCCTGAGCTAGAGCCTTGCGTTTCCAGTGCATCAAACTAAGTCAATGGGCCATTCCGATGTACTTAAGTGGCGCGAAAATATAAACGCTTAACAGGTTTGTTTGTGGTATTTTCGGTATAATTATCCGCTAAATATTCAACCGTCATTTTCGTAGTCGTTTTCTGACAGAAATGCGTGAATACTGAGGGCACAACAGTACAAACAAGGTGAGAGGTTAGAGTATAGGGCTGCAACCCAGGCGACCAGAGTTTGAGGCCCTTGGCAGGCGTGCTTTACTAAGAATTTAGTAGCTTTTTGCTTGTATAAATAATTGCTGGGGTTTTTATTCTTTTGACTTGTTTCCCCCATTTTTAACCATTTTTGTATTCATAATCTTATTAATTAGCTTTTTTTAAAATAAATCTGCTCCAGTGGAGCCAAACTTCATTACCTCCAACAACCAAGTTGGGGCGGAGGTTTTGTTTTTGCCCCTATTTGTTTGTCTGTTTGTGAACTATAAAAATCAAAAAGTAATGGACAAATTTGTCTGTAATTTTGTAGGTGGATTGCTGTTATATCAAGGTTGGACCCTATTGATTTTGACCACGATGAGTGAAACAATATGGCCGCCATGGTAGCCATGTTGAAATCCAATCACACGCATTAACTCAAAAAGCAATGCACAGATTTGTCTGAAATTATGTGGGTGCACATCAAGGATAGACCCTATTGATTTCGACCGCAATCAACGAAACAATATGGCCGCCACAGCAGCCATCTTGAAATCTTATCACACGCGATAACTCAACTTTGCTCCCACTCATGCACATTTAGATTGTGCTGCCTTGGTGAAGGTTTGCTCTCTATGAGTGCCACTAGTTTTCTTTGTATTTATTGTCTTTGAATGAGAAATTGTATAGGCTATAGGACTGGCAGAAATAATAATAAAAAATAATAAATTCAAAAAATTAAAAACTGGTTGTATTTGGGTGGAATGTATGCCTGTAGTGACATATAATTGAAATTAGATGAGTTTTACAGTTTAATATCTGAGAAATCTGATTTGGCACACAAGGTACCTGAATTGCCAACTTAGAGAAGCCACCTAGACATTCCTCTCTTATTTTGTTCAGATTACTTGATTAGAATAAACTTTGGCATAGATAATGGTGAGGTTCTGTGCTGTAAATTGTTTAGAGGTTTCAGACTGCAACTAATTTTACAACTAAGTTTACAAAGGATAGAAGTAAAACTTTGCACAAAATGAGGTCTTTAATTTATACTGTGTTCTGTGTTTATACTGTGTTAATCTTCATTTATTCTGATTCAGTATATACTGATTTTTAGACCATGGCAGAAATCCCAGATGGTTTTACATCATGTAGGATTTAGCTGAAAATTTGACATAATCGCATCATCCGATCATCCCTAATCCCATCATTAAATTTCACATATTCAAAATGTATGGTAACTTGATATCATTTTTTATAGCACCCTGGCAGTTCTGTGGCCTGGATGCGATATTTGAAAATCCATCCCCAAATACTTTCGACCCTTGCGACCACAAAATAATAGATTTATGCTGATGAGGTACAAAAGAAAAACATTTACCAAAGTATACCAACCGGACACATTTTAAAATAGAAGAATATCAAAGTCTAAGCTGTGCATACTCGCCACATGCGGATATTCTCTTCAAAATATTTGTGAATTTTTTCAATTTTTTTTCAAAAACTCTCTAAAATCATAAGCGGGCACAAATCAAGTGCACAGCATTACGCACCAGGGTTGGGTTCAATGACTTTTTTCAATTACAATTGATTGTATTTGTAATTACAATTACTTTCTGGACAGAATGTTCAATTACAATTACTTTTCGATAAAAAATTCAATTACAATTAAATTACAATTACTGCAGTTGAAATTGAAAAAAGTAATTGAACCCACCCCTGTTATGCATATGAAACTGAAATCACGTGACATCGCTGCCTGAATGTCATGAGAGTATGGAATAAAATTTGGTGAAAGGGGTGCTGTGCTATTTTTTTGCAGCTTAGCTGCATTTTCAGTTTTTTTCTTCTGTTGCACAACGTACACTGCAACAGAAAATTCCCAAAATGGCTTTCTTAGAGGAACAATAGGTTGTTGGAATTAAGTCTATCTTAAATAGTTCATAAACTCAAAACCTTTTTTCTAATTTCAGAATCATGCAAAATTTTTTGTAACACCTCTTCAACATACTTTTTACTTTCCATAGACATAAATATGTGGTCCAAAAGATGTAAAAATATGACATTCAGTACTTACATTGACGTTGCGTCAAATCTGATGTCACGCTGCCGAATGGGCTTTCTTGGCATCACTTTGAAGTTTCTACTGCTAGAAATCAAAAGTTATGAGCTAAAATGTGTTTTTGACCTTTCTGTTGACCTTGACCTTTGAGTTATAGAGGCCAGATTTTGCAGACTGCTGCAAATATTTTAGTCATCAGCAGCACATTAATCTAGATTTAGCTAGATCCCGTAATTTTTTAATTACATCACCATGAAAAATGATATTTTGAGGACAAAGGATCTTGACATTTGGAAAATACAGATTGCATCATGATAATTGGACCATTTTCACTCAAAGTGGATGTGGCAGATTTTATATATTTGAAAATTTGAAATTTACATCAACTTACTGACTCTCTACCACTAGAAAGGGTTCCATTGGTGCAGTATTTATATTTTATGACACCAGGATTGTCCCCTCTTATAATAAGTAGGCTTAACTTTCTTCATTGAGAAAACACTGAAGCAGGGCCTTTACAGTGAAACACATTTCATTGTTTTTGCCCTCAGAATGTTCAGTGCGCAATAATGCTCACACTTTCCCAACTGTGTCACATGACCATGACCATGAAATCATTAATTGATTTTATGGGATTTTATAAGGATTGACGCGGGATGTTGCATGATGGTAGGTGAACATAGCCCACATTTCTAAATACAAACCAAACATTCTTCTTTGCAAGATCAAAATGAATTGAAAGTTATAACACTGTCTCGCCAGCAGATAAAATGCATTAATCAGTCAATGCACAGTATACATACATGCAATAGATTTACTGGTTCATCAATGCAATACTCTGTTTTCCAAATCTTTCTTGTTTGGACTGTGAGAGTTTGAAAACTAGGTAAATAGTGCCCTCTATTGGAAAGTAGCAGACAAGGAAGAGGAAAAAATTCCAAATTCTCTTTTTTTTCCAAATGAACGCTTTGGTATGAGGTAATACATTGGGTTAATAGTGCGCCAGAGTAATTGTAGCTGAAAATGTGGCCTTTCAGTCTGATGTGAAGATTGAATTAAATGCAATTAACCTCTTAAACTCTTTTTCACTTAAGTTTTCCAGTGTGTAGGTTCAAAGACAGATAAAGCTTTTTTCATATTATAGGACAATGTTACGTCACAAACATTTGCTGTATCTGTTGGTTACAGTGCTTCACTAAAACTGCATTGCACTTATATTCAGGTAAATATTCAAACTCAGTGAGCGGTGTTTTTATTGCCACAACATCACATTAAATGGAAAATATCTAGATCCTGTACATTACTTTATACAAATTTCCTAGTAATTCTGTGGGACATACTTGGGATCATTGGAAACCTTGGAATCACCACAAGAATTTACATTAGGTCTAAAGTGCCCCATGTTTGAATGCATACAGCTCCTGAATTTGAGGAACCCATACACAGGTCTGTAGTTTTCATGGGGTTAATACTGTAATAGTAATTCATAACATTATCAAGCTTTTATCTGTATTGGGTCAACTTAATTTGATATTGACAATTGAAAAAAATTGGACTTTGTGACAGTTGGAATGCTGAAATTAAAACTTCTTTTATGTAATACATAGTCTTGACTTGTTTTCAATCGTTTTCTTTGATTCCAAGTTTTCCAGTAATTAGAAAAATCCATTGTGAGTTTGACGCACAGCTTCCAACCTAATGCAATGCTGTGGTGATTAAATAGAAAATTTCTCTCATAAAAATATTTCATTCACTTTTCTGAGGCCAAAGCTTAAACCTGAGCTTACGAAGTGATTAGGGTTCCTGTCAGCCCTCAAAACAGACCTGGGTCCAAAGTGTGACAGTAAATGGGACAAGGACAATTTCATAGGGGCTCGTTGTATTTAAATCCAAAATTACTTAATTATTCTATTGATGGTTATCCAGTGCCAACCAAAAATGAGTAGGTGTTGTGATCTTACCACAACCAATACCTACAGCAACTATGAACAAAACTGGGTCAAATTGTGACATGCAGTCCGATCGTAGGATAGCTGTAAGATCATGGTGGCAGCAGTGGATACAGCAGAGAAATCCAGGGATAAAATCTGACCAGGAACTACAGTCAGAGTACAATCCAATAGTAGGGTTTATTGATAGTTATAACTTCATGACAGAGGTATGGAGCCCAGGGCAGAAGGATAAAGTTCAGTTCAGATGGTGCAGGCTTGAGTGCAGGAGGCATGTCTGTGCAAGTCCAAGATTGCTGCCAGAATGAGTGCTCACTTTGTTAGAGCAGAACTGCCAGATGGCAGTATTGGGGGGGGGGGGGGGGGGGGGGTGCCAATCTTGATGACTGCAGAAGGCTTGGAAGTTGGTCGTTATACACTAGGCAGAGGAGCAGACCAAAGGATAACTGATAGGATTGCGGTCCCAATCCTGGATAAGGAGAGTAAGGCCTGGGAGTTAGCTATTGATGGAACGAGGAGGATAACTTCTCTTTTTGGCAATCATTTGAGATTATGCATAATTTTTGAGGACGATACATTTAAGATACCGACTGGTTGCAAAAGAACGTATAACAAGCGACACTCCAGCAACTTGCACTCTCAAAGAGGAATATAAATGCGAATCAGCCAACACCTCCAGTCCTTTGCCCCAATGCTTGGAACAACTGAAGAAGAGAGAGACGCGCTATATATCCTAAACAGGTGCTCTCTAGATCTGATGCTTTTGGTGATTGAACACGTTAATGATGACCTTTCAAATACGCGCAAGGAAATGACGGATTTGCAAAATCAACTATCCACACAGTTTGACGGGGCGCAGTTAAAAGCCATCTCGGATCGGAGCGACACTATGTTGGAGAAATACAAGACGGAATTAACTGAGATGAAGATGCGGAAATACCGCCGCGACACACTGGATTACAAAAACAACCAGGTACACCGCTGGCTGTCCGCCCCTAGACGTAGTCCACAGCCAAGCTCCAACGTCGAAACGGATATCTCCTCTAGTGGTATGGATACAGACGAATCGGGACCTGAGGCGGCAGCTGCAGGTAATACATCTGTACCTTTTTTATTCACAAAACGGGGAGGGGGACGTCGCCCACCCAAATACAGAGACGGAGACATGGGCCTACACGGAGAGGGGACAGGAAACACAAGAAACAGAAGCAGACCACGGAGATATCAAACGTATTAAATTTCTCCAAAAGATGTTTTGACACCAATGAGATTTCAGTATTGCAAAAAGGACTGTCGTTTGTGCCATCCAAGAATGCAGACCCATTCACTACAAAAATTGAATTGTTCATGTTTATTCGGTCCATGAAACTCAAGGCTTTTTTTGCAAAAGACAGAAACATCACCACTGAGGGCCAGCGGATACCGAAAAACAGCGACGTTTTAAACCAAAAAGCATGTTTATGCCCCCTGCCTATAATCCACCGGTTCAGACTTTCTGTCGCTTAGTCGACTGAGAAGTGAGCAGTCTGTTCAGCTCCACCAGATTCTATCCAAACCTATCCACATATTAGCGCGCGTCATTGCGCACCCCTCAGGAGGATGATTCCATTGTCATCAAACCTGCGGACAAGGGCGGAGCGATCGTCATTCAAGATAGGGAAACATACCGTCTGGAGATAAAAAGACAATCAGATGACACTGAATTCTATACGGACTTAACTACGGACCCCACAATCAGATTCCAAAGCAGGATAAAGAGAACATTGAACACTGCCCTAACGAGTGGTGAAATCAACAAGGAAGAGTTTGATTTCTTATATCAAAAACATCCCATTCGAGCGGTGTTTTACACGTTACCTAAGGTACACAAAAAATCAGGAGACAACATCCCAGGGCGACCTATTGTTGCAGGCTGCCAGTCACTTACAGAGCCTATTTCGCAATATGTGGATTATTACATCAAACCACTTGTTTTCTCATTGCCCTCATACCTAAAGGACACAACAGACTTCCTCAATAAACTTCAGCAAATTACCATATCCGATACTGATTTACTGTGTACTATGGATGTAACCAGTCTCTACACTAACATCCCACATGATTTAGGTTTGGACGCTTTGGAATATTACCTCAAGTCCAGAGAAAACAACCCCCCCGACCAAACTGCTGTGGGATCTGGCCCGTATTATCCTCACCATGAACACTTTTCTGTTCGAGGACACTTTTTATCACCAGACAAAAGGCACAGCCATGGGCTCTCCATTTGCCAATTATGCCAACCTTTTTATGGGTAAATTTGAGGAAGATTTTGTGTACAACAACGAGTTCAGTCAATATCTTAAATGTTTCTTTCGCTATATTGACGATTGTTTCTTTGTGTTTAGTGGGTCTGTAGAAATGTTACATGCATTCCATGGGTACCTTAATACCAGACTTGACTCTATAAAGTTCTCTTTAGAATTTAATATTGATACCATTCCCCTTCTGGATGTGTAGGTCAACAGAAGCGGTTTAAAACTAGAGACTTCTGTCTATCGCAAGGCAACAGATAGAAATAGCCTTCTCATGCACAGTAGCTATCATCCACGGTCCATTTTCTACGCGTACGCAGAATTTGTAGCACCGACAATGAATTTGAAAATTAGGCCAAAGTTGTCTACGAGCGCTCTACCAACAAGGGATATAATGCTGACAATTTAAACACATGCCTGATGAAAGCGCGTGAATCAACGCGCAGTACCCCGTTGGAAAAGCAGGTGCGCAAATCTGAAGAACAACGCATAGCCCTGGTCAACACTTTCGCCCCCTTCTCTAATGACATCAAACACATAGTCAAAAAACACTGGCACATCCTATGAAGTGACCCAACTGTCGGACAATCATTTCATAATCCTCCAAGATTTGCTTATGTTATGGCCCCAATTTGTTATTACAATCTACAACACAACAGCAACAGCAAGGGATGACAGACACAGTTTTAAAAACTTAAACACATTTAATTAAACACAACAACTAACTAAACAGACCAAGATTGAATAGGAAAAAAAAAAGAAATATTTACAGTCCCTTTTTGTGGGGTGGCTTGGTGATGTCCTGGATAATGAAAATGCTCAAACACAGGCAAAGAAATCCACAAAAGAAACGTCACAGGTCTTGAACAGAATGGCAGGTCTGGACATCTTCTTGCAATTTCTCCTACTACTTTACTGTCTCAATTCTTTTCCTTATATACTCTTTTGCAGACCCACCCACATTTAGACCTCTTTTTTTTAATTTTCTGAGACTTGCCCCAGACATGCCCAGGAACATGTCCAGACATAACTCCAGTCTGGGCTTAACAAAATAAAGGTAAATACTGCCATCTAGTGGCCTTTATTCACATTACACTTACAAGAGACAAAATAATATACGCGATTCTTGGGTCAAAGCGGACACATACACCCCACCTTATAACAGGTTACGAGACCTCCCCCCTGGTAACTTTCCCCTGTCGGAATTGCGTCAACTGCAATGCGATGACAAAAGGCGACACCTTCTCCCACCCCCGCACGGGAAAAGTTTTTAAAGTGAAGGCACGAATTACATGCCGCACGTCATCAGTTATTTATATGCTAAAATGCCCATGTGGCCTTTGCTACGTGGGTAAAACAAACAGAGAACATCGGCTGAGAAAACCGGAACACAAGAGTAGCATAAGACGCAAATGTGAAACATCTCCTGTTGCGCGGCATTTCAGTAACATGGGCCATGAAATATGCAGCCTGAAATTCCAAGGCCTGGAATTGGTCAACCAACACAGAAAAGGGGGCGATCGGGAGCGCACCCAATTACAGAGAGAAGCGTTCTGGATTTTCACGCTCCAGACGGTACACCCTTGTGGCCTGAATGAAGAACTTGAACTAAATAGTTTCCTTTGAGCTAGTTCTGCATGTACTAATATCTGGGTTTTGTATGGTGTTGATTTATTTTCACAAATTGTCATTATTTAGCTTTATTGTCACATTTTTCTTTATTGTCACATAGAATGTATAAAGTTCACTTTGTTCACCGATTACGTGGCAATTCGCTGACGTCATGACTTGTCTTTTTAAAAAAGCACCCTGCCTACATCCTCTGTAAGACGCTGAAGAAGGCACTTTGGGCCGAAACGTCTGTCTATCTGTCATGCTAATCCATTAAAATAATCAAGTACTGCAGTCGAGATTGCAGCTTTTTCACCACAAAAAGAGAATATATATGCGAAAACACACATTAAGGTAGTGGGAAACATGAATGCATACCAGCTGGAGGAGGGAGGCACGCAGGACATAAACCAACCAAAGAAAACAATACATCTGAAAGACTTTCAGGCTGCTGGATGGGAGGAGACATGAAAGGAATTCACATGAGGGTTGTAACCAAAAAAAAGCCAGATCTGTTTGACCTTGAACCCAAGGTGAGAGACAAAATCCAAAGTCGTTAACTAATGCGCAATATTTGGCTTCTAACTGGGTCGTATCACTCACCTAAGGTCTAAAAACAATAATCAATGAGATAAAGGGCATTTTCCTGTTTGACTTCAAACTAAAGCAAAACAGTCAAATCCAAAGTTACAAAGTGATTTGCGATTCATGATTTCCTGTGGGTTCCTAAGAATAAAGAATTTTCAACAACTGTCCTTCACACTTTTTGAGATATCAGCACGAGAAAAACAGTGCCTGGGCCCCATTTTGGCACCAAAATCCTGCACTAACTGAAAGAGAGCAAAGTTCTAGTTTTCATATCTCTAAAACAACAGAGGCTGGCATATGAAAATTTGAAAGTTTGTTTCTTATTGTTAGATAGTAGTATTAGCAATTCTGAGATAGCATTATAATTGCAGCACTGTCACATGTACGGATATTTTTGTCAAAATGTGCCTTTTACGAGGGTATAGGCCTGTTCTAAACATGATATGCACCCGATTAAGACAAATTCACAGCTAGTTAAAATGCTCTAGTTGCAGTTGTGGTTGGAGCAGAGGCCAACATACACAAGTCCTTCAGGATTGAATTTTAACCACTGAATAAAGTAACCTATGTAGCAGCAGGAACATTTGTTTGGCAGTTTCCCTGCATATCCATTGACCCCTCGATGAACCAACTGGAACGTTGCTATCAGTTCATTTGCACGGTCAAGGCACAAAGCTACAGCTACAGTCGTTGAAAGTCAAATATCTTGGCTTGAGCGCTAAGTGTGGTCTTCCTGAATTCAAACTTCACGAAAGGACATTCCAGAAAAGGCTCTCGAAGTTCTTTCCTGCAGGAACCTGGGCTATCCTCCAAGGTCCACTTTAAATCAGTACTGCGCCCTTCTTTTGATGAGGAACAGGAAAAGCACCTCTCAGAGGATGTACCGGTTAGAAAGGATGGAACTTTGTTTTCAGCAATTAAACAGCATCACCCCAAAAATCTTTCAAATACCCAATGTTCAATGTCTCCCAATGAAAAAACCCAAAAGATAAGTCACCACTCAATAGATCAGCGATAAACAGCCTTGCTCATAGTGATCAACCATCAACTATGCGGAATGTCTTGATTTTAACGTAAATCGAGCATACGCGACTCAGCTAACCAGCAGCTTAACAATACTTCCAGGTGTTCAATGAGGCATGCTCTATCAGGGCTGCTGGGGTAAAAATTATAGTAAATGTCATGCCATTTGGATGCAAAAGTAATGTACAGTATCTCAGGGATCTCCACTGTAAAGTTCCATAGATTTTTCCCCCAAAATTCCTACATTTAGGGGATACGTCTTGCAACATTGCAACCTAATAATAAAATACAGAATTCTTTGTGCAAAATGCTTGACCTGACTTCCCCAGCAGGGAAACCAAAGAGGAAATGGTCATTTGCAAAGTTATGCAGGTCTGGGGATGTGGCAAGGAAAATTCCTCAACTACTCAGGTCAGTCTAACATCAAGTGGAGCTGAACGTTTTACAGAATTAAGCCGAACCTTGCCTGGTAAACAATAGTAAATTCAATTTGAATGTTGTACATTCAGAACGCTCAACGCTCCATTTTCTTCTATGCTGTTAATTTTGTCAGCTCATGCTTGCCATGCAAATCCTTCAAGAGAACAGCCAAAATGTTTTTAATAAAGAAATCAAACCATAACTGAACCCCAAAGAAAGAAAAAACATAGGTCAAAACTTTTCTCAACTAATTTGCAACCCAAAATAAGAAAATGGTATGTTATGATAAATTAGAATCAAAACTGAAAGCACTAATTTGCAAATAATTTTTAATGTGTAATACATCAAAAATAACACTACAGAACTTTATTTCATGTTTCACCACATTCATTTTATACATTTTTCAAAATAATCACTAATTACAGTTTTGATACTTGCAATGTACAGCAATTATCATATGATGTGAAAAGACCTGTTCATTAAATGTAACAAAATATGTTTTCATAATTTTAAGACAAAGCTGAACTGAATAATAAATACTTAAACACCCAAATCAAAACACTCGCAGAATCTTCTATTTTCCTGTTAACAGCGACACCAGACGACCTCAACTCTTTGATCCAAAATGTCTGCTTTCTTGCGAAACACCCAACAGCCGAAAACACCAGTTTAATTCTCTGTGCAGAATCTTATCCACCATCACAATAAATGCTCTGCCATATAACCAAACGATCGTGCTTGCAGTGTTAAATAACCTATTACACATGCATAGTGGTCAAACTATGATGCTACCTAGGCTAACTGCAAAGGCTAAAATATATATTAGTTGGCTAAACATATTAGCAGTGTATAATCAAACCTGTGATAAACTTCCCAGATCCCAGAACTATAAAAGCAGTGACATACAGCAAGTAATGGTAATACCTCCTTGAATGTAAATATCTGCTCGTTATACTGAATATGAAAGACAAATCACTTTTCACTCCAGCATACTGTCATGCATTAGTTTCATAAATGGTTTCTGGCAGCACACGATGCCTGACCTCGTTTATTATCAACGCACAGGCTAGACGTCTGAAACATTTCTCGTATATAGCTCAGCATAACTGACCGGAACTTCTTCCATTCCTTACTGTAAGACACAGTCATCTGCCATGTTGAAGTTTTCTCTAGTGTGCTTTACAGCAAACATTACACATACTTTGTAAAAGACGATGACAATGCAAGAAAAAGTGGATGAGCAAAGAATCTCCTGTTGCGGCACAACCAACACTCAAAGGAAGGGGAGCACTAGCTCATGCAAAAACCAATTTCAGCTGACCAAAAAGCTCAAAACAAGTGAGAATTTATCACTACATGAGTTAAGCCAATACAGACTTTGGTTAAGCACAAGTTCATCGATGTCACTCTCGCGTGACTGTCAAGGTGTTCCTCTTCCTCTCTTTAGCGAAACCTTTTTGAGGGATGAAAAGATGATAACCTTCTTTTTCTATAATTTGGTCACATTCATCATCTGAAACATTGTACAACCTTTCTGAAAAATTGCAAAAGACATAATATATGTTCTCCATAAGCGTAATTCTTTTATTCAGCATTGGTTTTGTGTGAAAGTTGTCTTTCTCTTTAACGTTGGGACGCTAAAGTCGTAACCACTCAGTATTGTTGCTATTCCTTTTTACAGCACTAAATACACTTTTAAGGCCTGAAGGCACAAGTGATGAAATGTGTCATGTGTATTTCTGTCCCATTCTTCCAACAAATATGTCTTAAGATGTAAAACAGTACAGGGTCTTCGTTATTACATATGCACTGCGTTTCATAATGCATCATACAATCTCAATTGAGGACAAGTCAGGGCAGCTGGCAGGCCAGCCCAGCACCTGCACCCTCTTATGCCTTTGCTATGCATGCAAAAACTGATTTTACGTTGTCATGTTGAACTATGCACAGGTGCCCCTGGAGAAGATGTTGTCCTGTAGAGGATATATTGCTCCAAAATTTCACTGTATTTTTCAACACGATTGTCTATTGCCTACGCAAAAGCGCAGGTTACCCCTCCAAAGGGCACTAAGTCAACACCACACCAAGACAGAGCAAGGCTTTTGGGCTTTTAGATGGGAACAGTCAGTATGGTCCTTAACCTCTTTGGATCGAAACAGATGGCATCCATTAACTATAAAGGTCCCATGACATGATTTTTCAGAAAAATGCGTTTAAGCCATTCCTACAGTACTTTTGCCTTGTGAATTTGAATCTGGCGCTGGTTTTTCCTAATTCTATTCATAAGAAGTGTAAAATGCAAATAAAAACCAGGCTTGGGAATGCCTCTTGCCAAATGGCTCCGTGCAATTATGCAATTCATGAGACGTCAACCCCGGAAGGGAAGTGAGTCTTGTCTGTAGTACCTCATATATTCACCTAGACCTACAACTGAATGTTTTTACAACATTTTTCTCTCCCATATTCAATACAAATAATGTTCAACACTTCTATGAACAGTAGTGAGGATGATAGAGAAAATGCTTTTTTTGCGGAGTTTGCTGAAATATCAGATTTGTCAGAAGATTGTGAAATTCATGCTGGAATTTAGGTAGCTGGAGTGGGTCGGCTTGTATCACTATGAGCCTGATGTGGAAGCAGGTCTTTGAAACTCAATGCAATGTCTGTATGATGCAAAATAAATGATCATTAAATCATTTTTGGTGCATCCAGTCGGATGCCTGGTGCACTGAAAATTGGTGAAGCACAGACCATTCCTTGAAAATAATGATTGGTCTTGACCTGTTGTCAATCCTTTCATTAACTTGACTTTACATGAGCTTGAAAACAGTCGAGATTATCAGGTGTTGGCAGTTCTGCTCTGTAAGATAAGATGGGTAACCAGAAGCCTCAATCTGTTTTCAGTCATTTTCCTTGATAAAAAACATTTTCTGATGATAAAAATAAGCCATCAGCAGTAAAAGCGAAACTCCACTCACGTATCATGGGGAAAAAGGCACAATTATTTAGTGAATCATCAGAATCTCAACCAATCCTGAATTTTTTGTCGATTTCTGAGGTCGTTTACCATTTTAAATCGATTTTTATTAGCCATCGATCTGTATTTATAATGGGGGCCACCATTCTTACAAAATCGCACGATTCCACTAGGGGAAGTGATGCCAAGTGTGACGTAAACAGCTGGCTAAGGCGACTAATGTTCGGCTAAACTGTTAAGATCGTATGAATCAAAACACGTATTGCATGATTCAATAGTGAAACTCTGCCTTTTTAGTGACAAAACACTGTCACTATTGCGCTTACTCGACAAGAGACGACATTTCCACCTCACTTAGTTTTTTTTTCCAGTTTTTTTATTAAGAATCCAGCAGTATGCTAAAAATGTGGTAGTACAATCTGTACTTTGTTCAACAGCCCGAGAGCCAGAACTGTGCACCAGATACCCTAAAATACATCAGCGGACAGTTTTTGGCCATTAAACAGAAAATTCCTTGGTCTAGGCAATGTCAACAAAAGCAAATTATTGCTTATTAGCATACACTGACTACATTGTAATAATAGAATGCTAGTTAAAAATCGGAAAAGTATCCTTTAGAGAACCTTTAGTTCTTAGATAGTAGTTTCAGGCCATAATCTATGCAGCAAGTAAGCATAAAATAGCCACCTTTTATGTTCCACAAAAAAGAAATAAATCTATATCTAGATGCACTTTCTCAATACTCTAGCTTGGCACCAGAAAACTTTCCTTCCTGAGATGATGTATACGGTGATAAATATTACATTCATGGTAAATAAAATTTTTTTAAGGGATAGGAATTTGGAAGTTTAAAAAGTACACACAAACTGGATAGAAATTTTCATTTATTTCTTGTGATTTCACTGACAAAACTTTACAAATCAGAAGGCATATTTACATGTACAAATGAGCAAAATAATTTTGATCACTTGGAGCCTTCAATACATTTTCCTACTGGTCCATCGCAGATGCCTCGAAGTCCAGTGTTTCTGAACACTATTATCATATGGCCTCCTTTTTACGAACCAAATTTTTCACTGGCATTTGAGGATGTATCTACGCATTGTATTACTTGACACAAGCTTGCCGAAGTAATCCTGAGACTATTTGGAATATCACTTATCAATAGATGATGGCTTGTAATTTTGTGTCATCTGAATGATGTGAGATTGTGGGTATTCAGCTTAAGCTTGCGCCCTTACCTTTTACACACAGAAATTCCTCCAGATTTCCTGAATCTCTTAATTATACAATGCACCACAGGTAAAACATCCAAATACCTTCAAATGTTTATTTATTTTTTTATTTTTTTTTGAGGAACAGCGTTCATAAAGCTACACTATACAATAGTATGTGAATTTTTTCAGTAAAATGAACACTTGCAATGTGAAGTCTCATTTCACCATACAGTTTATGGTCATTTGCAATTTTTTCTTGGTATTTGTTTTCTAAATTTCTGAGCCGGGTCAGCAGTAAGATCTTCCTCTGCCCCTCAAGTCATTTCCCTCTCCTCTCTTGCACAGGACTCACAAAAATACTCATATTTTACCCAGATGGGCTTGGTTTTACAGGACGTAGCAGTGCACGTCTCAGCCGGTACTTGGAGTGCAAAATTTGTGAACGTGCAGGGCTTTCGGAGTTGTTTTCTGACTAACGGATAAAACAAATGTGACTATCTACTAACTAGAGGCACTCTGAGAGTGCAAACCTCTGCCAAGGCAGCACAGTCGAAATCTTGCAGAGTGAATATGGCTCATAAGAAATTTAAGGGACAAGTGTGGTCCAACAAATTTTTTTTTTTTTTCCCCATTTTCCATTTTGGACCTATATTGTCCTGACCAATTTATGTGCTCTTGAAGTGAGGAACATCCAGTATGCTCCACCTACTGTATAGCACTGGAGCTACAGAGGGATAATCCATAATTGCCCGAAAAACAGATTGACTAATTAGGAATCATTTAAGATTAGAACTTTAAAAATACAAAAATGGAGTTAACCACTTTTGTTCTCAGGGGCTAAATTTAGTTGATCTAAATGCATATATTTCAGCACCATTTAGTCAAACATATTTTTCCATATGGCCTTATGACGACCAATTTGAGAATTTATCATCAGACAAGTATGAATCATTTGAAAATCTGCAGGGTGAGTCTAGTTACAGTTGCAGCCACCATCAGCTACAAGGAAAAAAAATTTAAGTGTATCTTTGTCAATCAATAATCACAAAATAATTAACGGATCATCATGATCCTGAAGGAAAAGGCCTTTCCTAGATGCTGCTTTTGTCCAACTAAATCAGGATTGCAAGCACCTGCTTCCATCAGCTGTTTCAAATCATACCTTGATTCATTCATAACCTCATTACTGGTCCTAAATTGTCCAATTCCCAACCTTTTTTGGAAAGCATTGCAGGCTTGAATGGCATGTATGGATGTATATTTTAAAATACAATTATATTGACATTAAATATTTTGTCTTCATATTGTCAGCAGTGAAACACAATCAATTTCAATATAAAACTAAAAATCGCTACTTTCTGCTTTTTCGTGCATGTTCCATACTGTCCCAACTTTTTTAAAGTTGAGGTCGTAAAACAATTATTTCTTCCCCATCTAGTCAATATCTCAGTCTCCCACTCCAATGTGAGTCTGTACCCATAAACTGTAACTTTATAGTGCCTTGGAAAGTAGTCAAAAGCAGCCCATCAAATTAAAATAATGGATTAAGTGTATGCCCCCGCATGTCATTACATCTAATTGCAGCCATTAACTTGTAAAAATGTCAAGATGATTAGGTTATTGAGTGGTACTTCAAATAGTAGGTTATTTCAATATCAAACAGAGAATGCTTTCTTCCAAGTAATAAATGAAAAAAAAGGCAGAAAAAATGTTCAATTTGTTAAACGGGTGAATAAAATCTCTGTCCCATCCCACATACGAAATCCTTGCTTATTAAGTTACAACTGTACATTTGCAGAACACACAGTTTAGCATCTCCATTTACCCTGATAGCATGCCTTTGGACTTTGGGATGAAACTGGAGTACTCAGAGAAAACCCACACAACCACAGGGAGAACATGCAAACTCCACACAGAAAGGCCCCAGGCCAGATTTGATCCCATGACCTTCTTGCTGTGAGGCGGCAGTGCCACCCACTCCGCCCCCGTGCCACCATTATTATAATTATTATTATTAGTATTATTATTATTATTACTCCTACTACTTCTGCCAAGGACGTTAAGTTTTCACCTGTGTTTGTCTGTTAGTTAACAGGATAACTCAAAGTTATAAACGGATTGGCATGAAGCTTGGTTGGATGGTAGGTAGTTGTCCAAAATATGAGTTGATTCAGTTTTGGAAATGATCTGGAACATACTCTGGGTTCTAGATCCGTAAGAACCAATAATACTAACATATGCTGTGGCAGAGGTATGCACTCTACCGAGTGCCCTTCTAGGTATTATTATTATGATTATAATTATCATTTCAAACGCCCCTTGTCAAATATTGATGCCACATGCAGTTAACAACTCTAAGTGAGCATATGCACACTGGGTTTAAAGTGCTTGAAAGTCTGAAAAAAGGATACTGAAATGAGACCTGTGTCATTTTGTAGATCTTTGAGAGCAGATAAAGAAAATGCAAAAATAAAAAAAATCTGTTGGGAATTCTTGGAGAAAATCCATTTTTTATGTGGCAGTCATCTTGAATTGCAAAATCCTAAGAAAGGGGTTAATAATTGCAAACCATCATGTTTTTTTCGATAGTTTGACTTATTAGATAATCATACCACAGAGTCAGATTGGTGAAAATACAAAAGGGTTACCATGATAACCGAATTTATTGTCAAAAATATGAAAATATTAAATCCCTGAATATAATCCATCATGTTGCTCAAAATGTTGGTCAGCTTTAGTCCAAAACTCTCCTTTCGTGTGGTAGGAACAATTGGCAGCTGATTACATCATGTATTATAGGCCTTTTCATTCATTGCCTCAGCTGGAGGGGAAGAAGAAACAAGATACCCAGAAGCAATCCAGTGGCTAAGATACCCAGAAGCAATCCAGTGGCTAAGGAAGCAACATCTGGTGAAGGAAGAAAACCATAAACAGTCTGAGGGGAATTAATGCTTCACCTTACTATGCAGAACTGATGTCTAAATCCAGCTCATAAGTTCAACGAAGAAAACACCAGACAGCCATCCAGCCAAACCCTTCGCAAATGCATTTGTAGCAATGGGAAAGATGGTCACTTCCTGCTCCGGACAAAGCCTAAAGAGTGGTTGGGAAGACCATGTTGCCAACTTCTGCGAGGCCTATGCGAAACTAGGCGTCTCAATGACACTCAAATTCCACATCATCAGAGACCATTTGCATGAGTTCTATAAGTGCAATGCTTGTGGATTGGCTAGATATTCTGAACAAGCTTTCGAAGCATTTCTTGCCAACTTCTCAACATTTTTTAACCCATCTCTCTTTCAATGAGCATTTACTCAATGATGCAGTGATTTCACTAAGTACATGGGTGTGGCATTTCAAGACGGTGATCAGACAGAATGAGTAGTACCCAGACACTCCTTATACTGGGGACAATAAAAGACCACCCTAAAATGTCAAATTTTGTCAAAAGTCATTATGCCTCAGATGTCTCAGGTCATGTGGGAATGTGCCATTGGCATGCTGGAAGGAGGGATGTCCACCAGAGCGGTGGCTGTGCAGCTAAATGTTAACTATCGGACGATAGGCCGTTTGAGAGTTCTTTTCCGACAGACGGGCAGTACTACAAGTCGACCTCATCCACGTTGGCCACGTGTGACCACACCAGCACAAGATCACTACATCCGACTCATCCACCTGCGGGATTGGCTCAGATCAGCGACACGCACAGCGGATGAGACCGTTGGTTGATACAACAGACACATCACACCACAGACAGTCCGTAACCACCTGCGAGAAGCCAACTTGCATGCTAGGCATCCTCACCGTGGTCTGGATCTCACCTCTGTCCGGCGTCGGAACCAACTCGCATGGGCAAATGCACACGCTCGATGGCCCTTGGCACGCTGGAGAAGAGTGCTATTCACAGACGAATCCCAGTTCCAGTTTATTGTTAATAAAAACTCAAAAATTTGACATGGGGCGTTTATACTTTTGTTAAGTGTAATTGATTCTCATCAGAAATTGTCCCTGGGGTATATCACTCGCTGTTTATAAAGACGTTCAAGGCCTTGACTGGAAAACTGAAAGCCACTGTTGTTTAGGGCCAAATTTTTCATTCAACAATAACAAGTCATATTGAAAGATGTGTACGTGGCCTGAACATTCTGCTGCTCCAGTAATAAATTGTTTCCTTGCTTTGAGCACATAATGAATCTTCACTTCTTAGCGAGTTGAAATGTACTATTTTTGGATTTTTCCAGTGCGCTTTAGTGCAGAGAGAGGGGTTTATTTCATATTGTATTCTCTTGACCACTTCACATGTGAGTAGATCACATGCACAGTGCAAGCACACAACACATATGCTATTACACTCACACACATGCACACACACATACAAGCCAACATGCTCATACTCAGCCATATGGAAGCCAGCACTTTGGTTCATGGACCCACCGTTTCACGTGCTGTCGCTGATGACATAAGAAACAGTGGCGGTGGACTGGAGCCCTGGCCTCTCCCAGCTTGGCGGATGACGGCCACTAGCCATGAATTGTTTCCTATTATTGAAACACTTTGACCAACTAAGTGACTGAGTTGGTGGACTGTACGCTTTAGCCACTGTGTACGTGCAGGTTCACCCGCCAAAGATGTGACACACAAAGTGAGCCTGTCAGAATTGAAGAATGGTCAGACCTTCCCAGCCTCCTCAAATGCATGGATATGCAACCAAAGGTTGGGTAGCCCGTAGAATGAAGGAATTCTTAACATTTTGGCGAACTTTGTTTTATTCAATGGAGAACTTGCCTAACGTCATACTTAGAGCCACATTTCATGACTCAAAAAAAAAAATTACACTCACATGAAAAAACTCCAGAATAAAATTCATCAATAAACTTGACAGTATGGTTGGCTGTGACCGCATGGGTGTAGCTCACCAAAGCCCAGTTCTCCCATTTTTTTCCCATTTTTCAGCCAATATTGTCACCAAGGCAACCAAAATTGATAGGCGTGATAAGTGAAGTATAACATGTCCTTACCAAATATGAAAGTAACCGGACAAAAATTGCAGCCTGTACTGCGTCCACAAGGAATCTCAATGTTTTACCACTAATTTGCATATTATTCGGTTAATACTGTTGCCATGGCAACCAAAATTGCAAGATGTTTTAAGTGAAGTGCAACACATGTCCGTACCTAATATGAAAGCAATTTGTCAAAAATTACAGCCTGTAGAGCGTCCACAAGAAAGGTCTACGGAAGCCGATGCAGACGCAGCAGCAGCGGCAGAGGAGACAACACACATGAATCCATTGTAGCCGCCTGAATTTGTCCAGGGGCTACAATTATATATATTTTCAACATTTCTATTTTTTCCTGCAAATCACACCACAATTGAAGGAGCTCGATGCTAAATTTGGCGAGCTTCACTTGATGACTCTAAAATGCCATATTGTGAGCAATAAGTACGCTAAAGTGTATCATGTCTATAAATGGATATCTTACAACTCTTAGCCAACACATACCTGCATAGCATAGGTAAGGCTACAGACCAATATAATTGTAATTGTTTTGCCTTGCAGTCCTTCCCCCTCCTGCCATCTTCCCCTCCACTTCAACAGGCAACAAGTGTGGCCTGAGGTGAAGACAGACTATTTAAGCTGGAATAAAACTGGAATTAAGCTGGAATAAAACCCAGCTGCATTCTGGGTTTTTATCCCTGCTGTGTGGTGCTGCTGCTCCCCTGTGTTCTTATGTTGAAGAATTGTTAAGTACAAACCCAAAACCAGTGAAGTTGGCACGTTGTGTAAATCGTAAATAAAAACAGAATACAATGATTTGAAAATCCTTTTCAACCTATATTCAGTTGAATACACTGCAAAGACAAGTTACTTAATGTTTGAACAGGTAAACTTTGTCATTTTTTGCAAATATTAGCTCATTTGGAATTTGAAGCCAGCAACATGTTTCAAAAAAGCTGGCACCAGTGGCAAAAAAGACTGAGAGAGTTGAGGAATGCTCATCAAACACTTATTTGGCTTCTCATGCCTCATTTTGTTTAATAAAGTTTGCAAGGATATTCCAGGATTGAAATCCTTGTGAGTTTTCCATGGGAATTATTCTGCTGTCGCTAGCAGCGTCGGCACAACCAGAGGCAAACTTACTTTTCAACTTTAGTTATCGGATAATTCCTTTTTTTTTTAAGCCGTTTCCATTATTCCCATGATCCCATCTATTGGTCTTGAAATTATTATTTTATTATTATTATTATTATTATTATTATTTGTTCGATACTGAGTGAGAATGCTTTAATTTGGAATCCAGAATCTATTCCAAAATGGCCTCTGTCCACGGCAAAGTATGTTCACGTTTTTGCCACCGACTAAGCCATTTCCCTTGGAAATGACTTCCTGGATCTGACTTTGGTGAACACCTTTGGCGATGCTCGGCTTGTCCCTCAGGAATCCTGCTGCCATTGCTTGACCTTTATTTGTTTTTGGACTACAGACCATTTAATCTGTATTGCCCTGACTACTGTGTACCATCCTCAACTGTTAAATATCTAAAATATTTGTTTTTTGCGATTCCCTGGTCTCACTATTGACTACTTTGGCTGCCTCATTGTAGACACACATCACTTTATTATTTAAGGAGCTGTGTCACAATAACTGCCCATGTTCAAAACATTGAAAACTGTTCAGCCGAACAAGAAATCAAGCAAAGTGAATCTGCAAGTCAAAATCTGATTCCATCATTGATAATCCCTCTTCGTTTTTACATTATATTCACATACTTTAGTTACTTGGGCATTTGACCTTTTATATTAAGGAATTTTCCATGGTAATTTGAGGACCAAAGGATACAAAGGATGCAAGCTTTATTGCTAACCACCAATAATAATCACAGAAGAAGACAGGATTTGTCATGCTCTTCTCAGAGCTCTTTACATAACACTGGTGACAATCGCTGGTGGCCGCTACCATAGAGTTTCTCGCCACTGGCCGACCTTCTTCATATCGTCTTTTTCTTCTTGATGTATATTTGGTGGTTAGCAAACCAGCTTACATTCTTCATATGCTCTGGCTAAAGAGCTAAAATAGTGCCCTGAATCCCCTAATTTCCCCGAAAACTGCTTGAAATAAAAAGCATATTGTCTGAGTAAGTAAAATATATGAATACAGTTTGAAACAAAGACAGATTAGCAAGGATGGAATAAGATTTTGACCTGCAATCGAGTAGATTCACTTTGTTCGATTTCCTGTTAAGCTGAAAACCTTTCAAAGTTCTGAGCAGGCGTGACACAACTCCTTTAAGCTGACTTGACAAAGAAATCTTACAAATCATCTTATTCCGCACCAAATTTGCCGGAGCTGCTCCTCCTGCAGCTTTGAAGCGACAAGCCCAGAAATTGGAGGGCAGTTTTAGGATATGCCAAGGCTGGTTGCTTGTGCTTATGAGCGGATAGTTCACTTCAATTCTTTCTTTTACTCAGTTTTTTCATCCCCTTTTTCCACATAGACCTTTAATGGACCATAATGAGCCTCCTTTTTCATTTCATGTTTATCACTTCCTTAGACTTCGATTCATCATCAAAAGCCCTAATGCCCCCTTAGTTTAAAAGAGAGAGCCTCAAAACTTTCTAAACAGCTTCAAATTGCACCAAATGGATTATGATGCTCCTGTGCCTTACCTTCTCTATCTTTTCTTTTTCCCCCTCACTCCATCCTCTATTAAACTCAATCTATTTCACACTTTTGCGACTTTTCAGTAAGATCCTTCACACTTGCCTCACACAAGACATTCCCAAAGGATAGAGGATATCTGTTTGGTTATCTTTCTCTGCTTATGATTCGTTTAAGAGTAAAATCAAGGCTTAACCTGATTTGGCCCAATACTATTCAACAAAAAGAGCAATAGCAATGGCAACTACAGTGGTTAAAAGTAAAGGCAATGATAAAAATAAAGACATTATTAAGATCAGTATTTTCATTATTGCTCTGCACTAAAAATAGCCTATATGGCATAGTTTCCTCATCGTTCTTTTCTGTTTTTTGAAAGAAAGCAAATTAAATTCCAAAACATGGAGGAATTTCAAGTGAACGCTATCTTCGAATAGTCTTATATTAACTTTGGGAAAGCTTAAAATCCTTGATTCATCCTGTTCTTCGCCTGCTAGAGTTCCAGTGAGTAACGCAAGTCACTGCCTCCCATACCTCAACGCGTGCTGCCCCTGTTGGCCGCTTTCATGTATCAGGGTCTTGAGTGGCCGGTGGGTGTAACTAACTCAAGTTTGTACTGAATGCCTTTCAGAGAGTTATATGAACCGTCCTCTGCCTCACTGCGCGTGGATTTACCAAACGTGACTGGACCGTTCAGCTTTAGGATGTAAGTATCATTTTTGTTTGCAACATTTGTATTTAGTGTTTCGAGAGCGAACGCTGTGCAGGGATCCATGTATGAGATTATTTTCATAGACTTAAAAAAAAAGTTTATCTGCCACTTTTGGAGCTTTATTCACGGATGCTTTTGCATTTTTGCCATTTTCTGGCTTTTCACTACGGGCAAAATTGCTTTTGAACTCCTGACGTAAGTTGGCAAAATATATTTTGCGCTTTTCAGCAACCGAGCCATGAGTAAACCGGCCGTCAGAGAGAACGATGGGAATTTGGAATAAGTGTATTTTCCATTTACCTCATTAAGTAAATGAGATTCAAAAGCGTTATTATTCGACACTGTTTAATAACCCCCGACTGATTATGTATCGAATCAATATCATGACTTCAAAATTGGCATATCTTAAGAATCTATTCAAAACTTTGCTGACAAGGAAAAAGTTTGTTCTTTTCTAGCCTCTAATGGCGAAAAGCGCAGGCTATAGAATCATTTCCATTCCTTGCAAATTGATTACTGTGAAATGAACGGAACGCCTAGCTTATCAGATCTCTTCATTGTAATATTATTTAAAGAAAACGACGCCATGCCGTTTCCGCCTTGAGTCGGCCAGCACTGCTGCTGACCACCCAGTAACCCCGCCGTTCTAGGGCACTTGGTACAACATTTCTGGCGAATTTTTGAAAGAACAAGGCGCTTCTTAGGTTTCTAAATGAAAATTTTTGAAATTTGTGGCTTTTATTACGAAAGTTTCCCTCAAACAAGTTTACCTAATTGGTAAAGATAAAGCAATCTTCTCGAGAACAAGAATGGGACGAGGAAGAAAAATGCAGTTCACTTTGTCCCTTTTCCCGACTGTTTCCGAAATGTTCTCACAGCGGTATATTTTGTTCTGTGTTTATATTATTCGCAGGAGCGGAAAGGTCTCACTTCTGTGGTTATTTGTTATGTACATACATTTTTCGCGAGCTGTATACCTGAAAGATCTTCCACCTTCCTCGCCTGGGGGGTTACTCTGCTGTCTGCACAAGGCCAAAAATCACAATAAGCAGCACTAGTAAATGTCTTTGGTTTTAATTTTAAATAGATAGGCTATTAAAGAGGATGCTGCGCCTTCACTGTCTACCATCGTAGCCGGCTCTTTCGCAGGCATTAGGCGGTCGATTACATAAATAGCTTTTTCTGCAGATTTTAATGATTTTGGTTGTTAAAGTTTGGCCCACGAAACAGAAAAATAGAAACAAAATAAAAAAAATCAGTTCCCCCGTTCCGAGTGCATATAGCCTACTTTCTTAGCTGTTCCTAATGCGACAGAGTGGGCCATCTTGTGCTATTCAACTCATCTGTAAATATTAAGAATTATAAAGGCATTATACTCGCTATTTGCGAGTCTTTCAAAAAAAAAAAACAGTGGATTAACAAATCGTGTCACAGTTCACACGTTATTATGATGACATTTCAACTTCTTGCGGTTTGTGGAATGGTGCTGGTATTGGTGGTGGTGTTAGGAGGATGTGACTGACAGAAACAAAGTGTATAGATTAGTCTGTAAATTGTGCGTGCTTACTTCAACAGCTACCACAGACGTATCAAGGCTGGATTTCTGTGGCTTCACTTCACCATTGGAATCATTTCCACGTTCGCTGTTACGCTGTTTCCCGATCGGCACGTGTCGTGTGCGCCCTGATCTTCTCGACACCGGCTAGAACCGACACCTCGCTGACAACCTCCAAGAATGCGCGTGATGGAAAGTGCCAGAATCCTGCTGCTACTGCTGCCGCTCACCGTCTCGAGCTCAGGTGAGTTCTTTGGATTTTCTCGCTAAACGTGCTGATAAGGCGTCGCAACCATAACCGTGAATAAATCATGCCTGGGCAGCGAAGTGCCCAGTCCTATGTTCTTCGTCTTGAAGAGCTCAATTACTGTTGCAAATCAGACCAAAGTTTCATAAAACTATGATACCTATTTAAGCGGCCTTTCATGATCATATAAAACGAGCTATGAATTTTAAGACGTGCAAAATTAAGCTCTCCCATTTTCCGTAGTTCTAAATTATTAGTATACGTACTATGATATTGATTTCCAGCTTGCGGTTACACTCAGGGCGTGTCTCTAAAGCGAACCACATTTTGGTACCCCAACGCAAGGGTGCTCCAAAACAGTAGGCCACGGTTCGGTACGCTTATTTAGGGGCACTTCAGAGCTTCTTGCCATGGGAACACAAATAACTGCAAACTGAACTGAACTGAACTGCACTGTACTGCTTGGTGGAACGAGGCATTAGTATGCAGAGTTTCCAGATTCTGAAATGAAATAATGACATGTTTTACCTGCTGGTTTTTCAACTTTAAAGTGACTAAGAAATAAAACTTTCTGGTGCTTTCTTCCTTACATGCTAAAAACCAGTTACATTACCGTGACTTAATGGTTAATTTATTTCTCATTTGTTAATAAAGTGCTCAGTGCTCTCATAATTACATATGCTGAAGGATTATCATGATTGTTCTTTGCCAAAATGTTAGGGTATTCCAAACTTTCAACATAATACTAGTGTCTTTGATGACAAAACATGCTGCAAAGAACATATATTCAAAATATTTTTATTGAATCCCCTTTGATGTTTATGTGGCAGCATGTTAAAATCCTTTATATTAAGACCAGAAACTCATCTAATGCAGTAAACAAGAATTACTGATCAGGTCCCACCCAGGAGGATATTGTTCTTTTTCTTGTGAATAATTGGCCTGATGCCTTAGTTTCCCAGCTTGATCCTCCCACTGAATCACTGAATTTTTATTTCACTTATACTTATGTTGATGGATGGGATTCTACAGTGATTACAGAAAAACTTTCCAGCCGTGTATTATCATCTCTAGCTGTTCCCAGCCTCTGCCATACTAAAAGTGGCAGAAGCCTCTGCTTCCCTGTACAAGTGCCCACGGTCGGGTTTCTGTCTCACTTCTATGGGCCCTGAGGATCTTTTGCCCTCTCCCTCCTATTCACCACCAACCAAAGCTCAAGTTATATAGTACTGAAGCCAATACTGCTGGGATTTTGAAAAGTAGGGAAGAAAGGGGTGGTGGTGGTAGTTGGGGGGGGGGGGGGGTTGAAGGGTTGTGCATTTGAAGGGGTTTAGTCCAAGGAGTGGGAAGGGTGTGCGGGAGGGGGGAGGTAGAGACATCCTGAGGGACTGACATCCTCATCGAACACAACTGAAAGGCTGTAGCTTATATAACTATGTACATAGAGAAAAATATGGAGAGAGAGACGGAGACATGGGTGGGGAGGGCTGGTTGGGGGTGTAAAGACTGTGGGATGACAGACAGTCTCTTAGAAAGTCCGAAAAGGAAAAAACAAACTGGAGGAAAAAAACTCTTCCCCTGTTAAAAATGGAGCGTGGAGACTAAATATGCTGATTTCACCAGCAAACTCCTGTCCCAACCAGGCAGACTGGGAGACCTGCTGACGCGACTGCTTGTCGCCCTTGGAGACCGATTTCTATCTTGTGGCAGCAATTAGCAATCCATTCCCAGATTGTTCTCTGTCTTGTTTTAGTGGCTAAAGCAGCCAATCATTGCTCATGCCTGAGTCATTTCACAATAGACGAGTTTCACTCAGGATTTCTTTCAATACGTTGCAGGATGTTGACTATTTTTTCCTGATAAAGGATTTATATGCTGTAACTTCCCACTCAAGTGGCTGGATGAGCATGTGCTAGCCATCCATCTGAGAAGCCAGAGGGAATTTTTTCACCTCTCTTGAATTTCTGGATTAGACAGAGTCTCTGTGATTGATGAAAATGGGAGGGAGTTTGATTTCCATGCCCAATAATTAATTACATTTACTAATAATCTCAGATGGAAATTACTTGAAGACTGATGCATTGGTAAGGATGCGATGCATGACATACTTTTACAAGTTCTGTTGCAATGGAAAATGGTCATGTCCACGGAGAGGTCAGCATCACACACAGAACAAAGTAACACAGACAGCTTAAACAATGTGAGATAATGACAAAATGACCCCCAGTCAGACAGTCAACCCCTACCTGGGCCGTCCCAAGGAGTTGGCTTTCGAGTCACAATTTTCATGGGTAATGCTAGTCTAAACACTAAGATATATCCAGACCCCTCTCCCTCACTTAGCAATACAATGGCGACTGTCCTCATGTGCCCAACACGTTTTTCCAAGGGAAAGCCAGGAGATGGCCATCAGCACATTAGTTGAAACCGATCACTGATGGTCTTCACAAAAGTTCACCCATGTGTTTAAGAGAACAGTCTATGGAATCATATAAAAGTAAAGGAAAGATTTAGAAAAACCTGAAATCTTACCAAAATTCAAATTTGGCATTCTTAACCGCTATTTGAGCCTGTATCATGAGAATGACCCCGTATACAGTAGATGACGTTAGTATTACTGGAGCTTCAGGTTAAATAGTGTCAGTGGCTTTGTCACATAAATTGACCAACAGAACCTGCTCAATAATCTTGATATTTTTCCATTCACCTACAGGGTTTCAGATGATTGTATGAAATTTGTTGTATTTTTATTACTTTATACATAAATACATTGTATGAATCTAATGTACATAAATGTTCCTGGCACTTCCCATTCCTTTATTTTGTTGGACGTTAATTCCATTTATGCCTTTACCCAAGATGTGCAAGGAAAAAGTGATACAGGGTGCAGGGAATACCTGAAAAATAGCTTATTAATGCAAATGTCTATTCAGCCAATCATGTGGCAGGAACTCAAATAAAATCTTGCTGGCATGGATAAGAGATTCACTTTATGTTCTGACCAGGCATTGTGATGTACCGATCAGGAACTAGTCGCGAGAACCAGGAAATGCAGTAGAGCTAGTTTTATTGGTAAAGGAGGAGATCCCCCGCAGGGCAGAAAGCAACAGTACAGAGTCAAAATCAAAATCCAGTTGGGCAAAAATAGTATCAAAAACCAGGGCAGCAATCACAGTAATCATAGTCGGACAGAAATGGGTCTGGTACACAGGAATAGTTCTATCAGAGAAGCAAGCCAGAATCCACAGGACATAATCCTAATCGTTACCAGGGCAGCAAACAGATCTCGTAGTCGGGCAGAAAAATGGTCAGAACACAGATGCAACAATAATCCAAAATCACAAAGGCAAAAATCAAAAGTCGGGCAATCCAGTCAGAAAGATAAACACTGAGAAATCAAGGCGAGAAACATGGCACGAGAAAACTAGGGCGAACGATCTGACAAGAGAGTGAACCAAACAGACATCTTATATACACATCCGGGGTAAACACATGACCAGGGAGAACAGGTGCAATCAATGGTAACAATGATAAGGGAGAGACACATGAGGAATAAACTAATTACATGAATTTGGCTGTAGCCAAAACGCAGACAGGGATCACAAGACAAACCTAAGTACAAAACAACAGCTCCGGTTAAGGAGTACTAAAGTGCCAAGATAAAAGAAAAGGAAAGCACAAAGTATAAGTGGAAATCCACAGAAACTTGCAGCAGAGATAATAAGGGATAGGCAAGGAGGCGGAGATTAGAATTGAGCGACTGCTGAGAGATCGTTAGTCAATTAGTATGTGCAGCTATACAATTCTGAGTGCATGTTAGAGAGTTAGTAAAAATATACAACATTAGTGTGGTTAGTAATTAGCAAAAACAATAAACTGTTAGTATGTGTTAGTAAGACAGTAAAAGAGAGAGGAAGGAAGAACAAGAGATAATGAAAGAAGATTGAAACCCAGGAACCAATAAATCACCCGAATGAGTGGCACACAAGACAAGGGACCGTGAGCAAAGATACACACATGACATGACAGGGGAGACAAAGTGCAAAGCATGGAAATGAAAACATGGCATGGAAAACTAAATGATCGAAACATGAAAAATTATAAACAAGAAATCTAAACTACCAAAAACAAAATACACAATCCTAAGAATGGTCAGACGGGCAGTGGTCACTAAACACAAGAATCCTAAACATGGCAGAGCCAGGCACAGAACTTAAACATGACAAGCAGAAATCACAGATCACAACAGGCATAATGGAGAAATGTGATCTCAGTGCCAGTTGGGGTGGTTTGAGTATTTCAGAAACTACTTATTTCTGAGCATCAGAGTGGTGTGGGGGGAAAAAAATTTACTGAGCAGCAGTACTGTGAGCAAAAAGCCTGATAAATAAAGGAAGTGAGAGGAAGAAATGCCTTACTGGTTCAAGCATCTGGAAGGCCACCATAACAGAAATAATTACGCTTTACAACTGAAGAGGATCTCTGAACATAGAATACGTCAAAACTTGAAGTGGAGTGGTTATATCTGCAGAAGAACTTACTCTTGTCAGCTAAGAATTGTGACTGCAGTGGGCGAAGGCTCTCCAAAAGTAGACAGAACACGATACCGAAAATGTTGCCTGGTCTGATGTATCGCACTCTCAGCTGAGGCATGAAGACTTTAGGGTCAGAATTTGGTGTAAATACCATGAATCTATGGCTCTCGCCTGCCATAATTTGATGTGTAGGGCTGGTGGTGTGATGGTGTGGCCACTACCATTTGTTACTGCGCCACCTATGGACAGATTTAAGCCAAATTTGGTAGACTTGAGTCTAATGACATGTAGATGAGGGATCTCAAGTTTGGTGATTGAACATTGAATTTAGGAGTTTTGTCACGATATCACTGGAGAGCACATCGCAAATTTAACTGGCTTACTGTTCAGGAGGAGTTTGATTTTGAAGGTTTTACAAAAAAATTCAAAATGACTGAAAATTTGCAGATATGCAGTTAGTTTTTAAAAATACGTGTGTACGTGTGGAGTTGGTCTTAATATGCTATTTTATCATGGGTAATGGGAAGAATATGAGCATTTCAGGAATGGTAACATTAACGTGGTTCAGGAACTCGCTACCAAGTGCCACAGATTGGGGGAAAAAAGATCCTTTGGACATGTACCAAGCAGCCAGCATCTTCAAACTGACCAGGAATCATTCAATTCTGACAAAGCTGGCTTCACTGAGCAGCAGAGACTGCAGGAATAATCAGTGATGTGATCTGAGTGGATTAATGATGGAATCTGTGCTCCAAGAAGCTGTAGTGCGTCAACTTCATGCGAATGAGCCATGATGCAGCTTGGAAACAAACCAAAAAGAGAGCAGATCTAGATATGTCACCTTCATAAAAACCAAAGTCAAGAACTTATTTCTGCCGAAAGTTTTGTTCCTGTCTGACAAAACATAGGAAAAATGTGTAGTTGCCATATGAAGGCATATAAGAAATAACCTGAATTCACTTTTGAGCAGGACGACAGCGCATGTGTACAACAAAGGGTACTTTTCTTGGAACTGAGATATATAACACTCAGTAATAATGATGATATTTCACTGCATAACCAGTAGCAGAACTGTAGAACAACTATCTAACTTACTAGCTGATGTAATCTAACTGCTGCCTCAGCTGTCTGGCTACTGGAAAGCCCACTGCTGCTTCTCAACAGAGAGCGGTCGACCTGGAGCTATCGAGTGATTTGGAAACTTCTTGTAATTTGCAGTGTGAACATAGCATTAACATACCTCCAACAGCATGTCTTTTTCTTTTGTAGGCTATATTGACTCCGCTCGATTCCAATTTTGATTAATTAGTGGAGTCAAGGGAGCACATTTTTGTTGACATTTAACTTCCAAAAAACCTGTGCTGATATTTTGAATTTATGATGTGTGTCTGTGTGCATGCCAGTGAGTGAGGGAACAGATCAAACAGATTTCTGTGGATTTTTATGCTTGAAAAAACCTAGTGCGCTGATAACTTGTGTGAATGTAATGTGTGTGGTTTTATTGTATTTCCCCGACGACGATAGTCCGGATATACTATGGTTTAGTTCCGGGGCCGCTGCTGCTGCTGCAGAGATTTTATGTTCCGGGCTCTGGAAGCCACAATTATTGGAGAATGTTTTCAAATTTTACACGGGCAGATATATATATATATGACAGTGCTCAAGACCAATTTTTTTTTAATTAGGATGTCCAGAGTGTTTTCAAATTACAATGCTCGAGACAGATTTTCGTCAATTTCAGCTGCCGGCGACCATTTTGTTCGAAATTTTGGGATCGGTGTGATGGCTGTGTTTCAATTTGCCAAACGCTGTGGCTTTAACGAAAGGAAGCACAGGAATGCAAGAGAGACAAACACAGACAAAATAGGAGAGAGACTCGCGTTTCCAAAGGACATAAATCCAGTTCGAACTGACTAAATGGGGCTTATGGGATCACGCAGCAGTGTCGGGGTCTGCGTTAACTTTGATCTTATCCTACCAAACCACTAAAACGATCAATGTAAAATTTGGTGGAAATAACCCTATGAATCTACAGATTAAAACTTGTTTGAGGTGTTGAAACTCGACGTCAAACATAGCCACCTGTCAGCCATATTTAAAATTGGACTATATCATGTGGAAGAGCATTTGAAAGCAGCTAGGAAGCTAGAACTTAGTACACACATACTTTTTAGGTTGGCAATCTATATTGTGGTGAACATTTTGAATTTTATTGTCATTTGACCAATCAGTGACCTTGACAAGGAAAGAACCTTTAGAATATGGTGGATAAGATTCCGACTAATTAAAATACTGAAGCTTTGGATTTGGATGCTATATATGCAAATATTTAGATATTAATAGAAATTTTTGACATCTATTCACATTTGACCTTTCAGTGAGCTTGAACCTCAAATTGCACTGTATCATGCTAAGGAGTGTTTGGAAGATGAATTTTCCCATACTAACACATGACCACCTTTACGAAATAGTTGCTTCTGACCTTGGTGATCACTGCTGCATTGACAATTTTGACGTTGATTGTTATTTGACCTGACAATGACCTTGACATATTAAAAACCTTTTAAAAAGAGCTAAATAGAGCTAGAGGTTCACACTATAAAGGTGTCTTCTTTTTCCCAGTGTTGGATCCAGGCATAAAAATACTACCACTTGTGAGCTTACATAGCACTAAAGCCTGAAATAAACCAAGTGAGCTACAGTGCCTGTGGCAATATTTTTTTTTTTTTTTTTTGGCCTCATTAGTTAATCAATCCACCAATTAAACATATTTAATTCAAACTTAGATATTGAAATTGAGCCAAAGTGTCATGCAAAAAATTAAATTAAAACTTTGTGACTTACTATGAAAATGCCAGAATCTAAGAGAGTACTGCGATAAGAAATTTTGATCAGACCGCTCAGCACTTCTTGGCACATTTAATTAATACCTTAATACTCAGTGAGCATCATTTAAATGCGACATCTTTCCTCTGTCATTTTCCTGACCATATGCGTCTCTTTATGACCGCTGTCTACCCAAGTTTTAATTGTCCTCTCAAGTTGGTTCCAGGAATATGACAATCAGTTCAGTTTGGTCCACATAGCCTCACAGTGTCAAAGGCTGTATTTACACTGTAAGTCTTGATGCCCAGATTGGATTTGCAGCCTGAATCCGATTTTTTTTTTTTTTTTTTTTTTACCATGTGGTTACACGTGTTTTATCAAGTGGCCCATATGTGATTCGCGCGATTACACTTACCTACATCATCTGAAACATTGTGCATGCCTCTTTTTAGATTTTTACTTTTAGAATCAGAAAAAAATTGGAATTGGGTCACATTACATTGACAATGTAAATGAGGCCATGGTCGGTGTAATGTGACCCAATTCCGATTTTTTGCTCTTATGTGGCACAGATCAGATATGCTCGTTGACAGTATAAACAGGAAAAAGACACATGCATTTGGATATTTTGAGATTGGCTACAGGCCTCATTCATGTGTAGAAATAAATCAGATATGTATCGGATATGTGCCAATGCGACCACCGAGTAAACAGGCTGATCGGATTTTCTTACACATTGCGTCTCTAACGTCATCAAATCTGTGACCAATTAGTTTATTTTGTCGCATAAACAGTGGACGCACTTTAAATAGACAAGGTTTTATATTTGAGAAGCTGGCAGACTGCACATGGCTGCCAGCTTCTCAAAGCTGCACAGACTGCACACAGACTGCACATGTCTCGCACCCAGACATTCCTATGAACGAGTGAAGAGGCAATAATTGCAGCATATGCACAAGATGCAGTTGTGGCCCTTATCTGCCTAAAAATCCCGTAAATGTTAGGTGAAGTTTTCATACACCGCAACATTATCATCAAATATATTGTCAGCCTACAGATAAAACCACGTATCTTCAAAATGATAAACGTTACAGGAAAATAAAAAATAAAATAATATAAATATAAGTTAAGCTATAAATTAAATAAACAATATTTAATTTTGCATGTAAGAACAAAGGACATATGAGTTTTTGTTTCTTACCAATTTGGAGTCAAGAGGTTTTATCAGCAGGCCCACGATATGTCAGCATCACCCATTTTTTGGCTTAGCAGTTAGTGCTTGGTGCAGAAGTAGGCGTGGCCTAAAGTTTAGTAAAAACTAAAAGTAGGCATGCGCAATGTTTCCGATGTTGTAGGCAAGTGTAATCACGTGAATCAGATATGGGTCACTTGATAAAATACATGTAACTGCATGGTAAAAAAAAAAATCGAATTCAGGCAGCAAATCCGATCTGGGCATCAAGACTTACAGTGTAAATACGGCCTAAATTTCAATCCCAGAACCCACCTTTTTGATGTGATTAAATGGGAGGTTTACAGGATAAATTTGTTGCAGACAAATCTGCAGGAACTGCTTGATGCTATCATGTCGCCATCAACAGAATCGTGAAAGCATGTTTTCAGCACCTTGCTGAATCCATGCTTTGAAGAATTTAAGCTGTTCTGTTCTCTGAATTTGTAGCCATAAACATACATGCCAACTCTACCGCTTTTGGGGCTTTTTTTTTTTTTTAAGAATGAAACACCCCGAAAGCAGTAGTCTTCCGTTAAAAGCTGTAGGCATGGCATGTATGCATAAATAACTAGGCTTATGCCGTCGGAGGCGACAGCTTGAGTTATTCCCCGAACGCCCCCAATTCCCCAATCCTTGAATACTTTCATTTGAACTTAATTTCAGGTCAATCAGACAAATGGTTCTGAAGATATGGCCAAAATGGTAATTTTCCATCACAAAGTGCCACCTGGTGGCAAAATATTGAACCATACAGATATGATGTCATCATGTGACACGTTATGAGGTCATGACCTTGCAGTTGCAGGTAGTTTCATGTCAATTTGACAAATGGTTCCAAAGATATGGCAAATTGGGTGAATTTTATGTGACAAAGCTCTACCTTGTGTCAAAATTTTGAACCAAACAGGTATAATGTCATCGTGGGACACATCCACGGGTCATGACCTTTCATTTGCACTTGATTTGAGGTCAATAGGACAAATATTTCCAGAGATATGATGAAAACAGTGATATTTCTGTTTTTGGCCCCTGGTGTCCAATCTAGAAATTTTAAATTGTCCAAAATTGAATCATTTCTTCCTCTTAATGATACTTGCTGATATGCAAAACATGAAATTTCTAATTGAAATATTACTGAAGTTGGACAAATGGACAAACCGATTTTGCTGTATGAGCCGAAAAGTAACGGGACCACTCACTGAAGCTCCATTAACTCCAATGTTAAATGCAACCAGAAAATGCAGCCTGCAAAGGCTAAACGCACAGTTTTCTACCTTGCTCGTCTTTCCATATTTTTTGCTCCTCGAACACTATTTTTACATATATTACTCAGGTGACTCTCCTCTTTCGTATGGTACATCCATTTCCTAGATTATTGAATCTATTGAATAGAAACATCTGTGTTACCCCATGTTGCGGTAACACAGACTCTAAAACAAGCTTCAGTTTGTCTTTGTATGTATATCTGATGTCAATGAAGATGTGGGGGGGGGGAATAGCAGACGGTCTTTGGCACAGAGATAAAGAAAAATAGAGTGAACAACGTCACTGGCTGGACCAAAGCGCACACGGCAGAATAGCTCTGCCATCTTGTGCATGGAATGATGTCCAATGACATGCATGTAAACATTAAACATGGGTTTCGACAATTATAATTTTTTTTGGTGGGGGACTTGTTCTCCGTGTTGTTTTTTATCTTAAAAAAGGACACGAATAAGGAATTGTAATTCAACAGTATTTATGCTGTATTATTTGGCGAAGCTAAAGAATAACCTTACCCTTTATATAGGCCTAGCAAATCGCTCATTTACCAACGTTTTCTGTTTCGTTCAAAAAAAAAAACGTTCGCATTCAGCTGTGCCTGCGAGTTGATTGATTAGCACGAACGAATTGGAAGGATAGGGGAACAGATTGCAATCTATTCGTTCGTGCTTGTCAAACGACTTATCGTGACTTTCAAGATGGAGGCAACTGGAAGCTACCTAAAGGTACGGCTTGCATAAACAGTCATTTTTAATAAACTACCTGTGCATTTTCAAAGTTCCCAGTGTCTCGTTTTAAATGTCAGGGCTCTCGGAATTCTAGCGATGAAGTGTGGAGCTACTTTGAGCCTTGTTAATGATGAAAAAAATAGCGATTTCTTTGCATGGCAATGCTGTGCCCGAGTCACCACATTGTAAGCCTGTTGGGAGCTTTGGCTAAAAAGCCATTTATTTTGAAATGTTGCGTGCGTACGGAGGTGGGGTATTCGACAAAGGTTATTACTCGTTATCATGTTTCAATACACCCCAAGTCAATTTCACACCAGAATTCTCATTTAGATGTGGATCATTTGCGGTTCGATTCTGCCCTCTGCTGGCCTTTTTCCACACCTCAACCCTGTCGTTTTTAAGACACAATGATACAGACGACTCTAAAAGAATAATTCTGCGTCAAACTCAGTGAAAGAATTTCCGGTATAGTAGTTGGTACAGTCGCTGAAACCAGCTCCAGGACATGAAATCTTCATGTACTTCATTTGAAAATGCGGTGGCCGTTTTCAATCCTGCCTATCATTTTTAATGTTCCCAGATAGGATTGGTTAAAATCATCTGCTCAGAGCATTCATATCTTCTAGAATAAGCTGACGCAATCTCTGTTATTTTTACATTTTTAGTGCAAGGCCCGTGAAGAGAAAAATAAAACTGTCTCGAGACACTCCTTCAGAAGTTCGGCACAAGGTTGCCAATTGGATGCACGTAAATGAGTTTCTGTTGGTGTTCGGAACTCTAATGGGGAAAAAACATTTTGTCTCCAGCGAAAGCAGATTGAGTGCGAAAAAGGACGCTTGTTTTGCTGACTGCGTCCAAGGCAACACGTTACAGTAAAAATGCCAAAGCAGAAAAAACAATAGCTCGAGATCCTATAGCTACCAGCAACTGTTTTCATTCTTTCTTTGCTCAGCTTTCTGTTTTTTGTATAAACCTTCAAGTATTCGACATCATTCAAAAATTATATTTTCATGGCAGCTATTCAGTGTGTCAGCAAACATTCAAATCATTCAAACTTTATTTTATTCAAGACAGCATTGCAGTGTGGGTTCAGCGTGCAGCATTCACACTCGCAATTTCTTCAGGAATCGCCTCTCTAGTTTTCCTTTGAGTTCTTTTTAAAATTTTGAGATGAGGTGTTGATCAACATAGAGTACATATTTATTTGATTAGACACGCATAATCTGATGGTTATCAAATTTGTTTCTTTTTTTGAAAAAGATGCAATTCATTGAAGAAATATGAATATGGGTTGTGATGTTCGAACTTGAATTAACAGGTCATGCATTTACTGTTTCTTCCTGGCTTGTGATTACTGTAGCATCAGTGATTCAAACAAAAAATATTATGCGTATCCATATAATATAGAGTTATTTATGATGGATGCATTTTGGGGAGTACATTTGTGTTTTTCCCCATGTAAGATCAATTGCCAAGTAGACCATAACTACATTCTGGAGTAGATTTCGGAAATGTATTCCAAGAACAACAGCAATGTACCTCAACTATTGCTTTATTTATTTATCATTGACGGAGCTAACAATATTTAGCAAGAAGAGAGATTTTTTAGGTGATGTGAGGGGCAGTGATCTGGGGGAGGGGCTGGCCAGAGAGCAGGGACAGTGGAGGGCTGTGCACCACTCTGATAAGCTCTTGTTTGCCTTCTGCTGGATGGTTAGCCCACGTCTGCAGCCAAGGAAACTGTGGGACAATAGGTGTGTGGAGGTCAAGCTTGTCCCAGTAAGGCCCCCATCCCCCCGCCACCCAGCCTCCCCCCAGCCCTCCTTAATGTCTGGACACAAACTCTGTATGACTCAGACTCCATAGCATTCACACTCCATTAAGCCAATGTGTCCCGCGGTGGTGAATTTCTTCGACTCTGTCTTCCCCGCAATTCTTACTACCCTGTGGCTATGAATCCCTGTGACTCTGACTCACATGTGACGATGAAATAATGTGGCTCTGACTCTGCTCTGGCTATGAATCTCATATGACTCTCCTGTGAATCTGACTTCCCTTTGACTCTGTTTCCTCAGTAACTTTGAATACCCCATGACATAAATACTGAAAGAGCCTTTGTGGGTGCTGTCTTTCATTCCACCTATGCAGTTATGTACATGATTCTTGTCATCATCCCCAAGAATCTTTGCTAAATACCTTAATAGCATCAGGTATGTATTTGCTTGATTGGAATGAAAACTGCTCCCATAGGGGCCCTTTCAGGAAGAGGTTGAATGCCCCTGCTCTCTGCCTATGCTCCTCACCATGCCAGTAGAGGTCCAAAGAATATGATTCTAACACTTTTCTATAAACATCACTGGAATATAATTAAAGAGCCAATAGCCGCAAAAGATTTAAGTACTGTCAATGCGGTCTTGAATCTTTAGTTCTGTCCATGTGTACATGGGTGCTTTTTAAAAACGATGCATTTTCTATGCACTCAGCCTTTCATCAAGCACAAACTGCGTTTTCGGTCCCAGAGTTCTTTGAAAATGCCTTCCAAAGTTAGGATCTCTAGAACCTCCATTTTCACTTTTTTCATGTTGACGGGACAAGACTGAACTTTGGCCTGCTGACGTCAGAGCGCATGCGCCTAATAGCAATTCTTTTCAGGCTTTTGATTGGCCTGCATGATTTTACATTAGAATATGTCATCACCTTATTTCTTCACTGCCTGTTGGTTTGTCATTCTCTTGACAGCTCGTTCATTGTGTTTTTTTTTTTTAATGTGGAAAGATATTTTCATGGAAAATGAAGGAAGAGAAACTGTTTTAAAAAATACACATTTACATGCTCTGATTTAGGTCTCGATTTGCTGCCAGTTTCAAGGAAACATAAAAGATGTTTTTTTATGACATATAGGAAGTTGCTTAGTCATTACACTAAAGATGCCATTTGGCAATCCTTAGATCCATGTCTTTCTTGACGGAAAATAACATCAGACTTTCTGCATTCTTAGGTAAGACAAGAAGAAAGGCGAGAGGCTTACAGATAGTATCACTGCTAAGATGATGATGTAGTGGTTAGCAAAATCCTCAATCACAAGAGGCTATCCGTTAGTAAGTCAGCTTTCCTACAGATCATGCCATGTTAACTTTTGTCGGCAGCTGGCACACTGAGATATGCACAGAGATGTTGTCTGTGAGTGAATATTGATCGCAGGAGTGTTGTTCTTCATGGAATAGTCACAAGCATCATTTGTGTCTCCTCCTATTCAGCAACTTGCCTGTCTATTAGAAATTTGTCTCCTTTGATTGGTTTGTTGGCGTGTCTGCCAACCCCTTGCTACATCTTGTTATCCCCCCGGCATATAATGCGTGGGGATATAGCGATAGCCACGTCTGTCTGTCCGTCCGTAATCATTTTGTTTCCGGGGCATAACTCAAAAACCCTTCAATATTTCTTCACGAAATTTGATGTGTAGATCTGATATAACATGTAGATGTGCCTTTTGGTATTTAGGAATTTCTTGAGCAGTTAATCTATGAATGTGGGGGGCCGGGGGGATACGCCATTGGCAGATGGCTCTTGTTACCTGGTTATTCACTAATGGCCATGTGATGATATTAAAGCCCTCTGCTTTCTATTGCAAGTTGCTGGATTGTAATTTGCCTTCATGGTTAAAAACCTGTCAGTACTGTCAGTAGAAACTCTTTGTCTTTGTTTAGTGCAACGTACTTAAATGACAGCTGTTCTTGAAAATCTTCCACTAAACCTGGTGAATTCAAGCAAGCTTCCAAGCCTAGTCAGTGTCCAGGATTGGGATCGCGCTTTTCTTAATCCATCCAAGTCTGTTCCTTTGTCCAGTTCCCTAGGAACAAGCTGCCAGTTCTTCTACGGTCATCAGGATTGGAACTGAGTTCCCCTCAGGCTACTCCATCCTCCTGTGGGACAGTTTGGTGCCAACTAAGTATGCACTCCATCTGGCTGCTGTCTCGCAAGCCACTGCCCAGCGATTGACAGCTCAGCATTGTCTACGACATTTGCACAGAATTGTGCTCTCCTACTCCAGGGTTCCATCACAAGGTTCCGTCCCCAAATAACTGTATAAAGCTGTCAGTAAACCCGTTTTGACCGTATGAGGAGAAGTGAATGGACGGTATTGAGAAAAGGGAGATTGTTGATTGCAGCTGTCTTCGTTCTTCATTTGGCACAAACCTCAAAGCATCAAGTTTGCAGATTGTAGTTGAGTCCTCGGAGTCTAAGATTAAGTCTGAGTCTGAGGCCCGTATTCAAAAACGACACTCTCACTCACCCACCACTCACCATATAGTGAGTACCATTGAAATGTAACTGGAGTGAGAGAGAGAGGGAGACCTACCACTAACTGAGGGAGCGGTCCCACTCCTCGCCAAGTGATATTCACAAACACCACTCGCGCATAACTGACAGTGGTGGGCACTGGATACCACAGGCGATGCGTTGGCTGCTGCAAAGGGACGCTCAATCCTCACCCTTCAGTGCTGAATGACCAACACCTGTCACAGTTTACTTTTCTTGATTAGAAAGTTTCTCAGACTATTAGGTAAAACGACAATGCAATTTTATTTTTAATAGCATTGTTATACATTGTTTCACAAAATTGAGGCGTTTCTTTCGCACATAAATGATGACGTAAATAACTGCATGTATTCATAAATTCTGTGGTCTACGAGCCCACGAGGCTCACTAAGCAACAAGCTGTGAAACGTGCCAGAAAAGAATGGAGTCTCGTGACTTACAGCTACATGAGCCTCGCAGACCAATCCACACGCGCCCCACGAGCCAGCTGAGCGCAGAATTTTCCAACCCATGAGCGAAGAAAAGCACGAAAAATTCGAATGCATGAGAGTTCACAGATATGCGTTATAAATTAAAACTGGCCACACCTGATAATGTTGAGAGTTTTCAGAGTTTCTGCAATGGTAATTTAATGAAATGAAAACAGGGCAATAATTATCAGTGCTCATTCTAACTTAACAAGTAGAACTGGCGAAACAGGATATTCCTTCGGATTTTTGGAATACAAGTAAATAAAATTTTATGAAATGATTGGATATGAGCTTTTTTTCAATCATTATTTTTAAGGGATGGTTTTGAGCTTTGCCTATTGCCAGTTCATCAGTAGCTATTGATGGGTCACAAATGCTAACCTTGAGTTCACTACTATGCAGTTCGTAAACACTGAAACCAGGTGGTCAATTAGTAATTTACCGGCATTGTTATCATCATTAGAGTTAAAATTTGGAAAGTTGCGATTGCGCTGAGCACGTGGCTTTAAATGATCCAGAGTTTCTAATGTTTGTAACCACCTGAAAGCCATGATAGCAAAAAACCGGCGCAAGTTAGCACCTCAAGGGAGGTGTTCCCTGCACTCAACCTTCACTCAGAAAGTGACGCTATTTTCAGCGTGAGTGAGGTCTCTGAAAGCAAATTAGGGTAAGGACAACCTCTAACTCATTTAGTATAACCTGACATTAACTAAGTTTTAGTACTCACTCGCACTCATTTAGTGTGAGTGTCGTTTCTGAATACGGGCCTGAGACTTTGGTGTCCGAGTCCGAGTTCAAGTCCCGTACTCTTCCTGATGTTCAAGTTGGAGTCTTCAATAGCCTTATGTAACAAATTCAAGCCCAGGGGCTTTGACCAATACTGTAGGAATGTATATAGCAGAGTATCAGTCTTCAACTATTTTATTATAAATACCACACTGCTATGTCCAACTGGTGATGTGTTTGTCTTTTAGGCGGCATATCTTGCAATCAGAGTACGTGTATGACACAGTTATTAGGCTTGTGTTATTAAGCAGCAAAAGAAAAATTTTGACAATTACAATGTGAAGTTTGTCACATCACAACTAAACTTCAGGTAATAAGGAGTTTGATATGCTTCTGTTTGTTCTGGCTGTTGGCAATTACTTTTACATTAACTGCATCAGAATTATCAACATTATTATGTCTCCCCCTTCCTGGGGGGGGAGACATATTGTTGGCGTTGGCATCGGCGTCGGCGTTCCCATTTGTTTCCGGAGCATAACTCTGAAACTGTTCGACCGATTCTCACAAAATTTGATAGTGTCTCTCCATAACATGTAGATGTGCCTTTTTTAGGGTTTGAACTGTTTTTGAATTTTATTTTTTCTGTTTCCATGGCAACAATTTGGACTAAGGCATATTGAAGGTGGGACTCGTTTCCGGACAATAACTCTAAAATGTGAAATGGGTGTAGGGAGAGACATCTGTTTTTACGTGTAAAAACTAGTTTCTAGTTTCTAATCTTTGAAGTATAAGTGTCAAAAAAGGGATCAAAGGAATATTACTTAATATTGACATCATAGGAGACATCACTTGTCAAAATGAAGTCAAGCCATCGTAAAACCAGAAACCTACATAAGAATTTTAACTGACAAATAATTGGGTATCATTCACTAAACTACAGTAGTGACAATTAGCATCTTCTTACCTTCACTCTTTATTTCTTTCCTCATCTGTGGTATCTCAGGTCCTCACAAAAAAAGCGAACTGTAAAAAACTTAAACAAATCATCCTCAGGAGCCATGCTCATTTTCATACGAGCACTGCCTGCAGATTTTGGTTACCCAGAGCAAAGATTTTAGGCAAATGAATACAATAAAAGGCATAAAAAGATGCCGATCTCAATGATGAAGAGTGGGCCTGATGGTTGCGGAAAGCCAGGCCATTATAAAGTGAAAAAACTGAAAGGAATGAACCAAATGTTAAAGTTATCTAAGACTGCAAAAAGTGAAGCTACACCAAGATGAAACTGGGAAAATGTTTGAAAATCTGAAGGAAATTGTAATTAAGGTGAGACTAGAAGGGAAAAATTGATCTACTGGAGGAAATCTCCACCCATGGAGAAGACAAAGCTAACCTAGCCTAGCAATGGGAATGACGAGTCAAATGTACATGCTAAGAGGAACCAAGAACCTGCAAACAAAATTCCCTTAAAACCTGACTGAAAGTGGGCTAAAAGAGTGAAGATGAATGTATGGGTTTGTCTGCAAAAGGGGATAGAATGAGTCAGGGTTGTGTGGTTGCAAACAAGCATTAGTAGATTCACATGTAGACGGCGCAAGTGGTAAGAAAATGAGAACAAACCTGAAAGTGAATGAAACTATCTTCAGAACAGGAAAGTAAGAAGTCATTTATTAAAAGGTAGAGTGACTTGGGTATTGATCATCTGTGAAAAAAAAGTCATCGATCGATGTTGGCCAAGCAGAAATTTCAATCATAGGTGGGTCAGTGTTCCAGGGACTACATGAAGCAGCAAAAGATGCAAAATGACATCAGGTTTTGACATCAAAACTTGAATTTTTGGGTGTGATTTGACTGAGTGGTTCCACCTCCTCTTGTCTCAGGACCCAGGCCTGCACCCCTGGCTCTTGGGCTGCCTTCGAAATACAGCATTTCCTGTTGCCATTGGTGACAGGATGTTAGGGAGTGCACCGGGGTTCATGGCCTGGTGTGGCTCAAAATACCTCATGGCAGCATCCCAGAATGCAATGAGGCAGCGGAATCCTTTCATTTCCATGATTATAACAAAAGCCAAAAATGAAACGGGTCACATTTTTTTCAGAGAAACAAATTTTATGACTATTCCTTGCTTCTCTCACATATTAATTGGTTTCATCTACATGACATTTCAAGCGCACCCTCTGTCAGAGTTGTGACCAAGTCATCATGTTCAAGTCAAATCAAGTCACTGGTCATTAGCTCAAACTCAAAGCAGATGAGGGAGAACAATGAGGAGTGAAAGGGGGCAGGGGAACTAATTAGACAATGAGCTAACTAATTTACAAGCAGAGTGGGGAAAGCTGAGAGAACCATGAGCTGCATTTCATGTTGACATTAACCCCTTTCAGTTCCTAAATGCATCTCAGCTTTCCCCAGACTTGGTCACAATTCTGTCCTCTGTACACGTGCATACTGTTAAGTTTGCCTCTGGGTTCCCTTGGGTAGTTGCTTTATGTCAGATCCTCTAATACCAACAAGTATGGGAACATCACTCAAAATCAGAGTAGAGACTACATAGTATTAGCGATAACGGCGTGATTATGCCTCAGAAATATGCTTGACATGGTGTTAGAAATGGTCTCTAAATTGTTGTTCAGAATAGTCTGCATATCTAAGCGTGTGTAAAATGTTTATCTTAATTCATTTACTGTATATTTTATTGTGTCACAAAGTGTTTCACCAAAACAGGTATTGGCTGTAATACTCGCGAAAAGCAATTACTGATGCCCAAGCCAAGGTCCCATGGCAATAAAAATTCTGTTGTGATCTGTACACTGAGTTCCAAGAGGTTAAAGGGCTGCAAAACAATGGTTTGTGATCTGTTGAAGGATTTTGTTCCAACCTCTCCATGTAATTATTTAGTTTGATCATATCTTGACATCTGTATGAGCTGCAGTCACTGCTGCATGCCGATTCTATTGTGTTCAGGTACCAGAGGGAACTACTGTAGTTTACAGAGATGTCAGAAAACTACAACTATGGTAAATGACTGGAACAAAAACCAGCACACAGACTGGGCCCCCCAGTGCCTCAGACCTAAGCCAAAGGAACACACTGTGGGTGGAATTTGTTTTGTTTTTTTTTATTGTTCATCAATTGCTTACTAAAGCCTACGGTTGAGAAGGTTCTTTGTTCAGCTTTTCCAAGCTTGTCTTCTGGGATGCAGTGTGTATAAATGATGATGGATCAAGGGCACTATGACTAAATGTTCATAACAATCTCCTATGCAAGTATGGAAAATGCAGGCAGAACAAAGATTGTCGTTTGTCACTTAGACTTGAGCACAATGTAACTCACTTCCCCAGTAGAATAATGCCATCCACCACTTCTCTCAGTCTAGCACTCTATATTTTCACTTCTGCTCTCATCACTGAGCTTGTTAGCTTTGTGCTGTAATATGATGTCACACTATTCTAAGTGTGTACCTTGGTGCTCACCTTCCTACTGGAGTGGGTATTAGCCAGCACATACGTGCTGAGAGGTAATAATAATAATGATGCAGAGGCTCTGACTTTGCCGCAAAAGATCAAGCAATGCAAACAAGTTATATAAAAGCAAAGATTGACCAATACTTGGTTGATCCTAAATATAGAATGTGCAAGCAGAACCATGAAACCATTGCCCACATCATAAGCACGAGTCTGAAACTGGCAAACAATATAAAAGAAGACACGATGATGTTGCCATGACAATTTATTGGGATCTGTGAGGAGACACATGTCTGGGTGAAATGAGAAATCGTATGACCATATTTCTGGGAGTGTTCTAGAGAATAAGGATTTCTAATTTCATTGTGCAGACAGATTATGAAAATGAGGCCAGGAGACGGGGTTTGGTGGTCAACGACAAAAGGGAGAAAAGTTGTCAAATTATGGACTATTAACTAATGCCAAAACAAAGCTGGGTGAGGGCAAAGGAGGATTTGAAGATCAAAAAATATACCTAGATCTTGCCAGAGATATTCGCTGGGTGTGGAGTATGAGGACAAGGGTTGTACCTGTGGTGATGGGAGCTGTGAGAACAGTACCATACAGGTTGAAAGAAAATCTGAAAGTCGTGGGAGTGGACACACCAGTTGCACTATTCCAGAAATCGGTGATGTTGGACTGTGCAAGGATACTTGGAGAGATACTTGAGATGTTAAGCGAGATAGATAGATAGATAGATAGATGCTAAACATAGAATGGCCTTTCTCTTGGTAACTTGTTATTGCTGGCATGATTTAACTACCAGCTTGAACTTGAACTGTAAGTAGTACAACAACAACAACAACAACAATGATTTTTGCTGCTCAAGATCAAGCAATACAATGATAATAAATCCATGAAGTATCATACGAAAAACAAATGTATTTTATATTTGTTTTGGCCTGACAGTTAAACCCACAATTTTGTGGATGTCTTTATAATGAGATGTGTAAAATGCAATGCAGGTTTATTAAAAAAAATAGGTAAAATGCTCAAAAATGTTGGTAGAAATGATAACAGACAAACTAAAGTTTCTACGTAACATTAAAACCTGCCTCTAAGTGGAGGCCCCATCTTGAGCAACCGAAGCCACTTTATATGCAGGTGAACTTAGAACAGAGGGCTTAGAAAAAATCAACAATTTGAAACAATTAGTGGTGGAAGTCATTTCAGTAAAAGAGGCAGTTAACTGTAAGGCAGGCAAGAAAAGTGTTAAGTTTTAGCTAAAGCTTATAGCTAATAGGCAGCCAAGAAGCAGAGGAACTGGAAGCTAATGTAAGATTAGCATCAATGTGGAGACAGGAGAGGCTTTTCGATGGCAGGCAGTGGCGGCTTTTCCAGACAGAGACCGTCGCAGCCCAAAATTGACGCCGGCCGCCCAGCGACGCCACGAGCAGCAGATAAAGGCCCAATCGGAGCCGCCAATCTTTCACCGACCTAAAGCCAGGCGAGCGGGAAACAGGCCGCAGTGGAGACCACACAGGATGTGACACCTGACCTTGGACTTCCTCAGGAAGAACATGGTTTACTTCTGGGGAAAAAGCTAACTAAATCCTGGCTGGGTGCTACGCACAGGACTGAAGGAGAAGGGGAGAAAACTGGAGAGAGAAAGATAGACTGTCGATGAGGGCAGAATATGGAAAATTAATTTAATCGATGCTTCTCCCTTCCCCTCACTCCCCCCATCCCATCGATTTGCATTAACCATTCACTAAAAGGTTTAAAAAATTATTATCAAAGCAGTTTGAGGATCTCCTCTCCATTTAAAACTGTGCCAGTAATCTTTCCACCATTGATTATTTACCCTGCTTTCACACCAAAAGCAGCCAATGGCTTCAAAGCAGCCGGCAGCCATTCAATACCAGTGAAAACAATGCAAGTCATGAACTTTCTTTCCAATTAAAGTTTTGTTCCTATTAGATAAAATGGAATAAAAATGCATGATTTCCAAGTGTAAGCTTTCAAGAAACAACCTGAATTCGCATTGGTGTAGGGTGACAGCACCTGGGTGCAACTAAAGGTACTTCAGTCGAAAGTGAGATTGCTGCTTAGTTATTAGCAAATGTAATAAGTTTGATCGGTATAGTAGCTTAGTTTAAATATCAAAATGTTGCATGTACTGTAGATGAAAGAATTTAATACAAAGACTCAGTTGTAATAATGTTATCTCACTGTATACTGCTTTTTTTAGTAACACTTGTTTTATTAACACTTTTATTGACACTTGTCTTTATGTACTACAACCAAACTTGCTAGCTGACATAATCCAACAGACATTGGGCTTACACGGTGGGGGGGCGGGGGGGGAGGGTTGAGGCTATTGGGGTCCTGTATCTATCTTCAAAATATTGTGTATTATCTTTTTCTTACAGAAGTCAGAGTGTTTTTGAAAGTAAATGTCAGGGAAAGTTTTTGTTTTGGAAGAAGAAACTGAAAAAAATTACTACTATGCATTAGAGGCACTCAAAAGGTCAGGACCTTAGTTTGATTGTTTTTTCTCATTAATAAGCTTTCCAGAGGAGCAGTAAACACCAGAATGGTGTTGTTTTTTTTTGGGGGGGGGGGGCTTAATTGCATCTGAGACGATGCATGCCTGTATCTTTGGGCACTTCACATGAAATCATAATAACTGCGGCCAAAATTCTTGTTTTGGCATTTGGGGTCTATTGCAGTCGATTTTTGTTATTAGACCTATAATGATTTTCTTGGGAGAGTTCAAAGCCAACACTATTAGAGATGCAATTAAGTTAAAATGAATTTGCCGCTAACGGATAGCCATTATCTCAGTGTAATTCCAAATGATAAATTAATTTTAAGGAAATCAACTGAGGATAAATTTTGTACCTGGAGCCCTCATTTCCTTCGAGCCTTTGGCAACAGTGCAGTGTAATCCTGGGTCTCCAATAGTGTAAATGTGCTCAGCTCTAGGAGTGGGTACTGCTGTTCAACCCCATACCGATGAACTTAACCCAAAGCTCCTCGGTAAAAATCCCTCTGTATAAATGTATTGTGCGAAGAAATGTAAATTTAAAGGGCATTTACTAATTGCCTGTTGTAAAATAGAAGAAGAGTCTTACCATGGAAGAGCTATCCTGACAATCAAAGACACACCAAATGGGACAGAATCATGAGGCATTCTTAGGGCCTGTGTCAGGCAGTACCCATAATGAACAGTCTTGTGCGTGAAGCTGTCCCAGAATTCCTTTTGGAGGCAACCTATCTTCACAAGCAGAAATAGACAAACCCCCGCCCCTTCTGCCACTGATAATGATTCAAAGCAATATTGCACATTCACATTTGGTGTGTCCTACCAATAAGCCTCTCACCCCCCTTCTTTAGTGCCCCAGGTGACCTGTGATCCCGGGGACATCCAGTACGGCCACAACGAGTGGATCAGCGTGGTGCCGGGTGTGTCTCCCGGGTGCTGGACAAATTACTCCAAAGAGGGAGCAGAGGTGCACATCCTGGACCTGAGGTTCAGCCTTGGCACTGACAACAAAGTGAGTTGATGGATAAGAAGTTTCAAAATGGTTCTTGTTTTGTTATTATTGTTATTATTATTGTTGTTGTTAGCAGTTGAGGTTGCAATTGTCACAGTATTAGTAAGTGATATTTTATCTTTGAAAACAGAGTTATTGGGAATATTATGGATTCGCCTTGGACATTGCCACCACTGCAGGTCTTTTGTGTTTGCTCAGTAACAAAGTCTTTGTGGCAAGTATTACCACTCAGTGGCCATCTTGGTCGCACCCCCGGGCAGGTCTCAGACTAACAAGACCAGGCTTCTATCTGAATGAATGGAGAGAGGAGAGAGAGCCATAGCTTCTCTTTAAATGTCACTGGGATAATAAAAACTGAATTCCTCTGTCAAATCTGATTTGAATAATTTTGCTTTTTGTATTCTTCATTCTAAATAATCACAGTGTTCAACTGTCTGAGAACAGAAAAGTATGCAAAAAATTATAGAATTCCTCCTTTACCCAGTCTATATCAGTGTACTGGTCAACAGAGATACAGACACACTGAAAAACATAGTACGGCTTGGCTCAGTGTGCTCTGTAGAAACACTACATCATTCTGGTATCAAGAGTGTGGACGTGGCTTCAAGTCTGACATTAAAGTGTAAGAACAGATAAGTGACAAGGTAAAGTTCCCCCACAAACACAAAATGAGGGACAGCTCCACCAACCAGTCAGATAACCTGCTAGACATGTCCAATGCCTCGAGATGGGCACCTCCCCCTCCAAAAAAAACAATGGAGTGATTGCTACCCAAGAGTAAATAGTATATGATTTGACATGGGAAAACACAGCCTTCGCTACAATAGTTTGGTTAAATCCAAACTTGCTGACTGGTTGACTGAAAGCAGCATTACTGTAAAGTTCAGAGTGGCTCATAAGGATTTTAATACAGAGTTCCTGAGTGGCTCTGTGGTTAAATGTGCCTGAATGGAGATCAAAAGGTCCTGAGTTCAAGTCCTTGTTATGGCTTTTTCAGTGCGTTCATGAGCCAAAACACTTCACTTCCACAGTGCCTCTCTCCACCCAGGTGTATAATTGAGCACTGGGAAATTGTCAATAAGACCTGAGGGGTAACCTGCTGTGGACTAGCATCCCATCCATGGGGAGTAGCAATGCTCCTAGCCACTTCATGGTACAGAGTTATGCACCAGGTCTGATGAGCCTCTGAGCACTTAAAATCAGCTGCAGCACCGGATCTGTATCTCGATTGGTCTGGAACTTTAAACACCTTCCTACACAGTCCAACGTCCAGTAAAATTTTGTGATAATCCGTTGAATTCTGCTCACAAACACACACATAAACGCGCGGGCACACACACGCACACACACACATACAAAAGAAATAATATTGAAATGAAGATTTGTCTGCTCAGGCATAAATGCATTTGTCAGCTTTGTAAAAAAATCCTTGGGAAAAATCTTTGGCAAATATTTTGTGTCTTGATTCCTGGACCATTTTGGTTTTTGCTTTCAGTCTCTGCCTTTTCCCATAAATTCACTTCCCCATCCAGCCACCAGATGTCCCAGGATTTGTCCTTTATGACAGGATTTGTTCCAGGATTTGCCCTGAATCACCTAACTCCTGACACCTACCTACACACCTGTTTCCACTTTCCTTATCTGCCTCCCTGTATATTAACACTGCAGTTTCTACAGTCTTTTGCAGGGTCATTGTGTTTCTTTTCTGGATCTCTGCAGTCCAGGGGATTTTAGTTTTGCTTGCTTTCCTATTGCTGATTTAACCCGTTTGTGCAGAATACAAATATTGACAATTTTTTCCTGTTACGAATGAGCCTATTTAAGGCTTTATAACTAAGTATTTGTGTCACAGATATTATGGAAAATTATTCCAGTGAAGTAAGACATTCGGAAATTCATTCAGAATTGTTCAGGAATTAAATTTTGGCATTTACGGACACCGGCATCTATATCTACGCAAAGGGGTTTAACTTCATTTTCAGTAACTTATGGCGCTTTCGCGCTACGCGGTATCACCTCTACTCTACTCTACTCGCCCTTTTTGCTTTTCCATTAGGAAAAAGTCCCTTTATGGATTTTCTGGTCCCTGCTCTCTTGTGGTTCCAAAAAAATACCCGCTCGGCTAGCAGGTACTAAAGTGTGACGTGACAACACAGCAGCCCACTGATTGATCAGAGAGAATCGTCTCTGTGGAAGACAAGCCACTTCCGCATTATCGCTAGGAAACTGGTTTCACTTGCCGTCATTGAAACAGGTCTTCAAATTGTGTTTTTGAAACGTGTTGTTTTAAGCAGCCTGATAAATATACTGTTCATTCTCTTACCTTTCAAACAAGGTTGCGTTTGTTCGCCGAAGCGACTGCATTTATGAAATGACTTTTTTTGTATGTGGCCCTGTTTGTAGCGAAATTAGAAGCAACGGTGTTGTGTCCAATTCTATTCCCTTAATGTTCCTTGAGAAAGTTATTATGCTGCCCCTATTTTATGAAACTTGCGCGGAAAATAACTTCACAGGTGCTGATGAAGCATTTTGTCTTCGGAAAGGTATCAGATGAGATGACGCATCGTAAAGCAATTCTAATACACTGCCATGTCCTGCCTTTTGCCTTCAATTTCGAAGTGAAATGTATCATGAAGCCTGAATGTCAAGCTAATAAACAATAATTGTTTTGTCGTATGTGTTATTTGCTTCTTTGAAATGAAGGAGAAAAGGTAAATTAATATCCTCGGTGTGTGGTGATTTTATCATTTTTCCCGAGGTTGTAGTTACATTATGGAATACTGATGGTACACAAATGCCTTGAGAATATATTGCCTTTTTCTATGAATACTCAATGCCTTTTATGGATCTCATTGCTTTACGTTTTTTGGTGGTACGTTATTTAATATGCAACTGAATCAGACACACCGGCTGCTATCCTATGCATCAGGACAATGTCAAACAGAAATTAGAATTAAACACTTGCGGACTTCCGTGCCATAACGTGGTGACGGCAATGTGCATGCCCTGATTTAAACACATAAATATTTAACAAAATCGACGGAATAAAAGTGAACTTTATATAACTGAGGATGCCTTCGCGGCAATAACATGCTGCATCGCAACGACAAGCATAAACCATGGAGGCGATACTGTCCTCAAATGCCGTGGTTCCCAAACTCGGTCCTGGGGACTCCTTGTGTATGCTGGTTTTTGTTTCACCCTCGATGACAATCATAGGATTTTAGGAGGCTGTCAATTTCTCTCAATTAGGTACAATAAGTAAACCATTACCACGGGCTATTTCCGAAAAGGCCGTTTAGCTTGGAGCTTTCACCCCCCCGTCATATACCAGCACAGAAGCTGTTCGTTTCTCCACGCTAACAACACACCACAGCTATGCACACGAACCTGCAGGGCCTAATACACACCGAAGCAGTCCATAAGCTGTTGGTCAACACTTAGCTGCTCCTCACTGTCCATGTTTCCCTCTAAACTCAGACCCACCAGATTTCTACAGTTTCCGGTCTACACTTGGGCATGTCGACCCGTTCTACAAATGTGTCTATATGGATGGATTAAAGCTTCCCCGGCATCCTAGCTACGGAGTAGAAAAACCACTGTACTCACCAACTGTTGCCGTAGCAAACTGTAGACGATAGCAAATTCATGCTTGAGCTGCCAGACTTTTGCACTGCGTCCTCCACTTTCGCTGTTGCATTTATTAGAACAAGTTCATTTCATTTGATCTATACACATGTACTGCGTTAGATTGCAGAATAGGCCCATTGATTCCCATCAGTTTCACTCTTTTTGCTGGACCAGGAAAACTGCGTTCTGCTGCCTTGTCCGGCCTACATCCGCCCTCCACAGAGCTGGCCACTCAGAAAAAAGTGGGCACACAGGGAGTGGGGGCCATAGCAGAAGTGCCTCCCCAGTGAGGCATTTCAGGCAGGGACTACTATGGACTACAAATGGGGTTTTTTGAGGATGGCAGTGTGAGCAAAATAAGTACCCATTTTTTACTTTGCGCAAACATGAGTACTCTAGGGGAGTCAAAGACCAAAATATAAACTTGGAAAAATATCATATTAGGTCACCTTTAATGGTTCTTATTTTTCATGAATATGCAGACAGTTACATTTGATGTGAGGGCTCCCAGCTCTAACAGACATTCTTGGGCTGTGCGCTTTGCCAGTTCTTTTGACACATTTTTCATGCCAGCAAGGACTAGGATCGGAAGAGGAGCTCTACATGTACATATAGTCTTCTGTACAGTTCAAGGCAGACTGAGACAGCCGAAAAGTAGTGCCCTTATGAGAAGCCAGGGAAAGTAGCCCTCTACAAAGCAGCAAGCCACTAATGTCTGTGAAAGCCCACATAGTTCAAGGTATCAAACCCTGGACATGAAGAGCTGAGTGATCTGTTTACCCTTTTCTTCTGTTTATCGGACCCCGGTACAACATCGCAATGACATGAAAATCTGTGACGAGCACTCAAAGTGCCTCAATTTTTTTGAACATTTTGAAAATTGCGCCACAACAAAAATGAGAAGACAACTTTGTTGCAACTGTTCAGAAATTCCTACAAGTACATCGAGGACACCCTCAAGACTTCCCCATGACTTGACATCAGCGTGAAACGGCGTATTAAATTGTGAAGATGAGAAAAGCGATATAGGTATCCTGGGTAATGTAGTTTCATTGTTTTTGCCATTACTGCTCCTCTATCAAAAAGAGGCAGATTTTTTGGCACAGGAAGCTTGGTATTTCCAACAGCTGAAAGCTTGAATCTGACCGCTGGTTCCTTTGGCTGGACTCCAAGATGGAGGAGTTATACTGACTGTCATCACCCCCTGTCCCTGTAGCTTTGATTTAGGGAGCTAGTCTCCTGACATGCCCACTCCCTGCCTGGAACAGGAGATGAATGGCGTGTCCCTTATGGCGGGGTTCTGCATGACTCCCGGCACTGGAGCCAACCAAAGAAATGAAATATTTCTGTCTAGCACTATTAAACTAAAATGGTGGTTTGTTTTTTCATTTAAAAAAGATGTGAGAGCAATAGAGCTGTGGGCAGGCTGTAATATGTGGGGTGTGCTTGTTTTTTCTGCTGGTCCATCTGTTCACATTGTGATGAGACGGACATATTTTGTTAAAAGTTTTGCTGGGTGTTTCCGTGCATGCTTGCATGCATGCCACTGTATTTAGTGTATTTTTTTGCTCAGTTGATTTTACATCTGCGTGTGTTTTTCTGCGTTTGAATTAGTGTTCCTTGTTATGTACAGACCTCTGTGAGTGCATATATAAGATAGGAAGTGAAAGACTATGGGCCGGTTCGTACTCTACGCAAGGTACGTGAGCGCGAACGCAAGGCAACGCATCAAGCGACGCAAGGTAGCCATCTTGCCTCCTTGCGTAGCAAAGTGCGTCGTCCAAATTTCTGTAACGCGACGCATCGATGCGTGTATTTCCGTGAGATTCCAATAGGGGAGATAAAGCAAATAATGCACCACACGCTGTGTTCAACACACCAAAAAGAAAAAAGGAGGAGGAGGAGAAGACTTTGCTACCCCCTATTGGATGAGCAGTGTACTGCTTTTTAACGAGGCACAGCGCAGCAAGGGACGCGCGTTCAGGCTTCTCTGTGAACAGAATGGAACGGACCTGTGCTCGCGTACCTTGCATAGAGTATGAACCAGCCCTAAGCATGTATAGATGTCTGTGTGTGTGTCTGTTTATAATATGCATGTGTGGATGTTACTATGTCTCTTTGTATATATATGCCTGCATGTACAACATGCACATTCCTCTATTAATCTTTGTATTTGTGTGTGTGTGTTTGTCTGTGTGTATATGCGCGTGCCAGTGTTATTGATTTATGCATGTGTAAAAATGCTTGCAAGTGTATTTTGGAGTTGGGAGTTCTCATGTGTTTGGGTGTAAAATGACTGCAATAGGCTAAGCTCATGCAAGACTGTAAGACTGCCAGCTCTCAAGCATTATTTTACCCAGCCAACACGAAGTGTAAGGGGGATATAGGTTTGACCTCCGTCGGTCCGTGTGTGCGTGCGTGCGTGTGTGCATCCGTCCGTCCGTCCGAGAGAAAGGGAACAACTTTACTCAGAAACTGGTGCAGATAGGACAACCAAATTTGGTGTGTAGCTTCAAACCATAAAGGCCTTGATGGAGTTCAAAAATAAGAAGCGCACGATTGGCGGGGGATGTTGTAGACCATGTCGACTTGTTGGTACAGGACAGATTAGCCTGTCCCATGCAGCATGCAGTGGATGAGATGCAGGAGCACTCCCTGGACAGTCCTCCAGCTCATGAATGGGATCATATGTCACCCCCCAATACACTCATACATATTAGCAGAATCTAAAGTCTAATTCAGTCCAGGCTTGCATAGATATACAGTATTTGGACTGTGGAAGGAAAACAATGTTCAAGGGATGGAACGGTTCAAGTAAAACATCCGAACCGTCCGGTTCACTCGTCACGGTTCGGGACATGTATGTATTGTTCGGTTCAAGGCATCCGCAGAAATTAATATGATTTTAATGCAGCAAATACACGTCCAGATGAATAATTATCGTCTTACCTAAACGTGGAGAACTAGCTGCACCTGACAGTGTGGACAGTTATTTATTATGGGAATGATTGAGAACAGGTCAGGACTAATAATTGTTTTAAAGGGATTGGCCAATTCTGTGCCGCCAAGACCCCCTCATTCCTAGTTCTGGCACCGCCACTGAACCCCTTTCGTTTTACCTTTTTAAAAAAAAAATAATGTCATAAGGTAAAGGAAATATGTAAAGCGTAAATTATTAGAGTCCAGGAAGACAAGTGTGCTAATGAGAGAATTTGAATGCACTTACACTAGGCAGCGTGATCATGCATCTCTCGCCTGTCATGCTCATTTGTTGTGATTGGCTGGATGAATAGCAGTCGCTTTAAATATTGCTACTCATCCTTCTACAGCAGAACATTTTTTAGAGCATCACACTCCCCCCAGCTGTTCTCCTGATAAAAGGTGCACATCTGCCTGATCGATGCACATGAAGTAAAAGAAAACGGGACACACTGCACTAGCTGACCTTTTCAGCTGCTCTAAGGTCCAGTTTTGACCCCCAGATGCTTGTCGTAGGCGCTTTCAGCAAAGGACCTTGGTGAGACTGGGCACTCCGACTGGACTAGGCAGCAGGGTGCGATGCACTGTGTGTTTAAATACATTCTATGCAAGTCACATTAAAATTCTCCGTGACTTGTGCCTCTGTGCATCCATTAGCTTTCGGCACCTAGCATCCTGTTGCTAGTTCATAGTTTGGCTCTCTGTGGACCACTATTGATTGGTACTCACCACTGCTGACTGGAAGCACCTCAAAAGCATTGCTCTGTCCCTCCCACCCATCTTCTTGCCATAAAAATATGTTTCTCTGTAGAGTTGCTCAGTCCCAGGTTCTCCTGCATTCAACTCGTCAACTGCGAGAACCAACTGTTCGCTTAACATCTAAGGTGTGTCCGCAATCCTTGACATGTGCCATACTTACCAGCTAATCAATCTTATTTGCTTGGTATGTGAGTGGATTTAGTCATTTGGCTCATCGGTGTGTGCTGTGCTCTGTTTTTTTTCCTAGATATCATTGCCGAGACGTATCCACCAATCGCTGTTAGTATTTATTTGTTTTGAATGACTAATATTCTCCTTGTTTGGTGGCTTTCGACTGAGACTTTCATGCGTAAGGTCCCCTTTTACATAATAAATAATCAGTCCCTGCTTTATTGTACCTTCCTCTGTCCAGACAGGAAGTGAACTACCCGTGGGATTCATCTCAGAGGGAGTGGGTGGGAGTGGGTTTGTGAACTGAGTTGTGTATCTGAGGAGGAGGTGGGGGGTTATCCTCCTGTGGAATAGACTTATGTCTGAGAATGACTCCAAAGCTGCTCCCTTTTAGCAGGGAAATCCTCTATATGTGCAGTTCAAGTAAAAAGTAAGTAATGACATTTTGAACCAGACATGTACACGTGTTTGTTTTAACAGAAGCAACAACATGCAGGAAGACACAGTAATGGCTCCGGAGTCTCTGCAGAGAGCTGTAGACTCTAAACTTCTATAACCTATGCATGACTTCCTGCACGAATGAGCAGGAAAAATCACATAAGGGATATTAAAAAAAAAAGCGGTTTATGGAAACTTCATTACTTTTCTTCGCTCATCACAGCTCATTTCCGATGGGACTTCTACTAGATTGTTACTCCATCGGATACTCTCTCCCTCTATGCATGCTGTTTATGTCACACACTATGGGAAATTTTGACGCGAGAATACCGTCGTGTTGCAGTGGAATGAAGGAGCGAGTGACAGAATGAAGGAACTCTGCATCCCTTTTGGTAGCGAAAGGTCACAGACAACATTATCTTTTCTCACTCTAGAAAGACAGCTGAAATCGCACACCACCTGGATCAATTTTTATCAGTTTGAATAATTTCTGTTTTCTATTTTTTTTGCAGCCAAGGTTTTTTATGCTGAACCTAACAGCAGCTAATCCAGGCCACGTAATCATCAACAGTAATGCCGAAGTGTCCTTCCTAAGTGACCTCCCACGAAACAATGATGTTGAAGTTTTGGTAAGTACCATAAACATCTACAAAATCCACCACATTTTGACATATTTATTATTCGCTGTGTCAGTATCATGTCATTGCCTCTGCGATATGTTCGATATAACATCTTATTATATCACATAATGTGTTTATTACATAATGTTTATTGCCCAGACTCTCTTATACAGAGTGGCATAGCACATACAAAAGTGTTAAAACATGAGAGGGAAGAAATGTATCAAGTGGAAGATGTATTCACATCCATACACAGACATGCACTTCTAAAGATCCCATAATTAAGGAGCCTTTTGTCATAGTAAAAGTATTATTCCTGGTATAATTTTTATGCCTATAATTTTTTTTTAATTAATTAATTTATTTTATAATTATTCTTTTATTTAACAGCGCCAGTCATCCTAGACTCATTTTAAAGCATTAATTTCCTGTAGATGGTAGTGTCTTTCAAGTTGTGAAGACCTTACCCACAAAGTAAAAGACATTGGTTGATGGTTTAACCTTTAATGTTGTGAGATCTCAGATATGTGGCTTAAATGCTCTGAAATGAATATTCTAATGCAGAGGTAACACACACTTCCCATACTTGAAAACAAGCAAGTTCTAGACATTTGGTAACAGTGTAACTCTGGCTTCCTGTGTGAAGAGACGACCTCTCCACTTTTTAACATATTCCATATGTATGGGGAATGATCCCTCTACTTAGGGTCCATGGATATACAGTAGAGCTTTAAAACACACCGGTATGCCCGGCCATACTCCACAGATTACCCCTAAAACACTCATGCTAATGTGCAAACACTGATAGTTTGATTGAAACGCATCTCTGAGCGGCCCTAGAGCTAGAGAGATGTCTACAGCAGGGGTCCCCAATCTTTCCCAGAAAGGGCCGGTGTGGGTGCTAAGCCGCTACACACCCGATGCTACTAATCAAGCTTATTAGCAAAGAGGGGTTGATTAGTAGTATCAGGTGTGTAATTGCTTGGTAGCAATGAAAGCCTGCACCCACATCGGCCCTTTCTGGGAAAGATTGGGGACCCCTGGACTACAGTAACCACTAAAGTAAGTTCTCTATCATTTCAAGACTATCTCTCAACTTCATTTCATTTTTCATATGAATGGGATACCTCTTTTAAGACATCCCATGAGGATAATGTGTAGCCCATAACACCAATATACAAGTAACAAACTATCTGCAAATGTACACTACTTGCATACTACTAGGTCATGGCACCACAAGACACAAATACCAAGCCTGAAAGGCAGAATGGCAGCTTAGGTTGGTTTGCAAGATCCCAGGCCTTCTCAAGGAAAGCAAAGAAGTGCCTTGCAAGACGCAAAGGCCGAACGTGAGAATAGAGACAACTCAGATCAACCCGTCAGTTGCTTTGTTGAGAGCTATTGTTGGAAATGCAGCCCAGCCTAACTGTCTACCAATGAGCCACACCTAGCACCCACGCCCTAAAAGAGGGACTGGCTAATAACGGGAAACTGGAAAATGCAGAATGAGATGACTGTGTGGCTGCAGCCCATATGGCAGCGAGCGAGGCTCCATTCCACAAGGTTCGTAAGGAAGCCTCACCATGAATCGAGTGAGTCTGAACTGTAAACCAGATAGGCACACCCAAGAACACATAGTATGCCTCTTGAATCATGTATTCAACCCATTGCAATTGCTTTGACTTTGACAAAGGCCTGCCTAAATGGCTGGAGTCAAACCAACAAAGAGTTTATCAGACTTTATGTTCTGTGTGCACTGGATGTATCCTGCCAATACCCTGACAGGGCACAGAGCAAACAGGCGCTGCTGAACCTCCTGGTCCCTTCCAGAAAAAGAGAGTGACCGTAGCTATATTGACTGGGACACATGGAGATCAGACAGGACCCCAAGCAGGAATGCCGGGTTGGGGCAAATGAATACTTTCAACCCATCCTGAGAACTCTGCTGTGGTCAGCATGCTTGTAGCTTGATTATCCTTCTCCTGAAAGATAGACCTGCCAGAAATGCAGTTTTAAGGGAAAGCCTTCTCAGGACAACATTCCGAGTGGGTTCAAATGGGGGATACTGAAGCTGTGAGGTACAGTTCAGGAACCACTCGCGAGTGACAGGAATCCAAAAAACGTATGCCTTTAATGGGGTCCGAATCAATGCCAGAAAACACAGGAATTGCCAAGCCACAATACGAAATCCAAAAACCGTATCGACTAGACAGGCGGGGGTCAGAACCAGTAAGACAGATAGGCAGAGGTACAAAAACGATAGGCAAAAAGTCGTAGTTGATGGGCAAAGCCAATGGTCATACACAGGTCATCCAAGCACAGAACTCGTGGTCATACAAAAATAGGTCAAAATCCAGAAAGACAAAAACAGTACAAAAAAGTCTATGGCAAGAATCAAGGTCATACTGTCCAGTAGAAGCGAAACAATAATCAATGGCATACAAGGCGCTCTGCACAAAGAAATATTGATCAACGTTCTGCAAGAGCTGTGAGTGAAAAGACTCCTAATATTCACACAGGAAAGGTCACATGCTATACAGAGATCAGCTGTGGGGAATGAGGCTAATTACATTGGGAGAATCACATGAGGGAAACCCTAACCACGAAAATTGGCGAGAGACAAAATACGAACGGGAATCACACAAACAGCCCATTACATTTAAACAGCTGCGGTCCAGGAGTTCTACGTGCACAGATAAGGAGCAGGAGAGTAATTAAGCACGTGTGAGAGTTTCTCCCTGAACACAAAGCAAAGGGCAGGGAGAGCTCAGTAAGAGGCGGAGATTAGAACAAGGCGATCGCAGTCTAGATTAGTAGCGGTGCAACTTTACATATTAAACTAGAGTGCTCGTTAGTACGTTAGTAATCTTATATACATTGATTAGTAGTGTTAGTGGACTACGATACAAAATACAAATGCTAGTCTTGTTAGAAATCAGAACAGAAGAGTGAAGGAAGAAAACGAGATTTCGAAGGAATATTTTAAACACCGGAATACATTTAAATCACCCGAAGTCAGTGAGCACGCAGACAGGGAAGACGGACTGAACCAACTAGATAACAAGACGGGGGAGACAAGTGCAATGGAACTGAGCATAGAATGAACCAAAAAAATATGAATTTTACAAAAGCCAAAAAGAATAAATAAAAGGCAATAATCATGAACCAGCACATATAACATGACCAAAAACCAAAACCATGACAGGAGCACACCAAGGACTACATCTAAATCCAATTGCGTGACTGAAGGTCTAGTTCTACGAACTGTAAACCCCTGGGCACCGATAAGAAAACAGGAAACATAGGAGCAGTCATATTTAGTCACTGCATAAGTGCCAATACAAGCTGCCTTGATTGCTGTCACCATTCCACACTGGGTAATGGGAAATTTCTGAGCATCTAGCCAGGACTGCAGTAACAGTTGGATGTCCTGGACTGTGGAGCAGCAAGCTCTACACCAGATCGTAAGCACCCCCAGTCATTCGAGCTGGTGGCGGTAGTGGATTGTTCCCAGACCTCTTGCTAAGTTCTTATGGCAGGATTTGGTAAGCCTCACGCCAGGAGTCTGTTACTTTCAGGGGCCAGGTCACCAATCAGAAGGGTGAATAGGGTCCTTCATATCTGAGACAGTATGGCCCCCTGAAGTGGAAGCTGCCTTGGTGATCCATCCAGGGGAGGCAGACTCCCTGAAATCCATGGCATGTGTAGGTAAAGAGATGCCACCAATATTAGCCTTATTCTTTCCTCTTAAACCTTTTGGAGAAGAGGTGGGAGAAAAGTAAAAGGAGGGAAGGCATAGATAGATGAATGTGCAAAAGCATCCCACCTAAGAAGTGGATTGTTGTTCCTCAGAGAAAAGAGTCAACAATGAGACAACTCTCTGGAAGTGAACAAGTTGACCTTTGCCTTTCCAAAGTCACGTTAGTTCTCCTCAACCACTTGAGGACGAAGTCCCTACTTCCCATGTGCTTTGAACACCTCTAGACATGATGTCTGTAGCTATGTTCAATGGCCCTGGCACATTTATGGCTGTGAGCGAGCAGAAGAAGGGCCAAATGCTCTGCCACAGGACAGTTGCCTGCTTGCTTGCATAAGATGAGGAGCAGCTGTCACCGTGCGGTACATGATATAAGCTGCTCTCACTGTTCTGTCGATCCTGACTGGAACACAGTGATTATGACAAACTCTCTGGGGGCAAGGATAACAGCTCTCAACTCCTGCACGTTTATGAGCTGGGTCACCGGATAGCCGGTCCAGGTTTCACTGACCCCACAACCTCTGTGTACCATGCCCCAACCTACCTGTGATGCTGCTGTGAATGCCAGCAAGTGAGAGACTACTGGCCCTGGAGCATGCTCTTTCATTATGTTGGCTTCTACCAGTGGAGGGCTCTGTGAAGTCTCCAAAATTACCACCTCAGTTTGTTTGGATCTCTGGGGACCCAGGCCTCAGCTCAGGAAGCATCTTTGGACAGGCATGTATAAGAGGGCGAGAGGGACTCCTTGCTCTGTGTTTGTCATTAGGCAGGAGACGAAGACAGAACCCCTAGTCTGACAGTGCAGTTGGAAGTGTTCAAGGCAGGCTTTGAAGGTCTGCTGCCTTTCTTGGATTAAAGTAGTTGCCATCCGGGAGTCCAAGACTATGCCGAGAAATGTTGTCCTGGGAAGGCTGAAGTCCGCTCTTTTCATTGTTCAGGCTTAAGCCCTGTGCTCCAAGAGCCACGTGATGGTGGCATTACCTCACTGAGGCAGCACAGACTAGCCTGTTGTTGAGATGATTGAGGATCCTGAGATTGTGCTGCCTCATGGGTGGAAGGATTGCATCTATGCTATGAGTGAATGTCTGAGGAGCCAGAGATATGTGTGCAGGACTAGAAAAAGCGGTCACTTGGGTCATTTTATGAAATTTGAGATTTTCCAACAAAATCAAAGAGTGATCCAAGTTTTTCATTTTGAGAAAAAAATGGGTGAATTTGTGCACAGCAAAATGTTGTAAATTGACAGTACAGTATTGCTGGGATATAAATCACTGGGATATCACTTGGATGCCCGGTTAATCTCAGAATGGAAAAAAATCCCAAGTGACCCCTTTTCCTTGTCCTGCACACATATACCTAAGGGTAGAAACCAAAAGTTGAATATTCTGCCTTCAAAACCTAACCTCACAAAGTGCCAATGCCCCTGCCTGGTGGGTATCTGGAAGTGCGCTTCCTCTGAGAGTGCTTTAGGATTTTTTGCCTTTAGCCACTGAGGCTAAGCAAAAAAGTAACAAAAAGTAATAGTAATGTAATGTACTATTACTAGTAAAAGTAATGTAAAGTAATATCAACACCAAATACAAACTATAAATTTATTGCATGTATTCCTCACATTCATTACCCTCGTGGGCTGACAGGCCCCGAAAGGGGGGTCTCGTGGAGATCTGCGTACGTATGTACGTCCGTCCGTCCAAACATTTTGCACTATATCTCGGAAGATCCTGGGCCGAATCCAACCAAACTTGGTACCATAATACTTTGGGGTGGGGGAAGGGTGACCATGGTGACCTTGACCTAATTTGCATAATAATTAGGTCATGGGGTTAATAAGTGCAAAAATCACATTTATGGCCATTGTTAGCTGAGTGATGAAGTTAGGTGGCTGAAATCTTTACAGCAGCTAGTCCTTCTCCTTGGACATCATCTGGATGCCAAAAAATCTTGAAGATGACCTTTACCCCAATCGCCAATCGCATGTGACTTTAAAGTTCAGAAAGATGCGACGGGGAGTTTGCCGCAGCAACAGCTTTCTTGTTTTTATACCTGCATGTAAGAGTAAATCATATATTTAACTATAGATACATGCTTATTTTTGTAATAGCTGATTAGGAAAACAACTCATTACATTTTGCCCTAACTTCACTCACTTAGCTAACTGTGACAGACATGAACTTCTTTGATATGTTTTGCTGTGTTTTCGTGTGTCCAAACTGTACTCTCAGATTTTTGGGATGTTTGTGACCTTACTAGCTAGCTATTTCAATAACAATCAGTGTTACAGCAAGCTAGCTAATGAAGTTTGGGCAAAATCCAAATTATGTTGTTTAAATATCACAATTATTCACAAAGACTTTCCTTAAATAGCTTTGGCTAGCTAGCAAGATGATCATATAATTTGAAGAGAAACATGATACGCGATCGCATACAAAGCGGTGTAACACAGCTGAAATTCGCCATGAAGTGATATGCCTCAGCCCGAACTGTCTGCTGTTCATTTAACTGAAGCAAGGTTGAAGGAGGTGGGCAGCATTTGATCGCGTTGAAAGTGACCAATCAGAGTTGTCAAAATTTATCCTAAAGCTGTATGGTTTGAGAATCGAAAGGTCACACCCCACTCAGAGAGGGGAATGTGGCAGCAATGTGATGTGCCGGATCAAATATACAACTCTATTTTTAAGAAAGTATATCAGATGTTGAAAAGTGTGACATGTTACCATTTCATGAAAAATATTAGCTCAGTTGTGCATAATCAGACTTTATTCAGGGCCTAAATCTGCTCCTCTGATGATGCTGGGAGCGATCACGCCCCCAGCTGGTATTGTGTTGGACTTTTTTAACAAGTTTTTTTTAAATTCTGAATTCTGAAATGTACTTTCACCAGTCACAATTAATTATTTATCTGTGGTTACACCTCTGCTTACTTGTTATGACCAAGTAACTGTAGTCAGAAAAAAGCCCCCCTCCCCAAAAAAAAACCTTGACCAGCAATATATGGGCCAGATGATTGATGGATGAAATTGCATTCTTCTTTTGTCAGAATTCTACCAAAATCCCCAGTATGTTCTGGCTGCCACACCTAAGGTCCCAGCAGGGTTACCGGTATCAGTAGTAGGGGCAGATACGCCCATCTTGAGGGGCCAATTCAAGGCTGCAAACAAGACTGGGAAGGAAGTCTAACTGGCCCCTTCTGGAAGTGCTGGAGGACCAAGCCACTCCCTCCCCCCGACGGCTTCCCGCCACACGACAAGTCTCTCTCGATGGAATCCCCCACCTGCCCCCCCAGAAGACTAAAAACCTCTCCTTCCCCTCGCTCATTTCACATTTTTTTGTCATCGATTGTCTCATGTTTGGTTTTCTTGTCTGCTTGGCTTCCTTTAATTCTATTTTGGTCCTCCACTGCCATGCCAGAAATACACAAATGAAAAGAATCAATCAATTGCAATTTCTATGGGCACATATTTCCACTGGACATATGTCAGGTATTCCCAATGGTGTTCAGCAGCAGTCAGTAACAGTAGCAACTAGTCAAGAAGTCTCATATGTTAGCTGACGTTACACTGCTTTGCATGAGGCCATTATAATTTATGACTTAAGCTATCTCACTGTTGGTCAGCCTTGTTAACTAAAGTGACATGTCGCTAAGTCATGTTTACTGATATTACTGCCCAACGTTGGCTTTGGTGCTAACATCACATTACCTTATGCCAAGAGTGGCAAGCATTTTACTGGTACATGTGGGCTCCAGCTCTCGTCCCTCCTCCTTCCTGGTATTAGTCATTGTCCTTTGATGCATGGCATGAGGAGCAGGCAGCTCTGACGGCCAATCAAAGCAGGGCTCATAATTACTGCCTGTTCTTTAAAGAGGAGAAAAGCAGGAAACTAATGGTTTTGATATATTATGAAGTTATAATGGTATACTTTTAAATAAAAGGTTTATAAACCTCCCTTTTATATATCCAAGAATGTAATTATTCTAAAAAATCACAGTACAATATGGGACCTTCAAGTCAAGAATCCCAGTTATCTCATTTAAGTTGAAAAGCATAAAATATACAAATTTTCAATGAATAATATGGAAATATTTATCTGTAAAACAATTATTTTCTGAGCTATTTGAACGAAGTGAAGTGAAATGGCAGTAATAATTTGAAATGAGAACCACAGGATTATGGGTTCTGATAACGTGTGAGAGAATTGTGACAGTATCTGGTCTGGATCTTTGCATTAAAAGTGAGGGGTTTTAAGTTGGAGGAAGAAAAAAGTAGTGGAACCTGTATGGGGCGAGTCTTTGTTTTCTGCCTTGATGAGAATGAGAGTAGTGCGGGAGGGGGTTGGTGTCTTTTTGTCCCCTCTTGAAGCCATATTTGTATGTATATATAGAGTCAGATTCCAGAGGTCTCCGCTGACGCACAGAGTTAAAAAGGGCTTGTGTCCTGCCCCTACAGGAAGGAAGTGAAGGAAAGACCTTGGCTCCAAAGAGGTTGTGCAACAGGGCACACAGACACATTACCATAATAAACATTTCTTTTCAGACGCTCCTAATCCAGGAATAATGGGTCCAGGACTGACACACAGAGCAGCCCTTAATACACACAGCTCCAAATCAGCAGGCTTGCTGAATTGTTCTAGTCTATACCAACAATAAAAGGCCCCAATCTTTTCCGTCTAGTCGTGGTGAGAACATGGCATTCTCCATGTGGAGAAGGACTCTGGCCTGCGAGGGAAAGTGTGTCAAAAAGTATGAAAATATATGCCAAATACTCAAGACAGTAACAAAAGGGAACTGAGGGTCGAGAAAATAGCCTGATCCTTTTTAGATGTCATTAAGCCATTGATATTAACCAGTGCCCCAAGATCATTGGAATTAAAACTTCCCCAGAAAACCACTGATCCACCATTATATTACACCATGGCTTTCCTTGTATCCATGTGCATTTCAATGCTGCATATGCTGATGCTACATTTGACCAGAATGCACAGTTTTGGTCTCAGCTTACTGCAGTTGAGATTGGGTTCCGTATTTGTTCCATCGTATCTTACTTGTTTTTGTTTCACCAGTTGTACCAGCACATAGGCAGTTACTGTCCTAAGCCAGAGTTACTGTATATCTGCTTTTCCCTTTCATTTTCACATAGATACAGAAACACCTCAGAGGCTCACAGAGACTGACTCCAGTAGACCTGCCGCCTGACAGCGGGGATCTCCTGGAATGGGTCACCAAGAAGTTCGGGGGCGTGACTTCTTTCACCACCCTCCAAGATCCAGTGCTTATTACCTTCACAGGAAAGCAAGGTGAATTGTGGGCAGTGGAGCCAAAACCTTAACTATGACCCCATGGCCTTAACATGCTCTTGCATTCAGTCGACCCAGAGCTGTACTGCATATGATTTAACATTTTTGCACAATTTAAGTGTTCACTATTCTAAATATACAGTTACACACCTGATTCTACTTGCCAACTATATGAATCTTTGTTAAGGACCCGCTTGGTAGAATCACTCTGCATCACTGCTTAATTGGAACTAAAGCCTGCTCGTACACCAGCCCTTTCTGGATAAGATTGAGAAACCCTATTATAATACATTAAATAAAACTAGAGGCACTCCTAGAGTGCAAACCTCCACCAAGGCAGCACAGTCGAAACCTTGCTGAGTGAACATGGCTTGTAAGAAATTTATGGTATCTGCAACGTAGGATTTCAAAATAGTCGCTGCTGTGACCATACTGTTTGACCCATTACAATCAAAATGAACAGGGTCCATCCCTGATGTAATAGCAACCCACTCACAAAATTTCAGAGATATCCGTTCATTACTTTTTTAGTTATCTTGTACCAGACAGACAGACAAACCAACACTGGCAAAAACTATCTCCTTGGCGGAGGTAATAATTGGCCTCCCCATCCTACTCATTAATGTAGGTCACTTCCAAAAGCGCAAATTGCAGGTTGTCAAAAAACACCCTAAACACCTCTACCATGTGATTCATGCCAATTGATAAATTGAAGATAAAATATTGAAATGTTTAATATTCTGTGGGACATTGACATTTGGAGTGCAGTTGACCCCCCTGGAATTGAATGAAACTTGGCACATAGGTAGATATGTGTGTATCACAGAAAAAGCCTAATTTTTAGGTCCGTATCTCACTTTGCCTGCCGGTGGTGCCACGTGGAAGGCAGGGAAGTGGCTCAGTTTTGCTGTTGACGCCACATTTTATATCAACTATCATAACTAAAGGGTACACAGCACCAAATATGTTACACTTTCATTATGACCTGTGACACTTCAAGTCCGGTTAGACATCAGCACCAAGCTGGGTAACTACATTATTGAGCCAGAATTATTTGAGAAATAACTGTTAAACTTGAAAATGGGAATGGGAACAAAATAATTAACAAGACATATACCAATCTAGAATGTTTTATTATGTGTTTACTCACAACAAGACTATCATTTTCAGTGAATAATACCTTGGTATCTTGCTGGGTTAGTGCAATGGACTGCCAGAGAGGTAGTTGAAATTGATTTTGCATGTCTCAGTAACCCAGATATGTATTGTGGTGGTAAATGCTGTTTGTTGTGCTTTTGGAACACTATTTTCAGGAATTATAAGCATTTCTCTGGTAGTATTTACACTTTCAAACCGAATGTAGCCAAAGTTTGTAGAAAACTCGAAACAGACCATTTCAAAGCAGATAGTGCCTATGTTTTGGTGGCATTATTTTGTTTACCCAGCAAGATAGAGATCTGAAATTCTTAGGATATATATTTCCTTTGGGGTGCATTACAGCATAAGTAAAATCTCAGTGGTAGTATTTTCAGTGTAGGTGATATTCAACATCAAAAGTCTGAAAAAATAGCCAGCTTGGCGCTGATGTGCTGCTGATGTTCAACTGGACTTGAAGTGTCACAGGTCACGGTAAAAGTATAACTCATTTGGTACTGTGGACTATTAAGTGATGATAGTTGATGTAAAATATGGTGTCAACAGCAAAACTGAGCCACTTTACTAGCTTCCAGTTGGAACCACCGGCAGGCGAAGTGAGATATGGACCTAAAAATTAGGCTTTGTCTGTGAGACACCCATATGTACCTACATGCCAAGTTGCTTTCAATTCTACAGGAGTCAACTCCTTAACTTCTTCAAAAAGTGCCATCCTCTCACAGAATGGCTCTTAAATTCTGAAAGAGTCAATAAACTTCCAGTTCTTGAATGTTGGCTGGGCTCCAGAAGCATTCCTGTACAGTTGGGGATAAACTTCTGTTTTCTTGTGTTTGCAGCAATGGGCAGTGGGCCATCCAATTGCACATTAGCAAATGATTTTTCCCCAGAAGAGCACGTGCTGAAGTTTTTAACTGGGACTCAGTTGGCCCTCAGGTCTTGCTCCATCCACTCTCCACAGTCCATAAAGGAACTGCACATCATCAACATCCCTGATGGGGCTGACAGCAGGTAAAGCAAGCTGTGGGGCACTTTTTAGATTGTCAGTGTATCTGGATGGTTGGACGCATACACTATCCTAAAGTAATCAGATTAAGGCTTCCTGACAACCCATTATGGGTTGAATTGTGGCTCAATCATAGGTTGACAATGGCTGTTAAAACTTTGCTTCTTAAAGATGTTGAATGATGCTCACTCCATTTACGGTCATGGAAGGAGGAATTTTATTTGTTTTATGGGGGGATTTTAGGATGCATGATGATGTTGGCAAAAAGATACTGCCACAGAAGTTTAACCCTTTCACGAACTTCAGCCCGAGGGAAGGTTGCTAGGCATAATTGCATTTTTTTCCATCAAATATTGTGCTTCACTATAGAATTATATAGTTTGAAAGTTTGAAGACTGAGCATTCTAACTGCGTAAGCCATTTCATGAATAGTAATAATTATGATAATAGGCACCTCTCAAAGCACTCAAGGTCACCTTGCAAGTCAGAGTCTAAAAAGCAATAAAACAATTTTTTAAAAATGTAAAACTAGGGGCATTCCGAGAGTGCAAACCTCCACAGTTGAAATCTTGCTGAGTGAACATGACTCATGAGAAATTTAAGGTATCAGCAACATAGGATTTCAACATGGCTCCCATGGCGGCCATATTGTCAGATGCAGCATATTCCAAACTGATGTGTTCCGTCCCTGATGTGAGACCAATCAACCCTCAAAATTTGAGTGATATCACTGGGAGAGTAGTTCAGTTATTGTATGTCATAGGATTTCAAGATGGCTGCCATGGCGGCCATATTGTTGGACCAATTTTGGGCAAAATCAATAGGGTCCATCCCTGATGTCATAGCAACCCGTCCACAAAATTTCTGAGATATCCATTCATTACTTTTTGAGTCATCTTGTATACAAACAGAGAGACAGACAACCCTATGCTTGCAAAAAACATAACCTATTTATTTGGCGGAGGTAATAAATAAATAATATTGGGAAGAAAAATTACAGTAAATATCATTGACAGGGAATTAATGTGATAAGTGATACATGAAACAATTAGACAGAATTCTCCAAATTAAAAAGATGTGTTTTGAGACGTGATATGAACATATCCAGAGAATCAATGTCCCAGATGTCTAGTGGGAGGGCATTCCAAAGGCGGGGGTCAGAGCAGCTGAAGGCTTTAAACCCCATGGTGGTGAAGTGGGCGGGTGTTGGTAAAGTGAGATGGATGGCAGAACAGGACCTACAGTAAGGGTGAGGGTGGGTGTGTTGATGTGGAGAAGTTTAGAGCAAGATTATGGATGGCCTTCGAAGATAGGACCAGAATCTTAAAACCAATGCAACATTTGACAGGGAGCCAGTGAAGCTGCTGAAGGATGGGAGTGATGTGGTTAATGGAGGGGAGTTCTGGTAGTAATGCGGGTGGTTCTGGACCAGTTGAAGTTTATGGATGGACTTGAGAGGGAGACCAAAGAGAATGGAGTTGCAGTAATCAATGCAGAATACTGTAATCAATACCAACTGCCCTGATCAGGCTTTCTTCACTAAGAAAGCAAGATCAGCGCAGTTGACATGATTTGTTGTGCACTCATGATCATGATAAGATGAAGAAACAAACAGAATTGTAAAGCATTTATCGCGCACTTTAATAGAAAAGCATGATCATGAAAAGATGTGAGAAATGAGCATGCATAATAAGTGTCAATTTCACGGTACAAGATCTCAAGATGCTCTCTGAAGGTTAACAGCTTCTGATCTTTTTGCAGAAAAACGACAAAGCACCAGAACGTTCTAGGGGTTTTAGCTGCCCATCTTATAATTATACATGCCGTACAAAGCCTTCATGAGCAACGCTTCATTTTAAGTGTGACCGATCTGGGATTTGATGTTCTGCAGGTAATCAGAGAGGGAAGGTGGGTGGGAGAGTGGAAGTAGGTTTGGTGGACAAATAAAGCTGGGTGTCATCCGCATTGCCGTGGACTTAGATGTTGAATTTATGAAAGATACAGCCAAGAGGAAGTAGATAGGTGATAAACTGCAGGGGCCTGAGGACAGAACCCTGGGGAACACCGGTAGTAACTGGAAATGGCTGGGAGTTTTCAATTGGATAAAAAAAGGTGAAATAAAACACCTTATTCAGCATGGGATGCCAGATTTGACTATGACATCGTCTGTTAGGTGACAATGTCACCTTCTATAGCATTTAGCCTCTAGCTAAATGACATTGTCAGTTATATCACCTCTGACATCATATGCTGAATAAGGATGTGTTATTTCACCCTTTACAACCCTTTGCTTATGTATGGTTTATGAAGACATGTCTCATTGATGTAGTCAATATACATGCTGTATAAAGCCTTTATGAGCAACACTTCATCTAAAGTGTGACACTCAAATTTAATAGATTTTTCTCTCGGGCTCACTCATAGGAGATCCTATTTGTCCAATAAATGTCAGCATTATAGTTTTTGGAAAATGGAAAAATGGCATTAACGTTGGTTTACGGTTGGCAGTCTATTCAAGTCAAAGGGATGAATAATTCTCTAGCTAGCATGCTAATGCTTTTCTTGATTAAATAAATAAATTCAAGCATCTACGACAACAGTTACATGTGTAATTAATTACTTGACTCGCCAAAAGTTTTAGTATGCTGGCAAAGAAATTATTCATCCCATTGACTTGAGTAAACTATTACCTAGACGCTAACGCCAGTGATGGTCAGGGCCGCATTAAAGAACCATGGGCCCGGGGCTACCACTTTTTCAAGCCCCCCCCCCCGCCGCCATCATCGCCGGGCCAAGTACCATCGCAATTACACTATTGACCTGTCCCATCAGCGCAATATCAGCCCTTCTTGCTCTCTATGCAATAATGCATCAACAATCACTTGTAACTGCAGTTTCAATTCATGACTATTACAGCACAAAATACTTTTATCAGAGAGGCTTACATATATTCAATAAAATTATACAGAAATTGCGTCACCAAAAAGAATAAAGACCGGCTATCTGTAGGACAATATATATCTCTCTGACACGACACACACAGTTGTGCGCTCGTACAGGCAAGCAAACACACACTCTACAACAGCTGAGCATAACCGCCCTGTCGAATAATTCTGAACGGTCAAAACAAAAGGGAGCATAAATTTCTGAAAACTCATACACAAGACATACAGCTTGCTTGCATCATTTTATCTACTCACAACTATCGCAAAATGTAAAAAATGCCACTTCGGACGTTTTTGAACCACCATTGCAAGAAGATCATTTTTGACAAGCCGGTTGACGTTCCGAACTCAGCCCTTAGCAACATGCAATATCCCAGTGTTAAGCATGCTTGGACATTAATCAGCTTTTCATCAAGCACATTTTTTTGCTAACAGCGATATATCCTCTTCGCCGAATCTGCCGATCAGCGATGGAGATGCCCACACTGTCAACAGGCTCCGAATGTTTAGCGCAGTGGTTCTCAAACTTTTTGTGCCCAAGGCACACCAAAGGGCGAACCAAAATCTGAAGGCACACCTGTATTTATATCAGCGCAAATTAGCCTCAATAACACGTGTTTTCACTCTGATCATTAAGTATTGACTCATGGCAAATAAAATTTGCAAACAACCATATTACTCCCTAAATATTAGTAAACAAAAATACAAGGATTCACTTTCTGAAATTTAATCATACAAAATTGCCAGCTTCCATCTCAGAGTTGCAGAAGCACCAAAATCCCTTGTTACATAAGGACTTTTCATCGTAAATTAAATGAACCGGGCATGAATATCTCATCCGCCCAACACCCCCGCCAAATAAATAATATCAAAATCATTAAATTGGCACCTACATTGACGTGAATATTGCCGGACTTCACTAAAAAGCATGATCAGCGCAGTTGGATAGATTTGTTGTCCACTCGTGATCATGAAAAGAGGAAGAAACGAACAGGGTATGCATTGTAAAGCATTTATCGTGCACTTTAATAGAAAAACATGATTGTGAAAAGATCTGAGAAATAAGCATGCATAATAAGTATCATTTTCACAATACAAGCTCTCAAGATGCTCTCTGAAGGTTTACAGCTTCTGATCTTTTTGCAGAAAAACGACAAAGCACCAGAACGTTCTAGGGGTTTTAGCTGCCTGTCTTATAATTCTATTCAGAACTAAATGAACTTCTGCGCAGTGATACCACACAACTAGTGAGCAGTCTTTCGTACATACACGAAAAATAGTTTTCTGTCACACTACCGTTAAACTGTAGTGGATCAAATTTAGCATCACATCGGATTACTCCATCTGACGGTAAATTTCATCATGACGCAACTCGCCAAGGAAGGGCCATGTAAAAATAACAAACATTTCCAATTTCAGAAATGATTATTCATACGAACAATAATTGTTTGCACCGTTTTTTTCAACCTAAATTTGAATGATAATACTGAACAGCAAAAGCTGATGAAATCACTGAATCACGAACTTTGCGGTTTGCGGTGAAACTCTTCAGTTACAGTAGACTGGAACAGGCTTAGCTGAAAATAGAGCCTACATTTTCTAATGTTGTCGTTGTACTAAGCGAACTACCGACCAAATGCCTAGCTAGCTATCTATCCTGTGTCAGCATCAGCTGCATGCACCTTCAGCAGTCACTGTGCTCAACAACCTTACCAGTGGTGGCTAGTTAGCATCACCGGGATAGCCGCTAATGCTGGAGGGTTTTCTGTCTCGTTGAGGCTCATAGTTTTGAAATATCCAGTCAGCTTGGTAATTTTTTTTTTCTTAAAAGCTTAAAAAAAGCTTAAAAATTTCCCAAGTTGATTTTTGAGCCCCGCTGTCACATTTCTTTCTACGTTTTAGTGTCTTCTGTCTTACCTTGCTCCTGTAGGGGAAATTTAACAGGTGTAGTCTATTTGTATAATTCAAATTCAACGACTCAATCATAGGACAGTAACAGTAGGCATGCACGTTGTCCATTAACCAATCACAGTATCTTTTATTTATGCAAAATATTAATGCACCTCGTCCCATTCCAGGGCAGGCCCAACACAAGCAACAATCAGAGCTCTGCATAAGTGTTATTTTGCGTTTCTGCCCATGATTGTTTTCATCCCAATCCGCGCGATGAGCTCTTTCACGCGGGGGCCCCGGGCTTCAGCACCGGTAAGCCCGTGCATTAATGCGGCCCTGGCGATGGTGAATGGTTACCGGCAGAATTACCTTTGCGAGATTACCAGAAGTTACCTTTGCGAACATATTAGTTGACGTTTGTCAATGAACGTAATCTGATCAATCACAATGTAAGAAAGCTGTAACACACATGTGATACCAAACCTGTATCTCATGGGTTGTGTCACTTTGATTTTTAATCATTTATGGGAAAAATAGATTATGTGAAAAAGTGTGCTTTATTCAGTCCACTATTTGCTTGTAAGAGGCTACAAGTCCCTCTACCATACAAAAGGGATTTAAAGTGAAAGCCCGTGTGAAAACTCACTTAACTGGGATGACCGGGGCTGTTCAGGGAGCTAGCTTGTTCTGACTATTGCCCTTGTCCTTTTGTCCAGGCACATCACCGTTCATATAGAATCTGAAAAAGAGGTTGAATTGCTCCTTAGGGGTCCAAATGGTTCAACGTGGTCAATACCTGGAGCATTCCATCGTTCAGGTTTAAGCATCCGGCTTCTGGTAAGTGGGGGCCACGCATTTGTGGTTTCTTTAACTCCGTCCTCCCTCCCATCAGCCTTGCCTTTGGATATTAGTTATTGAATGTCCTCGGCTTTAGTAAGTAAAGTGCTCAGTGCATGTTGCTGAATGGGAATAATGCACTGAAGTTAAATGATTTTATAGCTTGAAAAAGCACTGCTGATTCGTTGGAATGAGTGATAATAATTGTTTCTAAAGCTAATTTTTACCATTCAGTGATTATAAAGCGTCTTTGAAACTCTTAAGAAACCAAAACTTAACAGCTTAATTATGTTGTTTTGTAGTATTATATTGAATAGTTTGAGGTCTGTAGTGCACAGTGCTTTAATTTGAAGAAATTTTTAATTTAATTCAGTTCTCTAATTCACATCTACTTTTCCCCATCATTTTTATTTTAAATCCGATCGAAGAGAATAAATGCTTCCTGCTGTTTTTGTGCCTTTAGCAGTGCCTTACTAAAATTAGCTCCGCCTCCCCCTCCAGTCAAACAATCACGTACTTATGGGCAAGGCTAAGATCCGCCCTGGTGCAAACCTCACAGACAGTGCCAGTGGTCTACAGAGGAAGGCACTGCATCACTTTAACTCCAGTGTCTTCACCAGCTATACTGAGATCACTTCTCATGCTTCATCAATCACACTAACTGTTGGGACTGCACTGTCAGGTAAGTCTGCTCCTTTATTTAGCCCTCACTGGCTTAAAGGTGACATGGAATCAAAGACCGTTTTTACCTTGTCTATGTTGAATAATGGTAGTCTACCCGAATTCAAGAACATACGAAAGGTGCTAGACATTCTGAATATCTCCGTATCATAGAAATGTAAAAATGACCGCCAGAAAACGGACCAGTATGAACAACGGATACATTATGTTGCCTGTATCTCACTGCCCCCCCCACTCTCATTCCGTTTCCTCCCCTTCAAAATAATTAGCATACACGTCTTTATGCAATTCCATTGCTTCAATCTCTCAGTAAAGACAAACGTGAGAATTCCAGAGTCATAATCGATTTCTGTGTCAGTAGTGGGGAAATCCGCCGTAATGCACTTGAAACGGATTAACTTACTGCACAAGGACTTAAATTCCGCAAATGAATTTCTTCAGAATTTCTACAGCACGATTCCATTCTATTTTCATCAAGCTAACTTTCATCCAAGTGTATGCTCCAACTATGAAAGCTGAGGAAGAAGAGGTAGGTCAGTTCTATGAACAGGGAAGGTTCTATGAACAGGGATGTCCGAGGGAAGGTTAGGAAGCACGACATTCTCTTGATATGCAGCGATATGAATGCGAAGGTTGGAACATCTAACCGAAACAAGGAGGAGGTCATGGGAAGTAACGGGACCGGTGATATAAAAAATGGTGAAAAGCTTATTGATTTTTGCAAGATGAGCAATCTGGTTATTACTGGTACCATATTTCTGCACAAGGAGATACACAAAACCACCACATCCCCGGACAGAAGAACGCACAACCAAATAGACCATGTGCTCGTTTGTAAGCGGTTTAGGAATCTATTTGTGATACGAGAGTTATGCTAGGTGCCGATGTTGGAGCAGACAACCAACTTATGAGAACCAAGATCAAGCTGAAGCTAAGGAATACAGTCAAACCCCCTAATTCCCGAATGAAGCATTTGACTCGCTCCACAGAGACTGTCTCTGGGTCATAATGAGATCATATGGCATCCCGAGAAGATTATCAGGATCGTTAAGCTACTCTACAATGATGCGGAATGTGCCGTCCTTGATAATGGGCAGACATCTAAATGGTTCAAGGTGAAAACCTGTGTGATGCAGGGCTGTGTGATGTCTGGATTCCTGTTTTTATTGGCTATATACTGGGTTATGCGACAAACAACACAGAAAGCTAACACAGGGATTAGGTGGAAGATGACAGAACAGCTTGAAGATCTCGATTTTGCAGATGATATCGCCCTAATCTCCACAACAACTAGCCAGATGCAGAGGAAAACAGATAGGTTTGCAGACACAGTGAACAGGGTCGGCTTAAAGATCAACGGTGAGAAAACTGAGGTCCTCAAGATTAACTGCAAGGGGAAGGATACAATCAAGTTTAGGGTTGGCGAGGATCTAAACGAGGTCGGAGATTTTGCATATCTTGCAGCAATTGTGAGCGATGAGGGAGGAGCAGATAGGGATATGCAGAACAGATTAGGAAAAGCTAAGTCAACTTTTAGCAGGCTGAGGAATATTTTGAGCTCAAAGATGTACCGCAAGAGGATTAAGATTCTACTTTATAACACATTAGACAAACCTGTGTTGTTGTCTGGATGTGAAAAGTGGAAAGTTAATGTATCGGACAATGAAAAGTTGGAATCGTTCCAATTCAAATGCTTCAAGAGGATCATGGGGATTTTTTGGCCATACATTATATCAATAGATGAGTTAAATGAGCGATGTGGATCCGAAAGGATAAGCACTGTGGTAAAGAGAAGGCGCTGGAGATGGTAAGGACATGTTCTCAGGATGCAGAGACATCACCACTGTCACAGCGTTGACGTGGAAACCAGAAGGCAGGAGGAAAGTTGGTAGACCGAAAACAATGTGGCGAAGAACGGTGGAAAAGGAGAGGGATGAAGCAGGCTGGAGGTCATGGGAGAGGGTTAAAGTCCTTGCCAAGGACAGGGCAAAATGACGAAATAGTGTGGAGGCCTTATGCGCAACAGAGCGTGAAGAGGTGAGGTGAGTTGAGGGATTTCTCCAGTGCACTTTTATTGGATACTTGCTGACTATGGCACAGGGATGTCAATGCGAGAGACTCACTCCGAATACGTAAGCCTTGGCATCTTGGAAAAAAAAAAAAAAACATTAAAAAATACTTACCATTCCGAAACGTTTAAATCCAGCCTTTGCTGCACTCGTTCTTCCTCCAATTCAGTGTCCTCATCCGATTCGGGCTCAAACATATAAGGATGAATCTCTGAATATGCCATAGCTGTATAAAGTTGGTCTGTTGACGTTCTGAAGCTGCAGAGTGTTTTCTATTTTCCCTACTGCTCTGGGCATTACATTCTTTTGAGTGACTGCAAAGCCAGCCAATCAGCTTCAAGTGCTTGCATTTCATAATGAAGTTGCCAGTTAAGCCCGAAAGGTCGCCAAATTGGTGCAAAACAATATGTTCAAAACCCACACCCAAACATAGCTTTTTGAGAGAGGTTTTTAGGAAGCTTCTGAGTCATTACAGACCCAACCAAAATTTTGTCGCATCACAGAACAAGGATAAATACCCCATTCAACCATTCTATGTCACCTTTAAGTACTAAAGACAATATATGATCTCTTCGCCATCCCAATGAATTTTCAATGAATTTCCCGAATTTTTAAAAGCTAAAGAGGTAAGGACATCCCCAGCCCCACTGGAAGAGACTTCATCTACCCCAAACTCTGGCGACCCATACCTGCGCATGCAGCTGTACACTTCCTCAGATTTTAGAATTCCACTGGACCCTGACAGCAAGGTGCAGAGCAACAGGAGAATCTATGCAGAGGTAACCATCATATGGGCTCTGGCCTACATCAAATGTATAGTGAGTGCATATTTCTAAAAAAAGCAAAAATATAAAATTTTACTTAACAATGTTATATGTTGTCTTTGTATTGTTTTCAATTTAATACCAATCCTAGATTATTTATAAGACAGCTTTATTTTTTTTAATTTGTATATCCCAAACTGTTTTAGCTTTTGAAGATGAAGGTGGATTCTGAACTTATTGGCCCTATGGGCCGCCGATAAGCTATTGTCGTGGTGTGGCGTCCGTCATCTGGCGTTTGTCGTCCGGAACATTTTTTATCTTTTTTTGGCCTGATGAATTTTCATGTAAATTTGCAGTACCATACTACTAGACGATATCTCCAGATGTTTTTCTCAGATTTTTGATTGAATCGTTTTTGTCCGTTTTATGGGCGCTTGAAATTTTGGCCCCAGTGTTAAAGGAGGACTATGCAGAACCACCTGTTTTGACTTAATCTTATAGTAATGAACTCCAACATAATATCTATGGTCGACTTTTTTTTTTTGTCCATACATACCCCCTGTTCTTTTAAATGACCATTAATTAGCCATAATTGTCCCCTAAGGCTGTTTCCAGGAGGCCGCTACTAACGCCCCGCATGGCATGAGAAGTTGCGAGATCATGATGTCACTGTGGCTGCCACATGCATTCATGTTACAGTAAATGTACAAAGAACAAAAGCATAGTGACCGGACATTAAATAGGCCTCCATAAATTTCAAAAGCAGGAAGTTTAATTATTGCAACAATTAATTTTGTTCAATTGTTTTTGGTTATTCTTTCACAAGTGCCTGTCCCAAGATTCCCACCAAGATTTTGAGCCTGCCTGGTCAGCGCTGATGAATCATCATAAACAATCGTTATACGTGGGCAGACGCAATGACCATACAAAAGGCTACAGCGCGCACACTGGCGTGATTTTCTTAAGTACAGATCAGTGAATCACTCGACTTACTTATCTTAGCTGGCTACCCGACATCAGAAGATTAAGCGTTGTGACATTACGGTAGCTAGCCATCTAGTTATGGCTAACAACACAGGATTAAGGACCACAATGTTACTGATAACCGACATCGCAGCCGCACTGACGTCACGATTCGGGCCACTCCAAGCGGAAATTTTCAAAATCGAGGCTGAATTTTCGTCTGCTGTGGTGATAATGGCGTGGTCCACTAGTTTTGTAAAATCATTCATAAAAATGAAATAAATCACAAAATAAAGAAAGAAAAAGCCGTAGGAGTTTTTTTCATGATGTATTGAAACAATATTACCCACTTTTCCCAGCTATTGTAGTCCTCCTTTTAAGATGGGATTGAGAAATTCTGAAAAAATTATTTCTGAAAAACTGCGTAATAAAATCAGGCGATCAAATTACCTGTTACCGTTAATGTACAGTGCGTGAGCCATTTTGATTGAATTAACGGAAGTGGGTCTGTTGGGGGCGTTGTACTTTATGAATATGCAACATGGCCTGTGGAGGCCAAATGGTTGCAGATAGAGATTAAGTTTGTACGATCGACATATAGGAAGTCATATATGACCTATATTTTGGCAATATTAAATTTGACCACAGATGACTTTGAAAGGTCAAACTCAAGGTCAGGGAATATAGTAGCAATGTTAAAAGATATGACTTGAAATTTCATAAAATTATTTCTCAAAAACTGTCTCAATATTTTTTCTAAATCAGGCAATCAGCTCACCTTGATTGAATCGATGAAAGTGGGTCAAGTGGGGGCGCTGTACTTTAATATTGGGTCTTATGAAGAATGGGCCAAATTGCCTTTGGAAGCTAAATGGTTGCAGATAGAGATTAAGTTTGTATTACAGACTTAAAGGAAGTTATAAATATTGCTATATATATATACCCTATATTTTGGCTGTGTTAAAGTTAACCTCAGATGACCTTGAATGGTCAAACTTGAGGTCAAGAAAAATGTTATAATTTTCAAAGGCTTCTTGGCTTGAAAACATTAAAGATTAGGAACATATGTGCACTGAACACATATATATGAAGTCATGTATGAACTTTCATTTGGTGGCTTTGAACTTGACCTTTAGCGACCACATAGAAGTCGTTGAAATTTCACTATCACCAAAATGATAGTGTTGCAAATATGGGTCACTCCACACTAAACTGCACAATTCACTGTGTTGTAAAAGAATGGTCAATAAAATTTTTACTAGGAGAATTAAATGATTTGTATTGTTCATATTTATTCACTCCCAGATTGAAGATATATATAAGAAAAAATCAGAGTCATCGGTCCAACAACACAGCAGAAAAAGTGGTGTGCTGATGTCAGCCAAGCCATTGTGAAGGACATATTTTGAAACAAGATTTGGCAGCCAACTTCATGAAATGCTCATGACATGTCTGTTGATGCTTCGAAAGAAATTGAAATGAAATATTGCAGAGAAATACCCATAATAACAGCCTCAATTGTCTGCACTAAATTATCTGGACTCGTCTGATCAGAAATGCAATTTGAAACGACCGTCGTGGGCGTAACCAGTTGCATCCTCACGTGTTATGTCCATCTCTGTGGGTTAATTTGCATAATGTATGCAAATGGTGTAAAGATGACCTCGGCAAAATAAAATACTGACCTCCGGGTACTCCGGTTTCCCCCACCCACAAAAACATGCATTATAGGAACACTCCAACCAGTACCCCTGACCAAGGAACTTGAGTAGGTCCCTGGGCACTGCTCTGTGGTCACCTACTGCTCCTAACTATGGGATGGGTCAAATGCGGAGGAAAAATTACCCCACGGGGTTCAATAAAGTATATCTTATCTTCTCGGCCCTATTCATGCACCTTAGCTGCTAGGGCAACCCCACACGTGACCTCTATAAACTTCTTCCCCCCTTCCCTTTCTACCCGTTTATTTGCAGATTTCGAGTAAGACCTTTGGGAGGTCCATGGACTGGACTACCAAGGTGAAGAACTGCTCAGTGCATTCAAAGGGGCCATGCCCTCGGGTACAGGACATGCCCTTCCTGATGGAGCACTGCTCCAGCCAGTTATGTCCCAGCAGCACCCGGCTTAGCTTCAGTTTTCAGCACCTGCAGGAGCTCACAGCCACCAGCTGGGACCTGGAGTGCGCTGTCAAACTCTGCTTCAATCAGGTGAGGTCTGCAGATCGGTACAGTTAATCTCAGTATTCTCTATCCTCTTTGGTATATTCTGTGCATAGCCATTCCAGTACAAGAACATGTCTCATTCCAAGCAGACACAATCTGAAAAGAAAAGACAGCAGATGTGGAAACCATTACTCTGGCAGGAAGAGTATGACCTGGAGTTGCAAAACTGACCAATTTTTATGTGCAGTTACTTTTCTCCACCAACTAGTGAGGATCAGACGTGTCATAGCAAGCTAGGTCATGTATGTTGCCATTTTGGCTGCCTATGGCTGCGGGCATGTCATATACTGGGCCTCACCGCTCTCTTGTGCTGGAAGCCAGTGGTGTGCCATTCGTGTCATCAAAGGCTTTCAGTAACCTCACCTTTCAATGAGTTCCTCAACCTTTCACAGTTTACTTTGCCTTATTAGCAACCTAATACTGATTTTCTCAGTTGCTAAGTTTGATTAGTAGAAAAATTGTCAATTGATTTTTGACAGCGTTATTGTACATTGCATCAAAAAGGCCTGAGGGGTTTTACTCTGCACATACATGAAAACGTTAAACATTGATATGCCTTTTGAAGAGTCTGAACTTGCGTAGCTCAAGAAATGGCGCAGATTTGCTTAAATTTGTTTGCAGAGCTTCTTTTAATGAAAGCCGTTTGCCCCAGAGTTCAGAATTGTTCTATAAATTATCTTTTGGAGTAACATCGCTTTCTAATTGCATGCTTATTGCATGAATTCTATTTAAACTGAATGACAAAATTAGCATTGTTTTAAAAGTTTTTTTTTTCTTCTTTGCAGTGATGGCAAACACACACAAAATAGTTTTCTGTCAAGTTACTGTTTTAGCCATAGCGGATCAAATTTATATTTGTCGGATCCGTCCATCTGATAGAAAATTCCATCTCTACGCGACTAACTGAGAAGGGTATACTGTGAGCGTAATCTTACATATGCACAATTTCAGAAAAGATTATTGATACAAACAACAAACCGCATCATTTTTGGCAACGTTTATGCCAAAAAAATGAAAATCCTCATACTAAACAGCAAAAGCAGATGAAAAAAGACAAAAACATGGAAATCTTTCCGACTCAATTAAGTGTTGACCAGAGAGAAAATGATCATTAATCACAACAGAACAAGAGAGCATTGTGGAAAAATATTTAATTATAATTAAGTATAATTATTGATTATTATTAAACTCCTGATCTGAAAGTATGTATCTAGCCTACCAACCTCTCTTATCACATAAGAAATGAAGAAAATAGAAAATTGGTGGTAAATAACGGTATTTATTCATCCCTAACAATGTAAGTTTACAGCTCATGTAAAACCAATGTAACTACCGAGTTGGAAAGTATTTGCTGTACATATACCATGGTTTGAAGGCAGGTTTGTGATGTTTGATAAGCAATTTGAATCAGTGAACGTTCAAGTGCATATACACTACCGCTCAAAAGTTTGGGATCACTTGCAAATGTCTTTGTTTTCCAAAGAAAAATACATTTTCATGCATTTCACATCATTTTTTTCCATTTCAGAAACATTTTTATCCATTTCACAAACGATTAAAATTAATCATATGATTTTCAAAGAATGATCTACATTTTTGCATAGAGGCCTATTATCAGCAACTGTCAGTCCTCTGCATCAATCTCCTGGTATGGCTGCTAATCCAAGTTAAGCATTTTATTAGGCTAATTGATTATTAGAAAACCCTTCCGCAAATGTGTTGCACAGCTGAAAACCGTTGAACTAATAAGAATGCGCAAAAGGGAGCATGGCATTCATGATGTTGGTTTAGTACCTGAAGCATCAGCAGTTGTTTGTTTTATTACAGGCTCAAAATGGCCAGAAAGAAAGAACTTCCTTTAGAGACCTGTCAGTCTATTGTTGTGCTTAGAAAAGAAGGCTATTCAATGAGAGAAATTGAGAACTTAAAATCTTTTACCATGCTGTCAACTACTCCCTTTAGAGAGCAGCACAAACTAGCACTAACAAGGACAGAAAAAAAGAGTGGAAGGCCCCGATGCATAACTGTACAAGAAGACAAATTTCTGAGAGTGTGTAGTTTAAGACAAAGACGGCTCACAGGTTGGCAACTAGCAGCTGTGCTAAATAGTTCTCGTCAAACACAAGTTTCAGTATCAACAGTGAAGGTGGTTTTTTTTTTTTTTTTTTTGATGAAGGCAAAGTTTGAAGTACATATTCATCATTTTCCATCAAAATCATTATTTCTATCTCAGACAATGTCAGAATGTTCTGTTCATTTGCTATATTTCCTATTCAGACTAATTTCTTGTGTGTTTCCATGGAAATGAAGAAAATTTCCAAGCGATCCCAAACTTTTGAGCGTTAGTGTATGTTTTTGCACACTGTCCAGTATACTGTCCGTATCCGGTAATAGCTGAATTACCGTATGACAGAATGAAACAAATCTTGCTGTTTATGTTACTCTAGTGTCAAAAACATTCTGTCTGATGAAAGACAGATAGATACATTTTGGTTTTAAAATGCTTAAGTTTGCCTTATTAACACCTAATCAACCTATTTACTGAATAATCAAGACCAGTAAATTAACTACAATGATAAAGAAATAATGTGATTAGCTGTATGCTGCATTTATATGATTGATGTGATATTGTAAGGATGGCAATAATCTGAATAAATAAAACAAATCCAAAACTTACTCTGTCTTTCATTTGAACCCTATGTTGCATGACTCTTTTCTTCTCTGGCTAATTACGGTGTTGGGTGGATTTGTTTACTGTAGTAACCACTATTCAACAAAGGGTTAACATTCTTTCTGCAGCATAATTATTCATAAGGTGGTGCTTGATTCTTCAGAATGTAACAAGCAGTCAAAAAATACACGAGAGGTGTAAGAAATCTTGGTTGATGATATGTCAAAGGGTAACGGATCATCGGGAGTAGCGGATCACTTGGTCTTTAACAGACAATTTTCAGAGATACTTCTTTAGAACTGCCACTGTAGGACAAAATAAAAGGTCTGTTTGCTGAAAACAAGCTAATATCGAGCAATATGACAATTGGATTTTTTGTTGCTGTTTTTGATGACTCAGTTCATGGGTGGTTTTAAATCGCCCGGCTTCCCTGTCGCAAAAAAAACCGTTCCTCATTCAAACCTGCAGAGAAATGCAATTTAATCAAAAATTTTATGCAATTACCCAGTGTGATTTATTTTACTGAAGACAGAGTCAAACAGTTTCTGCTCATTTTGCCTTTCCTAATATGAAAAGTCTCCTGATACCTATATATTCTGCCAGTTTATTGCTGTTCGTGGGTGCATTAGAATATGTAAACTAACTGGATTAATTCAGGTTGCGTATTTTGTGAATGAGTGGACTGGGGTAGGAAGGGGATGGGGAATCTTTTTCTCACCCGAGCTCCTTGCTTCTGCTACTATTCATCCCCAAATCAAAAAAAAAAGAGCTGAAAGATTATTTTTATTTTTGCTTGTTGATTTTTCCATGCATTAACACGCCGCATCAACATTATAAAAGTTTACTTATATCTGATCGGTTCGTCTGCCTATAGTGAAATGAACACATAGCGTAGTAACTGCTCTCTAAGCTGTCATTTCACTTCATTTCTACTCCGTCACTTATACATTCAAGCTTCACATTTTAAATTAAAATATGGAGACTAAACTATACATTGAGTTTGTTTCCTGCATTAGTCCAGAGGATGAATACTTTTAGACTTTTGCAGATGGAACCACAGCAGTGCAAGTTTCTGGATTGACCTGCGAGAAAAATCATCCCTTAGGTATTCGACACAGCAGTGGCTGGTGTCAAATCAACACTTCTTACTGCCCCCCTAATCAAAGTGTTAAGAGTTGGGCCTGTCTCCAGTTGCTATTTAGTACTGCAGGGCTAAATATAGATGACTGATTTAGTAGCTAACTAGCTATTGAACTACACCATGAACATGGAAAGGTGACATCCTTGCAGTGCCTCTAACTTTTGACGATAGAAGTTACATTTACAAAGAAATGAGACATGTAGTCACCATTATAATGTAACTATGCTGGAATTCAGTCTCTAATGTTAGTAATGGTCCATTGCTAGTATTTGTGTAGCAGCAACCAATTGCTAACCTTTTATTTACTGCGCATGGCTGCGCTATTCTGATGAATCTGAACTCTGTTACTGTTACCCATTCTGCCTGTGCCTTTTGACGTGTCTCGTGCATTGCCTTTGGCTAAACTAGCAATGGTGTCTAAACACACATTTACTTTAGTACCCAGCCAGCTAATTACATGATGATTATGGGAAGGTAATGCATGCATTCTAAGTAGTTTTCAGAGTGGCACTTGGCTTGCTATCTGCAATAAACGACCGACCGATATGAGTTTGACTCATGTTAACTTTACACTTGGAATTCAGTTTAAATTTTAAAAGAAATCAGAATATAAACCTACTTCCCTAGCTACCTATATATTCCCCTTGAAAATACATTTTTGCCACTGCTTCTTTGTATCCTCCAAGGCTGGCAGAAAATGAAGACATTTTACTCTTTGTTGGTCATTGCAATTGATGACAGAGCACTTGGTGTTTCAGCCAGGATATTAAGTCAGCCTTTTTTCATTGACATTATCCTATGCCAAGAGCAGATAACTATATAACGGAATGTTTCACACCATGACATCATACTGTGTCCAGAGCAGAAAAAATTATTTGAAACGGAGCATTCAGAGCACTATGAAATCGGAGGGGGGTTTTTTCCCCCCTCAGGTGTTCATTCTACATGTATTTACCTCATGTGAAACTTCGGACTCATTAGATGTAAACATCCTTCATTGTAACAATATATAAGACACAAAATACAGAAAAACATAATGGCTGCCCTTTAATGATACAATGTAAAGAGCTGGTTCTTGATAGTGGTTTATTTTTGTTGACTTCGGGACAGATTTACTGCTTATTTTTATTTGATGTCATCTTTTGCTTCTCTCCAGACCTGCGGAGACGGAGGCAGGGTCAGACGCAGCATGGAAGTCATCCAGTCGACCATTTCGGCACCAGGTCAGCTGGCTCCCCATTGCTCCCTCTTTGTTCTCTTAGCCTGGGTTTCCGGTTCCTAACTCATTTCACTGTTCATTGACTGTGTGCTTATAGAACAAGAATGCATTAGCATAACTGACAGAAACAACAGCAAGAAAGACCAAACAAAATGTACATTCCACAGTGAACAATACATTTGTGGAATCCTGTACTGAAATGCCCGAATTCCAAAGGTCAGGAACCAAATGTCCTGCCTTGAATTTCTTCCACTTATTTACTCAGCCAACTGATTATCCTCAGTATGGGTCAATATACTGGCTGATGAATAGTGCAAAGTAGAACATTCAGGGGATTAGGACAAAGTACTGAAACGGACTTCTACTTTTGTAACCTGGATTTACCCCCTAGGGTCTCTATGGAGTCCTGTCAAGGCCTTGTCTGTACAGCCTAGACCCTGAAAACTGAGGTAGGATATCAGAAAGCATGAGATGGGGTTAAGAAGCAGTGTTGTGGGTAGGTCAGAGGTGCGTGAGGTGGGGCCTTGTGCTACGGAAGGTCTGCAGCCTGACCTTGTGATCTCAATCAGAAATAATGATTCTGTTGGGAATAACGGTGTCTGACGATGTGCGGCTGTCCAAACACTAGCCGCCATACCGCTGTCACGCAGAGACGCCATCCAGGTCTTCTTCCGGCAGATGAGTCAGTTTCAAACCTCACATTACCTCTCCCCACTCGGGCCAGTCCAGACCAGGGAGGTGTGTGGGTGGGCTCTTGTTTTGGAGATATGTTGAAAACAAAGCTATTAAGAACTTGGCAAAGGTTTTGGTTGTTTTTTTAGCTGGTCGAGGTAGGCAAGTTCTCCCCCACCACCACTTCCCCTCCTCTATAGTTATAACTTTCATTTTTGCCTCAAGTAAAAGCATAAGCGGAAGTAACAATTCTCATAATGGAGAAGATTGGACATCACAGACATTCTTTGTGCGCTTTCTTTTGTTTGGCAGCCGAGTTGCAGGACAATGCCGTCCCCTGGAGAGGGAGCTCTGGGGCCGGCCAGGAGATGGAAAGCTTCCTCTTTAGTCATACTCAAGGTGCACCATTTGGAGCAAAGCTTCTCATTAGTCATGCAGGAACTTACTCATATCAGCAACCTTTTGTAGGATTTGCCAAGCAGCAGGGAAGCTCCAAATCTGGGGTGGGGAGGTTTGAACAAGAGGGTCCAAAGTACCCTTGTTCCGTTACCCATGTTTTACCAAGAGCCTGTGGTTTTTGCGCTCCATGTACTTGGGGACTCTCTTTTGGGTGCTGATGGAATTTGTAGACCAAGTCAGGCATCCACACCATCTGGACCAGCCAGGATTGCACTGCTTATAATCATCCATTTATGCAGATAGCAAATCAGGCCAATCCTTGCCTGTATGTGCAGAACCCCCATTTAAGGTTTTGTCAGGATTTGAGGGTAACAGAGACTGGGGAGGAGAGTTTGGGAGAAGAAATTATGTTGAGGGTGAAGATGCTTTGGAAGACGAGAGCAACAACAAACCATAACTTGATTGCACGTGGCCGAACTCTCCTCTAAACTGCTTCGCTCATACAAATCATGGATTTTTCTATTTTCATTGCATTCAGAGTTTGCTTTCCCAAAAATGTCATTTGTATCTTCCTCTGACGTGTATACATGAGGGCAACATTTCGGTTTTGACATTTGGAGCATGAAAAAGTGGGGTGTCTGGGAAATGAGTGAATGCTCGATGTCAGTGCTCTTCTTTCGTCAAAATCAGATTTTTCTCTGCCACCAGCATCAGTAGCATGATTTTATTTGCTCCTAAAAGTGTATCAAATCATCTGTTACTGTGAATAGTTACACCAAAAATAAAACCAAAATGTAAACTTGATGACTTGTTACATGTTGTCACCTTTTGGAGACAATAATGGAATAATTTGCACTGAATTTTGCAAGTAACCTCTCTGCATGTAGGCAGCGGTAATATTGTGTAATTTTATATACACAATATATAGATATATAGTGAAAGATTTTGATAATTGACTTTACAGCACAGGACTATTGTGTATATTTTGTTATTCCATAAGCAGTATTTCAGTACTGTTGTGTTCATTTGAGAATGTATGGATTTATGTTTTAGTTATGAGGTTAGACAAATTTTTCATAATAAATATATTTTAGGAAATATTTTCTGGTTGCTCCTGCAGCCTGCATATATATATATATATATATATATATATATATATATATATATATATATATACACACACACACACACAACTCCCCAATTCTGAAATAGTTGGGACCAAGTGTAAATTGTAAATAAAATCAAAATGCAGTGACTTTCAGATCACATGAGCCAATATGTAATTTACAATAGAACATAGATAACATTTCAAATGTTGAAACAGACATTTATCATTTTTATCCACAAAATGAGCTTATTTCAAATTTTCTGGCTGCAATAGGTCTCAAATAATAAGAGAATATAAAAGAATCAGGTGAAAGAACATTTAGCAAGTAATTAAGTCAACTGGCATCAGGTGTGTAACATAATTGGCTATAAAAGTGATGTCTTAGAGAGGCTGTCTCTCAGAAGTAAAGATGGCCAGAGGCTCTCCGAACTGTGAAGGCTTTCGTATAAAAAATTGTGGAGAACTTTAAAAACAATGTTCCTCAACGTCAAATTGCAAAGGCTTTGAAGGTCTCATCATCGACAGTGCATAACATCAAAAGATTCAGAGAAACTGGAAAAATCTCTGTGAGTAAGGGACAAGGCCGAAGACCTTTACTGGATGCCCATGATCTTTGGGCCCTCAGACGCCACTGCATCACTCACCGGCATGATTCTGTCATTGACATCACTAAATAGGCCTAGGAATACTTCAAGAAACCTCTGTCTGCAAACACAGTCCTCCATGCCATCCACAGATCCCACTTAAAACTCTCATGTAAAAAGTAAGCCATTGTTGAGCATATTCCAGAAGCGCAGCCGTGTTCTGTTGGCCAAGGCTCAATGAAAATTGACTGCAGCAAAGTGTCCTGTGGTCAGAAGAGTCAAAATTTTACATTCTTGTTGGAAATCATGGGCATCATGTCTTCCGGGCAAAAGAGGAGAAAGACCACCCTCCTGTTATTAGCATTCAGTTCAAAAGCCAGCATCTCTGATGGCATGGGGATGCATTAGTGCACATGGTGTGGGACACTTGCATGTTTTAAGAAGCACCGTGAATGCTGAAAGGTATATAAAGGTTTCAGAGCAACATTTGGTCCCCTCCAGACGATATCTATTCCAGGGAAGGCTGCAGCTATTACATACTGCAGCTATTACAACAGCATGGCTTCGTAATAGAAGAGTCCGTGTGCTGAACTGGCCTGCCTGCAGTCCTGATCTTTCACCGATTGAGAACATTTAGCACAGAATTAAACAAACAGTCAGTCAAAGGAGAACCAAAACTCTCCAGCAGCTGGAAGCCTTTATTAAACAAGAGTGAGATCAAATTCCAATGGCTAAACTCAAGAAACTTGTCTCCTCAATGCCCAGACGCCTCCACTCTGTTAAAAAGTAGAGGGGATGCTACACCATGCTAAACAGGCTCCTGTCCCAACATTTTTAACCCTCAGACCTTAAGGCTGACGGGGTATTGCTATCCTTCGTGCGGTTGGGCGGTGGGCGAGCGGGCGTCTCCAAAAACTTCGACATCGGGCTGAGGGGTATACCGTGCATTGCACACCTATTTTTTAGACCTGTAGCAGCCATCAAATTTGAAATGAGCTCATTTTGTGGATAAAATTGTAAAATTACTCAATTTCAACATTTGCTATGTTATCTCTGTTCTTTTGTGAATAAAAAACTGGCTGGTGTGATTTGAAAGTCATTGCGTTTTGATTTTGCTCACAATTTACACTTTGTCCCGACTATTTCGGAATTGAGGTTTTATATATATTTATAAAATTTTATTTTACTTAAATATTTATTGGCAAAATCCCTCGGTTTTGTCCTTTCATCACAAGCAAATTTGAGATGCTACAGGAAAAATTCTTGCTCTCAAATAATTTCGAGGGAATCTCTGTCACGGTGGCAGCACCGGAACAAGGGCTGATCCCTGGCATCTGTCGACACTGCTAGAGAGATACAAATATATGTACCTGTACTTTCATTGGCTGCTGGGCACTTCCTGTGCCTGAGTCCTATGATGTTGAGGCCCTTGACAACAAGTTTCTGGGTCAAAATACCATGTCAACCCAGTCTATTTGGGAGTCAATCTGTTCATAGCTGCTTGACCTCATAGTCCATGCTGTTGGCCAAATTAGTGGGCAAGCTGACTGCTGAACACTCACCTGATGAACAGCAGGGAAACCAGCTAAAATCAGCCAGAAAACACAGCTGATACCATCTCAACCAACGTGGTTTGATTTCAGACAAAATATTGCATTTTTCCCTCAATTTATTTAGACAAGGTGAAAAGCAAGGACTACAGATTGAAACAGGATTGCTGCTGAGAAATGAGTCTCAGACTGCAAAATTGGTCAATTCTCAGACTAGAAATTTTAAGTTTCTCCAAAGTTATAAAATTTCTGACCACACTGATACTTTACGTTTTGATGTTGCACATAAGTTTGTATTTTTGCATTATACCTTAACATTTAGGGAGTAATAAAATGCACCTCCTCTGCACGGCTCAGTAGAAACATACTGCTGATTATTTGCTCCATTTTGTCTGTCTGATGTAGGAGCTACTCACCCTGTGGTTAAAGACATCAAACATGCACCACAAACCTGTTCATACATGGTAAATCACAATGACAGCTTAAAATATCCATTATTTTGTCCCACCTCACCATTCAAATGTTAAATACGATGCTCGTTCAACACTGGTCGCACGTTTGCGAGCGAATGCCGTCAGCAGTGAGTGTTTGAGTTCTGCGCAAGCAAAGGATGAAAGCCTGTGGCACAGGCGTCATTCTCCCTCCGCACTGGGAGAGCAGATGAAAGATGGAGTGACTCTGACTTCCATCCTTTCCAAATCCTGTCCTTCCCCCTGATCCAGACCTGGACCTGAGCTTGGCAGGCGCAGGCAGGGATCGCCACAGAGCTGGAGGGATGGGGAATGGGAGGGTGTTGGGTGGTTTTAGTAATTAGCGCATGTAGGACAACAGGATGCCTGTGGTTGATGGGTGTTGATTAGTTTTCATGACACATCAGCACCAGTAGAGGTGGGGTCTCAAGACTGTTATGATCTCGAACAGTTGGAACAGGTGTGGGCTGGGTTGTGAGTGCACTTAGTTGAGGTAGAACAGTCTCTAACTTTGTGAAAATCATAGATTTGTGGCTTGGGAGAGGACTTTTGTGTCTGCCAGCAGTCTCAAAAAAGTTTTTTTTTTTCTTTTCTTTCCTGAAGTTTTGACTGTATTTTGAAGAGTTGGACAATGGTATGTGCAGGCCTCAGTGGAGTTGGTGGGGGGGGATAATCTTGGAACTGTCGCAGGAACCAAGCCGTGTGACCTCATCCATGACTTCAGGGCACAAATTGAGAAACCACAGAGCCATGGAGGGCTCAGCGATAAGCTTCCGCTAAGCAAGATTATTTCTTATTTATTTATTTTTGGAGATTTTTGTTGAACCAGGAGCTTGGAAAAACAGACTTGTGCTCAGAGGAGATTGTGCTCTTGTACTTGTAATCTAATAAGTCATTTTAAAGAAAAGCTGGTGGTTTAACCTAAAGCTTAATCATCAAATTGAGAAGTATTGCAGTGGAGACTTTAGTGTTTGCCAATATGAGGCAAATGATGTTCAAATTTATATAAATGTATTGCAAATGTTTAGCACATTTCCAAAAAGTCAGTTAAGAAAAATGCAAATCAGTGGCTGTTTCCTTCGACTTCCGAAAGGTATTACTTCAAGAATAATTACTTGAATAATATCTTGGTCAATGCCTTTTTTGGACTTTGCGGAGCAAGAATGAGACTTAGATTGTGTCCTGGCAACTTAACTAGTTTTTCAAAAAATCTGCTTCCATCCGATCGCATCCTCTCTTTATATGGCAATCCCAAAACCTCAGATATCTTAGTTCCCCTGGACCTGGTATATTTTTTTTATCAGGCATTTTTACCAATGTTGATTGGTGTGTAAGTTCAGCATTTACCTGTAAATCATAGGATGGAAACCTTTCTACTCATGACATGACTGAGGTGTGAAATGCAATCAAATGAATGAAGCGGCAGCATCACTGAGAAGTACCCTTAAAACACAACATTGCCTAAGTGAATATTGACTTTGACTTTGCTGATGGACTCTCTGAGGTGACCATTTAATAATCTTTCAGGTGTTTAAGATATTTGTATGTGATATGTCTTCATCAGGGAACTGCATCAGCTTTGGCCTTTCAGCCATCTTGGGAGTGGCGTTTGGAGGCTTCCTGATTGGGGTGCTTCTCATTGGTGCGCTGTGGTTTATCAAAATTCGGACAGGTGAGCCCCGACCCCTGCACCTGCCCTCTTTCAAGTCAGTGTTCACAAAGGAAAATCTTAATGCATATTTGCGCACACAAGACCGATAAATAAGCAAAACCAAAATGTTTAGTCCTTATACAACCTCAGATCAGAAAAAAGTTAGGAGGGTATGTAGAATTATAATTAAAACTGAAAGCAGGGATTTGTAAATTATTATCAACTTTTTTTGATGAAAACAAAACAACAGCTTATTATTTAATGTTTCATACCTTTAATTTGATTGATTATCGAAATAAACACATTTAGATTCATGCAGCATATTTTAGAAAAAGTTTGGATAACTTCCTCCAAGAATTAGCCATCTTATTACAATATTACAGAATCATGATATAGTGACTGAATCTGCTTATTTTATTATTTATATATAGTTCATTGATAAACTTTTTTGCCAGAATGAACACACAATTTTTTTAAACCCAACTCCTTATATTGTCCCGGAGTTACCGAATGAGAGGAACAATAAAATGTCATTACAATGTTTTTAAATGAAATTTAACAAAGATATTTGGCTCTTGGGACAAACAGGGGCAGGCACTGGGGCATGTGGAGCTACCACTACTAGTGTACATGTGTCTGTCTGCAACAGCAACAACAGATTGCTCAACTTCCCTTAATACTAATCTGCTGCTGTTCCAGGGATTGGATCTGCGCTGGATTTTGGGACGACTTCAGTGCATCTTACAGGTTAGTTGATATCCGCAGAAGCCGACATCACCTTCTCCTCTAATATGGCGCGAGACGAGCCAATTATTATGACTTTTTTACCGATTGCCTGAGCTCATATTTGTCTCCATCATGTCTCGTTTGTACCTCAGGCTGTCCCTGCCCCACGACCAAGCGGCAGGCCATACCTGGCAACCCATCGCCGTCTGAGAACAGCAGTGCCAACGGCAGCATTGGCAGCACCCAGAGCACTCCCACGAGCAGCATGGCATAGACTCTCTATTTTCTCCCTGACACCGCTGAGCGCTCAATGTGCAGGGCCACCCCACCTCATCACGAACATAACCTAGCGCTTTGTACAGCAGACTGTTTCATTTTGATGAAACTAGCATAATGCGACATTGTTTTACTGTATCACAAACACTCCCGAAATATCCATTTCCCATACAGTTTTGCACCATAATTCACACCAGCAAGATGGCATTGGGCCAGCACAATCAAGTGTTCAATGTGCTTTTACTACAATTCCAATATGACCGAGCTGCCAATATGAAAGACCATTTGAGTTTATGACAAACATGAAGGAGTTCTCAGTATGGCAGACTGACTTTTAAACAAACATAATCAAATTCTCAATATGTCAGAAATGTTTTTTTTTTAACACAACCACATGTTCAATATGCCAGTCCATTTGGCATTATTGTAGTAAAACCTAGATCCCTATATGTGAGACTGTCTTACAGTATCAGAGACACTGCCAAACTGAACATGCAGAACCATTTGGTATTATTACAAACAGAGCTTCAGCCTTTTGATATGACACAGTGTCTGTCTTTATCGCAGATGTAATTGAACTCTGAATACACTGGACCATTTCACTTTATCACCAGCTTAGCTAAAACCAATTGGCTAGATAGCTTGGCTTCATGAAAAACATGGCCAGTTTTGCAATATTCCAGACTGTTTCACATATAAAGCAAAGTCAGCAAAGTAGTCAATATGGCAGTTTGTCATAACTAACGCAACTAAACCGTCAAATATGTCTGACCTTTTCGCAAATTTACTTGACTATTGGACTTGATCAGGAACCTAATAAAAAGTCTTAATATGTCAGATCAGTTTGTTATACCAGAAACATAGCCAGTACCTCTCATGTGCTTGTCTGTTAGGCTCTACAACAAACCCAGCCAAAATTTCAGTTGGCCAATCCATATGACTTGATTAATAGCACATGCCAAACCTGCAGTATTCCAGAATATTTGACATTACCACAACAGTACCAAACATTAAATGTGTTGGGTACAATACATTTAACACAGCTATCTTATAGTATGCTGACGACAATATGTATGAGGGAGGGTGAAAGGGGCGGGTGGGGGGGGTGAATGCTGAGGGGGTATAGTTCCATCCCAAACTCTTACCCTTGCTACTCTGGCCCCCCTCAGTGCAATGCGGAGTTGGGAATTAGATGGAAAATATCTTTGCCAGAGGAAAAACAAAGCATATCCCCAAAGAACTAACAGGAAATTCACTGCATTCTTTTCAGTGAATTGTGCCACTGCAATGGCTGCACAATAAGGGGGCAGACCGATGTGGACTTTATTTAACTTTATTGTAGACGCCACTTTTCCGCTCTTTTTTTCCGGGAGAGACACGGCCTGAAACATGATATCTCAACATCTTTGAGCAAAACGCATAGATAGACAGACCCAACAGAGTTGGGTTCTCAGGTCAGAACAAACTGTATCGCACTGAGGCAGATGTAGGAAAAATGCATAAGGATGTACTTTTTTCTGTTAACACCACTGTTTCTCCTTTGGAGGATTTAGAATGGTATTGGAAATGGCTACCTCTTAATTTATGCACATCTCTTATTGTGAAACACACACTTGATGCTGGGTCAACCAGTCAGATTAATAGACTTTTATTTTATCAATTCCAGGCTTAAACTGCATTGTAGACTGCAGTGAATACAAATAGTTTATTACACATGAAGATTGCACTTAAAGATACCGAACCAAAATCAAGAATAGTCATCTGTAAAAGTTCCTCTCTTTGATGTTTTTAACTCTTCTTTGATGACCAGTAAAAAGACAAAGAGTAAAAAAATCAAAATCAGATTTTAAACAATTTATGTGTCAGAAATGGTGGGAAAAGGTTTTATATTTAAGTGATGAAATGACATGACTGAATCCTAAGCACTGAAAATGACAGGGGTTAAGAGGACAGTTTGAATAGGAGGTAAGCGGTTTAACCGTTTCAGTACAGATCTTTTTCTATCTCCACTTTTTTGTCCTCTGTAAAAATAAAGCAGAAAAGATGTCTCACTGCTAACCTCAAGGCATTTGCCAAAATGAAAAGATTTGATCGCCAATAAATAACATCTCTTAGTGTCTGTATATATCAGTAGCTACAAAGCCAATTAAAGCTTGTAATTATTTATTGTCACTTCATGTAAATAATTGGCTTCTAATTGTCCTGTTATGAAATTGGTGGTGGAGGCAGATGCTGTCTCACCAAGAAAAAGACATTCCTTTTTTTTGAGAAATGCATAGTATTTTCTGTGCAAAGCAAATAGCACAAACTGTTCACAAAATTATCTGCCTTTTATTTTATTTTTGAGTAATGTTGTATTTTAAGTAAGCTATTTAGCCTATCTAAAATGATGTAGCCAACTGTATCATTTATGTGCTATTATTCAAGTATTCTTTAATTTGGGTGAGGAAAACAAAAAGTTGAGATTCTTAGGTATGGAATTCTTTGTATGTGATTCTTTGTGTGTGTGTGTGTGTGTGCGCGCGCGGGCGTGTGTCTCCGTGTGTGTGTGTGTGTGTGTGTGCGCGTGCGTGTGTCTGCGTGTGTGTGTGTGAGAGGGCATGAATGTGTGTGCGCGTGTACGCATGCTTCTATGTATACTAGAAAGATGCGTAAGAGAGAAAAAAAAACAGAAAAAAGGCACCTGAGTGTTTGTGCAATAATTTGAAGTATAATTGCATGTCAGTATGTTAAGCCTCCATATATATTTTTTGAGACTTACACGAGTATTCTATCACTATCGTACTTTGTGCATTTTCTTAAAAAACATTTTAGATACTCATCAAGCCCCATTTTCTTAAATAGACAGAATTACAGCAAAGCTTGAGAAACAAGAGAAATGATCATAATATTATCATTATCAATTTGTTATTGGATTATAGCAGTTGATAATTTGCCTTCCCCGGGCAATTTCCAGTCTGTAACGAGCCAAAGATCCTGAATGTAAAGGCTTCCTGTGAATCATTACATTCAGCCTGGTATTTTGTTGCCACATTGATGGCCATCTGAGCACAAAGTCTTCTTATTCACTCCCTTTACTCTGCATTGAAATCAATGACACTTAATTGTATGAATTTGAACACTGCAAAATGTGATAAATGACCACGTAAAAAATTATGGAACAATAAAAAGTATTTATCCAAAACATGTAGCTAATTATGTGTGTTACATGTGCTTTAGTTCAGGCTTTCTGATGCTCATATTCTATCATATAGGTATCTTCCGAATATACTGGCTTTATTGATGCAAAGTGCATCAATTACAAACAAGTTTAGAAGTGGTGCTGTGTGTGTAAAAATATTTGCGCACTCCCAATTTCTTCCATTTCTGCTCATTTGCCATATTTTAATGTTTCTGTTTCCATCTAATTTTAACATAAGACAAAGACAATATGAGGAAACACAAAATGTAGCCTCTAAATAATGATTTATTGTATTGAAGGTAAAGAGTTGTTCAAAACCTAGATCATGCACATGATCCTAATCCCCCTAAATCTAATAACTGATTGTGCCACTCTTGGTGGCAACAACTGCTGTCAAACATTAGTGATTACAGGCAATGAGATTTTTTTATGACTACGGAGGAAAGTTGGCCAACTGTTCTTTGCAGAATTGTTTTAACTCAGCCAAATTGGAAGGGGTTTGTGCATAAACTGCCTTTTTAAGGTCATTCCACTGCTTCTGAAATGAATTTAAGTCAGGACTTTGACTAGGTCTCCCAAAAACCTTCATTTTGTTTCCTTTTAGCCATTCACAGGGGAACATGCTTGTGGGCTTCAGATCATTAACCTGCTGCATAGTCCAACCGCGCTAAAGCTTTTGGTCATGAACTGATGACTGAACAATCTCCCTCAGAATTTTCTGGTAGTCAGCAGAATACATGGTTCCATCAATTATGGCATGTTGCTAAGGTCCAGAAGCAGCAAATCGCACATGTTCGCCATGTTTGGCTGTTGGTATGATGTTCTTATTCTGCATTGCTATGTTAGCTTTATTCCAAATGGAACTGAAACATGTCTTCCCAAAAGTTCCAGTTTTGACTCATCAGTCACCAGAATATTATAACCCTGAATGTCTTAAGGGTTATCAACGTGACTTTTTTCTGCAAATGTGAGATGAGCTGTTATATTCTTTTTGGTCAGCAGTGGTTTTCACCTCGCAGTACTCGCTTGGGTACCATTTTTTTGCCGAGTCTCTTTCTTATTGTGGAATTGTGGACACTGACCTTAACTCAGGCAAGTAAGGCCAACAGTTCTTTATATGTGAGGCTTTTGTGACCATTTGGATGAGTTGTAGATGTACTCTTGGAGGAATTTTGGAAGGCCCGCCACTCTTAGGAGGGATCATGACTGTGGCGGCTGGCCAGTAGAGGGCATTGGGGCGCCACCCCCCTTCAAATATAAAGGGATGAAAATTTACTTAAACATGTAAAATATAATTTAGTCGTATAATGCAAATAATTATTAAATAAACGTGTTTCTGTGAACAGACCCTAAATATCGGTTCCAAATGGTATTTGGTTGATTTCTCTGTATGCATATACTTCCTGGGTGAGGGGCGCCGGTGTTCTGAAAAATTTTGCTACCGATCAAAATATGCTACCTCGCGGTTTTGCGCTTGCGCAAACCTAAAATCTTGGGCTGTTTCCTTGCCTGTATCGTAAAAATCTTCAAAAATCATAAAATTAGATTTATTTTCAGGGTGCATTTCGACCTGTAAGCGTACATATATTTGCATGTACATGCTTGGGTTTCCTGAAAATGCAGAAATTAGAAGATAATGGTGTATATGGGCATATATCTTCAAACAGACTTATCAAACTCGTGATAAAATATGCGTATGTTATAAAAAGCTAACAAATAAAGTTACTACTGTAGACTGATTCATATTGCAATATCAGGTGAAAACAAAGACTTTACGATCGCTTTGCATGAAGGTAGCATTTTATAACCAGGTAGCAAAATTTGTCAGAACACCGGCCAAACGGTACCTAATGTAAGCTCTCAAAGTTTTGGTGAGCACGTGACCTGAGGCTGCTGTTTCATTGGTTTCTTCAGATTTTCTTACGGGGCGCAGTTCTCCCACTTTTATTGGCAGTGAATTGGTATTGTTTTAATGTTTTTTGATCTAATGTGATTGGACAATTCTTGTGGCTGTCAATCATGTTCACACCCACCGCAGCGCTTGGTCTCGACTGTCAAATCATCCACCGTCCTTTCAGCCTGGTAGCTGAGCGAGATGGCAAGTTCAAGTGGAAGCGTGGAAACTGAACACATTTTGGTTCTTTCCATACAAAAACAGCCTTTCTCAAGGCGTTCACCGGAGCAACAAAGGAAAGTAAAGGAGCTTGGCCCGGACCAACCCGATTTAAAGATTCTCCAGCAGGCAAGTGATTGTGGACGAGCTGATACCTGGAGCTTCTCCCACACTTGTTACGACAAGCGGAGTTGGCTTGCTGGATGTGGCGTTAGCAGTGCTGTTTATTGCTTTCCTTGTTTATTGTTCCAATTTGGCTGATTCCACAGAAAGTCTGACCAATTGACAACTTTTATTTTTGAACCAATATAAAATATTCCATCTCTGTATGCATGCGCGAGCGCATGTTTACTTCCTGGCCTTATAGAATTTTCACCAACTCGCGTTTGTGTCCCTTATCAAAAAGGTAAAAATTTCCATCCACAGTACTAAAGTTAGCAATAACCTGTAATCTTAGTATCGCACAGCTGTTAATGAGATTTGGGCGGCTGCAGGCAGGGTATTTCAACCCTTTCGTGCAGATGTGTCCGCCAGTGGACACGGAGCTGCAGATTTATGCACGCAGTTACAATATTCTATCACTAAATGGCCCCCCCGGATCAGTTATTGAATTTCACTAGCAAGCCGAGTTTGAACACGGTTTATTAAATGGACAAGTTCACTCCAATCCCTGGATGGGTCCAGCCAGCCTTAGCTTGACTTAAAGTGGTTGGCACATCCATACTACAGGGTGGCCCAGAAAGAGTGGCCCTCCTTCCTCTAGAACTCGGGGGTGGATGAGAAACATGGACATGAGTGGTGTAATGTGGGAAAAAAAGCCACTAGATGGCAGTATTGACATTTTTTTTGTTAAGCCCTGTCTGGAGCTAGGTTTTGGGCATGTCATGGAGATGCCTGAGAGGGGAAGTCCCAGAGAATTGGAAAAAGTCTAAAAGGTGGGAGGGGGCTGCAAAAGAGTATATAAGGAGAAAAATTGAGAGAGTAAAGTAGTAGGAGAGATTGCAAGGAGAAGGATACATTTGACCAGACCTGTCACTCTTTTCAAGACCTGTGAAGCCTTTTGTGGATTTTTCCTGTGTGGGAGCATTTTCCTGTCCCAGAACATCGCACAAAGCAACCCCATCTCTGTAACTATCTCATTTTTTTTTAATATTATCAATCTTGGTCAATGCTTCATTTCATTAAATCAATTCAAGTTAAAGTTTTAAAATTTTGTCTTTCATCCCTTGCTGTCTGATTTGCCCTAACAAACTGGGGCCATAACAGTAGGCAGGATTGACTCATTATCCAGTGTATGAATTTTATTGCCACAAAATAATCCCGGGTAAAAACTGTGCATTTCAGGTCACTGTTCAAGAGTTGATATTCAGGCGTTAAGAAAGCCCTGCTTATTGTGGATTAGCGGGTTGATCACTGGTCTGCCTTCCCTTTTTCTCTGCTCATCATGCCATTATTGGCGTTGGCTCAAACAATCTTGTCACCGTTTTAGTTTTTACTTTATAATTTCATCCTGTTAAGTACAGTGGGACGTGTTGGTCACCCTTTGTGTGGAATCTGTCATTTATGTATATAAATATGTAATTTACCACAGCTGTAAGGCTCTGGAAAAACATGAAAATGCACCTTGAAAATCCTTGCCTCGAATTTCACTTTGGAAAAGGTGTACGAAGCCTGTAGACCGCATTACAGTGCTGTGTTTTTAGTTAAACAGAAAAACAAAACACAAATCTATGTTCCACTTATTGTTTGCATGATCCACTGGATCATGACTCTTCAAGTTTTCTCCATCTATAGGTAATAGTCCTCAACATGGTTTTCTGGATTCCTGGAGCCTTAGAAATGGCTCTGTAAACCCTTCCAGATTGAAAGATGTCAACAACATTGTTACAATTCTATTATTCAATTTCTTTAGATCATTGCATCATGTGCTGCTTTTAGCCCACTGCACATTTCCAGCTTGTCTATGTATTAGCAATGTTTATATTCATTAGGGCTGGCAGTAATACCTGAGTGTAAAATCGAACCCAATTACCAATTGAATTGTTTAAAAATTATTTAGTAACTAAGGGGGAAAATTTTTTGGGTTGCTTTTTTTAATAAATAAAGCATTGTTTAAAAACTGAATTTTATGTTTACTTGGTTATCTTTGTCTAATACAAAAATTAAAATTATTATCATTTAAGTATAGAAAATAAAAAAATAAAAAAATAGGAGAGATTGGTAAGGGAGCAAATACTTTGTCACAGCTCATAATGTATGCAGTATGCAAAACACAGACCCATGCAAAATCATTGAAGGATCCATTGGTGCATATTCATATGTTTTTTTCAATGTATGAAGTCATAGGTTTAGAAGAAGTATGTGCATTTGTCTAAACCATAATAAACATTCAGCATTGATCAATTTTCTAGTTTTAAATCATGGAGCAGCAGTTACATGATGTTGCTCTGTGGTTTGATTGGGAGGGACAGGCAGTGACCTCGTTCGACTGCCCCGCCATCTCAGGTCAGTTTCAAGTGCTGATAAATGCAGTAAGAATAATATATGCTGTCAAGCCACTTCACATGTGACTCTAGTCAACAGTGTTTTCCCCTGGGTCACAGAAATATGCCAGAGAAAGCACTTTTGTGCTGCCTCTCTCATTCCCACAAAGATAGTGCTATCATGAGGATGAATGGAGATGGGTAGTTCAGGGGTTATCGAGTTGTCATTGAGGACCCCGTTTGAAATCTTCCTGAAATTTTCAAGGCAAGTATGACCGACCCGGGAATAATAGAGAGGATGGTCTAAAATACTTGGGCTCAGCATGACCCCATACTCATGTCAGACTTTCAAAAAAGTAGTGCAGCATGGAGGCAGGCTCTACCTGCGAGCATCTGCTTTCAAGAATTACCTTTCCATGCCCTTTTCGCCATCTAGTGGTAATTGAATATATTGACATTACCTTGACGCAAAAAGGAGTAAGATCCCCTTGCCCTGCATGTAATTGAAAATTATATGACTTTTTGATTGAACAAATTATACATTTCTATTATTTTACTAAAATATAAGGAAAAGTATTATATTGTCATCAAATATGACATTTTTTTTTATAAAATTTTGTCATGGCATGATTGCCTCATGTGCCTTGTGTGATTTCTTCACAAAGGAACACAGGTTAATTTTGCGAATAACCAACTCGGTGTAATGACAGCAACAGATGTTTGGATACTGTAGGGGTGGTAACATGGCTCCCAGCAGAATCTTACACTCAAAAAGTATTTGCTGCAATCAAGCTTTTTTCGTCATTGCTGTTGTGTTTCTTTTTTTGTCAGAGTTACTACTTTTGCGTTACTTTTATGAAATTTGTTAACCACAGAGGGAAACTGTACAGATTTGTTACGCTTGAACATGCATGTGTGGTTTGAAATGGCACTTTATAAGTTGGTTTGAACACATTGTATGGTAGCAAGACTTTTAGGTAACATAGTTGTGCTACTCCTGTTAAAGCGACTTGACCCAGATCTGAAAGGCAGCCAGAATGATCAATGGATATATTTTACACATGCACAGCGAAATCTCCAGGGCAAAGATACTTTGACAAATTACTTAACACTTAACTGTCCATATTGGATCTATTAACACTGTTGGAGGTGATTTACATGTCAACTAAAATCGATTCTCAAATGGGATGTTGAAAGTCCAATGTTTACAAACAAGTCACTTGCCTTTGTTGACATCTTGCATTGTCACATGACCAATTTCATTGATCAACCAATGTTTTGTGTACATCCTTCTATTTCGGTTCATTTGTGCAGGTGCGGCTCGCTGATTGGCTGATAAACAAAAACAATGGAAATCGACTTTAGATGCCCTTGAATACTGTTAATTTGGCTGCATGGGAATGGATGTTTAGTTGCGAATAATCGCTGCAGTAAAATCTGCTGAACAAGTGTTTTAGTCCTAAAATGAAATGTTAAAGCTTTACTTCTCGCAGAAGTATAAAATGTTGGTCTGTTGGTCTCAAGTTACATTCACTTGGAAAAAAGAATGTTCACTGCCTTATTGACATCTCTCGAAAAATGAGATAACATGAGGTATCTCCTTAAGCCTACACATAAAAATAATTTAACAAAAGTTGGGCTCTAATATCAATATTCGATTTTGATATTTTTCAGGACACTTCTTGGTTTCATCACTGTGTAGCAAGAGCAGGAATTCAACCCACACTTTACATAAAAATGGCACTATTTCAATGTTGCAGTCTCATCTTGGAGAGATGTAATCTGTATAATTATCCCTGCATTTATAGTGCACTTTTGTACAACATTTGACTAGTGTATCAATTTATACAGCTGGATATTTTACTGAATCAAATTGGGGTAAGTGCCCAATCTAGCTGGGCTTTAACTGAAGTTAAACTCTGCATTATGGAGTAGCAAACCCAGATCATTGGACCATACTAAGGTCTTTTAACTATGCTGTAACAACTCAACTGTGTTGCCTGAGTCAAGCCTATTAACATTCATTCTTCCATGCCTTCAGCTCTCTCTGCTACCAAAGAATACTGAAAATTACAGGCCCATATTGGAATAAGTTGGGACAGTATCTTACCCTCCACCCACCTTTCTGGAAAAGGTTCCCCACCCCTGGTTTAGGGACTTAAGAGACCAAGAGATTAAGGGCTGTATTTTAATGATCGACACACGCAGTCTGAAGCACCGGTCACAAGTGCAAATAGGGCGTGTCCCATTGAACTTCAGTTTAACAGTGGGTAATCTGAGTGCAAAGTAAGGCACATGGGTAAAAGGGTTAGCATTGTTAATTTATCGTTGGTGTTTTTTGGGCAAAAACAAAAGGGGAAGAAGCAGAATGTCATCTCTCATTCCCTTTGAAAGTCAAGAGCACTATAGCCATAACCATGGCAGATTTGCCAAATAGAGGGACAAACACTTATCTGCAGTGTAAATGGATCTGCTTGTGTGCAAAATGAAGGCGCCTGTGTGACGCTCAGGCAAAAAGGACCTGATGCAAGCCCGGAAAAAAAACAAAATTGGGCAGGGGCAGGAAAAAAAAAAAAATCAAAAATCAGTCTGGCAGACGGGTATTAAAGAATCACTAAATACAAACAGGCGCACTGGGTGCTCGGCTCTGAATGAAATAGATCAACATTCTGACAAGGAACAGGCTGCAGAGTGGGACTAATATACACAAGGGAGGTAACGAGCTAGGCGGGGCAACAGGTGTTTGGGATAATCTAAATGTTCACTGAGAGGATGAAATACAAGAGGTACTTGTAATTAACAATACAAAATGGGAAACAATGATGAAGACTAGTTTCACAAGGCATACTTAAAAAATAACATCTCCATTAAAGAAGTACCTAAGTGAAGAGAGGTGGGAGAAGCAGATTTGTAGAAGAGATAATTGCAAATTATCTGCAGAAGCTAAGACAAAGGACTGGAAGAGCAAAGTGGGCGGAGTTACAGATTAGTGTGGAAAGCAGAGAGATCCAATTAATTAAGTTAGTAGTTTGTGTGATAATAATATCACCAAAATGTTGCAAGTTATTATGTTAGGTATTTACAGGATTAGTGTATTTGTAAGGATTAGCAGATAAACTAGACATAAAGTGTTAGTGGGATTAGTGTTTAATTAGTAATTAATGTTGAAGGAAGTTAAAGGAGAGGTGAAGGAACATTATGAAACACCAGAAAACTTCCGAAATCACCCAAAAATGACAGCTTGCAGACAGGGAAGTCACTTTGGCTGCAAACATGGAAAGGTCAAAGCACTTTTGATCAACGGTCAAATTTACTAGTCATGTTAAGATCGCCTGATTTGAGCAAATCTGGTATCTAATGATATGTTTTTTGATAAGACAAACTCAACTAAGCAACTTTTCAAAACCAAAATGGCAGTCTTAACTTTTCTCCAAAATCTCAGTGTACTTTTCAGCATTAAAGGTGCCTTCACAGAGCACCCTTGCCAAGGATACTGACACAACCCTATATCAAGGCAGACCATGACTTTTGGACTTTTTGCTGGTGACATTCTAGCTGATCCTTTTTAGCAAGCTATTGTCATGGTGTGGCGCCCGGCGTCCGTTGTCCGGAACATTTTTATCCTTTTTTTGGCCTGATGAATTTTCGTGTAAATTTGTCACTTTTCTTGGATTTTTGATTGAATAATTTTTGTCCGTTTTGTGGGCCCTTGAAAGTTTGGCACAAATATTAAAGCTAGGACTGAGAAATTTTAAAAAATGATTTCTCTAAAGCTGCAAGAATTTTTTTTCTAAATCAGGCAATCAACTTACCTTGGTGCCATCAATGTACAGTGCGAGCACTATTTTCATTGAATCGACGGAAGTAGGTCTATTGGGGCACTGTACTTTATGAATATGCCAGATGGCCTGTGGAGGCCAAATGGTTGCAGATAGAGAGTAAATTTGTATGATTGACATATAGGAAGTAATATATGACCTATATTCTGGCTGTATTAAATTTTACCACAGATGACTTTGAAAGGTGAAACTCCAGGTTAGGGAATATATTAACAATGTTTAAAGATATGACTTGAAATTAAGAAAAAAATTTTCTCAAAAAATGTCAGATAACTTTTTTTCTAAAGCTGGCAATCAACTCACCTTGATAGACTTTATGTACAGTGCAAGTGCCATTTTGATTGAAGTAACAGAAGTGGATCTAGTGGGGGCGCTGTACTTTAACATTGGTCTTATGGAGAATGGGCCAAATTGCCTATGGAAGCTAAATGGTTGCAGACAGCCATTAAGTTTGTATTACAGACAAGTAGCAAGTTATATATGACCTATATTTTGACTGTGTTAAAGTTGACCTCAGGTGACCATGAAAGGTCAAAATTGAGGTCAAGCAAAATGTTACAATTTTCAAAGGCTTCTAGGCTTGAAAATATTGAAGAATGGGAACATACGCGCATTGAACACTAATATGAAGTCACGTATGAACTTTCATTTGGTGGCCTTCAGCAACCTTCGAAAGTCAAACTTCACATAGTGAGATTTCAATGACCTCTATCACCAAAACTATTACAGATAGAGCTTAGGTTTGTATTGTGGACATATAGGAACTCGTGTATGAAGCTTCATTTAGTGACATTGAACTTGACCTTCAGTGACCTTGAATGCCCAAACTATACAGTGAAATGTCAATGACTTATATCAGCAAAATGGTTACAGATAGCTTTGGTTTGTATTGGAGATTTATTAGAAGTCAAACATGAACTTGAACTTGACCTGCGGTGCCCTTCAAAGGTCAAACCTCACATAGTGTAATTTCAATGACTTCTATCACCAAAACTATTAGAGATGGAGGTTAGGTTGTGGGCATAAAGGAAGTCATGTATGACGTTTCATTGGGTGGCCTTCATATTGACCTTCGAAGGTCAAACTTGACCAAGAGAAAATTCAATGACTTCTGTCACTGAAAAGGTCACAGATAGAACCTAGGTGTGTGCTCTTGACATAGGAAGTCATATATGAACTTTCATTTGGTGACATACAACTTGACTGTTGGTGACATTTGAAGGTCAAACTTGACATAATACAATTACAATGACTTGTATTGCCAAAACGGTCACAGATGGAGTCTAGGTTTGTATTAGCGACATATAGGAAGTCATGTATGAACTTTCATATGGTGACCTTCTTATTGACCTTATTGACCAAATGTGACCTTGTGAAAATTTAATGACTTGTATCATTATTAAAATGGTCACAGATGGAGCCTAGATTTGTGTTACTGACTTCTAGGAAGTCATATATGAACTTTCATTTGGTGACATTCAACTTGACTGTCAGTGACCTTTGAGGGTCAAACTCAACAGTGAAATTATAATGACTTGTATCACCAAAATGGTCAAAGATTGAGCCAAGGTTTGGATAGAGACATTTACGTTGTAGAAAGTCATATATGAAGTCCATTTGCTGACAACAACTTGACATTCTGTGACGTTTAAAGTTCACAATTGACAAATTGAATACATATCGACATATTTCAATGACTTGTATCACCAAAACTGCTTCAGAGCTTAGGATTGAATTCCAGAAGGTCTTATAAATGTATTTGAACTTTGATTTGGTGACCTTGACATTGATTATCATTAATTAAAATGTCAAACTTCATAAGAAATTTTCATAACTTGTATCATTGCTGTAATATTATTAGAAATATTTTTTTAACTCATGGTCCAAATTAGCCCCCTTTTCAGGTTTTTTTGGGGAATGTAACAGGCCTGAAAGGTAGGCATGGGTGTGTATTCACAAGAAAATTAATGATAAATAAATGAATTTATAAATAAATAAATATTTTTTTAAAATTTACGAAATAATGGGAGTAAGTTGAACAAAATAAATATTTTATATCTTGTCCTCATACTGCCTGCAGTGAAATACGAGTCAAATTTAGAAATCACTGCTCTCTGTTTTTGTATGTATTCTCAGCTGTCCAAACTGTTGCCTGAGTTGGGGTTGTAAAATAATTCCAGTCTCCTCTGTTTTATTCAAATGGAAAAATTATTATTATTATTATTATTATCATCATCATCATTATTATTAGTTTTCTTCTCATTGTCATAAGGGAAATAGGAGCTTTGTTGCAGCATGGCTGTGAGTTTAGCTTATGTAACAGCACTTGTTTGTTCAGTCACAAGTCAAGGAAGTCACTCCTATTAATTGTGAGAAACATTCGAGCCCGCAGCTCTGCAAAAATAGAGAAGCTGTTCTCTTGAATACTGCTGGAATACAGGTCTGTCTGCTGTCATTTACTGTACATACCGACTGTCATGGTTTCTAGATTTTTCTCTTTTGTAGGCCCTCAATGTCATTGTGACTGATGCAGTTTAATTTAAAAAAAGTATGTTAAGAGTATAGTAAGCTTTTTAGAGGATATTCAGTTGTTCCATGGCCAAGTGTGTTTTATTCCATTATAATTCTATTTAAGGGGAAACACATAAATGGTCTACAGTTGATTGTAAGAGTAAATTTTCATTTGGAATCAGTTGGTGTTAACTCTTTATCTGTCAATGCCAATAAAGCAAGCCATTATTGTGCTGAAAAAGCAAGAGAAACCCACCTGATAGAAAGAGAAACCATGAGGTGTGGCCAGCTAATTCATACTTAAGAAGAAAGAAAGCACTGGTGAGTTCAGGAATACAAAGAAGCCTGGCAGACCACGAATAACAACTGCGGTGGATGACAGAAGAATTCTATCCCGGGTTCAGAAGAACATCCCGGGTTCGTTTACAACAATTGGCTAGATCAAGAACAGGTAAGCCTCTCAGTGTCAAAGTCAGCAATCATGAGAACACTTCACCAGAGAAAATAAAGAGGGTTGTTTTAACATGTAAACTATTGATAAGATTCAAAAACAAGAAACTTGCCCAAAAACATCTAAAAAAAAAAAAAAGCCCGAATAGTTCTGGAATAATATTCTATTGATATATGAGGCAAAGATGAACTTACCTGAAAGACAGGAAATTGAGGATATGTACCAGGGAAGGAACTTCTCATGATCAGAGGGATATCACCTCATCTGTGAAGAGTGGTTATGTTGGGGCTGGTTGCTAATTGAGCTGATTCCCTCTATCTTCTTGTGATGAGACTATTGACAAAAGCTGGGGGATGAAATTTGAATTATATAGGGCTATATTTTACGCTTAGGTTCAGCCAATTTCATCAGAACTAATTGGAAAATGCTTTATGGTGCAGATGAATGGTGACTTGGCAGCATACTGCAAAAACAACCTAAGATTTGTTTAAGAAGAAGAAGTGGAGTGTTCTACCATACAGAAGTCAATCATATGAGCTGAATCCAATCGTGCATGTATTTCAATTGCTGTAGACATGACATTGTTGTCTGTTATGTATGAGTATTTTATGTAAAGTACTATATATCATTTGTAAATGGAGATTTCTTACATACTATTTGTGCTGCCTTACTGGTCAGCGATTTGTTTATTTTGTTCATCATTTAGCACCCTCTGGTGGTATGTCTGTAGAAAAACATGATTTGATGCAATACTACTTGTTTGTGATGAAATAGACTGGTGCTTTCTAGAAGTTTCTGGCTTCTTCTTGCCTGGAGGGGGCCGAATCACCCAGGACTCCTGTAGATCTGTCCAGAATGTTCCTAGTCTTTATAAATGCTGTGATTTTTCTCAGTGAGGAGAGTTTTTTTCTTGGCATCAGAGTTAATTAGTGGCATTAGAGTGTTATTATAAGATTGCACAGTGGATTACTTATAGAAATTTTTGGACCTAATCAGTGAAGAATAAATTTGTTGTCATTGCTGGTTTTCTTTGTGATGATTTTCAAGTCATAACACTCCGAATTGTTGCCTGATTCAAAACAGCGAATTCACACCAATCTCTGGAGAGAATGCTCTAGCTCAGATCATGCCGCCGTTAATTACACTATGAAGTCAAACAAGGAATGCATTCTTAAAACTAAGCTTATCTCTCCCGCTTCGAGGTCCAAAGCACCAGTACAACCCAACACATACTTTAGGGAACAACACTGGTAAGTTATGTGGTCATTTTTTTTGTGATATCAATTTGACCACAGTTAATCAATCTTTGCTCTCACAAACGTATATAAAAATGTGACCGTATTCTGTTCAACGCAGTCATTTTTCTGACTGCGGATACAGTGGAAAAATTATTCTTGCCTTAAGCAGAAATATACCGAATGAGCATGGATGGAGCAAATCAATGTGGGTCCTTTTTAGTGTTAATTTTTTCAGTGTGTCCTTTGGATAGGCCCACGTCAGAACAAGGTTTATCGGAAGTCTGCATTCATCATGATGTGAAGACAGAACCTGCAAAATAATTAATTTTTACAGCAGGGAATCCAAATCATTTGATGGATCGCCTCTTTCCTCACGATATGTGTAGTTTCCTTATGGGTGGATGCCAGTGGAGCCCGGAATACACTGGGCCAGAGGTAGTGATGGACCTTGAATGGGCCACCAATTTGTCACTCCTCTCAAATATCACACCAAGAAAAAACAAATAAACAAACAAAAAAGAAGGGGTAGAAGCATAAAATAATATACAAATGGCAATGCAAAAATTAAACAGGTAAGATACATGACATCATAAATTGATCAATTGCCTTCTACAGATGAATTTCCATATTCAACTATTTCTATTTTAAGTTGCTATGTATTAAATGGCCATGAACTTTTAAGAAAGTAAGGTTATGAGACAGTGCTTTTTTGGTTATTTATGTCTACCCACTGACTTTCATCTACATAATGTTATGGGTAAGCTTTTTGTCTTCCCCTGTGCCTGCCTTTCTGTCTGCCTGTCTGTCATTCCAGGAGGGCGGGGCTGTGGCGCAGGTGTACCTCGTTGAGGAGCTGGGCTGGGGCTTTATAAGCAGCTCACAAGATGGCAAGGGGTTCCCCCTTCTCCTGAGGCGTCTTTTTGCATTTGACTGATCGCACTACATTTTTATTTCCTTGCTCTTACATTTATACTGATACGACTTGATATTTTTGCACCACACCAATTTATGTTAATAAATTATTATTATTGTTTAAAACTTTTTCATCCGCGAGTGGTCTCCCCTTATTGTTGCGTGCCCTAACGAGCCAGGGTTCCGTAACATATGGGCGACTCGTCCGGGAGTTTTTTTTTGATGGTATAGTTTTTTTTTCTCAAGTAGGTTATTGGTTCCGACTGTCGGTATTTGTGTTTGTTACTACAGAGTAAATTTGTGAATGGGCTGTGCGTCGTCACGCAGATTGCTAATTTACATAGTTGATTGGTCGCACGCTTTTGTTTGTTGGAGTACAGCGTGTGTAATATTGGGGAGCCACTCGTGGATTTTCGCGTTTGTGTTGGTAAGAGTTTTGGTAAATATTTATTTTTTTTTTTTTGGGTTTTGTTTGACGCTGGAGAGGGGGAATCCAGTCTGGCATAGGCCGGACTGTTTATAGAACGGCCGCTATTTTGGTGAGTACATGGCATTGTTTGCCAAACTGTTTTGATTTTGAGTTGATGTGAACCCCTGCGGTTAGGTTCTAGATCGCCTTGCGTTTTTTGGGGTTTTCTTATGTTGTCGTGCCACGCCCTGGATTGAGGGTACAGCTGCGGAGTTCCATGTTAGGGGGGCCAAAAGCTCGTCTGACCTGCCTCCGGCGGTATCGTACATTGATAATCTCGATTCTTGGGGCTGGCAGAAGATCGTAGGCATAGCTCTAGTTAGCGTATACGGGTTTATTTAGATGCAGGGCAGCTCATGGGTGGGTGGTTTTTTTTTTCTGTTTGGCGAACTCTGCCATGTGCATGTAGGTTGTTCTAATTGGTAGTTCAATTTGTAATTGATCAGTCAAATGCAAAAAGACGCCTCAGGAGAAGGGGGAACCCCTTGCCATCTTGTGAGCTGCTTATAAAGCCCCAGCCCAGCTCCTCAACGAGGTACACCTGCGCCACAGCCCCGCCCTCCTGGAATGACAGACAGGCAGACAGAAAGGCAGGCACAGGGGAAGACAAAAAGCTTACCCATAACAATAAATAAATATTAAAATCCTGGCTGGCCAGTTCTATAAAGAGGCTCAGCGGAAAGAGTCTATGCCTGGCTGCCCTCAGCATTGATATCATCACATGAATTTATTTATACGGGTGAACTTTCCAGCCTCAGAGTGAAAGAATATTCCGTGCAGTATAACGGAAAGGTGAACCAAGTGGGAGGAACAGAGCTTGCACGCATTGGTTGTAGCTGATGGTTCGCTGTTCCCGCATGTGTGCCCTGTGATACTGGAGTCTGCATCCCCCTAGAGGTCAAGATAACCTGCGTTTCCTGCCCCTGTTTATTCTGTCTTTAAATTGTTCAGGATAAAAGCAGTAAAGATACAGTTGTGATAAATCCCTGGTCCGATAGGGTAAAAACTCTGGTCCTAGAGGGTATTAGAGATGTTTCTGTTTTTTTTTTTTTTTTGTTCCAATTTTGATGATATGAGTTTGCTTATTAAGAGCGTTAAAATACACATATCCTCATTGCCGAGCCAATGAATACCACCAGCACATGGTCTGTTGTGTCTAATTATTAATTTGGTTATGCTTGCTGACACTAAGAGGCAGCAGAAATCAGAAAAATCTTTGGCTTCCTAGGACCATGGAGCCAAAGGCGAATCCATTTCAGTGCATGATGGTGCCTAACCTTGGCTGCAAATAAAGTCAAACTGCTGTCTCATGGACCTAGGACTCCAGGAGTTTCTTGCTATCCAGTAATTACTTTTTTGCAGTCCAGCATTGTAGCTGTGACTTTTTTTTACTTAAATTGACCTTTGAACTCTGTTTCAGTACTCTTTACTCCTCACTTCCATACTTGCACTCTCCCACTACCACTCTACTTCCACCAGTAAATATGTGGAGTGTGAAAGCGGAGTTCATGAGTAGATCCACTTCCCTATCACCAAAATCTATGTTAAATCATTCAGTCATAAGAGATGTTATTGTCAAGTCCAAAAAGTTCACAAAGTTTCCAGCAGAATTTTGTGCACAATATGGGCATAGGCTATAGTAGCTTAAAAACGTGAGCCTGTTATAACTGTTCATGAGGAGACTCTACTTCATATGTTATCAAAGTTATTAGTGTAAATATCTACAAAACTATCACTGTATCCAGGGTCCAGATGTGTCTGTTATCCGATCAGTGCATGAATACAGTGAGGATCTTTCCAAAGGATCAGAAAAGACAAAAATCACTGCACTCGACTCATAAATTTGATTTGATTTGATCTTGGGTTTATGACTCGTCAGCGTGGTATTATTTGGAAAATTAAAACGAAAGCTTTAGCTTCCTTTGGTGGGCGATACAAGTCAATTGGATGAATCATTCACTAGCTAGCATGCTAACGCTTTTCGGAATTAAATTAATAAATCCAACTTTCCACGATAACGGTTACACATTTAACTTATCACTTTTATGCTTGCTAGCAAATTATTCATCCCATTCACTTGAATGGACCGCAAAGTAGAGGCTAACGCCAGCAATCATTAACAGTTACCCGCAGGATTGGTAATGTTACTTTTGCAAAGATATTGATTGATGTTTGCTAATTAAGAGAATCTGATCAATAGCAATATGAGAAAACTGAATGACGTGATAAAAATCATTTATACAAGTCTGTATTACTCCAATTTTTAATCATTTATTTGATAAATTCAATGTTTATAGGACTAATGAATACCGTACTTGCATTCGATTGTCAGTTCCTTGCTTTACACATCAGCCAATCCACAAACATTGTCACATATTATGGATGTAAAGTGCTCCATATTGAATAATGATTATTCACACTAACAAATGAATTAGTTTTTCTGGATAATACATTTTTAGGAAATGGAAATGCACTCATTCTCTGTCTTAATTTACTAAATTTATCTGTAAGATATGAGTCACAAAAACAAACCGCATTTTCCTGTGCATCGTAAGTGTGGAAAGATGCCACGTGTGATGTTAACCTATTGAACTGCTCGCATTATTGTTTCAACCGCTGACACTATTGGGGAAATTCAAATTATGTGTCATCTTTGGATTGGATCTGAATCTGTGGGATGGTGTTTCAAATTCAGTGGGTATGAGTGCGATAATGTCATCCAGAATAGCGAAAAGCCATCTACTGGAGTGTACATCAATGTACGCTTCATTTAGGAGGAGCTAAGAACAGAGTTTGAAGTCACTCTGCTCATCTTCTCCACCATTGGGACAGTCCAGAGAGTCTGGAAACAAGATGTGTTTCAGAGGCACAGATCAAAGGAGGTGGTCGTGAAGGAGAAGAGTATACACAATAAGAAATGGGATGCACAATTTGCGTTTAAAAGCCATCCTTTCAACATCTCTGCTGTGAAAACTTCCCAGTTTTATCCTTCTTGTATAATTTAGGAACGATTCATCAGTTAAGAAGACTGTGCCATTGAATTTGCACATTGACTGCAATCTTGAGCAGTGCGGCAATTAATTATATTTGATTGCTGGCAATGTGAGATCACTTTGAGAGGAAAACACGAAGTTAAATCTTGCATTCACGGATGAAATTTGTCTTTAGGGATTTGCAAAACAGGGCCCAAGCTTTGCCATTTGTGTGCAAAAAGCAGCAAATGATGAGGTTCAGGAAATTAGATTAGGAGTTTGAGCACTGCTGTTATGGATGTCCTTGGCACATTTTCAAAAAACTCTTGGCAACCACAGCTGTAATACTCAACGCTATCAGCTTACAGTCTTAAAAAAAAAATCGCCTATGCTGTTGTGCTGTGATTTTCATCAAACGTTAGATGTCGCTGTTTTCAACACAAGTGTTCTTGAGTCCCATTTGAAAATACAAAACAATAAAAGTTGATGTAAAGAGATTTGGGGAAAATCACTGCTGTTTGCTTGAAAATAATTCCCATAAATTTATCCTATTTTATACATTGAGACACTGAAGTGGACTGTATATTTTTATGGCAAAGCAGTTGCAGAAAAAAAAGAATCTTGCCTTGCCAACTGATGTGAGGATGGCTTGTGGCGCCATTTTTAAGGCTGCAGGAGCAAGTTTGACTCCCCTACACTCCCATTACAGATGTGGAGAAGCCTAGCCCATTTCAGGGGGCAATGTGTGGGTGAGCTGTGTATCTACTATGTGAGCATTGCCTTGTTAGCCCTGTCTGGCAAAGCCCACCCACTTCATGCATTATTTACATCATTAAAACAACATGGTATACATATTTCACTTTATTTTGGCCTAAGAAAGTTTTACCTCAACCGAAACTGTCAAATACTGACTAAGCTCTATAAAAGGTGGGCCAAGTTCGCCAAGCTAACCATGTTGAGGAAAGGAGCTGCTCTAAGCTGTAAAAATACAATACCAGCTACAAAGGAATACAATACCCACCATTTTGTGGGCTTTCTTTAAAGTTCACATTTTCTTGTAAGATAAGCTGATTTTGATTGATACTGTGACATTTCTGTAAAACGTTTTACATCGGAAAAGGGAACCAACTGTTTTGTGGTTGGCCAGGCAAACATTTATCAGACTCAGCTCTGGTAACAGAGTGAATGCTCAAAAAGAATGCCCAAAATAAATACCTATTGAAAGGCCCTACTTTGAGCATTTATTTTTCCACTAACATTTCTGCCAGTGTTTTTCTTGGTGAATGATAGCTGGGCTTTTGCTGCTGTGAACAGCATGGGTAGGCCTGGCACAGTCTTATCCACATGCTGTGTTTTCTCTGTGTTTCTCCGGGGACCAGCAACTACTTGTAAGCTGTGTTGCTTTCATTATTTGGTAATTCAAAGAGAGCGCAGACTGCTGTGCTTTCATGCTTTTGTTACCAGTGTTGACTGTCACCAGGGAGAGGGGAACCAGTTAGGGCCCGCGGCGCTCAGACTTCACACACACATACAGAGGCATCCGTGTCACTGCATCTCTATAACCCATCTCGACTACTGCAGCAGATCCCGCTTAAAACAGCACATACACACAAACAGTAATACATTTCAAAACATACTTCTCACACACACAGACTCGCACAACCACAAACATACACATGAATGCACACATGGACCCCCACACATTAGACTTGCATTCACACATTATGATTCAGGTATCATGCTCCATGATTATCAGACTAACCATTTCCCAGGAACTAACATACATTAGCGTTTTAGACACAGATATAAAACCCACATTGTTAAAAGCTTTAAGTTCCAATACAAGGATAGTGCTAAATTGCATGAATTAATTTCTCCTAGTCATAATTATTATAATAAATATTTTCTTTTATAACTATAGTAATCCAGCAGAATATGACTATTTTGCAACGTACAGCAAGAAGGTGCATGTTTTAGCATGCATTGGAGCCAATATTTGCTTTCCATTAGGTAAAAAAAATTAAATTAAAATAATCTTTATCGACTATGATGACAGAAGAAGCCTTCTCACAGGATCTTGCTGTGGTTCTGCGAACAGACTGGACTCAATATAATAAAGGAATAAGCCCCAAGAAGCAGTGGGTTACAGTGATTTTATAACGGCGGAAGGGCATTCTAAGGCATGACGTGCAGCAAAGTGCCTTAGTGCCCGTCTACTGTAATAAAATCACTGTAATCCACTGCTTCAAGGGGCTTATTGCTTTTATGAAACGGTTACCCTACATATAGCCCATTAAATAAACACACAAGAAAAAAATCAATCATTTATTTGTAATAATGCAACAATAAAATTGAAAAATATTCGTTCTTCCACCAAGCAAGATCGAGTGGACAGAATGGTCGGCAAGCAACACAGATGCTAAGATTGCTTTTTCATCTAGTGCCATTATTTTGTCACATCAGGCTATTTGGGCTCCTTAATGTAGATATGCTATGAAAGCAGGCTATTTGTAATGTCTCCTTTGGTCTCCCATAGGCGCCGTTAAATAATTTTATATTTGTTTTAGTTTTAGAGGTTCCTTGTTCTCAACTCACACCGATTGGCCATATAACATAACATAATATAACATAACATAACATGAATGGTGAGAATAGGTCTTTCAGTCCAACTACGCTCGTCAGTTTCTTGATACTATTGTGAATATATCCCTTCAGATACTCAATGACTCAATGGTATCTAGCTTTAAGTCAAGCCTGCTCTTAAAAAACCCCAAGGTCTCTGCCACAACAATATGGTCGGGCAAGCTATTCCACATTGAAATTACTCTTTGGGTGAAGAAATATTTCCAAATATCAGTGCTAAATTCACCCTTGGTCAGCCTCCATTTGTGAGTTCTACTCACAACACTTAGTCGAAGGAATCCTACATAATTCACTTTGTTAATCCTTTTAACATATTTAAAGACCTCAATCAAATCACCCCTTAGTCTCCTTTTCCTAAGACTAAAGAGATTAAGGATCTTCAGCCTCTTCTCATAGCTTTCATCTTTTATACCCGGAATTTGCTTAGTGGCTCTTCTCTGAACTTTCTGAAGACCCTCTATATCTTTCTTAAAGTATGGTCCCCATATCATTACAACCAGCAGCGAGAGTAGGCAGCAAGATTGACTTTTGCCCTCCACACTTGCCGGTGTCCAGGAAAATATGTTGAGTTGTGCAGTAGTTTGCTAGCCAGCTTGTCAACTAGCTAGTGTACTACAATGGATGTGGTTGCCCTACACATAGCCCATAAAGTAAACATACAAGAAAAAAAAATCAACAATTTTGCTAATACTGAAATAGCGAACTAGTGAGCAACGTAGCTAGCAAGCTAAAGTGATATCTAACTCTATAATGCTATAGCTACCTAGGTAGATAGCCGACTGGTTAGTGGGTTAAAAGGCTAAGCTTCACTAACACTGAAACAGCGCGCTAAAAGTCTTGAATCAAACGTAACCTAACGAGTCAGTTGAGCGCAGAGTAGTTGGTTGCTAGACCAGTCGCACAGGGATACTGCTGCGGTCTGCCTCAAAATCCAGTGGGTTACACTGACTTTATACCGGCATGGAACGCGGCTCAGCCAATCACATTTAAAGATGGGAAACACCTGTTTTATAATATTCTTCAGATAAATAATGATTGCATTTGTCAATCATGCTGTGCCAAGGTATTGAATCCTGCACAATGTAATTGCTATAAAAATATGAGATACCAAAACAGAATAGTGGATGAAAGCAAAGAACATATGAGTAAAAAGGAAAGGATTGTGCAGAGGAAGCCGCACATAAAAACCAATAATGCACACTGCATTAAAGTTTAGACTTGAAATAAGAACAATGCATCAAGCAGTAATGATTGTGTCATGACCAAGAGTAGTTTCTGATGTAATACTACTAATTATTTAAAGAAATGAGTTTCAGTATTACTCTGCCAGGGTTGAAAATGTGAAAAAAAATGTTAAAACGAGACAGAATGAACATGAACTTGGTGCCCACCATTGGAGATTGGACACTTTTCCAAACAGTGCAAAGAACCAACAGCATCAGATTTATTAGCTTAATGAAAACCTTACCTTTATAATGTATGTATTTTACATTTTTTTTTTGGTTGCTTTTAGTACAGTTTCCATCCAACTGTATCAAAATATAATAATCACTTATATTTGTGCTTGCCTTACCATGCCATTTTTTTCTTTTTCTCTTCTTTCAAGCCTCAAATCTCTGACCTGGTTTTAAATAACAGAAGTTAGAATAAGCTGTGCAAAATATTGTTGGCAAATATTGTGCCCAGCTGCCATTTTGAATATGCAAATGAGGTCAAAAATCACACAGCGCAAAACTGCACTCGAGGGAATTAGTGAACATTACTGGAGAAAAATTCCTTGTGCAACTTATACAAAAATGACAGTAAAATCCCAATAGTCAAACTTCAAGATAGAAGCAGAGTGGCCATTTTGGATTCAAAAATGACACAACAACATAGGTGGCAGAAGTACCCCCTAGATCAGGGATGTCAAACTGACCCATAAAAGGGCCAAGAGGCTGCAGGTTTTCAATCCTGCCAAGCAGAAGCACACCTGAAACTGTTGATTTAATCAACTGACTTAGGTCTGCACAACTGATTATTTGTATCAGGTGTTATTCAGCATTGTTGGAGTAAAAACCTGCAGCCTCTTGGCCCTTTTACGGGCCAGTTTGACACTTGTGCTCTAGATGGAATCTGCATACCATTTGACAAAGATCCCTACAGATGCCTCACAGGAATAGGCCAAACAGATCAATTTAACATGGTGACCTAGCAGCCATTTTTAATACAAACAAAACCCAAAACCAGTGAAGTTGGCACTTTGTGTAATCGTAAATAAAAACAGAATACAATGATTTGCAAATCCTTTTCAACCTATATTCAATTGAATACACTGTAAAGACAAGTTACTTAATGTTCGAACAGGTAAACTTTGTAATCATTTGCAAATATTAGCTCAATTGGAATTTGATGCCTGCAACATGTTTCAAAAAAGCTGGCACAAGTGGCAAAAAAGACTGGGAGAGTTGAGGAATGCTCATCAAACACCTATGTGGAACATCCCACAGGTGAACGGGCTAATTGGGAACAGGTGGGTGCCATGATTGGGTATAAAAGCAGCTTCCCTGAAAAGCTCAGTCATTCACAAACAAGGATGGGGCGAGGGTCACCACTTAGTGAACAAATGCATGAGCTGATTGTCGAACAGTTTAAAAACAACATTCCTCAACGAGCTATTGCTAGAAATTTAGGGATTTCATCATCTACGGTCCATAATATCGCCAAAAGGTTCAGAGAATCTGGAGAAATCACTGCACGTAAGCAACAAGGCCAAAACCAACATTGAATGCCCGTGACCTTCGATCCCTCAGGCGGTATTGCGTCAAAAACCGACATCAGTGTGTAAAGGACTTCACCACATGGGCTCAGGAACACTTCAGAAAACCACTGTCAATAACTACAGTTCGTCGCTACATCTGCAAGTGCAAGTTAAAACTCTACAATGCAAAGCGAAAGCCATTTATCAACAGCACCCAGAAACGCCGCCGGCTTCGCTGGGCCCAAGCTCATCTAAGATGGACTGATGCAAAGTGGAAAAGTGTTCTGTGGTCTGACGAGTCCACATTTCAAATTGTTTTTGGAAACTGTGGACGTCGTGTCCTCCGGACCAAAGAGGAAAAGAACCATCCGGACTGTTATAGGCGCAAAGTTCAAAAGCCAGCATCTGTGATGGTATGGGAGTGTATTAGTGCCCAAGGCATGGGCAAATTACACATATGTGAAGGCACCATTAATGCTGAAAGGTACATACAGGTTTTGGAGCAACATATGTTGCCATCCAAGCAACGTCTTTTTCATGGACGCCCCTGCTTATTTCAGCAAGACAATGCCAAGCCACATTCTGCACGAGTTACAACAGCATGGCTCCGTAGTAAAAGAGTACGGATACCAGACTGGCCTGCCTATAGTCCAGACCTGTCTCCTATTGAAAATGTGTGGCGCATTATGAAGCGTAAAATACGACAACGGAGACCCCGGACTGTTGAACAGTTTAAGCTGTACATCAAGCAAGAATGGGAAAGAGTTCCACCTGAAAAGCTTCAAAAATTGGTCTCCTCAGTTCCCAAACGTTTACTGAGTGTCGTTAAAAGGAAAGGCGATGCAACACAGTGGTAAAAAGGCCCTTGTGCCAACTTTTCTCCAGTGTGTTGCTGCCTTTAAATTCTAAGTTAATGATTATTTGCAAAAAAAAATAAAGTTTCTCAGTTTGAACATTAAACATCTTGTCTTTGCAGTGTATTCAATTGAATATAAGTTGAGAAGGATTTGCAAATCATTGTATTCTGTTTTTATATATGATTTACATAACATGCCAACTTCACTGGTTTCGGGTTTGTATATTATTAGGTTAATAACCACATGGTGAACAGTTATACCATGGGGACACCTATATACAAATTTGAGAAAGATATATCAAGCAGTTTCATTGGAATAATGAAAACAATCTTTACCGTCAAAATTCAAGATAGAGGCCTGGCAACACTTTTAAATATGCAACCGAGGGCAAAAAAATTACCTAGTACACAAATAGATGGTAGGGGAAACCTGTGTGCTGGGGTTGGTGAAGATCAACTGAGAAGTTTTGTTTGAAAAGTAATAAAAATTTCATTTAAAATGGCAATTTGTGTATAGGTGAGGTGAAAATCCACATGTTGCACAATCACACCTGAGGGGATCAAATATTTTAATGTAAGAAAGAAACAAGATTTAAAGCAAGGTTTAAAGCAAGGAGATTCATGGAAATAGTGATGACGAATATTAGAGTTAAAATTAAAGATGAATGCCATTTTGGGTATTAAAATAAATGTGATTCTGGCATCTGCTCATGTTCTGTTTTAGCCTAGCTCATGTTTCATGCCTTGCCATGTTTATTCTGACTGCCTTTTGTGTTTTTTTGATATTTTTTATGTGGAATGTGTATTATTATGTGTATTATTTGGAATGTGCATTGTGATTTGGTTACCTGGTTTTGTTATTGTATTGTCTTAGTTTTTTACTTTTTTTTTTACATTTTTACATTTTTACATTTCGCCATAGTCTCACTCCAGTCCATGTTTTCCACTAATGCTTTGCACTTTGTCTCCCCCCTCTGGTCTTTTGTCTTGTCATTGCTCACAGCCCCAGTCCTGCATGTCAATCCTCGTGTGATTTATTGAATTCTGGATTTCAGTCTTCTTTCCAATCTCGTTTGCTTACTTTTCCTTACTTTTCTATCTTACTAACCATACTAACAGTTTGTTGTTTTCGCTAGGAGTTACTTACACTAACTAACATTGTATGTAATACTAACTTACTAACAAGCACCAAGGGATTGTATAGTTTCACTTACTAATTGATAACTAACAAGTTCTCAGCACTCGCCCTGTTCTAGTCTCTGCCTCTTGTCTCTCCCTGATCTCCTTTGTTGGATTTTCTGTGAAGGCTCCAGATTTGATCACGCTGTCCTTCTCTAATTATTTATGCACATTAGAACTCCTTGACTGGAGCCGTATGTTTGTATAGAGGTTTGTCCCGTGATCCCCATCCGTGTTTTGGCTTCCGCCAAATTTCATGTGATTAGGTCCTTCCTCATGTGCTGCTCCCTTGTAACCAGTCCTACTGTTTGCACCTGTGTCCCTTACCATGTGATCTCTCTGAAAGTGTATATTAGGTGTCTCTTCGCAGTTATTCTCTGTCAGATCGTTTCCTCAGCCTTCTTGTGCCACGCTTCTCTCGCCTTGATTACTCAGTGTTTATTTTTCTGACTGGACCGCCCGACTTTTCGATTTTCGCCTTTGTGATTTTGGATTATTGTTGCATCTGTGTGTTTTGACTTTTTTTCTGCCCGACCACGAGATCTATGTTTGCTGCCCTGGTAACGATTGGGATTACGCCCATTGGATTCTGGTTTTGCTTCTCTGACATACCTATTCCTGTGAACCAGACCCATTTCTGTCCAACTATAATTGCTGGCCTGGTTTTTGATACTCTTTTTGCCCAACTGGATTTTGACTTTTGGAGAGTGGACTTTGTACCCTTGCCTACTGCCCTACGGGTGTCCTCCCCTTTTATTAACAAAACAAGTTCCACTGCATTGCTTGGTTCTTGCGACTGGTTCCTGATTGCACCCTCATAATAAATCATAAAAAAACTTACATGATGCACAATTAGACAGACAGGGGAACCTAAAGGACTTGGTGAAGATCCACAGAGTATTTTTCTGGGAACAGTGACAACTAATTCATTCAACCTGGTGACCTGGCAACCATTTTGAATATAAAGATTAGGAAAGAAAAATTTACACGGTTTACAACTAGACAGTTGGGAATACCTGTGTGTGGAATAAGTTGAAGACAAACTTGGTAGTTTTGTTGGAATAGAAATAACAAAAATTATTTAGGGACGGATGGTGGACGACAGTGGACCATGGACAAAATGTTTTTTGATTAGCTAAATTTCTACCCTAAAATTAAAAAATGTATCTTACCATTTAAGCATTATTATAAAAATGTATGGACTTAATGCTAGATTGAGGTGGAAGTAAAATATACGGGGTGAATTATTACAGATTGGTTGGTCTTCTATCCATTAATTCCTAAAGGGTTGCAAACACTAAGTGCTATAACTACAGAAATGACAATCACAACAAAGCCATCTCTCACTGATGACCAATAAGATTCTTTCCATGTCATGTGCTAATTTTAATGTGATGCCTTGAAAACTCAGATGGATTTTGACCTGCTGTTAGTGTTTCTATCCTTCATGCAGTAAAGAAACTGATCTGAAATTGAGTCTTATCACTCTGGCAGGAGGTTTCCAGAGGCATGTGGACCTAAACACAGGAGATGTAGAGGTCAGAGATAGCATGCAGTTCACTTCTTTATGAGGAGGGAGGGGAAAGCCAAACAAAGAAAACTTCTTCCCAGGGGAGGACAATATGGAAACTATACAGGGAAAACTACAACCCAAAAAAACAAAAAAACAGTAGGAGCCTTGCTTCCAGTCAGAAAAAAACAACATAAACAACATAAACGAGAGTCAGAAATAATAAAGAATAGACCAGAGTTGAATAGAAAGAGAACAAACTGACTGAAAGAGCTCCAAAACAGAGGGCAGAATCAGCACAGGAAGCTGATCTCACTCTCCTTAAATAGGTTTCCATTACAGCCACATGGCACGGCTACACGTGGGTAATTATAAAGATGTGCACACTGTCTGCGCTCTTTTCTCCTACATTGTTGGGAATGCGCTTCAGGACTGCGGCTGGAGCCACAAATGAGCCAATTTCAGGACCACGGACAGCAGTCGTGATTGGGTGGATATGCTGCAACAGCCTGTGACAGTTCTAACAAAAACTGTTCATCCCTCTTACTATCATTATAGTTGGAGCGAGGAAATCACCATCTACTTTCATTAAAATATTTCTAAAAAATTAATTTATCATTATAGTATTATAGTATATATTGGACCTGGTGTGGAGGGGCCTTCATAAAAATACTTGTGAAAAATATAATGCTGTCTCCAACAGCTTCTTTCCTTGGGTTGGTTACATTTGAAATACCTACAGTATTTCCTCTCACACTTTAGTTTCTTTGGCTCTGTCCATGACAGGTCAGGATGGCTGGTCATCACAGGCTGTTATGTGAAACTGGAGTCTTCTCTATCCATTTTTCTCCATCAAGAAAGGCAACTATGTTCCTTTCAATGAGTGACTCAGTCCGTCATCTAAGTGAGATTTCTGTCACTGTCTGTCTCCCAGTATACTGTCTTTATCCCTTCAGGGCCAAGAGACAGGCAAACATAAAAATCCAAATCCACTCTCTGCTCTCAGCAAGTGATATATATTTCATTTGCCCTTTAGCTGAGATGAAAATGAAACTATTCAAAGGAGAACTTGCTGCCAGAGATGGGGGGTGCGGGGGAAGAAAAAAAAAATCTTTACCAGTATATGAGAGCTTAAATCACCTAAAACCTATTTTTCAGGTTTTTTTTCAGAAGATTGCTTAAAAGTAAGTACCTTCAAAGCACAATGATGTTAGCTTATTCAAAAAAAAAATCTTGCTCAATTTTTTTTTAAAAGCTGCTCGTTTACACTATCATGTCTGAGGGTTTCAATTATACCTCTGAATCTATTGACAATCTTTAAAAATGTTGGGATGGTATGGAAAAGTGAAATAAGATATGATTTACAAATCATCTTTGACCTGTATTAAAGTAAGAAGAGTTCAAGACAAAATATTTAAAAATATTTTCCCTTTGGACATACATTTTGAATGAAATGCAAGTTACTGAAAAAAGTTGAGACAGGCAACATAACACTCAAAAAGCATCGTGATGCTACAAAATGGGCGTACAGGTGTCGCACGGGCAAATTCACCAGGTTTGTATACAAAAGGAGCATTGACAAATGGCTTGGTTGTTTTCAAGCAACACATGATGAAGGCTTGCCACTTTAGATTAACCCCAGGATTGAATAATCTAACAGTTTAAAAACAACATAAAAACCAAAGAACAACATCCTCTTTATTGAATGACATTACTAAAAAAAAAAAAAAAGACTGAGAATGCGGAGAAATCTCAGTGTATAAGGAAAGCTTAAAAATTTACACTTAGTGTCCATGATTTTCAATCCCTCATGTGGCAAAGAATTGAAACCTAACATAACTACACAGAAAAAAATGTTTTGTTGAATGAACATAACTTTTTTAAGGTAAGTGGTTGCACAAAATGTTTTAATCTGAAGCTAGATATTTTTATTATGTCGACTATGTTGAAATTACTTATATTTTTTAAGTGGAGTTAAATAACGCACCTATTTCTGTTAAAATATGCTTAATTAATATATGAAACATTTACTAGGGGTCAAAATCACTTTTTTCAGTGTAGTGTATCCATCACTAACATAGCACTTTTGTGCTAGATGTAACATCACGAGTTGGAACGTCTTTGGAAAATTTTTCCAATATACAATTTTCAGACTTGCATCCACAAATGAAAGTGAGAAATGTACTATGCACCGAGGAAGCCAAAATATCCCAGAGACGCCACTCTCTTCTCTGGGCTTGAGTTCATCTGAAATTAACTGATGCGTGACTATGAAACGTGTGGCTGGTTGTTACCGACTTTAAGTTCCAAAGCCATGGTCAGTTATGGTATGGGAGAGTGTTAGTGCCCATGGAATGGGAAGTGTAGAAATCTGTGTAAGTGGTCTCTCTTGACTCTAAGCAAACTGATGTGTTCCTGGCTCCATCTGTTAGGACTGGATCAGCGTGCTAGTTACCCCAACAGAGGGGTAACAATTGAACATTAGATAGATTGGAATAGGTCTGTTGGGACCATCCACAACTACTAACAATAGAAAGCAAAAATGACTGGTCTGATCTGCAACAAATTGAACTGAACTGGGGCGCGTTTCCCAGAAGCAAAGTTCCCAACTAAGTTAGCAGCTAACATAGTTCCTTCATTCACAGTCAATGGGACCAACAATGTAAGTTAGCATCAGTGATTTTGGGAAACGCAACCCTGGACTGCTTGGTGGACACAAGGCTTAAGGCCCAGCCATGGGGGTGAAAATATATTTAAATGGCACACTTGGTTTCATACCTCATTTAACCTCCTCTGGCAAGGATAACTTCATAAAGTCTTTTATCGTACCATTTGACAAGGTTAAGGCGCATATTTGGATATTTTTGGACCATGCTTGCACAGTATCGTTGAAAAGTACTTCTGTATTTACTCCCTTCTCGATTTCCTCTTTTTTTGTATGTTGCCACACATGAATGTTTCAGATCAAACTAATTTTGATATTAGACAATGGTAGTCTTATCCAGTCCTCTCTGGTCTTCTTTGAAGAAATAATTTCCCCAATCGATAGCACGATTCAATTTCTCAAGATAGAACTGGCCTGATTTCTGCCAACCCTGTTGAATTGAACATTGCCACTCATGATGCTGCATTCCAAAGAGACTAAAGAACAGATAAGAAACAAATTCACTGAGGTCTATCAGTCTATAAAGGGTTCCATAGCCATTTCTAAGGCTCCGCAACTCCAGTGAACCATGTCGAAAGTCATTATTTGCAAATAGATAAAATTTGCGATACTGGTGAGCCTTCCCAAGTGTGGCCAACTGGCCAAAATTTCCTCCAAGAACACATCAACGATTAATCAAGGAGGTCGCAAAAGATTCCTGACTGACATATGAAGAACTTCAGTCCTTGTTTGCCTCAGTTAAGGTCAGGGTTCCACAATTAGAAAGAAACAGGGCAAAAATGGCACCCATGGGAGATCTGCAAGGCAGAAACCACTGCTGAAAAAAAAACACAAAGGCTCACCTTACATTTGCCCAAGAACATCTTCATGAACCTGCAGAGTTTCAGAATAATATTTTAGTCAAAAGTGGAACTTATTGGAAAACAAGCATCCTCATACATCAAATATAGCTAACATAGCACTCCACATTAGTCTGGGGCTATTCCGCAACTTCAAGACACGGGCGACTTGCGACAATTCATGAAACCATGAGTGACGCTCTCCAGCAGAAAATCCTGAAGTAGAATGTCCGGCCATCAGTTCAGGAGTTGAAGCGCAGTTGGGTGATGCAGCAGGACAATGATCTAAAGCAGACTAGCAAGTGTACCACTGAATGGCTTAAAAGAAATAATGGGTTTGAGGTGATCTAGTCAAAGCCCTGACTTGAATCCAACTGAGATGTTGTGACATGACCTCAAACAGGCAGTTCATGCCTGATAACCCTCCGAGGTAGAGGAGTTAAAACAATTCTGCAAAGAAGCATGGGCCCAAATTTTTCAGCAGCAATGTAGAAATCTCTTCGCCAGTTATTGCAATTGTTGTATTGCAGTTATTGCCACCAAGGGTGGCACCACCTGTTATTAGATTTAGGGCAATTTTTTAAAATATATTGGCAATATGTAGTTTTTGAATAACTCCTTACCTTCAATATATGACATGATAATTTAAAAGGAATCTTTACTCACGTTGCCTGTCTCAAAAAATAACATTAGTTTGATTATCTGAAACATTTAAATATGAAAACTTAACAAAATAGAATAAATCGGGAATGGGGCAATTACTTTTTCATGGCACTGTATGCAGATCCTTCCAAAAGCATTTATATTCCTGAGTTAGCTTTTATCAACTGCCCTCCTCTGCTCAGCCTACAGGGTTTTGATCTAATGGAGGTTAAGCGACCGAAGTGACTCTTGCAGAACATTGATTTTGTTGTCCAATTGTACAATTCAGCATGGATTTTGAGACATCTTTTGGGTCACTGTCTTGCAGGAAAGTCAATCTACCTCTAAGTACCAGCCGTCTGGCAGAGGCCCCCTAATGGTCCAAAAAAATTTCCTGATACCTGGTGGAATCCTTAACCACTGCCCATAACAGCCCCTAAGCATTTCTGAACTATCCCTTTATTTCACCAAGTGCATGGGTTGCCTTGGCTTGAATGCACCCCCGTCTTTAAAACCAAATGTGCTGATACTTTTTCTGACTAAAATGTACAATTGTGGTTGCAATCTGACCACAATCACCTGGAAAATGGTACTGTGGTATTGATAGCAGTGCTTTGGGTTCATTTTTGATCGATTTGCTCTTCCTTGCCGCAAAAAGTGCTCAAAAAGTTCCAACAAAAGCTTAAACTTTATTTGGGGAATCCTATTATTTGAATGGTGCTGTGTCTGCTAATACAGTTAATTGCTGCACCAAATTGAATGCAGGCAACACGAAACTAGGCACATGCCATCGGAGACGACTGCTTGGGGTATATCCCCGAATGCCCCTAATCCTCGAATAGACTCAATACAATATAAAGCTCCTCAGGTCATGACCTTTCATTTGAACTTAATTACAGGTCAATCGGACAAATGGTTCTGAAGATATGGCCAAAATGGTAATTTTCCATCACAAAGCTCCACCTGGTGGCAAAATATTGAACCAAACAGGTATGATGTCATCATGTGACACGTTGTGAGGTCATGACCTTGCAGTTGCACACAGTTTCATGTCAATTGGACAAATGGTTCCAAAGATATGGAAAAAATGGTGAATTTTATGGGACAAAGCTCCACCTTGTGTCAAAATTTTGAACTTAACAGGTATAATGTCACCGTAAGACATGTCCTCAGGTCATGACCTTTCATTTGCAATTAATTTGAGGTGAATCGAACAAATATTTCCAGATATATGATAAAAACTGTGATTTTTCAGTTTTTGGTCCCTGGTGGCCAATCTAGAAATTGTAAATCGTCCAAAATTTAATCAGGTCTTCCGCTTGATGATACTAATATGCAAAACATGAAATTTATAATTGAAATATTACTGAAATTATCGCGTTAACACGTAGGGCGGTGCGGAGGCGGTGGTCGGACCAAAAACATAATATCCCCGAAACACCGTTCGGCCTTGGGGGATATAAATATACTGGATTTCTGATTGCATAACTGAAAACCTTGACGTGAAAGATATTTTCAATGTTAATCAGCCTACAAAGTCCCTTTCCAACAGTAAAATAGTTGTTGACCTTATTGTTCTTCCAAATAAATACCTTTCTCCCCAAAATAAGACAAATTAATGTTTGTGCAAGGGTTGGCAGTCTCGTGCATAACACAATGTCCATCTGTTAAGAAAAAAAAAAATCAGTTTTCTCTCTCTTCGACTCTGCGTCCTTGTTTGCAACCAAGTTACATTATTGATGTATTTTCCAGAAGAGCCGATGTATGGAAATAACAAGAGCAGCTCAAATGCAAATCGGGGTGAGTAGCTTTGGGTAAACCTTCTCCCAGCACGCAGACAATTGGTTTCACTCTCAGAATGCTAAGCAGCCTGGCACTCCTGCATAAACAAGTCATCTCTATTCAGTTTTGGTCGTTTTAATTAGAATAAACGAGGCGCATGCCCTAGGAGAGAGCTGTTTGATGGGGGCGGGAGAGGCTCCAGTTGAGAGTCGGACACAGAGATGAAATCGCGCGCAAGCTCTAACCGTAGCATTCCGATAACAAATTGCTGATGGCCGCGCCGAAAATGAATTCAAGAAGGAGCACGCCAATGTATGTGCTTGCAAATTTACAAAGCCATTTCCCTCGTGCTGCTTCAAACCTGAGGCTTACTTTGTAGTTTTGTCAGTGCGGAGCAGATTGCTTCAATTTCCCACCGTTTAAAGACGAGCTACTGATACTGCACTTGATGACTGATGACGAAAAATAACTGATAAACTCATTTTCTCAAACTTACGAGTAAAGTAATAAATCTTCCACGTGTACTAAGGTGAACGCTTTAAATGTATTAATTTGTGAATAATGGATTTCCTCACATATTGCGAAGGATTGGCATACCTCTCCAAGGCAGGCCGGCAAAGCTCTTCAGTGAGGAAACTTGAAGATTTTATTCAGTCCAACGTTGTTCCACAAAGCAGGTACTGGCAATATGTCCAGACAACAGATGAGATGAGGTGAATTAACAATGATTATACAGCTTTAAGCACCCCTCTTGTTCAATTACATTTCCTTTCTGCTCAAACCACTCTGCATTTTCCAATTATTCTTACATTCAAGGACCTCTCACACCTGCAAAGAAAATATGTCATTGTAGGTACAAAAAACTTTTACGTGAATTTTTCATTCTGAGCGGGGAAAAATACTCCTGCAAATGAGAAATTATGAATGAAGTGAGTGTAATGGGACATGTAAAAAATAGACAGAAAAATAAATACACAATCAAAAGGAGTAAACACTGCATAGCACATCTCCAACAAAATACTCTGTCACTTACATTCATTATTTTTATGGAGTATTTTTTTATTTCTTTTTTGGTTCTATCTGTAAATGTATCTGAGTGAAGGGGATTTGTATTTTGGTAGGCAGACTGTTAATATGCATCCATTTTTGCATTACAGTGCACTACGTTAAATGGCATTACATTGCGATCACTCAGCTTAAATCCTTTTTCTGAGAGGCAAACAGGAAAGTAGTTCTCAATATTTAAATAAAATTACACAAATAAAAAAAATACAGCAACACACGGATAACAAGCGGTGCCAGGCAATTGCAGGTCATTGCCCAACTTGTGGCCAAATTTGGTACAAATTGAGCCAGTGGTTTTCTTGTAATCATGCTAACAAAGAAATAAATTAATGGACTAACACATAAACCAATTTGATTCCAATACCCTCACCTTACCGCTTCAGGGGGGCATGGCAATTATGCACTAGTATGCTACACACCAACATATGTCACACGATAGGAAAATACCTTTGACAGATGACCTATCTGTACACTACTATACCAATGACATTGTTGAAAACAAAATCCTAAGACAGAGGCAAAGAAAAAGAGTATATACAGGGGTTTGGGCTGCCTCATCTGGACCTTTTGCTCAAATTGCTCAGGTGACTGTCCTTGTTTCCCTTTCCCTGGCTCAGTGTATATGCTCAACAAAACTGATGCAAAGTGATGAAATTAAGCTAATCATGGATACAGATATTTTGTCTAAATAATATAGTGAATTTTATGCCGCCATATTTGTAAACTTGCCTCGCCATCAGTTTCGAAACATAATGAGCCATATGCCACAATCTGTTGAACATCCCTCAACATAAAGATAGAAAATGAGCAGGTTTAAGAAAAATGCTCACAATTTTGAATGAATAAGTAATGCCCTGAAATAAATAAATTTTCCTCCAAAGACACACATTATCATTAGTAGTTGCAATATTACAGGTCATATTTAGGGTGGCATGCTGATGTAGTGGTTAGCACTGCGGCTTCACAGCAAGAAGGTTGAGGGCTCGAATCTGACCTGGGGCCTTTCTGTGTGGAGTTTTCATGTTCTCCCCGTGTTCACGTGGGTTTCCTCCGGGTACTTTGGTTCACCCCCCCCACCTATGCATCTAAGAAACATTCCTACTAGTGCCTCTAACCAAGGAACTGGCTTTAGAACTGCAGTTGGTCCCCGAGAGCTGCTCCGTGGCTGCCCACTGCTCCTAACAATAGGATGGGTCAAAGACAGAGGACAAATTACCCAACGGGATTCAATAAAGTGTATCTTATATAAATTCTAGGATGCAGTTTTTTTTGCGGCTGACTGATAATATATAAGTGTGTCAAACTCCAGAACTGGAGGGCTGTGTACTATCTTCAGACTTCTGTGGTGTCTTTAAATCAGCAACTTGTGACCTAAATGAATAGGTTGTGTGGAAATACACTAAAAATCAACCTTCTGTGTCAATGTGGCATTCCTGGGCTTGGGCTTGAGATCCCTGATATAACCCTTTCTTAATCAAAGTTACTTAATTGTGTGTTTTTTTTTTTTTACCGCCACCCTGTGGACAGTTTGGTACAGGCAGCCTAATGACAGCCAACATCTGAAACACATGCTCATGTGATGTAATTATGCATGCTCAGCCAAGCCACAGCCATGGGCATTTTTATAATTTGAGGTTATATCTCAGAGTGGGTCCAGTGTGGACACAAATTAGGTTTCGCAGTAAACAAGCAAAAACTTGGCCCAATTAAAAAGTGTCTTGTCTCTTGCTCCCCAAAATCACCTGCTTGCAGAGAGGAGGGTCCCCAGCTTGCAGTGAATTAATGCGTTTAACAACCTCATTAGTTGAAATCTTGTTTAATGCCCAGGGGCTATTCTCAAAAATAGCATCCACATATGATAATGCTGTTATTGGTTATTACTAACCATGTGGGGACTGCTTTTGTTTCCAGTATGCGGTATTGCCCCTTACTTATTTGTCTGCGCAAAAAAGAACTTGGCAGAGAGACACAGAGAGAGAGAGAGAGAGAGAGAGAGAGAGAGAGAGAGAATGCAGCTCCATACCTTGAAACATGATGAAACAAATGAATTTTTTTTTTTCACTTTTGTGCCAAACCTTAGCTAGTTCCAGCTTTTAGGATAATACTATTCTAAAATATTTCATTTTTACCCTATGGATTCTATGGATTACACCCCCCGTGTGTGATCGAATGTGTTCATCTCCATTTCTTTTTGCATTACTACTTAATATTCAGTCCGGTGGGCCATAGAGTCAGTAGGCATTTGCTCCAGCAATGCATTACCTCACCACTCTTCATTAATAAGCCTACTTTCTTGCTCTAAGTTTGCTTTTCCAATTCCTATTTTGAAACTAAACACATTAGCTATGCTATTTGTGGATATGTTCATACATATGTAGTCACCTTGTCTGGCTTGAGACTAAAGTGAAGGTCAGCAGAGGGAGTCTTTCAAATATAGCTTTTTCATGCACTTCACAGACACTCCTCTGACCAGTGTGGGGTCATTAGGCAATGATGAAAGGTGAACTTTTTCATACCCTGGACAACGTAATTGGCAATTACAGATACCCGTACAAGGCTTCAAGCCAGAGTAAGCACAGGCACAGTTTTATTTTCAGTCCAAGAGTGTGGGACGTGTCATTTGAAAGAAGTACATCCAATGTCTGGAACAAAATCTAGGCCATCTCCAACCTGGGTTCAGTGATTTCTTGTGTATACAGACCCAATTGACCATCCGTGGAACATCATCATTTATTTAGATTCAGGTTTGAGGTTTTCTTGGAAATTTCAAAGGTTGTTTGCTGGGAATGGGCTAAAGGTTTTACAAACAGAGCTTTGTAATCTGTGGGGTAAAAAAATATGAGCCTTATGCTACACCCCTGACAGTAGCGCATCAGATGTGCATTCCAGAATGTAAAACAATTTTTTTTTTAACCTTTGAAAATGGTAGTGAGCTAGAGCCACAGGACTACAGTTCAAACACAGATGAAGATCAGTTTGAGAACTCCCTCTAAACACAGAACATGAGGGGGCTCACATGCTCTCACTGAGCAGATTTTGTAAAAGCCCTGGAGCATTCCCACAGAACCTTTTCCTTCCTCCCTGGAAAAAAAAAAAAAAGACAAACACCAGGGTTTACCAAATGTTCATCATAAAATGTTCATCATTAGTTTCCGCCATAATCTGTGTACACTGAAACACAGAATAATATATCTGATAACACAGCTCCCTTGCATCACTGTGTGGCATATGTAACCTCTCCTGTAAACTGCATAGCTCTCCTGCAGTACTGTGGGGCGTATGCGACTTCTATTATGAAGTAGCTGTCATGCTGTACTGTGTGGCGTATGTCATCTGACCTGCAATCTAGCTCTCCCACAGTACTGTGTAGCAGATTTGATCACTCCTATAATGTAGCTCTCCCGCAGTACTGTGTGGCATATTTGATCACTCCTGTAATGTAGCTCTCCCGCAACACTGCGTGGCATACAAATGCGCCCAGCAGTCTTGCTTTCCAACCATACAGTGTGGCATACCCAGTAATCTGCCCTGTAATCTAGCATTCCTTCAATATTGTGTGGTATATGTCATCTGTCCTATAATGTTGCTGTCCTCTAGTACTGTGTGGCATATGTAATCACTCCTGTGATGTACAGTACCACTCCTGCAGTACGAGGGGATATGTAATCTGTTCAATTGAAATAGCATTCCTCTAATGCGTTGGGGGTAAAATTGTAAAAATGTATTGCTGACTACTGAGACCATACACTTCAGCAACAGCAGTCATTTCCCGCTTAACTCTTTTCCGACAGCACTGCCAAATCCCAGTCAAATATGACCCGCGAGAAAGGTTATCAAACTTTTTGCAATCTTTTTTCTTCCTCTTGAAATTGGATTACTTTTTGATAAACATCAAATTTTTACTTTGTGATACATATCAAAAGAAATCTGTGAATATGCCCTTTCTGAATACACCTATGTATGGAAATGTCCGGCTATCGTCGGAGCATATTGTATTTGAAGCACAAGACGTTGTCTTAAATGTACTGTATTCTGCGCACTTCAAAGTATGTTTTCTCCAATTATGATGAATTCAAGTGAATATATATATATATATATATATATATATATATATATATATATATATAATGAAAATTAATTTTTCATTGATCTGATCAATTTTCTCATCAATATTCATGAGAGCTCATTTGTATAATGTGTAATAGGCAATTTTTTTTCTTTTTTGGGTGACATGAAGATGTTTGTGACATAAATATAATAATTCAATAATTTTTTTTAATGAGTGGCAGTGCTTTTTCTTAGCCATTTGTCCGTCCTAATTTAGGCTGGTTGGGAACGAGTTAATAATTTGTTCAAGATTTTTAGTCCCACTGCCGATTTTATGTACTCATGTATCCATACCCTCTGACAATAGTCCGAGTGTGAACTTTCTGATCAAAATCATTCCGGCAAACAAAGGCCATTGGGTCTTGCACTCAAATACTACCAAGCATTTTTCTCATCGGCACTGTGAAAATCTGCTAGTGGCCCTTTTCTTAAAAAAAGGAGGAAAGAAGGCAGGAAACACCAGTGCAGACGCATAAAGGTAATTCCAGAGAAGCAAATGCCGGTTAATCCAACTTGGGGATTTTCTGAGTCGCAGCAGACATTTCTAGTTTGGGGACAACTCTTCCTTTCCCTCCCTCCTCTCAATGATGTCCAAGCAAAGGGCCATTAAAGGGAGGGTAAAAAAGATGTGACAACTCCTGTCTCTTGTTTTGGCACTATAGCTGGAGCTCTTGGAAAATGCCAGGAGGACAGAAAGGGCCCACTGCAGTACTCTTTCCAGGAGACTGCCAGAATATTACTCACACCCCAGTCAAGCATCTGCAAGTCAGAGAAACTTTGAAGAAAAGTTGAACGCTTTTTTCCACATATTGTCCGACTTGACTTTTTTTTTATATATAAATGTGAAATGCTGTGTGGGCAAAGAGAAAGCAAGTGGGAGGAATCCTGTTTGTTGTGACAAAAGCTGTTATTCCTGGCATTGCTGTAGTATCAGCAGTCTCTGACATCAAACCAGCTACAGATATACGTGGCATTTCGACTCACTGAGTTCAGACAATTCAAGAGTTATTGTAGAGAAATGAATCCGACATGAGAAAATAATTTTTTTTTTTCATATAAATTGTTTGTTCAGCACCTTTCAAACCGCTCATGCCACAATATACACAAAAGTACATAAGATAGTAGGATCAAAGTAGTTTAAATTATCCACAATGGAGACACAGCAAGCCTGCAGCCCATCAGAGATTTTGGCTCCAGACATACAGTGCTGTGAAAATGTATTCGCCTCCTTCCTGATTTTTTTCTAGTTTTGCATGTTTGTCACACTTAAATGTTTCAGATGATCAATCTAATTAAATATTAGACTCAGGTAACCCAAGTAATTCTTAAATGATTATTTAATTTGCCGTAAGAAAGAAACTATCCAACTCTACCTGGCCTTGTGTGAAAAATAATTTTGCCCATAGTAAGTACATAAACTAATAAAACAAAACAACATGAAGTAGGCAAAAATAGCACATGATGCCGCGATCTAAAGAAATTTAATAACAAAATAAGAAACTTAACCATTCATATCTATCAGTCTGAAAGGGTTACAAAGCTATTTCTAAGGCTCTTAGACTCTAATGAACCATGGAAAGTGCCATTATCTGAAAATGGAGAAACAAATGGATGAACCATTTCAGGAGTGGTTGGCTGACTAAAATTCCTCCAAGAGTGCACTGACAAATCATCCAAGTGAACACAAAATAATGCAGACAAATATATAAATGACTGCAGGCCTCTCCTGCCTCAGTTAAAGCAACATTAAGCAATCTCTGACCATTAGATGGTCCCCAAATCACCAACACCATTCGTAAACGAACAAAGCCACTCCTCCCTCTCCCTCTGCCCTTGGGACTCCAGGGGATGGTGCCTTTCATCCTGCGTCACACAGGCTGTGCTTGATAAGCGCTTTCATTGGCTCCCATTGGTCTGGGTCGTCTTGTTGTATTTTGAGTAAGCTAGCTATATTGTAACTTATTAAGCTTTTAATTCAACCGATCTGCCATAAGCTCAAAATTGAACTTACAAGAGACCTCATACCTACTTATAACTTCAAAGTGAGATGATTCTATCATTTTTGTGATCATTGGTTGACAAAGATACATGTATATCCTCGCTTCTTGTAGCTGCTGATGGCTGCACTTGCCATTGGACTTGGCCAGCACATTTTCAAATGACTGTTATCTGACAATCTATAAATTCTCAAACTGACCATAATTACAATATGCAGGTAAATATATATTCTGATATCAATGCAGTAATCTCTTGCATCAATATATGCCCGGCCCACACAGTCTTACAATGCAGCCAAATAGAAAAACATAAATAGTATGCTACCTCAATACTTGAAGTTTATCAAATAAAGTGATCTCATGTTGTATGAGTGTATCGCTGTCTAGTTTTCCAAATTTCCCAATCTTTAGAATGAAAGCAATCACTTTGCCACTCAGTCAAATTTCTCATTTTCAGATTTTGTCATTGATACCTTCATTTAAACTATACAGCTAGCTTGTCGGCCATATACAGCCAAAGTTCATACTTCTTTAACCAGCATGGGTTGATGACGCATGAAAACAGTTTTGCTTGCTAGCAGCAGCATGCTAGCTACCATCCAGATTCACTCACACTGATAGCTAGGAAATCGAACAGGATGTGAGAACAGATACTACCAGGTAGGAGTCTGTGTCAAACATTGGCACGAAGTGCAAGCTCTGTGCCTTTAATAATAAAAAAAGAAATACAAATTCTGTGTTTTTCTGTGGTACCAACCTTCCTTGAAGCTGCCTGCAGTAGCTCAAAAAAAAGTGAGTACACCATTTGCACCTTTGAAATTATTTCATTGCTTCTTTCCAAGCAGCTGCATTAAAGTAACTGGCATGAAGTTCCTGAAAGAGTAGATTTTCTGTGATTTATTTGCAGATAAAAAAGATAAACAAGGTAGTATACAAGAGGGAATTCTGAAAAAAGAGGCAAAAAAACTGCATACGCCCTTAAAGCACAGTCACTGCACCAATGTCAATATTTTATGGCCCTCATTTATCAAACGTGCGTACACCAAAAAAAATTTGTGTATGCAAAATCTCCGGCAAGGATCGGCATAAATCAATCTGAACGTGAGAGAATGGTCTGCAAAAATCTCACACCAGGTCTGACCAGGTGTATGCAGATTTGAAATCAGCGTTCCACATGCGGGAACGAGTGCAGCTGTGAAAATGAGTAATAAACCATTTGCAGTGATGCAGGCATCATGCTGTTGTTGGTCTTATAAGTAAAATGAATAAATAGGCTAAATAGACAAATGAATAAATAAATAAATAAATAAATCTGTGTTGAGAAATTAATTAAACTTATATTTTGAGACAACCTGCTTGTCAGGCCAGACGGCTAACAATTACAATCAATTTGATTAAGCGCAATGCGCGGCTTGGGAGATATGCAGTGTGGTATGTCAGATGCTCATCCAGTCAGATATATACTGAACAACAAAAGAAATGCAAGGCAGACGGGAAAATAAGTTTGCGCGTTATTATTTTAGGCAATCAAATTTATTACTAGCGCGTGCACATTTATACTCGTTTCATCAAACTTTTCTTTATTTTGACTTCACTTTGACTGAGTAACCATAAGAGTAGTACATTAACTAACAAACTAACTTGCGTTTCTTTTGTTGCTCAGCTTACGGGCACTTTGACCGTGATCACATTTTGACAATGGCAGATCTTCTATAAGCTTCTGGAATAAGCTTCTGTCCGATGTGAGAGGAACTTTCGGCACAGAGAAGTTTTCCTCTAGGAGAGTTACGAGTAGTCATGGAGTAATACTAATAAAAGTACAATGAAGAGTGATCTCGGCTGACTGTATTTCAACAATTACCCTCATGCAGCTCTGATCGAGGTGGTGGGGACTCATACGTGCCCCCACCGTCTCGCATTCCCACGAAATGGGGGAGCCCATCAGTGCTGCCACGCGCTCCTCCAACGGTGACAGCTGAAGGTTTAAGTATATAGTTGGCCTCCACCGGTCCATGTGCTGCTGCGCCTGAGTACTGCAACCTGTTTTTTTGGTGGCGATCTTAAAATCAGACGACTGTTTTTTTTTTACCTATATGTAAAGAATTTGGATTGTCAATTATGTAGGCTATATAGCAAGAAATATCATGGATTTATAAATTGAATTTATTATGGCTGATGTAATTCACACTCATACGTGAGGCAAATGCTGAATGTTTTTCTTGGCCACACTTATAAGTGCGCCAGTTAATGACCATTCCAGTGCCGCTTAGAAAGAACCGCTTAAAATAAGTTTGGACAAGAAATATTTTTTAGCCTTGGACACACTTAAAATAAGTGTGGGCAATGGAGAAATGTGCATCTTGGCCACACTAATAAGTGCATCTAACGCAAATTTCGATCAGATTTTGTGCTTAAGTGCGAATAGTCACTTTGCTTTATCAATGAATTAAATCAGACCTCTGCTGCACTCCGGTTTTCCACCCGAACGGTGTTTACCACAGCAGCAATAGTTTTCCAAGCTTTCTGAGCTCCCTTTATGCCACTCTTAAGACATCCAAATACAAGTAAAATTATTTTGTTTTTCTCCACCTCGGACGTGATCATTTATATTTCCTCCTCAGTGAAGTTCTTTCTTCTTTGCCGTCTTTGGAGAGTCTATGTCGTAAAGTGGGCAGGACTATGCCTCTCGGAGCATGAATTTTAAAGGGCCTGTCATGGAAATTATGATGGTTTCCGCCGCCAGATTTATCAACGTCACACCAGTTTTACATCAAAATCAGTGACATACACACTTATAGTAAATCAGACATGACACTTTGAGAATGCTGAAATTTACACCAGAATCTACACCAGAACCTACATAAGTTTGATAAATGAGGGCCGATGTGAGCACCATTGTTTTTCAGAACTGCTTTGATCCTATTGGGCATTGACTTCACTAGTGATGGACAGGTCTTTGCTGAGATGTTCTTCCACTCTCCGTCATAACCTCCTGGAGCTGCCCTATGATGGATACTGGATGTTTCTCCACCTTGCATTTCAGGGTCCCCAACAAGTGCAAAACTGGGTCCAGATAAGGCGACATTCTAGGCCACTCTGACACTTTCACTTTAAGCTTATTCAGAAAGGCAGAGTTCTGCTTGGAACGATGCTTTGGGTCATTGTTGTGCGGAAATACTCCTCTTTGCAAGGAGGTACTATCACCTCCTTGAAAATGTTACAGTACCTTGTGTTGTATGATTCTTGGCATATGTCTGAACGAGCTTGGCCATAATGTTGCTGCTTAGTTTCAAGGATGTATGGATCTTTTTGTATCTTTGGCCATCTTTATGAAGGGCAAGAATTTTGTCCTTGATATCTTTAGAGAGTGCTAAGCTATGTGGTGTCATGCTGACTTTTCAGTGACTACTTGTCTGGTATTTCTGAGGCTAAATAACAGCGCCTGATATTACAACTCTGTGGTCTAGTCATGTGGACAGAATGTAAATGTGAAAGCTATCTTTCTGTGGTCGGCTAACTTCAAACAGAAGATTGTCCAGCGTGTACTCAGTTTTTTTTAACCACTGTTTCCAGAATGCTGAAGTGCACATTATCTTGTTTTTTGGAATACCAGTTTTGTATTAGCAAAAAATCACAGATTGTCTATTCTTCAATCAACTTCATGCTAATGACTCAAATTCAAATACATGGAAAATTACAGTGAAATAAGACGGTGTTCTCATTTTTGTGAACTGTAGCTTGGTATGCCTCTTGCGGGCTTGCTACCTTACCTAGCAGTAGTTTGCTAGTTAAACTATTGTTAAAGGCGATGGTAATCAAACGAGTTAAAGTGCGCCTATTATGGTTTTTCATTATTTTAATGTCGTAGTGTGAATCATATCATTTTATGTGCATTTAAATGGTCTGTGTCAGAAAACAACTCAAAGTCACCCCTAGAAGAAGCGCACTCTGCTGCAAAACTCACTGCTCCAGAGCTGACAAACGCCCCAATCGCTTATGGCCATTTTTTCCATGATTGGTGATGTCACCGTTTGAGTTTTCGCACCAAGCAGATAGTTTGGCAAGCCATTGAATCAAGTGAGTTTCGCCCCCAAGGCTTAACCAGTATTAGTCTCTAAAGCGGAAATCTATTTATGGTAAAGGGGCGCGAACGGTGATCAAGTTGACCAATCACTGCACACTGGGCTTTTCGGGAGGGCAGAACTGGCAAGCATGAGAAAACTCAAGTGTTTTTTTTAACAATGACGCATTCAAACATTTTTTTTTCGTAGTGTTCAAGAATACAAAAATGATCAGTGAAAAGTCACAATACACAATAGGGGCACTTAAACTCATTCCCTACGGCAAGCTGCTGCCAACGGTGCGGCAAATTCTACCATTCCCTACGTTTAACTGGTGTCAGCGGTGTGGATGACCATTTGCCGTCCAATGTAAATGCAAAAAAAAATAAAAATCAGTTGACGATCTCGGTCATGGGCCACCTGTACTTCAATACTTTATATTGCGACAATTTTATATGAAAGTATTCCGTAGGGAATGAGTTAAGTTTTACTCAAGTACTGATCTCTTAATTTGTCCGATAAAAGGATACTTTCACGTATTTTATGCCCTAGTCATAAAACGCCTCCAGACATGAGCTAAGCCAAGTACGTTCACTAATTGGGCACTCGTGACGTGGATTGAGATGTGCATTACTACATCGTGCAACTCATCCAGGCAAAGTAAATTTTTGGTAAAGTCCCACACAATGACAGGGACAGGAGTGATGTGAGGGGAGGATAATGAGCTTATTGCTGGGCCGGGAAAGAAACTAATAAAACAAAAAACAGGCAACAGTAGCCGGTTGGCCATAAACTACATGGTGGAAAGAGATTTACAAATGACAACACTGTTAGGAGTCATTTTACTTCACAAAAAAAAAAATAAATCATGTAATATTGCTTAGTGTAGCTTTAACAGGAACATTCAAAAAAGACAAATAAGCACAAATATAAGAAACTCAAAAGGGGGCAAACACCTTCTCACAGCACAGTATAATCAGTGGTTGATATTCTTCCATTGTTATTTCATATATTGAGAGATAAGCAGATGCATATCGTGACATTTACAGTGAGGAGATTAAGTATTTTTGTTAAAGGCTTGTGAGTTAGATCAAATTTCTTCATTATGTGAATTAATGAGATTTAAAACTTGGATGACCTAATTTAAGCAACTTTCAGCAATACAAAAATATAACCCAAACTTGTGCTTCAAAGCTATTTTATGCCTGCGCAGCAAGAATTTGTCACGATGGTAAACAGAGTCAGGAATGCTGCCTGACTCACAACCCATAACATATCAACAAATGGATTCCCAAGGGTCAAAGGAAAGCCGTGTCACAAACCAAGAAACATCAATCATAAGGTTTTTTAGATTCTGAAAATAAGACTTACTCATTACTCACATGCAAATAGGCATGCCACACTGAACTGGTTTGCATAGAAGAGGGTTAAAATTCCTGCAAGCAACATTTCACATGCAGCTGTGTGTCAGTAGAATATCCTGGCCCACAAGCGCTCTTACCAGACTTGGAAATAAAATCCCTCTTTGGAAAGAAATTTGAAACATGAGCTGTTCTGTTCTTTTATGGTATGAACAGCTCACCTGAGTGGTTACCAACGGTCAGTCACACTGCTTTGTCTTCAATGTTCTCAGGTGATTAGACCATGGTAGCTGTTGCTCCTGTGATCTTTTCGATCTTTGAAATCCAAATATGCAAACACCTTAATTAAAAAAATTAATCAATCAATCAGGATTTTTCTTAATTTTTGTCACTATTTAAAATCATAAAGGAAGCAAAAGTGATAGAATAACGCAACTTAATTCCATAGACTGAGATTAAATGAATGCATGAAAGGTAATCAGCTGGCAGCTTCACTGATTTGAATTGAATCATTAAATTGTCTACATCAGCAACAGTGAGACCACTCTGAGATTCTGGCTTTATAGATTCAGTTTCAAAGAAAAAGCCACTTCTGAAAATGGTAAACAAGAAAAGTTTGACTGCAAGAACAAAAAGATTGGTCCGGGATAAGGCCAAGAGGGCTTATAAAGCCAGCATGACATAGTGGTCTTTTCACTCTCGCAGATACTAATATTTGGTGGGTACTGGTCAATGAAACTGCCAGTTGAGGACAAATAAGAAATCCATCACTCAAAATAGAAACTCTGATATACTCTTGTGCATTTGTGCATCTGGGCTGTCTTCTCTTTCAACTCTAGTTAGACTCTCTCTCTCTGCACTATGTGCATCTTTGAATGAAATTGTCCATTTCTTGGCCATTTCATGCATGGATAGCTTTCACCTCACAAAATAACAATTGAATGAAAAGTTTCGAGAGAAAGCTGTTGTTGTTTCATCCTATTTTAAACCAAAATGGAACTTTATAAATGCCAGTGTGCTCAATAACATTGCAACTGACAGATAGACATTTTTTAACTTGTCTGCTATGGTGATTATGATGGGAGTGACTCTCTTCAAAAAAATATTTATTAGCATTGCCAGTTATGAATGAGGTGACGCAGTGCTGTTAGTCTGGCTGCAGGGAAAAAAAAAAAAAATATATATATATATATATATAATATGGCAAGAAAAAAAAAAAAAAAAAAAATATATATATATATATATATATATAATAGGCTATTCCAAATAGTTGAATAGTTCTACAGTCCTATTGTTTGCTTTGTTAAATACATACAAAAACAACCCCAACCTCATATACAACATATACAACCTCAGACTCTTCTACTGCAAAGCCATGCTGTTGTGATGGATGCAGTATGTGGTTTTGCATTGTTTTGCTGAAATATGCATGGCCTTCCCTGAGAGAGATATTGTCTGGTTGGGAGCATATGTTGTTGTAAAACCTCTATGTACTTTTCAGCATTGATAATGCGTTTCCAGATGTGTAAGTGCCCCATGCCATAGGCACTAATGCAATCAGAGAGGTAGGCTTTTTAACTGTGTGGCGGCGTCTCGGTATCCTGTTCACATATGCCTTCTTTTTCACATGATACAGCTTTAAGGTGGATTCACCGGGGGGGGGGGGAGTCCCTCTCCGTTTCATACAACGGAGAGGGACTCTCGCTGACATAAGCCAGCGTTTTGGGAACTTAGATCAACTTAGCTGATCGATTGTCCAGCATAGCCAAACTGATGTCAGCGTTTGGGATCGACCGATAAAAACACCAACGTTTGACTCATGTCATTTCATTCTGGATTTTGAAACCAAACAGTTCACATCAGTGTCATACAAGAAAACCTCAACATTTCACAATGCCAGGGCATTAGGAAGGCTTTTGCACACCAAGTAGGTTGACAGGTGCGGAGGAGAGGACCGAAGGTCGGCAAAATCAAAATGGAAAAACAGGCAGAGAAGACAGTGTGCGGGAGTTTTTCCATTTTGACTATGCCAGGGCGTCCAAGGAAGAAGAGGATTTCGAAGGGCGGCACCACATATTTATATTTAGAGAAACAAAATGTTGCGTTGCACAGCGAGACCAAAATAATACCGACTCACACACAAGTGTTTTTGAAAATGTAATTTTAAAGTTGGCGAAAATGAATGGCAGTCTACGTGCAAATTTTAATTCCGGGTGTTTAACCCCTGGAAAAGATGCTTCACTTGAGCGTGCCCTATAAGCCATCTAGTGTTCTACATAACTATGGGGAGCACTGACAATCTGGCTGCTAATCTGCTGTATCTGGGTGCTGTTGCTGATGCTTGCGAAGGCCAAACCCCCGGTGACCGATCCCAGTCGACATCACCCAGGCCAGATGCCCCCCCCTCTCTGGCAGCAATGTCAAAAAGGGACAGGAAGATGTACCAACTCAGGAGGTACGTTTTTTTTTTATTACATTCTATGTAGAATATGCTTGTACACGGTTAGAAGACTAGGATCAATTTGAGACAAAAAAAACCTCGTCAGAATTGACCCAACTTTTTAGGGTATAAACACGACGTACCCAAATAAAACCAAGGCAAAATTTGACCCGAAAAAAATGGGTCAATTTTGACATGGTTTTTACGGATCAAAATACGTCTGCTTTTTTGGATCAGTTTTGACGAGGTTTTTGTAGATCAAAATAGATTGGAGCATGGCAATGACATTTTTAACATTGTCAAGGAGAAATGCATATTTGTCCATAAGAAGGTGACTATCCATGTGTGGCAGGCCAACGGAGGGCCCGGGCAGGGATTTGAGCCTCCAGACTCCCGGGTAATAGTCAAATTCACGGACCACATCACCAAAGAGCCAGGCTCATTGGCAAGGGCACGTACTTATTAGGCGACATTTCTAGTGACAGGACCCTTCAACTGTCACACATGGTACAGACTATAAGGAAAAAGATGCTATTTTGACTGGGTTTTCTCCTGATGAAATTGTTGAGATTGGAGAAATTAACAGCATTATTTTGAGTGCCACAGAAAACCTCTTCTTTGTGGTTAGTCTGTTTGATGTTTTGGGCTTTGATCAACACTTCCATTCATGGAAGATAGTGAGAGTGAGGAAGCCAAAAGTTGCTGTAATACCACATAGCTCCTTAATTGATCATCACCCTGTTGGCATTCATTATTCATTTGGAGATTGCTACTCATTGTATGCCAACGTGAGATACAATGTTGTATTATCATTCCAAGACTAACCGGGAGTAGCCAGACATAAAGACACGAAAGGCTTCAGTTCCCTAGCACGAAGGATTCTGTAGGCAAGCGTGACAACTCTTTGATTGGCATTTCCTTAGAAGCTGGAGAGTATGCGTGACAATGTTGACCCAAACTGTTTGACAGTTTTTATAATCAAATGTGGCTATCTTTGATTGTATTACCGATAGTAAATTTGTTCACAGAAAATGCCTGTTTGTTGTCAACCTCACAATGCCAAATGATGTAACTTTATTATTTCTGATTGTAAGATTATTTTTTGAGGTAGTAGATTTTGACCATCAATTCTTCGACTAGAATTTTAACTGCATTACCAGTTACATTAACAACCCCATATTTTAAGTCAAAAAATGACTTGGTTTTCATTCTTGAAATACTGATCTACTTCACTCCAGTTTTTGAGCCAATTTTTTTGGGTTAACAATACACAAAAAATTTGGCTCAAAAAATTGACTTGGTTTTTTTGGGTCAAAATCATAGGTTGACCCAAAAAAATCTCTCCCCACAAAAATTTCAACGCTTCGACCCAATTATTTTCGGTCGAAAATGACAGACGCAAAATTTTTCACAAGGATTTTTTGGGTCAATTACCCTTTGACCCAAAAAAGGATATCTGACTGACCCAAAAATTTTAGCAGTGTACATTTACCAACAGAGGGCAACTTAAGCAAACTAAGCATAACTGAGGGGAACTTAGCACAACTTTTACAAACAGTTCTCAGCGTTCATTTCCAAACGTCGGGAATTTTTTGGCATGTCAAAAACCTCCAACGAACACGTTCGCCAGCGTTCACCGACGGTCACCGACGGAGGCAGCGAATGCGTCGGTAAACGTTGCCCAGTGTGGATCCACCTTTAGCGTGCATGGGTAGATTGCACGGTGAACTGTGTTCACAAAAAATGATTTCTGGGATTGATCCTGAGCCCATGCAGTATTCCAGTGCAGAACCATGCCTGTTTTTAATACAGTGCCGCCTGAGGGACCGAAGAGCACGAGCATCCAATACTGACCTTTGGACTTTTTTTGGACTTTGGACTTGGAAATTTTTACAGATTCTCTGAATCCTTTGATGAAATGATGTACTGTAGATTCAAATGATTCCCAATTTTACATTGAGGAACATTTTTCTGAAATTGGGCCACTATTTTTATTCACAGGTTTTTGCAGATTTGTGAATCTCTGTCCATCTTTACTTCTGAGAGACTCTGCCCCTCTAAAATGCTCTTTTTATACCCAGTCATGTTACTGACCTGTTGCCAATTAACCAAATTAGTTGCAAAATGCACCTCCAGCTGTTTTATCAGTACCAGTCACTTTTCCAGCCGTTTGTTGCCCCTCTCCCAACTTTTTGAGATGTGTTGCTGATATCAAATTGAAAATGAGCTAATATTTTTCATGAAATGGTAAAATATCACACTTTCAACATCTGATATGTTTTAAAAGTTGGATTTTCCTCTTTTTTCATTGTTGTCCTATATTATTTAGAAAAGAACTTAATTTATTTGAAGCTACACACATCTTAACCAGGGGTGCCAATAATAATGGAGGGCGCTGTATAATGTTGGTTTATGACATTTGCAAATCATTGCATTGTTTATATTGACAATTTACACAGCATCCCAACTTTTTTGAATTGGGGTTGAATATTGTATATATGCTTTGCTGTGACAATGCTTTTCTACTTCTTGTTGTTTTATATCCATATTGGTCGATCTTTGTGGGAATCAAAGCCCTCATAGATGAGTAAAGGTTTCAAGCACATAAACAAATAAATCATGATTTGCTCCGGATAGGTCCAGTGAATATTATACAGTATTTACATGTCTTTTTTGCGCTTAAATGTGCTGAATCATTACAAATATAAAATATTCATAAACCTTAAAAACCTAGTGCATGCAAGGTTTGATATTGCAATGCTCAATTTGACTTTAATCAATGTCATGATCTGGAAAGGAAGGTAAAATCTGTGGTCAGGAGTGCCCAGTTGATCAAACCCTTTTCACGATGAATTTCGATTCAAATTTAGTGGGTCCACTGGGTTTCCCTTTTGAACATAGCGAATCAAGTATTAAGTCAGCATTTCATCAAAACATTTTGCCTGTGAATCACTTGTTTTTTTTTCTGCGCTGTTACTGGTGGCAGATGCTTGCTGAAATGACTCAGATGTGGCTGCATTTTGGCCATAAGTATGAGAGTCTTGTACTTGAGACTCCAGACTGGGAGTCTAGTGCCAAACCCTCTATGCTCTGCACCTCAATACATATGCTGCCTGTCCACCTATTCCCCCCCGCACCCACCCCCAGGCTACCCAAAAAAGACACAGCAACCATAAGTACAATTTTGCCCAAAACACGAGCTTTAATGCTGTAGGCAGCCTTTAGGTGCCCAGAAACTCGTCCAAAGTCTCAGAGCTTGTTCAGCCCAGTTATTTAGGGAGTTGGATCGATCCATGTAATTGTACTCTGTTGTCCCCAGTGAAAGCAGACGATCAGAGTGCCTGTACTTTTTTCTAACCTCCTTTCCTTGGTAAGAAAAGAAAAAGCCTGTGACCACAGTGACCCTTTCTGGATAAGGTTGAGAATCTCTTCAGTTAAGCCACACATTCTGCTGAATTTTGCTGTCAACCAAGACTTAATTAAATCAATTGCTGCAGTTGATTACACTGCTACCTTACTTCAATCTAACTTGACTTTGTAGATTTGGGCTGATCCAATGGGTTGGAACAAGAAGATAGGATTCCATGCTGCCATCGTTTTTAAGCCCGAGGCCTATCCAGAAGCACTCAGTGCTGGGAATCAGAGATCTTGGCTACTTCTCAAGGCGTGAACTGCACCCAAGTTTGGCTGCATTTCCTGGCTACGAAGTTATTGAAGGCTGTTCTAGTGTGAAGGCTCCATTGAATACAGCTGAGAATTGCAGTCTTCATCTCAAGGATTTCGAAGGACAGACAAGGTATATGCTCTGCAGCCATATGCATCTCACAATTCTTTGTTGACACAAAAGAACCATTAAAAAAAGAGCAGTGAATAGCGCATTCGCTGCGGCTCCGGTACAATTCCTCATTCAATGTAAATCAAAACAAAATATGTAATAAAGAACCTTGGATGTGCTTTTCTGTATGCATGGCACCAGAGGCATTTGAACAAGGTTAAAACCAGAAAACAGCCTTGCACAAATGTGACAGTAAAATGTTTGTCTGCTAATACTTCCAGTAAGTGCAGATAGCTTGATAACTTGAAGCACTTGGCTGACGAAAAGGGTATATAAAATTATATAATAATTTTATTCCCATACTGAGCAAAGAGTGTGTGTGTGAACATTGGCATTTCCAATGACACAAACATCCAGTCTAGTCTTCTATTTCGAAGCCCTCATAGCCTTCTTAGTGCAGTATACTGAGGAATGTTTGACATATCCATGAACTTCCTGTTCGACTGCATAGATGAGGGCTGGTTGCGGTGGTAGAGACTTTCACTGGAGACGCAATTTAGAACGAGACACTTATCTCGCCAAGCCCAATACAGGAATCTTTCTGAAAAGAACTAATAACTACTAATGGAGTTCCCCTTGCGCCTCCCTGCCCCCAACTGTCTTTCCAGTATCCATAACCATACATTACCTCACCCAAACAATGTACAGACTGATGCAGGCCGATAAAGTATGTCTGGGGTTTCTTAATTAGCAACAGCGTGCACTAGACTTGCTGAGGAATTGTAGATAAGCCGCGGAGCCCTCTTCCTTTTTTTTTTTTTTGACCAGGGCTCAAAAAGCAAAAGTCCCGCCAAGCATTTCTTCAATTTATGAACTCAACCAGCCAATTAAATACATTTTTTATACCCCCTGGCTGAATAATTGTGCAAATTAGTAAATCCATGTGACTGTATTTGGGCGGATCTCCACTCCCTGAACCACAGTTTTCCATCTCTGGGGCTGTTTTTTTTTTTGCCTTAGCTGCCACATACAATATCCCTATATCCTGAAATAATTTTTTCTTCAGAGGTTGCAGAGCCCTTAATTATTGTTTTGCACAGTGTTTGGCTGAGGCGACAGATGGCATAGCTGATGCGACCAAACATCACCCTGCTTCACCTTTGAGTGTCGAGAAAAAATCTGTACCTTCCTTGTCAGTCAAAAGAGAGTAGAGTGCAGCCCGATTTCACCTCGAGGGTTTGATTGAGACTCTCTTCATCTCGACTTCATCAGCTGAAACCCCCTGAACCAAAATCACTCTTTAAAAATGGTAACTGTTTGTATAATATTTCTGGTTGCATTTTGCACCAGTCGATATTGTCTTGAAAAGAGACCCCAGGCTGTTCATGTAACATATATTCCAAAGATGTTTCTTAAGTTTGACATCTGCTTCTCACTCTGAACTGTGGTCTGTACTGTTTCTTTATCTCTTTTGAGTCTTGAATTTATTCCCAAATTATTAATAGGTGATGTTGAAACAGATCTGCGTTTACAAAGCTGTGAAGCTGCAATCCAGCCTCCCCCTCTCCTGCAACACCTCCTTTAAAGAGAAGCGTACCTGAAGCAAAAGTCTGTATTTTAAATAGTCAGATCAGAGGACAAAAACATCAGTGCTGAGTGCCTATTACATCCGATTATTTATTTTTGCAACGTCCCCCGCCTTCCAGAAAAATCTGCAGCACTGATGCTAATGCAATTTAGCTTGGATTCGTTAGCAGTGACATAGATATATTACGCTTAAAAGTATGGGGTGTTTTTTTTTTTGTTATGGAAAAACAATCTATTCATTTTGTGATACGGGTAAGATTTATTCAGCCAGATAGGGACATATCCTCCGAAATATTTCTTTATGCTGCTGACATGAATCAAACCTAAAAGAGGGGAATTATAATAATAATAATCATGATCATAATTAAAAAACTGATCATTTTAGAATGCAGTTCATTATTAGAAACAAATTAAATACAAATTCAATGGTTAGTTCATGTCCTGTGTAAGGATGTGCGTGTCTGCTCATTCACACTCTACCTGTGATTTTACATTTCCGTGTGTGTGCGTGTGTGTGTGTGTGTGTGTGTGTGTTTGGTGAGATGGTAGCAGCATGTCAAGTATATGGCCATTTCTGTAGGTCACGTTGTTGAAAACCATTGGACAGCCTGCAGTTCCACATAATGCATTGATCATTTTCCCCATTTTACTCTTTCCCTCATCCTAGAACTTTCTCTTCTTCTTTCTCTCTCTGTCTTTCCTCTCATTTCTTCCTTCCCTCTTTTTTTATTTATGGCATAGCAGATCTACCAACTGACTAGACGTCTTGAGTGTGGAATAATTTTTATCGATCAAGAAAAAGCATTTGATCAAGTTAATCATGCCCACAGGTATTTGTTTCAAGAGCTGAAATGCTTTGGGGTTGGGAATGTTCTGTTTCATAGACAGACACAGAATAGGGGGTGTTGCACTTTGTACATTGCCCTGGAGAAGAGCATCAGCTAAGTACATGCAATGTTATGTTATGGGGTCCAGCAAACCACGAAAGAGCCATATGGAGAAAACTTGGAACAGTCATAAACCTTCCCAGGAGTGTCTAACCTATCAAATTCCTCCTATTGCGCATCAAACAATCATCCAGGGGGTCAGAAAAAGAACCCAAATTAACATCTAAAAAACCACAGGTCTCACTTGCTGCAGTTAAGGTCAGTGTTCACAATACCACAATGAAAAAGAGGCAGGGCAGAAATGGCATCTTTGAGAGAAATGCAACCGTAAAACCACTGCAGGCCAAAAAAAAGGTTCTTCTCACATTTGCCAAAAAAAAAAAAAAATCTTTGATGACCCCCCAAGACTCACGCGCATAATATTCTGTGAATTGATGAGTGCAAATTGGAACTTTTTGAAAGATATGGGCCCTGTTACATCTAGCATAAAGCAAACACAGCATTCCACGAGAGGAACATTATACCACCAGTAAAACATGGTCAGGGTAATGTGATGGTCTGGGGCTGCTTTTTAGCTCCATGACCTGGGTGACATGTAGTATTTCATGGAACCCTGAATTCTGTTCTCTACCAGAAAATCCTGAGAGAAAATTCATAGCCATCAGTTTGCAACCTAAAGCATAAGCGCAGCTGGGTTATGCAGCAGGATTTTTATCAAAATCACACAAGCAAGTCCATCTCTGAATGACTCAAAATAGATAAAATAAAGGTTTTGGAGTTTCCAAGTCAACTTGAATCTGATTAATATTATATATTATATTGGTATTATAGCATTTCCTTACACAGACAGTTCATACTTTAAAACCATCTAAAAACAATTCTGCAGAGTGAGTTAAAATTCCTCCAAAGCAATGTGAAATACTCATTGGCAATTATAGCAAATCTTTGATTTTCACTTCCAAAGATTGCCTAACTTATTAGGTAAAGGGGGGCAATTATTTTTTTACATGGGTGATATAGGTATTGAATATTATTTGGATGCTCTGAAATAATAAAATATGACAAATATGCAAAAGAAAAAAAAAAGAAATCGAGAAGGGGGCAATTGCTTTTCACAACACCGTGTCAGCAGCCCTGTTAGTTCTGTATTATATTTTTATAATTGTTGTCATAGCCACATTTGACAGGGTGGTGTTTTTACAAGTATTAATCCAAATTTATTTTCAGTAGTAGCAGTTGTAGTACTATTCATATCAGTCGTGGTCTTACTCGCAGTTGCAGTAGTTTTAGAAGATAATAATACAAACTTCATGGTGCTTGGTGGCATATGTGCCAGAATATTACCCCTGCTCACATATTTGTCAAAACTAGTGATTGAAAAGTATGAATTTATAAACCACATTATGGGGTGAGCAACTGACAAAACTTCAAGCCCTATAATTTGCTATACTTCAATTCAAATGGCTCATTTCAACTGTTAAGGCCATGCTCCAGATACCTATTGCTCTCATCTTGGGCCATCGTGGGAGTCTTTTATGGCAAAATTGAGTAAAACTCACAGACAAGGATTTTATCCTGCAGGAGGCATCTATAGTTGAGTGCATTCATTGCCAGCCTGGGGAGATGTATTTATAAACATGACTCAAAGGAAATACTGCCACCTGGTGGCTATATACCTTTACAGCTTTCCAATCAGGCCACGAGATTTAAGCCATCTCGCCACATTGAACATCAAACAGATATGTCAGCCCCATATTTTGTATCTGGTTTCAGCATGGCTATTCAAGATGAAAGTTAAAATGGCAGCAGAGACACTGAATTTTAATCGGGCATGTAAACTATAATCAAGGTTGCAACTGCCATGAATCCATTCACTCAGAAAACGCCTGAGGAAGTCTTATCTTATTCCATTACATTACAAAAGAAATTCAAAGTATGGTTAGGTGTATGGTGGTAAAGGGTCTAGCCCATAACTTCATTTATTTATTTATTTAGCTCTATAAAGATATACTCATATGTTCACATTGCTGATATAATGTTGTCATAGCGATAAAGTTTCACTAGGGCGCTAACCGGCTACATTTGGGTGAACAAATCCATCGTATTCATTTGATTTACATTGGCAAGTCCTAATTTCTGACAGAAACATAGACTAAGACTGAAAAAATAGTTAGAAATAACAGCATATCTGTTTTCATACATATGAGGCCAACACACGCGCATGATGGGGTAGATGAACATCTACATACCCAAATGAAGAAACTAGAGACATGAAAAAAAATCTCCTCAGATTTTTGTTGATGGATGTAAACCTGTAAATCAACTTTTTTTTCCAACTTTTTCCAAAAACCTGAACTGAAAAGATGACAGATGCCTAAAAATGTCTCAACGGAGGCTAATGGCACGTAATCTTTTGGCTTCTCAACGAAAACAAAAGTAATATGCGATTTTATCCCATAAACAGTAGCGGAGCTACGGGGGGGGGGGGGGGGGGGGGGGGAAAGACACGTCCCTTTTAGTCCTGGCTCGATCTCAATCATTTTGCTTTATTGACGTCTTTTCCACTTATCGTAATTGGCAACTGAAGACACGGTTTCTCACCCTATGTGATCTAACAGAGATGAAATCATGGGCTAAATTCAGAGCAGAAAAATAATTTACTTATCAATTGGCCAATGCTTTGCGTGATTGAACTGGTCCGTGTTCCAATGAAACGTGGACTTTCACTCTCGGTATTTCATGGGTTGATTTAAAAAAAAAAAAAATTAAATAAAAAAAACACAGTGGCACTCGGCAGTGAAATAGCCTAGGTTATAAAATGTGTGCGGTTCAAACCATTTGCGTGAGAGTCGACAGGTAGGCTATGCAATTTTGAACGATGTAGATTTAAGTACAGTAAATATGCGTCCAGTTGAATGATTGTCGTCCTACCTAACCCGGGAGAGCAAGCAGCACCTGTTAAGTGCGGAGCGCTCTCGGAGTGACCCTTTTGTTAATTAAGAAGATGACTGAGAACTGAGATGTCAGCATTTATAATTGTTTTAAATGGCTGTTTTGTGCAACCCAATTCTCTGTTTCACCACTGTACTGAATTTAACCCACAATTTAATCACTGTTAGATCGTATGTGGAGAGAAACCGTGTTTTCAGTTGCCAATTACAATAATTGGAAAAGACGGCAATAAAGGAGAATGATTGAGCTCTAGCCAGAACTACAGGGGACATGTCTTTGCCCCCCCGTAGCCGCGCCACAGCCCATTAATGATTAAAAATTGGTGTAATACAGCCATGTAATACAGGTTTGAGGCTGCACACATGTAATACAGCTTTCTCGCTTCACGATTGGTCAGATTCTGATCAATAGCAAACTTAAACCAATGTCTTGAGTAGGGTATAGCTGCAGTCTTGGAGGCTGCAGTTTCAGGACCACAGTTATATGACTGAATTTCTAGGACCCTAGTTTTATCTGTTCTCATCCTGACACCTCATATAGGGGCCCATTCTAACAAAGTGAACATCGAAAATAGACACTTTCTGTGTCCTTAGTTAACACCATTGTTAAAACAAACCCGCTAACCCTCCCAAACCCAACCTTAAACATCAAAATATATAACTCTAGGGTCCTGAAACTGGAGTCCTGAAACTGCAGTCTCCTCTACTGCACAAAAATAACACTGAATAATCCTGCTGGTAAGCATTAACCATCGCTAGTGTTAGCTTCTAGTTGGGGGTCTATTCAATTCAAAGTGATAAATAATTTGCTTGCTAGCAAGCTCATTCTTTTTGCCTTTGAAGTAATAACTTACACATACAATTGTTGTCGTAGAAACGTGAATTCAGTAATTTTTTTGCAAAAAGCTTTAACATGCTGGATAGTGAATTATTCCCAATCAACAGCGTTCCTTCACTGAACTACCAAATAGTTTTGTCCCTTTTAAGTAAATAACAGGTGCTTAAATTTATCTGACTTATTTCTGTCTTGCATATTTTCTCACAACATAGAGAATATATGCTTTATGTATGTATACTTTCATAAGAAGAAAAACATTTGGGGCAAAAGCACATCTTGAAAGATGCTAGTTGCCATGTTATTAATTTATTTATTGGCACTATTGTAGTTTTTTTATGTTTTTCTAAATTTTATGTGTCTATGTGTTGTTTTTGCTTTTATGGGATTTTATTTACAACATATTTATTTCTTTATTTTATGAGCTGCTGGACACAATAATTTCACTATGGGGATGAAGTATCTATCTATCTATCTATCTATCTTTATTTCAGTGTTCTTTGTACACAACATTTTCTCAATGTCATTTTTTGTTCCAACTTTTGAGGTATACAGTGCAATTGCAGTACAATTTGCATCATCTTGGGTCAAGAAGGGCTCCTTATTAAGCTAGCATGGAAAACTGTAATGAGAACTAGAATGGAAAGTTTGTGAACAAACTTCAAGTTGGCTTGTCAAAGCCAAACTGTTATTTGAATGATGCTAACAAGTCAAACAATTCAGACCACGAGTCTGAAAAAAAAAAGAAAAAAAAAAACAAGAGCATTCCGGGATTTCTGATCTCCGCCAAAGCATGGCATTGATGCAAATGCAAGATCTGTCTTTTGGGAAGATTTGAAGACCAACGCATGCGACAAGTTTAATTGGGATTTGTGTGTGTAAAGCAACCCATTCTCGTCTAGCAATGACGTCCAAGTGAAAACAATTGTGTCAGATCATTCATCACAAGAGCTTTCCTGGGAGGTATTACTCGATAAAGCTCCTATGATTTACCTATGCCAATTTACGGATGGCCGCTCCGAGGGTCCATCCGCCCTCATGGTTGCAGCAGGCTGCACAGAACCACACTCTGTAAACTCATCAAGTACTCATGAGAATCCAGATCCGGATCTGGATCATCACCAAAATTTAATGGAGTCATCCCTGGACCAAGATCCATCCTTGGTGAAAATTTCATGAAGATCCGTCCAGTAGTTTCCGAGAAATCCTGTCCACAGACAGACAAATAAATAAATAAAACGACCCGATCGCATAATCTCCTTGGCGGAGATAAATAAATAAATAAACCGACTCGATTGCATAATCTCATTGGCGGAGATAAAAAGCTTAGCCAATCATCACAAAGGGCAGGGCTTTGTCAATTATGATTTATTCCTTTCTTGAGTTCAACAACCCTACTCTCACTTTATGACTCACAAACCAATAGTAATGATTTAGGAAAGAAGCAAAGCCTTCCTGAATTCAAGAAACCCAACTGCAAACTTAATATTACAAGGAGTTTAATAATTAAGAAGGATGTTATATTGTTTAATATTAAGAAGAGGGGCCAGGATTTTCTTAATTCACCTGTGGTCTTTGCTTGAGTCTGACAACTCAATCTTCAACTCAACGATAATTGGTTCTGTAGTTATGAAGGATTTAATATTGACCAGCGGTGGAGGAAGTACTGAAGCTCAGTACTTAAGTAAGTACAGATAACCAGCAAAATATATACTCAAGTAAAAGTAGAAGTTAGTGATGCGCGGGTCAAGGTTTTTTAACACCCGCACCAACCCGACCCAACGTGACAGCTAACCCGACCCGCCCGCCCCGCTAAAACTCGCACTGATTTTCAACCCGAGCCCAACCCAACCCGACACAAAAAGGAGGCAAGAGAAAAAGAATACAGTGGGTCTGTGTGACATGATTTGCAATGGAAAAAAAAAAAACCGATTCCTCTGTCACGCTATGGATTTGAATGGAGCGCAACATACATTTGGCTTTTGGCTGGAATTCTTAATAGGCCTACAACGTTTAGGCGCTGTCTTTTAATTGAACCTTACCGTGATTTCTGATCTTTGCAACTAAACGAAATGGCATCAGGCAAAATATTGCAAACAGGCTGTTTTATTGGAACAAAATTAACATGACAGTGGCGCACTGGCGCTATCGCCTACTCTCCCATACAGTGTTGCGATATCCTGTCTACGAGGAAATTTAATTTTCCTTGTATATTTATTTCAAGATTGTTTTGGGGGGGGTTTTAGGGTATTTTTTAACACAGCTTATAATGTGGGCCTAGGCATATTATTTCCCAAACTATGCAAAAATAAAATCGCGTCAACAGTGCCAGGGTTCCAGCTATTACGGCGCGCTTCCTGGACACGGCCAGCTGAACTGAAAGTTCGCTCGCTTGTTGCGCTAGTTGCTGGGACGCAGAGAACTGCTTTGGCCACCATGGAGTTTTACACGATTATTCTTTGTCTTATGGTATGGTAATTAATTAGAGCAAGACTAAGTTTATGACCAGACATGCTCCAGTAATGACAAGTTACCTCTTCGTTTGGGTGATATGTGTATAGAATGGTGTTATAGAAATGTATATCTAAGAAGTGTCTTTACTGCCAATAGCAGCACACGCTCTGCTGTCAGAGAACACGTAGCTGATAAACGGAAGCACCTCAACAAGTTGATTTTATTTCTGAATAAGAATCGTGATATGCCTTTCACTGTAAAGTGGCGAAAAAAGTACTATAGTACTAGTACTATATAATATTTTGGTGCTGACTGCAGAATGATTTACAAGATGAGCGACAATTCAACCTTTAGATCCTTAGTCTAACCGTGGAGGATTAGGCCGCGCACCAGTGAGTGCGTGTACATCGAGAGTAGAAAGAGGGAGGGGTACAATTGGCATTCTATCCTGCTTAAGGTAGCGTTACATCGTTTGACAAGAGCATATTATCTAGGCTGTGTGTCTAGAGCCTTCAAGTGGCCGATAGCCTTTTATACTTTTTATTCGCAATTTCGTGGGAATTAGATGTCGCCACTGTTTGGCCCAACCCGCCCGCACCCGCTAAATGTTATTAAAATATTGACCCGACCCGCGGGTCAACCCGCGGGACCCACGGGTTCCGGGCCGATCCGCGCATCACTAGTAGAAGTATTGCAATAACAATCCTACTTAAGTAAAAGTATGAAAGTACTTGCTTTCAAATATATTTGAAGTACTAAAAGTAAAAGTACTTGCACGATAGCTTGTCTCATGATTTCTAGGCCTATATTTTAACAAAAAAATTATTTGGGGCTGTGTCTTTTTAATTCTTTAGATCATCCCTGTCAGATAAAATATAATCTGCAGAATTAAATTGTGAACTGTATCACAAAGTGTTATGATCCTGCTGTGTCTGACCATGTTTTTCTATGATTCTGCTTTGTCTGATCATGTTTTGATTTCGCTTCTGATTCCATGCCTTGTTTTGTTATTGCTTTGTTTGTATTCCTGCCATTATCCATTCCCTCAGTTAGATTCCGGTTCTGGTTTTGTTTCATGCCATGCATTGCACTTTGTCTCCCCTGTCTGGTCTCATGTCATGTGATTGCTCACTGCCCCAGTATTACGTGCCACACTTTCAGGTAATTTAATGGTTTCTGGGATTTCAATTATTCCGTCTAATCTCATTTACTTCCTTTGCTTTGCTGTTCTATCATTCCTAACCGTACTAACAGTTTGTTATTTTAGTTAAGGATACTAACCCAGACTAACATTGTTTAAAGTATTAACTTACTAACGAGCAATAGGGATTGCATAGCTGCACTTTACTAATTGACTAACGAGCTCTCAGTATTCGCCCTATTCTAGTCTCCACCCCTTGTCTTTACTCAGTCTACCTTGCTGCGTTTCAGTGGATCCTCTGCACCTGTTCAACTCTTTTCTGCCTCATTATCTGTGCACGTTAGAACTCCCTAACCGGAGCCGTATGTTTGTCAATAGGCTGTCTCTGTGATCCCTGTCCGCGTTTTGACTTTTGCCAATTTCATGCGGTTAGGTGCCTCCTCATGTTTGTTCCCTCTTTAATTAGTCTGAGCCAAATCACCTGTTCCCTATCATAGCATGTGGCTTCCCCTACGTGTATTTAAGCAGTCATTTCACTACCAGCCCTTGTCAGAATGTTTCCCTTGGTTTGCCTGTACTACGATCGTTTATGCCTTGTACTCTTCGTGATTCTCTTCTGACTGGACCGTCCCCATTTGAGATTTTGGCTTTGACTTGGATTTATTTGCATCTGTGTATTGAACCTTTTTTGCCTGCCCACGAGTTTTGTGTTTGCTGCCCTGTTTACAACTTGGATTATGTCCCTTGGATACTGATTTTTGGATTGTGGACTTTGAACTGTTGCTTCCTGCTCTACTGGGGTTCACCCCATTCTTAATAAAATTCAAGTTTTTTGGATTGCTTGGTTCTCATGTCTGGTTCCTGTGCATAACCTCACATAAAGGGTAAGCCTAATAAGTAAAGATGAACTATTAGTTCAGTAGTTACTGTACATACCTCTAGCACAATGTCTAATTTATAATAGTATATTTTGAAGTATACTGAACATAAATTCAGATGTAGTAAAACTTTACTTCAAGCCAACTTTTTAGTTCATGAAAGTACACTATGAAGTATACTGCAAGTAAACTTATCGGTAGACTACTAGTCCACTAGTTCAATACTTCAAGCCCTCTATAGTTTAATTTTAGTTTTCAACTTTCAGGGAGCTAAAAGTTTTTTTTTTTTGTTTTTAAACTGCTAGTATACTTCAAAGTCTTCTTTAAGCTAACTAAACATCGTACTCACAGCTTATGATTATTGCACCACGAAATATATTACTGTTGCTATTCAGATATTATTTAATGTAAGTAGACGAGAGTTTACCTCATGTACTCTACGAGTAGACAATGCTTAAGTGCATTCTGCTTTAATTTACAGCTGAAGGTCCTTTTAAGAATTTACAATGAAACACATAGTCAGGATTGAGAGCAAAATTGATCCCTTTACAAGTTAAAATTTCAAACACGATTGTATTGGATGCCAAAATATAAGAACACAGCAATGGCAACTCTTATTGAAATCCCAATTCAAAACAAAAAAATACCTTTTTCTCTCATATGGAACCAGAAATATGCTTAAAATATGAATTAGCAATGCCCTCAGCCAGACGAGTAGGTTGAAGGACTCAAGCAAAGGCTGATGAAATATTCCAAATGAGTATACTGTTGAGCTGTATTTTGGTTAATGGAGTTCTGTGTCACAGTCAAAAATATTACCAACCAAAGAAAAGATGCAGCAGTGCTGTAATATTTGAAAGTTGGTATATGCTGTTTAATCAATGATTTAATCATTTTTAAACAAGAGTGTGGACATCAAAGCCCTGCATATTGTACCTGTACCAAACATTGCTGTGTTTTAATTGAGATTAATTATCAGTTCAATCTAGCTAGCCATTATGTGCAGATTCACGGATAAAAGTACACAGTATTTTCAAGCATGAGGTTAAGAAGACTGGAACTTCAGCCTATCTGCTCTGGCATAGTGACAATGAAATGTCTGTACTAGTTTTATAACTAGCAGCCACACCATTACTTGATCTGCACCAGCTGTGTGGTTGAAGCTAAGCAGGTATGGGCTTGGTTTGTGCTTGGATGGGAGACCACCTATAGGAAAAATGGGTTGCTGCTGGAGGTGGTGTTGGTGGGCCAGTAAGTTAGGATCTTCTCTCTGGTGGAATAATACACAATACTCAAGTGCATTGATGAGGATGTTGTCTGTTGGATGAGATGTGAACCTGAAGTCCTGGCTGACTATGGTCATTAAACATCCAATGACACTCTAAATTTCCAAGCAGTATACTTTCATGAACTGAAAAGTTTACTAGAAGTATACTAGTAAACTAGCAGTATATCTGTAAGTTTACTGGCAGTATACTTAAATGTATGCTTTCATAAATTGAAAAGTATGCTAGAAGTATACAAATAGTTCACTCACAGTATGCAGGAAAGTTCACTTGTAGTGTACTTGCAGTATAAAATAAAACTTAGATGTGAACTAGATGCACACCTTGTTGACTTTGCTTAAACCTGACATTCACTTAAAAGTACACTTTAATAAACTTAAAAATGTTCCAATTTAGTCCGAGGAAGTATTAAATTAGTATACTTCCTAGTACACTACAAGTACATGTTCTATAGTGTACTTGTAATACTCAAGCATACTTAATAAAATGAACTTCAAGTTTACTACTTTTTGCTAAGGGTAGCAACTCGGTGTGTCATCTGTAACATGGATTACCACGTATAGCAGCACGAAAAATTAAACTTGAAATTTTCTTAACTGAATGCTTTTTGTTTTTACACATCCGAATCTTTCTCTACGTACCGAAACATCAAGGTAAGCCGAAAATGTATTGATTAACCCACATTAGACATTGGTGACTGTTGCATTCGGAATTCTTTCGCCCTTGCGTTTTTGGCCGATTATGCTGTCCACTGCCTCATACCATGAATATTTATCTATCTCATAACTTGAGCTGCCAGACTTTCGCAGGGCGTCCCGCACTTTGAAATATCGCAGCCGCAATTTTAGTTTATCACGGCACGGATCTATTATTCTGTGATAACCACTGAATGTAACTACTCACAAATTATTCCATAAATCTCTGAGTTTTTGCGTGTGGTATCCAGTTGTGATAGTATGTTTTCGTCTTCCTACATTTCCAGCAACCATTGAATTTCTTCGTTTGAATGGAGATATCTTTTCGCCGCTGCATTTGTTAGAAAGAGAGCGTAACACATAACATCTGATCTGTTGGCATTTATAATGCATTGTTATATCACATCACATGAGGATTTGCTCTCTCCTGATTGGTGGAGGCGAGCTCCGCCGGTCACAGTAAACAGTGATATTCACCTCGCGCAAGTGTGTGAGAGGTGAATATAGCAATCTGACGACCTCGAGCTAAAAGTAGTTGAGGCTTCCTTGCAGGAGCTCCAGACAATGTCCGTATTTTATGTCACTTTGTCCTGTGAGGAGCTTTGTTAGTTTGTCACCCTTCTCCTCTTCTTTTATATTTTCAAGTGCGGTCATATAAAAAAACAGTTATTAACTTAAGTAATTGGTGTTACCAATGATTTACCCACCTTAGACAAGTGATATTCAGCGAGCTGCACTTGTCCAATAAAATCCCTGGATTCACCTCAACTGAAGTTAATAATTCTGTAATATTAACCTCTTATAGTCATATTATTGTAATTTAACATCTTATTAACATTGCTAAGTGGTCTCTGAACTGTTAACGCATTTCCAATCATTGCTCAGAATTATCTGACAGGCCAAGAATGGATGTGTTTTATTCTATTATTAATAGTCATTATTAAGTCTTATTAATGTTAATAAATATCTTACTCAGGTTCATGAAGTATAATATAACTTGTTAACAAGTTTATAGTAAGTGCTTATAGTGGTGCTAGTAAGCAATGATGTTTATGTTAGATATGATTTTAATGTTTAATGTCTTTTTAATGTTAAAACACATCTTATTAATCTCTACTGTCTATAAAGATCAAGTAACTTGCTAAAAGTGTCTTATGAATCAGTAATAAATGTGTTAATTACTCTTGAATTATCCATGATGAAGTCTAAGTAATGTTAATAAACATTCATGTTTGTGACAGGTATTGAAACTTAAAGTTTTTAATTAGAGCCAATAAGTTCTTATAAGCAATGATAATATGTCAATTATGCTTTTATTGACACGAACAGAATTATTGATGTTTATACCTATAGGGTATAGGGTATTAAAGGGTCTTATAAGTGGCTTATTAACTGAAGAAAACCTGATGAAAAGTGTTACCTACAGTACTTAACAGAATACCGACAGGGAAAAGATACCATACATCACAAAACATCAACAGGAACTAAAAACAAAACAAAAGGCTAAAGACACAGTACATCACCAAATACCAACCACAAGGGCTTAGGTTTAATGCGAGAATTGGTAGGGACGTGTATATGATGTGAGCGCGCAAACATTTTTGTAAATCTGAGTGCAGATACTGCCTTTACTGTGTACAGAGATTATCCGAATGAGTGTTTCTCCGTTTTTTTAATTATGCTACACAAGGTGCCTCCAAAATTTTCATACAAAGATGCATAAACTTGCCACAACCTTAACTAACAGCTGCAAACCATCTCAGCACACTCATGAAACCCGCTCAGATCTAGTAACCTGGACCAAGTGAGTGGATATATAACCTTGTTAGCAAGCCAGCTGGCAATCCTCTCTATAAAGCATCTTAATTTGCGCTAATGTAACTGCAACCCAGATAAACACCTCAAAATGGACCACCGACTATGAATTGGACAAGCTGCAAACTGAGCGTTAATTGGACTGGATCATGTCAGATTTACGATTACGTGTTTCTTTCATTTACCCCACTGAGCCAAAGTTGGTTCGGACATTTTGACTTTCAAAGGTTATATTTGCTGAACATCATGAGACTTACTTTAATGCTTTCCCTGTAATTCCCCAGAGCATGTCATAATTATGACCTCACCTGAAGCCCTGATACACCTGTTTCCTCAACAGCTTGCTCCGTTCCTCTAGTTCCTGCATACGAAGTAATTAATTAATAATGGCACCTTCGCAGGATTTCTCCACTGAAATTCACCTCATAATTTGACATATCCACCTGGCTTATATTCACTACCACTAGCAACCTGATTACTAACCAACATTGGACAGAAAAAGGTATAGTTCGCTAGCGAACTGGCAAACATATTTAATTAACATCCGTTGACATTATTTTCTGGTAAAAACAAGTGTTTGCAACTAACATGGCATATCCCCCGCCGCCTCAATTTTGTGTCTGTTCGGGCGTACGGACGGAGCCCAAGGCTATATCCCCCGCTTTGCGCTAATTGCGCATCAGGGAATAACTAACTCAAGGTAGCTAGCAAGTTTTCACTTTGAGTAACTATCTGTTTCAGTGCTTGAATTGGAATAAAAAAGGTGCCAGTACTCTGAATCAGCAGCTCCGAAAAACCAAAACCGAACCAAAACCTTTCTGTGGAACCGCATTACACTCCGCCCCAACCCCAACCCAGCAGACACCACTGCATATCTTAACTATTATTACTTAAGCTCCCACATTCTCAATTTACAAGTAGATCTTTGATAATGTCATGAGAATTATGAATTTAATACCAAATAACTAACCTTCATGTGAAATATTATATTGGTGATATTGACAAAATTATGCTGAAAAAAATAAGACTAGCTACAACAGAACTACAGCTTTCTCAAAATGGTTGTCAAAATGGAACATGGTATGAGAATATTCCACTCAATAGAATTATTTTATTTGTAGTGTGTATAATACTTTTTACAGAACTCAGGCCATTTCTAAGTAAGCCAATTTAAGGAGGTGAACCAATATGCAAATAATTATTGACTGAGTGACAGTCCGATAGACAGGCAAGCCTACACAGGTTAATAATGAAGAATACAAACCAACTGAATAATGGACAATACATCAGTGTTTCACACAGGTTCATAGGTTACTTGTGGTGGTGGCTGTTCAAACTAAGTGCATCAAAAACATTCATGAGTGGAAAAAACCGTACCCACCCCACTAGATGCATTGTTTGAAGAGCCATTCGTTGTTCTTACAGGTATGAATTTGGGTCGTTGACCGGGGAAAATCGCTTTCGTTTGACCATGTTTGCACGCTTAAGCCAAGCAAACTTCCTCGAAACCGTACTGTGTTCTGTAACAAGTGACGACTAGCTAAATAAAGATTTTGGAAAGCTCTGTATGAACGTAAATTCGCGCGATGCGGTAAAATGTTGCATTTTGGGTAAACGTGTCTTTATAAAATAATATATAATAGGCTTGAATTTCACTCGCCGTCCTTTTGAACTACATTAGATCTAGAACAGATTTTTTTTTTTTTAAATATTGGATTGCACTCGTGCGGAAGACTGTATGGTTGTCTTGTGCATATAAAAATAAATCAAACGCTGCTTAAAAAGAACAAATTACCGCACAGACCATAATTTGCAGCAACAATATGCGTACCTAGGCGTGTCAAAAAGTGACGGTACGCTGTAGGGCGCCGTAAGAAGCTACGGTGCGCAGGGCCGTAAAAACCAGAGATGGTGGTACTCCGTAACGGTGAGAAGCGGCCCATTTCAAGCACTGATCTATTTCTGACTAGTTAGATCAGTTATTCAACCAACATTACATTTGGCATTCAGTCTGGCAAAATATTAGCAGCATGACTTAACATGGAGCGACGTTTTTTTTTCCTCACGCTCTCAGACAATGAAACTTCCACAAAAGTGATATATACCAAGGGTAATATCAATGCATGTCATGAGTTGGGCCATGGAAAAGTGCTATAGTTAGGCGATGAAGAAAAATCTGGAACAAATGCGAAATTACGGTTCTATTCTAACTTACGGGTGAGCCATTGCAAACACATAATCCAAGGTGGCGATCCAGTTCCGCATCACAAAACCCGCTTTGGACAAAAATAAATATTCATGACCTAAAGAGCGTGGCCAATTTACTTTTGACTTTTAGCCTTCAGATAGCCCCACCGTTTCAACCAATGAAATGCAAAATACATAAATAGGTTGCCTTGGAGACGTAGCCTCCACAGTTGGGTCTGATACGGCTTGTCTGGAAAGACGATAAGAATGAGTTTGCTGAAATATTGGCAGGGAGAATCTGGCTTCCCAAAATATTGGTAGGGACATGTCCCGACCTTCCATATACAATCCTACGTCCTTGACCAACCATGTAAAGACACATAACATCACAAAACAATGACAGGATAAAGGTATACTACATCACAGAGCACCAACAGGGTAAAGATACACTACATTACAGAACACCAACCATGTAAAGGCACATAAGATCCCAGAACACTGACAAGATAAAGATACACTACATGACCGAACACCCACCATGCAAAGACACACTGCATCAACAGCAAAAAGATACACCACATCACAGAACACCAACTAGGTAAAAATACACTGCAGCACAGACCAATACGGTAAAGGCACGCCACATCACAGAACACCAACAGAGTAAAGATACACTACTTCACAGAACAGCAACAGGCAAAAGACACTCTACATCACAGAAAACTAACATGATAAAGACAAACTACTTAACAGAATACCAAAAGGGTAAATACATACTACCTCACAGAACACCAACAGGCTAAAGACCCACAGACAAACTGCAAAAAAAAAAAAAAACAGGGTGAAGAAAGACTCCATCACAGAATACCAATAGGGTAAAGAAACACAAACAGGGCAAAGACAACCTAAATCACAAAAAAAGTCATACTTAATAATTTTGAGTTTGGGGCTTGGAATAGGGAAATCAGTCATGACCTTGGTAATTAACCCCTCCCCTGCTAAGCAAGCCACACCCACTTTCCAGTGCCTGAATGAGTGGCAACAAATTTGACTGCCCCAAATTTCAACCTACATAGAGGTCACACATTTTTATCAATTATTCACTAGAGCTGGTGGACTGCAACTTGAATTGAAAAAAAAAAATCCTAGGACCTTCACGTAGGTTGTCGCTAGCGCCACCTGAAGTCATAAGCGATGCCATTTCTGACACATGGAAATTAGCTCGGAGTTCCACCCAACAAAACGTCCCCAAACAAATTACAACTGTTTTCCAACCTTTGCATGCAAAACATCAATAATCAGCGAAAAAAGTTTTGGGACCTTTGTGCAGGAAGGAGAATAAGGGACCCACAGTGGGGTAGATGGGCTTGGTCACCCAACTGCGAGCCACGCCCACTAAAATCTTCATGGCCCCCAGCTGGACCTGCACCAGTATCTGCTTCATCTACATATAAACTTTCAATTTTGACAATAAAAAGTTTGGGAACTGTTTTTAAATTGGAGTTCAATAATCCTCAATTTAGCTCCAGTAAAATTTGACATTAACCCTTTCCTTTAATACATTTCAGTTAAAATCTGGGCACACATCTGGGCTTGTGCCTCACAAGGTTTTTCAGCTGTGTCTTTTGGCCGACATTCTGTTTCACACTTTTCTTATCAGGTGTCGAGTAATTTATAAATAGGCTATTCCTAATGTTCCTTTTGGTGTCGCCAACAGGAATGACCTACGTAGCTTGGCTTAAATCCATCAACACTGGTCTCTTTTACACATTATGACTTGTTGAGGCTAGTAGGGGCCTGTCGTTCATGGCAGTGGACATCATACATGATTTGGATGACTAAGAAACTACATGATATGTAAAACTCATTCAAAGTGCTTTTTGCCAATTTAATGATGGCTGTTTACTTTTGCATGCATGATGGAATGCACGTTTTCGATTTCAAATTTCTCTTTCACCAGACAGAGGCTGCATAAATTCGAAATGCTTTGTGAACGTGTATTGAAATGCCAACCTCCTTGTGACTGTGCGTTCAGGCACGACACGCAAGAGAGGGAAATCTAAAAAACATATGCCTTTATTGGAGTCCGGGTCAAAGCCAAAAAAACACAGGAATTGCCAAGCCACAATATGAAATTCAAGAACAGTGTCGACTACACAGGCAGGGGTCGGAACCAGTAAGACAGATGGGCAGAGGTACAAAAACGATAGAAAAAAAGTCGTAGTCGATGGGCAAAGCCAATGGTCATACACAGGGCATCCAAACACGGAACTCGTGGTCATACAAAAATAGGTCAAAATCCAGAAAGACAGAAACAGTACAAAAAGGGCAATGACAAGAATCAAGGTCGGACAATCCAGTAGAAGCGAAACCATAATCAATGGCATACGAGGCGCTCTGCACAAAGAAATATTGATCAACGTTCTGACAAGAGCTGTGAGTGAAAAGGCTCCTAATATACACACAGGAAAGGTCACATGCTATACAGGGATCAGTGGGGAATGAGGCTATTTACATCGGGAGAATCACATGAGGGAAACCCTAACCACGAAAATTGGCGAGAGACAAAATACATACGGGAATCACAGAAACAGCCTTTTACATTTAAACCGGTCCGGTCCAGGAGTTCTACGTGCACAGATAAGGAGCAGGAGAGTAATTAAGCACGTGTGAGAGTTTCTCGCTGAACACAAAGCAAAGGACAGGGAGAGCTCAGTAAGAGGCGGAGATTAGAACAGGGCGAATGAGGTAATTAGTCTATTGGTAGCGGTGCAACTTTACAGATTTAACTAGAGTGCTCTTTAAGTAAGTTAGTAATCTATATACATGGATTAGTTGTGTTGGTACAAAACCCAAAACCAGTGAAGTTGGCACATTATGTAAATCGTAGATAAAAACAGAATACAATGATTTGCAAATCCTTTTCAACTTATATTCAATTGAATACACTGCAAAGACAAGATGTTTAATGTTCAAACAGAAACTTTTTTTTTTGTTGCAAATAATCATTAACTTAGAATTTAAAGGCAGCAACACATTGCAAAAATGTTGGCACAGGGGCCTTTTTACCACTGTGTTGCATCGCCTTTCCTTTTAACAACACTCAGTAAACGTTTGGGAACTGAGGAGACCAATTTTTGAAGCTTTTCAGGTGGAACTCTTTTCCATTCTTGCTTGATGTACAGCTTAAGTTGTTCAACAGTCCGGGGTCTCCGTTGTCGTATTTTACGCTTTATAATGCTCCACACATTTTCAATGGGAGACAGGTCTGGACTACAGGCAGGCCAGTCTAGTACCCGCACTCTTTTACTACGGAGCCATGCTGTTGTAACACGTGCAGAATGTGGCTTGGCATTGTCTTGCTGAAATAAGCAGGGGCGTCCATTAAAAAGAAGTTGCTTGGATGGCAACATATGTTGCTCCAAAACCTGTATGTACCTTTCAGCATTAATGGTGCCTTCACATATGTGTAAGTTGCCCATGCCTTGGGCACTAATACACCCCCATACAATCACAGATGCTGGCTATTGAACTTTGCGCCTATAACAGTCCGGATGGTTCTTTTCCTCTTTGGTCCGGAGGACACGACGTCCACAGTTTCCAAAAACAATTTGAAATGTGGACTCGTCAGACCACGGAACACTTTTCCACTTTGCATTAGTCCATCTTAGATGAGCTTGGGCCCAGCGAAGCCGGCGGCATTTCTGGGTGCTGTTGATAAAAGGCTTTCGGTTTGCATTGTTGAGTTTTAACTTGCACTTGCAGATGTAGCGACAAACTGTAGTTACTGACAGTGGTTTTCTGAAGCGTTCCTGAGCCCATATGGTGATGTCCTTTACACACTGATGTCGGTTTTTGATGCAGTACCGCCTGAGGGATCGAAGGTCACAGGCATTCAATGTTGGTTTTCGGCCTTGTCGCTTACGTGCAGTGATTTCTCCTGAGTCTCCGAACCTTTTGAAGATATTACGGACCGTAGATGATGAAATCCCTAAATTTCTTGCAATAGCTCGTTGAGGAATGTTGTTTTTAAACTTTTGGACAATCAGCACATGCATTTGTTCACTAAGTGGTGTCCCTCGCCCCATCCTTGTTTGTGAATGACTGAGCATTTCAGGGAAGCTGCTTTTATACCCAATCATGGCACCCACCTGTTCCCAATTAGCCCGATCACCTGTGGGATGTTCCAAATAAGTGTTTGATGATTCCTCAACTCTCTCAGTCTTTTTTGCCACTTGTGACAGCTTTTTTGAAACATGTTGCAGGCATCAAATTCCAAATGAGCTAATATTTGCAAAAAATTACAAAGTTTACCTGTTCGAACATTAAGTAACTTGTCTTTGCAGTGTATTCAATTTAATATAGGTTGAAAAGGATTTGCAAATCATTGTATTCTGTGTTTATTTACGATTTACACAACGTGCCAACTTCACTGGTTTTGGGTTTTTTGTAGACTATGATTCAAAATACAAATGTTAGTAACTTAGTATTGTTAGTAATCAGAACAAAAAGACGAAGGAAGTAAACAAGAATCGAAGGAATTCATTTATAATCACCCGAAGTCAGTGGGCACGCAGACAGGGAAGACGGACTGAACCAACTAGATTACAAGACAGGTCAGACAAGTGCAATGGAACTGAGTAATGGAATGAACTAAAAACCTGAGTATTACAATAACCAAAAAGAATAAATAAAAGACAAAATCATGAACTCAGAACATGAACATGAACATGACAACAAGGCAGAATCACAACAATCCTGACACTGATGTCTTCCATGATCAACCCACGTTTTCCTTCTATCACACTCCCATTCCATTTATTCTTGGAACAAATTTTAGACACAGCTGACTTGGGAAAACAACATTGTTTGGCATTTCTGAATTGAATTTCTTACTTTGAGCAGTGTGATTATCCTTTCCATCTTTTCAATTGCCAGCCCTCTTGTTGTTGCCGCGTTTTGGCTGCATTAGCAGTCAGTAAAAACTTTGCTGTATCATTACTAGATTTACCTGTGCCAGGGGAGGGGAAATTTTCCATAGCAAACCTCTGCAATTTTCTTTCTTTGTCTTCATGTTTCTCTTTTTACTTTTTTTCTTGCCTGAATGCATCATTGGACTTTGCTAGCCACTTAATAAACATGAACATAAATGCAAGTGCCAATGATCACTAAACAGCGATGAACCTGAAGGTCTTGCTGCGTGCGCAATATTAACTTAAATATCTAAAGATGCAAATGAATGGTTGTGTTTTGGCATGTCATGTACTTGTAAGCCTTTCCTGACATATAACTATGCCCCCGATATCCAGCTTCTCAACCTGGTTTTGTGTCAAGTTGGAGAGAAAATGCATAATAGTCCTTGCAGTTGGTGGAAAATTGGAATACCTGTTGCGATCTGTCTGTATGCAAATTATCAGACCAAACGTGTGGAAGAAAATGAGCACTGTGTGCCAGAACTAGAGAACTGTTGAAATTTTTTTCTGAAAAAGATATTAAACCCCAGAACATTTTAATGTCACATCTGTGGTCGCACATCTTCAGGGGTTAAAAATGCAATAACAAACTATCTATAATATAGAGCTGTATTCTTTGCTGAAGCTAGCTGATTTATGCTCAGTCAGTGCAAACTGTCATGTGATAGGTTTAATTACAGTATAAAGCTAGCCCAAATTCGGGACCCTTTCATGCTAGTCAATGAGAGGAACAGAAATAATGTGTTTGGCCTACAGTCACAGGAAATGTCTGACAGACCTGGCTGTCAAGTGTTGAGATTTCTGGGTCATCAGTGAGGGGTCTTGGGTAATTTCTGCCTAAATCTATTCTAAGGCATTAGAAACAGCATACAAATAACACATAAAGGAGAAGAAAAACACTGTAACCATTGTAACCTCTCCACCAGCCCATCACCTCTGGCAGGCCACAGATGCACAATGCCACTCGCAAATGCGCAATGCATCTGCCCCGGAGGAATCTTCCGGGATCGATGGCACAGCGGGACTGGAGCTGGCAATCCCCTCAAGAGTAATCTGTCCTCTTGGCTCCTTCTTTTAGCACCTGTCCTTTTCTCTGCTGCTCTGATCACACTATTCAGGATTAGAGGGAGAGCGAGAGGCCAGAAAAGTGAGAGAGACGGACTAAGTAAGTTAGAGTGATGGACACGAAGGGACAGAGAGACTGAGTGAGGGCGAGAGAGATGGATGGAGAGAGGAAGTAAGATGACAGAGGAGACAAGACGTAGATAGGCAGAGAGACGGATTGAGGAAGATGGATGTAGAGAGAGGATGATGATGATGATGACTATTATTATTAGTAATAGTAGTAATAATAATAATAATAATAATAATAATAACAACAACAGTAGTATTTATTTATTATTATTTTTATTGTTATTATTGTTATTATTATAAAAGCACATTGTATAGGCATGGTATTTCCCCAAGAAATCCAGTGTCTTTTCATTTCCAGGACAAACATTTTTGCTGAATTTATTGACAGATTTTTGAAGCTGTCCAGGGTTTATGGTCACATAAATTTTTTTGAGTCTTTGTTTGAGAGATTTTGGAATTGTACCCAAAGACCCAATCACAATTGGAACCACTGAAACTTTCATATTCCATCGCGTTTGCAATTCTGTCTTTAGATCTTGATATTTTTCGATCTTTTCTTGCTCTTTCTGAGACAGACAGAAATCCACTGGTACTGCCAAGTCGATTATTTGACACATTTTCTTTTCCTTGTCACTAATTATCATATCACTTCTTGCTGCTATGACATGAGCTGTCTGAACATTAAAATTTCATAAGACTTTTTATTTGTTGTTTACAGTGACTGGTTTTGGCTTGTGTTCAAATCACTTACTTTTCACATCAAATCCATATTATTATTATTATTATTGAATGGGGGAGATGGACATGGGGTGAGAAGTATGGATAGAGAGCAAGAGATGGAAAGAGAAAGTGAGAGCCAGGAAGGCAGAGAGTTGAGGTTTTATGGGCTTTGCTGGTGCAGAACAGCTGTCAGTGGAGTATTTTTCCCCTCCAATTATCAGGCTGCACTGGTGTTTCTCAGCTGCACGTCAGCATTGTTCCAGTGCAGGTGTATGTTTGGTTTGAACAGCTCTGTCAGACAAGGGCTCCTACCAGCGCCTGGACTGAAAGATTAGAAGGGCCTTATTGAAGAAGCGGATATCAAATTGCTGGTGAATGTTTGCACCGGTGAGTTGGTGCCCTATTGTGGGCATGTATTTCTGTTTGATCATATATTCAGCCCTCATCAGAAAGAAAGATGGATTCAATGTGAACAAGAGAGGGGGAATGCAACTGTGTAAATATTGCACCTGGCACAAACCACCCACAACATCAAACCCGTTCTAAATCCTTCAGCCTAAATCTCCCACCCAAAATCTGTTCATTTCCTCCAGCCCTATGTGTTCCTCTAGCTCAAGCCCTATTTTACATGCGACTCTCATCCCATTAGTAGCTTCATTCCTTGTGTTTTTCTTTGCGGGGTATATTTGAGAGTAAGCCTGCTCCAGTCCCCTTCACCCGCTGCCTATTCCCAGCCCTGCACTCAAATGGAGTTCTGCCAGCAAAAAAAAAAAAAGGTCAAAGAAAAGCCAAACGTTTCAATGAATGCTGTGGGATGCTCACACAGAAAATAAACCAGGAAACAGGCAAAGCCCCCTCTCTTGTTCATGCTGCCACTATGCGCACTGGCTACCTGGGCCAAGAACATTTAGCCAGCTTTCAAAAATGGGGAAGATAAAATGCACAATTGCAGGAATCCAACAGCTTCATTTCTGAGGCTCATTTCCGGTTAATAAAAATGTTTGATTAACTATTGTGATTCAAGCCTGAAACTACTTGCCCTGATGACAAATTGGTCATTCAATTACATTAACAGCGACCCAGGAAAGAAGTAGATGGGATGTAGAGTGAACCAGCCGTTCTAAATCAATCTTGAAGAGGTACACTGGCTGATTCTTTTTCTCATATAGTAAAAAAGTTTTCATTAATTTTTAGACATTACTTAGATTTGAGTGCTGATGTTTATTACATACTGTACCGCTCAAAAGTTTGGAATCCCTTGCGATTTTTACTTAATCTCATGGAGGATGCTCAGATGAGGAATCACTAAAATGGGTTACTGTTACTTATAAATTAAAAACTTTTTATCCCAAATGCTTGAAATACTACATGAAACATTTTTAAAAATACATTTGGATGTTTGCTCCATTCAATTTACTACAATATAATTACACAAATAGCAACTTTGTCGACATTAAAAACCCAGCACATGCTTATTTCAGCAAGTTAACCATTTTTTGAGTCCAGTGTTATGGCCCCAATGTGTTTTGACATTTATGACAGCAAGGGATGACAGACAAAATTTTAAAACCCAAACAGATTTAGTTAAACAAAGACCAACACAAACCTACAATTTATACTACTGACCAAGATTGATAATATACAAGAAAAAAAAATATTTACAGTCCCCAGAGATGGGATGTTCCAGGTGAGGAAAATGCTCCAACACAGGCAAAAATCCACAAAAAGCTTCACAGGTCTTGAAAAGAGTGACAGATCTGGTCAAATGTATCCTTCTCCTTGCAATTTCTCCTACTACTTTACTCTCTCAATTTCTCTCCATTATATACTCTTTTACAGCCCCCTCCCACCTTTGAGACTTTTTTTATTCTCTGGGACTTTCCGTCTCAGACATGCCCAGGACATGCCCAAACCTAGCTCCAGACTGGGCTTAACAAAAAAAGGTCAATTCTGCCATCTAGTGGCTTTTTTCCACATTACAACAGAAACTGTCGTGAATCCAGCTGAATGGCCAGTAAATCATGCATGTCAGCATTTAGCTGTGAGAGCACAGAAATGTTACACATATTTATAAGGACAACAACACAGCTAATAAGACTGCCAGGCCACTTCATCAAGATATTTTCTGCTGCTTTCTAATAAAACAATGCCAGTAACGTTAGCCCTAGCATTTGAAACAAGCTAATGTTAGCTCGACTGCAACATCACAGTAACATCACATGCACTGCGGACTACTGTAACAATTACAAGACTCTGGCTATTCGAACAGCGAGTGTGCTTGTAAGCAACGTTCACTCGCTTATTTGCTGAGCGAAAATGAATTTATGCTGGTTAGGGCTGGGGTTAGCTTGGTGAGCATGTCAACAAATAAAGCAGGGGTTTACCTGTCAAGGAGAAAAGTCGCAAACTCTGCGTCAGTTTTTAATCCTTCCAGATCACGGAGTTCCTTCCACGGCTGTCAGACACCATCCTGGCCCTAATTGGTTCTTTTTGGACGGTCCGAACGATTCTTTTAAATTGCAGTAGGATCATTAGGTGGGTTTAAGGGAGACTTTTTTAATTACAGAGTACTAGTTTTATGTAATACTGTCTGTACACAGTGACAGTTTTTGCAAAAATGACAAAAAGTTACTTTTCTAAAACTTACCAACTGCAGCTTTAACTGCAAATGTATAAGGGTGCTCAGGCTGGCACCTTGTTTTGCAGCAAGCAACTGTGAAAGTTCCACGAATGCCATGTAGCTAGTTCGTAATGTTCAAGATACAAGGTACAAACACCCGCAGTGATCAAAGAAGATCAAGTGATACGAGCAGAGGATAAACAAACTTACTGGAATGGTAAATTTCCAATGATAATCCATGATGCCACAAACACAAGGTATTCTGTGAAATCTGTAATACTGTAAAGATATGGAGAGGCAGTCACAGCAAAAATTGCCCTGTCCGGTAACAAGTGCTGAGCAACTGTTCTTAGTTGCCACTGGATACTGCTGGAGTGCCTCAGGACACTACTCAACTGCCGCAGGACAGTGCTGAAGTGCCACAGGACACTGCGTGTCTGCCACAAGACACTGCTCAATTGTCGCAGGACATTGCGCAAGTGCCTCAAGACAGTGCTCAGAAGCTGCGAAGCACTGCTTGAACGCTACGAGACCGTGCTGAAGAACCGCAGGACAGTATTGAGGTACTAAAAACTGTAAAGTAAAATGGTATGTCTCGCAGAATTAGGCTACTTTTCTGTTTCAATTGTTGGTAGATAGTAGCCAACCTGACAACGTCACTTAATTTTCTTAGCATCTCAAGAAAGTTTCTACTGTGTCGCTGCCAAGGGCGAAACTTTAGTTTCAGAAGTGGGGGGGGGACACAAGTATGAAATATGAAAATAGATCATGTTTATTCCTTCCTCTCCTCATCAACAAACCAAAATCACCTAACCATTTATACGGCACATTCACCTCCTGCAGCGCAGAGCTGCTGCTTCTCCTCCCTATATCTCCCTTCATCACTGGTTCAACCTCATCTGATCACTGATTTGACAGCAGTTCAGGGGCTGGTCCATGAATTTTGGAAGGGGGGGCACAGTCCCCATACAAGCACCAAAAGCTCGAAGCCTTGTGGGGATCTGGTGGAGATCTGGGAACCCTACCCCAGAAAATTTTGAAAATTAAAGTGCCAAATACACATTTTCCTGCCGTCTGGGAAAAAAAATTCTAGGACTGTGGCGCTCCATAAGATAATAGTCGTGTCCAACTTAAGAGCCCGGAGCCTGCTGTAGCTATACATTGTCCACCCTGTGATACCTTACTTGGGTGTCTTTGTCTACTAGCTTTTAGACAGGGGCTGTTTTTGAAAGAAAGTTCAATGAAAATTTCTGTGAGTCGACATGTTTATGTTGCGCATGGGAGAGACACATACTTGAAGCCCTGCCTGGAACTGTTTGTTCCAGAAGGCCTGGCTCTGCCATTACATTATGAATTGGTCCATAAATATTTGGACATCAACATTGCTTAATTTTAATTGTTATTACACAGAATATTGGAGTTGACATTAAAGAAGGGATACTACTTCAAAGTGCAGACATTTTGCCTAAATTTTTCAATTCCGCTGCACTTTAAGCTGACTGGCTAGAAGTATTGGTGACAACGTAGCGCGACACTTGCTGACTGTCTCACGGCAGTTGGGATAGTGGTCTGTGGCGCTCACTGACTGTCCCACGGCGGAGGGGAGAGTGGTCTTTGACACTCACTGACTGTCTTGCTGCAGTGGGGAGAGTGGTCTGTGGCACTCACTGACTGTCCTGCTGCAGTAGGGAGAGTGGTCTGTGGCACTCATTGACTGTCCAACTGCAGAGGGGAGAGTGATCTGCGGCACTCACTGACTGTCCCACAGCAGAGGGGAGAGTGGTCTGTGGCACTCACTGACTGTCCTGTGGCAGCGGGGAGGCTAGTATGTGACACTCATTGACTGTCCTGCTGCAGTGGGGAGAGTGGTCTGTGGCACTCATTGACTATCCCACTGCAGAGGTGAGAGTGGTCTGTGGCACTCACTGACTGTTCTGGTGCAGAGGGGAGAGTGGTCTGTTGCACTTGCTGACTGTCTTGCCGAGGTGGTGAGAGTGTCCGGCGTCAATAGCAACAGTACAGTACAGTTTCGGCTCTTGCAGCTGCTGAACATATACATGCCTCGCTCCCATCCGCAATACATGACTAGGAGTTATACTGAGCTTTTGTACGAGACTGCTTTTTCTGGCTGGACTGTACTTAAACAGTTTAGACTGTAATTCTGGGGTTAATGTGGCAGCCACCCTTTTTATTGGTAAGCAAAAACAAATGGTGAACTATTGCACTCTAGATGTGCCTGAGCTGCAGACATGGCTGGGTCACATAGGGAACAAGAGGCTTTCACATGATATTTTAAACGAGATGATTGAAATCTGTTGCTGTTGATGGCTGATTGATTGTATTTTTCACCATTTGCTTCCACAAGAAGTCTGTGTTTTTTTCTGATTGGCCGATGTTTATTTTCTATGGCGCTCAAATGATTGTGGTGGAAATATGGAAATTTGGTAGGTTAGATACCAGTGTTTACATTTTAAACTCATTTATTAATATGAAGCAGTGTCAATGGACTATCTAAAATTCAGTGAAATGTTTGATAACTGCCACTGAAAATTGTCTGAAATAGAGCTCTGGGATTGCATAGTGGTGGTTAAGAGGGTTGGCCATTCCAGGTATTTTGAATACATGTACCTGCCCGCTGAAAAAAGAAATTAGCACATAGTACATATGCTCTGATTACAAAAAAAATGTAGGCTTAGCTTTGATTTGCATACAGTGGCTTGATGTCATTATTGTCATTGAGCCTTTCTGAAGCTATTGCCTGGTGAAATCAATAAATTTAATCTTATGAAAAAGACTGTCCTCTCGCGATATATGACAGCCCTATTAGTCACTCAGTCTTAGTGCTGGACCTACATTAAATCCTGGATGATGGATTGTTTTCCATAACTAAGTTAGGGGAAAATTCCAGTTATGTATAATGTGATACAATTACAATTACAATTCTAGTTAGGTCCAATCTGATTAGCTGAAGTGTGGCTCAGCGCAGAGTTGGTACCACAACTCCATTAGGAAAAATAAGCGTGCGACCTAGACATCTCCAGATTAGGTCTCAAAAAAGGCAATGGAGTTTTAAGTAAGCATGAAACAATTTCACAAAGCTCAGACTGCTCTTTCTGGCCTTAATACTGACAAGAGATATAAGATGTACTACTGTTCCTCATCTTTTGTATTACCACAGAAGAATCTTCAAGCTTATTTACTGCTGATGATACAGCATTGCCCGTGTGTGTATGAGTGAGAATAGGGATGTCTGTAGGCAAAAACAAACGTGAGCACATGAAGGCACGTAGACCCAGAGAGGTTTGGACCTGCCTCAGTGACTGAGAATCCAGCAAGCATTCACTTTTATCGCCATATGGACATACGCTCGTCTCATGAAAGAGCTGTGGAGGCTTTGATGTCTCTTGGAAGGAGGGATATCGACAGATCGCTGCTCAAAAGACGATTCTACAGAGTCTTTGTGTTTGGAGTGCTATTGAATATCTTCAAAGTCACCCGTCTTCTTGAGATCAAACTTAAACCTTCCTCTTTTTCCCCACCTCACTGTAAAAAGAGGCATTCACCAGAGCATTGTGCTGCCCTGTTTCCTCTATCTAGCTCTATGAGGAGTAATATCACAAACAAGGGATAAAAATGTTTCGACTATGACTGAGATTTGTAATGCCGAACAATCACTGCTGGTGATTGAAAACAGAACACTGACTTCAGACGGGGAACTCAAGGTCTCCCTACAACCCTTCTCCTTCCACGGAATCATTTTCCATTTTGAATGTTCTTGCTTTTTTCTTTTAGTTTGGTTCTGCTTAAAATGCTAAGCTAGGCATGGAAAGCAGGTGATAACACATAGTATTGCTGTGATCACATCCTTTTTCCAGGCATGAAACTTAAATAACATGAGAATTATGGTCACACTTCCTCATTAAAAAAAAAAAAAGTAATAAGAAGCGAACTCTTTTAAGGGTTAATCATGTGGGGCATTCCCCCCCTTGTGATGTACTAGTGCTGAGGGGGAGCAATAGATGCTCTACATCAGACAGAGAGCAGAAATGTGCTTGTTCTTAGTCAGCACTTAATCAATTATAGCAGCTGATTGTTTGTTTCTCTATACTAGACTGCCTGGTTTGATTCAGTTTTGAAGAGGAAGCGGATCCTGCAAACTCAGCAACTCCTTAGATCTCCTGTTGGAGAAGCTTTAGCTTTGCCATGTCTGAAAAGGCTTTGGGGTGGGGGGGGAAGAGACTTACTTATGAGTAATGGCCGCTGGAGGTGGTAAAAGTGAAGGCCAAGGCTAATGTACTGTGAACAGTCATTCAACCAAAGCACACTACTACAGAATGTGTCGAGGCCGAAACAGTGGCGACGCTGTCCACGCATAAAGTAAATGTCGAAGGACTTACCTTTATCTGTCCTTTATTAGCAATACTTTTGATTCAGTCTGATAAGAGATCTGAGGATTTTCTGTGAGTCTGTATCCAGTGGGACCTGAGATGAGGGGGGGAGGGGCATACAGGGTGCTGGAGGTGATTATTCATTTACTTTTTGCAGCCACTGGTGAAATGTAAAAGGATCATTATGACCCTATGTATTTTTCATAAGTCAAAGTTAGTATGTGTTTATGCGTATGTGTATATGAGTGTGTGCGTGTGTGTGTGTTTTAACTCAACATTTAAGCTTCACTGGGTAGAATAAGAACATGAAATAAGATATTATAAATTCCTCACAGTATTAAATTATGCAAGAGTACATTACAAGGCTGCAGTCTAATTAAACATCCAACAAGAAAAATGACCCGGGTGTTCAGGGAAATATTTGGGAGTATGCTGACAAAGAGAGTTTCAGATGAAAATAAAAGTAAATTAGTGGATGAAATGTAAAGAAAAACAACACTCGAACCCCCACACGCGCGCGCACGCACACACACGCACACACACACACACACACATATGAGATTACATTTTATTAACCTTTCCTAAAATGTGTGCTTAGTGGCATTCTCAGTACAGCTAATCATTAATGCAGTTTGCTTTACTTAAATGAATTTTTTAGATTTTACACCTTGGCACTTCTAATAGTGCAGGGATTTAATGAAAAGGACAGAGGGAAGATACATCTCTCCTCTGAGTTAAAAGACACTCAGAGATAAAGGAAGACAGAGATACAAAGGATAACAAAAAAGAGCTAAAGAGAGATAATACAAGAAAGAAAGGGAGACTGAGTGAGAAAAAGACTTTTTGCTGTGGATGAGTGGATGAGTCTATATTGGATATGGGGCCCTGAACAGTAGCCAAATTAGGGTTGCGAGCTCACTTCAAGTCTTATGCACTATTGCCTCCTGACAAGAAACCCCAGATCACCATGAATCAAACATTATATGACAGACACCAAAGCCCTACCTCCAACCCCTCTCCCACTCAGGTTTGTTCTTCATTTAGCATTTTTAGGCTTCTCAGTTACCTTTTCATCATCGGCTCCATGTGATACGCTGAGCTAGGAGCGGAAATCTGTGCGCTGGTGCGCATTAGCGACCGCAATAGCAGCCTAATCCTGCAATGGCAACACAGAGCTATAGGAAATCAAGTAACTTGAAAGGGTCACGATCTTCACACCTGTTGCTTTAAATGCAAGCAAATGTTCAGATCAGGATTTTGGGAGCTGAATTTTTCAGCTGAAAGAGACGCGCTCTCATACCAATCTGCCCTTAACAGCTTGCCTGTGGTGATTCATTGGAACTGCCTCAGAAAAAGCGTCCATGTTAAGGCTGACTGTGACCCCCCCCCCCCTCCCCCCCCCTTACCACGATAGACTTTTACCTTAGAACGCTAATGAGCATAGCCTGCAAACATGATCACAGAGGGTGTCGCCAGTGGGATGCCAACTCAGACACACATCCCTTTTTCTTTTCTTGTGCAGCGTCTTTGAACACAGCCTTCAGCTACTGAGCCCTCATGCTATGGTGGGAGACACTGTTGTGCAGGTGGAAAGGGGTAATGAGGGGAAAAAAAGGGGAATAATCCAACTGATATCCACAGAACTGCAGAATCTTCGTCCACTTCCTGTCACCGCCCATGCGAACCCATGTCTACTTCTGAAGGGGTGCCCTTGAGATAGAATTAGCCTTTGCTCTGTTTTTCACTTCTGCTCTCTCCACAATTAGTAATTGCCTTACATTCTCTTTCTGTATATCCCTCAGTTCAGTTCACCTCACTTCACATTATTGTAATGCCAATTACATTACCTTGTTGTGGCCAATGCATGCAGTTTTAAAGAGAAGAAAGGCATGTGACATATCTCACATTTCTCTCACTCTCCTCCTCCCTCTCAATTTTATATTAATATCCTGTTATTCTCTCTCCATGATGTATTCTTAATCTGTTCTCTTTTTGTCTCTTCCCGTCTGTCTCTCGCTCCCCTACCACACTGTCTTTCTCTCACACCTCCTGTGTTTTTCGCTCCACACTCCAGCAAAGACTCTTTCAACAAGCACAGTTTCTCAGACTCTCAGTTCTTTCCAGTATGAAAGGCAAACAGGGCCCACCCCCTCTTTCCCACCCTGGGGTCAAACCCGACTTCCATAATTGTCCCTCGCTTCTCAGTGATCAGTCTCTCAACCTTTGACCCCCTCCCAACTTAAAAGCATCTGACAACATAATGAATATGCTCACACTTGCCCACAATAACATCAGCAAGTTAGCCCAAGGAGGGGGCAACCTGCAACAGCTGCTAATAGAAGTTCTGTCCATATTGTTGCACGGGTGGCACTATGGATTATGGTAAGATGCAGGTGTTAATATCTGCCAGTGATTTGTCATGCTGGAGAATATACTGCTCGCTCATACTGTTTTCATGGGGTGGGGGCAATGGCAGACACAAATTGAATTCCCATTGAAGGTCCATCATGTCACCAGGTGCACAGCCAATTAGATATTACAAGTCCTTTCAAAGCCTTTTCCATAATGATATCACAATGGTAAGGCTAAAACATGGAGTTCGCACTGGGGGGAGAAAGTTTCACGGGTCTAAGGTCTTCCCCCAGAAAATTTTCGAAATTTTCCACAGTTTTTTGCCATTAATTTTGTAGCCACAATCAATCCCACCCTATTCTACATTCCTCAACCCAGTATGTGGCATAAAGAAATCAAATTCTAATGCGATGCCATAGCCAATGAGGTAAGTTCAGACAAGAACTAAAATATGCATGTGTCACCAAAAGTGAGATTTTCCAAGACCATATTCTTCAATAGTAGAACACAAACTTTGATTCAGGTAAGAGGGTGAGACAGGAGTGGATCTTCACTCCTTTTCCATGGCACTCCCACAAAAATAGTCCTGCTTGTTCCATTCCAATCCCATAACAGATAAATAAAAAAATCCTGTCCTGTCCCAATCCAACATCAATGTTAATTTGATGTACTCACCACTGTTTTTGCCAAGTGCTTTGTGCTCTACAAGTTTTTATTCTCATCATTTAGCCTCAGCGTGGGCTGTAGCAGGAACACTGGTTGTAATTATATATGTAGCCTTCAATTCAAAGACCTAAAATTCCTGCATTTAAGGGCATAAAAACATAAATAACAAAATTGACCATAGTTCCCAATGCTTTTTCCTAATGAGGCCTAGCTATTAGTTCCCTGTTTCCAGTTGTTTTGCAGTTGTTTAATTTGAAAAAAAAAAAACATTATATGTTATGGATTACACCATGTCAATCTTTTGAATATTAATGCTAATATGGCATCCAGTGTTGTATTTAGTGTTGGCTACACATTTAAGGCAAACGTGTTGGCTAGTGAAGACATTACCACCACTAGTCCTGTTTCCATTAAAATATTTTCATATACAGTTTGAAGTGTAGCATAAGAAAGAAAATTTGTCCTCAATTTCACACAGACAAAAAAAAAAAAAAAAAAAAAAATCACATGCTCAAGGTGTTTTTATTCCCTTTTTTGAACAAAGACTCACGCACTATTTAGGAGGTGGTACAGAGCAGTTTGGGCTCGACTTATTAAACAATGGCTTATTAAGCGGCGATTTCAGTAATTACTGACGAAAAGTGATATCCAGACTTCTCCTGTGACTCGGGATCTGGCTGATAAAACCAGTCGTCAGTCAACTGTTTAGAGCAGATCACCCATCCTGATCCAGGCTCTGTGAAATCCGCTTGTTTCCTCTTCACAAAATCCATCCAAGCAACGTCAAATTGTGGGTTTTTTTGGAAATTTATGGACCATGTTGCCTCTGCTTGCAACAGCCTTATTGTTGCAGCTGTAAACAAGGCAGATATTTGGCATTTTCCCAAGTGAATAATTCACAATTACGAATCACTGAGTCCGGTGACATTGACAATGTGTTCTCTGTCGCTGGCTAGATACCTCCTGAGCCATCATCGCTGAAGATAGCCGAAGATAAATTGTTTCTGAGATAATTGCATTTTGCAGTGATTAAAACGTGAATAAATTTGTAATGGCTGATTACATTAAATGAACAGTGCACAATGGATACATTCATAGTAAAGATTCTGTGGTCCAAATCCTATTTTTGAATGAACAAGCACTTTAATGGAGTGGGAATTTCAGGTCAAACTAACTCTGGGCCAGACAAGTCCAAAATCGAATTTGGAACATGTTAATCACAAAATATTGGCCCACAAACATTCATTTTGAGAGTCACCAAAGTCCTTAGCCAAGCTCAGATGAAAAAAAATTATAATAACATTTTTTTTTGTGAAACTGTACTTTATAAACGCTTCAATAGAGCATTTATACACAACAAAGTTTCCAAAAATTGTGGTACCTTTTCTTTTTTTTTTCCAAAATGTTCTAAGCAAATTGAATGACAACTTTATAGCAATATCCAAAATGAAACTTCACAATCCAGTATCTTTATGTGAAGCATATGGTTAGTTCTTGTTCACATTTTATTTCAAGTATTAAAGGTCTAATCTTATGGGTTTTTCACAAGATATAGTATTCTTGGATGTCCGAAAGGGAGGCTTATACTATTTTTAGCAAAACAAAACACAAAATCCATAATGTCTAGGTAATTTGATTCCTGTCATTCCTTTCATGAAAAACAGGCTGTTCTTAGAGGGTGTCCCCTCCATTAAATGAGCTCAGAGCTGATTGGCCAGCAAACAGCTGCACTGGCTCTATTGTCAAATACACTGATTTTTTGCTAGCATCTGCATAGTAGCAACCATTGGCTAACATTCAATTTACTGGGTATGATCAATGCTGGAGGCTGCTTTATTCTACCAAACTGAATTCACCCTTTCTATTAGTTCCTTTCACCTTGTCTCCTACATTGCCACAGGCTCAACAAGACTAGCTAGGTCAAAACCTATAATATTGCTGCATCGTAAATATTATCGCAATCGCCATGCTAATTTTTTTCGGCACCTTCATGAGAATTTCCACTATGTTAGCATTTAGCAAACTCCGTCAATGCACCAAAATCGGTGAGTCACAGACATTCACGTTTAGTTTCCATTAATTTAACTGTTTGCGCCCACCTGCCTAATTTCGTGAATTGCCCTAATTCTGTGAATTTTTTATTCTTCGCATTGCAGTAGGCGTGAGCTGTGCCGTCTATTGTTTGTTACTACTACTGAGTGTTGCAAGGGATCAGGGCATGGGACTAATGGCCATTAATTGCATGTGGAGCAAAAAGGTATTTCAAAATCTGAATTTTCCTCCACCATCCCTTCATCATTTTCATCATCAACGATGGGCGACAAAAGCATATGTTTCATTGATCACGTACATATACAAACTTTTGATGCAAATGTGTAATTTGGATATTGAAAAAGGCGGGAAATGTGTCGGCGTGCTCTCCTTGAGCACCGCAAGCAAGTGGAGCCCGATCTCATTTTGAAGTCGGTGTCCTGATACTCATGAAATTGGGGCAGATGATAAATTTCTGCAAAATTTTATTTTTTTTGCACAAGAAAAGTTGCAAATGAACATAATTAATTCATTTATGCAGCCTAAAAGATTGTCAGTGCTGATGGATTTGGATAAGGCAATTTCTTTCAAAGGTGACCTTATTTCATGAGTCATTCACAAAATTAGGGCAGGTGATCATTTTATTATTTTGCAGGAGGGTAATGCAAGGTATCTTAGGATAAAAGTCGCTAGGAGCCTTCCAACAGCCTAACCATGTTAATACCATGGAGGCTGGGATTGATTGCGGTGGAAACGGATTTTTTTGCCCCTTACAAAATTGGAGCAGACTGGCCTGTGACGGTGCATTCAGGAGCCACACGCAAGAGAGGGAAATCCAAAAAACGTGCCTTCAATGAGTTCCGGGTCAATGCCAAACAACACAATTGCCAAGCCACAAAACTAAATCCAAAAACAAAGTCAATTAGACAGGCAGGGGTCAGAACCAGAAAATTAGATGAGCAAAAGTACATTGACGGAAGGCAAAACAAGTCGGTAAACAAAGCAGTGGGTCGTACACAGGGCATCCAAACACAGGAATCGTGGTCATACAAAAACAGGACGAAATCCAGGAAGACAAAACAATACAAAAAAGGGCAATGGCAAAAATCTTGGTTGGGTAAAACAGTCGAAGGAAAACAATACTCAATGGCATACGAGGTGCTCTGCACAAAGAAATATTGATTAACGTTCTGACAAAGTCAAAACAGCAGTGAGAACTCTTTAATAGATGAGAGAGAAGTCACATGCTATGCAGGGAACAGGAGAGCTGGATCAGATAATTACAATGGGGGAATCACGAGGGAAATCCTAACCACGAATATTGGCGAAAGCCAAGACACAGACGGGAATCACACAAACAGCCTATGACATTTAAACGGCTCCGGTCAGGAGTTCTAAGTGCGCAGATAACGAGTGCAGGAAAGTAATTAAGCACGTGTGAGAGATCTCGCAGAAACTCAGGAGGAGACAGGGGCAGCTGAGCAAGAGGCAGAGACTAGAACAGGGCGATTGCTGGGAGGGAATTAGTAATAATTAGTAGCGGTGCAACTTTACAGATTTAACTAGAGTGCCCGTTAGTAAGTTAGTCACATATATATTGGAACCAGTGGCACTGAGCATGCATTAACGGTGCCAGTGGGGCTTGACACAGCCTTAGTCACTGGGGAGGTCCATATGGTACTGGTGTAGTGTTAAGCAAATCCATGTGGAACCGATGGCACTGAGCATGCATCAACAGTGCCAGTGGGGCTTGCTACAGCCTAAGTCACTGGGGAGGTCCATATGGTTCTAGTGTTCAGAAAATTATGGATCTTCCATTCTGGAGTAAGCATAGGGCCTCTGTGCTGCAGGAAGTGGATGAAGGGGTGTTGACTGTTAACTGACCAGTTGCTCCTAAATTATCACTTGGCACATGACACAGGACTGTATTTTTATTAATATGCAGTAGTTTTATCCAGTGCCTCACCCCACTTTTTTCTGTCTCTTGCCGAGGATCTTTCCCTCCACAACCCCGAGACCTCGACGATCCAAGCCCTGTCCCTCAACATGAGCGCTGACTGCTGCTGTCCTGCTGTCCTGATCCGGTCCTGATCCAGTTCTGCTCCATCCTCGGCATGCCACTTCCTGGAGGTACGGATGCCTCTGTTTAGATGGACTTTAATGGAACTGTATTGCCATTTTATCCCATTTTGCTTTATCTTGTTGTTAACTAGCTAGCCCGCAGAGGATGGGCTTCCTCACTATAGCTGGGTTTCTCCTGAGATTTCTTCCCAGAGTTTTTTCTCACCACTGTTTGAAGATTTTTCTCCCTACTGGGAGTTTTTTGCCTCATTTGCTGTAGTGGGGAATAGGCTGGGCACTGCCCTTTCAGTAACTTCATCTCTCACTGTAAAGCGTCTTTGTGACAGTCTCTGTGAAAAGCGCTATACAAATAAATTGAAATTGAAATATACATGGATTAGTTGAGTTAGTGGACTATGATTCAATATATAAATGTTAGTTTTGTTAGTAATCAGAACAGTAAGGCAAAGATAGTAAACGAGAATTGAAGGAATATATTAAACACCAGAAATCATTTAAATCACCCGAAGCATGTGGGCACACAGACCGGGAAGACGGACTGAACCAACAAGATAACAACACAGGGGAGACAAGTGTAATGGAACTGAAAAATGGACTGAACTAAAACCTGAGAATTACAATAACCAAAAAGAATAAATAAAAGATAAAATCATGAACACTGAACTTGATCATAAACATGAAGAAAAGCCATAACCATAACATTGCCCCAATTTTGTGAGTGGAAATTCAAAAAAAAAAAGTTCTCAACTCCACGGCATAGGCACAGCACTGTACTGTTGTGTTTTGCAACTCTTCAGTACACGTCCAGTTACCATTACAAGCCAAAATATCTGCGATTTGTGTAGCCCCCGTTGGTGGAGAGTGAACAAACATGAAAAATATCATGAAATTAGGCAGGTGGATGCTAGTTATGAGGGCGCCACTATGCTAGCTCGCAACAGTGACAAAATAAGCCATCTCAATGAAACTGTTGTTACAGTTAGAATTGAATTTTGCTATTTCCAAAGAAATTGGAAACTCTTAGCTACTCAGCTAGCTAGCTCCAGATTCTCTTTGTTAATAAATCACAGCCAAGGAAAATCAGACATGCTGGGGGTGTCCAAACAAAAACATACACATAGATCACCCACTGGAGGACTAACATGTTAAGTACCATAGCTTAATACAAAATCCGTTTCCCATTCTCTCTGGCAAGGCAACTGATTTATCAACAAAGCTCCATAGACTACATAAATATTAAGCAAAACGATGATGCTAAAGCGACGTGTTATCAAGCCAATCTAACTGCACTTTAGTTGAAATGAAGCGTAAATATTATCACAGTTGTAACACTCATCAAATACACACTTGCTGTTGTTGGGACATTTATAGTTGGTAAGGAACAGTCTTTAAGGGTCTGAATTGAACTGACCGTGGTTGATGAAGCAGTCTTGGGTGAGGTGGTTTGCACAAATCGGCAACAACAGTGACTGGAAAATTGTGGTTGCAAATAAATTGTAACCATCATTTCTTTTTGTCTCCCGATGCTGTTTGTGAATGCAAACATTTGTGCTGGTTTCTGGTTCGAGCACAGACAGATGGGGAGAAAAGTGGGAGTGGTTATCCACAGTGGAGGTAGCACGGAGGCAGGGACATGGGCGGGGACAATTGCTGTTGTTTCGCATCAACGAGAGCAAAATCAACACGGTCACGCAAAGGCACATGCCTACCCAGTAGACAGACTATGGACACAAAACAAGAGCTTTCACTTTTCACACTCTCAAAGTGCGCTGGGCGGAAGGATGATATCATAAATATGTGTGGGAAAGGTAAAGCATGCTTTACACAATATCAGGGCATCAACTCCCATTCAGACTCCACTTGATCCTATTGCATAAAGAAACAAATGAACAAACAAAGTAATATATGAGAGATTTGTGACACTGTCCTGTTATGCTATAGTTTTATAAGATGATTGGGTTTTGCTTGTTCCAAGCAGAGTGGAAAACTTGCCATTGTTCCTCTGCAGACTGACAACTGACTTGCGTCTATCACTCCAAGTAATCGCAGACAGCCATGATGTCTAGGCTCTGTCTAGATTGTATCAACTGTTTCAATTATTTTTACTGGAATACAAACATTTATTTCTAAAACCAAGTTTTAAATCAGCATTCAAATATCTTTTTCTTCAGCAGCACCACTGACAAAAAAACAAAAAGTAAACATCTAAAGCCAGATTTAAATAAAAAAAATGTAGGGTGCCTCAGACTTTTGCACAGTATATATGGCAAACTAATACTTTCAAGAAACGTGTCACACGTGTGCAGCTGATTATTTTTTTCTGCATTTTACAACTGGAGTCCCTGCAGACAAGAAAATCTGCAATCCTCAATGTTGTGTCATCTCAACTCCCCTACTGTGAGCATGTGCCACCACTATATAAGTTGCACAGCATGTATTTCTTTGCATAAGCATGTGCAAACACACACACACACACACACAAAAACACACACAAATGCATACAAAAAACATGCACACGCATATCTTCATCTCAATAGCTTGTATGAAGAAAATTGTTTTTTAACTGAAGCAAAATGACAGAGATCTGAAGTAATGAGATTTAAGCACATTCCTGCTATAACGAAGTAGGAAGAGATTTTATCACTTTAGCAAAAAAACATTTCACCTCGACCACTTTCCAGTGGGTACTCATTTGTGTACACAGTTGGTATTTCTTGCTCTGACATTCTTGAGTGGCTATTTATACATACATGGATTAATGTAGTGATAAAAAATAGACAGATTTTGATTACACAAGATCCCTGGAGATGCCTGTATATTCTGTAACCACTGCATTTCTCACATTATATGAGCTTGTCAAGACATTCATATCTTATAAAAAAAAATAAAAAAATCCCCAGCAAAAACAAATCAACAACTCCATAGGGAATTGGCAATGGTTTTTTTTCTTTGACTCGATACCAGGCATACGCAACTGATTTTGGTTTTTAGTGCTTTGTGAGGATATAAGTATTATACTGTGTTGAATGCAGTGATTGGGTAGTTCACTGTGGTTTGAGGGGATATCGGCTTGTGCTTTGCCCCAGACAAGGTCCAGTTGGCCATGTGCAAATGATTAATATGATGCTAAAATTGTTGAAATCCACCCTGGGCTGTGCATTTATAACACATTAGATGTCTTGGATTGCTTCCACTAAGGACCACAGCAAGTGGCTTCCTCTCTGCAGAGCTGGCATCATTATCTAGCGGAGCTCATTAAAAGTCAATTCAATTGGTCTTCATTTAAGAGATTTGCTACGCACCATTTGAAATTTTTAAGGCTAATTTAGACTTTGTTTTACAAGGCTTCAGGCGCAAATAAGAACAAATAAGTCATGCTTTGCAATGACTGCTTTTAAAACAATGACCATTCTGAATGTTTGAAAGAAGGACATTGATTGAGGACCAAAGTGCTTTCATCCACAAATGGTTTAAAAGATGGAAAATGCACCACTCAGCCACATCACCCATAACTTGGGACTATCTGTGATATTTATCAGCCAATCCTTATGTTAATGAGCCTGAAGTAAATCTACCAGAACTAGAGGCACAATTTACAAAAAAATAACTCCTTTTATTGGGCTTCAGTGATCCTAGAGGGACCTTAAGACGATAGGTTATTGGAGAGAATGCAGAATAGGACTTAAACCACTTGTGAAACAGCTACATTATTTATAATAATTTCTATTCATTTTCGACTCCATTTTTGAACGACAAAAACTGTTTGAAGCTGAGTGTATTTACTAAAAGACAGAAAATTACTTTTGTCAGCCCCAAGGTGAAAAAGAGCCCGATATCCATCAAGGTACTCTTGCCAAACAAGTGAAGATGATTATTCCTTTCCTCAGGTGGGTCCACTCAATGAGAAAATTAACAATTTTTCTTCATAGTATATCTGAAAGTAATGTTATTTCTGTTATTTTATTTAACTAGCTTAATCACAAATTTTCCCTTGCGATGTAAGTGCATGCATTTTACTCCTTAGACCTCCCGAAGACATATACTGTATGTATTTTTTTGATTTCATGATGGTTAAGTTTACTTTAAAGTTACATTTACCTTTAGAGCTTCTAGAAGTTAAAAAAAATCACAAATGTGACCAGTGGGATTAAACAGGTAGAATAAAGAAATAAGCCCCGAGAAGCAGCGGGTTGCAGTGATTTTATAATGGCAGAAGGGCGTTGTGCATTAGTTGGCTAGCCAGCTTGTCAACTAGCTAACGTTCACTACAATGGATGTGGTTACCCTACACATCGCCCATAAAATAAACACACAACAAAAAAAATCATCAATTTATCGCCAATATTGAAACAGCGAGCTAGTTAGCAATGTAGGTAGCAAGCTCAAATGATATCGAACTCTGTAATGTTCATAGTAATAAACTAGTTAGTGACACCAAATGAAATCTAATGAATATAAAGGCGAAATAACTAAGATTGCGTCATCTTATTCTCAAAAATATGAATACTCTGTTGGCCTACAGATTATTTTTATCTGGCCAAGCTACTGAACGCTATAAACATATCAGCAGGTCTGGCAAGTGCGCGCTGTTAATGAATTGTATAAGCGCTTTGCTGTCGGCTGTTAATATAGGTTGATTAAGGTTTTTTCTTTCTGCATTAGTTGTGCATTAGTTGGCTGGCCAGCTTGTCAACTAGCCAGCGTTCACTACAATGGATGTGGCTACCCTACACATCGGCCATAAAATAAACACACAACAAAAAAAATCTATTTATCGCTAATATTGAAACAGCGAGCTAGTTAGCAATGTAGGTAGCAAGCTCAAATGATATCGAACTCTGTAATGCAATAGCTAGCTAGATAGATAGCCAACTGATTAGCGGGTTAAAAGGCTAAACTTCACTAATAGTGAGATAGCGAACTAAAAGTCTTGAGAAAGACGTAACGAAACGAGTCAGTTCAGCGCCGAGTAGTTGGTTGCGTGCAGAGATATATTGTGCTGCGGTCGGTCTCAGAATGCAGTGGGTTGTAGTGATTTTATACCAGCATGGAACACACATCACGACAATAAAAAAGCCAGTTGATTTCGATGTGCTTATTATGGTATGGTGTGTGTCTGTTTTTCTGCCAATCTATCCAGCCCTTCAAGAGGTTTTCTTGTAAACACTACTAGTTCAACAGTTTTTGTGAACTGTTTCCAAATTGAAGTCACAACAGTATATGAGTGAAGGTGCATGTGTGCTTTTTTAGGAACTCTGAGATGTTTTTACCATGTAGTATGCCTTCATCCAATATCAACCATGTAAACGCTACTAGTCTTCCTCGTCTTTGTAGATTCTTTCCATATTAAGGTTGCATCACTCTCAATGGGTAAAAAAGCACATGCATTTTTTGTTCTGTCATGTTTTTACAAAGCAATATTCCTCTTTCTAAAGTCAACCATATATTTGCAACTAGTTGCAGAGTCCTTTATGGATTCTTCCCCAATTAAGCTTACGTTACCTGTTATCCTGTGGTATGCTATGCAAACATCAGTTTGAAGCATTGACAGATGGACAAGCAATTAAAAGCAGTGGCAGACACTGCTGAAATAGACTGGCAAAATGTGTCTTTCGGATCGACTGTTGCTAAGAAAAATATTCGGCAATACAATAATCATTAAAATTATCCCTTTGTTTATTTTGGTTAATTTTCTCAACTATGTGAGTGTAATGTATTCTCAGTGCACCGTGTTGCGTGCCCTGAACTAAAAACAAGGGTGATTGGATTCAAGTGCAAAAGGCAAATACGCTGTTTATTACTTTTGACACAAGGTTTCAAAAGTGAACGATAATCAAACAGTGGAGGAAACAATAATTGCCACATATATTTAAAAATCGTCAGCTAAATCTACAAGCAAACAGATTACAAGCGGTACACTACACAAAGGCTGTACGAGACTTCACACCGTAGAGGTGAGAAGCACGGGTATTTAAAGACTTAAGTGGTTAATTGGATGTTTGATGACAGGTGTGCGTAGTTGAGAAATGAGCGTGGGAACGGCCGATCCTCAGAACTTGGGTGATTGGGGCAATTGTGGGCGCGGCATGACAGTGACTGCATGCAATTTTATTTTGTTTAAGCAAATGGTACTCAATGCATTATGACGGTTATTTAATATGTTATTATGTGCAATTAATTACCTCCCACTGTACTTTCTATGTTACATATGAAGATCACAATGGAAAAATGATCAGTCACACTTTCACGCAGTGGAGAAATGATTAATTAGAAATTAAAAATCATCTTAGAAACAATGCACTGAAAAAATATGCAAAAATAAATAAAATATTCAAATAATACACAATTATATAAAATATACAAAAATGCCAAATTTGGACTCTGATCGTTTTTCCTTTGTGGTCTTCATATCTAAAGTAGGATATTACTTAGTACCGCCTTACACTAGTAATGATACAAAAGCCACTTAATTGCAAGAGCAAGAGAGAGATATATACTTTATTGAACCCCGTGGGGTAATTTGTTCTCTGCATTTGACCCATCCAATAGGGCAGCTACAGAGCAGCGCCCGGGGAGCAACTCCAGTTCTAGAGCCACTTCCTTGGTCAGGGGTACTAGCGGGAGTTTTCCTATAATGCATGTTTTTGCGGATGGGGGAAACCGGAGTACACAGAGGAAACCCACGTGAACACGGGTAGAACATGCAAACTCCACACAGAAAGGTCCCAGGCCAAATCCACAACCTTCTTGCTGTGAGGCAGTAGTGCTAACCACTGTACCACCGTGCCGGCACTTACTGATAAAGAGCGTGATGATGGGCATATTTTGAGTTGAGTTCCTGTTTTTATTTTAGGAAAGGTCTGAATATAAATCAAGTGAGCAAAAGTAAAATGCGCATATGAACTGTCTCCCTTCCATAGAGCAATGCATTCCAACTAAATGTTGGTATTTATCATCCCTGACTTGCTTGTATTTATAAGGTGCTGTATTCACATTGGAGATAATGACAGGAAACTGCAATACACTGGAAAAAGAAGCTTCACTTTTTCCTGAACCTGATGCTGGCACGATACAGGTGTTCGCATCATTTTGAAAATCTCTGTGGATTCCACATAAAAACTCAGGCAGATATTTGCATCATAAACTTCGAACTAGACTCCCAAGAAACCTTTCGGGCATTATTCTTCAAGTGCTTCAACCATTTTTGCTATAGTGACAGGGGCGTTACCAAGGGGAGGCAGAGAAAAGCTCTGCCCACCCAATGAAAACTCAATATAAAAAAATGATTTAGTACGATTTGACAGCAAACACACGGTATCCCACGTGATACACAGCTGGATGTACACAGGCATTTGAAGAGAGCTTTACGTATCTATGTATCACTATGTGTAATTGGTAATTTCCTTTGCCAGTCTATTTTGATGTGAAACTAACCAATGGGCACTCTCAAATTACTAGTAGGGACCCTCCCATTTTCTTAGACTGCCCTCATCTGAGGTCATGTCTACGCTGCTCTCTCAGGGAAGTAAAACTTCGCCCATATCTCTTTTGTTGCTACTTTTTCCGCAGCTTATTTTGTCAGTCTTGTTGTTTGACATTAAGGTAATTTGTATACTAGTTTGTCATCTGTGTGTCGACTCATGTGGTTATAACCTTAGTTAGCTACCGAGTGAGCCCAGGCAACTAGCTAGCAGCTAGTCTGGAGTTGCTAGTCACTCACTGGGATTGTTGCAACGATTATTCTGCATCAAACACTTTGAAGATTTGCCAATAGAAATTCAGAGATGGCTCATTAAAAAAACAAGCAGCTCCTACTCCCGCAAGTGCTGTCTCGACCAGCAACCCTGCAACCACCGAACAGTGCCTCGCATCCATGCCGGGCTCCAGGACTCAAAATTTTTTTCCACACTTGAGTTCCGGACACCAACGGAAACTCATTTGCGGACACCTAATCAGCGATCTTGTTCAGGACCACTGAAGTAGCATAACAAGACCGTGAAATTTTTATGACTTTTACAAGCCTTGTACCGTGTCTCAGAACCACTGACTGCACAGTCCATACCCAGAAAACTGCAATTATATCGTAGATGCCTGCCTTGCTCTCAGCAAAACTGTTCCACAAATCATTTGTTCAGCCTGCCATTTAGATAAATGAATTGTTATGAATGTTCAAATATCTGAAGCTGGTGAAATGAGCTGGTTACAATCAATGTAGTCTAGCAATACCAAACTCACTGTTTTTTATCCTGCACTGTTCATAGTAATAAACTCGTTAGTGACACCAAACGAAATCCAATGAATGTAAAGTCGAAATAACTAAGATTGCGTTCTCTTATTCTCAAAAATATGAATACTCTGTAGGCCTACAGATTATTTTTATCTGGCCTAGCTACTGATCGTTATAAACATATCAGCAGGTTTGGCAAGTGCGCGCTGTTAATGAATTGTATAACCGCTTTGCTGTCGGCTGTTAATATAGGTTCATTAAGGTGTTTTCTTTCTGCATCATAAAAACAAAATCTTAAGTAGACGACCATAGCTATACTCAGGCAGAGGGGTGTGATAGAGCCTACTGATTTTATACTTTGAAAGAGGTTTTGAATCAATCTTTGTGTCCTTGAAAATGCGATGGCCGTTTCCAAACCTGCCAATCATTTGTTTCCAGCTAAGATTGATTAAAATCATCTGTTCAGAGCATTAATATTTTCTAGAATAAGCTGATGAAATCTCGGTTAATTTTACATTATTAGTGCAAGGCCAGTGAAGAGAGAAACAATGTAGCTGTCTTGAGACACTCCTTCAGAGGTCCGGCACAAGGTTGCTGATTGGCTGTACGCAAATGAATTTCTGTTGGTGTCCGGAACTCATGTGGGGAAAAAAAATTTGTCCCCGGCTCTGTGTCCATGACTCCGGACTTAAATATGGATCGCCCATCTCAGCCCATTTTAAGCAGTTTATCCAAAGCGTATCAAACTCGACCATAGCATGGCTTGAATATTCAGTACTGCAGGATGCAAGCTTTTGCTTCGCTTGTCTAAAATTTAGTTCTAATTTGGATCGTGAGGACATATTTACTAAACATGGCAGCACAAATGGGAAGAAAGCACTCGATAAAGACTGTACATACACGCAACAAGCATCTCACTCTCCAGGGCCATGGTTGCATGGCAGGTGTACCAGCGCCGGTCAGAGACAGGTTAAAATATTGTCCATCTGCTGGGTCAGACCCATATAGTAAAGAAAGTATGCCACATTAAAAGCATGGGTGAAGTCATTCAGTTTCTCACTGTTAGTGAACTTGCCCTGTGCGGGCACAATCACAGGAATATGGATGAGGAGGGACTGTTTACTCGGCTCGTTGATTACACTCTCACAAAAGATTCCAAACTCGTAGATGTTGCAAAATCCATAACAGAAAATGCCAAATATACATCACTCTCGCAAGGTATTGAAGTCCTTGTGCATGGAGGTTTATCAGTTTCACCTGCGTTTTGACTCCCGACTTCTCACGCTTTTCTTACTCAGCAGTTGGAAACAATGCATGTGTTTCATTATTGTTTAAATAGTTCAAATGAAATAAGATCATTTAAAATGTCTTTACGCAGTTTCATTGCTTCCAATGATCTTATTTCATTTAAGCAGTTTAAACGATCATGTGATTTTAGACTGTTATTGTTGACCTCACAGCCCAAAGATAATGCCACAGCAATATTACAGGCCTGTTCTAATGAAAATGTGAATGGCATCAGACCCTGCTAGCTTGGGGTTACTCAGGAAGATAAGTCTGTTTCGGCAGATCTTCCACTGTGACTGCATCTGGCTCCGCTGACAGTGTCCAGTACTGTTTCCCCTGATGACATCACCATGATTGCATAAATCATTCAACATTTTCAGTAAAATTTTTTGGTGGAGTTCCCCAATCAGTTGTTCTATTCAAGTTATTTCCTTAAAGGGCATCTTAAGTCGATTCCCATTGCTTTTGTTTATCGGCCAATCAGCAAACCTCACCTGTGCAAATGAACCGAAATAGAAGGATTATCGAGGCATGTACACAAAACATTGGTTTATATGAATGAAAGTGGTCATGTGACAATGCAAGATGTCAACAAGAGCAAGTGATTTGTTTGTAAACACTGGACGTTTAACGTCCTGTCTGAGATTTGACTTTAGATGCCCTTTAAGCAACCATTTGTAGGGGAAACCAATGTCAAAAATAGATTGCTCAACGTAGAAGAGACAGCATATAATTGCATGCAAAAGGGCAGGTGTGAGCATGACAAAAGAGGTTTCAATTGATGGACTGTATAGAATAATATTTAATTCTTTTTCTGAATGCCACCCAAATGCTTTCCTTAAAAGGAAACTGAAGCAAAAAAAATAACACATTTTGTTTTCTGAAACATCAGTTTAAGACCTCCGTAATACAATTTTTAGAGTAGTTTGTTTGTTTTCCCGCACACTATCTCTGCCACTTTCAACAATCTCTCTTGCACAGGTGGGCATAAATGCCAACTGAAACAAGAACAGGTTATGGTCAATGTAACGCAAACTGTATTTGCAGAATAAACAAGGTAAGAACGTTACCTGGTCTGAGCTGGGTGTGTCCGAAATGTCATTCATGCTTTGACTCTGAGAATGATCTGAAGCAAGCAGAAACACCAAGATATCAAAGCTATTATGATAAGATATTGTTTCCATCCCACCACATGATGACTGTTAGAATGATTACTGGATGGTCAATTATCATCCATGTCGGTGCAAAGGAGGTGCTGATAACCTTTCATGTAATTACAGGAAAATGTTGCTAAATGTAGATAAACACAGGGCTTGAAATCAGATGAAGAAATCAGACTGACATTATTGCTTTTCACTGAAAAAATTATTATATTAATTTCTTCAGTCAAATATTAGTGCAGTCTGTAAATTGTGTTTTATTTTACATCTGCTTGTGCCAGACACTGGGGATATCACCTCCAACAATGCCTCTGAGTCAATGACACGCCCATTTACCAGGTGGTGTGCAGTGGAGCAACATCACGTGTTACCAAGTTTTTAAGGCTGGAGACTCTCAGGGAATTGGATAGAAATATAAAAGAGCACCATGCCTGGTCTGTAGCACTTCTTGGAAAAAGGTATCTCCTTTCCCAGAGGATCCGCGGGGTAAAGGGTGCAGTTGCTGGGATGACAGCTTCCTCTTCTCTCCTGCACTTACACCGTCCTTTGTTCATTGTTTGACTGCTCCCCTATTTTTAGCCACACCTCCCTGCATGCTCCTTAGTCTCTAAAACCTAAACCCCAAGTAATTAGGCCTTTCCTTCCTTATATATTCTTATATATTACAGTAAAACAGTTCGAGTTCGTCAAGCCTGTTCACCAGCGTCTCATGTATGATTGGTTACTACTTCTGATATTTCAGGGCTACAGTTTGGTTTGTTTTTGGATTTCAATTCTGTCTTGCTCCCTGAGTATGATTGATTACCCTTGTTTGATCTCCCACTTGGCTTTTTGGATTTTGCATACATACTTCCTGGTTATGACTTTTTGGTCAGTTTACTGATTACCATTCTGAATTTTCCCGTGTACCGAAATCTCACTGCTTGCTAGCGACCTGGATTGTTTGACAACGATTATTGACAAAACTTCTGAACTGGATTATTGTCTGCACATGAGTCGATTACAACATTGATAAGGCCTAATTGTGGTTGGTAGATTCAGTGACGCCAAGTAACACGTAGATACTAAGTGTAGGCTTAGCTGATGTCATAGTCAACCCTTCAAGCAACCATTAGCCAAGTTTTTATTGATACTAACCTGTGAGACCAGTTTGGGTGCAGTTCTCTTTTGTGGACACAAGATCAAAATTAAAATTACCAAATGTACTGTTCCTCAGATTTTTAGGTGTACTGTATATTGAAGCCTTCCATTGGAGACAAGTTTTTTTTGCATTATTTGCCTTTTTTATCATTTTGGTTTCACAGTCAGTTTTCCAAGTGTTTTTGTTTTCATTCATTCTTCCTGCAAGCCCTCACGACTCCATTGGTTAACTAGGCTTATGCCGTTGGAGGCAACGGCTGGTGGTATATCCCCGAACGCCCCCAATCCTCCGATTCCCCAATTCTTGAATAGACCTTGAATAGACTTTCATTTGAACTTAATTTCAGGTCAATCCGTCAAATGGTTCTGAAGATATGGCCAAAATGGTAATTTTCCATTACAAGCGCCACCTGGTGGCAAAATATTGAACCATACAGGTATGATGTCATCATGTGACACGTTGGGAGGTCATGACCTTGCAGTTGCACATAGTTTCATGTCAATTGGAGAAATAGTTCCAAAGATAAAGCAAAAATGGTGAATTTTATGAGACAAAGCTCCACCTTGTGCCAAAATTTTGAACCAAACAGGTATAATGTCACCTTGGGACACATCCTCAGGTCATGACCTTTCATTTGCACTTGATTTGAGGTCAATCGGGCAAATATTTCCAGAGATATGATAAAAACAGTGATTTTTTTCAGTTTTAGGCCCCTGGTGGCCAATCTAGATATTGTAAATTGTCCAAAATCGAATCAGTTCTTCCTCTTTATGATACTTACTTATATGCAAAACTTAGAATTTCTAATTGAAATATTACTGCAGTTATGGCGTTAACATGTAAATCAGTTTTTAAGGTAAGGTCTCTAGTTAGAGAGTTGTTGAGGAATTAGCTGCAAAAGAGGAAAGTACTAGTTTGCAAGGGAATCTTTCTCTCTGTTTTCCTCTTTCTGGGCACCGTCTGGTGCAAATTCTTTTTATCTCGGTTTCAGAAACTTTTCCCTTTCATGTTTTTCTGTCGCGCTTGCCTTGCTTCCACTCGGACTGGATCTAGGTCCTTTGGAAGTGCGAGTCTCCTTCACTGATTTCTGTCTGTGTTTCTCTCTTATTTTGCTATTCTTCCTTTCGCTCCGGCCACAGTAAAAAATCTAGAATCTTTTCTATTAACTGAGCCACAATGGACTTCATGAACAATTTTTTTATGGAAAGTAGGATACCGCAAAAATACGGTATGATATAGGTAAGTGTTAGCAACTAACCTGACAGCTCAAAAGAAAACACACTTTAAGTCTTACCTCAACCTGTATTTTTCCATCCACATCCGAATAGTTCTTGTTGATACCCCGAAAAGGGGAGCCATCACGTGCGGTTTGAGACCATTACCAATATATGCCTCCAATGTCTCACGCGAAATATGGTAGCAGGGTCGGCCTTGACGTCCTAAAATTATGAAACACATGGTTAAGCCACTCTATTCTTGTAGCAACTATGCCTTTTGAAATAAGGCAGAGAGTTACGTCATGTTAATTCACATACCTTGACTTTCTAAGATGCCTTTCTAAGATGACTTTCTTCTTCTACTTCTGCAGGTGCTTCTTCAGTGCTTTTCACCATTTTCCTCACTGTTTTTTTTTTTTTGCCTGCCTGGCTCTTTCTATCTATGGTTATCCAACGTTTCATACACCAATCAAAACAGGGATAATTAGCATACGGAAAATTGTCAAATTGGCAAGGGGATTTGGCAATCTATCTTTCAATCTAATGTGAAATGAATCATTGCAAAACACATTGCATGAACTTTTGCCTGAATTACTGCTCACATTATTGCATAAATTATTGCATAACTTACAGCATAAGTTATTCCATACAATATTGCATAAAATATTGCATACTTTATTACAATAAATATTTCAAATTAATTGTCATATTGTTTTGAATAAAATGTGGAATAATTTATTGTGTTTCTAACAACAAATTGACTGATAAATGAATGTATTGACCAATAGATTGACATTTAAAATGAAAGATATTTTGATAGATAAAATTAAAGATATGTCACAAATAATAGATTGACATTTAAAATGAAAGATATTTTTATAGATAAAATTAAAGATATGTCACAAATAATCCTCAATATTTTCTACATACCCAAGAAAATCCAACTATCAATCCAGCTGCATAATGACTGAAACAAATTTACTGTTCAACGAACGGCTTAGGGACCAATTTCATGTACCAATGCGTTACCACCTAGTGAGTGTGGTTTAGGAACTATTAATGTTTTCCATGCTGTGAAAGTACAAAGATGAAGCAAAATAGCTTGACGAACAATTGCATCTGGTCTGTTAAGGTCCTTGTCCCTGTAATTGTTTTTGTTATTGTAGAACTCCTTTGTGCTAGCCAGATCAACTACTGTGCACATGAACTGTAATGGTGCACATGACTTATTGTGTTCATCAGCATGGCATCCACTCTTTTTTCACCTCACATGAGAGAGAGCGAGCTGGCCTTGTTCTAATCCTGAAAGATTCTGACCAGGCTGATTGAAAGTCACATCAAAATGGTCTGTTGAAACAGGAAGGTGCTAACATGCTTCCGCACTGTCATCTGGACATAAGCCCCAGTTATATCTAAACGGCAGTCTGCTCCAGTGAGCGCAGCCAGTTCCTTGCTGGCCCAAGTCAGGCGCGAATGATTGTAACTGTCATCGAAGCATGAAACACACACAAAAAAATCTGCTGCTCTGTATGTGGTCAGAGGACACATTAAGGATGCCCATTTGTATCACTGCGCATCAATCTGGCAACAGTTGGATCCATCCCCTTTCTCACAGAAAACCAAAGATATCCACCATATTTTGAACATGAATTTGACTCTGTTTGACCCATTAATATCACAGGATGGTCCTGAGAAATTCCAGCACTGTTCACCCAAGACACAGATTGGCAAGTCTCACTCCATCCAAGGCACAAGTAAAAGGATTTATTGGAGTCATATCTCCATTTTTTGTGTGTGTATGTCTGTCTAATGCTATGACTCCAGAGAATCATGCAAGTCCTTGATAAAATTTGCTTGGAGGTCATGAAAAATTCTCAGATTGTTTAAAATAGTCAATCAAACAATAGTTTGTGACCTCAGTTAGTTGTTAGTGGACACCAAATATCTGGAATATTTTTATGTTAAAATATGCATAAATACAAGGAACATTCAACCTTCTTGGATTGTGCAGGACCCTGCGATGCAGTGTCTTTTTGCATATTAATTAAGCATGATGCAATGAGGATGCCGCTTGTAAACCCAGCCTCTGTTCAGAGAATGTAGCTTGCTAGTAAAGGTAACGCCTACATTATTCCTACCCAGCCAGCATAAGCATATTTAAGTAGCCAGCTAGCTTGCTACAGAGCTACATGAAAAAGGGCTGGTCAACGTCAAGGTTTTCATATAGCTCTGTAGCTAGCTAGCAGGCTACTGTGGACGTGAAATGAAGGAATGCCCAAGTAACATTAGTGCAATGTTATGAGGTGCAACACCTCACCTGTGCCAAATATACAAGACTAATATCGTTCGCATAATTATTGGCAAAATCTGGCCTTTATCAGGCTTTGACTTAATCAGTAATGATTTTATTAATGTGCCAACGAGTTTAGTTTGTAAGCTAACTGATATAAGCAACACACTGTCCTAGAGGATTGTGCAAGACCGTGCAATGTGATGCATATTTCCATATTATTTCAGTATGATACTTCACTGATTCAACCAAATTTTAATCAGCTCATCTGCTATACTATATCTGTAATTTTGCTCAATTAGAAGATTATAGCAGATACAATTCTGGAGATATTGAGTGTGAAAGGATCATGACTCACTCATTTACAGACTTCCATTATGGTCATATTAGTTTACTCTTGCAGGGAATGTTATACTACTCACATTTGGCAGCTACCCTTATTCAGAATCTATGCACAAAAAGGGCATTACGCCGGAACTTTCGTGCTGAAAACTTTAGGTGAAAATCTCCCTCTGAAATACTTCGTTTACTTGTGCTGCATTCGTGAATTCTAAAAATCTTCAGAAATAGAAAATACTTGGAAATTCAGCAAAATTTTAGTGTTCTTACCTGTTGATGGTAAATTGATCACTCTAAATATCAACTATTTGCAACAATAGTTTAGTGGTATTGATTAAATTGTGTTTATCACTTGCAAAAGCAAGTTACAGCAAATATGTTGATTGTAATGTATACTCTCATCAAGAAAAGGACCCATCTGAACCTTTCGGGGTGAAAGGCTTGTTACTGGGGTGGTACCCTCAAAGGTCTTGCAATTTTACCCTCAGTGGGTATTTATTTGCTTTGGAACATAAAAGTACCTTTTAGACCCTAAAAAGGTTCACAGAGGTACCTTGAGGTCCAATAATTAGTCCTAGGGGGTACATAAGTGGTGAATGTACCTTGGGGTTGAGAAATGGACTCCTGCTGTACCCGTATTTCTGAGAGTGTATGTTACTTGTGAAAACTCAATTTTCATGTATGTTGATCATCATTTCATTCAAATACAGTCGTTTATCCAAGTAGGTTGATCATGTTTCTCTGTCTGCCTTTGTCTGTTGAGTCTGTCTGATTGATTCTGCTCACTGTAGCATCCACAATTACTGAGATATACACCTGAAATTTATACAACAACCCATATGTCCAAGGAAGAAGGGGTTCAATTTTTGGAGGTCAAGGTCAAAGGTTAAGGTTGCCAAAAAGGTCAACACCACAATTTGGTCAATATTTCTCCTCAGAAAAAATGATAGAGACATGGTACCAATGCCAAAATGTTCCTTGATGCATAGCCCATAAAACTGCAGATGCGTGAGGGTAATTAAAAAATGTGAACTTTTTTTTGGAAATTGCACAAAATTTTGAGTTCATTCCTGCACATAGCAAATGAACACCATTGTGTTCAGTGACTGTATGATCCTTCTGGCAGCACCGCAAACATCTAAAACTTTATATACCACAGGATGGGAATCCTGTCACACTGTCAAGGTTTTGTCCCACCGGATGCAACCTGCAATCCGACGGGCATTGGGACCATGGGCCCAAAAGCTAGGAAGGCAGGACCCACACATACAGGCTGATAAAAATTTCAAAGATTTTGATAAACATATTAATATAGACAATTACCACCATCAAAAATGAGGGGACCAGCAACACCACAAAGCAGGGCTAAAATAACAGAATACAGCTGCACTGGTAACTGGCAAAGCCAGCCCTTAAATACCCTGCCCTCACCTCCACTTTAACGAGCCACACCTGTTGCTCGCCAGAGTGGAGGTGAGGAATATAGCAGGGGAGGGACCGCAAGGTAAAACCTTTACACACACTTCTTGTGATTGTTTTTGGGGTAGAGCGAAGGCATGATTTTGATGTTGGTCATCCTTTAACCCCTTTCTGCAGATGCATACGCTCGCGTCTCTAGAACTGCAAATTTAAGGACGTAGTTACAGCACTCGACCACGAGATGGCACCCCAGATCAGTTGAGTATTCACAAGCAGGCAGAGCTGAAACAAGATGTATGTATGAGTATGGAGGAGTTCCCTCCAATCCCCGTTTTTCAGGAGTTGCATGAATTAAACTCCTCAGCATTGATGTGCAACTTGGTATATATCCCTCCCCATAGTATCGATCCAGCAGTCTAAAAAAAATGATCTATTGCGACAGAAAAAATCGTTGTCCTGTGTAGCAACCACTTTAGCCACAGTGAGCCAACGGTATTCCAATTAATGGTTCAGAAAACTCTGTTTTCTGAAGCAAAAAATTCTTCATGGTATTGATTCTCTCACGTTCTACAGTCAATTACAGTCATCTCTTTCAAAAAATGCGTAGTTCCCTACCGTGGATTTATGTGTAGATTCCTTCATCAGCAAATTCAGCACTTCCTTATATCCTTCCGAGTACTGGTGTTGATAGCCAATCGCTCAAATATACACTCAGGCTCTTCTTCGTAAATGCCCAATTACACTTCATGCCCTTGTGAAACTTCCCCTGTAACAATGTATTGATTGGCTCATTTCTAATCCAATCCCTGAGTGTTTAAACATTCTACATTAAGTGAAACACATTGATTGGACAAACACAGAGCATACAAGCGTATGCATATCAGCTTGCTCGGTTGCATCCTGTCTACATTGCGCACATTACGTGGCTCAAATAGACGCGATTTAGATAAAAATAAAGGCTCGCAACACTGGTCTTGAAGTGTTCAGTTACATTTACAGGATTTAAATAAGATAAGGACATGGTCAATGGGAATTATTTTGAATGGAACAGGACTGGAGGGTTCCTTCTACTGGATACATCGGTCTCTGGAGGAGGGATTCATGAAAAAGGCTGGGCTTCTTTTGCTTTTTACTTTTGCTTTTCATTTTGGAATGAATACCGTATTCTACGAAGTCGTATGCCGAGGTTTTTTTCCTGTTTAAAACGTGAACTTCCCATGCATTTGGATGGACCCCCTGATACGTTCATTGCACGGTTCTGTTGAATCCAGGGAGGAAATATATAGTTTGATCCCTGAAAGTGGAATGTCTATTCTGTTAAAATAAGGTATATTTCAGAATTCAGATATCATTGAGTTAGTGAGTTGTACTTGTTCCTTATAAGTGTTGAAATGAGTTTGTGAGCTCAGACGTCAGAACTGCCAATTTCATTGCAGAGTGAATGTCCTGACCGTTTAATCAGCAGTTTATTTATTGACTGTGCGTGCTGGCTTGGGGGACTTAGAAGAAAATTGGGCAAAACTCTAAACTTTATGATGGAGAAAAGGCATTTTTTTGTGTTTGGAGAGGTTACTGGTGACCACTGATCTTCACCTGCACTTATATTGATAAATTCATGCTAAAGTCAACCAGAAAATCATCAGTTCATATAAAATTTCATACCTCAAAACTTTGTGTTAAATACATGATTATTTGATGATTTGACAATGCAACATCTCAGACTTCAGGGAGACACTTTGATAGCTGTTTAATTTGGCTAATAGCATGTAGGTAATCTAGAATGTAATGTTGCAGATGAATTCTACTTGTGGTAAAGGAGTTTATGATCCGAGAAATGTATAGATTTAAGCCCTAGCAGTTTTTCCATTCCCAGTATTATTTTTTTGCAATTTTGCAATTGAATTTTGATGAAGATTTTTTATGTTTGCAGTCAATTTTCTCCACCAAAATCATGAAAATAAACTAAAATACGATGTAATTCTAAATGCTGTAAGTGTCTTTTCTGAGTAAAGCCACATTTTTCCTCTTTATGAAGCTTAAATCTTGAATTATAAAGCATCAAATTGGGTAACCCATTAATAGCCAAATTTGGCTTCGGCGCAAAGGGGTTAACCGTTGCTATAGCTGCACCACCAGTATATTTTTTTATTAAAAATTGGAGTAACTTCAACAGTTTTTATGTCAATCGCACCAAACTTTTTGTGTATATCCCTAGTGCATAGTGGACAAACCCAATTGTTTTATGTAACCCTTTGATCTTTCCTGTTGTATTTCCACAAGGTCAAACTTAATGGACCGAAATGCAATAACTCAAACAGTACCGGTGGGAATCATGTCATACTTCTTGTGATTGTGCCACCACCAGCCAAACTTTTAATTTTTAAACACCGCAGTAACTTCAACAGTTTTTTTTTTTTTTTGTCAATTGCATGAAACTTTTTGTGTTCAGCTCTGGTGCACTGAGGACGAACTCTGTTGTTTTATGTGATCCAAGAACCTTTTCTATGGCGTCATCACCAAGTCTTGCTGAGAATCAAGTCACCCTTCATGCAGCGGCGGCCCGTCGGCCGTAACAAAGGCAAGCCAGAACCTCGCCCTTCAAAGCTTAATGACTTCAACATTTTGTACTTCACTTTTCTTTATCAGCAGTTGCTCATACGAATTGGTTGGAGGACAATCAAACCTATTTTCGATAGCAAATGACGACGCAAATTATCAACACGTCTTTATAAATTAGTTTGCGAGGCTTCTTTCACAAGAAGCCACGACAGTCCATTTTCTACAACTTTAATATAGAAGAAAAGAATTCGATGTTGCACAGCTTATTGCTTAATGAGCCTCACAAATCAATTTGCGCATCTATGCCGTTTCGTGAGCTTCTTGAGCGCGGAATTTATAGCGTAGGCCTATGGTAATTTATGTCGTAATTTATGTGTGAAAGAAAACCCCTCATAATTTTGTGGTGCAATGTATAACAATGCTATCGAAAATAAATTTGACTCAACTGACTGTTCTTCTAACAATTCGTATGAGCAACTGCTGATCAAGAAAAGTAAAATGCGAAAGGTTTAAGTCAGTAAGCTTTGAAGGGCGAGGTTTTGGCTTAACTTTGTGACGGTCGCCGACCCTCCACTGTTTAAATGAATGATTGAAAACAGGTGATGAACAATCATTAACATTAAGGGATTGTTTGGGCTTCCCCTGTTGCCAATTCACGAGCCGCCACTGCCTTCATGCGATTGTTTCCAGTGCACTGAGATGGGCTGTTATTTACATATTGGTCACTGTCACCTAACTGTAGCACTGCCGTTGGGCCAAATATTTCATTTTCCATTAAGGCAATGACCCAAACAGCTTTAATGAAAGTCATGTCTAATCTGCATTGAGCATTCCTGGTGGATAGAGGAGGAAATTATTGGTTGTAGTGGCTCTGTGTGTTTGCTGTAATGCCACACCTCAGTCAAAGTGAACATTTCTAAATGTCATGACTTAAACAGTTTTTTTTTTAGAATCTTGTCACACTTATGTGTCTTGAACAGGGAGAAGGGATATCATTGGCATTTGGTCACCATAAAACCAAAAATTGCTTTGAACATTCTTGGTGCACAGAATGGTTCTCCTGTGGGTTTTCTGGACCTAAAACCCTTTCCTGATACGCATTTACCGGGCTAAACATGTCATTTTTGCTCGTGGGGATTATGCTGTTGTTTCAAGGATACAGAATACCTTGCTGTCATTGAGCAACATCATTTGTCTAGTTTGTGTAGTTATCAGGGCGAACCCTCAATCTGAACATTGAAATCCCACTTCAAAATTCTAAGTGGTAATTAGGCAGCTGTTATCAATTAATTAATCTTCGAGATGTTGCATGATTAAACCTAAAATAGAAAATTGTGCATATAACCTGATCACTGAAAATTAATTGATTATAATCTGTGAAGAAGATAATGTCAGCTCTTGAAGGGAATGGATAACTTTGGGTGCTACTGTAGGTGAGAAAGATTTCATCTAAAAATTCATTGAGATGCCTCCAGAATATTATCGGGGGGGCACCCCCCCCCACAACCTCCCCAAAAAAATGTTGATCATTCACTCAATAAATACAAATTTGTTGCAAGTTTTTTTTTAACTGCTTGCAGATAAAGTTTTATTGATGTAACAAAAAAAAAAAGACAACAAATGAAAAGTTTATTTTCTCCAACAAGTGTCCAAAATATGACCACAGACCATATTTTAGCATTATAAGCCAAGTACAATTATTTCATACTGTATATAAATCAAGGGGCCTTGTAATGGACTGATGGACAGCACATTCAGCCCCGCCCTTTCAGGGTTCCATTGCTCTGTCGGTACATTACATGTGACAATTGCCACTTACAGCAAAGTAAGCGTCCCTTTGTTGAACATAAAGCTGCGTATGGGTTATTGAATAAGTCCCCAAATAGGAAACTATAAGGAAATCTACTGTACCTGTCTGAAATTTATTTGGGGTGCTGCCAATTATACTCCCATGACTGCAATAGTCCGCTTACTTTATAGCATTTTTATGTGACTTCAGCTTTCGTGAATGTCCTGGATTGGCTCAGTCACTTTTCATGTACAACACTGGATATTTCAGATGCTTAAAGCTGCAGTTGGTAAGTCTTATAAAAGTAACTTTTTGTCATTTTTGCTAAAACTGTCCCTGTGTACAGACAGTATTACATAAAACTAGTACTCTGTAATTAAAAAAAAGCCTCCTTTTAAATTTTAGTAGAAGCAGTAGGTGATTTTAAAGAATCGTTTGGTCTGACCAAAAAGAACCAATTAGAGCCAGATTGGTGTCTGACAGTCGTCAAAGCGCTGCGGACAACCTCCTCCCCCTTCCTCCTCAGTTCACCAGCGCTCAGTCAAGCTCAAATCTCTGAGAAAGGGTTCAGAAGCTTACAGAAACTAATGGCGCAACATCAGTGAGGAAAAAAATACCAATACCACAGTTACCGACAACAGTACACACGGCTAAGACAAGTAAGAAGATAATCCAGAAGGAAAAAAAGCAAAATGAAAGAATTAGACAAAACTTGGGATAAAACCAGAGTGAACATCGGAGTGGCTTTCCAGAGGTGGAGGGAAGTCCGTGATCTGGAAGGATTAAAAACTGACGCAGAGTTGGCGACTTTTCTGCTTGACAGGTTATTCCCTGCTTTATTCGTGAGTTCATTTTTGCTCCGCAATGCTCTGCAGATAAGCGAGTTGGTGTCGCTCACATGCACAGCTGGTACTAACCCCAGCCCTAACTGGCATCAATTCATTTTCGCTCTGCAAATAAGTGAGTAAATGTCGCTTACAAGCCCAGGCGCTGCTCGAGTAGCCAGCGTCTTGTAATTACAGTGCTCTGTAGTAGTGATTTGACGTTCTGTTCCGATGCTTCGAGGCGTGTGCCGAGTAATTGATGAATTATTTTGTGAAGCGCGTATCGAGGCGTGTAATGATGACGTATGCGATCACATCGGAAGCCTCGCCAGCCGGCTGTACCTCGTCACCGGTTCATGAAATGGTTCGCGGCAGAGCTGCGGGCATCGTCACATGGGTGGTCTATGGAATTTTGGACATAACCAGGAAACACTTGCGGTCTCAATGACGATATCAACAGCTGAATCAACTTATTATTGTTTGTTTTGTATGCAGCATTTTCCAAAAAGAAATCTAAATTATTCCATGTTATCACAATTTATGTTCAATTAAAATGATTAATAAAATGATGACTTGCCAGCAGCACCATGACTGAGAAATGAATGCTGTTGCAGTGGTGGATATATCCGCAACATTCTTCTGAGAGGAAGTTCTTGCAGGCTTTGGTCGGCCGGAGTATCGTCCTAATCATGGGGATTATATTGATGGCGTGCGGAGCCTCGTCTATTGACACGTCACTGCGATAATGGGATTTGTGATAATTTTGCCTGTTCTACACTTTTGTCCAGTAGATGGCGTAGTGAGCAGATGAAGCCTCAAGAAACGTCACCCATTAGTGAACCACTTTGGGAGAAAGCTTCAGTGCTCCATGAGGCTTCATCTTGCCATCACTACTCCATAGTGCATGCGATGTTGCTGTGATGTTACTGTTGAGCTAACATTGGCTTGTTTCCAATGCTAGGGCTAAAGTAACTGGCATCATTTTATTAGAAAGTAGCAGAAAATATCTTTATGAAGTGACCTGGCAGTCTTATCAGTTGTGTTGTCGTCCTCATAAATATGTGTAACGTTTCTGTGCTCTCACAGCTAAATGCTGTCATATATGGTTTTTTTTACTGGCCATTCTGCATGATTCACAACAGTTTCTGTTCTCAAAAAAACTAGTAACTTCTTGAAATAAGCGTGTTCTGGGTGTTTACTGAATACATACTGCTGTAGATTACTTTTCAAATCAGCATGATTTATATTTGCTTGTTTGTTGGCCAGCAATGTTGACTGTTCACAACAGTGATGTCTAGCCTCGGCAACTTGGCCGTTTTCATAGTGAGAACTTCCAAAAGCTCTCCACAGTCACATGCATAACAGCTTGCGTGCCTTCGCGTGCACGGCAGCCTTCTGAGGGAGGGTCTTAGGGCAGGAGTGCAGTGGAGAGGGAGGGGGAGGAATCTTAAAGTTGTATTTTTTCACATTTTTATGCCAAGTCCTCTCTCTCCTCAAAGTTACCAACTGCAGATTTAAGGAGGTTTCTATCCGATTAGACTAATTTTCTATGGCTAGTACAGTAATACTCAAGGCTTTGTGAATGAAGGGAAGACATTGCATTGTCCATATCACAGCATCCATAGTTTTGTTGTTTACACTGACCATCAATGCTGTCGTGTGTTGTAGCACAATCTACAATCAAATTAAAAGGTTTTGCTGACTAAACATAAATATAAAAACCTACCTCATATGCCACCCTAGTTTTAACCCTTAGAGCCTGAGCAATATGGATCAAACTGTCATTACATAAGGAAAAAATCTTCCTTGTATGGATGTGTTGCCTATGTGTGGTATGGTTAACCCTTCACATGCCACCCTGAGCTTTATTTGGACTTCACTGCATTCGGAGGGCAGCAAGGGCAGACCGAGTAATTGACAAGGTGAGAGGCTAGCGCATATGCAGTAGTTATTGGTTTCAGGTTGATTTCAAGTTTCAGTTTTCTGTTAAATGTCATATCTCGATTGGAGTGCAAGCATATTTTTTTCCAACAAGAAGAAAGTAAAAAAAATGTTTCTTCTTCAGATTGGAGCAGCAAATTGCCGTCACTGTATAGGCTAGGTTGTGCTGAAGAAAAAAAAAGAAAATTGGTACAACACACTTGCATGTTACACATTCTTAAAATCTTCACATATAACACAATACAAAGTAGTGCAAAAAAGAGGAAAAGTACTCTTGGGGTTTGAATGATTAAGCTGCAAGAATTCCCACTGTTTTTCTTCATTTGGCCTGTGTGAGATCCTGTTAAATCAATAAGTGCTAACTGGATTCAATGCACACTTTGAGATCCCAGAGATATTCTCAAGACAATTTTTACATTTTAAATTATTCATATCTATTTATTTATTTATTTTGTAGTAATAGTCCATATGAGATTGTAAAGCTATGGACGATTTCTGGCCCTCAGAAATCCAACCGATATCATTCAATCCTTTCTACCCAATCTTATGATAATATTATCATAATCATAATTGAAAAGGTGGCTGCAGAATCTAGGAAAACAAGCCAAAGAAAAACACAACAATTCATCAAATATTCTACATAGTGAGCCATTTGGGAAAGGTTTCCTTTACTGAATATAGCTCAATGTTAGACATTTCAAGTTTCTGTCCAAGGATTGAAAAAATATTACTGTACGTAAATATAAATGTAAATGCAAATTGTAAATCTAATGTTTAACTGTAAAAGTCGAATTGGAACGTAGACACCTACTCGATCATTATCTACATCGCTTCTTCCTGACTAGCATCATGGGGGAGCAGGAGCGTGTCCCAGCTGACTCTGGGCGAGCAAACCTCGGACAAATCGTAAATCCATCAAAGGGCACACACACCTTTCACTCAGGCACTCACACCCATGGGCTATTGAGTATCTCCAGTTAGCCTGACATGAATGTCTTTGCACTGCGGGAGCAAATTGGCGTAACAAGCTGGATTTGAAGTTAAACCTTCTTGCTGTGAAGTGGCAATGCTCCCAATGTGAATGCAACCAATAAATCTTAATGCTAAATGCATATTTTATTTTCTATGAATGCAATTATAGAAAAGATGGATTTGGAGTTTATGCAAATTGAGCATGCTCCATATGTGTAATTTTAGAGTTTGTATGTATGATGGAAGTCTCAACCAAAAGCAACCGGGGCTGCCGGGTTAGCTCACTCGGTTAAAGCACCACATTCGCGGAGCAGTAGCGACTACCACGGCGCGGGTTCGATCCCTGGTCATACCAATCGGCAGTGGTCGGTAGCTTTTTTCAGGGCAGCGCATGATTGGCTAAAGCGCTGCGGGGATGCAAATTGGGAAGGGACTGCCGGGAAGGGTTATTAAAATAGTTGCCTTGTTCGTTGCTCAAGCGCCTCCTGTTGGCCGACCAGGTGCTCGTCAGTGAGATTGTAAGCTTGCTCATGGTTGGGTATCTTCCGCCCTTGTTCTGAACTTGCGAAAGTTTTAACCAATGAATGTGAAGATGCAGGGGCTGACAAGCTTGTGCTTCGCAGAAGAGCCGCAAACTGTCTCTCTCTACTGAGTTGGCAACAAGGGGTTGCATACAAGCAAGCCATGTACAAAACCCAAAACCAGTGAAGTTGGCACGTTATCTAAATCGTAGATAAAAACAGAAAACAATAATTTGCAAATCCTTTTCAACTCATATTCCATTGAATACACTGCAAAGACAAGATGTTTAATGTTCAAACTGAGAAACTTTTTTTTTTTTTTGCAAATAATCATTAACTGAGAATTTAAAGGCAGCAACACATTGCAAAAAAGTTGGCACACGGGCCCTTTTACCACTGTGTTACATCGCCTTTCCTGTTAACGACACTCAGTAAACGTTTGGGAACTGAGGAGACTAATTTTTGAAGCTTTTCAGGTGGAACTCTTTCCCATTCTTGCTTGATGTACAGTTTAAGTTGTTCAACAGTCCGGGGTCTCCGTTGTCATATTTTACGCTTCATAATGCGCCACACATTTTCAACGGGAGACAGGTCTGGACTACAGGCAGGCCAGTGTAGTGCCCGTACTCTTTTACTACGGAGCCATGTTGTTGTAACACGTGCAGACTGTGGCTTGGCATTGTCTTGCTGAAATAAGCAGGGGCGTCCATGAAAAAGACGTTGCTTGGATGGCAACATATGTTGCTCCAAAACCTGTATATACCTTTCAGCATTAATGGTGCCTTCACATATGTGTAAGTTGCCCATGCCTTGGGCACTAATACACCCCCATACCATCACAGATGCTGGCTTTTAACTTTGCGCCTATAACAGTCCGGATGGTTCTTTTCCTCTTTGGTCCGGACGACACGACGTCCACAGTTTCCAAAAACAATTTGAAATGTGGACTCGTCAGGCCACAGAACACTTTTCCACTTTGGATCAGTCCCTCTTAGATGAGTTTGGGCCCAGCTAAGCTGGCGGCGTTTCTGGGTGCTGTTAATAAATGGCTTTCGCTTTGCATTGTAGAGTTTTAACTCGCACTGGCAGATGTAGCGATGAACTGCAGTTACTGACAGTGGTTTTCTGAAGTGTTCCTGAGCCCATGTGGTGATGTCCTATACACACTGATGTCGGTTTTTGATGCAGTACCCCCTGAGGGATCGAAGGTCACAGGCATTCAATGTTGGTTTTCGGCCTTGTCGCTTACGTGCAGTGATTTCTCCAGATTCTCTGAACCTTTTGACGATATTACGGACCGTTGATGATGAAATCCCTAAAATTCTTGCAATAGCTCGTTGAGGAATGTTGTTTTTAAACTGCTGGACAATCAGCACACACATTTGTTCACTAAGTGGTGACTCTCGCCCCATCCTTGTTTGTGAATGACTGAGCATTTCAGGGAAGCTGCTTTTATACCCAATCATGGCACCCACGTTCCCAATTAGCCCGTTAACCTGTGGGATGTTCCAAATAAGTGTTTGATGAGCATTCCTCAACTCTCTGTCTTTTTTGCCACTTGTGCCAGCTTTTTTGAAACATGTTGGAGGCATCAAATTTCAAATGAGCTAATATTTGCAAAAAATTACAAAGTTTACGTGTTTGAACATTAAGTAACTTGTCTTTGCAGTGTATTCAATTGAATATAGGTTGAAAAGGATTTGCAAATCATTGTATTCTGTTTTTATTTACGATTTACACAACGTGCCAACTTCACTGGTTTTGGGTTTTGTACATAGTTGTCAGATTGGGCAGTCCAGATTCGGGTGGGATTGGAGATGCCAAATTTAATTCAAAAAAAAAAAAAAAGCAACCAAAGAATTGGTTGCCTCAAATTCGACTGTTGGTCCGGGAATTTAGCCAAACCCATCAGGATTTTCATCGCTTGAGTAAGAGCTACAATCAGGTATAAAATAAACTTTCAAATGACATTTTTCAGTGTCCCTGTTATATATGTTATTATAGTATTGAAAGAAAATAATAGAGTTTTTATTTATATAATTTCCCAAATCCCACTTACACATATCTGGCTCCAAGTCCTCAACCAGAAATAACAACTCAATGGCTTCTGTCATGAAGTTCCAAGTGTGGTGCAATTTAGTGTTGTGTCGTTCGCGAACGATTCGTTCAAACGAACAAATTTTTTGAGTGGACGTACTGAATGGAATCACCTCACGAACTGATTCGTTCCTTTCTCAGTTCAGTTGAGCTCCGCCTTGAGTGTGCCGGCCGGGAGTGGAACTGCCACGTTCTGTCACTGTGACTCACTCGTGAATCTTCGGCGAATGACAGAGTCTGCATGATTCACGTCCGTGCTGCCACTCACTCTTGATTCGCGAACCTACTGCACACACAGAACTGTCGCTGAGGACATGATTCACGTTCGCGCTGCCACTCACTCACTCATGACTGGCGAACATGCTGCACACAGACAACTGTCGCTGATTCGCGTACTGTGCTGAAAGTGGCGCTGTGTCAATCACTCGCGCACAGCACACAGAGTGAACTGCTACTCAACAGAACGTGCCGTCGGAGGTCAGTTACAAACAAATATACGAACGATAACTCGTTCTTAATTTGCTTGATTAGCAATCTGAGAATTGATTAACTAATTTACAAGACTAGATGGCAGAATGGCGTGCCAGTTTCATCCACAACATTATTACTCAGTGCATTGAACTTAAAATACCCATGAGACAGCAAATTTGTACATATTTGCGGACAGGAAACTAAGCAATGCCATTAACAAGTATTAAATCTTTTCTTATGCGGCGTTCAATGTGTGGTCAATATGTTTACGATAATGTTTTCCCCCTTAAATACGTACTTATTTATACCATTGAAAATGGGAGTTTATTTCCTGTCTTCTTTAATAAACAGATAAATAAAAGGTCAAAGCGATACACGGAATTACAGAGGAAGCTGAGTTTTTTTCTAATGCAGTCTAGAATCAAAGCGTAAATGCAAATGAATCTTCTTGTCGCGATAAACTCTTAATCATTACCGGCTACATATAGCCTAGGCTAGATCTTAATTGTTTGGTTAAAAAAAAGTTGAAATTGATTGATTGTCAATCAGGCATAGTACGTGGAAATAGGATGACCAAATCTTGCGATAAAAAGGTGATGTCACTGCCTGACCTGATTGCACGTCTCTGCACTCAAAGCATCGCGAATGACAGTGTACTATGGTCCGTGAAGGAACGCACCATCTCTCAGTCAGTGAACGTGTTAACAGAGTGAATGTGAACCTTGGGCAAGGGCTGAATCATGAGCTGAATGACGGGTCGTTTGGTTGATTATCAGTTCAGTAAGTCGGAGAACAATGTCAGGGCTCCTGCTAAGCACTGAACAATTCGATGAACGGATCTTTTGTATGAATCATTTTAATGAACTGATTCTAGGGATTCAGTACAGTGAAAAGAACTGCCGTTCCCATCACTAGTGCAATTCAAAATATTCCGTTCCCTGTCTTGTTCCTCCTCCTCAGTTGGGGTGTCTACTTGTGGAGGTATGGTGCTGTGTAACATCTTCCTGAGGTTTGTACATGAGGTTTGTGAAGGTTTATCAAATTGGATCACTGCTTCAATATGTCAGCATTAGACAGATGCATGTTTTACTACATAAGTAGATTTAAATAGATGTGAATTATCATTAGCCCAGGATAAGTCAAAATAAAGGTGTAATGCGGTAATCTTGCTGAGCATTCTAGACTGATTTTGTTTGAAGCACTGCAACCCCCCCCCCCCCCCATTCCCCACCCCCGAGTGGAGTACCTGCCTGTCAGAGGAAACGGTCCTAGGGTAAAGAGAGTAGAAATCGACAGGCCCTGACCTCTCTGCTAATACCCACTTTCTCATCTGTCAAACCCTGCCAAGAAGACAAAGCCCCTTTTATCCCCATGACTAAAGACCCAGTTTAAACCTAACAAGGAGAGATTACATGTTTCTACATACCCTTTGGGCCAAATGACCAACATCCGTCTGCCATTTTGGTTCCTTTAATAGCCTTGAGGTTTTGCTAAGATGTTACGCTAAAATGATGTCTCAACACTCAAACTCATACCCCAGAATATCAACTTTATTGCTGAAATTCTGGGTTTTGTACTATAATATTGTGTCCAATGGTAGTCAAAGGATTTCATTGTAAACCTTTTTTTTGGAGGAATGATTCCTGAGAATTCAATCTTCGATATCATTCAGGCAGATTCGGCAAGTTTTCTTTTTTTTTTTCCAATTCTGGCTAGAATGTGTGTTTTCAGAGAATTGTAGGAGGTGTAAAAGAAACACTCCTGGCTATAGATGGAATTTTAAAAAAACTGAACAGGAGCATATCTCACATTATTTCCCACGTACAGTCCTTTGACAATTTTCTTGACTGCATGCAAACACATTTGAAGGTGCAAGGCATAATCTGGCTGATCAGACATAGTACAGGGTGTGAAGCATGTATTGGCAAATGTTCCTTACATGTTTTCATGTCATTTTGGAAGAATCACAGTAAATTAATACTTGTTCAAAACTAATCAGATTATTCTAACTGTATTGTAAACAGCTAACATTTTACAACATGGTCTTCAGCCTAGCCTTCCTGTTGACCGACACAGCCATTGTCAGCTTTGTGAAGCTTGAGTTATTTTGTCCAGAGAGCGCCAAGCCTTCCCTGACATGCCGCTCATGATAGTGGGAATGCAGTCCTCTGTAACAAAGCCACATTACTTACTGCAGTTCTTAGCAAGTTATCCTCAAAAAACCATGATAAATTATGCTGTCCTGACAGCTGTCCAACTGCTCTCATAGTTGAGCTTCCTCTGATCATGCAGCAAGCAGACTCTTATTCTTTGGCAAAAGCTGATCCTTAGCCAACAATGCTACGCAAAACACATCTCATAAGGTTGAGGTGAAGTTTCTTGTTTCAAAATCACATGCACAATCCTTGTTTCAAAACCTTGAAATCCTTGTTTTGTATTTCCTGTTGTGCTTAGAGAGGATTAAAGGAGACCTAACATGCTGATCCTTCTTTTAATACATATTAATAATGTTCTAATGTTGATTGTCCGTGCTCAACCTCTGAAAAGTTTCTAAACGTAAGATACAGGGATTTCCGTAATCCAAGAACGTGATTTCCTGAGCGTGATTTCCTCTCTGAACAGCTCTTCCCGAGATCTTCACGAGATCTGGGCAAAATTTGATGTCAGATTGTCCTGTCCAATTACTACAGACTAAGCCAGAGCCAACCACTGCGCTGGACCAGCCCACACCGGAAACTATTCTAGCAGGCACTAACAATGGCAGATCATGCTATGCTTTAGTAGTGTCTACACTTTCGGAAATACAAAAGAAGAACCGCAAATCATTTAAGATGCAATTTTGTCAGTAGCTCTCCCAAAGCTACTTCTCCGTTTACTTTAGGACAAGAAGAAAAACAAATATTTCTCTTCCAAAAGACGATGCTACCAGAAATCAGTGGGTAGCTCTTTTGTTTGCTGGCAGCAAACAGCCATGGCCAAAGGGAACGTTAGCTGTTCATGCTCAGCATTTCACCAAAGACAGCTTTGTCAATAAAGGATAATTCGACGCAGGATAAGCATTACAGCTGCTTCTCAAACCTGAAGCAGTTGTATAGATCAAGCGCTTGGAGCCACAAGCTGTAAGTAACCATATAACAGCAAATAATGTAAGTGAAGCTAACATGTTACGGTTGGCCAGCAGGACCGCTAGCGTTAGCACGAGTTAGCACTAACAACTGGCCTCAAACGCACGCTTTGTAAAATATTTGAAGATAAAGCTGCATCAGGCGCGACTGTTCGTGACTCATTGACACAGAAGCTGTAAACTGGCCAAGTTACTGTTGCTAATGTTTGTGCCCTAAATATGCAAGAGTGAGATCAGGGGAAATTCTTCAGAAGGTGTGTAAACATAAACCTCATTTTAAGCTAAATTTTAATACTTGTTTGTGTTTTGGATTCTTAGTACAACTGTTCACAGTAACTGAACATGATGTCTGTAAAACCTGAATTGCAAGGGTTTGTCTCTGTGGTTATGACTGCTCGGTTACCAGCTACTGCATGTTTGTTTGCTTGCTTGTCCTGCTAATTAAAAATGCTCCTGGTTAACTTTTATACAGTAGTTCTCATCAGTCTTCTTGTCTTACTTCGGTAAGCATCAATTCGGCAGTTTCATCATAACGTTGCTCGATTGTAGCCCCTATAGTTAGTGATCACTTCACTTATCCATGACTGGGATCAGCCGGTTACTTCAATAATGTCTGAGTAAGATCTCAATGTGAAACGCAGAAGCTCTACCGGCTTACAAATGACCTCTCTGCACTACCTTGACATTATTTCATCCCCCTTTAGAAATTGTTGTGGCAAATAAAAAGCCGAAATTGGCGGAGATTAAATAGGTAATTCTTTCCTGTAGAAGTGATCAATTCGCTAGCACCACATAAGCAACTTGTCCGCGCTAACAGAACTTAAGGTCTGCAAAACCTGCATTATGTTCATAATATTACTGAGCTCTCTCTAGCTGTTGCGTACTATCCATAAAGCTGCTTTCACATCAGACACAAAACAAATTTTTCGCAGGACAGATTAGCCTACATTCAAAGTCAATGCAAAGACGCGAATACACGTTATGGGCACGTCAAGCCGCTTTCACACCGGACGCAAAACAAATTTTTCTCGTGACAGATTACATTCAAAGTCATGACCGCTTATCAGCTATTGCATGTTAGTTTGCGTGCTCTGCTAATTAAAATGCATCTGGTTAACTTATATGCAGCAATTATGATCAGTATGCTTGTGTTACTATGGTAAGCATCAATGTGACAGTTTCATCATAACGTTGCCTGACTGTAGCCACTACAGTTGAAGCTAAACGGAGAGGTGCTGTATGTGCCTGCCGAGTTGGGCTGCCGTTAGACCAGACGTAGATTTTGCAGAGCTTGGGGTGCATTTTGGGGGCTTATGAACCGATCGCTTTTCTTATCCATGACCGGGATCAGCTTGATACATCTCCAATGTCTGGGCAAGCTCTCTGATACTACCAGTGAAAGCAATAGGGAAGCGCACAGGCTATAACGGTCCGGTATAACAAACGCTGCATTGCCATCGATTGAATATTAAATTCTTTCCTGTAAAAGTGATCGATTCGTTAGCTCCACATAAGCAACGGTTCACGCAGACGGAACTTATGGACTGTAATACATGTATTATGTTCATGACATAACCGGAGCTCTGTCTACCTCTCGCACGCTATCCATAATGCGCCCATTTTCAGTGAGGAAAAGCTGGTCATTCCGAAGCAATAAGTAAACCATTACCACGGGCAATTTCCAAAAAGGCTATTTAGCTTGGAGCTTTCGCCCCTCTGTCATAAACCAGTGTGGAAGCTGTTTGTTTCTCCACGCTAACAACACACCACAGCTATGCACACAAACCAGCAGGTCCTAATACACACCAAAGCAGTCCAGAAGCTGTTGGTCCACTTTTAGCTGCTCCTCACTGTCCATGTTTCCCTCTAAACTCAGACCTACTGGATTTCTACGGTCTCCTGTCTACACTTGGGCATGTCGACCCGTTGTACAAATGTGTCTATATGGGGTGGATTCTAGCTTTCTCTGCATCCGAGCTACGGAGTACTGAAACCACTGTGCTCACCAACTGTTGCTGTAGAAAACTGTAGCTAATAGCAAATTCGTGCTTGAGCTGCCAGACTTTTGCACTGCGTCCTCCACTTTCGCCGTTGCGTTTATTAGAACAAGTTAATTTCATTAGATCTATACACATGTACTGCCTTAGATTGCAGAATATGCAAGTTGATTCCTGTCAGTTTCACTCTTTTTGCCGGACTAGGAAAACTGCGTTCTGCTACCTCGTCCTGCCTCGATCCGCCCTCCACAGAGCTGGCCAGTCAGAGGAAAGTGAGCCCACAGGGAGTGGGGGCCATAGCGGAAGAGCCACCCCAATGAGGCATTTCAGGCAGAGACTACTATGGACTACAAATGGGGTTTTTTGAGGATGGCAGTATGAGCAAAATAAGTACCATTTGTTTACCTTGCGCAATCAGAAGTATTCTAGGGGAGTCAAAGACTAAAATAAAAACTTTGAAAAACAGCTTATTAGGTCCGCTTTAAACCAAAAATGTGGAAGATCAGGGCTTAGAACTGACACGTACAAAAGTGTTAGCTTCAGGAGAACTAGCAGATGGTGAATGACTTAGCCACCAGCCTCTGAGACAAGCCTTGCTCCCAAATGAAATGACTAACATCTGAAAGTGTGCAGGCTGCACGTGACACACATCTCATATCACCCCACAGATGCTTCTCCCAGATACTGTTGCTCCATGAGATCAAAAATGCATCTGCAGAAATAAAAAGTAATTATACAGCAGCTGACACAATGGCTTTCACACACATACATACAAGAATGCATGCAAACAGACAAACACTGGCACAGCTCATGACACAGACACACAATTTATGCAAATTCATGTACATACACACACTTGCTTGAAAAAGCCTTGTAGTATCATTGAAATGGTGAAGAATGCCTCATTTAATCTCACCAAATCTATCCCTTTCTCACATGGTATTTTGTTTCCAATATTTAGTCACAGTTCTAAAACTACATTATTGAAAAAAATGTATCATGTTTTAAACAATCAGCTTGATATAATATCATTGGAATAACTAATTGCATATTTGTGATCTCACACCAAAAGGGGGCCAACGAATAGCATCTTATCCACACAGTACATAGCCCTGTCAATTCAAACCCCTAAATATCATAATTTCATCAGTCAATGAAATCACTCTTTCTGCTCTTCACTCTGGAAAAAAAAACAAACAAAAAAAACAGAAAACCAGGACACATTATTGTGTGGCAGAAAAAGCCCTGCCTTAACATGAGATACTCAGCTACTCTCTTCCTGGGAGATTATAGAAAGAAACACAATATCTGATTAATTTTTCTTTTTTTACTAATTTTTTGCACAAAGAGTCCTCCTTTCAGCTTAGCCCATTAGTAGTGTTGTCAGTTCTCTTCACGGGCCTCGTGCTTTGTGGGACATCCTTTGTCGATGCTATATTACAGACTGTGATTAAGAACCAACCGTAAGCGAAGGCTGAGGGCCTGGCAGTTATGTAAGCCTCCCACATTGCCTCGCTACAACTAATTCCACCATAATGACTACTTCATTCACCCCTCAACTTCATGGATCTTAAACACACATTCTGCTGTCACCTTCACAGGTTATGTTTAGCCTCTAAATCCCACCCTGTCCCCATTCTCCACCCATTATTTGCATCCACAGCAAATGCTGATGACATCATGAAATAATCGTCCAAAAATGGCAACTTCCAGGCTTGGGTGACACCCACCATTTAACTGTGCACAGTCGTAGTCCCTTATCAGAGGAAATAGTCAAGATGTGAAGGATACAAGTACATAAGGCCTGACAACTCGGGTTTGTACTTGTTGGTAGTGTTACGCCTGGCCTAGAGGAAAACCTGATTGCCAGTGGGCAACCTGCTGCACAGCACAGAATCGCCGACAGGCAACCTTGAAAGAAAGAGCGAGAGACATGAAGAAAAAACAGCTACAACCCCAGTAATACAGTGTCATACAGTGGGCTCAAAAATTACTGGCACCCCTGAACAATGCTTTAAAAAATTCAAAAATATATATGTATAGAGAAACTCAAAATAACAGCACTTGAAAAAGACTCAAAGCTTACCTGAAGATCCACACAGAAATGGTTCTGTGACAACATAATCAACATACTGCAATGGCCATCTCAGTCACCAGACCTAAATTCAATTGAAAACCTGGGCTGTTTGAAGCGGGCTGTTGATAAGTGCCAACTCAAGAACGTGAAGGATCTTGAAAGGATCTACGAAGATGAATGGCCAAAAATCCACCTAAATGTGTGCCTTAACCTTGTCAAAAATTACAGGAAAAGACTCTCTACTTCCCAGAAGTGGTTGCACATTGTACTAAATTAATGGTGCCAAGTATTACAAAACCTTGATTTTGCTGAAACTTATTTTGTTTTAAATGATTCTTATGAATTCGGTTGTTTCCATTGAAACATTAATAAAGTAGTTCACACATTTTGGTATATTCTGTTTCTCCATAATCAAATTGCGTATATAATTACGGACCCGGCCACTCGCGGTGCGAGGACCGTATTGTATCTGTAGTGATTATTATTCTTATTATTAATACGGGCCCAAGCACTCATGGTGTGAGGACTGTATTGTATCTTTGGTGATTATTGTTATTCTTCTTGTTATTATTATTCTTTTTCTACAAGTGTAGGGGGCTATTTGGGGGCTTAAACGTGTTTCAATTCGAACAAAAATTTGGCAGAAAAATCAGGCCCAGCGAAAAATTCTAGATTTCATAGGCTTCGCAACTAGGCGGGGCAAAATGGCTCCACAGCACCCCCTAGAAAAATCTTTGGTTTGCACAATTATGCTGAAATTTGGTAGGCGTGAAGAGCATGCCAAGACAAATTTGGCATTTGGGACGTTTTTGTCCAGTGCACAGGATGCCTGCTAGGTGGCGTTGAAAATACAAAATAAGGCAATTTTTGCCGATTTCAGGCATTGGAATTTAACAAACTCCTCCTTGGGATTTTGTCTGATTTGTGACATTTTGAGCATCTTGCAGTGAACAATGATTCCCTTATAAATTTAGGTAAACGTTGTTCATTACGCACCAAACATCATAGGCAGGTCAGTTTCCATAGACATTTCCTAATTTTATTGGTTTTGCGAGTAGGCGGGGCCAACTGGCGCTCCCTAAACTGCAGCCCCAAGGCCCCCTTCCACTTCCACCGATAAAAAATGGTGGACATGATGTGGGTGTGATACACATCAACAAAAAAGTCTCTTGACACCATAGGCTAAAGTCAACAGGCAGTCGGCCATTTTGAATTGAACGGCTATTTTTGGCGATTTGCACGTTGTGTACTTAGATGAATCCCTCTCAGGGATTTTATCCGATTCTCATGAAAATCGCTGTGTGTACTCTTGACCCATTGAAGATCAAAAGTTATCAAAATCATACCGGTGGGAATCATGGTGCGTGCGTGGCAGGGCCACTATTTTAAGCCATGAAAATTTGAATGCTTATAACTTCAGTGAACATTGTCAGACATGCATCAGACTTTATGGGTATCATAAGGGTCCTGCCCTGAAGCCATTCACATGGTCAAGTTCAGCCATATGGACAGCCCCCCCCTCCTGGCGACAGGAAATTACCAATATTTGGCGTGTGTCATACTTTTGCGAACTTATTCTACAGATTTCATCTGAATGTCACGAAAAAGGGTGTGGACACTCTTGAGCCCTGTGACATGAAAACTAATTAAAATATCTTGTTGTTAATTAACGGTGGGGGCGTGAAGGGGTGGCCATTTTGAGCATCATGTCGTGACAGGCGAAAGTGATAGGTCTGAAGAACATCCACATGCAATTCCTCCGACAGACTTGAGCAGCATGATGTCCACTTGCTGAGCGCAGGGGTCAGCGGTCCCTCGTTCTAGGTGGTGCATCGGTATGCGAAGGCCCGTACAACGCCGCTTGCGGCTTTATCTCCTACAGATTTCATCTGAATGTCACGAGAACTGGTATGGACACTCTTGAGACCTGCGCCATTAAAAGTTATTAAAATCTTTTTGTTCGGATAAATGCTGAGGGTAGTGACGGGGCGGCCATTTTGAGCATGTCCCCGTGAACAACGATTCCTTAATAAATTTAGTTAAACCTTGTTCATGACACACCAAACTTCACAGGTCAGTTTTTATATAAATTTATGGATTGTATTGGTTTTGCACGTGGGCAGGGCCAACTGGCTTGCTAGCGCCCCCTAAACTGCAGCCCCAAGGCCCCCTTCCACGTACACTGATGCCAATTGGTGGATATATGTATCACACCCACATCTACGAAAAAATGCATTTGTAACTGTGAATCCAAGCGAACCCCGTAAGCGCGAAGAGCTGATTTAATTCGCAAGTACATAAAAAATGAAGCACCGGGTAAGCTGTATTTTGACTTAATATCCGAAAATGTTCTAAGACCTATGTCACAAAATATATCCCCAAAAACCCTGATATTACACTTAGCCCATTGAGAGTTTCTGAATGAGGCATTTCCAGATTTGTGAGCATAAAGAGTGAGGCAACTGTGACCAATTCGATAGATCTAATGAGACTTTGGAGAGGATTTTATTGAAATTATTAGTAATGATATCATTAATGGTAGGATAGATGTCTGTACCTAAATATTTGATGGAACTAACAATAGGCAGAGGCAAACGGCTAGGGTCAAAATTTAATGGAAGAAAACATGACTTGGTCCAATTTATCATATAACCTGAGATATGACAAAAATTATTAAACATCTTCAAGGTATGAGGAATCAAAAGAGCAGGGCTTTTTATAAATGCGAGGAGTTTCTAATGGTGAGAGGAGAGAGGAGTTCTGACTGCCGAATGGCCGGAGCCAAAGGTTCTAATGAGAGAGCGAATAATAAAGGGGAGAGAGGACAGTCCTGATGAGTTCCCCTCCCTAAAATAAATGATTGCAAGCATTCCTGACCAGTTAAAGCAACTGCTCTTGGATTACAGTGTAGAAATTTCATGTTAATAAAACCAGATCTCAAACCCATATGATCCATCACTGACCAGAGATATTGAAGTTCAAGGCGGTCGAAAGCTTTCATGGCATCTAAAGAGAATACTCCACATTAGAGGTCTTCACGGGTCCAATTTGACGGACCCGAACCCAAATGGACCCGAGAAAATTGGACCCGGAGCCGACTGGCCCCGAGCTATTATTGTAAACATGAGTTCCGAGCCGAAATGGACCCGGGAAAATTGAACCCGAACCCGACTGGCCCCGAGCTATTATTTTAAATATGAGTTCCGAACCCTTAAAAACCAGTGGACCCGAAATGCCCGAGTTGCTTTATGATTTAATCAAAGTTGTCTAGCGTTAAATAAGCCTTGTTTTTATTAGCTAAAGTTACTACTTTCTGTTTCTTACCTAAACATAGTCTTTTAACTAGCTCCCCGGCTGCGGCCGCTGCCAGCCCCTCCGGCCATAACGTGATGTAAACAGAAATAAATCCGCGTCGTCATTTTGTTGTTTAGATGGTCATGTACTGTAATCCTTCTTCTTAGCCATTGCTAACGCTAATCCAGTAGAACATATTTCCTCTTGTTTAATTTAACATTATAATTTTCGAGTTTCCATTGTGCTGTGCAGAGCGTAACGTTACCTCGGTAACAACGCGCTACGGCAACTCGGTTCTTTAACCATTTTGAACCATTAACCTTAACGTTACGTGAATAAACAAACTTTTTAAACTGCCCCGAATCCTGACCTGTTTACTTTAGCTTGAACCTTCACCTTTGACGTAATCATCGGAATGTGACAGTCATGACATGAGTGATGAGTCAATCATTTAGTCCCATCTTGTGGCGAAAGTTGTAAAAATGACATGCGGCTACAATTATCCATCATCAGGGGACAGTCTTGTTCAAATGTATTTTTTTATTGAACAAACTACAGTCTACACAGTGTAGCCTAATAGTGCAACCTAGGACCATAATTGACGTTGGTGCTTCAGGAGCGCTTAGGTCCCGGTCTTGATTGTGTCGTATTTCAGGAAAGCGTTACATTCTACGCATTTAACGGCACCAACTTTATTCCCGTCAGAGTCTACTATCAACACAAACGAGGTCCAAACTGAACTGTTTCCGCTCGCCGTCTCCTTATGGTACTCTCCGTCTTGCAGTTCTCTTTTCAAATCTTTGAAAGACTCCCGCTCCCTGCTTTCTTTCTTTTCTTTTTTTTTAACTGTATCGTGTGGTTGTAATGTGCTGAGTTCCTTGCTAAAATCACGTGACATAATTCACCGGCTGGTCGTAGCCAGTCGTAGCCTCGCATTGGAGTCTGGAAGGGGGGAAAGGGGAGGGCGGCGGTTATTGACAGCTGTGGCCGCCAATTGCCGGGTCCTCTTGGGTACTGTAGGACCCGGCCTTTCACAATAAGAGACCCGAGACCCGAGACCCGAGACGAACTCCACCGGTTCCGACCCGGACCCGGAGTCACTTCTTGTGAGTGGACCTGAAACCCGAGCCGGGTCGGAACCTCGGGTTTTCGGGTTGTCGGTTTTTTCCGAAGACCTCTACTCCACATGGAGAAATAGATCAAAACGGCAGAATAAACTACATGCAAAAGGCGACGAAGATCGTCAGAGGCAGAGCGTGATCTAATAAAGCCAGATTGGTCTTTATGAACCAGCTTAGTCATGAAATGCTCCAGTCTCTGAGATAATACTTTAGCATATAATTTAATATCTCTTCCTAATAAAAAAAAGTGGACGATAACTGGAAAACATAGATGGGTCCTTATCCTTCTTCAAAAGAAGAGAAATAATGGCAGTATTTATGTCCAGCCTGAAAGTTCCTGATGCGAGATCAGTGAGACACCAAGTGCAAGATGTAGGGGAACAAAGAGTTTATTTAAGTAAAGAAAAACAGGCACAAGGGCCAACAAAAAAACTTGGCCCAAAGGGTTGCAAAAATCCAACTAAGATGAGCTTCACAGAGCTAAAACTAAAAATTCCAAACGACAGGAAACAATAAACCACTGGAACCTCCAGTGAGAAAACCACAAACAGAAAAGAATAAGCAGGCTTAGAATGTAAATAGCAAGGACTAGCTACAAAAAAGAAGAAAAGACTGCACTGATAAACACTAGGCATGAAACACTGTGGCCGTGAAACTCAAGACTGTCTACCAGCCAACTTCCACCGACTCCAGATAAAGGGGAGAAATCAGTACACATGAGGGGCAACACCTGTAGAAGGAAGAAGGGGCAAGGCAAGATCATGAGACGAGGAGCAAGATAGCTTGACATGACTTGCTCATTAAGAGAATGAGCGTGCTCAGCTTAAGTACCAATGAAGCAAGCATTGGAAGGAAGCATGAATGTTAGAACAGAAAAGCACAGCAAGATCTTGAAATAGCAAAGCAGGAATCATGACAATAAACTCTCTATCTAAATTAGTAGTATTAGTAATGTGCCTGTCTAAGAATTACACCTCCCTGTGAATGTAAGTAAACGTTAGTAACTTAAAAAACTGTTAATTGCCAATTAAGCTTAGGCAGCCCTGAATCCAGCACACCACAGATGGAAGGGGGAAATACCAAAAGCCAACCAGAGCTCTGAAATATGCAAAAACAAAGTCATGGGGCGGAACGCAGACAAGCGATGGAGTGGCTGGGCAGACCTGGCAAAACAAAAGTCATGGAAAAGTTAAAACATGAACAATGAAATGTAATATCCTAAGACAAAGACTCTTAAAACCATGACATGAGTAATGACTATGAACTGTGAAATCTGGCACAAGAAAATGTTAAAAACCCAAAAAATACTGTCCTGGCCCAAGGCCCAGTACCCTGGAACACAACAGCTCCATGCTGAATCGAATAGTTTATCATTGCTAACAGAAGGGGACTCAGCTCAGTCCAAAAGGTGGAATAAAATGCCATCTATCCCTGGAGATTTACCTTTTCTCATATGCTTCAAAGTTTCTTCCAGCTCAATTAGAGTTATTGGTTCAGCTAAACTCGAAATCAGGCTTGGAATCGGACAACTGAGGAAAATTCAGTGAAAGAAAGAAGTAAAAGCAGTACTATCGCATGTAACTTCTGATGTATACAAAGTAGAATAAAAAGAGCCAAAAGTTTCATGAATACGTTTTGAATCCGGTAGAAGCAGACCAGAGGCTGACTTCATGACAGGGACATTGGAAAACTTCGGATTACGGCTGTAGCTGTTTTCTGTTGTGGAATCAAGTCAGGGCCGATGAAGTGACACACCAATGACCACTTTCCAATTAATAGGCTTTTATTACAATGCGCAAGGGAGGATTCTAGCGTCCGACATAGCATTCGCAGAGAATCCTAACACACTGTTCACATCTCGGGGTTTAAGTACAAGATCAGTGGTAGAGCAATTGGTGGATGTAACATCTTCCCATATACATCCAGCCAAACTTACAGGATGTTGATATTACCTTAGATCATTTACCTTCCTTCCTAGCACAATACAGCAATTACCAAGTGTGACCAGGTGCCAGGTGCCCCTCACTGCGGGAGGATATTGATATGAGTGTGTATGAGTGAGGAAAGGGGGCTGGGAATGAATGTGTGTATGTGTGTGTGTGTGTGTGTGTGTGTGTGGGGGGGGTCGGGGGTAAGCGAGGGGAGGGGGCTGCGAATGGGTGCGTGTGTGGATCTGTGTGTGCTGAGAGAAAAACCTTAATCCAGTAGCTCAATCCTATCACGGCATAGTTGTAGAGCTAGAAGGTGGCTTGGTCTACTCCAATTAAAATAGTAATTTTGCCTAGTCTTTGAATGAAAAACTCTGCTTAAACTCTCAATAGTTGATTTATTTCAGTTTTTACCACATTAATTTTAGTGGCTGTCTTGACAGAAAAAGACTCTTTGATCTCTGTAGTGAAGCCAAGAAAGTTTCAAAATCAGTCATTTCCTTAACATAATTTCTGAAGATATGAAGCATAAAAAGTTGTGAATAAAACCCTTGACTGCATCTGAAATTATATGGGGATCATTGACTGAGCCTTGATTTATAGCAATAAACTCTGATAGTTCTGTTTTAAGTTTGATATAAATTTTTGTCAAGTAGTAGGGTTGGGTTAAGCCGCCAGCGAGGGGTTCTTGAGGCTTGTTGACTAGCGAGAGTTTTAGATAGTTACTGCTATGATCCAACTGAGACATGAGCCATATCTCTGTCATGGTTTCGAGGCTTTAAGAGCTTTCTTTGTTGCTCTCGTCCGGGACAAAATCGTTTTGCTCTCAATCGGATTCCTGGCCCAGCTGGCATTAATTGGGGGCGTCGCCTGGATTCTTTTTAAGCCCTAGTTCCGCCTCACTTCCCTTGCTAGAGTGTCAGTGCTATGTTTGCACTTTAGCTGAGAAGGTCTATAGTAAGAGAGTTCTTGAGGGTTTAGCTGCATATTTGAGGAGAAGTTCTAGATAGCAAGGGAATCTTTCTGTTTTTTCCCTTTCTTTTCATCCTGTCTTGCTTCCTTGCCTCGGATGACATCTAGGTCCGTTGGAAGCGTGAGTCTCGCTCTCTTATTTGTGTCTCTCTCACATCTGCGGTTCCCCCTTTTATTCCGGCCGCTGCGTTTGGCGTCTCAAACTCACCAGCCATCACAATCTCTGAACTAAATGAAGCAGAGGAAGCAGAGATGAAAACATAATCAATTCGGAAGTAGGATTTGTGCCGAGATGAAAAATGGGTATATGCTCTTGTAGAGGGATTAAGTAGACTAAGTTTATCATTGAAGAGCGACTGAGAGTGATTTTCGCTCTGAAAATTTTCGCTCTGATCTATTTAAACCATGAGACAATGAAAGCATTCATATCGGCCCCATCACCACCTCAGAATCAGGCATATTTAGAGGATAATCAGTCAATGTAGAGAAAATTTGTGTCATAAGTGGATGGAGCATAAACCGAAAAAAAGGCTAGTTTCCGATTTTCAATTGATACCTTTATATGAGTTATTCTTCCATCTGCATCATTACCTTGCTCCAATATGTTAAGATTTAGGTTCCTCCGCATTAACAACATAACCCCTTTGATTTTATTCGTGGCAGCCGAAAAGGAAACAACTTTGTAGAATTAGTTGTCGCACCTGTGGACATCTTCCTTCCTGAGATGAGTTTCTTGAATTAAAGCCAAATCTATTTTCTTCCGCTTCAATAACGTTAAAAGGCAGGTACGTTTATGAGGGCCAATTAAACCAATTACATTCAAAATTAAGATATTAAAACTGGTCATATTTGCCTACTTGATGAGCAAAATGAAAGACATACATCAAGTTATTTAACAACAACCAACCCCCCAATCTCCCGAAAAACAAGGAAAAATAATCTTAACCAAACAAATTCCCAAACCCCATGCAGACCGGGCATAGAACAAGCCAAAGTCTGCGACATACCCTTGCGACAATCCGTGACATCAGCAATGAATCACACGCAGGCAGGACGCTGGCATCAGCCTAATTGCCAAATTAAGTAATTGAAGCACCTCTCTATAAAAAAGTGGTATAAAAGTAACGAAGCAATAGATTACCACCGGTAGGCCCAATAATAACCCAATAATAAAAATAACAATCGAAAAACGGCGATATTTCGGAAATGCAGTACCAAATGGAATATGAAAGATTGCAAGCTATGGGCTATTAGCTGGCCAAAACATAAATGGAAAAAAGCGAAAAATCACATTGTGCAATCCAGGGACGGAGGCCGTACAGAAAGCACAGTAGGCGAGCCAGATTAAATCAATAAAAACAAACAAACAAATAAAAGAAATTAAACTATAATTTGGTGATATCAAAAATCCTTCTAAGGATCACCATTAAAACTGAACATTCAAGTTGGCATATTATAATTGTCCAAACGTAGTTTTAGTTAGCTAATTTCAGTCCAGAGCACACAAAATGTATCACATTGTACGACCGTAAAACGAAAGCACTGAAGACATTCAATGCTGGTTTAAAATAGGAGGAAAAATTAAAATAGTTAGCAGCCATAAAAATTCAGACGATTGGAAGCAATTAAAACAGAGAAAACTATTCGGGCTGCACCTGAACCGGAGGGGTACCTTTGCACTGGGCCAGCGTATGTTGAGGGTTGCACAGGATTATTATCCCCTACCAACACGAAGTGGGAGGGGGATATAGGTTTGACCTCCGTCCATCCATGCGTGTGTGCGTGCATGTGAGTGCGTCCGTTCGTCAGTCCGTCCAAGAGAAAGGGGACAACTTTTCTCAGAAACTATTTCAGATAGGACAACCAAATTTGTTGTGTAGCTTCAGACCATTAAGGCCTTGATGGAGTTCAAAAATTAGAAGCACACGATCGGCGGGGGATGTTGTAGACTATGTCGACATGGGGAGCAGGGAGGTTAGTGAGTTTGAGATGCAGACTAACCCGATGGAAGCTGACGGCGTAACATGCGCTGTTGATGAAATACTTTTAAAGCAACGAAGCGTAGTTGGGGGCTTGAAGCAGCAGCCGCATGGGAAATCAAGGGGGAAGAGCATTAGTAATAACCTTAAATGTTTTTATTTAAATGCAAGAAGCATAAAAAATAAATTTCCAGAGCTTGAGGCCACTATGATTAGTGAGGGCAATCACATAGTTGGGATTACAGAGACATGGCTTAGTGAAGAGGATGGAGATTAATATAATTTATAAGGTTATATGCTCTTTAGGAAGGATAGATGTGATAGGGGAGGAGGGGGCGTAGCAATCTATGTGAACGAAAACTTCAATGTACTGGAAATTCCTGAAATTGAACATTCCTTACCCTGTGAAGATATCTGGGTCAGGCTCATTGGCAAACACGAGACAGATTTCAACATAGGAGTATGGTATCGACCACCAGCTTTGGACAGTACAGTCAATAAAATGCTTTTTAAGAGGATTATGCAAGCTTATAGAGGTGGAGGGACTATTATTATGGGAGAATAAAATTATCCTGGTATCGATTGGGAAATGGTGAAAGGACAGGGTAAGGGGGAGGAAGAATTTTTAGATGTCATAAATGATCATTTTTTTGGTGCAGTATGTTAATAAACCTACAAGAGAGAAGGCAATTATAGACTTAGTGCTCTGTAATTACCCTGATAGAATTAGCAATGTTGAGGTACTGGAGCCTCTTGGGACAAGTGATCATTCTGCTCTTAATTTTGATGTTTCTTGGGAAGTTAAAAAGGTGTATTCAAAAACAAAAAATTTCAATTTTAGGCAAGCAAACTTTGACAGGATCCGCTCATATCTAACTGAAATAAAATGGGAGAGGCTCCTGGACTGTGAGTCCGTAAATGAGATGTGGGAAAGATTCGAGGGGGTTTTACTTGAATCACAATGCAAATTCATTCCAAAGGTGTCCAAAAGTAAGCTGAAAAAGCAGAATTCTCAGCGGAGGACCAAAAGTATTCGTAGGATTTTGGAAAAGAGTAATCTTTATAAGATGTAGAAGGATAACAATGAGAACATTAAGGCTGAATACTGTGAAATGCGGGCTGTGTTCAAAAAAGAGCTGAGGAATGCTAAAAGACTGTATGAAAGACAAATCGCAGGGGGGGAAAAAACTAACCCCAAGTGCTTTCAGTACTGTAGTAGTAAAAGGAAAGTCAAAGAGCAGGTTAGGTGCATAAAGAATAAAAATGGATCGCTGCTGTATGATAACAAGGATATTGCGGATGTCTTAAACAGTTACTTTGTTGAGAATTTTACCTGAGAGGAGGTCTTTATTTGGCCAGAGGGCATGTCCAATGCTCTAGATTAGCGGAAATTGAGGTTAGGGATAACAAAGTATTTGACAAGTTGCATAAACTAAATGCAGATAAGGCGGCGGGTCCTGATGGCTTATATCCTAGAGCGCTCAGGGAAGTTAGTGAGATCATCTTTAAGCTGCTATCCGCCATCTTCAGACAGTCTTTAGAAACTGGAGAATTACCAAATGATTGGAAACAGGGCAATATAATACCAATATATTTTGTAAGAAAGGGGACCATACAGAGCTAGGGAATTATAGGCCAGCCAGTTTATCTTGCATTGCCTGCAAAATATTGGAATCTATCATGAAAGATGAGCTGGACTTTTTTCTTGAATGTAAGAGTATCTTTAGGGATTGCCAACATGGTTTCCGTAAGGGAAGGTCATGCCTGACAAACCCTCTGGAATTTTTTGAAGAGGCCACCAAGAGTTATGACTAGAGCAGGGCTTATGACATCATATACTTCAATTTTCAGAAAGCATTTGATACAGTACCACTTAAGAGACTAATTTTTACAATGAGCTCTATTGGAGTTAAAGTAGGTATTCTGGAGTGGATTCAAAACTGTTTACAGGTGTTGTGTTCTGGGGTCCTGGCCTTTGGCCAGGACAGCATTTATGGATTTAACAGTTTCATGTTCAAGATTTCATAGTTCTTAGTTCATGTTCATGTCACAGTTTTAACAGTTTCTTGTATCAGGTTCTTGCATTTCATAATTCATGTTCCTTGTCCATGTTTTTGTTTTCGCCAGGTCTGCCAAGCCACTCCACCGCTTGTCTGCGTTCCGCCCCGTGCCTTCGTTGTTGCACATTTCTGAGCTATGGTTGGCTTTGGTATTTCACCCTTCCTTCCGTGCTGTGCTGGATTCGGGCCTTTCTAAGCTTAATTGACAATTAACTGTTTTTAAGTTACTAACATTTACTAACATTCATTGGGTGGTGTAATTCTTAGACAGGCACATTACTAATATTACTAATTTAGACAGGGAGTTTATTGTCATGATTCCTGCTTTGCTATTTCAAGATCTTGCTGTGCTTTTCTGTTCTTAACATTCATGCTTGCTTCCAAACTGCCTACTTAATTGGTACTTAAGCTGAGCACGCTCATTCTCTTAATGAGCAAGTCTTGTCATCCAATCTCTGTCCATGTGTTGATCTTGCCATGCCTCTTGTTTCTCTTTCTCCAGGTGTTGCCCCTCATGTTCTGATGTCTAAGCCTTTATCTGGATGCGGTGGAAGTTGGCTGGCAGACAGTGTCTCAAGTTCTAGCTCATATTTGCAAGTTTTGTCGCTCATGTTCATGCTTTCAAGTCCTCGTTCATGGTTCCAAGTTTTGTTCATAGTCCCTGTGTATATAGCCCTAGTCTTTTTGTTTATTTTCGTTCTTGAATTTCTACCTGGAGTTTCCAGTGGTTTTTTTGTTCTTGCTATTTTTGATATTTAGTTTCCCCGCTCTGTGTAGCGTACCTTAGTTGTCTTTTTGCAACCCTTTGGGCCAAGTTTTTCGTTGGCCCTCGTGCCCGTTTTATTTTTTGTTTAATAAAATCCTCATTCCCATCTTCCCACATCTGGTGTCTACCTGATTCCATATCAACAGGACAGAACACAGAGTGGTGGTCATTTTTGTCTCATCTGGGCTGGGTATGGTGGGGAGTAGTGTCCCCCAGGGATCGGTGTTGGGACCCCTGCTATTCCTCGTCTACATTAATGACCTTGATAGGAACATTGAGAGCATATTAGTTAAATTTACAGATGATACTAAATTGGGGGGTTTGGCAAATAGTTTAGAGGTGATTCAGGATGAATTATATAGAATCCAGAATTGGGCAGAAATGTGGCAAATGAAATTTAATGTAGCGAAATGTAAAGTTGTCCATGTAGGTAATAAAAACATTAGACGGGATTACTTCATGGGAGGTTTAAAACTGGAATGTGCTCCACACGAGAAAGATCTGGGAGTGATTTTTGACCAGACCCTCACAGGTTCTAGCCATTGTGCCGTAGCAGTTAAAAAAAGCCAATCGGATGCTAGGATACATTGCAAAAAGTATTGAGTACAAATCTAAGGAGGTGATGCTTCTTTAGTAAAACACATTCGTCAGACCACATCTGGAGAATTGTATACAGTTCTGGGGACCATACTTTAAGAAAGATATAGAGGTCCTAGAGAAAGTTCAGAGAAGAGCCACTAAGCTAATTCTGGGTATAAAAGATGAAAGCTATGAGAAGAGGCTGAAGATACTTAATCTCTTTAGTCTTAGGAAAAGGAGACTAAAGGGTGATTTGATTGAGGTCTTTAAATATGTTAAGGGGATTAACAAAGTGAATTATGTAGGATTCCTCCAACTAAGTGTTGTGAGTAGAACTCAGGGTCACAAATGGAAGTTGACCAAGAGTAAATTTACTACTGATATTCAGAAATATTTCTTCACCCAAAGAGTAATTTCAATGTGGAATAGCTTGCCTGACCATATTGTTGAGGCAGAGACCTTAGAGGTTTTCAAGAGCAGGCTTGACTTAAAGCTAGATACCACTGAGTCATTGAGTATCTGAAGTGATATACTCACAACAGTATAAAGAAACTGGCGAGCGTATTTGGGCTGAACGGCCTGCTCTCGCCATTCATGTTATGTTAAAAACAAAAACCCCAAGTCTGAATAATAAACAGACCCTGAGGAAGGCCAAGCAAATGGAGATTATTACGTCTGGTTCAATCCTGAAGGTCTGCTCCAACGTGTCCAAGCGCCGAGCGTGGTCGGCAATGGATTTTATCTGTTTCGCTGTTAACAAGACAATTTTGCAGCAAACTCACTTCTCACCACAGCCAGCTCCGACTTAAGTTTGCCATGCTAAATGGATTAGTGCGGCTGTCTTTGGATTTCGGTTTCTTCTTGTGGGGAGACGAAACCGGAGTTAAAGTGAACCGTTTACGTTCTGTTGCCATTCAGAAATGCAAGCAAATTAAAACAGACTTTTTTTAATCCGTGGAGAGGGTTAAACATCGAAACAAGGACTGTTTGCCAGGAGACCGGTCAATGGGCATGCAACTTCATGGATGTGTGATCTCCTCAAGGAAAGTCAAGCTTCAGAAAATGTTGACCTAGCACATGAAGGCAATGAATGACCACCTCACCAGCATGCAGCACGTTGACACCTCAAAGCCGCTGGGTCCTGCAGGCAACCTGCCAGCTCCAGATGGACAAGTTGCCACTATGGAGGAGTTCAGAGGACCCCTATCGGTGCTCTTGCCCATCTCTGCTGCCCACAAGCCCACAGCTACCACAGGCCAGAAGTTCAAACTCATTTCACCAGCATGCGTCTTACCTTTGTCCTGTGAAAAACACAAACTTAAAACTCTTCAGCCCCATTGTGGCTGGAGGCATACATCTCCTTCGCACTTTGGTCCAAGAAATGAGCAGTCAGCCAAAATCTGTATAATGATCTATATCGGCATAGTCCTCCACCAGCCTTCGTACAGTGAAGCCACCACCTTCTTTCTGCGGTCAGATTATTCACCCTCTCTGAATAGATTGGGTTAACACGTTGACTGCCAACTACAAGATAACTCGTAATGGCGGGTCAGAGCTGGTGCTAGACCTGAAAATTCAGGGGAAAATATCCATCCTTTTATTAACAACAATTAGTCCTGGCTAATTCTGGATGGTTTTCCTTTTTTCACACATTATCCAATTGAAAAATAATCAAGTGGCAATTGAAGACAATCAAACCCCTTAAGGTGATATGGTTGTATCAGATGCTTTGACCACAGAGCAGCGGAGACCATGGAGTAGCCCGAGATAAAGTGCCAGTAAAAACAAGCAAAGCTAAGGAATTGCTGGAGCTGTTTGCAGTCCATGGTTTCTAGCTAATCCAGGGCAAACTGCACTATTGAACAATAGAACACTATTGCATAAAATTAGATAATTTCCTCTCCACTTCTTTGAGATATGACCTTTACTTCCAAATGAGTTACAGACTTTGGTATGCTTTCCTGATTTATTATACCATTACAGTAATGGCATCAATTGTGACTATCTCATCACAGTTGCTGTCATCTAGGAGAATCAGAAACCATCTTGTGTCTAAATAATTACTGCCATTTAATAAGTAGCTCTTGATGAATAACCAAAGTCAAGGAAAAGATTAAAGAATCGGATGTGTGCTTGCTTCTGAAAACCTACAGTGTCTCTCTGGTGGCAGAGGGAACAGGCACTTCTGTATTTCATGTTCAGAAAAGACACTGCAAAACAAAAGCTGATTCATTACATGCCATTTGGCTGATTTTCACCCGCAAAAAGCAAGCACAGACACGGACAGAATGTTCGTCCGGCCATTTCTGCACGGATGATTGATGTAATTTTTCATGTGTGACGCATTCGGCACACTTTAAAAAACTATTGTGAACTAAACAGCGGCACATCTGTAGCTTTACTCTCCCCACCCCATTGGAAACATGACAAATGACTTTATGTTATGTTTGTGAGAGGTAGTTTCCATCATGTGTGGAAGTAGCAACAGTAATTTCCCAGGAGAGTATGGAAGAGGTTGGGTGACAATCACTCAGCAGAGGTTGGTCTTCTGCGAGCAGACCAGGAAGACTTCTATTAATCCTCTTGTCTAGTCAGGTGAGCTGTTTCTAATGACACAAGTTGATTGGGAACCTGGCTGCAGAAGTCAAGGCATGGATGATTTATCGGTTACCTTTGATAAAAAAAACCTAAATTTCTCATATTTAACAGTGAAAGCCATTCCTTATAACAGCTGAAAATGCTTCATTTTAACTTTTTTGTGCTTGTAGATAAGAATACCTGAGCATTTACACCTATAATTATCCTATTTAAATGACTAAATTGATAATTTGGGTCCTCATAAAGGTTTGGGGAGCTGTGAACATTCCTCCCCAAAGGATCAGAATGAAAAGCCAAAAAGGTGAATATACAGTTGGCTTTAAAATTACTCACACCCCTGATTGGCAATGCACAAACACAAAAGATATATAAACAATACAATAATAGAGAAACTGAAAAAACCAGCATGTGTGAAATGCTTTATTGTTTCACTGGAAAGAACCAAAGTTATAATCATTTTATACAAAAAATTCCAACAAAATCAAGGTTTCATAATAATGGGCACCCTTCATATGTACTTAGTGCAACCTCCTCTGGTAAGAATAACATCACAGAATCTTTTCTTGTAATTTTTGTCAAGGTTATGGGACACATTTGGGGGAATTTTGGACCATTCCTCTTTGCAGATCTCTTCAAGATCCTTCACATTCATTGGTTTGCATTTATAAACTGGATAGATAGAGGTCTAGCAACTGAGATGGCAGTAGCAGCACATTGATTTGGTTGTCGTAGAACCATTTCTGTGAGGATCTTGAGGTATGCTTTGGGTCTTTGCCTTCTTGGAAATTCCACCAACGGCAAAAGCCAGGCATACACTGTACAATATCAACCTGTTTTTGACCCGATTTTCGAGAAGCATGAGTCGTTTTGAAGGCAGGCTGACTTCAAGCTTCATGGTGCGCGTTCAAGAACATACGAAAAGTGCAAGACATTCTGAACATCTCCGTTTCATGGAAATTCATCTTTTAAAAATGACCGCCAGAAAACGGGCCAATCTAAACAATGGATACATATGATGTCAAATGTATCTCACTGTCCCCCACTCTCATTCCATTTCCTCCCCTTCAAAATAATTTGCATACACATTATGCAATTCCATTGCTTCCAATCCCTCAGTAAAGACAAGCGTGAGAATTCCAGAGTCATAATTAATGTCCGTGTCATTAGTGGGGAAATCCACCGTAATGCATGTGAAACGTGTACAATGAATTTCTTCAGTGCGCTTTGATTGAATACTTGCTGACTACGGCACAGGAACGTCAATGCGAGAGAGTCACTCCGAATGCGTAAGCCTTGGCAGCTCTGGTTATTACATTTGAAAAGAAAAAACAGTCAGAAATACTTAAATCAGTGGTTCTCAATCTTTTTTGAGCAAACGTCCCTTCAACCAGAGGCCGCTGACATTGGCCATTGAAATAACATTATAATTAACATAACATTGAAATAACATTAGAATGGCCCTTGTGTTTGTTTAGGGTGAATATGGGTAAAGTAAGACAATATCTGACATTCCATGTTCCTATTAAGCAGATTTATTATAAGCATAGGAGACGTGTTGGAAAGAAAAAAAACCTAACATTTAAATTGGTTGTAATAATTACCAATAAATAGGCCTAATGGTAATGATAGTAGTATATATTTGTCATAATAATAGAAAGCCTTTATATTAGTATTTCATTGTAATATTAGCATTACACCTTTTTCAGTTCATTTCGAGAAAATACACATTTGTTTGTGTGAAATGGCAACCAATTTCGCCCAGAAACATTCATCAGCACCAGTAATCGAACATTTGCACGTACCCAGGCGCAGATTCAGTAAGGTCATTGGCATTTTAATCATTCGTTTTTGGACAATCTTTAGCGTCATTCAGCACACAATAGAGAAAAAATATGCCACCTTCATTTACGTTAATATGAAAGGCATTAACACCATCTTTACTGTTCAATTGAAAAAAAGATTTTAGTGAATTTAATGTCAAGAATGTTCACTTTGTACAATCACGTGAATATTTGAGTTATCCGCACTAACGCGGTCTAGAAATGTTATTGAAAATCAAACAGTGTGATAAAAATGTTACGTACACTTTAATGTTCGTTGATTGTCGCAAATGACTAATGAAGAAGGTGTTAATGCCTTTCATATTAATGCTGACGTATTTTTTTCTCTATTGTGTGCCGAACAAGGCCGGATTAACCATATGGGCAACTGGGCAATTGCCCAGGGGCCCGCGATCTCTAAAGGGCCGAGGCAGTGAGGGCATAAGGAAAATATCTGTTTATCTCTTGCTTATAAGTTAAACTGTCCGCCGCCCGGAACCGCTGCACTGCACAGAACACATGGTGTGTGACGTCAAGCGCCTCTATGGTACGCGTCTCAAAAAAATGCAAACATGGAGAAGCAGCTAAGTGGGAGCGCGAAACGGAAATTAAAAAAGGAGAAGGTGATCAGAAACGCAGAAAATTTAAAGTATATACCGAAAATAGGCAATTTCTTCACTCCAGTTAACGTTACCAACTGTTTTGCTAAGGCAGCGTCTGTCAACGGGCCAGACAGCTCAGCTAGCCAAGACATTTCTTCACTGCCGCCGGCGCTAGCTAATGTTCACGGCCCAGAGAAAGAAGAGCTCCCGCCAGCATCTTCAGCCGACGTCCCGAATTCTGCTGCGAGTGCGACCACTGAGGGAAGCGGTGATAGGTCTCCAGTCTCTCCTCCATCTGAGCAGCTCGTCGAGTCAACGAGCTGCCCCTGTACCTCAACTTCTCAACTCCCTGGGGCTGGGGATCCTGCACTGTGGGGGCCCGTTACGGAGCAGCTCCAGGAAGAGGCGATCTACCGAGGGCCTGCAGCTTTCCAGAACCGGGCTGCTAAGTATCCTGCATCGGTAAGGGAGTCTGGCCTTGGGAGTAGGACACGCTCCCTCACTAACGATTTGCTTCATTCCCGTCTCCCAAACAACGAAATTGTGCCAAGGGAATGGCTTCTTTACTCGCCATCAACTGGATCAGTTTATTGCTATGCATGCAAACTCCTGTCATCCCAAAAGCATGCATTTATCAGCGGATTCTGTGATTGGAAACATCCAGAGAGGATTAGTGATCACGAAAAGAGCGCAGAACACAGACAATACATGCTTTCTTTATTGCACAGGTCTAAAAGCGCATGCAGAGTGGACGCTTCTCTTGCCCGACTGTGTGAGGCAGAACAGCATTACTGGAAAGAAGTCCTTAGACGTGTGGTTGCTGTTATTAAATTTTTGGGAGCGAGAGGACTGCCATTTCGAGGCGACAACGAACTGCTCGGCTCCGCACACAATGGGAACTATTTGGGACTGCTTGAACTGATAGCGGAGTTTGACCCCTTTTTAAAGGAGCACATTGAGAAGCATGGCAATAAGGGTAGAGGTAAGCCATCTTACCTATCCTCAACTGTGTGTGAAGAATTTATTTCATTAATGGGTGACAAAACTAAGAAAGCGATAGCAGAGGAAATCAGACACGCTAAATATTTCTCTGTGATCGTTGATTCAACACCAGATTTAGCACATGTAGATCAGCTCACATTTGTTTTTCGTTTTGTCAGTGCAGATGGCAGAGTAGTGGAAAGATTCATTGGGTTTGAGCCCATCCACAGCCACACAGGTGTAAGCCTAGCTGAAGCTGTAATTGAAATGGTGCGAGGCTTGGGGTTAGACTTGTCAAACTGCCGTGGCCAAAGTTATGATAATGCTAGCAATATGTCTGGCAAATACAGCGGGCTCCAGGCGCACTTGAAAAAACAAAACCCATTAATTCATTATACACTGTGTGCTGCCCATTCACTGAACCTTGTAGGTGTTAACTGCATTGATAACTGCTGTGAGGAGGTTAACTCTTTTTTTGACTTGTTGCAGTCTATGTATACATTTTGCAGCTCATCAACACATCGCTGGAATACAGTTTTCCATAACAGCGAACATCACATTAAATACACTCTAAAATCACTCAGCACCACTAGATGGAGTTGCAGAGCAGACTCCACAAAAGCTCTGAATGAAAATTATGGGGCAATTAGAGATACATTAGCCAAAATAGCTGCTGACTGTGATGAGAAAACACAAACCAAACTCGAAGCTGCTGCATTGGTCGCAAAGCTTGATAAACTTGAGACAGTAATAATGACTATGTTGTGGGACCGTGTACTGCATAGATTTAAGGCAACAAGTGACCAACTCCAAAAAAGCGATATGGATTTAGCTACTGCTCTTAGCCTTTTGCGGTCACTGCATTCATATGTTGGCACCCTACGAGAACAGTTTGCAGAGCTAGAAGAATCCGCACGCGCTGTTAGTGTCTCACAAAACTATCAGGTTGATACTCGACGTGTGAGAAAAAGAAAGAAATTTGCAGATGAGTCTGGTGATGACAGCGAAGTAGCTTTTACTGATAGTAGTCAGAGATTTAAGGTTGAAACATATTATGTCATCATTGACAGACTTTGTTCGTGTCTATCCAAGCGCATCGATGCCTACACACATGTGTGTGACCTCTTTGGAGTTTTATTTAAGAGGGACTGCAGTGATTGTGATGTGCGTGAAAGAGCCGCTAAGCTGAGCTCCGCTTATCCGACAGATCTGGATGGTGCCTTGTCAGACGAACTTATTCAGTTCAAGCACTTTGTGCAAAATGAAACTTCACCTGTACAGCTGCTGCAAGCTCTTGAAAGACATGGACTTAAGACAACGTTTCCAAATGTTTACGTTGCACTAAGACTGTTTTTAACCTTGCCTGTGTCTAACTGCGAGGGTGAGAGAACGTTTTCTGTGTTGAAACGAGTTAAAAATGAGCTGAGGACCACAATGTCACAGTCACGGCTCTCTGCACTTTCTCTCCTGGCCATCGAACATGAACTTGTTAGTGCCCTTGATTTTGAAGACATTGTACAACAGTTTGCACATTCAAAGTCCAGAAAAATGCCAGTGTAAGATGTGCCAAATGAAATCAGGAATTTAAAATTTAAACATGCACTTCCCCATTTTTTAGGATAAAAAATGAGCATTTCTTTGAGAGAAATTGACAGGTTTCCAGATGTTTATGTTGCACTAAAACGTTTAAGCCTTGCCTGTCTTGTTGAATTGTGATGTGACAGTTTGTTTTCTGTCTTAAAACAAGTTAAAATTAGCTTAGGACCAAAATGTTTATTTGAGCAGATGACACTGCATTTTATTTATTTTTTTCCTTGTGGTGGCTCCATGAAAATGCTGTAAATTGTTTATTGTTGTTGAGAGAAAGCTGGCAGATTCCAAAATGTTTACATTGCACTACTTGACTGTCCTGTTGAATTCTGAGGTGACAGGGTGATTTCTGTTTAAAATGAGCTGAGGAACAAAATGCTACTTGATTCTATCAGATTATGGATTTTTATTTGTGTCTTGTGTGGACTTGTGATGGCTCTATCAATTCAGTACATTTGTTTTGGCAATAAGTGCTGTTAATAAATATTGGATGCTTTGAAAGTGGTGGCTTATTTATTTTTTTGTGAAAATGGAGGACACTTCCCCCCCCCTCTCTAATGTAGTGGGTCAATTTTGCCAGATTATACTGATGCTGATGTGTTTCGTTTTCATAGCATCATATGTGAGCCAGTGGCCTTGACAAGAGGACTGTGGTGCATTTGTAGTTCTATGAGCATTTGCACATCTTTACATCAAAATGCACTTGATGACAGTTAGATATTGAAGTATTGAGTATATTTACGTATATTACTGGAATTTATTCTGTATTTTGCCAGATTATAGTGATCCTGGGGTCGTGATGATGGGGCCCTTGAATATTGTTGCCCAGGGTACAGTGAAGTGTTAATCTGGCCCTGGTGCCGAATGATGCCAAATATGAATTATAAGAGCCGTCAAGAGCCGCTCTTGTGGGCCTTCCCTGCACTAGTTACTTCACTCGATCCCTACTAACTTCCCCTTGCTTTGCAAACCTGCAAACCAGTGAAAGGTTGTATTGGTAGCAGTGTTGCGAACTCCTTGGTAAGGAAAGTAGCTATTGGCTGTCCTAAAAATAGCTAAACACGCCGGGGGGGGGCATGTATGATGCTGAGTGGGGTGGGGGACGTGGTTCATTTCGGTTGACCGGGGGGGACGCGGTTTATTTTGTTGAGCGGGGGGAGGAAGGATGCGGTTCATTTCATATTATGTGTATCTTCCAGTCTTCCAGTGCTTTCGGACAGGGGAGGGGCTCATGGCAGCACCTGTTGCTCGTTCAGGACAGTAACTGCAGAATGATGTCACTCTTGCATATTTAGGACACAAACATTAGCAACAGTAATTTGGCTACTTTAGCCGCTGTGCTATAGCCACAATCAACTGGCTATCACATCAGGTTTGCTTATGCAGTAAAAGCAACTTACAGCTTTTGTGTCTGAATCACGGACAGTCGCAACCGATACAGGCTTTATCTTCAGATATTTTACATAGCACTAACAACTGGCCTCAAAGGCAGGCTAATTATCGCTAGCAGTCCTGCTAGCCACCTGTAACATGTTAGCTTCACTTACATTATTTGCTGTTATATGGTTACTTACAGCTTGTGGCTCCAAGCGCTTGATCGATGCAACTGCTTTAAGTTTGAGAAGCAGCTGAATTTTTGTTGAAATAAGCATTGAGTTATCCTTTATTGACAAAACAGTCTTTGGTGAAATACTGAGCACAAACAGCCAACGTTCCCTTTGGCCGTGGCTGTTAGCTGCCAGCAAACACAAAAAACTACCCACTGATTCCTGGTGGAATCGTCTTTTGGAGGAGAAGGATTTTTTTTTCTTTGCGACCAAAAGTAAACGGACAAGTAGCTTGGGGAGATATACTGACAAAATTGCACCTCAAATGATCTGCGGTTCTTCTTTTGAATTTCCAAAAGTGTAGACACTACTAAGGCATAGTATGATCTGCCGTTGTTTGTGCCTGCTAGAATAGTTTCTGGTGTGGGCAGGTCCAGCGCAGTGGTAGGCTCTGGCTAGGTCTGTACTAATTGGACGGCACAACCTGACGTCAGGTTTTGCCCAGATCTCAGGAGGAGCTGTTCAGAGAGGAAATCATATTCACGAAATCATGTTCCTGGATTACGGTAAAGTAGGACTGTATTGAATTGACTGGGTTGGTTGCGGTAGTGGCAATCGCCTCAGGTCAGAACTGATTTGATGTTTTGTAAAGTAACAGTTTATTGATAACACTCACATGCCACTCATCTTGCATTCTTAACAATGTAGAGTTATCCGTGGTTTACTCAATGGACGCACAGAGAGAAAAGAAAAAAAATTGACAAATGTTCATTTAGAACTCTGTGTCTGGCTCAGTGCCTTTCCCCACTCCAATCTGTGGCAGCGACTCAATCCGTGTGCGCGTCTACCAATCTCTTGCACCCTATGCGTGTGAACAGAGGCTCAGGGGCACAGGATTGGTTAAAAGAAAACACTGATTATCAGGTCCCTGCATGGCCTGCGCAATGGGTCCAACGCTGAATGTTTCTGCGCACTGCCAAATTCTGAACAACCGCCCCCAACTTCGCAAAGTGAAGTTGTTTTCACTGATGTCAGCCAAGGGTATCTTGAGGGAGGGCTGGAAGTCTGAGGAGCTGGGCAACGGGCCGAGTATAGGTCCAGTCCTTGACCTGGATCTGCACAATCCGGATTCTGTTATCTGCTCCCAGCATGACCGCTGAGACGATTCCCACAGGCCACAGGGCGCGTGGGAGCTGTGGGTCGACAATCATGACAATGCTGCCGACGGTGAGGTCATCCCTCTCTTGCTGCCACTTTGAGCGGGTTTGAAGTGAAGGTAGGTAATTTCTGATAAATTTGGCCCAGAAATGGTCGGCGAGACCCTGACACTGCCTCCATCTGCGTCGGCTGAGTAGTTCGGTCTCTGAATAGATAACTTGAGGAGTGGATGGATCCCGCCACCCCATGTCCGCGTTCCTGGTGCTAACGAACACTTTGTAATGGCAGGACTGCGAATAGAGCTAATTCAGGAGGTGGAGGAGTCTGTCCAGTATGTGATACTGCTGATGGTCAGCGTGAGCTCCCTCTTCAGGACCGCAGCCAGCTGAGCGCTGATGTGAGCAGCACAGAGTTCCAATCTGGGAATGGACTGCTGCCGAACTGGAGCTACCCGGGATCCGGCTGTCAGAAAGGCCACGTGAATGTTGCCTGGTTGGTCCACTGTCTGGAGGTAAGCCACTGATCCGTAGGCTCTCTCTGATGCATCAGAGAAGATACAGTATGTATAGTCTGAGTGGATGCTGATACATCTGTTCCCTGTTGAACGTAACACCGTGGGAGAGAGACAGATGGGAGCTGATGGAGTTCACTCTGCCAAGCGCGCCACAAATGCAATTTGTCCGCTGGAAGCTGTGGTCATCCCTGTCTCTCTTCTTGCCCCAGAGACACTGCACAAGGATCTTTGCCCGCGTGGTGAAAGGGATGAGCAGTCCAAGGGGGTCATACTGCCTTGCTAGGACCTGATAGATGCTGCGCATAGTGGGCTCAGGATGCTCTGAGTGGCGGTATGAGAGCGTGTCCGAAATGCAATGCCATAACAATCCCAGTGTTTGTTCTTGTGGATCAGCGGCATCATGCGACGGCCAGAGCTCAAAGCTTTCTGATCAGATGTCTGCAGGCATGTGGCTGACTATGTCTGGCATGTTGGAGGCCCACTGACGTAGCTCAAACCCACCGGATTGGAGGAGCGGCTGCAGTTTATTAATTAGTTGCTTGGCTTCTGATGTGGATGTGAAGCTTTGCAGGAGATTGTCAACATAAAAGCAGCGTTCACCTGAGTGACGGGTGTCTTCCTCTGGGCTGCTGTGATTTCCGATGTGCTTCTGGAGGACGAATATTGCGCAGCAAGGGCTGCATGTCGTGCCAAAGGGCAACACCTGCCATTCATAGACGTCCGGTGCTCTGCTGCGGTCGAGGTCCCGCCAGATAAAGTGTAGAAAGGGCTTGTCCTCGGGTAGGAGACGAACCTGATGGAACATCCCCTTTATGTTGCTGCTTACCGCGACAAGATGCTGTCTGAAGCAGAGAAGCACGCCCAGCAGTGATGATCCTAATGTGGGTCCAGGGAGGAGCTGTTCATTCAGGTTCCCGCCTTGATAACTGAATGAACAGTTGAACACAATGCGATCTTTTCCATTGTGATGGACCATATGATGTGGTATGTACCACGATCAGTCACTGGACTGAGCTGCAGCAGGTGAGAGTCTTTCCACATAGCCAGCATCCAGTAATTTCTTGATCTCATGGCTGAATGACTCTGCTTTAACTGAATCCTAAGACAGCCTGTTCTCTGTCCCTCGCAAATGGCCCCTAACTGCTTTCATAGGTGCTTTAAGCGATGGGATGGCTTCCTTCCACAGGAGGGGGGTAGCGTAGCGAAAGACACCATCCACCTCCACTCTGACTGTCCTCTCCGCCAGCATGGCAACAGCTACGGCATCCTGCTTTGACCGTGTCACGAGCTTCTCGTTTCTGTGGGGCAGGATGTCCATCTGCCAGAGCTTGGATACATGTTGGAGCAGTTCTGCTGAGAGTGACAGAGTGCTGGTAAACAGACAGTGAGTTAGGAGGCCTGATGCATGAGGAATTTGGCTGGGCCCTGAAGTGTCCAGCTAAGTCGAGTCTTCAGGGCTACTGGACCTCCTGGCGGGCCCAAGTGCACTGGCTCCACTGGAGTGAGCAGGTGGGGGTGATCTGAGCTAATGACAAGCAGCGGCTGAGCTTGTGAAAATTAATGAAGAGGCAGACCTCTGAGGTGGCAATAGGTCTTTTGCAGAGCCTCAACAGGATGAGAATGTGGAGACGGGCCGAGTTCTGCTGAGGTGAATGCCCGCTGTATCTGGAACAGTTTCTGTGGGTGGGTGACTGATGACACCGAGAAGGAAACTGACTTCCCAGGCACTGCTCTGCTGTCTTGGCGAATTGTTCGGAGGACTAGGTCCTCACTCTGTCCCTGGAGGCCCAGCCGCTGCACAGCGCTGTGAAGGATGATGGTGCGCTCGGACCCATCGTCCAGGATGGCATAGGTCTCCATTGTCTTCCCACAGTGATGGAGGTGCTTTTTCACCATCTGTAGCAACACACACCCACTCCTTCGTGCTGGATCCAGGTAGTAATTCGCTGGCTGTTCGGGGGCGGGAGCAGCTGTGTTCTGGCTGGGTGCCGGAGCAGCTGCATTCTCTGCCTTGATAGGGTTATTCACCTCATGCAGCACCTCAAGGTCTGTGCGTTTGCACTTCTGGCACCGGGCCTTCAGATAATATTGTGCCACCAGATGGTCCCTTCCACACCTCCAGCACCGAGTTCCAGCTTTGATCCAATCAACTTTCTGTCCTGTGGATAACTGCTTGAAGATCATTTTTAGTGATGAATTGCACTACCTGCTGTATCACAATGATGGAAGGCGACGTTTGCACTGCAGACAAGGTGAAAGATATGCAGATTCTTGCGTCGCCCTTGTGGATCGATTTGGCGGAGGGAGTGAGATGGTGTGGGCAGCTGTAAGATATGGCTGGAGGTCTCCACTGGTTTTTTTGATGGAACACTGACAGCACAGTACTATGCAGATTAGATCTTGGAACCACACATCCTGCCCCACATCCGCGAAAACCATCACGTCATTTTCATGCATGATAATGCTTATCTTCACACAGCAAGGATTACCAGGAACTGTTTGAACACTGTCAATATCAGGGTTTTGGATACTCGCCAAGCATGAATCCCATTGAGAATCTTTGGGACATTCTGGATTGGCGAATCTGCCATTGGGACTATTCTACCAAAACTCACAGCAAGCTTTGAGTTGCTCTGTTGGCGGAGTGGGACCAAATTCCACTGAAACAGATCAACAATTTGGTGACCTTGATGCAGCGAAGAATGCACTGTTTGCAGCAAATGGAGAACACACACGTTATGAACGTTGTTTAAAGATGTTAAAAATGAGATGTTCTGCTACAGGCTTTTTTATTTATCTACAAAATTTGTAATTGAAACTTCAATTTGTGGAATTTTTAATGTCTCTTAGTATATTAGAGTCCTCCATTACATTAAAATGTTTACCTAAAGTTTTCACTGCACTGCAATGACTCCTTTATTAAGGTAGCATAATAGCTTTATAAATTATTCACAGGCTCAGAAAATGCTATTCTTTATACAGGAATAGTCATAGAATGAAACGTGTTATTCTCCAAGGCCACACAGTAACTTGCAAACTTTCACAGTCTGACTCTGTAAGTCAACATTGTAGAACAAAGGCTTATGAATTATTAATAAAAATGCTGCCTGTGATGATCAATGTATCATACATTTCACTTCGCCTTTTAGAGTGGACTATATTGTTTGTATGAAGATTTTCAAGACAGGATTGCAGGATAGATGGCTTTAGGTAGGTATTGTAATTGTAAAGGTAATGTTACTAATGCCTAAGACAGTACTTATTCCAGCAAAATGATTTATTATGTTTCATTGTCTTTTTTTAACAGAACTGAAACAGGAAATTAATGTACAACAAGTTTTGTGCTTGTAAATGACTGGTAATTTTCTGGCTTTCAGTATGTTGAGAAGAGCCTATCATTACTTACTGTGCATAACATTTGCATTGATCTATTTAACAACATTGTGTTTGGTGCTCAGGCAGTTTGTTCCGGGGTCCTGGCCTTTGGCCAGGACAGTATTGTTTATGGTTTTAACAGTTTCATGTTCAGGATTTTATAGTTCATGTCCATTTCTCATGTCACAATTTTAACAGTTTCTTGTATCAGGTTTTTGCATTTCATAGTTCACTTTCATTGTCCGTGTTTTTACTTTTCCGGGTTTTGTCTTTTGCCAGGTCTGCCCAGCCACTCCACCGCTTGTCTGCGTTCCGCCCCGTGCCGCCTTTGTTGCACATTTCAGAGCTCTGGTTGGCTTTGGTATTTCCCCCTTCCTTCTGTGCTGTGCTGGATTCGGGGCTGTCTAAGCTTAATTGACAATTAACTGTTTTTACGTTTCTAACATTTACTAACATTCACTGGGTGGTGTAATTCTTAGATAGGCACATCACTAATATTACTAATTTAGACAGGGAGTTTGTTGTCGTGATTCCTTCTTTACTATTTCAAGTCTTGCTGTGCTTTTCTGTTCTAAACATTCATGCTGCTTTCTAACTGCATACTTAATTGGTACTTAAGCTGAGCACGCTCATTCTCTTAATGAGCAAGTCTTGTCAACCAATCTCTGTCCTTGTCATGATCTTGCCATGCCTCTTGTTTCTCCTTCTCCAGGTGTTGCCCCTCATGTCTTGATTTCTTAGCCTTTATCTGGATACGGTGGAAGTTGGCTGGCAGACAGAGTCTCAGTTCTTGTTCAAGTCAAGTTCATGGCCTTGGTCTCTAGTTCGTGTCATAATTGCCAGTGCTTTTCACAGTCTTGTTATTTTTTTGCATTCTTAGCCTTTGTGTTTTTGTCCTTTTGGAAAATCTTGAAACATTATTCTTTTCTGTTTATTATTTATCTGCCTGGAGTTTCCAGTGGCTTTTTGTTTTTGTTGTTTTTGATCCTTTTGTTATTAGCTCTGTGAAGCTCTCCTTAGTTAGTATTTTTGCAACCCTTTGGGCCAAGTTTTTTGTTGGCCCTCGTGCCTGATTTTCTTTATTTTTTCAATAAAACCTTACTACTCTATCCTTGCATCTGGTGTCTAACTGGTCCCGTATCACAGTTACAGTATTTCAACCTGTTGAATGGCAGTTTTTATTTTATTCTTTTGTTTTCACCATCAGCGTTGAAAACTCCAGACATTAAATTTGTTGGAAACTATTTACAGTGGCATTCTGGAAATCCTTAAGTTTATAGAAAAGATGGGACATTTAGCATCGTAAGTCATTTTTGCACCTGAGGTAAAACTGAAAAAAATTACTCTGTTTAAGCCCTCTAAATTTTCTGGGTGAAAATGCTGCACCACAGTATTAATTCTCTCTCTGGTTGATACCTGGTTTGGTCTTTGGCCTTGATACATATTCTTAACTGTATGGCCATTTAGAGCATCATGTCTCCCAAGCTTCTTGAAACCTTGTATTACTACTTTGCCGCTATTTATGAAACCCAAATCATGTCGCAAGTAGTACTTTATGTTTTGGAAGTGATTCTAATCCTTCATTTCATTTTAGCCTGGTAAGACATCTGTCTGGCATGATGAGCTTGGTCATGGGTGTCACGGCATGCTCAATATCTATGTCTTCATTATGACCATGTCCCCATAATTCTCGAATGATCTAACGGCCCAGCTTGTTATCCCATTGTAGTTCTAGCTGTTCATGAATTCATTGTGTCCTTGTGATGCTTTACTGTATCCTTGTCTGTTCAGCTTTGGCACTTGAATCAGGGAAAAGATATGGCATCGTGCTACAGTTGATGATCAACAGCAAACCTCTGCCCTTATCTTATAGATCTACATCTATTATTGGTGAGAGTCTGAGTGGCATAGCCTGCAGTAAAAATGGTTCCTTTAGCCAAAGCGTCACCAATGCACCCATCTGGTAGCTGTTTTGAAGTTTCTTTTCAATCAAACTGACCTTGAACCTCAGCTTACAGTTGAGAGCTCCACCACCTTCCAAATGCCAACAGGCCTCCAAAGTTTTCTATTACTGCTCCTGACGGTGACAGCATTAGAGTTCTCTTCAAGTTCAAGAAAATGTTATAGCCTTACACCATGTAGGACTTCAACTATTGAAAGGGATTCACAATCTCTCACTTGGAAGCTTTCACTAAACATTGCACGAAATAAGAATGATTATAGTCGTCATCATCATTGTAATCACCTTCAGAATCCTGTAACCCCTTCATTTCACCTGGTGCGTCAAAGAACAACTCAGTTGCTAATTTGTTGAACTAGCCTGAGGACACAAAAAGGAACATCTGCAACACAACATGTTTCAAGCAGTATTTTTGGCAGGAATCAGTGTTTCAGAAAAAAAAAGGGTGATGCCGTAAATTAGACAAACACAAAAGAGCAAAAAATTTTGACAGAATTAAACCATAATTACTGTAAATAGAAGTGATGGTGTGAAATAAATTCAGATTGGAAACAAAAATAAAATAATAAATATGCTTGGCATTTAGCAGATGGTCTTATGCAGATTGACTCACAGACTGCATTTTTTCAGTAAAAGCAATTTGCCAAGGAGTTTTTTTTTTTTCAGGAGCAGTTTGGGCTAAGTACATGCAAAAAGGTGTAACTGCACTCATCCCAGCTTCCATTAGAAGCAGCATGTGTAAAATAGTCCCATAACGTGCACTTGCTGCCCTTCATAGAAATGTGTCCAAACCATGTTCAATATATGTAGAGTACTGTATATAATCTCAGTTTGCATAAATGTTGTCAGATAATATTATACGAGTGGCAGGAATACACTGTAGTTAATTTACTGTTCCATTGAAGGGATCACACACAATTTCCAGTTACATTAATACCTACGGGCAATGCAGACTCTCCAACGAGCCTAACGTGCAAGACTGTGGAACCTTGAAAGGAAATCTGTGCGCCCACGGACCTCACAGATACTGCAAGAACATGTAAACCTTACCAAAAAAAAAAAAAGAACTCAGGCTGTCACAGCTCATAGCCTTAGTGTCTTTTTTTCACAGGGGTCTCTGGCTCTTCCTAAGTTCTCTTTTCAAGCCTTTTGCCATGCCTTTTTTGTCTCATTTATTATCGCTGCATATTTAAGTACTGCTGTTTTTTTGTGTCATTGCCAGATTGTCAGTCATGCCTCATGCCTCACACTTCCCTCTTGCTTTCAGATTCTCTTGCCCTTGTTCTCCCCAAGTCCTCGCTCTAGCATGTAACCCTGCGTTTCGTCGGTGTCATCCAAGTCTTTTGTCTGTGCCTCACCCAGTGCAAAGATCCCCGACCTCCGTTTTCACAGTTCCCCTTCGACTTACTAATTGGCTTTGATTTTGGCCCGCACCTCAGATCTCGCCTGGCAAGCCTCTTCGGATCCTGACCACTGTTGCCAGCCCCCTGCCTGCACACTGACCACATTTGGTCCTTCCTGCATTACCTTGCTCACTGCCTTTTGCCTCTGGATTGTTTGCTTGGAAAAAATAGCTCCGGTTTTTGTATGCCTGGGTCTTGCTATCAATTCCATGCCCCATTCATGACACCAGGCAGGATTTGAATGAACAACCCTATTGCTATGAGGCAGCAATGCTACCCACGAACATAATCTCCCAAACTCACCTTGCAGCTGAATGTTACGAAGTAGGGTAGTTAACTTACTTAGCTAAATAACTGCAGTGAGTAAAATCTTGAGGGGCACTTTTTGCTTCAGTCACCCACATTTTACTCAGTGCAGTCATACAACACATTCAAATTGTTTTGGAACACAGGCTTCAAATCTCAGCTCTTAAACACATTCTTTTCAGGAGATTTTAGCTTTCACACCTTTACCCAAGACTCTACTTTCTGTCCAGTTTTTTTTTTTTTTTGCAGTACAGGTGCTGTATTGCAACAGCTTTTATTTTTAAATTTCTTTTCCATTTTATCACTTTTGCTTTCTTCAGTTCTCACCGACCCATTTGTGAGTGGGAGCCAATTAGGAACAGAAAATGAAGAAGTTAACAAACCAAAGACGGTCAAGATACTGACACTTTATACAGTTAAGACAGCAGCTGACAGACGTGGGCAGGTTGACTTAATGCTATTGCATGAAATAACAAGAGACAAGAGAAGAAGACAGTCACTGCCAGTCAACTTGGTTACTTGGAGACAGTCTAATTTGAAACTAAGGAACAATACCTCCATCAATCGTCTTGATTACCTGAAACAATCCTTCCTTTTGTAGAACAATTATGCTACTTAGCAACTTCACATGCATAATGCGTACATTTTTAAGATCTTCATGATAATGTCTGCAGAGAGAGAGAGAGAGAGAGAGAGAAAAGAGTTAGGGAGGCAGAAATGGAGGCAAAGAAAGAGACAGATAGAGCGAGAGACAAAGATAGGAGTAATATGTTTTCCTCAAGGGGTTTTTGACTGGTCATAGGGTCCCAGAAGGTTAAAAAATAGGTTTTAGTAGATTACTGTCAAGCGACTTCTGAGCACAAAGCTCTGCTGAACCACAGCTGCCAACTTATTCACGGTCATTACTGTACTCTATTGCAGTCTTGCCTTCAGCAAACTGTGAACAGCCTGTACAATATCTCCATGTTTGTTGTCAACAAATGTTTTTCAAAATGATTACAAATTACACTTTGCTATCACAATTTCCTGCTACTGCATATTGTTCCCATTATGATTTAATAGTGTGGCTGATATAAGTAATTGGTTTTCTCTTTGTAACAATGCAAACACTCCATGAACACAAGAAAAAAAGCCCATTTAGGTTTTGTGCAGGACAGATTTTAATCTTCAGCTACAAGACTTGTTAGTTTCTCTTCAAGATTTATAAAGTGCCTTGCCTTCGTGTCAGAAACCAAGCAAAAGGAACCATTCACAAATCAATGACAAAAGCCCAAAGGGCATATTTATTGTGTGCAATAGTCAAAAGAACTGAAGAGGATTTAAGATAACTCAAGGTGACGGGCCGTCAGAGTCAAATGACAGGCAGTTCAGGGCGCAAGCCATGGCCAAGACGGTCAATGGGTCAGAACCCAGGTGGTCAAGCCAATCATTTAGGGGCCGGACTGCTTCCAAGAAGAGTTCTTCATAGAGAGACAGTCCTAGCTCTGGAGACTGTTGGAGAACAGAATGGTGTTTCTACTAAAATGTTCACAAGGAGAGAATAATATTTTCCCTTTTCAGTATAACCAAACGAATAGAAGAAGAGCATAGTTCAATACTAGATTACAAGAGGATTACTTTCAGACAAGGGGCAAAGTCAATCCAGCAAAGACTGAGACACCACAAGAAAATTTTCCAGATCACATCCAAAATTAAATCAACTCTTCCTTGGACTACCACCTATCATCCTACCAAATTTCGTACCAAACCTTTCATAGTTTTTTGAATTACCCTGTTCACAGACAAACAGACAAGCAAACAAAGAAACAGGGGAAAACAGAGCACTACATTATTCTGAGAATAGGTAGGTATACCAATGAATTGTCACACACTGTTATGAACTGACTGAATTTAACAAAATAACGCATTGTTTCCTGATTATTTCAACTGTAAGGGGAGTCCTGCACGCATTTAATTGAGGTTTACAGAGTTCTGTGTATGTTAAGTGAAAACGTATTGTAAAATTACAATTAAAATAACTGGCAAAAAAGGTACCAGTTAAATTCACCAGCAAAAAAAATGCTCGTTTATAACAGTGCTGTGTTTATAATCTGTTGAAAATCAAAAGACACAGCGAAGCAGTTGAATTGTTGAAACTCAACTAATACTATGCGTCTGAAATGTGTAGAACCTGAATATTTGATTTGGCTCAAAACATATGTTAAAAATTATAGTGTTGGAACACATGCTCATTACACTGGTAGAATCTGAATGCTTGGGTGATCTGACACAATCCAGAGCCAGCGGTAAACTTTTATAATCCTACAGCCTGCCGGTGAGAGTGGCATCCTCTGTTCTGTTCACAGCAGGAAGCCGGAGCCACTACGTCCGGGCTATCCAGCGTTCCTCAGAGTTCCATCACTGGTCCCATTGAAATTTAAGCCCAGATATATTAATCTGCTTAAAACGATCTAAATCTCTGTCAAATTCATATTATGTTTACGTTCAATATCCTAGAAAGGAATATATATTTATCAGACTATTGGGCAATAATATTCCATTTTAAGGCTTTTCCATGGCAACTGCATCATTTTAGCACACATTCATCTCATGTTTGGTCTCTTTATTCTCGGGGGCAGTCCTGTTGTTTGCAAGATTCATTCAGGCAACTACCCTAGTCTCCTCTGTATGCAAATTAATTTTATCACCTAGGCAGTAAAACTCTGATTCGGCCACCCTTTCCTCAACCTTGTTCGGAGGTGTGGTTTGGAATCTTTAAAGGTACGAGATCCTAAGGGGGCGCGCTCTTCTTCTTCCTGCCTGTCCCTTCTTTGTCAACGTCTGACGCGTAAGTAAGTGGGGAGAAGTCACATGTCACCTTGTTCCGGAGCGAGGGGGAATTTGAGTTCTCCCCGACCACGTGGGGCGACTTTAGCTCCGCGTGGCCATTCATCTGAAATATTCTAAATCCTTCTAAATTATATGTAACTGGTAATTGGCTTAGCGTTGATTTATTTGATTCAAGTTGTGCCTACCTGGTGAATAAATTATTGTTATTCCTTTTTCAGCTTGCGTGATTTTCCTTGATTTATAACACTCGTACATTCTAGCCTTGTTGCGACTGGGACTTAAGGGGAAATTCCTACCAAGTATCGTAGGTAACGATACTTCTAAGTTAGATTTGGGATTATGTTCTACCCCTTAAGGATTTATGAAATACCGGCCCTTAAGGTTTAGCTATTAAAGATACCCTTATATGCCGGTGTCTGGTTGACCTTTCTAAGGAGCCCTTGGGTATATATATATATAATCTGGGTTCTTGATACATTCACACTCAGTGCTATATTGTTTAAGCATCAATGCTGCTATCAAGATAGTCTCATTTAACCAATGGAAATATTGTCGAATTGATTCCAGGACAGTTGCGTTTAATTAACCCTGGGGACGTATTTACTGAGCAATGATGGTTTGCGCTGCCGTATCTGATGGCAGATTTGTCTCGAAATCCAGGCAGGTGTTCTCTAAATTATCAATTCTAATTCTAATTTGGAGTCAGATTTTTAACGAGGACATAGCTAAATTTTGTATTCTACTCGTTCTATGGAGTCAGATTAATCGTAACCATTGCGTTTTCATGCCCCGTCCTCGGACGGTGAAAAAAATCCATTATATTGTGGTTCGCACCAGCCAGACGAATGCTCTAATTAAAGTTAGACCAGGAGAACACGTGAGGCCTTCACCCCGGGCAATATCTGTCGTTGGTAATTGCTTTGTTGGGGTTTTACAAATGTGACAAATACTTAATGAACTATCTGTTGCTGAATATCCATGTAATCCATGTTACCTCATGCGATTACATAGATTTGACAAATTACCCCTTAGGTTTCACGGATAATTCGACGGGTTTCATATGGGAATTTGCATGGGTTTCACATGTAATCTCAAAGATTTTCACAGGGTATTTGTATCAGTTTCACATGGGAATTTAAATGAGTTTCACGTGTAATCCCAGAGATTTCACATGGTAATTTCTATGGGCATCGCACATTACACAAAAAAATGCTTCAACATCACAAGTTTTCCATGCGCAAAGTATTTGTGACACATGTGCGAAGCACGATTCTCATATTTCTCACGTGATTTTTAACGTTTTCACATGTTAAATTTCACATTTGCTAAACCATACACACACATGGTCATGTGCCATCACGTTTTTGCCATTGTGAAATTCATTTGGTTTTTATGTAAGGGAAGGCAATCAATAAAAGGGGCGCGGCATATCAGTGTTTGCATTCGGAGGCGGGGGATAAGATATTACAATGTTCAATAATGGGAGACGAATTCCAGAACTCACAAAGACCAGTGCAACAATGAAGGGCCTAATTACTGAGACACACAGCTGTACAGGGCTGTACTCCCTGCAACACTGCAGAGTAATGGCTGCTTTTTACTTCTGCCAAGGAGGTAATTTTTTGCCGACATTGGTTTGTCTGTCTGTTTGTTTTCAAGATAACTCAAAAAGTTATGAACGTATATCTCTGAAATTTTGTGGGTAGGTTGCTATTACATCAGGGATAGACCCTATTGATGTTGACTTCGATTGGTCAAACAATACGGCCACCACAGCAGCCATCTTAAAATCCTATGACACAAGATAATTGAAATTCGCTCCCAGTGATAAAACTCAACCCACAAAATTTGATTGGGATGGAACCTATCCTGACATTTCTTATGAGCCATGTTCACAGGTTTTGACTGTGCGGGCTTGGAGGAGGTTTGCACTCTGAGTGCCTCTAGTTAATCTTCCACATTAAAGTATTTTCTGTGTAAAAGGTATGTCCAAAATGTGCATATTTTCCAAAAGCAGCCAAAAAAATAGTACATACTGCCATGTGGAATTATGGAAAGTAACTCATCAACTTGCCGTCCCATAAATTAACACGTTTTATAGACATAAATGACTGGATGTAATCAGTAGGTCTGCTTCATTAAAGTGACTTCTCATATGCAGAACTGCTGCCATTTTATTTTCTTAATTTCTGCTTACAGTGTACATACATGGATTCCAAGAATTGACAGCTCCTGCCACAGTTCAGTTGTCTAATGCAACCTAGGGTGCTGAGAGAGTTGTCAAGCCTAATTATGCACATGCTCAGTCTGATTCGATTAACATTAGCCCTTAAGTTAGGCTAATAATAAACAAGCAGATGATAAAATTTAGTGAAAAATAAAATGTCAACATCTTTGATCTTTCTCCTGTTTTTGAATGGCTTAGGATGGCTGAGCTAATCACATTTTTGTGTATTTTCGGAGTTATTGCAGCAGACGTGGGTATGTGCTCACACATTTTTTATCCCCCGCCAACACGAAGTGGGAGGGGGATATAGGTTTGACCTCCGTCCGTCCGTGCGTCCGTCCGTCCGTGTGTGCGTCCGTCCGAGATAAAGGGGACAGCTTTACTCAGAAACTACTACAGATACAGTTACCAAATTTGGTGTGTAGCTTCAGACCATAAAGGCCTTGATTGAGTTTGAAAATGAGAAGCGCACGATTGGCGGGGGATGTTGTAGACCATGTCGACTTGTTGTTTTTCTGATTATCATCACTATTGACCGAATAATGTCGGTCATTCAAACCCATTTCCAGAAAATAGGGACGCAGTGTAAAATATAACTGAGAGGCATTAAAAACGCAAAGTGGGTTTTATTGTCTAATTTGAAAACTGATAGTTTTTCCTTTTGCTGATTGACACGAATGACCATCAGGTATGGTAAGCATTGCAAAATGTCAAGTGTCTGGGTTCGAATCCTTTCTTGGTTTAACACCTCATTATGATTGTCTGAATGCAGCACAGTTCCCTGGATTATGGTCGTGAATCACATTGGGAGAAATCATTTTGCACATGAAGTTGAAGATCAGGGCCAATAAAAACACACAAAAACAAAGTCACATCATTCCCACTTCAAATGCCGCAAACAAACGAATCTCAGATGAATCAAACATTTTGAATATTGAATGATGGCCATTCTCGAAGAAAAGATTCTGGACGCATTAATGTCCATTAAATGACTGTATCCAGACTGCTAGGATGACACAAAATGACCAGATGTGTCAGTTGTCGTCCCCGACAAAGTACATCATCTGTGACGCCACAAAAACACTTTCCATAAAACGTCTTCTGCCATGTCAGATAATGCATAAGAACTGCTGAATTGACTGCCAATGTAACAGTAACAGTGAGGGTAAGTCTCACTACCAAAAGCACAGTTCCCCAAGACCATGTTTTGCAACTAAGGAAGAAACCATTTACACCACTGAGAACAGTACATTTCATTATGCGTTTTTAATGCCTCTCAGTATACAAACACAATGCAATTATTTGCACATCATTTAAACCCATTAGTTACTCACAAATGGTTCAAAGACAATATATCAAATGTTTAATCAGAAATGTTTTGTTTTAAGAAAAAATTTTGCTCAATTTGAATTTAACACCAGCAGTATGTTCCAAAAACGTTGGGACAGGGGCAGCAAAAGATTGTAAATGTTTTATAGTGCTAAAAAAATGCACCTGGTGGAACATCTCACTGCAAATTAGATTAATTGGCAATGAATGCGTATGTAAACAGCATCTCTGAGAGGCTGAGTCTTTCAGAAGATGGTGAGGGCTTCACCCATAAACTATTTTTGGAAAGGCTATTGTCTGGGCTATCGATCGGTATTGGTTTCAAGTGTATATCTATAAATTGGTGATCAATAACCAATATCAGTTGATTAATTTTGTGATTTTTTTTGCGATTTTCACATTGTAATTCAACAAAGATATTTATTTGTGAAGTCTTACTTTCATTTGTTTATGAATCACTAATCAATCACAAATCTCTAATCATGTTTCATATTCCTGACTCTCACTCGGGATCTGTGCAAGGACCTCATTGACCCCAAAAGTCGCCCTCGTGCTTATTTGCTTAAAAAAAAAAAAAAACCCACAAAAGCAACAAACGTTTGCCCCATTCAGGGCTATGGTGTTCTCAGAACGTTACCGTTTTCACTTCCTGTATCCGTGTTGCCATCTATTCACTAAATGAGGAACTCAACGTAAGCAGAACATTATACGGCACTAATATACCAGTACACAAGGAGCCCCATAGTACCGGAGTCGAATGGAAACTAATATAAGTTGCGACTGATTTTTCTGCCCCTTTTCCTGCCATCTGAAAAAGGCAACACGGTGGTGTGGTGGTTAGCACTGCCACCTCACTGCAAGAAGGTTGTGGGTTTGAATCGGGCCTGGGGCCTTTCTGTGTGGAGTTTGCATGTTCTCCCCGTGTTTGTCTGGGTTACCTCTGGGTGCTCCGGTTTCACCCACCTGGGAAAACATGCATTATAGGAACACTCCCACCTGTACCCCTGAGCAAGGAACTGGCTTTAGGACTGGAGTTGGTCCTGTGCGGCTCTGTGGCTGCCCACTGCTCTTAACCATAGGAAGGGATAAATGCAGAGGACAGATAACCCCACGAGGTTCAGTAAAGTCTCGTAACATCTCTGTATGCAAGGGACAAAACCAAAGACTAATACTGACTAGCCGTGATCTTCAGGCCCTTGGGTGGCTGTATTAAAAACCAACAGGATTCTGTAGTGGAAATCAATGAATGGGCTCAGGAATACTTCTGAAAGCCATTTTTAGTGAGCTCAGTTGGTTACTGCATCCACAAATTCTGGTTAAAACTTTTCTATGCAAACTGCCGGGTTAGCTCACTTGGTTATGGCGCTGCAATTGCGATGCAGTAGTGACTACTATGGCGTGGGTTCAACCCCTGGTCTTATTAACCAGCAGTGGTCAGCAGCTTTTTCAGAGCAGTGCACTATTGGCTTAAGCGCTGTAGGAATACAAATAGGCAAGGGACTGCTGGGAAGGGAAATTTAAAATGATTGCCTTGTACGTTGCTCAATCGCCTCCTGTTGGCCAGCCGGGTGCTCGTCAGTGAGATTCTGAGCTTGCTCATGTTCGGGTATCCTCCACCCTCGTTCTGAACTTGCGATAGGTTCGACCAATGAGTGTAAAGATGCTGGGGCTGACAGGCGCGTGCTTTGGAGGAAAGCCGTGAACTGTCTCTCTCTCCTGAGCTGGCAATAGGGGGTTGTATACGAGCAAGCGTATACATGTACATGTAGTTCTCAGATTGGGTATTCCAAATTCGGGTGGGATTGGAGATGCCAAATTAGAAAAAAAAAAAAAACTTTTCTATGTACAGGGAAATAAATAAATAAATAAACAAGATCCGAAAATGCTGCCGCCTTCTCTGGGCCTAAGCTCATTTATGAGGGCCTGAGACAAAATGGAAAACTATCCTGTGGTCTGACTAATCAAAATGTGAATTGTTTTTGGAAATCAAGGATGCCACGCAATGAAGGCTAAGGAGGGAACAGCTGCCGTTTTATCAGCGCACAGTTCAAAAGCCAACATCCATGATAGCATGGGGGTGCATTTGAGCATGTGGCATGGGTAACTTGCACATCTGTGGAGACGGCATTAATACTAAACAATATATAACGGTTTTGGAGCATCATGTACAGCAATCCAGACATCTTTTTCTGGTAAGGCTTTACTTATTTCAGTACGAGCAGGTCAAACCACATTGTGCTCCTGTTACAACATTATGGATCCGTAGTAAAAGATTCCAGGTGCTTAATTGGCCTGCCTGCAGTCCAAACGGGTCAAACATTTGAAAACTTTGGTGCACAAATGTAACAAAAAAGACAGAAAAGATCTTGGGAAGCTGAAATTAAAAATCAAGCACAAATTGAAAAAAAAAAATTTGTTTTCAACACTTCACTAATGTCTGACTACATGTCTGACTATTCCTTGAAATGTGTTTTGTGATTTGGTTGCTTTTTCATTCACGCATTGTCTTAGTTTTGTTTTTTCCATGTTTTCCCTATTGCCATAGTTTTACTCTGGTCCACGTTTTGATTTTTCCATGCATTACACTTTGTCTCCCCCTGTCTAGTCTTTGGTCTTGTCTTTGCTCACAGTCCCAGTAATACGTGCCACTCCTTCGGGTGATTTAATGGTTTCTGGATTTCACTCTTCTTTCCCAATCTCGTTTACTTCCTTCACCTTGCTTTTTCTATATTACTAACTCATACCAACAGTTTGTTGTTTTTGTTAATTTACTAACCAAAGCTAATATTGTATATAAGACTAACTTACTAAAGAACACTCAGGATTGTATAGCTGCTCTTACTAATTGATTAACAAGCTCTCAGCACTCGCTCTATTCTAGTTTCCGCCTCTTGTCTCTCCCTAATCTTCGCTGCTGCATTTCAGTGGAGTCTCCACACCTGCTCATGCTTTCCTTTCTCTTAGTATCTGTGCACGGTAGAACTCCTTGACTGGAGCTGTGTAATTATCTATAGGATCCCCTTGATCCTTGTCCGCGTTTTGGCTTCTGCCAAATTCATGTGATCAGGTTCTCCCTAATGTGCTCCCTTGTAATAAGTCTGACTTCGTGCACCTGTGTTCTGTTATCATGTGACCTCCCAGAAATGTATATTAGGTGTCTCTTCACAGCAATTCTTTGTCGGATCGTTGTCTCATGTTTACGTGTGCCATTTTCATTTCGCCTCGTTCTCATTGTGATTATCTTTCTGACTGGACCATCCTTGATTTACGATTTTCGCCTCCTCCCTGTACCTCGCTGCCTTCTTGTTTGCTGAACCCTTTCTGTACGACTCTGATTTTTGTTATTGGTGCCCTGGTTACGATTCTGGATTTCGCCCTTTGGTTTCTGATTTTGGATTCTGGACTCTGTATCATTGCCTGCTCTGTCAGGGGTTTTTCTCCTTCAGAAATAAAGCCTCCTTTTTGTATTTTACTAGTTCTCGCTTGTGGTCCCTATCATAAAACCTCACAGTCTCCTCAATTCCAAAACATATTAAGCGTGTTGTTAAAAGAAGAGATGATTTAACACAGTGGAAAACATGGCCCCATCCTGTTTTGAAACTTTTGCTGCCATCAAATTCAAAATGAGCAGATATTTTTCTAAAACAAATTTCTCAGTTTCAAAATTTGATATGTTGTCTTTGTACCATCTTCAATTAATGATAGAGTTTAAATCATTTGCAAATCATTGCAGTCTGGTTTTATTCACATTTTACAATATGTCCCAACTTCTCTCGAAACACGGTTGTATACTGAGTTATAAAAGGGCTTTGCATCACAAACCAGAATATCCGAGTTAACTGTATAACTGTACGGAGTAAACTCCTCAACCCTACCAAATCTGTACCAATGAGCGAAATAAAAAAAATCTATTCAAGGTTTTACTCACCCTGCAAACTCAGTAATCCTGCATTGTGACCTGACGTCCAGTCCCTAGAATGGACGTAGAGCCGCTGGTGTCAAAAGACCCTCCGCAGTCTGGCTGGATTAGCCCCTCCTGTGGCTTAGTACGGAAGCATGGACATAGGATGCCTCCATTTTGCCCCACAAGATGGCTGCTTATGAGAAACCACCATTAAAAAATGATAATAATAATTTAAAAAAAAAAAAAAAACCGTCCTGTGAGAGTATTGAGAACCACAGGGAATGAAAATGAGAAGGTTTGGTGGCATCCATAAACACCCCCAGCCCTCTCCTTCAGTCATGCTTCACAAATATGTACATCAAACTGGGCGGGTAGTGTAACAGGGAATATTCCCTGCCTACCACAGATCACAGAGGAACAGATGCTATTTTTATTGTTTTGTCACATTTTATGAGTCACATAGACGTCGTGCTGGTGAAACAGTGAGCTATGGTGGTCATTCCAATTAGCCCACGCCAATATTCCTCTGTGACTGCAGTCAAAATGTATTCACCCCAAATGCAGGGAAAGTACACATTCCTACCTTTAGTGACTACTATTAGACACCTCTTATTTCAGACTTACTTCAGATAGTTGAAATGGAAAGTAAAAAAAAAAAGTTTAAAAAAAAGTGGGTCAGTATAACTAAAAATGAGACATTAATAAATGCTTTGTATGAGGTTGTTCGAGAATTATTCTCAGTTTTAATAGTATCGGCAGTATATTCTTCCTCTGTGCTGTGACATTCTCTACAACCTTTCAACCGTGCGACATAAAGAGGATTTTTCCCAGAGCAAAGAGCTCTGGTGCTCATAACATGGTAAAAAAAAAACATAGCCGTCGCCAGACCTGACTGTAGGAGGCCGCATCAGCTCATAGCCGACTCGTAACACTTTTACGGCTTTCGTAGCCATGGCAGCTCACTGAAGTCCAAGATAGTCATGACTTCAATGCCTTTAATTCAAAGTGACACAATTGCCCCCACTCACCATTGCTTAATGGGAATACATTAGCAGTGACATTTAGATGCATTTCAATAAATATGGAGCATCTAGAACACAAATATTATATTAATGGCAGATATATGGTCTCGCTCCACTGCACTGTTGTGTCAGGTGGGCTGGCGGTATTAGTGAGCAAAGATCTTGGCATTTTTATGAACCAATCCTCTTGGCAGGAGCTTCCCAGCTTTCAACACAATTTCTTTTGTTCATTATTATTTTCTTTCATGGAAAGTTTAATGCACATCATTATGTAAAGCCAATGACTGTTTCAATGAATTTCATCTTGATGTATGTGTGATCCTCTTAGGTAAGCATATTCCAATCCTTTGGACTAAACTGTAGAAACATGGAACCAACCAAAGGGCAATTGACTGCAAAGGTTGAATTTGATCAATATCCATTCTTGGCTGGAGAAGGGAAGCTCTAATCCTTGACACAGCGCCAGCCCCCCATTACCCCAGCCACAGTCCTCCATCAAATTCAGCCTACATCCTGACACATGTACCGCACTGCCTTGTGGGAAATCTTCCTTTGTGAACTAAATTGAAAGTCTCTCCCCACTCCACTGTTGATTAATCAGTCTTTATCCAGGGTAATCTGTGCTGTTGTCTATTGTCCTCCTCTAGCAGAGCCGATAAGATCGGGACAGCGAGGCACTGGGAAGCGTAGGGCCCCCTCAACCCTTCTATATGATAATCAGTAAATAAAGAATGGATTGATTGATTGGGGGCCAGGGCCTGGATGCATTCTTGATTGGTGAATCTTTCCCAAAGATGATGGTTTCCTTTTTTCGTCCCTCAGTATCTCACTGCTTGATCAGTTTGTTTTCCTTTTTTCTTCTTCATTTGCATCTCTCCCCTAATTTGTTGTTTCCTGTCGCTCTGCCTGCCCCGGGATTGAGGACAGGGGTAGGTCACCCTGTTTTTTTTTTTTTTTTTGGAAATGACCGCCGGGGTTTTTCCACCAGAGGAATATGCCAATTCCATTCCAAACTCAGAAATAACACTGTCCCATCCAGGGGAATATTTTGGCAAATTAGGTATTTGTCCATATTATTTTCTCAATGTTAACTCATGAATAATTATAATTTAAGTAAATCCTCTGAATGATTCCTATCAATGAGTTTCTAATTCAGGTCAGCTAGTGTTGTGAAACCATTTGAATACCCACGGAATCCAGAGCGGTCGCTCACTTAAAAAAGTGGGTAACTGCTATGTATTTGGTGACAGTGATATTGTTGCTTCAAGAGAACAAATACACTGTTGAGGGTTATTCAATTCAATTTCCAGTTTAATTTGCTTTATTGGCATGACGAATCAATTCATCTGTGTTGCCAAAGCATAAGATATAAGATATTCATTCAGCCAATGATTTTATTCCAAGAAACCTACCATTGTTTAGACAAAGCAAAGGCCAACCCACCCTGGAGCAACATGGAGTCGAGGGTCGGAATCACTTCATTGGACCTATGCCAGGGATTTCATCCCCATCATTCTGAACCCAAGCACAACACTGCAATGTGTCATCTATGTTTTAACTACAACATGTGGAGTTGTGCAGCTAAGGCCAAAGTGAATTTTATGCTATTTCCAAGATTCTCTTTATGGTTTGAAAGATTAGGAAAGAAGCAGGGAAGGTACTGCGGCCATCAGTGAAGTGGAAGTTAATGGGATCGTACACTGATCCTTGATTCAAATTATTCATTAGTGCCTTTTTGCATGTGAAAGTGACTAATTACCCAAAGAACAGTGCAGTATCTTTCAGAGGACAGTGCCTTTGGGAGTGCGTTCATTAAAGAACCCAAATTTCAGAGAGCGTCAAAGAGAATGTTGTCTTACTTGTAACCTGTGCTAAATATCAGCATTTTCACAATTTCAAATATAATACTTATTGGGAAATAAACTTCAATTTCCGACCATTTAAATGTGGTTTTTTTTTTTTTTTTTGGTTCATTTGCTGTGCTTCATTATTTTCTGAGTCACACATCAAGTTACCCTTTTCTACCTCCTGCCCCCCGCCCCGGCAATTAAGGTTGGAAGAACTGATGTGACCCTGACCTGTGCTTCCAGACAAGGAGTTAATTAATGTGCAGCGGACTGAGTGGTGTTTACGGCTCAGTGGGCATATGGAAACCAGGCATCCTCCAGGTGAGGCCCCATTACTGTCCCAATTGTGAGCAATGGCACCTCTGAACTATCTACCACCTTCCCCATTCCACTTCACTCCCCCTGAATAAAGCAAAAAAGGAGCCTGACTGAACTCAGTCTGATGTCAAACATGCATTTGAAACGCAGCAATGGGCTGATTCCAGGTGCCTTTTTAAAATGATGTTAAATGCTTCTGGTGTTTGGCACTGCATATATTTTTTTACTTATGAATGGAAGCTAGTGAATTAGTTTACAAGATTAACAAGCATATCATATACGTGTACAGTACTGAGCAAATGTTTTATGTACCCCAGATTTTATGAAATTTAAATTTGGACTTGTATGTTTTTCTTTCGTTTCAATCATTAATATTTGTGCTGATAAAAAAACATATTTGGGACACCAAACAAGCCCATTCAAACCCAATTCTCCCTTATGCTTAGGCTTCACCTATACAAGGAAATGTAATTGATAAAGCCCAGAGGTTTTTTTGGAAAGGTCTAAGATGCGTGTCATGAAAGCTCCTGAACAAATAAAATACTAAGTTGTCACTGCCTTGATAACAAACCATTCGATGATGTGAGTCCATGCTTCTCCCAGAAGAAAATGTTGTAGCACAAATGACCACTTATACATTGTAACTGATGTAAATGATATTATCACCCAGATTCAAATTCTGACTTGAAACTGAATGCACCATTACTTTTCATGTTTGATTATGGTTGCGATTTTTATTCATTTAGTTTTAAATAAAAGCAGTGATATAAAAAAAAATACAAAAATAAGGGAATTAATAAATATGACAACAAATAAGGATCTAGGAAGGATAAATTGGGAAATAAATATGAAAATAAATTTATACAAAAATAAGCAATTTGATAAATAAATGAATACATTTTATTAATTCATTTTCTCTATTTATATGTATATTTATTTGCAAATTGACCTGCACATTAATTTCATAATTTAGCATTTTATTTGTAGATTTCTTTATTATTTAATTAATTGGGTCAATTATTTATTTCTTTATGTATCTTTGATTCTGGCAGTTTTGTTCCTCCTTACAACAGTACCCAACACTGACAAGGCGCAAACATCTCAAGCAGTTCTCCACTGCTGTATTCCCCTAGCACAGTAGATAGAGGAAAACATCGTAAATCTGGTCGATTCTTTTATCTAGCACCTTAAAATGGATATATAGGAAACCCTTACTACTAATAAACACATATAGCGAATGATTCATTAGTAAATTATGTAAGGGTTGTACCAGCATTATTAATGGTACTAATGGTTACAGTAGTTTTTCTTATCAGTCCCATAGCCGATACGAGTATTTGTGCGCTCAGTCAGCAAGAGCCAGAATGGCCAGTAAGTGGCAATTGTTCACCATACATGAGTTTTGATTTCCTATTTATAATGATCCTTACTATCATCTCATCTAACAGAATCTCAACTGAGAAACATCAGAAAGAGGGTTTCAGTATGTGTTTGCCTTGTTATCATATTTCTAAGATTTACTTCAATTCAATAAGGGTCAATTGTTTAATCTCAGAGTCCACCAAGGTAGCTTTGCAGGAACATAAAGCTCAAAGTTCTACATCAACTTTATTATTGTTTTTCTTTCTTTTTTTTTTAAAGCTATTTTTAAATGCAGTGTTTGCAACACATATCAAATGGAGTTAGGTCCTCTCCATTCAATAACATTCACTTGTTATTTTGAAACTGAGAACACTGTTTATGGGATTCTCAAAAGCAAAAATGTTTCCTCTCTTGCCTGATACAATAATTTGGTTGGTCAACAGTCTGGGGGTTCCATTGTCTTGTTTTGCGCTTCATAGTCTCCCATACATTTTCAATGGGAGACAAGTTCAGGCTACAGGCAGGCCAGTCAACTGCTGGCACTTTGTGACTACAAAGTCACAATGTTGTAATAAAGTGTGACGTGGCCTTATCCTGCTGGAATAAGCAGGTGAGTCTTTCAAAAAGATGTCTGGATGGCAGCATATGTCATTCCAAAATGTGCGTGTGGCCTTGTGTCAATTGCGCCTTCACAGATGTGCAAGTTGCCCGTGCCAAGAGCATCAGTGCTGCCCCAGACCATAGCAGATGCTGGCTTGTGAACATGTTGAAACGTTTTCTTGTTTGGCCCCGAGACAATGATGCTCATTCTTTCTAATAAACAATTTGAAAGACGTTCCTGTCAGACTGTAGCCATCATTTCCACCTCCCCATTACAAATGAAATCAGGCCCAGAAAAGTCAGCAGAGCTTCTGGATAGTATTCAAATATGGCTTCCTCTTTGTGTATTTGAGTCTTGACTTGCATTTGATGATGCTATGACCTACTGTATTCACTGACAGGTCTTGTGAAAATCAGTTCCGCAGTACTCTCTGAGGGCTTGAATATGACGCGAATCCAAAATTGATATTCGGCCTCCTCTTTTACACACAGAAATTTCTGTAGTTCCTCCAGATTCTCAGAATTTTTTTCATTATATGGACCAGTGATGGCAAAATGCCCGAATTCTGTGCAACTCCAGATTGAGCATTGTTGTTCTGAAAGTGGAACTGAACTGTTTGTTCATGCTTCCTGTTTTCAGCTAGGTGACAATATCGCAAACCAGCTTGCTGGTAAATTATGTTCCCTTTGAGTCCTTTTCTGATGATTCCATGACCCTTCCAGTCTTTCCATGCAAAAAAATTAAAAATATGTTTCAGTGGTTCAGTGATGGGTGTGATCACACAAAGAGGGTGGTATGAAAACTTGAGTCAAAAATGTTATTTTTCTGATAAAAAGTAAATTCTCTGAGGTTAAAAGTATTGTTTGGGTTTTTTGAAGTGGGGTTATATGAGGTTTTTATCCCATGTCAGTGTGTTACCTGCAGTAAATAGCAGTCAACAAGCTTGCAAGTTTGTAAAAAAGTTTTTCACTTTTAAATTTTCAATTTTTCACTTCATAGATTGTTGTCTTGCGTATTTTAGTTCCTGTTTTTCGTCTTTCTTTTGCTGGATTGTTCTCATGTCCTCCTTCTTTACTGGACTGTTTAAGAGAATCTCAGGATCGAATTATCAGGGAAATTCATCCCAGAGTTTTTGGCCCCAGGAAATAGCTTCTTTATTCATTCCATTTCTAAGAAATGCACCTGACCAGTGTGCCCTCGCTCATGTGCCATCCTCGTTGCTTACCTCGGGCCAGTCCCTTCAACCTTGCCGAGTCTAACTCTTCATGTTCCTGATTGCTCCCACTTGCCTACGGACCTTCATTGAACTCTCATTCTGTTTTGTCAATAAAAACTGCTCTGAATTGCTTATTACTGCAGTTGTGGGTATAAAAGTGTGGCAATTCAGGCAGTCATGTTGGAATGCCTTTATGAAAAGGCAGGCTATGCCATAGGGAATTTAAATGGAAAGTTTTTATTGGAGTTATTTCTTTTTTTTTGTTTTGGATTTTGTTTTACTTTTTTTTCAGTTGGGATTTCCTTTAGTTGTTGGTTTTTTGTTTTTTTTTGATTATCGACTGTTTTTTTTCCTTTGGCTTCTTGGTTGGGTGTAATCCCAGGAGGATCTCCTTTTTAGTCTGGAGTGTGTGTGGAGTGTGGTAGAGGCGGAGGACGCAGGCGGAGAGCAGTGGGGAGCAGGGGAGGGAGAATCGGAGAGTGCGGCAGAGGCAGCAGAGCCCCAGTCTGGGCAGAAGGCGAGACGAGGCAGATCCCAAGTCGCGGAAAGGACGTGTCCAGAGACACTAATGCGCATGTATGAGGCCCTTGATTTGTCTGCCCAGCCTTAGAGTACGGGTGATTTGCTGCTGTGCCTTTTTGTGTTCCCAGCACGGTTCAGGTTCTCACCGCGCTGTGGGCAGTGACAGAGGCAGCAGCCCTGGGGGGACACATCGACAGCACTCCCGCCTCAGTAGTTTTGTGTTTTTGTTTTTTATTTTGGGGTGCAAGCAAGGCCCAGCATTGAGGTGTGGGCCAAGTTGCGTCCCACCCTTTGCTTTCTTTTGCGTGTTTCAGTGAGTGTGTGCAGAACATCACCTCTCTAATGTGTGGTACCCCCCTCGGGCAGCAGTAAAGGACTTTGCCGTTGCTCTAATGCCCGAAGCTGGAGCGGATTGGAGTGGTCAGTGTGTAAATTGCATGGGGTAATTTTCTTTCTGTAGTGGATTTGTGGCGAGTGTCGTGAGGATGAGGTCTCGCTCTTGGCACTGGGCTGCCACAGCGACAGGCTGAGACAAGGGAGGGCGGCAGTAATGAAAGGGGAAGGATGACAGGATGAGGAGTTAGAGGGGCAAGAGCCGTCCAACAAGGAATTGCTCTGTTCAAGGAATTTTTAACAAAAATTACCCGCAACTCCATTGTCTTAGTCGTCCGTGGCGAGTGGACTCAGAAGGGTGCCTGTGCTGGGGTGGCGGGGGAAGTATTTAAGGCCCCTTTAAAATAAATCACTTTCCCTTTAAGAGTGCACTCTACTTTGCATATTTTTTCACACTTCACCTTATCTTCGGGCAGCATTTCCTTTGGCACTAGCCTTATGTCTCCTCTCTGCAGATACAACTTCCATATTCATACACAGTTGAGAAAATGTATTGCTAAAAGAAAGAGCAGTCTGATGACAATGTAAAGGGACATTCATTTAGGCCAACAAGCATTTTGCTGCTGTCCCCTTCTGCAACTGCATTTTGCTCTGCTTCCGAGCTAGTGTTAAACCGGCACTTCATGCTGCTTCCCAAACAACCCCCTTTTTAAAAACCCAGTGATCTATTCAGAAAGCAGACCTATCAGCGAGCCGATTGCCAAAGCTGAGAACCTACTGGCTGGGGAATACCCCAAGTCCACGCAGCTGTCGTGGACGGCTGCCTTGGGATCAAGCTGGCGTTTATAAAGGGAGGTAAATTGCTAGGGGGGTGGGGGTGTGTGTGATAGTGCGGAGAAAAAAATTGTAGGATGTGAGAAAGGGGCAAAGTGGAGGAATCACAGGCAAGTTGGACACAGGTTTCTCACCATGTTAAATTACCTACCCAAGGCCGTCATTACTCTGTGCTGCCAAGATTCTGTAGCGGGAAAATATACTGAGAAAAAACTGAATTGATTGATTCAGAAACTGAACATTGATTTGAAACTTGATGAAATAAAATAGTTGTGTTTGGAATCATTCGAAAGGGCATGAAATACTCTTTCTTAATTATCAATATTCTCCACCTCGTGATGATAACGGAATAGAGCAATCATGAATGTAAAACGGGCTTTTAGCAACCCCCAACATTGTCCTTGAATAGCACTGTGATTAGAGCCAAGAGCTGTGACATCGCTCATAGGAGCAATTGTGACACATAGGCTATCTCGTGTATTTTACATTGCAAGCAAGATGTCAAAATCCACTAAAAATGTGAGAATTTTTTAAACTTCTGCTTGAATTGGACCCCAACTATACCTAGCAATATTTTGAGCAGTTAGCATGCCTAAATCCAGACAACTGTAATGCAGAATAGCCGCCCACCATTTCTACTGTCCGAGTTTGGGATTTGAATAAAGTACTCCGGGAATCAAATTTACAGATTTACCATTTATCATCAAACACTAAAAACAACGCTAATGTGTTAAGGCTAAATCAAGCCTTCATCAGAGTGTAACAATAAATGAAACATGGTTACAGTATATAAGTTCCTCATATAAGTGCAGAACATGAACATGTTTATTTTTTCGATGTGTAATGTAGGCTTTTCAAGCTACAAGTAATGATGAGAGAACAAAATCAAGGTTGGAAGTAAATTTTGGTATCAGATCTTTATTTTAAGCTCAACTACATGTGTTGGGAGATATATTTTCAATAACAACGTCGGGTGGATTTTTAGTAATAAAACATGTCCCAATTTTCGTCCATCATTTTCAACTAGTTTTCGAATAAAAAATCCAATATTTTTTTCTTTGTTGAATGTATCGTAAAATGTTTTTCTGTACAATTGAACATGTCCATGTGGGGTATTTGGCTAAGGATATTGGTTTAAATTCAATAATAACATTTACTGGAAAATGAACTTGCAGAGTGAAGCGTGTAATATTGACCCAGTTTCAGAGAATAACCCATAGAAGAATTAACCAAGCTGCCAAAAAAATTTTTTTTTTTGAAAATATTACTGGAGTTAATAGTTTCTCCAGTAAAATTAAGAAAATAATTGACCAACATTGGCCAATTCTGAAGGTATAACCATCCCTCATGAATATAACTCCACCATTATTTACTTTTTGGAGAGCAAGAACCATAGAAAATGTTGTCATGAGGACACAAATCACTAAAGTAAAATTGAAATGGCTCTCTCCGGTATAAATGCACGACTGTAACAATTTTACTCCCATATGTCAATGTATAAATAGTAAATCAACATTTTATATGCAGTTTTATGCAAAAGTATTGGCACCAAAATTGGCTCAAAATTTCTGTTATTGAGAACAGTTAAGCAATTAGAAGATGAACTGATTTCTGAATGGCATAAAGTTAAGGATAAAACACTATATCTTCGGCATTTTAAGCAATATTATTCCATTACTTCAGTTTTGTACAATTATATTGTGAAAAAAAGAGAAGTAGCATCCTGCAAATGTTTGGGCACCTCCAGAGATTTGAGCTCACGGGTAATTTTGACCATGGTCTCTTTAGTTTGTTAGGGCTATGGCTTGTTCATAATCATCATTAGGAAAGATTTAGCACACCATGGAATTTGGATGCACTGCTCTACCGTTTTTTATTTAGTTACTTATTTTATTTTCCACTTGTGGGGTAGATAGCCCTTTCAGTTTCTGCTAATTTTCAAAGGGGTCCACACACATAAATAATAAAAACAAATATATTATACTTCAATGTGTTTACAAAAACATACATATTTACAAGATAGAATTTGATATACACATAAAATAGTACACAAATAAGTACAATTACAATATAATAGGTGTATAACAAACCCTCAAAGCCATTTAGAAAGAAGACAGACCAAAATGTGAGCAAAACAAGCAAAAAGAGAGAAAGAACATACAGGAGAACGACAGTGGAGGGAGCAGGAACAATACAAATAAAAAGACAATAGTGTTAAAACTAGAGGGATTCCATGAGTAATGTTTTCACATGATTAACAAAACTGCTAGGAGGAAAGAGTGTTTGGGTGTTTTCAGGGAGGTTGTTAAAAGCAATTTCGCTGGACTATGAGAAGCTGCACTTCACGAATTTGGTTTTCGATTTAGGTAAGCTGAATTTAAGTTGGAAATTTCTGAAATTAAACTGAGAATATCGGGTCTGGAATTTAAGATTCAGATAAAATGGAGCGATATTATAAATGACATTAAATAACATTATTAACTTGACAATTGTCCAATGGATACTTATGACTCAGCATAATTCATGTGATCTTTTTGTAAAATCAGCTTTAAAAACAACTCTGATTGCATGGTTCTGTAGAACTATTGAATGCCTTAAGTAACTTTGTGTGGCATTACACCAAGTGACTCAGCAGTAATCGAGTTGTGACTGTATAATATTATGATACAGGTTTTTTGCTACATTGACAGTTACAAGTGATTGAGTCTTTCGTAAAAGAAACAGATTTTGACAAATTTTACCACTATTGTAATCAATATGAGGTTTCCATGTCAAACAAGGGTCTAAGATAATACCGAGGTATTTACAATTATGTCCTTTTTAAAAAGAATTTTTCATCAATATGAAAGGCAAAGCCATAATTATGAAATTGATTCAATCGATTACAGGAGCCAATAAGCATAAATTCAGATTTTTCAGCATTCAGTGTCAAATAAATAATAGTCAACCAAGATGACACTCTACTTAGATGGTCATTAACGCGAGCAAAGTTATTTGGATTACTTGATTCAAAATACAGACATGTATCGTCGGCATATAATGATATTTTACAATGTTCCATGGCATTGACAAGATTTATAAAAACCAGAAATAAAGTGGGACCGAGAATCGATCCCTGGGGAACATCATGTTTCACTTCATTTGGTGGGGATAGAGACCCATTCACCATTGTAGCCTGCGTTCGACCACTATGGTAATTATTGAAACATGAAACTCTTGTTTCGTCAAAGCCATACCAATCTAACTTCTTTATGAGAATTCCGTGGTCTACTGTGTCAACGGCTTTCTTCAAGTCAAGTGTAATGAGAGCAGTGACCATCCCTCGGGCTATGTTTTGTAAGAGGTCATCAGTTAAATTTAGTAAAGCTTTACTAGCTATAGCCTTTATTCTTCTACAATCCAGCAGATCCACTCGAATAGCACTGAGTTAGGATGAGTTAAATCGCACCGCGTGTCCGTTAGTGCACGGATTCCCTTTCTTCCTGCCAGCGAGCTCTTGTTGGGTAAAACACCTGTACAAATATGACCGTCATGAAAGAGTCATGAGAAGGATACCTGTCTTGCATCCTCACCACATAACTCAACGTCAGAGGGTCACTAAGGAACATTTAAACAAGCCTGATGCATTTAGGAAACTAGAACGGGCACTCGGTAGAGCGCATACCTTCGCCGACGCCACTGAATCCCTCGCCACATAACTCTGAGGACCGATTTTTATTTTTTTAAACGATCGATGAATGACAAGAGTACGATATATTTTTTTTACATCAATACGCATTTAAGTTCGAAAGGTAATGACCCCCCTGACCTTTGACCCCCAACCGCTAAGAAGGGTATTGACCCCATTGTACCGTGTTTCACATCACAGGATCGGGTATATAATTCTGCACATTTTGGCGTTGGTTTCATGCCGATCGGATAAAAATTGACCGAGATATGGCCGAAAGTCGGTTTTGACCTTTTCGTGGCCTTGACCTTGACCTTTGACCCGATCACTCCCAAAATCTAATCGATTGATCCTCAGGTCATGCCAAATCAACCCACCAAATTTTATGAAATTCCGTTTGGTACTTTTTGAGTTATTCGATACACATACATACACACAGACAGACAGACAGACAGACAGACAGACACACAAACAAATAAATACACGGGGATCAAAACATTACCTTCGTCAGCGAAGTCGCTGGCGAAGGTAACAAGTCTTGTGGACTGATGAAGAAAAAAACAGTTAAAGGTGGCACAGTGCAAATATAAAGTCATGTAGCAGACAGGTTGTTAACAGCATGCTAATACTGAATATATGTATGAAATCATGCAGACATCGCACCAGAAAAGGGGCTAGAATTAGCATGTACTCCCAGGTGTCATATTTAAAGGATACACGAAGGCGGCCATGAAATGTGGCCAGAACGATAGATTGGTGTTTAAAATGTCCACAAGTATGAAAAATATTTTCTGCGTTTTTTTTATGAGAACAAAATTATTTTTTGAAACTGTATATAGCATCGACTTTGGGCCGAATGAGACGGCTGCCATGACAGAAAGTCCAGACTGGCTTTAGCCAATGAAACGCATCACAACAGGCACGTGATTTTCAGGAAGTGATGTCTGATCACTTTTGCTTCAGCTGAGAAAGAACAAGAAGACTGTCGAACAGTATGGTCAACCATCATACTATGTTAATACACAAGCAAAATAGTAGTGTCAGCAGTCACAAGATGCCTACTTGTTGGGCATTTAGCTGTCAAATTATAGCCGGCAGGAAGAATAACAAGGCCGTCTCTGGCTCTCCCTGGCAGAGGGAGCGAGACTCAGTTTCCTTCAATTTCCGTGGTCAAAGCCGGAACTGCTGAAAAGATGGTTACATAATATCGGGAGAGAAGGAGCCATGCCAGGAAAAAAGTCAATACTTTGCTCGGTCCATTTCCTGCACAAATGTTTCGAAGACGATAAGTATGCGAAATACCAGAGATGGTAAGGCTTACGTCTTAGGCATGAGTCTCTCCTCTTAGTGGCATTCACGTTTCTGTGCCGTAGTCAGAAATTATTCAATCAAAGCACACAGAGAAAATCACTCACGGAATTTAAGTCATTGTGCATCAAGTTAATCAATTTCACATGCATTAGGGTGGATTTCCCCACTAATGACACGGAAATCGATTACGACTTCTCAGGCTTGTCTTTACTGAGGTATTGAAAGCAATGGAATTGCATATATGGTCTTATTTCATTAAAACAATTTATACGATCATGAAACACATGCATTGTTTCCAATCCCTGAGTAAAGAGAAGCATGGGAAGTCCGGAGTCATAATCGCCTTCCATGCTACTTGTGATGGGGTGCACCTTTACGCAAGTGAAACGGAAACTTCAATGCACTAAGATTTTAATTCCGCATGAGAATCTCATTAAGCATTCAATTAATAATTACAGACTATGGCAAATAAGCCTAAAAAAACCTACGTTGAATGCGTGAGACTTGGGATCTCTAGAAATACATGGGTTTGACTCCAAGATGAAAGACGGCCAGGAAGAGGCACCTGAAGGAGGATGCCGTCCCCACAGAGTTCGCTCATCGGCGTGCCCTAAAGGCTTGATTAGCAACACTTTCAAAACTACAGAAATGTGAAAGTAGCCAACTACTGAGCGAGGTAATACTTTACACGAGCTTTGACAGGATTCTGCCCAATGTACTTGAAGTTAAAACTCATAGTGGGATTGGCTGGGAAATGAATGAGCATGAAATTATGCAGGACGTGTCGAAATATGGGCATTGGGTAATATATCAATTGTGTATGATGGTGCTTGCCTTGCTGATAATTTCGATTAGATTAAATTATAGCTCAGAATGATAAGTACATGTAACAGTGTATACTGTATAGTTATTTCTGCTTTGTTGGCATATATAATCTGACATGACAAGGGCCGGCTGCCACAGCACAAGAGATGTAGCATTTTGTCCTTCGCCGAGAAACGCCATGTGAATTGTGGCTTTTGGAAAAAAGTGACTGTCGTTTTCTACCTCAGAGACAAAAGAGCAGCTCAGTGTATGTTACGTCACTGCTGGAGGATCAAACTACTAATATGGCGGCCGGGTAGGGCTCGTTTGCATTGTTTTTTATGTTTTGTTCTTGGTCAAAAAAATATTGGATTTACTTTTCAGACTCTGCTAACATATGTCTATCATTGCATTATTTACGTATGCGCTGCCTTCCTGTATCCTTTAACTGACGATCGGAGCCGGAGCTGATAAATACCCGTGACTACTGCAATCATTTGACCCGGGAGGGAATGCAGATTGTACCAAAGACAAAACCCGATTGTTGATGGGTGTTAGTGGTTTTTTTGACCTGTATAAAAGGGGCTTCATATTTGAAGGTTATGGAGGTTTTCATAGGTTTCATGGCTAGCCATGCATCATGACTGCACCTGAAATTCAGCACGTAAGCTGTGCCATGTAACTGTAGCTGTTAGATTTTGTTAATGCTATCTCTTGTATAACGTTACATAAGTCAAAAGACTGGTAAATATGTGGTAAACAATTGATATTCTCATGTTTGGCAGTCTAGTAGCGGCATGACATGACAGTACAGTAAGAAAGAAGTTCGGCACTGGGAATCGATTGCTCTTCGAGTGGTAAAAAATTTTCATTAGGGTTCCGGATGTGTGGCAGTGCGATTTTGAATCTGAATTGCAAGTTTCGAACTAGAGGTGCAATTTTGAATCTGAGTTTCAAGTTTTGAATTTGATGTGAAATTTTGAATCTTAATTACAAGTTTTGAATTCAGATTGAGAAATTCAAACTGAAATATCAATAATTAAAATTCAATTTCTAGTGGCACAAATGTGTGCCCATAAATCCATGCCAACTTTAACACTGAAATACATGCCTGCTTTAACACTGGGTCAACGTTAGCACAATGTTCCTGAGTTTCCCTTCTAATGCCAGCATAGCAGTACCACTGACATATACAGCCATATATGACAATCCAGAGCATAAAAATCAAAACAAATACTGTATATATGGTATGTATACACTCAGTGGCCGCTCAATGTCATCCACCTTTCTGTTACTGGGTAGGATCCTTTTCCTTCAGAAGAAGCGGAGTTCTTCAATAAACAAGGTGCTGGAAACATACCTTAAATATTGTTGTCCATGGTGATATGATAGCATCAAGCTGTTGCCGCAGATTTGTAAGCTGCTCTTTCATGTTAAGGAATCTCCCTTTACAACACATCCCAAAAATGACCTATTGGATTAAGATCTGTTTGCCATTGGAGGGCACTGAACTCGTTGTCGTATGTGTAGAATCAGCTTAACCCTGTGGAGCCTGAATCATGAAATAACAGCTAGAAAATTCCACATTTTTGAAATAAAAATTTTGTTTGGACCTTTGAAAAAAATGCAAAAATATAATTTGCATATTTGTAATTCATTTAGTATCATATTTGATATTTGCAATGTGGTCAAGTTGATAAACTGGTCTCACTGCAACGGATTTGCAACTTTGGGGACTACAATAACATCATCACCCATTAATAAAACTGGGCTCATTGAATCCGCAAGAGTCTCTCTTTTTCAGTCACACCCAATTTAAGAAATTTCAAGCCTGTTGAGAGATCCAAGTATGAAAATTATTCAAATAAAATAGGTAAAAATAAAACATTGATACTACACGGAACAAACAGCATTTTTTGCTCAAAACTGCATGGGAAGATCATAAGAGCACGTCTGTGAGGAGGGGAGTCTTAGGTATAGGTAATCTATTTTCATGAAGATCTCTTGAGGTCAGAGGTCAAAGGACTCTTTTGGAAATGGCCAAAACAGTTTTTCTTTGTCAAAATTTTGGATTTTACTTGACCCCCTTCCTTACGAGCTAGCAGGACATGAGTGCTACCAATCAATGCCTAAGGTCTTCTAGTTTCACCGCATGCTACTATTTTTGCATTGCATTTTGCTTAAAAAAATGCCTCATAAATATAGTAATGTTGGTGGAGATTGCTGGCGCGCTTGCAGGTCTCTCAGGGTTAGAGGTATTGATGCAAAAATTTGCAATTAGATTTTACAATAAAACACGTTACAAAATTTTGTGTATTTATTAGTTGCGTCAATCCATTGAATATTCATATGGAAGTATTGATAATAATATCAAAGTTATTCTACTACAACTTTTTCAATGGGTGCTGAATGGGTGCAGCCATCTTTGATTTTGTATTCTTATGAACCTTTACTGCCTGCAGTACATAAATTTTCTGTCCCCTGTTGGACTATCTATCAGACAGCATGCAACAGGTTTTTGAGGAATGTACTGATCATATGGATGCCATTGAGGTCACAGAAAGTCATGGATGAAGTCATAGCGCTACAGGGTTAAGATGGCGTGTCTTGTGATGTGGCATGTTATCCTGCCGAAAGTAGCCAATAGAACATGATAAAACTGTGTCCATGAAAAGATTGACATGTCCAGCAACAATATTGAGGTAGGGTGTGTCATTTAACTGATTCAAAGTTTGTATTAATGGACCTAATATATGCCCCACTCCATTTGACCAGCATTACTGGCTTGAGGCATTGACAAAAGACAAGATTCATGTTGTTTATGCCGAGTTGTAACCCCACTATTTGGGTATCACAGCAGAAGTCAAGATCCAACAAACAGTATCTATTTTTGTATAGTTTTGGAAAATTTTTGCTCACTGTAGCCCCATTTTCTTGCCTTGGCCGACAGCAGTAGATCATGGTGAGGCCTTCTACTGTTATAGGCCTTCTATATAATGATTTGATGTGTTATGCACTCAGAGATGTTCTTCTGTATAACACTACTGTAACATTATTATTTGAGTCACTTTTGCCTTCCTGTGAGCTTAAACAAGTCTGGCCTTTCTCCTCTGACCTCTCTCAATAACAAGGCCCACAGAGCTGCCCCTCACAAAACTTCTCTTTCCCACAATATGCTCTGTCATCTCCAGAGACTGTAATACAATAAACACAAGGCCAATTTTAATTTGCGGACATGCGCCAGCAAAGAAATCAGATAGACATATAATGTAAAATTCAAACTTCAGAAGAGCCAGAAATCAGCATAAGTGACCTCTCCTCCATACAATTAGCATGGAATGTCATTTCGTCCCAACTGTCCCTTATTTCACTGATTCGGTCTCAACTACCCCTCAAATTTCATGCTTTCCTCTCATCATTATGTTGACGAATGGCCCGACTGTGGTCATTTCTTTATATTTTGTCCGCATTTCCCAAATAACTGAATCGCCATTGCTGCTTTGAGAGGGCTGCTTTTATGTTTGAGAACATGCCTTATCTATTATGAGTGTCCTTCCGTAACTGACACAACAATCCCCAACAAAAATGCTCTTTTCCTGGGAATCAGAAGTTCATTTTCATAGCCTCTCATTTTAGTGCTTCACTTTTACGCATTTGGCAATAAAAAAAGATGCCATCTGACCAGAATATATCAGCATTATAAAATACAAAATACTGTTTAAGGGTATTAATAAGTAAAGTTCAAAGCATATTATTGTTTAGCTGACAGTCGCAGTAGCAGAGCTCTCAAACCTTCTGATCAATTGTTTTTATTCAGATAAACGATAACGCAAGAAGCAATTACAATTTCATGTTTTTTTTCTGCATTCAGTGGATATATCAACTCCCCTTTCATCCCTAATGTCATAAATTTACATAGGTAAAATGAATTCAGCTTGGCATTAAAATCTGCTGAGTACACAACATCTTGTTTCTAGCAACCAGCTCAATGCAGCTGATTTACTGGTAATGCACAAATCCGTCTGTCTGCTATCTCACAATGATAAAGTGCTATTTGTGATGCTGATATCTTTAGGACTGTCAACCGTGGGTAATTCAGTTATCTATAGGACTGTGAGATACTGGTAATGCAGATCTCTGAGGGGGCGTGCACTGCAGTATAATCATCTTTTTGTGCGTTCCAGGCAGGCTTTTGAACGTGTAAGTCATGACTTCTGACTTTTTAGCGTTCCAGGAAAGTTAAGACAAACTCCCAGTTAACTCCAAAACTTCCTGTTTACCGGTGCATTCCAGGCAGGCTTTTCATTGTTGAACATGCTGAACCGTATGGGCTGCCATATTGTTTCCCAGATAATTAGATGTCAGAGGTCAAAACTGGGAGTACATCGATTTGGTACAAGTTCACAGGTAGGAAGTTATGGGTTGGACTGCCATTCCAGTGCATTTTCATGGGTTACAGGTTGGACAAACACGAGTCAGAGGTTGCCTGGAACGCACCCTTTGTAGGACTATGAGCTATTAGTCAGGCAGACCTCTGAATGAGCTACTGGTAATCTGTAAATATCTGGAATGTGAGCTTTAAGTAATGCAGGTCTCTGAAGAATGGGGAACTAACAGTAATGCAGATCACTGCAGGATGATGAGCTATTGATAATGCGGGTTTTTGAAGGATGAAGAGCTACTGGCAGAGCAGAACTTAGATGTACTGTGAACTAGTGGTAATTGAAATCACGAAGGGAATGTGAGCTATTCATACTATCGATCACTGAAGGTAATTCAGCTCTTACGGTGGCTGCTCAATATAGCCAGTAGCCAGAGGAGGTCGGAGGTATGCAAAGGGTTAAAGGTACTTGAGTTCTTTGCACATTAACCAAACTACTGAAAAAGCCTTTGTGCTTGGTCCTAAAAAAATCATCATTGAACAAACCGTGAAAAAAATCACAATCCGGAAGAAGGCAACTTAGTTTAATAGGCCTGGCTTGGGAGAGACCATGATGGTTTGCTGAATAGCATGAATTTAAATTAATGCTCCAGCTTTATCTTAGCCAGATTGAAGCTGAGAACTGCGCTTGGGAAAATTGCACCGAACTCACAGCCCTTGTGATGTGGCCAAAAACTCAGTGAGTTGGAAATTCAAGTTGCACAGACTATGCAATCCCAGGCTCTGGATGCTTGCACTCTTTCAAAATCAGGTATCTTTAAAATAAAATGGCAAGCGCTATTAATCCTGAGTGTCCTCGGTCAGCACTCTATCAAAGAGAAAATTTGGGTCAAAAAAATCCATTGTAAAAAACTCTATCCCGGGTGGATTTTATAACACAGTGTGGCCACAGTACCTTTGTAACTTTGCAAAGATTGTCATATGTAACTGGATTCACTAATTACCAAATAGCAAAGAAACACACTGATTAATAAAGCCATGCATCTGTGGAGGATTACCTGATCAAAACTGTTATTCAGTTAATGTGCTCCTTTCTGTCTTAACTTTCAGGAAAATGCTGAAATCTTTAAAACAAGCCTTTCATATTTTAAAACAAGCCCAGTGGGAATAAAGTACCATCAGTATTGGTGCCAGAGAGAGATAATATGATACGGTTTCTGTCAAAATTTAATTGATTTTGATTGATGGCTTATTGATGAGTTGATGATGTAATATTAATTTTTTAATTAGGTTATAATAGTTTATTATTTATCACCCCCTGGCTGTGTGGGGTAATTCAGCACAGCCACCCTCCCTCCACTTTGGGATAACATTTTAAGCATCTTTTAAAACATTTATTTAATTGCATAATTATTTAGTGATTTTTAAACATGTATTATTTAAGTGGTGGGGGAAATGGATGTGATAAGTGGTAAAACTTTATTTCAAGCGTTTGTTGGTTGTGGGGAAAATGGAAGAGGGTTAAAATTCGTAGTGTTTTAAAGTTGCGGGTAATGTGTTAGTAAAATAGTGTTTTAAAGCGAAATAAAAAATAAAAAATAAAAATAAATAAGTTAGTTGTCGAAAGTTCGATGCGAAATAAGGCTGATTTCCAAAGTCTTCTCACCCCGTTGGTCATCTCACACTCTGGCCGCGTGTATGTGAGGTGCGTGGGGTATGTCAAAGGGGGCGGGGGCTGGTTCTGTGGGTGTGCGTACATGTGTAGGCGGGAATATGGTCAACCAATGGCTGAGCCATACGGTTTCTGTCAAAATTTAATTGATTTTGATTGATGGCTTTTTGATGAGTTGATGATGTAATATGAGTTGATTTTTAATTAGGTTATAATAGTTTATTATTTATCAACCCTTTGCCCCCTCTCATCCCTCCCTCCCCTCCCCTGGCTGTGTGGGGTAATTCAGCACAGCCACCCTCCCTCCCTCCCTCCTTCCTTTTTGGGGATAACTCTTTTAAAACATTTATTTAATTGCATTATTGTTTAGTGCTTTTTAAACATATATTATTTCAGTGGTGGGGAAATGGAAGAAATAAGTGGTAAAACTTTATTTCAAGCGTTTGTTGGTGTGGGAAAACGAAAGAGGGTTAGAATTCGTAGTGTTTTAAAGTTGCGGGTAATATGTTAGTAAAATAGTGTTTTAAAGCAAAATAAAAATGAATAAAAATAAAAGTTAGTAAAACTGGCTTTTTGATGAGTTGATGATGTCATATGACTTCATTTTTTCATGAGGTTATTATAGTTTATTCAGTATCACCCCTTTGCCCCCTCCACCTCCCCACCCTCTCCTCCCCTGGCTGTGTGGTGAAATTCAGCACACCCTCCCTCCTTTTAGGGATAACTTTTTAAAACATTTATTTGATTGCATTATTGTTTAGTGCTTTTTAAACATATATTATTTCAGTGGTGGGGGAAATGGATGTGACAAGTGGTAAAACTTTATTTCAAGCGTTTGTTGGTGTGGGTGTTACCAGATGCAGGATCCAGAAGTTTTTATTGAATGCAACATGAGGGAAAACTCAGGAAACCAAAACAACACAACAAAGTTCGTCTGAAGGTCTCTTCAGTCTTCCCTTCTTAAGGACACATTGAGAGGATGCAGGAATGCGGAAGGCAATCTACTGTGGAAACAGAAATGCATGGATTAAGGAACAAATTCACAAGGACCGGGTAACAATACTGTCTCGAGGCAAGACGCTAAGACGACCAATTAAACTAGACAGTTTAGATTGAGGTAATAATATATACACCCTTAAATAAGAGCTGGTTGGTACGGTTAGTAATGAACCTATCAGGGGATGCATTCACTCAGAGTTATGCGAGACCCAGAATTAAGCACAGGTAGAAGCAATGAATGAAATACCAAACCGAAAGAGGAAACATGCTTGGACAACGAGACTCAGGCATGTAGAATACTGTCACACGACACCACAGGGGTCAGGGCAAGAGGTAATCAATGGTCAGACCGCGGGAATGGAGCGGAAACACAAATCAAGAAACACACGGTGTAAAATGCACAAGCACAAACAAGCACACGAGACAGAATCATAACAGTCGTGGGAAAATGAAAGAGGGTTAAAATTCTAAGTGTTTTAAAGTTGTGGGTAATATGTTAGTAAAATAGTGTTTTAAAGCAAAATAAAAAAAAAAATAAATGAAACTAAATAAAAATATAAAAATAAAAGTTAGTAAAATAGTGTTAAAGCAAAAATTGTTAGTAAAAGTGTTTTAAAGTTAAAAAAAGAAATTAAAATAGTGTTTTTAAAGTGTTAAAACTGGAGAGTAATGAATGAAGTACATTTGAAATAGCTGTGAATATGTGGAAAGAATAAAGAAAGGAAAGAAAGATAAAACTACTCACCAGTAAAGTCTGGCCCCGAGATGTAAATGGAGGAAAAAACGTTTTTCTGAGTTAGTTGTCGAGAGCTTGATGCATAATAAGGCTGGTTTCCAAAGTGTTCTCATCTTGCAAGTCATCTCTCACTGACAGTGTGCATGTTGAGTGAGTGGGGTATGTCAAAGGGGGGCGCGGCTGGTTCTGTGGGTGTGTGCGTACATGTGTTGGCAGGAATATGGTCAACCAATGGCTGAGCCATACAGTTTCTGTCAAAAAATCACAACGGTAAAATTAAACTTACCCAGAAAACAGAAAATTGGGTCAACGACTTCTGACCAAAAGCTTATGGGCATGTGAGCGACATGGGGATGAGTGCAGCTAAGGGATATCAGAGGCCTCAAGGACTTTTCAGCCCTGCAGGGAAGTTGTGTAAATACGGTTCAGATAAGGCGCAAAGAAACAAATGTGTTTCATCAAAGAGTAACATACCTTTGGCATTTACAATTTTAATCTGTCTTTTGTCTGTACTATTCTTTTAAAGAACAGATTGATTAATTTAAGCAATAATGTATTCCACTCCTGCCAACTGTTCCAAAAGCTGTTAAACCATCTTATTATTTCATAGCACTATTATGTGTACACCTCAAGGAGAAATGATGAGGAAACTGGAAAGGATTCAGAATGACACCATAAAACATATACTGGGACCACCAAAATCTATTTAATGAAGGATTCTTAACAGGCCATGTAAAACATATTCTGTATTTTGTATTTTACAATGTTTAATGTTTAATAAGTCATATATATTTTATTTGTAATGTATTGGATCCAGTCTTGAATCAGTCTTGAAGTAATAGATAAATTCCGACATACTCTATTTTTAACAGACCATGTAAAATATTTTCTGTATTTTGTATTTGATAAAGTTTGGTGCTTTATCACTTATAAATATTTTATTTGCATCTAGTCTTGGAAATTAGTAATAAATAAATAACTTAATTCCCGATATACTCGATTATAAATAGCCCATTTTCATAAAATTCAATACTTCATCAGTTTGTTTTTAAAGCAGTGGAAATATATTGGCTATTCTTTCTTTCAGTATGAATAAAGGCATAGGGTCTTTTAGATTCAATTATGTTATACCATTTTTAAAGTTTTTTAACTTTAAGAAATGATAAAATTGTGAATGGAAAGCTGGAAAATGCGAGTTTTAAAGTATATCCTAGAATTTTATGTTGAATATAGGTTTTAACTAAAGTTTTTACAATTGAGCTGGAGTGCTTGCAGGTCGTGTGTGTGTGTGTGTGTGTGTGTGTGTGTCTGTGTCTGTGTGTGAGTGTGGGCAAGTGCGGAAGGTGTGGCTTGAGTGCACCAACTTAATTAAGGATTTTTAACAGGTTGTGTAAAATATTTTCTGCATTTTATCACTTACAAGTGTTTTATTTGAAATATATTGCATCCAGTCTTGGAAATGAGTAACAATAAATAAATACCGATATACTCGATTATCGATGAACCATTTTCATAAATGTCAATACAGCTTTAGTTTAAGTCTTTGTTTCTAAAATGCGAGTTTCAAAGTATATCCTGGAATTTTTATGTTGAATATAGGTTTTAACTAAGTTTCTCATTTGAGAGGGAGGGCTTGCGGGTCGTGTGATTGTGTGTGCGCGTGCTTGCGTGCGTGTGTGTATCAGTTTGTTAAATTCTATGCAAGTTCTTCCTTTTTAAAAAACAGTTTTTTTTTTTTTCAGTATGAATAAACAATCAGGGCCTTTTAGATCAATGTTTGAACCATCATGTATCATGTTAAAGTCTTTTAACTTGTTAAGAAATGATAAAATCGTGTGTAGAAAGCTGGAAAATGCGAGTTTCAAAGTAGAATTTTATGTTGAATATAGGTTTTAACTAAGTTTTTCATTTGAGCGGGAGTGCATGTTGGTCGTGCGCGCGTGTGTGTGTGTGTGTGCGTGTGTTAGTTTGTTAAATTATATGCAAGATTTTTGTTTTTAAAAAGCAGTCCAAAAGTCAATATTTTTTTCCTTCAGTATCAATAGGGGAGACCGTGAATGATAGAAACACTTTTTTGCTTGAGCACGTGTAACGCAGTGGTTCCTTGTGATAGAGATCTCAAATTTTTAAATGCGGTTATCCATATTTGTCTGCTATAAATGATACACTTGGACTTCTGCTACACTATCACAGACTATGTGAATTAATGTCAAATATAAAGAGGTATGTTGTTTAAACCTACCCCCACAGCACTGGGGTGAGTTGTAACACTACGTGAGGATGGATGTAACAATTAAATTCATAGCCTTAAAAAAGATTAAAACCATTAAATGTATGGAAGCACTTTAATGAATAATAAAGAAGGGATCATAAACTTGTAAGACTACAAAATAAATATAATAAAATAAATAAAAAGTGTAAGTTAAATACGATAAAAATAAATACAATAAAATAAATAAATATACATTACATGAAGAAATATAAAGTATAAATATGCGTGTGTTGTGTGTGTGTGTGTGTGTGTGTGTGTTCTGTAGCCTGAAACAGCTTGATGTGAAAAAGCACTTGAACACTTGGAGGTCTGTGGAACAATCAAACCACTTTTGAACAGTGTAGTGCAAAGCTGCACTAAGTACTTAATAAGTACTGAAAGGCATTTGAACAGTTCAACTGTCTATTGAACAATAAACAAAACACTTTTAAACGCTGTGTTTTCAAGGTGCAGAAGTACTTAGTAAGTAACTATTAACTAAGCATGCTAGGCATGCCGTAAAAAGGGGACCAGCACAAAATGTCAACATAAGGGGAAGATTGTAACACTTTTTAAGAACAGTTACAACCCTCCCCATGCTAGGCCACCATTAAAAAGCTAACAGTTTTTAGCATTTAGCTTCAAAGCTAGCACTAATGCAACAGGTCAAATGAAACTAGAGAAACAATTATTTGAGCTTATATACGTGAAACAATTGTATCTACAACACAATAGACACTATACAAAAATATTTGTGATGAAAATTTTTACTTGCTTACTTGAAAAATTGTTTTTGGCACCAGAACAGACAGTTTTCAACTCAGAGACATGAGGCTTCACCAGTGAGCTCACTTTGTAAGTGGGCATGGACTGTATTGATGACATCACTGCAGAGTTTTTTTAACTTTAAGAAATGATAAAATTGTGTGTAGAAAGCTGGAAAATGTGAGTTTCAAAGTATATCCTACAGTTTTATGTTGACTGTAGGTTTTAATTAAGTTTTTCATTTGAGCGGGAGGGCTTGCGAGTCGTATGTGTGTGTGTGTGTGTGTGTGTGTGTGTTTCCCCCATTCTGAGTTTCAGCAACAGAAATAGCAGACATGCCTGGCAAAGGACCTCGTGTTGGCGCTGGTGTTTAACACTGAACAACTGAACAACATGGAATTGAGTGGAAGATGTCCGAAGAGGAGTAGGCAAGACTACTTCGACAAGAAGAATGGCAATCGACAACGGAGAGAGAGCTATGAGAAGGACTCGATCGAGTGCTGAACAAAGTACACGGGGTGGAAGACAGTGATCATCGGATAACTTTTCTTGTGGGAACAGTTCTGTCTGACTTAAGGCGTGGTTAGAGTCCACTGATATAAATATCAAGGCAGGAGTGTGTCTTGAGTGACATTGTTGGTGTGCCTTAATTCCAACCTATCTCAATTTTGTCAGCTTTCTTAATTACCTCAGTGCAGAAACGTCTTTTACTATGGACGCCATATCTAGTAGTTCGACAGAGTTTAGAGTATTGGAAGTTGGGCATATGACAGCATCAGAAAAATTGAATTCCTGGGCTGAAAATGTGGTTGACAGGTGTGAATCAGCCCACAGATTTTTTGGACTCTTGTACCCAAATAAGGTGAGAGCCATGCAAGTCATATTGACTGATGCTGTGAGAAACGAATGTACTGCTGAGGCCTTCTTATCGGCCCTCAGGGATGAAGATCCTTTCCTTTTCAACGACCTGGAAACAAACGGCCCTAGAAAAACATTTGGTGAGTATCAACATTGATGGCCTCGACTTCCGTTCTCACTAAATAATTCCACGTTGACTTACTGGTCATTTTCCTCTTTGTACGTCTATCCTGTTACCTGGTCTGTTCTTGTCATAACAGTGAGGAGTCGTCCACCGACTGAGCCGTTTGACTTATGGAGCGCAAACCGAGGCCTGCGCAACTTCTTCGAAACACGAAGAGACGAATTCAACGTCGTGGATATACTTGTGGAATGCAACCTTTTGACTGTGGAAGAGTACGATGACATACGGCTTGCTAGAGAGAGGCCGCTGTTTCGCGCACTGCACGAAATTATGACACGGGCATCTCCGGAACATGTCGCATTTCTGGAATGCCTGGAGGGACTGTATCGAGATGTGTGGCCGTCACCAAACACGGAGGTTGTTTCACAGGACGACACACACCAACAGAGAATCAAGAAGACTTTCAATGGGCAGGGGAATTATGACATCATACATGTGAACAGTGCCATGACACCTGAGGCCACAGTAGAGGACGTGTGGTGGTGCCCAATTTGTACAATTCACAGAGCGGAACACGCTTTTGGGTGTGGGCATGTAACCTGTGCAACTTGCGATAGAAAGACTGGAAACAAATGCCCCTTGTGTCGGCGGCATAAGGAAGAGGTGTACAAGGAAGCTTTCGCTGTGAAAAATGCTCACCTGCAATGTCCCGAATGTAAGGGTCCTAAAATGGTGCTTATTTACGACGGACCCAACGGGGAGGGCTGTCATCATGTTGCATGTGAGTGCGCCGTTAAAAACCATAGGTGTGCTTGTGGGCATACAGCAACTATGTTCATGACTATCTACAAGATGTGAAGAGGTAGTTTTCGCCCTTGGGGGCAATTATGTACCAAAACCTGTGTGAAACTTTGCTATTAAGATGTCTGTTTTGTTTTTTGTTTATTTGTTTTTACAATAAAACAACCAGTGTATGATCAATTGACACTGCCAACAGCCACACAGCAAATTGTGTGCAATGAAAGAGGCTTCATGCTCACAAACTGCCAAGTTTCTAAAAAATTTAGAGTTGTGGTCAACAAGAGTTACCCAGCCAGATTTCAAGACATGGTAAAGTCTTGAAATCTGGCTGCGGAACTCTTGTTGACCACAACTCTAAATTTTTTAGAAACTTGGCAGTTTGTGAGCATGAAGCCTCTTTCATTGCACACAATTTGCTGTGTGGCTGTTGGCAGTGTCAATTGATCATACACTGGTTGTTTTATTGTAAAAACAAATAAACAAAAAACAAAACAGACATCTTAATAGCAAAGTTTCACACAGGTTTTGGTACATAATTGCCCCCAAGGGCGAAAACTACCTCTTCACATCTTGTAGATAGTCATGAACATAGTTGCTGTATGCCCACAAGCACACCTATGGTTTTTAACGGCGCACTCACATGCAACATGATGACAGCCCTCCCCGTTGGGTCCGTCGTAAATAAGCACCATTTTAGGACCCTTACATTCGGGACATTGCAGGTGAGCATTTTTCACAGCGAAAGCTTCCTTGTACACCTCTTCCTTATGCCGCCGACACAAGGGGCATTTGTTTCCAGTCTTTCTATCGCAAGTTGCACAGGTTACATGCCCACACCCAAAAGCGTGTTCCGCTCTGTGAATTGTACAAATTGGGCACCACCACACGTCCTCTACTGTGGCCTCAGGTGTCATGGCACTGTTCACATGTATGATGTCATAATTCCCCTGCCCATTGAAAGTCTTCTTGATTCTCTGTTGGTGTGTGTCGTCCTGTGAAACAACCTCCGTGTTTGGTGACGGCCACACATCTCGATACAGTCCCTCCAGGCATTCCAGAAATGCGACATGTTCCGGAGATGCCCGTGTCATAATTTCGTGCAGTGCGCGAAACAGCGGCCTCTCTCTAGCAAGCCGTATGTCATCGTACTCTTCCACAGTCAAAAGGTTGCATTCCACAAGTATATCCACGACGTTGAATTCGTCTCTTCGTGTTTCGAAGAAGTTGCGCAGGCCTCGGTTTGCGCTCCATAAGTCAAACGGCTCAGTCGGTGGACGACTCCTCACTGTTATGACAAGAACAGACCAGGTAACAGGATAGACGTACAAAGAGGAAAATGACCAGTAAGTCAACGTGGAATTATTTAGTGAGAACGGAAGTCGAGGCCATCAATGTTGATACTCACCAAATGTTTTTCTAGGGCCGTTTGTTTCCAGGTCGTTGAAAAGGAAAGGATCTTCATCCCTGAGGGCCGATAAGAAGGCCTCAGCAGTACATTCGTTTCTCACAGCATCAGTCAATATGACTTGCATGGCTCTCACCTTATTTGGGTACAAGAGTCCAAAAAATCTGTGGGCTGATTCACACCTGTCAACCACATTTTCAGCCCAGGAATTCAATTTTTCTGATGCTGTCATATGCCCAACTTCCAATACTCTAAACTCTGTCGAACTACTAGATATGGCGTCCATAGTAAAAGACGTTTCTGCACTGAGGTAATTAAGAAAGCTGACAAAATTGAGATAGGTTGGAATTAAGGCACACCAACAATGTCACTCAAGACACACTCCTGCCTTGATATTTATATCAGTGGACTCTAACCACGCCTTAAGTCAGACAGAACTGTTCCCACAAGAAAAGTTATCCGATGATCACTGTCTTCCACCCCGTGTACTTTGTTCAGCACTCGATCGAGTCCTTCTCATAGCTCTCTCTCCGTTGTCGATTGCCATTCTTCTTGTCGAAGTAGTCTTGCCTACTCCTTTTCGGACATCTTCCACTCAATTCCATGTTGTTCAGTTGTTCAGTGTTAAACACCAGCGCCAACACGAGGTCCTTTGCCAGGCATGTCTGCTATTTCTGTTGCTGAAACTCAGAATGGGGGAAACACACACACACACACACACACACACACATACGACTCGCAAGCCCTCCCGCTCAAATGAAAAACTTAATTAAAACCTACAGTCAACATAAAACTGTAGGATATACTTTGAAACTCACATTTTCCAGCTTTCTACACACAATTTTATCATTTCTTAAAGTTAAAAAAACTCTGCAGTGATGTCATCAATACAGTCCATGCCCACTTACAAAGTGAGCTCACTGGTGAAGCCTCATGTCTCTGAGTTGAAAACTGTCTGTTCTGGTGCCAAAAACAATTTTTCAGGTAAGCAAGTAAAAATTTTCATCACAAATATTTTTGTATAGTGTCTATTGTGTTGTAGATACAATTGTTTCACGTATATAAGCTCAAATAATTGTTTCTCTAGTTTCATTTGACCTGTTGCATTAGTGCTAGCTTTGAAGCTAAATGCTAAAAACTGTTAGCTTTTTAATGGTGGCCTAGCATGGGGAGGGTTGTAACTGTTCTTAAAAAGTGTTACAATCTTCCCCTTATGTTGACATTTTGTGCTGGTCCCCTTTTTACGGCATGCCTAGCATGCTTAGTTAATAGTTACTTACTAAGTACTTCTGCACCTTGAAAACACAGCGTTTAAAAGTGTTTTGTTTATTGTTCAATAGACAGTTGAACTGTTCAAATGCCTTTCAGTACTTATTAAGTACTTAGTGCAGCTTTGCACTACACTGTTCAAAAGTAGTTTGATTGTTCCACAGACCTCCAAGTGTTCAAGTGCTTTTTCACATCAAGCTGTTTCAGGCTACAGAACACACACACACACACACACACACACACACACACAACACACGCATATTTATACTTTATATTTCTTCATGTAATGTATATTTATTTATTTTATTGTATTTATTTTTATCGTATTTAACTTACACTTTTTATTTATTTTATTATATTTATTTTGTAGTCTTACAAGTTTATGATCCCTTCTTTATTATTCATTAAAGTGCTTCCATACATTTAATGGTTTTAATCTTTTTTAAGGCTATGAATTTAATTGTTACATCCATCCTCACGTAGTGTTACAACTCACCCCAGTGCTGTGGGGGTAGGTTTAAACAACATACCTCTTTATATTTGACATTAATTCACATAGTCTGTGATAGTGTAGCAGAAGTCCAAGTGTATCATTTATAGCAGACAAATATGGATAACCGCATTTAAAAATTTGAGATCTCTATCACAAGGAACCACTGCGTTACACGTGCTCAAGCAAAAAAGTGTTTCTATCATTCACGGTCTCCCCTATTGATACTGAAGGAAAAAAATATTGACTTTTGGACTGCTTTTTAAAAACAAAAATCTTGCATATAATTTAACAAACTAACACACGCACACACACACACACACGCGCGCACGACCAACATGCACTCCCGCTCAAATGAAAAACTTAGTTAAAACCTATATTCAACATAAAATTCTACTTTGAAACTCGCATTTTCCAGCTTTCTACACACGATTTTATCATTTCTTAACAAGTTAAAAGACTTTAACATGATACATGATGGTTCAAACATTGATCTAAAAGGCCCTGATTGTTTATTCATACTGAAAAAAAAAAAAACTGTTTTTTAAAAAGGAAGAACTTGCATAGAATTTAACAAACTGATACACACACGCACGCAAGCACGCGCACACACAATCACACGACCCGCAAGCCCTCCCTCTCAAATGAGAAACTTAGTTAAAACCTATATTCAACATAAAAATTCCAGGATATACTTTGAAACTCGCATTTTAGAAACAAAGACTTAAACTAAAGCTGTATTGACATTTATGAAAATGGTTCATCGATAATCGAGTATATCGGTATTTATTTATTGTTACTCATTTCCAAGACTGGATGCAATATATTTCAAATAAAACACTTGTAAGTGATAAAATGCAGAAAATATTTTACACAACCTGTTAAAAATCCTTAATTAAGTTGGTGCACTCAAGCCACACCTTCCGCACTTGCCCACACTCACACACAGACAGAGACACACACACACACACACACACGACCTGCAAGCACTCCAGCTCAATTGTAAAAACTTTAGTTAAAACCTATATTCAACATAAAATTCTAGGATATACTTTAAAACTCGCATTTTCCAGCTTTCCATTCACAATTTTATCATTTCTTAAAGTTAAAAAACTTTAAAAATGGTATAACATAATTGAATCTAAAAGACCCTATGCCTTTATTCATACTGAAAGAAAGAATAGCCAATATATTTCCACTGCTTTAAAAACAAACTGATGAAGTATTGAATTTTATGAAAATGGGCTATTTATAATCGAGTATATCGGGAATTAAGTTATTTATTTATTACTAATTTCCAAGACTAGATGCAAATAAAATATTTATAAGTGATAAAGCACCAAACTTTATCAAATACAAAATACAGAAAATATTTTACATGGTCTGTTAAAAATAGAGTATGTCGGAATTTATCTATTACTTCAAGACTGATTCAAGACTGGATCCAATACATTACAAATAAAATATATATGACTTATTAAACATTAAACATTGTAAAATACAAAATACAGAATATGTTTTACATGGCCTGTTAAGAATCCTTCATTAAATAGATTTTGGTGGTCCCAGTATATGTTTTATGGTGTCATTCTGAATCCTTTCCAGTTTCCTCATCATTTCTCCTTGAGGTGTACACATAATAGTGCTATGAAATAATAAGATGGTTTAACAGCTTTTGGAACAGTTGGCAGGAGTGGAATACATTATTGCTTAAATTAATCAATCTGTTCTTTAAAAGAATAGTTCAGACAAAAGACAGATTAAAATTGTAAATGCCAAAGGTATGTTACTCTTTGATGAAACACATTTGTTTCTTTGCGCCTTATCTGAACCGTATTTACACAACTTCCCTGCAGGGCTGAAAAGTCCTTGAGGCCTCTGATATCCCTTAGCTGCACTCATCCCCATGTCGCTCACATGCCCATAAGCTTTTGGTCAGAAGTCGTTGACCCAATTTTCTGTTTTCTGGGTAAGTTTAATTTTACCGTTGTGATTTTTTGACAGAAACTGTATGGCTCAGCCATTGGTTGACCATATTCCTGCCAACACATGTACGCACACACCCACAGAACCAGCCGCGCCCACCTTTGACATACCCCACTCACTCAACATGCACACTGTCAGTGAGAGATGACTTGCAAGATGAGAACACTTTGGAAACCAGCCTTATTTTGCATCAAGCTCTCGACAACTAACTCAGAAAAACGTTTTTTCCTCCATTTACATCTCGGGGCCAGACTTTACTGGTGAGTAGTTTTATCTTTCTTTCCTTTCTTTATTCTTTCCACATATTCACAGCTATTTCAAATGTACTTCATTCATTACTCTCCAGTTTTAACACTTTAAAAACACTATTTTAATTTCTTTTTTTAACTTTAAAACACTTTTACTAACAATTTTTGCTTTAACACTATTTTACTAACTTTTATTTTTATATTTTTATTTAGTTTCATTTATTTTTTTTTTTTATTTTGCTTTAAAACACTATTTTACTAACATATTACCCACAACTTTAAAACACTTCGAATTTTAACCCTCTTTCATTTTCCCACGACTGTTATGATTCTGTCTCGTGTGCTTGTTTGTGCTTGTGCATTTTACACCGTGTGTTTCTTGATTTGTGTTTCCGCTCCATTCCCGCGGTCTGACCATTGATTACCTCTTGCCCTGACCCCTGTGGTGTCGTGTGACAGTATTCTACATGCCTGAGTCTCGTTGTCCAAGCATGTTTCCTCTTTCGGTTTGGTATTTCATTCATTGCTTCTACCTGTGCTTAATTCTGGGTCTCGCATAACTCTGAGTGAATGCATCCCCTGATAGGTTCATTACTAACCGTACCAACCAGCTCTTATTTAAGGGTGTATATATTATTACCTCAATCTAAACTGTCTAGTTTAATTGGTCGTCTTAGCGTCTTGCCTCGAGACAGTATTGTTACCCGGTCCTTGTGAATTTGTTCCTTAATCCATGCATTTCTGTTTCCACAGTAGATTGCCTTCCGCATTCCTGCATCCTCTCAATGTGTCCTTAAGAAGGGAAGACTGAAGAGACCTTCAGACGAACTTTGTTGTGTTGTTTTGGTTTCCTGAGTTTTCCCTCATGTTGCATTCAATAAAAACTTCTGGATCCTGCATCTGGTAACACCCACACCAACAAACGCTTGAAATAAAGTTTTACCACTTGTCACATCCATTTCCCCCACCACTGAAATAATATATGTTTAAAAAGCACTAAACAATAATGCAATCAAATAAATGTTTTAAAAAGTTATCCCTAAAAGGAGGGAGGGTGTGCTGAATTTCACCACACAGCCAGGGGAGGAGAGGGTGGGGAGGTGGAGGGGTCAAAGGGGTGATACTGAATAAACTATAATAACCTCATTAAAAATGAACTCATATGACATCATCAACTCATCAAAAAGCCAGTTTTACTAACTTTTATTTTTATTCATTTTTATTTTGCTTTAAAACACTATTTTACTAACATATTACCCGCAACTTTAAAACACTACGAATTCTAACCCTCTTTCGTTTTCCCACAACCAACAAACGCTTGAAATAAAGTTTTACCACTTATTTCTTCCATTTCCCCACCACTGAAATAATATATGTTTAAAAAGCACTAAACAATAATGCAATTAAATAAATGTTTTAAAAGAGTTATCCCCAAAAAGGAAGGAGGGAGGGAGGGAGGGAGGGAGGGAGGGTGGCTGTGCTGAATTACCCCACACAGCCAGGGGAGGGGAGGGAGGGATGAGAGGGGGCAAAGGGTTGATAAATAATAAACTATTATAACCTAATTAAAAATCAACTCATATTACATCATCAACTCATCAAAAAGCCATCAATCAAAATCAATTAAATTTTGACAGAAACCGTATGGCTCAGCCATTGGTTGACCATATTCCCGCCTACACATGCACGCACACCCACAGAACCAGCCCCCGCCCCCTTTGACATACCCCACGCACCTCACATACACGCGGCCAGAGTGTGAGATGACCAACGGGGTGAGAAGACTTTGGAAATCAGCCTTATTTCGCATCGAACTTTCGACAACTAACTTATTTATTTTTATTTTTTATTTTTTATTTCGCTTTAAAACACTATTTTACTAACACATTACCCGCAACTTTAAAACACTACGAATTTTAACCCTCTTCCATTTTCCCCACAACCAACAAACGCTTGAAATAAAGTTTTACCACTTATCACATCCATTTCCCCCACCACTTAAATAATACATGTTTAAAAATCACTAAATAATTATGCAATTAAATAAATGTTTTAAAAGATGCTTAAAATGTTATCCCAAAGTGGAGGGAGGGTGGCTGTGCTGAATTACCCCACACAGCCAGGGGGTGATAAATAATAAACTATTATAACCTAATTAAAAAATTAATATTACATCATCAACTCATCAAAAAGCCATCAATCAAAATCAATTAAATTTTGACAGAAACCGTATCATATTATCTCTCTGGTGCCCATAGTAAAGGCGATGGAAAAAAAAGTGGTCTCCGTTAATTCTGTCTTCGGTTCAAAACATTAACAAAAATATGGCATTGAATTCAGAGTGAATTATTTTTAAGACAAAAAATATCCTCAGAATGCGTGCCACTGTCTTAAGTAGGCCTACCATTAGACAATCTAATAAGCAAAATCTAATTGAAACATATCCCCCTTTCATATGTATTACTTTTTAAAGTTTACCATAATGATTAGGAAAAGCAAAATGGTCATTCTTCAATGTTTCCTGGAGTATACTGTAAATATATGGTGACACACAAGTAATTTTCCTCAGTCATACATCACAACAACAACAAAAGCAGAAATGGTGTCTAACAGAAAGTTATTTAATTTCACAACTGCAAAATATCCCTTTTGACCATCAGAGCAAGATATAAGAACCATAAGGCATGAGGCCTATGCTTGGAGGTGTTGCGGTTGGGGACTCTGGAACAGGACAGGGCCGATAATGAGAATCAAAACGGGAGTTTTATAAAGAGGATGAAAAGACAAAGGAAAATCATGATGCTGAATTTGGGAAACATGGTGGGAAATGTGGTCTGCTGAACAAAAAATTTGTGCAAATGAAAGCCAGACAAAGAGTGAAGGGAGAGTGACTGTTTTTGTTGGGAAGTCCAACGGAAAACAGGAGCTGCGGAATCAACAATCCGGTGAGTGGAACAGAAAACGTAGCGCGGAACTCAGAATCTGGAGCGGGCATGTCAGTCTGGAACCCTTGTCCAGACGTGGCAGGAAGAGGATGAGTATGCATTTTTAATGTATGCAATGTGAGAAGGATGACTGTTTAAAATTAGAGGACATGCACTTTTGTTCATTCTGAATTGTCTCAATCAGGGTATTCATTTATCATTGTGGATACACCTTTTTTTAACACCCGTTTCCCCCCCGTTTTGTGCTTTTATGCTCTTTTCTCCGCCAAACTTGGGATCTATCAAACCCAAACCTGAGGGGAAAAAGAGCAGACATTTACACCCATTTTGACCATGGCGTACCGTGATTTACACCCTTTTTAAAGAACAGGAGGAATTTGCGACGCAGCTGCTGAATCAGATAATTGCAGTGTGCAATGGAGAGAGGAGCGTGGATTATAGCCTATTTAAAAGAACAATCAAAGCCGCAAAGTCCGGTTTTTCTAATGTAATTGGAGCCATTGACTGCACTCACATCATGATTAGGGCACCATCGTACATGTGAATTCGTACATGTGAATCGCAAAAATGTGCATACGATCAATACCCAAATCATACGTGACACCGACATGCTCATAACGAATGTAGTGGCACGGTGGCCTGGCTCTACACATGATTCATTCATCCTGACGCACAGCAGTGTGGGGGCGAGACTGGGGGCAGGCGCTGCACGTGACGGCTGGCTTCTTGGTGAGTGCATGTAGCCTACACAGTATACTCATTCATTGAAAGCTGCTGCTTGTAATCATCCGTTCAAGGCTGATACTCACCCCATCGTTGTGTCTTACAGGTGATAGTGGCTACTTCCTGAGGGAGTGGCTGCTAGTTCCCAACCTGGACCCACGGGGTGGCCAGGAAACCCAGTATAATGAAGTCCGTACCCCTGCGCGCTGCGTCGTGGAGCACGCCATCGGGCTCCTGAAAGGCCGTTGGCGCTGACTGGATGCGTCGGGTGGTAGGCTCCTCTACCACCTGAAAAAGGTCAACAGGTTCATCTGGGCCGATGCCATCATGCACAATGTGGCAGTGAGGCGTGGAGATGCGCTGCTGCCAGGCCTCCCTCCACCCCAGCATGTGGACCCACACCTACAGCCCACTCCCCATCATGAGGGTTTTCAACGGGGACTAAGGACACGAGCTGCGGTGATGCAGCGGTCGTGAAGCCGCCCCCCCAGCTCTCACCCCTCATGTTGAGCTAAAGAATGTGTGTATATAGCTAACAAGTTTCTCAGTTTCAGTCTTGCAAATTTGTGTTTAGTTTTCAGTATTGCAAGAACCTCATACCTCGTACATTTGATGTCCACAAGTTGAGACTGATATACATGAATTTATTTCTAACACGACATTGTAATTTTTGTCCCTCTATGCAACTGAAACAAAACACACACCTACTGCATTTGACAAAAGATTCCACAAGAAGTTTCTTTTTTTAATTGCCTCAAAGACTTGTGACCGCAGCACTCAGCGGTTTTAACGCTTGTTGGTGTGACCGGGGCTGTAGCTAATTAGATGAGATTGTTTTCATTTCCGGTGGAGAAATTCTTTGGTCCAACGTGTTCGTTTCTGTTGTGATTCTCTACGTGTTCCTAGTTTTAGGTTCTTGCTGCTAAATAAACCAAAAGAGGAAGTGATCATACAGAATTAGTGCAAACACCTGCCGAAGAGGACTTTTTTCCTCGCCTGCACCTCACTAACAAGCACGTGAATCTCACTCTCTGAGAAGTTTTGCTTCTTTCTGCGTTTCCCATCCATGCCTCACCATCTTCCATTGACGTCACTCCACAAATCCCCAGAGCACACATGGCTACTTTCTATGCAAGTGGTTATTTGTATTGACCATATATGGTTGTGTCTGGGCGTGTAGAGGCCGGGATATGAGGCATGTTCACATCCGCACTTTTCTTGGGTCCGGTGTGATTTATCAATGGGAATTGCGGAGAGCTGTGCATACACACAGTTTGATAAATCTGAAATGGGTGTAAATATTTTGGGTGTAGGCCATTTTTGGCTTTTCGCCGCACGTGAAAATTTAGCAGCACTTTTACACCCTTTTTGATAAATGAGGCCCCAGGTCTCCATCAAAGATAATCTTGGTGAATAAATGTGATTATTCAAAGCTTCATTTTTTTAAATTGATATTAGTGTACAGCCGACAAAAAAAGAAAAAAAAAATTTTCATGCTGAAAACAAGGCAGTTTGTTTCATTTAAAGACAAGCAGTTTGCAAGTAATTGCGAAAACAATATAACATTGATTGGGGTCACAAAAAAAAACAACAACAATAACAACAATAAATGTGGGTATTTACCTCTGACCGACCGAAGGATTCATGGTCACTTGATCAAGGGGTCTATACTGGGGGAGTCTGGCTTATGGTTCCAGGTAATACAAAGTTAGACAATAATAATTTTAAAAAGCTGTCTAAAATTGCACCTTAGGGAGAACAGAACTGTTCGAACATGGAGTTTTCCCTCTCCTGAGATAATTAAAAAAACTGATGGATGGGTCCTGCTTTTTCTGTCATTTAATTTAAATGAAAAATTGGAGTGTGCTCAATACTAGCATGAATGTCTCCTGGTTTAGTGTTTAAGCAACAAGTCAGCTTCATGTGAATCTGTTCTTTTTTTCCAACTGCTCAAGTAGCAAAGCACATTGCTGCCAAGCTGAGGGTTGCAATAGACTGCTTTTATCACTCAAAATTTTCTCACCCGAATTTAAGGGTTGTTCTTTTGTCAAACTGTTTGACTGTGGTTTTCATTCACGTTTATGGTCTAGTGATTCTTTCAAGGAAAGAATGCCATGTGAAAATGGTCCATATCTCAAGTTGCCACAAAATGCAGTCCTGAACAGCTGTGCCAAGTGATTTTGATGTCGATCACACCAAGCAAATGCAAAAAGCATGTTCTGTGGCATTTTCTACTGTCTCACATGGACAGGACTGTGCAATATGTTATAGGATAGTGTGATTCCACATGGAGCACATTATGTTCATTTTAGAAGTTCTGAGATAAGAGACAACTATGGAGAAGTATCCTAAAATATACTGAATAAACAGCGCATGACATAAAGAAAATGAATATATGAATACATTTAAAAACATCTGCCTGCCATTTGTCAGTAATGGCCGCATTAATCATCCTTTTGGTTTGACAGGACCATATTGTCAGCAGAGAGTCAATATTTTGCTGAGAAGAATCTCAGATTTGCATGGCAACTAGTATTGCAATAATGGATTGGATATGGTAAAGAAAGCACACAGTTCAGACAGGAGTATTTAATCAAATTAGTTAAAGCTCCTGTCATGCCTGTTCCATAAATCCATGCAATTTGTTGCAGAAATGAAACATGAAACATTTTAGGATATAAACATAGAGGCAAGTCATCAGGTGCATCTTCTGCAAGGCACATATTTAGTCAACTGTGGATCTCAGTTCCATTTCATATTTTTCATGGTTTATGGAAACGTCTTTATGCACTCGTCGATGTATCATCTGCAAGGATATGAAACTTCCCCTGTCAACAACACACACAGAAAAGGAAAGAGACCATAAATCTCAACTATCCAGCTGGAAGACAAAAAATTGCATTTAGCATGATAAGCACACCATTTTTAAATTCAATATGATGAAGGTGCAAAACTTGTTTTAAGCTCGTCTTTCATGCAATATGCGCACATAACAAAGCAGATACACTTAATCTGCTGTAAATAATTATTTCAGGGGAAACCTATCAGCCAAATAAGGTGTGAAAATCACCTGGGATCCAGCAGTTGTGAAAGTTGTGGGAAAAAAGTGGCCAATGTAATTATGGAGATTATGATGTTTATATGCTTTGCGTGGGTTCATTTCTTTTCATATCCATTCCAAAAAAGCATTTCGCCTCTTTTTGCAGTTGTATTATTGTCCCTGCACAAATGTTGAAACAAAGTCTTAAAGTTGTTCACTGGTAAAATGGCCTGCGCAGCTCTACCAATTGACAAACTAAAAAAATAATATTGACTCATAATGTGTGCAATTATTACACATTTCTTGCTATTTTAATCTTACCTTCTGTAACTGAAAGTGACACCCAAATAAATGGGCTAATACATATTTTCACAATATAAGACTACCTTATACCAACAGATGTCTGGTTTGCCAGTGTACTTTTGAATTCCTCAGACAATGAGCTGCTAGTTTATAATTATTATTAGAAATGGATCTTTGAGTCTTTGCATTCAAAGGAAAACATTAAATTCATCCATTAGGTTTAATTAATCAATTAATTTATGAATAATAATACTAATAATAATAATTATAATAATTATAATAAACATACATAATAATAATAATAATCAAAATAAAATATAGCGCTACCATAGCGTTTTCATAACTGAACAAAGATTGTTGTACAGAAATGTTTTTCTAATTGACAAATAGCAGAGCAAAACAGTTCTGATATTCTGAGCCACGTATCAGTGAAGGTGGCCATTACTTAAACTGAAGGACCAAATTTGATAATGTGTTACCCTCTCTGTGTGCTACAGCAAAACAATAAAACATTTCAAACTCGGCCTTGCATTGTAATAACTTATTACAATAGTGGTTGGGTTTTCCGTGCATTCGCACCCACGATTGTAATAATTTATTACATTAGTGACCGTTATTACAATAGCGGTTTCCACACAGGTGTGATCATTGTTCAGTCTACATACATCAAACTGAAAAGTCATACCCAGGTTTACTTGATCCATGTCGCACTGTGTGTTGCACAGTTTGCAATACACATAGAAGTTTGCTGAAATTGCACCTTGTGGAGCCGGCTTAAGGTCATCAGGGCTGGAACTATGTTCCTCGTTAGTTACTCCCTCTGGCCTTGGGATAGTTTAGTTTTGGCGAAGTGTGCAACCCACCTGGCAGTCATCCCGGAAAGCCACTTGCTGGAGAACGGCAATGCTTACTCTGCTTTGCTCATAACATCTATACAGAATCGTACAATTCTCTTCTGAACTCCATCCCACTTTTACTATTAATAAACCCTACCATTGAATTGTATTCGGCCTTTTTACTTGATTTCTGGTCTGGATCATAACAGAATTACCATTCCCTAACCGATGACCAATTGAATGTGAGACTTATCATAGTCATAATGATTTGATCATTTGCTTGTGGTGAGCAACAGGAGTTCATAGTATGTCCTACATTAAGTCATGCTCTAAATCATCATGAGTAATGCTTTAGTTCAGCATCACTGAAACATACAATTTATCCCATTATGGTAAAGAATAACCATTGAATGTGAACCTGTCATGGTTATGGTTTTTGTTCATGTTTATGTTCAAGTTCAGTGTTCATGATTTTGTCTTTGATTTATTCTTTTTGATTATTGTAATCCTTAGGTTTTTAGTTCATTCCTTTTCTCAGTTCCATTGCACTTGTCTCCCCTGTCTTGTGACCTCGTTGGTTCAGTTCGTCTTCACGGTCTGTGTGCGCACTTACTTCGGGTTATTTAAATGAATTCTGGTGTTTAATATATTACTTCTATTTTCGTTTACTTCCTTTGTCTTACTGATTACTAACAAAAGTAACATTTGTATTTTGTATCAGTCTACTAACACTACTAATCCGTGTATATAGATTACTAACTTACTAATGAGCACTCTAGTTAAATCTGTAAAGTTGCACCGCTACTAATTATTACTAATTCCCTCGCAGCAATAGCCCTGTTCTAGTCTCCGCCTCTTGCTCAGCTGTACCTGTCTCTCCCTCCATTTCTGCGAGATCTCTCGCATGTGCTTAATTACTTTCCTGCACTTGTTATCTGTGCACTCATAACTCCCTGACCAGAGCTGTTTAAATGTCATAGGCTGTCTGTGTGATTCCCGTCCGTGTCTTGGCTTTCGCCAATTTTCGTGGTTAGGGCTTCCCTCATGTGATTCTCCCGTTGTAATTAGTCTGATCCGGCTCACCTGTTCCCTGCATAGCATGCGATACTCCTGTTGTCTATTTACGAGTCCTCACTGCAGTGCTGACTTTGTCAGAACGTTGATCAATATTTCTTTGTGCAGAGCGCCTCGTATGCCATTGATTATTGTTTTTCTTTGAGTGGTTTGTCCGACTTTGATTGTTGCCGTTTTGTCTTTTTAGATTTTGATCCATTTTTATATGGCCACGATTTCTGTGTTCGGATGCCCTTGGATATGTTCATCGACTACGACTTTTTGCTTACCGTTTATGTACCTTTGCTCATCTGTCTTCCTGGTCCTGACCCCTGCCTGTCTAGTTGACACTGTTTTTGGATTTCTTATTGTGGCTTGGCAATTCTTGTGTTTTTTGGCTTTGACTCAGACCTCATTAAAGGCATAGGTTTTTTGGATTTCCATCTCTTGCATGTGGTTCCTGAATGCGACGTCACAGAACCAATGAAGTACTTACTTTTGAATCTTTACTGCTTGCTTGTAGACCCTTGTGCAAACTGCAATGTAATTAGAACAGGCTGCAAAAAAGGAAAATGAAGGTTTTATTTTTTTCAAATTTCAATTGGACTTTTATCATTAATCATATTGATTTACTCATATTAATACATTATATGACCTTTTCAGTTTTTACGACTGAAAGACTGATATCAGCTGTTTCTGCTATATCCCTGCATGACTTTCTGGTGAGTTCAAGCAAAGTCATGATCTCCCTGTGCTTTCTCACGGGCACATTCATCAGACACTGTCTGATTCAAAATAATTAGCCAGGAAAACAAGACCACAAATAATCAAGAAACGTCGTGCAATACCGACTGATGTAATAACTGCACATGTACAATGTTTACATCACACAGCCAACTAGTATTATAAGATTTCTTATAAAGAATGGCAGGCTTTTGCTTACAGGCTGATACATACTCCACAAGAACAGAGAAGTTTGTTCTTCTCGAGGCTGCAAGAACAAAACAAAATGACGTCATTTTGTTCTTGCAACCCTGGTTTCGGAGGTCTTGCAGCTTGTTCTCGTCTCTTCATGTGGGCAGAACTTTTTTCTTGTGTGGTGTCCGAGAACTGTTGTGTAATTGGTCAGAAAGATGGTGTGGGCATGGCCCTTTGAGGACTTACCAGGAATTCGGCACTTGAGTTTCTCATGAAGTATGAAATGTCCCTCTCAAAACGAACTTTGTTCTTGTTCTCGCAGCCTCGAGAACGAGAACAAATTTCTCTGCTCTTCTGGAGTATGTATCAAGCTGAAGGACACGAATGGGGATTAAAGACTGAAAACACTGCAGCTTGTTTCAATTAATTTGCAGAAGGGTGTGCAGTATTAATAGAGAGACTAGCAAAGTACATTATTACAGCTTATGCCTGTTGTATTCAATAGGATTTCAAACCACAACTTCTGAGATCTTAAGAAAATCCTTAGAAACTCCCAACTTTCATTTACTGAAGTCATTTCATGTATGACAGTCAGGGACTAAATTACACTTCTGTTAGAAGTGTATATTAGACGATCAAACCAATTTTATCTCTATTCATTATGAGCAGCACTCACAATATGTTACCCGCCTGTGACCTTTATTTGTGACTATGCATACTTTTGTGAGAGCATTGCCTGGATGGAAATAACAGTGATTTTTGCTGGAAGTGAAACATTAAATGTGTAATTCTCTCTGTGACTAAGATTGCCTGGTGTAAACAAGGCAAGCAACTCCAACACTTACTTGTGTGCTTCAAAAGAGTCAGAAATGAAAGCCCTCGCAATATGCAACCAAACTATTCTGAGAAAACAAAAAATGCCCGATCACTCCAACCATTTGGGCTTAAATTACTCTAGTGTAATCTTGACTGAATATCCCATGCCATTCCTTTATGTTTTTGTGAATATTTTTTTTTTGAGCTATCATTCAAGAACATCGGAGATGGCATGTTTTATGACCTGAGGTTCAGCTGTTTTTATGAAAGCATAAGTGATTTCCGCAGCGATTCACAAAACTGACGACTCTCTGCTTTTTTTTCCAGAATGTGTCTGCTGTATTTATTACCTAAAGCATAAGGACATCAAAGCTTTTTTCTTCACACTGAATATATGTCAGCCCTCTGGGTTGGGCAGTATTTCATCGGCGTGCATGTAAAGGGAATACATGTCAGAATTCTTCAGAGTTATTCAATATATTAAAATATATTTTGGGCTCTAATTTCTCGGCGCAGCGCAGGGTAGCGCAGCATGGCTTAGCCCACGCAACGGTAATTTTGTCCGATGCAGCCCGCACAGTGGTAATTTTGTGTGGTGCAATACTGTGCGCAGCCACTTTGCCAATTTGGTAGACGGACATGCGCCAAGATCGGCGTGGCGGCGTAGTAGGGGGAAGTGTCACATATTCATCATGACGCAGTGACAATTTTGTGGATGAAGGCTCTGCCGAAGTGCACAGGGACCACGCCAGCTCCAACCTGGTTTACTTTCTGTGCATTCGCCGCGCCTGCGCCTGGTCTAGGAATTTAGAGCCCTTTGCAACAATTGATTAATACAGTAGAACTCGCCTCAACCGTCCTCGTATAAAATGGAAACTCACTCACACCGGACAACAGCTCAAGTCCTAATTTTTCTGTAACGTTTCTCCATTAAATAAATATTGAATAGACCAGATTTTTTTTCAACGGATTTTCGCTTACATCAAAAAAAAAGTCCAGTCCCATCACAATGCATCCCCATTATAAAAGCACTCGTGCATACCGGACAAGCTGGTTTTCAACCTTGCACATTTGCAGTGGCAACAGATCAATGAAGTGAAGTTCAGTTTTCCTCTTCGCAGAAGCTGAAGCTGGCGCGGTTTCCTTCCCAGTTGGAGCAACACGCTATATCATCTTCACTGTTATAAACTCACACATTTTTTGCCAGTTATTTTAACTGTAATTGTTTAATCAGTTTATAACAGAGATTCCGTGTATGTTAACTGTAAACCACTGTGCAGAGGACTCTACTTACTGTTAAACTAAGGAGATTTTTTTTAGATTTGATAAAGTCGTAGTCTGGATAAAATGTAAATGTGGTTTTTTTTGGAAGATATGTGTAAAAATAAAGATTAGCTATTATAGATAATGTATTTACTAATTGCAGCCTTTGTTCTAGACACCATCCCTTTTTTCTGAGTTTCCAATGGTTGATGTTGGTGTGTTTACATACTGGGAGGATGTCAGTTTATTTATTTTTTTATTGTCTATTTGCTGGTGGGGGGAATCTAAGTCTCTCTCCATTGTTTTAATTTAATCAGTTTCGTAATCAGTAAAAGATAGAGCTCTGCCAAAATTTGGTTGCTGTTCTTCTTTCCGCGGGTCGTACATCTCAGTAGCCACTGCCATCCCCAGTTATCAAAAACCTAACACATTCGATTGCAATTGCACAACATGGCCTTTTGTAAGCCCACAAAAAATTGCGCATTAATGCAAATCTATGCTGTTCTCTGGCCATTTCAATTTCAAAATGTGACAATCAAACATGCTAAGTTAAAAAGAATTACACTTAATTAATAAATCTTCTCATTCAACTTCGTAAATAAGCAAATTCAGTTTGATTGCTAATTGAGCAAAGTAAACGGGGATAGGATTAGAGTAGACTAATTGATTAAAAGGAGACGAATCTCAAGTTATTTATCTAGCTCTGCTCAGCATGTTGCCGAAAAGCACTGATGTCGGTAAAGTTTTGTTCAGAAACATTTCACATGCCCTCTGATTTTTGGCACTTTAAGCAGCCATTTGTTCGAGACTGCATTGAGTTGAATAAAGGAAAAGGGCTAGCTCAGATGTTCACCCCATGGCAGCAGGTGGTCTTACTATGCTTTCAAAAAAATTGCAGTTGAATATCGCCCCGTCCCAAGGTACAACCCCATTATCCTGAATGCTCCCCATTCAGAGGCAGAGCTGAGTTTGAACTGAAAACTGCACCTTTGTTTATTGGTGTAATTCAGACGTAAACCTGAGAGGCATTAATGTGCCAGAGTAGTGTCTGGCCTGCCAAATACCCAGAGAAGAAGTAAAGGTAGAATTTTCAGTTTCAATTTCGAGGATTAATTAAACAAATGTTGGCCAGCAAGAACTCATCGGAGTCTACAGGCCGTAAACTAGCAATATCTCAAATTACAAAGCTATGGGAGAAGTTTTGACCACTAATTGGCTGAAAAATGATGTTCCTCCTTAGCATACCTGACAGTCAGCTTCTCGGGAGGGTATGGACACTCTACAGAGGTGTAATGATTATTTCATGGCGGCTAGATGGTTTTATACTGCTATGTGCTAAGTGTTTGGAGAATATAGCCATCTAGCTAGTGAGCTTACATTAGCGAAGGAAAATCTTGGTAAATAATCATCATATTTAACACCCTTCTACGGACCTAGATGCCTGCGGACAGAGAGCAGCTCTTTTTATGGAAGCAGTTGCACTACTCTATCACAAGACGGTACCCCCGGATCAGTTATTGAATATTCACAAGCCAGCAGAGCTGGAAGACAGTCTAGAATATTGACGAGTTCACTCCTATCCTTGTTTTTCAGGAGCTGCATGAATTAAACTCCTTATCTAAGCATGATGTTCAAACTGCTCAATATCCTTGCCCATAGTATTGATCCAGCAGTTTGAAATAATGATCTCTTGTGACGGAAAAAATCATTGTGCTCTGTTGCAACCACTTCAGTTACAGTGACTCAATAGTATTCCAAGTAGTTAAAAAAAAAAAACAGTTTCCTGAGGCAAAAATTCGCCATTGTATTGGCACTGTCATTCTACTATCAGAAATGAAGCTGATCGTGCTTAAAAAGTTTAGATATGTTGCCAGAATCGTTGGCAATATTTTCTGCTTGCTTCCTTGCCCCAATCCACAACTGCCACAAACTAATGAACACCTTTGCTGTCTGACCAAAAAGCAACTTTTTAGAAGGCATCATATAGCATCTAGCTAGCTCTGTGTATAATATGTCCTGTGCACTCATATTTTGGCATGTTATTTCTGCTGTTGGAATCATGGCTAGTTTGCAAGCAAAAATAATTGTGAAGTTACTGAGCAGAATCAAGGGCAAGCACTCTAGCTACCCAGAGGCAGAAGCTAGTTGAAAATCCAGGCTGAAATAGATGGGAGTTCTTCTTTACCTCTACTGTACGTGTAAAGTAACAACACTGGAGGGGTAAGGACCTGTTGATAGATTTTGCAGCTGATTTCCAGAGATATAAAAAAAATTGACAAAAGCTGCAGGCATTTTACATACCTAACCTAATGTTAAACGTAAAGTTATTTTATGTCAAACCTAATTCTGAAAGAGAGAGAAAGGCTTTAGCCAGTCTATCTGGGTATTTTTGTATTTTTCACCTGTCTCACTTGTCTTAGTGTTATCTGAGCATCTATATTTGTGTACAATTTATCCATATCCACAGAGAAGAGCATTTCTTCAAGAGGGACCTTTATGGTTTTAATCTGATTGACACACTCAAATGTATCCCTAACGAAGCTTGGGTGTTTCTGAGATAAGGGATTCACAAAATAGTCAGAGGGAATCTCCCTGGGTCCTTATTAGTGGTGGATCTGGACCAAACAGGGGAGACTGGGGTTCGAAAAGCCATGGGGACCAATGAGCCGTATCACATACATATATTGAATAGATGTTTGAGCTTCTTAAAATAGGCAAAATAGTGATATGGCTCATTGGAACCAATGGAGTATTTTCTCGATTCCCAGAATATCATGCCTAATACAATCTGTCATTGGTTCAGACACTGAATTCCATTCAGGTTCCCAGTTTGAGGGCTTAAATAATTCCAGAACCAAATATGCAGTGTATTCAAAATGATCCTTTTAAACGTCAGAAATATCTATATATAGATCTCTTTTTAGACAGTCTTTGCCTACGCCCTATTGTCTCAGAAACAGCAAAAAGTCATTCTCTTACAGCATCTGTTTTGCCTCATTCAAAATGGGGTGACAGACTGAGATTGTTAGACTGTGTGGGGGTGAGTAATCTCAGTTCTCCTTTTATCCAAGAATTGGAAATGCTTGTAGCTTTCTTAGCTGCGTAATGCACCTGGTCATGACTGTGTATGCTAAAGAGATGTTCTCCCATACCCTGTAGGACCCTGAAATACTGCCCAGTGAAAATATCTTTTTTTTTTTTCCTTTCTTACTTGCACTGCTGGTGGGAGCTTTTTTGAGAATGAATCAAAGGTACAAAAAGAGAGTAAAACAATTCGGGTAGTGGTGCAAGGGTCCAATTTTACCAGGACTCCCTTCATATGAAGCCCCAAGAAAACTATCAATCTGAACCAATGGGCATTCATATTGGGGAATTCTGGTCGTCAAATTGGAGTCTCAGAACCCAAGTTCAGGCTCCCTTCAGTTTAGGGTAAGAGACTAGGGTTTGGGTTAAGATCTGGGTCGGTGTTTAGGATTATGGGGGTTAGGGCTAGGGTTTAGGTTTGGAGTAATACCAATTTGGCTTGGAGAAGCAAAAGCTTTTTGGTAACACTTTACTTGAAGGATGCGTTCATAACACATTCATTGCAGCTGCCATTAATTGTTCATAAGGCATTCAAGAGGGTTTCATTAGACATTATTCAACCTTCATACCCATCCTTTCATAAACATGGAACACAGAATGGCGATAACTTGTCAAAATAGAAGTCCAATGGTCTCAAGGCAGAATTGCCGTTTCTGCTGTAATCCTGTTAGGCCTAGCTGAACATGTCACATCGGATAAGGGTAAGACCAGTGCCTAAGAGACAGAAGGTGGGCAAGTAGCCTGTGTAATTTAGCATTTAGTATTTGGTGGTTGCACATAATATTTTCTATTTTTTTATGGCTGAAAACACCTCAGACGGGTGAAGTTTGAATTGAACCAAAAAAAATCAATGAAAGTAATCATTATTAAATTTAATACCTTTGAATACCTAGTAAGGAGACATAAATGAATTTTAGTCAGTCAGATGACATAAACCATATTTATGATGGAAAAAACTGGAAATCAGGCAACACTGCGCAAAGTAATAGGAGGGCTGAAGGTCTCTTGTTTTCTGTTCTTAATCTCTAGACCGACAACGTCCAACAGGGAAGAAAAATGGCATGAATGCACCTCATTGTTGCTCCTATGAGCGGTCAAGGGGACAATGCACTCATTTCATTTTTTGTTGCCCTGTCATCGTTCGTGCAGCTGCTTCGGTGATAAGAACCAGCATGTACGCTGTTGTCATTTGAAAAACCTTTTCTGCTATCGTTTAGTTTGCCTGATAACATGAGTAAGCATTCATTATCTAACTTGATTATTCACAGTGGACCCATATGAAATAATTCGTCCCAGGGCTTTGTCATTTATCATCTGTATTTCCCTGACAGTCAAAAGAAATGGCAAACATAATTACCAATAAAGTTGAGACCAGCGTGCCATGAAAAGAAAATGCTGCAATTGAAGTTAGTGACTCATAAACAGCCCCATGAAGCCATCTTCAGACGGGACGAAGTTTCACGGACTATTTCATGATCCCGGTAATACATTTGCAGTTCAACAAAGTGACAGTATTTTACAAGGATTTGAATGGCATGGGCTTGTTATTACCTGGGGGTATTTTTACAGACTGTTTCACAGTAGGTAAAAGACACTGGAATTTCTAATGTGAGTGCACAGCCTGTAGAAGTTAGCTTGACAACGAATTTGGATAGCAGATAGCAGATTTTCCAATAAATATCATGAAATCTCAAAGTAAGACTAATCCCGTCTGAATAGGGCAGAGGTCATAAAAATTATTAATTGTGTTACTCACCTATCCAGCAGAAAGCATGCAACTTTGAAGCCATTTTTTTTGCATGAGACTTATGATGTTTTTTCGGCATGAGGGCTGCAGATCCCGCTGCATAATAATGATCTTTCATTTATTTTGATGATCCAAATGAAAATTTTGTGCACCTGCCATGGAACCGCCTCTAAATAGAGACAGGAATCTGGACTGGATACCCAGCAGCAACTCCAGGCAATGATTGTGCAGCCTATCGGACAAGTTTAAGAGACCTTGCTAGATTGCAAAGCTCGTCCTCTGCAAATGCTAAATAGGATTGTTGTTTTAGACATGAAAGCCTCCATCAATGTAAGGGTTGTGGTTCGTACACTGGTGAGGTGCACAGAGAACAGGAAGTGAAAGACTGGACTCAGGTGCAAGGATGGTCTCGGTTGTATTTATTATGCTGCGCAGCAGGAAGGCACATATGATGCTATACAAAACATGGAATCGAGGTTCCGGGACAATCAGTGGAACGCACAGATGTGGGTGATAAGCCTAAACAAGACTAGACACAAAACACATAACATTACAAATAACAACAGGCTTCTGAGGCTTACGCAGTTTACGAGACTTCAGCCCGAATGGGCCCGAAGTGTTGTGTTAAATAACACAACACTACCACACAGTGGAAATGAACAACAGGTGCATACAATGATTGCGAAGCTGAAGAATGCGGCCCGGGTCTTGGTCTTACAATTAAAGTGCAATCCGCGCCTTATGGAATAAAATAGCTCATTTTCTTAATATACATATACATGCATATACATGCAAAGTAAAACCAGGAAACTATTCAAACCTGGAACATGCACTGAAATAAACAGCTTTCTGGATTTTACTTTGTGAAAAAGCCAGGCTTACTCAGTTAGCCAGCTTTGTGGAATACCCCCCAACCTACTCGCTGTGCCACTGTTAAACTGAAAATAATTAAACTGTTCACTTATTAGCCTAACTCAACCGCTGTCTCGCCTTCTGATTTTTTATTTCCATTCCAATAGAAATGATTCTAGCAGTATGACGCAATTTCAGAGCCTGGTGGGCTGATTGAATTTGAATCCTTAATTTATTATTCAAGAAGTTGAAATCAAGAGTTCATGAGCGGAGCGGAGCCCTTACGCCAAACCTTCCTCTATTTATGAGCAACCTTGAAGTTGATCTCTCTACTGCTGTTTGAGGACGTGGTGGAGCACAAGATTGTTTCAATGTTACAGGGCTCCTTTAAAATACAATGAAATTAGTCTGTCAGTGACTCGCAGGCCAAAATATGCGGGTGCGTCTTATGGGAATGACCTTATTGGCTGCGCTGGACAGAAAATGGAGATGATGATGATGATGATGATGATGATTATTATTATTATTATTATGACTACCTAGTCCTTGAGAGGAAATTCAGGTTATGATGGCGTGTCTTTGTCAATATCAGGCGCAGTTTATTTTGCCAGGCTGTTAATTCAGAACTTGTAGACTAAATCAGTCTGTACGCAAAAAGACGCTACATGCAGTCCAATCAGAAGCTTGAATGAAACCAACCCGAAATCACTAGCACCTAACAACCAACGCACACATAAAATAATGAGTTTTTTTAGACTTTTTTAAAAGATCTTATAATATCCCACATGAAAATGCAAGACTGCTAATTGGCCTCTGGAATTTTCAAAATTATCTTGGGGGAACCCAGCCCCCAGCCCGAAACCATGTTCCTTTTTTTTTTTTTTTGCACCCCCACTTTCAAACTCGTTCGCACCGCTGAAAACATTTTATGGAACATAAAAACTTTGTAATCCGTAAGAACACTACCGCAACACTGTTCTTTGACTTCACTTTTTATTATTTAGAGCAAACAAAGCGTTTCGCCTCTAGCGTCCTCTCAGGTTCGCTCACCTGACCAGGCTGTGCATGGACCTCGAGTTGATTTGGAATAAAAATTACACAGGCTACTTGCCCACCTTCTGTCTCTTTGGCACTGGACTTACCCTTTGAATCAGATGTGACATGATCAGGTAGGCCTAACAGGTTTACAACAAAAACGGCAATTCTGTCTTGAGACGGTTGGACTTTTATTTTGACAAGTTATTGCCATTCTGTGTTCCATGTTTCTGAAAGGATGGGTATGAAGGTTGAATAATGTCTTATGAAACCGTCATGAATGCCTTATGAACAATTCATGACAGCTGCTATGAATGTGATTTGAACGCACCCGTCAAGTAACGTGTTACCAAAAACACATTAGTTTTCATCTCATTCTCACTCTTATCCATAACTTGAATTTGGACAATTTACCGAAAAAGTGTCATTAAATATAAGATCATGAAGTCCCTGCATTATCACGGGACCTTCAATCTTTGTATACTGTAGATGCCACATACTAAGAAGGTCTTTGTAAAATCAGGTTTGATATGTGATATACTGCATTTTTATCTGCTGATTCACTGTGAGGCGACAAATAAGCATATCTCTTAGATCCCCTGTTCTGCATGAAAATGTCATTAATATTTCTGCTCCACTGTTACTTTGTGATAAGCACTCTAAGCACGGCTGAGATTTGGTGAAGGTTCCTCGCACAATGAGTGGCATTTCGGAGTGATAAACCTGCTACCACCTCTTTGTCATTCCTGCTCTGTAATGGGTTTGTGTATTTAGGAAAAGTGATGGGAATTCTGAAGGCAAAGTTAATCCATTCTCACAAAAAAGGCATTGTTCTGTATAATGTTTCCTTTGAGATGAATTAATTCTACTCCAAACAATTTACTTTTGACAAGGTTTGCTGTCAGGGAAAAAAGTGGTCTGTCAAACGCGATTAAATATCTTCACATCGGAATGCAAATTAGCCTAAAGCAGACTGATGTGGTACATAGGGCCATTTGTATTGAAAAAAGAATGAATTATTTACCCCTTTCAAACAGTAGCTAACAATTCCCAAGGATGAATAATGGCTTAATTAACTTTGGATGATAATTTGCCTCTTCAAATTGCAAATAGATTAAAGTTGTTAATTAGTACATTACTTTTTGCTCAAAAAACAACATGATACAAGGAGCTGTCACATCAGAAACAGATATTTGAAAACAGGAAACCAAATGTGTGGATCCTTGAAAAAAATGAGTGGACATACTAATAATCAATACCGAAAAAATGTAATGGCATCATCTATTTTCTCTGAGTACCAAACCTTTGCAAGCAGGCCATTCCTGCATTATAGCTAATGAAAACAAAGCATAGGTATGGACAGAGTCATGTGATCAAGTAATTTTATTGAATGGCTTTGTCCTAGCTGGTCAACTTTGCTATTCAATCAAGCATATTTCAGAGTGCATGATTGTCCTGAGCCTATCAATTAGCCGTTTTGAGCCTCCATTTAACCTGAGTTTTGATACTCGTTGTTAAAAAAAAAAGAAAAAATAGTGCTTCGTTTTGCAGTCCCAGTTCTTCTCAGTAATTTCTGAACCCACTGTACAGCCAACTTATGCGTCAAAGGGAAATTCAATCACTGGAACTCTGGAATTAATATGCAGAAGATTTATGAACAACGTGTTAAATTAAAAAAAAAAAAAAACTCCAGAAAGTGAAAACTCCAGCCCCAAGGACTGATTAGCAAGGTGGGGTGTAGGTCTGCATGCACAACAGGCAGTGGCATAGCCATGCCCCATTTTGAAGCAAGGTCCTCGAATCAGTAGAAGAATGGTGGATATGATGGTGATCAAGGCTAGAGTCAGAAGATCGTGGTGGTGTGGAGATGGTGGGTGAATAGCTCCCAAGTGACCCACATTTGGCAGGTCCGACCCGCATTTGAATAGCAAATTAAACCCGCAGACCCGCAAGCAAGTGAAAAAACCCGCAATTTGCAAATTGAGGGATTTACGTTTTCAGGCCAAGACGATACATCAGGAGAACCACGAGAATTCCCGAAGCACCGGTCTGTCACTGGCCTGCTGCTTTTTTTTATTTTAGACAGGTCGCCGGCCGCTCCAGCTGGCTCGCCTGTCTGACCTTTTCTTTTTTTTTTAAAAGTCAGCGTGACAGGCCAGGCCAATCAGAGGCCAGCAGCCTGTTCGGAGCTCAAACGTGATCGGTTTTGGTTTCATTAACACCTCGCCCCAACAGTCCAAGTGCTCAGGCAGCGTGTTGAGGAGGGGGTGTGGCGACTCGCGCGTGTTTTGGTCTGACTGTGGAAGAGAGGAGTTCTAGTTGCAATGCTTCTGCAAGTGAGAACAATCTAACGTGTGCTTGTTTGGTGCTGTCTTTCAAATACGAAACAACAGCAACTAAGCGAACATTTTGATCTTAACTGACAAGTTGCTGAAAAGTTACGAAATTGCGACGAATTTTTCACCGAATGCGAAACTAATTTTTTCGTGTGGCAGATTACATTCAAAGTCAGTGCAAAGATGCGAATACATCTATCGCACAAAAAATTTGTTTTGCATTTGGTGGAAAAGCAGCCTAAGGAATGTGAATGCAAAGGTAAATAAATGATTAGCTAGCTAGCTATGCAGTTTTCAGATTGAATTTACACTGTTATATGAATGCACACATATGGACGCAGTCGATATTAATTGGCAAGCACCACTACTACCGCAAATATATTCAACAGCTGACGCATTACTGAAAATTGGTGTAAGATATTCGAGGTAATGGAAACATGCAACTCGGTTTGGATTCATCTCAAACATGTTTGCTATTCAAAGGTGGTGGTGGTGTTGATAGCAGTCCTGTTGTTGCTTCAGAAAAAGAGGCCAGTGCACAACCATAGGCAGAAGGTAAAGAGCAATGGCTACAGTAGGGCATGTGATAGGTGGAACATGAGTTATTTGCATGTTCCTTGGGATTGCATTACAAAAATAGTATTTATTTTTTATTATTAATCACCAACCTGTAACAAGTTGCAGGCATATGAAAACCAGGCATTGGCAGTTGACATAAATGGCTCTCTTGTCCATGTAATAATGGCCTTCTGGGCACAACAGTGTAAGTGTTAGTGTACTGTATACCAGCCTAAACATGAAAGCTGTTGTATATTTCAACCTTGGATTCAGGATCGAGTTCATTAGCATTCCCTGGTGTGATAATCAAATCTTTAATACCATAGCATTGTGTCAGTCCTCAAGTTGCGATTGTAGTACTGAGGCGCACATTTTCGTGAGAGGTTTCAGTGGTATGTAGGGGAGAGAAAAGGACTGCTGGTGATAACGTATATGGTGAATACCCATATGTGAAATGGAATAATGCTTTGACTATCAGATTGAAACTGAGTGTCCATGTGACATTGTAGTGAGTGTTGTAGTATGGAAGTTCTTTTTTTTTTTTTGCTTCTGCTGGCATGTACTACTGAGTTTGTGTTTGACAATTTAAAGGGAAATCCCCCCCGCTCAACAAAATGGAACTCTATGGTGATGGACCAACATTTGCTTCCTTCAGACTTGGAAGGTATGTGCAACGTTTGAGAACCGGAGATAGTGACAAATTATGGGGATTTTTATTGTGATTGGCTGTTTACAGTTGGCTGAATGAAACTGCTGTGGCATCAGATGTCTCTGCGATTGAACTTTTATTCTTCTCCCTTTCCAATCTCAGTGACTCAGGAACGGATGAATCAACAATGTAATAAATACTTAGAACTCTTTGGTATCTGCTGTGCCAAGTGTTTGCTTTGTCTTTAATTGGAACACAACACTCCAGGGCTTCAGCAAAGTGGTACCTGTCTTTATTTAAATGTAAAAATGGGTGTTGGGTGATACATGAATTTACTATAGATGCTTAGGTTCAGATGGTTTTAAGTGAGAAAAAGTGAGAAAAGCTATTGTTTACTTCACAATTGAATAGTTTGACAATGATTATACATTATATGCTGTCATATGATTGTTACAAGTATGTAGAGCTATATTATTGCAGAGCTCATTGCCTAGCTGGCAAGCCATCACATACTAAGCGAGTACCTACCTCACATTCACTTGCAGTGGGACAGCTCATGAGCACCAAGCTGGTGCTATAATGATGAGAGTACTTTGCCTTACTAGTAAGCCATTACAGATACTATGGGAGGATCCACCACTCCTCCACTAGCAGTGACACAGCTCATGAGCGCTAATCTAGCACTGTGGTTATGGGTGCAAGTCGCCTTGTTGGCAAATCACCACATATACTTTATGCAGGCATCTAGCGCATGTCCACTGGCAGTGGCATGGCTCATTTGTGCTCAGCTAGCTCTTATGCTTGTTAAGTCCACTGATGCTAATTTTGTTTATTCCTGGGTACATTGTTCCTGATGAATCTTCAGAGCAGAGCAATCTTCAGCAGGGATTTGGTGTAATATATAGTGTAGTATATATATATAGGGCGGGGGGGTGCAAGTGGGTTGTCTGTCTGTCCATTATTTTGAAAATGAAAAACAAAAATGAAAAAATATTGTTGCGCTCAAGATGTTCATTCTTTACGACAGGTGCGTAAAACCAATGAATGAAAGAAGGATGGAGTAATTATTGCGCATTCTTAACAAAAAAGTCTTAGCAAAAAGAAGCAACTTTAATATCTGAATAGTCATGTCTGCTCACATTAGAGATTTTAAATGGCATTTGTTTTGCGTTGGATAGATACTTTTTAAAAATGTATGTGTTTGTACCTTGTGTGGGTTTGGAGGGGTGGTTTTTGTCATGTGACCTAGCCCTACCTGATTAATTTGCTTCACCTGCACCTGTTTGGCATGCCCTGATGAAGACACTAGGTCGAAACACGTAGGCATGTAGCCATAGTTCTTTACTAAGGAGTGCCTCAAAAAGTTTCATTTTTACTCAGTTAAAGAGCCATGGAAAATCAATCATCAATATCCATCCATTTCTATACCCGCTTATTCCTCACTAGGGTCACGGGGCGAGCTGGAGCCTATCCCAGCTGACTACGGGCAAAGGCAGGGACACACCCTGAACAGCTTGCCAATCCATCGCAGGGCATACACACCATTCGCTCTCACACTCATACCTATGGGCAATTTGGTGTCTCTGATTAGCCTGATATGCATGTCTTTGGACTGTGGGAGGAAACTGGAGTACCCGGCGAAAACCCACGCAACACGGGGAGAACATGCAAACTCCACACAGAAAGGCCCCAGGCCGGATTCGAACCCACAACCTTCTTGCTGTGAGGCAGCAATGCTAACCACTGTGCCACCGTGCCACCCCACAATCATCAATATATCTCTTGAATAATATTATTTTGTCAAGAAAATTGTTATTAAAAACATATTTTTCTTCTAGAAATCCAAGATATTAAATTAGCATAATCAGGGGCCATTGTGGCCCCCATGGCTGTACCACTGTTACGACTTGCTGGGAACACACTGGGAAATACGGAACTCGGACTCGAAAACACTGACTTAGAAGAAAGAACAAAGGGGAGAGACGCGTTACACAGGGAAACCAAAGAATTTATTAATAAAACTAAAAACCTCAGAGCGGAGAAAAAACGTGGCACGCGGGCCAAAACAGCCACCTTGCGACAGCACTGAAAGAGGGCAACTCGGGGACAGACTGGGGGCAACTCGGGAAACAGACAGAGGGCAACTCTGGAAACAGACTGGGGGCAACTCAGGAAACAGACTGGGGGCAACTCGGGAAACAGACTGGGGGCAACTCGAGGAACAGACTGAGGGAAACTCTGGAAACAGGCTGGGGGCCTCTCGGGGACAGACTGGGGGAAACTCGGGGACAGACTGGGGGCAACTTGGGAAACCCAGGAGGCTCGGAAGACAACAGGCGGTGGGCAGACACAGGACTGGGAGATGGGCTCAGCTGGCAGGGAGCAGGCTCGGGAACACAGCAGGCAGGGGGTGGACTCGGACGGGGCAACGAACTAATGAGGCGACTGGATAGAAAGCAAAGACCGTACATGGGTAAGACGTGGACCAGAATAACATGGGAGAGAAACGAAATGCGAAACACTAAGACATGAGACTAAAAACGGACATCACAAAAATTATAAAAACCTAAAATTGACTAACCAAAAGCACACAGAAACCCATAGAACATAACAACCACTAATATGGGGATAATATTGTTGTTCAAACAAGAAGTTTTTGGTGAGTACCCACTCAACCATCTCCACAATGAATTTGGTAGGCAAGCCGTCATCATCAGTATGAAGGTCAAGAAAATATTGTAAGGCAGTCAAGCCATCACTATGAGGAATGTTGGTATATAGTGAGGTCACATCCCTCGTGGCAAGTAAAACATCCTGTCCTAGATGACCAATTAGAGACAAAGGCCCGTATTCAGAAACGGCACTCACACTAATTGAGTGCGAGTGAGTACTAAAACTTAGTTAGTATCAGGTTATACTAAATGATTCAGAGGTTTTCCGAGACCTCACTCACACTGAAAATAGCGTCTCTATCTGAGTGAAGGTTGAGTGCAGGGAACACTGAGCCGCACTAGCTTGCGCCGGTATTTCATTGTCATGTTTTTCAGGTGCCTACGAACATTAGAAACTCTGGATCATTTACAGCCACGTGCTCTACGCAATCGCAACGATGCAAATTTTAACTCTAATGATGATAACCAGGCCGGTAACTTACTAACTGACCACCTGGTTTCAGTGTTTGTGAACTGCACTGAACTCGAGGTTAGCATTTGTGTACCCACCAGTACCTACTGGTGAACTGGCAATAGGGGAAGCTCAAAACCATCCCTTGAAAATAGTGATAGAAAAAAGGTCATATCCAATCATTTGATAAAATTTTATTTACTTGTACTCCAAAAATCCGAAGGATTATCATGTTTCGCCAGTTCTACTTGGGAAGTTAGAATGAGCACTGATAATTATTGCTCTGATTTCAATTCATTAAATTACCATTGCAGAAATTCTGAAAACTCTCAACATTATCAGGTTTGGCCAGTTTTAATTTATTACGCATATCTGTCAACTTTCACGCATTCGGATTTCTCGTGCTTTTCTTTACTCATGGGTTAAATAATTCTGCACTCAGCGGCTCGTGGGGTGCGTGTGGATTGGTCTGCGAGGCTCATGTAGCTGTAAGTCACGAGAATCCATTCTTTTCTATATTCTTAACCGCTGAATGTAGAAGGAAATGTCTGGCACGTTTCACAGCGTGTTGCTTAGTGAGCCTCGCGGGCTGTCCTGCGCCTTTCGCGAGCCACACGACCACAGAATTTATGAAGACATGCTGATATTTACGTCGTCATTTATGTGCGAAACGCCTCAATTTTGTGAAGAAATGCATGACAACACTATTAAAAATACATTTCATTGTCGTTTTACCAATTAGTCTGAGAAACTTTCTGATCAGGAAAAGTAAACCGCGACAAGTTTAGGTCATTTAGCACTGAAGGGTGAGGATTGAGCGTCCCTTTGCAGCAGCTGATGTACCGCCTATGGTACCCAGTGCCCACTACTGTCAGTTATGCTCGAGTGGCGTTTGTGAGTATCAACTGGCGAGGAGTGGGACCGCTCCCTCGGTTAGTGGTAGGTCTATCTCTCTCTCACTCTTCAGTTACATTTCAATCGTACTCACTATATGGTGAGTGGAGGTTGAGTGTGAGTGTCGTTTCTGAATACGTGCCAAAGATTTCAAAAAATCTGATGTATCCCTTAGGTAACTAGGAAGCATTCTAACCAAAGGTCTGAGCATGAAATCAACAAGCAAGGCTCAGCAAGGCTATTATTGCCTGCAACAACTGGGCGACCTGGTGGATTGGATGCATTTTTATGAACCTTAGGTAAAATATTAAAAACTGGTCTCGTTGGGGTACGATTAAACAAATATTTAAATTCTTGTTCAGAAATGAAAGAAGAAGAGAGAGCATACCAGAGAAATGACTCAATTTCCTTTTGAAATTGTCTAGTAGGATCAGCGGGTAAAGCTCTATAATATGAAAGGTCTTGCAATTGTCTCAAAGCCTCTTGATCATAAAGTGTTTTAGGCATAATTACTAGGCCACCTCCTTTATCTGCTGGTTTAACCACAATGTTTTTATCTTTACAAAGCTTGTCCAAAGCCTGTCTCTCAGATAGTGTCAAATTAGTCATGCCATTTTTAGGGGGAGGATTATTAAAGAGCTGATCAACATCTTGTTCAACAAGCCGACAAAAAGTGTCCGTAGAAGAGTTAAAGACAGGAAGGCAGAAAGTACTTCTAGGTTTAAATTTATCTCGCCCATACTTGTTAGATCCATCAGATTGGGCGGTGGTAGTGTTCTTATAATAACTTTTCAATCTCAGGTTACGAAAAAATTAAAACAGTTCTATTTTCGTGACTAAAGGATCAGCAGGTTTACAGGGAACAAAACTTAACCCTTATTTAAAAGGCTGACTTCATCTGGATGTAGAATATTGTCAGTAAGATTAAAGATTAAGTTATCCTTTTCTGACTCCTCTTGGTCACCGCTGATGTTGGCTTGCCGCCCGATTTTACGGCCTCGTCGACCTCGACGCGTTTTCTTTGGTGTGTAACATTTTGGAGGCTGTCGGTATCGCTGGATTGTCCCCCTAAAAAACTCTCAACACTAGAAGCTGAAGTAAGTGTGGTAGCATCTTCAAAGTGGACTCTACGAGGTGGCCTGGTTGTTTTGGACTGATTTTGCCATGTATAGACCCTATTATCCTTATAATCCATTGTGTCTCTACGAAATTTTCTAATCTTGACTTGTTGTAGGTCCTGTTTGAATTTTTTGAGGGAAGTCTTGAGAAGCTCTGTTTGCTGTTTGAACACAGTCTCATCATGTTATTTAATAATTGAACTTACCTCTCTGTGTCTTTTCAAGGAGTTCTAATCTTAGGGACAGGTTGGTACATGCTGATGCTTACACGCCTCCTCCTACTACCCTCTCTAATGCCCAGAGTAATATCCCCTGTAAGAATTGCACTTCGTGCTCACATTACCTTAAGCTTCAGTTCTTCACACATCCACACACAAAAAAGACATACAAAATCAAACAGTTTATTACATGAGAAGAAAGTGCACTTTCATTGGGTAAAAGCTGAAACAAATGTTTTCTTCGCCTTAAAGGTTCATTCAGGGGAGCGCATATATGAAGTGCAGGCAGAAGAAGACTAAGGAACCTGGCAAGGTCAGAATATTAAATCGGCATTAGGCCGTGGTTTTATCAGCTCCAATCCCTAAAGACTGTCCCGAAAACAGTTGTGGTGAAATCCTTCATTTTGTCAGAACTTCATTAAGATGAGAGCAAAACCAGTTCTGGCTCAATGGTGATCCAGCTGATGTTAAGAAACAGGTTTATTTTTTCCAGTGGGTCTCATCCAAAGATGAGCAATCATGGAGGAATAAGGGAAGAATTGATACAAGCTACTACCTACTGCTATTAGTACGACTACTGCTACTACTACTATTACTACCAGCACCTTTATTACTCAAAAAATCAGCTTTGAAATGTTTCAGGAGAAGTTGAACATGAGTAGAGTAGACAGAAATGGAGAGTTTACCTGATGGGAGGAAAGAGTTCTAACTGGAAGGGGTTTTCCCACAATGCAGAAATCCTTAGAAAGCAAACAACAAGCTGGCATTGAGTAAAGTGTAAGTGTACTTTAGCTTGGGGTGAAGTGTGAGTGTACTTCGTAAAACAACCAGTGTGGACAACAGGTTGCAAGTGACGGCGAGTCAACCATCAGATGAGAACGGGCAGGTTTTTGAAAACCCTTTTATCAATCATTTTGAAGCTGGATTAGTAAATACACTTCCAAAGTCATGACACCCTTTCCACCAAACTGCAGATGACGAACACCAGAGGAATATACGATAAATGAACACAGTAGAAATTAGGATAGGAGACAATGGAAAACCTGGAGAAAAAAAAAATCTCCTAGCTAAGGGTTTTTCATGTAAAAGTGGCTGTATTTTTTGGTGGAGTTAATAAAATCAGTCTGGGTAGGGTTCAGCTCACATGCAGTTCTGATATCAGTGCAAAGAGAATAAGGTTTCAGTTTGGCTGAAGGACAGATACAGCAAAATCCCTGGAACTGGATTCAGAAAAGAGCTTCAGCTATGCAGTTGTTGAGACCGGGGATACGCTCAGCACTGAAAATAAAATTATTTGTTATGGAGATCCAAGTCAAGTGTCATATTAGTAGTGGGGTGACTTTTCTTGAGGACAGTCACAGTTTTTGTTGGCATGTCCCTGGCTGGAGCTGTCCCTGGAAATGTTACCGTTTTTTGGCAGTATATTAAAGACTGCATGAAGTGTGAAATAATACCCCAGCTGTTTAATGTTGCAATAAAGACCAATATGACCAACAATTTGCAGGGTCAATCCCCCCCACCCCTTTTAAGCAACAAAAGAGGCCACTTGCTAAAGAACATGCTTTATCCAATTTTCTACAACCACATTTACAAAAAAAAAGTTTGGATACTGTGTAAAATGTAAATAAAAACAGAACAATGATTTTTGAATCATTTAAAGTCATTTATATCATTTAATTGAAAATAGTACAAAGACTTATCAGATACTGAAACTGAGAAATTCTTGTTTTCTGAAGAATAAATTTTGCACTCATTTTGAATTTGATGCCAGAAACACATTTTTAAAATGCTGGAAAAGGGGCATCACCTGTTCTTTCAACAACACCCTGCATGCATGTGGGAATTGAGGCAACTGTTGTAGTTTTGAATGCAAAATATTTTCGCGGTCTTGTTTGATGAAAGATTTCAGCTGCTCAATCCTTTGTTGCCTTCTTGGTAATATTTTTTGTTTCATAATGTGCCATATATTTTCAGCGGGTAAGAGGTCTGGATTGCAGGCCTCTTGTAGTAATCCATGTAGGATGCTCTATTTGACATGGTCTTGCTGAAATAAACAAGGCCTTCCCTGAAAAAGACATTTGAACGGCAGTGTATTTTGCTCCAAATCCTGTATATATTGTTCAGCATTGATGGTGTCAGTGATGTGCAAGTTACCTATTCTACATGCAATAATGCTCCTCATACAATCACAGATGCTGGCTTTTGAGCTGCGTACTGAAAACAAGCCATGTGGTCCCTCTTTTGTTGAGCAAAGAGGATGCGGCGTCCATGATTTCTGCAACAAATTTTACATTTTAATTGGTAAGAGCACAGGACAGCTTTCCACTTCGCCGCAGTCAATATTAAATGAGCTTGGGCCCAGAGAAGGGAGTAGCATTGCTGGATTTTGTTTATATTTGCTTTAACTTACCTGACAGAGTTTCAACTGGCATTTGTGGAGTCAGCAATAAACTGTGTTCACTGACAGTGGTTTACAAAAGAGTTCTTGAGCCCAAGAGATTTCCTGTTCATTATCCTGGGTTTATAATAAAGCACTGCCGGAGGATTTGAAGATCATGGCCACTGAATAATGGTTTTTTGGCCTTGTCCCATGCTTTGAGATTTCTCCGGAATCTCTGAATCTTCTGACATTATGTACCACAGAGGATGAAATCCCAAATTCTAAGCATTTAATTTTAGATTGAGAAATGTTATTCTTAAAGTGCTGAACTATTCACATCTATCTCACAAAGTGGTGTCATCATAAATTCTGAAAGAATTCTTATACCAAGTGTAGTTACTAACCTGTTACGAATGAACCTCATTAGCTGTGACATGTTCCACTAGGTTTTTGTTGGTTTTTTTTGCATCGTACAACTTTTTTTGGCATCATACAGTTTTTTGTTTCCCCTATCCCAACCTTTATGAAACATCTTGCTGAGAAAAAATGCAAAATGGGCAGATATTTTTCTAAACGCATTAAAATGTCTAATTTTCAGTATTTTATATGTTGTCTTTGTGCTATTTCCCGTTAAATGCAGAGGTTAAATCATTTGAAAATCATTGCATTCTGTTTTTAGTTAAAAAGGAACATAACAATGGTGGTATATGCAGGGCTGGCGCACGCACTTTTGCCGCTCTAGGCGAATATCAGTGATGCCTCCCCTCTAGTTGCAGTGTAACCTGAGAGCAACACCACACAAATACCAATACGTCATATGCTCGAAGTGTCAACAATATACAACATGCAGGCATCGTAGCAAACGATATGCAAATAAGGCGACAAATAAGTCTACCTATAACCAGACAAACACTGATAACCTCGTTTTAAAATACTTATAGCAGACTCCTGACAACATACAGGCTAGCCCCTTTCCAAATAAAAAAAAATCTACAAACCACTTTCTCCTGTGAGGCAAACACACGCACTTACACGTATTAAATGTGAGCAGACAGGTATCATTAGCAACATTATATACATAAAATGCAATGTAAATTCGGTGTCTCCTCAGACATTGCTTACCCACTGTAAGAAACTGCCAAAGACCGAACTTGTGACATTGCCGATGACCAGTAGAAAGTACTGAATTCTGAGGAGCCACCGAATTTACATTGCATTTGATGTCTCCGTGAATGCTGGAGATAGCGTTTCTAAGAGCTATCACTCGAAACGTCATGCTAATGAACAATTTTTGCATTGGAGCTCTTTTTTTTTCTTGGGTGGGGGGGAAGTATCTGAATAAATTGGTCTAACATTACGTTTTGAAAAGACAGAACAGTCAATTTGAATGCATAGTATTAAGTAAAAAGTCTCTCTCTCTCTGTGTGTGAGTGTGTGTGTGTGCGTGTGGGTGCCGTTGAGAATAACGGTTATCAGACTGTTAACGGTAGCTTACATGTAAAATTTCTGAATATTTACACATATGATAATAATAATAATAATAATGCATCAATTTTATATAGCGCTTTTTTGGACACTCAAAGACGCTTTACAATGGAGGCATTATTCATTCACACTCTGATGGTGGTAAACTACGTTTTTGTAGCCACAGCTACACACTGGGGAAGACAAATCAATATTACTTTCTGTTCGTCGAACCAGGTGGTGGGAATGATAGTAATGGGTCCACGGGGACTTTCAAAATTGTTGATAGTTTGTTTGACTTGGGATAGGCAGTGCGCTTGAATTTGTTGATGATAGATTGTTTATCAGTTGTCCAACCTGTTGATATTCGTTTAGCATGGTGAAGGCCATTAAGGGAGGCGTTCCACTTCCATCTTATTGGTAAAGGTAATTTCCAATGTCTTTAAAATGAAATTAAAATTTGGTTAAGTATAGACTGTCAAAGATAAACCTTTACTTGTTTCATATTTGAATGCTGTGTCCAGGAAATGTGCAGGTTTTCCACGGCAGTGAAGGTAATGTTCAGGTGGTATGAATTTAAAGCATCTAAAAGACGGTCATAAGAAGTCTTCTTTCTTTTAGAAAAACAGTCGTTAACAAGCGGTAATAAAAATCTAGATTATGTTTAGATACAATATAATTCTCTAACTTGCACATGAAAATGTTTGCCCCAGAGAAATATCATAAATACTCACTCTGAAACCAAACTGGTCTTAGTTACCTGATGATCTATCGATCAAAAATGATTTTCCTCTGATAATTTGAACATTTCTAAATCATTTTTTTAATAATATGAAATGCTCTGCTAGGTTTATTGATGCCAGCATGTTAAATAGTAATTAAATAGTTTGTGTCAATGTAAGAGCAAACCGAAATTGGGCAACAAAGTTTTTTTAATATATAGAATACAACATCATTAGAAAAGCTCCCAGGACATGCTACATGAAATGCATTGGAATGCTGAGAAAAGGACGTGTTCTTAAAAAACATTTCCAATAAATTGTGTATATTTTACTGTCAGATTTTATGAAATTTCATGAAATGGCCTGTGTTAAACTTTAGTCATTTCACAAAATGATGAAAAAATTTGAAACATATACAATTTTTCAAGAAAAAAAAATTCCATGATGGGGAAGAAAGAAATCAAATGGTGATGTACATACAATGATCCCTAAAATTTGCAAACTAGCAAATTGGCATGTATGCTTTTCAAGGCCCCTCTGAAAGACATACAATCTGTCCGTCTTGAGTAAAAAAAATGTGAATGGAAACAAGTTTACATATTTTCAATGAGATGGTCCGTCACTACAGACACAAAAATGATTCTACTAGTGGTTGGGTTTTATATTTGTAGTCTGTCTCACTTCTCATGCCTCTTATCAGTGCCTGTCTTTTATGAGTTAACTGTCCATGGACTTTCATTTCATTCTTTTGCCTTCATCTTGCCTTCCTCCTCCAGAGCTTATTTGTTTTGTTTGCACATCAGTCTCCTTCCGTGTGTCATGTCTGCCATCTCCATCAATTACTTTTCCTCACATTCTAGCTGTCTGCATTAGTTTTTCTTTTGTTTTGTTGATTGATTTCAGTTATTCTATCGTATTCTCATTACTTGTCCATGCCCCCTATTCATTCCTCACTTCTCTCCCGCACCCGTTTCTCATTGTTACTCATTTTCTCTGTGCTATTAAATTTCTGCCTTTCTGCACATCATTTGGTGTTTTTCACCATCAATCGCTGTACAGGGTTGTGTAAGCCTTTTTTTTTGTCTGTGCATCTGTCTGTCTGCCTACCTGCCTGCCTCCAACCATTTTTCTCCTGTTTATCCTGGTTCGAGTTCTTGGATTCGCCTTGTCTGTGAACACATTCTGCCTGATAAAGACTTTTTTGTCTTAGTTTGGATGAGAATTCTGTACTGCAGTCTGCCTGCCTATGGCTGTCCAACCTTTATATTGTCAATAATCTTCAGTTTATTTTCTTCTCCAGGTGTCCATACCTGCCTCTTTAACCATACTGCATCAAAAGACACGACTCTTGTGACAAATAATGGCCCCTAAAGTATTGGCAAAAAAAGTCTATTCACAACCCCTGCTCAGAAAAAGTTGGGACAGTCTGGAAATTGCACATAAAAACAGAAAGTTGTGATTTCTCAATTGACTATGATTTCATTGCGGACAGTATGGAGACAAGATATTAAAGTATGGTCAACTTCATTTTATTTGTTACCACAGTACATCCATTCTTGCAATTCAGTCCTGCAACTCATTCTAAAAAAGTTGGAACAGGGATAGGTTAGGACTACTGAAATGGCAAAAAAAAAAAAGAATAATGTTGCGCATTAATAAATTTGATGTCGGAAGGTGATTGTAAACATGATCTGGTACTAAAGCAGCATCCAGGAAAGGCGTAGTTCTTCAGGGGCAAACATAGGCAGAGGACTGCCAGAAACAAAGCCATATATTAAGTGTCCAGCAGTGGCATCAATTACTCTCGGCTTGGAGGCATCTGTAATGGACCACCACACTGTAAAGATTTTTATTGTGGTCAGACAAATCAATACTTCAGGTTTTTTTTTTGTCAGAAATGGATGCCATGTGCTTCGGACCAAAGAAGAAAACGACCAGCTTGACTGTTATGTGCAAGTCCAAAAGCCAAGCACTGTCATGGTATGGGGTTTTGTCAATGTACTTGGCAAGGATAACTTGCACTTCTTTAAAGGTACCGTTAATGGTAAAAATATCACTGTGATTTTGGAGCAACATATGTTGTATTCGAGTTAAAGGAGAATTCCGGTGTGAAATTGACTTGGGGTGTATTGAAACATGATAATGAGTATTAAATTTTGTTGAATACCTCACCTCCATACGCATGCAACTTTTCGAAATAAATGGATTTTTAGCCGAAGCTCCACAGGCTTACGATGGTTGTGAATCGGGCATCGCATTGCCATGCACAGAAATTGCTATCCATTTATTTCGAAAAGTTGCGTGCGTACGGAGGTGGGGTATTCAACAATAGTTAGTCCTCGTTTCAATACACCCCAAGTCAATTTCACACCGGAATTCTCCTTCAACATCTTTTCCAGGAATGCCCATGCTTATTTCAACAAGACAATGCAAAACTGCATTTTATGCACATTTCAAATGTGTGGCTGCTTAATAAGTGGGCGCGGGTGCTGGACTGGCCTGCCTGCAGTCCAGATTTGTCTCCAATAAAGAACTTGTGGGACATTTTGAAAAGTAAAATGCAACAACAAAGACCCTGCATGGCTGCACACCTTAACTTCTTTGTAGGAGGAATGGAACAGAATTACACCTGAAACACTTTATTTTTGAGTCTTTATAAATGTAAACGCACATGGTGGTAACATTGTGCAAAACTTTAGCTGTCTTCAACAGCATATTTATTGCCTTCACCCAGTTTGGAAATCTCCTGCTCTAAAATGAAAGCGTCTATCTCAAGTGCTTGGAGGCTCTAGCACTCTTTGTCCCCGGTCTTTTCATCCCCTAGGAACTTTCGTCCCTTAACTCTTCTTCCCCTCTGATTTTTCATCCCTCGATTGTTCGTCTGCAAAAATGCTTTGCCCTCTTTCTGCTAATGCAATCTGCTCTAATTCTAACTCCATTCTTATCTCTGACCCTAACCCTTATATCATGGTCATCTGTCTGTCCTCCATCTGGCCATTGTCGGTCAACAATGGTGGCACATCATTTGTATCATGTCCCTGAGAAGTCCAGGGACAAAGAGTCCTGAAACCAGGGTTGGACTCCGCAAAAGGAGGTGTCTCAATGCATAAAGCTGGTGCTGGGCAAGTTTCATGTCAGAGACCTTATTTGAATTTTGACTTTCTTAAACTGCATTTCAATGCAAACACTGTCTCTCAATGGAAATCACATGGGACTGAATTGCAGAAAGCGGAACTGTTCGCAAATATAGGCATATCACATATTGAGTCTGTCAGTCAAGAATAAAACTTGAGTATAAAATAGCAGGTTAGGGCCTTAGGATGAGATTATGGGCATAAACTATGTTGACAATAGAAATACATTTTGTCATATCTGTTTGTTGCAGCGCATAAATTTTGAGCAATAATCCTTGAAAGCTTTTTCAAATAAGAATTATGACATTTATGCAGCAATATGTTACCTGCATAGTTTCAATTTATTCTGCTCCTTACCAGATTGTGATTTTACAGCCTGAGATTCGGTTTCAAATATTATGCAATATAGAGCTGGAGGAGATGAAGCAAACTAGGAATTTGCTGATTAAAATCCTAAGGTACAGCTTCTTCATTCTTTAACACAGAAAAATGAAGCTCTCTACTGTGATGAATTAAATGAGTTTATATAATTAGATGAAACTACAACCCCATTTCTGAAAAAGATAAAGATGATAACAGAGAATGTAATTAAGGGAGAGAATAGTAATTTGTCAAGTGCTGTATTAATTGAAAACAGTACCAGAAAAAAAAAATCTCATGTTTTACCTAATCAACTTGTATTACTTATGAGGCAACACATGTTCATTTCGAATTTGATGCCAGCAACACATTCCAAAAAAGAAGGATGGGGTAATATATGAAAACAGACAGAATGTGATTGAATAGTAAGTAAAAGAAATGGGCATACAGTTTATGAACTGGCGACGATGTCATGCTTGGATAAAAAAAAAGGAGCATCCACAGAGGGCCCAGTAGTTGAGAATCAGCTAGTGATCGAGGCTCGCCACAGTAAAACCTTCAGAGCAATGACAAAAAATGTTTCTATCTTCTCTGAGCTGGAGATCACCTGAATCTGACTAATGCAAATGTTTGAGAGTAGAAATGAGTCCCCCTTCAAACATTTTGCAGTAATAATGGATTTTATGCTCTCCAGGCCAAATTAAAGTGTCATCCTGTTTCTAAATCCATGTGAGGTTCAAAGACCAGTGTTTCATGGTATTCTGGTGGGTTACTGCCCATGGTGCGCGTAACCTGAACCTCTGTGCAGGGACCATTAATGCGGAGGAATTTGTATACACACAATGCAGCATATCCGGTCTTCTTGATGACAAATTTGCAGGGATGCCCTTGCTTATTACGAGATAACTGTGAGCCCTTTTCTACACAATACAACAGTGTTGCTTGAGTGCAGCTGCTTGACTGGCCTACCTGCAGTCCAGATCTGTCTCCCATTGAAAACATGCGTCATTTAATTAGTGCAGTGTACATGGACCGTGAACACCTGAGCAGCTGAAGACACCTTGCAATTTCTGGGGGAGAAATCATATATTCCTCGCAACTGAAAGTAATGTTGTCCTCAGTTCTCAAAATGAATACTTGGAGGACTGTAAAAAAAGAAGAATTTTGATGTAACAGTGGTATACACCAGCGGTTCCCAACCCAGTCCTCAAGGACCCCCTGTCCTGCAGATTTTTGTTGCAGCTCTACTTTTGCACACCTTATCCATTTAATGCCCAATGCACCTTTATGCACACCCTGTTCAGGAAGACTTTTCAACCAGTCAGCATGAAGCCTTTAAATGGATCAGGTGTGAAAGAGTAGAGCTGGAGCAAAAACCTGCAGGGCAGGGGGTCCTTGACTGGGTTGGGAACCACTGGTATACACGTGAGGGATCCTTCAGGAACCAAACACGAGACCCAAAACATCCAGTAAAAAGGTGTTTTATTGAAGCTAGGGGGTGAATCCCCGCGGGGCAGAACACAACGGTACAGAGTCCAATCCAAAAATCAGAATCTCAGGGATGTAATCCAGATTGTACACAGGGCAGCAAACACAACTCAGGGTCGGGCAAAGCAGGTTCGATACACAGGCACAAGTATAGAAGTAAATCCAAAGCCAAAATCCAGTTGGCATACTCCGGTTCGTAAACAGGGCGGCAAAGACAAATCTCAGGGTCTGGCAAAGCAGGTACAGTACAAGGGCACAGGAATATCAAAGGTAAAGCCAAAATGAGAATCTGGGACATTCCAGTTAGATGTATAAGACTAAGAGTACAAGGCATCAACAATCGCAGCACAGGGAAAACATTCTGTCAAGAGCTGGTTGTGAAATGACAGCTTAAATACACCTGCGGGAAGTCACATGCTATGATAGGGAACAGGTGAGCTGGATCAGACTAATTAAAAAAGGAATGAACAAGAGGAAGTTCCTAACCACATGAAATTAGTGACAGGGATTACACAGACAGCCTATGACAAATCAACGGCTCCGGTTAGGGAGTTCTAAAGTGCACAGAGTGAGAAGCAGAACAGTAACAAAGTGCAGAGAATCTGCTGAAGTACAGCAAAGTAAATTGAGTGAAGGCAAGGGGCGGAGACTAGAGTAGAGCGAGTGCTGAGAGCCCGTTACTCAATTAGTAATGTGCAGTTATACAATCCCAAGTGCTTGTTAGTAAGTTAGTACTATAAACAATGTTAGTTAGTGTTAGTAATAAATCTAAAATAATAAACTGTTAGTATTGTTAGTAAAGATAGAACACCAAGGCGAAGGAAGCAAACGAGATTGGAAGGAATGTTTGGAAACCCAGAAACCATGAAATCATCTGCAACTGTGGCACACAAGACTGGGGAAATAAAACTGTCTCAGAACACAAGACAAACTGGGGAGACAATGTGCAATGCAGGGTATGAGAATAACAAAAACCAAAATAATAACTAAACAGCAAATATGGTAAATGGCAGGAATAAGGCATGGCAAAGCAAGACAGGCAAAATACAAAACATGTCATGGAATGACTCAGAACACATGGCATGGATTCAGGGTAATAACAAAAACATGGACAGGCAAAAGCAGAATCATAACAACACAACACTGGCCAAACGTTTGTAGAAAGTCTCGCAGGTATAGAATTTGGAGTGAGTATTTATCATCAATAAATAAAGAAATAAAGCTGAATCAGATGTTGTAGAGCTTGAGATAAAATAAAAACCTGCACCCCCACCTGCCCTATTCACATAAGATTGGATGCTACCATAAGGTACAAGATCGCAAATATATGACCTGGATATACTTATCTGAACATTTTAATCCTGATATGACAATCCCAATTGGAACTTGAAATGGCTTTCCAGAACACAGGTTTTTTTAAAAAAATCAATAAAACCTGCCCCTCAAAGGGTTAAGTGAAAATGACATACCACCTCTTTACCCTGGGGCCAAGTGCTTTGCAGACAGAGCTGTGGAGTGCAGATATGTTATATAATTCAGAGACAGTAAAGTACATCACTCAACTGCATTACAATCCAGGAGCCGCCACCTTTTCTTGGACGCGTCTTGTGCAACGGACTGTGAAATCGTCAGACCAGCATGATCACAGCTGGCCCGCAGTAATAAGTATGCAAATCTGCTACTCCCCAACAACACCGACGCATCTACTGGCTCCATGCAAGCTCTCCTTAAGCTCCAAAGAAACACGGCAAGGAAGGGACCCAGTCACTGATTAAAATGTATCGCTTCAGTTGAGGCACCATACAGTGTGCAAATATCTGAAGTGCATCCTTTTTTCATTTTTTACAATCCCATATACACGGTGGATGCTTAGCATTAGGACTTCAGTGTACATTGTTTCACACTCTCACCCACTTGCAATTTTTTTTTGAGGAAAAACAGAGTTAAATTACGAATCTGGCGCTACTGATGCATGCTCAAAGCACCATGGTCTATGATTGCAGGACACTCAGTGGCTGATAGACTCCAAGCAAGCCATGCATTACTCTGAAATGGAGGTCTGACGGCCGAGCACCACTCACTAATGGAAGTCTGACCACCATGCATTACTGGAAGATAGACATCTGACCACCAAAAATAACTCTAAATAGTGTAGGGTTATAGAGCTCTATCGTAGAGATGGAGATCTGTTCACCATGCATTACTCTACAGAACTCTAGAATTCAGTGTCGTCTTAAGTCAGGCTGGTGGACAACCAACCCTCACAAAAAAGTATTTCACTGAATAGTTAAAAAAATGGGTTTTAAGTAGAATGGCCAAATAGACTACATGTAAGTGTAACAAATGGTACTCCGCATAAACATACATTTTTTTCTGCTGTTTATCATGCATCTTGAGTGTCAAAATTTTTGTGTTATGCAAAGGGCTCTCCATGTCATGAGCCCCGGTGAGGCTCGCAATGTCTATTTACCAGCAACTGTATTGCATGTTCCTTCAGGGTTACAAAAATCATCAGTCTTCCAATGAAAATTTTAATATAGGCTAAACACTTTTTGTAAACTTGAAATTGTAAAAGGAAATTGTACTAGAGGGAATTTTACAGGGAAATCTATACTTCTCTGCACAGGTCCAACATAAACTATCACAGATACAAACTCTGTCCTTGTAATGAAAACTAGGAAATCCTGCTGAAGCTGAGCCATTTGCCATTATTTCCTAGGTTGAAATTAGTTGAACCAGTTATCTTTAGTAAGTTTATGGTTTTAAGTAAGTATTATCAAAAACAAACCTGGGCTTGACCAAATGATCATTTCGGTAGAGATAGTCACATGCTATCCATGCCAATGTATTTGTTGTGGCTACTTCTTGGGGAGTAGAGACCTATTGTTTTTTTTTTTTTTTTTTTTTTTTGAGGGACTCAGCTGCCTAAGTGAAGAGGGGTTTTGGCCATACTGCAGACTGTATCTATCTTACAAGATAAAAATGTTTAAAATTATTATCACACTTTTGATCATAAAGACTTTATACAGCATGTATAATGCCTTCATAAATGAGACAAAATGTCTTCATAAATCATACATAAGCAAATTCCATGCTTTGTAAAGGGTAAAATTACACATCCTTATTCTTCATGTGATCCCACATGTGACAATGACAATGTCACTTTGCTGAAAATGTCACCCTTTACAGCATTTAGCCACTTGATAAGAGACAATGTCAGTTATATCATATCTGGCATCATATGCTGAATAAGGATGTGTTATTTCACCCTTTACAAAGCATGACATTTGCTTATGTATGAATTATGAAGACATTATGTCTCATGTATGTAGGCATTATACATGCTGTATACAGCCTTCGTGAGCAACACTTCATCTAAAGTGTGACAAAAATTATTGTGTTACCTAATTAGGTCATCACCTGCCCACAATAATTGGAAAACTAGGATCTTCATGGTTCTCCTAATCACTGACTCTTCAACTGGCATGACTATTTGTCAGGATGGTGATCCGGATGGTTTGAGGTTCAAACCAGAATCTGCCCACCTGGTCCTTCTGCTCAAAAAATATTCCTGAACTCTGCATGATATTTGATTAACGAATTGAACAAAATGTCCCACAAACTGTTTTGGTTTTGGTTTTGTCAACTTTCCACAAAGTAGTGCTTCCTCTATCTTGCATATTGTACATTATGTAGCAATTTTTTTTTTAATTATCTCAAATTTTATTATTGAACCTATACTACTTGCTACTTTCCAACTTCAGGACTAATTTCTCGGCGGTTTGGCCTTTAAATCCCATCAGCATAAAGGATAGGAATCGAGGGATGTTGCTACAGGCTTGGATTAAAACCCAAGATTAATATGGTGCATTTACGCCCCCTTAGACATGAACATTCTTTTACCCACTAAGTGATATGCCAAGTAAATTGGAAGGAGGATGGGTGGTGCTGCTTTTTCTGGCTTATTCATTATCTTTTCAAAGGAATGCAGTTGACTGTCAGTTCCCATGTAACAGCTGGCAAAGTCTTATTTTATTTAGCATATTTTTGTGTTTCCTGCGAAAACAGGAAGCTGGAGAGCCTGCCCCAACAAGAAAAGCCCAGTCTGCTCCGAATGGACAGCACCCAAAGCCTGAGCTGGCATCACCTACCATTCCACATAGGCTTGGTCAGTGTTTTTGTAACCTGCAAAGCTTGCCCCCTAATGAATCGCATCTTGTTAGTCAAATCAATCACTTTTATTTTGCTGCATCATTGTACACAGAGCAATGCAACATGGCAGACAGTTAACTTTACAATCCAAGTCTTAAAGTGCCAAAACTAACTGTGATGGAAGTGGAGAAGGGTGAAAGAAACAGAGCAGCGTAATGCCAGTCAGCATGAGCCAGGGCAGTGCGACTGCCGTCTCTTGGCTGGTCCATGTTGTCTGTTCTGATGATGACCATCAGTGAAGTGGGCTAAATCATTTTTGAACCAGATGGTGGTACAACCTCCTCTACGGCTATTCACTGTGATTGACTTTTTGGCAAGCAGTGCTGTCAGCAGCCTGACACTACATGATATGCTGAGAGTTATAACTGAAATATGAGCAAGGTGCACACTTATAATTTCTCTAAATAAGTATAAATCTGATGTTTTCATATCAAAGGCATTGAAACATGAGTCTCGAAAGTTAACCTTGTTACTCATGAAGGCTCAGATAGGAATGAAGTGTGGCACTGAATTGTGAATGAATAGCTGAATTTTCATTGTGAACATTCAAATCCCATGGGACAAACAAAATTCTTAGTCTGATACAGCCCTATTAATGTGTTTGAGCCATCAATAATACATTTATGAAATCATATATATATATATATATATTTTTTTTTTTTTTTTTTTATAGTGGGTTTGCTATTTAAAATTATAGAGTTAACCATTGCTAACATGACTCACCTGAGACACCTGGCCTGTTGAGCTCACCCCCTCACAAAACAATGTAATTGTGATAAGAATAAGTCACAATACAATAACTAGTGACGAGGTGAGACAAACTTTTGCAGCGTTTTGGTTGCTGTGAGCTGCGAGTCTGATGAAAGTGGCTGTGCATTACGGCGTGAAGGAAAATGAGTATTGAAACTGCTAAAATAGCAAGTGGACGCTAATGAAAGTGGATTTGCTAATTAAGGTAATGCCTCAACAAAAAGTAAGAGAATGCCTTTGACCGAAACTGCCATGGTTTTGGTTTTTGATCATGTTTTATGTGCTGGTTTTGTGTTCATGATTATTGTCTTTTATTAATTCTTTTTGGTTTTTGTAACATTCTGGTTTTTGGTTCATTCCATGTTTCAGTTCCATTGCACTTGTCTCCCCTGTCTTGAGATCTAGTTGGTTCAGTCCGTCTTCCCTGTCTGCGTGCTCACTGACTTCGGGTGATTTAAAGGAAGTCTGGTGTTTAAAACATTCCTTCGTATCTCGTTTTCTCCCTTCACTCTTCTGTTCTGACTACTGACAAGACTAACATTTGTATTATAGTATACTAACACAACTAACCAAGTGTATATATAGATTTGATTACTAAATTACTAAAAAGCACTCTAGTTTAAGTTATAAAACCGCACCGCTACTAATAGACTAATTCCCTCTTCGCAATCGCCCTGTTCTATTCTCCGCCGCTTTGCTTTCCGCCGTCCTCTCCCTATGTTCAGTGAGAATCTCTTGCACGTGCTTAATTACTTTCCTGCTCTTGTTATCTGTATACGTAGAACTCCTGGACCGGAGCTGTTTAAATGTCATTGGCTTTTTGTGTGATTCCTGTCCGTATTTTGTATCTCGCCAATTTCTGTGGTTAGGGTTTCCCTCATGTGATTCTCCGGATGTAATTAGTCTCATTCCCCACAGCTGATCTCTGTATAGCATGTGACCTTTCCTGTGTGTATATTAGGAGTCTTTTCGCTCACAGCTCTTGTCAGAACGTTGATCAATATTTCATTGTGCCGAGCTCCTTGTACGCCTTTGATTATTGTTTTTCTTCTACTGGATAGTCCGACCCTGATCCGTGACATAGCCCTTTTTGTACTGTTTTTGCCCTACTGGATTTTGACCTATTTTTGTATGACCACAAGTTTTGTGTTTGGATGCCCTGTGTAAGACCATTGGCTTAGCCCATCGACTACGACTTTTTGCCTCTCGTTCTTGTACCTCCACCCATCTGTCTTACTGGCTCTGACCCCTGCCTGTCTAGTCGATACTGTTTTTGGATTTCGTATTGTGGCTTGGCAAGTTCCGTGTTTTTTGGCTTTGACCCGGACTCCAATAAAGGCTTATGTTTTTTGGATTACTATCTCTTGCGAGTGGTTCCTGAACGATACCACACAGTAACTTTTGGACAGTTTGATGAATTGGTGGAGACTTGGAGCACGTATACTGACCGCTTCAATTTTTTGGCTCTGGTTCATGAGTTGGTGGCAACTTTTCTAAGCATCATCAGAGCTAAAACATTTGGCATTTTATGGGACATTCTCCAGCCAAACAAGCCAAGTGATTACTCTTACGGGGAGATTGGACATTTCTGTCCAAAGCCTCTAGTTATTGCGGAGCGATTTAGATTTGATAAATGAAATCAAGCGGAAGGGAAATGAACAGCTCAATACGTTGCAGTATTAAAGAAATTGACGTAGCACTACTCTACCTACTCTCGGAAGATAATCTCTCTTTTAACTCAGTGGTAGACATTGCGTTGTCTATGGAGCTAGCAAGGAAGCTCTGCAGGTTGGGGCTGCTTCAAGAGTGCAGAGTGTAGCAACCACACAGGACCAAATGGCACCAAGGAATACTATGGTTGTGGAAGATAGGATCACCATCCATCAATGTGCTGGTCTAAGAAGCTCACATGCCACCAATGTAGTGAGAAAGGGCACATGGAATGGGCTTGCAAGGCAAAAAGAGATAAACTAAAGCGAGACACGGGAATAGACAAACCAAACTCAGAAAAAAGAAAACCAGGCCCTTGGCATTCAAAGAGAAGACTGTCAGGGTTTGGTCCCGCCTTATTACATATAGAGTTTGGCTCAATTTGGTATTTCATTTCTATTAAGTGAAACTAAGCCCCTCTTAAAAGAGGCTTATAATCCATTTACATAGTTTCCCCACGGTTTCTATTGTGACTGCTGCTTTGGGCTTCTTAGGTTAATAAATTGTGGTTCCTAAGATTCTGTCTCTGCATTAGTAATTTTCTTTTATCTAGGGTGAGCAAGGTCATTAGGTAGGGTGTTCAAAATGTGGCAAAAACTAGGTGACGGTTGCAAGATGATCGCACCTTTGGAAAGAGATTTCCAGGGTGGGTTTGTCTGCCACCAGTGGCAGCTAATTCAGCATCTGCAGAGCAAGATCCTTGATCTTCAGGTCCAGTTGGCGGCACAACATAGTTCGCAATCAGTAGAGTTCCTAGAGGAACTAAGTAGTATGTCGTTTAGAGAAATGGTGTATACCCCGAAGTTGGATGGTACTGGGATCCCAGAGCAGGCAGGGAGTGAAAGTTGGGTGACAGTAGGTCGACAGCGCAGGAAAGGGCGTGCATGCCGTATAGCGACAGCTTATCCAGTGGTTGAGGTGTCCAACCAATTCCGGCCCTTGCAGGAACTCGATTTGGCCCCTGACCCTGAGAGTGAGGGGACTGATGAGCAGCAGGGCACCCTGTTGGCCTCTATCCCTCAGAAAAGAGAGTTTTTGATAGTGGGGGACTCAATATTTCGAAGAATAGATAGCTTAGTCTGTTCGCGCGACAAGGAGTCTTGTACGGTGTGTTGCCTGCCTGGTGCCCAGGTAGGAGACCTCTTGGACCATGTGGACAAGCTCCTGGCCAGAGCGGGGAAGGATCCAGTTGTCATGGTCCATGTTGGGACAAATGACATAGGTAAGGGTAGGTTTGAGGTTCTGTAAGGCAAATTTGTGAAATTAGCTGAGAAGCTTAGGAGCAGATCTTCAACGGTAGCGTTTTTCCGGGATTCTACCGGTACCACGTGCAAGGAGAGGAAAGCAGAATTTTATCTGGAAGTTTAACACGTGGCTACGAACCTGGTGTAGGAAAGAGGGGTACAGGTTTATGGGGCACTGGAACTTTTTCTGGGACAGCGGTGACCTGTTGAAGCCTGATGGGCTGCACCTGAACCGGAGGGGTACCTTTGCACTTGGCCAGCGTATGTTGAGGGTAGCACAGGATTAGGGACTTGGGGGTGAAGGGAGGTTAGTGAGTGTTACACATGGGGAAAGGCAGACTGCCCCGATGGAAGCTGACGACGTTACATGCACTATTGATGAAATATTTTTAAAGCATCAAAGCGTAGTGGGGAGCTTGAAGCAGCGGCCGCATGGGAAATCAAGTGGGAAGAGCATTAGTAATAACCTGAAATGTTTTTATTTAAATGCAAGAAGCATAAAAAATAAATTTCCAGAGCTTGAAGTTATGATTAGTGAGGGCTATGACATAGTTGGGATTACAGAGACATGGCTTAGTGAAGAGGATGGAGATGAATATAATACAGAAGGTTATAAGCTCTTTAGGAAGGATAGATGTAATAGGCGAGGAGGGGGCGTAGCAATCTATGTGAACGAGAACATAAATGTACAGGAAATTCCCGGAATTGAACATTCCTTGCCCGGTGAAGATATCTAAGTCAGGCTCATTTGCAAACACGAGACAGGTTTAAACATAGGAGTATGCTATCGACCACCAGCTTTGGACAGTACAGTCAATGAAATGCTTTTTAGGAGGATTATGCAAGCTTGTACAGGTGGAGGGACTATTATTATGGGAGACTTAAATTATCCTGGTATCAATTGGGAAATGGTGAAAGGACAGGGTAGGGGGGAGGACGAATTTTAAGATGTTATAAATGATAATTGAAGCACCTATTACTAAAACCCCATAAGTCACACTTGACTTGACTTGACTTGTGGGGTTATAGTAATCAGTGCTTCAATTTCTTGGTGCAGTATGTTAATAAACCCACAAGAGAGAAGGCAATTTTAGACTTAGTGCTCTGTAATGACCTAGATAGAATTAGCAATGTTGAGGTACTGGAGCCACTTGTGACAAGTGATCACTCTGCTTTTAATTTTGATGTTTCATGGGAAGTTAAAAAGGTGTATTCAAAAAATAAATTCTATTTTCGGTGAGCAAACTTTGACAGGATGCGCTCATATCTAAGTGAAGTAAAATAGGAGACACTCCTGGACTGTGAGTTCATAAATGAGATGTGGGAAAGATTTAAGGGGGTTTTACTTGAACCACAAAGCAGATTCATTCTAAAGGTGTCCAAAAGCAAGCTGAAAATGCAGAATTCTCACTGGATGACCAAAAGTATTCATAGGATTTTGAGGGAAAAGAGGAATCTTTATAAGATGTACAAAACCCCAAACCAGTGAAGTTGGCACGTTATGTAAATCATAGATAAAAACAGAATACAATAATTTGCAAATCCTTTTCAACTTATATTCGATTGAATACACTGCAAAGACAAGATGTTTAATGTTCAAACTGAGAAACTTTTTTTTTTGCTAATAATCATTAACTTAGAATTCAAAGGCAGCAACACATTGCAAAAAAGTTGGCACAGGGGCCTTTTTACCACTATGTTGCATCGCCTTTCCTTTTAACGACACTCAGTAAACGTTCGGGAACTGAGGAGACCAATTTTTGAAGCTTTTCAAGTGGAACTCTTTCCCATTCTTGCATGATGTACAGCTTAAGTTGTTCAACAGTCCGGGGTCTCCGTTTTCGTATTATACGCTTCATAATGCGCCACACATTTTCAATGGGAGACAGGTCTGGACTACAGGCAGGCCAGTCTCTTTTACTACGGAGCCATGCTGTTGTAACACGTGCAGAATGTGGCTTGGCATTGTCTTCCTGAAATAAGCAGGGGCGTCCATGAAAAAGACGTTGCTTGGATGGCAACATATGTTGCTCCAAAACCTGTATGTACCTTTCAGCATTAATGGTGCCTTCACATATGTGTAAGCTGCCCATGCCTTGGGCACTAATACACTCCCATACCATCACAGATGCTGGCTTTTGAACTTTGTGCCTATAACAGTCTGGATGGTTCTTTTCCTCTTTGGTCCGGAGGACACGACGTCCACAGTTTCCAAAAACAATTTGAAATGTGGACTTGTTAGACCACAGAACACTTTTCCACTTTTGCAGTCCATCATAGATGAGCTTGGGCCCAGCAAAGCTGGCGGCGTTTCTGGGTGCTGTTGATAAATGGCTTTCGCTTTGCATTGTAGAGTTTTAACTTGCACTTGCAGATGAAGCAAAGAACTGTAGTTACTGACAGTAGTTTCCTGTTCCCAATTAGCCCGTTCACCTGTGGGATGTTCCAAATAAGTGTTTGATAACATTCCTCAACTCTCTCAGTCTTTTTTGCCACTTGTGCCAGCTTTATTGAAACATGTTGCAGGCATCAAATTCCAAATGAGCTAATATTTGCAAAAAATTACAAATTTTACCTGTTCGAACATTAAGTAACTTGTCTGTGCAGTGTATTCAATTGAATATAGGTTTAAAAGGATTTGCAAATGATTGTATTCTGTTTTTATTTACGATTTACACAACGTGCCAACTTCACTGGTTTTGTACATTTTGCACGATGGCACAGTGGTTAGCACTGCTGCCTCACAGCAAGAAGTTTGTGGGTTCAAATCCGGCCTGGGGCCTTTCTGTGTGGCATTTGCATGTTCTCCCCGTATTCGCGTGAGTTTGGTACTCCGGTTTCCCCCACCCACAAAAACATGCATCGTAGGAACACTCCAACCAGTACCCCTGACCAAGGAACTGGCTTTTGAACTGAAGTTGGTCCCCGGGCGCTGCTCTGTGGCTGCCCACTATAGGATGGGTCAAAAGCAGAGGACAAATTACCCCACGGGGTTCAATAAAGTATATCTTAAACAAATTTTTTGCGGCACAGTCCACATTGAGATTCAATACAAAGACGCAAATACACGCATTATGGGGGCATTAAGCAGCTATCACGCCGGATGCAAAACTAATTTATTGCGTGACAGATTAGCTACATTGAAAGTCAATAAATGACGTGAATATACGCGTTATGGGCGCGTTAAGCAGCTTTCACACTGGACGCGAAACTAATTTTTCGCGAGACAGGTTACATTCAAAGTCATGACCGCTTTATCAGCCCGTATTAGCCAGTCAGATTGAAGCAAGGCAAATCACTTAATGTTTGATGCATCATTAAAAAAAATATGAGGGAGGCCAGATCAAATCTGGCTTCCAACCAATCACAAACTGTTACGTAAAAAAGACACACACTGATTCAACTGTCCCGCCAGGCACCAGCTAGCCCACACAGAAAGTATAGCCATTTAAGTCAGTGAATGGATGGTGACACGGACCTTGAGTGTCTTCTAAAAAATTACTTCACAAAACTTCCTTTTGAGGTTCAACTAAAAGTCAAGCGGGACGGTAGGCCGACCCCAAAGCTCAGTTTAACTAAGGGGAGAGCTGATGGAAAAGTTCGCTCTATTTGTGAAGCTAACTATGCTTGAAACGAGTGGCTAACAGGAAGTGCCAAGCTTAACCGGCTTCTCTGCTGGCCATGTCTCCTATGGCCCGCCGTGGCCTTTCTGATGACCGAGTTGTTGTCACATATTTGTTATGTGATGCATAAAATGTGGTGTTTTATTCTTTATTATTCTTGTCGTGTCAAGTGGATTTCAGAGCATGATGGCTAAGCTGTGCTGTTTTTTTTATACTCTCAATCCTTACCGAGACTGCATTTAGGTCCGCTGACATCAGCTGCACTATATAAACACATATAAACCTTTGTAACTATGTGTTTTATATTTAGTTTATGTAATTCAGACATTGTGCACGGGTTGTGCATTCGTGTTGAGTGTGTTTTTGGATGGATGAATATTGGCCATCCTTGTGATTTAATTTCAGTTGCGAGGCTGCCACATATAACATTGTTACTTCTAATGTTGGTGGAAGGGGTTTGCCTGTGTTTCTGTACAATAGTCCACGGCTATCTTGCAAATGCTTTTGTTGCCAATTAATTAAATATGAGTCAGAGAGAAGCATTGTCCACAAAACAGAACTTCATTAATACTGTCCATGAAAGCAATGGCTAACATGTTTTTGTCATATATATCTTGTCATAATTGCCGTCTGATCACTATGTGTTTAGCTTTCTGCTGTAATAAAGCTACGAGACGTTTACTAGCTCTGCATGGGCTTCCTCTAACTGATCACTTACTACTGTGTGCCAGAGCCATAAGCACGCGCACAGCCCGAAGTGCACATCCACAGCTCTCCCTCGCGCTTTCACTCTCTCTCACACACGCGGTCCTCTTTTTAAACCTCTTTTTTTCACTAAAATGAATGAGAAGTTAGTAGAATAAAGGTACTGTAACAGTAGGCTAATGTGTTTGCATGAAAATAAAACATAAACACTGAATTAAATTCGTTGTTCATTCTGGCTTCCTCAGTAATTTTTGTCACGGGCCGCCACTGGTTTGTCAATGTCCTCAATATCTGCAGCAATGTCCTATTCATTTGTTCCACCTGTCCATTTCCCATTGGATGGTAGGGGGTTGTTCTAAAACCAGCAACACCACTGATTTTTCTCAACTGAGTGAATAATTGGCTCTGAAATTCTCCACCTTGGTCATGATGGATTCGAGAAGGGAAGCCATACTTCAGGGCAAAGTCATTGAAAATAATATTTGCAACTGTTTTACCTGACTTGGATGTGGTAGCATATGCTTGGGTGAAGCGCGTAAAATGGTCAACAATGACCAGTATGTATTCATATCCACCCTCACACTTTTCAAGATGGAGGAAATCAATTGACAACAGTTCGAAAGGTAGTGTTGTTACGATGCTGGTCAAAGGGGCTCTAGCATCATGACAGGGTTTCTTTTGCTTAACACAACTACACCTTTTGGTCACATACTGCTCTATTTCCGACTGCTGATACGGCCAAAAGAAGCGGTCACGTATCAATGATACGGTTCGGTCAACTCCCTGATGCCTCATATTATTGTGCAATTCTTGAAACACAGTCACCTTGTATATGTCTGGTAGAACTAGCCGTTTTTTGGCGGCTGAAGTCCTGTGCAGAAGGCCATTGTCATTTTTAGCTGATGGCTTGTGGCCAGGAAATTTTCACTTCAACACAGGACCAATGGAAGAGTCAGATTTTTGCGCTTCTCTCAGTTGCTCAGTCGGTATGGGGGCAATTGGCAAAGTAACTGTCCCAGTTTCAGCTGACATAGGCCGAGCTGTGAGGGCAAGTGTCCAAGCTACATCGGACTCCTCCTGCACCTCAATGTTTTGAATGGTGATTCCAATAACAGCAGATGACAACTCGTCAGTACACTCCTCCTTTAATGACTCTACATCAAGGGGCATTCTAGATAAAGCACTGTTCTCTTGACCTGGTCGGTACTTTATTGTAAAGTGGAAATCTGCTAATTCTGCAACCCACCTACAGGTGGTTGCGTTCAGTTTCACAGTTGACAAGACATAGGTTAGCAGGTTGTTATCACTAAACACCTTAAAGGTTGGGGCATAATACAAATAGTCGCAAAACTTTTCAGTGATTGACCATTTCAATGCTAAAAATTCTAGCTTACCCGAGTGGAGATGGTAATTCTTCTCAGCTGCAGCTAAGGTGCGGGAGCCATAGCCAATAGCGGCTTGGGCACTGACATGTATGTGCATTTTACTGGCTCAAGATCTTTAAGAGCAATGCTCATTTGCAACTTTTTGATACAGCCAATATGGCACTCTTCCCTAAGCATTCATTTTACTATCTGTCTCTGGTCTTCATTCAGGTGGCTCAAATCAATATGTGGATCCCACACGCCATCTGTTGCTTCAGCCCGGTCCGCTGACTGCATACACATCTGATTGATCGTAGCTGCGGTAACAACGTCCTCACAGACCTGTGCAGGTAAAACTGTCATGACAGGTTGTACTGTGCCAACCAGGGTGCGCCCTGCTAAGACAATGCCATGGTCAGTTGGGTTGAAGACATCAATGGTGATAATTGGGAGAGTCCCGTTTGTTATATTTACAAGAGTATCACAAAACTGAAGATCTTTTGGCCACTCAGGGTTCAGAACTGGTTCAAATATCAGTGTCATATTCTCTTTGAATGGCTGTGCGGATACACGACACGCTATTTGAATGGTGCTGTGTTTTGGAACAACCGTTCCATCCCTCTTTGTTTTAGCTGCATATTCACACATCTGATCTGCACCCACAGCCTCAATAAACGCCCTCACCTTATTCCTTTTGAGGCTCGAGAAAGCTGTCCTCACCATGTCAACCTGTTTGGTTTTCTCTGTTTTGGTCAAAATGTGCTCAATGACATTGAAGCCTATTATTGGGTGGGACAGACATCGACCTTTCATCACAAGTACAGGGATGATGAGTTCTTTCGCTCGGTCCATTTCCGAGGCCATTCTAAAAGTAGTTTCAATCCACCCTAGGTATGGCATGTTAGTTCCGTTTGCCGCTGTCACAGTAAAACAATCAGCTGAGTCTAAAATCTCAGACACGTCTCTCAATTGTGCAGATGGCAAGTTTTCCTCTCTGCCTCGCTCATTAATCACACAGACCTGCGAACCTGTGTCCCATAAGGCTTGCATTCTACGGCCATGCAAATAACACTCAACAGGACACTGACGGCCAACTAGAGAAGTCAATTTACGGGGGTGGTTAGCATGAACTAGCAATGGTGTGCTTGGAGCATCTTTGTCGTTACATAATGTCCTTCCACGTTCATTTGACAGATAAGCTCAAGTTCTTTTTTTATCAGGCCAGTGCTGTTTTTGACACGCCTTGGAGCAATACAGTATTTTTTTCACACGATGAGAATTGCTAAAACCTTTCGCATGAATTTACACAGCTGCAATTCGCACATCTTTGGGACCCTATACCAGCTAAAGTTAACATCCGTCCCGCGATAGTAACCACTCCCCGTTTAAAGGGGCCTCTCTGTTTAATTTACGGTTTAATTCCTCTGATTTTGCACCCTGCTTGGAAATGCTCACAACTCCCACATCGGTAGCAATGTGTACAACGTTCATCAATACCTCTCTGCTGGTAGATGAAACATCGCCTCGGGGCTAGGATAAAGCTGTTGGACTGCGGGTTAGGCCCTGGAAGCTGCATTGGCGCGGGGGTCTGTGGCACGCAGGGTGGTGGCACAGAATTGGGCCGATTTAATGTCTCTTTAATTTGAGCTCTCTCTATTCTGAGGTTCTTCAAGGAGGCTACATCAGTTCTCAGTTCTTTCAGCTCAGACATCAGCTCAGGGGATACTTTTGGTGTGATTTCCTTCACAGAACGCTTGGGGAGCTCAGTGTCCCCTGGTTGAACAATATTCACAGCTGTGGTAGACTGTGCAGCATTGAGTCTCCTTTTATTCTTTATTTCAGCCTCATTCGCGCATGCAACATTTAACCTCTCTAACAGTAACTCATCGGGGGTCTTAGTGTCCAAAAGATGAGGCTACATGTCAATCTTAATACTATCATTCTGAAGCCCGGTGAGCACTGTGTGTAAAAACATGCTCTGGACTAAAGCCAGATCGTATTTCAGCCCCGATTCTGCCTCTTGGGATGCAAACAGCACCTTCTGCTTAAGATCCGAGATGCGCATGAGGAAACTCTGCAGAGTTTCTTTGCTATGCTGCGCCTCAGATGCAAGCTGTTTATACAACTCTGTTGCACTCTTTTCCTGAAAGTGGGAAGAGTTAATGACTGTTTCCCCTCAAGGTAGCTACGTAGCTGTAAGCCTGGAGAGATGGCTCTAACCACAGCATCTACGATCTCTATTTCTGGGTATCCTCGATTCAGACCATTTTCAAATTGGTGAGCCAAACTGGAAGAAGTTAACTTATTCTTTTGGCCTGGCTCACCTATTTTACCAGAGATTTTAAAATCTTTGCGCCGGGGGGGGGGGCTTACTAGCTGTGGCTGAATGGTCACTTGGGGATCGTCGACAGCTCGGAGCTGACGTTGAATATCCCGGTTAGTATTCACATTGGTCAAATGTTTGATTTCCACTTTTCTTTGCCTCACTGCAGTTACTAATTCCTCCAATTCGGTCTGTAATTTCTCCCTTTCCCTATCCCGTACCAGTTCCACTGGTTCACTTTCAACACCAGTGATAAGTTCAGTGAGTTTGTCCCTCAAAAACAACAGTTCTGCCATTCCCCCATTCTCTAATTGTGCCATCTCATTCCTCTCCAAGTGCTTCACAATATGAGTGATTAAAAATATTCGAGACTTGCCTGTTACATTTTGTCTTTGTTTGCCTGTTATTCCAAGAAAATCACAAATTTCTAATAGATTGTCTTTAGTTATGGTATACAACTCTCAAACCACCTCTTCCTGGAGGTCTTCCACAGCCATCGTGGCCATTTTACGGCGGAACAAAAAGGAGCGTTACTGAGAACTGGCTTTACGCTGAATGGTCTTTGCTAGACTTGGTGATCTCTGACTGGCCCCAAGTATTAAGCATTTAACCCTTAGCCTCTTGCTCTCCCTGATTTAGTAATGCCATCCTCGCTGTTGCCTGCTGAGTAGCAGTTTGGGGAAATAGCTGTTTCAGAAGTCCTCTGTCTGGTTGTGGGCAGCGAGCATCCGAACAACTATCCCAGCGGTGCCTCCAAAATGTAGTCCCCCTGAAAAGGGGGGAAAAGAATTACATTGGACACAAGCAGTGTTTCCTCATCAGAAGCTTTATCTGGAATCATTTAAAAGAAAACAAAAATTTACTTTTAGCATATCACAATTTTATCTTTAAGATTATTTCCCTAAATTTTCTAATTTAGAATTTATTCCCATACTTTTCTTTTCTTCATCTTAAATGATCTATACATTTCAAAAGCCTCAGTATCAAATTAGCAAAACAGATAAGCAGAATATTAAATCACAGGAGCTATCAGTGATAGCAGACAACTGCATGCGCATAAAGGGATTTAGCAATAGCACCCCAAAGAACACACGGTGGAAACAACTGCACACATCGATTAAGCAGTATCATTAAAAGTACACGTGGTGGCCTTCCAAGGATTAGCTAGCCACCATGTGCTCACGTGCACTCAGGCATAGCATTTGGTATCCAAAACGACACAGGAAAATAAAGCACATGCAAATTTCTCACTATTACAGTGATTAACATGTTTAAAGACAAAATCGGCGTTAAAATGGTTTAACACGGCGACAATGAAGGCACTTTGCGAATACATCTACTGAGTTCATTAAATGTGTACTATAACTTTGTATGCGCAAGTTGTACAGGTAACTGAGCTAGCACGTTTTGCTATTGCTACCAAAGCTAGCGTATGCTCACGGTTTACATATGTGGCCACATTCATTTAGTTTTACGAACATCATGCATTTTACCTTTGTTCAAGCTGATAAATGGTAAGTACGGCCTCATATTCATATTTTCGTTTTATTAACAATGGATAGCAAGTTACATACCTGAAAAAGGGGGGAAAGAATTACATTCGACACAAGCAGTGTTTCCTCATCAGAAGCTTAATCTGGAATGAGGCAAAAGACCATAATCCCCCTCTAGTGTATCAACGAAGGCATAAGCAATCGATCCAAAATGTTGTAATGAAGGCTCACTTATGAATTGCCGAAAAACGGTAAAATGCACGTTTTGTTAACCTTATGCCAGCGATGAATTTAAAAAAATTGAACATGAATTACATGCATTCAAACGTAACTTAGAAGTCTAGCCTTGAGCTGTCACTGCATTTAAAAAAATGCATTATTTCCACTTGTCACATATTACGTTCATGACATAACCGGAGCTCTCTCTAGCTCTCGTGCACTATCCATAATGCGCCCATTCTCCACAAGCAAACACTGGTCATTCCGAAGCATTAAGTAAACCATTACCATGGGCAATTTCCAAAAAGGCCGTTTAGCCTGGAGCTTTCGCCCCTCCGTCATATACCAGCCCAAAAGCTGTTCGTTTCTCCACGCTAACGACACACCACAGTTACGCACATGAACCAGCAGGTCCTAATACACACCGAAGCTGTCCATAAGTTGTAAGTCCACTTCTTTCCGCTCCTCACTGTCCATGTTTCCCTCTAAACTCAGACCCCCGGATTTCTATGGTCTGCGGTCTACACCTGGGTATGTCGACCCGTTCTACAAATGTGTCTATATGGGGTAGATTCTAGCTTTCACTGCATCCTAGCTACAGAGTAGAAAACCGCTGGACTCGCCACTGCCGCCGTAGCAAACTGTAGCCGATAGCAAGTTCCAGCTTGAGCTGCCAGACTTTCGGACTACGGCATCTACTTTTTCCGCTTTTTATTATCCCCCGCCAGGAAGAGTGAGGGGGATATAGGTTTGAGCTCCGTGCGTACGACCAAAAAAAAATTTGGCGGGGGATGTTGCTGACCATGTACTTATTAGAACAAGTTCATTTCAATTGATCTATGTTTAAGTAGCCTTAGATTTCTGAATTTCCCCGCTGATTCTTTATCAGAGAGCAGCCGTGTCCCACGTTTCACTCTGGGGAGGTGGACCCAGAAAATTGTGTTCTGCAGTCTCTCCTGCCCAACTCTGCCCTCCACAGAGCTGGCCAGTCAGAAGAAAGTGGGCATACGGGGAGAGGGGGCCATAGCGGAAGAGCCACCCCAATGAGGCGTTTCAGGCAGAGACGACAATGGACTACAAATGGGGTTGTTTGAGGATGACAGTATAATGTGAGGAAAAAAGCTACCAGATGGCAGTATTGACATTTTTTTTTTGTTAATCCCAGTTTGGAGCTAGATTTTTGGCATGTCCTGGGCATGCCTCAGAGGGGAAAGTCCTAGAGAATTGAAAAAAAGTCTGGAAGGTGGGAGGGGGCTGGAAAAGAGTATATTCAGAGAAAAATTTAGAGAGTAAAGCAGTAGGAGAAATTTCAAGGAGAAATAGTGGAAGGATACATTTGACCAGACCTGTCACTCTGATCAAGACCTGTGAAGGTCTTTTTGTGGATTTTTGCCTGTGTTGGAGCATTTTCCTGGCCCAGGACATCGCAAGATAGCAACCCCATCTCCATTACCAAGGGACTGTAAATATCTAATTTTTTTATAGTTCAATCTTGGTCAGTTTTTTGTCAAATTAAGTCTGTTTAAGTTTTAAAATTTTGTCTGTCATCCCTTGCTGTTCGATATGTCATTATAAATTGGGGTCATAACAAATTGGGGCTCGTCCGGGAGAGACCACTATGAGTCATTTCTTGAAAATCTAACATTTCAAATTGTGAAATTATTTTTTGAATTTTCCTAGATATATATAGACAGATCAACAGCAATGGATGATTTGTTGGCATCACCAACCGTAGAGGTTCTGAAGTCTTTTGAAAAGACAGAACTGCTAGAAACATGCAGACTGTTAGAGCTGACAGATGTAAAACCAGCCATGCGAAAAGCAAGACTGGCTAGAGAGATTGTTGAATATTACATTGATGAAAATGTGTTTGCATCAGGAGATCTAGAACAGTTTCCAGTGGAAAATCCAAATGTAGAAATGGAATTTAAATTAAAACTGCTCAAGATTGAAAGAGTGGAAAAAGAAAGAGAATTTGAGAGAGCAGAAAGAGAGAAGGAAAGATAATTTGAGAGAAAGAGGAAAAAGCAGAAAGAGAGAGACCGAGACAGACAGATTTCGATTTACAGAAGTTAGACAGAGAAGAAAGGCTCCAAATGGACCAACTAAAAATCAAAATGGAAGCTGAAAACAAATTTCATGCTAGCCAGGAGGTAAAACTGGTGCCTCCACTCTCAGAAAAGGAGGTTGATAAGTATTTCCAGTGCTTCGAGAAGGTAGCTAAGAGTTGTCAGTGGCTAAAAGAACACTGGTCCCTGATGTTGCAAATTGTCCTCAAGGGTAAAGCTCAACAAGCCTATTCGGCTTTGTCGGCAGATGATTCCTCTGATTATGAGGTTGTCAAAAATGTTATTTTGACAGCTTTTGAGTTGGTTCCAGAGGCTTACCGACAGAAATTCAGAGGTCTGAAGAAATCTGACAGTCAGACTTATGTGGAATTTGCTAACGAGAAGGTTTGCTTTGAATGCTGGTGTACTTCTATGGAGGTCAAGGATGATTTCAACTCACTAAAAGAGATGGTGTTAGTTGAAGACTTCAAGAACTGTGTTAAGGATGATATTAAGACCTACCTTAATGAGAAGCAAGCACTGAATTTGCAATCAGCTGCCAAATTAGCAGACGAATATGTTCTCACACATAAGTCCAAATTTCAGTCCAGCAGTAACAATAGATGGTTCCAATTTCAGAAGAAAGGTAACGGTGATACCCAAGATTCCTCACCCAAAGGCAAAGACAAATCTGGTGATGGTGCTTAGAAATCCAGTCACAGGTCTGATCAAAGTGTGAAAGCTGACAGTGACAAAAGTGGTCTAGTTTGCAATTATTGCAAGAAATCTGGTCATGTTACAACTAACTGTTGGTTCCTTAAAGCTAAGAAAGAAAAAGAAAAGTATACCAAACCCAATGCCTTTTTGAAGACAAGGTTTGAAACCCCTGTAGTAGATGACCGATCTGCTAAATTGCCTGCTCCTTGTGGGGCTAAGAATCCTGATACTGCTGACTTTGTGAGGGAGGAATTACTTCCATTTGTGTCAGAGGGATTTGTTGCTCTGAATGAGCATTCTCCTCCTGTACCCATAAATATCCTAGGGGATACCAGAGCTTCTCAGTCACTTTTGTCGATGGACTCCTTGGAATTACGTGATGAGACAGCTTCTGGGGATTTCATACTTGTACAAGGTATTGAAGGGAGGACTGTATCTGTACCCCTGCAGTCAGATTTAGTCACAGGACAGGTAAAGGTGGGACTTATGTCAAGTCTACCTATCAAGGGTGTTTCTCTATTGCTAGGCATATAGACAATTGCTTGTCTCTGTCCAGAAAGCAGGTTGATTCAGGAGCAAACCAATGATCCTGAAATTTGTGTACTATAGAAGAAAGCCCTTCCTGATGAAGAAATAGATGCAGTTTCAGTCGAATATTATCTCAAGGAGGGAGTGTTGATGCGGAAGTGGCGCCCTCCTGATTTCCCTGCCAATGCAGATAGGGCAGTGGTCAAGCAAATTGTTGTTCCGCAGGTCTACAGGAATGAGATCTTAACAATCAGTGGCGTGCACAGACATTATGGGGGGCAAGTGCTCAGGGGGGAGGGGGAGGGCACTTTTTTGCACACGTGGAACATGCTATTATAGTGTGAGATTAAAAAAATAAAATAAACATTACATGCACATGTTCAATGCAATTCATGACTACTGTCATTCATCAAAAGAAGGCACAAGGGTAGCCTTTATGGGGATATTTTTCTCTCAGGCAATGGGGAACTGCCTGATTCTTCTTTGTGTTCATTTATGTTGCCTAACAAAACCTACACAAAAAAAAAAACGTTCGGATTTGCAAAGTCGACCGACATTGTTTGTGGTGGTTGTTCTCACGTTATCTATCATAGTTTGGGCTATAGCATTAAACTAGCTAATCAGGTGACCAGTCGGCTAAAAAATGCTCAGTTGTTTGGTGCTGTATGAGCAGTGGCGTACCGTCAGATGCCAGGAAGGCCTTCAGTTACATCACCCTTTCCCGGATAATTGCTCTTAAACTGTTTGCGATCAGGTTTGATTGATTAACAATCAAACAGTTAATTAACAGAATGGCCACCACCAATGCGTGACACGTGATGATTAAGAAATGCTAATTACAAAGCGATTGCCTGTTGGCTATGTTGATATAATTGATATGAATCCGCAAGGATGACGATCTGCAAAAAATCCGAAACTTTCGCGGACTTCACAGCAATTATTTCCGTCTTCACTCAGCTGTGCTACTACGCACTTTGGCTGTCACATTCAGAGTATATAGAACGGATTCTCTTGGCTAATTGCTCAATGAACATCGCTAATTAATTTACGCAAATTCAGAAATTATAAAGATGTAGGATATTTTTTCCGTAGCCATTGGTGTGCGGAAGTAAGTTAAACGCCGAATAATTTTGTAGTGCAATGTATAACACAGCTTTCAAAAACAAGTAAGATTCTCGTCGGTTCCTCCAATCAGTCTGAGCAACGGTTGCTAATCGGGGAGGTAAACTGCGAGAGGTGTCTGTCATTAAGAAGTGAAAGGTGAGGTTATTGCTGGCCCTGTGTTTCTGCCGACGGACCGTCACTGTGTATGAGACATGCTACTGCACAACAAAATGATTACAGGTTGGGCTTGGAGGGAAAATTGTACGATTTCACTTGATCTGTGTGTTACCTGGCTGGCGGGGCACAAGACTGTAGCTACCAGTCGCTCAGCTGATATGCTCCTGCAGCACATCTATATGCACTGTGCGCGTGTTCATGTGACAAAGGAAGAGAGGTTGGAAGTGCATGAGGAGGTTGCATGCCCATTTCGGGGCATTTTTTTCAGTAGTTTTTAATCACACAGCTTTTCTTAAAGATCATTTCAACATTGGCCCCACTAAAGTGTTATTAATAATAATAATAATAATAATAAATATAATCATTAAAAAAAAAAACGAAATTTCAAAAGAGCACTTTCATTGATGAAGGGCAAAGGGGCAAGTGCTGTAGTACCACCTAGCGTCTATTTGTGCACACCACTGTTAACAATGGCTCATAGTTTGCCTTTAGGAGGTCATCTTGGTGTTAACAAGACTGTTGACAAGATCATGTAACACTTCTTCTGGCCTGGTCTTTGGAAAGATGTTTCCAACTTTTGTAAAACCTGTCACACTTGTCAGATAGGTGGAAAACACCAGTTAGCTCCACCTGTTGCTCCATTGCAGCCTATCCCAGCATTTGGGTCATCGTTGATTGTGTTGGTCCATTACCCAAGACTAGATCTGGAAATCAGTACTTGTTGACAATCATGTGTGCATCTACCAGATTCCCTGAAGCCATACCTCCACGCAACATCAAAGCAACTGCAATCTTGAAGGCTTTAATAAAGTGCTTCACGTTGTTTGGCCTTCCCAGGGAAATTCAGTCAGACTAAGGTAGCAATTTCACTTCCGGATTGTTTCAGCAGGTTGTGTATGACCTAGGTGCGAAGCAGATTCTTTCCAGTGCCTATCATTCAGTGAGTCAGAGTGCTTTAGAACGTTTTCATTCCATGCATTTCTCCATTTTGTGCAATGCGAAATAATTTCTCACTTTCACGTTCCATATGTTTTACAAATTTTTTCGCTTCGTGTATACAGGGTGTTTGAAAAAAAAGTATACCCAAATAAAATCATCATTTTTTATGAAAAAAACTTAATTTTTTAAGTGTAATATGTTGTTGGAAAGGGCTGATTGAGCTCCTTCCAACGATGCCTAAAACATGCTCTCATTTCCACGGGTGAATGAGCAGCAATGCATCTTTTGAGGGGCACCCAGATCCTTACTGTTCCAAATGTTGTGTTCTACATTACGAAGAGTTTGGAAGAGAAATTAAACAAAAAGATTGATGAAGATTTCTCATTTATTCAGTGAAATGTTCCCCAGAGTACATTCATGGCCCTGGCCCCTCAACATGACCGCCCTCCCTATTAATGCATAGCTGGCATCGTCTGCCCATGTCGTGGACAGCTCGTTGGATCATTTGGTGATCATGGTGCAAGGAATCAACCGCCTGTGTTCTGCCTTAAATCATCCAGGTTTTCTGGAGGTGTGGTGAAAACCTTATTTTTCAGATACCCCCTGTGATTTCTTCCTGTGGGGTTAAGATCTGGGGATTCCTGTGGGGTTATCTGAAAGATAAGGTTTTCACCACACCTCGATTGTAGTTGTGGTACTCAATTTTTTATCGTGGCCGGCTCTGCGTAATTTAAGATAGCCTTTTAAGGCATTTTTTGCCTGTGTCCCAACTTTTTTGAGACCTGTTGGAGCCAGAAAATTTGAAAGAAGCTCATTTTGTGGATAAAAGTGTAAAATGTCTCAGTTTAAACATTTGAAATGTTATCTGTGTTCTGTTGTGAGTAACATTGGCTCATGTGATCTGAAAGTCATTGCTTTTTGATTTTATTCACAATTTACACTTCGTCCCAACTAATTCGGAATTGGGGTTGTACATCTACTCGATCTTCTTCTCATGCGTAACTCTTGCATTTTTTAGGACTCGCAGCTATTATCCTCGTTCAGATGAAAATCAGCCACACCGTCGAATCTACCTGGATCACTCCCGTTGATCTCAGATGCTGCTCAAGAACATTAGATGTTCCGATTTCATAAACTCACGTTTCCACCTACAAAAAACCTGGTTCTAATAAAGGCTGTACCACAAATAATGAGTATGTATGTTCAGTGTTTGTTCGGATCATGCACAAAAAAGTTATAATTTTGGATCTCATCTGTCATATTGCAGCACTGATTACTAAAACCCCACAAGTCAAGTGTGACTTATGGGGTTTTAGTACTAGGTGCTTCAATCGCTGAAAAGTTTTGTCATCAAGTATGAAGGTCTGTAACTAATGTAAGAATAAAGAATGGTTCGTTAATCGTTTGCTTAGCAGTGTTTGAACTGAATTTATGTAGTGCTGTAGGTGCACTCATATGGACATTACGTTAGATGCTACTCAGCTGACACATTATGCATAGTGCATCTAAATGGACTAATGTGAATTGGTGCTATTCAAAGTAATGGAAATACACAAGTCAGTTCATAGATATATCCATATCATTTTAATCCGAAAAATTAAGGTGAGTGTTTGCGGGGTACATGGTTCTAGGATATCACAACAGCGGCCTAAGCTTACTATACATTTTGCCGCGCTACATAATGAAGTGTGGCAATTGAGTATATTACGGCCATTCATCAATTAAAATAAAATGGCGAAAATATTAGCACCTTAACGCCAGCTCACTTTACCGACTTGGCTGCGTCTATAATGTTGATCACAGACGGACAGCAAGGACTGACCATTGTTCCACCCGCTCAGTTTGGATCATGCACAAAAAATAGTTATCATTTTGGATCTCATCTGTCAAATTGCTGAAAAGTTTTGTCATCATGTATGAAGCTCTGTAAGTAATTTAACAATGAAAAATGGTTAATAAATAGTTCACTAAAATGGTGTTTGAATTGAATTTATGTAGTGCTATAAATGCACTCATATGGATATTACGTTAGATGCTACTCAGCTGGCACGATGCACAATGCATCAAAATAGAGCAATGTGAATTTGTGCTGTTCAAAGTAATGGATATATACAACTCAGCTCATGGATATATCCATATCATTTTAATATGAAAAAGTAAGGTGAGTGCTGGCTGCGTACATGGTTCTAGTCACAACAGCAACCTTAGCTTACAATACATTTTGCTGCGCTACATGAAGTGTGGCAATCGAGTTGCTACATGTTACGGCCATTTATCAATTATAGTAAAATGGCAAAAATATACTGAGCAACAAAAGAAACGCAAGTTAGCTAGTAAGTTAATGTGCTCTTATGGTCAATCAAAGTGACCGCAAAACATAGAAAACTGATGAAACAAGTGTAAATGTGCACACGCTAGTAATAAATTTGGGCTGCTTGAGTTAGCCCACTGGTCCTTTAAAGATAGCCTCTCTGGTGTTAGTGCTGGTGATTTGAATTTCTATATGATTCCACAGAAGCTACCCACTGAGGAACGCAAGTACAGAAGTGGACTGCCTGCTTGCCCACTGCACAGAGCCAGCAACCCTTATTAGTGGTATTTAACCTGCTACGGACCCAGAAACATCTTATAAGCAATCACATCAACATCTGGGTCGTCAATCTGGGCTGCATTACAACAAGCATGACAGACCCCGGGTATAGCCTCGAGGACCTCGCGGTTCTGATCAGCCCAGATCTGCTCGCAATTCGTAAATTTGATTTTCTATGATAATTACACGCAAACTTATTTTCCGGTCTGTCTTTAATTGCGTTTCTTTGGTGCTCAATATATTTGCATCGTCACGTCACCAGCTCACTTTACCGACATGGCTACGTCTTTTATGTTGAACACAGACAGACGGCAAGGAATGCCCATTGCTCTACCACTCACATCCGCTGCAGTGCTAAATTCGGAGGATACGAGAAAGTGCTTACATATGAGGACCCGTTGGTGTTCGCATAGCCTGAATATAAATAAAACATTTTGTCTTTGCTGAGAAACGAGGCATCAATGATTTAAAAGAGAAAAATAAACTGTTTCGGTATTGATAATTTGTGGGTGTCAAAAAAGTGTATTCACGGATTTATCAGCATTTCTTTTTGGCCCCCATGGCATCACGTGACCTGCAATATCAAGGTTCACCGCTACGCCTATGTCGGCGTGTGTTTCAGCTTTCGTTGTTTGTCCAGTTTTCCTTATAGATCCATATGCCCTCCAAGCTTTGATATTGCCCAGAATGCTTTTCTCACTCTCCCTCGGTCAAAATTTTAATCTATTTAACCTTAATAAGCAAGTTTCTTCAAATGAATGAGGATTGTAATGTATTATCAAATGTATTATTAACAGAAGAATTACTATATTGATCTATTGCTGAATTGTTGTATTTATTACATATCTGAATATATTACTAATCAAGCATTATATATCCGAATGTATTAATAATCAAGCTTAAACTGATATTAACTGAAACACTGTATTAATCTAAAAGCAATGTGAATCTGAGGGAATGGTACTGTTTTTCCTGGGACGTTCTGTATCTCATATTGAAAGAATGCAGGAGCTTGCAATCAGTGAAAGGGGCCGTATACTAAATTTAGACTGTACACCAGCTTCATGTCTTGTGAGACCCAGCTGTGGCTATTAATTTATTGGCCCATTCTAAAATAAAAATTGGGGATTAGCAAGTACGAATCCTCCTGTTGTTTTTGAGGGCTCCAACTCTCTGAGAGAAGACGTTATAAGGGTCAGAGATGGGTTATGTTCCTTGGTAAAATATCTTGTGATTTGTGGGGGGGAGGTAGCCGCGTGGCTCTCATGAGTTTGGAAATCCCCGGTTGGGTAGAGTTCATGCATATTTTTAGACTGAGGGAGTTTTGCAGCTGGAGATCATAAAGGATCGGAAGATTGACAACAAAGGGACAACGAGCTATAAAGATGGGGACTTGGAAGAGTTCTGGGCTGCTGCTCTCTCTCTCAGCCCTCTGGTCCTCTCTACAACCAGTGCTTCTGTTTATCTGACTATTCTTCTTTCCAATTCTTTGCTAAAGATCATCAGTTGTGTATGGTTTCTGTATTCTTTGATGGTTTGAAGCCTATCTTTCATTTGTCTGTATTTGTGCACATGAATTTACCTTATTGTACTGTTTTACCTTCTGTATCATCTGATGGTTTGATTCATATTGCCTTTGATGCTTGTTGCTTTTATTTGATTATATGCATATGATTTCTCTTGATTATGTATTGACTTACTTTCTGATTAAATGATGAAAAACATAATCGCAAATTTAAACGGTGTTTTGGGTCCTTCATTTAAGGTCAATTCCAATCAGTGAGAATTCCTCAACAGTCCGCCATTTTTTTCTGCTGGCAAAAGGGAAAATTGTGGCAGGGAATCTTACAAATGTAAGAATTGTGTACGAGTAGTGTTTAATTTATGGCAGAGTTATATGCAAATAGCGAAATTTGGGGGTGAGGGGCATCGGTTTCACATTATTTTTTAAGCCTTTGACTTTATGTTCATTTTTCCTGTAGCTAGCCCATTGCATCCGGGAGGACTGCTGCGGAGCTAAAAGCCGCTTTCACACCGGGCACAAGTCAATGCAAAGACGCGAATGCACGCAAAACACGTATTTGCTTCTTTGCATTGACTATGTCGTGCAAAAAATTCGTTTCGCGTCTGGGGTGAAAGCAGCTTAATTTTCCCATACAACAGTCGCAAGTGCCTCAGCAATCAAACAAGCACGCCGTCTTCTACTTGCCATAAACATGTGATACGCTTCCGCGTGAACTGTAAAGCGTGAAACGTACAGGCAACTAACTCAGTCGGCTCCATGGTAACATAAACTTCCCGTTGGCTTGTTGACAAACGTCGAAGTGCGGAAGAAACGCAGCGAGGATTATTCCAATACGATTTCCCACAACCCTCCCCCGAAGCAGAGCCATGGCTCTGCCCCTAAGTCCCCGCTATTGCCCTCCCTCGCTCGGGAAGGGCTTACTCGCCAGCTACGTCATTCGGAGGTCTCACTCGAGTGGAGGGAAGAAGTGAAGGGAGTATCTTATTTCGGCCTGGAACGCAGCTCTGTTATGGGATATTGTTACGTCACCCGGAGGTATGATTTCAAGAGGGGCTATGGTACGTCATAAGGATATCTGATTACAAATGGGCCTGTAAATTTTGCACCCGGCACTTCATTGTTGGAACGTCTGACTTGTCGTTTAGCAAGATCAGGTTGCAAAAGTAACGAGCATTCAAAAATTACATCAGACTACTCCGCTCTGTTTTTCAAGTTCAACATGCACAGGCCGAGAAGCGATTGGGATCAATCCACGCAAATAATCCGACCCATGTCTGCTTCCGGAGATGAGAGAGACGGAGCACCCAGCGAAGGATGCCGATGTGTCATTTATGCCCAACTGATTTACCCCTCCCGACATGACATCTTCCGCTACCCGCGCCAGAGCCTGGAGCAATTATCGAGGACCCGAGGATTCAGGACCTTCGAAATCAGTGTTATCCGAACTATTCTTTGGCAGATACTCAAATCAGATTTGTTTGAAGTGAAAGAAAAGGGAATCGTTCACGGTGACATCTGTATGAGAAACATAATCCTGCTTAATCATGAAACCCTGCCCTTCCGAGTGAAGCTAGCAATGGTCAATAATGCTCAGTGGGAACCATTCGTCCCTTTAGAGAGCTTCAAAAAATCCAGGTAAGGCGCAGTTCGGTAATCCATGTATGTATCGTCATTTTAAGTCGAGACACTGCTAAGATAAAGCTGTCGATGCTTTTAGAGTACTCGGTCACAGGACCCCGTATGTATTCTGGTTGAGCTGTGTCATGATTACTGCGCAAGTTCCGAGCTTGGAAAACTGGCAAAAAATCGAACTGAACCCGCGGTACAGCAAGTCAAAATTCCAATTGCATCATTCTATCCTTGCTGATCCGTCATCGTTTCGGATCGTATTTAAGTTGCTTCGGGCCTTTCGCTTTTTACGTTAAGGAGATTTTTTTATGGAAATGAGATGATATGAAGAATGCAGGCTGAATTGTGAACCGCCAATGCATATGATAGAACACTCTTCTATGATGTTAATAGGTGGTTGGAAAACCTGGGGCATATTGCACAAAATTGTGATAAGTGATTAGCCCAGGACATTGGCGCCGATTTTTGTGTATGCTGGTGGGTGCTCAAAACCTAAAATATACATATATTCTTAAATAGTAGCAAGTTAATAATAAATAAATACATAAGCAGTAAAATGCTAGTGTTTTTGCAAGCTTTGAACCACATGAACACCGCGTTCGCCCGCACACACACCGATGATACACGTCACACAGAAAGAAATAGTCAGTACCACCCAATCAGTTCGAGAGGCCTGTCTGAATAAACAGCGTCGACCAAATCCACAATCCGACAAGGAAACTGGTTATCCAATATGCCTAGCCAGAGACTGTATGCAAATGCAGGGCTCCCCGTAGTGCTGGAAGTAACTGAACCATGACGTACTTTTCAGCACCTTACCAGCTCCACCCGTTCATTAATCACTCCTTGATACTCTGCTGCCAACGATCAGCAGTGCTACCAAGCTTAGATGAGACAGATATGATTATCAATTTTATCACAGTTCAACAACACACACCTACAATGTAATAACCATAGCCACCAAGATCGCATTAGTAAAAAGACTCACATGAGCATAAATCATACAGCAAATCCTTCATCCAAAACAAATCCGACATCACCTCATTTGCACAGTGCTACAGTACACCCACCAAAACACTGCATTACTGTAATGGTTAAGAGGCTAAAATATTCACACGTAAACAAATTATTGCGTAGTATTGCGTGGTTGAACAACGTCACCCTACATCACGGATTTGATTGATAATCAATGCATAGGCCCACACAATACTACATGTTAAAAAAAAAAAACATTTTTTGTTCGCTCCCCGTTTGATGTTACTTCTTGATGAGGAAAGTGCTGCGGCTAGTAAACGTGCGCATAGTGAAATAGTTGGCAATTTCATCCGAACGTTGGCCAATGTTAGCGCAAAAACTCCGTAGCTAGCAAACGAGCTAACCAGCCTCACTAATGTTTTAACTGACTTAGCTACGCAGCTAATTCATGACTACTTGCTAATCGGCGAAATAATCACGATTCACTGATTTATTGGTTAATATGTACCTAAATTAGCTAGCTGAGCAGGCGAGCTAGCTTGCTAGCCTAGAGTGTGAGCTAGTTTGTTGGTTTCTTTGGTCTACGTTGGCTGGCAGATTTTATTTTTGATGCCTATTAGTGCCAGCTAGCAAGCTAAATGCTTGTGGTTCAATTCTAGCAACGTTAGTCAGCGAGATAATGGCTAGTCATTCCTGTTCTCTGCATTAAAAGCACCAAATATGACTGTTAGCTTGCTTGGCTTGCGGACTTGCTACCTAGTTAAGCAAGCAATCTTAAGTTTGCTAGCTTGCTAGCTAAAAATTTCAGAGCACTTCAATTGTGCTGACGTAGCCTGATCTCAAGCCCTATTTCGGCTGCACAGAGCATTTGGGCAAAGACATTGTTTCCTAGTCCCCCCAGGAATCCGCGATCGCGGAATTTACCGCGGAATTCAAAGCCCTCCACGGAAATCAGAGCAGTCCGCGGAATATAGGGCGAGGTGCAGAATTTTATATTTTACATGTATTTTTCATCCCGGCCACTAGATTTTGCGGTAAGATTAACGGGATCTAAGACTCACAGCTGGTGCTGCTGGTTACGGAAACTGATTTTTTTCTGCTGTATGCAGCATAAACTATGTAAAAAGATGGACGCAGCACCCTGATTTGAAAAAAGAAGCCCATGTGGAAGTACCGTAGAATGGCATTCTATTTAATGGCCAGCAGATGGCGACGTCAGTGGTTGCAGAAAGAAGTTCAATGCAATAGAAGTCTATGAGAAAATGATCCTACTTTCTGACCTGATTTTTAATTTAAATAATGATTTTTCACATCATTTTATGTTAGCTATAGCAAGTTTCAGGTCTCCTTCGATATATCATGACATTCATTTTCGTGAATTATGGTCCCATTTAAACTAGAATAAAGTATAAAGCCAGAATATGCTTCTGGGGCGTCGCTATCCTCTGGTCCTCGTCCGATACGGTCAGATCCAGAGCCACGTTCCTCCCCGGATCGTCGATTCACTTCTTCATCTTCGAACCAGTGGGTGACATCACGGTAGCTTCTTCCATCTTTTTATACAGTCTATAGTATGCAGTAACGTTTACAATATCCTGAGGATACAGTGAATAGTGTACACTTTGTTTAAATCTTTACTTTGATCTTTGGCACTTGTTCAGTTTCTAAGCCTCGTTCACCCATAGTTTGGTGAAATGTTTTGCACTTTTTAAGTTATGCAAATAAATCTGCTCAAGAGGGAAAAAAAGAATATTGCTGCTGATTTTATAACCAAAATGTTTCGCAGTGTTTTGGTATTGCAAATAATTTCATAAGAGAATTTTTGCTTCATTATGACATAAATTTGCTTTATAACTGGTCATTTTAGGGTTTTTTTAATGCCCGCGGATAATCAACTTTCGAGCCACGGAATCAAGAATTGCTCTCCGCAGAATCAGGAATGTTTTCCGCGGAATCAACACTTTTTCTCTGCAGATTCCTGGGGGGACTAGTTTCCCAACCCTGTTCCTGGAGTACCCCTGCCCTGCAGATTTCAGATGTCTCCTTGATTTAACACACCCAGATCAGGTCAGTAGGTACTCCACTAATGAGCTGATCAGCTGAATCAGGTGTATTTAGTCATTGAGGCCCAACCCTGCTCCTGCAGTACCTCTGTCATGCACAAATTATAGGTCTCTCTAATTTAACACACCTGATTCAGCTGATCATCTCATTAGTGGACTACCTACTGACCTGATCTAGGTGTAGTGTGTGGTGTGCTCCAAAGTGCATACCACACACTATAAGATCAGAAGAGATTTTATACAATCTTCTTTTGTTATCATCAAGTGTGTGGTCTCTAAATATGTGAAGGTTTGAAGAATCCTGTAAAGTGTGCCAGCCTTAACACCATAGCCCGGTTAGGTTTGTCTGCTTTTCACCATCACATCTTAATCGTTATAGGCTACTTGCTAAATTTCTTGATTGTTATTTAGGCAAAGTACAGATTTAAGGAACAGATTTAAGAAAGGGCAGGAAGGCGGAGTGCCTGCAATTAGCAAAATCTAAACTTGGGCTACTTCCCGACGGCATATTAAATCGTTTAAAACGCTTCAGGTGTGTATGTTTCACGAAATTACACTCGACTGCCTACACACTCCATGAATGCAAGTGGTCTTATCACACTTTTCAAAAAAAATCCTCGTTCAACATCGCCGCATCCCAACTCAGCATTTCATCTGAATGTAGATGATGAAGTATTTTTAGGAGATCTATAATGATCAAACAAAAATAAAGAGATTTATTTTATGATCACCCTGGATTTGAAGCGTCTAAAATACACAAGGTGGAAAACATTCTGTAAAGCAGATGAAATGTGAATGTGGGATATAAATTATCACAATCACATGAAATGGCCAAATAACGCGTTCTTGCAAATTTGTTATGTTCTATGCCCATTCAACTTTTACAATGCGGCAATCAAACATGCTGTCTTAATAAACAGCTCTACTCATTCAGCAAAGTAAATAAGCGAATCCCCTGTTGGATTGCTAATTCAGTAAGGTAAACCGGGACAGGATTAGAGCAACCTAATTGGATAAAAGGAGACGATTCTGTTGTCCTTTACTTGGCTCCGTGCAGCATGTCTGGCCGAAAAATACTAATGTCGGTCAAGTTTTTTCCAGAAGCATTTCCCATGCCCTTTGATGTTTGGCACTTTCATTCAAGACTGTTTTGGGTTTAAGGAAAGGAAAAGGGAAAGCTCGGATGTTCACCCCATGGTAGCAGGTGATGTTACTACGCTTTAAGAAAACATAGATTCAGAATCAATTCAGAATTGGTTACACCCCTAGTGGTAACTCCGTTCACACAGCACTAAATTGGCGCAGCAGCTGCTACTTTTCTCCGTCTTATTCAGACTGTGAAGGATAAGGTAGAGTCGTTTCCTTCCCGCTGGACAGCCTTCGTGTGTGACATTGCTCGCTTCGCGATACTGGAATTGAATATTTTCAGGTGGCACCTTAATGTTATTTTTTGACGTAATTATTTTACTTTTTCATTTGAATATGCCTCCTTCAGAAATTATTAAAGGCAGAGAATTAAAGCTGTAGTCTACAATTTGAGAATCAGTTGAGAAAGATTGAGACGTTGAGAAAAATTTTGAAAAAGCATCCCGCCCACACACACACACACCCCTCCCCTCTGTGCTAACTGATCCCTCCCACCGATCACGTGTGGCCGTCCACCCGGAGACTCCCAGACACACCCCCTCTACCAGAGCAACAAGCCGGCCGGTGTTCTGTCAAATTTTATTCCCTTGTCAAAAAATGCTACCTTAATGCAAAGCGATCATAAAGTCTTTGTTTTCCCCTTGATATTGCAATATGAATCAGGTTAAAATAGTAACTTTGTTATTTCTGAGCCTATATAACAAAAGCAGATGTAATAATGAGTTGGATAAGTTCGTTTGAAGATGTATGCCCATATACGCCATTATCATCAAATTTCTGCATTTTCAGGAAAACCCAGCTTGTACGTGCAAATATATGTACGCTTACAGGTTGAAATGCGCACTGAAAATAAATTATTTTTATGATTTTAGAAGATACTTCAGATACGAGCGAGGAAACAGCTTGAGATTTCAGGTTTGCGCAAGTGCAGAACCGCGAGGTAGCATATTTTGATAGGTGGCAACCTCTAAATGCGCGCAATTTCAATATTATGTGCTCTCAATTTTAAAACGCACTTGCTTGCAACTTCTACACACGCTCTCAATGTCAAAATATGATCGTAATACTTAAACACGCGCTATCAAAATCTGCTCGCAATATCAGTGTACGCTCGCTTGCCGATTTGACTTTTAAACTTTGGAGGTGGGACATTAAATGCTGACCATGAGCTTCGATTGGCTTTTTGATCTTAGAACTGGTTTTCAACTGCCGTAAACTAGGCTACAGAAATCAAAGACGACAACAATCATGTCGGAGCAAGAAAGTCTTTCTCAAAGGAAATCTTTCATTGATCCCATTTTAATATTGTTTGAAGGTATATTTCTATGGAGGGTGATTTGTGCCATAATTAAATACAATACACACATTGAAATACAATGCACATCTCAAAAATACAATACATATCTTGAAAATACAATACATGTGTGGCAATAAATACAATACAAAAATGCTTAAATACAATACACATCTTGAAAATACAATACATATATTGAAAATACAATACATGTGTAACAGTAAATACAATGCAAAAATGCTTTGTTTTTCAATGTGGGTCAGGAATATTTGTGCCAAAATTAAAACAATACAACTGTATTGTATTTTTGAGATGTGTATTGTATTTTCAATATGTGTATTGTATTTCAATGTGTGCATGAATAATCCTGACCAACATTGAAAAACAAATTATGTTTGTATTGTATTTATTGTTACTCATGTATTGTATTTTCGAGGCATGTATTGTATTTCGAGTTCTGTGCCAAAAGCCTAGCAATGAAATACAAAACACCTTGTAATGTATTTCAATATGCAGTTTTGGCACGATGTAGGCTGGTTCTTGGCTAGATACTCCCTGCGTGGCCAGGATTGGCCAGGCGCCCACGCTGGCGGCGGATTTATTTAGACCAACAAACCTACAAATATAAATGACGGTTTCCGTAGAGATAGCGAGCTGAAATCAGTCTGTTGTCAGAGCACGTAGTCAGCGAACTGTCAGCAGTCGCTGACACATGAAGTGGACACGTTAGCTTCCTTTTTAACTGTACACAGTTACCATCGTTTAATGAATAAAGGGTGATTACTTAGCTACTTTAATTTTTACGGTCATTATCGCTGCAGCACTTACTGTTAACCGCTCCGCAGGGTGATCTCGCGTCTTTGCATTGACTTTGAATAATCTGTCGTGCAAAAAATTCGTTTTTCGTCCAGTATGAAAGCAGCTGAACTCAATTCTGTGCAATGGGCAATTGTGACGATAGGAATGTTTTAATGTCTTTTGTGTGTTGAATAGCTTTGTTTTGTTGCCAATCGTAGTTTTAGCACAGAGTGCACAGTGAGCAAAGACTACTTTTAGTTAGCTAGACTGTATTCAGTTAACAGCCAACTGAAAATGATACTGATGTGACATCGTACATCGATGTGCGCCATTAATTTATGTCTGAATAGAAGTTAATTATCTACCTAATCAAAATCGGGATTTTTTCTTTTTTCATTCAAAGTTAACTTGTTTCGAATATTTGAACGTCAAATAGCGAAGCAGTGCATCGCTGAGGTGTAAATTCTCCCGCAACTTCGAACGAACAGTGATGAACCGTCGGACCATGGTCGGACATCCTACTTTAGTTTTATTGAAACACCTGACGGACATGGTCTGGCGAAGGACCGACTTTTCACTCGACTGATGGTCTGACTCGGTCGGACAACTAAAGTTTATTGAAACAGTCCCCTGGAGATAAATGAGTATCTAGGTTTCTGTGATACCTAGCCAAATACCAGTGCTCTTGCGTTGCTGTGGTAATAGGTTGATAGCGGATGAAGTTCGCACTTCGAACGGTGAAACTAACGTAGCCGAGCTATCTGTGTGGTTTCACGGGTTTAATTAACACATGCCAGCCAATCAGACAAGTGTATTCACCCAGACCATCGTATACATCAGAGTACCAACTTGGCGTGACTTAGGCACTCTATGGAATGCCTCGTCCAATCATATTAATTGATCGGAGCTCATTGACTAAAATTTACATTGCGCCAAAACCGCACATGGAAATACAATGCACACATTGAAATACAATACACAACTTGGAGACTTTGAAAAACAAAGCATTTTTGTATGTATTTATTGTTACACATGTATTGTATTTTCAAGATGTGTATTGTATTTAAGCATTTCTTATTGTATTTATTGCTACACATGTACTGTATTTTCGAGATTTGTAATGTAATTCAATAAGTGCATTGTATTTCAATGTGTGTATTGTATTTAAATATGGCACAAATCATCCTCCATATATTTCACATTCAAAAAGCTGGCTAACATCAGTCCCGCACGTTAATTCTTGTACTTTGCTAGCCTATTTTAGCATCAGCTTACCCATGCTAAAATGTCAAAATTGGCTCTCAATATCAGTATAAGCTCGCTTGCTGATTTGACTCTTTGACTTTTGAGGCAGGACTTTCAGTGCTGACCAGGAGCTTTGATTGGCTGTTTGATTTTAACCTGGTTTTCTCTCTATACAGCTCTGACGTGAACTAGGCTACAAAATAAGAAATCAAAGAGGACAACCATCATGTCGGAGCAGTCTTTCTCAAAGCGAAATCTTTCATTGATCCCATTTTAACATTGTTTGAGGGTATTTGTCTCATTCACTGTGCGTAGCTACGATGATGCTGTATCATGGCTAGCTAAATATTTCATGTGAGAAAAGCTTTCTTACATCAGTCCCAACATCAATTATTTTACGATGCTATTTTGGCGCCAAATTTTCCGTAGACAGATACTGAGTTTGGCCATTTACGTAGCAATATAATTTTCCTGAGTTCTAATTCATCAGGTTCTTCAAGCAATATTCTTCTCTGACGCTGAAGACCTGGTAATCTGCCAAATTGTGCTACCCAAGACAAGCTACTTCGCAGTTCAGCGCATGTACAGACCCAAAATCTCAGGTTTTGTTTCTTCACTGACATCATAAATATCTTTATAGGTATATCTTTAAAATATTTTTTTTCAGTGCCCTTCCTACTTGTAAGCATTTGGATACTTGCACACTAACTTTTCTGGAAAATGTTAAAATTAGACATGCAGAATTTTACTTGTATCTTTGCTTATACAGCTCCTTATTACATGAGGGAATGTTATAAGAAGTCAACAAAAATAATTTTGCAACTGTGGGCTGATTTATAGAGCAATATTAAGGCAAAAACAAAGACTGTCCGATTGTGGCGTGCTCATTGGGTGCGCTATGGTCGTATTTTAATATGAGGTAGCACAAATCGTCAGAACACTGGCTAAGAATGAAGTTTCTAGTTCGTACATTCTTTCAGCAGAAAACAAAGAAGTGGCGAATGACGAAGGACGGGAACACAGGTTTCTTGACCAGACGATCAAGACATAGCTGCTTTTTAATATTTGCAATATTCAATTATGGGCTATTGGCTCACTATTGTGTCGCCATTGTGCATTGCTTTGTAGGGATGATATGTTTTGGAAATATTCTGTATGCTCTCAACCTATCTTGGCCTCAACTCGATGCCATTTGAGCAAGTGAGTAGGTACTGCTGTTGTAGACTAATGCAATGTTACAAATGAATAAAATAGCCCTAATTTAATTTAAATGCTTTAGGCATAAATAGATGCCAGTTTGCGATGAGAGCAGTGAGCAAAGGCTGTTTAATAGAGTACATACACACTCTAAATTTACTGAACAGTTAACACCTCCTTTACAATTGATCGTACGGGCTTCTACGGCCAGTCTGCGGCCAAAAATTGGGGATTTTGCCTGCGTGCTGCACGATGCACGCACGATGTCTGCTGCGAATAGGGTGCCCGTAGACTGCCCGTACGGCCAAATTTTGTAAAACCTGTATGCAGGTTTTTTCCACGGGGACCGTACGGATCAGTCACCCGTAGCCAGTACTTTAAAAGTACGAGAGACGTAGTTTGATACAGGGAGTTATTTTAGAAAAACACCGCACGGCAATAGTAAGTTAAAAGTACTTTTCCCGTACTGCTATTGACCCTCACTCCAAGTACAATTTTAAATTACTACCCGCAAGACAAACGTACGGTACACGCATGAGCATCGTACATGCAAAGAACGATAAACATACTTGTTCCGTAAATTATTGGCGTGTACAGTACGTCAGAAGTAAGGAGCACGTAGCAAACACAAGAGTCCCTCACGTGCAACGCGGTCCAGCTCCTGGAACAGGGTGTCATATTGGCCCAAAATGAGCCTCCTTGAAAGCCAGGGTTTGACCCAGTATCTCCTCCGTCTTCTCCTCATCTGTCGTCGATATATCAGGAGCACCAGGGCATCTTGTTCCATTCTTCGTTCCCTCTGACGCTCAACCAATGGATCATTCATGATCTCGATGATGTGATGGAGGTTAATTGATGATGTAAAAATTTTAGCATCTTTTATAGGACCCCCAGACCGTCACGGGACCCATTGCTGCCTTGATGAACAAGTACTTGTATCCTGCAATTATCGCAAGTTACACTTAAGTCACTGGCACTTTTCACTTACAATCACCAACACGTACGAGTTTCGTACATCTCCCGTACTTGAATCGTGCATGCCACGCACGTGACTCTTGCGTTACCAGCGTGTCACTCGCGACCATAAATTGTCCATGATCGTCACGGGAGCCGTAGCTATCGCAAGGCAATCGAACGAAGCACGTATTGAACAAGTACTTCTCACTTTCAACCAGTTAGGAAAACCACGAGCCAAAAGATCGGTCTACGGCTGGAATTCGATCGTAGCCACAAACTGATCGCAGGGCACGTAGAACCCGTATGATCGTACGAGCAAATGTAAACGAGTTATAACATTGTAGTTGTGTACAGCAGCAGTGATGGCTTGTATCTGTTACTCATTTGCTCAAACGGCATTGAGTTGTAATTAAAGGCAGAGAGATGTTGAAAGCATTCGCCTGAATGTGGTCAATATTTCCGAACCATATCATCCTATCAAAAACATAGCGTGCCAATAGCTCATAATGGAATTAATGCAAATATAAAAACACGGCTAATTGTTACGGCATTAGGTTCGCTTGTCAAGAAACCTACCTTTCATCCTTCACCATTCGCATAAAATCACTTCTACGTTTTATGCACAAATAAAGAACAAACTGATGATCTTAACCCTCCGCCGGGTCTTCAGCATCAGAAAAGAAATATTGTTTGGAGGAAATGATAATTAAGAACAACTTGGGAACATAGTAGGCTATTGCTATGTAAATGAAATAGCCATGGGTAAGCTGATGCTAAAATAGCCTAGCTAAGTATAATAATTAACACGCGGGGACTGACGTTAGCCAGCTTTTTGAACGTGAAATATACCTTCAAACAAGTTTTGTGAAAAACTTTATTGCTTTGACATGATTGTTGTCCTCTTTGATTCCTGTAGCCTAGTTTACGGCAGTTGAAAACCAGTTATAAAATCAACAAGTATTTGCCACTAACATGGCAATATCCCCTGACGCCTCAATTTTATGTGTCCGTACGGACGGACGGAGCCCAGTGCTATATAAAAAGCCAATCAAAGCTCATGGTCAGCATTTAAAACTATAGTTGGCAATGTTGAAGAGCTGACAAGATTTGAAAGTGGCACCTCCTCTAAGGTCCATTCCCTCCCGTCAGTGCTCCGTCAAAAGCTGCGCCCCCACAAACTTGAACGCGCATCTGACAGTAGTAGCTGACTCAGCCATTTCCACACATTTTGGACATTAACCAAACTACCTCATGTCTCATTCAACTGTTAGTAAACTATATTATTATAGTAACTTTCAAGCTAGCATGTCATGTTTCGCAATATTAACCTCAGACTTTTTGTATTGTATGCCGCCGGAGGTCAGGTAGGGTAGGTGGAATCCTCCACAATAAACAATAGCTGTCTTCAACAGCGCCACGCGCTCATCCGTCTTGTTCCCCAATGACCTCAAGTTTCCCATTATAATCGCCGGTACCGCTGGCTCCTGTCTTCTCCTTTTCTCCTTCTGCTTGACTCCAGATCTGCAACTCGGGTGTCTCCTCCATTACTCCTGCGGGATCAGAGGTCTGTCACAGGCTTACACGGGGCAATGCCCCCGCTCCAATCAGCAAAGTTCTCAGTTACGGAAAAAAAATTTCCTTCTTCCTCATCTGTTTTATGGCGATTTCAATGCTTAAGGTGTATTACAGACAACTACTGGCTGAATATTTCCGGCACGGTGAAATGTGATGAGCGCGCACTCGGGGAGGAGGGAGGGACAGAGGGTGGCATGGGCAGCTGAAGGCATCTGATTTATTCTTTCCATTCGGACGAATGGCAGGGATTTTTCAGAGGTTTTACAGTCCTGCAGCGGACACAGAGGTCTGATTCTTTTCGTTCCTTCTTCTGAATACATAATGTATGGACTACTCTCAGGATAGATTGAGCATTTCACCCAGTATAACAAAAAGTGTTTCTGAACAGGATTACCAACTATACCTTTAATGTCCCACCTCCAAAGCCTAAAAGTCAAATCGGCAAGCGAGCGTATACTGATATTGCAAGCATATTTTGACATTGAGAGCGGGTGTAGAAGTTGCAAGCGAGCGCAAATTGAGAGCACATAATATTGAAATTGCGCGCATTTTGAGGTTGCCAGCAGCTAGAGAGGGTCTTGCGCGCTCAGTTTTTATGTGCTCAATTTTTCAGACTTTTTCAGAATTTAACGCCATATAATTTCGTCCGGTGCAGCCCACACAGTGGTAATTTCGTGCGGTGCAACACAGTGCGCAGCCACTTTGGCAGTTTGGAAGACGGACATGCGTCGAGATGGAAGTGAAGGCGTAGTAGGGGGAGATGTCGCATATACATAAAGACGCTGTAACAATTTCAGAGAAAAAGTCACCGCTGAAGTTGCCCAGAAAGTTTGCCAGCTCCAACCTGGCTTACTTTCTGTGCAGTGGTAATTTGGCTGACCAGCGCACAGTGCGCACACGTCACCGAAACCTCACAGGCCGGTTTCCAGAATGACAGGCACATTTCAATGCAATAAATAATTCCAGCAAGCGCTATTTAATGTAACTGTCTGAATAAGGACACAAATTATAGTATCTATATCGATTGTCCTGATGTCAGATTAAAGGCGGTTGGCACGTGTAATGGAAACTCGACCTGGATTAATCCACGCAGCTGAATCTGTGATGCAAAATAACGACTTCACATCTTTCTCAGCCAACCAAAAACTGCCTATATATACAGTATATAATATAATATAATATAATGCTTGCGCTCTGTGGTCAGTAAAGCCGCTCACACACAGGACACGAAACAAATTTTTTGCACGACTGATTACAGTCAAAGTCAATGCAAAGATGCGAATACATTCGTCTGTAAATTTGTCTGTTTTCTTCCGTTAAAGATAGACAACAGTCTTTATTCGGTCTCTCTTTTGAAAATTAGTCAGATGGAACAAACGGATTCACGCTTTATTTCCACACCAGAGATAAAATAGTACTTGTAGTCAGTGACCAAATCAATTCCATGACCGCGTTTCCCAGTTCAGAGCATTCTTCAGGAGTTAAGAAGGCTCCAAAGAAGAGTTCAGCAAAGAGGGAGCCTTAAGATAAGAGTGCTTCCCAGATGTGTTCTTAGTGCCCCTCTTAACAAGTTTCTTTGTGCCCTTAACTGCCTTCTTAACTGGAGCTCAATTGATCAATCGATGTCAGAGTAACCGATTGTTCCATTGACTTATGTGCACACAAATGAAGTTTTGATGTAACAAGTGGAGTATAATGTTAAAAATGAAGGTGCGTAATGCCACTGCGCAAGCAGCAGAACAAACGGACGCAAATAAAAACAAAAAAATAAAAATATCACAGTTAAGAAATCAGAAAAATAAGAATGAAAACATAACATCACATGAGTGAAATCATATGACATTATGTGATGTAGCTCATGTAATGTCATATTTCATTTTATGTTTTCTTTCTTATTTTTTGATATAATTCTGCATATACTTATGCATCTACTTTGTTTCTATTAGGGACAGCAGCAAAGGTTATAGGCTTTGCTGGTATTACTAAGACTAACAGCTGATATGATGCTTGCCGTACCGCATAGTGGCAGTGGGCTTATTTTATTAAGTGTTTTTTTTTTTCTTTAATTTGCTGGTGGTTGTTTGGGAGGGGGTGGGGGGGGCGGCTTGTACAAGTGCTCAGTGGACTGGTTGGTGACTGCACGGTGAAAGAGTGGGGAAGTGGGGATGTCCGAAATCAGAACAGGTTGATGAGCTCCTGTCTGACCTGGAAAACGGCTTGGTGGAGTGCTGCGCAGGGTTCAAGTTGGGGTGTTAGTGGTGGTGGAAATATTAGGGAAAGTATTAGGGAAATGCGGTGAAATATTTCAACACATGGAACCATAGAGGAGAGTAGGGCTGTCACCTTTAAAAAAAAACAATTTTGAACGAATTTCGAATATGACAACGTGATGTTCGAATATACTCGAACCACCGCCCCCCTCCACAAGACACATTAAAAAAAATCCTCTTCATTATTCCAATCTTTTATTAACACATCAGCAGCATTTGCAGGGATTCCAAGTCTCACATTTCTGGCACTTACGTTCCTGCGCCGTGGTCAGCAATTATTATATCATTGCGCACTGAAGAAATTCACTCGTGGAATTTAAGTCATTGTTCATTAAATTAATTAGTTTCACTTGCATTACGGTGAATTTCCCTCGTGCTACTGACACAGAAATTGATTCTGACTCAGGAATTCTCAGGCTTGTCTTTACTGAGGGATTGAGAACAATGGAATTGCAAAAATATGTTTCAAAAGATCGTCCTATTTTATTTAAACTATTTAAATGATCATGAAACACGCATGCATTTTTTCCAATCTCTAAGTAAACAGAAGCATGAGAAGTCATAAATAATAAATACAAAATGGGGAATAAAATAAGGACGAACCGTACACACTGCATTAATATCTCCTTGCTTAGTGTCACATTGATTTGCCTGACGCGGCTGGACCTGCAATGTTTCATCGCTAAAAAGGGTGTTAAGAGTGCTCCAGACCCCTCTTTCAAATCCAGTTAAACAAAAGATCATCTTGGGCTAAGAAGGAATCCGGGAAACGCGTTTGCTTCTTACTGGAGCCTTAAGAAGGATCTAAAGAAGCTCTTAGCGCTAAGATCTTCTCAAATAAATCCTCTTAAATGAATGAATAAAGAGTCGACTCGGCTGTGTTAAATCCACTAAAGCCTTTTCACCTCCCTCTTTGCCTCTTGCGCTGGCAGTACTTGTGCCTGAAATTACAACATATTCCTGGACACACCCCGTTAGCAAGGCGCTCCCCCTATTCGCCGCGCCTGCGCCTGGTCTACGAATTTAGAGCCCTTTGACTGAGTTGTTATATGTTAGCTATAGTGACGCAAACCTAGTTATTTATAGGCTACTTAGTTTGGATCTGTATTTATTAGTGCATCGCCACTGTATCGCGAGCAGTTCAAATGCAACTTAAAGTTCACTACGGTCATAAAAATAGCCACTGGCTACATGCTAACTTGGGGTTGATGCCCGCCGGTATCTACCTCCGAAAGAAAGCAGTTACACTTTTTACTGAAACGAGCCTGACTAGCCAAATGCGTTCAAGAAATTTTGAGCCAATTAACTAAATAAAACTTGTATCTTTTACTGGAATGCCATTATTTATTTGTTTTTTGCGATTACACCAATTAAAACTTCAAGTTGCGGAACATTCTCCAGGCAATTAAGGCATTTTTAACACAATTTAATAGTTTATTAATGTGAGGAGGCTTTAAAACGAAAGGTGACGGACACATTTTTACGATAGAAAGTCATTTATTTTCATACAGGATTGGAATTAACTTGCGATTTTAGGCACTATGTGTGAATTTGCTTTATTCTATTTGTTTCTTTCGGAATTTCTCAATGGTCAAAAACCATCAACTTGGAACTTCTTTCCAGTGCATCAGTAGACTAATGCTAAGGCCAGTAGTTTTACTGAACGATTGTAATCACAATGGGCCATTTCCTTCCTGTGTATTTGAGTACATAATCTTGTCTTTTGTATTAAGTATTGATTCTTTTTCTTATAGGCAATATTGTAATGCTAAACATTAAAAGCAAATGTATGCATCAGTACGTTTTGAAAGGGCCAGTGTGGGTGCAGGCTTTGATTCTAATCAAGCACTCACACACCTGACACCACTCATCAATCCCGAAAGTATTTGCTAATGAGCTTGATTTGTAGTTTCAGGTGTGTCAGTGCTTACTTGGATTGAAAGCCTGCGCCGACACCGGCCATTGCAGGATAATGTTGAATAGCTCTGGTTTAGAGGATTAGGCACATCATCTTGGTGATTTTGGTACATCACTAGTTTTGCAGTGTGAACATGCAATATCCACTTTTTGCTCCGAATAATCAAATGGTGTCAAATAGTGCGTAAGTGCATGCACTAGATCAAGTAGCTGCTTCCCTTTGGAATGCCTGTTTATTTTGCCCATATTTTTCAAGTCTCGACAAAATAATGCTATAACAGACCTTTGAAGGACTTTGAGTACTCAATCATTATGTTGCAAAGTAATTGGGCTTAATTGAATCCATAGATTCGACGAGGATTCCATTTTCAACAATGTTCCAGCTCCCGAGGTGCTGCTGGGCTGTCCCTGTGATGGAAAGATTGACATGTGGTCATTGGGCTGCATGGCTGGCGCAATGGCCCTCGGAAGGTGTCTCTTCCCTGGAGATGATGTCCTGCACTGGGCCCACAATATGTTTGCGATGATGGGGCTGCCATCAACTGAAATGCTAGACATGGGCAGGGATACCGCGCAGCTGTTTGACAGGATTGCTCTAGGCAACGGGGTCAATGGCTGGCGAATTAAGTCCTACGGTAATGTAAATTTCAGTGAGTATATGCCGAGCTTGCGGCAAGTGATAAATGAGCGTGAATGCACTGACGTGCCGGAGGAGGATGACCTCGAATGCCTGGTCGACCTGCTGAAACTTATGCTCGCTGTGGATCCAAAGCAGAGGATTAGCCCTGATGAGGCGCTGCTGCACCCGTTTTTTAACCTTCACCACCTGAGAAAGAGACTAATCCACAGGGAGTGCTACGACCTGTCAGTGCTGAGGTACAGGGCAGCGGGTCTGTCTGTGCCTGAAGACGTCCTGCGCGTTTCAGCGCGGAAATTTGCGAAGGTCTTTCGTCGCCGGCTCAGGAAGGAGCCTTCCCTGCGACAGAGGTTGTGGTCGCACATTCAGCGCCTCTTCATTTGCCAGCATGAGCAGCAGTCCCTGGCTGCTCCAGATAACGAGGACCCTCGGCCCCAGGAGGGTTCCGCGAATACTGCCGTTACCGAAAACCTGTCATCACACGTAACCAGCCAAGCACCCGAAAGCACCGCAACAAACAAGGTAATATTCACAGTTACTGATTGATTATCTGGGTTGGTCATAATATTTGAATTTGACTCCGGTATTGATTACAGGTTGGACATTTCATCCCTTAGGTAGCAAAGAAGAAGGAGGATTCCTTGGGAAAGAGGGTACGCAAGTTCTTTACACACCGGCGCAAAAAGGAGTTTGTGGCAGCTCCTACTAATGACGACCCCCAGGAAGGTCCTTCAAACGCCATCCTTGCCGGAAACACGTCAGCCGATGCAACCTTCCAGGAACCCCAAAGCAAGGTGAGGGAAGAGGTAAGGTTCAGTGACAAGGTTTTGTTCGGGATCAATTTTGGTTGGTCATGACCACAGAGCTAAAGAAAACGTTAGAGTGGAAAACATCATTGGCTGAACCAACAGCTAACTGTGAGACGCTTCCGGCATCTTGTGTAAGGAATGAGTGCTATCAAATGCTGTACATGGGTATCTGCGACTGGATAAAATTAAATAAAATACACCTCTGAACTTCTTTCATCTAAGGCTTCTCACAGTTCTTTTCGAGACGGCGGACGCGAACCTTGTCAAAACTGGTCTCGTGTCCACTCCAGTGTTTTCATTAGCTCTGTGTTCATGACATTTGAACTTGTCTTGGGTCTTGATTGTGAGTTGCATATTTCATCCCTTAGGTTTCAAAGAGTACAGAGGATTCCTTGGGGAAGTGGGTGCGCAAGTTCTTTACGCCTCGGCGCAAGAAGCAGATTGCGGCAGTTCCTGCTAATGACGACCCCCAGGAGGGACCGTCAAACGCCGTCCTTACTGGAAACCCATCAGCCAACACAACCATCCAGGAACCCCAAAGCAATATGAGGGACGAGGTAAGGTCCAGTGACAACAATTTGCATAGGATCAATTTTAGTTGGTCATGACCACAGAGCTAAAGAAAACGCTAGAGTGGAAAACATCATTGGCTGCCCAACAGCTAAATGTGAGACGCATCCGCCATCTTGTGTTAGGAATGATTGCTGTCAAATGCTGTACATGTGTATCTGCGACTGGATAAAATTAAATAAAATACACTGGACTGGTGAAACATATCAGCTGACTAGTACAGTCATAGCCATATGTATGTTTGTGGCCAAAACTGGTACTGCTATCAAATTCAAAATACTGCAGAGAGCAGTATACCCTCCCCCTCTCCCCCAGATGAGAGGTTGCCAGCTAGGTTGCCAGATCCAGCAAGAACGTCTACTACAAGGAGCTACCATGGCTACGTTTAAAATCACCAATGATTTGCTCTCACAGGGTTGTGTTCAGTTCAGAAAAAAATTTAGACGAATGACTAACAAACTGGTCGTGGGTCTTGATTGTGAGTTGCACATTTCATCCCTTAGGTTGCAAAGAGTAAGGAGAATTCCTTGGGGAAGAGGGTGAACAAATTCTTTACATTTCAGCGCAAGAAGCAGTTTGTGCCAGTTCCTGCAAATGACGACCCCGGAGACCCATCAGCTAACACAACCGCCCAGGAACCCCAAAGCAATGGGAGGGAAGAGGTAAGGTCCAGTGACAACAGTTTGTACATGATCAATTTTAGTTGGTCATGACTACAGAGCTAAAGAAAACACTATTGAAAGTTTTATAAGACATTACTTTCTTACATAGGGTTAATGGCCCAGTCACACAGCCGATCACGCACGAATCACTCACAAATCACGCACAGATTGGGTTTGTACGTGCTTGTGCGTTGAGAAATTGACCAATTTTTCGGGGTGTCGGGGGGTAGAAATCTCTGACGAATCACGCATGAATCACGCATGAACCACGCATGTATCACTTACAATCACTGAAGAATCACTGACATATCGCGCACGTCGACGCATACTAGCAAATACGGTGCAGTATTCCACCAACATTCGACAGATGCCCGACGCATGAATCACCGATGGAGCACGTCCAAACACGAACGCTTCACGTATTGTCAGTGGATGTCAGTGGAATGAACGTGATACATGCGCGTTTCATGCGTGATATGAACGTGGGGCATCAGTGGACGGACGTGGACATGCGCTGGTTCAAACCAGTTCTGACACATAAGCACTGACGGCCGACGAGTGTCCTGCGCATAGTTACGCATAAACTACGCATGCCGACTCATGAATTACGCACACCAACGCACAGTTGTGCGTCGGAAAAATTTTGAACCGTTCAAAACTCAAAATCACGCACAAACCGCCTTCGACGCACATACACTTACAATCACTGACAGTCCACGTTCGTTCCTCCTACGAATGACGCATACGTCGTACGCTCCGCGCAGAAACTAAAATCTGTGCGTAATTCATGCGTTTTCGCTGTGTGACTGGGCCATTATATTGTTATTGTTTCTGACTGTGTACCTGCAAGTCATTTGTTTCTGTATTAAAAAATAAACCAGCTCTTATTGGCCCTCATTTATCAAAGGTGCGTACACTACAAAAATGGGTGTAAGCCAAATCTCCCGCAAGAATCGGCATCTATCAATTGAACGGTCCGCAAAAATCTCACGCCAGGTCTGACCAGGTGTACGCAGATTTGAAACCAGCAAACAACATGCAGGAACGAGTGCAGCTGTCAAAATGAGTAATAAATGATATGCAGTGATGCGGTCGTCATGCTGTTGTTGCTCGTATTAGTAAAATTAATCAATAAGCTAAATGGTCTAAATAAATAAGACACGTGTTGAGAAATAAATTAAACTTATATTTTGAGACAACCTGCTTGTCAGGCCAGACAGACAGACAGAGAATAACAATCAATTTGATTAAGGGCAATGCGTGGCTTGGCAGATATCCAGTGTGGTATGTCAGATGCTCATCCAGTCAAATATACGCTGAACAACAAAAGAAACGTAAAATAAAGGCAGACTGGAAAATAAGTGTGCGCATATTTAGACAATCAAATTTATTAAAAGTGCGTGCATATTTACACTTATTTAATCAAACTTTTCTTTATTTTGCAGTCACTCTGACTGAGTAACCATAAGAGTCCATTAACTAACTAGCTAACTTGCGTTTCTTTTGTTGCTCAGTATATACAGGCCTACGGACATTTTGACCATGATAACATTTTGACAATGGCAGATCTGCTGTTGAACTTTGGGAACAAACAAGATCACCTCCGGTAAAGTGACGATTGGCTACTCGTTTTGCGTAGCACCCAATAAAATGTTTTGGAGTATTAGCCTACTAATAAAAGTACAATGAAGAGTGATCTCTGCAGACCGTATTTTAACAACTAGGCTTATGCTGTCGGAGGCGACGGCTGGGGGTATATCCCCGAATGCCCCCAATCGGCCAATTCCCCAATCCTTGAATAGATCTTGAATAGATTTTCATTTGAAGTTTATTTCAGGTCAGTTGGACAAATGGTTCTGAAGATATGGCCAAAATGGTAATTTTCCATCACAAAGCGCTACCTGGTGGCAAAATATTGAACTATTCAGGTATGATGTCATCATGTGACACGTGAGGTTATGACCTTACAGTTGCACATAGTTTCATGTCAATTGGACAAATAGTTCCAAAGATATTATGTGACAAAGCTCCACCTTGTATCAAAATTTTGAACCAAACAGGTATAATGTCATCGTGGGACACTTCCTCAGGTCATGACCTTTCATTTGCTCTTGATTTGAGGTCAGTCGGACAAATATTTCCAGAGATATGATAAAAACTAATTTTTTTCAGTTTTTGGCCCCTGGTAGCCAATCTAGAAATCGTAAATTGTTCAAAATCGAATCAGTTCTTCCTCTGTATGATAGTTACCTATATGCTAAACATGAAAATTCTAATTGAAATATTACTGAAGTTATCGCGTTAACACGTAGTGCGGCGGCAGTCGGACCAAAAACACAATACGGGATATAATTACCCTCATGCAGCTCTGATCCAGACGGTGAGGATTCTCCGTCTCCCCACCGCTTCATATTCCCACGATGGATGGGGAGCCCTGCTCCTCGAACAGTGATAGCTGGCGGTTTGAGTCTGGTTGGCCTCCACCGATCCGAGTGCTACTGCGCCTGAGCGCCACAACCACTGATCTATATATAATTCTATATAGATCAGTGGGCGCAACCTGTTTTTAGGTGGCGATCTTAAAATCCGACCACAAGCATTTGGATTGTCACTTTGGCTATACAATGTGATTTATCATGGATCTAAAAATTTAATTTATTAAGTCCAATGTTATTCGCTCTTATATGTGTGGCCAATGCTGAATTTTTTTTTCTTGGCCAGACTTATAAGTGCGCCAGTTGATGTCCATTCCAGTGCAGCTTAAAAAAAGTAGGCCTACTGCTTAAAACCAGTCTGGCCAAGAAAAAAAATTAGCTTTGGATACACTTAAAGGAAGTGTGGGCAATGGAGAAATGTGCATTATGGCCACACTTATAAGTGCGTCTAATGCGAATCTTGATCACTTTTTGGGCTTGGACGCACTTAAATAAGTGCGAAAAAGTCACTTCGATTTATTAATGAATTAATTCAAACTTTTGCTGCACTTCGGTTTTCCACCTCAATGGTGTTTACCGCAGCAGCAATAGTTTTCCAGACTGTATGGGCTCCCTTTATGCAACTCTTAAAGTTTCTAAATAAAAATATTTTGTTTTCTCCACCTCGGACGTGATAATTCATATTTCCTCCTCAGTGAAGTTCTTTATTTTTTGCTGTCTTTCGAGAGTCCCTGTCGTAAAGCATCTGACGATGGCGCAGTTTTTTTGGCATGATTAAAAAAAAAAAATAATAATAATAAAATAATGAACTTTTTTGTGAAGCACCTTTCAAAACAGGGTTACAAAGTGCCTTACAAGAAAAAACCAAAACACCAGTAAAAGCAATTAAAAACAACTTCAAGATTGAGAGTTTAGAAAAATTTATAGAATACAAAGTAACATTATAAAAGGGAGATATATATATATATACATATATAGTGTTATGCATCAATCAATAAAAGGCCTTTTTAAATTAACATGTTTTCAAAAGCAATTTAAACGATGTCACTGATCCTGCAAGCCTCAGACTCTCAGGCAAGGGGGCTGCAGAGTTGAGGGGCTCTGACTGCAAAAGCCTGGTCGCCTTTGGTCTTTAGCCGAGACTGAGGAACAACCAACAGAGCCCTGCCTGAGGATCGGAGGCTGCGACCTGGCTCATAAGGGAGAAGTAAATCAGTAATATAGCTCGTAGCTGAGCCCTGAAGTGCTTTGTAAGTGACCAGTAAAATCTTAAAGGAGACACATTTTACCATTTTTTCTATGCTTATCTTCCTAATTTGTCAGTTCTGAACACCTACTGAGTAGTTTAGCACGTCTTTCAGTTCAAAAACCTCCCTATCTTTCTCGGAGCTGCTCTGTTATGGCTGGTGAAATTGAGAGGCTAATTGCAGCGGCCAGAGAGAGAATGAGCAGTATGGACACAATGCAAACACTGAGAATTATACAGACCACCAGAAAGTACTTGCGCTTCCAAAGCACGTATAATAGTCCGAAAAATGGAAGCAATGCAAGAGAGAACAAAAGTAGAAAAGGGAAAATTCCTAAAGCGGAAGGAACCCCAATAATAACTGGAAGATGTAAAGTCAGACAAATCCAGACTAGAGAGATCTGTGGCTATAGTGCTTAGCTCAAACAGACACTCTAGCAAAGGAGGCGTGGCAGACTTCCGGCTTATATAGAGTCCGGGGAAGCGCCGCCCCAGTTCAATTAGCCAGCTGGGAATAGAATCCGATTGAAAAGGAAATCGATCTCGTGCTAGGACAAGAGCCACAAAGAAAACTCAGAAACACACGCATGCCTCACAAGCCATGACAGAACACCCCCCCCCCCCAAGGGACATCACCAGAAGTTCCCAGAGAACCCAAGCACGGAACTCTGACATAAGGGTGGGATCCAGGATATCCCGAGAAGGGACCCAGTGCTGTCCTCCGGACCGTACCCCTCCCAGTCAAATAAAAACTGGGCCCCACGACCAGAATATGATGCACAGTGTAAACCCACCTCAATCATCCGTGGCGGGGATTTGTCGACCATTGCCAGGACGCCAGTGCTAACCGGTTTAAGCCTGGAGACATGAAAAGAGGGGTGGATACGCAAGGATCTGGGGAGGTTTCACCGGTGTTATAACCTGGTCTAGGTAGTGCAGCCACAGGTAGATAAATGAAGGAAGCCCAGGGAGAGAAAACTGTGCAAATACAAAAAGAACCTGAGCGCTGCACAGCACTCCGGCCCCTATACTGCCTAACCAGAGCTAACTAAGACCTACCGCTAGTCTTCGAAGGTTTACCAGGCACGGGGCGGCTTTTAAACACGTAATCCCAGAACACTCCGTCTAGAAGCGTGGACTGAGCGAGCGAATCATGAACCCCCTTCGGAAACAAGTTTCCAGCCAGAGTCACCTCCAAAAATAACAAAGCAAAACAATAAAGAGGTAACCCGATGGAAGGATTGTTAAGCTAACCGGAGTAACCGAACAGCGCACAGAAAGGGAGAGACGAGCGAATCAAAGTCAAAAACCAGGCATCTATACCGAGCAACCAGGTAGAAGGGCGAAAGCAAAATTCAAAATCAAAGAGCAACAAGCCAAGGGTCAATCACAGGAATCCAAACCAACCAAAAACAGGGCAAGGCAAGAATCATAGGTTAAAACAAACCGGTCCAACACAGAAGGCAATCGAAATACTCACAGTTCAGAAACATTAATTGCCAATGGTCGAAGAACTAGTCTCTGGCACGTGCAAGTGGCGGCCTTAAAAAGCACCGCCCCCTCCGGAAGTGGAAACAATTAAGAGCAAGGCGAAATAAAGACTGCAGAGCTTGTGACACCGGACAGTGACAGGGTTGATCCTCTGCATCTTACAAGGACCAATGAAGCGGGGAGCCAACTTCTGTGACTCCACACTTAAGGGAAGGTCTCGATTGGAAAGCCAGAATTTCCGGCCAACCCGATAAGATGGGGCCAAATGGCGCCTTCAATCTGCGGCAGTCTTCTTTTTCCGCCCAGAGTGCAACAAAGTGGAACGGACCCTGGTCCAGACCGACCGATAACGCTGAGCAAAGTGATTGACTGAGGGATCTTTTGAATCCCTCTCAGTCTCTGGAAACAGCAGAGGTTGATAACCTAACTGAACCTCAAACGGGAAAAGACCTAAGGAAAAGTTGCATAGTGAATTGTGGGAATATTCAGACTATGCCAAAAAAAGACTCCACGAAGATGGGTTGTCAGCTGCTAAACACCGAAGAGTATTCTCCAGCGACTGGTTTGTTCGCTCTGTCTGCCTGTTAGTCTCAGGAGGAAATTAGACAAAAGGCTCACGGTGGCCCCTAACTGGTTGCACAAAGCACGCCACAATTTAGTTGTAAATGGTGGGCCCGGTCAGAAACCACATCTTGAGGGAGACTATGCAGCTGGAACACATTGTCAACAAGAAGGGCCGTCTCCAGCGCCAAAGGCAGCTTGGGCAGTGCGATAAAGTGGGCAGCCTTAGAAAAGCGGTCGACCGCGACCAAGATGACCGTGTTGCCTTCAGAAATGGGCAGACCCGTAACAAAATCCAGAGCAATATGACTCCACGGGCGCTGAAGGACAGGCAACGGCCACAACGGACCAGGGTGGGGGGGAGATTGGAAGCCTTGTTCCAAGCGCAGATACAGCGCGCTGCTACAAACTCCTGGATGTCCTCAATCATGCTGGGATATCAAAAACGTCGGGCCAAGAACTGCTTAGTCCGATGAACCCCCCGGGTGACCCGCCAGGCAGGAAGAGTGCCCCCACTGGAGAACTTGGGTCTGTACCGCTACCGGAACAAACAAACAGCCAGGCGGCTCCCCACCAGGAGCACAGCAAACTCAGAGTCCCAATGGATGGCAGCCACAATCTGAGCTGCTAGGATTATCAGGTCTGGAATAAAATTACGACCAGAGCGATCGTAAATCCGCGACAAGGCGTCAGGCTTGATGTTTTTGGAACCCGGGCGATAGGTTAATGTAAAATTAAAGCGGTTGGGAAAAACAACGACCACCACGTTTGCCGGTAATTACGTTGTTTAGTCTGTTGGATGTATTGGAGATTTTTATGATCCATTCAAACCGCAAACTGATGTTCAGCCCCCTCCAACTAATGGCGCCACTCTTCTAACGCCAACTTGAAAGCTAACAACTCCCGGTCACCAAAGCTGTAATTGCGATAGGCTGCCGACCACAACCGGGAGAGGTAGGCACATGGGTGCAACATATTGTCCCAAAGAGGGCGCTGGGACAAAATGGCACCCACCCCGACCTCCTCCGCATCCACCTCCACAACAAATGGGAGGGAGGGCTCGGGCAAAACGATAATGAGCTTCGAGCTAAATTGTTTCTTCAACTCCTGAAAAGCAGCCTCAGCTGCTGGAGAACAAGCAAAGGATAAGGAGGTATTCTTCTTAGTGAGCGCAATAATGAGGGCAGCTACCGAGCCAAAATTACGGATAAACCTATAAAAATGAGCAAAGCCCAAAAACTGTTGAACCTCCTGACGCAATTCCTGACCGCTGCCACTTTGTCAGGGTCCATGTGGACCGACCCTTCAGACACATTGAAGCCAAGAAACAAGACTCTGCTGGCATGAAAAATGCATTTTTCAGCCTTGACAAAAAGCTTGGCTTTAAAGCAATTCTTACCTTTCTGGCATTTTTACACTTTTCTTTTGTAATCTTAAAATGCTCCTAATAAGCATATGGCGCACTAAAAGAAATCCACTAGGTGTTGAAACTCATCAATATTCAATTCTCAAATATTTCTGATAAGTCTGACTAATCACTTTCTTCAGTCCGAATGAAATGATTTGCTGAGCTTCCTGTCTGTCATCCATTGCCGCATCCCTTTTAGTTGCCTACTGCTGTCACCGCTTGCGAGTCGCTCGCCTCTCTGGCAGAGCAGCAGAACGGTAGAGACAAAACAGGTACTCAACATAGTTAGCCTGCAAATAAAACTGCTGCAACTGCTCCTAATTTAATGACTAACGTTACCGGGACAATTCTGGTGAGGTAAGATGTTCTGACAGCAGTTTTGCAGGAAAATATGTATGAATTCAGCCAAAAAACAACGCATCTGACTGTAAAGAAACAGGCGCTGAAATGCTATAATTACTACAATAAAGTTAATGGTAGTTCGTCAGACGGTACGAGGGCATTTCATTTTATACCACATATAGAGCTGAATATTATGTAATTACTGTTTGTTAGTTTTCACTAACCGGTGCCTCTGAATCTGACTTCATTGACCCGTTTCAAGATTCTTTCACAACGGACGACCGTTTTTTGTACGACCGATTACATTCAAAGTCAATGTAAAGACGCAAATACGAGCGAGATTTGCGTCTTTGCATTGACTTTGAATGTAATCTGTCATGCGAAAAATTCGTTTCACGTCCGGTGTTAAAACTGCTTCATTCACGCTGCTGACTTTCTAACCGCACGTGTCAGGGGAGGAGGGGAGCCTCAGAGGACAGGTAGAGGGGAAAGGGTGGGACTCTGGACTGAGGCGGAGTTGTTCATGTTCAAATTTTTACTCAGTGCTTTGCCCGCATGGCAGAAAGGTGAGAATTGTTTTATAAGGAGGGCCTCAAGCATTTGTCTGATGTGTTTATGCTCCGAGAGAGTTGAAGTAAAAATCAGAATATTGTCACGGTAGACAAAGTTTAATTTTTCCAACATCTCTTGGAGGACTTCATTAACGAGTGCCTGGAACACAGAGATAACCAATCCAAACAGCATGACCAAATATTCGTAGTGCCCGTCATGCGTATTAAATGCCGTTTTCCTGCCCCAGTGGCTCATCGGTTTAAGCACGTGTACCATAAAGGCTGTGTCCTTCCCGCAACGACCTGGTTTCGGTTCCGGCTCTGGTCATTTGCTGCATGTCTTCCCCCATTCTTCTCCCCAATCTTCCTGTCTCTCTACACTGTATAACTGTCAAATAAAGGAAAAATTCCCCACTAAAAAATCTTTAAATGCTGTTTTCCACTGGTCCCCCTCCGGGATCCCAACCAAGTTAAAAACATTCCTAGGTCTAACTTGGTAAAAAACGACGCCTCCTGCAGACATTTAAACACAGAGTTCATCAACAGAAGGGGGTATCGGTTTTTAATGGTGATATTATTCAAGCCCCAGTAATCAGTACAGGGTCTCAGACCACCATCTTTTTTGCCCACAAAAAAAAAAACCCCTCTGCGGCAGGAGGCTTGGAGGGTCGAATAAATCCATTAGCCAGACCCTCCTGAATATATTCTCGCATGGCCCTTCGCTCAGGCCCTAACAGCTAGTATAATGAACCCCTGGGGGAAGTGGTGCCCGGGTAGAGATTGATCTCGCAATCATACGTGCGATGAGGAGGTAAAGTCGAGGCCCGTTGCTTGCTAAAAACCTCTGCAAGATCAGCATAATCATTGGTAACATTTGGAGGCAGACAAATTCTCCCCCCCAAATTCTCACCCTGTTTCGAACCTGCCATCTCTATGTCTGATTCCGAATTAGAGAAATCCTCCAAATCGCAATCCTCCTCTGGCTGCCAGCAGTCAAATTGAGGATCCCACTGTTTTTGCCCTTTTTTCTAGGTTAGCAGGGCTGTGTGAGACAGACTCCTCAGAATCACTCCAGGAATCAGCCTTCCCCATAGGTTGATTTGTAACTCTGTTACCAACCAGTTTTTTGCAGTTTTCACCCAAAATAAATCAAATGAACAAAACTATTTTGTTATTTGGAGTACTAGGGAAGACCTACACAGACCTATATTCAACTGAGAACACTGAAAGAAAAAATATTTAATTTTCGAACTGATAAACCTTTTTATTTTTTGGAAATATTCGCTCTTTTTGAATTTCATGCCTAAAAAAAGCTGGAATAGGGACATGTTTACCACTGTGTTACATCACCTTTCCTTTTAACAAGACTCAATAAGCCTTTGGGAACTGAGGATACTAATTGTAAAAGCTTTGTTGATGAAATTCTTTCCCATTTTTGCTTTATGACTTCAGTTGCTCAAGAGTCCGGGGCTGTCACACCGCGAGCCACCAGCTGATGTCGCCAGGATGCCCCAGCCCCTGGAGTCTCATCTAGGAAAACCCTGGACTTGAAGGACTTGAAACCCATACCTCTTTCACCAGGAGACACTTTTCATGCCACTTATTGTTTTCACCTGTATTCTCATTGCTTTAGCACCTGAAACTTATTCTGTTAGCCTTAAATACCCCTCAGGTCTTTTCTCCTCTGCTCAGTCATGTTATGTGCCCTAGCCTTGTAAGTCATTGTGATTGCCCTGTTTTAGTTTGGAACTTTTGGACTATTGATGGCCTTGAAGAACCTATCTGTTGAATATATTTTGTGTGTTTGACCTTTTTTCATCTGCCTTTTGGATTTCATGGTTTTGGACTACTTTTGCTGTACTCTAGTAAAGAACTTTATTTTTTGCCTTTGATGTGGATATGCAAGCTCCTTTGAGGAAACCACAGGCAATAATGAATAAAACTTATTTCACAGAGTCTCTGCACTTGTGCTCAATTTACATTGTTACATGGGGTCTCCTTTGTCGAATTTTGCGCTTCATAATGCGCCACACATTTTCAATGGGAGACAGATCTGGACTGCTGGCAGGCCAGTCTATTACTTGCACTCTTTTTCTACGAAGCCACACAGTTGTAAAACGTGCAGAATGTGTCTTGGCATTCTCATGCTGAAATAAACATGGACATCCCTGAAAAAGACTTCACTTGGATGACAGCAAGGTTTGCTCCAAAATTTGTATGTACCTTTCAGCATTAATGGTGCCTTCACAAATGTGCAAATTACCCATGCCATGGGCACGAACACATCCCCATACCATCACAGATGCTGGCTTTTGTACTTTGCGCTGATCTTTTTCCTCTTAAGCCCAGAGGACACAACTTCCATGATTTCCAAAACCACTTTGAAATGTGGACTCGTCAGACCACATCACACTTTTCCACTTTGCGTCAGTCGATCTCAGATGAGCTTGGGCCCGGAGGAGCTGGTGGTGTTTCCGGGTGTTGTTGTATATGGCTTTAGCAATGAACTGTGTTAACTGACAATAGTTTTCTCAAGCGTTCCAGAGCCCACATGGTAATATCCTTTACAGAATGGCGTCGGTTTTTAATGTAGTGCTGCCTGAGGGGCCCATGGTCACAGTCTTTCAATGTTGGCTTTTCAAGGATGCTCCTTCTTTACATAATCATGACACCCACCTCTTAACAATAAACCTGTTCACTTGCGGAATGTTCCAAACAGGCGTTTTTTCAGCACTCCTCAAATTTCCTAGTCTTTTGTTGCTCCTGTCCCAGCTTTTTTTGAAACATGTTACAGGCATCAAATTCAAAATGAGTGAATATTTTCAAAAAAAAAAAAAGTTAATCAGTTTGAACATAAAATATCGTCTTTGTAGTGTACTCAATTTGAACATTGGTCAGAAAGGATTTGCAAATCATTGTATTCAGTTTTTATTCAAGTTTTACACAACATCCCAACTTCATTAGAATTGTTGTTTATAAATACCCCACATTGCTGCCCCCCACAGATTGTTGCACCCACAGCCCAATTTTCCCAACTTTAACCATCATTCCACAATGGAAGCTTTTTTGGAAGCAGTAGAAACTTGCACACAATTTAGTTTCTCTCCCATTGTCTTTGTTTCAGAGCTTCATCTTATGCCAACCAGTTTTGTATACCACGCATATTCGGTCATCTTGCTTGAAGTCACAGTACATGGAATCACAACCTTAATTATGATTGAGCACGACAGCATAACGCCAAATAAATCAGTAGGTTAAAAGATGCAAATATACTGTATTCTACCGGTTCAAGTTTTTTAACACTTTACTCATGGTTAAGTTCCATCTTTTAGTAAAATGAAAGCAGTTTTAAGTCATGTAAATAACCTCTAATGGCACACTGCAAGATGGGAACAGTGATCATTCTAAAAGAATCTGGGTTATACTTTTTTTGGACAGTCCACCAACAACTATTTACAACTCTCAGATAGTTTTCACATCAGTACATCTGAAAACCCACAGTTGTAGATTTCCAGATCTATTTCCATATCTATTTATACGTTGCTGAATTTGTAGACTCTCAACTAGTTTTCACTTTACTTGAGCAGTCCCAATGAAAATCTAAACATGTTAGCTGGTTAAGAAAGTGAAAATTGACTTAATGCTACATATAGTTGAAATTCTGAGGAAAAAATTGTATATATAATCTTGAGCATAAGTTGACCATTACAATTCTCAACCAAGATGAACTTGAGAGCGCAAACCTCTGTCATGCCATATATCTGTTCTTTTGGTTCCAGAAATTTTGGGATGCTGTGTAAATTGTCAATGAAAACAGAATCTCACATACCCAGATTTTATTCACAATAAAATATGGACAACATATCAGATGTTGAAAGTGAGACATTTTACCATTTCATGAAAAATATTAGCTCTGGCACATCTCAAAAAATTTGAATGAGAGGCAACAAAAGCCCTCAGGCGGCACTGCATTAAAAACAGGCATGATGCCACACTGGAATACACTACATGGGCTCAGGAGCACTTTCAGAAATCATTGTCCTTGGACACAGTTCACCATGCAATCTACAAATGCAAGCTAAAGCTGCATCATACCCACAAAAACATGCAATATATAGGAACATTGTATGGCTGTGTGTGAATGTTTGGTGGTGGTCGGAGGGGCCGTAGGCGCATACTGGCAGCCACGCTTCCGTCAGTCTTCCCCAGGGCAGCTGTGGCTACAAAAACGTAGTTTACCACCATCAGAGCGTGAATGTGTGAGTGAATGAATAATGTATCCTTGTGAAGCGTCTTTGAGTGCCCAGAAAGCAGAAAAGCGCTATATAAAATTGATGCATCATTATTATTATTCACCATACATAGAAGAAGCCATATGTGAACCTGATCCAGAAACGCTGCTGTCTTCTCTGCGCCAAAGTTCATTTAAAATGGACTGGGGCAGAATGGAGAACTGTTCTGTGCTCAGATGAATCAAAATTTGAAATTCTTTTTGGAAACCACAGACACCAAGTCATGCGGTCTAAAAAGGGGAGAGACCATCCAGCTTGTTACCAGCGCACAGTTCAAAAGCCTACACCTCTAATGGTATCGAGTTGCATTAGTGCCTATCGTGGGGAACTTACACATCTTGAAAGGCATCATCAATGCTGAAAAGTATATAGAAGTTTTACAACAAGATATGCTCCCAACCAGACAATTTATCTTTCAGGGAAGGCCTTGCATATTTCAGCATAACACTAAACCACATCCTGCATCCATTACACCAGCCTGGCTTTGCAGTAGAAGAGTCTGAGTGCTGATGTGGCCTACCTGCAGTCCAGCCCGTTCACTAATAGAAAACATTTGGTGCATCATAAAATGAAAAATCCGGTCAAAGAAGACCCGGGACTGTTGAGCCACTAGAATCCTATATCTGACAAGAATGGGTCAACATTCCTCTCCAAAAACTTCGGCAATTGGTTTCCTCACTTCCCAAACATTTACAGACTGTTGTTAAAGAAGAAGGGAAACTAAACAATGTTAAAAATGGCCTTATCCCAACTGAGATGTGTTGCTTCCGTCAAATTCACAAGGAGCTAATATTTTTCATGAAATGGTAAAATGTCTCACTTTCATCATCTGATATGTTGTCTATGTTCTATTGTGAATAAAATGTCAGTCAATGAGATTTGCAAATAATTGTATTCTGTTTTTATTTACATTTTACACAGCATCCCAACATTTTTGGAGTTGGGGTTGTAAATCAACTCTTCCTTGTTTTACCACCCATCATCCTGCCAAACTTCGTGCCAAACGAGTTATCTGGTCAGAAATGTCAGTGTTACACAGATATATTAATTCTTCCAGATCCTGAATCCAGAATATGATCCTGATCACTTCCAAAACTGTATCATTTCATCTTTGGACTACCATCAATCATCCTACCAAATTTCGTATCAAACTGTTCATGAATTTTTGATTTATCTTGTTGACTGACTGACAGACAGACAGACAAACGGGTGACAATATAATCTCCCTGGCAGAGGTAATAAAATGATTTACAAATGGTTTGTTGCATATTTGTGCATAAATGGTTGAACATTTCTTTAGCATATGTTTTGTGAGTGGTTCAACAAAATCATGCTGAGAATTTGTAGGTATGTTCCTTCATTGTCACATATATGTGCTCAATATATAATATATGAAACATCTACAGACAAAGAGAAACAGCTGAATTGTTGAATTTGTTGAAATGTTTCAAATTCTCTCATATATTGGTAGGAACCAGACAAGGAAGCAAATGCTGACTCTTGATGCGGTTCACAAGGCAGTATTTATTACAGGAATACGATAATGGCAGAAGGCATTGCCCAGAACTGTACAGGGGCAGTCCAGCTAAGTTGGTCATGAGTGGAGAGAAGAGAAGTGTATCCATGCAAAGACCAGTGGCTGTCCTGGGCCAGAAGCCAGATGGAGAATCACCCTCAAGGAAGCAGAAATGCTTGAATGTAGAATCGAAGGGGTAAGCAGGAAAACGATCCCAATCCTGGAGACCTATGAAGGCTTGGAAGTTGTTCCTGTTTCACTTGATGAAATAGCCTGGACCAAAGGCTTAAAAGAAAGTGGCCCCAATTACTATGTTTTTCATCATGGTGGCACTGTGGTTAGCTGTACTGCCTTACAGCAGGAAGATTGTGGGTTCAAATCTGGCCTGGGGCCTTTCTGTGTGGAGCTTGCATGTTGCAGGTTTCCTCCGGCTACTCCAGTTTCCCCATCCAGAAAAAACATGGATCATAGGAACACTCTTACCAGAACCCCTGACGAAGGAACTGGCTTTTGAACTGGTGCTCGTCCCCTGGTGCTGCTCTGGGGCTGCCCACTGCTCCTGACTATAGGATGGGTTAAATGCAGAGGATAAATTACCCCATGGGGTTTAATAAAGTGAATATTAGCACGATTAACATACCAAAACACAGCAGAACAGATTAGCTCAATATTAAAGGACACATCATCTGACTGGAGCATTAAGTGGGTTATGAATCATGACAACCTAGCAAATGCACTGACACCACTACAAAATTATATAGACGGGCATTCACGAAAGGGGTGATCATACAAAAAAATCATAGAAATGATGACACCTGGGAGCAAGGTAGGTGACAAGACAATAAATGAATTGGAGCCAAACTGCAAAAATACACAGAGTGCTGGAACAGAGGAGGAGCCAATTAATGGTATATGAGGACACATACAGCATATTCTATAGATAATTATTTCAACATCCACAGACAAAGCAAAAGAGTTTAATTGTTGAATGTCCTCAAATAAGCTTTCAAAATCTTGGGAATACTCTCACATGATATCTTGCTAAACATCTATAGGCAAAGCTAAATTGTTGAATGTCTACTAATAAGCTGTTTAAAAGGAGCAAATGCTCTGCCAACCCTCCATTGGTGGACCATCCTAATAAAGTGTTATCCAAATAGGTAATTTCACAGGATGATGACCTAAAAAAAGAGTTAGGGGAAAATAATGTCTTCAAAAAAATAAACGGGCAAAAAAAAAAAACGGAAAAATAAAGATAGTTTGAACCATAAGTGCAGCGCATATTTGGGAACTTCCAGTGATGTCAGATGTAAATCTTCAGAGCTATATGGCTGTTCTTATAGAAGAAAAAAGCCTTGAATCTGTATGACAGTTTCTTACAGCAAAAAGTGGCCACTTTGATGATCATTGAGCATTTATTGTATAAACAAACAAAAAAAAAAAAAAAATATATATATATATATATATGTATATATAATAATCAACTCGTAGGTGTGCATTACACAGAGGCAAATTGCCTTCGTGAGGTGCCTTAAAACCGTGTAGTTCACACCTACGAGTTGATTATCCCACTTATACCATGGTCATTTGCCAGCAATATCAACTCAAAGCATTCAGGAATTTCTGATGAAAGTTTTGCACTTGAAAAAACGAGCTGGTAATCATTAAATAGGCGATAGCCAATACTATAAGACAAGCTAAACTGAACCAGCCAACTTAGTTCAGCTTACCTTCATGGAGAAATAGTTTTTTGACCATGCTAACACCTTTTTACCAGCTAATGATTTGGTAACGGATTCCAGCTGAAATGGAGATTCTGCATAACACAACAATATGCGCGATTATGCAGACTGTAGCTAACTTGCTACAGGCAATTACAATGAACTTATGATGGTTTCCGTAGAGCCAGCGAGCTGAAATCAGTCTGTCACAGCACATAGCTAGCGAACCGTCAGCAGTTGTTGATGCATGAAGTGGACACATTAGCTTCCTTTGTAACCGTACACAATTACTGTTGTTTCATGAATAAAGTGTGATTACTTCACTGGTTTAATATTTATGGTCATTATCGCTGAAGCACTTATAGTTAACTGCCTCGCAGGACATAATTTCTCTGATGCCGCCAAATTTACTGGAGATGAATGAGCAGCTAGGTTTCTGTTATACCCAGCCAAATGCCAATGCTCTAACATTGCTATGGTTACAGGTTGGCTAGCAGTCAAACGGTGAGTCTACCATAGGCCGAACTACCTGTGCAGTTCCCCGGTTTTAATCAACACCCGCCAGCCAATGAGAAAAGAGTATTCACCCAGATCATGGTGGTGAAATTTCCAATTACCCGTTGGGACAGGCAAATCATGAAAGTCAATATTGATTAAAAAAAACTTTATTGAAGTGGAAGACCAACATATTGGCTAGATGAAAAACCTTATTCACATCCTGTGCTGCTAACATGTCAGTTTTAGTAGCCCTGCAACAATAACCATCCATTTTCGCGTAACTTCAGACACATTTATTACTATAATGTGACAAATCTTAAGTTAAATTGCTGGTATCAGCTCCAAATTTTGTTTCCAAACAGGAACAATTGATAAGAGTTTGCATACCAAAAAGCAAGATCCTAAGTTAAAAAGTTTTGAAAATATGGCAAAATTAAAATTTGGGGATCGTCGATATTTTAAGTTTTTTTGCGAACATTATATTAACTTTGGTGTACCACACTAGATCTACATCATACACTATTTATTATCCCTGTGGATAGGAATACCACTCATTTCATCACCAAACATGCCCAGAATGTCTCCAAACTCAGAACACATTTGCAAAACAGGTTGCGCGTCTCTTTTAAAGTCACAAATTATACCTCCTAAAAGTTCTTTGAAAAAAAGTATGTGGTATTGACTAAATGGCTGTTGCATTCGATAAGACTGCCGTCGGGGCATCTTGTGTTAAAATATGGAGAGGCTACTCCAAGGCTAAGTGGTATTTCTAACAGAAAAACTGATTATGTAACGTCAGACACTTTTATAATTTTAACCAAGATACAGCCCCAGGGGATAGAATACAATGCCTTTATAGCTCAGGATGTTTTATAATGTGTATCTTTACCTGAAAAACACAACCGCAGTGACATGTTTTGGATATGTACAGTTATATGAGCGGAAATCTAAATAAAATAGATACGATGTAACATCAGACACTTTTATAACCTATGCCTCTGTGATTGGCTACAGGGGATATTTAACTTGTCTAAAACATAAACAGGGTGCCTCTGACGACTGCGCATGCGCAAGGGATCGAGACCACTACCGCCAGTTAATCTACTGCGTCTCAAAGCTTTTCCTGAGATCTTATGTTGACAATGGGAGAGTCAGACAGCTGCATAAAGTCATCTCCCACACATCCCAAAGATTCTCAATGCCCTTAAGGTCCTGACAATCTGTTGGCCAATCCATGAGTGAAAATTATGTCTCAAGCTCCTTGAACCCCTCTTTCACAATTTGAGCTCACGTAATCCTGGCATAGTCATCTTGGAATATGGTAATGCCATCTGGGAAGAAAAAATACATTGATGTAAAAACCTGGTAATTCAGTATACGCAGGTAGCCAGCTGACCTCATCTTTTCAGGCACATTCGTGTCATTGGTGAACCCAGACTTGACCAACTGAAGCAATCCTATATTATAACACTGCCCCCACAGGCTTGTACCGTAGGGACTAGGCATAATGTGAACATCACTTTATCCGCATCTCTTCTTACCCTCGTGCATATGCTACCAAGCAAATTGAAGCCTTTTGTTCAAAATTTGTCTCTCTGATAACTGGTTTTCTTAAGGCTACATAGCTGTTTAGTCCCAATTACTTGAGTTCCCTTCGCATTGTGATCTTCTTTCGCAATAATTCAAGATTTTTTTCTGACCACATTTTTTCCTTGAAGATGAAGGTTCACCACTATTCTTCCAGGTGTAAATAATGTGATGGTTCTTAACCCAATTTTAGTAGTTTCAGCAATCTCCTCAGTTGTTTTTTTTTTTTTTTGCTTGATGCAGGCCAATAATTTGACCCTTCTGAAACAGTAACATCCTGTTCACAATGAAAGGATACAGTATGTCCTCTGACATGGTTGGTTAAGAAATGACAAGCTGCTCACTGTATACACACTTCAGGTGCACGGAGGACAGGAAGTTGGAGGCATGGTGTTACACACCGCCTCGGTCAGGGTTAAATAAGTTGTTGCCAGCTGAAACATATGAATTACTGCTGCAGTTATTTAGTGAAAGGCTCTTACCCATTAACTTCTTTAAATCCAGGCAGTGACTTTTTTTGGCCGAGCAATGCATTTTTGTCATGCTTTCTGCCTTCTATCATCCCCTTTAGACCAAATAAATATGAAAAAAAAAGATAAAATTCTCATTACTTCTCCAAACACGTCCACGTAGATTTATAGTAAAGGAAACCCAAATCACACACTGAGCAATCACAGGCAAATCCTAGACGCGAATGAGTTCTGTGACCTAGCATGCCCCGGTGTGCATGACCCAGACAGTCTGAGGGCAGCTGTGGGGTTGTCGCTGTCATTTTTAATCAGACGAGAAACAAAATCATCGTGTAAAAACCTGTGCTTTGCAGTCCAGGGGTTTGCTTTTGGCAACTCTCCTTCAATACAAATCAGAACTCGGGCCACTGGCAAACTGGTGCTGTATTACCAACCAGAGCACGAAGTAGAATCAAAAGACTGAGGCCTGCTGGCCCAGCTCAGTATGATAAATTCATACTGGGCAAGTTTGCTCTGAAAGACTCATCTAAAGTACCACTTTAAAGTTTGGACCGGCTTTACTCATGTTTGAGTGCTCTGTTATTGGTGAAATTTAAGTGGATAAAACATCTGCAATAAACTGAAACGGCACAAGATAAGGTGTAAAAAGACTGAAGTTTAATAGAACAATTTTTTTCTCATGATATTGCTGAAAATTTTGGGATTGGAAAAAATATATATTTGGATAAATAAGCGGGCCAAAAAATAGCCTGTCAGTTTCCCAAAATGTGAATAGAACTTCGAGCTAATTTGGGACTTAAGTGCAGTACAACAGTGGAAACTTCAAGAAAAGAAAAAGTGTCTTTTCATGATACTGGGTAACAAAAGCATGACCGTGAATCAAGCAAGACACCATCGATTCACATTGAATTTCTAAAGTTTTCATCATTGCTTGCTGGTAATGTCAACTGTCCAATTAATTCATGCGATAACGTGATTCTGAAGTGCTATCCTTGACATCCTATCCTTGAGGTTGCACTAAGTAATAAATGAAGGGTGCCAATTATTATGAAATCTTGACTTTGTAATTTATTTTGCATTAAATGATTGTCATGATTTTGGTTGTTTCCACTGCAACATAAATAAAGTACTGAACTCATGTTGGCATTTTTCTTTTCTCTATAATTATATTGGATATACTGTATATTTTTTTGGATTGTTTGAGCATTGCCAGTCAGGGGTGCCAGTAATTTTGAATTACTATATATATATATATATATATATATATATATATATATATATATATATATATATACACTAGCTGCTACGTCAAGTCCTTCCTGGTGTCCAAATGGATATTCGCACCAAATTTGGTGATAATCGGTTGAGAAATGTTGGAGAAAAACGTGTACATACACACAGACAGACAGACATCGACCTTAAATATATTATAGATACTGTATATATGCAAAATAATTTGGTTATTTTGATGAATTTAAAAAATAAAATAGTAAAAGGAGTTTTGTTTCTATACCAAATCTGCTTGTTTGAAAAAAATACGGGTGTGTACAAACTTTTAACTTTTACCATAAAAATAGAACAATTTGCAACATTTCCTTCTCAAAAGGAAGTTTTCACATCCAAATGTCTATATAAAACAAGAGTCATCAGAAGATTACATATCCCCCCGGCCCCTGATTTATTTGCGAAAGTCATGTTAATCCTCCACCTTCAAAGAAATTCAAACAAGAATGTTGAGGTGATTTTCCTCTGGAATGATCTGGGAGTATGTACTGGCAACATCAAGCAAGGATTATGAAGCACACATTGTCAAAGGCAATAAAAAAACAAGGGTCATTAATGAACAGTTAGTTCTGCTCCGGAAAAAAACCCAGCCCTGCGACTGAATCCAAATCCAACTTGTTTCCAGGGAAACAAAAAAAAATAAATTTCAGAAATCTGAAAATATCAAATGGCATCACCTCAGTATGGGGGTAATACACATGCAAAGTTTCAGAAAGATATAATGAACGGTTTTTGAGTTGTGCTCCAGAAATGAACTAGGCCTGATGTGCACTAAGTCCAGATTTGTTTCCATGGAAACAACAAAAATAGGAATCCCGAAATTTCCAATGTAGCAAAAGGCACATCTAGACTATACATAGAATACATGAAACGAGTTTGGTGCTGATATCTTGCATAGTTTCCAAGTTCTGCTCCGGAAACAAAATGATTACGGACGGATGGACGGATGAGGTGATGCCTATATCCCCCCGCATTCTTTGACGGGGATAATAAAAAAAATGAATAAAATGAAATACATCAGTAAATATTCTTTTGTGGAATAAACAATGAAGGATGGCGTTCAAACACTGGACTTCATAGCCAGCTGTTACCACTACAGAAAAGCATGAATAATCACGGAAAACTGGTTTTAAAGTATAACAGAGTTTACTTTTGGCAGTTTTGATGGCAGTCAACAATACTTTCATCCCAGATTGGGTTCAATAACTTTTTTCAATTAAAATTACAGTAATTGTATTTAATTTCTTTCGTATTTTTTATTTAACTTCAATTGAATTTTTTAATGAAAAGTAACTAATGTAATTGAACATTCTGTGCAGAGAAAGTAATTGTACAATCAATTGCAATTGATAAAAGTAATTTAACCCAATCCTGCTTTCATCAATAAACATCTATTCCTACGACTCCCACATCACACAGCTATAAGCACAAGCAACTACATGTATACTCAAGGTAACAGACACGGGACACGAGAGTGTGCACGCACGCATGTGTCAAAGGGTGTAAAAGGCGAATGAGAGAGAGAGAGAGAAAAAGGGAGGGCAAGATGGCCGATGTAACCACATGAGTGGACACGTCACTCGGAAGTGGGCAAAAAAAGGGGGAGAGTCAGATGGCTGACATAGCAACATCAGTGGGTGCTCCACTCGAGAATAAGGACCTGGAAGGTTGAACTGGGAGGAGTGAAACACAATGAAAACTGCAGTTCAATGTGCCTTTGGTGGAAAGATAATGTAGGGCGAACTGGATTACGCTACCACGTTATCTGTACTTTAAATTCAATGCTGTGGAGAGGGGGAAAAAAGTGTGTGATGCATATTGGAATACGCGTTTGTGTGTGAAAATACTCAGAGAGAAAGGGGGAAGAGAAGAAGGAAAGCAACAACGAGGCACAAGCATAGCTAAGGATTCTCACTGTAACAGCCCTTTATCACTCAGGGGCCAGGTGAGCAAACCAGGGTTTGTTCGCCGTGATCCTGGTGCTTTAGCTGATAAAATGCAGTTGACTGGCTTTATCTGCACAATGGTGACCCACACAATAAAAAATGAAACATTATCAGCCCTGAGTTTTAACTCATTAGCAGATAAGGTTATCAAGCAAGCACATAGCAGACTCAGCAGTCTTTTAGCTCATTACTAATAAAGCAGCAACACAAATACAAACAACAAGATTCAGTTTCATGCTAATAGCTATTCTGTCCCTGTCCCGACAAAAGCATCTTACTTAGCTACTGTGTAAATTGTCTGCCCACTGCATTTGGTGGACTTAGTTGAAAGAGAGAGGGGCATGAAAGTTGTCTTATTTTTCAAAGAAAATGGATGCTTCATATTTCCTCCCTCTGCAGGTAAATAGGGTTGCTTGTCTGAGCAACTTCAGAATCCAAAAGAAGAGAAAAGCCTTTTGCTTGTCCATCGAGTTGGAGACTGTTGCCAAGGCCAATTAAAGTGGTACAAATGGTGTATTCACTAATAGCTCCAGCAGCAACTTGTGTTACTGTGGCATGGCGTGGTGTGGCGGTGTGTCCTGTCTTGAATCTTATAATCCCAGTGACGACATGGCTGCATTTTAGGAATCCCCTGGGGTTCCCATGGCTCTCGTTCAATGGGGTGTCAGGATTTGAATACATTCCAAACTAAACAACTAGGTGTGAGATTTAAAGAAGTGTTATGACTTGAAAATCACAACAAAGAAAACCAGCAATGACAACTTAAATTTATTCTTCACTGAATTAAAAAAAAACTTCTACAAAAAATCCACTGTTTAATCTTATAATAACACTCTGATGCCACTATGTAGCTGTTGCCAAAATAAAAACTCTACTCCAACGGACCAAAATCACAGCATTTACATAGACTAGCAACATTCTGGAAAAATTTACAGGATTCCTGGGTAATCCCGCCCCCTCCAGGCAGGAAGACACCAGAAGCTTTGAGAAAGCACAAGTCTATTACAAATGATATTGCATCAGATTGTGTTTTGCTACAGACACACCACCTGAGGGTGCTGAGGAACAAAATAAATAGCTGACCAGCAAGGAAACAAAAACAGTGTGTAACAAATCTCCATTTACTAATGAAAACATAATGGTTCGTGTTTGCGTTTTTCCAAGTTATTGCAAAAAATTACCAGTTGGACAATGTTTAGCCTCCATCGGCTACCTTCACACAATTTGGAATTGCTAAAGCTGTAGCTAGTTGCGTTTACAGTTTACAGTACTGACTTCGCTATGGGAGACGTCCAGATCAGAGGTTAGTAAGTCAAGCTCCAGATGCCGGATGACGATAACAGGCAACCCCGGACTCAAAAGGGAAACAAGACTAGCGAATCATCAAAAATATTGGTGAAATGAATGAGTTTTGCGACAGATAATGCGGCATTAGAGGACGCACTCGCCGTGCCCTGTTCACTCCCATTATATGGATTTTCGCGGCTCTCCTTGGATCTAAATACCTTCCAAAGGACTGCTAGTGACACAAAAGTTATATGGGTGAGTAAATGATTGTATTTTATGCCACAAAAAATGTCAAAACTGTAAAAACGGCACTTCTCCTTTAGGGGTTTTGGCAGAATTTTATTGTTAGGCTTTAGATTTTACACATAGACTTTCTTTATTTGGCCACATACATACATTCAAATACTCTACATAAGCATTTGCATGTTGATGTTTGTACATATAGATGTTTATATCATGACAGGCAATCATTTGCACTTAATGACAAAAGCATTGTTGACAGCATGCCAATGTAAATGTTGTGTAGGTGCTGTCTCAAGTATCAGTGAGTTTTTGCAAAATTTTAATGATGGACGCAGTGAAGATAGATTATCCATAATATCGCCAACATTTTTGAGCACAATTCACCTAATTAGCTTTGAAAAAGAATAGATCGCAGAGACAGCTTTTAGAAAAAATGGATGGAAATGCAGAAAATAATATTTTCGTAATAAACACTTCAAATGACCACCCACTGCATTTTTGTAGACAGTGTCAATTTGGTCCAAAAAAGTTCTCTTTCGGATGAAAGAGTGAATACATTGAAGAACTGACAATCATTTAAAGGGCTCATACTACATTAGTGTGCAGTGATGATTACACATTTAACAAAATGAAGATGAATGAGAAACCAAGGACTAGTCAAGTATTTATTTATTGGAATATTGGATCATATAGATGATATTAAGTAAAAAGATAAAAAATATGTAGAAATATGTAAAAACAAAAATCATAATGTCTTTTTGAGAGAAAAAGACAATATCTAGTGTGGCCACCATTTGCTTTGATTTAAACATTTAATCTTTCAGGCATAGTTTTCACATATTTTTCATTTTCTCACTCACTAAACCATTCCATGTAATTTGAAATGAATTCCAAAGACATTCTTTCAATGTTACAACAGAGTTGCTAAATCAAATCACTAGATGTTTCTTTCTGCCTGAAATAAGTATTGTGCAATTAAAAAATGTGTTTAGGGTCATTATCTTGTTGAAAATAAAATCCCCAACCAATCAGTCCCTTTTCAGGTGGCAATGCGTGCCTCACAAGGATGCTGTGATACTTCTTTTGATCCATGATTTCATGATGTTGCCAGCTCTTGGCAGCAACCTGACCAATCAGACCATTGTCACAAAGTCTTGAAATAATAGATCTTGAGACTTTCATCTTGTCACTCCTGGCACTATTAATATCATCACGGAGTTGATGTGCTGTCAACAGCAAATTATGTCTCATCAGGTAAGATGAAGGCTGCATTTCTCAGCTGTATTCAAAGGTACCTATACAATAGAACAGCCTGTTCTCCTTACATTTGCATGGTTTCCTTCAGTTTCCTCCCTCAGTCCAAACATATGCATGTCAGGCTAAATGGAGACTCTACATGGCCCATAGGTATGAATGCAAGTGAATGGGGCGTGAATGGTGCGCGGGCACTGCGATGGATTGGCAAACTGTCCTGGCCTTTCGCCCATAGTCAGTGGGGATAGGCTTCCCATTGTCTGTCAAGCCTGCTGTCATCTATATGCCATGAAAAATATACTAAGCAAGTGAATATGCGCCAAGTCAGATATAACCTTTCATACACATATCTAAACACTGGAGGGCACTCGATAGAGCACATACCTCCGCCATGCAATATATCTGTTCTTTTGGTGACAGTATATGTTCTGGATCACTTCCTAAATTAAATAAAGTCTTCCTTGCACTTCCAACAACCCCACCAAATTTTGTGCCAAACCGTTCAAAACTTTTTGAGTTATCTGGTCAGGAATATCACACAGACCCGTGTTAGACAGATGTATTTTTTTTCTTCTGGGTCCAGAATCCAGAATACATTCCAGATCGCTTCCAAAATTGAATCAGCTCATCCTTGGACCACCGTCTATCATCCTACTTAATTTCGCGAAAAACTGTTGATAACTTATCCTGTTAACAAACAGACAGATGGACAGACAAACATAGATGGGTGAAAATGTAACCTCCTTGGCAGAGGTAAGTAAAAATAAGGCATCACTGCTCGTAGTTTCGTAGGCCTGTTTGTTCGATATACTTGGTACTGATTTGAGTGACAGTTCCGTGCAAAGAAAGAGAAGGATATCACTGTATATTGAAGGCACATGCCTAATAAATTTGATGAAAACTGAAAATCTACAGTTCAAGCATATGTACTAAATTAATAAATAACAAATAAATGTATTTTCCCCAAAGGACACCCCAGATAGAAGGGAACCACCGGAGAAAATATTTTTGATAATGAATTTCAAAAATTGTAAATCTCAGTTAGTTACCATTCATGATGACATGAGCAAGAGACGTACCTAGTGCACTTGCATTCTCTCTTTTAGATGCACTAAACAGCATGTCCTACAATGCACCTGTGCTATGTACCAATTTACAGTTTGTTATTGATAATTTATCAGTACAAGCACTTAATATCCAGTCTCCCAGCAATCTGATCAACATTAAATATGTGACCGCAGACTCTCTCATCTGAGGAGGTTTTTCAAAGCAAAGCGACTTCCCTGCTTGTGGTCAGGTACTCATGGCAACGCAGAATACTTCGCTGCTTGGCTCTGCCGCCTCTAAGGAAATAAAAATAGGCTGTCCAATCTGTTTGAACACTGACTGATGGCCCAGATCCCGGCTGTCAATAACAGCTAAGGTCCTGTTTAATAAGATGTATCTGCACAGAGCAGGCACGCAGCAAAGCTGCAGCAGACAAGGTAGGCACTCGGCAAGATATTCGCTTCCATTTTCTGCTGTTCCTCACCTGTTTGCGTGCCTAACCCGCTGATCTCTGATCTGTTTTCCAGTGTACACATGCCTAATTTTAACATGAATAGATTACAGGTTAGATAGTAAGGTCACCTATCGTCCAAAAAAAGACCAGCGTACAAGCTCACATGGGCAACCTGATGTGCCACAGTCAACGCAAATCAAAATGTGCCAATCGAAACGATATGGCGGAACAGATTAGGTTACGGCTTAGATGAAGCTTTCGCTTTTAGGTAAGGTTGGGCCACATAATGGTGTAGTTGTTTTAAGAGATGTTTTGTGATGTCATTACCATTGGGTGAGTAATTATCATGTCACTGTTGGAAGGCTAAAGCAGCATCTGACAGGACTAAAAATGAAGAAGAGAAAGAGCGTCATGTTTCTCAAACAGCTGGGTCTATTACATATTCTCAAAGCAAAACCAAGACATAAACATCATGCAAACATAACAATTTACGTTTTGTTGTAAAAGTTATCCGAAAATGCATTCACCCACTGAGGATGTAAACTGATTTCATGCAAGCCACATTAATGTGTGTATGCAATGAATGCATCATGCCATGAATTTTCACATAAGCATTAGGCCTATGTGTGGGGAATACAACTTAGAAACACTGCTATCACTTTCAATATGGATTCTATGACATTGAATGGCATTTTTTTTTTTTTTTTTGCTTGTAACCATGGAACCTCAAAATGAACCATGTTAAGGCAAAGAAATATAACCTTGAGCGGGGAAACAAAATAAATTGTTCAATTTGTGGACTGAATAATTGCCTTTCTTTTTTGAAACAAATTGTTAATTGTGCTGTCACACTATTCATGGCAGTTGGAAACCTTAATAGCCAAGCAAATAAATCTTCATGGCATCTTGAAAACAAAGAAATAGAAAAACAATCATCTGACCTGACCTACCTGTAACTCCTTGGGATGTGGTCACATGTGTGATATATAGAATATTTATGTCTTTTTGTAGCTCTGGAGCAAAACAAAGCTTCCATCTCTCCATGTAATGCCGAAGTGATGTGTACTTTCACACCCCCTCTTTCTCTAATACTTTTTTTTTTCCCAATGGAATAACATCAGTCAGGTTTCCCCAGCTCTGTACACCTCAGATTTGCACTAGTGTTGAAGTGTTGTTTACTAGTCTGTTGAAAGGAGGCAGACAGGTGTTTCTGTGTTTCTGACGGGGTAGCAGGCAGGAGGCGAGTTTCTCTGTGCTGTCTGGCAGGACTGCTGAGTATTCGTGTGGAGGCCATTAGCATGTCCCCATCAGCTGTGAGAACTGAGATGTATTCTGCAGTGCCCAGGGAAAAACAAGAGATGCATACTCACTGGGGAAGTATAGTATTCAAAGAAATTCAAAGTGGAAAAGAAGATGTTGCGAGAGATAAGAAGTATGTTGGACCATCGTTGATATTCTTCAAAAAGGAATCGTTGAGTCAATTATATCCAAGTGTTGTTTGCATCAACAGTGCCTGTTCTTAAATAACCTCTCTTCATGAGGACGCAGAAAATTTCAACCAACTTTTAGGACAAATGTTAATTGAATTCTGACCAAACAAAAACACCATCTGATTAAAAAAAATTACATGCACACACACACACACAGACATGTACACAACCCCAATCCAGAACAGCGCATGAAAGTACAATCAAAAAGAAAAAAAAAGTCCATTCACCCAGTACTTCACTGAAACATTACGACAACATATTATTTGATGCTTTAACTAGTGAATTCAATGTATACCTTATTCTGATGACTGCATCAGACACCAAAAAAGGTGCAGGGGCAGTTTAGGAATAATACTAATGTGACAATTCCAATAAAAAGGCAGTGTGAAACAGGTGAGCTTATTGTGTTGTAGTATAAAAACATTCTCCAAAAAAGGCAAGATGGTGTACATTTTGTTTGCTAAGATACCACACGCATTTACTTACAATCATGTGAAGATAAAGCACTTAATGTCCATAAAATGTGCATGTTGCTAACGATACACTATCATGAATAATAACTGAACTATGAACATGGGCAATGTAAAAATGAGCTGATGATCTGAGACAAGCAGGCAAATAAATTTCATATTTCTTCAAATTCAGCATGTTGATAACCGCTTTTTTCCGCTTTTAGTGTCTCAAAGCCTTTAATTGGTGAAAAGTGTTTGAGTATTCAGCCACATTATCACAATGAACAAAATGGTAAGGCTTTCTGCTCATTAATTTAATCACGGACTTCATTTTAGACAATTTTTGAAAACTCCATTCACTCCATTCACATTGGACCAATAGAACCAGAACTATTATAATGCTTACAAAGCCCGATTTACGTCCCACCGTGACTCTCTGTAGTGATATTGTAGGCAAACTTTTGTTTGCAAACACAATTTATCGCTGCATCTACCACTGGAAGTTAAAGCTTTCTTATGCAAAGCCAAATGTCATGAATCAATGCTGCCACTGTGCCACCAACATCTGTGGAAGTATGCTTTGTGGTCCGAAGAGTCATTTCAACTGGTCATTTCAAGTGGAAAAAAACAGTTATCTTATTTTTTAAACCAAGGACAATCAGGACTTTTATCAGAGTCAGGTCAAAAACCCAGCATCTGCCTTGGCACAGGCGTGTGTCAGTGCACATGGCATTGGCTACTTACAATTTTGTTTGAATTTTGATGCACCGACACCCACACAGACCTGGACCAGAACGCCTCATTCGTACTGGACCACATCTCTACCACCATCGACAGTGTCACCACCAAGAAAAACATCAACCTGTACCCCAATCAGAAGCCCTGGATGAACCGGGATGTCCGTCTCCTGCTGAAGGCCCGTAATACCGCCTTCAGGTCGGGGGATGCACAGGCCTACAGTACAGCCAGGGCCGAGCTAAATAGGGGCATTAAAAAGGCTAAGCATCAATACAAAAGGAAAATAGAAGAACTCTGACTCCAACCCCCGACGTATGTGGCAGGGACTGCAGACCATCACCAACTACAGGACCACCAACTCCTCCCCCACCTCCCCTGATGTCTCCTTCTTCAACGAGCTCAACAATTTTTACGCCCGTTTTGAGAGGGGGAACCCGACAACTGCAACCATGGCAGCTGTGACTCCAGACCACCAACCACTGACTCTCTCCCCTACTGCTGTTGGAGCAGTGCTGAACAGGATTACTGTCCACAAGGCTGTGGGTCCTGATGGCATCCCTGGACCTGTTCTCAGAGCGTGCTCTGGGGAACTGGCAGGAGTGCTGACGGACATATTCAACCTGTCCTTGGCCCGTGCTGCGGTACCAGCCTGTTTCAAATCCACCTCCATCGTACCGATAGCCAAAAACTCCAACCCATCAACCCTCAATGACTACCGTCCGGTAGTTCTCACCCCCATCATCACAAAGTGCTTCGAGCGGCTGGTCTTAGCACACCTCAAATCCTATCTCCCCTCCACCCTGGACCCCCTCCAATTTGCGTATCAACAGAACAGGAGCGCAGATGATGCAGTCTCCATGGCACTGCACTCTGTTCTCTCACACCTGGACAACAAAAACAGTTACGCCAGAATGCTGCACCTAGACTTCAGCTCAGCATTCAACAGAGTCATCCCCTCAATGCTCACCACAAAACTTACATACTTATGGCCCAGTCACACAGCCGATCACGCACGAATCACTCACAAATCACGCACAGATTGGGTTTGTACGTGCTTGTGCGTTGAGAAATTGACCAATTTTTCGGGGTGTCGGGGGGTAGAAATCTCTGACGAATCACGCATGAGTCACGCATGAATCACTTACAATCGTTGACGAATCACTGACATATCACGCACGTCGACGCATACTAGCAAATACGGTGTGTGTATATATATATATATATGTGTGTGTGTATGTATGTATATATGTATGTATATATATATATTTGTTTATGACATGTACATACACAACCAATCGCCTGTACATACTTAGTATATATTAATAGAATATATTATTGTAATTCTCACTACTATACACATATATCAATACTATACACCATGTGTATTTTTCTCAATGTTTGTATATTGCATAGTTTTTTATCATATATTTTTATACTGCTTAGCACTTCTGGATGGATGCAAACTGCATTTCTTTGCTGTGGACTTGTGACATGTGCAATGACAAAGTTGAATTCAAATTCTAATTCGAATTGGGGGGGCGCAGACACCTTTATCAATTAGTCCTGGCCAGCTCTCAATCATTTCCCTTTTCTGACGCGTTGTCCAATTATCGTAATTGGCAACAGAAGACACGATTTCTCTCCATATGCGATCGAACAGCGATGGAATCATGGGCGAAATTCCGCACAGAAAAATAATTTACTTAACAGGCCAGTGCTTTGCGTTGATCGATCAGGTCTGCGTTCCATTGAAATACTGCCTTTCACTCTCGGTATTGCGTGGGTTGATATAAAAAAAAAAAAAAAAAAAGAGAGACACTTGGCAGTTAAATAGACAGCGTGCTGCTCAAGCTATTTGCATGAGAGTCGACAGATATGCAAATTTGAATATTGTTGATTTAAATACAGCAAATATGCATCCAGATTAATGATTGTCTTCTTACGTAATCGGGGTGTGAAGTATCGATCAGGAACCAAATGCGAGAACACAGGATTGCAAAATAAACTGCTTTTATTGAGCGAAGGGGGTCACCCCCGCAGGGCAGAAGGCAACAGTACAGAGGTCGCAATCCAAAAGTCAAAATGCAGTGAGACAGAACGGGAATCGTAACCAGGGCAGCAATCACAAAAATCGTAGTCAGGCAAAACAGATTCGGTACACAGGCAATGGTTTGTGGGAGAGGCAAACTCATAGACCAGAAGGGCAATCCGAATCGTAACCAGGGCAGCAATCCACAAGTTCTTCTTTTTGTCGTAGTCAGACAAAAAAGGGTTCAAACACAGAGGTAACAGTAATCCAATAAGTAGGGATGTTACACTCGAAAGAGACGGCTCGAGACGGTATCGATCTCTCAAAGCAGAAGTATCTCGGCAATATATTTCGATGCCTAGCTTCACCATGCAAAAAACCACGTGACTCCTCAAATGAAGCTTCATTACGTCACATGCGTATCGGCGACGTGTTACTCGGGTTTTGATTCCAGGGCCGGATTTTCGGGGAAGACCCATTAAAATACTGGTATTCAAGGGCAGCAGTTTATCCCAGTCTTTACAAGCTTGCCCACTGATATTCTCATATGCCAAGCAACTTCTGTGCCATGTGAAAGGGTCTTCTCCAAAGCTGGAAAGGTAGTAACAAAGAAGAGAAACAGACAAAAGCCCAACTCAGCTGAAATGATCTTGTTTTTAAATAAAAATCTTTGAACCCTGTAAATCCCCTATCCCACTTATGCAGCATTTTACTCGACTACTGCAATAACAGTCCCTAGTTGCGTAAACATTTGCCATTTTCGCCCCAAATTTTGAAAAATCTTTTTTTGTATTTCTATCAATCTTGCAAAAGCATATCTCCATTACAGGCAGTATTTTATGACGGCACAATCACAACACAAATATGTTATTGTCTTGAAAAAAGTCAAAAACTACAAGATGCACATAGATCCTTTGTTAAACGTACATAACAGTGCCTGTTTCATGACACCTTGTCCTGGTTTATTGTTCTACGCAAATGCTATGTTGGGGATTGGCCAGCAGATGTCGCCATATTTGATTGTATCAAATGCTTCGCAACCGTGAACAATTCAACACAATTGCTTCATAATTGATTCAGTAGTTCAGAAAGCTTCGGTTTCTCCATCACTACCAATACCAAAAAAAATCAGTAGTCGGGCAATCCAGTCAGAATCAGAAACTCAATGAATAACAAGGCGAGAGAATAGCAGCACAGGTAAGCACGGGAAACGATCTGACAGAATGGCAGTGAAAAGACACCTAATATACACTTCTGGGAAGATCACATGGGGAGAATCACAGGTGCAGGAAGTCAGACTGATTACAAGGGGATGGCACATGAGGGAGAACCTAATCACATGACATTGGCCAAAGCCAAAACGCGGACAGGGAACTGTTGGAATTTACAAAATGAACCAAGAGCGACAACCAGTAGAATACAAAAAGGAGGCTTTATTTCTGAAGGGGGAAACCCCCCAACAGAGCTGGCAACAGTTCAAAGTCCGAAATCCAAAATCAGAATCCAAAGGGCGAACTCCAGAGTCATACACAGGGCACCAATCACAAAAATCGTAGTCAGACAAAAGAGGTCAAAAAACAAGAATGCGGCAAAAGTACAGGGAATAGGCAAAGCTCGATATCAAGGACAGTCCAGTCAGAAAGATAAACACTGAGAAATCAAGGTGAGAAACATGGCATGAGAAAACTAGGGAGAACGATCTGACAAGAAAGTGAACCAAACAGACATCTTATATACACACCCGGGGTAAACACATGACCTGGGAGAACAGGTGCCATCAATGGTAACAATGATCAGGGAGAGACACATGAGGAATAAACTAATTACATGAATTTGGCTGTAGCCAAAACGCAGACGGGGATCACAAGACAAACCTAGGTACAAAACAGCTCCGGTTAAGGAGTGCTAAAGTGCCAAGATAAAAGAAAAGGAAAGCACAAAGTATAAGTGGAAATCCACAGAAACTTGCAGCAGAGATAATTAGGGATAGGCAAGGAGGCGGAGATTAGAATTGAGCGACTGCTGAGAGATCGTTAGTCAATTAGTATGTGCAGCTATACAATCCCGAAGAAAGTTAGTAAAAATATACAAGATTAGTGTGGTTAGTAATTAGCAAAAACAATAAACTGTTAGTATGTGTTAGTAAGACAGAAAAGGAGAGGAAGGAAGAACACGAGATAATGAAAGAAGATTGAAACCCAGAAACCAATAAATCACCCGAATGAGTGGCACGCAAGACAAGGGACCGTGAGCAAAGATACACACATGACAAGACAGGGGAGACAAAGTGCAAAGCATGGAAATGAAAACATGGCATGGAAACTAAATGATCTAAGACATGAAAAATAATAACACAATGAAATCCAAACTACCAAAACACAATACATAGTCATATAGTAAGTCATGAGATATTAATTAGTAAATTAAGACATGAATTTAACTTTTCCGCCCTTGCTGTTAGTTGGCTAAGCTCATATCTGAATTATCGACAACAGTGTGTTCGTTTACAGAATGTGAAAACATCTTTTCTGAACAGTAAAACTGGTCTGCCACAGGGATCAGTTTTAGGTCCTATTCTTTTTTGCTTATACATAAATGATTTACCCATCATTTGCACAGATACTGAATGTCAGATGTATGCTGATGACACCGTGTTTTATGTCTCAGCAAAGAATCCCTGTCAAGCTTCAGACATCTTAAATAGACAGATGGTTACTGTTTCAGAATGTTTCAGAATTAACACTTAATCATAAAAAAACTGTATCAATGTGTTTCTCAATAAGAAAGAAAGCCTTAGAGAAATTTCACATCACTATTGATAGTAAAGACATCGAAGTGGTAAATGAGTTTAAATATACTCAGCAACAAAAGTTTCTGTGACACCAATATTGTTAATTATTTTTCATAACGCAATTATGAAATTGTCATACATGGTGATATCAGACTGAAACAGTACACGTAAAACACAACATTGAAATGGAAATCATGAAAATGCGAGAAAATGACTTTGCACGTGAAAATGTGCGTAAATCATGCTTGTGGATGGCAATAAAAGAGGAGAATTTTTGGAATGTTCACATTGTGCCTGATGAACGACGGAAGCATCACTTATCGAAAACACAGCCATTTCGGATCAGGAACTCTACCCTCTAAATGCCAAGACTGTCTGAAAATGATCGGTGGAGGGCCATTGGGATGATTGAATCCGGAACCTCGCAGAGGGAAGTTGCTCATCGCCTGAATGTCCACCGAAACACCATTTGGAACTTATGGCAGCGTCATCAGCAGACAAGACATGTCAGAGACCGTCCTTGCAGCGGCCGTCCACGAGTAACCACTCCCAGACAGGACAACTGGATTCGAACAACCCATCTCCGAAATCAATTCCAACCTGCAACCATAACTGCAAGAACGATACCTGGTTTGAGGCGACTGTCTGCGCAGACAATCCGTCGCCGTCTCCGTCATTTTGGCATTGTCCCACGTCGGCCAGCAAGACGTCCAATACTCACAGTACAACACCGACGACTGCGTCTACAGTGGGCACAACAACATCGACGGTGGATCCAACGTCAGTGGGATCTTGTACTCTTCACTGATGAATCAAGATTCATGCTTAACCGATGTGATGGTCGTTTACGTGTATACCGTCGACGTGGAGAACGTTATGCCAACAACTGTGTTCAGGAATTTGATCGTTTTGGAGGTGGTAGTGTCATGATTTGGGGAGGGATCACGGCTAGAAACAAAACAGATTTGCTTGTTATTGATGGAAATCTGACAGGTCAAAGATATCGCGATGAAGTGCTACGGCCATTGGTGGTACCGTTTTTGATGCAACATGGTCCCGGAATAACGCTGCAACATGATAACGCCAGACCACACGTTGCAAGGATTGTACAGCAGTATCTGATGCAACAACATGTCAATGTCCTGCCATGGCCAGCCAGATCCCCAGACATGTCCCCAATCGAGCATCTTTGGGACGAGATGGATCGACGTTTGCAGCGGTTGGATAACCCGCCAGCTACACTCCAGGAATTGCGACAACGTCTACGTCAGATTTGGAATGACATCCCACAGCAATTTCTGGCACATCTGATTCGGTCCATGCGCCGGAGATGCGTTGCTTGCATCATGGCACGAGGAAGTCACACCCGGTATTGAAGTGTGAAGGTCGCAATTGGTTAGACGTCAGACAAGTGCTTCATGACGCATGAAAATGACATTTTTCGTTTTGAGTGACGTTGGCACTGAAAAGTCAGTGTTTCTCCTGTTAAATAAACATATTGATTGCATTGAGATCTTTGCGTGTCATTTATAACATACACATAAATGGTGTCACAGAAACTTTTGTTGCTGAGTATATTTAGGTGTAATTTTAGATCCTCAACTTAAATTTGAAGCACATATAAAGAAGCTGTCTAAAACTGTAAAAACTAGTCTAAACTGTTTTAGACTTATTAGGTCCTGTCTCTCTCTTAGGGCAGCTCATTTATACCTACATGCTATGGTCCTTTCACACATGTCCTACTGCATCACTGCTTGGGGCCAGGCCACTGACACAGTAACAAGACCTTTGTTCTCACTCCACAAACAAGCTTTAAAAATTTTAGATCAGAAGCCACAAAAATGGCATCATTGTAAAATCATCGAGAAGTATAATTTGTTATCTTTTTCTAATTTTATAAAATTCTCTTTTTTGAAAGTCGTTTTTAAGTGTGTCAGCGGACTGGCCCCACAAGCAATATCACAGATTTTTATTAAATCAGACAACTGTGGGACAATGACAAGGAGCATGAGCAACCAAAACTGTAAAATTAGAAGATGCAGGACAACTTTTGGTCAGTCATCTCTCTCAGTGCTGGGTACACACCTATGGAATTCTTTACCACCAGAAATAAAATCTCAAACAAAATTAAGGATGTTTAGTGCCAAAGCTAAACACTGGCTTAAGCAGCAGCAGAAATGTGAACATTAACTCCTCTCAAGTCACTGTCAGTACAGTATTCTACTAATGTTTAATGTATTTAACTTGTGAAATTTTAATCTAAATTTTGTAGCTGTGTTCATTTGTTTATATCTGTTCACTGCATTATTCACTGTATTTGTATTATTGTATTTTGTATGCAGTATCTTTTATCTTCCTTTAGCCTAAACATGGCTGAGCCAGGCACAGAACTTAAACATGACATGCAGAAACGGAATCACAACAGGAACACGAGACAATCCTATAAACAAACATACGGCTCCAGTCACGGAGTTTCTAACGTGAATAAATAATGAGAAACAGGACAGCGCGATCAGGTGTGAGCTTTCACAGAAAACTGCAACACAGGAGATTATGGCCCAGTCACACAGCCGATCACGCACGAATCACTCACAAAACACGCACAGATTGGGTTTGTACTTGCTTGTGCATTGAGAAATTGACCAATTTTTAGGAGTGTCGGGGGGTACAAATCTCTGATGAATCACGCATGAACCACGCATGTATCACTTACAATCACTGACGAATCACTGACATATCGCGCACGTCGACGCATACTAGCAAATACGGTGCAGTATTCCACGAACATTCGACGCACGCCCGACGCATGAATCACCGATGGAGCACGTCCAAACATGAGCACTTCACGTATTGTCAGTGGATGTCAGTGGAATGAACGTGATACATGCGCGTTTCATGCGTGATATGAACGTGGGGCATCAGTGGACGGACGTGGACGTGCGCGGGTTCAAACCAGTTCTGACGCATAAGCACTGACGGCCGACGAGTGTCCTGCGCATAGTTACGCATACTCGACGCATAAACTACGCATGCCGACTCATGAATTACGCACACCAACGCACAGTTGTGCATCGGAATAAAATTTGAACCTTTCAAAACTCAAAATCACGCACAAACCGCCTTCGACGCACATCCACTTACAATCACTGACAGTCCACGTTCGTTCCACCTACGAATTACGCATACGACGTACGCTCCGCGCAGAAACGAAAATCTGTGCGTAATTCGTGCGTAATTCATGCGTTTTTGCTGTGTGACTGGGCCATTAGGGAGAGCAAAGAGGCGGAGACTAGAACAGGGCGAGTGCGGAGAGCTTGTTAATCAATTAGTAAGTGCAACTATGCAAATCCTTGGTGCTTGTTAGTAAGTTAGCATTATATACAAGGTTAGTTGTTGTTAGTAATCTTAAGAGAAAATAATAAACTGTTAATATTGTTATTAGATAGAAGAGTGAAGCCAGCAAAGGAGATTGGAAGGAAGTTTGAAAAACCAGAATCCAATAAATCACCCGAAGAGGGAAACACAAGACTGGGGCTAAAATAGCAGGCGAGACGAGACACCAGACGGGGGAGACAAAGTGCAAAGTAAAATGGAAAACATGAACCGGAATGAGAATATGGCGCAATGTAAAACATGGAAAAGTAAACCAAGACATGACAAATCAAAGTAACAAATCACAATACGTAATACAAAGAATAGTCAGGCATGAGCAATAGTCAAGGAATATGCATGGGTCAGACAAAACATGGCACTAGGCTAGGCACAGAACTTAAAACATGGCATGAGCATGGTCAAGGCAGAGCAGAATCACAACACGGGAAGAACAATCAGCACCTGTTAAGTGTGGAGTGCTCTCGGAGTGAACCTTTTGTTAATCATGAAAATGACTGAGAACAGGTCAGGACTAATAACTGTTTTAAACGGATGTTTTGTCACAATTCTCAGTTCTGGTTCTGCCATTGTACTGAATTTAGCCCATGATTTCATCACTGTTCCATCGCATATGGAGAGAAACCGTGTCTTAAGTTCAATTACGATAATTGGAAAACGCGTCAGTAAAGGAAAATGATGATAGCCAGAACTAATTGTCATATAGGGACATGTCTGTGCCCCCCCTATCCCCGGTTCTAGAACCGCCACTGCAAAGTTTACAAAAAAAATTTTACGAGTTGATACACAAAACAGAAAGCACAATTCTTACTACCAGAGAAACAGCGCTGGTCTTTGACATGTCCGTAGAGCACATTAAAAGCACACAAGTTGCAAAGAGCAAAATACCTCCAGCAAAAACGGCAGCAGGGGCAAATTAGTACCGCAAGTGAACAGCTGGGCAACTTCAGGTTGAGTTTCACCAGTCTGGAAGTACAAAACCCAAAACCAGTGAAGTTGGCACGTTATGTAAATCGTTGATAAAAACAGAATACAATGATTTGCAAATCCTTTTCAATCTATATTCAATTGAATACACTGCAAAGACAAGATGTTTAATGTTCAAACTGAGAAACTTTTTTTTTTTTGCAAAAAATCATTAACTTAGAATTTAAAGGCAGCAACACATTGCAAAAAAGTTGGCACAGAGGCCTTTTAACCACTGTGTTACATCGCCTTTCCTTTTAACGACACTCAGTAAACGTTTGGGAACTGAGGAGACCAATTTTTGAAGCTTTTCAGGTGGAACTCTTTCCCATTCTTGCTTCATGTACAGCTTAAGTTGTTCAACAGTCTGGGGTCTCCGTTGTCGTATTTTACGCTTCATAATGCGCCACACATTTTCAATGGGAGACAGGTCTGGACTACAGGCAGGCCAGTCTAGTACCCGCACTCTTTTACTCCAGAGCCATGCTGTTGTAACACGTGCAGAATGTGGCTTGGCATTGTCTTGCCGAAATAAGCAGGAGCGTCCATGAAAAAGACGTTGCTTGGATGGCAACATATGTTGCTCCAAAACCTGTATGTACCTTTCAGCATTAATGGCGCCTTCACATATGTGCAAGTTGCCCATGCCTTGGGCACTAATACACCCCCATACCATCACAGATGCTGGTTTTTGAACTTTGCGCTTATAACAGTCCGGATGGTTCTTTTCCTCTTTGGTCCGGAGGACACGACGTCCACAGTTTCCAAAAACAATTTGAAATGTGGACTCGTCAGACCACTGAACACTTTTCCACTGCGCATTAGTCCATCTTAGATGAGCTTGGGCCCAGCGAAGCCGGCGGCATTTCTGGGTACTGTTGATAAATGGCTTTCGCTTTGCATTGTAGAGTTTTAACTTGCACTTGCAGATTTAGTGACGAACTGTAGTTACTGACAGTGGTTTTCTGAAGTGTTCCTGAGCCCATGTGGTGATGTCCTTTACACACTGATGTCGGTTTTTGATGCGGTACCGCCTGAGGGATCGAAGGTCACGGGCATTCAATATTGGTTTTTTGCCTTGTCGCTTACGTGCAGTGATTTCTCCAGATTCTCTGAACCTTTTGATGATATTGTTGACCGTAGATGAAATCCCTAAATTCCTTGTAATAGCTCGTTGAGGAATGTTGTTTTAAAACTGTTCGACAATCAGCTCACGCATTTGTTCACTAAGTGGTGACCCTCGACCCATCCTTGTTTGTGAATGACTGAGCATTTCAGGGAAGCTGCTTTTATACCCAATCGTGGCATCCCAATTAGCCCGTTCACCTGTGGGATGTTCCAAATAAGTGTTTGATGAGCATTCCTCAACTCTCTCAGTCTTTTATGCCACTTGTGCCAGCTTTTTTGAAAAATGTTGCAGGCATCAAATTCCAAATGAGCTAATATTTGCAAAAAAATACAAAGTTTACCTGTTCGAACATTAAGTAACTTGTCTTTGCAGTGTATTCAATTGAATATAGGTAGAAAAGCAGTCCCCGGGGAATTCCGCGATTCCGCGATCGCGGCGTTTTCCGCAGAATCCACACTTCACCGCGGAAACCGCGGAATTCACTGATTTCGCCGCGGAATTCCAAAATAAACCGACACAAGCTGGTCAAAACCACGATTTTGTCAATTCACAGACATCTGTTACCGCCGCGCATCTCATCTCATCAAGTGTGAACTTGACCGCCAGGCAGTGATTGCGTCGTTGGCGACAAATCTATGTTCTTTGCCCAAGTTGCGTGGCGTATTCTGTATGAAAGTTTAAAAATGAAGCGATTTCTTGAGAGACACTAGCCAGCAGTTGGCTAGACTGCCAAGTATATTACAGCCAAGGACAGGGCCAGTCAGGTTTCCTTCTGTTACAAGGACGGCGGAAAGCTCTTTTGTCGGCCCTTTAAAGTGGTAGGCTAATAGACCACATTAGAAAATCGACAGTCGAGGACCATGCCAAATCTGCAAAACACAAAAGATGAATTCAAGAACAAAAACAGAGTAGGTCTACCGGCCAAAAGCAAAAAACCATCTCCACAACAAGACAGAGTCAGCGTGTGAGCGGATCGAGGTAAGGAACTGCCTTCACGTCAGTCCTAATTTTTCTTTAAAAAAAAAATCTGCAATATTTAGGCCTAGACTAATAAGTTTTATGAACTCGATCAGTTGCTATGGCACACCAGTAATGACAGTCTTTTTTTATTAATAATTTTATGTTTTAACACTAGAAGCGCCAGAATTTTATCACTAGGCCTACCATTTTATCACCATGAACGGTCGTTTGGACCGCTCGGTTCAAAGCATTCTAATCCGACTCTGAGCACCTATGTTACCATGATTCTCAAAAGAACGAAACAACACCAGCATTACGTTTTTACTGGTTTAATAATACATTTATGAAAATTTAGGCAATAGAATTGTATATAAGTAACATGAATTAAGCTGCTTTCACACTGGACGCGAAACGAATTTTTCGCAAGACAGATTACAAGGACTTTCAAATTGGAAATGGTCACGCGCAAGTTTTAGTAATTTCCTGCAGTAATGCATTTCTTTCAATGAACCGTTGGAAACATTTTCAAATCCATCAGGGCATTTTGAACTTCATCAGAATAAACAAGGTGGTGAGCTCTCTTAAACACAGCTATAAAATGATTGATCTTCCCAATTATATTTTCAGTGTACTAAGAATAGGAAACTTTTAAAGAAGCCAGAGCTGAAGTATATCAAGATATTAAGCTTCAGAACTTGACAGCAAGGGGAAAAATCGGTCCTGAAATGATTTATTTTGAACAAAAAAAAGCCTCTCTAAAAGAAATATGTTGTCAGGCTGCTTTAAAGAGGCCACAACCAGTGAGTATCAACATTTTGGGGTCAAAAACAAAAAGAAGTCTTCATAGCACATCCCTACAATGCGGCCAGTGAAGTGAAGGTCTTGAAATCAAGAAGATTTACTTGTGCGCAGCTGAGAATAAGAAGTGGCAGACATGTAAAGGCACTGAAGCAATCTGAACAGGTTTCATATTAACCAGCCATGCCTACCTCAGACACAATAACTTACTGAGCAGTGGACCCCCAAATTCAGAGCACCAAAAGAAAACTGAGCTGTGGCAAATAAATTTTGGTTAAGGGCAGGTTACACTGATTTACCAAAAGGCTGCAAATAGCCAAGCATCAAAACAAATAGGCTGAATGCCTCGATCAAGCAGCAGCTGACACAGGGGTTTAAAACTGGCACACACAATTGCATCCACAAGACTGGATTTGCAATGTCAAAAAGACACCTTCCCTAAGTTAGGTGTGGCTCCATGTAAAACAGAAAACTTGTGTCAGTAGAGCATGACTGGCCTTATATACCATGCAGAACTCCAATAGTCGGTAAACACATCCATCAGATACTCGCATCTCCTCGATTTCTACAATTGTGGTCGGCTATTAGCAACAAGCTAGCAGTCTCTTGGAATCTCCGCATACTCCAGTGGAGAAACTTTCGTTGGAATAACCGGCACTATAATTTTTGTCACCACTCCAATAGCTCCTGTCACCGCCCCCATAGCCACAATCCTCGTAACTGTGACCCCCATAGCTACAGTCACTGCTGTAACCACCACCTCTACCCCTGCCGCCTCTCAAGAAGTACCTTCTCTTCCACCAGATCCACCTGGAAATCACCAGATCTTCCTCCAGATTTACCAGCTTCATCCATACGAATTGCCCTCCCTTCCATCAATAGACTTGCCATTCATTGCAGACATAGCGTTCTTGGCATGATCAGGATTTTCAAATGTAGCAAAATCAAAACCATGGGACTAATAGGTCTCTCGGTCTCTGATGACACACACTTTTGAAATGCTCCCATACTTGGCAAACGCCTGCTCCAATGAATCTTCTGTGGTATCTAAGCTGAGGCCTCCAAAAAAAAACCTTTCCTTCATCAGACATCTTGAATTTCCAGTAGCCACGTCTTCGACTCACCCTTTCCACTGCAAAATCAGAATAGTTTCGGTTTGCTTCCAAACTGACTAGAATGAAATAACGGTCGGAAAGACAATATTCACTGGGTACTGCAAAGGCCTTCGTGATTGGTTTGAATATTTATCAACAGCATACTGTCAGTAAATTATGAGTCACCTTTTACATATTTGCAAATAAATTATAACCTGTTACACAACTGTTAGACATCTGATCTGTGTATATTTGTCATATGTATACACTCACTGTAATAGTTTGTCTCTTGTGTCGATGTTAGAAAATGGGCAACCCAACAGCACTACCTTGAGGTTACTTGCTCCGCTTGTGCTGTAAAGTAGATATAAAGAATCTGTATTCACTTTTCATATGTGTATAGACCTACTCAAAAACAAAAAAGCCAGACCCTCAAAGATTTCTTTGATACATGACATACTAGTACACGATATTCTCTTTCCAATGCTGCATGACCTGGAGTGCACAGGAGCTGGGTTTGTACGCATGACTGGGAGACAGCAGCTGCCTGGTTCTCTTCCATTCAATTCAACTCCAGGTAACATGTGACCACCAAGGTTATTTTATGGTATTTTCATGCAGTCTATACATGATTTGCACAAACCGAAGAACAGCCTCGTCTACAATCACAAACTGTACCCACTCAAAAGATATTATCTGCTGGGAAACGGTGGCTATCCATGTTTCAAGGCACTGATTGCAATTATGACCCCATACAGCAAATCAGTGATATGTGAAATTCCGCAAAGATACTGTTGCCACCATGTCAAAGCACAATCTGTAATTAACATAGCCTTTGGCATCACAGAGGCAAGGTGGCAATCTATTTGTTGAAAGCGCTGGAGGTGGATCCACAGTTTCCTGTTAAGGTCATCACGAGTCGTGTCATTCTCCACAACATATGCCTGACAAATCTGCTGCCAGAGGAGGATGCTGAGGGAACAGATGCAGATACTGCAGATCAGCAACACCAGCAGGAACTCCGGGGAGGGAAGAACCTGAGAGCAAACCTTGCAGCAGCAGGCTCTGCTCCAGATGCTCCCTTTGCAGCACTGCATGAGCGTGACTCTCTGAGAGGAAGTTAAGTATTAGTCATCATTGCTTTTATTTATCAAGTTTGTCCTATATTTCTTTACCACTCTTTGCTGTACACGCTGCTCTGTCCTTTTCTAATATAGCAACTTTTTAAATCTTCTTGTAAAAAGTGGACATTTGCCAAACATACTTATTGTCATCAAGTCATATTGATACCATCTCTCTCGTTTAAAACACAGAGTACATCTCAATTCCAAAACATTTAATTTATTTAAATTTTTAACTTTTTGTTTTTCTAATAGGGATGAAAGTCTCTCCAACCCTCAGCCTGGCCCACCTTCTTTTGGAGGATTTTGAGGACCAAGTCTCATCTCTACCTTTTAGCAGATGATGATGGCCCTGTGCCCTCCCATCTAATTTTGTTGGGGCACAAACTGAGAAAGCCAGCTACTGAAAGCACTGGAGAGGTCTAGCCCAGCCAGAGGCTATTTGATTTGTGTAATTACATTGATTGTCAGCAAACATTATGAAAACAGAGTGGTAGTTTATAAACTGTCATTAAAAAAACTTTTATGTGTATTAAACCATCTTACCAAATGAATGTAGATAACTTGGCTTATGCCGTCGGAGGCGACAGCTGGGGGTATATCCCTGAACGCCCCCAATCCTCTAATTCCCCTATCCTTGAATATACCTTGAATAGACTTTCATTTGAACTTAATTTCAGGTCAATTGGACAAATGGTTCTGAAGACATGGCCAAAATGGTAACTTTCCATCACAAAGCGCCACCTGGTGGCAAAATATTGAACCATACAGGTATGATGTCATCATGTGACACGTTTTGAGGTCATGACCTGGCAGTTGCACATAGTTTCATGTCAATAAGACAAATTTTGAACCAAACAGGTATAATGTCATCGTAGGACACATCCTCAGGTCATGACCTTTCATTTGCACTTGATTTGAGGTCAATCGGACAAATATTTCCAGAGATATGATAAAAACAGTGATTTTTTTCAGTTTTTGGCCCCTGGTGGCCAATCTAGAAATCATAAATTGTCCAAAATTGAATAAGGTCTTCCTCTTTATGATACTTACCTATATGCAAAACTTGAAATTTCTAATTGAAATATTACTGAAGTTATCGCGTTAACACGTAGTGCGGTGGCGACGGCGGTCGGAACAAAAACATAATATCCCCGGAAAGCCATTCGGCGTTCGGGGATATATCTAGCTTAAGTTCTTGCCACTATGGTCCATATCCAATAAGTTTCCACAGCTAGTCATTAAGCTCAATTTCTTGACGTATGAACTGACGTCTCAGCTGCTGTTTCTATTTCTACAGTTAGCTGGCTATTCAAACAGAGTTTGACTGCATTAGCGTAACTATTAACCGATGTAGTGTTTGTCATAAGTGGTAATCCAGTTGTCTACACAACCTAAAATAGATTTGGATAAGCTAGCCTGCTTTATGAAGTTGTCTGGTCAGAGAACCAAAAATCCCGGCAGTTTTATTTCCTCAGAAATGCTGAAAATTTGTTTACTTTCCTTCGCTATGGACAAAACCATTTTGATCACATTTAAGGCCTTCAGCGCGTAAGTTTCAGCTATCTTGTATAAGCGAGAATGCAAAACTTTTTTTTATGAAAGAGTACCAAGTACCAAGGCAAACAATAATCTAAAAATAAATCAAACACGTCAATTCAGGCTTGGGCGATACAGCAAATGAAAAGTGGTGGTGCTATCAAGCCAGAAGCAACAGTAAACAACCTAGTAAGGCACTACAGAATGGGACAATCAGTATTTTCCTTTGTGGTGAGTTTTATGGTTAACGTATTGTATGCATATTTACAAGTTACGCGAAGTTACTGCTGTAAATTGGGGGAAAAATTGTTGTGGGACTGTGTCTGTGTCCTTTGCAGCAATTTTCGGTCTTTAAGCCTAACAATTTGTCACCCTTCATCACCAAGAGGTAAGTGATGTGAAATTATACATATTTCAGAGGCTACAGTGGACTCAAAAATTACCGGCACCCCTGACTGGCAATACACAAACAATACTTTCAAAAATTCTAAAAAATATATATTTCTTGAGAAACTGTTAATACCAACGTGAAAGACTCTGAACGATATTAATTGGGGGTGCAACGATTCTAAATTGCAATTTTTAAAGCATAGTAACTCCACCTGCTACCATGGGGTGAACATCCGAGCTTTCCCTTTTCCTTCATTAAACCCAATGCAGGTTGAATGACAATGCCAATCATCAAAGGGCATGGGAAATGCTTCCGGAAAAAACTTCACTGACATCAGGAGTGTGTTCAAAGCCGGCAACACTTAGGATTTTTTAAAGTGTGATGAGACTACTTGTAGTCATGGGGTGTGTAGGCAGTCGTGCGTAATTTCTTGAAACATACACACCTGAAGCAGCTTTAATGATTTAAAAAGCCTGAGTTTAGATTTCGCTAATTGCAGGTGCTCCGCCATCTCTAAATCTGCTCCCATGTACTTGGCCTATATAACAATCAAGCAATTTCAGGAGACTATAACGATTAAGATGTGAAAGTGAAAAGCAGACAAACCTAACTGGGCTACGGTGTTAGATTGAAAGAATGCCAATAATGAGAAAAAATTTTACTCTGAATAACATCTTTCATAGCATTTTAGGACATTATTCAAGATTAATTTAAAAGAGATTTGTCATAAGATTGCCCTGGAGTTTAAGCATCTAAACATACACAAGGTGGAAAACATTCTGAAAAGCGGATGAAACGTGAATGTAAGATTTAAATTATCACAATTGCCCAAAATGCTGTGGCAATGGCAATCGGGTTCATGCTAATCTGTGCTGTTCTTTGGCTATTTTAATTTCAAAATGCAGCAATCAAACATGTTGTCTTAATAAACTGCTCTACTTATTCAACTTAAAGAGTAAATGAATCCACTATTTCAATCAAGCAAAGTAAACAAGAACAGGTTTACTTTTCTTAGCGTAGCCTAATTGGTTAAAAGGAGACGATTCCGTAGTCCTTTACTTGGTTCCGTGCAGCATGTTGTCGAAAAATACTGATATCAGTCACGTTTTTTCCCGGAAACATTTCCCATGCCCTTTGATGTTTGGCACTGTCGTTCAACCTGCGTTGGGTTAAATAAAGGAAAAGGGAAAGCTCGGATGTTTTCCCCATGGTAGCAGGTGATGTCACTACGCTTTAAAAAAATCGATTCAGAATCATTGCACCCCTAATATTAATGTTCCAATGGAACCAACCAAAATCATTTACTGTTTTAAGAATAAATTACATCACCATTACATCACTTCCTGTTTCACTATGGTATAAAAATGAAGTAAAACACATACAGTATCTCTTTGCCATACAACACCATAAAGAAAACAAAACAACTCAGTTCAAAAGAGGCAGATGATCATGGACTTTCATAAATCTGGTAATGGCTACATGAGGTAATGATTGCATATACCACTTAGAACTATCAGGACAATTATTTTAAAAATAATCCAATGATATGGAAGTGTTGAAAACCTCAAGAGTAGGGGATGCAACTGCTTTTTCCCCCAGAATTCTGAGGAGGTTGTGAGAAAAGCCACAAAATCTCCAATCACTGTGAAGGTCTTAGTGGCATGTTAAGGTCACCAGGTTTTCAAAAAAGCACCATCAGGCACCACCTCCATAACTACTAGCTCTTTGAAAGTGTTGCCAGAAGAAGGCCTTTTCTGACCAGACAAGCGCTAGGAATATGTCAAAATTGCTTGTTGTGGTCAGATACGGCATTGGCATGCTTGGCGTCATAACAGCGATGCGTACAAGGAGAAGGGCCTCATACCCATGGTGAAAAATGATGGTGGGTTCTTAATGTTTTAATTCAAGAGGTCCAGGAGCAATGGTTAAGATTAATGGCCTAATGAATTTTACCTAGTATCAGGATGTTTTGTCTGGTTGCCTCTGCCAGAAGGCTGGAACTTGTCCCTTGGTGGATTTTCCAACTCAATAATGAGCCATCAGATAGTTCAAGATCCACAAACAAATTGTTCTGTGACGACAAAATTGGGGGGAAAGCCATTCTAAACAATGGAGTGGTTCTTTCTAGAGTAAACTGGAATCACGAACCAAAGAAAAAAGGCTTGGAATTAGAAGAGGAGACACAAACCCTGGAGCACACAGCTCTGAACCCCCTGTCTCTTCTCTCGTCTCTCTCCCTCTGCCAGGTGGAGGCACTGTTGTCTCACTGAGAAAGTCTAAACTGGACCCTTGTTTTGCCTGTCCCAACTTCCCCATCCCTTTGCATGGTAACAATAAACTTTCACCACATTTCCAGCCTTGAGAGCTTGATTTTCAGTTTCCCCGACCTTGATCGCAGCTGAGGTGCTGCAATACAAACCAATACAACAGCAATTCACTCCAATACCTGCAGCTTGCACAGTACAAATATCTGCAGCAACAAGTAAACACACATGAGAGCAGTGTGTCCAAGGCGGAATTGAGGTAATTTAGCCTTTTTTCCAAGGCAGTACCAAACAAATAATTCTTGTTTAATCACCTTCTTGAGGTAGTGAAATAAACAGGGTCCAACTGTTGACAATATACTCTGCCTGCGTCTGGCTAGGCTCAATGGTGCCACTTGCTGTGCAGGGATGACCAATGCAGTCTTGAATCAAATTCAACCTCGCTAGTGCCAACTATTGCTCAATACTTTGTTGCTCCAATACATAAAATGGATGCAACTGGTTTGGATTAACATTTTTTGTCGCTCAAGCCCCTCTTACTGGCTATCTGATCGCTGGTCGGTTGTATTCAGAACAAACACATCTGAAATGAAGTGGCAACTGGCAAGTGTGTGTTTCGATGGAGCACCACATACTATCTGTGCTGTCTTGAGATGGAAGCATACGAGCATGCTTGTACCTACAGTAATTCACTGATTGGACATTCCAGATTCTGGTGGGATTTGAGATCTCAAATGAGGAGAACATACACTGTGGAAGGAGTTGGTGTACAATACATGGTCAATCGCAAAAAATATTGTCCACCGGCCAATGATTTATAGTACGAGGAACCTGCGTTGGATATGTGACCTCTTCACTCACACGACCAGGTACTAGTCAGACACTGACTTGCCTTCAGTCAAACCATCAGTGTAGCTTAGACATACTTTGTGAGTAACCACGGGATTAAATAGTATCATTTATCACGCGCCGCCATGTTGGATGATATAAAACCACAGCGCACAGCATTCTCTCTTGTCGCCGTTTTGAATTACTTTAGGGATTCTGAAGAAACTCTTGTCTTTATCACAAGTAGCATTAATGCCACTATTTTAAACCGCACACAAAGTTGTTTTCTTTTTAAAGGAAGCGCAAATCCAAAGAAAATCACGAAGTGTTGCAAGAGCTCACACGTAAAGCGCCGCCATCTTGGTTGTTGTTATCATCCAACATGACGGACTTCCGTTTTGGATACGTGATACGTGACGTCACGTGCACGCAAAGAATTGGACCAGTGGCCCTGTAGCTCAGCAGCTGGCATTCAAGACCAGTCTGGGCAAAACCCACATGAAATTCACTATGTCACAGTGCACTAAATAGCCAGTAGAGGGCATAGTTGCATCACTTTTAGATATAATTTAACTTGGCATTTTTTGTGGATGGGGAAATTTTAATTATAAAAAAATTGTTAAACATCCAAAAATGAAAATTTTGGAAAACTGTGAATGTGATTGTGATCGATTTTCCAAACGGAACACAATCATGACCACAATGATGACACTGGATGCCGGCTGATCCCAGTTGCAATTTCATTGTAAGTAACAATAGCGGATGAGGCTCTGAACACCCTATGTGTATTTCAGCACATACCAAACTCAGTGCTTTCACAGCCTACAGTAATCGCAGCACATAATCAACCTTCTTGTGTCACAGAAAACAATTCAGCACTGTGTGGCAAACTAAACACAAAAGCATTAAATCATTGAAAACTTTCTTTTGAGTACATATGGGTGTGCTTAAGTACAAATCTGAAACGCTTAAGTATGTTTGTTCTAAAATTGATTTACTATGATATGCTTCTTTTTCTTAATGACAAGCTAAATTAAAAGTACATGTGTCCTCAATTTTGTAAATTCTGAAGAACCAAAACAAAATATATGAAACTATATGTCCCACTCTGATAATATAGTATTATGGCTTGCACATTTTCTCCCAAAAGAATGCCTCCTTCAATGTCCTTATTGCGCACCAAGAAATTGGATGTTGATTTAATACATCCGCTAATTGTCCACTCCCCTTTAATCAACGTCCTTCCATATGTTAAAATCTCAGACAGGAATGTGTGTTTCTTATGAACTCCAGAGTAGAAACCAGTCACAGATCCACAGAAAGTGACTTGGCACTTTTAATAACAATTTTTAGAGCTGCGCTTGCACTAACAAAAATATAAAAACTCAAAAGAATTGCCTTAGGACAGTCCAAGTCAGGTGAGGGGCAAACAGGATTCTCAAATTTTGCTTCTTGGAGGAGCAGATTAATTAGTCACTCTGTGAGCTACAATCAGAGGAAGAAAAATCCCTATTTATTAGTTACTAGTTTCAAGATATGCTTCAATAGTATGAAAGGCAGGAGACTTCACGGCACTGGACTAGCGCTAGTTTAAAGCACAATGGAGAGGAAGAGACAATCTAGCCAAGCAAAAACACAAAGCAGGAACTTAAATACACAGTACTCTAATTAACGATGGACGGGAAGCCGGCAAGCACACGGAGACACATACAGGGACGGGGGAGAAGGGGTTACATAAATAATTCAATTAAGGAAGACAACACTGGGACCAACACCAATGGCTGGACCGTGGGAAAACAATTAAGAAAAAATTAAGGAAGTGACAATGTCCTGATTTAATGTCATTCAAATCATGAAAATTCTCTTGCTTCCTGCTTATGGTGTCCTTAAGGATGTGCTCCACTTTCTCAAATCAGTGCGTTCACTTCGATGTGTGTCCTAATGGGGGAAGTGCACAAACACATCAACTTGAACAGTGATGACAAACATGCACCTCCAAGTACCTGCCAACTCTCATGCATAAGACATGAATCTCATGCTTTTTAGTGGCATATCACATTCTCATATCATAGTCTGCAATATTACACTTAATAACAAAAGTGAAGATTGAAAAATTTAATTCAGTACACAAAATTATATGTAATTGCCAAGTCCCACTTTTTAATCATCCCACGCTGTACCGAGAGTGAGAGGCAATATTTCACTGGAACACGGATCAGTCATTATTCAATCAACGTGTATTTAAGAGATTCTCACGTGAAATAGAAGTCCTCGTGCATGAAAGTTTTTTGTTTCACGTGGTTTACAGTATATTTCAATGGTAGTAACATGGAAACCAATTATGACTCTGGACTTTGCGTGCTTTTCTTTTCTCAGAGGTTGAAAGCTATGCCTCTACTGAGCCAGGTCATGCTATGAAGGTTTTCCGTGGCATGGAAGTAGAATTTACTCAAATTTACTATTCCCATATACAATAAACTCTCAAGAAAAAAGATCCATAATATCTCATAAAAAATTTTAATCCGATTTTGCTACAGCAGTGAATTAGTCTGGCATAACTTCCGCAGCGCTTCATGCTTGGAGTAGTCTGAAATTAGTTGATTCTCCTTGTGTACTTTGAAAATGTGGGAAACCTCATACTGGGGCAATTCTGTGCCTTGTAAACAGATCAATATAACCCATTTCCCATTGGTCAATAATTAATTAAAATGTAGTTTTCATTAATATGACTGACTGAACAGAAAAAAAAATCCAAGCAAATCTATCTCCCTGTTTTTTTTCATGGTCCATTAAAAACATGCAGATTCTAATTACATTGCCATTTTCTGAGTTTTCCATCAGGGAAAAAATAACTGAGGTGCAACTTGTATACAGATGTCCTCTGTAAGTGGAGGATAAAGGATAAACACTAGTATGTATTAAGTACAAATTACTTCCAGTTTCCATCACCATGTGCCATTAGTCAAACTTTTTGGAGGTCATGAGTCCTGTTACATTTGAAGTAAAGCTAACACAGCATACCACAGTAAGACCATCATACCAACAGTCTCCATGAACTCTACTCTCTACCTGATCCTGAAGCAGAAAGTCTAGCCATCAGTTTGTGACCTAAAGCTTAGGTGCATTTCGTTGATGCAGCAGGACAGTGATCCAAAGCACTCAAGCAAATTTGAATGGCCCAAAAGAAACAAAATGAAGATTTTGAGCCGCCTTGACAGTCCTGACTTGAGTTCGATTGTGATGCTGTGGCATGGTCTTATTCAGGCAGTTCATGCTCGGCAACCTTCTACTGTCGCTGAATTAAAACAATTCTGCAAAGAAAAGTGGGCCAAATTTCCTCTACAGATTTGTAAAAGACTCAAATTGCAATCCAATCTCAATTGGATTTAAGTTCAGACTTTGACTAGGCCACTCCAAAACCTTCATTTTGTTTTTTTAAGCCATTAAAAGGTGGACTTGCTGGTGCCTTTCGGATCATTGTCCTGCTGCATAACCCAAGTGCGCTTGAGCTTGAGGTCACAAACTCATTGTTGGACATTCTCCTTCAGGATTTTCTGGTAGAGAACAGAATTCATAGTTCCATCAATTTCGGCAAGTCGTCCAGGTCCTGAGGCAGCCAAGCAGCCCCAGACCATCACACTACAATCACCATGTTTGACTATTGATACGACATTCTTTTAATGAAATTCTTTGTTAGTTTTACGTATCAGGATGCATACCTTCCAAGAAGTTCAACTTCTGTGCAGTCCACAGAATATTTTCCCAAAAGTCTTGGGGATCATCAAGATGTGATGAGCATTTGGAACTCTCCCATGGATGCTATTTTGCCCAGTCTCTTTCTTATTATTGAATCATGAACACTGACTTTAAATGAGGCAAGTGAGGCCTGCAGTTCTTTAGATGTTGTTCTGATTCATCTTGTGACCTCCTGGATGAGTAGTCGATGTGTTCTTGGAGTAATTTTGGGGGGCCAGCCACTCCTGGGAAGGTTCACCACTGTTTCAAGTTTTCTCCATTTGTGGATACTGGAGAATTGGCTTTGTAACCCTTTCCAGACTGAAAGATGTCAATGATTTTGATTCTCATCTGTTCTTGAATTTCTCTAGATTGCGGCATTATGTGTTGCTTTTTGAAATCCTTTAGCCTACTTCACTTTGTCAGACGCGTTCTATTTCGGTGATTCCTTGATTCAACAGGTCTGGCAGTAATCAGGCCTGAGTGTGGCTAGTGAAATTGAACTAAAAGAATTTGGTTAATCACAGTTAATTCATGATTTAACAACGTGGGACAATTACTTGGGCCGGGTAGGTTTGGATAGCTTTTTTCCATCAATAAATGAAATCATCATTTAAAAACTGCATTTTGTATTTACTTGGGTTATTTTTGTCTAATATTAACATTTATTTGATGATCTGAAACTTTTAAGTGTGAAAAATATGCAAAATAATAAGAAATCTGGCAGGGGCAAATACACTGCTCAAAAAATTAAAGGGAACACTGAAACAACACAATGTAACTCCAAGTCAATCACACTACTGTGAAATCAAACTGTCCACTTAGGAGGCAGCACTGATTGACAATCAATTTCACACGCTGTTGTGCAAATGGAATAGACAACAGGTGGAAATTATAGGCAATTAACAAGAAACCCCCAATAAAGGAGTGGTCGAGCAGGTGGTCACCACAGACCACCTCTTAGTTCCTATGCTTTCTGGCTGATGTTTTGGTCACTTTTGAATGCTGACGGTGCTCACTCTTGTGGTAGCATGAGACGGACTCTACAACCCACACAAGTGGCTCAAGTAGTGCAGCTCATACAGGATGGCACATCAATGCGAGCTGTGTCAAAAAGGTTTGCTGTGTCTGTCAGCGTAGTGTCCAAAGCATGGAGGCCCTACCAGGAGACAGGCTAGTACATCAGGAGACGTGGAGGAGGTCGTAGGAGGGTGACAACCCAGCAGCAGGACTGCTACCTCCGCCTTTGTGCAAGGAGGAACAGGAGGAGCACTGCCAGAGCCCTGCAAAATGACCTCCAGCAGGCCACAAATGTGCATGTGTCTGCTCAAACTGTCAGAAACCGACTCCATGAGGATGGTATGAGGGCCTGACGTCCACAGGTGGGGGTTGTGCTTACAGCCAAACACCGTGCAAGATGTTTGGCGTTTGCCAGAGAACACCAAGATTGGCAAATTCGCCACTGGCGCCCTGTGCTCTTCACAGATGAAAGCAAGTTCACACTGAGCACATGTGACAGACGTGACAGAGTCTGGAGATGCCATGGAGAACTTTCTGCTGCCGGCAACATCCTCCAGCATAACCGGTTTGGCAGTGGGTCAGTAATGGTGTGGGGTGGCATTTCTTTGGGGGTCCGCACAGCCCTCCATGTGCTCACCAGAGGTAGTCTGACTGCCATTAGGTACCGAGATGAGACCCTCAGACCCCTTGTGAACCATATGCTGGTGTGGTTGGCCATGGCTTCCTCCTAATTCAAGACAATGCTAGACCTCATGTGGCTGGAGTGTGTCAGCAGCCTGTTCCTGCCTGTTCCCCAGAACAGAATCCAATTGAACACATCTGGGACATCATGTATCGCTCCATCCACCAATGCCACGTTGCACCACAGACTGTCCAGGAGTTAGAGGATGCTTTAGTCCAGGTCTGGGAGGAGATTCCTCAGGAGACCATCCGCCATCTCATCAGGAGCACGCAGAGGCCACACACCCAACTGAGCCTCATTTTGACTTGTTTTAAGGACATTACATCAAAGTTGGATCAGCTTGTAGTGTGTTTTTCCACTTTTATTTTGAGTGTGAATCCAAATCCAGACCTCCATGGGTTAATACATTTCCATTGATAATTTTTGTGTGATTTTGTTGTCAGCACATTCAACTATGTAAAGAACAAAGTATTTAATAAGGATATTTAATTCATTCAGATGTAGGATATGTTATTTTAGTGTTCCCTTTATTTTTTTGAGCAGTGTACTTTTTCACAGCACTGTATTTTTTCACGAGATAGGTTTTGAATAAGTTTTTTTCCTTCAATTAATTTCAAAGCTCCAATTTGTGTGACAAAGGATCCGCCAAATGTGCTCAGAGCGCTCAGCAGCTCCAACCTGGTTTACTTTCTGTGCAGTGGTAATTTAGCTGACCGATGCACAGTGTGCACACATCACCGAAACCTCACAGTGTTACGAAGAGGTCAGGGGAACACCAGATGCAGGATCCAAAAGTGTTTATTGAGACACCAAACACTGAATGAGAAAGGTAGGCATGAAGCCAGAAATAAAACACTGTGTACATGCACTGAACAAATGGGTGAATTAAGGTACACACTCCAAGACTGGCTAAACTAGAAAAACAAAAACTGGACCTGACTCAACTGACGGACACACTGGGAGACTTAGACAAAGGGCAGACAAGACGAGGGCGCAGCAAAACACAAGGCTCAAGAATCATACAAAGGAAATACTCGAGAAGGCACAGGAGTGGAGATTTCACAATGCAGAGCAAAGACAATACAAAGTTCCGTCGGATATCTCTTCTCACTTTGCCACAGATATAGACATAGAAGGTAGGTTTCATAACACACAGGCAGGTTTCCAGAATGTCAAGCACATTTCAATGCAATAAATAATTACAGCAACCACTATTTAATGTAACTATCTGAATCAGCGCATAAATTATAGTGTCTATATCGATTGTCCTGACGCAGATCAGAGAGAGAGAGAGAGAGATGTGTGCATGTGGGCGTGAGTGTGTGTGTAGGCTATGTAGGTATGTGTCCTTCAGCTGCTTTCACACAGGACACTAAACAAATTTTTCGCACGACTGATTACATTCAAAGTCAATGCAAAGTCAATGTAATCAGTCGTGCGAAAAATTTGTTTCGAGTCCAGTGTGCAAGCGGCTTTATACTATTATTGTAACTTAGGTTTTATCGTTTTTAGTGGGAGAAAGGAATACAGCCTAATTGCTATGATCTTGTTCTGAGTTAAGATCACATATTGAAATTAAATGTTTAACATATCTTGCATTGTTGTCCACGATGTTAATCCCTAAATTTTAAGCAGCAACAGGGTGTAATATTAGGAACACGCTATCCATTGTTTCTCTTCCCAATGATGCAGGCAGAAGAAATAAATGAGCAACCGTCGTATTTCATTCCAACTTCCTAAGTTTGAATGATCTGACGTAGTTTCGTTTTGAAATTACATTCAAGTTTGCTAATGGTAATAATTTGCGAATACCCTAGCTAGCCAGCTAACTGAAATTTGTAATGCATAATATAGACGTAAGCAGAGCATAAAACATGCCTAAAGCAGCAAAGTAAAATGCAACATTCAGACATCATGCAGATAAAGGACAGAGGCTAGTTTATTCCAATTTTAAAGGAGAGGAGAGGAGCTCATTTGATTTGTGAAGATTTGACTCAGCTGTGTTAAACCCACTCAACGCCTTCTCTCCTCCCTCTTTGCCATTTGCGCCAGCAGGAGAGACAGAGGCAGGACAGAGGAGTACTTGCGCCGGGCACGAAATTCCAAAATACACCTGGATACACCCCATTGGCGCAGCGCTCCCCCAATTCGCCGCGCCTGTGCCGCGCCTGCACCTGGTCTACGAATTTAGAGCCCTTTGTCTCATATGAAAATTAGTTGGATGATCTGAAACATTTGAATATAACAAATAAGCAAAAAGAAAAGTATTTGGAAAGGAGACAAATATTTACTTTTTCATGGCACAGCAGTTTATTTTTGCTGATTCACATTATATAATCAAGACTAGAGAATCCTGGTCTTGTGTATCTATGGTTCTGGAGGTTATCACTTGAACCCTAATTTGGCACAATTGATTTTTTTTAAAGAGTAGCTCAATGCAGTCCCGAGATTTTGTATGGGATGTGCTTTCGCAAGGTTCGGAATAATCTCTGGGACATGATAAGGCCACTCCGATACAAATTATATCTCCACAAAACTACAAATCCTACACTCCATTTAAAGTGAGTTTTGGAAGTGAGCAAATCATTCCACAGTTCGCTATCATAAATGTACTGTCACTTGTCCTGATTTGGTCTACTGCACGCAAACCCATGATGTTGGGATGTGGAGTGGAATCACATATACATTTGTGTTGTCATAGTGTAAAGTTTCACAATCAACATGGAAAATTCTCTGCATGTTTCATTTCCACCCATGGATTCAGCCAGCTCACTTCTCAAATCAGTTCTGTATCCTGGCCAAAGAAATGAATGATCGAGCAAAACCCAGTGAATGCAACAAAATACTTTGGAAGACTTTCACCCTTTGAAATGGATTTTCAGACTTTATATTCAGTGTGGAGTGGAGTCACTTTGTTACTGCAGTGGAGTTGCTTTACTCAAATGTTTGGCATGCAGTCAGTTTTGATTTGGGGCTGTTTGGCTTTCACTTGGTGACTCAGCGCACTGATACACTGTGGCACTCCAACACTGAATCAATACGAGATTTGGATCAGTCATTGGACCCAAGGAATGGTTACATTCCTAGGATAGAACAAGCAATACTTCAGCGTGGAACATAAGAGTCATTCAAGAGGCAGACAGACAAGCTTGCTTATTACCTTTTCTATGACACATACCTAATGCGGTCATTTGAAATGCTTCCAGGAAGAAACCTGTGATTTGAAGTCCACTAATTACCAGCGAGGTTGGACAGCCTCCATCGCCTTGGCATAATTAGCTCACCTTAAATCATTTCCCGCGTACTTTGCCTAACTTGCAATCAAGCCATTTATTCAGCCAACTGACTAATCACAATCAAAATGTGGTGTATAATGATTAAGAAGTGATAATGAGAAGCAGATGGACCTAACCAGGTTGCCGTGTTAGATTGAAAAAATTTCAATAATCTGAATAAATAGCAGACCTCTGAATTCCACCTTTGATCAAAGAATTTTGTATGCATTATTAAAGATAATTTAAAAAAAAATGAAGTTATTCAAAGATGGCCCTGGTTTTAAGAGCTTAAAGATATAGGCTACGTGAAGTGTAAAACATTTTGTGAAGCATACCGAACATGAATGTGCGAGAGAATACGTTTGCATTGCAGACAATAGTCAAATGCACCGAAGATTTGGCAATTAACGTTCAGGCGAATCTTTGCCGCAAATTTGAGGCATTTTTTATTAGATAATTGAACGAGAGTAATTTAAAATAATGTAATTCATAGCACTTGATTTTATTTACTTTTGAGCATCTAAATAACCAACAGTGAAGGTGGAAAACATTTTGTTTAAGGGTATAGAACGTGACATGTAAATTGTTAGCGAGTTTGAAAATCTTTTAATATAATGCGGCAGCCTGGTTAGGTCTGTCTGGTTCTCATTCTCTCTTCTTAATCATTATAGGCCACATTTTGGTTTTGATTTGTCAGTTAGCTGAATAAATGGCTTGATTGCAAGTCAGGCAAAGTACGCGGGAATTGATTTAAGGTGAGCTAATTATGCCAAGGCGATGGAGGCTGTCCAACCTCGCTGGTAATAAGCGGACTTCAAATCACAGTTTTATTCCCGGAAGCATTTCAAATTACCGCATTAGGTGAGTGTCGTAGAAAAGGTAATAAGCAAGCTCGTCTGTCTGCCTCATAGTGGCAGTTACTTTTATGGCGCTTAAATTAATCGCGATTAATTATAACGACAGCCCTAATGAATTTACAACACAAAATTGAGCTGACCTGTTTAAATTGAACATTTTACTATTGTATTTTCAAGCAATTGATCAGAGAAAAAGATGTTTAAATAAACTTTTTTTTTTAAATAATGTAAATGGATGTCAATATCTGTGACAAGAATTTTTTTAATTTTTTTTCCACAAAGATTTAAATTTGGATATTTTTTTCCCCCAAACATATACTTGAATCAATTTACTTCATTGTTTACTTCTTGCTTAAATTGTGAACTCTGGCATATTCTCTGAAACATATATCAGGCTTCTTAATATAGTCACCAGTTTAAAATTACAGCTTGCAAACGTATTTTGGGTGTGGAAAGGCTGACCATTACTTCTGCCAAGTTAATCTGCTCCCACACTGGTCATACTGACATCATCTGCTGTAAATGCACAAATATATTCTAGGACATAATAGTTTTTGAAAAGTATCCAAGTTCATGGTCAGTTCAACAACTTCTAAATAGATGCATTTGTTTTTTGGCTGACTCATTGACAAAGAAATAAATAATGAACTGCTTGTATAAGATCTTATGTAACTCTGAATAATGAATACATACCCACTGCTATTTTCAGATTTTATCATTTTCAATATTTGACTTGATGCATGTCAACAGCAGGTCAAATGATTTTAGGTATTACTGAAAATAGTGGTCATTGGTATAACTACCAAAACACCTAGTAATACATTATCAGTAAAAAGCAATGAGAACAAAGCTGGAAAAAAAAACCCTAAATAGATCAAGATTGCCATTTGCAATAATAACCACTTAGCATATAGCACTCTTATCATTTTGAGCAGTCATATCATAGATGTTAACCAGACAATCGCTTGACAAGGTAAGATGTTTTTATCACCTTTACAATGAGTACATGCATATAAGGCAACAATACAGAGAATCATGTGCAATATTTTTTCCCAAATATTTTCAAAATAACAAACTCTCACAACAGGAATTATGTGCAATTCAACAAAAAAAATTTCATCAAGGTGACCATCCTCCTTGCAGCACAGGGTTATTCTCATGTGAAGTCAGAAATATGGTGTATTTTTGAGACAATAACAAGCCATTTTAAAATTAGCCGCTTGCTGGGGTCGTTGCCAAAAATTTGTTTATTAATGTAAATCAAAAAACTGAAAACACTCCAAAATACGCATGAAAAGATTTCATAATTTTTCCCCCATTATAAAATGATTATGAAACAAATATGCCTTTATTTAAAGAAATTTAATCTGATTTGTTTGAGCTGTGTTTCATGAAGCCTGAATGTTAAACTAATAAACAAAAAATGTTTATATTGTGTTAAACATGTGATTTGTTTATTTGCTATGAAGTAAAAAAGCTGGATGAACATTCTCCATGTGTAATAGTTCCATATTTTTGGCCATAGATTTTAAATGACGCTTAACCAAACAAACTATGGCTAATCATGGCTAAGTTTTAAAACATCCTGGAAATATATTTTTCTTTGTGCTTTTTATGTCTATTTGTATGCATTTTTAAATCATTTTCATTCAGCATTGAATGTAAGAGGGCACATGTTGATTGAAAAAGCAACAGGTATGACGTAAGGAGAAAAGAATATGATGTGAAAAAAAGTAAAACCACAGGGGACCGAGGTGCTACTTGTTGCTTGTAAATGGGATAAATTAGGCCCTGAAGGCTTAGTAAGAAACTAGAATCTATCCCACCCTCCAGTGAACAATGCTGAAGGAAATGAAATCCTCCAGAAAGAAAAAGGGTAAAAATGGGTCCACATCTCAATATTATATGCAAAATACAAGATTCCCAGTCAAACTGTGTCTTTTAAAAAGAATCATACTGACACTGTTTTTGCTTAAGGGAATGTTCTTATCCATTTCAGAAGCCATGCTAGTGCTTTCAGCAGCTTAATGCTCCACATATTTTCCTTGCCAGGGAAAAGATTTAATCGCTTGGGGGAGGGGAGTTGTACTCAGACAATAATACCGAGCAGATAATAAATATGAGACATACAGACAGTGGAAGACTGAGGGATTAAGCGGCTTTCATTCTCTCTAATATTTCAGTGCCTGAGAAGATGATGAAATCTTTACAAGATTTCATGCACGGGTGTTAGAGCAGTCTGCTTTGCTTTTCTTCCTGGGTGTTTTCTCTCTTTTTTTTTTGCAATAAAATGTTTTTCATCTCTATTCAGTAAGCTGGTGGATCGAAGGCACTTCTGCCAACTTGTGAAAATGAGGATGCTGTTGTTTCAAGAAGTGGTCGCTGCCGCCTCATGCTTTTTAACTTCACAGACCATCTGGTCACGAGTGAACTTAGATCTGTTGGAAAGGGATGCGATCTCTATGAATCCTAATCAGAGCTTCTCCAACAAAAGATTTCTCATGCAATGATACCACCTCTAAAATGGAGATTAAGTACCACTTTATTCATCCACAGATCTATAGTTTAGTGGCTACAGAGTAACATTGACTTGCCCATTAAATTGGCTGAACGTGTACTACTGTTGCTGATAACCAAATGCATGTACTGAAGAGATTTCCCAAAAAGGCGACAAAACTGGTCCTCTTTCAAAGAATACAAGAATTCAAAATGAATAATAGTATATATTTCCATAAGAAGTGCCAGTGGGAAAATCCGCTGAATCTATTAACAATATGAGATAATTAAAACAAAATCTATTTAAGTGTTCAAATAATGACCCGTTAAAATGCTGTCTATAGCTGCTATTTCAAATGAGAACACAAGCAGAAACATTGAAATACATGTGGAAATGCACCCAGTGGTCATGTAGTCTGATAATACGCAAATTAATTTCATTTGCAATTAAATTTCACGCATTAATCAGTTTAATCAGTTACCTGTATGTGCATATACAATAATAATAATATAATTAATTTGGACTTTACAATTCCAAAAATCCTGGGTTTATTTTATGAGTTTATAATACACCTAATAACAGTGTTCAGTGGTTAAAGTACGGAATACAGCAAGTTTTCTGTTAACTTTATGGTGTCATCCTCAGAGTTGTTAATGAATAAGTATTTGCCACAGGATATGATCTGTTTTCTATATATTTTCTATAAGTCAAATCGATCAAAGCAAGCACATATTGACACAAGTACAGTGTGTTGGCATTCACATGCATGTACACTGATTATGCGCAACATTAAAATTACCTGCCTAATATTGTGTAGGTTCCCCTCGCTTCCGACCGACCTGCAACTACATAGCACAACATAGCAGGTTGCAATGCACTGTTTTCCTGCACATTCCTTACTTAAGTATCATTAAAATTCTCTGTGACTTGTGTCACGGTAACCCTTCTGTTGGTTTGGACCTGATGAGCCAGTCTTCGTTGCCTTTGTGCATTGTTAAGTCTTGGAAGCCCCACATGTAGTTGCCAGGTCATGTTTTGTCACTTCCCTGACCAATGTTGGTAGGTACTCACTATCGCTGACTAAAAGCACCAAGAAGCCTTGCAGTTTTGGAAATGCCGTGACCCACTCGTCCGGCCATGACGATTTGTTCTCATTTCTACAACAACCAATGTGCCAACCAAGAGAACTGGCTGTTCACCAACCATCTAAGGTTTACTGTCTCTGTAGACCTTGCTCTGCCCCATGCCCCCATTGTTACAAGATAATTAACGTTGTTTGCTTCAATTGTGAGTGACTGGGGTCTTCGGTGTACACATATGCAAAATATATAATGTGTCAATATCTTATATCTGTATACCCTTGGGGATGGAGAAAATTGGGAGTAGAACAGTAGATTCTCAAATGACACTCAGTATGACTGCGCCTATTTAAATTGGCCGCACACAAATCAAAACCTGGCGGCATGGTGTGCGGTGCAGCCTCCAGGCAGAGCGACAGGGAAATAAAATAAAAATGAAGCTTCTGGGGGTGAGACATACGGTGCAGTCCCTTGGGCAGCTGAATCCCCTTCCACTGCACCAAAACACCTTCTGAGCAACAATACCCAGTTTCTGGCCTTCTCTGCTGTCTACCTGTCTGACTAAATCACAAAATAAATAGATACAAAATTAAAAATGATGCAAAAGGAAGTTCAACTTAGTTTTTTGGGTAAAATAATCATAATCGTGATGAAGTCTGTAGTCCTCAGTTCAGCTGAACTCATCTTTAGCTGGAACAAAGAAAAGTAATTTAATAAAATCACACCTAGCCCTTTCAGAAGTCATTTTTTGCTGTCAAACTTGTGGAGAGCATTATGTGGAATGTCTACTCAAATGAACACCAGTCACCAGCTTTCAAAGTAGCTCATGTGTGAAACACCAATTCTATAATTTTGCATTGTTTGTGCATTTTGCGCATTTTATTATTTCTTCCAGCAATTCTGGCTGGTTCATCCAATTAAAGCACCATCTTGGTCAGAGGTGGGCAACCAGTGCCGCATCTGTCCCTGGTTTTCACACCAACTTCTGGCCTTTAATTAGTTGATAATCTAAATTAGCCAAAATATTTCTGAAATCTGACATTTCAGGCGCATTTCGTTAAATTATCATGAATGGCCAACAAACACTATTCTCTTCTCCCCACATACATTTTTTTCTTTGATCTAATCTTTGCACAAATCTATATTTGTGTATCCAATCAATTAAGTCAATTAGTCAGAGTAATTGATAGAAATAAAGAAATGTGCATACACACCGGCCCTCCGGGACCGGAACTGCCCACCCCTAATATAGGTGGTTTTATGAGCCCTGCGGATCAAATCCACTCAGCACCAGGGCCAAGTCTGGTGCTCCCTCCACAGCAGTGGCGGTTCTAGAACCAGGAATTGGGGGGCACAGACACGTCCCCTTATGATAATTAGGATAGTCCTGGCTAGTTCTCAATCATTTTCCTTTACTGACGCGTTATTGTAATTATAATTATCGTAATTGGCAACTGAGGACACGGTTTCTCTCCACATGCGATCTAACAGCGATTAAATCATGGGGTAAATTCAGGAGCACTGAGAATTGGGGTAAACAAAACATCCATTTTAAACAATTATTGGTCCTGGCCTGTCATTTTCATGATTAACAAAAGGTTCACTCCGAGAGCACACTTAACAGGTGTTGCTTGTTAACCCCCCCCCCCCCCGCTCCACAGGGTACCATAGGTATCATGTTGCTCAGGAATGAAAGGGTTAAGTCCCTTTATTTCATAATGATTTTAGCTTGTCATTGGCAGCTATGTTTTAGCTATTCTTTCTTGCCTGTCTGTTGATATTTTTTCTCCACTTATGGCTGACAATTCACTTAATCCTCGGCAGCAGTATCAACGTATTTCTTTTTTTCAAACAAAAACTCCTGCAATAAAAAACAGCAAATGAAAACCCAAAATAACTTAAGATCAACGCCACGCTGCTGTGTGAAAGGTCTAGTAGTGCTATTTTCATTTTTTTTTTTAAATCTCTATATAATCCACCCATACCTAAAATGGAAGAAATAAAAGATATGGATCGCCTTAAGTTTGGACTGAGAGGCATTAACTGTGGAATCACACTGAACCCTAATTCACCGGTAAAATATAATCGAATCAATTACACATCGAGCCTGCATTCTCCAAGTTACTCATTAGTGCTTAGCAGCAAAAACCATGCAGGTGGAGTGACGAATGCCGAGCTGCCTCAGCTTCTTCACCTGAGGGGTGCCAAGGTAAATTAAACTGAATTAATCCTGGCAAACGACCTGGAACAGAGTGGGATTCCATCACCAAGGAGACATCTGCTCCAATTACATCTGAGCAGGAACTGATTTTTCCTTATGATCAACTGATTGAGCCTTGCACATGCAGATACCAGTCCTCAATAAAATTCTCCCAGTCTTGAATGGGCCAAAGTTGTTGATGATTTTGTTCTGTAAAGTGTGTTCTCACTAATATGAGATTTGATAGTCCTTAACTCTGAATTTCAATGCTAATGTAGTAACCAGAGCTGGTAACTGAATGCAGTGATCCAAAGTGGGACAAACCGTTAACCGGCAACAGGGAGTTTGGTGCCCATGCCTCCTAGACCCAATGGGGCAACAAAGGCTGTTCCCCCTGGCCTGAATTATCAGACTATTGGGGCACAAACTGCACAAAATTTCAATGATAGCTAAAGGCAGAATGTGTAACACTAAGAAAATCACACTCCAATTGGGCTTTGTTTCCTTGAACCGTCAATTTAATCATTCTAACCTTTGTACAGTGTCAAAGGCGCCTACAATTGGCATGCAAACATCAGAAGTGGACTTTAGAGCAATGGATAGAGCAATGGTCCAATGAGTCCGGTCTTCTTTTATATCATGTACTTTGAACTTCGACAGGGTGTGTGTGTTACCATTTACCAAGTGAAAAGACGGCAATAGCATGCACTGTAGGAAGAAGACTGCAGTGTTGAGGGAGTGTGATTCACTGAGAAATGTTCAGCAGGGAAACGCTTGGTCCATTCATGTAGACATCAATTTGACAGCTGTTTTGGCTGCTTGCGGAGGACAAACAGCATATTAAGTTGATCACCACAATGTTTTGACTTATGTAGTCTTCAAAGGGTTAAGAGCAACAAGACATTCCTTGAAACTGCCTGTCATTGCTCATTATTAATCAGCATGCATCAAATCAGTTAAAATTCTATGTCAAGATTGATTGATGTGCTTGATCCTCCCATTGAAAGTACTACACACCAGTATTAACATAAGTCTGGTGTTGCAGAACTGAAAAGACTCACTGGGTGTGATGGACTTTATTTATTTATTGGAACTCCATTAGCACCGGCACATTAGCATAGCTATTCTTCCTGGAGTCCAAACATTAATTCAAAAATGTCCATTCCTCCGAGTCCCCCAAGAGAAAAAAACAGCTAATACAGTCACAGCACATAAATACACTCAGAGATGCAGACAAACACAAGACATGATACAACACTTGTACAGTACAAATTAAGAATGCATAAATATATGCAAGGGGAAAACAATATAAGAAAACATACAAACAGATACCAAAATAGCAATCTCATAGGGCAGGGCTGGTTTAAATCTACTACAGTTCTGTATTACCCATGATTCTTATCACTAAGAGCTGAGCAGAATAATTTCAGGGTTTAGTCAGATTATGGTGACTGACAAATGGGGGTGGGGATCAGAGATTTGAACTTGGACTTCTCATTAAGATTTCATAACTGACATTCCTTCCCAAACCCGTGAAATCAGCCGCAAATTCTAGGCAGGGCTACATCTCAGAAGGCTGGAACTGCTCTTAGTCCCACCTTCTCTTGGCTTGTAAATTAAAGTTGATGTCACATTCTACCCGTAACGCTTAGCATAGAACACTGCAGCGGTTATCTTAGAGTTTGTCAGTTCTGCTGTCTTCCATTGACATCAGTGTCACTTTCAAGACGCGGATTTCAAATACAAATCATCATCTTCCTTCGACATGAAAGAGTTTTCATAGTTTAAATTCTGGGCAAAAAGGAGTAGCGCTGAGATGTCAGAGCGAGGTGTCTTAGTCTTCCATGCTGGAGAAACTCTGACGACAGGCAGCTCGTTATGACAAAGCATCTCTGTACATCACAGCACAGGTTTTAAGCTGCAGGCGATTGCATTTATACAGTAATCAGGTTATAAAAACTAAAATATGAAGAGGGTGCATCTTAAAGAAATGCAAGCTGTTCCTTTAGCCATTTCTTACCTTCTTATAGGTGGATGAGCTGACTGTCACACCCCCTGCTTGTCCTGTGAGTCAGTCAGCCTCCCCTCAATACTAGTTGGTCTGCGCCTGCTTCCCCTTTAATTTGTCCCACCTGTTTGCTGCTTCTGTTCATTGATTATTATCCCTATTTAATCTCCTTGTGTTTCAGTTCTTGTCACGAAGCCTCTCTGTGTAGCCCTGCAGTATCATTGTAAAACTGAGTACAAGTCTTCTTATTCCATCTGTTTGTGAATATTTAAATCTGTATTGCTCCTGTGGTGCTGAACAATTGTTCAGCCTAATTAAAGGCAATTGTACCTTCGTACTCGGATCCTCTTTATCATTCCCACGGTGGAGGTGAATACAAGGCACCATCATTACAATGACTTTAGTTTCCATCATGGTTCAGCGTTATAAGGAAATTGAAGTGATTAACAACTCCTTTTACAACACATCGTTGCACGCAGATATAAATTTCAGCCAAAACAAAAATGCATCCGTTCCATTTTGCAGGCCTGATCCAGAACCTCTTGCCATTTTCAGATGGGACAAGGGAGTATATCAGATATAAATGAGTAAAATCGAAAACCACCTCTAATCAGTGGTGCCATACCGAAATGATGACAGAACAAGCACCTGAATACAATATGTCATCTTATAAGGCTTCATAATCAGAACGGTAATTACAAAGCTGCGAAGGTGACTAATTCGCAATTCTAATTAGTTAATAGTTCATTAATACTAATTAATTCTAGTTCATTTGTATCCTGTCTCTGGACGCTTCAGACTAAGTGGTCCGAAAGGCAACTCACAACATATTACTACAGACAGCTGAACCAAAATGGATTTTATAAGCTGGTCGTTAAATGCAATCGACAAAATTGTCTCCGGGAGGCGTGCAGGTTCTGGAGAACCGACATGCCCGGATGGGACATTCCCAGCCGGCTACGTCATGGATTCATGGGGAAAGTGGCGATCGCTGTGTTTGACGGTCCTGGACATTGAGGATGTAGAAGATGTCTACATAACTGGATTCATGATATTAGGTCTGCTATCATTGGGATTTGGACTGCATTTGATTGATCAAAGGATAAAGAAAATCTGGAACGGCATGGCCACCTTTGTCAGAAAGCTCAATAAAATTGGGCTTGACGTTAAGGAAGGTAACGATGGATTGGACAAACTGCGAGAAGTCATTACATCCGAAATGGGAAGGGTGAACCCAGGTGATGGAAATGATGACTGATCAAGAGATCCAAGGATAGATCCGGTATCTGCTTCCACTCATCTACGCCAAATCAGCTGGAACAAATCAAATGATCAAGAATGGGGTTTTGGAACAATGTCGCTTTGGATCAAGAGTGACATTTGAATTTAAGTTATATGATCACTCACTTAATTTGCAATTATAATTCTTATGATATTCATAAACTTCACGATCTTATTTTCTGAAGTTAAAATGTAGCGTACATGGACATTAACTCTGCTGTGATTTATAATCCTTATGATATTTTAATCATAACCAAAATGTTTTTTTCTGGAAGCTGGGGGCGGGACTCTGATAAGCGATTTCGCTTCCCCCGCGACCCTTTCGGTCATGATACATGCTGTGTGTTGAAATTGTCATGAAATGATTTTCAATCATGCCGAAATAAAAAAAAAAAAAAAAAAAAAAAAAATTAGCTAATTGAAAAGATGATCCATTTTAGAAGAGGCAGGGGCTATGTAAGACATGACAACCAGACTCCCTATTTTTTACATATTACCTTGTGGGAATTCCATAATCACTGCAGGCACTAATTATAAGTCTGGCTTCTCCAAAAGGGAGGCTGCTTGAACACAAGATAAGGACGCCAAATGACCCTGAATTCACAATGTTCACATAAATAGAGCCTGTGATTTTTATATCCAAATATTTGAATTAAAGGAGCATCAGAGCAAGAGCGTCCCATTGTTCTGAGAACACGCAGACCAAAACCACATCGTTGTTCGGCACTGCAAGGCGCTCTTGAAGGTGGTGGTTGTGGTGGTGATGGAGAGGGGGTGGATGGAAACCAAAATACCCACATACCCATTAGCCTCAGTGGACACTCCCCCTTGCTTCCGTCCTCTCAGTGACTGTTGTGACGCTGAGTGATATTTGAGGATTTGAGGGAGAAAGGCTCATTAACAAGCTGCTAATGATTTCACTGAGGAGGAGAGGGGGTGGGGGTGTTCTGGAAATAAACAACAGCTCTGCTACACGGGAGAGGGCTACTGCCGGATCTGAGTCCAAGTTGAAAATTTAAAAATTCAGATGCGCTCAATGTCATCGTTTGTGAAATTAGTTCTTTTTTTTTTTTTTTTTAGACTTGTGTGGCGTGTGAAATAAGTCGACCAAGAAGCACACGGTTTCCAAACAATTTCATGGGGCTAGATCAGAGATCTGATAGGTGAACAGAAAGCGAGAGAGACCCAGACTACAAATTACATGATGAACAGGAAGGCAGCCGAGATTTGAATGATCAACAAAGCACGTGGCCTAGCACCAACAGAGATTTCATTGGCCAAAGAGAGAGCCACACAAGAGATCAGAGTAATGAACAGAGAGAGAGAGAGAGAGAGACAGATACAGAGAGAGGGAGAGAAAATATTAAAACATGAAGTAAAAGATTATAATTAAAATATATATATTGTTCTGCCTGCTATTTTATCATTAATATGTTCTTGCAATTGCCATAATTGTGTATACATATAATATGTACAGTGTTTGCTCTGTGGTAGAGTTCTATTATTTTTTTGTTGTATTGTTTCATCTTCACTTCATTGCCATGCCTTGGCAATAAGAATGCAAAGTTTGTCAAGCCAATAAAGCCATTTGAATTTGAGAGAGAAAAAGAGAGAGAGCGCCCCATCAGAGATCAGATTACTAAACTGAGCGCGAGAGAGAGCCACACCAGAAATAAGAAGAAATCAGATTTGAGAGAGAGAGAGAGAGAGAGGGAGAGAGAGAGAGTTCTGATTGATGAACACCAGGAGCCTCCGCAGGGATGTGACGAGTCCATGTTTCTCCCAGGAGAACTGTGTTGGACTACTCAATGCAAATAACAATTTTAACTAGTAAAAAAGTTTAAAGTTTTCCCCAGCTCCCAGTTTTGACGTAAAATCTAATGCAGTATTATTACCTGATATTACCTGTAGTGAGGAAAAAAAGCACAGCACAGCACATTTACGGTTTTTTATTTTTCTTGGCACGCATTGGAATTTCAGTGTATTTCTGCCAAAATGTACCTTAAGAGAGTAAATAGCTAGTTAGCTTGTTACAGCTATAATTCATACTTATTTAAGCAACACGCTTGTCATGGGCTGATGCTGTAAGGGAATGTTTGCAAGCTAATGACAGGATGCTAGTATCCACATCAGAGGTGAAAGAATGTGACAATGGGCTTGGGTGCAAGAATTGTTTTTGACCCTCCCCATGTGCACTCATCACATCTGATCCAATTCCGTTAGTTTCCACATATTAATGCACAAACTAACAGCAACACACAGTGGTAGAATATGAAGGCATCACAACAGTTAGTACATAAGAAAAAGCATAATATGCATTATATCTTTGATTTACAATCTCTGTTTTCATGAAAGATAAATAGCCTAATGTAGTGAAGCAAATCTCCCAAAATCTTGCACTACAGATTAGCAGGCCCGCAGTGGCAGCTGGTGAACTGGCAATAGGGGAAGCTCAAACCATCCCTTAAAAACAATGATTGGTCATGACCTGTTTTCAATCTTCATTTCAATGACCATTACAGAAACTCCGAAAACTCTCAACATTATCCGGTGTGGTCAGTTTTCATAAATAACGCAAACCTGTCAACTCTCATGCATTCGGCGCGAGTTTTAGTGGCATATTTACATTCCCCTACTAATTTCTAAGTCAGAAATTATTCAATCAACGCATGCACGGAATTAAAGTCCTTGTGCATGGTGGTTTATCAGTTTCACATGGGTTACGGTGATTATGACTCCGAACTTCTCAAACTTTTCTTTGCTCAGGGTTTGAAAACAGGCTGCTGCCCTCTAATCACAACATTGTCATCACTGCTACAGCTATCCTTACTGCATAGGACTGTCCCAACGACAGTTTAGCCACAGTCACATGCTTACTTGTCCATAGGCTCCCAAACACATGTGGGCCTGGATGCAAGTACTCCCCCTGCACCACCGGTATTTCTGCACCTGATCCACATTCAGTGAATAATTGCACAACAGATGCTACGAAGTAGGAGTCCACGTCTAAAAGTTCACTTGAAAGTAAAGCCCTGTGCCTTTAACCATGACAAAATAACTATGATTTCTGTGTGTCAGATAGCAAGTAAAATTATTGCTTTAATAAAAGGAGCCAATTATGTCTGTAGCTGGCTGGCTACCTCAGCTAGACGTACTTAGCTGAGATATTGTTCAGTGAAACAGTAGTCTAAGCCAAACGTTACTGACAGCTAAGTCTTGCTAGAGTTCTGATCGCTAAACCTGTTTGATTAGTGAATAGTTTCACTTATTTTATGTGCTAGCTAGAAAATGTTTCCCAACATGGGCTAAACCATGAATATTCACTTATTAATGTGCACTCAGAGCATAGGTAGAGATGGCCACAGAGCTTTCCAAGGTGTGAACAGATACATTCTGCAAAAACAGCCCTCAAGGTGAAATTTTTGAAGAATCCAGTTCAATGGAGGGGAGAGGGGAGAAATTCAAACCTGTATAGTTTTGTGACTGCATCTTGCAAGGTTGAAATACAATTACATTGACAAACTCAGTTCAGAAATGCATAAAAACACCAAGCAAAGAACTCAAAACCACTTCTGTGATAATTTCCGCAACAATATGAGTCCTCAGGACCTCATATTGCCGTGATAACGCACAAGCAGACTCATAAGGTGAAAACAACACCAGCTCACGTCGTCGCGACTGATCATAATTTTAAGGGATTCGACAAATTTTGTCACCCTCAATTTCAGTAAAAAAATGAGTTTACTTGATAAAAAGCATTTAAACTTGAAAATAAATGTATTTCAATAGAATAATTTAGTATTAGCAAGTCTTTAAACTTATGGTATGAACTTTATTGTTTTAATACACTGATATTTTTCATTGTTTTAATTAAGACTGCCAACGGTTATGGCCCTGAAAAGGCAGTTTGTGAATTATTTCCAAAATGTGGAATTAATTTCTGCTTCTTATTTGTGATAAAGAAAAGGGAACAGAAAGCTCCTGCTATATGCTAGTTAGACATGACAAACATGTCCTTGCTCAAAACAAAAATATTAGTCACAGACAGTGTTTTGTGTTCAAAGAAGACAAGGTTAGCAGTGAAGATTAGTCTAATTAAGCAAGAAATGTGATTTTCAGATTGTTCAGAACAAAACGAGAGAAAAGTGGAAAGCATTTTCTTATCACCAATGTGTCAAAAGGAAATACAACATAAATACAACAGTTTGGGCGCTGAAAAAAACTCCTTTCATGTGGCATACAAACACAGATGAACAGGTCAGCACTACATACATGACTGTACCAGTGCACTGCGAACAATGCACATAGAAACCATCCATTATCTAAACTACTTCAGTCTCATGAGGGCTGTGGGGGAGATGGGGCCCAACCATTACAAGGCCCAGGGACCATTCACCAATACAGTCATATAAAAGGGCATGAATTCTGAGTGAAATTCAAAGACCACAGATGAACGCTGACTGAGGTATAGATGGAATGCCTGCTAGTAGTAGTCAAGAGTAGATGCAGCAGAGAGTGATTCAGTGCAGCAGCAGGCAGAGGTGTGTTTGCTGCAGAGGTGAAGCAGGAGCAGCTGTAATAGCCAACCTTTCAGAGGGGCTGAGCGATTACTGATATGCATGGCAGTGTCTCTGGGAATGTGGGCTTGTCTTGAGTTGTCTTCCAGAATGAGCTCTGAAAACAATACTCCATAAATAATAATAATTATTGTTATTATTATGAGGTTGTGGGTTCAAATTGCTTAGAGCCTTTCTGCGTGGAGTTTGCATGTTCTCTCCGTGTTTGCGTGGGTTTCCTTGCTGGTACTCTGGTTTCCTCCCACTCATTAACATGCATGTCGGGACTTGAAATTGCCCAAAGGCATGAATGAGAGAGTGAATGGTGTGGGAATGGTGTGCGTGCCTTGCGATGGATTGGCAAGCTGTCCAGAATGTATTCCTGCCCATAGTCAGTTGGAATAGACTCCAGCTCCCCCATGACCCAAGTGAGGAAGACAAGGTATAAATAATGGATGGTATTGCAGTATAGATAAATAATAATAATAATAATAATGATAATAGTAATAATAATAATAATAATAATAATAATAATAATAATACATGCATTTTGAATGTATTTAACCATCTAGGGTATGCTGACCCACTGGTGCATTTTTGCGATGTTTCTATTAGTATCTTTGTCATAATGCAACGCAGAAGTAATGTTTCTAATGTTTTCAGAATCTGTATAGCCTCCATTTATGATTCCTTCTTATTGTGAGACTGTGCATTATTCGCATGTACTTTGTGCTAGGAGGCTGAACTCTTCATTTTTTCTTTTCCTACAAAGCTATACTTTAAATGTTGACTGAATTAGCCAACTGCCATTATCTGATGGGTATCATCAGGACCTTTCTCATTAGTACACTTCAGTAACACAGACCTGATATAGATCGATGAACTGTACAGGGTGTAATCATGTCTCTTGCCCAATTTACAAACGTAGAGGCTCCCGCCCCCCTCGACACGCCACCTCAGTGACCCTGACAAAGGATAAGTGGGTTAAGAAATGGTGGATGGATGCTTCTGGCTGAACAGGCCATCTCTTTCACTTGTGATTGGTTCCAAACGAGAGCAACAGTAGCAAATTCAAAAATAGTTTGCCACCGTTTGTTGCTACCTGCTCCACTTATCACTAGTGGGGCAGATACACCCCACAGCCTTCAAGGGTGTGGAACGACTCCAGGTATCCAGCATACTCCAATTAACACCTCACACTGAAATCCCTTCACTTTTTTCACACTTGATCTTCTGCGATGTGTTGCCTTTCTGTCATTTACACTTCGCTTTTAATTACAACTCCATTTCATTTCACCACCACATTTGCATAAATAAGTTAATAAAGCACTGTATTGTTGACAGTGAAGCAGTGGTATTGTGAGACCTATTTTAAGGGGGCTTTAGATGAGGGGAGGGGAGTGCTGCAAAGGTAATGTGTCGCCTGGTGACCTAAGCCACTCAGAAACTTTTAATTACCAGCGTATTTTTAAGACAGGACAACTAAGATCTCAGTTTCTCTCAGTCTCTCTTTCTTGCCTGTTCTGGCTGGCATGTTTTACCTCCTCTGTCATAAAAAAAGAAAAAAACTTTTGTGTGCACAGTAACGGACTTCCTTCTCTGGGTGTTTGGACACCTGTTGACACATTTGTAGCACTGAGATGGTAATTGCAGCAAGTTAATATTGTCAGCAGACAGTGTGACCAGAAATAGCCCGGGAAGTAGAAGCTCTTGTCGGATTGTGTCTCTGTACTCATACTGCATAGACATTATTGACTTGTCAGCTAATTGCTTCAAACACTTCCGTACAGGCGAAGTATGTCAGATGACTTGAGTCTGTGTCCAAATATAAATTAGGTTTTAGCTTCAAGGAAACTGTCACTCAACATAAACATAACCCTACCCCACCTTTTTCCAATGAGAGGATCAATTTTCTAATATGAAGAAAGTCTATTTTTTATTCACCACATATTATACAGCAACAATAGAAAAAATATTGTGATAAAAAATGTACCATAGAAATGCCCAATATACTGCTGTTGCTATTGCTTTCTATTTTTATTTTTTTATTATGCTTGGACTGATTGATACCACAAATCGTAACAGAATTTTAGTTCCACAATCATTTCTAAATTCTTTGACTTGAACTCAGAGTACTTTGGTGTCATTCATGTCATTTCTCTATAATACCTGAAAACGGACAAAGGATGATTAGAAAAACTTTGCTGGGAAGGCTTGTAATTGGAGCATATTCACATTCACGGCAAATATATTGAGGGTCCCCCTTGTGCTGCCAAAACAGCTCCATCAAACTGATGTCACTTACATTCCCAAAATCAGGATTTCCCGGTGGAACATTTCCCCTAAGTATCAACATTATTCGCTGCATCAGTGAGTGCTTGTAATGTTTTGGCTTATCAGTGTAAATATATTATACTGAGGTCACTGCATCAATTCAAGGGAGCACAGAATCAAAATAGCCGCTAATTCCTTACAAAGTAAACTTTACAATCGGGAGGCACAGTGGCTCAGTGGGTAGCACTGCTGCCTCTCAGCAGGAAGGTCATGGATTTGGATTCACCCGAGGGACTTTCTATGTGAGTTTGCATGTTTACCTTGTGTTTGCATGGGTTTCCTCAGGGTGCTTCAGTTTACTACCACAGTCCAAAGGCAAGCATGTCAGGCTAACTGGAGAATTTAAATGGCTCATAGGTATGAGTGTGTGAGTGGATGGTATGTGCCCTACGATAGATTGGAGAGCAGTCCAGGGCGTGTCCCAACCTTTTTGCCCATTGTCCGGTTGGATAGGCTCCAGCACCTCCACGATCTAAGAGAGCAAAAAAGCAGTATAGATCATGGAAGAATGGGACTTCACAAACAAAATGTTTGCTACATTTAGCATAAAAACAATGTTTTACATAGTTTAGATATTTGATTTTAGAACCCTATTTCCAAAAAAGTAGGGATGGTGGAAAAAGGAATAGAACCATACAATCCAAGATTTGAGTTTAAATTAGCAAGTCGAGAAAGGGCTAAGGAATCCATTGCTGCAGTGGTTGGAGTATTTTAGGATAAATTACCTCAGTAAGCTACTTGCTCTTATGGCTTTTAATGGTGACATTGCCCCTGGTAAAATGTTCTCAAGAACATAACTTTATATGTTGTGTTACATAAGCATTACCATCAATGAAAGGAGATTGTTGGATATTGCTATGTTGTCAAAGGCCTGCAGCCATGACTATTTTCTTCCCTCTTCCACCCAACCAAACAGCCGCGGAGGAAATAGGAAATATACAACGACTACAAAAACAACAACAATAATAATACATATAAAATTTCACCATGTTCTTGTTATAATTACTGTTATTACGATTGCAAGCAATGTAGCATCATATGTACATGTATTCATATTTTTAAATAATTTTACTCAAAACTTTGCACACCATCCCACCTAGATGATGTCCAAACAACCACTTCTTTTCAGACCTAATATACTAAACAAAAATATAAACGCAACAGTTTAGTCATTTCAATATTACGCATAATTATTTCTGAGGTTGGCTTAGTTGGGTTTATTTATGTGAATAAAGTTGTGTGCCACTGGTCTGAGTGCATTTCAGCCACCTTCTCCATATCAGTGTCAAGTTCATGCCCTTTGTCAAACTTTGCGTGTCAGACAGGTGGGGCCTGATCCAGAGCTACTGAAATCAGGTACAGTCAGCCCAGGCACATCCTGTACTCTGGTTAAAATGTTCAAAATACCATAAATGACTCGAGCCATCAGGGAGCGTGCCATTGGCATGCTCAATGCAGGAATGTTTCTCAGGGATGTTGAAATGGCTCTTAATGTCCATGTTTCCAAAATAAGTTGCATAAAACACCATTTTGAGGAATGAGGCAAGACAGCAGACCGCCTGCATGTATGACAACCACGTGTGACAACCCTCGCCCAAGACTGCCATATCTGGACTCTTTATCTCTGTAATCGTCTGAGACCAGTAACTCCCACTGCAGATGAGACAGCTGGTTCCCACCATCACCCCATTTCTGCTGAAACCATGAAAAATAGTCTCCAGGAAGTCCATATCTTTACGTCTTTTGCCCTTTGTGGATTGAACCTCTCCTCAGCTCGATGAAAAAATTGGTTCGACTAAGTGAATAGACACGTTTGATGGCCAATGGCACAATGGAGGACTGTTTTCTTTACAGACAAGTCACGTTTCCAACTTCACAGAGCGGATGGACGGAGGATCATTATGCTGACATCATTGTGGTGCGCAAGGTGGCACATGGTTGTGGAATGCTGGTTTGGGTGGGAATATTCCAAGGACATTGCACCCAACTGCAGCAACTTGAATGCAGTGTGATTTCATGATGAGATGCTGCTGCCTATTGTCCTACCATTCATCCATAAAAACAGTAGCCATCCAGCATGACCATGCCAGACCCAAGTCACCCATGTATGCACAGAATTCCTTGAGTCTGAAATCATTTGTGTGCTTGAATGGCTGGCTTATTCCTCGGATTTGTCCCCCTTCCAGCATCTTTGGGGTGTCCACAAGCAACGAGTTTGTCATTGGTTCCCATTTTCAGCCAATAGCCGCCACTCATGCCATCGCGAGATTTTTGTTTCTCTTTTTAAATCCTTGATCGAAATGTATTGTAATATGGTCATACAATCTGTCAACGCTCAATGAAAGTACAATATTATGAGCTTCTGAACATGGTCATATTTCTCACAAAAAGAAGTGTTGCGTTTACATTTTTGTTCAGTGTAGAAACTGTTCTGATTACTGTTATTTACCGAATAAGATAGACTGTACAGTGCGAAGCTGTAGTCCATGGAATAGGTTGCGAAAAAGTAGTGCTCTCGCGCGCGGGTGGACTGTTTCGCACAATGCTGCGCGTGCAGTTTGGAGTGAGGTGGAGCGTTTGTCAAGGGCAGGCGCGCCGTAGCCTACTATATTAAACAACGTCCTGGCGTGGATTAAGAAAGAGCATTTAACGCTGCTGATATTTATTAAAATCTTATTTAACCGCTGTGTTCTAGTGTGTATTTTGATTGAAAGTTGGCATAAGCGAGAACTTTGGGAAACCTTTAAATAATTCAAGTATAATGTTCAACCTTACGGCCCAATCAATGGTCCATGCAAACCGAGATCCCAAGCAACCTTACATTGTCATCAAAATTCTCAGTACGCACTTGTCACTTAACCAAATACTTAAAACAATTATTTATAGGCAATTCACTCGGACACGTCGCAGTCAGTAGACTACTTTTAAGACAGTTCGATAGCATAGCCCATTAACGGCATCTAAATTTTAGCGAGGTTGAATGAAACCGGCGTGCCTGAAGTCCTTTTCCTGTCCTAACCTAAGTCTTGATGCTTCCTGTCCATGAAAGCGGTTTTAAATCTCAGCAGCAGCGACTCCTGCTTTCTGTTATTCGTCTGCTTTACCTCGAAGAATGACGATAAGCTTTCAAAAATGACTGTTATTTTTGTAATTGTAAAATAAAATCTGCCTTTCGGTCAGTTATTTAATAGATTTTTTTTTCCTGTCAGTATCATTCTTAACTCGTCAAGCATCCGGGGCAATAAAGATGCAATCAGGGTCGATTAAAATAAACCTCACGACTCGATCGCCCCTGTCCTTCGGCGTTCATGCGGTACACTTCAGTCCCACCCCTTTACTGTCTAGCAGTACCGTTCTCTACAACAGAAAACTGTTATCTCAGTACCTCCCTCTAGTTTTCCCCATTTGCGCTGCTCTCCAGTCAGTCTCCTCGGTGTACCTTCGCTGACATCCAGCGCACGCTTCTCCACCTGATCACTCTTACAGTCGCAACACTCACCCGCTCTCTCTCTCTCTCTCTCTCTCTCCCTTTCTCTTTCGATCACGTCAGATCGCACCGGATTTTTAATCCTCAATTCGACATTCACACTCTGGCCATCTGTCTCCGTATTTCCCCTATACTCATGAATGTAACCTGGCCGAACAGAAGGATTTCTCTCTCTCGAGCATGAGAAGGACTGCCAACTCATCCGCAATCCAGCATCAGAGATTGTGCAACCAGCATGAACATTGGATACATAAGCTCAGACAGCAGAAGTTTTTCGCCAACAGAATAAAACACGGGGGACTTTAAATTCCGGCTGTAGGAGAGAATCACTTTTAGGTAAGACCACAATGTATGCAACATTACTGTGTGGTTCGGTGTTTTCTGTTTAAGGAATAGACGAAATAGGCACGCATTTTTGAAAACCGCTCTCTTCGATTAGCTAGTGGAGGTTTCGTGCCTTATCAGACAAATGATGCGTTTTAAAATGCGATGTAATTTAATTGCATTCATCATAATGATGATGATAAAAATAATAATCATCATTATTATTATTATTGTTATTATTATTATTTAGCTTTTCAATCTAGATAGTTTCATGTTTACGGTCCTCTGCCCAATCCATCTGCAGATTTCTGCATGCGGAAGCTAGGTCATGCGTCCTTTTACTTAGTTTTACGCAGGGTGAATCAAGCAACTGACTTTGATTCACGGTCGAATTTCTTATACATTGCCGAACGTAAGTGTAATTCAGTACTGTGCTTGATTGATATTCCGTGAATTATTTTGGGGTTGGGGAGGTCTGTTCAATGAGCAATGTACAAAAGCTGTAACGCAGTGCATTGGGAAAGTGGGAGGTCGGAACCGCTCTGTCCACACGCCTTTTCTCTTCAATGACCACAAAAACTCACCATCCCTCCGCGTTTAGAAGATTGCCCCACAACTGTCTTGGTCGAATAAGTTCGGGTTTCAAATGAAGAAACGACGGGATCTGCACACTGGGCTCGGATTTTATTCCACATTATCCGGAACAAGTAGCCTAGACTCACGTTCATTATTTAGTCAAATAGAACTGAACACTCAGTTTGCTCTTTTCAGACGTCAAAGTGTCGCCGAAGAGACTGTTTCCCAAGTTCGCGTTTTGTTCGGATGCTGCTGTATTCGGCGGTACATTGGCAACACTGAAAGTGATGCCGCATCACTTAAAACGCGACACGGGTCAAATTTTGCAGCAGGCTTATTGGTTCGTATCACAAGTGCCCGGTCAGAATCTGTGAGCTACAGTCCTGGTTCGTTAGGAAACACGAAAACGAAAACACTGACTTCAGAAACCAGTTCATGCCGCATTGTAATTAATACTAACGGTAGCAATTATCCTGAGGAGAAAAACTGGCGATAGGGCTGGCAAGAAAGAGTGAGCGAAACCCTCTAACATTACGGCACGTATGTTATATTGAAAAACATGTTTTTTTGTTAGCCTACATTTTAGGCTGAGTAAATGTTAATGTGCTCTTCCCTCATAGAAGGCAAAGCGGCAGCACTATGAGCGAACCAAGGCTGACACCTGTGAGTGACACCGAAAATTTCTTTAAGTTTGCCAATACTCTGCCGTTCCCTGTATTTTGCACTGTACTCTAGTCAAAGAAGAAATCGTTAGATTTTGTACTGTGATCTATTTATTGAACTCCGCTCACAATTTGAGGTCCATCCATCGCTTTAGCATAGGTTGTTGCATTTCTTACGTCGATCTGCTGGGGGAGCTCGCGTACTTTATGCGTCTTGGCAGGTTGACATTAACGACGAGTTAATTGGAAGTGTTGTTGATACCTGGGAAAGATGAAAGATATCAAACTTGGTGCATATGCGATTAGGTTGTTCAGACAGGAAACTGGTATTAATCTGTGGCAACTTGTGTGACCTCAACTGCAGAATTCACAAATCGAGAAAGGTAGAATATCGCTGTTTAATAGATTAAAGGTTATGATTATTAATTGTATTTTTCCCACTAATACAGTGCTTGAGACACTAGTCATTGCCTGGTCTGTTATATGGTTGAGTCATACAAATTCTGCTTACTTTAGTCTGTGTTGCATCTGTGGGCTATTGGAAAGTTGTCTGGGATGAAAATTCAAGTTCAAGAATTCAGTTGTGAGCTGAATAGAGATAGACATAGTAATTAATTTTTGTTTTCAAACTCATGTTTCTGAAAAGTCCACAATTGGAGTCAAAGTAAGTGTTTTTTTTTTCTGAGGTTCAGTTGAAGTTTGGCTGCCTTAGAAATATGCCAGTGTCAATATGTACATTTGTCAAGTGTTTCATCAGTCTCATCCAGCTGTTTGATGAGACCCTGAGCTGTGACCTGACTTTGATTCCTTGGTCCCATTCAAGATCCCATTGCAACTTTTGAAAGAGTTGAGGTTTTATGATCAGTTTCCCAACAAATTTGCACCACATCTACATATCTGGCCCTCATTACCAGAATTCCTAAATATGATTTTTTTGCACACTCATTTGTATTTACTGTCAATGTGATTGCCAAGTATATCACTGCTAATGAGACCTTCTGCTATCCTATGTAAAAAAGAAAAGTTTTTCAAATATTCAGTTGAGCTGCCTGAGTAAATAAACTATAAAAAATTAAAATGTTTTTCAGTGCTGTAATTGCTTTCATCTTAACAGACTAATGATTGCCTGCCAGGCATAAGCAAAACAAGGCCAACACCAAACAATTAAGTTAAGACTAATTTCTTCAGATTTGCAACCAATTTATGTTCTCTATTCTGTAAAGGGGCAGTTCAGCCAAATATCACAACCAAAGTACAGACATTTATGTTACTTACGCTTGAAAAGGGAGAGAGCATTTTTGTGCAATTGGTCGGCTTTCAGAGATATACATTTGTTTTTGTTTTCATGGAGCTTTCAATACATGAACATAAGACTTTATTTCATTCACACCTAAAGGGTTTCATATTTTGTATGAGACCTAAATTAAACCAATTCATATATTTCATTAACTATTAACAAATAAGTATTGCCTGCAAATAAAATTTTTAAAGAAGCTGCTGTTCAGGAACTAAAACAGTTACTTTCTGCAGTGCCACTTTCCCACAGCAGAAGTTTGATGCTCATCTGCCTGCATTGGACTGGCAAAGAATTATTACAGAGTTGGCCTTGTTTCGGTCGCAGTTTAGAATAGAAAAATGCACAAATTAATATCAGAGGGCCCAATTTTTCTGCATACGTCATGTCTCACCATCCATGAACAGACTGATTGCGGAGTATATTATAGCCGTAAAGAGTAAGACAAACTGGTATTTTTCTGCCAATGCTACAAACAGAGATAGTGTCATTTAAATGAGGTTAAGCAGACAATATTTTCTTATTGAAAGATAAGTCAGTCATGTCTGACTTGCAAGAATCATGCCTAAACTATGGTGCATCCTATTTCTAATTTCACATCAAGCTGCTGATAAGCAAAATAATGTGTCCATAATAAATTAGTAATTTAGATAATGGATAACGACCTCCACCAAGGAGGTTATGTTTTACCTTTGGTTTGTGGGTGAGTATTTTTGTCAGCAATGTGATGTAAAATGTGATGGACAGACTATGATGAATTTTTTATTCATTAGTGTGATGGTACATAATAATTCTGTCGTATGTGTCCCAGACGTGTGGGACAGTTTGGCCTTGGTGGAGGTATGCACTCTCTGAGTGCTTACTGTATTGTGTTTCATCATTTCTCCGTTCATTACTTTGGTATATTTTTTGGGATTAATATTAATAATTAACTTTGGAGCTTCTGAGATATTTCCTGCAGCCTGTGTTGTGGTTCCCATTCAGACATGTTTTTGTATTTTCATGGTCCCCTTATCTTCAAATAACTGGAGAGAGACAGACTCCTCAGAAAATTTGACTTTATTCAGGTATATGAACCAGTGCAAAGCCAAGCTCTTGTTGCACAAGAAGAACTGACATTCTATTCTTAACACCCACTTTTTATACCTTCTTCACAGGAAATTTCTTCCAAATATGGTTTTACCATCCTCTCACGCTACAGTGGTTCAATAACATGATGTCTGCTTCTTACTTGTTTTTCCAATGGTTCAATAACATAGTGTTTGCCTCTTACATGTACTTGTTTTTCTTACTTCTCATTGTTTGGCATCACTGCAAAATAACTACTTCAAGGCTGGGCCATTTCATGGTATTTGTTTTGTGTCGGACAGGACATTTGCAGGTTTTTATCCACTATTATCACTACTCTGGGGAATGATAAATAAGTTTGAACTGGTCACAAGCAAGAGCCATAGGACCACTTTTTATGGTAAAAAACTGAAGTCTTTTGATTTCATTTTTTCAGTTCAAAATGAAGCCAGAAAGTGTGTGTCAGACAGGACAAAAAGTGAAGGGTTTTTTTTTTTGCCATGTTGTAAAACTGCAAAGTTCTGTCCAACCATATGATATTCATAGAATTTAGCCAAGCAGTTGTGTTCCCTGATATCTTAGCTAGGTTTCAGAGGAAATTTTGGTTTCTTAACTCAAAGTATAGCTGAGGGGGGGTCAAAAGTTCCCGCTTGGTCACCGTATCGGACAGGACACGTCGGACAGGACACTTTTTCACATGGGACCAAAATGACAGAAGATACACACATGATTATTATAAAATGTTTTTTTTCTTTCCCTGTCCTTATTTTTGGCTCCTCGTACTTCTCACTGTCATTCTTCATTTTTTCCCTTTTGGTACGGCTCCTCTCAGTATCTGTTTTAGGTGGCATGGCAGTTGCTTCTCTCTGTACTTGCATTATAGTGATGGACCCATTACATCTGGGGTGCAGTTTATAGTTCCAAGGAAGCTGACATGTTTTCTTCTGAGTTACGCAAACTTGTCAAGACACAAACACACTGGAAGAAACCACTTCCATTTAAAGCAATCAGCTCTTCCAGAGAGGTTCCTCAAGTTTGCTCAGTGTCTTCTGATTTGTAAGTTTGGTACCAATGACGTGTACTTAACACACCACCAATTTCTTAACCCATCACCAATTACGCCTACACATTTAATGACAGGTGCCAATTAGGAAGTCATCCCTCTAATTACTGGCAATTAAATCAGCCAGTGGTTTCTGAACTCGAAAAGAACAGAGCAGCCTTTTAAAAGCCTTAGAAGCACAACCCTCAAGACTAACTTTTGGACCTGATTGGTTGGGGATTTTTTTTTAAAAAGATAATGACTCTATACTCACTTCTAAGCTGTGCGAGAATGATCTCGGTCAGAAAGAAGCATCTGGTGACATCAAAGTTATGACTTGGCCTGCTCGAAGTCCAGACCATAATGCGATTGAGCAAGTCTGTTGTAACATGGAAAGAATCTCTTTGGAATGAACTTCAAACCATATGGAATGGTTTAGCGTTTAAGAAAAAAAAAAAAACCAACCTGAAAAAGTTGGGCGCACAGGCCAAAATTTAGGCGCGCAGGTCCCACAAGTATATCGAGGTAAAAATATTGGTAATAAACAAAAATGCTGAAAACATAAATTTTTTAATAACAATTAAAAGATGTCGCAAATGTAAATTTTTTTTTTTTACTCTTGCATAGCCTGAATGCATGTTTGAAGGCTCATTCCACGATTACTGATACAAAAAAATGGTTAACACTGGTTTAAGGCAACATTATTCTGTAAAATTACTTGGCCTGCTCAAAGTCCAGACCATAATGCGGATGAGCAAGTCTGTTGTAACATGGAAAGAATCTCTTTGGAATGAACTTCAAACCATATGGAATGGTTTAGCGTTTGGGAAAAGAAAAAAACACTACAGGCTGAAAGACTACATGCTGTAATCAAAGCAAAGGGTGGCCACACTAGATACTGACCTTTTCTTTCAAAAAGACATTGTTTGTATTTACTTTATATTGTTATCTGTTTAGTACTTTTAGTACTTTTCATCTATATGGTCCAATATTACTTGAAATAAATACTTGTATAGTACTTGGTTTCTGATTTATCTTCATTTTGTTGTTTGTATAACTATCACTGCACACTACTCAACACTCCTTTTGAATTTGATGTTAGCTACAGGCATTTAGAATACAGGCATTTTTTCCATGTTGTTGAATTGCCTCTTCTGTTGGCAACTCTCTGTAAGAGGTTGGGACCTGAGAAAACTAACTGCTATAGTTTTTTAAACAAAATGTTTTCCCATTCTTGCCTGATGTAGGACCTCGTATTTTTGGTGGGTGACAGGACTGAACTGCAGGCAGACCAGTTAAATGCCCAGATTCTTTTAATTCAGTGCCATGTTGTTGTAATACCACAGTATGTGTTGCTCTACAACCTGTATATCATTCAGCATAATTTACGTCTTCACAGATGTGCAAGTTACCCATGCTATATGCACAATTGCACCCCTATACTATCATGGTGTTGGCTTTTTGAACTGTGCGCTGAGAGCAAGCTGGATGGTCCTTTTCCTCTTTAGCCTGGGGGATGCGGCATTCATGATTTACAAGAAAAATTCACATGTTGATTGGTCAGACTAGAGGGCATTTTGCCACTTTGCCTCAGTCCATCTTAAAGGAGCTTAAGCCCAGAGAAAGCACCATTCTTTGATCTTTTTAATTTATAGTTTCATCTTTACATGGCTCAGTATTAACTTGCATTTGTGGATGTAGCAACAAACTGTTATCATAACAAACTGTTTTGTAAACAATGGTTTACATAAGTGTTCCTAAGCCGATGCAGGGATTTCTACAACAGAATTCTTTCTGTAATTAATGCAGTGCCACCAAAGAGCCTGAAGAACACAACCATTCAATATAGATTTTTTGTCACTGAAAAAGATCGACCTTTACTCTAGCATAAACACCCAGTGCTCTGCAACTGACAACTCATATAACATAAAATGTCTTCAACTTCACCAAATTCTTGTTTAAAAATGGTTTGATCTCTACAGGGCAGAGTTTTAACTTGCATTTGTGGATGCAGTGACAAACTGTGTTTACTGACAGTGGTTTACAAAAGAGTTCCTGAGTCAATTCAGTAATTTCAAGGACAGAATACTGTCAGTTTTTAATGGAGTGCTGCCTAAGGACCTGAAAATCACAGCCACTCAAAATGGGATTTTTGCCTTGTCCCATGCGCACAGAGATTTTTCTGGATTCTTGGAATCTTTTAATGATATTGTGTACCACAGAGGATAAAATCTCCAAATTCTTTTCAATTTGACATTGAAAAAATTATTCTTAAATTGCTGAACTATTTCTTCTTGCATTCTTTCATGGAGTGGTGAAGCCTTCACCATATTTACTTATGAAAGACTTCTTACACCCAGTCATGCCATTGACCTGTTTCAAAATAATCTAATTAGCTGTGAGATGTCTGCCAGTTGAATCGTAGAACTTTAACAGTCTTAAATTGTCCCGTCCCCACTTTTTTAAAAACATATTGCAGTCATCAAATTCAAAATGAGCAGATATTTTTCAAAAATGAATAAAATTTATCATTTTCAGCTTTTGATGCATTGTCTTTGTTCTGTTTTTCAATTAAAAACAAGGATTTAATTGATTTGCAAATCATTGCATTGCATTCTGTTTTATTTACACTTAACAGTGTCCCAACATTTATGGAAATAGGGTTGTGTTTAAATTTATACACGGTGAAAGCAGCCCAGATAAATTTTTCAATCCATGAGGACACCTAAGTGTCTTCGAGGCATTCCAAGCCAATATCAAATATGGCTGCCAGCCATCTTTAGAAATGCCTATTTCTATTATGCCTGCAGTATTTTTACACTGATCAGGCTGAACTTTGGCACATGCAGTAGGTGCTAAATTGCAAGACTCATAACATATATTGTGGGTTTTGTCATTCAGTACATTTTGGCCTTGATTTGACCTTTTGGCATTGTGCCACGCCAATAATTACTTAAACGTCCTCTTCTTCATAACCGTCTGGCGAATCAACTTGAAACTCTAGATGCATGTTCCCACCCACGAGGACACCAAAGTTTGCTCGAGGCATTCCGAACCAATGTCAAATTCACCCGCCAGGCAGCCATCTTAAAAATGCATGTTTCCACTATATCTAAGGCATTTTTGCACTGATCAGGCTGGAATTTGGTACATAGGTGCTTAGTGGCAAGACTCATACAATATATTACGGGTTTTGTCATGCAGCTTATTATGACGTTGATTTCACTTTTATCATTATGCCACGCCGATATTTACTTCTATCAAGTGTGACTCTTCTAAAAAACCGTCAGGCCGATGACACTGAAACTTAGCATAGGTGTGGTCACTGGAGATTTGTTGTTTAGATGAGCTATAGTGCCTGTGGCACTATTTTTTTTTCCAAAATAAGGCAAAATTGTGCTCAGACCTGGAGCTAATGCAATCAATTAGAGTTTCATAATCTCTTTTTAAAACCAGTTTCTCAGATGTATTCATTACCAAGCCAACCGTAAATTACAGAGGAGCCAGTAATTTGAAAGGCACAATTAAGTTTTACAAACATGTCTGTAAGAGATGGGATTTCAGGCGGTAATATTGCAGAAGCCCATATTGAACAGTGGCTGTAATTACCTTGGGAAAGAAAATACAATTTGAAAATATTAAAATGAATCCTTAAGTCCCTCATGGCGGCAGTGTGCTGCCGTTATGAGGGTAATTATTCAGGTGGCTCATTTTTGGCTTGTCTTGCGGTTTATTTTGCAGCTGTGCGGTTAAATAAGGGATCTTATAGGTGGCTCTTCTCTGTCCCACCGTTCTCTGATGTGACAGATTTTTTAAACTTATTCTGCAACCTTATTTCAAGAAAAGTTGGGACGTTGCATGAAATGTAAATAAAAACAGACTCCAATAATTGGCAAATCATTTAAACATAATTAATTGAAAATAATACAAAGACAACATATCAAATGTTGATACTGAGAAATTTTATTGTATTATTTATTTTATTTTGAAAAATATCTGCTCATTTAGATTTTTATGGCAGCAAAACTTTCAAAAAAGTTGGGACTGGGCCTTGTTTACCTTTGTCTCATTGCTGTCTCTTCTTGTCATGGTGTTGGCCTGCAGGCCCTTCCCCCTGCTGCATTCTTTGCCTCCACCTTAACGAGCCACACTTGTTGCTCGTTAAGGTGGAGGTGAAGCTTTGTTATTTAAGGACTGGCTGCACCTTGCTTTGGTGCAGCAGTATTCTGAGTCTGTGTTCTGGAGCCCTGTCTGTTCTTCTGTGCTGCTGCTCCCCTCTGGGAATGTTTTTATAATTTAAATTAAAGATTTTATATTTTTACTCAGCCTGTGCGTTTGGGTCCCTAGTTCTGCCTTTGGGTATATGGTCCCTGTGCCCGCCGGCTTCATGCCTTCTGCTGGCGGGGGCAAAACCATGACACTTCTTTTGACAACACACTGTAAGCATTTTGGATCTGAGGAGAACATTCACTTAGGTTTGAAAGAAAATGTTGCGTGATTTTAGATTTCAACTTCCCAACACTTTTGCAGACTCTCTTGTCACATTTGTTGATAGTACACTAAATTTTTCATTGGGTGACGTGTTTGGACTCCAGGCTGGCCAGTTTAGCACCTGGACTCTTTTACTACGGATCTATGACGTTGTAGCATGCACATAATGTGGTTTGGCATTCTCTTGCTGAAGTAAGCAAAGTCTTATCACAAAAATATGTTTGGATGGCTGCATATGTTGCTCCAAAACCTGTATATATATTGTTCAGCATTAATGTTGTCTTCACAGATGTGCAAGTTACCCATGCCTCTTGCACTAATGCACACACATACGTGGATGCTGGCTTTTGAACTGTGCGCTGATAAAAAGCCGGATGTTTCCTCTCCTTAGCCAAGAGGTGTGGCATCCTTGATTTCCAAAAATAAATTTCAGATATTGATTGGTCAGACCACAGGTTTGTTTTCCACTTCTCTTCAGCCGTTGTAAATGAGCTTAGGCCCAGAGAAGTCGGCAGCTTTTTAGGATCTTTTTGATTTATGGTTCTTTCTTGACATTGTAAAGTTTTAACTTGTATTTGTGGATACAGTTACAAATTGTCCTCACTGAGAATGGTTTTCAAATGTGTCCCTGAGCGTGTGCATTGATTTTCACTACAGAACCTGTTTTTTTTAAATGCAGTGCCACCTAAGGGCCTGAAGATCATGGTCATTCAATCTTGGCTAGGACCTTGTCCCTTGCATTGTTTTTGATTCTCTGAATAATTTTATGTTATTACATACCATAGATGATTAAATCCCCAGTTTCTTTGCAGTTTCATTCTTAAATTGTGGAGCAATTTTCCCATGCAGTCTGTCATGGTGTAGGTGCAACAGCTTAAAAGAGCATTACAATGGCTATTAAATGTAATTATTAACTTATAACTTAATTATTTATTAGGACTTTAATTTAATAATAAAAGTTCCTCGGGGCACTAATCTTCTAGAAAAGGGAAAATTAATAGCATTTGAATGACAAAGTCTCATTAATGTTTCACCATAAATGCCAAATTACTACAATCAAAGTTTATGTTATAAATGAATGATTACAATATTCAACAAAAATGGGAAAACGGCTTAATTATCAATGCTAAAATTCAATAGTAATATAATTACCTTTAATATCCAGCACCAATAAAATTACCACACGCTGAAGGTAAAAGGGAGCTCTTCACCTGGCAGAGGTTAGATTCAAGCTAATATTCGGGAAAAGACAACCAGAGGCACTTGTTGAAAATATATAAAAAGGTTTATTATGTCTCAGTGTACATAGCGGTTATATCATGAACAGCGTATATAAATAGACTAAAAGGTATGATGAGTGTGCTGGTGACTAAGTCTGAGTACCAAAAGGGAGGGGTTAAAATGGCGGTCTCGGATCTAAGAAGGCGGACTCGGATCTACAAGGGCAGACTCAGATCAAAAATGGCAGACTGATGATGTGGCAGTCCGCCATGTGTGAGAGGGAGAACAAAGAACTGGGTGGCACAGGCAGGAGAATTAGAAGGCCAGAGGCGGTGTTTCCCACTCAGTAAGCCAAGTGTAGTATGCAGAAACTAGCTGAAAAGAATGTGCGAATGGAGAGAAGGTGAGAGAGAATGAGAAAGAGAAAGAGAGCAGAAAAGAAGGCGCAGGCGGAGTCTAATCGGAGTAGAGTAGCTAGCCGTACCAGGCAGGACAATGAGTCAGACAAGCCAAAACCTCCCAATTCAGTTCAAACTTACTGAACAATTCTTATGATTTACACCAAGCAAAGCAAAAATGTAAAACAAAGCAATGAACTCTCTCAAAAATCAGATATTTAACAGGTCTGCAATGTAGAGTAAATATCCACGATTTCGAGACAAATTCTCTTTTGCATACCAAATTTTACAGTGAGTACAACAGTAAGATCCAGTACATTAAAACCTGCAAGCAAAGAAAACACAGGTCAAAGAATACAGTAATAGTTATATTCAAACATCAACAATTAGCATGGAATCGCGCGATTTATATTCTAGCTAAAATCTGCCCAGATGCAAATTGCCTTACTTGGGATCAATACGGAAAGAGTGATCTAGTTCTCCAGCGTCAATGACTGTGTCTGAGGGAAGGCAAGGGGATTGGTCCTTTGCTCCTTAGCTCATCATCGGACAGGAAACGGTGTCTGATTTCCTGGCACAATGATGCACAAAAAAAATTAAAAATGCAGAAAGTTCATCTTTAAAACATTTTGATTAAATGTAGGGTTTAAATGATGTGCAATTCATTGCACTCTGTTTTTATTTACATCTTACATTGCATCCCAACTTTTCTGGAATGGGTTTGTACCACGGGACCAGGTGTTGTTGATGCACTTGTTCTATGTTCTAAGCTCTTGGTTAAGGATGTTGTCCCTGTTTTCTACGAACTGGCTAAGGACTGAAAAAGACTGGTAGCCCCCAATGATGTAGCGCCACAATCCAAAGGGCAATACAAACTTTTGATTAATGCACCAGAGCTCTGAATGCATTGACCACTAGTTGATTTGGTCTTGGGAAGCACAATAATTTCCTTGTTTACGCATTTGCAGGTTGGGACATAACTCATGTGACATAACTGGAGGTTACCCCAGGTTGGCAGTATGTGCTTTAGATCTGGCCATCATAGCCCATAAAAATTCACCCCCTCCACCCTTGGATCAGTTATAAAGCCTGTCCACCAGCAGGGCCCAGCTCACTCTCGGCTACAGGGGCTGCTGGGAATATTAATAAACAATAGAATCCGGGAGAGGGACAGAATCCTGCCAGCGGACTCCTGGATACGGTTGCCAGGGTCTTTCCTGGTGAGGTGGTGAATGCCAGGTTTTTGAAGCAACAAAAAAAAAAAAAAATCACAAAAAAATCTTACATTTTTTCTTGTTGACTCCCATTCTAGCTGCACTGGGAAAAGACTTTGTCATTGATGCTGGCCGTAAAACTCAAATTGAAGACTTCCGCTGTGGCCTTTTTTGTGTGCCTGTACAAGCACTTCTTCACTTCTCCTCAATCTTTTTTTTTGGGGGGGGGATACACGACAACAGCATAAACAAACAAGCAAAACTTTGTCCTTCACTGAACTCCCCCTCCCCATCTCCAACTATAACACATGCCCTGAATAAAGCATTTCCCGGAGTCACTACATGAGACTCCTTCTCTTGCACACTCCGCCATTACTCACACAGGTGTTGTGCGACTTGAATGGCCCTATTTTTATTCTGGCCAAGTGTGCTCTATGTCGTCTCCTGATTTCCCCACTTGTTCCCCAGCGCCAATGTGGAGTCTGTCCTTGCTGACGCTGACTGTACGTATTCTATTACCCCCTATCAATCCTGCTTTCTAATTTGTATTCATGTGTAAATGCTAGCAACCACCAATTAGCATTCTTGCGCGGCACCCTTCCTCCGCACTGCCCCTGTCCTCAGTGGATATAGCTTCCATCCATTTGATTCACTTACCCAGTCAGCCGCTCACGCAGCCGTTTATGGCACTGCTCACCTTCAAATGAACGCATTCATCTGTTCAGTTGGAACACTGGCTCACAGCTCAAAGAATGAAAGCTAACTCTCTCTTTAAAGGGGTTTTAGAGGAACAAAAAAGAGCAGCAGGTGGAAATTCAAACCAGTGTTCAAATCCAATTAATTTAGAATTCATTTAATGAAACTGTGTAATTTATTTAATGGTTGCTACTTAAAATTCTTGCCACGGTAGCAGCACCATATATCACTGATGCAACCTGAAATTGATCTTCAAAGGTTTATCTGGTCTTGCTAATGAGGAGTTAGTCACCATACATGAAATTCTGTATGCCCCATTTCAGGTAATTGAAGGCTTGTGTTAATTCCACCTGTAATCCAGTGTTTATCCTTAGTGTTCTTTTTACACAACTACCACTAACAGATAAAGGATTATACTACCCCCTGTAATAGCACAGCCTCGTAAGCAATACCTAATTGCCCTTCTTAATGCCTGATATTAAATCAGAGCCTGAAGGTGAAGTATAAAACCAGATCCTGGTTAACCAGTGCTTGATCATGAGCTGGCTTGACCTCATTTTTTTACCATACGGTTTAGTTATAAGACTTGGACATGTAATTATCCTGTGCAGAAAAAACAAGGTGCAACAAGATTGAAGAAACAAACAATAAGTATCTCAATGGAAGTAGCTTATTATATTGTGGATTGCTCACGAAAATGAAAATAAAACTGCCCGACTCAGAATGTACTATATGCTGACATCTTACCTCTTACAGAAGTTCTGGGCGTCTCCAGCAGATTAAGAGCACCTGCCGAACTCCTGATAGGCACCATCTAAATACCTTTGGATGTCTCAGTACATTCACCTGGACAGGTGCAGTATGCAAACAAATGAGCAGACTCCACAAAGTTCTGTCCGCAATCAGTAAACCTAATTAAGGATTTTAATTAATGTGCATTGCCGCAATGGCGTGTGAAGTCTATTTTTTAATCTAACACCTCATTTTATGCCTGTAGTCTTTTATGTTGTAATCTTAGTGAGTTTGAGCTTGCTATGCTACAGTACGTGTTATTACCTCCGCCAAGGAGGTTAATGTTTTTGCTGGGGTTTGTCTGTCTGTCTGTCTGTGTATTTGTTAGCAACCTAACTCAAAAAGTAATGTACGAATTTGGATGAAATTTTCAGGAAACATCGGAAATGGGACAAGGAAGAACTGATTAAGCTGGGGGGACTCTACTGCTTGGCGGAGGTCTGCGCTCTCCGAGTGCTTTTTTAGTTTTAATTCTGTGAACATTTTACTTTTATAAGTCACTCTTGGAATATTCTCAAAGAACCATTCAGTATGGCTTGTTTTTTTATTTTTATTTTTGAAGTACATCCATGAAAAATGATAAGCAATTTCAGGAAGTATGATATAAGGAAGAATCTTCACCCTGATTGTAATTTAGTAAAGTCTGGCCTGGTTTTGCTGATTAAAACCGTCTGTGTGTGTGCGTGTGTGTGCGTGCTTTCATGTGTGTGTGTGTGTGTGTGTGTGTGTGTATGCACTATTCCTATTGCTGACAAATAGAACAATCATACAAATTTTAGTGACGGCAGTCTTTTATGTACTGGAAGTCAAATGCATCCTTGACATACAAAAGTGACAAGCAAGTGCTTTTTGCTGATTTGAGTTCTCTCCCCATTGGCTAATTTTTGGTTAAAAAAAAAAGATCAGCGGGAGGCTTCAGACTTATTTAGCAGAAAAGTCATCCAACTACCCAATACGCTGCCTTCTACATACAATAGGAGGCAATTAGTCTTTATTAGCAACAAAGACTAATTAAGCACTTATCTTGTTGGGGTTAGTATCTGCAGTGGCCTGTCAAGTACTGGACAACTCTCTTCTAATCAACGCTGCCTATCTCATGAGCCCAACACACATTAGTTTTATTGGCCAGCACTGAATTGTGAAATGCAGCAGGTTCTTCTCCAGTGTTTGTTTAATTATTATTACTTATCACTTAATTAATCAGAAACTCTCGTGCATACTACACTGCCCATCCAAAAAAAGTTACACACTTTATTTTTTGGGCCACGTTTAGCTTTTATCATGGCACGCATTCGTCATGGTATTGTTTCGACAATCTTCTACAATGTTACAACATTTATTTCCAACCAGATTTGCATTTATTTTGGCCAAGATATTGTACTGATGATGGGTGAGTAAAACCACTCCATTAAGCCTTCCCTGGCACATCCCAAAGACTTTCAATTGGTGAAGGTCCGGACTCGAAAGGTGGCTAATTTATGTGTGAAAATTATTCTTCATGCTCGATGAACTGCTCTTCCTCAAATTTAGCCTGATGAATCTCGGCATTGTCATCCTGGAATAGGCCTGTGCCATCAGGGAGTAAAAAGTCTATTTATGGGTTACTGGTCATTCGGTTTATTCAGGTAGTCTGCTGAATTTATTTTATTGCTGCAGAAGTGTGCTGAGCCCAGACCAAACCAATTGAAGCAACCCCAGATCATAACACTGCCTCCAGTGGCTTTTACAGTGGTCACCACTCATGATGGGTGCATGGCTTCATGGGTTTCCTTTCTTACTTGAATGTGCCCATCTCTTTGGAATAGGATTAATCAGGACTCACAAGACCACATGGACCTTTTCCATTGAGCCAGAGTCCAATCATTATGGCAGTCTTGCAAATTAGCCCCATTAACAGGTTGCTTTCTTGTGGCCACTGAGCTGTTAAGTCCCAGTCCTCCAAGTTGCCTGATGCATGAGTAAATGCCCTTACCTTCATAATTACACAAAGCCATTAGTTCTACTATTAATTTTTTATGATGAGACCTCAGCCAGAATTTTAGTGATCTCTGATCAGGATCAGCCATGATTCTTCTTCAACCCATTTTTTCTGTGAAGTTGACTGTTCACCACCATCCCTCCATGTTTTAATAAATAGTTGGACACTTCATGATCCCATTCTAATGATTTCCGCAATCTCCTTAGCAGTTTTCTTTGGTTGATGCTGGCCAATAATTTGCCTCTCTTGAAACACAGTAAGATCTTTTCACATCTTTTTAACAACCAATTTTGAGCAATACACACTTTTGGGGCAAAAATTTCAAAACATTTTTCAACTGTTATTGCATTAAAAAAAGGTATAAATAAAACAAGCTCTAGTGCGAATGGCCACGCTTCCTCCTTTTGAAGTTCTATCTATTCTAAATTGGTTGTAATCTTCCAAGGACACCTCTGAATCTCTCTCAGTGCTTTTTAAACAAGTTTTATGTAAAACCACAGTGTCAGGATCCTTTTGTCACCAGGATTTTCAGCTGATTCAATTTGATTCAATTTTATGCTCCTAATATTTAAATGTGGAATGGCCAGACCTTTCCTGTTCTTAAAGTCTAATAGATTAAGGATATGGACATTCGAACTTTAAAAAAGCAGTGAAGTCAGACTAAATGACATGTGAGACTAAGAAAGGCTCAGATGTACAAACTTGTGAAGGAGAGTTTGGTGTGGTGTGGCTGTCCTGCTGGTTACGCACAGAAATTTTAAGATCATGTGACTGTTGCCATTTCTTGGAGGAATTCAGCTCCAAATAAATGTATCATCAGCTAAAACTGATGCATCTAGGCTACTGGGGTGAATAGTATTATTCTTAAAGAAGGAAGGATGATTCCAGAAAAGATTAAAATGATCAATAAAATAGATCATGTGAAGTCTCCTGGAACCAACTGTGTTTGAAGTGCAACTAAAGCGCACAGATCCTCTTCCAAAAGGTGGAATGGGCCGGAGAGAAAAGACTGTATTTCCACACGTTTAAAAAAAGTAAAAAGCTGCTCAAAATCCTGTTTTAGTATCTCTGGCATTTGATCCTGGATGTCATTGCACTCCACAGGAATAATCACTTGCCGCACAGAGGGAAAATTGTCTAGTAAACAAGGAAGTTTACGCAAAATGTCAATAACTACGGCTCAGGAAAAAGTGGACCATGGCGGATCGCCTTCCATTATTTCTTACAGTTGAATTTCCCACAATCAATGTAGCTGGTATGAGAGGTCATGGCATAGCTCTGCCAACATTCTACCCAGGTAATGTGGGGTTGAAGCCTTTTGAAGCAGCAATGGAGATGCATTACGCTGAGGAGGAACAACCACTCATCAATGTGGATCATGCTTAGTCCGGCGTTGTGTCTGGAACCAGACCAACCTTGCGGCTGGCAAAATCGGTGGAGATACAGACAGAGGACAATACTATTGTTCTTTTATAACGGAGAAGCCATTCTCCAGTGTAAAATTTGTAGGTTAGGTCCAGAGATGAGGACGGGTATTGAAGTGTCTGCCTCGTAGCTTGCTCCACAAACCATAGTCCATGCTTCTGGCAGACTTGTTGTGGAGCGACTCACCTGCTTCAGTCATGCCCCCAGAATGGACGATGGATCAATGGATAGGAGAGGGCCAGTGCCAAATTCTGGAGTAGTGGTATCCAGCGCTACTACGGTGGCAGAAGCGATAGCTGTAGCTGACATGGAATGTACTTGGCCTCATCCTCTCCGAACTCGTGAAGCAAAGTTCTCAAGTGCTTCTTGCTCGATAACTTTCTCGAATAGATGGGCGCAGCCTTTGCAGCCAGTTGAGGAGCAAAGTGGAGGTATAAGTTTGCAGAGTTGGCTGAAGAACAAACCACTCCAGCCCCTATTTAGCTGTCATTAACATTTAATACCATAAAATACAATTGAACATTCACCAAATTCTAATGTCATGACTAGGGGTGTTCCAAGTTAACTTAAACATTTATGAGAGGCGAAACATTTAGGAAAATCAATATATTCGTTTAAAAAAAATACCTAATTTTTGAAATAATTTTTCATGGTTTAAAATATTGTTCATTACAGTGACTGCCGCTGGGAATTAACAAATAAAAACGATTCGAGGTCATGGTCAACCTCATGACAGGACAGTGGTAGTGGACAGTGCGAGGTCAGTTCTCTCGTCTCAGTTTGAGTATCATCTCGAGGAGAAAAGGGCCTCTTGGCCTCACTTGGACTAATATCGGAAAAAGTTCAATGCAGACTTCACAATAGACTTTGTTTAGCTGTTCCATTTGAAGATTGAACAGCGTTATTGAGCCGACACTACCATCTCTGTATGTTAAAGCTCAGATATAACAGGCATCACCAAATTATGCATTAATGCTTGTACTGTAATAATAACATTATGCTTTTTTTCTTTGCTTTGAATGAAAGCCATGCCTTGATTTTTGTTGTTTTAAAAAGTGTGATAAGGCTGTTTGTTTCTGGTGTCCTTAGCTTAATAAACATGTTTACCTCATGTAACATGGTTTGGTTACATGAAGTACTTACTTTGTAAAGATTAAATATGAAACGAAGGTCGACCTCCTGCAGTAAGGGCATATGAAATATAGCCATGTTCTGGCCTTGACAGATAGTTGTGTTTTTCTGGCGTATGTTCTTTTTTAGCATAAAAGAGGAAAGTTATTATTATTATTGATATGGAATCAGTGACACCAGATGCGGGAAAAGGGAATGAGGATTTATTGATAAACCAAAACAAAACAGGCACGAGGGCCAACAAAAAACTTGGCCCAAAGGGTTGCAAAAAACAAACTAAGGAAGCTACACAGAGCTATAAACAATAAATGCAAAAAGGCAAAAAACAAAAGGCACTGGAAACTCCAGGCAAGATGCTCAAGAAAAGTAAATAACAAGACTAAATATATATACACAAAACAAGAGGCTGGGACAAGACTTGAAACTAGAAATGCTAGGGAACTATGATAACAAGAACTTGGCTAAACTTGCACAAGCAACGAGACACGAGACACTGTCTGCCAGCCAACTTCCACCGCAACCAGATAAAGGCTTGGAAATCATGACATGAGGGGCAACACCTGGAGAGAGAGAAACAAGAGGCATGGCAAGATCAAGACATGGACAGAGATTGGATGACATGACCTGCTCATTAAGAGAATGAGCGTGCTCAGCTTAAGTACCAATTAAGTATGCAGTTTGGAAGCAAGCATGAATGTTCAGAACAGAAAAGCACAGCAAGATCTTGAAATAGTAAAGCAGGAATCATGACAATAAACTCCCTGTCTAAATTAGTAGTATTAGTAATGTGCCTATCTAAGAATTACACCAACCCAGTGAGTGTTAGTAAATGTTAGTAACTTAAAAACAGTTAATTGTCAATTAAGCTTAGAGAGGCCCGAATCCAGCACAGCATGGAAGGAAGGGGAAATACCAAAGCCAACCAGAGCTCAGAAATGTGCAACAACGAAGGCACGGGGCGGAACGCAGACAAGCGGTGGAGTGGCATGGCAGACCTGGCGAAAACAAAAACATGGAAAAGTAAAAACATGGACATGGAACATGGATAATGAAATACTATGACTATGAACATGAACATGAACTATGGAACTATGAACTATGAAACTTGGAACATGAAACTGTTAAAACCATAAATGCTGTCCTGGCCAAAGGCCAGAACACAACAGTTATTATTATTATTATTATTATTACATGTAACCACATTTTCTTGGGAGACAAGAAATTGTGTCGCCTGTTGTTAATGCCCTCTGTAGCCTTAACGGTGGGACAAGATATTTTTCTTAGGCTTTATTACATCTCTGCGCATGTAATGTATTATAATTGACCTATTTTTGTTGCTCAATCAGGAGATAAATAAGATTTTTTTTTCAGAGAAAGACTTTTTTCCCGGAGTAGATAATGTCATCCTTTAGGCTCTTTGGGTTATCAATAGTTGGATGTGCCAATTTGGGATCTTTGGGACTAGTGTGATATATTAGTATATGGCTCACTCCATACTAAACTGCACAAATGTGTTCGAATGGTGATGAAAATTCTAATACACCTTTTTCAATTCTGCAACCACCGATGTGGCCATCTGCTGGCTATTAAATAGAATGCAATTTACGCATTGCCCCCACTTTTCTTTTTACACAGTCTGTGGTGATAGCACACAGATTTTTTATGTTTTTATGGTCGTAACACAATATTAGGACACAGAAAATTGTTTTTTTCAATCATTATTTTAAAAGCATGGTATATAAGATTGTCTGACGCCTTGTGAAATTTTGATGCAGGAAGTGAGTACCTTATTTTGTCGAGGTCATCTTTACGCCATTTGCTTACATTATGCAAATTAACCCGCAGAGATGGACGTAACACATGAGGATGTGACTGGTTACGCCCACGACGGTCATTTTAAATCGCATTTCTCATCAGATGAGTCCCGATAATTTAATGCAGACATTGAAACAGTTATTATGGATATTTCTCTGCAATATTTCATTTAACTTTCTTTCGAAGTATAAACAGACATGTCATGAGCATTAAATGAAGTTGGCTGCAAAATTTTGTAACAAAATATGTCCGTCACAATGCCTTGGCTGACGTCACAAAACCACTTTTTCTGCTGTGTTGTTGTACGGATGACTGATTTTTTTCTTATGTTGATCTTCTGGGAGTGAATAAATATGAAAAATTCAAATAATTTAATTCTCTTAGAAAAAAAATGTATTGACCATTCTTATGCAATGCAATGAATTGTACAGTTTAGTATGGAGTGGCTCATATGGACTATAAAAAATAATTTTACTATCGATATAAAGTTTGCATAAAACCGTTGTGTGTGCTCTGTGTGAATACAAGTATAAGCATGAAGTCTTCAATAGTACAAATGTCCACAGATGATTCAACCACCCCACCCCCACACTGGCTACTCATTTATCAATTTACTAAGGTCCCCCCATCCCCAGTTTTGTAAAGATGTGTAAAAGTCCAGAACTTTCATTCGGTTGTACCAGCTCACACAATGCTCTAAGGTCTCCAACAAATCAAGCGAAGTGCTTTTTACACTCTGGAAAGTGACAAGCTCTCATGGCTTCAAGGGAGGGAATGAAATGCCAAAAAGAGCTTGCAGATTCAGGCATAAAAGAAGAGGCGGGGGGTGGGGGCTTACAACCGTGTGATTGGGCAATCAGGAACAAAAACCTGGCCACAGTCACTTCATTGCATCAGGAAGTAATACCAATGGTGTAACAAACTGTGGCAACAACAAAGTCCAGTGAAACTAGAGGTAATAACCTTGGTAATAAAAAGAAATATCAACAATTCTATTTTATATCCACCTCCTCCCAAAAAAACTAATGCCCTACGCATAGCACCTTTGTGAAAATGCACATGTTGCAAGCAATTGTGAGCCAGAATTAACTTCAATCTGAAAATCTAAAAATCCCAGAAAGTCCTTTTCATGAGATTTTACTAGAAAAGTGTCACAGCCTTTCTTTCCCTTAATGATTGAGAATCTGGGCAGTAGGGTTGCAGGTTTATGTATCCACCATCTGAATGGTAAAGGGTCTTTCCCTGTATGCTTTAAGGCAGGGGAAATCACTCTTATCCAGAAAGTGCTGGCGTGGGTGCAGGATTTATTCTAACCCAGCAGTTACACACCAGATTCTGCTAATAAACCAAACCTGTATAGTCCTCACTGAAGACCTTGCATCAGGTATGTAATTTCTTGGTTGGAATGAGAGCCTGCTCTCCCGCCAGCCCTCTCGGAATAAGGGTGAGTGCACCTGCTCCGGGAAGTCTAGTATATTACCCTGACCTGACTTTTCCATCTGGGAGCCAGTTTTGCTGAAAACTCCTGAAGCTTGCGCATACTCAGACTAAATCTTTCGCTCGATTGGTCACTTGGCGGTTTTTATTAAAGTGGCAACGCTGTCAATTTTGAGCTGGGCATCTGTGGTCTCCCCTTCTGGAGACACAAGGTTGCACTGCATAGAGGCCAGGGCTGTCAGGGCACAGGTTTTCGGTCTGCTGAGCATGGCCCACGGGACCCTGTGACACTCAATCCCAGTGGGGCGTGGGGTGTGAATTAGGAGGTTTCCCTTGTTATCTGTAAGTGTACCGTTTCAATGACAAGATCTAATCTCACAGTTTACATCGTGGTCCACAATTTGGTTATATTGCACAACAGGGGGTGAGTTCAGTGGACTTGTTTGGTTTTTAATGGTTAAAGGTGGTGAAAAAGTTTTAATGGGTAAAGCTGGTGAAAAAGTTAAACACTTCTTAAAATGATAATTATTTTTGAGCTCCTCTTTTTCGCCTGTCAGCTTGGAATGAACATGAAACTCACACCCACAAATCTGTATTTTAATGGGGCGCGTTTTCATTTCTTTTGGGATTGCAGTCTGCCATGGATCAGTTGGCTGACCTCACTGCAGTATATCTCGGTAGTTTTTCTCTTTTTTTAACTTCTCCCAGTTCCTCTTTCGGCAGGATTGCTCTTGATCTCGTTCCATTGTGTTTTAAATTCAGCCTTGTTTCAGATCTGCCTTGACACTTACTTCAAAGACTGGAGCCTTGTGAAACTCTGAAAGTAGGAGAGTGGCCTTAGTTGGTCCTGATTATTATAGATATTATTTATTTATTTTGTAAAAGTGAAGCTATACTCTAAAGTGCAACATCAGCGAAGCGGAAAAGTTGTGGAATGAAGCTGGCGTAAGATTTCACCTGCCAAGATTCGCAACCAAGACTCTCCTGAGCTGAAAAAGTGCTCCCCAGATTTAATGGTAATAGCCAGCCACCATTTTCACATTATCTTCTTTATTGGGTAGAAAAGGAATCTCGCAGTTTCTTTAATCTTGTTGCAGCATGATTGGGAGAATAGGGAACGAGGCTTTTACAGGTGGGAAATTACATGAGACTCTTCTCATTTCTGCGAGGTGGGGGGGGGAGGGGTGGTGTGTGCTGTAATGGTAGCAGAGACGAGCCCGCAGTTCGCCTACCAATCCAAAGAACTTTGGAAACACTGCCGACAGACTGAAGCTTTGAGCTTTCAGGATGGGGGGAAGTGTGTGTGTGTGTGTGTGTGTGTGGGGGGGGGGGGGGGGGTTATAGGTGGGTACGTTCTGAAAAAGAAACTGGTGGAAACCCAGTTTGGAAATCCCCATTTCCATAGACTGCTTGGTGTTGCTTAGGAGCAGGTGAAACAGATGTGATTCTGGCCTTGTCAGGCCAAAAGGGACCTAAGAGAGTCTGATATTTGGGTCGGCTTGGCAATTACTCATCCTCGTACCACAGAGACATTCATCACATGAAAAGTGGATCCTTTCTGTGATGTTATGTGTTTTGATGTGGATATAGGTGTGTGTGTGTGTGTGTGTGTGCATGCGCGCGTGTGTGTGTTTCTGTGTGTGTGTGTGCTCTAGTTTTGAATAGGATGTGTGGTACTGAGCCTATGTGTTCAGGTTAACAGGGAAAAAATTGGAAAGCTTTCAGGGTCCAGGGTCTGTGTTACTGAGTAGGGGCCAATACAGAGCACTGACAATATCAGTCGTCGCTGGAGAACACGGTAGCCCGACTTTCACCGCGCGATTGCAATATGTCTTCCGACCTCTGGACAGCTCAACCCTCTCTGTGATTACAAGCATATTTTTGCATTGGTGGGGAAGAAGGCGAGTGTAATCTAGTTCATGGTGCCCATCAGGTAAGGTGAAGGCTTGGGTGTATCATACTTATTATTATTTTTTGACACAACTGAGATTGTTGTAGCTGTGTTACCTGACAGCAACAAGGTTTGGAGTGAAATTCAGCCACGGCCTTTGTTGAATATACATGGGTTTCCTCGATTTCTTCAGCTGGCAAGGACATGCATGTCAAATTCAGAATTGCCCACAGGTATGAGTCTGTGTGTGTGTGTGTGTGTGTGTGTGTGCGCGCGTGCGTGTGCATGTGTGTGTGCCCTGCAATGGATAGGTAAGCTGTCCAGGATGAGTTCACCCCTGTCGCCTATTGTACCCTGAGGCTCCAGCAGCTTTGCGACCCTCACCAGAGGTAAGCAGGTAAATTAATGGATGGGTGGATTTGGTGTTGTATCCAAACTGCTGGTTCGACAGTTTGCAGCCAGCTTGTTTGAGGCTGCTTGAATCATCGGCCTAGCCAGATGTATTGGCTTTAAGTACAAAGTGGAACTCCACGTGTTACCCTCATGAATGTTTAAATCCATCTTTATTTCACTTTAATTGCAGCTCTTGTTCTTGTTAACTTAACATTTTCTTTGATTTATCTCCTTAATTGCTACATTGAGCAAAATTAATTTGACCCCATTTCGTTAAGTAACCTGCACATTTAATGGTTCTCCTCCCATACTGTAATAGCAAAGTTGGAACCAAATAACCTCTTTGCTATAGGAATGAATTACTTGTCACAAATGAATTCAGAGTATTAAAGTGGCTGCATGAAACAAATTGAAATTGTCTCATGTACCATGGTAAAGATGCATTGTGGCATTTTCAGCCAGCCTAAAAATCAAAGCGGATGATTCGCAATTACATTAATCAAAATGCTATCTTGATGGTTGAAGGACATAAGTGAGGTGGGCAGTTTATTTGCTTTCCTACCTTTTCAACAAGAACTTTGCCAAAGACAAACACATTACCATCATAAAGAACCAGGCTGCAGACGTTTGCAAATAAATTGATGTCATTTGTCTTTAAAAGAGCTTGCTTCCCTCAGATGGCGGTGTGCCCTTGAGCCACACTGTTCCTGCCTGCCTCCTCTCTTTGAGGTTCAGAGTAACTTTATTTTTTTCTGATTTAGTATTTTGAATGTAATATGTCAAGAAGGCTCAAACAAATCTTCAATCACAGGGAGAGCTGCTTCTCCAGATGCTCTTGAGATAAGATGGCTGAGAGGTTTGTGTGACAGTCAACAGAAAAACGTGACCGGCATGGATGTGCTTGAATGTCTTTTCTTCTGAAATCTATTGTGGGATGTTTCAATCAAGCCTCTGTGGACCTGACCTTGTACAAGTACGTGAATTTGGTGATCGCTGAATATTGAAGGAGAATAAAAGACTGGAACAATAAAACGACAAAGTAATTTTGTAAAGAAAATGCTTCATTGTTTATTGAATGTGTGAGGGCAATCTTTGGCCAATTATTCATTTGTTTCCTTGAAAATCAGTTCTGCAAGCAGCAGATTGCAGTTGGAATTATATATTGTATTTTATGTGATATTTATGCATAATTCTGCATACGGTCATCCTGTCTCAGAATCATAAGTTTGCTTGTCTCAGACAGAAATGCTAAGCCAGTCTTTGCTGCCTAAGAGCTTTTCAACATAAATTTTGGAATCATCGGGGGCATGAACTTGAAAGCAATCAGATAAACCCGCTACAGTGAGATTGGTAAGTTTTTTTATTAGAATAGGATAGTAACAGACTTTTAAAGGGCTTTAATTCTTCCATTTATCACAGGGTCAGATGCACAGTTCAAGGCTGGCTGTTGCAATTTGAAGCTATGTCTTTAGATGGAATCAAACATCTATTGTTAGAATGGCTGCCCATTAAAATTGTGTCACTGTCCAAAAATTTGTGGATCTTACTACAGCAGTCTCAGAAGTCATTTGCAGTGAGTCCTGCAATTAAATTCATATTTATTTAATAGGGTGGCATTTAATTGTGTAATTTGCTGTTTGCTGGTATACAGTGTGGAATAATAGGCTAACTGGTCAACATCATGCCAGGGTGTTATGTTTCTGACCAAAAATATGTATTATTTCCCGTTTTAGTCCTATTTTCTGACACCTGAAATGAATGCGTCGGCACAAAACCCAAACCAGGAAACAATGAGGGAACATTGAGTCGTTTCGTAGTTCTTGTGTCAGCCTTGAGTGGCGGGGAAGCAAGCTCTTGTCATCCGCACGGATGCAAAAACCAAGACGGTGTCTTGAGAATGACAATTGTCCTAAAATAGACCAAGGAATGATAAAAGATGGCTTACTTGTGATAGATGGAGATGGAAATAGGAGAATATCAGATGAGGTGCTCCCTAACACATAATGGGGTACAAATGTAGCCTGGTGGCAGGTGCATCGTCACAAAGATTCCTTGCCACCGAAGGTAGAATGTGCAGATGTCGCAGAGCTTGAAGTGCTTCCCCAGTGGCAGAATAAACAAATCATGAACTACAGTTTTACTGATAAACTTGCAATATTTGAATCTGCCTGGGAAGAACTCTAAACAGGATGGTGACTTAACATGACCCATATCCATTTGAATCTGTTGTTGAATATTTTTTAAATGTTTTTGAATGTTCCTCATTGTTACCAACTAGCTTAAGTGGCAAAAAAAATCGCAACTTTTGAATCCAGTGCTCGCCGTGTCCGCACCGTTGAAGAATTAAACTGCCAGGGGCTTGATCATGCCTAACCTGAAGTCATCTTCCTTCCTCATCGCTGGACAACTTGTTGAGTTAGTGGACTCGGGTAGTGAAAGGATTGTGTTTTTGTTTTCCCTGAGCCCAAGGATGTCAGGGAGCCTCGTACTCTCAAAAAACCTCTGTGATGTAACAAAGTTACACCCAGGTCTGCCTCTCTAGTTTAATGGGAGACAGAGCTCGAGCAGGCAGCTGACTCCAGATCAGTATTTGGATTGAAGTTGACGGACACCTTGGAGCTTGAACAGCGGTGTTGTTTCTTGACAGACACTGTCAGCAGAAGGGCACGTACGTCCATTTTGACAGGAAGCATGCTGCCGAGTCATTGGCTGACATCATTACAAACTCCTATTTTGACCTTTTGCAGCTCGTCTTCCGCATTGTTTCCTCTAATAAGGAAGGTGATATGGGCTTTGTCTGTCACTTTCACAGCAGCTCATGCATCCAGACAGGCACGCCGGCCATCAATAACAAAAAACATTGTTATTTTGGTTCCTGGCTCTTTGCTGTCTTTGCAGAGCTACAACTTGGATATATTGCGACAGGCCAGGATCCTGTGAAGGGGAAATGGAGTGCCAGTTCAGAGTGTGTTTTACAGTAACTGTGGTACAGCTGTATGCAATGTGTTCTCAAAAATTCACTGACTTGGACCAAGCTCCTGAATCACATCTGCTTTGGACGATTTATGCAGCCACCCTTGACAGTGGAGCATTCGCTCCATTCGACATTGAGTGCATTTTAGTTTTCTCCCATTGTCTGAGCCGTGTTTGCTAGTTAAACCCAACTACCCACATAGCTGGAAACTCACAATCGCTGTTTATGTGAAGGGCAGCTCCGAGCTCTGGAACCAATCATATAAACCAACCCGGCCATCTGTCATGTAAACCGTCCAATCAACAAAAGAGCCAAGTGCCTGGTCTGTGGGGCATGGGACCTGACTGGGCTTACAGCTGCAGCCTGTTAAATAGCTGTCTTGAGCTACTAGGCTGGAAAGGGAGGTTTTATGCATGATATTTACCCTGTCATGCTCCATTTGTTGTCATAGTCAGTTACAGGTCATAATTCTGGCCACACAAGTATATGTTCCTTGTCATTATTTACCATGTTTATCACCCCCATTATGACATCATGACCTCTTTTACAAATCATTCCCATGCACATGTGCTGGAATTTAAGAAGGAGGGTTGACCACAGGGGACATTATTTCTCATGTCACATTTCATAATACAGTTTAACATAACTTTGGTTATGTTGAACATTCATAAAACAGTGCGTGTGCTCTTGAATTATTCATATAAGAAGTTACATCTTGTTAATGAGGACTTAATACATTTTTCCTGAAGGTTATTTGAATACATAATTCGCATTCTTTAAATGCTACCATCGTATTCAACTATAATTATTAAAATGGTAATCTTATTTTTTTGGGTCACTAGTCGTAAGTAAGAAATTGCTTCTTGAATGGCCTGTAGATCGCCATTCTGTAGGAAAACATTTGACAGGGTAATTTAATCATGATCTGAGCTTGAACTGGGGGGGTTACGTTCAAAACAAGCAGGCCCAACTGCAACCAGCCAGTTTACAAAGGGGGAAAGAGTCTTTAATACTGTCAAATTCTGAAATTTAGCAAGCCTAAGCCTTTTAATCTCCATTGAAAGATATCCGATGGTCTCTTAGGTCTTTACAAATGATGTATTAGGTTTAGATTTGGAGTAAGATTGTGCATTGCGCGCACTGTCGCAAAAAAAAAAAACCATGCGGGGACAGAACACAGGTTTGTGTTTGTGTTCAATGGATATTCAATGTTTCTGCATGGCCCGGACTCGGTTACTTTTGCACTGTGGCCAGTTTTCTTACTTTGCGGAATTTTTAAACTAGGGTGCTTTTTTCTTTATTCAGCAAAACTGATTCTTCAGAAATTCAATATAGTGATAAACAGTGCTCAATTATTTCAGTTTAGAACTCTTCTCTCAAAATGGAAAAATTTCACGTAATATTTTAGAGAAATGATGAATGGAGTGAATAACATTGAAATAGACCTTATCAATACCATGCCAGGAAGAAGAAATATCAAGTACAAAAAAAGTATTTGGCACTTTTCCCGATTTCTTCGAAGACAAAAATAGCTTGAGTAAATACAAAGTGGTGCTTTTAAATGGTGATTTCAGTTATTGAAGGAAAATAAAGATATCCAGCATTACCTGGACTTACTGTATGTAATAAAGTATGTACTTGCGTAGTTACTAAACCAAATAAACACATTTAATTGATAATTGGGTTTCATTTCACAAGACCCCTCTGGTTTGATTATTGCCAGCCCTGTTGCATCCAAAAACAACTCGAATTGAACTTGTCTGGCAACATGAAGTAAGCAAAAAGTGGTACATAATGCCGCGATCTAAAGAAATTCAAGAAAAGGAGGGACAAAAAGTGGTTGACATGTATGAGTCTGGAAAGGGTTACAAAGCCAATTCTGGGACTCTAACAAATCATAGTGAGAGCCATTATCTACAGACGGAGAAAATTTGGAACAGAGTTGAACTTCCCTATGAGTGACCAGTGTTCCAAAATTCCTCCAAGAGCGCACTGATGAGTCATGCAGGGGTCACAAAATAATCCTTATTAACTTCTGATGAACTTCAGACCTCACTTGGCCTGCGTGGTCAGTGTTCAAGATTTTGCAGTAAGAAAGAGTCTGGGTAAAAATGACATCCACAAGAGAAGTGCAAGGCGAAAATCACTGCTGACCAAAAAGAATGCAATGGTTTGTCTCACACAAAACATCTTAATGATGCCCAGGATTTTTGGGATAATATTTTGTTGACTGATGAGTAAAAGCTGGAACTTCTTCCAATGGGACAAAGGCTCCATAAAATCTGGTGTTAGGTTATTACAGCATTCCACCACAAGAACATCGTACCAGAAGTAAAACTTGGTGGTAGGGTGATGGTTGGCAACTGAGTTGCTTCAGAACCTAAGCGACTTGCCATAATTAACCATGAATTCTGCTCTTTCCAGGAAAATGCTGAAGGAGGATTTCTGGCCATCGGTTTGTAACCTATATCTCAAGCGTAGTAGAGTTGTGCAGCAGAACAATGACCCAGAGAACACACAAGCATGTATCACTGAATGGCCCAACAGAAACAAAATGGTTCCGAGGTGGCCTAGTGTTGACTTAAATATGATTGAGAAGTTGTGGCATGACCTTGAACAGGCAATTCATGCTCAAAATCCCACCGATTTTGTTTAATAAAACAATTCTGCAAAGAAGAATGGGCCAAAAAGGCCTCCACAGTGATGTAAAAAAAACTCATTATAATTTATCATAAACGTTTGATCACGTTGAGTTTTAATATTTTTTTTTTTGGGGGGGCAATTATTTTTTCAGTTGGTTTTAACTCTTCACCTTCAATAAATGAAATCATTTTAAAGCTGAATTTTATGTTTACTCACCTTTTAGTCTTATATTAAAATAGTTTGATCATCTCAAACATTTAAAAATGAAAAATAAGTAAACCAATGAGGAATCAGGAAGGGTTCAAATAATTATGACAGCACTGTATATCAGGCTGGAACAAAATGTTACTGAGTGGTATTTGGAGAGTTGGAAAATTGGATGTTCCCTTAATTTGTTTACAGTCAATTGATTTGCCACGGGTTTGAGGGTTGTGGGTTGGTGAGGGGAGGGGGTGGGGGGGGGTTTGGTTCTGGAGCCTATCCCAGCATGCAAGGGAGGAGGGGCCGGAAAACATTATGGACAATCCGTTAATCCACCGTAGGGTATCAACGGTATAACCAGTAATGAAACAGTAACAGGAGCCTTAAAACACAAAGTGGCTATCGACAGTGAGCTGTTGTAAAGCCTACGAGTTTTCAGAGTGTTTATAGCGGCACAAAGCTCTCCTGTGGCACGAAGAAATTCGGCCTCTGAATTATTCAGAGGAGAAGACTCTGTCTTTCAGACAGCCCTAAACAGGCGTTTGCTCTGTGTTTGTTGCTGCAGGTAAAGCATGCAGCAATTTGTGTTTGCATTATGCATATTGAGTGTTTTGTATGCGTTTTTACCCTGCATAATCCTCTTTCGGGGTTGATGTTGACGTGTTTTACAAATTAATGCACTACCCTGTGGTCAGTGCCTGCCAGATATAAAAATACCATTGAGCTCTGGGGAAAACAAAGTATAGGATCATAGATAACAATACTAAAGGCATAGCAAAGGGTAGCACACCCACTCACACACACACACACACACACACACACCCGCACACATACTTGTGGGCCTGCACATCAAACATCTTATACACCCATTGATCTCTTCATAATTCCTCACAAAAAAAGGAAACCATGCTCAAAACAGAAAGGTTTCATCTTCATTTGGTTATTGAGTTCCGACTCACTATCAGTCTTTTTTTATATAGTTTACAGAAGACAAAGAAGTACATTTAGATGAACAACTGGGTGTGAATTATACTGTTCCTTAAAAAAAGATTGTCCAACTTCAACAGCCAATATTGTTGCGACTTTTTTTATGCAATTTAAGTTGGGCAAATGGACAGAAGTTCCATAGTGAATTGCAATGTCCTCCCTTGAAATAGGTACAAGGTTTACTGACTGCATTTTCACTGTGAAAATGTGACATAACATTATTTCTTTTGCCAACACAGCAAAAGAAAGACTGCCCTGTTTTTTCTAAATGACAGTGTCATTGTTAAAAGTGAATTATGTCTGCTTTTGCCTGAATAAATTTTTTATACATTTAAATATATTGTTATTTCTTTTACTTCACAGTTATATTTTGGCATGCTAATTTTGGCAATTAAAGAAGTGAAAAATGAATTTGACAAAATTGCATTGATGCAGAAAAATGAAAACATGCACAAAGTTTTTGCTAAATGCAAAGTTAATTGTTATAGTGGGAAATTGTGTCATGGTCTCTTTTGTGTAATGCAGTCGGTCATTTTCTCAGAGAAATAAAATGCTAATGCCCACTCATGAGCAGAAAAAGATGACGTCCAAAACATTGGAGTAAAAAAGGCTATCAGAAGAAAGGAGAACAGACTCAAAATGAGCCGCCTTTTGTTTAATTGAAAGCACTAATGTTTATGGCATAGTTTGACATTTTTTTCCAAGGCTTTTTTGTGGCTACTGTTACTGCAGGCACTTACATTATCATGAATGAGGATTGGTCAGATGCTGGCTTTTATTTTCGCAATTCTTTCTTTTAATTGCTTTGTCTGGACAGCATCTGCAGGAAACTGAAGCCAAACTGTCTTTGAAAATTCTCCCAAATTATTATTATTTAGGTCTAGATGTGATTGCCCAGAATGGAAATTATTGCCGAGGGGGTCTTTAGCACCAGGGTAATTACTGAACTGACATATATCCAGGACTATCAAGTCATTTCATCAAATGGAATGGTAGGGAAGAATGACGGGGACTGTGAAGTGTTGCCTGGATAAAGGCTCATCACAGGCCGAATGCATGCTGGCCTTTGATTGGAAGGATAGAGGATCAAGAGCCAGAATGGAAATAACAGCACATTAGGGGAGCTGGACCATGGAGCTGTCTGATGAGGAGGAGGAAAATGCACTGTGTGCCTCCGTTTTGCGTTGCTGGCCATTTTAGAAGTCAAGGGTTTTCAACAGAGACTCCTTGAACAGAGGGTGCAAGTGCTGCTTGTTTGCTCACTGCGAAAGAAAAGTAATATAGGGCTTACCTACTGGCAAAAAAACCAAAGCCTGGCTTCTGAGGGATAATGCTGTGGGTGCCCATCGGAATTTCGCTAATTAAATCTCATGAAATTATATATGAATATAATCTGCTTATTTGGTACCTTTTTTTCAGAAATGAACCATACAGCTGAATGTGTTTTAGCAATGCAGGATTTCACCTGCAAGGACGTGAAAATGGAGAGCAAGCCTTTTTTTTTTCTCCACCATCTGTTTGTTGTCCCAGTTGGCTCCTCTGATTTATGAATCACGCTGTTTTACGCTCAGGCCGTGTGCTGCTGCCTGCGAAAGTCCCCACCTTATGAACGACAATAAAGTGATGTAGCCTGGCTTTGGGATTTGGTTCCATTTCCTTACTGATAAATACTGGCTGGACCAAAAGGAGCTATTGGTTTACAAAATTTGTCAAATCCAGAAATAAAAAAGGCTGGGGAATTAAAAAAAATAGAAGGTATGTGTGTAGTTTTGCCTGGATGTGTATTTTTAAAATTCCCTGGTTTCATTTCTGTGTCTGACAAATTCTGTAAAGCATGGCTCCTTTTGGTCCCAGAACATATCTATCAGTTAGGAAATGGATACAGTACAGCCTGGGACTAAAAGAACCATTTCAGGGAAGAAGATAAAAAAACAAATAAAATGGGGTCAGCGAGTCTGGGAAGACTTGCATTTCTGCAGAGGATTGGGCCAGAACTGGCCAAAAAGAAAATAGATAAATAAATAAATAAATAAAATGTGAGGATCCCCGGAAAGCCTGCCAGAGGCCTTTTCCCGGGAGAGTTGAGCAGATGTTCTGCTTCTCCTGTCAGGGGTAGCTGAAAAAGCAGGCCTGTAAAAAGACCCGTCTTTGAAAACTTCCCACAAAGGTTAACTAGCAGCAGCTGCACGAGAGAGAGTGTGCGAAGCTTGTTGATATTTTTATTTGTGAGGCATTTGTCCCTTTGTACCTGTGAGTTTGTACCTTCGTGAGGACGTGGACCAGTGCACTCACCAAGCAACGCTGAACTCAGGAGACTAGTATTGGTGTGTGTGTGTGTGTGTGTGTGTGTGTGTCTGTGTCCGTGCGTGCGTGTGTTTGTGTGTGTGTGCGTGTGTGCGTACGTCATGTAATCTGTATAATACTGTCTGGATGTGACAGTGGTTTCCTGTTTTTTAAACTATTTTCTGTTTTTTTTTTCTTTTTTTTTTTAGATATATTTTTGGAACGTCCTGCAACTTTCGTGAACCTCTTTAATCACTGTGACATTCTCAGTTATTGTGGGAGAGTGCGAGTAAGCGTTCGTCTTCAGAGTGCTTACTACCAGGTGGCAGTAGGAGAGTCTCTGCCCTTCTCCGGTCCAGCAGCACAATTGTGTAGTCAGTGAATCAGAAGAGTGCATTGAGAGTTCAAGTACTGTAGTCGAACTGCCTGCTTCTATTATAGGAATCACTCTTGTCCAGAGAGATGCAGGTAAACCATCCTACTGAATCCCTTCCTACGTGGAATACACTTTGCTGAGCAGAAGTAAGTCAGCTTTGTTTAAAACATTGAGTGCATAGTCACATTTTTACACGACCACATTGCATACACTATACAGCCATAAGTGCGTTGACGGTTTCCTATAACCTCATTGACATATGTCAAAAATGGACATTTAAAAATTCTGAATATCTGAAATTTTTATCAAATGTGGAATAGAATTGCCATTTTCAGCTAATAGGCTGACTTTCATCTTTTATTTGAGGGTAATTTCCTGCAATTCTGCTCCACAATAGAAAACTTTCTTGAAAAAGAAAACTGCTGAAAGCTGCCCAGCCCTCTTCCTGAAGGTTCACTGCCAAAGTTTTCACCCAAATTTATGATCTTCATCTGCTAGAGATCTTATTTAGCTGCTAATTAGCAGAGTTAGGTTTGCTGGTTGAAATTAAAACCTACGGTAGGTCTCTCAGGGCAGGGTTGAGCAGCCCTGCTTTTGTGTTCCGGTACGTGACTCACATCAGATGTAGTTCCTCTGCTTTGATGGCTCAGAATAAAAGTGAGTAAGACATACCTCTGTTCTCCATTATACCCACCTGAGACCAGGATATTAGGGTATCCTTTTATTCCATCCAGTACAAGCGTCTTGCATGACAAAAATATAGCAGTTACTTTTTAAATTTTTATTTTTGTAAATTTAATTTGGATGTACCTTTTTGTGTAGTTTTTATTTATTTATTTATTTACTTATTTAGTTTTTTTTAGCAAAGCATATGGTTGGTGAGATTAAGAGTGGTGATTAGTGTCCTGTAAAGGGGACAGAAGTTATTCAGTGGGACTTCAGAGGGCATTTGTTCATTCAGGGTGACCTCCTGGGCATCAGAGGGCAGCTGTCCAAATTAAGCAACCAGCTGTGAGCATTACCCTCTTATCTCATAGGAGCAGCTTAAACATCCTTGGCAACAGCATAACAGATGCAATTTCAGGAGCAAACATGTTCTATGAAATACAAATAAATGGCAGGCAACCGCTTTGAAAGCTTATGCTAAGTAAGTATGTTAATAAAGGTGAATTTCAGGGGGAGACTCTGCCTAGCGTCAAGGCGGCATTCATTCCTATCCAATGAATAAAATATGTGGCAGAATGGGTGGAATGCTTGGTAACTGGAGATTTTTTGTTGAGAAATCAAATAGTGATTTAAATTATTGCACACTTTATTGGAAGATAAAGAAAGGTCCTCTGATTGAAAGCGGCAGACTTCTCCTGGCCGATTCGGCACAGATCCCCTTCTGGGAGAACCCAGGTGGATGCCGCATCTGTCTGAGATGTGCTATACTCCACACAAATTTTCTGCGCTAAAAGCAGCTCTCATTGTTCAATTTGAAACTCTAGATTGGAGCCCCGCTGCTCTCCACTCCTATTGCCTCATTGCAACCCGGGGAAGCAAATGGATTTTTAAAGATTCACATGGTTATGACAACGTCATCTCAGCTCAGATAGGGGCAGGAGGCATATTTGTTTAACTAATTGGACTGGTAAACAAAATAATCACCAGAAAGCATGGTGAGAGGCTTGTTTTGACATCATCTGATTCAGCACTGCCTCTGCCAGTCCTGTCTCTTTTACTGACCTGCAAACCACAGTGTTTTTGCCTGAACGCTCTCTGTCTCTCTCTCTCTCTCTCTCTCTCTCTCTCAATGACTTCTGCTTTTTCTCCTCTTGTCTTCCTGTTTGCAGTTCATTTGGGATTTAGCTGACGTTCTTTATCGTATTTTTGGAGGTGCAGTGCTTTTTTTGTTTTTTTTACTAATTGTGCCTCTCTACAAAGAAAAAGCAAAAAAATGTATTCTACCTAATGGATTGTCTCTGGTAATGTTGTCTCCATGTTTGTGCATGTTTTATCTCGGTACTTTAGATCCTTCCCACATTAGCTTCAAAAACCTCAAAAGACCGTCATATACGTCATATGCGTCATATACGTGGACCGATATCTATTAGTCTTGGCTTATTCTGGGGTGCATTCATAGGAATGTTACTGATGTTCATTCACCTCATAAATTTCACTTGAAAATTGAAGCAAATGTACTTGGTTAGCTAAAAACACAATCAATGAGGTAGAGCGTTTCCATGGATTTAGTGCAATAGAGCACACTTCCATACCTGTGAAGTCACTGGTACCTGCTCCCTCTAACTGATGGCCTGCTCCGCCCTCTCATCCTCTTTGCTTGTCTAGCACCCCTCCCTCCTTTCCCTTCTCTCATTCTTTCTATAGCCTTTATTTTCATTACCTTCCTTCATTATTTAAGCTGGTGTAGCCCCTGTTACATCTCTCACTGAACGTGTCTGGAAATAGGAGTACATTTCCAGTGTGTGATTTCCCTGATGTTTTTGTGACGTGTTTCCTGATTAGCAGAGGGGCTAATCCCTGCTGAAGGAACACATTCTTCTAATGTCTCTGAGATTTGGTGGCATAGATATAATTTTGAATTAGCATTACCATTTAGCAAGAATTTTTTGTGTTACTACAATGCTTCTTCAGTCCTTCATATTTTCCCGCAATTGCTCTTACTACAGCAGTGCTAGTTTGAAAGCATACCAGCTGGTAATGGCCTATAGTGCACAAAAACAGTTGGTGCAGCAGGATTTTAAAAAGCTAAATATAATTATAAAAAAAAACATTCAAGTGAATTTAGATGAATGTTCTGTGTGTCCTAGAATGCTTCTTCTGCCTTATGTCGGTCCTGTAAGCATTTAATTTGCAGCAGTGCTGGTTTAAAGCTGTATCAGTCAGTGGGGTTTGATGAACATACATGAATACTGTTGGTAAAAGAAGTAATTTTGGCAGAGAACAGATATGCTGGGATGGGGAGTCTGTCAGAAGGGCCTCAAGGCTTTCATTAGCTGGCTGTGGGAGGTGGAATGGAAAGGAGAGGATAGACCATTACAAGCATCCCACCGAGCTGAATGATTTATTTTCAGCGTTTTAACACGGGACGCATGTCGCTTCTACTTGTGCTCGATCGCAATTATCCCGCCGGGGCCAAGTTACGGCACGGTAGAAACAGCGGTAAAATGTGAGACAGAATCAGGGAATGATTTAGAGTCAGTCTAATTTGCTCATAGCAGTTCAATTTGGAGGGCCATCCCACTTACTTTCCATAAAGGAAACACACAGACACAAACTCAGAAAAGTGGAATACTAAATCAACCTTTTTTTTCTCACTGTCATGTCAATTGGTTCCACACAGCAGTTTTTAATTACTTTGATATTTAGTTCAATTTAAGTAAGCAAACAAGTTTAGAGTAACTTAATTAAATTGTATTGAGCCAGTTGACGTGATATTTTTGGAGAAATCTAACATACTTTCATGAGCATGGGCCAAATGTGTCAAAATTTTTTTGTCTACTGTTTTTCAAATAATGGCCCAAAATAAACATTTTTGCATAGGGAAATAATTTGAACACAATTGGAAATGGGTTTGGTTAATAGAGGTGAACACATAATTAGAATGTTTGTTAGTGAAATATTCTAATGCTGATGTGCTTCTGGTGATAGAAGTCAATGGAGATGCAAGGCAAGTATTTTGTGCCTAAAATATCGGCCCTGACGTTTGCTGCCTTCATGTACTAATTTGGAAACTCCCACTTCAAAATTCAGAAAGTTAACAGGAGGCTGTTTGGAAATAAACAATAAAAACATGGCCATGAAGCGTGACAATATGCCAACATAGCAGCCTTGACAATGACGATATTGGATTAAAAATTTTCTACTCATCACCAAAATCACTAGGGATCCTCTTTATATCACCACTCTTCCGCAAAATCAAAAATAACAAGATGTGTTTGTAAAACACTAATGCCCCCGTATGCCAAGGTCTAGAAGACAAGATCAAGGCCTAGATCACCTTTCTTCAACAAGAGGAATCGTATACCTAAGTATCAAAGATGTAAGCCAAATGTTAACCAATCAAAAGTTATGGCCATAGTTAAGGTTTAATGAAAATGTCACTGACGCCAAGGTCAAGGTCACGAGGTCAAATTTGATGACCTCATCTGAAAGGTCTCGTCAGAAGGGATGCACATGCCAAGTATCAAAGACCTACCACTAACCAATCAAAAGTTATGGCCAAGGTTAAAGTTTTTTTTTCACTGCGGACAAACGGACGGACGGACAGACAGACAGACAGACGGACGGACAGGTGAAAATCTATATGCCCCCGAAACTTTGTTTACGGGGGCATAAAAAGAAAACAACAAAAATTGTTGTCTGCAAAGTGAGAACTGTACGTTGTGGATGGACCATCAGAAGGTCCAAAGGACTTACAGGGGCCATTGCAATATATGGCTATCCTGCGGAGTGGGTGTATAAAAATGGATGCCCAATAGGAAGACTTTTTTTCTGGCTAATGGGTTATTACAATACGAGTGTACAACTGCATGTAGACCGACCGGTGTCTATACTCGAGTGTCAAATTCCGATACGCTGAATACGAACAGCATACTTCTAAAGCATCAAGTCGGGTGTCCTAAAGAGAATTTCCCACCGATATTTAAGAGTTTACTGGGCCATTCATATTTCCACTACTCATTTTGTGATATTTCCGACAGTACGTTTTCTGAAGCATAAATTCGGCAGACATTGTGCAACTAAGCCTGGTTTGGTATAGTATCATGGCAGGAACTGTGACACATTGCCTGTTTTAATCTTTGTGGAGTTTGTTAAGCCTAACAATAGGTTTTGTGTAGTGACCACCTTACCGCTTCTATAGCATTTAGCTTGGATTTAGGGGTCTACAAGCGACAACTGTCATGGTTAGTTTAGCCACCTGCCGAGAATAGATTCTCAGTACAGTGACATGTACTTTGTATTAAAATATTGTAAAATTGTAACTAATTCTCCACGATTTCTTGATTGAATGTGACTAGTTGGCAATTTTTTGGATTATTTGTTTTAGCATTAGGCTATTACAAAAGAAAATCAAAAATCTTATCTACTTTTTCCCTTTTTTGCTTGGAAGAGGCAGCCTTGGATTTACTTTCTGAGTTGACAATTTATTGTCTATTGTTGACAGGTTTGCAACCATATAAATACTGTGGCATTTAAGAAACATGTCATGAATTCATACACAGAGCCTGACACTCTTGGGAGACAAATGCAGCTGTTTGAGTGTAGTTAGCCACGTCAGGCGGGATCACACCCACGCCGAGGCAAAAATAAATAAACAACATCCTTCCCCGCTGGTTCTAGGCAAAAACAACAAACAACATAATAGATAAAAGAAAGAAAAAATGAACACAGACTTTCAATGCTCTGTCTCTGTTGGTAAACTTCTCAGCTGCCAGCTCCTGTTTTTAGCAGTGTTTCCTTACCGTTTGTCTACAGTTCTCAGCTGCACAAACCATATCGTTCTCACTCCACATAAGCTCCCAGGTTGGACCTCATACTGCGGAGAGAAGTGCCCCTTTAAGCACCTTCCCTGATTAGTAAACATACCCCAGGTATCCATGCTCACTCCACAGTAGGTGTAGCAGTGAGAGGTTAAGCATCATCCTCAAGCCCGATTTGTGAATACATAGGCAGTGATCTGTTGTTTTGCTCCGTGGAAGTTCGCATTTCCACATTCAACAATTGTTTTTAGTCATGTCAAAATATCAAAGTGCTTTTGGACAGAAATCAACCAGAAAAAAATGTTTTTAATGACCAGCTGGATAAAAAGAAAAGTAAAAATGGATCAAATTATATGCATTTTTCTTTCATGCTAACTGCTCTGATGAAATATTAGTGCCATAAAATAAAAAAAGATGTATTAACAGCACGCCTTGTGCAACTGCAACTTTTTTGGGCTGTGCTTGTGCAAGTAACTTGTAAAGATGATATTTATTGCAGCAAGTGGAGGCTGCAGTGGCCCTTGATTTTACATTCTTCCTCAACTACAAATGTTCTGTGGTTGTGAGACCAGCTTGTAATTACTGTCTTATTATCCCCCCAGCATATAATGCGGGGGGATATAGCTATCGCTCTGTCCGTCTGTCTGTCTGTCCGTCTGTAAACATGAGTTTGTCCGGGCCATATCTCGGAAACTATATGTGCTAGCTTTAATTTCACGCACACGTCAATCATGATATGTAGATGTGCCTTTTAAAGGTTGTAACACAACCTACAGCTGGGGGGATCCACCATTGCCAGATGGCTCTTGTTCTATAATGTTGTCGACAGCTCAGAATGAGTAAATGAGTACAACCTGTTAATGCACGGCGTCTCTGTATGTGTGTGTGTGTGTGTGTGTGTATATATATATATATATATGTACATATTTATATACAGCGCCCTCCATTATTATTGGCACCCTTTATTAAGATGTGTTAAAAGCCTTAAAATAAATTCAATTTTTATTGCAGAAGCATACTCTCACACTGAAAATTGTACAAAAATGTAACCTTCAACTCAAGTGAATTTTAAGGGAAAAAAATATCACTGACTAAGAAATAATTATTTTTCATAAAATCACCTGTTCCATAATTATTGGCACCCCTAACAATTCCTAGGAAATAAATGTAATTGAAGTAATTCATCACTTCCTGTTTCCCTGGGGTATAAATATAATATGATACAGAGGCCATTTCTCTTATCTACTCTTCAACATGGGAAAGACAAAGGAACACACCATTCAAGTAAGGCAGATGTGTGTTGACCTTCACAAGTCAGACAATGGCTACAAGAAAATAGCCACTCGCCTGCACCTGCCCATATCTACTGTCAGCGGAATCATTAAGAAGTTTAAAACAACTGGAACAGTGGTAAACAAGCCTGGATGAGGACGCAAGGTTATTTTGCCACCACGAACAGTGAGGAGGATGGTAAGAGAAATAAAAAGTTATCCAAAGCTCACTGTTAAAGAATTGCAACAAATGGTAGCATCTTGGAATCACAAAGTCTCCAAAACAACCATCAGGCGCTATTTACATGCTAACAAGCTGTTTGTTTGGGAGGCATGCACGGAAAAAACCTTTTCTCACTCACTATCATAAACGCAAATGTCTGGAGTTCGCTAAGCGGTACTGGGACTTCAACTGGGACCGTGTGCTTTGGTCAGATGAGACCAAGATAGAGCTTTTTGGGAACAAACACTCTAAGTGGGTCTAGCATAACACAAAAGATGAGTATGCAGAAAAGCACCTCATGCCCACTGTGAAGTATGGGGGAGGATCGGTTATGCTGTGGGCCTGTTTCACTTCCAGAGGCCCTGGGAACCTTGTTAGGGTGCATGGCATCATAAAAACTTTGAAATTCCTGGACATTTTAAATCAAAATCTGGTGGCCTCTGCCCGACAACTGAAGATGGGTCATCACTGGGTCTTTCAGCAAAATAATGACCCTAAACATGTGGCCAAATCTACCCAGAAATGGTTCACAGACACAAAATCAAGCTCCTCCCATGGCCATCTCAGTCCCCAGACCTCAACCCCATTGAAAACCTGTGGAGTGAGCTGAAGAGGAGAGTGCAGAGGAGAGGACCCAGGTCGCTGTATGATTTAGAGAGATTGTGCAAAGAGGAATGGTCGAAGATACCGCTTTCTGTATTCTCCCATCTTTTGAAACATTATAGGAGAGGATTAGGTGCTGTTTTGTTGGCAAAATGGGATTGTACAAAGTATTAACACCAGGGGTGCTAATAATTGTGGCACACATGATTTGGTGTAAAATAATTATTTCTAAGTGTGGGATTTTTTTCCCACGGAATAAATGCACTTGAATTAAAGTTTGGATTTTCCTCTTTTTTTCATTGTGGTCCGATATTATTTAGAAGAAAACTGAATTTATTAGAAGCTAAAAAACACATCTTAACCCAGGGTGCCAATAATTATGGAGGGCGTTGTATATATATATATATATATATATTTTTTTTTTTTTTTTTTTTTTTAATCTGTATGCTACCATACGGATTATGGTACTATGGGGGAAAAAAAAAACCCCATCAAGATGCTCTGTTAGAAACTGTTAGAGTCCTGCGTGCATTTAACTGTGGTTGACACTTAACATACACAGAACTCTGTTGTAATTCTTATTGTAAATGTACAATTAAATTAACTGGCAGGGAAAGGTGCAAGTTTAAAACAATGTATGCTTGAAGTGAAGACATGCAACTTCAATTAAAGAGTGTTTTTCAAAAATACCATTTTAACAATGTAATGTATCACTTGCATTCATTTTATGCACAGCATTGCAGTTTTGAAGGCTGGAGGTTTTGAGGTAATTTTAACAATTGACAAAATCAAAAATTAAATAGTCATTTTTAATATTCGGTGGTGAACACCTTGCTGTCAATGACTGTCTGAAGTCATGAGATGAGGTGGTATCCCTCACATCATGAGTATGTCCATTCCTTCTCCATATCCCTCTTTTCCTGTCTTTCTAGTATATAATCATCTTTTTCTTGTTTGCCTTTAGGATGCTGTTCTAGAATTGTGCAGGAATTGTTAGATTTTTTTTGGCAAGTTACTCGTTTCAGAGCCATACAAATACAATCGTTTACCTGTGAAAAATCAACCTTTTGTATTTACTCTGATGAAGTTTTCTCTTGATTGCTGACTTCGGTGCTGATACGCAACTCCAAGAGAATGTTCCTGATCTGGCCCTCTGTTCTAATGCGGTATTTCTGATCTAGGGGAAGAATTCTTCTGTCATCCACCACAGTTCCTCCTGGCCTTGGATTGTATTCCTGAACTCACTAGAGCTCTCTTTTTGAGAATGCGCCATAACTTTCAGTTAGCCATACCTTATGGTTTCTATTTTTCTGTGGTGGATTTGATTAGATTTTTCAGCCTAATAATGGCTTGCTTTCCTGGCACTAAGAGTTTTTTGGATTTTATATTGAGAGTTGAAAGTTGAGAGCAGTTTATTCCGAATGAAAATGTATCTCTTGAAACCATCTGTAGATATGTTATGCATTCACTTTTAAATTGAATTATTGGGAAATAAAACACACTCGGTCATTGATCAGCTGATCATGGGTCATCCAAATGTCCAAATACTTTTGGCCGAAAAAAGGAGGACCACTTAAAAAATGCTGTAATTCCAACGCTTTCCACCTAATTTCTGAAGTGATAACCCTCAAACTAAAGTAGAATGTTTTCAGTTTGAACTTTATTTATTTGCAATTTATGATTTAATTTGGAATCCAAAACTTTCTGGTCGACTGCTAAACTAATAACATTGTCAATGTCCATGTAATTATGGACCTGACTGTCTCATCTGTCATCTATCTTTTGTGGTGGTTGTTCTTATTATTATGTGTTCCTGGCAATGATGCCAAAAACTAATAACCAGTCTGATATTTCAAGCTTTTGATGCTAATGGCACAAACCACTTCCCCAGTTCGCCATAATCCTGCTTAGTTTCCTTCTTGGATTTATAGTAGTAATATAAATAAAATCTTTCCTCTCAATTCAAAATTTTGCACAGTGGTTAGCCAGTCTTTTTTTGTTTGTTTCATTTGTACTTGTGGTTGCATCCTGCAGTGTCCACAAGAGATGTTCTGAGCGATTCTGTGCCCAGAGCCTGAGGCTGTTTCTTGTGTATTTTTACCAGGTAGCAGATGCATAGATTTTGGAAAAAGTTCTAATATTCTGGAGATATTTGGAAAAATAGCAAGCTTTAAGCCCAACTATGAGTATGCAAGATTGGTATGAAAGTTTATCAGTCTGACTGTCCAATAGTTTCCAGTTCAGTCAAAGTTCAGCTTTTCATTTCTGGAACTTAATCTAAACTGTGGGACTTTCGGACTTCAGTTGTCCTAAAAAGTGCTCTGTAGTAAGCTCGCCATAAACGTCCCCCACACCACACAAAATTAGCAGTGATTGATTCATTGATCAGAGATGAGAAAGACTAATTTCATTAACATGACAAAGGTATGAAGGGCAAAAAGTGTACTGCAGATGAAGTAGCCTCCCCGGAGTGACCCGAGGACAAAATGCTCTCCAAGGGAATCGAAATCCAGCTCTGCCTTTCCTTATGTACAATACGTACAAAAATAAAATTAAATCAGAAAACTAAATACTGGATTTTCTGTATCATGTTGAGTAATGACCCCGTGGGAGACAAATGTTTCTTAGGTCTGCGATATTCTTTTTATGAAGAGAAATATATTAAAGGATCATGACTAAGTGATCTTAGCTCCAAACAGTGGGGGAAACCATTTAGTTTTCACACAGGATAAACAAATACATGAAGTTTCATAAGTGCAGAGTGGATATAAGGCTGACGAGAATAACGGGAACCTTGCGCCCCCTCTCTTGCTGTAGCTGTGCCAAACACTGAATCACTTTTTATGATGGCTTATACCTGCATTACTGTCACAAGTTCAATGTTTCAGTAAGGCAATGAAAGTAGCTGTAATTCTCGCAACTACATGGTTACACTACTAGATCACAAAATCCAGTGGAATTGGCATATTTCTACATAAAGCATTATTTTCTCAGGTATAGTGTGATTTTTGGTATTGTTTTGTGGGCTATGACAAAGGAACACTGGAGTAAATGTTTTACAGTAATAAAACAGTTTAATTTTCCCTTCTTCCCCTTGTATAGCTATATCAGCCATTGTGAATTTCTTATCTCCCAACGAAGGTCCTCGAAAAGCAGTACTGTGAACAGGGACAGAATAAGAGCCCGAGACACTGCCCGCCCAGGGCTCAGCGGTTGTACCCCCTTCATTTTCCGTTAGCAGGCGGAGGGGTGAGGATTAGCATTGCATTGCTATCAATCTCGCCTGCTGAAGCCCAACGCAGTGTAACACTGCAAATTGTGGGGCAGGTAAGTAGGACGATGTAGACCATTAGCAAATTAGTTTTCCCTCTTTTTTCTTTTTTAAGTGTCCCATTGATCTTGGGCGGTACCGAGGCTGGCGGGTTCCGGACAGTCCCGCCCACAGGGAGCCCGCCCTCCTCCTTCCACATGTCAGTTTCCTGGCAATGTGGCTGTCCTTAAATAAACTGGGAGCATATTTTGACCCACACGTTTCCCCCAGTACCTCTTTAATTTCTCCTGCCATCTGACCTTGATCCCTCCCACCTCCCCCTCCCCACATTATGATACAATGGGCCATGTCTGAATGTGCTTGCTTGTTTACTCCTTCTTGCGTAAATTGAGGGCATGAGATGAGACAATGCGCTCATTTCCAACCCTAAATCAGAAAAGGTTGGTATGTTACGTAAAATTAAAATTAAAATGGAAAGCAGTGATTTGTAAATTGTCTTTGACCTGTATCACGTTCAATGTTGAGCATGGTTCACTTCCCGAAACATCTCTTCCTGAATGGACGGGCTGAGTTTGGAAATATTTGTAAATACGTTTGCACATAATCTGCATCCATTGTATTCAATTTGCTGTTGTGAGTATCTGAGCGGGCAGAATGTTATTGCCTGCATTTTAAGTACACAGCACATTTGTTTAAGGCACAGGGGTTAAGAAGCTGTTTTGCTCATGGCTTCAGTTTTGACAAATGAGAACGTAGACCATAACCTGGAAGGTGAATGACAATCCAGTCGAAACTGGACACTCCTCCTTGACTGAATTACTGGTAGAAGATAAATAAGTCAGACAATATGCTATGTAGAATATGGAACGTTCAAATCTGGAACACCATCAGCTGAAATCAAATCTCTTGCAAACGAAATTGGTGTTAGAACCAAACTTGGGCTCCAGCAACAACAGAGATGTGAGCATCAATATCATCATCTAAGGGGCCATCAAGGAGCCATATTTCTCACAGAGTGGCCAAGTATTTGTCCAACATTCATGCACACAGTCACATTTATGATAAGGTGTGTGTGTGTGTGTGTGTGTGTGTATATATATATATAAAATCACCAGTCATACCTTTTTCAAACACTTTAATTAAAAAAGTGTATACAGTACACAGTAAATGCAACTCATTTTCAATTTTACATTTGAGCTTGATATTCAGAAATAATGGGGACAGAAAATTCTGAATATAATATTCAGAAATATTAAGCTGAAACCATGTTGTCTAACTATCAGACCACAACTATTAAATTAAAAATTAAGAAAAGGACTTGAAACCTTGAAAAATCAAGCTGAGCTCTGGTAGAGGTGAGGTGCAAGAATTCAAGTATTTAGCACACTGTATTATCCTTCACTCAGCAGTGTCCATTTTTTTTTCAGTAGCCTAAACATGTTGCCTATGATATTGCAAATCCGATGTATTTAATGTGATACTGAAATGCTACAATTTCATGAAATCTTCAGTGAGACAGAGATCCAGATAAATGTCAAGGCAATGCCTACATTCATGCAAACTTTGCTGCGGTCAAGTAAGGTGGATCTGCACTTTGATTTCTACACTGTTCTTTAATTTCGGATACATTCTTTTACTGTTTTCACTATTATTATTCACAATAGTCACAAACAGAGGTAAAATATTGAGTGCACATTAACTAAAATGTGGTAGAGATATTAGCACTTCATTACATTTACTACTAACCTGGTACAAACAAGTGTGTTATGAGTTTTAACATTCAAGTTACAAGCTAACTTCTAAAGTTACTCTTCAAGCAGAAAATTTGCAAATATTAAGCACCAATTTCAATTGGGATTTAACAGTGTGACCATTATTTATCTTCTGTGCCTTTTCACATCAATATCAGACATATTACAGAGTTACTGTTGTTGCTGTGCCTAGATGATATCTGCAGGGCTCTCAACTCTCAGGCATTCAGCGGGAGATTTAGTGCTTCTTTCATGTTCCCGTGCTGTAGTCAGCAATTATTCAATCAATGCAATGCATGAGTTTAGCAGTCGTTCAAATTGTTTAAATGAAATAAGACCATTTGAAACATTTTAATGCAATTCCATGGCTTCCAACCCCTGAATGAAGAAAAGCATGAGAAGTCCGGAATCATAATTAATTTCCATATTTACAGTGGCATGGCTAGTGGGGTGGCGAAGACACATCCCTTTATGACAATTAGTCCTGGCTCGTTCTCGCTCATTTTCCTTTATTGACGCATTTTTACAATTATTGTAATTGGCAATTGAAGACACGGTTTCTCTCCATATGCGATCTAACAGAAATCATGGGCTAAATTCAATACAGAAAAATAATTTACTTATTAATAGGCTAATGCTTTGCGTTGGATGAACTAGTCCGCGTTCCAATGAAACACAGACTTTTACTCTCGGCATAGTGTGGTTTGATTAAAAAGAAAGATGGCACTCGGCAGTTCAATAGACTACAAGAAGCGTGCAGCTCCAGCTATACTCAGCAACAAAAGTTTCTGTGACACCATTTATGTGTATGTTATAAATGACACGCAAAGATCTCAATGCAATCAATATGTTTATTTAACAGGAGAAACACTGACTTTTCAGTGCCAACGTCACTCAAAACGAAAAATGTCATTTTCATGCGTCATGAAGCACTTGTCTGACGTCTAACCAATTGTGACCTTCACACTTCAATACCGGGTGTGACTTCCTCGTGCCATGATGCAAGCAACGCATCTCCGGCGCATGGACCGAATCAGATGTGCCAGAAATTGCTGTGGGATGTCATTCCAAATCTGACGTAGACGTTGTCGCAATTCCTGGAGTGTAGCTGGCGGGTTATCCAACCGCCGCAAACGTCGATCCATCTCGTCCCAAAGATGCTCGATTGGGGACCTGTCTGGGGATCTGGCTGGCCATGGCAGGACATTGACATGTTGTTGCATCAGATACTGCTGTACAATCCTTGCAACGAGTGGTCTGGCGTTATCATGTTGCAGCGTTATTCCGAGACCATGTTGCATCAAAAACGGTACCACCAATGGCCGTAGCACTTCATCGCGATATCTTTGACCTGTCAGATTTCCATCAATAACAAGCAAATCTGTTCTGTTTCTAGCCGTGATCCCTCCCCAAATCATGACACTACCACCTCCAAAACGATCAAATTCCTGAACACAGTTGTTGGCATAACGTTCTCCACGTCGACGGTATACACGTAAACGACCATCACATCGGTTAAGCATGAATCTTGATTCATCAGTGAAGAGTACAAGATCCCACTGACGTTGGATCCACCGTCGATGTTGTTGTGCCCACTGTAGACGCAGTCGTCGGTGTTGTAATGTGAGTATTGGACGTCTTGCTGGCCGACGTGGGACAATGCCAAAATGACAGAGACGGCGACGGATTGTCTGTGCAGACAGTCGCCTCAAACCAGGTATCGTTCTTGCAGTTATGGTTGCAGGTTGGAATCGATTTCGGAGATGGGTTGTTCGAATCCAGTTGTCCTGTCTGGGAGTGGTTACTCTTGGACGGCCGCTGCGAGGACGGTGTCTGACATGTCTTGTCTGCTGATGACGCTGCCATAAGTTCCAAATGGTGTTTCGGTGGACATTCAGGCGATGAGCAACTTCCCTCTGCGAGGTTCCGGATTCAATCATCCCAATGGCCCTCCACTGATCATTTTCAGACAGTCTTGGCATTTAGAGGGTAGAGTTCCTGATCCGAAATGGCTGTGTTTTCGATAAGTGATGCTTCCGTCGTTCATCAGGCACAATATGAACATTCCAAAAATTCTCCTCTTTTATTGCCATCCACAAGCATGATTTACGCACATTTTCACATGCAAAGTCATTTTCTCGCATTTTCATGATTTCCATTTCAATGTTGTGTTTACGTGTACTGTTTCAGTCTGATATCACCATGTATGACAATTTCATAATTGCGTTATGAAAAATAATTAACAATATTGGTGTCACAGAAACTTTTGTTGCTGAGTATATTTGCGTGAGAGTCGATAGGTATGCCATTTTGAATAATGTCGATTTAAATACAACAAATACGCGTCCAGATGAATGACTGTCATCTTACCTAATCGGGGAGAACAAGCAGCACCTGAACCTTCTGTCAATTATGTAAATGACTGAAATCAGGTCAGGACTAATAATTGTTTGAAACGGATGTTTTGTGCAACCCAATTCTCTGTTCCTGTTCTGCCACTATACTGAATTTAGCCCATAATTTATTCGCTATTGGATGCATATGGAGAGAAACCATGTCTTCAGATGCAAATTTGATAATTGGAAAGCGCATCAATAAAGGAAAATGATTGAGAACTAGCCAGGACTAATTGGTATCATAAAGTGACATGTCTGTGCCGCCCCCATGAGTTCATGCAATATACGATAAGGATGCAATAAATTACGCTATGCACATCTTTCACCTACAAAGAAAAAATTGCGAGATGGACAGAAGGAAAAAAAAAACTTACATAAAAATTCTTGAGAGTATGCGAAGTTTGGAAGCACGGTTTGACTCTTTCCTTACACCGTTCTTGTCGCAAACTACACAAGATACACACAGTCTTAACTTTTTTGCAGTCGGTGTGTGCAAACCAGCCAGTTGATTACTGTGATCAACACCGTTCGTACCGTAGTTGTTATCAACAATACAACGTGGTTTCACCATTCGCTCACCCTGATGATTCCTCTTCACTGTTTCACACACGTGGCCCACGGGTTGACAGCATCTTGACAAGTTTTTTGTCCTGCCACAGCAGGACCAGCATCAGTTCGTTTGGCTGTCACCATGTCGTCACAGTGAAAATGAACGAAACAAAATTTACAAAATGAAAGTAATGTAATGTATGCAGGTTACTTCTTATATCACCCACGACCAATCATAACGTCATATGAACTCAAACCATTGTCAGTGTTTAGATGCAAAGCAAAAAGCATTCATGATAAAATTTCTGCGTTTTTAGATGCAAAGCGAGCAACGTGATAGGACACGGCTCCGGGACTCGGCAGTAATACCAGTGCACACGTTTCCGGGAAAGTTCAATAAGCCAACTGATAAGAGATCGGGCAGGCATGAGTTGCGGTAATGTAAATATACGGGAAACAAGTGGTTAATTTAATGTTTGTCAGACTTGAGCCGAGTGACAGCAGCAATTAATGTTCTTTCAAACATTAATGACAACCACGGGGATTTGCAGCACAAAACGTTGACGGCTATCGAGCAGTTCTCCGTGTCCTCTCCAGCCTACCAGTCGCTGTGGTATTGTTGGAGTGTGAACCAGTGTTCATTCAAACTGTCATCTTCTTCTGTGGGCTTTATTGACTGCCTATTTGGTACAGTACTGCCATCAACTGTTGGGCATGGAATTGCATTCACCTGTAGTCTTATTGTCATTCTTGGAAAAAATGACAGATGAGTGACAGGACAGGGGTGCTTCGGACGGCCAATTAGATTTCAGATGGGGCCAAAAGCCCTGTGGTCCTGCCCCTAGAACCGCCAATGACAAAGACTGCAAATTAGTTAAGCCTAGACATTCTATACATCACGTTTTGCACAATTGTTTATAGCAAAGTTATATGTATCAACCCAGCCAAAGTAAGAATTAATAAGAAATCAATAAATAAACGTCAATAGTGAAATAAGGATAATTAGTTGTGAAATCGATTATAACATTAGCTAAATAAGCAAATATAAGTTGATTAGTTGAAATGGTACAAATCTGCCAAAACAAACCATGCTGATTGCTGCCCATTGTTCTTGGGACTGTGGAATCCACTGGAAGAAGAGGCTGTCCGAATACATTACTTATTTGCACCAGATGTCCTTGTTGTGAAAAATGTTCTGTACTTGCACATTTGCACTCTGCACAGTCAGCAACTCATTTCTGCAGCTGTGTTTTAGCAGAAAAACTGAGGTAAATAACATTGCTCAAGGGTAAAAGGATAGTGAAGCGCAATGGGGATTCAAACCCATGACAGCATGGTGCAAATGCACCAACTGTCTCGATGCAAAATTCTCCATGGACCAGTAAGGAAGGATTCACAAATATTTCATGGTCAAATTCAATGCCCCAGTTAACATTCATCCCTGAGGTAGTTTTTGTTTATAATGAATCCTGAATCTGGTCTCCCTAGTTACTGAAAAACCAATGCTATCTGCTGTCTTCAAGTAAACACATCAGCAGTCAGAACACATACACAGAACCCAAGGGCAATTCAGTGAAAATTGCTTGATATTTGCAAGACGAATGCCTCTCACACATAGTCTGTGTTTGAGAGAGAGAGAGAGAAAGAGAGAGACAGGGAGAGACCGAGAGAGAAAGAGAGAGAGAGAGAGCAATCAGGGAACAGAAGTGCTGTTTGATGCGCTACTTTCTCAGATGAGTGCATTGGGGATTATGAATATCCCTGCACCTTCTTGTCCAATTCATTGGATAATTTAATTGTTTTTTTTTCCTCCAAATTTGGTTTATGTCTGGTTGCAGGCCATTGAAAACGTGTGTGTATGTGTGTGTTTCTGGGCATATGTATATGACTGAGTGCGTAAATGTGCAAGAAAAAAATATTGAGTGTGTGTGTGTTTGCATGTGAATGTGTGTGTGTGTGTGTATGACATGACACTTGTGCCAGTTGTATATTTAGTCTTGTAAGGGGATCAGTGAGGTCCTAGTATATTTTTTATTATTATTTAAATTTAAAACAAGGAAAGGGCGACGGGCTGGTTTATTGGGGGGGAGGGTCAGAATTAACAGCATTGGGTGGGGATGGGTCCATTTTATTTCTAAATATTTTCCTGTCCATAACAGATTTATTTAAGCAGTATCGTCAAATTGATTGTATGATTTGGATGCATTTGAGATGTTTTAATACTCATAAATGGGAACAATTTTTTTTCATTTTGCATAACTTTTTAAATGTGTCTATCTGCAACCTTCAATCCACGTAAATCTCCACTAATGTACACTTTTTCACGTCTCAAATCAATTACAAGTCACTCACAACCTTTTTTTTTTTTTTCTAATCTTCTTCTAACTCACAACCTTCTTTGAAGGTGTTCCCACATGTTCCAATGCCAGCAATGGAAATGTCCTTTACACAGTTTGGCCTATCCAAGTCTACACTAAAAAAATTGAGGCTTTGGAAGTGAAAATATTGCATCACTTTGTTACATATAATTGTTTTCAGTTTTCTGTTTTGATTTTCGTTTTGTTCTGTTTTGAGCAAATCAACTATTTTTTAAACCACAGAAACCTGTCATGTCATGAGGATAGATTAAACAATTCTTTCTTCACATAAGTAGCAACCCATGATCACTTTTTTCAGTGTATCCTGGGACTCAAAAAATAGTGGGGAAAAAAAGCTATCGAGAATTGTGCATATAGTGACAAGGAAGCTTCTGCCTCCAGTGTATGGATAGTCATGTTTACATTGTGCATTTTTTGTACTTATGCCCACATATACAGTCTTATTAAGAAAAGTTTGTCCAAATATTTAGGCTTAACTCATTCCCTTCGGAATACTTTTATATAGAATTTTTGGGTTTGTACGGAATACCTTTTCCGAAAATTACACAATATAAAATATTGAAGTACAGGTGCCCTATCGCCGCGATCGTCAACTGATTTTGTGTTTTCATCGGACTGGGAATGGTCATTCACTCCGCTAGCACCAGCTTACCATAGGGAATGGTAGAATTTGCCGCGCTGTTGGCAGTGGCTTGCCGTAGGGAATGAGTTAAATATGTTAAAGGTTGACTTATTTGATTTAAAGTAAAGACAAAGGCTGTTGATGATTTGTGCCATATTAAGGTCCAGATAGCTGGACAGCGCAGTTCAGCTACTGAATCGTCAATGATTTCAGACAAATTATGGAATAGAGGCACCAACAAAACAAGTCATTTCAGTATGTTTATCATAGTAGTAATGGGGACAGAAATCACAGTATTGCCAATCAGCTGATATTTTTTTCAGCAATAATTGAAAACATAAATTATGTCAGGCTAATCTGACTCTGTTTATGAGAGCTCTCTGCACTGGAATCAATGTGGTTAATATTAAGAAAAATGCAGCAAAAAGTAACCTTGAATGCGTTTTCTACCTGGTCTGCACTCCTTAAACTGTTGCTCTGCACCTGATTGTGAAGATCACTCGACAGTAGGGGCTGATGGGCCAGCTTTTACCCTTAGGACACTTAAGTGAGAAACTAGATCAGTTGTTTTCCAAACTTTCCAGAAGGCAGTTTCCAAAACGACTCCTTTGAGAAACCTGGCGTGCCATTACATCAAAATGAATTGAACTACCAATGAGGTGATGCTCATTTTGTAGCACTGTAACATAGTGATCTCATTTGATATCAAATGAACAAATAAAATGCTATCTTGAATTGCATGTTTTTCATGTTCTCAGATAGCAACATGAAGTCACAGAAAGCTACTGGAATTTGTATCAAACAAAATGCAGTTTATGTAATCTTCTGGCTTTTACAGAATATGACCAGAGGAAACTGATTATACAGAACTGCACATCACCCCATCAGATAATTATTACATCCATGCTATCAAGTCATCATAAAAAAAAAACACATTTCATTGTTATTTCATATCTCAGTGCGGCCAAACAATTTGGCATTTCACCATAATTGCACCAATCTAAGCGCCGGACCTCCAGGGTGAATAGATTTTGGAACAGTAATTGCCATTGGGTGAGTGGCAGGATACCGGCCTGGTCATTTGAGGCTTATGTGAGCATAGCTAATGTGCTGCACTAGCGATATCATTATGCTCAATATCCTCGGCCTGTGTGGCCTACAGCCGTCTGCGGGCATCTGGCTGATGAAATCTGCTGTGGGTCTCAAAAAACTACCATTAGGAGGGTAATGAAGGGAGAGGCATGACATTCCGCCATTATTTTTTATTTCTTTTTCTTTTGCATTCTGTCTTTCTTTTATATTAATTTTGCCTGTCCATTTTTTTGACCTTTCATTTTTTGTTTCACCCTCTATTTTTTCCTTTCATCATTTGGTCCTTTCTTTCATTGAATTTTTATGACATTTGTTGGGTTTTTTTTTTTTTTTTTGTAATTGAGCTAATTTTATGATTGGTTAAATTACAAAAAATAAAACAAAGATTAGCAACATGTTACAACAATTAACAATGTTTGCATTGGAGTGTTACATTTCGTTTCTCATTTTACCTTAACAAGGATAATTGGCCACACCTCGTGGTGTTCAGTGTTTTAGGACTTCACTTAATGTAAATTTTGATAAATTATTTCAGATGAGTCAAGACCAATCATTAGTTTAAGGGGATTCTTTGTGCTTTGTCTGTTTTCAGCTCAATAGCCGCCACTTGTATGTGTGTATTGTAATGTAAACATTATGTTCACACTTTTGTGGATCTTGTGGTAGATCTTGGTTTCACGAGCTCAGTTGATTCAGTTTATTTATTTGACTGAGTCTGAGTGCAGTTTTCTACAAGAATCATCCATTGTACTGCACCATAGCTCAGAGGGAAACTCGGTCTCCCCTTGGCAGAATTCCACCTTATGACATTATCAAGCATTTCTAGGTGCCAAAGAAATGCTTAGATCAGTCAACTTCTTATCTGTTTCTTGACTTAAACAATATTATCCTCAAGGGCACATTGAAATTAACTATATATTTTTTTATTTTTTAGATGTGCCTTATGTACTGTAATTGTCTATGCTTAATTTTGACCTTGCCATTAGCCAATAAAATACACAGTAATATAGTGCGGTGTAGCATTAGAATAGCCTTTTATGACATTTCATATTAAAATTAAGATTAAATGCGGCAGTTCTGTTGGCATTAGTCATGTATTAATATTGCACAGCAGCTCCACTTTCAACAGCTTTATACATGTACACATGCATGTATAACACCCTCATGTACATTTACACACACAGACAGGCACACGCACACACAAGCACACACTCGTGCAAAATGCTTTTGGACAATACATTCATGTGGCTCCCAGCATCTGCTATCATGACCTTCGCATTGAAATAGATGATGCAGTGTTACACTTGCTGCCAACCGCAAATTAGTCCATACTAATTATTTTAAAGGGGGCCCCATTTAACAGTATCCTTTTAGGGATTAGTCACTGTCACAGTGTTCCATGTTAGCAGCAACCTAGTGTGCAAACCAGCTGCAGTATTCGGTTTCTGCAAAGTCGGCAGGAAAGCTCGACAGCTTTAAAAATAGGCAGGTAAACAAACCAAACAGCCGTGATTCTGCCGACCATGCAAACACACTGCAGCCTGACTAATGCATGCCCAACAATATAATGATGCCGACTGAAAACTCTCTATCAGCAAAAGGTTATCTTGCCTCATATTGAGCACTCTTCAGTTTTAATGCAAATTATAATCCAGTTAGTGCCCCTGAGAGTAGAACTAAATAATTTGAAAACTCCTCGCCCTTATCTCCAGTGTTTGAATCAAAAGCTACTCTGACATGTTTTCATAAATATGGCCTCCAATTAAAAATGTAAGAGCTGAGCTATGATGCGTAAGCATTGAGTCTCCTTATTCGAGCGATTGCTGATTGATTTCAACCTACTGAAATTCCATGCTGTCCACAGTTAAAGTGCTTTATTGGTAGGCATTGATGATGTATTGATAGCAGGACGGCTCGGCATGCTTTAGAGTTTAGTGAGTGTAATGTTGGCTGTATAATATTGATTGCTTTGATAAACTGAGCAGACTGGTCCGATGTGGACTCGATAGTTTGCTTTCTGCTTCCAGCAGAATATGGAGAAACTGGCTGTTATACTACATAATAGCCAACATTGTACCAAAGCATGTCCTATTACATCACAATAGTTTTAATGAGATTGAACAAATATAGCCGTACAGTATGTTTCCAGTAGCTCGTGTAGTATGCATATAGCTGAGCAACTGACTGAGGAAACGTTCTTGGCGCTTTTGTTTTACGCAGTTTGGGCAACAGTATCCAAACTCCGTTTTCTTTATTTGTTTCGGTGGAAAAAAAGTAAATGTGCGATTTATAACTGAATACTAAAGAGAATATTTTAGTTGATTAAATAAGAAACTAGAAAGATAATTTACGTATGTATGCATGTGTATGTTTGTGTGAGTATGTAAGTATGTATGCATGAGTGAAATGTTCTGCTTGACATTAAACTGACCTATATTCCTTAATAAAGAGGTATCCCCATTGTGGGATTATCCCATTCATTTTGTTTGGTTTCAGCAACTTGCTGTTGTCTGATGCCGCAGAAAGAAAAAAAAATTGAAGGATTTTTCTGCTGTGCAGGACTAATTTAATGATGGAGTCCTGGGCTTCAGAAGCCAGGGGCCAAAGTTCTTAAATGCAATTATGCACGAAAATGACTCCTTTATCAGTAAGCATAGATAATGCTCCTCTAGCAACAAAGCACTAATATACTGTGTAACATTGGGTAAATGTATCATGCTATAATGCGCCCTGCAAAATGGTCATTATATTTAGCTTCAGTTTTGGTATTGAACGGTTGTGTCCCTAGATAACGCGCCTATTTATGCAACATTTAGGACGAGATAACCTTAAAGGATTTGCTTAAATCCGGCAGGAGTCAGGAAATAATGCTGGCGCGAAGCTGTTTGCTGCTATGCATACTGCTGAGACTGATATTGCTCAAGGTCTGAGTGGGTAATGTCCGTCCTTTTACAATCCGCATTGAATAGCATGTCTTACTGGCGGCCATTTTGACAACATCATGTCATACTGAAGTCTGAGGCAAGACCTGGTACCAGATCATGTGCCACATTTAAATCAGCTTTTCATTTGTAGATAAGCTGCATTGTGGTTACAAAGAAAGTGAATGGAAGACCCATACCCTCCATTAACAAAGAGATTTGAAGACGCAGAGGATTAGGGGACTCAGCTAATCTGGAAGTTCAGCAGCTCAGATCTTTACCAGCTAATTACTGCACATTCATCAACCCTCAGGGGCCACTATACAAGAGCTGATGAACTGTATTTATCATGCGGACGGGTTTGATTATCGCATGTACGCAGTGATCAATATTGCAATATGTTTTTATTTTTGATGCACACAGCTTCACTGTTACTCATATAACCTCACTGAATTTTCAGAGATATTAACATTGAAACGCATCAGGTGAAGTTATGTGCACTTGTCTTCAATCTTAGTTGAGTGAAATACTGCAAATACTTTTTTTTTTACTACTTTTACGTCTGCATTTTTACTCGAATAGGATATATACTCTGCTGCAACAGACAGTCGTTCATAGTGAGGGCTACGATTAATTTGATGCAGACAGAAATACACACATGCACACAGACACACACACACACACGCAAAGCCTTTTTGCGTAACGTGAGTAATGCTGACAAAAGTCAGCCTCGAAGAACCATTAAGCAGAATTTTTCTAATGTTGTCATATGTGGACCTTGAGAGTGGCCTATGGTTATCGTGGTGAAAAAATAAGAATGTTAAGTCTATTCACAAAATAGGGAGACACCTTTATTCAAGAGTCCCATGCTTTAAATGTAACGTGAGTAATGGTGGAATTGCCCATAACATTGCTTTAAATACAGAAAATGCGCGTCCAAGAATGTCGTATTTGGACTCGTCTGACCCCAGGACACTTTGTCTCTTTGCTACAGTCCATTTTAAATGAGCCTTGGCCCACAGAACACGTTGGCACTTCTTGATCATGCTCAACAATGGCTTCCTTTTTGCATGGTTGAGTTTTAGGTGGCATCTGTGGATGGCACAGCAGACTGTGTTTACTGACAGTGGTTTCTTCAAGTATTCCTGGACCCTTTTAGTAATGTCAATGACAGAGTCATGTCGGTGAGTGATGCAGTGGCATCCCTTATGCGCAGATCTTTCCAGTTTCGCTGAATCTTTTGATGATGTTATGCACTGCTGATGATGAGACCTTCAAAGCCTTTGCAATCTGACGTTGAGGAACATTGTTTTTAAAGTATTCCACAATTTTTTTACGCAAGCCTTCACAGGTTGGAGAACCTTTAGCCATCTTTACTTCTGAGAGACTCAGCCTTTCTAAGACATCCCTTTTATAGCCAATCATGTTACACACCTGATGCCAATTAAATTAATTACTTGCCAAATGTTCTTTCAGCTGATTCTCTTATACCTTTTGTATATTAATTGCATTTTCAGCCCTTTTTTTGCCTGTGTCCCAACTTTGTTGAGACCTGTCGCAGCCAGAAAATTTGAAATGAGCTCATTTTGTGGATAACAATGTAAAATGTCTCAGTTTCAACATTTGAAATGCTATCAATGTTCTATTGTAAATAACATATTGGCTCATGTGATCTGAAAGTCATTGCATTTTGATTTTATTCACAATTTACACTTCGTCTCAACTATTTTGGGATTGGGGTTGTAGCTTGTACATTATGGCAGCACACAAAGACTGCACATCTTGTGTGCTGAAATGCATTTCCCCAAGCCTGAGCAAAGTAAATGTTTCATGTCCAGTGACTCGGTTAGTATTTTTGCGAGTCTATGGAGTCATAGAGTCTATGGCACACTTGCTCACACTTTTAGCAGTATTTATATGTGTGATCTCAATGTTGTTGAAAAACAAATAATGCCATACAGTCATCTGTATGTTATAGTTAGACGCAGATCACAGTGGTACTTCAAAAGAGACTTAACGAGCATTACACGCCCGCCTGCGAGTCATGTGATTTTTATATTGCCTGGGACAGAAATAATGTTAGCGACTGCAGCAAGTGATTTATGATCAGAGACACTAGTGCGCAGAATTTCTGGCGTGCAGGTAGATTAGTCTCTGAGAATACTGATGAGGCTTGGCTCTGACATTACAACAAACACAACTCAAGACAATGAACTGCACCAGTGGTGAGTTTGTAATAAGATGGACGAGTTAAAAATATTGTAGCGGAAAGTTTATGGAATTGTGGGTATTTAAATTATGTGTTGTGGGAAATGCTTTATATTTATTTGTTTATTTATTTATTGCCTGCCTTATATTGAGGATATGTTGTAAATACTGTATACAAGCCAAAGCTTTTAAACAACTCACAGGTGCAGGAAATAGCATTGAATATCTTGTAGCAACAGCACCTGTTGAAGTACGCAGAGAGTCGGTAAATGGTTATCAAATAGTCGCTTTTCGTTGCCCCCAGGTAGGGCTGCACAATTCCGGAAAAAAATGTGAATCACGATTTTTTTGTTTAGAATTGAGATCACGATTCTTTGGCACGATTTTTTCCCACCAACTGAAATGTTTGTCATTTAAAAAAAAAAAAAACACACACACACACACACACACACACACACACACACACACACCCACACACACACACACAACTGGCCATTAAAGTGCAGTATAAAAAAAGGTAAAAAGACAAAATAAGCAAAACAAGTTCACTTTACTCCTCATGGCCCTGAACTAGGGATCATGCAACAATGTCAAACTGCAACTCAGGAGATGATACTGCTCAATTATAATGTCATATCAAACAGGCAGGCACCGATGCAAGCCCACCAGAGGCACATTTGCACACAAACAAAAGCCCGCACGGAGAGAAAGCAGCACGCCAGCTGCATTCCAGCATAAACCAAGATTATTTTTGGGGCAACCCTTTAAAGCCAAACCACGTATCATCTAACTGCAGTCTTGAGAAAAATGGCTATCAAACTTCAGTTGCCGTTTAAAATGCTTCTGGCGGTTTGAAGTCAGCTCTATCACCTTGACATAATAAGCAATGCCCTAAATCTACTCCTGAGTAGCTACTTTGCCGAACTATAGCTGCTTTTCCACCAAATGTGAAACTATTTTTTTGTGTGACATAACATTCAAAGTCAGTGCAAAGCCACGAATGCATCGCGTCTTCACATTGATTTTGAATGCACTAATCTGTTGTTTTTCTGTTGTCAATCTGTTGTTAATTCGTTTTGCGTTAGATGGAAAAGCAGCTTAAAAATCAAGCAATTTGTTTAGCCAAGAAGTACAACTGGCATGTAGCCTATAATAATTAAAAAGCAATAATAAGAAGTGGACATACCAACAAGGCTTCCATGTATTGAATTTTTTTGAATCACATCAAATCGACAAATGTAAGCCTATAAAAATATTGCAAACGCACACTGGTGAATCTGTGCTGTTTTCTGGTCATTTGAATAACAAAATGCGACTGCCTTCCAATTCAAATATGTAATTGTGCGAATCAAGTGCTTGATTGTCAATAGAGCATGGGACCAAGGTGAGAAGTTTTGCTGTTTAGACAATGATAATTCTGCAAACCTTGACGTTGCTTTGAATTTTGGCAAAAGTATGGTCATGGCCGCATTGGGTCTGATTTGTAAAGCAAAAATAGCGAGCTCGTCCGCTCGCTCCGTTGCGGGAATTATCATTAATGCCCCGGGAGGATTTTCATCAGTGTTCATTTTGCGTTTATTATTCATGACCACAAACTTTCCTGCACTCTGCACTTTAACCATGTCTCCCTCGCTGCTTCTGAAGCTGCACTGCTCGCCGACTCTGTTTGTTTCGAAAGACCACCGCCATTTACTGTTTACCTTCTCTGGCTTCTGCATGAACTCAACTGATGCAGAGCTGCTTTGCCATAGGATGAACGCAAATGTAACGTCAGTGCTGCGTTTTGGGGCGGCCTCAAGCACTCCCAAGAGACCGCCTACTATTCACTTTCTTTGAAAACTACTAGTTAGTTTGCTCTGCGGCTCCTGAAATAATGCTGGAAAATCGTTGACATTTAGGAATTAGATCGCGCGTTGGGGTGAATCGACGATCTTCTGCGATGTATCGTGCAGGCCTACCCCCAGGTTTGATTTGTGGGAAAAAAAGAGACCAGGGCAGCTTAGATAAGTGCCACATCATAACTACCAGATGAGTGGGTCAACAGCTCTGATGCGGCAAGTTCAGGCCTACCAAGGAACCAGCAACACAATCGAAAACTCATTTGGTTCGTCTCTGTGTTTGTGACAGGCCGTGCAATTTTATGAGTTTGCCTCTGGTGAAAATGTATTGACTTCAAAGTGTTGTGGTGCAGAGTTTTGCGGTAATGTGGCATTTTTTTTCAATTTTGTGTTGCTGGTTATTTGAAAAAGGTAGACATCTGAAAAAATCGGCAACTGAGTACTGGGCACCTCAGGCTCATCAATGCACAAGGGCAATGAAGGCTTTCCCGTCTGCTCCAAGCCAACAAAAGGGCTACTGTGGAACAGGTTGCTGAGAATTTTAATGATACACGCTGCTATGATTAGCGCTTTGTGGCTGCAGACCAGTCGGAGTGCACATTTTTACCCTGGTTCATTGCCGAAAGGGTCTACAATGGCCATTTAGCATCAAAACTGGACCTTTGAGCAAAAGCAGGAGGGCTTCAAGTTTAGTGAGCAGTCCTTGACACTATCCACATCAGCCAGGAACGTGTACACCATTTACCCTGGGTAGAGGGGACGTCAGTTTGACAGAGCTGTTTTTGTGGCATTAGGGGGACTTCCACAATATTATGATTGATTTTAATGTTGTGGCTGATGGCGAATGCTGCAATCTTACATAATATGGTATCATCACAATACTGGAAGCTGGAAGTGCAAAATGTTTCAAGATTTGATCATTATGTCTGGTGTTATACTGTCACTTTTCAAAGCTTCGTTAGATCCTGCCCTGATTTGGCAAGGAAGCTCCAGAGACCACGTTTACAAGATGCATCCTTCTCCCATTAAATGAACACTGACCTCCTACATGGACAGTTTGACGCTGCACTTCATCATAAAGCGAGCTCTTAGCCTTGTCTGAACTTATCACCGAACCAATTAGTTGCGAGAGGAGGAGAAAGCTGCACGGGCTCGGTCCTTCTTCGGTTTCCTCTGGAAAAGGTCAGCGGTCCTCGTTAGCGCGGTGAGCAGCAGGCTGGAGCGCGAACGCCAGCGAGGTGGGAGGGCGGATGGGTGGATGATTAAAAAAAGAGGGAAACAACAACAGCGGCAAATATATAAATGACATAACAAGCAGCATACCTCATGGGCAATAGCCTCTTCGCTGTGCCACCTAATTTATAACCGTCACAAGCACCTGCTAATTTCAATCAGTTTTTTAGTATTATTATTATATTTACCTTTTTCCCAAGGGATTTAATCAGTTCACTGACAGTGATTTTATATTCTCCCTGGCTCTTTCTTTACCTGTATGCCTCAGTTTCTTTCTCTCTCACACACACTGACTTTTGGTCTCTAAAATGTACTCTGCTTCAATATGAAGCTGTGCCATTTAATAGCACAGACATTAACACACACATGCACACACACACACACACACGCACACACACACCATGCACTTCCTGGCTATCTCATAATCTAACTTTGTGCCCCTGCTTTCTTTCCTTGTCTTCCATGTTTACCACTGTCTCACTTTTGCTGAAACACAGCCATCACATCTTGCACTCACATACTGTCTCTGTCCTCTCTGTCTCCCCCTGCAGGTCTCCACAGAATGGAGCGAGAATGAACAGGAAAAGGCTGCAGGAAAAGCATGAACTGGAGGGTCATTGAGGTCATCTGCTTCCTGTTTATATGGGGCCATATAACAGTTCAGTCTTCCCGCCTGGATCCGTCCATTGCCGAGCACCATGTGTCCAAGCAATTTGATTGGCTCATCTCTGACCGTGGGCCCTTCCACCACTCGCGGAGCTATCTCTCCTTTGTGGAAAGGTTCCGCCAAGGATTTACGACCCGATACAAGATCTATAGGTAAGATGCACTCTATTTTCAATGTAGACTACATGAAACAAAGATGAAAAACTGAGCTTCAAGACAACAGTGTTCACAGGTTAACTCACTGTGGTTTGAAGCGGAGTTAAGTCCAGGATTTACAAATTTAAAGTCTCTCCATGTTTTTCTCTGCTGAACCCAGCCACTTATTAGTTCTGCCTCCTGGCTGAAAAATTGCGCAAGATAGCAAATCCCTGCAATTGGGACAAAATATCAGGGGAGCCTAGATTTTACATTTCTGGTAGTTTGGGCCAGAAACATTTACATATCTGCACTCATTTCACTTCCGGAGTCTCTGACGGCACTACAGCCTCATCACTGTGACAACTACCTGTGTGCGAGGCGCAATAAAGCTAAACCAGAACGTTAGCGCTAATATTTCATGTCAGCAACCACTACCTGGGGATGCTTACACAGCTGGCTAAATTAAGAGGATCATACCCGTGGTGATGGTAATTCTGTTATGAAACAGCTTCCCATTTATTGGTAGCTTATGTTACACGGCAGGCACTAACTAGCAAACTATATGTACAAACTAACAGGCCTCATTTTGTGTCTGTGATTTGTGCCTTATCTGCAAAAGGAATTATCTCACCCCATGTACAAATCTAGAAATGAGTCAAAATAACTTCATATCAGTGGCAGAATTTTTTTTTTCTAAGAATAGAAATAAGTGATTAAGTCTTAAAACTGCTCACTGTACATCTTGTATTAAGCCCACCTTTTCCCTCCCACTGTAAATTTCTCATATTTATTTGCTGAAGTAGAGAACTCACACAAATAAATCACATATGAGAGTGATGAGAAATGGCCATTCAGTTTTTTGTTTTTTTTAACTTACTATTTACTTACCACTAAAGTGCACCTAACACTTGGGAGACTGAAGAACTCGGTACACTAGAATGGAAGGAAAAGAGCTTATAGCAAAATAAAATGCATAACGTCACTAAATTCACTAAAATATATTAGGTCCTTTCGCAGGTCCTTTGTTGGAAGAGCACATTGCCAATGCGAGCGCTGTTACAGGAACAGGGACGGGACTTCAGTGTGATTTTTATCTGCTTACTGGCAACAAACAAGAGATTACTTCCCTTATCTTTCGCTCAGGAAGTTTTTTCTGCTCTGAAATTTTAATCAGTTTACTGTCTATTACTGACATGCAATTCTTTTTCCAATGTTTCTTTACCTATCTTTTCTGGGAGTTCAAACTTCAGGCTGATAGGACCAGTAGTTTCTCAGCTTTACACACTCTGGCTTAACTTGAGACTAGGAGTGGCCCAAAAGTGAATGCAGCTGTTCTGCTCCAATTAAGTTGGTTAGAACATATACCCGTATAACCTGCCTTCACTCTCACTCATTTCCCTCTTCATTAATCCATTGTGCAGACATCCACTTTTGTACTGTTCATCACATTATCTTTAATTTCTCTTGAGATGTCCTTATCTCACGATTACTTTGCTGAACATTTCCCACCTCTCACAACCAGCTGTGCCTATTAAGGTCAGGTAAAAGTAGCATCTGGCAGCAGAAAAAAAAACTGAGCTTTAAAAGACTTGTTTTTTTGAAAGTAGTGCTGCTTTAATGTTTAAACATATCTGATATGACCTACATTTCAATATTTTGAGGGGATCATGCCTTCAACATTGTTTATTTTATAACATTACCTATCTTGACAGGTCTAAAATCTTTTCCTTAAAGTGAATATGGAAATCGTGCAAGCCTGTCTTTTTCAGTCTATCATTCAGTACATATTGTTTTATGCCAAGTTGTGTCACTAGCTATTTGAAAAATGTTCAAATTTCAACCGAAGATGGCTCTTGGAGGATCAGTTCTAACTCAAGAATACATTAGCAAAACGCTTAAAAGTACATCAAGGTTTAATACAAAATAGTGTTGCTTAGGGCTTGTATCATTATCCTCAGATTCTACCAATATAATTAGCTTGTAGCTAATTATATGCATCTCCAATGTGCTATGTAGAATGGCAAACAGCCTCGGAGTTTGAGTGTTGATATCGCTAATGCTTGTGCCATATCTGTGCATGCACTAAAGAAGCACATCTCATGTTTCTCATATCAAGCTCATTTTCTTGATCCCCAACACTCGTATCAATGACGCATCATAAGTGTTCTGGAAATTCTCATGTGGTCTATTTCTTTTAAAAGATGACCTGCTTATTTTTGTTGGGTAGATATAAGCTGGCCTATTTCAGATGCCTCAAACTTAAAGGGGACCTATTATGCTGATCCTTCTGTTAACACATATTAGTAATGTTACCATGTTGGTTGTCCATACTCAACCTCTGAAAAGTTTCTAAACATAAGATACAGGAGTTTTGCTGTAATCCAAGAACGTGATTTCGTGAACATGACTTCCTCTCTTAACAGCTCCTCCCGAGATCTTCATGAGATCTGGGCAAAACCAGGCGTCAGGTTGCGCCGTCCAATTAATACAGACCTAATCAGAGCCAACCATGGTGCTGGACCTGCCCACACCGGAAACTATTAAAGCAGGCACTAACAATTGCGGATCATACTATGCCTTAGTAGCGTCTACGCTTTTGGAAACACCAAAGAAGAATCGCAGATCATTTGAGGTGCAGTTTTGTCAGGGTCTCTCCCAAAGCTGCTTGTCCGTTTACTTTTGGACGTGGAGAAATATGCCTATTTCTCTTCCAAAAGACGATGCCACCAGAAATCAGTGGCTAGCTTTTTTTGTTTGCTGGCAGCAAACAGCCACGGCCAAAGGGAATGTTAGCTGCTTGTGCTCAGCATTTCACCAAAGACAGCTTTGTTAATAAAGGATAATTTGACACAGGATAAGCGTTTCAGCTGCTTCTCAAACCTGAAGCAGCTGCATCGATCTGGCGCTTGGAGCCACAAGCTGTAGGTAACGATATAATGGCAAATAATGTAAGTGAAGCAAACTTGTTACGGGTGGCTACTGGCTAGCAGGACTGCTAACAATAGTTAGCAATAACAACTGGCCTCAAGCGCAGGCTTTCTAAAATATCTGAAGATAAATCCTGTATCGGTCGTGACTGTCCGTGACTCACAGACACAGAAGCTGCAAGTTGCTTTTACTGCATAAGCTAACCTGATGTGCTAGCCAGTTTATTGTGGCTGTAGGGCTGCGGCTAATGTAGCCAAGGTACTGGTGCTAATTTTTGCGTCCCAAATATGCAAAGGTGATATCAGGGGAAATTCTACAAAAGGTATGTGAACATAAACCGCATTTGAAGCTAATTTTTCATACTTTTTTTCTTGCTGTCTGTAAAACCTGTATTGCAAGGTTTTGTCTCTGTGGTTGTTATGACCGCTCGGTTACCAGCTACTGCATGTTAGATCGCGTGCCGTGCTAATTAAAAATTCTCCTGGTTAACTTATATGCAATAATTCTGATCGGTATGCTTGTGTTACTTTGGTAAGCATCAATGTGGCAGTTTCATCACAACCTTGCCCAGTTGTAGCCACCACAGTTGAAGCTAACCAGAGTGGTGCTGTATGTGTCTGCAAAGTTGGGCTGAGAAGCACACTTAGACCAGACGTAGGTTTTGCAGAGCTTGGGATACGTGTTTGGGTTTGTTTATGGCTGCTTGTGATCGCTTCACTTATCCATGACCGGGATCAGCCGAATACTTCATGAATGTCTGGGCAAGCTCTCTAGTGCTACCGAGAAAGCAATGCGAAACGCTGAAGCTGTACCGTGTCTGGTATAACAATTGATTTCTCTGTACTACTGTGACATAATTTCATCTTCCCTTTGAAGTTGTTGTGGCTAATAAAAAGCTGAAAAAGGGTGGAGAATAAATAGAAAATTCTTTCCTGTAGAAGTGATTGATTCGCTAGCTCCACATAAGCAACTTATCCGTGCTAATGGAACTTACAGTCTGCAAAATCTGTATTATGTTCATAACATAACCGAGCTCTCTAGCTGCCACGTACTATTCATAAAGCGCTTTCACATCGGACGCGAAACAAATTTTTCACGGGGCAGATTGGCCTACTTTCAAAGTCAATGCAAAGAGGCTACTACACGTCTTATGGGCGCGTTAAGCAGCTTTCACACCGGGCGCGAAACTAAGTTTATCGAGCGACAGATTACATTCAAAGTCAATGCAAAGACGCAAATACGTGCATGTCAAGCCGCTTTTGCGAAACAAAATTTTCACACGACAGATTACATTCAAAGTCATGACCGCTTATCAGCTACTGCATGTTAGTTCCCGTGCTCTGCTAATTAAAAATGCTCCTGGTTAACTTATATGCAGCAATTCTGATCGGTATGCTTGTGTTACTTCGGTAAGCATCAATGTGACAGTTTCATCATAACGTTGCCTGATTGTTGCCACTACAGTTGAAGCTAACAGGAAAGCTGCAGTTAGACCAGACATAGATTTTGCAAAGCTTGGGGTGCGTTTTTGGGTGCTTGTGAAATGATCGCTTAACTTATCCATGACTGGCGTCTGCCTGATACTTTTCCAATATCATGGTGAGCTCTCTGATGCTACTGGTGAAATCAATAGGGAAGCGCACAGGTTATAACGTGTTTGGTATCACAAACAATTTCTCTGCATTGCTGTCGATTGAATTTTTAATCGGCTACTGAATATTAAATTCTTTCCTGTAAAAGTGATCGATTCGCTAGCTCCACATAAGCAACGGTTCACGCAAACGGAACTTACGGTCTGTAAAACCTGTATTATGTTCATAACATATCTGGAGCTCTATCTAGCTCTCGCCCATTCTCCGCGAGGAAACGCTGGTCATTCCGACTGAATGAGTAAACCATTACCAAGGACATTTCCGAAAAGGCCTTTTAGCCTGGAGCTTTCGCACCTCAGCCATATACTAGCACAGAAGCTGTTCGTTTCTCCACGTTAACGACACACCCCAGATATGCACATGAACCAGCAGGTCCTTATAACACACACTGAAGCAGTCCATAAGCTGTTGGTCCACTTTTAGCTGCTCCTCACTCTCTATGTTTCCCTCTAAACTCAGACCCACCGGATTTCTACGGTCTCCAGTCTATACGCAGGTATGTCGACCCCTTCTACAAATGTGCCTGAATGTAGTGGATTCTAGCTTCCACTGCATCCTAGCTATAGAGTTAGAAAAACCGCTGTACTCACCACTGTTGCCATAGCAAACTGTAGCCGATAACAAATTTGAGCTTGAGCTGCCAGATTTTCGCACTCCGTTCTCCACTTTCGCCACTGCGTTTATTAGAACAAGTTCATTTCATTAGATGTATATTCAAGTGTAACGTTAGATTGTGGAATTTGCCCACCGCTTCCTTATCAGATTGCAGATGTGTCTCATGTTTCACACTGGGGAGACGGAATCGAAAAACTGCGTTCTGCAGCCTCGTCCCGCCCAACTCCGCCCTCCACAGAGCTGGCCAGTCAGAAGAAAGTGGGCAGACAGGCAGTGGGGGCCATAGCAGAGGAGCCACCCCAATGAGACGTTTCAGGCAGAGACTACAATGGGCAACAAATGGGGTTTTTTGAGGCATTATGAGCTTAATCAGGACCCTGTTTTGGACTTCGAATGATCAGGAGTACTCTAAGGGAGTCCAAGATCAAAATATAACTTTGTAAATATAGCATAATAGGTCCCCTTTAATGAGCTTTAAAATAGCAAAGAAAAAAATGCCATAGGTTTGATGGTCACTGTTTAAATAGCATTTGTGGTTTTAAAACCCTAGTGAAGCATGCATAATGCTTTCATTTGTGTGACAAAACATGTTCATGAAATTGTTTGCAATCGTAATTTTTTTCACGAAGGATGGCACCCTGAATAATGAGTAGTGAAATGCTCTTTTCAAATCCCAGAAGGGTAGATGATTTTTTGGTACTTGTGACCTGCTCCCAGACACCCAGAAATGGTGCCAAATCTTCCGCATAAGACTTAGTGGAAGTAGAGTCAGAAATGTGCTTTTAGCTATGGGCGACTGACAACTGGACAATTTTAAATTCATAATGCAATAAATACGTCCCCTTCCCCTGACACCCGGCTGGTGTATTTCGCCTGAAGCCGGTATAATACTTTGAATTAAGTTCATTTTTGCACATTTTAGGTGCCTGTATGATACAATTTTACTCAGTGCAAGCCTTCATATGGACATTTACCTATCCGCACTGATCAAAGATTTGTAAGGGTGTGTGAGAAAGCTGTGAGACAGGCGTGGCAAAATCGCAAGGAAACTGGAAAGAAGAAATCTACTGAACAACTTCAGTGCACCGTGGCATGAGGGAGAAGTGACATGCGTGTAAAATTAGTGATATTCACAGCAAATGTGATGTCGCTAGAGCTGCATCATCTGGTTGAACCATCACATTTTTATGAACAGGAGACAACCGCTGCTCAGGAATTTCTGCGGGGGCTGAACAATGCACCACTCGCCAGTTTAATGGAGGCAACCATGTTTGCCTTTGGGGATTTCTGGCACTGGAGCAGGTGCATTGTGGGCCTTTTTGGCACCAGAACAAGCACACTGGGTAACTAAACAGGAAGGGATGAATAGAAATGAAAACTGAATAGAAGCCTGTCCCTGGAGAGTAATTAGCTCAGTGCACAGAAATTTTAGAATTAGAGGGTACTGTCAAAAATAGAATAGTTTTGCCACAATTTTTGTCATTGTTTTGAAAGGACTCCCTAAAGAATATCCTGGGTTTTTTTGTTTTTTTTTTCTTTCTTTTTTTTTAAACCAAAGGCCTCATCAACTGCAGTACCTCAGGTAAGCACTGCAGTTTGCAAGCCGCTTGGTGATGTTGGCCCCCTGTCCCCGGGGACGTATCCTTCGAAAGCCGAAGTCACTCGGTTGCTTTGACGGGCCTTTTGTTCTCAATGGCACACTTTCACCTTACATACTGTGAACTCAGCATTAACTCTAGACAGTTCCCCTCTGCTTGACAATGTAGGCAAACCAACTGCCTTTATACTTTCACATCCTCACCAAATGCATTGGACGAGGGGGAGAAAGGAAACTGTCTTGGTAATTAGAGAAACTCTGAGATGTTAGGATCCGTTGTCGCATGCAGGTTTTGGAAGTTACGACATGTAGATGTATGGAAACGAGATACCACAGCCCTCGGCTCTCTGAACACTATCTCCGTCATGCAATTTCAACAAATCAATGTGAACATCAGCACTGAATCAATAAACAGACGTCTGATCGAAATCAAACATTTTCACTCAGCAAGGCTCCATTAGGCCTACCACAGTAAAGCCTACATTCGGTTCTTATTATCGGTTGCCTCTCTAAATCCATCAATCAGAGCTACATATAAATAAGAAATAATAAGCTGTGACTTAGAAATTAAATTGAAATGCTTGTATTTTTCTCCCGGTAAAGACCACTGCAGATCTTTTTTTTTAATTTTTTTTTTTACATAATTTAACCCACCAGTTGTCCCATTTTATGGCAGAAGAATTTAAATGAGTGTTCAATTTTTGTTTTTAAAACAGTTTTCTCTGTTCACCCCAAGTTTTTTTTTTTAATGCCTGCCAAAATGCTACTTGAAGACATCATATAAATTTCAGCCAAATTATTTCACTTTGCATATGCAACTGTAGCAATGATGCCTCAAAGGTAGTCACTGCTATAGGCTAAGTTCACTGGAAATTTGCCCACATTCAGTCCTGAGCAGTATTAAATATTTTTTGCAAGTTGTGCCTTCTCACCAAAAAAAATAAATAAATAAATAAATTTGTAAGTTTTCATAAGTGGCTGTTCACATGTAGAAGAAGAATCAAACCAACATAAGTGTTTTTAAGCATGACTGGTATGACCTCGTTTAAATCTGCTGTTTGATTTGTATCTTGCAGTTAAAATTTTGGATGTGTAACTCCTTGTTCACTGGCTGTAATAAATACAGGACTGATTAATTTGATACACCAGTCCTAGTGATTTTGTAGCCATCCAACAAATTACCACTTTTTCTAAGTGCAGAAAACAAGGTAATTATATGGATGAAACAACCAATCAGTTGGGGCATCTAAAGTCGATTCCCATTGTTTTTGTTTATTTGCCAATCAGCTAGCCGCACCTGCGCAAAGGAACTGATATAGAAGGATTATCTACGCGTGTACACAAAACATTGGTTGATGAATGAAATTGGTCATGTGACAATGCAGGATGTCAACATAAGCAAGTGATTTGTTTGTAAACATTGGACGTTCAACATCCCGTCTGAGAGTCGACTTAAGATGCCCTTTAAGCTCATGTTCCAATGGTTACCTGGTGAAAATGAGCACAATCCGTAAAGTACATGAGTAACTGAAATTGTTCCATTGCCCTGAAGTAAGATCTTTTTTAATGACTGCTTATCATCCATCCAGATTTGGAGGCTGCCATAAAGTATCTCAGCAAAGAAATGACATTTCATTTACAGAGAAACAAGCCTGGTGGGACAAACATGTCAGCTCGGAGCAATGGAACTTAGACTGCAAATGCGGCAGGGGGGAAGTAAAAAAAAAAAAAAAAAATTAATGTGCTGGTGATGCCTCTAATGAAACTCCATTTCATAGGACAGACAAATAAACCTCTTTTCTTGGGTCTGCAAGAGCTATGGTGATGTCACAGAATACAGGACAACAATAGTGACATGTTTTCTTGTAAATACCAGAGGAGAAGCGGTATAACTTACTCCACAGGACAGCTGTGATTTTTAAATAAGCGTTCGCCAGTGACTTTTACGAGAAAATGTGAGAGAAAGAAAAATTGTGATAAAATAAAGTTGACAGCTGACAGTGTGGGAATTGCAGCAAATTGGATAGTGCATTTTGGCAAATTGAAGCAGTTGCACATTTAATGCACCCAAACATTTCGATGTACCTTGAGACAATTACTGAACAGAAGAAAATCCTTGTGAGGAATTGTTTATTTCAGTTCTCACAGACTGCAAAATGTTGGCCTATTCGCATCATATAGTGATTCGTCTTCTATTGAAAAGTACCTGTCTGTGTGCATTTTGCAGACAAGTATCTCTTACATGGACTCTAAGATGCCAGTGATTGCCAAAATAAAGGGACAACTACCTGTAACGTCACATTGCTGTCACATTGTCGAGGGATCATTCTTCATAAAACTGTCTGATTATGCACTAGAGTGATATTTTCAGTTTCAGAGCTACTTGTCTGTTTCCCTGTAGATCCTCATGCCCTTAATCATCATGAAGTGCGCATTTTTATCCATACTTACCTCACAAGGTAAAATTTTCCTCGTACCTGGTGCACGTTTTAAACCTGCAATGTGGGAGACCCAGCAAATAATAATATTTTGTGTTTTAAATGTCTGAGTCCACTTGCTGAATAATTTGGACATTACTGAGTCACACACGTAATGTTTACATACGCAATCAAAATCCTGGCTACCACAACCACACGAAAAGCTTGTAAAGTGAGCTAGTAAAGTCATTGTCAAACTTCCTGGTTGTAAATCAACCTTTGTAAACCTGTTAAAACAGTCTTCATGAGATACCAAGTTTGTGTGTGTGCAGAAATTATTTGCAGTCATAAAGAAAATCTGAGTACAGACTCAAAGCAAAAAACTCATGTGAATTCAGAATGCAAAGTTCTCACGCTTTGTGTAAAACTGAGGTTACGAGTACAAATTCTGAAGTGTAAAAATTTTAACCTGCCTTTACAGCTGAATCTGACCGGCTGATGTCAGTGTCAAGCGGTCCAATCGGAGGGCAGGTACTGTAGCTCCATTCTTTTTGTCTTCACTGCAGGTCTTGAAAGATGTAGTAAATTTTGAAGATTGACTATGGTGCAGGCTCTTCAGCAACCTGGCTAGAACCAAGACTTGGAATTTTTCAGGAAGTATTCAGCTATAGGAGCTAGACGACAGAGCCAAATAAATGGGAGTGAATTGGCAACACTGGTTGTGTGCAGACGAATTAGACACTGTCGTTCCCTCTTTGCCCAAGTGTTTAACCCTAAAAGTGCTAATCAATGCTATAGTCACCCAAGGTGCAAAATATTTGAAGTAAATTTCAGATATCGGTTTTCAAAAGGTTTACAATTTTGTCCAATTTTAGTTGGCAGATTAGTTGGCAATGACCTTCAAAAGGGTTTATTGGTGTCCTTTTGAAGGTCATATTTCAATTAAATAGTGAATAATAACGAACTTTTGGAGGGAAAGGAGAGTAAAAAATTAAGCACTTTAAGGGTTAATAGCTCTGACAAAATTGAAGATTTTTTGCTTGCAAAAAAAAAATTGGCTGGTATACAGAGTAATTTGGCGAGCAGCAGGAGTGATAGCATTGTGAAGTTTGTAGCTTTCAGCATATTTTAGTGGCGCGGGAGAAGCAGGGCTGCGGGGACTGATAGCTTCCTGACGAACAAGAGACATTGCCAGAGTATCAGGTAATGTCACGTTGATCGTTTTAAAATTGTAATCACTCAGTTTGAAACGCTGGCCTAACTTAGCACGCGTAATTGTGTAATCAACAGATGCCACAGTCCTGGTGGCAGAGTCCTTTGCTGCTCTTACGTAGCATAAATTTCCCTTATGTTTTACCCGTTTTTTAAGGTTATCTGACATTGCATTAATGTTTTTGTTCGGCATACTTGTTACTTTCTTAGTCTGCCATATTGTCTGTTCGCTTGTTTAGTGGAAGAATGTATTTTTCTTTTTCTTTGGTTGGAGTAACTCTTTTTCTGTTTTCTTGTTTTTTATATTTTTACATTCAGTGTTCCTTCCCAAGCAGATGCCGCTGGTGTTTTTGGTTGGAACTGCAGTGGGACAAATAAAGGCTTTTCAGATCGCCTCCAAACTACACTTGACTCTATCACAAACTAATGTTGCTATTCGTAAAGAAAGAAATTGCGTACCCTGGTAACTAATGATTCAGGACCAGATCTTTACTGATTCTGAATTGATTTGTGCTAATTTTGGCCTGGATCCTGGCCAGAGTCACTTGATATCTAGGTCGCTGTGACCACTGACCAGTATGTAGTACAGACTCTAATTTGATGCGTGATTCAATGTGTTTATCTGTTCTGATTTTGAGGTATGGTTCTCTGTCCTTATTTTCTTCCTCGCTCTGCCTAGCCTAATGATACCTGGCTGCCAGTGCACAGTGCTCTACAGCAGCCCCGCTCATGGCCAGGCATAAATGAAATGTTTTCAGTGAAGTGCATTTATCACTCTCAAACTAATATGTACTGCATAAAGCTATTGTATGAAAGTTTTGTCTTTCATTTGATAACCTACGCGAAAACCTGTGCTTTAGTCATATTTTAATACCGGCACACTAAAAGGTCAGACCGCCCGCGCCGCCCTACATGTTAACGCGATAACTTCAGTAATATTTCAATTATAAATTCCAAGTTTTGCATATAAGTAAGTATCATAAAGAGGAAGAGCTGATTCGATTTTGGACAATTTACAATTTCTAGATTGGCCACCTGGGGCCAAAAACTGAAAAAAATCACTGTTTTTATCATATCTCTGGAAATATCTGTCCGATTGACCTCAAATCAAGTGCAAATGAAAAGTCATGACCTGAGGATGTGTCCCACGATGACATTATACCTGTTTGGTTCAAAATTTTGACACAATGTGGAGCTTTGTCACATAAAATTCACAATTTTTTCCATATCTTTGGAACTATTTGTCCAATTGACATAAAACTATGTGCAACTGCAAGGTCATGACCTCACAACGTGTCACATGACGACATCATACCTGTATGGTTCATTATTTTGCCACCAGGTGGCGCTTTGTGATGGAAAATTTCCATTTTGGCCATAACTTCAGAACCATTTGTCTAATTGACCTGAAATTAAGTTCAAATGAAAGTCTATTCAAGGACTATTCAAGGATTGGGGAATTGGAGGATTGGGGGCGTTTGGGGATATACCCCCAGGCGTCGCCTCCGACGGCGTAAGCCTAGTTTCATTAATGCAGCTGGTAAACTTCCATTTGGTCATTCCAAATAAAAAAAAAATAAACCAAATCTGAGAAAAGTTCCCAGCTGATTTTCATAGTTCAATAACTTCAGTATATTTAATGAATTCTTGCCAAATTTTACTCTGACATTGTGAATATTTGAGTTACATGCTCTGAAAGTTCACAGTGCTACGTTGGAATTTTGTTGCACATTCTTGGTGTCTCAATCTTATGCCAAATTCTGGATTTTCTCCAACAAGATTTTTTCTACAAACAACCTCAAGCTTCAATATCTAGGTGTTAAAATAAGATTGTGACACATAGAATGGGCATACAATGGAGCTTTTGCAACCTGTCAATCACATGCAGCGAAACAACCAATCACAACAAACAACAAACCAAGCCTTATCTTACAAAGGTCTCTCTTGGTAATACATGGACTGCTTGAATTGTCAAGGAGTTCTAAGTGCACAGACAATGAGTGCAGAACAGCAGTTAAGCACGTGTGAGAGATCTCTCAGAAACTCAGGGAGAGACAGGGAAAGCCAAGCAAGAGGCGGAGACAGGAACACGGGGACTGCTGAGGTTGAATTTGTAATAATAAGTTGAGGTGCAGCTTTACAATTTTACCAAAGTGCTCATTAGTTAGTTAGTAATGTACACATGGATTAGTTAGGTTAGAAGACTTTGATACAAAATATAAATGTTAGTATTATTAGTAATCTAGAAAAGCAAGGCGAAGGAAGTAAACGAGAATTGAAGTAACAACATGAAACACCAGAAACCATTGAAATCACCCGAAGCAGGTAAGCACACAGACTGGGAAGACGGACTGAACCAACTTGATCACAAGACAGGGTAAACAAGTGCAATGAAACTTAAAATGGTATGAACTGAAAAACGGAGAATACAAGTATCAAAAAGAATAAAGCAAAGAAATAACCATGAATATAAAGCATGAACTCAAAACAGAGAACCATGAAAGTTTTAGTATAGTTTGCTGGCATAAAATGCTCCCCATAACGCACACACACACACACACACACACACAAGTTGTGTTTTCATGTCTTGCGGGGACATTCCATAGACTTGCATTCACTCCCTAACCCCCTTCCCTGAACTTAACCCTCAGCAGTACATAACTAACCCTAACCTTAACCTAACCTTAATCTCACCCCAACCAAAACCTTAACCCCTAACCCTAAAGTAGCTCAATTTCTTCATGGGGACCTGAAAAAGTTCCCATAAGGATGAAGAAATATGGTAATCCATTACTTATGAAGACATTTTGTCCTCACATGGGTAGGTAAACACAGACCACTAACACACACACACACACACACACGCAAGTATAGACACAGGAAGGCGTGGGCAGTTCTTCAGTGAATGGCTAAGGTGCTTGGCTGGCATCTGGAAGGTTGGTGGAAAACCCAATCCCCAATGTTGCCACATTAAGATGACTGAGGCAGTCCAGGCCTTGAGGAAGGTCCTCAGCACTAGATTGTGCTTGGGATTGGCACTTGCCAAGGGTAATGGATAGAAATGGCACCTAAATTCCTAATGTAATGTGTATAGTGAGCACTATAATTCATTGAACAGTGACACATTTGTTGACATTTTGGTTCTGTTGGTGGAGTCAATCACTGGATCAGAATGTTATTGAACATGCATTTTACGTGCTGAAGAGGAAAATAAAGGCAAATTCTAATCTCAAAACCAACAAAAACTGGATGGCTGCATTTCAGGCTTGGCACAGCATCACCAGGGCAGATACTCTGTGTCTAAGTGATGTGTCTAGTTTTCTGACACACTGAGACGCACCGAGATGTCTGTTTTCAAAAACATATTCACTTATTTCGGCTTATAATATGACAACGCAAAGATATACCCACGAATAAGCCCTTCAACTTCTGGAAAGCGATGATGGGGAGTCTACTAGTGAAAGTTCTTACAGATGATGAGCAGCCTAATCAAGAGGGGCTTAATACAGCTGAGCTCACATGAAAAACAGAAGAAAAAAAAAAAACATAATTAACAGAGTAAATTTGTAAATCCTGCTACCAAACAGATCGAACACAGCTTAGGATGAAGGGAAGATGGACCACTTTGGCATGTGCAGGTCTGTTTCCTCTGCAGGGAAGTGTTCTTTCATGCTTCTAGGCAAATCTGCCACTATCATAGCAATCCACTAAAGTGTAAGTACACATGGATATTTAAGAGAATGGGAAATGGCACTCTGGTTGGTAAATTTTAATTTGACGCCGAAAACACAGCCATGATTAATTAGGAAACTACGGACAACCTGTAATGTACCGATCAGGACCCAGTCGCGAGAACCAGGAAATGCAGTAGAGCTTGTTTTATTGGTAATGGGGGGTAACCCCCGCAGAGCAGGAAGCAACAGTACAGAGTCCACAATCCAAAAGTCAAAATCCAGTTGGGCAAAAATAGAATCAAAAACCAGGGCAGCAATCACAGTAATCGTAGTCGGACAGAAATGGGTCTGACACACAGCAATCGTTCTATCAGAGAAGCAAGCCAGAATCCACAGAACGTAATCTGAATCGTTACCAGGGCAGCAAACAGATCTCGTAGTCGGGCAGAAAAATGGTCAAAACACACAGATGCAACAATAATCCAAAATCACAAAGGCAAAAATCGAAGGTCGGGCAATCCAGTCAGAAAGATAAATCACTATGAATCAAGGCGAGAAACAAACGTGGCATAGGAAGAACGATCTGACAACTGGAAGTGACTAAACAGACATCTTAAATACACATCCGGGTGAAACACATGACCAGGGAGAACAGCTGCAATCCATGATACAATAATCAGGAGTGACACATGAGGAATAATCTGATTATATGACTTTGGCAAATGCCAAAACGCAGACAGGGATCACAAGACAATCCTATGAACAAACAACAGCTCCGGTTAAGGAGTACTAACAGTGCATAGTCTCAAGAAAAGGAAAGCATGAGATATAAGTGGAAATTCACAGAAGCTGCAACAGAGATAGGCGAGAGGGCAGAGATTAGAATTGGGCGATTGCTGAGAGATCGTTAGTCAATTAGTATGTGCAGCTATAAAATCCCAAGTGCATGTTAGTAAGTTAGTAAAAATATACAATGTTAATGTTGGTTAGTAATTATCGAAAACAACAAACTGTTAGTATTTTTTAGCAGATAGTAAAAGAGAGGGGAAGGAAGCACATGAGATAATGAAGGAAGATTGAAAACCCAGAAACCAATAAATTACCCGAATGAGTGGCACGCAAGACTAGGGACTGCGGGCAAAGACCGACACAAGACAAGACAGGGTAGACGTGGTGCAATACATGGAAATGAAAACATGGCATGGAAACTTAAATGATCGAAACATGAAAAATAATAAGCAAGAAATCTAAACTACCAAAAACACAATACACAATCCTAAGAATGGTCAGACAGGCAGTGGTCACTAAACACAAGAATCCTAAGCATGGCAGAGCCAGGCACAGAACTTAAACATGAAAACATGACAAGCAGAAAATCTGAATCAAAACACAACCCCTGAGTACAGCCATGCATCTTACGTTGGTTTCATGGTTTCTGTCGTTAAAGTAGCAAATATGAATTTGGACGCACGCAAATGCACGGGAGGGGGTGGGGGGGTGGGGGGGTGGGGGGGGGGCATTAGACAGCCAATACAGTCAAATATTGTGCTGAGTCAGAAACTACATATTGCTCGTAAGGGTGAAGACTCAAAATTCTTACGGCAAAGGCTATTTATGGTGGAAAAAAATCTTTTTGCGAAACTTGAGTAATGCTGACAAAAGTCAGTCTGGAAGAACCATTAAGCAGAATTTTTCTAATGTTGTCATATGTGGACCTTGAGAGTGCGCTATGGTTATCGTGGTAAAAAAATAAGAATGTTTAGTCTATTCACAAAATAGGGAGACACCTTTATTCAAGGGTACCCAGCTTTAAATGTAATGTGAATAATGCTGGAATTACCCATTGGAAAACCATGCAGCAGTTTGACGTGGAACACAGGAAATTTGCTGTCTCCAAAGTTGTTTTGTTGAAACAAGCGTCACCATTACCTAGAGAACACTTGAACAATTTTAATTTCTGGTAATATTGTCATTATAATTGGACCTGCAATGGGTGAGGTTTCTGGCTGTGGCTTTATAATTTTCCTGAGGCTTGGTCATAGTGTCACATGGCCAGAAAAAAGAGCATGTTTTTCCACAAAACAAAAACTTACTTCCAGCGTTGTTCCTCAATTCGGGGTATGTTAACTGTAATTGAGATTCACTCATTCTGTAAGACTCTGAAATTTGCACATTGGAAAAGTAATCTCCTGAGTGTCACCTTTCAGAAGAGACCATGATCATGCTTGTAGTCAAAGGGGCTCTAGAACGGGTCACAATTTAGTTTGGGTGGAAATTTGCAGAAAACTGGAGTGCAAGATAAGTGCTAAGAGCTGACGGTCTGCATTTCAAAAACATTGTCTTTCTATCCCTTAAGGCTCAAAGTACTTGAGTACCGAAACAAAAAAAAAAGAAGAAAGAAAAGTCACCTTCCAATTCATCTTGGCGCTCGCTGTATTAGGGGAGAACTATGTATTCCAACAAGCACACATGGGCATATAGGGTCTCTCTCTCTGTCTCTCTCTTCCTTTCTATACACAGACTCACAAACACACACGCACGCGCACGTGCACACACACATTGCAAGTTTCCTCATTGAATTTTGATGGGTATATGGCAGAATGCGGTATAGTTGTCTGAGAAACTGTCACGGCTTTAATGCATTTTTTCGCTGGCACACAAATGAAATCATTTGCCCTGTTTCTCTCTGTCATTCTTAACATAGGGAAAGATGACAAGCTGTCAGAGCTTAAATCTAAACATTACCCCCTTGGTATCTGAGGCTTTACTCAGTTAATTATTTGACTGTTAAGACAGCAGAAGAGGGCACCTGAGCTCTCCCCTCTCACTGAGGAAGAGAGTCAGTCTGTCCCCCATTTCCCCTCATCTTAGCTGCTTCTCAAAACCCAAATTGTCAAGAGAATTCCAGGACACCTTTAATTATGCAGATGGAAAAGGTAGAGCCTGTCTTTCCCTCTCTCCCTCTGCCACACACACGCACACACACACACACACACATCAAACACATGCACCCAAGTGCTATTCCTATTTCAGTTTCACTCCCACTCTCATTCTTCATCTCATCTTTTGTCCTCACGTCCAAAACTTGGAGATTTTTTTTTCTTGTGCTCATGGGAATTTTAATTCTGCAGATGTTGGCAAGTATGTGCTTTTTGAACACAACTGTCTAACACTTTGCACTCACAAATTCACGTATATAGTAGTGCTTCGTGTGCTATATAGTCTGTTTGCTTTTTATTTTTGTTTGGGAGCCTTTCACATTTTGTTCCTGGAGCAAGCTTTCCTCCTGATCTGCAGAAGCAGCAGAATGGATCCTGTTACTGTAGATTAGGCTTGCTGGAGTAAGCAAGCTGATGGAAGCATCAGACCCAGGCATCAGTCAACTGATCTCTGGACTAGTGACAGGACAATTAAAGCTCACATCAATACTGCGTGTAATTCATAGCTATTCTTATTAAAAATTAATCAGGAAAATCTGTGATTACATCTGTCAGACAACTGCAGAACTGTCAGACAAAACCCTTCCTCTTCCCGAGCACCCCATCCTGCATGTACCCACCTCCGGTGACTGCAATTTCCCCATTTAGATGGCCCATCTCATGGGAATTGTAGTCTCCCCCGACATTGGTTTTGTAGGTTGTAGGGTTCTTTTATTTCAGTATTTTCCGTGAGTGCCTGTTATGGAAGCAGTTAATGTACATCATAAACCAGAGGAGTTAATATGCTGCCCAGTCTTCCTTATAAATCCTACATCATCCAGGTTTGTGTCCCCTTAGCCCAGATTCAATCTCGCTGCATTACGCTTTGCCTCTGAGAAATGAAGTTTTAATGTGTTTTGTTGTTTACGTAGCAACATTGCGCTTTGTGAAAAACAAAAGTCATTTCTGAAAATTGCATGGAAGTGTGTCTATAGCAGATCACTGTTGTTGCGTTTTTTTGTGCTGGTGAAACACTCCCAACTGTGAGGTTACTATCTGTCCTTCTCCCTCCCAAAAAAAAAACAAAAAAACAACAAATATCAAGAGAAAAGCACAGCTATCAGGCTGCAGTCCTTTCCCTTTCCCAGAGGTTTTAATCTGATTAGAGGGGAAGCGAAGCAGGTTTTCGGCCTTATCATCAGAAGCCTGTAATGCCATCCTCCCTGTTCGGTAATTAGCATTAAAGCCTGTCGCGGTGAGATGCGCGGAGATGTGCTGAAGCTGGTTTTCCCTTTGACGAATGCGTTTGAGCAGATTGAGTAATCTTCCTTTTGCAAGGGCGGCAAACAGTGTCTGGACTGTCATGGCGTTTGTTGACGGTATTGAATTTCAAGGTTATCCCTGAAGCCCATGCCATGTGAAGATGGCCTGTCTTAATGCTGTTTAAAAAGGGGGTGCCCAGGTAGTGCATGAAACAGAGGGGTTCAGAGCATTATATTAGAGAAGAGGGACATTTGTGCTCTGAAGATCTTGATTGTGGGCTGAAAGCCCCAAAATGAAGTGAACATGGGACATATTTTGTAATTGCACTCCAGATGCCTTAGATCAAGGCTAACCCTGCTTGTGATAGCATATTTTCCCTCATTGTTTTAAATCTCCATCTCCTTGTTCATGAGCGAGAGAGTTAAAGCGAAAGAACGAGACAGATTGGTGCGTGTGAAAGAGAGAGAGGGAGACGTAAGAGGGGAAAGAAATTCAAAATAAATGCAAATCTCCTCATTAATGCATTTTTAAAGACTAAATAAGCATTTTACTGTAATCAAACTGGGTAGGATGCTGCTATTGTGAATGAAAATGTTTATGAAATGGGTCGGTGTGAACTTTAATGGTGTGGAACTCTATGCTTGGTTGTTGAGGCCCTGTAGAGCAGTGGTTGTGAGACGGAGGTTCGTTGGTCCCTAAGGGTCTGCAGCACTCAGCCAGGGGGTGCAGGGAAAGTTTATGATTCAATTCATTCTGGTTTTGATAAATATATCTATATACCCTTTGCGGCATATCTCATTTTAACAGCAAAGCAAGATATGGTATGTTTTATGCAATAAGGTGATATTAAGAGAGGCTAACCCATCTAATGTATCATCCCCATTTCCTTTGACCACTTCAGCACCTTTGCATTTCTGTAACAATGACATCAGTCTGGTGGTGTATTCATGTGCTCCTAAGAACTAGAGATTTGCGGCGTTACACCGTATTTGGTGCTTCTGTGATCTGCAGTGTTGGACTAAGTGTTCAGATCGTTTATTGGGCCGTGACTGCAATGTTAACAATAACAAAAAAGCTGACTCATACATTGACTCGGGTATTAATCATTTTATTTGTTACATTTATATAAAACATTAGTCACAGCCAGATTTTTTCCAAATTTAGAACATTAATTTTAGCTCTTTTAGCTGGTAATATTTTTACACACATGGGATTTTAAAAGCAGGATTTTCACTTGAAAAGAATTTTTTTTTTTTAATTTATTTTTACATTATGGTATTGATGATTGTACTTGTATATAAAAGATCTGAATACCTCTTCCTATCACTGTAGGTCTCAGAATCTGGTGGGTCTGTTACAGTGTAACTTTGGCACCAGATCATTTAAATGGGGCCACCCCCCCGATCTCAATGAATTTTCTCAAATCTTCCATCAAAGTTGGACTTCATGTCCCCCACTTGGAGCTTCAATACAAAATGAATGAATGAATGGATGAATGGAAAAATAAATAAATGGCAGAGTAACATTTAGGCCACATGTAGCGGATGCTTCCTCAACAATTGACAGACAATTGAGGTTGTATCGTAAAATGAACAGTGCAATCACGAAGATCAAGATTTGTGGCGTATCTAGACAATGATTTATTTTATCAGGGTGAAATGAAACATAGAAATAGTTTTGTGTTGGTGGAAAGCAGACATAGGGAGTCGGGGACATGCTTTTACAAGCTAATTACTTGGCAAGTATCATGGAAATTTGTAAATTTACTATGTTCCAAATTAAGCAAAAAAATAGTCAGTAGATGGCCTATGATATTGCCTCAGAACTGTGATGGACTAGATTTCCTCTTGATGACTCATTGATGCAAGATCATACACACTGGGAGTGAAGCTAGTGCTTTTAATTGGGATCACGTAGGCCTCCTCAATGCACACGTGCGTTTGCCATTTCTAAATGTGTAGACCAATAATTGGTTATTGGTAACTTGACAAAAATATCTCCTTCCAATCCGTTGACATAATCATTCTGCACACAATGATGTTCCAAGCAGTGGGGAAACAAAATGAATGAATGGGGCAATACAATTCTACTTATCGTAGTCAAGTTGAATGGCTTCATACTGCATTTGACTCCCGAGCCTTATGCTGCAACCTCTGCAACAACGACCGGCTATGCATCAGGATAAGTTGTCATTCCTTGCTTGTTTATTTTGAATTTGCCATGTATGGAATTGACAGTATTTCATAAACATGGTGCATAGTATGGGGTGCTAAACAAACAAACAAAAAAAACATGCTCCCCAATAGTACACAGAATTGGTAAACAGTAGGCCTTTCAAATTGCTCAAAAAACCAACCAACACCTGCTAATATCTGGCTTTTGTTTTCACTGTGAAAGGATACAATAGGCTTTCATTCCTGGGTCAGATGTCTTTGCAGTAGTTGCAGGTATCCAGCTCCTATTGGCAGTGATGTAAGCATGATTCTGGGGTGTACGCGCTAATTTTCGCCCTTTTTTCCGTGATGCTATGATGTGGTTGCGAAGTGCAAGAGTTTGGTGTGCAAATTTCCAGGCAGGAAGATTATTCATTTTTTTGAGAACAATGTGCAACAGTGATTTTGTTCTCTGTATCATGCTAGATGCAACACTAGCTGGATAGGTGCAATATGTAAGAGGGCTTCTCCAGATAATGCTTTCTGTTTGCTAACCCTGTTTTCCTGAGTGTTCATGACGATGGAAAAATACAGAGGCAAACTCTTGTACCGGCGATGGGAAAGGAGGTATTCGCCCATTTTTAGTGGGCTTACCTATCTTTTAAAAACCCAGCATTTATGCTCTAATTTTGGCGTATAAAGTTTTACAAGTGTAAAAAGAAAAAAAATGAAGCTTGGAGAAATCTTGATCTACAATGACACAACCTTGATTTTTATGCGCTCCTCACCTGATGAGCATGAAAGGAATGTTTGGCTTGTTCTTTCGAAGTCAACACACAGTGTCGTACAATCATGTTCTCAGCCTCCACTGTGCCTTTGGCAAGCCATTTTAACATCTGATGATTAGAGCGGATATGTATTGCAGATATTTCTGATTCAGTTTTTCCTTGCTATAAAGAACATTTCAGAAACCTAAGATGACATTCTATTAATACACAATAGTCATTTCAGATATCCACTACATAATTTTTCCTTGGGCAAATGTGTATTTGGCTTTCGATATCAGATATTCAAAATTGCATCGTTATTATCCCTGCCACGAAGTGGAGCGGATGATATTGCAATAGAGCTTGCCCCTCTGCCCGTCTGTCTGTACGTCCAGATAGATACTGATACTTTTTTTTCCAGAAATTAGTTTGCCAACATGAGTGAAATTTCGCTTGTGTATGCTGCCAGTCATGACCTACATTGGGTTTGAAAATGGGATTTTATGGTGGCTGGGCATATTGATGAAATGTCGTCTTGTCGATGAAGAATTAACATTCTGGATATGTGCAGTAAATATGTATGATTCAATTGCTAATGATCATAATTTTAATTTCAGGAATCCAAAATGAGATATATCTTCACAGATATCCATAATGATATATATATATATATATATATATATATATATATATATATATATATCATTAGACCACACCTGGAGTATTGTGTACGGTTCTGGGGACCATACTTTAAGAGTGATATAGAGGCTCTGGAGAAAGTTCAGAGAAGAACCACTAAGCTTATTCCAGGTATAAAAGATGAAAGCTACGAGAAGAGGCTGAAAATCCTTTATCTCTTTAGTTTTAGGAAAAGGAGACTCAGGGGTAATTTGATTGAGGTCTTTAAATATGTTAAAGGGATTAACAAAGTGAATCTTCAGCCAAGTGTTGTTAGTAGAACTCGGGGTCACAAATGGAAGTTGACCAAAGGTAAATTTAGCACTGATATTCGGAAATATTTCTTCACCCAAAGAGTAATTTGAATGTGGAATAGCTTACCTGACCATATTGTTGAGGCAGAGACCTTGGGGGTTTTCAAGAGCAGGCTTGACCTAAAGCTAGATACCATTGAGATATTTAGTATCTGAAGGGATATATTCACAATAGTATAAAGAAACTTGCAAGCTTAGTTGGGCGGAAAGGCCTGTTCTTGCCATTCGTGTTATGTTATATATTTTTTAATGTAAAAATGCTTCTCCAGATGTCTAAAATTATAATTATTACTGGAAAAAAAATACAATCACTGGTATTAACAACTGTATTGTACTTCTTAAGGATATATAAATTGCTTTGAGTTGAGTTTGTCTTGAAAAAAATTTTTCACTGGTAAGAATGTTAGTTTTTATGGATTATTTCAATTACTCCTCTGGCTATAAGAATGCAGTTTTGTTAAGGAGACATTCTATGATGGATATAGCATCTAAAACATACAACGTAATTACAGATGGGAGTGTGGTTCAGTTTAATGTCAAAACACGGTGCCATACATGCCTGCTTCAGCAAAGCTAGTCCCCCTCACCCACTTCCTGCAGCGTTAAATGCATCCTGCTCCCCCAGCATCATAATGCAGGTAGATGCTTCTGATACTACATGTCAATATGTAATAGTTTCCTAGTTGTAGTCAAAATGAATTTTATAATCAGTCATTATTTTTAATTCAATTGCAGCTCTTTAGCTGAAGTTCGCTACTGCTTCTACTTGATATCTCTCTTGCTGTGGAAATGGTGGATAGGATTGTGAAATGAACTGCATTTAATGTACTGGATGCTTGTACAATCCGAACTCAGAAGAAGTTGGGACGGCATGAAAAGTACACAAAAAACAGAAAGTGGTGATTTATAAATTCACTTTAACTTGTATTTCATTGCTGACAGTTTCAGGATAGTTTATTGAATGTTTTATCTGGTTAACTTCATTTCATTTGAAAATAAATATCCATTCCTGCCATTCAGAACTTTACCGCATTCCAAAAAAAGTTAGGTTTAGGGCAATTTAGGCCCAGCAGCAAGGTAAAAAATTAGAAAAATGATGTCATGAGAAAGGGATGAATATGTTCTTTTAAATTTGTCTTCTAAAACACCCTGGGAGAAATGTCAGATAGAACAGTAGCGAGTAAGGAAGCACATGGTGGAACAAGTTCCTGGAACTATTTAATGGGGTTAAGGGCCTTGATCAAGGGCGGAGTTCCTTGCAACTAGCTTTCACTAAATCAGGTCAGAATCTCACTTTTCAAAAAGAAAATTTGACATACTTATACAATCACAATTATTTGAAATTGTTGCATTTAGCTACTGTTGTTTGTTAACTTTACTGAAAACAACTATGTTTATGGTCCAATATGTCATATAGTAAGTGCATGCTTAATGAAAGGTGTTTTTCCCTCTGACTGGAAAGAAGGTGAAATGATTCCATTATCTAAAGATGGCAGACTAGCACTCACTGGGAAGAACAGTAGACCTATCACTATTCTCCCAGTTCTTAGTAAACTGATGGAGAGAATAGTCCACTCACAAATACATTATTACTTTGACTGTAATGGCTTTAACACAGATTTCCAACATGCTTACAGACATAACCATTGAACTTAACCATTCAACTTGTTCCGCCCTTACAGTAATGACAGATGACTGGCTCAAGGAAATGGATAACTCTAAGATGACTGGTGCAGTATTACTTGATTTTGGTGCGGCATTTGATGTCATAGATTACAATCCACTCATCGGTATACTAGAATGATATGGATTTATTCCAACCACCATCCAATTCATGAAGAGTTATCTCACAAGTAGGACGCAAAGGGTTTATGACACTGGCAGCTGGTCTCACTCTAAGGTTTTGGACGCAAGGGAGCTGCCTTGGACACTCTTATTTGCCACCTTCACAAATGATTTACCATTATTTTTGTGCAAAGCAACTGTACAAATGTATGCTGATGACACCACATTGTATTATGCTGCAAAAACTGTCAGTGAACTGGACAATGTTTTATCAGCTGAGTTAAGTATGGTTTTTGACTGGATCAAATTAAATAAGTTGGTACTGAACATCTTGAAAACCAAATCAATTATGTTGGGATCGAGTCATAAACTGTCATCTACACCAAAGATGCGTTCGAACTTGTCTGGGGAACCTATAGAACAGGTAGATAAAGTTAATTTACCGGGCACAATAATTGATAGTCAGCTGTCATGGGCAGAATACATTGATACCATAGTGGAGAAGATGGGTTGTGGCGTCTCCATGGTGAGGAAATGCCTTTCTTATGTCCCTACACACATTGTGGGACAGGTGGCTCAATCTTTAATTTGCATGGTCCTCTGCATCTAAAGGTCAACTAAAGAAATTACAAACTGCCCAGAACAGAGCTGCCAGGTTAGTATAACACTGTCCCATAAGAACAAACACTATTAGTATGCACTGTCAACTCTCATGGTTAACGGTAGAGAACAGGCTGATTTTCAGTACGACTACATTTTTCAGAAACATTGTCTTTTCTTCTATAAAACCAAATTGTCAGATGTGATCAGGTTCTTTCTCATTTGACTAGGTCAGCCGATGATGGCCAGATGATGTGACCACGTCCAAAATCAAATGCTTTTAAGAGAACAGTTATTTATCATGCCATCAATCATTGGAAGAATTGCCCATTGAAGATAGGTAAACTGAATTGCGAAGTATCTTTCAAGTACCATCTGAAAATCCACTTTTTAAATTTGTGAGTAGGGAATAGACATATTTACTTATAAATGTAATAATGAATGTCATTCACATGAATATAATTACTTATTCTGAATAATTTATGATGATGTTTATAATGATGTCTACAATGTTTTACCGCTTTCACATTATCTTTGTTAAGTGATTTTTTTGTTGTGGACCCCAGGAAGACTAGCTCGTCCCACCTTAGTGACAGCTAATGGGGATCCTTTTAACAATAAACAAGAAACAACTGAGAAATAAAACACATATATTGCATATTTTCTATCGGTAAATGTGTTATACTCTTAAATTAAGAGTCTTAATGAATCTGAAGCTGTTTCTACTTTGCACTGTTGCCAATGTTTGTTGGAAGGCTCCATTCACGGATCTCTTGTAACAAACGCCTTTATATACTTTGTAGATTCATTTTTTCCTAGTAAAACTTATGTGTCAAATTGTCGGAAATGCCAGAACAAATCCATGCTAAAGATAGGTACCAATTTGCCAAAACATTAAAATCATTCACAGATGAAACAATCAAGTTTGATTATGTCATAAGGATAGCGCATGACATGGTCTGCAGTCAACCGTAGATGGTAGGTAAACAGTTGGTTCATATAGTCATTTAATTCGATGTGCAAAGAATGGGTCCTAACTAACATTGACGAAGGCCAAATAGTTATGGACAGAGCATCTCCAGAGCAGCAAGCGTTTGGATGCTCCCAGTCAGCAAGTACTAGGGTACTAGAGTACTAAGGATGCAAATTGCAAGCTCCTCCCTTAATCGATCATTGGTGAAATTACTTTATTTTTCGCAGCAGCATATTACGTATTTTCCAACAGTATTTCCTCTGCTGTCATCTTGCCCTCAGTTGGCGGCTCATTGAAATAGTCCTCGGACAGCTACTGGAACGTAATAGGAAACTGTAGCTGTTTATATTTCAGATCCATGTTTTGATAGGTCGATTAAACCCCACATGATCAGGCCAAAGTCTCCAATTACCACCAATTAGTCGATCAGTGATTAATTGTTATCATCCCTAGTGAGTACAAACTGAGAGTGAACCAAGGGCAGACAAACCATGAACCAGTGACAGAGCATCGAGTACTCTATGCTCATCGCAGTACCAGGGCAATGAAAGCTATCCCATCTGGCCTAAACTAATAGAAGGGCTGCACAATTTACAGAGAATTGTAATTATACTTGAGGAATGCTTTACAACACATAGTGCATCAACACGTTTAGTGCTTGTAGCTGCAAGCCTGTCAGAGTGCCCATTCTAAACTCAGTCCAGAGCTGAAAGAGCCTGCAATGAGTTCAAGAGCATCAGAAATGGACCTTGGGGCAATTTAATAAGGTTGCCTGGTCCAATGAGTCCTGTTGTCTTTTACATCATCTGAATCGGCTGGATATATGCGAGACGGCACCAGGATCCACTGTGGGAAGAAGACAAGCTGACGGAGGGCAAGTGTTACCCTGGAAAAAGGTTGTGCTGGGAAACTCTGGGTCTAGGAATTAAAATGGACGTTAGTTGTAGGGAGCTGTTTTGACACGAGGGCGACCTACACGATGTCAGTAAATAATAACTAAGACTGCGGCGTATTTTGTGGCATATTTTTTTTTTGTCGAGTAACAGGAGGTTAATTTTTTTTCAACTGACAGAGGGAAATATAAAATACCTTGACAATGTCATGAGATCTGCTGTCTGTTTATTAAAAGACGGGGATTTTTTTTTGTGATGGGTGGTTCGTCAAGCTAAACCTTTAGGCCTGAGTGCAATGACAGTCCAGACTCTCCCACTGATAACACCAGCCATTCGTAAACCCTACAATTGATTTTGGGTGAGATCATCATTTGAGAGACTGTTATTTAATATTTTATCACATTTTAAGCCTAATATAGAGGCATTTGTACAGTGATTTAAAATTAAATGTCTCTTCAATTAAAGGTCAAAAATAAATGGTAAGTATCATATCTCCACATGGCGGGGCCCCCCTCCCCACCTTTCCATATCGAACCTCAGGCCTGCCTCTGGACCTCAAAATTTTATGCTCTTGTTTGCGCCCCTGTCCAGTGTAAATTTTTGACCAAGTTCTATATGGAATTTTTTCAACATGCTGCCAACCCATGTTTGCCCTTTAGCCAAATGACATATTAGCATTTAGCTGCCAGAATCATATGGCACTTTGGTTGCTGTTTAACCCTCTCCGGCCCAATTTATAATTTTGAGATTTGAAAAATCTTTCATTCATGGAGAAAAGTTCTCATACGCTAGTGGCTGCTGGTGGAACTAACATTGTATTTTTTTGCAATACTGAGCTGGAAGGCTAACTTTATCAAACCATTTCCCATGTGGTCTTCATATTTTATAATCAGTCATCAACTGATATACTGTTGCAAATTTGCAACATGAGCCAACATGAGAGGGTTAATGTTCCCTGATTTAGCCTATTCCACAACCTGTTTTCATAAGACTAACTGAGGTCTGGTTAGAAATTTCAGGAATAGCTATTTGTTTGCATCGTATGCAAATTGAAAAGCCAAGATAATTTCGCATTGCTTCATCAGCCTGACTCTAATTAATTTATGAAAATTAACTGATTACGTATTTGTGTGCTCTGTGTGCACTCCCTAATTGGCATTGTGGTAATCCTCTTTGCTTGAGCTCCTATATAGCTGATGCCATTGAGTGTGGATTCTGACTGCATTGCTGATTCCTGGGGCTTGCACTCCATCCTCTCTGCGCCTCACAGACTCCTTGTGCATGGAATTAAGTTCATAGTGCAGCACACCGGATTATGACTGGTCACAACTGAGGTCTGGAAAAAGAAACATAGTCAGAAGCTACCATTTGCAGCCCATCGGTTATTGAATTGAAGTAGATATTTTTGACCAGCATGAGCCCACTTAATCAACTGACATTAAAGTTATTACATGTGGAACTACTCATACATGTTGAATAAAGGCTATCTGGAGGTCATTTTAAGAACGTATTTCATATAGATTGGTACTGCGTTCTTTGTTTTGGAAGCTTTATTTTTTAAGTGGAGCAGGCTGTTCTGATTTCGCAGCATTATTTGTTTGAGTTTATATCCAAATACTAAACTGCTTGTAACTCAGATCTTGCTGGAACTTCTTATTTATTTTTGGATTTTCAGCACTGTTTAATTTTATGATCCCCTTTATAGTGATCAGTCACTGTTTAATTTTTTGTAGTCTTTAGCAACAATGTTGAACATGCCCCTTCGTCAATTTTTATTCCAGTCTATGGCTCCCGGCATCATTAATCTTAAAAATTTTGACAATGAATAAATCCACTCCTGCTACTTCTTGTGTGCCGCTCCTCTGGCTGTCGGTTTCAGTATGCTGCTCTTCAGTTGTGCTCTGGGACACAAAATGCAATTTTAATGCTCACTTGATATATGGATACACTCACAGAGCGGAGCCTCTTTAGGGCTGGACTTGGTGAGGAAACAGGAAGTGTTGTCCTCCTGCAGCCTTTTATGTTCATATCCTTCGCTGAGACTTGAGGATGTGAAAATGGGCCAATTTTCAATGTTCCCAGGACATAGTAATTTACGCTTTTAGCCTGGGTGCGTGAACTCTGTGAAGGAGTGGGGAGTGTTTTGTGTTTGCTTCAGGAGGCTGAGGGGCCATTTAGCATTCATCTTATTTTGAGGAGAGGATTTGTGCGGCAGGGAGGCTTTGGTTTTGGGCCGCTGGTTTATGACTGGTGGGCAGGTGAGGTGAGCAGGTGGGGGGAATATTTTATTGAAGGGGTAGCTGAGGTAACAGGGGTAGGAGGAAGCCAGTATGGACAAGCAGGAAATCAGTTCAGTGAGGGGGGTGAAGTCCAATGCAAGGTGATTAGGAATCCATTAAAAATGATGTCCTGTCCTTCAGCCTCTCTCATGCACTATCTCTTGCATCCGCCACAGGCCAAAAGTGTTAACTGCAGTCCTGGCTGAACATGGACAAGGCTATGAATCACAATTCACTGGCACCAGCTTTCTCTGCACTGACTTCATCGGATATACTGATTGGTTTATTTTTCAAAGGAATATGCTCCCAGTGTCATTAAGTGACTCAAGTGGAAGTGGCAAATAGTTGGGTAGCACTAGAGAGGAGATTATGTCATAACCTTATCAATCAATCAAATTACCCACCCCCACCAAACCCTCTCTGAGGGATTTGTTAATTACTGTTGGGAAGAATTGGCAATTAGTCGAGAACTAAGGGTGCAAAAGGCTATCAAAGCTGAACATTGACTGATTTTACTGTGTATGAAAGACCTCTCGTGCCCTTTGTCTTTGAGTCTTCTCTCTCAAGTGGAAAATGAGATAGCGTACATGTTAAGGAGGTTAATAAAAGCCAGGACATTGGCATAGTATTACATATAATTATTATTGTTATTATTGTGGAATAGTTGAATTTAGAATTTTAGCTGGCTAACATTTACTGTATGCATGGTATTCATATAATGCAATTGTTTCACGTCTGAGACTATGTGTAAGGCTCTCACTGTAATCATAATTGCTTCTGTCCCATTTTGGTGATAAAAAAGCACTTCGCCTGGATTTGTCAGTTAAATGACGATTGCGGGACGCAAACCCACGGGAAAAGTCGATTGAGAGTTTTTCTGTTTTGCACGAGTTTAATTTAAAGCCATTTTCTTTCCATGAGATAATTATGTTTTTTAATTAAAATCCTGTGATATATTTTATTTTATCGTCGGAATATCTTATCTTTCACATTCAGTAGATGGCTTTGGAAGAGTATGAGAAGCAGTTTAAAGGTAGAAAAACCTTTATCTTTGTAAAACGAATGGACGATGTAGGAGTAGCATTGAAGCTATTTTACAGCATGCTTTTATATGCTGATTGTAACATGACAGGTGGAGGATAAAAATATTGTTGCTCAAAGGGGAACAAGCAAATCAAAATGCGGGTAATAATGATAATAATAATAATAATTATTATTATTATTATTATTATTATTATTATTATCATTGTTATCAAGGAAGTAAAAGGAACAGAAGAGAAACAGTCACTTAGGCATACATTTCTGAAATATTTTGAGCACTATGCAGTAAGACTAGAATGATTCCAGTCCAATTGAACCTGCAATTATACTTTCACTGTTCCTCTTTTGATGGAAATAAAAGCTGAATATCCATATTTGCTTATTCACGGAGAGAATTTTCTTGCGCTCATCTTCCTTTTTAATGTTTGCACTGAAACAGCAGAAGCTTTTTGCTTTCAACCAGAAACTTGCTTGGACACTTAATTTTATTTATACTTTGCAGGGTTTCCATTATTGCTTTTAAGCCTTGCAGTAGCCTAGCCCTGACATTCTCTGTTATCAGGGGGAGTGTTTAGGCCAAATGGACCCAGCTGGATTGATGTGAAAAGTCAAATAAGCACTTGTCGCACAAATAATGACCTTCTTTGATAAGGTTATTTTAGTAGGAGGACAGTGAGAAGGCTATGTATCCATAGTGACAATGAATTTCTTTCCTAGCTGGAATATTCTACAACACAAACTGTGCAGTATGGACTGGCTTTTCACCTAGTTATTGTTTTTTTGCCCAGAATTTTCATTATGGAACAAACAGACTTATATTTTTGGATTGATTAATCAGTACTGTGAATATTTTTCTTTAAAGGTCATTCATTAAATACTTTTCTAAATTTCTTGATGGAAGGCCAAATGAACACTGATTGTTGTTGGATTGTGAAAGCTTTGACGTTTCAATTTGCATACACTTACATTTTTTTCTAAATTGTATTTTCTGGGTTTATAAGGCCTTTAAAGGGATTTTAGGTTTTCATTTTCTGTCTAGGGAGAAATTATAACCCATTATATTCCCCAGGTTTTAAACTGCAGATCAGAAAAGAATAATTTCTGTATTCATTCTGCATTTATGGGAAAGCAAAAATACTATAGAAGAGGGATTGATGCTTAATGATGACTCATTAATTCCTGCTGAATTTTTAATGGCCGTCTTTCCTGGACTTCTGGAGCGACCCATGTGACCTAGTCTAAAACACAGTAAACAGCAGATAAACAATAAAAATTGCTACATTCATCATAACTATAAAAACCATTTGCTTAACGCAGGATGTAGTTTTTGTTTTGTTAACACCAGCGCATGAATAGAACCCAAAAAAGTGCCCTTATCCTGAACCATCCATTGTATGACACAAGCACCACTTTTTTCTTGGGTATAGTTATTTTTTGATTGTGATTCAAAAACATTTAGGTGAACAGGTCAGAAGTCACAGATAATCACACATAAATGCAGTAAGTTAAAATTAGATTCTACTCAGCTTTCATAAATTGAAAGGGGAAATTTGCACAATATTTTTTATTGAAAATGTTGGTGACACTTTACTTGAAGGTATCATCATAAGAGTGACATAACACTGTCATAACTGTTACATGACACAGTCATGAATGTGTCTTGAACATTACGTCAATGTCATAAACATCTGTGAGTCAAGACAACCCAAACAATGTCAACTTCTCATTACAAAAATCGAATGACACCTAATGACAACAGTCATAAACGTTTATGACATTGACATAATGTTTATCACATGTTCATGACTGTGTCATGTAACATTTATGACAGTGTCATGTCACTCTTATGACGATACCTTCAAGTAAAGTGTAACCAAAATGTTTAAGTTAAAAGAAAGGTCTTACAAGCATTGTGAATGAAAGATGATTTTGTGGTCAGATTACGCTGAATAGTATTTACAGCATCAATAATAGCAATACACTGCACTCCATAAAGAGGCTGAGACCTAATTAAATATATAACATGCAGAGGACAGATGAATCCTGGAAATCATTAAACTATAAAATTGTTTCCAGCTTAGAGCAATTAAGATATTTAGGGTTGGTGACAAAGTATAACCCCATTTCCAAAAAAGTTGGGACTCTGTGTAAAATATAAAGAAAAAAGGAGTGCAATTATTCGCAAATCACTTAACCTTTTAAACTCCAGGGTCCCCTGAGACTCACTGCAGCAAAATACCTGCAACGCCACGCTAATTAAGTAGCAATATAGTCATATTACACATCAAATACAACAGGAGAGCCTCTGCTACAAGCACATATAAGTCACCAAGCACAACTCAAACGCCAAGCATATTAATGTTCAAATATCAAAATCCGAGTAGCGTCAGAAAATCAACCCTCTCTCCACATTTCCATGTCTCCCTCTCTGATACTTCATGCTACACAAACAGAGACTCTATCCGTTTTGGGTATGTCATTTTCAAACAGAAACCTAAAAAAGAGGCTGGGGCTTATGAGGTTAAACCTTACCATGTCTTTAATTGAAAATAGAGCAAAGACAATATATCAAATTCTGATTTTTGTTTTTTGAAAAATATCTGCTCCTGTAGATTTTGAGGCCAGCATCACATTGCAAAAAAGTTAAAATGAGGGCAACAAAAGACTGGAGAAGTTGTATAATGCGAAGAAATTCACCTGGTCAGACTTCTCACAGCTAAGTAGGTTAATTGGCAACTATACAGTAACATTATTGTGTATAGAAAGTCTTTCAGAGATTAAGATGGTGAGGGTTCTACCACTCTGTGAATGACTACATGACTACATAAGAATAATGTCTTTCAATGTAAAACTGCAAAGAATTTGGTTATTTAATCCTCTCTGGCACAAAGTGTCATAAAAAAAAAATCAAAGAATCGGGGCACCCTGGTGGCTCATCGGTCTAATGGCGCTTTTCCACTACATGGTGCAGGCTGTACTGTACTTCTTTTTGGGTTGCTTTCCCATAAGAGGATAGCTCCGCTTACATGGTACCTGCTTGTCATTGCGACGCAGAATGTTACTGCCGCTACGGCATCCTCAGTTATATCAAGTTTACTTTTATTCCATCGATTTTTAAAAAATATTTATGTTTTTAAATCAGGGCACGCACACTACCATCACCACATTATGACACTAAAGTCTGTAGGTGTTTAATTTTATTATGGAATCACCACACACTGAGGATGTTAATTAACCTTTTTTCCTTCATCCCAAAGAAGCGAATAACACATCTGACAAAACAATTAGGCTATTGTTTATTATCTTCACATTCAGGCTTCATAAAACATTTCAACTTGAAATTGGAGGCAAAACTCGTAGCAAATGCGCAAATCATGGGAGATGGCAGAGTATTAGAATTTATCGCTTTACGATGGGTCATCTCATCTGATATAACGTGAAGGCAAAAATGATTCATCAGCACCCGTGAAGTTATTTTTCTGCACAATTTTCTTTAAACGGGGGTAGCCTCACATGACTTTCTCAATGGGAAATATTAAGGGGAATGTAACTAGACACAAAACCGTCACTTAATTTTAATTGAATTTTGGTCTCAGGCAAAGATAACCCATTTCATTAATGTAGCAGCTTTACTGAACAAGTGAAACTGTGTTTGAAACGTATGGTAACGCACAGCATATCGAACTAGTAGCCTAAAACAAAATAAATCGATCATAATAACTACGTTAATCTTGAGACTTGTCTAACTCGAATGGGATGTCCCGAGGTCGACTACGCAGTCGTCTTTGACAGTGACGATTCTCTCTGACCAATCAGTGAGCAGTAATGTTGCACGTCACATTTTGGTACCTAGTAGTACCTGATCGGCCATTTTTTGGAACCCCAGGAGAGCAGGTACCAGAAAAAGTACCTACTAGTACCTGGTACCAGGTACTTTTTCCCTAATGGAAAAGCAAAAAAGTAGAGTAGAGTGGAGTAGAGTAGAGCCGGTACCGTGTATTGGAGAAGCGCCTTAAGCGCATGCACCATTCAGGCTGTGTCCCTCCCGCGGCAACCCAGGCTCGATTCCAGCTCGGGTCACTTGCAGCATGTCTTTCCCATTCTTCTTCCCAACTTTCCTGTCACTCTTCACTGTGTAACGATCTAATGGAAAGGAGCAAATAATCATTAAAAAAAAAATCTGAGAATCTGGAGAAATCTCTGTATGCAAGGGACAAGGCCAGAAATCAATTTTGAATGGCTATGATCTTTCGGCCATCACGAGGCACTGCATCAAAGACAGACAGGATTCTGTAGTAGAAATCACTGCGTAAACTCAGGAACACTTCTGGAAACCAATGTCAGTGTACAAGCTTTGTCGCTGCATCCTAAATGCAAGTTAAAACTCTGTCATGTAAAGACTTACCCTTATGTAAAAGATCCAGAAACTCTGCTGCCTTCTCTGGGCTCGAGCTCATTTAAAAGTGGAAAACTGCCCTGTGATATTCTTTCAGGAAATCATGGACGCGGCGTGCTTTGTGCCAAAGAGGAGAGGGACCGTCTGGCTTGTTGTCGGCACACAGTTCAAAAGTTGCCATCCATGATAGTATGGGTGATGCTTTAGTGCACATGATATAGGTAATTTGCTCATTCATTAAGAAACCATTATTGGTGAACAGTATGCACATTTAAATACAACTTTTGGAGCAAAATATCCAGATGTCTTTTCAGGGAAGGCCGTGCCAAAGACAATACCAAATACCACATTGTGCATGTATTACCACAACATGGCTCCTTAGTAACATGACATTGAAGTAGGATGCTGGCCTCCAATTCAAAGTGAGCACTTATTTTTCAAAAAAGGAAAAAAAAACTGAAATTTCTCAATTTCAACATTTGATAATTACAAATAATTGCCTTCTGCTTTTACATTTTACACAGCATCCCCCCTTTTTTGGAACTGGGGTTGTTGTGCATATTGCAGATAAAAGTTCATGGGGCTTATCTATGCAGTCACAGACTACAAATCACTTGATTCTGCTGCTTTTGTCACTTGCAGACCATTCAAGTTGGAGGCCATATGCGCTGCACTGCTGTAAGGTTGGGCCAGTTGTTTTTTCAGCTAAATTAAATTCTGCTATTTTGGTTCGTAAGAAGTCAAACAAATATTTAAAAATATGTATTTGACACATCAAAAACACAAGAAATATTCCTGAAGGGAACTTCACTTATCAGCTTTTTTCAAACTTACAATTTTGCACAACAGTTTTTGTCTGTGGTCTCATCTCTCTGCTACAAGAAAAAAAGAACACCCTCACTCTCCCTTGTTATCTTGCTTTTAATGGTCTATGCGATAGCCAAAATTAAACAATTATGCAAGTTTTTTGACATCACAGTAAAGACAGCCCATGTCCTCAATTACTCAGCCAGTGCAGCTTTGTATTCAGAGAACAACCCTGTTATTTTATTTCACGTTTTTTTTTTTCCAATAAATTAGTCCCCTATCAGAAACTGAGGGGACTATAGGATTGCACTCCATCTGTCCGTCAGTCCATTCATCCGCATTTGTGTCCGCTCCATAACTTCAATACCGTATGACCTAGGAACATCAAAGTTGGTGTGTGGATGCATCTTGGAGAAAGGGTGTGTCATGTACCCTATTCAGGTCACTTTGACCTACTTTTTAGCTCGCCGGGACGAGTAACGTCCGGAGAGCTATTGTCGTACCCCCGGCGTCCGCGTCTGTCCGCGTCCACGTCCGCGTGCAGAAAAACTTTAACCTTGCCCCGGCGAGCTTTGTTGTCTTTCTGACAGCTCTTTTTAGGAAATATAATATACACCAGTAGGGGACTAGTATAGTGCAGCAATATGACATTCGCCGATAGGCGGTGCGCTTGTTTTGACTTGAGCATTTTTAGCATTGTAGTCTCAAGGCTTAGCTAGCTATACTGTATATCTTCGGGTGTTTTGAGGTGGTTGCCGAGACTCTCGGACGTGGCAGTGCACAATAAGAAGGGTGTACGTGTGGATGAGAATCAGAAGAGCCAGTGCTCAGTAAGAAGGGTGTACGTGTGGATGAGAATCAGAAGAGCCAGTGCTCAGTAAGAAGGGTGTACGTGTGGATGAGAATCAGAAGAGCCAGTGCACAATAAGAAGGGTGTACGTGTGGATGAGAATCAGAAGGGCCAGTGCTCAGTAAGAAGGGTGTAGGTGTGGATGAGAATCAGAAGGGCCAGTGCACAGTAAGAAGGGTGTACGTGTGGATGAGAATCAGAAGAGCCAGTGCTCAGTAAGAAGGGTGTACGTGTGGATGAGAATCAGAAGAGCCAGTGCTCAGTAAGAAGGGTGTACGTGTGGATGAGAATCAGAAGAGCCAGTGCTCAGTAAGAAGGGTGTACGTGTGGATGAGAATCAGAAGAGCCAGTGCTCAGTAAGAAGGGTGTACGTGTGGATGAGAATCAGAAGGGCCAGTGCTCAGTAAGAAGGGTGTACGTGTGGATGAGAATCAGAAGGGCCAGTGCTCAGTAAGAAGGGTGTACGTGTGGATGAGAATCAGAAGGGCCAGTGCTCAGTAAGAAGGGTGTACGTGTGGATGAGAATCAGAAGAGCCAGTGCACAATAAGAAGGGTGTACGTGTGGATGAGAATCAGAAGGGCCAGTGCTCAGTAAGAAGGGTGTACGTGTGGATGAGAATCAGAAGGGCCAGTGCTCAGTAAGAAGGGTATACGTGTGGATGAGAATCAGAAGAGCCGGTGCTCAGTAAGAAGGGTGTACGTGTGGATGAGAATCAGAAGGGCCAGTGCTCAGGACTGGCAGGGGCCCATTTCTGGCACTGGTGACCCCCATCAGTTGTCTCTGCATTGTTTCCTTCATCTTTTATCGGATTCAGACATGAGGGTGATTAATCTGTGGGCGATTAGATTATGGCATTCAAAAAAAAGTTATGTAAAGCATCCACGACTGCTTGACATTATGGCATATTTTTAAGATATGTATTTTATCTTGTGACTTTTTTCCAGGGAATTTAAATGAAATAAGTAAAATAAATAAATAAATGTACAAACATGTTTTTTTTTTTTTTTTTTTAATTCACAGAGCTGCTAGGCCATGAAAATGAGATGCATTGATTTCTGAAAGCATGGGGTTTACAATCTGTCGTGTAGCATTCCTATAGTACGGTGGAGCAGCCCGGAATCTTCCGGAAATCCAATTGCATCTCTGCCTGGTTGATTTATGACTTTGCTTTGGCTCGGAGAAGATTGTGAAAACCTCTGGATTTTAGTGTTTCTCTATGGGGTGGTGGGGGAGCGAGCTGTGTGCAGTGATCGGGCAAAACACTGCTTCACAGCTTTAGATGCGAAATCTGCAGTTTGGGACAAACTGAACTACACTGCGCCCTGATTTTATGACACATTTGCGGTCTACAAATGTTCAGGCTGAGTCAAAGAGGCCAAACAAGGGAATGGATTTTGTTGTCAAAAAAATTCCTTTGGCCTTTCAAAAAAGTAAAAAAAAAAAAAAAAAAAAAAAAAGCCTGCCATGAGACTAAATAACTAAATACATAAGTTATACCTGTAGCATCTGTGATATTTTGTCAATTATCAAAGACTGCCCACTCCTGAATCAATGTTGAGATTTTAATCACACAAGTGCGCTTGTATGCTGAAAAAATAGGTGACATTTCAGTGTGTGAAGGCATGGCATTTTCCACATGCTCATTAAATAACCAGCTGCCTCATCCATCCTTGTGTTTTCTTCTTTGGTTATTATTTAGTCGTCCACTCAGCTTCCCACTCTCTGCTTTGTCTGTTGTGTGTTATTCTGCAGCTGAGCTGCTGCACAAGCGAGAGAAGAATGTGTGTATATGCGCGCGCGCGTATGTGTGTGCGTGTGCGCATGCGAGCATGTTTGCGTGTGTGTGTGCGTGTTTGTGTACGTGTGCTTGCATGTTTTTGTTTATGTGTGTGTGTGTGTTTTTGTTTATAAGTGTGTGTGTGTGTGTGTGCGCGCGAGCGTGAGCGCATGTGTGTGTTTGTTTGTGTGTGTGTTTGTATTTGTATGCGTGTGCGTGCATGTGCGCTCACGCGTATTTATTGATCTGCACGTCTTGTCTGTTGTTGGGAATGTCTGCGTGTGTGTGCCTAAATCTGCGTGGGTCTCTGTGTGTGTTTGTGTGCATGCGCGCGTGTGTGCGTGAACGTGCGAGTATGGAAGTGTGTGTGCATGCACTGGCAAAACCACTTCATTTTAATAATATTGCCACAGGAACAAATAACATACAGCATCTGGTTGTCAGTGAGAGTTCTGCATAGTAAGCATGTACTCTACTGGTCTCATCTGAGAGTGTAATGAATAATGAAAACTGATAAGGGTAAATAGAGAAAACTGGTCATGTTGAGCATTAATCACGCATCGATAGTAATGTGCTTATCTGCAATTGGTTTGCTGGACAGACATAATAAGTTAAGTTCTTAAATGTATATGAGAGTTATGATACACCCTGGTGGATGCAACCATTGAAAAATGACACAAAGGCTCCTTGATGCTGCCAAAGTAGAATCATCATCCATTAGTTTATTAGTCTACATGCCAGAGATGCAAATTCATTGTCTCTGAAAAGTAGTTTGGCTTCATCCAAGCTCTTTATTAAAAAGCTGTTCTCATTTTAATACCGGGCTTCATTTATAGCAGTGGAGAAAGCAACCCACGTAATGAAGTTTCGTAATGTGGGAGTGACGTGGATAACAGCGTGATATGGTCTCACAATGTATCAAGCTAGGGGCTTTTATTTATTTATTTTCTCAATAAAAAAGCAAAGCTGAAAGGGAAGTTCTGACAAAAAGCCCAGTTTTGTGGATTACCCCTGCAGAGATGTGTGGTTGTTGCCAGTTCTATACACATGGCATTGTGTTTGGGCTTTCACTGTGATTACTTCAGTTGACGCTCCCCAGACCAACGTCGCAGACAATACCCCCGTGCAGCACACTCCAAACCTCCAACGGCTCTCAAAGGGACATGATTTCATTTTACAGGATAATTCTCCCTCTTTGTCTCTCTGAAACACTACTGTGCTTAATTGCCATTTTCTAGGTTCTTCGATGTCTGAATAGAATATAATTAGGGCGGAATATGAATTGTTGTGGTATTTTATTCTTATTTATTGTTCACTATAAACCTCCCTTAGAGAATCAAGGATGTATACTAGTAAACACTTTTAATTACAGGCTTGAGTGTACAGGGGGTTAGGTGCTCGCATGGATCATAATAATGCCACCACGGAAGGGATAACATCTGCAAATGGCCTAAATAAAACCTAAAGTCCAATGCCCAATGACCGCGAAGTGTCGTGTCTAACTCAGAATGTTGCCTCAACGCTTTTAAACGCCCATTGAAAGCATCAGCCGCATCAACATTGACAGCTATCAACACGACCGAGAAGTCATGAGTGTCAATCACAAAATATTAAACAAGATGTTTAATTATTAAAAAAAAAAACCTACCGATCATGCTTCAAGTGCGATGGTCAGGAAACTATAGTTAAATAATCTAAAAGACAAATGCGTTTTTATTGTGTTGACTCTTCAGAAATTGAGCAGTTGCGAAAAGTAAAAATCTGACATGCATCTGACGCGCGTCACACGCTGCCATTGGGCGTTGGTCCATTGAAATTAATGTAGCCAATTTTTTGACGCAGGTCTCACGCCTCCAGTGGGCGTTGGGCTGAAGTCCTGTCCTCAGGAAGAGGGCTTGAAGCAACTGATTAATGTCTCATCTTGTTAGGCCAACTTACAGTGCCCACCAGGATATGAAATTAGCACAAACATAGAGTTAAGGTAGTATTTTTTTACTAAGATTTTTTGTTTTTTTGTTTTGTTTTTTTTTTTACAGCCAGGTAACACGTAAAAAATATGAAATCAACATGTTAGCAGAGAGAAAGCATCATCTCTCTGCTGAGGTCATTTTTTGAGAACTTGAATATCGAAACGGGTGAGCCTGAAGAATAAATATTGAATGGAGTCTCTGGCAGTCTTTCTGTTTTCATTAAATTGCAGAGATATTTTCACTTAAAAGAACAACAAGAGGCTGTTTCCATTTGAGGAGTCTGCCCAATTCATTATAAGATTCAATTTAAACTAGAATTTGATTATTTTTTGATAAATAAATAAAAAGAAACATTTGGAGTTATCCAGAAGGGAAATGATGTAAGAAGAGTTTTGCTTAAATATGTCTATGCAGCTCTTAGCACTGGAGCATCAGGGATGTAAAATGGATTTAATGTGAAGGTTAACAGGATTTATACAGTGTAATATCGGAGACAAGAAAGTTTTAGTAGTCGCCTCTTGGTATTACACATGCTCATTAAACCATCTGAGGACAAAATTTTAAAACCAGCTGGCAAACAGCATAAAAATTCAACGCCACTATTATTCAAGGCTTACTGCATCTCACCAGTCCCTATGTATCCTGTTATTCAGAGGATAGGTGTAGACTTTCATTGCAAAATATATGCATTAGAAGAATTTTCAGAAAAATTCATTTTGTTGGGAACAGTTAGTATGGGAGAAATTTCTTATTTGTTAATATGTTTTATTAGACAAGTCAAATTGCTATGCCTTTATGAAAATAAATCTAAAAGAAATAAATTTAGTAAAATTTGGAAAATGTGAACTTTATTGTGATCATTTGCCAAAATGAAATAGATCCACAGAAACACAAAATATCAATTTTTTCAAACTGGAGCTAAAATTTATTTTATTTTGTCAATGTCTTGTGAAGGTTTTGAATCCCAGGCCATAGTAATATGTATGATTATTAAATAGGTACCAAAATTGTATAAAATCTGCCCTAAATCACACACAGGCTTTCCTCCTTTCATAGTTGGCAGAAAAACTGGCTTGGCACTTATTGCACTTTGGAATGAAAGCAGATTTTCAAACACGCTAAACATTGAGACTCGTTGCGTGTTGCTAACGGTCGAACTTGGTATGACTACTGGCCCACCATGGATGATCTTCTTCCTGTGGTGCTTCAGAAATTTTGCGAGTGCCGTTAATTGCGTTTTGTGATATAACTCTTCAAGTTTTATTCACAAATTTAAAATCTATAACCGCTAATCTTTTGAACAAAATAACCAATGTTTTTGTCATCACCACCAGCCACCTCATCATTATCATAACCATTATTACCTCTCAATTATCTATTTGCTGGTGTTCTTACGAGGCCAATGTCGCAGCTAGATAATAAACAGCGACAGTTATTACTCCAAAATAAACCTCGACAGGTAATGCATGTGGAGAGGTCTTGAAAAACAACAATGGGATTTATTTTGCAATAATGACCGGCTCGCTGTAGATCATCCTACTTATTTTATGGCTCTTACTAAAGAATACAATAATTTGGCACAAAGTATTTCTTTATAAATAACTGAGCCTCTTTTTTGAAAATGGCAAGCTCAAAATGAAATGAGTATATCTCTGCAACTATTTAGTCCATTTCAATGATCTTGGTATCATAATAAAGGTAAAACCATTTAGGATTTGGTGTAAAAATCAGTATATATGTCACACAGTAAATGAAGATGGAACACAGTATTAATCAAAGACCTAATTTTGCACCAAACAAAGTTTTGCGTCTATCCCTTGTAAACTTAATTGTTTGCTGTCTGAAACCTCTAAAAATTTACTGCACAAAATCTCACCATTATCTTTGCCAAAGTTTATTCTAATCAAGTGAATGAGAACAAAATTAGAGAGGAATGACTAGGTGGCTTCTCCAAATTCAGGTACCTTGTGTGCCAAATCAGATATCTCAGATATTAAACTGTAAAACTCATCTAATTTCACTTATATGTCACGACAGGCATACATTCCACCCAAATACAATCAGTTTTGAATTTTTAGAATTTATAATTTGTTTATTATTATTATTTCTGCCAGTCCTATAGCCTATACAATTTCCCATTCAAAGACAATAAATAAAAAGAAAATGAAGTTTGGCTCCAATGGAGCAGATTTATTTATTTATTTTTTTTGAAAAAGCAAATTAATAAGATTATGAATACAAAAAGGGTTTAAAAGCAAAATGGTACTATTGTCTTACTAAAACAAACCTAACCCAGTACTCGAACTTTGCTCACCTGCACTATAGCCCTATATCCTAACCACTAGGATATACCATTTGACAGTAATACCACACTCGTGGTGTTACAAACAAGTCACTCACCTTGTTTGTATTGTTGTGCCTTCAGTATTCAGGTGTTTCTGTCAGAAAACCACTTTGAAAATGACAGTTGAATATTCAGCAGATACTTATACCAAAAATACCACAAAAAAACCTGTTAAGCCTTTATATAGTCGCGCTATTTAAGTACATTCGAATGGCCCATGGACTCGATTTGACTAGGAACGCGAGGCTGTTGCTCAGGCTAGCTTTGTGTGATAAATTTGCTTTAGGGCTCTTTGGAAACGTCAGAAGCCATAGAATCAAATGGCTACTGGCAAAGTCTTACTGACAGTGTCTCAAGCCGATCGCAGAGGGGTCATTCCATGCCTACTCACCTAGGGGTCCCCAGGTCACCACCTCAGATTTTGCTGGAAAAATTCTTAAATGTAGATCTATATGGCTCTACCCACCATGCAAAAGAAGCTTTGAATTCCTCATAGTTGAAAAAATATAGGCCTTTGAAATTTGGCCCTAAAAATGCAACCTGAAAAACACATCTTTTTCCAACTTCAGGGGCTTACAATTTTATAATGGACTCTTCTAGACAGCTAATATTGCAAATATTTACTACTTGGCATCCAGTTTTTCAATTATGGCATCAGATAGCCTCTGAGATGCATATTTATCACTCTATAGGAGGCTTAAAATGGCTTTTTGACCAAAATGAGCTAAAATAAGGTGAAACTATTGGAGCCCTCCTGAAAATATGGAACAACTTGTGAATAATTATAAAAAAACTTGCATGTAAATAAAAATTGATTTTAATATGAAGCCATGGGCGTTATATAAAATAATTTGGTGAGTAGATATACCTTATATGAGGCAATATTCAGAAAAAAATATGAAGATCCTAAACCCCTAGCCACATGGTCAAACCAGGCGACAAAATTGGCCCATTTTCGAGCCCTCCGAGGCAAGGGCTTATGTTAAAACTTTTATAATTCATCACCTAACAGTGTTATCCTGGCAGAAATGTACATGTGAATAGATAATGACCTTATAATTTCTGTGTTATGAGGAATAAATTCTAAGTTGTTCCATATTTTCAGGAGGGCTCCTATAGTTTCACCTTATTTTAGCTCATTTTGGCCAAAAAGCCATTTTTAGCTTCCTATAGAGTGAGAAATTTGTATCCCAGAGGCTATCTGATGCCATAATGGAAAAATTTGGATGCCAATCAGTAAATATTTGCAATATTAGCTTTCTAGAAGAGTCCATTATAAAATTGTAAGCCCCTGAGGTTGGAAAAAGATGCGTTTTTCACATGTGGCATTTTCAGGGCCAAATTTCAAATGCCAATATTTTTTAAATTATGAGGAATTGAAAGCTAATATTTTGCATGGTGGGTAGAGTTATATAGATATCCATTTAAGAATTTTTCCAGCAAAATCTGTGGAGGTGACCTGGGGAGGTTTTTGAAATTTAGGTGAGTTGGCACGGAATGACCCAGAGAGGAAAATACATTGCAAGCAAGCTGAATGCTGAGGAACTGAGTTCTGAAGCAATGCTGGAGAAGAAAAAAATGCTTTAAGACCGCAGATCTAGTATTGTTATAACATGGACACATTGAGTTAACAATCGCAAGCTTGGATTTACCCTCAAACAGTTTTTTTCATTACACTACTGTATATCAAAGGTAAGAAATTTCTTTGCTCATCTGTGTAGACTGTAAAGTGTATGCCTGCTTTTCTTTGATTGTGGTGTCAGTTTAAAATGACAGGGCTTATATTGTTGGATTCTGTGGACTTTCCTCTTTTATTTGAGGTATCGTTTTTATGCATAGCACAAATTCAGGAGAAATTCTAGCGATTCATGCTTATTTACGTGCTTGGTGCTTGAATTGTGTTTGGTTGACGTTAAAATGGTCTGCATGAGCTTTTTGCCTAGTTTCTTTGCGAAATGTAGATATGCTGCATGACAATGTTGCGATTTGGAAACATGCTGTATTTATTATGTGTAATAACCGTCCCCGGTACGGGGGTGTAAGGCAAACAAATCTACCCTAAGGTATAAATAAAGTTACCTTGAACCTTGAACCTTAAGGCTTACAGGATTAAAATTAATTGTATTAATTTTCATAAAAAATAGTCTGTTAGATTCTATGGTTGGAACTGCATCATCACCCACATAGCAACAGTTTTTTCTTCATAGCAGTGGTCTGCTCTTTAGAAATAACAAGCCATCGAATGCTATAATTGATCATTTGGAATTAAGTCTGCAACAAAGCCATGTAATAATAATTTCTAGAATATTTTCCACTGCCGAAAGAGTACACTTAAGGAACTTCAGGAGTATTAGCAAATGCCAGCTGCATTCCCAGTCAACAGACTTCAAGTTACACACACAGTGTCCGTAACATCGGTAAGATCCGATTCATTCAATATTCATATTGTGTTCACTGAATAGCTCAACTGAGAGAGAAGTGTATCATCTTGATTCTTTCCCTGATTCTTCCTTTTAGATCCTTATCTTTCCCAGGATCTGATCAGAGTGTTCTGCTCTGGGGGTTTAATTACAGTCTAATGCCCAGTGACATTTATGTGTGCAGGGACAGCAGTTAATTGCAGAGGGTGCATTCTCAAGGTTCCTGTTCCCACCCCCAGTGCACCAGTGTGCCTAGAATAGGAATACATGGCAGCCTAAAGTGCTCGTTACAATATCCTTCCTCCGAGGAACTCTTAAAATGCAATATGAAATCCTAACACAAATTGAATGTCGGAATTTTTTAATGATGCAATTTTTTTCAGTGCTTGCTTCCATATTCGAAATGGCTACACAGTCCTGAAATCGCTTAAATATTCTGTCTATCCATGTTGAATAGTTCGTAGGAATATCTCATTTATACTGCGTTTCATTAATAACAGGTGTCTTATGTATTTTGACTCTTCCATCTAGGTGATAGCTCACATTCCTTCAGAGAAAGCTTTGTTCTGTTTCAGTGTTAGCAGTGGTGAAACTGAAGCAAAATTAAAACTGTAATGCTGGGAGTTTGTACACTCAACAATTTGTCCTCTGCTTTGAGCTATTCCAGAAAAAAAATCCAATAATTTTATTATATAATAATATCACAAGGTTTGGTCTTCAAGGTAGCTGGAAACTGCAGTGTCGTATAGCTCACTTATATTATTATACTTAGTACTTGCTTAATTTAAATAGCATAAATACAAAAATCCGGGGATTGAGAAATAAGTGCATAATTACAGTAGTATTTTTCACTACTTATGCTTCCCCAAACACGTATTATCCATTTCATAAATAGTCCACTGGTTCACAGCTTGGCTTTGCTAACTCACCTCCTGTGCCCTTCATTCCTAGCTTATTCTGTCTTCAGCCATTTCATGTGAAAGCAGTCCAGTCGGTTGTCTGTGTTGCATCTGAAAACTCTGGTTGAACCTATCCTTCATTCTTTGGGTTCCTTAACGGTAGAGTGTATTTAACAAAATGATGGAAAAAGTTTGGATCTCATATACGGTCAATGTTTACAATGTCTAAAGTGAATACTGTGGCTTCATGGGAGACAGATGACAAACTATTTATTTGATTTAAACCAGTTCTGAGCAAGTGACAGGAGCAGGATTTAAAACACTTGTCAGATGAAAAACAAAACCTCATATTTTCTATCTTCCTCATGCCACTTGACCGTGAAAGTGCGGGTGTGCCCGCCGTGTGTGTGTGGGTGTGCGCATGTGTGAGTGTCAGTGCTTGTGAGAGAGAGCCATATGTCCTGTTCCTTGACACGTCGCTCACCAGAGACGCAGCCATTTGGATGGAGCTGATTTATCTGTGTCTGGTCCAGAGAACGCGAGGAGTCAGAGTGGTGTCTGATGGTCAGTCCTGCAGGCAGGGTGTTATGTGCTGTATCTCTGTGTGAAAATCTCTCTGCCTGTGCTATCTGCCACATTATTCAAGGTCTTATATGGTGTATCTCTGTGAAAAGACTATTGCAGTCTCTTCAATCGACAACGTATTTACAAAGTGTCTTGTGTGCTGTATCTCAGTGTAAAGAGAATCTCTGTAGTTTCCTCCACATACTTACATTATGTCCAATGTGTGCACTGTTACAAACTTGCGCCTTTTTTTTTGCCAGTTTTATTTAACTGGCACCTTATTAAAAAGTTATTTTAATTGTAATTTTACAATAAGTTTACAACGGAGTACTGTGTAAGTTAAGTGTAAACCACAGTCAAATGCGCACAGGACTCCATTTACAGTTAAAATAACCAGGAAACAAAGCTTTAAATGTAACTGTTAAATTCAGTCAGTTTATAACTGTGTGGTTGCACTTTGCGGAGACAATCTCTGTCCGTGCTATATGCAACATCCTTGCACAGGGTGGTATGTGCTATACCTCTGAGTAAGTAGTATCTCTACCAGTGCTTCCTGGCTAATAAGAACAAGAGTTAGGTTGTAGTTTGCGTCATGTCATGTCCACTTTAGCGCTAAAAAGGGCTTGGTGTACAAGGTACTCAAAGCATGAAAGGCTAGTTACTCAAGACACTGTGTTATAAATCCAATAAGACTGTTTACCGGCTCCTCTCAATACATCATTTTACCTCCTCATGCCTCCTCTTCGATGCTTTTCCCACTCCATAATCACTTCTGTCCTGTCTCGGCTGGCTTGAGCTGTCGCAGGTATCCGTTATCCGCGCATGGATCCACAGAGAGGTCATTAAGCCAAGCTTTGAGCTGACGAATGAAGCACTGAATCACCTCGCAGCGTCCATCTGCTCCGCCAGCTAATTCGCGCGTAAGGGCCCAAAATACATATGGCTCCTGCATATGGTGAGGTAGTTAGCGCCAGAGCCGCGCGGGTGTGCTAGCAAAGAGGGGCACTTGAAAATAGATCAAAAAGCAAGGGCAGACATTCAGACTGCCATAAATTGGATTTGTTCCTCCACTGTCCCTGGGGCGAGAGGTAGGCAGGGCTCATAAACCAAAAGTTAGCGTGGTTGAATCCCGGGTGGCTAGGTGTAAGCGCAACAAAGGTGCTTACGTGAAATAGCTTTTGCAATGTGCTCAATAAATTGTGCTTGTGATTGTGCTTGTGCACGCATGTGAGAGAGAGACAGAGATAAAGAGAGATAGGCGGAGGGTGAGAGAGAGTTTACCCCCGCGGATTACTAAAGTGATGAATTACATAAAATATAAAAAATGCTACATGACTGTCTGTGATACATCACAGTATTTAGTTGCAATACCACAGTGGAATGCCATATGCAAACTGTCAACAGGGCTTAAACGCCGAACGCGTTTAGCATTTAGCACCTGTCCTTGGTGTGGTCCAGTTGCGTTATTCTCCTTGGGCTGTTGTATGTTTTGCGTCCATTTTGAAAAAAAGGGGCTTTCTTTCTCGCTCAGTATCCAGCCATGGACCACCGCCGGAGGGGTGCACATCCAGGCCTTCCCAGCACAGCAGACTCATTATGAGCTGAATAAAGTCTTCATTGATAGAGATCCAGCTGAAGAGGCAATGGGAGGGTAAAGGAGGAGTGAATTAGACCACTGTTTCCCCGGAACAGAGATAAGCTCAACTGGGATCAGAGAAGAACGTTCTTGACGGAGCCTACCCTCTTTATTTTGTCCTCATCTCTGCCGTTTTTGTTCATTTATTTATTTATTTTTTATCCAAGTTTAATGCGGTGGCTTAATGTGCCTCATTATCAGCCCCTCTTTACCTTGAGATTTGTTGATGCAAAAAACCAGACATGGGGCAATTTGCATACATTTGCGGCCGTTCCCGAGGAACTGTGGCAATTAAAAAACGCTTAGATTATTTTCAATTGGCTGAGGGAGAAGGATTTAGTTGACATGGAATCTCTGCTTGTGTTTGGGGGGGGGGGGCTGAGGATGGGGAGACAGCACACCCACGCAGATACATTACAGAGGCTTTATTATTTTTTTCCATTTTTCAAAACGGCATCCTCTTTTTTCGACTGAATATCGAGAAGCAGGCGTATTGAATGCGATTATTTAATCCCCCCTCGGACTGAAATGGTGCGGAGATTCAAATTGCTCAGGCACCCTCTGCGCAGTGAGTAGGGGTCTCAAGTAAGCACACTTAATTGTATGCAGAAACCCACTGTTTTGAGCTTCCTGTGCACATTATAGTTCAGACACCCTCGCCTCACCCCGCAAATTGTAGCAATTGTTGCGCAAGGCAGAGCGACCGCACTGTTCTAGTCGCTTCGTGTGATTCAAAATCTGCCTCCCCGGAAATCAAAAGGACACCATCATTGCCAAGGGTATTATTTCATCCATGAATACAAATTAGAGCTGCGCTATCCTGGGGATGTTTCATATTACAAATGACTTGACCTCAGACATTTTACAATCCTCACTGCTCAGTATAATCTGCGGTCGGAAAAAATGATTGGTTATATAATTGTGACTTTATTGTTTTGATTCATAACTACAAATTAATATCTAGCAAGGGCCTTTATGAGCACTCTTCAGACTGCTGTTGGAAATGGCATGGCCAAGTATATCCAGTTGCACAGTCAACTGCATCTGTATGATTATTCTTTGTGTTGGGAATTTAAGTTGGTATAATTTAGTAATAATTTCCATTTGCAGTTAGCAGCTCTTCTACAGGATATCAGTAAGAACAGAGTAAAAGATTAGGTGCAGAAGATATGAACACTGAAAACAAACCAAAAAAAATCTCTGCTGGGACTGAATAAGGATAAGAACATCGGACACTTCAATTATTAATCGAAGTGCTACGGTTACAAATGTGCTGAATGCTTCATATTCACAATAACTTGCAACTAATAAATGAATATTTATTTTTCTCCTTCTCCTGATTGTTTTCAAGTGAACGCTAGCCAATTTCAATGGACTGTAATATTGTGTGAATGGTATTGCTGACTCAGTAATTGTATATAATACATTTCCCCCCTGTTTTTGGTTGTTTTAAATATCCTTTCTCATTTCTCATTTCATTTACATTTACTTACCAAAATCAAAGCGAAGAAGCTGCACAAATTTCACCCATTTTTCTAAAAATGGGATCTGAGGCAAACACATGCTTTGATTTGTATAAAATGTATTCATGCAACTCAGGTTGTTCAGCGCTCCAGCTACACTATATCAGCTGTCTTTCTTCACTGCCTTCCTCTTGATTTCCACCATCAAATCAAGTGACCTTTCTAGAGGAAACCACGTGACAAGCGCCCTTATGACAAATTTAAGTCAAAATAGCGGTAAATTTGAACCCAAAAAAACAGGCTCAATTAAATTTTAGTAGTGTTTTAATTTCAGAATGCTTTTTTTTATGTACATCAAAAACCCAAGTACTGGGAAATCGTTGTGCCATATACACTTTAATCTGCATATTCCTTTAGAAGACATGCAGGTAAATTTCACGTTTTGTTTCCTGTGTTCCGGCAATGTGTACCTGAAGAAAGCGCCACTTTTGTATCGCAATATGTGAAGTAACTTTACAGATTGGGATAGTACCAGTAACCCTCCCTCTCCTCCTCTTCGTCCCGGCAGAGAGTTTGCACGTTGGAAGGTGAGGAACACTGCCATTGAGAGGCGGGACCTGATTCGGAATCCCGTCCCTCTGATGCCGGAGTTCCAGCGCAGCGTTCGACTGCTGGGGCGGCGCCCATCCACCCAACAGTTCATCGAGACCATCATCAAGAAGTACGGGACGCACATCCTCATCTCTGCCACTCTGGGAGGTGAGTCTTCATATTCTCATGGCAAAACGACCCCATGTTCCCCTCCAAACCCTCCTGGGAGAATGAGACCTCCATTGACCCTTATTCTACGGTTGGGGGACCTAGTTCATACAACAGCCTACCATTCACACCTTGACCTAATAAAAGGGATTTACTCTTCATGAATGGTTCTCAATGATTGGCTCTGTGAGAACACATGACACATACCTCAATGTCTTGTAAAAGGCGAAGTTAAAATGGAATCAGTAAAGACGTTGAAGGCTTTAAATGTATAACAGGGAGGCTATGTCCTGCAAAGACTGATTTTACCGTCAATAGTGCCCAAGGACAGAAAGTACGGTTGAGTTTCTCAGAGACTCGTTAATTCCAGTCATTCAGTATTAGGCATCTGTAAGCTTTCGGGAAATGACACTATGTAGAACAAGAGCACTCAGAGAGTGCAGCACCTCTGCCATGCCAAGGCAACTCTATGCATTAATTATTTTCGTTGGCTGATGTAGGCTACTGCTGCATTCCACCGCCAGGTGGCAGCAAAACCCAAAAGCACGCCAATTGGAAATCCAGCCCATTGGAAAGACTTCAAATCTCTGCCAGCATGGCTGGATTTGAACTTTGGCCTATATCTCAGCTGTATTTTGGCATAGATATGCCAAAATGTATTATTTGTTCCTCTGTTGTTCTACTCTAACATCCAGCAAAGTTTGGTTAAAATCTATGCTGCCGTTTTTGAGATATCCCGCAAACAGACAGACAAAAATACAAATAACGCCAGCAAAAACATTCACCTGAATTAGGTGAATTACTGCAATTCCTACATGCATCCATTCCTACATGGATCCTACATGGATATGAATTTAATCAGATACATTCTGGCAATGTTTTTATGCACAGTGGCACAGACACAAAAAGGCAGATTGTGTCACTGTTCAAATACTTGTGAAACACAGAGTATGAATCGTGTAAATTGCTCTGGATTTGACTGTCTGCTGAAAGGTTGAATATGAATTAATAAAGAAATCCAAGGTTCTGACAGTCCGTTATTACTGAGAGGCTTCTTCATGCAAAGCCTGACAGAAACTGTGTACCTTTGGGGGTCACGAACAATATGACTTCCAGACTTTAGTCTGCTCAAATGCTGAATGATAAAAATTTTGACTTGAGAAGCTGCAGAGTGTATTATTAAGAAAAAAGAACGTATAGCATGAAATCATACCACAGTTTAATGCCAGTGCCTTCGTTTGGTGGGCAAAAATGTAGGTATCAATTTGCGATATCACGTACCCTGAAGCATGCCAGGTGATTCCACATGAAGTAACAATTATGATTTATGGATACGAAATGCTCAGATAAAGTGTTGAAATGCTCTCTATGCCAAAAAAAAATGGATCCATTAAAAATATCCAACATCAGAAAATGGATGGAAACTTTTTATTTGGAACTACTATCACTCTCTGCTCCTAATGATAAAATAGCTGTAAAATTCATACTGAAAATGAATATTGAATGAAAGGAAAGACTGGAATAAAATGAGAAATGGGATCATTGACTGATGGTTTTGGATGGCGGTTTCTTTCCCCGGAAGGAGGATTCATTTTTAAGCTGCAGGGCATCGACGGGGCCAGAAGTGACAGAGCCCAATCTTTTTGGTGCGCATTAGAACGCGCCATTATAAGAACTGATAACCCACAATGTGTGAAGCCATTGCCTGAAGGCTCATGTCTATTACATTTAAAGCAGTGAAAACATAGGACTTGACACTGCTCTCGTTTCTGGCACATTCTTTTGAGTGTTTGCCCTGCAGTTACATCGCTGTGCACTCTGACTAACTGGTCTCTGTGATGAACAGGCCTTGTAAGCTGTTGGCATGTGCGTGCATTCCTGTGACAGGGTGGGAATATTTCTAGCAGTAATGCTTTAATTGGACATTTTGTACTTGTCTGTGGATAATGTTTCCCTTTTGAAAATGGATGCATTTTTGTTGTGTATAGTAAAAATGGAGGAGGTCCAACCTAAAGATGCATTTCATTTCCGTATATCCTGTATATCCTGTATATTTATTTAAAAAAGGAAAGGTACTGCCATAAAATTGGTCCAGTATATATATGTGTGTGTGTGTGTGTGTGTGTATATATATTTATATATATATATTTTTTTTTTTTCACATTCCAAGTTCAGAAGAAACAAGCACAACATGAATGTTATTGAATGAAATTATACACTGTCAAAAAAGATAAGAAGAAGGGAATATATCTTCCGTGAAATTATACAGTTCCCATCAATAACAAGCACTCAACAGGAGGAAATTCTGTAACCGTAGCAACATCACCTGCAACTTTTTACATCATCATCATGGTCTTATCCCGCTGACATCAAAATTTCTCACAGTGTTGCTGTAATATGTTGGCAACAATGTCTCAGCTTCATTTCAGAAAGGTTTTGTCACTTCATATTATTTAGAAGGGCAGTGTGTCCCACATTAGTTTAGTGTGGCGTGATAGTCTCCAAGCAGGTACGCTATGACACTACGAAGTGCGTGTAATATGCGTGTCGTGCCATCTAAGCAAAAGTCGGGTGACTGAATCCCTGCTCAAATTCACACTCTTCAAACACAGTGCTGATATTTGGGTTTTTGTGTCTCAGGTCAGTTTTTTTCTCTCACCAGTGACTTTCTTGTTATAGATTTGCCATGCACTTCAACATGTTTTGAGTAATTCTTTCCAATTGCCAGCGAGGCATCTGAGACCACTATCTTGATTTCAGGAATTGATGAAGCCTGCTGGTATTGAATGTTATGTGACATTTTTATCAGCTGTGGTGGTTGTTCTTGTCACTTTTATAGGAATTACATTCATCGCAACGTTGCTCGCATCGGGTGCTCTGAAGCAAGGACAGCGATGTGTCATTATCCAATAAGGGGCTTTCATTTACATCCAATAATTAGCTAAAAAATGTAGCCCTCCATTCCTCCTAAGTCAATATCACCAGCTTCACTTGTTATGACTCTGTCAGAATGAGAGGCTCTGTTCTGCCTCACACTTTTACATTATGCCAAAGAAAAATGGATCTTAGTCGGTAACAACATTGCTGTTTTTGATTTATTGTTCTTTGTCAGTATAATTTGGTGGACTTATCAAAACAATTGGAAGATGGTTGGCACCATGGGTGTTTTTTATTATTCATTGAATTGAATTTATCCTATTTTCCTATTTTCTTTTATATTCTAGGGGCTGCAAAGATGGAAATTATATCCGTCCTTAGAGAGGAAGTAGATATTTGTGGAATTAAACGCACAAATATCCATGCAGGCCGTATAAATACAAAATAACAAAAAAAAAAAAAAAAATGTTGGATGCCGGCCTACTGCTTTGCGACCTGGCATAACCTCTCCATTAAAACATGCTGTTACACCTCATACACGCTGTTGCTTCCTTCAGTGCTTTTGTAGATTTGATTCATTGGGCGTTATTTACGGTGCACTAAAGGGGTTGTGGGGGGTTACTCTTAATGGAAAATCATTGTCCTCATTCTCTGTATGTTAAATGAGGGGCTCTGGTGTTCAAATGACCTTCCTTACCTTGAAGAAAGAGGAGATTGAATGGAGCTACACACCAGCCGGCTGCAATGATCTAACTGAGCATCTGCCACTGACTATGACTTCATCCCCCAGGCCTTAGTTTCAGCGGTTAAGCAACCAATAGCAGGGCATTGCCCATAGCAAAATATCCAATCATGGCACAGAGGTCCTAAACGCCTGTGACATGTCTCAGAATGGGTTCCAGACTGCAGAACATTAATGTGTGGGGCTATCTGGACTGTAAACGACCCAGGATAGATAAATGATGATGTTTTCACACTGTCACTTACCATCCACTTCTTAGGAGGAAATACCATTCACCCCAGGCATTAAATGCTTCAGTCCACTGTGGTGTTTGCTAGCTGTCATGAATAGGTCAATTATTTTGTGATAGATTTGTCATACTTCATTCACTGTAGCTCTGGAAACATTTGAAAAGCAACCTTTATACACAAATGCGCACACAGACACACGAGCGTGCGCATGCACACACATACATTTGTACACACACACTCACTCACGCACATGCACTGACTGACAGACATAAACACACGCATATGTGAGCACACTCACACACACACACGCACGCGCACACACACACACACACGCACACACAATAATCAAAAACCCATGCTTATTCACAACAATTGATGGTTTTGAAGACATAAAGGTGCACAGTAGTCAAACTGTAAGAGGTGGAAAGGATGGATGACATCAGCTTATTTTGTTTATTTTGGCACAGGACCATGTGGAAATGTAATTAGCAAGGTGTTTATTATGCAGGTTGCTGAAAATGCTGCGAGCGGATTAAATGTAAGTGAAGGAACTAATAATGATGATGTTATTTTCTAGACAGGCACAGCTTATAGAGATCCAGAAATAGTGACAGGAGATCATTTTGCGCTGGAAAAAAATTTGAAATGCAGCAATGATGATTTTTAGGATGCCCTTCAGTTTTAGCTCTGCACTGCTAGCCAATGTCTTGCCCACTCATGAATATTAATATAAAGCATTTTATTAATTATTCTTCTCAATGCACAGTTTCTTCGATTGGTTTGGTTTGGTTTATTTTATTCTATTTGTAAAAAGACAATACACATTAATTAACATTAGGCCTACTGTAAATGTGTTTTAGCCAGTTTTAGCCAGTTGGCTAATTCGCAACTGCAGTCCTTTGGCAAGATGTTAAGAAACAACAAACCTAAAACAGTAATAATAGAAGTTAAAATCAATAATTACAATGTTTACAGGACATCATAACAATACCTGATAGCCAGTACAAAAAGCACAGAACAGCAACATGCAGATGGATAGCAATCTAACCATATATTCAGCCATGAAAAGCAGCAGTATACATGCATATAATCAGCCATGCAGAGCAACAGTACACATACATACACATACTCAGCCATAGAAAGCAGCAGTACAGTACACTAGATTGCAGGGGTGTGAAATCTCCTCGTAAACACGGAAATTCACGTTTTTCACAATTTATTTTCGGGTAAAAATATCAGTTCCGCGCCTTACATTTTGAGAAGTAAAAAAAAAAATCATATCGCGAAATAACGTGATAGCAAGCAAAGTCTAACACTGCGTGGAAGTGATTAAATTTCCCGCCATTTTAAGCTCCTTACAGTGATGGTGAATGCTTACTCTCGCTGAATCAGCGTAAAACGCAATGCTAGGAGCTCGCCTAGATCCACAATGCACATTGTCTATTTTCGTGACATAGAACTTCCATTCGACACTCTGCATGTTTTCACAAAGGCGTCAAAAACCACTGGCGCTGGTCTTGGTTAGAAAAGATCGTCGACAAAACACAACTTTGTGTTATTGACAAAATCAACAAGGCTGGCTTTGCCTTTTGTAAGATATGCAGAAAGGAGATAAATTATGGGAGGCGCGGCTCAGTCGCTCTCTACGATCGCGTTTCTGGAACGAAAGACCAGCAGCTCGTTCACATCCAGAAAACCAACTATGCGTTACCAGGTATGTAAAAAATTATCACTATGAAAGTATAGTTTGCGCGGTTGACCCTGGCGAGAAAGCCGAAGGTAAAATTCAGTGGGCTAAGTCTGCACACCTAGACTACGTATCCAATATCGCTGTTGAAAAATGTTATGCCTTTTGTAACTATATGCAAAAAGTACATCAAATCTATTCCAGATATAGCCTACCTTTTAAGCAACATATCAATTTGTAAGTCGAGCAAATAAACTGAAATATTTAGGAACTGGTATGCTGACAATTTCATCGATCTTTCTGTTGCCATTTCAAGTGAGGTCTTAGTCTGCGCACTTGACAAATTCATTGACATTTATTTTTATTTACATATGACTGCCTTGCATCTGATACTTATCTGATTCTTTGAACATTGGACATTGAAATACCTATTTTTCTATGTTACCTAATAATTATTTTGACATTCAATGAAATTTTTAATTTTTTTATAATGGCAAATTTACAATGGCAAATTAATGCTTATTTTTTCAAATGAAATGTATTTTGTTTTGGATAGACTTGGGTCATGCACAGGGCAAGGTGCCCCTGTCTTTCTTTCACATATCTAGCAAAAAAATGGCCTAACATTTAGCATGAAAATGTGAAACAAATAAATAGCCATTTCTGAAAAGCAATTGAGTTTTATTATTGTAACCATTTTTTAAAAAATCCTGTTGATATATAATTATTTCGAACCAATGTAAAATAATCAATTATGAGGATACCTTCACTTAGTGCCAAAGTTATTTATAAGTTTGTTTTTGTCAAAAGGAGTTAATCTGCCTGTCTGCAATTTTGCTGCATTTTTGTTCAGTGCACGTGATGCTTATTTTGGATAGGTATACTTTTAATAAATTTGTAATTTCATTCAGATTTGTTTCATTTGTGAGAAGTATTCAAGTTTTATATGGTGACACTGCAAAACTCGCTCGTTTGTTTCTTTCAGAAAAATGCCACCATTTATGCTTCTATTTAAAAAAATTTTCAAAGGGGAGGCTCCCCAAACTCCGCCAATGGGAGGGCGCTCCCTTCAATACCATCGGGGTCATCATTTCCATTTGCAGAATTTCCTAGTTTTTAAAAAATCACTGCTCACATCCCTGTGATTGGCTAGTTGTCTTCAACTTTAACGATCAGATGCAGGCAAGTCCTGCTTAGCATGTGTTAGGCAGATGTTTGGCCATCTGCATCCGCTGAATACGTTGTATGATGTTGATTTTGCAGTTTGGTTTTTAGAGTACCACAGTGAGTGCTTCCTTAAGTGGGTAGCATTATTAATGCCAATTTCTGTGATATGGGTAAATATTCATTCCCCATTAATAGACTTTGTTTGAAACAATGAAAATTGGATTTAAGCACAAATATTTGAGTTTACTTAGAAATATTAGTATAGTTGGAACCGCTTACTGGCCCTTATTTATCAAATCTGCATAGGATCTGGTGTAGATTTCTGGTGTAAATATCAGTGTTCGCCAGGTGTCACGTTCTCATTTACTAAAAAGTGTGTATGTCACTGATTTCGGTGTAGAACTGGCGTGGTGTTGATAAATCTGGCGGCTGAAACCATTGTAATTTACATGACATGCACCTATAAATTCATGCTTTGGGAGGCGTAGTCCTGCCCACTTTACGACATTGACTCTCGAAAGACGGCAAAAAAGAAAGAACTTCACTGAGGAGGAAATATAAATTATCACGTCTGAGGTGGAGAAAAACAAAATAATTTTATTTGGAAGCCTTAAGAGTGGCATAGATGGAGCCCAGAAGGTTGCAGTTTGGAAAACTATTGTTGCTGCAGTAAGCACCGTTGAGGTGGAAAACCGGAGTGCAGCAGTAATTTGATTAAAATCATTAATAAATCAAAGTGACTATGCGTACTTATTCAAGTGCGTCTAAGCATAAAAATTCATCGAGATTTGCGTTAGACGCACTTATAAGTGTGGCCAAGATGCACATTTCTCCATTGCCCACCCTTATATTTAGTGTATCCAAAGCAACATTTTTTTTCTTGGCCAAACTTATTTCAAGCGGTAGCTTCTTTCCATAAGCGGCCCTGGAATGGTCATCAACTTGCGCACTAATAAGTGTGGCCAAGAAAAACATTCAGCATTGGCCACATGTGTAAGTGCGAGTAACATCGGCCTTAATAAATTAAATTTATAGATCCATGATATTTCAGGTTATATAGCCAACACAATTACACAAAATAAATGCTTACATGTAAGTTAAAAATGTGGTCTGATTTTAAGATCGCCACCAAAAAACGGGTTGCGGTGCTCAGGCACAGCAGTGCACGGACCAGTGGAGGCCAATCAGGCTCAAACCTCCAGCTGTCACCGTTCGAGGAGCGCATGACAACACTGATAGGTGGGGAGTCTCCACCGCCTCGATCGGAGCTGCATGAGGGTAATTGTTAAAATACAGTCTGCAGAGATCACTCTTCATTGTACTTATATTAGTATTTCTCCATGACATTTTATTGGGTGCCGCACAAAGCGAGTAGCCACTCGTCACTTTCCCGGAGGAAATTTTCTCTGTGCCGAAATTTCCTCACACTTTGGACAGAAGCTTATTCCAATTACAAGAGAATATCTGCCATTGTCAAAATGTGATCATGGCCAAAGTGTCCGTAGGCCTATATATACTGAGCAACAAAAGAAACGCAAGTTAGCATGTAGTCTTATGGTTACTCAGTCAAAGTGACTGCAAAATTAAGAGCAGTTTCATGAAACCAGTGTAAATGTGCACACACTAGTAATAAATTTGCTTTTCAAAAATAATTACACGCAAACTTATTTTCCAGTCTGCCTTCAATGAACTTTCGTTTCTTTTGTTGTTCAGTATATATCTGACTGGATGAGCATCTGACATAGCACACTGCATATCTGCCAAGCCACGCATTGCGCTTAATCAACTTGATTGTAATTTTCAGCCGTCTAGCCTGACAAGCAGATTGTCTCAAGATATAAGTTTAATTAATTTCTCAACACAGGTGTCTTATTTATTTATTTATTTATTTATTCATTCATTCATTTAATAATTTAACCTATTTATCTATTCAGCCTATTTATTCATTTTACTAATAAGAGCAACAACAGCATGATGTCTGCATCGCTGCATATGGTTTATTACTCATTTTGATAGCTGCATTAGTTCCTGCAAGTTGTTCGCTGGTTTCAAATCTGCGTACACCTGGTCAGACCTGGCGTGAGATTTTTGCAGACCGTTCGCAACGTTCACATTGATAAATGCCGATCCTTGTGGACACCATTTTTTTGGTGTACGAACATTTGATAAATGAGGGCCACTAAGTGCACTATGTGGATCATGGCTACCTACTTTAAGGTGGGATACATAAATGAGTGTGGTAGCTCACTCAAAATAAATGGGGTATATATGAGAATTCGGAAACATGGTTTTACTAGATTTTTTAGGGGGAGATACATCAACTGTTCAATAGTTACATTCATTGTATTGGCACAGGTAACAATCAATCTTATTGAATGCAAATTCTGGGTAGCTGGTCATTCATGGTGAATGTTGCGGTCAGAAAGCCTGAAATCCTGTATTTTTATTGTGCTTTTCTCAGTTTGTGAGAATTTCAGACTTGTTGTTGCAGGCGAGGAAGCGCTGACCATGTTTATGGCCAAGAACAAGCTGGACAGGAAGACGCTGAATGCCACACAAAGTGTAGAGGCTCTGCACCAGCTCGCTTCATCCTACTTCATTGACCGTGATGGGACCATGAGGAAACTGCACGAGATCCAGATTTCCACCAACGCCATCAAGGTAAACACCCTCCACCTCCACCCCCAAACCCTAACACTTACCCAGACCACCAGTGCTATCAAGCTAAACACCCTCCACTTACAGCTTGTAATCACCAACGTCATTATGTTGAACACTCTTGAAAACCTACATCCATAATTCTTATTCTTAGCCTATCCGCTTACACCATCAAGATAAATACCCCCAACATCCAATCCTGTAATTACCACTATAATCAAGGTAAATATCCTTGCCACCAAGTCCCATAATCTTAACCCTAATCACCTCTGCCATTAAGGCAAGCACTCTGAACATATAATTCTGAACCTTGTAACCACCGATGCAATCAATATAAACGGCCTTGACATATAATCGTGTAACTCTAACTTTAATCATCATCACCATCAAGGTAGACAGCCTTCACATCCAATCCATATCTTCCACCATAATTAGCACCACCATCAGGGCAAACACCCTCGACCTCCAGTCCCTTAACCCTGATCACTTGTTTGTAAATGCCTTCCTCAAATCCACAATCTGTGACCATAAGCATCAATGTCATCAAGGAAATCACCTTGCCCTATCCTTAATCCTAACAACCAGCACCATCAGGAGCCAATACCCTCAACCACCAAAACTCCTAATCATGCCTGCAACCACCAATACAATCAATTACATACCCAGCCATAGCCCCTTTAAACATTACCCGAATTCTTGACTAACAAATCCAAGATCAAGGTGAATATCCGCCCCTAAAAAAAAATCCCATTCCCTTCCCCGCTGTAATGCTGCCTCCATCCTTTTAGTTTCGAAGTTGCTATGACGGTGCCTTGAGCATTCAATGTCCGTTAGTTAGGAGTACACAGGAAACTTGCTAGCATATTCAGGAGCTAGGATTTTTCTGCGTTTAAATGAGAGTGGCTGGGATATTTCTAAAATTTAAATATTGGGTGCAGTATAACAGTTTTTTTCAATTCTACAGTGCAATGTTAGCATGAGTCAGCTGGTTGTCAAAGGCTGACAACTGCCTTACTTTGTAAAAAGTTACTTTTTGAGAACTAACACTCGTATTTGCAAAGAATGTGATAGCTAACTCAAGTCGGCAATCCTAGCATACTAAATAATAAAACTAAATACTGATTACCATGAAACAAGGATATGTGATTTTTACTGATAACTAAAGGCACAGCTTCTAGCAGTTTGCGCTTTTCCCACTGATTTGGCAGCATAACTCTAACTGTGCCCCTAACAACCACCGCCACACACCACCGTCGTATAGAGGAGAAAGGTGATGACATTTCTAAGGGCCCACAGTCCATTAGGGCCCACAAAAACCACTGTAACCACGATTACAAATTTATTCTGCCTCGATTTACCTAATATTCATACTAATGCATTAGAGTTTAAACAAAGCCATTAAGGCATGCGATACTGATGAAATATATTTCATTATCCCCTTTCTTAAAAAGTGGTTCGGTCCATGCAAATTGTCTGCGTGTTTTTTCTGGCGAGTTTGCAAACCAAGTCAGCAAACAGGGAGTACTTCCCTTGCGATTATGCTGTCCAAAATAAAAACTCACTCAGAAATCTGGACACCTGAAATAAATAGAGAGAGGACAGCAAGAGCAAAGCAGGGGTCCAGAACATTACAAAATTATTTTCAAAGAAAGGTGAGCGTATTTAACTAGCTGGCTATGTTAGCTGTTACAACAATGACATTACTCAGTTATTAACAATATCATACACAGAAAAGATCGGTAAGGTTATTATTCGCCAACCATTATAATATGCCGTCAAAAAATCCGGTAGCAGCAGGACACGTTCCTCCATTCTTATTATGATTGGTTTCTGCATACTTAACTCACACTAGCTGTAAGTTACTGTACAGGCTAGGTTTGGCTAGCGAACTACATGCAGTCAGTGTGGTAACCTTAGTTGTAACTTAAATAATCGCTGGACAAGGCTGACATTACTTTTACCTTCTTAGATAAGTGTTTACTGGAAATAAACTGCTACTTTAGCCTGTTGAAATAAATTCACGCAGGGGGTAATTTTGCAGTGCTTGCCCTCCTCTTAACAAAAGCAAAATGAAGCTGAGTGCTTAGAGCTATGGTACTGAGAAGCGCATTTAGCTTTTGTCTATTTCATGACTCGGTAGGTTAGTTCTTCATCAGTTGTTCCATAGAACATAATATAAAATGGAACAATGAAACCTTTATGCACTGCTACTCCAGAATCAGCTGTGGTCACTTCATCTGAACCTGACCAGGCAATAGACCCTCACCACCAGCAGTCTGAAGATGTTTTTGATAATGATACTCTGACTCTTTTTTAACACGATTAACCACTCCAAAAAAAGGAAAAATTGGGTGTGTGGCATTAAGCACTGCCAAGGACACTGTGAAACAGAAAAAATAAAGAATAACGTCATGATACATAGTGGTAAAAAAATGGCAGTGAAAAGTCGGGGGTAGGGGCCCACACCGATATTCTGTCAGGGGCCCCGAATTCCTAGCAACTGCCCTGCCGCCACACTCGTCACATGAGTGAAACAAGGTTGCAAGAGACTTTCCCGTTGAAACCTGTTTTCCCACCATGAAATACTACAGTGGTGCCCCCTTAATTCATAGGATGAAGAACAGATTTCACCAGGAATGTCACTTGCGACCTTGTGTTATTCATGTGACAACTTACTTTTGCCACCCATACCATCATGGTAAAATTTAGAGCAGCCCCAACGTAAACCAGCCATAACAATAACTACACATGCCATGCACCCAACCACCCCTCATTTCTCCCAGTGCCATAGAATTTGCGTTGCTTGCTTTAGCGATAGCTTCATCCCTATTCCTATTCACCAACATTATCTGAGCAAAAGCATTTTCACCACTAAGCTCTTTTCCCTCTGCACCCAACCTACTCCTCTCCCCCACTTCCTGTTAAATGTGAGTGACAGACGGGCGGAGGCATCCTGTCAGCGGGGGTGGGGGAGGAGGGTCTGACAGACTGCAGAAAGCAAACCACGGCTAAATTAAGCTGAGTCGACATTGACTGCTGAGTCAGTGGTCGAGGAGGGTGAGAATATCGCTCACACAGCGGAATGTTCTGGAGGTGCATCTCATGTCATTATATGAGGAGAACACCGAAGGCCCCTCTCACACGCTGTTCTGTCCGACGCCAGGAAAGTGATGCATCATGGGGAGACATGCGTCCGTACCTCGGCTTGACCCAGTTCACCCTCCCAGTTTTGGAAGCTCGCCTACCCCATGTCGAGTGTACCATTTTGCAGGCTCGTGATTATTAATAATTAAATTTGTCTAACGCTCTAATTACATTCAGAAAGTGGCCGGCTTTGACAGCCTCATCTGAAGCGGCCTGATTTATCGCCTTAAGAGGACAGTGACTGCAGAAGCACAGCGCGCTCTTTTAAGTATTTATCTTCAAGAACTGTTTCTTCAAAATTATTTTTCCCAAGCAGCTCTGCTTTAATACAGTTGAATATCACTGCCACTGATGTTGATTAATAGCGAAGCATTATTTTTTTATTTTGTGAGGAGTAATGAAGACATTCGGAGAGTAATAAATGGCTGCTTCGTATCCTTTCAGCGTCAATCCCCCAAAAGCTACTTTAAGATATGAAAAGTGCTGAAAAAGGGGGAACTTTTTTGGGAAGATGCCAGAAGACATCCAAAATGTCTCGCTACCGACTACTAAACATAAAGAGAGACCGTTTTCATCCATTCCACAAATTATAAAGGGGATTAATCAATTTGGACAGGGAAATGAAAAAAAAAAGATAAGATCTAGTCTCGTTTATGACACACATCATGAGTTATGAAAAATGCTTTAAAGTATTTGAGAGTTTGGCTGACTTTGTGTAACAATAATACCAAACTCCCTCGTGAAGTTCTCTTGACAGGACAGTGTGTAACATTTGCCAGCACTGCATTTCCTGCTGCCCCACTCCTGTGAAGAAACTTTGTTCCACTTCAGTATACTTCAGTATCATGCTGTGAAAAGATATTGGTCCCTTCCTAATTAATATTCTACTTGAATTTGATATATATAGTATATAATATATAATATGATATAATATTCATCCTTGAGTATTTCAGATCATCAAACTAATTTTATAATCAGACAAAGATGACCCAAGTAGATAGAAAAAACCGTTTTTATTCATTGATTTCAGTTACTGAAGGACAAAAAACTATCCAACCCTTCCTGGCCCCATGATAAAAAGCAATTCCTTCCTTCATTTCTAAATCAACCAATTAACCCATCAAAACTGGATGCAACATTTGCATGTATATCACGTCAAAACCAGGTGCGACATCTACATGTTTCCATCTTAAGACTGGATGCGATGTTTGCGCATCTAATTGAAATAGTCATTTTCAAGAAAGGTGACTGATGAAATACACTGCGATTTCCTGAAATGCACTTGGGGAAGGAAAAATCCACAATGGTATATGCATTCAAAAATACAAAACTGCATTTCAGACAGCGACCATGGGCTAGCCAAGCTTCTCTGGGTGAGAAACAAGTTTGAGGAGGCTCTTAGGGAGTTTTTGAATTTCAATAGTAATAATAATTATAATAAAATAATTTGTGCAAAATAAATATGTGTGTGAAAGGGAATGGCCCAAGAGCCAGGTGGCACGGTATGGCCGTCATCCCTGGCTATATTTATCAAAGCTTCCTCTCCATCTTAGGCAGCTTCACATCCACTCAAGAGGGTTCAGCTGCATCGTGGCGTTAATCAAAATGAAGATGTTTCACTGCTGTCGTGGTTGTGCCCCAGAGCTTTTTCCTGAGATTCTCTCTTGACTTTTGCCTTTTTTAATATCCCAAAAGACAAAGCTTCCTGCTTCATTCGATGAGTTCTCTTACCCCGGCAATCCCAAAAATCGCTTTGTTGTCTCTCTGCTTTGAAGAAATCCATGAACCTTTAAGCGTTAAGGCAATAAAGAGAAACAGTGTAGTTTTCAGCCAAAACGTTCCCGGACCCGTGCTTTGTTTTTTTTTTATTTTTTTTTTAACTTGTTCTCTTGTGACACTGTAACGGTTTTATTACCTCCTCTATCCAGAGAAATCTCACTTGATTCATAAGGCCCCTGGATAGAGCTATATCCATTCATGTTTCACTTCACAGTTTAAATGAAGTTAGAACAAACACTATAGGAGATCTAATGCAGGGTTCAGATTTATTTATTTATGTCCCGAGTTTGGCAGATGGCCCTAAAGTGGATTCATCAAAAAGCCTATGGTGGGATGGTGAGCAGCAGAGTGCTGAAGGTGGTGCGTATAACCTCAAAGTTGCCCTCTAATTTGTGTGCAGGTCTTTTGCACGGATCACTTCCTCAACCTGTTGAACCCTTATCCCCCCTATCCTCACTGCCTGAGATTTCTCAACACAGCAAGGTGCAGCAGAATTGACAGGTGTGCTAATTACAAATGCTGTGACCCACACCTGCAGTGCATGCATTCTAATAAACCCAGCTGTTCCTGTGCAAAAAAAGTGCATATTTCAACTTTGTTATTGCCCTTGGACAGTTGTCTGATTCACATGTGAATCATGAATATAACTGTGTATGCTGTTAATTCACAATTTAGGAAAAAAAGAAATAAAAAACAGTGGTCATATTTTCATGTAGTGAAGTACTGCGGTCTGGTATTTAATCTGGTAAAATGCAGCAGTCTGGTATTTAGTATGGTGAAATACAGCAGTCTGCCATTCAGTATAATGAATAATGCAGGCTGGTATTAGGTTGGCGAAATACACTGGTCTGGTATTTAGTTTAGTGGAATACAGTGGTTTGGTGTTAAGTATGGTGACTCTCTGTAATCTGGTATTTGGTCTGGAGAAAAACAGAAATACTGAAGTCTTGTATTTATTTGGTGAAATTCAGCAGTCTGGTATTTAATATAGTGAAAAACATTAGTTTGGTATTAGGTATGGCGAAATACAGCAGTCTGGTTTGCAGTATAAAGAAATACAGTAGTATGGTGTGTAGTGTGGTGAAATGAGGTAGTATGTTATATAACATGATGGCTTGCAGCAGTCTGGTACTTTAGGTAGTGAAATATAGTGGTCTTGTATTCACAATTGTGACACATGATGGTCTTGTATTTAGTATGGTAAAATAAGCAAGTCTGATATTAAGTATGGTGAAATACAGTAGTCTGGAATTTAGTTTGGTAAAACACAGCAGTCTGGGATTTAGTATGGTGAAATACAGTAGTCTGGTATTTAGCATAGTGAAATACAGTAGTATGGTATTTAGTGTGATGAAATGCAGCAAGCAAGTATTTATAGCAGTGAGCCAAAACATTACAAATAACATTGAAGTGAATAACGCTCATGGTAGCACATGTCAAAGTTTAGGATGTATCAATCCGTGAAAGTAATGAGGCAAAGTATATTCTCATTAGTGCATTGGATGTTGGAGCAATAAGTAGACATATAGACCAAAGCAACTTTGACAAGGGTCAAATTGTTATGGCTGTTGACTGGATAAGAATATCTAGAATATCTTAAATATCTTAGAATATCTTAAAACTGTAAGGCTTACGGTGTGGTCCCGATAATAAGTTTAGGGCACCAACAGACAGTGGTCTGAGAAAGGACAAATAGCCAACCAATATCACGATGTTGGACACGCTAGACTCAACGCTGTGCACAAGCAACAAAGCCCTACACTGTTTACTCTGAAACGAGAAAAGGGCTATTGTGGCAAAAGTCACAGAAAATTTTAATGAAGGTTATAAGGGCTACGACACACATTGCATTGCGCCCTGCTGCATAAGGAGATTTGTTGCCACAGAATAGTCCATGCTAACTCCTGTCCATCATTGAAAGCACCAGTAATGGGCACATGGGCATAAGGAATGGACCTTGGAGCAATAGAAGGTTACTTGGTCTGAAGAGTCTTGTTTGCTTTTACATCATTTAGACACCTGTGTACATTTTTGCTGTTTACTGGAGGGAGGAGATGACACCAGGATGCATTGTGGGAAGAAGACAAGTTGGTAGATGCTCTAGAAAATGTCCTTTTCTGGGCAACCCTAGGTCCAGGCATTCATTTGTATGTTAATTTGACTCGTGCGACCTATCTAAGCATTGTTTCGCTCCGGGCACACCCCTTTTTGTCAGCTCTGCATGGTCTTTCATATAAATAATAAAATTATTTACTTTTCCATCATTCACAATGTTATACAACGGTATTCCCTGATGGAGCCAAAAAGAAGGAAAATGTTATTTTAATATATTCAGCATTAAGATATGCTGGCTGCTTTCTGACAAATTGTAAATGCACGGTGGCATTTCACCATAAATAATAACATTATTTACTTTCACCCATTTGCTATGTTTTGCCTTTTGCTATATTAATGACTTGTACCATAAAATTCACGGCCTTTTTCACTGAACTGCGTGTCAGTGCACTTTAACATATGTTCAATGGTCTTTTGCTAATGCATTGCATTTCTTTTCAATTTAATTTTCACCCGTCCTTCATCCTTCCCCATCTCTTGCTTTTTTTATATGGGAATGTGCATAGAGCATTGGAGTATTTCGTCAGATGGGGTCAGGGGGTGGAGAAAAAGTCAAGTAATTGCAGAAAAATCAATTTGACGAGAACAGCATGCAGCAGGTAAGTGTATAATTCACACGAGGAGAGGAAAAGCTGTAGGGGAAATGTGATTCCTGTTTTTGGTTGGGCAAACCGTTGAAATGCATTGCATCCTACTGGGAGAATGAATGAGAACCAGGGCCTGCAGTGAGGAGGTGTGTTTCCTGGGGTGTGAGTGAGGTAGGAAGGCTAAAATAATAACCAAAAATGACCAATGAAGCATTTTAATGTGAACTTACACATCTGTTCATCATATTTTATTTTATTTTCTCCCTGTGGATACCAAAATGTGATAATTAGCCAGCCAGTGGCCATATCATCATTCACTCTGCTCCAGCTGAATGGCTGAAGCTGTGCAGGTGTGGGCGTGGTTAGCACTCGAATCAGAGGCCACCAGGGAAGTTGCTGATGGAAGTGGTGCTGGTGGGGTGGAAGGTGGCGATCTTCACTCTGGTCAAATAATCCACTTTGCCCCAGTGCAGTGATGGGGACACTGTGCTGTCGGAGATGCCGTCTCTCAGATAAGATGTTGAATCCTTGTCCAAATATTAAAGATCTCATGAAACTCTTTGATTACAATAAGGGGTTTCCCCAGGGTCCTGGCCAAAATCTTAACCTGGTGCTGCCAAAAGGCCACCGAATCATCCCTTGATTAATTGCTCTGTAAATTGCACTTTTCCTCTCTGCTCCAGCTGACATAGTGTGAGTGTTCCGGTGCAAAATGGCAGCTGCGCCTCTCCCATGTGAGTGCTGCACATCGGTGGTGCCGAGGCGAGACTCCTTCATATGGCTGCAAAGCGCTTTGAATTTCTATGAGAAAGCACTACATGAATGCAGAGTTCGTGTATTCATTCATTCATTATTATGGCCCTGAATGTTCTGTACTTAACTTCACTAAGGTCTTCACCCATGAGAGCCTTATTCCATTGATTTCTACCCAGTCGAGGCGTTGGAATTTATGAAGAGTCTGCGACTGTCTCAAAAGCCCTTCTTGTGAAATGAACTTGACAGACCGAATCTCGTATCTCATTTAGTCTTTGCCCACGTCTGCCGAAACAAATAGGTTGTAAGCTGAGGAATTAAAAGGCATGCCAGTTTATCCAAATAGCATTCTTCCTTTATGTTCTTGGTAAGCTTTAGTCTGAGGGAAGGTTGACTCTGATATTAACATGCTCTCGTTTTCAAAGCATTATTTAAAAAAAAAGGAAAGAAAAAAGCTTAAATTTTCATAGCGCAATGTGTGTCCATGGACAGTTTACTAGAAAACATAAAAGCAGAAAGATGGTGAAATAGGGCAAGATTTCTATTGATGCAGAAACAAAGTCAAGGTCAGGGAAAAGTCAAAGGTCTTGGGGACTTTGTGCTCAAGTATACGTCCAAAATTTACAAATGTACAAATAGTGTAAATTTATTAAAGGAAGGACCATACATTAAAAATTAGTTAATTCAGTAATAAGCATTTACTAACAGCTAATTAACATTTAAGTGATGCATCTGGTAATAATTTACAAATGATGTTCACATCAGCTTTGGTATTAATTTATACATTATGGTTTAACAGATTGAAGTGCTGCATAAGGGATACATCAGGGATGTTAGATGCCTTACGGATGAACTGCATACATGCCAACTCTACTGCTTTTGGCGGTAGACTACTGCTTTTGGGGCGTGTCATTCTGAAAAAAAAAGCCCCAAAAGCGGTAGTCTACCGCCAAAAGTGATAGAGTTGGCATTTATGGAACTATGTCCGAGTTCGCGAAGTTTGCTCTCGTCATCTTGACAAATCTTACCCACTGTCAGCGAATTCTGTACATTTCTTTAGGAATGTGTGCAATGACACACCCTACTCCTGATCTGCAGTAGCGCTGCACCCGAAAACGTCTGTTGACCATTTTCGAGGACAAAAGGAGCAACTCAGTGAACTCTATTGAAAGCGTTGAATGGTGGATTCCTTTGTTCTTGTTGACTTGTTGAAGTTTATGTCATCACCCGAAGATCACCAAATATTTTCATTTCTTAAAAAAGGGCGTGACCCGCAAGTTGTAAATCAAAAGAAAACTGTACCATGCGCCAAAATTATTATTTTTTTCTTTCAAATCGGCCAATTCAATAGTTTTTCTTTCATATGGAAGCCTCATGGTCGGTTTCAGTCTAAACCTTTAATAATTGGTCAAGTATGGTTGCATAATTCTTATTCGGCTATCTACCGCATGCAGTTACCTGCTAATGAACTGATAGTTAATGAACTAATGTTAATCAATGTTTATTACCGTACCCTTATTGTAAAGTGTCACCAAACTTTTTTGCTGTTAAATATTTTAATGCCAAGTACTTTCCTGGTGTGAAAAGAATAGCTACACTCTTGTGATACAGCTAGTACTAAGATGTGTGCTATTTCTCAGCTGCTTTGCCTCTGTTTTCCCTCGTGTGTGATGACATCTCGGTAAAGACAGCTCAGCGAATGAACTGGACACAGGAGAAAACAGAGAGTAATACACGAGAATCTCACAGAGAGAGAGAGCAACACCTGGAACACTGTTTTCTGTACCATAGTTACAGCTTTCAGCAGCCGGAGCTTTCATTCCACAAACACAGATTGTTGAAGCAGTTTTCCTCTTGGTTCCTGCTGGCTGGCTTGTCCGATGCAAGCCTGGGAATCCGGGCAAACTTGTCCCATTGCTTTTTAGTGGCCACAATATTAAAATGAGACCTGATTAAAATAAAAAACAGGCGATTGGCAGATTAAGCAAATGAAGACAGGCGCATGCCATATTGTCATCACATTGTCAGAAGGGTTCTGTCGGTGAGAATTTAAGGCCTTGGGTTCACGGCAGTGCACAATCCGTCGCTCAGCAACTGGAATGACAAAGCAGCTACAAACTGGATACGAAACATCCGAGAGACGTTTTTATGAACAAGTTACAAAGGTAAAGACTTCTCAAAGCTCGATGCATGTGTTATACAAGTGTGTTCTTTTTGTTTCATGACCGCGATTTCGGTTTGCAATCGCAGCAAACGGTGGAGACAGATGTAAGCACAAGCAGGGTGGAGAATCGTAAAAGTACATCAAATGTTTAATGGGATAGTTATGACAGTTCCTGGGTGTGGAAGTAACCTACTTTAACACAGTTTTGTTGTTGATCTTTTTATTAATTAATTGATTTGATGATGAAGTATATTCATCACTTAGTCACCAACTCCTTCCAAACTCATTATCTTGCGAACTGCTAATGTTTTCCCTTACTGCTTTTTTAAAAATTTATTTGTGTAATGAATAATGATTAGTGAGTTATTCATTCCCCATAGATATTATTCAAATTTTTACCCATTGCAGTTGGAGTTTACATAAAGAAAAGGGAAGAGCAATCATGTAGATTTTGTTTTGTTGATCATTTAACCTCCTCTTTCAGAGAAAGTTTGATTTGAATCGTAAACAGTCCAAAAATGGCTAATGCACTGATGACATTTCACAAGGCTCTAGCAGTTGTGATAGATCTGTGCTGATTCACCTTGCTGGGCTGGCGGCTGATTTTCGCCTCAGCGCTGGTCAGCTTAATTTAATTTTTGTTATTACTATATCTGAAGCTATGCTTTGCTTATCTGTTGTGTACACACATACCATCCCCTGCTGGACTAGAGGCATCCTGCTGCGTGTTTTTGACATTTTTAGTGCACTGGCACAGCTAAAGGATTAAAGGGACGCGTCCATGAAGTCTGAGTGGATGAATTGTCTCCTAAACCCTTGTATGGCCTTCCTCTGGGAGGGAATCTGTTATTCACTGGCAGCCCTGCTACTGCTAGTGGAGGTGCTAGGAGTCTAATTAGGATAAAAGGTTTAATGGGTCTAATTAGGTATAAAATGAGAGGATACTTGTGAAGAGGGATCCCCCCCCTCCCCCTCCCCTATGCACTGCTCTCCATCTCTCTCCCTTTTTCTCCCAGTTCAATTCAAATACTGCACAGACATGCCAAGTGACATATTTGTTAGAAAAATATTGCTAAAGTGTTGTGCTGAAAACAGTCAATCACGGTATTGTCATAGTCACGATTGATTTTTTAAAAATACCTCTCTGCTCCTCCTTCTCTGTTTTCCTCAATCTGTCTCTCTCTCGCTCTCATTTCTGCTGCGAGACGACTTATGAATAGGGAAGCGTTTCTTTCTTTCCCCTTCGACAGTTGTACGCTTCAGCAAAGCTGGAGCATTTTGGGTTGGCGTGACCTCTCATCTATGACAGAGACTCATGTATTATAAAAGCTGCACAGAAGGAGACCAATGGTGCTTGATATAGAACTTTTATGGCAGCGGTGAGGATTGTCGCGAAAACAACTAAAGATTTTAATTTCTCCAAACACATACACACACACGCACACACATGCACACACACACACACGCCCCTCTGTGCTGACAGGGTGCCCTAACATCATCATCATATGGGTACACCTTGTAAATACTTGCGGGATATTCCAGCTCAGAAAGTTGAGTGCTTCATCGATCTTTAATAATTCATATCACCGAGAACACTGCTAGATTGTGCATTGACTGTTGTTTGTCCTTTCTGCATAGTTCATATCGAGTTTTGTTTTCCACTGGGCTGCCTGTGTGTACGTCATTGTGAATGTTTGTTTTTTTTTTTGTTTTTTTTTTCTGCATGCAGATAGTGTTAAGTGACAAGGCTTTTGCAATTCCAGATTGTCCGCATCACAATTCAGTCCAAGTATTTCACCAAGTTGTCTGTCTTTTTTTCCCCAGTTATTTTTGTTATCAGGCCAGACGATGACTCATGTTAGCATTAAGCAAAATCAATAACAGCTAGTACAGTCTGTAGCTTCAACAGAAGTAGTCATTTGTTTGGTAAATGAGAGTGAATGGTTGGCTTCGCTGATGATTGATTCTGTACAAGTAGGGGTCACATAAGGACAGTGTTGACATTGGACATGAGGTCAAAGGTCAAAGCAACACAGCCTGGGAAAGGAAGGCCCAAGGGCTGCTCAGTCACTGTTCAATGAAAAAAAAAAAAAAAAAAAACTTTCACTGACATATTTCAATATGCTGTAATTAAAATAATGCCGCAGCTCAGCTGCAAGAACGGATGTTCAATAGTAAGTCTGACCTAGCCCCCTTCAGCACATACACACACTCACACAAACACTCCTCAAGATGTGAACACTTGAACCACTAATGATTAAATGTAGAATATTTATTAAAGGCAGGCATTGCGGCGCAGGTTTCAGCAACCCCATATCTGAAATCGGGGGCGTACGGACTGGGGCTGTCGGCCTGCCAGAAAGACGCTGTCAATACGGTACGAGACGGCCGTCTGGGTTGTACAGGCGTGCGGTAAAGCCGATCAGACCCAATCGATTACGAGCGAGCGCTTTTGGCCCGGTTTGCCTTTGAATGGGGCGGAGAGGAAGCAGAAGAGGTGGTGGGGGGGAGACTCTGGAGAAGTCTCTTCGGCGCGAGTGTCTAAATGCAAGTGTGCGGGAACTGAGAGCCCCGTCACGTCTGACCAGACTAATTATCCCACCGTCTGCAGGTCTGGGAGGGGATTGAGCCGCAGAGCGCCGGGATTCTTCCATCTCCCCACTCCGTCTATTCCTCCCTCCATCCCTCCTCCTCTCTTTCATCCTCCTCCCCCGCAAACATTCTCTCCTTCTCTTTCTGTTTCCTCTCTTTATGAGCTTGTAGCTCTCTTTCTCTTCCTCACTCTTCTTTCCTCTTTTTCTCTTATTTTTTTACTCTCCCTCCATGCCTTCCTAACAGTCTTCCACTTTCTCTCCTCCTCCTCTCTCATTCTCCTACTCTTTCTCTTTCCTCTATACCTACATAGCTTGTGGCTTTCTTGCCCTCTCTAAATATTTTTTTCTTCCTTCCCCCATATCTTTTTCCTTCTTTCTCCAAGTTTTTCTCCCTCTCTACCTTCCTCTCCATCTCTCGTGCCCTCCCGATCCATCCATCTCTCTCTCGCTCGTGCTCTCTCTCAGTCGGGAGCTGTTCATGAGCAGAGAGCCGGATGTGGTGAAAGAGTGCATTAGCGTTTCAACTCTTTTAAAGGGAATAAAGCCTCTAAAGATCTTTAAAAGTAAATCTGGCCTCAGAAGATGGCCGCTTGCAGGGCATACAAAACAAGTGCTTTGAAACCGACGGTTACTGAGGCCTCCAGTGGCAATCTCCCCCATGAACATGAATAACACAGACCCTCCCACCACACGTCCGTCTGACCGACAGGTCCATCTCAATTCCTCCCCGTGGATGGTACCTCTTTTGTGAATCAGGATTTTAAATTCTGCCGAAGAGGGGCCTTTTTTTGCTAGCAGTATTTTTGTTTGAAATCAAATGAACTAAAACTGGATTTACAGGGAAAAGTCTATGTAAACCAACTGTCTGGATTCCATTCCATTACATTCCATCTTTAAGTTCGATTTTAGTGAAAACAAGCATTGTTCACAAACATTACCTGACAGCCTGTGTTTCTAAAGAAAAAAAAGTTGCATTCCCGAATCAGCCACTGGTAAAGGGCAAATAATCCTCTTAAATATTAAATACAGGCAGAAGTGACATTAAGACGGCTGGCTGCATTTGACATTTTGAGTTCAGTGCAGGCAGAAAGAGGGCTTGTCCTTCTGTGTCAGTCTAGTCTATAGCCCAGTATTAAGGGCAAATATTGCTTATATCCAGGGCTAACTAAATGACTGTAAGGTGGCTGAGTATATTTGACATTTGAGTTCAGTGGAGTGATAAAGGGCTCATTTGTTCAATGGACTGCAAAGAACTACAGAAGAAGTTACTGTGATGTTAGCTGTCGACTTCCAGCAAGCTTGAGGGAAAGCATTTCATAGATCCAAAGAGCTCTGTTCTAAGGCTTCTGCATGTTGTAAAATTTGGCGCCAGTGTTTGCCCAGTGCAGCTGTTGAGTCCGAGTCATCCACTCAAGGCACTGGATACAGCGACATAACCTGCTCCTGAGTGATCCATTAAAAAAACCCCATTTACTAAACAGCACAGTTGTTGAACAAGTCTACTCAAAATGATTAGAAAAAGAGAGACATATTGAGTGCCCATTTACTTGCGGGAAAAAACATCGACTTTGTTGCTTCACTTTAAAGTAACCACTGACTTGAATGGAAAACAGGGTATTTTTTGGCCTTTATTGAAGCCAGCCAGGGTGGCGCTAGAAAGTTATGTCCCTGAAGGATGCATGGATATGTGCCTCAGAACGAAAGAGTCATGGTGGTGATTTTAGTTGCTCTGTTTTTCTCATTCGTGACTCCTCCCTCTTCGCAGGTGACGGAGACTCGCACGGGCCCACTGGGGTGCAGCACCTATGACAATCTGGACTCCGTCAGCTCTGTCCTGCTCCAGAGCCCCGAGAGCAAGCTTCATCTGCAAGGTAAAAATAGGGTAATAATGATGTGAAAATGGGGGTAATAATGAGGCTAAAATGGAATAGTGATGAGGTAAAATTGGGTCATAATGAGGTGAGTATGGGGTTATAATAAGGAGAAAATGGGGTAATAATCAGGCAAAAATGGGTAATAATTAGATAAAAATGGGGTAATTATCTGGTTAATATGGGGTAAGAATGAGATAAAAAATTTGGTAACAATGAGATATAAATAGGATATTGCAGTAAAAATAGGGTGATAATAAGGTAAAGGTGTGATAGTGTGGTAAAAAATATGGTCATTATGGGATTAAAATTCAGCTGACAATAAAGTTAAAATGAGGGGAAAATGGAAAGGAAATAATGTGATGAAAATGGTATTAATGAGGTAAAAAAACAAGGTATTTATGGGTATTAATGATACAAAAATGGTGCATGCGGTAAATATGTGGTCAAAATGAGGAGAAAATAGAGCAATATGGAGAAATTGGGAAATAATTAGGTAAAATTGGCCTCATAATGAGGCAAAAATGAGGTAAAACAAATAATGAGGTAAAAATGAGGTTCTGGAGTTTACTGTTGGAGAGATGGCAGGGGGAGGGAAGACGTGCTAAACAATGGTGAGGCTTCAGGCTTCCTGAATGAGTGAGTGATTGTACTGACTGGCGTAATGTTTAGCATTCAGGTGGTCATATCCCGCACAGCCAAGCAAGATATCATCACTTCTTCTATGGTTGGGGGCCATCATAAGTCATTTGACGGATTCGCCAGTAAGGTTTGGGTCAGTTTGGCCCGTGTCTCATTCTCATGTATTTTCATCAGCGATTTACTGCTTTATCCAGCTATAATTATATCATTCATGATTTCGCATTCTTTAAAAATTGTTGATGGGAAATCATATGGCAGCACCGACCACAAGACTGTTGTAAATATATTATGACTCAGCCTTGTTAGCCCAGCTGAAGCTGTCATAGTTGTCTACAGCTGTCTTAGCATTATTTGGTTTAAATAGGGGAGATCTTCGGCATGCCAAGAATTGTTCTTAGCGCAGAGCTGCAGCTGCTGATGGGATTATTCTCCGAGGGAAGAGGCTGGCTTCTCACACGTGCTCTCCTGTTGCTGTTCATTTTCATTTTGAGTAGAAAGAGATAAAAAAAGAGAGGGAGGGAGAGGAACAGAGAGAGAGGGGGGGGAAGAGAGAAGAGGGCAGATGGGATGTGTGAAAGGGAGGAAATGAGAAAGCTCTTAATAGGCGCAGAGAATAAACATTGTTTTTTCCGCTACCCGCATGTAAATCAGGCTGTCAGATGTGTTGTTTTTTCCCCGCCTCCAGGGGCTGTGATAGATTCATCCCGCGACTCCTTTTGGTTTTCGCATTTTCACGGGACCTCTTAATTAAAACAAGAGGCGCTGTTCTCCTGGCTTATCTGAGGAAGCGCAATCCTATCGCGTGATGTGAAGAAAAGTCAAATGTGATTTCTGAATTGCGACTGAGTGATAACAGCGCCTCCGGCGTAAGGAGACGTGTTGAGGTGAAGCCGCTCGCACAAACAGACAGAATGAGCGTGTTTGTTTCGTACAATCGCAACTCTTCCAAAACACAGAGGAGTTGGGCTTTGTGCATTTTATTTTTCCGATCTCTTATTAAGTGTTCCGGAACTCTGGAACATTGTTCTCAATTGCCAGCAGCAAATGTTACATCAGCATTAGAATGTTAAGAATATTCTAGCCACGTACTGTAATTGTCATCTTAGAGCAGTGTTATTAAGCACTTTATCTGGAGATCCTTCTACCGTCCTATACGTTAACACATAAACACTAACAAAGTGGATCTCATTTGACAGCGAGAAATCCTCTTGAGATAAAGATTAGTTGAGTTGGGTATGCAAACCTGTGTTTGAAATGGAATCCTACAGATTACTTACCTTTGCCATTGCGGGTTGAATAGCAGCCAAGTCTCGCCATCAGAAAGGCTTTTATTACATATCCAAAGGATACATTTCCATTTCTTGCGGAACTGATTGATACACTGATGAGCCACAAGATTAAAACCGCATGCCTAAAATAGTGAAGGTCCCCCTTCTGCTGCCAAAACAGCTCCATCAATCTGTCACATAAATTCCCAAGCTCAGGGTTTCCCAGCAAAACATTTCCCGTAGTATCACACTTACTCCATTAGCTTGTCCTCGTCCTACCGTGCATGCTGATGCCTTCTCTCCCTCGGTAAATGGAGCATGTGTACCCAGCCAAACCACATAATGCGAAAGAAAATGGGAGTCACTAGACCAGGCGACCTTCTGAAACTGATCCAATGTCCAATTCTGAGGCTCAGGTGCTCATTGGGGGTGCTTTTAGCAGTAGACTAGGTTAGACTGGGCACTTTGAGTGGTCTGGAAGTGAAAAAGTACAATATACATGAGGGTGTGTTCCGCTGTAAGTTGCGACACATCATGTCAATATCAATGAAATACTCAGTGACTTGTGCCACACTTGCCCTTCTGTCGGTTTAGACCAGATGGGATGGCCTTCATAGCCCTTGTGTACTAATGATCCTCGGGAGCCTTAAACCTTGTCCCTGCTACATGGTTTGTCCCTGTTTGAACCACTGTCAGCAAGTACTCAGATCTACAGACAGAGAGCACAGTCTTGTAACTTCAGAGATGCTCTAACCCATGACAATTTGGCCCTTGCCGTGGTTGTTTAGTTTCTATTTCTCCCACATTCAACACGTTGAGTAAAAGTACCGACTGTTTGCTTACCAACTAACGTCTGTCTGCAGACCTGGACATGTGCCGTTGTTATGAGACAGTTAACATTATTTGCTGCATCTATGAGTGATTTTAATGTTTTGGCACATCAGTTTAGATTCATTGATCGATTGATTAATTGATGTCCTACTTTAGGAAATGTAATTACTACTTGTCAAGCATTCAAGTGCTTTTGTTGTTTGTTTGTTTTCCTTTTCTGGCCGGCAGGTTGAAATAAATCTGATTGCGCAAGTAAACAAGTGTACTTGTACAGACAGATTGTATGATGAATAAAAAAAGTTATGTGGTTAACACCAAAACCAATTATTCCTTTCATAACAACACTTCTAAAACATCAGAAGTCCAGAATTCAGCTTAGAATAGAAAAATTCTAGTTTCCCACCAGCATTTTCGACGCCATCGGGTTGTTTATGTGCGCACCGCTGGTAAATACGGTATTTCTGACACCACACGAAGGCAGCATTAGAGCAAAGCATTTGGGTGCAAGTGCAATACGATTGGTGTGTGATAAGGACAATTCCTTACAGTTGCCACAGAAGCAGCCCTTTAATGACAGCACAGTAATACCAGCAGCTGTCTGAATATTTCTAAACACCACTTTTGGAGGGCCTGAGGGGGAGGGGGGGAGGAGGGGGTTAGATCTGACACAGATGGTGATATAATTTCAGGCCGAGGAGTGATTGGTCTAATCACAAGCAAAGATGGCTCCCCTCCAGACTCACCAGTCATCTGATTCATCCATTTTCATTTATTATTGGAAGGTCACTCCAAAGAATAATAAAAAAAAAAACTTTCTGGACCATTAATGAGATGGCCACTAGGTTGTTCCTCCTCTCAAAGGCAAATCAAGCCAGGGCAGCAAATGTGACAAAACTCCCGGACGGGAATGTTTTCTCTAATTAGGACACGCATAAATAAGAAGGGGGAGTGACGAATTACAGTCGGCTGTACTCCATTTGATTACTTCATTTCTAGCAGGGCACTGATGAAAAATATATGTGCCAGGAGGCGAGACGGGCCAGAGGATTTTAAGATAATTACACGCCTCGCTCTGACTTCGTTCAGCACCTCATATTTTTCCAATTCCATTTTATTTTTGGGAGGGGGCGGTAACACAGTGGGCAACTGCGGGAGCGTGTGCAGTTCACGGCGTGGGCGACAACAGCAAAGGAAAATGGGAGAAGGTGAGAAACTAATTTAATGGCCGTAATGGAGTCGGCCTGGCAGTGGACAAATGAGAAAATATGCGAAGGTCGAGTTCATTTCATCGATCTCGCGCCTCCGACGCACAGCGGCACCCGCCTGCGTTTGTTTCGCACGAACGATTGGCTCAACGTAGGTGGGGGGAGTACTGTGGTAATGGGGGCGGCATGTCTGAGACGTGATTGGTGGTTTGGCGTCAGGTGGGTTTGGGAAAAGCACTAGGATTCACAGTGTTTTTTCTTATGGGTGAGCAGCAGCGATAAAGCACATCCTATCAACACAAAGGTGATGTGTTTTATAGTTTTACTGCTCTAGTATTTCACTCTGTACCCAGTCTTATGGGAGTACGCTGACATCCCTCCTCTAATCCTGCTCTTAAAGACTAGAAGGAAACACTGTGTGAGGTGATACGGCCATTATGGGTCCCCCTGTGTTTGCTTTTGCATATTAGTCGGAATTTCCTTTATGGAGACTAATCGTCAGCTGCGAGTCAGATTTATTCCCAGAATCCACCAGCTCATATAACTTAACATTAAAAGGGTAGTTTCTTGATGATTACCAATCAGTAAGTCGCTGTCAGTGTTATTCACATTCACTTACCAGTAGTAACTGTTATCTTAACATTGGAATGTCCAGTTATGAACATTGTAATCACACATTTCACACCTCATCTGGGGGGGGGGGTGGGGGGGCATTTCAAGAGTAAACAATGAGTGCAACTCGTTCTGAGTTTTTGAACATGACACATTGCTTTCTTTTGTAGCACAACTTGTTATCCTACTTGCAGTATGCTAGCTCCCCTCTGCCTTTTCTATTTTACCCTGGTTGCTGGGTTCCGGCAGCATGTCAGGTAGAGTGCGCTTGCCAGATTCCCTTGGTTCCGGTCCAATAGTAGCCTTCGTGTGCGCTGTTATCACTCGGGAGAGCATAGCAGAGTCTTGTATCGCGCGCCGTGGGAGTCCTGCAGCTCCTTATCAGGAAGATTGATCACCGTTAGGGCATTTTACCTTCCTGAGATGCAGCCCAGGGAGATGAGAGGAGTGCTGGTGTGGAAACTGCGACTCCTCTTTTCTCAGAGTGTGAGGGGGCTCCCAGCTTCGGGACTCCTGTGTCTCCTGGGATTTGTAGTCCTACAGTAGAGTAAACCTCCACAGGCTTCTCCATCAACTCAAATTTCAAATAATAGCTTCTTTCTTTTACTACTTTGGCACTGTTCCTGTAGCTTCCATGGGAGTGTCATGCTCAAAACCTTTTTGAATAGCATATATGTCTCCATCTGCATCATATTCAAGATATCCACTGGCAACTTGAAATAATAATTAACATTCATAAGTGGTTATTAACATATGACCCATTCAGTTATTCAGCATTTGATTTCTTTGGGGAAAGTATTGTTTGAGGGAAAATAACTGTGGGAAGTATACGTGATGTTAACTTGCAGTATTGTTAAATTGCCCAAAATCTGAAATGGTGGAGAAAGCAAAGATTGAGCTCCAGCCCGTGTAGAGAATATTGGCCAAGTAAGTTGTGACTTGAAACGCTGGATAACTCACTTTGACACAGGTCTGCTGTAGGACAAAGCCTGCTTGTAAAACATGAAAACGCCCATGAAAAACCAGGCTGTGTCAATCATTGTCACATGGAACACATCTGAGCATTCAGGATGCAAGTCATAGTGTCACAAGGCCTTTCAAAAAGTCCTGATTTAGCCCAGAAATAACAACTGTTCTCTTCCCAAGAGACTTGATGTAGGCCTATCCCTGTCTTTCTCTGAGATCTGACAGTCTGGATAGATGATATATCCATCAGCATGCCACACTGAGATATTGCTCTGGATTTAAATCAACACAAAGCATTGGAACACAGCTTCAAGGGGAGCCACTTATCAAAGAAAATGGCTGGCTTTGGCCTCTTTTCCTGTGGATCAAACTGAGGATATGGCAAAGTCACAGAAAATATCAATCACAATTCATGCTTTGTTTTTGACAGTCATTTGCTAGAGAGTTTAATTAATGACTTCCCAGAGCTCAGAAAGTACGGTGGAACTTTTGAGAACAAAAGCAGCATGCATGACCTCAGTCTGAACTGCAGGTGAAGGACACACCTGTTAGGATGCATGGAGATAGAGATAAAGACTTTAGCTGTTGGGTGGTAGCCTAGCGCCTTCCTTAGACTCAAGTGAGTGTTTCAGTATTTTCCTGGACCTGTTGTATATGTACCTTTCTTATACAGTGTCTTATCTACCCTGTAAATCCAGATAAAGTGGTGAACTCAAATGTTTTGTGGGATCTTATTACTTCAAAAAAGTATAAGCAAACTTAATTGCATTGTGTGGACAGCACTAATGGAAAATTAGGTAAAATTTTATAAAATTGTTTTCTTTAAATTTCACCATGTTTTTAAGTGCTGTAAAGATGAGGGACTCAAATTTCTTGGCGCAGCGCAGGGTGGCGCAGTGTGGCGTAGTGTGGCGAAGCCCCTGCAGTAATAATTTTGTCCGCTGCAGCCCAAGCAGTGGTAATTTTGTGCGGTGCAACACCGTGCGCTGCCACTTTGGCAGTTTGGTAGATGGAGGTGCGCTGAGATGGGTGTGGCGGCATAGTAGGGGGAGTTGTCACATATTTATCAAGACACAGTGAAAATTTCATAGAAAGTCCACTGATGTTGCGCTGAAAACTCACCAGCTCCAACCTGGTTTACTTTCTGTGCAGTGGTAATTTGGCTGACCGATGCACAGTGCACACACGTCACCGAAACCTCACAGGCAGGTTTCCAGAATGTCAGGCACATTTTAATGCAATAAATAATTACAGCAAGCATTATTTAATGTAACTATCTGAATCGGAACATCAATTATAGTATCTTTATCGATTGTCCAGGTGTCAGATTAATGGCGGTTGGCACGTGTAATGGAAACTCGACCTTGACTTTGACCATATTGAAAATAAATGTGTAATGTATCTTGCATTGTTGTCCATGCTTTTTAATGACAAAATTTTAAGCGGCAACAGGGTGTAATAATATGAACACGCTATCCATTGTTTGACTTCCCAATGATTCAGGCGGAAGAAATAAATGAGCAACCGTCGTATTTCATTCCAACTTCATAAGTTTTAACGATCTGATGTAGTTTTCATTTTGAAATTCTATTCAAGTTCGCTAATGGTAATAATTCAAGAATGCCTCATATTCATTATGCTTAATATAGACGTAAGCGGTGCAGAAAACAAGCCTGAAGCAGCAAACTAAAATCTATCATTAAGGCATCATGCAGATATAGGACAGAGGCTTCTTTATTTCAACACTTTTTATTGGTGAAGTGTTAAACCCACTTTAACCTTTTCTCCTCCCTCTTTGCCACTTGCGCCGGAAGGCGGGACAGAGGAGTACTTGCTCCACGCTATGCCGGGCTGAAAATTGCAACATACGCCTGGACACACCCCACTAGCACGGCGCTCCCACTATTCGCTGCGCCTGCACCTGGTCTACAAATTTAGAGCCCAAGATCCTTAACCTCGTATACCAGGCACCTTCAATGACTTACCATTGGAGGTATAAAAACCCTTCGGTAACCTCCTTTGATAATGCCGATTGCTCCAAACCGATTCTCATTTACTTTTCCTAACTATCAATCAAATATTTATTTGCTTACTTGCAAAGACTAATTGGTTGAATGAATAGCCAATTTGTTTTAATTATTATTAACATTGCTTGTATTATTTTACATTGCATCACATAGGCTAGTTATCAGGATTTTCCCATCCACAATAATGATGACATAAAATGGAAATATGGCTTTTGAAGATAATGAGTTTCTTTTACACCAATTTTCGACAGGACTAGGATTGGCTTACCCAATTTATCTGAAGAAATCAGTTTCCACAAGACAATTGAGTGCACTACACCACACGATATGGGTTTAAAGTGTACCTGTGGTCCAGATATGCCAGTCAGTGCGATAAAAGACAATGTGTAATCGCACTCCCTTTCTGTATATCATTTTTATTTGCGTATTTTTGACTGCAAAATTCAGATAAATTACGATGCAGGTCGTTCATCATCCAGGTGAAATAATGGTAGTCGAGGGAAAGAACCACCTCACACTGGCAATTTCACTTAACTACAAATGTGTGCACATATTTGAGTGATTATTTCTCTCATATTTCTCACAGAAAAGATACATGCCTGCATGATAACTGTAAATTTTGTTGGCACTTACAATTCAAACAAAAGAAGTAAAAATTAATTTGTTGCAGCAGGTTTCAGGCTCCTAGCACCTGTGTCCGAAATGCTGGAAATGGATTGATAACTGTTATGGTCCAGATTAGGAATTAGGTCCTGAGGCAGAGTACAATCCAGCAGATTGTTTATTTACAGTTTATATAGTAATTTGGGGATGATATCCCTGAGCAAGAGGAGGGGACAGATCCCCAGACTAGGATAACACAGTTGAGTACAGATATTGTACACAAAGCTGAGCTGTCAATTCTTTGGCTAGTGGCTTCCAGGATACCAGTAAAGTAGAGATTACACTTCACCAGCACCGAACTGTTACACAGAAGAATGGAGTATCTTGAGGAAGAAACACAAAAGATATTCACCGAGGGTTGCGACAGATAGTAGTTTTTTTTATTCTGTAAGTCAGACTTTGTGGAGTCCTGCCTCTCCCATGATTGGGACTTGTCAAGTGCAATTTCCCTACAGTTTATGGTCTATTTTGTCTGTCGAACCACATAGCATAGCAATAATACATAATTTAATGTCTCAGAAGACATTGATTATAGTCAGTGCACTCCATTGAATGTTGAAGCTTGTCCAGGACAGAATAAGTACAAGTACATGGTTACAAATTCAATTGAAGAATAATAATTAAGATTTAAAAATTCTTAAGGCTGATATACTTATGATGGACCTGGTGCCTGAAATACCACAGAGTAACATAAAAAACTGATAATGAATGCACTCATTATCCTAAAAGCATTTAGATGAAAAACAGTTGCTTGCATAACACTGAAGCACACTTTTGTTTTTAATTCTTGCTAAAGTTTCTCAGATCAGCCTTCTACTCTCACGCGAAGCACTTTTTATGCTGGAGTGAAAGTAAATGTATCATATCATTTGCACGGTTTTTACGCTTCTATATGACCCTTGTTAGATTGGGCCCTGGTCTCCCCCTCATTGCTACCTGTAAACATCACTCTGCCTTTACTTTACTCTTAAGACATTTTTATACTGTAAATGTTTGCATTTAAGTTTTGCCGGAAGACATTTCTCGAAGCTCGTGGTCAACAAGTACCGTGGAAAAAAAACATCAATATTAACAACCTATTGTCAATAAAGAATTTGCCAACTGATGAAAAGTGGCCGTTTACAAAAGTGAAGCACCTGGCTTTTATTTTGACACCTTGATGATTTTGGGGTGTGTCATGCATGTCAAGTTCATCCTTAGAGCATTTTCTGGGCAGTTGGGGGACGGTCTTAGTTTCCATCACATGACATGCCTGTGCACCCAGCAACCATTACCTTCAAAATGCCTGCCGTAAATTATCCAGGAAAAAAAAGCACTTTCCTCTTCCTCCTCCTCTTTCCTCACTGACATTTCTCGGAAGATTTATGAATTTGTTGGTACGGCTCAAGCCAATAGTTTTTAAAGTGGTGAAGTGAAAATAAATGGAAGGGACCCACAGGCAGTGTGTGTGGAGTGTGATGGATTGGGTGTTCATCACGGCTCTCGAACCTCCTGCTTTCTTTCTTCCTCACGTGAGTGTAATCAGTAAACGAGTAGATAAATAAGGCTGTACAGTTCAGCACATTCTGGAGAGTGGACATATTACAGGGTAGAAAGCCTGGCCGCATCCCTCTGCCCCCTGGATGTGCGATGCCGACTCAGTAGATTTTTTCGCCATAAATCCTGCTTGGCAGCTGGCGGATGAATAACCGGAGTGGGTTGAAACGGCCATAGGCCACTTGCACAAACAAGCGGGAACATGCATTGATATGCTTCCAGAGAACACATAAAGCCCACACACGCAAGTCAACCAGCACTATACCCAGTGCTCATATAAGTCATTTCTCCTCTTATAAACTCAGATGATGTTAAATTTAGCACTGTACATTTCATGGTGCCGCACCTCAAGGACAAAATCGCAATGATTCTGACAAATGTTCTGCTAAAATGCTCTCTCAGAGACACACGCGCGCGCACAGAGACATACACATACTCATACTCCTGATAAACTGCCTCCAATTTGAAGTTTACTCCAGGTCTTTGAGCAGTTATGGTATCAGGTTACCTCTGGCCTGAGGCAGGGATGAATAGGAGGTGAAATAAAGGCTAAATTCATTAATCTATAAAATGATTATCTTAAGCGGAATGTAGGGGCATTTCTGTATGAGGACTAGATCAGCTGCTCCATAAAATTTATTTATACGATGGGCAAAAAAAAAAAAAAAAACATATTTATATTTATATATATATATATATATATATATATATATATATATATATATATATATATGTATATATAAATATTTGCCAAAGAATAGTCACCGTAATGCTTGAGAACACACGCCTTAGCAGACAAATGGCCTTTGTGTGTGTGTGTGGGTGTGTGCATGTGCTTATCTGTGTTTGTGTGAGAGATTGAGTGTGTGAGTTTGTGTGTCAGACAGAGCAAGAATGCGTGCTTGTGTCAGCATATGTGCATATCTGTGAGTACTGAATCTATGCGTTTGAGTGTGTGTGTCAGCGTGTGCATATGTGTGTGCATGGACCCTTGAATCAGCAGCTTCGGCGCCTGGCGCTATAGGACACCATCAGATAGTGGGCTTTGTCCTGTCTCAGTCACCACATCATTTTGTCTCATTGACCAGGGCATTAGCTTTATGTCTTAAGCGGCTGTGTGTCTGACGGGCTGTTTTTGCCGACGCGTTGCGTAGCTCCCGCTGCTGGTTCCCTAGGATCTGTCAGCCTTTTGCAGCACAATATAATGGCCCGGGCTGGTCAGACAAGGCCATTATCAGGGAACCAGTGAAGACACTCAGGTATAGGGTTTGACTGGCCAAATGCACTTAACCCTGCCCACAGGGAGCCGGCTGAGCTCCACACACACACTGAGGATACCTTCTTATGCTTTTCACTTTATACTTTTCATACAGTATGGGGGAATTTAGCAAAGTTTGGGAGACTTGGAAACTTATTAAAAAGGAATTTAGACTGATATGCATAAATATATTTTTGCATTCTCTACTCGGTATAGCCCCCGCAATGACCTCTGTACTCGTAGGTGGGATGTACTGTTCTTTATTTTGTGAAAATCATGCATGAGTCCAATAATAAATGACAAGGGCAACAACAAAATATTTTAATATGTTGCTTCTCAGAATCTGCATCATAGAAAGAGATGCAGCAGTTTGCAGTGATGATTTTACACTTCATAAAATGAAGATAATCAAAAACCAAGTACTATTCAAGTATTTATTTCATGAAATGTTGGATCATATTGATAGAAATAAGTAAACAGATAATATATAGTTTAAAAAAAAATGTCTTTTGAAAGTCATTATCTAGTGTGGCCACCCTTTGCTTTGATTACAGAGTTTAATCCTTCAGGCATAGTGTTCACATACTTCGAAGTGTGTTTAGGGTCAATATCTTGCTGAAAAAAAATCCCCACCCAATCGGTTTCTTTCCAGATGGAAAAGCATGCCTCATAATGATGCCGCAATACTACCTTTAATCCATGATTCCTTCTATTTTTTTTTTTTTGAGATCACCAGCTCCTTTCGACTGGGTTTGGTCGAGAAAATTTTGAATTTGGATTCATAGGTCCAGGGGACTTGTTCTCAGTCCCTTGGTGTCTTGGCAAACTCAAGTCTTTTTTACATGTTACCAGCTCTAAGAAGCGATTTTGTTCCAATCAGGCCAATTTCACACAGGCGTCTGGAATAATAGATGTAGTTACTTTCATCTCTTTTCTTCTTGCGCTAATAATATCACAGAGTTGTCATGCTGTCAACCACCAATTTCTTTTACTTGTCATACACAGATAACGAACAGCACAGACACTTAACTTCCATTTTGCACCTCTATTGCCACTTGTTTTCAGCAAACCGGTCTCTTTGAAATGCTTGATGGTGTTTCTTACTATGCCATGGCAGAAATTAACATCTTCAGAAATTTTTGAATTGAACCAAGCAGCATCAGGTAAGGCCACAGTGTGGCTACTGTCAGTCTCAGAGAGCTCTTTCCATCGTGCTATCATGTCTAACACACTGAAAAAATTGAGAGTTTGGATCAAAGTACAAAAAATTGTATCAATTTGTTACAGCTGATTGTTTTTAGTTTCTAAATTGAAAAAAAAAATCACAAAGGTAATTTTTCAATTGAGAAAAAAAAAAACTGTAACAAGTTGACGCAATTTTTTAACTTTGATCCAAAGTCTCAATTTTTTCTGTGCACTGTGACACTGCTCAAAGTTCACGTCACCTTATTGTGAGGTTGCAGTCTGTAACCAAATGCGAGTACCAGAAACTGCAGCAGAATTGGGGGTGAAAACCCCGGCAGGATTGTAGGCAACAGTAAAAAGTCCAGAATCCAAAAACACAATCCAGAGGGCCAGAAACAGTTCGTTACCAGGGCAGCAATCACAATTCTTGAAGTCAAGTAAAGCAGGTTCGGTACACAGGCAAAGTATAATCATAGGCAGAGGCAGAATCAAAATCCAGGATGTTCCAGTCAGACGTATAACGATATGAATACAGGGCATGAGCAAAGTAGCACAAGCAGACAAGAGAAATCGTTCTGACGAGAGCTGGCTGTGACCTGACGGCTTAAATACACCTACGGGAAGTCACATGCTATAATAGGGAATATGTGAGCTGGATCAGACTAGAAATTAACAAAGGAATTAACAAGAGGAAGTTCCTAACCACATGAAATTGGCGAAAGCCAAAACACGGACAGGGATGACACAGTGTTGTGTTCCAGGGTTCTGGCCTTTGGCCAGAAGAGTATTGCTTATGGTTTTAACAGTTTCATGTTCAAAGTTTCATAGTTCATAGTTCATGTTCAGGTTCACAGTCATAGTTTTAACAGTTTCTTGTATCAGGGTTTTGCATTTCATGTTTTACATTCCATGTCCATGTTTTTTACTTTTCCATGTTTTTGTTCATGCCAGGTCTGCCATGCCACTCCACCGCTTGTCTGCGTTCCGCCCCGTGCCTTCGTTGTTGCACATTTCTGAGCTATGGTTGGCTTTGGTATTTCCCCTTCCTTCCATGCTGTGCTGGATTCGGGCCTCTCTAAGCTTAATTGACAATTAACTGTTTTTAAGTTACTAACATTTACTAACACTCACTGGGTTGGTGTAATTCTTAGATAGGCACATTACTAATATTACTAATTTAGACAGGGAGTTTATTGTCATGATTCCTGCTTTGCTATTTCAAGATCTTGCTGTGCTTTTCTGTTCTTAACATTCATGCTTGCTTCCAAACTGCATACTTAATTGGTACTTAAGCTGAGCACGCTCATTCTCTTAATGAGCAAGTCTTGTCAACCAATCTTGTCCATGTCTTGATCTTGCCATGCCTCTTGTTTCTGCTTCTCCAGGTGTTACCCCTCATGTCATGATTTCTGAGCCTTTATCTGGATGCGGTGGAAGTTAGCTGGCAGACAGTGTCTCGAGTTTCATTCCTAGTTTCTTTGCCAAGTCCATGTTCCAGTCTACTTTTCATGACCATAGTTCTTGTCGTTTTGTATATAGCGTTTTGTATTCTTAGCATCATTGTTCTTTTCTGTTTATGATCTTCTCGCCTGGAGTTTCCAGTGCCTTTTGTTTTTTGTCGTTTTGCATTCTTTGTTTATAGCTCTGTGCAGCATACTTTAGTTTGTCTTTTGCAACCCTTTGGGCCAAGTTTTTCGTTGGCCCTCGTGCCTGTTTTGTTTGTTGTTTAATAAATCCTCATTTCCCTTCACCCCGCTTTTGGTGTCTAACTGATTCCATATCACACAGACAGCCTGTGACAAACAAACGGCTCCGGTTAGGAAGTTCTAAAGTGCACAGAGAGTGAGAGGCAGAACAGTGTTCAACAGGGTGTGGAGAATCTGCCGAATTGCAGTAAAGTAAAGTGAGTGAAGGCAACGGGCGGAGATAAGAGCAGAGCGAGTGCTGAGAGCTTGTTAGTCAATTAGTAATGGCAAGCTATACAATCCCTTAGTGCTTGTTAGTAAGTTAGTACTATAACCAATGTTATTTGTTGTAAGTATTCAAAATAATAAACTGTTAGTATTTATTAGTAAAGATAGAACAGCAAGGCGAAGGAAGTAAACGAGATTGGTAGGAATAATTGGAAACCCAGAAACCATGAAATCACCCGAAAACTTGGCACGCAAAACTGGGGAATAAAACTGTCTCAGCACATATGACCAGACTGGGGAGAAAATGTCCAATGCTTGGCATGGAGAAATACATCAACCAGAATGATAATCTAAACTGTGAATATGAAAAATGGCAGGAAAAGGACATGGCAAGGCAAGACAGGAAATATACAGAACATGACAAGGACTAAATCAAAACATGGCCTAGTAAAAGCAGAGTCACAACAAAAACGTGGTCTGGCAAAAGCAGGATCTTAACACTTATATACTGGAACAACTGACCATCAGAGGTAATTTTGCAGAATAATGTTGCCTGAAGCCAATTTAAATAGATTTATAACATCAATAATCATGGAATGAGCCTTCAAACATATATTCATGGTATGCAAGAGTCAAAAAAAATGTAATGCAACACCTTTCAATTGTTATAAAAAATTTATGTTTTTAGCGTTTTTGTTAATTTTCCACATTTTTACCTCAATTTACTTGTGGGAATATTTTTTTTTGTCGTCACTGCCTACAATAATATTTTTAAATACATTTTCACCAAAACAATCATAGAGAAGTCAGTGGCGGCCTTCAGCATCCGGGGGCCCATTTCAGAAGCAAATGTGGGGCCCTATAAAACAAAAGAGCTTCATCATTTTGCTGGACTAAATCTTACACCTAAGCCTATCTAATGAAATTTCAACTGTTCTGGCTGAAACTTGATGTTTATTTGCGATTATTTATTAAAATATTGGCAATAAAAATATATGTGTAAGTGTCTGAGATAAATTTCTCAAAAACTGAAATGTACCCAACAAGCTAATTGCATTGTAAACTAAACAGCAAATTTATTCTTTCTTTTCTTCTTGGGGGACGGGGTTACTGGATAGCTCTATAATATAATCACTGCGATACTGGTGCAGTAAAATTTGGATGCAATTCAAACCTAGACATCCCACTAATATAATTTAATGTCGCTTGAGTGGACTAGGTTTTTAAGCCCTAGATGACTTGTATTGCCTGAGCTTAACTCAAATTTGCATTGAAGCTCTAAACATAACATGACATTAGGGTGAGAGGATATCCCTCCTCTTTGCCAGAGAATGAGGCTGCCTTTGCCATAGCCATGATTATAATGATGTAGCTGTACAAAACCATCAATACTTTTTCAGCGTGCCCACCTCAGCCGTATTAATGTTTTCATTCAGTTGCAATGCCATTTAAATGAAAGAGCATGTTTTTCTCGCTCAAAGTACAATTAGCTAACCGTCATATTACAACACGGCACAGTGTTCATGTTATGTCCTGATTACAGATATGCGACAATCAAAAAGGTCCGCACCTTTCATTTTCTGCCCGATTTCTTTTTCTGCGCAGGGATGCATGAATTGCGACTTGTCCCAGAAAACATGCTTCTCATGTCCCCAAACTCTTGGGTTATTGAGTAGCTGGAAGTTAACTTATAGCCATAACTTCTAATTTTAGAAATCTGTTAACATTATGCATTTCGATGAAAGGTTGTTTTCAAGGTGACCAATCTCCATCAAATAGGCTACTGATCAGACACCAATAAAAAATAAGTAGACAAGTTTTTTTAAATTTTACAACTTAAATTTCGCGAATTATCAACGCATCTTGTCGATCAGAAACTATATTTTGACTGGGCCGGGTCTGGAGGCTACTGGACTGTGACCTGACCCGAATTCGGAAATCTCTGCAATATTCATTGATAATTTAATGAGTAGAAAATGCATAAAATTGCTAGATAATGTTTTAAAATGTATACATCAGTGCTCACCATTATGTTAAAGATTAAATACCTCTGGAAAAGAGCAAGCGAATTGCATTTTTTTTTTTTTTGTTCACATATCAACTGGTAAGTCAGAGGCGCGAGCAACATTGGCTAAGGTGACGACAGTATTTCCTAAATTTTCAGAGTAAATTTTCAGCCACCAAAGCTCTTTCGCTACCATCATTTGCAGACAATGAAAAATTACTACACTTCGTAGCCAGCACAGTCTTCATACAAGTAATATATCTGACAGGGGAAAACAAGATCCATATTCTCCCCATTCAGCGCAACTCCAAGAGGGAGTGTCGGTCGGGGGTGCGCTATAATGCCTTCATAGAAGGCTAAATGCTGTTTTTAGATGTCATGACAAAATGTGCTAATTTGAGTGGCTATAGGGGATCCCAAACATTTGCCTTTTTTGGGGGCTTCAAATATTTGCCCGGTTTTCCTCTCCAGGCGGTGCACCTCTGAATCTTTTTAATGCAGTCAAGGTTTAGGATGGTAATTCTCGCCTGGCATTTGGTGGCCCCCTGGAGGGCAGGGCCGGTTTCAACTGAAATGGTTGAAACATAGGTAAGACCGCCTATGAGAGAAGTAATGTATCAGGACCACATTTAAAAGAAAGTGGTGGTATATAATCATCACAGCACACTAATGTACTCAAGTCACCATTGGTTATGAATGTGCTAAACCACTATTTGCAGGTTTAATTTATCAATAATTATTAAACCAGAACATACATGTGCACAGATAGACTGTTTCTCTTAAATCCCGTAAAATGGATACATTAAAAAGATGAAGACTGATCGAGCTGGTTAGAGGGGGTTGGGGGTGGGATGTTCAAATGAGGATCACTGCCGTAAACTTATCTCTGTGCGGCCACTCAGTGCTGTGCCGTTACGACCATAACAGAAATCAAAGCTTGAATAAAAAATCAGACCCTGGGGGCCGATGTCACGAGCTGTGCCCTTCACCCTCTCCCACCAATCCTGTTAGCTCTGTGCGCAGTGGGAGTCACAGGAACCTTGAGGATGATTGATGGCGGAGGCACAGTTAACCTTAGAAATGAGGCAGTGTGACGGGAAGCCATTCGGGCTCATGAGACAGGCCCTTGCAACTGTAACCTGCTCTGTGATTTTACTCCCTTGAACATGCAGGTGCAACATCTGCTGTTTGAGCTGCTCACCACACCCCCCCGCCCCTCAAATCCCCCATCCCCCTACCCAACACACCCCATCCCCACCTGCTGCAGTTATTATACAGCACGTGTCATTTTCATGGATTCTGATCAGCTGGAACACCTGCGTTTAGATTTGGAGAGTAAATCGGAGCTTAGAGCACAGCAAGAACTTTTTAACGGAGAGAAGCTCCTGGATATAAAAAAAAAAAACATTGTTTTTTGTATTATATGTTCTTTGGCAGAAGGATGTCAGGTTGATCTAGCACGAATAAAATACAGATGACAATTTGATAAAGGACACATCTCAGGTATTTTTCTTTTTTTGAATGATGCCAACCTTAAACACAATAAACGCAATGTATGTATCCTTTTAGAGCACAGGAATACTTATTATGGCTCCGAGAAATTTGTACACTGTTCACACATGTGCATGTGTAGTGTATTCTGGAACATGGACACAACTTTCACTTATTCTCTTGCTTTACTCCATGGAAGTAGGATTTGAAAATATTGACTGTGAGACGGAGACTCTCATCTTTCATTTGCATGCATGCGCCTCCAAATTGTGTGAAGCTTGAGGAATTGGAAGCTCCTTTATACCGTACAAGTACCCACAGACAGCTTTGCAAAAAGTGGTGTTAACAACAGTGTTGTATTTGATATTATGATTAGGTAGTGTTTTCTGCAGCGTCCATATTTTTGACAGAGAGCAGAGCCAAGGCTTATCCTGGGACCAGTGGAGTCACGTTTCCTGAGCTCTCTGTGTTTGATATGCTGCTGCCAAGATTCAGGACCGCGGACAGCTCATGGCCAAGATTCAGCACCACGGACAGCTCATCTCCAGCTGTCCCTGCATATGCACGCTGTCAGTTTGAGAAACCTCCAATTCCTGCCCTGCCCTTGTGATAGTCTTTCCTTAGCGCGTTTGCTGTAATAATTTATGTGTGTAATGTTCGGCTTTTATGGTAATTACCCCCCACCATCCCCTCCTTCCCCGCTGCTTTGAGAGTCCATATGACTTATTATGCCATTCAGCTACGCACCTTAACAACGATTCCAGGAGTCTAAGCATACACACTCATGCACGCATACTCCATTATATAAATGCGAAAGTACACACTAAAGGATTTTCATACACTGACACATATACTCACACACACGTACTAGCATTTCTGCGCACAAACGAAAAAGCACGCACACACACACATACGCACACACTCTCTCAGCTGCACACAGCCACAAACACACGCATTACAGCATACTAATCCATTAAAAACTCCCGCACCGACACTCGCACAAACACCTACTCACAGGCGCACCCAGGTTTATGAAAACATGGTCCCAGATCAAATCACTGATTAGTGCAAAGAACCTTTATCTCTCTCATAAAGAGTGCTCTAATTGCCACTCCAGTAGATGCTATTATTTATGAGTCCGGAGATATGGCTGAGAAAAAAATAGGTCATTGCGCGCCAAAGAGATGATAATAATGACAATGCCAGAGCGGCTACTCGGATGGGCTGTATAATTTACTGGCACTAATGAAATTCCCATGAGCAGCGAGTGAGGAGTCTGAGTGCTGTGAGCCCGGAAGAATTGATCACGGAGACTGCGCTAAATTAAATCTGTTACTCACTTCAACCAAGAAGCTATGGAAATACTCAGCTGCAAACTTCCCTTTTATAAAGTGTTTGTAACAGAAAAAAGATTTTGCTCTTTGGTTCTGATGGAAAAAGCCTCTTTCAAAAGCAAAGTTAATGTTAGGTTTCTGTCTCTGTACTTTGCTCAGGTCATGGTTAAGAATTACATGCTGTGGGCCAGATGAATTATGGAGCGGCTCAGTGGAGTTTAAAGAGGAGCAAATTGCACTTACGTCTGAGGCCTTGAACTTAAAAAAGACATCAGAAGGATTCTTTTCATTCACAGGCCATCAGCAGGCAATGGTCTGTTTTTAAATTACATTTTAGAGCACCATCTTCATCAGTGAAATGCAAATTGCAGCCAGTTTTATTCCATACAGGTTTATGTACTTGAATATGGGAACGCTGACTCTTCAGAATAAAAATATTGCCTGCTGGTGGCCGAATTGTTAGGTGTGGTCATGTTGCCAAATGTGGCCAAACTGGCATTGTCTTTCTTCAAAGTTTGTTTTGATATCCGTGTGTATATGTGCGTGTGTGTTTGTATGTGTAAGCTTGGCTTTACCTTCTTGTATGCATGTATATGTTTGCACGTGTGTGTGTGTGTGAGAGAGAGAGGGAGAGAGAGTGAGACCTTATTATTTTAACCAGAGATTGCAATAAGGCTGTATTTCGGCTGGCTAGTGCAGGTTGCATTGATGCGTTGTATATTGTGGCCTTTAACTTGAACAGAAGACCTCATGACTAACTGCAGAGGACTTAGCCAGCAAAACGCATTACAGCAGAATTGAATGTGAGTATCTCTTTGTGCTGAAGTGCTGTTATTGTATGCATGCCAATGCAAATCTGGGGCCAGGTGGGGTAACAGCTCAGCTCTTCCAAATGTACATTTACTCCCATGTTTTCAGCTGCAAAGTTAACCACAGATGAAATTTAGCCTGAAAAGAAAAAGTACAAGCGTCAGGGTGGTGGAAGAAAATAAAGTTAAGCCAAAAATACAGGTCCACGTGTCAAAATGCCAGAACTTTTTTGATAGTAAACACACTAATACTCACCGCTGACTCCATCTGCTATAGGTCGCCGACAGCAGCAGACATTCAGTTCCCAGAATACTCCATGCCAAAGCGTCGCTAACAGGCTTTGGGATTTCTCAGACAGTGCTTGCGATGCACGCTTTGGCTAGTGCTTAAGGGGAGAGAGAGCTTTCACTGGCTCTCTTTTAAAGACCTGATACTCTCAGAGCTGGCAAAGGCACCTGCATTGACCCAATAAAGACAATCGTTAGACTCAGCCAGTTAAGTGTCTCTCTGTTGACGTTGCCCGAGGACCTCGAAGCCCTTGAAGACCAGAACTGAACCTCCCTGCAGTATTTTTTTGCAGGTCCTCTGCAGCACTGACGCGAAAGCTTTGCGTCGGTTGCCCAGATAAGAGTGCAGCACAGTGGCTAGGACTGCTCTTGCTGCATGATTCTGTTAGCGCTGATGCTAAGGAGGTTAACATAGTATTTATTGTAAATAGCTTAACTCAATAAAAACTATAGTAATAACATGATTCCATATTTTGAATACCCCTTGGAGGCATTGCCTGATGGAGAAATACATACAAGTATGTTCTCAGTAATCACATTTCAGGGGTGAAGCAAAAGCTACTGTGTTCTGCAGTAGCATACGTACATATTACATGCACATACTGTATGCTCTAAGACATGCACCATAGAAAATCCGGAGTAAATTTCCCGTTGTATCTCTATGCGTATATATTGTTACAGTATTAGTATAATTCAAATACATTTAATACATGACTGTTCTGTAACTTCTGAAAAGGAATAAAAGGTAAAAATATTAGTGCTTCAAAAGTGCCTTCCAAAGGCATACAGTAATAATGAGAGCAGTGGGGGAAAAGAGATGTGACAGAGAGGGGGACAGAAATTACCAGTGCTGACGTCCACTTCCTTTTAGGTTTTGTTTATTTGTGACAGAATACCAGACATTATTTAATGACCCGTTCAAGAAGTTACACTTAATCGCGTGAGTACATTAAGGAATTATCATTTTGCGAATTTGTGAGCATGTGAAGGATAATTAATTGCGGGTGAAATGGAAGCTCGTGAAGCGTGGCCCGAATTCACAGCTTGTAACGTCAGGACGGAGGACAGGCTCAGGGAAGGCTCAGCGTGGAGCGCTCGCCCATTCATCAAGGCGTAAAAATAGAATTGGCGAAGTGAGCTGGCGCGATACGGCATTTCAGGTGTCTGGAATACACTTTAGAATTCATGAAAGTTACAGTTCCATAGCTTCGATGACGTGAGAAGAATTGGTGACGGTGCGCAACCTGGGGAATTTGACAGCAGCGCCTCTTAGCTCTCCGAAATCCGGCTAATGACTCGGCAAGACTCTATACATGCTGAACCGTTTTTTGTTTTGGGATCATTATAAACTGACTATAATGGTCATGATGAACGTCTTTGATCAAGTTACGCTCTGTACTAATGTGGTACTTCAAAAAAAGAATTTATAAATGTTTATCTTTTTTATAGTAAACGATAAAAAAATGCCTGTTTTGGAGTGCGTTAACTGCTTGCCCATTGTTATTGCTGCTTGCAGCCTCCTCAAGAATTGCGAACAACATCTCCTGAGGTACCCAGCAATGTATCAGCGAAGCAAGAATTCCATCAGATGAAAGGTTGTCAAGAAAATTGATGGACAGACATGAATACAAACAGAAAGACAGAGAATCCTTTAATTTTACTTAGACTAGTGCAGTTCCTGTTAGTGCGCTGCCCACCCAAAATGTGCCAGTTCAGAATGGGCTGATTGCAGGGGCTCCAGTGTTGCTGCTTGTGCAGTCCTGCTGCTTGCAGCTTTCTGGAGATTTCATGAACACTGGCCAGTGACACTTCACTTAACACTACAGCTCCTTCGGTACTCTGTGAATACATCCGCCAAGTTTGAAGTCAGTCAGATGAACGGCTGTTTCTAGAAAATTGAACAGACATGTATACTACAGACAGAAATATCACCATTCTTGTTCAATATAGCTGCCTCTGATCAGTTAATATTGTCCTCTTATGCAACGGCATGGTAAATTCTTGTTGCCATTGTTCTTTGCTCAATTTAACCATTCAGGGATTCGTACCGTGAAATAGAATCTTTTGTTAATCCCCCACATCTGCGCGAGTACGGTGAACAAATTTCCATCACGGATTTGTTGACATTGATTGCGACGACGAGGTCACTGAGAAAAGACAGGCGAGCCAGAAAAAAAATCAGAATTTTTAAAAATGCGGTTCTGCCTTCACTGTCTGCTGCCTGTGATGCGCTGAGAGTGTGTGAAATGGGCCTGGTCTCTGTTGTTGTGAACTGGGCCTCTGGCGCTGCTACTGTCAGTGAGCAGTGGTGATCCGTGAACCTGCCATCTGGATTCTCCCACAAATCACATTAAAGTTTCAGACCCAGGAATGCATCAAGCTAAATGCATATTGGCTCGCAGGACCGCAGACAGTCCGATGAAGAAAAATGTCTTCGGAATCCAAGTCTCGTGGTCAGAAACGATCCGTCTTTCCCTGTCTGATCGCGTTGACTGGCGGTGCAGTAAATGACAGGCTCTTGAAGACGGGAATAGGCTACGTGAAGTAGTCAACCTTGGCTGGCTCCCTCCCTGTGTTTCCTGAGTTGCATAGTCTCTGATGAACTGACAGGAGGCAAGGCACTGAGCAAACTGTACCATGAAAATGCAGTAATTAGCCCAAGCGCTTGTACTATTATGTTAAAAAATAAACAAACAAACAAAAAACTCCCCCTTTATCCGTCCTCGAAGCACTAACGGACGCGCAGTCGTAGCCGACGTGCGGCATCTCGTCATTTTTGAGTTCGGTCTGTTCAATTGATGAGAAACAGATTGAGTATAAAACTAGTCTTCGTGCTGAAAACCAGCATTACTTTAAATATTCGGTTTAGCCACACAACAAATAGTTTGCTGTGTTATGGTCCCATTTTACATTGATCAAATGAGACAAAAGGTGGGGCAATATCATTCTTACTTCAGTGCTGCAGTGAGTAGTAGGTACAATCAGACAGGATAGAAAAATGTCTGCTTTGTACAACTGGCCTTCAGACAGACTCTCTCCAGATATTGGAGGCACAGCAGGGGATGTCATTTCTTCAGATACATACTTCATATTTCTCAGAAAAATACTTCCCGGAAATGTTTTTCGGAAATGAGTCCGAAAACTCCTTCAGAAATAGTTTGGGGGAAGTGCATGGCTGTGTAGCTGTGCCACCTAATGACTTGACCAAAAAGATTGGGGTGACAGGTGTAGTGCTGCTCGCATTCTAATTCTCTTTTGCCATCTCTCCGTCACACCCATGGTTGCTCGCACGCTCGCACGCACACACACACACACACACACACACACACACAAAAGGATGCATAAAGTAACTGTAGTGTTAAATGAAGAAAAACACAAGATGACAGGGCACATCAATCATTGTTCAATGTATCATTATACAGCTGATGTACTGAAGAGAAAGGCAACTGAAAGTCAGCTTGAATAGCGGCAAGCTTTATCCATTGGGACTCCTAACAAACAGCTGACAGCACGTTAGGGCAATGTACATGATGGGGTTTTTTTGCAACACTGTTTACTGTATGTTCAGTATTTGTTACCTTGGAAGATAAAGTATACATTTGCACAAATTTTATCACTTGTTGAAAATGTTTCTTGACATATGATTCATGGGTCAACATGTCATTGTTTACATGACTCAAAATAAATGTCAGACAATAATTCTACATCAGTATTTTGAGTGAGCCGAATAAAGTCCAGTTAATAAAATGTTCCATTTATCTCATTCCACTCCCACACATGCAGGGTTATTGGCCAAAATTTCCAGTTTTTAATTGTTTGGTCACATTTTTGTTTTTTGTTTGTACAACTTCACTGAAAAATTGCAAAAAATCTCAGTCATGACATCTGGACTCCATATGGGTAATTCTTTTATTTAATGATGGTTTTGTGTGAAAGATGTCTTTCACTTTGAGAGAAACCCACACTAGAGACAGAAGGGCATGTTTATAAGTTTGCTTAATTAGGTTTTTTTTTTTTTTTTTTTCCTCTGTTGCAGGTCTGCAGGTAATTTTCCCAGAGTATCTACAGGAGAAGTTTGTCCAATCAGCTCTCAGCTACATCATGTGCAATGGCGAGGGAGAGTATGTGTGTCGGGACAGCCAATGCATTTGCCAGTGTGCTGAGGAATACCCACAATGCAACTGCCCCATCACTGACATCCAGATCATGGAGAATACGCTACTGGGAATGGCAGAATCCTGGGCAGCCTCTTACAAGGACTTTGAGAACTCAGGTGAGAGGAGTGCAAGAGAACGGTTCCCACTGACCCTAGGTCAGTCCCAAAAAAATGACTGTTTCAGTCATTATAAGTCAAGTTGATCATTATCATCATGCAGAGAAATGCATTGCACAGACTGTGCCAATGAAGCAGATTAAGCTGTCACAATGTTAAGGGACACAAGATGATATCTGATTCACTTCTGACATGATGGGCAGACGTACTATTGTGACCGTAATACAAAAAGCTGGCGGGCAGGATTAGCACAGCTGAACCAAGCTAAGGAACCAGGGCTAACATATTGACCAGAGTTGGACCAGCTAAATGGTGTGATGTCAGCTGATGCATTGTAGATTCATACTAACCACAGCTGACCTGGGCAAAAATACCAACCTTATGTAACCTGTGCCTATATATTGACTGCAACAGCCAACCTTTGCTAACATCTTGACTGGAGAAGGCCTGGATTAACATTCTGACCACAGCTGATCAGAGTGACGTTTGCTAAACCCAGCTTGCCGTCTGTCCGCAACCAAGCCAGAAAGACAACCTGTAAAACACTGCCCAAAAAAAAAAAAGCCTTTTGAATTTGCGAACTGACAGGCTGAAAATGAGGGGGTGAATTCCCCTTGTGTGTTCAGCAGCGTATCGCTTACAAAATACAGCTCGGATTCTTCAGTACTGTCAAAAGTGCCAGTAAAAACCGCTGAGTCTAAACATATACAAACTGTGATACAATATAAAAGGACTGCAGTTTCCACGAAGGTCACACAGTTTGAATGCACTGTAAAGTAAATGACAGTGTGTACTTTAATCTTATTATGGTATTCATTGTTTCCAAATTCAATCTGCTGGAGTACGAAGTCAAAAATAAAAATTTATGTCGCTCTTCATAAACTCACTGACAGCAGGATAAATTTATGGCGGGAAGCTGCAGAAGTCCTGTCCTTTCCTTCACAGTCCCTCCCTGCCCCTAAGTGCTAGAATGTTCTCCAGTGACCGCAAGGCGGTAAAATAATGGCCATTAAAACGCTCACTGTCTGTGCTGTTAGCAGCTGCTCTTAGGGTCTCCTCTAGCACACATTATCAGGCAGCCCTTAATTTAATCTGCTACCTTTAATCACGATTAATAGCGATTCTGCTGCAGCGAATCACCGCGTGCTCTAAATCCACACAATGTGATCTTAGTCAAAGAATGCCATTGTTTTACGGCACACCTCGTATAAAGCCTGAATGTTAGAATCCGTGAGCCAATCTGCAGTAAAGTGGGGATGAATTATTCAGCACCCGCGGCCTGCCTTCTGTTGGAGACGAAGGCTCTCGCAGTAAATCGCTGCCGTCGGTTTCTCGCCGCCTGCCAGTTTTTACGCCGCCGGCTAAGTGCGTCGGGCTTCATTTTTAGCTCATTGTCACAAATGGGAAAAGTGCAGGCGTGCAAGGCTGCATGATCGCTGCTTTTGCGCCCACACGCGCATTTACAGGTTCACACGCTAACCCGTGTACATACAAGCCCCTGCGTGTACAGGCTAGGACATACAAAAGGATAAATATATAGTCGCTCAAATTTACATCGACACACAGATCTGTATGTGAATTTGTACACACATCTGCACGCACACACATAATACTCAACAAATAAACTGATCTACTGTCTCCATTATGCACGGATTTCAGCAGATTCGCACACACAGGCATACGCATCAACTTCAGGAAGAAACAATAGCGCAGAGACGGAACGCTATTAAATAGCGTTCATTCAGCAGTTAAAATGATTTGCAATTCACAAAGGCAGTTTCCCTAAAAATTTCAGTGAAATGAATTGGACTTGCTCTGCGCGAACTGTGCGTGTGCCAAGTTAACATCAAGAGCATTTGGACGGCACAGTGGAATCACGAAAAGAGAAAAAAACCTTTTTAATTACACACTTACATAACAGGCATGTACTGGCAGTGGAAGCCCTCCCTTTTCACACCAATATCGGCTCATTCCAAAAGATAATCGTGCATCTGAATAAACACAATTTCTGGATTTGCCGCCTGACATAAACAGTCATTTTGCCAGTCCACTCTCTCGCCTCCATCTGCTCTGACCAGAATACACAAACAGGGGGAGGCAGTGGGCTTGTCTCTCGAGGAGAGTCGCAGTATCGTCCCAACACGCCCTTATACATTATTAACATTTCATAAGGGCCTAAATAAAGCATCCCGGTTATATATGACGGAGGACACACACACACACATTGAGTTTAGGCCTCTCAAGGTCACTGAGATATTTCTGTCACCATCCAATTTTAAAATGGACTCGCTCCGCAGTAAACCCCCACATGTTCTGTTTTACTGCCAGGAATGAGGGACACAGGGAGTGGGCAGCATAGTAGGCTGGGAAAATCAATTAATTCTACATTTTTCAGTGATAATATGATGCATTTTGTCCTGTTTCTGTATGTATCTGGCTATTGTGGGAGTGTTTGTGTGGGTCTGTTTGTGCATGTATGTGTATTTAGGGATGATGAAATGATCAGAATCACCCTCGAAAAATGGCTTTATAATTTTAAATCTCGAAACCACAATTATGAAAGCATCTACCCTGGTCATTCCTATTAATATCATTGCCAATAAGCGGCGCGAGATGTGTAACGAGCAGAACTTTCCCATATAAGTCTCTAATGCAAGATGAAGATGCTAATAGAGTTCCAAAGGGGCCAAATATTCGGCGTACGAATAGTAGATGCTTCCTATGTAAGGTGGCCAGGTTAACTGCGCCAAACATCAAGGCAACATATGCCAAATGCCACAAAGCAGCGACTACAAAAAAGAACTACTGCTGCAATTCGAAGCTCTCTACTAGGAATGGATGGATGCTTGGTTGGATAGCTGCTAAAAATGTAAGGTCTCAACTAAAAAATATATGTTTTAAGTTTCACTAAGCTGGTATTTATGGCAATGTTTAAGATTTTTTTGACCACCACCTCTATCCTGCATATGCATGAGTGATTAATTGTATACAAAATAAACCTGTTATGATTGCTTTAAAGAATTGCAGTTACTCTGCATACTCAATACTGATGCTAATCGTCATTGTGAAGTCGTCCGAGAGCTCTGTCCATGAGCATGCCGACAACCAGTACTCATAGCTGGTCAAATTCCGTATATTTTTGTCTCTGCCATGAATACGTAATGTCCAATTGAACGATAATCAGCATCTTCCTTGGTACATTGTTGACTCATTGGCTATAACAATTTAGGTTTCTTAAAATCAGCCACCAATTATGGCATGCATTTTTGGAGTGTGAGCATTCACTTTTATTGCTTCTAAAACCTACGAAAGCACAAAATAATCAATTAAAAAGATAACCATCAAATTTTTCTCTTGTTTGTGTCATCAGTTTTCAGCACCAGCCCACGAGCAATGCGTGCGTAATGCACTTCAGCAGTTTTGTGCACTCACGCTTTCTGTGCCGCATGTCACAGCGTGCAAACTGTCACAGGAAGTACAGAATACAGAAATAGCACAAGCGTGCATTTTAAAGCTGTTCTAACGCTGCTGAAGTCACTGTACAGGTTTTTACATGCTTTTATGTGACCTAATGGATGCAGTACACGGGCGTGTGTCGGATGTTGGCCCAGTTTATTTGGGGTGACATGGCTTTCTGGGCAAGAGCTCTTACTGCCACCCTGCTGCAGTACCATTACCCAGAATTCCTCTCTTTAAAGTGATACAGGCCGTTTCTATTGTCAGGGAGGCAGGAGGAGCTATTTTTCGAGTATTCGGTATGTTTCAGACAGGGATTATATCCTCAGACAGCTGTGGTCTGAGGCTCTGAACAAGAGGGCGACCATTAAAACTGTGACATTTAAAAGAGATCTCTCTCTCTCTCTCTCTCTCTCTCTCTCTGTTATTTTACTTTCCTCACCATTCCGTTCACTCTCACTCTGTCCCTGTCTCCCCTCTCTCCCACCCTCACCCTCTGTCTGCCCTTTTACTTTCTTTCTTTCTTTCTTTCTCCCCATTCCATCTCTTATGCTCCATCTCTGTCACCCTCACCCTCTCTCATTCTCTCTGCTCTTTACCCTAACTTTCTTTCTTTCTGCCTTTCTTTCTCCCTTTCTTTCTTTTTCTGTCTCTTTTTCTTTCTATATCTTCCCTTCTTTCTTGCTTTCTCCACATTCCCTCTCTCACTCTCTGTTTCACCCCTACATCCTCCTTCACTCCCTCTGCCACCCTCCCTACATCTCTCTCCCTTACTCCCTCCCTTTCTCTTTCCCTCTGTCTCTTTGCCCCTGTCCCTCCCTCCCTCCCTCCCTCCCTCTTCTCGCTGTCTTTCTCTCTCTCAGACGAGTTTAAGTCCTTCCTGAAGAGGCTGCCGTCCACGCACTTCCTGCCGGTGACCAGCGTGCACCTGCTGTGGGGCAGTGACTGGGACCTGCAGGCTCGGTACCGGCTGCTGCAGAGCTCCCTGGAGGCCCAGCGGCTCAAGATGCAGCGCACGGCCCGCAAGCTCTTCGGCCTCAGCATCCGCTGCCACCACAATCCCAACCACCAGATGCCGCGAGAGAGGTAATCGCCCTGCTGCCAATCTCAATCATGTGTGACCTCATGGGGCATTATGGCACACTGTTATCTGACCTTGTCTTACATTATTTTACATCATGTTGCAGTAGATAATCTAAATCACAAAGTACCATGCCTTAAGCAAAATTTTTGACTTTGTTGAAATCCAAAAGGACAGGAAATTGATGTAATGAGCCCCTAAACAAACATGAGCCTCCTCTACTTCAAACGGTATGACCTGAAACAACTTTATGACCCTTGAGTTTTATCCATATGCTTAGATGCTTGGGACATGCTCATTATAGTGTATGAACTGTGATGCACATATGTAGAGAAGCACAGCAGAAAGAGTGATTCTAGGTATCCTAGAGAATGGTACACATATTGTGGTCAAGAAATCACTGTTTTTCTATGGGTGAGCTGACCCACACAAAACTGCCCTTGAGCCACATGCTCACTGCAGTTGCACTTCTTTGGATTCTGTTAGATTACACTGTACTCGTAAATTGTGTATCAATCATTGCATCGTTACATTATGTCACATTGCTGTATGTTAGATGATTTTGTCACATTTCTCACATTAAGTGACATTTCATTACGTAATTTTGCATTAATTACATTGTCATGCATTGCATAGTGTTTAATTTATTACAAATAAATTAAAATACACTGTATTACTTTAAATGACCTCACTTTGCCTCATTGTTTTACTTAAGCTATTTTAAACTACATTGATCTGCATTGAATTGTGTTCCAATACACTGAATTACAGAATTTAAAAGCCAGTTGTATGCAGTAACTTGCGCAGATTACATTTTCACAAGCAATCCTTCTATACAGCGGGATATTTACTGAAGCGATTCAGGTTAATTACATCGCTCAAGGGTACGGTCGCAGCACCCCGAATGGGACTTAATCTGGCAACCTTTATGTGGTACAGTCAGTTCATTTCCAGAGAGGGTGACAATTCAGCATAATAGCTTGGGAGCTGAACTACAGAAAATGACCAGTAATTCATCCAACCTTTCATTAAATCACATTTGTGTGACAGGGTACTGGTTAGAGACAATATATCTACTTGATATTTTCCCTCTTGCATGGAAATATCATCTCCTCACCCCACACCTGCATTATCACAAGGCTTCTGTTTCCAATAGCAACACCAACGTTGTTAATTTCACCTTTGTTTCACTGGAAAGTCTATGTGGGCATCTCATATCTGTTTGTATCAGAAGTCAGAAATCTGAGGTAGGTAGGCAGGTTTTTATTTTTTTTCCCTTTTAGCTGCTCTAAATGGTGCTATTTGAGTTGGAGATAAATACAGGACTTGTACAGTCACATTTCTATGCTATTATCTAAGATATTCTAGCAAAGTCTGGCTCTATCTGAATGATGTGGCCTCCCCGGGAACAACTAAACCGTGGCAAAAATTTCACATTTACTGTTAGGTGAGAGAAAAAAAAACTATAGTCAAGCTAAAGAATGGAGGATAGTCAACTTGCTGAGCTAACAATAAAAACAATGCTTGGTCTTGGAGAGACACACAGAGGCTGTGCTGGTATAAAATATTGAAGAGTACAAAGAGGAATGGGGTGTGATGGGTTTTAAAGAGCTGAGGGGACTAATATTCCATGAAGTAGGATTTCTGTGTGAGCTGGACAGCCACACAAACCCTGTCAGGTCTGGAACTAGGAGTGCAGCTAATCAAAAAAGCACTTTGGATTTAGCTCAGTGCTGTTACCCGGCTGACTCACTACCCTGCTTTGTGAAACACCTCCCTAGTCTTCCTGGAAATTAGCTGGGTTCTCCAGAGCCCCAATAGCTAGCCCCTTTTCCCATTTGTCTGTCCAACCTGAATTCCTTTCCTGACTCCTCTGCTCAAGCCTAGTCCCTCCCACTTGAGATGCCAGCAAAGAGGGCACAGAAGAGACACGTAAAGAGAGGAGTTGAGGCAGCAGGCATTTACCAAAATGAGAGTTCTGTACCTCAAAGCTGTCGTCTTAAAATGTAGTCAATTAAATATGAAGTGTGGCACTTATGTGTCATCTGTCCACTGTTTTGTTATAGCCTCCCACTGTATTTCGCGCTATCTATTAGATGAGAACAACAGTGTTCATGGCAACGGGCGCAGAACAGACTTCAGCAAAGGCTGCACCTGTGCGTCATCACCAACAGCTCCTTCGGCAAGCCTCCTCTTTCCTCCCTCCTCTCTCCGCAAGATGCATTTGAGGAATAGAGACATCCATTAGGATCACATGCAGAGATCGATTTCCGGGTCAAGAGGATGGAGGAGAGAGGAGACGAGGAGGCACAGAATAATAGAAATGAGAAGAGCCATCACTCTCTCTGTTCAGCATGTTAGTGGGACAATATTCACTGCCAGCCAGCTAACCCCAGCCACGCCAGTGATTATTATAAGCAGGAAGACGCTCTGCATCTCGGACCTCTCACAGTGGAGCTGTAGACTAATATCAAGGGCTGAAGAGACCAGATTCAGGATGTGTGCAAGGCGTTAATGAACCACTCTGCTCTTTTCCAGACGGCGCTTCATCTGGGATAAGGAAAGGGAAAAGTATACTGAAGGAAAGACTTGGCTTGGCGAGTCTCTTGGTATCAACAATAATTTGGCCCCGAAAGACGGAAATAAGATGGGGGAACCGTTTTATGGCTGCACAGTTCAGGGTCATGCACTGCAGATTGGGCTACATTTTCCACTTCGCTCAACGCAGCTAATAATCCCGAGTCTTGTGGTGTCCAGGGAAATTAAGCTTTTCATATTCCGAGCTCCAAAACTAATTCCTGCAATTGTCACATGCAGCTAAATATTGTCTATTTTATGTAAGAGAAACCGGACTGTTTGTGGAATATGCATCTGGTAAAATCAAATGGGATTATCTGAGATTGTACAAAATGCCGTAAATTAAATCCTGCGCCCTGTGACGCGACAGGCAACTTGCGGAATACGCTGAAAAAAATCTTACCCAGATAAGATAAACTCAGCCTGTCCCTTTTAATGTAATGTAAACTTTCATAACAATTTCAAACATCTTATTTGATTTTCTAATATAAGATAAGAAAGATTAAAAATGAAAAAAAAATCTGTTTTATGATGTTAGTCCTGTGGCTTGGTTTTTAGATTATATTTTGAACTATTAATTTGGATGAATGCCTCCCACAAGGCAGCAAAGTGATATGGCTGTAATATGGTTTGCAGACAGAACAGAGCCTTTGTATTTAATGGTAGTCAAGGATGAAAATTGCAGCATCAACAAGAGCAATATGAGATTGCAGACCTGCGCCAAGGCTGACCAACTCCCCATTTGTCAATGGCCCAGCAAATAATTCTCTGTATTTCCTGTTCTTTTTATGTAGCCGTGACCATATTCCATTAATGCTGCACTGATTCTACATCATTTTAGTGATCTCAATGGTGGCTGGAACTCTCTCCTTTCATTAGTTACTGTGCAATAGGGACAAATGTGTAAGCACCCTAATTTTCATTGTATGGATCTAGAAAGATATCCCGATCAGAGTGCAGTATTTTCCAGACATATTTTTTCCTTCAGATAATGCATAGCATTTTTTTTTATTCCAAATTTTCATGTTTTTGCAAAGCTGTGACTCAAAATGAACAATTTTTCTATCTCCCAGTGGTGGAAAATCATTCAAAACATCCTGGGTCCAGATCCAGATCTTGATTACTTCCAAAATCTAATCATATCTAAGCTGAGCCTAGTTCCGCCTCTGGTAAATATCTCTCGGTATCTATCCATTAGTTTATGCATAATCCTGCTAACTACCCAACGAACAAATGAAATCACCCATAGAGCAACAGCAAACATGCAGACTGACTGACAGATGGACAAACGTGACAATCAGCAGACCCATGAAATTTGACATTTTGACAAGAAATTGGGCAATAAAAAACTAACAAATGACATGTAAGCGCTTTTATAAGAAAAAGGGATGTTCATCCCCATGGAAATGGCGTTACAGAAGTAACGTGTGTGTGTGTGTGTGTCCGTTTTATCCATATATAGCGGATTTATCTTATAACGGACAAAAGGAGCCTTTTTTTGTCTTGACCATGTGATTTTGACCCCCAAAAACTACCAGAAGTTCAATTTGAAGATCAATTTTGGTGCTCACTATCCAATGAGCCATTTGCACAAGATCAATTTGGCATTGGTCCCATGTATCTATCACTTTTCTGAAGCGAGATATTGGCCACAATGTGTTATGACCCTAATCTTCCAAAATTGAGACTTTTCTTTCATGTATATATGGCTTCTTGTGATACAAATTTCAAGTTGATTCCTCAAGAATTATGGATGACAGAGCGAGCAAAAAGAAACAGAAAAACGGACAAGCCGATTAACATGCTTAAAATTTACGTAAAAATTACGGAAGCATAAAGCTAACAGTATTAAAATGAAAACGCATTCTCCCATGCATTCTCAGAAATGCTTTATGTTTTTCAAAAAGCGAACTCATTATTTGTATCATAATGAAAATGGAAATGTAATCCTCCAATTTGCATGTATATAAACGCGTGGAAGGAGAAATGGACAGACCCACAGAAGGACAGCAATTACACTGTTGAAAAAAGTGCTAAAATGGGAGATGCAATTCAAAGCAAGTTTCGTATTAATATGCAATTCTTACAATATCACTTGCATTGCATTTACATTGTCAATGTAGCCTATAAGTGATCTCTGTCATTTCTTAAAGAATAATTTCTGAATCATTCTTGGTTCGTGTTTCTGTCTTGATTATTCAATTTATAAATGGTTTGATTGTTAATCAGGGAATCCTGAAAGGAAACAGGTTGAGAGCAATTATGCATTAAAAGGTGAGAGGCTTCTATTCAGCTGACAGCATGCCACCGAAATTCCGTCAGAAAATCTGGGACTGTTGTGATTGGAAAGGTTAAACCAAAGATATTCTGTTGGCGGGGTAGACATGGTTCATCATGGTTGCCTTCTTGTATACAAGAATGCTTCATTACTTCTCATTAGATTCATTAGTAGACGCACTCATCTAGAGTGGCTTGCAATTTTGGAGAAGCGTAAGTGGGTTCACCTGATTAAAATGGCTTGGTGTCTCTCTAACTGCATTCCCAGATTGGTAAATAAAGATTCATGATTACGAAATTCTAAATGCGTTCAAATTACACGCAGTCTCACTGACATTTTTTCACACTTTTTAGCATTTTCCTATATATCCCTGTGTGGATTATTTCTGACTCTCTTCATCGGATTAAAAAAAAAAAAAACTAAAATGCGCTTTTGAAAGGAAATTGAGAAAGTGTTCCTCGCTCCCATTTTCTATGAAATTAATTCAGGCAATTAAGCCAGTTGCTAACCAAAATTCAGTTCCCTCCTCTCCGAATTTAAAAAATGCAGCTGGCTGGTGGTGGCAATTAAGCGTCACAATTAATTGGGCTCATTAGTCCTCAGTAGCAGCGGGTAATCAGAGCAGAGCGAAATGAGCTCCACTAACCCATGTGCGGTGTCTTTTGGAGTTAAGAAACGGCTCTTGTTTCAGCTGTGTCGATCCCTCTCTGTAAACGATATTGTCAGGCAACCGTGTGACAGAGCTGCCGCAGCTTTATTTGCATATATGGAATGTGATGCAGATGTATCCCAAGAGACTGCAGTTGAATCAACCATTGCCATTGCAGATACTTTTTCCTCCTGTGAAACAGTAATCACATTTATATTAACCGTGAAGTACATTTCCTCTCCTTAAAATCAAAATGCATGTAGATTCTCATGTTTTCTCAGGCATTAAATTGAATTATGCTGGGAAAGAAATATGTATTTGTTTATATAAATAAATCTGTCTCGCCATCAGCCACTTACGCTTATTAATTCTTCAGACATGCTTGCTCAGTGGGCCAGTGGATATAGATGGAGATTTGAATGGTGACATTCCTCTTCTGAAGGGATGTTATGCACGATGATGTATGCCAACAGTGCGTGGCGCCAAATCTGTCGCCGGCTCACACTACACAAGCCGGGACAGCGCATCGACTCATGAAAACAAGCAGCGTTTTTTTCCAGTCATTTCCATCTCATTCCCTCCAACAAAAAGCCGAGCTAGACACTTATTTTTCTGGGGGGGGGAATAAATAAAGGAATAAAGGAAAAGCACTTGCAAGCCATGCTACGCTGTTCTCTGGACTCACACCCAGTAAGTCGTTGCAAAAATAAATGCTCTCAGAGACTGACGTGGGAGATCAAATAAAACAGGAGTTGAAGGACAGTGGTGAAAGGCAGACAAGCAAAAATGGTCTTTGCCATTGCCGCACTTACATACACGGTGCAGGAATGGTCCAGTATTCTTTCAGGATATTTTGCATGGAAAATTGTGCTACTTTCAGATCATATAGGGGAATCTGCTTTATTACTCCTGTTTGCGACTGACGCAGGAAACGAATAATGGGCAGGGAGGAGTGGAGAGAGGTGTCAGACATAATAAACAAACACATTCAGATCAAATCTGGGAATCTGCTTGATTACAGAAGTATTTTTGTCTTTTCCATGTTTACATTCAGTTTTCATTTCAGTTTTATGGCTTTTTTCTATATTGTGATGACCTCATGGTATCATTTTTTACATCTATGGGAAAGACTAAAGTCAAGATATCTGAATGCACTGAGGAGAAATGTTCTGTTACTGGTCAAACAGGTATTTAAAAAATTGATTGGCATTTAGGGTATAAATGTTGCTTTATTTGGTGTTTTTTACCGTAAATTGTATGCTATGTCCATCATGTGATAGAAATCCTGTCATGGTTATGGTTTTTGTTCATGTTCAGTGTTCATGATTTTGTCTTTTTTATTCTTTTCGGTTATTGTAATACTCAGGTATTTAGTGCATTCCATGTTCAGCTCCATTGCACTTGTCTCCCCTGTCTTGTGATCTAGTTGTTTCAGTCCGTGTTCCCTGTCTGCGTGCCCACTGACTTCGGGTGATTTAAATGAATTCCAGTGTTTAAAATATTCCTTCGATTCTCGTTTACTTCCTTCATCTTTCTGTTCTGATTACTAACAAGACTAATTTTTATTTTGTATCATAGTCTACTAACACAACTAATCCAAGTATTGAGTACAAATGAAAATCCACCACTTGAAAAAAGTCAATATTTAAGTTCAAATGAACTTCAATATAATTTTTATTCAACAACAACACTACAGTGACATCACCCGACATGCCAGGTGCAAGAAATGCGAGAATTACAAGTTAACTGTAACGCTGGGCAATTTTTTGCAAAAACGCAACATCTTGCACGCACACCACGGGAAAAATGAATTTCACTCTGAATTTGTGCACACATTGCCTTTAAAAGCATGTGAATCCAAATAAAATTTCACTTCTTCACTGACACTTGTGAAACGTCAACACTATCCCGCGACTTACAGCCCCTGAATGGGAACATGCCATAGGCATGCTTCAAGTTGGCGCCAGCACCAGGGAAATTGCCAGACGACTACACTGCGCACACAAAACGATCGCAAGTCTCCATCAAAGGTTTCTGCAAACGGGGAGCACTCGGGACCGTCCTCGACCGGGTCAACAACGTGTGACAACAGCACATCAGGGCCGTCAGATCGTACGGGATCATGTCTAAGACCGAACACTACCAGCGACAAGAACGGCTGCTCAAGTCCAAGGACGACGTGGATTCATTCACCCCAACACCGTACGGAACCGTCTGCGAGCTGCAGGCCTGCGTGCACGACGTCCTTATTTCGGCCTCATATTGACAGATCGTCACCGAAACCAGCGTCTACAGTGGGCAAACAGGCACCAGAATTGGCGACTACGACAATGGCACGGTGTCATCTTTTCTGACGAGTCACGATTTCACTTAAGGAACGCAGATGGCTGTATACGTGTTTGGCGGAGACGTGGTGAACGTTATAACGCCGATTGTGTCGTTCAAACGGACCGTTGGGGTGGTTGCAGCGTTATGGTGTGTAGTGGAATAAGCTACCGTCACAGAACCCCTCTCCATATCTGCAGAGGAAGGGTGAACAACGTCTATTACCGGGACCAGGTGCTGCAGAACCATGTTGTGCCGTTCTTCAACCAACACCACAATGTCCACACGTTCCAACAGGACAACGCTAGGGCACACACTGCAAGGGTGTCCATGCAGTACCTTACACAGCAGAACATCCCCGTGTTTCAGTGGCCAGCTCTGTCACCCGACCTCTCCCCTATCGAGCACTTATGGGATGAAATTGGACGACATCTTTCACGTCGACGCCAGATGGACAACATCCGAGAACTTGAGGTTGCCCTTTCAGGAGTGGAATACTATCCCTCAGAACACTATCCAGAGACTGATCAACTGCATGCGACGACGATGCACCGCATGTGTCAATGCAAATGGTGATCACACCCGTTATTGACTTTCCTGTTTGACCCCTACACCAGTTAAACCTCTCTCGCGCATTAACATTGTCGTGAATGAAATTGAATGTTGTTTACATGTCTTCTTAAATCATTCATTATCTCAAATGCATCATACGTATATACTTCAGATATCAATCCGTTGAGCTATTCCAGATTTTGTGAGTGGTGCGTTTTCATTTGTACTCAGTATACATAGATTACTAACTTACTAACGAGCACTCTAGTTAAATCTGTAAAGTTGCACCGCTACTAATTTAGACTAATTCCCTCTCAGCAATTGCCCTGTTCTAATCTCCGCCTCTTGCTCAGCTCTCCCTGTCTTCTACTGAGTTTCAGCGAGATCTCTCGCATGTGCTTAATTACTTTCCTGTGCTCGTTATCTGTGCACGTAGAACTCCTGGACCGGAGGTTAGGGTTCGTGGTTAGGGTTTCCCCCATTGTAATTTGTCTGATTCAGGTCATCTGTTCCCTGCATAGCATGTGACATCCCCTGTGTGCATTTGAGCAGTCTTTTCACTCACAGCCCTTGTCAGAAAATTGATCAATATTTCTTTGTGCAGGGCGCCTTGTATGCCATTGAGTATTGTTTCTCTTCTACTGGTTTGTCCGACTTCGATTCTTGCCATTGCCCTTTTTGTATTGTTTTGTCTTTCTGGATTTAGACCCATTTTTGTATGATCACGATTTCTGTGTTTGGATGCCCTGTGTATGACCCTTGGCTTTGTTCATCGACTACGACTTTTTGCCTACCGTTTATGTACCTTTGCTCATCTGTCTTCCTGGTTCTGTAATCTAATACTCAGATAAAAAAAGCCGTTCCCATCCTCGTCACTGATAATAACTCTCTTCTGCACCATCATAACACTGTCACACTCTTCAGCCATTAGTGTTAGGATAATCATATTCACATCAATGTTTGCGAAACCACAGGCATGATTATGGCCCCCCCATCATCTCAACGCCTCCTTCACATGCATATGCAAAAAGTGGAAATTGTGGACAGTTTCAAATACTTCACAGTAACCCCTGGACAATAAATTCAGTTTTGACCACCACATCAAAGACGTCCAAAAAAGAAGCTACTTTTGACTGTCTGCCATCAGGAGACTTAATAGACACTACGATGCCCCCCACCTCCTCCTCCTATTATACCAGAACATCATTCAGCTCATCCTATACTATTGTTCCATCTATTTCTTTCATCATGCTATCTGTCACTAACCAGTTCGAACTCACAAGCGTAATCAACACAGCTGCCAAGATGATCAGTCACCCCTTACCCAACCTCACAGAGCTAAATAACAGGTCCATCACACGCATTGAAAACTCAATAGCACAGGACATTACACACCCACTCAACCAACACCTCACCCTGCCGCCCTCAGGGTGAAAGTACTGGACACTAAAGTTTTGAAGGGCTTGCTTTTAGAAGAGCCTAATCCCTGCAGCCATAGCTGTCTTTAAGACTGCTGACGGCTATCCTGTAGCTGCCCTGATACTGCTGTTAAGTCTTGCTCTGCTGTTGAGCTGTTGATTGTCCTTGGGTGAATGATATTTGTCCATGTTATGTGTGTTTGTTGCCTGTAAGGTGCAGATCTGTGAAGATGAATTTCCCCATGGGGACGAATAAAAGTCCAAGTCAGTCCAGAATCGAAGTAGCAATGCTGTATTAAATTCCCGTTCACTCTTGCCAGAGCCAACAGTTGCATAGCTGAGAGAGAATTCATGCATTTTCTGAAATACGAGCTGCTTGCAGCCTTGATTGAGCATTGAGGTCTTGCTCCGTATTCCTGCTCTGAGCTCGTCTTCGTTTCAGCTGCATTGGGGAAGTTCACCCACCTTTTCCATACCAAATCGATCTTGACCAATTCTGTCTTCGGTGTAGAAGTTCACTGCCCCCTCATCTGACCAAATGTTAGGCTGTTGAGATGACAGGAGCACCTGAGAGGAGATGGATGGTGTATCGGGGTTGAATGGAGAGTAATGTACTGACAAAATCCAACTGCTCAGTATCCCATTCTCTCTCCTTCCACAGATTGGATTGTATGAAAAGCCCTAGACGTCTGTGATGCAGTCGTTTAGCATAATCCTCTGAAACAGTGCAGCGTGGAGGTCACTGCCATGCCAATTTTAAAGCTGTCGCTGCATTTTTTTTTTGTTTGTTTATTTGTCCAGGTCCGTGCTGCAGTGGTTGAACAGGGTGCAGTCTTTTCTGTACTGCAACGAGAACGGGTTCTGGGGCACCTTTCTGGAGAGCCAGCGTACATGTGTGTGCCACACCGGGGTAAGCCTGTGTCAGCGGCCCATCCCGTGCGTCATCGGCGGCAACAACAGCTGCGCCATGTGCAGCTTGGCAAACATCTCGCAGTGCGGCTCCTGCAACAAGGGTTACAAACTGTACCGCGGGCGCTGCGAGCCCCAGAACGTGGACTCGGAGCGCAGCGAGCAGTTCATCAGCTTCGAGACTGACCTGGACTTCCAGGACCTTGAGCTGAAGTACCTACTGCAAAAGATGGACTCCCGCCTCTACGTGCACACTACCTTCATCAGCAACGAGATCCGCCTGGAGACCTTCTTCGATCCGCGTTGGAGGAAGAGGATGTCGCTGACCCTGAAGAGCAACAAGAACCGCATGGACTACCTGCACATGGTCATTGGCCTCTCCATGAAGATCTGCCAGATGCGCAACAGCAGCATCGACCCCATGTTCTTTGTCTATGTCAACCCCTTCAGTGGCAGCCACTCTGAGGGATGGAACATGCCCTTCGGGGAACACGGTTATCCTCGCTGGGAGAAGGTTCGCCTGCAGAACTCGCAGTGCTTCAACTGGACCCTGCTGCTCGGAAACCGCTGGAAGACCTTCTTTGAGACGGTGCACATTTACCTGCGGAGTCGAGCCAAGGTCCCCACTACCCTGCGAAACGACACCAGCCAGGGCCCCGTGGACCTGTCCGACCCCAGCAAGCGACAGATCTACATCAAGATCTCCGACGTGCAGGTGTTCGGCTACAGCCTCCGCTTCAACGCAGACCTCCTGAGGAGCGCCGTGCAGCAGGTCAATCAGTCTTACACGCAGGGGACGCAGTTTTACTCCTCCTCCTCCGTCATGCTGCTCCTGCTGGATATCCGAGAGCGGATAAACCGCTTGGCCCCACCCGTGGCCCCCGGGAAGCCGCAGCTGGACCTCTTCTCCTGCATGCTCAAGCACCGGCTCAAGCTGAACAACAGCGAGATGATCCGTGTCAACCACGCTCTGGACATGTATAACACTGAGATCCTTAAGCAGTCAGACCACCTGACGGCCAAGCTCTGCTGACATTTTGCTGAAATACTCTCAACAAATTAAGCGAAAAAAAAAATTATATTCTATGAGATGAAAATGAAATACTTGGACAAAAAAACTTGCCTTTTATTTATTTTCATTCATTTGGACCTTTTTTGTTCAAATTTTTTGATGTAATATTGAAAACTTTGTAAATGTAATTGTTAAACAAAAAAAAGATAAAGAAAGAGCATTTTAGTTGGAAAAGAATGGGGATGGACTTTAAGATCCATTTAACAAAACTGTACCATATTTGTCAAAAGCATGTCTGTCGTTTCCTAAAACAACAAAGAAAGAAAAAAAAAATTAATTGTGGAGAAAAAGGCCTTGACTTCACTCAAAGGAAGCATTGGGACATCGAAACTGCCATTCTTAAACATTTTTAAAAATCATTATTTTAACAAAATGGCATTTTGTCTATGTGCAGAATGGGTGAAAATGTATGTATCGTTTAAAACATTTTACTAAGAATATACATATAAATAATGTCTCGGTCGGTATTGCTTTATCTTGGTACACTAGCATCAGAGATTTTCATCATAGTCGCACACATTTCAACTCAAAAGCTACTCGCTCCTATCACAGACAAAAGGACTAGCCCAGAAGAGCAGTATTGTTTGCTTTTGAAAATGTTACATTTATTGAAATTTTTTTCTTTTTAATTCACAGGGTGATTTACAGTGTCCCCCTCCCCCCCTATTCCTCCTTCTTGGTGTAATCCTGGGGGAGTTAGCGGTTTCTTGGTCAGCAGATTATTGCCTGGCTACACCTGGCAAAAATAAAACCTTCATGTTTTTTTAATCAAGATGGGCCCTCCTGAAGCCATGGTCTGAAGATGAACAGTCAATACCATTTCATACAAGCTTTGTGAAACGTACACCTGGTGACTACTAATGTGTCAGGCTTACCAGCACAGAGAACAGATTCAAACATTGATCATTCACTTGCATCTGCAGCAGACACAGTAGAAGCCGTGTGATTCCCCTTGGTGAACCAAAAACACGCAAGCCGGTGCACATTTTTCTTGGTGAAAAATGTACCATCCGCAAGACTGCTTTTCCCTTTTTTTAAACATATCTATAATGGATGAGACAGAGAGAGAAAGAGTAAAGAAACAGTATAAACTAACCTTACTTTGGATTGAGGCATAATATCGTTGCAGTCACTGCTGCTCCATTGACTGGAGTTCACGGGCATTGAATGCAATTCTCCTGTTTAAAACTACCTGATTTTTTAGATTTCTGCCTCAGATCTCGCTCATGTCATATTTATGTGAAGCTTTAAGTGCTGGTTTGCTTGTGGCTGCTCTTAACAAGGTTTATAACGTTGCCTTAGTGTATGATTCTGCTGGTGTTCAGATTTGAAAGTTTTAAAGTGAGGCTCAGTACTTGTTTGTGAACTTTGTAGTCTTTCGGTCAGTGGAACGCCAATATATAATTTCCAAAATTCTTAAAAAAAATTTCCCATCACTGGTAACATCATTACTATTATTATTATTATTATTATTATAAGATTAAGTGCCTGTTTATTATCCCTTTAACATGCTGTTTTAAGGAGAATTTAAGGAAATTAATGCGAATGTTATCTGATGGATGCACAAATGTCATAGGATGAAGCCAAGATCACAGCAGACAGCCCTTATATTTTTCCCTGTTCATAAGAATAAAGAATGCTCCGGAAACCGTTTTCATCGATGTCTAAATATTTTCCCGTCTTTTACCTCCCCCTGAGTCATGCATGTCTGCATGTATGAAAAGAATCGTTTGGAAAGAGATAACTGTGTGATACGAGAAGCCACCATTGGTTTAGAGGAAACATTTGCCTAATGTACATTTTACTGTAATTGTAAATAGTTGTCTTGATGTATCTGCACCATAAGTCTGTACTTAAAGTGTTTAAACTGTGGAAGAAAGCTAACAAAGAGCACATTCTGGATTTAGTTTGGGATGTGAGGAACTGTATCTTACAACTGGAACAATTCTGTGTTATCTGGCTTTTAGCGCATTACATCAGCCTGTGTAGCACTTAGTGCATAATGGTTTCCCAGCAGAATAGCATCATTGGATTTGTTATGTTTTCAGGCAAATACTATGTAGAATCTCTTATGTGTCTCATTTTGCATCACCTGCAATGTGCTTTGTTCTAGTAACTGAGCAACATATTATTATTATTATTATTATTATTATTATGCAGGTATTTTCAGGTATGCAGGAGAGAAATACATAAAATTTATTATATGATGAAATGCAGAATTCTCTTTTATTTTTCTAAACAAGAGTATCTCTACATGATTAATATTCTATACAATGGCTTAGACTGAAGAAAATATTTTGGATCTCATATTTGCTGAGCTAAGTAAAAACAGAGTCTTTGGATAAAATGGAACAACACAAAACCATGACATTTTTTTTCTCCCCAAAACATCTGTCTTTACTCTATCAGACACCAGCATTTATGTATTAAAATGTAGAACAACATGCTGTTTCATGGTGTAAGCCAATGACACGTGCTCATTTTCTAACGGACCACTGAATTCAATTAAAGTTTTTGTGTATCGTATACAGTAACTGCAAAATTGCGTATTTGAAATGCACAATCTATTACTTATAGCCATAGCTGGAATGTGAATACTTGCTATTTTGATCAAATTATGAAAATATCAAGATAGCACCAGCTTCCTAAATAGCTCTATTTAAATGTAGGTGTCACTGCTGGTTCAAAGCTCCTATTATAGGGACTGAGTTATTTGCATAACGGTCCAACATATTTTCAGTTTGAGGATACAGATTTTTTTTTGAAGTGAACTTATGGCCGTCGTTCATAAACAAATTAGTTTATTGCATTATTGCTGGGGATACATTTCCTGAATTGTGGGGCAGATCTTTAATTGCCTTTAAGGCTGACGCAAGACTTTGAAAGAAAGAATGTACTTGTATTTAAATTTACATTTTTGACCAGTTAATGTCACATTCACCTGATTACATGAGTCACATGTCTGTGAGCTGACAGAAGCAGGATGCAATCTGGTGAATTTCTCAAAGTTAAGAAAAAAAAATGTTTGTATTTAGACTGAATATGCCTTGGTTGTACTTTCATATACCAAAATAATCTTCAAAGCCAATCATTTTCAGCAGAAACATTCTGTACACAGTCCACGCTCGCACCCAAACGCATACATTCAGATAGATTCAACTGATGTTCAAAAAACCAGAAGTTCTGTTTGTGTCATTATGTTTTGCTGTTCCAATGAGTCCATTATCGTAGCTTTCTTCAAATGAATGTGTCATATAATATTCAATCAATTCCACATTAAAAGGCTATATTTACTAAAAAAAAAAAATCTTATGTTTTGTGTACAGCTTTGAAAAGAAGGGGAAAGGGGAAGGGATTATGATAAGTGCTTTTAGGTTTAAGGTTTTTCTGCCTGGTAAATGAGTCACATACCCTATTAACTTCTAATTATACAAGGCTGTGATTTCACTAAAATATGGGCATGCTGTTTTCTGTTTTAGTGAAAACCTCCAGTTGTTCTTTTCAGCCTATTGTCCTCTTGTTTCTTAACTGACAAACCCTGCTTGTACTCTGCTGCCCACTGCTGCTAAGTCTTTTATAAGTATAGGAAGATTGCAGGCCAGCTGACACATGCTGTCATGTGTCCATCCTTCAATCTTCAGTGAGGCAATCTGCTGTAAGCAGACAGCAGTTCTCCAATCCACCAGAGTGGGCAATATTTCACAATGAATACGCCATTTTTTATTGACCTCTCCCCAAGGGAAAAGCTGCTGTGTTGTTTGTTGAGAGTAGTTTAAAATTTAATTTTTAACCAAGAGGCAGAGGAAAAACAGTGACAGGGACTTTCTGACATTAAACTCACTAAAGCTGAAGCACTGAAATTAAATATTTGTTGGCAGACAGAGCTTTATATTATTGAATAATTCATTTTATGTCGCGTTACCTGAGAAACTATTCCTTCTCATAAAAAAATATTTTAATGTTTGGTATTTTTCAGACGTCAATGGAGTGGTGAGCTGTCCAGGGTGGGTCCCTGCCTTTGCCCATAGTTAGCAAGGATAGGCTTTCGCTCCCCCGTAAATTAGCAAGGAAGAAGTGGTTTAGATACTGGATGGGTGGATGGCATTTTCGAGAGCTCCAAATCATGAAAAATACCAACTAATTCCAGTCTACACCTCCCATTTCAAACCATGAATCCAAATACATGGGAAACACCAAAAATTTAATTGAATGATCAGTCCAAAACAGAAATATACTTGTTTATCTGTTCAACCCATGGCTATGCTAAATGAAAATTAATTTTGAGTGCAAAAAAAAAAACAACAACACAGGCATATGCCTTGGCATGTAATTGGACTGCATATGATACTGAGTAAGAGTGAGGTAAATAAGTCAAAGAGTGAGTAAATTAAGCTCTGCTGTATTGTTGGGAATAAAATCATGGAGAGACAGGGAAATTAAAGGGTCGATATCTCAAAGAATATGGAGATTATCAGAGGCGTAGACCACAATTGTTACATCCAACCCCATCACTACCTATATCACAATGTCACTCCAATGCGCAGCCCCAGGAAAGGAGAAAAGAAACACTTCAGGAAACTGCCTTGAGACCAATTGTGACTTTGAAAAAGCAGAAGCCTTTAGTTAGTAGTACATCACAAACAGGATGAATATTTGTTCCATTAATGAATCTTCATTAATTTGTCTGTTACTTTTTACAACAGTGAATCACTTTGATGCCATGAAACAGGTTGTGCAGTTTAGAAATATTCATTTATATTTAAAACTGTTGTAATTGAAGCCTCAGAGGCAACAAAATGAAAGAACTGCTCTGCGAGAAAAGTATTTTCACAGGGTATTCTGGATTCATAGCTTTTGTGTTGGTTTATTACAGATTCATTTGCTTTAATTTCATCCATTTAGTTCAACCCTAACTTCAAAAAGTTGGGACAGATTGTAATAAGCTAAAAGAAACTGGAAGCTCTAAATTTAAAAATTCTCTTTCACTTACATTCAATTTAAAGCAGCTCTTTGGAATGATTTGAAAAGTTTTGCCGAACTAACATTTTTTAAAGGGACAATTTAAGACTGGTTGTGCAAGTTGTGCAACACCATGGTCAAATAACAACAACATTCAGCAATGCCCATTTCTGTGGGCTAACAGTCTGAAGCAAAGAGGAAAGTGTGCTGTGGTTCAGGTTAGAGTCCACATTTCAAATTATTTTTTTTTAAATAACGGACATTGTGTTCTCAGGGCCATAGTGGAAAACATCCATCTTTGTTGTTTACCACGCACAGTCCCTAAGCATCTATATCTGTCATGGTAGGGAGGAGTCTTATCATCCATGGCATGGGTACATATCTCTGCAGGCAACCATTCATTTTTAAGCATACATACAAATTTCGGAGAAACAAATGTTGCATCAATGTTGCAAATATTTTTCTGGGATGTCCCTGTTTATTTCAGCAAGACAATGCCAAACCACATCCAGGACATGTAATGGCATGACTTTAGTCTAAGAGCACAGATGCTTGACTTGCATGCCTGCAGTCCAGACCTATCCCCTTTTGAAAATGTATGGGCCATTATGAGGCACACGATACAACAGTAGAGGCCCCGGACTGTCAAGCAGTTAAATGTTACATTAAGTAAGAATTCCTCTTTCAAAACTACACAGTTGAATTTACCAGTTCCCAAATGACAGCTGATTGTTGTTCAAAGGAAAGATGAGTGTTAAACATGCCCCAATCCTGACTTAATAGAACATTTCACATGCATCACTTCTGTATGAAGGTTAATTAGGTAAACTTCAATTCTCTTGTCTGTGGACTGTTTTAAATTGAATACAGTTTGGAACAGATTGGCAAATCATTGATTTCTCTTTTCCTTTATAGTTTGCACATTTTCCCAACTTTTTTGGAGTTTGGGATTTTATATTTAGCTCAGCTATGGTTATACACACACAGGCTGACTGAATAATTCACATTACTGATCATGAAGGACAAAGACTTTTAGGTTGTATATTTTCCCCATAATTCCTGCAGGAGACGGGTAGCAACAGTTTTGTTCACTATTGGCAGGGTTACACTTTACTTGAAGGTATCGTCATAAGACACAGTCATGAACGTGTTGTAAACATTATGTCAATGTCAAAAACTTTTATGATTGTTGTCATTAGGTGTCATTCGGTTTTTGTAATGAGAAGTTGACATTGGGTTGTCTTGAGTCATAAACATTTATGACATTGACATAATGTTCATGACAAGTTCATGACAATGTCATGTAACAGTCATGACAGTGTTATGTCACTCTTATGACGATACCTTCAAGTAAAGTGTTACCGATAAAAGTTCATTCAGTACTATATACTCAGTAGCTAAGCTCTAAAGTGTTTGCTCAGTTGTGGTAGAGTGTAGGGTGATTTTGCTTTCAACACAATGCACCTGGTCCTTCTCTGGTCTGAACAAGTGACCTGCACTGATGCCACAAGAAGCCATGGGAACCCAGCATGCTTCACTCCTACTGTCATTTAAGCATAAATTAAATCTGTCAAGGTCACTTTCACAAGAAAAAGACTTTTGAAAGCAAACATCAACAAGCAGGAGTGGACTTCATGACATAGTGACTTAAGTGGAGCACAGCTCATGATCCCTCAATTATGCAGAAACAACTGAGAAAACTCAGAAGTGGAATTCAAGAGAGAAACAGGGCTGCTCATTTTGCAAGAGAATACAGGTGGCCGACAGTTTCCCTGCCATACCCCACTCATATCGCTTAATAACTGCAATGCAGGGTATTACAGGGTCAGATTCCCCATAGACAACACCTCCTCAACCTTACATCCCAACTGTGCAGCACCCTCTAGAGCTGCACCAGTGATTGAGAACAGTTCAGCTTTACTGCTGTGCTGCTGCTTTCAGATCCTTCCTCAGAGCAAAAAAGCTGGTAATAAACAAAATTAAACACCTTGCTTTGCATGCACTTCAGTCACAAATTCATCTGTTTTTTACACTGCACGCGTCAACCTTGAAAGTGTCCTGTGAAAGGCCAGCTGTTACTCGGACTTAAGTACCAAGAAATTGACAGCCATAGCACATTGTCTACTCGAGTCTCCACATAGTATAAAATGGATGCTTAAAATAAGGAATGGAAGGAAATCACACTCAGACCTGCAACGGTTTTATTTTTCAGCATAAACATGCCAACATTCGGCTACGTGTTGCCAATGTATGCGGCACGCTGCGGCACTTGTGTGGCAAGTTACTCTACTTTACAAAAAAGGAAGAGGAGAGGGAAAAAATATGAATATTTATGTTGAAGAACCATAGCAATACATGTTCATTTCTGATCATTGTCCACGTCAACATGTCTTTTGCTTTTTAAGTCAATAATACAATAATCATATTAAGTATAATATCAAGTATAATTAATATTATGAGTACTTCACTTTTTCAGCTTCAATTTTCATCTAAGCATAAAAATGTTGATTAAATGAAGAAGTGAGATGCATTTCAATAGAAAGAACACAATAAGCATTTTGTGATGGTGATGGTATTGTTTGATTTCAACAAGTGATGGCAAAAGTTTAGCTTGCAGGGGCGAGTTTCTAGGGATGGAAAAAGTTTGATATTTGCACCACGCATTTTCCTCTAATGGATTATGGGATGTAGACATGGGAAAAGAATGAAGTGAATACTTTTTGATGAAAAGTTTGAACTTTTTGAATAAACAAGTCCAAATTTAGTGAAAGTTCAAATTCTATAAGAGAGGGTTGAGTGTAAAAAGCTTTCATTTCAATGATATTCCTCAAAAATAAGTAATTACATAGAAAAATTTAATCGTGCTTCTATCACATAAAAAAAGCTTTTAGTCTTTTGTATGAGAGTCTTTTGCCAGACAATTCTGGTGCCCTGCTGGTAACCACTGGGGGCAAAATGTCTCATATCACATTTTCTGGCTTGTTTCTCCATAACCAATTATGAAACATCAGGTGCACTTTGTCTCTCAACAGCTCCATTTGTTGGATGCCCCCACATTTTCCGATCCCTCCACACAAAAAGTGAGGGAAGGCGATTAAGCAGAAAATACCTGTCTAGCTAGGCTAATGGTTTTTAACTGTAACATCGGCTGTATTCCCCATCAGCTTCATAATAACGTTCTTTGAGTTTAAGATGTTTTATTGAAAAAAAAAACAAAAAAAAAACACCCTTTTGTGTCACAGTGGAATCTTCTTTAATCTTACAAGCCTAAATCAAAAAAGTTGGGACAAAATTGAAAATGCAAATTGAAATAGAAAGCATTGATTTCTAAATTTGCCAGGATATTATTTCATTGCAGACTGAAGGATGACAATATATTTAATGTTTTGTCAGGTCAAATAAATTTTATTTGTAAATATTTGTGAATCATCCATTCCTGCCATTCAGGCTGGCAACACAGTCCAATGAAGTTACGAAAAGGCAAAATTTTAGACTTGTAATCAGGTAAAAAATTTGGTAACACTTTATAATAAGGGGACGTGAATCATGTAATTATCATGCATTATTTCATGCATGATTCACTCATCACGAGTCATGCATAATTTTATGCATGAATGCATCGTGACACATCATGAGTTAACATGAATTTATGCTTACTCGTGTATGATTTCATGCAATGACATCATATCAACTAAGGCATTACTTACTGTAATGAATTCATCAAGAATCAAAAGTAATTAAGCGTGATCACGATGAGTTCATGGTTCATGACAGACAGTCTTTTCACTTTTGGCAGAATCGAAATAGATGTTTTCATCCATTACCTCATTCTTACTTCATTTGTTAGCTTCCTATGAATTAATCATGTTTGTTACCCCCTCAACGTAAGTGGAGGATGTATGGTAGTGATCATCACAACATACAGTATAAATGTACAAATGTTAGTCTATTGGGAATATTGAACAACATGAACTGAAGGTTAGTTGCTCATGAAGTCATGGGCCTACAAAGACATTGTCAGTTCACTTTTGGCAGAATTGCAATTGATATTTTGCTTGAACTTACCATCACTTTTTGATTGTAAAGATACAATATTACAGTGAAGTTATGTACTACTTCATGCATTAGTACATACTGATTTAATCCATGAATTCATTCTTATTTCATGCATTAGCTTCCCATGAGTTGACCATGTTTGTGACCCTTCAACTAAAGTGGCGGACAAAGTTGTGGACAAACAGTAGCTTTTATAGCAACAGATGTGTGAAATGCCATTGCCAAGTAATTACTGAATGACATGAATTAACGCTTATTTTCTCATGAGTTCATCATCTTTGTGCCCCCTCAACTTAAGAGGTGGACAAACGGCTTTCATTACAACAAATTTGTGAAATGCTATTGGGAAAGAATCATGGAATGACATGAATTAAAGCTTACTTTCATATGAGTTTATCATGTGTGTGCCCCCTCAACTAAAGTGGTGGACCAACTGTAGTTTTCGTTATAACAGATGTTCGATTCTGCCAAAAGTGAAACGACTGTCTTTAGTGAACCATGAACTCATCATGATCATGCTTAATTACTTTTGATTCATGATTAATTCATTTAAGTAAGTAATGCCTTAGTTGATATGATGTCATTGCCTGAATTCAGACATGAGTGAGCAGAAATTCCTTTTAACTCATGATTAGTCATGATGAGTTTATGTATTAAATCATGCAAGAATCATGATGAACTCATTAGTGAATCATGCATGAAGTAATGCATGATAACTACATGATTCATGCCCCCTTATTACGTGTTTCAAAAAATTTTGAATATTGCTGTGATTTGAAACAATTAATGTCAGCAGCTGATTGTAATCATAATTTGGTACAAAAGCAGCATCTTGGACAGGCTTCAGCAGCAAAGACAGGCAAATGATCGCCGATTTGCCCGCAAATGCTGTAGAAAATCATTAAAAGGTGTACGTTGTAAAAAAAAAAAAGTTTCAGGAAGAAACATAGGGAAGGATTTGGATAATTCACCCTCTAAGATGCATAGTGTGATTAAGATATTCAAGGAATTTGGAGGAATTTTTGCAAGTTCAGTGCAAAGACGCAAACCTAAGCTTACTACCAGTGATCAGCACTGCATCAGCAACTGTTGTTTATCTTCAGTATCTTCAGTAAGTGAAGTAACTGCATGGATTCAGGATTACTTGGGCAAACTTTAATCAAGTAGCCGGCTACAATATATTCTCCCAACTGGACTTACCCTCATACACAGGAGGTTGTTTGTGGGTGCGAAAAACTTTCTCCATCTACGTGTCTCCTCTCTGCTGGTTGTCCGCCGGAGGCTCTCCTCCCCAACCCAGCACCGTCTGTCTGCTCGGGCGCCACTGCAGCAGGTGTGCTGTGACGAGCTCGTTAAGTTACGTTGTTCTCCATCTCCAACTCGGCTAGTAAGCGGCTGGTTTCTTCCAGTAGTAGATCCAATCGTCCGGCCAGTCCACTGCTTGGCTGTATTACAGGCTCCTCTTCCATGATGAGCTCATCTTTCCACGTCTCCTGTCGTAACGCTAACTTGGGTCTGGCGCCTCCATAACCAACGCTAGCGCTGGCTCCAGTCGGTTCGAGAGCTTCTCTCCCCCGGCGCGGATTCCCAGTCACAGTCCGCTCTTCTGACACCAATGAAGCGTCCCGAAACATCATGAGGCCCAGACAAGAAGGTAGGTTAAACGATTGAGTCCTTTATTGGTCCTTTTCCGTTACACTCACGACCCGCACTAGCTGCTAGCCGCTACTTCAATTGCCGCCCGCCTGAGCTCCAACCCAAAAAAACTTTTTTTTTTTAAGAAAACCCCTGATTCCCCCAAGACCTCGCAATCAGGCCGCCCCCTTCCGGTCCCCCCGTTCTCAACAAGAGGCTAATATGCTACAAAATGTTTAAATTCACACATGCACTAAAACTTCACCATGCAAAAAAGAAACCGTATTTTAACAGTGTCTAGAATTACTGTTCACTTCTATGAGCTCCGAGGCATCTGCAATGGATCATGACCTGGTGATAATGAGGGTTGTAGTCAGACAAATCTATATTTCAGGTCTTTTTCTTGATGAAATTAAAGAAAACTGAACCCAAAAAAAAAACCAAAATATTTCAATTAAATAAGGAATTTTCACCAATTCTAAAAATCTATGAGACCCCCTATCAAAATGCACTAGAGAGATATAAATCATGATTTTCTTGTCATAACTCCAGCCTTCTCAATGCGGGCTGGAGGCCACCATCATTGTGAAGCCCCCGCCAATTCTGTGATGTATTGTATTCTTCAACCTTGAATTAGTCAATGTTATTTTAGTACAATTGTTATACATTAAGCACCAAAATTACTCTGTTTCCTAATATTACAAGGCTTTAGGGCAGATTTGTGGCAACAAAGATACTCTAAATATTTCTTTGTTGCCACCATGAGGCCTAATTTCAAAATGGATGCCCTCTGCATACTATTCTATTTCATTAAAAAAAATTGTGTGGATTTTCAGACATTTGCTTGAATGATATCCGCTGCTTCCTAAACAAGGCCCTGCTTCCTCATTGTTGCCCTCACTCGCACATTTGCGTGGGTGAGGCTGATTAATGCCCAGAGTCCTCTATGCGCAAATGAGGCGAGCAGGTCTTTGTGTATCTCTGCGCACAGAGTTTTGCCCATGCATGACCTATCAGAGCATAGCGAGGGAGGGTACACCAGGGTGCAATTACCGTGCACTAATAAATCATGCTCATTTGAGTTTAATGTAACTTAAAGTAATTGCTAAAATGGTGGAAACAAGTGGTGAGATGATTACTGTGCACTGTAAGAGACGAATGCCTTCCTTCTTCTTATATATAAGAATTTCACAATCCGGTTTTATTTTAGACTCCAACCATGTCAAATGTTTTCTTCCCAGAATGTAACAGAAGATGAAGTTCAGTTCCAGTAGTGTTTCTTAATCAGGTTACATTGCCTGCATTAAAGGTTCCCTGACATTGAATAGGCTGAAATTGACATTTAGAAATCCCATTGTATTTTTTTGCGATGAAAACCAAGATGCAAATGCTTTTCCGTAAAAAAATTTGTTGTTTTTAAACTATTTCGGATTAATTAAACTGATCTGGAACGCCCCCCACGAAATGTCTGGAAGTTGCCTTATATGGAAACTGATGTCACGCACGGCAGCCGGCTGGTCAGATCTCCTGTCTCGACAACAAAATGTGCATACACTTTGCTTTACTTACCATAGCCAGCTGACAGATCCTTACAAAAAAACCACTATTGGAAAACCATAAAATTTACCACCAAAAAACTTTAGTATTACTGTAGTAATTGTATATTTTTTTTGGACCACACAATACAGATTTTAGTGTTACTATTGAAATATTGTAGGGCTACCAACGCTAATGAAATAACACTACAGAAAAGAAAACTAGCCTATACTATAAACTTCAGGATTATTTGCCAGAGCATTTGCCAAAATATGTGAAAAATTTGTTTCGAGTCTGGTTTGAAAACAGCTTTAGACACGCACGCAAGCTAGATGGCTAGCTGATGTTAATTTCCAACAGTAGTTAGCCAGCTAACTTAAATTCTACATAATGTTAGATTTTCATGAAATTCAATTTTGAAATTAAACAGCAAGCTTTCAATCCAGTGTTGAGAGAACAGCCAAGTTACACACTAACCAGCTACCTGCCAGTTTAACTAACCACCTTACCCATTAGCAGGCAAACGTTAGTTATTGACGGTTGTGTGTATTTCTTTCTACCCAATCGCTCGGTCTTCGTTCAGGCATTTAGCAAGCTTTATGAGCAGTGTTTCGCATGTACTCTTGTCTTTGCATCGACTTTGAATCTAATCTGTCATGCAAAAAATTCCTTTCGTGTCCAATGTGAAAGCGATTTAACGCCACCAATTCTGGCAAATATTCCGGCGAATCATCCTGAAGTTTAATGCCATAGATGGTTAACCTTGATGAATTAGCAGGACTGCCACAGCTGGAGAGTAAGTGGATAATCAACATGATCCAGATGAACTCGGGAGGCTGTATTGTGATGCCTGATCGCCGGCTATGCTGTAAGAGGTGGGCATCCATCGAGCCATCTAGCTACGTTAGCCTACGTAACACGGTTTGTCGAGTGTAACACTTAGATGGATAGATTTACATCTTGACTGCAGGCTCATACATTAAACAGAGGTCTTCAACCCTGTTCCTGGAGAGCTACCATCCTGTAGGATTCTACTCCAACCCTAGTTCAACACACCTGATTCAGCTCATTAGCAGCTTGTCAAGATCTGTAACTGGGAAAGCAGGAGTGATTTGCTTTGGTTGGAGTAATACCTTCAGGATGGTAGCTCTCCAGGAGCAGAGTTGAAAACCCCTGCACTAAACAAACACACGAGAAAACGTGTGTAAACAAGTGTGTAAATGGACCGCTGAGATTGCTATGGCAGAGGTGCATTCCTTTGATGACGTCACAGGATCATGTGAATAATGTCGCGGAAACTTCCAACTTCTTCAGGAGGCGGGGCGGTGCGTAAGAGTGCAAAAAAATTTTATTCCTTAAAAGTGATGGATTTTTCTGCCATTTCAGAATTTTTGAGTGCATGGAGAGATATAAATAATCATACAGAACAAAATAAACCAACAATTTCAGGTGGTGTGCCTCATGTCAGGGAACCTTTGATTAAGAAACCTTGCCTCAGTAAAATGTAAACCTCTGCAATATATTAAAATATAGCGCCCTCCATAATTATTGGCACCCCTGGTCAAGATGTGTTCTTTAGCTTTTTTTTTCTTCACTTTTTTTCTAAATAATATAGGACCAAAATGAATCCAACCTTTAATTCAAGTGCGTTTATTCAGGGGGAAAAAAGTCACATTAAGAAATACGTCTTTTACATCAAATCATGTGTGCCACAATTATTAGCTCCCCTGATGTTAATACTTTGTACAACCCCCTTTTGCCAACAAAACTGCACCTAATCTTCTCCTGTAATGTTTCACAAGATAGGAGAAAACAGAAAGAGGGATCTTCAACCATTCCTCTTTGCACATCTCTCTAAATCATCCAGCGACCTGGGTCCTCACCACTGCACTCTCCTCTTCAGCTCACTCCACAGGTTTTCAATGGGGTTGAGGTCTGGGGACTGAGATGGCCATGGGAGGAGCTTGATTCTGTGTCTGGTGAACCATTTGGCCACATGTTTAGGGTCATTATTTTGCTAAAAGACCCAGTGACGACCCATCTTCAGCTTTCGGGCAGAGGCCACCAGATTTTGATTTAAAATGTCCAGGTATTTCAAAGCGTTCATGATGTCATGCACCCTAACAAGGTTCCCAGGGCCTCTGGAAGAGAAACAGGCCCACGGCATCACTGATCCTCTCCCATACTTCACAGTGGGCATGAGGTGATTTTCTGCATACTTATCTTTTGTGTTCCGCCAGACCCACTTGAAGTGCTTGCTGCCAAAAAGCTCTATCTTGGTCTCATCTGACCAAAGCATGCGGTCCCAGTTGAAGTCCCAGTACCGCTTAGCGAACTACAGACGTTTGCGTTTATGATTGTGAGTGAGAAAACGTTTTTTTCTGTGCATGCCTCCCAAACAGCTTGTTGGCATGTAGATAGTGCCTGATGGTTATTTTGGAGACTTTGTGACCCCAAGATGCTACCATTTGTTGCAATTCTTTAACAGTGAGCTTTGGACAACTTTTTATTTCTCTTACCATCCTCACTGTGCGTGGTGGCAAAATAACCTTGCGTCCTTGCCCAGGCTTGTTTACCACTGTTCCAGTTGTTTTAAACTTCTTACTGATTCTGTGTTCCTTTGTCTTTCCCATGTTGAAGAGTGGATAAGAGAAATGGCCTCTGTGTCACGTTATATTTATCCCCCTGGGAAAAAGGAAGGGATAAATTACTAATTAAATGTTCCTAGATACTCTGGTCAACTTTGTAAACTACTGTAGAAATGACAGAAAGACTTCAAATACATTTATTTCCTAGGAATTGTTAGGGGTGCCAATAATTGTGGAACAGGTGATTTTATGAAAACGAATTATTTCTTAGTCAGGGATTTTTTTTCCCTTAAAATTCACTTGAGTTGAAGGTCATATTTTTCTACAATTTTCACTGTGAGAGTAAGCTTCTGCAATAAAAATGTAATTTATTTTAACGTTTTTAACACATCTTAAACAGGGGTGTCAATAATTATTGAGGGCGCTGTAAGTAAACTGACTGTTCTATGCAGAATAAATATATTTATGAGTGTGACTGTTGTCACACTGTTGTCAAGCCAGGCCGCTGCACTGGACTTCTTGATGTATCAAGACAAAATCCCATCAACAGAATCATTGGGTCTGTTTTGATTACCTGATACTGAGCAACTTAAATGCTCTGCTTTTTTTTTCACAGAGCCAATGTTTAAAGTTGAGTTGTTCAAAGCAAAATTTCACATCTGAACATGGAACTTCCTTATCTGTATATGGTACCTTACAATCATGGAAAATGAACTTCTTGCTCTGTTAAATGGAAGTATGAAGATTTTGAGCTGCAACAGCATAATTTCTTTATGAATGCATGGATAATTACAGTATTTTTCAATATGACTGGATATTTTCTGAGGTAACTCAAGAGTAAGCAGCTGGATCAAGGGTGCAATTCACGACTTGTAATCTCTTGATCTGAAAGTCAAGGTCCTCAGCTACTGCACCACACTGCCTCATTTGAAGATAGTGCTCCCATAACTTCACACACAAATTAGCACCAGGAAAATTCCCCCAGAGGTACAGCAGAGCTGCTTATGCAAACACTGCTGGAAAAAAATAGAAAAAAGGAGGAGACCTAAGTCAACATAAGAGCTCCAAAGGCAAATGAAGACGAAATTCATTTGGCAGGCAAACAAGTGAAGGTGAGCCTATCCTCTGAGCTTATTCTTCCTCCAAGGCCATGCCATAGCAGGTGAGCGTAAACATGCTTGTTAGCGTAAACTCTCACCTTGAGGAGTTTGAACGAATCAAATGCTCGCAGTCGCAGCCACTGGAGAGCTACTTACAGAGGCCTTGAGGCACTGAGCATTTCGGAGTCGCAGAAACAAGACAATGAAGGGTGGAGGAACCATTACAAATACATACTAGTTGTACAATAATGCAAAATATGACAGCCATACTGTTGTTAAGAGCAAGCGATTAATGTGAACGCACATGAGTGCATATTCTGTAAAACGTGTTTACACGTTATGATACTGGGTTGTGAATTGCCTCAATATCGTGTGATAAGCACATAACCAAACTCAACAGAACAGTTATTTTTTTGCCATGTATATTAAAGGAAATGTGTACATTTTTGGAAATTAAACCTTATCTGAACATCTGAATGTATTTCTCAAAAATAAATGAATGTGGCATCAGCCTAATGCTGTGGCTGCATATGCAGCATCTGTGAAAATGAGCCACATCAAATCTGTGAAGAGGTGTCAGGCTCAGTTACCTTCCCTTTATTGCACTTGGAGATGAACCTGTTAATTAAACTACATTCAATTGTCGTAGTTCACGTCTGAGTATGAACATACAAAAAAAAAAAAAAAATCACTGTGGAGCTTTAAATTTTACGAGATTAACGCACAGGATGTACAGTGTGTGAGCAAGCTATTATGGTTTTCCCTATTAAAATTAGATTTATTAAAAGAGGGTGGTGAAACTTCTCAGTATTGACGGGGCAAATCACTTTTCTGCTGTGGCAAACATCTACCCTCTCTCTCAGCAGAGCAAAGATAAGCCGGCTCGCTTTTCCTAATGAGGGCGCTTCAATTCACCAAAATAACCGCGCACTGCAGCATCATAAATTCAATCTGATTTGTCAAGAACAATTGGATTAAATTATGGACCCAAACTGTATTGAATTACGCAAATTCATTTTTTATTTGATTGCCATAAGTACTTGCTGGATCACAATGCAAAGGCTTGAACTGCCACAGACTGGCAGAGCCGCTCTCAGTAGGGTTTCCGTACCTACAGCTCTAATACGAGTTTTAGATTTAGATATTATTTTAGGCGACAAAAAATGTCTCAGTGGGATCTAGGTGTTTTGCAACTGATCAGACAGGTTAATCATGTCAAAAAGCACAAATCTGCTCCCTGTGCAATCTAAAATAAGAGTCAAAATATGTTTTCCTGTGTTTAGATATTAAAAGCATGCACTTGATGAATATGAATTTGTCATTAAAGTTTAGCATTATGCATGCCATACACACAATGCTCTTGATCATGGTTATTTTTAAATCAATGAAGTACTCGCTAAAGCAGAAGGTTGCTTGGCAATGAACTTTTCTCACCTCCTCAGTAAGTATTCCAATCAATTTGTCAATCTGTGCCGCTGAATATGTATACCCAGTTATGGACAGCAGAGCTATGTAATAGGGAATAGCTTGTAAGTGAAAGGTGCCAGGTTCAGTTCTCATCCTGGGAGCTGCCATGTACCATTAAGCAAAGTACTTAACCTCAAGAGAGAACCTCAGAGAAAAACTACCAGTGTAAATGGATTGTAAGTACTGAACTTTTGGCTGTATACATTGGCATAGGCTATATTTTGTCCGTCAGCATAGGCAGAACTAACTAACTTGCTGTTGAACATAAAGTCTCACAGTCAGAGACATGTAATTGTTTGATATGGCGGATGTCACCTTTTGATATGCGATTATGCCCAAACTTTGGCTGATGAACAATCAAAAAGATGATTCGCTGAGGAAATGAGAATAAACCACACAATAAATTGCTAATTTGGTGCTCCAATGGCGAATTGCATCACAGAGTTTTGAAGTTTGCCTGTCTTTGTTTGTGTTGAATTAGTGTTGTTTGCTAGACTAGATCCTGCATTAAAAGCAAAAGATACTGCCAACCATGATGGCATGTCTGTGCAGGCAGGTTCTGATTGATTCATTTCAGAAGCACTGGGGACAAAGGCAGTTATATCCATAATTTCAATAGTGAAACAGAACTTTAAAACAACAGGGGATTCTCAGATGGGATACATATAAAATTCCAGCCTTATGCAATTTTGTTCTTCTTTTTTCCTGCTTACTAATTTGTTTTGGCAAGTACCGAGCCACACAGCTCAAAGTCCGCTGAACAGTTGTTCTGTTGTACTTGCTGCACGTGTGGTGACGGCTTCTAAGAAGCAGAGAGTTTGTAAGTTTATTCCAAGTGTGCACCACTTGTGGATCGAGAAGATGAACAAAAATGTTATGTTACTTCCGAGATCTGCCAAATATTCAATGTGGAAATATTTTGACCTGGAAAGAATTCCATATCCAACCTCCACCCTTTTTGGCTATTCATTTGCCAGAAAGACTTTTAAAAGGAGCACCAATATATTTTGGGAGATTTAATGAGCAAAAAGGGGGTTTAGAATTTAATATAAATATTTAATATTGGGAATGCATATGCTGCGCAACCAGGAGTGTCATCACTAACATGGCTGCCGCCCTTACATGCCATTACCAAGTATAGCAGCACGAGAAATTAAACTTAATTTATTTGCCTAGATGTATGCTTGATGTTTTTATACACCCAAATGTTTTTCTCGGTACCCAAACATCAAGGTAAGATGGAAAAGTACTGATTTTATTCAAAATTGGTGGAGGTTGAAAATTGAATTTTTTCCTGCCAAAATTCTGGTTATTTGCTGTTAAGTCAGATGCAGTGCCCAAAGAGGAGGTAAGCTTGGGTTGTGCTCTTGCGTAATTTCCTCCAAGAAAGAATAACCGAAGTGGAGGCGATTATGGATTTGTAGCTAAGACAAGGCAAAAAAGATTGGCTGGTAATTTTCTCAATAAAATGTTTGGTGGCTGTATATCTAAATAGCGTATACTTTTGCTCAGAAAAATAAAACTTTTTTGTCCTTCACTTCTCAATTGACAGGTTTATTGACCCATATAAGTAGATTGAAAATATGTATAACTATTCGTGGCCTACTTTTATAAGCATTCAACCTGGTGGCAGTTAAAGTGGAAAAATTCTTCAAAGAACTTAGCTGGATGTTTTTAATGAATCAAACAGATCTCTCGCACTGGGTTTTGTACATGGATTGCAAGTGCCTATGACTTGGAGTTTGTGAACATTTTCATTTAGAGAATTTATCTAAATATCTGTGGGTTAAAAAAATCACAGGCAGGCATGGCGGGTCTGTGGAATGTCCAGTTTTAATCGATATCATTAATGAAATCATGTTTTAACCACCAGGGGAACTCAGCAATTGCATAACCGAAAACTGTAAGTAAAGTCTAATGATTCAATTTTTCCTGAGTCATAAAAAATAAAATTTGTAAATATAATGTCAATTTATTAAAATAAAAGAAAAAAATCACATTATTCCAGCCATGTGTATGCGATGAACTAGACAAGATAAATTTTATTTCAGGTGTCTTTCAAGAACTTATTTGTTCATGATGATTCAGCCCAAATCAAAACAAGAACAGAACAACATGAGTTCTGAGATATATTTAAGTTCTTTCTCTGTGATATCCAAACTTTGTATAATACATTGTTGAGTTGCTACTGCTCGGGATGGGTTTGCCGTGGTGAAGCTCCAAAATAATTGATTAATCACACATGCATTTTGGTGATTAATCAAGCCCAAGACTTGCTATGAGTCCGACCACTAGAATAAATTTAGATGTGCTTGATGGGGAGACTTATGGGTTTATTTTAAGATTGTCCAAATATATTATAATGACAATAAAATGCAGGCAGCAATTACAACCAGTTTTGATACAAACATAAAATTGCCATTTTAATACCTGGTAGCAAACTCCTTGCAGTCAATGACTACCTGAACCCATAGGTCCTTTCCTGGTGCGGCTCTGCTAGGCCTTCATTGCAGATGTCTCTAATTCATGGCTAATCCTTACGACATTTGCCTTCAGGTCTGCCCTCATTTAAATTCATGCTCATTTCACTATTTTCAACATTAAACCTCTTTGTTTTGGCAGTTTGCCCTGGTTCATTGTTCACTGTCCGTCTTGAGGCATGGTGAGTCTCTGGGAGGCAGTAGTCTGGTTGTGATTTGATTCGGATTTAAAAATGATGTTTCTGCTGAAGCCACTGTCACATGAATAGTTTCAATGATGTCTGGAGTACTGAGCAGAGGGAAGTAGTGATTGAAATACACAGTACAAAAAGATTTTTATCGATCCTAACTCATTCTTGATTTCTGACCTCTACATGCTACGCAAGCCTCACAGTGGAATAATGAGCACTTTATTTTTGATATTTTAGCTTTAACTTTTTCTTAATGATTTAGAAATTTTTTTGGCTGGACTGAGCTGATTTTGTGTGTGTTTTTTTTTTTTTTTGATGGCATCAATTTATTCAGTTTTCTTATGGTTCTTTTGATATTTTGCAGAATCATTTGACCACTACAGGTCATTAAGATTGGGTAAAGTTTGGCTTGAGGAGAAAAAAATAAAATAAAATCTCTGAAAATAGTCATTGGTCGCTAAACCCACAGTATGAATGTTGTTTTCACTGTGTCGGATAGCAGATTTCTACTCATTAAATATTTGCATACTTTATTCTGCCAGATAAATTTGAGAGGACTGAAATGCATGCAACAGCTCACTGCTGTACATTTAGAGTTGTAACCGCATTTACGGGTTTAGACAGTCAACAGTCCCTGTTTAACCACCCATGCACACTGAAATTTTTGCTAGTCAGACAAATAATTCATGTGAAAATGTTAAAAATGAAAATGGAAATTTCCAAGAAAATATCTGGTTACATTATACTTGTTCCATAGAGTGTGCATAAACAAACAAATTGCCTGGTGTTGTATTCAGAACCCGTGTGCTCTTTTTTTGAAATTCAATATTTGCTCATTCTATACAAGGCTGATTGAATGTTCACCTTTCATCTGAACCGAGGAGGTTGTTTTGTTTTTCTCAGTTAAACCCCAAAAGTATACGCCTTCTTCTGAACTCATCTGTCAACACTGATGCTGAACTGTTTTCGTACTTAAGATGCCAACTCAATCCACAACAGTCTGTCTAATTTTAATCTAATGGTGATAGAACCACTGTACAAATTGGTTTTGCAAATGAATTCACATATATTCCTCAAATCAAAACTGAACTACCTTTATATATACATTTTAAAGATGCATTACTTGCTTTTAACTCTAGTGTTTAACCTCTGTGGATGGGTATTTTATGTCGATAGTGTCTCTCTCTTTTTACTTCTAATTAATTATTGCTATGCTGCAGGCTGATTCATTGCATATACATGTCTATAACACACTTAAATTGATTAAATTAATGATTGAAGGGCTATTTAATTTAGTGGTATTAACACTGGCTTTGTTTTCGATGTATAAATTAAACCCTGCTGTTTTTTAAGCATGGCATAATCCTGGCGAAGAGGTAGTTATGTGAGTCCAAGGTTTCTGGTACTCTAATTTGACAAAATGAAAGGGTGAGCTTTTATGGTTTGAACTGAGAGCTGTGCCGACCAGCGCACAGCATAATAATCTATTCTACTCCCAGCTTTTCATGGGCTCAGGCCGAGAATGTGATCAGTGGAAAAGAATCTTTCTTTGTTGCAATATTCTTGGCATACTTTGGAAGAACTTTGAAATCTAAACACAGCTAATTTACTTTGCATGTACGCACAAACCCACTCAACTACCCACGCATACGAATGCGCATGCGTGAACACATACACACGCGCACACACACACACACACACACACACGCGCGCGCGCGCGCAAAGCCAGATTAGATTCTTTTTATCTCCGAGGACGGAATCCAGGGGCATTGTAGCACGCAGTGCTAGTTACTTGCAGAAGTGTTTTTATCTTACTCTCATGTTGACAGAATGAAAGATATGTGTCTATGTCTCATATCAAGAGGACATACAGTATATACATATATATATATATATATATATATATACTGACACACAATGAAAACACAGCACCCATATTTTATAACCAAAAAGAAGTAGGAACCAATGTTTTTTGATTCAATTTTAATACGAATAGAAGAATCTCATTGTCCATAACACTGTAAAGTTTCATCACATTATCTTAACATGTGTTTCCAATATGCCACTGTGAATGCACGGACGCTCCCCAAACTGTCTGTAGCGAGTGTGTCCTCCCTGTGCTTGGACACACGCATGTAAACGGCACGGCATCGTTTCACAGAAATGTTGTACAAGTTCCTCTACTCCTGTAATGCTGCTGTCAACTCAGCGACGTTGCGTGGTTGACGTTGACCCTGGTGCACACAAGGACCCAGTTCATCCCACTTGTGCTCAATGTGGTTCAGATCATGTGAAATGGATGGTCAAGGCAGAACATCGACCACTGCCCTGTTGGAGAAAGTCTCTGGTGAGGCGTGCAGTATGGGGACGAGCGTTGCATGAACGGTATTCATTGCTGTCCATGGTTGTTCAACTGTGGCTGGAGAACTGGTCTTGAAATCTTATCCACAAATTGCTGTGCCATTAGACATCCACGAATCACAAGTTCAGTCCAAAATCTCACATTAATGGCAGCCCAGACCATGACACTACTGCCACCAAACCAATTTTTCTCCAGAACACATCTGTCTTGATGATGTTCATATTACCTCCTACAACCCATTTTCAGCCATCAGCAAATGAGACACAGAGCCTCCGTTCATCTGAAAAAAACCCAACGAAGAAAGACTCATGGCAGCTGAAGATGATGGTGCGAGCAAACTGGAGTTTGTTGTCTCTATGACGTTGTGTCATGATGTTGCCTTGATATGGCCTCCAGCACCTTAATCCTACAGCTTGCAGTTGCCGAATTACAGTCATGGCATGGACTGGGCATCCGTGGATTAATGTTTTGAGCCATGTCTGCTGTTGTTTGGAACTGGTTCCTCAGATGGACTGCCAGGTGTGTCTGTCCTGACGTGCCGTCGTAACCAGAAGTTGTCCTGGTCGGGGACGGTGGTGAATGCTTCCAGTCTGTTGGTAGCAATGTCTGTCTGTTGTCTGTCATCAACATCAGTCTGTTGATGGTGGATGGACTGACCCTGAACTCGCAGGCAACCTCTCTATGAGATGTTCCTCCAAGCAGCATCCCCAAAGCCCACTCCCTCTGCTGTTCTGTAAGCTGTGACACTCTGACACTGATGCAGATGAAACACTCTGCCTTTTGTGTGTCCAATGTCTTGCTTTGCACTTGCATGTCATTCAAGTGATGCATTCAACCTGCTGCTAATGACATGGCAAAGTTATGTTTTGGAGACATGATCCCCTGACAGGTGCACAAGCTGGGCTTGAACACAGACTTGCACAAATTCCATCTTTTAACCATCATACCACTATATTTCTCCTGTAGTAATTTTGAAGGCTGCGAAAAATCAGCTACAATTTTAAAAAGTAAGGTGTTGCATTTTCACCAGGTTTCAGCATTTCATATGTGCCCTACAAAGTGCAGAAACTACAAAATAATTTGAACAGTAAAAATAATTTGAGTTTTTTTGCTGTCCCAACAAATCAATAGATAGCATATCTCGATAGATTATGGTCAACTGACTTCCCATTGCATAATTTCTGTCAAAATAAATCCAAACATCCCTGTACTTTCAGGCCAAAAACTGCATAACTCTCATTTTACCCAATATGTAGTTACTGCACTTTGGCTTTGTAGGGCAGGTATATACAGCTGTAATGATAATGATAATCAAGGTTTGTTGTGGAAAATTAAAAATAAAACCCATCAACAATTGCAGATAAATTATTGAGGCAACAAAATTGTAAGATACTTCTTTGCAAACCTCTTTCCCAAAAAGTTAGGATGCTGTGTAAAATATGAATAAAAACCTAATGAAATTCTTTTGAAATCATTTAACCCAATAGCACTTAGTCTCATTAAGTATTGGCAAAAAGGGTTCTGTCCAACCAAAACATGGATTTTTGAGATTTTTACTTTAATTGACAAGCAATCAGTGATACTGAAGTGCAGAAGTGAGCTAATTTTAACCAATAGCTGCTTCTTTCGATTCGAAATGAATTTGAATCTGACCTTCGAACTTTGATTTTCTATTGAAATGAATATCTCAAACACTATTTCCTGGAGGATTGTATCCTTATCACACAACTAGTCACAAAGTATTTTTTAAACTCATGGATGCCATGTCCTCAGGGCCAAAGAGGGGAGGGATCAGGGCACCACTCAAGAGTCAGCATCCATGTTTGTATGGGGGTGCATTTGTGTACATGGCATGGGTCGATTGCTCATCCGTGAAGAGAACATTCATGCTGAGCAATGTATACTGGTTTTGGAGCAGCATATGCTGCTATCCAGTGAAAGTCTTTTTCAGGAAAGGCCTGCCTTATTTTAGCAGGATAATGCCAAATCGGAGGTTGCACATATTATAACAATATGGCTCTGTAGTAAAAATGGTCCATGTGCTAAACTGGCCGACCTGCAGTCCAGACCTGTCACCCAGTGAAAACATTTGGCATATTAGGAAAGGAAAAATATGATACAGGGGGCTGCAAAGTGTTAAATAGCTGGTCCTACATTTAGCATAAATGGAAAAACATTTTGCTTGCAAAACTTCTGCAATTGGTCTCCTCAGTCCCCAAATGCTGGCAAAGTAGTGCTAAAAGAAGAGGTGATGCAACTCAGTAGTAAACATGCCCCTGTCCAAACTTTTTTGAAAAATGTTGCAGGCATCAAAATGTGCCTATAATTTTCAAAAAACAATAACATTTCTGTTTCAACATCTGACATATTGTCTTGATAAAATTTTCAACTAAATAGCGTTCGAATGATTTGGAAATTCTTGCACTCAGTTTCTTTTTTCTTTTTTTTTTAACAAAGGAAATACTGAAAAGAAAAAATATATAATAAAGCAATGAAAGGAAAAAAACCTAGAAAAATAAAGTACGTAACCTCACACCAACAACTCTCAAAGCTATCAATCCTCCTGTGAACCCACCAAACCTCCTAAAGCTTCATCATTCCAATGCGTGATTGGAATTGTATTTTACATGCAATGATGTCTTTATAAGAAAAAAAAAAAAAGAGAACAGATCACACAAACTTATTCACGCAGATAAGATTCATTCATATGGTGAGTAATGCCCATCCCTCACCTGTACTTATTTTCTGCCACACCCTTAAAAATTCAGATGCTCTGCCCAAGTTCCTCATAGCTGTACCTTCCAGATTATAGCTCTTTTTAAGAAACATTTTGAAATGACTTAATCTTAGTGCAGTCTTGTTTTGTGTATTAAAAATAAAGATTTTCCCAAGAACTATAATTATATTATTTAATTTTGGACTAGTATCTTTCAGGTCCCCCAGCATAACTGAAAACAAGGTCACCTTGTGTTTATTATGTGTTTGTAGCCATTCCTGCACCTATATCCAGAAGCCAACAGCATATGGACAATGCCAAAATAAGTGGACCAAGGTTTCTTCCTCGTCCTCACAAAGTCTACACGTATTAGATTCCTTTTTCCCCCATATTTGCAACATTTTATTTCTCCCCTACAATCATTCATCCGTCTTACCTAATCGGGTAGAACAAGCAGCACCTGTTAACTGTGGAGTGCTCTCGGAGTGAACGTTCTGTTAATTATGAAAATGACTGAGAACAGGTCAGGACTAATAATTGTTTTATATTTAAGTTTTGTGCAACCCAACTCTATGTTCTTGTTCCGCAACTGTACTGAATTTAGCCCATGATTTCATCGCTGTTAGATCGTATATGGAGAGAAACAATTGCCAATTACGATAATTGGAAAACGCGTCAATCATGGAAAATGATTGAGAACTACCTAGGACTTATTGCTGTCATAAAGGGACGTGTTTTGGCACACCCGCTGGCTACGCCACTGGCATACACACAGACAAACACAAACGAATAGGCACCTGTGCATCCCCACATACACATAGGCAACACTGCACCGTAGCAAGCATCGAGAACTCCACTGCTTTCTGGGATACTTTACTCTTTTTCTTGCAGGAACTGTAGTATGTTATTCCAAATATTTTTACATTTTTTTCACCCTTAACTAAATCTCAAAAAAGGTAGGTGAGAGATATGTACTGTGGGAACTAGAATGTTATTTTAAATGTTATTCCAAAACATTCTATACATCCAAAGTTTCCTCGCGGTGCACCCAACCTGTCATTGGCCAGGAAGGAGGGGTAGCCAGATAAATTTGCATCATCATCATATCATCAGAATTTTCCAGCACCAGCCACCCGCCTCACGCCAAGGGGAGCCGCACCCCCAGGGCCAGGGACAACCGCACACCCAGCGTCAGGTGCAGATGTACTTCCAGCACCAGGGATAGATGCACAGCCAGCACTGGGGACAAAGACACAACCACTGCGAGAGGCAGCTGCACTTACAGCAGCAGGAGGAACATGTATGTCCAAGAGTGGCGAAACTGAATGGTCTTCATCCCCAATGAGTGAAACACCCTACAGAGTTGTTTACATAAGACAGATGGTACCACGGCTAAGTATTTTTTCTTTATTTTATATACATATATATATATATATATATATATATATATGTCTTTTTTTGTGTGTGTGTGTAAATGTTCAAAATGGTTCATTAAAAAACATTTTCAAATTATTAGGAATCAGTCAGAAAATAATATATCTTTTATTACTGTAAACCGTTTCATTTTATTCCTTTATGAAAATGATTTGTGTTTAAAAATAAATTAATCGCAATTTTATTACAAATACCAAACATTGCTTTCACTCATATATATGATTTAGCAGAAGAAAATATCAAACAAGACCCCTATTTTTCACCTTCAATGGTTTGGAACACAACAAATATTCAATATTTCACATTCCATATTTCCATATTGGAATAAAACTCACTACAGTTTATTGTGTGTAGAATAAGGCGTGTTCAATGAGAGCTAATGAGCGCTTAATATTGACTAATACACGACTAATAAATTTATGACGACTCACTAATAAACAACTCATTAATGGCTAAGGAGAGTACCCTCAATTAAAGTGTTACTGGAAGTACCAAGGCCAGGTTCTTTGTTATGATGAATTCTGTTGATCAAAGGAACAGTTCAGAAGAGGTTTTGGGCTCCGTTCATTTGGCCAAGACTGCCAATACATGAGGGAGCCTTGTTAAAGGTTGGCATTATCACTACTGGCAGCCTCTTTATCCTTCAGCAACCAGTTTTTTTTTCCCATTTTGAAAGTGAACCCAAATAAAAGATGAATTTCTTTCAAACTATGAGAAGTTCTGTGTATTTAATCTCCTCTTTTTCCATCTGAATGCGTCTAGCGGAGATAACTTGTCTCCTCAATTCAAATGTGATATCATTCAGGTGTCATCTGGTTCAGTGTAAATGGCATGAAGAAATAACCATACTTGCCAATTTTTCTCATGCACTTGATACTAATGAAAAAGGCTTTGTAAACTTTATTGTTTTTTTTGTGTGTCATAAAAAGATGTACTACCCTGTTAATTGATCCAAAAGTATTGTAATAGACAGTCATAAAATAAAACAGCTACATTTACATATCGTACATATCTGGCAAATTTTAATCTTAATTTTAGGAGACTGAATTAAGACATTTCATGGTGATGAACCTTAACTAGTGGTTTGATTTTTCATGAGCTGGGAGGCTGCTTTACATGTGCATCCTTTTGTGATACCAATTACTTTGAAGGGCCAAGAATAATCACTGCTCAACCTTTTTGACCGTCAAAAATTGGACACATTCTGTCAATTCACTACCAGATGCCAACTCCATTCCAAAAGACTCTTTGAATTTGTTACCAGAGAGCATGAATTGGGGGCAATCAGCAGAAATGAGCATCTGGAGTTGGCTGAAAGGTATTGGAACTTGAACTGCAGCAGAGTGTTGTCACAGTCAACAACAAAGCCCTTTGGCCCTGTACGCAAGTGGTGGGCTTGTCATTGGAAGAAGGGTTGATAAAAGAACTTTCCACCTCAGTAATGAACCTCACCTCATGAAGCTGTTTTGAAACTAATTTTTACAACCAGCACAATGATTGCTATTTCTATGTGCTTCTTTCTGACACATCGTAGATTTTGGTAAGTGAAAATAAGCACTGGAAAAAGGGGTAGCCAAATGGGGATGAGAAAAGAAATGTACTGAAAACAAGTGAGAAGATCTCAATTCACTGCTCACTTATGAGGGGCCGTACAAGACATAATTCATTCTGGCCCAGAATCTAAAATAAGAATCTAGCAGTCGTAATCCAAATCGTACACAGGGCAGAAAACACAAAAACTCAGGGTCGGGCAAAGCAGGTTCAGTAAACAGGCATATCAGAGATAAATCCAAAGCAAAAATCCAGTAGACGTACTCCAGTTCCTAAACAGGGCAGCAAAGACAAAACTCAGGGTCAGGCAAAGCAGGTACGGTTCATGGGCACATGAATATCAAAGGTAAAGTCCAAATCAAAATCTGGGATGTTCCAGTCCGAAGTATAACACTAAGAGTACAAAGCATAATCTATCAAAGCACAGGAAAACGTTCTGACAAGAGCTGGAAGTGAAATGACTGCTTAAATACACATACAGGAAGTCACATGCTATAATAGGGAACAGGTGAGCTGGATCAGACTAATTAAAAAGAAATGAACAAGAAGAAGTACCTAACCAAATGAAATTGGCCAAAGTCAAAATGCAGACAGGGATTACACAGACAACCTATGACAAACAGACGACTCCAATTAGGGAGTTCTAAAGTGCACAGAGTGAGAGGCAGATCAGTGATTAACTAGGTGCGGAGAATCTGCTAAAGCACAGCAAAGTAAATTATTAATAATCAAAAAAAAATAAAAATAATAACAATAACAAGTCGACATGGTCTACAATATCCCCTGCCAATCGTGTGCTTCTTATTTTCGAACTCCATCAAGGCTTTTATGGTCTGAAGCTACACACCAAATTTGGTTGTCCTATCACTAATAGTTTCTGAGAAAAGTTGTCCCCATCCTCTCGGACGGACAGACGCACACATGCACGCAAGCACACACGTGTGGACGGACAGACGGAAGTCAAACCTATATCCCCCTCCCACTTGGTGTTGGCGGGGGATAATAATGCATCAGTTTTATATAGCACTTTTCTGGGCTCTCAGCGACGCCTCACAATGGATACATTATTCATTCACTCACACATTCACGCTCTGATGGTGGTAAACTACATTTTTGTAGCCACAGCTGCCCTGGGGCAGGCTGGGGCAGGCTGACGGAAGCGCGGGTGCCAGTATGCGCCTACGGCCCCTCCGACCACCATAAAACATTTGCACGCAGCCATACAGGAGTGTTCCTATATTGCATATTTTTTTGTGGGTGGAGGAAACCGGGGTACCCGGTGAAAACCCAAGCGAACACGGGGAGAACATGCAAACTCCACACAGAAAGGCCCCAGGCCGGATTCGAACCCATGCCCTGAGTGAAGGCAAGGGGCGGACACTAGAGCAGAGTGAGTGCTGAGAGCTCGTTAGTCAATTAGTAATGTGCAGCTATACAATCCCTAGTGCTTGTTAGTAAGTCAGTACTATAAACAATGTTAGTTAATGTTAGTAATTTATCTAAAATAATAATAAACTGTTAGCATTGTTAGTAAAGATAGAACAGGATGGCGAAGGAAGCAAACGAGATTGGAAGGAATATTTGGAAACCCAGAAACCATGAAATCACCTGAAACTGTGGCACAGAAGACTGGGGAATAAAACTGTCTCAGAACACAAGACAAGACTGGGGAGACAATGTGCAATGCAGGGTATGAGAATTACAAAAACCAGAATGATAACTAAACAGTGAATATAGGAAATGGCAGGCAAGGACATAACAAAGAAAAACAGGCAAAATATAAAACATGGCATGGACTCAATCAGAAAACAAGGCTTGGAATCAGGGTTATACAAAAACATGTTCAGGCAACAGCAGAATCATAACACATTCTCCTTCTCACACATATATATTCTCCTTCTCGAGCACAAACATCCTCATTCCGCACACATACATTCTCCTCCCACACAAATTCTCCTTCTCACACCTTACATTCTCCTTCTCACACACACACATACATTCTCTTTCCACACACATACATTCTCCTTCTCACACACACACATACATTTTCTTTCCACACACATACATTTTCCTTTCATGCACATATATTTTTAGTCTCGCATGCACATTCATTCTTGCGAGAAAAGAATATAGGTGTGTGAGAGAAAGTATAGTGGAAAATGAAGTAGTTTAGTGGAAAAGGAAGGCAACTCATTTATTTGCGCTGTGATTGGCTGTTCAGGTGGGACTGTGACAGTGCATTCAAGAACCACACGCAGAGAGGGAAATCCAAAAAAACGTATGCCTTTAATGACTTCCCGGGTCAGTGCCAAAAAACACAAGAATTGCCAAGCCACAAAACAAAATCCAAAAACAGAGTCGACTAGACAGGCCGGGGTCAGAACCAGAAAAACAGATGAGCAAATGTACATAGACGGTAGGCAAAACAAGTCGGTAAACAAAGCAGTGGGTCATACACAGGGCATCCAAACACAGGAATTGTGGTCATACAAAAACAGGTCAAGATCCAGGGAGAAAATACAAAAAAGGGCAATGGCAAGAATCTTGGTCAGACGAAACAGTCGAAGGAAAACAATACTCAATGGAATACGAAAGGCTCTGCACAAAGAAATATTGATCAACAAGTCAGAATAGCAGTGAGGACTCTTAAATAGACGAGAGGGAAGTCACATGCTATGCCGGGAACAGGTGAGCTGGATCAGACTAATTACAAAGGGAGAAACACAAGGGAAAGCCTAACCACGAAAATTGGCGAAAGCCAAGACACGGACGGGAATCACGCAAACAGCCTATGACATTTAAACAGCTCCGGTCAAGGAGTTTTAAGTGCACAGATAATGAGTGCAGGAAAGCAATTAGGCATGTGCGAGAGAGATCTCACAGAAACTCAGAAGGAGATCTGTAAAGCTGAGCAAGAGGCGGAGACTAGAACAGGGCATTTGCTGAGAGGGAATTAGTATTAATTAGTAGCGGTGCAGCTATACAGATTTAACCAGAGTGCTCGTGAGTTAGTTAGTAATTTATATACATGGATTAGTTGGGTTAGTAGACTATGATACAAAATACAAATGTTAGTCTTGTTAGTAATCAGAACAGCAAGACGAAGGAAGTAAATGAGAATTGAAGGAATAATATTAAACACCAGAAACCATTGAAATCACCCGAAGCAAGTGAGCACACAGACTGGGGAGACGGACTGAACCAACTAGAAAATGAGACAGGGGAGACAAGTGCAATGGAACTGAAAATGGACCAAACTGATACGAGATCTGGTAGACACCAGGAGCGAGGTGAAGGGGAATAAGGAATTTATTAAACAAAACAAACACGCGGGCCAACGAAAAACTTGGCCCAAAGGGTTGCAAAGACAAACTAAGGTACGCTACACAGAGCTATAAACAAAAGAAAACAAAAAACAAAAGGCACTGGAAACTCCAGGCAAGATGACCGACCGACCGACCGACCGACCGACCGACCGACCGACCGACCGACCGACCGACCGACCGACCGACCGACCGACCGACCGACCGACCGACCGCGCACACGCACGCGCAGGCTATGAACAAGGCTTGGAAACTTGGCAACAAAACTTGGGAACATGAACTAGGAACAAGCTTGCAAACATGGACAAGAACTCGAGACACTGTCTGCCAGCCAACTTCCACCGCATCCAGATAAAGGCTTAGAAATCAGAACATGAGGGGCAACACCTGGAGAAAGAGAAACAAGAGGCATGGCAAGATCAAGACATGGACAGAGATTGGATGACAAGACTTGCTCATTAAGAGAATGAGCGTGCTCAGCTTAAGTACCAATTAAGTATGCAGTTTGGAAGCAAGCATGAATGTTAAGAACAGAAAAGCACAGCAAGATCTTGAAATAGCAAAGCAGGAATCATGACAATAAACTCCCTGTCTAAATTAGTAATATAAGTAATGTGCCTATCTAAGAAAAACACCACCCAGTGAATGTTAGTAAATGTTAGTAACTTAAAAACAGTTAATTGTCAATTAAGCTTAGAGAGCCCCGAATCAGCACAGCACAGAAGTAAGGGGGAAACACCAAAGCCAACCAGAGCTCTGAAATGTGCAAGAACGAAGGCACGAGGCGGAACGCAGACAAGCGGTGGAGTGGCATGGCAGACCTGGCAAAAACAAAAACATGGAAAAGTAAAAACATGGACATGGAATGTGAAATCCTAATACAAGAAACTGTTAAAACTGTGACATGAACATGAACTTGAACTATGAAACTATGAACTATGGAACATGAAACTGTTAAAACCATAAATGCTATCCTGGCCAAAGGCCAGGACCCCAGAACACAACACAAACTAAAACCGGAGAAATACCATAACAAAAAATAATAAATAAAAGACAAAATCATGAACAATGAAGATGAACATAAACATGAACAAAAACAATAACCATGACAGGGACTCCCTCAAAACTACTTTCGTTAAAAGACGCCATTTTTTCTGTCGCATGCAACATCCATTACGCAGCAGGCAAACAATCTAGGGACTGATGAACCAGCATTGGTAAATGAGAGGCCAGCAGTGGTAAATTAGACGCAGACTATTAATTCTCAGAGGCTTATAACTCATTGGATTTGCTACTGGCTTGGCTGGTTACTGGCATTCCTTGGTAGCAGCTCTTTGGATTTGTGACTGACTTGGCTAGTCACTCACGTACCTAGGCTGGTAACCCATGTGCGTAGCTTGGCAACCCACTGAATTTGCGACTTTTTAAAAATAGTTTCTAAATTAAATTTGCAATTTCTGTCTACTGGCAGTTGTTCAATTCAAGCGAATGACTGGCCAAAAGCAACAAAAAGATTCATAAGTGGCTTGTGGAATAAAAATATATAACTTGTAACTTTAAAAGAAACATTAAAACCATTAAAACCAAACAAAAATCTGAGTCTATAATTCTTTAAGTAGTCAACCAATTATATTACCACGTTCAATTCTGTCTTTAGAATTGAACGACGATTTTTTTTTGTTTTCTATAGGCTACTTTTTGAGGGGCAATGATTAATCAAGATTGATGCAAACCTACTGGTATGTTATTTGAAAATTGCCACACTAAAAATACGATCTCCAAAACCAATGCATGTCTGTAAATAGGTAGCTATAATTATTATATGATATGCTCGTTAACACCATTCACGTTTCTGACAAAGCATGTAATCTTAAATGCTTTTTTAGCTGCTACTGACATGTTAGTTAAGCCGGTAATGTATTTGAGTATCCTTCACAGCTAACCCCTATCAGCCTGATGGCTCATCTTATTAGCTACAGAACTAATCTTATATGTATTTTAGCTGCCATGCTATTTGCAAATTAATGAGCTAATTCACTTATTTTTACATGAAACAGATAAACATTAACACACAGACAGGGATCACAAGACAATCCCAAAGATGGGATAAATAAACTAATAAATATTTCACAGTGAAATAGAACGAGACAGGACGGATAAGATAAATGCAGAAGGTTCTGCAGGAAACAGCAAAGCCAGTGAAAGAAACGCAAGAGGCGGAGACTATAACAGGGTGAATGCTGAGAGATCATTAGTAAGCGCAGCTATACAATCCCGGGTGCTCGTTAGTATGTTACTCTAGTATACAATGTTAGTTTGGTTAGTAAATTCTAGAAAATAAACTGTTAGTAGGGGTTGGTAATATAGAAAAGCAAGGGGAAATTAGTAAACGAGAAAGGAAGGAAGGCTGAAACCCAGAATCCATTAAATCACCCGAAATAGTGTCAATCAATTAAGACAGAAAACTGCTACAAACAATAACGCGACCGGGGAGAAAGCAAAGACCGTACATGGGTAAGACGTGGACTGGAATAACACGGGAGAGGAATGAAATGTGAAACACAAAGACATGGACCAAAAACCGACATCACCAAAATAATAAAAACCTAAAATTGACTAACCAAACACACAGACCCACAGAACACAACAACAGTGCTATTCTGCAATAGTTTATTTGTGTCTATTCGGTATTGTAAAAACAGTTAACTTTCAGCTGACGTGGCTGTATACAAGTCTGACTTGGGACATCGGGGAAAGACGTCAAAAAAAACAAAACATTTTTGCACTATGGGTTCCCTTGTCTCGAAGTGAATGGGCTTTTTGAATGGGTTTGTTTGAAATTTTGTTTCTGCAGTGTGCAGCTGTCAGCTAGTGCCAAAAAGGCAAGACTGACAGTGACGAAGCTCTCGCCACGCCAGACTTACCGAGAAATAGCCTAATCAATTAAAAATGCAAATATATTTAAAAAATATCTGAAATTTAAAATTTCGTCAAATAACATTGTGAGGGTGCGCACAGTTCTTAAAACGTATTGAAAAACAAGGAAAAATGAAATAGTGAATTTCCTCTACTGGAAAATCCAGCAAGACGTAAAAAAGTCCTGGAAAGTCAGACGTTTATGTCTCGGGGGGGAAATTGCCCAATATCTCTGTCAATCTCCACGAAAATCGGCGCTGGAAATGCAGGCGGGAGGATGTTTTAATTAAGGAGGGCTGCCGAAAGAGTTTGTAAAAAGGCAGGAAATAAAGTTTCTGTTGATGCAAGCATTGCTGTCTCCAAGCCTCTAATTGATAGTCACAACGTTACAGTGTGTGTGTGTGTTGCCTTGCCTTATTTTTCCTTCCAAAGATACCCTGTATAAATTCTTCCAAAAAGGATTCTTTAAAAACAAAGGGATCTTGATGAAGCCATTTGCCACCCCAAGAACCCCTTTGGAAGACTAAAAGAAATAGGGTACTAAAGGGTGGAAAATGGCAGAAACCCATATCTCTGTGAAGAACCAAACTGGTACCCTCTTTTCTGAGAGCAATATACATTGTACACATAATGCATTACCGACAGAATATTACTGCTGTTTGCTTCAAATATAATAACTGGATCAATCAAATGAAAATTTTAAACCTGATCAAATGACACAGTGAACCAGTTGGTTTGCATCAATCTTGATTAACCATTGCTCCCCGCCAAAAAGTAGCCTACAGAAGAAAACAAGAAAGTGATCCATATTATTTCGGCATTAGCGCCATCTATTGCCTCGTCATTGAAAGGCAGAATTGAAATTGGTAATATAATTAGTTGACAACTTAAAGAATTATAAAATATATGATTTTTGTTTTGGTTTTAATGTCTCTTTTAAAGTCACGTGAATATATTTTTTATTACATAAGCCGCTTATGAATCTCGTCGTTGCTTTAGTCCAGTCATTCGCTTGAATTGAACAACTGCTGGTAGACTGAAATTGCAAACGAGATCCCACGTTAATTCAGAAAATTTTTTTAAAAAGTCGCAAATCCAATGGATTGCCTAGCTAGGTCTGTGGGATACCAGCCTAGGTACGTGAGTGACCAGCCGAGTCAGTCACAAATCCAATGAGCTGCAACTGTGGAATGCTAGTGGCCAGCGGTGGAATGCCGATGACCAGCCAAGCCAGTAGTAAATCCAATGAGTTACAAGCCTCGGAGAATTAATAGCCGGCTTTTCTTTTACCATCGCCGGCATCTCATTTACCAATGCTGGCCTATCAGTCGCTAGATTGCTTACGGCTGCGTAATGGATGTGGCATGCGAGAGAAAAAATGGCGTCTTTTCACAAAAGTAGTTTGGAGGGAGTCCCACCCAGTCCCACCTGAACAGCCAATCACAGCACAAATAAATAAGTGGCTTTCCTTTTCCACCAAACTACTTCCTTTTCCACTATACTTTCTCTCACACTCATACATTCTCCTGTTACACACATATATTCTACTCTCACACGCCTGTATTCTTTTCTCGCATACATGTATTCTTCTCTCGCAGGAATGTCTGTGCGTGCGAGAGTGAAAATATATGTGCGTGAAAGGAGAATGTATGCGTGTGAGAAGGAGAATGTATGTGTGTGAGAAGGAGAATGTATATGAGTGGAAGCAGAATGTATGTGTGTGGGAAGGAGAAAGTATGTGTGTGGAAGGAGAATGTATTTGTGTTGAGGGAGAATGTATGTGTTTGTGAGGGCCAGAATGAATTATGTCTTGTACGGCCCCTCATACTCACTCTCAGCTGTTTTGGCGCAGTCTGTTTTATTTGCCTTTTAGATGCTGTCACTGTTCGTCTGTCCATGGATGACTCAGTGAGGAAGAAGCCGCTGACTGTGCATTCTGATGCTAATTTAATGAGATCAAGCAAGTGATCTGATGCAGCGTTTGACTCCTCTCTGCCTTGGCAAGTGAGATTTGAGGAGGGAGAGGCTGCTAATCCACAAAGTAAAGTGTCACTGATTGTTAACGCAAGGCTGAGCACATGAATTCATCAAGGGCTGAAACTGAAGTTTATTCAAAACCATTTACTTTTGCACAGCCTGTGTTTTAGGCTCAGGGAAGAAATGGGCATTATGTTAAACTGGCTCAAACTGTCTGCTTTACTGAAAAGATATTACACAACTCACAGTATTGAAAGTTCAGTCAGGAACACTTTCGTCAAAGTAAGAATTTATTTACAAAAAAGGCAACGCGGTTGGTGGCTTGGCTCTGTTCTGCAAGCCTTCCCATCATCCACACAAGCATGCATAGAGAGGGCAGGGAGGCGAGTTGCCAGTGCTAAATAAGGGAAAACCTGAAATGCAGTTGCAGTGCAAATTTGTCATTTAGAATTATATTGGATGAACTGATGACATGGATCCATGGATCCAGGTTTTGAAGTGAGTAGTTGCCATGAATAGTTTGCGACATGAATAGCCAAGCAAGAGTTTGCTTGCAAGAAGAAGCAGCCAAGAGTGTAGAGGGAGGCTATAAATTCATTAATTTATTGAGAAAACAAACAAACAAAAAAATTCTTGATTTTGGGGTGATTAGCAAAAAAAAATATATATTATTAGCTCGTCTGATTGACGTTTGTGGCCTGACAGAGCTCTGTGACACACCATAAATTCTTAGGTTGCAGAATTTAGCATTCTGCTGGGACAAAATCATGGAGTTTTGAAGAAATCCTTGTATGCTGTATACTAAATTTGAAGTAAAATTCTTCTGGAAGACGTACTGTGGCAAATTTGCTGTATAGGTGAAAAGCCACTTGCTTCATATATTGTGATATTTTTGTCATCAAATTGCTCAGGAACTGTCATTCTTCGCCTCTAGGCATACTTGATATAGCAGTACAGTACAGACAGTTTATCTGAGCTACATTAGGTTCTACGGATCTTGCCCACACAACATGTTGCCGTATTTTTCTAAAATACAGCCACATGACCTACTGCATCCAAAGAACTTTGCTAAAATAACTACTGTACTTCATTAGAATCATCAGAAGTGCTGGTAGAACGGGGCCATATGCTCACACAAATAAACTACTCCCAGAGGAAATGAGAAAACTATATACTATAAATTTGGATGCATCTTTTGTGTCCATTGCCAGGCACTGCATGAAAATAGCATCTTAGACGAGCACGACATCATGGGCTATCATATGAATAAACTCCGGCCCGATCCTTTTGAACCACTGATCAGGTGTCAGCCTAACTTTGGGAGGGCCATAAGGCTAGCGCAGTCGGCCAACTGGCGAGTAAGCTGCAAAATCACAATTCTGCGTGAAAGCTGACCTTTCTTGAGTGCATTTAGCGGAGTGCAGTGTTTGATTGGGAGTCTTCTGGGCTAGGGGTTGCTTTGTTACCCCAGTACATCAATGCAATAGGTCTGAAAATGGTGAAATCCAGACAGCAAACTGACTTCAGTACAAAGGCCATCCAATATACAGAGGCTATCAAACTGTGGTATGATACTCGTACATTTAAAGAGAGCACATTAACATTAAGGGCTCTAATTTCTTGGCGCAGGGTGGGTGGTAATTTCGTCCGGTGCAGCCCATGCAGTGGTAATTTCGTGCGGTGCAACACCGTGTGCAGCCACTTTGGTAATCTGGTAGACGGACGTGCGCCGAGATGGATGTGACGGCGTAGTAGGGGGAGGTGTCACGTGTTCATCAGGATGACACCTGATGAATGACAATTTCATGGATAAATGCTCTGCCGAAAGTGCACATAGAGCTCGCCAACTCCAACCTGGGTTACTTTCTGTGCAGTCGTAATTTGGCTGACCGCCGCACAGTGCGCACACGTCACTATTTAATGTAACTATCTGAATCAGCACATAAATTATAGTGTCTATATTGATTGTCCTGATGTCAGATCAGAGAGAGAGAGAGAGAGATGTGTGCATGTGGGCGCGTGAGTGCGTGTGTTTGTGTCCTTCAGCAGCTTTCACACCGGACGCGAAACGAATTTTTCGCATGACTGACGCTTGCGTGTATTTGCGTCTTTGCATTGACTTTGAATGCCAGGTTTTGAAGTCACAAAGTCACGGCTCAGTATGTTTTCAGTACATTGGGCTAAAAAAAAAAAAAAGAAAATCAAATGTTCAGTTTGCTTTTTATTTACTATGAAGTTGTAAATAAAACATTTATAGCAGCGTTTTACATACCAGAGGCCACTAAACAGTAGCTAATTGGCCATGCTAGTATACAGTGGCTAATTGGTCAAAATTTCCTGAACAATGAAAGGTGCCTTCTCAAATAAAAATGATTCCAAATAAAGAGTCAGTATTGCGATAACTTACTATGAAAACTTCTAAAATAAAACAATATCAAAAAATAAAGATCCATTTAATTGCATTAATTGCTGTCACAGGCCGCAACATTGTGGGAAATTGAACATAATTTCCTGAACAGTGAAAGGCTCAAATCTTTCTTCAATAAAAACAACATTAAAACGTTCTCTCTTCGTATCTGTGATTTTCACACTTGGATGATAAAAATTAGGCAACAAGTTTGACGCAATGCCAGCGAAATATGCGATTTCAGTTAAAAAAGGTCGGCAGTCTGTACCTGGGGTACATTTCCCAAAAGCTTAGTTGATAACTATGCTAACTCTGGTTCAAACTGAATATCTGAGTTGCTTAACATAATTAGCAGCATAGCTGTTATAAAGTGTACCTCTGAAGAATAGTGGTGGATTCTCAAGTTATGGCTTTTGCATTTGCATTCGCCATGGCATAATACTGATGAGACTGGTTTGTGTTTGTGCGTATGTGCTCCGCTCACTGATGGCTTTGCTGCTATTCATTTGCTTGGCTTGCTTCAACAACTTCCGGCTGTTCGTCACTTGGGGAGAAGGCATGGAGTTGTGAATTTAAAGTTTCATACACAATCTTAGTTCCGCCTTGTGTCGCGTTTAAAGCTGCTCTATTTCGGTTCATACAAAGATAGAACGTTCTATACGAATTGGTTTGGTATGAATACGTGTACTGTTACACCCTAATATACAGTGTGTGTGTGTGCACATTTTATATGTATATAAACAGTAAAATTGGGAATTTACATATGTGAAATGAAATATAAATGCATACATGCATTTCCATTCTACACCACATGGGAGTGAGTCATGGGAGTTTTTTTTAATATATATTTATTGCATTTTACATTCATGGAGGCTGACTATTCCCTCCTGTCTTAATGTTTGCACACTTCACAGGGCTTCTTTATTGTAACCTCGATGGTAACTGCATTGTGCTGGTTCTCCTTGTTGCTAGCAGCAACCTAGACAAACACAGATACAACAACCTCTGTCATTCAGGTAATGAAGATGGAGGTTCAGTGGGTTGAATGGGTGCAGCATCAGCATTGTCCTCCTGAATTATCCTAATGATGGCTGTGGAAGCTGGGATGTCTGGTAGAAGTAGTCTCTGCTGGATATATACTGATGACCCGCAACATTGAACCCATCTGCCTAATATTAGGCAGGTCCCCCTTGTGCCACCCAAACAGCTCTGACAAATTGACTTTCCTTTGAATTCTTGGACCTGGGGTTTACCAGCACTCTCCATCCACCGGCTTGTTTTCTCCCCAGTTTATTCCAGTGCCAGCCCCAAGAAAATAGTGCATCTGTACCCAGCCAATGCACACGATTTACATAAAAGAAAATGGAACTCACTGGACCGCTTGACGTTCTTCAACTGCAAAAAAGTCCAGTTCCATGTTGATCGTAGATGCTTTCAGTGGTCGACCAGGGTTAGAATGGGGACTCTGACTGCTCTGCAGCTTTAAAGCGACCACAAACGTGAGGTTCGGTGAACTTTGTATTATGAGACATTACTGATATCTCATTAAAATTCTCTATAATGTGCCACAGTAGCCCCTCTATCATTTCGGATCAGATGGGATAGCCTTCATTGCCCTTGTGCATTGATAAGCCTGCTGCCAGTTCATGATTTTTCCTTCCTTGGATCACTGTCGGTCGGTACCCACCAATCTTGAATAGTCTTACCCCTGAAACTTGCCATATCAGGGATGCTCTGACCCACTCATCAGGCTATAACGATTTGGCCCTTATCAACGTTGCTTAGATCTAATTTCTCCTATGTCCAGCACGTTGACTATGAGAACTGATTGCTCCCTTACCATCTAAGGACTGCTTTCAGACCTTAAAGTTTGCCATTGTTATAAGATCAATGCTATTTTCTTCATCGATTTAAAGCCAGCTTTTCCAGGGCCATGCTCAGTGCAGAGAGAGAGTCATCTCTTATGGAAGTTCCCTGAGTTCCATCCTGTGTTCAATGACACTCTGAGATGTACAGGATGTGGGAAAGCAGCACCTGAGGTCAGCATATGGTTTTTCATCTGCACACTGAGCTGTTTATTTGTTGTGCTCCTCCATCAATTTGCAGCTGAGGTAGTTTGACACGCTACAAAAGAGTGCGGGAACAGACAAATACTTGTGCTGTTGGTTGCAACATTGCCTCACTTTTCAACCACCATGCTTGTCTGTGCGTAGTTTCAGATGCAAAAGAGGCTCCAAGGCACAGGATATGCGGTAGCAGATTGGGGAGAGCAGGGACAGTTGTAAAAAAAAATTTCGACTTTGCCAATTAATCAAAAAAACATTTACACAGGAATAGCCAATTTAACCCACCAGAAACTTCAATGTGTCAGGTACTGAAGCAGTGGTTTTAAGTGGTTTTATTAAATCAGTATAAGTTGTAATACACACAAACACACACAACAGGCCCAGGTCGGAGGCAGACAAAGTGAAGGTACTTATTTTACCTTGTTTTATTTCCCTGGAGTCCGGTGGATGTAAATACCGGATGTGCAATATAAATGTATCGGAGGTGAGGGAAAGTCTCTCAAAAAAATTTGTACTTTTTCACGTTAATCACAGAAAATGAGACATGGCCAATGATTCTTAAAAAACTTTTGCACTTAATGTAAGAATGATGATCACAATGAATTTCAACATTATAATCACTCTTTCATGTCTGAAAATATTTAATGTGACAATATATCCTTGCTGTAATTATGGTTATTTCATGATGTGCTGAAAGGTAACGCTGACACTTAATGGGCAATCAAAGAAGATGGGAATTAGTTGCTGATGTGCTATGTGAATGGAATGGGCAAAAACACTTGCTAACCACGGAGAAGAATCTGAGGAATTAAGGCCTATCGGAAATATCTGAGCCATGTCTTTATTTTTTTCCTTCAAGAAGAAGTTCCTTTGTAGATCAGTGAGTAAATGAACTTCCAGTCACTGGCTCGCAACATGTGACCAAACAACAAGATTCTCAGAAAAAGTACAGATTACAAATGGACCCTGCTCCTAAAGTTTACAAGAAATCTGTTATAAATCGGCTTTGCTGCCTTTCTTTGAAATCTGTTGGCTGAAATTGACATCCTATCAACCTGTCTGAGGTTATGGTGAAAAAGTATAATCTATCAAGAAAGAAATTTGCAATGTTTGTCAAAGATTTCTCCAGCAATGCCCGGAGAGATCCAACACCAGTCATATTTATGTTTTATTTATCACTTCAACACAGTGGTTAAAAAGGCAAGCTAAGGACTTGAAGACTTCTCTGGAGAAATGGCAAACATTTGTTTTGCTTTTTTGGGTGTAGCTCATGTTATGGTTGCTGGATAGTTATTAGCCTGACAAGTGTGGCCGATGTATACATCATTTTAGCCAAAGCACCGCAACGGAATGTTCTAGTCTTGAGTCATTGCCTCCAATCGGAACTGAGGGTGCACTAGACAGTGATTCATCAAATGTAGTAACAGATCGTTGGTTTATTAGAACACTGTATGCCTGAGGTTTGTGGAGCTTTGCCACATTTGAAAACAGTTCATCAGGCTCGTGGTAATAAGAGAAAGAAGCTTTCTTGTGAATTTAAGAATATAGGGACACATCTACCAGTTTTTTCCAACAACTACCTAAGTACATATACCATATAATGTCAGGTCAGTTCCAGAGGAATAACTTTCAAAAATATATGAAAGGACATATGCATGTAAATATTTCTGTGATAAGTTCCACAAAAATAATAACTCAAAAATGTAAAACAAATCTTCAGCTTTTACTGTAATTATTGCAACCCTTTCCAGAAACATAAACAATTCTGGAAAACACAGCAGTTATGTGTGTATCGAATATATTACATTTGTCCCCCTTCTACATTAAAAGCCACTGATTGTCATTATATGTTTGCAGCTCATTATAATAATAATAATAATAATGCATCAGATTTATATAGCGCTTTTCTGGGCACTCAAAGACGCTTCACAATGGATACATTATTCATTCACTCACACATTCACGCTCTGATGGTGGTGAAATATATTTCTGTTTCCCCAGCTGCCCTGGAGCCAGCTAACAGTATGCACCCACAGCCCCCCCAACCACCACCAAACATTCACGCACAGCCGTGTTCCTATGTTGCATGTTTTTTTGTGGGTGGGGGAAACCAGAGCACCCAGTGGAAACCCACGTGAACACGGAGAGAACTCCAAACAGAAAGGCCCCAGGCCAGATTTGAACTCACAACCTTATTGCTGTGAGGCAGTAGTGCTAACCACTACACTACTATTATGTTTATGGAACTTTATCCAGTTTACATGTGTTTTACATACACACTCACACACACACTGAGTTTTTAGTTTGTTGACTCAAAAAATGAAAATCAGCGAAAGATTTAGTGTCTCAGCACAGACAGCAAAAAGTGCTTCCGCAGCTCTTATTGGAGTGCAGATATCTACCCACCACTGGAGAATCATCAGTACATTCCCCACCAGGCCGTTCCGTTCCGTTTCACCTGACAGGGTCGCAGAGTCTCTCTGGTGCTCATGACTCGACATTATCCTTGGGATCTAATTCTGTCTTGCGTCCCCACGGTGTCCTGCCCCAAAGTCACCCACCAACGTCATAAGCGGGGGACCTGTCCTGATAGGAGGGAAAATAATTGCTGCACTGTGGGTTGACTCTTAACAGGATTACTTCAGAATCTCTATGGTGGGCAGGGGTCGAATGTCACCGCCCCGCAGAAAATTTCTCTGGTCACGAATTATTATCTTACAGAAGCCCAAGGAGGCAAGTAAGGGAAAAAAAATTCTGATGATCAATTTTCTGAGTATGATCTAGAGTGTTTTCTCTCCTGTATTTATGACTTAAGATCAGGTGAAAAAAAGATTTTGCCTCAATAATTTTGCTAAGCTCCTTAATTTTGTATCATCTGGAAAAACAGGAGGGTTATCTGTGAAAAAAGGTGAAAAAAGTTTTAGCAGGAGAATTTTTTTTTACTTTGATAACTTTTCTTAGTCATTTTTTTCTTGTGTCAAAACAGATACAAAAGGATTTTGGCCTGTAAAAAGAACAGTTTTCTGGGGAATTGTGTTTTTTATTGTGATATTCATTTTGGCCACAAGAGGCTGAGGTGCACTACTACTACTACTACTACTTCTGGTTTGAACAAACAAGTTTCAGCCTGTCATTTCTCCCTCTTCCCCTGTGGAATCACCAGAGGGATGACATCTCCACTAAATATGAAACGCCAAGACACATCCCAATTTTTACAACCTGACGATGAACCCATGTTGGAAAATGGTTGATGCTTTTAAACACCAAATTTTTTACAGTTTTATATCTTGTTTTAACTCTATCCAGAATAATTTGTGAATACTGGCTTGTGTAACCTCACATGTTGAATTACAAATTACCTGATGGAATGGGTTCCCTTACAATTCAAATAGCCTATATTAGAGCATTATCTGATGGGGTGTCAGTCTCACCAAGCAGTATGACGTATTTTTTAAATATCTTCAAAAAAATTTTTGAAATCATAATCTTTTTCTTTTTAATTGTTCGTATATGTGGGCGCTGCTGCTCATCCCTGTGTATGAAACAAGCAGAGTGAACTTGCGTTGTGTACTTCCTACAAAGGCGCATAATACTATTTTATAAGGTGCCCTTAAATTAGCTGGCAATTGACTTGAGACCAGATTTTTGTTAATTGTGCAGTCGCTTTCTGCTGCCTCAAGATAGCAATGCCATCAATGCGCCTGACCACACCTCATTTTAAGAATAACATGCCCATTGGCACTCAGTTTGCTGCAAGTTCATTTGTTATGAAAGCAAATTGGGTGGCGGATGGGAAAATGGTAGCTGTGCTACTCATAAACAAACAAAAACACTTGCACCATGCTTGATGCCGCTCTGCCCAAAGTTATCAGACATTTTCCTATCCACGTCAGTGATGACGTAAGACTTCAATATGCCTTTCAAAGCTTCAGAATTCTTGTATCTCATAAAACGGCACATAATTGTAAGCTAGGCTAACAAGAGGCACTGTTTTTGCAGAAATGTTTGAAATTGGATAAAAGATGTTTCCCATTTTAAACGCATATTTTCTAGCTCTGAAAACAAATTGAATATGATAAGTTCCATCCTAAAGTCAATCACACTGCTGAAAAACATGATAAAATGAGTGAAAGATTTCAGAGTAAATTTTGGGTAATGTTGTGACTTAGTCTGATGAGTTATTTGTTTGATTGCCATTCTTTCAATATCATGTGTATTACGTGTGTTGTTAGCAGTAGCGGCCTGTCGGCAGTAACAAAGGCCTTCGGAAACCTCACCTCTCAAAGCTTAATAACCTAAACCTCCAGCAGTCTACTTTTTCCAATTAGCAACAGTTGCTCAGACTAATTGGTAGCACCAACGACAGTCTAATTTATTTGTGATATCATTGTTATGCATTACACCACAAAATTATGAGACGTTTTTTTTCGACACATGACGACGTAAAATATCGATATTTTTATAATTTCTCAGCTCATGAAACAGCATAGATTTGCGTTAATTAGTTTTGCAAGGCTTATTAAGCGATAAGCCAGGAGAACTTGTTCTATATTCCGAATGTAGTCACTGCTAAAGGGGCGTTAGGCACAATGCACAGCTGAGTGACAGCTGTAAGGATGACCAAAATAAATGCTGTGAAGCCAGCTAAAGTTTTGGATTTTTGCATTTATATTGCCATCCATACAACGCCATATCAATTATATCAATGTAGGCAATTGGCATTCACTTTTATATTATTTCTTAATATAGGTCATGTATTGGTCTTGGTTGTTCGGTCAATGAATTGTTTGATTGAAAGTCAGGCAAAATTGTACAAAAACAGCTTGAGAGAAATCAAGCGGTAAAGGATGAGCTTACTGACGGCCCTCAGAATATCTGACAGAATGCTGCTGGTTGTCAGTATAGCCTATTGATGATATCTGTCGGTTTCTATATTTTACTTGTATTTGAAGTGTATTGCTGTGTAAGCAGTGAGTGCAGGTATTAGATTCACCTGCAAGTAATCTTGGTCTGTCTCAGAATGAGAATGTATCAAGCATTGTGAAGAAAATATGCAGCAATCGATGAAAAGCAAAATAATGCAGCGGACGACCCCGTAATAGAGGAGCAGAGGAAAATTCTGCTTGCTAGACTTGACCAACTGGTGTCTTCAGTGCTCTAATGCTTGATAAGTGTGAACTTTTTTTGAACTCTTTTGCAGTCACGACATTGTAAATTTTCAATAAACAAACAAAATTCATATGTTAGAACATCAAAGAATGTGTTGTACTCATTTTATTATACGGTAGTAGAAGGTATGTGGACTTTTAAAACCAGTCCTTGTTTTATTTTATGAGCAAACCTTTTTTTGGAATTGGAGTTGTATAGAATTGTTCCCCTCATAATTTTGGAAATTTGTACACTAGATTCATTTGGTTTAATGCTTTAAAATGTTATGGTTCCAATCAGTTTCTGTCTGTGTAAATTGTTTTGGTTAATAGCATGCATACTAGCGGGGGGAAAAAAGAGATTTAAAAAATTTTTGAAGTAGAAGACAAGTCAACGTAAACATCTGAAAATTAACAAGTGGTATGAAATTGCACTCAATTAACCATTTAACTAAGACGTGCTGGGAGACTCAAGAGAGATGTTTCAATAGCAAATGTCTCGAACACGAGTGCTAAAAGCTTGTTTTGGCTTTAGGTGTCTGCTTCACAAACAATAAAGAGACTGATTCCAGAAAAAATACCCATCTGGTGCTTGTTTTATTACAGCAGGTGCAGACAATTAGGAAATTACTGATAGATATTAGCTCAGGAAATGGCTCAATCCTCAAATGCTGTCACCAAGGACCCAGATGTAGGTCATTAATCACCCAAATGCAGGCTTTTTTTTTAACTGAAGAGGAAAAATTATGTTTACCCTTACATTTCAAACCAAAAATCCTTAAGGAAACAACACATTAGTCAGAATCAACCATTCGACTGTTGTGTTTATATACAGTATGTGAGCACTCTTAAACTGCTGAGTCGTGAAATTCTGTTCACTTTCAAAAATGCAGGGGATGGGCAGTTTTGGGGGGGGGGTTCTTTGGTTTGAATGGTTACTCTGAATGGTATGAAAAGGGGAAAAAATCCAACGAGCAGCAAATGTTTCGTTAATGAGAGAGGTCAGAGGAGAATCAGAGGGGCACGACAGTGACCAAGCACATCAAACAGTCAGGCTAAAACGGCAGAGGACCATGCCAGGTACAACTCTAGACACCTAAGGATAGGAAATGTGGTGACCTAGGTCCTGTTCCACCGACAGTCCTAAGTGCTGTCCTAATGTTACGGACGAAAATGGGTCGCACCAACGATGACTTACGACAAGCCTTTTCCTAAGTGCTGCGTAGCAAGACAAGTTGGTACAATGGCCATCAACGGTGAAAAGAGTGGTGGGAGGTGACTTAAATGCGGTGTGATCTTAAAGGGATAGTTCGGATTTTTTTGAATGAAGTCGTATGAAATACTCTTTAGCAGTGTAGTGCATGAGGGGTAATTTTTTCTTGCCTCTCAAAGTACTAAATGAAGGAGTTCCAGCTAGTTTTTGGGGGTCACAAAAAGTTTTGCCTCCCAAAACAACATGTACTTAAAAGAGTAATATATTTCAGTCACAAAACCTTGGTCAGTGAATAACTCGCACTTTAAAATCACTTTGAACTATTTTTCTCTCTCTCAGTATCACTGCGCCCTGGCTATCACCTATATGGAAGACAACACACTTCGATGTCGACTGCTGCAACCAGAGAGAGCTATACACAGAGAGACAAGTTTATTGTCAGACAAGAAGATACAAAAAAAATGGTGCAAATTTGTATCGACTGAACAACCAAGACCAAAACATATAATAAGAAATGATAATGAAGAAATGAATGCCTATTTCTTACATTGATATTATTGATATGGCATTATAAGGATGGCAATACTAAAAGTCCAAAACCTCTGCTGACTTAGGAGCATTCATCTTCGCCATCCTTACAATTGTTACTAAGCTGTGCTTCGTGCCTAAACAATGCATTTTAGCAGTGATTACATTCAGGCTCATTGCTTATTGAGCCCCACAAATTAATTCACGCAAATCTGTGCTGTACCGTGAGCTCCACACGCGCAGAACTTACAAAGACATTGATATTTTACCTCGTCATTTATGTGCGAAAGAAAACGCTTACTAGTTTAGTAGTGCAATGTATAACAATGCTATTGAAAATAAATTGGACTGTCTCAGCTCTACCAATTATTCTACGCAAATGTTGCTAATTGAGAAAATTAAACTTTGAGAGGTTTTGGTTATTTAGCTCTGAAAGGTGAGGCTCCCGAAGGATTTGGTGACTGCGGACTTTAACTGATTACGACATGCAACTGATTGCATTTGGATGACTAATGATATGTAGCTTATTTGCTGTAGTAGTGTTTACAGTCATATTCTGCAAATAATCGGAATATGCCGTAATAGGATATATACGATTAGTCACCACCCAGTAAATTTTCTGCAGCCAAAATACCCTCACAACTAATTATGAATTCCTGATTATCTTATAAGAGACAGCCATTACACTTACTCTGAAGACAGCTGTCCTGCTGGCCTGGGGCGCTTCTTCTCGTATATTTTTGGAATGTGGAAAAAGGTCAGCAAGACACTGGCATTCAAGATTGCGGGAAAGTCTTGATGGCAAGTGATGTGCACACACAGGCAGGTGCACCGGCCTCGTCTGATATTGAGAGATCTTGGATTGGTAGCGTGACAAGTTCCCATTCGTGGCAGCAGTAGCTCTCCTCCTCCGTCAGCACTATCTGACACACTGAACAAGTGCACTGTTTTTCGTTGACTCTGTCTCTGCTAGCTGCTGTTGTGGGCTCATCTTCAGCTTGGAGAGCTTTTCTCTCTTCGGTCTTTTTCTCCCTCTCCCCTATCTCCATCTGACGAAGTTCGGCATTGGTAAACTCAGATTCATAACGTTATCCCTTTGACACTGTGGTAAAGGAAATGTCATTGTTGCTTTGGTAGTCAGACTTTTTTTTTTTTTTTGGTCAATTACAGGAACCAGTGAGACCGTCAAACAGCAAGTAGCCTGCATGCGGCGCAGCGCGCAGTGATACCAAAGGATGGAAAACTAGGCTTATGCCATCGGAGGCGACGGCTGGGGGTATATCCAAGAACGCCCCCTATCCTCCAATCTTTGAATAGACCTTGAGTAGACTTTCATTTGAACTTAATTTCAGGTCAGTCGGGCAAATGGTTCTGAAGATATGGCCAAAATGGTAATTTTCCATCACAAAGCGCCACCTGGTGGCAAAACCATACAGGTATGATGCCATCATGTGACACGTTGTGAGGTCATGACCTTGCAGTTGCACATAGTTTCATGTCAATTGGACAAATAGTTCCAAAGATATGGCAAAAATGGTGAATTTTATGTGACAAAGCTCCACCTCGTGTCAAAATTTTGAACCAAACATGTATAATGTCATTGTGGGACACATCCTCAGGTCATGACCTTTCATTTTCACTTGATTTGAGGTGAATCGGACAAATATTTCCAGAGATATGATAAAAAACAGATTTTTTTCAGTTTTTGGCCCCTATTGGCCAATCTAGAGATTGTAAATTATCCAAAATCGAATCAGTTCTTCTTCTTAATGATACTTACTTATATGCAAAACTTGGAATTTCTAATTGAAATATTACTGAAGTTATCGCATTAACACGTAGGGCGGGGCGGCCCTCTTTTTTAAGAATATGCCTCTTTTTTAAGATCAGCTGACTGAGAAAATCAGCCATGGGGCCCCAGAACATGGAAAGTGACGTCTCACCAATTTTGATGAAACTTGGTGTATGAACAGTACTTGGCTAGTCAACAACTTTCCCAAAATATTTCAGCGTAGCATTTAGTGGTTGCCATGGAAACCAGTCCTGTATTTTTTTTAGCTCAAATGTGCCTGTCTGCCAGCAATAAATAAGAGCAAATTTGGCATTTTTGAGAGGAGAAAAACTGTCATAATTTTCAAAAAAAGTGCAGTTCAAAAAAGTTTTTTCTACTTAAGCATGAAGCAGCACTACTCCCCATCCAGGCAAAATTCAAATTTTGTTGTTCAAGTCAATATTTTTATAATGAATTTTTTTGAAAGACCTGCAATGGAAAATGATCAAAAAACAAGCTCCAATAACATGTAAATTGTGAGTGAGCAGACCGTGTGTGAGCAAATATTCACACAATGTACCAAGAAACATTGTATCTTGCCATACCTGTCATAAAATTAGCTGGCATCGCATGTATAATGTGCCTGGAGGAGCTCAAACTTGCCGAATTTCGTCTATTTCCAGCCTGCTCAGCAGGCGATTGTCCGTTTTGATTGATTTTCCATTTTTTCAAAATAGGGCCACATTCAAGTGGAACATACTGGCACATAGAATATAAGAGAACACTTTTTAGCTATGTTTACTTGATCTATAGGGGTCACTCTTGTCATATGATGACAGGGTCTATGGATGATCTGCAAAAATGCTGGAGTCTGATGAATTCTGCCGTTTCACTCAAATCTTTAAAATAGATTCACATTTGTGTGAAACTTACTGGCACTGAAAATGTAAGAAACATTTTTTATTGAACAGCCCCAATTCTGAAATAGTTGGCATGAAGTGTAAATTGTGAATAAAATCTAAATGCAATGAATCTCAGATCACGAGCCAATGTTATTTGCAATAGAAAATAGATAACATTTCAAATGTTGAAACTGAGACATTTTACATTTTTATCCACAAAATGAGCTTTTTAGCTTCAAATTTTCTGACTGCAACAGGTCTCAAAAAAGTTGGGACACAGGCAAAAAAGGGATGAAAAAGCAATTAATATATAAGAGAATCAGCTGAAAGAATATTCATTGAGAATATGCATCAGGCGTGTAACATGATTGGCTCTAAAAGGGATGTCTTAGAGAGGCTGAGTCTCTCAGAAGTAAAGAAGGCCAGAGGCTTTCCAACCTGTGAAGGCTTTCATGAAAAATTGTGGAATACTTTAAAAACAATTTTCCTCAATGTCAAACTTCAAAGGCATTGAGGGTCTCATCGTCAACAGTGCATAACATTATCAAAGATAGAGAAACTGGAAAAATCTCTGTGCGAAAAGAACAAGGCTGAATACCTTTAATAGATGCCTGTGATCTTTGGGCCCTCAGATGTCACTGCATCACTCACTGGCATGATTCGGTCATTGACATTACTAAATGGTCCAGGAATACTTCAAGAAACCACTCTCTTTAAAAATAAAAAGCAACATTTTTTTTTTTTTTTGTTATGGTATGGTCTAAAGGAGTGTCTCATGACATGTACTATATTGACTGGATCTGGGGTCTTCAGATACAAGGGGAGCATGTCAATTTCACTGTTATCACTCAATTTTGCTGTATCTAAAAATCTGCTCAAACTGTATTGTTCACAGATTTACCCAGCATAAGATGTGTGCAGATGTTATTCAATGAATCTGAGGCTGAGATGTCCCCCTTTAATATCCATGTAATGAAAACAGTCAATCACGGTCTGCTCACTGACAGGACACCAAGCAATGTTGCTAATATTTGTATTTTTCAGATTTCTGAAAAGTGTATAAACTTGATGAAACAAAAGACGCAACCATGCATTACAGTTGTAATGTAACTATAGATGTTACATATGTACGAAAACAGTGGATTTTGGCCGTTTTTTTGATATATATTTTTCTTATGTGACTTAATACTATCGTTCTCTATCCCAGGGGTGGGCAATCACGGTCCTGGAGGGCCGGTGTGCATTCAGGTTTTTATTCCTATCAATTACCCTGACTAATTGAGTTAATTGATTGCATGCACAAATATAGATTTTCGCAATTATTCGATCAAAGGAAAATGTTTTATGAAGGGAGACAAGACTAGTCTTTGTAGTTGCATGATAATTTAAAGAAATGCACATGAAACGTCAGATTTCATAAATGGTTTGGCTAATTGAGACAATCAACTAATTAAAGACCAGATGTTGGTGTGAAAACCAGGGACAGATACAGCCCTCGCTGCCCACCTCTGCTCTATCCTAATGTGAAAAAGAAGCAAATTCGATCAGATTGAGAGGCCACACCAGCTGAACTTAGCCCTTTTTTAACAAAGCCCGTTTCCATGTCAACCAAAATTAAAATAGTTGAAACAACTGCAATATTTGCTATTTTTGATCATAATAAGCACGTGTGAAAAGTTTCATTAAGTTCTGGCAACCTCGACTTTCCATCCCATTGCTGATTCTCTGTCTGCTGCTCTTACGAAGTGTTGCTGGCATCAAATAGAAAATAAACATATTTTTCATTCTCACTTTCAACATCTAATAAGTTGTCTTCCTACATTTTCGAAGAAATATAATTCAAAGAATTTAAAGGTCTACTAAGTTGTATTATTGCCTGTAATTCACGAATCCAGCATTCAACTGTCGTAATTGTATGTCATATTGGCAAAAAAAATTAAGAAACTTGACACTTCGAGACCTCTCCTTAAAACTTGCGAGCGACTGGCTTATCGGCTGCCATGTATGACAAGTAAGTTGCACCGGAGCTAGTGCAGAAAATTACTTGTTTCACTCCTTATTTTGACAGCCAATTTGTGAAAGAAAGACAAGTTATAGTTCTCTTATTTGGGACAAATATTCTTATCGATACATTTTCTACATACCCAATGAAATGATTTGACACAAACAATCCAGATTTTGTGGGTTTTAACTTTTCCCTGAACAAAGCTCTGAACTCATCTGGGATTAAAAAACGAAAAGTTTGCATTGGTCGTACACGCGTGTACAATCGTTTTACGCGTTCTTAAATTGTATACCACACAAAATGAGTTCTAATTTTGGACTTCGAACATAGTAAGCGACTGCACGGCAACTTCATGCTTGCATGAACCGGTCGCTTGTGTTTATGTTTGGGTTTCGCTTTCCTAGTAGTCCCCGGTGACTAGGATCGCGATATGGCCAGTGTTAAAGAAACAAACACAAATGCAGAATTTCAATGTCATCATCATAAACAACAATGATGATCAACGATACTAAGTTACTCACAAAGCAATGCAAACACAAGCTCACTTGTCAGCTCGTCTTCACAGCACTCTTGTATAGACATTAACACCGAAGCCGTACAGCGGGGCTGGACCGTGGGCTACCCACGCCGGACCCTGCAGGGTACCAGCTGAGCAAGCGGGGAGTAAGCACGAGATCGGATCTCAGAGATGCCAAGTCTCACGCATTCGACATAGGTCCTACGCATTTTTTTTTTTTGCTTATTCACCACAGTCCGCAGTTATTCAATGAAAGCTTATTCATGAGATTCTCACGCGGAATTAAAATTCCTTTTGCATCGAAATTTCAGTTTCACTATGGAAAGGTGGACCTCACCGCAAGCAACATGGAAAGCGATGACTCCGGACTTCTCGTACTTCTCTTTACTCAGGGAAAAGAAACAATGCATGTGTTTCATGATCGTTTAAATTGTTTTAATGAAACAAGGCCACCTGAAACATCTTAATGCAATTCCATTGCTTTCAATCTCTCAGTAAAGTCTTCCTGAGTCATGATCGATTTCTGTGACACTAGTGGGGAAATCCACCGTAATACACGTGAAACTGATTAACTTAATGCACAATGACTTCAATTCCTCAAGTGAATTTCTCCAGTGCGCGCTGATTGGAAAATCGCAAACAACGGCACGGGAAGGAGGATGCCACTAATAGGCGCGAGACTCTACCGAATGCATAGAGTGAAGTAATGAAGTGATGAAAAGTGATGTAAACTAACACCATCGTTCGGTGTCTTGTTACAGCCTACCACTACACACCTATTTGGCATGTTGATGAATATTATCTCAAAGTCAACGAAATCAAGGACTGATCAATGCAAAATCAATTATCAGTATAGAGCAAACCACTGGTCAATCAGCTGGGAACGTTTGCGACTTACTTTTCACACGTCACAGGTCATATGACTACGAGGTCCATGTGCAACAACTTTTTTGAGGGGGGCTTAGCACTATGCAGAACAGCCAAATTGTAATGCATATTGTGCATATAAATGCATATTAATTTGCTACATACGATCCATTTCTTCAAAAAATAGCCAAAACATTTTCTGAGTGAACCTTTAAATCACTGCATTTTATGTTTATTTTCATTTTACACAGCATCCCTACTTTCTTGGGAAGGGGATTGCTGCATATTGTAGTGACCACCCTGAGACATGAAGGACAGATTAACCAGTAATTAGTTCCTTCATCATTCTCGGTGGTCTCTCCCTACTGTGATGTCAAAATGGGCAGCTTTTGAAAAGGCTAGCAATGGATAATTGGCTGTGCACCTGATGACATGATAGGAAACCTGTAATCATGGAACTAACGGAAGGAAGTTGTCATATATACTCAATGCACTGAGGAGTATGCCTTTGCACGTCCGAGGGAAGCAGCGTGCACTCTGAGAATGCTACCAATCTCTCATCTCATAACTGTGTCAGCAGATGGTGTTCAGTGGCTGCTGCTTAAATTGGAGTCTTCACTGCCCCCTCTTCCAGCCCCCAATGCTGACAGATGGGGGGGTGGGGGTGGAGCATTAGTGTTCGGAGATGGACCGTGGAGCGGCCTCACTTTCCACATGCACGCACTCGGCTCGTCCCTGGGTCTGGCTTGTCCTTGACTAACACCACAAACCAAAAATAGAGCAAAGAGAACACCTTGCATATTCATGCTCAACATCCCGGGTGCACAAACAAGCTGTCTCGATCTGTCGTTTGCTGATTCAACAGCACGCTGCCAGAGATTGATAGCGGTGGCTCCAGTTCCGGTTTTCACACTCTTCGAATTCATCGCGGAAGGGAGTGGGGGTGCCAGGGCTGGTAAATCTGGGGGCTCTGGCTGCATCTGTCTCTGGGTTGTGGGCAGTGGAGTAAGGTCTAGACTGACATTCCTCTTGTGGCCCCAGCAGGACGAAAGGAGCCTTGTCACTGCTGAGTAAACGCTCCCTTCATAACCTTCACTGGCCCAGGCGAGTTAGAGTTTTTGTGTGGATTAGCGTGACAGCCATGGGATTGCTCTCCCGTGTGCATACATCCCATCTGCCTGTCTGAACATTGCACATGAATGGGGTCAGATGACAAGGCAGAGGTGAGAAGAGAGGGCATTTTATGGAGTTAGTGAACTGAAAGGGATTTTGAGTATCCCAAGGGGCTGGTTTTGAAGTATGGCACGCTCAGAAAAAGCCTCTCCCTAGCACATGGCCTAATTAACCCCAGCATCTTGTGAAATTATTAGACGCTCCCTAATGTCGTTTGGAATTAAGATAGTTCAGACGAAGATCAACTGAGGGATTTCATCCAGATGTGCCGTCGCTCACCTCTGAGCTCTCTTCTGGCTGACATCTCTCTGAACTCCTGGTACTATTTTTTTTTTTTGTTTACCTTCACCAAGAACTAATATCATTTCATTCAAGGTAAGAATGCAGTTAATTGTTACAACCCAAACTCCGCCTGCGTTTGGAGTATGCTAATGGCTGTAATACAAAGCCACCACCGCAACAACGAGCACAATTCAAAAACAGACCCAACTGAACTAAAAGTGATGGTATAAAAGTGTAAGCAGGCATTTGTTTACAGCTCCGCAGGGAGTTTGAGCACTATAGATTATAAAACTGAGCTAACGTTACTGCTATCTTAGCAGCCCAGGTTGCAGCTCTTATCAAAAAGCAAGTGGATGTTGGTCCCCAAGCAGATGAATGAAAAAGGCCTGTGTAAAACAGGCTTACCCCCAATCCCTTGTAGATGGGCTGATGTTGGGGACTGGGCAGTCTCTCTTTGTCCACATAATAAGGTGGACTGCGCAGTGGAATGGTGAAATTGGATGAACCAAGGCAGGCTGTGGGAGTCTGCGATAGATAATGTAGTCAGAGATGCAAATACCAAATAGAAAAACACTGGAACATTACCATAACACCAGGGTTTTGCCTTCCAGCATTACTACTTTTCACACCCTTCTCCAGGGTTTCCACTTCCCTACCTGAGTCCAAGGACATGCATATCAGGGTAATTGGAGATTACGGATTGCTCATTGGTATGAATCTGTTTGTGCGCCTTCTTCAGCTCTATATTCCTGCCTCATGTTCAGTGTATACTGGGATAAGCTCCTGCTCACCCTAGCGTCACACCCAGGCAACCCTGGCCAGGAATAAGCGCATTAAATAATGCATGGATGCATGAATGCATTTATGCACATGTTCCTGCACAGAAATGAGAAGGCCAGCTAGAAAGTTTTCCCTCTGTTCGCTGTGATCAGTTGGCGTGCCTCTTCACCGTGCCAGACTGCAGGTAGCCTTTCAAACAGAAAAGACAGTGACAGAGAAAGCAATAATATTTCTCAAAATGCATTCTTTTTGAGGGTTTTTTTTCCCCCAATACAAGTTTTACTTTATCTCAATAGAAAACATGTTTATAGCCTAAAATTTTATTGATGATGTGGTACAAACTTGCTACACTGTGCTTATGAGGAGGGAAAAGGTCTGCAAAGCAAACTGAAAGATGAATGGTGAAGGCTGCCATCAGACCACAGTCAGCGCTTGATTTGTCATCATAATGACATCTATGCGCAGACTGTTTATGCCTCTTGAATGTGTATCAGCTCAGACTGCTCAGAACGGACCCAATATATTTCCCTTCATTTACATTTTGCTGAAAGGAATTTGTATTCAGTAACAGGCCTTAGTAATTACCCCTGGCTGAGGTATTTCATTAATTCCTGTAGAGTCCAACCAAAAATGCAATTTAAAATAATCAACTTTCATTTGTGTGGTACCTGTTCCAAGTTGAATTAGCTTGGGCTCCATTTAATTGAAACAATTTTTTTTTTAAACACAACGTTGCTGGTCTTGCTAGCTCAGTGTTGTGCAGCACTGCATCACAATCCTTCAGCAGTCTGGCTCGAAGAACAGAATTTGACAACATTCTATATTATTTGCATGTTCCAAAGCCATTGATACTCAGACGATATAATTTTATATAAGCAGAAATGGTATCTGAATTGTATGATGTTGGAGGCTTGTATGCTATTTTTACTTCTGCTAATTACCTGTCTCCCATCAAATAGTGAGAAAAATATGTATGAAATCCAGTCCCTGCTGTCAGCTTTGCCTCACAGTCCCTCTGTCTCAATTCACTCCAATGTAATTAGTCTTGTTGGCCTGATGAGTCTCAACATTTATGCTTGTAATTGGTAGGAACAAAATAAAATGCAGCTGTCTTCCTTAAATCATAGATCAGCTATATTACCAGGAGAGTAAATTAGATTTCAAGAAAAGAAACTATTGAATTCATGATACCATCGATTAATGCCCACTTGCTCACTCCTTACAATACACGCTACACGATGGAAGCAGGCAATACACTGGGCTAGATCAGTACATTCATTCCTTCCAGACATCTGCTAGTTTCCATCTGGGAGATCTGGGTTTTTTATTTTTTCAGAAGTTTTTAGTTCCTGAAGAGTTTTATTTTTGCTGAATAAAAAATGTCAAGCAAATTCTGCATTCTTCTACACTTTTTTAATGGGCAAGTTTTGCCCTTGCCTGACCTCTCCTGAGTTGACGGTGTGTTGTGTTTTCCTGTTTGGGCCAGTCTCCAAGGATAGGCTGCGTTGAATCAGTCTGCATCATGTCATCATGATTCTGTTTATTTCTGTCCAGTGTGCGGACAGGTACCTCCCCCCCCCCCCCCCCCCCCCCAGCTCCCATCTGTCTCTTAGGCATTGGCTTTCATTCCTCAATAGCATTAGTCTTATTCAGTGCTTCCAAACAGTCAGTGCTGAGTGCACTATTTGCTTTTGCTGTTAAATTGCCAAGTAGGCGGACTGATGGAATAGTATCTTGTTTATAAAAGTCTCTAAAAGCGAAATTTTTGGATCAATATCGATTAGTTATTTCCAGGCCGGTAGCTGGTTGTTTCCTCAAATTCAAATTTGTATTTTTTTTGCCATTCTAAAGTTTTTTATTTATTTTTTTTCATTGGTGGTGCAGTGTTTCTTTGTGACCAAATAGACAGTGATCTAGCATGCACTATATTCCTTGCAAATTTCTATGATCAATTGATTTAAATCATGCACCCTTGAGCACTACGGCCTGAATAAAACTGAAGAGTCTGGTGTCTTTATTACCCACACTCGACGAGGGGGGCGTGGCTATACAGTTTAGCACCGTCTGTCTGTCTGTGTGTGTGTGTGTGTGTGTGTGTGTGTGCGTGCATGTCTGTGCGCACGACAGCTCAGCCACCACTGCAGCTAGGGTGACCAAACTTTGTGGGGTAGATGATCCTAGGGTACCCTGTTCAAATTTGCATTTTGAGGTCGAAAGGTCAAAGGTCAAGGTCAACAAGAGGCGTGGGTTAGCATCTCTATAGAGTGCGCATCATCTAGTTGCTTTTTGCTTCTGACATTAGACTTGAATTTTTAATACTGTTAATCCCATAGTCCAAAGTGGAAAGCAAGCTGCCTATTGGCTACTTATGGTACGCTGAACCGGTGATGCTGGTTGAACCGAGGAACACTTAATCATTTTTTATTGAATTGCATTCATTCATTTTAAATGTAATCACATTATATTTACTTTCCATTTAGGCCTACTTTAATCAATTAAATCATGCAATCATTAATCATTCATCTTATTGGTTTTATTAAAGTCAAATTAATGGTATTTAATCATTTAAATCATAAATTATTTTAACAATGTATTAATAGTTTTTATTTAATCTGTTTGTGCATGTTGACCAGATTCCCCCAATCTTACAAATGCTTTTTGTGGCCATTATTTTAGTGGCCACTGTAAATGCAGATTCAGTTATCCCTTGTTTTAGGGCATCAGAAACTGAAGAAGAAAGAAACAAAAAAAATAATAGATGTAAGGTTTTATGTGGTTCAACAACACTGAAACGGAGGTCTGAGCATAATTGTGGCTTATAGCCTTGCTCCTTACGTGCAATGCCCGTTCCTCTGACTTTCTCAACATCAGACCCCCAAAAAGATGCTTTCAGGAGGGTGATGCTTACCTGAGGGTGGTCTTTGTGACCTGTGGGCATAAACCACCCTCAGTCTCCATGACTCAAGTCGTACAGTTTGCTGCTCCTTTCCATCCAACTGCAAGCAAATTTGAGTGAAAATGAGTATTAATGCTGTGTTATTCTCCTCATTTTCATTGTTGGTAAATTAATAAAAACCCACGGACGCTGTCCAGATGAAGAAGCAGACTCCAATGTTCGTAGCAAAAGCAGGAAAAAGTTTATTACACTGCCAGCCGAGGGAACAACAGCCTGATGCAGAGTTCTAAATTCATTCATTTTGTAAGAAACTTTATACATGTTAAAGTACAGACATTTGCATATGATTTATTTAATGTTATCAGAAGTTGTTGCTGATTGGTCCTGGGATTTACATATTGATAAAAAGGAATACTCAACAATTGGGCCTCTCCTGAACCTCTCAACTTAATTGGTTCTATAGATTCCCAACCCCCGGAAGTGAGCTCCATATGTGGGCATACGGAACCTCCAACTAAAAGGTGCTAGTGCATATCGTGTCCTGTCGGAACTGAAGGCAAATGGAAATCCCAGCTGGAAGTCGCAATAGGCGACATGTCCTGTCAGACCCAATCGCTTCTCTTTATCTCCTAATACACATTCATCACCCATTGATCAAACCGTTTGGCTCACCTCATATTGCTAACACCCAAAAATCCTGTTTCCCAAGAAAAGTGTGTGAGTGCTAGTAGTGGGATGTGAGCGATGCAATCACCCACCTTTAGCCCCCATTCCAGTCCCCACACCATGCCTAATTGAAATCAATGCAGTGCATTTCTGCATTTTCTTTTCCACCATATGCAAATAATGTTGAGTTTATAATGTACATCGTAGCATCACTGCCACTGACATCCCATACCATAGGCTATTAGGCAATGACTTCAGACTTTTTTATTGTCTGCTAAAAACATGGCTTTTTTTCCCCACAAAAATATTACTCATAAGACTTTAATTCTCTTTTTTATTTTACCCATGATACACAACCAAATGAAAACTGAGCTACAATGTCCAACTTGACCACACTCACGACTCAAAACCAGTGTCATTGGGTGGACTGCACGCTAGCTTTCTGTTCCTTTCCAAAGCAAAGACACAGCAACATTGACAACATTCAAAATTTAATACAGGTCATGTAAACTGCATATTCCTTTTGGATACTCAGAATAAATTCTTATTCCAAATGTAGCATTTTGTAATTGTGGAGATATTGCTGATATTATTCAGATTTTAGGAGCATTTTTTGTACTTGTAATTTTCCCTCAGAAATTATTAGCATCCCTTGTGAATATGAGCAAAACATGCTATGAATAAAATGTTTTTGCTATTTATGTCTCTCAGAATATTCACAAAAATCTTATTTTTTCATTGAATATTGTATTATATTATTTTTCATTGAATATTATTTATTATATAAATATTTTTCTCTTTTGGCACCCCTGCAAAATCCATTGACTGTATATAACATGGATGTAGCCTCCGTGACGTCACCCTTTGGTTTCTAAATATCCATGAATATCCGATGACTGCCTGGCGGCCGCCGGGCATCCTGGGGTACCAGCCGTTCTGTGATTCCCCAAAACACACAGACGGCCAGTCTGCCCCTGGTTACTGACTGATCTTAATTAACTTTTATTAGTAATGATCAGGTATTACCTACTAGCAATTAAGAAATAATTTTACCCAATTTTATCGAGTAAGTAGCTGTTGAATATAAACATAAATGTGAGGTAAATTGAACCCAATTTATTTAAGTATTTCATAGCTTTTTATTTCAGTTATTTTATACTCAATATATGGAGTTAAATCTACCCAAAAAAAGTTGATGCAAATTGTTACCTCAGATTTATTAGGTAAATTCTTTAGGTTAGTTTTTACAGTGTACATGTACTTAAGTTACTATGCACCTTTGAAAGCGGGAGTATCATGCATCCCCCCCCCCAGAGAAAAAGGCCATACGGCTCGCAGGGAATGTTGCAACACTCGTAACACCAGCGCCTGTGATGTGCCTGCATTCGTGGTGAGAACCCCAAATTCTTCGCAATTTTATATTTGCCTATGCAGTCTTTCACTAAGTTGCCAGTTAGCCGAATTAGCTGTGAAATGTTCCACGTGGTGAATTTTTTTTTTATAGTAAGATAAAACCTTCCCAGTCTTTTGTTCACCCAGTCATAATGGTTTGAGATGTGTTGTGGGCTCAAATTCAAAATCTAGATATTTTTTTCAAAAAACAATACAGAAAACAAAAAAAACCCAATTTATTAGTTTTAACTTATGTTGTCTTAGCGCTATTTTCCATAAAATATTAAATTTTAATGATCTGTATATCATTGCATTCTGTTCGGATTGCCATTTTAAACATTTTCCCCAACTTTTTGGGAAACGGAGTTGTATAAAGTGCATGTTAATGCAATCTTTGTCTTACTTTTGTGATAAAGGAAGACGATTTTTTTGCTGTACATCATTCATTTTTATAAATATTTGAAAGATCACTCGTAAAAACATGTCAGATCTGGAGGCAAAGTAGCGGGATATCTGCAACCAAAGTGCTGAAAATTGACATTACTTAGGAGAGATTGAATTGATTTTCATATCTTAAAGCCCATCATGATTGGTCTTCATAAAGTACACCCATTGCTGGAAAAGAAGGCAGATGAGGGGTTAGTTGCGGCAAAAGCTTGTATGACCCTTTTCGCTGACATTCTGTCAACCCCCTCCAGCAGAGCCTCCAGGACTTGCAGTACTCAGCGCTAACTTTAGACTGACAGCCCTTCCGGTGCCCTTCCCTGGATGCTAACTCTCCAAATTCACCATTAGAGTCAATCAAATGGCTATCACAGCCTTGTGTTCTGCTCAGCTGGGTAAGGGTGACAGACTGTGTTTTATTTGGCTTTTTGAGGTGTGGCTGTCAAGGCATGCATGTATTGTCTACTGGTGCAAAGTTGGAGTGCGTGCAATTGTCAATATTGGGCCAAACAGCTTTTTTTTTTTTTTTTGCCTTGTTAGCAGCTGTCTATGTGCACTAATTTGGCCAGCCTCTGTACTTAAGCAAGTCTTGCCTACGCTGCCTGGGTTAGCATGAGTATGTGCATTTTTCTCGTAGGCCTTGTTGGTATGCTAGTCTGCAAGGTAATTATGAGATTTCCTGGCGGAATTGAGGTAATTTATATCAATACAATTGGTGATACAGGTTTTTTTCTACTCTGGAAGCTGATTCCAGGGTGTGGGATGTACTATGGTGCAGCCTTGGATTTTTTGTTTTAGGCCCCTAACTGTTGACATCCCTCTCAAAACGTCTCATACCATAATATTCAGTGCGCCCAGTCTCCTACCAAAACACACCATAACCAAAAATTTCTCTTCAAGATCAGTTCAGGGACTTTGCACCACAAGAAAATTCTGATGACTTAGCCATATTTTCTCTCTCAAACTGAGCATGCACACTTCAAAAAACCTCTGAAACAGGGCACCACTCCCTGCTGTAACTACACTAAATCATGATTGACTTACCTTCAAACAAATTATAGCGTATAATTAGTGTTATAACATTTATTTATATACCAGACTTCTATCATGTGACTTCAATGGTAATATGTTCCATGGCTTGAAAGGATTATTCCGACCATCGACTGGAAGACTTCATAAATGCTAACTCATTTTTTTCCTGAAGTAAGAGAGCAAAACGGGGCTAAATTAATTTGAATGTTGAATATTATTACAGTCAGCTTTCTTGGTTTCCATCCACCACCAAGATGTCATTTGCTTGTGTATCTTCTTCTTCAGTAATTTGAAAGTACAAGTTTTTGTCCCATTTTGCACAAACAAGCTGAATTCATCCCTGAGCACCAGTCAGAATATGATGAAAAAAATCGTAATGCCCTGTCTGGCAGAATTGGCAGAATTTCAGTAATTAATTGCAGATCGATCTGTGTCTGACAGTGAAATGGAGAATTATTACTGTGTTACCCTGATACTTGGGGGATGAGACGTTCCGAGTCTCTGAGGTAGGGTAATACTTCAACAGTGGTTTTCCTTTATTTGAAGGTTTTAACGATAATAGCCAACATGGCAGATGCTGTAATGTACAGTATCAGAAAGTTGCAATCATGCAACTGCCCCACTCCACCCCAAACCCATCAAAAAATATCCCTAGAGCGAAACATGAGAGGCAAATATATCTAGTGAAAATTGAAATCAATATACTGCACAGTACATAAGTCTGAGGCTCCAAGATTTTTTATATTATTCTGGTCTTGGGTATTTATTTTTGCTGTCTGAATTACTGTGCCTGCAGAAAAAAAGATAATTGAGATCTCCACACATTTTCCAAGAAATGTAAAGGTAACAGAGACATTTTTGTGTTTTGTTGGAGGAAATACCAGATCGTATGGCCTTCACAGAGCTTGGATCTGAACTGTGGCAACTTACCCAATTTATTTGGAACAACAGGACTAAAGTTCAAGATTCTGAATGAAGCTACACAAAATGTTACGTTAAGGTACCTTTTACATGATGTTGAGGCACAACCCAAGAAACAAGATTACAATTTTGTAGCTGCGAGCCCAGTTCAAAAACAGTGCTGCTGTGTTCCTGGTCACCATAAAACAATGTAAAGCAGTTATATGTGTCCATAGGTTGGTTCTGTGATTTCTGTGCCTGTCTTTCTGGCCTCAAGTGCTGGAATATTTGAGGGTAATGCCTTCATTACCCACGCCTGACGAGGGGGAATGGGTATACAGTTTAGCAACGTCTGTCTGCGCGTGTGTGTGTGTGTGTGTGTGTGTGTGTGTGTGTGTGTGTGTGCGTGCGTGTCTGTCCGCGCGACAGCTCGGCCACCACTGAAGCTAGGGTGACCAAACTTTGTGGGGTACATGATCCTCGGGTACCCTGTCCAAATTTGCATTTTGAGGTCCAAAGGTCAAGGTCAACAAGAGGCATGGGTTAGCATCTCTATAGAGTGCGCATCATCTAGTTAACTTAACATTTGAACATTCCCACTTAGTATCAGCATTGGAAAGTCACAGAGGTCAAGAGGCAAGAGGACAGCGAAAAATGTGGTCCAATGGTAACAACCAAGTGTCACATTTTCAAATTCAATCCGACAAAAGCCTCATCTTCTATGCTGTGTTGCGGCTTGAGGTCATTATTAGCAAGTCTGACTTTGTATCGAGTCAGTTCCCCATTTGCTTAGTTGCATTTTTTCTAAAAGTGGCTGCACTTTCAGATGGCTACACAGTACTACAGCTCTCCTTCGCCTAAATGTTTCTCAAAAGTGGCCTTTCTTTTCAACATTTTAAGGGTCATTCTACAGAAACGGCCACTTTTGGGATAGCATTATGTCAAAAAATATATATATTTTCATACATTTAAACTTCAGTAACACTTTTAGTTAACCATTTTGCTTTATGAATGCACAAAAATTATAGCTTAATCGATTACCATTATTTTTCTACACTTGCTTAAAACATGCTACTGCTGAATTTTTTGTAACTGGTGTTACCTTATAAATTCACAAGTTTCAATAGTTTTAAGAAATAAAATTGCTTAACATATTCTGTACAGAGGCACAGTTAGGTAATATCATGGAAAAAAAATGAAGAGATAATGCATTTATTTTTTAAAATACGGTTTGTGAAAGTGACATTCTATGATATTTCCTCATTTCTATAATGTTTGCTTTAACAAGAATAATATTTAAAGTACATGCACTAAAGTGTAATGATGCTAAAATTGTAATTTAAGTCCAAAGTCTTGAATTAAGCAAAAACAATTTATATTAAATCACACATACAGCAACTGTTACACTTTGGGTTTCACATGACTGAAAAAATGCATGGTAACACCAGTGACGGTATGAAACAAATGACAAAAGAAAAGCAATAATTGATATTATTTATTCATGTAAGATTAAAAGTTGTGTGTTTAATACAATATCTAATTAAATCATTAACAATTTGTGAATAAAACATTTTTAACCTCATAGCTACATTGTCAAAATCATGTACTAGGCTTTTTAAAACACATTCCCCAGCTCTTAGTTACTGTCTCAAAATCATGTGCTATTAGCAACATGTTTCACATACACTATTATTAGCCCGCCGGGACTAGTAACGTCCGGAGAGCTATTGTCGTACACCCGGCGTCCGCATCCGCGTCCGACCGTGTGCAGAAAAACTTTAACCTTGCCCCGGCGAGCTTTGTTGTCTTTCTGACAACTCTTGTGTACATATATTGTGAAACTCATACGAACACTAGTTAATGAAATTAAAATTCAAAATGAATTATGAAGTATTAACTATACTCTAAATAAATGTTTGTTTATTAATTCAGTCACGTGATTCATTTTTTTGTTCATTCATTTATTTATTTATCAAAAACATTCATATATCTTTTTGAAAGTAGGCCCACAACAAATTTATCAACTGAAAAACATTAACTTTGCTTTAAATAAGCTTTGCTTGTTTGTTCGTTCATTCATTTGATTCACTTGATTCATTGATGATTCATTCATCAATAGAAGTACTTCACATAGATAAACAAAAATATATGTAAGATGCCTCCTCAAGGGCTTAGAACAAAGATAATCTTGCCATAAATAAAAAACATAAATGATGGTAACACCAGTGACAGTAACACCAGTGACAATTCTCATGTCAAAGCCATTTTATAAAATGGCAGTAATAGTAATTCACACCATGTTGCTATTCATGTTGGTCTCATTAAAATGCATAATAAAATCCAATTAAATTACATTTCTTTGCATTTCCCTTCTCATAAAATGGGTAACACCACAGTGACACCTTCTAAAATCCCTACATGAAATTGTGAAATTAAGGGTCAATTTTACAAAATATGAAAAGAGGCAGCAGACTTATCATGTTCATTCCATGACAGTCTCTCAACAAGTTGTTTGCTCAGTATCAAATGATGTTATAAATGTTTTTTTTTCTTTTTCCAAATAGGGGTTATTGTGAAGTGGTAACACCAGTGACATGACACCCGGGGACAGCCATTTCCATTCAAACATTTCTAACAATGAGTTGGAATTTTATTAAATTATGCTATCCATATCATAAATGTGATATTGGTGTAAAAGTTATTGCATTCAAAATGTGGGGAAAATATATTTTAAAACTTAAAATCTGACATTAAACCTCCACACATCAGCCTGGGGACATGCAATTTTCATGTGCCTCAAATTTGGTATGATTGGTTAAAAATGAATTTGACCCAATTTCAATGCTCAAATTGGTATTACTATTCAAAGAACATCTTATATTACTCAAATATATACCTCTAATGTGAATATTAGCTTTATTTGATTTGCAAATAGTATGCGAAGCCAAGGGACAAGAAAGTGGCTTTTTCTGTAGAATGACTCTTAAACAATTTAGTATCAAAATTTAAAACTAATTCAAACACTAACGCCCCGTTCCCACCCTCCTTTCAATGCCTGTCTTCATCGCATGATGTACTCTGAAGCCTGTTTATCCCCAATAATTTGCTTTGTAGTTCTTAAAATAATCAAGCGTACTATAATGTTACATGTATACATTATAAGCCATCCCATTCTTCCCGTAAAGCTTTCGTCAAGTTAAATTATTGCTGAGAAATTTCTGGGCATTTAATGGCATTATTTTTCTGGAAAAGCATTCCTCTTATGCATGGAAAGCTTATGATAGTAAATTTACTTTTTGGAGTTCCCCAAACATTTTAAGGTCATCTTTGCTCATCTTCGCATAATTCTTGGACTAGGATCAAAAATCCTTTTATGCCAGCCTCTAAAGAGTTAAGTTGCCAACACCCAGCCCGCAAGATGTCTCTTCCCGTCTTTTTCGATCAAAATCTTAACCACTGCACATTTTCTTAAGTAGCAGGAAATCACCCAAGAGGCTTTCATTAAAGTTGGCCCGGAACCCAAGGAGACACAGGAGTCTATGCAGACTGCTAATGTTTTATGGAGTTGCTTGATTGAAATGCCACTTTTGATCAAAGAACTGCCATTAATGGAATGCAGTGAAAGTCTGAAATGCTGCCTTAATGAGCCTCAACATACAATTTGTCAAACTTATTTTTAGACCATTAATGTCTGTTTCATGTGTTCCCATGCATTTGTGGAATTACTATACAGCGCCATCTTGTACGGGGAAGAAACCTTTCAGTAACCTTGAAGACCTGAGCAAAAAATTGTGAAATTGCTGAGTAGATGTGAGGCTAAGCCGTGCAAGTCTAAGGTGCGGAACAGCATTTACATGTAACGTAAGGGTATGTGTGTCCAAATTTACATGATGTGGAGGCCACGAAAGGCATTTATATCAGGCGTTGTTCTCTAGAGCACTTCCTCCGGTTTCTCAGGTTTTCCCTCTCTCTGGTTTGCTGTCTTGCAACTTCATGCCTTGAACTCCATAAAGCCACCACCCCTGTCCGGTCACGTGGCATGGCAGAGCCCAGACTTCTTCCTGTCAGAGCTCTTTGACAATGACAAGTATAGAGGTCGACCCGGTTGGCAGGGCGGGGCAGGACTAAAGGCACTGCAAAGGATGCTGGGCCATGTCAAGCCCCTCCCCCTCATCTGCCCCTCAGCAGAGCTGACATTGCATAAGGATTTGCAGCCTAATGAAGGATGTCATCAAGGTTACTCTGCCCAGATTCCAGCCCACTTTCCATTTTACACACACGTACGCACCCATGCACACACACATACACACACACACACACACACACACACACACACACACACACACACACACACACATACACACTTATAAGCGCATGTAAGCCTAAAACATTCTCACTTGCAACAAAAATGAGTCATTTTCAAATATTAACCGCCAGCAAAAGGTCACGCCAAGATTGCCATTGCCTCTAAGGTCTACAATGCTCTCCATGCTTGTCAGGTCCTGCTGTCAGTTTCCATGGTGACTCAGAAAACCATTCTGGAATTGCAGCTGGAGCCCTGCATGCTTTATCTTATGGCACCATTGTCCCAGACAGCTGCAGAAGAGTGACATATTTCATTTTTATATTTCTATTTTCACAGGAAAATATGAGCTCATCCAGCCTTGTGTCTTTCCAAAGCTCATAATGAGAAAATCTGGATAAAGAGCTCCTTTATTTGTAAAAAAAAAAAATATGAAAGTAGATAAAAGTTAATCCTATTTCATGTGTTATTGGTCATGAAGCTATTGTAATTATTGGGACTGCTTATGACAATGGTTTTGGCCATAATTTGAAGTTGGAAATGATTTTTCCATGACAAGCCTAGTCCTACAATTCAGATTTTTTGCTTGAATCAGATTTGCCTGTCTTGACGGTTCATATTCACAATTTCATCTATCTATAATGTGGATGCATCTGGCCTCCAGAAAGGCAGGGATACGCACATCAACACGTGAATTCTGATCTGACCATTGTCATTCATGTCTCATGGCGACAAATCAGATTTGTATCCAGTCTACGATGACGTATGAAAGTGGCTCAATTCTGATTTGAGCATCAGATATAAGATTGGATTTCTCTGTTCACACTGCCTTGAAAACAACAAATCTGTATAATGTTTAGGCAAAAGATGAGAATAGAATCAGTTCATCCTGGTAATGTGAATGCAGCGCAAGCGACATGACCAACGAAGACAAAACTGGTTTTGTCAGTACTGGAGCAAAGAGGGAAACTGTCCTGTGGTCTGACCGATCAAACATGAAATTATTTTGGAAAATTATGGACGCCGCTTCCTTCGGTCTAAAGAAAGAAGGGACCATCCAGCTTATTATCAGTGCACAGTTCAAAAGCCAGGATAATTATTGTATGGGGGTAAATTACTTCACACAGAATGGGTAACTTTCACATCTGTGAAGACACCATTAATGCTATATCCAGGTAATGCCATTAATGCCATTAATGCTATATCCAGGTTTTAGAGTTCTATACACTGTCATTCAGACATCTTTGACAGGGAAGGCCTTGCTTATTTCAGCAAAACAATGCCAAACACACCATTCTTCAGATATGCAACAACATGGCTCTGTAGTAAAAGAGGCTGGTTGGTAAAATGGTCTGCCGGCAGGCCAGACCTGTTACCCGCTAAAACTATATATATATATATATATATATATTTAAAAGTATGACAAAAGAGTCTGCAAAGTGTTGATCAGCTGAAAGCTTTTATTAAGCAAACAAGAGTAGGAAAACATTTTGCTTTTAAAACTACAGCAGTTGGTCACCTCAGTTCTCAAACGTTTTCAGAGTATTGTCAAAAGAAAAGGTGATGTTACACATTGCCCCTGTCCCAACTTTCTTGAAACACATCATACAATTCAACATGAGCAAATATTTAAAAAAATAAACAATAAAATTTCTCAGTTTCAACATTTGATATGTTGTCTTTGCACTATTTTTAAGTAAATGCATGGTTTAAATGATTTGAAAGTCATTGAGTCATTGCATTCTGTTTTTATTTACATTTTACACAAAATCCTAAATTTCTGGAAACGGGGTTGAATTAAGAACCCAGAAATATAGCACAGACTTTTTATGAGATCTCAGAATGTTTTTAATAACCCGACAGTGCTCTAAATATACGTGTAAAGAATATGATCAGAAATCGATTGCTCCAATAACTCATGAAAGCACAACTCCAAGAGTGCAACACTCCCACTTGAAAACATATTCCAATGACCCTGCTTTGATATGCATTGTTGTTACGAGATAATCAACACTATGTGCTTCATCTGTGTTGTTTGTAATGTTTTGGCTCATCAATATATGTTTTTGTGACTGTTTAAATCCAGCCCTGATATTTCTTCTCTTTTAAAATAATAAACTAAACAATTACTACTGCCAGGCTGTCTTCATGCCTTAACACAATGACATTGACCCTTGAGGACTGTAATTTATGTAATTGGGGTTCACATCATGCATGTATGAAGGCCGTATACATTAACTGGAGTTAACAACTCAGTCAGCGCATAAGGTTTTCTCCTCACGCATCAAGAGTGGCTTGACTGGAATCAAGCAGGCTGTGAAATAATAAGGAGAATGTAATGAGTAAACTCCTCCCTTCACTCAAAGCCAGCTTCTTTGCTTATTATGGCACCAACAACACCATGCAAAACCAGCTTCTGTGCTTATAACTGCACCAACAACACCATGCAAAACCAGCTTCTGTGCTTATTACTGCACCAACAACACCATGCAATACCAGCTTCTGTGCTCAATACTGCACCAACAACACCATGCAAAGCCAGCCTCTGTGCTTATTACTGCTCCAACAACACCATGAAAAGCCAGCCTCTGTGCTTATTATGGCACCAACAAAACCATGCAAATCCAGCCTCTGTGCTTATTACTGCACCAACAACACCATGCAAATCCAGCCTCTGTGCCTATTAGGGCACCAACAACACCACGCAAAGCCAGCCTTTGTGCTCAGGGCTCCAGACTAACTTTTTCACATAGGCGCACTGGTGCTCCCAACCTAAAAAAATTGGGCGCACCACTATAAAGTTTAAAGTTTATTGATGGATAGCCCCTGGAGATGAACCATCTCATTTTCAGGGGGGTCCAACAAAAAACATATATATAAACAACTGACTGGTGGAAAATAATTGTGTAGTATTTTTAAGTGGTTCTTGGGAATGAATCACACCATTCGTTGTAACCAACTTCTTTATTCTACAGACTTGAATCTTGTACCTGCAGTCGTGGCCAGGCATGACTGATTATGTCAAGTCAACTGTTGAAAAATAAATTCTCAAAAAATGGTAACAGTGTCAGTCACTCAGTGGAACTTACTAGGTACTTACTAACTGACACAGCACTAAGTCTATCACTCAAAGAGCACCACTAACAGGTACATGACACATGTCAACTCGCCAATGAAACTATTTGTTTTTATTGATGTCACAGTATTCGAACCTCAGACTGCAAAGCCATATGAACTACATACAGACTCCTCAAACTGACAAAGTAGTGCGACTCGTCAGTATTGTTCTCTAGGGGGCTGTTTCAATAAACACGACAGACCGTCCGACCCAGCGACGGACCATCTCCAATTGGATTGGACTGTCTGTCTTTTTCTGGGAGCTTCAATAAACGGTCCGTCGTCCTCTGACCTGGTTGGACTGTCTGACTTTCTGAGACCACTCGAGCGTTGTCCTAAAACCCGGTTTTTAAAAATATATGGCGTTTTGCTTGAAAGACAGCCCAAAATATTTTGAGAGTGGAAAGACAATATAATCAATGAACGTGATACTGATATACCCAGAGACGGGGCTTTGTAAAATCTGGGAATTAATTTTTCTAATAACCACACATACATGAATGTTTCATTCCAAAATCATCGTTGGCATTTTCCTTAACTAAGACAAAAAGCTGCTCGTTTATTCAGGGTATGTGAATACCGATGGGATATTGCCTTCACAGTGGTCTCGGCATGGTTATCAGAGGTTGTTATAGTATTCATGGTGCGTGAGAGAGAGAGTGTTAACAGCCCATTTTTGACTTAACTGAAGTCAAAAAATGGATGCTTTAATGTCCTCTGTATAATGAACAGCTTTGTCATGTTGCAACTTCATAGCTGTAGCTTATGGTACAGAATGTACAGCGAAAGCTGCTTTTGATTAGCTAGATTGCTTGTATTCACTTAACACTGACATTTAACATGACATTTTATAGCTACGTGTATGTGTGCAGCTGGTTTACTTTTACATAGTAGTTAAAGATCTAGCTGAGTTTTTTTTTTCTTCTTTTTTCAATTAACTTTTTCATATCTTGAATATACTCAGCAACAAAAGTTTCTGTGACACCAATATTGTTAATTATTTTTCATAACGCAATTATGAAATTGTCATACATTGTGATATCAGACTGAAACAGTACAGGTAAACACAACATTGAAATGGAAATCATGAAAATGCGAGAAAATGACTTTGCACGTGAAAATGTGCGTAAATCATGCTTGTGGATGGCAATAAAAGAGGAGAATTTTTGGAATGTTCACATTGTGCCTGATGAACGACGGAAGCATCACTTATCGAAAACACAGCCATTTCGGATCAGGAACTCTACCCTCTAAATGCCAAGACTGTCTGAAAATGATCGGTGGAGGGCTATTGGGATGATTGAATCCGGAACCTCGCAGAGGGAAGTTGCTCATCGCCTGAATGTCCACCGAAACACCATTTGGAACTTATGGCAGCGTCATCAGCAGACAAGACATGTCAGAGACCGTCCTCGCAGCGGCCGTCCACGAGTAACCACTCCCAGACAGGACAACTGGATTCGAACAACCCATCTCCGAAATCGATTCCAACCTGCAACCATAACTGCAAGAACGATACCTGGTTTGAGGCGACTGTCTGCACAGACAATCCGTCGCCGTCTCCGTCATTTTGGCATTGTCCCACGTCGGCCAGCAAGACGTCCAATACTCACAGTACAACACAGACGACTGCGTCTACAGTGGGCACAACAACATCGACGGTGGATCCAACGTCAGTGGGATCTTGTACTCTTCACTGATGAATCAAGATTCATGCTTAACCGATGTGATGGTCGTTTACGTGTATACCGTCGACGTGGAGAACGTTATGCCAACAACTGTGTTCAGGAATTTGATCGTTTTGGAGGTGGTAGTGTCATGATTTGGGGAGGGATCACGGCTAGAAACAGAACAGATTTGCTTGTTATTGATGGAAATCTGACAGGTCAAAGATATGGCGATGAAGTGCTACGGCCATTGGTGGTACCGTTTTTGATGCAACATGGTCCCGGAATAACGCTGCAACATGATAACGCCAGACCACACGTTGCAAGGATTGTACAGCAGTATCTGATGCAACAACATGTCAATGTCCTGCCATGGCCAGCCAGATCCCCAGACATGTCCCCAATCGAGCATCTTTGGGACGAGATGGATCGACGTTTGCGGCGGTTGGATAACCCGCCAGCTACACTCCAGGAATTGCGACAACGTCTACGTCAGATTTCGAATGACATCCCACAGCAATTTCTGGCACATCTGATTCGGTCCATGCGCCGGAGATGCGTTGCTTGCATCATGGCACGAGGAAGTCACACCCGGTATTGAAGTGTGAAGGTCACAATTGGTTAGACGACAGACAAGTGCTTCATGACGCATGAAAATGACATTTTTCGTTTTGAGTGACGTTGGCACTGAAAAGTCAGTGTTTCTCCTGTTAAATAAACATATTGATTGCATTGAGATCTTTGCGTGTCATTTATAACATACACATAAATGGTGTCACAGAAACTTTTGTTGCTGAGTATATTTGTGCACCAAGTCACGAAGCTGTGCGTCGCTGAGGTGTAAATTATGACGCAGTTTTGTCTGTGTTGGAACAGCCCCAGGTCCGGACATCAATAAGGAAAACGTTCGTGGGATACGTCAGTGTAAAAGTAGACCGTGAGGCTCAAGCTGGATTTATGCTTCTGTGTCGACTCCATGCAAAGAGCACGCCGACGCCTTGACGCTGTCGTGTCCAAGTTCTGCATTGAGGTTGTTTGCGTCGTGCTGTGCCGCGAAGCATATCACCGTCAAACCGTTTGGTGGCGTCTGGTTTCCGAAGGACCTGTTGTGGAATCACGTGAGGCTCGTGAGCAGAGTGTTTACGTTACATTATGGGCTGTATTTCATTTATTTGGGTAATAATCCCTACAACCTACACCGTGCAAACTCACTTCCTTTCATAGTGAAAACTCTGAAGGGAAGCAGGGAGTAGGGTTTTCAATTAAAGGTCGTTTGGAATGTCCTTCGACATATTTCGTGGCTGCTGCTTTCTGCTTAAGGAAGTGTAAAGAAATGCCAGCCAGTTCACGGGAGAACTGTTTTCACTGGCTGTTTCGCGGTAGCTTGATAAGCAACTATATTGCTTTCATAAGGCGACAGATAGCCGCAGATAAAAATGAAAAACAACATTACTAGTGATAGCCAGTCGACTGTAGTAAACCATCAAGTTAGGTTTCTGTGCACTAGGTCGTCACCGTTGTCATTTTCTTGAATGACATTGAAATATACACGTCACTTGGCTCGGGTCAGACCAATCAGTGCCCTTGCGGTCTGCGTCGCTTTGACATGCAGTTGGAAAATGTAAGAGGTGCAGGGCAAGCGATGCAGAGGCTCTGTGGTGGGGGTTAACATCGCCGCGGAGGCTCTGCGTAGTGACTGCATCGGTTCGACGCAGAGCCATAAATCCAGCTTTACGTTACCGTTCAGATACTGTGTCATCATCGCTGCTGCTACTGCTATCATGTTTCATTTTGGTTTAATTATAACTCGCGGATTTGGTTGTCTGTTGTGAGAAATTGGAACACAAGAACATGAAATTTTGCACCGAGTTCAGTGTGGTTTCGGAATTTTTGTGTAGCGAATATTCTGCAAATCCGTGCCGCTTTTTTGCTCCGTCCCGTTGCGAATGGGCCTTAAAAGTCTAAGCGGTATCTGAGAGAAAACACAAACATTGATTGAAATTCTCGGTACCCATCTTGACGAAGTGAGCTGTAGAACCTGAATGGTTGATTTTGCTCATAACGGGTATGTCAAACGTCAAAAATAATATTGTTGGAACACATGCTCATCATGCATGTAAAATCTGAATGTTTGGTTGATCTGGCGCAATCCAGAGCCAGCAGGAAACTTTTTACAACCTAGGATGTTCTTGCAGCCTGGCTGTGGGGGTAGCATCTCTGTTTTCTACTCAGCAGGAGGCTGGAACCATTCCGTCCTAGCTGCCCAGTGTTCCTCAGAGTTATATCACGGTCCCCATTGAAGTTAAATACCAGTTACATTGATCTGCTTAAAACAATCCTGTTAAGAAATCACTTATATATTTATAACACAATAGACTATAATACTCCATTAGGCTTTCCCGTGACAACTGCATCATATTAATACATATTCCTATCATGTTTGGTCTTGTTATGCTCGGGGGAATCCAAGGAGTTAAATGGGGCACGTTTCATTTCCCTTGAAATTATGGATGATCCTGTTTGGACACACTTGAAGATAGGTGAGCGAAATCTGACCACTCTATGCAAAATAATCTTAACACCTCGATGGGGAAAAGACCGCCTTGATTGGAGGCGTGGTTAAGGGTGTTTGAGAGACAGAGATTGTAGCAGGAGGGTCTCTTCTCTTTTTCTCTTCTTCTTTGCTGCTCTTCTTTGTCAAGATCTGACGCGTGTAGGTGAGTTTAGGAGAATCACATTCCACCTCGCCCCGCCCGCCTAAGTCTGTGCGTAAGCAGCGGATCTCGGTGGGCGGGGAGGGATGGCATCTGAATTTCTCCCCGGCCACGTGGTACGGCCTGGTACCGCGTGGCCTTCATCTCTTTCCAGGTATGAATATATACTCTCTAAATTATGTGTAACTGGTAATTGGCTTAGTGTTTATTTGTTTGATCCAAGTTTGTGCCTACCTGGTAATTAAATTATTGTTATTCTTTTTTCAGCTTGCGTGCTCTCCATGACTCTTAACACTTGTATATTCTTTCTAGCTACGTTATGCCAGAGACTTAGGATTTATGCTCCACCAAGGACTGACTGATTAGCTGCTTTTGGATGAGAATCGGTTTAATCAAGTTATTTAACAAGGATACAGCTACATTTGGTATTCTAATTGTTCTATGGAGTCAGATTAATCGAAACCGTTGCGTTTCTATGCCCTGTCTTTGGACAGAGAAAAATATCCATTATATTGTGATTCACACCAGCCATGAAAATGCTCGAATTAAAGTTAGTCAAAAGAACATGTGAATCCTTCACCTCACTGCAATGTCCGTTGTTGGTATTGTTTTGTAGGGCTTTACAAAGCTGTCTGATCAAAACATTCACGTTTAATATAAAAAAAATTCAGTAGATTTCAAGAGATTAAAAACAATAATCGACTGTCGGACACAGAGTTATATTGAAACCATCCCACTGTAGGACACAGAGTTATTTAGAACACGTAGACACTGCGTTTTTATGTAGCCTCAGCCATATGTCCACAGCTGTCGCTGGCGGCCATTCTCTATTCTGTTCAAATTCACGGAGTAGAGATCTGGGAAATTGAGTCATAGCCCCACCTGCTGTTTAGCAGGGCCAATAACTTAGTGAGGACATTAGTGAGAAAATCCTTCAGACAAATACAAGTGAGAAAATTGGCGCCATGTCACCGGTAGAAAACTGCCAAGAGTGATTTGTGCTTGTCGGAAGTGGTTCTCGTTGTATACTTGTAATCGGTACGTTTTGTATTTGTAAAACTGAATACATTTGTTTGTTAATGGTGTTTTGTATGTGCAAACCACACAATTTGTTTGCAAATCGTTTTTGTATTTGCAAACCACACTTTGTTCGCACGTGAATCATTTTTATATTTGCAAATCACATTGTATTTGTTTGTGAATCGTTGTGCATTTGTAAAACATGTTCGGTTTGTATATTAGGTTTTGGCAGTAATTTTACTCCATACAAGAGGTCTCACTAAGCCTAGATGAGTGTGTGTGTGTGTTTTTTTTTAACTGAATTATTAACATAATTTTAAAGATCCATGGGACACGTTTTAAATGACTAAATACAGCATAATATCGGACCTTTAAATAATTACTTTCAACTTTGAAGTCTTGCGTTGACATTTCGGCAGTTTTTCAACATTTCTTTAGCAATTTCCTTTGCCTCTCAGTTTCCAAGCACCTTCATTTTATAAGCCAACCTGTTCAACTTTTCTCGCTGAAGCAAGCACACAAATCTTTTTCAGAAAATGTAGCCTTTTCTAGTTATATCTTATTGTCTCACAGTGGCCAGGCCTTAAAATTGCGTGGGCACAGAACATCCCTTCACAAGGAATATTATGGTTTGCTGTCAATCATCTTCCTTTATTTACACATTTTCCAACTGCAGAAACAAATAATTGGCAATCAAAGACACAGCTTCTGTCTTAATGTGAACTTAGGGCGACTAAATAGTACATTAACTAGAATATAGACTAAATTGAATTCAGAGAAATAATTTCCTTATAAATTGGCCAATGCCTTCTGAATGGTAAACTGCTCTGGAACTTCCCTCTAACATTTTTGGCACATCAGGCAATTTAATCTGGACTTTATGGTCATTTAAATTATGTTTAATTAAAGAGAAAGATTTGAAGCACCCATACACAATTTTGAATAAGGAAATATCAAAATGCGTTTTGAAATGGAGCCATCCATTTCTGAAAGAGAAAATCATCTAAATGCTTTGCTTTAACTTTGAGAAGGTTATCAGTGACCAAGATGCTTTTAGCACAAACGTCCGCAAACCAGAGAAAAAGATCAGATTCCATTTCGACATGCTTCACGGTTTCAGCTCTCTTGGTCAAACATGAGGTGTCACCATCAATCATCAACTTTCCTTTTTGGCTGATTATGTCTGCGAATGTTGCCTGTTTTACTTCTCTGCCCCACTGAGCCAAAAAATGATTCGATATATCCTGGCGACTCGTCCCTCGCTTGTTTGGGCATATTCACATGTCAATAAAGGAAAATGATTGGGAACAAGTCAGGACTAAAAATCGTTATAAATGGAATTCAGCGCCCATGTAATTTTCAGTTCTGGCTATGCCACTGAGAGATGATTAAATATAATAAGCATGATTTTTCAAGGTGACTGTCGCAAACAAATCTTGATATGATGTGATTTGCATACATTTCGATGTCGGAATCGGGTCTCCTGTGCTCACTTTCTTGACTGGGAAGAGAACCCACAGTACTCATAAGCTTTGGAAAAGGTAACCATTGTATGCATTGCCTGGCAACTATCACAATACCATTGTTGGTGGTGTAATGGGGGTAAACTGAATCAGATAAATAGGTTTGGGACCTGAATATCAGCTGGCAGTCGTGGCCAGCAGAGGTGGCAGTAGCTATAAGGAAAATTCATTACGTATATTTGGTCAGGCCTTTTGCTTGGTGACGGTATAACGAGCCCAGTGTCACCCGAACTCATCATAAGGCTACGCTACCTGACTAAGCGTGGATATATGACGAAAAAAGAGGCTTTTTGCATCTTTATTTCATGCCAGTTTAAAACAAACCCTTCCCCCAACCCTAACCTCGAACCCTAAATGTTAAATAAGGATGCCAAAAGCCTCTTTTTTCATCATATATTGACACTTTATCAGGTATCTTCGCTATATGACGAGTTGAGATGAGAATGTGTTGGTATAATGGGAGGGTACTGGATCAGGAACAACGGCTGAAAGAAAAGGGTTTCTCTGATCTTTCTTGGCCGGACAGTTTGTATGGAAGTCTCTGTACTTTTGACATCAATTAAATACAACAATATTATATTTTTCTATGGCTTTTGGATTGAAGAAAGCAATTGAAGGTTTTGTGTCTTCCAGAGAGTTTTAGGCAGGGATGGCTTTTGACCCATTTGGGACCCTTTGCTTGGTTCAGCTTGATAATAGAGCAAACGAAGACATGATCACTATCAAGTTGAATAATTATTAACTTTGTTGGAATTGGTTTTCAAATAGATATCCCATAAAATAATATGTCAGCCTTCTGCACTCTGTCAGGTTTTTAAAAAATTTCACTCAGTGTTCCTCTGATATTCTACTGAGAGAGTAGGGTGCTCTACACTCTCTATTTTGATAGACCTACAGTATCAAATACATCCTGCACCTTTTGACTGATCCTTGGATACTGGAAATACTCATTTGCCTGATACCTCTTACCCTTGGCTTTTGTCTAAGATACAGAGCATAATTTTGTGTTATTGTGTTTTGTTTGCTAATGATGGGGCATAGGTGAAAGGAGTTCTGGGAAAAGGAGAAACAAGCTGAGGTCAATTCATTTTAACACTCAATTAATGCTAAAAGTGAATTTAAATGCATTGCACACTGCTATCTACAGCTAACAAGCAGACCATATTTCAAAAACTAAAGTGAATTTGATGGTGGGGATAATGAAATCTAATGATCCCTCTCACTCAAGCAAAGAATTAGAGTTCCTTCTTTAGTACTTGGCTTTCATGCTGAAGAAGGGTCATTTCCAAGGGCAAGCACGTTGATTACTTTCTATATACTGTGGCCAGAAATATTTTACTTGCCTCTCTTTTCCTGTTGCTCTGTTTTGGGTAAGACTAATGAAGTTAGAACATGGAAATGCATTGCAGTTATCAGTATGGTGGCCATTCAATCAAATAATTTGATACACTGCATGGAAACAAAAGGGCATGAACTTAAGGACAGTGGGAAATTAGAGGAGGGCTCCCATCGACCCGCTGGGCCTCAAAGCAGAGTCGGCGCATTATATGGTGCTCAACTCTAGTTCTGGCATCCCATCAAAGTCCTCTTAGTGCCCAGGTCTCTCAAACAAGCCTGACAAAATAAGAAGGGAGCACAATGGTGATGTGACGGGAGACGTTTTGGAACCCATTCGCATTAATTTTCAGTCTGTCGGCCTGTGATGTATGGGGTGGCTAGGTGAGTGCAGCAGGGAGGGCACCTTGACCTTGTGGGACGCCATCCAGGGTCGAGCTTTCCCGCTCGGCTGATTCGGGACCCACCAGGCTCAGCACCAATTAAGGCCAGAGTGTCGGGGTGACACGCTGCAAGGTGACTGGGATAATCCTCTCCCCTGACTCCCTCTCTTCCACGTGGCGGATTGCGATTCTGCATTCGAGCTGGGCCCTGGCATCGTTCAATAGAGGATGGGGCCGTTTGGCTCCCGCCGGTTCACCTCTGACTCCTGAGTCCCTTCAATTCACAGAGAGCCCTGCAGGGGAGAGATAGGGGGATGATTAATGCTCTCCTATCCAAACATTGCTCTGGCTCAGGCACGATGTACCATATCTTTCCAAAAATGTAGACTTTCAGAGGAGCATTTGCGCCAAATCAGTGGAACATGAGGAAGCAACACTGATAAAGGCCTTATGGAAAATTTCTGCAATATCGAATATCATATTTCTGTACATAACATCAAGTCCTTCTGAAATGTAACTGCTGGGAATGCTTAATCACACTGCAGTTTCCTTTTACTTTATCCACCGCTGAATCACTTTGAAAAGTTGAATGATTAAAAGTGCCATATTTTTATCATGACCATAACTGTGAGCTGTTATCACCACTAGCATTATAGGAATAATAATACTGCTCGCTTGTTTTGACATTGGTAGCGAGTGGGCTGGAAGATATTATGATAGTGGTAGTGTGAATATGTGGGTGTGGGGCCTAGGATTAAGAAGACTAGACTTATGTTGTTGAGTACCACAAGGGCACATTGGACACACCGTTTTACAAAATATATACTTACACTCTTGAAATGGAAAAGTGGTGCATGCTCTAAACACGTATCCAGTTCCATTTCTGTCTAGAATGGCATTGTGAAGTTAAAAAAAGAAAAAAGTGGCACATTCCTGCTCATAAATGAGCCCAAGGACGTTAGCTTTTGTACAGTCCAATGCAAGCAACACAAAAATGCTCTCTCTGCACAAAAACATGTATCTTTCCCCTGTCCTTGGGGTTCAGTGTTTTTCCTTATTTTGTCACTTCCTAGATGGGGGAGGGGTAAGTTAAACTCCGCTGGATTTTTTTCAAAGTCATCATATCTGCAGCCATAGATATTCCAGTTCTGCCTGACAGTCTGCTCTCACATTACCGCATTTTATTTGAGAGGCAGCAAACTCGAGCTGACCTCGGGAAATGGACTCAGGCCAGATTCAATCAGTAAACAGTTTTCCATCACCAAGTCCTCTCACTTTTGTGTTTACTCCTTTAATTACTTGTCGGCACTACAGACACTGGGTAAATAACGAGGGGGTGCAAAAGTCATACTCCTGGTGGAACAGGGTTGGCAAAATAAAAAATCCTGCTATACATTTAGATAAAGCATTGCTAATCTCCAATCTGCTGGCGCTTATCTACTGATGAGAAAATGGCTTTTTGTCTCTCTCTTTTTTTTTTAAGGATAAAATCAAAAGTGAAGGGCCTTCTTTGAGAGCCTGATGCCTTCAACAACTCATTTGCTTCGGTTGATAGCTTGTGGATGCAGGTGTGAAGAGTTGTTGGAAATTATATATCGCATCGTGGAGTGGCACATTGTAAAGTTTAAGGTTTGCTCATTTGAGTAGTCTCCAATGAATAATCTCAGGGGGAAAAAAAGCTTACATTGTGTTAAAATAGAACACAGTTTGAGATAAGTTTCTCGACCTGTTTGTTATAAATTCTAAAACTCTGTTCCTAGACATATTTGTTATGTTCCAGGACTGAAAGCCTACCTAAATAATGGCATGATCTTATCTGTTCTGCTGTTTAGAAAATATCTCCTCTATCGGAAGCTGGCTGCGTTTACGAGAGCAGTAAGGAAATTGGATGTAAACTGATCAGAGATATGGCTGACCATGTGCTACTTTTGTTTTCTGATCTGATGCAAAACTCTTTTTGTGCACAACTGTCTTATGTTCCCGGCTCGTTCACATGAATTAATTCTGATGCTGAAGACAGTTGAAGTAAAATTAGCGACCAGGTTTTTAAACAATTATTGTCCTTGAAATTTTTGGTTTTCTTTTTCCAAGTGTTTTGTGGAAAATCCTATTCATAAGTGATTGAATGAGGTCCTTCACTGTTGGCCAAATTTGAGCATTTTGAGTACAGAAGTGCACTTGACCTGATTCAAGGGCAGAACTTGCTGTCAAGCATGTGGACTGATATTTGATTACAGTGATGAAGGAATGATGGTCTAAAAGATGTATAGCAAAGTTATGTGAAAGATAAGACCACTAATTAAAATATGCATACATTTTGCTGAACTGCCATTGGGTACCTTTGAAGTACTATTGAATTTATGCGGCAAAGTCATTGGGTTATATTCATCCTAATTATAATAAAGCATTAAAAATGAAAATACTGTACAAGACAACGAAGATAATTTAAACCTAAATTGGCATTTCATCCTCAATTATCTGCTAATGACAAGATCATAGAGTCGGCGAAGGAGGGAGGGACTTAACCTTTGCAGAGTTCATATCTTCGACTGTTCATTTTATGTCCTCATTTGAAATTTATGATCCTCCCTGTTAATATGTGTCGGTTTTTTGGAGGTGAGATAATGCAGAACGGCTGACTATGCTTCCTTCACATTAGAGTATTGAGAGATATTACATGGAAGAGATGAGTGTCTCATCAGTAAAGACTTAGATATGCATCCTCTCACTTCCATTGCCAGGTGACATGAGTCAGACTCTATAGAAGCACAATATTTGTAACCGACAGCGCAGTGGGCGTTTAGGCAGACCATGTTTGGATTTGGATGTCATACTCAAGGAGCATATTTGCAAATCACGAACTGGGCAGTGACGGTAGTGGTCACCAGACGATCATGATTGGTGAGTATAAATCATCCTCACTTTCTAATGTGGGGCCTGTCGCAGTTACAGATTACAGGAGGGGTATGAACTGAGAAAAAAATCCATAATAACCTTTCTTGTAACATATTGTAATTTGGGAGGTCTGAAAGAAAACTAGTCTTCTGCCTTCCTCTTGGCTCTGTTTTTAGGCATTAGAAAATCTAGCTTATGATGGGTAGTCATATGTCAGTCCCATTTCATTCCATGTCATGTCCGAAGGAAGGAATTCCATTTGGCTGTTCTACAAATGCTGATGCATGTGCATGTCGTTTTGGTGAAAGCCTGATTCAGGGGCGGATAATCCTGCCAGAAACATTGCAATTCCAGAACACTGCAAACAAATCAAACCAAAAAAGAAAGAAGCACTTATCAAAAAGATAGTCTAAAAGAGAATATGATTAAAAAAATACATGTAAACATCAGCAAAGCATTTCAGAAATGGCAAGAACTTGGCAATTTTAAGTTGGATTCTGAGCTTTCGGTTTTTCATCTGGACAGGCAAGCTGCTAGCTAATGTCTTTTCTTGTAATATAGCATTGAAATATTGTATCATTGAAAATGCTCCACCCTAATTTCATGGCCAAAATACAAATTTTGCATGTTTGTGATGTCTAATTGTTATAAGCCTCCTGGCTATATGGCAAAATGCAAAATTAGGTCCTTAGCCCGTTAAATGCCATTTTAGCACAAAAAAAGCTAAAATCAAGATATTTGTCGCCAGGGTAAAATACAAAGACATCTATCTGGGTCTGTTCATGAAATCTGGTCTTTCAAAAGGCGGCAAGGAAAAAACCTTGTGTAAGCCCTCCACCAACTCAATGACGAAATTAGCTGACAGGACGAAGGTATCTGTGTGCGTTCCAAAGAAGATATTTTTATGAAAGTTAGTAAAGGTCATTTATAAGCTTGTATAGTTTATCTGAATCCATTTTAATATCATTGTTAATTTAAGAAATCAAATTTGAAATAGAAGCATTACAATTTATACCTTGACTTGCTCAAAAGAGGAATCCCACACTTATGTGACAACTCTCAGAACATCTATAATGGTTACCACCGCATGTCACACCGGCCGACATGTGCATGTCTCACGAGCTGACTAGATATCTAATCGGTGACTCAGAGGTTGCGTGGATGCCACTTCTTGTCGTTTGTGTGATTGGCGGCTCCCCGTTCTCAACATGGAAACTTTGATTGATTTCACAACAGAGATCCACGGGTGCAATACACCGTGATACAAAAAGCGTAAATATGCATGCTCCCTAGACCAGCTTGAGGGGGAACTCCCACCTTATATATTAACTGACATAATTGCACAATTTTCAGAGAAACCACAAAGATCCATTTAAAAAATGTATGAGTTAGGTAATGTATTTAGAAAATTAATGTATTTATAAAATTTTCAAATATTGCAAAAGCCAATTACAATTCCAATTAAACAACAATCAGAATACTTAGAATGTATTTATAACATTTTGTAATATTATGCTGAATCAAAATGGAATACATTTGCCTAGCAATGAGCTACACATGAAGGAGGTCATGTGAAAGCCTGATTACAGAACTTTACACAAAATTACACATGACGGGTATCATGACAGAGTCTGGGTACAGAACTCTGCACAAAGTTACACAGCGCATCATGAGGGAGTCTGGCTGCAGAACTCAACACAGGCTTTGTTTCCCCGCTTTAAATACACAAACTGGGCATTTGATTCTCAAACCAGAGAGCCATAAATTAGCTATTTAGAGTTTTGAGTCTCAGTTCCCAGGCCCACAGAGGTTGGTGCTGATTTAAGACTCAGGCTATGTGGTTTTCATGGGTCAGGTCTCCACACTGGTCCAGTTTTATCCTAGGTTCTTAGATGCATATTAAGGAAAACTGCTGTGGAAATTAAACCATTGCACCAGTCACACTGAGACAATCAAAACAAATATACTCAGAACTTGAATTGTCCCGAACCATCATGTGCCATATGCAGGCTTATTGTGACCCAAACCTGAGAGAAAAGGGAGTTAAGGGGTGGCAGGAGGATAGATGTTTACAGAGACTAAGAAAGAGATACTCTCACCCCTACCAACACTAAACTATCCTAGGGGGGCTTTGAAGTGGAATATGGGCTGTTGTTAACAGTGGAATAGATTTTACAACAACTGAACAGAAACATATTAGGTCACCAGATACCGCAACAGCTCACTGTGGCAGAGTAATTATAGCCATAGCATTTGAGGAATCAGTTTGTGACAATGAAAGACATTGTCTGTTGAAAAATGCCTTCTGCCTAACACTTGGATTACAGGATTGTAGTATTGTATGTTACCTAAGGGCCTACTGTTCAGTAAAATCAGTAAAATTCTGAGCTTGTACATGTTCTGGTTCCCTCCGCCCTGACTCAGAGGTAGGCTTCCCAAAAGCATAGATGCCAACTATGTCAATAACTTTCATAGCTAGTTCAACCATCTACAGTTATATTCAGAAAAATAGCATGTAAAAAAAAATGTGAATAAAGTGTGAATATTTTTAACAGCCTTCAGTTCCATATTTCAGATGCAATGGAAACATTACACATTCAATTGCAAAGCCTTAGCAAATTTGATCAAGTCTGCGTTATTCTTTCACAGGAAGCAAAGAAAAGGCAAATCTGTTCAAAACAATAGCAGTGTCAACAATTTTCTCTTCAAACTCAAATACTAAATTTAACTCAACATTTCACTTCAGTTTAAATTACTGAACTAATATTTAGTTGCATAACCATTGTTTTTGTTAGGTATCGTTCTGGAACCAAATGCGAGATGAGGGAGTTTCAGCAAAAATTAGTTTTATTGATGCTGGGGGGTGAACCCTCAGAGGGCAGAAGGCGATGGTACAGAGTCCACAATCCAAAATCAGAATCCCAGGAAAGTAATCCAAACTGTACACAGGGCAGCGAACACAAAACTCAGAGTCGGGCAGAACAGGTACGGTACACAGGCAGTTAAGTATCAAAGAAAAAGCCAAAATCAGAATCGGGGACATTCCAGTCAGAAGTATAACACTATGAATACAAGGCATCAACAATCGCAGCACAGGGAAAATGTTCTGTCAAGAGCTGTGAGTGAAATGACTGCTTTAATGCTGTACATGTTGGGGAAGTCACATGCTATGATAGGGAACAGGTGAGCTGGATCAGACTAATTACCAAGGAATGAACATGAGGAAGTTCCTGATTACAAGAAATTGGCAAAAGCCAAAACGCGGACAGAGATCACAATGACAACCTATAGACAAACATACGGCTCTGGTTAGGGAGTTCTAATGTGCACAGATAAGAAGAGAGAACAGAGTTTCACAAGAGTGGAGGATCCACTAAAACTGCAGCAAAGTAAATTGCACGAAGGCAAGAGGCAGAGACTAGAATTGGGCGAATGATGAGACCTCGTTAACCAATTAGTAAGTGCAGCTATACAATCCCTAGTGCTCCTTAGTAAGTTAGTACTATAAACAGTTTTAGTTTGGGTTAGTATCTTTAACTAAAATAATAAACTGTTAGTCTGGTTAGTAATTATAGAAGAGCTAGGTAAAGGAAGTAAACGAGATTAGAAGGAATGATTGAAATCCCAGTTACCATGAAATCACCTGAAAGATTGGCACACGATACTGGGGCAGTGAGCGATTACATGACATAAGACCAGACAGGAGGAGACAAAGGGCGATGCATGGTATGCGACAAAACATGGACCGGAATGTAACTGCAATAGTGGAATATGGCAAACAGACATAGATAAGGCAAAAACAAAACATGGCATGGAATCCAAATAGCAAAATCAAATCATGGTCAGACAAAGCAGAGTCATAATAAACATGGCAGACAAGGCAGAATCATAACAGTTTTTGTTGACTGCTGTGCATCTGCATTGCATTGATCAACTAACTTCTGGCGCCAAGGATGAACAAAGTCCACGGAACAAAAATATAAAGGCCCCATGTCAAATTTTTGAGTTTTTATTAACATTAGGGTCATGCAATATATGAAGCGAATCAAAATTCATTTTTACTAATGACCAATCTTCAGATCACCTTGCATTACATCTTGATTTTGGCATCTGCAAAGGAGTGACAATCCTTTGAACATGTTGGGGGTCAGGTTGAAAAAATTGAATGTTCAATATCTTTTGTGTCCACCATTTGCGTCTCTCAGAGCAACACATCTCCTTTGCATGGAGTTGATCAGGTTGTCTATCATGGCCTGTGGAATGTTATTCCATTCCATTTCCAGTTCCATTTCCCGGAGGGCCACTGGAACTGGAACACGGTCGCGGACATGTCGATCCAGAACATCCCAAAGATGCTCTATGGGCGACATGTCTGTTGAATATGCAGGCCAGTCCAGAATTGGAATGTGCTCTGCTTCAAGGGACTGCATGCAGACCGCTCTGGTGGACATCCCAGCATCCAGCATGCCAATGGCACATTCCGGCATGACCTGAGACATCTGAGGCATGATGACTTTTGACGAAATTTAACATTTTGGGGTGGCCTTTTATTGTCCCCAGTATAAGGAGTGTCTGGTTACTGCTCATTCTGTCTGATCGCTGTCTGGAAATGCCACACCCATGTACTGAGTGAAATCACTGCATCGCTGAGCAAATGCTCACTGACAGAGAGATGGATTAAAAAAAGGTACAGAAATCAAGAGAAATATTCCTATAGTACAAGTAAAAGTCAGCATATTCTCACTCAGAGTTGTTAACTCCATGTGGCATTAATATATGACATGGGGCGTTTATATTTCTGGTCAGTGAATATTCCACAGTTCTTGAAAATTTTGGGTTTTGCTTCAGAAAATGTGTTCTTAATGTCACCCCACAAGTTTTCAATGGGGTTGATGTCAGGGTATTGAGCTGGCTAGTCCAATAACTCAATCCTGTTTGGAACCGCGATGTTGCATGCTTACTTTTTTGTTTGGGGTCGTTGTCTTGTTGAAACACCCATTTCAATGGCATTTCCTTTTCTGCATATGGCAACATAATCTTTTCAAGTATTTTGATGTCATCAAACTGATCCATTATCCCTGAAATATGATAAATAGGCCCAACATCATAGTATGAATAACATTCCCGGACCATGATTATTGCAGCACCATGCTCCACTGTCTTCACAGTGTACTGTGGATCAAATTCAGGTCCCGAAAGGAACCATTTTAATCTCAGTCTGCAGAATGTCACGCCATTTTTTTTCTGGGCCAAGCGATGTGATTTAACTGATTCTGCACATGCCTGTTTTTTCAACAATGGTGCTTTACGGGGGGCTTCTTAATGATGCTAAGCTTTGATCAAATGTCTTCTGACTGTAACAGCACTTACGGGTACTTTAAATCATCTTTGATTTTTCTGGAGGTGATGATGGGCTGAATCTTTGCCATTCTGACTATTCTTTCACCTGTGTTAACAGTGGTTGCGCATCTCCTTCCGTATGTTTCAGGTGTCTGTAGCTATTTTAACTCATTCCCTTCGGAATACTTTTATATAAAATTGTTGCATTTATACGGAATACTTTTCCCAAAAACTACGCAATATAAAGTAGGGAAGTACAGGTGGCCCATGACTGTGATTGTCAAGTGATTTTGTGTTTTCACAAAAAACTTGCCGTAGGGAATGAGATAATGCATTTGAGATCATTTCAGTTCAGCACCGTATACTTTGCTGTACTTCTTAATAGATTTCTCCCCCTCCAATCAACTTTTTAATCAAATTACTTTGTTCCTGCGAACAATGTTTGGAACAGCCAATTTTACTCTGCAATTCATACAGAAATATGTTTTATAACAATGTGTGAAGCATTTTCTTCCCTTCTTCCTCAATAAAGGACAATTAATGACACCTGTTTCTTCCAAGAATGAATTAATTCTCTAATTAAACTCCACACTGCTATTATTTCGAACATGCCCCATTGAATGAATGAGTGAGTTTCTCAGAACAAGCAGTGTGCATGTCATGACAGTTGGGTCTGTTGTTTTTCTATTACACCACTACATCTACAAGTAAATTATTTGCCATGCAGAAGTATCAGTATTACCACTAACAGTGCTTCATCAGGTTATCAATGTTGCAATGCTGTTTTTCACACAACTGCACAGTCAATGATTCCGACTAAGTTAGTTCGCAACTATGCTTTTGGGAAGCACACCCCAGAGCGAGCTTCCCGCCCACTTGCCCATGCCTGAGGTTCCGGTTTGTGATGCTACACTTGCAGTAGCTGTTGTCATCCTTGCCGCCTTCGCTGAAGAGATGAAGCTATTTGACTGGTCCTGCTCCAACCATGCTGCTGTCTGGGAGCTGCTTCAGCTGTCAGAATATTCCATCAACTTCGGCACCTTAGCTGTCTCCGCGCACTGGAATGCCCATGCATTGAAAAATGTCTACCTTTTAGGCTATGCAGAGCTAATTCAGGACGAGCTGACCAACTGTGTCCTCCGCTCAGCCTGGGACCGACTCATTGACATAGCACTGAGGATTGACGCCCTGGTTGCAAGATTGCAAATTTTACCAGTGGGCAAGTTACAGGCGCTTTTCCTGCCTGCATTCCAAGATGCTCAACCGAACGCTAATTCCTATCTGGCTCTTCCAGTACCTATAGCGATCGTTCGGGCTTGACTTCAAAAGCTACCCCCTGAATAACGGCTGCGCCAGGTAAAGTTAAATCTCTGCCTGTATTGTGGAAGTACCACTCATGCTATTGCTGAATGCCCAGTTTGGTGGACGCGAGTAACATCTGTTACAGAGGTTCTGCTAGGTGCTGCTATCTCATCTTTCATTCACTCCTTCCTGTTTGTCTGATCTAGCAGGGCTGCCTAATTACCACGCGGGCTTTAATCAACTCAGGCACTACTAAGGACTTCTATCCTGGCCTCATTTGCTGCCTGAGGGTCCCTACTGTGCCTCCGCCAGCTCTTCTGAAGTCCCAAGGTTTGACAAGGATTGCCCTTCCTGGCGTCATTGGGATAACTTAGCCGTTCCCCATGCTGACCTCCATTAATCATACTGAAGAGTTGGCACTTAACATCGAGTCACTGCATACTAAGGTGGTGTTTGGGAGGTCCTAGCTTGAACATTGTAACCCTCTTGTGTACTGGCTTTTGTAATGACTATTGGAGTAGAGTTCATCCTAATCACAGTTCTGTTTTCATACAGCTTCTGGCCCAACTGCACCTCCTTTATCTGACTACCAAGAGGAGCTGTCGGATCTTAAAGGTGTTCCCTACATCTGTCATAAATCCCGCACGGCATTCAGCAAAGCCTGAGAAATGTTTCACAGACTCAATGATTGTGCCATGGACTTACTACCCAAAACATTGCCCCCCCCCAGGGGTTGGCTGTACTCCCTGACCAACCAGGATTCCCAAGCTATAGAGGAATTCTTAAATTAGTCCATAGCTTCAGGATTTATTTGGTCTGCTTCATCGGTAATTGGTGCTGGTTTCTTCTGCATAACTAAGAAAGATGAGTTGCTATATCCTTGCATCAACTACTGGAGACTATGCATTCTCAATAAATAGTCGTCATCTTCTGCCCTGAATAGACTCAGCATTCTTCAATCTCCAGGGCTGCCGCTTCGTAACCAGGCTGGACTTGCACATCATTTTCAATCTGGTGCACATACAGGAAAGAGATTAATGGATGCATTTAACATACCCTTAGGCTATTATGAATACCTTGTAATACCAGTCAGGCTCGCTAATGCCCCTGCTGTGTTCCAGAACTTAGTGAATGATGTTTCCTGAAATATAGTTTTCTGGCTCATCTATGTCTGCCTAGACGATATACTGGTTCTCTCTTGGACACTGGAAGATTATACTGTCATGTCTGTTTAGTTTTCAAAAGACTCCTGGGGAACCAACTTCATCTGAAACCACAGAAGTGCGAATTCCATCATATCACCATTCCTGGGCTTTGTAGTGATGCAGGGTGCCCTGAAGATGCATGGCCAGAGAGATAAGGCTGTGTTTTATTCAAAAGATTGCAAAGAGCTGCAAGGGTTCCTCAGGCTTGCTGACTTCTACCAGCAATCCATTTGAGGCTACACCAATGCTACTGCTCCCCTAACTAAGCTGACATCGATTAAAATCCCACTGTGACCTCCATCATCAGTTTTTCGTGGTAGTTGACACCTCAGACCCCAGTGCTGGACCTGTCCTCTTGGAGTGAACTGATGATGATAAGTTGGCACATGAATGTAATTTTTCTTTTCGGTTTCCTCCTGCAGAAAGAAACTATGCCAATAGTGACCGGGAGCTGTTTGCAGTCAAGCTAGCCTTCAAGGAGCGGGGACACCAGCTAGAGAGGTCCTGGCTTCCCTTCCTTATTTGGTTGGACAATTGCGACCTTGAGGACCTCTTTGCCTGGGATTCAGCCCCTTAACAGTAAAGTCGTTAGTCCCTCTTCTTTGTAAGATAAAATTTTTCTAAAGATTCTTAATGCACTAACTCAGCACTAAAAACACTAAGCCTGACTCCTTGTCACGGCTGTATCGTTCCATGGCTGAAAATCCTCCTGATACTTTTCTCCCAGGTAACTATCACCTGGCTGTTACTAAGCTGCAGCTTGAGTGTGAGGTCAAAGAGGCATTGCGGTCCTGTCCCTCTCCACCGGACACTTTGGGCTTCTGTTGGCCCACCATCTTCCAGGATACCCAGTCAGTTATTGCAGCCTGTTCCATGTGCACCTGCCCCAAATCAAGTAATAACCCTGCGGACTGGTGCTGCCCTTTAAAGTTCTCAACTGATTGTGGATTTTGTCACATAGCTACCCTCATCTGATGTGAATATTGACATTCTTACCATTGTTGACTGTTTCTCAAAATCAGCACACTTTGTGTTATTGGACAAGCTGCCGACTGCTAAGGAAACTGCCAAATAACTCCTTCCACATCTTGTCCACCTTCATGGTCTGCAATAGAAGGTGGTCATAGATGGCGTCCCCAGTTCTCCAGCCATTTCTGGAAAGCCCTCTGCACCCTGGTGGGCACTACACCGTGCCTTTACTTGGGGTTCCACTTACAAACCAATAGCTAAGCGAAGAGCCTGAATCAGGACGTGAGCAAACTCTTCTCTGCCTGACTGAAGGTAACTCCACTAGGTGGTCTCGTCTGTCTACTTGAACGAAGTTGGCTCACAATTTGTTACCAGGGGCTGGATTAGGCATGTCCCCTTTTTACTGTTGCTTGGGTTAGCAACTGTCTTTATTCCAGTCTGAGGAGGACGAAGTGGTAGTTCTCTCTGCTCAGGTCCCGGTTTGCCGCGCCTGCCAGAGTTGGAGAAGAACCTAAGCTATATAACTCAGAAAGATATCCGCCTACCAGAAGTAGGGGAACCATCGTGGCAGGCCAATGCCTGTCTACTTCTTGGGGCAGAAGGTTTTGCGCACCACGAAGGATATCTCTCTTCAGGAGACATCGGTGGAGCTTGCCCCCCAGCTCATTTGCTTAATCACTATTTCAAGAATGCTGCCTTTATCAGCTGTCTGGCTCCTCCTCCCTCATTCCCTTCATAAAATTCATCCTGTGTTTCATGTCTCAAGAATTTAAGCTGTGTCTTTGTCTCCCTGCAGTCCTCCCAGCCACTCCAAGCGTCTCCCCAGGCTCATCGGCAATGGCCCCGATTACACGGAATGTCAGATCCTGGACATCTGGCGTAGGGAAAGTGGACATCAGTTCCGTGTGGACTGGAGGTGTTCCTGTGTCCCGGAGTCAAACATCTTAGACTTTTCCCCGGTACGAGATTTCCCGGGTCCACGACTGGGCTGCCTGGTGGTGCCCATTGGGTGGTGGTTGCTGTCACGACCCTTGTGTGAATGCCTTCTGTTTCTCCTTCCATGTGGTAACTTGCATGTCCATTGGATGTATGTCTTTTTTGGTTGGTTTACGTCTCACTTGTGTTCCCTTTCTCGACTGTCTCATTTCATTGTTACTTCCTCGTGTACCTGTACATGTCTGATTTTAGTTTAATATTATTATGAAGCTTTCACTGTGAAACCAACCCAATAACTATGAATAATTCTGATTTATTAACCATCCACCCTGCTGTACACGTTCAAAACCCCTCTCCATTCTGAATTTTACTGGAAAAATAGTTCCTCCTCTCTGCTTGTTGAAGAGCATGTCATGAAGACATCTTTCTGAATTCCACTTGCACATCTTAATTTCAGCAATATATTATGAATAACTTATGTATCGCTATTCTTGCTATTCCTCTCTAATTTACCAAAGTTAGTTCAGCATCTGTGAATGTGTGTGTCTGTGGGTGGGAGTGGGGGGGGGGGGGGTCTTCATCTTCCACTGTTTCTGTTTAATGCAAAAATCTGCCAGATACAGCAACCATCTGTGCATTCTGAATATGTTTTTCTCTAGATACACTCCTAATTGAAAAATCAAACATTTGAGAGCAAGCCATACAAAGCTATTCTCTTGAATAAGATAAAATAAGTAAGTCTTTTTCCCCTTATAAAGAAAATCTTTTTTATCCAAAAGATAAGAAAGTGCCGGCTCAGCAGTGTACATATTTCTGGTGACGTTAAGGCAACAAAATTGAAAAATGGCTGAGAATACAATTCTAAACCTCCTGTGTTTCAGCAAGCAATTATTTATTTCTATGGTTACTTGTCTCTCTGGTTTAAAGGTTATGGCTCTTTGTGTTCATATACATATCACTATTTAAGCATGACTTGGTCAGTTGCTCTGAAATTTGTGACTTGAGCCATGGTGAAAAATCCTACCTGCAATGACATCATCCGTGGGTAATGAATTCCAAAAAGAGAATGTTGCAATGAATCATGGAGGCACTGGTCCATTACGAACTATCCAGTCCGCATATCCCCTGTGATCTTGAAAAACCTAGTTTGTGTGTCACTTTTGGTAGAAACGAAGTTTAATCTTCATTTGCAGTAATTATGAGTGGTGAAAATCTTAAAACACCAGCTATTAGTATAATTTGAACTTTCAAAATCAAGTTTCTATCATATTTTTTTCTGTTAGGAAAAGTCCAGGAGCCTCATTTGTAAATGGTGCTGAGGCACAAAAAAGAGATGTATGTCGCTGTCTTTGCAGATTTATGATTTATAAAAACAAACTTGACATTAAAAAAGGGAAATTATTAAGATTATGCACAATGCCAATAAATTCCAAGTCCATCCTGAATTAATGAAAATTCCATGCTGTTTATTTCACCCAAAGGTTTGTGAATTAGGTTATTTTCCACAAAATTTAATTTTTAATTTTTTTGTGTGTACGTATTATTTAGGTATGAAATCCACACAAATTTTTATAAATAAGGCCCCTGGACCTTACATTTTTGTTTAATTGCCATTGAAAAACTTACTAGGTTTTTCCAGATCTCAGGAAAATATGCTTGGTTACTGGTTTCATAAGATTTGGAACTGGTGCAAAAACACAGACATGGAGAGTATGTTGTATGATTGGGAACTGGTCCTGTCCTTGGTATTCAGGTCAGCCATTGAGTGCAGAGTAAAGAATTGCATGCAGAATAGAGAGGAAAAAAAGTCTTGTTCTTACAGGGACAGACCTGGCTTTACTCTTGGCCTTTCCCAATGATTAATTCTGATAATCGGTGGGCTTAGAACACAACAAAGAGAATCTCTATAAGCCTGCAATAATGATGAATAAATCCAATCAATTAGTCTCCGAATCATAGACCCATCACATATCCTTGATTTATAATTGATTAAAAATACTTAACTCAAATGAAGTGTTAAGTCAGCAACTTGCTTGGCAATATGTAAATCATAAATTCAGTCAGGGGTGAGGGGGGATGAATGGAGGTCCTGGTCCCTAACAGAAAAAAAAAAAAATTAGGGGGTCATTGGACTAAATTTTAGTCCAATGAGCACAGACCCAAAGGGCCTGGTGGGATTCAAATGACCAGCAGAATGTGCATGTCATGTCGCCTGGCTCTCTGTGCCAAAGGAATGACACAGAATGCAGTCAATATCCACAGTACATGTGGATAAAACCACATCAGGGCTGAAGAAGGTCACCCTGAAGATAAACACCCGGCTGCACCATGAAGAGGATGTAGCATGTGCTCAATTCAAGCTACATTCTGACCTAATTACAAGCAGGTTTTCTGTGTAGACACAGCAGGAAACGCAAATATAACAGTACTTGTAAAGTTTTTATTTTGTGTTTCTTTGCTTTTTTCTTGTTCCAAGACAATGTGTGATGTGTGCATCACTACACCCTTGTGCAAATGCAGTGTAATTAGCTGCAATTTTTTCACTCTTTAACCCCAATTCATGTTCTCAAGCAAAATCCTGCCTTTTGTCTTTGTTTTTTATTTCTTTCCACAGGACAAAATAAAATTCTACTGTATAAGAAATCTTTTAATATTCGTGGGGTGCATGATGCAAAAATTGTGCAGGTGTGCAATTAGTATTGGCTCAGGAGGTAGAGCGGGCGGCCCAGTAATCAGAAGGTTCCCGGTTTGATCCCTGGCTCCTCCAGAGAATGCGTTGAAGTGTCCTTGAGTGAGACACTGAACCCCGCACTGCTCCTGATGTGCAGGGTGGCGCCCTGCATGGCAGCCTCTGACATCAGGGTGAATATGAGGCATAGTTGTAAAGTGCTTTGGGGTCATATCATGTGACTAGAAAGCACTTTATAAATGCAGTCCATTTACCATTTATTGCACCTCGTCGTTTTTGCCTATTTGTGGTCTTTTGTTCCCCTGGCTGGTGAAATATGAATCAGACATTGTCTGTGATGGCTGTGCCCCAGAGAGTGCTCGAAGATCGTGACTTTGCATGAACACATCACCAACTCATACAGGGATATAACAAGTACAGTTGATGCTAGTCTTCTAGTCTTAAAAACAGAGGAGGACATATTATGTATTAATATAATGTTAAGGCCCTGCTGGTCATTCCAAGTATAATAATTCTTCTAATGCCTCTTGGGGCTCCGCCCCCTTTGTTCTATGCTGCATGTTATAATCTGCAGAGTATGGAGTGTGCCCATTGGTGCCGGAGTAATGGACGTTTCTCTAAAGACCTCCTGTTTAATGGATTCTTTCTCTCGCCTCTCGACTCGCTGCTCCCAATTGCTTGGTGGCTACTCCGCTGGGGAGAGCCGTCTCTGATTTCCAGCCCGTTGCCAGCCGCTCCTCACACACGTTGCGTTTTAAAACTGTTGTTTTTTTACCTCTAGACATACCTTGTACTACCTTGTCCTTTTTGCATACAACCTGAGGATGTCATCTTTTCAATGTTAAAATAAATACAGCGCCCTCCTTAATTATTGGCACCCCTGGTTAAGATGTGTTAAAAGCCTTAAAATAAATTACATTTTTATTGCAGAAGCATACTCTCACTGAAAATTATAGGAAAATGTAACCTTCAACTCAAGTGAATTTTAAGGGGAAAAAAAAATTCTTGACAAAGAAATAATTATTTTTCATAAAATTACTGGTTCAACAATTGAAGGACCGATTACTAAAACCCCATAAGTCACACTTGACTTGACTTGTGGGGTTTTAGTAATCAGTGCTTCAATTATTGGCACCCCTAACAATTCCTAGGAAATAAATGTAATTGAAGTATTTCTGTCATTTATACAGAAGTTTACAAAGTTGATTGGAGTATCTAGGAACATTTAATTAGTAATTCATCACTTCCTGTTTCCCACAGACAGAACTTATGAATGTGTGAATGTGTACCTGCTATTTTTACTTTTTTCCCCCCTTCTGCCTTCCATCCCTGTTAAAAAAGAACCTTGTCTTTCACCTGACAGCTGACCAGCAAGGCTTGTTACTATCCAAGCATGTCACTTTATACCTTGAGATTGTTGACAGCACGTTAGTGATGATCACCTACACTATGTACTATGAGAGGCTTTATTCCTTCTTTTGCCACTTTTTAATATTTTCCCCTCACCTTGACCATCACCTTTTTTATTCATAGACAAGAGAAATAAGATAGGAAAAAAAAAAAAAAAACAGAAACATCAACGCAACAGAAATGATGACAGGTTAAATAATAATAATAATAATAATAAGAAGAAGAAGAAGAATAGAAGAGAAGAGAAGAATAACATTTTCAAAGTATTCAAATGATAACCATGTTCATGAGGGACAAAAATAACAACAGTAGTTATAACCGCAATAACAGGAAAATCGAAAACAAAACAACAAGAGGAACCGATGATTCCCATGCAGCAGTCACTCCCATACGATGCCAGGCCCAGGGTGAGAAGCCCGGACCCGCCACTGAAAGTTGTGCTGCACTAAGGGCTGAAAGTCACACAACCAAGGGCATCAAGCAGGTCCTCATCATCCCACCAAACCCCCATCAATCAACAACCAAAGAGACAATGAGCAGCAAACACCTGGAGAGGCACCTGCTACTTTTCCACTAAATGCTTTTGAGAACATTTGGCAGAGATTGCAAAACACACCAAGTGACCGATCTCTGACAAATCTATCCCTACTCATACTCCTGCTCTGATATTGCTGTGACCTGCCACGAACATAAACAGAAGATTACACTTGTGATATCTCAGTCTGTTTAATGAGTTTAATTTAGGTTTGTGGTGGTATTGGCTTTTGAACTCACCAAACTGCATGAAGTAAAAAAAAAATCTTTTGAATTGAAAGAAACTAAAAAAGGAGGGACGCTGATTGAATTCAGAGCTTACTCCTGTTAAAAAAGGATGACAAATCACCGTTATACAAGCAACACTGTCCTTCTTAGCAATAAATCCAGGGAAATTGAATGTTGGCGACAGCAGTAGTCGGGAAACCAATGTGTTGGACAATCCACTGAAACGTCATTCATTCCCGATCAGTGGAAACAACCAAACATCACCCAAGAGTCAGGCCAGTCGTTCATTTAACATGAGTTTATTTTTAGGCATTACTGTGATTTGGTGATCATTTACTGCACAGATTTGGTAAATCTTCTCACCAAATTTATGTTTATACGTGTAAATTGTTTAATGTATGAAAAATTCAGCGAAAGCAGCAGGGTTAAGGAGAGTAATTTTGCATTTGTTCACGCAGTATCTCTGTATTGGACATGGCAATTGCTCAGTGTATTGTGGTTAATGGGTTGTAAATTTAGAAATGTTACTGAACGCTCTGTTAACTGGCTTTTCTTTGTCTAAGGTCTGAATAAATGGACTGAATATTCCTACCTCCACATAAATGCATGCTATTTTCACATTGGAAGTGATTTATTTGGCCATTATTTTGCACTCGCCATCCATGAAATTGTCTGTTCTTGTGTTTTCTCATGGCACAGTAGTCCACTAGCATGTCCTTCATACCCCAATAAAGCACACCAGACCTGCCACTCATCTTAAGTTTGCATAACCGCAAGGTATTCACATATTTCACTTGGGGTTAATAGTCTGAGAATAGGCCAGAGGAAAGCTTGAGTCTCTAAACCTTTAAAACAAATGGTGCAGAGTCCTTGTTAGCCCTGACCTACAGTACATCCGAAAGATGTGAAGATATGAAGGTCAACAAAAGTTGATTTAGAGAGAGGTATTCCAAGTGAATTGGATAAAATTTTTCTCATTTTGAAATTGACATGTAATGTTGCTTAATACGAGCAAGAAGTGATCATTTCTGCGTATGTTTCAGGATAGATTACCACATGAAATCAAAATGAAGACTCAATAAATTAGTTGGTACTTCAGAAGCAGCATGAATAATTTTGGGGCAGTTGGGACTGCAACATGAATTATTGCATTTGACATGTGGCCAGAATTTGCTTTTTGATATCCTAATAACATAGTTGCCTAAGTTATATTTAAATGTTTTCGGAAAGCAAGGAAAAACTAATTTTTGCAAGCACGTTGGTATTTTTTTGATATTGCAACTGTAAGCCAAAAAGTGACATAGCAATTATGCTATGAAGCTAATATTTTGAGAAGATGTTCTTCTTTTGAGTGAGCTTTGCTTTGCTCACTCTGTTTGTTCACAGATTCTCACACGACAAAGACTGGAAAAATATTACTCTATTTTTGTCGCTATAACGAGACGCTACATTTTGACTTTGTAGTTGAATTCCTTAGACCCATAGTGAAAGAGTGGTGTTCGATAGTAAATATTTTCTTTATATGAAAGTAAAAATATGGGGCTCTAAATTCGCTGACCAAGCGCAGGCACGGCGAATGGGGGGAGCGCCGCGTCAAGGGGGTGTGTCCAGGCGTATTTTGCAATTTCGTGCCCAGCGCAAGTACTCCTCTGTCCCACCTCTGTCCCTCCTGCCGGCGCAAGTGACAAAGAGGGAGGAGAGAAGGCGTGAGTGGATTTTACACAGCCGAGTCAAATCTTCACCAATCAAATGAGCTCCTCTCCTCACCTTTAAAATGTTGGAATAAAGAAGCCTCTGTCCCATATCTGCATGATGTGTTAATGTTGCATTTTACTTTGCCGCTTCAGGCATGTTTTCTGCACCACTTACGTCTATATTAAGCACTACGAATATGAGTTAGCTGGCGAGCTAGGGCATCCGCGAATTATTACCATTAGTGAACTTGAATGGAATTTCAAAACAAAACTACGTCAGATCATTCAAACTTATGAAGTTGGAATGAAATACGACGTTGCTCATTTATTTCTTCTGCCTGCATCATTGGGAAGAGAAACGATGGATAGAGTGTTCCTATTATTACACCCTGTTGTTGCTTAAAATTTTGGGATTCACATGCATTGACAACAATGCAAGATACATTACACATTTATTTTCAATATGTGATCTTAACTCAGTATGAGATCATAGCAATCAGGCAGTATTCCTTTTCCCCAATAAAAACAACAAAACCTTACTGACAATAATAGTAGATTAAGCCGCTTGCACACTGGACGCGAAACAATTTTTTTGCACGACAGGTTACATTTAAAGTCAATGGAAAGACGCGTTGACTTTGAATGATATAAGTCGTGCAAAAAATTTGTTTCGCGTCCAGTGTGCAAGCTGCTTTACTGAGCATAAAACGCAAGCATTACATGCACTCCCTAATGCCGAGGCAGTTTGTGGTTGGCTGAGAGATGTGAAGTCATTAGCTTGCATCGCAGATTCAGCTGCTTTGATTAAGCCATGTTGAGTTTCTATTACGCGTGCCAACCGCCCTAGATCTGACATCAGGACAATCGATATAGACACAATAATTTATGTCCTGATTTAGATAGTTTCATTAAATAGTGGTTGCTGTAATTATTTATTGAATTGAAATGTCCCTGACATTCTGGAAACCTGCCTGTGAGGTTTCGGTAACGTGAGCGCACTGTGTGCTGGTCAGCCAAATTACCACTGCACAGAAAGTAAACCAGGTTGGAGCAGACGAGCTCTCTGCACACTTTCGAAGGAGGCTTTATTCACGAAATCGTCACTGCGTGATGATGAATATGTGACATCTCCCCCTACTACACTGCCACACCCATTTCGGCGCACATCCGTCTACCATATTCCCAAAGTGGCTGTGCACAGTGTTGCACCACACAAAATTACCACTGCGTGGGCTGCACCACCCTGTGGTGTACCAAGAAATTAGAGCCCATTGACTCTACTATCCATTTGTAGTTTATTATTGTATTCTTGAATGTTCCTGCACAAGTGGGAACCAACCTAAACAGGAAAGTCAGTTTAAATGCAGAATAAAATCTGTGCAAGCTGGGTCACGGTAGGATTTCCAAAAATGCTTTGATTCCATAATCCATCCATCCACTATCTAAACCGTTTCTTTCTCAAGAGGGTCACAGGGCAGCTGGAGCCAATCCAAACTGACTACAGGTAAAAGGCAGGAACTCACCCTAAACAGCTCGCCAATCCGTCACAGACACCATTCACTTGTGAGAGTGATACTCATACCTCTGGTCCCTGATTCCACTATACCACCTGGAAATCCCATGGTGAAGTAATTATACAGGACCAGACTCAGGCAGATGGTCGGCCAAAACACAGCAAACCTTATTATTTTTTAAGCAGTAGCCTTAATAAATCAGTGCATTCGCACATGGGCTTAAAGGCAAGGGAACCCGAGTTGCCTGATGAAAAATGTAAGAAAATGAAGACTCATGAGCACAGGTCTGACAGAATTTATTTTAAAAGTTTTTATGCTCTTTACCATTTATGTGTCAACATTTTGAATGAAAGGAACTTCTCTACTTTTCTAAACTGACTTATATTTTTCTGATCATATAGCCTTCAGCGGTCTCATTTATTTTACTTGCAAGAATTGCACTCAGTTACAAAGCCACCAGACTGTGCTTCACTGATTCATTTCACAAATCATACCAAAATACACTATAGTTGCTATGAAACTGGAGTTGGGACCTGGAGCCTAGAGGTTAATTTTTCCTGTAGGCCTTATTTATAAGAGATTATTTCTCTTAATACCCCATTGTAATTCAGCTCTAAACTGTGGGGTGTTTCATTGCACCATACAGTAGTTCTTCAACTGGGGATGCAACTGGGAACACTTGAATTTAATACTTTATCCGAATTCACTAAAGCAATTATATTAAAGTGTCATGCATGCATGTCTCCCTTGAAGAAACAGAACCACAGCATACACATGCTCAGTAGAATCTTAGTGAGGTTTGTTTGAAACGTCAAACATTTAGAACTGCTCTTAAAATGCTTTGTTCGTGCATAGAAAAGTGATTATGAATAAGGATTCTACCATCCCTTTGTTTTCATGGGATGAAGAAGCTCTCCAGTAATGCCCGTAACCTCCCCCCATGCCCCCCACCTCCAGCACCATAAACTGTTCGTCCCTAGAAAGTCTGCACCTTTCACCCCACAAGGGGCATCCCTGATCATGCAGTTTGCTTTGTCAGGTGAACAATGTGGCAGTCAAAGTTTTTCAGAGCAGGAAAAAAATTGCTCTCGACCAGATGCAATGAAAAACTTGCAACTGTGATTCATCTGTCCCTTATCGAGACTGCAAAACATCGACAAAGTCTTCTGTTTTTTTTTTTTTTCAAAGCCGCAAACGGCTTTGTCTGACTTTAACAACAAAAAAAAGCAAAAGGGGGTGTTCATTTGAAGTATGACTCAAGCATCGACTGCACTGGGTATACAGCACCATGCAAATATGTGGAGAAATAGCTTCGATCCTGGAATATGCCACCATGACATAAATCCACACAAGGAAAAAGAAAGGATAGCTGCTCAATTTCCACAGTACCCCAAGCAGTGACGCGACATCGGTGCAGAATCCTTGGCAATGCCAGCGCAGCCGCCATATGTCATCGGCTTTGACGTTCTTCCAGCTCATTGCCCCTGGGCTGGAGAGGTTTGCCGCACTTCAACGGTTCACAATAAATGACTCGCCCGCACACTTTCCAGTGCTGAACAGCATGGGCTTTCTATCTTCACCGACAGCCACGGTTTATCTATAAACTCAGTTCCATCAGATTTGGGACAGTATGTAAAATGCAAATAAATCAGAAAAACTGATTTTTCAATTCTCTTTTACATGCATCGAGTTGAAAACAGCACAAACAAAAATGTTTACAGGGACTGTTTGCCAATACTCATCAATACTTTGTTCCAAAGTCCATGTAAGTAAGTAGCATAAAAACTGTAATTGAGAATATTTTACCATAGCAGCTCTAGATATTCATGTACAACCCCAACAAAAAAGTCAGGTCCATAAGGAAACGCACATAAAAACAGAAAGCATTTATTTGTAAATTTACTTAAACTTGAATTCCATTGCAGACAGTATGAAGGTGAAATATGTAATGACAGGAAAGTCAAATAAATTTTATTTGTAAATATACGTACATCCATTCCTGCCATTCAGACCCATTACCAATTTTTTTTTAATTTTGGAACTGGGGCAGGTTAGGACAAGTAATGAGGCAAAAAATATATATAAATGACTTGATTTGAAACATATGACCTCAGCAGATGATTGTCATCTTGATTTTGCACAAAAGCAGCATTCAGGAAAAATGGAGCATCCTGGAGCATGGATGGGTTGAGGATCACCAATTTGCCCACGGATGTGCGAGAAAATCATTGACATGTTTAAAAACAATGTTCGTCAAAAGAAAACAAGGAAGTGATTTGGATATTCCATTCTCTATGATGCAAAAAAATAATCAAAAGATGTTGGTGTTATGATTCTGCCTCATGTGTGTTGTCTTGTGCTTATTTGTGCTTGTGCCTTACTTTCGTTTTATTTTTCAGCTTTGATTTCTGCCGTCTGATGATCCACTCCCTCTCTGCCTACTCCAGTGATGTCGCGTGACTGCCTTCAGCATGCCTGCGTCTCGTTGTCCAATCACGTTTCCTCGTTCGGTATTGGCTCTGGTATTTCACTCATTGCTTCCACCTGTGTTTAATTCTGGGTCTCGCGAAACTCTGAGTGAATGCATTCTCTGATAGGATAATTACGAACCCTTACGAACCAGCACTTATTCGAGGGTGATTTTAAATATTTCGTCACATAGTATTAACCTTAATTAACTCATTAGCGAGTGCTAGTGTTCCTAGCTTTAGTAATTCCTGCCTAAGCTGTTCCTGATTAACTGCGTTTTAAGCTGTGCTTTACTTCGCTCCTGTCGTGGAGCTTTTCACTCATCACGTTTAGATTACCTTAATCTAAACTGTATAGTTTGATTGATGGTCCCAGCATGTTCTCGAGTCATTATTGCTTACCCGGTTCTGGTGTGATTGTTTATTAATCCCATGTGTTTCTGTTTCCAGTTGAGATTGCATTCCGAGTCCCCACATCCTCTCGTGACTATATATGTGGCAGAAATGGGAGGGGCCATCAGACGGAACCTTGTTTGACTCTGCTCTGCATGGTGAAATCGCAGCTCTTTGTGCCTTCCGAGTATTTCCTTTGTTTGATTCCCGAGTCTTGTATTTTGCTGCGCCCACGTCTTTTCTGCCCTTTGTTTAAGTCTCCCAGTCTGTCCGTCAGCCTAGTTAGGTTCAGTTTTTGTTTTTCTAGTTTATCCACTCTCGGAGTGAGTATTTCGGTTTCCCCCTGCCTTTGGCAGTGTACCTTAGTTTTCCTATTTGTTCAGTGCATGTGCACGGTGTTTTATTTCTGGCGAGTCTGCCAATTTTCTCCTAGTGTTTTGTGTTTCAATATTCACTTCAGTTCCTGCATCTGGTGTTCCCCTGACCTCTTCTTAACAGAGGTTCCGTCTCATGAACACCAGCAGGATGGATTCACACGATGCCGAGCTCTAGTGGCAGCGGCAGCAGATCCAACATCTGACTGCTGCCATGGCAGCGCAGCAGACCATTGCTACTGGGAGCATGGGGTTTTTCGACCGCACCAGGCATGGTACTGCCGCCGGAAGGGAGTTGACCCGGATCTGGCAGGGAAGCCGCTCGGTGGCAGAATCGAGTTCCAGACCCTCGCTACCATTTCCCAGTGGAATTCTGAGATGCTTCAAGATGTATTTATGGAAGGGCAAGCTGATGGCATCAAAGACCACCTCATCTTCCATGAGTTACCCAAGACTCCTGAGGCTGTGGCGGATCTTGCCATCTGGATTGACAACCACCTGGAGGGGACTGCCACTCGCTTGGGGCGACGTCGGCCAGCTCTCCCCAACAACTGCCAGGAGGAGACTGCCACTCCATGGGGCGATGTCGTCCAGCTCCCTCTGACTCCTCCAAGGCTCCTGTCACCCGGTCCCCGTCACCAGCTCCTCGCAGTCGAGCATCCACTCAAGCCCACCAACCCGCGCCAGAGCCTAGGCAGATGGGACGCAGTCACCTAACTAAGGAGGAGAGGGATCACCACATGTGGTCCATGGCCTGCCTCTACTGTGGTCAGCAGGGGCATTTTGCTACCAACTGCCCAGAGAAGAGCCAACACCCCCTAGTGACCGGTGAAGCAGTAGTGGGCACCTCTCGACCCGAAGCTTCCTCTAACCGCCGAACCTGCATTCCAGTGACCCTCTCCTAGGGCAACCAGAGCCGCCGTACCTCTGCCTTAGTGGATTCTGGAGTGAAGGGGAACTTCCTGGATGCCGAAGCCAATACCTCCTGGGATGTTTCTCTCCCCCCCACTGGCGCGACCTCTGACCGTCTTTGGCCTCGGGGGCCAAAGACTGGCTCAGATTCCACACCAAACGGCTCCAGTCCAGCTGCTGGTCCCCGGTGGTTCTGGGACACCCCTGGCTCTGCAAGCATGGCCCGGTCTTGGCCTGGTCCACTCACGAGGTTCATGAGTGGAGTTCCTCCTGTTCTGCTCGCTGTCTTCGCCATGTGGCGTCACCTGTGCCTGGGTCTCAGGTGTCTTCCGAGCCAGTGCCTGATCTCTCCATACCATGACCTGGGTGCGGTATTCAGCAAATCTAGGGAGGTGTCTCTGCCACCTCACCGGCCCTATGATTGCGAGATTGACCTCCTGCCAGGATCAGTGCAGCCCCAGAGGCGGGTCTTCTCACTGTCTCAGCCTGAGAGAGTCGCTATGGAGAAGTACCTCCAGGAGTCTCTCGCGGCTGGGATAATTTGGCCCTCCACATCGCCAGCAGGAGCCGGGTTCTTCTTCATGGCAAAGAAGGATGGGTCGCTCCAGCCCTGCATCGACTACAGAGGGCTGAACAAGATGACGGTCAGGAACCGTTATCCCTTACCGCTCATGTCGTCTGCCTTCGACATCATCCAAGGGGCCCAGGTGTTTACCAAGCTGGACCTGCGGAACACCTAACGCCTGGTGAGGATACGTGAGGGGGATGAGTGGAAGACTGCCTTTAACAGTGGTTACTGGAAATACCTGGTAGTTCTCTTTGGCCTCACCAATACGCCTACAGCGTTCCAGCAGTTGGTGAACGATGTCCTGGGGAACATGATCGGTTAGTCCGTTTATGTCTACCTGGACGACATCCTCATCTTCTCACGCACCTGGGAGTGCACATTCGGCATGTGCTCCTGAAACGCTTGTTGGAGAACCGCCTTTTCGTGAAGGTCGAAGGTGCTCAAAGCCTACTCAATTTACGTGACCTCGGAATTATTCTCATGGCCATTTCAACCATATTACCACTTACAAATACCTTGTCAACATGATATCTCAAGAACGGTTTGACCGATTCCATTCATCTTTGGTGTCAAGGTGTATTAGGGTCAGGGGAAATAGTATTCAGCTCCATCAGTCCATCCGTCTAGCTATCCGTCCGTCACCTCCCGTCTGTTGTGAACACAAAATCTCAATAACGCTTTGACAAATTTTATTCATCTTTGGTTTCAATTTCTATTTGTGTGATATGTTGACCTCGGTTGATTTTCATCACCTGGCGGGGGACATGGCCACGTTTAGTGGCAAAACTTGTTAATTAAGCTGTTAAAGCTTTCAACTGTTAATGGTCTTTCTTGGCTTGAACCCCGGAATTGCTGCTTGCGGCTATATTTATTATTATCATCATTATTATTATTATTATGTATTCATCTTTTACGTCTGTAACAGTCAATAACATTTTCGCATTAAGGTCAAGTGAATAATTTTTCAGCCCTGTGTTAGAAAACACTTTTACCCCCGTGCCTTCGCAACTGAAATCTAAACCAGTTTAGAATTTACCATCCTGGGTGGCTGCCAGATTTAGCCAGAATTTCGTGTTGGGGATTTGGTGAGGTTCAAAATCATGACCTTTACAAGTGTTAGGAAAGCAAGTAACAGAAAGATGCTGGAAGCGCATTAGTTTCCCAATTTCGTGTCCCTGCTTACAAATCACTGAAGTCGTTGTTCAGGTCACAGCTGCAGAAGCACTTTTATATCAGGGATAAAAGGACTCGGCTCCCGCAATTTTGCCATTGCTTGTTGTCACCAAGACAGCAGGCTGACCTCAAGTGCAGCAGTGCTGTAATCTCATAAGATGGCTCTTGACTCAGAATTTTGAGTTTAATAATTCAAACTTGGAGGGCGAACCATGTTTCCACCCCATGGTATTATTAATTAAATCTTTTGCTCGGTAAAAAATGGAATCCGATCTCTGTTCCATTTCGATGGCAATTTCTGCATCCATCCTTTCCTCTTCCTCTCTCACCCCCTCCACAACTTTCCTGAACAATTAATTTTCTTAATGAACGATTATGAGTTTCAGGAACTCATTTTATGAGTGATCATCATTAAACGTGTTTCAATTAAGCACTGTACAACACCCAAATTTGGCTGTTGGAAGCAATATCTCATAATTTTCTCGGTCATTAATTCTTCTGTCTTGCTGTAGTACATTCTTTTGAAAACTCTTTTTTAATAAGAGGCAGCGTCCTAACACATCTACGTTACACCATTCAAACAGGTGCGTCCATTTTGTTATTTCAATCTGTGTTCAGAAGCTATATTATTTTGCTAGCAGCTTGCTAATGTAATGGAAACTCAGAGACTGACTGAAATAGGTCATTTGTTGTATGACTTCTTGTAAAAGGGAGTTCAGCCATAATGTGCATGCTTTTCTGTTTCAATCAGGTTATGTAATTTAATGGTTCTTCGGAGTAAATATTATCCAAAATATAATTGCATGGTGGCAGTGGTATGTACTTTACACAGTGCAGTTTGATTGCAAATAAAATATTTATTGTTATACACCAGTACATGTTGAGGAGGTTGGACATTCAATTTAAAGTAACCCAGAAGAAAACTTTCTCAGGGCAGGGGTACTATATCATAAATTGGCAAACAAATTAGTTTAACAGAAACCACACTCTACTCCTCACAGGCTTGCAAAGCAGGATTATACTCAAGCTTGTTAGAGAGCAGGTCAGCTCCAAAGCCTTTGTTCAATTGCAACAAAATAGCCCCTATCCACAGAACTCAGAGTAAGAACACAGATCTCAGACCATTTTGCAGCCAACCAGACACAGAAATAGATAAACAAATCGTTCAGTGAACACACAAACCTTACAAGCATATAATCCTTCTGAGCCTGTACTAGTGGGTCACCACTACTCAACTATCACGGATATTTACAGCTGAGGGCAGAAAAGAACTGATTGACTTTAAAAAAGGGTAACATATCTCTGATAGTGAATAAAACATTGAGAGCTTGTTACCAAGTGACTACCGCTATCCCACAGAATACAGAAGGACACTTCTGAATTGTGCTAACGTTCAATGCCCAATTAATTAGATCAGTCTTTCGCACACTGCCCGAGGAGCGACTTGATGCCTCTGTTTATTCCGTATCACCCGGGTGCACAGAGCACCATCCCCCCTGACTGTGGGGTAACAAACTAATCAAGTCAGAGAAGTGGCAGTGGCAGCATATAATATCATTAGAAAGGGAAAAATAACTCTTGGCGCCCTGGAAATAATGCTGACTTTATTGGTAGGGCTGATCTGGAAACCGCTATCAAGTAATCAATAGCATGTGTCAGAGAAATTTTGGGTTTTATGCAAACTCTGTATTTCACTGAGGTGGAGAAGAGATATGTGACTTGGTATTGAAAATGGGAGAATTGAATGATGGGACATGTTTCAGCTCTATATGTGCAGTGCCTGTAAATGCATTCGTATGGCATCACATTACCGTTACCAAGCTGATGTCGACATCTATTCCAAGCAATTTACTAATGATTAGACCAGTGTTTTTCAACTCCTGAAAACCTACAGGCCTACACATTTATCTGCCACCTCAGCAACAGAATGATTCAGTTAATCAACAAATCTTAAATCAGCAATCTCCAGGTTAGTTGAGTTAGGTTTGAAAAACTAGAGCTGGTACAATCATAAACTAGAAAAGCACTTAGAGAGCGTAGACCTCCGCCAAGCACAACATTTCCCTCCATATTGTGACTTCCACCGTAGATATTAGTCTTACATTTATTTTATCTTCATTTTTAGATTCCTTGACCACGAAAACATGGCAAATTGATTCAGAATGCTATATCAATATTAGTTCCACAGCGTCTTGGCTGTTTAAAGATGTCTGTTGCATGTTTCTAGCTTCATTTGTTTATTTTTTCTTATGATGCAACATTTCCCCTCATGTTGTGATTTACACATAAATATTAGTCCTATATTCATTTCATCTATTTTTTTAAGATTCTCTGACCAAGAAAACATACCATTAGCAACTGAATTCATAATGATATCAATATTAGTTCAGTAGTTATTCACGAAAATCAAATTTTCCGTAATGGTGGTTTTCTTCTGGATCTAGTTCCCTGGCTTTTGAAGACAAGTAAATACGGTGACACCTTCCTAATTCTGCAATATCTTGGCTATATAATGGTGTTTGTCGCATGTCTGTAGCTTCATTTGTTCTCTTCCTATAATGAAAGTTCCAAAGGTCCCCTACTTTCGTATTCTGGATCATAGTGTCCGGAATTATTCCATTTTCAGGATAAGTCTTTGACATATTGTAGAACATGTTCTAAACTTGTCCTGTATATTTTTCCCAAGTGCCCTGACCATTTTTGGTGGAGTTACATGCGTAAATGTCCAAAATGGCCCTATCTCCCAATGTTAAAGAATCCTTTAAAAAATTCCTGGATCCAGACTGAGATCCGGATCACTTCCAAAATCTAATAATTTCTTCCTTATACCAATCTGTACAATCCCTGAAAATTTCATCAAAATCTGTCCATAACTTTTTGAGTTACTTTGGAAACCAACAGACAAACAAACAAACAATCAAACAAACAAACCCAGGCAAAAACATAACCTCCTTGGCGGAGGTAATGATACTTCGGCTACCTTTTGAGTTTAGAAACACTGTTAAAGAGGACTAGATGGGGAAAAAAATTTAATGTTAATGACAAAGAGACAATTATTTAATATGACAAATTGATGTTCATAATTACCTTAAGCAACATGGACAAAATATTAAATATTTTACTTTTATTTTCAAGGATCAGGCAATTTTATGAGACAAAATTTTCCCACAATGTAATATTATTTTTCTGTATAGTTTCATAGCAGCTTTTTCTGTTTGGTAAGCTTATTCTTAATTGATACGTGAATGATAAATAACTTTATAAAGGTATTGTTTTTGTAATGTCCAGGTAGATCAATAAACCCAGCAACCACTGAACTGTAAAACACTGCTTTTTATTCGAAAGTTTAATGTCTGAAGGCAGCGCTTCTAAAATTTTGGGCACATAATTCAATTAACCAAGAGACTGATGATTAGGATTAGCTGTTGAGCTGAATCATGGCATTGCTGTGCTGGAACACAAATATGTAGGGCTGTGGGATTGAACTGGAATTGAGAAACAATGGATCCTATCTTATGACCCAAATCAGCAGTGCTAACTGAGGGAAAGGGCCTTGCTCAAGGGCCCAACAGCTGCACTCAGATTTTTGTAACTGAAACAAAGGGTGCATCTAGATTCTCTTGCTTGTAGCTCTTCGCTCCTGTATCCTCCATTGAACTGGAAGTTTTTCCGGATTGGCCAGCTTGCTTGCCATCGCAAAGTGCTTATTTCTGCAGAGAGCAGAGATATGCAAGGAGGGAGGGAGCTCTGAGGTGCTATCGGCAAGGACAGGTTATGAGTCAGGTTGTCCCAGAACATTTCAGCTGAAAGCTATGACATCATTTGGTAATGACAAATGCAGTAAAAAAGGATGCAACAGATAAAACAGCTCTTTAGGATTGTATCACTTTAAAAACCCCTTAAGCCCTGAGCCTCCTTTTCGAAAATGGCAAGCTGACAAAGAAATGAGTATATCTTGGCGATTGCTTGGTCCATTTGAATAATCTTGGTATCATAATAAAGGTAAAACCATTTGGGATTTCAGCTCTGGTGTAGAAATCACTATATATGTCACTGAGTCAGAGCCAATGGAGATGGAACACAGTGTAAATGAAAGATCTCATTTTGCACCTAACAAAGTTTTACCTCGATCCCTGGTAAAATTTGTTGAGTTGCAGCTTAAAAGTTCAAAAAAAATTACAGCACAGAATGTCATTATTATTTGTGCCAAAGTTTATTCTGATCAGGTCAATCAGAGCAAAATTAGAGAGGAATGTCAAAGTGGCTTCTCCATTTTGGAAATTTAGGTACCTTGTGTTCCATTTCAGATTTCTCAGATACCAAGCTGTAAAACCCATAAAATTTCACTTGTATATCACTACAGGCAGCCATTCCATCCAAATACAGCATTTTTTAATTTTTAGAATAAAAAAAAATGATTATTATTTCTGCCAGTTTTGTTGCATATACAATTTCCCATTCAAAGACAATACATACAATGAAAATTAAGTTTGACTCCACTGGAGCAGATTTATTAAAAAAAACTAAACAAATAAATAAAATGATAAATACAAAAGCAATGTGAAAAAATGTGAAATGTGAAAAAGAAAAGTAAGAATAACAAAAACCCCAGCGATTATTGTAGAAGGAAACTGCGATTATTTCAAAAAACAAGCCAAAAAAAAAAAAGGTACCCTGATCAGGAATCAAACCACAATATCCTTCGCAGCGCAGCATTTTATCCAATCGGCTGCGCCAATCGACAACAGTCTATGGTCAAATTGCCCATTGAACGAATGGGTAAAGAAAATACGTACTGTACTGTTGTAGTCTCAGTATTTGTGCGGAATACTGCAAAGATTCTGTCAGAAAACGACTTTGAAAATGAATATTTAGCGGATAATTATTCAGACAATACCTCAAACAAACTAGTTATGTGTTTATATTGTTGCGCTATTCAAGAACATGCAAATGTCCCATGGACTCAGTTTGACGCACTGGGAACGCAAGGCTGTAGCTCAGGCTAGGTTTCTGCAATTAAGGTGGTTTAGAGTTCGTTATAAACATCGGGACTCATAGAATCAAACTCCTGCTGGCAAAGTCTTACTGACAGCATCACAAGCCGATCGCAGAGAGGAAAATACATTGCAAGGAAGCTGAATGCTCAGCAGCTGAGATCTTTGAAGCAACGCCCTGGGAAAGAACATGCTAGGATACCAGCAGATGTTTGGTTATAACACAAACACATTGGGCTAACAATAGCAAGCACAGATTTCCCCCCGAGCAGTTTTTTATTTCAAAATATCAAAGGTAAGAATTTTTTTCTGTTCATCTCTGTAGACTGTAAAGAGTATGCCTGCTGTTCTTTCAATGTGGTGTTGGTTTAAAGTGACAGGGCTCATATCGTCAGATTCTGTGGACTTTCCTCTTTTATTTGAGGTATCGTTTTTATGCATAGCACTAATTCAGGAGAAATTCTGGCAATTCAGCGCTGATATGATTTTATCCTATATTCTGCTGCATGCTTATTCACTTGCTTGGTTCTTGAATTGTGTTCGGTTCAGGTAAAAATGGTTTACATGAGCTTTTGGCCGAGTTTCTTCGCGAAATGTGGATATGCCGCATGACAATGTCGTGATTTGGAAACCTGCTGTATTTATAATGCGTAACAACCGGCCACTGGTATCAAGGTGTAGGTAATGTCAGGGATCGAATAATTTTTTGGTTCAACAAAAAAGCAAGCAAAAGGGGAATCAATTACTTTTGTATATCATTGCTTTTCATTTATTCAGTCAAACACAAAGTAAGGAACTTGCCCATTATCTTTATTAAAAATAACATGAAAGATGTCCAGTGTTTCAATAAAATCATAAAATAGCATAAATACAGTATTCAATATTCAAATGATCGCATAAAGTGCATATGAAGCATGATACCCCCTTTCTTTGAACATACTAGAGTTAAGACTGGCCTGTGAATACGGCATAAAAACATTAGTCTCATACCATAATTGCCTAAGTCATATTTTTGCCAAATCGAGATATTGGCCGCCTGTTGTTTCATGTTGGCATTTTCTCCCCTTTTTTCTCAAAACTAAAAAAATCTAAAGAAAAATAAAATCCATTCTCTGGCAAAAAATATGTTTTTTCCTTTTTTTCTCAAAACCTAAAAAAAAAATTAAAAAGAGAAATAAAATCCATTCTCTAGAATAATAGAAAAATAATAATTAATAAAAAGTTAGTAAAAGAAAACCCTTAAAAATGAGATAGGCAACTATGGTATGAGGCTAATAAAAACTAAAAGGAAATAAAACAAATCAGACCTGAATTGATGCCTCCAAAAAAAAATTTCACAATGATGAAGGTATCTGCATTTTTAGTTTGTCGATTATTAATTCATTTTGGCACATAACAAACACTTATGAGAAGGGTAAATTTGAAAATTTTAATATGTAAATGTACATGTCCCTAAACAGACATTTAGCACACTGAATGTGCTTTTTGCTCACTCCCCTTTTCTGCTTTCCAGGCACTTGGTGAAGGTGTTATGTTACTTCCATCGTAACCAGACAAACTATGTCAAGTTATTATAACAGCTTATAATGACTAATAAACGACGATTTGTGGATGTGCGAGAGAGAGGTACACAGGAGGTAGTTGATTTTGTCTGATGATCTAACAGATAGGAATCAATTACTGGAGGACTTCAATATTTTATGAAAAACACGCAAATCAACTTAAGCCAGGGTTAAAATTTTGGCTCCCCAATGACGTTTCTTGTGTTGAAAAGCATGCGGCAGTTAGCCTGAATTTCACACAATGATGATTAAATATTACAATTAGTCAGTGGTTTACATGTGTGCTAATCCCTACTGATTACACTGAAACAGATCCAGCTGAGGACCGCCGTCAGAAACAAACATCGCTTCAGGCGATACTTCAGAGGAAATGATATCTCATTTCTCTATGAAACATATAGTATTTCCTCATATCATGTGTCCTCTCTGCTGTTTCCTTGCGTCTCTCCATGCATCCTTAGTGGGAGGGACCAAGAGGCAAGAAAATTATGCCTCAGCTGCTAGGCCGAGGGGACTCAAGGTAATGCAGAATGAACAGGTGTGCGTGCAGGATTTCATTGCAACCGTGCATTTGCACACTTGATTATCCTAATCAGCTCCTTGAGTTTTTGCTGAAGACCTTGATGAACAGAATCAGGTGTGCAGCTGCATGGTTGGGATGAAAGGCTGCAAAAATACTGGCTCTTTTTGGTTAATAGTGAGTGGCCTTTTGCTGGGCCTTGTGCTACAACCAGCTGCTGGAAATACTGTAATATTGCATCTGCACTATACATGCCACACAGCCCTTACAAATATATACTGCATCAAAAGTTATGGATTTTTTTTTTTCCACCTCAGGGATTACTAGAAACATTTTCATTCTGGGACATGATAGTCTCTGGCACTGTTGGGCCTGTTTTGTATGTGAGATTCTCCATTTGACTGAAGCTCCAGTTGGACAAGCTGCTGTGTTTCAAATAGTTTAAGGGACATTTCAGCTTCCATGTGCTACACCGTCACCAGACCTCATTTTAGACAGCTAAAAAATTAAAATATGTTGCCCACAAAAAAACCCCCACTGTTGCTTTGATGGACTAGATTCAGGTACCTCTTATGAATGTAAATGAGGGTAATTTAATATGGAGGGATGAAGAATTAAATCTCCTGGTCTGTTTCCAGACATCCTTAAAAAAAAAAAAAAGATAAAATAAAGCTGGCCAAAGCGATAAGACTCAGGGCAGATAAAACAAGGAATGAACTGACCATGCAAAGGCACTAGAGAAATCTAATTCTAAAAATCTAAAAAAACTGACTACATATTTGGCATTCCCGCAGCGCACTTCACAATGATAGAGAGCATCATATCTTTTCAAAAAGGCAAACAAAGGCAAGGAAATGCTAATTGTTTATAATTCTCTGGTGGGAAGCTTTGGCATGAAGACAAATTATCATCTGCTTTTGAAATTGACCTTACTTTGTTTGACTTTGTCAGCAAAGTTAACCTCCATTCCATTTTATACGCAGTCTTGATTTATGAGCAGATATGGCATTAAATAGGATTTTCTCCCACAGTGTAAGGGAAAATGCCCTGGATAAAATTCTGCAGTTAATCCACTTTTCAGTATTGGATAACGCACCAGCAACGTTCCTCAATTTCCCTTAAGTGCTACGAAGTCAAACGCTCAGCTTGGGCATACACTCTCAATAAAAACCTCAATAAATGTTTACTTCGCTACACGTTTGTTTATGTATTGCTATTGACTTTTGCAAATACATGAAAAATATTGATTATGGTCAAAAGACAGTAAAACTGTAATGGTAGATTGACATCACAGGATAATATGCAGTCTTTTAGATATTCTTTCAGAGAAGAAATGAAGAATGCAGTCAATCCTGAATGATAATCAGTCTAACTGCTGAAGCTATACTGCAAACAGCAATGTTCTGAACCTACACAAGTAACACTGAGTTACATAAATCTTGACTTGGGTAAACTGTTTCGGAGAGACTGAAAAATCAATACGGAGGTGGGGAACAATTGCTCTAAGGTAGTACAAGCTTAGAAAAGACAAGTCGAGACTTGGAGGGGCTCAAAGCAACATTTCGGTGTGTTTTATGCCAATGTTCTCCGGTGCTTGACAGCATCTCTATGTATATCAGTAATGCTTAACTTCTGGCCTATAATATCAACAGTGCAGTATTCAGAGCAGAGGTTCCGCAAATAACATTACTCAAACACTGTGAGTGCCTAATACGAGTACAAAATGTTTATACAGCATTCACTCAGCAAAAGACTGGGCTTTAACTCATTTTTAGAGTCCACTGATGATGGAGCCAAAGTAATGGTTGGAAAGAGAAGCTTGTTTCCTCAACATGTCCTAAAATCTCATCCCTTCCCCCAGGATGATCCACAAATGCTGCACCGATGACGATATGAGCCCTGTCACTTTAAACCAACACCATGATTTGCTATCATGCCCTGAGTGCTTCCATTGTTGGTTTCCCCGCAATCCAACTGTCCTCATTAGTTACGGTTTCATTTCATTCATTGATTTTCATTATTTAGTTACTGCCTCGTTCCATTCCCCTCCCTCCTTGTTTCACACCCCATGCCTTAATGGGTATTTTCCATTTTTTTGATTGTCATCTTCTTGATTTAAGAATCTGCTCTTCGTCCTTCCAGATTGTTGCCTTTTGACCTCAATCTTCAGTGTATATCTACCACAAAAGCAAGTATCTATTCATCCGCAGCTATCCTCTCAGGCTCCGGTACTTGGAGAGTGGCATCTTCCTGGTTCATCTGCACTCTAGTTCTAGGGTGTGCACCTGCCCGTGTGCCCTGGTCCTTCCAGCTTGCCGTCTTGGTACTGACCCCTGACCAGACCCTTCAGCTTTCTCTGGCGATCCATCTTTTCATTCCTGGCTGCTTGTGCCTGACCATGGACCATCTGCTCTGAAAGCGTTTTTTTGTTGAAGTTCCGTTTTGTTAATAAAGGCCAACTTTTGGTGTTATGTGTTCTCCACTTGGCTTTCTTTTGTGACAAGTGGCAGTGAGAATATTAGTCTTCAACAAGAATATAATTTAGATGCAGTACTTTAGTACACACACTGTTTCTTTTTTGTTTTCAGTATATTCAGTATATTCAGTGCATTATCTAATTATCTAATTGCCTCAGGAATGAAAGAAAAATTACATTTTCAACATAGCAATTGCTTTCTGTGGAAAATTTACAGAAAGCATATACTGTATTTTCTGACAGAAACTTTCAGTAGCTCATTCATTTATAATTGATGATGAACTTTTTAAGCAGTCCGAGGAATCCAATGCTTGGAATGCTTGCTGAATTTGCGGGATGTTCTATAAATGGATGGACTTTAAATGGATACCAAATGTCCATCTCTTCATTTTCTACATTTGTACAAGAATACATGTAGTATGGAAAGGAGATGTTATATTTACTAACTTTTTGATTTGCAGAAAGTAAAGGCCCTGAAAAATGGCCTCCATTCAATTGTCTCCATTCATACTTTGCAAGAGTTCCAAATTTGAAGGCCATTTATTCAATGATTCCACAATGGAATTTTTTTTTATATTCAGTGTTTATCATAGATTACACGTAGTATGGCAAGCAAGTGCTTTTTTTCACAATTTTTTGATTTTCAGGAATTACAGACCCTGATAGTGGCCCCTCATTCAATTGTCTCTTTTCGCACATAGCAACAGTTCCGAATTTGATGGCCATTTATTTAATAATTCCTTTGTAGAATCTCTGCATATTCGGTCAATTTATTAGAGAGTGCATGTTGTATGGTCAGCAATTCTTTTTTTTTTTTTTATTTGCACGAATTATAAGTACTGAAACATGCCTCCCCATTCAGTTGTCTGCATTTGCACATTGCATAGTGCAAAATTTGATGGCTATTTATTTCAAAATTCCACCAGGAAATCTCTTCATATTCAGTGACCTTATGCAAGGATACATTAATGGTGGTATTCAATTATTACTTTTCACAAGCTTTTTGATTTGGAGGAATGACACTCCCTGCTTCATGCTTAATTGCTCTCTACGTTTGTGACCACGCCCCTGGCTTGCTCTCTGCCTGCCTGCTCACCTGCTGTGGGTGCCCTTAATTGGTTCCTAGTGTTTTTTTTACTAATTTAAGATAATTTTACTGTTTTGCTAATTTTTTTTCCTTTTTCCCTCAGTGTCCTGGTTCCCCTTTGTGTCTCCTGACTCCTCTGATCAATGGTTTCTCCCCGTCCTCTGTCTCTCTTAGATTTTTTTTCCTATTATGTGCCTATATTCCTCTGTGCCTTTTTTTAATCTTTTTTTTTCCTATTATGGCCTTATTTTATTCCCCTCCTCCTTCATATGTCTCACTCCCATTCCTCACTTGCAGCTTGTTATCCCTGTCTTTTTTCGTTCTATCCTGGACAATCGTCTTTGAAGTCTTGTCTGATACTTTCTATATGTATCTACCGACCACCTGTGACTGTTTGTGTTCCATGTGTAGTTCCTTTCAGTAATAGTTCCTAAAAATCATTTTTTTTGGGTATCTGCTAGTGGTTCCTCTCCGAGTCCCTGTCATTACTATCCAGTTCAGGTCAACATTCCATAGTAGGAGCTATAGCCTGACTGAGATGAAATGCAGTTTGATCAACTTTGTTATTCTCTGATGCTTTCACATCAGTGCCAGCCCCTTACCCTGGGGTCGGCCTAGCGGTATTTTGCTTGAGTGGTAACCAAAGAGTTGCTCGTTCAAGCTCCCAGTAGGGCTTGGAATTTTCAAATGATCTGAAGAGATGAACTTGGGAAGAATGCTGATGTTGGGCCTCTGAGCAAGGCCATTAACCCCAAATTTGCTGTATGTTTCTGCCCAGTTTCTCTCTGCTCCTCCTTAGTTATAACTTCTATCTGGAATTGCTCCCAGGGCGTCCTTGAAACAGAGAAACATGTTCTCAATGGGATACCCTGGTTAAATAAAAGGTTGAAAAAAGATCCTCTGATCAACTGAGTTTAAATGTCTTCCACAAGAATAACTAGCAAAAAACGGGAAAAAAAAGTTGGAACTCCAGCAGCCTGATACATCTTAAAAAAGGTATTGAGAGCTGGCTTTTTTATGGTAAGTAGTTGGAATTCACTTGCTTCATCTTCATTTTTCAAAATTGCCACCGTCTCATTTATTTAGATTTAGGTTTGTTCATGAACCAATATGCTTTTTTCATTTGCTATTTGCTATTTTATATTATATTTATATTATAATTGCTTTGCTATTTCACTTGTTCTCATAGTTTAATTGCTCATTATGGTTCTGAAAATATTTGTTTCTCCGCAACAGATACTGAAATGAGTAGTTTGTTTACTGACTTGTGCGAAGAATAGTTTTAGCATGTAGGCTCAGAACATGATGAGCTGCAACTTTTCATTTCATTCATAAAGTACGATGTATATGATTAAGGTGTTTGTGCTGCGATACATTGTGTGCGTACCCATGAGTTTGTATCGCTCAGCTTTTCGAATAATTAGGTTACACAGTTTTCAGTTGTAATAGAAAGAGAAAAACATCTCCATCTGCAAAATAAAATGAGGCTCGCGTAACCACCACGTAACCCCTCCATAAAGACCAATATAATTGGATTTCACCCTTGCATTCAATTCATTTAAATTGATTTCCTACTTGCTTGAAGGTCTGAGTTCATGAAAGCATTTTTCACCATCCCACATTATCATTGTCACATTGCTAGCACCAGAATGCTGGCGGTAATTCGAAATGAAACGATAAATAGCAATGTGAGTGCACATTAGGTTTCTTAGTGAAAATTGCATTCAGGCAGTTAAAAGGAATTGGAGACAATAAAAAGGAGGTTTTGCAAGGGGTGCAATAGTGCATGGATTATAAAGTTCATTTTTTTAAATGACATGCAGTACAGTGAATTGCCCAATGTAAGCTTTTTAAATTTTCCAATTTTACAACATTGGGGGCATGAACAGATCACATTTCAACGTCGGTGACATTTTAATGGAATTGGTTTTCTGAGCTTAAAGCCAAATGACAACTGTGGGTTGATCCCTCTCTCACATTTGCTGTTATTTGACTGAAGATTTTTTTATTTTTTTACGTGACACGGGCCAAGTCCCCCAGGCACAATATTTGGTAGGGGGACTTGTTCAGGGACCCAAGATCAGCTCTTGGGCTTGAACCATCAACTCTCTGAGTCCCAGTGTAAGGGTTTGGGTCTCCCCTGTCTCATTCTTTCACCTTCACCTTAACGGGCAACAGGTGCAGCCCCCGTTAACGTGGAGGTGATTGCAGAGTATAAAGGGCTGGCAGCTGCCAGTCCCTTTGCTTCTGCATTTTACTGTTTGGTGATCTGTACTGCTCGCTAAAGGCCCTGTCGCACAGCGAAAATGCATAAAAATGCATAAAATCTAGGTTGTACGCGATTGTGCACGGAAAATGCGTGAAATGAGTAAATTATTAGTGGAGTCTGCGAAAGTCATAAGTATTTTATGCGTCGAAAGTGGGGGCGGGGGTGGGCTTGCGCGCTCGTACGCGAAAATTGTTTTGAACTGCACAAAAATTTAAGGCCCTGTCACACAGCCCAAAACTGATGGATCACGTATGGAAAACGCACTTAGCTGCTAAGTGCGTGCATGTTAGTGAAAAAATATTCCCAGATTTGGGCGTATGCGTCGAAAAGAAACTGATAAATAGCACATGTTCCACTAATAAATCATGCACACATCACTTAAAAATCACGAATAGAACGCGTACTTCGACGAACAAGCCAACAAACCACGTGCTATACTGTGGTGTTCCTTATCTAGCCTGTAGGTGAAGCCCTAGGCAAGGCGATGTGTGCTCCTGCGAAGGGGGGTTAAACGGTGGACGTAAAGGACTCGGTCAAGCATTCAAGTAGGCTCCTGTTAGGTAGATGAGTTTGAAAATAAAGTAACGTAATTCAAGCCAGTCCGACCTCCTTACTACTGCACAACACATACGCGTTATGAAAATGAATGGTTAGTGAAATGTCTGCGATACATCTGCTTTAAATGCGTGGAAAGTGCGTGGACATGCGCGGAATAGACGCTAATATCACCAGAATTTCGCAGCAAACACGCAAAAAAGACACATAAAACATGTCCTTAACACGCACAAGACGCATGTTTCACGCTTTAAGTACGCATATTCCACGCACGATTTACGCAGAGGCCCCGCCCACTTCTAAAATCACGCAAAGCCTAAATTTTTGTGCAGTTCAAAATGATTTTCGCGTACGAGCGCGCAAGCCCACCCCCGCCCCCACTTTCGACGCATAAAAACGTATGACTTTGATCCACCGTTTAAACTCCCTCCGCAGGAGCACACATCGCCCTGCCTAGGGCTTCACCTACAGGCTAAATAAGGAACACCACAGTAAAGCACGTGGTTTTTTGGCTTGTGCGTCCAAGTACGCGTTCTATTTGTGATTTTTAAGTGATGTGTGCGTGATTTATTAGTGGAACATGCGCTATTTATCAGTTTCTCATACGCCCAAATTTGGGAAAATTTTTACACTACCATGCACGCACTTAGCAGCTAAGTGCGTTTTCCATACGTGATCCATCAGTTTTGGGCTGTGTGACAGGGCCTTAAGTTATTGGTTCTTGGATTGTTTTATTTTTTGTTCAATTAAATTTCCAGTTTTTTACCAGCCTTGGCTTTTGGGTCCTTCTTTCTATTTAGGTCCAAGGTCCTAGCGGCGGGAGTAAAACCGTGACACCCAGTCCAATACTTCAGTTACTTGGCACTGGATCACCCTGGACATATTGTGTAGGCGCTGAAGTTTGTGATGTTTGATTCTTGTTATGAAAGAGAACATATTTACAAGAAATATTACTGATATTATAAGCCTTGTTCTATCATAGGGAAAAACAAAGTAAAGAAAATGTAAAAAGTGTTCAGAAAACTGTTTGTTTTCCTTTTGTGTGTGGTCTTCCCAAAATGAGTTATTTATGACATCATAGTAATGTCAAATGTATGCTACTCATGAGTTTATAACATTTATAATAATACTATATTTAAATATTAATTGTAGTACCAGTAGTTCTAGAGGTTACAGAAAATTACTTTTTTTTAGCTAAAACTAATAATAATATCAAAAAACATTTCTATTTTTCTGTTCCGATTTCTGTCATTTTTATGTTTTTTTCCAAACATGGTGTTAGTTTTGATGTCACTACGTCACTGTGTTTTATTTGTACTTCATTTGAAGAGAAGACATCTGTAGCTGTACACTGATACCAAACAAGAATATGTTTATCAATTAATTTGAAAAAAATAACCCCCACCCACTCCCGGTCGGGGTTGCAATAGAAAAACCCTTGGTTAGATGAGGTTTAAGAACCAGCTCTATTCTTGCTCTCAGATGTGACAGGTATCTATCTTGTCCGACGGTTTCCACAATGCAATACAGACTGCTCTTACTCCTTTTCCTTTAAATTGTGAATTCAGACAGCTCTGCGAGTTTATCTCCCTCTTTGAGGGGGGCCATTACACCCAGTTGGCTTATTGCATAATAGAAGGTACCACAGCTTTTACCTTCAGTCAGGCAGAATTACAAGTTGTTAAAGCATGGTGAGCTTTTTAAATGTAAAAAAATAATAATATCTGATACCCAATCCCCTTCAATCATTTGTTTACATTATTTTTTTTTTTATGGGTCATTGATTGCACAGTTATTTTACACTAAGATTGCTTCTTTAATTTTATTTTCAGTCATATGTTTCCACTCATTTGCCACAAAGAGCAAAATGCAATAGAAAACGTGAATATTTTTTCAGTTTTTTCCCCCCAACTTTTCCGGAAAATATCAAGTATTATTTCTTAATTCAATGAAAAGGAAAGATTACATTTATGATCTATGATCTATCAGCTGTAAATGTTAAATGCACTCTCTCAAAATTAAACACAAATGGTAAATGTTATAGTTTTACTGTATTCATGATGAGGAGAAGCTATGCCCAACTGCATCAAAGTGCATTGGGGAAATTAGTTTTATTTTTTGGTTGACTTATTTTGAAAATTCATTGGAATAAGCTGATGCTGCTCGAGGTGGGAATATTCACACACTTTCTCTGAGAGTGTTAACCATCAGAACATGTTATGCTGCATTTTATGATGAGCTGTGAAAATGGTTTTTGCGCAATGAGGACTGTAGCTTTAGTGAGCACCATGACAGCCACTTCCAGTTCAATAAAGCCTTTAACTGAGATTATGCCCGGTCATAAGTGATTCATTGATATTTATTTACACACAAATTATAACAATAAATCATCTCTTGCATTCATGATGACTTTATATAGGATTTTATTTAAAATTCATGGGTTATTACCGAGAAAGGAAAGCCTCAAACAAATTATGTAGATATTCTCACTTTATGTCATTGTGTAATGTGCCTTGATTAATTTGTTGGGTTTCTCCACCTCCTGTAGGAGTAAAGGAATAATAAATAATGATACTTCATAACTTGAAGCACTGTTCAGTCAATGAATGAGAAATTAAATGGAGCATTAGCATCAACAGAGAACAGTATGCAGTGCTTGCAATAACTGGAGAACCCTCAGCGAACATGGAGATGAAGGACGCCTCTATGAACCCGTGAAACATCTTCAAAGGCACCTTATGTCCCAATGAATATAGACAAAAGTGCATGTACTGGTGTTGTTATTGCTCAAGGGGAATTGTACTTGTAGCAAAAGAGACACTGTTATGTATTAGGTCAGTGGTTCCCAACCCAGTCCTGAAAGACCCCCTGTCCGGCAGGTTTTTGATGGAGCTTTACTTTTGCACACCTCATCCATTTAAGGCCCAGTGCACCTTCATGCACACCCTAATCAGGTAGATCTTTTTCAACCAATCAGCATGAAGCCCTTAAATGGATCAGATGTGAAAGAGTAGAAAGAGAGCAAAAACCTGCAGGGCAGGGGGTCTTTGAGGACTGGGTTGGGAACCACTGTATTAGGTTATCTATACAGTATAGCCTTCTAGTTCTCCTGTTCAACTGCTACTCATAAAAATGATGCCCATTCTTCTGTTTGACTGCTGTAAATAAAAATAATGGCATTATTATCCAATTTTATTCTTGTAGTATTTTTGTGATACGGTCACAAGATGGGAGAAGGGAGTAGTGAACAAATGTGTATGTTTTTTTTTTTTTAGTTTTCCCTAAACTTTCTTACCATTTAAAAAATAAGTTAATCTGCACAGCAATTACAGGTATGGACTGTTTCACAGTTTAATTATAATAAAGAGGAACGCACTCAGCTGTACAAAAGATCATATAACAAGTATTTGCTCATAATTCCTAAATATTGAACTATTTCCCATTAGGTGTGTTGAAAAAAAATACATTATTGCTTGGGCCCCAATCCATAAATAATTCATGAAAATAAATAAAAAAAATAAATGAATAGCTTGATTGCTAAAGACCTTGATGACTAATACTAACGTCAGCATGCTCTTCATCATATTGTGTAAGAACAATGCTATGACAATCATTGCAGCCCTATATATGTCTGCAGCACTTCACAAAAACATGCAATTGCCACTGGTGATCAACATATGCAGCTACAGCAGTACACTGAGCACTGCTGCTTTGTGATATATTGATCAGCTACAGCATTAAAACCACCAGCCTAATATTGTGAAGGTCCCCCTTGTGCATCAAAATCAGCTCCTTCAAACTGACAGCTTCATGAATTCCCAGACTCAGAGTTTCCCAACAGGACATTTCCCAAAACATCACAATCCATCCACCAGCTTGTCATCTTTCCAGTGAACTATTCATCACATGTAGAATTGTTTTGCTAGTGCAAAGAAAGCATGTTATTGGTTGAGGTTGTTAATTTACTCCTATCAGAACTCATGTCACTCAAATTGCTTGCACAATAATTTTCAACATGTGCAGAACACTTTTGTAAAGTAAATTGTCTCGGTTCACTGAGAAATTCTCAGAGAAATTTCTTTTGGGCATACAGAGGGCACTTGCTTCTCACATACGTAAAAGAGGCCATACAAACTACATGACAGGAACACAATTACTCACTATACATAAAACATGGAATAGATAAGCATTTCCCAAACATGCGCACACACACACACAGAGAATACAAAAGCAATACCCAGCACACACACACACAAATCTTCCAATAAATAGTTTAAATTAGAAAAGCACTCAGAGAGCACAGACCTCCGCCAGGTGGCAGCAAAACTCTAAAGCACGGCGATTAAAATAGAATTTCCGAGTTGTCTATAGCGATGTTTCCATCCACTTGTCAATCGAACTATCTGAAGTTCGCCAAAAATATTCATGTGAAATAAGCAGGTGAAAATGCGTTTCCATCTAACGTCATTAAAGCGAATAAAAAGTTGTGCGTAATGACGTCACATGCTGTTATGCGGTCAAATTGTTATATCGAATGGTTTTCTGACATTTTAAGCTGTTTTCATTCATTTTCGCACTGAATCACAGAACCTTCAAGTGCAACAAAAGTAGTGTGTTAGCCGACTAATTTAGCTAGTAAGCCTAAATGAATTGTGTCTACCATTCAAACGATGATAATTTGCACAAGTTATACATGCTTATATGCCAGCTATTCACAACATAGCAAACCATTATCAGAAGACAACGACGGCATCAAAACACTGTCACGATGCAGTTGCAGATTTATTCGGCAAATAACATTTCCATCAGCATTTATCGTATAAGCCTTTTACCGATCAAAAGAAAATCCGATCACATCAACCGTATAAACTTTGTATCCATATTCTTAATATCAAGTCGAATGTCACCATTACCATAAGGCATTTTTAATTTGATATGACTTCATTTTCATAAAAACGTGTGGATGGAAACATGGCTTGTGGTGGGCAAGCATATTTCCGGTGAATTCTATCCGATGTTCTAATTGGCTATGTGCACAAAATGGGGCGAAGTAAATTCTGAAATACACTGGCTCGCTTTACTATTTTAAGTTTGCTTCTGTCATTTATCAGTCTACATCAGATGCTGTGCAGGTGACGGGAATATAATCCTGAAAATATGATTTTAACAATTGCCGCTGTTCCCAAGATTTGGCTTAATTAACCGCGAATGATGTTCGCATGATTTGTCTCGATAAGCTGCTATTGTTTGTTCATTGGCACTGGAAATGAGACATTAGCTGTCCCACTGATAAAGAAGGTTTCTGACACTTCTACCTAGCATCATTTCCAGCCTTTTGCTCTGCTGACTGTCATGAACTGGCTTTAAGCGACAAACATCCAGTGTTGCACGACCCCAATTTCCTCATTAGATTAATATTCGGAGCTAGCTTTCATTTTTTCATTGAGCAGTAGCAAAGTTGAATAGCTAGCAAGGCTTGCTAGAGAGCTAGCAAGATTTTCTGTTTAGGTTTTTTATTGAATTTACTTTTACATCTTCTGATGTAACTGGCTTGCTAGTGCTTCAATATTGTTATTAGTGTACAATAGTGTACAAATACTTATTGGAGCCACTGTATATTTCATACAGCATTGTTCATAAGTTAAGAAATTGCCATTCGCGTCCATCAAGTCAACTATAGACCATATATTCCTTTCATACCAATCTTCAAAAAATAAGGATTTACAGTGGCTCCAATAAGTATTTGTACATTACTGTACTTCATGGAGTCGGTTACGGATTGCCTGGGCACAAACATGGCTTCCAGTTGCTTCCTCCACTTTGGTGGCAAGACTGGAGGCCGAGGACTGTCTCTCCCTCTGTACCAGCAGGGAGATGTACCGATCAGTGCGCTGGCTGGTCTTCCTGGGACGTCCTTTCCTGGCTGCATTGGCTATGCGTTCAGTCTGTTTGTACTTCTTGATGATGTACTGCACGGTCGTGTGGCGTAATGATAGCCGAGTTCCAATTTTTCTGGTGCTTTGGCCTTTATGTAGCTGAATGACTTGCTCCCGCATTCGACGGGGTATCTCGCCTGTCTTAGCCATATATCACAGGAATACATTATGGGCATGGTCAGGCCATTTACATAGGCCTGTCTGTGTACAGAGGGAGTGTCCAGAATGGTCACGCTTGACCAAATCAGACCAAGTGCATCAACCATGTCCTGTAAACATCTTGAGTCAATTTTAGGTGAGTATTATAAGTTTTGTGACTCACTAATGGAACTGTACAGATACTTATTGGGTCATATAATCGCCTTTCTGACCAAATATGCCATTTTGACATTAAATATTTGTTTAAAACATTTTGATTTTCAAATATTTTAATCACTTTTACACACAATAGCAAGCATTTAGCCAAATATACAAAAGCTGTTATGTAGTTGAATTTTCAAGTAGTGTACAAATACTTATTGGAGCCACTGTATGCCATGCAATCCCAGCATCAGGCTTTTTATTTACTCCTGTTTACTTCGAAAGAATAAAACTGTTTATCAATAAATTCCTAAGTGTTCTGCCCTTCCATGTCTGTTTCTTTTTTTTTTTAATTAGACTTGTGTACATTATGTATAATGCATGGTGTATATACTGTCTAGCTCCCTACAGCTTAGTTTTGGAAATTATTGTCTAGTTCAAGAGGTTATCCTGGCACTGTAGTAAGTTTTCAGTTGAACAAAGGTGAAGGGGTGCAAAGAAATTTGCAAAATAGAGCACTGACACAATAAATACATTTTGTGCTGTGTCAGTTGTCTCGGTCCTTTTTTTAAATGCAATGGAAATGAGTAAGGGTCCTGCTCATGGAGAGAGGTGAAGGTTCACCAATAGCAAGTTATTACTGGAGCCAGAAAAGATGAGCAGAAAACAAAATTACACTCTGGAGTAATGTATTCAAAAGCCTACGGTCAAAATGCATCTTTTACAATTCAAATGGATCTCAGATATGACTTTTTGCCAGAAGAAGAGCATTTTGAAAGGAGTCAGAATGGAATATTTCATTCTGATATTGAGATATCAGCCCCTTGATGTATCCATACTGCTGAAAGGATCTTGCCTCCTCAGTTCTACAAATCACGCAGGAGCTCTGACATTACCAGCACTCCTATATATGTATATATCAAACTGTTTTTCACTTTTTTTTTTTTTTTTTTAAAGTACTTGCCTGTGAATATTATTCCTGGCTCAGTTTTTCATCTAGGACGCTACAATGCACTGTGCCAAAGCTACCTTACATCTGTCATTATTAAAATGCAAAATACATTCATGCAAAAGCTTTGCCTTTTCGTTGGCTAGAATAACTGATCAATGCCTTTTTAAAAATATTTTGCCAAACTGTGATGCCACCATTGGCTCCGTTCTGTGTGTGTGGGTATGGGTGTGTTGTCCTACCCTTGCAGGCTCCAAGTGTCCCAAGTGATCAAAACAAGATTTCAGGTCCCCACAAGGTAACAGGTATTTTAGGGATGTAAAACCCACACAGCTTAACCAACAACGGAAAAGCTGGGAGTGAAGGTTCATGTGTGTACTTAGGCTGTTGTTAGGCAAATAGAATAATATTAATCACGGAAATATCCGATCTGCCACCTTGAAGTGAATAATCCAATGTGAGTATTAGAATATTACACCAGAAAGAAGCGGGAGATCGGACACATCAGTGATCACTGCAGAAGAAGCATAACAGTTACTGTTTTCGCTCTCGTTTCAAATCTGACTCAAATTAGAATTTAGAATGTACAGTTTAGGGAAAACATGCATGGATCTCGGGGTGATTGCACCTCGGATATGAATACCTCCTTTACTCAATTTATGCTTCTGGATATTACCATTGTTGCCGAATCTTAGGTTTGTTGGTAATACCAGGGGAGGGAGGGAATCACCGCAGCAAAGGCATCTTGGCTCAGAGACTACGAACCCAGGTCATGCAAACACCCAGAGGGTTCCTGAAGGGAATTTAACCGAAGCTGACTTTTTGTCCTCAGGCCCCCTGATGGCTAAATTCCCAGAACCAGTGCTACATAGACCGTTTAAACGAGTAGACCGTGATAGCCTCTCCAGCTTTATATAACCGATTCCCATACCGGGCCGCTGGCCAGTCAGTCCTCGGTTGGGATTAAACCCTTAGGTCTCCATGGTAACGTGGCTAGAAAGAATGTAAAAGGGTTAAGAGTCACTGAGACCATGCAAGTTTAAAGGGATAACAAGAATTTTTTCACCAGGTAGGCAAGCAAATCAAACAAATCAAGAAAAAAAATCAAAAACAAGCTGAATTATTACACAGGTAAGCTGGGTTATAAGTACGGAAGTGATTTCAGAGCAGTATAATGTTGGGTTTTATGAAATGAACCAATTGTGAAAATCAGTAGAATGCAAAATGGAGGCTTTATTTCTGAAGGGGGAGACCCCCCAACAGAGCTGGCAACAGTACAATGTCCGCAATCCAAAATCAAATTCCAATGGGCGTAATCCAGAGTCAAAACCAGGGCACCAATCACAAAATCGTAGTCGGGCAAAGAGAGGTCGAAAAACAAGAATGCGGTACAGAACAGGGAATAGGCAAAACTCGAAGTCAAGGCGGTCCAGTCAGAGAGATAAATCACAATGAATCAAGGCGAAAACAAACGTGGCACAGGAAACAAGGAAGAACGATCTGACAAAGGAAGTGCAACAAACAGACCTCTTAAATACATTTCCGGGTAACACATGATCAAGGAGGGCAGGGGCAAGCAATGGAATCACAATCAAGGAGAGACACATGAGGAATAACTAATTACATGAATTTGGCAATCGCTAAAATGCAGACAGGGTTTACAAAGACAATCTGTGGACAGACAAACAGCTCCGGCCACGGAGTACTAAAGTGCATAGTAAAAAGAAAGGAAAGCACAAAGTATAAGTGGAAATCCACAGAAAATCGCTGCAGAGATAATTAGGGATAGGCAAGGAGGCGGAGACCAGAATTGGGCGACTGCTGAGAGATCATTAGTCAATTAGTATGTGCAGCTATACAATCCCGAGTGCATGTTAACAAGTTAGTAAACATATACAAAGTTAGTGTGGTTAGTAATTAGCGAAAATAACAAACTGTTAGTATGTATGTAGTAGTATGTTAGTACATAGCAAAAGAGAGAGGAAGGAAGAACACAAGATAATGAAAGAAGGTTGAAACCCAGAAACCAATAAATCACCCGAATGAGTGGCACGCAAGACAAGGGACCGTGAGCAAAGACCTACATGAGACAAGACTGGGGAGACGAAGTGCACAGTATGGGACTGAAACATGGCATGGCAATAATAAAAATAGGCGTGCAATGCACGGAATACCCCTCAGCCCGATATCAAAGTTTTTGGAGACGTCAGCCTTGAGGGCTGTGGGGTAAAAATGGCAAGACTAGAAAACATGGCAAGGCTCAGAAATATGGCAAGGAACTAGGAACATGGCTAGGAATCTAAGAATAAAACTGGACAAAAGCAATAATGAAACAAGAATATCTAAAATTACCAAAAACACAATACATAATCAAAAGAGTGGTCAAAAAATATGCAAGGGCGCTCCAGCGCCTCCTGCAGGCCAGACAGGCGCTCGTCAGGAAGACTCTGAGTTTGTTCATGTCCGGGTATCCTCCGCCCTCATTCTGAACTTACGAGGATTCAACCAATGAGTGTATAAGAATCAGTGGCTGACGGGCACGTGCTTCGGAGGAGAGTCGTGAACTGTCTTCACTATCCTGAGTTGGCAGCAAGGGGTCGCATACGAGCAAGCTTTGTACATAGTTCACCAATTGGGCATTCCAGATTCGGGTGGGATTGGAGATGCCAAATTTAAAAAAAAATAATAATAATACGCAAGGGTCAGTCAGAACATGGCCAAAGGCCAGGCACAGAACTTAAAACAGGACTAGGGCAGAAATATAGGATCACAACATATATTGAACATACGAGCATACTGTGAAGTTCCCAGAGGTTTAGATTATTTTAAATAGATAAGATAAGGTCCAGTTTCATAAAAGACTGAGGAAAATGAAATGCCTTGCACAGGGGTATTTTGTCAGCCAGAGGCCTTGCAACTACCCCTCTGCTACAGAGTAACACCAAGGACACAGAAAGACCATAAACCCCTTCCACTTGGAGGCTGAGCAAACATCCTGGGCCAACTCATAACGGAGGAAGTCCTACCAGGTTTTTTGTTATCTAGCATGGCTCCGGAGTTCCTTGAGGCCCAGTTCTTGAGCTATCAGCCATTTGCCGCGTTCAGCCTCGGGGCTCCCCCACTAATCAGCGTTTGCGGTGCTCCAGCCCCTTTTCCAGATCTGACAGGGATTAGTGGTTAAGGTTAGGGTTTGGGAGAGGGTAAGGTTAGGACAAGTTTTAGGCATGAAATGTTTTGTGTAAAGGTCAGGGAATGGGATTTGGGAATGAATATAAGCTTATGGGATGTCCCCACAAAATACGGGAACACAAAATGTGTGTTTATATGCGTGTGTGTGTGTGTGTGTGTGTGTGTGTGTGGATATAAAAGTACATTCTGGGCATGTTATGGGTTCTATATTAGCCCTTAGGCCACCAGAGGCATAATTCTTGGTGCATTTTCCCTCCCATTCTCTCCATCTCTACATCCATAGTGTCCTACTGTAAATGGTGGCGCTATTAATTTTCCTGAGCTCCTCCCTCCCCTCTGATATTCCCTCACTTGTAACTACTGAATCTACAAAGCCTCTACTGCCTTTGAACTCCTCCCTGGAAGGGTTTTCAAAAAAAATGAAAAGAAAAGAAATGAAAACCAACCTCAGCGTTGACCTTTGAATGCATTATGAATATCTGCCCTGCTCTATAGGCTAGAGCCATGGACCCTGTGTAAGCAGGACATTAACATCTCGGAGTTCTTCCACCATCTGAAAATTCTTGGCCTGTCTGAGAAAACATATGCATACTGTAGATTCTCTCTTCTACTAATTCCATCTGTATGATGGCAGTTTTGAAGGACTGTTCTGAAAAAAGGTGACTGAAAACACAGTAACACTGAAAGGATGAGGCTAGCAACACGTGCTTAATGTCACCATTGGGCTGCTGGCATTTCCCCAAAATCAAGGCTCCCATTTTCACCTGGTACAGGGTGTTTAGCCACCAACTTGGGATCTGTAGCCACTTGAAGTGAAATCAGCGTCAAAGCTGCATTATTGCCCTCCCATCCCCAACCCCACCTTCTCACCTCACTTAGCGCAAGTATCATCGGTCACAATGAACGCCTTAAAAGAAGTACATACTACGATCAGTCACAACATTATAACCACCTGCCTAATATTGTGTCAATACCCCTCGTGCTGCCCAAACAGTTTCATCAAATTAATAATTGAATTCCCTGACTCAGGGAGCATCACAATAGTTACATTTGAATTTCGTCTTTCCTAATGGCTAATTACGTTTCTGTCTTGTGCTTAGTCCAAAACAATTAAAAGACACATAAATTCAATATTTAACCAACCATAAATTTTGATAATACTGACCAACTGGTGGTGCAAATAAAGATGATCGTACAGCCATCAATTTAACAGAAACACCCACAGTGCAAAAAGAGATGCATTCCTTTATCGAAATGAGAGTGATTGAGAAGCTAATGGACACTGTTTAGCTTCATCTCGTTTTGGAAGGCTCCCCTTTCGTTCTACTTGGGAAATTAACAATGAAAAATGAGAATAATTAATGACTTGCTGAGTGAATCAAAAAGCTGCAGCACAATGCTTAAGCACGAGACAGACATTTCAGAGTTTGTTTGGTGTCATTTCCTCAGTATGTGTGCTCATGATTTTCATGTTTAGCTGAACCAGTTAGCAGGTTTTTGAGATGGCAGTACCCTTGCTTTCATCCACACACTGTCGCTCACTGGAAAGAATGGACAGGGGATGCAGTCTAGTCTCTGACTGCTACCGCAACCACTTTGTCGATCTTATTGTCTGTTTGAAACATTTGTAAACGTATGTCCCTTTTATTGATGTAGGTAGGTGTGGCCCTCCCTCTCTTTGTTATTTCTTGTTTAGTTTCAAAATCCAATTCGGAAAAATGTTCCAGTTGTAAGATGTCGACCATGATGATCACTGGAGGTGGCATAGTGACGTTTGCATCCAATTACGCAAGTCTCCAGTTGCCTTTCGATTTCATACCTAATCAGAAATACAGCTTTGACATCGTACAGCATGTTTTACTTTAAAAAAAGAAAAACAAAAACACACAGTATTCCGGCCTTTTTATAATGATCTTGTAGACTATAGAGTGTAAGAGAGCATGCAAAACATGTTTTTTTTTGGCTTGCATTCAAAACAAATAGGCATACAGTAAGCTTATTCTTGCATTTTTTTTTCTTATTTAAGGAAATGCAAGTGCTACATTTTCATCTTAACATCTGAGATATTTTAGGAATACACAAATGAAATTTAGAAATGACTAAAATATACAAGTTTATAAAAAAATTTAAAATTTTTGAAAAATGAAATTATTGGATTATAAAATTTGACATACAAGATAGCCTGGATAGACACTGCCAACTGTGCCTACCCAGACTGCATGTCAATGGTTGTGACACACTCTTCATATAAGTATCATTAAAGTTTTTTATGATTTGTCCCTCAGTTCGGACTGGACGTAATATTCTTGGTTGCCCTTGAGCATTGATGAGCTTTGAGTGCCCAGTGCCTTGTCGCTGGCTCATAATTTGTGCTTCCTTGGATCATTGTCAGTTGGTAATCATCCCTGCTGACTTGGAGCACACCAGAAGCCTTGCTGTTTTCCTAAGATCGCATTTTTTGCTCATTATACTCGTCAACAGCGACAACCAAATGTTTGCTTACTATCTGAGGCCTGTCGGCAGACCTTGACATGGATTGTTGTTACAAGACAATCAACATTATTTGCTTCATCTAAAAGGCTTGTTTACTAAATAGAACTAAGAAGATCAAGCTTTTTAGTTTTTAGGCTTGAGTGCGGCTAACTGAGGATCAGCCCAGTAAATGCAAAAATATGTGATTGAATGACTGAGTGAGAGTGAGTGATGAAGCATTGTTAGGTGAAGTGATAATATCATCAGTAGGCTTTTACGGTGAGGCACAGACTGTCCTGAAGTATGTCCTCACAGTCTTGCCAAATACTAGGTTTTTACTTTTATGGTAAAATGGAAGTTTCCTTTCTCCGGAATATACAGTAATAACAGGGTATTATGCAGTTTAAGTCTACAAGCAGTGACTATACCACTTTGCGCTAAAGCTTCAAGAAAGTCAAATCTAAGTCAGGAAAAAAAAAAAAAAAAAAACACATTTGCTTCAGCATCTCAGTCATTCAGTAAAACTGACAGATTTGAATAAATGTCTGCCTTTTCTCTTCAAAGGGACTGAATTTATATTCTGAATCCAAATTTTTTAAAGGAGTTTTAAAGAAACCCTTCAATCGCCTCTGTACTGTGTTGAATTACTTAGTCTGCAGTGACAACCTTTTCTCATCATCTTCGCTTCTTTAAGAATAATATTTTATTATATTATTATCGGAGGGTGCCAACCTCCCCCACCTCATCCTATGCAAATCAAACTTCATGTGATTTGACTTGCTCCTGAGTATAACTAATTCACTTGTGATTGTTGGTCACCTTATCAGTGTCATTTCAACACTCTTTGGTTTCATCATACCAAAATTACACTATTACAAACACAGTTTATACGGTATATTTCAGCCAAATGACATTCATTTTGCCATTTTGATTTTGCCTCAATAGCTTCAATTCTCTTTACAGGATAATTGTTTAAGTATTGAAAAACCAAGCCTAAACTATTTGTGATGGGTGTTGAATATTGGATGCCAAAAGCAGCGGCCAGAATTAAAAGGCAAAAACAGTTGAGAACTGAGAGACTCAAACAGAATAAAGATGTGAGACTCACGCTTCCAACGGACCTGGAAGTCGTCCGAGGTAGAAAGCAGGCGAGCTCGAAGGTACAAAAGGGAAAATAAAACAAAGATTCCCTTTCTAACGACCACTAAACCTCAAATATGCGCCTAAAGTCCTTCACAATACTCTATCTCGAGACCTTACCGGCTAAAGCGCAAATGAGACACTGAAACTCTAGCAATGGAAGCACAACGGAACTGGAGCTTAAATAGAGTTCGGCAATGCCCCCAATTAATGTCAGCTGGCCCAGGAATCCGATTGGGAGCTAAACGATATCACCCCGGACGAGAGTAACAAAAAGAGCGCCTAAAACTTCCAAACCATGAATCTATTGTCTTATATAAGTAAATTAAATGAGAAGAAAATTATTATAATCCTTCCTGGTAGTCTACATTTCTGAAATGGTGACATTGAATTAAAAAATCCTCACATTGATATTTTGCGAGATTTATTTTTTCTATATTATGTATGGCAATATAAGCCATGATTTAACTTCATTTTTCAGAACTTCCAGTGTTTGTGATGTGAAAGATGTAATTCATTGTCTGGGGTTCTCGAAATGAGTAAAGTTTAGTTTAATTATCATTTTTTAATAACCCGAGGAGTTATTAATACATTATATTTTTAAGACATAAATTAAGTTTCTCAGGATCGGTTGATTGAAGGAACTGGCAGGGATTAATGTTCAGACGGCAGCTTGTGGGAAAGAACTGCCCAAAAACACCGAAACATGGACAGATTTTCCAAACATGACATCACAAATGACTTTATTACCTCCAAGGTTTGACTTGTTTCTTGTTTACCACAGCCTCTATCTGTTCTACAGCTGAAAAGTACGTTCTGCCCTGCATAACTAAATAGTAGTTTAAATAACTATCACTCTACTCTTTTAATTGTTGAACAGAGCTATCGCTTCAACTTTTGGATTAAAAAGACCATGTACCATTTTTTAATTGAAGAGAGCACAGCCATAGATCTAAAACAGGTTGCCCTGCTCACTTGTGAGTAAAACACTTTTTTTTTATTTTTTTAAATGGACTCTAGAAATGTAATGCAATGAGAGCTGCTCTGGGGTCACTGGAGGTTCATTTTCTTGCCTGGAAATATAGATCCAGAGGTCTTTGCTAGTCACTGCAAAGCTGGCAAGTTGTGTTATGGTTTAGACATGCATTTGTTGGACCTTTCTTTGTTCTATCGCCCGGGACGATATCGAGTTTCTTTTCCATCAAATTATTGGCCCAGCTGGCTGATTGAGCTGGGGCGGAGTTTTCCAGTCTCTATATACAGTATATGGCCGGGGGTTCGCCACACCTATCGCTAGTGTCTGATTGTTTCCAGCCCTTCAGCTGGAGAAAATCTCTAGTCTGAATTCCTCGTGATTTGTTATATTCTAATTATTGTTAGGAATAGCTTCTTTTAGAAATTTTCTCTCGTATTGCTTCCGTGTTGCAGACATTAATTCATCTCGGAAGCGGGAGCTTTTACCGGAGGTGTGCACCTCCTCTGTGTTTGTCTCCTATCTGAGCTGCTCTTTGTTTTCTCTCACTGGTCGTGGCACCTGGCGTCCTGTCACCGCCCATCAAAAGTTGTCAGAGCTCTGCAAGCATCAAGAATACTTGTTATTGCAAAACCTGTCTGAGCCAATCAAAAATGTAATAAAACTGATGTATTATCAAAATATCAGGGCAACTACAGGTAAAACCGTTGAAATTCATGTGAAACACCGAGAAGAAGCAATGTTGGTAAGGGGAGGGACTGTCAATTCCGGCTATTTCCTCATTGCACTGACATCGCAAACCACATACCAGAGCCCACCTTAAAGGGGACCGAAAATGCTGATCCTTCTTTTAATACATATAAGTAATGTTATAATATTGGCTTTCCATGCTCAATCTCTGAAAAGTTTCTAAACACAAGATACAGGGATTTTACCGCAATCCAAGAACGTGATTTCGTGAGTGTGATTTCCTCTCTGAACAGCTCTTCTTCACGAGATCTGGGTAAAACCTGACATCAGGTTGTGCCGTCCAAATACTACTGACCTAGCCAGAGCCAACCACTGCGCTGGACCTGCCCACACCGGAAACTATTCTTGCAGGCACCAACAACGGCAGATCATACATACTATGCCTTAGTAGTGTCTACACTTTTGGAAATACAAAAGAAGAACTGCAGATCATTTTAGGTGCAATTTTGTCAGTATCTCTCCCAAAGCTACTTGTCCATTTACTTTTGGAAGCAAAAAAAAAAAACCAATATTTCTCTTCCAAAAGACGATGCCACCAGAAATCAGTGGGTACCTTTTTGGTTTGCTGGCAGCAAACAGCCACAGCCAAAGGGAACGTTAGCCGTTTGTGCTCAGCATTTCATCAAAGACTGCTTTGTCAATAAAGGATAATTCGACACAGGATAAGCGTTTCAGCTGCTTCTCAAACCTGAAGCAGTTGCATCGATCAAGTGCTTGGAGCCACAAGCTGTAAGTAACCATATAACAGCAAATAATGTAAGTGGAGCTAACATGTTACGGGTGGCTAGCAGGACCGCTAGCAATAGTTAGCACTAACAACTGGCCTCAAACGCAGGCTTTGTAAAATATCTGTAGATAAAGCCTGTATCGATCACGACTGTCCGTGAGTCGCAGACACAGAAGCTGCAAGTTGCTTTTACTGCATAAGCCAACCTGACATGATAGCCAGTTGATTGTGGCTGTAGCACAGCGGCTAATATAGCCAAGTTACTGTTGCTAATGTTTGTGCCCTAAATATCCAAGAGTGATATCAGGGGAAAGTCTACAGAAGGTGTGTGAACATAAAGCTCATTTGAAGCTAACTTTTAATACTTGTTTGTAATTTGGATGCTTGGTACAACTGTTCACAGTAACAGAACTTGCTGTCTGTAAAACATGTATTGCAAGAGTTTGTCTCTGTGGTTAGGACCACTCGGTTACCAGCAACTGCATGTTAGTTCATGTGTTGTGCTAATTAAAAATGCTCCTGGTTAACTGGTTAATATGCAGTAATTCTGATAGGTATGCTTGTGGTACTTTGGTAAGCATCAATGTGGCAGTTTTGTAGCCACTACAGTTAGTGATCGCTTCACTTATCCATGACCAGGATCAGTCGGATATTTCACAAATGTCTGAGCAAGCTCTCTGGTGCTACCATGAAAGCAATGCGAAACGCAGAAGCTCTACTGGTTTTTCAAATGATTTCTCTGCACTACCTTGACATAATTTCATCCCCCTTTAAAAATTGTTGTGGCTAATAAAAAGCCGAAAAAGGCAGAGATTAAATAGATAATTCTTTCCTGAAGAAGGGATCAATTCGCTAGCTCCACATAAGCAACTTGCCCGTGCTAACGGAATTTACGGTCTGCAAAACCTGTATTATGTTCATAACAAAACCGAGCTCTCTCTAGCTGTCGCGCACTATCCATAAAGCTGCTTTCACATCAGACACGAAAAATTTTTTTCGTAAGATGGATTAGCTACATTCAAAGTCAATGCAATGACGCAAATACAAGCGTTATGTGCGCGTTAAGCAGCTTTTACACCAGGCGCAAAACTTTTTGCGCAACAGATTACATTCAAAGTCATGACTGATTATCAGCTACTGCATGTTAGTTCGTGTGCTCTGCTAATTGTGGCCCCCGCAAAGCGTAGGGGGCCACTATGTTTTTGGTGCCGGTCCGCGTCCGCCGCTGGAGACCTTGTTTGTTACCGCGATAACTTGAAAACTTTTAGCTCCATCAACACCAAATCTTACTAACATCTTTAGGGACATCTTGACACAAACTGATTAGATTTTGGGTTTCATCGCTTGCCATTTGCCATTTCCAGGGCCCCCTCAATGGTAGCACCTGCGCGGGGGCCACATACGCGGTCGCCCTCGACCGACTGTTTCTAGTTAAAAATGCTCCTAGTTAACTTTTTGCAGCAATTCTGATCAGTATGCTTGTGTTACTTCGGTAAGCATGAATGTGACTGTTTCATCATATCGTTGCCTGATTGTAGCAACTACAGTTGAAGCTAAACGGAGAGGTGCTGTATGTGTCTGCCGAGTTGGGCTGCAGTTAGACCAGGTGAAGATTTTGCAAAGCTTGGGTGCGTTTTTGGCTGCTTGTGAAATGATTGCTTTACTTATCCATGACTGGGGTCAGCCTGATACATCTCCAATGGCTGGGCAAGCTCACTGATGCTACCGGTGAAAGCAATAGAGAAGCGCACAGGCTATAATGTGTCTGGTATTACAAACGATTTATTGCCATCGATTAAATATCAAATTCTTCCCTGTAGAGGTGATCGATTCTCTAGCTCCACATAAGCAACGGTTCACGCAGACGGAACTTATGGCCTGTAAAACCTGTATTTTGTTCATGACACAGAGCTCTATCTAGCTCTCGCAAACTCGCCAATTTTCCGCGAGGAAAAGCTGGTCATTCTGCAGCAATAAGTAAACCATTACCATAGGCAATTTCCGGAAAGGCCATTTAGGTGGAGCTTTTGCCCCTCTGTCATATACCAGCGCGGAAGCTGTTCGTTTCTCCACGTGAACAACACACCACAGCTATGCACACGAACCAGCAGGTCCTAATACATACCGAAGCAGTCCATCAGCTGTTTGTCCACTTTTAGCTGCTCCTCACTGTCCTTGTTTCCCTCTAAACTCAGACCCCCCGGATTTCTACGGTCTCAGGTCTGCACTTGAGTATGTTGACCCGCTCAACAAATGTGTCTGTATGTTGTGGATTCTAGCTTTCGCTGAATCCTAGCTAGTAAAAGAACAGCTGTACGCAACGGTAGAAAACTGTAGCTAATAGCAAAGTTGCGCTTGCGTTGCCAGATTTTCGCACTGCTTCCTCCGCTTTTGCCACTGCGTTTATTAGAACAAGTTCATTTCATTAGGTCTATATTTAAGTATAACGTTAGATTGCGAAATTTGCCCACCGCTTCGTTATCAGATGACGGCCATGTCTCTCGTTTCATTCAGGGGAAGCAGACTCCGTGACAGACTCTGAAAACTGCGTTCAGCAGCCTCCTTCAGCCCAACTCCCTCTTCCCGCCCTCCACGGAGCTGGCCAATCCGAAGAAAGTGGGCACACGGAGAGTGGGGGCCATAGCGGAACAGCCACCCCAATGAGGCGTTTCAGGCCGAAGCTACAATATAATACAAATGGGGTTTTTTGAGGATGGCAGTATGACCGAAATAAGTACTTTGCGCGATCAGGAGTACTCTAGGAGAGTCAAAGACCAAAATATAAACTTGGAAAAATAGCAAATTAGTTCCCCTTTAATCTTTCTGCTGTTGTGCTAGGTGCTGTTGGGCACCTAGTGAGCTTAGTTTTGGTAACTTCACAAAGGCCGACCAGACAGTGAGATGCAACACATTTGTTCATTCCCACATAGGCAAACTTTACCTGCCCCATCCTGCATTATCCATGGGAATGCCACCAGACATCAAAAAAGACGTCAGTTTGGTCATTAGATCCAAAAAGCATTTTGTGGTAATTGTGATCCACTCCCAAGAACGTTTAACAAACGTCCAGGACCCAGCCGTAGAATTATCTCCAAGAATTGTGACAAGAACAAAAGGTCATGTTCCTGTCCAAAGCTTCCCGACCAGCAAACCTTGCAGACATGATACCACATAAAAATGTGGGCTCTTTTTCATTTGATGACTTTTCGACTATCAGAAAACTGAGTTATTCTCTCACTGGTGAGAACATTTTGGGGTTGTTATCTGCTAAGACCACATACAGATCAGACTACCTTTTTTGACCTACTTTCACACTATTTTGAGATTTGGTTAGGTGTTCACTATCTTTCTTTTTCGTCTTCAGTTCATTTGTGCTTTTATAACTTATAATAGACCCTCATCTCTAGACCAAGACAGAATTTTTATTGTGAATTTATTTTTCAGTTAAATCTAGCATTGAGTTGTATATTTGAACAAAGGTTCATTCAAAAGATTGCTCTTCCTATTACCTTGCATGTCTATTAATACATTTGATCATAATCATAAAAAAACCAGCATAAATTTCCTTTATGTCTAATAAGTGAGGGGTTTTTATGCTTGTGTTCAAGCAAGAGTGTTAATTGTCAAAACTTCCAGATTCTGAAATTGCTCAGATGTCATTTGTTCTTCACATTCCCAGCAGAGCACGCTGCAGGAAGGGAAAACACTGGTGTTCATTCAACACGGCCAGCTGTGACTGACTAAAAGGAAAGTCCTTGCTTTTCCACAAATTCATTTTCCGATCAAAGTAGGAGATTGTGAAGATCTTGTTAAAATCTCAAATTATTTCAGCTGTTTTAGAAGCAATGAATCAAACGAATTCAAAGGCGTTAGACTTCATAATTGACTACGATTAACAGTGCTTTACAACAGAATGCAAGGGAATCTTAGAATTATATTTGAGGGCTAATGAAATTTGAATACTGGAGTTGTTTATTATTTTCTATTTGCATATTTTGTAAATTAGTCAGCGGGCAAAAATAGAAAGTGAAAGCATGATCAGTACCGATCAAAAAAAAAAAAAAAAATCTAGCCCCTTTATTAAAATCCTTGCCTTGTACCCTGTGCCAGGGCCACTAAATTGTTAGTCATCCTCCAGACCCAGCCCTCTTCTCCTTACTGTTGTTTATCCTGGCTTCTGTGGTGGCCGGCCTGCCTTCTCTCCTCTCATCTGCAAATGAGACCTCTCTCTGGCGCCGCCTCTCCTGTTTGAAGAGCTGTTTTTTAATGCTCAGCTAATTCTTTGCTCCAGACTGCTCTCAGGAGCTCTGGGGACCTTCTCTTTCACTGTCAGTCTGAAACTAAAGGTAAGAAAGTGACCCTTGTCCTCACCTAAAATGTCTGGCAGTCAGCCGGCTTTCAAATATCTGGAGAGTGTCATCTCTATGATCTAATTGAATATTTCTCCAACCAGTTTCACTGGGCCTCTGTCAGCCTGAGTTCGGCAAATATTAGTAATTTATTTTGATTTTGAAACAGATGCAGGCTTGGCAGGCACAATTAGTATTTTGATTAATTTTCCAAATGACCTTTTTTATGAGGACAGGTTATGCCGGCAAATATCATATTTTTATTTTAGCCTTTTAGCCAAAACTACTCAATAACTTTTTTCCTCATTCAGGAACATACCCCCACTCAAACCAGGACAGCCCCTTCCTGGAGATCTACAATCCAGCAGATTTTCATTCCTAGCTTAAGAAGCCACATTTCACTCGAAAGCTAGACATCTCGTTAAGCTGATAATTTGTCGAATCATGTGTGCCAAATTAGGGTGAATGATGTCTTAGAACAGGGCACGGCCGCCCTGGTCTAAATAATGCAAATCAGTAAGAGCCACCGAGCTGTGCCAGTTGCAGATAAGCTCCAGTCGCCAGTGAGATGAAATGGTGGCTTTAGCGGCGCATTGACCAAAGCCACAGCAGTTTGAAGCTGGGAGTGCGTGGGGCAGAGCTAAGTTAGCCAGTGTTTCCACTTCTGAAGGCCGCTAAACTAGAGCAGGGAGAATGGGGCCTGACTTCTGATGCTGTGCTCCTCTTCCTCCATTGATTGAAACTCGTCTTCAGTCACAGCTTAAATGGTTGCATTCTTTTATCCCTCCCTCTTTCCATCCTCTTCCACACTTTGCCTGCTTCTCTCTGGCCCCTGGAGGAGTCTTGCTATATTTGTTTTGCTCTTCAGTGAAATAACTTTGCTCCTCTGCCAGCTCTGGCTATGAATAATGATAGTTTTTTTTTTTTCACTTCGTACTTCCACTAAAATATCTATATTGTTACTGTACAGCTGACTGATTTTCACAAATTAGAAGTAAAGGGAAATGATGTAGTGTGCTCTGAGTGTGTCCTTTTTCCAAATTTAGTCAGTGATGAAGGAACATTTAATGAAAAAAAAAAAAAAAAAAGTCACAAAAAACTTGTCACAATATTTTGAAAATTTAGCACATTTTTCACACTGAGAATTGAACATTTTTTCATTTTTAATGACTACTGTGTCTGTCACTGAGACTGGAATCAAATCAACATCTGTTTTTAATTAAAACTGAGAAAATTAGATTTTTCTCTCTCTCTCTCTCTCTCTCTTTGGCATATTCAGCAATTAAAACTAACCAAACTGAGTTTGGGGAAAAAGTGTAACTTGTTCAATAAATTTCATCAAATCCTAGCCTGACTACCCTATATATTCTTTATGCATGTGTGTTTTTCTTCAGTCTGTGAATTTACTGCCAGCAGAGATAGTTATTCTTTGTTAGTGAGGGACTGTCAGACTGATAAACACAAAGCAGCTCAACAAAAGTAATGATAATAATGACACTTCACGACTAGGGGGTGTGAAAAGAACCGATTGTTCCACATCTAACTGGGCTGTAAAAGCAGTATTTACCCAGATAAGTCGCTGTATGTTTTTCCCCTCCTGATTTATATTAAGGGTATACCAAACAACTGGCAGTAAAAAAAATATAATAACGAAATCTCTGATAGCCTCAAGCCTTGTTGCAGTGACTGCATGTGGTCAGTAATGCTCATTCACTAATTGGTGAGTCATTGGACCTGCTGTTTAACAGATGGCGCTCTATGATGGAAGACGGGGGTGGTAACTGGGACCCAATTTGACTTTGCTGAAGCATTATGCCCAGAATCACCCTTAAGGAAAGACCGTGGGTTCCCTGCTTTTCACTAATATGGGAATAAGATGGTTGGATGTCAAATGGTGAGAGAAGCATGAGTGACAGCGATGCAAACAACAATGACATTGGAAACACTGCATGTTGCCACTAGTTTAGCGGTAAAGTCTGCAGGAGAGTGATGCAGATGGCTTGTTTGGTCTGGTGAAAGACATGTCTCGAGCGGGTGTTAGTCTTGAGTGAAGGAAGGTGTTAAGTGAGCAGCTCTTTTTTCAGAAAGTCAGTCAGTATAAGACAGACCAGTACAACAGTGCCCAGAAAGCATGATTAGACTGTTCACATTAAACAATATCTCTTTATTCAAAAATAAATTAAACTGTTGTTCTTGCTTGGATGGACATAGCAGCTGACTCAAGAATGAAGTGGAATAATTTCAAAGCTAATAACAATTTAATTTAAATGTATGAGATGTAGTTCTGCTTTAAAAAAAACAAAAACAAATGGCATAGGAGAGACTGCGGCACAGCATATAACAGGGCAATATTGATTAAAATAAGTGTTTTTTATATTCAAGCCGATGGCTAGTTTTTGGTTGTTTGCTGGACTCCCCAACAATCAAAACCTAGTTTTATAAGATGTCGTTTTTAATCATGGGTTGTAACCCACTGAATTGATTTCTTGCTTGACCTGAGGATGAAAACAGAGATTTTTTTAGTCTGGAAAAGCAATAAAGTTATGAATATTCTCCACCACCATTGGGACCTGTCTGGAGGACGGCGCCCGGGCCCTCCTTCGGCCTGCCACACAAGCATATATTTAGGTTTTTTCTGCATTCATTCTGCGCATACAGGCACTATGACCATGAGTGAAAATAAGTGGTGTCTGACTGTTGTGAGTTTTATAGCACTGCAAACTGTCTGTGCTGTCCCAAGATGGTCACATGAGTTGCGTACAAGGATTGATGATTAGACATTTCGGATTCTGGTTGGATTAGAGATGCTAATATTTTAAATTGTTGATGTGATGTTTCAAAATTTGAATTCATTGTGTTTCAGGCTGTAACTGGTAATATATATAGGGGATTTCTGAATGACCTCAACAAATGAACATTCATTGTGGAAACAGTGGAAACTTGCAGATCACCAAGTAAGAAAATATGAACGTGCCCTTTAAATTTTGGAGATCGAATGGCAGTACTGTCATTTGACAGGACACTCACCTAGCATGAACCAAGCGACTGGAGGTAATTGCAGTAATTGGTCTTCTACACAGAGACTTATTGGTAGCTGTTCATATCTGTAGCCTAGCAACAAGCACCGCATAGCTGCAATTGTTTTATATTCTTCCCCGCAAGGCGTAGATATTATGTATTTATTAGAAGCAGTCACTATCGCCTCATAGCAAGTACAGTATGTAGTTGGTTTAAATCTACCCTGGGTCTTTCTGCTTGAGGTTGTGCATGTTCTCCCCAAATGAGTTTTCTCATTAAAGTACTATGCTTTCCTCTCTCAGTTCAAACACTTGAATATTACTTTATCTGAAGTCTCTAAATTTCTCATTGGCATTAGTGTGCATGTGAACAATTAGTGCATCCTCTGAAGGATTGGGCACCGTTTTGAATGTATTCTAGCCTTGTGCTATCCATCTTGGATGCTAGGATAGCCGTATTACACCTGTGACCCCAGCCAGGAATACAGTCTGTTAGATTATACTGTAGATTGTTCAAAACCAAATTCTCTGTGCAGCGAAAGAGTTGCTCAGTAAGGTTGCATTCCTTGAGGAGCGGAACTTGTGAAATGCATAATCTATGGAGTAAATCCCCATCTTTATTCGAGCGTGGTATTTAGTTTTGTGCGTAGACTGTACAAAATTTTTCCCCAAAATTAGCGTGGTATTTTGTTTTGTACGTTGGCTGTACAAAATTTTCCCCCGAAATTCTGCTCTTGTACTCAAATTGTCCTCGCTCGCCCTTGCATTTTCTCTCCATGCACTCAAAACTGCCTCTGTGCGCTCAAAACATTTCTGCTTGCACTTGGAACATTGCTGCTCGCGCTTGAATTTTTTTCTCCTCGCACTCAAATCCACCTCTGAACACCTGAAACATTTTTGCTTGCATTTGACACATGCTGCACGCACTTGGATTTTTTCTGTGGTGCATTCCAATCAAAAATCTCCAACCAATAGAATGTCAGGTTTCGTGTTGACTAATGAAATGATTGCTGCCTCGTTGCGGGCCAATTCGTTTAACCCCTTAAGACCTATGCCCCGGAACTGGTGGCCGGTTATTACGCACAATAAATACAGCATGTTTCCAAATTGCAACATGAGGCATATCCACATTTCGCGAAGAAACTAGGCAAAAAGCTCATGCAGACCATTTTTACCTCAACCAAACACAATTCAAGCACCAAGTGTTGGAACTTATACATGAAAAAATAATGACCTTTCTCCAAAGTAGTTCCCTACCTGGGCACTGGATGGAGCTGTGGGGAATGGAGAGGGTAACACATGGACCTCTGACCCCAGGTGCTGCAGGAGCAGCCATGTTTAAGAGACCATGTGGCAAAATGTTTGATGCTGTTGTTTGAAAGGAGACCTGACTTTGAAAGACCTAGATTCTATGTTTAAACTTATCGGAAATAAATTTGATTTTGTTAACTTGAACCACCGCTGGAACATCTGTTCTTCTGAAGGTTCTGCAAAAAGTGGTGCCGAAACCCGGGATCCTTCAGAACCAAGAAGGATATTTTTTGTTCTTGTTTTTGGAGCCAAGGAAGACACAGACAATGCCAGCAAAACCTGATTATCCAATGCTACGGAAGAAAAGAGGAGTACTCCGTGGTTCGGTGAGCAAGTTGCTGTCAAAGATAGACAGTCTAACTGAGGAAAGAAGATTGGAAGACATGGATGTGGGAACCTTGGAGGACCTTGGAGAAGTATTGGAGGAGAAGAAAATGAACTTGATTGAAATGGACATGGCCATGGAACCTGGAGTTGACCCAGAAGAATTGGAAGATGAATGGCAAACCAATCAGGAATATATGGAGAATATCACTATGCGGAGGAACAAGATTAAAAGATTCCTTCGCTCTATAACTAAAGAAGAAAGAGAAGGATCAGAGAGATCAACGCATTCCAGAGGAGCTTGCACAGTCAAACTCCCCAGACTGGTGATTGACAAATACCATGGAGACGTGAGTTTATGGCAAACATTCTGGAATCAGTTTGATATGGCCATTCATCAAAATACTGAACTTAGCAAAGTAGACAAATTTAATTATTTGAAGTCATACTTGACCGGCAAGGCCGCAAATGTCATTGCAGGGCTTGCATTAACCATTGCAAATTATGACAGTGCCATAGAAATGCTGCATAACAGATTTGGCCGCAAAGACTTATTGATTAACGCACATATGAACAAACTTTTGAACCTGACTCCAGTCAAGCGTGCAAGTGACATTATAGCCCTGCGTAAACTGCACGATGACATTGAGATACAGGTTAGAAGCCTTGACGCACTAGACGTTGTATCCGATCAGTATGGAAGCTTATTATGCCCCATACTAATGAAAATGATACCAGAGAGCATAACACTAGACTTCAGTAAAGAAAATGCGGATGACATGCTCAGGGTCAAGGACCTCATGAAGTTTCTTAAGAGGGAGGTTGAGAGCAGAGAGCGGACAAATATAGTTAGCTCAGGGAGCTCCTCCGTCAAAGAACCTGAATTTCCCAATCGGTCACCCAACCTACCGTTATGGGAACAAAGGCGCAATCGAACCTCTACCGCAGCGTTACATGCAGCAGTCCCGCAAAGCTGTATATTTTGCAACAGAACTGACCACCTTTCTAAGAACTGTGCCGAATGGACAATAGAGTACAGACGAGACTTTCTGAAAAAACAAGGACGCTGTTTTATTTGTCTGGGGACAAAACATGTTGCACGAACTTGTAAGGCTCAAGTGTCATGTGAGAACTGTGGACGCAGACACTACAGGACGGTCTGCAACCAGCTGCTGGACGGTGCGCAACATGCCGCATCCAACCACCGTGCCCATGGAGCGGGACCGATCGGAGCGCATGGTGCCCACAGCGCACAGCCACAGCAGCCCGTGCCAAGCTCTGCAGTAATGTCCCCATGTAACGCAGGTAACAGTACCGTGCTGCTACAGACAGCAACAGTTTGGCTGATTACCCCTCAAAATAGCATGTTAGCCAGGTGTCTTCTAGATGGAGGAAGCCAGCGTAGCTTCATACGCGAGGATATATCTCGCATGTTAAATCTCCCCGTAGTCGGGGAAGAAACATTAAATTTGCATACATTTGGTAGTCTAAACCCAAAGCAAATGAAATGCAAGAGGGTACGCGTGACTCTGTCCGATATCAGAAATGGCCAGAAAATTGAAATTGACGTGTTAGAATCCCCTCATGTATGCCCGTCCATAATGTCAATGCCCGGAGATGAATTACGCAGGAAGATGAACGAAAAGGGAATGCTCCTCGCAGACATACTAGTATATGGAATGGAAAACCAAGACGTGGGAATTCTAATTGGGGCCGATTACTACTGGAGCATAGTCACGGGGCAAACCGAAAGATTCCCTGACGGACTTGTAGCCGTAGACAGTATGTTCGGATGGCTCGTCCAAGGCACAATCGCAACTATGCAAGTGAGCACCAAGGTGCCCACAGTCGAAGTGATGCACATACATGTTGAAAACAAAGAACTGTCTGACCAGTTACGTTCCTTTTGGGAACTAGAATCTCTCGGTATTACACCCGAGAAAGAGACAAAGATGAGTACAGAAGACGAGTATGTGCTAGAGCACTTTAAAGAGACAACTACGCACACGGGGGAGCGCTACCAGGTGCGTTTACCGTGGCGACAGGAAAACACGAGACTGTCTTCGAATCGAAATGTTGCTCTAAATAAATTCCAACATTTAATGAGAAAATTCAGAGCTAATGGTAACTTTTATGAGAGATACAATGAGGTGATAAATGATTATCTAGACAAGAAAATAGTTGAACCAGTTAAAACAGAATCGACAGAAAATCCGCTATATTATTTACCTCACCATGCCATCATAAAAGAAGAGCGCGCAACGACCAAGGTGAGAGTTGTCTTTGATGCATCCTCACATGACAAAGATGGTATGTCACTCAATGAATGTCTTTACACAGGCCCAAACCTCAACCCAGACCTATTGAGCGTTTTGCTAAAATTCAGGGAGAATAGAATTGCATTTACGGCAGACATTGAAAAGGCATTCCTGCAAATCGCTATAGATGAAAATGACAGGGATGCCCTCAGATTCCTATGGACGAACACTGTTCCCAAACCGAGCGAAAAGGATGATGTGTGTGTAATGAGAATGACACGTGTCCCATTCGGCGCGACAACCAGTCCATTCTTGTTATCAGCAACCATAAGGCATCATTTGGAAAAATGCGAGGCTGAGTACCCAACTACAGCCAAAGTGTTGAGAGAGACACTCTATGTGGATGATTTCATATGTGGGGGAGATGATGTAGAATCCACCTATAGGCTCTGTCAGGAAACAAATGAAATCATGAGCAAAGCAGGCCTGTCAATGTGCAAATGGAAGTCAAATTCAGATGAGCTTGAGGAAAAATGGAAGGAAGAGAAAGTGGAACAGAAAATTGACACACAACCAACCAAAGTTCTGGGACTAACTTGGAACAGAGAAACTGATGAATTCAGCCTTGATTTAACCAGCATCCTGCATGACTCTAAAGACACCTGCAACACCAAGAGACGCGTTCTGCAAACAGCAGCCAGACTATTCGACCCAATGGGCTTCCTCTCCCCGTTCACTGTAAGAGTGAAACACCTCTTTCAAGAGACCTGGGAACGTGGACTGGAATGGGATGAAGAGCTACCCACTGACCTGTCACTCGAATGGAGCCAGTGGTATGATGAACTCAGAATGGTAAAGACAATTTATGTCCCTAGATCATACAATACAGTTGACCCAGGCCTTATTGTAGAGCGTCAGATTCATGTATTTTGTGATGCTAGTGAAACTGCATATTGCACAGCAGCCTACCTGCGCACAGTCAGTACAGACAGTGTGAGTAATTGTATGTTGATAACATCCAAAACAAAGGTAGCCCCTCTAAAAAGGGTGACATTACCTAGACTTGAGCTATTAGGAGCGCATATAGGTGCAAGACTATGTAAATACCTTACAGGCATTATGACTAAACCAGTGTCACAGACATATTTATGGACAGATTCCACAATAGCACTGCATTGGATCAGAGGGTCAGCAAAACAGTGGAAACCATTTGTAGCCAATAGAATAGTAGAGATCCAGTCCCTCACTGACCCTAAGGATTGGCGACACTGCCCAGGAAAGGACAATCCAGCTGACCTGGGCACAAGAGGAATTGCCGTGGAACATTTGAAAGGAGAACCACTGTGGTGGCACGGGCCGGAGTGGCTCCGAGACGCACACTTTGCACTGGATTCACCAGAGGAAAAGGTGAACAGCGACAAAGTGAACCAGTATCTACTCGTAGCACAAGAGGACAAAGTAGGCCCACAAGGCAAACCTGAAAATGTGCTTTTTTCCCTTGATAAATATAGTAGACTAATAACAAGTCTTAGAATCACTGCCTGGATAAAAAGGTTTGTGTTCAACACACGCAACAAAGCGAGAAGACAAGGGCCGCTGACCGCAGATGAAATTGACGCGGCAGAATGCCATTGGATAAAAGTGACCCAGCAAAAATGTTTCCCACAGGAAATCAAAGCGCTACAAACAAGAACAGAGGTACATAGAAAATCCAAAATAAAAGACCTCAACCCGTTCTTGGATGACAAAGGAATGATGAGAGTGGGAGGACGTCTCCAAAAATCAAATCTCAGTTATAGACAAAAGCACCCCTGTATATTGCCCGAACAGGACACATTCACAGAGCTTCAAGTCAAACGTTCACATGAGGATGTGCTTCACAGTGGGCTACAAAGCACCCTGACCCAAATACGTGAACAATTCTGGATTTTGAGAGGCAGACAAGTCACAAAAAAGATTCTGAATCGTTGCCTCATTTGTAAGAAATTCAGAGTAAAGGCCTGCCAACAGGTAACAGCCCCCTTACCTGCAGATAGGATCACTGAATCAGACCCCTTTGAAGTAACAGGTGTAGACTTTGCAGGTCCGTTATATGTCAAGCCTAATCATAAAAAGGCCTATATAGCGATATTTACATGTGCAGTTACAAGGGCCGTGCATTTAGAATTAGTGACAGACTTGACAACAGAATGCTTTCTGTTGGCATTTCGCAGATTTATTTCGAGAAGAGGGCTATGTAAAACAATATACTCTGATAATGCCAAAACATTCAAGAGAGTATCCGAAGACTTAAAGGAATTATGGAATGCTCTAATCAAATCAAAACAGTTGACTGATTTATTCGCAGAGAAAAGTGGAAGTGGAAGTTTATTGTAGAACGTGCTGCCTGGTGGGGTGGGATATGGGAACGAATGGTGCGGTCTGTAAAAACCTGCCTGAAAAAAATTCTTGGTAGGGCTTTCTTGACCTTTGAGGAGATGCAAACCTTTCTAACAGAGGTGGAGGCGACCATAAACTCCAGGCCGCTGACATACCTGAATGAGGAGGGAACCCAGACACCCCTCACACCTGCTCACTTCCTGACAGGTAGACGCACAACCTCCCTTCCCCCACAGACAGTGAAGGACATTAACATTACACAAGGTACCCGAAAAGAAGTGAACAGGAGATGGAGATATAGAGAACGTTTATTGAACGGATTCTGGAACAGATGGAGAAGTGAGTATTTAATGGAACTGAAATCGGCTCACTTGAAATCCATGAAGGAAACGCCCACCATTAAAGTAGATGATGTGGTGTTGGTACATGACCACATGATGCCCAGACAGCTCTGGAAGATGGGACGTGTGCACGAGGTATTCCATGGCAGAGATGGTAAAGTAAGAAGCTGTGCAGTGGAACTGCCCGGAAAGAAAATGGTGAGAAGACCCATACAACTCCTGTATAATCTTGAATTGAATTAATTGATTAATGTGAAATGAATTTGGATGAACTAGGTTCATCGGGCCGGAGTTTGTTGGAACTTATACATGAAAAAATAATGACCTTTCTCCAAAGTAGTTCCCTACCTGGGCACTGGATGGAGCTGTGGGGAATGGAGAGGGTAACACATGGACCTCTGACCCCAGGTGCTGCAGGAGCAGCCATGTTTAAGAGACCATGTGGCAAAATGTTTGATGCTGTTGTTTGAAAGGAGACCTGACTTTGAAAGACCTAGATTCTATGTTTAAACTTATCGGAAATAAATTTGATTTTGTTAACTTGAACCACCGCTGGAACATCTGTTCTTCTGAAGGTTCTGCAAAACCAAGCAAGTAAATAAGCATGCAGCAAAAACATCATATGATAAAATCATATCAGTGCTGAATCGCTGGAATTTCTCCTGAATTTGCGCTATGCATAAAAAAGATACCGCAAATGAAAGAGGAAAGTCTAAAATCAAATCATATCACTTAAATCGGATTTTCCACAGTCAACGTTAGTGTGACAGAGTGGTTTTGAAATCCATCGACTCTCAGCATGAGGTGTAATCTTTCACCATTATTGCCTTGCAGTTCCCTGTCACGTTTGCCGTTTTTCCCAAGATACTCCTGTAATGCAGCTTGTTGCAATTATTATAGAAGTTGCTTCCATGTGAGACACTGTTGTCTATGTTTTGAAGCATTTAATTGGACTTGAAGATGCTCACTCAGTTATATGTTTATTGGAACGTTTGTGTTTACTCTTTCTCTCGATAGTCAGCCTGCAATGGGATGCAATGAGAGCAGGAGATATCCATGAGGTTGAGAAACTGTTTTGTCTAATGGCTTCATGCTGATATGGTATATGCAGCAGTGAATGTGCGACTCGGGGTCGTGTTTGTCATTAAAGCCATGTCATATCTTGCCTTTACCACAGAGGTGCAACTAACAGTCGTATGCATCTGAGGTGGCTGACATCCTTCTGAGTCCATTACATTAGCTAACTAGATGGCTAAATAAAGTAGCGTAGTTTAATAATGATCGGTCACACAGCATAGCCAAAGATACTGCAGTGTCTTCATGAGGGGGTCTGAGAGTCACTGCCCCCAGCCCCCATGGTTTGCTACCTGAAGAGCAATCACTGGTAGAGCTAACAAGCTGGTGAAATTAGGGCAAACACAAATGACAATGCTTAATTAGGATGATCATTTACAAAGATTCTCCATAGTTAATGTTAGCTAAATAGCTAGCTAGCTAGATGGCTACATTAGCCACTGAGTAACATAGTTTAATAAGCGATCGCGCATTTCTTGGCATAGCCACACATTCCGCAGAATCTGCGGAGTGGGTCGGTGTTTAAGCATCACCCGCCCCCACGGTACACTGTATGAAGTTAAACGAATGGGCCTGCAATGAGGCAGCAATCATTTCATTGGTCAACACGGAACCTGACATTCTATTGGTTGGTGATTTTTGATAGGAACGTACCGCAGAAAAATTCAAGCACGAACAGCATGTTTTGAGTGCAAGCAGAAATGTTTCAAGCGCTCAGAGGCGGTTTTGAGTCCGAGGAGAAAAAAATCCAAGTGTGAGCGAGGGCAATTTGAGTGTGAGAGCAGAATTTTGGGGAAAAAAATGTGTACAGTGTACGCACAAAACAAAATACCAGGCTAATTTTGAGGGAAATTTTGTACAGTCTACACACGAAATGAAATACCACACTAATTTTGGGGAAATAATTAGTATAGTCTACGCACAAAATGAAAAACCACACACTCGAATAAAGATAGGGATTTACCTCCATAATAATCCATTTTTGAACGTGATAGTCACGCTGGCCAGGCTATGATTGCAGAGAGGATATATTTTTAGCTGCAATATGTACTGAAAGTTTTTCACTTTTATAAGATCCCCTGACGTTAAATTATGCTAAGTTGTTGTTACTGTGTTTGTAGTCAGGGGGTTCGAATAATTAGAAATAAGCGCTCTTTTTTGACAGGTAAGCAGATGTTGTGAACTTAAGTCATAGTATCTGTTGCCTCTTTTTTTTCTCCTTTTTAATTAGGGGGCCAATGTTTCAAAGCCCCAAACACCACCGCCAGACAATAATGAATTCAACTCTGGCTAATAAAAATCCTGAAGGAAGATAGTGGTTGTGGGAGGCAATATTAGGTCTGCGAAATTTAATTAGTAAACTCATAAATTGTTAGTCCGTGAAGCAGCTCAGAGTGGAGATGTGTTGGTGTGAGTTGTTTTGTTAAGGGAGGGTGGGGTTACTGAATAATTTAACCTGGAGAAGTGCACTTCTGGCTGAAGATAAGAATGTATGCTTGGTGATACAGGTGATTGGTATGGAAGAGATTATGCCTAGAGGTGCTAGCTGTCTCTGAGATTACACCCTACAGTACCTCCCCATCTCTCTCCCATACCACTCCCTTGGGATTGCCAATCATGTCCCTCCTTGTCTTCGTACAAAAAGAATAATACTCAAATGGTGGGCCCCCCACAGCTTAAGCCAAACAGTGTGGCAGCAAAACATTTGTGGTGTCTTTTTCTTTCAGACTTAGGAAACTTGCAGTTTCAGGAAGTGCTCATGCATTGCTTATGCACAAAGGAGGGACATAAGTGGTTATTTATTACAACGTACTTTGTAAGCTATGGCTAATACTGAACAAACATTCCCCAGCAAAAACATCACTAAACACATTTATTTAACCCATAGATGTTTTTACTGTTGGTTTTACTTGTTTTTTTTTTTTTAATTTATTTACATTTTTGTACAGTGCAGGTATGAGGGGATCACACTGAATTCCGTGACAGGGTGACCTCGCTCCTGATGATCACGCCTGTTGAGAGTCCCTGGTGTTCTAAGGCTTGTTTTCTGTTTATTTATATACCAGATAACTGGCATGGTGATTTGTCAAATGTCACCACTCCAGCCTAAGATTGCCTTTATTCATTGCTGTTTCCAACCAGTGTTATTTAGAGAGTGAGTTGGCCCTAGGCAAGAGGGATGGATTGTGGATAATGGCAATTGATGATTACGGGCTTCAAGAGGATTTGGCCGGATAAAATCTGTGGAACTTTAGGTTTCAGAGAGGATACCTGCAGGATTTATGAAGATTTTAACATTCAGTTAAATATCCACCATTTAATGCACACTGCCCAGCCGGTGGATTCCCCCCGACATTTGAAGCAGTCACAGAGAAGTTTTACCCAAATATACTGCAGATAAAGGGAGTAAAATGAGCTGCAGAGACTGTTTTTGCCCCTGGCATTTCACTTAGATACAGGTCAGTTAAATTGCAAGGGGAAAGGAACTAGCTCCGAATCGCAATTAGTCACAAGCATGCAAATACAGAATAATAGCAGCATTCATCTGTTTGTAACGGAGCCTAGTCGCGTAATTCACAGTATTTCAATGCTCAAAAATTTATATGCAAAATAGTATGCGAATCAATGATTGCAAATGAATCTGGAGGTCACTATAAAACTATTGTATGCGTGTATAGTAGGTGTGCATTAAAAAAATTTATGGATAAACAAGTTGGCCGCTATCAATGTCGTAAAAAGGCTCCATAGATCAATATGTCTTTCCATCCACATTCTTTTGCATCTTAGGGTTGTGGGACGCCTGGCAACCAACATGTGCTGTAGTTCTTAAATGTCTCACAAAAGGGAAGTCTATGGGACCCAAGTGCAGATAACATAATTGGGCAGCCATGATTCATTTCTACCTATGTAGAAAACACTGGTAAATGTAAAACCAAAAACAACTGCAAAAACAAGCGACCAAGGAAAGAGGTCACAAGGGAAAACCAAGCATGAGGACCACTAAGAATGTTGACAGAAACTTTGAGAAAGTACCCAAGAAATCACGAACTCCAGAAGTCAAGGACAAAGGAAGGCAGCATAGCCCCTTAAACTGGGAAAGCACTCTCGACAAGGGCGAGGTCGAAGTCTTTGTAAAGAAACTGTCAGGTTTCTTCCCGAAACCTGCTTTCCTGTGACACCGAGGCTGCACTTCAGGATCACGCCCAGCAACCACAATCACAAGCATGCCTGAGAGCATGACCAATGCAGCGGCCGTGTCAGCTTCAAAACCATGAACAGCAGCGAGAAGATTCAGCAGCGCAACAGCTGTGGCAATACTGAGTGCCCTGCAAGAAGATGACCCGGGCAAGACATCAATCCTTCATAAGTCACACACCTCTCACCCACACACACTGTGAACTGCAGGGTGAAACAGGACTACCATGGAAATTTTGGTTGGAGGTTTAACGTAAATCATACCTTGTTGGCATAAGGCAGTAGCAATTCTACCCCAATGTCTGTTGTGATTATATATAAAGTAATTCAAGTGAATTATTATTATAAAGGAATGATATTTCATTAAAAAAAATCCCCCCCCCCCCCCCAAATCAAATCACTTGATTTGTTGACAAAGTGTGTTTGGCTGAAATTCAATTAAGATCATCCTTAACACTGACTAGCAATTTGATACAGGTGTTGTTTTTTTTTGCAGAAACAGGGCGGTGATTTAATTTTGGCGATATATGAAGGGAAATAAATATGGCTTTCATTATTTTATCGGTCAAAGTTAATTTGTACTGTAAGTCAAAGGACAAACGTTGACTGGATCCAGGCGAAAGGCCAACTCATTGCACAGCCTTGGCTGTTGTCTCAGTTTTTCTCACTCCTGAGAAGTAATCGTTTCTGCAGTTGGGCCTCTCAGTGATGACTGATCGTTGGCTAAGGGGGCCATTTTGCACACGAGGGAGCATTACCAATGTGATTGCAAGACGCTGAAATGTTGCTGTGCTGTGGTGTTGTGGAATTACAGGAGTGAATTCTTTCTCTTCCTCTCTCTCTCTTTCTGTCTTTCTCTGTGATTGACAGATGCTCTTATGCGAGGTGCAGGTGAGTAAATTATAAAAAGTAATGGAATGAGTTTGACCATGCAAGCAATGCTTTGATAATGAAACATTTTTGTGTCTGCGAGCTGCAGAATACCTTCTTGTTCTTTCCTTTTTTAAAAATGCATTGTATTTCACACAGAATCTCTTTGCATTCATTAATGACAGTTTGCTGACATCTTTGGAAGTTCCCGGCGTTGCATAGTAAGTGGTATACACAAGCAGAAGAGAAGGAATTGGCAGATGATAAATATGCAAATGGTCGAGGGGCGCTGGGACTGAAGAGATCCCTCTCTGCCTATAGAAATACAATTGCAAATCGCTCATACAAAATGCATGTCTCCCCCTCCCCTCATCATTTGTGCTAAGGAATTCAAGGGCTCTTCAAGATGGAGAGAGGCTTATTTCTTGAAATGGCAAGCTATGCATATACTTAAAGATTATATGACTTGGCCTGATGGCAACACTTGACATAAAACAATAATGAGAGACTGCTGGGCGCCAATCAATTTTAGCATTAAGCACACTAGCCTCTGTCAAGCAGTAGCTGGCCTGAATTGATAGACTGATTTACGGGATTCAGTCTGGACTCATAATGCACGCTTAAAATTTATTAAGTGACAGGTGGATGGTGCGGCAATAATTTCAGTTTGATTGCTATGAGTTATGAAATTTTCTTAATTATTCAAGACAAAACCATTTGGAAGCAGATAAAGCAATGTTATTCAACACAGGTGGATGTTTGGCTCACAGGAGTAGTTAATTGACTCCGATGCAGAGAAATTGCACCCTTAACTTCAAACTACATTTATATCTTGCCTTTAAATTGGGATATAATCAGATCTACAGCCACAGCAAAGGAGGCATGATATTTTTAATTTTTTTGTAATCTAAAATGCACTAGGTTGTATAAACCTTATACAGTATACTCCTAAAACCTGGAATTTATGTTTCCTATCCCAGTGGGAGGAGGCCTGGAGGGGTAAACGTCTCTGGTCTAAATTTCAGGACACAAATATTAAAGTATATCATGCTCATAAATACATATGCATGCTCATGCGCACACACAAGAACACACACGCACAAGCACACACTAACATGTGAAGACCACAACGGAAAAATGATCTGAGTCACAGTTTCACGTTGTGGAGAAATGATGAATTATAGCAAACAATTCAAAACAATCTTAGAAACAAAGCACTAACATTTCAAAACATGTTATAGTAATATATAATATGATTATAATATATAAAATATGAAAAATTTTGACTGATCGTTATTCCTTTGTGGTCATCATATGCTTTGATACCTATACTCATAAGGACATTGGATTGACTTATTTTTATTCTGTAAAGCCTTCCTTTACCCAAATCATAACCAAATTATGTCTCACTAGCCCCAACCCTACTGTAATTGTTATTGTAACCCTAACCAATCAGCCGAAATCCTCTGTAGGACCAACCAAAATGCTCTCACAACCCCAAATATCCTCACAACATTTGCAGTTTCTCGAAGAGTTGGGTCTCACTAGTGCAGCTATACAACCCCTAACTCTAACCCCTGTTTCTGGCCTAAACCTCACCCTACCTTAACCTCGAACCCTAAAATAGCTCAGTTACCATGTGGGCTGCAAAAATTTTAGCCACAAGAGGTAGAAATATCCCTACACACACATACACACAAACACAAACACATGCACACGTATGAGCAGCATGTACGTATATTTGGCTGAAAAAATCAATTATGCCTTCAGACACTCGAAAAGAACTTTATGACTTTATGAAAAGCTGCTAAACATCAGAAATGAAGTACAAAGAGCTATAAAAAGTTTTTAGTTCATACGTAAATCAATATTTTTTCTCACGAGTATTTGCAGTTCAAACTGCATCAGTGCTGACAGGATTATGAGACAGTTGGCGGGTAGATTGTAAAGGGCAAATAAAGGACACAGTTGTTCTGCAGAAAACAGTCTCGCATGAAACTCTCCAGGTCCAGGTATTCCCAGTCTTGATGGTGCTGAGATCAAGTCTCTGTTGATGACCATTGGCTACTTTAACCAAAACTATCTGTACATTTGTGAAATTAATGGCTTGATGTCATACATTTGCAATTTTCTACAGACATAATAGTGTAGAAAAACAAAGTGGATAAAATATTAAAGCTAATTATGAAAATTAGATCAAAGGTATACAGTTGAATGATTATCATTTTAGTGTTAAGACTACACTGAAACCCGCACTACAACGGACATTCATTGAAGAGTTGAATATTTGCTATTCTGAACCAGGTCATGACAAAATATAAACATTCACCTACAAATATGGATAATACACATGACAACACAACAAACCTTGACCACATTTTTACAAGAGCAGCTCAATTTGAATTGACCAGCTGTTGCTTCCACGATCGCTATTAAAAATTTGTCACTTCTCATCAGCACATAATGTTCTGCAGTGGCATAACTATTTTGGCTTGTAGGTTGCTCCAAGCATATTGGTGAACTTGCCACAGGTCTCTCCAGCCAATCCTAGTCAGCATTGTTAATGGTGTGAACAGGGCTCTGTTCCTGCCTTTTCTCTGTAATATTAAAATAAAAATAAATATATAATCTGAGACAAAAATGATATAAACAAAGAAAATCCAAAAAGCCGCAGACTTGCACAGCATATTATATAAATTATGCTGTATACTGTATAGGACAACAAATCCCAGCTATAAGTGGGTCGAAGCACCAACTACCAACTCAGCAGGATGTCGAGGGAAAGGGGACGTGCTAATTGCACAATATCTAGTATGCAATCAATCCCAATAAATCAAGTAAGGCACTGACAGCGGTGAAAGAGCTGCTGTATTAGCAATTCTTTTCCATTCATTTTCATTATTTATCTTAATAGAATTTGCACATTTTGAAAAATAGGTTATTTCACTTGCGTATTGCTCTATAATTTGCTTTTTGTTCAGGCGTAAACCCATATTACCGAGCATATTCTAGAGCACCTTCTTAATATTCATACTGCAATCAACTGCTTATGTTCCATAACTGATTCTGATCTCCTCCTGTTAACCTGTGTCCAAATGCTTTTTTTGACAGAAGAACAGAAGTGCAAAGTATAAAATGTTTATATTTGTTGACCCTTGATGTACTATTTGAGTGTTTTATTTTTACTTCAAAATTAAACCAACTTATATTTTATCTCGCAGCATTGCATTCTTGATTCCCATTTAGATGGCGTATCCATTAGAGATTAATCAATAGCCATTACCAGCTTTCTTTATTGATGTGGCTGCTATCTGTATTAATCACAGATATCAACTCAGCTCAAAATGCATTCTCTTCTGCCGAGGCCATGGAAAGTAGGGGTGTTTAGGGTGTAGCAGGACTGCCTGGCGAGCTGATTATTAAAATGTTTTGTGTGTACATGCAGTTGTCAAAGTGTGTCTGTCTAAGGAAGATTTGGGGAATAATTTGCGATAACAAATAGTAAAATAATTTGCAAATAATAGCCAAAGCAAATGCAATTAATGTCATTACCCTAGCCACTTTTCCTGGTGGTTGATGAGTTGTTCTGTATTAAAATATGCATGTTGGCTCTGAAATGCAACTTAAAGATTTGACATTTTTTGAGGACATTTATCAACAAAATTCCTGACACAAGGCCACTTTTGGAACCTTTTGATTGTTGGAGGGCATAGAGGTCATCCAGCACAAAATGATGCATTTCATGTATTGTAAGCTGGTGGTTTTTGCGAAAATAACACAGTATAATATGATAAAATGCAGGTTATTGTGCCGCAAAATAGGTTCAGGTGGATCTAGCTGTTTCTATCCCCAGTGTTCTCAGACCAGCTGTTGTAAGGCCATGCCTGCAGCCTTCCAACTCACTGGTCTATTAAAACCCAGACTGCATTCTTCAGCTGCACAATCATTGCATGCACCTGTTGTGCATTTCTACTGTGTGGTAGTGTTGAGCTATTTAAGACTGAGCCTTGCACTTTATCATTGCGAAGTCTCATAAGCGACATGCCTGTATTTACTCTCTCTTGTCTTGTATAGACTTATCTCCTGCGTTTTGCGTGTATATAACTCTGACTCAGTGCAGTTTGTTGTTAATCTCAGCACTTAGTTTTATTACCAGGAACCTCGATTCCTTCTTCTTTTCTTCTATTTGTAATACATTGTACTGTCACTAAAGACCAGTTATTGTGATACTAATTTTGTAATCCAGGAACCTCGATTCCTTGTTCTTTTGTGTTGTATCCTGTTTTGCCTTTTTGCTGTGCGGAAGGCGTAATAAATACAACCAAGTCCATCTTCGCATCTGTGTCCAGTCCAACATTTCCTGTCCTCAGTGCACATCACTGGTGCTCAGAGCACAACCCTTAGAGCTATGACAGACTGCAACAGACAGATCTAATAGGCCATTTAATGGTCCATCGGTCCTCGAATAAAATATTTTTATCGTAGCGCATAGATTTTTGTCCATTGTAATCTAGATATTTGCTGTACATTCACATTGACAAAAAAAAATAATGTTTTTTGCATTTTATTGTTGTTTTCATTGTTTCAGGGCAATTAATTCCCACAGTCAGGACAGCAATCATAGCCTTTATGATGTTACTACAATTGTATAGGCCATACATTGAGTAGAATAAGGAAATTGTTCTTTTTTAATCATTGATGAGTTTTGTTTTTCGTACTGCAGGCAGTATTCCATATGCCACTATGTTCTTTTAATATCATGCTGTTTCATCAACCACATGTGGCAATGAATGATATGCGCTTTTTTGCCTGATAGGCGTATTGTAACAACCCACCCTCGGACATACAAAGACAGTTATGCTTGACTTATTTTCGCATGATGGAGAAGCAGAAGAAGAAAGTAAGACAAGCAATGTCACTGAGTCACATGACAAAATAATGAAGGTATGACTGTGATACTATCAGGTCTCTTTAATGATTTATTTAGCCATTTAGTCAGTAATGTTTCAGATCTGTAAAATTTACCATTCAGGGGAGACCACAATTAAATGCTTACAGGCTTATCAAGTATAATCCTAACAGTGCTTACGCTAATGGTGCATTTAGTTGTATACATGTAATGTAGACGCTTCACTCCCCTTGGTTTGGCAATTTATCGGCGGTATAGCTTTCCGAGTGACATCACTGAAAGCAAAATACTTCCATCAATACTTGTTGGCAATTGTGATCCACAACCCTCTTTGGATGGGATTCTTTTCCAATGACATCTGAGTTTGAATTACTGACATGAAATTTCATGTACCCATCTCAATGGGGTTAGAATTGGTATAATTTTTACTCAGTGTTACAGAGATGGAAGGGTCTTGCACCGGCATATATGACAAAGTTGAAACAAGTCCCAGCTAAAAATATAAAATAAATTGAGGCAATTGACAAAGGAAAAATGGCCCAGATGAAGTTTTATTTCTGTTTTGTTTTCTCTTATCTTTGTATGTTTCTGTTTACTTACTGTGTAATTTGTTGTTTATGTATCTATTCTGTTTACTTCATAACTGTTTTCCATGCACAATAATATACAACGTAAAAAAAAAAAAAATGTTTTTCTGTTTGAAGAAAGAAAAAAATACCAAAATTTTTGAAAGCTGTGATCACAGCCACTTAGTGAGGTGGCATGAAGTGTCTAACATTTATAAGTCAGTAAGTGGCAGATTTGCCTGGGTGAAATGCATAAAGTGTATTGAGTGCTTGTAAAGAAAATACAGTGATTGTCTGAAGTGTCACAGCGTGCGTCTGCTTAATTGGTACTTCCCGTGCTCCAGCAGTCTTGTGGGTTATACCTGTTAATTAATTGATTGGCTCATTATTCCCTTGGTGCAATCAGCTGTCGCCACTGATTGTTCTATGTATTCAGGATGTGGGTTTTGGCCCAGTCAAGACTGGATCGTCTTGCTAAAAGGGGTCACTCTAACTTCTTGCTCCAAATTTGGTCTCCCCTCCCAGTGTAATGGCCGGTAGAATTAGGAGGCCATGTGCAGCGGCAACAGCGCAGCGCGGAGTGATTACAAACACAGAGAATGACGCAGACCACGCGACAGGAAAAGTTCTCGCGCTTCCAAAAGGACGTCCAACCATCCGATAACACGGAAGTAAAGCAAGAAAGAAAAAAGAAGAATCTCAGGAACCAAGAAACACAAAGCACCTAAAATAGTACAATACAAAGATAGAGAGGAGAAAAAAAAGGGAATATCCCTAGAGAAATAAAAAATAATGAGAAGATACAAAGTCAAACCAATCCTGACTACAGATATCTTCGGCTATTGTGCTTAACTGCAAACAGACACTCTAGCAAAGGAGGCGCGGTGGACTTCCGGCTTATATAGAGTCCGGGGAAGCACTGCCCCAGTACTGGATAAAGAATCCGATAGAAAAGGAATTCAATATCGTCCCTGGATGAGAGCCATAAAGAAAAGTCCAGCACACACAAACATCCAGAAGCATGACAACCAGGTGTCCTTTTGACTGAGCCAAATGATTAAGTACAGCAGATTCCTCAAGCCTTCTTCCATTTCTCATCATCCTCATTATATGCATGCCCTAGTGGCTCATCGTCGATCCTGCCATTGGCTCCCCCTCTGCCAAGTTTGTGAGACTGCACCATGAGAAGTTAGCTTACCCATGCCAGCTCATTAGTTCAGAAACTGTTTAATTATCTCTATGCCAGAAGAGGACATTGCAGTATGGAAGCTTCACCGACGTGTATAGATTTATCAGTGAAAGGCGTGCTATTGTAATCCAGGAGCATTAAAATAGAAATCAAACAAATGGCCCTATAGTATTCATTAGCAGTCCGAATGTCAGGGAATACTGTTAGTGTTTGAATCTGCTCAGTCATGTTCATTGTGTATGCTTGATATCCATTATTTTCCATGTTTCACTGATTATTTTATTACCTTTCTGTATTAGGGTAGTCAGTCCATTCATCTGTTACTGGCCACTTGTTTTCTGTTTTCACTCCAGCAGGTATGCCGTCCTTGTTCATTGCATGATTGTTCCCTCATTTGTAGCCACGCATCCCTGCATGTTCCTCTGCTCATCACAACAGTGTAATCAGCCTCTTAGTTTCCCTTTATATTCTCCCATTTCTGTGTGCATCCCTGCGAGTTTGTCAGCCCAGTAGGCTGCTTTCTGCATCACCAACCAGAATTTCTGCATTCCTTGTACTCCTGGTCATGGGCTGTGTCCGAATGGTGCTTTTTTGCCAAGGAAAGTTCCCCACTCCTAAAAAATAATTATGGGGCAGCCATGATAAGTGCATTCAAATTCTTTAAATGTTAAGGAAAGGTGGGTAAGTGCTTCTTAATTTACCTCCTTTGGCTTAGGGTACATTGAACCATCCTTTTAGAAAAGAAAGGAGATAACGCTATCCCACAAATCCATGTGGCAGCACCATTTAAAGCGATGACAACTCTACCAGCCAATCGCTAAAGAAATGTATAAGACCAGCAGAGGACACATGATCATGGTGCCTCGCGCATTTGGATTCTATTATTAGCGCGGTTGTCTTCCAAGGCCATATGGAAATCCCTTTCACACCTTTCCATTACCTTATGATGTTTTCCACAAAGGTTAAAGAAAAAGGGTCAGGAAATATTGCATAGGATGTAATATTTGACTATTTGGACGCAGCCGTGGTTTGGTTTGTTTTTGGTTTACGATTCTGTCCTGTCCCTAGTGTTTGTCTAATTAAGCGTACATTAATTCTGTTTGGTTAGTGGATTACGTCTTTTCCTAATGATTTGGCTCTGGCGCAGTGACTTCCTGATTACGGATTCTAGGGCTTTCTGACCCTGATTTTGTCTCATTTCCCCACCTTAAAAAACCCTTTTGTTGTATTTTATGCATAGGTTTCCATGCAACTCATTTCTATTTTTTGTGTGATTTGTGATACATTGTATTGTAAATGAGATTGGCGAGAAATGCAAGGCCATCCCCAGTTGTTTACCCATCTTTAATGTTGATCTCAGAGCCTGTGTCAGTTTAGGCTACTCTAGAGTTCCTGAAACTGGAGCACTAGGCGACTCAACAAAAACATTTTTCATTGTTTATATCAAATGGAAATAGGCAGAGATTTTACCCAATTCTGGTTTGAAGGCAAGCCATCAAACTACCAGTAAATAATTCTCATCCCACTAAAACTAAATAAACATGAGCTACATAAACACAAATAATGCTCCAAATGCCAACAGAAAATAAATTGAGGAAGTTAATCTTTTATATTCGGTGTCTCAATGGAACATGACTGAAAACAAAAAAGCAAAAAAAAAAAAAGAATTAGGGAAGGCTTGTTGAGGTTATTATACCTTATCATATGACCAGAGCTACAGGACTGATGCTATGAAAAAGAGAGCATGGATATCTAACACTAAATCTAGCCATGGTCATTGATTAGTCAGATGAGATGAAGTGTGAACTATCGTAACTGGTGTTTACGCTAATGTTATATAGGCGGTGTGTGCTATGTCTCACCTCAAATGAGTGTTTTCACTGGCAGTTCTTGTAGACTTATGTCACTAGGAATGATCAAATTGAACTTTTATCACTCAAAACAACTGAATGTCTTTAACCCTTTAAGGCCCAATGCAAAAATCCCAGCAGAGAATCATGCTGGCTTGATTACCATCGTAACCTGTACGTGGGCTGAAGCACAGCTTCTCAGCTTTCAGGTACAGTTGGAATTTTCGACGACATGTTAGCGATAAAAGGGTTAAAAGTGTGCTGTCAGCTAAGATTCTTACCCTAGTGGCATTGTATCTTACATTGATTACATCTCATTTATGCAAGTAGCAAATTTTCTTCTGCTGATCTCATAATTCTTCTGAGAATAACTACACTATTAAAAACTTGCCAACTTCTCATGATTCAGAAGGTGACACCAAAAGTTTAACTGAAAATAAATGACTGAAAATGAGATCTTTTGAAGAATCGGTTGCATCTTGTGTTGTTAAAATCTGTACACCAACATTCCAATGTATGGCAGGCAGTGCGTGGCTGGTTTTAGGTTTGACTGGCAGTAATGGTGACCACTTGGCACCAAGAGCTCCGGTGTCTGGGTGACGTGGCAAGCTACCCTAATAGCAACAAACATGTCGCACTGCCAACAATGAATAACTCTGATCTTTGTGAGCTGATTTAGTTGTTTAAAAAATATATTTTTTTAATTGCCCAAGAGTATATTTGAATAGTGGGGGCAGTGTTCTTCTATTGGATAAGCGCTGAAAAAAGTGTTGTCTTTGCCTTTAAATGCATATGCAGGAGTCCAAGAAAACAGCTGGTCAGGCTAATGAGGCCAAATAAGAAGTTGAATCCAAATGCTTGACCTTCCTCACAATACAAGACTGGTGCACTGGATTGGCTAAGGCCAGAAAATTCTGGCGCTAATCTTGAAGGGAGTGCAGTGAGTTTTCTTGAGCGCAAACTTCAGCGGCCTTAGTCCGTACTCATAACAATAAGGATGTAATGATATAAAATACTTATAAGAAGCAAGCCAAGATGGATCACTGAAGCTTGGCAGAAAATTTCTTAAATAGTCTTCCCATATATTATCGATATTGTCTAAATGTTAACTTATTTACCCACATTTTTTTTTTAAATGGATGGTTTACTTTGAATTTATGCAGGGCAATAAGTAGGGACTGAAGTCCAGTCCCATTAGCGTATTAACCCTCACTGCTCTCACATTTGATGACTGAACGTCAATCAATGCACAATCAAAGCACATAAAACCAAAGTCTTTGAGAGACCAGTACGCAAGTCTGGAGTACAAGCAATTAGATTCAGTGCGAGCAAGAAAAGCACATTTGTAAGTAGCAAGAGCAACAGAGCTCTTCAGTTTTAGATATCCTTTCAATACTCCAACCACAGGGCAGAAACTGCCTCCCCAGCCCCGCCCTCGCCATCATTATCAGCCCAGAGAGAAAAGCCTCAGTTGAGTGTTTGATTGAAGGGGGTTGGATCTCTCATCAAGCACAGCGGCTAGATGTGTATAATTTGCTCAGATTCTGAAAGGGCGAACTGACATGCCATGTACTTCGTAATCAGTTTACTTACCATGCTGTCATTGCAGCAAATGAAGTGTGTGCATCCATTCGTCAACAAGAGCAAGAAAGTTCAATGTCCTGAACTTCCTATGCTAGTGCAAGGGAAATCCTTGTATTTATTAATGCAGCAATCAAGCAATACATAGTTGCGGGCAACTGACCTGATTGTTTTGAAAGAAGTGACCAAATACAGCTTCTTATATGTGGCACAATTCCCAAAATGCTAAGTCAGATTTGAGTAAACAGTGTTACGATGCTGCAAAAAATGAAAGATTTTTTCATCTCACCTAGTTTTGTCGTCTGATGTTTAGACATAAACACTTATGCCTATCCTTTTTTCTCGAAGAAAGACAAAAATTCTGCCACTGAGGCAAGATAATGATTCATGTAAATTTACCAGTGGGATAAGAAAATGTCACTCTTCAAGGTCTGATATTAAAATTAATAAACTTATAAAGATGGATACTTTTATTGTGCAAATGAAGGCTTATCTTGTGGACACACCAGAATTATTTTGGCCAATTTTTGGTGAACATATAAAGTATGAAGCAGTGGTCTAATGTTGTGGGTTAGAATCCAGCCTGGGGCCTTTGTGGGGAGTGTGCATGCACTCAAAAAAATAATTTGTTGGGTGAATATAAAAAAATATGGAAAGTATTTCCACCCAATCGTAATACGCTAATTTAGCAACAAATTCTTTTATTGAGTGACATAAATGTAAATATGCTGGTTCAACATAAGGTGTTGGTGTTACTGTTACTCAATTACAAGGGGTAAGTACAACATAATAATCATTTGTTGGGTGAACATACAAAATTTATGGAAAGTATTTCCACCCAATTATTATACGCTAATTTAAGAGACAGTTTTTTTGAGTGAAATTAATGTGAACATGCCGAATAAACATAATGTGTCGGCGTTACTGTTACTTAATTACAAGGAGTAAATCCAACATATTTACCTATATTTAATTTAAGTGTGGGTGACCCAATTTAATGGGGTAGGTTCAACTATATTTTAAAATGATACAACACAACTAATTAATTGTGCTGATCAGACAAGACTTATGTATGTTTGACAATCACAAATACTTTAGTTCACAGTCCTTTCAGTCATATGAAAATCAACAGTAATAATTCAATAAAATTCAATTCTGACATCAATATTTGTTTTAAACGATGTAAACATTTGTTATCCTTGTTTATGACAGTTGATATCAAGTTAGAAAAAAAAAAAAAACATCTAATAGCAAACCGCCTGCCCCAACTTGTCTGCCCGCCCGTCTCTTTCGTGTGTTGCTCTGTCTTCTTCTGCAACTTCGGAAGTAAAGTTTGTGTTTGCACTCCCTGCTCGCACACTACTGCCGCCTTCTGTTCTGGAGTTGTACACGCCATTTGATATCTTACCCAAAAAGCATTAAGTTCTGTCAGCATAACTGAATTTAGTAAATGTTAAGTTATTGTACATCATGCTAAAATAACATTACTTAATGATGTTCAACCACAAAACATGACTATATATGGTAGAAGCAACATGTTACTCTTAGATTAATTTAGCAGACACCCAATCTGGTTTTTTTGAGTGTAGAATATCAAACAAAATTATTTTACTTACACTTCCCAGGTCTTGATATACCTGTGGATGGTGAAGTCATATAAAGGCAAAATTACCATTTGTGTGGTTTGGTGACAAGGGAAGGCTTTTGAAACTTCCTGACAATAATCTACCAATATGTTCCATTTTTCCCAAGGGTGAAATGTCCAGTCATAGGTCTGCCCCAGCAAAGATGATCACAGTGCGCAGGCCATGTGCTCATCAGAAGATTCAATTGCAACATATTGAGCACTGAAAAGTGCACTTTGACTATAAACAAGAAAAAAGATGCATCATGGAACCATGTCTCTCTGTTTAGCCAAGGTTTGTCAGCAAGAGATGTGGCGAGTGCACAGGAACGAGTGACGTCTAAAAATAAATATGAAATGAAATATTAAGATGCTCAACATTATAAAAAATGAATAGTACTACCTAAAGTAATGCTTCTATGAGTAATACTACGATTGCACTGACAGGTCCATTGATAACATGCCTGCAAAACATTACAACTCAGGAATTCAGGTGTGCCAGAGATTATCAGCGGTGATTATGACTTATTCGGCCATGTGCGTGCATATGATATTTCTAAATGCACATGAAAACAGCGTAAGCCAATTAGATGATAATGTTGCAACCAATACTAAAGCAGTCGCATTCCCATCCACAAAGGTTAAGTCCCTCATTGCCATGAAACAAGTTTTGTTTTATAATGTATTTTTAAAAAACAATCAATTTGTTTTGGGTACCTAAATATAATTGACATATTTCTGCTCAGTAAGCTGAAAAGCTGACAGAAATAAATTCAGATTGTTGTGCAGTGTGGCTTGTAAAGTACACCATGCCTTGGGCAAAAATATCAAGTGAGGAAACTTTTATTCATTCATTATATTTCTCTCTTCTAAAATCCATTTTTCTTGTAGCCTTCTTCTCAGAGGAGAACTAACCATAAACTTGCAGGCAAATCTAAAATTCATGTAATAAAACTATCAGGAGGACTCCTTGGATCGATAGCTTGCTGCATTTCAAACACTAATAGCTTCTCATAATTTAATAACAGGCAGGAGAATTCTTATTACTTCATAACCTTAATAGGGTCGCAAAATCCAATAAACCTGAAGCAATATTAAAGCACAAAAAAAACAATAACAGTTGTATTCACAAGCATTTGCGTAAGAACCGTAAGTTTGAAAGGCTGAATAGAGAATCTCCTAAAAATAACCATAATAGAAAAAATTTTGCCAGTATGGTAGCGGTAGCACATTTTCCTGGATGTCTTTTAAATAAAATCCCTCTATGCTAAAAATAAGTTGTAAAAAAGCCATAGAATGGTGTCACGAAGATGAGCATTTCCCTTGGAATAAGTCAGGAACAAGGGGGGATATAGACAGCAGTAGTTTTGATTTTTGAAATGCCTTTCCAGTAAGATTGCTAAATCCTGTCATTCATTGCAGTGGCCTGGTGCGTGTTTGAAAATACCAGTTCCTGAAAAGCCACCTTAATCCAAACAGTATTGAGCTGGCTGTTGCTGGCTATTGAACTTTTATCCCCCCCACCCACCCCACCTGCAGTCAGGAAGTATTGGTATGCTGCTGCTGAGAGGATCTCACAGTCAAAGGAAGTCACCACTCAACTTATGATTCACACCATGATTCCCCATAACCAGGGTTGACAGATTTCAGAGGAAAATAATATGCAAGTGAAGAATCTCCATCAGGAGCAAGCGCAAATTACGTGAAGAAGAAATTAGGAGTGAATGTGTGGGTTGTGTGGGTTTTTTGGGTGGGGGTTGGTGGAGTAGCATTTGTGAACCTGAGGTAATGATTAATTTGTACATCCTCCGACCAAAGGGAGATGAGTTTGGAAAAGGAAATTTGCAAATACAGAATTAGTTTGATGCAGGAAAGTGTCAGCTCTTAACTTGGCCAATCAGGAGAGATCAGTTTTGAAGTTTCTAAGATTTCACCAGCTGGCTCGTGCTGGAGGTGAGTGTGTGGGTGCCTCAGTTTGTGTGTACAGGATGGTGGATGGCAGTTATTCGAGGTACATGCTCGTGGTGTTTCAAATTTGTGAAGAAGAAGCATGAACTAGAAAGACAAATGGGGATAGGTGGATGAACTTTGGGATGTTTAATGAGAGAGCATGTTCTGGCAAAGCTGCATGTAGAGATAAAAGGGTCTGCGGACTACAGCACTAGGGATGTGTGGCACAAAGCTGGCACTCTCCACTGTCTTGGAAAGACACAACTGTAAGTTCCCAGGAGTGCAAGTAGTCATGAAATCAATTGCAATTAGTGCCTTACTTTTCTTTTTCTTTTTTTTTTTCAAAAAAAGAAAAGGTAATTAAATAAATTACATTATGTGAATGGCCAGGTGTGTGTGCATTGTCTGTCTGGGAAAGAGATGGCACAAGGATGCACTGTGATAAAAGAAGCTTGTTGGCGGAGAAATTGTGATGCTCTAGACTAGATATAGGCAACTGCAGTCCTAGGGGGCCGCAGTGTTTGCAGGCTTTTATGGTTTCATTTCAATCAGAAGGCAATTAATGCATCGAAAACAAGGTAGGTGAACTAATTAGCCAATCGGCAAATTATAATTAATAACTCGTGCTGAAACACATCAAAAACATTCAGACACTGAGGCCCTCCAGGACCAGAGCTGCCCATCCTCACTTTAGACTATGTTGTGCTGGGAAACCTTGGGTTCTGGCATTCTTGAGGGTGTTACTTTGACATGTTCCACTTACGAGAGCATTGATGCAGAACAAGTGCATACCTTCGTGGCTGTGGTATTGTCTGACAGCAGTGGCCCCTTTAAGCAGGATAAAGTGCCCTACCGCAATGCAAAAAAATTGTTCTGGAATGGCTTTTGGAACATGACAAAGAGTTGTTGATTTCTCCTCCGAATTCCCCAAATCTCTCTCAATCCGATTGCACATGTACGGGATGTGCTGGAAAAATTCCAACTCCATGGCGGTCCCTCCTTGCAACTTTATAGACTAAAAGGATCTGCTGCTAATATCTTGGAGCTAGATATCACACTACACCTTCGGTCTTGTGATGTCCGTGCCCAGATTGGTCAGAGCTGTGTAGCTGCAGGTGGGGAACCTAAACAATGTTCGGTCATTGGTATCAATGTTGTGGTTGATCACTGTATGTTAACATTTCAGCCATCTCACAAGCAGCACGTTTGAAATTGAGAATGTGCTGAGTATTTTCTTTGAATAATTTTTGTGTTTATTTGCTGTTATTCATTAATGTGCATTTTCGGCATGATAAACTCCTCTTTAATTAATTGTGCTCAGGGGAAGCTTGCCTCTCCCAGCAGTGTTGGTACTAAAAAGGCACTACATGCTGAGGGAGGTTATCAGATAATGTTTATCACAGGAGGCAATGTAAACCTAATTAACTCCCACCCCCTATGTCTGAATTAGGTTACCCCCCCCCCAACCTGGCTTTGGCCATTTTCATGCTTTGGGCAATCAATTGCATACCCTTTGCTCTTATAAAAACCTGCATCCAGCCCTTATTGTAATTTTGCTTAGATATCACCCCTCCCCTAGACTTTGTACTGATGAGCATGCAAGATGAGATTTTGAAGTTCGTCCAACTTCTTTGTGAGTAGTAAGTTTACAAACGGAATCAAATGACCACAAATGGCTACAAGAGTTTTGGTAATAAAGATGTGATGGTTCATACATCAAAAAAAGAAAATAATAGAAAAAAAAATCAAATGTATAAATACAGTGATAAGCTTTGTGCCCCCATCTAAATTGGGGCTCACATCCCTAAATATGTTACCTTGGCAGTTAGGTACGTAGATTCCCTTCTACACTAGCCACTTAATCACACAGTCCACAAAAGAGGGCATTAATAGGACTGCAGGTAGCTCTTAACCTATGTAACTACTTTATCTATGTATAATGTGGATCCTTTTTTGGTCTACTGTTGTATATTAAGTGCATCTTCTGTCATAGGGTTCCCAAGAGTGATTAGTGCCATAGAGCACACCCACATTCCCATCTCTGCATCTCAGGGTGAGAAAGAAACCGATTAAAGCACAGTAAGTCAGTAAGATTTTTTTGGTCGTATTTACTGAAACTGTCTCTATGCTTTGACAATATGAATCAGATGATTTTAGAAAAAAGTCCGCGAATTTATCTCCACCCACAGCCTGTGTTGCGTTCTGGGAAATTCTACCGCTTCCGGCTCAATCAACCAATCAGATCATTAGCACGTGCCCTCCAATGTGCACAAAAAAATCGAGGGACGGACTGGTTGGATTCAGAGCAAATAGGGGAGGGGCTTGAAAGTACTTGTACTTGTTGTACTTGTTCAAAAATCTGACTAAGTCCTCGCGGTCGAGCAATCTTACCGACTTTGGCTTTCAGTGAAAAGGAAGTCATTCCACAACCTCGACATTCAGGTCAACCTAGTAACGTAATTTGCTGTGCACTGTGCACATTTTACATTAAACTTGCGCATCAATACTCATATCTTGCCCAAAGTTTGAAGTTTCCATCTACTTTGTTTTTATTGTAATGAAGCTTAGCAAAAGTTCAGTCAGGAAGACTCTCTCTGTTTCGCGCTCGTCAGCCGCGTCTAATTTGTTCATGCATGTTCACTCCTGATTCCCCGCAGACAATATCCGGGGCTGTCAATGAGCTGTCAGCTGACATTGTAGCTGATTGTTTCTATCCAACCAGGGCACACCTCAGTCGCGTCGCTAGCCAATCATTGTGCTGCCGTCTTTTTAAATATGTTATTTTCTCCGCCCTAGTTCGCCCATGCTGCCGCTCGCTGACCCTCCTCCGCCCCAACGCCACCCTACTCATCAGACCTTCCGTTTCGCCACTCCAGCTTCACCAGTCTTCAGCCACCACCACCACCAGTGTCTGGACTCTTCGGGGGGATTTCCTGCGGCCGCTCCGGGCAGTGCTCCTGATCCTCGAATCTTTCCAAAGAGTCCAAGCCCCAAAGACTTTATTCGATTATAAGCATGTTACCCCTTTATGCTCCAAGGATAATATATATTTTCTTGATTTCACTTGAGTCTCTCCTGGTTGAACATATATTCATTTAGTATTGAACTTGTCAACTCACCTGGTAAAAATTGAAGCTTCAAGAGCTGCCGGATAGCTCACTCGGTTAAGGCACTGCGTTGCAGTGCAGAAGTAACTATTACGTCGTGGGTTCGAGCCGCGGTCGTCCCAGCCGGCAGTGTTCGGCAGCTTTTTCAGCGTAGCACAAAAATTGGCCATCGCGCTACAAGGATTCAAATTTGGAAGGGACTGCTGGGTAAGGGGATATAAATAAACAGCTTTGTTCGTTGCTCAAGCGCCTCCTGTTGGCCAGACGGGCGCTCGTCAGGAAGATTCAAGGTTTTTTCATGTCCAGGTATCCTCTGCCCTCGTTCTGAACTTGCGAAGATTCAACCAATGAGTGTATAAGTAGCAGTGGCTGACAGGCACGCGCTTCGGAGGAGAGCCGTGAACTGTCTTCACTATCCTGAGTTGGCAGCAAGGGGTCGCACACGAGCAAGCTTTGTACATAGTTCGCCAATTGGGCATTCCAGATTCGGGTGGGATTGGAGATGCCAAATTAAAAAAAAAAAAAAAAATCATTACACTTTGTGATTTTGAGATAAAAGCTGTTAAAGTTTGGCACTTTTCACTTGATGTGCAATAGCGGTTTACTTCTTACATGATTCCATTGAAACTACAACCCCAATTCTGAAATAGTTGGGACAAAGCGTAAGTTGTGAATAAAATCAAAATACAATGACTTAATAGAACATAGATGACATTTCAAATGTTGAAACTGAGACATTTTACATTTTTATCCATATAATGAGCTTATTTCAATTTTTTTGGCTGCAACAGGTCTCAAAAAAGTTGGGACATAGGCAAAGAAGGGCTGAAAAAGCAATTAATAGATAAGAGAATTAGCTGAAAGAACATTTAGCAAGTAATTAAGTTAACTGGCATCAGGTGTGTAACATGATTGGCAATAAAAGGGATGTCTTAGAGAGGCTGAGTCTCTCACAAGTAAAGATGGCCAGAGGCTCTCCAACCTGTGAAGGCTTGCCTAAAAAAATTGAGGAATACTTTTAAAACGATGTTCCTCAACATCAGATTGCAAAGGCTTTGAAGGTCTCATTATCGACAGTGAATAACATTATCAAAAGTTTCAGAGAAACTGGAAAAATTTCTGTACATAAGGGACAAGGCCGAAGACCTTTACTGGATGCCCGTGATCTTTGGGCCCTCAGATGCCACTCCATCACTCACTGGCATGATTCTGTCATTGACATTACTAAATGGGCCCAGGAATACTTCAAGAAACCACTGTCTGTAAACACAGTCTGCCGTGCCATCCACAGATGTCACCTAAAACTCTATCATGCAAAAAGGAAGCCATTGTTGAGCATGATCCAGAACCGCCGCCATTTTCTGGCTGATGGTGCTCAAATATCACTGTTGTGTCACCAGCATTGAGGAGAAGTAGCCTGGGTAAGTCCATGACACCCAGATCAGGATATGGCAGATGTAAATTTTGTTCTTTTGAACTGCATTTTGTGATACTGGACATGGCTGCACTCCTTTTTGTCTTCAGGGCTGTTAAGTGGAGTGCTGCTGGCTGAAAGGGGTTATGCCTATCCGGACTCCCTCGCAGGGCCACAAAGTAGATTCAGTGTGGCCCTTACCAAAACCAGGATCAGAACAGAGATGACATTTGGTTTCCTGAAAGCCGGCATGATTTCAGAGTGGCCCAATATCAGGCTTTCAGAATTATTTCGGCATGTGCAGCACTCCACAGTATTGCCACTAAGAGACATCGGGCCCCTCCAGTGACTCAGCACCCCCCTGATGCAGTGGAGCCCATCAACCTGGTACACCCTACAGGCAGGACCATGTTAGGGGCCTTCACACAAGAATTTTTGTATGTAACAGGCATTAACATTTCATTTTCACTTGACAAACAGGCCATTTTTGCTTTATTTCATTTTTACCAAACAAAAGCCATTTTTCCTTTAATTTTTTACAGAACAGAGGCCACTTTTCATCCTCGGCACAGAAGCTTTTTTCCTTGACAAGACTTTATTAAATTATGTTTTTTCTCCCGTTTCTTTTAGAGGGGATATATTTTAGCTTACTTCCTGGCAGGGGAACCAATTAAAGTAAGTTACGAACTTGTTGTAGTACTGGTTTACCTTTTTTATAGACCAGTTTGTCCACCTTGAGTTTCTCTTTATTTTAATAAATGTTTTTGTTCTCTGTCAAGTTTTTTTGTATTCTGTATCTACTTTTTTGCATTCTATGTCCAGTTCCCACGTTCTCTTGCACAGATACTGCACATTGTTGGCTTCACACTGAAATAACACACAGTACAGTTGCTTCATGTTATAAGCATTGTCCATTTGCAAGGCACAATTGGAGGAAGGTGGGTAACACTTTATTATAACTCCACAATATACTTAATTCATCATTTATAATGCATTGTTCCAACATTCATACATATTTGTTTGTCATTCAATTGCAGTTTTATGTTTTATTCTTGATTAAAAGCTAATGTATGACGTATTAAATGACTATTTCCATACTTTATGAGTGATGGATTCACCATTTCTAAATTAATTATGATTGAAATTTGAAACAATTATTTAGGAGTTGTTCATGATTTATAAGCTCATTTGAAAAGTAAAAGTTACAATACCCTCAGACTTTCTGCTCTAGTGAGCCACATCTGAGCTAGAACCCATCATGGACTAAAAATGCTCTCAACCCCATTTGACCCTGGATTCTGACTAAATCACTGTTGTCCCCTGCCCCGTTCATCCGAGTCCAACCGAAAGCTTTTCATCTAACCTGCATTATTCCTCATTTTGCATTTTTAGCTGTTTATCTCATTCCCTGCAGCATACTTTTTTAAAAAATTGTCAGGTTTGTACGGAATACTTTTCCCAAAAATTACACAATATTAAGTCTTGAAGTACAGGTGGCCCATCACCGCGATCATCAACTGATTTCGTGTTTTCACTGGACTGCGAATCGTCATCAACACCGCTGGCACCGGCTTACCGTAGGGAATGGTAAAATTTGCTGTGCCATTGGCAGCAGCTTGCCGTAGTGAGTTAAATTTCATTACGTTTGTATGATTTTTGCCCATATATGCAATGGATGGTTCTAATAGGTCTGCTTGTTCCCCTTCCCAGTGAAATGTGTCCCTGTTTCCTGCCGCCCCATCCCCAGTCGTCCTCTTCCGTCTTCACTTTTCTCTCTCCTCTTCTCTCCTCATTTCTCCAGGGCTGACCTCAGGCAGTTGGGTTCCCCCTTTTTTGGAGCCAAGTTCTGCCAAAGATTTTCCCCAAGTAGGGGGTTTTTCCACACCACTGTTGCCATTTGGCTTGCTCCTTTGGGGTTCTGGCCCCATTTGGTCTAATCTAGGGGTTTTTCTGAAATCTTTAGGTCAATCTTGATTCTGAAAAGCAGCAAACGAATAAAATTTCAGTGAATTGAATTTAACAATGGCTGAGAGATACATTTTTATTTTACAGCCCGTTGTTTGCACCTGTAATTAAATATTTTTATTTTCTTTATCGTTTTGTGCTGTGTCCTATTTTTTGTTGAGAAAATAATTGAGGCTTTTGACATTTTTGAATAACTGCTGGAATGGTCCTTGAGGTATTGACAGCCTTTTAATGTCATTTGTCAGGCACAAATAGTCAACATTTTGGATGAGGACATACAAAATACTGAACAACTAGCGAATGCTTTCTATCTACCTGAATCTATCAGGAAATGCACTATTAATGTGTTAAAAAACATCTATTAACCATTAATAATCAAAAATTAATCTGCTTTTAATTGATATAATATTCAAGTCCAAACGGGTGGTTATATTAAACTGAATGGTATTTGAGTGTGCGACCATTTCATTCTTTGAGAGTGAATGGTTTGAACCCAGGTGTAAATGATATTGGTACTGTGAGATTGTTCTGGTATCTAGTCTTGAAAAAGACTGTTGTTGACATCTGACATTTCGACAATGTGAGCAGAAGTCATCTTCAGAGTGAGTATTTTTTTTAGAACTGGCGTATCCGCCATTTATAAAGTATGAACATTCAATCATTAAATATATAGTAGAGTAGCTTATAAATCAATAATAAAACATTTATGTGTTTATGAATGATTTACAAATGTGTACTACAGTAAGAACAGTATTTGATAAATGATCAATTCAGTACATATTAATACTTAAATAAAGCTTCATAATTGCAGTGAATGTATAGGGGCATTGAAAGGTGAAAGGAGCAAATGGCACATCGACAACCCTGTTTGACTCTATTGTTAATTCATTCCCACTTGTGATGCATTGAGATGGAGGCCTCAGACTCTGGGGTAGGAATATTTCCCTCATCCTGCAAGATTAACACCATAGCAATAGAAGCAATTGATTTCAGAATGGAGAGCATTTGAAACAGCTCTTATTGGTCCTTTGCGCCCAACACCACCATTAGTGAGTATTTAAAGATAAAACAAATTAATTCAATAATTTAATTTGTAATTCAATTATTTCCCCGTATCTTTCAGCCTTGCAACTCATTTTCGAAAGTAATAATACTATACAGTATCTCATGACTTCAAACCTGCAGTGTGTGACTTAATGCAATTTTATTTTGGAAACGGTTAGGTTAACTGGCATCTCCAATCCCACCCGAATGTGAAATGCCTAATCTGAGAACCATGTACTAGCCTTGCTCTTATGCAACCCCCTGTTACCAGCTCAGGAGCGAGAGACGGTTTGCTGCCCTCCTCCGAAGCATGCGCCTGTCAGCCCATGCATCTTTACACTCATCAATCAGAACTATCGCAAGTTCAGATTGAGGGTGGAGAATACCCAAACATAAGCAAGCTTTAGAATCTCTCTGTTGAGTGCCCAGATGGCCAACAGGAGGCGCAAGAGTGACGAACAAGGCAACCTTTTTTAATTTCCCTTCCTAGCAGTCCCTTTCCAATTTGCATCCCTACAGCACTTTAGTCAATTGTGTGCTGTTCTGAAAAAGCTGCCGACTACTGCCGATTGGTATGACCGGGAATCGACCCCCTGCTGTGGTAGTTAAGGTAAGGTTAACTTTCCACGGGAACATCCTGCCAAATGGGACTAGGCAGCACAGCTCAAGGAATTGGAGTGGAAATCAGGGAGCGCAGACCTCCACCCAGGCTAATAGTTCACTGTTCTATGATATGTAAGTCTGCAAGCACAGTCATCGCATTTCTAAAATTGGGTATTATTTATCACTAGTGGAATATTCTAGCATACACCGGATTGTATGGCATTCATTTCACCTTGGCAGCCAAATGCCGTATCTTGCAATGTTAATCAAAGTGAAAAATAAATTCAGTGCTCGCCTCGTAATTCAGATCTATTTCAAAATTTAAAGCGTTCTGTTGTGGCCCTTGCCACACCATTCTATCAAGTTTCATGAATATCAGGCCAGTCGTTTTTTGGCAGTCCTGCCAACTAACCAACAACCCATCAAATACAACCAATCATGCAACCTCTGTGGTGGATTTAGTGTTGTCATAATTCAATATTCATGTTGCTTGAAACTTTCAATATGCATTTAAACACTTAGGTAAAATTTGGCATTTAAGGCAACACTTCGGTTTGGTGCCAGTGGGTGTAGCAGTTGATACTTTCAACTTCTGAGAAATGAAGTAAGATTTTGTGTCATCATTGGAATGAAATGCTATATTGATACCTGCTAATACAATGCTGTTAAGTTTTTGCAATGATACGTAGCTCACAAGCACGAAAGATGTCTGGTCTAATTTCAGGAATGCTAAATTTATGGGAGTTACTTTGGTTTTCCCTCTCCTGCCAGGGACACTTTTGAACTTTGTTCCACAATTTGTGAGATATTGCTTAATTCCTCGTAACTAGCTTTGAATTTAGCCCCAGAATTGGATTACTTTGCTTGGAGAAAGATTTGGAGTTCAGTCTGACTTTATGTGAGTTATTTTGGAAACTGCAATAGCTTGCTCATTGCACAAGATTTTATAGGCCTGCTTGACAAAGGGAGACCATTTCTCTGCAGACTTGCAAAAGCCCCTTGCAGGATCCTGGCAGCAACCGTAATGTTTATGGATCAGAGAATTACTGTATGAATTATAATGCAAATAAATACTTACAGCAAATATTTAGACTATCATCTGTCAATAAACCAAGTGCATCAGACTGCTTGTATCTTGTCAATGTCAATATTCACAGAAGAAAATCAAAAATTTGTAAGCATCTGCTGATCAAACAAGTACAAGTACAACTGCAAAGGCTTTTAAGACCTGAAAACAATTGATTATTGTGATTAAAAAAAAAAAAAGATGAATGACTGATGTATTTTCATACTGGAACTTTTGTTGAAAGTAGATTGACGTTCCAAGAACTGCTTCCTTGGATCATATTTTTTACCCATTTAAGCATGGGGCCTGACTAGAGGACAGACAGCATTGGCAATTAATTTTATATCCTTCCTGTATTGGAAAGAGAACTGACGTGGTTCAGGTCTCATTCAACATTCTCAAGAATGTTGTTATTCCAGTCTTGCTAGAATCTATACTATCATTCCAAATAACTCAATATGAGTACAAAACAGTTTTTTTAATGATGCAATGCATGACCCTTAACTTTGTTGAAATGAATATCAAAAGTCTAATACAATGGCATTTGCTGGCAGTGATAATCTGAGAAAAGAAAACAAATTCACTCACCTGAGCACCTCCTGGCCTCTGGAAACCTGGGCGCAAGCCTATTGGGTCACTAAAGGGGCAGATTACTATGTAATCTTTAAACAATCATCAGTCCCAACAAACCAGCCCTCATGGGAGCACAAGCCCTCCTTTCCCCTCCTCTATCTGCAAAAAGGATCTTCCTGTGTTTTCAAATGTGTAAAGATAGGTTAGCTCTTTGGGAATTAATTTTGTTGCAAAACAACACGGCGAGGAGATTCGGGGTTTGAATCCTGCTTGGGGCCTTTCTGTGCAGAGTTTGCATGTTTTCCCTGTGTTTTAATGGAAAATCTTAATTGCCAAAAAGTATGACTGTGAGAGTGAATTGTGTGCACTTCCTGCAATGGATTTGCGCTCCAGCCTATTGCCCACTGCATGCTGGGCTAGGCTCCAGGTATATGGTTCTGAGAGCGGAATATACTGTACCCCATATTATATACCATATCAGGCTGAGAATTCAATAACTGATTTCCGTTACTGATATGAGGAATAAAGATCTTTAAAGTCAAAGGAATACACAAAGCAAATCAGTGTGGTTTGATCCACTGAGCCATTTGGGGGGCACTGAAAGGTAAAAACTGCTTCCTCTATATCTGAAATATAGCATTGGCCAGCAGCCAGAGGTCAAGTCAGCTTCTGAACCCTTTGCTGATATACATACAAAACAAGGCCGAGAATTATGCTGGGTGACGGATTTTTAGAAAATGAAAACATTCTTACAATGAAATTTCTGACCTGCCCTAACCTGTGTGTGTATGTGCGTGTGCGTGCGTGTGTGTGTGTGTGTGTGTGTACTTGCATATAAAACCCAGCCTTTGGATTGACACTGGCCTTTTTTAAAAATATCAGTTTCATTTTGCATTTGCAGTACTGTAATGGATTCTACTTCACTTTATCCAGCCCTTGGAGTGGTAGCTGAAAAATCGAGTGAACCTGGAAACATTCAACTGGTTTTTGCAATCCGATGAACATTTGAAGAAATAAAGTAGTGTATTTGGGAGGCACTACGTCTAACACTTAATTAGTTGACCGATTAAAATAAGTCGTACTGTCTAGGTGTATATTGTACCTTTTGTTTGGACCAAATACAGGTTTCTGATCTACCTGCAGTGAGAGATAAAATTTGTCCTCTTCAAATCTTAGCTGTTTGTGAGCGGAAATGAGGGCATGTGAGACTTTTCTGACTCAAAATTATCAAGTAACTCAAGTTTAGGGGTTATTTTCTGGTCCTTTCAAATGAAATATTGCACAGTAAACTGCCTGTTATTGCCAGGTTCTTTCACGGGTCCAAACAATCTCTCTAAATGTACATTAAGTGTAGCTTATTGCATAGTTTGTAATGCTATCACGCAGTGTGACTGCTGTATTATTGCATCAATCTGTTCGGTCTTTTATCTTTTATTGTGTGGATGATTCCTTGCCTGCAATAATTTCTTTATGTGTTTCTGTGCCATGTGCCTGCGTCCTACATGAAGTGCTGCGTCAGTGCACTTTCATTGTCTGATTACATTCATCAAAATGTTCCACAACTTTCTTGATACTATTCACTTGCTATAATGGATAAAAAAATTAAATTAGAATTAACATTATTGGTCAAAAAGGGGAGGAAAACTTATAACCAAAAAACAACGGTATAAATAATCCAATTATACTCCAAAAGGCGTGAGGCGATACATGTTGGCGTATTTTTAATGTGGTCATAGCCCTATGTATTAGAGGCCTTTTACATTTTTTCAAACCATCTTGAGTGCCTGGACTTGGATTATTTATACCATTGTTTCCTGGTTATAAGTTTTCATCCCCCTTTTTAGAAGTATTCCCTTCCCTGAGCACTGCAGTTTTGAGGGACACCAGAAGCGCTCCTGCTGGCTTTTCCTCTAACATTATTGGTAGTTTGTGAACTCTTAGCCACAGAAGCTTTGTTAGTGGAAATTCTTGTTCATACAATATATTTTCATGGCTGGATATTTTACAGAAGCAACTCGGACCAATGACCCTGCTAAGGGTAGCAAATAGTGCTCTAACTGAGAATTGAACCACAGTAACCAAAAGGTCTGCGTAACAAACCACTATATGATAATGCCACCTCATTCGAGTACGTTGCATACAGCATATTTCCCAACCCTACGTGAGCTTCTCAGTGTACGAATGTAGGTATGTACACTTTTTTTTATTTTACAAGCACATCTGCTTTACTGGTATTGAACCCTTAGTGTGGAACTCAAACAGAGCCAGTTCAGAGTCCAGTGGATTAAATGTAGAAATATATTGCTGAAAAGGGCATGTGCTTGATCAAATAACTAATTAACCCTTTTAGCAGTGAATACACTTTCAAGGAATTAAAAATGTAGTTATTCTGAGCTGTTGAAAACCTATCATGTGGCAACTTGTTTAAAAGATCTCCACAAGTTGCCACATGATAAGTTTTCAAGAGTGTCTGATTTTGATATCTTACATCAGGGGTCTCCAACCCTGTTCCTGGAGAGCTACCATCCTGTAGGTTTCTGCTCTCTCTCCAATTCAACACACCTGATTCAACTAATTAGCCACTTAATTGCCCAGCTCATGATCTTGTTAAGTTGCTAATTAGTTGAATCAGGTGTGCTGAATAGGAGGTAGAGCAGAAACCTACAGGATAGAAGCTCTCCAGGAACAGGGTTGGTGACCCCTGTCTTACATCATTGGGCAACTATAGTTGCTCACAGCACTGAAAGAGTTAAAATCAACTTCCGCCTGACAGCTGTATTACTTTGTACATTGAATGATGGACAATGAAAGTTTGAGCTGTTGATGTTTCTGTGCATGGAAATTAGCAGCCGTATTGCTAAAAAAGGTTATTACTTGTAAATGTGTAGGCTATGGGCTGTACATTTGAAAAAAAAAAAAAAATTACACAATTCAAGATACTATTTTGAAACAGTATGTTAAAAAAATGTGCTAATAAGGTAAAGGTTTTTTTTGTTTGTTTTTAACAGATTGACGGCTTGAATGTCACTTTTGCATTTTCTTGAAAGATTTTCCCCTTTTTTTATTAGTATCCATTATTATATGAGGAAATATACTATACTAGAGAATTAAACAGAGATATTGGACAGTTATAAATAATTTAAATACATTATTGTTTCAGGAACACTTCAGGGCCAGCATATTTTAATTACAATAAGAACCGTAGAGTATAGAATGCATTTTCTCTCAGAGGCAACGTCATATTAGAATGTGAATTTGAAACATAATGGCCATTTCGAATCAATAATTCATAGCTGGAATGAGGTGAATTTACGGAACACTAAAAATATTCCAGAGATGAGCGACCATAATCTAGTGCTGCAATAGAAATGACATTCAAACATACTGCAGCATGAATGCAGTCCCCTGGGAAATTGCTTATTGCCATCAAACTGGCCAGCTTGAGAGACAAGCACTACAGCCGTGTTAAAACATACCATAACATGAAGACATATCAGTGAGGTAGGCTGTAATGGGGTTCTGTTAATCAAACCATCAGATTTTCATTGCCTGAGAATCTCTCTCTGGCGCCCTCTGAAGGGAGAGTGAGAAATTTCCGGCCAAGGCCAGCATCTGAAAGATGAGTGATGAATGAAAGTAAACCTGTGAATACCATCAGAAATGGGCTGGCAGCATTTTTTAAAAACAACTTGGCCTTGAGAGAAGCATTTTATGTTGTCTGTCTCCAGATGTGTGTCACTACAAAAAGCATAGACTGAAAAAAAAAATCTGAAAAAGAGGGAAGAATAATTTGTCACCTTTTATTTTGGCTTAAATTTGTTGCTCAGTTTGTTTGTTCTATCTATTATTTCTGAGTTGTCAATTACTAATGAATGTGAATGTGATGCTTTGTTCTGTACAGTTAGTACATTGCAGTGTAACCTATCAAGCAGAGAGATAGAATACTTCCTTGTGTTAAAGCAGAGTAACGTGTGAATCACGGCAGCTCCTCAGCCCTAATCCCCACTCCGTGTTTCAGCACATGGTAAATCTCTGCATTATGACTACATGGATCACAAATTTTTGAGATATGACTCATTCCCCTTCATGATGTTTTTTTTTGCCATAAAGGGTGTTGTAGGTTTGGAAATCACAATCTCCTCCCATATCCACAGCTTCCATCGGCCTCCACTGAAATAATAAATAATTATTGAAGTTTTATCTGTCAAGCATTGTGTAGTTATGGGCTACCAATCTATATTTACACCAGTGGTGCCAAAATCACTTCAGTAGTGCAGGTGCAAATTATTTTCTCAATCACACCACCCCACTTCTCCAACTTTGGGGTAGTCAAAATTACAGAATGGTTATGACACTCTTTAATTAATGTGGAATTCTGAGTCTCCAAGAAAACTGGATTCCTAATTTTCACTCTTCCGCTCATTTTTACTCAAACTATTGAGTTGGGAATGAATAAACTGCAATGAACAATGTACATGAGCCGATAACTTGTAGCTTTTTTTTTTTGGGGGGGGGGGGGGGTAAATAATATTCGGAAATCTATTTGTATAATTTTCTTGACAGTGTATTAACACTATAGTACTTGTTGTCTGATGATGTATGATGTATGACATGCACAGAATGTGATTAGAGAGGCTTCTGTAATATTCCAAATCATAACTTCATAAAATGGCAATGCTGGAAAGAAACATAAAATGGATGAGGCAGAGCTTTGCCATCACTGCAAAAGAAAAAAAAAAGGTGGAAATGCTGTTTATGGTAAACAATTATTAAATTTGTAAAACAGATGGGCTATGGGATTTGGAGCTGTTACTCAAAGTTGCCTGCTATTTAAGCACCAAGAGTGATCTGTTCGTCAAATAACAAGAAATAATTGTCTTCTTAATACAGGAAGTTCAGTAAGTCCTGGTCTTAATTATTAAAAAGTTATCTATCTATCTGTCTGTCTGTCGACATAAATGCACTGAAAAATATGCACTTATGAAACAGAAATCAGTGATTTCTATATTGACTTTGACTTATATTTCATTGCAGTCATTACGAAGACAAGATATTTAATGTCTTGTCTATTAATCTTAATTTTATTTGCTAATTTACACCCATTCTTGATTTTCAGGCATGCACGGCATTTCAAAAATAGTTGGGATGGGGGCACCTTAGGACTGGCAATGATGTAAGAATTTTGATAATGATGTGATTTGAAAGAGCTAATGTCAGCAGGACAGTGCAATTATCATTATCAAGCAGCATCCAGGAACGGCCCATTCCTTAAGGAGCAAAGATGGCCGAGGATACTCTGATGATACCAGCCAATCAGAGATCTCCACGCCTATCGATCGTCTGGGGATTTATAAAAGCAAGGCTGGTGTTCAAACAGTGGCGAATACAGCTGCTGACATACCTATGCCCCTTAAGGCCTTACTGGAAATGATGCACTTCCCCACTCTCTTTTGTAGTGAAACAAGTTGGAATGAAAGTATAGAATCACATTTCTATGTTTATTTGAGAGCGTGGTATTTTGACTTGAGCGCAGACAAATCAATTTCATTTTGATTTCGCAAAGTTTTCTTTAAAATTCTGCTCTCATAACCAAACAGCCCCTGCTTGCGCTTTGATTGGCAGCTGCTCAGACGGCTTTTCTGCGAGCAAACTTTAACCTTTTCTCCTCGCGCTCAAAACTGCCTCTAAGTGTTTGGAACATTCCTGCTTGCACTTGGAACATTTTTTCTTGCACTTGGATTTTTTTTGTGATGCATTCCTGTCCGAAATCACCAGTCAACAGAATGTCCGGTTTCGTTTGACCAATGAAATGTCCCTGCCAATTTGCAGGCCCGTCTGTTTTATAGTTCATCTGGTTGTTTGGTTCATTAGCTCTTGCCCGCCTGGGCAACATATGTACTTCCATTGCTTTCTTCACGACTTTGGAATAAGAGGACAGTTGAGATATTGATACACCAGTGCTCTCATGTTGACATCCCACACTCTTGAATAAAGATAGGAATGTACCTCCATATAATGGGAATCATTTTGCAACACAAAAGAGCTTTTTAAGACATAGATAGATAGATAGATGTGCCAAACGACGTTACTTTACTTGCTTTTGTTTTATTCAATGTTTGCTCAGTTCATAAGATTGGTGCAATGAAGGATTAAAGCAACTTCATTTAGCTTCTAACCCAGAACAAGAACGGCATGCTGCTTTGATTATCAACTGGTTATGGGAACAGTTTTGGCCATCAAGCCTGCAAATGGCGCTTATTGTTGTCAGCTCAGGAACAGAAATCTATGGTGCTGGAAATTGGCCCTTTGCTGTCAATAAAAGTAGAACGGGCACAGTTCTTGAATGTGGGTCTGCCTGCCTTATACGTGGGACAGAGCTACGAACACCATTCTTTCAGGAGATGTTAGTTAGAGAGGTTATTGGCTGTTTGTTCACGCAGCTCTAGGCAGGGGGTTGAAATTGCAACCATCTTGCTCATAAACCACCGTGACTTCGGTGACTGCACATTTAATACTCAGTCATAATTGAAGCGCTTGTTACCTATTGATCTGTTTACCAGTGGAATGTTCCTCATGGGTTTTTTTAATGAATATTTCAAAGACTTTCCCATTTCTCCATCCCTCTATCCCAATGTTTTTGGAATGTGGTGCAGGGATAACATTTGGAATTCAGGAATTTCAATACAGTCCAGTGAGATTACAGTGCTGTTTCCTACTTAACAAAGGTTGAGGAGAATTTACAAATCACTTCAATCGGTTTTATTAGCATTTTACTTACTGCTCCAGTTCTTGTGAAATTGTGTTGTTGATTTGGTGATACTCTCCCTTTCTTTATTTGTACACGTTGCTAACACCTCTGAATGGACATGAATGAAGGAAGCATGTAATCACAGTGATGTAACAAAAAAAATTTATCTGGTAGCCAATCGAGACATAGGGGTGGGGCACTGATCCCCATATCCACCTCGACTCAGCAGCCCTGACGCACACATGGCAGAGATGAATGTCCAGCTCAGGTCTGGGCAGAGATTAAGCAGAGAAATGAAACTGCATTCATCACACCATGCTTAGCATCCAAATTGCACATCACTCAAAGCCGTAAGTACCAACAACTGAATTCCAAGCTTCAAATTTTTCATAACAATCACCATTCGGGAGGAAATGAAAAACGGCGAAGCAGCAGTGCATTAAATGGCAACACACCTTTCAGTATCAAAAATATTCACTAAGGAACTGTAATTTAATTGCAGTTGAAGAGACCCAAAAGTGACCACCTGGGATAAATGGGTGGCTCAGGACTGATTTATGCGAAACTGGGGAACAAATGGAACATAGGACCTGAATATTTTACATGGGCCCAAATTGCCAATTCAGAACATCTAAGACTTAATAGTACTTTAGAAATTGCTAGAGAATGGTTACTTATCATGTCTTTGTCTTCATATTTTTGATTAGTAAACCACTAAATATGTCTAATCAATCTTAACTTGTCTCCCATAACCCATTACTCACTTATTTCTTACTTTTTCCTTTTCTTGCAGGGCAGCCACTGTTCCAAGGCCGTGGCATCGGTCCTTAAGGGAGAGACATGAAACCTGAATTTATTTTCTGTGTCATGGGAGATTTTTTTTTTTTTTTTTTAACTTCCCTGAATTTTTTTTTTCTCTGCTGGATGGGAACTTAGGGAGACTTGGTGTGTCAGCACAAATGCTGCCAAAAAGCCTGATTGTGCCTTAAACAGTGAATGCGCCAAACTAACAGAGTTTTGTTTAAATAATGACTGTAACAAACTAATGGAATGATTCTGCTTTAAATATTGTTTGTGGCAAACTCAGGGTAAAATCTCAAAGATCTTCGCTCAGCTACAAAACAGATATACATCCTTATTCTTTTTTTAAAAGAGATTTTTCATCCTGAACTGTCCTGGCCCCAACTTGATCTCAGGAGACAGAGTACACCCCTCAGGTATTTGGTCAGAAATATCAGGAACTACAGGTAGATAGTAACTCTCCACATCCTTATAGACTTGGTTGTATAAAATAAAATAAAATACGTTTTTTTTTAAATGTCAACCACGGCAGCTCCTCTAGAAGATGCACATAATTTTTAAGAACATACCATATAAGTTTGCTTGAAATCCAGCATGTTCCATGTGCATCACCAAAATTCTCATATTTATATACAATGGGAAATAAATTTAAATCACACTTGAGGCTGTCAAGGGAGGAAAACTAGAAAGAAGTGTTTTGTCGGGACTAAAAGAGTGATGGAGTTTGGCTGCAGCCAGCAGCCCCATAGATATTTCCTGCTATTTGTTTCTCCTGCTCCTTTTGAGTCCTGTTGATAAGCTGAGAGCCTGTCAGAGCGGAGGCGGGTTCTAACTGTCAGAGTATTTCTACGGCAAACCTGTCATCTAAACCCAGGCCAATGTGGAAAAAACTTCCATAAATCTGCCTCTTGAGTGGCAGCCTTGCCATTTTGCCGCCATAATTATGGCAAGGTCTCGAACCTAAGACTCAATAATGTCAGAAACTGTCACTCGGCTCCAATAGCAGCGATTGATTGCCATGCAGTCACGTGCTGGTTTAAGCGCGACTGAATTATTCAGTTTTTTAATTGATTTTTTTTCTTTTCTTTATTTTGCAATGGGTGCTTCATAGCAGTGACTACGGCTGCCTGTCCCCCACAAGGACTGTTTGCCTAGGAGGTAAATTACGACCCTGGATGTCCTTGTAGTCAGTTGGAGTGATACAGCTAGGTTTATATTGACATTTTTGGCAGAGTTTGATCAATCAAAGAGCAAAGCCCTGCTCCCTTGAGCCACTGCTCACTCAGAAAAGCCTGATATTGATGAGTAGGCAATGAAAGTGAATGGAGATTATATTTCTGAATGTGTGCATCTATCTATGCGAGTATGCATAAATTTGATTATATAGCAGCTCAGATTCAGCAGGACTGTAGACTTTGCACTCACAACCGATGAACGTCATTGAGGATCACTTCCAGGAAGGGGCATATCATGGTCCCCTGACTGGGAATGATTAACGCGTATGAACATGCCCTCCATGACCTTATGCGTGTTGGGAGCAGCGAGGAGGTCTGGAAGTTAATCATGAGCTGGTGCGGAGCCAGGTCAGGGTTAACAGTTGAACATCAGTCCCTGGGGACATGAGGGCAGGTCCCAGAGGGGAACCCGGGCAGTTACGGAGGGGTCATTAATATGTGGTGATATTGGACATCTGTCTGAAGGAATAAGACATGAATGGCCTGAAAATAGCTGTGCTAATTCCTGTCAACCCCCAAGCCAGGGGCAGAACCAGTTAAGGGTGTCAGTACATTAAATGTATCTGCAAAGAGAGACCACCAGCTCCTACCCAGCCTCTCCCAATTGTTTTGTATGGCACTGAATCTCTAAAATTGACCACTCAACAGCACCCTTCCTGGAAGAAGAGCTGAGCATCTTGGCCTGTGCCATAATTCAGGTTTGTTCAGTGGGGGGTGGGAGTGGGCTACAGTGTTGAGAGGAGGGTACTCAAGGGCAGGGTGTGCACTCTGCTTGACACTTGATTTTTGTCTTGCCATCAGTCTGTCACAAAAGAGGCTCTCTTTGCTTGTTGAATGCATTCATTTACTTATGTTTAAGTTATTTCCTCGGCTCCTATGCTTTAGATTCTATGATGTTACATTGATGCTGTAGTGTGCATGATGTCCCTTTAAATGGAAAACATAGTATTAAGTGGAAAATTTTGGGATTAATCTTACAACTCTCATGAAACGTTTGACCGCGGCTTGCATGCTCACTCTGAATATAGGCTCCCCGATCCCTTAGCTACTGGATAACTTATGAATGTACCTCAGCAGTGTCCAAACTCCACTGACCGCACTCTTTGAGAGGAATGACTTTGCTTTAATTAGGCATTCAATCAGAGGCCGACAGGCAGAGCAAGATTTATAGGGATCCGGCAAGATGCGACATTGGGCATTCACAAAGCACTGTTTCAGCAAAGAGGCTTTTTGTGATAGTCTTTATTCTTGCATTGTCTATATTGATCACTGTAATGGAATTACCCAGAATGCAGAAATTTCGTCTAAAGTCATTTTCATTTTTTAAAGACATTTAGCAATCACTATGATGTTCTGAATGTTTTTTTTTTTTTTTTCTTGATTTGGACTGAACTCTCCAATGTTATATCAGTTGTCTGGCGTTTCACGAGCAGCCAGGGTGCATATCTGTAAAATGTACAGACTGTTATATACAGTGTCAGTCAAAAGTTTGGACACACTTTGATACCGTGACAGAGCTCTGCTTTAAGAGAAATTTAAATGGCTTAATTTCTCTATTCAGTCTCAGATGGAGTCTGGAAGGAGGTGAACAGTCAGAAGTTAAAAGAGAATAATTTACTTGTTTAAATAGTGTCCGTGGTTTTGGAACAATCAAAAAAGTCTTATTTTGCAAAGTAAACAGACACACAAGCCCCCTTCATTTTCCAACGGTTGAATTAATGTTATGCCGATCAGGCAAGAAGGTCAATTGGAAGCAAACCGCAAGTGCAGTACATCTTTAGGACCTCAGATAGCCGCTCAGCTGCAAACTCATTTTAGCCATATAACTGCTTCGGTTTAAAAAAAAAAAAGCGAGTATGCTCAGCTTTTGACTGGTACTATATGTAAATAAATATTATAAATACTCCTTGAAGTATTAACCCTTTACTAAAGGCTTTGTGGAAATTACACATCTCAAAGTGAAGTGCCCATTATGGAAAAAGGTATAGCTCTGTCCAAAAATTATAGGCATTTCTATGTATATACTCTCAGAAACCACGGAATTTGGTGAACCTGTGATATTTTAAATTTGCCTCCAGAAAGGCCTAAACTACTTCGAGCGTGGGTTTAGCAAAATTTTGAATACATTCCACGTTGACACCAAAAGCATCACGCAGTTTTTGCAAATTTAGCACCCAAACCATGCTGCAAAACTCCCACTCCACCTCATTGAGTTTTGACATGTTTTATTTGTATCTTGAATTTTTTTAGCATTATTTTATTGTTCTCTATAATTTATTTACATTCTCTCAATGACTAAGAGAAAAAAAGTAGACTGTGAGCTCTCTTTTCTTAGTGCATTCCGCCATGATCATAGAGGTGCAAAAGTTCCGGTCATGGCAAAACCAATGGGCAAAATGCATTAGTAAACACCCTTGTTCAAAAATAAATAATATAAAACAAATAAGGTTGCTAAAGGGCAGTTCTTTTCAAATAAAGACATGCTAATAGCGAAAGCAGGATATGACCAATATGATAAAAATCAGGTAAATAATTATCAAAAACCCAAATATTTATCCATGAATGTCAGTAAAACTATAGTTTAGGAGAATAAATAAATAAATAAATAAAAAACTGCGCAGTCTGCACGGTTTTCACAGCCAACAGTGCAACAGAAACTAACTATTTGGGCACAAACATCATATGCATCCTAATTGGTTGAAGCACTACATGCTTTTTTTTTTTTTTTTGCCATAACCGGATGTTAAAGTCAACTAACCACGAGAAAGGGAGCATTTTGCAGTCTAGTTTTTCCCTGTGTCGTTGGTTTTTCTTGCTCTTCTATGTCCCCACATTCTTGCTTTCCCTGGAGTTTTCTTAATTGTTCATTGTTTTCCCATTTGTCGCCACACCCTCTTATGCTTCGTTCCCATGTGTCTCATCTGCTATATCTCAATTGATTAGCCTCCTGCCTACCTCCTGACTTGCTTTGTATTTCTCTATTCTCTGTGTTCTGCATATAATTTTTTGTTTATTTCTTTGAATTTATTCATCATTGTTACCAATTCTTGCATTACTTTGATTTCCTTGTTATTATTCCCTTTCCCTATGTCTGTTTCCAATTGCCTTGCCCTCCCCATTCTGTTTGTTAATTTTTCATTAGATCACTTCATTTTATTGCCACGCCCCTGGTCATGCCTCTTAGTGCTTATGCACCTCATTTTAGTTTTCTCTTTTTTATCTCTTCTCTTTATGAAACCCAGTGTTTTCACTTTTTCTTCACATGTCTGTTTTGGCAGGCTCGCCATCTGACATTCAACCTCTGGCTTGTTCAATGACTCTGATTTAGATTGCTCATTTTGTGCTGCAAGTTGCTTGATCATGACTGACCTGTACTGACCCTGATTTTGCTTTTAAAAGAGCTGTTTTTTCCATTTTACTCTGGTCTGCGGTTGGGTCTGTCAAACCTGCACAGCTAAACTAATGACGGAAGAGCTGGGAGCGAAGGTTCATGCGTGTACTCAGGCTGTTGTGAGGCAAAAATAAAATAATACTAATGAAATTTCTCCGTTCACAAATGGGGCCATGCTGTAATCATAGATATATCTAATCTGCCGCCATGCGGTGAATAATCCAATGTAAGTATTAGAATATTACACCCGAAAGAGGCAGGACATCAAACATATCAGTGATCACGGCAAATAAAATCAAAACAGTTACTGTATACGCTCTCGTTTCAAATTTCACTCCATTAAGAATTAGAATTTATAATTTAGTGTAAATTGTGCGTGGACCTCGGGTTGATAACACTTCGGACTCCTAAGTGAAGGCTTGCCTTACTCAATATGTGCCCCTGGGTTTTAGCATTATTGCTGAATCTTTGGTTCGTTGGTATTACCAGGCGATGGAAGTCAATCATCGCAGCGACAGCATCTTTTGGCATGAATACTGCGAACCCAGATTTATGCACGCCCATGGATCGTTATTGACAGAAAGTAGCCCCGAGCAATTACAAGATGTGACTTTTTGGATTACCAGGTTTTGTTATGCAAATAACTCACTCGTTCGAACACATACTGTTTTGAGAAGAAAAACATTTTACTTTGCAGACCCCAGGAAACCTGCTGGAACTACTTTCTCTTTGACCAAAACTGGACAGAACTCGGCTCACAGGACACTGTTGGGGGAAAGTCAGTGTGTGTGCACGAGACTAAAGACGGTGATGCCATACAGATTCATGTGAAAAATCCTGAACTATCTCTTTCATCCCAAGATTCGCTGATCGCTGATCAGTCAGTCTTTGGTTGAGCTTAACCCCTAAGTCTCTGTAATAAAGTGGCTAGAAAGAATGTAAAAGAGTCACTGAGACCACGCAAGTTTAAAGGAAAAACAATAATTTATTCACCAGGTAGGCAAGAGCTTAAATAAAACAAATCAAAGTTAAGTTCATTGCAAGTTACAAATAATTTAGATAATGAGAGTGAAGTCATACCTGGCGAAAAAGGCTAGTGTACGGGTAGTTAAAATTACGAAGCTTCCATAATTAAAGAGGCTACAAATGGCTACGACGTGCACATGTGGGAAGTCGGTTGCGATCTTCCATAAGTAACGAGGCTACACACGCACTTGCATACGCGGGGAGAGATCGGATACGATCTTCCGAGAATGGATTGTCTGTCTTTGCTTTAAGCCCAAACACGTCTTTGATCGAGGCGGCATTGCCATAAATTACCTAGAAGGGGAGTGAAATCTGGTTTCTGGGTTTCCGTCATTTGGAGGATGTAATAAAACTATTTAGCATAGAGAGAAAAACAGAATGATTACCCGAGAGGATTCTGACCAATTTTTAGGAGTTTCCAAAACGGATTGATCCATAATTTCAATGGGAATGAAACATACTCCATTCAACTCCTTGGATTCCCAAGACCAAACATGACTAATACGATGCAGGTGTCATGGAAAGCTCTTAAACTGGATTATTGAATAATTAATTTTGGTTATGAGCACATAAGTATTGCATAGTACTTTATGGAATATATGAGAAGGATTTGAAATTACTGTAGTGTCAGAAAATGTAAACAGATGGGTTTAAGGTCCAGTTTCATGAAACACATAGCCAGGGGAGAAAAAGACTGGGGGGGGACTGTGATAGTCACAGACAAATAGTCATCGCCAGAGACCTGCTTATTGTATCCTGCCGACATCAAGCCCCCAGTCCCTCACAGACACAACCCCAAACACTTCAATTCCTTTGACACCTTTTGCCGTGTCCCAGCTGGATTTCCCGTCTTACAGGTCCATTTCCTGTTTTGACAGATTGAGATCCAGATCTGTGATGGCCATGACGGGTTCTTTAAACCGTTTATGTGTTAATAGAAAAAAAAAAAAATTGAGATGGTGCCTCCTTTGTGGCATGCTGCATTCTTCAGCCGTAAGTATAAACTTCCAGTGGGGAAAAGAAGTTTTGAACGCTTAAACATTTTTCTCAGTAAATATACAGTATTTTGAATGGGGTTATTGACATGAAATTTTCACCAGAAGTCGGGAACAACCCAAGTAATCCACACATTGTGATAAGCCTCGTTGTGCTAGTGGTCGGTTCTTCCAGGCAACAAGGGGTGGTCAGCTGAAGGAAATTTCACCCATAACGGAGCTTGGGATACATTTAAATTATGGAGACACAAGAGATGCGGTAACATGATGAATACTTTATTGGGACTGCACAATAAGACCCACATTCTGACTGCCCTTGTAACTAGCATTCCCCGCTCTCGCAGCACTTAGACCCACCTTCCACGCTGGCGTGCTGACGTATGTTCCCTGTTACAGATCCCCTCTCCTTTGAAAAAGGGCTGACCACAGCCCATCGTAAACAGTGAATACTTTCACAGAACCAGACCCATACATGAGTACAAGGACCATTTACCCACACAAATGACCCTGAGTGTCCATACATGGAAGTGTCCCTTTGTCATTTGCAGTAAATTCAGTGTCCATAATACAGCAAAAGAAAATTTGGAGGGTCCTGTTCCAACGGTTTGAGCACAACACCAAGAGGCATTATAGCTTACAGTGGCAGTTGCATGAGTTACACGTGACATGAAAAAATGAAATATTCAAGAGTTGAAGACAGTTTGTGTGGAAGAACGGGCCAAAATCACACCTGAGCAATGTGTCTAAAATGATTGGTCCAACAAACAGCATGATGTTAAAATTGAAATGAACAAAGTTTTGGAATCCTCAGTCTTGTCTCATGTCTTCCAGTTTATAGAAGTGTCGCTCTGAGAACAATTCCATTTGTTTGTCACAGTTCTCAAGTTATTGACCTGAAATTTATACCATATGTCCAAGGAAGAAGGGATTCAATTTTAGAATGTTAAAGTCAAAGGTCAAGGTCATTGAAAAGGTCACAAACACACTTTGGCCAATATCTCAGTACAGAAAACTGAAGACATGGTACCAACACAAACATGTTCAGTATTCTCCTGCATTTTTTTGGTTTTTGCTTGCATTGCTCCATGAGCATTTCAATACTAGCAAGAACTGTCATTTTCACAAGCATGTTGATCATTATGTTTGTGCTCACTCTACCATCCACAATTCTTGAGGCATCAACTTGAAATTCATAAGACTATATTTCCAAGGATACGTTTACTTATGGAAATTCAAGGTCAAAGATCAAGGTCAAGATCATCTAAAAGGTTAAAAACACATTTTGGCCAATATCGCACTTCAGGAATATAATAGAAGTATGGGACCTACTCAAAAGTTTCTGAGTTTTTGCAAGTGCCACTTTATGAGCAATTTGATTTATTTTTTGGCTGGTTTGCAATTGCCTATGCTCTGCAAAGTCTTGTATGCAATGAATAAGCCTTAGACAGCAATGGATCGTATGCAACATTTGAGTCGTAGCCAGCAATCTTAGCGGTTTGCAAAGACCAATATGCAATGTACTTTTGTATGATTCTTTGCTAGCAATGGCATGAGGTCTGCAAAAACCTGGAAATTATATATGTGCCTTAGTCAGCAAAGAATGTATCGAGGTCTCCCATATCATTTACCTGACCTATGTGCTTTAGCCAGCAATGGCGTGTGGTCTGCAAAGACTCGTGCAATGTTTCATTTATTATTTCATTTATTAGTTTATTTGTCAGGGACCATGTACAGAAACATGAAACACAGAGTAGAGATTCTCTGCTCCAGATTATAGCGTAGACTGTACAAAAAGATGAACGAAGTAACCGTGATGTCTCTCATTGGTTTCAGCATACTATTTAGGAAGTCTCGATTTCGGCGAATTGAATTGTGCCATTTTGTCATTCTGAAACCGGATGTGATTCCTACTCCACAAGAGCGAGAATTGAGTACCCAGGGAGGCATGAGGAGTAGATCTACAGGTGGAGCTGACCGTATAAGACAAGGAAGAAAGGATAGCCATGCCCCTAAAACATATTCTGGCTTTATTCTAGTCTATTTTGGACCATAATTGAAAAAATGAACATCATGATACATCGAAGGAGACTTGAAACTTGTGAAAGATACCATCAAATTGTGTGGAAAATCATTATTTAAATGGTAAATCAGGAGGGGAAAGTAGGGTCATTTTCTCATAGACTTCTATATGATTGAACTTTCTGCAACCACTGACGTCGCCGTCTGCTGGCCATTAAATGGAGCGCAAATTTTGGAGATTTTTGCATTGACCTCAGTTTCCAGACGGTCCTCTCTAATTTCCATCAGAAGTCCCTGTGGCAGGCAGACAACATTAAATAAATTAAAAACAAGAAACAACTCACTTAAACAGGGTCACATATACAAAAGCATGTACAATACAGTTAAAAAGAGGGGTCAATGCTGAAGGGCTTGGTTTCTTAAAATCAATTTTTTTGTCTCCAAAAGTCTCTGAAATTTTTAATGGTCTTAAATTCAGTGGGGAGCTTATTCTATTCTGTTATGGCTTCGTATGAGAAAACTGATTGTCCGAAAGCAGTTTTGCGCATGGGGATAGAACACTGCCATCTAGAGGAAAACCTTATTGTTCTAGTCCAATGTTCAAGACTTCAGATAAACAAATAACTTCAGAGATGGAGGGGCAAAACCATGAATAATCTTACAACCAAACGTATATTTGCATGCATTATCATATTTTCAAAGCTTAAAAATGAATGTTCAGCAAGTGTACAACAACAGTGATACTGTTGTGTCTTATCCAGGATTTTAATAGTTTGTTTATACAGAAGATCTAGGGGTTTCAAGGTTGTGCTGTTGGCTTGTCTCCAGCATGAGATGCAATAGTTTAAATGTGACAAAATCATAACATTCAGAAAAGTTTTAGATCCGTCTAGAGTAAGTGAGTTCCTAATACATCTTAAATTAGCCAGATTGTATTTCAGAGTGTGGTTCATCTATTTTATGTCCTTTTTAAAGCTGACCGTGGAATCTAATATGACACTCAGATACTTAAACTCTATGACATTGTCTGTATTTGCTCCATTTACAGTTATGTTGGGATAGCTTGTGCAATTACGTTTGTTGGTGAAATGTACATGGTAGCCGTTTTCCCTACGTTAATAGTGAGGCATGACTGATTAAGCCATTTTGCCACTTTCGCCATTGCAACTGATAGCCTGTCAGCCACTTGTCTAGCGTCCTTCCCATGTGTATAGATGACTATCATCTGCATAAATCTGAATTTTAATGTTATCCTCACAATTTGATGGAAGATCATTAATACACAAAGTAAAAAGCAGTGGTCCTAAAATGGACCCACAAGCCCCCTTGTGGGTCCATTTTGAGATACTGTGTCATTGATACGCACACACTGGGAGCGACCTGATAAATATGATTGTAGCCAGCCAAGAGTATTCATGGATAATGTATATCTTGTTAGCTTAGAAAGAAGGATCCAATGATTGACTATATCAAAAGCTTTATGTAAATTTAAAAAAAAAAGGCTCTTACCACCCCCCGCCACCCCTTTGTCTAGATTCAGTTTTATTATTTCAATGAAATGGCAGCATGCTGTTTCAGTTGAATGGTTTCTCCTGAAGCCAAACTGTATAGGGTGCTGCAGTTGTGCTCATTCAAGATGTTCTACCATTTGGTCTATGTATGAGCCTTAAGCCTAATTTATGCTTCAAACGATAATCATCCCACCAAAAATTGGGGCGACATCATACAGTTTGCACGCCCTGTATACCATTTAACCAATCCACGCATTTTTGTATTCAGGGGCTGAAGAAATGAGAATCATACCGTTGAAGCCTGCATTTTACCTTTCTACTCGTCCATTAATATCACACGGCTTTTCACCGCATTGACTTTGACTTTTCAGAATTTGGTATGTGCATGACAACACCATCGACAGCAATGGGCTTTGCGGTTTTGGCCAAGTTTACGTAATTTTCATTGTGAAACACTTCTCGCACCACACGGCACTCAGAGTATAAATTGGGCTTTAGCGAGCAATGGTCTGTGGTCAGCAACTTCCTGTTTGCAATGTATAAGCCTTAGCCAGAAATTGTGTCAGGTCTGCTAATACCAACATGTGCCTTAGCCAGCAATGGCCTGCGGGCTGAAAGGTCCTGTATTTGGTGTGTAAGCCTTGGCCAGCAACAGGCTGTAATTAGCAAAGACCTGAATGCTATGCGTGAGCCTTAGCCAGAAATGAGTTGCGGTCTGCAAAGATTTGAATGCATTGTGTGACTCTTTTCTTTGAATAAAACTTTTCATCTCCAACCCAACCCAAATCTTGAATGTTCAATCAGCTGAGGCGACCAGGGCAACGGACACGCCCACCGTCCACATCATGCCTCCCAAAACCAGCCATTCTCCTCCCTTTTCCAGTCCTCTCCAGCAGCACCATAAACAGCACATGCCAGACAGGGCTCCGTTCAGCACTCCTGTCCACCACTCTCTACGATAGACAGCTCCCAACACAATATAAAGCCGGCAAGGTCAAAGACAGGGATAGGTCGGCTGAGAGTGCGTTTTGAAGTGTGTTACTAACTGCTGTCCTTTCTCTACTCATCCTATCAGAGTCCAAAGGTGAAGAGACAGGGGATCCCTCTACAAAGCCTCGCTCTGGCCGCTACTCCACTACATGACAGCGGCTAATTCCCCAATGTGACTTAAGGCTTGTGTAGTCTGTTGGCTTTTGGACTATTTCTGTAAATACAATTGCCCCCCATGGATGGATTCTTGCCAACCTGTTGTCCTAACTGTGCTTTTCTGGTGTTTCGCCTCACAGTGAATTATGTACGTACGATTCATATGTGACTCAAGCCACTATCTTGAATGGGGACTTTAAAAAATGGTCTGTGCGCGCGTTTTTGCATGTATGTATTTATGTCTCTCTGCAAAGTTTGGCCATATTGCATGAATCCTCTCAAAAGTTACTCACTTTTTTGTCATAGGCCACTCCCATTACTGCACCCCTTTTTTGCGAATTGGGATAAATAGTTAATTAGCTGCCATTTGACTCGTGACAAACCTTTCCAAAAAATCTTGAGCAGGTATGTTAATCGATTTGAAAGATACATACCTTTCTGCAATAGGCCACTCCCATTGCCATGCTCCCTTAACCACTTTGCATGAATGCACACACCCCTTCCCTGACACACTTAACATCCATGCCAAATTTCTGTCCCAAGGGTGAAAACTGTGGCTACCAAAGGGTGGTGGAAATTTTTGTTGACCAACTGACTGATCGACAGAGCAGCTAGCCACAGCTAATAAAGTGGTTGGTGAGTGTGAAAATATAAAAGGGAGACTAATTAGCACTTTGAACTTGCTAAATCATCAAAGTTTGCAAAGAAGTTAGTTTTTCTTTCTGGGGTTTGCAGTTTGTTCAGAGTACATTTTTTATCTTCTAATTTATTACTGAATTTCCATCTCCCCTTATCTAGTTTCTCATTTAAATGGCAAACTTGTGCATAAGGATGTTTTTGCTCAATAAATGATGCATGCAGAGAACAGACCCAAGTAAATCAAAAACAGCCCATTTTATGCTATAAACAACATTGTGGCATTATGGGAAAAAATAAAAACAAAATCCATAAGAATTTCAGAGGAATTGCCATCACATTGATTCATGTTGAATCCTGATGAACCAAGAAATTTTATTTGGAATATCTCACAATACTCTTCTGTTTTCAGGTATTAGGGAATAGTGTTAAGCTGAGATCTGAATTCCAGAATTATAAATACTGAACTATGGGAAGCAAGGCTGTTACTTAAAGATAAATGTAAGACCTATCACAGAGCCATTAAATAATTTGCACATAGTAACTGACAAATGATGTGTAAAAAAAAAAAACAAAATGACAAAATGACAAAGAGAAGGCATTAACTGTGAGTAATGAGTTGCCATTTAATGTCTTCTTAGTCTCTTTAATGGCATCTTGATCAAACATTGCAACGGGAAGACATGTTTTTGAGCCCTTTAGCAGTAATAGGTTAATTGAAAATTTTGAGCAACTTTAAGCAAGTTTTTGGGAAATTTTTAAACTCTGCAAAACTGCAACGACACACTAAAGCTGGATGATTTTAATTACATTTGGAAATGAGTTTAAATCTTTAAGTTCTCCAATACTGATTTAATATATTTGTTATAAAACGTATGGGTAAACTGTTAAGTCTATAAGTATTTGGACAATGACACGATTTTCATCACTTTGGTGTTGTATGCTCTAACATCTTGATTGAAATGAAGTGTTTTTGCCAACAATATCAACCTTGCAAAAATTACAGCCACATTTATATGCCTTAATATGAAAAATATTTAAACTAAAGAGTCTCTCAATAAGACACAGACTTTCAATCAGTCACACATCCACATGGTCAAAAACCTGCCTGTCTTCTTCTGCCACGCCCTGGTGCTGTGGCTCGTGCTTCTTAAGACCTCCCCTTTGGGCTCCACCTTCAGCTCTCACGTGGGGTTCCCTCTCAGGCCTCCACGTGCGGTAGATGGCTATGGCCAATAATAACTCACACACACGTATTCTAATTGTGAGAAAATAGAGGTATCATAATCACCATACAACCTCAATTTGGCTCCTACACATATTTTTCAGTGCTTTGTTTCTCTGATTATATTTAATTTTTAATTCATCATTTCTCCACAACGTGAAAATGTGACTGATCATTTTTCCATTGTGGTCTTCATTTAATTTAATATCCAGCAAGTTGTGGTGCACTGGTGAAACAGCAATAACTTTGTCAGTGTTCAAATATTTATGGACTTTTGACGATTGACAATGACAATTGGCATTGCAGTCTTTTGCAGTAGCACCAATCAGGTAGCCAATCAAACAATGGATACAACTTCACGATCACAACGTTAAGAGACATGCCGGCATTTCATGTGCTTGGCACACAGGTTGGATGAGTGCCGTTTGTATTATCATGTGATAATTAATCCTCACAATACTCAAAAAAGTGGAAACACGTACGTTGCATGATTACAGCATGGAATACAAATAAGAAAATGATTTGCAAATCAAATTTTTATTGGTGAATTTTTGGTGAACAAGCACAACACACTAAAAGGGTGTTGCTTCCTTCATGGGACTTCATGGACACGAGGGTTGTGCGGAGGGTTGGAGTTTAGTCTGCATTACGCGATGCTTCCCCTTCATCATTGGTGACTCTACAATTAAAGTGCTCATTAACTGTAAAAAAGATGTCATAATGTCTTGGTAACACTAGGCAGAGGGTCTATCCTCTCGGCGTAGTCGGACCGCACTCAGTATGATTGTAAAAATTCAGAACAGAGAGCAGGGAAGGTAATGAAACCACCCGGTGATGACTGCCAAGCATTAATTGGATTTGCATTACTTCATTATTCAAATCTGTGACAAATGACTTTCCTTTCTGTTCTGGTCTGAGAAAAAAATAGGAAGAGAAAAATTCTATTTATTTCACTCTTATTGTAGCCATGGTAAAACTTGTCACACCATTTCATAGTTTCATTTCAGCACAAGGCATATTAATACTGAAGAAAGAATTCACCATTGCGTTTTTTTGAAACCACAAAGAACATTCATGAATAATACTCAATATAGTATACACAAGCCTCCATATCCATCATCACTGAGACGTGAGAAGCCATATTTGAATAGTTATACATAAAATTTACTTACTGGTTTCAAATAATATCTCAAGTATTCTGAGAACGTGGTAAATAGTGCATCATTTCCATTTAGGGCTCTAACGTCGTAGAACAGGCGCAGGCGCAGTGAATGGGGGGTGTGCCGTGCCAACGGGGTGTGTCCAGGCGTATGTTGTAATTTTGTGCCCGGCATAGCCTGGCGCAAGTACTCCTCTGTCCCGCCTCGTACCCTCCTGTCAGCACAAGTGGCAAAGAGGGAAGAGAGAAGGCATGTTTGGGTATAACACAGCCGAGTCAAATCTTCACCAATCAAAGGACCTCCTCTCCTTACCTTTAATGTGTTGCATCATTGGGAAGGGAAACGATGGATAGCGTGTTCCTATTATTACACCCTATTGCTGCATAAAATTTTTAATATGCATGGACAACAATGCAAGATACTTTACGCATTTATTTTCAATATGTGATCTTAACTCAGTACGAGATCATAGCAATCAGACTGTATTCTTTCCCCCCATTAAAAACGATAAAAACGAAGTGACAATAATAGTAGTCTAGTAATAAGCCGCTTGCGCACTGGACGCGAAACGAATTTTTCGTACGACAGACTGTGTTGAATGCAGTGTCTACGTGTCTGAAAGTCTGACAGGGTTTTAATATATCTCCGTGTCCGTCAGTTGGATGGTTTCAATATAACTCTGTGTCCAACCATTGATTATTGTTTTTAATTTCTTCAAATCTATTGAATGTTTTCGATATTAAACGTGAATGTTTTGATATGAGGGCTCAATTCTTCAAGATAAGTACCGAGAATTTTAATAAATGTTTCTGTTTAAGCTCTGCTCAATAAAGTGAATCGACATTGGCGCGGGACAATGTACAATGCCGGTCGAACATTAAATGCAAAATACTCCGTGTCTGACAGCCAAAAAAAAAAAAAAAGGACGATTAGAACAGATTGATAACAAAAGAAAGAATAAAAAGAAACATTTTAACAACAAAAAGAACATCCGATGAACACTGCGATTTATTTATTTGCGGGTCATTTTTTTTGGATGCTCTGTTTTGTTTATTTATTTCGTTAAAAATCTGTTCTCATAACAAAAATTTTACTTTTTGCGGGCTGCCTCGGACAGTCTTGATCGTGCACGCGATAATTCACACTGTTAGTGGTCATGGAATTGATTTGCTCACTGACTACAAGCACTATTTTATCTCTGGTGTGGAAATAAAGTGTGAATCTGTTCGATCCATCTGACTAATTTTCAAAAGCGAGACCGAATAAAGACAGTTGTCTATCTTAAATGGAAGAAAACACACAAATGAAAAGACCAAGAAAAGTCAATAGCTATCAATTTGCATTTTGTGAAGGTCGAACACAAACATGGCCAAGTTTGTACATCTAATAATTCCTGGAATACTCGAAAAATGAGAACTTGTATGACTTTTGTACACGGAGATATATTAAAGCCCTGTCCGACTTTCGCATCTTTGCATTGACTTTGACTGTAATCAGTCGTGCGAAAAATTCATTTCGCGTCCAGTGTGCAAGCGGCTTTACTGAGCATATAGAGCGCAAGCAGTTTGTGGTTGGCTGAGAAAGGTGTGAAGTCTTTAGTTTGCATTACAGATTCAGCTGCATTGATTAAGCCAGGTCGAGTTTCCATTACGCGTGCCAACCGCCTTTAATCTGACATCAGGACAATCGACATAGATACTGTAATTTATGTCCTGATTCCGATTGTTACATTAAATAGTGCTTGCTGTTATTATTTATTGCATTGAAATGTGCCTGACATTCTGGAAACCTGGCTGTGAGGTTTCGGTGATGTGTGCGCACTGTGTGCTGGTCAGTCAAATTACCACTGCACAGAAAGTAAACCAGGTTGGAGCTGGCGAATTTTCTGCGCAACTTCAGCGGAAATTGTCACTGTGTCTTGATGAATATGTGACACCTCCCCCATCTATGCCGCCACACCCATCTCGGTGCATGTCCGTCAACCAAATTGCCAAAGTGGCTGAGCACGATGTTGCACCGCAGGAAATGACCACTGCGCGGGCAGCACCAGACAAAATGACCACTGCATGGGCTGCCCCACATTATGCCACGCCCCGCCACCCTGCGCTGTGCCGAGAAATGAGAGCCCTTAATGTTAAATGATACCCCGCCACAAAGTGGGACGGGGGGTATTGGATTAGGGTCCATCCATCCATCTGTCTGTGCATCCGGACCACAGTGGGGACAAGATTTCTCTGAAACTATTACTCCTAGATGCGTGAAATTCTGTGTGATTCAGAATCTCAGACGGTCATGACCTAAGTTGAGTTCAAAAATGGATGTCGAAGCTTTTTTTTAAACAAAGTTATGGCCTTCGATCGTGATGGGGGATTGTGATGACACAGTCATTTTGTTTGAAATGCATGTGACAATTGCCTTCTGAAAAAAAACTACTGATGATCATACATATCAAAATCAAAAAAGAATAGCATACCCCTCAATATTTTGCAGTAGTCTTGGATTTTCGGAGATCCAGCCACTTCTGATATATTTTTGAAAGGGTAAACAATTACATGGCATGTAAGTACATATATTCCTTTGAAGCAAATACTATTATTATACTATTATTCACAGTGCATTATCCATGTGCATCTAACACAGACACAGTGATGTGTTGCTACACGGAAAAGAAAATGTAGTCCATTGGAGTGCTATTTTCTGTGGAAATATGGCAGAGCCCTCCTGAGTACATCTAGCTGGCTGCAGTTACTATTTGTGCACAGTTTGTATATTGAGTACTACATCAATAGAAAAAAAATGTTTCAAGCATGTAGAATATGTATGCAGTGAAAATACTGTATCCCTTGATGGCGAGGATTTGGTCAAGAAAATACTGGTACGGCATGAAGAATTTTTTTTGCAAAATACACAAATGGCAGGGTTCAGGTTGTTATGGAGGGAGCTGGGACAATCTGGGGCCGTGCTCATTGTGAGAACACCCAGCTGTGTTGCTTGGCGATACATAATCAGATGAAGATCATTAAAGGTGTCCTAATAACTTTATGGAGGTGTAGGGGTGATCATTTACTCAGCAAACTTTAACTTATGATCATTTTTTTAAAATACTTTTTTTTGTCTATTTTCTAGTAGTTAAATGTTTTGCAGTCCAGAATATTTTCATAATTCAGCTGCATCCCATGAATTAAGCACTGGGTGCAAGTGAATTATATATATATAGCAACTAGCTGTTAAGAAAGGCAAGTAACGTGATGATATGATTGCTGTCCTTTTTTCCATGGTGGCACTTTGAGTTTTATAGAGGCCACAAGAACAGTAATCAATTAAATTGGACTGATTGGTTGTGCATTCAAAATCTTTGACAAATATTGAAGGCTAGTGATGATCCCAGATTGTTTTCAAAGTGGAAAAGTGAGACACATTCTGTCGTGAATCACCATTGACTCTCCTTAGTCCAAGGAACAGTCTGAAGCTCATCCACAGATTTGAGGGGAAAATTAGCATGCCATCCTTCAGAAGAAATGTATTCAATCATTAAGGAAAATAACAGTTTACTAGAGGAGTTGCTGCATTTGCATTGGTTCATTATTTAGCTTGTTTTCCCCATGATAATGGCCCAATTAATCAAAATGTGTCTTCAACTCTGAGTAAGTCTTCTCCCATCATTTGAAGAAGTATTGCTAACATTTACTTTGTAGTCAGAGTTTTTAAAAAATTTTTTGCAAATTGTAATTTTTATGACTACTACACTGGCTCGGGTCTGCGGTCATGTTCTGTGCACACACGGGAAGATATATTGAGGGCTCTTTTGAATGTAATTTTCTCCACTATGACCACTCAGCAGTTTTGTCTACAGGGACTGCCGCATTAGTTGGCCACTCGCACTTTATTTTCCTATGGCACTGTAATTCCACTTTTTTGCGCTCTTCATTAGGGGCCTGTTTTCAAATAAATAAATAAATAAAACAGGATCCGGAATATTGGGCCAAATTTTTCTGTACGTGCTACACATGTCTGATTGCAATATCACAGACTGATAGCTATATCTTTTCCTACTTTCCTACAGCGAGAAGAACTAACTTATATTTTTCTGTCAGGGCTGCACACAACTGGGCATGAATATGAAGGGTGTAGCTATATTTCAGGAAGCACTTTCTGTGTAAATTTGAAGGCAACTCTGGGAGAGTTATTTAAATAGGCTCTCGCTGGCCAATATTGTCACGTCCTGAATATTTGTTTTCCCGCAATCTAGTCATCTGTGTTGGTGTCCTGCGCGGTCTCCTTTAATAAATGAATTATTGTCTTGTTTCTTGCCCCTACTTCCATGTGTTTTTGCATGTTTGGCCACTCCCCAGTTCATAATTGATTATTAATGTGGTGTGTATTCATGCTCCTGTTTTCCCATCTTCCCCTCCCTGGATTGTCATGTTCTCCTCATGGCACCTCAAGCCAGTTCCCAGTCAAGTTTTCTGAAGTCTTCCATCTTCAGTGATTGAAGAAAAACTAAGTAACCAGTTTATTGGAGATTGTTTCCTTGTGCTCAGTAGCTCCCTGAGTGGTGATCTCGCCCGGTGCTCTTCTGCATTGGAGTTCATGCAAGTGCAGTCATGCCCAGTCACGCTCAGATTTCCTTGCAGGTACTGATCTCTGACCAGTCTCAGGCCCGTATTCAGAAACGACGCTCACAATAATTGAGTACGAGTGTGCACTAAAAGTTAGTTAGTGTCAGGTTATACTAAATGAGTCAGAGGTTGCCTTAACACTCATTTTCCTTCAGAGACCTCACTCACACTGAAAATAGCGTCTCTTTCTGAGTGAAGGTTGAGTGGAGGGAACACCTCCCTTGAGCCGCACTTACTTGCGCCGGTATTTCATTATCATGGCTTTCAGGTGGTTACAAACACTAAAACTCTGGATCATTTACAGCAACATGTTCAACGCAATCGCAACTATGCAAATTTTAACTCTAATGATGATAACGATGCCGGTAACTTACTAACTGACCACCTGGTTTCAGTATTTACGAACTGCACCGTGGTGAGCTCGAGGTTCGCATTTGTAATTTTTTATTGACAGAATGCATACTCCAGCCGATATTTGCATTGAATGACAGAGAGGCCTATGGAGTGCATGACTGCCTAGAGGTTGACACGCAGAAGGAGAATGTTCTGAATTTAACAGACAAGGAGTGTCAGAGACACGTTTATTTGAAGGTCCTGGACATTTGTGATCCAAGTGATCCAATTTCCCTCCCAGTAACAATGAAAATTTTAATTTCCCGAGCCTTAAATTCCCATTGTTAATTCAATTATATTACAAAGCAATGAATGCTAATTCCAAAATCATGTTTTACTAGCAAGAGATCACAACCACAGTGGCAAATGCTGTGAATATGCCCTCTTCCCCATTTATTTCCCCCATGTTTGCTTATGTTATTTTAAAATTTTTCACGTCATTCAACGTATTTTAATATATGGTATAGATGTCAGTAAACAAAAATGCAGCTTTTTCAATGATCATTTTATTAATTGAGGGTTAAGAGTAATCCAAAACATTTCACTCAACCTTATAACTGCCATCCATGGCAGCAACAACTGCAATCAAACCTCTGCGAAACCTTTAACTGGCCACAAGTTGTTTACATTGCCAAGGAATTTCGGCTTGCTCTATTATTCAGCCGCACTGGGGGGTTTTTGAGTATAAACGGCCAGTTTAGGGCCATGCTGCAGAATCTCAATCTGATACAAGTCAGGACTCGATTAGGCCACTCCACAGGCATCATTTTCTTTCTTTGTGTCAAGAGGTAGCCTAGCTTGTAAGCATTGGATCACTGTCTTGCTGCCTAACTCCACTACCTGTGAGCTTCAGGTTACAGACTGAAGCCCAGATATTTTCCTCATGGATTTTCGAGTAGAGAGCTGAATTCATGGTTCTGCCAATTAGGGCAAGTCACTCCATGTCCTGATGCATCAAAACAGACTCAGACCATCATGCTACCATCTCCAAATTTGACTGTTCGTTTGATGTTCCTATTGTAGAATGCTGTGTTAGGTTTATGACAGACTTAATGTAATGTAACGTCTGCCAAACAGGTCTTCTTTTGACTTAGCCAACTCAATATTATCCACTGTGATTGATCGATGGTATGATGCTCTTATTGTGGAAAGCTGTGTTAGCTTTATATCAGATGCAATGGGATCCATGCATTTTTGCCCAACCTGGTGCCACATTATTTATTTGAGATTAATTAATGCCATGAGTCATTTAAAGGCCAGTGCTGCAAAAAAATTATCATAGTAAACTGTCTAGTGAGCAGAACCGTCTATTATATTCTCCCATTTAGTGATTGCTTACAACGGTGTTTCCCAACCCTCTCCTGGATGTTTTAGATCTCTCCCTGCTCCAGCACAGGTGATTCAAATGATCAGGCTGTCATCAATCAGCTTTAGGAGGTGATTAACGAGCTGATCATTTGAATCACCTGTGCTGGAGCAGGGAGAGATCTAAAGCATGCAGGACAGGTGGTCCTCCAGGAGAGGGTTGGGGAACACTGGCTAACAACATTGCATCAATATTATATTTGGACAAATAAAGATTCTTGGAATTCTTCAGGTGCGATGATGAGTGAATAGAGCAGGATGAAAAGGCTTCATATTTTCCTGCTACTAAAAAAGTTAAATATGTTTTTAAAGCAAAAGCACGTTTACATTAAGGAGAGGTATAATCAGGATAGGCTCATTTCTATAATATATGTGTATATATAAATAATAGTATGCCATTTTCTTTGTAGTGTAGAAAATATACGATCGCTGAACTTTAGTTTTACTACATGTCTCACCAAATGATCCTTTAAACACTACTTATATTATGCCCTGTAATTATAATATCAATCTCATTATTAATTGCCTATTGACAAGTTCAGTGCCTATTAAAAATTCAATCAATATAATTATGCTTGATGAGAGGACACAAAGCTGAGCTCTGCAAATTTGATTTCTGAAATTTATTTTTGGTAACATACAGTCAGCTTCAGGTGTCGCTTCAAGGTGCAAATGGAATTGTAGTTAATCAAAATTAATAGGGCAATAGATGGGGGTCATTGACTCTGTTTCTGAAAAGCCAAACTTCTTTTTTTTCTGGAGGCATGAAAAATGGAGATTTCAGGTTGGGCATACTAGTGCCTGTATGAGGGAGGAGTCGAAGTGTGGCTCAGGAGTAAAAGGCCGCGCCCACTGTTTTCCGCAGAAACGCCAAAGAGCAAGTGTTCTAACATGGCAATATCCCCCGCTGCCTCAATTTTATGTGTCCGTACGGACGTACAGATGGACGGACGTGCAGAGCCCAATGCTATATCCCCCCATAGAGGGAGAACTCAGAGAACTCCAGAGCAACATGTTCAGGTGCACACTAATGCTCTGTTGTTGGCTGCCAAAATCCACATAAAAGCGTTAACATTCCATCGGGAGATCAATCACAGAAGAAAGAATAGATTGAATGTATCTTTGCCAAAAATGTTCCTGCAGCCCCTGCCACAAATCTATTCACTTCACATTGGACTCTTTCTCCAGCATAGGCCAGTACAAACCTGGCTTAGCTGAAAATCTGTGGCTTCAGAAAGGTGTTTTTCCAACACTAGGGAACCCAACAACTGTGATGCATATGGCAAAGGAGCCACTTTTTTTTTTATATTGTCGGTATATATTGTCTACTTTGGCATTAGCTGGTAACTTCAATGTTTAACATTATATTACCGTGAACTATTGGATGGAGTGTGGTGCAGTTCAAAAGAAACTTGGCAGTATACACAAAACGTAAATGTTATCCTCACAGCCTGAGGGTTTGCCTGATAAGCCGTATTTCTGAGGCTGCTGTGGGCTTAATTTCAGCTAAAGTGGAGATACACACATCATATGAAACTACACAACCTAAGGAATCCAACGCTATGCTATGATGTTGGTAAGCAGGCAAAATGACACTCCAAACAAATGCTAAATTTCCACTAGCAAAAAGCTAATGTTAGCTAGCTAAGTTAATTTAGGCCAACATTGACCATACACATTCTGTAAATTTGCCAATGGATGGCTATATATTGTTGCCTTTTTATGCGTCCAAATGCAGCGTGTTACTCTTGATTATATGATCATGGAACTTACACTGAACTAAAATATAAACGCCCCATGTCAAATTTTTGAGTTTTTATTAACAAAATACTGGAACCGGGATTCGTCTGCGAATAGCACTCTTCTCTCGCGTCCCAAGGGCCTTCAAACGTTTGTGTTTCCCCATGCGAGTCGGTTCCGACACTGGACAGCGGTGAGATCCAGACCAAAGTGAGGACGCTGAGCGTGCAAGTTGGCTTCTCGCAGGCGGTTACAGACTGTCTGTGGTGTGATGCGTCTGTTGTGCAGACCAACGGTCTCATCCGCTGTGCCTGTCACTGATCTGAGCTGACCCTGCAGGTGGACGAGCCATATGTAGCGATCTTGTGCTGGTGTGCTCACACGTGGCCGACCTGGATGTGGTCGATTTGCAGTACTGCCCGTCTGTCGGAAACGGACCCTCAAACGGCCTGTCGTCCGAAAGTTAACATTCAGGTGCACAGCGACCGCTCTGGTGGACATCCCTGCATCCAGCATGCAAAAGGCACGTGCTGATCTACACATACTGTAGATCAGCAAGGCCTTCCCTGAGAGAGACATTGTCTGGATGGGAGCATATGTTGTTGTAAAACCTCTATATGCTTTTTAACATTGATAGTGATTTTCCAGATGTGTAAGCTCCCCACGCCATAGACTTATGCAACCCAATACCATCAGAGATGTCAGGTTTTGAACTGTGTGCTGATAAGCTGGATGGTCCCGCTCAGACCACACAACACAGCATCTGTGGTTTCCAAAAAAAAAAAAAAAATTCAAATTTTGATTCATCTGAACACAGAATAGTTTTCCATTCTGCATTTTAAATGAACTTTGGCCCTGAGAAGACAGCAGCGTTTCTGGTTCATTTACACATATGGTTTCTTCTTTGCATGATACACCTTTAGCTTGCATTTGTAGATTTTATAGTAAACTTTCTTCGCAGACAAGAAACGGACATGTTCCTGAGCCCATGCAGTGTATTCCAGTACAGAATCATGCCTGATTTTCATGCAGTGCTGCCTGAGGGCCTGAAGATAACGACTATCAAATATTGACATTTGGACTTGTCCCTTCCGCACAGAGATTTCTCCAGATTCTCTGCATCTGAAGCTAACTTTTAATACTTGTTTGTAACTCAGCTGTTCATAGTAACAGGACTTGCTGTCTGTAAAACCTGTATTGCAAGGGTTTGTCTCTGTGATTATGACCGCTCGGTTACCAGCTACTGCATGCTAGTTTGCGTGTCGTGCTAAATAAATATGCTCCTGGTTAACATATGCAGTAATTCTGATCGGTATGCTTATATTACTTCGGTAAGCATCAATGTGGCTGTTTAATCATAACGTTGCCCGATTGTAGCCACTACAGTTAGTCATCGCTTCACTTATCCATAACCAGGATCAGCCGGATACTTTACAAATGTCTGAGCAAGCTCTCTGGTGCCACCATGAAAGCAAAGCGAAACGCAGAAGCTCGACCGGTTTACAAATGATTTCTCTGCACTACCTTGACATACTTTCATCCCCCTTTAGAAATTGTTGTGGCTAATAAAAAGCCAAAAAAGGCGGAGATTAAATAGGTAATTCTTACCTGTAGAAGTGATCAATTCGCTAGCTCCACATAAGCAACTTGTCCAGAACTTACTATCTGCAAAACCTGTATTATGTTCATAACATAACTGAGCTCTCTTTAGCTGTCGCGTACTATCCATAAAGCTGCTTTCACATCAGACACGAAACAAATTTTTTGCAGGACAGATTAGCGTACGTTCAAAGTCAATGCAAGGCCGTGAATACATGTTACACGTCAAGCTGCTTTTAAACCGGACGCGAAACAAATTTTTCGCGCGACAGATTACATTCAAAGTCATGACGACTTATTAGCTACTGCATGTTAGTTCACATGCTCTGCGCATTAAAAAATACTTCCGATAACTTATATGCAGCAATTATGATTAGTCTGCTTGTGTTACTTCGGTAAGCATCACTTTCACAGTTTCTGATTGTAGCCACTAATGTTAAAGCTAAACGGAGAGGTGTTGTATGCGTCTGCCGAGTTGCAGTTAGACCAGACGTAGATTTTGCAGAGCTTGGGGTGCGTTTTTGGGTGCTTATGAAACGATCGCTTTACTCATCCATGCCTGGGGTCAGACATCTCCAATGTCTGGGCAAGCTCTCTGATACTACCACTGAAAGCAATAGGGAAGCATACAGGCTATGTGTCCGGTATAACAAACAATTTCTCTGCATTGCCATCGATTGAATATTAAATTCTTTCCTGTAAAAGTGATCGATTCGCTAGCTCCACATAAGCAGCGGTTCAGGCAGATGGAACTTCCGGTCTGTAAAACCTGTATTATGTTCATGACATAACTCTGTCTAGCTCTCACACGCTATCCATAATGCGCCCATTTTCCACGAGGAAAAGCTGGTCATTCCGAAGCATTTAGTTAACCATTACCACGGGCAATTTCCGAAAAGGCCGTTTAGCTTGGAGCTTTCGCCCATTAGTCATATAAAAGCACGGGAGCTGTTCGTTTCTCCATGCTAACAACACACCACAGCTATGTACACGAACCAGCAGGTCCTAATACACACCGAAGCAGTCCATAAGCTGTTGGTCCACTTTTAGCTGCTCCTCACTGTCTATGTTTCCCTCTAAACTCAGACCCACTGGATTTCTATGGTCTCCGGTCTACAATTGGGCATGTTGACCCGTTCCACAAATGTGTTTATTTGGGGTGGATTCTAGCTGTCCCTGCATCCGAGCTACGGAGTAGAAAAACCGCTGTACTTACCAACTGTTGCCATAGCAAACTGTAGCAGATAGCAAATTCATGCTTTCGCACTGCGTCCTCCACTTTCGCTGTTGTGTTTTTTAGAACAAGTTAATTTCATTAGATCTATACGCATGTACTGCGTTAGTTTGCAGAATATGTCCGTCGATTCCTTTGGGAGTTTCCAGTTTCACTCTGGTGCCGGACCAAGAAAACTGCGTTCTGCTGCTTAGTCCCGCCTAGATCTGCCCTCCGCAGAGCTGGCCAGTCAGAAGAAAGTGGGCACACGGGGAGGGGGGGCCATAGCGGAAGAGCCACCCCAATGAGGCGTTTCAGGGAGAGAATACTATGGACTACAAATGGGGTTTTTTGAGGATGGCAGTATGAGTGAAATAATAACCTTTTTTTTACTTTGCATGATCAGGAGTACTCTAGGGGAGTCAAAGAACAAAATATAAACTTGGAAAAATAGCATATTAGGTTACCTTAAAGAAGAAAATGTTAAGAACAGGCCAACAGCAATGTTTGAACAAATCCCTTCGATATTGCCTTCATCATGCAGTACTCAAGAATGAAATTGGAAAAGAAATTACTGGTTTGGGAGCATTTTATGAATGCTGATGCTGATCCCCAAGGCCGTCACGATACTAGTGTTGACTGTTCCATCATTATTTTATGCATTTTGTTGGATTAACCTGCTAACTGTGTGTATTTTTTATTTTTTTTTTTAAAGATTATTTTTTTGGGAATTTTTCCTTTATTTGACAGTTATACAGTGTAGAGAGACAAGAAGGTTGGGGAGAAGAATGGGGGAAGACATGCAGAAAATGTCTTGACCCGGAATCGAATCCAGGTTGCTGCAGGAAGGACACAGCCTTTATGGTTTGCGCACTTAGACCGATGAGCCACCGGGGCGCCCCTGTGTGTATTTATCTTGATGAAACTGACAAGCTAGTCATCAGAGAAACTTGTTTAAATCAAAAAAGTAATTCATTTACAATGATAATTCATTTTCTTCAAATTGAGATATTTGAATATTATTTTTTGGCGTGATACTTCCTGTAGCTCATGAAACGGTACGTATTAGCTAGGTTTATCATAGACGCCATCATCTGTGCCAGTGTTTCATAGGGTTCAACACAAAAATATTTCCATTTTAAATGTAAAAAATGCAGACAGGACAGATTGAATTCAGAAAAAAAATATGGACCACTTGCGTGCTAATTTTCATCCTTACAATATCGCGTGCATGATACAGTATGTACGTTTTCATAGCTTATCGGTGGTCTCTTGATTATTTCCTGATTCATAATCATTGTGTGTTGATTCAGCAAATAAATTGTTTGATTACTTATCGAGCAATCTTTAATGGGCTGAGATCCATCATGTGTAAAAGGAGAGAGGCTTCTATCTGATGGTTCACTAATGCCAGCATTGCCAGGGGTTGGGGTTGAAGAGGTTGAAACAAATAAAGAAACCAGCACAGCAACTTTCCATACAAGACATTTCGGCCCACATAACTCAGGCACTTACTGGGCGAAAACATTGAAAAAATATCTACAAAACGATATTCAATTGTCAGTTTTTTCCAACTGGTTATAATTTACTGGGCAAGTACTTGTTTAGCACCGTCTGTGTGTGTGTGTGTGTGTGTGTGTGTGTGTGTGTGAGTGCAACAGCTCGGCCACCACTGAAGCTAGGGTGACCAAACTTTGTGGGGTAGATGGTCCTAGGGTGCCCTGTCCAAATTTGCATTTTGTGGTGGAAAGGTCAAAGGTCAAGGTCAACAAGAGGCGTGGGTTAGCATCTCTATAGAGTGCTCATCATCTAGTTTATTTGAGTACTTGTTTGTACCCCTATTACAAAACCCTTGTCATTGTCTATTCTCGGTACATCAATGATTTGAAGAGCGAGCAGATTGGACTGGTTTGTAGTGGAAGAAGATGGGAATAGTGTCAGGCTTAAGCTTTCACTTCCAAGGGCACAATCCTAGCAGCTCAGTCTGAAGCCTCACACTGTCTTCAAAGCAATCGGCATCAAAATGCTGGGCACAGAGACGGTAATGTTGCTGGTAGCAACATTCTTCCAATAACCCAGGAGTCCAAGCACACCATGATCTATCCTCGCTTGGAAAAATACAAAAACTTATGTTTGTATCTTGTCTGTTTTTTGCTTGTTTACTGCAACCAAAAGCTATACAGGGTGGCATTTTGACTCAAATAGCGTGTAAAGCGCCAAAACGAGTATCCAAAATACTGTATGTCCTTATCCTACAGTACACTGTGTGCCATTCAAGATAGCAGCCGCAGGAATCTTGAACAGGATGAAAAGCCCATCTATTGAACACCATAGAAATTGATTTCACTATAGGGCAATTTCTTTATTATAGATCTTCTAACAAGAACAACTGGAACAGTTTAGATAATATATGTAAAAAGAGTGTATTCAGGTGTATGCTTGTCTGCATGGAATTGCACTGTCTAATGCAAAACAGATCTGAAGCCAGGCAGCAGATGAAAAACAACATTTTCTGAAAGCAGGATTTAGGCCGTGATGTGCTCATACTTGGAGGTGCAGCATTTAATCATGATAATTCCCATGTTATAAACACATACAGGAATGGGGTAAAAGGGTAAGGGTAATATGTTGTGTTCATAGGGGATGCTCCTTTCCCAAGACTTTGGTTCTAGTCATATATATATATATATATATATATATATATATATATATATATATATGTTTTTTTTTTTTTTAATTAAATATTATTTTATTATTGCCAAATGAATATTCAGTGATGTACTTGAAAGTTTTGTGGTGGTGGCAGGCAGAGACAGCCCCTGAACCAGTCTGTCCCGTTGCATCTTGACTTTGTTCTTAGTGGATGGGCTTTTCTTAAGTGTACTCAAAAAATGTCTTGCAATGAGGATGCTGTATTTAATCATCAGATGCCACCCCCATCAACCACTTATGAGCAAAACCCCAATCGTAGCACTCAAAATGCAATTAATTCAATTGCATCAGAGCACTGAGTCCTACAGGGAGTATTTATAAGTGTAGATGTAACATGGAACAGTTTAAATATAAAACAGCGTATTCAGAGACTCAGTAGTTACAGCCGGTGCAGCCCCCTGCTTGTAGCAGTTAGTTAAATGCAACAGTGTCAATTGATACAGCTGCCACTGATGTAATGTAAGTTAACAGCATAATTGGCATCAGAGGAAGTTTTGAAGGCACAGGAGTTTGCGTTCTCCTATTTGTCGTTTTCATTGGAAACCATGATTACATTATTAGACAAATAATGTGTTACATCATCCTTTCATTCAATTCAATTCAATTTATTTTGTATAGCGCTTTTCACAGAGACTGTCACAAAGACGCTTTACAGTGAGAGTTTAAAGAAATAAAAAGGCAGTGCCCAGCCTATTCCCCACTACAGCAAATGAGGCAAAAAACTCCCAGTAGGGAGAAAAATCCTCCAACAGTGGTGAGAAAAAACTCCCCAGTGGGAAGAAATCTCAGGAGGAACCCGGCCATAGTGGGGGAGCCCATCCTCCGCGGGCTAGCTAATTAAGAACAAAAAGTAAAATGGAGTGAACGACAGAGGAGTTCCATTTAAGTCCATCTAAAGTGGCAACAGTAGCTTCAGAAAGTGGCAAGTCGAGGATGGTGCAGGACTGGACCACGGCGAAAACCGGATCGGATCAGGACAGCAGGACAGCAGCAGCCAGCGCTCATGGTGAGGGACAGGGCTCATACGGTCCAGGACTCAGGGAAGTGGAGGGAAGATCCTCGGAAAGAGACACAGAAGAAAGGGGTGTGAGGCACTGGACAACTACTGTATGAAAAAAAAAAAAAATTCATCCATTATTCAAGGTGCTACTCCTGGTTAAGGTCACGATCAACACACACACACACACACACACCCAGACTTGTATAGCTATATTTGTGAGGACATTGTATTGATTTTGCTTCATTCTCTATCCTCATATCTCACCTTAATCCTAACTGTATCCATAACCCTTTAACCTACTGGCCTTAATTCTCCATAATCCTATGTGAAGATACCCCAAAATGTTGTCACAACCCCAAATGTTCTCATTAGTGTTCTTAGACCCACACACACACGCACGTTTTATTTTGTAGCTTTGATATCATGCAATATCACTGAAAATATTATCCCTTGGAATATCAGCATTTTTTTTGTTTTGTTTTGGCCTTCCTTTTGTTTAGTTCCTAACACACCATGTGTACTCTAATATTATGGACAGTGAAGTCAATAGAGATTGCACGGGGGTACGTTTCTTTCCATTATCCATGGCCAGACAGAGCAGCACACAGACAAACATCCAAAAGTTTGCGCATGGAAAATGGATGTATAAAAATATTAACTGAAATACCAAGTTTATATAGAGCCCCATGCAGCACAGGGGAGAGGCGTAACTTGAGGGGCAGATGAGGAGCGTATTGTCAGGCCAACACAAAAATTTAGAAAACACACAACAGGCCACAATAGCAGGCTGGCTATAAACTGCATGGTGAACAGACTCGCAAATGATGTCTCTCACATTGCACGGAACATTTTATTAACGAAATCCTCACATTGCTTAGTATCACTTTGATGCCAGACTACTCGAGATATGCTAAAAGGGATCCGTTCATTCTCTCTGGGGAGTGATACTTGGTGGATGCCACAAGGCTCCTGCCCCGCCAAGACACTGGCCTAGTGCTCATCATTCTGGGGGCTGGGTGCCATGGTGCCGTTTGTCGCTTTTAGTGTTGCCAACGGTAAAGACCGAAAGCGAGCTGTTCCAGTGATAGTGCAGGACGGCAGTCGTTTCCTGTTCATAGTGAGGTTACAGGGAGAGCTAATGGCCACTGCCTCCATGCCAGGTAAAGCATTAGACCCACCTCGCTTTTGCAAGGCTCCATCCCTCAACAGCTTCCCCCTGGGCAAATATTGCCCAGCTTCTCGCCAGATCAATCCTAGTAGCTTCAAGCTAGACGGACGTCTTTCAGAGACCAGGCTTCATTTGGTTTGACTGAAATCCACTGTTGTGATTCTGCCTTGACCATGTTCATGCCCTGTTTATTCTGACTGCCTTTTGTGTTTTTTGACTTTTTGCCATGCCTGGCTATTCTTTGTATTATGTATTTTGAATTGGTTACTTTGATTTGTCATGTTTTATCTTAGCTTACTTTTCCATGTTTTACTTTTTGCCATATCACATTACGGTTCATGTTTTCCATTTTGCTTTGCACTTTGTCTCCCCCGTCTGGTCTCATGTCTAGTCATTGCACACAGCCCCAGTCTTGTGTTTTACTCTTCGGGCGATTTATTGGATTCTGGTTTTCAAACTTCCTTCCGTTCTCGTTTGCTGGCTTCACTCTTCTTTTCTATCTATTAACAATACTAACAGTTTATTATTTTCTCATGAGATTACAAACAACAACTAACCTTGTATATAGTACTAACTTACTAACGAGCACCAAGGATTTGTATAGTTGCACTTGCTAATTGACTAACAAGCTCGCCCTGCTCGCCCTGCTCTAGTCTCCGCCTCTTTGCTCTCCCTGATTACCTTTGCTGCATTTTCTGTGAAAGCTCACAACTGATCGCGCTGTCCTGTTTCTCATTATCTATGCACGTTAGAACCTCCGCAACTGGAGCTGTTTATCTTTGTATAGGTTTGTCCCGTGATCCCTGTCCACGTTTTGGCTTCTGCCAAATTCCATGTGATCAGGTTCTCCCTCATGTTCTGCTCCTTTGTAATCAGTCTGACTGTTCGCACCTGTGTCCCTTATCATGTGATCTCCCCAGAAGTGTATATTATAGTCCCCCCAGGAATCTGTGGAGAAAAAGTGTTGATTCTGCGGAGAGCATTCCTGATTCTGCGGAGAACATTCCTGATTCTGCAGAGAGCATTCCTGATTCTGCGGAGAACATTCCTGATTCTGCGGAGAGCATTCCTGATTCTGTGGAGAGCAATTCTTGATGGCTTGAAAGTTGATTTTCTGAGGGCATTAAAAAAAACCTAAAATGACCAGTTGTAAAGCAAATTTATGTAATAATGAAGCAAAAATTCTCTTATGAAATTATTAGCGATACCAAAACACTGCGAAACATTGTGGTTATAAAATAAGCAGCATCAATATTCTTTTTGTCCCTCTTGAGCAGATTTATTTGCATAACTTATAAAGTGCAAAACATTTCACCAAACTATGGGTGAACGAGGCTTAGTAACTGAACAAGTGCCAAAGATCGAAGTAAAGATTTAAACAAAATGTACACTATTCACTTTATCCTCAGGATATTGTAAACGTTACTGCATACCATAGACTGTATAAAAAGATGGATGAAGCTACCGTGATGTCACCCACTGGTTCGAAGATGAAGAAGTGAATCGAAGATCCGGGGAGGAACGTGGCTCTGGATCTGACCGTATCGGACGAGGACCAGAGGATAGCGACGCCCCAGAAGCATATTCTAGTTTATATGGGACCATAAGTCACGAAAATGAATGTCATGGTATATCGAAGGAGACCTGAAACTTGCTATAGCTAACATAAAATGATGTGAAAAATCATTATTTAAATTAAAAATCAGGACGGAAAGTAGGATCATTTTCTCATAGACTTGTATTGCACTGAACTTCTTTCTGCAACCACTGATGTCGCCATCTGCTGGCCATTAAATAGAATGCTATTCTACGGTACTTCCACATGGTACGGTACTATGGTACTTTTTTCAAATCAGGGTGCTGCGTCCATCTTTTTATATAGTATATGCTGCATACAGCAGAAAAAAATCAGTTTCCATAACCGGCAGCACCAGCTGAGAGTCTTAGATCCCGTTTATCTGACTGCAAAATCTAGCGGCCGGGATGAAAAATACATGTAAAATATTAAATTCTGCACCTCGCCCTATATTCTGCGGACTGCTCTGATTTCCGCGGAGGGCTTTGAAATCTGCGGTGTATTCCGCGATCGCGGAATCGCGGATTCCTGGGGGGACTAATATTAGGTGTCTTCTCACAACCAGTCTCAGTCTGATTGTTTTCCTAGTTTTCTTGTGCCACATTTCTTTTCGCCTTGATTACTCAGTGTTTATCTTTCTGACTGGACTGCCCGACTTTCCGATTTTTGCCTTTATGATTTTGGATTATTGTTACATCTGTGTGTTTTGACCTTTTCTGCCCGACCACGAGATCTTTGTGTGCTGCCCTGGTTACGACTCGGATTAAGCACATTGGATTCTGGTTTTGCTTCTTTGACATTCCTGTACCTGAGTACCAGACCCATTTCTGTCCGACTACGATTACTGTGATTGCTGCCCAGGTTTTCGATTCTATTTTTGCCCAACTGGATTCTGATTTTTGGAGTGCGGACTTTGTACTTTTGCCTTCTGCCCTGCGGGGGTCCTCCCCCTTTATTAATAAAGCCAGTTGTACTGCATCGCCTGGTTCTCGCGACTGGTTCCTGATCGCACCATTACATCCACATCTTTGACCATTTTTGGTTTAACTGGTACTTGGGCATAGTCAGGCAATGCTAAGACAGCAATGGCTGGGAGCAACCCACTGAGCAGTATAATACCTCTTTATAAATCTATCGGTGGCATCACAGAGGCTTTATCCATTGTTTTATAAAGTAACAGTATATAATGGATTGGTGGGATGTTCACACCAGGGCTTCAAGTCCAGCCCTACAACCTTCTCCAATCTATGCCCATAATTTGTGTTCACGGAAATATTCATATCACGGGAACATATTCTTTGTATTTAACTCAGTCAGAAATTTGCACCCCATCATGTTCTTTCAATTGTCAATGAAGGGTTTTCACCAGTATTTCTGTGCACTCAAGTTCAGATGTCAGGCTTGAAACATGAGCATATTTCCACAAACAAAATTAACATTGACAGCTGAAAGTGATTCACTGAAAGCTATTTTGATAAATAATTTGATAAAGCATTTAATTTCTTCAATGATTCTGTCCCCGGCCAACCATTATGAGAACGACTGTAAACAAAAATTAAATGCGGCAGAGAGCTGCCAGTTCCTTTGTGAGGCTTGGCAATTTTACAGCTGAAAGGCTCAGCTCCATTCAATTTGAGTGAATATGCAGAAACTGCGCTGGTTGAAATTACATGTAAGTATTTTTGGTTGCTCGCCTGTTCGAATGAACAATGAATAATTCACAGCATTTTAACCAGTCCATCACATTGCTGATTACCTAAAAATAAAAGCACAATGAAATCTAAGAGAGAAAATTAATAGCAGAATTAATAAATGAGCAGTATGGCAAATGATTAGACATGACAGAAGTATAAATATGTGTTACTTCAGTAAAATTACAGATTAATTTAAAAATTTCAAGAATATCTTTTTTTCTACTGAAGTAAAAGAAAAGATTTTTTTTTACTTTAAATCTATGAATCAAGGCATTTCTAATGCACAGGGCCATTTCTGAATACATTAGGGTCCTAAGAAACGTTTGCCCACCATCAACATCTATAGACCCATTCCCCCCTCCCACTACTCCTCCCCCCTCAGAGAGTCCAATTGTCTCATCTTGAAAAATAATGTATACAGGAAAACAACTGAATGATGAAGACACGTGATTGCACAATAAACAAATTTATATACATCAGAAAACTGTTACTCTTGATATTGAAATGATGTAATAACTAATTGTAAAATGTGCGCATTACGGAATACAATGTACACTTATGCACTTGAAAATTTTAACTTTACCTTGAAACATATGATCACATAATTTCACAAAACACCAACTCTTTAACAACACAAAACATGAGTTAACTAGGGATGTCCGATAATATTGGCAGACCAATATTATTGGCCGATATCTGCATAAAAATGTAATATCGAAAAAAATTATCAGATTTTTTGCCGATAATGAAAACCGATAAAACAAGAGCAGTCAGAGAGCACAGCACCTCCGCAGCACCAAGGCAACTCTGGATATTAGTTACTTTCGATGGCTGATGTAGGGTATTGTTGCATTCCACCGCCAGGTGGCAGCAAAACCTAAAAACACAAGGATTGGAAATCTGACCCATTGGGAAGACTAAATCTCTGCCAGCATAGCTGGTTTTGAACTTTGGCTTATATCTCAGCAGTACTTTGGCCTAGATATGCCAAAATGTATTCATTTGCATGTTAAGTTGAAGTAGTTTTCTTTTTTTTTTTCACATTCGGAAAGCCTTGTTGCATTCGTGAATGCATCCAGAGGGGCATCATGAGGAAAGTTGACATGATGTCTTAATTCCACAACAGGAGATATGTCATGTCACCTTAACTAAGTTTGGGGGGAAATATAGACCACATATATCGGTATTGATGAATATCGGAATCGGAAATTAAAAATCAACCAATATCGACATATTGGACATTGGCAAAAAAGCCAATATCGGACATCCCTAGAATGAAGTTGCTAGTCTTTGCACAGGCCCAATGATATACAAAACATCATCTGCAAATGTTACTGAATAGATAGCTTGAAATAAAGGTGAAAAAAGGAAAACTTTTACTTATGTTTTTATGTATCTTACTTGCATTCACAAATAAAACATTAAAATTAAGAGTATGATGCTCTGTTGCACTGCTCCTCAATCACTTCGCAAGTGAACACACCACTTCGCAATATTCACCCAGTCACACAACAGTACACCAATCCCAGCTATTGAATCTGAAGCAAATGTTATTCAAAGGTAAAATATCCATGCATTTTTTTTGTTATGGTCCAGACAAAGAACTAGACGCATTGTCAGAGTACAATGTAATGGAAGCATTTAGTGATAAAATATAGTAATGGCAAGGGAAAAGCTGAAACTAAGTGTAACCCTAGCATGTTTCAGTTCAGGTGGTACAGCCAGGGGAGGATAAGAGGCCTGTGGTGTCAGATGCCAGGTGTTGTTCCCCCTCACCAGAGCAGGACTGTCAGGCAGCCGGTCCTATGGGCTTAGCAAGAACACAGTCCCAATCCTTAAGATCAATGAAAGTTAGGTGTTTCAAATAGGGTGGGCAGAGGAACACACTGGAATGGCAGGTCAACTGGAACACAGTCCCAAACCTGGAGACCAATAAGGCTTGGGTGTTTGTTCCCATTAATAAAGTTCTGAAGAGTGATTATGTATTTCACTGTCATAAAGGTAACGATAATTTTCAAGGCCAATAATACAATTCTAAATTAGAATGTACTAACTGACTGGTGGCTTAAAGGTGCCCTGTGTGAGAACTGAGGTCAAAATATCCAAAAAATGAGCTAGACACAGCAAAAGAATTAGAAGAAATAAGGGCAATGATGTCATAAAAAAGATGACAAGGTATAGTGCTGCAGAGATATCAACCTGAATTAGCACGGTAAATCACTAGCTGCGCACCGTCCTGTGTCATAATACCAGTTTCTGCCATGGGTGGCGGTATGCGGGCAACATTACAGCCAGCCAAACTGCTGTACACAAATAAATCTGCAGTACACGAGGGCGTACTTGAACCTGATGTCAATTGTGTTGAAGGTACATTAGCTAAGAAGCTTGAAATGGCTTTGATGATAATGAACCCTAAATGAACACACAAAACGTAAAGGAAAACTTTGCATAATGTAATGAAACATGGCAGAATGCTTGGTTGTGACTAATGATACTTGATTGCTAGAAGAGGTCTTGCTAATGAAGACTGCATATCAGGCAAACTAGTTGCATACTGTGAAATTAGCATCAGGCGGGTGGCATCCGTAACATTCTAAAATGATCTTGTCTCTAGTTTTACTTGTACATGTGCAGCTAAGATTACTTCATAATTTTGAACTCCGCTATAACTGTTTTGAGGACGTACGGTAAAGTGTTGGTCAACGAACGGTGGCAATTGATTGGTCAGCTGATTTTGGGATCAGAGACTGGTTATGGTAAAGTCCTTCATTAGAAAGATTTATTCACGCAAATGTTGGTTCTGCACTAGCGCTTACCATTAGCCAACCATTAGCTTGCTCAACAGCAGCAAATGTTACCTAGCAAAGTAATTTATTTCGAATAAACAATGACATGCAATTTGGACATATTTATTGGATTGGGTGAAGGGGAGTAGCTTGAAGATGTCATAGTACAAAATCTCCTTGACATCAACTGACGTTCATTCATGTGTTTATATCTCAGAGTTTTGGAGTCAGAGCGGCCCTGTTTGGATTGTAGATAGTCGGCTATAGCTCTGGGGTCATTGGGAAGGTGGGGTCGGAGCATGGACTGTAAGCTTGATAGGAGGGACTGTGACGTTTCTCGATTGTTATGCTAGGGTAGACTAACTCACTTTCTGCAGGTATACTGCCCCCATTTTCTTCGGAGTGTGTAGAGTATGAATTTAATTTTTGGCTGCCATTACACAGGGCACCTTTCAGGGAATGAAGTGCTACAATGCAGAAACTCAGCTTGCCCAATCCATCCAACTTGTCCAAGAAAGTTCATCAGAGAGGCCTTAACTATTTTGCTTGAGGATATATGCACAAACTCAGGATTTTTGATGGAACAGCTCATTCTGTTTCTTGTTACCTCAAAGCAAGGCAAGCACTCATTAGTCTAATTGATTAATGAACAAAGGCACATACTGTATCAGGTATTTCTGGTGGATTTTGTTCACATTAAAGCCGTTTAACGTCTTAGTTCATTTTACAGCACTAATTATGTAATTCGGAAACTGGGGTGCTTTCCTTGTTCTAGCTAATGGTGGCAGAAATGTTAGCTAAGTTACCTTTGAAGCCAGCTAGCTAACAAAGCCACAAGACTTCACCAGCTTGCTTAAAGCCAAACATATGCTGAACAAAGTTTCGAAATGCAGTCGTTTAATCCAGATGACACTGCATGAGTAAATCCTCAGTGATGTAAAGCCGAAGCTTACAGTTTATTCGCTCATGTTGTACAGTCCGATTGTCAAATCATGACCTGAGTGCTCACAATATATGTACCACTGGCCACTGTGGACCATTCTGTACATTATCAAAGTCAGCAATGTCACCTATTACGTTTGTACACACAGCTTAAGATCGCTTTGTTTCTGGGACAATATAGCGCCACTGTGAGTCAGGCAGGAGCTTAAGATATGAGGCAGTAGAATCGGTTATTTGTTCTGTGCTTGGTTGACAGGTTAGAAAGGTCCATGCTTCTAAAAGACACAGGTTACTGGAGAGAAGGGGGAGACATGAAGGAGACATGAGGTTTGTGACACTTTCTGAGTTACTGTCATTATTGTTGATGTCAGCCAGTCAAAGAATTTAAAACACAATCTTATGAGCAGCCAAGTCAATCTAAATTACAAAATATTGTCTACTGAACTGATTCCACAGGAAAGCAGTGTAATAACCAAAATTCTCAGCTGAAACCTACACAGTAGTATTTGAATGTGGCCGTGTATTCCATTCAGAGCTGCAATTACATTTACAACTCTCACAAGAAAGTGCAACTTCTCGTTCCTCAAAAATTTTCCACTGCCTTGCTAAAAAATGTCTAACAGTATTTCTTCAAATGCACCATCAGCCCCCATCTTTTCTTTGGCAAAGTTAATTAGCTCTTTCTCTACAGCAGAGCAGCAAAGGAGACATAAGGCTCTGTAGCGTCTCTTACATACAAATGCCATTTCCATCTCAAAAAACCTGCTTAAAGTTTCTGGAGAAGTTGCCATATCAAAATCTTAAGGTACTAAGTCATAATCCTTCAGCTAGAAATGCCCTGCTCCAAGTGTTGGCAGGTCCTGCTGTGTAATTTTTACATTAGTGGTAGCAGCGGTACAACCCCAGAGAACTGCTCTCAATCAACCATTGTCCACAATGGGTGTTGGCAAGTTTGATTTGAATGGACACTTCAGGTATCATGTTTTGTGCCTTTATGCATGCAATCAGGTCACTTTTTTGAAGAGGAAGAAGAAGAACAACAACAACAACAAATCAGGATACCAACAACAGACCCAGTTTACTTTATATGCCAACATCTACAGTACATGTGAGCCGGCCAAGGGAAAGATTTGATTAGCCATAACCCATTTCAAGAATTAAAACATGCAACATTAAAACAAAAACAACAAAAATGAACAAAAGCATACTTTTTTGTGTCGTGATTGGAAATGGGAATTCCTTCCGTTCACCGCAGTTCAATTGAAACAGAGAGGGGAAGAAATAGGGCTCTAAGCCTGTACATATAGTTCTTATACGGGACTGTAAAAAAAATATTTGCCCTCTTTCTTATTTCCTCCATTTTTGCATATTAATCACACTTCAATGTTTCTGATTATCAAACTAATCCTAACATTAGACAAAAATAACCTGAGTAAACAGAAAATGTAGATTTTAATGCTGATTTCATTAATTGAGGGAAAAAAGCTACCCAGCTCTACCTGACACTGTGAAAATGTAAGTGCCCCCACAGTTACTAAATCATTCATTTAAACTCATTTAATAAATAATTTGGTGTAATTTCACTTGACGCCCAGCATGATTAGTGCCAGCCCTGTTATAAATAGTTTACCAGAGAACCTATTATTTAATTTAATAACTTAAATAGGATTGCAGATATTTTTTTTTTTTATTAGTGTAACATGTAGGCTTCATGCCACGCACATCAAACAAATTAGATTACATAATTTTAATTAATGTCAATTTTTTTCATGATCAAGTACAGGAAAAATATGGAATCACATTGTATTTGGAATTTTTAAAATACCAGCACAAATCTGAATCTGCAGATTAGTCTGCAGTTATTAGAGAGTACCTGCAGCCCTTAATGAGGTGTTGGACTTGACTAATTGAGACTAAGCATTGCACCAACAAGAGAGCAGACAAACAAAACAATGGAAAGGGTTATAAAACTGCTGCAAGACCGAAATTCAACATGGAAAGTGGCAAGCAATGTTGGTTGTTCCTAGCCAGCAGTGTCTAAAATTTGGTGCAAACATATATAAAATGGGTGGGTTATGAAAAGTAAAATATACAGGTAGTCCACAGAAAACATCAAGACAGAAAATGCTCAATTGTCATGATATTGAGGCGACGTTCCTCATTCCTTCTCCTGGAGGGGGTGCTTTTGGTTCGTTTTGCGACAGGTGATTTCTATCTGCGCTAGGTTATTTAAACTACACCTTATCCTTTCTTTGGCTTATACGTTTGTTGTAATCTATTCCAATTTCACTCAGAGAAATTCTTTATTTTTCATCAATTGGGAACCACAGGTTATTTCCTTGTGTCGCTCAATTTGACCAAAATCATAGTTTGTTTTCTTTTTCGCATTTCCAGAGTCTTGCTCTATAGGTTTGGGCTCTAGTTATGTTTGGGCTCTTATTTTGTCTCTCAGGCCAGGTTTTGGCTTCTAAGTTCTGTGACATTATCCTTTTGTTAAATCTGTTTGCAGATTTAGGGATTGCCTTGTTTTTAGGTAGCTTCTAGACTTCCTTATTCAGCTCGTGGATCCGTGAATACACATAACCCCGTTACACCAACAATATGCCTTGAAAATAGAAAATTCAGAACGAAAAGAATTGGAAACAAATGGACAGAAAAAGTCCATGTTTCTCAGAACTCTGAGAAATCAACTGAACGAAATTAGATTTGCATTCAGAAAAGGCAAACAAAAACCACGAAACCGAACAAAGCAAGGTTACATAGTGCTTAAGAGAAGCAATGATGGAGTGCGGATGACTGGATGCAAGTAATATCTGCTGATGAATCACACATCTGCATTTGGCAGGGCGATGACGCTGGAATTTTTGTCTAGTATCATTCTAGTGAAATATAAATGACTGCTTGAAGAAAACAAGCAAATTTCCCTATTACTTAGTGAAATGGGATTGCATATCAGGTAGAGGACCAGGTGAGATGGCAATCAGTACTTCAATGATCAATGCACAGGTGTACATTGAAATTTTGAACCATTTTTTCAAACTCCGTCAATAGGAAATGGTTTTGGTGATGAAGTCGTGTGTGTGTGTGGTGTGAGTGGTGTGTGTTTTTTAGGATGGCTTTTAGGATGGCAATGCTTCATGCCAAATTGCAAATGGTGTAAAAGCTCTTCCGCAGGAAAGACATATATTGGCCCACTGATACAGCCAGCAAGCAGTCCAGATCTCAATCCAAATAAAACTTTTGATAGATTTTTGTTTTTTTTGTTCTTTAAAGAATGGTCCATGACAGGGCACCATCCTGCAAAGCTGATCTGTTGACCACTATTCTAGAAAGTAAGAACCAGATTGGAGAATATCGTTTTTCATTAGTGAAGTCCATGCCTCAAAGAAGCTAATTTTGATTTTTGTTGATGATTACTTAATTTTGAGGGGAGGAAATTGAGTGATTCTATATTTTTTCCTCTTGATTATGAAAAAATATCATTGGTCACAGTAATTTAATAGAATTTGTTTAGACGTGTTTAATGAAGTCTGAATGTTAAGCTATTTGTTTAGTGTTTTATCTGCAATTTATATGCTATGAAGAGAAAAGGCTGAATAAACACCCTCTAAGTGTGGCGATTCCATAATTTTGGCAGGGGTAGAAGAATATTGGTTTTGTTATGCATTGTAGCTGCCTCTGCACTGATTGATCTTTCATTGTTTTGACTGCTTGAGGACTTTGTCACAAACAGCTGAGTTTCTTTAGTAATTTCCTCTCTTGTGAATTTTCCTCCTACTTCTATGTCCGTGTTGCAATGTCCATGGTACTCTCAATGCACAGGTAACTATGCTACGATTGTTCAACTCACTATTCTATAGTCTGATCTGTCAGTGTTAAGATGGAATGTGAATCTTTGTTTGATCTGTTGTCCAAGTGAATGCTCAGACACATACTGGGAGATGGATGGGACTTTTCAAAATTTAAGGAGTAAAAAGGACAGATTATTATGTTTAGATATGAGGAAGAGTAGTCCTCTGTGAATAATATACTCAAGTACAAATAAGGCAGGAGAAAAACAAGCACAAATTATTTGTACCTCCGTGAATGATGCATAAAAATACACTTTTGATGATGATGACGATGATGATGATGATGATGATGATGATTATTATTAATAATCATAATAATCATAATAATCATAATAATAGTAATAATAGAGACCTAAACTTGTGCCATATAGACTCTGGCCCTTAGACTGTACGTGTGTTCAGACTTAAGTCACTGCATTATATACAAATTTAAGTCCTGAAATGATTTATTGTTATTACAGCATTACAGGTTATTGCAGTTCATTCAAAGTTTATTCCTCCCATGGCACGGAAGGTAATTCCACAGAACATTGAGTGACCAATGTCCTGTCCTGTACTATTCCATGGCAGGTGAAATGAGGTCAGAATATGTGCACATCTTTTTTTCCTGATTGGCCAGAATTAATGCTGACTTAGCAAGGCAGCCAATCAAGGGCAGAAAGTCAAGTTGCAGGTAATGTTCTGCTTCTCAAACCAATACTTGACACTTTTCTCCATTATGTCGGAGACTCCGCTTGTGTATTTTCTCAGTGTAAAATATCATCTGTTTTCTTTCTTCTTTTTAACAGTCAATATAAATCAAATGATTCTGTTAGAGCTCAAATAGCGGTGAGGCTCATGCAACTGGCCAACTTTCATCCATATTAACATTTATAAAATAATCCTATTAATAAAATTCCTTTCTCCGCTAACAAATGACTTCTTTAAAGGGCAACTTGCGGATTGGAAACCCCAGCAAATCAATGTGTTGAGAAATAATGTAGGGACTAGATTCTCATAAAAATACAGTAAATTTATGTAAACACGAGTTACGACCCAGACAAGGAACCAAATGCAGACTCCAGGTTCAATTCATATACGCATATTTATTAATAGGAATTTGACCATAGAAAAGGGATGGCCATCTCCCAAAACTGAAGAGGGGCAGTTCAGCTGAGTTGATAATGATTGGTGCGGGTAGGGGTGTGTCCGCGCCCAGGCCACTGGCTGTCCCAGGGCAGAAGCTAGGTGGAGAATCTGTCTCATAACAGGAGGAATGCTTGCCAAAAGGATTGAAGGGTTTAACAGGAAAGCACTCTGAATTCTCAATACTGATGAAAGCTTGAGAGGTTGCTCCTATTAATTATACTCGGAGTGATTACATTTTTCTTTTCACTATTCAAACCAAACTCGCAGAGACAGTGTTTAGCTCAATACAAGAGGATACAAACTGACTGGAAGGTACACAGTAAAACCAAATGTTTAAGTTCTGAACCTATGTTAAACACTAGTGTAACACTTTTCGAACATCAGTGTGTCTATTTGGTTTTAAAGTGTATTCAACAAAAACCTTGATCGCAACATCCAATAAACATCAGTGTTTTAAAGAAGAGCATCTATTTACAAAAATAATCACCATGCACTTCGCTTTTACACTCTGGTGTTTAGATCATAAATGTCACACATTTTTATTTATGTATACGCGCACGCATGCACAAGTGCACGCACACACACTAAATCACACGCATATAGGGACGTGAGGTCAGGGTATGCAGTGACTTCTCCTTTTTTATTGCAAGATTTTGTCAACCTGATTCCACGTACTATGCCTGATTGTCAATCAATCAATTTGACATTTTTCTCTGGTCAATCAAGCCTGTAATGATTAAGAGGTGATCGTGACAAAGAGATTAATTTACCTTTATGCTTTGATTCGAGACTGCAAGGAAGTAACAATTAATTAGGAAAAAAATCTCAACTCTCTTGGTAATGCCGTATATTGTTTTGATCTTTTGGTTATATTTTGGATCTTTTTCATAATATATGAAAGAAGACTGTAAATAAGCTCCCAATTTTTTAAAAATGGCATTAAAAAGGACGTATTTTAGTGGGGAAATATCATCGTAAACCTACTGACCACAGATTGAACGCTGCTTAAGAAAGGTTTTAATATTTGTTAATGGCATTTCGTTAGCTTCCTCTAAGCAAATATGAACAAACTTGCAGTCTCGTGTGCATTTTAAGTTTGATGCGCTGAGCAATAATGTCATGGATGGAACCGGCACACCATTCTGCTGTTTAGCTTTGTAAATTAGTTAATCAATCCTCAGATTGCTAATCCAGCAAAGTAGTAGAGTTATCGTTTGTTTCACGGTGAGGATTTTGCCTACCCTAACTGACCTCCGACGGCACATCACTGTCTGTGTGTGTGTGTGTGTGTGTGTGTGTGATACATTATATATATGTGTGTGTGCGCGCGTGTGTGTGTGTGCGTGTGTATGTGTGTGTGTGTGTGTATAAAGTTGCTATCAAAATGATTCAACCCCTGGTGCAAATTAGGTTTACTGGCAAAATTTACAAACTTTCAGCTGTTTGCAATGAACAAATCAAACAAGAAGAATTTTAAATGGCTCAATACAAGAAATATTCAAAGTGGATTCTAAATCAACGCAAAATGCCACTTTTAATGACTACTGCAGGCTCAAAATTATTCAACCCCTTCATGACAAGAATCTTTAATGCCTAGTAGAGTACCCTTTTGCCGCTATGACCTGCACAGGGCCTCGCGCCTTTAGTAGACCTTGCGGCTGGTGTGATTTTTATGTTTTTTTAATAAATTGATAGCCTACATATTTTACATCACTGCATTTGACTCATCATGCTCTTTAAATGACAATTCACTGTGTCAGTTTCATTATTTACCATTTCATCTCGATAAAAGCTTACCCAGATTTTTTTTTTAATGTCGTCATGCGTAACAAGCTCTGTCTCGCTGCTCACTCGCCTTTCCTAACTGTAAGATTGCTCTCAGGGTCTTATTGCTGATATCAGTAAGAGCAGAGCATCTTATTGGAGAGCATCTTATACAGAGCATCAAAAAGCACCCACAATTCTCTACTGTAGGCAGGGTGTACTTTTCAGCATATGCTTCTTTATTCCTCCTGCGGACATACCACTGATTCATTAGCCCGAAATATTTGAGTTTTGTTTCATCACTCCACAGAACAATATCCCCAAACTTCTGTGGCTTATTTATATGGTTTTGAGCATATTGGAGCTTTTGCTTTTGGACCAGTTGTGGTGTATGTCTTGGAGACCTTCAACGTTTAGTATGCGCCCCTCTGAGCAAACAGAAACCTCAGAGCATCCTACCTCCAAGTCTTGCTGCGGGTCTCCTGCAGTCACTCGGGTTTTAGACCACCCGTCTCTTCAGAAATCTGGTGACAGCCATTGATAGCTTCCTCTTTCTGCCACATCCTGGTACTATAGCCATTCTTCCTTTAACTCTGAACTTGCAAACTATGCTTCAAACTGTATCTCTACAAAAATCCTTTGCCTGTGCTGCCTTTTTGTATCCTTTTCCTTGTTTGTGCCAGGCAATGATCTCCTCTATTAGGTTTTTGGACAATTCTTTTGACAGCCATATTTCTAATTTGCAATCAAATGTTACTGTCAACAAACCCCTAGCGAGTGCAAGAATTTGATGTGTTCTATCTCAAGCAAACCTGATGCAACTAATTAAGCTCTTGATTAGCTGAATTAGGTGTGCTTGAGACAACTCTTGATTAGTAAATATGCTCTTATGAGGGATTCTATTCAGGGGGTTGAATAATTTTGAGGCTGCCGTAGTCATTAAAAATGGCTATTTGTGTTAAATTTGGAGAAACCACTTTTAATTAAAATGTTCTTGTTTAATCTGTTTATCACACACAGCTGTAAGTCTGTAAATTTTGAAAATATTAAACCCAATTTGTAATAGGAGTTGAATAATTTTGATTTCAACTGTGTGTGATATATATATATATATATATATATATATATATATGGGGTGTATCAAAAAAGTCCCACTTTGAAAAATTGCCATAAAGTTAATATTCTATAATTTTTTGAAAATCCTTTTACATAGGTTGATAGACAATAGTTCAGAGCATTTTTTTGTGTGTGCAATTGCACAAATTCAACATGCCATGCATGAGGGAGCACAGGCAAATTACGTAAATTGCAATTCATCTGTTTTGCAACATCATTTACACAAGCGATGTAATCAGAAATGTTTATGCTCAACACAGAGTAGCATTAGTCCTAGTTTTACAATTCCAATGCACTAACTTTACTGAGAGCACACAGTCTCAAGGCTCTCATAATATTTGATCAATATCATATGAGAGGGAGTACTGTTATACTAAACAAGGCCAATGAAAGCAATCACTTTCACATTCCTGTTAAATTTGGATCCAGTGAAATATGAATTTTTGACGAGGACAATTATGATTATTTTTTAAATTTAGCCTTAACTTTAGATTTTCTATCTAATACCTCCAAAAATGTGGGTGCCATCATCTTTAATCTTGTCCACTCCTCAATTTACCTCACCCTTCTCCCCTTTCGACATCGGCTGTTGTGTTTCAGTCATAGTTAAGGTAATTTATAGAACCAAATATACAAAAATGTTACATGAACAGCATTCTAGTGGTATCGCTACACTTACACCAGTGGCCAACTTTAGATGGAATTTTCACGTTTGTGGCGGGATTTGGACTTGAAGAGTGGTACCAATTCAAACCGCACGATAAAATACCTTATATGGTAAGTGTTTCGGCAAATATACATTTCTGTCACAGAATTTCACGACCCAGTTTTTGGAACGTTGACTACAGGGGTTGTGACTGTTTCGGAATTCAGTGGATTCATCTAGCTATTACAACTATATGCAGTGTTGCGCTGTATATACTGCATCTCTATCTTCCTGCCTCGAGTTTGATTTACTCCAGTTTTTCCTCTGCCTTTCTTAAATTTGTGCTTTGTTAGTCATCTGTCATCTATGCTGATTTCCGCAACAAACAAACATAGCAGAGTGGCAAAAATTGGCCATTCAGCTCAGCACAGCCTTCCATGCAGTCAGAAGCTCATTTTGAATCGTATTTTCAACATGCACATTAAAATAATCATGGATGGCCATCAGATCTTCCTGCACCGAAATTTCCCTGTTCCCCCAGTATCATCAGCAGCATCGCAGAGAAATTAATTTGTGCAAGGTAGCATTCAGGTATAGACAAGTATTAAATCAAATAAAATGTATTTAAAGGATATAAAGTGCACACCAAAACACACATGCATATGCATATGCACATGCAAACACCCAAGCGCGTGCGCATTGCACTAGGCCAGTTTCATTTCCTCACTTCCTTTATTCTGTAGTATTTCATCAAGGAAAAAGCTTGAAATCTATGTTGCATATTCCGGCAATCATTTCGAGCATGATTGGGAGAACGATCAAACCATGCGCGCACACATTCAAGTGCAGGAACGAGTTCACAAATCAGCTGCGAAAAGTGAAATAAGAGTTTCAGTCTCATATGGATCAATACTCAATGAATATTTATACAGTGCATGTGCTGAAGAAAAATAGATAAATTCACTCAGAGGTGTTGGTTTGTGGTCTGGGTAAGTTTGTTTTAATTTATACCCTGTGGACACTTTCCACAAAGCAACATTCCTTGAAGCGAAGAAATATACATTGAAATCAGATCTTTTGGTCCGCTTCAAGAGGGCCACAGAATCTTAGATGCAGTTTGAAAAGCAGTACATTATAAAAATTATATGTATCTGTCTGCCATCAAAGCAATACTATTTCAAGTGTAAAAGAATTTAAAGAGTGCATTTATGAAAATTAATATTTATTGCATCAAAGTATTATAGAACTGAAACACAATCATAAACAAGATGCATTGTACTCAAATATACTGCAAGTACTCTGAACCATAACTTCTGATTAATATGTTAATATACTGTATATTGGGAACCATGAAGCAGTTAAAATGAATGCACAATCTCTGTCAGAGAAACTCGCCCTTTCACAGTGATAAAGGAAAAATCCAGAAGCCCGCACTTTGCTGTTGGCACCAGTGATAGTTTTGCTACCGGCCAGACCTCTTTGTTTATGACAACGATGGGTTAGCATACGGATGAGTTTAATCATCATTTCCTTAGACGTGCATATACTGTACAGAAATGAGTCACTGCTTTTTTTTTGGGGGGGGGGGGATTTGTCCTTTATTTGACAGTCTCACAGTGCAGAGAGACAGGAGGGTTGGGGAGAAGAATGGGGGAAGACATGCAGCAAATGACCTGAGCCGGAATCAAACCCAGGTCGCCACAGGAAGAACACAGCCCCAATGGCGCGCGCGCTTAGACCAATAAACCAACATGAACATTAATATGATCTCCGAAGTCACAAATCCAATTTTAATCTGATCCATAGATAAATGTGGATTGAATCTGTGTCACCCAGTTTTATTGATGAGCAAAGAACACCCTATTGTGGAAATTAATATACTGGACCAAATTTATTGCCTTTAATTCCTCTGAAAACTTCCAACCTAATCAATTTCTCTGCGCATCTCTTTGCAAACCTTGGCAAGGTAATCTGTTCAGCAAAATATAAAACACGTAATTAGCCAATGTGGATGCACATGAAAGAGCAATTAACAAGTGACAGGGCAGCTCTAGTTTCATGCTAACTTGATGACACAGCAGACTGCAAAGTTACAGATCAATGAAACTTGTAGCCTTGCATCTTCTTGGCCATTTCCCTGCATATGGGGAAGGGAATTGCATTTTAATGACTACCTTATAATGTGAAGCACTGTCTTGAAATGGCTTAGCACCCCAGTTTACAGCATTTGGACTGCCCAAATGGATATAAACAAAATTGAATTATTTGCACAAACCTCTAACAGGGGGTGAGTATTTCACCATTAATCTGCATTTCCAGTAAAATGTTGTTACTCATTCAGACTCTCTCTTGTACAAACATGTATTCCACGGCAACATTTCATTTTCTAACAGTTCAGCAAAGCACAAAATTTCCATTTTTATTAACACACGTTCCACACTTCCTGGAAGAATTCATGAGATGATTAAATGGCACATCAAGAAAGTGCTTGAAAATATGAAATAAATGAAATAGCATTGTAAATTCTATGAATAAAAGCCGTGTATCTTGAAAATATTGTGGAGACATATAAGAACATGCAGTATGCCAGTGACTCTGTCGGCTTTTTGTCGTTATTCAACCACTAAATACTTCTGTTTCTTCAGTTTATTACTCAGTTATCTCACATCTGCTTAATTAGTTTGTCTGGCCAAGCTGTTGGTTGGCAAGGCGCTGCCATTCTTCTACACTGTAAAAGCGCCCCAGTGCCAGTCCTTCGCTAAAACACACAAATAAAATTCATAAGCTGGGGAACCAGCCCCAGTGGGTTGATAGGACAGGAAGAAACGTCATATCGCAGCTTATAAAATGGCTAATTCAGGTCCTGCATGCTGTTTGGTCAATTCAGAGTTCAAGCCATGGTAAAATACATGATATGGTAACAGCTATGACGCGACACACCGCCTCAAATTTACATCACTGTGCACCTATTAAGGCCAAGAGCAGCTGATGTACTGAGAGGAATTAAAAATGGTTTCTTTCGTAGTTGCATGGTCTCGAGAAGCTGTGCTTTTGGTAGTGAGTAGAGCACTGTGCAGGGGCAGACAACCATGCGGGCGCGGGTGCGGGTAAAGGTGTAGATGTCCAAAAACTGCGGCCGTGGTGCCGGTGCAATTGAATTATTTGCGGGTATTGCGGACATAGCACAAAATATAATGTGTGGGTAACTGCGGGTTTAAGAGTAAAAAACATGCGGGTGCTGGCGCGGGCGTGGGTGCAGATTTTGCCTGCCGGCACAAGTGTGGGTGTACATCTGTGGGTACTGCGGGTGCAGGTGCGGGTGTGAGAAAATTCCTGCGGGTGCATGAGCATGCACCCACGCAATGCTCTGGAAGCCACAAAGGTTGGCTAATTGCCATAAGTTGTAGGGGAGAGTGTACTTTCTGCAGATCTGGTCAGGTCAATGTTTTGGCAATGTAGATTTGAAACTGCTGTTTGGGCAGGTGTCTTGTCAGACATGTTTGTTGAGCATGAGGTGTGAGATGAATGGCTCCTGCCACTACTTGGAATGTTTATTGAACATGTGATTTTGGAAAGATGTGCGGCTAGCAATTTTTTTGCTAACTAGAACCCGCCCCACACCCACGATACATCTGTTGCGGGCACCCGCAATTGCCCGCACCCGCAAGCTGCCCACACCCACGCGGGCTACCCGCACCCGCGCAGACCTCTGGTAGCGAGACTTGCCCTCACTGTTATCATTTCATTGGCAGTCAATTCAGCAGTTCTCGTGCATTATCTGACATGGCAGAAGACGTTTTTGGAATGTGTTTCTGTGGCGTTACAGATGACGCACTTTGTTGGGGGCGACAGCTGACACATGTGGCCATTCTGTGTCATCCCTGCTGTCTGGATACAGTCATTTAATGGATTCATTAATGTGTCCAGAATCTTTTCTTTGAGACTGGCCATCATTCAACACAGAATGTTTGATTCTTCCAAGATTCATTTGTTCGTGGTATTTGAAGTGGGAATGATTTGACTTTGTTTTTGTTATTGGCCCTGATCTTCAACTTCATGTGCAAAATCACTTCTCCCAATGTGATTCACGACCATGATCCAGGGAACTGTGCTGCATTCAGATAATCATAATGAGGTGTTAAACCAAGAAAGGATTGGAGCCCAGACACTTGAAATTTTGCAATGCTTACCATACCTGATGGTTATCATGTCAATCAACAAAAGAAAAAACTATCAGTTTTCTCATTGTTAATGCCTCTCAGTATATGTTTGGCAGCTGATGGTTATTTCTGTTGCATTGCAACGGATTGTTATTGTTTTCATGTTTTGTACCCTCAATCTATCACAAAATTAAATAAATAAATAAAAATGAATCCTTCAGTCCTGTCTGACTGACTGTATGTCTATACAAAAAAAGCTCAAAAAGGAATGAAAACTGAACAATCTGATCAAACAATATATTAAAGAGGACAAGGGTGAAAAAATGGGAACTGTGCCATCAAAACCCAGAATGCCTCTCCAAGTCACGAGTCATCTTCGGATTAACTCCCAGCCTTCTACTCCAGTTGAGTTATATGTAGGTTCACAGAATGCTGGAGTACATGTGAGAATTAGGCAGCTTAGTTTCTGTGCAGATCCTAATCGCTCAGAGATGGATAGACAGGATGGCCTGCAAGGGATGAGGAAATTCCTGTTATGTAACAGGAATCATTAAGTTATTTGCTTCCTTGTAAAAAGGTCATGAGAGAATCGGCAGGAACATTTTCTGTCGTGATCCAGACAAAGAAGTAAATGCAGATTTAGAGTGCAATCCACTGGAAAGTACTTATTTACAGGATTACAGTTATATGACAGGGAGAAGTCATGACCCAGAGCTGTGGAGGGGGCAGTTCAGCTGTGCTAGTAATGACTGGTGAGGACTGGGGTGTGTCTGCACCCAGGACAGTGGTAACCTCCCCTCACTGTAGCAGGGCTGCTTGACAGCAGAACCAAAGAGTTCAGCAGGAGCGCAGTCCCAATTCTCAGGACCCTTGCAGGTTTGGGAGGTGTACCTAATAAACTGGCTCAGAGGAACAGGCAGGAACACTGAATCAACAAGAATACAGTCCCAATCCTGGAGACTCATATAAAGGCTTCAGAGCTTTTGGCTATGAAAAAGACTCCGAAGAGTAATTATGTCTTTTCTTTTAATTAATATACCAAAACACATGGAAGAAGAGCTCAGCTCAGTACTAAGACATAAACTGACTGGAAGGCATAATAGGGTATAAAGCGTGGCAATCCAGAAACTATACTGAAACCACAATTAACTTGTATAGACAGGACATTCAAAAAAAGGGGCGAAGCTTACAAATTATCTCACCCAGGACCTAGGGAGATGAGACAATGAAGCAATCAAGGGAAACAAAACATTATCATTGTCATTCCCTGTAATGACAAAATCATTTTTTGATGTGAGTTTGATTGCTCTGACCTTTAAAGTGAAATAGCCCTCATGTTTTTGATTTACAGTAGATGCAAGACAGTGCCATGATTCAGACTTTCAAAGGTCAGCTCATGTTAAACATGAGAGTTTTAGTGAGTGTACCTACAACAGAACATTAATGCAGGTGAGGTGAGGACATTCAACTGTGTCTCGGTGTGAATGGCTCTTTGGTGGGAAGTGAAATCATATTCCTGCTGGATGATGTGTTTAGTGTACTGGACAAGAGGTTCCCATTTGCCATACAAATATTGTCATGTACACTCATAGGGATGGAAATGTTGGTTTTCTTGCGTTCCTTATGATTTGGACTGATTACCGCCATGATCTAGACCAGAAACCAAATGTGGAGTCAGAGCGCAATCCAATAGTACAGTTTTATCGAGTAGAATAGCATTTAGATTGATGGAAAGTTTTCAGCCAATCGTCTTGTCGAAGACTCAAATACTGTAGGTCTTGGAACCGGTTTCAGATTTCCCATTCGATGTGGCTGTCACTGTTTGTCTAATCTGAGCGTTTTACCAAATGCGCTGCGCGATTGATCAATTGGTTATTAGCGGGGCAATTAGTAAATCAAGAAAAATGCATTTATGCGAAAATACTTTCAGAGTGTATACTGCACCGAGACAGCTGCAATGAGGGAAAACTTCCTCTTGTAGCGAGAGGTTGTCAAATTCGTTTCATCACCTGAAAAGGACTTCTTTGAGCTGAGCATGGACTCCACACATTTAATGTCAAATTGAATAGCAGCTCAGACCGATTGATCATTAGTGTAGATTGCATACGTAACAAGTGGGACTTTAGGACCTCAGGGAAAGTTCCAGGTATTCGTCCGTCTTTAATAAGACAGGAGCTATAATCTCATAAAAAACGAGAGTTGCGCTGAAGTATCGTTTGTAAGTTGGCTAACGTGGTGTCTGCCTCTGTCCAGTTCATTTATTTGAGTGCTTGATATAGTGGGGAAGGTTTTATTAATACTGCATTCCAGGGTCTTATACCTAAAATTTTGGGATCAACATAGTTAAATCAGCTAATTATAATTGTGCAGGGTGGTGGCATTGCCCTGGAGGTGGAGCAGAGTCACACGTAAAAGCGAGTAAAGCAAGTGACAGCGATGACAAGCAACCTTTTTCATCATTGTAGCAAGTGATGGGTAAACCTCAGTTTATATGCACAGCTTCTTGCAGATGGCATGGCATTTGCTGACCGCTGTATTGAGTGGAGTAATATTTGGATAGGTGAACACCTCTTAGCCAATCTCTTTGTCGTATATAGTAATTTATTCAAATAGCTCATCGAACTGAGTTCAGAATCCACATTGGATGTTTTTGGATATAAAAATTTACAGACATTTAGACTAAATAACTTATGCTCTCACTGTATCAAGTTGATTAATTCTGTGATTGTCTTCAAACATTCCAGTGTGAATAACATAAGATTGAATTCAGTCTGACAGTACTATTTCAACAGTGTTCAGTGTGGAGTAGTGTGGTGATAGTGCATTTAGCAAATTTACAAAATAACATTCGTAGCATTTGTGAAGGTGCATTCCGGAACCAGAAGCGAGACCCAAAAAAATCCAGAAAACGGCAGGGCAGTAGGCAACGGTACAGAGTCCACAATCCAAAATCAGAATCCAGTAGTTGTAATCCAGTTCGTAAACAGGGCAGCAAACACAAAACTCAGGGTCGGGCAAAGCAGGTTCATTACACGGGCACAGGTATACCAAAGACGCAGAAAAACTCAAAATCTGGGATGTTCCAGTCAGAAGTATAACATGAAGAGTACAAGGCATAAACAACACAGCACAAGGAAAATGTTCTGACAAGAGCTGGTGGTGAAATGACTGCTTAAATACACGTAGGGGAAGTCACATGTTATAATAGGGAACAGGTGAGCTGAATCAGACCAATTCACAAAGGAATGAACAAGAGGAAGTTCCTAACCACATGCAACTGGCGAAAGCCAAAACGCGGACAGGGATTACACAGACAGCCTATGGTAAACAAACGGCTCCAGGTAAGGAGTTCTAAAGTGCACAGAGAGTGAGAGGCAGAACAGTGTTTAACAAGGTGCGGAGAATCCACCGAATTTCAGCAAAGTAAAGTGAGTGAAGGCAAGGGGCGGAGACAAGAGCAGAGCGAGTAATGTGCAGCTATACAATCCCTAGTGCTCGTTAGTAAGTTAGTACTATAAACAATGTTAGTTATTGTTAGTAATTTATCCAAATTTCAAACTGTTTGCATTTGTTACTAAAGACAGAACAGCAAGGTGAAGGCAGCAAACGAGATAGGAAGGAATAATTGAAAAACCCAGAAACCATGAAATCACCTGAAAATGTGGCACGCAAAACTGGGGAAAAAAACTGTCACATCACATCAGACCACAGAGGGGAGACAATGTGCAATGCAGGGCATGGAGAAATACATAAACCAGAATGATATTCTCAACTGTGAATATGAGAAATGGCAGGCAAAAGACATGGCAAACAAAAACAGGCAAAATACAAAACATGGCATGGACTATATCAAAAAACATGGCTTGGAAGCAGAGTCAGAACAAAAACATGGTCAGGCACAACAGAATCATAACAGCATTACCAGGTAGATAATATTTCAGTACGAGCAAATAACAATTGAAACAAAACATGCATCTGCAAAACTACAATAAAATTATATTTATCTACATTAAAAGAAAAAATCTGAGGGAATTATTGAAGAGAATATATTTTAAATTTCATAATCGTACAACAATGCAAGTGAGTCATGTGAATTGTACTTTTGGACTAGGGCTGTTAGAATAAATTTCAGAAGTTGAGTCAATGAAAAAGTTGTTAAAATAGACATATTGCTCCCGCACGTGATCGGACCGTGATTGGTTATCGTTTAATTTTAAGTCAGGGCTCTCAACTTTCACGCATTGGGCATGAGATTTAATGCTTCTTCCATGCTCCCCTGCTGTAGTAAGCATTTATTCAATCAATGCAATGTGTGTGTTTCAGGATCATTCAAAATGTTTAAATGAAATGAGCCCATTTTAAACATTTTTATGCAATTACATTGCTTCCAACCCCTGAGTGAAAAAAAGCATGTGAAGTCCCGAATCGAAATTGATTTCCATATTACTAGTGGGGAAATCCACCATAATGCATGTGCAACTGAAACTACAATGCACAAGGACTTCTATTCCAGCTGAGAATCTCTTACAAATGTACTGATTGAATAATTTCAGACTACAGCTCGGGACTGTGAAAATGTCATTTAAACTCAAGCCGAATGCATGAAAGTTGAGAGCCCTGTAAACTCACTAAACGGTGATCCGTGATCGACCCCACAAATCCTGATCACGTAAAGCCTAATACACGCATATGCAAACAACATGTGAGGAAAAGCGAAAACATGAATGAATAACAGCTGATGGAGAAGGCACGGAGGACGTTAACCAATCAAAGGAGAAAGCAGACAGTGTATCCAAAACAACCACAGGCTGCTGGATAGGAGGAGACATGAAAGGGATTCACTCGAGGGTTGTGACAATTAAAACCCATTGATTACAACCTGTAACTGAACACAAATGAAAACTCTGGCCAGTCAGTGGGCATAAACAGGTCAATTAGTGGTAGAGTAGACAGGAAAATCTGTAGTCAGCCCACAACTGATCACAAAGGCCAGATCTTAGAATCCCTGGTAAAGGGAGGTTTTTGTTATTTATTGTTGACTGCAATGTACCTTCAGACTCCATCACCAGAAATGGGAGACCACTGGCCAAATCTCCGGGTATTACTCCTCACCAAATTAATGGCCCCTGGTATTTTATCAGACTGCCAACTTTCAGCTCGTTTTCTATCTCCCAATACCAAGCAACAAACACTGTTATGGATAGTAGGCTTGACCCTGATTCCCTTTCCTTACCGATAAATATTTTTCGCTTAATTTTATAGTCAAACTTACCTATAAGTATGAGTGAGTTTGTCAATTATTGGTGTGTATGCCTTGTGACAGATTTGAGACCAGTCAAGGGTGCATTCCGGCCTCAAGCTCAATGCATGCTGGGACAGTCTCCAGTGCCCTCTGATCCTGACCAGGAATAAGATAATCACTAGATTACTTTTTTAGGACATCAAACTGTTTCTCCCAAATGCTGAGACCTGAAAACTCAACGCAACTCTATTCAGAAACCCGCCGGAGAAGCCATGTTATTTTTCCCTGATGAAAAACTTCAGATGTACTGTCAGATTTCATTCTCATTTTCTGTTTTATTTCCTTGTTAAGGAAATGTTTTGCCCTATGTAGTGTGAAATTATTTGGAAAAATCCACAACTACTCGGTCTTGAGTTTTTTTTTCCTTTGAGTTCCTTGAATTTGAGATGAAGAAACATCTTGGGTTTTTATTTGATGCTGAATTATTGTTGTTTTAACCTTTGTTGAATGACAACTTTTTTCTGCATCATTCCTTGAAAATGAGGCAATGTACTGAGAAATAGTGAACAGAGGATTATACAGTGAGGGGAACAGTGGAAGAATGGTAATAAGCACAAAACCAAAATGCATTTAATCTCTAACAAGCCTACATTCATAGTATAAAATTTATTAGAAACCATGTTTCTATATTTTCATTTGCAAAGTATTTCTACACAGAAAAAACTGAGATGTTGGGTCAATGCGTAAATGTTGCGTTAATTTGTTTCAACTAATTGATGAATTACAAAGACTTTATAAGGCCATGCCACCATTTTCCTATTGAAAGGCAAGTTAGAAATTGTCAAACAAACTTGGTAGACCTTGTCTGTAAGACACTCTATAACAAGTATCAAGTCATTCTGGTCAATGGTTTCTGAGGAGATTCAGAGGTCACCAAGGGTTTGACTTTCAAGGTCACTCAAGGTCAAAATCATTGTACCAAACAAAAGCCCATATGAATTCCTATCTGTTGTACTATAAAATACTGTTTATATCAATATCTCCAATGTTTCCATGTTATTTCCCATTGAACATTTATATATTGTTATGGACAGTTTCGCATTCCAGATATTCTGGAATTCCAATTTGGAAGAAGGATTGGTTTTAAATGATTTATTAGATAACTGAGCAAATGAACGTAGCAATTACAATTGTACAGAAGTGGGTGATGAAATTATTACGTTTAAGGTAGAAATACTGTCCTCTAACTGTCTGTCCTTGCGATGTTCTCACGACGATGGTGAAAATCCACTGATATCTGACATCTCTGGTGTGGTGATCCTAACCACCACAAAGTCCGTACCCAAAAGGTCTGTAATCCAAAGTCCAATTACACTCAGCCGGTCTAGCTTCCAGGTGTAGAAGACCGGAGATGGTTATCTTCTCTTTCTCTCTTCCTGAGTGTGTGTCCGAAAAGGTGTTCTCAGTCTCTAGTCATTATGTTTACAAGCAGTCATGAATATTCATCACCCTTACATAAATATACAGAAACTACTGGCTGAGCAAAATAATACAATCAGGTGTTATAAACCCTCGTTACATAACAATATATATAATCTCAATACGTCCAGTTTGTCAACAAAACGCAGCAGGTAAGGAACACAGCAACACATGAGAACAGGGATCGCAGCAGTCCCTCAGAAAATAGCTAGAAAGCATAAAAAGTAAAAATGTATGTTATATGCCACTACTAAGGATACCGAAATCCCTAACCTAAATTCGTAGGAACATGAGACATTTACATTCCGTGAAGTGTGGTTTAAGAATGGCAGTCTATTTTCTAATTCTGGCTCAAGCAGTGCAGGAGTAATCTTTTGTTATTTTTGTATGCTTTTGTTCAAATTCTGCTTATTGGAATTGATAACCCCTATTTTTGACCCATGAGGACCAGTGTCAGAGCTAGTTTTCAATTGACAAGTTGTGTTTTCAGACAAGTTTCTTAATCTTTAATTATCAAAATAAACCGTTTTTCATAAATAAAAATCAATTTTGAGTTCAAATTATAGACAGGGTATTGATTTGGCAGGAACAACTTAACATTTCTCTTCCTTGATAAATTACAGTCAGTTTGTTCGATTTGACGTACAATAAATTCTTTTTTTCTCCTGCCGAAAATTGTGTGCTGACACCCTGTGACTCTTCTCTGAAGCACAGCATCTTTTGTTACCAAATTTGGCAAAAGACGGAAGTATTATTATGTACCAAAATAACCGTTTTCATTGAATTTCAGCTGGAAAACTGCCCATTTTCCAGGTTGAAAACATAAAGATAACTTTTTCCCATAGTTTGACAGAAACTAGTGTATTTTGTCTTAAACTGATTGCAAATATTCCATTTTGGGTCTATGATGATTGGGTGATGTTTGTGTAGCAGGCCGAAGGGGGGCCCGGGCAGGGACTTGAACCTCCAAACTCCCGGGTAAGAGTCACGCTCGCTGACCACATCGCCAAAGAGCCAGGCTTGTTGGTAAGGTAGCCAGGGCACGTACTTATTAGGAGACCTTTCCAGTGACAGGACCCCTCTACTGTCACATTTGGATTATAATGGAAAGCCATAAAAACAAGTAAATTCATAAGAATTTAAGAAAAATACGAAATAGAAAAAAATATTTGCAAATGTTAGCGAAAGAAAAAAACATACAGGAGAAGTACCATCTTGCCATCTTTAGACTGTGGAATTGTTTGCAATGCTTGAAAGAATAATTGTAACAAAATTCAAACAGACTCATGCTAAATATGATTTATGAATTGAACTATGGATCTTGGCACATAATTTCAACATTCCTCTGATTGTAGCTTTCCAGCACTGTAGCTGGTTGAATAAATTTTTTTTTTTTTTTTTTTTTCTTTTTTTTTTAGCCCACCACCACCCCCCCTCGTCGGAGGACAACTTTATTTTTTAATTCAATTAATGTGCAGACAGTGCTTTCTCCAACTTGACCCACATCCACCCTATCACTAATATTTTGGATTGCCTAAGCTTTTTGAAGTTGTTAGTTTACAAAAAAAAAAAAAAAAAAAAAAAAAAAAATCAACAAAAAAATGGATAAGTAAATAAAAATAATAACAAATAAGTCATGTGAACAGAATAAATTGTGAACACAGGTTCTAATCCTTGAAGGTCCAACTTATGATTTTTGACTCAAAACCTTTTAGAACATTCCATGTCACTTAGACCCTTTGACTCCCCCCACCTCCCACTCCCCAGGTATGAATATCCTGTCTTTGTACTGTCTGCAATGAAACATAAGTCAAAGTATACTTAAAAATTGCAGCTGTTTTTGTGTGTATTTTCCCTGCCGTTGAGTTGGGGTTATACTTTGCAAAATACTTCAAAATCTTGTAAATATCATACATTTGTAAACCAAGGCACAATTCACGATATTAAATATTTCAGAAGACAATGCTGAAACAATGCCATTGAGAGCAGAAGGCAACACTTTGAAAATGAGTGAGGTGAGACAATGAGCTGCTGTCTGCGCCCCGTGGATAGAGATGTAGATCTAACATAATTGACATCTAATGTAGGTCTGCATGGGCTTCTGCCACCACACAACCCTCAGTCACCCCACTGCCTTCCTCACCACGGTCAATATACAGTACATGTGTCCTCACCACAGGAGTGATTACTTAGGAGTGGCATATAGGTTGCAATTTAGGATGATGTAAGTTTCCAACAGTCTGCAATCTGGACCATACGTTGGGCTGTCTGATGACAATTTGTGATTTCCCACTGATTTTTTCCCCTGCCTCCAGAGGCAGCCATTTTTTGGTTCTGTTCTCTACATGACCCTGGAAAGTCTTTGATTGCAATGCTCACCTGTGGACTGACTCTATTATAGGAAACTGAGGACTTGTGCGGGGACAGGACAGCGGACTATCTGGCTTAAAGCTAATTAATCTTGCCACGTATTCCTCTGGATATGTTTGGATTGTGTGCAAACACAATTTATGCACTCATCTCTGAAGGGGGAGTATGTTTTATGGTATATTAACATGGCGTTGTAGCAAATCAGATGAATGACTTGATTTGTTTTGTATAGTTTTATACTAGTTTTACTTCTCATTAAAATGAAAAAATGTTTTGATCACATTAATTTTGGGTCTGGAAATAAATATAGTTCCTATAAATGTCTCTACTGCCAGGCAACACTATGAACAAACTTAAAGAACCATTACGTAATCAGTAGTCATAGACACACGCATCCTCAGTACAATCAATGCTCAAATATCCTATTCTCATTGGATGGAAGAAATAAAATATAGTCAAATGTAGTCCAAACAGTTTTTGTTGAAGTTGATGGAGCTAATATATGATCTTACACACAAAAATTTGATCCCAGCTAGCAATGACCTCCAAGTGAGGTCATATTATAAATTGACACTCGTGGATAGCAACTTAGTCATTCCCAATGTTTGATTGGCACTAATTGCTGAATAAACCAGAGTAATACCCATGAGCACTATAATTAATTAGACTGTGACTCATTTCTTGTTATTTTAGTTCTGTAGGCTGATCACTGCATCAAATTCCAATTGAACATGCATTTTACATGCCAAAGAGGAGGTAAAAAGTCCCTGAAACAAGCAGGAGTTTAAGATGGCGCCTGGCTGAGCATCATTTGGGGAGATATTTCTCGTAATGTCTATAAGTCACAGGCTACAAACAGTCATTGCATGCAAATGACATTTGACCAAATATGTTTTTTTAAAAAAGAGTGGCACTCAAAGAGTTCTGAGTTCTGCTAATGCCAGTATTATTCTCCTCGATGACATGCAAATCAGCAAGGGAACCATCATGATTGTATGCTTGGTTATGTTTTGTCGTATTCAAATTTTCTACCATAATGTGAATTTTTTCTAATATCTTGAGATTTTTTAAAAAATGTATTATATTTATTCCAATCTTGCAATCCCATAATAGGGAAGAATGCTTTTTTTTAAAAATCTTGAATCCGGATGTTGATCCACATCAACACCAAAATCAAATGTATTTTTCTTTGGGTGATGGCCTACACTTTGACAAATTCTTATGAAAATTGGTCCAGTTTTTGAAAGATAATGTCTGGACAAACAAACAGATGAACAAACAGACACAGGTGAATACATAACCTCCACCAAACTTCATTGGTTGGCAGAGGAAAATATATATTACTTAATTCTATACTATGTCAAACAAATATTTTTAGCTGTGGGCATTATGTATGAAATTTTCTGGCATTTTAAAACAGTTTATCTGACACGGATGAAAACATGCTCAAAATAAAGCTGACAGTCTGCACTTCAATCTAAATCACATGCCATTAATACCCAGTCCTAGTGCACTGAGCTGAAATGAATTTAAAAGTGTTACCGTCAGTTAATCGTTGCCCCCTCTATATCTGCCCTACAAAGCTATCTAGAGCAGAATAAACCAATGCTTTCATTTAACACAACATGGCAGGTTTGTGCTCATATACTGTAAAATCTATCCACATAATGGCATGTGTGCCATTTACCTTGGTAAAAATATTTCATCTTGTAAGGTTCGTGGAATGGAGCCAAACGCAGATCTGAATAAAAAGGTAAAGGTAAATACAAAGCAGGAAAGCTGATGCACCAGGCAAAAACTTGATAATCCCTAGCACTGAACTTAAACAGACGAAGACAACGTTGAGGAACGGGAGTACAGAATGTACAAAAGGGGTGGGACTGAACAAGACAATAATAGAACAAAGAGGAAGAATAAAGCAAAACGGGAGGCAGAACAGACACAGACTGCAGAATGCAGGGAGGAAAAAAATAAAGCATGACGGTACACAGACACCAAAATGGAGAAAACGCAATAGTAGAACAGTCAAATTCATAATACTGAGGGCTGGAAACACACTGGGAGCTAATCAAGGAAATTAAGGGCAGGTTAGCTGGTAGGTTGAGGAGCTAGAAAAGCACGCAGTAACAAATAAAACAATGAACTAACAAATTAACAAATAGAATGGGGAGGGTTAGCAGGGAGAGAGAATGAAAACAAAGACATGCGGAGGGTGATAATGAAACTGAAATAACAACAAGGGTGATAAACACAAAAAAGCTTGAAATAAAACAAAAATAGATTAAATAGATAAACAAAACAGCTACATATTTTTAAAAGTTTCAACAAGGCTTTAAATGTTAAGTTTGATTTTTAGTGGATGTTGGTTACTTTCTCTTAAACAAAAGAATTTCAAGTATTACAGTGATTTGTAAGGCATGCAAGCTTATTATTATTAACTGTATGCTCAGCAGGTACCAAAATAAACTCAACAACATCTGCTAATGAAAGGAAGAGGAAAAAACACCGTTTTGTGACAATGTATCATAACTCAGAAATGTTGGTGCAATCTGTGCCAAACTTCTTACACTCATTTCTTCCATTTAACCCTCTCCAGGCTCATGTTGCAAATTTGCAAAAAAAAAATTAAATTGATGACTGATTATAAAATATAAAGACCACACGGGAAATGGTTTGATGAAGTTACCCTTCCAGCTCAGTATTGCAAAAATACAATGTTTTTCCACCTGCAGCCACTAGTGTATGAGAGCTATTCTCCATGAATGCAAGATTTTTTCATATCTCAAAATAATTAATTGGGCTGGAGAGGGTTAAGGGGAAGGTAACTAGTTCAGGCAGGAAACTCGAGAAGAGCTACATCTGCTGACAGCAGCCTGGTAAGCTACCAGCACGTCAGCATAAGTAGGCACACAATTGGAGGGTACACATCACGAGGTCATACAGTGGTCTATTTGAAAGACTTCAAGCTCACTTACTTCTGCTGCTGTTTGCAATGACTTTTCATGCAATGCAACTCGCTCCTTGGTTATTTGGTTGCTGCCTCCACCCCAGCGTCCACCTGTTTGGTTCTGCGCACATCGGGGAGATTTTGATTTCTGTTCATGACTATGTTTGTATGTTTGCTGTGCCTAGGTAGGACATACCTCCAGAACAGAACCGCCGGCAAAATACAATGTAATGCTTATACCCATGAATAAATTGTTCTATTTTATTGAAACGTGAGTTTTCCTGACTGAACATACGGCTCATATGGGCCTATTGATAAATTTAATTGTAAGCGAAGGATAATTTTTTGAAAGAAACATGTTTGACATGATCGATCATTGCTTAAATTCTAAATATCCAATTCCGTTATAGAATATTGTGTATTGTTTTGGGTAAAATACTTTTGGCCTACAGGAAGTGAGTCAAAAAAAAAATTTGGAGGTGGAAAAGTTTGAATAAATGAATTCACAGTGATCGGATAAAGGAGAAAAAAGTAACCTAATGAAGAAAAAAGGCGAACCTTTTCACCTCAGGGAGTGTGAAAGATTCTTACACGCCGCAAGCTTTAATTAGGAACTGTAGAATGACACCCGGCTCGCTCAGTGAAAACAAAATCATTGAAGCAAAGCCAAAAAAATATTCACCCTCTCACCAATTTCTAGGGAAAAATGGAAACCATTTTACCAACCAGTTAAGCACTTTCTAAGAGTTCATTGAGTGCAAATATCTCTTTTAAAAGGAACATTACAGATACGTGGATGTGTTTGTGTTTTCATAAAATGGTTTCATGATCCTACCGTGAGACATTTTCATGACTAACATCATCTATCCATATATATACTATATCTCTTCATCCATTGAGCCATAATTCGTTGCTGGGATCATTATTGTTGTTATTTCTATGTGCATTTGGTACACTGTTAAAAAAAAAAGTTGTCTCAACTGAAAAAAGTTAGTGTCCAGACTGCCTTAATATTTTAAGTTCATTGAACTTGAGATGACAAGTTGAGGTAATATTCAACTTATAATCTTAAATTCAGTTAACTTGAAATTTTAAGGCAGTTGAGACAACTTTTTCTTTTTTTTACAGCGTAGCACTGTTGCTTCACAGCAAGGAGGTTGTGGGTTCAAATCCGGCGTGGCGCTTTTCTGTATGGAGTTTGCATGTTCTTCCCATGTTTAAGTGGGTTTGCTCTTGGCATTGCCTGTCGGTGTGAGCGTGTGAGTGAATGGGATGTGGATTGGCGAGCTGTCTGGGATGTGTTTCTGCACTTTGCCCATCATCAATCAGGATAAGATCCAGCTCCCCTGTGACCCTGATGAGGAAAAAATGATTAAGATAGTGGACATATGGATGTATAGAATAATAATAATAATAATAATAATAATAATAAGTGCTGAAAACAGCCTGCATAACCATTTATAATTTCAGGAAGTAAAAATCATCTCGTGAGACACAGGTGACAGCCTCTCAGGAGTCTGTTCTCCAACTGCCGGAAATGAGTTATTCCGTCTCACCATCTCTGCAACCTTTTTGGAAGCACATCCTCATTAAGCAGAGGACAGACATGCGCAGCATTTAGAGGGAGACGGTTGTGTGTCACCACGTAAACACAGATACGGTGCAGTATCTGCGCAAAGAGTGAGCCTCCTTAGTCAGTCAAGTCCAGTCCTGGCAGCTGCAGTAGTGTTCCTGTTAGTGAGGGGGATGGAAAACTCTTTGGGGGGTTTTTGCACAGGCGTTTCCTCCCCCTATGGAATCAGTTTTATCTGGTGATTCTATATTAATGACAAAAATAATCATTTCATCTTTTTGAGAGCAGCAAACACTGTGAAGTAGCAAGATATTATAACCCCGCCTCTTGCATGGGTGGGGCAAGGGCATTGTAATCGACTTGATTTGTTTGTGAGTTTATTAATTGCCCAATTTTATTTTGCCCTCCTTGTTCTATTACCTTGTTTCTTATGACACTCTTTGCTCCTCTCCCTTGCTTCTCACTCCACCTGTCCCTCTGCTTCATCCTTTTGTTCTCCTCTCTTTGACCTGAGTTTGTCTAGCAAGAGTGAAACAGCTGATTTTCCCAAATCTGGTTTCCATGTCCTGCCCAACACATTCTCATTCCGATTCGTCATGTAGTGAAACTACCTGACAAAGCGTCAATAATTGTTGCAAACGGAGGCTTTTAGCATCCTTATTTGATGCTGACAGGCGGGGTTCTGGTTAAGGATTTGGGACTAGGGGTAGGGTTTGTCTTAAACTGGCGTCAAATAAGGTCGCCAAAATCCGCCTTTTGCGTCGTATATCAACACTTGGTCAGGTAGCGTCACCATATGATGCGTCGGGTTGAGATTGGGCTCTTTTGCCTCCTTCGTGTTTCTGGTTTTCGCATTTTGTGGGTCAGGCTTACTAGTTTTTGGATTTTGGAGAGTGCTTGTGTACTGCATTCTTTTCATCTGGTTCATGGATTTCCAGCCTGTTTCTGACTTTGTCTCTGCTTTGTCAGTTGTGCAGCTATCCCACCTCAGGTTTTTGATTCAGACTGTTTAACCCTAATTTCAGCCTAATAAACTGTATCTGCCTTTTTTTTTTTTAACCTTAACGTCTGGGTCTTTTGCCCCGCCATCTGAGTGCATATGAGTTCACTTGATCCTCTTATAGTTTCTTTTTTAAACTCAATATTCTGCTGTGCATATGTCATAGAGTACCATTTACTTGGTAATTGGGTATGTCACTTGTAAACTGGAGATTTATTTTAACCATCAATTTATTAATCATCAGCAAGACATTTATAAGAAACAGCAGGTTCTTTTGTTTCTTACTCTCAAACCAACTGTTAGTAAAAGTCACGCTCTACTGTGCATAAGTTGTTATTCAAATGACATTCTTTAATTATTTAAATCAGCTGAACTGTCTAGGTATTAATGAAAGATCTGGGATGGTTTCCAACATGTTTGTAGAATGTCATTTTGTTTTCTTTTTTCATTTTATTCATTCTTTATTAACCGTCTGTATGACTGGCTCTGGACCGACTGATAAGCAATCCAGAGGGGGGATTGAGCAAGCAATGGATTTTGGTAGCTTTCCACAAAAATGAGGCATGCATGGTTTTGCACAAAATGAAAAGGGTTTACTTTAGTATTGACCAATCACATGCCACCTGGGGCTGAAATTATGCAGAATTTCATTCCATCTGACAGGTCACTGATTTTACTAATGTACCAACACTGCAGAAAATAGACAGGAGGGAAATGATTAGTGAAAGGGTATGTGATTGGTCGAATTACAACCTGCATACGGTTTGACCTCTGCTGCAATGATTGGACACCACTTGTCTACTTATCCTGAGTGGCCAACCCCACCCCTTTGAAGAGTCATTTTAATGTTTTTTTTTCTTGATATGACTCCAAGTTAATGCTCTCAAAGTCCACTGCGGTCAGGTGATGGTTGTTATGAGACGTCATCCTTGGTACATTGTGTGGACATGCAAACCATAAATGCTGCGCTCTTGCACTTTACATAGGTGAAGGGACTTAACTAGTCACTAAGCCAGCTTTCAAAAGCAGCACAAATGCCACAGCACTGTACACTGGCTGTCTTTTGCAGAAAAAAGTCAACCTTTCCAGGCTGTTCTTGAGTGTTTCTTGAAATAAATAAAAAGCAGTCATTTCTCTCTCGCTAGGACTCGAGGCTATGCCTTGATGATGGTGGTTATATGATTGTAACTTTGCCTCCATCAAGCTCTAGCAGAGTTTTCTCACCAGGGAGAAACGTACTTTTGTAAGTTACTTAGACTGAAAAACAATCCCATGGTGTTGATTATTACTTTCATCAACTCTGAATCGTTGACAAAAGGCTGCTTGAAGGCCATATGATAAAGGGCTTGCACTATAGTTTTTTTCTCAAGAAATAGATGTAATCTTACCAATCCTATGCTGTTTTAGAACTGTTTTCTCCAGAGACTTAACTAGTAACAGAACAGAATTTTTCATTCTAATAAAGTTGGGGCACACTACCTGCTACTCGCCCTTTGCAAATGTTATGCCATTGAGGTAATTTGGGCAATTGTTTGTTTCATTTTTGATTCATTTATTAATGACTACATGTTTGAATATTTCAGTCAGAAAACTATAAGCAATTGCAGTAATAACTGTTATGATCTGGTCTAGGTAGGGCGGCCACAGGTAGATAAATGAGGGAAACACAGGAAGAGAAAACTGCGACAGACACAAAAAGAAACGGCAGCTGAGCAGAACTCCGGTCCCTACACTGCCTAACCAGCTACCGCTGGTCTTCGAAGGCTTTTAAACGCGTAACTCCAGAACACTCAGTCCAAAAGCGAAGACTGAGCAGGCAAATCGTGCATCCTCTACGGAAACAAGTTTCCACCCAGTCATCTCCAAAAATAACAAAGCAAAACAATAAAGAAGTATCCCGATGGAAGGATCATAAAATCCAGCAGGGAACACACTAACTTAACCTCCGTTCACACAGAGCTGCGACTTTAGGACGATCATCCCGATCAAGCCACGATCAGAAAAAGTATTGGATCGGGGCAGATCAGCGTCGAAATCGAGCAATTTGGCAAATTATGGTCTTCATTACGACCGTACTACAATGCTCCCACGTCTAACGCGCTGCTAACACACTTGAACTACGATGTTACGCAGACCATTGCCGACCAGTGGCCGTGTTTACTGCGTTAATACTACGCTGCCGCTACGACATTGAAGATCATACTACGACGCTACGCAGACCTAGAAGACTGTACAACAATATCGCTACGGTGGTGCCACTCATATCACGCTTGTAGTACGCTTCTAGTACGATTTTGGCGATGATGTGTGTGTGTCTGTATATATATATATACACACATATTTTGGCTGAAAACAAACCCTGATCCGATCCGGTGTCAGAGGTAGTGCTGCAACATCTCTTGTTTGTGACAGACTAAATGGTACAAATACACAAAAAGAATTATTTAATTTAGCCTTCATTATACTGAGGAGTCCCACTGAAATTAAAAAGTATACATATTGGGGGGAATGAAATCTTTGAGTTTAGTGGCAGTTATAATATTCAATAACTGATCCTGATGTGCCATCTAGTGATAGAATATTGTAATTGCGTGTATAAATTTGCAGCTCCACGCCCACTGGTGGACACATCTGCACAAAGAGACACCGTTGTTCTTCTCGAACACGCCAAATCCAGGTAATCCGTAAATGATGAATTAAATTAATATTCTAGTTTGAAACGAGTAACTAAGTTGCCAGTGTCAAAGTAACGAAGTGAAAGTAACATACTTATCTTTTAAATCTAGGCGAGTAAAAGTCCCAGTGAAAAAAACATAAGTACAAATCCTCAAAAATAAATAAATAAATAAATAAACTACTCAAATACTGTAATGAAGTACATGTACATGTACAAACTGCTGCCTGATAGGTCGTGGTATGATCGGCGTAAGGTCATGGTTGGTCTTCGTAGGATCATCAGGAACGTAGAGAGATCGTAGTGGCAATGTAGTAAGAACGTAGTGGGAGTGTTGTAGGAGCATACTGGATATGTTCCCGACTAAACTACGCTTTTACTGCGCTTTTACTACGATTATGAAGATCTCTCTAAGATGCTTCCGCGCTGCTTGTACGATTACGGCACTTCTACTACGCTCTTTTTACGACTTTACCCCGATTCTTGTTGGCCACGATCCCGCTACCCTTGTTTTGAGCATGTTAAAAATATGCGTGGCGAGAGCTTAGAGCTTCCCGATCATGAAGACCCTACCGCGATCATACTGCACTTATGAAGACTCCTCTACATTTCTCCTGCGATCGGCCACGTTTTCGGCCGCGCTCTGATCATAGTAGAAGCGGTGTCTATGTGTGAACGGGAGGTAACCAGAGTAACCAAAAAGTGAAAGAAAGGGAGAGACGAGCGAGTAGTCAGGTAAGTGAATCACAAAGTCAAAACCGGGAATCAACCAAACAACCAGATAGAAGGGCAAAAGCAAAAATCAAATTCAAAATGCAACAAGCCAAACAAACCAAACACAGGGCAAGGCAAGAATTGTAGGTCAAAATCAAACTGGTCCAACACAGAAGGCAACAAGATATTTACAGTACAGGAGCGCTAATTGTAAAAGGTTGAAGAACTAGTCTCATACAGGAGTGCAAGCGGTGACCATATAAAAGCACCGCGCTGCCCCCCGGAAGCGGAAAAATTCGATTAAGGCCCTGGCAAAACTAATACTAGGGAAGAGGTCATAACATAACAAATACACTGAACAAAAATATAAACGCCCCTAGTCAAATATTGAAGCCATATGGAGTTAACAACTCTAAGTGAGCATATGTTGACTTTTACTTGTACAATAGGGATAGTTCTCTTGATTAGTGTACCCTATTTTAATCCATCTCTCGGTTAGTGAGCATTTGCTCAGTTATGCAGTGATTTCACTCAGTACATGGGTGTGTCATTTCCGGACGGTGATCAGACAGAATGAGCAGTACACAGACACTCCTGATACTGGGGAAACTAAAAGGTCACCCCAAAATGTCAAATTTTGTCAAAAGTCGTCATGCCTCAGATGTCATAGGTCATGCAGGAACGTGCCATTGACGTGCTGGATGCAGGGATGTCCACGAGAGTGGTCGCTGTGCAGCTACATGTTAGCTATCAGACGATAGGCCATTTGAGAGTTTGTTTCCGACAGAGGAGCAGTACTGCAAATCGACCTCATCCACGTCGGCCACGTGTGACCACACCAGCGCAAGATCGCCACATCCGGCTCTTACACCTGCGCGATAGGCTCAGATCAGCAACACGCACAGCGGATGAGACTGTTGGTTTGCTCAACAGACACATCACACCACAGACAGTCCGTAACCGCCTGCGAGAAGCCAACTTGCACACTCGGTGTCCTCACCGTGGTCTAGATCTCACCGCTGTCCGGCGTTGGAACCGACTCGCATGGGCAAACACACATGTTTGATGGACCATGGCACGCTGGAGAAGAGTGCTATTCATAGACGAATCCCGGTTCCAGTTTTTTGATCATAAAAACTAAAAAATTTGACATGTTTATATTTTTGTTCAGTGTAGATACAATCAAAATTTGGTGTCTAGGCTCCTACTGAGCTCAGGAGGTATTTAGAACCTACAGCCAGATGCTGGTTTACCTGGTAAAGGTGGTATATTAGCTAGTAGCAGGAAAGAATGATACAATTGCAGGCAATGTTACGAGCAGCAACTGAGGCCTTCTCTGCAGTGCAACAGCAGGCATTGACTGTTACATTCTGATCCTGTGTTAATTAGTTTTCCCTGCAGTCTGGATACATGCAACTTTGTTAGTTTGTCTCCCCAAATGATTTCAACAATTAAATTATTATCTTATGGCTCTGCCCCTCCCTTTGTACATTCCTTCCTCCTCCATATCAGAGTGTGTATGCTGCAGTGATGTCACATGAATGTTTAAATAATTATATAGCCATAAATATAAAAGGAGAAACAAAAATTGAATATACAGAATTTTGTCCATATCACATGAAACCAACACGAATCACATTAGTGCTTAGAATCATGGGAGAAAAACTGAACATTGTAATTATCTCACACTAAAAAAAAAAAAAAAACATTTTTTCCACAAATAACCAAATTTGCCAATTACTAGATAATATCTGATATCACCTTCAGTCCATTTTCATATTAAAAAGCAAAATAAAATGTCAAATAAAAAAACAAAATAACAACTTGCTGTGTGTGTTAGAAATCGGTGATTTATATGTTTGTTTTTAGTATTTTTTATTAGTTTTAGTAGCTATTTATTTATTTATCATATTTATTCTTTTAGAGTATGTATGTTTCTGAAAATTGCGCTGTCTTTGGTCTTGAATGTTTTCCTCTCATTTCTGTCTGGTGGTGTCTTGTCAGTTTCATCACACTCTCTTCCCTGTATTTCGGTGAGGTGATTCCACTTCCTTCTCTCCGGCTGTTCTCATTGACTATCCACACCTGAGAGTAGTTTAGCGAGGCACGGGTGATTAGTTAGAGTAGAGTTAGAACTCCACCTGTTTCCCCTCTCTCTCCTATCACTGTCCTTGCTTTTCTTGTGTTTAGCTGGGATTCTACTAATTTGTTAGTGTTTAAAAGACCCACTTTTTCCCCTGCTTCTTGTCGACTCGCTTCTTCCCGTAGCTCGTCTTGGTCAAGTCTCGTTGCAGCGCTTTTCTGGTTTTGATTGTTGATTGCTCGTTTCTTGTGAATTCTCCCGTAAGTCTCGTTATTGATTGTTTGTATTACGTTGTTTGATTGCTGGTTGATTGATTAGTACTTCGTTCTCCCTTATTCCCATTTTGTACCCATCTGTTTAGATTCCCCTGTGTTCTCCCTTATCCCATCAAACTCCCTTTTCCTTCCCCTTCCATTTCCTTAGATCTACCCCCTTTGTTACTGTCTTTGTGCGGACTGATTTCCTGGTTACCGACTATTCTCTGCTTGTCCCCTTACTTTAATTCTGACTATTCTGCATTACCCTGTTTGCCTGGCTATTGATCTGTTTCTGTCTTTGACAATGAGCTTTGTTAATCCCAATAAACGCCCTGCCGATGCTGAACTGCACTTGGAGTCTAAGCCCGTTCCTTTCAGTGTGTCCACGAAATATTCAAAGTGTGCATGGCGTGCACCTCACAATCCAGTTGCACAAAGAATCCACATTTTCATTCTATTCTACACATTACTTAGCGCTTGCCCTCTAACGTAGATAATCTATAAGTAGAAGGGAGAAGAGAACCTCTTGTAATTCCGTTGCACGATTTAGTACAGATCAGTGCTGCCAGCAAGTGTGGCTTTAAGTAAAAAATACTCCCTCTGATTGCTCAAAAGTCAACAACACTGCCTCTGATTGGCCTACAAACTGAATTAAAGGATCAGTGAATTATTCATGGGCAAAAATAGCTGTTTTAAATTGGAAAACTGGATAAATAAAAAAGGGATATGATTAGATTGGAGCCCTAGTTGAAACGAGCCAGCATTTATGGGGGAAAAAGTCAACTGCTTGCAGCGTTTCAGATATATTTAATACTAGCTGCTACCCGAAACCTGGAGTGAAATTGCCTTTTTTTTTTTTTTGCATGCAAGACCGTTTTTCAAAAATCGGGGGACGTCAAGTCCTTCCTGGTGTCCAAGTGGATATTCACACCAAATTTGGTGATAATCGGTTGAGAAATTTAGGAGAAAAACGTGTACATACACACAGACGTCGACCTCAAATATAGATTTGATTTAATGTCCTTTGATTGTATGTGACATTGCTGTAATTGTCGTCTCTCTGTATTTAAGTTCCTGACTTTTGTGTCACTGCCTTCAAAGACTTTTAACCTTCATTCTGGTTGAGCTCAGTCTAGCATTACAGTGTTCATTGTTAATCCTGCTCTTCCTACTCGCATCTTAGTTTTCTTGTTGGCTGTTTCCCTCTTTATTGTCTTCGTTGTCCATCATTCCCCAACTTAGAGTCAATCTGAAAGGAGAAGATACTATGGTTTTGACCTCAGACCTGGACTTCGACTCTGATCGGCCTCTTGCCCTAAACTGTTTGCCTCTGCCTGGCCTGTCCCTTGACTTTGATCTACCTGCCTTCCATTGCACAGCATGCCTGTTCTCTGACCTGGTGTGCCAATAAAACTCATTCTGATTGTACTTCTGATCCACCTTTTGGCTCCCTCTGGTCTGACATCTGTGACATTGACATGTTTTTTTTGCTGGAAGTAAAGCAGGTGAGCAGCTTCAATAGCTTGCCTTGCAGAGGGGCAGGTCAGTGGCAGATACTATGCTTGGGAGTGTACATAAGAATGAAGGAAAGTCTCAAGTTCTCTGAACAGTATAGCTCTGCAGGCTGCGCCCCATATAAAACAATTGGCGTACAAAGATTGGCAGAAGGTTGCTGGTAAGATCATTTAGCTCTTGTGAGCCAGGTGTTGTTTGTTTACTGGGTCTGTTAAAAATTCAGCTATGTATTTTACAATATAAACACAAGGTGGGTTGCGTTCATGAAAAATCTGTTTCATTCAGAGGATGAGGTCACAAGTGATCACATAGTACTTTCAAAATTGTTAATGAAAGTGTTTGTGATCCACGTGCGATTTAAGAAGATCATCCAAACAGACTGAGAAATTGTGTCGCAGTTGAAACTGCCTTCTGAATCATACTGAATGTAATAACTGCCTTGACCTACTAAATATTCCTGAAAACTAATTTCAAAAAAGCACTTTTAGAAACTATGGGGCATTTTACAATCCAGAGGAAAAAAAGCCTTGGTTTGATACTCTTTATTTAATACATGTACTTAATGAAATATAACACTTGGCGAGCCTGTTGGCTACATATTATACTGAAGCAGTCAAATGAAGAGGAAGAAACTATAATAAATTAATGACTTAAGACAACAATCTGCATGCATTATTTGGGTGCACTGATCCCAAACTTACTTAATAAAAGACACAGGCAATGGTTGCCTTTGGCTTGGCTTCCCAATAAAGATAGAGTATTTAATTTTCTCTGTACATGATGAGGCCATACAATTTGAGTAATTTAACTAAAAAAAAAAAAAAACTCACAGTGCAGCTGTACAGTTTCATAGTCTCATATTTATCCACATAAGAACACGTGCGATGAGAAATCAGTTATTGATGAGGCAGGAGTAGCACACCATGTAGCAACAGGCTATTGTAAAGTAGTAGTATTTCTGTGTCACAAGCCTCATGTGTGCGTAATTAGTTCCTCACCTGCTCCAGCATTCCGCATTTATTTTTGCGGTTTTGTCTCCTTTCATTCATTTATTGAGCTCTATCTTATACTCTGCACACAGTGGCGCAAAGCATGACTGGAGCACCTTTGTTACTTAATGTACCGGCGCAGTTGTCGTTATCCCCTCCAGGGCCAAATTCACTCTCATAGCCAATGTAATTGTGCCAAACTGAGCACCCATGAGCGTGTTGGTCCTAAAATGAGGTGAGGTCCGGCGCTTTGATATCTTGGGACAGCTGAAACTATTGTGTGTTCGATTAACAATAACCTGGTCAAAAGCCAGTTGTCAGTTTTATAGCTAAAATCACATTTCCGGAATGATATACCTGTCATATGCTCAGCATCTGATATAGACTGATAAGAAACAGAAGCAAACCGTTAATATTGAAGCAACCCTGCGTATTTCAGAAAGTACTGAACTCCATCTTGTGCTACTAGCCAATGAGCCATATTGAACGATCATTTGTCATCAAATAATGGACTGGGACAATCATGCTATCCAAGAGAATAACAGCGCATACCTCTGGGTGAAGGGCGACGTTTCGTCATTATCGCGCAACCGTTGTAACAGAGGACAGCTAATACGGGGGAATTAAACTTCATTAAAAAAAAAAGAAATCCACATTTTTGTATTTTACATTTATTTACTAATTATGTTTGTATAAAACAGCATTATGCATTAAGTTCCCCTTTAAATACAAAACTCTGCATTTCATTTGAAATGTCATTATTATTATTATTTATCGTTTGGTTGACAAACAAAATGGACTTTAAAAAACTAAACTTTTTTTTGGCAGCGAAAGCAACGTATGACATCGTTGTCACCATCGATAATTAATCAGAATTTCTTCAATATATCCAGCTTGACCGTCAGTCGTCAGCCAAGCGGACTCCTGTTGAATATTATTCAAGGGCTTATGGCTGTGGGATCAAAAATGACCTTATTTTTGTTTATTTTTTGCTGCATTTTTTTCCCACACATTTTTATTCCACTCAGTACGGAAGCTGAAAAAAAATTAAATGAAAAAATGAATAAAAAAGTTTTTTTTTCCCCCCACAGCTTATTGCTGTTCGGGAGGGGATTCCACAAAATAATAAAATCTCCTAACTTACTTAACATCCAAATTTGCAAACCCTCGCTTTGCACTGAATTCACTTCTTGAGCACCCAGTGACTGGAAAACAAAAGACTCAGCTGCCATCCCTGCCACCGCTGAAAGCTCCATCTCACTGGAACTGCATGTGCCGGGAACCACCAGTAACCAGCTGAGATTAGTTTAAGTAAATGGAAAACGTTTGTTTCTTCTGTAGAATAGAATGCATGCTACCTTTATTTCTTTTCTCATTGCTTGCTACACACCCAACATATTGGATGGTTCATGGTCAAACATAGTGAATAATGAGGATCAATCAGCACCACTGCTTTCTTATGGTAGAGAAGTACAGTACCATAAAATGGAGTAATCAGGGACGGCTGGGTAACAAGGGACAATTTTCTTGGAAAGTTTTCAAATGCAAATTCAAGTTTTTTTTTTCAACACTCCCTGTCATGATACATTATTTTTATGATACCTTGGTTGGTACTTGAAAATTGCAAGGTGAGTTGGATATGATTCTATTGTTCTTCTATGATTGACAGCAATGAACAGATTTGACACATACTTGGCCAGGATGCTTTGGGAGGAATCAAAAAAAAAAAAAAATCTCAAAAGTGTCTCTTATTACCCATTTTATGGTATATTGCCAAATGTTTGTGGTGACTATCTGGGCATCTTTTTCATTAATGCTAGACCTCTTCATTCTGCTGAAGGAAAATCTTAATGCTGTATCAATAAGTCACATACCAGATTATTTTACGCTTCGAGCTGTTTGGGGAAGGCCTGCTCTTGTCACAGCATTACTGCAGTGCTCAGAATGAGGTGCATATGTGGTTTGCTGCCATCGCTGTGCAAACTCTGAGATGCTTTTTCGGATGGAATGGTGACAAATAACCAGCGATGCTTTAACATCTAGTGGGAAAGGCTTCCCAGAAGAGTCTGTCGTAGCAGCAAATGGGGGACCAACTCCTTTTTAATGCCCACAATTCAGCTGATGGCAACTGAATCTTTTGTTTTCCAATCACTGGGTGCTCAAGGAGTGAATTCAGAGCAAAGCGAGGGTTTGCAAATTTGGATGCTAAGTAAGTCAGGTAAATATTTTGCAGAATTCCCCCTGTTGGCAGCAATAAGCTGTGGGGGGGGAAAAAAATCCAATTTTTTTTTTCATTGGCAGCTATAAGCTTCCTTAGGGCTCAGTCATTCCCAAAGTAGTAATTTTTTCTTTATTTTTTTACCCATGAATTAAGGGAATTAAAGTGTTTTTTTTTTTAAATTCGCTTCTTAATGCATAAGTTCCAATGTAAAATAATGTGAAGTTCAAATGCAGCCCCAGGAATTAACTGTGATGATATTTAACATCTGGATATGAATAAAGCAACTCTGAAAAGTATTTTAAAAATGTTTTTATGACATTTTTGGAGGTCACTGTGTTCAGGTTTGCATACCTTGAGTAATGGTTTGTTTGCATGCTTCGCAGACCCTTTCATCTGCGGAGTAGTTTTTTTTTCTCCTGCTATTAGGCAAATAAACCCTTATAACAGTTATTCGCCAAGTGCAAGGGCATCTGATTTAATAATGGAATAGGAGCTGACACCCTGATTGGTTTATTTCTTGTTACGCGTGGAAAAATGGCCACGATCAATCAAGAGATTGAGTTAAACCTCTTTCAACCATGTGCTGTATTTTGCGCCCAGTTAGCCACCCCAATGTGGGGAAAATTAATTTTTACTTGCCCTATAAATGCACTTGCAACAAGTTCCTCAGACCATGCACTTAGATCATTAAAATAGGGCCCATTGTCTCATCTCCTCCCTTGCTCCCAGGTGTTATCATTTGTATGTGCCTCGCCTTTTGTGAATGTCTCATCTATATAAGTTCAGATGGTTTCAGTCTGCTTGCTGGATTGCCATGGTTAATTCCCTTCTTGGCCTTCCAGTCAGTTTGTGTCTTCTCGTTTTGTGCGAAGCTATTCTTTATTTTCGGTAAATTGATGATGAGGATAGATGCAATCACTCTTCAGAGTCTTGTTAACCCTTGTATGGTGTTTGGGTCTGTGGGACCCGTTTTCAGTTTTCATCAAACCATGTTTGCTGTTCATATGACTTGTAATTGGGATGAAGTAAACATCTGTTGAGCATTTTAACATAAAACAACACAATCAAACAATTTTGAAAACCCAAAACTCTAGCGGGTCCCAGACCCATGAACCCTGGCTGAGTAACAAAAATCCTAACACCATACAAGTTTTAATAGGAGAAAGCTCCCAAGTCTTTATACTGGTCTCCAGAAATGGGACCTGATTTTTGTTAATCCATTGTTCTTGCCAGTTTATTTGGAACACCTCCCTAGCTTTCAGTGGTTTCCAAGATTGGTACTGCACTCCTGCCAAAAAATTTAGCTCCACTGTTAAAACCGTCTTACTTCTGCCCCAGGATGGCCATTGGCCTTGACATGGACCCACTCCTACCTTCTCCAGTCAGACTCCAGCTTAGTTGAACTGCCCCTCAACAGTTCTGGGCTCTGGCCTTTCCCTCTTCTGTTACCATATTCTTGCTAATAAGAAGTCTCATGTGGATTGTGCTCTGAATCTGTGCTTGGCTCCTTGTCTGGATCATAACATCTCTGTTTCGTGAGAATAGCCTTTCATACTCTCTATAGCCTGTCATAGTCTCCAGTAACACCATAATGCAGGGCTCCTGTCAGATATAAACCATGGAAATATCAATGTGAATGTTTGCATGAATCAATGAATCATCAAAATTTTGTTTCTTTTTGTATTTCAAAAATATTATAATATGAGCTGCTTGACCATATTATTTACAATACTGTTTATTATTTTTGTGACTTCAATTTGATTTGAAATTAATGTACATTTACACAGTGCTGTAAAAAAAAAAAGCATACAGTCAGATTGAATGGCCTCAAATCTTTGGACAAAATGTAATATCTGTTGAAGGGGAACAGTGATTGGGAAACACTCACAAATTAATGGTTTCCTTTATTTGGTGGAAAAGGTTATCATTAACCATATATAGAAGTAGCTCAATTTGGAAGGTGGAAAACATTTCTTTAATGGCACCACCTTAATTTCATCTGTTCTTGGAAACTGGTATGCAGGATTGCTGTCAGTACCAGCAGGAGGATTAAGAATGGCACTTGTGTTACTATCTGATTTCATCATCTTTGTAGACAGAGCGGCTCATCTGAAGTTCGGAAGAGTCGATGCAAGGCTCTGATCCGACAGCTCCTTCTGGTGAGAAGTGGTTCCTGGTTTGTTTAATCCAAAGAGACCACACACCTGACTCTTGCATCAGTGATGCCTTGAAACCCTGAAAGGCGCCCATGGTGTAGTCTATCCAATACTTATCTTTTGATGCATAAAAAAATAAAAAATCTCTGATTTTTTAATCTAATTAACTGTAACTAAATTACTCAGTCATACATTGCAATATTACTGCATTGCAAGTGAAATTTGCTTGAAAATATCTGGCGAAAAAATTAAGAAAATGGGTACTATTGTTCTTCTCTCAAAATTGAAGCCTGTGGATGATTGCAAAGCAGACATGCATGCAAGTAATCTTTTTTACATCATATTGGCGCTGAGTGTGCTCAAGTTGCGTGCTGGAAAGCAAAAGTAGAGCATGTTTTGGAGTTTTAAGATGTCTTCATTGTCAAATATATCTTCCAGTTCACTGAGAACCTGTCGGAAAAACTCAAAAATCTATGACAACTGCAAACTAAAGTTACCACATTTGTTAACGGAGGATGTGAATGTGATGTCACTCCCTACAGGACCCAAGTTCTTTGGTCATGGCCATGCATTTTTGAATTGAATAATGGCGGGAAACCAAACTTAAAATTTTGCTTGAATAAATAGCAGTTGCTGTCAGAATCTGAACTTAAGAGACGGAATGGATAGTAATTCATACCAAAATTTTTGAACAATGAAGAAAAAATAAATAAATAAATTGCCTCCGTGATTAAGCACTTAAGTTTTTAATTGGACAAACTGAGCCAACAGGAGATAAGTATGCAATGTAGATTCTTGGATTCTTACTCCTCTTCAACTATTTCTTCTAACATGTTTATTTATTTATTTTTTGTATGTTTTCGATCAACTTATAAGCAGCAGTAAGAACCTTCCATCTTTCTGAAGGGACTGTTTAAAATGGCAGTGACCAATGCAAGGAAATTCAGCTGCTACTACTAAAACCATACAAAGAAACTGCTGCATCTTTCATTTCACTCTTCCAGGCCAAAGGATTTCCATGACTGTGAATGTACAAAATCTCCACACAGTATCACCCTTGCGCATGTTAAAAAAAAAGCCACATTATCAATATTGACTGGGTTAAATTAATCATTATCCACTAAATGCCATGTTAGTGGTGGAAAATAAAGACGATAAAAAGGAAGAATAAACTTAAGGAAGAAGAAGAAAAAAAAAAGATACTCCAGTAGGCTGATATCACTTTATGACAACAGATGAATTCAATGCCAAGCACAATATTTTCCTGTCATGCACCTTAGGATTCCGTGGTGGGCTGTTACGCCCTTTGTTTCCCTTCAGCCGTTTTTTCCCATTTTCTTGCATTATTCGCAACAAATTCAAATGTGTCACATCACACTGACTGTTTCTCGGCTTGATATTTCTGATCTCTTTCACATTAAAATAGTTAACGATCAGAGGTTTGTTGCACCTGTATTTCTTCTTTTTTGTCAGTAAACATAGTGTATTTGCTGCTAAGTTTCCATTTTTAGCAGTACGCTCTTCCATTTTTAGCGATGCAAAGCCTTCTACAATGCCCAGTCCTGAGAGTGGTCTCCCATAGAGTACCATTTACCTCACATCACCTGATACTAAAAACACTATCATACAGGTGACAGTGTGCAACACAAGTGAAGCAGCTAATGCAAGCTGATGGCTAATTTGAGAGGGAATAAAAACACTTTGTTTTTTTGTGTTGATTTTTGTGATGGCTTTCTGCCTTTGCCCAACCAATCAAAATTAGGCAGGATTTTGCAATTTCAAATGCACATTTCAATGAAAAATGTTTGCCATATCAGCTACTTTTGAGTTGAATTACCGCTGCATATTTTACTGTGTAGTTTATTAGTGATGTAAATATACAGTACATGTTTGTTTGAATGTAGACACACGTATTTATAGCACTGCAAATATTTCACGGAAAATGGAATTTCAATCAGGAGAGACTCGAGTGAAATAAAGACAAATTTTAATATGCGCTGAGTATAAGTAGAATTCAATTCAATTTTATTTATACAGTGCTGTATATAGAGAAAAGGGCAGAGCTCAGACTAAACCCTAATCCCAGAAAAGCAGGCAAAAAACTCCCAGTAGGGAGAAAAAGGCTCGAATGGCGGTGAGAAAAAACTCCTCATTGAGAAAAAATCTCAGGAGGAACCTGGCTGTGCTGGGGAAGCCCATCCTCTGCTGGCTGAATATTAAATTGATAGTAAATTAGGGATGAGAGGATCAGGACAGCAGGAAGACAGCAGTCAGAATTAACATGCTAAAATCAGACAAGTCTTTGACGCTTGGACTGTTTGAGAAGACTCGTAGAGCAGGATCACGGCTCAGGGCAGCAGCTGGAAAAAGCGGAAGCCCCTCAAAAACGCAGCCTGATGAATCCCCCAAAGAAAGGAAGGAATACTCAGCAAGCAGGAACATCATAATGACTAAGGAGCATGGGCTGCTAAGAGAGGAAAACATGACGAGCATGACATGGGACACAAATGAGGTCTAAAGAACTATACAATCCAGACAATAGCAAGAAATGACTAGGGGCTGCAAAGCCCTGCTTTTTTTTTTTTTTTTTGCATGATGATTGCCAGCAATGGCTAGGGGTGCAGAGCCCGGCATGCGATTAGCGAATGACCGCAGGAATACAGATAAAACAACCACCGACCACTAGTCATTTGCAAGCCTACCATGGACTGAAAAGGCTTCAGACATCTTTGGGCTTTGATTATTGCAGGTGCTTCGGTGGGAACGAAGGATGCGTATGCTGAAGATGACCAGCGGCCTAGTTGTTAGAGGCCGTACTTATACCTTATATAACCGCTGAAGAGCGGCAATTATTCTAAACAAATGTCTAGGTGTTGCTTGGGGGCCATTAGAAATAGGCTTGGAAAAGATGGATCGAAACATCTTGCACCAAACTGAACCCCAGCTATTAGACCTCTTATATAGTGCACTTTAAAGTGACGAACATAACCATTGACGAACCAGACAATCAAAGATTGCAGACCCCCCTCCCCTTAAGGAATTAGCAGTGGTGACAATGAGCAAACTTCGAATTAAACCGAGAATTTTACAAGACAGGCTGACGAACAGGCATATAGCAAAAATTCAGAAAATTGTTCCCAAATCCCATCTAGATCCGGATCCAGATCATCTCAGAGGAGGATTTAGCAACAGTAGACACTCATGACCTGAAAAAAAAAAACTCCACAATGATCTGATCAGCGTTGTTGAGTTATGCGAGCGGACACACATATTGCAATTACAAATATACGAATAATTGCAATAGATGCGCCGACGACACTGACTGAAACAGGTTTAAGTGGCAAAATCAGAGAAACGCAAAACTCCCTCCAGCAAAATCATGCAGTTTCAGAGCAGTTGAGCGAGACCCTTTCTCATGTAGAACCTAAATCTAAACCTAGAGAGGGGACTGGAGTACCCAGAGGAAACCCGCTCAAACACGGGGGGAACGCAAACTCCACATGGAAAGGCCCCAGGCTGGTTTCAATCCAACAAACTTCTTGCTGGGAGGCAGATGTGCCAACCACTGTGCCGCCCTAACAATGATACTAACTGCGGCTTCATTGACACACAGAACTGCAATACATTTGCGATGCCAGAACATGTTCCAAATGCAACGGCTATGGCAATGTTTAAATTTCGTGCAGTGCTGAGGGATAGAGCTTAGGCAAAGACAGAGGCCATTTACACGCAAACCACTGACCTTGAAAATAACCACTGTACCTGACGAAAGGGCAGCATAGGCAAAAACTGAAGGAACAGACCACATTTTAGAAAACGTTGTGCCAATCCGATGAGACGATAGTCATGACCAGAATTTCAAATCGGGCAGCGGCCCTCATCCATCAAGCAGTTTTGGCACGGAGGAGGCCGAACACAGTAAATGGGAATTGTGCACCTGACTTTGGGGAAATACATGAATCAGTTGAAAAAATACATTCAAAACTATAGCAACCTCTTATGACCATGCGGCCTGAGACCAAGGGCAATTAATATGCATAATAAATGCAGCATGTTCCCTAATAGCAACATCTTCGTTCGGCATACGCTCAAGGGATGAATTCTGATAAAACTCATTATGACAGTTTCCTAAACCGAACACAATTCAAGCACCAATCAAGTACGTAAGCATCTAGCAAAACATAGGATAACATAATATTAGAGCTCTATCGCTAGCATTTCCACTGGATCTGTGCCATGTGTACCAACGATACGTCGAAAAGAGGAAATCCACGGAATCCGACTATATAGGCCTCGACATTTTAAACCGACAGTGCAGGAACACCAGGCCTGGAATTTACAAGCAACAACAATGAGCATTTTTTCCCCCACCTTTATTGGCCCATATGATAATAAAACTGATCGTGGGTAAATCTGCGCAGGGTATTTATTGCCGAATGTGTCCGTGTTATTTATTTTTTCATTTATTTATTTAGAAACTTGACCCGACAGCCTCCGAACATAAAATTTCCGTTGCTGTACTGGAGCATCTGTACTGAAGTAGATGGCTGGAAACCTGGCACAGGAGGTAAGGCGCGTGGGGCGGCCGAAGCGAGGTCTGGAAGATGCAGCCAGTGCATATGCGAGAAATGGTGGCCGAGCGTAGATTGCAAGAGCGGAGCTAATCTCAGCGAACAGCAGCATGAACGAACTAGAGCAGAGAGAAATCATATTTTAAAAAGACAGCAACATAATGATTGGCTAGCGATGCGACTGTGGTGGGCCACGGTTGGATGAAAATGATCAGCTGCTGACTGCTCAATTGACAGCCCTAGACATTGACTGCAAAGGTGTATGGGTGAGCATGTGAGTGAATGAAAAGAAAATAAATGGAGTTGACGTGCGAGAGAGAGTCTTCCTGACTGAACTTTCGCTAAGCTTCATAATAATTCCTCTGACGTCTCACCTGGTTCGGTGGTTGAACTATTTGATCCACTTCATCAAGATTTTTGATCAATCTTCACTGTCATTACCGAGCATGTAAAGCAAGGATAATTTTAAGTCTTAAATGTCATACTTTTTTTGAACTGAAATTAATATTCCTCTAAAGTAATCATTTAGTTGCTATGCTTGAAATGAGTCTGTTTGGTTCAAGGAGAATAGCTTTTTTTGGGATATCTACATACAAGTCTTCAGCGCAAAAAGCAACTATCTGACATCTCTGGTAAAATTGAGTTCGCTGCACTATCAGATTCAATTCAGCCCTAATTTTATGCTGCAAGACGCATCTAACTGATATAAGTTGCAATGGCTTCCAAAAGAGGGCTCTCACATTCTTGCATAACAGACAACTGTGAAAACTGTGTTACAAAACACAGCTATATGAACATTTCAAAATGGCTGCCTCCAGGGGAAAGGTCTGGCTCAGGTACGATGAGGTTATGAGCAATCTGCTTGGTGATGAGAATGATACAGACGCAGGTAGTGCTGTTGATGATGCAGATGATCCCTGCAATGAACCTGACAGGGATGGTAGGTTTTAATGAAAAGGTCAATTTAAAAATGCTAGATTTAAGCTACATGAAGTACACTACTCAATACATGAGTAGGCCTACCTGAAATGAGGCTATGACACAGTAACTTGATTCTGTGATATGTCAGTGGCTAAAGCTAGATCACCTGCTTCTGCCATTTGTAGTTTTCAGTCCCTTCAGGAATTTGCGATGTCGCAATCCAACTATTAATGCAAATTCAACCAATAGATTTTGTGCGGCCTTGCAATTTTGTCCTCAAAACATTTCATTTTTCATTGCAACTTTTTTTTTGGTTATTGTTGTGATTAACTTTTATTCACTTGTTACCTTGACAAATTGCTTTATATGTTTTGCTGATTTTAAACTGATATTATAGTGAAATAAAAACTTATTCCTTGATTTTCTCAAAGCATGCAAAATGCCCGATAGTGCCCTGTGCATTTAGCCCTTCATATATTGAACAGGCAGAACAGGAATTATCAAATGCCCCATTTTTAATTTGCTAATGAGGACTGCATAAGAATTTTGCTTTACCAAATAACCAATTTAAGGTGGGAAATGATAGTAGTATTAGTTATGATACTACTTAAGATAGGATCATTGAAATAGTTCTGGCTTCCAAAGTTGTCACCATATTTATATTGTAAGACAGGTTGATCTTTCTCAGGATATTAAGTTTAGCAGTGAGCTGGCTTAAAGTATAAGACAACAGATATTGAAATAATATTCTGGAGTATGACTAGGAGTTTTGCAACTGACCAGTTTTGATTTCCCCACTTACCCGGGATCAGAGTTGTTATAGCAAGCTAAGTCGAGTGTGTTGCTATTTTGGCTGCTTGCGGCTGCTTGCTTGACGTAAATTAGGCCTGACCGCTTTTCAGTGTGGGAAGCAGGCATATCACCACGGCTCGTCAAGGTGCAAATGACAGCCCCCCGTTTGCTCAAGTAAAAATGAAACTGTGCTTACGACCAGAAGCAGGAAATTTTGATGCAGAGTTACTCTTGACCTTTTTCCAATTCCGAATTGAATAAAAAGCTAAGTACTGAAACATTGCCAGTTTTGATGGCAACATAATAGCAACAAGCAGAATTGTTCAGCTAAATTGTATGGATGGCAATGATTGAATATTTGACTAAAAACTACCGAAGTAGCTCTTTAGTTTTTTTTTTGGAATCAGCATTGAATGCAATATATACCTTCCTGCTTTTAGAATAGTCAGTTTTTCAAACGTAAATCTGTACTGATTCATGAACATGTCAAGCACACAATACTACTAAATAAACATAAATTGCCCTGTTATCCCACGTTATCCATCTTTGAGGCTATTGAGCAAATGATTAGTTGTCAGATTGCTAATCATGCAAAGTGAATGGGATTAGGTTGACTGTAATATTGCCACAAAAGTTGTGGATTGTGCCTTCCTTAATATATTTGTTCAGACATCTTTTCTACTAGATCACTTTGGATTTACATTATTTGTCATTTTCGTGTGGCCAAACAAGGATGTGCCACAAAGGACATGGTGCAGGTCTTTTCTGACTGGGTAAGTCTATAACATAGTGTCGTGGGAGAGTGGATTTATTTCGGTTTTATACACTCTGACAATGTTTTTTCTGCAGGCATGGTCAAAACGTGCTTTCATTTCTCTGAGTTTAACTTATTTCTTATTTTTATGAATCGTCGGTATGTTAACGACGTTATTTCTGCTACCTGGCTAATTGGCATTCCCCTTGGACGCAGAGTGTCCTGCACAGGTGCCTGATTACCTGGATGATTCGATTGCTGATCTGTTACACCTGTGGGAAGTCTATTTAAACGTTGCTAACAGGGCTGCTCACTGCTTCAGAGTCATCTATACTCTCGGCCGGGAACAGTCAGGTGTTTAGTCTGGGATACGCGAATCATTCGCAGCGTAGTTTTCTAGACGGTGTTCTGACAGATATTCTTCAGTTTTTAGCGGACGCTTGGTTAAGTCCGTCTTCGGTTTAGTGCAGGAGTTCGGCAGTTTCTACACGCTTGCTGCAGAGTGGGAAACTTCAGTTTCGTTTCTTTCTTTTGTTCTAACGCAGTAGTTCCTATGCTTCGGTAACTACTGGAGTTATTCTTATGTTATTTCGTAACCTAGTTAGGAGGATTCTGTTTTGCCATTCACAGTGGATATTTCACTCCTGCTACCGTTACCAGTTAGTCTCTCAGGAGATCTTTGTGGCTAGTTCGCTAGCTTATTGACTGAACTAAGTGTGCGCTTGAGATTCTCTCGCTTCCACTCCCTTTACACATAGTAGGAAATATAGACGGGAACCAAAGGCAAACTTTAACTAACAATTCATTTGATAAGAAAAAAAAATCTCCAAAAACAATTCCTCTACACTTTGAAAACCATAAATTCTCCTTTTTGTACTTCAGATCATATGTTGTATTCCTTCACTTTTAATCAAATATCAAATAAAAAATTATGCAATAAGCATTATGTGAAGTTGCGTAATGTACTCTTCTTTTTTTTTAACAAAAAATAAGAATGAAAAAACATTTTTTAAACCATGGAAATGCCAAGAAAATATAAAATTGCATGTAACCATGCAGAAAGAAAACAATTGATAAAAGGCAGAATAGTGTAAAACAAAGTCATGCTTAAATTGTCGAATTACTGATTCCCATTTCCAACCAAGCCAGATGCATTACTCACAAAGAAGCACAGGGCATGGAGAAGTTTACACCTTTCAGTTTTCACTTTCAGGGGAAAGGGCCCAGTAAATGGAGCTTAGCGTCCCCACGGTGGCAATTGACTGTGAAATGAATCCGCTAAGAGTTACAAAGGCTGTTGGAGTCTGTATTTATTGCCACATTAGCTGTCTGTTCTATGAAGTAAAAAATAAATAAATTGGAGTCCTCCATTCTTGGAGACTGAAGGACAGCCGTCATCATATTTCTCCAGTGTATTCATCATTGTCCAATTTGGCAATCTTTTTTTTTTTATTGCTTTTATTTTTTATTCATGTTTTTTTTTCCTCCATGCTTCCTGAATTCATTAAAGGGCTCACTGTTTCAGGATTATTTAATCAAGGAGTAAGATCAAAACAAAGGATTGTCGTATTCCGACACATGCTACGAGTAATAATGAAATAGAGAACAAAATATTACCATTCTGCATTGAATATTAGAAATATTGTTTCCTGAACTTAAATAAGTATTTATCTGATAAAAATAATTGAATTGAATAAAGCTGGAATGAGCTTCAGAAAAGGAACCAGTGGCAGGTCCAGAGAAAAAGCTTTTATGCACTTTAATATTGGTACTGTGCTACATTTGGCACAAAGAGAAACATAGGAACTGAAGAGGGTTTAGGCAGATGAGTGGTCAGGGCCAGTCTGGGTCAGGCAATGAGCAAAAGGAAATTCAAGGAGATAAGCTGTGGTCAGAGACAGGTACAGTGCGAGGGTTCAGGGCACATAGGGCAGTCCCCAATGTCAAATAACTTTGTTTGGAAGGACTGACCAACTAGGCGCATTTAACTAAGCTTTACAGTTAACGTACATGTAACTTTGTTACAAACTGATTGTAAAATTACAGTTAAAATAACTGAAACAAAGTTGCCAGTTTATCACAGTGCAACTTCAGTACTGGTTTCATCACTGTTGTGAAATAAATGTTTAATTTGATGTTGAAACAATAGTTGTTTTAAACGGTGCTGCTTTTAGACGTTTAAAATATGTCCAATGGGTCTTTGAAGGGGACCTGTTATGCTAACCCTAATACAACTAATTCCAAAATAGTTTTGACAGTGTCAATTGAGAATAAAATCAAATTGCAATGACTTTCAAATCACACCAGCAAGTTGTATTTTATTCACAATGGAACAGAGATAACATAGTAAATGTTGACACTGAGAAATTTCAAAAATTTTATCCACAAAATGAGCTCATTACTTTTGATGGCTGCTACAGGTCTCAAAGTTGAAATGGGGGCCTGTTTACCATGGTGAAGCATCCCTTCTTTTTAATACGGAGTGGAGGCATCTTGGCATTGAGTAGACAAGATTTTTGAGTTTAGCCATTGGAATTTGATCCCACTCCTGTTGAATACAGGCTTCCAGCTGCTGAAGAGTTTTGGGTCTCCTTTAACGGACTTTTCATTTAATTATGCGCCAAATGTTCTCAATCGGTGAAAGATCAGGACTGCAGGCAGGCCAGTTCAGCACATGGACTCTTCTACTACGAAGCCATGCTGTTATAATAGCTGCAGTATGTGGTTTTGCATTGTCCTGCTGAGATACACAAGGGCTTCTTTGGAATAGATGTTGTCTGGAGGGGAGCATATGTTGCTTAAAAACCTTTATATACCTTTCAGCATTCATGGTGCTTCTTAAAATGTGCAAGTGTCCCACACCATATGCACTAATGCATCCCCATACCATCAGAGATGTTGGCTTTTGAACTGAACCCTGATAACAGGAAGGGTGGTCTTTCTCCTTCTTTAACTCAGAGGACACAACACCCATGATTTCCAACAAGAATGGAAAAATTGTCTGACCACAGGACACTTTGCCACTTTGCCACAGTCCATTTTGAATGAGCCTTGGCCCCAGGAAAACGGCAGCGCTTCTGGATCATGCTCAACAATGGCCTCCTTACTGCATGATAGAGTTTTAGGTGGCATCTGTGGATGACACGGCTGACTCTGTTTACAGATGGTGGTTTCTTTAAGTATTCCTATTTTGTAATTGGGGTTGTGCATACAAGTAATGTTGGTTGTCCATAATCAACCTCTGTTAAGTTTCTAAACATAAGGTGCAGGGGTTTTGCCGCAAACCGCGAACGTGACTTCCTGATTTCCTCTCTGAACAGCTCGTCCTGACTATTCCAGCAGGCACAAACAACCGCAGATCATATTACGCCTAAGTAGCATCTACACTTTCGGAAATATAAAAGAAGAAGAAGAACAACCGTGGATCATCTGAGGTGCAGTTTTGTCAGTATATCTCCCAAAGCTGCTTGTCCGTTTCTTGTTTTTGTTTTTGGATGCGAAAAAAAAGCACAACTACTTTCTTCTCCAAAAGACGATGCCACCAGAAATCAGTGGGTAGCTTTTTTGTTTGCTGGCGGCAAACAGCCATACTAAAAGGAAATGCTAGCTGTTTGTGCTCGGCATTTCACCGGAAACAGCTTCGTCAATAAAGGATAATTCAATGTTAGATATGAGTCTCAGCTGCTTCTCAAACCTGAAGCAGTTGCATCGATCAAGCGCTCACAGCCACTCTCTGTCATTATGATGAGTGCTCAGTTACTACCGTATGTTACACTTAACAAAAATATAAATGCCCCATTTGACACTTTTAAACTTTAATTAGTATTAAGGGTTTTACAGTATATTAAGTCATACACAATTCATTTTATTGCAACAATCAATATGCAAGAGATTAATGTTCATTAAAGCAAGATAGTAGTGAATGGCAATTGGGGATACCCATAGACATGGTTGGGATCACGATGAGAACAATGGGCCTGTCGGTTCTCTTTTCTCAGGTGGTTCCAGACTGTTTGAGGCGTGATACGTCTGTTGTGCAGACCAATATCGGATTCAGCATCAAACAAGTACAGTCTTACAGCAATACATGCCGTGAAGAGCTGTCCTGAAATATCTGCCGTTTTGGTTTCCTGGTTTTTCGGGTCTGCACCCTCCCTCAGAATCTAAGCTGCCAGGTAGTCAATCAGAGCAGCGCCTCATTAGCATAGCCTCCCCACCCATTTCAAAACGGCTTGTGTTTTAGACCAGCACAGAGGGGGTGAGAGAAGAGGTCTCACTCAACCTGGATGCATTTTTTTTTTTTTTTTTTGGTAACCACTTCTCATATTTGTAGCACATAATTTGGCCAATTGGTCACTATGGCAACCAAAATCAATAGTTGTCATCAGTGAAGTATAACATCGGTCAATTCCAAATATCAAAGTAGTCTGTCAAAAATTACAGCCTGCACAGCGTCCACACGGAAGTGTCTCTAAAGACCCGTACGAGGCGCCAGCGGAGACGACAACCATGAATCCACAGTATCTGCCCGACTTCCTCGAGCGGCTACAATTAACAATCTCTAGGTCTAACCAATAGCCAATTGTTAGTGCTTAGGGTCTGTTTTAGCATTGAAAAGATTTAGGGGGAAACATCACTGAACTAAACAGTCTACCATTGTGATTTTTGACTGCCTGCTACTGAGGCTTCGTGTAGCAGACTTTTTCTCGCAGCCTCAGCTACCATGGGTTCACGGAGAAATTGCACAGTCTCACTCCAGAATGCTGATTGTGGAACTTTATTTCCCTGCGCAAAATAAAGTTGCAGACCGTTTGGTGCGTTCTAAGAAACAGCATCTCATGCAATCTGCTATATAGGCACGAAGTTAGGATCAATGACGCTTAAAAGTTGGGCAGACCACTGACTCAATCTTCTACTTAATGTCAAAATTGCCTCACGATAACATAAATATCCCTTCATTAATGATTTGCGCTAACAGTAGTAGTTATGCCCGAGAGCATGAATGCCCATCTCGCGTCTGCAATCGCCTGGGAACGTCTGAGCAAAAGACCACGGATTCCCTATTTTTTTTAAGAGGCGTTGCACTAATTCTGGTCCCACTTGCAACTACTCAGAGGGTACCTTTGATGAATCAGTTCTGCTTCGTCACCGTATAAATTTTGATGGAGTTCACCGTTCGCGGTGTGAAAATGTGACAACCTTTATCAGGGCTACATTCGCAACAAGTTAACAATCAGTGTTCTCAGTGATTCTTTGGTAGATTTGCATGCATGTTAAAGGGTGCAAACAAAAAACTAATTGCAACAACAACTGCATAACGAACTGACAAGCCTTGATATCCCAGAGACTGAAAAAGTTTTAAGTAGTGCATCAAATAAACTAGGCAGAGGAACAAACTGGAGAGGCAGGTTAACAGGAATGTGGTCCCAACCTCCCAACCTTGGAGACCAGTAATAAGTATGGAAGCCCATGATGGACAATATTCAAATGCAAAAAGCAAAACAGCACCCCCAGCCTATTGCATTTACATTTACATGTCAACACGCTCTTTTACGGGCAACATAAAAATCCGAATGCTACTTTCTGACTATATTAAAAATGATATAGAAAACGGCATTCAACATTTACAGGGCTTCCATTAGCTTTCCTTTCTCAGGGGTCCCAAAACCCATGAGTTCCTTTTTATGGGGGTCCTGATCCAGATTTGGGGGTCCCTGGCTCTTGCTCAACAGGTTGTGCACATCCCAACCTTTGCCACGATCAGAAGATGTTGGTAGTGCAGTCATTCAGTTTATCTCCTACAGCTGGGTCTACAGTATTCTGAACAAACTCTGTGATTGTTGGTCCAAACAATGAAATAACAGTTCCGAGTTGTTCGAAGCACTTCCTTGTCAGATCGTTACTGTCCTTGCTACCTGTGCCACGCTTCTCTTGCCTTGTATCATTGTGATTATCTTTTCTGACTGGACCATCCTAGACCTCGAGCTTTGCCTTCTCCCTGTACTTTGCCGCATTCTTGTTTATTGACCCATTTTTGTCTGACTACGATTTTTGTGATTGATGCCCTGTTTACAGTTCTGGATTAATCATTGCTTCAATAGCATCTCAATGATGAAATGACAACTGACATAATTTCAACCATATTTCTACATTGAAGGTCGGTCTTGTGCCAGCTGGGATACTAGCTGGCAAATTATCATATTGATTTGAATAAATCAATTTGAAATTCGGTTAGGCGGAACAATATTTCCTTGCAGAAGTTTTTCGTGTCGATGCAATTCTCTCCCCAACCGCAAGCACATGCAGATTGGTTTCATCGGAGTTGGAAGGGTTTGCGTCAGAAATTTTTAGATTAGAAGCATGTAGTGCGTGCATTATTTTGATAGCAACAGGAGTACTGATTTGACTGGCTACAATTCTGTGTCCATACCACCACGTTATTGTTGAGGATTATTAGACATCTTGTAGCCAACCTAGATGTAATTCCATCTTGTTGTTCTCTTGGGAGAGGGGGAGTGCAGTTTTTGTCAAATAGTAGAGCGTTCTTTTCAGCGCACTTTTTCTCTGGATCCGTTGCATCACGCTCAAGGGCGGCAGCTTCTGCCATTCTCAACTGTACCCCTCCAAGCATCTGTGACTATGATGTGGTCTGGGTTCGTTTGGTGCCTCCTCAATTCACTATTTTGCAAATTACATGACCCTGGAGACACGAACACATTCTGCTTCCCAATATCTGTGCACCAGTTGCAAAGCCAAATTTTCCTTCCCACATACGTTTTTTTTTTTTTAAGCCATGAATATTTGAATCGCCACTCTTCGCGCCAGCAGCTATGCTTATGAGCCCCGCTGATTTGGGGCTTGATATCTCTTGCGATTGGGAAGTACCAGCAGTAACATCATCCTACTGCTTCTGCCTTTTCTCCCTACTACTTTTTTGAAAAAAGTTGGTGATTTGGCGTTTGGCTTTACTTTAGACAGTGGTATTTTTTGCGAGACAAAGCAAAGGCCAGACGACACTTAGTGCAGACGATTCAGATTAGGCTCATACATACTAACATTCAGTACAAATGGGAAGTATTCATGGCATAAACAACTTAATACACACCGATCTCTGTGATTGGTCCGTAGTTATTTTTATATGTTCGGGAATGGAATGACCATGGAGTGCTGAGTGGTATAAAAGATCACACATTCTGCTGCGTTAAGGGTAGCTTGGCATTATTTTGATGAACCTGGGAAAATGTAAAATTCTACTGAGAGTGGGTATTGCATTTTCATCTACAGAGAAGTCGTGCGTCCCTGAAACTCACAGGCATGATTCACTGTGCGTCCTGCGTGATTTTCGTGCGAGGTCTTGGGTAATCGCGAGCCCTGCATTTTGTAATTTGCAAAGACTTAACTTGCTCTACTGAGGACAATATTCAAATGCAATAAGATAAACAGCTCTACCAGTTTATTGTATTTACATATACATGTCATACACTGTTTTTGGGTCAACATGATAATGAAAATGCTGTTTTCTATTCACTTGGAAATAATGATATAATAATGATACTGACATTTGACATTTCATTTTCAAAGACTTATCCTGCAATATAAGGGACGATATTCAAATGCAGAAACGGTAACAGAGCCTCCCAGTCCATAACATTTTCAAATACATGTCACAGTGCTCTTTTTGGGACACAATGAAAATTAAAATGCAATCGGTCTGTGTCTCATTAAGGCGGGTTTCCGCTAGGACATTACTCTTTAGGATCTCGAAAGGAAACTATTTTCCTCATTTGCATGCCAACCAATCAGCTTCTGGGTAGCGCTTGTACACGCGGAGGCTTACTGATAAAACATATCAGCCTAGACAGCCTCATGCCATTGTGTGCCATTGCGCATCAGGCTACGTTGCACTTCGAATGTGACCATCTTGGCAGCTAGTATGCTAGCTAAGGTTGACTAAGGAAAATATTTGTAAATGATCATCACATTAAAGTGATATGATTTGATTTTTGCCCCAACTCTATGAACTGAGCTAGCTGTAATATGCATGAACTTATCCTAGGCTTCGCAGCAGTGTTGTGCAACTGCAACCCAAGTGTGCTTGCAGATTTCAGAGACGTTAGCTCGCTCGATAGTGAGTCTAAAAGCAATCGCTTTGGTACAGCTAGCTAGCTATGATGCCTACTGGACAGTGGCGGCCTGTCGGCAGAAGTGCAGGGCCTGCAATAACCTCGCCTTTCACTACCTAATGACCTACACCTCTCACAGTTTACCTCTCCCAATTAGCAACAGTTGCTTAGACTGATAGGTAGAACCGACGAGAGTCTCATTTATTTTTGAAAGCCTTGTTATACATCGCTCTACAAAATTATACAGTTTTCTTCTGCACATCAATTACTATGAAAAATATTGATTGTTAAACAAGCAAACTTGATCGCAAACAGTTTTAGAGCTATTATGCGGGAAAGGGTGATGTTACTGAAGGCCTTCCTGACATCTGACGACACGCCACTGCTTCTGGAGAAGCTCTTACAGCCCTGATTTGTCACTTTAAATGCCATCTAGCACACGCGACCTCTTTCACCATTGATAAGCAGCTTTTTTTCCCAAAAGAACAAACTGTGACAGTTCAGCCTGAGACATATTATTTAATAGCTAGTTCAAGCAGCATTATCCTTCCATGCGTGCTATAGCATATTACATTACTCCAGATAAAACGCTGCTGTCTATCCACCCTGTTGACGCTAGTTAGGGGAAATTTTTGTCATCATTTTAATACCTAATTGCTGTGATCCGATTTTTGCCTTAGCTTCACAAGCTAGCTAGCTGACAGCGATTGCTCTTGTGCTTGCCGATTGTTCTTGAGCTACCCAGATAATGAGCTATCCATTTAAATCTTCCAGAAATCTGATAGTACTGTTGGGATGTACAGAAGTGCTGCCAAACATATCATGGCACATATCAAAGAAGTTCATATTACAGCAGGTTAAGTTAGCAAGTTAGGAACATCGTTTTCAGCCAATTAGTCATCAAAACTTCTCCCATTGCTATTTGACTTGGGAATCGCGATTAAACTAGGAACAGCGGCAGCCTGACTGCTGGCCGTTTATCGGCCAGTTCGGTATGATGCATACATTGTGCAAGTTTCAGGAGAGGCGAACTTGCAACTCGGCAAGCACAAGAGCAATCGCTGTCAGCTTTGGAGAATGATTGCGTATTGTACGATCATAAAGGTAACAAAAATTACTGAAGAAGATGAACTTCTAAACTAGAGGAAATAAAATGACTATTTGCTTCAAGACATTAGTATAGTGTGTCCCCCAACTCACCAATCCACCAACTCTGCTAGACACTAAATAAGGTTATATACACCACGGGACATACAGGGTAGCTGGGCATACAAATGGATTACACCTGGAAAGGGGAGGCACGCCAAAGCAATTCAGCTGACAATGCCCCTAAAAGACACACAGGTTGCTGGAAAGGAGGAGAACATTGAAGAGAAACACAACATGGTGGCTATGTCATGGACCCCAGACATCGGTAAAGTGCGTAGGCTCTCCTCTATCCCCGGCAGGTGCTACAAACCAGGAGTTGAGCAGAGGTAACTGCCATTCCGCTCGCCTCTGTTTGGAATAAAGGTGGCTGGCATCTCAAACAACACTTGAAAGGTCCCATGCCCAGACCGGCAATGGGAAGGAAATAGTGAACCAGTTTTACCTAGGGAATATGATGGGACCACCTGGCCGGGTTATCTTCCATCAGGCAGTGCAGAGCCTGGCCCTGTGCCTGTTGAAGCTTTCCCACCTGGCCATTGGTCTCTGGGGGGAATCCCAAAGACAGGTGGGGAGTGCCGCCTGCCAGGGTGCAGCAGACCATCCAGAGGAGACTGGGAAACTGAGACGAACCACATGGTGCGATGAGCTCGGCAGTTTCCTTAGCCATGGGCAGCATTACCAATGATGGAAATTGGGCTGCCATTGAGAAACAGTCCATGACAGTGAGGATTACCATGAACCCATCAAACAAAATAATGAAATCCATGGTGATACTAGCCCACGATTTTTTGGGAATCCCCAAGGGCTAGTGCAGACTGCAGGGGCAATATCAGTGGAGTATGCTATAAGCTCCTCTGATTTGATTGGCAACCAAACTGAAAGGCCTCTAGGTGCACCCCAAACATAAGTCGTGAGGGGCTTTTTAAAATTGTATTTATTGTTCGATGATGATGATTATTTTAGGGCTATATTGTGTCATCAGTCATACTTTTCTAAGCACATGTACCATACAGCTCACATCAAAACAGGAAAAATTGCGAGAACTCTCCCTAACTTACCGCTGTCTTGCTGTCTTAGTCTGGCAGTAGAGTAGCAATACAAACTTGTTAGTCCTGACCCCATGTGGTTTCCTATTCGCTGTGGGGCGAATAGCCACTTCCAAAAACATAACATGCACATTCAGTTTAAAACTTGTGAGAAACCGCATTATAGTGCTTGTGAATGCACGAAATTTGCTTTTGAAGACGTGTCACACTGGGTTTAAAGTGCTTGAAAGTCTGAAAATAAGATACTGAAACAAGACCTATATCATTCTGTTGGTCTTAGTGAGCAGATAAAGAAAATGCAAAAACAAAAAAAATCTTTTGGGAATTTTTGGAGAAAATTCACTTTTTTTATCGGTACCCAACTTGAAATATTCAAATTGACATTAAAGGGTTAAAAAACTTCTGCGCTTCGGTGATTTATTTCTGAAAGTCTCCTCTGCAGGGTTGTCAATCAGAAGAATGTGAAAAATAAGATGTTCTATCTAGCTAAATGTAATGCTTAGACATGTGCGCTACTGTACTCTTTGACGGCTTGCTTTAAGCGCAAACCATATAGTTAGTTGTTGCTATCCTTTATCTGATGCCTCTCTCAGAATGTTGAGAAGTCAGCGTGAACTGTTTTGAAAGCTTGCTCAGAATATCTAGCCAATCCACAACCATGGCACTTACAGAACTCATGCAAATTGTCTCTGATGATGTGGAATTTGAGTGTGATCGAGATGGCAAGTTTCGTGTAGGCCTTGCAAAAGTCGGCAACATGGTCTTCCCATCAACTGTTTAGACTTTGTCCGAAGCAGGAAGTGACCATCTTTCCCATTGCTTCAAATGCATTTGCGAAGGGTGTGGCTGGATAGCTTGCGGGTGTTTTCGTCATTTAACTTATGAGCTGGACTAAGACATCAGTTCTGCATCGTAAGGTGAAGCATTTGTTTCCCTCAAACTGTTGATGGTATTCTTCCTTCACCAGATGTAGCTTCCTTAGCCACTGGATTGCTTCTGGGTATCTTGTTTCCAAATCCACAAACAGTTTGCGCTGACTTATCAACATTGGTAGTGTGGGGTTGGTTAGTTTTCACCATTTACAGTGACTGCGTGTGAAAGCATCCCCTGCTGGGAGATGCTTACTGTCCTCTCAGCCAACCATGACATTCTTCAGCACACGCTTGACCACCTGTGATGTGTATTCTGGAAGGATTTCATGACTGGTTTCTATATTTATAAATGCTTTGTAACCCTGCACCGTGCTTTCTCAGACAACCCATCACATTTCTACTGTCATGTTGCGCTGAAGTTCTCCTGACCTTACCGTGATAGAATTCCGTTTTGATTTGATCTGTACTGTAGGAATCAAATCACATACTATTCACATATACCCTCATACCTGTTGGCAACTTAGTCTTTAGTCAGTAATGCACGCATGTCTTTGGACTGTTGAAGGAAACAGGTGTACCCAGAGTAAAACCATGGAAATATACGGTGTGTTAGAAATCGCTGAATTGTATGTTTGTTTTTAGTATGTTTTTGTAATTTTTATTGCCATTTATTTATTTATTTATCATATTTATTCGTTAAGAGTATGTATGTTTCTGCACGATCGCGATGTCCTGAGTCTTGAACGTTTTCCTTTCATTTCCATCTTGTGGTATCTTGTCAGTCTTCACACTCTCTTCCCTGTAATTCGGTGAGGTAATTCCCCTTCCTTCCCTCTGGCTGTTCTCATTGGCTATCCGCACCGGAGAATAGTTAGCGAGGCACGGGTGATTAGTTACATCAGAGTTAGGACTCCACCTGCTTCTTCTCGCTTTCCTATCACCGTCCTTGCTTTTCTAATTCCGCCTTCCTCGACAGCTGTTCTGCATTCTAGCTGGGATCTCACCAGATTAGTGTGTTTAAAAAGACACATTTTTTCGGCAGCTCCTTGTCGACTCGTTTCTTCCCATAGCTCGCTTTGGTTAAGTCTCGTTTCTGCGCTTTCTTGGTTTTGATTGTTGATTGCTCGTTTCTTGTTATATCTCTCGTAAGTCTTGTTATAGATTGTTTGTATTACGTTGGTTGATTGCTGGCTGATTGATTAGTCCTCTGTTCTTCCTTATTCCCATTTTGTACCCAACTGTTTAGTTTCTCCTGTGTTATTCCCTTATCCCATCCAACTCCTTTTTCCTTCCCCTTCCATTTCCCTTAGCTCAGCCCCTTTGTTACTGTCTTTGTGCGGATTGAATCTCTGGTTACCAAATTATATCTGCTTGTCCCCTGACTCTGATTCTGACTATTCTGCATTACCCTGTTTGCCTGGCTATCGATCTGTTTCAGTTTTTGACCATGAGCTGTATTAATCCTAATAAATGCCCTGCCGATGCTGAACTGCATTTGGAGTCTAAACCCGTTCCTTTCACGGTGGGCATGCAAACTACACGCAGAACGGCCCTGGGCCAGATTTGAACCTGCAAACGTCAAGCTGTGAGGTTACAGTATTACACATTGGCCATGCTGCATATGTATTAAAATTTAAGGCTTCATATTCTTTAAATATTCATTCGAATTTACAAATACTCATTACATATCAAGTCTGGTGAGGGGTAACCAAACTGCAGGGACCCCACCATCCCCATCCCCATCCCCTGCGTTGTTCCCCCTGCTGAAAACACATGGTTTAATTATCTGGCGATGATGCAAAGACAGATGATTCTGCTACTGGCTTGCAAAGATTAATGGATTTGAAAGGCCCATTTGATTCTCTTTCACCAGCTGTGACGGACGCTTCCTTCACGAAGTTGGTTGCACAACAGGTTCGATATTGCCAGCATGCAAGAACCACCTGGAGGGTTAACAACCATTTTTTTTTTCTCTCTCAGACACTACCAGCTTGCTCATCGACCACCAAAATTGACTCAACAGACTGTGCTGGGGGAAAAAAGGTCAAAATAAAAAGCAAAGTACAGATGTTTAAAATAATACGCAGCATGCAATCCAACTTCATTATGCTGAAAAAAGAATATGGCATAAGGGAGAGGTCCATGTCTCTCATTGCCTGTCTATTCTGTGCAGGGCTCTAAACCCTTCAACCAGGATATACTGACTAAGGATATTTACCTATGTGAATATTACAAAATCTTTAATTTATGCAGAAACCATGGTAAATTTCATATTTGTATATTCTACCTATAGAAAAAAACATACAGTAGGGTATAGTTTATAAAAGTTTGAAGAAGTTATTTCACTTCAAGTTCTTCTGAATCCATTGTTTGATTCACCCCTTGTAACGTCTTTTAAAGTGTTGTCACCATTTGGTTTAGTATTAGAATGTGGTAATTCAATCTCTATTACAAATCATTTTTTGTTTAAATCCAGCACAATGACAGTTTAGCAGGGGGCAGAGAGAGCCTGTTTAAGGACTGATTCTGAAAGGAAGGGTGACCTAAGTCCAAAGGAAAACTAGGCTTATGCCGTCGGAGGCGACGGCTGGGGGTATATCCCCGAACGCCCCCAATCATCCAATTCCCCAATCCTTGAATAAACCTTGAATAGACTTTCATTTGGACTTAATTTAAAGTCAATCAGTCAAATTGGTTCTGAAGATATGGCCAAAATGGTAATTTTCCGTCACAAAGCGCCACCTGGTGGCAAAATATTGAACCATACAGGTATGATGTCATCATGTGACACGTTGTGAGGTCATGACCTTGCATTTGCATATAGTTTCATGTCAATTGGAGAAATAGTTCCAAAGATATAGCAAAAATGGTGAATTTTATGTGACAAAGCTCCATCCTGTGTCTCAATTTTGAACCAAACAGGTATAATGTCATCATGGGACACATCCTCAGGTCATGACCTTTCATTTGAGATCAATCGGACAAATATTTCCAGAGATATGATAAAAACAGTGATTTTTCCAGTTTTTGGCCCCTGGTGGCCAATCTAGAAATAGTAAATTATCCAAAATTGAATCAGTTCTTCTTCTTTATGATACTTACTTATATGCAAAAGTTGGAATTTCTAATTGAAATATTACTGCAGTCATCGCGTTAACACTGAAATCAGCTTTTTGCCCCTGGTGGCCAATCTGGACATCGTAAATTGTCCAAAATCGAATCAATTCCTCCTCTATATGATACTTATGTGCAAAATTTGGAATTTGTAATTGAAATATTACTGGAGTTATCACGTGAACACGGAGTGCGGCGGCGGCGGTGGCTGGACCAAAAACAAAATATTAATGAATAGCTTAATTAGACCAATATCTGCAGGAAGCCTTTTCATTTTTCGAATCAGGTTTGCTTGTTTGTGAGCCCTTATTTAACTTTTTGTCATGGTTTTGGTTTTTGGTCATGTTTATGTTCTGGTTTTGTGTTCATGATTATTGTCTTTTATTTATTCTTTTTGATTACTGTAACTTTCAGGTTTTTGGTTTATTCCATGTCTCAGTTCCATTGCACTTGTCTCCGCTGTGTTGTGATCTAGTTGGTTCCGTCCGTCTTCCCTGTCTGCGTGCTCACTGACTTCGGGTGATTTAAATGAAGTCTGGTGTTTAAAATATTCCTTCGTGTCTCATTTTCTTCCTTCACACTTCTGTTCTGATTACAAACAAGACTAACATCTGTATTTTGTATTATAGTCTAGTAACACAACTGACCATGTGTATATATTTGATTACTAATGAGCACTCTAGTTTAAGTTGTAAAGCTGTATCGCTACTGATAGACTAATTACCTCTCCGCAATCTCCCTGTTCTATTCTCCGCCCCTTGTCTATCGCTTTCCTCTCCCTGAGCTTCAGCGAGAATCTCTCGCCAATTTTCGTGGTTAGGGTTTCCCTCATGTGATTCTCCCGATGTCATTAGCCTCATTCCCCACAGCCGATCCCGGTATCGCATATGACCTTTCCTATGTGTATATTAGGAGTCTTTACACTCACAGCTCTTGTCAGAACGTTGATCAATATTTCTTTGTACAGAGCGCCTCGTAAGCCATTGATTATTGATTCGCTTCTACTGGATAGTCCGACCTTGATTCTTGCCATTGCCCTTTTTGTACTGTTTTTGTCTTTCTGGATTTCGACCTATTTTTGTATGAACATGAGTTTTGTGTTTGGAAGCCCTTTGTATGACCATTGGCTTTGCCCATCGACTCACCGCAGCAAAATACCTACAACGCCGCGGTAATTAAGTGGCAATATAGTCATATTACACATCAAAAGAAACAGGAGAGCCTCTGCTACAAGCAGATATAAGTCATTTTTACATACACCAAGCACAACTCAAACGCCAAGCATATTAATGTTCAAATTTCAAAATCCGAGTAGCGTCAGAAAATCAACCCTCTCTCCACATTTCCATGACTCCCTCTCTGATACTTCATGCTACACAAACAGAGATATACTCTATTCATTTTGGGTATGTCATTTTCAAACAGAAACCTAAAAAAGAGGCTGGGGCTTAAGAGGTTAAGGTTAGTCACATCTTTTTTTCAAGAGTGCCCTGGAGAGTAAAAGTATTTTAACTGTGGGAGAAAAATGGAGTTGCTGGAGGAAACCAATGGGCAAACATTGGTGGAACTTTGAAAACTTCAAACAGAAAGGGTGCGAGCAGGAAAATGACTCCAAGTGAGAATGTCTTCCTTGCGAGGCATCGGTGCTAACTGCCATTCTGCTACGCAACTCAAAAAGAGAATGGACGTTTCATACGTCATCCGTATACTCACTACAACGTCTGTGCAAAGAAAGGTAATCTAACAAAAAGCGCCAGCTACAGAAAGTGATGACTTCCAGCATTTTCTGGGGACATTGAGGAGCCATTGAAGTGGTATTTAAGAGTTCATAGGCCTCACAAAAAAATTAAATAAACCAATTAATTAATCCATTGTAAGAATGAAGAAACAGGCTAAGAAAGGCACCACTGGCTCTGTGAATTGGACCGGGATTAAAATCAGTCAGATCGCAATCCTTGTAGTGAGGGAGTATGTGAGTCATGGATGGTGGGCTGAGCCAGGCATTGAAGTGCCTGTGCGCAATCAGGGAACACACTGAGTGCTCGGATGTCCAGATACGCCCACAAGGGCTGCCGCCCGCTCTTGAGCATTTCTGCTTTTAAATGCCATGGCTGTCGCTGCCTCTCTCTCTCTCTCTCTCTATCTCTCTCTCTCTCTTTATCTCTCCATCTCTCTTTACTGCTTTCTTTCTAAAGGTGGAAAAAAATGTTTCCTCAAGAGATATTACTTGAAAGTGTACGAAAGCAACCTACTTCTTCCTGTTATGCATTTTGCATTCCTGCCTTGACTCGTACTGTATGTGTGCGGCTCATCTCCCTCCTTTGCATGAGGTCTGAATTATTCTCTGATTTTGATTTGATTCCAAAGCGGTTGCTGGGAAGAAATTCTTGAGATTTAATTAAGATTACACTGCACACAGACAGGTCACGGAGTGCATAAAAACATGAGATGCTTTGTAACATATCTCATGACTGTGATCACCAGTTCAGCAACACATTTAAGGGACAGAAAACATTGCCCAACATAACTTGATAAAAAAATCTTTCATTAAAAATGTTAAACATGAAATTAGTCAGGGCTCCAGAGGTTAAATAGGTTAGATAATGGATGGAAGGGTGGATTAGAGCTTTTTGATTCTTCATTAGATCAACTACACCCAGCTGTAATGAACCTCCCTGTCCCTCCCTGGAGAAGACAAGCTGAGCTCTTTCTCCCCCTTATTTTTTCAAAAGATGAGCAAGTTTTGTGTTAGCTTTTATAGTTTTATTCATTCATTTATCTTTTAAAAAGATTAACAATTAGCAAGTAACAACAAAGTACCAAGGTATTGACATATCCACTCCCCCAGTGCCTGTGTGGGACATTTTTGCGGTGTACTTAAATTGCTAATGTCTCACAAGTACACCTGAACTGAATTGATTCATGTAAAAAGCCAATGAATTCCTGGCTGTGCACAGTGAAAATCTTCGATTCCCCAAGAACCACACGAAGAACTGTACAGTGGGAAAATTTTTATTGGGTTTAAAGTCCTAAAACTGGAGAATGTTTTATTGCAGCATCTATCACTGAGACATAAGAAAGGAGAGGGCTCTTGTTCACTGATATAATTTCATACAGGGGCCAGTGCAAATATTTCATTAGGAAGACATTGTTTATGATATCTGGGCATCAGGCTGGATATGAAATTAACTTTTTGGCCACTTCTGATGGTGGACAGCATACGATGTGCCCGCAGGCTTTCAAGGTGCAGGGAAGCAGAGAAGAAAGAATATAAAGTGTAAAAAATATAAAAATCCCTGTTTTTTTTCAGCAGACTGATTGGTAGGAGTTGGCCAATTGTAATTCTCAAAAGGCGCGCACAGTGTCTCTATGGCAACTGATTACTCGCTCTGTCAAGGCAGGATTTGTTTCGGCGGTTCTGCAGTGAGAGGTAAAACGACGCGGCAGATTTCTCTGACAGCCTAACAAAATGCAGGCTGAGCAAGGAGTAGCTAAGAAAGTACTCAATTCTGGCTTTTTCCATCACTGTTTCTGCGACACTGAGTTTGCATCCATGGAAATAAGCAATGAGATAGAGAACAGGTGACAATGAATTGACAAGAAAGTATACAGACTAAATACATTACTTGTCATTTATGGCAATGATGTACTCACAATTCAGTATAATTTGGTTTTAATTTAAATGTTCGACTATATTTAATTTCCAAATTACTGTATCTTCATTGATTTTGTTCTCATAATTGTGTTTGATATTATATTACACAAACACTGATAACTGATGATTGTTGTTGTTGTTATTATTACTATTTTTAATTGTATTATTATTAGTAGTAATCAGTAATATAGTAAAAGTAGCAGTGTAATTGTTGTTGTTATACGAGTTAGTGGTGGTGCTCTTTTTCATAGGCTTTATGAAAGGGAAATATCCGAGCAGAAGTAAGACATCAGAAAAATAGGGACATAAAAAATAATTCACATTCTTTTTATTTGCATCATGAGAGAATATTATCCACTGTGTCTCACCCTTGCCTTCAATCGGACCGTGACTATTACAGTACTTGAGATTTATAACAGCTGCTATAAGGCTCTTGCCGAAACTAAATGTTTTACAATAACTGCAGCAATACTTCTGTCCAGATGGCAAATTGTACAAAGCAGCACTACAAGGATTACTGAAGCTGTAAAAGCCCCTGCCTTCATCTGCATGCTGTTATCTGTCAGCTACTCATTTTTTTATTTATTTTTGTGTTCATTTTGCTTTACTGCATGTCGCCCCCCTTTGTTTATGCAATGTTGAAAGTTCTACATTTTGATTGGCATCATATATCATAGATAATAAATTTGAAAAATGAATTCAATCTGCCAGTTGTGAAACCGTTGGATCTGATACATGTATTACCTTCGAGAAAGTGCTAAACTATAAGTAAAATTGCTAAAGAATGGTAACAGAATAACACAGAAGTATTACTAGAATTACTATTTATAATTTGTTTCTAAAATTCTAGAGTAATCAACATGGTCGTCATGATAGGACAGTTCAGACATCCAGGACTGCGGCTTTATTCAATCTGAATCATAATTACCATATTGTCACAATACAGATGGTCAAAAATAGTCACTTTGCAGGAAATATGGCCATATGGTAACCAAATTTTGCTCATAATCTCTGCATACTGACAGAAAGAATGCATTCTTAATAAGGGCCCTGCGAGGAATTTTAGCTCAGCATCTTGGAAATACCTCTTCTGGATCCAGTGGTGTAAGAAGATTAACCTCTCTGAGGGGTCGTTATATTAAATTGCTGCTTTTATCACTGTATGTTGATGACAGGAGTTTTTTTTTTTTTTACTTCAAAATCTGTTTTACCATGAATTAAAAAAGGAACCGACCATGGTAAAATTGTTTTTTTTTTTTTTTAATTCTTGCAGTTCCCTGTTTAAAAGGGTAATAAATTGTACAGAATATGCACTGCGATGTGGCACACATATCCCGACAAGGAGTTATGAGCTGGGATGTCATATTTCAAATTGTACATAATGAAATAAGGCCACTTTGTTCTGCACACTTTCAGAGAAACCTGATGAGCAGGACGGGTGCCATGTAAAAGATGCTAACGGCCAAGGGGGTAGGAAATTGCCAATCCTCCTGTTTGCCAATGAATACCTAACTCATTCCTGTCTTTGTGAATTCCACTTGGTCTGATGATAATCTAATTTACACATTTCCGTGTATGAGAATACAAAAGCATGTATGTAGTTCCGTGGGCAGGTGGGGTTGCGTGATACACTCCACACATCCTTTGAAGTAATGTCACCATAACCAATAGAAATGTGGCACAGTGGTTAGCACTACTGCCTCACAGCAAGAAGGTTGTGGGTTCGAATCTGGCCTGGGGCCTTTCTGTGTGGAGTTTGCATGTTCTCCCCGTGTTCGCGTAGGTTTTCTCCGGGTACTCCGGTTTCCCCCACCCACAAAACATGCAATATAGGAAATATTGTGTGTGAATGTTGGTGGTCGGAGGGGCCGTAGGCGCATACTGGCAGCCACGCTTCCGTCAGTCTGCCCCAGGGCAGCTGTGGCTACAAAACGTAGTTTACTACAGAGCGTGAATGTGTGAGTGAATGAATAATGTATCCTTGTGAAGCGTCTTTGAGTGCCCAGAAGGCAGAAAAGCGCTATTCAAAATTGATGCATTATTATTATTCATATTCAATGTGTCTACAGATGAACACATGGGTTTGAATTAGCTGCATCAAATAAAATTTTATGCCACTCTTCTCTGGTATCTGTGAATGGCATTATATCCCCTTCTCAGTATTTTTCCATACTGAAAGAAGCTACTGCACAAGATTTTTTTTTTCTTTTTCACAGCTTCATTCACATACCAACTGTGAATATGGACTTAAAATAAACATGGAACAAACATGGGTTTTTACCGAGAGAAAACGTGTGACATTCAGCTTTGTGCATGCTCATTTTGAACATACCCACATCTTCTCGTTTTTTTTTATTTTTTTATCGTGGCTGCCAGCCTCCTACACCACCTCCAATCACATGCCTTATTGACAAATGTGCCATCCCCATTTGAGACTGCCTTAGACTTTCCTTTAGGACAGTCAACCTCCATTCATTACTAGGTTATGTAATTTAATTTCTATAAGGTCATTGGAGGGTTGTGGCCTGTGGTTTCTAAGCTCGCCTGGTACAATCCACACTTACTTCACTGGTTCTGTTATCGTAAGAACAGAATATTGAGGCGGCGGGAAAACTGAAAATAGCTTCTTTTCGCACATACTCAGCGCCATCTGCTTCGGCGCTGCTTGACAGAATGTGGCTGGTTTGTTTTGCAGGTTGCCATGGCAATAATCAGAAAGGAACAGAGACATCCCAAAATTCAACATCCACCAAAATGTGGGAGCACCAGCCTCTCAGTTTGACACTGTTAATCTTGACAATACCGTGGTCCAATGAGCCACTTTGTCATGTTCGGTTGTTTGCTGACATTTTGTAATTTGTTTATGTAAGTGTGTGTGTGTTTGCACTCACAAATGCTAATATGCATATGGGCAGTGCGTGATTGATATAATTCAATATTTAAACGTGTTGAAATGCATGCATGCTAGTGGCTGAATATTTGAAGCGTATATAAACAAATGAGTCTCACAAGCGGTCTTATTTATACTGAGGGCTTTGTGCGTCTTCAAATTTCCTATTTTTCACCTCCTCTTTCCTTTTCTTATCTCTTTTTCTGGCTCTCACTGCCGCTCCCATCAGTGGAGACAAACAAATGATGCAGAAAGAGAGGTCAAGATGGGAATCGTGAAATGTGAATCGAGCAAGTGGAATGCAGATATCAGGTGGGGAGAGCTGGATTCTCTGGTCTATTATTTTGGAATGTGCAACATATAAATTAATTCTGCAAAAAGCACTGACAAGAATCCTTGTACAAGATATCTTTGGAAAAATAGCTGAAATTTTGCTCTAGTAAACGGTGAACCAGTTAGATTAGAAAAATTTGGTGAAAAATGATTTGAATGAGCGCTCAGACTGCCCTCTTATCTCTCTGATAAAAGATTACCAGTATGAAAGTTAAACCATAGTAGAGGGAATGGTCTCTTTATTTAGAGAACATTGCTGAAAGTTTATGAAAGGATAATCTGTCCACCTGTGGAGAATTTGGTTCCTCAGGCAACAAATAATTGCCAACAGGCAACAATGCCTTTTCAAAACATTGGTCGTGTTCGCAACCAGTGGCTCATAGTGTATCCCACAATACAGCAGTGACAATGATAATGTCCCATTCAAGATCCAAGTGATCTTAATACTCTGGTGGTCATGTGACTGGAGCACACAAGACAATAATTGTCAAACTGGCAACTGCAGTGTGTACTACTATGGAGAATTGGGTGTTGTGCCACATACATACAGTACATTGGTGCAGTTAGCAACATAAAGTGAGTAAGCTTGATTTCAAACATGAGCATTGTCTCAATTTGATTTTTCCTCTTAGAAACAAGCAAATTTGTTGCCACAGCGAGAAGTTTGGGTGCAGAGCCTGCATTGCCCATTGGGATGGATATCTAGTGAGTCATGCGACTTAAAGTGGCCACTCAATGATGTTTTATTAGGTAGAACTGCCCATTTGTGGATCAATACAGATATCTTGTCAGCTGATCATGTGGCAGCAAATAAAAGCATGAATGCATGATGAAATGATAAACAGGTCAGTTGTTTTCACCAAACGGAAGAATGGGGAAGAAATATTAACTAAGTGTCATTGACCATGGATTTTGAATGTCACAGAAACTGGCAATCTTGTGAGATTTTAAAGCTCAGTACTTTCTAGGATTTGCACAGAGTGATGCGGGGAGAACATTCAATGAATGGCCGATTGATTGGTATAATGACAGGAGAATCAACGGACTGGTTCCAGCAAACAGGAAGGTGGCAGTATCGTTGAAGGCTTGAAGCAGATGGTTCTACAGCAGCACCAGACCATGTCAGGTTCTACTCCTTTCACTCAAGAACAGAAATCCGAGGCTGCTGTGCGCATTGGCTCACTAAAACTTAACAGTAGATGCGGCGCACAGATGGTTGGTCAGAGTTTGACGTCTGCAGCATCATTTCATATACTCAGCCTGTCTGTGTCAACAGTTCAGACTGGTGATGGTGGGGTAATGGTTCAAGGAATTTTTTCTTGGCACACTGTGTGCGACTTAATACCAATAAATCATTGTTTGAATGCCACAACCTGAGTTTAGTTCATAAAAATGACTATCCCTTTTCGGAAAATATTTGCCCATCTCCACATAGTAATGCACCATGTCATAACACAGACGTCATTTCAAACTGGTTCTATGAAAATGACAATGACTTCTGTAGACTTAAATGACCTTTTCATTCACCAAATCTGATTCCAATAGATGTGAAATGTGGTAGAACAAGAGATTTGCCACATGAATGTGCTGCTGAAATATCCTCCGAAATTACGCAATGCAGTCATGTTAACACCAAATTGGACCTCTGAGTAACATTTCAAAAATCGTGTGGAATTTATCCAGTGAGGAATTCAGTTGTTCTGGGGGCAAAACGAGGTCTCATTCAGTATTTCAGAGTTGCACCCAATAAAGTGGCCATTGAGTGTATGCTGCATTAAATGCAAATCATTTTGTTTGAAACAAAAAACAAGCATTCAATTAAAAATTCTGGGATCAGACAGTCCCGCAGCATGTTTCTTCAAGGGGACCTATCTTGCTGTTTTTCAAGTTATAGTATTCTTAGATGTTCAAAAGGGAGGTTTATAAACTCTAATAAAATTAATTGACAAATAAACTTAAGAATCCATCATTTCAAGGCCATTTGACTCCTGTCATTCATAACCCTGTGAAAACTGAAAAACAGGCTGTTCTGAGTAGGCATCCCCTTAATAAAATGAACACTGCCACCCTGAGTCATCAGTACTGAGTGTCAATCAAAGGAACAGTTCGAAAAGACATGCAAGCTGCTAGATGGGCAAAGACACAAAAGGAATTGATATTAGGGTTGTAACAGAAAGGTAACATCTACAGGCTATGCAACTATGAGGATTGTCATTACATTCATGAATGACGCGACATGCACTCACCACAAAAGTTTAATCACTCTTGCAATCCTGTCTCTTTTGGTAAGAATGGTCTGCTGTTAGCATTTATGTAGAAGCAGCTGTTATTTATTGTGAATGTCTGTTCTGCGACTGAATTCAACTCTTTGTTTCTATCATGCTTTCTTTCCTGGCTGAACTAGGAACAGTTTCTCAATACATATTCCATCTAGTTTCTAGCAAATAAACTTCACTGATTATGGAAAGGTAATTCGTGAATGCTAGTAAAGTTTGAGAGTAGCAATTTGTCACAAAGACAACCAAAACATACAAGTTAAACATGTTACACCTGGAATTCAGTTAACAGTTATCGGAAATTCTTGGCCAGCTAGAGAGAGATTTTTCAAAAAAACAAGTTTAAGCCGCTGCTTCTTTGGATCTTTCAATGCTGGCAGAAAATGTAATTTAACGCAATGCTAATCCTTGCAGTTGACGCTAGAGCACTTGGTGTATATGCCAGACTAAAAGCCTGCCTTTTTTGGTGACTATATCCTGTGCAAGAAGCAGATGATCGTTTATGTCCCACTTTGACATTATACTGTTGCAAAAGTAGAAAAAAAAAAACATTGGAAATGGAGTATTGAGAGCTCAAGGAAAGCTGAGGTTTTTGCTCAGATGGTTTACTTCTACATTTACTTTCCACTTATTAATTGAAGCTTTGTCCGCATTCAATATGAACATCCTTTATTGCAAAACTGTATATAAGAAAAAATACAGAGAAGAACTAATAGACAGTCCGGTCGGCTGTAACTGCATGGGTGTAGCCCTCGTAAGCCCGCTTTTCCCCTTTTTTGCACATTATTCGGCCAATACTGTCGCCATGGCAACCAAAATCAATAGAATCGATTGAGTTGAACAGCTCTCTCAGGGGCTCCTTACAGGGGGCATATTGTTGCCCCCGGACGAATACGGGTGAATACTATGGATTCACGCATGTTGTTTCGGCCACTGCCGCATCCATAGACACTTACTCCGTAGACACTTTCTTGTGGACACTCTCCAGGCTGTAATTTGACCAATTACTTTCATATTTGGTAAGGACATGTGTTGTAATTCACTTACGACACCTTGCGATTTGGGTTGCCATGGCTAAAGGATTGCCCGAATAATATGCAAATGAGTGTTAAAACAGATTTCCCTGTGGACGCAGTATGGGCTGTAATTTTTCACCAATTACTTTCATATATGGAGTGGACAGATGTTGTACTTCACTTGACACCTAGCAATTTTGGACGCCATGGCGAATGTATTGGCCGCATAATACACAAATTAGTGGCAAAACAGATTTCCTTGTGGACGCAGTACAGGCGGCAATTTTTGACCGATTGCTTCCATATTTACAGTGGCCCTGAAGTGCAAACCACAACAGAAATTCACACAACACCAGCAATTGACACAACACTCCACCAATTCATCATAACAACTGTGAGGTATCTGTTACGACCCCTGTCGTACATTTGTGATTCTGCTTGAAATCTGTTATCTTTGTTTTTTTTTTTTTTTGGTTTGCCTAAGGTCTGATACTTCCGTTTCCGGTTTACCCCTTAAAAAGGCGCAGTCTAGTGTCAAACCGCGGAAACTAGCACTTCCGATCTATTACTTGCGTTAACAATCTGTGAGTATCTTTTTTCTGCCTTCTTTGTTGACTCGGATTGCCTTTTGATTTACAACTCTTGCTGTGCCTTTAAATGGTTTGTTTGAATTGTGGTAGTTGGCCCTTAGCCTGTCCCATTTGACTAGAATTCTAGCCCTTGCGTTTTGGTTTGGTTGCTTGGTGAATTCCCGGTGTTTGACCTCGGTTTCTGTATCTGACTACCTCTCTTGTCTTGCCCTTTTCTGTACGCTGTTAGGTCTACTCTGGTTAGTCAGCTGCTCCCAGCTGGATCTCATAGTCCTTCCATCGGGGCACTTCTTTGTTATTTTGCTTTGTTATTTTTCCTTTATTATTTTTGTAGGTGATTCCGAGCGGAAACTTGTTTCCATAGGGGTACACTATTTGTTCCCTCAGTCTTTACTTTCGGACTGAGAGTGCGGGAGCTCAGTGTTTTAAAGCCGCCCCGAGCCGGGCGAACCTTCGAAGATTAGCAGTAGGAATAGTTTAGCTCTGGTTAGGCAGATAGGGACCAGAGTAACTGAGCAGTGTGCTATTCATGCCTTTTACAGTTCTCTCCGCCCGTCCTTCGCTTACTTTCTTTACCTGTTGCTGCCTGCCCTAGACCGGGTCTTAACAGTATTGTTCTGGAACCAAATGCGAGACCAGAAAGTTTCAGCAACAATGGGTTATTGAAGCTGGGGGTTGAACCCCCACAGGGCAGAAGGCAACGGTACAGAGTCCATAATCCAAAATCAGAATCTCAGGGACGTAATCCAAACTGTACACAGGGCAGCAAACACAAAACTCAGTTGGGCAAAACCGGTTCGGTACATAGGCGCAGGAATGTCAGGAGAATCCAAAGCCAAAGTTCAGTAGACATAATCCGATCCGTTAATAGGGCAGCAGAGGCAAAACTCAGGGTCAGGCCAAACAGGTACGGTGCACGGGCACAGAAGTATCAAAGAAAAAGCCAGAATCGGGGACGTTCCAGTCAGAAGTATAACACTATGAATACGAGGCATCAACGATCGCAGCACAGGGAAAACATTCTGATAAGAGCTGTGAGTGAAATGACTGCTTAAATACATGTAGGGGAAGTCACATGCTATGATAGGGAACAGGTGAGCTGGATCAGGCTAATTAATAAAGGAATGAACAAGGGGAACTTTCTAAACACATAAAATTGGCAAAAGTCAAAAAGCAGACAGGGATCACAAAGACAACCTATAGACAAACACAGGGCTCCGGTTAGGGAGTTCTAACATGCACAGATAAGGAGGGAGAACAGAGTTTAACAAGTGCAGAGGGTCCGCTGAAACTGCACCAAAGTAGATTGAGTAAAGCCAAAGGGGTGTAGACTAGAATGGGGCGAATCCTGAGAGTTCGTTAGTCAATTAGTAAGTGCAGCTATACAATCCCTAGTGCTCGTAAGTAAGTTAGTACGATAAACAGTGTTAGGTTGGGTTAGTATCTTCAACAAAAATAATTAACTGTTGGTGTGGTTATTAATTATAGAAAAGCAAGGAGAAGGAAGGAAACAAGATTGGAAGGAATGATTGAAATCCCAGAAACCATGAAATCACCCGAAAGTGTGGCACGCAATACTGCCGCAGTGAGCGATTACATGACATAAGACCAGACAGGGGGAGACAAAGTGCAATGCATGGTATGCGACAAAACATGGACCGGAATATAACTGCAATGGTGGCATATGGAAAACAGACAGACAAGGCATAAACCAAACATGGCATGGAATCCAAATCACAAAACAAATCATTGTCAGACAAAGCAGAATCATAATAAACATGGCTGTCAAGGCAGAATCATAACAACACAAGCAATTCACACAACATACCAGCAATTCATTACAACACACCAGCAATTCACACAAGACACCAGAAATTCACACAACACACCAGAAATTCACACAACACACCAGCAATTCACCACCTCTCACCAGCAATTCACCACAACACACCAGCAATTAATCACAACACACCAGCAATTCACACAACACACCAGCAATTCACACAACACACAAGCAATCCATCACAACACACAAGCGATCCATCACAACACACAAGCAATCCATCACAACCCACCAGCAATTCATCACAACAGAAAGGTAGGTACATTTTGGTCCACTGATCCTCTTCCTGATTGGATGCACTTTACAATGATCATTTACAATGCTTAATATAACGTTCGGCAACTGCAGTTTCTCCGTGTGCAGTGAAGGGGAAAGGGTAGCTACTGTGCTATGGAGAAAAGATAGAAACTTCAATATGTATTGCCATCAATGCGCAAGGAAATATCTTCTAAATTATGGCCGAGATTTTGCAATGGCTGTGGCAAAGGGCTTCTGGGGATGTTATTTGATACATGTGAAGCCACGCCTGAGCCTACAGGCGCATCACATTCTAGGTTATGTTGCTTACATTACCATCTTTGCTATATTTGAAGCTGAGTGACGCGTAATGCATTTTCATACCATTATGTTCAAGATAGCCACGCCATAACACCGGCTCATTATAAAGTTACAGTGTGGATGGCTTTTTTGTGGACCCATCATCGCCAACAATTACATTAACAGTGTGCAGAGTAGAGGCGCGGTCCCAATGAGATAACGAACTGAAGAGAAACGAAGGTTACATTAAACATTATCTGGCAAAATAATAAGGCAGGGCTCAAAACCGTTTTCTGCTTTTCAAAAAATAGATCATGCGTGCTCCACCGACAAGCTTCTCAATTGTCATCAAATGATAATATAATGTTTCCGATGAACTATAACGCCAAAGTACTCATAATTTCAAAAGGTGTAATTCCGAGTTCTGCCTCCACGCCAAAAATTGCACGCATCTTCAAAAATAGGTCCTCTGCAGAATACTGCATCCACATTGTAAATTTATTTTTGGAGATCTATGAATTAAATGGTTTTACCAGCTCATATTTTGGGTCTTAACACCTGCATGAGGCAGAACCCCCCATAACACCTGCCCGGGACCACGGCCGGGAAGTTAGTTTTTTGTTTTTATTTTAAATTTGGCATCTCCAATCCCACCCGAATCTGGAATGCCTAATTAGTGAACTATGTACAAGGCTTGCTCGAATGCGACCCCTTGCTGCTAATTCAGGAGAATGTAGACAGTTCGTGGCTCTCTTCTGATGCACGCGCCTGTCAGCCTGCTGCTTCTTATACACTCATTGGTTGAATCTTCGGCTTTTCAGAACAAGGGCGGAGGATACCGGACATGAACAACGCTTAGACTCTTCCTGACCAGCGCCCGTCTGGCCAACAGGAGGCGCTTGAGCAACAAACCAGGCAAATATTTTTTTTCCTTCCTGGCCGTCCTTTCCCAATTTGCAACCCTGTGGCTCAACAGGGTTGATATGCAGCTCAAGAGGATGTTGGTTTTATATCCAACTTAAAACTAACTTCACCCCGGTCGGGAACCGCTAGCTTGCTAGACGTCCCAAGCTGGTGTTATGGCGTGGCTATCACGAACATAACAGTATAAAAATGCATTACATGTCACTTAGCTTTGAATATAGCTAAGATGATAATGTAAGCAACATAACCTTCCCTTAATGCAGTGTTCCTGTAGGCTCAGGCGTGGCTTTGTCTGTGGTGGCTTCACATGTATCAAATAATATCCCCTGAAGCCCTTTACCACAGCCACTGCAAAATCTCGACCATAATTTACAACATATTTCCTTGCTGCAGTGAGGGCAATACATATTGAAGTTTCCTTTTCTCTCTAGCACAGTAGCCTACTTTTCCCTCTACACTGCACATGGAGAACTGCCGTTGCCGAATGTTATATTTAGCATTGTAAATGACAGACTGTGCAACCAATCAGGAGGAGGATCAGTGGACCAATACGTACCTACTCTTTCCATTGTGATGAATTGCTGGTGTGTTGTGTGAATTGCTAGTGTATTGTGTGAATTGCTGACATGTTGTAATGAATTGCTGGTGCGGTTTTGCTCTTCAGGGCCACCATACATATTTAATTTGGACATGTTAAACTTCACTTGTGATGACACGCTCCGGAACCAGTCGCGAGAACCAAGCAATGCAGTAGATCTGATTTTATTGATCAAGGGGGAAAACCCAATCATAGTACTCATGGTCAGGCAAAAATAGGTTTGGTACACAGGCACAGGTATGTTAGAGAAGCAAAAGCCAAAATCCAGTGGGCGTAATCCAAACTGTAACCAGGGCATCAATCACAGAATTCGTAGTCGGGTAGAAATGGGTCAAAAACACAGATGCAACGATAATCCAAAAACACAAAGCCAAAAATCGAAAACAGGGATGGTCCAGTCAGAAGAGAATCACTGAGAGTAGAAGGCGAGAAAAAGCGTGGCACAAGCAAAATGAGAGGAAGGATCTGCTGTGAAAAGACTCCTAATATACATTCTTGGGAAGTCACATGCTACGCAGAACACAGGTGCAGGAAATGATACTAATTACAAAGGGAGGAACAAGAGAGAAAACCTAATCACATAAAATAGGCAAAAGCAAAAACGCGGACAGGGATCACAAGACAATCCTATAGACAGACATACGGCTCCAGTCATGGAGTTCTAACGTGCATAGATAATAAGGGAAAGGGCAGCGGTGAGCAGGTCAGGAGAATCCTCAGAAATGCAGCAGAGAAGATTAGGGAAAGACAAGAGGTGGAGACTAGAACAGGGCGAGTGCTGAGAGCTTGTTAATCCATTAGTAAGTGCAGCTATACAATCCCTAGTGCTCGTTAGTAAGTTAGTATTATATACAATGTTAGTTGGATGAGCAACTCTACCAAAAACAATAAACTGTAAGTATTGGTTAGTAAATAGAAAAGTAAGGCGAAGGAAGTAAACGAGACTGGAAGGAATGGTTGAAATCCAGGAGCCATGAAATGACCCGAAAGAGTTGCACGTGTTATGGCCCCAATTTGTTATTAGATTTACAACGCAACAGCAACAGCAAGGGATGACAAACACAGTTTTAACAACTAAAACACATTTAATTTTTAACAAAGATAAAGACTAATAACAACCTACAACTAAAGACCAAGATTGATAAATAAGAAAAAACAGAAATAATTACTGTCCCTTTTTGGTGGGGTGGCTTGGTGATGTCCTGGATGAAGAAAATGCTCAAACACAGGCAAAGAAATCCACAAAAGAAACGTCACAGGTCTTGAACAGAATGGCAGGTCTGGTCATCTTCTTGCAATTTCTCCTACTACTACTGTCTCAATTCTTTTCCTTATATACTCTCTTTCAGACCCCACCCACATTTAGACCTCTTTTTTTTTTAACTTTCTGAGACTTGCCCCAGACATGTTCAGGACATGTCTAAACATGACTCCAGTCTGAGCTTAACAAAAAAAAGGTAAATACTGCCATCTAGTGGCCTATATTCACATTACACCTCCATTCCAAAAGGGAAAAATTTTGACTCATAAAGGCAAAATTTTTCTTTTCAATACAAAATGGTTAAGTGAACACTTGTCTACATATACATATCATACAATATTCAAACACATGATATATATATACACATTCAAACACGGGATAAGCAATCAGCAATTACATTGTCTGTACCCTTCACATGCTTAATTTCCAAGTCAAACTCCTGTAAAATCAAACTCCAATTCAACAATCTCCGATTCTTGTTTTTCATCTTACTCAAAAACATTAACGGATTGTGGTCAGTGTACACAATCATTGGCTTTTGTCCTGTACAAACATAAACCTCAAAGTGTTGTAAAGAAAGGACCAGAGCCAACAGTTCCTTCTCTATTGTGGAATAGTTCCTTTGGTGGCGATTGAACTTCCTGGAGAAGTATGCCACGGGATGCTCAATGTCATCAGAGTCACTTCTCTGTAGGAGCACAGATCCACAAGCTTGGTCGCTAGCATCGACCGCGATGGAGAACGGTTTGTTGAAGTCAGGAGATTTGAGCACGGGGAAGTGACACAGCAGAGACTTCAGGTGATTGAAGGCTCTCTGGCATGCATCATCCCAGGTGAACTTTATGCCTTTCTTCAGTTGGTTAGTTAGACTGAGAGCAATCTCAGCAAAGTTCTTGCAGAACTTGCGGTAGTACCCGATCATTCCAAGGAAGCGGCGCAAAGCTTTTTTGTTGTCAGGAACTGGAAAGTCCATGATGGCTTGGACTTTAGCATTTATGGGTGCCACCTTACCCTGGCCTATGACGTAGCCAAGATAGGTGACAGTAGCACAACCAAAGTCACTCTTGTTCAGGTTAACAGTCAGGTTAGCCTGGGTCAGGCGCTGGAACAACGTCTCTACATCTTTTAGATGTTCTTCCCAGGAGTCACTCCATGTGATCAGGTCATCGATGTATGCACCCGTGTGTGGCAATCCGGCAATTGTAGACTGTATCATCCTTTGGAACGTGGCTGGGGCATTTTTCATGCCAAAGGGTAGGACTTCATACTGGTACAATCCAGATGGTGTGGCAAAAGCAGAGATGCTCTTGGCCCTCTCAGTTAAAGGCACACACCAATAACCCTTCAATAAATCAATCTTGGTCAGAAACTTTGCTTGCCCTACACTATCAATACAATCATCAATCCTAGGTATTGGAAACACATCCGTTCTAGTTACAGCATTGACTTTGCGATAATCTGTACAGAATCTAGTACTTCCATCAGGTTTTGGAACTAGCACACAGGGTGAACTCCAATCTGAGTTGGAGGGTCTGATAATATCATGTTTTAACATGTACTCAACCTCTTTCTCAGCAATCTTTCTCTTTTCAGGATTCATCCGGTATGGATGCTGTTTTATTGGTTTGGCATCACCAACATCTACATCATGAGAGGCTATAGTAACTCTCTTTGGAACATCAGGAAACAAATCCTCATATTTCTTGATCAACCTTTCAAACTGATCTCTCTGTGAGGGTTCTAAGTGCTGGAGTTTTACATCAAGATTTTGCAACACTTCAGTGTTTGACAATTTACATGAAAGAACTTCAGCTTTAATTCTTGGTTCATCATCTTGAAACTCCCCCTCATCTTCACACGTTTCGACCATTGGAGAATCTGAAGTGACAGCTGCAACCCTAGCATTTCTGTCATGATAAGGCTTTAGCATGTTAATATGACACAATTGGTTTGGTTTTCTCCTATCTGGAGTCTTCACAATGTAATTGAGATCATTGAGTTTTGTCAGAATTTCATAAGGACCATGAAATCTAGCCTGCAATGGATTGGACTGCAAGGGAAACAACACAAGGACCTTTTCTCCTGGTTTAAACTCACGGCTTCTAGCCTTATGATCATACCAAGTTTTCATTTTTCCCTGACTTGATTTCAAGTTCTCTTTGGCAAGGTCACAAGCTGCACGCAATCTTTCCTTGAACTTGCTAACATAGTCTAACAGACTGATTCGCGGCTCTTCCTCTTGCCATTGTTCACTCAATAATAGCAAAGGTCCTCTCACTTCATGACCAAACACTAGCTCAAATGGACTGAATCCAGTAGACTCGTGCACTGCTTCTCTAGCTGCAAACAACAGCAAATGAACCCCTTCATCCCAGTCTTTCTCATGGTCATAACAATAAGTCCTCATCATTGTCTTGAGAGTGGAATGAAACCGCTCTAAGGCACCCTGACTTTCTGGATGATAGGCACTAGAAAGAATCTGTTTTGCACCTAGTTCATACACAACCTGCTGAAACAATCCTGAAGTGAAATTGCTACCTTGGTCTGACTGAATTTCCCTGGGAAGGCCAAACAACGTGAAGAACTTTATCAAAGCCTTCGAGATTGCAGTTGCCTTGATGTTACGTAGAGGTATGGCTTCGGGGAATCTGGTAGATGCACACATGATTGTCAACAAGTACTGATTTCCAGATCTAGTCTTGGGTAATGGACCAACGCAATCAACAATGACCCTAGAGAATGGCTCCCCAAATGCTGGGATAGGCTGCAATGGAGCTACAGGTGGGTCTAACTGGTGTTTTCCAACTACCTGACAAGTGTGACAGGTTTTGCAAAAGTTGGAAACGTCTTTCCGAAGCCCAGGCCAAAAGAAGTGTTTCATGATCTTATCAACAGTCTTGTTAACACCAAGATGACCTCCTAAAGGTAAACTATGAGCCATTGTTAAGATCTCATTCCTATAGACCTTCGGAACAACAATTTGCCTGACCACTGCCCAATCTGCATTGGCAGGGATATCAGGAGGGCGCCACTTCCGCATCAACACACCATCCTTGAGATAATACCCAACTGGAACTGCATCTATTTCTTTTTCAGGAAGGGCTCTCCTCTTTAGTACACCAATTTCAGGATCATTAGTTTGCTCCTCAATCAACCGCTTTCTGGACAGAGACAAGTCTCCAGACACATCAGAATCACCAGACCCATCCGGCTGGCTGAATAGAGAACTGATAAAAGTATCTGATAAGTCCTCAAACGGAGAAACCATAGTAGGCCAATCAGAGTCATGAGGCGAACCACCTGAGTCCTGACTATTCAATGTACTGGACGGCACCACAACATCATCTTCTTTAGCCTTCTTGGCCATAGCACGAGTCACTGCGCAAGAAGGATACAGAGATGGGTCCTCATCCCCATTTTCAGTGCTCGGCTGTGAAGTAAGATGTACAGGGGGAACTACTTTGCCCCCAGCCAGGTCATTGCCTAGCAACAGAGAAACACCCTTTATAGGTAGACTTGACATAAGTCCCACCTTTACCTGTCCTGTAACTAAATCTGACTTCAAGAATATAGAGCGCAGGGGTACAGATACAGTCCTCCCTTCAATACCTTGTACAAGTATGAAATCCCCTGAAGCGGTCTCATCACGTAACTCCAAGGAGTCCATCAACAAAAGTGACTGAGAAGCTCCGGTATCCCTTAGGATATATATGGGGACAGGAGTAGTATGCTCATTCAGAGCCACAAATCCCTCTGACACAAATGGAAGAAATTCCTCCCTCACAAAGTCAGCTGTATTAGGCTTTTTAGCCCCACAAGAAGCAGGCAATTTAGCAGATTGGTTATCTACTACAGGGGTTTCTAACCTTGTTTTCACAAAGGCATTTGGTTTGGTATCCTTTTCTTTTTCTTTCTTAGCTTTAAGGAACCAACAGTTAGTTGTAACATGACCAGATTTCTTGCAATAACTGCAAACTAGACCACTTTTGTCACTGTCAGCTTTCACACTTTGATCAGACCTATTACTGGATTTCTGAGCACCATCACCAGATTTGTCTTTGTCTTTGGGTGAGGAATCTTGGGTATCACCGTAACCCTTTTTCTGAAATTGGGACCATTTATTGTTACTGCTAGACTGAAATTTGGACTTATGAGTGAGAACATATTCATCTGCAAATTTGGCAGCTGATTGCAAGTTCAGTGCTTGCTTCTCATTAAGGTAGGTCTTAACATCATCCTTAACACAGTTCTTGAATTCTTCAACTAACACCATCTCTTTTAGTGAGTTGAAATCATCCTTGACCTCCATAGAAGTACACCAGCGCTCAAAGCAAACCTGCTTCTCATTAGCAAATTCAACATAAGTCTGATTTTCAGATTTCTTCAGACCTCTGAATTTCTGTCGGTAAGCCTCTGGAACCAACTCATAAGCTCTCAAAATAACCTTTTTGACAACCTCATAATCAGAGGAATCATCTGCAGACAAAGCCGAATAGGCTTGTTGAGCTTTACCCTTGAGGACAGTTTGCAACATCAGAGGCCAGTGTTCCTTTGGCCACTGGCAACTCTTTGCTACCTTTTCAAAACATTGGAAATAGTTGTCAACATCCTTTTCCGAAAATGGAGGCACCAGTTTTACCTCCTGACTAGCACAAAATTTATTTTTCATTGCTATTTTAATTTTTAGTTGCTCCATTTGGAGTCTTTCTTCTCTATCGAATTTCTCTAATTCAAAATCTCTCTGTCTTGCAAATTTTTCTAACTCAAATTCTCTTTGTTTTTCTTCTCTTGCTAATTTTTCTAACTCAAACTGCCTTTGTTTTTCTATTTCTTCCCTCTCAAATTCTCTTTGTTTCTCTTTTTCCTCCCTTTCTTTTTCTCTTTCTTCCCTTTCTTTCTCTTTTTCCTCCCTTTCTTTTTCTCTTTCCTCCCTTTCAATCTCTAGCATTTTTAATTTCAGTTCCATTTCTATATTTGGATTTTCCACTGGAAACTGTTCCAGATCTCCTGGTGCAAACACATTTTCATCAATGTAATATTCAACTATCTCTCTAGCCAGTCTTGCTTTTCGCATGGCTGGTTTTACCTCTGTCAGCTCCAACTGTCTGCAAATTTCTAGCAGTTCTGTCTTTTTAAAAGACTTCAAAACCCCTACGGTTGGTGATGCCAAGAAATCATCCATTGCTGTTGTCAATATATATCTAGGAAAATTCACAAAAACAATTTTACAATTTGGAATGTTAGATTTTCAATAAATTACTCACACAATGGTCTATCCCGGACCAGCCCCCAATTTGTTATGGCCCCAATTTGTTATTAGATTTACAACGCAACAGCAACAGCAAGGGATGACAAACACAGTTTTAACAACTAAAACACATTTAATTTTTAACAAAGATAAAGACTAATAACAACCTACAACTAAAGACCAAGATTGATAAATAAGAAAAAACAGAAATAATTACTGTCCCTTTTTGGTGGGGTGGCTTGGTGATGTCCTGGATGAAGAAAATGCTCAAACACAGGCAAAGAAATCCACAAAAGAAACGTCACAGGTCTTGAACAGAATGGCAGGTCTGGTCATCTTCTTGCAATTTCTCCTACTACTACTGTCTCAATTCTTTTCCTTATATACTCTCTTTCAGACCCCACCCACATTTAGACCTCTTTTTTTTTTAACTTTCTGAGACTTGCCCCAGACATGTTCAGGACATGTCTAAACATGACTCCAGTCTGAGCTTAACAAAAAAAAGGTAAATACTGCCATCTAGTGGCCTATATTCACATTACACACGCAATACCGGGGCTGTGAGCAGAAACAAGACAAGAGACCAGACAGGGGAAGGCAAAGTGCAATGCATGGTTGGAACAAAAACATGGACCGGAATATAACTATGTTAAAAAGTAAAACATGGAAAAAAAAAAACAAAACTAAGACAATACATGAACTCTAAGTAACCAAATCACAATACATAATCCAAGGCACAGTCAGACATAGCAAAGATCCACATATAAACATGGCAAACAGATCAGGGACATGGCAAAGCAGATCATGTACATGGCAAGGCAGATGCCTTTCCCAGAGCCTGGGAAATCAGGCTCACTGGATCCCGCAGCAGTCATGGAGGCTCTCGCTGATTTGAGAAAGGAAGTGAGGGAGTGGAGGGACAGTCAAATTGGCTAATAATGAAATGTCTAAACTTCACACGTGGTTTAATGTATGAGGAAGCAAATGGGACGGCTGCTGGAGGAAAACCGTGATCTCAAAAAAGAGATTGCTAAGAAAGACATGGAGATTGCTTCCTAAAGATTTAATCTGGAGGAGCGGGAACAACAAGAAAAACGTAATGATGTTATCCTGACCGGGCTCAAAATCAAACCCAGGAGTATATGAACACTCACTTAATTTGCAATTATAATTCTTATGGTATTCATAAACTTCATGATCTTACTTTCTGAGGTTAAAACGTAGCGTACATGGACATTTACTCTGCTGTGATTTATAATCCTTTTGAAATTTTAATCATAACCAAACTGTTTTTTCTGGAAGCTGGGGGCGGGACTCTGATAAGCGATTTCGCTTCCCCCGGGACCCTTTCGGTCATGATACATGTTGTGTGTTGAAATTGTCATGAAATGATTTACAATCATGCCAAAATAAAACATATTAAAAAATAAATAAATAAAAAAAATCGATCAGAGACATGGCAGACAGGCAGAATCATAACATCACTTATGTCCGGCAACTACAGGTAACTGGAAAAAAAATAAGGGTAGTATTTTAATTTTGGACTTCCATTCCTTCTGAGAGATGAAGAATGTTATGGAAGCTCATCATTTAGTGCAATGAATTCCTGTATGCATATTTAGAGCTATACTCAAACCCCATTTGGTTTCATTGCTTGTTGTTGCATAGCATACAGGTATTAAACATCCATCCCCTTCTTTTCTACTTCAAAAAAAGAAAACAAAAGAGCTTTTTGCTTCTGCCAGGGCCCCTGGTGCTAAAATTCTCATAAAGTGGTCATAAAATTCCTCATGTCTGCCACTTGAAACACACACACCAGATCCGATCACCTTCCATATGCACTCCTTCATTCTAAAGACCACAAAAAAAAGTTTTCCAAATGACCCCAGAATATCCAGTATGCCTGCAATGCATATTTATAATTGAGTGACAATTTTGATGCATCATATAGTTTTTATCTTTTCCCCAGGATCTTCAGTCCCGATGTGATGAAATGGTAAAGCCCATCAAACACACAGAAGTGTATATTAAATCACAGCGATTAAAAAGTGCCTATGGTAAGCTGAAAAAAGCAGGTGAATTGATGCAAATTTTGTCAGGCAGGTTGTGCGTGTGTGTGTTTAACTGTAAGCGAGTTTATCCGTGTCCATGTGCATGTGTATGCGTGTGTATTTATAGGCTAAAATATGGAAAGCTGATCATGAAAGTTAGAAGTCAAAGAAAAGTTAAAGGAAACATGATCCCCTTCAATGCTTACACAAGCATTTTATATAAAAGACAGGGGTGGTTGAGAATTCCATTACGCTAAGCGAATATTTGCACTGATCATAATCCCAGGAATTTTTTAGAATGTTTATATCCTGCTGCTGAACCGAGTTGCTTGGCCTTTTGCATCTCACTGTGCATTTTGAGCCTGTTTTTTTTTTTTTTTGTCTTTTTTTCTGAACCCCGCAATGCATTTTGGCTGTTAAACTTTTTTACTTCCACGTCTGCGAAATTTAACTGTTTAGCATGATATTTAGATGTTTGCCCCACTGTTTTGTTCAGTATCAATTTCTGCTTCCTTTCATTATGAATCTTAGATGGAGACTATCTGGTCTAAAAAAATATGGAACTACTGAATGCCTCAAATTTGAGAACTATTGCATTTGTTTTGTGATAAAAGTAACAGAGTAATCTATTAAGTAACAGAGGCACAATAACACATTACCTAGTGAAGTTCTAGAGGGTCGGTAACTGTTTCCATTTCTTTTCACTCATTTCATTTTGAAATGGCAATCCTTGTCCCTTCAGCCTTTTTCGATTTAAGCATGAGCTCATTTCGTAATACGGTCTACCAACAACACTAGTTTGTATGTGCTATCTGTGAAGCAGTGTGGAAAAGACCCATAAAAAAAAAGACTGGTGTAATTTCATCAATAACTTCAATTTCTTCTCATAAGTCAGAAAATGAAGCAACTGATCAGTGAAGACAATGGTTAAATTTTTCACATAATTTCAATTTCAACAAATTCATTATTACTCTGCTAGCTAGGAACTGATTGCCATTCATGCACTTTTCTTGGTCACGTATTTATGAGTGAGGTATGAAGATTGTGCAGAGTCATGATAGGTAAAAAGCAGTTCCAAATGGCTTAATTATAATCACTCTAATGAGGTCTCACATACTTCCTAAAATTTCCAAAGAAAGAGCCTCTGCCAAGCCTCAGAGGCTAGATGCTTTCCAAGTCAGCTAGGAGATAGATGTGGATTAGAAAAATACCATAAGTAATCAGCAAACAAATAGTGGCATCTGCAATTTAAGCTCCATTAAGTCTCACTTTCCGAGGCTGATTCAATTAGCCGTTCCTGATGGGATCACTAGTCGTGGCTTGGCTGGTGTGGATATTGCCAAAAGCAACACATCCTTTGTGTAATTCTTCAGATTTTTCTCTCGGTTTTGTGCTGTGTCTGGGTCCGTGCCAAATGTTCCCACAGCTCTGGGGGATGAAGTGCAGGTGGTTTATTAGATTTGGGAGACTGAGTCAAACCCTGTTTCTCTGGATCGCAGTTATAGAGGGCACTGTGAAAGGGTAGGGAGCACTCTTGGAAGATCCTAACAAGCCAGACCTTATATTCACCGTGAACTTCAACTTTTTGGTTTGACGTGATATTTAAGCGGATTGGGGTGGCCAGACAGAAGTCCTCACCCCGAAGAGGGAAGCAGGCCTTATATTTTGCAGTGCTCTCCATGTAAAGGAATTTGCACAGGAGTTAGGGGATGTCTGCTATAGAAACAAAATGGTAACAAAAATCTGATCATTAATGCTATCCAAGAGCTTTTGGCGCTTTTATTCTCTGTCATATTTATTATTTTGGCACAATACTGTGATTGAATCCATTAATATTTTGCAACAACAACAACAATAATAATAATAATATAATTTGTCAGGCATTGAGTGCGGTGGCCAGCTCCATTTCTCACAGTGAATGGATCATGATTTCAAATTCATGGTCTACGGGCTTTGCCTTCCCCATGTTTACATGGACTTCTGAGTAATCCAGTTTCCTCCTGCAGTGAAAAGACATGTATGCCAGCCTAACTGGTGAGCTCCAAATGTTCACAGGTATTAGACTGTAACTGAATGGTGCGTGAACCCTGCAATGGATGTGCAAACTATCAAGGGTGTCTTCCTTCCCTTTTGCCTGTAATGGGCTGGGATAGGCCTCTGCCCCCTCCCTGCAACCCTGTCAAGGTATAGGCAGCTTAGATCATGGATGGATGGATGTGCAGTGTAATGATAATACCGTAGTTCTTAACCTTACCCATCCTGTTCTGTCCTAAGTCAGTGCTCTAAATTGGGGTTCAGCCACTATTCTGTCTTATATGAAACACTCACCCTGCTTTCGCCGTCAAGTTCTACAGTAATGTTATTCCAAAAGCCAGCAAGTCACTGATAAAAACTCTCTCTGTCTCAGCTCTCTGAACCACAAATCTCCCCTCTCCAGACTACTGCTAATTACTGAGTTCTGATCACCGCAGTATTTTCGGTTTGTTGTCACATCACTGCTACTGTTGGACATGTTTTTGTTCTCCCAATTAACGGAGCCATTCATTGCAGAATTTTGATCAGTGCAACTCAGCCTCATACATATAAGGCCTACTGCTCCTGTGGCGTGATCACATGAGCTTATTTGCAAGTCTCTCTGATAAATCTGTTCAACGAATAAATGTAAATGTAGATTAACATCTCTGCCTACTGTGCAGCATCTCAATACGCACTGGACGGTATCTAATTAGATCATCCCTGTGAATCAGGCTGTTTAATTATTCACATGGTTTTCCTCGCAAATTTACCCAAGCTGTTCACTGAAGGTAATACCTGTGTCTCATCCATTCAAGCTGATCTGTCATAAGAAAAGAAATATACAAAGTTTGTTTTGAGTCACAGTGCCAGTCTGACTGAATGCATTTCAGTTTCAGAATGTATCTCTTTAGCAATTGGGTTGATCTTGCCAAGCATGTCATTGGCTCAGGGCCTTAGGTTGAAGAACCACAGACTAAGGATGCAGCCAAAGATCATTATAGGTCAAAGGATGAGTGGGATCAGTGGACCAAAGGATCAGACAGATATTAGTGGGCAAAAGCCACATCCAGAGGTCACTGTGCCACGATGAAATAAGCTCAATGAAAGTCAGATGGGAGCTCATTTGAGCCTTATATTTTTCACATACTCCCTCCTTTCCTATCTTCCCTTCCCATTCTTTTTGTGAGCTGCACCAATTCAGGAGCCAGAAAAAGAAGTGAGAAAAGGGGGGATGTGAATTGTAGAAGCGAGAATTAGGGCTATGTCCTTGCTCCTTTAAATCAATGTCAGCTTCATGTGTGGCACATGTGGAGACACTGTATATATTCATGTGGGCAAGATTTCTACCCCACACATTCCAAAGAAAAATTGAAAAAAAATGTTATGCGTGTCTACGCTCAATGTATTTTTCAGAAAATAATCACTAATTCTTGACAGACACATTGGAGTTTCCTTCATAATTCCAGACTTTAACTAATTTAAGGGCCAGACAGAAGGACAGTGAGGAAGGATGTGAAAAACAAGTTACTGTAATGAGCTGATGGTCTCCCTTTACTGTGCCAGAACATTCTCCAGTGTCTGCTCAACATCTGGGTTCTCCCCATTCCTCAACTCCACCTCTACTTCCACCCTCCAGCATTCGCTCCACTGGCCGCCAGTTACTGCTGTTATCCCTGACCGGGGTTGAGCCTGCCTGATGATGTGGCACTGTTGGACAATTATGGCCTTGCAAACAACCTCTCAAATCTTTGGCTCGACTCTTTATGCAGGCAATGAGTACGTACCGTACGACAGTGCAAAATTAAAAGTGTCAGGTATCCAGACTAAGATCTGGGCGGGTCCATCAAGTGAGCAGCGTGTGATATTCTAGCGTCACATTTAGTGATTTGGCAAAATAATATTCTTCTCAATTCCTATGTAACTGCACAGGTTTTCCTGTAATTGGGGGAAAAAGAATCTATCAATCATCAACTTTAAAAGTGTGTCAACTGTAGAGACAAAAGCAGAACAGGATGCTCCCTAAGCTGTAAAAAAAATGAAGTTTAAAGCCCTTCTCTAATGATATATGTCCTTTGTGGAGCTTCTGCCTGCCGTTACAAGCCATACGCTTGCTATTTGATGAAAACGGTCAACATCGGGGGAGCCGAAATGGCTTCCATTGTTTTGATGGATGAACTTACATGCAGAAAGTGACAGCAAAGAAACATGCTAGGATACATGCAGCGTGAAAGCTCCTCTGGTGATCCTTCAGAATGCTCAACAGAGCACCTCAAACCAGGGACTAGCATGCAGGAGTAGCTTTGTCACAATTTTGTCACAGTGACAATAGAATGTGATATAAAAGCTGAATGAATAGATAAAAAATATCAGCTTATCTGAGATGCATATTCCTGTTACATACGTAACTCTGTTTAGTGATTAGATACAGATACCTTCCATTTCTATACTCCATTGATTCAAAGTAAGAGATTGTATTGTTTACATTGATACCGATAATTGGGTCACTAGCCAATATTGGTTTCTTAACATGGAGAGCTCAGCCCAATGTAGAAAATTGGCTTATTGAATCAGAAGCAATGAGATGAATTACAGAGCACATTTTAATGGCCCTAAATTGCCTTAACATGGAGAAGGCAACCCTTTTCAGAACATTACCCATTGTTGAAACACGAAGAATGAAACAAACCGCAATGCACAACCTAAGACTTCTTGACAGAAAATGACAATGGCTAACAAGGGAAAAACAGTAGTGCACAAAGATGATTATATAATTAAAGAAGGGATTCAAAGGAAAAACTGAAATATGGCAATTTTGACATCAATGGAAAGCTTAGAACGCAAAGAATGTAATGTTATTCCGTCATATTATCGATACGAGAAAATGGAAACACACACGAAACGAAAGTACTTTACAAGCGTGAATACTTCCGTGATGCTCGAAAAGAGGCCTGTCTTGGGTAATGTCACATACGAGTTTTGCAAGTTCTGCTCTGTTACATGTCACTCTCTAAGCTTTACATTTTGTTAAAGGTTAAAAATGAGTTGTACTTTACTTGAGATGGATAAATTATAATGGAGAAACATTTATCTGTCCTTCTTTATTTAAACTCATAATTTTTCTTGTATATAGGCCTAGTACATTGAAGATTAACATGGACATATAAACAATCTGACGGAAATAAAATGATTGACAACAGGTCAAGAATTATAAATGCTCATTTTAACCTAACAATGAGAACAGGCGATACCTGATTGTCCTGAGGATTTTTGAAGTTTAAGTGAAGTCATTTCACATAGGCGTCACAGCTTTTATTTTGCCGTGGCGCTGCGCCTCGATCAATCACATGTAGCGGAAACCCTGGATGAAGGACTGATACCTTAATTTATTATTATGATATTTTTCGGATGCGTAGACTTGATTGATCGAGGAGAGCGACGAGAAAACTAGAAAGGAAGATTTTAAAAATGTATTCTCTCTAACTCACGCAGGATTACATATTTTTCATGCACTTGCAGCTGCGTGTCATCAGATCTTTCTATTGTGTGTACTGTAACAATCTAAAGTTATTAGATTTGAGATTTTGTTGCGTTTTGGCCATCATGGAAGAGGAAGGACCAGAAGTTGAAGAAAGAACCATGGGAAGAGATACAACTATAAAAAAGCATTTTAAAATTGAGCTTGAGTGCATGAGTACAAGCAAACGATTCAGGCTGCTTTAGAGGTATTGGGTGGAGATATTTGAGGGGTACGATTGTGTTTTAAATGCCATCGACCTCGTTACTCCATATTTCTATGTCAGTCAATCACTGTTATGAGTCCACTTGATCGTGCTCAAATCTTTTTTTTGTAGCCCAGCTTTGGCTTATCCAAACTTCCTCGAAATGGTAGCATGACTCCAGTAAAAACATAATTTTCTTTCTGAGCTAGACAACGTGTGGGTGTATAGAGTGTAGCCAGCATGGCAAACGGACTTTTTGCAGGCACGGAATGTACCAAAATAAGCAGCAAAACTAATATGCATCCATGAAAGAAATCGCAGTAGCTTAAAAAAATAAAGATCTAAATATGGGATTTAAAACTATGAACTTCTGGAAGAAATCAATTAAAAGTTTTGACTCGTCAGGCTTTAAAATCAAAATTGAAAACAACTTTCACAGTGTTCACTGTATAATAACTATGGATGATCTTGACTCTTACAGAGTACACAACCCGTATGTGACGTCACGGAAAATTAGACTGTCGGCAGACTGATTACGGTGGAAAAGGAGCAACATTTGGAAAGCGAATATCAAGTCGCATGAAACTTTTTTTTTCTTTATATGAGTAGATACCTTCAACCTATCATGAAATTGCCATAACGAACCCATTTTATGGATACGTATTTTCTTTAAATCCCGACTTTAACAAAATGAAGATAAATCAGAAGGCAAGTATTAAATTTAAGTAGGCTACTGTATTTATTACATGTGGTATTGCATGGAACAGTTAATTGTGAAAACAAAAATAATTTTGTCTTTTTGAGAGAAAAAGTAGTGTGGCCACCCTTTGCTTTGATTACAGCATTTAATCTTTCAGGTATATGTTTTACACATTTTTCTTTTAATTTCCTCATTCGTTAAAACATTCCATAAGGTTTGAAGTTCATTCCAAAGTGACTCTTTCGATGTAACAACAGATTTGCTCAATCGGATTAGGTCTGGTGTAAGAGGTTAGAATCATAACATCTGGACTTTGAGCTGACCAAGTCATAATTTTTGTGTCACCAGATGTTTCTTTCTGACTTACACTTCTAACTTGTGCAAGAATTCTATTTAGGGTCATTATTTTGTTGAAAATAAAATCCCAACCAATCAGTCTCTTTGCAGAGGGCAATGCATGTCTCCAAAGGGTGCTGTGATACTTCTTTTGATCCACTATTCTGTCAATTTTTTAATGAGATCACTGCTTTCTTTCGAGCAGACAGAACCCCTTACCATAATATCACCACCTCCATGTTTCACTCAAAGTGTTTAAACAGTAATTCTTTAAACTTTCTCCAACTCTACTTTTCGCTGCATTTGGGTGAGAGAAATTCAAATTTTGATTCACTGTACAAAGGACTTGTTCCCAGTCCATTGGTGTCCAATCCTTGAATTTCTTGGCAAACTCAAGGCTTTTTTTGGTGTTGCCAGCTCTTGACAGCAATACATCAGACCATTTTCACACAGGTGTCTGGAAATCGTAGATCTTGACACTTTCATCTCTTCACTTCTGGCGCTTTTAATATCATAGCAGAGTTGTCGTGCTGTCTACCAGCTATTTTTTTTTACTTGTCATACCCAGATAACGAACATCAGAGGCAATTCACTTCTGTTTCACACTTCTATTGCCACTAGTTTTCCGTGAATCAGCCTCTTTTTTGAAACGCTTCTTGGTGGCAATTTTGCGAAATGATGTTGCCTCAAACCAGTTTAAACAAATTTTCTATCATCAATAATCATAGAATGAGCCTGCAAACCTGCATTAAGGCCATGCAAGAGTCAAAAAATAAAAATCATTCTATTGTAATAAAAAAATTTTTTTTTGATGTTATTGCTTATTACCCTTATTTTCACCGCAATATACTTCTGAGAATGATTTTTTTATTTGTCGTTCTCATTGCCTACAATTTTATTGTTCAATACATCTTCACCAGAAAATTATGGGCAAGTAATATATTAGGACCCCTTTTAGAAGAAAGTGGTGGTGTACAATTATCACTGCACACTACAGTAGAACCAATACCTTTTCGTTAATACAACAGAGTTACAATGGGATAGTCCTTTGCGTTATTGTAAAATGTATTGTGTAATTAGTTCTGAATGTAGGAGGGAAGTTCAATGGGGTATTATGAGAATATAACCCAGTTAATATAATAAACACTTGCCTGAGTACTAAATTTAGTTTGAATTATGCCTAACATCAAATGCGCTCTGGCATGCCGAATAGTGTTTGTATGCAAAATATTATTATTATTATTATTATTACTGATATGTTTTTCTGCCATCTAAAATGTACTGTACACAAAGTGGGGACAACTATCCTGTGATTGTGTTCAAGGTGGGCAGTTCAACCCCAGGCTGAACATATAGGGAATAATCCACAAGTCCAGCAACTGAGGAAGGATGAAAAGACCATAACCTTGATCTTTGGTCATGTTGATATTTATTGACACATGGACAAGCGCTCAGCATTGCTGTGTTAGTTTTTGCATACTGCAATCGATCTGCTCTGTCCTAAACAATGAAAGAGAAATCACTGCCTGACTATTACTGATTTTCTGACAAAGATTCATGGGGGATTTTTACAGGCAACCAAAATAAGAATAACAGCAAAATGCTGGTCAAACAGAGCTGGTGATGTATGTAACAGAGATGAGACTCTCTCCAGCAGATTACTGATGGGACTCACTCAGTGTGCCATTTTAAAATCAATCCTCATTTTAGGACATCAATAAAAGCTAACATTGACCTAATTTAAGGATCCTGCGATTATCCTAAGGTTTAATGTTACTTTTTTTTTAATTTGAGTATGAATCACTTAAAATAAGATGTGGCTTACATTTACTGGCAATATTTCAATCTACAGAATCTTCCTCAGGCAATGAGGAAGATCCTATGGATCAAAACATTGCCTGTTTGCCATTAAAGTTCACTTGGAGCCTAACAATGAGCTGATTTCCTTTACTTTGAATTTTATTGCACTAAACAATCATTATACACTGATTTGTGGTTCCCACACGCGGGCCAGCACCACCAATGCTATTGCAGCTGCTGATAACGGTCATTCAGAAGCTACACAACCAGCTCCTTCGCATCTAGTACCCTTTTCAAGAGGTGCACTTACCCCGGCCTCTTTGCACCAACAATGAGTGCTGAACCTGACTTGTCATTTAAATAATCGTACATCATCCTAAAAGTATTTCCAAAGCCAAAAGTGTTGCTCATTTAGTCAAAGCTTGTCGGTCACGGTTGAAAATATTGATTGAAATGCTGCACTGAACTATACTGCCCTTCAAAGGCTAAGTGCAGTAACTACAAAATAATTTGAACAGTCCAAATAACTTCAGAGTTTGTTTGCTGTCCCAACAAATTAATAGATAGCATATCTCGATAGATTATGTTAACTGACTTCCCATTGCATAATTTCTATCCAAATAAATCCTAACATCCATGTACTTTCAGGCCAAAAACTGCATAACTCTCATTTTACCTAATATATAGTTACTGCACTTTGGCTTTGTTGAGCAGTATACTGGCATGACAGAAATTCAGCAGCTACTTAACCTATATAAGCTTCATACTTTAAATATCCTTATATTTATTTTTCCCTTTTTACATTTATTTGCAAAATATTTTGTAAATTGTCACTTGTTGTATTTCAAATGCTTCTTAGTGTAGATGAGTTTGATAGGATTATTGCCAAAGGATTGGAAGGCTCATGGAGGTGGTTGCTCTGTTCGTGCAACTGGAAAGGTACTAACATTTTTTTTTAAATTTAGCCATTTTTTAAATGTGTACAAGGAACAGTTTTACGGGAAAATATTAGTGTGTACACAGTAGGTAATTAGTTAATGTGTATCACAGATGTACAAAATGCATTAGTACATCAATGATTCCCCCCGTTCTACCTGTCAGAGCAGTGTACCAGACCTGGGGGTTTGTTCAGAGCTGTGTAACACCAGACCTGGGGGTTCGTTCTCGATCTTGGAGACCAAAGCAGAGAAATTCCTGATGGGATACCCAAGCATCCATGCTGCACCTCCCTCATATTTGCTTAAATATTACCTTTGTTTTTTTTTTTTTTTTTGGTTCAAAAGGGGGTTGATATTGGCCATGATTTCAGATACAATGAGAACCTGGAGTGGATTGGGTGTTGGTGGGAGAAGGGATTGGGTGTTATTGAGTATTTTTTTGGGGGGGGGGGGGACTTCACAAGGATATGTTGCTGGACTCCTGGGTGACAATATCCCCATGCCATCTGCAGTCGATCTGCGTGAATGTAACTGGGACCATTTACTGAATATATGATTATGTGGCTGCATGCTGTTTATCTTCTGAGCCATCTGTTCAGGAGAGATGGGGAAAGATCTGTTAAAAATGCAACAGACAGTGTGGTGCTCAGCAAGACAATTTAACACATTAAAAACAAGTTCATTTTCTGCAGTTATGCATCTTGCCTCTTCAGTTATCAACAGCATCTTTGTTTTTAAATGTAATTTTAAATATGCCTGTAATAAAGTGACACCAGTCTGCAAAGTGACATACAATATTGAGTCAGGAAATATATATTGCCTCCCAGATGACTGGACAGTATAAACTGAGGCAACAAATGTAGTCACCCTGTAAAAACAAGGAAATTGCTTCCAAAAAGAGATGAGGTGAGTGGTGATTGATGTCATTCAAACAGGGGTTGTTCTACAATCTGAAAGATACCCAGTGGTGAGACTTGTCTCCGGCGGGAAATTATCCTGGTAAAACCGATCAACGCTAAACAATACCTGAAGTCCCCACCTTCCATTTTTCCATTGAACGCTCGGGTCAGATGTTAATTGAAAGTGAAATAGAGTCAAGCTAGCTCCTATTTCAGAGTCAAGCGTGCTTCTCAATAATGATTGGCCAGGAGGCCTTAGGTTTCTCCCATTTTTTGCACAGAGAACGGAGCAGCAAAAACAGTTGGTGGCGATATATTGGAGCTCGCGAAGGGCCTTTGGACTGATGATCCTCCTGCCCATCATTTTGTCAACTAGCGAGGAGGCTGAGGGTCAAAAAGGCGAGGTCGTTCTCCTTGAGTGGGAGCACAAGCGTCGCAAATGATGCCCAGCAGTCGTCATCTGTCACCCTTTTTATGTGGATTCCCCAGTGCAGTGGACTGTTTGTTTGAGAGAGCAGGATAACATACAATGGATAGATTTAGCAACTAATTTTCCCCTTCATAAATTTCAAAAAAATTCACACCATGTGATTTGGAGGGAGGCTGGAGGGAATTAATAACACACTTCAGTGTTTCATATGGGCAACTCTATATAAGTGTTCTCGTAATCTTGTGAAAATATTCTCACTCTCTGGCAGGATTAAAATTTTATGTGTTTTTGATGCAGCTGGCCTCACGTAATCCATGTGTAATTTTCTCAGTGTACTTAACCAGTTTCCCGACCCCTCCAGTCCAGTTTAAAAGCAGTCAACAATGCAGGCATGGGAACTGAGGCAAAGCATTAATATGAGCATCAGTCAATGGGATAAATTTATTCATCATACAAATCTTATCGGCAGGGCTGTGATTGTCTAAGCACAAAAAAGCAGGAAAATACAAGGGCTCTGGATGCGGCATTATGAATCGGCATGAGTTCTGGGTAAGGAACAGCCACAAGCACTGAGATTGGTCAAAAAATAAAAGTCACAGACTCAGAAAATCAGGAATTTCTGCTTAGTCGGGAGGAATCACAACCCTGATCGAGCAAGGATTAAAATCTTGCCGACAGAATCAATGACACTTGGCTCAGGACCCACTGTGGGAAACCTATGGAAAACCGTACCTTACTCATGGAAAGACAAGGTTGATGATAACTAACCAGGCAAATGGTGCATTGGTGCATGAGGGATTGATTCTTAGTATGCTTGAACGACATTAAGGAAAAGTATAATGCCACAACTTCATACAAACTGCAATAGCACATGATATCCCAAATAACGAAAAGGAAATGAAGTAAAGAATTATTCAAGACCCATATTATCCATCTTATCTGTCCTTGACAGCAAAAACTGCAAGCAAACATTTGCGGTAACTGGCAATGAGTATTTAACGCCGCTGTGGAGGAATTCTGGCTCTTTCTTCTTTGCAGAATTATATTCATTCAACCGTATTGGAGGGTTTTCAGTTATTACATGCCTGCTGAAGGTCATGTCACAGTATCTCAATCTGATTCAAGTCAGAACTTTGACTAAGCACTCAGAAACCTTCATTTTGTTTCTTTTGAACCTTTCAGAAGTGGACTTGCTCGAGTGCTTTTGATCATTGTCCTGCAGCATAACTCAACTTTGCTTGAACTTCAGGTCACAGACTGATGGCCGTACACTGGCCTTCATGAATTTCTGGCAGAGAGCAGGATTCATCGATCCATTTGTTATGGCATGTTGCCCTGGTTCTGGAGCAGCAAAGCAGCGCCAGACCATCAAACTACCACCCCCCTATTTGATTGCTGTTTTTTCTTTTTAATGTGGAATGTTGTATTAGCTTCATGCTAGATGTAACAAAACCCTTGTCTTCCAAAAAGTTTCGTTTCTGACTTATCAGCCCACAGAATGTAATCATGATGTTTTTTTTTTGGCAAACGTGAGACAAGCTTTTGTGTTTTTTTGGTTTTTGTCTTGCAGTTTTCCTATGGATGCCATTTTTCTCTGTCTCTTATTTTGGAATCACAAATACTGACCTTAAGTGAGTCCTGCAGTTCATTCAATGTTTGTTTGGGTTCTTTCATGACGTCCAGGATGAGTTGTTGATACAGTCTTGGCAAGATTCTGGCTGGCTGGCCACTCCTGAGAAGGTTCACCACTGTTCCAAGTTTTCTGCATTTGTAAATAATGGCTCTCACCAACGTTAGCTGGGGTCCTTGAGTCTTAGGAATGGTTTTGAAATCCTTTCTAGACTGATAGATGTGAAAGACTCCATTTGTTATTTGTTCTTCAATTTCCTAAGATCACAGCATCATGTACTTCTTTTTACCTTACTTAACATTTGGCTTTTACTGGGCGAGCAGTACTCATGCCTGGGTTTGTCTTGTGAAATTTAACCTGATGATCAATCACATTCATTCAATTGGTTGATTTTGCTTGTAAGGGAGCAATTACTTTTGAACATAGGGCCAGGAAGAGTTGGACAGCTTTTTTTTCCATCAAATCATGAAATCCTTATTTTAAAACTGCATGTACAGACGTTGTCTATTTTTTATATTAAAATTAGTTTGATCTGATTTAAATGTGACATCAATATGATTAGAGGGCAATTACTTTTTCAAAGTGCTGTCGTCTTTATTTATTTATTCTTTTTAAAGACAATCCAGTAGTGCTGGCTCTAAGTTCAGGGACTCTGTCCCAAAGAGCGATAACTTCCCTTTTGAGAGAAAAATGAAAAATAAAAAACCTGCCAAAATAAATTGTCCCATGACAGAGGACAGAAATGGTTGCTCTGGCTAGTTTGCTTTTTCCAGGAATAAAAAAGGATGAGGTTGAACACCTGCTGGAGCAGAAATATAGTCCAGTATTCTGTGTGACAGCTTTCAGAGAAGACTGCATGAAAAACTGTCACTTGTAAGTGCCTGAAAAAAATATCAGATTCCTCTGAATTTGGCCATGTTCATTTAATTAGAGATATGTATCACATGGTGAAATTTATAAATAAGTCACAACTCATGACTCTAAACCCTAAAAATAAGTAGATGGAATGGCATTCATGTCCATTTTTTTTTAAACCCAGTATGTTCTGCCAAGTGGAAAATCCAGTGGGATTCTCTCGGAAATGTCGCACTTATATTTTGGAGGAAAATGATAGATTCTTTCAACAATTAAGAGTGAACAGATTTTATGAAAACCCCTGCTCTAGTTCTAAGGAAAATTTATCTGGTTAATACAGCTTGAAAGAACAACCAGGTTTTTGCTGACTAAACCAGCAGCTAATGGTACAGTTTTAGCCAACTTTAAAACAAGCACAAAACTGCGCAGACCCACAGTGCAAAATATGCATGCGTACCATAAATCATCTTTACTAAGCGTCCCTGCTTAAAGTCCATGGGTGAGCAAATATGTGACCACAATTTGCAATGCATAGACCACAGTGGCAGTTTGCGCACAGAGGAAATAAGAAAAGCATGATTAAAAATGCCGGAATAAAAGGGGACATAAATTCAGAATTTAATTCACTTAACAAATAACAAATAACATTTGTTATTTCATAACAAATACCTTTTTGTTATGATTCTGCCTTGTTCTGTTCATGTTTTGCCATGTCTTGATCCATGACATGTTTTTTTCCTGTTTATTCCTGCATATTCTCCCATAGTCTATTCCCTCAGTTATATTCCGGTCCATGTTTTTTCTCATACCATGTATTGCACTTTGTCTTCCCCTGTCTGGTCATTTGTCATGTGATCACTCACTGCCCCAGTATTGTGTGCCACACTTTCGGGTGATTTCATGGTTTCTGGGATTTCAACCATTCCTTCCAATCTCGTTAACTTCTTTCACCTTGCTTTTCTATTTTACAAACAATACTAACAGTTTGTTGTTTTAGTTAAACTTACTAACTAAAACTAACATTGTTTATAGTACTAAATTACTAAAGACCACTAGGAATTGTGTAGCTGCACTTTACTAATTGACTAACGACCTCTCAGCATTCGCCCTATCCAAGTCTCTGCCTCCTGTCTTCACTCAATTTACTTTTCCGTGCTTCTAGCAGATTTTCTGCACCTGGCTAGTCACTGTTCTGCTTCTCACTCACTCACAATAGAACTCCCTAGGCTGTCTCTGCAATCCCTGTCCGCGTTGTAATGTGGAACAGTTTCCAGTGGAAAATCCTAATGTAGAAATGGAACATAAATTAAAAATGCTAGAGATTGAAAGAGGGGAAAAAGAAAAATGAGAGTTTGAGAGAGAAAGAGAGAAAAGAAAAGAAAGGGAGGAAAAAAACAGAGAATTTGAGAGGGTATAAAGACAGAAATAAAGGCAGTTTGAGTTTGAAAAATTAGCAAGAGAGAGAGAGAAAGAGGAAAGAGCAGAAAGATACAGAGAGAGACAGAGAGATTTCGAAGTTAAAGAAGAAAGGCTCCAAATGGAGCAACTTAAAATCAAAATAGAAGCTAAAAACAAATTTTGTGCAAGCCAGGAGGTAAAGCTGGTGCCTCCATTCTCGGAGAAGGAGGTTGATAAGTATTTCCAGTGCTTTGAGAAAGTAGCTAAGAGTTGTCAGTGGCCAAAGGAATTCTGGCCCTTGATGTTGCAAACTGCCCGTAAGGGTAAAGCTCAACAAGCCTATTCGGCTTTGTCTGCAGATGATTCCTCTGATGATGAGGTTGTCAAAAAGGTCATTTTGACAGCTTATGAGTTGGTTCCAGAGGCTTACTGACAGAAATTCAGAGGTCTGAAGAAATCTGACAATCAGACTTATGTGCAATTTGCTAACGAGAAGAAGTTTTGCTTTGAGCGCTGGTGTACTTCTATGGAGGTCAAGGATGATTTCAACTCACTAAAAGAGATGGTGTTAGTTGAAGAATTCAAGAACTGTGTTAAGGATGATATGAAGACCTACCCTAATGAGAAGCAAGCACTGAATTTGTAATCAGCTACCAAATTTGGAGACAAATATGTTCTCACACATGTCCAAATTTCAGTCTAGCAGTAACAATAGATGGTCCCAATTTCAGAAGAAAGGTAACAGTGGTACCCAAGATTCCTCACCCAAAGACAAATATGGTGATAATGCCCAGAAATCCAGTCACAAGTCTGATCAAAGTGTGAAAGCTGACAGTGACAAAAGTGGTCTAGTTTGCAATTATTGCAAGAAATCTGGTCATGTTACAACTAACTGTTGGTTCCTTAAAGCTAAGAAAAAAAGAAAAGGATACTAAACCCAATGCCTTTGTGAAGACTAGGTTAGAAACCCCCTGTAGTAGATGACCGATCTGCTAAACTGCCTGCCCCTTGTGGGGCTAAGAAGCCAGATACTGCTGACTTTGTGAGGGAGAAATTTCTTCCACTTGTGTCAGAGGGATTTGTGGCTCTGAATGAGCATTCTCCTCCTGTACCCATACATATCCTAAGGGATACCGGAGCTTCTCAGACACTTTGGTTGATGGACTCCTTGGAGTTACGTGATAAGACCGCTTCTGGGGATTTCATACTTGTACAAGGTATTGATGGAAGGACTACATCTGTACCCCTGGGCTCTGTATTCTTGAAGTCAGATTTAGTTACAGGACAGGTAAAGGTGGGACTTATGTAAAGTCTACCTATCAAGGGTGTTTCTCTCTTGCTAGGCAATGACCTGGCTGGGGGTAATGTAGTTCCCCCTGTTCATCTTGCTTCACAGCCGAGCACTGAAGATGGCGATGAACACCCATCCCTGTATCCTTCCTGTGCAGTGACCCGTGCTATAGCCAAGAAGGTTCAAGAAGAGGATGATGTGGTGCCGTTCAGCACATTGAATATTCATGACTCAGGTGGTTCGCCTCATTACTCTGTTCAGCCTACTATGGTTTCTCTGTTTGAGGACTTATCAGACACTTTTATCAGTTCTCTGTTCAGCCAGCCAGATGGGTCTGGTGATTCTCATGTGTCTGGAGACTTGTCTCTGTCCAGAAAGCAGTTGATTCAGGAACAAACTAATGATCCTGAAATTTGTGTACTAAAGTAGAGAGCCCTTCCTGATAAAGAAATAGACGCAGAGCTGCCGGATAGCTCACTCGGTTTAAGCACTGCGCTGCAGTGCAGAGGTGACTATCACGTTGCGGGTTCGAGCCCCGGTGTACCCACCGGCAGGGGTCGGCAGCTTTTTCAGAGTAGCGCACAATTGGCCACCGCGCTGCAGGGTTCCGAATTTGGAAGGCACTGTCGGATTAGGGGATACAATAATAGCTTTGTTCGTTGCTCCAGCGCCTCCTGTTGGCCAGACGGGCGCTCGTCAGGAAGACTGGGTTTGTTCATGTTCGGGTATCCTCCGCCCTCGTTCTGAACTTACGAGGATTCAACAAATGAGTGTATAAGAATCAGTGGTTGACAGGCACGTCCTTCGGAGGAGAGCCGTAAACTGTCCTCACTATCCTGAGTTGGCAGCAAGGGGTCGCATACGAGCAAGCTTTGTACATAGTTAACCAATTGGGCATTCCAGATTCGGGTGGGATTGGAGATGCCAAATTAAAAAAAGAAAAAAGAAAAGAAATAGACGCAGTTCCAGTTGGGTATTATCTCAAGGATGGAGTGTTGATGCAGAAGTGGCACCCTCCTGATCTCCCTGCCAATGCCGATTAGGCAGTAGTCAAGCAAATTGTTGTTCTGAAGGTCAACTGGAATGAGATCTTAACAATGGCTCATAATCTTAGTATAAACAAGACTGTTGACAAGATCATGAAACACTACTGGCCTGGACTTCGGAAAGATGTTTCCAAGTTTTGCAAAACCTGTCACACTTGTCAGGTAGTTGGAAAACACCAGTCAGACCCACCTGTAGCTCTATTGCAGCCTATCCCAGCATTTTGGGAGCCCTTCTCCAAGGTCATTGTTGATTGTGTTGGTCCATTACCCAAGACTAGATCTGGAAATCAGTACTTGTTGACAATCATGTGTGCATCTACCAGATTCCCCGAAGCCATACCTCTATGTAACATCAAGGCAACTGCAATCTCGAAGGCTTTGATAAAGTTCTTCACGTTGTTTGGCCTTCCCAGGGAAATTCAGTCGGACTAAGGTAGCAATTTCACTTCAGGATTGTTTCAGCAGGTTGTGTATGAACTAGGTGCAAAGCAGATTCTTTCTAGTGCCTATCATCCAGAAAGTCAGGGTGCCTTAGAGCGGTTTCATTCCACTCTCAAGACAATGATGAGGACTTATTGTTATGACCATGAGAGAGACTGGGATGAAGATGTTCATTTGCTGTTGTTTGCAGCTAGAGAATCAGTGCAGGAGTCTACTGGATTTAGTCCGTTTGAGCTAGTGTTTGGCCACGAAGTGAGAGGACCTTTGCTATTGTTGAGTGAACAATGGCAAGAGAAAGAGCCACATATCAGTCTGTAAGATTGTGTTTGCAAATTCAAGGAAAGACTGCATGCAGCTTATGACCTAGCCAAAGAAAACTTGAAATCAAGTCAGGGAAAAATGAAAACTTGGTTCATTGGTTCGTCGGTAATACCAGAGGATTAGAAGTCAGCCATCACTGCAACAGCATCTTTTGGCTTGAATTACAGCGAACCCAGATTCAGTTTGCCTATGGGTTCCTTCGTGGGAATTTTACAGATAACCGACTTTTCGTCCATGGGTTTCCTTCAGGCTAAAACCCTAGAACCAGCAAACATAAACCCTTTCTGTAGGTCAATCCTGGCTGTCTATCTAACTTGATTTAAACCGATTCTCATCCCAAAGCCGCTGATCAGTCAGTCTTTGGTTCATCATAACCCCTAAGTCTCCGGCGTAACGTAGGTAGAAAGAATATACAAGTGTTAGGAGTCATGGAGACCATGCAAGCTGAAAAAGGAATGACAATAATTCAATTACCAGGTAGGCATAAACTTGGATCAAACAAATCAACGCTAAGCCAATTACCAGTTACACATAATTTGAGAAGAGAATATATATTCATACCTGGAGAAGATAAAGGCCAAGTGGTACCAGGCCCGCACCACGTGGCCGGGGAGAAATTCAGATGACCTGTGTATATATGTGTATGTGTATATATCACGTGTTTATTAGCATATTGTATTATATGTGTATATATACACGTGTCTACTTAACCATTTTTGTATTGAAAATAAAAAATTTTGCCTTTATAAGTCAAAATGTTTCCCTTTTGGAATGGAGTTGTAATGTGAAAAAAAAACCCACTAGGTGGCAGTATTGACTTTTTTTTTTGTTAAGCCAGTCTGGAGCTAGGTTTTGGGCATGTCCTGGGCATGCCTCAGAGGGGAAAGTCCCAGAGAATTGATAAAAGTCTGGAAGGTGGGAGGGGACTGGAAAAAAGTATATAAGGAGAAAAATTGAGAGAGTAAAGTAGGAGGAGAAATTTCAAGGAGAAATAGTGGAAGGATACATTTGACCAGACCTGTCACTCTTTACAAGACCTGTGAAGCTCGTTTTGTGGATTTTTGCCTTTGTTGGAGTATATTTCTGTCCCAGGACATCACAACAAAGCAACCCCATCTCAAGGGATTGTAAATATCTCATTTTCTTCATTGTTTCAATCTTGGTCAGTGCTTTGTTTGATAAAATCTGTTTAAGTTTTAAAATTTTGTCTGTCATCCCTTGCTGTCCTATATATCATAACAAATTGGGGCCAAAACAGCGTTTTGGCTTTTGCCAATTTCTTGTGATCAGGAACTTCCTCATGTTCATTCCTTTGTAATTAGTCTAATCCAATTCACCTGCTTTCCCTTTTTAGCATGTGACTTCCCCTATGTGTATTTAAGCAGTCATTTCGCTCACAGCTCTTTTCAGAACGTTGATCAATATTTCTTTGTGAAGAGCGCCTTGTATGCCATTGAGTATTGTTTCTCTTCTACTGGATTGTCTGACTTCGATTCTTGCCATTGCTCTTTTTGTATTGTTTTTAGTCTTTCTGGATTTCGACCCATTTTTGTATGACCACGATTTCTGTGTTTGGATGCCCTGTGTAAGACCCTTGGCTTTGTTCATCGACTACGACTTTTTGCCTATCTTTTTTGTACCTCTGCTCATCTGTCTTACCGATTCTGATGTTGTGTTTCAGGGTTCTGGCCTTTGGCCAGAACAGTATTATTCATGGTTTTAACAGTTTCAAGATTTCATAGTTCATAGTTTCATGTTCCATAGTCATGTTCATAGTCATAGTTTTAACAGTCTCTTGTTTCAGAATTTTACATTTCATGTTTCTCATTCCATGTCCATGTGTTTACTTTTCCATGTTTTTGTTTTTGCCAGGTCGGCCATGCCACTCCACCGCTTGTCTGCGTTCCGCCCCGTGCCTTCGTTGTTGCACATTTCTGAGCTATGGTTGGCTTTGGTATTTCCCCTTCCTTCTGTGCTGTGCTGATTCGGGGCTCTCTAAGCTTAATTGGCAATTAACTGTTTTTAAGTTACTAACATTTACTAACACTCACTGGGTGGTGTAATTCTTAGATAGGCACATTACTAATACTACTAATTTAGACAGGGAGTTCATTGTCATGATTCCTGCTTTGCTATTTCAAGATCTTGCTGTGCTTTTCTGTTCTTAACATTCATGCTTGCTTCCAAACTGCATACTTAATTGGTACTTAAGCTGAGCACGCTCATTCTCTTAATGAGCAGGTCATGTCATCCAATCTCTGTCCATGTCTTGATCTTGCCATGCCTCTTGTTTCTCTCTCTCCAGGTGTTACCCCTCATGTCATGATTTCCAAGCCTTTATCTGGATGCGGTGGAAGTTGGCTGGCAGACAGTGTCTCGCGTCTCGTTTAGCCAAGTTCTTGTCAAGTTCCCTAGTATTTGTCCTAGCCTCTCGTCTTGTGTATATATATATTTAGTATTGTTATTTATTTTTCTTGAGTATCTTGCCTGGAGTTTCCAGTGCCTTTTTGTTTTTTGCCTTTTTGCATTTATTGTTTATAGCTCTGTGCAGCATACTTTAGTTTGTCTTTTGCAACCCTTTGGGCCAAGTTTTTCGTTGGCCCTCGTGCCTGTTTTGTTTTTTGTTTAATAAATCCTCATTCCCATCTCCCCGCATCTGGTGTCTACCTGATTCCTTATCATCTGACCCCTGCCTGTCTAGTTGACACTGTTTTTGGATTTCGTATTATGGCTCGGAAGTTCCTGTGTTTTTTAGCTTTGACTCAGACCCCATTAAAGGCATATGTTTTTTGGATTTCTGTCTCTCGTGAGTGGTTCCTGAATTGTACCACACACTTTTCACATTTTTTAACCTTCCAAAGCCAAACGTCTCCCTAGCGGTAAAGCTGCTGTTACAGGATTTTCAATGGCGTGCCATGAGCCTCTGACCCTTAAACGCTGTAATGCTTCCATCCTGTTCTTTGCAGCTACAGGCCTCATCCAATTACCCTCCTGCCTATTGTTAATTGTTCGCCTCTCATTCCTATTAATTACTTTTCACTTTCTTCTTAAACCTCTGTACCCCACTCACAGGCAGGTAGCCTTATATTGTAACACCCCCTAGTTAAAGAGCACTCAGTTTTGGTTTATTTTGTCTGTAGATATAACCCTGTGTAGTTCATATTTTCTGTTTCTTTTGTTATCTGAACTTTTTTCATTTCATAAACTGCATCTTCAGCATTTGAGTCCTCGATCTCTCTCACTCACCCACTGCCCCCACCCCCTTCCCATGTTACCCTTCCGTTACAGATGCATAATTGCTTTAAAGCTGTTCCTGTTTAAGATCGCTTAATTAATGATTATTCAATAAATAAATTGTGATTCAGATCAATATGTCTGTGATTATTAAGAAAGTATTAATAATGACAGAGATCACTGAGGTGCATCACTGACAACATACTTAACAGTGATATTGTACAGACAGGAAAAAAAATGTATCCATTACTTTCCCTGAATTCTACCTCCCGATGTAATGTTGCCACATTTTATGAAGATTGTACTTCATCAAAATGTTTTCAGCGTTCAAAAGTTAGGCTATATATGCAGAGAAGTACAACTGCAAAGTGATTGCTGCGAACATACTTAACAGTGATATTGTACAGACAGGAAAAAAAATGTATCCATTACTTTCCCTGAATTCTACCTCCCGATGTAATGTTGCCACATTTTATGAAGATTGTACTTCATCAAAATGTTTTCAGCGTTCAAAAGTTAGGCTATATATGCAGAGAAGTACAACTGCAAAGTGATTGCTGCGATGCGATAATAATTAATTTTTTACTTTTCCAGTGCTTCTTACATCAAAGCGTTGTTAATTGAATAATTTAGTAAATTGGTAATTAGTGAATCCTGAAAGTTTGATGCATATTACATTTAATATCAATTAAGCTGCATGCCGTGAGTGGAAATTTCATGGTAGCAAAATCATTTGAGTTCTTTATTGTCCAAGATTGGGGAAAGTTGTTGGAAGCCAACAATATGAGAATGCCTGAACAGCAATTATCTGATTGATTCATTAGAAACAAAAGATAAAAAAGATAAGCCTTCTCTTAATACCATTTTCAGCAGCATTTGCTACATAACATTTTATTTCAGAATTTAATGTTGAGAAATTTCCTTTTGTTGTCCATGCAATCTCACATCGTAGCGTTCCTCTTTGACGTGAAGCAGTCTTAATCATTGATGGCAGCACAGCTTATGGGTAGCCTATTTGCTCAGTAAATTAATTCAATTAGTTATCCAATTCATAATCGGAAACAGGTTGAGTGTTAAGCTGCATTATCATAATGTCGCTGGTTGTACACAGAGTATTTGTGAGGTATCGTTCAGGAACCAGTCGCGAGAACCAAGCAGTGCAGTAAAACTGGATTTTATTCAGGAAGGGGGAGAACCCCTGCAGAGCAGGAAGCAATAGTTCAGAGTCCACAATCCAAAAATCAAAATCAAGGGGGCGAAATCCGAGTCGTAACCACAGCACCAAGCACAGTACTTGTAGTCAGGCAAAACAGGTTCGGTACACAGGCACGAGTTTGTCAGAGAATCCAAAGCCAAAATCCAGAGGGCGCAATCCAAACCGTTAACAGGGCAGCGAACACAAAACTCGGAGCAAAACAGGTATGGTACACAGGCACAGGAATATCAAAGCTAAAGCCAAAATCAGAAGCTGGGACGTTCCAGTCAGAAGTATAACACTAAGAGTACAAGGCATAAACAATCACAGCACAGGGAAAACATTCTGACAAGAGCTTTGAATGAAATGACTGCTTAAATACACGTAGGGGTAGTCAGATGCTACAAAGGGGAAGCAGGTGATATGGATCAGACTTATTACAAATGAATGAACATGAGGAGGTTCCTGATTACAAGAAATTGGCAAAAGCCAAAACGCGGACAGGGATCACAGAGACAGCCTACTGACAAACATATGGCTCTGGTTTGGGAGTTCTACTGTGCACAGAGTGAGAGGCAGAACAGTGATTTACAACACTGCAGCAGATCTGCTTGAAGCACAGCAAAGTAAATTGAGTGAAGGCAAGGGGCGAGACTAGAGCAGAGCGAGTGCTGACAGCTTGTAAGTCAATTCGTAATGTGCAGCTATACAATCCCTAGTGCTAGTTAGTAAGTTAGTACTATAAACAATGTTAGTCTTGATTAGTAAGTTTACTTAAAACAACAAACTGTTAGCAATATAGAAAAGCAAGATGAAGGAAGTAAATGAGATTGGAGGGAATGAATGAAATCCCAGAAACCATGAAATCACCAGAAAGTGTGGCACACAATACTGGGGCAGTGAGTGATCACATGACAAAACACCAGACAGGGGGAGACAAAGTGCAATGCATGGTATGACACAAAATAAGGACCAGAATACAACTGCAATGGTGGAAAATGGCAAACAGACAAAGACAAGGCAAAAACAAAACATGGCATGGAATCCCAAAACACAATACAAAATACAGACTATAGTCAGACAAGGCAGAATTCATAATCAAAACATGGTCCAGCAGGACAGGATCAAAACAAAAACATGGTCGATCAGTATCATAACAGTATTTTTTTAACAGAACCAAATTTACCTGCGGACTTGAGTCAGAAAAACTGCTTTTAAAAAAAAAGTTTTCGTAGGCATATCAAGCCAATAGGACACTGACATAGAAAGAAATAAACCGTTTTTTGAGCTGTAGGAACGTTTTATGTCTCCCCTGATTTGGATAGGAAAATACTTGGGGATTATTACAATCAACAATAATGAAAGCTGAGAGAAAACACACAGTAATTCTACGAATGGATCCTTGCTGTCGATCAAATTAATACGTAGTTGCAAATTAGGAAACGTAAATGGGAATCGGTTTGGAGAAGTAATCCACTTTTAGGCGAGGTGAGAGCAGGGCCATAATCCCTCTGATGGCAAGTCCCTGCTGAAACACGTTAAATTGATCATTTATTCCCAGCTTCCAAACTCAGCCAAACTTATCAATTTCCCACCAGCATTCATTCCTGCTGCTGCCAGGGAACAATTTACACAAGACCTATTTGCACTCTTTTCCAAACTGCAAGCCAACCACCAATCACATCTTACCCATGTCAGGAAAAGGAAGTCAGCATATTTTAGTTAGGTCATTTGCAGGTGCCTGGTCAGACCATGAGTAGCTGCTATCGAGTGACGAAATCAATGGAAATGCTGGCTTACTGCCTATCTCTCCCTGGTGAGTCAATTGTTGCCTCGCCGATGTGGAACCCAGGCTGTAGCCAGTAATGACATGACAGAGCCTCAAACATCACATAGCAGTACTCTCAATTTTCTTGAAAAATCATTAGAAAGAAAGAGAAAGTCTAACTGCTGTAGTTTTAATTCAAAATGAGAGAGAATGTGTAACCCAATAGTTACATATAAAAACACAAATAAAAATATTATCTTCAAAGATGAATGCAAAGTACCCTATACAGTAAAGGGCAATGGTTTCAAGCAAGATTATAACAATTTAATGGAATTTATTGTGATCTATTTCTTACAGAATTCAGTGCAGATAAGAATTCAGTCAATAATATAGCCTTTTGTTTTAGGGCATAAACTGGTAATCACACACTTTAAAAACACGAGTGGTATGGCTAACCCTTGGGCTAACCTGTTTCTTTTTATGACGGTTGTACAGACCTTGGCTGTGAGCACTACAATATTTTTCATGTATTAGTGCTGTTTGCAGTACATTAGTTAAAGACCGATATCACTGCAATTGCACTGCTGATTTTGTTTTCAGTTGGTCTGTGTGTGTGTTATCTGGGAAAACAAGAAAAGACTGCAATTGCAAAGAAAGTTTTAATGAGAATTTTTGCAAATGTTTATTGTAATGACCTCGGTCGCAGTATACCCATATTGTTACCGATTTTTGCTTGTGTGTTGTTATCTTGGGAGGATTCTACCTTGTTCTTAATTTACCCTTCCACAAATACCATACATTTCCTGGTTTCATGGATTTTCCCTTTTAAAAAATTAATTTCCTTTGACACCCCAACAAACCAGCCAGCAGCCATATGACTACTGTGTGTTGCGCATTGTGGCATATGGAAGTGGAGTGCTGGTTTGAGTGGGAACATCTCATGGACATTGCATCCGACAGTATTTCATTGACAGTACCTTGAATGCAGTGTGATATCGCAGTGAGATACTGCAGCCTCGCGTCCGTTCATTTGTCTATTAAAACAACGCAATATTCCAGCATGACAATGCCAGACCCATGTCACCCATGCATACACAGAGCTTCTTGAGCCTGAAAACATATGTGTGCTTGAGTGGCCAACTTAAGCCTTGGATTTGTCCCCCAACCAGCATCTTTTGGATGTCCTCAACCAGTGAGTTTGTCATTAGTTCCCAAATCTGGCCAATAACCACCAACTCCGTTCCGCTCTTGAAGAAGAGTAGGAGCCCGCCCCCAAAGTCGCCATTTACCATTTGGTATGGTCCATGCAGCAGAGATGTGTTGCAATACAGCAGGCCAAAGGCCTGCCCAATGGTGATTTGTCAATTTGTCAAGACCCCATCGCTTTACTATCTATGCCCCGTGAGATTCTTTTTTATCTGTTACAAGCATTGACCGAAATGCATTGCAATATGGTCAGGCAATCTGTCAACACTTAATAAAAGTACAGAGAGTTTCTGAACATGGTCATATTTCTCACAGTAGTGTTGTGTTTATATTTTTTGTTCAGTGTATTTTCTCTGCGAAAGGGGCATTAGAGCACCTTTGCTTCGTGGCTGACATAGTTTTCCCAAACTATTGGTCACCAGCCATTATGGCTTATTTAGCTGATACTACTTTCTCAAAAGCAATGCACAGTTGATTCAACAAAACCGAAGCCAACCCTAGACTGAGCTTACAGTGGCATCAAAGTTCCAGTTAGTCACTAGTCTGCCGGCCACTCCATGCCAACACTTATTCAACACTTCTGCATAACTGTCAATATGACTTGCATCACTTAAAACACTTATTCTACAACTCCTACTACTCTCCAGATAGGGTCTCTGCACAGAGACGTAAGTGTGCTGTGTTTACCTCTTTTAAATAAACCGCTTTTAAATAAACATCAGTATTCTAGGGGGAAGTTATCAGCTTGTCCTCCACAGTCCATCATTTGTTTCCACTGAAAGTGGAAAATGAAAAATAGCGAAACACTCTTGATGTCAGTTGCTCTGTTAAAGGTAAAGTGCATATATATTTCATAAAGTCTCATTTTTCGTGAAGTCTCTGACAGTCTATGGGGTTTGACACTAAATATGGTGGTATAATTATGATCATTATTGTTTATTCACATTTTAGTAAGCTCGAATGGCTGAGTGTACCATACCAAAGCATACTAACCTGAGTCAAACTGACCTAACTGAACATGGGCACTCGAAAGAAAAAAGGCCTATTTGACCTCCAAATCAGCACAATATAAATACTGTGCTAGAGTAATGGACACACAAGAATACACGCACCCTGGAAATTGAAAGGAAAATTTAGACAATCATTACATTTTCTATTAGCAAGAAAGAAAAAGAAAAAAAACTGGCCATTCAAAGTGTCACCAACCCCATCCCCGTCAGCTCCATTTTCCCCTCTCCCTCCTGTTTAACAAGACTGGCAACATGTGCTCATGGTCTGACAGCAAATGGGCCCGCTGCGGGTGTCCAGGCATGAAATGTACAGCGATAATCCTTCGCACGAGACCAGGCAGTGACTGCAGGCGCTCCAGGGCCCCACGGTGTTCTCTCTTACCACTTCTTCATTAACATATGAAACACACACGCAAGAAATTATTTATGCGGTTGCTGTTGTCAGCAGTCCCAGAAAGATTAGCTTAACAGAAGCACTGGGACCCCTGATAGCGCCCCTATTCTGGGACCCGAAAGATCACACTTCTTCCGTGTCAAGAAATAAAATGCATTTTGTTTCATTGCGTGTCTGGGTGGTTAGATTTCTGAGCCTTTGATTTGACATTCAAAGTAAAGTGGAGTGGTTCTGGCGGGGACTGGTTGGTGATTGGTTGGCAGTGCAGCACAGTGCACATGGAATTCTAATTACTTTGACTTTTTAGTGTTTAGCTTTTCTTTTGGTTATGATAACGTTGATGACTTTCTAGTTGCCGGTCCATTGAGGTGTCTCTACAGAATGCACAGCACGTACCATTCAAAAAACGTTCACAACACAGACGAAACATAGAAGACTGTACTTTATATTTTGAGCAGGGAATGAACTACTGATCCCACAAAGCATTGCAAACGTGACAGAGTTCCTTTCCACATTCTCAACAGTCAGAAAACCAAAATGATTATTATTGCCAACAACTGAACATATTGTATTTTCTTTTGAGCAGCCATTGTAATGGCAGCATCTCTTATTTTTAGAACTAGCTGCACAGTTATCAGCAGTGCAGTACGAGACATTTTTTAAATGTGTTGAAAATGGACTCATGGCTTTGGCATGTTGTGGTTGAAAAGCAGTCAAATCCAGGGATAGTGAGGTAATAAGCTGTGGAAAAACTATAAACCAGTGATCATCAACTTGTGGCCTGAACCGTCCAATCCGGCCAACAACTGGATTCCAAAATTGTGAGGATCAAAGAGAAAATATCATGTGGTCCACACTATTAAAGCAACTGAAAACAGCAACAACTGAGACTCTTAACTATCAGTAATTTCCACCATTTATGACTCTATTTAGGCTACATTCCGAAATGAGGAAAGACTCAATGCAGTGTTTTATATTTATTGTTTCACGCAGCTCTTTTTTTTTTTACATAACTTTTCCTCATGCCCTTACTTAACATTTGGTTTTTATTTCAAAGTCTCAACAAGCTTCAAACTAGTAGACTTCTCAGGAAAAAAAAGGAGGAAAAACCAACTGGCATAACTTAAAATAGCATGGTAAATAAATACTAACCTGGTACCAGAAAAAAACAGGTCACAAATAATGTTCGCACATCAAATGAAACGTTAAGTGGGCTTCAGCGATTTCAAATCACAAGGCTGAAATGGGCTACTCACACTGCGTAATGGCTGAAGTTACATTTCCCCTCTGACACCAACTTTTTCACATCAGGCTTGGCCGCTGTCAGACTTATGCGCAAGCAGTCCTCCAAAGACTGGTTTGACAGTCGGTTCCTCTCGTGTGTTTTTATCACGTTCGTCTTGGAGAACGCAGCCTCGCAGGTGGAGGTTGACCCGAACATGGTGAGCACATACATAGCCAGCGTCCTCAATGTGCCATAGTCCTCGGGACAATACACCCAAAATGCACAAAGGCTTTCAGCACCACGGAGAGCAGCTTTCATGTCGCCTGCGGCCTGGATTTCAGCCAGCTCCCTCAGAATGGCTGCCTCGTCCAACGGCATCATTTTCACCGCGTTTGGAGAATTCTCCGCTTGGGCTGATGGTGAATGGGTCACGCACAAATCCAATGACATCCCTGGAAATGAAAAAGTCACTGAATCTAGCAGAGAAGTTGTCTTTTAATTGTGTGATGAATGTTTTCATCTTGTCTGTTACGTTGCTTTCTCCCACCGTCTTCAGTGTGTTGAAGTGCAGCAGCCTCTCTGACAACAAATCTGCATGGAACAGATCAAGTTTGTTCCCAAAGGCATCAAGTTTTTCCACAAAATCCACCACTGATTTTTCTTTTCCTTGCAGCTGGAGATTAAGTGTATTCTAAGGGGAGAAAATGTCTGTTAAAAACGCAACGATGTATATGTATTCTCTGTCTTGCATGATGCGGGGATGGTCAGCTGCCACTTTTGATTTACTTTGCTTCAAAAAATCCACCACTTGGGCACGGAGTTCAACAAAGCGCTCCAGTGCTTTGCCCTTACTGAGCCAGCGCATGTCATTGTGGAGGAACAGGTCATCATGAGAAGCCTGGGATTCAAGCACAAATTTGCGGAACAGTCGGTGCTGCGTACTTGAATTTCCTCTGATGTGGATAATAATTTTCATTGTTTTCTCCATCACCTCTTTGAGCTCCCCGCTTAGCTTTGCGCACAGCACGCTTTGATGGATAACACAGTGAAGTGCATTAGTTTTAGGAGCGACAGTCTTTATCCTGCTCAACAGACCCTTGTTCTTGCCAATCATGGCAGCTGCACAATCTGTCACTGTCAGGTTGATTTTATCCAGGGACAATCCATGGTTTTGAAAAAAATCCTCCATTTTTCCAAATATGATGTCAGCAGTGGTGTTGTGCTCCAGCAGAAGCAATGCCAGCAGCACCTCTCGGAAATCTTTGCCATCAAAGTATCCAACAAAAACGCACATCTGTGAAATATCCGTGTTGTCAGTGGACTTATCAATAGCCAGCAAAATGTACTAAGCTTCCTTGATCCGGTCAATGACAGCTTGCTGGACATGCTCTGCCAAGACGTGTACACGACATGCAGCAGTAGAAGCAGAGAGGGGTATTTGTTTGACAGATGCAATAACTCTGTCCATGGATTTGTCGGGGGCAAGTCCCTCCAGAACGGTGACCATGCACTCCTTTAAAACCTCACTTTCCGTGAAAGGCCAGTTATGTTTGCAAAGCACCCAGGCGGCCTGCAGAGATGCACACTTTACTCTCTCTTGATCAGTTAAAGTTTGAGTAATAATGCCACTTGCACGGGAGTAGGCAGATTTCAATGTGGCCATTTTTCTTCGACGGGCCTCTGACTGCTCCGGATATGAATCCTTGAAATTTGTATGTTTAGTGTTGTGGTGACGGTGCAGATTGTATTCTTTTGCAACAGAAACAGTTTCATTGCAAATGAGGCATACAGGTGACGCATTTCGGAAGGTCGGCATGATAAATGTGTATTTTTCAGTCCAGTCATTATTAAAGGATCTGTTTTCCACATCAACTTTTTGTTTCATGGCCTTTGAGAGTGCCATTTTACCTGTGTTAAGAGGCCTTTTCCTTTCACTTCCGCAGTGTTTGTTTTTCAAGTGCTCTATAAATAGAGTTGACTTGAGTTGAGGCAAAATATCTCTATCACTCCTGGTGGTTGACTGTGGTATAGGTGATCGGAGCCTGACTCATAAAGGCTAAAAATGCCTTCGGTTTTGTAATGAAATGGAAAAAATATATAAACAATAAACATCAAATAATAATGTTATGCCAAAATTTGATTTTTATTTAATTTTTATTTGAGGATCTGGCCCCCAAGGTGACTGTCTGGTAAAATTCTGGCCCTCGGACAAATATAGTTGGTGACCCCTGCTATAAACCTTAGTGGGGGCACCCTTTCACAAATCACGCAAGAAGATGAACCACAGCTCGAATAAGCCAGAGCACAGTCCCTGTGGAAAGTATTCATAAATACCCTTGGATCTGTACTCACTTTGTTATGTTACAGCTTAAAATCCTTAATATTTTTGCCAGTCATCAGCGCAAAGTGTTCTCTATGGTCAAAGAGGAGTAAGATGAAGATCCAGACATTTATCTCAATCATTTTTATTATTTTTTAAATGGCTAAAAGCTGAAATGAAATGGTATCTATGAAAGACGGCATCTGCATTTAGGCCAAAAAAAAAGCTATTACACAATATCTGGAGATAGAAATTACGATGGAAATGAAAAAGTGGCACCCAACCTTGGCGGCTTAATCGACCTGGCCCTCAGGATTGACACTCGTCTCCAGGAATGGGGATGGACTGGAGGGTTCATGCCAGCTCTTCCTCCCAGCCTCCTCATTGTCATGGGCTCAGATGAGAGAAGACAATCAAGCAATATTTAACCACCTCAGTCTGGCGGAGCAACAACATCACAAGTCTAGCATCTGCTAATACTGTGCTGCGGCTGACCATCTGATGACTGCTTCAGTCCAGCGTCTTCAGACCATCCAGGAAAGCAAGGTGCTGTCTTCCTTTCAGCCTCCTCTTCACATACAACTCCGCCGGCACTGCTGCCAGCACTGTGCTAAAGTCTTAATCAATTCCAGAGATGACAGGAAAATTTCATCAATCTGTCCTTAGCCTACCAACTAAGGGTACCTACCGCCCTCCGGCCTTTCCCCATACGGCCCCAACCCTTTACTGGGATGGTGCTCCCTGACATCACCGAAGCCACCAGTCCAGTTCTGACAAGTGTCATCTTTAATCACCTTCAATCTACTGCTTTCCATCGATGGAGTCTCCGCACACTCACTGTATGAAAGGCATGATCCCTTCATCAGCTGGGCTAGTGGCACTTTAACACTAGAACCGCCCTGACGGTAATTTTGACCGTTTTGAAATTTGTTTGCGTCATAACTTTTTAAAATAGAAGATTACAACCTTGAGGGTCACTCACTTTTCCTTAAAGTGTCTATGTTTTAACATGCAATTGATTTTATATAGATTACACCTACGGAGCATAAAATATCACCAAATCTACCCTTTTCTGCCATTAGCGGTCTCACTGACCGTACTGACCGTTTTGCGGCTGTTATTTTTTTTGAAAATTCTATCTTTTGGTTGCCTAGCAACTGACCGATGCCACTGTCAGTGTTGGTAGAGTAAAGTAGTCTAGAATTATTTTACTGGGCAGCACTGGCAAAAAGTTTAGGCTGGTAGCAGCGGGATACACTGGCACCAAAATGGAGGCTGTGCCAGGTCCGCAGGAGCTGCTCACAAAATAAGACGCTTGTCACCTGCTGCAGATGCTTCCAAACCGTGTGTGGGAATTGCACCAAGAGAACGGAGGTCACCTGCGCAGACTATTACGAGTAGGCTAAATGCTACGCCATGCCAATAAATAAAAAGGTAATCAGAAAAAAATTTCTGCACCTACCTATTGTTTTCTAATTCTGTGTAATTGTTCCGATTAATTATTTTATAATAAATAAGATATTCCATATGTTTATGGTTATATGGTTATAAATGTGGAATCCAAATGTGTTTTTATCCGAATAGATGTTTTTAACTATTGTTTTTCTCATTCTGAATTGTTTAATTATTTCTTTACCCAAAAGTATTGTTGTGAATGTTTACAATAAAGCCGCTTTCACATTTGACACGAACAAATTTTTCGCACGACAGATCACATTCAAAGTCAATGCAAAGACGCAAAACATGAGTATCTGCATCTTTGCATTGAATATGAATGTAATCTGTCTCACAAAAAATTTGTTTCATGTCCGGTGTGAAAGCAGCTTAATTCATATTAATTATACATAATTCTATTGCCTAAATATACATAAATGTATTATTAAACTTGTTAAAACGTAATTCTGGTGTTTTGTTCTTTTGAGATACATGGTAACATACAAAATGCATTAATTGCTTAATTAGGTGGTCAGAGAGACGGATTAAAATGTTTAGAACCTAGCGGTCCAAACGACCATTCATGGTGGTTCTAGTAGTGATAAAATTCTGGCACTTATAGTAATAATAGAACAGAACCTTTCTGTTCAGAGTCTAGTTGGTAGCTTGCTTCTTGCTCAGTTGCACCTCTTCCTCCCAGCCACCAGGAGTCACTGGATCTTAAATATGTCTACTCCATTTATCATGACATCCACTAAGTGCTCTGCAAGTTGCAAGCGGTCCCTTTTTTTGCCCAGTTTAAAGGGAAGCTGAAACAAGAATGGATATAGATGTGTGTATATATTAATACATTATATTAATTTTGCACTATGAGTGTTAATTGGGTCCAGTACTGAAAAGTGGAGATTTCAAAAAAAAAAGGAGATTGACCTAAATTTGCTCATTAGTGGATATGGCGTAACTGTCAGCTTGACACGACTGCAGTCCATCACCATCAAAAATGGACTCATCGCACATTCTCTGCAAAGCAGAGAGCCGCCTCTGGGATGCTGCCAAGACGTATTTTAGCACAGCTGGTGGAATCACAAGCATTGTCTAGAAAGGCAGAGATCAGCGCCAGCAACTGTGTCGCGACCACAACACTCTCGGGGGAGTCTAGGAGCTATCATTGCAGGCTGCTCTTTGGGAGAATGGGAGTGGTGTCAGGCTTGAGTCATAGAACCTAGACAGTAGGTGAGGGTACAGTAAAACTGGGCAAAAAAAATCCCCTGGAGCTAAATCATGCAGAAAAACGTGGTGGGTGTGTTCCCCCAGGGTGCGGAGAATACCAGAATGTCATCGAGGTAGATGAATACGAAGAGGGAGATTATGTCATGAAGGACATTGTTAATGAGGTTCTGGAAAACTGCAGGGGCATTATGAACTTGAATGGCATCATTAAATACTCACAATACCTAGCGGGGATTTTTAATACCATCTTTCACTCGTCCCTTTCTTTAATGTGGATCAGGTGATAGGCATTGTGCAGGTCAAGGTTGGTGAAGCACTAGTACGGTAGAAGTAAGTGAAGTGAGTCCATCAGAGGCAGAGGGTTACAATTCATGACCGTGATGCAATTCAAGCTCCAGTACACAATGTATGAGCAGAGGGATTCATCCTTTTTAGAAACTGAGAAGAAGCTTACTCAAGTTGGCAAGGAAAATAGTTGGATAGTGCTAGAAGCAAAGAACCCAGAGATACAATCATCCATAGCTTTGGATTTGAAAGAGTGAATACAGCCTAAAAGATACTATTCCTGGGAGGCGGTTTCGGGCATAGTCATAAGGACAGTGAGGAGGAAGTGATCTGGTGTGGAACTTGTGGAACTCCTGATAGAGATCATGAATGATGGTGCGGACCTCCTTTAGTTCCAGTGGCTCCTCCCTGAGGCCGAGAGGAAGAGGTGCAACTGGGGCAAAGGAAGACAGAAAACAAGTTTTAGAGCTGGTCAAATTCCACTCAACGAAGGTCCTAACAGCAGTAAGGCTTGTAGTGACTCCAGGAGATCGAGGACAACCTTCTTCAAGTTATTTCCAGAGGTTGGTATGTTAACCTAGCTGGAGGCCACAGTGATGTCAGGGAGTGACATCCTCATCAAGGCTGAGTGCAGGTAGGTACTGAGAGAGGGGCCGAAGGAAGCTCAAGTGTTTAGCGCAGGCCGAATGGAAGAAGTTACCATCGGCTTTGGAGTAAAATAAAGCCTTAATAGTCAACTGGCTGTCCTGCCAAGACAGCCATACAAAAAAAAAAAAAAAAACTGTGGCTAAGAGAAACAGATGGCAGCCCCAGAAAATACCTCTTCTCCAGAGACTGAACACTGTCACCAGACTGGGAATCCAGCAATGTGATAGTCTGAGCTGCCACAGTATGGGAACAGGCTGAAATTAATATGCTGTTGATGCTCCACAGGGCTGAGGTGGTAAAGCTTGGTCTGTCCCACCTGCATAGGTTCCGAGGGAGGTTTGCGGCAATTTGGTCTAGCAGAAGCAGTGGTGATTTCTGGTCATAGAGGAGCTCAAAAAGGAGGTTGGAGATTTACTCGTCTCTCTTGCAGGCAAGTGTTCACTTGCAGGGCCAGATAAATTCCCTAGTCAAGGTCGAGAGGAGGTTGGCAAGCAGTTAACTCATCCAGGACTCAGCCAGGCTGAAGAGGGAGGCATTGTAAAGCACCCATTAGTCCCAATAAGTAGAGGCGGCCAACATCTGGAAGTTAGAGTTGCAAAGCACAGACTAGTTGCTTGGTGAAGCTGAAGCAGGCTCCAAAAAGTGGCATTTCCAGAATGGGATTGGTAAAAGACCTTTATCTCATTTGCAAAAGCCAGAAAACTCAATGCTGCTGGGTCGCCTGGCTCCCAACATTAAGTAGTCGCGTTGTGAGGACACCTAATCTGGTGGGTGATGATAAACACAACTTCGGAGTGCTCGGTATGAAAGGATGATGGCTGGAGGTAGAAGACAATGGAGCGCTGTGACAAAAATCCAGAACATACAGAGGGAGGAGTGAGAGACAAGACAATAATTAATCAATTACTCAAGAAAGAAAACCGGCTCTGGAAACCAACATGGACAGCTGGTCTGAGGGAAAAACAATTGGGAGAAATTCAGGACGTGATGTGGAATTTATTTTTTCTTCAAAGTATGTATTTTTTGATGGTAATAGAAAGCCTCAGCTTCATTTCTGAAACAAACTGTTTGCAGAGTTATTCTGGTAAATACAACTTGTGTACTTGTTATTTCTTCCCTTGGGCATATGAAGTTATTTTATACCTGTTTCATGAATTAATCACTTTTGTGTTTATTATTAAACATGAGCAAAAAAGTAACCGTGGCCCTTCCTTTCTTGATGGCAAACATTTTAAAGTTGTTAATTGGAATTTAAAAAGTAAAAATAAATAATAAGATGCAATTCAGGCATCAAGACCATTATCAGTGAATATTAATACAGAGATGCAAGAATCTTACACAGAGAGAATGAGAGATGGAAGGATCTTGTGGTGGGTGGATAATTTATTTGTGACGACTGCTAATGACAGTCTCCCTTTGACAGTAAAATATTTAATTAACTTTTGTGATAATTGTTGCATATTACCACTGTGGCACATTCAGTCCGTCATTTATTTGAATGGTGCTGGCCAATCTGATTCAGACAAAGAAAAGTCTAATAGAAGTTGTAATTAAATAAGAACCATTGGGAGGCAAATGTCTGAATTTGCTTGCCCTTTTGGGTCTTAGCTGTTTCACACAGTGGGGGACACTGGGGACAGCTTTAACATTTGTTATCAAATTATTATTCAGGGGAAATAACTTGGAGGTATATCAAAAGGACTTAATATTCTCAAAAAGGCAAGTAATATTGGCTCTGGATTGTTCATGTGCTGATAGGCTGGAGTCCCCACAGAGCAATGAATTAGTGTTACCTGTGACTGATGAGGGAGAAGCCTCAGTTCAGAAGGAAACTGACAAATCCCAAATTGCAGATTTGTTTTGAATGATTAAGAATGAATTAGATACATTTAATTGTTGCTATATAGAGCTATGGTGACATTACATCATATCTTCATGATAGAGAATAGCTCCAGTTTGGTGTGAGGCAACAGAGACAGAATGCCAGCAGATAAGTTACTTTGCATCATGCAGTATGAAAAATACAGGAAATAATTTTTAATTGAAAGTCAATGCAAAGACGCAAATACACGCTTTGTGCCTGTATTCGCGTCTTTGCATTGACTTTGAATGTAATCTGTTGTGTTAAAAATTTGTTTCGCGTCCGGTGTGAAAGCATCATAACTCAGACACGATCAACCAAAGAAAGGGTTTTACAAGGATGTGTGTTCAATTTGCTTTGCGACAAATTATGGACGTTAGGTAGGACTAGCTTGCGGACTTTTTGATCATAAAGAAGTGTTCTGCTCGCCTGCATCCTAGGAACTGCTCTAACAGTGGATTATCGTGGAAACATTGCTGATGATGTGCCTAACAAAGCAGATATGTATAATGATGGAATTGGATTTTCCTGCTCAGCAGAAGTCATCTCCGACATTACACAATCGACCAAAGAGTTTCATAGCAGGAATGTTTTTAATGGTTTGTTTTGCAACCAACAGTGGACATTGGATAGCCTATCTTGATCATAAATAATTTGTCTGCTCGCCTGCAGCATCAAAGGAATAATTACTCTAATTTGTGGATTATCCTGGAAACATGATGACATGGCTGGCATGGATTTTATCGGTTTACAAGAAAAGGGAGGATTTGCATTTAATTGTTTATGGGCCTGATGACAGGCAGGCTAGCTGACAGGGAGATAGCCTATGTGAGTGAGACGTAGACGAGCCTGCACCAACTATCACTGACCGTAACTTCAGAGCTGTAGAGTAACATAACTTTGATGTGCGGCTAAACAAAGCCAGAGTACCTTAACTCAACATCAGCGTCCCAAAACTAAGGCTAAGCACAGGAACTGCTGTTACGGCATTCTGTCATGGTTTATGATGGGATTTCCGGAAGTACTGCTTTTTCCCCTTAAAAACAGTCAAATTGACAAAAAATTTTCATCCACATGATAAAGGAGGTCTTCAACACCCCCAAAATGACAATAACTAATTTTCGACCAAATGTGATGTTACGGTGTTTTGCCTTTGCACGACAGAGCTGCTGACTGACTGGACTGCCTCCATATCAGAGGCGGATTTATAAAAACTGCTTCCTGCACGCCTAACGGCTATCAGCCCAAGCTATTGTCAACCAGCTGAGGTCAGAAAAACCCACCAAATGAACAGACAGGCGACAAGTGTGATGTGGAGCTAATTGTGTGTAGAAATGTGCGTGCATGATGGCGTGTGTAAACTGCTGAATTTTCAAGCGGTAATAAGTTTGATAAAAACATGACCAACTGACGCTGACGTTTAAGAATAACACCACTCGGATATGAAATGGGGATTGCACTTCAATATCAACTCCAAATGTGATTGATTTTGTAAACTGTTTTGCCAAAAAATGTAATTTATCTGTCAAAATGCCGAGCGATTTTTCCAGTCAAAACAATGAAAACCCAGTTACTTCTGCTGAGGTCAACACTCAGAGCCTCGTTTTGAAGCCGGATATGCGCAAAAGCTGCTAACTTGGGATTTGTCAATTGAGTCTCTATGTCCTTTTGGCCCCTGCAGGAGCACCATGTCTTTTAGCTTCATTTAAAATCAGCTACACAGCACTGGCGATCGGTTTATGATGTTGGATTAATATACAATGCATTCTGCCCTAAAAAATAAGGGCAAATTATGCAACCATTATCATACTAGCATGATGACCTCACAAAAGTGTGTGTGTGTGTGTGTGTATACTCAGTGCCATTAAAAATGCACAGGTGAGGTATGTACTGTATTTGCGGCAAATTGAAGAATCGATTGATTTTAATTGCTTTTCCAGTGCGGCACGAGAGGAAATTAAGAAAAGCGTGCGCCAACCCTTACGTGCACCATGTGCACGCACCAAGCACTTCAGTAATAAAAAACATTGAGTTGTTCCTGATGTGTACAGTGACACTTAACTTTTTCTTTTTGGTGTGGTCAATAGCCTACATAAAGCCAACAAAAAAAAAAACGAAAAATGCTTCTACATCTAGAAAATAGAACGACTAGTGATACAGGAGAGAGAATAAGAGCCTTTGGCATGGTACAGGCAGATCTCCACCGCCGAGTCATTTGCACTGTCAGCGTTCAACAATCAGTCGGCTGTCTATCCGAGAATGGAACACAGGCACTGTCACTGACAGACCCCACTTAGGGCATCCACGAGTGATGATGGCAGCTCAAGAGTGCCACATCTGGCTACAGCCTGTACATGACTGATTCCGGACAGCAACCAAAGCTGATCATGAGATGAGGGGTCCGAGACGATTGAGGGTGAGTGCAAGTCCCGTTTGACGCTGTATATGTGAGCAAAACATGCATGCAGACGGCCCCTACAGAAAATCCATTTTTTGCCCATCAACAGGAGTAGGAACTCTTCACTTCTGACTGCGGGCACCTGCCTCTGTATAATTTTTGACGCTTTATTTCCCAATTTCTGTCTGAGAATGGTAAACAGGGACTGTCGCTGACCGACCACAGTAAGGACATTCATGCATAAATGGGCAAAAACTGGGTTTTCTGTAGGGCCCGTGAACACGCATGTGTTGCTCACATAGACGGCGTCAAATGGTACTTGCACTCACCTGGTAGCATTTTTCGTTTTTTTTTTTTTTTATGCTGGCATTATGTAGGATATTGGCCATACCAAAGAGAACAAGTCAAGTGTCACTGTACACATCACAAACAGCTCAATGTTTGTTATTACTGAAGTGCTTGGCGCGTTCATGTGGTGCACATCGGGATTACAATACCACGCGCTTTTCTTTATTTCTTCTCCTGCCTCACTGAAAAAGCAATAAAAATCAATTGATTCTTGAATTTGCCGCAAATACAGAACATACCTCACCTGAGCATTTTTAATGGCGCTGAGTATATGTATACAGCGCCCTCCATAATTATTGGCACCCCTAGTTAAGATGTGTTAAATACGGAAAGCTTATTGCTGCCAATGGAAAAACTTTTTTCTTTTTTTTTTTTTCCCACAGCTTATTACTGCCAACAGGGGGGATTTTTTTCACAGCTTATTGAGATGACTCAATGGCAACATGAATATCAAAACATTCCTTTCCGAACATAAACTTTTCTTCAAGACATTGTATTACTAATTATGTCATGTCTCTGTGACATGCCTACCAATATACTTTTGTACCAACATACACCAGGATAAGTACCTGCAGATAGTGTGGCATGCGTAATATGCCACCATATTGCCACCAGGTGAACCTTTTTTTTTTAAAATCATGAATGTTGCTGCCAGGTGTAAAAAAAAAAAGGTTTTTTTTTCAACCATGAATGTTGCTGCCAGGAGCAAAAAAAAAAAAAAAAAAATTCACCCATGAATGTTGCTGCCAGGTGAAAAAAAACAATTAGCATGGCAACTGAGCAAGCAAAATTTTTTTTTTCCACTTTCAGTGTTACTATATTGAGAAACAGGCCATGGCCCTCTAGTGAGTCAGCTGAGAACGGTATTCTTACTTCTGAAAGGCAACCACGTCTTATGCTTGTTTAGCAATAGCTGGTGATGACAGCAAGTTTTGAAAATGGTATGTGTAAAAATGTGCAGTGCTTTCGTGCGTCTGAACTGTACTTTCAGGTTATCTGGGACGCTATGCTAGTGAGGTTAGGGCAAAAACCAAATGATGTCGCTGAACTATGGCAATTATTTACAAAGATTTTCCCTAAATACTGTGAGCTAGTTAGCAAGAATGCCATACAGTCTGAAGAGAGGTAATATGCGATTGCATACGCTAGCTACATAGCTCAGCTGCAATTAGCAATGAAATATAGGTCTCAGCCCGAACTGCCTGCTTGCTCCGTAGTTAAAAGAACCTGTTAATCAAGCCTGAAGCAAAGCCATGCGTCGAAGTTATATGGCTATACGGCTTTGGGTTGAAGGAGGTTGTGTGGGTGTTGCATGTGACCGGTCAGGATCGGTAAAACTTCTCCCATAGCTAGCTAGCTAGCTATCTGGTTCGCGTCTCAGTGAACGTTAAACATGAAATTTGCTACGGCTCTCACCACCAACACTACCTCCTTAAATCTAGATTAATGGCTTCTGTCGACTATAGAGCATGTAGACAGTTTGAGCCCAGACTCTATTATTGCATCGCAAAGTTCAACTGCGTTACAGTGCTTGGATAATAGTCCTATTTAAGCGATATCATTTGATTTTTTCCCTAACATCATCAGCTAGCTAGCTGTAACCGAGGCTGGTCTTGAGCTAGCCTGCTGGCAGGGTAGACAACATCTCGAATGTCTGGAATTTCCGTTCAGAAGTATGAAAGCGCTCCAAAACATATCAGAGAAGGTTGTGACAATTACAGCCTTTAGTGTTTATGATTACAGCTGGCTGAGCGCAGTCCAGTCACCATGGCTTCATCATTATGCCTCCCCAGAGTGAACACGTCGTTGGCTACCTTGCTAGCAAGCTGTCTGAAGAGCAATCACGGTTACAGCTACAGCGCCCTCAATAATTATTGGCACCACTGCTTAAGATGTGTTAAAAGCCTTAAAATAAATTACATTTTTATTGCAGAAACATACTCTCACACTGACAATTTTAGAAAAATGTAACCATCAACTCAAGTGAATTTTAAGGGAAAGAAAAATCTCTGACAAAGAAATAATTATTTTTCATAAAATCATCTGTTCCATAATTATTGGCACCTCTGAAAGTTCCTAGGAATAAATGTAATTGAAGTATTTCTGTCATTTCTACAGTAGTTTACAAAGTTGATCAGAGTATCTAGGAACATTTAATTAGTAAATCATCACTTCCTGTTTCCCGGGGTATAAATATGATGTGACACAGAGGCCATTTCTCTCATCCACTCTTCAACATGGGAAAGACAAAGGAACACACCATTCAAGTAAGGCAGATGTGTGTCGACCTTCACAAGTCAGGCAATGTCTACAAGAAAAAAATAGCCACTCACCTGCACTGCCCATATCTACTGTCAGAAGAATCAGTAAGAAGTTTAAAACCACTGGAACAGTGGTAAACAAGCCTGGACGTGGACGCAAGGTTATTTTGCCACCACGCACAGTGAGGAGGATGGTAAGAGAAATAAAAAGTTCTCCAAAGCTCACTGTTGAAGAATTGCAACAAATTGTAGCATCTTGGGGTCACAAAGCCTCCAAAATGCCCATCAGGCGCTATCTACATGCCAACAAGCTGTTTGGGAGACATGCACGGAAAAAACCTTTTCTCACTCTCAATCAAAAACGCAAACGTCTGGATTTCGCTAAGCTGTACTGCGACTTCAACTGGAACCGTGTGCTTTGGTCGGATGAGACCAAGATAAAGCTTTTTGGCAACAAATACTCTAAGTGGGTCTGGCAGAACACAAAAGATGAGTATGCAGAAAAGCACCTTCTGCCCACTGTGAAGTATGGGGGAGGATCGGTAATGCTGTGGGCCTGTTTCTCTTCCATAGGCCCTGGGAACCTTGTTAGGGTGCATGGCATCATGAATGCTTTGAAATACCTGGACGTTTTACAAAAGTAAATCAAAATCTGGTGGCCTCTGCCTGAAAGCTGAAGATGGGTCGTCACTGGGTCTTTCAGCAAGATAATGACCCTAAACATGTGGCAAAATCTACACAGAAATGGTTCACCAGACACAGAATCAAGCTCCTCCCATGGCCATCTCAGTCCCCAGACCTCAACCCCATTGAAAACTTGTGGAGTGAGCTGAAGAGGAGGGTGCAGAGGAGAGGACCCAGGTTGCTGGATGATTTAGAGTGATTGTGCAAAGAGGAATGGTCGAAGATCCCTCTTTCTGTATTCTCCCATCTTGTGAAAGATTTTTGGAGAAGATTAGGTGCTGTTTTGTTGGCAAAAGGGGGTTGCACAAAGTATTATCATCAGGGGTGCTAATAATTGTGGCACACATAGTTTGACGTAAAAGAATTATTTCTTAATGTGGGATTTTTTTCCCACTGAATAAATGCACTTGAATTAAAGGTTGGATTTTTTTTTTCATTGTGGTCCTATATTATTTAGAAGAAACTGAATTTATTAGAAGCAAAAGAACACATCTTAACCAGGGGTGCTGATAATTATGGAGGGCGCTGTATATATATTTTGCAAAATTGACAGATAATGAATCCTTACGAATCAGTAGTGGAGCTAAAATGGCAGTTGGGGTGGCACAGACATGTCCCTTTATGTCAATTAGAATAGTCCTGACTAGTTCTCAATTATTTGATTGAATTATTATTTGAATTATTTGTTTTCCAGTTATCGTATTTGGCATCTCTCCATATGCAATCTAACATGAATGAAATCATGGGGAAATTTAGTAGAACTGAGAATTGGGGTGGAAAAAACATCCGTTTCGAACAATTATTAGTCCTGACCTGTTCTCAGTCATTTTCATGATTAACAAAAGGTTCACTCCGAGAGCGCTCCGCAGTTAACAGGTGCTGCTTGTTCTCCCCGATTAGGTAGGATACCAATCATCACTAGACAGGACTAATTCTTGTCATAAAGAGACGTCTGCCCACCAAATTCCCAGTTCTAGTGCCGCGACAGCATCTAGGTAAGGCAAAGTTATGCACGACTAGAAACATTATAAAAAATGATAATGTAAAGGAACTGTAGTTTGAATATTCATCTTTAAGTTTTAATAGAATATCTTTTTTTTTGTTACAAAACTATCATGGCAGGGGTGGCCGACCCTGGTCCTGGAGAGCCTGCTGGTTTTTAGTGTTACTCAGCACTTGATTGATGAATTAAAGCTATTGATTACACACTTCACTTATCTCACCTGGTGTCTTAGGTTTAAATCGGGTGGAGAAAACCAAACTCAGCACACTCTCTGACTCTACAGGACCAGCGTTATCCGCCCCTGCTCTATAAACTTTTATCTGTACTCTGTACTTCTACTTTGTCTGCATTACAACTATGCTAAATATCCAACCACATTGACAAATCTTGGTTAACACGTAGATTGCTGTCACAACCAGCAAGTCTGCTTAATTGGGTCTGGCAGTCTTGTGGGTGATTCCTGCTGATTGCTTGATTGGCTCATTATTACCAAATTAAACCTGAGACACCAGTTGAGATCAGTTAAGTGAGTAATTGACTTCTTTAATCCATCAATCGAGTGCTGTAGTCTAAAGGGGGTGCTGGTGAGAATAGTCACAACAATACCTTTTCCAAATGATAATAGCTCCAAAATACAGTTAATATTTAAATTGTCAAAGTTCCTGCGACAAACCACTCCCACTTCCGGCTTCATATCCAGATACAGATACAAATACAGATAATTTTGTTGCCGACACAGATACAGATAAAGATAATGGCATCGCTGTACACCCCTATAAAGGCCAGCTGGAAAGGATTAATATTTTTCCTGAAAATGAGACATTTTCTTTCCTGGGAAAAGAACCATTTTTTCCTGGGAATCCCGGGAAATTAATTTGTTTTTAAAGTATAATTTTGGCTACCGTTATGTAAAATTGGTCATAGTACAGGCTACACCATACTTAACAAAGAGACATGGGGGTCCCAAACATGACTGATTTAATGTTTTATCTGGTGGTATATATAATTATTGAGACACACAAACGTAATTTCAACATTAATCAATATTATAACAATACAAACTAGGCAACCCTTGGCATTCCCTGCAGATGAGAGGGTGAAAACACTGTGATCTGTTGCTGTCTGACTGAACAGCCTCATGGAAATAATATTTTACAGTTCTTCATAGTATAAACTAACGAAATTTGTTAAGGCAAGTAGTTTGGTGTTTTCAAAGTCATTGTTTTGAGCAAAGCTATAAAATGCATCCACTCACTCTGTGTGAGGTCTCGGATGGATTCTTCGAGAGATTTTTCTCTTTTCAATGAGAGCCGCATTTCACCAAAGCCAGCTACATCTCTGTCTGAAGTGTTTTGCATAAAGCATGAATCCAGTGTTCTTGTAGTTTTGAGCTTTCACCAAGATTTTTGTTTGAGATTTGAAATGTTGCAGTGTGCCGACTGTTGAACCTCAGTCTTGCGCATTTGATCCCTCACTCAGACAGTGCAGCATGTCCTAATTATTTTAATATTTTGAAGTAGCCGTTATGAAGTATTTCCACTCACAGCTGATGGCAGAAATATTGTTGTATTAGTCTAATTCAGACTATAAAGCCACAAGTTACTAAAAGCAATTCTTACTTTTCTGGCATTTTTAAACTTTTCTTTTGTAATCTTAAAATAAGTGTATGGCACACTAAAATGTAAAAGAAATCCACCAGGTGTTGAGACTCTGATTTGCTGAGCTTCCTGTCTGTCATCCATCGCCACACCCCTTCCAGTTGCCTTCTGCTGTCACCGCTTGCAAGTCGCGCACCTCTCTGGCAGAAAAAAAAAAAAAAAACCGATGCATTAGACTGTAAACAAACCGATGCTGAAATGCTACAATTACGATAATAACATTAATGGTAGTTCGTCAGAATACAAAGCTAACTAAACGTTACAAGGGCATTGTATTTTATACCACACACAGAATTGAATATTATGTAATTACTGTTAGTTTTCACGCACTGGTGCCTCTGAATCTGACTCCATTGACCCATTTCACTCTCCTACAAAAAAAATATAGCATGTAGTGCAAGGAAGTGAGCAGCGCAAGTGAAACGGGTCAGTGGAGTTAGATTTAGAGGCACCGGTAAGTGAAAACTAACCAACAGTAACTACATGATATTCAATTCTATGTTGTATAAAATATATAAAATGCCCTCATAACGTTTAATTATTTTTGTAGTCTGACTAACAACCATATATTAGCTAAATTTTTTTTCGTAGGAGAAGTCTGGGAATCAGGGGAAAGAGGGTGGGACTTTGGAGGGAGCCGGAGTTGTTCATGCTCAAATTTTTACGAAGTGCTGTGCAACATGCCAGAAAGATAAGAATTGCTTTAACTAACTGCGTTAACGGTCAGTGTTTCAATTCAGGGCGCTTTGTGATTGTTAATTAAAGTACTCTCTTTTTACTGCAGGCATACAGACACACAGCTGTTCCGGCTGAGCACACTCAAAGCTGTTGAATGTATTTTAAGAAAATAAAACATTTTCTAAATATATTTCATTATCTTATAAATATTTTTTGATGTTTTTTCCCGGTTTGTAGTTTTTGTATTTCTCGGGAAATGGTTTGGAGGTCAAATCCCGGCAATCTCGTTTCCCGGGATTAAACCCTAGCGCCTGGTGAACTGGCGATAGGGGAGGCTCAAAACAATCCCTTAAAATTAATGATTGGTCACTACCTGTTTTCAATCATTCATTTAAATTACCATTACAGAAACTCCGAAAACTCTCAACATTATCAGCCGCCGCTAACATCTCACTACTACTATTTGAGTGATGTGTCTGTCTCCCTCTGTCAGCAGTGTGTAGCGCACAATGTACGTCACTCATGGTACATCATTATGTTTCTGTGAGATGAACGCTGGCCTTGTCATTTCCCTTCACACAGGCTCGATTCAGCCTCACTTCGTTTCACACAGCCGGACCCCAAGTTTGCAGTGCAAGTTAGCGAACTCAAAAGCCAAGGTGATCTTTCGCTACAAATCCGAGCACATTATGACCCTGGCTACATTCACTACATTCACTAGCGAAATGCTTGCGTTGACGACACTCACATTATATAACGCCACCGTTCATCTGTACATATCAATAGGAATACGTGCACATCGAAGTAAAGCCAAGCTGATCTTTTGCTACAAATCCGACAACATTATCAGATTAAGAACACCCCCGGCTAACTTCACCGCAATCTTTATCATAGAAGTAAAGCCTAGGTGATCTTTCGCTACATATCTGACCACATTATCAGATTAACTATGAACACCCCGGCTCACTTCACTACATTCGGTATCATAGAAGTAAAGCCTAACTGATCTTTCGCTACAAATCTGACCAAGCATTTGATAGTGTTATAATAAGCAAATAAATAACAGTTACTACTGTAGACTGATTCATACTGCAATATTAAGGCGAAAACAAAAACTTTTCGATCGCTTTGCATCACAGAAGCATTTTTTGACGTGGAGGCACAAATTTTCAGAACACCGGCATTCGTAGTTCACGTTATTGCGGAAAGCTAGCTAGCCATCAAGCAAACTTCAGAGCCCAAAAATTGCTTGCGAGCGATGTGGAAACTAATGCACAAATTCGGCATGACTGTTGGGAAAAATAAACTGAAAGCAATTTTGACTCCGCTATCTGGAGAAACCATCCCACTGGGGAACCATGAAGCTTGTATGTTAAAATATAAATATATTCACTACGGGGAAAAAGCACGTTGACAAGATAGCCAGTTGTGAAATAATTTTAATTTGTGATGTTCACTGTGATATAACTCATCGTAGCTACAACTTCCAGTTCCTCGAATCAGAATGACAAGGTTTTTTTTTCCTCCACCCGTTTATCTAGGTCATGGGTGAACCCTGGACAATGAGGAACATCCATTTATCTGTGCTTTAAATGAAATATCAGGGGCGAAATGTAACAATCTACTGTGAGGTACAAGGTGTCCCCAGTAATTGGAATGAATTATGGATAAGTATGGAAAAAATAGCATTTTTGCTCAGTTAATTTAAAAAATGAGCTGGAATTACAATCATTAGTGTAAATATCATTGAATAATAATCAATGAAAATTTATTTTATTTATTAAACAAAATGAATGTCCCAAACGGAACAAATGGTCGTAATTCCTTTGGAATCGAGGTCATACTCAAAATGAGCAAGAAAATAAGAAGAATACAGATATTTTGGATATTAGAATTTTAATTTCAGGAGGACCACAGGGAATTAACAAATTTCTGAAATCCATTTCATTTCTTTTTCCATAATACCTGATATATTCTGCCTCTTCCGATTACATGTTTTGCAATACTTTTTTCAGAAAAGTGGAGGCGTATCTCATTTACTCTTCGAGTGTTGGCCCGGTTCCTCTCATTCAGAGATAAAACGAAGTGACTCTGATAACAGTGGTGCAGCAGAAAATGTCACACCTTTAACTTCTTATCCAAGCAATAGTTTTAACTTTCTCTTATATACAAGTATCGTCCTATTCTTTTTTTTTATCATAAAAGTGGCATTCAATGGAAAAGTGCCTTTCCAGGGATTTTATCATTTTTTCAGGCCTTCAGCCTGAAAGTTTAGTGTCAGTACTGTGTCAAACTTTGGATTGCAGCCGATTGTATGTGTGGCGATGTCATGAGCACACCTCAAGCCACTTTACCTTGGCCTCTACTATTCAAATTAGTTTGACTGCAAAGCTCTTAAAACATGGAAGCAGCTCAAAATGATCTTACTCTTCACAAAGCAGGCCTGAACTGTGAGATGGAATGCTACTGAAAGTATAATCGCTCATGGCACACTACGCTATTAATTTTGAAGCTAGAACTTTAGCCAAAGCTAAATTACCCAACAGTTTTAGTATGCTCATTATCCCAGACCTACGGAAACCCCAGAAATGCTTTTCCATCAAACAGCTGGCATGCAGTGCTTAAAATCCCAGCACTGTGTCAGAAATTTTATTCATCAAATGCCTCCAGAATATGATTTCAGAGCCAAGGTGTTTTTTTTGGGGGGGGGGGCCTTAATTAAATTTGCTTTGTGTGTTCATATATCAGCGTAATGCAGAAAATGTGGCTGTCCATTGCTGTACAGGCTGATGCATTAAACAAAAATGTATTTGCATATAGCATTTGAGCACTAAGCTGCTCTAAATTCCTCAAAATGCAGTTTGGTTCTCTTTCTTGACTTCATTCAGTCACATTTGAATGTAAAGTCTCACTGAGGTGAAAATCAAGGCTGGACTGGTAATCTGGCGTACCAGTCAATGCGTGGTGGGCCGACACACATTTTGGGCCAATGCAATCATAGTTTATAAAATTGTAATTACATTGATAATTTTGAACGACCGCGCCAGCCTTTAAAACTTGGAAAGCGGCCCATTAGTTAATTTTCTACACTGACACAGGGCTGGCCCAATGAAATCTCTGAGCCCTGCCTCCTCCGGAAAGAAACTGCAATTGCGCACGGCCCATTGGTAACCAGTGGCCCACATTAAGGCGAGCAAACAGCAGGATGATTTCAGCTGATTTGGAGCAGAATTTCAGACAGAGAAATTCAAGAGATAATAAACATATATCTCGCCGTAAACAATAGTACTGTGAGGGTGCTCCCTGAGGTTTACTTTTCAAGCAATATGTGACACAAGATTTATATACCACTTTTTACCCTACTATTTCACTCTTCTGGTTATCTTGCATCTTGGCCATTTTTCAGTATCTATTTATATATTTGTTTTATGATATAGGAATTGAAAAAAGAACAGTTTTCTTGTAGATTAAAAAAAAAAAAGTAGCAAAGGCTTAAGCCATGTACAGTTTATTTAATGTTGTTGTTTTTGTCCTAAAAGTTTAAGAAGGCAGGCTTGCTGGGAAATCAGTTTGACCAATGGCCTTGCTTTTCCCCAGTTGCGTCAGCAGTCTAAAAAACGAGATCAAACAAAAATGTCAGAAAGTAGTGGAGAGGCGGAAAAGCGTTGAGAGTAAAGTAAACAGACATTGGAGCCTCAGGCTTTCAAACGCTAAAAACGTTGACCAGCTGTTTGGCCAGGATGATCCTCATGTAGCAAGCAGTTTTCATTTGGAGGGGGACACGGAAAGCGGTAAGACTGACATTAAATTAATTTGCTATCGCAAGTATGTATTCGGTTAAAATTTGCTTGAGCTTTCAAAAGGCCCCCTCTGATGGACCAGTGGTTAATAACCTTTTATTTGATGCATATTGATTCATTGTTTTACAGAGGCAAATAAAATTTGTCCTGGAATATGTAGAAAGGAAGACTTTAAAATTTTCCTATTTAAAACCCTGTCTTGATGTTCAGAATCACCTGTCAGTAAACTTAGAACCAGCGAGTACTGTGTTTCTGAAGCTAGTGAGATATTCATTGCCCAATTGAGTCTGTGAGATATGTAACGTTATTTAAAAAGGTTTTGTATGAGTCAATCCAAATAGTGCAATGGCCTTATTGAAAATTTATAAATGGTCCCAAAGTCACATTTCTTTCTCACATTCATTCATGTAAATATAATATTATTAATAATAATAATAATAATAATAACAACTTCTTTGTCATAGCGGTGCAGTGATCAGCACTGTCACTACACAGCAAGAAGGTTGTGGGTTCGATTGCGGCCAGGGGCCGGAGTTCCAGGGCATGTAGGCTACGACTGAGCTTAATTTTAACTTTGGGTAACAGCAAAGTTTGCGCGTATGGCGGGCTGTCACTCACGATCAGGTTGGGCCACCATGGCCGAAAATGCCAGAGCAGTTTTTTTGTCTCTGTCCAGCCTTGGTGAAAATCAAAGCATGGATGTTCAGGAACAGAATATAGAATATCCATCTTTTTGTGAGATTTGATTGAGCCATTGTCAGGCTCTTTTATAGGTACTCAACTTTAAAACAGGATCACAAAGTGCGTTGGTACACTGTAAACTCAGTGTGACTCAAGTGTTTTGTGGAAACCTATGACCTCAAACCAATTATGTAAGACAACTTAATTGCATTCCGTGGACAGTACTTAAAGAACATAAGGTAAAAGTTATTCTCACCATTTTTTAAGTACTGTGAACACAAGATCATGAAGTTGGTGTGCACAGATTTTTAAAGGTAATAGATTTCCCCAAAACAATTGAGTGTACCACACTTACCAGGGTTTCCAGTGTAAACAAATGTTCATGTAAATATTGTCACAACCTTTGTGTGAATCCCCTCTGTGGCTCCTCCCACTCAGGAACTAGCGTTTCTATTAGACGCAATGTCTCCTTTGATTGGTTTGAATCTTGCAAGCTCCCTTATCCCCTGCTGTGCCGTAATTCATAGTTCTCACCCCTTGTATCTGTTATGTATACACATAACCCCTCCTTTTAGTTGCTAGTTGCTGGATTGTTATTTGCTATTTCTGCTTGGAACCAGCCTTTATTTACTTGCAAACTCTTCATCCTTTGAAAGCAAAATATAACTTCTAATCATAGTAATTTATGGGGGTTACCTTCCTTATTTAGTGAATAAGAACAAGCGCCCAAACTTTTCTCAAGGTCTCCAGACTCAGAGCAAGTTCTTGTTAGTCCTGTCCAAATCTTTTCCTCAGTCCAGTTTATAAGGAACAAACTCCCAATTCTTCTATGGTCATCAAAATTGAAACTGCATTCGTCCTTAGCCTCCGTCCTGCTCTGGGACAGTTTGACTCTGGTGAAGTGCACACTCCAACTGTCAGTCATCCCAGAAAACCAGATTGGCTCTGCTTCGCCCACAACATCTGAACTGTACTCTGTTTACCTCTTCTGGGTTCCATCTCACTGTTATCGTATTACAGTTAATGAACCCTACTCTTGGATTGTTCTCTACCAACGCACTTGCTCCCCGGTCTAGATCATAACAAGGACCTGAAATGAATATAATTTCAGATTTTTTTTCTTTTATTTCAAAAATCTTTTGTAATTGTATGACATATACACAGCAGTGCTGAATTATTAAATATTTTTACAGTCTAGCAATTTGATTTACAAGGAAAAAATACCAAGGGATTTTCACGGAAAGGAAATTTGCTGTGCAAAACGATGAATAATTAATTTGAGCCAGTGGCGGTTCATCAGCCGTGACAAAGGGAAGCCAAACCTTGCCCTTCAGAGCTTAATGACTTAAACCTATCGCTGTTCACTTTTCTTGATCAGCAGTTACTCATACGAATTGGTAGAAGGGCAGTCAAATTTATTTTCGATAGCATTGTCATACATTGTACCACAAAATTATGAGGGGTTTTCTTTCACACATTACGATGTAAATTACCATAGGCCTACGTCCTTATAAATTCCAAGCGTAAGTAGCTCGTGAAACGGCATAGATTCACAAATTGATTAGGGAAGCTCATTAAGCAATAAGCTGTGCAACATCGCATTGTTCTATAAGATTGTAGAAAACAGATTCTTGTAGCTTCTTGCGACAGAAGCCATGAAAACTAATTTATGAAGACATATTGATCATTTGCGTCGTCATTTGCTATTGAAAACAAATTTGATCGATCTGCTACCAATTCGTATGAGCAACAGCTGATCAAGAAACGTAAACAGTGAAAGGTTTAAGTCATTAAGCTCTGAAGGGCGAGGTTTTGGCTTCTCTTTGTTAGGGCCTATGAACCGCCACTGATTTGAAATAATAGAAATCAAGAGGTAGGATCAAGAGGTAAGATATCCTAAAATCAGCAAACATTTGAGGCTTTGAATGGAAACATTGTGCTGTTCAATAATTGTAGTTTGGTCAGGTAAAATATTAAATATTTTGCAAAAATTGAGTGTAAATACAGCGCCCTCCATAATTATTGGCACCCCTGGTTAAGATGTGTTAAAAGTCCTAAAATAAATTCAATTTTTATTGCAGAAGCATACTCTCATACTGAAAATTGTAGAAAAATGTAACCTTCAACTCAAATGAATTTTAAGGGGAAAAAAAAATCTGTAACTAAGAAATATTTATTTTTCATGAAATCACCTGTTCCACAATTATTGGCACCCCTAACAATTCCTAGGAAATAAATGTAATTGAAGTATTTCTGTCATTTCTACAGTAGTTCACAAAGTTTATCAGAGTATCTAGAAACATTTCATTAGTAATTCATCACTTCCTGTCTCCCTGGGGTATAAATATGATGTGACACAGAGGCAATTTCTCTTATCCACTCTTCAACATGGGAAAGACAAAGGAACACACCATTCAAGCAAGGCAGATGTGTGTCGACCTTCACAAGTCAGGCAAGTGCTACAAGAAAATAGCCACTTGCCTGCATCTGCCCATATCTACTGTCAGAGGAATCATTAAGAAGTTTAAAACAACTGGAACAGTGGTAAACTAGCCTGGACAAGGACGCAAGGTTCTTTTGCCTCCACGCTCAGTGAGGAAGATGGGAAGAGAAATAAAAAGTTCTCCAGAGCTCACTGTTAAAGAATTGCAACAAATGGTAGCATCTTGGGGTCACAAAGTCTCCAAAACAACCATCAGGTGCAACCTACATGCCGAAAAGCTGTTTGGGAGGCATGCACAGAAAAAACCTTTTATCACTCACAAACATGAAAGCAAACGTCTGGAGTTCGATAAGTTTAGAAATATGAATTTATTGTCATTGTTACAGAATAACGAGATTAGTTTGGAGCGAAAGTGGTACTGGGACATCAACTGGGACCATGTGCTTTGGTCAGATGAGACCAAGATAGAGCTTTTTGGCAACAAACACTCTAAGTGGGTCCGGCAGAACACAAAAGATGAGTATGCAGAAAAGCATCTCATGCCCACTGTGAAGTATGGGGAGGATCAGTGATGCTGTGGGCCTGTTTCTTTTCCAGAGGCTCCAGGAACCTTGTTAGGGTGCAAGGCATCACAAAAGCTTTGATATACCAGGAAATTTTAAATCTAAATCTGGATTTAGATTTTAATCTAAATCTGCCCGAAAGCTGAAGATGGGTCGTCACTGGGTCTTTCAGCAAGATATTGACCCTAAACATGTGGCCAAATCTACACAGAAATGGTTCACCAGACACAAAATCAAGCTCCTCCCGTGGCCATCTCAATCCCCAGACCTCAACCCCATTGAAACCCCGTGGAGTGAGCGGAAGAGGAGAGTTCAGAAGAGAGGACCCAGGTCGCTGGATGATTTCGAGAGATTGTGCAAAGAGGAATGGTCGAAGATTCTTCTTTTTGTATTCTCCCATCTTGTGAAAAATTACAGGAGAAGATTAGGTGCTGTTTTATTGGCAAAAGGGGGTTGTACAAAGTATTAACATCAGGGGTGCTAATAATTGTGGCACACATGATTTGATGTAAATTAATTATTTTTTTTTCCCACTGAATAAAGGCACTTGAATTAAAGGTTGGATTTTCCAATTTTTTCATTGTGGCCCTTTATAATTGAGAAAAAAACTGAATTTATTAGAAGCTAAAGAACACATCTTAACCAGGGGTGCCAATAATTATGGAGAGCAGTGAATTTATTGGAATGAAGATATAATATTATAAACTCCCAAGGAGGGTTCACTCTGGGGGTGCTCTATATCAGGTGTACAGCAATGACGACAAATTAAATGGAAACAAATATCAGACATAGAGCGAAAATTCTTAATCCTCCCAATGTCAGAACTAAACAGGTGAAGCCTGGCTCTACCATTGAGCCCAATGGCATGTACCTTATGCTGGCACACCATCTGATGCCATTGCGTCTGTATTTGAGTGCAGAACTTTGCTGTTAACCTGGTCCATTCCCACAGATCCTCTCATGCAGGGCTGTACAATTCCAGTCCTGGAGGTCTGGTGTGTACGCAGCTTTTTGTTTTCACTCATTTCTGTGACTGACTGAGCCAATTTGGCTGGAAACGGTTTGTTACCAGGGCAGCAATCACAAGTCTTAAGGTCAGGCAAAGCAGGTTCGGTACACTGGCAAAGTATTATCATAGACTGAGGCAGAATCAAAATCCAGGACGTTCCAGTCAGAAGTATAATGCTATGAATACAGGGCATGAACAGAGTAACACGAGCAGACAAGAGAAAACATTCTGACAAGGGCTGGCTGTGATCTGACTGCTTATAAACACTTACGGGAAGTTACATGCTATAATAGGGAACTGGTGAGCTGGATCAGACTAATTAACAAGGGAATGGACAAGAGGACGTTCCGAACCACATGAAATTGGCGAAAGCCAAAACGCGGACAGGGATTACACAGACACCCTATGACAAACAAACGGCTCCAGTTAGGAAGTTCTAAAGTCCACAGAGAGTGAGAGGCAGAACAGTGTTAAACAAAGTGCAGAGAATCCGCTGAATTGCAGCAAAGTAAAGTGAGTGAAGGCAAGGGGGCGGAGATAAGAGCAGAGCAAGTGCAGAGAGCTGGTTAGTCAATTATTAATTTGCAGCTATACAATCCCTTAGTGCTCGTTAGTAAGTTTGTACTATAAACTATGTTAGTTATTGTTAGTAATCCAAAATAATTGACTGTTAGTATTTATTAGTCAAGATAGAACAGCAAGGCGAAGGAAGCAAATGAGATTGGCAGGAATAATTGGAAACCCAGAAACCATGAAATGACCAGAAAACGTGGCATGGAAAACTGGGGAAACAACAGTCTCAAAGCACATGACCAGACAGGGGAGACAATGTACAATGCATGGCATGGAGAAACACATAAACCAGAATGATAATCAGGACAGAAAGACAGGAAATATTCAAAACATGACATGGACTAAATCAAAACATGGCCTGGTAAAGGCAAAGTCATAACAAAAACATGGCCTGGTAAAAGCAGGATCATGACAGATTTAAGTATTAGTATGAAAAAATGTTGCAGTCATTGGTAGGTTAATGTTACAGTTATACTGTTTCTGATGAATATTTTCATCAATTTTCAAAACCTTAATTAAATTTAATTTATTTAATTTCGTATAAATACATTTTTTGGTGCTGTTATGCCAACAGGGGGTGCTGCAGCACCTCCAGCACCCCTACTTCCCTCAGTTATGATTCATGGCGTGGGTGGGGAACCTTATCCAGAAAGATCCAGTGTGGGTGCAGGCTTTCATTCCAACCAAGCAGTTACACATTGAATTCTATTAATCAACCGCTGGAATCTTTTCCAAGGACCTTGATTAGTAGACTCATGTGTGTGACTACCTGGTTGGAATGAAAGCCTGCACCCACACCGGCCCCTTCTGGAAAAGGTTCCCCACCCCTGATTCATGGTGTTGCGTTTTGATTCATTGCATTGCGATTCAATTCCTTTCACAGGACTAAAATTCTACGCGAATCATAGCCCAGCCATTCAGTGTGATTCATAGTACTGTAATTTAAAACCACTCATGGCACAAAGATTTAATGTGACTCACGGCACTGCAATCGATGGCAGTGTGGTTCATTTCGTTTCATGTAATTCATTACAATGTGCTTTATAATTCAGTTCATGCCAGACAGAGATGAGATAAAAACAAATTTGCGTATCGCAATATAAAAATTTCTGACCATAGAAAATATTATTTGTCTACATGAAATGTACGTAGCTATTTCGCTCAACTCGATGAACAGATACTCTAAATGACATTTTCACACTCAGAGATTTTAAAGCTCAGCTGGCGCTTATGGAAAGCTCTGGACCGCCAAGCTTGAACTCATCATCAAGAGACCAGAAGGTGGAAACAGTTCATGAACTCAGCTTACGTAAGTGAGGGAAGTCACAGCACCTGGAACAAGGTATAGTTCTCTGCTGTGGAATTCTCTACTAATGAATCCCAGAAAGACTGCAGACCTGTCCAGTTTGGAGCAAATGAATCTACTTTATGCATTATCAGAGTATGAACTCCGTTATTCATTCAACAAATGATAGAAGATAAAAATCTGGAATAAAAGCAAAGAAAGTGTCCGATTCCCAGCACTGTTCTGGAAAACTTTTCTCATGTTTCCCAATGGACAGATTAAATTTATCAGGGTGAGGTTCTTTAAGTATGGATAACAGTTATTCAACACCACTGCCGTATCGCCGCACTTAGTAAGATGTTTATACACCATGTCAAATGTGCTTAACAAGGTCTGAACAAGTTTACAACACAACAATTTGGCAGACCATTAAAAATGCAACCCATACAATCGAAAAACATTGGACTGCAAAAAAACTTGTTTTAAAGCAGTTGCACCCTAAACTTGGTGGCTTATTGATGAAACATTTAAATCATAGCACAATCATTGCACAGGATACTTTTAAGGTGTAAAGCCAGAGGGCTAAGTGGAATCAGGGGAGGGTGGGTGAAAGCAATGGAGAGGGCTGGGGTACATGGGCAATAGTCTCAGATGTCAGGGAAGGCAAGAAAAAAGGTTGCAGCACCAAACGGCGCTCTCCTCTATGGACGTCTCATCGACATTGAAATCTCTTTTTCAAGGGAGCCCTGGGGGTTGAGGTGGAGAGGGAGAGGAAAAGTTGCATTGCCAATTAGATCAAGAGTCAGGTTGGGAATTTTAGCCATGACACAGGGTAACCCCCAGCTCTCGTCAAAGAGTGTCATTGGGTGTTTAATGACCACAGAGAGTCAGGACCTTGGTTCAACGTCTCATCTGAAAAACTGTGTCTCCTTCTGTAGAGCTCATTCTCATCCCAACGTGTCATAATTCACATCCCAACGTGTCACTACCTGACCAAGTGTCGATATACGAGGCAAAAGGTCGCTTTTAGCGTCCTTTATTGACGCCAGTGCAGTGGCATAGCTGGCGGGTGCGCCAAAACACGTCCCTCTATGACAGCAATTAGTCCTGGCTAGTTCTCAATCATTTTCCTTTATTGATGCGTTTTCTATGGACTAAATTCAGTACAGTGGCGGAACCAGACCTGATAATAGGGCTGCACAAAACATCCGTTTAAAACAATTATTAGTTCTGACACCTGACATGTTCCCTGACATTTTCATTAAAAACAAAAGGTTCACTCTGAGAATACTCCACACTTAACTGGTGCTGCTTTTTCTCCCCGATTAGTTAGATGACAATAATTCATCTGGACGCATATTTGCTGTATTTAAATCAATGTTATTCAAAATTGCATACCTGCGCAAATTGCTTGAGCTGCATGCTTTTTGTATCATATTTAACTGCCGAGTGCCACTTTTTTTTAATCAACCCAGGCAATACCGAGTGAGAGGCGATATTTCATTGGAATGCTGACCAGTTCAATCAACTGGCCAATTAATAAGTTAATTATTTTTTTAAACTGAATTTAGCCCATGATTTCATCGCTATTAGATCGCACATGGAGAAAGACCGTGTCTTCAGTTGCCAATTACAATAATTGGAAAACGCATCAATAAAGGAAAATGATTGAGGACTAGCCAGATCTAATTTCTGTCACAAAGGGACGTGTTTTGGCACACTCGCTGGCTATTCCACTGTGCCAGTGTAAAACAAACCCTACCCCCTATCCCCTAACCACTACTCCCTCACCCTGAACCTTAACCTTCAAATAATGACGCCAAAAGCTTCCTTCTACCTCGCATATCGACACTTGGTCAGGTAGCGTCAAAATAGTCCGGGAATGAGAATGTGTTGTTCAGTACAGTGTCCCCATCATTGCACTGGGGTATTGGGGATTATTCCACCAGAGAGAAGATCACAACCTACTGGCTCACCAACACCTCTTCCAGCAGCAACTTTTTTCCCTAGGGGGTCTCCCATCCCAGTACTAACTAAGCCCACAGCTGCACCTGCTTGCCCACACACATGCTGATCAAGTAGTGGTATGGCTGCCAAAGTAAAAAGACTATGACATTTGGGCAGACTTACTGTATCATTTTATGAACTTTTAATTTGCATTTGGACATTTCAAATTCTGTAAAAAATGCACAGGAACATTATTCACATTGAAGGTGCTTGAAATAAAATTAAATACCCGAACGGCATGAATATTAAAAGGTGTCGAGCAATCAGCATAAGATTTACATTTTAGGCTATTTGCACTTATTTCTTTGTGAACTGCATTGCTCACTAAAATATCACATAGTAAGTGGCTGAGGTGAATTGCACTTCCATGTCCCTCAAAAAGCAATGTTTCCTGCCAACCGGACCTGCAGTCAGTCTGCAGTCAGACACACTGGAGGAGAAGTAGATACAGAGGCAGATATTTACAGAGACGTCTCGCAAACCTCAGCAGGTTCTAACCCCTGGTGCCAACCTCGGGCCATGAGCTTGCAAAGCTCAGCTGAAACACAAGTTAGCACATCAGTCTCCTCTATCAGGAGCTGTGACATTATACACTGCAGTGAAAGAAAATTGACACCAGCAAGGGAACATGTACAGTTTACAGCATTTTGTCTTACAGTAGCCCTAGAAAGCACAAAATGTTAATGCAGTTTTTTTGCTTATCTAGTCACAAGAAAATGGGAAATTGTCTCTCTGAAGTTTACAAAGCATTATTTGGTTACTTGTACAGCAGAATTGTGGCCTTCAAAAACATGTAGGCCTAGGACCCTATCTTGTCTTTCAGGCACCTTATCAGCACGTAAAAGAGCAATATAAAATCATTAATTTAGTGTCGCACATCACCACTTTAAATACACTCAACAAAAATATAAACGCAACACTTTTGTTTTTGCTCCCATTTGTCATGAGATGGACTCAAAGATCTAAAATTCATTCCAGATACACAATATTACCATTTCTCTCAAACATTGTTCACAAATCTGTCTAAATGTGTGATAGTGAGCACTTTTGCTTTGCTGAGAAAATCCATCCCACCTCACAGGTGTGCCACATCAAGATGCTCATCAGACACCATGATTAGTGCACAGGTGTACTTTATACTGCCCACAATAAAAGGCCACTCTGAAATGTGCAGTTTTGTCTCACAGCAAAATGCCACAGATGGCGTAAGCATTGAGGGAGCGTGCAATTAGCATGCTGACAGCAGGAATGTCAACCAGATCTGTTGCTCGGGCATTGAATGTTCATTTCTCCACCATAAGCCGTCCCCAAAGGCGTTTCAGGGAATATGGCAGTACATCCAACCGGCCTCACAACCACAGACCACGTGTAACCACACCAGCCCAGGACCTCCACATCCAGCAGGTTCACCTCCAAGATTGTCTGAGACCAGCTACTCAGACAGCTGCTGAAACAATTGGTTTGCATAACCAAAGACTTTCTGCACAAACAGTCAGAAACCGTCTCAGGGAAGCTCAACTGCATGCTCGTCGTCCTCATCGGGCTCTTAACCTGACTCCAGATCGTCGCCGTAACAGACTTGAGTGGGCAAATGCTCACATTCGATGGCGGCTGGCACGTTGGAGAGGTGTTCCCTTCACGGATGAATCTCGGTCTACATTGTTCAGGGCAGATGGCAGACAGCGTGTGTGGCGTCGTGTGGGTGAGTGCTTTGCTGATGTCAATGTTGTGGATTGAGTGGCCCATGGTGGTGGTGGGGTTATGGTATGGGCAGGCATCTGTTATGGACGAAGAACACAGGTGCATTTTATTGATGGCATTTTGAAAGCACAGAGATACCGTGATGAGATCCTGAGGCCCATTGTTGTGCCATACATCCATGAACATCACCTCATGTTTCAGCAAGATCATGCACGGCCCCATGTTGCAAGGATCTGTACACAATTCTTGGAAGCTGAAAATGTCCTAGTTCTTGCATGGCCAGCATACTCACCGGACATGTCACCTATTGAGCATGTTTGGGATGTGCTTGACCGGCGTATACGACAGCGCGTACCAGTTCCCACTAATATCCAGCAACTTCGCACAGCCATTGAAGAGGAGTGGACCAACATTCCACAGGCCTCAATTGACAATCTGATAAACTCTATGCAAAGAAGATGTGTTGCACTGCATGAGGCAAATGGTGGTCACACCAGATACTGACTGGTTCTGAGTCCCCAGACCCCCAATAAAGCAAAAACTGCACATTTCAGGGTGGCCTTTTATTGTGGACAGTCTAAGGTACACCTGTGCACTAATCATGGTGCCTGATGCGCATCTTGATGTGACACACCTGTGAGGTGGGATGGATTGTCTCAGCAAGCAAAAGTGCTCACTATCACACATTTAGACAGATTTGTGAACAATGTTTGAGAGAAATGGTAATATTGTGTATCTGGAATGAATTTTAGATCTTTGAGTCCATCTCATGACAAATGGGAGCAAAAACAAAAGTGTTGCGTTTATATTTTTGTTGAGTGTATATGTATATATAGAAAATGAATATAAAATATATATTTTTTAATTGATTTCTTCATTTTATTGTATTTTATCTTAATATTTTATTCCAGCAGTTTGCAATTGCACATGCAAGCCAATTAACGGTTTAATTTAATGCAAATTTCTAGAGGCTGACTAAAATCTGCTTTTGTCAAACTTGGCAAAAATGTATTTGGCATAAATCTAGCAACCACTGTAAGTTTCTGAAAGTTTGTGATATTATAAAGTTTTAACAGCCCTTTGAAAAAATGCTTTATGCAACATAGACAGGTCGTGGAAATACCTTCCCAGCTTTACGAGGGTAATTTTGAAAAGCTCTGTGATTTATCCTGGTATCCCTGCATATGAATCTCCTTCACTTCTGTTCACTCATACCTTAGAGGTGCGTTCAAAAAATCCTGAGGATTTTGCATCATTTTCTTTGTCTTTTGAGGAAAAACATAGAGAAGGACACCTCTTATAAAGCTGGACATACAGTAGTTCTCAGTGATTACAATGATACGTACAGCTGAACAACCTAGAAAGTTCTGCTCTCAGGTTTGACACTGAACATACAAGATATTGTATGAGGCTGACGAAACCTTCCAATCTGATATAACCTTGACTGGAGATAAATCTTACAAGTCCATCATTTGCAGTGCTAATGTTAAGAACAAATATTGCCTGTATCAGGTTCTAGACATTTAATATCATGACTGATAAATCACATGTGGCTCCATAATACATCAATAAAAAAAATGCAAACTGCAGTTTATATTTGACGATATAAGAGAAGACTGGGAAGTTCATGCTTTTTCATGCCATAGTTCACTAATCCAATATTAACAATCAGGACGGCGCATATTTAAATCCATTAGCCCATCAAATGCATTATGCCACAGACAACTTTCATGTTCAGACACAACAAATGTGGAATGGCACAAAAGAATGACATAAAAACATATGCATTTACTCGCTGGCTGAGTGGAGATATGACTCATATGCATCTGAGTCATTTATGAAAACTTCCTCACCTTGTCTTTCAAAGACAGATGGGCGGGGTACACTCTTGCCTCTAATGGCCAGTGTCATTTATTCAGTGATCATTTTTAGTCTACCAAGGTTTTTGTTACTGCTTTGTTACTGCTGAAATTGGCATATTGCTGGTGGCAATATACCAATAAATGGCCTCTTCTGAGACTCCCAATGTCTCATGTATGTATTTTATTGTCTAATGTATTGATTTTATTGATAAGAGTACACCTTTATCAGCCTCGCGGTGTCACATCCTGATTGTTTCCACTTCCCAGCAGTTTTTTTTGTCAGTGTCTGGTTTTATCTCCCTTGACTACTGTCCCACTTCATTCCTCTCCGCTTATGTTTACCTACATGCTTCCTCCCCTAAAGTTGATTGATGTCATGTGTATGTAAGTTGACTTGTCTGCGTCATTCTTGGCTGGATTCTACTGTATGTTAGTGTGAATCTAGTCAGTTCTATTTCAGAGCTCAGAGCTCTCCTCTGCCTTCAGTTTGTATTGATTACCCTTAAACGCATAATTCCTTTTAAGCTGACCTTGTTTAACCCTTAAATACTTTTCATATTTGATGCACTTACTGTATTGTCTGGGTCAATTTTGACCTGGAGCAAGAATTTCCTCATAATAAGCATCTATACTAAATTTTGAACAACAGACTTACAAAGGTATTTTGAATGTAAAAATAACTAATCTGACATTAGTAAATGGATGATTAATCATAATTGATGTTTCAGAGAGCAAGGAGAGTCCATTTTTTAGCTTGTACAACACTTGTTTTTGGAGAAAAACATTGTATATCGCACAATATCATATCCTGTTTTATCGAAAACATGAAAAATAAGAGCCATAATGAACTAAATAGATTTTATTAAAAATGAAAATGGCAAGAACATTCTGGAACTGTAAGGATTTATGACCAAATGACCATCGCAACCATTAAACATTGTCCTCACTGCTAAATCATAAAATTCACAATATTAAGAATCACAGAATCACAATTATCAATATTGATTCAACCTCAATTGACATTCAGAGCACAAATCATTAAAGAATACTTATGCAAACTAGTAAACTAGTCTGTGCACTGAAAGCAGCGGTAGGAGACCTTGCAGATGGAATTTCCACATTTGCAGCAGGCTGTCCCTGTTTTACGGTCCTTTTTTCCTGAGCAGAAATTGCATCTCCTTGTCTTCTGTCTCCTTTGGTTGGTTTCTTATGTGGTTTGTTGATCAGGGCCCCTCACAATCCAAACCCAAACTGATACTAATTTGTTTATTTTTAGATTATTTCGCTACATTGCAAGGGCTTATCAAGTCACCCTCCGACCTCTGCATGACTTCTGTTCTTTTTGTGTATCATATATGATCACTCCTATGATATTTCACTATTAAACAGTTTCAAGATTCTCCCACAACACTTCAAAGGCCAGCAGGTAGAAACCTGGGCAAATTTGGTGGGACCACAAACAGTTTTCGTGACAGTGTCATGGTCCCCCTTAAACTGTGTCACCACTGTCCAAAATACACACAGACATCGAATGTACAGTTAGACAGTTTCAAAATTCCCTAAAACCACTAGTGTCCTAGATATGACCCACACTAGTGGATAGAAAATCCATCTAAATAGATACGGGTCAAATTTGACCCGGAATAGCCTCAGTGGACAAAAATAAAATTTTTACAATTTTTCATTTTTGTGTATTTTGGGTCACTTGAGCAAAAGTCATCAAATTTGAGGTTAAAATAATGACATTTAGGGTATGTTAACTGCTGTCAAATATCAAAATGGGTCGAATTTGACCCGAACAGTATGTAAGGGTTAAGATCGCTTGATCAATAATCACATAATTTATTTACTGAATAATCAAGACCAATATACAAGCCTTTGATTATTAATAAAGTATTAACTAGAACGGGCACTCGGTAGAGCGCATACCTTCGCCGACGCCACTGAATCCCTCGCCACTGGCGATGGTTTCATGCCGATCGGATAAAAATTGACCGAGATATGGCCGAAAGTCGGTTTTGACCTTTTCGTGGCCTTGACCTTGACCTTTGACCTGATCACTCCCAAAATCTAATCGATTGATCCTCAGGTCATGCCAAATCAACCCACCAAATTTTATGAAATTCCGTTTGGTACTTTTTGAGTTATTCGATACACATACAGACAGACACACAAACAAATAAATACACGGGGATCAAAACATTACCTTCGTCAGCGAAGTCGCTGGCGAAGGTAATAATAAAAATAATGGATTAACCTAGTGCTTTTCCTGAATCCCATCTCCTGTCCAAGGATTAGTTTAAACAGTGCAACCTAATTTATTTTAAGATTAATAACATTATGATTAAGATCAATGTTCACACGTTCTGACGTCTTCAAATATTCTCACGCAGAAGCGCCGGTGATTGAATAATTTAGTAAATTGGATATTAGTGCATCGTGGAAGTTCGACGTATGGCATGCATTTAAAATCATTTGGTTTGCATGTAATGTGTAGAACTCTCAAGTAGCAAAAACATTCATTAGGTATTTGCTGTTTGGCTTTTGGGAAAGTTGTCGGAAGGCTACAATATGAAATTGTATGAATGACAATTACCTAATGAAACAAGAAACGAGAGAAATTAAAAATTTCACTTAATTACCTACCGTCCATTCAATTTCATTGTACCCTTCCTCATTGAAACAAAGCTGAATGTCATGATAGTTAATGGTAACACAGCTTACTGGATAATATTGGAATGACTGGATAATTATCTGAATAATAAATTAATTCAGTTTATTATCTGATTCCTACTCGGAAAAAAAGTTGAGTATTGACCTGCATTATATTTATGTCACCTAAGTCAGAAAAACCACAGTTTTTAATAAGCAAAGCTTAGGAAATTCTGAATCTGGAATACCCAATTGGTGAACTATGTACAAAGCTTGCTTGTATGCGCCCCCTTGCTGCCAATTCAGGAGAGTGTAGACAGTTCGCAGCTTAGAAGACTTAGAATCTTCCTGACGAGCACCCGTCTGGTGAACAGGAGGCGCTTGAGCGACGAACGAGGCAACTATTATTTTTCCTTCCCGGCAGTCCAATTTGCAAAGTCCAATTTGCAACCCTTTAGTGCAATAGCCAATTGTGCGCTACTCTGAAAAAGCTGCCGAGCACTGCCGGCTGGTACGAGGTGGGGACCTGACGTAATAGTCACGTCTGCTTTGCAATGCGATGCTTCACAGAGTGAGCAATTTGGCAGCTCAACAATAGTGTTACTTTGATTAGAAATGTTTTCTTAGGTGTATCAAGGCAGTTGGACGCAGATGCAGAAATAAATATATACTGTTTTATGAGCTGAAGGAATTCAGAAGCTTCGTAAGACATTGATGTTTTATGTCACCAAAAATGTGGATAGGAAAGTGCTGGATAATTATATTAATGAACTACAAAGCAAGCTGAGGGAAAATGGATATGGGCTGATCCTCGCAACAGAACAAGTTAACATTGAGTTGGTAATTAGGAAACCTCGATGGGATTGAGTTTGGAGATATAATGCGCTTTAAGGTAGGGTGAGAGCAGTGCCAGTATCCCTCAGATGACAACTCATGAGTGGAAGAGGTTAATCTTACATAGTATTCTTCAGGGGACACCATTCGTGAATTGTTTTCTGAGTGGGAAACTTCCAGCATGACCCACTATCCAGCTGCTCAATGGGCCTTGTAATTGATGATCAGAATGACGCGCAAGTGGGAGTCTACATGTCCAATTTCAGATGTATATATGAATATTTACATGTCTAATTACTATACGAATGTGTCTTGGATGAGACAAAGTTGCAAGAACGCTTAAACCGCATTTGAGTGACACTCTTCCCCACTTTAAAGTGGAGTACAGTGTGCCTAACTGTATGATCTTACAGCTAGATTTTGCACTGTTTTCTCCGCTTTTTTGTTGCACCAATGAAAATATGGGATTATTTGTGACATTATCTGTAATCACAAGACTAAGGACACAGAAGTGTTGGATGTCCTGGGGAATAAATGTTGTTGTGGGAAAGACTAACAAAGAGCCACACAGGGAAAATTCTGCTATTTTTTTTTATCTCTGAAACATGACCATACAACAGAAAGATTAAACATAAAACTATATTCAAATAAGCTTATATAAGTGTTTTTCTTGTAGTTTATTAGGTCAGCTAAACCCAATATTGATGCTGATTTTGCGAACAGGAACAAGCTTTGCCAATACCTTCACAAAAAACAGCAGTGCTCAGTGTTTACAGAGGGAAGCGATGGATGTCCCACTCAGGGAATATTTAGTCCACAGCTAAATCACCAGTGTTAGCATCCTTTTGTCTACTCCTTTGAATACAAAGCTCAAGTAAAAGATTAAAACCATAAGAAAGACATTTGACTTCATGCCATTAAATTGAAGGAAAACATCGCACAGTTATTTATATTTGTAGGTCACGCGAAAATTACAGAAGAATATTCTCAAAAAAGCATCCCACTCAGGGAACAGTTCCATTAGATAATCGTGGGACAAAAATAATTGAATGGAAAATCCTGTGGTCAATGCCAATTATTCAATAATCGTTGATCTTGCTCTGCTCAGTCAATGGAAATGTGAATCTGCAGGTTTACATTGAGCCCCTTGAGAGGACATGTTGCCCCAGGACAAGTTCCCAAGTGCCTTAGTTTCAGTCCCCCAAAATGGGGCACTATGTATAAAAAGGACTCGCTTACAGTCAGGTCCATAAATCTAGACATAGAAAAAATTATTCTTATTCTAGCGGTCTATTGCAGAATTTAAAATGAAATACTGAATTTTAACTCAAAATGCAGACTTTGAACCTTAACCCTTTATCTCCACATTGCAAGCGAGACATGAGCAGCGCATAATTCAATCCACATTGATTCTGTTGTAAACACCTTCCTAATGGGATGTCAATAAACTGCAAGTATTGAGGTGTCATGGAAAATGGATGAGGTTTTGTTTATTCCAACTATATAACTTAAATGTTAAAGGGGCGCACATCGTCCATCTTGCTTGATATGGTATAAATGTCATTCTGCGCCATTGCTTCACTGCCGCGAAACTCTGTGACAAAGGCACGGGCATCTACAGGGCAACACTAGTAACAGTGCAATTTAGTATCAATTTATGTAGAAACTTTATAGCAGTTAAGATAAATTAGGGGAATAGACATTAGTTGTCACAGTTTGAACAGTTTTGATTGGCAAATGAATCACACAGCCTTTGCAGACATCGCTGTCCAGGACTGGCTGTCATGTTAACAGCCCAGCACTGGAGGTTCTGGAAACCTGTTTGTCCTCAGAGGAAATTGGAATACAGAGTGGCAGAGTGGACAAAAGACAACAAAAAGTTAGTTGAAAATAATTCAAGTAGTCTTCCTGTTATGATTTTCGGAAAAGAAACATTGTTTTTGTATTGCTTCGCTTACTTAACTTCCTATTCACACGCGGAGAAAAGCCAGAGTCTGCAAGTCTGCAATGAAATGGAAGGACTTTATAGATAGGGATGGGTACCCTTCACACTTGAATCAATATGGTACCAGTGCCCGGTACCTGTGAATCGGTACTGGTATCTAACGGTACCTGTTTTTTTTTTTTTTTTTTTGGTTGTGTTTGTAATAACAAAGGTAATCTCATTTACACACACACACACACAAAAAAAACCGAGTCTAAACTTCTGATTTTAACTTTTTTTTTTCTATATTCAACATCAAACACTTTTGTTTGAAACAGATTTATCATTGTCACCAACACAAAAAACATCCCAAACTCCCTCTCCTTTCCTTTCCTCCATGGATAAAATGGGAGGAGGGAGACCGTAGATTAAATCTCAGGTCATCTGGGAAAATAAAACTGAGTGGTATTTTAGAATTCGAAGTACAGTAGAAAACAACTACCGGGATTCAAACATGAACCACTTGGACTACCTAGCAGTTCTTTTTGGTATTTATCAATACGACGATTTGTTTGTAATATCACAGGCACAAAGACATCCCTATCTCCCTCTGCTTTCCTTTCCTCTCTGGAAAAAAGAGTGAGGCGGGACAGTGGATTATCTGTTGGAATAAAATGCAATGTACACAGTATGTTAACAGAATCATTGTATTCCACAACAAAGTATAAAATAAAATACTCTCACACAAAAAATTTAAACTACTTTTTTTCTTTTTTTTTTTTTACACAAATAAACTCCATCCCTAGTTACCTCCCTCTCCTCTCTGAGAAAAATGGGTGAGGGGCAAGCAGATTAAAAACAAATGAAAAATGGGGAATGAAAGAATGGGACAGGCAGATCTGTCGATCAAATCAAGGCTGTAACGCTTGCGTTAATGTGAATGTTAAAGAATACAACGAACTCACAACGAGCTGACAATGAGTAATGGCCTGTGTTCAGGAAGGTTTTTTTTTTTTTTTTTTTTTTTTGCGGTGGAAGCACCCATAACCTAATTTTCTCAGCGCTCCTCTCCAGCGCTTGTTGTTGCCAGGTTACACAACTGTCTTCTTGGCACTTCTGCAATCCATTGTTTCTAACATCATGTATCTGTACTGTAGTGTTACATTACCTTAGAAAGGTAATCTAATACAACGAAAAGAAGTCACGTATAGTTTTAGCAACTGAGCTAATGAATAGTCATTTCCCCAAAACGTAACTAGAACAGTATACAGTTGCATATGGTTTTACAAAATGTATGTAGCCAAGTTGCTAAAGTTGCTTGCATATGGTTCTGGAAACGGTGCATCTCCGGTTAAAATGAATGAGAAGCTGTAGTAGTAAACACTGCAGTTGTAAACATCAATAAAAAACTAACTTGTCAGCAAACCTACAATCCTGACACAGGCGCAGTTTGATCCGAGCTACCATTTCTGCTTCGATTGTAAGTCCCTCCCTCCTGATTTTGGTTTGCTGGTGTGAGAGAAGTGATATTGACGAGTCCAGCGCTGTTCCAAGAAGCGCAGCGAATGGAAGGGGGAAAAAAAGCTGAAAGTTCAGGGCGTTTCTGCCTGGAGGACGCTGAGCGCTGTCAACGCTGAACTTTATAGAATTTGTATAGAAAAAGGGCGCTTCCTGTGGACACAGGCCCTTGCACTTTACATCGCAAGTGTTACAGCAAGCATTGTCTGCATTGATTTTAGTTACGTGTAGTCATACTTGGAATCTCTTCTGACTCGCCATGGCTGCTGTATTGTGTTGTTGAACAAGCTGTTGTAATTATGCTCTTGTGCGCACAGTGATGTGTTCAAATCAGGCTCAAAGGGTCGTCTCATTCGCCATGCTTTCACTACAGGTAGATAGTGTGTAACTTGACAGTTATCTCAACACTGGACTGAAGGCTTGCTGTATAATTTCATTATCGAAATTCATGAAAATGTAACGTTATGTCGAACTTAAGTTAGCTGGCTACCCAGATAGCAAGCACCTCCACTCTGGATCTGCCCCCGGCTCTGCCGACTCCAGTTGATCGGGATTAAAGCTGGGGCAGATCCGGAGCGGAGGTGCTTGATATCTGGGTAAGTACTGCATGAAATTAACGTCAGCTAGCCATCTAGCTTGCGTGCGTGTCTTAAGCTGCTTTCACACCGGACGCGAAACAAACCTTTCACACGACAGATGCAAAAGTCAATGCAAAGACGCAAATACACAAGTCTTTGAATGTAATCTGTCGTGCGAAAAACCTGACTCGCTTCCGGTGTGAAAGCGGCTCAACGCCACTTATTCTGGCAAATGCCCTGGCGAATAATCCTGAAGTTTATAGTATTAAAAAAGCTTTTTTTCTGTACTGTTATTTCATTAGCGATGGTAGCCCTACAATATTTCAACAGTAACACTCAAATATATATCGTGCGTTCCAAAAAAACATACTATTACTCCAGTAATACTATGGTTTTTTGGTGATTAATATTATGGTATTCCAATTGTGGCTTTTTGTAAGGGTCTGTCAGCTATGGTAAATAAAGCGTAGTGTATGTACATTTTATTGTAGAACGAGCAAGATCTGACCAGCTGGCTTCCTTGGGTGACATCAGTTGTCATATAAGGCAATTCCGGACATTTTGAAGGGGGGCGTTCCCAATCAGTTTAATTAATCCAAAATAGTTTAAAAAAACAAATTTTCACAGAAAAGCATTTGCATCTTCGATTTCATCACGAAAAAATACAATAGCAAGTTCAAAATGTCAATTTCCACCTATTTAATGTCAGGGAACCTTTAAGATGATTTTTTTTTTCCTTTTTGGCAACAAAAAGTGGTGCCATTTGACTTTACATGAACTGATACTCATAGGTACCAACGTATTTTGATACCAACCGGTAAAAGTATCGATTTCGGTACGCATACCTATTCATAGATGAGTTCAAAACACATACTTCCAAAACAGCAGGATTTAAATGGCTGTAAAAGATGACAAAAATAGACTCGAAGTGTCAAAAAACATGGGGGGTTCTCCATGCGACGCATGTCACTGCGTGTAAAGGCAGATGAGATAAAGATCAAATTGCATTCAAATAATGAGAAGAGAAGAGTATGGTGAAACGATGAGACTGCCCATGATCAAAGCATCCGATTTCATCTGTGAAGCGGGGTTATGTATGGTTGCAAAAGAAAGTGGTTCCCCAGTATTTATTGATGACGTGACCAGGGCAGGACTGAGATAAAAATACAAATCAGCCCAGACATTTTTGGCCTAGCTCAATCCACCAAGTTATGGTCTGCATAATCCGGCTGCAACATAAAGGGGAGATGCACACAGTTGCACACTAGGGGTGTTTTATTGTAACCAAAAAAAAAAAAAACACAAGCAGTTAGATAAACAAAGGCCACAAATACTAGACAGGACAACAGCGCAGGCTGTGAGGACAGGAACCTCTTGAATGCTTGATTAATCGCTCGTCTTCAGTGTGTGCCCCTCATGGAGCGTAGTTGGGGTCCTTTTATAGGTATACAGGCAGGTGAACTACAGGTCTGGCTAACCTGTAATTCAGAACAAAGACAAAACCAAACAACCAACAGAGGTCGCCAGTAGCGTAAATTTAACTGTGGGGTCAAGTACCGAGGCAGGGGAATGTCACACACCTCAATTGGTTGGATGACATGTTTCAAAAAAAGTTGGGACTCCACAACAAAAGACTTGAAAAGTAATATGATGCTTAAAATATATACACTAGGTGGAACATCTCACAGCTAATCAGTTTAAGAGGCAACAGGTCAGTAACATGATTAGGTATAAAAATAGGTAAAGGTGGTGAGGGCTGAAAGGCAGAGTTCACTTTGTTTGAAGTGGGGTTGTATGAGCAACAAATTTCCACTACTTACATTAGATACAGAAGAAAGCTCTCTAATCTCCTCCAGGTAGCCGCACCAGCGCATAGTGCTGGGTGGAAATTTAGGAGATACACTGTTGTGAATGGGTCCAGGGAAACAGAGTATTTTTGCGGCCTAAAAGAGGTCCTACATGAAAATAATACACCATTTCAGTTGTATGCCATGTTAAAAAGAATTGCATTCAATGACACAGAACTACGTCTCAAATTTTAAAAAAAAATCCCTATTATAACCAGCACAGCAGATACACAGTTTGTGGCTGCATAGACCCTATGCGATATCAATTGGTGCTGCAATGTTACATCAAACTTTTTCACAGGTGTTTCACACTGTTACCTGATGCAGGGGTACAGTGCTCTTCAGCGTGCACCGTTGAGATTTCCCTGAATGTTGCGTCACAAAATCCTCTTTGGAAAAATGAATACTGCAAACACGGAGCTCTTTTAGGGATATGGGTAGCATATCAATATCCATGTGGAGCACAGCTAGCCACAGCTGCCGAAGTCCATCCTGCAGAGGAATGCGGTTGAAGCTGTAGGTGCACCAGGATGCAGCTTTGCTTTCACGTCCAGGAAAGCAACACACATGGACCATTTTCAAAATATTTGCACAAGTTTAACGACTGTCCGACCTTGCAAACACAGTTAAGCCGCTTGCACACCGAACGCGAAACAAATTTTTCGCAAGACAGATTACATTCGAAGTCAGAGTAAAGACTCAAATACATTCATTCCGCGTGTATTCGCGTCTTTGCATTGACTTTGAATGTAATCTGTCTTGCGGAAAATTTGTTTCACGTCCAGTGTGCAAGCAGCTTTACTGTGACCCAAACCGCTGATTGCTACAGCGCGCAGTTAACGTCATTTGGTTAGTAACTGTGTTTTCTTTTTCCGAGCAGGTAAAGCGCTGTAATTGTTTTTAATATGGCGTACAATATGGCGAACTTTTTACATTTTATTATACTGGTACTTTTCATAATAATGTTACAGGGAGATATTTCATTACAAAAAGATTTTCTGTTCTCTGTGGCTCAAGTCATACAAAATTCATGAAAAGCTTGTATCAGTGATTATGGGATAATTTTTATTCTTGTGTAGAGGCAAAATTTCTATTTGAATAAATGAATGACAACAAACGTGTTCAAACTAGTTTATTTTCATGTTATGATTGGTACACTGTTGAAAGATTGAGTATCTAAATGTATAAGGGGCCCACCGAAATTTAACCTGGTGGGGCCCTTGGACATCCCCAGTCAAAGTTTGGCACCACCCAAATTTTACCCGGTGGGGCATTGGCCCAACAAAAATTATTCCTAGGTTTATCACTGCATCCAAATGTCTTTTTCAGGGAAGGCCTTGCTTAATTCAGCAAGCCAATGCCAAAAACCACATTCTACATGTATTACAACGACATGGCTCTGTGGTAAAAGAGTCTGGGTGCTAAACTGGCCAGCCTGCAGTCCAGACCTGTCACTGACAGAAAATATTTCAAGCATTTGAAGCAAAAAAATATGAAAAAGGAGGCCTTGAATAGTTGAGCAGCTGAAATCCTACAACAAATAAGAATCAGAAAACCTTTTGCTTTCAAAACTAAAGCACTTGGTCTCATCATTTCCTAAATGCTTTCAGACTATTGTCAGAAGAAGAGTCAACACAACACAGTTGAAAACTTTGTCAACTTTTTTTAAATGTGTTGCAGGCATCAAACTAAACATGGGAATATATATACACACGCACGCGCACACACACACGTTTTTTTTTAATTCTCAGTTTCAACATTGGATATGTTGTCTTTGTACTATTTTAAACTATACATGTTAAATGATTTGCAAAATATCGTGTTGTTTTTGATTTACATTTTATACAACATCCCAACTTTTGGAAATAGGGTTGTGAATGGAAAACATTTCATTTAAGAAATATACAACAGCGAGAAGATAACTTACCTCAAAACTATTTGTAATTTTAGAGATTAATTATTACCACATCATGGTTACAAGTGTGCAACCGCCCTTCTTTGTAGTATTTGTACTTTCACCACAGCACTGCTCTGACACTGCTGTGCATTCCAAATGGCAATTTATTTTGAGTTAAATATGCATTTTAACCAGAAACATCAACAATTTGGCAGACATTTGAATTTACAGAAAGAAGAAACGTTAAACCTTTTTCGCTCAGAACTTTCAATTAGTGAGTTCGTATTGTGGTCCTCACTCTCTCATGTATCTTTGTGAAATAGTGGGAAAGAAACAGTCCATGATGTGATTAGCTTCCATCACTTATTTGGAATTGCCATACTAATTACTTACACCATAAAAGTTTGTCCTTCCTGCATTTAGGGTCGCAAGGCAGCATTATTAACAGATAAATGCAAACCAACATGAATCAGTCAAAGCTGTGAAGGCTTTCGGAAAATATGCTTAACATTTACTTCAAAATAGACTATTTGACATTGACTGTCTGAGTTGCCATTCCCTGATGGTCTCAGTCTCACTTTGGGTCATAAAGCTATGGCCACGTTGCTATTATCTGTCTTCTCTTGTTTTATCATTTCATTAGCTTCTATGGTTCACATTCTCTTCCTTCCTTGTGTTAGTTATTGCTTACCACTTCAACAACTACACTTTGGCCGCTGGCCTGGTGCACTCTTTTCCCCATCTTCTCATTGGCTAACCACCTTCCTTCCACCTGTTGGTCCTGCACAGTGTAGGATGCTATTACTGCAGATGAAGATTAAGCAGATGCAAACATGTCCAGAATATCAGTGCGTTACAGCATCTTATTCATGATCATTATTTTCTTTGCACTCCATTTCTACATTTGTTTATCTTTTTTTGCCCTACATCTTCCCTTCATCCGAATGCCATTTCTCTTTCTCTCCACCGATTTCTTGGCTTGTTCATCCTCTTTGCTCTGACTCTTTTCTCTTTCTACTTTTTCGCACAGTTTACCTCAGTCAACCCCGAGAAAAGGGGGAGGCCCATGGCAGGGTGTAGTTGGAAGTGACTGGGTCAGCCTAGAGTCAGCCGAGAAATACAGTAAAATACTGACTGATGTCCTTGCTTCATGGTAACTATATAAATATATAAAAAAATGTAAAATTACATAATTAGATTTATTATTATTATTATTATTATTATTATTTATAATAATAATAAAAATACGAATAAGAATAATTTTTAAAAAGTCGATTGACTCAAGTGGTACACCCCAGGAATTAGCCCCGTACGCCAAATGGCCAGCTCAGCCCCAGGATATTACTGTTGGAAAAAAAGCAGCTGTTTGCATACTGAATTGTATAGGGCTATTTTTTCTACTCAGATTCAGCCCATTTCTTCAAAACTCTTTGGACAGCACTTCACACTGCTGATGGGCAGTGACTCAAAGCATAGGTAACTTCAAAAGTAACCAAAGACTTTAAGGCAAAAACATGAAATTTCCAACAAAGTGAACTGCCTTACTCTAAGCCAAGGCGAAATACCCCAAGTGGCAAAATACCCTACAAGCAAGCAGGAACTGAAGAGAGCTACAATGACGGCATGACAGAGCATCATTTCAACTGGCCAAATGCTTATGGGTGTGACTTTATGTGCTCTTTCCTTATGAGCTGGATCTTTTTGTGAAATTTTCAACTTTCGCAAAAATTATTTGATTATTTTAATGGCTACGTTTAGGTTAAGAAAACCAACGCAAGTATTAAAATCGACCGACAACCTCGACAGAACACTTTTCGTGACCTTTGACGAGCGACCTTGACCCCAGCTCCATTTCGAGAGAATATATCCCAAAGAACTTGCATTAGCCCATCAAAATGGCTTTTTAGACTGTCGCTGTCCAGCAGGTATGTGTGGAGACTATTAATTTAGTCCATATATGTCTATGTTTTCGTCTGTTAATGTGTCTGCCTGTGCAATCTTTGGCGAGGGACCTTTGCAGTCTCTGATCGGCTTGTCGCATATTCATTTTGTCGTTTCAAGGTTGCTATCTCTCGTACAAATGGAACAACAAAGTTGTGTCACTTTTAGAATATGCTCATTTATTTCTTTTTTTATTGGTTTGTTTGTTTGTGTTTATCATTCTCGTAAGACTGAACTAATTATGTTGTTACAAAACTCTCTTTTCCAGAACTTGCAGGAGTTCAAATGCTGTTTCTTGCATGGTATCCATCTAAAAAGTTGGATATTTTGTATAATTATACTAGAGGCCATTCAGATTAAGCACATGGCTTGAAGGTAGGCTACAATGCCAGCTCTCTGACCTAGGAGTCATATGTGCAAATGTCTGGTTGCAGACCCATTCCCTTGTATGGCTTAAATCCTTTGTGTGGCACATTGCAATCTCAAATAATAATAATGGTGGAACATGGGTAATGTAATGGCGTAACCTCTCACTCTGCCATTTATTTAATGCCATTTTTGCTCAACCACCATTTATGAATTCTGTAGAACACTGCTTGCGCTCAACAGCTTCTTCCTTTTATTCAGCCTGATAAATTTAAGACATCATTATGGTTCTTTTTGTCTTTTATCAATTCTGCCTGGCAGGCCATTGAACAATAGACACACTTGACATTGGCAATCAATCAACAATGTTCCATCTCCCTGAGTAACAGCAGCTGAAATCAAACCAGACCCTTTGTGTGAGCATTTTGCTTTTTCCTTCCACTGAACAGCATTCGCCACTCCATGATGTTGGAACTTCATGCATTGTGCAGAAGCCGTTTTACATTCATTCCAGTGGCCTTGTGGAGTCTATGCACCGAAAACAAAGCCCTGGCGCTCTGCAGCAGCTGACCTTGAGGGAATAAGATGAGGACTTATTTCCAGTCGGTGGAGTCGTCTTTCATTGTTAAACGTTCACCTGTGCCTCATTTGAGTCCCATTTACGGCAGGCAATGGAAATGCATTGTAAGAATGGCTGAATGCATGCATACTATAAATGTGCTCTCTTGGCACACAACAATTTTTTTTTTCCTGATGCAACATGTATTCAGGACACCAAAGGGATTTGCAGCGTGCACTCAACACCCGCTTCTCCCCCAATGGAAGATCCTGTCAGGGAAAATCACGGCTGAGATGCCAATCGCTGATAATCCGGACAAACAGAATATGATTCAGTTCAGCGTCGCACTCCTGTACCTGCTCAGAAAGACACTGCTGAACATGAAATACAAATTCATCAACAAATAAAACATTCATGCCTTTGTTTTCCTTTGTGCAATATGCATATACTGGAAATTGGAAGTCACTGAGCTGATAAATTAATCTTTTGTATGGGGCCATTCAGCTTGAGCTATGATGCCTGAGAATGATTTAGTGAAAGCGCTGGGTACATAAACAAGGCAAATTAGGATACTCCTCGAGTTAGTCTACTGGAAGCTATGGGGGGGGGTGTGTGCATCTGTGTGCGCATGCGAGGGCACGTGCATGAGTGTATGTCAGTGTATAATTTTATGTGAGCATGCTTCAAGGACACTATGAGCAGGAGTGTACTGCCGTGATTTGTGTTGCAGCGGCTTCCTGAGTGAGGTTACCTTTCCCCCTTTCCTGCCACTGAAATGGTGTTTATCCATTATTTCATTAAAAAAACAAAAACAGAAATACTCAACTCCTGAATGACTGAAAAAAAGTATTGTCTGGAAAATGGTGGATGGAAGTCTAAAATTTATTGTTGCATAGTCCTGACATTTTTATGAGGTTGTAAAAACATGAAGCAGGTAGAAATGATTTATGAACATTACTCTTACTCTATTATCAGCTTTTCTTTTTACTATATGACAGATGGAAACTGGAATTTTAAGCCATGCTATCTTTCTGTCTGTGTGTACACACATACACTGATCAGCCATAACATTATGACCACAGTTGAACTTAATAACATTAATTATCTCATCATGATTGCACCTGCTAGTGGGTGGGATATATTAGGCAGCAACTAAATATTCTGTCCTCAAAGTTGATGTGTTGGAGGCAGGAAAAATGGGCAAGTGAAAATATGTGACCGACTGACAAGGGCCAAATTGTGATGGCTGGAAAACAGGGTCTGTGATGGTGCGATCAGGAACCAGTCGCGAGAACCAAGCAATGCAGTAGATTTGATTTTAGTAAAGGGGGAAACCCCGGCAGGGCAGAAGGCAACGATACAAAGTCCACAGTCCAAAAATCACAATCCAGTTGGGCAAAAATAGAATCAAAAACCAGGGCAGCAATCACAGTAATCGTAGTCGGACAGAAATGGGTCTGGTTCACAGGTGCAGGTATGTCAGAGAAGCAAAACCAGAATCCAATGGGCGTAATCCGAATCGTAACCAGGGCAGCAATCATAGAACTCGTGGTTGGGCAGAAAAAGGGTCAAAACACACAGATGCAACAGTAATCCAAAATCACAAAGGCAAAAAATCAAAAAGTCGGGCGGTCCAGTCAGAAAGGTTATCACTCAGAAATCAAGGTGAGAGAAAGCGTGGCACAAGAAGACTGAGGAAACGATCTGACAGGGAAGTGCTGTGAAAACACTCCTAATATACACTCCAGGAGAATCACATGCTACACAGACACAGGTGCTGGAAATGAGACTAATTACAGAGGGTGAACCAAGAGGGAGAACCTTATCACATGAAATAGGCAAAAGCCAAAACGCGGACAGGGAGCACGAGACATTCCTATAGACAAACATACGGCTCCGGTCAAGGAGTTCTAATGTGCATAGATAATGACAGAAAGGATAGCGTGATCAAGTGTGGAGATTCCACAGAAATGCAGCAGAGGAGATTAGAGAGAGACAAGAGGCGGAGACTAGAACAGGGCGAGTGCTGAGAGCTTATTAATCAATTAGTAAGTGAAACTATACAATCCCTTAGTGCTCGTTAGTAAGTTAGTATTATATACAATGTTAGTTACTGTTAGTAACTCTTAGCGAAAACAACAAACTGTTAGTATGGTTAGTAAAATAGAAAAGTAAGGTGAAGAAAGCAAACGAGATTGGAGGGAAGATTGAAACCAGAAACCATTAAATCACCCGAAGAAGTGACACACATTACCGGGGCTAAGAGCTGTGACTAGACAAGAGACCTGACAGGGGGAGACAAAGTGCAATGCATAGTGGAAAGCAAAACATGGACAGGAATGAAACTATGGTAAGATGCAAAATATGGAAAAGTAAAACTAAAACAATACATGAACAAATCTAAATGACCAAATCACAATACACATATCAAAGAATAGTCAGACATCGCAATGAATATAATACCAATAAAACAGAATATGGCAAACAGATCAAAACATGGCAAGGCAGGACAGAACATGGAAGACAGCAGAGTCACAACAGGGTTAGAGCATCTCCAAAACTGCAGCTCTTGTGGGGCGTCCCTGGTCTGCAATGGTCAGTTCCCACCAAGAGAGGTCCAAGGTAGGATACTGGTGAACCGGCAACAGGTATATTTATCAGCCAAGGTGGGGAGCGAAGGCTAGCCTGTGTGGGCTGATCCATTAGAAGAGGTATCATCGTTCAAATTCCTGAAGTTCATCCCGGTTCTGATAGAATGGTGTGAAAACACACAGTCTATCACAGTTTGTTGAGTAAGGGCCGTGATATACACGTGTGCATCATGGCTGCCATGCGTTACCTGCGTTGGTTTGAGGCGTCGGATGCGACCGGTCGCACATCTCGAAGCGAGGTACCGTGATGCTTGTGCGAGTTGTACAAAACCATAAACCAGTGAAGTTGGCACGTTGTGTAAATTGTAAATAAAAACAGAATACAATGATTTACAAATGCTTTTTAACCTATATTCAATTGAATACACTGCAAAGACAAGTTACTTAATGTTCGAACAGGTAAACTTTGTCATTTTTTGCAAATATGAGCTCATTTGGCATTTGATGCCTGCAGCATGTTTCAAAAAAGCTGGCACAAGTGGCAAAAAAGACTGAGAGAGTTGAGGAATGCTCATCAGACACTTATTAGGAACATCCCACAGGTGAACAGGCTAATTGGGAACAGGTGGGTGCCATGATTGGGTATAAAAGCAGCTTCCCTGAAATGCTTAGTCATTCACGAACAAGGATGGGGCAAGGGTCACCACTTAGTGAACAAATGCGTGAGCTGATTGTCGAACAGTTTAAAAACAACATTCCTCAATGAGCTATTGCAAGAAATTTAGGGATTTCATCATCTACGGTCCGTAATATCGTCAAAAGCTTCAGAGAATCTGGAGAAATCACTGCATGTAAGCGACAAGGCCGAAAACCAACATTAAATGCCCGTGACCTTCGATCCCTCAGGCGGTACTGCATCAAAAACCGACATCAGTGTGTAAAGGACATCACCACATGAGCTCAGGAACACTTCAGAAAACCACTGTCAGTAACTACAGTTTGTCGCTACATCTGCTAGTGCAAGTTAAAACTCTACAATGCAAAGTGAAAGCCATTTATCAACAGCACCCAGAAACGCCGCCGGCTTTGCTGGGCCCAAGCTCATCTCAGATGGACTGATGCAAAGTGAAAAAGTGTTCTGTGGTCTGACGAGTCCTATTTCAAATTGTTTTCGGAAACTGAGGACGTCGTGTCCTTCGGACCAAAGAGGAAAAGAACCTTCCGGACTGTAATAGGCGCAAAGTTCAAAAGCCAGCATCTGTGATGTCTGGGGTGTATTAGTGCCCAAGGCATGGGCAACTTACACATATGTGAAGGCACCATTAATGCTGAAAGGTACATACAGGTTTTGGAGCAACATATGTTGCCATCCAAGCAACATCTTGGACGCCTCTGCTTATTTCAACAAGACAATGCCGAGCCACATTCTGCACGTGTTACAACAGCATGGCTCCGTAGTAAATGAGTGCGGGTACTAGACTGGCCTGCCTGTAGTCCAGACCTGTCTCCCATAGAAAATGTGTGGCGCATTATGAAGTGTAAACTACGACAACGGAGACCCCGGACTGTAGAACAACTCAAGCTGTACATCAAGCAAGAATGGGAAAGAGTTCCACCTGAAAAGCTTCAAAAATTGGTCTTCTCAGTTCCCAAACGTGTACTGTCGTTAAAAGGAAAGGCGATGTAACACAGTGGTAAAAAGGCCCCTGTGCCTACTTTTTTGCAATGTGTTGCTGCCTTTAAATTCTAAGTTAATGTTTATTTACAAAAAAAAAAAAAAGTTTCTCAGTTTGAACATTAAACATCTGGTCTTTGCAGTGTATTCAATTTAATATAAGTTGAAAAAGATTTGCAAATCATTGTATTCTGTTTTTATCTACGATTTATATAACGTGCCAACTTCACTGGTTTTGGGTTTTGTAAATAAATAAAACAAAATTCACTATCAATAACATTTCCCAAATCAGTTAAACCAATTTTGCCGTACATCAGTAAATTTGGAGCTCTCTTATTTAATTTGATGGCGATTTTGCTAAATTTGCGGATATCCTTCAATAATGACCAGATTCTCAAAACCTCAAACTTTGCTACCATAGGTTAAGACAGGACCAACAAGGTTGTGAAATAACTCAAACCAGAAAATAACTGACAGATTAAATTTATGGAACACAGCTGAAAGGCCACACATTGCCCGACTGGCTTGTGACTCCAGAATCTTTTTCTGCTTACTTGAGTAAGCCATAATACCTCAATATTAAGCCAGGATGTATAAATTCATCAGCAATTTCAAAGTTGTCATGACCAAATTTAAAAAGTGGATGGTTTCTCACTTTTTTCCCAAAGAAAATAAATATTTTTCTCTTAATGGGGTTGACATTTAAATCCTCGTCCAGGCAAAATTCTTGCACACCACTGAAGGCATATTGATGTTTGCTTTCAGATTCAGCAAACGGAACTGCATCAGCATACAATTTACTTTTATTTACTTTTAATTTATTTACTTTCTGTGCAGTGGTAATTTGGCTGACCGGCACACAGTGTGCACACGTCACCAAAATCCAGAATGTCAGGCACATTTCATAGCAATAAATAGAGCAACCACTGTTTAATTTAACTATCTGAATCAGCACATAAATTATAGTATCTATATCGATTGTCCTGATGTCAGATCAAAGGTGGTTGGCGCTCGTAATGATAACTCAACTCGACTTAATCAATGCAGCTGAATCTTTGATGCAAATTAACCCCTTTCTGCAGATGTAGACGCCTGCGTCTATAGACCTGCAAATTTAAGCACGCTGTTTCTGTACTCGATCACTAGATGGCACCCTCGGATCAATTACTGAATTTTCACAAGGAAGCAGACCTCGAACGCGGTTCTGAATATGGGGAAGTTCACTCCACGCCTTGTTTTTCAAGAGCTGCATGAGTTAAACTCCACCGCTCAGCCAAGTGGAGTGTCTGTTCTGTTAAAATAAGGTATATTTCAGAATTCAGATATTACTGAGTTAGTGAGTTGTACTTGTTCCTTATAAGTGTTGAAATGGGTTCGCGAGCTTAGAAGAGGAGACTGGTATCTTCCATTACAGGGTGAATGTTCTGGCCGTTTAATAAGCAGTTTATTTAATGCGTGTTCGTGCTGGCTTGGGAGACTTTGAAGAAAAATGGCCAAAACTCTAAACTTTATTATGGAGAAAAGGCATGTTCTGTGTTTGGAGAGGTTACTGGGGACCACTGATATTTAACTGCACTGAGATTGATAAATTCATACTAAACCAGAAAATTATTTGCTCACATTAAATTTCATGCCTTTAAACTTTATTTGTGTTATATACATGATTTTTTTATGATTTGACAGGACTTCATTTTGAGACTTCGGGGAGACACTTGGATAGCTGTATAATTTGGCTGATAGCATGTAGGTAATCTAGAATGTAATGTTGAAGATGCATTTTACTTGTGGTCAAGGAGTTTATGATACCAGAAATGTATAGTTTTAAGCCCCAGCATTTTTTCAATCCTCAGAATTATTTATAATTATTTATAATAATAATTATTATTATAATAATTTCAATGCTGAATTCTCATGAAGATTTTTTATGTTTGCAGCTCATTTTCTCTACCAAAATCAGGAAAATAAACTGAAATACTATGTAATTCTGAATGTTGTGTCTTTTTTGAATTGAGCCACATTTTTCCTCTTTATGAAGCTTAAATCTTGAATTATACAGCATTAAACTGGGCAACCCATAAATAGCCAAATTTGGCTTCTGCACAAAGGGGTTAACAACTTCACATCTCTCTCAGCCAAACATAAACTACCTCGGCATCAGGTTGTGCGTATATATCCGGCTTCTCTCACCTCAAAAAAATCAACACAAATGAAAAAAAGAGAGAGACGCTCGCCAAAGAAATGTGTCATATTCGGTGTCTTAAGGATTTACCTGTTTCATGTGTTTGCCCATATAGTGTAATAATAATTATATATATATATATATATATATACAGTATATATATATATACATAACATTTTATTTTTTTAATTTAATGCTCAATGTGATCTACATATGGGGTATATTATTGCAAGGAGGAGATACGGGCACAGAGTTTACCAAAGGTTCTCCCATTTGGGCCTGACAGAGCAGGAATGCAGGTGGACCACACAAATAATGTCTGGAATAGCCTACCGTCGTGTCTAATGTATTTGCCACTTTACAGATTACATCTGTGCCGTGAGGTAGTCCACGTGGTGACGCGCATCGTGGCCTCTGATGCGCACCCCGGTGGCCCCTGCGCTCTCCCAGTTGCTGTAAAAGTGACAGCGGCTCTGACCTTCTTTGCCACTGGGTCTTTCCAGCACACCGTGGCCTCGGTGGTGGGGATCAGTCAGACCGCTGTCAGTTCGGCTGTACATGCGGTCCGACATGCAAATGAGCACATCATTTTTCCATCAACACCTGAGAGCCAGCTGGAAATGAAGCGAGGTTTCTTGTTTAAATGTGGTTTTCCTGGGGTTCTGGGAGCCATCGACTGCACACATGTGCAGTTGCGCGCACCAGATACCCAAGCCATCACTTGTGTGAATCGTAGGGGAGTACACTCCATTAATGTCCAGGTGATTTGTGACTTAAATTGCCTGGTGACACACGTGTATGCCGATTTCCCTGGATCTGCACATAATTCATTCATCCTGGCGAAATCTGCCATCCCCACAGTCTTTCAGGGGGATCCCCCTCTGGATGGGTGGCTGCTGGGTGACAATGGCTATCCACTTAAAACGTGGTTGATGACACTGTACATTACACCCACAACAAGAAGATAACATGATTTTAACCATGTTTTCAGTAGTGCTAGGCCATTCATTCGAACGTACTTTTGGACTACTACTACTCAAAATCTCATCTCGGAAAATAAATAAATAAATAAAGCAAAAAAGCGAGACACTTTGCAATGCGTCCTTTACGCACAGGTGCTTCTGATTTCATTCCCGTCACGCATGGTATTTGTTTATGTTGTGATCTGTGCACACTACTTATCTTTATTACACGGGGTTTAAATATAGATTACTAAATATGAGTGCCTTTATTAGTGGGCAAATATGTTTGCCTTACCCGGAATGCCAACCTCAATCCCACCAAAGCCCTCGATACTGGCGGCTGAGAGGGTGGAGGACGCAACATCCTCCCCCGAGCTCATGGCCACGGTGGTGGAGGGGCCACCTCCGGTGGCCTTTGTCTGCCTCCGGTGCAGCGATATCTTTTGTTTGGGCCGTCTTCTTACATCATTGAACCGTTTTTTGCACTGGGCAGCGGTTCTCAGAATATCAGGACAAACCTGATTAAAAATATTCGAAATCTCCTCCCAGGCCACTTTTGCATCATGAGCCCGTGGAGGTCTGCTCGCGTAACCATATATACGGCCACTGCGAGCTTGAACCTCCCGGACCGAAACATCAGTTTCCTCTTGGCTAACTTCCACTTGCGCCGGCAGGAGGGACAGAGGCGGGACAGAGGAGTGCTTGCACCGGGCACGAAATTGCAGCATACGCCTGGACACACCCCGTTGGTGCGGCACTCCCCCCATTCACCGCGCCTGCGCCTGGTCTACAAATTTAGAGCCCTTAATCTCGATTCCCAGGATTCCAGGCTAGTTAATACAACTCCAATTCTAAAAAAGTTGGGATGCTGTGTAAAATGTAAATTGAAAACAGAATGTAATGGATGTAATGTAACATTTCATTCACAATAGAACATAGACAATATATCAGATGTTGAAAGTGAGACATTTTACCATTTCATGAAAAATAGTAGCTCTTTTTGAATTTGATGGCAGCAACATCTCTCAAAAAAGTTGGGATAGGGCCATGTTTACCATTGTTTAGTGTCTCCTTGTTACAACATTCTGCAAACATCAATTGCTGATGTTTTGGTAGAGGAACGTTGTCCCACTCTTGTCAGATGTAGGATTCCAGCTGCTCAACAGTTCTGGGTCTTCTTTGCCAGATTTTTATTTTTATGGTGCACCATTAGTTTTCTATTAGTAAATGGTCTGAACTGCAGGTAGAGCTCTTCTACCGCAAGGCCATGCTGTTGAGATGGATGCAGTATGCGGTTTGACAATATTTTGCTGAAATATGCAAGGCTTTCCCTGAAAGAGACATTGTCTGGATGGGAGCATATGTTGTTGTGAAAAAAAAAAAACAACAACTTTTCAGCATTGATATTGCCTTTCCAGATGTGCAAGCTCCCCATGCTATAGGTACTAATTCAACCCGATACCATCAGACATGTAGGCTTTTGAACTGTGTGCTGACAACCAGCTGAATAGTCTCTCTCCTCCGCATAATGATGAATTAGTAATATCTGGACACAACATAAGCTCTCATGCCTTATGTGGGCTTTGAGAAAGTAGAGCGGCCACCTTGGGGCAGCAACCATGAATGCCTTCTCTTACAACGTGAAACGTATCACATATATGCCCTCAATACTATATCCCCCTATGGATTTAATGAGGAGATATCAAGCTGTTTTTATTATTGATATTTTGCTGTTTCTTTTGTCTTTCTACAGTTGATGATTTGATATATCCTGTGGTTTACATATACTACCATGGTCTCCACCTCTGTGATCACGACTCACTGAAGCCTGTATGGAGACTTTCTTGGTTTTTTCTTCAATTCCTTTTTTGATGTGTGATATTGATCTGTATGGCACTTGAACAGACTCTGGGGGGGGGGGGGGGGGGGGGGTTTGGGATATGTTAATACTATTACTAATTCATAATTTTGTCTTGCTACATAATTGCACATATGCACTGTATTTTTTTATGTCCTGGATATATCGGAGAACTGAGGTGATTGTTAAATCTGAATACTTCACTAAATATTACAATAATAATCATTGATTGAAAGACATGACGCCACGGACTGGCTGATTGGCTGCTAGAGAAGAATGCCTTCTCTTGTATTCACATATATCGCCTCCTACCCATGTGTCCTGTTAACACCTGACGAAGACCATTCTGGTCGAAACGTTGTGTTAAATAAATCACTGCGGGAGCAACAGCTACAGTGTGCGGGTATCTTCTTTCTCTCTATTCTTATGGTACAGTTTCATCCAGCACATGTACTCATTTGATGTGCTTGCACTTTGTATTTTTTTCACAGCCAAATGTGTCTCATAGCTCTCGCTAAGTACAGGACAGGATTTTGTGCCCTTTTGGGTTAATTATTTCATATTTAAAGTGGTCACACTTTAGATGAAGTATTGCATAATTGAGCCATATTGTCCAAAGAAATCATAGATAAACAAATGACATGCTTTGTAAAGGGTGAAATAACATATCCTTATTCAGCATGTGATGCCAGATGTGATATAACTGACAATGTCACTTAGCTAGTGGCTAAATACTATAGAATGACACTGTCAGCTAAGTGACATTGTCACTGTCACATATGGCATCACATGCTGAATAAGGATTTGTTAATTCACCCTTCGAAAAGCATGACATTTGCTTATCTATGATTTATGAAGACATAATGTCTCATTTATGAAGGCATTATACATGCTGTATAAAGCCTTTATGAGCAATACATCATCTAAAGTATGACTTTTAAAGTTTATGCATTCATGTGAAAAATGGTTATTCCATGAATTTATTGACACTATGGACAGAGGCTTCATCCATTTATACTTTCATTCAGCAATTCATGCTAATAATAATGATGACAAGAATCTGTACTGATTTAATACTGGCCCCATTGTGTCAACATGATATATAAAGCAGATGTGTGATGTCTATTTTGTAACTGGCTGCCACACAGGAATGAACCTAAGTGGTCTAATGTTGACTCTGGAGTACAAGTGAAAATTTGACATGAGGGTAACCTGCTATGCCCTTTCGACTGGGGCAACTGGATGCCTACAGAGACCATCTCAGCACCCTTCAATCATTCTGCGCGTGACAGCAAGTGTGTTTGTTCTTGTGAGTGTGTGTACGCAATCTCTGACCTCGCACTCTCAGGCCAGTAATGGACAGCTCACTGCAGATGGGGTAATTCTGCACTTTCCCACCCATACCAAAAAATAAATTGGTCTGGGTAAAAATAACATGTTTATTGTCACTCATTCTCAAGAAATGAGCCAAGGACTTGAAGTCATGTCAATTACTGCAGGATGAAAGTTACTAGGAAGGTGACAAGAAAGGAAGGGAAGGAAAGACTTGGCCTACTTAATTTAAATCTGCTAAATCTAAAGCTGTTCAGGAGAGTTTCGGGTCCTCATGTTTTTAGGTAGGAAGAAAGGAAAGGAGCTTACTCTGTGCATAAAATCGCACACATACCCTGCATTAAATGAGCTGCCCAAAGGTTCTGCAGTGCTCTCACAATACGGTACGGATAGTAGTAATTGTAGTTTATTGACATTGAAAGTTCATCATATATACACATAAAATATTATATTATAAAAAACAGTGCATCGCATCAAAAACATATACTCAGCGGCATTAAAAACGCACCGGTGAAGTATGTGCTGTATTTGCGGCAAATTGAAGAATCGATTGATTTTTATTGCTTTTCCAGCAAGGCACGAGAGGAAATAAATAAAAGCGTGTGGTATTGTAATCCTGACGCACACCACGTGCACGCGCCAAGCACTTCAGTAATAACAAACATTGAGATGTTAGTGATGTGTACAGTGACACTTGACGTGATCTTTTTGGTGCGGTCAGATATTCGTCGCCAGGTGCTGGTGTGTCATTGGCCCTGTCACCATTCAACAATCAGTCTACCCGAGAATTCAACACAGGCACTGTCACTGACCGACCCCCCTTAGGGCAGCCACGAGTGATGATGGCAGGTCAAGAGCGCCACATCTGGTTACAACCTGTACGTGACAGATTCCGGACAGCAACCAAAACTGATCATGAGATGAGGGGTCCAAGACGATTGAGGGTGAGCGCAAGTACCATTTGAGGCAGTCTACATGAGCAAAACATGCATGCACACGGCCCCTAAAGAAAATCGAGTTTTCCATCCATCCGGCTGAAATATCGTCTTGACTAACTTTTTAAATTCATTTAAGTAAATAATAAATAAAAGACCAGGGGTGGAGGAACCTTGCCGCACTCCTTTCACTGACGTTATAATAGCAGTACCAAGTATACTTTTAGTTGAAGCATACATAGCTGCAATCGAAAATAACATTACTGCGCCGCATCCTAACCTCTTCAATATCTCTAATAATAAGTTTCGTGGAACTCTGTCGTAAGCTTTAGAAAAATCATCAAATACCACAAAAAAAAACTTTTTACTCCTAGCTGAATCAATTAACAACCTCAGGGTAGCAATTTGTTCTTCACACCCTCTTGACTTTTGTGCTCCAGCCTGCTCACAAAATGACTAAAACCATATGTTATGTGGAAAGAAGCCACGAGATGGCAGTATTGAACTTTTTTTTTTTGTTTAGCCCAGTCTGGAGCTTGGTTTGGGCATGTCTTGGGCATGTCTGAGAGGGGAAGGTCCCAGAGGAAAAAAAAAGTATAAATGTGAGGAGGGGCCGCAAAAGAGTATAAAAGGACAGAAATTCAGAGAGTAAAGTGGTAGGAGAAATTGCAAGGAGAAGGATACATTTGACCTAACCTGTCACTCTTTTCAAGAACGTATGTAGCTTTTTGTGGATTTTTGCCCGTGTTGGAGCATTTCCCTCACACGGAACATCACCAAGCAACCCCATCTCTAGGGACTGTAAATATTTTTTTTTATTGTATATAATCAATCTTGGTCAGTAGTATAAAAATTGTAGCTTAGATATTAGTTTGGTTTTATTAAATCTGTTGAAGTTCGTACAATTTTGTCTGTCATCCCAGGCTGTCTTATATGTCGTAGCAAATTGGGGGCTCAAGTCCGGGATAGACCACTGTGTGAGTCATTGATTGAAAATCTAAAATTTTTAATTGTCAATTTTTTTTTTCTTATTTTCCTAGATATATATTGACAGATCAACAAGCAATGGATGATTTCTTGGCATCACCAACCGTAGAGGTTTTGAAGTCTTTTAAAAAGACAGAACTGCAAGAAATATGCAGACAGTTAGAGCTGACAGAGGTAAAACCAGCCATGCGAAAAGCAAGACTGGCTTGAGAGATTGTTGAATATAACATTGATGAAAATGTGTTCGCACCAGGAGATCTGAAACAGTTTCCAGTGGAAAATCCAAATGTAGAAATGGAACTTAAATTAAAATTGCTAGAGATTGAAAGGGAGGAAAGAGAAAAACAAAGAGAATATGAGAGGGCAGAAAAAGAAAGAGAGAAAGAAAGGCAGTTTGAGGTAGGAGAAATTGCAAGGAGAAGGATACATTTGGCCAGATCTGTCACTCTTATCAAGACCTGTGAAGCCTTTTGTGGATTTTTGCCTGTGTTGGAGCATTTTCTTCACCCAGGTCATCACCAAGCAACCCAACCAAAGGGACTGTAAATATATTTTTTCTTGTATATATCAATCTTGGTCAGCAGTATGAATGTAGGTTAGTTGTCAGTCTTTGTTTAATTAAATGCGTTTAAGTTTTAAAATTTTGTCTGTCATCCCTTGCTGTCTTATATGTCGTAGCAAATTGGGGCCATAACACATAGCTCGAGGTCCTTCCCAATAACAATATAAAGCATACATGAATGCCCAAGTCGGTCATCAGCCAATTCCAATTCACAACCAAGATTCATCCCTTCACTTCTATCAACAGTTACTCTAACTCAGGTGTGAATAGATGGCAAACTTGTGTCATTTACCACATCTAAAACTATTTTCAGCAAAGTTGCAGCTCTAATGAAACACCAATCTAGCTCGGAGATCCATACCCTGCCCCTTCTGAATGTAAGACCTCTGCCCGTTTCTTTACCATTGATTACCCAGATGTTTATGGGTATGAGCCAACAGTTCTTAATCACCGGTAACATACTTCAGGCTTTCATATTTGGCATAACAACTGTGTCATGTGACGGCTGAACTACAATATTTTGCGGTAAATCCAAGTCATATAATGATTTACTAAACCTGCAATTTATGTGCCCTATAACCAGTACTGTGGCATCCACATACTTCATAATCTTCTCCTCAATAACTGAAAAAGCAACTGGAGCATCGAATGGTTAATCATTTGGGGGGATATAATAACCTCCCACAATAACAACATTTTCATGAAAATTGAAAGTAATCCATATTTGGTCCATATACGTTTCTTATCAATATGTTTCGTATCAAATGGGAAGATCCATGGTTTCAGTAAAACAGCATTACCTCCTCTCTTGGGGTTCCTAGGATCAACACTAGACACATAGGCAGTAAATCCTGGAACCTGTACGAAGTCAGACCCTTTAATTTCATTAAGAAACACAATATTGAAAAGCATTCAACCCAGGGGGGCCTTGTAGTTTACTGGATAATCCATTGATATTCCAATTTACCACTCAAACAGGTTTGCTGCTATTACTGTTCACCAAAAATCCAAACGCCACTTGTCCAACACTTCTCCGTCTCTAATCATCTGCCTGTTCTTTTTGTCTAACTGCACTATTCAACTCTGGTTTTCTGGTTTGCTACGTTCATCTCAAAGAACCACACTAAGGCGACGCCACTCTTTGCGGATCGCTGGGTGTTGTCGTTGTCAGACTTGCTTGTTCTGCAGTACCCTGGCCAGCTTGCAAATCACGCAATACAATACCCACAATTAAGTCCTTGTTCACTTTGAATATTTTAGGGTCCTTCAATGTCTCAGCTCCTCGATTGAATTTGGCGGTGGCATTGTAAATCAATATTTTGCGATCAAAGCAGCTCAATTTAACTCCACATTGAGAGAAAGAATCATGTTACACATGCTGCATACATTATTACAGCATTAATACCAATGTAGCTCAAAACAGCAATGAAAAGTCTTTAGAAAATGCACAGAGAACGACATTTCATTTCAATCAACCTTTCTAAGGTACAAGCCCCAGAGAGGTAAAAAAGTAGATAAATATAGGAAAATGTCGCCATTAATAGGAAGAATACTTCAGGGTGGTATGTGCTGCTGTTATAAAATTACAGGAGCGATATCACACTTAGACATTGATACTGTTTTCAGATTTCAGCTCTCGAAATAATTTCCAATGGAAAGCATATTGTCTTATTTTGCAGAAGCATATAGGTGAATGAAATGAACATCAATGTACGTAATTTGATAATTACAACTGAGGAGGTGGTCGATGTTATTTTGGAAAATTTTTCAAAAGCCTCCAATTCTAGCTTTCCGGTACTGGTTGCCGGTGAAAATGAAGGACTTGCATAGGTTCTGGCAGGCTACACTATCAAGCAATTCATTAAGCTGCAGGTAAACTGTTTTTGCTCATCTGATTCATCTGATAACCCCTGATATTCTCCTGACTTTGCCATGTCAGCCAATTGCTTGATTGTGAAATTTTGCCATGTTCACGTCATAAACCCCCTACCACCCCAGCATTACTTGAGTATATATTCATTAATTGTGTTTCCAACTGAGTTAAACTCATCTATAATAGTAACAACATTTACATGGACAGCAATAATCTTGACTACTGGTCTTCGTATAAAGAAGACAAGGTACAGGAGTTGCTCATAGAGGCGCACCTAACCTTCCTCATTCGTTCGGTGAGCGACCTATATAAAAATGCCCGCATTGCAATATTTTCGCTCACCCAAAAATGTCATGATATTCATTTCCTTCTGAACATGTAGCAAACAGAGAATTTCAGCCTGATTCAAAAAATGTTGATGACTTCTTTTTAACAGCAGTAATAAGACATAATATTAACAAACTATTAGCTAGGGCTCCATCAAAAAGTTTGATTCCTGTATGTGTTGCAACATAATTAGAAAACTCTCAACAGGACATCATCATGCAATTAAGGGGTATGACAACAATGTACTTCATTAACGTGAATTAAATCAAAATACTCCACCTGTCTTCAAAATTTAGAATTTCCTTTAAAGCACTAAAAGTACTAGCTGAGCATAGCACAAATCAGTTGGAATTTTTGAGTGGGTGGAACAAAAATGCCTTAAATCTTTTGACCATATCATAACCGGAACTTATATTTCCAAGGCATTTAAAAAAGAAATTTAGAAAAAAATTTACTATCATATTTGACCAACAACTAAAAATAGTACCTTAACTTAAAGGGCTATATCTCAGAATCAAAAAGAGTTTAATCAAATGCTTGGTATCGTTGGATTCAGAAGTTTTTCTATAAAAACATTCATCACACTTTTTTTTGTGTTATTTTGAGTTTTTTTTCCAAAAATCAAACTTTGACCCCTAAATATGATATGATAAATATGTTCTATCACAATTTTGGTTATGTGTAGCCACTTACACCAGGATGCCACACACCAAAAAGCAAGTTCCTACTTCATTCAGAACTCAAACTGGGGGGTTTTTCCTTAAGTTACTATTTTTAGTTGTTGGTCATTAATGGGTTAATCCATGTATTGCTCACTACGGCAATGATCTTATTCTGATTAAGGTTATAAGAACATGTTCTTTACATGGCACTGTCCTATTCAAAGCATTTTTTGAATGGGGTTAATATCAGAGTATTGCTAGCCATGTAAACATGCTCATTGTTTCTTCTTTAATGTCAATGCTGCTATAGGCTCTGTTTTATAGGAGGTTTGCTGCTGCTCCCTGGCTTCGGTTCCATGTCTAGACAAGCAGAAATCTCCCAGAGCAGAACACTGTCGCCAAACTCAATGTATGCTTGGTTTTTATTTAATAATCGGTTTTGACAAAGTGGTTCTGTCAGTAGGTAATATTTTGATTAATCACCAACAAGGCATTACATGGTTTGGGTCCTGACAACTAAGCAAAATCCTTAGACCATTTTCATACATGCTGTTTGCAGATACATGTTCATTTGTATGCAATAGTCAGGTGGTCATGTTATGATCCTGCTTTGTCTGACCATGTTCTGCCTTGTGATGTTGCCTTGTCTGCCATGTTTGGATTATGATCTTTGCTTTGCCTGACCTTTATTATCCCCCGCCAACACGAAGTGGGAGGGGGATATAGGTTTGACCTCCGTCCGTCCGTCCGTCCGTCCGTGTGTGCGTCCGTCCGTCCGTCCGAGATAAAGGGGACAGCTTTACTCAGAAACTTCTACAGATACAGCAACCAAATTTGGTGTGTAGCTTCAGACCATAAAGGCCTTGATTGAGTTCGAAAATGAGAAGCGCACGATTGGCGGGGGATGTTGTAGACCATGTCGACTTGTTTGTTTTGTGATTTGGATTCCATGCCATATTTTGTTTTGCGTGCCACACTTTCGGGTGATTTCATGGTTTCTGGGATTTCAATCATTCCTTCTAATGTCGCTTACTTCCTTCGCCTTGCTTTTCTATATTTACTAACCAGACTAACAGCTTATTATTTTAGTGAAAGATACTAACCCAAACTAACACTGTTTGTAGTACTAACTTACTAACGAACACTAGGGATTGTATAGCTGCACTAACGAGCTCTAAGCACTTGCCCTATTCTTGTCTCCACCCCTTTGGCTTTACTCAAACTACTTTGCTGCAGTTAAGGCGGAACCTCCGCAGTTGTTAAACTCTGTTCTCCCTCCTTATCTGCGCACTTTAGAACTCCCTAACCGGAGCCCTGTGTTTGTCTATAGGTTGTCTTTGTGATCCCTGCCCGTGTTTTGGCTTTCCCCAATTTTATGTGTTTAGGAACTTCCTCTTGTTCATTCCTTTCATAATGAGTCTGATTCAGCTCACCTGTTCCCTGTCATAGCATGTAACTTCCCCTACGTGTATTTAAGCAGTCATTTCACTCAGAGCTCAAGTCGGAACGTTTTCTCTGTGCTGCGATCGTTGATGCCTTGTACTCATAGTATTATACTTCTGACTGGAACGTCCCCAATTCTGATTCTGGCTTTTTCTTTTATACTTCACTGCCCGTGTACCGTACCTGACCCCGAATTTCGTCTCTGCTGCCCTAATAACGAATCGGATTACGTCCACTGGACTTTGGCTTTGGATTCTCTGACATTCCTGTGCCTGTGTACCGAACCTATTTTGCCCGACTCTGAGTTTTGTTTGCTGCCCTCTGTACAGTTTGGATTACGTCCCTGGGATTCTGATTTTGAATTGTGGACTCTGTACCGTTGCCTCTGCCCTGTGGTGTCATGGTTTTGGAGCTTTAAGAGCTCCTTTTGTTACTCTCGTACGGAACGATAAAGTTTTGCTCGCCATCGGATTCCTGGGCCAGCTGGCATTAATTGGGGGCGTTACCCAGACTCTATTTAAGCTCCTGTCCCGCCTTGCTCGTGTTGCTAGAGTGTCATTATCTCCTTGGCGCTTTAGCTGGTAAAGTCTTGAGAGAGTATTGTCAGGATCTTAGCTGCATAACAGGATAAGTGTAAGTGAGTAAGGGAATCTTTGGTTTATTTCCCTTTTCATTGTTTTTTTCGAGCTCGCCTGTTTTCTACCACAGACGGCGTCAGGTCCGTTGGTAGCGCGAGTCTCGTGATTTCTATCTGTTTTAGTCTCTCAGCACGCTGCTGGTTTTTCCTTTTATTTCTGGCCAGTGCTCTTGGCGTCCAACTACCAACGTCCATCACATGTGGGGGTTCAACCCCCAGCTTCAATAAAACTTATTTTTGCTGAAACTCTCTGGTCTCGCATTTGGTTCCAGAACGATACCTTGCAGCTCAATCTTAGATCTACTGAGTCAGGCCCTGTTTGTATATCTTGTCCTACAATGTATTCTTGTGGGCTTTCCCTATACATTCTCTGAATGGACACTTTTTAAAATTCTAATTGATTGCATTTCATAAATTATATTCCATTGTTTTCTATGTTAATGTAAATTAATTTGTATTACATTTTATTGGATCACTTAGGCATTTATCCATTGGTTTCATTTCATTTTGTGTCACAGTTGCTCTAAAATGCCCAGTGCAGCCTGCTTGAAATGTGCTTTGTAAATTAATATAAAAATGAATAAATGAATATAAAGTTTGCAATAATCTGTATTATAGTAGCTTGTTGACAGTGAAATGCTCATGTAAAAACGTACTCGGCTAAGTCTGTATTTTATATGGTGAAACAGCATGGTTTGTCACCCATCAGCCTGTTCGTTAGGCATTACCATGGCCTAACACATTCCTCCACCAGCGAATTATGCATTTCAGTGGCACTGGAATGCTTTCTTTTTATTTCTGTTTAGTCTTTCTCCATTTTTGACAGTCAATTGCCATCCTTGTGACACAGCGTTGAAGTGGAGTGCCACATTTTTGATTCGTACTTTTACTGAATGCCAAATCTTTTCAGAATAATTTTCATCATTTGTATTCCTCAACCCCTCTCTTCCCTACCTACTGCCGATGAGAGTTTGGGTTCCCTCCAGCATTATGCCATAGCTCTTGTTACTTAATGAACTAGTCCTGCTTTTTTGCGTATGCAAACTTCTCCGGCAGAATAAACCTCACTGTGGCACGTAACAATGCAATTTGCTCAACAGTAATGTGGTAATGATGCCTTAATTCATTTTGCAAATCTTTGCAAAGAACAGGGGTGGAAGATTTATCAAGATGGCAAAAAGTTACTTCTCGTTTTATGAATTATAATAAGGGAACAACAATGCCTGATTGGACGTGACTTTGACGACATCCAGTTCATTTGTCCACGAGGCAAATTTTATGCATTGTCTGAGGATACAACTGTGAGATATGACTAATGCAAAACTCTATAAAACTGCATTTATATATATATACATATACTAGCATAAAAAAGCCAAGAAATTTACAGAATAGAGCAGTTCTGTTTAAAAAAAATTATTTTGACCATGGAGAAATCTTGAATGTTGAAGGTGCTCAGATGGTCTCCATTGGCTCAAGCTGGAAGAACAGTGGTGAAATACCCTTTTTATGGATGCCATATCAGCCACTACACTCATTAAGGTAAACCTACAGTATCTTTTTATGCAAATGCATTTAGGATGTCTTTGCTAATGATGGTTCGTCATTGAGTTACCAGCATTTATGGACAGTCAGATATCCATCAGTGACCACTTCAGTTTAACCCCTGAGAATGTAGAAGAAATTGAAATGCAGAGTAAAGTTCTGAAGTCAATTCATTTCAATGTACTAAAAGCAGTGCAGTTACATTATTTGATATACAGTCACCTGTCTATCAGCACTGGCCAAGACCTGTAAAACCACACAGAACACTAAAGCCCATTTAAATTGTGGTCCACCTGTACATTTGTATATGGCATTATTGAATCACACAAAGATCAGGGTTCAGTTCTGGGTTGTTCAATTATTGCTCATACAGTTGATTGTAGACCCAAAAACCCTCTCAGCAGCTGTAAAAAAAAAATACATTCTCATACTAGAATTTTTTTTGTTAAACTTAACAATGAGTGTTCTTCAATATGAATTCAGCAATAAGCATTAACTAATAGTTATTTAACAGTCAATGAGTCTGGTAATCATTTACTAATGATGTTCACGTTAACTAAGGAATGAATTTGTTCATTACTGAATCTTTATCAGTCTTTAATAATTATGTAACTGATTATGCATGATGAATTCAGAAGTCAACGAAATGATGGAGGATAAAAAAATATGTCTAACTAATTGCAAGGAATTTCATCATGCAGCAGGACAATGTGTCATGGTTTGGGAGCTCTGTTAGCTCCTTTTGTTACTCTCGTCCGGGACAATATCGGTTTGCTCACCATCGGATTCCTTCGCCAGTTGGCATTGATTGGGGGCGTCGCCCGGACTCTATTTAAGCTCCTGTTCTTCCTCTTTCGTGTTGCTGGAGTGTCATTTTTCGCTTGACGCTTTAGCCGGTAAGGTATTTGAGAAGTTTGAGTATTGGCAGGATTTAGCTGCATAAGGTATATGCATGAGGTATAGTGTTAGTGAGTAAGGGATTCTTTTAGTTTCTTTTCCCTTTTATTGTGTTTGAGCTCGCTTTTTGGCTGCCACGGACGGCGTCAGGTCCGTTGGTAGCGCGAGCCTGGTGATTTCCATTTGTTTTAGCCTCTCGGCACGCTGCTGGATTTTACTTTTATTTCGGGCCACTGCTCTTGGCGTCTAAACACCAACGCCATCACACAATGACCTAAGGCCAAATCCCAACACAACAAAGGACGTAGGAAGAAAAAGAGGAATGTTTTGGAATGACAAAGTCGATTACCTGACCTTGACTCAACAAAGCATGAATTTCACATTCAGAGGAAGAGATTCAAAAAAAAAAAAAAAAAAAAATCACTAAATCAACAACTGAAACAGGCAGCTGTAGAAGACTGTAAAAGCATCAGTTTGCCAGTTTCAATGGGTTACTCACCTGAAAATTGAGTGGTCTGATACCATGAGCCTGTCCTCCAACCAAATACGGCCGCCAAGGTCGTTTTTACAAGCGGCTTATTACGACCTCAAGTTACATAAAGGAGTTAAGCAACCTCCAACTATAGTTTCAAAAATGACAATCTGGTTTCGATCATCAGCGTTGCTGTCAGTGAAACCCTAACTCTAACTCTAACCATAACCCTAACCCTGACCGAAATTTTAAGTCTAATTCTAACTCAAACTGTAACTCTGACTGTAACTGTAACTCTCCCTTCCTGCAACCAGTTGGGGCGCCATTTGGGGAAACGCTTTTCTGGGTCGTAAGTCAGGGTAAACAGTTTATTTGAGCGTATGGTTGGAGGCCAGGTTGAACGCTGTATATGTCATAAGTAATTTAACAAATCTTAGAGTAAATAGATTGAGAATATCATATGCACAATATCACTTCACACCATGTATCAACTGGAGCTAAAGCTCTCGGGCTGATACTGGGGTCTCGGGTTCATACACGGTGTGATGTGAAAATTCCCATATGATATTTTCAATGTATTTACTCTTCGATGTAAAATTTCTTAAAACATATACACCATTCAATCTGGCCTCCAGCCATACACCATAAAGCTGAAACTAAAAATATCTTCATATGTTCATTTTGGACAATGCAACGAATATTTTCACTTTAATTATGTATTATTTCACCCACCTGCCACCCAATCGCTATTAATCAGAATCTTTATTTTTATGACCAACCAATCCAATTTGTGAATTAACTGTGGTTCCAGGGGATATAACAGCAATCTGCACATCTCTAATGAGTATGTATGCGAGGAGTAAAAGCAGATTGATTCAAACTACTGGCCAAAGCATGTAAAATGAGAGTATTCCTGACTGATCTTTTGCAATAGCTTAATTTAACGTTAACCAATAATTAGCAAGAGATTAGCAAGCTTCTCACAATCCAGGCAAGCTATCAGTTACCTTAACCAAGCTGGAAGCCCCAAGTTTCCAGTAAACTACTGTAGTAAAGTTAGTCCTACCTCTGCCAAGTAATATGTTTTCACCAGCGTTTGCTTGTTCATTCATTCATCAGTTTACGGGGTATCTCAGGAAGTTCTGGATGGATGTCAACAAAATGTTTTATATTGATAGATAATGCGCTATAGAGGGAGTATTTAAATTTGGTGAATATCCTACTCACAGTCTTAATCCAGGATCAAAAAGAACTTCTTTGCGCGTTAAGACAAAACTATTGTGCACCTTGGGCACGTGACACTAGCAGCCACATCAGCCGTCAGATTACGTCTTTGTCCGAATACTTCATGTTAGGGGAAATCTGAATCCGACAACCTCAACCGAAAAATTTCAAAACAGCGGAGGTCATGCGCTCTCTGAGTGCTGTCTGGATTTTTCTTTCTTTTTTTTTTTTTCAATTGGGCTAAAATTTAATCTTTAATAGCTTTGGAGTGGGGATGAGGTGCAGTGAAAGTAAAGACAGACCACTGAGGCCAGAGAGCCAAGCAGCCCCTTATTTTTTGTGTTTTTATTGCAGTTTTGCATTCCTAAAGATATCCTACAGCTGATAACTCTAAAAATACAACATTTCCAGCCATTAAGCCTGTGTTCCAGCATCTTCCATATCTGTGGACATATGCTCACAGATTTTTTTTTTTTTTTTGTCAAAAATTGCTGAGTTGTCAAGAGTGTTTAATCCTCGCCACATTAAATGCAAAAATTTGTGTTCTGCTGAAGCCTGCTATGGAGACAGAGTTGGGGACTGGTTGAAAAGTGCATCACTGTATTAAATATTTTGTGCAATAAATAAGAATTTTAAAAGAACAACTGGCGTGATGCCTGATTCAGTTAAGGTCAGGGCTTAGATACTGCTTAGGTCAAAATATTTCACCCACTACAGTAATAGAGTTTGAGAACAATGACAAAGAAAAAAATCAAAAAACTAATTTTAACATAATTAAATTACATAGGGAGGTAAAGGTAATGTCTCCTGTTTTCTCTCCAGAAGCTGGGTTTTTTTTCTACAAAACACAGACAAAATGTGATATGCAGTACTGTTGTGGCCAGTGTTATGCAGTATGCTTCATAAAGACCAAGTGTCTGATCTTCACTCCCCATTATAGCACTTTATAGGCCCATTCCTTTCATCTGGCTCTATTACTGTGCATTACCCACAGTGAGGTCCCCAGGCTGTAATATATGGTGGGGAAACTCTTTATCTGCGCTCATGTGGATCTGTGGCAGAGTCTGACAGGGATTCATAATTTCCAGCAGTGTGGGGCTAATATTGCACACGGTGTACTGGCCTCCCACGGGCCGAGCACTGGTTCTCCTAACACACATATACGATAGTCTGATTCCCCCGGTGTACGTGAGGATGCTTGCAAAGGACAGCTGTGTGCGAATGTATGTGTGGAACATAAGCGCATGGACATCACTTTGGTGTGTAAGTGAACTCGTGTAAGCATGCACATGGGTGTGTATTAAGACTTGTGAAAGCATGCGCATGGGTTTGTAAGTGTACACATGATAGAATGCACATGGGTGTGTCTCTATGAACATCTGAGAGCATGCGCATCAGTGTGTGTACATAAGAGCATGCTCGTGAGTATGTGTATACGTGTGAGAACATAAGCATGAGCGCCTGTACACTCGACAGCATGGGCATCAGTACGTGTATACATATTAGTGTCATGGAATTGTCCCACTGGATGCAAACTGCTGTCCGGCGGGCACTGGGACCATGGGCCCAAAAGCAGAGAAGGCGACCCAAATGCTCAGGCTGGTAAAAAGAACTGAAAAGTTTAATTAATAAAATTAAACTAAATAGTACAGATCTTAAAACGCGGTGTGCAGCACCAAACATTACACCAGGAAACAAACAAAAATGCAGAGGCACTGGGGACTGGGAATAGCCAACCCTTTATACTCTGCAATCACCTGAAAGAACGCAAAGGGGGAAGGGAGTGCAATTAGAGTATGCACATGGGGATGAGTGTATGCATTCGCGACAGTTTTTTTATCAATGGGAGACATCATTCACGTGCAAAATTCACGTGTACACTACTGTCGAAATTTCCATAAGATGATTCAACAGGTTTGAGAAACGGTTGTCAGCAAAAGGTACATATTGACCCTCAATCAACCAATCAAGAAACAACAGTTGACCTACTTTCTGGACTTATGATTTTTCCGATATTATCCAAAAATAGTGCTATATGCAAAGGCTTAGTTGATAGTGAAGGAGTTTGATAATCAAAGTTTTTATTGGCTCAAAACTTTGATAAAAGGTGACTGTTGATGGGGTAAAAAGCTCATTCCAGCCATCATGTGCCCACATGGCCAACTCAGGGCCTGAAGTAGGGGGTACCAAAGGGTAATTTTGTCCCAAGGCCATATTTGGGACTCTCCTGTACCCCCATCAAGGCTCTGAGTGCCCTGAAATTCTCTAAATGCACAGTTGTGTACCCAAATATGATGATAGATTAGTTGAAACTCCATCAGGACAAAAACTTTCCAAGATAAAACTTTCCACTTTAAAAAAAAAAATCCACTTTTAAGGGGTTAATATCTCTAAAAATAGTAAACCTATGCCAGTTTTAAGTGCAGATTCTAATAGACAGGGCCAGAATACATAGTTATTGCAATTAAAAGGCCTGTAGCTAGCTTAAAACAAAAGATATGGGTCTCCAAAAATGCTTGCAAATTAAGTGTGCAATTTATGGACCCCTAAAGTGGGTGTGGCACCCAAACTTTGAAGGGCCATAACTCAAAATCTGTTTGAGCTATGAAGCTCAAACTTCGGATTCTTTCATTTTATTCATACCGTTCATCCAGAGTATCTAGATTTCACTTTGTTCAGTGTCCAGGAAATCTTAAGCAGTCCTCATCAACAACAGCTGATGTTGTCAATGCTGGCTTCCAACAATATGATGGGATCTATGCAGGAAGTATAAGCAGGGAGGTGCTTTCTCTACAACATTTCACCATGCAGTGTCTGGCTGTCTGAAGTCCACAGTTAATCAAAATTGCAAAGTGACAATGGATAGCAAAGTCATGCTAAAGGGTTAGCATAGCATACAGGTTGTTCACACATGCCCTTTCTTGGTGCTGGAAGCCATCATTCCATCACTTTAGAAGAACGTGTTCCATGAGAGGGGCTCAGTGGACGATATTAATATACTCCAGACTAGACCGGCCAAAGAGAGCTGCCCCATTTCGGGTTACTTTAATCAAATTTCACATTTCTCCCTGTCTGGCTTAAGCTCCATCTGCTCTTCGCGTCAGAGTTGGTGGAATTATGATGGCCAAAGGCAGACATTGTATCACCTCTTTCCTGATATTATTTTTTTAATAATGCTCCCACTCATAGCAGCTGAAATTGCTTTTGTCTCTTTCCTTTCAGGAGAGATTCAGAAGGCCCTCTCCCTAGATGCTCCCAAAATGCAGCAAACTGTTATTGCCAAAATGAGCAGATTGAACCATACCTGAGGTCTGTGTCATTTTGACTCATTTAATAAGCACACATTTCTGCTTGAAAAAGCTATTGTTTTCTTTTCTGAGATTGATGTTTTAATCACTAATGGAATAGAGAGGTAACCAATCTCAAGATCTGAGGACTGAAATAGACATGTAGCTGTTATAGCCTTAATCCAAGCTTAAGGTAATACCACCCGTATGTTTTATGGAGATAATTTGATTCTGGCAAAACTTGCTGATTCCTGATGAACCTCCCTCGCTGAGGCATTTGCTCCTGATAGGCCTCGTTACCCACAGTGGAGGTATGGAGAGCCCTGGTTTGACACTTTTAAATTTATCCCTCTTGGGGCTTTCATCATTTATGAAAGACAGATGGAATAAAGCATTTTTAAAGCTACATTTAACCAATCGGAATTTATCTTATATATAATATAAGGCCTCCACTTTAACTAATGCAGTTGATGACTTTGATCATGTGATAAAACTTTTTGGTATCTAGGGGAAGTATCAGAGACAGCGCCATTTCACACAGTAAATAAGTGAGTTTAAAATAGATAAATTAATCATATCCTTTCCAGAAAAATGCATTTTATACATCTAAATATACTGAGTCAAAAGAAAACTTCACACTCATAAATTTGTAAATGATTCTTGAAACTTTTAATAAAAGAGTTTTTATTATCACTAGGGGTAAATGCGTTGTCAAAGACATCATGACACACATCAACTCCGACGTGCACAGGTATGTAGCACGTGCGAGCGTACTTCAAGCTAATACCATGTTTTGTCCTGTTCCTAGTCACGTGACCATATGAGAGATGTGCAACTGAGCCCACGTTAGCACGTTAGAGTGACATCTCAGCAAAACAAGTTTTTACAGTTAATTATTCGTTGATTTTCAATGCCATGGCTCTCAAACATTCAGCATGAACGTGCCATTGGCATGCTGAATACGGAAACGTCCGTCACTGACGTTGCAAGGGTTATGGGATGCAGTCAATGGACTATCCATGATCTTCGGACACGTCTCCAACAAACTGGCACCGCAGCTGCCCGACCTCGTTCTGGTAGCCCACGTGTGACGTCAAAAGCAGAAGACCTTTGTCACTGCAATGTCCACCAGGAATGAATTGTTTAGAGGTTGTGTGACTTCCCAAACCATACATAATCGCCTGCACACTGCTCTTATTCAAGTTGTAACTTACCATTTTTACTCTTGGACATTTCCGTAGCATTTCTGGTGGAACTGGTTGCATTATGGACATTATTTTTATGATACACCATCTTTAATGAGTACAGAATTAAATAAAATCAGCTGCCGGATAGCTCACTCGGTTAAGGCACTGTGCTGCAGTGCAGAGGTGACGATCACGTCGCGGGTTCGAGCCCCGGCGTACCTATCGGCAGGGGTCGGTAACTTTTTCAGAGTAGCGCACAATTGGCCATTGCGCTACAGGGTTCCAAATTGGGAAGGGACAGCTGGATTTGGGGATAAAATAGTAGATTTGTTCGTTGCTCCAGCGCCTCCTGCTGGCCAGACAGGCACTCGTTAGGAAGAGTCTGGGTTTGTTCATGTCCGGGTATCCTCCGCCCTCATTCTGAATTTACGAGGATTCAACCAATGAGTGTATAAGAATCAGTGGCTGACGGGCACGTGCTTCGGAGGAGAGTCGTGAACTGTCTTCACTATCCTGAGTTGGCAGCAAGGGGTCGCATACCAGCAAGCATTGTATATAGTTCACGAATTGGGCATTCCAGATTCGGCTGGGATTAGAGATGCCAAGTTTTTAAAAAAAGAGAGAAAAAAAAGAATTACATCATTATTTAAAACGTTATTTCTTGTATGTTCAACTTATCAACCTCCAAACGAGTGTGAAGTTTTTTTTTTTTGGCTGAGTAAATATAGTGCAATGTTTTAAATAATTTTACACACACGCACACACACATGCACGTGCACGCACATTAGCTTAATTAAAAATGCACGGCTGAGGTATGTACTGTATTTTCGGCAAATTGAAGAATCGATTTTTATTGCTTTTCCAGGGGGGCAAAAGAGGAAAAAAGAAAAGCGTGTGGTATTGTACCTGTGTGCACGCATGTGTTGCTCACAAAGACGGCGTCAAACAATACTTGCGCTCACCCTCAATCTTCTAGAACCCCTCATCTCATGATCAGTTTTGGTTGCTGTCCGGAATCTGTCATGTACAGGCTGTAACCAGATGTGGCGTTCTTGAGCTGACATTGTCACTTGTGGCTGCCCTTAGCGGGGTCGGTCACTGACAGTGCCTGTGTTCCATTCTCGGATAGACAGCTGACTGATTGCTGAACGGTGACAAATGACACACCTCTCAGCGGCTGAGATCTGCCCGTAACATGCCAAAGGCTCTTTTTCTCTCTCCTGTGTCACAAGCTATTGCATTTTATTGATGCAGTAGCATTTTTTGTTTTTTGTTGTTGGCTTTATGTAGGCTTTTGACCACAGCAAAAAGAACAAATCAAGTGTCACTGTACACATCACAAACAGCTCAATGTTTGTTATTACTGAAGTGCTTGGCGCGTGCATGTGGTGCGCGTCAGGATTACAATACAGCGCGCTTTTCTTTATTTCCTCTCGTGCCTCACTGGAAAAGCAATAAAAATCAATCGATTCTTCAATTTGCCGCAAATGCAGTACATACCGCATCTTTGCATTTTTAATGGAGCTAAATATATATATAAAATGTATTTATTTTTACATTTGACTCCTTTTCAATGAAATAAACGTATGATCTGGATAACTGACGAAGTCCCATTCAGGAAAACATATTTGCCCTTATGTAGCATCATAGTGACATACAATTCTATAGAACTCTATAGAACATCGATGGAACCCTATAGAAGATTTTAGTAGAACAACATGTTCTGTAGGATTTTCCATGACTTTTTTAGGAATTTGCCAGAAACCTATAGAGCACCTCTATGGAAAAGAAAGTCCTATAAGATTATTGCTGTTCTATAAGACCTTCCTATAGAACACCCTACTAGGAAAACCTGATCGATAGGACTTTGATGGTCTTTAGGACCTTCTAATAGAACAAAAGCTTAATGGGAAAGACATCTTAAATAACGGTTAAATAAAAATAAATCTTATGAATCCTTGCAATGTTCTGTCGAAGGGTCAATTTACCTTATGTGTACCTGGGTTATAGAGGTGAGAGACCAGACTAACGGTATAAAAATGTGCAATATGCAGTGATATCCACGATACTTAAGTAGCAAGGAAATCATGTCCCTTTTAACTTTAAGGTGTGCTTATAAGCACATAGGGTACCAGGCACTTACCTTCTCATTGATTCTCTGATCAGACAATTGATTTACTGACTGATCACACAACTTAGCAGTATTTCAGTTACGGTATATGAAGACCTTCTTCCATTTCCTCGGCAGCAATTAAAAAAATTAATGTAAGGCATTACAACTTTATGATGCTATAATGGAAAACTTGTGTTCTTTTGCTTACGAAGACAGAATTACGTTGAAAGTTTGACCTTTTGAACTCTTCCCTTAATTAAAAAAAATTAAATCAAATTATTCTTTCCATTCACATGCATGTGATTGCAGATTATAAACAGATTTAGAATCAACTTGAATACAATTTGAGGTCTGCTGAGACTTATTCCCACCATCTTTATACATCTAACGGTTATTTCTGACTAACTCATTTCTAAGTGGCTCACTTGGTTAAAGCGCTGCATTGCGGAGCAGAAGTGTCTGGGTTTGAGCCCCAGTCAGAGTAACACCAGTGGTCATTGTGCTGCAGGGATGTAAGGGAAAGGGTTACTTTGTTTGTGGTTGCCTTCCAAATTTGCGTGGGATTAAAGATGAAAAACAAAAGTCTTCTAGAGATTCCCCATGGAACTGTTTCCTATAGAACTTTTTCTATTGGACTTGAGGAACTAAAGTTCTATAGAATTCTACTGAACTGTCCTATAGGATTCCTATAGCACATTTTTTGCAGGGGTACCTCAGGCCAGATGCTCACCCTTGAGTGTCTTCAGCACGTTGTTGAACATTCAAATCTTTACTCTATGAAAAAAGATGTTAACTCATGTCTGACTTATTCTCTGATGGCGTTAGAGCAGTATATTGGATTTTTTTTTTTTTCAAATGTCCTTGTTTAGAGCTCCAGCAACAAGAATCTGCTGGCAGGTGGGCATGCACATTGACAAGACAGCTGAAGTAATGGCTATGAGAGGAGTGGAGTAAATCAAAGCTAACCTTCACTTCAGTGACAACACGCTGGACCTCAGCACTGAAGACTCGTGTTGAAATTCATTATTCAAACCGAGGCCTCTGCTGAACTCTGTATTCAAAAGAATGAACAGCATTCGAATGGATGAACATCTCAGGGTTGACTAACAAATTATTCTTTTCGAAGGACACAGCCACCTGTAGCTGTACAACCCAAGAAATCCCCATGAATGGGGTTACAAAGTGCACATGCTTTGTGAATCAAGGGGCATTGCATACAACTTTGAGTTTCACACAAGTAAGAAGACCTGTCCTTGGTGCCAGCAGGAACATAGTCCTGAGATTTACATCCATCATACCTCAAGATCAAATTTTTACACAGTATCAGAACAACTGGTTTATTAGTACAGGTTGTTAAATACAAATAGCAAAACAGAGGTTCTACTACCTAGGCACAGTGCAAACCAACAGATTAAAAGGGTGTTCACTGAAAAGTGACAAGGATCTGAAGAAAATAGGTCATGGCTCTTTCAATGAAAAAGTAGCCACTTACAAGCAGTGGCGGTTGGTGGATGGAAAACCGAGGGGGCAAAAAACATCTCTTGAAACGGATGAGATTAGTGACCCGATTTCAATCATTCTTCTTCGTCAACGTTAGGTTCCCTTGTAATCAAATGAGTTCAATTTACAATGCTAAGGGTAGCTGATCCGTCAGACAACTGTACCCACAACTCGACTGCTATTATGAATGGATAACATCATAACAACGGTACATTTTGGCAGATTAGAAAATATGACGAATGCCTGACGGCTACTACTGTTGTGTGAAGCGCTGCAAAGCTAATGTTACTCACCTGTTCAGCAGAAAGACGGCAACCTCCACGTCTGTTTTCTGACCCTTCAATTCGCGGAGTTCCCTCCACCGTCGGAAAGCCACACCAATGTTGAGCCGGGTCTTCGCCCCTTCATGGTCGTAGCACTTCCTTTTTTTAATTTATGTTCCTTCGTTTTCTCTTCGGCTGTTTTTCGGCCATCGCAAATGCAGCAATGCCATGTCTCTCTCTCTCTACTCTAACTGCGCATGGTGTGCGACCTGCTACTGCCCCTCCCTCCGTGTCTGACCTGTGCATGAGTATGAACCCGCCCCTGGGTGTGGGGAGTGGACCCATGCTTTGGTGGCTCGGTCCACCTGCTGAAATTTAGAGCCCATGCTATGTATTGAAACCGGATTTTTTTCAGCATGCTCTCAGAAGTGACAGCTTGCAGATTGTGAGGAGCAATATGGTGATTTTGACAAAAGGTGCATGGATTATGATCGCTTACTATACCTTTAAGAGGTAGCCAGCTCATTTCCAGCAAGTGGCAAGACAACCACACCATAATAATGCAGAACACTTTTGCAGGGGCCCGTCTAAATTCCACTGTGCAATGGTGGGACAGGTTACTGATTTGCCATGCCCATCCTCTGTCTGGTCCTGCAATCAGAACATGGGAAGGGTCAACTTTGATTTTCCTGTACTGTACACAGATGAGATCTCGAAAGTGGCACTTGTGCATTTTTTTTCATCTCATGGACATGTTCTGTGTAAACTCAGGGCTGCTCTACAGCAGACTCCACCAAACTAGTGTCCAACAAAGCAAAGAAGAGCTCGATCTGACATGAGTGGCAGAAGTGTTCTGCCAGTAAAGGACAGGCAATCAACTGAAACATTGCTGACTTAGCTTTGTAGAGCTTAATATGAGATACTGAGGGAATCAGTGCCACGTCCAGAGGCGAGGAGAGATGCTGTTGCTCACTGGCCTTACTTTGTGGGCAAGCACGGCTGCTGCAAGAATGAGGGCTGCGCTGCTCAGACAAGAGTAACGTGTGAAAAATGCACTTATCTCTCACACCCAAGGAAAACTGCCTCAGGGACTTTCACTCATGAACTCAAATCGAACACAAAAAATAGGTTTATGATGAAAACACTGAGTAGGTGATTACATTAAATATACTGAGAGGCGTTAAAGACGCATAATAAAATATACTGTTTTAATTAGTGCTAAATGGTTTCTTTTGTAGTTGCAAAACACGGTCTTGGGAAACTGTGCTTTTGGTAGTAAGACTTGCCCTCTCCGTTATTGTTACATTGGCAGTCAATTCAGCAGTTCTTATGCATTATCTGACATGGCAGAGGATGTTTTATGGAAAGTGTTTTTGTGGCATCACAGATGAAGCACTTCATCGCGGACGACAGCTGACACATCTGGTCATTCTGTGTCATCCCTGCAGTCTGGATACAGTCATTTAATGGACATCAATGCATCCAGAATCTTTTCTGTGAGACTGGCCTTCATTCAACATTCAAAATTTTAGATTTTTCAGAGATTCATTTGTTTGTGGCATTTGAAGTGGGAATGATGTGACTTTGTTTATGTGTGTATTCACTGGCCCTGATTGTCACGATTGTCATAGTTTGGTCCCGTCGGACGTAACCTGCAATCTGGCGTGCACTGGGACCATGTACCCAAAAGGAGAAAAAGGGACCCACTCAAACAGGCTGATACAAAATAAAAAGAATTTAATAAATAACAACAATTACAACAGCAGGGAAGCAGCAGCACCACACAGCAGGGATAAAACCAGAATGCAGTTGCAATGCCAATTGGCCATGCAGCTTCGTAAATACTTTAACTTCACCTCCACTTCAACGAGCAACAGGTGTGGCTCATTAAAGTGAAGGCGAAGACAGCTGAAGGGGGAGGGCCTGCAATGAAACCATTACACTCACCTTCAACTTTTCATATGCAAAATGACTTCTCCCAATGTGACTCACGACCATGATCCAGGGAACTGTGCTGCATTTAGATCATCATAATGAGGTGTTAAACCAAGATTCTAACCCAGACACTTGACATTTTGCAATGCTTACCATACCTGATGGTCATCATGTCATTCAGCAAAAGGAAATCTATCAGTTTTTTCAAATAAGATGATAAAAATCACTTTGCGTTTACAATGACTCTCAGTGTATATCATTTTTGTTGATTACATTATTATCTCCACCGATAATTATCCCCCGCCGCGTGATTAGCGCGAAGCGGGGATATAGCATTGTGCTCCGTCGCATCTGTAAAGCCCCACAAAACAATACCAAGGACTGACATCGCCGTGGGGTGAAGGATTCACGTGTTCTCTTTGACTAATTTTCATTCAAGCATTTTCCTGGCTGGTGTGAATGACAATAATGTATATTTTTCTCCGTCCAAAGACGGAGCATAGAAACGCACCGGTTACAATTAAACTCCATAAGACAGTTAGAATTCCAAATTTAGTTGTATCCTCATTAAATATCTGACTCCAATTAGAATTGGAATTGATAGTTTTGGGACAGCATGCGTGAATCTCGAGACAACTATGCCATCACACTTGGCAATGGAAACCATCTTTGCTCAGCAAAAACGCCCCCAGGGTTAATAAGCATCACTGTCCTAACTCTATTCGACAATAAATCCATTGGATAGAAAATATTACCATGATAGCAGCATCGAGGCATAAACAAAGTCGCACTGAGCATGAACGTATCAGGAACCCAGGTTTATGTACACCCAAGGGCCCCTTAAGGAGATTTAACCGGGTACCGGCTTATGCGCCCAAGGGTACCTTTTAAGAGCTAAATCCCCAGGACCGGTAGTACACAAACTCTTAAGGGGTAGAACGTTATCTCAAATCTAACTTAGAAATATCGTTACCTACACAAGTTGTGGTAGGAATTTCCCCGTAAGTCACAGTCGCAACAAAGCTAGAAAGAATATACAAGTGTTAAGAGTCATGGAGAGCACGCAAGCTGAAAAAGGAATAACAATAATTTAATTACCAGATACGCACAAACTTGGATCAAACAAATCAACGTTAAGCCAATTACCAGTTACACATAATTTAGAAAGAGAGAATGTATTCATACCTGGAAAAGATGGAGGCCACGCGGTACGCGGCCGCACCACGTGGCCGGAAAGAAATTCAGATGCCACCTCGATCCGCCTACCTAGGTCCACGGAGCGAGGCGGCATGTGACTTTCCCCCACTCACCCTTCGCGTGTCAGATCTTGATAGAAGAGAAAAGAAGAAGAGAGCCCTCCGGCTCAAATCTCTGTCTCTTAAACACCCTTAACCACGCCTCCGATCAAGGTGGGCTTTCCCCCATTGAGGTGTTAGGATTATTTTGCATAGAGAGGTGAGCGGAATCTGACCAATCTTTCAGAAGCTTCCCACAAAGAGAGTGAAACATACTTTCAAGGGAAATTAAACATACTCCACTCAACTCCTTGGATTCCCCGGAGAATAAAAAGACCAAACATGATAGGACTATGTGCTAATATGATGCAGTTGTCATGGAAAAGCCTTTAAATGGAGTATTATAGTCTATTGTGTAATAAATATATACATGATTTCTTTACAGGATTTTGAACATGAACATATTATGAATTTCACAGAGATTTAGATTGTTTTAGACAGATTAATGTAACTGGTATTTAACTTCAATGAGGACAGTGGTGCAAGTTTCAGAGGAGAAGCTAAGCAGTCTCCGGCCTCCTGCTGAGAACAAGCGATGCTACCCCCACAGGCAAACTGCAAGAACCACTTAGGTTATAAAAGTTTACTGCTGGCTCTGAATTAAGCTAGATGCACCAAACATTCAGATTTTACATGCGTCATGAGCATGTGTTCCAACAATATTATTTTTGACATGTGACATATCTGCTATGGGCAAAATCAATCAAACATTTAGGTTCTACGCGTCCGTACGTACGTCCGTACAGACAAATGAAATAAAAAATTGAGTGAACTTGGGAGTGAACTTGTCCATATTCTAAACCATGTTAGAGCTCTGCTCGCAAGTAATTATTCAATAACTCATCCATTGGTGCCATCTAGTGATAAAATATTGTAACTGCTTGCATAAATTTGCAGCTCCATGTCCGCGGACGGACACATCTGCACAAAGGGGTTAAGCATAACTCTTTGGAATACCATACTCAGGTCAAATCTGAGGAAATAACAGGAAAAATATGGTTATACTTCAGATTTTCGAATCCTATATGATAGACTCTCTGTCATACTCACGCTCTCTCGCTCACTCTTAATAACCCACATACCTCCTACTGCTTCAGTTGAGTCGTGCCTCACATTTTTATTGCATTGCTCGAAGAGGTGCATAAAAAGACCACTTTATTAATTCCATTTTCACTTTTCTCCTAGACAGGAACTGCTTTTGAATTTGAGGGAATTTGCAGCCTGAAAAGTTGATTCCACTCTGACAAGACAACCTGTCAGAATGCCGAGAATTTCTGCTCTCACTGCCAGAGATGAAGTATCCACTGATTGTGCTCCAACTGGGATTGGAGAGAATTCATATTTTTGCAGAACACTGTACGCAGGCCATGACCAGAAATATTATTTGCTCCAATGATTTTGGTCCCCGGTCAACTGCATTTGCCCATGTTATAAATCAGCAGATGTTGTTTCTGCTGAAATAATTCATTATAGGAATCATGTAAACTCTGAGGGCTCCAGTATACAGCAAGGGTATACTCATGAAAAAATCCCTAATTTGCATGAAATCAGAATTAGACATGACTTTTTATGTCAGTGATGTTTTGTACAACATGAGGCATAGATAAATTATAAAGACGAGCCAAATTGAATGAAATAGCACTGCATGACAGGTAATTGCACATTATTGATTGAAAACAACTGATCTGACAGTAAATATTTGTAAGTACCTTCTGCAACAAAGATGTAATAAAGTACATGCTGCTCTAAGCTATGAAGTAAATAAAAAAACAAAGAGAAGTAAATCAACCCACTGCTTGCCGAGACTTTTAGGCGCTTATTTAGAAAGCAAGTTTTTTTTTTTTTAAAGAGATGCTTCAAATATTTTGTCCACCTTTAGTGTATTCATTCTTGAGCATGTTCTGAGTGTAGTTTTAAAATTATAGGAATTTAAGTAGCTGTGTGCAGTACCAAGTTCTCCATCTTTATACCACAGCCCCACAGACACCGAAAAGCACTTAGTTTATTAGAAAAATTGGTTACCCAGGGAAATCTCCATCAAAGCAGAAACGGCAATTAAGCAATAGCGAGCCATAATTTGATTTAGCTTTCCAGCGATCCATTTGAACCAGCAGCATTTGGAACAGCAAATGAATGCCGATCGAAGCCTGAGAATTATTTTGTAACCCACAGCAAAATAAAGCTGTCAGAGGAAGCATAAGAGGTTAAAGTATGTGGGTGTGTGCATGTGTGGGTTTGTCTCTGTGTGTATACACAAGCACACATGCAGACAGGCATTGATTCTGAAAAGGAAGTGCGCAATCAACCATAGCACAAAACGCAGGCGTTGCGTCTTAAATGGAGGCATCTCATCATCCATAGCTGCTAGAAGGAGCTGTCATACATTCTAACACCAGTATATGAGAGCGAGAACGGCGCCTCAGCTCTCGGCAGCAATAAGCGTTGCACAATCACAAGCCGTCGAGCATAGACAGAGCGAGAACTCTCAGACACTCTGGCTGCAGATGGGCTTAGATTAGAGACAGACGCAAGTATGCATCCATTTTGGGCTTTGTTGTGAAACAGGGGGACTGGAAACCCCTGTGAAGTCTCGCCTCTGTCTGCGTGCGGCTGGGATAAACAGGTAGAGAGAATGCCGTGGCACGATCGGTGTCGTGGGCAGCATCAAAAATAGCTCAGCTGGGAAGGATTGGGGGGGGAGGACGAGTTGGTGACCAGTTTCTCAGTTTGCATTCAGGGAATTTGAAAGACTTCAGGGGGATCATTCCCCATCACTATGTCCTATACTGCATATTACAACCATCCCTGGGGAGTAGTTGAGGGGGTGGAGGCATTGAAAAGCTCATGCAGATCATAGAAGTCTTTGAAGGCTTCCATGACATGGAAAAATGCTCTTGGGCTATCTGGTTTGCTTGATTCTGTTCTTGGGCCTAATGGGGGGTTTGTGTGCAAGTGTATATGTGCCTGCACATGCGCTGTTTGGAGTGTGTGGGCCTGCTATCACTCTGTTTCTTAGAATGAGGGAATACCTCCCAACCGGGGGCTATGACTAGAAACATTTTGAATGTGTCATCACCTTGCCTTCATTTCAGGCTGACCAAAGGGTGGACGAGGACACCCGGAGGCCTGATATCATAGAGGAGTTTATTTATGGCCAGCAAGGCCACAGGGGGAAGCGGACATGCCTCAAAACCCAGTGGCACCTTTCACTCTCACTGGCTTTAACTTAACCACATTAGCAACAGTATTGGCAACAAAAGCGGGAGACAAACTGTTTAACGACAGCCCCAACTCAAAGACCACTGCCTGAATCCCAGCTATCTCAGTTCAGCTGCCAACTAATTCTACTAAACTATGATCATGAAGAAAAATTAAACAACAACCAAATGTTTTTTGGTTATACGATTAGATGAGGGAAAATAGCACTTTAATACGTACCATATACTGTATATTGTCTTTCTCTATTGCAGTATGACCACACAGTTAAAAATAGATTTAAACAGAAAGCCAAAAAGTGGTAAAAAAAAAAAAAAAAAAAGATATTTTCCAGAGTTTCTCACTGTGCGGTCCAGATTGCCTGTGCATTTCGAGTGTTCTCTTTGCTCTTTCAAATCAACTTTCATGACCGAACAACAGAACCCCGCCCACCACATTCCGCTGCCAAATTTGTTTCACGATCTCATGCATACATTTTTCTCCGTTACTGAGAATGGTAGCTGCTTTGAGAATATAACACATTTTACATTTCTACACAGCTATGCCAGTAATATAGAGTAGTCCAACAAGAGCGGGAGAAAATGGGAGATCTTCCATCATCAATCTTCCACAGATTATCTGACAGATAATTGTATGAGACAAAACTGGGTAACATTTAAAGGAGGGGTAGATAAATATTGCATGCAGAATACTTTGCGCACATTGCACTATGATTCTGTTTTTGTGGGGTATTTTTTGGTTGTCACCGTACCGTTATCGACACCACTGGAGACAAGGAACAAGAAACACTTCTCTTCTCTGCTGGGACCTGTATCTGCAAAAATATTCAAAGCGCATGAAAATAAAATGTTGCACTGCATAATATGAACTAAAATCAGATTATAATCGTGCCACTGTCATTCTCTGCCAAAGTATTGCCGGCACGTCAGATTTCATGAGGTGTTATTGAAACAGCTTCCTTACTGAAAATGTGCATGAGTGAAAAAACAGACTCTCTGAATTAAACCTTGTGATTATGCCATACAGAATGAGATACCCCATCACTTTTTCTTTTTTTTGTTCATGTGGTTTTTGAATTTGTTCAGTGGCCTGAACCTCTTTATTTTTCCCTCTTTTCCCACTCCTTTAAATAGCCACACCTACTATCAAGACGTAAACCCGAGGTTAATGAAGCAAATCATTTACTTGAGCAGTTTTGACATCAATTACCATCAGCGAGGCAGGATGTTATTGTAAGTACGGCAATCACGTTACTGAAAATGGTCTACAGGGGAGCCATATGAGCTTCCTTGTTAGCTATATGACTATAATTACAGCTATAATGGATGGCATTATCATGCATTTAATCCCATAACCACAAAGTGCATTAGAAATGGATAAAGGTTAAATAGAGTGGGTCAACCCACCTTAGCCACTTCTGACGTGTAGTGTGGCACCATCGGGATAAGTGTCATTTCAACTTTGAGGGAGATACATTGCTTAGCCATCTGGTCTCATGTCATCAGATATGCTTTGAAATTCTAAGAAATGCATCTTACTTTCCTTCAACTGTCTCCAATCTCCTTTTTTCCAGATTGGGAAAAGAGATAAGTGGAGGAAAGGATATATACCCCAGGTCTAGTTCACTATGTCCAGTCTTTTGCCAGGGTAGTAAGACTTCTCCAAACCGACCCATATGTGAGAAAAGGCAGCCATTTTACCGCACGGGAAGACTAAGTAGATTCTGCATCTGAGCTGTTACTGTAAAATTCAGATCAGGAATTCGGCAGGGATGGAAGGTACACCCCTTCTACAGCCCAACAAATTCATCAGGCCGGAAAGACAGTCGCTATGGGATATTTGCCAAGGTTAGTGTGAAACGATTCATGATTTATGGAACCCCAATCCCTGTCATTGAGGTCGATGACAAATATAAATTTATATTTAGCTATCACTCTTGGAGAAGATATCAGATCTGTGGAAAACCCCTGTTATTTTTCTTGTCTTTTTATTTGTTATCCGTGTTCAGTTATGAGCCATCCTTCATTTAAATCTGACATTTCGGATTTGCCTTTTTTGGAATCATTTTTGCTATAAATGAACTCGACCAGCTTGTAGCCAAGTGGCAAAAAATTCTTGATAGGCTCTTGGGTTGCAGTAATGCCATCTTGCAGGAAAAAGAATATAATTGAATAATATGTATAGACGTCTATCTAAACTGCAGAAAATACATGAAAGTGCAGGGGTCAGTAGGGTGGCTGGAAGTCAAACTTGGGTGGGCAACACCAGCCCCTCCTTTGTTTCTTCATCTTGGCCTTAGTCTATCAAGTCCAAGGTACTTGCGAATCATGTTTGTGTGGGTTTACGTGTGTGTATGTATGGGTGTAATAGAGGGAGAATGAATAGAACTCACATTGGAGGACCACTCCCCACTAACAATGACCAAAATATCATCCACATCTACGAACTTTCCTTTTTGTCTTCAAATTATCATCATTATGAGTATTGCAATTCTTAATTGCCCCGAGGTGACAATGATGCATGATCCCTATGGTGAACTGACGAGTTGTCTGAGTCGAGCACCTCCCTCTCAGCTGTTGTATGGTGAGATGGGCTTCACAAAACCATGAACAGGAAGAAAGTGAGTTAGGTAATGGATGGATGGATGAATTATCATCACCATCCAATTTTCCTGTAGGTATCTTTACATAAGTCACAGCATGCTTGCTGTGCTTAAAGCAAACAAATACAGCATACAGAGAAGGGATAGTGTTTAATTTCCCCACAATGAAGGGTTCAGCGAGAGGTTGAGCGGACAAATAAGAACACTTAGCTTTGCATATTTGGAAGTGTGCAACCATCTCATCAGCTTCTGTTAATTTATTAGATGCTAAATGAAACAAGGGAAAAAACATTGCTAGAGGTCGTGAGTGTGTTAAGAATGAGAGAAATTAAAAGCTCCAATAAAAAGTGACAGGTTAAGGATAGTGTCAGCCCCTCTTGCAGGAATGTGATGTTATCAAGAATAAGTTCAATTGTGGTCAATTTTACGAGGAATGATTTGTAAGGGAGGCACTTACCTAATGCACAGCAAAACCTCAGACTATAAAGATGGGAGACACTCAAGTGTGTCTTACAGTAGGAGAGAAAAATAGTTTGTCAACGAATATCATAAAGCACATAAAGTGTTTTTGGTTAAAATAACGGGCCTACGTTCCCAGAAAGCCTGAAGGGAGTTGAAAAGAAAGAGCCAAAGTTATCTGACACATTATTGTTGAGGCTGAGAAGTACAATTTAGTGCCACACTGTGGTGATCCCTATTTCAAAGCCAAGTCACCCTGGAGACAACGTAGGAGGGAGGGTGGGTGATGGTTCAACAGTAATAAGCACTCTCTCTCACTCACTCACTCATACACACACACACACAATAAGTAAGTTAATAATAAATACTGAGTGAGTTTTGAAGAGGATGCTATGAAGGTCACCTTTTGTGCCATTTAGCGTTCTGCTATCATTTCCTATTACCTCAAGAAGGACCATGTAGCAAAGGCTCCAGAGTCCAATATTGAGCTCTCAGTAGATGGGTGTCTAACTCTACTGCCTCCTGACACTAATATGTTCCATATTTCTCAGTTTAAGTGGGTCACATTTGATTGGACTTTTTTCTCCCTTGGATTTGCGCTGAAGGGCTGAGCATTCATTGTGGAAACAGTGCAGATGGTTTTGAAACAGAAACAGACTAGTCAGTAGTTATGAAATAACACGTGCTGAGTTTAATGAGTTATCATTTCATAATGTGTTTGCTGGATAAAAATCAAATTTTCAAATGAGACTGAAATGTGAGATTGTAATGTGATGAATACGGCCAACATTTAGACATGCAGCAAACTGAGAGAAAACATTAAACAGTCACTGGTATTTCGTGTAAAATAACGTTCTACAATTTAACCTGTGAACACTGGAAAACAAAAATCCAACCAGGTGGTTCAGTTCTTTTGAGGATAACACAAAGTGCCACACTTTATTTCGTCCAAAAATGAATTAAATCACTAAATGTTTATATGTAAGCATAATTAGTCCTTCTGGTAGCTGATTACAAATTACGTCAAGAACAAGTCTGCGCAACTGCGATGTGATTGTCACCAGAAGGGGCTAAATGTGACACACCAATCAACAGACCTCCTGGCTGACTCCGCCTCTTTATGGCAATCCGACAATGCATTATGTTTTGATTAATTCTGAATTGCCTGCTTTGCTTCAGTAGACTGTGAAATGTATTTTTCTCTCTGTAATTTTTCTATTTCTTGCACGGAGGATCATAGGTGGGAAGGACCAGCAGAAAGAAGGGAAGACGCTAATGTATAATTGAGAGAGAAAGATGGTACTAATGCAGCCGTCTCTCTGCTGGTTCTCTCACATTCACACGCTCTTAATTACACTGTTTACCCAGACCTGTTGTTGTCTGTCTGGAAAATGGCTGGAACTGCACCCCCTCCTTCATTACCAGGATGCAATGCGACAGTACCATTCAACAAAATAATGTCACGCGCCCACACAAAATAGCCACATTTTAATAGCCAACCAAAATAGTCTCTATTTTATACCCTGGGATATACACATTGGTTTGAGGAGACATGGGAGTCACAAGAAACTAATTGTGCAGGATATTTAGTATTTTATATATATATATATATATATATATATATATATCTGGGCTGACATGCCCCTGATACCTCCCACCTTCACCAAAGTTACTAATCCCAGCCCAATGCCCGGAAACTCCCCATAAATCGTGGGAAATTCTATAGACCAGAGGTCACCAACCCTGTTCCTGGAGAGCTTCTATCCTGTAGGTTTCTGCTCTACCTCCTATTCAGCACACCTGATTCAACTAATTAGCCACTTAAAAAGATGATGAGCCGGGCAACTTAGTAGCTAATTAGTTGAATCAGGTGTGTCGAATTGGAGAGAGAGCAGAAACCTACAGGATGGTACCTCTCCAGGAACAGGGTTGGTTCTATAGACCCCTGGTCTATAGAATTTCCCACGATTTATTTAGAGGCTAACACCTTAGAACAATTCATGAAAAGCAAATGCACAGACATGGATAGAAAGAGACCAGGTATTGGCAGTCTCACTGCTCACATACATCGCTCAAGGTATGTGATTCTTGTATAAACATATACTGAGGTAATGAAGGTGATAAAGGAATTTGCTGAAAGGGGGCAAAAATAAGATTAACTGAAGTATGAGGACATGTTAGTTTCCTTATGACAGTATTTGGTTAAAAAATGAACAGTTCAGCCTGAATTCAAATAAAATATTTTTTAGTCTGATCTACATCATTTATTAATTCCTTATTTATGTATTTTTATTTTTAATTTTTGGCAGATGATGCCAAATCATTTAATCATTGTTTTATTTTGGAGAATGGCGAGTTCTGTTTTGACTATTTAACATAAAATAGACATTAGCAGTCCCAAATTGTTTTGTCTGTAAGGCAGTAACAAAAATAGGCAGTCAAGTTATGTGTGTAAAGTGTTCTCAAATATAATAAAGTGGCTCAAACAATCTACTTAAATGGTGTTTTTGGACTGTTCAACTAAAAATCAAATAAAAAACCCCAAGGCCCAAAGCAGTTCACATGAAAGCCAGCCAAACCTGTAAATATGGGCAGCAAATTAGACGCAAATAAAAATGAAAGAGAATTTACCACGCATTAATTTAGCAAATGCTCTTATCTGAGGCAATTTATAATGAAAGAAAACATAAAGTTGTCTCCCAGAGTTATGTGAGTCACAGACCCTGACCTGGCGAACAACATTGCCAGACCCACAAGTGTAAGCTAAACCAACAATAAATTCACATCAACAATAAATGAATTTAAAAAATTGCTAGAACAAAGGGCACAGTGGGTACAGCTGGATGGTGGTTTGAGCTGGTGATCTGCTGGAAGCTGCGCTAGAAAAGCCAGGCCATCTGAGGGTCTGGAAGCCATGTGCAGCTCTGGGGCCATATTAGCAGGCGGAATGGCAACAGTGATCTGGGGACCCCGAGTCACTCCCGAGACATCCGAGGAATGTGCGTTTGGAGCCCGGCTGGTCTTTTATTAGAGCTGGGATCCTTTGTCACTGAGGGGAGCTGTCAGCTGCGATTACCAGTGATTTTTATACCTCCCCAGCCTTAAAGGCACTCTATAACGTACCCTCTGTCACCCCAACCAAAAGCCCCCCTCACGCAACTTTTGAGTCCAGCCTTGGCCACCAGAGCTCTTGGCCTGACATTCTGATATCTGACTCCCCCAAATCTCACCCCCCCCCCCCATCGCGGGTCTTGCTCCAGCCTTATCTTCAGGCTACAGGACCCCCCACTCCATTCAAGCTTTTAGTGGAATAGCCAGTGTATCAAAATACTGTCGTTCTCACATTTGCTGGAGGGTTACTTTTACTGAGACCCGCACACAGGAAAAAGGACACTTTTCTCACCACAGTGGACTCTGAGTCATAAGCTTATCTTTATTATTACCACTGTACTCTGCCAGCTTCACATTCCTCTCTCATTGCTGCTCAACCCTTTCACTGATGCACGGTATACAAATTTGTCATGCTATTCAAGGCACAGAAAACTTTTGATTGCTGCACGAATAGAGGAAACTCACACATAAAACGTAAAACTTAATCTGAGATGAAACCCCGATTGAAGGACATGAAGTTATCTTGCATACACGCTGAATAGTGATGAATATAATTTTGAATTTTACAAGGTAAACTGCCTGGCCTCTGGACTGTGTTCAATCAAAGATCATCTTTAAATATATATGCATTCAGCTCAGACGTGCTCAATTTGGAGAATGCCAAACTTGGAATATGTTTTGCAGGCTCTTTTCTCACTTGTAAGGAGAAAAGAGAGCACTTAAATTCACTTGCAAGGCCTATAGAGACCTTAGACTGAAAATCATAATCAACGACACCCAGCTTAAAATTCCTCACCACCATTCCCCTCTTCATCACAGGTTGCTAAACTCATTCCCACTAAGTCACTGATGATGGCATGCGAGATGCCGCTGCCTGTTTCCATAGCGCCTTCTCCTGAGTCACATGATTAACTTTTCCCATTATTCTGCCTTTCTCCACTTGCTGAACAGTTCGTGCAGTCTTCGATAATAACACGGAAAGCAGCTTTCATATAATATTCATGAAGACATGAGTGCTGCTTCCTGCCCGAAAATAGGCAGTGCTTCCACAAAAGCCGCCTTCAAAGGTCACTGCGCTGCAGAGGTTGGGCAGGAGACATGCTATCAGTTTGGCTGACTTCCTCTTGAACTGCTCCATACAGAATATTGCATTTCTCTTGGTCTGCAGGATTCCAGGAATCAGTGTTTGCCAATCTTGCTTCCTGTTTTACTAAAAAGCCAAAGGTTTCCCGCTTAACAGACAAGAGAGTTGCACTGTCTGCAAGATTTATTACGTGTGCGGTCATGTATTTAGCATAGCTCAGTTGTTAATTTATATAAAGGACCTGAAATCCAGTAAATCCAGGCCCTATCTCTGTTTGTGATTTATAGTGTTTCCTGGTAAAATACAGCAAAGCCTTCTCCGAAAAAAAAAAAAAAAAAAAACATTTACCATTCCCAGTAACAGCACACTGTACTGGTTTCCAGGATTTCTGCTTGACACCATGCACCATGACAATGGACCAGGGGCACAGGAGGTGCAGGGGGCATACCCACGCAGTTTTGAGGAAACAGCAATCTGTCTCCCTCACGTTAGATAGGGGAATGCACAACATCACATCCCAACTAAACGGAGTCATGTAAAGAGATTACACAACCTCGCATTCACTCTGGAAGTAACATGTACATCTAAAATGTTTGATCATTTTGTCCACTTTAAAAACCATCACAAACTAGAGTTTTCACCTCTATTCAGTAGACTGTCTCATTCAGCCTGTTAGCCTACACGTTATGTCTCGTGTTACAATCAACCAACTCAACTGCTACTGCTAATACCTGACTCATTTTCACTTATTGTATTGAAATGAGTAATAAAACATCTATTTCAGACATCTTTGAGCAACACGGCGCACATCTGTCTCTAGAGTTACTTTTGGGCATGTATGGAAGATTAGAAATTTCATCACTTCCGCTGAAACGTAAGGTCATGTGGTAGCGATAGCCCATAGATGGGTCCAAACAAAAATGTGAAATGGTGCTTGTTAGCTAGATTGGATCAGTTTTATTATTGTCAGATGAGCCAAGGCTGATTAATCGAGGTGAAAATGCAGTCAGATCTGTACACTTGATGAAGATACAACACCACTAAGAACTCTCAACACTGAAAGTGCATCTGAAAGAGAGTATGAGGAATTAAGTTACAATGTTATGGTGAGTATTCCTAGCATTTGGCATGCCACATAGAAAGCGGTTTTGTTTACAGCCAGTATGGCTCATCTCCGTAGTGATAATAAAGTCATAAAGTATCACTAATCTTCTCCTATGGGAGTATGGGAGTTACCCTGAACTGTGTAGTTTTTGGAGTTCGCCTCCTGGTTCTTGAGATGAAATCTCTTTGGGAAAATTAATGAGCTTTTGCAAAAATCGGCCAAAATAAGGAAAAAAGCAAAATAATGGCAGTAGAAAACATAGGCAAATGGTCGTATAGGTTAAAATATGGTTATCTGTCAATCTTTGGTAACTATCTGTCATTTAATGACATTACTTTGAAGATGTTGCTTTCAATATACTAGAGCAGATATCAGGATGACTACAGCGTGTCACTTGCCTCAAGCGACATGTGGGACTCTAGAATGGTACCCATGGTTACAGGCAACTTTTCTTACTACATGCTGTTTCTTAGGCAACTGAACATTTCATATCAAGCATCTAAGTATCTGATTTATTTTACGCAGCAGGTTGTAACTATAATTGTCAGTTAATGTCAAATGTTAAACTTACCGTCATTTCCAAGTGGTTCATCCAGGACCAAAATCCAAAAAATGTGTGACGAGGCGATAAATTATGATGCTGACTGTATATAGCATATACAGTGGTATGCTGTGATGATTATGCAATACCAATTCTGTCACAGAAGGGTCCTAATGGTATATTACTTGTCTATAATTTTTGATGAAAATGCATTGAAAAATATTATAGAAGGCAGTGAGAACAAAAAAAATCATTCTTACAAGTCTATTGGGGTAAAACTGTGGGTTATAGACAAAACACTGAAAACAGTTTTTTTAAAACAATTGACAGGAGTCGTAAATTTTATTTTTTGACTCTTTCATAGCATGGAGGCAGGTTCGAAGGCTCCTTACATGATTCTTGATGCTAAAAAAAACTTGTATAAACTAGTTTGAGGTAACAATATTCTACAAAATTATCTCTGATGGTCTGTTGTTCCAGGATGTGAGGTGACATGAATTTTGAGCAGTGTCACAATGTAAATACAATGGCACAATGGAAGGAGCTATTAATGTCCGCACAAATGTCTGCACACTGGGTTGTAGCTCCCAATACTTTATTGACTGGCAAGGCAACATTTCAATAAAATATTTTCTTTGGTATCTTTTGTTCTGCACTTGACCTAAGTACAGGTTGGATGTGCACACAACTACTTAACTGAATAACGGAAGGAGATCTCTGAAATTGTTTGTAGCTGAATTGTGGCCTTACATGATGTGGGAGATGCTAAATGCTGCCATGGCACTGTAAAAAACACCAACAAGCATTTCATAGACACTGGTTCACTGAAAACTAGCGGCAATATAAATGCAAATTGGAAGTTAAGTGCCGCTGATGTTTGTTATCTTTGTATGACAAGGAAATAAAAAATCAGTTTTTGACAACACGACAACTCTGTGATGGTATTAATAGTGCAATCAGTGAAGAGATGAAAGTGTCAAGATCTAATATTTCCAGATGCCTGTGTGAAAAGGGTCTGATTGGTCATGTCACTGTAAAGAGCTGGCAACATGGATCTAGGACTCTTCATCCCTGGAATTTTCGTCTCTAGAATTTTCGCCCTCTTTGAATTTTCGTCCCTAGACTTTTCCACCCCATGGACTTTTTGTCCCTGGACTCATGCCTGGATTGTTTGTCCCCAATAATGCTTTGCCCTCTTCCTGCATTATAACCCTTACCCTGATATTATGGTGATCCATCCATTGTCTGTCCATCCATCTGTCTGTAAAAAATGGTGGCACGTTTCGTTATCATTAGAGGATGAAAAATCCGGGGAGAAAAAGTCCTTGGCGACGAAGAGTCCTCTGGGATATAGAGTCTGGGGACGAAAAGTCTACGGTGACGAAAAGCCCTGGGACAAAAAGTCCTGTGACTCTTAAGACCGATGAATCAAAATTCTAAATTTTCTCACTCAACCACAGAACTTATTTACACAGCTCAGTTAGAGAGCATTTCAAAAATGGCTGTTTAACCCTGGAGGTGGTTTTGTTATGGTTTGGGGTTCAGTCTGCTCGAAAGATACCGGTGATCTCGCATAAATTGTCAAAATCATGGATCAAAATTTGTATCAAAGCATCTTTTTGAGTGAGGCACGCATTGCCATCTGGAAAGAAACTGATGGGTCAGGGATTTTAATTTCAACAAGATAATGACCCAAAACAGAATTCTAAGTTGTGCAAGAATGATTTCATTCAGAAAGAAACATATGGTGACATAAAAGTTTTTACTTGACCTCCTCAAAGTCCAGACCTTAGGCCGATTGAGCAAATCTGTTGTAACATCGAAAGAATCACTTTGTCATGAACTTCAAACCATATAGAATGGTTTAGCGAGTGAGGAAATGAAAAAAAAGGTATGTATACATATATATATATATATATATATATATATATATATATATGAAGAGTTTGGTTCCAAAACGCCATAAGTGCCAAAATGACAAAAATTGAGATTATACTATAAAGCAATAGCCCTGTGCTTCTTTTCAGAAAAGTTTCTCTTCAGAGTGTATTTTTTCATGGTTAAAGTTTGTGTTTCTCTGTAAAATGCAATAGGCGCCCACACAGAAAAAGCCGATTTACTCAAAATGAGTGAAATGGATATATTGCGTTTTGGAAACAAACTCTTCATATGTGTGTGTGTGTGTGTGTGTGTGTTTGAGTAAAAACTATATCTGAAAGATTTGAATGCAAAGCCAAAGTCGGCCACACAATATATATTGACTTTCTCTCTCAAAATTACATAACTTTTTTTTTTTTTCACTGTATATTGTTATCTGTTACTTGATTTCACCTATTTGATCCAGTATTACATAAAATAAATACTTGAATTGTGCTTGGTTTCTGATTTCTCAATATGTTGAGTGCATAATCATCACTGCGCACTACTGTATGTGCACACAATCAGAGAGAGACTTTCTATCCCTCTACTTCTCTCTTACTCTGCACCAGTGTCAATGAATGACTACCAATGCATAACATGGTCATATTTTGCAAATAAATATCAATGTGCAATTCCACTGGAAGCAAATGAGCTGTCAGACTTTGTGTGGCCACAAACAAGTCAGAAGACAAAGTCAGAGAAACCTGAGATCGCCAACAAAATGGAGGCTAGAATCAATAGCTGAAATATCTCCTTCGCCCCACCCATGCCAGGCAAAATGGATCATATGACCCATCACACAGTAAAGTAATGGATAACAAACTTGGAATGCCCTGCTCCAAACCAGTATGATGAATGAGGATGCAGGCGTAAAATGAAAGTCGCGGCGTTAGATTAGAATCACGGAGGCCAGCGTGAACCGTACCGCTCCCGCCCCTCGCTTTCTTAAATGGAACTGACTCGGGTGGTTAATTTATCATCTTCCCCTGATATGAGGAAATTATTGAGGAGTTATTTGGGGATGCATCCCCCGGGGTCAGTTTTATTTATTTATTTCATTTGCGTGGGTGACGTGTGCGGAGTGGAGGGAATGAGCGAGAATGCAAATGAGGGCACATAGTGGAAAGAGGTTTGGTGGGGCTTTGGAAAAGTGTGACTGACGCATACCACCGTCAGCAGCTGTTTCCATAGTCCTGTGCCATGACCCTTCAACCCCAACTGCTCCCTTTGTCTGACACATCAGATAGACTGACAAAGACTCACTCCCTTACACAAAAACATGCTCTCATGCGCACAGACTTCTAGAGAAACTAACTCGCACATTCTGGAAAATATTTAAAAACATCCAGGCATACATACTCAAACTGAAAGACATGCCCTAACAAAAAGACTAATGCCCATTCACATATTGGCACATGCTTACCTAAGTTAACGCCAAACAAATGCAATTTTACAAACACGCACACACAGACACATACATACAAATATTCTCACTCATACAAATACAAGCACCCGTACATATTAACACCAGCATAAGCATATACAAATCCTATCGAAAGCACATCGATTCAAATATACCGCCATTTTATCATAAAAATATCCATTCAAACACAGTATTTCAACAAATTCATAACTATAGAATATTTTTCAAATTTTCTTGATCCCTGTTATAGCATTTTGCTGAATGTGACAGAACATCCAAATGCTTTTCATCGCTGTATTTTAAAAACCCTTCAAGCACTCCTATCAGCATGTCCAGCAAACTGCTTGGCTTGCTGAATGCTTCAAGCACATAGTAATCTTATAGGCAAGACTTATATCACACATTTCCTCGGCTGCCTTTGTCTGTTTCATTTGGGTCTACAAGGGATCTGCTCGGCTGGGCTTTGATTAACCTCTCAAGTGCGATTCGCAAGTGGCCCTCACTCGTCTTAATATGTTTTTTTTTTTCATTAACATTATCTCTTCACTCTCCTTGCTCTGACCGATCTGAACACGAACAAAGCCATCAGAGTTTGTCCTCGCAAAAATAAATATTGATGCGGCCCAGCCAACCGCAGAGTGCAATTATGTGATGCAGAAATGCTTGGGCCTGCACTTTGGCCCGTTAGACTGAAAGCACTTTGTGTTTCAGTTAAAACGTATGCCGATGAACCCTATTCGTGACAAAGCAGGGATATATTCTCGGGTGAAATGATTCAATGTAAACGTCAGCAACGAGTGTCATATAATGCAGCACTTTGAGCTGAAAGCTGTTTCATTTCGCACCCCTGACAACCATTATTATTAGAGATAAATGCGAGACAGTATCAGCTGCATTAGGATGAACCTTTTTTTCCACGTACATCACTTAAACTAATGTGCTTAAAAAAGAGTGAGGACCATTTTTAAAAAAAAAAAGACAGGGCCTTTGGGATTTGAATGATTAAAGCAAACCTATTCATGACTTATTTTTATCGGTGCACAGGCGAGGCAGTCTCTTTCCCGACCCCTTCGGAGAAACTTTGATGATGAAAAACCGAACAAGTCCTTGACAGAACAAGAGAAGGTACTCTTGCATCAGGCTCTATTCATAAAATCTTTAAGGCTACATGATATGGCAGGCAATATGTCTTTTATCAGCACTTCTTGGGGAGGCTACCTATTAAAGGTTCAGATGCCTAACATATGGCCAAGCTATATTGGAGTTACATATATATATATATTTATACAGGTAATTCGACACCTCTCAGTCATACTGATTGTGTATTAAATTCTGAGAGATTAGCAATCAAACTTTGTCGTATATGTCTTTCCTTTGTGTTCTGTTTTTTGGCCTACTGATAGCTTACTGATCAGAAGTCAAACAACAATAGTGCTTTGGAGGACAACGAGGGATGACGTGGACAGCAGTTAGTCAAAAATAATGCCATGGTACTCAACAAAGGGGAAGAGGGGTTGGGGGAGCAGCACCTGTTCAGTGCTATAGGAACTGGTTTTATATTCTAAGAGTCATTGTGGCCCCGGATGGCACACTTCATATTTCAACACTAATGAGTTGGACTGTCTCCCTTACAAATACTGCAAGCACACACGACGACCACCCTGAAGAGTTTATTCTGTACTGAATACCTGAAAGATATGCATGGGGTAGCAATGATTTGGTGTACTAGAGTTTTTGCCAAGAATTTGAGAACTAAGATGAGCTATTCCCTGAAAAAAAAAGAAAAACCTCTCAGTTCTGAGCCTGTGAAGACCAGTAACAAAGAAATAAAATAAGAAAGATTCTCAAGACAGAACAAAAATACTGTCAATAATACAAGGTTATATCATGATTGCTGAGTTTGCCTGTTGCAGATAATGATTTTCCAAACCACTTTCTAAACAGTGTGGCAAAGTGGCCTTATAAGCAGAGTCACAATTGCTGTCCTGATACTTTAATCAGTGTTTTCTCAGATGCTGCTTAATTTAGCAATCGAGTGAAATTGTTCAGCTGTTGCTTTGTTTGAAAAGACTGCAAAGGCTGACATATTTACTGCTGCAAGTACTCAGCTGTCCATGGCTTCCTAACTTTGACTTTTACTCAGGACCCTGGATGTCAAATTCAAGTTTGAGGTCAACATACTAGATTTCCCTTGCCTTCTTGAGAGAATAAAATAGGATAGAGGCGTTTTTGCAACATTACCATTGCATGACGACAGTAAAGGTATTCAGACTTTGGAATGACATAAGTTTGACAGAGACTGTGCCAATAAGGCTTCATATATCTGAAAACTGAAATAAAAAAAAGTAAAATTATTTTTTAAAATCATAGCCCAATTCTTTTAACAAAGTTTGATAACTCGGCTATCTCACAATAAAGATGTATGTATAATCTTACATTAGCCATATCACTAGGCTAATTATGTTGAAACCCAAAAAACCAAAACCAATCAACCAAAAAAAGCTAAATTTTAAGAACCTTGCGCAACTCCAGTTACATTTGATAATTATAAACCATCCATTTTCAAAGTTTTCAGACAAAAAAGGATTGTGGAGAATTAAAAAAGAAAAATAGTCATATCCCTGATCCAAAATAAAGACCACATTTTGCTCAAGTTGCTTCTTGTTCATTTTTATTTTTTTTGTGTGCCTGCACTATGCTTTTGCCCAACCTTTTATTTGACTGTCTCTTACAGCTGTAATTAAATGGCTTTGTTCACAATTCAAATGTGCAGTTTTTGTTCAAGTCAATTGAGTGCATGACATTGTCAAAATTAACTTGTTCGAATCGTCATGCAGCGTTCTGAAAAATGACATGTTTGTGGGAGACTAATTGAAAAGGGCTTGGCATTTTTAATTAAAATCTTGCGTGGTTTAGCCTTTAAATTTGCTTTGCTTCTCAGTCATTAATTTTGGCACAGCACAGTATATGCAAGTACTAAAGGAAAAATTAAGACTTAAGCTAGCTTAGCGGTCCCTGCTTTCTTTGACATAAAATGGAGGATCACTGGGCTTCTCTGTTATTGTTCTAACATGCAGAGAATAGGTCTCTGTGCTAGGATTGCTAATGGCATCCTAAGGGCCTGTCAGTTAGATGATAGCAGCTGATGACAATGCATCGTTGTCATGTCATGGGCAAGCAACTCTATTTCAAGGTTCTTCCTTTTATAGTATGACTGAGTGCTTGTTTATCTAGATGAGCCCCCCTTCCAGGTTGGGATGATATAAAAGCTTTAGGGGAGGCTCTTTCCATCCCTGCACATCTATCCCTCTTTGCACGCACGCGCATAAAAACACTCCGGACTTCTCACACACACACACACCACCACACACACACACACAAGAGAACACGGGCTGACACAAGCATACCCGGAGCTTTCTAGTCGTATCCAGACCCTATCACCATGGCACCCAAGAAGATTGAACCCAAAAAGCCAGAGCCCAAGAAGCCAGACCTCAAGAAGGAGCCCCCAAAACCGGCGGCGGCCCCAAAACCAGTGGCAGCCCCTGAACCCTTGCCAGAGCCCCCCAAGGAGCCTGAGTTTGATCCCAAGAGCATTACTGTCGAGTTCACGCCCGACCAGATAGAGGAGTTCAAGGAAGCTTTCACTCTGTTCGACCGGACGCCCAAGGGTGAGATGAAGATCTCTTACGCACAGTGTGGAGATGTGATGCGAGCTCTGGGCCAGAACCCCACTAACTCTGACGTCATGAAGGTCCTGGGCAAGCCGCGGCCAGAGGATATGCACACTAAGATGGTGGACTTTGAGACCTTCCTGCCCATGTTTCAGCACATCTCTCGCTCCAAGGACAAGGGAAACTACGAGGACTTTGTGGAAGGCCTCAGGGTCTTCGACAAGGAGGGTAATGGCACTATCATGGGTGCAGAGCTGAGGCACGTCCTGGCCACTCTAGGTGAGCGGATGACGGAGGATGAGGTTGACCGGCTAATGGCAGGGCAGGAGGACGCCAATGGCTGCATCAACTACGCCTCATTTGTCAAGCATATTCTGTCGGGGTGAGATGGACTATTCAGAGGGACTACCCCTCCTGCCCCCCCACCCCCACCCCGCCTTTAATGTTTTGTTGGTTTCTGGAATGATTGAATGAAAGTATTGTGCTCTTGATCTCCATTGCTTTCAATTACCTAATTAACAGTGGTCATTGTTTCATAGGATGAGATTAATCAGTCGTGCACATTCTGATCCCATATTCTTGAACTCATTAGTTAAATGGTTATATATCATTCATTTTTCATTTTACTTTTCCTTCCAAGGTCCCTTTACAGTGTTTTCAGCAAAAACATTTTTCAGTTGTGGCTATCTTCTTGAGAATCATTCATTTTCTATTGTTTAAAGTGTCCGACTGGCTTCTGTGATTTCAATGCACTGTAAAGCCTGATTGTGCATTTTGCTCGGCATAAAGACTGTTTGAAAAATGTTTGCATCACAGTGAAGATAAGCAGCCTGAAGAAATTAAAGAGAAAATTTTGAACAATGGGCCTGTTGACTCAGCTTAATTTACTCAGTCTCTCTCTCTCTCTCTTTCTCTCTCGCTCAGTGCTTTGCAGCATCACAAAGAATCATTTTGTTTCTTTGAGTGACAGTGCAACAAATTTTTCCAACAGGTGATTATTCATTCGTGATAAAAGTAGATGGTTTTCAGAAGCAGCTTTTTTCAAAGAAGTATTTGTGAAGTATTGGTGAAATGGGTGCCAAAAGTTTTTTTTTAATTTTCTTAAAGCTGTCAAATTTGTCAGAGTATTATTATTTTACTGTATCACTGAATTTAAGAAAGAGAATACTCTCAGTCAACTCATATTTATAGCCCTTTTCAGAAGAAAGTTAAATATGCTCCGATGTAATTAGAGTAGAATTTTTAAATAGTTGAAATGAACAACGTTAGCATAAGCAATACCTGAGTTTGCCAAATGGTCTATGGGATTAGATATGTAATTCAACTGTGGTGATTTTAAAGTGCACCTCTTGCTTTTCATTGGTCATTCTTGTATTCTTGAAGTCTACAATAAAAAAGGTTCAAATGCATCGTTTTTTTAAAAAAGCTTGCTTTTTTCACACTGGCCATATCTGTAGTACCTGTGTGTGAAATGCTCTGTTGAGGTCCTGACCCCCCCCCCCCCTTTCCAAAAACCCTAGTTTGCTGTGATTGGTCAACTTGATGACTTGTGTGTGACTGGTCAACCAAATTGCGCATGTGTTAGAAATGTCAAGCCCCTTTTCATAAATGAGTTTTAGAAACAAATGCTGGTATAGCCTTATGGTTGTAAGCAGCTTGATTCAATGGCATGCCAAACTATCTGCTTGGCGCGGAAATTCAATTGGTGATGTCATCAATTGATGAAAAAAATGGCCAGAAGCTATCGGGACGCTTCAGTCAGCTGTGGAACACTGTGTTTTGAGACAAAGAGAGCTTCTTTTGGAAGTGACTTCAAGTTGTTTTCCAATGAAGACAGAAGATGATTCACGCAGCGACATTAAATTAATGACAAACCACAGTAGCTGTACTTTAATTTACATCACTCAAGTATGCAATGACTATTATTCTCTATTTATGTGACCAAAACAAAGTAAAACTATAGATATTCTCACATTTGTTATCTTTCATCAAAGTTTTTTAACATATCGCTCAATTACATGTTCCTTCTAACATGACACAGATGTTTCACTGCTCATCTCACAGTTAAGTTAGTTCATTTTTAACAGGTCAACAACTTGATTGGGTAATGAAATCTTTCAGACCTAAAGATGGCAAGGCCTTTGCCACTCTGTAAAAGACTACATGGCCAAATAGTTCAACAATTTAAGAATAACACTTCTTTAGGTAAAATTGCAAAGAACTTGGTAATTTCATCCTCTGCAGTACATAATATCATGAAAAGATTCATAGAATAAGGAGAAATCTCACTGTGCAAAGAACGAGGCCAAAAGCCAATACTGAATGGCCATGATCTTAAGGCCCCAGGCGGCACAGCATTAGACGCAGACAGGATTCTGGAGTGGATATTACTGCATGGGCTCTCAAACACTGTCACTGAAGAGTTTGTCATTGCATCCAAAAATTAAAGTTTGAACTCTTATGTAAAGATTAATATATAAACAAGATCCAGAAATGCTGCTTTTTCTCTTGACCAAGCTCATTGTAAGATCGAATGAAGTGAAGTGAAAAAATGTCCAGTTTTCCAAACGGTTTTGGAAATTAGCGGAAATGCCAATCTGCTGAGGAAAAAGTTAGCTTTGCTAATGAATGGTTTGTGGATTAGCGGAACCGTGCCCACCACTGCACAGTTGTAAACATACCCCAGTTCAAACCTTTTTGCATTGCTGGCATCAATTTCAAAATTCGCCTTTCAGTATAAACATATGATCTCTTGTCTTTGTAATATTTTCAATTATAACTAATTTAAAGCGTTGAAATTATTTGCAAATGATTGCATTCTCTTTTTATTTGCGTTTTACACAGTGAACCAATTTTTTTGGATGTAGTGTTGCATTTCTGAGTCAGTGACCGGACCAAAAAAAAAAAAAAAAATTCAGGAAACTATCGATTAATATTGACAATTTTCAGAGATTGCAGAGATTACACGTGGTATTGTTTCTGTTTAAAAATAACTAAGGTGACGTACACTATACTTCACGGCTACTCTGATTTAGGAGAGGCATTAAGCGCAGAAGTCGCCATGCACTGTAGCTTTTATGAAATATTCATCCTCCAGCTCTCAAGGTTCCTGCAAATGAAGTAGGAAAAAGTATTGGCATCAGGGCTGCACTCAAAGCCACCAGCGGTTTTCATTCTCCTCAGGGCCATCAGAGATTTTCAGTTCCTACATGCATAGCTTTGGCATCATGTTAGGGTAGGGCATTGTTCTGTCAGTCTGTCTGTCAATCAGTCTTTATCCTTTTCCTCCAAACAAAATTGCACATAAAGTGCTTTACACAATAAAAATACTCTGCCAATGTCTCGCCCTCCACCCCAGAGCAATGAAAGACTGATTTAAAAAAAAAAAAAACATATATATATATAAAATAACATTAATATACTCAGCAACAAAAGTTTCTGTGACACCATTTATGTGTATGTTATAAATGACACGCAAAGATCTCAATGCAATCAATATGTTTATTTAACAGGAGAAACACTGACTTTTCAGTGCCAACGTCACTTAAAACGAAAAATGTCATTTTCATGCGTCATGAAGCACTTGTCTGACGTCTAACCAATTGTGACCTTCACACTTCAATACCGGGTGTGACTTCCTCGTGCCATGATGCAAGCAACGCATCTCCGGCGCATGGACCGAATCAGATGTGCCAGAAATTGCTGTGGGATGTCATTCCAAATCTGACGTAGACGTTGTCGCAATTCCTGGAGTGTAGCTGGCGGGTTATCCAACCGCCGCAAACGTCGATCCATCTCGTCCCAAAGATGCTCGATTGGGGACATGTCTGGGGATCTGGCTGGCCATGGCAGGACATTGACATGTTGTTGCATCAGATACTGCTGTACAATCCTTGCAACGTGTGGTCTGGCGTTATCATGTTGCAGCGTTATTCCGGGACCATGTTGCATCAAAAACGGTACCACCAATGGCCGTAGCACTTCATCGCGATATCTTTGACCTGTCAGATTTCCATCAATAACAAGCAAATCTGTTCTGTTTCTAGCCGTGATCCCTCCCCAAATCATGACACTACCACCTCCAAAACGATCAAATTCCTGAACACAGTTGTTGGCATAACGTTCTCCACGTCGACGGTATACACGTAAACGACCATCACATCGGTTAAGCATGAATCTTGATTCATCAGTGAAGAGTACAAGATCCCACTGACGTTGGATCCACCGTCGATGTTGTTGTGCCCACTGTAGACGCAGTCGTCGGTGTTGTACTGTGAGTATTGGACGTCTTGCTGGCCGACGTGGGACAATGCCAAAATGACGGAGACGGCGATGGATTGTCTGTGCAGACAGTCGCCTCAAACCAGGTATCGTTCTTGCAGTTATGGTTGCAGGTTGGAATCGATTTCGGAGATGGGTTGTTCGAATCCAGTTGTCCTGTCTGGGAGTGGTTACTAGTGGACGGCCGCTGCGAGGACGGTCTCTGACATGTCTTGTCTGCTGATGACGCTGCCATAAGTTCCAAATGGTGTTTCGGTGGACATTCAGGCGATGAGCAACTTCCCTCTGCGAGGTTACGGATTCAATCATCCCAATGGCCCTCCACCGATCATTTTCAAACAGTCTTGGCATTTAGAGAGTAGAGTTCCTGATCCGAAATGGCTGTGTTTTCGATAAGTGATGCTTCCGTCGTTCATCAGGCACAATGTGAACATTCCAAAAATTCTCCTCTTTTATTGCCATCCACAAGCATGATTTACGCACATTTTCACGTGCAAAGTCATTTTCTCGCATTTTCATGATTTCCATTTCAATGTTATGTTTACGTGTACTGTTTCAGTCTGATATCACCATGTATGACAATTTCATAATAGCGTTTTGAAAAATAATTAACAATATTGGTGTCACAGAAACTTTTGTTGCAGAGTATATATAATAATAGACAAATGCATAAATACAATGTAAAAACTCGTAAAAAAACATGAAAATGCTTTCATAAATCTACTAAACAGCATGAGGAGACGCTGGAAGCAGGATAAAATAATAATAATTACAGCCCAAAAATAAATAAATAAATAAAAAAAGAGAATACAACAGTCATTGAATTGAATTGGTTGATGTTCTGTGTCTATTGGTGAGTCCGGTAAGGTCTGTCCAAAGATCTGTGTCCTTTAGATGCCGAGGGCAGGGATCTCTTGGGTCTGAGAGTATATCCTGGAAGGAAACGTAGACGTGTCCTGTAGGGTCTACGGGTGTAGGGTCTACAGGTGTGTCCCGGCAGGTCCACGCGCATGTCCTATAGGTTCTTTGCCCAAGTCCTCTTAGGACTATGGGCGTGTCCTCAGTGATCTGCGGACGTATTCTTCAGGGTATGTCGATGTGTGCTTAAGGGTCTTTGGGTGGATGGGTCTTGTGGGGGTTGCGTGTGTGGGTACTGTAGAGCAGTGTTTCCCGAACTTCTCCTGGAGTACCCCTTGTCCTGCATGCTTTAGATTTCTTGCTGCTCCAACTCAGGTGATTCAAATGATTCACTTATTATCTGGCAGACTCTGGGGTTAATGACGAAATTATCATTTGATTCACTTATGTTGGAGAAGGGAAAGATCTAAAGCATGCAGGACAAGGGATACTCCAGTCAGGTTTGGGAAAGACTGCTGTAGGGTAAATGGGGAGGTGCTATGGAGTCTATGGTTTGGTCATGGAGGGTCTGTACGTGGGTCATATGAGGATCATGGGCATGCCCTTTGGTGGCCAGGCTCCTCTGGTGGTCCCAGTCATTAAAAGAGCCGTCATCCAGACATGCCTGCTCACACCACCAAACCTCACGGAAAACAGAGTCAGTTTAATATCTGTCAGCACGTAGCCAGAAAAAAATATACCACACAGTTTCTGACAAGGCAGACATTGAAGGTAGAGGTGTTAGTTTACAGAGTCTCTTCACATATACAATGTAAATTTCACACCGCAGAAAAACTGCAAGAATTAAAAGAAACAATGCAAACTGCAAAATGCGTCGAATTCTGAGCAAAATATAATGATGTGATAGTGGTGACATCACTGCTGGCACAACAAACAACAAAGGGCCTGATGCGAGACTATATTACTGCTCCTCTGTTTTCAATTTATTGCTGAAACAATCACTGTAATTTGCATCGAATTTACTTTGTACGCAAAGTGCAGGCAGCGTTCTAAATCTGGGACATGCATATACAGGGATGTGATAAAATCTGGTACAATGATCTTTGTGAGCAACACGTAAACAAAACACAGTGAAAGATAAGCCGTGTAAAGCATAACAAAAATTTAAAGTGACGAAAGAATTCATAACCCACCGTATTCCTGCATAATGCTCTGACCCCATCTTTTTTGTCAATTAACAACAAGAATCTCCGCCAAATCACAAATTATTATTAAAACAAATGTGTACATATAATATACACTTTATAATAAGGGGACATGAATCATGTAGTTATCATGCATTACTTCATGCACGATTCACTCATGAGTTCATCATGATTCATGCATGATTTTATGCATAAATGCATCATGACACATCATGAGTTAACATGAATTTATGCTTACTAATGACTGAATTCAGGCAATGACATCATATAAACTAAGGCATTACTTACTGTCATGAATTCATCATGAATAAAAGTAATTAAGCATGATCACGATGAGTTCATGGTTCATGACAGGCAGTCGTTTCACTTTTGGCAGAATCGAAATAGAGGTTTTCATCCATTACTTCATTCTTACTTCATTTGTTAGCTTCCCATGAATTAATCATGTTTGTGCCCCCTCAACGTAAGTGGTGGACATACAGTGGTTTTCATTACAACAGATGTATCAAATGCTATTGCTAAGAAATCATTGAATGACTTGAACTAAGATTACCTTTTCATAAGTTCATCATGCTTGATGAACTAAACTAAAGTGGCGGACAAATGGCTTTCATTACAACTGCCAAAGGGGAAACAACTGTCTTTAAAGAACCATGAACTCATCATGATCACGCTTAATTACTTTTGATTTATGATGAATTCATAAATCACAGTCAGTAATGCCTTAGTTGATATGATGTGATTGCATGAATTCAGACATGAGTAAGCATGATAAATTCATTTATGAAATCATGCAGGAATCATGCATAAAGAATTGCACGATAACTACATGATTCATTGTCCCCTTATAATAAAGTTACCATTGGTATTTGTTCAGATGTAAATAACTGGAACGGATTTTTTGTAATACACCAAGGAAAAAAAAATGCTGGAAATGAATGGTCGGAAAATCTTCAGAGAAAACTGGTTATCAGTGCAAGTTTTGAAAACTCAAAGATCGTACGTCCGTGCTCTTCAACGCAACAGGAAATTTCACCAAGGGCTTACAAACCCCCTCAGGCTCCCTCCTCCCTACACCCCAATGCCCCCGTCAGATGCCGTCTGGGAGAAAAGGCCTGTGATTATCATGTCACACTGCGTCTCGCCACCCAGACTCCCAGACACCCTGCAGACTCAAAGAGGAGAGTTCTATGAGACCATCTGACAGGCCAGCAGACAGAAAACTATTTGCACTTGGTCTTGCACTGTGAAATTGCCCTGGCCAAATTAAGATAGAGCGGGGCCAGTAAATCCATTCACCCCTTATGAAAATGCTTTTCACACTGACGTGAAGACTCAAATTCAATCAGTGGTGACTCACTGACAATTGGCCCAATTCTTTTTTTTTGTATTTTTTTGTCCCACTGTGTTTCAGGTTCGAGGGCATTGTGATCAAAATGAAACAAAAATGGCTGGGGTCAGACAACAACTTTCTTTTGTGGGCTAAAAGTTCAGGACCCAATGAAGTCAAACTATAGTTATGCAGAGTGCTTGGATAAAGCTCGCAGTAGTTTGTACATTAGCCGTAGACGCCACTACATCAGGACCTGACTGCAAGATGAACAGTGCATCGGCAGCATTTAGATTCAGCTTTTGGCTTGTTTGGTAAGTCTTTCACTGCTTCTATTTTGCAAAGTCTGCTAAATGACAGAGTTAACAAACATATCCCTCCCTCCAAAGCAGTGCTAAGCAAACAGCTGCCCACTTTTAGCTCTTCTCAAGCCACTGTCTGTCATTCAGGATGTATTGTTATTGGCTGAGTAATTTTTAACATTTCACCCATGGGAAATCTGGTGGGTACACATCACAATGTGAAACAGTGTTTGTACATCTCTAATGAGCTGAAATACATACCCTAAACCAGTCTTACATTTCAATGGTACAGGGCAGCTGTGTGGCTCATTTGGTTTGCTGCACTGTGCAAAGATGCATTGAATGGCCTTGCTTTGAATCCAGATTGTTCCAGTGCCAAGTCCAGCCAGCAGTCCCTCAGGGGGTAATTGGCAGTTGTGTTGCTGAGGGTATAGGTAGGCTCAGGAATTGTGCTGGGTCAGGCAGAGCTAGTCTGAAACAAAAAAAAATCAGTTCTGGCATTTTTGGCCCAGACTGGCCCACCACATTGTAGATCAGACACTACCCATCCATGCGCTTCCCTGAAGTATGAGTACCTATTCAATTTCCCCAAAATTTTTTACCTTATTTTTAGTTTTAAATAGGCACACTCATATGCACACGTTGTTATAATGCTGTCATTTTACTTCGGTGCCATATATGCGTCAACCGACTGGATCTCATTTTTTGGTTTGCATGAGTAAGTGTTACATCCTGAGTATTTTCCTGATTGTTTCTCCACCCAATCAACCTGACTCTGTCAGTTTCTGTCCTGTTTCATTAATTGTTATTGAATTATTTTCTTCCTTTGTTGCAGCTGCTGTTTTCTTTTCCTGTGCTCTGCGAGTCTGTTCTCCCTCATGCCTAATTGTCCTCCTGGAGAACAGGGACTTAAATACACATCTTCCCTTTCCTAGATTGCAACATTGTGCCAGTGTCTTGCGTCTTCTATCTTCGGAGAATAATCTACGAGAACCTATAATCAATTTGTCCCTCCCAGAGTCTGCATTCCTTGTGAGTGACTTTTCCCAGTCCCCTTTGTACTCCTGTTTGAAGGTGTGGACTTGCCTCGCATGCCCTGGTTCATTCCGTTTGCCATCCTGGTTGCTGACCCCAGTCCCATTTCATCAACTTAGCCTGTCTTAAATCTTCCGAGTGCTTCCGCTAGACCAACACCCAGTGTTTAACTTCTCAGCGCTCATCTTAAATCTTCTTAAAGCTCATTAAGTTTGCATTCAGTTATTGCTTATAAAGGCTAATCAGAGGATTCTGGGATCTGTGCTTGGCTCTGTTTTGCTGTTTTGGTCAGGTAAGTCCTAAATGCTGGCTGAAACATAAATGAAGATTGAAACTAAAAAGTTGGAAATGACAGTGAATTACTTTTCATATTTATACACCCAATAAGCATGGGCGTAATTGAGGAGGTTACGATATGGTGCAGCCTACTTTAGCATGGATAGTGAAAAATTGCCTTGATTTGAAAAACTAATGGCCCAGCATTGTGGTGGACATATTAATGAACATCTTCACCAAAGGAAAGCGTGATAAAAGCCAAGGTGAGTTGTACAATGCTAGCAGAATGGCAGATTAGTGCTTGCGCATCTCATCTGAATATTGATAAACAAAAAAAAAAAAGAAAGAAAAACTAGCTCGAATAAATTTGCGAAGAATGTTCCCAAGACATTAATGAGCGTTGATATGGAAGAGCATATACTACAAGTTGAGCCACAATTATATTCCGCAAGGATGATTTGACAGACTAGAATTCTAGCTGCTGCGGGCGAATGAGATGGCAGTTCCTGATGGCAGTTACAGTGTATACAATATTGTCTATATACAAAATTCACCATGATCTCTTTGAACAATGAAATTGCTATCAAAATATTTTTGCTCTTGAACGGCATTTTTCATCCATTTTTCGATGAATCTTAGTCCCAGCGCAGTTCATTATAGCCATAGAAATGTATGAAGGCTACACACGCATTCCTATTCCTCCATCAGGGAGCTGCTTATTTTGCCTTGAGCATATAGTGCCCTCTGTTTAATAATGGAAGCATTGTTTTTTCACCTTGAGGCTCCAGGGCTGAGCATGTTTCTGCTGCCTTATGAGTAGCTGTGCAACAGAACTACTGATTGAATTAAACAAAGTGCAATTCAAACAACCGGAAAAATCTGTGGGTTTGTGCTGATCACCCTCCGGTTTGTGAAGGGAAAGTGAGCTGAATGTGTGCGAGTGTGTGGGAGTCTAATGAAACAGAGTGTTTCTGGGATGATGGGTTTATGTAACATTGAAATGAATCTGACTGAAAACACAAATAAACCCGTGATCACCTGCTGTGTGGTACTTTGTTGAGGCCATTTATATGTATGACATCTCTGAGATTAATGAGACTGAGAAATGGAAAGAGATAGAAATCATGCATAACTGTTCTTTTTTTAAAATGCAAAATATTTTATTTAACTCTATGTGTGTCAAAAATCTTTCTTAAATTCAGAGCATTGCAAGTTTACAGAATGAGACATTTTCTTTGCCTTACATTCTGAAAAATGATCATGATATGGCATAAAATATGTGATTTTGGGAACCAGTATATTGGTCAACAGTTTGATGTAATCTATGTTCCGGTTTAGGCGGAGCTCTAACTGTAAGCCATGTTAGGAGGACGACCACACATATCATCCTGTTAATGTCTCTCCAACTAAAACCCCATTAGGTCTGCTGCCATTGATTTATGTGCCTGAGTGCTTTCTGTGGCCTCGTATAGGCTCACATTAATATTTCCCAATAATTTATCGAGGAAAAGGCCACTGGTTTCTGTGTATTGAAAGCAAACACCCGGAAAGTCTGCATCTATGAATAGAGAGCTGAATGCGTGTCTGGTAGTCGAATGAGGCAGTAATCCAATAATCCAATCCAATAAGCAATTTGTACCTAATTCGACATTAACTGTGATGTGTGTTTCTTGCCGGTTGAAGAGCGCCCTTAAGCTAATGGCAACCGTAAGATTTACTGGAAAACAGAATTAGCCAAAGGCATTTGGGGCATCCAGGTCCCAGAGCTCAAACAAATGGTGCACTACCTGTGTGAGTGAGAACCGATGCAAAAAATGTTCCCTTATTGACAGGGGACTGTGAGTGTGAGTGTGCGTGTGTGTGCATTTGTCTTTGAACATGTTCTGGATGATGGGTTCTCCTTGCGTGTCTTGTGATTCCTGTTTGTGAAGAAAATTGTTTATTTGAACAATTTATTCTGACTCTTAGTGTCACTGATGTACTGAGAGCCCCGTTCACTCTTTGAATGTATTCTCTAGTAGCGGCTGTGATATCCCACTGATCCTGTGAGGCTCACAAAGCGCATCACCTAACTTCTGTCGAGGGGCCTCCTACAGAGGATGTGAGAATGAATGGCCTAGATTTTATTATGCCTTTTATTTACCTAATCCACATAAAATACCGTCTGCTTTCAAGCTAGTGAATAAAACACAAACATGACTCTGCAACTCTGATTAAGAAACACATCTGGGCACAATTTGGCCTGAATAAACTACTGAATGACTTTCAGGGCTTCCTCAAACTCTTTAAAATATGCGTATGTTTTCACTGCCATTTCCCTTCCCATTTTGGAGGTATCTGAAATTTTATAATTCTAGTGGTGGAGTATATTCTGTCTGCCCTCTTTGTACCCACAAAACAACAGAAGTTGCATCATTGCACTCCATCATTCATAAGATTTCCCAGAACAACCATTCATTAACAAAAGACACACTCACGCTCACTTGCCCATGAATAATGATACGATCCATGGAAGATGCTTCAAAAAGCCATCACATTTAATACTAACATCCGTTTGGCTCAGAACTGGGTTAAAGGGTCAAAAGGAAATGATTGACTTTTGTATTTTCAACGACTGCATTTTGACATCGATGAGTGAGCAATGGTGCAAGGAGTATGTTGGCTGTTTAAAAGGGACCTATTTTGCTATATTTCCAAGGTTATATTTTGATCTTGGACTCCCGTAGAGTAGTCCTGATTGTTCAAAGTCCAAAACAGGGTCCTTATTTAGCTCATACTGCCAAACTCAAAAAAACTCCATTGGTAGTCCATTGTTGTCTCTGCCTGAAATGCCTCAAAGGGGTGGCTCTTCCGCTATGGCCCCCACTCCCCGTGTGCCCACTTTCTTCTGACTGGCCAGCTCTGTGGAAGGCGGAGTTGGGCGGGATGAGGCTGGAGAATGCAGTTTTCTGGGTCCCCCTCCCCAGAGTGAAACGAGAGACACGTCTGCCATCTGATGAGGAAGCAGCAGGCAAATTCCGCAATCTAACGTTACACTTGACTATAGATCTAATGAAATGAACTTGTTCTAATAAACGCAGTGGTGAAAGTGGAGGATGCAGTGCAAAAATCTGGCAGCTCAACCTCAAATTTGCTATCGGCTACAGTTTGCTCCGGCAACAGTGGTTAGTACAGCAGTTTTTCTACTCTATAGCTAGGATGCAGGGAAAGCTAGAATCCACTATATACAGACACATTTGTGTAATGGGTCGACATACCTGCCTGTAGACCGGTGGCCATAGAAATCTGGTGGGTCTGAGTTTAGAGGGAAACATAGACAGTGAGGAGCTGCTAAAAGTGGACCAATAGCTTATGGACTGCTTCGGTGTGTATTATAAGGACCTGCTGGTTCGTGTGCATAACTGTGGTGTGTCATTAGCGTGGAGAAACGAACAGCTACTGGGCTGGTATATGATGGAGGGGCGAAAGCTCCAGGCTAAATGGCCTTTTTTCGGAAATTGCCCGGGGCTAAAGCTTTACTCATTGCATCGGAATGACCAGCGTTTCCTCGTGGAGAATGGGCGCGTTATGGATAGTGCGCGAGAGCTAGATAGAGCTCCGGTTATGTTATGAGCATAATACAGGTTTTACAGACCATAGGTTCTGTTTGTATGAACCGTTGCTTATGTGGAGCAAGCGAATCGATCACTTTTACGGGAAAGAATTTAATATTTAATCGCCAATTTAATATTTAATCGACAGCAACGCAGACAATTGTTTGTGATACCAGACATATTATAGCCTGTGCGTTTCCCGATTGCTTTCACTGGTAGCATTAGAGAGCTTACCCAGATATTGGAGAAGTACCTGGCTGACCCCGGTCCGGTCATGGATAAGTAAAGCGATCGTTTCACAAGCGCCCAGAAACGCACCCCAAGCTTTGCAAAACCTGTCTGGTCTAACTGCACATCTCCAGTTAGTTTCAACTGTAGTGGCTACAATCAGGCAACATTATGATGAAACAGTCACATTAATGCTTACCGAAGTAACACAAGCATACCGATCAGAATTGCATATAAGTTAACCAGGAACATTTTCAATTAGCAGAGCACGAGAAATAACATGCAGTAGCTGATAAGTGGTCATGACTTTGAAAGTAATCTCGCACGAAAGATTTGTTACACATCTGATGCGAAAGTGGCTGGACGTGCCCGTATTCGCGTCATTGCATTGACACTAAATGTAAGCTGTCGCACAAAAAATTGGTTTCTCTTCCGGTGTGAAAGCTGCTTAACGCGCCCATAACGCTTGTATTCATGTCCTTGCATTGACTTAGAATGTAGGCAAATCTGTCCCGCGAAAAATTCATTTCGCGTCTGATGTGAAAGCTGTTTTATGGATAGCATGCGACAGCTAGACAGAGCTCAGTTACGTTATGAGTTCACATAATACAGGTTTCACAGATCATAAGTTGCGTTAGCTCGAACAAGTTGCTTATGTGGAGCTAGCAAATCAATCACTTCTACGGGAAATAATTTCCGATTTATTCTTCTCCTTTTTGGGCTTTTTATTACCCACAACATCTTCTATGTCACGGTAGTGCAGATAAATCATTTGTTATACCAGACATGGTAGAGCTTCCGCGTTTCGCATTGCTTTCTCGGTAGCACCAGAGAGCGTGCCCAGACATTTGTGAAGTATTCAGCTGATCCTAGTCATGGATAAGTGAAGCGATCACAAGCAGCCATAAAGAAACCCAAACACATATCCCAAGCCCTGCAAAACCAACGTCTGGTCTAACTGTGCTTTTCAGCCCAACTTTGCAGACACATGCAGCACCTCTCTGGTTAGCTTTAACTGTGGTGGCTACAATTGGGAAAGGTTATGATGAAACTGCCACATTGATGCTTACCCGAAGTAACACAAGCATACCGATCAGAATTATTGCATATAGGTTAATCAGGAGAATTTTTAATTAGCACAGCACGCGAGCAAACATGCAATAGCAGGTAACCAAGCGGCCATAACAACCACAGAGACAAACCCTTGCAACACAGGTTTTACAGACAGCAAGTTCCGTTACCATGGACAGTTGTACTAAGCATCCAAATTACAAACAAGTATAAAAAGTTAGCTTCAAATGAGTTTTATGTTCACACACCTTCTGTAGAATTTCCACTGATATCACTCTTGCATATTTAGGACACAAAAATTAGCAACAGTAACTTGGCTATGTTAGCCGCTGTGCTACAGCCACAATCAACTGGCTATCATGTCAGGTTGGCTTTTGCAGTAAAAGCAACTTGCAGCTTCTGTGTCTGTGAGCCATGGACAGTTGTGACCAATCCAGGATTTATCTTCAGACATTTTAGAAAGCCTGCGCTTGAGGCCAGTTGTTAGTTCTAACTATCGTTAGCGGTCCTGCTAGCCAGTAGCCACTCGTAACACGTTAGCTTCACTTACATTATTTGCTGTTATAGCGTTACTTACAGCTTGTGGCTCCGAGCGCTTGATCGATGCAGCTGCTTCAGGTTTGTGAAGCAGCTGAAACGCTTAACCTGTGTCGAATTATCCTTTATTGACAAAGCTGTCTTTGGTGAAATGCTGAGCACAAGCGGCTAAGATTCCCTTTGACTGAAAAAAGCTACACACTGATTACTGGTGGCATCATCTTTTGGAAGAGAAATAGATGTTTTTCTTTACATCCAAAAGTAAGCGGACAAGCAGCTTCGGGAGAGATACTGACAAAACTGCACCTTCAATTATCTGCGGTTCTTCTTTTGTATTTCCAAAAGTGTAGACGCTACTGAGGCATAGTATGATCTACCGTGGTTAGTGCCTACGAGAATAGTTTCTGGTGTGGGCAGGTCCAGCGCCGTGGTTGGCTCTGGCTAGGTCTGTATTAATTGGACGGCACAACCTGACGAAAGGTTTTGCCCAAATCTCGTGAAGATCTCGGGAGGAGCTGTTCTGAAAGAAAATCACATTCACGTGATTTTTCACCTTATGTTTAGAAACTTTTCAGAGGTTGAGTATGGACAACCAACATTATAACATTACTAATATGTATTAAAAAAGGATCAGCATAATAGGTCCCCTTTAAGGTTTTAATTGGCTGAAATTCACCGAATTCAACAAAATGGAGGTTAAAAAACACATCCTTGAATTAAATAATAAACAGATCACTTAAATGATTTTACCTTCACTTCCCACCCTTTTTGGAACATGTAGGCTACTTTTCCTGAAAAAATTGCATTATAGATACTGTATAATTGTACATTGTAATATAATTATATATTATACATAATTTTTAAAAAATGCTCTTTAGCCCTGCTTGTCACATCCTCAATGTTTTCTTAAAGGGGACATAGTATGAAAAACACACTTTCTCATTGCTTGAATACATATGTAGAGTTTGCTTCCAAAAATGCAATATATCCCTTTTACTCATTTTGCTTGAATCAGCTTTTCCTATGTTGGCGCCTATTGCATTATATTGAAAAACACATGCTTTGACCTTGAAAAAATAGACCTTATAGTATGAATTTCTAAAAACAGATTTTTGCACCATGCGCAAAAAGCACAGGGCTATCGATCTATGGTATTATCTCAATTTTTGTCATTTTCGCACCTATTGCCTTTTGGAAACAAACTTTTCATATATTTTGGTGTCAGCAGTGCCTATCAACCTACAAACTGTGAAATAAAACAACCCAGTCATTTTTTTGTGGGCTGCCTTTTTCAAAAGACTAAGCATCCAGCATGCCATTCAGATTTGGCTTGGCTTCCGATGTCACTTGCAGGCTGTGGGCATTGCCCCCCAATGTGAATATCTCCACCCATGGCCGCCCATTTTTTATGGCAACTTTCCCGATTTTGTCCGACTGCTTTATACTTTTAATCTGGGTCAGTACAACGCAGGAGTGAAAACAAAAGTCTTATTAAATGGGACCTATTATGACTTTCGGAAGATACAAAGAAGCGGCAGCCATTTTTCTTCAAGTAAGCTAGGTAAGTGTTTCCAATTGCTGTTTATATTTAAGCTGAATTCCAAGTTTTACTAGCTAGCTACTAAATTGACTGTGAATTTAGACACATCTATAAGTTAGCCAGGGACAATGAAGGAGACATGTTGATAGGAACAGATAGAACAGGTGAATGTCGTTATAGAATTCAGTCAGTTTTTAATGGAGTAGTGTAACCATTCAAAATAAATAGAATGCTAGCTAAAACTTCTTGCTGTACAGATGCTAACTGCAGATCACTCTTCATGGACTGAATTCCAAGTGTAGTTACATTTTTATGGAGACTGCATGTCACATTTCTGTATAAATGTAAAGGCTATCCTTGTCTGTCCTGCAGACATTTCCTTTCTATTCTCATTGTGCGGGTAGCTTAATAGTTGGTTGTTCAGTCATCTGCAAGTAGAGATTTTCCAGCAGCCAGGAGATTTTGACCTAGTCATTCTCCATTGACACAGTGCTCTGTTAGCTGGCCAATCAGAGCAGAGCTCATTTTATAGAGGGGATGCCCACTCAGAACTGCCTGTTTTTCACATGATTTTGAATAACAGGAATGAAATTGCCCAGATATCAAGGAATTTTCTTTTTCTTTTTTTTTTTTTGCTAAAGAGTTTACAGGCCTCCCTTTTGGACATCTAAAAAAATTATCACTTTGAAAAAACAGTATGATAGGTCCTTTATAATTGTATTCCCCAGTAGACTAGCCACCTTGGCCTGTTTGGCTTTGCTACCTCCACCTCCAACAAAGTTGGAGCGGAGGTTATGTTCTTATCTTCGTTTTTTTTGTTGGTTTGTTTGTGAACTGTAAAACCTTGTTTGTTTGTAAAACTTCAGGGTGGATTTGTATAAAACTTGGTGGAAGGATGAAGTATGGGTCAAGGACAAACTGATCTAATTCTGGAGCGTGTACATCAAAGGTCAAGGTCAGGGTGGCCCCTTTTTAACCCTGGGTTTATGTGTAGCCGACATAGCATTAGGACCCTGGGGTGAGTAGGAGAGATTAAACAGGGGGTGAGTTAATGGCGATCTGCTTGCATTTTATGAGTGGATCGGGAGACTAACTGCTCGCGTTTCCGCTAGTACCCTTCTAGGCGTGTGTGGCTTTAATACTGATAGCGCTATTGGCGGAGGTATGCACTCTACTGAGTGCTTTCTAGTTTCTGAATGCTTCTCTGCTCTGCTTCTGTTTCCACCCTGTGCACTGCACACTCCTTTCTATTTTGTTAATTATCATTTTTGTGCATTTTAAGCTCTTTGTGTTGATATCCCCTTTGCTATACAGTTGTTTCCTGTCTTTGATGTTGAAGCCACTAATTATCAATTTTTTAGGGAAACTCTACCCAGTGCCGGCAGTGATGGCAAGTGGCACTTCTCCCAGTTATTCTTTCATCCAAGTCCGACAGCGTGCACCTGCCCTGCTTGCCCTGATCCAATCTGCTTGAAACCACGGCTGATGATCTCAGTCCCTTCTACGACGCCTTGCCTTACTTCCAGTGTTCCTGTTTGCTCCTGCTTATCAAAGTACCATCTTCAGGTTCTCCTTTTTTTCCCCGATATTGAAAACACACATCTTCCTTTAGTTAAATATGCCGGCAGCTTGTCTGTGATCTGTGTGTGGCTCCAATTTTCTGAATTTGTGACACCACCATGCTGGTGTACATTTTGTGGCATGCTACAGGCTCACTAGTTATCTCCAAAGACATCCAATGCTTTTCCATATGAATAAATTTGCTCTCTGACACTTTTTAGGAAATTGCAGGGGAATGTATAAAAATCTAAAATAAGCTGTAATGTATTAGCCTCCAACATTATGAAGTGTTTGCATGAGGCAGGATAACTGAATTACTTTCATAAATTCATCAAGTGCATTAGTTGCAAGGACTAAGTATCCTACCTTTGTTTAGTCCATAATTTTTGCACTGGAATTTAACTCAAACCTTGTGTCTTGAGCTTGTTACTGACAACGTCAGTCTCTTGTTAGTCTTTGGAAATTTCTAGCATCACTCCTTTACTCCAACTTGAACCAAAAACTATTTCGAAAGTTGGGAAAATATGTTAGATACACCAGTCCCATGGAACCAAGTTTTCAAAATCCTTTACTGTACATCACTTAATCCAAAGATTAATCCAAGTTTTTAGCAACTAAAAAGATGCAAAATAAAATAAAAAATAAAATAAAAATTTTAAAAGTTCTCAATTCAACTCAGTTTATTCCGCAAAATAAATTTAATTCAATAATATCTCTCAGTCTCTGTGCATAGTCAGTCTGAGGTTTTCTTCGACTAGCATAAACAAAACGACAAGAGCATCTGACCTGATGCTGTGGTCTGACAATTATAGGCAAGATTGTCTGCCTATTCTTAGGTCCTGTCTAGGTCCTTAGGTAATTTTCAAATTTTGAATCCGCTAGATATTGCTCGCGATCTGCCAGCATTTCTAGGGCACGATGAATGCAAATGCTAAAAGCCATTGTTCTTGTGTATTTTTAGTTTGTATCTATACTTAACTAATTATCATTACTCTGCAGAAGCACAGGCACCAAGCTCCTGAGTTAGTTCACTTGGTTAAGGCATTGCATTGCGGAGCAGTAGTGACAACTATGTCACGATTTCGATCCCCGGTTGTACCAGCCGGCAGTGGTTGCCAGCTTTTTCAGAGCAGCACACAATTGGCCTTGCGGTGCAGGGGCACAAATTGGGAAGGGACTGCCGGGTTGGGATATTAAAAATAGTCACTTTGTTGTTTGCTTAATTGCCTCCTGTCGGCCAGCCGGGCGTTCGTCTGTAAGATTCTAAGCTTGCTCATGTTCGGGTATCCTCTGCCCTCTTTCTAAAATAGCAGTTTCAACCTATAAGTGTAAAAAAGCAGTAGTTGACGGGCATGTGCTTCGGAGGAGAGCTGCAAACCATCCCTCTCTCCCAAATTGGCAACATGGGGACGCAGAAGAGCAAACCTCGTACACAATTCTTGAATTGGGAATTCCAGATTTGAGTGGGATTGGAGATGCCAAATAAAAAAATTAAAAAAAAGAAACACAGGCACCATTATTGACTTTCAGCAGGCTCAATGGGATGTGTTGTGTAATTCTGCAGCAGTCACCAATTATGAATCTTCTATACCTTAACCAGCCTTTTTTGCCCCGCACCACCCGAAGGGTTGAATTTATTTCTGTGTTTGTGTTTTAACACTCTAGCGGCAAAAGTAATGGCCATACTCACCTCAAATTCTGTATAGGGATTGCCACTGACCCAGAATAGATCCCTATTGAATTCCGTACAAGTAGGTGGAAAGTATGTCTGAGGGGCAGGGTTTGTTGTGCATGGCACCACTTATTTCCCCTTGTAATGGGGTCGGCACTTTCTCGGAAGATCTTTTTATTTTAGTAATTATTCATGATCAGGTTAGTATTTTTAATAAACCCACATTTATGTTGTTGGGTGGAAAACAGCCCAACCTTTTTCCTGTTTTCTTAATTGCTACTGTAAGGGGGAAGCCAGGAGATAACATGGACATGCGACCAAAAGTGCCTGTTGCCCACTGCTCTTACCATAGTGGGGTGTAAGAAGAGGTCAGGAGAACACCACATGCGGGATCCAGAAGTGTTTATTACACACAAAACACTAAGAGTAAATTGGCAGACACGCCTGAAATAAAACACCGTGCACACGCACCAAACAAATGGGAAAACTAAGGTACACTGCCTAAGGCAGGGGGAAACAGAAATACTCACCCCAAGAGTGGATAAACTAGAAAAACAAAAACTAAACCTAAATAGACTGATGGACACACTGGGACACTTAAACAAGGGGCAGACAAGACGTGGGCGCAGCAAAATACAAGACTCGGGAATCATACAAAGGAAATACTCAGAGGGCACAAGGAGCTAAGATTTCACCATGCAGAGTCATAACACAAGGTTCCGTCTGACAGCTCTTCCCCTCTCTGCCACAAATATAGTCATGACAGGAGGCGGAGACTTGGAATGCAATATCGACTGAAAACAGAAACACATGGGATTAATAAACAATTACACGAAAACCGGTTTAACAATAATGTCTCAAGACAAGACACAGAGACCATCAATCAAGCTAGACAGTTAGATTAAGGTAATCTAAACGTGATGAGTAAAAAGCACCACAAGAGTAGCGAAGGGAAGCACAGCTTTTAATGCAGTTATCAGGGATAGCTTAGGCGGAATTTACTAAAGCCAGAAACACACGCACTCGCTAATGAATTAATTAATTGTTAATACTATGTGTGTGCCTATTTCTAGCTTAGTGAAGTTTCGTAGTTCGTATTCCCACACGAGTATTTGTGTAGCCTTTTTCGCCAGGTATGACTTTTCTCTCATTTTCTAAATTGTGTGAAACTTGTAATTGGATTAACGTTGATTTGTTTGATTTAAGCTCTTGCCTACCTGGTGAATCAACTATTGTTATTTCTTCAAACTTGCGCGGTCTCAGTGGCTCTTAACCCTTGTACATTCTTTCTAGCCACGTTACTCCGGAGACTTAGAGTTAAACTCAACCAAGGACTGACTGATCAGCAGCTTTGGGATGTGAATTGGTTTTTTTAAGTTGGAGAGACAATCATGATCTACTTACATAAAGGGTTTATGTATTGCCGGTTCTAGGATTTTAGCCTTAAGGAAACCCATGGACGAAAAGTCAGTTATCTGTTAAAATTCCCTGAAGGAACCAATGGGCATGCATAGATCTGGGTTTGCTGTATTCACGCCAAAAGATGCTGTTCCAGTGATGGCTGACTTCCAATCCTCTGGTATTACCGACGAACCTAAGCTACGGAAATAATGCTAAAACCTGGGGGCAGATATTTCAGTGACACAGGCTTGCATGTATGAGTCCGGGGGGTAATCACCCTGAGGTCCACGCAGGTTCTCCCTAAATTATAAATTCTAATTCTAAATGGAGTCAGATTTGAAACGAGAGTAAACGTTGAAATCGTTATGCTTAGTTTGCCCTAATCACTGATTATATGTGATGTTTTGTTCAGTTTCTGTGAGTGTTCCAACGTGCACCTTGGATTATTCGCAGCGCAGCATTAGGTTAGATGGTTCTGGGATTTTGGCATAACAACATTTTTGAACAGAAAATTACTGAGAATCCTTCAGGTAAGTCTCAGGCCAGGTCCAAGGTTGGACGCAAACATAAAAGATTTAATTGACATGTTCTCTTGCTTCTGGACAGTGGGAATCCATCCACATAAGCCTTCGCTCCCGGCTCCTCTGTCGTTGGTCTAGCTGCGTGGGTTTTACACTACACTGGTCTGAAATGAAGAGGCAGCAGTGTATTCCTGTATACACCTGGCCTTTGTCTCCTGCAAGACTCCAAATGGGAGCTTATAACCCACTTACCTTGAGAAAGATATAGCTAAAATACAAACAAACAAACAAATATCAAGGTTTGATAGAGACAAAGCCATTTGGAAACTTGTTGAGAAAATTGGCAACTGCCATGTACCGGACTTGGCAGTCACCTTTTAATGGACATACACGCACAATGACTTCTGTTCTTTGTTCACCTAGTTGGCTTACTTTGACAGATTTTACTTAACTTTTCCCTCACATGCTCTGCTTAGAACTCTCTCTCTCTCTCTCTGACAGGGAGAATTTCAAAAAGCCAATAAGATTTTTCAGTCAACAGAGCTGCAGTTTTGAAATACTTTCAAGATTCAAAGCCAGTGAATTGGTGGAGGCTTACTTTCCCCACTTTTGAAGCTTTAAAAAACTCCCACTTTGACAATCAAGGTTAAAATGAAGGTAGCTGAAAATCATATGTTTTAGGTGACTCACCCAAGAGTCCCTTAGTATCAATCTGCTCATTTTTCGATAAAACGCTGGCATTTTCCAGGGTTTCTTTTGGCTTAAAAGCCTGATAATGCATTTCAATTTGATTGCTTTTTTTAAGGACTGTGAAGAGTAAAAAGATTTTGTAAAAGCCCAGTCACAAATTCATTGAGAACAATCACTCAAAAAATTTCTGTTCTCAAGCCCCACTGAAAATTGGATTTTTCCTCAAAGAGCACTACACTTCCAGCCTCTGGCTTCGTTCCATGCTACTTGGTTTTTGATTTTTTTTTTTTTAAGCAAATCTTGACAGATGGAATACATAATCAAGTTGGAGCTCCCAGGACTATTTGTGAATCATTTGGAATAAAGATTTGGAGAGGGTAAAATAACAGTATACAAAAGTTAAGGTTATCAGCAGAGGACCCATTGTGTGAAGTGAGTAACAGTGATTATAGTTTCATGTTTCTGAGGCTGATAATACTTACAGTGTGACTCAAGTTGATTATGCTCGTGAAGTGACTGAGGTTTACTATACTTGTGATGTGACTACGGCTGATTATGCCGGCGATGTAACTGAGGCTAATTGCAATAGTGATGAAACTAAGGCTGATTATGCTGGTGGGGCTAATAATACTTTTGATCAGGAGCGTTTTCAGGATCAGGAAAGATCTGGGGCTAAAGAGGAAGCATCAGGGGCTGGGTGAAATACACGCGCGTCAGTGCGCATGCAAAATCTTTGGCTTGCGCGCCTCAGAATTTGACCCTATTTAATGTGCACGCGCAGAATGAAATTGATTTGTTTGTCTTTTTTAAGTGCTATGTAACCCCTTCCTGACACTGGAAGTATGATGTTAACTAGGTAACCATTTCAATTCAAACAAAACAGGATCCTGGGTACCTAGTAATATTGCACATGAAAAGCTCTCTTTTCAGTGTTGCAGTATTTATCAACTGTAACTGGTGAATAATAAGGTCAGTAGGCATACCAAACTCAGGCTTTTTTATTTTTGCAGAAAGGTGGTTGCCATAAACTTACAGTGTGATACTGCATTGTGTCTCTCCTCTCATATCTCTCTTCTCTTCTTTGGTCTGCCGCTCTTCTCCCCTCCTCTCCTCAGCCCTCTCCTCCCCATCTGAGTTTAGGGAAAAAAGCAGAAAACACCACTAATGATTCAGGACCACAGCATGAGTAACTTTAGTAGAATAAAAATCCATTGTCATAAACCTACAGTGTGATATTACATTGCATCTCTTCTCCTTTCATCTCGTCTTTCTCTCTTCTCTTCTTTGCTCTGCCCCTCTTCTCCCCTCCATCTGAATTCAGGGAAAAAAGCAGAAAATACCTGGCTAGTAATCAAGCAGGTGAACTAGTTTGTGTGCCAACTAGCATGCAAGCTAGTTTGTTATTGTCAACATTAGCTCACCTCGCAAACTTTATATTTGATTCATATAAATGCCAGCTATCCAACTAAATACTCGCAGTTCAACTCGAGCCAAAATTGATAGCGAAATAATGGCTATTTGCATATTATCTTTTGCATTACATGCACCAAAGAGCTGTTTGCTTAGTAGGCCAGGCTAGCGAACTAGCTGGCAGCATCAATGCCACACAGTTAATTCATGATGACTTGCTAATTTGACACTTGTTCAGTAGTGAAGTAGTTATGATTCACTGTATCATTCAGAAGGTGAAGACGGGACACAAATAGCTGGCTAATTGGCAAATTAGCTAAGCTGGCTATTTCGGGAACCAGTAGGACTCGAAGACGAATGCACTCAAAACAGCACGATAGTTAAAAGTCACAGATGCACTGCTGCAGCGACACATGTACGTACCCAACAGACCGTCTCCTCTGAATTTTCGCGGGCAGAAAGGACGCATCAATTCAAGTTCAAGGAAGACATTATATACAGTCCATGGAAGATACCAACACCATTGGGAATGAGGGGGGTGGAGTGGGACCGGGAGTTGGACCATGTTCTGTTCCCTGCTGTCAGGGGAGGGGGTCTCTGCGACGTTCGGGGCTTCAGGAAAAACATTCGGGGCTAAAGCCCCGAGAGCCTACAGCTAACGACGCCACTGCTTTTGATGCGACTGCGCCTGGTTATACCATTTATGATGTTACTGAGGCTGTTTCAGTGCTAAATGAGACAGCTCTCTCATAGAAAATAGATCTGCCGACTAGCCCATTTTCCTGGAGGAAAAAAGATCAAACCAAGTACATGTGATACCCCCAATTTCAAGCAAATGGCCAGTTTTAAAGAAATAATGAACAGAAAAGCCCTAATTATGTCCCTTTTCACAATCCAATTATGATTCAGTTACCTTCTAAAATTATATTGGTTGATTAAATTAGTTCAATTAAATTAAATTTAGATCTAATGTATCGAATAGAGGGCATACAAAGGAAGTGTTCACGAAGCTTAGACGAGTTTCAATTACCATTAGAATAAAAGTAGTTTTTTTCACATGTATTTACCCTTATTTTCACGGTAAATTGAGATTTCACTTCTGTTTTGGTTTAGTGAAGCACAAGAGGGTTTGTGGAGAACGTTTATGATAAAGCAGCAGTTTGTCCTTGTGCAGGGATCATATGATGCCCAGGTAGTGACATTCTCCTTTTTCTTATCAAATCTTCAGAAATTTAAATTACAAGCTGCAGAGAATGACTCGTCGTGAAGGTTCACTGAGTTATATTTAAACTGAAAAATAAGCTCCACCATGATAGGGTCCCCATCACTGCATGCATCAGCTGCCAAGGGATTAAGACCATTGCAATGAATATTTGTTCTTAGCTTTGACACAGCCCGCTCAAACGTACAGGTTTTTTTTTTATTATTATTATTTAAAAGTTGTTCTTTACTAATTAGTTCATTTCATTTTTGGGATTTTTTAACTCTAAAGAGATTAAAGAATTTGCAGAACTTTATAAACTTTTAATAGTTTGGGCCTGCATTCTCAGGGAAAAGAACACACATTATTTCCCATATTTAGATTGATTCTTAACTGCTAGCAGGACTAGATTTGTGGCAGTTCAACTGTATGCTCTGCTAGTCATTTTGTCCTTTTATTTCTGCAAGGGCAAAAAGAGAGCAGAATCAGTTGCTTCCTGTAAATGAAATAAATTAAGAAAGCAAAGCAGAAAGGTTTTGAAGCAGTCGCATTGCCATGACCTGAGAGTCTGCCAGGACTTTGTGGAAATTGAAGCTTGCTCAGACACAACGGAGTCTTATAAGATAAGAATATAATTTACGTCTGATATTTCCAGGCAGTCAAGGAAAAAATGTTAGGACAGTTGAGATATTATACAATTCTCCCTCCTGAGTCCTTGGAGTAGTCTTTTTTTATCAATTTAAATGTAAGATAAGGGAAAGCCTTAGCTGACCCACTGGATAATCATTCACTACGCAAGTGTCTAGCTAAAAGAAAAATGAACATGTCTGACCATGGACTTTCACTAGTAGTTCACAAAACTGGAGTTCTTCCAAATTTGAAATTGGACAGCATTATTTCCGCCCACCCTTAGACAGGTGCATTGTTCATCTTCTATTCAAGGGAAAAGTAATATAAATACTCCTAAACTGTGGTTGCCATCCACACATAACAGCCCATTCATTCTGGCAACGGAAGCACAATGAAAGCCCAGAAAAATAAAATCAACAGTTAATTACAAAATAGAGCAGAGGTACCGTGCCGCTCCGGACACATTTCAATATGGCATTTATTTGTACCGCAGGATAGTTTTACTGAAACAGATCAGGTTACAAACTATGCTTAAAGGTACAAAAGCAGTGGACTCAAACCCGTGTCTGTTGGTTAACAAACCTTGTTCACCTTAATCAATATACAAGTATGTACTTCTTGCTGCCTCACTTCGTCATTGTTCTTGTTACTTTACCTAAAATTCAATTTTGATGGGAAGTTTGTGGCGCCGAGGGTCGAACACTAAGCTTAGCACTTTGAGAGAAAGAAATTGCTTTAGAAGCACCTTACACTCTAGTAATGATCCTACAAATGCGCATGTGTGCGGGATGCTTCAGTGAGCTTCATGAATGCCTGCATATGACAAAGACTGAAGTCTCATTTCCTCTAAATGCACCTCATTGTCCACAACCCTCCTCAACACTGAACACTGCCTCATCTTGCCACCCTGCATTTGAGTTCTCCAGTGCTTTGCTGAGATTGCAGTGTTTGTCTTTCGTTTGTATAACTTTATTAGTTACTACTTACCAGACCAGTTGATATGCTGTCTGCTGAGCACAGCACTTTCTGTACTTTACAGCCTGTTAGGACAATACTTTCTCGAGAAAGAGATTCTGTCCTTCGATCTCTGATCTATACACTTGTGCTCTTGTAATAATTCATTCTAGTTAGTCTGAGAAACAGAACCGAATGTAATCAAATACTTTACTTTTATGGCAGTCCCTCCAGACCGGCAGATTTCAATAACACAGATACCACACAGGATAGCAAATGGGTAAGAATGTTTCAGCACCAGGGCAGTCAGAAAATGTTCCCTCTGTTAGCACTGTTGCTTCATTCCAGGGTTTGAATACCAAATTGGGTTTGAGGTTTAAACTTACATGATCCTCCCGGGTGCATTAGTTCCTCTGCTGGACTATGTTTTGTCCCACAGTCCAGCAACAAATTCAAACAATCAGTATTAAGCCAAAGAGATCCTACGGACTCTTTGGCTTTTCTCATAATATTGCCATTGCTGACAAATCTTGACAACTATACCCAATTCAATTTTTGGGCATTAGTTCAAATCGGCAGTTCTAGAAAACACTGTGTGGCATGCTTAGTGAAAGTTCCAGTTAAGCTCTAGCAAAGACAGCCTGAGTCAACCTCTGACTATGTCACAAATTTGGGTCCACAACTAAATAGTTTAACCACAAAACGCAATAAATACCACTTTCAAAATGTTTGAACCACAACTGCGAGAAGATCATCATTGGGGGGGGCTGATAGAAATGCCAAATTTAGCCTTTAGCAACACACTATATATCCCTTAAATTACTTTTTTTTCTTTTAATATTTACTTCTTTCAGACATCGGACATTTCCAAGCACAGAAAAACCGTGGCACTCCGAGGCCTTCCTTTGTTACTGAGAGACTATGGAGCAAAGAAGATTCTAAGAGAATGCTTGGTAAGTACGTTAAAGGAACACAACATCACTAGCTACACATACATTTTTGCTCTCATGTTAGAATTCAATTTTGCTTGTTTTGGTGCTCAATGGAACACTGATGCAGAAGCTGACTACATAAAAGGTGTGAAGATGGCCATCGTGACTGTGGTTGAAGATGATGTAGGGGCTTCCGCTTCCTCACCTCACATGGAAGATGATGCCATCATACTAGAAGAGATTGTGGTAATGCACAACATCTGTGATTTGCCAAATGCATTTGCACTTTTTTTTGGCCTCTTGTATGCTCTCAATTTTCAGTTCCCCAAAGGGTTGAAATATACATGTGAGGTGATTCAGAAAGTTTTCTTTGGACTTGGTGGCGATTGCTCAGCAAGAGTTCAGTCTTTCAAAAATAAACTCTGGCAGTAAACAAAATGCTTACACACTGTTTAATGGTAGAGTTTCACAGAAACTTCTGAAAGTTTAAAGATGTGTCAACATGTGTCAAATTATGTTCATTTTTGCTGCAATACCTGTTTGACAGCCACATGTACCATTTGCTGTGAGAGTTACAAACCGGTGGGAATCCTTAAGCATAGTTTATGGCACTCTTTGAATTATTTTTTGTTTACATTTGCAAGAAACTTTTCAAAGCTTGAAAATTATCATTTTTGCTCTGTATGCAATAGTTATTCATTTAACATTTGCTATGGATGTTAAACCAGCTGAACATTCCAAGTGCTGTTTCGGGTACCTTGAATATTTTGTGTTTTTCAAATAGTCTGTCTGAATGACTTGTGATTTTTTTTTTAAAGAAACTTTTGAGAGTTTGAATGTTTATTTCTGCTGTGCAATCAATGCCTTTTCATTTAGCATTTGCTATCTGTTACAAACCAGCAGAGGAACCTTTAAGCGCTATTTGTGGTACTTTTGACTGTTCTGTATTTTTCAAATGGTCTGTCTGAATGACCTTTTTTTAATTATTCCTTTTTGACAACATTATTTTGCTGCATAATATTCAAAATATGCAAACAAGTCTTTTTCTTCTCTTTAAGAATATTGAAACCGAAAATTTTCAATGGTGTGTGAATAAAACCCAGATTATTTGGGCAAAAAATATTGATTTTGTTGTGTTGGTGTCCAAGCTGACGTGTGAATAACTTAAGTGTTATTTTAAAGTAAGATACATTCAGCAAATGCAAAACGTTAAGAATAAAAGTGTATCGCCTCAGATGAGCACTAAATGCAACACAAATTTTTAAGCCATACAAACCTCCATTTGCAATGACTTGAAAAACGCGTTTTGACATTACACCAAATTAGAATATTAAGTTCAGGGAACTTAAAAATCCATTGCAGTAGCTGTATTTGATGTGTTTGGTCAACTTGTGGTATAGCTTAAGGTAAACTCAAGAGTCTGAGTTATTTGATAGATAAGTTCAGTTTACTCAGAAATCTAGGTGCAGAATGTTGACCTTTTTATTTTAGTTGTCGCCACTGCAGATTTTTTACAGTGCAGAATCTTTCACTGCCAACAGGCTCCACTTGTTTAGCGACTCTTGTTTTAGGCTCATTAAAAATATGTACGTCATTTCTATACTGCAAGCTTTCTGGAAAAAAGATTCACTTATTAATTTGTTGAGGTTGCAATTTTCATCAGAGAACATAGTTTTCTCCCTACTGACTGAGTTTTTGGCTACATTCACCAACAGATTTGCAAAAAAGACAGTGTACTACACATGGAAGAGTATTAGGAATAATCGCAGGAACATGGAAATGTTTATGTCAATGATATTGACTGGCGTTTATTTCAAAATTGCACTTCTGCATATATTTTGTGTTTCACCAAATAATCACAAATAGTACATTTTTTAAACAAAATTCATAATTCTTAGATTTACGTGCATCATGGTCTAGTGTCTTCAATTGTTTAGCAAAGCATATTTACAAATTCAAAAGCTCTTCTATGCTTATTTTCTCCATGACAAAAATCTGTATTTTTCTAAAATGGCTTCAAATTGATATATTGCATTTTCGATTAATCTCTTCAACTAGCCAATATGATTTTTGCTACAACCTTTGTCTATTAAACAACATACGCCGCCCAGGGCAAGGGATGACGTGGAATACAAATGCTAATGATGTAAACAGAAAAGTCTGCTTCCCTGATACGAAGATGAAACACACAAGTTTTTTTTTTGGTTTTTCTTCCTGATCATTTTCAAATGTTCACACTCACAGCCGGAGGGTGGCACTGATAGACAATGCACACAATGACAACAGAAGAGGTGCAAGATTGTACAATTTAATTTATAGTCATGACATGCTAAGTAGATGAATAACACATTCTGAAATGCAGAAAATGTGAAATCTCATAGTGTGACAAATACTGCAATCAAGATTTCAGGTGGCCCATCTTTTACGATGTGACATGGAATGATCTTGCAGGATTGCTTTTGCCGCATACGCTAAAGATGGTTTAGATTGCCTTGTCCGGTTTATATTCCTGCTTCTCCCTTAATGTGTGCAATTCTGACCAAGGATTAGTGGGTCAGATGATGGATAGTTACACTACAGGCCAAAAGCTTGGAAGCAAGATCAAATTTGTACAAAAGAAATCATAGTTTCATTGGCATACTTTGCAACTAAATAAACATGATTATTATATAAAAAGTCACTTATCAGAGAACATTTTTACTTAAATTATCAGACCCATATTACCAGGCTTATGGTCCTAGTGCCCGCCGGATTGCATCCGGTCCATGACATGAAGTGAATAATTCCAAATGTGATTTGTTCTTTTTTACATTTTCACTGAAGTTGTGACTCTTGAAAATCTTCTCAACCCAAAAACTAAGCCCCTCCTTTCTTTTGATAACATTTATTCAGCAATGGTCTGGTAAAATCAATGTATACAGTACCTAAAGGTAAATAGAAGAAAATGGTGCAAATCAATGAAAGAAAAGTCTAATCAGGCAGTAAATACATCCCAAAATCCAAAGATTTCACTCTGGTTTTTAGGAAAAGGCACTGTGAACAGAAACTTGAAGTTGCTTCCAAATTTTTGACCTGTATTGGCCTTGCATCCAAACTTCTGGCCTGTAGTGTATGTCAACGTACAAATATCATTTCAAAAGTCCTGTTCTAAACTTTGAAACAAGTGAGAAACACAATATACATCCATCTTTCCCTCATGATCTAATCTGTATTGAATGGGGGGATCTGGAACCTATCCCCACATGCATTGACAAATAAGTAATCACTTATGCTGCATAAATTACCAATTAATTGTCAGAAAATTATAACATTTCAAAAACACAGCTACTGTATATTAGTTTTACAACAACATCTCATGCCCCAGAATAGCAAAAGCAGACATATTATCTTTTGCACTTGTGGTGACACTAAAGAGTTACTGAGAGTCTACTAGCTGCCGGTATACACCATTACATTTATGGAGACAAAAGGGCCAAATGTTCATCTCTTCAGATAAATGTTGAGAGCAGCTCTTTCCTGAGTGCACTTCCTGTACAGTGATCCCATCTCTGTGTGTAATAAAAAAGCGTAAATGGGTGGCCTGTTTGCTCAGCAAAACATCAGAGCCATGCACACGCATACACAATCACTTGCCAGTATGCAAACACATTTCTCCTTCTATTTGTAGCCACATGCACTCAGGACTGTGCACTTGCATGCATTTTCGCACACATGCACACGTACAGGCATGGATGTGGACACACAAAAACTTGCACAAAACAGACGCACATATGCACACACACAATGCCAACATGTTCACCCATATACATACATTTCAGCAATAATGAAACAATCACATGGGCACTGATTCCACAACATACAGTATTGCACTGTTGAATGCGGAGTCCATGCAATACATTGCAATCTTCTACAGAGTGGGAAGTCACCTAATATGGTTTCTAATTGCTGATGGCTGTGACTGTTTGTCTTCAATGTACTAATTTATATCTATTTTTTTAAATTTGGTTAAAATGTAATTAATTTGAATTCTATTCATCTAAATTTTTGCTAATTATTGCATGTATTTCCACTTTATGATCAGATATTAATTAAATCTTGCACTGAAGGTTATAGCTTTTTTCAGTTTTTGTTTATTGGTTTCCAGCAAGATGCAGCATGTACAATCCCAAGATGATTTTGTGATTTGCAGTTTTGCTGTTTTGACTGTCACCCACCCAAGTCGTTATAATAGTGCAACTACCTGTCAATGATTTCCTCACAAATTATTTTGCTGTACTCTGTAGTCTGAACTGCTCTTTGCCATCGAAATGAAGTATGTGGCGCAATGTAGTGTCATTACATTACATTTTTACATTACTGGAAAAATGAAATTACCAGGGGGGTCCTAAATTGAGTTGCGACCTAACGTACTTTGTGATAGTAGGCTGTTCGTCATAATACAGAAAGAGGCCAAAATTAAATCACAATACAAGAGCTTCTAACACATTGACACTGCCTGACATTTGTTTTATAAAAAAACATTCAATAAGGCATGAGCTTTGACCGATGAGAGGAGTAACCTGATTTACGCTCACGTCAGCGATATTGCCGACTACTCTGTCCTCTTCCACAGGCTACTTTCCCGACGAATTTACAAGTTTTTATTCGAGTTTTGACGTTTTTTATCTTGATAACGCTTTTCAGTTTGACGATTGACGTATTGAAACATTACTCTAAGCCGCACTGTGATTGCGCAAGAACAATTTCAACATCCAATAACATTGCGCCTGTCAAATGAACTCCAATAATTCTACTTCCATCCTCTTTGCATAATACTGTTGTATTTTCTGAAAATATTGAAATTTCTTTTCCGAAGCTGGTCGAAACATGCCGCCCTTAAAGAAGAAGGGGGCGTCTGACAGGCAAACATTGCTGATATCCTTGGTAAAGAAAGATAATTTTAACGTTAAAAATTGAGGAGATTTAATTCTGAACACCTCTATATTCATTTAGAACACTAGCCTTTACCATATTGATTCCGCATTGTTAGCCACTCATTGTTAGGACACTCAAAGCCACTATTCGATCATTTCATGTATTTAATTACCAGCTGTTTCGACAAAAGTCTTCAGGGTATTGAATCGATTCACAGTGTCCCGAAAACCTGTGTCGAAACCATGGTAAATGAATAGGTTATATTATTAATGCATTGTGGCGGCGATTGTGCTTATGGGTTTTCCCACATCTACTCCGTAACCAAGCATGGATTCATTCATTTGCGAAGACTGAGCAGTATGTCTACCGACAGGTAAATTTGTTCGTAGCTTGCATTCCTGTTCATTTCATCAAAAAAAGTTATAATGCATTTTTCTTAATGAGGGCATTAACTGACAATTGTCTGTTGAATATTCTGAATCCTGTAGCTCGTGAGATGGCACATATGTAGCTGGGCGAAAGCTGTAGCCTAATATGCAGTTTTGCACCAATGTTCTCAGTTCGATACGCTCAAGATGTTTTGCATTTTAAATAGGCTAATTTTTAACCTTTGAGGACATTTTGAGTATTGGAGTGCCATCTTAAAAATAAATGATACTGCCAAGAAAATGCTGAAATGAGTGCTGTAATTCATGGTAAATTTTTTGGGATTAATAAATTGTCTGGATTAATGCCATCCTTACAAGATTGCGTGTAGAGTATTATGTTCGTTGTTAGTGTCACTTATTGGTGATCTTTTTTCCCATGAGTTATAATATCTTAATCATTATAGGCTTATGTAGCTGTCTTGATTATTCAATTAAAACAAACTATTCAAGTGTTACTCAGGCGATCTTTTGCTGTAACCAGTTGAGCGCAATGATGCAAAAAAAAAAAAAGTATGCTCCAAACCTCTGACGGTTTACAGACCACAGAAGATCCGTCAAAAAACCAGGGGTGTTCAGGTTGAAGAAGTTAACTCTTGTTAAATTAAATGCACAATTTGCCCCTTGTTTAATGATGTCGATGTAGAGTGGGGTGAGGTCCAAATCTGAAATCAGCGAATGTACCATCAATACTCACTCATGTCACATATATTTTGTGCACAATGATGCGACATGTGAATGCGACAATTAACATATTTCAAATTTAGTAAAACCAGTTTATCAGCTTATATTTGCATTATTCATGGGACATATGAAAAACTTACTTTTTCAGCAGTGCTGACACCAACCCACCAACCAACCCAACCCATGCAAAAAATACATTTCCAGAACTTGAGGCCGTTATGAATAGTGAAGGCAATGATATACTTGGGATTACAGAGACATGGTTTAGTGAATATAATGAAGAAGGTTATAAGCTCTTTATGAAGGATAGATGCAATAGGCGAGGAAGGGGTGTAGCACTCTACTGTATGTGAATGAAAACATATATGTGCAGGAAATTCCTGAAATTCAACATTCCTTGCCTTGCGAAGATATCAGGGTCAGGCTCATTGGCAAACATGAGACAGCATACTCCTATGTTTAAACCTATCGACCACCAGCTTTGGACAGTACAGTCATAGAAATGCTCTTTAAGAGGATTACGAAAGCTTGTAGAGGAGGAGGGACTATTATTATGGGAGACTTAAATTATCCTGGTATCGAATGGGAAATGGTGAAAGGACAGGGTAGGGGGAAGAAGAATTTCTAGATGTTATAAATGATAATTTTTTCTGCAGTATGTCAATAAACCTACATGAGAAGAGGCAATTTTAGACTTAGTGCTCTGTAATCACCCAGCTAGAATTAGCAATGTTGAGATACTGGAGCCACTTGGGACAATTGATCGCTCAACTGTTAATTTTGAGGTTTCAGGGAAAGTTAAAGAGGTGTCTTCAAAAACAAAAATTTTCAATTTTAGGTGAGCAAACTTTGACAGGATGCCCTCATATCTAAGTGAAATAAAATGGGAGATACTCCTGGACTGTGAGTCTGCAAATGAGATGTGGGAAATATTTAAGGGGGTTTTACTTGATTCACAATGCAAAGTCATTCCAAAGGTGTCCAAAAGTAAGCTGAAAAAGCAGAATCCTCAGTGGATGACCACAAGCATTCGTAGGATTTTGAGGGAAAAGAGGAATCTCTATAAGATATACATAAAGGATCACAATGAGAACACTAAGGCTGAATACTGTAAAATGCGGGCTGTGGTCAAAAAGAGCTGAGGAATGCTAGAAGACTGTATGAAAGACATATTGCAGAGGGGTAAAGAACTAACCCAAAGCGCTTCTTTCAGTACTGTAGCAGAAAAAGGAAAGTCAAAGAGCATGTTAAGCACATAAAGAATAAAATTGGATCGCTGCTATATGATAGAAGGAAATTGCGGATACCTTTAACAGTTACTTTGTTGAGAATTTTACCTCAGAGCGGGTCTTTATTTGACCAGAGGACATGTCCAATGCTCAAGATTATTTAGTGTAAATTGAGGTAAGGGATAACAAAGTATTAGACAAGTTGCATAAACTAAAGGCAGATAAGGCGGCGGATCCTGATGGCTTATATCTGAGAGTGCTCAGGGAAGTTAGTGAGATCATCTTTAAGACGCTATCCGCCATCTTCAGACGGTCTTTAGAAACTGGAGAAATACCAAATGATTGGAAACAGGGCAACATAATACCAGTACATAAGAAAGGGGACCGTCCTGAACCGGGAAATTACAGGCCAGTCAGTTTAACTTGCATTGCGTGCAAAATATTGGAATCTATCAAATCAGATGAGCTGGACTTATTAATTGAACATAACAATATCTTGAGGGATAGCCAACATAGTTTCCGTAAGGAAAGGTCAAGCCTGACAAACCTTCTGGAATTTTTTGAGGCCACCAAGACTTATAACCAGAGCAGGGCTTATGACATCATATATTTGAATTTTCAGAAAGCATTTGACACAGTATCTCATAAGAGAATAATTTTTAAAATGAGGAGGTATTCTGAAGTGGATTCAAAACTGGTTGCAGGACAGAACACAAAAAGTGGTGGTTGTCAAGGAACGATTTGAGTCCCGGGACGATCTGAGTCAGGACATACAGCGCATGCGCAAAAACGTTGCCTATGTTTTAAGCGTCATTACGGCAACATTGCTAAGACAAATGACAGTTGTTTGTTCTGTTATGGCCCCAATTTGTTATTACATTTACACACAACAGCAACAGCAACAGCAAGGGATGACAGACACAGTTTTAAAAACTTAAACACATTTAATTTCTAACAAAGACAATAACTAAACTACTGACCAAGATTGAATAGGAAAAAAAAAAGAAATATTTACAGTCCCTTTTTGTGGGGTGGCTTGGTGATGTCCTGGATAAGGAAAAATAATGCTCTAATACAGGCAAAAATCCACAAAAGAAACTTCACAGGTCCTGAACAGAAATGACAGGTCTGGTCACACGTATCCTTCTTCTTGCAATTTCTCCTACTGCTTTACTGTCTCAATTCTTTTCCTTATATACTCTTTTGCAGACCCCACCCACATTTAGACCTCTTTTTTTAATTTTCGGGGACTTGCCCCAGACATGTCCAGGACATGTCTAAACATAGCTCCAGTCTGAGCTGAATAAAAAAAAAAAGGTAAATACTGCCATCCAGTGGCTTATATTCACATTACACCTCCATTCCAAAAGGGAAAAATTTTGACTCATAAAGGCAAAATTTTTCTTTTCAATACAAAATGGTTAAGTGAACACTTGTCTATATATACATATCATACAATATTCAAATAAACACATGATATATATATACATATTCAAACACGGGATAAGCAATCAGCAATTACATTGTCCGTACTCTTTACATGCTTAATTTCCAAGTCAAACTCCTGTAAAATCAAACTCCAATTCAACAATCTCCGATTCTTGTTTTTCATCTTACTCAAAAACATTAACGGATTGTGGTCAGTGTACATAATCATTGGCTTTTGCCCTGTACAAACATAAACATCAAAGTGTTGTAATGAAAGGACCAGAGCTAACAGTTCCTTCTCTATCGTGGAATAGTTCCTTTGGTGGTGATTGAACTTCCTGGAGACGTATGCCACGGGATGCTCAATGTCATCAGAGTCACTTCTCTGTAGGAGCACAGATCCACAAGCTTGGTCGCTAGCATCGACCGCGATGGAGAACGGTTTGTTGAAGTCAGGAGATTTGAGCACGGGGAAGTGACACAGCAGAGACTTCAGGCGATCGAAGGCTCTCTGGCATGCATCATCCCAAGTGAACTTTACGCCTTTCTTCAGTTGGTTAGTTAGACTGAGAGCAATCTCAGCAAAGTTCTTGCAGAACTTGCGGTAGTACCCGATCATTCCAAGGAAGCGGCGCAAAGCTTTTTTGTTGTCAGGAACGGGAAAGTCCATGATGGCTTAGACTTTAGCATTTATGGGTGCCACCTTACCCTGGCCTATGACGTAGCCAAGATAGGTGACAGTAGCACAACCAAAGTCACTCTTGTTCAGGTTAACAGTCAGGTTAGCCTGGGTCAGGCGCTGGAACAACATCTCTACATCTTTAAGATGTTCTTCCCAGGAGTCACTCCGTGTGATCAGGTCATCGATGTATGCACCCATGTGTGGCAATCTGGCGATTGTAGACTGTATCATCCTTTGGAATGTGGCTGGGGCATTTTTCATGGCAAAGGGTAGGACTTCATACTGGTACAATCCAGATGGTGTGGCAAAAGCAGACATGCTCTTGGCCCTCACAGTTAAAGGCACACACTAATAACCCGTCAATAAATCAATCTTGGTCAGAAACTTTGCTTGCCCTACTCTATCAATACAATCATCAATCCTAGGTATTGGAAACACATCAGTTCTAGTTACAGCATTGACTTTGCGATAATCTGTACAGAATCTAGTACTTCCATCAGGTTTTGGAACTAACACACAGGGTGAACTCCAATTTGAGTTGGAGGGTCTGATAATATCATGTTCTAACATGTACTCAACCTCTTTCTCAGCAATCTTTCTCTTTTCAGGATTCATCCGGTACGGATGCTGTTTTATTGGTTTGGCATCACCAACATCTACATCATGAGAGGCTATAGAAACTCTTTTTGGAACATCAGGAAAACGATCCTCATATTTCTTGATCATCCTCTCAAACTGATCTTTCTGTGAGGGTTCTAAGTGCTGGAGTTTTACATCAAGATTTTGCAACACTTCAGAATTTGACAATTTACATGAAAGAACTTCAGCTTTAATTCTAGGTTCATCATCTTGAAACTCCCCCTCATCTTCACAAATCTCGGCCATTGGAGAATCTGAAGTGACAGCTGCAACCCTAGCATTTCTGTCATGATAAGGCTTCAGCATGTTAATGTGACAAAATTGTTTTGGTTTTCTCCTATCTGGAGTCTTCACAATGTAATTGAGATCATTGAGTTCTGTCAGAATTTCATAAGGACCATGAAATCTAGCCTGCAATGGATTGGACTGCAAGGGAAACAACACAAGGACCTTTTCTCCTAGTTTAAACTCACGGCTTCTAGCCTTATGATCATACCAAGTTTTCATTTTTCCCTGACTTGATTTCAAGTTCTCTTTGGCAAGGTCACAAGCTGCACGCAATCTTTCCTTGAACTTGCTAACATAGTCTAACAGACTGATATGCGGCTTTTTCTCTTGCCATTGTTCACTCAATAATAGCAAAGGTCCTCTCACTTCATGACCAAACACTAGCTCAAGTGGACTGAATCCAGTAGACTCCTGCACTGCTTCTCTAGCTGCAAACAACAGCAAATGAACCCCTTCATCCCAGTCTTTCTCATGGTCATAACAGTAAGTCCTCATCATTGTCTTGAGAGTGGAATGAAACCGCTCTAAGGCACCCTGACTTTCTGGATGATAGGCACTAGAAAGAATCTGCTTTGCACCTAGTTCATACACAACCTGCTGAAACAATCCTGAAGTGAAATTGCTACCTTGGTCTGACTGAATTTCCCTGGGAAGACCAAACAATGTGAAGAACTTTATCAAAGCCTTCGAGATTGCAGTTGCCTTGATGTTACGTAGAGGTATGGCTTCGGGGAATCTGGTAGATGCACACATGATTGTCAACAAGTACTGATTTCCAGATCTAGTCTTGGGTAATGGACCAACACAATCAACAATGACCTTAGAGAATGGCTCCCCAAATGCTGGGATAGGCTGCAATGGAGCTACAGGTGGGTCTAACTGGTGTTTTCCAACTACCTGACAAGTGTGACAGGTTTTGCAAAAGTTGGAAACGTCTTTCTGCAGCCCAGGCCAAAAGAAGTGTTTCATGATCTTATCAACAGTCTTGTTAACACCAAGATGACCTCCTAAACGTAAACTATGAGCCATTGTTAAGATCTCATTCCTGTAGACCTTCGGAACAACAATTTGCCTGACCACTGCCCAATCTGCATTGGCAGGGATATCAGGAGGGCGCCACTTCCGCATCAACACACCATCCTTGAGATAATACCCAACTGGAACTGCGTCTATTTCTTTATCAGGAAGGGCCCTCCTCTTTAGTACACAAATTTCAGGATCATTAGTTTGCTCCTCAATCAACCGCTTTCTGGACAGAGACAAGTCTCCAGACACATCAGAATCACCAGACCCATCCGGCTGGCTGAATAGAGAACTGATAAAAGTATCTGATAAGTCCTCAAACAGAGAAACCATAGTAGGCCAATCAGAGTCATGAGGCGAACCACCTGAGTCCTGACTATTCAATGTGCTGGACGGCACCACAACATCTTCTTCTTGAGCCTTCTTGGCCATAGCACGAGTCACTGCGCAAGAAGGATACAGAGATGGGTCCTCATCCCCATCTTCAGTGCTCGGCTGTGAAGTAAGATGTACAGGGGGAACTACTTTGCCCCCAGCCAGGTCATTGCCTAGCAACAGAGAAACACCCTTTATAGGTAGACTTGACATAAGTCCCACCTTTACCTGTCCTGTAACTAAATCTGACTTCAAGAATATAGAGCGCAGGGGTACAGATACAGTCCTCCCTTCAATACCTTGTACAAGTATGAAATCCCCTGAAGCGGTCTCATCACGTAACTCCAAGGAGTCCATCAACAAAAGTGACTGAGAAGCTCCGGTATCCCTTAAGATATATATGGGGACAGGAGTAGTATGCTCATTCAGAGCCACAAATCCCTCTGACACAAATGGAAGAAATTCCTCCCTCACAAAGTCAGCTGTATTAGGCTTTTTAGCCCCACAAGAAGCAGGCAATTTAGCAGATCGGTTATCTACTACAGGGGTTTTTAACCTTGTTTTCACAAAGGCATTTGGTTTGGTATCCTTTTCTTTTTCTTTCTTAGCTTTAAGGAACCAACAGTTAGTTGTAACATGACCAGATTTCTTGAAAACTAGACCACTTTTGTCACTGTCAGCTTTCACACTTTGATCAGACCTGTTACTGGATTTCTGAGCACCATCACCAGATTTGTCTTTGTCTTTGGGTGAGGAATCTTGGGTATCACCATAACCCTTTATCTGAAATTGGGACCATCTATTATTACTGCTAGACTGAAATTTGGACTTCTGTGTGAGAACATATTCATCTGCAAATTTGGCAGCTGATTGCAAATTCAGTGCTTGCTTCTCATTAAGGTAGGTCTTAACATCATCTTTAACACAGTTCTTGAATTCTTCAACTAACACCATTTCTTTTAGTGAGCTGAAATCATCCTTGACCTCCATAGAAGTACACCAGCGCTCAAAGCAAACCTGCTTTTCATTAGCAAATTCAACATAAGTCTGACTTTCAGATTTCTTCAGACCTCTGAATTTCTGTCGATAAGCCTCTGGAACCAACTCATAAGCTCTCAAAATAACCTTTTTGACAACCTCATAATCAGAGGAATCATCTGCAGACAAAGCCGAATAGGCTTGTTGAGCTTTACCCTTGAGGACAGTTTGCAACATCAGAGGCCAGTGTTCCTTTGGCCACTGGCAACTCTTTGCTACCTTTTCAAAACACTGGCAATAGTTGTCAACATCCTTTTCCGAAAATGGAGGCACCAGTTTTACCTCCTGACTGGCACAAAATTTATTTTTAGTTTCAATTTTAATTTTTAGTTGCTCCATTTGGAGTCTTTCTTCTCTATCGAATTTCTCTAATTCAAAATCTCTCTGTCTCTGTCTCTCTCTTTCTGCTCTTTCCTCTTTCTCTCTCTCAAATTCTCTGTTTTTCTTTTTCTTCCCTCTCAAATTCTCTTTGTTTCTCTTTTTCCTCCCTTTCTTTTTCTCTTTCCTCCCTTTCAATCTCTAGCATTTTTAATTTAAGTTCCATTTCTATATTTGGATTTTCCACTGGAAACTGTTCCAGATCTCCTGGTGCAAACACATTTTCATCAATGTAATATTCAACTATCTCTCTAGCCAGTCTTGCTTTTCGCATGGCTGGTTTTACCTCTGTCAGCTCCAAATGTCAGCATATTTCCAACAGTTCTGTCTTTTTAAAAGACTTCAAAACCCCTACGGTTGGTGATGCCAAGAAATCATCCATTGCTGTTGTCAATATATATGTATTCAATTAAAAAAATCAATTTTACAATTTGAAATGTTAGATTTTCAATAAATAACTCACAAAATGGTCTATCCCGGACCTTGAGCCCCCAATTTGTTATGGCCCCAATTTGTTATTACATTTACACACAACAGCAACAGCAACAGCAAGGGATGACAGACACAGTTTTAAAAACTTAAACACATTTAATTTCTAACAAAGACAATAACTAAACTACTGACCAAGATTGAATAGGAAAAAAAAAGAAATATTTACAGTCCCTTTTTGTGGGGTGGCTTGGTGATGTCCTGGATAAGGAAAAATAATGCTCTAATACGGGCAAAAATCCACAAAAGAAACTTCACAGGTCCTGAACAGAAATGACAGGTCTGGTCACACATATCCTTCTTCTTGCAATTTCTCCTGCTGCTTTACTGTCTCAATTCTTTTCCTTATATACTCTTTTGCAGACCCCACCCACATTTAGACCTCTTTTTTTTAATTTTCGGGGACTTGCCCCAGACATGTCCAGGACATGTCTAAACATAGCTCCAGTCTGAGCTGAATAAAAAAAAAAAGGTAAATACTGCCATCCAGTGGCCTATATTCACATTACAGTTCCCAGACAATTTGAGTCCTAGCAACCCCGAAAATATAGAAACTTTACCTTCAAGAGGTCTCCATTGGATTTGATCGAGTCGTGGTCATTTTAAAAGCTGTATGTTCCAAGGTTTTCTGTAATAAAAGAGTTATAGATACAGACTCTATACATCATTTCACTGGGAGTTTTTCATCTATTGACATCACTTTTTCTAGAACCCAAGTCGTCCCCATTGATTTGTCTTTGCATGTTGCCGTAGTGACGCTTAAAACATAGGCAACGTTTTTGCGCATGCTCTGTGCGTCCAGACTCAGATCTTCCCGGGACTCAAATCGTCCCTTGACACTGGTCAGTGGTGTCTCATCTGAGCTAGGTATGGTGGGGAGTGGCATACCCCAAGGATCAGTGTTGGGGCCCCTGCTGTTCCACATCTACATTAATGACCTTGATAGGAATATTGGAAGCAGATAAATTTAGTTAATTTTAGTTAAATTTAGTTAAATTTGCAGATGATACTAAATTGGGAGGTTTGGCGAATAGTTTAGAGTCCAGGAAAGTGATTCAGCATGATTTGGATAGAATCCAGAATTGGGCAGAAATGTGGCAAATAAAATTTAATGTAGCGAAATGTAGTTGTACATGTAGGTAATAAAAACAGATGAGATTACTTCATGGGAGGTTTATTACTTTACAGAGGCTCGAGAGAAAGTTCAGAGAAGAGCCACAAAGCTAATTCTGGGTATAAAAGATGAAAGCTATGAGAAAAGGCTAAAGATCCTTAATCTCTTTGGTCTTTGGAAAAGGAAATTAAGTGAATTATTTAGGATTCCTTCAACCAAGTGTTGTTAGTAGAACTCAGGGTCACAAATGGAAGCTGACCAAAGGTAAATTTAGCACTGATATTCAGAAATATTTCTTCACCCAAAGAATAATTTCCATGTGGAGCAGCTTGCCTGACCATATTGTTGAGGCAGAGACCTTGGGAGTTTTCAAGAGCAGGCTTGACTTAAAGCAAGATACCATTAAGCCATTGAGTATCTAAAGTGATATATTCATAATAGCATAAAGAAACTGGGGAGCCTAGTTGGGCTGAATGGCCTGTTCTCGCCATTCATGTTATGTTATGTTATGACTATATTGCGCACGTGCAACAAGTGTCAGCTCAATAGACAATTAGCCTTATTAGCCTTGTACTCGCCTGGAAAAAAATTACGTACCCAGCTCTGCCTCTTTTGCCTAGTAACGTGCAATACACATGCTATTGGTTTAGAATTACATCAGTTTTTTCAGCCTCTAAACAGCGTTTAATGTGACAGGATAAATGATTACACATTGAAAACTCAGCTCACGTTAAAAAAAAAAAAAAAAAAGCCCGATGGGTACAACGGACAACATTAAGCCCTGAAACCTCATTTCATGAAGTACTTCCGTCTGAACAAATCAGACCTGCAAAATTCTGCAGTAAAAGTAAAAAAAAAAAGAAAAAAAAAGCAGAGAAGCGTCCACCCAGCTTAAAGCCTTTGAGAATGCCAATTAACTTCAACTTCAACTTTAGCTTGGCCTTCAGGGTCTGCCAGTATTATTGTGATAGTTGGCTGAAGGCACTGGAGGAGAAAGGCCTCTTCCACAACTGCCTGAGCATTCAAATTAGAGAAAGGAATACCAGATCTCACCACAAAGGCACACACACACACACACGTATGCACGCACAAAAACAAGCACAGATGCACACAAGGGGCAACGAAAGAGAATATCAGTGCAGGGTAATTGAGTATGTGGAAAAAGTTTGGATGCTGGGTAAAATGTTATTTAAAACAGAATGAAATGATTTGCAAATCATATGAACTCAATATTTAATTGAAAATTGTATTAAGACAACACATCAGATGTTTAAATTGAAATTTTATCTTTTTCTAAATACCTGCTTATTATGAATTTGTTGCCAGTAACAAGTTTCACAAAACTAGGGATGGGGGCGTTTTTACTTCGGTGTTGCATCAGCTCTTCTCTTAACTACACTCTGAAAGTGTTTTGGTACTTAGGGAACCAACTGCTATAATTTTAAAAGAAAAATGGTACCCATTCTTCTGTGATGTAGGATTTCAGCTGCTCACCACTTAGTGGCCTTTTTTGTCATATGTTTCATTTTATAATGGGCCAAATACACTGCCCGTCCAATAAAAAAAAGTTGCACACTGTAATATTTTGTTGGGACACTTTAAGCTTTCATCACGGCACACATTCCTCATGTTTTTATTTTACAATTTTATGCAATGATAAAACATTGCACCTTGGCATATGCTCCAAGGTCAAGGTCACAAGGTCAAAAGTCATGACCCCATCTGAAATGACTTCTCACAAGCAATGCATATGCCAAGTATCAAAGTCCTATCATGAGCCGATCAAAAGTTATAGCCATGTTAAAGTGCGGACAGACAGACGGACAGGTGAAAAACTATATGCCCCCGTAAACGAAATTCTTATATAAAATTTAAAATATTGAAAGCAAAACAAAGTTATATATATTTATATATAAAAGATATATATTTGTCTTTTTCTTTGCATAATTATTGCCGTTGTGAAATTACAAACCCAAAACCAGTGAAGTTGGCTCGTTGTGAAAATCGTAAATAAAAACAGAATACAATGATTTGCAAATCCTTTTCAACAATCCTATATTCAATTGAATACACTGCAAAGACAAGATTTTTAATGTTCAAACTGAGAAACTTTATTTATTTTTTTGCAAATAATCATTAACTTAGAATTTAAAGGCAGCAACACAATGCAAAAAAGTTGTCGCAGGGGCCTTTTTACCACTGTTACATCGCCTTTCCTTTAAACGACTGAGGAGACCAATTTTTAAAGCTTTTCAGGTGGAACTCTTTCCCATTCTTGCTTGATGTACAGCTTAAGTTGTTCAACAGTCCAGGTCTCCGTTGTCGTATTTTACGCATCATAATGCGCCACATGTTTTCAATGGGAGACAGGTCTGGACTACAGGCAGGCCAGTCTAGTATCCACACTCTTTTACTACGGAGCCATGCTGTTATAACACGTGCAGAATGTGGCTAGGCATTGTCTTGTTGAAATAAGCACGGGCGTCCATGAAAAAGACGTTGCTTGGATGGCAACATATGTTGCCCCAAAACCTGTATGTACCTCTCAGCATTAATGGTGCCTTCACATATGTGTAAGTTGCCTATGCCTTGGGCACTAATACACCCCCATACCATCACAGATGCTGGCTTTTGAACTTTGCGCCTATAACAGTCCGGATGGTTCTTTTCCTCTTTGGTCCGGAGAACACGACGTCCACAGTTTCCAAAAACAATTTGAAATGTGGACTCGTCAGACCACAGAACACTTTTCCACTTTGCATCAGTTCATCTTAGATGAGCTTGAGCCCAGCGAAGCCGGCGGCGTTTCTGGCTGCTGTTGATAAATGGCTTTCGCTTTGCATTGTAGAGTTTTAACTTGCACTTGCAGCTGTAGCGACGAACTGAAGTTACTGACAGTGGTTTTCTGAAGTGTTCCTGAGCCCATGTGGTGATGTCCTTTACAGACTGATGTCGGTTTTTGATGCAGTACCGCCTGAGGGATCGAAGGTCACGGGCATTCAATGTTGGTTTTCGGCCTTGTCGCTTACGTGCAGTGATTTCTCCAGATTCTCTGAACCTTTTGACGATATTACCGACCGTAGATGTTGAAATCCCTAAATTTCTTGCAATAGCTCTTTGAGGAATGTTGTTTTTGAACTGTTCGACAATCAGCTCACGCATTTGTTCACTCAGTGGTGACCCTCGCCCCACTCTTGTTTGTGAATGACTGAGCATTTCAGCGAAGCTGCTTTTATACCCAATCAAGGCACGCACCTGTTCCCAATTAGCCCGTTCACCTGTGGGATGTTCCAAATTAGTGTTTGATGAGCATTCCTCAACTCTCTCGGTCTATTTTGCCACTTGTGCCAGCTTTTTTGAAACATGTTGCTGGCATCAAATTCCAAATGAGCTAATATTTGCAAAAAATTACAAAGTTTACCTGTTCGAACATTAAGTAACTTTTTTTGCAGTGTATTCAATTGAATTTAGGTTGAAAAAGATTTGCAAAACATTGTATTCTGTTTTTTTTTACGATTTACACAACGTGCCAACTTCACTGGTTTTGGGTTTTGTAATTGATATTTCCATGAAAGAAAATCTGAACATGATAGAAATATCTAAAAAAAATATGATAAAGAAACAAATAATTTGTTGTACAGCATAAAATTTATCCATAAGCTGCCCAAAACAAAAATATCTTAAGCCTGAAAATTATGAAAATTCCTCTCATGTCTGATTTCATGTGGAGCAGCATTAAATAGTTTACGTGCTGCAACAGCAAAGGCCCTGTCACCAAGGGTACTCTTGGTTCTTGCATTAAAAGATTTAAGAAAGACATCACTATCTCTACAGAGGAGTATGCATTAGGTTGCATTACCTCAACTAGGCTACATATGTGATGGTTCAGCAGTCCCTCCCCCTCTGGCTATCTTCGCCTCCACTTTAAAGAGCCCCACCACGTGTGACCTTCTGTAGGCATCATACTTGCTTTGGCTGTAGACTGGCTTTTGACCAAGTTCGGGGCCATCGCGCAAAATTCAATATTCGTATGGCCATCTGGTGTCAATTTCGGGGCAGTGTGACGCCTGGTTAAACTGTACACAATTGAGAGAATACAACACAGGAGTAATATGAGACAATGTAGGAATAGCAATTACTAGTTGTACTGCTGCCTCCTGTACACATTGTAACTTGCTAATTGACTTTCCAGGCAAACCATAAATAAGGCTATTACAAAAATCTCTTACTTGAAATAAAGGCATGTATTAAAATTTTAGTCAAGTCCATTGAAATATACAATTCACCTGATGTTATGGAGATAATAAAAATGTATATTCGCATGCATTATTGATATGTGGAAGTAAACTCGTATGACAATGAAAATAAGTTCTTAAGTTCCCAGCAGCTGAAACAGGATTCATTCCTATATTCCCCCCCCCCAAGATACTGAGTCAATTTGAACTTTCTTGAGCTTTTGTTTAGTTCCAATGATTACAAATTCTTTATGGCCATCATTCAGCTTCATTTTGTCCTTGATCATCCAGGCTCATACAGCCCTTGTGCACTTCTCCATTGCAGCAACACTGTCTCACTTGCACCGTAGTCCGGCTTGAATGACAGATAAAGCTGCGTGTCGTGAGCTCATGCATGCGCGGGCAGCAAGTGACCTTTCATAGCCCCAAACAACTTACTAGCTTACAAGGTGAAGAGTAGGGGTCCCAGAAAAGAACCTTGGGGTATGCCAGATGATAGCTGGAACCTGTCTGAAAGACCATGAGGTAGGTAATAACAGTCCAAGACCAAGTGTCCCTCTCGCAGCTGTAAATCTATTCTCAAGGACTGGACACAAGTCTGATGCAATTGGGTTTATTGTAAGTAGCTCAAAGTGAAATACAAAAACCCAGGCTGGTCTGCGCAAACCAAGAAGCATTCATTCTTCAACAATCACCCAACACAAACAGTCAATCTATTGTCTGAACCCTTGTATTTATTGGCCTTTTGGAATGTCCCTTTTGGTGGGATTAAATGCGACTCTTTCTACCTTATCAAACATTGATAATTTCTGATTGGTACATTGTCAGACAGCAAAACTCCACCCTCAGTTACAAGCTTGCCATTATATAATAGTGTAAATTAATTTTAGGCCTCCAGGGACACTTGAGTACCGTATCTGATCCTCCCAAACCTAGAATTCACTTGGAGGTCAGGTTCATGGATTTTTTCTGAACACTGGAGTACGTGTGCTCAAATAATGGGACCCCCTGTTGTTTGACTACCGATATGGTCATTCTGGAAAACTTGCTCATTTAGCTGGCCTTGAGCGGCCTGCTAGAGTTTTGCTTTTCAGGGTTTCTTAGCAGATATATGAGTTTTTGCTTACCAGCTGCATACTCTCTCTCAGTAATTTTACAGGGCCCTATGAATCTAGCTGAGTTCTCTCTGTTGAATTGTGATTATGGTCATACTTTTAATTTTGGAAATTTCAGGATATTTTTACCACCAGAACCATTACCAAATGCCACTCACTATGAACGGTTTGACAAATAGGATGAGAACCATTCTAGCACCTAACCTATGATTCCAAACTATGTCTCCAGGCAGCAGAAAAGGATACCACGATCGGCCGTGTCGAATGCCACACTGAGATCAAGCAATATAAGTGGGGTCACATGTTAGCAGTCCGTACTCAAAGAATGTCATTATGCACTTTTAAAAATGTCGTCTCTGTGCTTTATCTCATCCTGTAAGGAGTTTGGGAAAGAGATCTTGTGTTCGTAAATGATCTTATGTCAGTTTGCAGACCGCTTAATCCGCCAGTTTAGAAATAAACAGCAAGTTACTGATCAGACGCGAGCTGCTAAATGACGTGTCGAGTCATGCTTTCTCTAGAAGTGGCTTTACTAATGCCCCCTTCCACTCCTTGGGGAAATATCCATTAACCAAGGAGGAGTTGATAAGGTGAGTGATGACTGGGAATAGTTCATCCAAGCCATCGATAAGCATTGGTGTGGGCATTGGCTCCATTGCATAGTACTTTTCATGATGAAAGTCCGAACTTCATTTTCGCCGAGCTTCCAAAACGTAGTAAAGGCCACATCCTTATATGTCGGCAATTTAGTATCATCAGCCACCAAAGCATATGAAGACTGGTTCAGAACCATAGCATCGACTTCAAGTCTAATTATCGAAATCTGCATATACGCATGAGGAACTGACCAATATCATATAAGTCTTTTTTCAAATCACAGTACTACTGTTATAAAAGCATCAATTGAATGCCTACAGTCAGAAATTTGCATTTTCTATCCCTGTTGGTAATCCAAAAATCCTCACTACTGGAGCTACTGTAGATCTAGACAAATATGGATGGACGTTCAAGCCTGCTACCCTCAGGGACAGACTATGATTGACCGCATGATCAATGACTGTGTCAGGCACAAATGTTCTCGATCTTTTTTAATGTTTTCTTCCACTGTCTATGGCTGCATTTATTTTCCTCATTAAAGCTAAAGAAAGCAAATCCCAATCCAAAGATAATCACATTTGTAAGTATGATAAGAGGATACAAACAAACAAACAAAAAAAAAAAACCCTTGGTCTTCTGCTGAAATGACAGCCAGGTGTTTCAACAGTACATATTCAGCAGTAATAGTAGAAAAATCTCCTCAGTGACAACTGCATTTATATTTTCCCTGTCATGCACATCTCAATGCGAGTATGACCACTTCCACACCAGCCTGCAAACAAAAAGACCGTTTGTCAGTCAAAATGAAGCATATTTCCATCTTCAGTGATCTGAATTTTGATAGGTTTTGACATGAAAGTCCACTGGTTTAAAAAGAGTATCTATAACCCTGATTCCGAAATTGTTGGTACAAAGTGTAAATTGTGAATAAAATGAAAACACATTGGCCCTCATTTATCAACCAAAAAAATGGGTGTACGCCAAAACTGCCACAAGGATCGACATTTATCTATCAGAACGTGAGCAAACGGTCAGCAAAAATCTCATGCCAGGTCTGACCAGGTGTACGCAAATTTGAAACCAGTGAACAACATGCAGGAACGAGTGCAGCTGTCAAAATGAGTAATGAACCATATGCAGCGATGCAGACGTCATGCTGTTGTTGCTCTTATAAGTAAAATTAATAAATAGTCAAAATAGATTAATTGGCTAAATAAATAAATTAATTAATTAAATAATTAATTAATTAAATACATTAGACACCTGTGTTGAGAAATTAATTACATTTATATTTTGAGACACGGCTAACAATTACAATCAATTTGATTAAGCGCAATGCGCAGCTTGGCAGATATGCAGTGTGGTAGCCTATGTCAGATGCCCATCCAGTCAGATATGTACTGAACAACAAAAGAAACACAAGTTAGCCTAATTAAAGGCAGACTGGAAAATAAGTTAATTATTTTAGAAAATCAAATTTATTATTAGCGTGTGCACATTTACACTTGTTACATTAAACTTTTCTTTACTTTGCGGTCACTTCGACTGAGTAACCATAAGAGTACATTAAATAACTAGCAAGCTTGCGTTACTTTTGTTGCTCAGTATATAGATGCCTACGGACACTTTGAACATGATCACATTTTGACAATGGCAGATCTTCTATTGTTTGAGGAATAAGCTTCTGTCCGAAGTGAGAGGAACTTTCGGCTCAGAGATCTCCTCCGTGAAAGTGACGAGTGGCTGGTCGTTTTGCGTGGCAACCAAAAAAAAAAAAATTCATGGAGTAACACTGATAAAAGTACAATGAAGAGTGATCTCTGCACACTGTATTTTATCAATTATCATGTAGCTCCAATCGAGACAGTGGGGACTCATGCATGTCCCTACCGCCTCGCATTCCCACGATGGAGGGGGAGCCTACCAGTGCTGCCATACGCTCCTGGAACGGTGACAGCTGTCTGGTTGGCCTCCACTGGTCTGTGCACTGCTGCGCCTGAGCGCAACAACCCGTTTTTTGGAAGCGATCTTAAAATCGGACCACTTTTTGAACCTACGTGTAAAGCATTTGGATTGTCAATAATGTAGGCAATTTAACACAAAATATTGTGGATCTATAAATTGAATTTATTAAGGCCAATGTTATTCGCACTTTTACGTGTGGCCAATGCTGATTTTTTTTCTTGACCACACTTGTAAGTGCGCCAGTTGATGATCATTCCACTGCCGCTTAGAAAGTGCTGCTTAAAATAAGTTTGGCCAAGATAGAATTTTTTGCTTTGGACACACTAAAAATATGTTTGGGCAATGAGAAATGTGCATCTTGGCCACACTCATAAGCGCGTCTAACACGAATTTTGATGAATTTTTATGCTTGAACACACTTGACTAAGTGCGAATAGTCACTTCAATTTATTAATGAACTAAATCAAACGTCTGCAGCACTCAGGTTTTCCACCTCAACAGTGTTTACCGCAGCAGCAATAGTTTTCCAAACTGCAGCCTTCTGTGCTCCCTTTATGCCACTCTGAAGACTTCCAAATAAAATCATTTTTTTTTTCTCAATCTACCATCGGCCTCCTGATAAAACCTCGTATCTTCAAAATGATAAACTTTACAGGAGAGCAAAAGAAAAAAAAAGTTTAATTTTGCATGTAAGAATGCAGGTGAGCTGTGTTCGGGTAGGATGACTATATTTCCACCAAGAATGTATCCAATCAATGAAATTTAGTATTTTGCAATGTTTATGTTATTATCGCGGACATACGAGTTTTTGTTTCTTATCAAATTGTAGATACGAGGTTTTTCAGCAGACCGACAATATTTCCTCCTCAGTGAAGTTCTTTCCTCTTTGCCCTCTTTCGAGAGTCCATGCCATAAAGTGGGCTGGACTACGCCTCCTGGAGCATGAATTTATTGGGGCGTGACATGTAAATTACGATGGTTTCTGCCGCCAGATTTATCAACGCCATGCCAGTTCGACACCGAAATCAGCGACGTACACACTTTTAGTAAATCAGACATGACACCTGGCGAACACTGATATTTACGCCAGAATGTACACCAGATCCTACGCAAGTTTGATAAATGAGGGCCACTGACTTTCAACTCACACCAGGCAGCATTTTATTCACAACAGAACAGAGATAACATAGCAAATGTTGAAACTGAGAAATTTTACAGTTTTACCCGCAAAATGAGCTCATTTCAAATTTGATGGCTGCTACAGGTTTCCAAAAAGTTGGGTCAGGGGCCTGTTTACCATGATGTAGCATTATATCTTCTTTTTAACACAGAGTGGAGGCGTCTAGACATTGAGGAGACAAGTTTCCTAAGTTCAGCCATTGGAATTTGATCCCACTCTTGTTCAATACAGGGTTCCTGCTGCTGGAGAGTTTTAGGTCTTCTTTGACAGACTTTTTCGTTTAATAATGCACCAAATGTTCTCAGTCGGTGAAAGATCAGGACTGCAGGCAGGCCAGTTCAGCACACGGACTCTTCTACTACAAAGCCAAGATGTTGTTATAGTTGCAATATGTGGTTTTGCATTGTCCTGCTGAAATACACAAGGCCTTCCCTGGAGTAGTTATCGACTGGAGGGGAGCATATGTTGCTCTAAAACCTTTATATACCCTTCAGCATTCATGGTGCTTTTTAAAGCATGCAAGTGTCCCACACCATATGCACTAATGTATACCATCAGAGATGCTGGCTTTTGAACTGAACGCTGATAACAGGACGGGTGATCTTTGGACACGATGATTTCCAATAAGAATGTCAAATTTAGACTCGTCTGACCACAGGACACTTTGCCACTTTGCTACAGTTCATTTTAAATGAGCCTTGGCCCACAGAACACGGCGGTGGGTCATGCTCAACAATGGCGTCCTTTTTGCATGATGGAGTTTTAGTTGGCATCTGTGGATGGCGCGGCGGACTGTGTTTACAGACAGTGGTTTCTTGGTAGTATTCCTGGGCCCATTTAGTAATGTCATCGACAGAATCATGTCAGTGAGTGATGCAGTGGCATCTGAGGACCCAAAAATCACGGGCATCCAGTAAAGGTCTTCGGCCGTGTCCTTTGCGCAGAGAGATTTTTCCAGTTTTCTGAATCTTTGGATAAAGTTATGCACTGTCGATGATGAGACCTTCAAAGCCTTTGCAATTTGATGTTGAGAAACATTGTTTTTAAAGTATTCCACATTTTTTTTATGCAAGCCTTCACAGGTTGGAGAGCCTCTGGCCATCTTTACTTCTGAGAGACTCAGCCTCTCAAAGACATCCCTTTTTTAGCCAATCATTTTACACACCAGGTGCCAATTAACTTAATTACTTGTTAAATGATCTTTCAGCTGATCCTCTTATATATTAATTGCTTTTTCAGCCCCTTTTTTTGCCTGTGTCCCCACTTTTTTGAGACCTGTTGCAGCCAGAAAATTTGAAATAAGCTCATTTTATGGATAAAAATGTTACATTTCTAAGTTTCAACATTTGAAATGTTATTTATGTTTGGTTCATGTGATCTGAAAGTCATTGCATTTTGATTTTATTCACAACTTACACTTCGTCCCAACTATTTCGGAATTGGGGTTGTATATGTCTGCAGAATGTTCTGCAGTTTTACAGAATTTTGCTGGCGGTGAACACTGACTGTAAGAGGTATCCATGAATTTTGGAAGAGGTAGTGATTTAATGCCTGTTGTATCAAAGCAATGCAAAAAAAAAAAAAATGCAGTTTAGTTTGCATAGTTTATTTCAGTTCTACTGATATGGCGAATGCATTAAGTGTTTTGAAAAAGTGGGACATGGAATAGAGACCCTGGAAAAAACCCCGCAAATTATCCTACGCGGCTGTCGAAATGCTGCCATTTTGTAAAATAGAGAAATTACAAACAGGGTTGGGCGCTGAGTGTTTATATGAAATCCAGAGTGCCAAAACTACAAGGAAATTAAACTTGCCAGGTAACTGTCCACAATCAGATGTTAAGTGACAACCGTGAAAACATTCATGTCACAGTATAAAAGGATCTGACAGCTTTTTTTGCAGGGATTTATTAAAAGAAATGCTTAATGGGTATTTTATCCCGATGGGAAAATCCAGGCACCCTTGAACATCTGTTTCTGAAGCATGGCCACTGTTGTCATTTTGGACTCAGCTTTGCGTGTCATCAGTGCAGGTTTTTGGCAAGCCCTTCCCTGCTGCGCCAGTTAATTATTCTTCAGCAGAGAACACCTACCTCACTCCTGAACAGTCTTGGACCATTTCATAAGGGGGAGGGAGGGTTGAGAGTTTATTACACGCTGTGTCAGAACACCGAGGCAAACTGAACTAAATCAGCTGGCACGTGTCCCTGTCGTTGAAGAGGTTTTGATGGAACAACTGGCAGGTCACTGAGCCAACATGACAAGATGTCTCTGGCCTATGCTGACTGCCTCTCTGCTCAGCAAAGATATTTTGTGTGATGTGGGGGTCACTGAGAACTTCAAGCATTAAAGAAAGAGGTGTGCATATGTGCTCATGACAGACAGCTGAGAGGGGTGGATTTGGCAAACTATGTGATTTTTTTTTTTTTGCAGGAAGGTTAGATGTTGAAATGGACTGAATCTATGTTCCTGATAAATATGGCACTTAATGTTCCCAGAACCCAATTTCATAAGCGAAATTTTTATTCCAGCCAGTGCTAAGAGTGTACTGGACAAGCAGCGTCCAATACAAAGCTATTTATTCTTTAAATTTATTAGCAAGATTATGTGTTCCTCTGTCCAAAGAGAACACACTGTTCACTTTCTTTAAAATTAGGCTAAAACTCATATTTTCCTTTATTTGTGCTTGAAATTTTGAATGTATTGTCTGGATATTACCATTTCCCCTGCTGTTTGTAATAAAAAAGCCTTGGTTTTCTGATCTCAGCACCTTCTGGGATAAGCACAAAATAGGCTCATGAGCAAACAAACAACAACAAAAAAAGCAATTTACTGTTGCAGACTACTGTGAATTACAACAACAGTGAAAAAAGCCTAATGTTATACCATAAAACCATAGGGGGCTAAGTTCATTGTGTTTGCAGTCTGCTGGTAAAGGCAGCTGATTGAGGCTACCTGCCATGATAAATTTGGTGTCATTTTTATCTCATTTTACACGTCCCTAAGATTTTGTGAGCTTGTTGTTTGGTCCCAGGACATCTGTTCTTTTGCCATTTACATTGCGAGTTTCTCTCGAAAGACCACCATTCTTTCCCTTGGGGGTGTCCATGCAGACTCTGAATAAATTCCATCCAAATAAATTATGCGTCAACTTGGCTGCACCCGTGATGCTGACACAATCAGGACAGCCATCCACTGACCGCACAACCCCACCATTCATTGCCCTCCTTCCAAATGGTGAACTGAGTAAAACTCCATCCAGGCTCGTACCACAAAGCCCTGACTATGATTCACAAGTAAGGTACAATATTCTCCCATAACTGCAGTACGCTGGTATTGTGTGGTTACAGGCACTATTTGGAGGTAGGCCGATCATTGGGAGGAGATAGAACAAGCTACCCCGCTTTCCTTAGGAGGAGATTGAGTCGAGGACAAAGATCTTGCCCTCATGACAGGTATTCTGAGTTGATTGCAACCCATAGCTTCAGGGCGAAGCAACTGATTATTACTGGAGACAGGCAGAAGGAGGAGGTAAGCCATCAAAAGGGTGCATACCAGCATTTAATTCACAAGCCCATTTCCATGGCCCCAATGGCAGCCATGGGATCTGAAACTTAGACTGGTTTGTCAGAGATTAACCCTAATTGGGCTAGTTTCTGACTGGCTAATGTGCTAAACTACATTCAAAGATATGAATGTATGAAAAAAAAAATGCCCCATTAGTTCCCTACACCTCAAATCTGTACAATATTTTGTGGACTAATTTCAGTCAGAAGTCCTGAAATTGTGGACATTCAATGTGTCCAAATATGCTTGCATCAAGTTCACATGAGAAACAAAATTCAGACAAACTTTAAATATCTCTATTATTCAGTTTTATTATGTGACATTATAGTAAACCTAGAGAGCTAACATTCCTTGATATGCATTGTATAACGACATCTACTGTCACATTTAGTCTAGCATCAAACAAGAGCAAGTTTATGTTGTCCCGTACTGTGATCTGCCATGCAAGCAGGTGACATTTTTGGTTTTCACATTTGGCACGACATTCTGCACATTAATGATGTGCAATGTTGCACTATGATTTTCATTTGTAAGACACATTTCTAATCGCTGAATTCAGTATGGCCAACAGTATGGGACAACGGATAGCTTTTGGACAGAGCAATGCGAAAGAATGCAAAGTTATTACTGGATTTTTAATGGGGGTACGTAAATAAACTTTATATGAATCTTACAGAATTATCATATCAATAAGTTCACCATGGATTTTCTTCAACTAAAAGTTTTGTAATCATGTATCTGTGCTGGCAAGGCCGATGTCTGTGTGTGTGTGTGTGTGTGTGTGTGTGTGTGTGTGTGTGTGTGTATATGTACACGTTTTTCTCCAACATTTCTCAACGGATTTTCACCAAATTTGCTGTGAATATCCACTTGGACACCAGGAAGGACTTGACTTCACCCGATTTTTGAAAAACAGTCATGCACGCAAAAAAATGGCAATTTCACTCTAGGTAGCGTGTAAACTTATATAACCTGATGCGCGTAGCAATATCCGGTTGCACCGCTAGGAGCCGCAGTGTCCTTACGAGCCTGCGTTGACGTAACCTGCGAGCAGGCTACTGCTTGCGATGGGGCCAAGGGAGTGTTAAGACAGCCTGCATGAAAGCCAGGGTTTTCACAGGGCACCGAGTTCGTCCACGAATGCAGCATTCTGATTACTCGAACTTGACAGCTCCCAAATTCAAATTTAACAGTTCAACACTCGCAGGGCTGGCATTACAAATGAAAATTCGGGGGCAATTATTCACAAAAATTAGTCCTCCCTTATGTTTTACTACTCAAGAATAATCAAGTGGCAATTGAAGACACGGCTTCTCTCCCTCGTGCGATCTAAAAGCAACAAAACAATGGGCTACAAAGCGGGTAGCAGCTAGTACCATATATTTCCCACTGGCTGTCCATTTCCATTTGCTTAGCAAGTTTTTAGTGCACAAATTCCATATTAATATTCCATGGATTATAATTCACTTTTTCTGTTTTCACTGTTAATTTTTAGTTCGTAGGCAGTCTATGGGCTCTATCTTCCACTCGGCGAAGAGTGGCACTTAGCACAATGCGAGTGTTTTCGCTACTTTATAACCAGCGTAGGTTTCGTTTTCCTGTCCAAAACCCAGTTTGCTTAATAGCAAATGTTCTTGCACTGAACTAAGTGCCCATAGATGTGGAGGTCTTAACCTGAAGTTTGGTTAGGCGTATTGATGGGATGTTGCTATCTTACGGCAGCAGAAAGCCACTTATTCAAAAATTTTTTTCTATGCAAATATTTGGCCAAAATGCTTTCTCCTTATGTCTGACTTGGTCTCAGTCACAGCCAAGATGAAAATACTGAACTACCAGCACAAATGTTAGAGATACCGTTGGTCCTTCTGTTGTGAGCTTCATGCACTAAGGGGTCTATTCTCCCATGTGCGTTAGTCAAAAAAAGCGAGCTACGTGCTTTTCAGCCTACTTGTATTCTCCACTCGACTTAACTCTGCTCGTTACGTGCCCCGAAGGCAGTTAAGCACTTGGGGTGGAGCAAGGCCAAAATTTTGGCGTTTCTCTGGCAAAAAACACTTACGTGAATTTTCCCCCGGCTTACGCGATTTTTCTGTTAAGTACTTTTGAGGGCTGTATTAAGTTGAAGTGCCAACATTAGGCAAAATAGAATATTGTGTTTGTGGGTTTCAGGCCGAATTTTAACATTATTTTATTTAACGTGGTAAAGGTTGAGATATTCAATATTCGATTGTTCATCCTTATTTCTAAATTACATTTCTCATAACCATAATAAATTATCAAACGAAATCATCACATAATATTACACAACAGCCTGCTGTCCAATTACAAACGCATGGCTGTTAATTAATACGAGTATACATAAGACCATCATTCTACCATGCCCTCAAAATCTAAAACCAAAATGCCAGTCCTGCATTTGCTTGCACTCATGCGTGATTGGGAAAGAGTAAGAGGTGCGTGCCAAGCTCGAGAGACGACCACGCATATATCGGCTTTGTTTGGACATCCTAGGACTAACAAACACAGAGTGCATCCAGCGCTTTCGTCTGGACCGTGAGGCAATCATCTGTCTTTGCCAACTTCTGGATGAACAGCTATCCAGCCCCTGCAATCATCCACGAAACATACCAGTGGTCATCAAGGTCACAACTGCGCTGTCAATCCTGGCATCTGGGTTGTTCCAGAGAGTGGCTGGTGATGTCATGCGCATATCACAGGCATCTGTGTCAAGTTGGTTGACACTATGCTGCTCCAAATCAGCCACTTCATAAAGTTCCCTGAAACACTTGCTGAAAGACGGAGAGTAAAGGGGTGTTCTACTGGGTCGCCAGGTTCCCCAGTGTTGTGGGAGCCATTGATTGCACTCACGTTGCAATTAGAACCCCTTCCACTAATGAGAATATGTACAGAGACCGTAGACGTCGGCACAGAATTAATCATCCGGTTGTATGCGATCATAATACACGCATATTAAGCATCTGTGCCAAATTCCCTGGCTCGGCCCATGACGCCTATGTACTGCGCAACTGCTTAAAATGCCAAAAAATACAATCAGTATTTGAAACCATATTAAGCTTGTTTGCAGTATCGATCACAGTGATACTTTGAGTATAGGCAAATAAAAATGACTGTTTTATGTATCCCTCCCTCATCCGTATCCACTCCAAGTTCTTCTCCATGCACTTCCACTGCAGAAAGAGTGGATGCCACCTCCTCCCTCAGGGCAGTGAAATGCACAGGGGATGATGGTTGCCCATCACCTGTTGCGTGTACACTGCAGAGAGCCTAGCTTTTACAGCACCCCACAGATCTCTCCATTTATGCTTTAAATTGGGGTGACTGCGCTTACATCTCCCCGACGAAGCCACATCCAGAACGATTTGCAGGTTTCTTCCTCATATCAGGCTTCAGTGACCCCTTGCCATACAACACCTTGTGGTGCCTCTAAACTGATTTAACAAATACCCCTAACTCCTCATCTGTGAAATTTGGTTTTCGGCTTCGGCTCGACGTCACCATCATTGCCTTCATGTTCAATTAACAAATCTGACTGCCCTATATCTTTGTGATAATCTAAAAAGTTATGATATTCTTAATATCGGGAGATTGGAGGAGATAGATTTTCTAATTGAGGATATCTGAATTAACTAACCCGTGTCTTTGTCAATATATTTGTTAATTTTTATTTTTATAACCATTGATAATACTGTGAATTTTAATGTGTGAATAAAGATATTATTAAATACTCTAGATTGAGCCCCACCCTCGTCAATGCCAAAGCACTACCCATTTGTTAATCAATTTTAGCCAATAAAGAATAGCCTACATGGGAAGAATCATTATCAGTAAATGGGATAATTGATTATAATAAAGTACTATAGGAACACATGCAAGTGAATGTGCCGCTCAAATCATATGGGACATAATAGGCTACGGATATAGAATTGTGTGATTGTTAAGGCGGTTTCGGGGTGGGCGGATGACCACGTGCAGGGTAAGAATCCTTTGTTTGTTAAAGCGTTGCCATGTCCTTTAGTTGCAAACCTGACATCAGAATAGTTTGAGATTTCAAGTGCGCAGTTTCTAAATGAGATCATATAAAGTGTCTTTGATTGTTATTTTTGTGGGACTAGAATGTTCTCTTTATATGTCTTTTTCCCTGTCTTCCACGGAACCAGCTAAAGTCCCAACCTGGCTCTTTCAACCTGCCACCTAATCATCCCCTGATCTAATTGGCTGTGCAATCCCTCCTCTCCATCCCCACCTCTACCCCCAGGGCTCCCTTGAAAAAGAGATTTCAATCTCAACGGGACTTCCCTGGTTAAATAAAAGATTATTATTATTTTTTTTTTATTTAAAAAACCAACAGGCTGTTGTAGGAGGGGCACATTTTCTCTGATTGCACTGGTGCTCAATTCTTTTTTTTTGTTATTTCATTATCGCAACAATTTGTTCATTTGCATAGCTTCAGTGTCATGGTGGCAAGAATAATAATTCAAAAAGATGTCTGCATTACTTCTTGTAATTGGCACAGACATACATAGGCCAACTATTGCTGTGGCAAATCGTCGGCCTCCTGATAGAAATTTTTATCTTGTTTAAATGATAAACTTCACAGAAAATAAAAAAAATAAACAACATAAATTGACAAATATAATTTTGGAGATACGAGGTTTTATCAGCAGGCCAACGATATTCAAATTTAAAGTCTTGCGTTTTCCATGGACTACAACTGCATTTCCATGGTTAATCAGAAAATCTTTGTTCCATGTTTTCCTGATAGCCATAATCAATGAGCTTGGTACACAGTCTGCCTCTCTTTCGGGTTAGTCACACCTCTTCCCATAAAAAAATCAATGATCAAGAACATAGTTATGGATAATTTTGTTTTTGCCAGTGGCCGTTCTAGAACCGGGAATTGGATTGGAGGGGCGCAGACATGTCCCTTTGACATTTAGTCCTGGCTAGTTCTCAACCATTTTCCTTCACTGACATGTTTTCAAATAATCGTAATTGGCAACTGAAGAAACGGTTTCTCTCCATATGCGATGGAACAGCGATGAAATCATCAAGACGATAGCTGAAAAACGCCTAGGCCAAATTCTCTCATTTTCTGCTGGTATGTTGGAGGTGGTTAGAGGAAAATGTCTATCGATTTTTTTCCCGCTGCGATAATCAGTATGGCCGCCACAGCAGGGCAAGCACAAGGCTGAGGGGTCCTGACTGCTACTGTGCGGTATTTTTTCTGCTACTGTTTCCCATATTTGTGGTCACTTGCTTTTTGTCAGTGGCTTTTACAAACCCTCTCGTGTTGTGTCTGGGCCTCCGTCCCAGTGGTTGTTTTGTGCGAACAAAAGGGATAGAATTTCTTTTATATTTTGCCATTTTTTACACATATGAAATAAAAAATTTCAGGTGAAAACATAAGCCTTTTTAGTAATAGTTTATATTTGATTAATGCATTGCACATTTTGACAAGAAAGAAAATGGCAAGTATATTGTGGTATTGCATACTGGATAAAAAGATACTGGATATATAAAAAAATATATGGATAAAAAGTTGTACTTCCCAAATCTGATTGTCCCCCCACAGTCAGAGCAGTCTTGAACCGGGCCTGTCTAAAACTGAAGTTAAGCAGTTTTAATCGTTAATTGATTTAATCATTTCCTGGAGTTTTGTTTTTACGAGAGACAACTAAATGATGCAAACATCGGTCATATAACTGTGCGCTCAATGTTTCATGAGTGGGACACCCATAGCCCCTGTTAACCAGCACTGCTCAGTGTTTTGCGTGGGTATTAGCAAAGTTTGTTCCTGAGACAGCAAAATCAACAGCAATACTGGATTTAGCCTAGATTATTAACAGCAATAAAATCACTTTGAGTTTCTTTGGTAATAGTTTTGCATTTAGTCTTTGTGTTTACGGTCATGTTTCAGAGGTAAGAAAAACAGCTGCATTTCGCTCTGTGATTCTATGGGATGGAATTTTGCCCAAACACGATCAAAGCGTTTTTGCAACTTCGCCTTCCATCCATCCATCCATTTTCTATACCCGCTTATTCCTCACTAGGGTCACGGGGCGAGCTGGAGCCTATCCCAGCTGGCTACGGGCAAAGGCAGGGACCCACCCTGAACAGCTTGCCAATCCATCGCAGGGCGCACACACCATTCACTCTCACACTCATACCTATGGGCAATTTAGTGTCTCCAATTAGCCTGATATGCATGTCTTTGGACTGCGGGAGGCAACCGGAGTACTCGGAGAAAACCCACGCAACACGGGGAGAACATGCAAACTCCACACAGGAAGGCCCCAGGCCGGATTCGAACCCACAACCTTCTTGCTGTGAGGCAGCAACGCTAACCACTGAAATTTGACAGACTCTTAAATAGTATGAATTACTCCCATTTGCGATTTGTTCTGATCATCAATTATGGGGCCTGTAAAGTCTGGAAAGTGGTTCTAGTCATTAGTGTCCCATTCAGCTAATACAAAGTAAGGATGCCATCACATTCATCCCTCTTGTAGTGAGCCCATGTCAAGGTCGCAAGAAGCCCACTACAGAACTTCATCGAAGTGCATGTAAGAAGAGACATGTGCAGGTAAGTTAGATCTATGTATAACAAGGGACAGGGAGTTGGCCATAGATCATATGACAGCGCATAATCTGTAGTCATATTGATATACCGAATATATTGGAAGCAAAAACATGTTTCGCATTATATCATCATACATGAAAACTTGACAAATGCTCCAACATGATACTTTGTTATGATGAGGTTTTCCCTCATTGTCCTGATTGTCTGAGGCTGGTATATCATGACACTATGCATGTCCAATTCCGATAATTTGCTATTTTTTTTTCCATTTAGATGATGACAGATGAGTTACCTTCTTTCTCATAGGGTTGTCCTTTTCCATAGTGCAGCGATAGATGCAAGACAAAGGACAAAAGCTGTTGGAACTAGATCTTTTTGCTTGCTTTTTTTGCATATCCCGTTTTGTTTTTGCTGGTATGATGCCACATGGTCATGTGTTTGCATCGCTCATTAACTTTCGGAACTGGCACCAGCGCGTTTTGGACAGCTTATTTTACAGGCCCATAAAATCTTTTACGGATTTAAAGACCAGACTTTGTTTTTATGTCTCAATAATCCATCCTGAAAAGAGCACTGATCCAGCAAAACCTAATGGCCAGAGTGACCAGCTCCACGTCCTCAAGGTCACCCTTGATGACTACGCCCCACATCTAAGAGGGGGGGTACTACCACACCTGCCTCTGCTTTTGGTCATGCTACAGTTTCTCAGAGTGTAGAATTGCCAGCCAATCGCTCAATCAGCACCCACCTGCCATCAATTCCCATCATCCCTTTATATTCCCTTCGGCTATCTGGGCCAGTGAGTAACATTGTTTGTTGTAAAATTTCTTTCTTGGATCTCTGTCTGAAATTAACAGTCCATCCAAAAATGAAAATTCTGTAATCATCTATTCACCACCATGCTAGTTGAAACATGGATGAAATTTGTTAGTCCATACAATACACTGGGAGGAATCCAGCGCAACTTGGTAGCAGCCTTCCTGCACTCAACTGAAATCTGTAAGAACTTGTTCATTCGTTTTTAGAGTCCAAAAAAACAACCAAAATGATTGTAAATTACTCTGAAAAGCTCCTGTGAAATAAGTCTCATAAAGCCAAACGACTGCACTGTGACCTGAAAATACCTGTATTACACCCTTATTTAGCACAATCTTCACGGCAGCCATTGTTTTCAAAAGCAGTTCATGATTGCACACATTTCATACTGCACTTTCCTACTCATTTACGTTCTGCTTGATGGGAGCAGTTCTGTATATGCAATTTAGATATTTATGTTTTTTTTTTGTATTCTTCACTTCAGTAACTTTCAGCCTGAGTCATCTGTATTCCTGTGTTTTGGATAATAAACATTCCAGAGGTAAATTTCATGTAGCAATGGATATGCCATTTTTAAAATTCTAATACTGTTGGCATGCTGTTGCTATATTTCATTAGGCCCCATATTTAGTTATGAAGATACCCAGGACACAGCACTGAAAACAGGGTTGTGATAAGTTGCACAGTGTTGGCTGGTTCAACATGTTCTCGGTGTACAAATAACATAAGCAAAGGAAAACTACATCTCCCCAGAAAACACAAGGACATTAATTACAGTCCAACAGGAGTTTTAACTTGTTTGAATTATGCATGCCCTAAAAATGCAGGTGATAAACAATTGTTCCCGAGGCTTAACCTTGCCCTTGAATTTGTTTTCATTGTGAGGAGTTGAATCAACAAGAGAGGAGTGTTGGGAAGGTGTCCATTATCAAATGACAACAGTTTTTCACCCTCGCAGCACGGTAAAGCAGCAGTGGAAGTGGAACTGCTCCTCTTCTGAGAAAGAAAGGAGGTCACCGAGGCCACATTTCCACTGATGTCTGTCTGCAATGCTGAATAAATTGTCATGGAAAAAACAAGCCATGATTCTGGAGCATCATGTCAATTTTTTTGTGCTCAGCGATTTCAGGTTTCGTGGAAATGTTATTAAAAATATACATTTTTTTAAAATTAGGCCTTGCCCTCAGTTATTACTTGCTTTATATTTTATTTAAATATCAATTATTTCAATATTTGGGTGAGTAATCTCTGTCCATTGTCTAATTGTGATTCTATGTGGTTGAGTATCATTTTATCACACTTGGTACAATAATAGTCCTCAGACAACCTTGACTTTGAAACAGAACTCCTCTTTCTTTCATTGTGATGTTCCCCTGGTAACATCTGTGGTTATCCTGGATTTCAAATCAACAGAGTTGATTGATTGTATGTCGAGGGTGGCGGGGACTTTTTCTTTGCTAATAGACACACAGAAACCAAAATCCTTAGATAATTGGCAAACTGAATCAACTACAAGCACAAACCATGTTTATCATCCAGGATAAATAGAACACTTCACTTCTTATAGAATGAAACTAAATTTTAAAGCAATGAGATTACATTAAAAACCAAATGTTTCTTTTTTTGTGGAATAATGGGAAATGGTACACATGTCAACATTGGGCTACCAGTCTTTCAGTAGGGGCTGCAGTATTTTGTGTACTGTACTGCTAGTGTGGTTACTATCCTGTTCCACTTGAGACCATAGTCTCAAGACTCAAAATGCACTGCAGGTATTGGCCTGCTGTTCTACGGGACTGACTCAAAAGTCATAATGTCTAAGGTTACTGAAATACTGAAAACAGTCAATGCCTGCCCTGCACTACAACACTACCAAATGTGGATTCTACCTGCTCGATGAAACTGGGCTGAGTCACCTGTATAGCTTACCATTTATGATAGTGTCATGTTGGGTCCATATGCTTTTGTGGAAATACCTTCTTGAAGTGAATAGCTCTGAATGTCACTGTTTAACATGCTTCAAATTGGCAAATTTAGCTAATAATGATCAATGTGACAACTGCTGAAACTCCTCACATGAACTGTACTAATTATCTATACAGGGGTTCTCAAACTTATTTCTCAAAGGTCCATATTTTATGATCGTTTACGGTCAGAGGTCCGGAACATAATAAGATTTACTTTTTTTGCTCACATAAGTTTTTTCCAACTCATTTTTCACATTTAAGCAACACACAAACACACACATGTCCAAGGAACATCCAAAATAAATGTCTATTGGTCAAACTGCTGAGGTATGAACTCTTCAACATATTAATTGTGGAAAATGGCCTGCTGGCCTGAAGGCCTTGTGTCCCCCGTCGCACAAGTGACCGGAAACATGTGACAAAAATGGTTTTGATGGCTGAAAATAATGTGGTACACTGTACGACTAAGAATGTGAAGTGCAATGACACTGTAGCTCAGGGTTGGGCAATCACGGTCCTGGAGGGCCGGTGCGTATGCAGGTTTTTATTCCTATCAATTACCCAGACTAATTGAGTTAATTGATTGCATGCACAAATATAGATTTTCGCAATGATACGATCAAAGGAAAATGTTTTATGAAGGGAGACAAGACTAGTCTTTGTAGTTTCATGATAATTTAAAGAAATGCACATGAAAGGTCAGATTTCATAAATGGTTTGGCTAATTGAGAGAATCAACTAATTAAAGGCCAGGCGTTGGTGTGAAAACCAGGGACAGATACGGCCCTCGCTGCCCACCTCTGCTGTAGCTCATTGGTCATTGGCTGAACAGAGAGATGGATGAGGGATGGATCATTGTGATATGAGCTAAATATAACCATGGGTCATAAGAGAGATTACAATTTTCATGACTTGTGGATGATGGACGCATCGCCAAGGCATAGTTTTGTGCCCATGGCTGAGATCTACCTAACAAATCAATAAGAATGTCATGAATTTGGTGAGCCTTCATCAAAGCTGTCAAAAGTTACTGCGAGTACAGTGTTCCTCACATCTTTTTGCTCAGGGACCTTGAAAAGTAGGTCAAGGTCACTCATCATTGAACTTGAGCAAGGCCTTCACGAGAGGCATATGTGGTGTGAATTTGGTGATCCTCCATCAAAGCTGTCAAAAGTTATTTCGAGTACAGTGTTCTTCACATGTTTTTGCTATCACGGGGGACATTTCTATGTCCCCCGTCCCGTCGGGGGCCACGGGGGACAAAAATGCAGAACTAAACATGGAAACCTGAACATGGTAAGCACAACACTTTCTGGCCACTAACTTTTTTTTGTCACATTTTACTTTTTTCAATTCACTTATTAGTTTTAAGCAACATACATAACAATCAACACAGTCAAAATACTTCCTAGCGTTGTGGGAGAAATGGCACTGTTTGTCTGCAATCAATTACTTGAACGTTGGCACAAAAGGTGTGATTGCGTATAGTATAGGCGTATAGTATAGGTGTATAGCAACAAAGTACAGAGTACTTCGATACAGAACATAAGTTTTTTTTTTTTTTAAACCGGGACTTTCAATTTTACTCTACTTCATTTAAAACATAAAAAGTATGTTTTACTTCGTTACTTTGACAGTAGCTACTTTGTTACTCGTTACAATTAAAATATGAATGTATTCATCATTTAAGGATAATCTGGATTTGGCGCGTTCGAGAAGAACAACGGTGTTCGGCAGGATATCTTTGTGCAGATGTGTCCACCTGCGGACATGGAGCCGCAAATTTATGCGCGCAGTTAGAATATTCTATCACTAGATGGCGCACCCGAATCAGTTATGGAATATTCACAAGCAAGCCGAGCAGGAACGCGGCTTAGAATATGGACGAGTTCATTCCAATGCCTGTTTTTCAGGAGTTGCCTGAATTTAACTCCTCAGCTAAGCCTGATGTGCCAACAGCTCAATATACTTGCCCATAGTATCTATCCAGCAGTTCAAGAAAAATTATCTCTTGTCCTAACCACTTCAGCTACAGTGAGCCAATGGTATCCCAATTAGTAGTTAAGAAAAATCATTTTTCTGAAGCAAAACCTCGACATGGTATTGATCCTTTGTAATTCTACTATTAATTATAGTCAGTTATAGTGTCTTTTTTTTAATAGTGTCTGATTTTTGAATACCTTCATTCACCTGAAAGTTGATTATAAAGAACAAGGAGATGACAACGTGTGGTTGTTTTGCTTCTTTCTATGCACACTATGAAAAATACTTTGTCCTTGTACTCGCACTTCTGATACTTAAGCATATTTTTTCACAAGATACTTTTGATACTTATGCACATTTAATGTGAGCTACTTTAAAACCTTTACTCGAGTAATTTTCTTATGGGTGACTTCACCTTTTACCAAAGTAACTTTCAGTTATGGTACCTTTACTTAGTTTTTTTTTTTTTTTGAGTACTTTATACACTTCTCACCAAATGCTTATTGGCTAAGCTGCTGCGGTCCTCGATACACGAGATTGCTGATTTACTCACTGATCGACTCACTGACAGATCTGCAGCGCACTTGCACATTGCTGACACAATGTCAAGACAGATTTCTTTGAGTTCCTTTTTCTCGCCTTCTGCTCAGCTTAGTATGGGTCACAGTGTTCCCCAGACTACTGCTTAGGTAGCCAAGGTTGCAGTCGACAACCCAGACCCACTTCGGCAGTTTTCTATGAAACCATTTTTTTTTTGGCTACTTTAAGGCCGTTAAGTGAACTGAGTGAGCATCCCGATGCTCGCAGACCAGACTGAGAGACGTGATGCATGAGATAGGTAGCAAGTTACGTGGTTACTTGACCACCGCGATTTTACAAAATTAGATTTATAGAGCGTAATGCCGTATGAAACCAATATAAGCAAGTGACGATGAAGTAATCCAACCTCAAGAGTGTTACCGGTATTGACTGAATTTATAAGATACATCGGCGTTAGTTACAGCCAGCTTCAGAAATCATTGCTTGCCAAACATTGACGTTAGCTTTCCCCAAGAAGCTCGGCTATGTTGGAGCATGGCTATATTTTCTTGATGATAACCCCAGCGGTTTGTGCCCTAGACGGAATATTATAAATAAGATGTGTAGTCATGCTTCATTACTAACGTGATGGGGCGCGACTGCCCCACTTCTTTAAATAGCATTACAACGATGTATATAGTGCCTTCGGTCATTGGCCGCAAAACTCATCCCGAATGACAAAGTCGGTCGTGAATGATGGAGTGCTCATCCCGCCCTACTCTGTCTCTGATTGGTTCTAAGGCAACGAAACCGTGTTAGCGTGTACTAGTTGGCTACTGTTTGCTGTCATTCATGGTAGTGCTCTGCTCTCTCCTCTTCTGTGGGGGTGCTTCCCTGTGTCTCAGCAGCACGCCCCCGCTGAAATGCAGAAGAGGAGAGGAGAGACAATGATCCTAGTAAAGTTAATATGAGTTATCTTCGCTGTATCGACATGTATGAACCCCAGTCACAGTGTATTCAACATCACAAAAAAATTATCGAGCAGTTTAAAAAAAAAAAAAGTTGCGTTTTGCATTGATAACACAAGATACAGCCTGGGTCCGCACTGGCTTGCCGCTTTGAGGAGCCATGATCTATGAGCTAGCTAATGGCATCAAAAAAATACTGATAAATATAAAATTACAATAACTGAGATAGTGTTGACTCATGAACTATAATCATAATGATCCGAACAGATTAATTCCAGCAGGCTGGTGAACGTTAGGGGAAAAAAAAGTTTGCAGGTTATTGATTAGGTAAATAATGGTACACCTTTCCGTTATTTTACTGTAGCTCAGTTGGATTTTTCTTTCTACAGCATTGAAAGATGAAAGTTGAGGCAGAAGACTATTACTGTACTCTGGCAGGAGGCTGAAATGTTGTCAAATTTATTATTAAAATTGCATTTTAATTAGGCCAACAACTCTGTAATTCAAACTGGTTTGCCAACCGCTAATAATCATAGAAGGAGAAGGTATTCATATAATGAGGTTCAATTTTTTGGGGGGGGGGCAGGGAGGGGAAATATTTACATTTATACTAGTGGCTTCTTGTGACTCTTGGGGACGACTGGGCAGAAATCGCAGATAATCCTGTACGAAAAATTGAGATTATACGCCTTGTGGTCTTCATAAATTGAGAAGTAAAACTTGAACTGTGACGGTGCGTTCAGGAACCACACGCCAGAGAGGGAAATCCAAAAATCGTATGCCTTTCATGAATGCTGGGTCAGTGCCAATAGACTCAAGAATTGCCAAAATGAAATCCAAAAACAAAGACGACTAGACAGGCTGAGGTCAGAACCAGAAAAAACAGAGGTCCAATGGTACATAGACAGAAGGCAAAAAGTCGTAGTCGATATCCAAAGCAGTGGGTCAAACACAGGGCATACAAGCACAGAAATCGTGGTCATACAAAAATGGATCGAAATCCAGAAAGACAAAAACGATACAAAAAGGGCAATGGAAAGAATCTTGGTCGGAAGAAACAGTCGAAGGAAAACAATACTCAATGGCATACGAAAGGCTCTGCACAAAGAAATATTGATCAACGTTCTTACAAAGAGAACAGCAGTGAGGACTCTACATAGACAGAAGGGAAGTCACATGTTATGCAGAGAACAGGTGAAAAGGATGAGAACTAATTACAATGGGAGGAACACATGAGGAAAATCCTAACCAAGAAAACTGGCGAAAGCCAAGACATGGTCGGGAATCACGCACACAGCCTATGACATTTAAACAGCTCAGTGCACAGATAATGAGTGCAGGAAAGTAATTAAGCACGTGCGAGAGATCTCACAGAAACGCTGGGAGAGACAGGTAAAGCTGAGCAAGAGGCGAAGATTAGAACAGGGTGATTGCTGTGAGCGAATTAGTACTAATTAGTAGCGATGCAACTTTACAGATTTAACTAGAGTGCTCTTTAGTGAGTTAGAAATATATACATGGATTAGTTGGGTTAGTAGACTATGACACAAAATACAAATGTTAGTCTTGTTAGTAATCAAGAACAGCAAGGCAAAGGAAGTAAACGAGAATTCAAGGAGTAATACTGAAACACTAGAAACCATTGAAATCACCCAAGGCAAGTAAGCAGGCACACTGATAAGATGGACTGAACCAACTAGATTACAAGACAGGGGAGACAAGTGCAATGAAAAAGAAAATAGCAAGAACTGAAACCTGAGAATTACAATAACCAAAAAGAAAAAAATAAAAGACATAATCCTGAACATAAAACATGAACACAAAAACCATAACCTTGACATTAACATGATTTTTCTTTAAAATTTGAATATTTTCAAATTAAAAGAAAGGCTATATAAGCCTAATCTTTTAATGAAGATTGATTTATTGGTCACATTTAAATTGGGGTCATCATACCATACTAAGCTTTGTCATGTAATTGTGATGTGACTCAAAAGTGCATCGGTGTTACACCAAATAGTACATAGTACATTATAACATCAATATTAGCAATACACAGCATTCCATGAAAAGGCTGATACCACTTACCACATACTGAATGAAACACCAACTCTTCAGAGGAGAGGTAAACAATGAATCCAATAAAAATAAGGATTGTCTGAAATTTAATACAAACCACATGGAAGGCAAGATGGGTCAATGATGTAAAATATTGAGGCTACTTGTAATGCGGACAAGCAGTACTGCAGTACAAAGCGCAAGTCAGTGTTCGTACCCTGTTACAATGTTGCAACAGGCTGGAGAGCAATTTCTGCCCTGAATTGGCACAGAACAATTATTCACATGATGAACTTGATTCATTAAGTAAAAAGCAGGCCAGATACTGTATTCCAATACCCGCAAACAAACAGTGCCCAGTAAAACAAGAAGTGGCCAGCAAATCAAACAATACAATAGCAACATCCATTCTAAAATACACAGACAAAACTTATTGATAAATTATAATCAGAATCAATGTACATTACGAAGGATGAGCTGCGATAAATGGCCAGTTGGGCAGTATATTAAAATCACGAGGTGTCATTGCTTTTTGAATACAGCCATCGCATTTTCCCCTTAATAACAAATAGTTGTTGGCCTAGTTATGGGACTCCATAGCATTACAAATCCAACACATGAATTGTTCACATTTCGTAGCTTGGCTTTGGAATTGTGTTTCCTTTTGGTAATAATGGTTATGATAAGCTTTTAGCTGAGTTTCCTCAAGTTATTTGGATATATTACATTTTTTTCTGTTCCACGCTAAGCCCAATTCAAGAGATATAATTTAGGCCGTAGGCTTGTCCCTCTCAGAATTGACAGGAAATCACCGTACATGCACCTACCACCCCTCCAACTCTATCTGTCAAACAAGGGAGACAAGGAGAAGAATAGAAACACTAAACTTGCTTCATTCAAGTCTTCCAGACACCAGTTTTCACTCTTCACTTTTGCAGTCCACAATTGCTGTCTCTGCTGGTGTCTTGGAAATCTTTCCATCTTTTTACCTTGTCCAGGACGGACTGAGAGACAGAGCTACTCTCAACAGCATGACAGCAGGCATGATGCCTCAAAAGTAAATTTATAAATAGAAAAAGTAAATTTGCTGTATAATTTTGACATTGCTGTGCATGTACCTAATGGATACAGAATTGCCGCAACTGGGAGACGTGGGCAGCAACATGACTCTTGCTATACAACCAGGTGGCTCTGCACCAATAAGCACAAGAGGTGGCCACTTAAAATCATTTCCAGACTCTGTTTATGGATGGCTCTAGTGCTGCTGTCTCGAGTTTGTCTCCTAGTGAAACAGGCAAATAACTGCAATAAAATTTCATTGTCTTAAGACAGTGGCTAAGAGTCTTCAGCCAGCCCCCTAGTGGAGCAGGAGAGTAACTGCACTGGCACATCTCTGGCCCGCGACAGAAGTACAGTTCAGTGTTACAACCCCCTGTCCAGTCCATGCATAAATTGGGTTGGGAGACTTAATGCTGATGTAAGATTGTGTTCCTGCATTGTAATCTACTGGACATGATTGCTTATGGCATTAAAATTGGAATCAGTGGATGGTTTCAAAATGACTGGTTCAGTTACTTTTTTTGACAGGGGAATGGCGCCATTCCTACTGCCTGTGTACCTAGGAGAATCAGTGAAGGGGCTATGGGTCAGTTTAGTATCTCTGCTCATGTTACGTTCATCTGTCCTGAGATTTAACAAGTTATATATTACTGTTGAGTAATACTGTCTGAAGGGATTAAATTGAACTCTATTTTTAAAAAAGGAGTGAAATTGAATGTGTGAAGTTAGCCTAATGTGGCTCACCAGGCCTGGTGCTTCAACTGAGCATATTATGTTCTGCCAGATTAGAAAACCCTGGTGGCCCCTTGGCTGTCAACAGTGAGCTATGGGACAGTTTGGGATAGATTTGGGGAGATGAGGTGATGGATTGTTAAATTACAATACCCTCTCTAGACTCTCATTTGAGATGAACAGAGCACAGTAACCTAGATTTCTCTCCTCTACAGAATGGGCATTTCCAGACTAAAGCTGGCCCCATAGCTTGGTATTTGAGCCATAGATAAAAATGTATTGAGCGTTGTTGCGCTTAATTTCAACTTTTGTTCACTTTATCTTCATCAAACAATCGCATTTTAACCCTTTGGGGGGGGGGCATTTTGGACATTATGCTTATGGGATGCGCACTGCCATCAAGTATTTTGGACTTAATGCATGCGGAATGACAGATATAATGTGAAGTTGAAGAAACCTGGTCATTGATATGCATGATGATCTGTCTGTATTCTGGACGTTGCTTATTTCAGCTATTTACTCAGCATGCACAATGTCCAATATTTTTGATGGAGCATAGACTCAGATGTGTTCCAACAAGTAGACACGCATTACAAAGATTACGCGTTTTTAATTTGTGCTACATATCGTATTTCCATCCCCCTGCAGAAAAAGTCTGATCAAAACTTGAACAATATGGCCTGTAACTACGAAAGGTGTCTATCTATTATCCGTGTGTAGCGTTTAGACGTGTATAAATATGACTTAGATGCTTCTAGCTAAACGTGTGTTTTAATCACACCCTACGAAAGACTCTAAACAGCTGATTAGTTATCCATGTCTACCGATGCCCATCTAACCTTGATGTCCTCAGTTCACTCTGTTAAATGGGATTTGATTTGCTGCTGGATTGCGAACAGGGATATGCGTTCCATTGTTCTGTCAAATTTTGCTACCCATCAAATTATGCTGCTTTGCGGTTCTGCGCTTGCGCAAACCTAAAATCTCGGGCTTTTTCTTCGCTCATATCTGAACTATCTTCAAAAATAAATTTAAAAAAAAGTTTTTTTTTCAGTGCGCCTTTTGACCTAGAATCCAAACATATTTGCATGTACATGCTGGGTTTTCCTGAAAATGCAGAAATGAGATGATAATGGCATATGTGGGCATATATCTTCAAAAAAACTTATCCAACTCATTGTAACATCTGCTTAAGTTATAATAAGCTAACAAATAAAGTTACCATTGTAAACTGAGTTACATTGCAATATTAAGGCGAAAAAAGACTTTACGATCACTTTGCATTGCGGTAGCATTCTTTGACAGAGGAGCTAATTGTCAGAACACCGGCTATAGCACCTGTAATTCTAGGGAAACCAGCTATATGTCAAAGCCCATCCATGACATGTGGCTTTACATCTAATGCGTCTGGGAATGGCAGAGACTGTGGCTTGATGGCACAGATTGCAGCAGCAACCCTATGCACATAAGCTTGTTTAGAGATCCCAGATGTGTCTCCTGCAACAATCTGAAATGTTCCTCAAGCGAAAAATCGCAATGCACAAGCCAACTGTAATGCAGCTGGGAGAGGATTGCTGCATCGTGTTGGATGTTCCAGTTCCGGTATCAGCAACTGAAGTATACTCAGCAACAAAAGTTTCTGTGACACCATTTATGTGTATGTTATAAATGACACGCAAAGATCTCAATGCAATCAATATGTTTATTTAACAGGAGAAACACTGACTTTTCAGTGCCAACGTCACTCAAAACGAAAAATGTCATTTTCATGCGTCATGAAGCACTTGTCTGACGTCTAACCAATTGTGACCTTCACACTTCAATACCGGGTGTGACTTCCTCGTGCCATGATGCAAGCAACGCATCTCCGGCGCATGGACCGAATCAGATGTGCCAGAAATTGCTGTGGGATGTCATTCCAAATCTGACGTAGACGTTGTCGCAATTCCTGGAGTGTAGCTGGCGGGTTATCCAACCGCCGCAAACGTCGATCCATCTCGTCCCAAAGATGCTCGATTGGGGACATGTCTGGGGATCTGGCTGGCCATGGCAGGACATTGACATGTTGTTGCATCAGATACTGCTGTACAATCCTTGCAACGTGTGGTCTGGCGTTATCATGTTGCAGCGTTATTCCGGGACCATGTTGCATCAAAAACGGTACCACCAATGGCCGTAGCACTTCATCGCGATATCTTTGACCTGTCAGATTTCCATCAATAACAAGCAAATCTGTTCTGTTTCTAGCCGTGATCCCTCCCCAAATCATGACACTACCACCTCCAAAACGATCAAATTCCTGAACACAGTTGTTGGCATAACGTTCTCCACGTCGACGGTATACACGTAAACGACCATCACATCGGTCAAGCATGAATCTTGATTCATCAGTGAAGAGTACAAGATCCCACTGACGTTGGATCCACCGTCGATGTTGTTGTGCCCACTGTAGACGCAGTCGTCGGTGTTGTACTGTGAGTATTGGACGTCTTGCTGGCCGACGTGGGACAATGCCAAAATAACGGAGACGGCGACGGATTGTCTGTGCAGACAGTCGCCTCAAACCAGGTATCGTTCTTGCAGTTATGGTTGCAGGTTGGAATCGATTTCGGAGATGGGTCGTTCGAATCCAGTTGTCCTGTCTGGGAGTGGTTACTCGTGGACGGCCGCTGCGAGGACGGTCTCTGACATGTCTTGTCTGCTGATGACGCTGCCATAAGTTCCAAATGGTGTTTCGGTGGACATTCAGGCGATGAGCAACTTCCCTCTGCGAGGTTCCGGATTTAATCATCCCAATGGCCCTCCACCGATCATTTTCAGACAGTCTTGGCATTTAGAGGGTAGAGTTCCTGATCCGAAATGGCTGTGTTTTCGATAAGTGATGCTTCCGTCGTTCATCAGGCACAATGTGAACATTCCGAAAATTCTCCTCTTTTATTGCCATCCACAAGCATGATTTACGCACATTTTCACGTGCAAAGTCATTTTCTCGCATTTTCATGATTTCCATTTCAATGTTGTGTTTACGTGTACTGTTTCAGTCTGTTATCACCATGTATGACAATTTCATAATTGCGTTATGAAAAATAATTAACAATATTGGTGTCACAGAAACTTTTGTTGCTGAGTATAGTTCGTTGAAAGTGTTTTTGGAGAATCGGAATCGTTTTAAGAACGGTATCTTCGTTCTCTTCCAATGGATTTCTCCTGTCCCTGAATATCCTTGGTACACGCAATCTATTAGCATTCTGACGTTCATCTGCCTCCTCTTAAGCAAGTTCAAGTATTTGCAGCACGTTCATAATGCTCGCTCTGCGATCGACAAGCAGGAAATGACAGTAAAACGCATGCAAAACTACCCCCCTCCCATGTTTAAGGGTTTCCATTGTTCATTTTAGACAGTCTTTGATCGTGGTTGATTTTGTTGTCCGTGTGTAAACCTTAAACCGCTTCATAGTGTGTGACTAAAGTAAAGCGCAAATTTTAGTCTGCGCTTAACCGATTTATACGTGTACAGGAACTTTCGTAGTTACGGCCCTATAAGACTACTTCTGCCTTTCGTCAACTTACCTCATACTTGTCGATGCAGCCATTGTAATTGATTATGACTAATGTGACTAATCAGAGAGGAACCTATTGAGGAAATTATTATCTGGAAATGTCCAGTGAAATGTACATTTTGTGATTTCAGGGTAGCTATGAGCCTAGAGAAAATAAACCCTGCTTATGTCCAAAGTATTAAATAACATGCCACAAAGGGTTAACTCTGATATGCAAAAGTGTAAGCAGCTTCAATGCACAACATGGCTGGACATGCAAAATTGATCAAAAAGAATAGGTGGTTGAGAGAGTAACAAAAGGTGCTTTCACACTAATGACTCGGGCACAGATCCGAGTACGCTTACCCCCTAAGTCCAGTTTCTTTGGTAAGTGTGAACACAAAAGGTATGCAAGTCCACTTGGAAGAGGTGATCATGGACACGGTTCATCCGTACTCATACCAAATGTGAAAGCAACCATACTTGAACATGGAATTGGCCTGTTACATGACATCTTAACAATTCAACTCTTTTGTTCTGGTAAACCTGGTGGCAAAAGGATCTATCTGGTTAAACGAAGAAATTAAATACTATGTCGAGATTTGGGCAGACAAAAACGTACTACAACTGGATCCTACACAAAAATGCAGACTTTTTCGAATTAATTAATGTCTATTTACATTCACGTTGTTATCACAGAACAATAGAACTGTGCTTTGACAATCTAAAGAAAATGCAGCTGCAATATCTCAAAGTGCAGGGTGCAGTATGAAAGTCTGGCAGCTCAACTGATGAAATGATGAAAAAGAGAAATTTCTGGGTATGAGGGAGTGGACAGCGTAATTGGCTAGAAACCAACGAGTGAGCCGAACGTTGCTTGTTTATGCATATTTCCACATTTAAAACCACTTAGGTGCATACTGCCATGGATCCACATTATTAGTGTGAAAGCTGACAAGCGGGAGGAGAGGGGAAAGGGGGGGGAGACAATTGTACCATGGCAGGGTATGGAACAGTTGTACCTAGTGTGAAAGCGTACTGAGATTATTTAAATGCTCACAAATTTTTTTTGTAAGATTTTTACATTTCAATGAAAAATTTACGTGCATTCACTCACAACTGTGAAACTGTCACTGTAATTTTGTGAACTGGTGTTTTATGTCTCCTGATCTGGAGGGGACACTCAGGCGGCCAATTTGAGCTCACTGCACTTGGACATAATTAAACACAGCTTGCGGTAAAACAATACAATGATTTATCTGGTACATGGAACTGATGTCAGTTGCCAGTCTAGGGGGCTCTCTTGTGCCTTACACAAAATTACCTTGAATTGGATGTGCACCTGCTACAAATGTTCTCAATCCTCGGAGCGCCTCACACAGCCATTCTATTGCATTAGCTTTAGTGGCTGGGAACACAAACATCTCAATTATTCCCAGGTATTCATAAGTGTAGGCTGCTTTTTCTCCATATACAATATACACATTGATGTCCAATATCTCTAAAAATCCTATGAGAAATCTAAACTCCAAAGAGCTTTTGCTGTCAATGAGGAAAGTGGCTCTCATGTTTAGAAATGGTGTTTAATGTTACCTTGGTTTCATTAATAGGAAGGTTTTAGGACTCTTTCTCTGCCTGTATCCCTGAAGCATGAAAATTAAGGCTCAATAAATCTAATTTTTTTTTTCCCGAATAATAGTACCATGTGCTTGTCCTCGCCTCCACTGTGATATGCAGCGTTCAGGTTCAAGAGTGTTTACAGTAACTCTGAACTTGTGGTGGACCTCAAGTGACAAATGTGTTTAAAATGTCGTATGTCAAGAATTTGTGAGCTCAGAGTAAAAATTCTTGCATCTGGCCATCACAGATGACGTCACTGTCTTCTTGCCCTCAGAATCAATTGATAAACATATTACAATATTCACATAAAAGAAATGGAATGGTTTGGAATTGCAAACCTCCTCCTAAACTTTGGAGTGATCTTAATCTGTAGCACAGAAAAACTGAGATTTACTGATGTGAAGGATGAGAATAAATGAGAAGCCAATCATAAAGTGAGATTCACTGATGTGTTCCACAAATCTTACTCTTTCGACTGCTTTCCACATTTCTTTTGACTGGGAATCAGGAAGAGAAGCCTGTCCGCCTACCCAGTTGTACTTGTTCTTTACTTGATAAACTTGGACAAAGGACACTATGAATGGTTTTGGATTTGGGGATCAGATCTGTGGATGCCTGAGATACAGTAGATTTTGGGAAACTGTGTGTGGTCATCATCCCCCTATAGCCGTGCACCTTTGGGATGACCATACTCTGGTGTTTGGATGGAGATATTAAAATGAGGTTACTGACCGTAAATTAATGATTGAATGAAAATGCATGATTTGAATATTTCATGAGGCATCAATTGCGCAGATATCCAGAGGAAGAAAGACAAGAGATATTGAATCCTCATGCTGATCATCAAACGATCAAAGAATTCCCCTAATCTGAAGGCGGAAAGAGAACGCAACAAGAAGCAGGGAATAACTCAGGGAGACGCAGCGCGCAGGAGGAGAGGAAAAATGGGTCTGTATTTTTCGGACGACACCAAAGAAAACGGTTGCATACTGTATCTCTTACAAAAAGATTTTCAGCCTCCCACCCGCCATGATTTGACCATACATCTTCCATTATGCAGGCTCAGAGATTACAAAAAGGTCCCTTTCATGCAAATACACCCCATTACTCATTCGGACGCCTCGAGCTATGTGTGCTCCGGTCCTGGACCTGAGCGTCGCGGGGATACTGTTTTTCAAATGTGACGTGACTTTATTTTGTACTGTTATTGCAACACAAACAGGAGCACTAAAGGAAACTGAGTGCTCCGTAGGCTGATGGAGAATAATTTTGCCAAGCAATTTTCATTGACTTAATAATCATGAAGATGTTTACTTAAAATTATTTATTTATTTATTTTTTTTTTTTTGGGAGAGGAGGGGGGTAATCTAAGTAAAAGAAATCACAAATTGAAGTCTTTTGTACATTTTAAAAATTAATATCAGATCCAAAATGTAGCTTTCACTGTCTCTGTAAAAGGATAATTTAAAAAAATAAAGGACAGTGATGATTTGTTAATAAAAATGAAGCTGACCTCCCAAGAGATGGGCGGGGTCCTGGGTGGTAATGGAACATTTGAAAAAAAAAAAAAAAAAAACAATCATGAAGTGAAGGATGCAATTATCAAAAAGGTCAAATGACATTGCTCGCAGTTTTCTTGTTTGTGCTATATTTGCTTTGACATTCAAACAGAAACCAGCTAAAGGAAAATACCAGCAGCTAACATTTTTTGCTTTTATAGCTGAGTAAGAGAGAAAATTGTCTGTTCAAAATTTTCAAAAGCAATTTATTTTAGTAATGAGGACCAAAGTAGTTTTGCTTTTACCCACAAGCTTGTGATCTTTGAGAGCGGATATCTGCTTTCATTTTCTAAAAATATGCTATACCTGCTCCATCCAAGAATAGTGCAAATTTCCGAATTTCATATCTCATCAAATGTCAGCTATGAGTAATTAGGGAATTGTTAGATGATTGAATTCATCACTCAGAGCAATCAGCGGCACATTGTTAATTTCCTCCATGTCAGGAATTCCTCCTTGATTAATCTCAGAGGTAGACTGAGGTAGAACTCCATTAGTTGTTTCTTCTGAAAATGGTGGCAATCAAGACTAAGGCATTGCTCCAAAGTAAATGCAAATATGCCTTCTTTAGAGACTGGATACTGAAACACTGATTGAATCATGCATTTGACTCATACCATAACCATAATCATCCAGTTCGTGTGTAAATTAATAGATAACAACTTATAAGAATGGTACACATTTAATGGATTTTAAGTATTTATCCCTAATAGTGGTCAGACAGTTAATTGGAAGCCGAAGCGCTTGTTCGTTTTGCAACAATTGTTTAGCACATGAGCTGAAATTCTGACCACCGAACCAAGCCTTGGCTTGGGGAAACCCTAGCGAGATCAAATAAACTCCAGCTCTGGAAAGCATATGGCCAGTTTTACACTAAGCACTGGCATTATGCTTTTTTGCACTGTCATAAACTGACTGAATTTAAAGGGGACCTAACATGCTGATCCTTCTTTTAATACACATTAGTAATATTATAATGTTGGTTGTCCATGCTCAACCTCTGAAAAGTTTCTAAACATAAGATACGGGGATTTTGCCGTAATCCAAGAACCTGATTTCGTCAGCATGATTTCCTCTCTTAACAGCTCCTCCCAAGATCTTCACAAGATCTGGGGAAAATGACGTCAGGTTGTGCCGTCCAATTACTACAGACCTAGTCAGAGCCAACCACTGCGCTGGACCTACCCACACTGGAAACTATTCTTGCAGGCACTAACAATGGCAGATCATACTATGCCTTAGTAGCATCTACAATTTTGGAAATACAAAAAAAGAACCACAGATCATTTTAGGTGCAATTTTTGTCAGTGTCTCTCCCAAAGCTACTTGTCCGTTTACTTTTGGACGCGAAAAAAAAAGCAAATATTTTTCTTCCAAAAGACGATGCCACCAGAAATCAGTGGGTTGCTTTTTTGTTTGCTGGCAGCAAACAGCCACGGCCAAAGGGAACGTTAGCTGTTTGTGCTCAGCATTTCACCAAAGACAGCTTTGTCAATAAAGGATAATTTGACATAGTGGAGCGGGTAACTTGAGAATAGCAGGGAAAAAGTGCAAATAGTGATACAAGCATGAAATTCAGCATAACTATTCTTTTTTGTCTCCTGTCTCATAATCAACCTCCGGCCACACAGAATTTGACAGTTTTTCAAACTGGCTTTCTTCCGATATATGAATATGGACATTTAATTCCTTAATCACTTAAACATTTCTTTATCATTGTCAGTTTATGCTAAAATATTGAGTGCAAGCCTACAAGTACTAAGATTATGTAAAATAGTTTCTAGAAACATCCAAGATGGCTGTCATCATATCCAAAATGGCCGCCAAAGGGCAAAAAATATACGTGTAAGTTCATATGTGCGCTAAAAGGTCAGGTAATAGATTGATCTGGGGTAAATCTAGGTGGATCAGTTTATTTTTGCAAGTAAGAAAATAATTAAGCTCTTTTTAATTAATTTTCATTCTAATTTGAAAACATGAACATAAAGGTAAATATAACATTGTAATAGTGTAGTGTCATTGCACTACCAGGGCACACTGGTTGACACTATAGCTGTGAAACTCAGCATGGGGTTCAATGCTAGCTAATGGTAGAAATTTGTCATTAGTTTCCCAAATGCTGTTTCTCTAGCCCCATTTTAAAGTTAAACAGCCGCACCTGAATTGGCAGCGCGGGACAGCCGAGCCAAAGAAGACGGGGCTATAGTCTTCTGGAAGGTGTACAGATCACACGGGAATTAAATAGCATTGGATGAATGATCGGGCTAAGGGTAGGATTGTAACATATCGGTGCCTAGTTGTATCCCATATCTGAAAGTGCTTACATGTTGTATAGGTGGTAAGGATTGGAAGGGTTGGTTTAGTTTATCTCTTTATGACTGTAAGAATGCCAAGATATATGAATTCACAATGATTGTGTAGAAAATATGCAATTTTTGTAGCTTATAGGCTGAAAATATTCAAAATATAGAGCAAATTTGCCACCATTTTGAAAACGTGTCGGCCATCTTGGATATAACTATAAATTGAAGTGGCCGGAGGTTGATTTTGATTTATGGGGATATTAAGAGTTCTCATGCAAAGTCTGTTGCTTGTATCACCATTTACACTTTTTTTCAACTACCCCGCTCCACTAACACAGGATAAGCGTTTCAGCTGCGCTTGGAGCCACAAGCTGTAAGTAACCATATAAAAGCAAATAATGTCAGTGAAGCTAACGTGTTACTGGTGTCTAGCAGGACCGCTAGCGATAGCTAGCACTAACAACTGGCCTCAAACGCGGGCTTTGTAAAATATCTGAAGATAAAGCCTGTATCTGTCGCGACTGCCCGTGACTCACAGACCCCGAAGCTGTAAGTTGCTTTTACTGCATAAGCCAACCTGATGTGATAGCCAGTTGATTGTGGCTGTAGCACCGCGGAGAATGTAGCCAAGTTACTGTTGCTAATGTTTGTGTCATACAAGTTACGCAAGAGTGATATCAGGGGAAATTCTACAGAGGGTGTGTGAACATAAACCTCATTTGAAGCTAACTTTTAATACTTGTTTGTAATTTGGATGCTTGGTACAACTTTTCACAGTAACAGAACCTGTCTGTAAAACCTGGATTGCAAGGGTTTGTCTCTGTAGTTATGACTGCTGGGTTACCAGTTACTGCATGTCAGTTTGCATGTCGTGCTAAAGAAAAATGCTCCTGGTTAACGTATATGCATTAATTTTCATCGGTATGCTTGTGTTACTTCAGTAAACATTAATGTGGCAGTTTTATCATAATGTTGCCTGATTGTAGCCACTACAGTTAGTGATCGCTTCACTTATCCATGACTGGGATCAGCTGGATACTGGTGCTACCAAGAAAGCAATGCGAAACGCAGAAGCTCTGCTGGTTTACAAATTATTTTTCTGCACTATCTTGACATAATTTCATCCCCATTTAGAAATAGTTGTGGCTAATAAAAAGCCGAAAAAGGCGAAGATTAAATAGGTAATTCTTTCCAGTAGAAGTTATCAATTCACTAGCTCCACATAAGCAACTTGTCCGCACTCACGGAACTTACGGTCTACAAAATCTGTATTATGTTCATAACATTACTGAGCTCTCTCTAGCTGTCGTGTACTTTCCATAAAGCTGCTTTCACATCAGACACGAAACAAATTTTTCACAGGACAGATTATCCAACATTCAAAGACAATCCAAAGACGTGAATTCACCTTGTCAAGCAGCTTTCACACCGGACGCGAAACAAATTTTTCGTGCTACAGATTAGCTCCATTCAAAGTCAATGCAAAGACGCGAACACAGGCGTTATAGGCTCATTAGCAGCTTTCACACCGGACGCGAAACAAATTTCTTGCGCGACAGATTACATTCAAAGTCATACCGCTTATTAGCTACTGCATGTTAGTTTGCATGCTCTGCTAATTAAAAATGCTCCTGGTTAACTTATATGCAGCAATTATGATCAGTTTGCTTGTGTTACTTCGGTAAGCATCAATGTGCAATTTCATCATAACGTTGCCTGATTGCAGCTGCTACAGTTGAAGCTAACCGGAGAGGTGCTGTATGTGTCTGTCGTGCACTTTCGTGTCTGATGTAAAAGCAGCTTTATGGAAAGTACACGACAGACACATACAGCACCTCTCCGGTTGACACACACAAAAAAACTACTCTGTATCTTCTGTGAGAACTTTCAGTTCAGGCAATGAACTTGGCAAGTGAATAGGACATTTTTATTGAATTTTAATGTCTCATCGCCTTAAAATTAAATTTAAAAAGCAAGCTGCATGTTTAACTGCTAATGGATTATGTGTATCATTTGAAAATGTGTTAATTAAAGAAAATGAGTGAAAAAATATCAGTACTCATCTGTAAAGGCTGTTTAGCCCTCCTCCACCCCTTTTCTGCTCTGCAGCCGCCACCTCTCTGAATACTGTGTGTACATACACAAGGTCATTGTGGGACCATATAAATTCCATTTTCATGCATTCGGATCAGACTGCAGCAGTAGCATAAAGGATCATGACAGCACTGACAGCATTGTGCTAATTTTCCATTTAAGCCAATATATCACATTAAATTACATAAGACTGAATACTTAGCCCTAAATGGTCTGTGAAAGCAAGCTTGCCTCAAGTGCAACCATACAGAAACCAAATTACTTATGTCTATGCTGAAGGGCTTTACATGCCTATTTTGGCATGAAACAACCCTGAAATACGATTTATGTATATATTTCTTTTTTTATTTCTCTTCAGAGAAGTGTTCACTATTCAGTCAAAGCAAGCCATGTCACGTCTCCGCTATGTGATATGGGAAGGTTAGATTTATTCATTCTTTTATTTGATTTTTTTTTGATTGGCTTCTAGTGTGTGCCTTTTGTGCGAGGCAAGGTATTTTTTTTTCTTCTTTTATATCTTGACTAACAATAAAAATGTAGCTCAGTCCCTTTTCCCAAACACTGAACATCAATCAAGCCTGGCTCCTTCCTGGGGGCTGGTGGGATCACTGGTCAGGTTGGCTCGCATGTACTTTTGTGCTGTCAGGTACCAACAATATTTCTTCCCGTGCTACAAGGTTCTTTATTAGCAGCTTAGCTAAAGAGATTTTTGTGGACACAACTTTCTAAATCCATTGCTGTAGCAAAAAATTCTGTTGTACCCTCCCACCCCGTCCAACTGTATTAGATGAGATTAAATATTGATTGGTTGATGGTGGAGGTTTCTGTTGGTTGTCCGCCAACAGAGAGAACCAACAGGTAGAAACTCCAATGTCTGGGGTAGTTGTACATTCAGTGAAATAATCATGAATTTATATGCTCAGAATACCAATTCAGATTTGCAATTACCCTATAAAAGTACAGAGTTGCAAAGGCAATGATCACCTGCTGTGCATCTGTTTCATGCTCTCTCCGCCCTAGCAATCTCAAACTCCTCCCTGCCTCTTTCAAGACATTTCCATATTTAGACAGGTAAAGGAATTGAGATAAAATTGAGATGGTGATTTTGGTATTCACCAAGAGCCTCATATGGAATAAAGGAATTGTCAAATCTGAAGTTGCCGACGCTAAGATAATCACATTTATTGTGTTTTGATGGAAGGATACGCAGGTCCTGAGCGAACATGTTACTCTCATCATAAAAACATATGCATTAGTGAGGAATACTGAGAATTACAGGTTGGCAAGAGCAAGAAAAATAAAGGTAACTACTTGTGGGGGGGTGGGGTGGGTTTGGAGAATCACAGTACTGAAAATTTCCCCAAACCTTTGATAAAAGATGTATACTGTTGCAAAAGGGGAGACAAACAACGACTAGAAAAAAAATATTAAAATGAACTCGGTCTCACCTCTCTCTGCCACAGTAGAATTTTAACAAAATTGCACGATTAAAACTGTTATGAAGGCTATTTTCTGGTGGGATGACTGCAAATGGGACTGAAAAGGGTTACAAATTGGTCTTGCATTCCTCACTCGATCAGCAAGCACAGCCATTACCCCCACACCATTTCCCAATGCATTAGGTTGATATAATGGGTCATTGCTGACACCGGGCTCACTGAAGGCAAGGCGACCTTTTCAAAATGAATTCTGGGTTTCAAACACCACCACCTGAATCTTGCACTTGAAACTGTTGCTGGGTGGGTTTTATTTACAAAACACTTGGTGTGGAAATGGCTTGTAAGTGGGTCCGAGTTTTATGTTCTCAAACTGGCTTTACTTGAAGATGGTTAGGCATGTGTGTGTTTATGCAGGCAGTTAATCATCCACTTCTATTATGGTTTACCATGATTAATTAAGCATGGATATGGAAACTGGGTCACATCTCATGTTCAGATTTGCTTACAAACTAACAATACACTGGTCAGCCACAACATTAAAAACCACCGATGGTTGATGTGAAAAACATCAAATATCTTTGTGACAGTGCGTTCAGGAATCACAGGCAAGAGATGGAAATCCAAAAAAAAAAAGAATGCCTTTAATGAGAAAAAACACAAGAATTGCCAAGCCACAATACGAATTCCAAAAACAGTTGACAAGACAGGCAGGGGTCAGAACCAGAAAAACAGATGAGCAAAGGTACTTAGACGGTAGGCAAAAAGTTGTAGTCGACGAACAAAGCAGTGGGTCATACACAGGGCATCCAAACACAGGAATCGTGGTCATACAAAAATAGGTTGAAATCCAGGAAGACAAAACAATACAAAAAGGGCTATGGCAAGAATCGTAGTCAGGCAAAACAGTTGAAGGAAAACAATACTCAATGGCATACAAGAGGCTCTGCACAAAGAAATATTGATCAGTGTGAGGACTCTTAAATAGACGGGAGGGAAGTCACCTGCTACGCAGCGAACAGGTGAGCTGGATCAGACTAATTACAACGGGAGAACACGAGGGAAACCCTAACCACCAAAACTGTCAAAAGCCAAGACACGGACGGGAATCACACAAAAAACAGCCTATGACATTTAATTCAAGGAGTTCTAAGTGCACAGATGATAAGTGCAGGAAAGTAATTAAGCACGTGCGAGAGATCTTGCTTAAACGCAGGGGGAGACAGGTACAGCTGAGCAAGCGGCGGAGACTAGAACAGGGCGATTGCTGAGAGGGATTAGTATTAATTAGCAGCGGTGTAACTTTACAGATTTAACTAGAGTGCTCGTTAGTAAGTTTGTAACTTATATACATGGATTAGTTGGGTTAGTAGACTATGATACAAAATACAAATGTTAGTCTTGTTAGTAATCAGAACAGTAAGGCGAAGGAAGTAAACGAGGATTGAAGGAATAAAATTAAACACCAGAAACCATTGAAATCACCTGAAGCATGTGAGCACACAAGACCGGGAAGACGAACTGAACCAACTAGATCACAAGACAGGGGAGACAAGTGGAATGGAACTGAAAAATGGACTGAACTAAAACCTGAGAATACAATAACCAAAAGGAATAAATAAAAGACAAAATCATGAACAATGAACTTGAACATAAACATGAACCAAAACCATAACCATGACAATCTTTTTACAGTGACATTGGTTAAGGGTGGGATGTATTAGACAGTGTCAAAAAGTGTCAGTACTTGTTGATGCATTAGAAGCTGGAAAAATGAGTTAGCATGAGGATCTGAGTGACTTTTAGAAGGGGCAAATTGTGATGGTTCATGCTGGGTTTACACATAACGACGACAAGTCACGAAAGACACGAGTCATTCAGTTCAGTTCTTGACAGCTTTTGTGTTGATTCGTAATGACGCGTGACAGTATGGGCTCCAAGAATGGCAAGAATACAGTACAAATCCTGCCAGCTCTATTACGAATCACAACTGATCACCACAAATCGACATGTTTAGTTGCAAACTCCACGAATCGAGGGTGATTTGTGACATTCCTGGACGATTTATTTGGCAGCCAAAAACATGCTACACGAATATCACGAATGTCACGAACTGACACGGGCTGTTAAGAACCCTATTCAGATGCTTTAAGTCATGTTACGAATGTCATGAATGTGCCAACGAATGACGGGAAAATGATATTCGTAACGCATCATGCCTATGTGTAAACCCTGCTTTAACTACTGGGTCACAGCATCTATCAAACAGCATGTCTTGTTGGGTGTTCCATGTATGTCGTTTGTAGTATCTACCAAAAGTGGTCTAAGTAACCACAAGTGGACAACAAGTGAAAAGATAACAGGGTCATGGTTGCCAAAGGCTAATTTATGCATGTGGGAGGCCTGTGTTGGTCTGCCTGGTCCAATTTCACAATAATGTAACAGGCTCACAAATTTCTGAAAAAGTAATGGAAGAAGGTGGCCAGGGCTCATGGGTCCTGTTTTCGTTTACACCATGTGGATGGTCAGATTTATGTGCATCCTTCACTTGGAGAAGACAGGGCACCACGATGCAGAATGGGAAGAAGGCAAGTCAGTGGAGTCAGTGTGATGCTTTGGGCAGTGTTCTGTTGGGAAACCTTGGGGCCTGGCAATCCTGTGAATGTTACCTTGACACGTACTGCCCCTATTAACATTGCTGCGGACCAAGTCTGACTCTTCATGTCCGTGCTATTCCCTAATGGCAGTGGCCTCTTTCAGTAGGATAATGCACCCTACGACATGGTTTGAGGAACATGACTAAGAGTTCAATGAATTGACTTGACCTCCAAATTCCCAAGATTTCAACCCAATCAGGCTGCTGTTGGATGTGCTGAAAAAACAAACCCATGGAGGGCCCATCTGACAACTTTAGGACTTAAAGCTCTGCTGCTAACATCTTGGTGTCAGATACCTCAGGACACGCTCAGAGGTCTCATAGAGTCCATGTCTCGATAGGTCGGAGTCATATCTGCGGCACAATGTTGACCAACACAATATTAAGTCAGGTGATTTCAATGTTGTACCTGATTGGTATGTACCATTATTACACAGTGCAAAGTACGAACTTTAAGTCAAACTATGATTATTCGATAAAACATATAATAATATGAATTAGTAAACAAACAGTGAGCCATGATTACTTATGATATTTCCTCAGTGCTTGTAAAACCGTATGTTGACTTTTTATACATAATATATATTTCTAATTACAGTCCATTTGAATATAACTTGGTCATATATTAACTAAAATATGGGATTTCTGCAATGTTTTTATTGGCTAGCAAGCAATCACTTTTTAACCACATTTACTAATTGTGATTAAATAAGAAGCAATGCGCTAATGGTTAAAACACAATCTTAAAAAAAAAAAAAAAGGGTTACTGATGGTTTATTGGCAAACATTAAAATGCCTCCAGCAACTGGATTGTAACAAAGTAGTGCCAGCAAATTTGGCAAAGATGTCTGACTTGGTGGATGTGATGAGACATCAGTGTCATGGAAGTCTGATCATGTTCCTGTTCCCTGCAATTGCAAAACAGCCGAGGTGAACCCCAGGATTCCAGAGGCACGCCACAGGGGCTCAAGCATTCTGAGAAAATCTGGTCAAAAAGTCGCCATCATAGTTCAAACAACTCATTGATTTTCACAGCTCCTCTCATTCACACGTCACTGTTTACATACTCTGCATTCTAGTCACTTCATTTTTAACACTGTGTTTTTATCTTTTCTGTTGTTCTGTTTGCATATGATGCCTCAAATGATAAACTAGTCATACAGACATATTGTTTGGATATTAAAAGTACAGCAGCAGCTGTAATAAGGCTTGTTGTGAATAAGGGGATGTTAAAAAAAAAAAGCTGAGTTTGAGTGTTTTTTGTGTATGATTGGCCCCATTTAAGAATGCTGAGCCTTTGTTCCAGCTTTGTGCTGCTGCTAGTTGTAATATTTCAAACAGTATTATGCCTTATTGCAGTCAATGCAATTATATATCTGTATACAGAACAGATATAATAAAAGCACTAACAAAAAAGAAAAAAAAATCATCAGCATGTGACACAGTATCTTTGTGTGCTTTTACTCATGCATGCAGAAAAGATGCTGCCTGATACAGGGTTGCAGACAACTCTGTTGTAAAGTGATTACCAAACCAGCCTCAATGATGCAGCGTTGCAGGTTCGACTTCAAGGTGGAGCAATGCAGCTGCACTTACACAGATCTCCAGCTGTTTACATGGCTCACATGTCAATACTGTGGTAAATAAGAAAAATGTAAATGTGAACTCGATGAACTTGGCTGTGTGTGAATGTTTGGTGGTGGTCAGAGGGGCCGTAGGCGCATACTGGCAGCCACGTTTCCGTCAGTCTGCCCCAGGGCAGCTGTGGCTACAAAAATGTAGTTTACCACCATCAGAGCATGAATGTGAATGTGTGAATGAATAATGCCTCCATTGTAAAGCGTCTTTGAGTGTCCAGAAAAATGCTATATAAAATTGATGCATTATTATTATTATTATTATTATTGTTATATACCATGGGAAGCGCATTTTTGGAATACGTGTTACATGAAAGTTAAGGTGGCTAACATACAAATATAGTGGTGCGAATAAACATTTGCCTCCAATCTGATTTCTTCTATTTTTGCATATTTGTCATACTTAAGTAAAAAAAAAATGCAGTTTCAAACAAAGATTTCAGTCATTGGCCCTTTTTACACCTGGCATGAACATGCATTTTTTTGTGATTGGATTGCAATCGGATAGCGTTTGACCACATACATTTACACCTGGTATTAACATGCATCTCCGGCGTCCACATTACAATCCATCCCACTGACTTGATATCCTTCTTAGCCCATCTCCTAAAGTGGTGTGCCTTGCATACTGTAAGAACTGATGAATAAGATGCATCTATTTTCAAAATTTTCAATATTTTCACCTAAAAATACATTCCGTCTGATAAACCGGTGCGTCCTATACATCAATAAAATGCTGCGAGAAGTAAAGGGGGATGTTCCAGTGTGTACTCAGGAGAGAGCGGTGTGAGCTAGACCTTGCTCGCATGTCCCAGAGCTTGGATTTGGTTTCTCTGATCTCTTTAGAGCTAGAACCTACATAGTTCTAGAAAGAGTGAAACCGCTGCGCAAAAAGTTAACGTCGTGGACTTTGCTGAACATAATGCAGATTGCAATGTTGTTTGAAAGAAATGGACAGTTTGGAACAACTTTTTTATGCTTTTTAATAAATGAGTAGTGACTTTATAACACCGCCTTTGATATGAAATGCTTTTTACCGACGAGACAGCCCACAAAATATACCGGTACTGCATCTTACATAGCAATGTGACTTAGTCTACTTAGTCTAACACTGTTGGTGTTTCCACCCACGGAGTTGTTGTATGAGGACTGGAGACGCATTTGCATTTACACTTGTGATCAATGTGGCCAGATTCCGTCCCTGACCACCTTCAGAAGTGGTTTCAAACATTGAATCACAATCCATCCTCAACGCATCTTGCGCGCATTTACACCTGTACTTTTCTATGGTCAGGCGCTATCCGATTGCAATCTGATCGCAAAAAACGGATGTTAATGCCAGGTGTGGACGGGGTCATTGAAAAAAAAAAAAATATCCAACTGGACCTGGCCCCACATAGCAAAATTGATCTGGCCCAGTTCTGGTCCACATCCTGCACTTTTATGGCCCAGTTCTGGCCCCCGTACAGCAAGACTGATGACCCTTTTGTGGCCCAGATCTGGTTTTTCAGAGCTGCACAGGGCCAGCTGTGGACACAACATGTGGCATGTGGCATGCCATAGCATAAATGGTGCCATCATTGCCAGACATGGCCCACATTACGTTAACATACTCTACCGCTTGCCATGCCAGCAGTCACCCAGCATAGCCGGCTTGTCTCTGGATTCGGGCTAGACCCCTCTGCTATGTGGGGCCGTTTTGAAAAAGTAATTAAATTGCTAAATTACTAAATCAACTAATTTAATAAATTGAATTCATAATTGGATTCAATTTCATTGGACACACCCAGGCATGGGTATTGCCAGCCCTGCTGAATGTAATTATTACATAAATAGAACCTGCCTGACAATGTGAAGTTGGCAAAAAAGCAACCCATGATACCAGAATCAAAAGAAATTCAAGAAAAGATGAGAAACAAAGTCATTGATAGTGAGAAGTATGGAATGAGTCACAATGCCATTTCTTAGGCTCTGGGGCATGAGTGAGACATGATGAGGGCCATTATCTACATATGGAGAAAACTTGGAACACTGGTGAACCTTCTCCAGAATGGCTGGTCACAAAATTCCTCCACAAGTTATTTATAGCTCATCAATCACAGCGCAGAAGAACTCAGACTACCATCTGCAGGCCTCACTTGCTTCAGTTTTCGCAATTCCATGAAAGGAAAGGGACAAGGAAGCATCCATACTAGAGCTGCAAAGCGAAAAACACTCTGGACCTAAATGAACACAAGGACCCCTTTCACATTTGCTGAATAAACATCTTGACAACTCCCGGACTTTTGGGAAAGTATTCTGTGGTCTGATGAGTCAAAAGTGAAACTTATTGGGACGATGTCCCGCTTACATCTGGTGTGTAGGTAACAGTATTCTACAATAGGAACATCATACTAACCATCAAATACGGTGGTGGTAGTGCAATGGTCGTGGTCTGTATTGCTGCTCAAGGATTTGGGCAATTTGCCATAACTGATAGAGTCATAATTGCCATTACTGACCAGCTCTATATTCACTGAAGTTGAGCTCTACTATAAGGAACCATGATTTACTTTTATCTATTTGACATGCATGCATTAGCAATTTGCCATTGTATGTACCTTTGTGTTACGTGTTTTTGAATGCTCTTTTTGGTATTTTTTACTCTGTCCTGTTCGTTGTTGGCTTGTGTCCTTGTTTGGACCTGCATAGAACTGGAAATACAAATTAGCTTGAGGCAACAATCTAGTATGGTGAATCAAATGATGACATTTATGTTTGAATTATTCATGGTCCCTTGTAAATTAAAAGAAAGAAAGAAAGGATGAATGAATGAATAAATAAATACATGAATAAATAAATAAATTCTGCTATACACCAGAAAATCCTGACGGAGCATGTCGGGTCATCTGGTTGTGACCTAAAGCTCAAGTTGGTTGGGCAATGCTGCAGGACAATGATTCAAAGCACACAAGCAAGCCCACCTCTGAATGACTCAAAAGAAACAAAATGAAGGTTTTGGAGTGGCTAGTCTAAGTCCTGACTTGAATCCAATTGAGATCCTGAAGCGTTTCCTTTCATGCTCAAACATCCTCCAATGTGGCTAAATTAAAGCGATGCTGCAGTAAATTAAGGGCCGAAATTTCTCCACTGCGATTTAAAAGACTCATTGCCAGTCATTGCAAATGTTTGATTACAGTTTTTCCAGCTAAGGGATGCAAACCAGTTATTAGATTCGGGGCCTTTTTTTTTTTTTTTTTTTGCATGGGGCATGGGTAGGTTTTCAATAGCTCATTAAATAAATGAAACAATCATTTAAAAGCGGTATTTTGTGTTCGCTGAAGTTTCTTTTGTCTTATATGAAAATTTGTTGGATGATTTGAAACATTAAACAAAATATTAAATAAGTAATAAAAAATCTGAGGAAATCAGGAAGGAGGCAAAGACCTTTTCACAGCACTACACATAACAATCGCATTGTTTGTGTTCTTTCTAAATACATTTTGGTGAAGATAATGGTGCACCAGGAATATAATTATTGAAACAGTAGTATTATTATTATTTTCAGTACTATTCTTATATTTTTGCTGATAATTTTGAAGGAATCGCATATCCTATGACCTCGAGGATAAATATGGCAGAAAAAAACTGTTTGGAGGGGTACAGACAGGAAATGTCAGGCTGCTCAAAGACACGTGTCCAGGGCCTTGATGCAGCCGGGCCTCGCCATCCCAGTGTCAAAACATGGAGGCGTCTGATGTTTCCCTGAAGGAGCTCTGGCTTTGCTACCACTTAAAGACCATGCTGACCTTGGCAGGCAGCACTAGGAAATCCTGTTACAGGCTGCTTCTGTCAAGCTCGTATTGATGGGGGTGCACTCTATCCGTGGATTGTGTGGGGGGGGGGGGGGAGGTGTCAACAATCAGGTTTTTTTTTTTTGCGAATCACAGCAATAAAATACCCATTTTCCACTTTTCCACTCTAGAATCTTCAGAGGAAATGGACAATCTGTTATATTGCATGTCATTTTTCATTGGGCATGTTGAGGAATCACCGAAATGTAAACAAATGAAGCGGCCATTTAAGGACTCTGTTTGAAACTGTCGGTGCACATTACAGAAAATATCTTTTCTTTGATATTCCAGAATCTTTCTTTCTGCATAATCATGAAAGACATGTTGATTAATACAGCAAATAAGACGACCTAACTTATCCAAATTTTCCCACAATAGTGGCAGTTATATCACAACTACGTTGTACTTAGTTTACAATCAAATCAACTGGATTTTATTTATAAAAGAACTGCTCATGTGTGGCTGAAGACGAACAGAACCTTGCTCTCAGCAGCATATATATTTCTACATTGGCAAAAACTAATATGCTGCCAGTTTGAAGCATGAGGTAAAAGATTTCTCACCTAACTCTGACTCAGGCCATTATTACCCCTGGAATGTCTGACCACCAGTTTCACATGGCAAAACCCTCAACAAACCTTCATACACCCGACTGGACTGCATTTCAGTCACCTGCTCCACCAGCCAGACAATTTTGCCCTCTGAGTCACTGGAAAGTCAGCATTCAAAGTTTAGACTCACGGCTAGTGAACACAAATTTGGCTCTCATTTTGTGAGCTCAAAGGGAAAGGTATACTGTGCTTTATCAGAAAATAGTATACCTGCTCAAACAGTAATTATGCTCTCCCGTAAAAGAAATTGAAGACCAAATTACAATTTCCAAAGGGTAGCCTAGACTAACATTACACTGCTGAGTAGTATCAACTATTAACTCTAGTGCATTGAATACATTGATATGTGATGGCAGCGGCACTCTTCATTGAGCAGGGTAGATGTCTCTGTAAGTAGTTACAGAATTTACAAAAATGTCTTTGCATTCAGGCCTATCATTGGGATAGGCTTTCATCAGACAACAAGCGCAAAGGCAGCAGTAAATTTAAATACTCTGCGTTACATCTGGTACTGCGGCACACAGAAATCACAAGCCAAATACATACTTCTTTGTTATGAGGACCTGTCCTCTCAATCATCAAATATCAAAAACTGGTAAAATCACATAAAATAACAATAGTAATATTTGTTGAGGCCAAAATGTTGGTTTTGGGTTGAAATGTAATGCTGCTGGTTCCCATTGGGGGGCACACTGGGGTCACTTGGGGCACATAAGGGTTAGCGGAATTGTGTCCAGGGGAGGCGACTGACTCGGAAGTGCAAACGGTTTTTGACCGCAACGGAGCGCAACGGAGAGCAACACAACATCGTATGAACTTGTTTGATTCTTGGGTTTCCTTTGTTCCTTTTTTCATCATACTGGGTTTGGATGTCATTTTTTACGGTAATAAACCTCCACTGATAACGCAACATGGAAGCAGCCTGGACATTCATTCATTCACGCCCGCTGCGCTTCAGCCACACGGTACCCGGAGCCAGTTAGCCTCAGTAGTTTCCGTACAGGACAGGAACTCCTTTAACAATATTTCTATACAATTCAATAATTAACTTAAGTATAGCACGTTTCTTCTCTCCTTCCATTCAATTCATGGTATCTTATTGAATTACCACAATTTACTATGTGTAGGCCACATTACGGTTGGTCTTGAAAAGCAAAGGCACAAACCCGGCTGTTCGCCCCACACTGGCAGTTACTTTTACGTATTACACTTAAAATAATTGTGGTTTGATTCAATGAGCAGCCCTCAGTTACATTAACTGGTAAACCACCGTATAAGGGGAATTAAGACTCTGTAACCTTGATGTATGTGATATTAGATTGTGAGTGACCTTGGTTGGCTGCCATATGAAATTCAGTTTGTGAATATGACTCCAGCTATGACTTGCGCTCCTTCAAGTGGAGCTGGCAAACACATAAACTTTAAGACATAAACACATACATCATCATCAACACAGAATTACACATTGACCAAAGCTATTATATTTGTGATCAAAAGCAGAGATTCTGAGATCTAATAACTGAAGCCATTTTTCCCATTGATGTTAGCTAGCTTTCTTGCAAGCTTCATGATTGCAGGTGACGTAAAGTCTGATTTTTCTATAAAATAACAATTTTTCTGCAAAAGTGCCTTTGATGTGATCTTCTAATGATTAAAAGTGGCCATTTCCACTTACTCTGTAAGCTGGACCTGGTTCCTTCTCAACTGACTTCTCAAGTCTCAACAGAAAAAGCCAGTGTCCAGGCTGCCTTAGAATTCCAAGTTAACTGAATTTAAGATTATAAGTTGAATATTACATCAAGTTCAATGAGCTTAAAATTTTAAGGCAGTCTGGACTCTAACTTTTTTCAGTTGAGACAACTTTTTTTTTTTTTTACAGTGTTATTCTGAAATTCAAGCCCCTGGTTTGTAAGCATTCTGTGGCCTGGAGCTATTTGTCATTGTTCAGTGTGGATTAATGGAGCTTTAGCATTAGTTCCGGCAGCCATGGAAGTTAGGTCTAATCACAAGCTCCTTTCTGTCCAGTTATTCTTGACTTCAGCTTCTCGCACCCAATTGGGGAATTTTCACAACCAAGGCAGCATTCATTCCTTTCTCCAGCTCTGTGCCCTCTACACCACTCCCTCTCTGGCCTATGAAAGATCTGCATCTCAGCTCCCCCACCGCCCCGGCCTCCTCCTTCATAAATAACATTGTTCGTCGTAAGCAGCATCTGTTCATATTGTGTTCATTAATTTAAATGAAAAGAATCCTGGGCTCTGCTGGGTAGCTCGTGATCTCGGGGACTGTCTGTCATGCTTGCGGAGGTTGTTTCCCAGCATCACTCAAGCAAAGTCAATGCCAAAGTCAATTTCATGTTGTTCTGTAATAAAATGTTAAACCTGACGTGAGTGTCTGGCCTGAATTATTTATTTATTGATTTATTTTTAATTTGGGCTTAATAAATTGTTGGGGGTTACCTTAGGAGACATAAGCCACGGTTCTTCATTTGTTTTGGGAAAAGTTGTCTGTGGTGTTTTAGCTGGTATTATTTTTTCATGACACTTTAACTTTGACCTTTCAATGTTTCTATCAGATAAGATGTTTTTTTACTTGCAATTTTATACATCTATGTTGACTATGTTTGTGAGATCTGATAAAGCCTGGTCCTAATGCTTCCTCTTGCTTTTCATCAAATTCAGCAATTTAACAGATAATTAACATTATGATAAAAAATAAACTAAATCAAGTGAATGAGTTCAATATGTTTATATGATTATATGAGGTGATTGAGCGGCTGATATGCTGGTCTTCTGAGTGCTGATCATTGAACAGGCAAATTTGCCGTGAAAATCATTGAATTCAGCAATAGTCATATTTTGTCCCTAACCATATAAAATTTGGCAATTACAACTCAAAGCAGTGTTGTGTCATTTTGCCATCACTGCCTGATAAATATAGAGCTGTTTGTGCCATATTGGCTTTTTGAATATGCTAGGTAATTAACAGGGGTGGCATGCATTAATCATTGATTGGCCCATTAATTCATTCATTAGTGGAAAAAAAAAAATTCAATTGCATTTCAAAAGGTGAAATTGTCATCTTAGCAGACACCACTGGGCATATATTGCATTTTATCCAGATTTATCCACCAACATCCAAGCCCTTCCTATTTAAATGACATGGCCACGGAATCGATCCAAGCAATTTAATTAAAGGCCAAGCTCATTGCAAGGAGAGCTTATGTCAGGAAAACCTTTGTGTTGGTGTTAAACGCTTCTGCATTCAGCAAAATGTGACTTCTCAGAGGGTGAAATGGCTAAATAAATAAATAAAACTGTTTGGCATGGCTGGCATTTGTATAGATGCCTGACCTTTTTAGCATTCCTAAACTTTCCGCCTTTATCGCGCTTCTCTGAAGCTCATTCCGAAAAATGTCACTGGAAGAAGGTGAAATCAAAGATTAATGCACCGGCCGGGACATGTCTCAACTCAACCTGTTGGCCATGTCTTTGAAAGCTTTGTCGCCAAAGGTGGAAAATTCCAGTTGCAGAATGCACAAACCCTCCCCTGTATTTTGTTCCAATAATATGGACTTCGTCTTTGTTTGCAATGTAGGAGCGAAATGGTTGAACTGATCAATAGGAGACAGACATGGAGGGACTTCTACTTCCTGACTCCTGGGCTGTTTTTCAGTGTCTGTACTTGTGCATACATATGATGTCACGCGGACACATAACTCTACATCAGACAGTCAACATAGCCAAAAAGCAACAGAGACTGGCACCGCAGCATTAAGAATTTTCCTAATGGCCTGTTTTTTTTTCTTTCTTTTTTTTGCCTAGGAAATTTTGTATAAAACATATAGGCTCTGTCAGAACATAAGCTCTGCTTTGTTACCAAGTATTTGACTTGAGGAACCTATCTACCCCAAAAGATCAGCAGATGAAATTTATCAATCAAAAGTGGCTGAATCACCCATCCAGTCATTGCTCAATAACAAAGCTTGTACTATGTGCTTACTTGCAGTGATTAAACCTGCGTGTGAGGGTTTATACCTTCTGATTTCAGCCAGCAAGGTTAGCAGTTTTATCAATGATATCAGCTACAGTCTCATGTGTTCAAACTACACAGAATAGCAGAAGAAACATCATGGATTCCTTTTGTGAATAACATGAGACATAAGCCACAGGAGAAAGCACTGGATCAGCATCGGGTAGGCTATACGTAAATAAGCATAATTTGGAAAAGCTCAATGTAAGGCCCTTGATAACACACCTGTCTTCTTTAGCTTGGGAGGAAAACTAACCAAAATAAGTAATAAGTAATAGATATTTAGTCACTCACTCTATCAGTGTTCTTGCTGAGGAATATTTACGTAAATCCTGGCACCACGGCTGAGGGGCAAGATCACTTAGAGGTCCCGAAATGTGCTAATTCCCCTGAAACTGTAAGGACACAATGCAATGTAACCTTGCTCAATGGAAAGTTTTCTGGACCTGACATTCCATCATTAATTGCACAATGTCTAACAAGATTGAGCACAGCTCAATTAAGTTTTTAGTTTCTCCATGTCTTCAATATTGCCAGAATAAGTCCGAGAACAAAAAATGTTGCAAATCTTACAGGCCCAAAAGTGATTGGACCGACTAACATAATCATAAATTGTCATTTTGTATATTTAATTGGAAATCCTACACTGTCATTGGGTTCCAGAGTCCAGGAAGTCAGACATTACAGGACACTATTTTTTTCCCCCTAGTGATGTTCTGCAAGGCCTTCACAGTATCTGGCCTCAGTTCCTGCTTGTCAATGCCGTCAGTTTTGCCTTCAGCATTAAAGTGCATACTCACTAGATTCTGGTTAGGTGATTGGCTTTGCCACTATAGAACATTCCATCTCTTTTTCCTAATGTCTCAGTATGCTTTGGGTGAACCCCCTCTCTGTGCTGAAAAGCAGTGTCCTATGTGTTTTGAAGCACTTGGGTGAAAATAAGCAGATCATCCATTCTGAAACAATTCAGAATCATCTCATCTCACTGAATTTGTCAGCAGTCGCTTCATCAATAAGTGTTTGTATATTAGAAATAGTCCCCTTTGCAGCCACACATCCCCACACATGCTTTGGCGCATGATCAGATCTTTGCCTTCTGCTTAATTTGCCATCATTCTGCTTCAAGTTAAGCTTTAAAAAAAATATTAAAAATAAGGAAATAAAATAATTCTGTGGGATGTTCTGCCAGAGCTGTACAGCTTTCTTCAGACACATTTTAGCAAACATTTCGTTTTTGAAGCTTACTAGTGGTTGTGTGGTAAATCCTCTGTATTTACTGAGGTGGAAGTCTCACTTTGATGATTGAAACAGAAAGGCCAACCTCCTGTTGAATGTTCTGTTGTCAGCAGTGGTGAAGGGATTTTTCTTTACTGGAGAAAGAATTCTTGTTTATTCAACATTGTTCTTATCCTTGATCTTCTGGCCTTGTTGTGTCCCTGAAGTCACCGGTGTGTTCTTTCTCTATTAACCATAAGTCAAATACTTTGAAGTTGTTTTAGCCACAATTTTGTATTTTTGGATTATTTTTCGGCTTAATTGTAACAATGCATTCAGGAACCACAAGCGAGAGAGGGAAATCCAAAAATCGTATGCCTTTATTGATTGCCGGGTCATTACCAGTAGACACAAGAATTGCCAAGCCACAAAACGAAATCCAAGGACAAAGTTGACTAGACAGGCCGGGGTCTGAACCAGAAAAGCAGAAATGCGACGGACAGTAGGCACAAAAATCGTAGACAGAATCCAAAGCAGTGAGTCATACACAGGGCATCCAAACACAGAAATCGTGGCCGTACAAAACAGCGTCAAAAATCCAGGAAGGCAAAACAAGACAAAAAGGGCTATGGCTAAATTTAAGGTCGGACGAATCAGTCGAAGAGAAATAATAATCAATTAGTATATGCGAGACTCTGCAGAAAGGAATATTGATCAACGTTCTGACAAAGTCAGAACAGCAGTGAGGACTCTAAATAGACAGAAGAGAAGTCACATGCTATGCACGGAACAGGTGAATGGGATGGGAGCTAATTACAAAGGAAGGTACACATGGGGAAATCCTTGACCACGACAATTGGCAAAAGCCAAGACACGGATGGGATTCACGCAGACATCCTATGACAATTAAACTGCTCTGGTCAAGGAGTTCTTAGTGACAATGAGTGCAGGGAAGCAATTAAGCACGTGCGAGAGATCTCGCAGAAACGCAGGGAGAGACGGGGAAAGCCAAGCAAGAGGCGGAGACTAGAACAGGGTGACTGCTGAGGTTGAATTAGTACCAATGAGTAGAGGTGCAACGTTACAAATGAACTAAAGTGCTCATTAGTGAGTTAGAAATATATACATGGATTAGTTTGGTTTGTAGACTATGATACAAAAAATGAATGTTAGTCTTGTTAGTAATCTAGAACAGCAAGGCGAAGGAAGTAAACGAGAATTGAAGTAATAATATGAAACACCAGAAACCATTGAAATCACCAGATGCAGGTAAGCACACAGACTGGGGAGATGGACTGAACCAACTTGATCACAAGACAGGGGAGACAAGTGCAATGAAGCTTAAAATGGTATGAACTGAAAACCGAAGAGTACAATGACAAAAAAGAATAAAGAAAAGACATGACCTTGAACATAAAGCATGAGAACAAAAACACAGAACCATGACACTCATGATGACTTGCTTTCCTGGCAGTGACAGCGCTTTGGACTGTAATACAGTATGTATATCTGTATATATATATATATATAGATATTTAAAGTTCACAACTACCGAATTTAATGCAAACCCAACTCTTGAAATCAAGTCTAGACCTTTTATCTATGCAGCCAACTGTCCGATTACTTTTTGTCGCTTTAAAAGGCGGGGGGAGGCACACATCAAAAGCAAAAGCCGGTAAATTCTACCCCATAAATCATTTGGATTGTAAATGCCTCCATATTAATGATGAAAGTCTGTACTTTGAGCTCATTTTCATTATTTTCTCCAGTGAACTGTGGTATATAGCAATGACATTGTCCACATATTAATTCGTCCCGTCTGTGAATAAATACTTTAAGAAAATACACATCCATGAGAAGTCATGCTTTTCTCTCGTTTTCTGTGCACATTTGGTTCTGTATGGCAGCATATGGCTGAAAGCTGAGCATCATTCATAACCCAGAAGGGCACATATATCAGGAGAACTGAACTGCCTGCAATTGATTGCTTGCTCACCGTAAAAAATATAATTGAAATATAAAACCGCAAAGCGTGGTCTTGTTCTTAATATGATTTAAAGCAATAAAAAGCTAAAAAAAAAAAAAAAGGTCTGCGGAAAAAGTGACATTTATTTCGTGTTACACAAATGTTATGAAACACCTAGGGTTCAGTAAACAATGAAAGTAGCACACAAGGAGAATTTTTAAAAAGGTTATTTCTCTTGTATGCAAAGGCTGGCACTGCATTGGGGATATGCAGTACACAAGCTTGCTGCCCTCGATAGACATGAACAAAAGATCTTACAAGCGAACATGCTGACTAACTTTGATTTGTCAGTGAAAGCTAAAATGACTTTAGGCATCTCAATGCTTTGTAATCCTCACCCCCTCTCCTTTCCATTTCCACCTCCTTTACATTCCACACCCACCCTTCCCTGTTTGGAAGTATGTGAACTTCCCCCCTACTCTGCTCCTCAGTCATCATTTAATGGAAATGAAGTAGCCTTATCATAACTTTGACCGATGCTGTGCCCAGAGATAGTCTAATGCCAGATCTTTCCTATGGCTGATTAAAAGTTTCAATTACAAGTACTGTCTGAGACAGTAGGGGGGAAAAATGCAGCTTGCAGCTAGACACTAATTAATTTGTAATCAGCAAAAATTAGATCTAAATGAGTATTTTAATGATTGCACAAACTTCACCTTTACTTGTGTTATCTGGGTGTAGCAACAGATTACTCTCTTTATTTGACTCATCTTGAGCCAGGAATGCATACACAGTACATACTGAAGATCCAAACCGAAATTTTCTCGCATTTTCCCCTCTAGTTTATCAAACAAATGCTCAAGATAAAAGGTAAACTTTACAGTTTCATTGTACAATTTGTAGATGCTGTAATTGTATTCCTTTTGCAGCCCCCCGAAATAAAATAAAATAAAATAGAATAAAATAAACTGCGCATTGACATTCCCTATTTAGGAAGAGCAACATTATTCTTTTTGCCCACCAAATTAGTCCAAATACCCACCCAAAGAGCACGTCCTTGTAAGATCTCTGATGCCCCAGCTGTCATGCCTGCGTAATGGTGAAGTAATTGCAGTTGCTTATCACTAAAACGTCTTCTTCACGCAATGGGTTGTATTTGGGTAACCTCCATCTGCTTTGGCTCAGTAGCAACAGAGCAGTCAATTCTTCTCCCTCTGCCTTAGCAAAAGTCAACTAATGCATCTTCTTTCAAGGATGTCGCAATAAAAGATACATGATTTCATTAATAATAAAAGCCTCACAGTGCTATGAAATGGATATTGCCGGAAAAATAAAGCTAATAATTCTGCAGTTGTTCTAATGGCTTTTTTCTCTATTGAACTGTATCACCATGTGCTCCAGCTTCTAAACATTTAGCCATTTATTCCTCTCCCCATCACCCCAGTTCAGTGCGATTTTTTTAATCGAAAACCATTTTCAGCGAGGGCATAACATTTTCCCCCTTTTGTCATTACTCTGCAGGAATATTCAGATACAGCAGACTGGCAGTCCACAGGGCACAGACTGTCTGATCGCTTATTGCTGCCATCACCAGAGGTTATAATAGGCGACCTTTCCGCTGTTGCAATCGGCGGTGCCCAGGCTCTTCCGTGGCGTTGATTGGATCCGTGGAGGCCTTGCTGTTCACGGCCGTCGCCCAGATCTCATTCGGCCACCGCCGGCCCAGGTGACGTGACACGGCTGACAGCAAAAGAAGCACGTAATTAGACTGCAGGCGTGTTTTCTTTTTTTTTCGCAGCAAACAATGAAGGAAGAGACAGCGAGATCGCCTCAACACTCCCTCTGGCTTCACCTTTTCTAGCCCTCTCAGATCAATATTGTCTGAGTTAATGAGGGCCTTTGATAAATGGGAAGTCAACACACTTTTGCTTTCTTCTCCTCCCCAGTGCTTCTTCCTGTTTCTCTAAATACACAGGTTCGCGCTGAGCCGTGAGACGCTGAACTGAATAAAACATTCGGCGTCTTTCCGGTTTTAAAACATCCATGCATTCATGTATGATAGCATAGATTATGGAAATGGGCCGTACAGTTCCAGAAACCCTGCTCTGTATGATAGCAGTGTGAAATTGAATGTGCTTTGCAAAGTAATGAGATTGGGATTTTGCTGTCACACAACCAGGGGGAGCAACTTTGTTGATATGCTGGGTGGTCATTAAGTATAGTTTTTAGACAAAAAAATTCAATCTGAGGTGTCATATGAGCAAGAGGCAAGTGCCTGTTTTTAATGAGATGCAAACACTTCAATTTCTCGTATAAAATTAGTCATTCACCCTTCGGCAAATCTAGTTTTATAATGTCTTGCCTCGAAGGGCTATTTCAAGGCAAAGTATGTAGTATTCATTTACATACTTTATAATTCTGTGCTTTTGCAACTGTAAGGCAGAGAGAAAATGCATTCAAATTAATCTAGAGACCACTGCTATGTCTGTGAGCAGCTTTAACAAGTTGGCAGTGGAATCTCAACATTATCCGTCAGACAGCCAGGCCAAAGTCTGTCTTCTGCTGCAGTCTGCATAGCCAACTGTTTAAACAGCAGGCAGCTCAATGATCTCCTCATGTGTCCCTTTTTCAAACTTTAAGCCCAGCCCCTGCTTATCGAACACCATTTAAAGTCCCTTAGCTATGTTTAATGTTATCAAACCTGAAATATATTATGATATACCGTAAAATGTTCTATGTCAAATAAACTCTTAACAGAGTAGATATATATTGCACATATACAAAGTAAATCTGGGCCTATTCTGCTGCCTTCTGGATTTGTACTGTATTTAGTCTGTCTATTGTGAGTTACTGTACTTGTGTACATTTTTCAGATACTTCTTCTTACTCTTTTTTACCGTGCTACTGTATTGACAGTTTTTCACTAAGCAATATGGTTCAGTTTGGTTATGATGCTTATCTACTACCTAACCCTGGATGTATGGTGCATTACTGATAACTATACTGTTAAATGTGGGCAAGGCTGTCACTGTAGGTACAGAGACATTCTTACAAATTGTGTTGAATTTAGTTGTCAACCATCATGCCTAGGACAGTCTGCACCTTAATGGCTGTTAAGAGTAGAGCAAGCATCTTTTAATTTTTGTTTTTAATTACAATTATTTTAATTACAATTAAGTGACCACTCCTCTGTCTGACAAATCAGTAGTCTACAGTATTTCAGTTCCCACCTTACCGGCAGTGTGCTTTGCTCAGAACCTTGCTAGAGGTGAAGCAGTACACCTGGCTTGGTTTTGTTTTAAACCTTCTGATGGAAAACTTAAACAAAATGGTTACATGCGTGGTACCCCGAAGATGTTGCGACCACTTTGTATCAAGTAGCAGGGCAGTTATTTTCATCTGTTGCCAGGGATTGATGCCGTTACTTTTCAGATAAGTGACAATCGTGTTGTTCTTTCACATGTCCTTTGAAGAGAAATGATAAATGTAGGCAGCATCAGGCAGAACTTCCAGCATGGAGACAGTTGCTGACGGGATTGCTTCTGGGGGAACGTTCCGCCCAAACCCCAGATGAGATCTGGATGACAAACTGAATGTCATGTGTCTTCATTGCCTCTGAAGTTAATCTGTATTTTACAGAACTTTCTCATTGTTGCTATGGTATCAACAGCGGTGCTCTTAACACATCTATACATACTTTCTAAGTTGACCCAGATTTCCTTTTCCTTTTGGATTTGAAGCATGAGCTTAGTCAGACTGAACTGACAGACTGCCTCAAAACACACCCATTGTGACACCTCATGCATCATTTGCACGTATATTGCATGAGTGTCATTCCATGCATGTTAATATAAGCAATGAAAGAGCTTAGCATTTTTCATGTATCACCACATGAAATTTGAAGATGGTTCAACGACAAATCAGTATCCAAGACAGGGGAAGGTCTCATAGAACTGTGGCACAGTGTCTAAATGTAAGCCAAAGCATTATTGGCAGATACTGGCAGGGAATTGTTTTAATGCAGTAACACTGGAGAGCTTAAGGTCATGGTACGGCATCACAATCATATTCAAATCAAGGACCTTACCTTGCCAATTCAGAACCTTCATTTTGTTTCTTTTGAGCCATTCAGAGGCGGATTTGCATCATATCATTGTCCTGCGGCATAACCTAACCGCGCTTGAACTTGAACTTACAAACAGATGGCTGGATATTCTCCTTCAGGAGGAATACACATTACAATACCTTGAATGCATGTGCCCTAACATTTTACAAAAAATTTTTTAATTAAATACTATGTCTTCATAATTTTATCATATATGTCTTTATAACATTTTAAAATGAATTGAATATTCTCAAGTGAATTGTTTGCAATATTTCTTCGCATATCAGCCAAATGGACTAGTTCCCATCTGGAAGTAGGCCAAATGATCAGAGTAAACCTGATTGTTTTTATCCTCAACCAAATCATAATGAAATGCATATTTTTCTTGCAAACTTGTACAATCGTGATTGAGGATATGGGTAATTTATACATTTGTCATTTGCTACCATTTTCTCATCTTATTAATAAAAACGCCATCTGATGAACAGAGTCCCTATCATTAACAGTTTGCCTCTCTTCCGCGGCATTCTGCTTCATGTCATACACAAAAACACACACACGCGCACGCTAAAAAATGGTCTACAGCACTCTTCACTGTGTGCCTAGTAGGCATTTCTTGGACGAGACTCTAACCAGGTAATTTGCTCCATCTGTTTATTCGTGGAGACCTGTTTTTTAGGAGGACCTGAATTAGACAATGGGACTGTTTCTGTCCAGCAATAAAGTGATCCCAAACTTCTTGGTTTGCGCAACTGGCCTCTGCATTACTAAGCAAATAATTAGACACAAAGAGGTGATTTAGGAGGCTGTGGGGCCCCAGACAAATAAAGTGTGTGGGGCCCTTCTGACACTCCCACACTGCAGCCTGTTTTGCTCCGAGGCACTAAACATTACTTTGTTGTAAGGCATTGGTGTCAGGGGTAGAGCCACATTACATGGTGCAGGCAAACAGCATGAAAATGCACTTTCATGATAATTTTGTTGTTCAATTTGTGTTTCCATATGGAGCAATTTGGTACACTTAAAAATCCACCTGCTTTCCTCAAGTTGCCACTCTCGCGAATCCAAAATAAGTATATTTTGACTGGAATAGAAATTTGGGGGAAAAGGGCCTGGATTCCATCAGGTCATATAGTAAAAAAATGGGTTGAAAAACAAAAAAATTGTTTCACTCTCAAAAATAACTGTCATGAACCAGATTCTTTGAACCAAGCGCAGATCCAAGAGCTGCTGGTTGGATACAATGAAACGTAAGGGGAATCGGCAAACTCAAAGTAATGGGACAGTCTGGTTGAGACAGTTGGCAGACAACAGTGGTAGGGTTAATCCAACCCGTGGTCCAGACAGTCCAGAGGCCAGAAGGCAGGAGGTCAATCCAAAGCTGCAGTGACTGAACTTTTCCCCCAGAAGGTGAATTATTTGGGAAGAGGTTCCTGATTTAGAGCCACAAAGAGCAGGGAGATGCAACTGATAATTACCTCATAGAGATGAATGTTTTTCTTTTCAGAATACGTGAGCGAAAGAATACGTTTAGTTTACTAGAGGAATCACAAGGAAGGTTAACTAGAAGGTTAAGACAAGACAATCCAGCAAAAACTGAGACCAGACCAGAAAATTCTATTGCCAGAACAATCAGACAGAAGAGATTTGCAACAGATGATTTAGGGAATTAGGGAATTGGGGAATTAACAAGGCCATAATAACCTAATGGAAACACACCGCAAACTCATGTATATTGTTGGAACATAGGTAGAACTAATCACTTAGCAAACATGAGGGTTGTAACAAAAAAAAATGTGATGTTCTCATGAGATCACTGAACAAAAAATTGTCGAACGAAAATGGAAGCTAGCCAGCTAACAGCTGACTAAAGAAGAAATTCCACAACCTGTAGCGAAGTTCATCTTGTGCCACGTCAAAAATATACTCAGAGACAATGAAAACGCAACACCAGTTTAGATTCAAATAATTTTGTGATGTATTTTCTTATTTTAACAATTCAAATATGTTGGGTCGGTTGACTTTGATAAATTAAGTATGTTAATGGGCCAATTTGGACAATAATAAAGAGATGTATTAAACATAACGAGCACAAGTTGAAAATGAAAAATCACAACGAGACTGAACGGAACACATTTAAAAATAAACTCAAAAGAACAGTCAGTATCGGATGTGACCCCTACGAACATCCACACAGGCAGTACAACGTCTCCTCATGGACCTGACTAAGCGTCATAGGTTGTCTTGGGGAAGTTGTCACCACTCTGCCTGTAGTGCATTCTGGAGTTGCTGCCTGGTTTGAGGTCTGGGTACTCTTGATGAAAGAACTATGAACTACACCCAAAATGTACTGATGCTGGACGTACTACACCCAAAACGGCAAGCCACTTGACAGACACTTACTCCCACCTCTAGCATACCCAGGGCCCTGTTCCGTTGTTCTGTCGACAGACGTGGCATTATGACACTTAAAAATGTTTTTTGTGTGGTTTTTATCATGGCTTTATATAGGGAAGACAACCCCTCCTTCATTTCAACCACTGTACTTGCACAACTCCTAATCCCATATGTTGTACTCAATATGGATTGAGGAGAGTCCAACCTACACTGTTGAGTTACATGATGATCATTTATGTGTAATGAGGTTCACATTGTGACCCCAATGGTCACATAAGAACTCAAATTGGACTACTCAGGTCCTGAGCAAAAATAAACCAAAATTTAGAGTGTTGTGTTTACATTGCCTTTGAGTATATGAGCCATTTCTTCTGTCGCGCTATTTATTTGCTTGCTAGTAACTATTGAGCTATCAAGCTAGAGCTGATCTAAATCACAGTAATCATCCTTAATTAATTTGTCATTATCTCAAGAATGTAGATCATATGATTATTGAGCATAAACAAATATGTTTGGTGAATTTACATGGTCCAAATAACAATGATCCACACTTTTTTGAATCCGGGTACTCCGGTTTCCTCCCACAAAGACATGCATATCAGGCTAATTGGAGACACCAAATTGCCCATAGGCATGAGTGTGAGAGTGAATGGTGTGTGAATGGCGTGTGCGCCCTGCGATGGATTGGCAAGCTGTTCAGGGTGGGTCCCTGCCTTTGCCTGTAGTCAGCTGGGATAGGCTCCAGCTCGCCCCGTGACCCTAGTGAGGAATAAGCGGGTATAGAAAATGGATGGATGGATGAATATCCACGAGGACAGGAATACTGGAAATTTAATCAAAAGTTACTACAGGATCAGACATTTGTAGAAAGTACAAAAGAATTTATTACAGATTTTTTTTGCACATAATATAGGATCAGCAGACCCTCTTATTGTATGGGATACATTTAAATGTGTCTTTAGTAGCCACTCGATTCAATTTGCCTCACCAAGAAAAAAAACATTAAAAAAACATAAAAAAGAACAAAAAATCAGAAAAGAAATTGAGAGGCTTACATCACTAGTTGACAGCTAAGAATTAACTCAGGATGTGGCTGATAAACTGGACCAAAAACAAGAAAAACTAATTTATGACAGGTCAACTATAATGCATTATAGCGGCAATCCCCAATCTTTCCCAGAAAGGGCCGGTGTGGGTGCAGGCTTTCATTGCAGCAAAGCAGTTACGCACCTGATGCTACTAATCAAGCTTATTAGCAAAGAGCAATGAAAGCCTGCCCTGCACCCACACCGGCCCTTTCTGGGAAAGATTGGGGACCCCTGCATTATAGGAATAAAGCAAAATGGATGGAGAAGGGTGAAAGATGCAATAAATAATTTTTAAGTCTCCAACATAGAAATATAGCAAAGAAAAATACACAGAGATTAAAAAGGAATGATGGGACCATTCTTACTTCACCTATAAATATTCTGACTGAAGAGGAGAGATATTTTACAGAGAAATTCTTTTTCGAGTCACCACCTGTTCCTCTAAATAACATTGATTGTAATCTGTTTTTCCCTCGTAATCAAGTTAAATTATCAGAGGAACAGAAAGAAACTTGCAAGGGTCTAATGACGGAAACTGAACTCTTTAATTCAATTTTGTCCTTTCAACGGGGTAAAGTGCCAGGATTGGATGGTATTCCAATAGATGGGTACCAAACTTTCTACGAACAGACTAAAAACCCCCTACTTACAACTTTTAATTTTTCATATGAAAAAGGTATTCTCACAGGGACTCAGCAGGAATATTATTATTTTATTGATAATGGATGTATTTTTGGAAACCAAACAAAACTTCACCAATCCTCTTATCAACAAAGGGATAACAAAAATTTCATCTTAGGGTGAAATATACCTGGTTGTTAAATATACTTTATATCTGCAAGTAAAGTTTACTTGATGATCGCCCTTGTAGAATTTACTTACAATTTTTAAGTGCAAAAACCTTCCTAGGTTTTCCCAAGTCAATACCTCTCCAATTTTTTTTCAGTGCATTAAGTATTGAGAAATTCAAATGTGTGTGATGGCCCATGAGACAGGACTTGTAAATTATGCCAAAAGATGGGATATAGTAGGAGAGGCTGACTGTTGGGAATATGCAGAGATGGAATAGATGTGCTAATAATTACTAATGCAAAGGTAGAAAACCATTATGAATGTAATCATTATTGTGTTGTATTGTTTTTTTTTTTTTATCGCGTATTTTGTTTTGTCGGGTGATGGTAGGAGAACTCGTACACAATTATATAACTGACTGAATTAACAAAGTTGTTCTCTGGGGTGAGGGAGTGGTGGCGGGTTTAAAAGAAGAAAAAATTTTTAAAAATGTCATTATCTGCACTGCAAACGGCTACTTTGTTTTCTTTTCCTCAAATTGTTTTTCCTTCCTTTTTTGAGACCCAGATGGATGTGCTCTTCATCTTGTTGTCAATTGGGCAAGTAAAATCTACAACTAAGCTACGCATACCTTCGGCTATAGGCTGCATAGTTCATTTTACAGACAGTGGACACAAGATGTTGCACCTCTAGGAGGGTCTCCAACGTGTTGGGAGGTGTGTGTTTTTAAATTTGACATTGCTGTTGGTTTAATTGATCAGCCTTCAGGGGTCCACTTAGGCCACTGGCAATTGCCTGCCTTCCCTGTCTGCCAAATTTGCCTCTGGACATACATGCAGAAGCTAAGCAGAGGGAAAGTGACCACTCTTTTTTCTTGAAAGTTAATTTGTTTAAAAAATGACCACCTTCGATTTTTTTTACAGAAAAATTGAATTTTAAATTGCAACATTAATCATTTTTAAAAATATAGAACAAATTATGTTTCTTACTGATTTGTCAATGAAACACATCTTTCTCAGCTACAAAATGATTCTGTAAAATAGGAACAGATGTCATCCCAAATCTATACAGCAACATTTCTGGCAATTAGATTTCTGATAGGACACTTTGTCAAAGAGAATATTTATTAAAAGCTTACAAGCATACATTGAGTTTGGCGGTATGGCTCTGTTCGAGAGAGCCCTGCCAGCCCAGCGTGGAACCGAAGGCAGGGAGCTGCTATTAACCCCCCTTCCATAGAACAGAGCCAACAGCAACAATGACATTGTTATTGAGGTGGAGTCATGAAAGACAAGATTAAAGAATGCTAAAAATGACGGGAGGAGCTGGGGAGGAGTAGGGATGTTAAGCGTACATGGTGCAGAGCCTCTGCTCAGAATGCGAGCTTAAGTAAACTAGCATATCAATCAAACAATCACGTGACAGCAAATCAGGTGACATCCAAGAGCACTCAGGTGATTCACAAGCTCAAGAAGCGGCTCCTATAGTTAGCAAGCTTGACTCCGTGCCTATCAGAATTTATGACAAGGACAAGCTCCATATATGAAAAACATTTTATTTGGATTATCCTCCTACAAAGTGTTTACCGAGTATTAGCAACATAGCAACAGCTTACTGATTGAAATTTACGAATTCATCTGTTTAGCTTTGTCCGCAGATGTTTAACAGACTGTCTGTGGAATGTACTTACAAAAACAGCCCGTGGGCTCTAACTAGTTTTTGCTTTAATCGGGTAGGCCAAATGGAAATCTACAGATCTTTACCTAATTCTTGGAATTGAGAGCAACTAAATGCGACTTTTGGGGCCCCTTGGTATGGCATAATGCAACAGTGTTTTTTGCTAAATCAAGGACAAAGGCAACATGGTTTTCCTGATAACATCAATGAATGCACATGAATTGAACAGCGTAATGTAGCGTTGATTAGTAATTTATGTTTTTTATGTACAAAGTTTGTTATTGCTTGATTGGTCTTCTCTCTCAGAAAAACAGACTCTACCAATCCTGCTTAGATGTTTTTTTTTTTTTTTGAATACCACCTTTTGATTTGACCACCATGCATTTTCAGCAACTGAATTTTCTTGCTTCAGTCCAATTCAGCTAAAATGCCCAATAGCTGAATACTATACCAGATACTTGCCAGTGATTAAGCGCTACTCAATTTGATAAAAAAAAAAAAACACTAATCACACTAATAACACTCATTTGGGGAAGTCTAACAAATGGTGTAAATAATGGATGGGGCTGAAAACATCAGAGAATGGTAAAGATTATAGTGACTGTCTGTTACTAGCCTTTGGTTCGTAGGCATTCATGTAGCAGCTGGTAGACCACATGCTGATGTGTACTATTTATCTTAAGCCATATAACATCAATCCTTGAGGCGAAACATGCTGCAGATCTCAGTGTGAAAAAGATGGATTGAAATCAAAGAGAGAGAGAGAGAGAGAGAGAGATGTAGTAACAGTATTCATATGACTGCAGGACACGTGCACATACATTTAACTGCAGGGAGCCCATGTCTGGTTTCACACTGGAGCGCCAGTAATGAGGTCATGGGTCATGTGATGCTGGAGAGGAATAATCTGTCTGACAGCAAAGAAAGGTGCCCCTCTCTAGAGCCATGATAGATCACAGGCAACTCTCGGATTAATATTCAACAAATGTTTGTTTTTTATTGTTTTTGCTTCAAGATAAATTACATTTATTTGCTCATGGCTGTGATAGGTATTTGTATGTGCATTTCCAGGGTATATTCTATGATAATGGATTAATTGTTTGGCAAGTAATTAATTACTGTTTTGGAAACTGCAGTTTCTATGAAGGACATGAACCTATGTCACTGTACCTGAAAGCAATGTAATCGGAACATCAATTTTGACTCACTTAGTTTCTCACCTGTAATGCATTGTACTCTTTTTTTTAAGAAAAGTTATTTCACCTTTCACAAATAACTACATACGGAAAATGTGTTTTCAATTTTTCTTATTTCAGATGCATTTTTGACCACAGAGAGAGAACATAAAATTGACTGTGGAAAGAAAAAAAGGCTTTTTGCTGCATAAAATATTCTCTCCCCTTTCATTGGAAAAGAAAATCCATTTTGACTTGTCTCTTCTTTAAAGGCATCAAGATGTGTCTCCTCTATCACTCAAAGTGTCTCTCTATTTCATAATAAAAGACAATATAGCTGTAAATTTAATTTCAGGACTAGGGATTTTTCGATCCACTCCCACCATCAGGTGCCATGCATCTTGCATATGACTAATCTATTAGTGTTTGTCCCAACACTCAAGCAGAAACGTGTGACAGTAGCAATGCTGTGATTTATTAACCAGAATGTACAGATGATGACAAAATGGCATACTATCAGTCTTGCAGTCTTTTATTGTAACATCCAAGTGCTTTTCACAGCTCAGAAAGGAACCATACACAACACATTAAATAGGGAATACAAACTTGGTAGCATTAATAACAAAGTAGCGCATTGAATACAAACATTTTGCCAAAACACTCTAACACATTGTACGATTTGATATGAAATATGTCTTGCATATGCACATACATATTTGGCAGGCTTTCTTGGCGATATAGTATTCCATTCCTGAGTAAGTGTCATGTTCTCTACTGAACCTAAAAGCATAAGGTAATTTCTGCTGAGGTAAGGATTGTAAGGATTGTCACGTGTGCAACGATAGTACACATTTGATTCACAAATTTGATGTATTAATTAGAGCTAATATCCAGCATTGTTAATACTAAATGAAACAATGCCTGCAAGCTAGTTCAGGCAGTCAACTTGGGTCGCTCTATTATCTCACTACTTACAGTATATCCTCAACAACACACCCTCCCAATAGGGCAGTCTATTAAGCTGAGAAAATCTCCCAGTTCTCCCTCTGCTTGTGCATGTGTTGGTGCTTTGCACCAATAAGGTGAAAGTTTTCATGGACACATTGGGATATGATGAATACCCCCCACCCTCGCCTATATTTAATCTTCCGACTCAATGCCTCAATGAAAACTTATAGGCGGGAAGTAATGAGGTCAGAGTCAAGATCCCAAACTATATGCTCTACTGCTGTAACAGACATTTCAACCTGAGTTGACAGACTGAACAACACCAACACCATCAAAACCAAGTATATGGGAGGATTGTGTCTGGTCCATGTCCAGATTTGTGGCCAAATAGCTATAGGATTGTCAGTGGTAACTGGTCTTATCAGGCCTCTGCCTGGAGGTAATATGTTTTCAGCAGTGTTTGTTAGTTTGGTCATTCATTTGTTCGTTCGTCAGTTGATCTCAAAAATTTAAGAATGGATATCAATGAAATTTGATGCGTGAATAGACACTGTACAAAGGGGGGGAAGTGATTCAATTTTGGTGAAGATCCAATCTGAAACCATTTAATAGCACATAAACACATCACTGTTGTCGATTGAAAAATTTATCCCGGCCATTAACATGACACAAACACCCACATTAGCCAGCATGTATTTTTACAAACACTTCATGTCAGGATTACAGGATAAATTTGAATTCGACTTCCTCTGCCAGCAAAGTTCAAAACAGTGGAGGTAATGCACTTTCCAAGTGCCTTATAGTTATGCGGTCCATTTGAAGGAGTGGTAGTCAACATGAGTGAACCATTGTAAAATTTGAGAACTGTCTGCCCTCTGGCATGATGGCCTCCTGATGATATTTGTAGCTATTTGTTTTGAAAGGGCAATGGCCACTGGGGAAACTCCAATGCTCAACTACTCAATGGTGTGACTTCATCACTCACTCACTCAGACACTCAGTAATAGGCTTTTTCATTTACAGGGCTAGCACCTAGTTTGCTGCAGTCCAGCATAGAATTATTTTTGTGATATAGAATGGTTGCTTATCTGCCTGAAACTTGCCAAATTCTTTTTGTCCCTTGAGCTGGTCTTAAGTGAACGCAAAAGGGCGGGGCTATTACCTTTATAGGATAGGTAGAACGACGATTTAGTGAAACGATATGCAAAAAAAAAAAAAAAAAATGATGGTATGCAACATATCCTTCTCTTTTTTTGCTGGTGTAATGCGTGACAGCTCCTCCAAGGGCAGAATTTGAGAAAAATGAAGCACAGCCGGTCACGAAGTTCCTCTTCCTGCAAGGCAAAGGAGTGAAGCAAATACACGGTCAGATGAAGGAAGTTTTGCAGGATGACTGCCCATCACACCCCACTGTGAAAACGTGGGCGTCTAGGTTCCGCGCTGGGTATTTTCAGGTCGCGGATGAACCCGGTCTGGACGGCTAACTTCCACAACCACGGAGGACAAAAGGCGACGCTGTGCACATCATGACTCTCTAGGGCCGCTGGATTTCAGCTTAAGTCATAGCTGAGACACTGGGAATTTCCCATGAAAGTGTTGGCTACATCATTCACGACACTCTGGATATTAGAAGCCTGTCTGCGAAGTGGGTGCCATAATGCCTGAATGCAGATCACAAGTGCATCAGAGTGACAAAATCAGAGACAACTTTGGACTGGAATGCAGCGGGAGAGGCGGATTTTGTGGCCCGTTTAGTCACCATTGATGAAAGTTGGCTTCACCGTTATGATCCTCAGACCAAGCAACAATTAATGGAGTGTCGCCACAGCGGTTCACCACATCCCAAGAGGTTTCGAACCCAAAGGCCAGCAGGAAAGATCCTGGGTTCAGTGTTCTGGGACAAAGACGGAGTACTCCTCATCAAATAGCTGCCAAAGGGTCGCACCATCAACATCTCTCTATTAGATGAACTGCGTGAAGCTTTGAAGCAGAAACACCGCGGTAAGCTGAGCTGTGGTGTCCTGTTTTTGCAGGACAGTGCACCAGCACACGGCGCATGACACTACAGAAAATATGCGACTTTGGCTTTGAATTGGTGGACCACCCACTTTACTCTCCTGATTTGGCCCCTTCTGACTACCAGCTCTTCCCTCATCTGAAGAAACACCTCAAGGGAACAAACTTTAACTCCAATTCAGAGGTGATTGGTGCTACAGAGGCAATGGTTTCTCGCAGGGCTGAGAAAAACTGAAGGACCGCTACAGTAAGTGAGTGAATCTGAGAGGGGAGTCTGTTGAATAAAATCCTAATTGATTGGCCCTCCCGCATTTTCTTTTTCCCAAAGCCAGGAACTCCACTGCACGCCCTCGTAAGTGTCAGTGCTGCCTTAAAATGTCCAGTTGTGAAGTTAAAAAGCACAAAAAACTTGCTTTATCATGTTCAAATACCCAATCATTTCATGGTAACATGCAAACAATGTTTGATGCAACATGCACACAATGTATAGATGGAAAAGATATTGAATAATTCAAAATGCTTAATCAATTCATTTATACACTCATGCATTTAATTTTCTTCCTCATTCATTTGGTTTTATTTGTTTATTGCTTTTCAGAGGAAGACTGTCACTAAGATGATTCACAGAGGAAAAAAGTGGTCAGTGCCTGCCCTATGCACAAAACTATTTAATGAGGTAACAAAAAAAAAAAAACTCCCAGTGAGAGAAAAAAATCTTCAAACGGTGGTGAGGTCTGTGGAGGTGAATTAAAATGTTATGCACAGGCAGTCACTGCTCTTTATTGTTCTCCTCTGCCAATTGCCATAAAATAAATGTAACCTGTGATTCATACCTTCTCCTTCAAGTATATTTTAGCAATGCATCAGATTACCATTCAGCAAGCCTAATATGTTGGCACAGTGTCACCACCGTTCTCTGCCAGCAATGACCTTGAATATCATATTCTCATGCCCTAAATACTTCAGTCGGTGACAAAGGCTGTTTCAGGCCAGTGCCTTCATTGCCAGTTGGACAGAGTTATGAAACCTCATTTGCCATTCAAACCAGATTAATGATACAGAAAAAAAAATCACACCGAATACAAGTACAGTGACTTCACTTGCCTGTAATATGTGAGTTCTTATGACAGCAGAGTCACTGAAACACTTGTGTTGAATTACTGCACGGCACTCCTTGCACTGTCATTCATAACAGACAATTACAATATATGCCTTGAGAGTTAAATACAAAACTAGACTGACTTAAAAAAAAGACTTTTAAACAGACTTACACATTATTAAAATTCATTGCATCGTTTATAATGGATGGAAGATATGAAATACAAGCCTTCTTACTTACTCATCTTTCCTCCCTCCCCATACCATGTGAAATTTCTATGTTTTCCATACTTTCAGAGTGAGGCAAATCCCTAGAGTATTGCTGTGGGACTGTGTTGGGTATTTCAGGTGAATAAGTCTAGGGATAGTCTTTTCCTTGCGCCAAAACTCAATTTGAACCCCCTGCTAGCTGGTCCCTCTCTGGCTTTGGCTCACGCCTGTCTTGTCATTACGCACCGGTGTCCAGCGGCGTTCCCTCCGCTGACGTGCCCTTGATTCTCCATTAGGACTGCGAACAGCTGAATGCTGCACCTGTGCTCAAAGTCTCATGCCAGGGTGAAAAGTACCGAAAGAGCCACGCCTACCCCACAAAGTCTTCTGCTAAGCTGGCATCCCGATCCCCCCATCATTCTTCATTGAACTACATCGAAAAAGGCTCATGTCTTCAAGCAAAAGCAAGCAAAGGTCTTCTACTCACCATTTTGCCCACCATTTTGGCTCACAGTAATAAGCAAGGGTAATTTTATTTCTCACTAACACAGTATAGTAACTTAAGTGAATCCCTTTCATTAATTTTCCAAACTGTGTTTCAGAATACATCAAACCTTTTATTTATTTTCAGTCCCATTTGGACTAAGTCCTGGCCAAGAGCTCAGGGAATAAGAACAGGCCGAATTGAGAAGGAATAAGAAAAGTTGTGGTTGCCCATGTCTGATTTGGGGGATGGCAGGTGAGAGAAGGACAAGGAGAGCAAAGGGAGGTGGAGGAAAGTAGGGTTTAAACAAGGCAAGCGAGGGAAGTTTTATTGGCAGCAGACAGGTGTGACTCTGCCTCACTGAGCTCAAATGGCTGCCAGTGTCGCTTGCCGTGCTCATTCTATAGTGCATGGGTGCATGCGAGACTTGCTAAGCAGCTCCAATGATGACAGCTCAATTGTCAGTAGGTTGCCCCACAAGACTCCTCCATTAAAGCTCCTTCACTTCAAACTTGAGTACGTTTGTCCTAGATGTGCGCGGGTGCATCAACATGTTCATGTGCTGTGTGTGGATCTGTGCTCACATGCTTGAGGGCCAAGTCAAATGAGTAATTACTGCATATTATCAATATCCAATTTCTGGTTTTCAACTTCATTGCTTTGGGTTTTTTTGATACTTTTGTGCGTCAAGACTCAATTATTTTCAGCAACCAATTCACCTTTGTTTTACATGTTCGATCATGCATGGCAGTGGTTCACAAACTTGGTCCTGTTGCCCCCTGTGTATGCTGCTTTCTTTCAAACCACAATCGCATTTATAGGATTTCAATAAGCTATTAATGTTTCCTAATGCTGCATTTCATGTTTAAAGTATTATTTATCATGTGAAGCCACATTTTGATAGAAATATCAATGCCTGCCATGAAGAATAAAAGAGCCTTTAAAATGTTGTGTTTATATTTCAAAATTGCGAGCAATTTCAGGGAACAACATTTTCAGACAGATCAAATAAGACAACGGAAAATTAAAATAGCTTTCAATTTTTGTAAGAAACAGGAGCCAAATTAACTAACAACCATGCCGCAAGTAACCATCACTGCTGACAGAAGCTGGATTTTGAGGATTTTTTTAAAATTTCTTCAGTGGCAAAATAATTGGAATTAGAGAGAAGACCATCACCTCTGTTGCAGTTTGCGATGGTTTTACTCGTAATACGTAACCTCCGACAATACTCAAAAAGCAGCTTGAATCCCTTTTTCCTAAATCTCCGAGTGAACTTGCCAAGTTACTTCTTCCAAATCATCTTGTATCTTAGATCCCATTCCCAAAAAGCTACGGAAGGAGCCCCTGCCTGATCTTCCCAGCCCAATTCTTCACTGATTTCAGGTTTTGTTCCCACTGCATTTAAGTTGGCAGAAATTAAGCCTCTACTCAAAAAAAGTAAATAAATAAAAATTGGATCGCGCAATCCTAGCCAACTAAAGGCCAAATGTGTCACTCAACAGCTGCCCTCTTTCTTGTAAACAAATGAGGTATGTGAGAGGTTTTGTCTTATCTCTCTTACAGATCTCAGGTTGTCAGAGTAAATAACAAGCTTTCTAAGTATTCCAGAGCAAACTTTGCTAAACCTCAAGGATCTGTTCTTTGTTCTTTTCGCTATACATGCTTCCCCTTGGAGACATCATTAGTAGACATGGTGTTAAATACCACTGCTATGCAGATGATATACAACACTACATATTTTAGGCCAGGTGAAAATGATCAGCAAACTGTTTTGATTAAAGATGTGTCTTAAAGCTGTTAAAGAATAGATTGAAGCATAGACTCGAAATTTTCTCTCATTAAATGTAGATAAGACTGAAATATTGGCAAAAGGTCCCAAAATGCTTAGCGATACATACCTTAAGTTGAAATTCAACTTAGATGCTCTCCTCGTTTCTGCCTAAGCCGTTGTTCTAAACCTTGGCGTCACCCTTAATTTGGCACTCTCTCTCCACCCTTTTATCAACAACATTATAAAAATGGCATTTTCACACCTTCGAAACATGTCTAAACTGAAAAAAATGGTTCATGCATTTGTGACCTCCTGGTCGGACCACTGTAATGTTTCATTGTCTGGTTGCACTAACTCTGACACCTGCACCGTAATAAATTGCCTATGTAATTGTGTGAACCAGTATTTCTGTCTTTGACTTTGATCGCTTATCCCCTATTCTGACAGGCAACGATTTGGCTACTGTTCATCAGCTGAGGCGTGTGTTTCTCCTTCATTATTCTTCCTAGTAACACCATGAACTGGTGCAGATTGACACCACAAGAGTTCTGATGAGGGCTAAAAAATCTGACCACATTAGCCCAGTACTCAAAAGTCTTCATTGGCTGCCTGTCAAATTTAAAATTGAATAAATTCTATTGCTAACTTACAAAGCTTTAAGTGACTTGGCCTCGGAATATCACTGCTCTTCTCATTCCCTACTCCTCTCTAATATTACTCTATTCACTAGATTCTAGATATTTTAAAATTCCAAGTATATCCAAAGTTACAACTGGAGGCAGAGCCTTCTCTTATAAAGACCCATTTTTGAGGAACAATCTCCCTAGACAAGTTCAGGCTTCAGACACACCCTCTGTCTCCAAGAGTAGGCCAAAAACACACCTCTTCAGTCAAGCCTATATTTAATTAAATAGCATTAGTTTCAGTATGTATATCTGTTTGGGGCTGGCGAGACTGACGACGGCCTAGTCTCTGAGTTGGGTCATATGGCATTGGTAGCCATGCAGGAGTGTTTACTGTTTGTAGATTGCATAATTATGGCTAGTTGCTCCAGAGTTGTAAATCTAAAGTGTAACTCGGTACCTGACACAAGATAGCTGCTTCCTTAGTTTGCAGTAAATCTATCTAGAGCCTAACCTCCTTCTTTACGTCTCTTTCCAAGGATCATTTCCCTCCTGAACAGTGAGTACACGGAACACCCAAGCCCTGCCCCTCACCGTGTGGTCGCTGGCTGCTGCTGTTCAGCTGTCCTGATTCAGTTCCACTCCATCCTTTGCAAACCACTTCTTGGAGCTACAGACACTTCTGTTTGGATGTTTTGAAGAGTTTTTATAGACTTTAATTCAACTATATCAATTAGCTTGCCAGAGGAAGATGGCTCCCCCCATGATAGCCAGGTTCCTCCTGAGATTTCTTCACTCTGAGGCGTTTTTTTTCTCACCACCGTTTAAGGATTTTTCTCCCTTTGAGGAATTTTTTTTTGCCTCATCTGCTATTATGGGGATTAGGCCAGGCGCTGACCTTTTTGCTCTATAAAGCGTCTTTGTGACAGTCCTTCTTTGAAAAGTGCTTCACAAATGAAAATGTATTGAACTGAATTCGCTGGAGTTCCAGAGCCTTAAAAATGGCTTTGTAACCATCTCCAGACTAATATATATCAATAACTTTGTTTCTCATCTACTCAGTTCAATTCACAATTTAATTTATTTAGTGCATTTAACAATTGAGATTGACCCAAAGCACTTTACGCAGAACAGAACCCCCACGGTGTAAGCAAGAACGCAACAGTGGGAAGAAAAAACTTCCCAGTAAGAGACACCTTGGGCAGGACCAGTCTCCTAAAAAACTGTCTGAGGTCAGCCCGGGAGACATTAAGAGAGAAGGGGAAAGATAAAACTGGAAAATGGAGAAGAAAATGGGGATGGGTAAACGGGGAACAGGAGCAACATTTCTCAGGGAAGGGGAAAGGGTAAACCTGATAGAACCATTAATAGCATGTATGGTCTCATAGCATGCAAGCTTACAAAGTTTAGACATTAAAAATTGAGGAACAATGCAAGTTAAGGCCGAAGTTTTGGGTTTGGCTGGAATTTAAAGGGCTGGGGGCTACAGTAGTTAATTCACTCATGTTCGTGAGGCTTCAGCTCAGTTAGGGAGGAGGAGAAAAATGGAAAAAGAGAACAGTGTGAGAGTGAAGCCTTGCACTGCTGAGATCAGAAAATTTAATATGAGTTCTTGAATTTTTTTTGATCACAGCATCAGGTGCTGCTTTTTGCTTCCATCATATGGGCAGACAGGTTCTATTTAAGTGATGATTTAACAGGGTTTGAAGTTATAATGCCTGGATGTTTCGAACAAAATTGACCCCAAATATCAATTCAATTTGTTTAAGGGGACCTACAGCTAAGCAAAATGCCAATTTCGGGTCAAAATTTTAGTTTTTAGGTAAGAACATGAAGTGGTCCTTCAAATAGTTCGTAATATGGAGTCGTGTTTCGAAGGAAACATTTGTCAGAAACACTGCCTTCAAGGCTGGAACAGCAATGAGTGTGGTGACTTTCAATAAAGGCCAACGAGAAATTGCCTCCTCTCTTATGAAACTTGTCATAAAGGCAGGGGCACACAAAATGAAAGGCTCTCACAAAATGGACAGAAAACATGTGAAACAGTGAAAAACGCGCACTACAACTTGAAAAAAGAAACGAATAGACGCTCAACAAGCATGTCAAACTTGGGAAAAATCACAGGTTGAAGAGGAGGGAGTTACTCATGAGGGTGGTGCCTTTTAAGCAGGTAAAAAAAAAATCCTAAAAACCACAAAAAAAAAAAAAAACTAAATGTATTCCTCCTGAGACCATTACTGTCAAACTTCGATCGCATTATGACTGCCAAACAAAAATCATGTTTTTCTAAAAATACATATTTTCAACCAGAAAATATAAATATCTCAACCACTGTACAGCCAGTTAACTTCATAATAGCAGTTTTCCTCATTTTGTGATGATCTATGTCTGTACAGAGCTCTTTTTGCAATATGTACCTCTGAATATGAGTAAATCAAAACATGCATATTTAACCCCTTTGCGCATAAGCCAAATCTGGCTATTTAGGTGTTACCTGATTTAAGGCTTTATAATTCAAGATTGCAGCTTGACAGCCAGAAAAACTTTGGCTCAATTGAGTCTAGACACTTGAAGCATTTAGACTCCTATTGTATTTCAGTTTATTTTTATGATTTTGGTGGAGAAAAAGGGCTGCAAACACAAAAAAAATCTTCATGAAAATTCAACTTTGAATTAGCAATAAAAAAAAATACTTTACATTTCTGGAATCATAACCTTCTTGACCACAAGTACAATTCATCTTGAACATTACATTCTAGATCACCTGCTTGCTATGAGCCAAATTAGACAGCTATCCAGGTGTCTCCCCAAAGTCTGAGATCCATCAAAATGGTTCACTGTCAAATCATACATTAATCATATATTTAACACAAATCAACTTTTGGGGCATGAAATTCACTCTGAACTAATGATTTTCTGGTTGAGTTTAGCATGAATTTATCAATATCAGTGCAATTGAACATCATTGGTCACCAGTAACCTCTCCAAACACGAAACATGCCTCTTCTCCATTATAAAGTTAACAATACTGTCCATTTTTCTTCGAAGTCCCCCAAGCATTAAATTAAGTGCTGATTAAACAGCTAGAACATTCGCGCTGCACTGAAAAGCTAACCGCTCTCACATCCGAGCTCATAACCTTACACTTTATAAGGGTAAGAACTCACTAACTCAGTAATACTGAATTCTGAAATACACCTTATTTTAACAGAACAGAAACATCACATTCAGAAAAAAATCAAACGGCATATGCCTCCATATTCAACAGAATGGTGTAATGAACGTACCGAGGGATCTACCGATGTGCGTGGGCTGCACGCATTTGGAGAAATGAAAACGGGGGTCAAAATTAATACTAGAACATAAAAGCCTGGAAGTTTTTTGGACTAATATATATATATATATATATATATATATATATATATATATATATATGACAATGCTCAAGACCAGGGACGTGCGGTCAGGGTAGGCAGTGACCTCTCCTTATTTATCGCTAGATTTTGTCAACCTGTTTCCATGTACTATGCCTGTTGTCAATCAGTCAATTTGACTTTTTTTTCTGGTCAATTAAGCCTGTAATGATTAAGAGGCGATAGTGACAAAAAGATTAATTTACCTTTATGCTTTGATTAAAGACTGCAAAGAAGTAAATCTTAATAATTAATTAGGAAAAAATCTCAACTCTCTCGGCAATTCCGTATATTATTTTGATCTTTTGTTTATTGAATAATGAAAGATGGCTGAATATTAACTCCCTATTTTTAAAAAATGGCTTTAAAAAGTACGTGTTTAAGGGGGGGATATTATCATAAACAGTGGCGGTCCGTCGGCAGAAACACAGGGCCAGCAATAACTTCGCCTTTCACTACTTAATGACCTACACCTCTCGCAGTTTACCTCTCCCAATTAGCAAAAGTTGCTCAAACTGAAAGGTAGAATCGATGGGAGTCTAATTTATTTTTGAAAGCCTTGTTATACATTGCAATACAAAATGATTCAGTTTTCTTCCGCACATCAATTACAATGAAAAATATCAACTCGTCTTTATAATTTCTGCGCTCATGTAGCACGTGAAACCACAGATTTGCGTAAATTAGTTTGCAAGGCTCATTGAGCAATAAGCCATGAGAGTGCTTTCTATTGTCTGAATGTAGGGACAGCTAAAGTGCGTAGTTAGGTACGATGCACATCTGAGTAATGCCGAAAATAATTACTGCGAAGTCCGTGAATGTTTCTAATTTACTTGCAGATTGTCATCCTTGCACAGTCACATCAATTTTATCAACATAGCCAATAGGCAATCGCTTTGTCATTAGCATTTCTTTATCATTACGTGTCATGCATTGGTGGTGGTTGTTCAGTTAGTAAATTGTTAGATTGTTAATCAGGCAAACTTGATTGCAAACAGTTTTAGAAAACCAACATTGAATGCCCGTGACCTTCAATCCCTCAGGCGGTACTGCATCAAAAACCGACATCAGTGTGAAAAGGATATCACCACATGGTCTCAGGAACACTTCAGAAAACTACTATCAGTAACTACAGTTCGTCGCTACATCTGCAAGTGCAAGTTAAAACTCTACAATGCAAAGCGAAAGCCATTTATCAACAGCACCCAGGAACGCTGCCGGCTTCGCTGGGCCCAAGCTCATCTAAGATGGACTAATGCAAAATGGAAAAGTGTTCTGTGGTCTGACGAGTCCACATTTCAAATTGTTTTTGGAAACTGTGGACGTCGTGTCCTCCGGACCAAGGAGGAAAAGAACCATCTGGACTGTTATAGGCGCAAAGTTCAAAAGCCAGCATTTGTGATGGAATGGGGGTGTATTAGTGCCCAAGGCATGGGCAACTTACACATATGTGAAGGCACCATTAATGCTGAAAGGTACATACAGGTTTTGGAGCAACATATGTTGCCATCCAAGCAACGTCTTTTTCATGGACGCCCCTGCTTATTTCAGCAAGACAATACCAAGCCACATTCTACACGTGTTACAACAGCATGGCTCCATAGTAAAAGAGTGCAGGTACTAGACTGGCCTGCCTGAAGTCCAGATCTGTCTCCCATTGAAAATGTGTGGCGCATTATGAAGCGTAAAATACGACAACGGAGACCCCAGACTGTTGAACAACTTAAGCTGTACATCAAGCAAAAATGGGAAAGAGTTCCACCTGAAAAGCTTCAAAAATTGGTCTCCTCAGTTCCCAAACGTTTACTGAGTGTCGTTAAAAGGAAAGGCGATGTAACACAGTGGTAAAAAGACCCCTGTGCCAACTTTTTTGCAATGTGTTGCTGCCTTTAAATTCTAAGTTAATGATTATTTGCAAAAAAAAAAAGTTTCTCAGTTTGAACATTAAACATCTTGTTTTTTCAGTGTATTCAATTGAATATAAGTTGAAAAGGATTTGCAAATCATTGTATTCTGTTTTTATCTATGATTTACATAACGTGCCAACTTCACTGGTTTTGGGTTTTGTACGTATATTGCGATACATCTGTTTTGCACTGAAAAAAGTGCTGGGATGAAAACAGGATCTGAGACCATGAGAAGCAGTGTTAGGTATGCCTGTTAGTGTCTTAAATATTTTCAGGAAATTGCTTTAACCCTTTGCTCTCCAGGTAGCTAACAGTCCTGTCATGTCATGTTATGCAATCCATGAATGGATATCCCCAGAATGTAGCAAAACCAGTTGTTTGCACTTTCTTGATCTCAGTACATCCCTTGACATATTTCAGTTTAACTTACAGAACTGTTCGGAGAAAGAGTGATTTCCCTACACCGCGATGTGGAATGGCTCCTGAGGTTACCAGACTTAACCCCTCTTGACTTTTTGTTGTGGGGTCATCTTAAGTCGAAAGTGTACATTACTCCACCTTGGGACCTGGAAGACCGGATGGAATGCATAACAGCAGAAGTCAATGTTCTCAGAAGGGACAGCGCTTTGATCTGACGTGCAGTGTACGATTTGCTGAGGAGGGCCCAAATCTGCCAGGAAGAGGGGAAGGGTGGGAGGGACGTTGAAATGAGACGAGTGGGAATGTAGGTGGTATATATAGACGTAAGCACAAATAGGAAGGCGTATTGAGAGTGGCCTTGTTCATTAACCTACGTTATCAGGAACTCCCTATATTCCATGAAATACTCTTATAGTACTTGGTCTCTGATTTACCATAATTTTAAATGTATGATCATCACTGCACATTACTGTATATTGCCATCTAGACATCTTTATTCAGGAAAACCCTAAGTTATTTCAGCAAGACAATGCCAGACACCACATTCTGCACATATTACATCAATGAGGCTCAATGGTATGAGTCTATGCTGGCCTGTTTGAAGTCCAGACGTTACCCATTGAACATGTTTGGCGCATAATGTACAACTGTAACAAAAATATGACAAAGGAGGACGGTCAGCGTTGAACAGCTGAAATCCAACATCAAGTAAGAGTGGAAAAACAGTGCTTTCAAAACTGCAGCATTTGGTGTCTGCAGGTCCGAAACGCTTGCAGTGTTACTACAGTGTTATTTTTTGAAACGCATTCTGACATCAATTTCAAAATGAGAACATATTTTTCAAAAAATAAAATTTCTATGATTCAACATTTGACATATTTTCTTTGTACTAATTTCAATGAAATATGGAGTTTAAATGATTTACACATCATTACATTCTTTTTTTATTTACATTTTACACAGAATACCAACTTTTTTGAAATGGGGTTGGTATGACCCAAGTAAGCATTTTTATTTTATTGTTGGAATTTTCGGTTGAAGAAACAATTAGTGAATAAATGAAAGTTTATACATTCATATAAAGTTTTAGTTTTTTTTCATTATAAAGACATTAGCACCCACGTTTTCAGGGATTCATCTTCAGAGTATTGCAGCATACTTGAAAATGTATTGAAGACTGAATTGGTTATTTTCGTTCAGGTGACAATGTTATCTTTGAAGTCATGGTCATGAGTTATTGTTGACATGAAGAGTTGAACATCATGAGAAATGTGTGAAATAGTGATTTACAAATAAGTGGAATAAATCCTGCAGGTAAAGCTGAATACAGCTCTCATTACGTGTCTTTGTTACTAAGCTAAAGAGGACTGTGGAGATCCTATTCAAAACCCTCCCTGACATCTCCCGGACTTGGGGTGTAACAGCGAACTATTTAACGGTGTGAACAGCTCTCCGATGAGCATACAGCTCAGGTGAAAGTTGAATGAAATTGACAAACAATGGCACATCTTCCTGTTCGCACAACTAAATGTATGCCCTACATTTACGGCACTGAGACATGCATAGCTGCCAGTTATGACTGAATTTTGTCTCTGATGAGGATTTGCTTTTATTTCAGTGCTTCTTCTCCAGTATGGTTCTCACCATGCTTGTTTTTATCCATTTTTGCAATATAGCCCAGGATATTTGCCTGGGTAACACAATAAGAAATTTACTGTAAACTGCAGCTGTGACTGTAAACTGGAACTGTTAGCGGAGAACACATTTCTATGGTAACCATAAGTGCCTCAAAGTATCTGATCTTGCCGCTTTGATTTGAAGTGGGCAGTTTTAGACAGTTGAAAACCGTGAGTTTGTTAAAGTGGATGCTGCTAGGTGCAGCTGTTGCAGCCACAGATTTTTTTTGGGGTCAAAACTGACCTTTAAATTTTGTGTAATATAAAGCGGTCTTCATGGAAATTGAATTTTGAATGAATGATGATGAAGTCTAGCGTTTGGACAAAATGACAAGGGCCAAATTATCATACATATTGTGTATTACTAATTCTTCCATAACCTAATGTAAAATTTTGTTGTTGACGATTGCTTTTCCATTTTGAGTCACAGTTGAGGTAAACTTGCTATTGTCGATTAATCTAATTGTGGCAGCATATTGACTTATATGTACAAAATGATTTATTTCCATCCATCCATCCATCCAGAGTGTCCTTGGTCTCCCTCGGGCCCCCTCCCACTTGGACATACTTGGAACATGTCTAAAGGGAGGCATCCAAAAAAGATGCCCAAACCATTTCAACTGACTCCTCTCAGTGCCGAGGAGCAGTGGTTCTTCTCTGAGCCTCTACCTGATGATTGAGCTCCTCAGCCTATTCCGAAGGGTCAGCTCTGCCACCCAGCGGAGAAAGATCATTTTCTCCTGGTGGGGTTTCCCATGGCAAATTGATCCCAGGTGAGGGGCCAGACAAAATGTGATTCACTAGTCTACTTTGACAGCCCTCCAAAAACAAGAGTGTGTTCCAACTATAGGAAGATCATACTGCTCAGACTCCCAAAAAACTCTTCTGCCAGGGTGCTGGATAGGAGGACATGCCCAGTTGCTGAACCTCAGATTCAGGACGAACAATGCGGTTTCCGTTCTGGCTGTGGAACAGTGGACCATCGTTTTACCCTTGTACAGATACCAAAGGAGTCATGGGAGTTTGCCCATCTCGCCTACATGCGTTTTGTAGACTTGTAGACTGCTTATGACCATGTCCCACAAGGTATCCTGGAGGGTTGCTCCAGGAGTATAGGGCATTGGAGCCCTTGTTTTGAGCAATCCGATCCCTGTGCACATGTATCCCTTGGGCACATGTCATTTTAATTTTATCTTTCTGAAATGGGAATTGTGCAATGTCTGTGTACATGGAGGACAATGCAATTTTTCGGGACTGTGCAATATTAGTCAGTTCAGGATCTCACCTTCCTGCTACTGAAGGGAACAGCCAAATTGCACTGTGTGGACTGATATGCTGTTACGCTGTTGCTGATTAATTAATTGATTTATAAATACCACCAAAGGGGGATTTGAGCTCACATTCTTGGAACTAAGTCGAACTTGCAGTTGGTGTTGAACCTTGCCAAGGATGCGTCTTCTCTCCTATTTTGTTCACAATTTTCATTGACACGATATTTAGGTGCAGCCGAGGCTTGGAGGGAGTCCACTTTGGCCCAGGATTGGATCTCTGCCAATGACGTAGAGAAAAAAACTAGACCACACCAAGCTTTCTTTAATGCATTCCGCCATCGTCAAAAATGCGCCAGCTTCCGGTCGTGGTAAAAGGCCTAGTAAACACCCATGTTCAGAAATTAATAATCTAAAAAAAGATAAGGTTGGTGTGGGCACTTTTGCAAAGAAGGACGTGGGGGAGACTGGGGCTTGTTGTCACACGGGTAAGTTGTCACACTGCAATTATCTTCTCCATTAGAGGGCGCAAATAAAAAGTGGAATACTAGTTTTCTTCCTTTCCATGGTCAGGTCTCATGTCTTGTGTGAGAAGAGTTGATCAGCACCTCCAAATCTGAGGTCATGTTCTCTGCCAAAAGGAGGATTGTGGGGAATCCAAAAGTGGGGAATGAATTGATACCCCAAGTTGAGGAGTTTAAATACCTTGGGGTCTTCTTCACGAGTGAGGGTAAACAGTGCCGTGAAAAAGTATTTGCCCCCTTCCTGATTTCTTATTTTTTTGCACGTTTGTCACACTTAAATGTTTCAGATCATCAAATAAATTTTAATATTAGACAAATATGACCAGAGTAAATACAAAATGCAGTTTTTAAATGATGACTTCATTTATTGAGGGAAAAAACCTATCCAAACGTACCTGGCCCTATGTGAGAAAGTAATTGCCCCCTAAACCTAAAAACTGGTTATGCTACCCACGGCAACAACAACTGCAATCATGAGTGTGCAATAACTGGCAATGAGTCTTTCACATCGCTGTGGAAGAATTTTGTGTGATGGTTGGTTTTTTGAGACGCCAAATGCTGTGGCCAGAATGAAAGGAAGAACAGCAAAATAAGAGACAAACACAGAAATAAGAGCGGGAGACTTGCGCTTCCAAAGGACCTAGATCCAGTCCGTGTAACAATAAGGAAGCAAAGCAAGTTCGACAGAACGAATTAACGGGAAAAAAATCTCAGAAACCGAGATAAAAAGAATTAGCACCAGACGGTTCCCAGAAAGAGGAAAAACAGAAAGATTCCCTTGCTATCTAGCACTTTCCTCTTTTGCAGCTACAATACCTCAACAACTTTCTCACTTGAGACCTTACCGGCTAAAGCGCAAACAAAACACTGACACTCTGTCAAGGGCAGTGAGGTGGAACTTGGGCTTAAATAGAATCCCGGCACCGCCCCCAATTAATGCCAGCTGGTCCAAGTGATATCATCCCGAACAAGAGCAACCAAGAAAGCTCTCAAAGCCACCACCAGCCTCAAAAACCATGACATTTTGGCTCACTTTTCTTTGTAGAATTGTTTTAATTCAGCTGTTGTTTTGTTTAATTCATTGGAGGATTTTTTTGCATGAACAGCCTGATTAAGGTCATGCCACAGCATCTCAATTGGATTTAAATCCAGACATTGACTAGCCACTCCAAAATCTTCATTTTTTTTAAAAAGCCATTCAGAGGTGGACTTGCTGGTGTGCTCCGGGTAATTGTCCTGCTGCATAACCCAAGTGCGCTTGAGCTTGAGGTCATGAACAGATGTTGGATATTCTTCTTCAGGATTTTCTGGTAGACAGCAGATTTCATGCTTCCATCAATTATGGCAAGTCCTCCAGGTTCTGAAGCAGCAAAGCGGCCCCAGACCATCACACTACCACCACCAAGTTTGACTGTTGGTATGTTCTTTTTATGAAATGCGCACACCTTCCAACAGGTTTAACTTTTGTCTCATCAATCCACAGAATGTTTTTCCAAAAGTCTTGAGGATCATCAAGATGTTTTTTGGCACATGTGAGATGAGCCGTTGTGTTCTTTTTGGTCAGTAGTGGTTTTCCCATTGGAACTCTCCCATGGATGCCATATTTACCCCGTCTCATTCTAATTGTTGAATTATGAACACTGACTTTATCCGAGGCAAGTGAGGTCTGAAGTTCTTCAGATTTTGTTCTGTCTGGTTCTATTGTGACCTCCTGGATGGGTCGTTGCTGCGCTCTGGGAATAATTTTGGTAGGCCTGCCACTCCTGGGAAGGTTCATAATGGCTCTCACCATGGTTCACTGGAGTCCCAAAGTTTTAAAAATGGCTTTGTAACCCTTTGCAGACTGATAGATGTCAATGACTTTGTTTCTCATCGGTTCATGAGTTCCTTTGAATCATGGCATGAGGTGTTGCTTTTTGAGATGTTTTAGCCTACTTCACTTTGTCAGACAGATATTAGTATTTAAGTGGTTTCTTGATTCAACAGGTCTGGCAGTTATCAGGGCTGGGTGAGGCCAGTGAAATTGAGCTAAAAAATTTGGTTAATCTCAGTTAATTCATCATTCTCTATTCAATTCAATTACTTTTTTACACAGGGCCATGCCGATTTGGATAGCTTTTTCCCTTAATTAAAGAAATTATCATTTAAAAACTGCATTTTGTATTTACTGGGGTTATCTTTGTGTAATATTAAAATTTATTTGATGTGAAACATTTAAGTGTGACAAATATGCAAAAAAACAAGAAATCAGGAAGGGGGCAAATACTTTTTCACGGCACTGTATATGATATGAATGGTAGAATTAGAAATTATCCAATGTTTAAATCAGCCAACTTCACCTGGAAATTTCCCCCCAAATATGCAGATCTGTATTCAGTATATTTCTTTCATAATTCCCCCATGATTAGATTTCCCTGAGAGCAAATATTGCATCTGGTATACAATTCTTTTCTTATCATCAAAAATACCTATTTCTGAAACTCTAATTTGTTGCTTAGAAACAGGACAATGATGAATGACTGTGTGGGAATTTTCTTGTTGCTTATTGAAAGTATGACCCTTAGAATTTTTCTCCATATCCAATGTATTCTCATTTTAGTACTAGAAAATACCAAATTCTAATGATGGGACACATGCTTAGATAACATTGAGGAAGAACAAAACATTGTGAAGAAGCCAAACAACATTTAAAATAATTTTCCCCTGCCATCTTCAGATGATTCAGACATCTAAAAATCCATTTAGTCATGTGGTTAGGCAATAGAGAGTGGGATCCCCCCACAGTCCAATTTTTCCCAGTGTTTCTCACTGCTGCTCCCACCCCCCCCCCCCCCAAAAAAAATAAAAAAAAAATCAGGGAGGATCTTATTCCCATGATTCCCTTTGTTTTGTCTGTGGCAGCTGAGGCCACAGAGGAAAATTTCCAGATTTACATCAACTCTCATACAGTCCGATAAACTCAATTTTGGTCCCCTCCTGCCTGAGTTAGAATTGACCTTGCAAGACCTGATATTCCTTTTAGTGTGTTCTTCTGTAGAGTATATAATGTTGTGCCTTGTGACAAATTCTTCATATTTAGGAACTTTTCTGTCAAAGAATTAAAAAAAAAATCTTTGAATAAGTTCAATGAGCATTTCGGAATTATTTCACACTGTGCTAACTAACTCACTGAACCTTGCACGCTCTGTACCAGTAATTCTCCATTTGGTGAAATGTAATGTGAGAATTTCAGAAATTTTTCATACATCAAACAGTTTTATCATGTTTTCATGTCTTATTTCTTGGCTTATTATTTTACTCTCAGTGTAATAATAGACCTGCCCTCTGTTTTGATTCCTCAGTAATTGCGGTGAGAAATGCTAAATGCCACTCTTTTAAGCTGCAGACTCAGATCCTGTCTCCTTTATAACCTCAATTAGGGTGGCAGGAAAACTACAGGCTGAAGTCAATGGCTGCTTTTGTGAGGTGAATGAATAGGAAAATATCCTTCAGTTACAAAAACACTTTGGCATGAATGGACACGTGCACACAAACGTACACAGGCTCATACACATGCTGAGCCTCCACACAAAAACCACATGAATACTTGCGTGGACACAAAAACAGTATAAGCCCACTAACATGCTAACGTGCAGATGTAGGCATGAACACATGGTGACTATTGTTGCTATTAGCTTGTGCTTCCTTTTGGTTTGATTAATTCAGAATAAAAATGCTAACCTTGCTGATTACAGAATTTAATTACTGGCATGAACTTAATTCAGCCAAGCTGATTAAAGCTTGTACAGAGCAGACAGGTCTGGTTTTTTGACTACTTCATTTTAATCATGGGTTACATGCAAAGAAAGCACAGGTTTTCATATTTTATCATCTATACTCAGTTGATCATATCTAAGGCTCAAGGATCTGCTAATTAAAAAGAAATGAAAGGTAATGAGTATAACAGTGTGCTTTAATGCGAGGGATTTGAGAAAATTCACCCTTACATGCCTCTAGACAATTTGGTGCCACTTAACTTCCACAGATAGCTCATTAATCGGAGACTAAAACATCAATGAGAAATGCTATAGCTATAGCTATAGCTATGTGACCAATGTCATGATATTCTCTGTTTTCTATTTGCAATGACTGCACAGTTTGCTCTTATTTCCTTGCAATCAGTGCCTGTACATCACAAAGGGAAAGAATTATAAATGTTAATAATTTTACTTATAATACTAATAATTTTGTATTTGCAGAGCATTCCTGAAGAATTTTGATTTAAATTTTAGATTGAGTTTGTTATAATCCAGGCCAGGAATCAAATAGCAATAGTGAGGTTTATTGATAGTAATATGGTAACAGTAGGACAGAACCCAGAAAAAGAAGATGAAGGCTCAGTTCAGTTCAGATATTGAGGGCAAAGCAAGTCTTTCCAGGATGCCTGCTTGGTAGATGGCACACTCCACCATAGCTGAACTGTCCACATGGATAGAGTAGCTTGAGGGGAACTTGGTTCCAATGCTAATGACTTTAGAAGGATTGGGAGCTTGTTCCTGAAAAACTGGACCGAAGAAGAGACGTGGACAGGGTTAACAAGAATATGGTCCCAATCCTGCACCCTAAATTAGGCTTGGGAGGTTATTCTCATAAAACTGACAAAGGGGCGTACTTGAATGGGTCAACTTGAACACTGTCTCACTATTTTGTCTATTTTAAACACCTTTGGCATTGATTGATCGCAAAATAGTGATATGGCTCATTGGTCCCCATAGCTCATCAGACTATTTACATTTGACATTTAAATTTGGCCACTCCAAATGGTGGGCTATGTAATTTTCCGTTGACACAAAATTTACTCAACGGGTTTTGTAACTTTCTTATGATACCACAAGGTGTAAGATTCATTGTAATTGTGGGTAGAATGAAGCAAACGTGTCCACTTCGTGTATCAGCAACTGCTGACAGTTCGCTAGCTACCTGCTATGCCAGCAGACTGATTTCACCTCGCTGACTCGTACCCAAGCGATAACAACCGTAAATATTATAGCAGCGAAAAAATCAGGCTATATCCATTAAAAGATTGTAATTGAGTACGGTCACAAATGAAGCTAACGTATCATGTATCAGCGACTGCTGACAATTCGCTACCTACGTGCTATGCCAGCAGACTGATTTCAGCTCACTGACTGCGGAAACTGTCATAAGTTCATTATAATTGTGGGTAGCAAGTAAGCTACAGTCCGCATAATCGCGCATAATGTTGAGTTATGCATAATCTCCGTTTCAGATTAATGCTGCGATTTGATATTGCTGGCAAATGACCATGGTATAAGCGGGATAATCAACTCGAAGGTTAGCATTCCACGGTTTTAATGCTCTTCGCGGAGGCAACCATCCGACGCGAACTCCGCGTCGTGCATTAAAACCGTGGAATGCACACCTTCTCATTAATTATCCCTTACTTAAAATTTTCTGCAAGCTCTGGTTTCCTGACTGTGTACCAAGTAGTGCAGTGCAGTCACGTTGGTTGTATTTATGGAAGTAGGGGGGGTCGTGGGAGAGAAAAGAAATCAGAAGTAAAGGTATCAATGGCGAAGCACGCAGAAGGTGTTACTACGCCTGTCATTATAGTACGCACCTCCCACAGCATAAAAAAAGCCACGTTTGGATTTGCGTACCCGAACCCGAACTCATGTCACTGGTCATATAAACCTATGTAAACAGGAAAAACGTGGAAGACTTTGGTCGCATCTAACTACAGTCCCGGAAAATACCGTTGACCACAATGAGTCTAGCTACAAATGCTAACAGGAGTGGCAGCGCGTCTGGCTGACTGGGTGGTCGCTCAAAGCTCAGAGAGGTACGTATCATCTTGTCTCATTTCATAGAAAAACATATTTCATTATGAAAGTACGGTGGACTGTTCCTTTAAGACTACAGATGAATGGAATTCATTGATCCGTTCTTGAGAAATCGCGTTCACAAATGGGACATGATGGACGGGCGGACAGACGGAGCTGAATACCATGTCCTCCGCCCCTAATACAACGTTAGACTACACCTGAATGGAATAGGTCAGCCGTTCTTGAGACATCTCGTTCACAACAAAAGGGATGGTATGGACAAATGGGGCTGAATACTATGTCCACCACCCCTAATACACCTTGACACCTAAGATGAATGGAATCGGTCAAACCATTTGTAAGTGGTCAAATGGTCGTAATGACCTTGAGAATAATGGCAAGGTCACGTCAATCGAGTAGGCTGTGAGCACTCCCTTAATACACCTTAACACCTAAGATGAATGGAATCGGTCAAACCGTTCTTGAGATATAGCGTTCACAACAAACAGGACGAGATAGATGGACGGCCGGACGGATGGAGCAGAACACTATATCCCCCGCTTGAAATACACCTTGACACCAAAGATGAATGGAATGGGTCAAACCGTTCTTGAGCTATCATGTTGACAAGGTATTTGTAAGTGATGAAATGGTCGTAATGACCTTGAGAATACTGCCAAGGTCACGAAAATTGACAGGGGTCAGCGTATCCCACCAATACACCTTAAATCCAAAGAGGAATTGAATCGGTTGAACCGTTCTTGAAGTATCGCAAACAAACGGGACATGACGGATGGCCGGCCGGACGTGATGGACGGAGCTGAATACTATGTCCCCCGCACTACTCACTACCACGACGGTGGGGAAAAAAACCACTTTAAGAGTACGTTCCAGGTATTTATGTGGACCTATTGCGCCTGTGTAATCATTGGACCAACAACTTTTGATTTCTACTCATTTATGGTATGTTAGGCTAGTTTGTGCATTTGTAACACCCTCTGCTGGTCAATTTGATGGAAACTTTAAGGCTATGTTTCAGCTTTTTATGTGGACATATCCTGCGAGTTTTGTAGTGATTGGGAAAACTATTTATGATTTATAGTCTGATTTGTGTAATTTCACGCTGCTTTGTTTTGCATTTCTAGCGCCTCCTATCAGTCAATTTGAATTAATTTTCAGGGTATGTTTCAAGTACTTATATAAATATATCCTGTGAGTTTTATGGCTATCGGACAAACAATTGCTGATTTATAGTCTGATTTGTGTTACACCACGCTGCTTTGTTTTAATTTATAGTGCCCCCTATCAGTAAATTTGAATGAAATGTTCAGGGTATGTTTCAAGTACTTATATGAATATATCCTGTGAGTTTTATGGCTATAGGATAAACAATTGCTGATTTATAGTCTGATTTGTGTCATGCCATGCCCATTCTTTGCATTTATAGTGCCTACTATGGGCCGATTTGCATAGAGCTGTCAAGATATGTTCCTGGTACTTATATGGACATATCCAGGGAAGTTTGTGATGAATGGCCCAATGGTTGTTGAATTTTGTCCATTTATGTGTTAAGCCATGGCCCTGCTGAAGTTCATTGGTCAATATCTTGAAAACAAAATGAGATTTCGACAAGCCTTATGCAATCTTTGATAAGCTTTGTCAAATGATGATCCTCAGCAAATTTTGAAGGAATCAGACCTACGGCCTAGGAGGAGATCTCAAAAATTTGTTTTTCAAAAAAGTCAAAATTCTGGAAAATCATTTATGGCGGACCTTAGAGGTCCTTATTGGAAAGTTGTAGAGTTTGGACCAAGGAATGTCTTTGCCAAGTTTTGTGTAAATCAGACTTACAGCGTAGGTGTTATGACCTTTAAAGGGAAAAAAAGGGTTTAAAGGGTTTTTCTCGAATTATATCGCCACTATCAGGCTGATTGAGTTAAAAGTGCCTTGGGCAGCATTTACACACAACTTCCAATCAATGTGCAAAATTTCAAATCTCTCCCTTTACCATCTCACGGAATTTGCAAACAAATTTCTGTAGTAGAAGAGAAATAGTAATACTAATCCATCCATCCATCTTCTTCCGCTTATCCAGGGCCGGGATGCTATGGTGTTCTGGGTGGTTGCTAAGGCATTGCTAGGTGGTTGCTAAATGGTTGCTTTGGTGTTCGGGGTGCTTTCTAAGGCATTGCTAGGCAGTTGCTAAGGTGTTGCTTTGTGGATATTATGGTGTTCTGTGTGGTGGCTTGGGCATTGCAAGGTGGTTGCTAAGGTGTACCAGGTGATTACTAGGCAATTGCTATGGTGTTCAGGGTGGTTGCTGAGGCATTTGGTATGTGGTTTTTAAGGTGTTATGGGGGGTTGCTAAGGCATTGCTAGGTGGTTGCTAAGGTGTACCAGGTGGTTGCTAAATGGTTGCTTTGGTGTTCAGGGTGCTTTCTAAGGCATTGCTAGGTGGTTGCTAAGGTGTTGCTATGTGGATACTATGGTGTTCTGTCTGGTTGCTAGGGCATTGCTAGGTGGTTGCTTAGGTGTACCGGGTGGTTACTAGGTGGTTGCTATGGTGTTCGGGGTGGTTGCTAGGGCATTGCTTGGCAGTTGCTATGGTGTTCTGGGCGGTTGCTAAGGCATTGCTAGGTGTTTGCTAAATGGTTGCTTTGATGTTCAGGGTGGTTTTTAAGGCATTGCTAGGTGGTTGCTAAGGTGTTGCTATGTGAATAATATTGTGTTCTGTGTGGTTGCTAGGGCGTACTGGGTGGTTGCTAGGCAGTTCAGGGTGGTAACCAAGGCATTTCTAGGCAGTTTCTTAGGTGTACCAGGTGGTTGCTAGGCAGTTGCTATGGTGTTCAGGTGGTTGCTCAGGCGCTGCTAGGTGGTTGCTGAGTTGTTCTGGGTGGTTGCTAGGGTGTTGCTAGGCAGTTGCTATGGTGTGCTGGGTGGTTGCTAAGGCATTGCTAGATGGTTGCTATGTTGTTCAGGATGTTTGCTAACTGTTACTAGGTGGTTGCTTAGGTATACTGGCTGGTTGCTAGGCAGTTGCTAAGGTGTTGTTAGGCAGTTGCTAAGTTCTTCTGGGTGGTTGCAAGGGCATTGCTCGGCAGTTGCTTTGGTGTTGTGTATTGTTGCTAGGTAAGGCGGTTGTTATGATGAAGATAGGTGGGTGCTAAGGATTTTTGGGTGGTTACTAGGCTGTTGCTATGGTGTTGCTAGGCAGTTGTTATGATGTTCAGGCTGGTTGCTACGGCGTTTCTAGGTGGTTGCTTAGGTGTACTGTGTGGTTGTTAGGCAGTTGCTATGGTGTTCAGGGTGGTTTCTAAGGTGTTGCTAGGCGGTTGCTAGGGCATTGTTAGGCGGTTGCTATGGTGTTCAGGTTTGTTGCTAAGGCATTGATAGGTGGTTGCTAAAGATTTTTGGGTGGTTGCTAGGGCGTTGCTAGGAAGTTGCTATGATGTTCAGAGTGGTTGCTGAGGCATTGCTAGGTGGCTGCTAAGGTCTACCGGCTGGTTGCTGGGCAGTTGCTATGGTCTTCAGGGTGGTTGCTAAGGTGTTGCTAGGCAGTTGCTGTGGTGTTGCTAGGAGGTTGCTAAGGTGTATAGTGTGGTTGTTAGGCAGTTGCTTTGGTGTTCAGGGTGGTTGCTAAGGTGTTGCAAGGCGGTTGCTAGGGTGTTGTCAGGCGATTGCTATGGTTTTCGGGGTGGTTGCTAAGGCATTGATAGGTGGTTGCTAAGGATTTTTGGGTGGTTGCTAGGGCATTGCTAGGCAGTTGCTATGATGTTCAGAGTGGATGCTGAGGCATTGCTAGGTGGTTGCCAAGGTGTACCGGCTGGGCAGTTGCTATGGTCTTCAAGGTGGTTGCTAAGGTGTTGCTAGGCGGTTGCTGTGGTGTTCTGGGTGGTTGCTAGAGCGTTGCTAGGTAGTTGCTATGGTGTTGTGTGTGGTTGCTAGGGCATTGCTAGGCATTTGCTATGGTGTTCTGGGTGGTTGCTAGGGTGTTGCTAGGCGGTTGCTAAGGTGTTCTGGGTGGCTGCTATGACGTTAGGCATTTGGAAAGGCATTACTGATGGTTGCTAAGGCTTTGCTGGGCAGTTCCTATTATAGTCTGGGTGGTTGCTTGGCTCTGATCAGAGCAGGATAGTGTGTGGATAGAGTTCCGCATTCATTTCTAATGGGAAAATTTTTTTGGAAAATGTGGAATATCTCAGAAATTTTGAATTCTTGGAAAATTCTGAATATATCCGATAATGTATGAATCGGGCTGAATAATTTGAAGTTTGAATGGTTGGAATATGTTGAAGAATGCGGGAGTAGCTAAGGTCTGTAAACCGGTGGAAGGGGAGGAGCAGAAGGAATAATAAGAGGAGGAGGAGGAGGAATAATAAATAAACTGGTAGAATGCAGCATGCATGCAGCAATCCCACTCAATAATAAACCTACACAAAAAAAAGTTTCTTGCCCTACAGGCTTGAACCCTTAATAAAAATCCATATTGATGAAGGCTTCCTTGCATACATATTATGTCTTCATTGCTGGCTTTTTATCCCCCAAATTATTGTGAAAAACACTCAACATGGTAAAAATGATGTGGATATCTGCTCCCTCTGTTATGATCTAGATAAGGAACCAGGTGCAGAGCCAGAGTACAATCCAATAGATGGGTTTATTGGTAGGAATATTGTAATGACATATAGGGATGGAACACTGAATAGAATGGGACAGTTCAGATCAGATAGTGATTAGTTTGTGTTTGGGGCATACTCATGCCTGGCCACTGACATCCCAGGGCGGATCCAGATAGAGATCACCCTTGCCCAAGCAGAGCTGTCAGATGACTGGTTCATTGAGCTTAACAGGAACTTAGTCTTAATCCTGATGACTGCAAAAGGCTTGGGAGGTGTTCTTAATAAACTTGCTACAAGAACAGACTGATGAGGCAAATGAACAGGAACTCGGTCCCAGTCCTGGAGACCAGAAAATAGGCTTGGGTGCTTGAGTCTGTTAATAAGGTTAAGAAGAGTACTTCTATATACTATCATTAAAGGTTACGATAATGTCCGAAGATGATAAACGCTAGACTAGGAACATCCTGACTAGCTGTTATAAGGTATATAGCAAGGGACCATTTCCAGTTGGGTGATTACGCCTCACTCAAATTTGCCTTTCCATTTGACCCAAAGAGAATTTGATAGGGTTGAGCTCACGACACACTGCATGCCCCTCGGTTCTTCTACTCCGATTTCAACAAACTATGTATGGACCTTGCTAAGTGCGTGTGCCATTATCATGCTGAATCAGAAAACAATAACCTTTATCTGACCGGTTAGTAGTTTGCAATCATTTGGAATGGAATTAGAAGCTCTGGTTCCTATACTTGTCTTGAGGGAATGAAAAGGGGGTGGATCAGTGACCTTGTAGGTGATGCCGTTGCGTTGCAGCAAGAGGGTAGTGGGTTTGAATCTGGCCAGAGGCCTTTGTGTGTGGAGTTTGCATGTTCTCCCTATGTTAGCGTGGGTGTCTTCTGAGTACTCTGGTTTCTTCCCACAGCCCAAAAACATGCATGCTAGGTTATCTGGAGACTAAATTGTCCATAGGTATGCATGCAAGAGTGAATGGAGTGTGAGCCCAGTGATGGATTGGCAAGCTGTCCGGGGTTTGTTCCAGCCTTTCACCCACAGTCTGCCAGGATAGGCTTCAGCTCCACCGTGACACCTATCGAGGAAGAAATTGTTTAGATTATGCATGAAATGAAGCGACCTTTCCCAAATCATGAATGACTGCCACCAGACCATGATTTGTCCGCATTTGTTTTTACCCTTGAAAAGGTCTTTGGGTTACACATACTAGACTGTGTAGTACTGTGCCACATTAAAATTTTGTCATTGATAGAAATCAATGAAACATTTTAATCTCTGGAGGTGTTTTGAACGTTATTGGGCAGGTGTGTGCGCATGTTTGTGTGTGTGCATGTGTGTAGGCAGGCGTGCGCACGTGTGTGTGCAATAATTCTTAAAGTAATCCTGCTGCCATGACTGCTCACAGAATATTGTAAAGACAGTTTGTCTGAAATTCAATTTCAGTGTACTAAAATGGCATTTATTGCTGATTTCAGACACATTTATTGTAATCTCTTTTCAGCTTGAAATTTTTTAGTGCATTAGTATTTGGGAATAAGTCACTCTGGAATTTTTTTTTGTTTGCAGTACCAAGCAGAAGCCAAAACAACGTTAATCATATTTCAGAAATTACAATCTATCCTATTCTATCCAATCTATTGGAATAGTATTTCCTTGTATTTGATTTTATAATTTTAGTGAAATGCTATTTGTACATGTACATTGGCGAACCACCAGAAAAGCAGGCACAGACAAGGCAAGAGGTTGGCGAGAATCCAGCCAACAGGGTGGTAAAATTATTTGCGATAATAAACCAAAAAACAATAGCCTTTGTGAGCCTTAATGACGAAAAGGGGAATTAGCCGCTGTCATGTGGTCCATTAGCGCCCGGATCAAGGCTTTCTGGAGGGAGCATAAATTTGGGATTATTCCGTCTCTTCACCTCCGGACTCTGATAAATAAGAAGAGAGAGAAAATTGGTAAGTAACATATTTGAAAAAGTGCACTCCCAGCACCTGTCCCCGTCTGCGGTTTCACCAGCTTGATATTGAGCCTTTGTTTGCCACAGACAAGGATCAGGTGCATGGCCTCGTGCGGAATGCGGTGGGAGAGCCTCTTTCGTGCGCCTGGCTGCCACTGACGGGAGCTGTCCATCGTAGGGTGGTTGCCAGGGGTGCTGAACGAAGTCTCGGCTGACATGTGCTGTCTGTGGTGCTGAAGGCGGTAGACGGAGAGGGGAAATCAATGGCTTCGGGCGGTGTGACGTGGACAGTGGGTGCCGGTCTGTTGATCCGGCCTCCACAGTACCTTATTTCTGTTGGAAGCATTTATCCTGCACAAGGCTGTCTGTTTTTCTGTTGCTTTACTACTTTCCTGGCTATTTCCTGTTATTTATCTGTCGTGATGCTTCTCAGAGTCTAATATAGAACCATGGACTTTCCAGCTTTATGTGAGGCTGAAAGAAATTGATTATTTGGTTGGATTTCGGTTCATCAGTCAACCACCGACAATCACATAAATGTACTGCCTTCAGGACAATACCGGCATGTTTTTATGTTTTAGCTGAATGAAAACAAAGACCAAGTTTTCCTATAAGTTTATGTACTGCATAGCTTTAAATGTTGTGACTTAAAACCATATAGTTGTCATGTCCACATCTCTATCCCTACTCTCCTCTTCCCTCAATGCAAATAGACTGTACAAATCACTCATACTACATTACCCAAGGATATTGTGTTTTTAGAATCTCTGATTAACTCAGCTTTTGAATCAACACACTAATGCTTACTTTTTTATGAACATTAATACATGTTTCAAAAATTAGTGTAAATACAGTATATATTCTTTCTCTGTGATGTTGCTCACGGTTAGTTAGAAAATGAAGTTCATAAGGATATACAGTATAATGACTGTTCATTGCATTTTTATTTTCCGAGTAGGCTGTTATTTTTGTCACGAACATTATCCATTTTCTTTATTTAGATCTGATTCAACCATGCAGCCCACACTTCAAGTGACATAATTCAGCAGGAGATTGAAATATGAATGGCTTGTGCACTATTATCTATTACATTTCTGATGAAAAAAAAAAAACACCACAATGTTTCCTGTGTTCAAACCAAAAATAATTTTTTTTTGTGAACAGGGCGAGAATGTCAAATTATGGATTCATGTAAATTTTAGCCGCCATTTCACAGTAAAGTCAACTAAAACGAGCAGAAGGCTTTATCAGCATTTTGTTCGATGTCAGTAAACAACATGATCTTGTCAACTCAGGGGATTTGTAATAAGATTCATTTTTTTAACCATTTCCAAAAAAAAAAAAAACTGAAATAACGCTATTGATTCTTATAAGGAATATTCAAACAAATACGTCAGTTTAGCTTTGACTCCTGAACTCCTGAAATTGATTTTGCAGGTTCATGTAACTAATAAAATTCAAATTTAAATTTATAACGCACTTTTTTATGCCAGTTAGGATTACAATAATCCAGCGATGAAATTCATGAAGCTTATTAACTCATTTCAGTATAAATTTCACTAAAAATTTCAGAATATGGCTTTCAATATTGGGGAAGTTAAGAAGGTTTCCAGCTTCCCCTCTGCTTGTGACATGCGCTGCTGCGTTGCATCATTATTTGCTGCCTGCTCTGCAGCTAAGTTATTGCCGATGTAATTTTTATATTAAGGGGTATTCATGTTATCACAAATCGCTGCAGTTAGGAGGGTCAAGTCTGCTTCAGGTGTTGCAAAAGTAATGTGGGCACTTTAAGAACATTTACTATGGGTAAGGGGCGTAAGGCTAGTGAGCTATGCGTACAGGCGCGTTTTGTCTCATGACAAATGAAATGGGTTCAAACAAAATGTAAGAAAGTTGAATGTTATTTTAAATCTTGTTACTGATTCACAGCAAAAGAACCATATAGTATTAACAGGCCTACCAAAGAAAACAGCCAAGCTGAAACAAAAGTTTGTCGGATGTCTACCTTTTTCAAAGAAATAGAAACACACAATTGAAAACTTATTTGGTTGTTTCTGGCTTTGTTACAGGCTTTGTGATTTTTTTGAGTTTGGCTCAGGTGAAAATGTACCGACTTCAAAGTGTTGTGTTGCAAAGTTTAGCGGTAATATGGCATATTTTCGATTTTATGTTGCTGGTTATTTGAAACAGGGTTGGAATCAGAAAAGTTTTGTTACAGCTAAGCTGTTTTCTTTGGTAGGCCTGATTAAGGTGACTCACTGCATTCAATAAGCTTTGCAATTTGTGTTTGAGTCGTGTTCATAGCTTGTTGCCCTTTTGAGGTAATTGCCTACTTCTAAATGCAAACCTGCCATCCTCCTGGGAAGCAGTGATGTTGTCATATGAAGACATAATGTTGTTTTATCTTTTCGAAAGTTAAAAATAAAGACTGTTGCCAAAAAGTTATGTGGTGCAGTGCAGGGCAGACTAGCATAAAAGCTCCAAATGTTGGCTCATAGTGATTCTGAGTAAAGCCACTGAACTAGTTCAGACAGCATTTCTGACAAAATTTTCTTAAACTGTGATATAGGCCACAGTGCTACAGTAAACATATTCACTGGCAGTGCAGATTAATTGGTGCATTTCATTTTTTCACGGTTCAGACAAGTACAACCAATACTTTCTTGTCATTAAGGCTCTCTATTGTGATCTTGCTGGTCAAGATCCTCAAGCTGTCATGGTTATGGTTTTTTGTCATTTTTATGTTCATGTTTATGGTCAGGATCTGCGTTCATGATTTTGTCTTATTTATTCTTTTTGGTTATTTTAATTCTCATGTTTTTAGTTCATTCCATTTCTCAGTTCCATTGCACTTATCTCCCCTGTCCTGTGATCTGGTTGGTTCAGCCTGTCTTCCCGGTTTGCCTACTCACTTACTTCGGGTGATTTAAATTAATTCTGGTGTTTAATATATTCCTTCGATTCTCGTTTACTTCCTTCGTCTTACTGTTCTGATTACTAACAAAACTCACATTTGTATTTTGGATCATAGTCTACTAATAAAACTAATCCATGTATATAGATTACTAACTTACTAACAAGCATTCTAGTTAATTCTGTAAAGTTGCTCCACTACTAATTTATACCGATTCCCTCTTAGCAATCGCCCTGTTCTAGTCTCCGCCTCTTGCTCAGCTTTACCTGTCTCCCCCTGCGTTTCTGTGAGATCTCTCGCACGTGCTTGATTCCTTGCTGCAGTCTTTATCTGTGCACTTAGAACTCCTTGACCAGAGCTGTTTAAATGTCATAGGCCGTTTGGGTGATCCCCGTCCGTGTCTTGGCTTTCGCCAATTTTCGTGGTTAGGCTTTCCCTCATATGATTCTCCCTTTGTAATTAGTCTGATCCAGCTCACCTGTTTTCTGCATAGCATGTGACTTCCCTCCCGTCTACTTACGAGTCCTCACTGCATTGCTGACTTTATCAGAACGTTGATCAATATTTCCTTGTGCAGAGCGCCTTGTATGCCATTGAGTATTGCTTTTCTTCTACTGGTTTGTCCAACTATGATTCCTGCCATTGCCCTTCTTGTATTGTTTTGTCTTTTTGGATTTTGACCCATTTTTGTATGAACACTGTTTCTGTGATTGGATGCCCTGTGTATGACCCTTGACTTTCTTCATCGACTACGACTTTTTGCCATCCTTTTTTGTACCTCTGCTCATCTGTCTTCCTGGTCCTGACCCCTGCCTGTCTAGTTGACACTGTTTTTGGATTTCGTATTGTGGCTTGGCAATTCTTGTGTTTTTTGGTTTTGACCCGGACACCATTAAAGGCATACGTTTTTTGGATTTCTATCTCTTGCGTGTGGTTCCTTAACGCTACGTCACACAAGCAGACAGTCATATGCCCTGAAGCTTCTTCAGCTGGTCTAATTTGATCTGAAAGATGGTATGGCTATCTTATGTGACTCTAATGTCATAGCAATAGGGGCTTCTCATGGAAATCTCCCATGAATGAATGAAAAAAAAAACTGTTGTTTAGTTATTACTCCATAGGTGATATATTTATGTAACTGTTCAAAACAAGAGCTTGTTGAGAACTGTATCTTTCAAATTTGACTGATTGATAACGTGAATAGAGTTCAGGGGTGAATTACGAAGCAAGATTAATGGCTTATGATTTGTTGAGCCGAAGTGGAGTTTTTCAATGTCACAAAGGTGACTCTCATTAAATCTGCCATGATATCTTATATCTCTGATTGCGAGTTCAGTGTTTGTCGAACCAGCAGACAAAACAAAAGCCTGGCTTTGTTGAACTTCCATAGTGGTATCTCTCAAATTATTTACATGCTGTGAATTGAAATGAACTGAATCTAGCCTGAACCAGATTCAGTCTGAACCACCATGACCCACAGCCTGCTTTGTACCGGTGTAACCAAAATCTTTTCCCTTGCCTGCATAGTTGCTCATTTCATATAATTTTTTCAACTGCGCAAACTTAATCTTGCATGCATTTAAGCTGCTTAAGGCAACTGATGATTCTGCTCGGCTTGCCCTCTCCTTTCTTTAGGGTCGACCTCAGGCAGCTGAGTTCCCTCATTTTGGCGCCGGATTCTGCCAAGGTTTCCTCCTACTGGGGAGTTTTTCCTTGCCACAGTCATCTTTTGGCTGGGGATTCGGGTCCTTTTCTGTGTCAAGTGATCTTGTTCAATCGCAGAGCACAAAACGAGCTTAAATTGAAGTGAATCAAACACCTGTTTCTTTTGGGAATTTTCTGTCATTTTTGGAAGCTTAGCCAGTTGAGCTGTCATTACCCCTTCCAGAAAGGAAATTTGGAGCACTGTTTGACTTACGTATGTCCAAAGTGATCACACATATACTCTGGAACAGACAATGCAGCAAAGCAAACTCTTGTATCTAGCAACAGTGAATCAGCGATCAATATTATCAACAAGGATATTACAGTTTCCTCTTATCAACAAATTGCTGCCTGAATACTTACTCTACAAAATAAATGGTATAATTCAAAAGTTTTGACCTCCATTCCTTGACACGCACCTAGCTGGTCAGACGTGTCCAGCTTTTTCGGTAATTGGTCATAGATAACCAATTTATGAAGAATTCATTTTTGCAAATGTTCATAGCTCTGCTGTCTAATCCTTTTATTGCATATCAGGTGGTTTGCTGGGTTAGAGTACTCCCCCATTTTAGCAGCAGTTGTCAGTATGCTTTCAGGAGTTTCCTGTTCAATTGATAGTATATGTTCCCCCTGTAGCCGAGGAACGCAGGGAAAATGGCCATGGCTGTGGGTTGCCAACTCACACATAGCAGTCTCATTAGGTAGAATATTCCCCTTGTAGCTGCAGAGCTCACAGTGAATGGCCGCACAATGGCTGGTGCGTAGGCCCACATAGCAGCTTCACTAGGTAGAATATTCCCCTTGTAGCTGAGGATCTATTGGGGAATAGCTATGGCAGCAGTTGCCAGGCCTCATATAGGAGATCCTCACATCAGAAGAACTAGGCTCTGACAGTTTTTTTTTTTTTTTTTTTTTTGGGGGGAGGGGGTATTTAATCATCACTCTCCACTATCTCTGTGATCTTATCTTATCTATACTTTGAGGTCAGAGTATAGAAGCACACATATAACCATGTTCTGCTTTAATAACCAATATTTTGACATGAGTTATCTGACTTGAATGATTTAACTTTCAAATTGATACAGATAGCCATATTGTGTGCAACAATCATGCTGATTTATTATTCTGTGTAAAAGCCCATATTCATAATACACTTGTTTGAAGAGCACTGATCTTGAATCAGTTTCATCCCAATGATAGTGAATGTGCAGAGGAGTTAAGTGGGGTAATTGATCTACCATCATTGCTCCTGCTGTTAAGGGCCTTTATGAATCCGGACCATTCACACCTGCTGTTAATCCATAGGGCTGGCAAAATGTTGAATACTGATTAACAGTCCATCTGAAAATGGATGCTTTGTTTGGCAGCTCCGTTCTATCGGTGTACTCAGCTGTAGTGATGCTATTAAACTGTTTATATAAGACATCAAAATCAACACAGGGCAGCCTGCAGCCAACAGGTTTATGTGCTTGACTGGGACACAGAAAAGATTGACGGATCAAGCCCCCATATTGCCCCAATATTTCGATCTGTGCATGGCTGCTCACCCCAAATTATTCCAGGGGGATTGGCCCCTGCTTAGCCTAATCCAATGGTTCCCAAACCTGCTCCTGGAGTGCCCCTACCTGGCTTTTGCACGGTAACTGCATGCTACTTTAGTAGTTACAGTATTAACTAGTAAATAGCCTGGAATGCATAAATATACTCAAAGGCAATGAGAGTGCAACACTCTCGATTTTGGTTTATTTTTGCTCAGGACCTGAGTAGTCCAATTTGAGTTCTTAAGTGACCATTGGGGTCACAATGTGTACCTTGTTACAAATGAATGATCATCAAGTTAACTCAACAGTGTGAGTTGGACTCTCATCAATCCATACTGAGTACAACATATGGGATTAGGCGTTGTGCTAGTACAGTGGTTGAAATGAAGGAGTGGTTGTCTTCCCGATATGATGGCATGATAAACGCCACACAAAAAAACATTGTGTCATAATGTGTCATAATGCCACGTCTGTCGACTGAACAACAGAACAGGGCCCTGGGTATGCTAGAGGTGGGAGTAAGTGTCCGTCAAGTGGCTCGCCGTTTTGGGTGTAGTACGTCCAGCATCAGTACGTTTTTGGTGTAGTACGTCTAACTGGGACAAGCTCTTTCATCAAGAGTACCCAGACCCCAAACCAGGCAGCACCTCCAGAAAGCACTACAGGTAGAGTGGCGGCAACTTCCCCAAGACAACCTAAGGCACTTAGTCAGGTCCATGAGGAGACGTAATACTGCCTGTGTGGATATTTGTGGGGGTCACATCCGATACTGACTGTTCTTTTGAGTTCATTTTTAAATGTGTGCTCCGTTCAGTCTTGTTGTGATTTTTCATTTTCAACTTGTGCTCATTATGTTTAATGCATCCGTTTATTATTGTCCAAATCGGCACATTAACACATTAAATTCATCAAAGTCAACCCACCCAACATATTTAAATTGTTAAAATAAGAAAATCAATGAGTCACAAAATTATTTGAATCCTTTGCGTTTACCTCTGAGTATACATTACTTTCATAAAACTTCAAATGCTAAAATAACTTCTAGTCCTGAGCAGGCCAAAGTAGTTACACAAAAATAAAAAGTGTGGACTGTAGGAATTTGTCATTTGCATTCTCCCAGTTACATTATGTTTTGCTTCTACAAGAAGTTTTCTCCTTTTAACATGTGCTGCATATTAATAAAAGAGGGGTCAAGTTTTATAAATTATCAGTCCAATGGATTTCATGCTCGCCTCTGTTCTCTTTATTTGACTCCAGGCCAAAAAAGTTCCAGACACTGGCACATATCCCACATGGGCAATTCATTACAACCAACATGAAAGCTTGGCAAAGAATGACAGAGCAACAATTGCAGGGACGTTTCAACAAGTTTTATACTCATCGTGCCTCGACAGCTGTCAATCCACAAATGGCACGGCGTGATTCGGAATATCTTGATAGCAAGTAAAATGTTTCAAAGGCCTTTGATCAGTGTACAAGGTGTTGGATACTAATTTTATGATAATCACGCTAAGCAGAAGTCAGACCTCTGTGGCCTCAATTTTTAAGCCCAGGTCATTGTCATGTTCCAACAATGTTTCAGGCACACATTATCCTGGAAAATCATTGATTCTTCGCTCACAGAGCTAACAATACATTTAAAGTGAAGCTCAGAATTATGCAAAAAAAGTTTTATTACTTTTTTACAACCCCATTACTAAAAAAGTTGGGTTCTGTGTGGAATGTGAATAAAATTAGCAGCAAAAAAAAAAAACAAAACCTCTGGCACATCCAATTTGTAACCGAAGACATAGTTAATGCACACTCTTTCGTTGCAACTTGGCTGCTCCTGAGTGTCTTTGATTAATCTCAGGCCGCTGAGTGCCTATGCACGTCCAGCATCGTTTTTGGCTGCTAAAAGCAGAATGTAATGATTTATACTCAGCAACAAAAGTTTCTGTGACACCAATATTGTTAATTATTTTTCATAACACAATTATGAAATTGTCATACATGGTGATATCAGACTGAAACAGTACACGTAAACACAACATTGAAATGGAAATCATGAAAATGCGAGAAAATGACTTTGCACGTGAAAATGTGCGTAAATCATGCTTGTGGATGGCAATAAAAGAGGAGAATTTTTGGAATGTTCACATTGTGCCTGATGAACGACGGAAGCATCACTTATCGAAAACACAGCCATTTCGGATCAGGAACTCTACCCTCTAAATGCTAAGACTGTCTGAAAATGATCGGTGGAGGGCCATTGGGATGATTGAATCCGGAACCTCGCAGAGGGAAGTTGCTCATCGCCTGAATGTCCACCGAAACACCATTTGGAACTTATGGCAGCGTCATCAGCAGACAAGACCGTCCTCGCAGCGGCCGTCCACGAGTAACCACTCCCAGACAGGACAGCTGGATTCGAACAACCCATCTCCGAAATCGATTCCAACCTGCAACCATAACTGCAAGAGCGATACCTGGTTTGAGGCGACTGTCTGCACAGACAATCCGTCGCCGTCTCCGTCATTTTGGCATTGTCCCACGTCGGCCAGCAAGACATCCAATACTCACAGTACAACACCGATGACTGCGTCTACAGTGGGCACAACAACATCGACGGTGGATCCAACGTCAGTGGGATCTTGTACTCTTCACTGATGAATCAAGATTCATGCTTAACCGATGTGATGGTCGTTTACGTGTATACCGTCGACGTGGAGAACGTTATGCCAACAACTGTGTTCAGGAATTTGATCGTTTTGGAGGTGGTAGTGTCATGATTTGGGGAGGGATCACGGCTAGAAACAGAACAGATTTGCTTGTTATTGATGGAAATCTGACAGGTCAAAGATATCGCGATGAAGTGCTACGGCCATTGGTGGTACCGTTTTTGATGCAACATGGTCCCGGAATAACGCTGCAACATGATAACGCCAGACCACACGTTGCAAGGATTGTACAGCAGTATCTGATGCAACAACATGTCAATGTCCTGCCATGGCCAGCCAGATCCCCAGACATGTCCCCAATCGAGCATCTTTGGGACGAGATGGTTCGACGTTTGCGGCGGTTGGATAACCCGCCAGCTACACTCCAGGAATTGCGACAACGTCTATGTCAGATTTGGAATGACATCCCACAGCAATTTCTGGCACATCTGATTCGGTCCATGCGCCGGAGATGCGTTGCTTGCATCATGGCACGAGGAAGTCACACCCGGTATTGAAGTGTGAAGGTCACAATTGGTTAGACGTCAGACAAGTGCTTCATGACGCATGAAAATGACATTTTTCGTTTTGAGTGACGTTGGCACTGAAAAGTCAGTGTTTCTCCTGTTAAATAAACATATTGATTGCATTGAGATCTTTGCCTGTCATTTATAACATACACATAAATGGTGTCACAGAAACTTTTGTTGCTGAGTATACAAATCTTTTAAAATCTGTAATTAATGCAAATAGATCAAAGACAACATATCAGATGTTGAAACTGAGAAATGTTATTGTTTTCTGAAAAATATATGCTAATATATGGCACAATGACTCAAACTTGAACATAAAAGATGGGGGAACATTTCAGTAATAATGAAACTTGCCTTCACTTCAGGGTTTTGTCTTGAGGCTGAAAATGTCCAGCTTTAAGCAACTCCAACCCGTGTGTCCAGTCCACCCCGCCCTGGATCTTTAGTGCCCATTAGATACATGGGCAAAACTCACATATTGCGACCTGGAGGCTGCAGGGTATGGCTGTGTCATGCAGTTTGAAATCTTGTTAAAAATAACAGCATGAGACACTTTCTCTGTTAGAAATGTCCTACCACATTCCAGAATGCAAAGCAAAAATTGGCTTAGGGCATGAGGACATTTATGACAAAAGGGCGTCAGGTGAAACCTGTTCAGTGTTCATGACGCTGACTAGCTCTCTAAGTGAGATATATAGATTTTCATGCAAATAGTGAGTCTGTGATGGTCCTGCCCTGCAGGCCCTCCCCTCTCCTGCTGTTTGCACCTCCACCTCAACTAGCCACAGCTGCTGCTCGTTGAGGCGGAGGCGCTATTAAGAGTATAAAAGAGCTACACTCTCAAACTGGGAGTGCAGCTGCATTTTGTTTTTATTCCGGTGTTATGCTTTGTTCTTGGAGCCCTGCTATTTGTGTGCTACTGCTCCCCTACTGATGTTTATTTATTATTTAAATAAATTAAAACAGTTTTATATTTTATACTCAGCCTGTGCATTTGGGGCCCTCTGTTTGGTTTGGGTACATGGTCCCAGTGCCCACTGGCTCTTGCCTTCTGCCGGCGGGACTAAACCATGACAGAGTGCTTGAACACTAAGACATGTATGACAGTGATGATTTACATAGGGAAAAAAAGGAAAAAGAGCCATCATATGAGTTGTCGCACATTTTAATATTTTTGGCACCTGGAATCAGAGATATAACACTAAGCCAAGTTGATGTCACACGATAGTATACAATTTACTATGTCTTTTCCTGGTTAATATAAAATGTGAATAACAGTAAATATGAACATGTCCTGTGCAAATAAAACAATAGAGTTGGGGTCCTTACATTTCAAGACATTTAAAAAGTACATAATAAGACATTTTTTTTGTGAGAATGAAGCATATTTTGTCTTGAATGTTGTACATTTTATTTTAAGTCCCAGCATTGTAAAATACCATGTTCGTGACATTAATAAATAATTCTTGACAATTAAAAATTAAGTGTTGCTGTTATGATCCAAGCTAGGATCCATACACACAGTACAATCCAGAAGAGAGTATTTATTCATAGGGATACGGTAATATAGGGAAAGGCCAAAGTCGAAAACACAGGAGGCGACAGTTGGTAATAGGGAGTTTTAGATTTGTGTGGACATGGACAAGATTGACTTTCACTAGTTTGAAAGTGCAGGGCTAACTATTAATTCTTCATACATCCTGTACTTTTGCTTTGCTTAATTTTAGTTCAAATCGTTTCCAGTATCTCAAGTATAGCTAAATTGTTGTTGCCATGCCGCTTTGGAAACTACGCGCCGGAAGTGTGGCAGTCCCGGAAGTGTACAAAATTTTGGTAAAAAAAAGCCACCTCAGGGGTTTTTTTTTTTTTTTTGATCACTTGAATTTAGATTTCTCTGAGCACCTCTGTCAATGCAATCTATCACATTACCAATGTCACTTAAATTTGTTACCAACCTGTTTTTTGCTGTTTTCTCCCAAAATAAATCAAATTTGCAAAATTAGCTGTTTTGTTACCCAAAGTACTAGGGAAGATCTGCACAAAGCCATTTAAATTGTAACTCTATCTTACTTTGTTTTGTTACCATGATACTTTTGTACGAAATACACCAAATTTGTAACTCAGTTACCGCATGACCAGGCCCAAAGAGCAAAGATCGAGTTGCCTATTCATACAAACAAACATTTTAACAAATCGTAAACAATCAAGAAATATCAACAGAAACAGGGGCACACAAAAAATGATACACCAGATGAAAGAGAATAAATGTTTACCGTGGGCCTTAAAATTACTGGCACTCCTGACAGGCAATGCACAAAAAAATACATTTAAAAATTTAAAAAAAAAGAAACAAATATTTATAGAGAATCTCTAAATAACAACGTGAGAATTATTACAGTCCAGGGCTTGAAAAATCTAGTACCCGTATCCCCCTTGGCAACCAGTTTGTCACCCTGGGCAACCAGAATCAGTATCTTGCATCTTCAAACATGCCTGAAAGGGCAAGCTAATCTTCCACCAAAAGTGCAAACTGTTTTTTAGTGAACCTATTCAGGTCTTTTCTTTAAAAATCATTTGGTACGCAAACATTTGCGCCTGTGAAGTTTTTCATACTTCAGTGCACATTTTTTACACACTTTACAACAAGACAATGACCCAAAGCATACCTCAATATTCACATAGAAATGGTTCTTTGACAACAAAATCAACATTCTGCAAAGGCCATCTCAGTCCCCAGACCTCAATCTAACTGAAAACTTGTGGGCTCAGTTGACAAGGGCAGTTGAGAAACACAAACCCAAGAATGTGAAGGATCTTTCAAGGATCTGCTTAGAGGAATAGTCCAAAATCCCTCAATACTGTGGCTCATTCTTTTCCCAAATTACAGTGAAAGACTCCAAGCTGTTATCCTTGCCAGAAGTGGTAGCACAAAGTGCTAAATGAAGGATGCCAATTATTATTGAACCAGTACCGTAACGCAAACACGTGGGGCCCCTCTGCTGCAGCAGGGGCTTGACGAATTTTAATGTTTCAAATGCACAGTGAGACCACTTTAGAACACTGGATGAAGCTTGTTGTGTTGAATTGTCCCCATAATTGACCGATCCGAAGCCCCACCTCCCATTGTTACTGTTGCTAAGTCAGGCAACTAACCAGGAAACTTCAGCCTTGCCTGAGTTCAAAACAACAAACATAGCGGCGCTGGTTCCATTCACTGATGTGTTGCATCTGAGTCAGTGTTATTTTGGCATCGAAATATGTCTCCCCAAATATGTGCTTTTTAGAGGATGAAAAGCGGCACACTTACTAATGGGAAGTTCGAAATGTGACTTGGTGTCAACGTTTAAGTGCGAGCAATAAAGTTAACGTGACCGAGGCTTTTAATGGCCCTCTAATAAGATAGGTGCTTGGAAATTTTCCCCATTATAAGGAACGATGATGAATGTCCGTGTGCGTTATCAAATTACCCTCTGGTTTCCTCACTTCACTGTACCCTGGTTGAGCATATTTGCCGTCAAGCGAATTGATCATATTGAATCATATGGCTAATGCCAACGTTGTCAAAAGGAATCGCTAGTAACTCTGGCTACTCCTTTCCTCAGCTTAATCTTAAAAATCTTAATCTTTTTTCTCCTGATTTCTAGCTAACAGCCAAGCCTTTCTCCCCTCCTTCTCTTTTGGAGCTCTTTATAAACAGTCAAAGCGACCTGTCCACTTTTAAATATTATGCAGGTAAGAAGTATTGTCGTTGAATGTCAGTTACAAGCAGCTAGCTTGTTAGCCACCTTGTTAATTTTATTAGCTGCTCAGTTAATGCGGTCCCCGTGATGGCAAGGGTACCAAGGTAGCTCGCTGGTGAGCATTATCAATCGCGAGCATTTGTTGTTAGTCAGTGGTCTATTCAAGTCAATGGGACAGCTAATCAGCTAGCTAGCGCGAAACATTTTATTTACAGCCCATCTAATGAATATTGCTGCAAAAGGCATGAGAATACAACTGCATAGGTTTGTTTGATAAAACTGCCTTCTGTAATATTCTTGTGTCGTAAATTGTAATTATCTTGTGAGATTTATCACCAACGAAAAAGACACTAATTTTACAACTGTTTCAGATCTTTTTTTAAATTAGTTAAGGAATACATTAAAAAGCTTATTATGGTATTGGAAATGGAATAATTAAAAAAAAACACACCTTTAACACGGTCGGCATATCGACTGTCTGTTGCATTTTACATCGTTTTACCATCGTCAGAAACCCAAAATGCCTGGTTTGACGGCTGCCTAAGGTGAAAGTTGTCTGAGGTTCGGTCACACCCCTGCTTGCCCCATTGTGACATAGCCGAAAGTGGGCAGGGCTTGTGATCGGTCAACTGCGGGAGTTGCCCCACGTAGTCCAACTCCTCCTCATACTACCCATTATCACAGTGCCGGATTTCATTGTCAAAGTTATTGTATAAAGCTCACCTGCCCACTCAACTCAGATTGTTACAAAACTGCACTGAAAGGACAGACAGAACGAGCAGTTCCTTGATGCACAATGATTATTTTTTCATAAAGAGCAACAAAACTCAAAAACATGACACATATCGTGCACATCGTTTGTGTACACAAACGCACATCTTTCTACGCATATATGAAAAAAGGAAGTGGCTATTCGTTCAGCAGCCGGGTACCCCCAGATAGTTAATAGATATTCATCCAGCAGGGAAGGCAAGGGGGGCTGCCGCAAGAGCAGGAGCCATATTCTACACACGCATGACATTTTGATGGAGAAATAACTTAAATGGTGATAATTAGAAGTGGACAAACGTTCGATGACTATGGCAATTTATAAGTTATTAATTAATAAGACTATGAGAACAAAGAGCAAAGGGTTAAAGACAATCACAGAACCATACAGACCGCAAATAAGAAGTTCGCTGACTGCAAAAAACAGTTCGACGAGAAGTTTGTTTACAAATGAAATACTCAAAGTTTGGCTGCTGGGCGAATAATCAAACAGTTATTTTCGGTGCCTGGCTGTCGGGCAAATAGCCTTAGCCAAGAGAAAAATCCCACATCACTCTCTTGAAGTCCTGACTGCAAGCTCTTTAATTTCAATGCTGAGGATGGTCACGGCCAGCTCTGAGAGTCTCTCCTGTGCCATGATTCGTGACCACCTGTTTTAACTTTTGACACCACGTTGCATACGTTACTTTTGGTTATTGATGAAGTTCGCTGATGGAAAAGCATTTACAATGCAACAGTAAACATAAATTTGGTATATGGCTGAATGGCTCATTGGGATAATAGCCAGATACTGGCTATTCTGTTCAGTCTTTGATCATGTTGCTGTTTGCAATCGCATATTAATTACATTATTCATTTGATAATATAGCCAACTAGCTAGCAAATATTAACTGCAGGCATTCTTTTTAAGCGATATGATTTGGTTTTGCCCTCACTTAGCTACCTGTAATAGGCATGAACGCATTTGATATATTTTGTGGCACTTTCACTCGTCCGAACGGTGTTTTCACATTTTATAATTCTAGTTTAAGCTAATTTGCTAGCTGGTTAGAGCTGAAGAGTTATCCATGTTACAGCGAGCTAGCTTGTGAAGGTAGGGCAAAAACCAAATAACATCACTTAAATATGACAATTATTAACAAAGACTTTTCTTAAATACCATTAGGTAGCTAGCAGGGTGGCCAAATAATCTGAGGACTACCACTGAGTGCAAACTTGTGGACATCTGTACTGTTGATTTTCTGTACCGTTGATAAGTCTGAAAATGCTGTAGTGGTAGTCGTGGTGTCTTTGATTCCTGAGGTGACGACAGTTCTCGTGTGGGTGGGGGCAAATATGTGATGCATGCCTAGTGTGCAACCATGGTGTCAACTGAGGTGGTTGACACAGTGAACGCGACAGATCTAAAACTTGGCAATGACTGCAGAGGGTCAGGGCATGTCCACTCCAAGCCAGTGGCCGTTCTGGGGGTGGAATCCAGGTGGTCAGTTCCCCTCATCGAAGCAGGAGTGCTTGACAGTGGAACTGAAAGGTTAAGCAGGAACACAGTCCCAATCCTGGAGACTGATGAAGACTTGGGGGTATTCCTAATAAACTGACTCAGAGGAACATTTAAACACACAGAAAAGCAGAGCTCTAAACTGGAAGATTATATGGTACAGCATAGCTAAATACTAGAAGATTAAACGGAAGACAAGCATAGCTCAAAACTAGAGGATGCAAACTGACTGGAAAAATTTATTGAGACAGGGACCGCGGAGCCGGCCCCCCCAATAATTTGTCATACTCATTGTAATATCAACTGCCCTGGCGCGAAGACGGTGCACTAGAAAGTCGTGACATATATGTAAGTGCATTAGGGACCGACTAATTTACCCGAGTTGCACTTCCGCCTAACTTCTTCACATGAACTTGTCATGTATTCCAGCGACTTCTGCCCCGTTCTCCATTTTTCTTCATTCACTTCCGCTACTTTTTTTTTTTAGCTGACTAGTTTGTGTTCTCAGTGTATGGGAGACCAGTAAGCCTACAAGAATAAAACGCCGCCAACCAGCCATCACTTCATTATTTGGGAATGCTTCGGCAAAAAGGTAGGCTGTTTTTTTTTTGTCTAGCCTTCTTTCGTGCACCATGTACGTATATATACGTCTGAATTGCAATCCATTGGATCTAGGCGTGTTGCTTAGCGTTGAAATCATTTTGCGATATAATAAAGTACTTTTGATGTAGCCAACGTACCTAGCTTACCTAAACCTCCGATAAGCCGTCATTGGTTGTATCCTCCGGTAGGCCTATAACGCAGGCATACACTTTACAGTCTACTGAGATGGGTGAAGAAATTTCTTAACTTTGATATTTTAGAATAAAAAAACGGTTTGAGAGTAAATCAGTGCTATTGTTAGCTCAATGTGTCCGGGTTATAACAAAACTAGATCTTCGAGTCTCAATTAAGCATATTTTTCTTCTCGAGCTTTGCTTCAAAGATCTCACTTCCTCAGCATTCAGCTTGCTTGCAATGCATTTTCCTCTTTGTGATTGGTGATGCTGTTTGTAAGACTTTACAGGTAGCCATTTGATTATATGGCTTCTTGCGTTTCCAGTGAGCCCTAAACCAGCATTATCACACAAAGCTAGCCTCAGCTAGAGGCTTGCGTACCCAGTGCGTCAAACTGAGTTCATGGGACATTCAAATGTACTTAAATAGCGCGACAGTATAAACATTTAACAGGTTTGTATGAGGTTACGCTCAGGAACCAGACGCGAGAACCAAGCAATCCAAAAAAAAAAAAAAAACTTGTGTTTTATTAAGAATGGGGGTGAACCCCCACAGAGCAGGAAGCAATGGTACAAAGTCCACAATCCAAAAATCAGAATCCCAGGGACATAATCCAAGTTGTAAACAGGGCAGCAAACACAAAAGTCCTGGTCAGGCAAAAAAGGTTCGATATACAGATGCAAACAAATCCAAGTCAAAGCCAAAATCACAAACGGGGACAGTCCAGTCAGAAGAGAATCACAAGGAGTACAAGGCATAAATGATCGTTGCACAAGGGGAATGTTCTGACAGAGGCTGGTTGTGAAATGACTGCTGAAATACACGTAGGAGTCACATGCTACGATAGGAAACAGGTGAACTGGATCAAACTAACAAAGGAATGAACAAGAGGAAGTTCCTTACCAAATGAAATTGGCGAAAGCCAAAACGCGGACTGGGATCACAAGACAGCCTATGAACAAACATGTGACTCCGGTTCGGGAGTACCAACGCGCACAGATAATGAGGCAGAAAAGAGTTGAATAGGTGCAGAGGATCCGCTGAAATGCAGCAAAGTAGATTGAGTAAAGACAAGGGGTGGAGACTAGAAAAGGGCGAATGCTGAGAGCTCGTTAGTAAATTAGTAAGGTGCAGCTATACAATCCCTCGTGCTCATTAGTAAGTTAGTACTATAAACAATGTTAGTCTGGGTTAGTATCTTTAACTAAAATAACAAACTGTTAGTATGGTTAGTAATGATAGAACAGCAAGGCAAAGGAAGTAAACAAGATTAGATGGAATAATTGAAATCCCAGAAACCATGAAATTACCCGAAAGTGCGGCACGTAACACTGGGGTAGTGAGCAATCTCATGACATGAGACCAGACAGGGAAGACAAAGTACAATGCATGGCATGAAACAAAACCAGAATTGGAATCTAACTGAGGGAATGGATAATGGCAAAAATACAGATAAAGCAAAAACAAAACAAGGCATGGAATCACAATCATAAGCAAGACATGGTCAGACAAAGCAGAATCATAATCAAACATAGTCAGTCAAAGCAGAATAATAACAAAACATTGTCAGACAAAGCAGAGTCATCACAGTTTGTTTGTGGTATTTTTGGTATAATTATCCGCAAAATATTGAACAGTCGTTTTCAAAGTTGTTTTCTGACAGAAATACGTGAATACTGAGGGTACAACAGTACAAACAACGTGAGTGACTTGTTTTCATGACTCATTCTTTATAACGGCAATTTGAGCTTGGAACAACTGCTAAATGATTACTATTTTATTACTAATAATTATTTTAATAATAAATCTGTTCCAGTGAAGCCATTTTCTTTGTATTTATTCTCTTTGAATGGGAGATAATCAGATGCTATATACTGTACATTAAGTTTCCAAATATGTAAATATTATTTTCTTCTAGCAATTACCTGCGTCAGGCATAATGTGCCACTTTATCAAGCACTTTACGCAAGGCAAGCGTTATTGCATTTAGTTGGTGTGAACTGTGAATTGATTACAATATCCACTATCCTTTGCAAATTTTTATAATACACTGCCGGGTAGACGGGATCTGGATGTCTCACATTAAAGCTTGTCCAGATTAGTCTTATGGTACATAGTTCATTTTATCACAGTCGTATCCACATTGGTGACCCACATTTTTTCAGTCAACGCGTCCTTTTATGCGATGTTGATGTATGTTTCTCGACTGTCATTCCTCTCAGAAAAGGGTTTTATATGCGTTCTACAGCTAACAAATTTTCTGGGGGAGAGGACCCCCAGACCCTCCTCAGGGGGCTCCGCGGTAAATATCAAGTGCACAGCAAATCAGCTAGTGTTGATTTAACACCCATGGTGTTAAATTTAACACCCATAAAGTGTCTATATGTGTCCACACTGTGCAGTGTAAAATTAACACTTCTGAAAGTGTTACATTTTTAACACTCAGCTTGTGTTGGTTTAACACTATTTGTTGTTAAAAATGGCGATGGCTGGCTTGGAAATTTTTCTTCAATCCCTCAAAGATTCTAGAACTCTTAGAGCGACGTAAGGACGTGATTTGATCTACACCAATCTGGATTGGTTTAACACCAATATTATCAACACCCTGATTTTAACAACATTACTTTGACAAAAGCATGGCACGCAGTGTTGTTTTAAATCAATGTGGTGTTAATACAACACCAACACTCTCTATTTAAAACTGACACTGAATTTTTAATACTCCCATATTTGCTGTGTGGAAGAATCACCCCCCCCTCCCCTAAACATTTGAAAGCTCCGCGGTCCCTGTGAGAATAGAACATTGAAATCCAGCAACCCAGCTAAATACAAAGTAAGCTTATATGGACTAAAACCTTTTATTAGGGACAGGGCATACAATCAACAACAGCTGGGAGCAAGGGGAGAAAGAAGACAATGACTCGAGTAAAGGAGCCAAACCAGGCTGCTAAAAATGGGAGGAACCAATTAAGGAAACAAAAGGATCGTGACTGTGATGGGGCGCATAGCGTCCGTCGAGGCAGCGATGCACTGCCTTCATTAACAAACCCATTGTGTGCAACTGTTTGTCTAAGGATGTTTTCATGTTCGCCATCTTCTAGTTTAAAATATGTTTGATTAAACCATGTCATTCATCATACATCTCCTGCTATTCCCGTTGTTTCAAAGAGCTCTGTAACATCTGTAACGAATACAACGGTTGATTTTGCTAGCACTATTGTTGTCATGTTATTACACCATTTAGCAGTTTAAAAACACTCATTGTAAGCCATCGTTTCCTTTGTTAAAATAAGCATACATTACAATGTCTTGTCTCTTAACTGTTCCATTTATTTAGTTTAACACATTACCAAAAATTGTCATCTAGCATAATGTTTGTCTCACCGGCATCTTGTTTTCTGTTGTAAAGAGATTGACCGGCTTCTAGTTCCGCATTTAAGTTAATACAGCCATTTCCGGGTTTACCGGAAGAGAACTCATTATCCTATAAATTCCTCTGCAGTTTTATAACTTGGTGGCTTAGCCTCCTTTTAGCACTGATGCAAAGAATGTGTTTCCGTATTTTTCCAGCTGTTCAGCCGGTGTTTTATGGCTATTTAAGCGTTTGCGATTGAGTGCTTACCTGAGACGCCCCTGTGTCACCGGTATGAATTCCAGGGGCGCGCTCACGTTCTACTTAAGTGTTCATAATTCCACCTCCCAGGAAAGCGAGTAAGTCTGGAGCAGGCGTAAGTCTATTAGCTCTCACATTGATCTCAGTATTGACTAGGACGAATAGTCAAGATCGAAAGCCGACTTTGAAATTTTTTATTTTTTTTATTCTCATGTCAATTTTTATTTCTTTATTGAAAAGTTTTTTTCCCCTTTTTCTTCTCTTTATCTTCCCTTTATTACGCCTTTCGGGCCTAATTTTGTGGAAAAAATAACATTTTCACACCTTCAACCTATCCTTCATTGTCCTGAGTTTTTTTTCATCTAGCCCAGTCTGCATCGACACGTTTACCCTTAACAGTGACGTTGCGTCTTTGAAGGCAAAGCTTTCATTTGCACAACACAATGCACAGAGGCTCAATGGACAGAGGCATACACTTCATTGTATGTTAAAAAATAAGATGAAATAATAATAAATATACTGCATATACTGCCTCTTAGCACCATCATCTAAAGTGTCCCTGCTCTGTTGCCTCTTTCTGAGGACAGCATGTCATTCCTGGGTGGGTGAGGTTGAGCATGAAGGTAAAAGAAAATTGCTCCAGCCTCCAGAGAGGCAGAGGTGAGATAATGGAGGGACTCTCGTTTCGTCAGTTCTTTTTGTGCTGAATCTACTTGAGGAAAACGCACAGGGAGAGGTCAGCCGCTCATTTGAAGGAAAGGTGGGCACCAAAAAAAGATGAAAAAAGAAATAACTAAACGGTGAACACAATTTGCAAACTGGGGAATAGCAGCGGTCAGCGCTCAACATTTTGAATGCTGAGGTAGTAAAAAGAAAGAAAGAAGAGATAAGCCAAAGATGATACAAAATGCTTCACTGCTACTACAAATACTACTACTACCGATATTACTATTATTATTGTTATTGTTATTATTATTATAATTATTATTATTTGCATAACTCAATGGCCTAATAGCATCACATTGTTGCCTCACAGCAAGAGTTGCTGGTTTGAATCTGGCTTGGGGCCTTTCAGCACAGAGTTTGAATGTTTTCTCTGTGTTTGTGGGGGCTTCCTCTGGGTACTCCAGATACCTCCCGCAGTCCAAAAATGTGCATGTCAGGCTCATTGGAGTCACTGAAATTGCCTGTAGTAATGAGCATGTGAGTGAATGGAGTGTGCAACCTGTGATGGATTGGCATGCTATCCAGAGAGAGTGTCCCTGCCTTTTGCCCATATAGGTTCCAGCCTCCCTGCAAACCTTATTGGGAAGAATCGGTAAAGACAACGGATAGATAATATTGATACTGTCATTATAAATAATAATAATATTAATAGTAATAATACAGTACATATGATATAAATTGCCACTATTGCAAAGTTTTAAAAGGAGTTGTGCTTAATGCAAGTATTCAGGACTGTGCCCTCTAAATCAAAGCAAGGTGAGCACCTCATTATCTTTTCTGTTTAAAAGTTCCACAAATGCAAGTAAACATGCGCCTTACTGCTCCCTGTTCATCTTTGCTCCTAGCCCGTATAGTTAGCAGCAGAGATATACTAACCTCAGCGCCGGAGTGGGAGTCAATCATTACGATGAGCCGAGAGTCATCGATAGGGCTGCCTATGCGATTGTTTGTCTTTTAGAAGCACAGAGATTAAAAGTTTTATGAGTGTACTCCTATCAATTAAGGTTAATTGAGTGCTGGCTTAGTCCCAGTTGTGTAGGCAGCCGCCTTTTAGTGGGGAAGGCGCGGCATTATCTGACAAGCGTCCATGTAAGTGCAGTGGAAAAAGGGGGCCAGTTCAGGGAAGATAAGACTCTGAGTAGTAAAGCCTTTGAGAAGTTTCCGGCTCCATGTGTCCAGGGCTCTGTGATGGATTGCTAGTGAAGGCTTTTGCTTCAGGAGATATGCCCATTGAGACTGCCAAAGTTGGGCAGGATACTAAATACAAGTCTGCAAATGACCATAAATCAAGCTCATCCAAAACCAGGACGGTTTGTATCCTTTCCTGTTTATTTCTATTTTTGGTAATTTATCAATCCAACTAATTTTATTATGAGACAAAGATAACATCAGTAAGCATAAAATGTAGCTGTTAAATTATCGTTTCATTCATTAGAGTATTTAAAACCTATATTATCAATGTGTGGGGCTTGTTCTAGCAACAAACTGTTGCTCTGCCCAGCCAGTCGGGTAGTCGTATTCTGCGCGTTTTGAATCCAGTTATCATTTTTATTTAGCTTGCCCATTTTGTGTCATCTGTGCCTTTTCAGAGTGTACATGATTCTGATTTGTTGATTGGAGAGAATTGAAAAAAAATTGGTGATAATGCGCGTCTGTTCAATTCTACAGTGTCATTCGTCGTGGCTTCTCGCTACTGGTCTGAAAAATTAGCTTGCAAAGAAAATATTAGGTAGTAGGTTATATAAAATTTGACTTAAAAATGTTGACTGAATAAGCTTATCCATCTTTGTGATTTGCTGATCTTGATTCTGTTGTATTTGTTTGTTTTAGTGTTGTACTGAATTAGGAGCTCTGCTGGTGTTAAATTGATAGCTAGTTAACATTAAGTAATGTTAGCTCGCAAGCACAGCAGGCCACGAGTATTAGTCAGTTGGTTAATTTAATTTTCTCCAAGGATAAGGAGGTGGCTAACGTTAAGTCAGTAGATAAAGTCATATTTAATTTTAATTGAATGATCATAACACACCTATTATTTGTTCCTTAACATAGCCCAGTACAACCAGAGGTATGCAGTAGCTCTAAGCTCATCGATGAGTGATATTTTTTTGAATAACATAGGCTTTTTTTGCTGCAAGTGCCCTGTTTAAGTGGCAGACTTTCCGCCCACTTTTGACTAATTACGAGCTGTTCTGATAGGACCACTTTGTCAAAAAGAAAATTTATAGAGAGCGTACAGGCATACATTAGGTTGGGTGACATGGCTCTGTTCTGAGCAAGGACTGTATAAAACATGGACAGCCGAATGTCTCCTGAAAAGTGAGACCAAAACGTCTCGATCGCCAACTACTGGCAGGCTGCAGTACAAATTATTAGCCCGCCCCCTCCATATTCGTGGAGGGGAGAAATGCCACACAAAAAAAATAGCGTACATGATAAATATTTTTTTCTGAAGATGGTTTCTTCCTTTTTAAGAAGTTCTTACCATGCTGATCTATATTCTAGCGTCAATTTTTCTGATATGTTTGCTGTCAACTTCTTATTTGTTATTATGCAAAGGGGGCGTGTAGTCAAAATAAACAGCGGTTATTGACAAGTGCAATGCGTGGACAGAGTCCTGATGGCCCCCACCCCCTGCAGATTTTGTTTTGTGAATAGTTATTTTACGTAGAGCTGGAGTAGGAACGTCAACATGAGACTTAGCGTTATCTGAAATTCTTCATAGGGTTAGCCAACAGCGATTGTGCTTCAAGCAGGACAGACTGCAACAAAAAACGAAAACAAGAGTTGCTCTGTTGTGAATTGTACTAACCAACCAGACCAATCAGAAGAATCTTTGCAGTTGTTTCAGTAAGTTTATTTTTTGTTTGTTGAAGTTGAACGGTCAGCTCAGTAATTACCAAGTTAGCTAGCTATCTTGGTTATGTTAAGACAGCAAGAAGAGGAGCAAACATTTTGGATTAATATGAGGGAAAATGGTGATCGGTAGCCATTTATATCTGGCAAAATATACATTTTTACTTTTAGAGAATACCTATTAAGGAAAGAATTTGAATGAAGTTAATGGCACTGTGTCATAAAATCTCGTTCTTATGAACTTGAACTTGATATATCAGGCCAGTGCCTCAGTAGTTTCGGCCTTTCGTTTCCAGTTCTGCAGTCTGTATCTCGGAATTTTAGAATGAGCACAGATTGCGAGTGACTTGGCCCGGTAGGAATTTTGCTTACCCAGGGAACAACGTTAGAACCTTGCAAATTGCGGGCTAATTTCTTCAACTTTTCTCATAGCAGATTGAAGTCGCTTAGACTATTAAAGTACGGTCTTTCCATAAGCATCAGCAAGCCAACTTCTTGTTTTTTTCAGCGGGTAACACAACTAAAGTCCAACCTTATGTTGCAACCTTATGGACAGCAGCTAAAACTGCAAGAAAAACCATTTAGATCGAGGAGGTACCAATTATTTTAGCAACGAGGGTAATGTGACAAAAATGAAACAAACCGAAAGCAGATTCAATTCATCAATAATTTCAATGTGTATTCTGCAGGTTTTGGATGAAATTACGGCTGGAATCAATGCATCTACGTTAGTGGAATTAGCTGGGAAACGGAGTAACTCTAAAAAGATTGATCGGACGAAGTAGGGGAAAAGCTGACATTTCGAGTTTGGCCTGGAAGGAGTCGGGCACAAACTGTAAATGAGTAAGTGGTGTAAACTGGGAAGAATGTTATTTAAAAATTGTTTATAGCGTGATGGATGTTGCACTTCTAAATTATACATTAATTATGGCCGATGTTATTTGCACTTATACGTGCAGCCAATGCTGATTTTTTTCTTGCCCATGCTTATAAGTGTGCCAGTTGATGACCATTCCAGTGCCACTTAGAAAGTACCGCTTAAAATAAGTTTGGCCAAGAAAAAAATTTCAGCTTTGGACACACTTAAAATAAGTGTGGGCAATGGAGCAATGTGCATCTTAGCCACACTTATAAGTGCGTCTAAAGCAAATTTCGATCAATTTTTGTGCTTGGATGCACTTAAGTGCAAAGTCACTTTGCTAATTATTGCTGCGTTTGGTATTGAGTGACCTTAACATTAACTAGCAAGCCATGATGCGAGACCAGTTAGACACCAGGAGCAAGATAGAGGAGTGAGGTTTTATTTAGAAAAATTAAAAAATCAGGCGCGAGGGCCAACAAAAAACCCCAAAGGGTTGCAAAGTTCAAAGTAAGGAGAGCTTCACAGAGCTAGTAACGAAGGAATCCAAAAACGACAAAAACAAAAACCACTGGAAACTCCAGGCAGAAATAACAATAAACAGAAAAGAAAAATAATACTAGATTTCCAAAAGGACAAAAGACATGAAGGCTATATAAACAAAAATAACAAGACTGTGAAACACACTAATGAGACTAGATCTTAAACACTAACGAAGAATGAAACTTGAGAGACCATGAGCTGGAACTTGAGACTCTGTCTGCCAGCCAACTTCCACCGCACCCAGATAAAGGGGAAGAAATCATGACATGAGGGGCAACACCTGGAGAAGGAGAACAAGAGGCATGGCAAGATCATTGGACATGGACAGCGATAGGTTGTCATGACTTGCTCATTAAGAGAATAGCGTGCTCAGCTTAAGTACCAATTAAGTATGCAGTTTGAAAGCAGCATGAATGTTTAGAACAGAAAAGCACAGCAAGACTTGAAATAGTAAAGCAAGAATCATGACAATAAACTTTGTACCTGAATTAGTAGTATTAGTATTGTGTCTGTCTAAGAATTACACCTCCCTGTGAATGTTAGTAAGTGTTAATAACTTAAAAACAGTTAATTGTCAATTAGGCTTAGACAGCCCCGAATCCAGCACAGCACAGAAGGAAGGGGGAAATACCAAAGCCAACCAGAGCTCTGAAATGTGCAACAACGAAGGCACGGGGCAAAATGCAAACAAGCGGTGGAGTGGCTGGGCAGACCTGGAAAAAGACAATGGACAATGAATGTGAACTATGAAATGCAAAAACCTGATACAAGAAACTGTTAAAACTGTAAGCAATACTGTCCGGGCCAAAGGCCAGGACCCCGGAACGCAGCAAGCCAGCTGTCTTCAGTTATCGTTTATTCATATATTACCTTGAAAACGGCAATTGAAGCACTGATTACTAAAACCCCACAAGTCAAGTCAAGTGTGACTTATGGGGTTTTAGTAATAGGTGCTTCAATTAATGATTAATTAATTCAGCCAGTGAAACATATCTGTTTAGGTAATGCTGTCAGTATCTTAATTTAGAGGGTCAGAGCTGATTTTGTGCGCTGCACAATGACAAAATAATATTTTCCTTGATCAGCTTTATAATTTTTTGAAAATTATAGAATATTATTTTGAAATTTGTTGTCTCTTCCTATACAGTCTATCTCTGAAACATGTTTCAAATAAGTCGGAATAGGCGCATGTGACCCCACATAAAAAGGAAATTAAATTGGAAACAGAGTGAATTTAAATTCAAAGTATATAAAGCTGGATATCTCCATTCTAGTTTTTTTTTTTTTTTTTTGTATGTCAAACCTGCCATTTGAAAAATTGGCAGATGTTTGGGTTGGAACGTTCAAGTCAGTTTTACTGCTGTCATGTTAGGGCAGACTGCACTTCAGGTTTCAGATATAAGCTTCACAAATAATTACATGTTTTCCTTTTTTATCATGTGATTACTGAGGTACAGCGCCACTGGGTAACGCTGAGGTTACCTAGGTCCAGTCAAGACTTGGAGGATGCTAGAAGCATTTTGTTTGTTTTTTTGCTGGAGAATACTTCTGAAGTAATTTGTAAATGAAAAACTGATGTAATGTTCGTCAAAACTGCTCAACTATGCACTGTCACCGAAAACTTGCAATGGTTCTGTTAGACAGTATTTTACACTTGGAGGTAGACAGGTCCACGTTAATTGAGTAATAATGGACATGTAACTGGCTTCTCTTATATATGCTTGTTCCGCCCGTGTCGTCTTCCTTACTTGTTGTCCTCAAATACTGGCATAAACTGTCATTTTTTTCTTTTTGTTGTTTAAGCCAAAAGCCATTCATTTTGACTTCTAAGCCTTCAGTTTTCCAACAAAGACCCCAGTCATCTGTCCTTGGACTGGGAGTACATGAGAAATGTTTTGTAATTCAATGTACATTTTCTGTGATGGTGGTAAATTAAACCTGCAATGTACAATAAAGGTCTTTACATTTACGTTGAGCAAAAACTTCACTCCTCTCTGCTTCCCCTCATTTCTGCCGTTATCCACTCTTCACCGGTGTTCTCCCTTCAGCTTTCAAAACTGCTGCAGTCACCCAAATCCTGAAAAGACCTAGTTCAGATCCCAACAACTTCAATAATCTCCTATTTGAATTTTTAAAAAATATTTGTTAAACGTGAATAAACATATGGTGGTACAGTGTTTGTTTGTTTTTTTTTTTAACACATCTACTCTATTTCACAAATTATTTACTTATAAGGTTGATCATATTGAAAAAATGATCTACAGATCACTTATGAACGTTAAAATAGCACATTTACAAATTATGTAATAATACGTTGTAAAAGTATATAAATGGTTTGATAATAAGCAGTTTGGTACGGATGATTTTTCCAGAAATGCTTTGGGCTGCAACAAAGACTTAATACATGATTTATACTGACTTAACAAATCATTTAGTAACCACAAAAAACTCAATACATGTAGTGAAATCAAAGAATATTTCCTGAAATCGTTCAAAAATGTTTCCCTTCACATCAACATTCACATAACATTAGTTGATGATGAAAAAATCATGTACAAACAATTTTGAAGCAGCATTTTTAATAATGTCTAAATCATATATAAATGTTGTACAACTTTAGTTATAGTTTAATATTCATTTACAAATGTATATAAATAGTTTATTCATGATTTGTTCAATATCTATTAATATCTGCAAATAGATATTATGATAAATGGCACTGACAAAAGAGCAGGAAGTTGAAACAAAGAAAAGGATTTAAAAAACTGTTCCAGGAGGAAAATTCAACACGGAGAGTGGCAAATAATGTTGGTTGTTCCCAGTCAGCTATGTGTAAAATTTGGTGCAAGTTTAAATAAAATATACTGGCATTCAATAAAAATGCTTCAATTAATGTCAGAATTTTTTCTCATTCACCTGGTAATGACATACCATGTGGATAAATGCTGCCATAGACATTACACAAGCAATTCAGATCATCGTAACCCAAAATCAAAAGAAAATTGTCACTGTCCATTATGTTATCAGTTGTGACCCATCAGGCAAAGAAATTTGACTCCTGCAGGCTTCCATACTGAGTGTGTCCACCAGCAGCATTGATGTGGGAGGTGCATCGACGCCTCATACAGGCCACAAGTTGTTGTAGGTTGTGTCGTGGGACAAATTCCCGCCCTTCCTGCTGTGCCTGGATCAACTGGCTTCTGTTGTGCGGACATGGACTGCGTATTGCTATAGGTGCCATTTCATGATGTCCCACACATGCTCAATGGGGTTGAGATCTGGGGAATATGTGGGCCAGGGCATCACATTGACATTTCCTGCCACCAGATATGCAGTGGTGACACCTGCAGCAAGAGGAGGTGTGTTATTCTGTTGGAACACCGTCACAGCAATGGCAGTGACTTTGTTTCCGTGATAATCACAGCATAGTTAATTTCATGTCTCAAATGAAACAGTTTTTGGGTTCTGCTTTTGTTGGAACTTGTTTGTGACAACCTGGTGCGTCCATACGTTTTGACCAACTATCCAATTCAGAACAGTTGGCTGATTGCGTAACTGCTGATCAGAAAATGCTGAACCATGAAATGCAATCACCTCAGTGGTCAGGCCATTGGCAGTTGGGACAGTCGATACATCTGCACTCAAAAACTTATTCAAGTTCATCGTGGGTATGAATTCGACCAACAATAGAAGAGTTGCATTTTTTTTTACTGTCACTATAGAAAGGTAATAAAAGGGGGACGTGGCTTGACCATCAAAGTAGGATTGAAAACAAAGAATAGGGACAGCATTCAGGCGCTACCTTTGGGCTTATTTCAGACCTGTCATTAACCAGCAGACAGTCTTTTTTTGGGATAGATGTCCACGTTTCCTAATGATAAGTTAGAGCTTCACAAGGAATAATATAAATGGAATAGAAAAGAAACAAAGTTTAAGAATAAAGCAATGCTATTTTAGTTTGCAATAGTTAATTAATAGCATTTTAATTATTTTAGCATAGTATAAAAAAGATGCATTTTCTGAGAGGAAAATTGTATTATTGTGTAAGATGGCTGGTAAGAATTCATTGCATAGGGTAGGGGGTTAGGCCCACTGAACCTTGAGCAAAACAGGCGGCGACAGGACTGCAAAGTTCTGAGGGCACGTTAAAGACAAGTTATAGCGCAGGGGAGTAAACTGAAGGCCCCCGTGTCTAGTGAAGTATGAATTGACATACTGCTGTCGTACAGTCTAGTCGGCGTGTTGTCGCATGTTAGTGTGTGGGCATCATGTGGTACGTGGGTGACAGCCCGCTCCTAAGCAGAGGGATGCAAAGTATGACCTCTGTGAACAGGCAAGGCTTGTCACTACGGTCAAAGTTTCTATACCCATAGCTAAGTGGAGTAGGGATCAGACGTCGGTTCCCACCTGAATGGCTGGTAACCACTACGGGATTCGGGGATCGCCATCGACTGGGTCGTATGGGTCGGGACACGTATGGCAGTAAGTCCTTAAAGTTGGCCGCTGCACTCGGCTCAATGTCCAGTCAGGCCACCTCAACCCAAAAGTGAATGCATCAGTAGGTGAGTGGTGCTTCTGTGATTGGTGAGCTTTGTAAAGAAGACACCGGGAAGCAGAAGGCAGATGTACTCAAGTACACTGAGGTGAAATTTTCGTTTAAAAAAAAAAAAACCCCTGAAAAAATTCATTTTTTGTCACTATTGAAAGGTGTCCCAAGTTTTATTTTTTTTAATCCTGCATAGCATGAATGCATGTTTGAAGGCTCAATACATTATTGAAGCTAAAAAAAAATTAAGCTGGTTTGTGGCAACATTACTCTAAAATTACCTCTGATAGTCATTTGTTCCAGAATATAAGAACACATGAACTTTGAACAGTGTCACGATGGCATTATGGAAGGAGCTTTTCTAAGATTGTTCATAGCCGCATTGTAGCCTTACATGATGCTGGTTGGTTACTAATTTCTGAAGACGTTAAATTCTGCCATGGCACTGTCAGAAATACCATCAAGCGCTTCTAAGAGACCGGTTCACTGAAAGCTAATGGCAACAGAAGTGCAAGACGGAAGTTTAATGCCTCTGATGTTCGTTATTTGTGTATGACAAATTTTAACAAAAAAAAAAAGACTGTGGACAGCACGGCAATGCCGTGATACTAATAGCAATAGAAGTAAAGAGATGAAAGTATCCATATGCCTGTATTGAAATGGTTTTATTTGGTCGTGTTGCTGCCAAGAGCTGACAACATCCAAAAAAAGACGTGAGCTTGCCAATAAATTCAAGGATTGGACACCAATAGACAGGGATCAAGTACTTTGGACATGTGAATCAAAATTGAAAATTTTCTCATTCAAACGCAGAATTCATGCATGCGCCACAGTTGGAGAACATTTCACAAATGACTGTTTAACCAACCCCTCCATTAAAACATCCAGGTGGCAATATTATGGTTTGGGGTTCAGTCTGCTCGAAAGAATCTGGTGATCTAATAAATACAGACAGAATCATGGATTAAATGCTGCAATTTAAGCAAAGGATGGCCATACTAGATATAGAATTTTTCTCTGAAAAAGACATTAGTATATTTGATTTTCCTAAATATTGTTATGTTTACTTATTTTCATCTATACAATCCACCATCAGATTGAACAAATACTCGAATAGTACTTAACAAAATGAAGTTAGATCAGAAGCTAAGTGTATAATCATCACTGCACACTACTTTACATTGTCAAGGTAGCCCTTGCTCTGATCTCTGTCATTTCTTAATACTTTCCAAACAATTACAGGCTTATATATTTTTCTTAATTATTCAGTAAATAACTTGTGTTATTATTAATCAAGCAATCTTATACAGGAACAAAGAACTAGTCCTGCAAATGTCCTTTATCTATCTTTGATAGTTCAAAAGTCATGGCTTATTGAAGTTAAGCATACTGCAGGGATACTCATTCTTTTCCAGAATGAGCCACAGTGGGTGCAGGCTTTCGCTCTATCCAACCTGTCCCACACCTGATTTTACTAATGAACCCTTAAAGCTATTGCCATGGATCCTTGATAAGTAGAATCCGGTGTGTAACTGCATGGTTAGAATGAAAGCCTGCACCCACTGCGGCTCATTCTGGAAAAGAGTGAGTATCCCTGGCATACTGTGTTGCAACATTCACTTTAACATAAAATTGTGGGGTTGGTTGAACTGAAGTCTCAATACTCAAAACTACTGAAGATTTGGATGTAATTGTTTGTACACAATCTATTAGGGACAAGAACATTATATTCTGTGCATCTGAAGAAAATCTGAGATGGTCAGTCGAGAGACTTCCAGTGATTTCAGATATATTCGGTGTATTGGGAAACTCTATGTCATGGTTCTGTATTTGAGTTCACACGTTATGTTCATGGTTATGCCTTTTCTTTATTCTTTTTTGTTATAGTATACTCCGGTTTTCAGTTCATACCCTTGTGTCTATTTAGATTCCTCACTGCGGTTCAGCCCTTGTCAGAACATTGATCAATATTCCTTTGTGCAGAGCCTCTTGTATGCCAATCGATTATTGTTTCTCTTCGACTGTTTCGTCCGACCTTGATTTTGCCATAGCCCTTCTGTTCTTGGTTTTGTCTTTTTGGATTTTGGCTCATTTCTGTACGACAATGTCTACTGTGTTTGGATGCCCTGTGTATGACCCTCGGCTCTGAATATCGACTATGATTTTTGCCTACTGTCTATGTACCGTTGCACTTCTGCCTTTCTGGTTCTGACCTGGCCTGTCTAGTCAACCTTGTTTTTTGGATTTTGTGTTTGGCTGGGCAATTCTTGTGTCCTCTGGTCCTGACCCTGCTATCGATAAAGTCATACGATTTTTGGATTTCCTGCTCTCACGTCTGGTTCCTGAATGCACCGTCACAATATAATTTGCACTTAGTATAGTTTTTATTCCATAACTGGGCAGATTCTATTGACAACTGGGTGCTTGTATTGCAAGTAACCCTCCCACAGTGCTTTTCCTCCCACTAGAAAGGTATTTACATGCTCTCTGTCATGTTTTCCCCACCTGGTCCTCAGTTATCCTTTAAGTACCAAGACAAGCCATGTTCCACTATGAGCTAATGTGGGGGAGAGGATTCATGCTCTGTAATCTGTAAGCAACACACTCACACAAAGTACTAAAAGGACATTGCATAGGCCATTATGCCTAGCCTGTACTCTGGAACTCCCCAGCATGAAATTCCCATTTCCCAGTGAGTCGGTACGTCTTGGTGAGATGATGTGATCACAATAACCATGTCAGGCTCGCCTCTCTCCCATTTATTTTTCTCATTAAAATAAAGTGAACCTTTTGCGTCTTAAGGGACCTGTAAAAGCTCCCTAATCTTTTTCAATTTCATATTCTCCTTCATTTTTACCTACTTCTTTCCCTTCCCGGAATGGCGCAGAGTGCAAGGAATTATAAAAAAACAAAAATTTGCCCTAATCGCATTTTTGTGAATTCCTCAGATGCACCATGATGAGGATGGGGAAAAGATTTGTTCACTTGGTATAAGTTGCGCTTTTAACCTTAAAGTGCAAAGTCTGTGCAGTTTTTTTTATTACATGATTACTTTGATTGGAAACAGCAAATACACCAATACAGGAATTAAGTTTTTTTTTTTTTAACAGAAATACTTAGGCTTACAAACATCCTTAACTGTACAGGTACTTCAAGGTGGAGGGATTTGTTTTTACCTGCTGCTCTGTTGTTGACGCCGCTTCATTATCAAGATTTGTGGCATCTTTGCAAGCTCATAACTGCCAGCGGTCAAGTGGGTAATCAAGGAAACTTGCATGGTGGGGCACTGTTGTTCTTTAAGCTAACAGCATTCCAGTCACGTAGGCGTGCTGAGAAATGATTTTTATGTAAAACGCTTCAAGAAAGCTGCAGGACGGACCAGTAGCAGGACTATACACCAATCCAGGGTCTACCACAATTGTTGTGATCATACAGTAAATTGCACTGGCAGTCCATGCTGTATTTTTTTACTGAAATTTAGTAAAATACACAGATTACCAATTGTCTATGAATTTTTAAAAAATTGAAAGTAGGCTTAATATTTAACTTCAGTGCTCAGTGAGGCAAATGTTGGCCAATGTTATTTTGAGCCGAAAAGGCATACATACAGCTGCAGCAGTTGCTGAAGAAGTTTATTGGTTCACCTTAAAGCCGTAAGGCCTTTCACATTTCACAAAACGGACATACTTTAGTTGTTCTTGAAAGAGAGGCAGCAAAATTACAGCCCTTTTTAGTCACAATAATATATTTACCTGGGGGGAATTCCATGGCAAATATTGTGTCTCACTCAGCTCATATTGTGCAGATGAACTGCAGGAGGAAGCGCGTTGGCACATGCATAAAAAGTTTGAAGCTGACCTGTGATCAGGCTTATTTCTGTTCATTCAGCACATTAGATCTACACAATCTCGGAACTATAGCCTTGAATTATCGCCCAACTGATGGTTTTTCAGAAACAGACTGTGGTATGTCAGTTTTATAAATATGTACTACTGTTTAGTATTGCCCACAACATGCTATGTTGTCACGTGGCATCCTTATCGTAATTTTCTGTAGACTCAAGTGGAAATTCCCTCAGTCCGGTTTGAATTTTGTTCCCAAAAACATCAAATTGCCAATGTAATATTATGGGGTCTTTATTTGAATACTGAGAAATACAACTTAAGTGGTGCCAAGGAAAATTCTTTTAATTACAAACTACTTAAATGATTAAAAACTAAAGGGCGTACATATTTAAAGGAGAGGCGGATAGTGTTACCAAGGGCAGGTCAATTAAATCTTCTGTCTTTCTGAGGCTTACCACCGATTCAAACATTTCACTGAAAACTGCAGTTTTTCAGGACTTATGCGCTTGTGAAAAATCACAAACTGCTGGAAATAGTCACGTCTTCTGTTACATCCACAAAAGTCGAACAAACACAACGCAAATCTGCATCTTTTAATATAGTAATCCTATAATCATAGTACATTTCTCACAAATGCAGCAGCAGTAGCCGGCAACATAATAATGATATTTGCCGAAATTTGGTACTTTCGTGGAAGCCTAATGGTGTTTAGCGCAAGTTCAATCAGGAAAACTACCTCATTCATTTCTCCTGCATATGTTATAGTCTGTCTCTGACTCCTATGCAGAGTCCAGTCACATACCTGTATGTGCTTTTATGCATCCCTATCAGATAAGTCCACAGCGCAGATGCATATAACAGAGAGATGCTTGTTCAAGGAGTGGAGCAAGACTGCATAAAGAATGTGCAAAGATGCATTTTATTTCCAGTGATGGATTCACTTGAGAGATATCGCAAAGTGATGGATCCATTCCAGTGGTATACTCACAAAGAGGCTCTAGTGGTACTATAAGTTCTTAAAGCTGCCATTGATAACTTTGGAGAAAAGACCAAGAGACAGATATTTTGATCTCAAAAACCATAAACAATGTTAGTTAGTGTTAGTAATTTATCAAAAGTAATAAACTTTTAGTACTGTTAGTAAAGATAGGACATTACGGTGAAGGAAACAAACGAGATTGGAAGGAATGTTTGGAAACCCAGAAATCATGAAATCACCTGAAACTGTGGCACACAAGACTGGGGAATAAAACTGTCTCAGATCACAAGACAAGACTTTGGAGACAATGTGCAATGCAGGGTATGAGAATTTGCAGAAAAACAATGAATATCAAAACTGAGAATATGATAAATGGCAGGCAAAAGACATGACAAAGCAAGACAGGGAAAATACAAAACAGGGCATGGACTAGATCAGAAAACATGGCTAGGAATCAAGGTCATCACGAAAACATGGTCAGGTAACAGCAAAATTATAACACTATTCTTATATACACTTAACCTACTGTTTTCGTGTACCGTCATGCATTCAATATTACTGTGATGTTTTATGAAGAGTTTGAATCTGTCTGTCCTCAAAGCGTCCACAGATTTTGATTTAAAAATGAAAATTTTCCCAAGAAGTATTCTAATATAGCCGTTCCATTGTTTTGATGCAGTAGCATTTTTCATTTTTTTGTTGGCTTTATGTAGGCTACTGACCACACCAAAAGTCAAGTGTCACGGCACACATCACGAACAGCTCAATGATTGTTATTACAGAAGTGCTTGGCGCATGCACGTGGTGCGCGTCAGGGTTACATTTCCATGCGCTTTTCTTCATCTCCTCTTGTGCCTCACTGGAAAAGCAATGAAAATCAATCGATTCAATTTGCCGCAAATACAGTACATACCTGTGCGTTTTTAATGGGACTGAGTATATATTATTTGTCAAATATAACTTTTATTTATTTCTTATGAATGACTGATCAATCACTTATCACCATTCATATTTTATATTCCTGACTGTTATTGAGGGTCTCTGCCAGGGTCTCATTGACCCCAAACCTCGCTTATGTCCTGATTTAAAAAAAAAAAAAAAAAAACCTAACCAAACCAATGAACATTTGCCCAATTCAGCGTCATTGTGTTCACGAATTAGACCACATGTTACTGTTTGCACTTTATGGTTCAGCGCCAAAGTTGCCATTTTTAGACAGAATGAGGTACTGAACATAAGCAGGACATAGTCCACCACCAATACACCAGTACACAACACCCCATAATACTGGAGTGTTATGGAAACTAATATACGCTGTGACCAATTTTTCTGCTCTAGTGTATATAGGTGTTTTTTTCTGATAGAATTTGATGGTCAGAGGTAGGCAAGAGGTTAATTGTCCTCTACGGCTGGAGGTCATTACCTTGGCTGGATACCAGATGCCCTCACACATACACACACCCCTCATCTCTTATTGTTTACGGCCAGCACGTCTTTGCACTTGATTTTTCTAAATTATTATTTATCTTTATCTCTATTTTGCAATTCATGCACTTTAGTGTTCTGAACATTTTCACATGGATAAGGGAACTTGTTTAAATAGTTTTCTGGAACCAAGGCCATTTCCCTAGGTCCTCAACGATAAAATGTGACCATCTTTCTCAAAAGATTTTGCTGTCCAGTATTCAGCCACCAAGTACAACGTAACTCAAAATGCTTGCAGTGGGGTGAAAGGGGCGTGGAGGTAACTGTTCAAAAAACACATTAAACTTGTGTGTTCAAAGACAAAAAAACTCACATACATAGCAGTCACTGCTCTGTATGGTATCCAAGAAAATTTTTTTCAAAAAGCACATTTCCTATAAAGTTTTATTTAGCATTTGTATATTTGACTGCTTGGTGCATTTCTGTGCTATTGAAGTGCAGGTTTTTGTACCTTTCCTCTTTGGTGCTCCAGTCATTCATGACCTGCTTTTGATGCGCGGCTTTTGTACAATAGGACCCATTCCCTAAAGGAATTTCTGCATCTTGCCGCCTAGAAAGACACTTTTTATTAAGTGGTTTGCCGAGCAAAGTCATATTGGGAAAAATTTTATTTTTAAAAATACTCTCAACAGCCCTCATTGTGTAGAGTTTTTAGCTGTTATGTGTATAGGAGAGGATGGTGAAACAGGATAAATATGAAAAGCTATGTGACGACAGATGACAGAACCTTTTACAGTTTGCAAATTCTCATTAAGAGGTTTCACGTTTTAAAACTGTTCAATAAAATCTCTCATGTGCTAAATAACTGTGTCATGTTGTGTTCATTAAAAGAAGGCTAACTTCATTGAGTTGGTGGTAAGATATTATAGTTGACAGCGTGGAGGGACCTAATGCTCACGTGTCATCACATCCTCTCATTAATCTACCTGTACTTTTGAGAAAGATCAAAGTGAGCTAAGTTCTGTTATGAAATCATATTCTAAGAAGTACATTTCTTTGCAATGTCAAATAAAATTGGAAAAGAAAATTCTTGCAAATCCGTTCTCACCCTGAAGCTTTCAAAGTCTGTGTACAATAGTGTAGATACACTGCGTGTCTGTGTATGTGTGTTATAAATATATATATATATATATATATATATATATATACAGTATATATTTATATATATATATATATATATATATATATATATATATTCATATAAACTGCTCAAAAAAATAAAGGGAACACTTAAACAACAAAATTTAACTCCAAGTGTTCCCATTATTTTTTGAGCAGTTTATATATATATATATATATATGGTTATGGCCCCAATTTATTATGACATATCGGACAGCAAGGGATGACAAACCCCTGGGACTTTCCCCTCTGAGGCATGCCCAGGACATGCCCAAAAACCTAGCTCCAGACTGGGCTTAACAAAAAAAAAGTAAATTCTGCCATCTAGTGGCCTTCCCCCCCCCCCAGATTACTATATATATATATCAGTGGTGGCTTGTGAACTGGCCACAGAGAAGGCTCAAACAATCCTGTAAAAAGAATGATTGGTCACAACCTGTTATCAATCATTCATTTAAATTACCATTACAGACACTCTGAAAACTCAACATTATCAGGTGTGGCCAGTTTACATTAATAATGCATACCGATTACGACTCCAGATGTCTCACGCTTTTCTTTACTAGGGGTTACAAAAATGTGTGTGTTTCATGATTGTTTAAACTGTTTAAATGAAACAAGATCATTGGAAGAATTAAGACGTTTCAAATGATCTTATTTCATTTACACTATTTATACGATGATGAAACACATGCATTACTTCCAACCCCTGAGTAAAGAAAAGCATGAGAATTCTGGAGTCAAAACGCAGGTGAAACTGATAAACCTCTATGCACAAGGACTTCGATTCTGCGCGAGAATCTTAAACGTGTTGATTTAATAATTGCTGACTACAGCAGGGAAATATAAATATGCCACTAAAACTCACAGGGAATGCGTGAGAGTTGACAGGTGTGCGTTATTATGAAAACTGACCACACCTGGTAATGTTGAGAGTTTTCAGAGCTTTAGTAATGGTAATTTAAATGAATGATTGAAAACAGGTTGTGACCCATCATTATTTTCAACGGATGGGTTTGAGCCTCCCCTATTGCCAGTTCACCAGCCGCCACTGATATATATCACAGAAACAATAACCTGTAAGGAATCACTGAAACAAAAAAATAAACAAATAAATAAAATAAATTTTCCTTGGTATAAATGGAAGTCAGACACACCACAGCGTAATTAGAAATTATCACAAAAGGCAGTCTTCTCAGTCTGTGATGCCTGCATGCCCAATAAAAATTAAGATGATATCCAGCATTCAAGCAAATGAATGGTCCATGATGTAAAATGCCGCAATTAAAAGAAAATTAGCAAACAGCATGATTTTCATGAATATAAGCTAGTTTTAATAGCCTTTAAACAAGCAAATAAGAAGCCAAAGGAAACATTATTTGGCAGGGTACACAAATTACTGCATTTGTTTTGTTTTTTTTGTATTCTCATTGAAATGGTGCTTAATAGAACAATCTAACCTGGCAAGGTCCATGGGGATAAATGGCAGGCATTCTGTCTACACCCTACATGATTGCCAGTCTCGTTGAAAAATTTGTTCTTTATGCATTTGGGTCCCACTTGCCGGCTACATATTCGGATATGCCAATCACATATCTTCCCAAGGACTCAGTCTGCAATAAGTTCATGCCATTATTTCTCAAATTTTGTTAACATAAAGCTGGTTTAAAAATCATAAGTCTATTCTAAATGTTCGTCTCAAGCAGGCTAACATCGTGTGCTATCACATGCAGAACTTCAGGTATCACAGGCTTTCATTCTCGATAAAGATCGCCATACACTAAAAAATCTTAGCACGATACTATGAAGCCTGTATCCTTTCCTGCTTCATACAGGGCCTTAGAACATCATGTGTTGTGTGAAGTGAAGCCATATTTTCAGGCTCATTTGTGAACCATGATAAATTCTAGCGTCGTGATGAGCAGAGCTGCCATTCACAGCACAATCCAGCCCTGGTTCCTGTTGAGCGAGCATTTTGATAAAGCCTCACAAGGTTTTCAGGGTAGTCCACAAACAGCTTGTAGAACCCACTCCAGGCGAAGTTGAAAATAACCAACAGAGGAAAAGCCTTTAGAAATGTGAGTGTGCAGTGTGTACATTTAAGAGCATTTGAGTTTCGCAGTGGATCCCTGGCGGCTAGGACAGCTGCTTGAGGGTACAGCAGGCAAGCTTGATGAGAGAAAAAATGGTTCCCCTAAGACGGTAAGAAAACCAACACCCTCCTGGAGCTACATGCCAGTTAATCTCCTCATTAGAGCAAAACACAAAACAACTGTGTCTCCCTGACAGCATTATGCCATGCATATAGTGTTTCTAATGGCCTTGACAAGATTTCTTCAAAATTCCTGGCCAGGGGTATGAGTTGAGGGAATGCAGCGCTGTTTGGGAAAATATTTATTCTGAAAGAGGAAATTGAAGAAAAAATGTCCATGTCGTCCCAGACTGACGGGTATAAGACAATATGCAAGTGAAATTAGACAGATTGATCTTAATGCAGACGTGTGCGACCTATCAAGGCAAAAGATCACAAGTCTAGTTTGAAATTTTTCATAACTGGGTATTCTTTTTGTCATTATAAATGTCAGTTGCTGTATAATCACTTCAGCATGTAGCAAGCCTTGCTCATAATAAAAATTCTATGTCTAAGCCTGTGCACGGAGGGAAGATCAAAGACGACTTTTGGCACGATCCTGTAAGGCAGAGGGTGCTAGAGCCAAACAATTGTACGAAAGCAGAAAGATGTCAGCAGGATAGCCTGCACGGCAGGATAAACTTGTGATAGGTTGCTTGAGTGGCAAAAGTCGAGTTGTTGATTCGAGTCCCTGATAGAGCTTGGGATTCCAACTTGCATCTGGAAAGATGATGTCTGGTTGTAAAACATTACCGTTGTGCCCTCCAGCAAGGCCCTTAACCCCATAACCACTCATGGGGCTTTACCCTTGTTTCTCTCAATCCCTCCATTCTCACTACTGTTCCATCTAGAGTTTCTTCCAGGGTGTCTTTGAAAAAGAGCAGTATAATCATGGTGTAATTTTCCTGCTTAAATAAAGGAGGAAAGGAAGCAAAAGTGTAATGGACTGAATGCAAAGTGTTTATTTTCATGAGTCACTCTCAAGCACAAAATTCTGTACATATTCAGTGAAAGTTGTTTGATGGTCATGTTGAAAAACATTATGTAACTCCCAGTGAGGTTATTGTTAAATGTACTGAAAACTCTCATATTTTTCATCACAATCACTCTTTCCCATTGTCATTTCATAATTGCAGCTCCTCCAAACATTCCACTTTGTTTAATCATCACTGAACCAAGCACACAGTCTACATTTTGCTCTGACTGGATATGAGTGCCCCATTCAGAAAAGTGTTCCAACCCTGGCCAATGATTAAGGTCAGTACTTCCCATCCTGCAGCATTATATTCAAGAGTGCTGTGAGAGCGCAACATCCCCTGCTGGAGTCATGACTGCGATATGCGTATCATTGGCCCATCTGCAGCATATGTGCAAAGTCTTGGGGATATTCTATGAAAACTGTAGGAGGAGCTGATTTCACCAGCCAAGTATCTTCTAATATGGACACACAGACGGACGGACTGACGGACTGCACCATGACGTAATCCCCCCTTTCATGGGGGATAAAAACTGCTGCCTGTAGTATTTCCTTGAATTTACTGTGGGCCAGGTTCACTAAGACCTTTTACACATGCCAAATGTTTTTGCCCTGGCAAAACCAGTAATATTGCCAATGAATCATGCATAGCAAATGCCCTGGCCAATCGGTGGCCATGCCATTGATTTTGCAATGGCAAAAAAAATTTGCACGTGCAAAAGATCTTGCTGAATCTTGGCCTTGAGTTACTAAATGCTTACTCTAAATGGGAGTGCAGTGGGTTCTGTGTAGCTGGAAAATCTAAGTGATTTTGTTTATGTATGAGTCAGCTCTTTCAGCCTTGTCTTTCAGGTCTAAGTTGAGAGCCAGCTTGCATATCTGAAGAGCCAAATACTGTATTTATTTCATTTGTTTATCAATAAAAAAATACAAGGCAAATAGACAAACTGCGTTGATGTGTTGTGTTATGTACTATAAAGTGCTACGTTACTGCGTGATGCAGAAATAGTTACTTACTATCAAATTAATTAATTTATTAATCCATTGAGTGTTACTTCAACAGCATGATATTATGATTAACATTCTAGTCATTCAACTCCAACAGTTCCTTAGTGCTCCTACTCTCCAACAACTGACTGTGTAAAAACAGCAATATTCCGGACCGATCTGCGTTTTCTTAGAAATTGAATTTTTCATACCAAACCTTCTCAGAGTTAAATGGTTATATGTGCAACTGTTGATCCAGTTTTCATAGGCATCCATTTCTCCCAGGCACAGAGGCACAGTGATTGGAACTCCGGCCCATTGGAAAGACTTGAAATGTTGAACTTTGGCATATATCTCAGCAGTACTTTGGCCTAGATATGCCAAAATTTAATCACCTGTTCCTTGAAGTAATACCCACCTTCTCTGAAAATTTCATCAAAATCTGTCCATTACTTTTTGAGTTATGTTGTACACAAAAAAACCAACAAACAAATCCACAAACAAACTAGAACGGGCACTCGGTAGAGCGCATACCTTCGCTGACGCCACTGAATCCCTCGCCACTGGCGTTGGTTTCATGCCGATCGGATAAAATTTGACCGAGATATGGCCGAAAGTCGGTTTTGACCTTTTTGTGGCCTTGACCTTGACCTTTGACCCGATCACTCCCAAAATCTAATAGATTGATCCTCAGGTCATGCCAAATCAACCCACCAAATTTTATGAAATTCCGTTTGGTACTTTTTGAGTTATTCGATACACATACATACACACAGACAGACAGACACACAAACAAACTAGAACGGGCACTCGGTAGAGCGCATACCTTCGCCGACACCACTGAATCCCTCGCCACTGGCGTTGGTTTCATGCCGATCGGATAAAAATTGACCGAGATATGGCCGAAAGTCGGTTTTGACCTTTTCGTGGCCTTGACCTTGACCTTTGACCCGATCACTCCCAAAATCTAATCGATTGATCCTCAGGTCATGCCAAATCAACCCACCAAATTTTATGAAATTCCGTTTGGTACTTTTTGAGTTATTCGATACACATACACACAGACAGACAGACAGACAGACACACAAACAAATAAATACACGGGGATCAAAACATTACCTTCGTCAGCGAAGTCGCTGGCGAAGGTAATAAATACACGGGGATCAAAACATTACCTTCGTCAGCGAAGTCGCTGGCGAAGGTAACAAACCAACAAACAAACGCCACCAAAAACATAACCTCCTTGGCGGAGGTAACTAACATTGAGCTGTTTGTGATGCGTTCAGTGACACTTGACTTGTTCTTTTTGGTGTGGTCAATAGCCTACATAAAGCCAACAAAAAAAAAATGAAAAATGCTACTGCATCAAGAAAATGGAAGGGCTTGTGACACAGTAGACAGAAAAAGAGCCATTGGCATGTTACGGGCAGATCTCAGCCGCCGAGAGGTGGTACGTCATTTGCACTGTCTCCATTCAACAATCAGTCGGCTTTCTATCCTACAATGGAACACAAGCACTGTCACAGACCGACCCCGCTTAGGGCAGCCACGAGTGACGATGGCAGCTCAAGAGCGCCACATCTGGTTACAGCCTGTGCGTAACAGATTCCGGACAGCAACCAAAACCGATCATGACACGAGGGGTCCGAGACGCATGTTTTGCTCACATAGACGGCGTCAAACAGCACTTGCGTTCACCCTCAATCATATCAGACCCCTCATGTCATGATCAGTTTTGTTTGCTGACCGTAATCTGTCAAGTACAGGTTGTAACCAGATGTGGCGCTCTTGAGCTGCCATCGTCACTACACCCCCCCCCCCCCCGGCACTAAGCGGGGTCGGTCAGTGACAGTGCTTGTGTTCCATTCTCGGATAGAATTCCTCTTGTGCCCCACTGGAAAAGCAATAAAAATCAATCGATTCTTCAGTTTGCCGCAAATACAGTACATACCTCACCTGTGTGTTTTTAATGGCTCTGAGTATACTTGCAAAACCAATGAAAATATGCTTTGTCTAGGGTAGATCAAATTTTTTCTTGCAGCCACAATGGAAACTGGAAACAGCATTCTCACTGTTGCTATGGCACTTCAACTACTTTCAGAGTCACTTTGGAACTAAATGATAACACTAAGTTTTTATTGCTGTTTAGAGTATCAATAATCAATTCCATCCCGCTTGAACAGAGGAAGCCAAAAGTTCTGAGGAATTTTAAAAAAATCTGATGACTGGAATGAAGGGAATATGAAGGAGATTAAAACCACAATAAATTGCTTCATCGAGGCACATTTTGTTATGCCTGCCCCTATAGTTGCAAAAGGGCCTGTAGCTCTGACTCAGCTAAGAAAAATGACATGAATGTTATGCTAAAATTCAAGCCACCTGCAGGCAAGGTATTCATATTGAATGTCATATGGTAAACTTTCTGAGTAGAGAACAAAACCATGAATTGCCTCATGAGGTTTCTTGCACTGGAACTGAAAATTGGGACTAGCCTTTATCTATAGCCCTGTGTGAACTTAAGCTCTGCCAAAAGATATTAAGAATTAGTTTTATTACTTTGAGGTATTAATTGGATTAAATAATTTGATTTAATAGCATAATTTCTGGCTAACACAAAGAAAATAGACCACATGATTCATGTAAGGTCACGTCTCCAGCCGTCGAGCACATAGGTCTATTAAGACCCGGGCCGCATCATCAGCTCCATAATTATTACGTGCACCTGTTTGTCATTCCCTCTATTTGGTAGTGCTGTGCTATTTAAGACCAAGATTCACTCATTGTCTTTACAAAGTCTTGTAGTCACACGCCCTTCTTGTATCTCTAGTCTTGAATAGACTAATTCCCTATGTATCACGTAACTCTTGAATTTAGTGCTGTTTATTGTTTATATCAGCACTTTATATTTATTATTGAAGGAACCTTGTTTCCTGTTTTCTTTTCCTATTTGTGTAATAAATGTTTACTGCAGCTAAAGTCCAGTCTCTGTATTACAAATTATGCAATTCAGGAACATCGTTTTCTATTTTGTTTTGAATTGCTAAATGTGTGCCTTCCTGCTGTGCAGTAGGCATAATAAATCCAACCAAGTCTATATTTGCACCTGAGTCCAGTTCTCAACTTCTTGTCCTCCATGCCCGTCATCAGCGTATGAGGCACAAACCTTACAATTCATAGGTGATGAGGAAATGAGGATAAAATTTGCAGACACTATGCTAATCGACTGAAAAAGAAAGAGCACGGTCCGCAATCAAGAGAAATAAAGATCAATAGACTGAAGGATAAACTTAAGACTTCACTAATTTCACCTGCAGAAATATTATCTGAATGAGAGCAGGTTGATAATTATTCAAGCATATGGAAGCCATGGGCCATGAAATGCAACTTTACTGACAACGAGGTGTAAGATAGACTTATCAAGTAGCTGATTTATGGCATAAACATTACTTAAGTGGTGAATGTGATGAATGTACAAAGACATATAATAGGTCAAAATATCGCTAACTTGGCTGATTTTGATAAATCACAGTTAGTACTCGGGCTGCCGGATAGCTCGCTCGGTTAAAGCATTGCATTGTGAGGCAGAAGTGATTATCACGGCGTGGGTTCGAGCCACGATTGTTCCATCCTGCAGTGGTCGGTGGATTTTTCAGAAATACTGCGCAATCGGTCAATGTGCTACTGGGATGCAAATTGAGAATGGTCTGCCAAGAAGGGCAATATATGCTGCTTTGTTCATTCGGGTATCCTCCGCCCTCATTCTGAACTTACGACGATTCAACCAATGAGTGTAAAAGAAGCGATGGCTGATAGGTACATGCTTCAGAGGAGAGCAGTGAACAGTCTTCACTCTCCTGAGTTGGCAACAGAGGGTCACATTTGCGAAAGCTTTGTACATAGTTCCCCAAATGGGCATTCCAGATTCGAGTGGCATTGGAGATGCCAAATTTAAAAAAAAAAAAGTAAAAAAAAATCACAGGTACTACTGGAGTAATGGATAAGAGATATTATAAAAACAGGTCTTATTTGTAATTTGTGATCTGACTCACTGTAAAAAGCCAACATTTCCATCACAACAGTACCTATTCTCGTTGAGGTTCATCTTCCCATTGACTGTTATAAGGCATTCCTTTTACTTTGCCTCCGTGTTTCATAACTTGAAAAATGTCATTGTCATGCAGTAAGCAGACCATGACAACTCGAGTCTGCAGCTGAGGGCATGATGACAAAGAAAGACCCAAAAGTACAGATGGGAAGAATGGGATTATTGAGGGCAGCTAGGGTGGGATGGCCTTATGTTAAAGAGGACCTAAGCAAAGCCCTCCCGGAAAGTTTTAGTTATCTACATACCATATACTTATGGAAGCTTGTATATACCGTATCTTGTTTAAAAATAAATAAACAAAAATTTGTGCCAAATTCCTTAACGTAGATTAGGTTTTATGTGATGAATCTAAACTCTAAATACAAAAGTAGATATTGACATGGTTTAATCTGTGCATGTGAAACAGTTGTATAATGTAATATGTGAGCTTCAGCTGTTGACATGAGCAGGATACAGCTGGGAATATTGAAAATAATAGTGACAGTAATGGTAATCACCAAACAGAAGCCATTGGAATGGCGGGTGGTGAGCAAGATTTGCAGCACTGAGTGAGATTGATCAGTTTTCCAACATGGCGTGGCACTGTTTCTTGACATCAGATGTATACGTTTTAACCTCCTATAGCCTTGCAAATACATTTATTTTGAAATGGCAACCCAAAAGAAAAATCACAATAGCTTGACTAAACTCGAAAAATTCATTGACAACCGCTTCAGCATGTTGGTCAGAATATCTGACCCTGGCTCATGCAAACCAGTGGAAAACAAAAAAAAGAGGAAATCCAGATGTTCATCAACTAACACTGATGACCTACTGACAGTCACAGTGGATGTAAAGCTCCTCACCTGCATAAGCAGAAAACTATTTACCCTGGATCTGCTGCAATAGGGATGTCCTGGAAATACAGTCAAACTTGGCTTTAGCCCGAATCAAATTGAAGAACTGCCAAGTGAAAACATCACCCTAAAAAGTTTAGTCATTGATTTAGAAAAAAAAAATTGGAAAACTAACTAGGGAAAAGAAGAATCTTAAATAAGCTGTCCTAGATGAAGAAACCAGTCCTGGAAACCTTGAAATGATCTGGAATGACCTTTTCCTGAATTCGCTCACAATTCCAACTGATACTGTTAAAACTTCAACTTTTCATCAGACAAATCAGCTAGGAAAGAAAAGCAAAAATTTTTGCAAAATTGGAACAAGTGTAATAAATTAGTATAACACAAGGGAAGGGAGCTAAAGGGTACCACGAATAGCATGAACAACCAGTACCCTAAAGAAACTTTGGAGAGGCGCAAAAAACAGTACCTGCGCTTCAGAGAGCATGGCTTCAATGGCTGACGCTTTGTTTTGACTGTGGACAATCTCTACATTGATAGTCAACTGTTTGAGACAGCAACATGGCATCCTGACTTTTCTGACACTGGTTTTTCTCTAACCCATCAGAATGTGTAATCCTACAGGCTACTTGATTTATTTCTCTGTCATAAGTCATAAACTTTGTACTCCGTACCTTAAAGTTTATTGAAAAACAAGGGCCAGTGGCCTATTTTCTCATGTGCACCACATTTTTTCTCTCGTTTTTCTTGTTTAGTTTCACCAATTTTCTTGGTGTATTTTTTGTCTTTTGTAGTTCTCTCTCTTTCCCTCATGTTCATCATGTTTAATTTATCTCAGGGGGTTGTTGGTCTGCTGTGACCAGTGGAGTGAAGAATATTTGGTGTGTTGCTAGTATGTTCTGTCTTTTCCCACCATTGTCCTGCTTGTGAGAAGAGAATGTTGAATTACAGTACATAGGCATGACTCCCTCGCTTATATGATGTGAAAATCTGTAGAGGTCAATATTGAGTCCGCTTCTGAAAATACGGTAGACTTAATCAAAGCATGGGTAGTGGAAAACATGCCAAATATCATTACAATCTCTAAAACACAGGCAACCAAATCAATTTCTGACGAAGACATGGCTCTATGAAATGAAATGAAATTCAGAGACACTGGAGGTAGTGTAGTTTTTATTTATGTTTCTGGAACCTTGCTGTCTGAGCATATTTTGCTGAAGATTGATCCAATGTATTCTGAGGCATTTGTTAAAATTGATTTAAATGAAAACAAGTCTATTATGATTTGGAGTGTACACTGCCTGTCCAAATAAAAGTTACTGTTTGGATTTAAATAAGCTAATACTCAAGAGCCTATGAATGAATCATTTTTGCAGTGATGAATATGTTTCAGCTGGCAATAAATTCTTTAATCTTGACTGATTTAGTGCGTAACTTCTCATTTCATAAATAACCATGTCAGAAGACATATCTCATGGTTGTGGGAAAGATGCAACTGTGTTTCGGGGGGGGATTATCGGCCACCATAAAGCAAAGAAAACACCTCAGGAGATGAATGAAATCACTGAAATTGGGTCAGGAACTGTCGCACAATTTTTCAAAATCAGGAAGGATAGAGGTGAACTGTTAACTTTGCAGAAGAAAAGAGTTAGAGAAAAACCATCACTGATCCTGATCATAGATCACAAAAATGCTTGTTGAAGACTCTTCTCAATGAAATCAACCGTAGAGCTCATGACTATCAAGGTAAGAGCATTTCCACATGCACGATGCAACAAGAACTTTGAGGATTGGGACTAGCTGCATGGCCAGAAGAAAGTCACTTGTTAGTGATTCTTATTGGGGGGAAAATGACTCCAGTTTGCAAGGGAGCATAAAGTTTGGACTGTAGTACTATAAAAAGAACATGTGGTCTCATGAGTTCAAATTTACTATATACCACAGTGATGGGCACATCAGGGTAAGAAAGGAAGTCCCTGCTCACTATAAAGGCCTCTGGAAGCAATGTTATGATAAGGGGTGGCTTTAGTTGGTTAGGTCTAGGCTCATCACTGTTCTGCAACAATATAATGAATTCAGCAGACTACCTGAGCGTACAGAATGACCATTAACTAGTCGCAGCTGGTGAACAAGCAATAGGGGAGGCACAAACCATGCCTTAGAAAATAATGATTGGTCATGACCTGTTTTCAATCTTAATAAAATTAAATTTACTTGACTCCAAAAATCCTAAGGACCATCAGGTGTCGCCAGTTCTCCTTGTTAAGTTAAAATGAGTACGAATGGCCTGATTATCCCCCGCCAAGCAATTAGCGCAAAGCGGGGGATATAGCATTGGGCTCTGTCCGTACGTACGTCTGTCCGTACGGACACAAAAAATTGAGGTGGCGGGGGATATTGCCATATTAGTGGCAAACACTTGACCTGTTTTCAATCATTCATTTAAATTACCATTACAGAAACTCCAAAAACTCCCAACATTATCAGGTCTGGCCAGTTTTCATTAATGACGCATACCTGTCAACTTTCAAGCATTTGGTGTGAGTTTAAATAGCATATTTACATTTCCCTGCTGCAGTCAGCAATTATTCAATCAACGCATGTGATGGGTACTGGCAGTGGACGCCAAGAGCAGCGGCCAGAAATAAAAGGCAACACTCTCAGTGTGCTGAGAGACTAAAAACAGATAAAAATAACGAGACTCGCGGTACCAACGGACCTGCCGCCGACCGTGGTAGAAAACAGGCAAGCTTGAGAAAAAACAAAAGAAAAGGGAAACAAACCAAAGATTCCCTTGCTCACTAACACTATTCATGATAAGCAACTCAGTGCCTGACAATATCTCTTTAGAGACCTTACCGGCTAAAGTGCCAAGGAAGAACTGACACTCTAGCAACAGGAGCAAGGCGAAATAGGAGCTTAAATTGAGTCTGGGCCATGTCCCCAATCAATGCCAGCTGGCCAAGGAATCCGAAAGGGAGCAAAATGATATCGTCCTGGACGAGAGCAACAAACAGCTCTCAAAGCTCCCAAACCATGACAACGCGTATGTAAGAGATTCTGGGGCATTCTGTAAAACAGAAGAAACGTGAGGTGAGGTATAAATTATCGCAGTTGCACAAAGTGGCCTAATCGCAGTCATGTTAATCTGTGCTGTTTTATGGCCATTTAAATTTCAAAATGTGACAATCAAACATGCAATCCACACGTTCAACTAAGTAAGTAAACATATCCTCTTTTTGCTAATTGAGTACAGCAAACAGGGACAAGATTAGAGCAGCTTAATTGGTTATAAGGTGACGATTCTGTAGTCCTTTACTCAGCTCTGTTCAGCATGTCGCCAAAAAATACAGACCTCAATAAAGTTTTTTTCCGGAAGCATTTAATCACTTTCAATTTTGGGCAGCCGTTCATTCAGGACTGCAACAGGTTGAATCAAGGAAAAGGGCAAGTTTGGATGTTCACCCCATGGCAGCAGGTGGTCATACTACGTTTTTTAAAAACCGCGCTTGCGGTTGGATATCGTTACATCCCGAATACTTTTGTACATAGACCATAAACAGTCCTGCCATATATTAGGTTTTAACCTAGCCTAGTTTCCTGGGAATAAATAGCTAGAGCTTAGTAAACTGTGCTTTATAAGGAGCTGCAAATATTTCTTCATACCATGGTGAGAATAAAGTCTTGGTTGCTGCTAATATGCAGCATGCTGGAGACAATGCCAGTTAAATGACTTGTAAAGACTGAAAAAAGACACTTTGCTAGTGTCCGAAATTCAAGAAAATGACTTTTGTTTTTAGATATCCTGACAAAATATGCCATTTTTACACCTAACTGAATTTCTCATTCTATTTTTATAGTTCCTTTATTGGGTATGGTGGAACGTCCTGTATTATGTCATCTACTGCACAGCCAATTACAAGTCATTTCAGTATCTTCCCACCCTGACATCTCAAGGAGAAGAGACCACCCAGATAGATGAAGGAACTGATTGACTGTCTGGTTGATTGGTCAGTCTTGCCGTAACCTACCCAAGAGATGTCACAAACTAACCGATTTTGACATGGCTGCTTATGGCTGATTGGCTGCACACCTGTTGAGGTAGTAGGGGACCTTTAAAAAATCGAGTTCAATTCAGATATGCTCAGGTGATGCATTGGGCGGCACTTTCACCTCACGATGAATACCAGGCTAATTGTGGACCCATAGCTAGTGTGCGAGTCGTGTTATTGCTGCAAAGGATTGCCAAGCTCTCTAGTGTCTGTTCCTTCCTCTCGCCAATTATTTGCCGAGAGCAGCTTCAGTCCAGATCCTGACTGCGAATAAGCATGTTAGATTGTGGGTGGATGGATGTCAATTTAATGCATCAACCCTTTTCCCTGTAAGAGGTTTTAATTCTCTGCTCAGTATAACCATTTGCTGTGCATGCTAAAAGTTGTTCCTTGTTCCTAAAGTGAAATAAATATGCTCACCCATTCTTTAAGAATAAAAAATGCAGCCAGGGTAAAAGGGAAGTGTGTAAAATGAATGTGGATTTACTTGAACGGTCCCTTAACCTGACTTTCCCTTCCTGTTGGTAACCGACAAGGTATTCATGCCACATCTCCCTTGCCCAGTTTGTGCTATCGCCATCTCTCCCACAGGGAACTAAATGTAATACAGGTCTTTGCTAGGCTATCACTTGTACAGTGGCATGTGGAGTTGTCATTATGCACCTCGATAGATTTTCAGGGGAAAGTGTGCTGTGCTCACACGAGCAAAAGTGCACTTGGAACATAGTGTAAACAGCCATTAGGGAGCAAAAATTGTGTCTTTTGTAGGTAAGTCCTCAGCACCACTCAATTAACCGACCAACAATTAAACTGAGGAAAGCCTGGGGCCCTGCCATGCCCTGTAGCTTTAATGCATGGAGCAGACAACAAACGCAGTAAATATCAGCAGGCTTATTAAAGAAATGAATGTTCTCTCGCTCTTTTCCCAGCATGGCCACTGTCAGAAGATCATGAGCCATTTCACCAAAAAGGCCTGTGAACCCACAGTCTCAGTACAACTCTGAGACACTGCTGAAATCTGGTTCACAGCCAGAGTAAGACCATGATCGCAGGCGGCATGCTGAGTGCGAGAGAGAAGCAGCTTTGGTACACAAAGCTCTACAGCTGGGGCTTGTTTACATGCACAAATGAGACAAGAGAGCGCTAAACAGTGTGATCACGGAAATTACAGGTCTGTTTTATTTTTCAGATCTGCAATTATCAACTGGTTGATTTTTGTTTTTAATGTCTACACGCAGGCACCTTTGTCCCTACTGTACATGTAAATTAGGCAAGAGTCTTTGATGGATGTAAAACTTATAAATACGTATTCTACCTCAATGAAATCATACAAGAAGTTAATATACAGTTGGCAAACAGTACATTTGGGCCTATATAAATGCATTAAGAATGACATGTGTGTGCATGTCTGCGTGCGTGCCGATGTGATTGTACATGCAGATGACATCACATATAATGTAGGGAGCAGTTTGTATAATGCCAAATTTTCTTAGTGAAGTCCGTTGAAAGAGCTTTGTGAAATGCTCATAATAATTAAACATAAAATCAAAATTCTTCAACATTTTACGATTTATAACTGAAATGGCTGCAGGGAAATGTTTTTCACACATAATTCCATCCTGCATATGTTGGAAAATATTACAATTTTAGAGCTTAAGTATGTGCAAAGTTGAGGAATATGTCCATAAATAATAACCTCTGGCCCTGATATAGTGAACTGAAGAAATTCTGCTGGAGGAGCCGATGATTGGGGGGGGGGGGTTCTAATTTTTATTCTACTTAAGTAAAGAAAACATCTGCATGATGCCTTGAGAGTCATCTGTCAACAGGACCCAATCAAACTAATTTCCTTTCCTTATAACCAGCCTGGAACTGACATGAATGACAATGTCATCATTAGAATTGCAGCAGGATTTTAACCCATTGGTGCATTACGGAGAGAAGGGCTGAATTTATGTGATTTCTGTAGCTGCTTCCCCTAGTGCTTCTCTTTCATGTGGTTCCTAATTGATAATGAGTAACTATTAAAGTATTGTTGTGTTCTGATCCCGGATCAGGCATTGTCATTCATTATGAATCTAGCAGAGGCAGCTTTTGCATTAAAAGGAACCTCCGCTCTTTTAACTAGTTTCATCTAAAATGTTCCAGTTGTACTAATTAGAAGATCTCTAATTTAAAAAAAAATACCCTATCGAATGAAAAGTTTTTTTTTTTATTTTTTTTATTTATCATCTGCCCAAGATAAGCTTGCTGGTTCAAGATTGTGGTGGATGCCATCTTGAATGGTGTGCAATCCACTGTGGGCTGATGACGTAACATGGTTGCTTCACTTTGCCTTGGCTTTGCATCCCTTCTGTTTATTGTGTTTCCTTCTTAGGGAGTTGGCTGAGAAATTAACAGTAACTGTGGCTGCGTCTACACCACAGCTCACTATCTTTTCCGCGCTTTCAGAGTGATGTTAAACGGCTTATTCAGAACTCCACTCTGAAATCCTGCCCTCTTGACCCTATGCCCTCTGCCCTGGTCAGTAAGTGTCACGTCCCTCTGCCTGTTCTTAAACATATTATTTATACTTCACTGCAGTCGAGACACTTCCTTGAACACTGGATGTAGTTTTTCCATTACTGAAAATACTTGATGCAATATAGAAAAACATTTGCCCAGTAAATAACTCACCATTTGTATTGAAACTTACTGAGAGGGCTGTGTATGACCAGACTTACGGGCACATGGTCGCTAATCACTTATACCCTAATGCCCAGTTAACTTATCGTGAGAATCTTAGCACCGAGCCAGCACTACTAAAAGTCAAAAATGATATTTTGATTAACATGAACAAGCAGCACGTTACCATCTTGGTGTCGCTTGATCTCAGTGCAGCCTTCAGCACTGTGGACCATGATATCCTACCCGAGGCTAGCATCGATGGTTGGCTCTTGACTGGTTTCAGTCTTAATTGTCTGGAAGTTTCTAGCAAGTCTCTGTCTGTGGATCGGTGTGAGAGAGGTTTGACCTGCCCTTGGGGTTCCGCAAGGCTCCTGCCTTGGATCGCTTCTCTTCACGGTAAACTCAAATGCGCTGTTTGATGTCATAAAAGGCCACCTGCTTACTGTGCACTGTTATAAAAACAATACGCAGCTGTACCTGTCCTTTAGTCTGGACAAGCTGATGCAGTCACTGCCATCAAACGCTGAGCTGAAGACATCAGGAGATGGATGTCTGAAGACAAGCTACTTATGAATGTTGCTGAAACAGACCTTCTTTTGATGGGTACCAAACAGCAACTTGCAAAGGTTAGTACTAATAGCTTAACTATAGGGGACTGTGATATTGTTCTGCGGGTGCGGTTAGATTAAAATCTTTCTATCGGTGACCATTTAATAAAAACAAGTTCTGCCGCATTTCATTCCCTGTATATATGTATATATTCCTAAGAAGGATTAGGAAGTACCTTAGTAGGGAATGTACGGAGACTTTAATTCATGCTCTTATATCTAGTCATCTGGACTATTGTAATATTCTGTTTTATGGTCTACCAGCTTCAGAGAGTGCAGAATGCGGCTGCATATCCTGTCTTTCAAGAGAGCAAATTCTGCCATGTCACGCCTTTACTTAGTACGCTTCACTGGTTACCCATTAAGTGTCACCTTGATTTTAAGATACTACTGATTACTTAAGCTATCCATGGACCTGCTCCAGCATATATTTTTAATTTAATATCAGTAAAGAGTAATAGTGGCAGATATAGTCTTAGGTAAAATAATGGCATACTACTAAACATTTCCACATGCAAGTCTCTTAGCACGCTTGGTGAAATATTATTTTATATGGCCGCTCTCAAGCTGTGGAATAGTCTTCCACTGGACATTCGCAATACATCTTCTATCAATTTTTAGGATTTTTAATAATATTTTAGCGTGAAATTCATGTAAGTTTTACTCTTTTTCTTTAAGGTTGTAATGCACATTTGAAGAAGGAAATGTGGAAATATGCGCAATGCAAGTCGCTTAGGTATTACAATAATTATGATTAAATTGTATTGTGAGAAACTTCATCTGTCACTACCTGCTCACATGCTCCAGCCAATTACTGTGGCCAAATGGGAGGAGAAAACATTTTATTTGCCTTATTTGCTCACAACATGGGCTACGAAGCCTGACCAGAAGGCAACTACTTACAAAATGTGCTGAAATGAATGAGACTCACTAAGAAAGAGCTAGTATCTACGGTCAATTTCAGAGAAATTAACGTACAATAACAAAATGAGTTATTCTGTTCATTTTCACATACTTTTCGCCATTTTTTGCATGAGTGAGTAAAATTAAGAGGCGCTCGGTCACTTGATACAGGTTGCCAGCTTTCATCTTGTGTTAGAAGAAATGAGTAGGAGACCGACATCAGTAATGTGCTCTTGTTCCCATTGACATACACACATTCACAGCTAACAGGTTAAATGATTGGCTAGGTACTTTTGGAATTTTTTCTACATTACTCTGTCTGAACACAGATCTTGGATCGGATTTCTCAAACATTGTTTGTAAATTTTAAAAAGAAAATATGTTCCTGAGTCAGCTGACATGAAAGAAAGTTGAATTTATGAATTATTTCCACAAAATAGCAAAATTATCCTATATTTGACCACTTTTTGGCATTATTGATCATACATTGAAAAAATGGCAAAATTACCACAAAAATACAACAATTTTCATCCATCTGGCAAGGCTGCAACAGGAGCATGCATCAGCTACACAACCCTCAGGTGATGCAGGATGTAAAGATGTAAAGATCGAAGAGTGGCTTTGTTTATTAACGGACTAATTTGGTGCTTTTGGGACCATCTAGTGGTCAGAAATCACTTTGTGTGGCTTTAAATATCACGTAAACCCTAAGCGATGTTTAATATTTTAAAAAGCTGGAATTAATCAGGGGAAACAAACACGCATCTCTGCTGAGTAAAAATATGAAGTTATACCCTTAACCCCTTTCTGCAGATGTAGACGCCTGCGTCGATAGACCTGCAAATTTAAGCACGCTGTTACTGTACTCGATCACTAGATGGCACCCCCGGATCAGTTATTGAATGTTCACAAGCAAGCAGACCTCGAACGCGGTTCTGAATATGGGGAAGTTCACTTCGCTCCCTGTTTTTTGAGAGCTGCATGAATTAAACTCCTCAGCTAAGCCGGATGTGCAAACTGGTCAGTATCCTTGCCCATAGTATCGGTCCAGCAGTTTAAAAAAACGATATCTTGACACAGAAAAAAATCGTTATCCTTTGTAGCAACCAGTTTAGCCACAGTGAGCCAACAGTATTCCAATTAGTGTTTCAGAAAAATCAGTTTTCTGAGGCAAAAAAATCGACATGGTATTGATTCTCTCACATTCTACTGTCAATTACAGTTGTCACATACAAAAAAATTCCTTGTTCTCTACCGTGGATTTACGCGTAGATTCCTCATTGACAAATCCAGCGCTTCCTTATATCCACCCAAGTACTGATAGCCAATCACTCAACCATACACTCAGGGTCTTCTGCGTAATTGTAGAGTTACACTTCATGCCCTCGTGAAGTTTCCATGGTAACAATGTATTGATTGACTCGTTTCTTATCCAATTCCCGAGTGTTTAAACATTTTGGAGTAAGTGAAACACATTGATTGGACAAACACAGAGCATACAAACCTATGCGTATCAGCAAGTTCGGTTGTATCCTGTCTACGTTATGCACATTACGCGGCTAAAATAGACGCGATTTACATGGTCCCCGGAGGAGGGGTTCATGAAAAAGGTCAGGCTGCTACTTTTTTTTTTTTTTTTTTTGTTTCGTTTTGGAATGTATACATACTCGACAAAGTCGAATGTCGAGGTTTTTTTCCTGGTTAAAACGCGAACTGCCCGTGCATTTGGATGGACCCCCTGGTACGTTCATTGCACGTTTCTTTTGAATCGGGAGAGGCAATGGATTGTTTGATATTCCCTGAAAGTGGAGTGTCTGTTCTGTTAAAATAAGGTATATTTCAGAATTCAGATATTACTGAGTTAGTGAGGTGTACTTGTTCCTTATAAGTGTTGAAATGGGTTTGTGAGCTTAGAAGAGGGGACTGGTAGCTTCCATTACAGGGTGAATGTTCTGACCGTTTAATAAGCAGTTTATTTAATGCGTGTTTATGCTGGCTTTGAAGAAAAATGGCCAAAACTCTAAACTTTGTTATGGAGAAAAGGCATGTTGTTTGTTTGGAGAGGTTACTGGTGACCATTGATATTCATCTGCACTGATATTGATAAATTCATACTAAACTCAACTAGAAAATCATTTGTTCATATTAAATTTCATGCCTTAAGACTTTATTTGTGTTAAATACATGATTTTTTAATGATTTGACAGTACATGATTTTGAGACTTCGGGGAGACACTTGGGTATCTGTATAATTTGGCTAATAGCATGTAGGTAATCTAGAATGTAATGTTGAAGATGAATTCTACTTGTGCTCAAGGAGTTTATGATACCAGAAATGTAAAGTTTTAAGCCCCATTCAATCGTCAGAATGATTTTTCTGCAATTTCAATGGTGAATTCTCATGAAGATTTTTTATGTTTGCAGCTCATTTTCTCTACAAAAATCATGAAAATAAACTGAAATACAATGTAATTCTAAATGCTGTAAGTGTCTTTTCTGATTTGAGCCACATTTTTCCTCTTTATGAAGCTTGAATCTTGAATTATACAGCATTAAAGTGGGTAACCCATAAATAGCCAAATTTGGCTTCTGCAGAAAGGGGTTAATCAACACTTTTTAATTGCGGTGTTCACTCATGGTTTACATATTGCAATTCACTGCATATCCAGAATACATGCCCTGGAGTGATGCCACTCTAGGATCATAATAATACACAAAACTTGGCTTCTTAAAAGTGATGGGGCTCCACAAAAAAAAAAGAAAAAAATGTAATTTAATTGTCCGTTATGTTTATATGATTTTTTTTTTTTTAAGGAGCCAGAAATAATGTCTCTGCCATTTCTGGAGAGGAGAGGAAAGTGCTTAAAATGAAAGTGCGTTAACAAAGATGTGGTGCTTTATCAATAAAATTTTTATCGTCAGCATTACTTTGGAGGACTATTAAATCGATCCATGAGGTAAAATCAGATTGTTAATCTGGGTTTACATGCCCATACATTCTATGGAATTCAACATTTTTGAAGTGAATGCATATTCCTTTTTATTTATTCTTGTTGATAATTAATAATCCAAATAGTCTCAAAGTATGTTTTGTGTTTGCTGTCAATTTACATGCCATGGCCATAGTTGAGGGAAGAAATGGACACATTCAACTGGAACTCCTCAGGGAAAACCTTGTGGAAGAAACGACTGCTGAGCATTAAATTTATGAACCATCACAATGTGACAAGGTAAGAGTCTCCCATATAAGAGTGAGCTTTTTTGATTTATCTGCCCGTTCAGTCTAACAAATATGGGAGCTTAACAGTGAATGTGCCCCATTCTGCTTCAATTTCTCCAATTTAACCAAACTTTAATGCATTTTTTATTTAAAAAAATCCTCATTACACAAAAGCTATGCCCACGACTGTACTCCATAGTTCCCGATCCATTTAAGCACCTTGATAAATCATTTACTGAAAGTTCATTCACTGTCAATAACAACAATTGTGCAGACTGTCTCATGCCATACAGAATTAATGGCAACAAATTGGAAAATTATCCCGATCCTTCGTAACCTCGTTCAGAAGGCTGGCTCCATCAACTCCTACATGCAGCCACTGATGTAAACTACATGCACACCCCTGATACTCTTAAAGGCTGAGGACCAGTCACAAGCCTTTCGTCTAATTAATGTGAAGGCTCAACCGTATTTCAGTTCTTTCCCTTACCGACCTTGCCTTCAACTTAGTTCTGCTTCCTCACCACAGTCAATTTTTTCCTTCACATCAAGAGCTGAATTCACATTTTCTAAAGCAGAATGAACCTCTGCCCTCCTCTGCAAATATGGAGGGGAAGACATACGTACTTCAAAAGCTTGACATCAGCCATAGACATGCTCAATCTCTGACTCCTGGGGTGGGTGGAGAGCTCAAAGCCTCAAGGCCAATTCAAGGGCATGGCGCCGGGTGGCTTTCCACCTCTCCTCTTCGCGACACAGACTGCAAATGAAATGATCCCATTTCATTTGCAGAATCCATAATAAGCTCCAATATGGTGGGAGATTATGAATAAATAAAAGAAGATGTATTTGTGGCCATAAGCCCTTGGGATATTACGCCTACGGGGGTGACTGCAGGGATAAACAGAAATAATCGATAGATTCTCACTTACAAATCTTGCCGGCATGACAAGAAGGCTGCCGAAGCCATCCATTACTACAGAATTCACTTTGAGACCGGCAATAAAACAAGTCCCTTTTCCTGCCACCTCCTCCATTGTTCAGAGAAAGGGAAGAAGAAATGGAGGATCATTTGAAATTAACTGAAGAAAAAAAATAGCACGATAGCCCAGTTCAGACCTCCAAGGCTCCCAATAAATTATTAAAATGAATTTATTTTTTTATTTTATTTGGGTGGGTGTGTGTGTGCGTGTGTGTGTGTCTACTGTCTAGATAAATCTTGAGGATAAATGTGTTTCTGGCGAAATATCCAACACAAGGTCGCTTCTATCATTAGCATGCACTCATTCCAGATTTTCTATTTTATACTCTCAGCCATAGATTTCAAGTTTCTGTCAATGCTGCATGGATTACCTTGCCAACTGTATTGCAGTGTTACCCCAGCAACAGTCATGTTTGAAAACGCCGGTACAGCATAGACTAGCCCCCCCTTCTTCAGTCATATGGTGTGTGGGCTTTGAATAATGCATTTTATCTAGTGCCATTCCCAAGATTTTAATTTCTCTGCAATTAAGAAATCATACATTTTAGGAGGCAGAGACAGTGAAGTTATTTTTATTTTCTGTGCTTTTTGAGGCTTTGAAAATTTTAGTATGAAGAGGTGGTCAACTGTTGCCATTTGGCCTACTTTATTATGGATTATTAATGGTCATAAAACCCTGTATCTGGCAGAATGTTCGATTTAAAAAAAATCTGTAAATTAAAAAGTAATTCTGAATACATTTTACTGAGAGAAACTACTTCTCATCTCTGCTGCACTCATATAACCTCACAGCTGGGTTTGCAACGAACATTTTTCTGAGAGTAATTGCCACAGTAGCCTTCAAACCATTAATGAGGACTAGCTATAGAGCTCTATTCATTCAATTAAGCTCACCATCTGCAAAGAATGTGAGCTTTGGTGAAAAATAGGTTGGAAAATTGAGATATACATGGTATTTCCAATTATACAGTGATGATATTACTGAGCTGTTACCTAGGAAATATAATGCTTGCGTAGTTTATCACGCCTGCTAAGCGTGCTTATTGTGTTTTTATGTATAAAAAAATGGAAACACCAATTTCAGTTGACTCACTTTGTTGTCAAGGCCACCACCAAGATGCCTGGTATCATTAATTATCTGAACAAGAAAGCAAATTGGTCATATTTAAGGATGATGGTGATTTGGGAGACTTGTCAGATCAGTTTAAAGTGATTCAGAATGATTTAGATAGAATGCAGAAATGGGCAGAGACATGACTATTGAAATTTAACATTGCCTGGTGTAAAGTTCTAAATGTCAGAAATATAAACATGAGACAGGATTACTCAACGGGAGGTTTAAAATTGTTCTACTTGAAAAAGATCTGGGAGTAATTGTTGAACAAATCTTCACAGGTTCTGGCCCCTGTGCTGCAACGTTAGCTGTTTGAAAGCCCAACAGGATGCTGGGATATATAGCCAAAAGTAAAGTGTATAAAACTGAGGACATAATGCAAATAGGGGCTGTGAAGCAAAACTTGCGTAGCACCAGCTGTATTAACTGACACACCCCTAATGTGCTGTTAAACCCATTTTGAGGTGAATACCTTTATTGGTGAGCAAGCCGTTCGGAAAGGCGCAAAAATAGAGCCCTTGTTTTTTTTTGGCTTTCTGACTTGGCCATTACCACCCTGCTCAAATGGGGGGGTGGAATGTTTTTGGTGCCATTTGTTTGTCTGATTGCTTTTTTGTTTGTCAGCAGTGTAGCACAAAAATGGTTTTTCACAAAAACTTTCACGAAAGGCTTGCAATAGTCCAAGGATCACCTCTTTAAATCTTGGGCCGAACTGGGTTAAGGTTAAGGTCATCAAAAAACCGAGTAGTGCATGCTTTGCCGAGCACCATGTTTTCCTTTTCAATTTGATTTGAAGTTAGTGGCATAAAATTATGCAAATTGTACCTTACCTGTAGAGCGTTTTTCTTTTGACCTTTTGTTTGTATCTATGTAGCATTTGACAAAAGCAATGAAATAAATTTAATGAGGCCTGGGGCAGTGCGTGTCACCTAAAGTCCTTGGATGCCCTATTCTATCCACTTTGTCGCCGAGTGTGTAGCGTGTATATGATAGAGATGTCCCTCAATTGCCAGCAACCGTCCCCTTCAAATCCACGCACCTCCTCGGAGAGTGGGAATCCTCCGGAAAGATGAAGAAATGTTTCACTCAGACATGTGATCCTGCCGAGAGCATTCAGTGTCCAGTCCAGTGTTACTCTTGGAGCTGTCACTTTGAATCTTCATCTGCCTGACATCTCCTGCCCTATTATATTGCTCGCTTCTCTCGGGTTGCGCTCAAAAGGACAGCATACGACAGACGGATGCGCGTTAAATTTTCAGTGTGCAGCTGGGTTTTTCCACTCCACTCAAGATATCAAAAATCTTCAAATGGACTTAGCCATGCAGTTATGCCTTCGGAATTGCAAGGTAAATTTTTCTTGGGAAAAAAAAGATAAAAATGATTTATGATCAGTATTCGGGGAATTCTGTTGGACTTTTTATACCTTCTTGGTGTGATCAATGGGCATTTCCCCAAGTTTTTATTTTCTTCATAAAACACACAGAGCTCTTGGAATAGTGCCTTGGTTTTCCAGGGTGGTTTTGACATTTCTTGACATTATTGAGAAATGTATTTTTTCGCCAACTTACCCCATCACAAGCAGCCCTACATCCTGAATTTCAAAAATTATTTTCTTACCTCTCAGTAAAAAGAATTGGTAAAAAGGAAAGGCAAGTTGACTGAACATAGATCTTGCCTCTTAAAGAACATCATCAGCGGCGGTTTTACATGGGGGCCTACAGGGGCCTGTGCTCCCCTGCCAATGTCCTGTGCCCCCGTGCTGGCCCCTGTGCTGAGTGAGTAATAAAATCATACTGTGTATTCTTTACAATGATATACGCTAGTGCCAAAACCGGACCTAATGTCACACAACATTCTACGCGGACTGATTAGATCGACTGGGATTTGAATATGAGCGCAGCAACCAGCAAGAACAACCTGTTGCAAGAGATGAATGTAAGCTAAAGGACTGCACCTTATAAAGTAATTTGTTGTAGACGTGGCCGTGTTACTGTTGTTCCCCATTCTGGCAATGAAGGCTTGTCAAGTTTGTAAATGTCTCTTAGAATTACGTTACGAATCAAATAAACCAAATAAATTGCATATATGGCAATATTTGCCTAGTATTAGTGCAATTCACAAGCCCATGATTATATTTCAGTTGACCGCAGCGTTTTTCCAATTCATATTTTCAATCAATCACTCCACAGTAATATTGGCTTCAATAAATGGATATAGCACATTGTGTCTGAAAGAGTGGAGGGTATATAAGTGAGGTTTTACGAAATGAACCAAGTGCAAACACCAGTAAAATGCAAAAAGAAGGCTTTATTTCTGAAGGGGGAAACCCCCCCAACAGAGCAGGTGACAGTACAAAGTCCACAATCCAAGGTCAGAATCCAGGGGGCGAAATCCAGAACCGTAAACAGGGCACCAATCACAAAAATTGTAGTCAGACAAAAATGGTTCAATAAACAAGAATGCGGCGGAGTGCAGGGAGAAGGCAAAGCTCGAAGTCTAGGACGGTCCAGTCAGAAAGATAATCACAATGATACAAGGCGAGAGAAGCATGGCACAGGTAGCAAGGAAGTAACAATCTGACAAGGAAGTGTACAAACGGACATCTAATATATATTTCCGGGTGACAAGGGAACACAGGTGCAATCAATGGGAAAGATAATCATGGAGAGACACATTGGGAACAAAATAATTAAATGAAATTGGCCGTAGCCAAAACGCAGACAAGGATCACAAGACAAACCTATAGACAGACAGACAGCTCCAGTCAAGGAGTACCAAAGTGCATAGATAATGAGAGAGAAAGAACAGCACAAAGCAGTTGTGGAGACCCACAGAAACACAGCAGAGATAATTAGGGTGAGACAAGAGGCGTAGACTAGAATAGGGCGAATGCTGTCAATGTTAGTCAATTAGTAAGTGCAGCTATTCAATCCCGAGTGCTCGTTAGTAACATAGTCAAAATATACAAGGTTAGTGTTGGTTAGTATTTATCCAAAATAACAAACTGTTAGTGGGTGTTAGTAAAATAGTAAAAGTAAGAGGAAGAAAGAACACAAGATAATGAAAGAAGATTGAAACCCAGAAACCAATAAATCACCCGAAGGAGTGGCACGCTAGACTAGGGACCGTGAGCAAAGACAACACTCATGACAAGACGGGGGAGACGAAGTGCAATGCATGGAAATGAAACATGGCATGGTAACCTATGAATAAACTAAAATCTAGAAAATAATAAAATATGAAAATCTGAATAACCAAAACACAATACATAATCAAAGAATAGTTAGACATAAGCAGAGGTCAAGAAACACACAGGTCAGTCAAACATGGCACTAGGCCAGGCACAGAACTTGAAACATGAGCATGGGCAAAAACATGGTATATGGCATGGCAGAGGCAGAATCACAACAATATATATGTATGTTTTATGATTATGTTTATTACTTATTTCATTGTGATTACAGTAACTAGAGCCAGTTGTTTTGTTAGTACTATTTTTTTACATATGTATGTATAAACAACCTTTCAAAACTAGCTTCAATCCACAGATAGCCTACTGTATACTGTATATTCATGATTTTGATTTTTTTTTTTGAAGAACTATCACCCCTCAATTATCAGATCCTTCTAAATAGCTCTGTCTGTCACTAATTAAAGTCAGCATGACATGCACACCTGTGTGAGCTGCTATGTATTCAGGCACTGGCAGCATATTTTGTAAATAAGTGTGAAGACTGGACTCTCAAGTCAGTGGCCATGAATACAGACGAGTTTGTACAAATGTTACTTGTGTGCTGTAGTTCTAATCGGCCCAATAACTAATGAAAAGTTTTGTTCTCTAAGAACGAGTCGCCCATTCTTAAGGCCATAAGGCATTTGATTTGTCTGATACTTCACACTTTATTATGTTGTATTTTATTTTCCATTTTTGATAGCCATCAGTCAATGACTTTTTTCTTCATGAAAAAATCTTCAGCATGATTTTATGGGCTAAAGCAAAATAGAAGTTTTTAATGCTTTAATATCATTGCTGTTTTTTTTTTTTTAAGTATTTTTGTGCTTTTTGCCTTAAACCACACAGGAAAGTTTAGAGAGCCAGGGAGTGAGTGGTGTTGCAGCACGCCTCAGCTGCAGGCCTATGTTTAGGGCCATCATTGTTGTTTTTAATGTGCCCCTCTGATTAAACACTGGCCCTACCTGGGCCCCCCACTAAAATTTGTCTAGAACCGCCACTGAACATCATATAGGTGCACAATTTATTTTCTGAATACCCTTCATCAAAGGCCAGCAAACCACAGGCAAACAAACCCAATCTGTGCCAATGCAGCAGACAGGATGGAGATGTGGCCTGGTCATGAGCACGGTTACTTCTGATCTGGTAGATTTGGCTTCTGCTCAAAGGATAGAATGAGGCTGAATAAGCCAAATTTCAAACATTGTAAACAGTAACTATGTCTAGAAAACTATTTGGTGGAGGTTCTCTGCTGTATGTCTTAAAGCAAGATCTTTTCCCCAAACTGCAATATTCCTGCAGGGCGGATTTAATAGTGTGCATAGCAACTATGTCTTGGCTTTCATATCTGCTGTGGACATTGATAACATGTTTTTTTTTATGCTAAATGATTATTTTATAGAAGCTTGCATTTCGGTTTAGAACCTGATCATTGAAAACTTGCCATTGCTATTAATGTTGAAAAAAGGTCTAACAACTTTCTCTTGGTTACTAGTTGATTTTGATTTGTTGATATACTATATATGGAAAATCATATTGCAGAAAAATGATTATAGACTGAGATAATGACCAGATTAATATGATTATTCTTTATGTATTTGATTTGTTGCACACTGTGGGTAATCAATTTCATATTTAAAAAAAAAAAAAAATGTTCTGTCAACAGGTCCCACACAAGTATGATAAGCATAGATTCGGTCAGATAAAAATCTAAGCCAAGTTAGTAAATCAAGTTACATGGACATTACATACACATTGCAGGACCAATTTACATTACATTTGTAGAAAAATCCAACATTTCAGATATTAGAGTGCACAGGAAAGGCAGATGGAATGGAGCCTATTTGTTTCCTTGTATTAACAGGTCCTGGTCAAGGTTAGGAAATGGGTGGTGAAAGGCAAGAGAGGATCAGGCTTATTTTTTGATTGTTGCTGGTGGGCCAACAGATAGGCTGATGTGTACTACACATCTATTTGCACAGTAAGTAACTTCACGTTTCGATGAGATGCGATACAGTACATAAATACTCTGTCTCAATGGCAATCTCAGATCACACTGTGGCAAATGACCATACATTTTGTGACAGATCAATGGAGAGGCTATTTTTTCCATGTTGCTCCCTCCAAACAGGTGTATTTATACCCAATACACTCCTTGTCTTCTGCTTTAGTGTTATCTCTGACTCATTTTGTGTCAAAGTTACTTTGTGATGTAATGTGAATATAGGCCACTAGATGGCAGTATTTACCTTTTTTTTGTTAAGCTCAGACTGGAGTCATGTTTAGACATGTCCTGAACATGTCTGGGGCAAGTCTCAGAAAGTTAAAAAAAAGAGGTCTAAATGTGGGTGGGGTCTGAAAGAGAGTATATGGGGAAAAGAATTGAGACAGTGAAGTGGTAGGAGAAATTGCAAGAAGATGACCAGACCTGCCATTCTGTTCAAGACCTGTGACGTTTCTTTTGTGGATTTCTTTGCCTGTGTTTGAGCATTTTCTTCATCCAGGACATCACCAAGCCACCCCACCAAAAAGGGACTGTAATTATTTCTGTTTTTTCCTATTTATCAATCTTGGTCTTTAGTTGTAGGTTGTTATTAGTCTTTGTCTTTGTTAAAAATTAAATGTGTTTTAGTTGTTAAAACTGTGTTTGTCATCCCTTGCTGTTGCTGTTGTGTTATAAATGTAATAACAAATTGGGGCCATAACAGTGATATACAATGTATCATAAACTGAGATTTGAATCACTGAAAGTTACAGAATAATGTGTTATTCTTCTCTGGATGCAGAGGGGTATCAAACGGGGCCTCTTACGCACTGTTTTTGAACAATATTTTGAGAATACAGACACTGATACCATAAAATTCTCATGGACCTTCCGGACTAAATGATAGAAAAAGCAGATCAGCTGGTAACCTTATCTGGATTTCTGTTTTTGGTCTTGTTCACAACTAATCTTGGCCGTGATTTATAGCCCTTTCCCCATGAAAATGTCATTCCACTGGCTGATGTGTTTTTTACTTCTCCATTAAAAATCAATAAATTGCTTTCCAGTGTAGTCAACATAAAAGCTTGTTTCTTATTAGATGCGATAGAGTAAAGCATCTGTTAGAAGACACCTCTTTGTGTCCAGAGCACAGGGGCTATTAATGGAGGTGAGAAAATAAAGCATAACATTGTGAATAAGACAGCCAATTAAGTACATATAAATGTGCCAAAGGTTCCTTGTTATTGGGCTACTATGGACGCATTAATCCATAATTTGACTTGGAATGGGGCAGGAAAACTTTATGGACAATTCACCTGACACATTTCATTCATGCTGTAACAGCTATGGGCAGTTCATTGGCAATGACACCGGATGAACATGAAAACTCTACACTGGAAGGCCCAGGGCAGTTCAGTCCCAGAATATTTCTTTTTTCTGCTTTTTCTAAGTTTTGAGATTTTAATTAAAAAAAAACAAAACAAAAAAAAAAACATAAGGCTCATTCCAATTACTTATAATTCATGTACTTCCTTTCTTTCCTTACTTCTCTTTTGGTCCATCTTTTGCAGATGTAAGGAAAAGAAGTTAGACAAAGAAATGAAAACAAGGAATAAAAGGAATCAGAAAAATACAACATCCTTAAAAATGCATCCACGCACAGGCATGCACAGCCAGAACTACACAGGATTCAAAGCGCTTATTTTAGTGTCTCAGCCAAAGCATACAAAGAATGTAAGCCTGATTGATTGCCAATAATCATAGAAGAAAAAATACTTCAAAGATTATTGGTGATGGCAAACCAGTTTACATTATTCATATCCTTTGGCCCTCAAAGCACTATTCTTGTCAAGCTCATAAATTTACATGAAAAGGAGCAGTAGTCCCAGTACTGATCCCTGTGGGACTCCACTTCCCGCAGTACCAAGTTAAGATACGTTTCCCTTGACCACCGCTCTTTGTTTTCCATCCCGCATTAGTCTTGAATCCTCTCCAAAATATATCCAATTATTCTTACCATCCTCATTTTAATGATAAGTCTCATGTGGTGCCTAATTAATGCTTTCTGAAATTTAAAATATTTGATATCATAAGTCCTGCTTTGTTCATGAGCCTCAGTGGCTCCCTCAAAGAATTCTGATAGATTTGAAATATACAGAAACCATTTTAGTTATACACGTGTTCTTTAAAATATCAGTTCAGACCAACATCAGTGACAGGTCTGGTATATGGTATATGAAAAGGTTGGCCCAAATGTATGTATGTGCCATACATTCCAGGAGAAGTACTCATCTGTTTTCATCTTTTCTGTCTCAACATAACTTTGGGAAACATCTCATTTCTATTTCCAAACTACTTTAGTGGATGGCTAAATGGATGGCGGTCATCTCCTTAAAGATGACAGACCTTGGTTAATTTCTGGGTCAGATATAAGCAGGGAAGAAAGAATGGAAGAAAGTGCAAAATAATTGCAGTTGAACTGTTGGTGGGACAACACTGCCAAGTACAATTGATTCATCAGTCAAATAATACAAACCTTGTTTCCATGATTTAAACTGGCTGCTAATTGATGGAATCGATTTTTCAGAAAGTATTTGATACAGTACCGCATAAGAGACTAATGTTTAAAATGAGCTCCATTGGAGTTACAGGAGGTATTCTGGAGTGGATTCAAAACTGGTTGTAGGACAGAACACAAAGAGTGGTGGTCAGTGGTATATCATCTGAGCAAGGGATGGTGGAGAGTGGCGTCCCCCTGGGATCGGTGTTGGGACCCCTGCTGTTCCTCATCAACAGTAAAAACCTTGATAGGAATATTGAGATCAGATGATACTAAATTTGCAGATGATACTAAATTGGGGGGTTCGGCAGATAGTTTAGAATCCATTTAAGTGATTCAGGGTGATTTGGATAGAATCCAGAATTGGGTAGAAATGTGACAAATGAAATTTAATGTAGCGAACTGTAAAGTTGTACATGTAGGTAATAAAAACATTAAACGAGATTACTTCATGGGAGGTTTAAAACTGGAATGTGCTCCACACAAGAAAGATCTAGGAGTGATTGTTGACCAAACCCTCACAGGCTTTAGCCATTGTGCCGTAGCAGTTAAAAAAGCCAATCGGATGCTGGGATACATTGCCAAAAGTATTGAGTACAAATCTAAGAGGTGATGCTCCTTTTGTACAAGACATTCTTCAGACCACATCTGGAGTATTGTGTACAGTTCTGGGGACCATACTTTAAGAGAGATATAGAGGCTCTAGAGAAAGTTCAGAGAAGAGCCACTAAGCTAATTCCAGGTATAAAAGATGAAAGCTATGAGAAGAGGCTGAAGATCCTTAATCTCTTTAGTCTTAGGAAAAGGAGACTAAGGGGTGATTTGATTTAAATATTTTAAAGGGATCAACAAAGTGAATTATGTTGGATTCCTTCGATCAAGTGTTGTGAGTTGAACTCGGGGTCACAAATGTAAGTTGATCAAAGGTAAATTTAGCACTGATATTCGGAAATATTTCTTCACCTAAAGAGTAATTTCAACGTGGAATAGCTTGCCTGATCATATTGTTGAAGCAGATACCTTGGGGGTTTTCAAGAGCAGGCTTGACTTATAGCTAGATACCATTGAGTCATTGAGTATCTGAAGGGATATATTCACACTAGGATAAAGAAATTGGTGAGCTTAGTTGGGCTGATGTTATGTTATGTTATGTTATGTTAATCCATCAAAGGCTATGGTACGTTTATACTGGATCCTGACCTTCATGTGGATGCCCTCCAGTTAAACTCAAAATCAGTCATTTGCACGTTTTTAAGACAGTTCTATAAGAGAAAAAAAAAAAAACTAAAGCAAAACATTCATTTACATTACCAATACACTTTACATTCTGCACTTTAAGTGTAATGGGATGTACTGTTGCCTGCATTTGAGTGAAAATTTTAGGAACCTAACCAATTCTGAGAACTGATTTATAAATAAGACGTGACAAAATTGGTGTGGCTCAGCAGATAAATACTCTCATATGGCAGTCTCAGAATTCACTGCCTACAATAGCCATTGTTGTAGTATCGATTTTTTTGGAGCTGTCATTATTTTTCCTGGAAGACCAGATCAAATATGCACAAACAATCGTTGTTCGTGCCAATGGCTTCATATCTAGTAGTTTGCAAACTCAGTAAACAGATTCATCACTTGCTCCCCAAATTCTATGAAATACATTTCTTTTGTCTCTGTTAGCATTATCTATCACCCTTTATGAGTTATTTTTATATGTGAAACAGTTATATTGGCTTTAAAAGAGTTCATTGTGTTTGGAATAGGCCAGCATCAAGTAACTATGTCCTCTCATTGTATTTCTAATGAGAGGGAAGGGTGCAGGGGTGGGTGCTAAGATTACAGCTCTTCTCTCATCAGGATTAGGTTTAACTCTTTTCATTTCAAATCCTGATTTGGGCATCAGGGTTGGTGCCTTCGCATCAATTATGTAATGTGCATGCTCCATAGGTATGTATAATTGTTCCGCTGGTAATGGGTCTTATGTGAACCTTTCTAAAGTACTATTAGTATTGAAAGGACATGACTGTTCATCATGTTATTTCTTAAAGTTCTTTAAATTGATATTAACTATAATAATATCAGTCAATGGATCATTTGATTCAGCCCATCACACTCCATATCAGCACATACCATGTCTGCTTCGTATATTTGGAATAAGTTTATCAGTAAGACTTTTAGAAGAAAGATTTTACTATTAAATTTCAATCCCTGAAACTTCGAGATGGGTCCTTTTTGAAAGCTGGCATCACAATTGCAATGAACATTTCCAAGGAGTTTTAAATTGTTCTGCAGAACAAATCATTTCATGACTTAAAAAGTCAAAAGTGCAGGACTAATGGTTTTATCAACTGTTACTCTGAATTACTTGAGTATCATCTAATGTGTCCTTGAGGAGGTTTATATATGGGAAGAAACATGACAAAATTAAGAGCGCTTTGCGGAGCATAAGTATACAGTTTGAACAAACAGCAGACCACCCAATGGCCAAAAATTTTGGGCTTCAGTTTTGTGCCTTTGTTCATCGCTTTAACAAAGTTTGGTAGTCTTGTGATTTGCAGTTAGGTGTTTGCATTACAATGCGTTGAAAAGTGCATTTAGTGCTGTGTCAATGAAAACAGCTGGTACCACATCGGCGGAACCAGACATTTTTTACTGGGACACGTGCCCCAGTATTGGTCTGCAGTGCCCCAGTATAATTTTCCCCAGGGGGAAAAAAAAAAAATCACGTTTTAAGTCTACATGTCCACATAATCTACAGTAAGAGAATCTACAGTAACAGAAAGTGCATAGGCACACAACTACTTAATATGATAACTGTAACTCATTGCTACTTTATTCACTTCACTCCGTACAGCACACAATGGCATGTGGCTTTTTAATATTCATGTGGCTTTGGCTGTGACTCAGCTAGTGCCCACTTCAGAAATTCGGAACACAAGGTCACACACACAACAGTGTCTGTCAGTGCTGACTGCTCTCGCCGTCATTCTTTCCACCTGTCTTCAGGTTAGTGCTGGGCAACTGCCTGTCCTTATTGTTTGTTTTTTCCTCTGTGTCGCCATTTCCATGGGAATTTAAATGTCACAACTTTGCTTAAACTTTGCTTTGCTGGCCGTCTCGCCAGCTAGCTCTGGCTGTAAATTGAAGAAGCCTAGTGCACACCTTAGCTGCTGCCTTATAGCTAACTGGCTCATCATAAGCATAACGTTTATTCATTATGGTTAGCCTAGCACTGTCAACTCAGTTTCTGGAGATTGCTATCGATGTTTGATGAGCATATATGAGCTATTTAACGTTAAAACATGGGTTCTCTATGAACAGAGAATCAGGCTCATCGAGTACTTTGGTTATGAGACAACAAGATAATCTGACATGAATGTATAATTTGAAGCACTATTTATGCTTTTTAATGATGAATTAGTGCTAAAAAACTTTTGCTCGCGCGCTTTGCGCGCTCCCGTTGTTTGTGCCCCAGCTGTACCCTGGTACAGTATTAGGTCTAGTGACACCCCCTTTGGTATCATATAAGCTTTGTGTCAAAAAACTCACCCAAGTTTTGACCCGAATCACCTTTTAACGCAAACGCCGCCATTTTGTCATACATTAATGGGAATTTATCCCACCCAGTGGAGATAGCAAATGTTGCCTATTGATAAAATTATTTTCTTTCCTCTCTGAATTTTCAATTTCATTATGTACTTTATAAATATTACCCTCAAAGGGTGGTGGGTTCTAATGGGAAGTAGCAGGTTAAAGGGGTATTTTTATATATGAATTTTCTTTGTGTGGGGGAAATGCAAATAATTAAATTCAGTCCTGCCCTTGTTTTTATGCTATGAGCGCCATTTTATATACGGTTTTAATGACCCATATCTATTCATACAAAATGCATTACCTGGTGAACCTACCTCTATCCCCCCCATAAAAGTGGATCTGTTTTCTCTTGAGTGAAAGGCTCCTAGCAGAACCTGTCAAGTTTGCCTGCTATTCCCCTAACATGATGAAATAGCCAATATCCTATGCTGTAAATACATTAGTTTTAAAAGTAATGGCAGTGGCTGATCTGATTGGCCTTAATGCACCCAAACTCCACCAACACCAACACCCACAGATTGTCTCAGATAGTTGTATGAATCTATCTACTGGAGCAAAGTTATAAAAACACCCTGCCACATCCCCATGCGCTGCAGCCTGTGGAGGGCAATGGCTAGAACAAGCCGTCAGTAATGTTTTAACTTTTCCTATTGTGCCATTTGAATAAAGGCTTTCTAACCCAAGCAAATTTTTAGACTTCCTTGGACATTTAGAAACTTATTTCATGTTTTAAATAGTGCTATTATTCCTATGAATTTTGTGGAATGGGTTATTTTTTTCAAAGAGCTTATTGGCTTATGAAATAAATTTCAACACAATATGCTAGCAGTGGCGGTGGCCTTCATGCATACATGGAATGGCTTGAGCAAATGTATTACTTTAGCGGAATAGCTCACAATGATATATGTGCAGCATGCTCTGTGCCTAAATGCCTGCTGTATCAGGAGTATTATGCAAAAGAGAATATAAGGAAAATGATCACATACCAAAGCTAGTTAGTGATTGACCTGCGTTGACTCGGCCATTAATTAGATATACGCTGCATCACAACTGATTTAATTCAACTGTTCTGAAAGCAAATCAGCCTTTTATTGCACAAATCTGATTGACACAGTGAGCAAAGGCCAAGGCCTCTGCTGCTGATGAGAGATAGTTATTCTGGATACCGTAAAATGTATGAATAGCTCTGCAATACAAGAGGCAATTATAATAATGATATAAAGCCATAATTATTTTTTCGAATGCCATGGTAGTTATCCTACCTTGGGAAATATGCACAGTTTGTATTTCTAAATGTTTATGCAGATATACAGCTGGATGTTTTCTGTTGTATCAATGAAAGCAATATTGTGGAAATTATGCCTGCTGGGACTTGAAAATAGGAGCTTCTCAATATGTGCCTGTTTCTGTGGCAATAAAATGACCTTATACTCTTAAAAATGCGTTAAATAAAGATTTTTCAATGTTAGGTTTATTTTATCTTTCCTACCATTAATACTATGCATACTATATTAATGATGATGGCAAATGTAAATATAACACAATTTGACTGCTGTTACAGGCATTCCATTGCAAATAGCATGCAGTAAAACTGAAGCAGTTAGAATAATCCCTTTATTCAATTTCTTGTCTCTAATAGCTTGTTATATCTATTCAGAGAACGCTGTAAATAGTACCTCCCACTGTCCCTTTGTACTTGTATTAGGACCCACTGCAGCTATGGAGATTGTATATTGAACAGCCCATAAAACCAAGATTAAACAACTGTTGTGACTCTAAGCAGAGGTTTTGTTCTATACTGTACATGCCAATAATGAGGAACAAAAAGGGGAATTATTTTCTTTCATTGTTATGAGACCAAACTGAGTGGCTTCGACAGTGGCAGTCAGTTTTCTGTGTACCACATGTACTTTCTCTACGCTCTCTTACTTTTTATAGGTTTTTCCACAGCAGTGGCGAAGCTTGGTAAATGTTGTTATCTCTCTGGTTTCATAAATATTCAGAGCAACAGCTCTAAGACAAATGTACAAAAACAGTAAAATAGGGGAAAAAAAAAAAAAAAATATATATATATATATATATATATATATATATATAACGCTGGCCACTCTTTGATTTGTGATAAGGCAAAAGAGGAAAACTATTTTGCTGTTTTTGACACAAAAACGCAAACACATTTTCAGATTCGAATTGTGGTCATATTTCATGCCATACAGCATGAATGAGTTGTCCTCTGGAAAAAAGGAGACATTTCAAAAACATTTGTTCCCATCTTTTCTGTGACCTACTTAGCCAGGCTGCTTGCATTGGAATAGTCATCTGTCAAAGTTATCTTACTTGATCGAGTCTTGCAAGCAGTTTCTGTATCTGCAGTTCTGTGCGTACTTTGAGTGGATATTTTTTTCTCAGAAATGCCACTTACCGGTTTAAAAGTTTCACAACAACTTGTAATAGATGGGCAGGCTAATTTTCTCAAAGAAAAAAAAACCCACAAAAACACCACAAAAACTGATGCTGGCTGCTTTATCCAAACAAGAGTCATTAGAAGAAGATATATCCCCTAGCGCCCACAATGTAATCTCAGAAATCCCAAAATATCAAAACACACCAGCCTAGGACCTTATTAAAAAACACAAAGCAGTCTAACTAAGGTTTTGGGCCCCCATAATTTGTCAGATCAGCTGAACACACCTTGTCATGGAGTCTGCAGGGGTAAAACATTACTGGAGGGATGGGGTACCTTTCTTCCAAGAGGTATTGCCTTGTTTGGTGTCTTGATGATGGTTATGAAGAGCGTTGTCTAACTTGCTGTTCCAGAATCTCCCAAATGAGTTCATTTGGTGTAAAATCTGGTGTCTTTGAAGGCAGTGGCGTGTGCTTGCAGTAATTTTCATAATCATAAAACCACTCAGTGACCCCGTGTGCCCGGTGGGACCTGGACCATTGTCATCTGTATAGAATTCTAACACAATGCCCTGTGAAATTGTGGTGTGCTAACACTAAGTAGTCAGTAATGCAGCTTCATTTACCATTCCACAGGAGCACTGACTGACTGAATTGAAGGAAATTTATTTCAATTGAGTGGCCAGTACTTGCACTCTCCTATTTGGCCAGTTCATGACAGTTTCTGCCAATTCTTTGGTGCTTCATCATTTATTTTCATTCGGTGGATTTCACTCGTATGGATAGTTTCATCAGGCACTTGCCTCTGTTCCCATCTCTTGATACAGAACAAGAGAAATCACCAATGTCTCAATTATTGATTTGATCAAATGGACATGCAGAGGGATTGCTTCATCTGAAACACAGTGGGTCTCTTTTATACGCTCTTCTGTTCAGAAAAGGGATATCATTTCATATTAACCTTGGAAGCACATTTTACATGTGTGCAGCATTCACCGAGCAATGCCTAATGGAGCAGAAATTCTGCAACAGAACATTGCCGTCTGCCAATGGACCGATGAAAAAGCCTGCAAACTGCACGCTGAAGTTGTATTTTTACATTTAGGACAAGCAAAATGAAATTGAGCGTGACATTAATCATGCAAATGAGTGCAAATGAATGTATTCCTCATTAGAAAACAAAATAAAACTGAAACTTTACCAGTATTGAATTAATTTGAGTTGATAAAAAGATATGATGAAAAAATACATATGTAAAATAGGTAGCAAGTTATAACAGGAAAAAATAATACATGATGATGTGTGATTTAACTAAACCATGAAAGGTCAGAGTGTTGGTGCGTAAAGTAAGTAGCATATCTGTTGATATTTTGAGGGCATGATTAATTTGAAAAATGAGAACGGATTGTTGCGGTCAGTCAAACCACTGACACACACACACACACACATAATTAAGACATCAGTGTACTTTTCATGTAAATAGAAAATGTAACACAATTGCAAAAAAAATAAATAAATAAATTGCATGTTTATGGGTTTTGGGTGATAGTAAACAGAAGACATGAAATCAAATGTCTTAGGAAACATAAGAAAAATAATTTGTTTTAATGAAACTGTCTGACGTGGACTTCTCAAATATTCACCTGTCAATGAGTGAAAAATAAAACAAGGTCTTTTTTTCACTCAGTCAAAAATAAAAAAGGGACTTGGGCAAGAACCAAAGCTTTAAAGCTGTTCCACCATGACAGTTAAACTAAGCATGATCATTCACATGGGTATACAAACTCTCAATGCTTAAACACCCCCATGCTTGCTAAATTTCGAGAATGTGCTTGTTATTATAAAACATCAAATCTCATGAGGTGATACTAACAGAGAAGTCAATCCAGTTGCCACATTTGTTCTGCTTGAATTTCCATAGCAACTAATCTGTCACCCAGACCACGCTCAGACCATCAACATTCACATCTACAATGAGGATACGAGGCTGTGAATTCATTCTTCAATACTGTCTACATTCATATTATTAAATGTCATCCTAATACTAACACCAAACCTGGATAGGAAGCCCTGTAATAAATTAAGTCACCAGTGACTGTATTTGCATTGAAGAATATTTGCTGTCAAATTCAACAATTTCATAAAACTGAGTGTGACACGCACAAGCTCAACGAGGTAATATAAGTCCGACTTCTGGTCTTCTTTTAGTCTACTCTGGACTTTGATGTAGTTTCATCAAGAACAAAAATAATAGCCATACATAGTGTACATAGTGTAGATTGAATGGTGTCTTTGAAACAAAGTTTGAATACTTGCATTGAATGGTGACTCATAGAAAAAATGAGATGGCTGACTGGGTCTTTAAAGAAAGGGAGGATAGAGGGTGGTTATGAATATGAGGAGTGGAAATAAGGCAGTATTAAGGCACTGTGATCAGTTCACCATAATGTGTGTGCTACGTCTCGTGAAAGAAGAGTGTGTGAGACCAGAATGGGAAAAAAAGAGAGTTAGCGGCTAAAATATCACAAGTCCTAATTCTCAGACCGCGTTGCCTGGGATTGGGCAGTATCAGCACCTTTTCTTTTTGCTACAGAAGTCCCCCGGGGCTCAGTCTTGGATCACCTTCTCTTCTCCCGTGTCACACATTCTCTCTGTCCAGTAATCTCTACCCATGGGTTTTTTCACTGTTATGCCAATGACACTCAGATCTTCCTCTCCTCTTTTCCATCTGACTCTCAAGTCCGCACTTGGATCTCGGCTGTACATTGTACGCCAAGGATGACATAAAATGGGGGTATGTTGTGATTTTGGTTCTGCCTTGCCTTGCCTTGCCTTGCCATGTCCTGACTGCCATATGTGTATTTTGATTCCTTGCCATGTCTGACCATTCTTTAGAATTCTGTATTGTGTATTTGGTTGCTTTTCATTTCATGCATTGTCTTAGTTTTGATTTTTCCATGTTTTACTTTTAGCCATAGTTTTATTCCAGTCCATGTTTTGATTTTTCCATGCATAGCACTTTGTCTCCCCCTGTCTGATCCTTGGTCTCGTCTTTGCTCACAGCCCCAGTAATGCGTGCCACTCCTACGGGTGATTTAATGGTTTCTGGTTTCAATCTTCCTTCCCCATCTCGTTTATTTCCTTCCCCTTTATTTTTCTATTTTACTAACACATTCTAACAGTTTGTTGTTTTTGCTGTTTGACTAACCAAGACTAACATTGTATATAAGACTAACTTACTAACAAGCACTCGGGATTGTATAGCTACACTTACTAATTGATGAACAAGCTCTCAGCACTCGCCCTATTCTAGTCTGCGCCCCTTGTCTCTCCCTAATCTATGCTGCTGCATTTCAGTGGAGTCTCCACACCTTTTTAGGCTTTCCTTTCTCTTAGTATCTGTGCACGGTAGAACTCCTTGACCGGAGCTGTGTCATTGTCTATAGGTTTGTCCCGTGATCCTTGCCCGCGTTTTGGCTTTCGCCAATTTCATGTGATTAGGTTCTCCCAAATGTGTTGCTCCCTTGTAATCAGTCTCACTGCTTCCACCTGTGTTCTGTTATCATGTGACCTCCCTGAAGTATATATTAGATGTCTCTTCACAGCACTGCTTTGTCAGATCGTTCGCTCATGCTTACTTGTGCCACGTTTATTCTGCCTTGTATCCATTGTGATTGTCTTTCTGACTGGACAGTCCTTGACTATTGATTTTTGCCTCCTCCCTGTACTTTGCTGCCTTCTTGTGTTTTGAATCTTTTTCGTCTGACCCTGATTTTTGTGATTGGTGCCCTGGTTACAATTCTGGATTTCTCCCATTGGATTCTGATTTTGGATTGTTGACTCTGTGCTGTTGCCTGCTCTGTTGGGGGGGTTCCCCCGTCAGAAATAAAGCCTCCTTAACGCCTCCTTTTTGTATTTTTCTGGTTCCCGTGTGTGGTCTTTCTCGTAAATCCTCACAGAGTATGCCTTTCGCTGATTTTGAATTCCTTTTGTGCCTATTTTTAATAAGCCTATAAAAGGATGGTTCCCATTTGAGAAGTAAAAAAAAGAAGAAGAGAGAAGAAACGCACACCTGAGTTGGAAAGTTGCTGACCATGGTCAAATTACAAATGTGAAAAAAAGCAGTCATTCACAAAGACCACAATGCAATAAGATATTATTCGATTATGAATGCTACAACGTAAGAAAAATTGGTAATTTAATGAATTAATTATGGCATCACGACGAGTGTTCAACTGTGCTTCCCCGCAAATGAAGCCTTTTCTTTTAAACACTGAAAGCATTTTGATTAAGTGCAGTCTTTGAAAAAATGAGATTGCACCACTAAAAAAAAGCTTAAACGGGAGATAGGATTCAGAGAAAGTGCTGGATCAATTATTTGTTTTTTTTTTTTTATCCTTACAGTATCACTACTATGTACTTTGTCAATGTAGGCCATCAGCAATCTGTCATATCTTCAAAATGTCTTGATCAACAGAGACTTTTTTATTAGTTTTGACAATATAGTTTATATATTTTTTGATTATTAATCAGGCAATCTCAAACAGGAATAGCTTTAAAGCAATTACGTGTTTAAGGGTTGAAGGCTGATGGAATGCCCCAGAAAATCCCCCAGCGACCGTGCTAGTGGGACGTTGGGGTTTGAGGGGTTAACAGGTTTTTTATAACTTCCTTTGCCTTCAACTCCAAACTTGAAGTCAACTCTCATAACTGGATGGTGCACTTTGCTACAGTTCTCTGTCATTCCAGACTAGCGTTGACCTCTGCTTCAGCAGGGTGGTGACCCAGCGAATCCAGAGAGTTAAGTATCCATCACCAATCCACACTGAACATGGAAAAGTTTGCATGCTGATGGATCCCCTGCATATTTCTCTGGGTGAGGAAGGTGCTTCCCAGCCATCAATGGAAGTGGCTTGCAGTGCAAAAGGGGTGTGGGGGCTGACTGGCATGGTGGACTCCGATGGCAGCGGGATCTGGGCTGGGATTTCAGCAGCCAGAGTGACTGCAGTGGTGAACAACTTTGCAAGCTCTGCGTAGTATTGTTGCTGGGCCTCTGCAGACTGCTGAACCTGAGGTGTTAATTCCACTGAGCTTTGGTGGAGGTCACGTTGGTTCTTCTCCAGGCCGACCAGCTTGTTGTCTCTACCAGGGCCGTTCCATGCAGTTGCATGGCAGATTGGACCTTATCCATCTCTTCTGGGTCCATGATGGCTTAATCCTCTGTTACTTCATGTGCCATGGAAATATATGGGCGATTCAGCAGAAAAACCAAATAGAAAACATTCAGAGCAAAGGTACAACTAGTCACTCATGAAAACATGAACTAAGAATAAGAATTTTTACAAAAACTACCTGAGAGCGTGCTAGAAATTACAAAGAGTGTGGATAAAACCCAGTAATAAGGATGACTTAATATGGCCCTGTCAATACTGTACTGTGCAAAACACTTATGAACGCCACATTTTTAAAAATCTTAAATCTGGCTCAAGATGTTTATTTTTTGTTGTCCACATTTGCGTCCCTGAGGATAAAAAGTATATTAGAAATTTCAAATGCTAAATCAAAAAATTGTTTTGTAAATAAATGTTGGTATTGAAGTAAAAACAGTTGATACAGATCATAGAGGCTTGACAGAGCCCTGATGTCAACATCATGATGGCCATCTGCAGTTACTTGGAGGGACAGACGCAAGTGAAACAGTCAGTCTGCAGAAGAACGGAGGCAAGTTTTCCACTCGGCTTGGAACAAGCAAAAAGCCGATCATCTAATAAACTGTAGCACACAGGACAGTGTCCCAGATTTTTTGGCAAAAGGCAGTTACACCAAATAGTGGTTTGATATACTTTATAACAGTTTACAGCTCTGTTTAGTACATTCCTCAGTAATTAGAACCTTTTTATTTAATCATTTTTGCAAACATTTGCCTTACGAAAATGCTTTAAATGTGCCTAAAACGTTTGCACAGTACTGTTTGTCTAGTGTCTTGACGGGGGTTGGGCTGCATTCTATTTAAGGAAACTGCTGCATGTCTCCCGCGGCCCGTCCTCCTGTGCTGATGATACTACGTTTCAGGAACCACGGTCAGCAACCACAAGCGTGTTTGGGAGTCCGCACAATACCGTGGCCATATCATCCTCAGGACCATGGACAGCACCACAGAGATCAACCACAACAGCAGCCATGGCAGGGTAGCCTTGCAGTATCCTCAGTTGAAGACCTATGATTTGTTCCAAAATCCCAGCAGTCCGAATGTATCTGTTCTAATTTCCAAGTAATTCATGGTCACCTGTTTTTCAGCTCCAGTTTCCCAAGCAGATCTGCTCAGCAGCTTCAGTGATACACATGGATCCATTCAGTAGTCCTAATGACCTATATGAATCTGTTCAACAGCCCCAGTGATCCACATGGATCTATTCTGCAATTCCAGTGACCCAAATGAATCTATTAAACCACCTCAATGGTTTAATAGTTTAGGATTTGTTCTTCAGTCACTGTTTGTCCCAGTGTCCCATACAGATCTGTACTATAGTCTTTGTAACCCATTTGGATCTGTGGTAAAGATCTGTTCTAAAGGGATCCGTATGCTAAGTTCTACGCCCCCTCTGATCCATATAGATTTGACAGCAGGGCCTATTTTATTCATTTTCATGGAGTACGCATCCATCTTCTGAATATTTCAAACAGTATTCAGACTAATTGGTGCATAATGTACAGAATCGTGATGGTCACGTAATTAACTCTTCAGCTAAAATTATACTTTATTCAAAGATGAGGGCTTGTTCAGGTTGTACATAATGGTGCGTAGGTGGTTATTATTGAAACATTACACAATAGATGCATAATTAGCTGTTTTACATTGAATCTTTTTTTTTTTTTTTAAACATTCATACATATATATAATTGCCACAGAATCCAGCGGCCTTACCCGAAGGGACAGAAAAAGGACCGCTGAGGTTGATTGATAATCAGCCCAGGCTTATCTCATTGCCCTGGATTCATCTAAAATTTCTCCTTAGGATTAACTCACAAAAGAATACACCTTCGCCAGTTTTTCCCCAGTGCAAGCACAATTGAGCTCGTAAAGCTGGTAAATAAACATTCATTTAAATTAGGCAGCAATGTTTTATGATGGGTAGCGACATAGCTAATAACTCAAAGGTTATGGGTGTGACTCCCAGCAGTGACTCCACTGTTGCACTCTTCAGTTTGGCATTTAAACAGAGCTGCTTCAGTAAATTTCCATCTGTATTACTGAACTGTATGCAAAAGAGTAATTCTGAAAGTTACTCTTGATAAGAGAGGCCAGGCCATGATTTGTGTGTGGCCTCGATATAAAAGTACAGACTTCCAGCACTCTTTGTTTTACTTGAAAGGGGTAAAAGGTTAACAGAAGTTAATGAAGTTTTTGGTTGTTTCTCGGCCTTTCTTGACCTCCTCAGAGGCCTGTCCAACTCTGCTCTGCTGTAGGACCTCTGGTTAACTGGAGTAGAACATCTTCTTGTTTTGTTCACTCATGTCTTTTTGCTTTATTTTGCTCATACAAGAAAAGGTTAATAAAATGGCCTTGAATCACTGCACCGTAGTTTGTGCTTTTGCTCAATCAGTCTCTGTGGTGGATATGTTTGACCTCAGCGAAGAGGATGCTGTTGCTAATGTTAGCATGGTTGACTGTAGTATACAGGTATGTGTGGCGGCAAAAGTGAGGCGATGCAGATAAAATTACAATTTTAGTTTTTGTATGAGCAGATACACACACAGAGTGTGTAAAATGCTGTGCCTTTGTGCATGCATGCATGTCTAACATAGGAGTGGCCCACTGTTGCCCTGAAAGGGTCCGCTGGATTTTTGCTCCGAAATTGGTGACCATCTCTGAGAAAGGACAGCTAAAGAAGTGTGTTTGCCCAGAGCAGCTGCATGACCTGGCAAAAATAAATAAATAAATAAATAAAACGGACAAGATTAGCACTGTGGGACCGCAGCACAGGTAAAGTTTATTTGCTCTTTTTATTTATTTTGAAAATAGGACCCCGTGTATTTGTGTATGTTTACAGTATGTTCTGCATGACATACCATGAAACACATATTGCTGAAATATAATAAGGAAGTTGAACAGCAATTAATCTTGTGTTAAAAATTTGGGAATATTATTACAAGTCCCAAAATCCCATGGGATAAAAATTAATGAAGGCACAGTTGCAGTCAGCAAATAATTGTGCAGTCCCCTGACAACTGTTTCTTCACAGCGTGTGCTGTTTACAAAAAATACTGCCAACTGCTTACTGCCTGGCCACATACATACAATTAACTATTGTACAAAAGTTAATTCTCTAAAGTTGGCCAACATTTCTCTGAATGTAGTGTACTTGCCACATTAAATACACATACACAAAAAAGCCAAAACATTATGACTATATGTCTGATATGCCAGATAATTTGCATGCAAGGTACAGAGCCGATGCGAGTAATGTAAATGGAAGTGGGACTAATTGAACCAGGCATCCTTCTTCCATTCCTCCATGATCCAGGTCTGACGGCCCCGTGACTATTACAGGAGCATTTGATGGTGCACAGGGAATAAAATAAGCTCCACCCAGTTTGGCTCTACATCGCTCTGTATGCTGCAAGCCTTGATGCACTGTGTGTCGTGGAACATTTTGCTGTTCTCAAAATTTTCTGACTTTCATGCCACAATATTGACTACTTTAAGAACTGTATACCAATAGGTTCTGACAAAGCATTATGCTTACACTAAATATTCTTAAACTGGCGTAAATATGGTCATTCATTCAAAAAAGTGTGAAAAGTGATTCTTGAGTCATTTCAGTAGAGAAATAAATAAATCAGTTTTGGAAGGTAAAACACAGTTGAAATCGGGGAGCTGAAAATTTCAAGCACATATACAAACAATGGTTTGGATATCATTAAAGTTGCTAACAAAACCAATTTATAAGAGAACCATTAATTAGTCATGACAAATAGTACTGATTAGATAGATTTCTTTTTCATGTAGATGATAAAAGTGATGCTGTGCGGCTGTTTGGGGGATCATAAGAGGTTGGCATTCATGAGGAGTGTGAGAAGTGTGTCAGACTGCAATTAGTGTGGCCCAGAGGCATTATTCCTGCTGATACACAACACTCTCAGTCCTCCCACATTATCACCCCAGAATTAGCACTTCACCTCATTATGCTATTGTTTCCTTTGCTGCACATTTTCGCCAACTCTTACCGATCCACCGTGCAACCCACACAAATTCAATCAACTCACTTCATGTTCAGATGCACGCAGAGATTTTATGCTGCTGGAAAAGAACACAAAATGGGGTGCAATAAATCATAGATCACTCATTCATAAGTTATCAGTTACCATCAGATATCTCCTGTATCTAAGTTAGTGGATTGTGAAGTTATTACAAAATGAGTTTCCTTTTATTGTATGTAGAACTTGAACAAGGCAAGTACACTCCGGTATAATCTGATAGAGTACTGAAATGGGCATTGACAGTGATTGTCAAACGATGAGACAGAGGAAAACTGGTGGGTGAAGTTTATGAAGCTGGTCACCAACTGTAAAGTCTCTTTAAATATGTTAGAATGTGTTGTTGGGAATGAAAACTTACATTACCTGAGGCCTTCTAACTCAATTTTGGACATTCTGTGTTTCGGCATTATCTGGCATCTGCTCATATACCAGTGTTTCTAGTGGTCCTATTCGAGCATGATTAACTTTTCATGTCACAAGCCTGATCTCAATCACAATCCAAGAGGATTAGCATTCATCTCTTAGTCTCTCTCTCTTTATCTCTTTTTATTTGTCTACATGATCAAAATATATTACAAGAAATCATTGATTCACCTTTACACGGTTATAAACTGGCACCTTTTTTGTCAGATATTTCAACTGTAATTTTACAATCAGGTTATAACAGAAGTTCCGTATGCTAACTGTAAACCACAGTTTAAAAAACAAGGAGACAATGGACTAATTTAACTGTTAAATTCAGTCCATTTATAACAGTGCATAAACACCTCTCTGGTTTTATTTCATAAATAAACATTTGAATGTATGCAAAAATACCATTGGCAAATACAATTTAAATTTTTGCATTTGTCTCCACTTGTTAACATTTTAAAATCAAAAGCTTAGCTCGTAAACTGGTGAATCTCATTTGTTTATTGAAGTACTTGCTTGATCTACTTAAGGTATTTTGAAGACAAAATTTTGTGCTGTTTTTTGCCGTGCTGATTCACATGGAAAGCTTTCTTTCATCTTTGGACCGATGCCCGTTTGCCTCAGCAAAGCCACTTCTGAAACAAATGGCCCAAAACACATCTTATGTGCAAACTAGATGGGTAAGCACAGTAAACATGACTATAGCATAAAATAGGTAGCCAGCCTGCACCTGTGTTGTCATGCTTATTTGAGAACTCCAAACACACACATAAATACCTGAAAGTACAAAAGGAGAAATGAAAACCACCTACAGTGCTGTGAAGAAGTATTTACCCTTTACCTTTGCTATGCTTTAGTAGCGTCTACACTTTTGGAAATACAAAAGAAGAACCGCAGATCATGTGAGGTGCACTTTTGTCAGTATCACTCCCAAAGCTGCTTGTCCGTTTATTTTTGGATGCGAAGGAAAACACCTATTTCTCTTCCAAAAGATGATGCCACCAGAAATTATTGGGTAGGTTTTCTGTTTGCTGGTAGCAAACAGCCACTGCCAAACGGAACGTTAGCTGCTTGTGCTCAGCATTTCACCAAAGACAGCATTGTCAAAAAAGGATAATCTGATGCTGGATAAGCATTTCAGCTGCTTCTCAAACCCGATCAGAGGTTCGAAGCCACAAGCTGTAAGTAACGATACAACAGAAAATAATTTAAGTGAAGCTAACGTGTTACAGGTGGCTAGAAGGATCGCTAACGATAGTTAGCACTAACAACTGGTCTCAAATGCAGGCTTTGTAAAATATCTGAAAATAAAGCCTGTATCAATCCTGACTGTCAGTGACTTTCAGAAGCAGAAGCTGTGACATAAGCCTACCTAACGTGATAGCCAGTTGATTGTGGCTATAGCACTGCAGCTAATGTAGCCAAGTTACTCTTGCTGATGTTTGTGTTTTGAATAAGGATCGACCGATACATCGGCCGGCCGATATATTAAGCCAGATTTGCATTTTTTACTTGAATCGGCATCGGCCGATTCGCGCATGGGTTCGCCGATATATTTTTCTGCGCATGATTTACAGACAGGCATCCAAGGGCAGCTATGTGTTGCCGGAAGACCCTGCAGCACATGCAGACGCATTACCCCTCCCCCACTGGAAGAGTGGTGAAGGCAGTGGCTGCTTCAGAACAAGGTGTTTAAAATTTTCAATTAGCCTCTCACTGTTAAACTTTATATGTTAAATATTGAATATTGCCACCCACTTTGAAATAGGAAACATGAATGCCAAGTAATTGCCATGTAGCACACATGCTTGCAAACATAGTTAAGTTTGTGAGTCAGAAAAACAGGAATGCTGCTGAATGCTTTGTCTTTAAAAGTGCTGACCATTGTATTTAGGGAGCTTGTCGACATGTAGGCTAATATGTACAGATATAACGAACACCATTTTTTGGGTTAAGTAATGTCAATGTTGTCAATTCAGTTTCATGGTGTTTGTAGGAGTTTAATTCAGCGAACACCGGGGTGAGGTTAAATGCGTTTCGTGTCGCGTGTGTTTGTGCAGGGCTCGAAATTGCGAACAAAATTAACACTATGTGACCCTCGAATTAAAATAGTTGCACCTGTGCGACCGCTTTTCTCACCCCCCCAATTAATCGCCTCTTTTCGGGTACATTCGGTAGTCACAAAGCATGCCAGGCGCTGCTGCAGCTTAAGTAGAGATGGGCGTATGTCTCGGAGCAGTGCATGAATCTACTGGACATACCGCAGCCGAGCGCACCGGTTCAAGAATGGAGCGCAGCTAGTGTGTTCCCTCGAGCTGGCAGTAATCATTTTGACCAATCAAAGGGGAGGTTGACGTCGTGAACCTCTGTACTGATTTTAGAATGGTAAATATTAGCCTAAAATACTCCATTTAGCGGGAATGAGAGTTACTATTGTAGCTATACACAAGATTTGGACAGAAAATGGAACGAAGGGCAATGGAAGACTTCTTTTTTTTTTGGTACCGTTAACATGAAAAAAGTCGAGTCAGTTTCGAAAGTTAGGCTACTGAAACTGGAAATCATGACGGTAATTCGAATGAAACGGCGGCGAAATCAGTCGATTATTTTCGCAAAGAGTTGCATCGAAATTTTGAATAGCTGAAGTTATTAGAAGGTGAAGTGCACTGTGTTCATTGAAAAGATAATGACCCAAATCTCACTGTTAACAGCGCGTTATCTACTGAGTCCAAACACTTTAAACGTGAAAGTCCTTCCAAACACGGAGAAAGCACGAAACACAGAAAATACTGTGACAAGTGTGCGTAAATGAGTAGGTCCGGTGTTCTGTTAATAGTTGCAATTTATCAAAATATGCTGCCTCGCGGCCCGGCGTTTGCGCAGCTCTGAAATCTCCGGGTCGCTTTCTACGCTCATATCTTCAGTATCCTGTCTGCAAAAATCATTAACATTTTTTACAGCGCGTCTTCAGACCAGTAAACGTTTATATATTTGCAGGTGCACAAAACTTTTTCCTGAAAATGCAGAAATTAGAAGACAGTGGCGTCTCTGGAAGTGATAATTGGAGAAGCCTGGACCATGCCTTTGCGTCAAGGATTGTTCCTGGCTTGTACTGTTATTTTCCGTTATTAACACGTTTTCCAATTTTGACAATGATCCTCTGGCAATCAAAGTTATGGTTTCTCTCTGCATGAGATCTATTGACGACTAAATGGTGGGATAAATTCAGATCAGAAAAATTATTTAGGGTACTCAAAAATTGTTCAAGCTTTATAAATGACAAACTGCTCTCAAACGTCTGCGCTACCTTTTCCACGAATCAAGTGATTTAACCGGCGCTTCATGATCGTTCTGTTTAAATAAAATATAAGACCATTTGAAACATCTGTGTGTAATTCTGAATAACGATGATTTAAATGCACGAAATTACGCTTCCAGATTAATGATTGTCGCCGTACCGAAATGTACCGTACCGGCGTGTTCTCAGAGTGAATCTATTGCTCAGTCCCTCAAGGAAGTTGCATGTCGCGATGTGTATGATGTGTGTGTGTGTGCGTGGGGGGGCGTCTCACTGGGGAGGAGCAGCCATCACATCAATGGCTGGTTGAAACCTTTCAATAAATGTTTGTCTAACTTGAGACCTGTGATATTTGTAATCATTGTGTCATTTTTTTAATGTAAATTGAGGGAGCAGAAGCAGTATCGGCCACAAATATCGGCCCAAGAAAATCGGCAGTCCATAATCGGCCCTCGGCTAAGGGTGATGGAAAAAAATCGGTATCGGCATCGGTCCTAAAAAATCCATATCGGTCGATCCCTAGTTTTGAATATACTAGAGTAATATCAGGGGAAATTCAACAGAAGGTATGTGAACATAAAGCTAACTTTTTATACTTGTTTGTAATTTGGATGCTTGGTACAACTGTCCACGGTAATGTAAAACCCACGCAGCTCGACCAATGACGAAGGAGCCGGGAGCGAAGGCTTATGCGTGATTTTGACAGTTGTGAGATAATTGGACCATGTAAATTAAATCTTTCATGTCTGCGTCCCACCTTGGACTTGGCCTGAGACTTACCTGAAGAATTCTCAATAATTCTCCATTCAAAAACAGAAAAAAAAATTTGACTCCAATTTAAAATAGATAGGGAATTGAAACATGCTTGGGGCAGCTACACCGCCAGACTCTTCTGTGAAAACCACTGTTACTCAGTTTACACCCCCCTGTCCTTGCGTAATTGCCAGATCTTACTTCGGTGATAGTTTTAGAGGATGGAAGAAATCACCATGATAGTAGAATCTTGGCTTAAACATATCATGAACCCAGATTTATGTACACCCACGGGTTCCTTAAGGTGGATCTATCAGACACCGGCTTATAAGCCCAGGGGTGCCCTTTATTGCCAGATCCCCAGAACCGTTACTACATAAACCCTTTATATAAGTAGACCGTAATTTATAATTCAACTTAAAAACCATCACTACCTATGAACATCAGCTAGCTAGTCTTGAATGGTAAGGAATCGCCCTCTAAGTACCAGTCACAACATGGACGGGAAAATATAAAACAGATTAAATTCATGGAGACCATGCATGTAATAAGAAATAACAACAATTTATTCCGCCTGGTAGGCAGAAACTTAAGGCACCACAACACAAGTTACAGTTACAAAACCCAAAACCAGTGAAGTTGGCACGTTATGTAAATTGTAGATAAAAACAGAATACAACGTTTTGCAAATCCTTTTATATTCAATTGAATACACTGCAAAGACCAGATTTTTAATGTTCAAACTGAGAAACTTTATTTTTTTTTTGCAAATAATCATTATCTTAGAATTTAAAGGCAGCAACACATTGCAAAAAAGTTGGCACAGGGGCCTTTTTACCACTGTGTTATATCGCCTTTCCTTTTAACGACACTCAGTAAACGTTTGGGAACTGAGGAGACAAATTTTTGAAGCTTTTCAGGTGGAACACTGCAAAAAATGATAAGATAAAAATACTACTTATTTTAAGACTTAAATCACTTATTTCGTTGACCATTTTTCTTAGTAAGACAAAACAAATGTCTTGCTTTGAGGCAATTTTTAGTAGCTAGTCAATGGGGTAAGTAAATTTCACTTGTCAACTCAAATAGTAACTTGTTTTAAGAAAAAAAAACTTAAAACAAGTTAAGCTAAATAACGCACGGACCGACGTGTGGGAAGTCGCTTGCGATCTTCCCTGACTAGGTTGTCTCTTGTAGATTTAAGGTTAGAGGTGTCTTTGATCAGGGCGGCTCAGCCCACACAGATGGCCCAAGTTGGAATTTAGACTTTGCTCTTGGAGGAAATATGAAAACAATTATTTGTTTGTTCACTTATTTGTAGATAAGTGAGAGGACCTTGGAGACAGGCCTTGTGGGGGGGAGGGGGGATGTCGCAAAGCACTTCCTCCAAAGGGGGAGAGATGATTCTAAATACACCTCAAGAGATAACTCTGGTTCAGGACAAATTATTGCTGGGGAACAGAAAATATGTTCTCTTAAAACACATTTAGTACGACATGTATCTTATTCAACTCGTTGTTTGCACTGATGAAATACATACCAAACATGGCAGTATACGGTACTATTACATAGTTGTTGAGGAATAAAATAATTATATCACATATACAGCAATATAACATTGTGTCAAAAATATATTAATAATAAGAGGGTTAACTGTGTATTGTTGTACAGTGAAATATCGTCCGTTGATTAATATGACACGGATAAATGTCTAAATCAGGAAACGGGTTATTCGGACAGTGTGCCCCAAACTCTGCTCAGGGCAGAACAGGGCTTATGCGCCCTGTGGGGAAATTACTCTGCAGTCTCCAGGCAGGTCGTTTACAACCTTTTGGGTCTCAGAGCAAACAGATGTCCTGTAATCAAAGCAGTGATCAGTCTCAAAAGCTTCTTGTATTCCGATCAAATGTGGTATCATCATCAGACAACATTAGCAATTGTAATCAGGATCTAGAGTCATGAAGACCACTGCAGCAAGCCCATATGCTTTATTGGTTTATTGGGGGACCTGGAATTTGGGGCCGTTGGTTTAACAGGCCCAGGTTACCTTTTGATTTTTTCTACAGTGACGGAACTTACTGTCTGTAAAACCTGCAAGTGTTACAAGGTTTTGTCTCTGTGGTTGTTATGACCACTCGGTTACCAGCTACTGCATGTTAATTTGCGTGCTGTGCCACTTAAAAATGCTCCTGGTTTACTTATATGCAGTAATTCTCATCGGTATGATTGTGTTACTTCGCTAAGCATCAATGTGGCAGTATCATCATAACGTTGCCCGATTGTAGCCACTATAGTTGAAGCTAACCAGAGAGGTGCTGTATGTGTCTGCAAAGTTGGGCTGAAAAGGCTGCAGTCAGACCAGATGTCGGTTTTGCTGCGCTTGGGATACGTCTCTCGGTTTATTTACGGCTGCTTTGATTGCTTCACTTATCCATGGATCAGCCAAATACTTCACCAATATCTGGGCTGGCTCTGCGATGCTACCTTGAAAGCAATCGTGAAACGCACAAGCTATAATGTGTCTGGTATAACAAACGATTTCTCTGCACTGCCCTGGCATGATTTAATCCCCCTTTTGAAATTGCTCTGGCTAATACATAAGCAACTGTCCATGCTAATGGAACTTACGGTCTGTAAAACCTAACATAACATACCTGGAGCTCTCCAAGCTGCTTTCACATTGGATGCAATACAAATTTTTCGCGTGACAGATTACATTCAAAGTCAATGCAAAGACACGAATACATTTGTTATGGGCGCGTTAAGCAGCTTTCACACCAGACCCGAGACAAATTTTTCGCATGACAGATTACAGTCAAAATCACTGCAAAGACGCGAATACATGCCTTATGGGCGCGCTAAGGCACTTTCACATCGAAGGCAAATTTGTCTGGTGTGAAAGCAGCTTATCGTGCCCATTTTCCGCGAGCAAAAGCTGGTCATTCCGACACAATAAGTAAACCATAAGCCGTTTAGCCTGGAGCTTTCGCCCGTCCATCATATACCAGCGCAGAAGCTGTTCGTTACTCCACGCTAATGACACACCACAATTATGCACACGAACCAGCAGGTCCTTATAATACACACCTAAGCGGTCCATAAATTTTTGGTTCACTTTTTGCTGCCCCTCACTGGCCATGTATCCCTCTAAACTCAGACCTGCCGGATTTCTACGGTCTACACTTGGGTATGTCGACCCATTCTACAAATGTGTCTGTATAGGGTGGATTCCACCTTTTCCTCAATCCTAGCTAGAGAGGGGAAATATCAATGTACTCACCATAGATGCCGTAGGTAGATAGCAAATTTGATCTAGAGCTGCCAGACTTTCGCACTGCGCCCTCCACTTTCGCCACTGCGTTTCTTAGACCAAGTTCATTTCATTAGATCTATACACATGTACAGCGTTTGATTGCAGTACTTCATCGCCAATTCCTTAGCTCAGATGGCAGACGCGTCTCACGATTCACACTAGGGAGGCGGATCTGGAAAACTGTGTTCTGCCGAGTCCCGCCCAGCCTCGCCCACCACAGAGCTGGCCAATCAGAAGAAAGTGGGCAGACGGGGAAGCGGGGCCATAGAGGAAGAGCCACCAAAACGAGGCGTTTCAAGCACAGACTACAATGGACGACAAATTGGGTTTTTTGAGAATGGCAGTATGAGCTAAATAAAGACCTTTTTGGACTTTGAACGATCAGGAGCACTCTAGGGGAGTCCAAGATCAAATTATAAACTTTAAAATGTAGCATAATAGGTCCCCTTTAAATGATGATTGCATTTATTGAATGGAAAAAGCAATCCAATCTTTCCTAGCCCAGTGTGAAAAGGTAGTAAGTCAATACCCCTTAGTTAGTAAGTCAAACAATTAAACACATTTAATTGATAATTGGCTTCAATTTCATCAAACAAGCCCAGGCGTGATTTGCTGCCTGGCCTGTTGAATCTAAACATTACATAAATAGAGCCTGTCTGGCAATATGAAGTGGGCAAAAATTAGCACATGATGCCACAGTCTTAAAAAAATAAAATCAAGAACCGACGAGAAATAAAGATATTGACATCAAGCAGCAGTCTGGAAAGGGTTACAAAGCAACTTCTTAGGATCTGGGACACAAGCTAATAACAGTGAGTGCAATTATCTACTAACAGAAAGAACTTAAGACAGTGGTGAACCTTCCCAAAAGTGGCCGAGTGGCCAGCCTACCAAAATTCTTTCAAGAATGCATCGAAGACTCATCCAGGAGGTTGCAAAAAAAACCAAACTAACATCAAAAGAACAGCAGGCCTAAAAAAAAATCAGCACTAAGGGCCACTGGGTGTCTTTTTCTGTTAGGGAACCATACTTTGATGAATGAATGGACAACAAGGTCATCAAACTTTGCCTGTGCCATCATAGTCTTTATGGGCCAAAACCTTTTTTTCTCTCAATTGCATTGTCATGGTTAAAGTCAGGTAAGCTAGAGTTGATTACTTTTCTAACTCGGAAAAATTCAGGTTAGATTGAGATTTAATCATAATCATAATAATACATTTTATTTGTGGGCACCTTTCAAGACACTCAAGGTCACCTGACAGAATACAGTGATAAAAATACATACGCACATACAATATAAACAAGCAGCAAATTATCAGGCAACAATATAACAGTATACCGAGACGCTAATTAAAATAAATACAGAAATCACAGTGGTATCATCATCAGACAACATTAGCCAGTCAAAAAAGATGGGTCTTGAGGTGGGATTTGAAAGGGGGGTGACAGTCAGATTCACAGATGGCTTGTAGGACAGAGTTTCAGAGACAAGAAGCAGCATGGCTGAAAGCTCTGGAACAAATAGAGGTAAAGCAAGCAGATGGTGTAATTTGGAGGTTAGAGGAGGAAGATCAGAGAGTACGGGTGGGTACGTATGTCTTAAGGTCAGAGAGGTATGGAGGTGTTAGGTTGCGGAAAGCTTCAATTATGAGGAGAATCTTGACGTCTATGTAGTATTTGATAGGGAGCCGGTAAAGAGGCTGAAGGGCAGGGTTGATGTGTTCAGTGGAAGGGGCTCTAGTAATGATTCATGCAGCTACATTCTGAACCAGTTGGAGTTTAGGGAGAAGCTTGTGGGGAAGGTCAATGAGAAGGGAGTTACAGTAATCAAGGTGGGATGGGCCGAAGGCATTTATCAATATGGTGATGCTGTTGGGTGTGAGAGATGGCTGGAGACAATTGATGTGATGAAGGTGAAAGTATGTAGATGAGTAATGTTTCTGATGTGTGTTTGGAAAGATAGTGTTTTGTTAAGGATGATGCCCAGACTCGTGATATGGGGTGCAGGAGGAAGTGAATAGTTGTCAATGGGAAGTGAGACACTGAGATTTTTCCAAGGTGGATTCGGCACGTATGAGGAGGACCTAAATTTTATTGCTATTAAGAATGAGAAAGAAACAGTTGGAAAGGGAAGATGGTGGAAGGGTGGACTTGTGCTTGGTTGACCGATAGAGCTGGGTGTCTTTTGCATGGCAATGAAAAAGGATATCAAATTTCCTGAAAATATTTCCAAGGGATTGGTGGTAGATGATCAAAAGTAGAGATTGTTAGTGCCAAGTAAGAGCTGGTTTTCCCAACTGCCAATGAATATGATAGAAGAAAATTAAAATAGCACTTTGAATCTTCTCATTTCCATAGAAATACAATGCAAAAAAATGACGGATTAGTAAGGATGGCAGTAGATTTTGACTTCCAGTCGAGCAGATTCACTTTGTTCAATGTTGTGAGCATGCGCAGTAATCATGACACTGCTCCTTTAGCAGACGTTTAATTTCAGTTACTCAACAGTTAAAACAGTGCTGCGAAGAAGCAGTAAAATGAATCAAACAAATAAAGTATGTCAGGTAAAGAAACATCTGACGTGGGCACAAGCGCAGACAACTAATTAAAAGCAGTAATTGGGTTCTGTGGAAGCTGAATATGCTTGTTTGTATAGTAATTAAAAAGCAAAGCAAGAATGAGAAAGTAAATCTAAATTCTGCATTTGACATTTAGGTCTTAGACAACAGAGGCCGGTTTCAACTGTCAGGTCTGTTTTTTTGAGTCCGTCTGGCTCAATTGGTAAATTTCTATATTCGACAAATTGAGTTTATTTTAAAAAAATAATAATAATTATATATATATATATATATATGTGTGTGTGTGTGTGTGTGTGTGTGTTTGTTTTTTTTAATGGCCTGAAGGGCTGCTCAATTAATTTTAAGAAATTGTGTGGTTTTCAGGGCAAAGGACATTAAGAGCCATTTTAAAAATGCAGAACCCTCTCAGTTTTGGAGTGGCAGAATCTGAAGTACACCTGACACACCTTGTGCCTTACTTAACTTGAGGAAAGGAGAGCAAGGGATAATGATAATAATAATAATGCATCAGTTTCATATAGCGCTTTTCTGGGTACTCAAAGACGATTCACAATGGATACATTTTTCATTCACTCACACATTCACGCTCTGATGGTGGTAAACTACGTTTTTGTTGCCACAGCTGCCCTGGGGTAGGCTGATGGAAGCGTGGCTGCCAGTATGCACCTACGGCCCCTCCGACCACCACATCAGTGCTCCTATATTGCATGTTTTGTCGGTGGGGAAAACCGGTGTACCCAGGCCGGATTCGAACCCATGACGTTCTTTTAGTGCTAACCACTGTGCCACCGTGCCGCTCTTTATGTGCTTTTGGAACTCTATTTTCAGGAATGCCAAGCATTTCTTTGGTAGTATCCACACTTTCAAGCTAGACGGAGCCAAAGACGGAGGAATACTCAAAATGGTCAATTTCATAGCAGATTGTGCCTATGTTTAGGTGGCATTATTTTGTTTACCCAGCAAGATCGAGATCTGAAATTTTCTGGATACAAAGTATGTTTGGGGTACATTATAGCATTTGTAAAATCTCGATGGTAGTATTTTCAGTGTTGATCATTTTAAACATCAGAAGTTGGAAAAATTCGCCTCCAGGGGGCACTGTACACTGGATGCAAGTACTGGCTATCGCCAGCGAAGTACCAACGAAACTGTTTTTGAATTGTGCTGCACACAGCTAGTTTTCTATGAATATGAAGAGTTTAGCTTGGCACTATGCTGCGTAGATAGCTATCTGACAAAAGGTGGTGCTCTAAAGAACTAATGCTCTTCCGCCCTAAAATTCCATATTCCCAGACATATACCAAAGTTCTGTCTTTTGACATTTATAAACTGCATGCACAGTTATACATAAAATATAAAGTATAAAGCTGGGTTGGTTGTAAATTGGAAAAGAATGTTGGTGGTGATTGTAGCATTATGTCACCATGCAAGACTTTTACCAGTTGTCAGTGCACTGTACAGTTTTGTAGCGTTGGTGAGTTTCAGAAAATAACTAATTCTCTGCATTTTTGCAATACTATAAGAATCGGAGAGCAGGCTTCAGTGTTAATTCTAGGATTTCCCTAGGTTATGGTGCTTGGGTGTGAAAAGTGGTTGCCCTGAAGAGGGGCACAGAGGTCCTAGCAAGCAAGCAGTAGCCTGCCAAGAAAAGGGCAGTTCATTTGTAGTGGTAACTTGCATAACTTCATTCCAAACACCTGCCCATGATCCCTAGCCTACGAGATGCTCACTGGTTGGGAGGGTGGGGTTTCTTTTACAGATTTCCCATTTCCATGCGTACCAAGCCATGGGTGTTGACACAACTATTGCGCCATATAAGCTGCAGCCCGCTATTTAATTCAGAGACAGACAAGCTCACTATCAATGGCCTGTAAACAGCCCTGTAGAGACCCAGGATGCAGTGTAGTAGGGCTTGCTTTGGGCTCGACTGGCTCCATGGGCAACATCGACCCGGATCCAATGAAGAAGGCCATGGATGGCTGCTCAAGACCAACACCAAGGAGCACCTCTGATGTGCACCACGAGGTGCCACCAACCCACAATCGAATTCCAAAAATAAATTGAGGGATAGAGCTAGTCACATGCTGTGTTGACATCATTTTGCTTTGGATAACATGAAAAGTATAAAACAGTTTTAACTTTTGTACAAGACATTCTGTCTTCATATACACGGTTGTGTGTCGAAATTTTTTTTTAGAGTTCAAATTATGGACTTTTATTTAATGAAAGGGTACGTATACTGTTGACGCATGTCTGCATACGTACGGTTGTATGCCTTTTACATTAGTTCTTTTATTGGCATTTAAAAATTTTGGACTGGTAATGTTTTATAACATGCTGCATACATGCCAACTCTACCACTTCGGGCAGTAGACTACCACTTTTGGGGCGTTTCATTCTGAAAAAAAAGCAGTAGTCTATCGCCAAAAGTGGTAGAGTTGGCATGTATGGTGCAGTATGTTTCTGACTGCGCTGTACCAGTACTTGGCCCATGTATTGTGCATTTGATAATGTTACAGTCACCACCAGTTTACAACCAAACAAGCTTTATGCCAAAGGGATAACAAATTTTATGTATAACTGTGTATGTGTGTCGTATATTTCAAAAGACAGAACATTGGAATGTGTCTGGGAATATGGAATGTTAGGTCGGTGGAACATTAACTCTTTAGAATGGCACCTTTAGTCAGAAAGCTATCTACCCAGCATAGTACCAAACCAAACTCTTCACTTTCTGAGAAAACTAGCTGTGTATATCACAATTTAAAAAAGATTTCTTCGGTAAATTGCTAGGGATGGCCAGTACTTGCATCCAGCCAAAAGTGCCCCCTGGAGGCTAATTTTTTTCTGATTTGATGTTTAAATTGATCGATACTGAAAATACTTACATTGAGATTTTACTAATGCTGTAATGTACCCCAAAGGGACTATGTATCCAGAGAATTTCAGATCTCTATCTTGCTGGGCAAATAAAATAATGCCGCCTAAACATAGGCACAATCTGCCATGAAATGGTCCATTTTGAGTTTTCCTCCAACTTTGGGTCAGTCTAGCTTGAAAGTGTCGATACGACCAAAAAAATGCTTGGCATTCCTGAAAATAGAGTTCCAAAAGCAAATAAACAGCATTAATCATCATGGAACATATCTGGGTTACTGAGAAAATATCCCGCAAACCTGTACCAAAATCAATTTTGACCATCTTTCCGGCCATCCATTGCACTAACCCAGCAAGATACCAAGGGAATATTAACTGAAAATGATAGTTTTGTTGTGAGTAAACACATAAAGCATTCTCGATTGGTATATGTCTGGGATATTATTTTATTCCTATTCCCATTTTCACTTTTTACCGTGATTTCTCAAATAATTCCGCCTCATTAACATAGTTACCCAGCTTGGCGCTGATGTCTATCCAGACTTAAAGTGTCACAGGTCATGATAAAAGAATAACACATCTGGTACTGTGTACCCTTAAGTCATAATAATTGATGTAAAATATGGTGTGAAAAGCAAAACTGAGCCACTTTAGTGACTTCCAGGTGGCCCCACCGGCAGACTTATTGAGATATGGACCTAAAAATTTGGCTTTTTCTTTGAGACTACCATATCTACCTATCTGCCAAGTTTCATTCAATTCCAGGGGGGCCAACTCCTCAACTACTTCAAAAAGTGCCATTTTCTCACAGAATGGCTCTCAATTAGCAGGCAAGAGTGATGCTGCATCAGTGATGCAGTTCTGAATTAGGCAGAGACATCTTTGCTGTAGTAGTTCAGCCGGAAAGAAGCTCCTGTGGCTCATCCGTACAGATGGGTTGGCAGTGTCAGATATGTATGGGATTGTGGGCATGTCCCTTGTTTTCAAAACCAACTCTGCAAGCTACACCCCATGTGTTTCACCATTTTTTTGTTTGAAATCTTCATTCATTTTCTGAATGACATATGAGGTTTACTCCAACTTTTATTATCATCATTCAGTCCTACTCTCACTCTCATTTATGGACAAGTTAAAATGCCCTCTGACAGTCAAAAATGTTTAATTTTTCAAATGTTTGTCCAACACATTGATTCGCAAACTCCTTAGAGTTTGTTTTTTGTTATTGATACTGATGAAGAAAAACAATGTATTTGCAAGAAGGTAGGATTGTTGGGTGTTGGGTGGCTGAGTGGCCTCACAGCAAACGGACTGTGCATTTGAAGAGTTTGTTTCCAAAATGCAATATATCCATTTTATTCATTTTGAGTACATCAGCCTTTTCTGTGTTGATGCCTATTGCATTTTATAGAAAAAAAAACTTTGACCAAGAAAAAAATACACCTTATAGTATAAATTTATGAGAGGTAATTTTTGCATCATGTGTAAGAAACACAGGGCTATTACTCATTGATATTATCTCAATTTTTGTTATTTTGGCTCCAATTGCGTGTTGGAAGCAAACTCAGGAAAACTTTGGCATTTGGAAATTTCACTTTTTTTAATTGTTTGCGTGTGTTTCCTTCAGGTTCTCCAGTTTTCTTCCGCAGGCCAAAAATACACATGCTAGGCAAACTATTCAGAGATTAATCCTGCATCCCCAAACCCAAGCCCCCCTCCCCGCTCCACACTAAGAATAAGCATGATTGCACATAATGGATGGGTGAACATATTTTAATTTGCCACTAGGAATGAATGGTGACTGAATCCATGTCATTGTGAATGACTTAGAACAATAAGAGGAGTCCTCAGTTGTATATTCGATGTTATACAAATAAAATGATCTATTATTTCATTTCTAAGTGGTCCCCAGTAAATATTGTGACATTACAGCACTTCTGAATCAAAGTATTTAAATATTATCCAAGGAGGACAATCCTATTATGGGAAATGAAAACATAAAACACAACCTTCATGTTAGACCAAAAAAAAAAAAAAAAAGAAAAAGAAAAAAACTTGATAAATGTGCTGAGTTTCTCATTTGCAAAGTAAATGGTGCCTGGCTTTCAAAGGGTCATTTATTTTTTCCTTCTCAGCAATGACATCACATCCATTTCCTTTCTCGGCATTGCGTTGGCTCACTATAGTCACTGAGCATAAATTCAAGCTAGTCATCGGTGCCTCTCTGAGAACCCCCTCTTTTGTCACCCAGTTGCATTCATCTCCCCAGTGAAAGAGAATCTTTTGCTGCATATATCTCATTAGCATCTTTTAAATGTTTACATTATATTTCAGAAGTTGCATTTGTGGTTATTCTAACCTAATTAATGAAACAAGATCTGAACTCTGTGGGAGGCTTGAGTTCTCATTAAGATAACTTGGCTGAAGTTATTGGTAGTCATAAGTTTTCAATTTTCTGAACTGTAGTGAAAGTCCAGCTCATACTTCTAAAAACGTACTGAACAGCATCACTTGCTTCTTCAAGTGAAACTGTGAGGCAACCATTCAATAAAAGGTTGAAGCATTGAAAATGTCTGTCACACCTTTGACAAATGGCCAAAGTCCCAACGTGTTCAGGAGTTATGTCTTAAGATATTATAGATTTCCAGAACTTAGACTTGTCATTTCTCACACCAGCGAGCAGAGCCTCCACAACCTCAGAAATTATGTGAGAAGTTTAAGGTCCTGCCCTAATATTGATTTAACACTTGCCTGACTTCACACAGCAAAAAAAATAACATTTTGATATACTTTTCAAGAATTAATATCTATTGACTGCATACCTCAGCATAAAATATGATTATAAAATTACAACCCGATTCTGAAATAGTTGGGACAAGTGTGAATTGTGAATAAAATCAAAACGCAATGACTTTCAAATCACTCCAGCCAGTATTTTATTCACAATAGAACAGCAATAACATAGCAAATGTTGAAACAGAGAGATTTAGCAATTTATCCACAAAATGAGCTCGTTTCAAATTTGATGGCTGCTGCAATTCTCAAAAAGGTTGGGACAGGGGCCTGTTTACCATGGTGTAGCACCGCCTTTTCTTTTAAACACAGAGTAGAGGCGTCTGGGCATTGAGGAGACATGTTTTTGGAGTTTAGCCATTGAAATTTGTTCCCACTCATGTTTAATACAGACTTCCAGACTTTGGAGGGAGACTTTGGGTCACATTTGATGGATTTTTTGTTTAATTATGCGCCCAATGTTCTCAAACGGTGAAAGATCAGGACTGACTCTTCTACTACGAAGTCATGCTGTTGTAATAGCCGCAGTATGTGGTTTTGCATCGTCCTGCTGAAATACACAAGGTCTTCCCTGGAATAGATGTCACCTGGAGGGGAGCCTATGTTGCTCTAAAACCTTTATATACGGCGCCCTCCATTATTATTGGCACCCCTGGTTAAAATGTGTTCTTCAGTTTCTAACAAATTCAGTTTTTTTTCTAAATAATACAGGACCACAATGAAAAAAAGAGGAAAATCTGACCTTTAATTCAAGTGCATTTATTCAGTGGCGAAAAAAAATCCCAAATTAAGAAATAATTATTTTACATCAAATCATGTGTTCCACAATTATTAGCACCCCTGATGTTAATACTTTGTACAACCCCCTTTTGCCAACAAAACAGCATGTAATCTTCTCCTATAATGTTTCACAAGATGGGAGAATACAGAAAGAGGGATTTTGGACCATTCCTCTTTGTACAATCTCTCTAAATTATCTAGCGACCTGGGTCCTCACCTCTGCACTCTCCTCTTCAGCTCACGCCACAGGTTTTCAGTGGGGTTGAGGTTTGGGTACTGAGATGGCCATGGGAGGAGCTTGATTCTGTGTCTGGTGAACCATTTCTGTGTAAATTTGACCACATGTTTACGGTCATTATCTTGCTGAAAGACCCAGTGACAACCCATCTTCAGCTTTCAGGCAGAGGCCATCTGATTTTGATGTAAAATGTCCAGGTATTTCAAAGCGTTCATGATGCCATGCACCCTAACAAGGTTCCCAGGGCCTCTGGAAGAGAAATAGGGCCACAGCATCATCGATCCTCCCCCATACTTGACAGTGGGCATGAGGAGCTTTTCTGCATTCTCATCTTTTGTATTCCGCCAGACCCACTTAGAGTGTTTGTTGCCAAAAAGCTTGGTCTTGGTCTCATCTGACCAAAGCACACAGTCCCAGTTGAAGTCCCAGTACCGCTTAGTGAACTCCAGAAGTTTGCATTTATGATTGTGAGTGAGAAAAGGTTTTTTTCCGTGCATGCCTCCCAAACAGCTTGTTGGCATGTAGATAGCGCCTGATGGTTGTTTTGGAGACTTTGTGACCCCAAGATGCTACCAATTGTTGCAATTCTTTAACAGTGAGCTTTGGAGAACTTTTTATTTCTCTTACTTTCCTCCTCACTGTGCATGGTGGCAAAATAACCTTGCATCCTCGTCCGGGCTTGTTTACCACTGTTCCAGTTGTTTTAAACTTTTTAATGATTCCTCTGACAGTAGATATGGACAGGTGCAGGCGAGTGGCTATTTGCTCTTTGCCATTGCCTGACTTGTGAAGGTCGACACACATCTGCCTTACTTGAATGATGTGTTCCTTAGTCTTTCCCATGTTGAAGAGTCGATAAGAGAAATGGCTTCTGTGTCACGTCATATTTATACCCCAGGGAAACAGGAAGTGATGAATTACTAATGAAATGTTCCTAGATATTCTGATCAACTTTGTAAACTACTGTAGAAACGACTGAAATATTTCAATTACATTTATTTCCTAGGAATTGTTAGGGGTGTCAATAATTATGGAACAGGTGATTTGATGAAAAAAAATTATTTTTTAGTCAGGGATTTTTTTTCCCCTTAAAATTCATTTGAGTTGAAGGTTACATTTTTCGACAATTTTCAGTGGGAGAGTATGCTTCTGCAGTAAAAATTGAATTCATTTTAAGGCTTTTAAGACATCTTACCATGGGTGCCAATAATTATGGAGGGCGCTGTACCTTTCAGCATTCATGGTGCTTTTTAAAACATGTAAGTGTCCCATACCGTATGCACTAATGCATCCTCAAACCATCAGAGATGCTGGCTTTTGAACTGAACGCTGATAACAGGAGGGATGGTCTTTCTCCTCTTTAGCCCGCAGGGTACGACGCCCATGATTTCCAACAAAAATGTCAATTTTGGACTCGTCTGATCGCAGGACACTTTGCCACTTTGCTGCAGTCCATTTTAAATGAGCCTTGGCTCACAGAACACAGCGGTGCTTCTGGCTCATGCTCAACAATGGCTTCCTTTTTGTATGATACAGTTTTAGTTGGCTTTTGTGGATGGCACGGCGGACTGTGTTTACACAGTGGTTTCTTGAAGTATTCCTGGGCCCATTTAGTAATGTCAATGACATTATCGTGCCGGTGAGTGATGCAGTGGCGCCTGAGGGCCCGAAGATCAAGGGCATCCAGTAAGGGTTTTCGGCCTTGTCCCTTATGCACAGAGATTTTTCTTGTTTCTCTGAATCTTTTCATGATTTAATGCACTGTCGACGATTATACCTTCAAAGCCTCGCAATTTAACGTTGAGGAACATTGTTTTTATTGTATTCCACAATTTTTTTAATGCAAACCTTCACAGGTTGGTGAGCTTCTGGCCATCTTTACTTCTGAGAAACTTGGCCTCCCTCATGCATCCCTTTCATAGCCAATCATGTTGCACACCTGATGCCAGTTAATGTAATTACTCGCTAATTTCAGACGATTCTCTTATATATTACTTGCTTTTCCAGCCCTTTTTTGCCTGTGTCCCAACTTTTTTGAGGCCTGTTGCAGCCAGAAAATTTAAAATTAGCTCATTTTGTAGATAAAAATGTAAAATGTCTCAGTTTCAACATTTGAAATGTGATCTTTGTTCTATTATAAATGACATATTAGTTTGTGATCTGAAAGTCATTGCATTTTGATTTTATTCACAATTTACACTTAGTCCCACCTATTTCGGAATTGCAGTTGTAGTTGAGAAGCAAAAAAAAGAGCCTAGGCTCAAACCTACTCATCATATAGTGACGCTACCTGACCAAGCATCAATATTAGACAAAAAAGGAGGCTTTTGGCGTCCTCATTTGATGGAAGTTTATAACGAACCTTTCACGCCTAACCCCTGACCTTTAGCCCAAACCCCAATCTGAAAGGTCAAAAAAGGACACCAAAAGCCTCCTTTTTTTGTCATGTATTGACGCTTGGTCAGGTAACATCACTTTTTGACAAGTAAGAATAAGTATAGGTTGTTTAAAAAGATCATACTTTGTGCACATACTCTCAAGAAGTCTCTGCTTACACTATCTCTGAGTTGAATTTTATTGTTGAAACAGGGTTAGTATGGCCAAATAAACTCTGAATGATCTTAAACAATCATGACTTTCCCTCCTGTCCTCTCCGTGTTTTATTTTATTTTTTAATAAGCTACGTAAAACTGTAAGACTGTCCTCTCTTCTCACTGTGACTTAGTGTCTATACTTTACTCTGTTTGCCTGTCATTCGAAATGTGTATTGTAAAGACCTCTGTGTCTTTGATCCTGTGAAAGTGTATCCTCCAACACGGATCTCATTAACCTGCCCTACTCTTTTAAATTACACTGAGCCATCTCAGCTCATGTTTGCATGTCTGGCCATTTTAATCACCTGGACAGGGCACAGTGTGCCTGTTGGTTGAGGCTATTAAACTCCAGACAAGAGGGAGGAGGACTCCTCACACCTCCACTTTATTTTTGGACTGTTACAGGAAAACAGCATAAATCATCCAGGTGCCGGTGAGATGAGCGCAGAATTTTAGCTAAGGACAGGTGAGTATGTTCGTATGACCATATGAGCACGGTCCTCTTAATGAACAGAACCAGTTGGCTGTGTTTTATTACAATTCTTGGGTCTGGATTACACAGCACTCGAGTTAGTCCATGAATGGGGTCACTTCAGTAAATGTTTAGTGCAAGTTGCATTTCTGAGGCAATACAAATCATTTAGCAGACCCAATTGTTGACCAAGACCCAGATATATTTCTCACAATTGTTTGGAGGTTCTGGGCACTCGAGCCCAGGGACTGGAAAGTCCCTCTCCTCTTCAGACCACACGACACAGCGTCCGTGGTTCACAAAAGGAATTTCGAATTTTGATTCATCTGACTGCAGAACAGTTTTCCATTCTGCCTCAGTCCATTGTAAATGATTAGTACCACATACTTTGTCATTCTTTTGTTGCCCCTTTCCCAACTCTTTTTTTGATGTGTTACTGCCCACACTGGGTTTAAAGTGCTTGAAAGTCTGAAAAAAAGATACTGAAACAAGACCTATGTCATTTTGTAGGTCTTAGTGACCAGATAAAGAAAATGAAAAAATGTAAAAAAAAATCTTTTGGGAATTTTTGGAGAAAATCCACTTTTTCATCGCACCCAAATTGAAATTTTCAAATTGACGGGGCGCCCTGGTGACTCATCTATCTGGGCGCATGCACCATGGGGTCTGTGTCCTTCCCGCAGCGACCTGGGTTCGATTCCGGCTCAAGTCATTTGCTGCATGTCCTCCCCCATTCTTCTCCACAACTTTCCTGTCTCTCTCTACACTGTGTGGCTATCAAGTGGAGGGAAAATTCCCAAAAAATAATCTTAAAAAAAAAAAATTTCAAATTGAAGTTTAAGGGTTAAAAAACTTCTGTGCTTTGGTGATTTATTTCTGAAAGTCTCCTCTGCAGGGTTGTCGCGCATGCCTGTGTGTGTGTGCCTATGTGTTATTGTGCAGACCCATGTCCAATATCCTGAATTTCCAGTTCAGATAAACAAACCTTTACTTTCTAAAAATGAATTATTCTCCTCAGTTATTTATCAGAGTAGACACCCAGGCTATTTAAACAATTAAAAAGCTGATTCATTACCTTTCATGCATGTGATAAAGTTCTTCATCACAAATCACCATTACAAATTAAAATAGCCTTAATAATGGCTCCAATTTACCATAGCCTTTAAACTGAAAGTGCACCCCCAAAAAAATGCTACTTTATTTAATTTCATTATTTCCAAAAAGAAGACCGCATTGTGATTCCTTTAACTCTGAAGTCAGTACTGTTTCTGAAATTGCCTGAGTGGACTCTTATTTCAGAACTTATTTTCAGTGGCTTTTTGAGCAAACACTTGCATGCACAAAAGCACTGCAAATAATTTCCCTTCTTCCCTCATAGTTGACTTATGTGTTTATACCTCCAAACCAGCCTCAATGCAATACTGTCTTCATTCTCTATCTACAGGAAAAGTGACTCAAATGCCTTCACTCTGGGTCCTTCTCAAATCTCTTGTTTACTCAGGAACAATATGCAGGTCTTATCTTTCACTTTGCCAGGTTTTCACTAAACAAAGAAAAGGGGATAAATGTAAAAGGACAAAGTTCACAATTTCATCATAATTTTAGTTTCCGAAGATAAGGCAACTCCCTGGGCATAACCGATTTTTAACTTCTAAGGAAAACACGTGTTTGATTGGCTTTCAAATTGTACTTTTGTTTTTTTTTTTTCCCCCTGCTGAATAATCCAAGCTGCTCTTGAATTAATTTTTTTTTTGCAGATATTCTCTATTAAACAACAATTAACCCTGAATGCACCTTCCGCTTGGTGTGCAAATTGGAAGATAATGAATTGTAAATTGGTCTTGTGAAATTAAGTGAAAACCTATTAAAAGTTGAGCAGTGAGGGAACTGGTTTTAATGCCTAAAGAATCCAGTGCCTGGGGTGGTGCATGGAAAATAAACAAATGGATGGTGTGCTGGAAAGGGTGGGGCCAAAGATAGAGTCTGTTCCGGCCAAAAGTAGAATGACCATTTAATGGATTAAAAACCCTCATGCAAAACACACTCACCCACAAGTGAACAAACATTCACATACACATACTCACTCAAACACTTACACTCATGCACACAATGACATACACTTACGGGTACTCACACACACACACGCACACGGACACGCACACGGACACACACACACACACATGTGCGCTCCCCTTCAAATAGGGGTGATTGAGTATATAATCAGGCCTACACTCTGAAGAACTCCGCAGTTTTCTTGGAAGAATTACTTCAATTTGCCTTCTGATGACATTTCTCTAAGTAGATTCTATCACCCCCCCCCCCTTCAAAAAGGGGACCAGAAGTTGACAAAGCAGGCCATGCATTATATTCAGAAAAGGTATTGTGATGCTGCCCTGTGATGACTCTTTTAAATCAACACAATGCACCAAGAAACTGATGCAAGCTCCAACTCAGTTTACATATTAAAGAAAAAGTAAAAAAAAAAAAACACAATTTTTTTCATCAGCTTTTGTCCTCGACTCAATTTTGCTGCACAAGTTTTATTAGTATTATTTTTTCATACTTGAAAGAAGTCACCACACAAAGAAAAATGACTCTTGGATTTAATTGAGTCTGGGTTAAGCACAAATATTGATTGAATCAAAGTCGAAATGAGAAAAAAGTCACATAAAAAAAGATATTACCCTTGCTAGGAATCTTCAAAATCAATTCATTTTATAGCCTGCACCTCATAAGAGCAGTGTTAATGCATGAACATTGTCTCATATAATACATACAAATTATTGAAATAAAACTGATTTATGAAAGTTTATATAAATAAGGAAACAAGGCGCCTAAATAATGTAGGACATATGAAATAAAATTCAGAGATTTTAATAGTGTAAAGTAGCCCAATAAAATCCCTAGAAAAATGAATACTTTGAAGCATTTTATTAGTTCTAAGGTCCAATTTAAAGGTTCAATTTTGCTTTAACAATGTATCTTATGCTGAGGTTGTGCCCCATAGAACATAAATGGATAGAAAGGTCCTTCCACTTTTTTCCTTGGTAATTTGGCCAGTGCAGCATAAAATGGCAATTCAGTTGACCTTAAAGCAGAACTATAAAATTTTGCTTCATATATTTTTGTGCCTTGTGTGACTATAGCAGTGATTGGCACTGTAAGGGTTAATCCAGCATAAATTCAGATTAAACTTGGTTATTTTATTACTAACTTTGGTTCTAACTTTTGAAGTAATTATGTGGGGGTTTACATTTTTAAGGGCTTTTAAAAGTTTTATTCATGACAGAACAGTAGAGATGAACAATAGAGATGCGGGAAGAATAGGAGTATATAGAAGATAGAGCCATGCAATAAAGGTCAGAGTCTGGATTTGAACCTCTGACATGGCGGATGATAACGAGCATGTGGATAGTGCTGCACCGGGCTGCTCCACTTAGACACCCCTGGGGTATACGTTTATTGGAGGGATCCAAACAGTTGAACAGAAGTCACTTTCTGAGCCTTGAAACAAACAGCAGACACAATTAATAGATAGATAAAAAATGAAACTGATATAGTGCTGGAGTAATTAAATCTCAGGCTCATTTATCCATCAAGGCATCTCTCATCTGCAGGACGGGAATGCTAATTAAATTAAATTAATTTGATCATGGCTTGGATCGCTACAATAAACCCAGTGCTCATGACCACGCAGGTTCTGCCCCCAACCCACCCACGCACACACCCACTCACTCACTCCCCAATCTCATTTTATGTATTTTCGAATATTTTTTTGTACCCCCCACCTTTCCATCCCCCAGCCATGCTGACAGAACACTGATGGATCTGTAGTAAATGCTGCCATCTTCTGGGCCCCAGTTGTCCCTCAAGCTGGCAAACAGAAAGATGTTCCATGGAGGGAGTTCTCAGACGGGTGAAGGGACACAGGCTTTTTATTGGTGGGTTAGTGATCAAGTCTAACATGGAAATTCGTCATTTCTTTCCTCTAGATTTGAACATATTTTTAAGCCTTGCCATTGTGTGAGATGAGAGACGTATAGCAGAGTTGGACAGGCCCCATGGTATGCGCAACATTATTAATCAGGCCTTCTTCATGTAGATTGGGCCGTGTTGATTAATTAGCAGTAAGACCAGCATGATGGGAATTCAGAGGTCTTTGGCTTGTAGTGGTTGTTCTCTTGAAGTTGATATTTAAAGTTATGAGCCTTCTATTCTACAACAGCGTACCAGACACTGCAGGCATATCTGGCAGTGGCTCTAAGAGCAATGAAAGTGCATGAGAGAATGTGCCACCAGGGAGTGTAAAGGCCAGACCATCTTGGATACTTTGACATTTATTACGTTCCCAAGCAATCCAGTCTGGTTCTAGTTAAAATGTGTGCAAGGCATATGAATAAAAGACCGCGTCAAAAAATAATGAGTTAAGTTCTGCAGTTTTTTTTTCTTTTTTTCTCTGAGAATTCACCTTGTTTAACTCTTGGTTGCTTTTTTGCAAAATACCTCTATATTTAGTCTGCTCTCAGATAATGGTTGTGTGAGGATCTCAAATCAAACCACCCAATGAACACAAATTATTGGACAGATATTGCATTTGTCTGGGGAAATTAAATTGCTTTCAACATGTCTCCAATATTAGAAGAATACGTCTGAGTGATCCAGTCAAATGACCCGCACAGCGTTGTTGAACTCCTTCAGTTGCTTTTAATGTCATACAAATATACAGGCCACTCAGCAGAAACCAATGATAGCTTTTCATTTCTTTACCTGAACAGAAACGGCAGATTTGAGGTTAATTGGCATAAGATAGTTGTATAATTACCCAGTTATGAGCTTAAAACTAGACTTTTACGGATCTTTGAATAGATCTGACCTAGGGTCTGGTCCTATGTACTTTTTTTTTTTTAAAATATTTGAAAATATTAATATGTTTTTAATTGAGGGATTGAACAAGCAATTTTGCTTTTGAGAAGTGAAAAAAATCTGTCACCATTCGTCTTTTTGCCAGCTTCTGACACTGGCATGATAAAGCTCTAAAATATTTGAATTTACCATTTCAACGTTGAAATCAAACTTTTTTGTCTGAGAATATAAAACTGACAAATGATGGCTTCCAACCGTCCAGCTTACCGGTCTACTAAGACCCGGACTGCACTTTGCCCCATTATTCAATTATCACCTGCACCTGTTGTTCATTTCCACTGTGCGGTAGTGGTGTGCTATTTAAGACCAAGCTTGGAACTGAGTCACTGAGTCTCGTTCACTACATGCCTGTGCTGTATACTTAGTCTTGTACAGATGTATTTTCTGCATGTCATGGGTATTATTCTCAAAATCTAACTAAGTGCTGTTTATTGTTTTGAAAACCAGCACTTTATTTTTGGGAACCTTGCTTCCTCTTGCTTTCCTATTTGTAATACATTGTTACTGTAGCTAAAGCCCTGAGTCCAAATAACTAATAGTATTTAGGAGCCTTGTTTCCCTTTTGTTTGATGTTGTAACGTTTGTGCAGTAGGCTTAACAAATTCAACCAAGTCCATCCAGTCCATAATTTCCTTCCTCCGTGCATCTTTTTCGTCGTGGTTCTGGAAGTTTGTGCATGTGTGTGGTACTTTTCTTTGTGGCTCTCATCCCAGGATGATATCGTTTCCTGGGCAGTTGAATTCTTTACCCAGCTGGCTGAGCTGGGGCGGTGCTTCACCAGAATCTATATAAGCAGGAGGTCCGGCACGCCTCCTTTGCTTGAGTGTCTGTGTTTAACTACGTCCTATAGCTGAAGAAATCTTTAGTCAGGTTTAGAAAGACTTTCTATTGTCTAATTTTTGTAGTTTCTTCTCCCTTTTCCTTTCTCGCTTTGCCTCCGCTGTTTGGATGATTCAACGTCCTTTAGAGGCGCAAATTCTTGCGTTTTGATCTGTGTTGTTCTCTGTGTTTGTTCTGTTTACTGACGTTCTCTCTTTTCGCTGCTCCTGGCCTCCTACAGTACTGGCAATTACAGAACACTCTTGACAGACATGTAGTCGCCAGCAGTGGATACGCCAGGGCAGGGATGGGCAACGAGGGCCGTATCTGCCGCTAGTTTTCACACCAACCTCTGGCCTTTAAAGTGAATCAGTAAAAATGTCAGCTAATTCATCTATTATAAGGTCCTCCTATATAGATTGCAAAGAATCTATATGCGAAATAACAAAGGAAAAAAAGGTTTCTGCTGTATGCAGATTTAGTCAAATCTGAGTTCAATTACTTTTTTCAATTCCAATTAAAGTAAATGTAATCAGTTACTTTTTTAATTGTAATTAAATTTTCATTTACTTTTTTGATTGTAAATTGTAATTGTAATTGAACACTCTGTCCAGAAAGTACTTAATTAATGTACAATTACAATCAATTGTACCCAACCCTGGCCGGTACAAGGTCAACTTTCACCAGGCACTTGAAGAGGAAACATGCCGAGAGGTAAGCTAACATAGATTGGTTCTGCTCTTAAACTCTGTGAGGAAAAAAACTCCCAAACATCTCAAGACCAAACAGCTTGTACATACTTGGTATATTATCGTAAAAATGTTGTACATGCACGGTATAATCTGTTCAGGACTCGAAATTTAAGTTGTTTGCAAGCATCTGGTGACTAACCCAGGTTAACTGGAGTTAATCTCGCTAGCTCTAGCTGAGTTAATGGTCATAGGTAAGGTCAGTTATCATGAGCATTATATTAAGTAAATTTCCGAGCAAATTCACTGGATGAAGCATATTGCTACTCAGTCATTGTATTGGGGAGCTTGTGCTGTTTTACCAATGAATGGCTTTGAAGTTTTGAGTATAGCTATGTATGCAGGGTAACTACTGAGGGGCTTGTAAATGTCTTGGTGTCATGTTGAGTGTTTCTGAACTTTTGTGTCTTCAATGGCTTTATCCGAAGCCATCAGATGAAAATGGCTAAAAACGGCAGGTGGTCAACTGTTGGTGGTTACCCCCCACCTTTGCCCAGTTTGTCATCCTTATCGCCGATATCAGTCTTGCCGAGTAATATTAGCTAAATAAGGCAGGTTATTCACTGGTTTCAGAAGATCCCAAAATTCATGCAAGGGAACTTTCCGAATAGGTCATCTGTTTTCCAGCGTCGTGAAGTTGGCACCCCATATGATGAAAATCTGAAAGACACCCATTACATTTGTTTCTGCTTCGTTTGTGCACGTTTGCGCACAAGTGTTTCCTGTCTCCGGGACGATGACAACGGATTTTGGACTGTGTAACCATACCAATCCCTAACAGGAAAAAATTTTTAATGCCTTTAGTGTCTCAATCCTCTGAAAGAGCAATAATAGCTGTTATGCAGCTGCTACGTGCGATTACTTTCACCCAAACACTGCTCATATTTACAGTTAAGTGACACACTTGTTTGGTCTTGGTCTCGGTCTCTTTCTGCTCTGGTCTCGGTCTCAAAATGGTCTGTCTTGGTCTCGGTCTTGCTACGCTTTGGTCTTGGTAGAGTCTTGGTCTCGGCTAAGGCGGTCTTGACTACACCACTAATATATATATAGATGTGTGTGTGTGTGTTTGTTCTTATACTGGATGATGCTTGGACATTGGTTTAGTTCCACATACAAACTGTTCCAGAGGCTTATTCCATTGACTGTGATACAAAATCTTTTCTTTGTGGTTTGAAATGTGCAAATCTTGAGATGCAAAGGTTCCCTTAAATTATATTCCCCCTGTCTTTCATAGAACATGTTCTGTAAGTTACCAAGTAATAAATTGTTCCTTGCTTTGTATAAAATTTGAGCCGTTTGAGATTCTACAATGTCGTAGAATTTCATGCTCTAGAACTTTGCAAATAATGGGTTGGTGTGCAGCTGAACTGTGTATGAAGCACAACCATTACATTTCATACTTAATTGCTAATTAGTTTTGGCAAGTGTTACCTGACAGATAGTAGCAGAATTAGCATTCATAAGTTGCTCATTAATTTTCAAGTTCTTGAAAGGAATTGATCCTTTTTCACTGAGGTTGCAATAAATAGAAAATACAACCAATACATCACTAGTTTAACAAGTTATGATTAATGAGGTCATTGCGAGTTACGTAGGTGGACACACCTACGTAGCTTTGTGGCCAAAACTGGTAGTGCAGTTACATTAAAAATAGTGTAGAGCGCAGTATCCCCTCCTCCTCTCCCCAAGACGAGAGGTTGCCAGCTAGGTTGCCGGATCCAGCAAGAACGTTTACTACACAGAGCTACCATGGCTACGTTTCAATATCACCAATGATTTAAGCTATGTTTCCATTAATACGGCTGAATTCAGGCGCTGGTGCAGTTTAGTTCAGAAAAGATCGAGACTAATGACTTATTAACTTTATCAATGGTCATATTGATCAACTTGCTCATCACTCCTCTGAATGGATAGCCCAGTCCATACTGTAAAATGCATAAAAAGTGAATAAGGACTCATTTGACCGATGCACTGTCTCATATTCATTTCATATTGCCATAAAGGCTGTGCTAATCTTGGAACAGTTTGCACAGCGTCTCAGCATAAAGCCAGAGAAACGGACTAAGGCATTGCTAATGTTAGCAATGAAGAGCCACGGTTTTTATTTCTCAAACAATTTGTTACCTAGTCAATTCGATGACCTACCTGCATACGCACTATCGTACCATGAACGAACATACATAACGTTATTCAACTGCAGAGAATATTTTTTTTAAATTTCCAAGCTTATATTATATAGAATTAAGTAAACCAAACTTGAATCTTACCTTCCCAGGAGAAAATTTGCACCTTCAGCGTCGGTCTTCAAACTCTTCTCTGCTTTCAGCCGTCTCCATCTTTCAAAGCCATGTCCTATACAGATCCTTGTTTTGTTTCTGACTTTGTCCCGACATATTTCGGAATCATAATGAGGCCTTATAGGTTTAGTAACGTCAGACAATTGTGCTCCGAAATGCAGGTAGCTGCAGCTCAGTGGTACCTGGCAACCTGGATGCCGAAATGCTACTGACTTCATGATTGGGAGATAGTTGGAGGGCGGCACAACAGGCCATAACACAAAATGACGACATAAACATTAGTTGTGGGCTGCAATTTGGCTTTTGTAATGAGAATATTCTGGCTGGACTACTGTTGTCAGTGATATAAGTATTTGAAATTAACATCATTCCTTAATGTCTGGTGATATATCTTGGCCATTTCATCATTAATCGGCATATTGCTCCTTAAAATTAAGAAGAATTGACCGTGGAAAGCCATACAAACCAACAAAACATTCAGTTCTTTGTTCAGAGCACTTCGAGAAAAGCTGCTTCACGTACCAGAAGTAAGTCCACAGTTTTGTTGCAATGAAAACTGGTTTTAAAGTAGAGATTTAAAGAAATTAGTGGAAAATATATAGCCAATACAAATATTAACCTTAAGCCTGAACCTCCCAGCAACGGGGGCAAAAAATTTGCATAATAAATAGCCTACAGCGTGTTTCCTAATAACAACCTCATCATGCGGCATAAACTGGGCGAAAAGATCGTGATGGCTGTTTTTACCTAAACCGAACACAATTCAAGTAGGCTACCTAGCAAGGAAATAATTTTTTTTCTACAAATAAATAATTATTAATCAATGCATTCCCATCCCATCAAAGCCATCTTCCTGAGTTACTTCAGGGATCACGTGACTTATACTACGGTATCTGCATCCAGTGCAATGCCTCCATTTTGGATATAAAGTTATTTTTATTGTTTTAAATAAGTTTGCACATTTGATGACAGAGACCCACTTTTACTAAACTCGGGGTAGAACAGTAGCCTGGTGGTGGGCTGTTTGAGTGGTGGTTCAAGCCTCAGTGGAGCTTGGGATTCTGACTTGCCTCTGGAGAGATGAACTCAGGAAGAAGTTTACCGTTGGGCCCTCTAGCAAGACCAAAAATCAAAACAGCTCTTTCTATCATTCCGCGCAAGCAATTGTTCTAAGTGGCATTTCTGTCTGGATGTCCTTGAAAAAGAGGACCATTCTCAATCCAACTTCCCTGGTTAAAAAAAAAAAAAAAAAAAAAAATTAAATTACTCTTGTCTACTAACAATTCACTGTACAATTCCCATGCTTGAGTAATAGTTTTTTTTTTTTCCCCCAGACAGGACGCTTACTTTCAGATTTAAACATTTACTATGGAATGAAATGCATTTGATTCAGGTGATGATTCTGCTTGAGTGATGCTCTGAAACAACCCAAGCAAGCACAGACGGTCCCTGACAAACCCCCAAATGTAGCTCGAGATTCTTTATATTTCGGTTTTACACAAAATGAACAGACGCTGCTCAGGATAATCAGTGTTCTTCATGAAGGAAGAGGCTAGGGAGGTGGGGGAAAGGAGAATGTAGATCTTTAATAGGCCAGAGCAGGAGAGGTGCAGAGGACACAGAGCTGGAGAAATGAGCAAACGCTGCCTCGGTTATGAAAGCTCGCGAATGAGTGGGAGATGCTTTAGTCAAGAATGACTGGACCAAGAGGGGATTGTAACTGCAACTTACTTCTGTGCATGAACTCATGCTAAAGCTCCATTAATGATGAGACAATTGCGCTGACATATAAAAAAATACCATTTCTGCCTAAAAATGTGCCAAACTGAATAGCTTCCCTTGCAATACCTCAATGCCATTCGTATGCATAAATAATACAAGGTCTCATAGAGAGATGTTCAGTGCTGTCTTATGAGAAGAGCCCACACTGAGTTTATACAGCTCTGAAAAGAATAATTGGAAGGCCTGGATGCTCAACTCCCAAGAAGGCAAGTACATTAGAGTCTTATATTTGAGATGCAAACACCTCAGCTGGCAACTTGATTGAACAGTACCTGCCAAACATCAGCATTGGCAGCACTGAAGAGACCACTCTGGGATGCTAGCAAAATTTATGAGAAAAGACCATTAGTAGAACTGGCAAACAAAAAGGAGGTGTGATGCCGTATGTTTGTGTACTTTAGTAATGGCTGGTGAAAATTGGGATTTGCATCAAAACATAATTTAGAAACTATTATTTCAAACAGTAAAAACAATATAATGACCTTACTGGCTTTATTTTTCATCAGTGGAGTGCAACCTTGGTGAAAAAAATGTTTCAAAAACATTTACACTTCTCTTGAACTTTTAAACACTTTATCAGAGCTGTATCTGCGACTGAAAAATATATTTTTAAAGTGCTGATTATCAATGTTGGGGACCTCTCAAGCATTGTGATGTCCAAAACATCACAGATTGCGTAATGTGTGTTTGTTTAATTGAATGCACTTTTGAAGATGTGAATAAATTGTCAATAGTTTGGTGTGTCTTTACCATTCAATGAACGTCTGCATCAAGATGCAGACTGCTTCCTTTTGCCAGTTCACTGTACTCCCATAGCGTATGCTCAATGACTTGTGAACTGAGTTCATGGAGGGTGCTCTGTCCCTGGGGATACTTTAAAACCAGAGCATGTGCTATGAGGCTTTTATTGGCTTCAGTATGCATGCACTAGGTCTGTGGAAAGGGATACTAGGAATTTAAGTCTGGACATCCTCCCAAGTACAAAAATGCAGAAGATTGGTAAGAGAATCTGTGGGAGTCTTCATATTTCACTAAGGCTTTCAGCATGTAATTTTACTTTTACTCTTTTATTTAGTGTTGTATGAATCAACAGCTGCGATGCATATTTTAACTGATTACATTGTTTGTATCCTTGCTCATGTTTGCTACTGTTCAATGCCTGTTTTCATTATGACGATTTGTCATCTCATTTTTATTTCACTGATTTCATTGTAAAAAGCACTTACACATGATGCTTCATATATAAAAATACACAACTTCAGTTGTGGCCACTACAGTCCAAAACAGAATATCAACTACGAAAATGGCAACAGCTATACGTCACTGCTAAATATAGGTTCTTGATACAAGTTGCAGCGTACTGTCAGGTCAAATTATGATTGGAGTTTTGTCATGCTCAGTACAGAGCAGTACTTTATGTAATGTACATATATTTTATATTAAATATATTGCTTGGTTTAATAAATTCTTCACAAGAAATGTAAGCATGTTCTTTCATGGAAACATGTTAGCCAATCAGGTGAAATGTATGTTCTGTGGTGTTTGAAGTTATGCTGCTATCCAGGAACTTTTTATGGGTGTAATCCAAGATCAGCCCATTGTTAATTCAAGTTTGTCCAAGTTTGTTTATTTTCAATTCTCTTAATAATAGTGCATCAGTTTTATATAGCGCTTTTCTGGGCACTGAAAGACACTCTACAATGGATACATTATTCATTCACACTCTGATGGTGGTAAACTTTTGTAGCCACAGCTGCCCTGGGGCAGGCTGACAGAAGTGTGGCTGCCAGTATGCATCTAAGGCCCCTCCGACCACCACCGAACATTCGCACGCAGCCATACAGGAGTGTTCCTATATTGCATGTTTTTGTGGGTGGGGAAACCAGAGTATCCGGAGGAAACCCACACAAACCCAGGGAAAACATGCAAACTCCACACAGAAAAGCTCCAGGCCAGATTCAAACCCACAATCTTCTTGCTGTGAGGCAGTAGTGCTAACCACTGTGCCACCCTTCTTAAAGTAGACATGTATTTGAGTGACAATTTGCTAATGTGTTATTTTGTGTACCTTGTGTTTTCTCATGCCGAAAGATTAAATATAAAAAAAGTTGTGCTTTTTCACTTTTTCGTCACTTAATGATATCCAGAGAGATAAAATAAACAAGGAGATGCCAGAGTCTGACTACATTACAATCTGTGACAGATATCAAACAGGGATGTGGTGTTTTTTTTACACATACAGTAGATTTGTGACAAACTGTGCAGTGCTATTTTGCACCCCCCTGATGCCACCATAATCATAGGCATTCCATTGCCAATTGATAGCTGCTTAACTAAGCTTCATATTTCTCAATACAACCTACGTGAGACTCCCCTAATAGAATTTTTTTTTAACAGGAGTTTCTCAATTGCTAGCATGCGTAAAGTGTGTCCGTCAACAAGCTCATGGTTGGGGTTAATTTTCACGTCCTTTTATATAGGTTTGCGATGAGAAGCAATAATGGGAAATATGAGCCTTACCAGGTTTTTCATTCAAGGCTTTAGAATAAACAAAGTAAATGAAAATCAAATTTGCTGATGGAGTTTCTGTCAAACACTTACGCACAATAAAACCTGATCAAATACCCAATTAGAATATAAATAAGAAACGCTCCACGTCACGGAAATCCGGGGACATGTGTAATACATCATCACGTCATGTACTTCTTCATGGCTGGTTTTGTAATGGCGGATGAATCACTGCTGTTCGCGGTCTGTCAAAGTTTGATTAAAGTTTTCGCACGTGACAAATATGTTGTTGCAGCTGTTTACAAAGACTGTCTGAGAACTGAAGCGTGTGATTAGATACGTTTTTATGGCCAAATATGCCCTGAATTTCCAGATTTGATCGAATGTTTCAGGCCACATTTCCGTGATCAGCTGAAAAGAATCAACAAGCTTGAAATTTTGACGGATTCTCAGCTCATGTTCATCGAATTTGATGGAAATTCTTCACGTTCGTTGCAGCCTTTGTTGACAAGTTGAGATTGGCATCAGAATGTAAAGTCCTGATGATTTTGGGGAATATTTTGTGGCAATGGATCGGCCACTAAAGTTTGTTGATAAACACTGCGAATTTTCAATGCAGTCACCTGTGTGTGCACTCCAGAGGTGAAGGGTAACAAAGTAAATGTACTTCATTACAAGTACTTTTTTGTTTTTTTGAGGATTTTTGCTTTACTTGAGTTTTTTTTTTAACCGGGACTACTACATTTAAAAAATAAAAAGTATACTTTTATTACCTCCGCCAAGGAAGTTATGTTTTTGCCTGGGTTTATTTGTTTGTCTGTCTATTAGTTTGTCTGTTGGTTTCCAAAATAACTCAAAAAGTTACGGACAGATTTTGATTTAATTTTCAGAGAAGGTGGGTATTAAGTCAAGGAACTGGTGATTAAATTTTGGCATATCTAGGCCAAAGAACTGCAGAGATATCCGCTAAAGTTCAAGATTTCAAATCTTTCCAATGGGCCAGAGTTCCAATCGCCGTGCTTTTGGCTTTTGCTGCCCTCTGGCGGAGGTCTGCGCACTCTGAGTGCTTTTCTAGTTTAGTTACTTCGACACTGACCACTTCATTACTTGTTACAAATATTAATGTAATTCATCATTTAAGGTTTATCTGGATTTTGGCCTGTTCGAGAAGCGCAACGGTGCTCGGCAGGGTATCTTAACCACTTTGAGCAGATGTGTCTGCCAGCTGACATGGAGCTGCAAATTTATGCATGCAGAACAATATTTTATCATGAGATGGCAAACCTGGACCAGAAGTTACATGTTTTAATGCTAAATTTGATCAAATAAAATGATTCAACTGTTCATAGTAAATAATCACTATTTTCTGTTAATTTCATGTACGTGAATTTGCTTTAAAATATGGTCTGTGAGTGCTATGTCACTATATTAATAGTATCAATGTCAAGTCAAATTAGAGATTAAGATGAACAAAACCAAGGCCATCCACAATTTTCATGGATTTCAGCTAATGTGAGGCCTGGACATATAATCCAGATAACAAACAAGTGAATTTCAGCGTAAAAGCCTTTCTTGAAAATCCGTGATTCTATTTTTTTTTTTTTTTTACTATGATTCTTTGTTCCAACCATTCTTTCTGTGATTTGGTATCATGGCAAGTGTTGTGCCTTCCAGATGCAGTTTCCTTTTTGTGCATTAGCACTACTAGTGGTCAGTCTGCTACTGAAGATGATGATGTAATCAGAAAGTAAAAAGCACATGTCTAGTTGGAATGCAAATGTCAGCAGATGAACAAATTGCCAATAAATTTTCTGCCATCCTTTGATTTAGCCCATCGAAAGCATTGCTAGTAAGTCTACTTTTGGTGCTTAAAAGGTAATTTGTTGGAATTAATTACTATAAGTTGTTGAAGGGACATTTTAGTGTTTATTTTATATTTTAGTGGATCCAAGCAGTTAATGCTATTCAATGCAAGTCTATGCAGTGTGTTATATAGGACTATGTTATGCTATGTTTGTATAGCATCTACCAGTTATAGCATTAGGCATTGAATGTATTTGGGCGTAATTGTACAAATCTCAATAATGCTAATGCAAGGCAAACAGATATTGGTTCTTTTATGCATAATACCTGTTCTAAAGAATGTTATGCAATAGATCATCTTCAAACATGTAATAGACAACATTCTGTATCTTTTCAGTTTCACTCTGCGTTCATGTTCACGTGCACGTAAGAGTCTGCATTAAACTTGGAGCTGGAAAGATATATCCTGAATCTCACGTTGCTCATGAAGAGTTTGGCTGGCTGTCTAATTCTGGTTAAGAACGCCATTAGGAGGACAGTACTGTAAGCATAACCCGCTCAATACAGCCTAAAAAAACCTTGGGCGTACTAATTATCTTGGGGTAAAATGCCCAAAAACAACACAAAAAATCTGTCAAAATTATCCAGGTGAACCATGGTTTTTGGTCATTTGAGCAACGATTTTCAGGAGTATGTGAACTTCTTCTATCTTTTGCTGTGGAGTATTACAACAGCTTTCTCTTACCCCAGCGGCATGTCTGAAGGGTTGAATTGAAATTTATGTCCTGTTGTCCCACATTTGTAACACAATAACAAATTGTCACTTATTTATAAATTATATATAAGTATATTTATAATATACAGTCAAGTGATATTTGGTATCTTCCAAAAGGGCATGCAATGCTCCAAATATCAACATATCCACCCAGAGATGATTGTGGAATAGAGTAATCATGAATGCAACCCCCAATATCGGATTTGTACAGCACTGTGAATCAGGCTGAGACGTCACTCGTGGAATCAACTGTGACTCATGGGCTATCGTATGTGTATTTTACATTGCAAGCAAGACGTCGAAATCCACAAAAAATGTCGGAGTTGTTTACAATCCCTGCCTATCTTGGACATTGAATATACATAGGGATATTTTGAGCAGTTAGCAAGCCTAAATCCTGACAATTGTGATACAAGATAACCCCCTACCAGTTCCACCATTCAAGTTTGGGATAAAGTACTCTGGGAATCTTCCAATGTGCATCAAACTTCAGTTATATGTCGATAATCATACAAACTACTGCTTCATTATAGGTTTTAAGGATTTTTTAGTTTCCATGAGGTAAAGTAAGGCAGACTTTTACGACCCAGAACTTCATCAAGGAAAGTTTTACACTTACACTTGTGCATCATCAATTTTTTTAATGCGGAATCTTCAATTCTACCCAAATCTTGAATGCCCAGAACTATGTACACAAGTTTTCTCATACGTCACCCACGTTGCCGTCGTGGGAGAGCGAAGACAGTTTGCGGCTCTCCTCCAAAGCTCGTCAGCCGCTGCTCCTTTTTACACTCATAGCTTGAAACTTTGCCAGCTCAGAACGAGGGCAGAGGGTACCCGAGCATGTGCAAGCCTAGAATTTTCTGACAGGCACCCAGCTGGCAAACAGGAAGCGTTTCAACAACAAACAATATTATATTCCTATAATCCCAAATCAGCAGTCCATCCAAAATTTATTTTCCTGCCGTGTGAAAGCAGTTGCGCACTGCTCTGAGACGGCTACCAGCCACTGCCAACACTGGTGCAACTAGGCTTGAACCTGGGCCACAGTGCTCACTACTGCTCTGCAAAGCAGCGCCTTGACCAGGTGAGCTAACCCAGTAGCCCAACAATAACATACTTTTTCGACGAGCATTAATCTAATCCACAAGAAATATAAAAATGAAACGAGATCAAGAAATGAAAAAATTACGACCGGCAGACGATGTTCGATGCACTCGACTTCCTTACCATTTGTCCCTGTTTCCCACGTATGACTTCATCAAAGAGGGGCTATTTTCGGTCTTTTTTGGGATGTGCAAGAGTTGAAAGGGCGTTCAAAATGCCTCTTTCATTCTCTTCCCTTTTGAGTGAGTGTCTAGAAAGTGTTGTATTCATCACCTCAATGAAATTAGCTTTCCATAGAGATATAATTTGCCTATTTTTAGATTTCTCAATACATGTCTACTTAAACTTGGGATAATTCAAATTTAAGCTATTCAATGAAAACTCTTGCCTTTGCAAAAGCAGCCAGTGCTTCACTGCATTTTTTGAAAGAGTTATCCAGAATGAAATCTTTTTTTTCCTCATTCACCCCTTTTCGCAATTCTAATTTGCTGTTCTTCATGTTCTGTGTACTGCATGACAAGCAGAAAGTATCTGCAGGGACACTGAATGTACCCCATTTCCAACAAGCTGTTGGACCGGCAGGTGCATACACTCGGTATTTGTCTATTTGCTAAATTATTGTTTTTGAAAGCATTGGTTCTGGTGTCAGAAAGAATGGGTGCCAGACATGACTCACAGCGATTATATGAATTTGAATTTTGTGTTTTAAATTTTTGGCCACACTTTTGATGAAGTGTTGCTCATAAAGGCTTTATACAGCATGAATAATTCCTCCAAAAATGAGACATAATGTCTTCATAAATCATGCATAAGCAAATGTCATGTTTTGTAAAGGGTGAAATAATACATCCTTATTGAGCATGTGATGCCAGATGTGACAATGACAATGTCATTAGCTGAAAATGTCGCCCTTTATAGCATTTAGCCACTAGCCTAGTGATATTGTCAGTTATATTACAAAGCATGACATTGGATTATGCATGATATATGAAGACATTTTTTCTCATTTATGAAGGCATTATACATCTTGTAAAAAGCCTTTATGAGCAACACTTCATTTAAAGTGGGACCAAATTTTTTAAGGAAACATTTTAGGTAATACTTAACAGGGCCTGCCGAGAAAAACCTATTCTCTTTCTTCATGAACTCATTTTAGAGAGGAGTGGTTAGTTTAAGATAACTGTGGATTAAATCACAGACTAAGGCTGTGTTCTCACTGCTGTGAAACAACACCAATCTTCAACATTCATCTCTGCCTTGCTGTTATCTAGTTTTCTTGTTCACTTTCTCTCTTCTCAGGGTGATAGTTTAATTGAATGCTGTGACTTTGAAACTTTCAAATGCAAGCTGGCTTGCGAGTGAAGTCAAATGAAAGTTTGTGAAGGTGCACAGTATGACAGCAATATGGTAATTGTCATGGTTTGGTGGCTTTGAGAGCTTTCTTTGCTGCTCTCGTCCGGGACGACATTGTTTTGCTCTCAATCGAATTCTTGGGCTAGCTGGCATTAATTGGGGGCGTCGCCCGGATTCAATTTAAGCCCTAGTTCCGCCTCAATTCCCTTGTTAGAGTGTCAGTGCTTAGCCAGTAAGGTCTCTAATAAGAGAGCTCTTAGGGTTTAGTGGCATATTTGAGGAATATTTCTAGTTAGTAAGGGAATCTTTCTGATCATCCTGTCGAACTCGCTTTGCTTCCTTGCCTCGGACTACATCTAGATCCGTTGGAAGCGCAGTTCTCGCTCTTCTGTTTTGTTTGTTTGTCTCTCTCCCTCCTGCTTGTCATCCTTTATTTTTGGCCACTGCGTTCGGCGTCTCAAACTCACCACCCATCACAGTAATGGGGGAAAATAGTGCTCACTCCAACAACTATTCTAGAATTGAAACTTGGAGAACACCACAGGCTCATGCAATACAAATTACTCAGTAGGTGCCATGGCACCTGGTCTCTCATGACTTACTGAGGCTCAGAAGTCACAGTTTCTGAAAAATGTGATCCAGCTATGATATATGGACTACATCAGTCTAATGCAGCCAGGTGCAGAGGGGTAGATGACTTTTTATAATGAAGAAGATAGTATATTGCAATTTATAGTAAGAGTATCCAAACACCTAATCTGCTTAATTTCTGGTTGGGGTCGTTGAGGGGCTAAAGACAGTCCTAACATCCATTGAGTGAATGGCAGTCTGTGGTCAAATTAAATTCTCTATGAAATGATCCTGATGTTAATGCTTGTGAGAGGAAACCAGAGTACCTGAAGAAAACACACTCCAAAAAGGGAGTAAATGCTAAAGTCACACAGATTGACCCAGGGCAGATTCAAACCCATAACTTTCCTGTGAGGCATCAGTGCAACTCTCCGCATCCCAATGCCACAGCATAATCTGAATGTTCCCTGCATAGACATTTCCAAATTCCAACCAAAGTTAAGAATTTTGCTCCACCCAAATATATGGTTGCGGGTATTTAAAGAAGAGACTGTTTAGCAGTGGCGGTTCGTCGGCTGTAACAGAAGGGAAGCCAAAACCTCGCCCTTCGAAGCTTAATGACTTCAACTTTTCGCAGTTTACTTTTCTTGATCAGCAGTTGCTAATACAAATTGGTAGAAGGAAAGTCAAATTTATTTTCGATAGCTAATGACAACACAAATTATCAATACGTTTTTATAAATTAGTTTGCGAGGCTTCTTTTTCAAGAAGCCACAAGAATCCATTTTCTACAATCTTAATATAGAAGTAAAGAATACGATGTTGCACAGCTTATTGCTTAATGAGCCTCACTGATCAATTTGCTAATATATGCTGTTTCATGAACTACATGAGCGTGGAATTTATAAAGATGTAGGCCAATGATAATTAACGTTTTAATTTATGTGTGAAAGAAAACCCCTCATAATTTTGTGGTGCAATGTATGACAATGCTATCGAAAATGAATTTGACTGTCCTTCTACCATTTCGTATGAGTAACTGCTGATCAAGAAAAGTAAACTGAAAGGTTTAAGTCATTAAGCTCTGAAGGGTGAGGTTTTGGCTTCCCTTTGTCACGGCCGACGAATCGCCACTGCTGTTTAGCCTCAGTCACAACCGGCCGTACTTCCATTCCACGGCATTTCTACAGCAAAAAACGCCAAGCAAATCACGAGCCACGCAGGTTCTTCTCGCAAAATTTTGTGTCCGCAGACTACCCGTAAGCACGTATGATGGATTATGATCATGCACAAAAAACTCCACGATTTCCAGAGAGCAAGTTTCCCTTGCTCCCGACGCGAGGAGCACAAGAGGAACAGGCAGGTCAGACGTGCGTTTTTTTTTCTGGTCGTGGAAATAAAACCGTTTGTCCAAGACGCGCGTCAACTCAAGGTGGACGTTAAGTCGACCACAAGTTTCCCGCGAGTGTGAAATAAGACGGGCGCAGACACAACGTGCGAAATAAATAGAACGTCTGCGCAAGCATGCACGTGCCAAATTGCAAGAGCGGTGCTGCAAACTTATGTCACCCTCAAGGACAGCACGGCAAGATTACGGCATTCTTACTCCCGCTTTGAGTTCACTGCTACTTTTTATCCCACTGGTATGGAATACCGTGGGATATAGTCATCGCCCTGTCCGTCTGTCCGTCCGTAATCATTCTCATTTCCAGAGCAGAACTCAAAAACTATATCACTTACAAACTTCAAATTTGCTATGGAACTTCCTCTTATAGTGTAGTTGTGCCTTTTGGGGGTTTCAGTTCCATGCTGCCCATAACTTTGGAAATTTCCACCAAAAACAGCCCTAAAATTGCACTTTGTCTCGTTTCCGGGACAGAACTAAAAAAACTATGCCATTTACAAACTTCACATTTGCTACGGAACTTACCCTTATGGTGTAGTTCTGCCTTTCGGGGGTTTCAGTTCCATGCTGCCCATAATTTTGGAAATTTTCACCAAAAACAGCCCTAAAATTGGACTTTGTCACCTTTCCGGGACAGAACTCAAAAACTTTGCAACTTAGAAAATTCAAATTTGGTGTGGAATTCAAAAACTCTGCCACTTACAAACTTCATATTTTGTTCGCATGTTATTCTTGTGATCCCATTGTGCCTTTTGGTTATTTTGAAATCTTGGTGCCCAAAATTTATCCGTCCGTCCGTAGTCATTTTCATTTCCAGAGCAGGACTCAAAAAAATATACTACTTACAAACTTCAAATTTGCTATGGAACTTTCTTTTGGTGGAGTTGTGCCTTTTGGGGGTTTCAGTTCCATGCTGCCCATAATTTTGGAAATTTTCACCAAAAACAGCCCTAAAATTGGACTTTGTTTCGTTTCCGGGACAGAACTCAAAAACTATGCCACTTAGAAACTTACCCTCATGCTGTAGTTGTGCCTTTTGGGGCTTTCAGTTCCATTCTGCCCAAAATTTTTCATTTCTTTACCAAAAACAGCCCAAAAATTGGACTTTGTCCCTTTTCTACAGCAGAATCCATAAACTCTGCCACAAATCACAAATTATGTGGAACCGGTGGGATATGTCATCTTCTGATGACTCTTGTTCTTTTTTACCTCTACGACTCTCACCTACGGCAAAAAATGCAGAGAATGCACAATTTAAAAATTTACGCATCCGTTTGAGACTGAGGCTGTAGGTAGTGCTTTGCTTACATGAGGAGGCAAATTTGATCTTTTCTTGTTGACTGTGTGAGAGAGCTGCAGGTATGGCAAATGACTGCAGTTATTCCGAGCAACTTCCCCCAAATGGCTGGTGGGTGTGTCAGAGGATGCTATTTAGTATAATAAATTTTTTAAAAACCATCCTTCTGCAATGAGTAAACTGCTTCAAGTCCTCCTGCTTGCATCCAGAATATATTGCACACTGCACTGTTTATATCTGAGAATGACACTGCACTGATTGAAAAGCTTGTTATTATTCCCCGCCGCGCATTTAGCGCAAAGCGGGGGATATAGCATTGGGCTCAGTCCGTCCGCCCGTCCGTCCGTCCGTCCGTACGGACACATAAAATTGAGGCGGCGGGATATTGCCATGTGAGTGGCAAACACTTGTTTTTCCAAGGTTGAGTAAAGCCGTAGCAATTGCCTTAACTGGCTTACTTCCTTGGATTCCATTAGTGTCAAAGTCTCGCAAGTTTAAAAATGCTTCTACTGTAGGTACAGAACTAATATCTGACAACATTTGCATGTATACTTGTACTTTTGCCTGGTCTGCATTCAGTCCAAACAGCACCGTCAAATATAACTCCAGGCATAAATGCAGCTTTCTTTCTCGTACCTAACTATTTATTGTTGTGCGAGTGCCTTCTTTGATTTGATCTCTTCAGTTCAACTGAGCTGATAGTTTGGCAGCTTTCTACCAAGATTGTTCTATTAATCTTACCATTGTTCTCATCAATTGGACAACTGAAGTTTTAACTTGGATTAAACTTTAAAACAGGTATAAATGCTGAAAAAAATTCATTCATGGGTGAAATTCTGGAACCACTATTACACTAATTCAGTTTTTCAATTCCCTTTTATGACAGTACAGTCCATTGCTTACCCACATTTATTGTTTTGCTTGAGATCTGAGTTTTTATTATCTTTAAGTCAGACTATTTGTAAACTTCAATTTTGGCACATGACCCCTATAAGACTTCATGGGTTGTGTAGCGTCTTGCAAAGCCACATGCTACACAACGTGCCACCCACATTTAAAGCTAGGTCACTTGGAGACAGTTAGTGCAGGGTGAGAGGCACACAGTGCTAATAGTGTTCATTAGCATGACAGTACAGCTTGGTAACCTATTTGTCAGGACCAGACACAGTAGTCAGGTGCAGATAGTTGCACAGTACAGTAGGTTCATTCAATGTTCAAAACAGAGTGAAACAACCTGAGTCCGTAGCCAGGATGGGTGGAATACGGTACTAAGGAAGTCGGAAAAATCAAGGTTGATGCAGTCCAGGCTTAATAAGCCAAAATTGAAGACTGCCAAACAAAAAGGAAGATCATAAAGAGAAGTCAAGGAAGTAGCAAAAGTCAAAAGCAGAAGAAATAACACTCAGGGAAAGGTAAAGCTTATAAATCATGGATCAGATGAAAATCAGAACCAGGAATAAGAAAACTACAAAACACTCAAAAGAAGCTAAGGAAAACGGTGGTAACAAACAAGCAGTATGCTACAAGAACTGCAGGTTTATAAAGGGGAGAAACTAAGCAAGGAGTGAACTGGTAAACTGGTGAGAGAAATCAGTTAATGTGAGAGGCAGGAGTGCAGAGCTGCAAAGCATGACCAGGTTTAAGTCTAGAAACAAGGGAAATAATGGGAGAGAAGTGATAACAGGTGTGTAGGGTTGCAAAGGAGAGAACAAGAGTGTAGGGGCGTTTACACCAACATGAAAAAGTGAGATTTGAAAATCGATTTTTGGATTACGTTGTCAATTTCAATTTTTTTACATGTATCACATAAAAATTTCACTTATCAATTTCTCAATCCCATGATTCAAAGAGGAATGTCAAGATCTGGTATGGTGTTCGATTACGGAGTTCACATACGTGATATACGAACTTTGGCCAGGTCATTTTATCACAAAACTGCAGTACTTTTCTCATAGCCCAGCTCCTCACTTATTTTTGATATTAAATCGCTTTTGCAAAGATTTAATTGGCTGAAAGCATTTAGAAAAAACACAACGCATTGCTCAATACCCCTCGGCCTGGACACGATTTCCTGCCTCAACGTCACAGCGTTAAGGTCAAAGGTCAAATCCGGCAAAAAACCTGACGATGCACATCTATGAGTCATATCGAGTTACCCTACCAAATTCCGTGAAGCTGCGATGATTAGTTGCCGAGTACTGACCCGGGCAATATTTCCAGGCTCAAGGTCACAGCGCTAAGGTCAAAGGTTAAATCCAGCAAAAAAGGTGACTTTGCACATCTATGTCCCACAGTGAGTTACCATACCAAAGTTGGTGAAGCTGCGATAAGTAGTTGCTGAGTACTGGCCCGGACAAAATCATGGATGAACGATGGACGACAAAGATACGCAGGTGACGACAATACCCCTCAGGACCGAAGTTGGACGAGGGGTAAAAAACTGGCAAAAACTATATACCAAGTGTAACGTTAGTTAAATCGGTATGGCTTAGGGCTGTGGCGAGCCAGCTAAAAACCACTCTCATATCTTAGCTATCGTCTCTGTGCTCGCTAGACAGCATGCACGGAGTACCTTTGCATAACACTCATGTAACATTAGTTTGTTAGCTAGCTAGCTACTCAGTCAACTGTGACTTTAAAAACCATGGCTAGTTCAACCACGATTGTCCGTGACACAGGAACTGATTGTGTATTGCAGGGATGGAATCAGCTCAGTACCAACATAACAGGAATTAGCTGTAAGGCATGATCGAGCGGCAAACAAAAAAATTTACTCATCTCATTTAATTAATTTCATATGAGAAACCGACTCGTGTAACATCTTCTATATCTTTAGACTGATCTGAAGAATTCTTTCCAATTTTATGATTAATAGACACACACCTGAGAATATGCTACCATGTCGTTGACTGATACTAGTGGGTTTTTGTTGTCCTCTGCACCTTTTGGACTCCCAGTTTTCCAACATCGGGTGTAATCTGTATGGGAAGGCTCTTTGCTGGCCGCACTAAGCACATAATTTGTCCATTTTATTTTCACTTTGTTCACATGCTTCTTTTTTTGACAGTGCTCCTCAATGTTTTCGCTCCAAGAGAGACAAAAGTTATCAGGTTTGAGCGCAGCATGCTTAGGGCTTTTCTGTTGTGATTCTGCCTGCCTTGCTATGTCCATGTTCTGCCTTGCCATGTTCCTGACCTGTTTGCCATGTTTATATTTGGATCTTTGCAATGTCTGACTGTGCCTTGGATTATGTATTGTGATTTGGTAATTTAGAGTTCATGTATTGTTTTAGTTTTGTTTTTCCATGTTTTACTTTTTACCATAGTTATATTCCGGTCCATGTTTTGCTTTCTACCATGCATTGCACTTTGTCTCCCCCTGTCTGGTCTCTTGTCTTGTCATTACTCACAGCCCCGGTATTGCGTGCCACTCTTCGGGTGATTTAATGGTGTCTGGATTTCAGCCTTCCTTCCAATCTCGTTTACTTCCTTCACCATGTTTTTCTATTTTACTAACCCATACTAACAGTTTGTTATTTTGCTAGAGTTACTAACATAAACTAACATTGTATATAATGCTAAATTACTAACGAGCACTAAGGGATTGTATAGCTGCACTTACTCAATGATTAACAAGCTCTCAGCACTTGCCCTGTTCTAGTTTCCGCCTCTTGTCTTTCCCTAATCTTCTCTGCTGCGTTTCTGTGGATTCTCCACTCCTGCTTGCGCTGTCCTTTCTCTCATTATTTATGCATGTTAGAACTCCCTGACCAGAGCCGTATGTTTGTCTATAGGATTGTCTCGTGATCCCTGTCTCGTTTTGGCTTTTGCCTATTTTATGTGATTAGGTTCTCCCTCTTGTTCCCTCCTCTGTAATTAGTCTCATTTCCAGCACCTGTGTTCTGTGTAGCATGTGATTCCCCTGGAGTGTATATTAGGAGTCTTTTCACTGCACTTCCTTGACAGATCGTTTCTCTCAGTTTGCTTGTGCCACGTGTCTTCCGCCTAGTACTCTAAGTGATTCTTTTCTGACTGGACCGTCCCTGTTTTTGATTTTTGGCTTTGTGATTTTGAATTATTGTCGCATCTGTGTTTTTCGACCCTTTTCTGCCCGACTATGAGTTCTGTGATCACTGGCCTTTCCGGTTTGGATTACGCCCACTGGATTTTGGCTTTGCTTCTCTAATATATCTGTGCCTGTGCACCCCCATTTTTGCCTGACCACGAGTACTGTGATCGCTGCCCTGGTTTTCTTCTCTGTTTCTTCCCAACTGGATTGTGATGTTTGGATACTGTACATTTGCCTTCTGCCCTGCGGGGGTTTTCCCCCTTGATCAATAAAATCAGATCAACTGCATTGCTTGTTTCTCGCCACTGGTTCCTGAAAATACAATCACATTTTCCTTGAAACTCGATTAATGATGACCCTGTACTATTCACTGTGAGCTCTCATTCTATCCAAGCCCATTTGAAATGGTTCCTCATATCTTTAATCTCGCAAATGTGATGGTAATTTTTCCATCCCAATGTTTGCAATGTTTCAGGCCGAAATTTTTGCATGAACGATGTTACTTTTTTGCGCATGACCGCTCTTAGAAGACATCACGTTAGATGTCTGTTAGCCTCTTTGGCGGTGTTTTTCGGTGCCACATTGAACACCTGTGCCCTATACACAAGAGCTTTAAGCTCCATTACCTTGCAAGTAATAGGCAAGCCCAGGTCAAGCAAGTAGTGCTGCAATTAATCTCTGTTCCAGAGACTTATTGCTGTAAGACTGATTTGCGGCCATGGTGTAAACACCAGCACGTCTTTGTTTGTGTGTCTTGATCTCTGCCTCAAACTCTCCTGACATGTGTACTTGTAGCCGTGAGCTCGCTTATTTCGGCGCGCGTGAAGACTTACGTTCGAGTCAATCTTAGGTCAAGTTTCAGGCAACCGCAGTTCAGACGTTGACTGTGCTTTATTCATCGTCCAATGAGAATTTTCTCTGCGTCTGAAACTCCCCAAAAAACATTGATTTTTGGATCGCAATGCAAATTTTACAAAATTCAAGTGTGTGAACGCCACTTGTGGCTATAAATGAGGGAATGAGTCTGAGGGAAGAACTGAGGCACATGAGAACTAAACGGGGGCATTAGGACAAAAAACAAAAGCACATGGAAACGAAATGCAATAACATTATATAAATACAAACAAGACAATTTGGTCTGCTGTGACCGCATGGGTGTAGCCCCTTAAAGCCTGCTTCTCCCCCTTTTTGCACATTATTCAGCCAATACTGCCGCTGTGGCAACCAAAATCTATTGCTGTTATAGTTGAAGCATATCATGTCCATCCAAAACACCAAAGTAATTGGTCAAAAATTGCAGCCTGTACTGCGTTCACAAGGAAATGCCTATTTTGCTACTTATTTGCATATTATGTGGCCTATACTGTTGCCATGGTAACCAAAATCAATTGATGTCATACATGAAGTGGAACCCATGTCTACACCAAATATGACAGTAATCAGTCAGTAATTGCAGCCTGTACTGTGCCCACAAGGAAATCTCAGTGCTTTGCCACTAATTTACATATTTTGTGGCCAATACTGTCACCATGGCAATCATAGTTGATAAGTGTCATAAGTGAAGTACAACACATGTCCATTAAAAAAAAAAAAAAAATCCAGCGGGTTTTTTTTCAAGACCGGCCAAGACCACACCTGTGAGCGTATCACTAATTTGCCTGTGAATTGTCTGATTTATTTTTGACATTATTGCTGTGATTGGATGCAAAACCATCTACTTCAAATGCGACCAATAACATTAACTTGGCAGCTGTTTATTTATACAAAGCTTTGTTATGGCCCCAATTTGTCACGGCAAATCGTACAGCAAGGGGTGACAGACAAAATTTTAAAACTTAAACAGATTTAATAAAATAAGATTGTAAAGACCAAGATTGTAAAACATGGAAAAAGAATGTTGATGAAATATGAAGTTATTTTAGCTCCTTTGTGTGTGTTTGGATTTGTTTGCTAATAGAAACTGAAGGAATATTCTCACATAAAATAATCAAAAGGCATTGCAGAGGTGAATTTTATCAACAGATTTCTTGTAGTACACTTACACATGCATATGCAGTGAATGGAAATAAAAGAGGTCAAGAAGAGGAATCTTCATTGGTTTAATGTCGGTCCTTTTATCAGAAGGTGGATATTTCACATCAATTTAAGGAGTGCCTATGGTTTGCATGTTCTACATTTCATCATAAGTGTGACACGCCACGTGGGATTTGCATTGGTCCGATCTTGGTCTTGACTTGTTCTCGGGCTGCCTTAGTCTTGGTCTTGACTCGGTCTCAGCCTTTAAAAGTCTTGGTCTTGACTCGGTCTCGATACACTCCAGTCTTGGTAATGTCTTGGTCTCGGATTAAGTGGTCTTGACTACAACACTACCACACGCGCACTCACGTACACGGAGAGAGAACGGATACGATCTTCTACAAATGGGTTTTCTCCTTTTGCTTTAAGCCAAATAACATCTTTGATCCAGAGGGCTTGGCCATAAATTATCTGGAAGGGGGGTGGAATCCCCATTCTGGGTTTGCGCCATTTGCAGGAGGTGATAAAACAATTTAGCAGAGAAGGGAAAACTAAATGATTAACTTACCCGAGAGGATTCTGATCAATTTTCAGGAGTTTCTAAAAGGGAATGTACCATAATTTCAATTAGAATAAAATATACTCCATTCAACTCCTGGAATTATCCTGAGAATAACCACACTAAATATGATACGAATATGTATTAATATGATGCAGTTATCATGAAAAAATCTGATACTGGATTATTGTAAAAGCGATTTTGGTTATTATAAGTCATTTCACAGCAGTACGCTGAACATGTGAGAAAGGATCTGGGTTTCATGATATTTTAACAGATTACTAAAGGTCCAGTTTCATAAAAGGTATAACCAGAGCAGGAAAAGATGTTTGCAGGGAAAGAACTGTGATAGTCACCCCCCTCACTTTGCCATAGTCCTGCTGATTGTCCTGGGCCGTCATAACCCCCCCCCCCCCCAGTCTTCCACAGACTCAACCATTAACACCCCATTTCCCAAAGACACCATTCTGGGGAGTCTACGCCCCACTCATCCTGAGGAAGGCCTAACAGCTTATTGTCATACTGCAGGCCCCAAGTCCTTTGAAGTTTATGATGAGCCTCAGTTCCTGGACTCCCCTAGTTTGTCAGCCCTTTGGTGCATGTCAGTTTGATCTCCCGTCTTACAAGTGTCACGAGTGAAGTGTAACACATGTCCATACCAAATATGAAAGTAATCGGTCAAAAATTGCAGCCTGTACTGCGTCCTAAAGAAAATCTCAGTTTCTCCACTAATTTGCATATTATTTGGCCAATACTGTCGCCATGGCGACTGAAATCGATAGGTGTCATAAATGAAGTGTAACACATGTCCATACCAAATATGAAAGTAATCGGTCAAAAATTGCAGCTTGTACTGCATTCACAAGGAAATCTCAATGTTTTGCGACGAATTTGAATATTTATTCAGCCAATGCTGTTGTCATGGCAACCAAAATCAATAGGTGTCATTAGTGAAGTATAACACATGTCCATACCAAATATGAAAGAAGTCAGTCAAAAATTAGGGCCTGCTGAGTGTCCACAAGAAAGTGTTTACGGACGCGGTGGCGGCAGAGATGACAGGCGTGAATCCAAATTCATCCGGGGGCTACAATTATAGAACGGAATAGGAAAAACACAGTAAATTGAAAACATGTGGGAACAGGTGGAAACACTGACCCTTGTGGTAGCTTGTTTGGCAGCTGTGAACTCCATGTTCTCAATGAACTTCCCTGGTTAAGTAAAGTCTAATAGTAGAGGCTCTATCAATGAAACAATAACAATAGAGTTGTCATTTTCTCAATCAGTTTCACTATTAATCTCATGTACAGTTTGGTTTCCAACCTCCTTCATACTGCTTGAATGTGGCTGTAGCACTGCGGCTAACGTAGCCAAATTACTGTTGTTAATTTTTTGTCTTAAATATGCAAGGGAAAATATTATCAGAAGACATTCAACAGAAGGTATATGAACATAAACCTCATTTGAGTCACTGAGTGAAAAAGCGGTCTAACTCAAAAATGGGAAAATTAGAGTTAGACCCATATTTCTCAAGTTAAAGGTGAAACCTATTTACCTTTTAATCTACAAAAGTGGTCTAGGTATCACAGTGATACGTCTTACTATACAGAGATTTTTAGTTATCCTCACTTCCATTAAGACAAAAATTACAGCGCAACAGTGGTCTAAATCTTTGAACCCTTCAAAAGAGAAGGATTTGAAAGATGATTTCAACCTTGTACCGCCTGTACCAGTCATTTTATCTGGGTCTGATCCAAGATGAAGATGGCCCAAACTTTCATCCAGATGACAACAGCGAAGACAGCTGTGAGGAACAAGATTATCTGATGGATGACTTTCTCACTGGCAATACAATGCTTCACTTTTGATCTTGCTTCGCTTGATATTTTGCGTTTTGAATTCCAAGGATGCCAGACATTAAATTGAGTTATTAAAATTCAGTTATTAATTCACTTGTCTTAAGTCAGCTAAATTTGTTAAGACATGTAGTGCAAGAGTGGTATAAGTCTCAGAAAATTTAGAGAAAGTAAAAGTTACTTTTGCAGAAAAGGTTGTGTTTTCTTGAAAAAACAAGAGTGACGCAGAGTGTGATATATGCCCCCGCCTGTATGTTGATTAAGGGCATATTGAGATGGCTGCTGTTGCGGCCATATTAGATATCGCACGATTCTGGTTTTCGAAAGGAACCTTCCTCTAGCCACTCGCGATTCGCCATTAAGAAATGGCATCAATCCGACGAGGGATTCTAAAGTTATTCCACGGAAACAAATAGTTAACGGAAGACGGACGGACATGGTGTCGACGTAATGCCCCCTTTCCTCTTCAGAGGGCGGGGGCATAAAAAATGGTCATAAACTCTCTGGTTAACAACAGATGGCTTACCCTACATGTGTCCTGAATTTTATCCAGGGTTCATTTGAAGCTGACTTTTTATATTTACAATTTGGATGCTTGGAACAACTGTTCACGGTATCAGAGCTTACTGTCTGTAAAACCTGTTTTGCAGTGTAACGTTTGTCTCTGTCGTTGTTATGACCGCTTGGTTACTACCGCATGCTAGTTTACCTTCTGTGCCTCTTAAAAATGCTCCTGGTTAACTTATATTCCAATTGGTATGCTTGTGTTACTTTGGTTAGCATCGAGATGGGAGGTTCATCATAACGTTACCTGACCGTAGCCACTACAGTTGAAGCTCACCGGAGGGGTGTTGTGCGTGTCTGTGAAGTTGACTGATAAGACTGCAATTACACCAGACATAGGCTTTGTGGAGCTTAGAGTATGTGCTTTGGTTTATTTACTGCTGCCGTGAAATGATCGTTTTACTTATCCATGACCAGGGTCAGCTGGGCACTTTGCCATGGTGTGGGCTCGCTCTTTGATCCTACCATGGTGGAAGCAATCGTGAAACACACTATAACGTGTCTGGTAAAACAAATGATTTCTCAGCATTGCAGTGGCGGAATTTCATCCACCTTTGAAAATTGTTCTGACTAATAAAAAGCCGAAAGGAAGTGGAGATTGAATAGTGATTTTTTTTATCGATTTACTAGCTCCACATAAGCAATGCTTACACTGTTTGTGTGTTTTTGCTACAAACTCATTTAGTAGCTTGGTGTCGAAATCGTGTTTCGTTTTGGTAGAACTGGTTAACAGGAGCTTTTTGCAAAGTTTCTGCTGGTTAGCTAAGCGGGCACATAACATGACTATATAACAGTACAGCTACAACCATAAGCATGCAAGGTGAGACAGTACGAGCAAAACACTAAAATTTCAACTTGCTTCTCATTGACATCCTGCTGTAAACATTGCTGCAACACTTCAATTTCTTCCTCCGCCTGTTTAGGGTCAGATTCAGGATCAATGATGTATGCTTACATCTATAGATGCCGCAGGGAGCTGTCCTGAAATACCTCCCATCTTGGTTTCCTGGTTTTTCGATCTGCGCCCCGGAAATGAAGCGTCCAGGCAGTCAATCAGAGCAGTGCCTCAGTAGCATAGCTTCCTTGCCCACTCAAAACAGGTTGTGTTTCAGGCTGGCACAGATGGGGTGAGAGAAGAGGCCTGGATGTGTGTGGGGTCCTTTTGATATGAAGTCTAAACATTATTTTAAAAAACCCATTGGACATGTTTTAAACAACTAAATACAGCATGATATGGGACCTTTATCTTAACTGTTAGGTATGAGAGTGACACTTAGCTAGCTTGCTACAGGTACAAGTAAGTCATACCGATTTAACCAGTGTTAAGCTTGGATTCAGTTCAGCTAGCTTGCTTAATGATAAAGAAATTGCAAACACTTATCTAACAACCTAGCTAGCCAGCTCCAGATTGTCCTTGTTAATAAACTGAAGCCAGGAAGAAGGCCAGACATTCAGGGGGTGTTTGAACAAAAATGCACAGAGATCACTTGCTTGCGGATTAAAATATTAAGAATTATTTATGTGAAAATGTTACTCATGCACTCATAAGTTCCTTATGCTGATGATACAGTTATATGTCAGGAATAGACTATGCTGATGCTCTTCATATGTAGGCAACCTCATCATCATTGAAAATCTTGTACTCAGTGTATCATTCTGCATTAAGATTTGTCTCTTGTTTGTATTTCCGCACAAATCATTGTTTTTAGGATGAGAAAGTATGCTGGTATTCCTTATAAAACAGAAGAGTGGGGAATCAGAATATCTGTCTGAGTTTGGCCATCCTACTTGAACTGTCTTCTTGTTTATGTTTTCAACTGATGTCTAAAACTCAGTAGTAGTAATCTTTTGTCTCATGGACACATCATGTTTGTCATTCCTTGAACTCGCTATGTCTTTGGCAATAGAGCTTTTTCTGTTTTGCTCTCTCATCTTGGTCTGGGCTACATCTCAAATTGGATCATCTTATCAGTTTGGATGTCTTCAAAACCAGGATTAAGGCTTATTTAACCAGTGTATGCACTTGTTTTACTGCTGAACCATGCTAATGTTTGATTGTAGCAGTGTTTGCTTGTTATAGTCAGCTGTTGTTCTCTGTTTGAAACTTTTATACGGCTCTCTTAGCCTGGACTCCCTTGTGAAAAGATTTTGTATCTCATTGGGATTTAGTCTGGTAAAAATTAAGGTTCAACAAATAATTAATAAAAACAATTTGTTTCTGGAGGTAATTATGAATGTTAATAATTGTTTAATATCTGAGGTTTTAGTTTTGAGTCGTAAAAGTTTCACTACACATTTTGATTAGAATGAATCTGAGCCAAAAGCTAGTGACCACCTGCAAGGCAAATAGACTGAGTGGCACATTCAGGTGATCTTACGACACACAGATTACCTGGCGAGTACCGGCATTGACTCCAAAAATGACACTCAAGCTTAGAGGAGGTATTTTTAGACATTCTGCTCATAGATGCACTGTAAAGTACACATCCCTGCAGCTCAGCCACACCAAATACATTTACATGTTGATGACAAGCTTTTTTCCCCTTTTGCAGAAAGAAGATTAGTAGTGTCATATGAGGAAGGAAAAGATGTGTTATATGAACAGATTGTGGAGTTACTTGAGCCAAAGCTCAAGAGACTTTGATAGGGAGCATTTTTATATTTTGAGAGATTGATACATAATTTGCATCCTGTTCTAATTTGCATTTTTCAAGCACTGGTGGATCCTGATTAATTAAGACTGGTATGATTAATGTCAGTATGCCAAGAATGCAACAACTGATTAGACCTACATTGATCTGTGCACAGTGACTGTTAGCATAAATTCTGATGAAAATTAGTGATATCAATGTGTTTCATTGATGCCTTTCAAAAGTTCTTAATCATCAATCATGCATGTGAGACCGCCATAATCTCATCATTAATGAGTTAATAGTTGCCTGCTCCTCTGAGATCAGAACATTGGTTATCCCCATGTCCTTTTCTTGTTTCCATGGAAATAAATCACAGCTTGAATGGCATTGTGGAGTAGTGATGTTCTGTAGCACTTTAAGGGCTGTTAGCATAAAAAAGTGTCAGGCAAAACCTGGACCTGGAGGGATTTTAATCCTTTTCTTTCACCGCAATTTTTCCTTCACCTTCAACTTTCTTCACTCTTAACAAGCATATTTCTGTTATGATTCAGTCAAGAAACCGGACGTTGATTCAGGTTATAATCCAATTTGGGCTTTTATAGGAATATGGTAACATGTGGGGAGACTCAAAACCCAGAACAAAAAAATCACTGTCCATCGTAGGTGGTACAGCGAGGTGAGGGCATGTCCGTGCTCGGTCAGTGGTGTCCCGGGGCAGAAGCCTGGTGGTGTTAACCCTTGCTGAAGCAGAACTCTCAAACCGCAGATCCCAAGGGTTTATCAGGAGTGCAGTCCCAATCCTGGAGACTACTGAAGGTTTGGGAGGTGTAAACTGGACAGAGGAACAAACTGTAAAGGCAGGTTAACAGAAACCCAATGCCAATCTTGGCGACTGACAATAAGGTTAAGGAGTTCATTCCTATTATTAAAGTTCTGAAAAGCAGTAGCATATTTCCCTATAAATGAGTGTAACTAGTTCAGGCAGGAAACTCGAGAAGTGCTACATCAGCTGACAGCAGCCTGGTAAGCTACCAGCACGTCTGCATCATCAGGCACACAATTGGAGGATACACATCATGAGGTCATACAGCGGTCTATTTGAAAGACGTCAAGTTCACTTTCTTCCGCTGCTGTTTGCAATGACTTTTCATGCTATGCAACATGCTGTTTGGTTTTTTGCTTGCCATCTCCACCCCAGCCTCCACCTGTTTGGTTCTGCTCATATCGGGGGGATTTTGATTTCTGTTCATGACAATGTTTGTACGTTTGCTGTGCCTAGGTAGGACATTCCTCCAGAGCAGAACCGCCGCCAAAATACAATTTAATGCTTATACCCATGAATAAATGTTCTACTTTATTCAAACGTGAGTTTTCCTGACTGAATGAAGGTTACTTTGATTTCTGAAGATGGTAATACAGTTCTAAACTGGAAGCCATAAACTGTCTGGTTGCCCAAGGTCATAACACATGACAATCCAGGAATGCTGCAGCACAGAATTAAGGCTCAAATACACCACAGGAACACAAAAGAACAGGACATACAAAATAATTATGCCTGGAAAGGGGAGTCTTGCAATACGGCAAACGAATTAAGGGTACAGAACCTCTGAAAAACACGCAGGTTGCTGGAAAGGGGGAGGAAAAAATAAAGGAAAAACCAAGGTAGCAACAAATCCTCGGTGGAAAACTGTCCAATATTATGCTTGGGAATTTTACAGGGTGAAGTCAGGTGATGGAATTCAACAAATACATCATCATTTCATTTTTATACCTCGGCCGACAATGGAGGGGTATTGTCGTGGCGAGTTGTTTCCGTCCGTCCGTCTGTCTGTCTGTCCGTTAACCTCTCCTCTCCGGACGTTAGCTGAAAAACGCCTTAGCCAAATGCTCTCATTTCCTGGGGGTATGTTGGGGGGCCGCCACGGCAGGGCAAGCACAAGGCTGAGGGGTCCCGCTCGCAACAGCGCATTATTTTTTTGTAATGGCATTATATCTAGTACTCTATAATATTTTCTCGGATTTAAAAAGTAAACATTCCGTCCATGTGATTACAGTTGTCAATATGAATGTTTTATTTATTTATTTATTTTAATTATGAAAGGCATCAGATATGCTTCTGGAAGGTTTCTTTGTCTGTTGCTTGCTTTTAAAAAAGGCCCACAAATGAATACTGTGGGTCTTTAAAACTTTGTAGGTATAACATAGCAGAAAGGCACAGATCAAAAGAGTATTAAAACACATTTCCCTTTCTGCTGTCAAATAAGTGGTTTAGATATATGTATCATCCCAATGTTGTGACATCCAGTGTCAGTGTTTCAGAATGTTTTTTTTTTCAATAATACACTCACATCATTCAAGTTGACAAGTGTTTACTGCCTCAGCGGTAGTTTCTTCTCTCTCTGATGGTGCATACTAATTAGGATGTGAGTTCTCCTCATGTGATATAGGTATACCTGGACACTACCTAGATTAAACTATCCATCAAAATGAAAGCAAAACATCAGGATTATGTAGCGCGGAAAACTGTTCTGAGGCCACTGACATCTTAGCAAGGATTCACTGGCTCAGGATTTTCGTGGCTGGAATGGGGGGGGTGTTATTCACCTCACAGTCTCTCCACAAATGGGGTGTACCTTGCAGTGCTAGTTCAGGCAGTTCACTTATGACATCCCTTCATTCTCATTGACACTCCCATGGATATTTGCCTCTGCTTTATCCCTCTCTAAAACAAGCTTTGTAAGTTGCTATCCGGCTCTGCCTCTGGAGCAAATACCTATGCCTGCTGCTGCACTGTATCACTCCCTGCTGCTGCTAGTAACATTGCCTACTGTTGCATCATTCTTGCCCACTAATTGTTATCATCCCGCCTCAAGTCCATCATTCACCTGATGGTTCTGAATTATCTGGGGTCGCTCAGCAGGCGAATGCCAGCATCATAGCCCTCACTCCAAACTATCATAGTATCTTTTTCGTAATCCTGCAATGAACTATTTACACATCAGTGAGCAGACTGGAAAATAATGCTTTGTAAAAAAACCTTCCTCAGTTTTTGTCTTCCTCCGCAAAATCTTTCTTAAAAGCCGCATTAAACAATTATGAAGATCATCCATCCATCCATCCATCCATTATCTATTGCTCTTATTCCTGATCAGAGTTGTTGCATACAATGAGAGTTTGCCACTCCATTGCAAGAATCGTATACCATTTACTCACACTCTTACGGATGGACAATTTAGTCTCAGCTTGAATTCATATCTTTTTCACACGAGAGCAAAGCAGACTGCCAGGACAAATACTCATGCGCAAGTACTGAGAAAACATTAAAATTCCAAATAAAAAGGCCAAGGGCACATTTAAATACTGCCTTCTTACTGTGTGCCGGCAGTGCTTCCCAAAACAAAGCAGCACAAAAACTACCAGGCTCTGGCTGGACAGAATTGTGTTGAGTAACGCAGCGAATGAACATTTTCAACTTTGAATTTTGATATGACTCCAGGCATAAGACATTGTTTCTAACATGTAGCCCGGAGAGCATTCACAGTTTATCCGGATGGTAAATTCTCTGAAACAAACATTCAAATGGAGTATGTCCTCTGCATTGTGCATCACAACTCTGAGCTTATCCCATTTTCTTCCCTTTTATTGAGCCCCTTACATATCCTCCCACAGAATGAGCTGTAGAGTGAAATGTCTCTTACAGCTGGGCATATATTCTTCATTTTAATGCTGACAAAACAATCAGACAGGCATGCATGGGATTAAACAAAAAAATGATCTCTTACTTGCATAGTCTTCTGCAGTAATGAGCCAAAGCTCTTCTTATCCTGATTTGATGGTCAAAATTCTGTGCACCAAGGACAATGGGGAATAAAAAAATTCACTTTTGAACTATGCAAGTGAACTAGTTAAGATGTAGAATTGTGGCCTTTGGAGGTTGGAACATGATTTGAATGAAGATTCTGCTGAATGCCTTCTTGACTGTCAGTTTTACTGAGGTAATATCCCTACCCTGTCATTGCACCTTTTGCACACCAGAGTCAGCTGCTGCCCATTTTTCAGTGAAGTTCATTTCTTCACCTAAAGGAACCTGAAAGCATGCCTCAGGGATCACATGGACCAGGCTGTTCCTCACCACTTCAGCACATGTAATATTGGATCATACAGATGAACATAGGTAAGCAGATAGCAATATATAGTCAAAACAAAAATAATTATGTATTCTTGAGAGAAAAGGCACCCCTTGCTTTGATTACAACATTTTAATCATTCAGGCATAGTTTTCTCTTTTTTTAATTTACTCACTCACTAAACCATACCATATGGTTTGATATTGATTCCAGAGAGATTCTTTCAGTGTTACAACAGATTTGCGGGAGTGGCCTGAGGTCTGGACTTTGAGCTGGCCAATTCATGACTTTTATGTCACCAGATGTTTCTTTCTAACTAAGATAATTCTTGCACAACTTAGAAATATGTTTAGGGTCATTATCTTGTTGAAAATAAAATCCCAGAACAATCAGTCTCTTGCCAAATGGCAGTGCGAGCCTCACAACGATGCTGTAGCACTTCTTTTGATCCACAATTCCATCAATTCGAGCAAACTGAACCCTAAACCATAATAATACCACCACCATGTTTTACTGAGGGGGTTAAACAGTCATTATTGAAATGTTCTTTAACTCTACGGAGCACACAATTTCTGTGTTTCAGTGAGAAAATTTCAAATTTCCATTCAGGTCCTAAGGACTTGTTCCCAGTCCATTGGTGTTCAATACTTGAATTTCTTGGCAAACTCGAGTCTTTTTTCAAGATTGCCAGCTCTTGGCAGCAACACGACCAATTAGACCATTTTCACACTGGCTTCTTGAAATAGTACATCTTGATACTTTCATCTCTTCACTTCTGGCGCTAATCACAGAGTTGTTGTGCCGTCAACCACAAATTTTTTATTTATTTTTTTACTTGTTATAAATAGATAATAAACATCAGAGGTACTTAACTTCCATTTAGTACCACTATTGCCATTAGTTTTCTGCAAACCAGTCTCTTTTAATCACATTATGGTGTTTCTTACAGTACCATGGCAGCAATTAACGTCTTTAGCATCATGCAAAGACACGATGCGGCTACAAACAATCTCAGAGAGATTCTTCCGTCATGCCATCATGTTAAACACTATGGCACTGCTCAAAGTTCATTTCAACTCATGTATTGGAACGACTGACCATCAGGAAATTTGACAGAATAATGTTGCCTTAAACCAGTTTGAACCAATTTTTTAGCATCAATTATCATGGAATGAGCCTTCAAACATGCATTCAGGCCTTGCAAGAGTCGAGAAAATAAAATTTGCGACACCTTTCAGTTTTTATTGAAAATTGCTGCTTTCAGTGTTTTTGTTTAGTTCCTATATTTTTATCTCAATATACTTGTAGGATTTTTCTGTTCTCATTGCCTAAAATAGCATTTCACATACATTTTCACCAAAAAGTCAAAGAGTTTGAGTGAAGTGTTATATTAGGACCCTTTTTAGACAAAAGTAGCGGCGTATAATCATGACCATACACTACTGTATCATGATTCTAAGTTTCCTCAAATGTTTTGGGAAATTGCTGACTATTTATTTCATATAAATAATTCTTGCAGGAATGCTACATCATCTTAAGAGTATTTTGTGGCAAAATTATAAGCATCCCTGAAGAACACTGAACAACCTAAATTAAAAAAGTAGCGACAGTTTGTAGAATGTTTAATTCAAATTAAACCTGAAAGCAGTGATTTAGAACAGTTAAGTATTATACTTGTTGTGATTTTGCCACGTAATACAATTACAATGACTTATATTGCCAGAAAGGTCACAGATGGAGTGTAGGTTTGTATTACAGACTTGTAGGAAGCCATATATGAACTTTCATTTGGTGACCTTTGTATTGACCTTTCAAAGGTCAAATGTGACCTAGTGAAAATTCAATGACTTGTATCACTAAAAAGGTCACAGATGGAGCCTAAGTTTGTGTTACTGACATCTAGGAAGTCACATATGAACTTTAATTTGGTGACATTCAACTTGACTGTCAGTGACCTTTGAGGGTCAAACTCCACAGGGAAATTACAATGACTTGTATCACCAAAATGGACACAGATTGAGCCAAGGGTTGTAAAGAGACAATTAGAAAGTCATATATGAAGTCCATTTGCTGACCACAACTTGACATTCTGTGACCTTTGAAGTTCACAATTGACATATTGAATATACATTGACATATTTTAATGACTTATATCACTAAAACTGCTTCATAGCTTAGGATTGTATTACAAAAGGTCTTATAAATGTACGTGAACTTTTATTTGGTGACCTTGACATTGATTTTCATTGATTCAAATGTCAAACTTCACAGGAAATTTTCTTAACTTGGATCACTGCTGTAAGACTGCTTGCCGGTAAGCTGCAGGATCCTTGGTCCTATTTTATATGAGTTTTTCATTAATTTTGAAGTTGACCACAATATTCTGTTATTAGTAAAATGAGAATGTCATGATATTCCTTTTGTACTGATTAATCCTTTCATCATATTTTTAAAAACTCTTATGAAAGGCTTGTCTTTGCATGAGTATGTTTTTGGTTTTGCGTGTTATGGAGGTTTTCATAACTGGAGTAAATAAATAAATGTAAAAAAAAAAAATCAGGTTTAAAAACATAATGTACTGCATGAGAATTATTTTGAACCTTGATTTCATTTATTCATTTATTTTTCCTTATTCAAGGATTTCTTACTTTTAGCTACAGTGTGTTTGACCAGCTGCTTAAATCAATCTATTTATAATGTAGGTCAAATCAAAGGAAAGTAAATGTTGGCATAATGAACCATTAAACTATTACTCTGAAACACAAAATACCTCTGTGATATCCAAGGGCCAATATTAGAAACCAGATTTCTTTAAATTATATTCATTTTGAAGTCGTTGAATAGTTGATAAATGTTTTTGTTTTAGACAATAGTGTTTTGGGGCAAATGTTAGTGTATCCATGCTGGTATACGGAGTTATTTCTTCAAAACATAAAATGCCTATGTGATTTCCAAAAAACAATATTACACGTCCAATTTATTGAAGTTATGTTCATCTTGAGGATGTTGTTGGATGGCCTGAGAAATGAGTGAAAATAACTCTTGTTTGCAACACAAGTTATTGTTTCAGTGCATAAGTTCATTTGCTTTCTGTGTGCATACATCCTTCTGGGAGATGAAAGTTGGAATGTAAGTCCACGTACAATTGAGACTTATGAGAACAAAAGATGTTTGTTAGCATGTGGGTGTAACGCGGGCGTAAGAAAAAAAAAGAAAAATGTTGACCAATTAACGGTTATAAAAATGCAATTATGACATGCTTGAGAGATCCACAATCATACAATCTTTTATATTACAGTAAAATATGCATGCTACTGCAAGTAAGGGCACTGGGCATAAATATTCAGTCGTAATGAACACTCATTGAAGCTCCATGATATAAATCTTAAACTTAAGGTCTAGTATGGTGGGATTATTATTTAATTATAGTCTGAAGGTTAGGTCATATTTGTATTCAGTACTGGACGGGGTTGATTTTGTTTTTTAAACCATCACTTCAGGTCATATTATGTTTGCTTGATTTATTGACTGAACCCTATTTTATACTATTTTATACGATTATATTATGAATGTGTGGGAAGGTTATGGGCTTAAAATTAGTTCACATAAAATAAAAAGATTTTTAGAAAAAGTGGTCCTGAATTGTCAAACAGGAAGACTGTAGTGAGGGAAATGGTGATCAGACTTAAACAATACTGAGGTACATTTTTTGGAGATGAAGAAATGTCTGAAAAGTGCTTGGTAAAATGATGCCGTTATTCATAACTCCTGTTTGGGAAGTTTTTTTTTTGTTTTTTTTTGCGATGCGCTTGTCCCACTGAGCAGTGTACCTGTTACATGTGGTGTATGATTTAGTCAAAATTCACTCATAAATATCCAACTTTTGATTGCGAATTTGTAGAAAATCTTGAATAACTGATAGAAGAATTGTGATAATATCTACAATAATAAGTGTCAATAGAATATAGACCAGTTGCCAACAAACCCAGTTCCTACCATTAAGTAGGTGTTTACTCCACCTGTGATGATGCACATTTGAAACATAAGCTGGAGATCCTGTGGCAATACCAAATAATAGAGTCGGATATATTTATTTAAGGTGGTAGAGGGAATCTACCAGAAAGTGGGAACAGAATTAGTGACCACGGTCACCAATATTGATTGTCCGGTGGAGACATTTGTAAAACTTACATTTACATGTCCCAAACACGCAGGGTCAAACATGGTGAACTCCAGTGTTCAGATCTCATTGTCTCAAACATGAAAATGACTGCCGTGGTAATTTTATTATATTTTATTATATTTATCATTTCATGTATTTGCTTATTTTTGTTAACACAGTGATTTAAAAAAAACTATAATTATAATGCAATGCAACCAATAGACTAACTTGGCCTTAAATTTTAAGGCAAAATTGAAACTTCAAATTATGTCACATAGCAGTCTTTACTCCTTATCTTTGCATTACCTTTTAAAGGCCATTACACTGTGAAATGTTCATGCTACATCAACGCTGATAAAGCACATTTTGCATTGAAATAGTGCCGTTATTCTCTCTTTGGCTCATCACCTCTGTTAAACTAAAATGGACAGTTAGCACCTTGCTGCATACACAATAGGTAAAATAATTGGAATCTGATCTTTGTATGAAATGATGTTGCAGCGCCAGCACTTTTACTTTCAGACTTGTAGAGAAATAATCCAAGCAGTTGACTTTGTTGTGGATATTTGGAAATAGATAATGCATCTACAGGAAATGAAAATGCAGGGAAGTGATGTGGGCATCTATCAAATGGTCAGAGATGGGTATTAAATCTGTAGTCTGTGTCAACTGGACATAGGCATCTCTGAAATCATTAGAATTGTGAATGAATCAAGCCAAAGTCAAATGTCATATGATCCCTTTTAAATAACCAGAACCAGAGTATACTTTCAACAGTGTGTTGACAGCACTTAACTTATTTGATATGGGTTATGCATCAGGCAGTAACAATTAACCATGTAATGAGACCAATGGTCAGAAATAGGTGATGTTTGTATGTTATTCTGTTTACTTTTTAAGGCTGGCTGTTTTGTATGTTTTCTGCTTGTTTTTTTTGTAATAAAAAAATAAATAAATTATTAAAAAAAAAAAAAAAAGAAATAGGTGATGTGTAGGCTGTATGAATGTGTAGTAAACACCAAAGACCTTACTCCAAATGGGTGAGGCATCCATAGGGATTGACAGAGTGGTGGAGACGCATCAAATAATCACTAATTTGTTATTTATCCGAAAATAGCAATAATACAGACATGCAAACAATTTTTTTTGCAAGCATTTTTTCCCTCAGAACAGGCAGTGGTCATTAATTAGCCCAGGATAGAAACTAAATCTCCCTCTGGTGGAAGAGGGACAGATTGTGTGTAGGGTAACCAGGCAACAGTGTAAGAGTATAATCAGCAACTCTCTGGACTGTCATCAGTTCAGGGACACTGATAAAAACAAGAAAAAAAGAAAGAGAATATCACCACAATATACTCATTTATGTTATTCATTAATTTTTTCCAGCACATAGTACAATCGAATATGATTTTGTGATTATGTCTGCATGTGCAGTAAACATCATTGATATACAGTTTAAAAGAAAGGAAATATAAGAGTAATTACAAAGACACTGCAGCTGTGGCACAAATATACAACTCATTGTAATTCTAATATTCTATGAAGCCTTGGAGAGCAAACAGCAGTGCAGCTAGTACTTTAAATTATTTGACTGTATGATTAAGAGAGATGTGTTCTAAGAGTGCAATTTATCAACTGGTCAAAGATTTATTTCTGACCTAACATAAAACCATGCTTATCAAATAAAAATTTGTGGAGTAATCACTTCAACAACGGGGCAGTTACACACAAATTCAATACTGATAATAGGAAAAAAAAGAAGAAAACATTTTTTTTAAATATATTCACTGAAAGCCATTAAAGATGTTTAAGAGCATTCCTCATCCTTCTGCCCATATATTGTATGATTATAAAAAAGGAGGTATGTGTTCTTAAGAAAGCCAGCCAAAGCGGATACATCTCCACAGACCCGGAGCCAGCCAAGTGGAAGGGGATTCTTTTTTTCCAAAAAATGGACTTTTTTTGCATTTTTTCCCCCCATTTTTTAAAAATACATTTTGAGCCTCAAATACCTATTTCCTGCATTCTGGTGCATTATGCACCAATTTGTGTAGGATTGACTTGTCGACTGCTATCTTAATGAGCCAAGCTTTTTTGATTAACCCAGTTTTTCACACATGCACACACGTGAATGTAGTGGTGACACAGCGGAGAACACGTCACACAGGGGGCACCGGATCAACTTTCATCGTGAGGGGACCAAAACTGGGAAGGGAAGTCTTCATCAAAAAATGTAAAATGTAGTTACACGTGGCATAGGCAGATTATGAGATAACAGTTCCTGGTTTCTGGATGCATAAATCGCTCTGCACGGGGCCCACTGCACGTATAGGGAACAACTTAGACCAGCAGCCTATTAACACATCCGTTGACACCTGCATCTCAACAAGATTTACAGCTCAGGAGCAGCCAAGAATCAAAGACAACAACACATTAACATGAAATACTTTACCTCTATATCAACGATACAGGATTTACACTGTGAAAATACATTCAATTACAGCCAACAGCATATTAGCAAAATACACCACTCTCAACCACTAGAAACATAAATGACAATTCAGCATTGCACACCCGTAAGCAGACGGTCATCAAATCAGTACTGAAGCATGACATGGCAGGTACATATTATACTACAAGTAGTTCTGATTAAACAATCTGATTGATCAACAAGACATTTGGAGCGTGATCAAATCATCATGACAGCACAGCCAAGTCTTCGCTAAAAATATAACTCCTCCATATCTGTGACAACATTGTTCCCGAACCGCCACTGGTATGCAATTAAATGCTCCAAAATTGTTACAAAATAGATTGGTTTCTTGATAAATATCTATGAGTACACTGGAAAAATGACAGTCATTTTGAATGGAACAGACTGGAGGGCTGACAGCATTGATTCTTTGGAGGAGAAATTAGATGATGCAGAGCTTTTTCCTGTGACATATGATTCGAACTGTCTATGTATGGTGTTGCTTTATCTTACTTCTAACCAGCTAACTAACTAGCCAGCTATTTCTTATTTTGGGTTTACCACCGAGATCACAGAGCTAGTTTGTCACAGTGCTTTTACTAATAATACTGCATGTGCTGGAGTTTTGCATATTATGGCAAATTGTTTCAGTATTCTTACCGCATTCAAAGAAATAGAATGCTTTGAATTTTCACTTGTTTAAAATGCAAACAGCTCAGCTTAAAGACTTCGGTAAGTCCCCTACTTCGTTCGTAGCACTGACGACTCTGTTCAGTGTAGAGTAGCATATTGCCTGATTTCTTTCCTAGTGGTGAAATGTCTGTTTTGTTAAAATAAGGTATATTTCAGATATTACTGTGCTAGTGAGTTATACTTGCTCCTCATAGCCTGTGAAAAGCGTTGATACAAACTTGAATTTCGCCTGGATGATCGTAATTGTAAATAGCAAGCTTTCCATCTGAGTGAATGTTCTGACCATAAAATAAAAGTTCCTTTAATGAGTATGTGTGCTTCATTCATATTAAATTTCATGAGTCAAAAGTTGATTTGTGTTAAAAATATAAAAATGTTATGATTTGACAGTGCACCATTGATACACAATATTACCATTTCTCTCAAACATTGTTCACAAATCTGTCTAAATGTGTGATAGTGAGCACTTTTGCTTTGCTGAGACAATCCATCCCACCTCTCAGGTGTGCCACATCAAGATGCTCATCAGACACCATGATTAGTGCACAGGTGTACCTTATACTGCCCACAATAAAAGGCCACTCTGAAATGTGCAGTTTTTGCTTTATTGGGGGTCTGGGGACTCAGAACCAGTCAATATCTGGTGTGACCACCATTTGCCTCATGCAGTGCAACACATCTTCTTCGCATAGAGTTTATCAGATTGTCAACTTTGGCCTGCGGAATGTTGGTCCACTCCTCTTCAATGGCTGTGCGAAGTTGCTGGATATTAGTGGGAACTGGTACACGCTGTCGTATAGGCCGGTCAAGCACATCCCAAAAATGCTCAATTGGTGACATTTTGCCTCAATGTACGTACACAGATTTTGCAAATCATTTTATTCAGTTTTTATTTGCATTTTACATACTCTCCTAGTTCTTTTGGAATTGAGGTTTGGGAACGTATGGAATGTTACCACAATAAATTGTAAAGAAGTGCTCCCTTTAATCTTCGACATATACAGTCATACTTCTGTTTTTTTATGCTCAGGAGACTTGTAACTCTCAAGTACATTGTACTGACAATAAAGTTAGAGATGTATTTGAACACTATGCACATGTTCTGCTAAGGCTTGGGCCGTTTCCTCACCTGCTTAGCTCCAGCAGTTGCTTGTGAGAATGCACCAATATGATTAAAAAGTATCAGCATTGTTTTTGAAATGCATGACAAAACATGCCTCCAACATGAATGTGGTCAGTATTGCTGCCATTTGCCACATACATGGGGCAAAGAAAGAATTAAAATGCAAGCAAATCAGTAGTATCCATTTATATTGAATATCTTTCATAGTGCAGTGTCGCTCCAGCATAGTCTTTAGCATTGAGATTTAGAAAAGAGAATTTTGCCCCTTACAGGGCACGAGGAGTGGCCAGATCTCAAAGAGGATACAGACTCAGCCTGGCGGACCAGCATGGCAATGGAATGCTGATGGAAATTGCTGAGATTTCAGCTGAAGTGGGCCCCATTGAGTTCTGCTGCCATGTCCCTGCTCTGCACATGCAGAGGAAGAGGTGACGGGGGAGGGGGCTTTCATCAAGACTTAAATCGTACCCCTTTTAGCCCTCCCCTCCCCCGGACCTTCACTCAATCATGAGATACTCAGAGAATCTCCATTGCTGGCCTGTTAGCTTGTTAGCTGTATTTAAATCCAAGAGCTGGGCTTGCTGGTTTGGACGCAGCCACATTCATGAAACACTGCAGTATTAAAATTTATTTTTCATGGGTCACCGGCAGTGAGCGCTTTTCAGAGCAAGCGGGCAGGGAGCCATCTCACAACCTCATTTTCCGGCCCCGTATCTGTAGTCACGCATGCTATATCTGGCCAGTCAGGAGAGGTTCTGCAGCGAATGAGGGCAGAGTTTTGAAAATACAAAGATAGAAATCTCAGCTGCACCTGAGAGCAACCGTATGCAGGCAAATCAGACCGCCTAATGAATTTTACAGGGCTGGCTTCCACAGGGAGAATGTATGAAGGGCCATGACCAGCCCAAACTCTATTAGCTTAGTTTTTTTTTTCTTTGCTCTGACATAGCCCAGCATAAACTTTTACTTCAGATTGTTTTTTTCCGCTGGAAAAAAAAAAAACAAACATATTGATATTGAACAGCATGCTCGTAAAATACGCCTATTCAAGCTCAAGAAAAGTCCATTTTGTTTTACAAGCTGATCAATAACTCAAAATTTAGTTTTCATAATGTATTTGTGCAATTGCTCAAATAGCTGCCTCGGAACCGAAAGATACTAAAGCTGGGAAAAGATGTTTTGATAGATGCCCCTGGAAAGCAATAAATGCTTTAGAAGATGACAAACAAGGTATGAAAGATTAAAGAGAGCCTCAACAGATTGTTCTGATTTCCATTTGACAAAAAATATGCTTGGATTTTAATCGCATTCAAAATGCCAAAGGCAAACAAGTGAAATCTTCCTTGAGGACAGGAACCAATCACAGAGGTGATGGAATAGTACTCGATTTCAATTAACAGTCCTTAGCAAGTGTTTGTGAATAAATAATTAACATCTGTATGTCAGCTGTCTGCCAGGGAGTCTAGAAAGGCGAGTCCCTGAGGCGCAGTGCCGTTATTTATGTGCTCAGTGGTCACCATTATCCATTCATACAGATGGGTATATGCTGGGTAAATTACCGCTAAGTGCCTTGATCACGGATAGGGCAGAAGTTACTCAACAGGGATGCTGAACTGCTGGCTTCTGGCCTGGCATTCCAAATCCCGGAAGGTCTATAGTGCACAGCTGCGCGAGACATAATTAAGCACTATTTGGACAACAACAACATTATTCCGCACAGTGATTATTCCGAACACATGATGGACTGGATGTCCTTAGACCGGGTGATGGGCCCCGGTGTTATGTAAATGACAAAACAAGGCCAGACTGCTGGATAGTGCGATTAAACAGCTGATCTTATGCAACATGGCAGACAAATGTGGTGATGGTACTGAATGTTCCAAGTGACTCAGCATATTTTAACAAATCATTTTTTTATTTCCCTGCTGGAGCACAAGCAATTCAATGGGTCATAACAAACCAGCAATTGATGCTGTGTTGCTTGGCCTCCCAGCCCTGGCCCCCAGAAATCCACCATCCTGTAGGTTTTTTTTTTCGACCCTTATTTGATTCCATTAAGCAGCTCTTCAACAAGTTTTTCAGCTGTTGAACGACGTGTGCTTCGATAAGCCTTGGAATGAAAATCAACAGCATTTTGGATATCCAGTTTGAGAGTTAGGAAGCCATGGTGTGTCAGATTAATCTGCAAAGCCCACTTACAAGCTGATCTAATTTTATTTTCCAAGCACCATTATAGGGTTCTTGCAGTTGAGAAGGTGGGCATGAATTCTTGAGGAAGCGGAGTCGAGGGGGAGGGGGCTGTCTGTTTTGTATTTGATAATACAATAATGTTAGTTCCTTTTATACGACAATATTTGCCAGAGAAAAAAAAAACAAAACATCTGGGATGCCTAAAAAGTTTTTAGTGTAGACACTAACCTTTCTGTACCTTTGGAAGTCACTTGGCCCTTCACTCTTTTATTACATTCCCAGTGTGTTACTTTCTGTGGTATACCTGCCTGCTGTTGGAGAGAAGATGTTTTTGAAAAAAAGAGCTCAACTTACCAAAATCACACACTTTCACTGGAAAATTACAAAATCGATGGAAACATATTTTTTGCTCATCTATTTACAACAGAAAGACCACTAATGACCGTATCTTGCATGAGGGCCTGAGTTTACATTCTCCTTTTTCTATTTTAGTTTACATACAGTCTGATCTTTTGCAGGTACATCAACAAGCATTGCTTCGAGTTGTAAAAAAGAACATTGAGTTATTCAAATAAGTTGGAGATGTTTTTGGGATGTCCTGGAATATCATAAGAAATGCAGGCCTTTAATGGCAGCGATCACATCTATGAAAATCATCCATCCACCTGTGAATATCCTCTAGGATCAGAGACTCTCAACAACCCCTCTAGGTGGGAATTTCTGCAGTCATTTTTAAACCTGTTTATAATTATAATTATAATTAATCTGGCCAGTGGAAAGCTCGGTCACTTAAAACAGCAATAAAGTCAATATTTAAACTTACCATCCCATCTCTGCTCATGGTCCCCTGATTTCTTGTCCCTTTGATCCTGTTTTAGTGGTTCAACAAATGAAACCACTGGACCTGGCCCAGGTGCCAGCACCTGATGGTTACCGCTTCATTGCTCTGTCCTTATCAGTCTCCCTGGAAATATAGTGCTGACCAAAGCTGAAAAGTCCTGGGGACACAGAGTCCTGCCATAAATTTCTGTCACCTCCTCAGTCTTTTTAGTGCAATCCAGCTGACCCGAAACCTGCGTGCTACCACAGCTGTCTCAACTACGTGAATCCAGTTTCTTCCTTGTCTGACTGGCACTGCCCCAGACCACTCTTCTGCCTTAGCCCTCTTCAGTTCTTGTGTTTCTGTTGTGCTAACTGCAGCTAAAAGAAACATTTTCAAAGCGCCAAATGGCATTTTTGTGAAACTGGTACCTTCCCTGAAGTTTGTGAAGTTTGTGTGAATTTCTTCTACCCGTCAGCTGAATTCACAACTAAGCTCTACCTCGAGGCCGAATATTTGTGCTGACATGCAAGTACAGGTGATTAGATCAAAACGTGAGGTGGTCTTTTACTTTCTGAACCTGAATTTTCCTAGTGCAAGGTGAAATTTTCAGAAAAGACGGCTCAAAGGCACAGCGTAAGCTGTTTGGGACATACTCTGTCAACCTGTGAATTTTAAGGTGCTAAGTTTATTTTGTTTGATTGCATTATTTGTTATTTCTGTTTCCCTTTAGTCCTTATTAAGCAAGAGAAATCACATGCTGCACAACTTGTGGAACTACTCAAGATTCCAATCATGAGCTAAGGTTACTCTGTAAGGTGAAGATCTTACAGAGGTAAGCTGTGCTGTGGAGGTGGACGGACCCTCTTCCTCCATGTAAATTCCATCAGTTCTCTGTTCAAGAAAAGTAAGGTGCAAGCTTTATGAAGATATTCCACTATCATCAACTGTTAGATCTTATTTTTAAGGTGTAAACCTCAGTAGGCCTCTCTGTGTCACTCTCTGTGGCAGCTGACACAGTCTTCATCATCCTCCTGTGGTGAAATTTGAAATGATTTTGGGTTCAACTCTCACCAGTTATTTAAAAATAAATTATTATCAAGAGAACTTAAAATTGAATGAAGGTCTGTAATAGCAGAGGGCTCCACCAGACAGATTATGCCATCAGTTACTGGTAGGAGATAAAGAATAGATTGTTAAATTATAACTTTAACTAATTCACAAATTTAAATTTGTGTTGGTCATACCACAATTTTCCAAATGCCTAGGTAAGTCTGAGTCATAGTAATAATAGACTTTGCCAGACAGAAAACTAAGAATCTGAAAAAGTATTCCTTTTACAAGGAATAAACTGCGACAGGAAAGTCAATGTGCCAAGTTGCGTCTAAGATGGATGTTGGGGAGTCACTGAATTTGCACTGGTAAAAGGATTCAATCTTCCATTTGAATAACTAACTTCTCATATAGGCGCTTATGTCCTGGTGGATGGCTAGACCTGAGGAGGTCCCTCCAGCATTGCACTCTGACGAGGGTCGGCCCCTGGTGTGGCTGAGGGCCAACTACTCTGCCTCTGTCAGAAGTGGTGGCGGTGGACCCCCACCTGTCTTTTTGGCCTCTGCCTTTTTCCTGTTGGCTATGATGTGAGCGCATCCACTGAGCACAAATTTGGGGACTTAGGGGCTCCTTAAAAATAGACAATATTAAATAAGGACAAAGTTAGGATAGCTCAAAATATTGAATTTGTTGCTTAGAAAGTTCAATCTATTACATGTTAGCCACTGAATGCTGCTTAAATAGGTAAGGTAGACTGAGAAGTTGCTTTTGTTGAAATTACACCTTACCTATTTTCACAATATTTTTGTATTTCCTTTTCAGCTGCTGCCATGTGCATTTCGTGCCTATTGGGCTGCACCTGCACAAATGTTAAATATATATTTAATATACACACAATCACACATACAGTAATGTGGTCGTTTAATAAATAGAGTTCTTTTAATTTAACCTTCATTTGGTTGTTTTTTTAATACTCTCGCATGGACTCCGTCAGCCATTTTCTGCCACACAAAGTTACGCTCTATTGCAGCTGCAATTGTATTACTTTTTTTTTTTTTTTAATCTGCGTTCGTACTCAGCGTACGCCTTTATTAGAATCTCCAACTCTGCTGGAGAAAAGTAAGACGGGTGACTGTTTTTCTCCACCGTTGCCATGGTGAATCATGTTATCTGTGTTCCATTGATGAGGACTTTTAATATCCTCCAGCACACACCTGACTCTGGCGTAAGTTAACTCAGAGTTGATTGAACCAAGTGTTATCACCTGTTCTGAACCCGAAAACGCAGCGGTCAGCGACTCAGAGTAAGTCAACTCAGAGTTACAGAACAAACTCAGAGTTTGTTTACCCTGCTTTCTGAAACGGGGCCCCGGTCACCCCAGCTTGGGACAAAAGAGGAAAAGGGACTGTTACCAGCAACAAGTGCAAAAGCTGTGCGTTGTCAAGGTATGGGGTTGTATCAGTGTTAAGTTGGACTTCTGTGAAGGCGCCATAAATGCTGAAATGTAAACTGAGATCTTCAAGCAACATGTGATACAGCCCCTAAGACTACTGCCTTTTTAGAAATGCCCATAATATATTTCAACCAGGCAACACCAAAATCACATTTGGCGCGTATAACTCAGGCATGAATGTGTCAAAAGAGGGTGCGGATGCTGTACGGGCCTGCCTGCCATCCCGCCATGCTCCCAATGGAGAATATGTGGTGCATTTTGAAACACAAAATGCGACAACAAAGACCATGTACAGGAACACACCATAAGACACGTTTGCCAGACAAATGGGGAAAATTACAAAGGAAACACTGAATAATTACTGAATAATAACTACCTTCAGTCTGTAATCATTTATCATGTGTTGCGGCAACATTACAAAGTAGTAAATAATTTACTGTCCAACCTTTTTTTATATATATTGCAAGAATAGAAATATTTTACGTATTTATTCAGAAAAATCAATGAAGTGACGAAACATCAAATAATATGATGTTGTATTGTTTTCAACGTAATGCAGTTCGAAGCTAATTTACAAATCGCTGCTATAAGTTTTGACTTATAAAATCCCAACTTTTTCTGATTTGGGGTTGTAATAAAATAATTAAGATCATAAGGACTGTTGCAGTTGTAATTATTTATATTTTGTTCCAAACTATCACAGAAAGGATAGTGGGAGGGAAGTGTGATGCTGGAGTAATTTTTCATTTTTCAATTTCCATTTACAGAACCTGAATGCATTGAAGGACTTGACTGCAAATGCAAATGTGAAAATGATCAAAATTGTTCCGGCAATTCGAAATTAATTGAAATGAAATTGAAATTTTAATTCATTGCAGTCTTGTATTCAGGTCCATCAGGTGGTGTTTTCAATCCATCTTAGATTTTCCATTTTAACAGACAAGCATGTTCGATGGTGGGGTATTCTAATGCAGTATATTCAGAAATATGAATGGTGTTCACAAAAGAATTACTGAAAGCACCCTCCAAAGATACATGCCTCCTTAGAGCCCCAGGAAACAATATCTGTACAATACTTGACAAGCAGATGTGCATTTTCCATCCGTTTGGCATTGGAAATTGAGCAGAGAGCTCAATAGCTTTCTGTAGCTGGAGTCTGTAGAGCACAGACGGAGATTATGTGCAATTTAAATGAGGGCTGTGCAGAGAGTGTCCTGCAGGAATGGAGGCATATTCTTTCTCATAAATCAGAATGTTCTCTCGCTCTACCATGGGAGACCATCGTATGAAAGCTTATTACAGTAAAAGTTAAATTATAAAAGGCCCGCAAACACCTCGGGAAGATGTCGAGAGCTGCATCATGCATTTCTGCACCTGACTCCGGGGCACTGGTCTCACTGGCTAAGGTGAGTCGTTCTGAATGTTAGTGCTGTGACACATAGCCTGACGAACCAAAAGGAGAATACCTGTACATTTCGGGCCCTGGGTAACAGCCGCCAATGGCTGTTTGGCGGTTCTCTGACAGCACCTGTGCTCATCATTGGCTACTTTCATCCTCCTTCCAGCATATTGGCTCCCTCTAATTCAGTTTTTGGAGAAAGCATGGTCAGGAAATGAATATATCTACTTTTCTTAATCTCATAGGAGAATATCTGGATCATGCACGATAACAGTAATTCAAGTTATTTATTTATTGTCGATCAGTTATCTCTTTCCTCTTCAGAGCTGAGACCTGTTCCTTTTTTATCCTCCTCCTGGTCGGCATGCTATTCTCCCCAGTGAGTTCATCTCATGGTGCATTACCCAGGAAATGTACAAGCATCAGGAACCGATGAAATAATTGGAATGTTTGTCACGCCGTACCCCTGGTAATTGCTTGCTTCTCTCCTCCCAACCAAAGCCAGTTTCTTTTTTTTTTTGACAGAAAGCACAGAACAGGGCACATTGGGAATAAACAGAGTGGTGCAAACTTTTATTTTTTACACATTAAATTCAATTTGCGAGGATAGACATGCCACCAGGAGGATGACAGGGGATAGAGAAGGTGGAGGAAGAATTTTTTTTCAAAAGCAGAAGAATCATTCAACACCTGTGATCCTGCAAGTACAGAACACAGGCAGGGAATAGAGAAGGAGCAGTTATGTAAAAACTCTTATGCTATTTATAAAAGTGTTGCACACGAGTGAGAACGTTGTTTTATCCTCCAGGTCGGTCCTTTGCTGCCCACACCTGATGCATCTTCACCTGGCCTCTCAATCTCCTTCATTGCGTTTCTCTACTGGTGGCTAGGCGCAGCATCCTTCTGGCTATAATTAGCCTCGTCGCTCTGCTCTTAAAAAAAAGAAACACTGGAAAAATGGAAAATGAAAAAGTAAGCAGGAGAAATGGAATGTATCCCTACATCTTGTACTTGTGGATAAACGAGTCTCAACAGGCATGGTAAACACTAATGACAGTAATCATTAAAAACCAGAGCTGTACCATATTGAGGGGTCGCGGTGTTTGCTCCCAGCCAGATGGGCTAAAATGAGGAGATTTCTGCTTCATAGCTGGAATAGGAATAGTAGGCGGGTGGATAATTTATTAGCATACAAAGAATTCTTTGAGGCCATTTCTGAGGAAGACCTAATCAAACCGTATGTTTAATTTGATTTTAAGCATAAAAATATAACAAAAAATATGAAGTATTGGCAATGGAAATGCAAATAAGCCCTTTTAAAATTTTTACGGCAAGTTTTCAGGAAACAAGTGCCTTCTCTCATGCTTTCAAGCAACCTTTTTCAGTATGGAGCTTTATTAGTTGAAAGACAGGGCCCCATCGCATTTTCAAATAGAGGCAAAGTGACTTTTGAGTACATTCAGAAATTTTAAAATGTGAAAGTTTTCCTTCCCACCTACACCACAAATCCCTGCAAACGTAAATTATGCATTTCGTTTGCAGAAGGCAACTGTTATGTGTAACATTTGCAGGATTATTACATTAAAAGTTGCAGATTTTTATTACAATTATGGTTTATTACATTTGAGGGCTGTTGTTACATGTGTGGGTCTCACATATGCACTTGAAATTTGTGCTGACAATGGCAAAGAAAGACAGCAACAGTCCAAAGTCCTTAGAAACTGTGACCAAATGAGTTGAGGGATTTGGAAAAGGTGAGGATTATTTAACAGGGCAAAATATTTTTCTAAAGATGAAATAATAACAAATGGGGCACAACTTGCCCAGGTAGTTCTGGCGATTACCTGCTCACATAGGCACTCCCATTCGCATAAGACACTCTTCTACCCCTCTGGCAAGTGGGCAATATAAGTTGCTCTCCTACACTGCCATTGCGACATAACATGCCTTTGCCTGCTTCTGCTGCTGCCTTGCACTTGCTTGCCGCTAGATAACATCCCACCTCCACCCCAGCATCCATCTGTGGGCTCTGAAACTCTCCCAGAGAAAGTGGGATACACTGACATCTTTCTCCTCAAGCTCAGTCGGCCACAGGGTGCATCAGAGTCAAAGCCTAGGCGCCAAACCACCGTTGTACCTATTTGTCACTGCAGCTACTAACGGTTTAAATGTGAGTTGGCTGACAGAATTGGAAATGAGAGAAATTAATAAGTGTAGTGGAAAGCTATCAGGGCAGGGGAGGATGTTTTCAATTGAGGTTGCTGTACTGCCAGGTGCATTTGCAGATACAAATTGTGGGGGCTATCAATAGCTGCTCTATTATTTAGGCCAAAGCATATATTCAGAGTGCTCGCTGGTTATTTAAATTCATATGAAAGATTTAAAAAGTCTTCAATTCATTAAATCCACTTTACCTGGATTTGAGATATTTTGTGAGATCGTCAGGAGGAGAACACAATGGGTCCTGTGCAAGAACCCGTTTGCACAGATTTGTTCTTAAACCACAGTTGCGTATTCAGATTTTTTCCTTAGATATGAAAAAAATCCACCAGTAGTCTCAACCTGTCTTACAAATCATTTTAACTCAGCCGCCTGTATTCTAAACCTACATTAAGGACTAATGGATGTTGGGCTATATGTCATCGCACTTCTTTTCTTACTTGTATCCACACGCACAAATTATAGCCAAATATAATTCTGAAATTAGTGATGTGGACCATCTTGCGGTGTGTGACAACTTTGGAATTCATGTCCATTTCTCACGATTTCCTCTTTATTCCAGTAATATGCTACCAACCTATGGTGAAACTACATAAACAGCATTTGCATTTGTTATTTGCATCACGTAACAGGGCTTTGAAAAGTCAGTCATTTTTGCAGTTTCCTCTTGCCATATAACTTCAAATAAAAGCCAAGTCCCAATTCAAACCCAAGTTGTTTTTTGGCGGCGTGTGGGTACATGTTTTGACAAATAACAGTAGGTTTCAATTGGATGCCTGAGGGCCGGTTGCAGAAAGCTTCTTAATTAGACCTATTCCATCTAAATATTGCCATTAAGGAATGATTTCTCCTTAAATAAGGGATCTGCTTGAGAGCATTGCAGTGAAATCCTCCCTTAAGTATTGAAAGGAAATTGTTGAGGGTTCTACCGCAAAAAGAGTAGAATAAAGTTAAAAGGTCTGTCATTTCTATTGAGTGACTGCAAGCAGGAAAGAAAACCTGACCACAAAGCTCCTATCTTTAACATGGAAAATAAAAGGGCAAGGGACCTGAATTGGAATGTGAAGGAAAGGATTACTGGACTAAAAGATTATAATAAAAGAAAACAAGCTATGATGAAAAGCAAATTCAATCTGGTGATAACATGAAATAAAAAGCAGCAAATGTGAATGGGTGAATAAGCTGAAGGCAATATGCATCACCTGATTATTTTGCTCCTTATTGGTGGACCAGGAGAGCCACCAACATCATCCACTGTCGGTCCTCCACAAGAAGTGCGACTCTCACATTTAAAACAAGGGCTTTTCATCAAAAAAAAAAAACTTTTTATCAAAATAGATCAGGCTACATATTGTCTGATAACATTACTGTCCGCTAAAAGAAAAGAAAAACAGGATGAAAAGTGTGGGTCTATAGCCTAAGAAAAATTGCACTGTTGTGTGACTTGTTAAAAGAAGCAGCTTATCGAAATTAATATCTTTGCAAAAATCAAAAAATAACTGTCCAAATGCTGTGCAAAAATAAAGATTAGTTATTTAGAGAACAAATTGTCATCACGGTTTTTGATCATTGAGTGCATCAATAATATTTTCCTGATCGTAACATGGGCCTGGTTACTCAAAGTCGGACACATTTGCCCTCCTCGCCGATAAAGATAAACTATGAATGACGAAGATTACCGATATAGTCAGTAAGTTTGAGCTGAAAGTATTTGAAGTTTTTTACTCACTCTGGTTTCTCCAGGGTTTTGTGCAACGGCCAAAATATAACTAATATTGTTATCATTATTTTTACTCACTTCATATGTAATTTCGGCCTTTTACCAATAAGACACTGTGATAGATAAGTTCAGTCTATCCCAAGCCAACTGCAGCTCAACAGGCCGGCGCTTAACTCCGGTTTCTGTAGATGGGTTTTTGTGCAACGTCATCGCAGATATGAGCGCGCAGCCTGGGGCCAGAAAGCGGGACATTTTTCGGTGTTTTCAAGCAGAGTCAAGCAGCAGAAAGAAGATGACGAGGAGCTGTTGTGCTGTTATCTGCACAAACTGGCAAAAGGGTGGATGGGAATTTTATAATATTCCGAGGGGATCTCATCCTTTTGCCAAAAGATGAAGAAAATTATATGAGGCATTTTTTGGGGTGTTGGTGTGTGATGGACTTGAGGCAACACTGTCAGGCGTCGCTTTGGTCGGCCGAAGTTTGTTTTTTGCGGCGGAGAGACTCTTTCATTTAGTTGAGCAAGGAGCAAGGAACAAGGAGGGAGGAGGGAGGGCGGGTTGTCTCACTTTGCTTGTGAGCAGACAGAGTCAATCAATGAATCGGGGGGAAATAGCAACCATAAACGTATAACAATTCGGCTTGTTACACTTCTAACAAGCAACCATATTTTTAAAAACAAGCCCAAAAAAAACCGCAACCCACGACTGGTAATTTTTTCAAGCGACTTCAGGAAAAAAGAAGACCAAAGTCGCGTGTTAAAAGCAGACTTGGCAACGCTGGTTGGGACGTGCAGGCGACCTCCTCCTCGGTGCATCTGCGCCCTGACAGTTGAACTTGGCACATGATGGCTGCAGCATGACTGCAACAAGAAGCCAGACTGGTGTGATGCATATTTAGCAGGGCAGAGGGCTCGGGCGTGGACTTGAACCTCTAGACCTCCGGGTAGGATGTACCCAAGATCCCTGTGCACGTACACCCAGGCATCATAAGGTTTTGTCTTTAGTCCCTGTCTCTGGCTGGGCAGGACACCTGCTCTCAAAGCGCAAAACCCTAAACTTGTGTCATAAAACTTTAAGTTTTGCACATGGCTATAAAGTACGTAATTATACGCGTCTAAATATTTATAAGCACGCAAATTGTTCTTTGTGTACAGGCTGGGCTTCTCTATGAGATAACTGTATATGTCAGGCCAAATGAATATGAGAAGGGTCTGGTAATGTCTCCCCGTTACTGAGGACCAGTTTCTTAAGGTAATCAGTGCAGACTGAGCTGCTTGGGCTGCTGATATAATTGGTCTGAGCCATCTCTGTCCCAGACTTTGCTAACGAGCTGTCAGATGTGTAGTGTAAATGTTGGCAGGCCGTAAAGTAGCCTCGTCATAAACATTTTTACTTTGTCAGCGTTCACGAACGTAACCACCAAGCTCCTGATATTGTAGACATCCAAAACAACCATCACAACCTGATAAGCCGAGTGCAATTCATGGACATTTCAGCAAGTGTTTCTCTGATTTGTGATGCAATGAAAAACAAAGAGATTTTTCTATGAAATTACATTTCATTGCAATTGAGTCAGCGACTTACAAACCTCTACATTGATTTAAGTTAACTCCGAAGTGATCTTTTGCCCCCTAGTGGCGCGCACCTAGTATTGTTTGTACGCAAGAAACCCGTCTATAACATGTAGTGGCTAGGCATTTAGTCAGGTTTTGCCTAATAATTTTCCAGTACCCAATCATACACCTGGATGGAGTAAGGCACTGTGGGAGTGAAGTTCTTTGTCCAAAAACACACCATGAATGCCGTGGCAAGGACTCCAACTCCAACATTTCTGGACTTGATCATACTGTGTGACATTAAATGAACATAGCACACAAAGAAATTCCTTAAGTGCAAAATAGTGACCCCTGCGAATGATTAAAAATTAAGTTTGTGTAGCTTGTACATCAGGTAAATTAAGCAATCATACTAACTCCATAAATACAGTGTTCACTGTTCTGACCTGACCCTGTAACCCAATAGCCCAGAAACAAATAATATAACAAGAAAACACTCAAAACAAGTATTATAAAAGAAAATGGAATGTATCAGGTTAACAAAAGACAAAAATGCATATCATTGTAATAAAAATATTTAATCTGATGGACTATTAGCCAATATCAAGTCGGGCACAGCCTGATATAGCAGATCCAAAAACACCATGCACATAAAAAAAAAAAACGATTGAAGTATGCATCATACTTGTTTTGCTGTACAAGCAGGCCTACTGTGATCACAATCAACAATAGCCTATAATATAAATAATTTACCGTCTGTTCCAGGCCGCAACTCTCCAACAAGCCAAACATGGCCTCAGGCTGGCGATTTTGTCTATAATCCTCCTCAGAAATATCCAAAATAATTTGAATGCATTTCTGAGCTATTTCACATCTTTGAATAGGCTACTAACTGAATAATCAACGGGCGGGAACCAATCTAATAACGTTATAAGTTTGCATCGGATATTATTTGTAGCTCATGTTGCAATGTGTTAGTGCAAATTATTCGTTAATGCTTCATTTTACAGGTCTGGGAATTTCATGGTAAATAGATAATAATTACCGGAAATTTTCCTCTAAATTACCTCAAATTAACCTTTTTAGAAAATTGTAATAATTTCATGGTAAGAAAGGAGAGCAGAGCACTAGTTGAAGTGAGTTGTTGCCACTTTATCTACTACTAGTTTTTACCAAATTTCTGCTGATCATGCGAGCTTAGTGTCTAACTACTCTCTCTGTAACTTCTGCTGTGCAGGCCACTAAATTGAAGTGAGTTGTTGCCGCTTTATTTTCGAGTAGTTTCTGCCAAACATCTTTTGATCATGCCAACTTAACATAATACAATTTTATGTCAAAATTCTGCTGAGCGGGCCACTGAATTGAAGTGTGTTGTCGCTGCTTAATTTCAACTAGTTTCTGCTCAATTTCTTCTAATCATGCCAGGTTAACTTTTTACATGATCAAATCACCTGTTACAAACTCATTATCAAGCGCAACAGAGATTCTAACCAATTACTAGTTCCTATTGACGAAATCAGCCCCAGCTGATGTTCAGATTGTAAGAACTAGTTTTTGATTTAAAGCTCATCATGAATGAAGTACTATGCCGAGCCTCTCAAATACCTTTAAAGATGTACTTTAAAAAAAACGACATTTTCCAACAAGCCTCCTTGCAGGAAGACTCATCTTCTGTCTACAGTACATCACATAATGCTATTTAGAAAAAAAAAAACGAAATGATAAATTGGTCGCACTTTAGATGAAGTGTTTCTCATAAAGGCTTTATACAGCATGTATAATGCCTTCATAAATGTGACATAATGTCTTCATAAATCATACATAAGCAAATGTCATGCTTTGTAAAGGGTGAAATAATACATCCTTATTCAGCATGTGATGCCAGACGTCATAGAGCTAATAATGTCGCTTACTTAGTGGTCAAATACTATAAAGTGTGACACTGTCACATCTGGCATCAAATGCTGAATGAGGATGTGTTATTTCACCCTTTCCAAAGCAAGACATTTTTACATATGATTATGTATGATAAGACATTGTCTCATTTATAAAGGCATTATATACAGTATATACTGTATAAAGTCTTTATGAGCAATACTTCACCTAAAGTGTGACCGATAAATTCATTGAAAATCTTTGTGTTCCAGTGTTTTTCATCATCAAATATCTGAAGTAGATAAAGAATCAACAGATCAATTGTTTTCTTTTTTTTTTGATGATGTCTAGAATTTTTTCTGTCATGCATCCACAGGCTTTTGTGTCTTTTTTTTTGTCTTCCTGTGGTTGGCTGGTCTGTAACCAGTCTTGACAAGAAAAGGGTTCAAAGATAAAGCGAAGAAATGGCATGAGTCTGATTTCTTGATTAATTTACAGACAGAAATTAAAGGTCATTTAAACCTGTATCTTGTTAATTTGTTAATATATTTAATATCCTTAGCAACATTTTTTAACTCATAATAACATTGAAGATAACACATAGAAATAATATACACATGTATATTGTTTTATTCAAAGCCAATCACCATATTATAAGAACGAGCCCAGTTTGTTTATTTACTTTTTAATTTAATACAGATTCTTATCCATATATTGGTGTTTGCTGCTGCATACACTTTACAAAATCAATCAGTAGTTTATAGTCACCATAGATAAGGATAACAAGCCACCAGGCCTGATTACCTGGAGGATTACTCAAACAGAAATTATTACAGAATGATTGTAGCTACCGATACTTCAAGATAGCTTCAAGTAGTCAACGGCACATGTCACTACAAAGTCCTTCCAGTGCACCACAATGGAGACCTTCACATGATTAAGTGGGATGGATCAAGGTAGAAACAAAAATCTTCATTATATAACATTGTTAATTACTTGCTAGATACGCTGCTCACCAGCTAGCAACTAGAAGCAGCGGGGATGAAACCCCAGACAGGATGCGAGACCGTTCAGCGCAGGTGTATTAGGCAATGCATGGGCTACTGTCACCGACCAGTGGCTTCCGGTGGGCGGCCAGATGGCATAATGAAAATATAAAAGTTCTGGCATAATTATCTGTCTGGTAGTCTATTTCCCTGGTTCGTCCCCCACCTGTATGTGAAATATTTCAGCTTGATTACTTTCCAGTGAGAAGCAAATGGCATTTTCATGCCAACTAGGTTGTGGTTAGCCTCCATTGCAGCCGTCATATATTTTTTGCTTTGCTCACACATTGACGTCTGCACATTGTGTGAAAAACATTGTGCGATTTTGAGTGTGAATGTTTGTGCATGATACAAAATATGTGTGCGGGTCAGTGTCTTGGACAGAATGGAAGGTGTAGACCAGCTTAAAAAAAGAGTTTACCCCCCCCCCAATCCACACCCAACCCACAGCGCGAACAAAGGCATAATTACTAAATTGACAATGAATTACTGAACTGTATAAATGTGCTTAGTATATCCCAAACCCTATTGAATTCAGTGCACAGACTGAATTTAAAAAGCTTGTCTGGTTTTACTGAGTGCACTTATTGTGCTATTTGTGATAATCCTACTTATCAGTATTCCTGCATTGTGAAATACCCCACTGGTCATGTAGAAGACTTATGTAGCACAGTAACTGGCACACCACAGATGCTGGGAGACTTCCTTGCCTTTGATTTATACAGGCTGATTGGGATTTGACAAGATACGTTTGGTGTTTCTGTCTATAGAAACAAATGCCCTCTGAAAACTGTATGTAATATTAATCAGTCAGTTTTTTTTCTTTTTTATGTTTTTATTTTTTTTTCCATGAAGGTCTTCAGAATATAATAACTGGATACAGTTGCATTGATATGAAAGTGCATGACTAAAATAACATATTTATAGTTTACTTCAATAACTTCATACAGAAATGCAGTCTTTATTTTAATACATTCTGTCTTCAGAATTTGAAACTAACAGCTATGTTATGCTCAGGAGACAGTGGCAGAAATACCAAGATGCAGGGGGTGGAGATGCACTGTGCTCGCATATGATGACAAGCAAACACATGACTGTGTCAGAACTATCATAGTGGCAATTTAAAGTAGATATGGTCATGCAGTGTCATTAATGTAATATGAAAGCGGCCAATTGTTTTACATTACATTGTAAACAATACACATTACACATTTCTCATTCTATAAACAGCACCAAAGCCAAACAATACTTTGTCTTTGTGAATAACATTTTTAAGTTTTTAATCAGTCAAGCTTTGAATTTTTTAATCATTTGATGTTTTTAATCAATGTTTAATCCTCATGCAAATCTGTTGAAGACTACATTAGATCTTGATGATGACATTTTTTCTTGAAATTGACAATGATGAAGCTGCATATTTTCTGGTAATATCATGAAAAATGTCTTTCCTTATCATTTCTGTTTGTGGAGATTTATGGGAAATATAATGACCAATCACATCCAAGGAGGCAATTTTGGTTAGCTATCCTTCCTCAGTGACTTCACAAAAAATACAGGCATCAAAGGACACAACACTGAGAACAAAAGAAGAAAATGATAATGTTGTCTCGCGCAATGTGCAGCAGTAGAACAGCTGAAGAACAACAGATGGCAAGCACCAGTTGGTAAACTGGTGTATATTTGCTAACCATTGCCTAGCCACGGTACAATCTAACTGGCTAGCTAATCCACTGGCTGCAGTCTGACTCTTACTCTAACATCTGATTTTGTTTTTCTTTGTAGATGCTGCTATTTTACTACTCTCAGCTCGACCATTTCACTAAATTGAGACCGTTGGGAACTGTTCGTCAGTCCCTTGCCAGCACCCAGTTGTTGTACTACGTTAAAATGGACACTAAATTGGAGATCATGAGTCTCAAGCTAGACTTGTCATTCACTCCTCATGTGGAAATATTTTCCTACAAGCAGTATCAGGACTGGAGTGGCAATGACCCCCCAACAGTCGTTAGTCTGTATTAATTTCATATTAGTTGACTGGCCTGCCAATCTGCAGTGATGATTTTGGGAAGCTACATTACATAATTTTTTCGAACCCCAATTCCAATGAAGTTTGGATATAAAATGTCAATAAAAAACAGAATACAATGATTTGCAAATCATTTTCAACCTATATTAAAATGAGTACATGACAATGACAGGATATTTAACATTCAAACAGAGAAACTTTATTGTTTTTTTTTTGGAAATATTCACTCCTTTTGAATTCGATGCCTGCAACAAGTTCCAGAAAAGCTGGGACAGGGGCATGTTTACCTCTGTGTTCCATCACCTTTCCTTTTAATAACATTCAATAAGTGTTTGGAAATTGAGGACACTGATTGTAGAAGCCCATTAGGTGGAATTCTTTCCCATTCTTGCTTGACGTACGACTTCAGTTACCTAAAGCAGAGATACAGAATCAAAGAGATCAAGCAAATTGTGCCTTTTTCTAATACAATAACTGATGTGATATCCTTACACTAACATTTTTATTTTTCCGGTACGTATTTAGAATTTAGATGAATTTATTGTCATTGTTAGAGAATAACAACGAGATTAAGTTTCGAGGGAAAGTGCTCCGGGCCGCTGCAAAGTGCGTCGTGCCGCCAACTCCACTTTCTGCTTCAAAAATTAAAGGTTGCAGTTAACACAGAAGAGAAACATTTTGATGACATCAGACATAATAATACACATCAGGGCCCGTATTCACAAAGAATCTTAGCGCTAAAAGTAGGTCCTAACTGTCGGATTTAGGAGAAACTCCAAAAAAAATTGGGCGTGTCAGTCGTAAATTTAGGACTCCTAATTATTTTTGCGAAGTCTAATTCACATGAAATGTTTAGCGCGACTTACGAGTACTCCTAGCGCTAAGATAAGTGAATGTGAATACGGGCCCAGGTTTACACCACACCACGGGTTAATGAACTAGAGTGTTCAGGTGAACACGTGTCGCCTGCGCGTGACTACCAACTAAAAGTGTGACTACCGGACAGACAGACGCCAGACAAAGTGATCCCTATGTGCCGCTATGCTTCGCAGGCGACAGAAAAATGCAGGAGGCAGGCTATGGCAGAGGGAGGGGGAGGGGGGGGTGGAATATTGCTGATACTGGGCGCTTTATATTTTGCAAATTAACAGGATTCAATCATGTGTGTATTTTGTGAATGAGTGGACTGGCGGGCCCAAAAATAATAATCTTTCACCTGGGCCCATAATCCCATAATCACACATTCCACCTCTGTCAGGAGAGGTATTGTTTTCTTATTGTTGCTTTACATTAGTAATGGACAGTGATAGGACACCGGGTGCAGCGACCAGTGAGAGAAAGAACAAAGAACAGCCCAGATAAGAGACAAACACAAATGAAGGGACACACCTCCGGACAAAAGTCTGCAACACGGAAGCAATGCAAGAGAGAATAAACAAAGAGAGAAGAGAAAAAAACTTCTATAAGAAGAAATTCCTAACAATAAATGGAAGATAACAAGTCACAAGGAAAACTGACTAGAGACTATATCTTCAGCCGAAGTGCTAGAAACAAACAGACTCTCTAGCGATAGGTGTGGTGAACCCCCAGCCATATATATAGGGTCCGAAAAACTCCGCCCCAGCTCAATCAGCCATCTGGCCCAGGAATTCAATGGAAAAGAATTCCGATATCGTCCCGGACAATAGAACAAGGAAAAGGTCCAACGAACAAACGTACACGTAAACCATGACAGGACGCCCCCCCCGGCACCAGAAGTTCCCCGAGAACCCCGTGCACGGAACTGAGATGAGGCTGGGATCAAGGATATCCCGAGAAGGGACCCAGCACCGCTCCTCAAGCCCATGTCCCTCCCAGTCCACCAAAAATTGGGCTCCGCGACCTACACGCCTCTCGGCCAAAATACGACGCACAGTATAAACCGGGCCCTCCTCAATTATCCCTGGTGGCGGCGGAGGCTCATCAACTGGAGCCTAGACGCTAGTGCTAACCGGTTTTAGTCTTGAAACATGAAATGAGGGGTGGGTACCCAAGGACTTGGGGAGTTTTAATTGGACAGTAACAGGGTTGATCCTCTGCACTATTTTAAAAGGGTCAATGAAATGAGGAACCAATTTTCGTGACTCCACCTTTAAGGGTAGGTCCGGAGGAGAAAGCCAAAGTCCTGTCATGGTTTAGGCGTGGGTTTGTTTTTTGAACCTTTCTTTGTTCAATCGCCCGGGATGTTATCGCATTTCTTTTCCATCGAATTCCTGGCCCAGCTGGCTGATTGAGCTGGGGTGAAGTTTTCTGGACTCTATACATATGGCCGGGGGTTTGCCGCGCCTATCGCGAGAGTGTGTTTTTGTTTCCAGCACTTTGGCCGAAGATATCTCCAGTCAATTTTCCTAATGACTTGTTATCTTCCATTTATTGTTAAGAATTACTTCTTTTAGAAGTTTTTTGTGTGTGATTTGAGTGGATAAGGCTCCGATATCGTCCCAGACGATAGAACAAAGAAAGGTTCAACAAACAAACGCACGCCTCAACCATGACAACATTAGATCTCATTTCACTTGGGCCACTGACTGTGGAACAAATTTGGTCACCTGTTGTTCCAGGATCCTGTTAGCCTTCAGACTGAAAAGGCAGGTGTTGGTCACCCTCAGGCCAATGAAAACACTAAAGCAGAGGTTTAAAGCACAGGTGCACACATTGCTTTCATCTGCATCTGAACCGAGCTTGACTGCCACCAAGGTGTCTGTGCCCAACCAAACCAACGATAATACATGAGCCTCAACCCTGACATTTAACAAAATGTCTTCTTCAGTAGACGAGGGTATCTGCCTCAGCTGTGCATTTGAAGCAGGACCCCGGGGCTCCAGACAGGTGGAGGGAGGGGTGACCCATCCTTATTCAACTCTGTGCTCCAGCAGTAAAAATCACAGTCTGGGCAACTTGATTGTTGCTTTTTATAAAAAAAATTCAGGCTATGGACCCGACAGAGAATAGACTTTATTCACCTCCCTCTTTCCCTGTCCAAGTGACTACCGAGAACATTCATCCCCCTTTGGTATTCTCCATGGTTGAAGTCAGATGAACTTTCAGTAATGATTGTAGAGTAGAAGTAAGTTATGGTCTTTGAAGAAAAAAATTAGTTTCTCCACTCTGGCAGTTGCAAACATGCAAATAAATCTACATGCAAAATAAAACAGTCTTATTCCTGCCTCAATTTTCTGAGTGCAACAAAAATAAATCCAATAGCTTTAATTGTTTTATGAAAGCTGAAATAAAAGCAGCTGGAAATAAAAAGGATATTTACAGGAAAACTTGTTTGGTCCGATGTATTGGATTGCTCCTCGGGTAGTTTTACAGTAATGATAATCTGCAGTCATAAGATTTCAACTTTAATTCACTTGAGGACTGAAGAATTTTTGCTAATTGCATTTCAACTTCGTTTTAAAATTTTCTACATTCATGGTGAGAATGATTTTACTGCTTTTGCAGGATAGAAAAAAATTGTATTGGTCTGGAGAACATGTTTCCATGGTAACTAAGCAAGGAGCAGGAAGGCGCTGGGTTCAGGCCATCCTGGGGTCTGTTTGCGCATAAAATATCAAATTAAGCACTGATTTTGAAAGATGCACATTTCACTTTCTTATTTAATTCGAACTTCATGTACCCTACACCTCATTCTTAATTCCTTCCTGTAACTGTATAAACTGCTCATCTTCTCCTTGCCTGAACAAAGTGTTGCATCATTGTTGCATTGCCAAATTATTATTATTATATGTTTTGAATGTTGGGGGGGGGGGAGTTCGTGTACCCCTTTTAACTGGGGGGGAGGGCTGTGGGATTTGGCTCACTGTGCATGCCTCCTTTGCGGTCCCTGGGTGCTGGCCCTGGTGAGGAAGCAGGGGTCCTCCCTGGGGGCGGTGATGGGGCCTCTCCGGGTGCCTCTGTGCTCCCTGCTGGAGTGGAGCTGCCAATGCCGGGGTCCATGGGGGCGGGCTGTGTGCCAGGGGTGTGTGTCACTGTCTGGGGGCTGTGCTGAGGATTTGTGCGCCAGGTTTAGTCCATGCAGATGCTGCATGCTCCTGGGCTGGGAGGGGGGCTTCGGTTCGGGCCGAGGTTTGCCTGTGTCCTGTCCTCTCTATGGAACTCTCTATGCCTGTCTTGGTGTTCGGCTGTCTGCCTCTGTCTTATGGCCTCCGTGTAGTGGCATGGTAGCAGGTTTGTGATGTGCCATGGGACTATGGGCTACCTCTGTGGCCGGAGGGGCTTCGCTGCCGTTCTGGACACCTGACACTTATGCAACCCCTCCACATTAATTCTAGAAAATTTGTCAACACATGGCATACACATAAACATGATGAATGCTTTTATTATTATGTTACCATAATAATAAAATACGCATACTATACTATTTATACTTGTATACATTTTGTCAATATAAAAATATTTTATAAGATAATTATAGAATATTTTTAGATTTATATATTTTATTTTGTGTAGAAGATTTTTTTGAGGTGTGGATTTGCTGCCATGGCTTCTGTCTCTGGGGTTAATTATCTGCCAAAAAGACTCAAAATGACACAGACACTTTCATTTATTTATTTATTTTATATGTCTGCCCCTCTGTTTTCTATCTTTACTGAAATCAATTCAATTAAACTGATTGGATGTATTTTTAGCTCTGATTATATCCTGAGGAGTAAACAATTATAAGCTTCCTTATTTGATGCTTATGCCAGCCAGTATCTTTTGGCCCAGGTTTGCCAACAATCGTTCTTTAAAAAAAAAAAAAAATCATGCTCCTTGTAGTGCTGTTAGTTGTGCTGTTACAAATGTAAAATATGTTTTGAAAAGCAAAATTGGCATATGCATTATATGTGCAAAATAGGATCCTGAGGAAAATGACACTCGTCAGATGCAAAATTGACTCATTGGTCTCAATTGGAGTAAAATGTTGACAGATGCAACATCACACTCTCACACCAATGAATTCTGAATTGAGCACCTAAAAGCATAAAGCGTTCAGCCAAAAAAATTCTCGTAAAATATGCAAGGCAGTATGTAGTAATCTTGCTTCAGCAGAGTCCCATGTTGTCACGGTAACTGCTTCTCAAGTGCTGTCTAATGCCTGGCATGGCAAAGTAGGCTTGGGTGCTTCTCCTACAATTCACATTGAAATGAAACATTTCAGCTCCGCACTGAAAGTTATTGCCTTGGGCGCGTATGAAAATGCATCTAACCACTGTACTAAATCAGTGAGTCACCATTTTTGTCCTTAATGAAATCTGGCAACCAGTTTTTTAAGACAAGTGTGACAAGGGGGTGAGGTTTTTTTTTTCTTTCTTTTTTGCCAGACAGGCCTTACCTCTGGATGCCAGTCAAACATAGCTGATACTGTGTAATAGCATTATGTTGTTCAATGCTGCAGTGCACAACTGGCTGTGATGTGACTGTTAGCAACATCAATGGGGTACAGTTCAGACCGGAGCAGAATAACAAGAAACATGGGTCACCTGCTCAATCACTATTCATCAGTCAACATATTTCAGCCACTGTTGTAAGCACTCTTGGTTAGCCATTGTTCAACCACACAAGATAGACAGTTCTTACTAATAGCCTTTTCTATTATCATTGACTTGAATCCGGACGTGGCTCTGTTTCTCCAATTAAACAATGCACCAACAACAGTGTAGGCTGTCTCTTCTCTCCCTCAGAACCTGTTCCCTGCCAGCATTATCCCCAGACACTTTTAATCAAGTTATCGCTGACTGACTCTTCAAATGCTCGGTTAGCCTAGAATCTGCTGGAAGCTGCTTCTAATCAGGTAAGCAGTTTTTGCGGTTTCATGCTCTGAAAGGACCAAGAGTGCAGCCCTCGATTCCGTCTCTAATTCTGAATCCCATGCCAGTGTTTCTTGTCTGACAAACACTGGTTTGAATTTCATCAACATCTGTCCGTTGAAACAAGATCAAATGAAACTGTTACTTTTGCTTGTAGTTGTTAGTGTTGTTTTTTTTTCCTCTCACAATCTTAGCCATGATTTGGACTGATATGATGGTTCTTGGTCTGGTTCAGGTCCCTGGTTTTTATTGTATGTGAGACACAAGTCCTGCCCCAGTCACAAACTCATTCTTTTGAAAATTGTTTGAGACCTTTTTTCCTGAGAATGCACAACTGTCCCCACCTACAGTAAACTTTGTCAAGTGTTTGATAAAAAAAAACAACTTTCAACTCAGGAGTTATTGATATTCGTGATGAAACGGAAGAAAAAGGCATAAAAAACAGTCGAGTTAATAGTCCTTATGCGATGCTCAGATATATAATCAAAATAGTATTTTTTCATGTTTCAGTGTTTGCAAATAAAATGACATTTTAAAAAATATATCCTCTGACTAAAGCATCAGCATTTCATTTTACTTTTTTTTTTAACCATTCATTGAACCAGGAAGGTCCCATTAAGATTTATAGTCTCTTTTTTCAAGGGAGACCTGGTCAAGACAGGCAGCAGTATACAGTTAAGAGGGTTCACATGCTAAACTAATTTAACTGATGAAAATCGGTGTTCACAGACCAAAAGGACAAAAACTTCAAGAAGGAGAGATGACTGGAGCTCAACGGATCATCTTAAAAAATGAGTCATCACTCCGAAGAAGACAATGTGTGTTAAAACGTCAGTGAATGCTTGTAAATAAATAAATACATTATTTAAAGATGATCCTTTGAGCTCCAGTCTTCTCTCCTTTTTGAGGCAGCAGAAAAATTAAAAGAAAAATATTGGTATTGGTATTGGTATTATTATTGGTATTTCGCGCCCGATGTGAAAGCAGCTTTAGCTGGCAACCTTTTTATTCAGCGTATTTTAATGCCAGCTAGCTAAATGCTTGCGATGCGACTCCAGCCAAATTAGTTTGCATAATAATGGCTATACGGATTTTAAATTGACTAAATTTAAATGCATGAAATATACATCTGCACCTCCTCATTGCTCCATATCAAGACATGCTGCTGCCATGACTATACTTGGATTTTAGCAGATTTTGCACCAAAAATGGTTAAGTGCAGACACCTGCAGAAAGGCGAAGAGCGAAGAGCAAGCTTATGAGGGCCAGGCCCGCTCACCTAACTGGGAAATTACAAACTCAGTACAGTATCCTGAGTGCTAAAGTGAAGCAATCAGCTTGAGCAGATGAGAAGATTTGTGGAGAACCTCACTATAGAGGCAGAGGCTGCTGCCCGGCAACAGGAGCTAGACACAGTTTACAGGATCACCAAGCAAATTTGTGGAGGTCAGTGGAGGGGAAAGGCACCTATCTGCAACAAGCGAGGTGCAATACTAACAAATGAGAAGCAACAGGAAGAGCGATAGGTGGAACACTTTAAGGAAGTACTTAACAAGGAGGCCCAGAGGAGCCAACTGTTGCCCAGCATGTTGAGAAAGGCCGTGACATTAGCGTTGAACCACCTACTAAAGGGGAGATCATGAAAGTCATCTGAGATCTTAAGAATGGTAAAACACTTGGGCAGGACCAACTTAATGCTGAGCTCACTAACTGTCATTCTGAGCATGCAGCACAGATATTACTCCCACTATTTGCTGAAATGTGGGATGGTGAGGGTATACCAAGTGACTGGAATAAAAGTTTCATCATACCAGTTCATCAGAAAGGTAACTGACTGACTGTAAAATTTGCAAAGTGTCACCCTTTTATCCTGCTCCACTGGGGGACTGGTAAAGACCACTGTCCTGTGGAGCACGGACCACTGCAGTAACTGTCCTGTTCCACTGGGGGACTGGTCCGGACCACTGTCCTATGGAGCACGAACCACTGCAGTAACTCTCCTGCTCCACTAGAGGGCTGGTCCAGACCACTGGTCTGGACTGTCTCGAGACAGTGAAATTTTGCGTCTTCACTGGCCTTGCACCGAGGTAAGGTCTCGGAGGTCTCAATTTTTATTGCCTGTCATTTTCATAAATAAATTCTGAATGTACTGATGCCGGTGCACTCAAAAAAAAAATGAAACCCTATGAAATAATAGATTTACTTAATAATGTTATGCCAACTGGTTCCAGAAAAATGAGTTAAGTACATTCCACTCAATGCATTTAATTAAACTGGCCAAAAATGTTAGAAGTCCAATTAAGGTTACGCAAAGCTTTTACGTGGAACCAGTTGACATTACATTATTGAGTAAATCTAACATTTCATCGGGTTTGATTTTTTTTGAGTGTGAAAAGAGCTAGTTAAAATCAATGTGGTCTAGCAGTGCTAGACCACATTGTCTAACATTAATAAACTACGCAAGTGACACCTAACAAAACCCAGTGAATATAAAGTAAAAATAAAATCACCAAGATTGCATCAGTTTATTCTAGAAAATATGAATGCTCGAAACAGATTATTTTTTTATCAAGCCTAGCTGGAGTACATTAAAAATGATCGGCAGGTTGGGAAAGTAATGTTAATGAATTGCAGCCTGTTCATACATTGGTGTTGGCTGTTAATCTCGGTTGATTGTTGCGCTTTCTCCAGATGCCAGCGTCCAGGCTCATAAACATTTTATTCAATCTCAATTGTGTTTCATTTCAGACAAAAACTGCTCAAATAGATAGAATTTCAACACAATGTTCATAAAAGCCACTGTCAAAATCCACATGCTATCAGAGGCTAATTAAAATTTTATCTGTGAAAAAATCATTTTCAGGCCTCCAAACTGCACAATACAGAGATGTGAACACATTTTGTCGGTGACCGTCCGTACTTTGAGGAATGAATGAAAGTTGAAATGTTTGAAATCTCTTGAAATATCAAGGACTCCCTTAAAATAAATAGTGCCTGGAAGGACAAGCTCTTATTGAAAGAACACTCCGCTGTGGTAAAGACCAGATTTGTCAATCAATTCTAATACTTTCTGCTAAAAATCATGCGGGGAAAAGGTGCCAGAAAGTTAAAATCAAAAGCCATCTGATGAGTACTGTTCAGCTTACAAAAAACAGAGAAAAAGGTAAACTCTGCTCAGAACAAAGAGGGGGGGAAAAAATGTTACACTTATTGAATTTTTATCGTCTGCCACGATAGTGACATGGCGAAAAGCAACTTGCAGAAATAAATAGCTTGTTTCATTGGATACCGCCATGTCAATAAAGCCATGTCTTGATAATCACACTTAGCCGTAGATTCTCCTTTCAAATTGGGAACTTGATGTCCTTCAGGGCTGCACAGATATTGTCTGACAGATGGCGGTATTGTTTTTTCCCAATGTGTGTTTCAATAAAACCGCCATTTTATTTCAATGCAAAATAAACCAAGAGAGACACGTTGTTTGTTCACTGACTTGAATGCAGGCACTTGCTGCACCTAAAATTGAATGGACCATTTTCTCACCTTCATAATAAAGGAGACACTCCAGCCAGTTTAACCCCTCTGGACGTTTCTCCCAGATGAATAATGCAAAACTGACTGCGTTTAAATGTACACCATATTCCGATTAAGGTCCATATTTGGGTTAAGGTAATATTCCGAATAAGATGTTTATATGCGCTGAGCAATGGGTATATTCTGTATACATGTAAGTAGCATATCCACCATTTTAGTCCAATCTCACCATACTTACTATAAGTTACAGTCAGGATGTCTTTTTCTCAAGTTAGGTAGGGTTAGTTATTAGCCAGCAAACTTTGTCATCTTGCCATCTAACTCATTAGTCAATTTGTACTCTAGGATTTCTCGCAAGGACAAACTTTGTGCAGCTATCAGCTCTTCTACATGACACAAATCACCAGTGACTATTGACGGCCTGACTGTTGTGTTCTGTGGGTCTGTGTGTTTTGGTTAGTTTATTTTAGGTTTATTATTTTTGTGATGTCGGTTTTTAGTCCATGTCTTAGTGTTTCACATTTCATTCCTCTCCCGTGTTATTCTAGTTCATGTCTTACCCATGTACGGTCTTTGCTTTCTCCCCGGTCGCGTCACTAGTTTGTTGCAGTTTCTGTCTTAATTGATTGTGACACTATTTCGGGTGATTTAATGGATTCTGGGTTTCAGCCTTCCTTCCTTTCTCGTTTGCTTGCTTCCCCTTGCTTTTGCTATCTTACTAACCCCTACAAACAGTTTGTTATTTTCCCGAAATTACTAACCAAAACTAAAATTGAACATTAGACATAACATTAACATACTAACGAGCACCCGGGATTGTAAAGCTGCACTTACTAATTGACTAATAATCTCTCAGCATTCGCCCTGTTCTAGTCTCTGCCTCTTGCTTTTCTTTAACTGGCTTTGCTGTGCCTTCTGCAGAACCTTCTGCATTTATCTTATCTGTCCTGCTTCTTTCTATGCACTGTGAAATATTTATTCAGTTTATTTATCCCATCTTTGGGAGAGTCTTGTGATCCTCGTCTGTGTGTTAATGTTTATCTATTTCATGTAATTAGGTTTCCCTCATGTTCCACCCCTTGTTAATTATATTAAGTTTCTGCACCTGTGTCTGCCCGTGCCCCTGCCTATATCTGTTTCCAGCCAGCAAGCAGATTCAGATCTGACTTAGCTTCGCGCCACACTACTCCTTGCACCTGTGCACGTTCTCTCATAACTTTCTCTGTGTTCTCTGTTAGCCATCATGCCCCAGCCCAGCCTGCCCCTGCCTGCTGTTTCCTGCTCCAGTCCCGTCTGAGTCTGCCCCCCCCCGCCTGCTGTGTCGTCGTCCAGTCCTGTCCGCCCTGCCTGATGTCTCCTAGCCTCCTGGTGCCCCCTGATGTCTTCTGAGCCCCGAGCTGTTCCTTTCGTCTTCCGAGCCCCGAGCTGTTCCTGTTGTCTTCCGAGCCCCAAGCTGTACCAGTCGTCTTCCGAGCCCCAAGCTGTTCCAGTTGTCTTCCGAGCCTCGAGCTGTTCCTGTCGTCTCCAAGCCTACCATCTGCCAGCTGTGCCCTTCTTCTCGTCCTGTGCCTGCCCTCTGCCTGATGTCTCCAGCCTCCATTTGTTCCGAGCTCCCCTAGTCCCAAGCTCCCCCTGATCCCGAGTTCCCTCAGTCCTGTCTTGCCCCTGTCCCGTCCGAGTTGCCCCGAGTCTGCCCCCTAGAGTTCCCTTTAGTCAGTTTTTATTCCTGAGTTTCTCCTTCCTTTAGTGCAGTTGAACGGTGGTTCTGTTGGCCTGAGAGCCTCGTTTTTCCCCTTTCCGAGTTTTCTGTTTATTTAATACATTTTTCGGATCCCTGCTTATGGCGTCTCATCCCCCTTTGTTCTCTTGTTCCGAGTGTTCCTAGTGTTTCCTAGTCCAGTTCCGTGTTTTCGGAGTGTTCCAAGTGTTTTCCTTTTCAAACCTTAACACTGACAGTTCCCCAAATATTAGCGAGCAAACATTGAACCTAACATTACACTCTCATAACTGCCTAAGTTAAGCAACTAGCTAGAAAACATAAGTAATGTTACAGCCGTCCCGCTGGCTAACGTCAGCTAATACATTATAGTTAATGCTGTAGTATGAGCATAGACTGTATAAATCAGTGTATGGGTCCAAGTCCAGATTTCCTACATTGTGCATGAACATACGGAAGCTCGTAAGAATAGCTAATTGGAGTAAGATTACGACTGGTGTAAAAATAGCCAAGCTGCCTATATATATATTTTTTTTTTCGCTTTCAAATATGCCACCTTCAGAGTTTTCCTGCGATGCTTAACTTGGTTGGCAGTTAACACAAAATCGGCCTCTCTCCACTTTATGCACACCTTAAAGATATCATTCTTACGGTGCTTTCGCCCATCAATATATTCATGTCTTTCATATCTGAATGCGCACAGTTGTCTTTGCTCCAAAAATGCAAATTTCTTGCGAAATGAACAGGTGCAGACGTAGTTGAATATTTTGTTTGGGGGCATTTTCCGATTAAGGTGTATACATGACACAATATTCTGATTGAAACAGGCATATGCCAGGGGTCTTATTAGGAATATTTCGAATTGGAAAATGACCTTAATCAGTTTATTTCACGTGTTTACACGACATGTAAGCAATACAGGAATATGGTCTGCATGTAAACGCTGTCATTCTTGGCTACGGTTCCCCTCAGAATCCAACCAACTGCAGACCGAAGAGCCACTGAATCTGCCGATAGTAAAACAAAATGGAACAACACTCAAATTCACACGTTCAGCTTCCGCAAAATAGAATTACAAAACCACAACAAAGTTTTACATTTCATAATAATAGCATTTGAGTCCATTCATCCAGCACTTATCTAAGCCGCTTATTCCTAGTCTGGGTAAGGGGGACTGGAGCCTATCCTGGAATGCTTTGGCAGAGAAGCTGAGAGACACCCTGGACAGTTTGCCAGACAATCATAGGTCTTACACACCATTCACTCAAACACTCCTGCATTCAAGCAATTCACTGTCCCCCAGTTAGCTTACTATACATGTTTTGAACTGTGAGAGGAAAACAGAATCCCTAGTGAACTCATATAGGCAGGTTGCCTGTCATGTAAATTTAATTCATGTATATATGTTCTCTGCTGATGTGAACCTTGTAAGACTAGTAGAAAGGAAGACAAGCTCAACAAGCAAAATTTACTAATCTGGCATAGCACAAAGCTCAAAATTAAGCTGTTTCAGGATCACTTCAGTGCTGGCGGGTTTGACGGCCTCAGTAGGCACAAAGCTCCTTCTTACATTTTCTGGCTGCGCTGGTTGAAGGGGCAGGCTCGTGTGGAGTTGTGGGCATTAGGGATGGACATTATTAGCTTTCAAGTTTAGTTTTGTTGGACAATTTTACTTTCTTATGCACCGGTTGTTTAAACATGTCTGTAGAAGCATGTAGTCGACTGCTATATTGAAAGGTTAGGTCAGCTATGTAGGTTAATAGCTCAAAAAAAGCAATTATGTGACATAGAGCATTTCAACTATTTTATCAATGGCAATGTAAACTGTATGCATTTAATTGGTGCGAAAATGTGCTCTTTCATTGGACTAAAATGTAAATATTCATCCCAATTTATGTTTGCTTGCTTTATTTCACCTTATGTCTCAAAGTGGATGGGAATGATTGAAACATCTCTTGACCTAAAGGTCACATGCAAAGGTTCAATTAACATTTGCACATTTATGTTTTAGATTGTTGGTCCTAGTATCATTGAACGTAAAGTTTTTTTTTTTGGACTTACACTTATGCTACCATGAAATATAGTCAAAATAAACCACTTGTATATGACTTTTTCATTCCACAATAAAGAGAGAGTGCTTGGAAAGCTGCAGTAATTTATGGCAGATGGACATCATTACTGTCCAAGAGTCAAGTTGGCCATTAACTCCAAATCATTGATTTATGATTACAAGTCCTTTTCCATAAAAGCTCAGATGCTGTGTAAAATGTAAAATAAAACAGAATGTTATGATTTGCAAATCTTTAAACTCTATTTCTGTACTGCTGGGTATTTCAGTATAATAATTGCTAACTACTGCATAACCGAAATCCTACATTAAAGCTTTTGTTTTTGGCGAAAGATAAGGGTTACTTTATTGACCTTTGCTGACTTGGAAGTTGATAACTCAGCTGATACAATGCTGGGGCCAAGGGCATCAGCTGGGTGTAATAAAGAAAGTAGTCTATTAGCGATTAGGCTGGTCTAAGCTATGTCCAACTTCATGATTTGAATTTACACTGAGTGTAGCAAACCTGACTGAATATGTTACAAGCAGCGCCTGATCTTATTGTAAGATGGGAAAAGGGGGGTTGGAGCACTGCTGGCGCTGTGACACTGCAGCAAGACTGGCGGGCCTTCTGAGCATCAAAAGACTTCATCACCATGCAATAAAACAAATTGTTGAGATCCTAAGGACAAGCTGGTTGTTTTTTGCCTGGTTTGGTGTGAAGGGAAGTTGGATTGGTTTATGCCCATAAGAGACTCGAGACCAGAACTGGGGGATGCAGAGTGTGAACAAGCTGTATCTGTGAATGGCAGGAGAGGAGGAGGCAGTAAACCCGGCCTCTGAGCTGGGAGTAGGAGTTTACATGGTTTCTGTGCCTTTGAAGTCACTCTGCATAGGAGGCCTATGGCTTACCCAATGCCCCATATTGCCCTCAGTCATCTGTTGTAAGACTGGACACAAACCTATCTATTTACAATAATCGCAACCTGTTGAAACTTCACAAATATGCTCATCTGTTTAATATACTGTCATGAAATCACTACTTTATGACACAATTTACCTGTATAATAATCCAACTAAAGACATTTTCATGACAACTGCATCATACTCATTAGTTTGTATGTTTTTTGTTATAATTGAAGGAGTTGAATGGAATATATTTCATATCAAATGAAATTATAATTCATTTACTTTTAGAAACTCGAAATTTGGGTAAGTTTAAATCTCCTCTCGGGTAATAAAGTTTCATTCCTTTTGTCTGAACGACCTCTCCTTCACAACCAAATGGCCTGACTCTGTCTCAGTTCTCAGACCTGTAACCAGATATCCCACCTGGTTAACTTATGGGACTCTCTGGTTGGAGAAGGGGCTAGCTGATTTGCCTTAGAGGAAAGAGAATTGAGCTGTTCGTGGCAGATTGTCTCTCCGATCTCGCCCTCACACAACTCTGTGTGTGTTGGTTTCGCCAGGTATGACTTTTATATTTGTCCAAATTCGTGGTAACTGATGTTTGGTCTGTTGATTTAAGCTCTTGCCTAACTGGTGAATAAATTCTTGTTATCCCTTTAACTTGTGTGGTCTCTGTGACTCTAATCTTTTAAGATTCTTTCTAGCCATGTTACAGCAGATACTTAGGGGTTTAATCCCAACCGAGGGCTGACTAGCCGGTGGCCAGGTATGGGAATTGTTTTTATTAAGTTTTATTATAGTTATTTTAAGGCTATGGCGGTCTACTAATTTAAAGGGTCTATGTAGCGCTGGTTCTGGGAATTTAGCCATCAGGGGGCCCAAGGACAAAAAGTCGGCTTCCGTTAAATTCCCTTAAGGAACCCTCTGGGTGTTTGCCTTGACCTGGGTTTGTAGTCTCAAAGCTCAGATGCCTTTGCTGCGTTGATTCCCTCCACCCCCCGGTATTACCAACGAACCTATGATTCGGCAGTAATGCTAATACCCGGGAGCGTATATTGAGTGACGGCGGTTATCTCCTAAGAGTTTGAGGTGTAGTCACCTTGAGATCCAAGCATGTTGTCCCTGAACTATAAATTCTAAATTCTAATTGGAGTCAGATTTTTAATGAGAGTTTGACTAAATTTGGTATTCTAAATTTACTATGGAGTCAGATTAATTGTAACACTTTTGCTTTTGTGTCCCGTGCTTTGAACGGGGAAAATTGATTCATTTTATTGAGATTCGCATTAGCCAAAAGATTGCGATTTTAATGAGAGTTTGACTAAATTTGGTATTCTAAATTTACTATGGAGTCAGATTAATTGTAACACTTTTGCTTTTGTATCCCGTGCTTTGAACGGGGAAAATTGATTCATTTTATTGAGATTCGCATCAGCCAAAAGATTGCGCTTGTAACGCCAGCCCAAAGAGCATGTCGAGCCTTTGACCTCTACAATTTCCGTCATTTGTATTGCCGTGAGGTTTTACATTATGACGCTCGTCCATGTAAATACGCATGTTCCTACGAAAAAAAACCTTTAAATAATGTTAAATTTCATGGAAAATACCAATGTTAGAGATAAAAAGTCAGAGAGCCTATTACAAATCAGTGAAAGTGTCATCTCCTTTCCCTTCCTTCATCTTCCCCTCCTCCACGATCCAGAAATTGAACGTGTCTCCATCAACCGAGTGTTGCACCAAAAGTATGAAACAAGGACGCAAATCAAAAATCCTCCATAATATTCCCTCCAAACAAAGGATCCATACATACATCTATGCAAGACTTATCTACGAATGTTTGCATTGCATCATCATGTCCACTCCTATGACAACTTTAAATACCCTCCCACTATAGTCAGTGGCTCCGAAACTCTGTTCTGAAGTACCCCCATATATGCTGGTTTTCATTTGACCCACAGTTTCAATCAAATAATTTTAATAAGCTATTACATCTCAATAAACATCCCAGGAAAAGCTTTTCCATGCCTCTGTAACAGCTGAAAGGTCCTGTCACTAGAAATGCCTCCTAATAAGTATGCACCCTGGCTATCTTGTCAACAAGACTGGCTCGCGTTTTTTGTCTGTACCAATGACGCTACGGGCAAAACGTATTGTTCGCTCAAAGTAAAAACTAAGTAAAGTTAACACAGTGTGCGGTAGCCTGTTATTCACTTTCAAGATTCTATAGATAATCATGCAACCAACCGGCACCTGTTTCGAGGCTGTGCATGGATATTTGGAATTGAACTATCAATGCAATACTGGTTTGAGTCATCATCATTTACTATCTTTGAACCGTTCATTATCCACTAGATCATTACAATTAGTTTCTAGTATCTAGAAATTCATTAATTAGCAGTCGATTGATTCAGCTAAGTCTATATTTGAGCAGTTTGAGATAATTTGCCTACTTTTATGTACAAACGTAAGTATGCGTTTCCAATATAGCCTAATAAGCATAAAATTCCTGAAGATATAGTGCATGCATCAAGTATGGCTGTTCCTGACATAATGGGGTGAAGAGTTTAAGTAATCCTACATATAAAGCATCAAATTAAGAAAAAAAAAATGTTGACTGAAACAATTTGACTGCCCTTGTAGTTGGAATGAAAACCAGCATACACAGGGGTACGCCAAGGTCGAGTCTTTAATCTACTGTATGAGCCAATTCAAACTCCTGATGCCATGGCAGATGACAGGATTTCAGTGCAAAAATGTAAGTTCAAGACTTTGCTAATTTATTTATGCTACTTTACGTTTGTTTGTCCCTTGATGGCTAGCAAACATTTCAATGAAATACAGTTGATACTATTATTTGTGTTGGCCTAGGTTAGTTTCAATCCGCATTTTGCAATGACCCACGACATTGTATGTGGGATGTGGTTGGCTGCTTGTGTTACTGAGGCAGCGTGAGCCCTGATTGGGCCTCTTCATTATTGAATATAGATAACGATGGAGGAAACAGTTCTCATTTCCCTCCTAGGCTCCTCGACGCGTCTCATCCCATCCTCTGCCTCGTACATTCTGGTAGGAAGGGAAATAAGGAAGGGAAGATCGGTAACAAGGAAGGGAGGAGACAACTGGAATGCAGCCAGAAACTGAAACACTAATTCGAAAAGCAGATACGAATAGAACCTTTTTAAAAACATGACTATTTAGGCGCATGTTTGACTGTATAACTTGGAGTAATTTGAAGATTGTTTCCTTCAAACAACATAGGCTACCTATGCAAGCTTGTTTCTGATCATTGCAGATATTCTAACTTAGGTTATAATTTTCCAAATCATAATTTATTGGAATTCTACGAAAAGCTCAATGGTACAGCTGAAGGTGGCCGGTGCGCACGAGGACCGAACATCTTCTGATCCTTCATCCATTAGATAGTACAAATAAAATAAATGCCCCATAGCCAACTCATATACCAGTTCTTCTTTCTCCAAAGCCAAATGGCAAATAAAAGCATTAAATACATGGCTTTACTCTACTTTGTGTAGATAAAAAACCTTACAAAGAGGGCAGAACAACAGCAAACATTAAAGCCTTAGCAGGCTGAAATAGCAGTAGACACCAGGTAAGGTCTGGTTACACTAGCTAGAGGCCTATGGTCCTACGGGACCTATCATTTAAGCATAATTTAATGGTGCAGAAATCATTTTGAAACTCTTGCATATTATTATTATTATTATGTGCCCATTTTCATGAATGATGTATGTATTATGAGATAGCACTTTTCGTTCATCTCTTAGTCCAACTCAGTCTGTCCATTCTTTTGTGATGTTTTCATGTGAACGCATCTATTCGCTATCTAAGTTCTTTTTTTGTCGATTGATTCTGAAATTGAAGTCACATAACCGCATAGATGCACAAATGCATTTTTTGAGAACTCTGATATTTTTACGAATACTCTGTTTCTATATGCAGATGATTCAGCGGGCATTGTATCACATAAAGATGAGGATAGATCTCAGGAAATACTTGTTGAGAAGTTGAGGAGACTGAAGACCTGGTTATCTGAGAACAGGCTCTTACTATATTTAGGTACATTTAGGTATTTTTTTGGCCCAAGGCATAGGTTCACGAAAGAATCAGCATTGAACATTGAGATAGTGGGAAAACCTGTCGTATCAAAGTATTCTGTTAGTTATCTAGGATGCATTGTTGATGGGGAATCTAGGGGAGGGGGGCCTTTCAGGTCCCTGAAGATTTTGGGTTAGGGAAATTCCAGAAAAAGGTATTTCACCAGGAAAGCCAGATTACTGGATAGAGGATCCTTGAAAATTATGACCTCCTGCCTCGTCCAGTGCTACTTGGACTATGCTATTAGTTTATGCTACTGAGGGCCTAGATAACGTTATGAAACAGGACCTTTGAGTTGCACAGAGTAAATTAGAGAAAATCATGCTGGGGCTGGATTGTAGGAGCCTTGTGGGTATAACTCAGATCCAACTGATGTCAGATCCAACTGAACATGTTTTACAGGATTCAGAATAATAGTGCCCCAATTTACCAAACTAACTATTTTACTCAGTTAGAGGATGTGCATGCTTACAGCACTAGGGGAAGGGCAACTAACCTTAAACTCAACTAGGGGAAGGGCAACTAACCTTAAACTCAATCAGTTTAAAACTGATGGATCAGGTTTCCTTCTTCTATGCAGCTGCTTCAGGGTGGAATAAACTACCTTTTGAAATAAAAGAATTAAGTGCATGACCCAGTAACGTTTAAGAAAAAGGTCAAGCACAAGCTATTTTATAACATCACAAGGTAACGACAAGGTCATTTTAAAGAATTGACAATTTGTTGAGCATTTCTGCCAATCCTACCACCATGACGGAAATAAGTCCTGGACTTCTTCTTGTTATTCCTGACAATGTCTCATACACGTGTTGACTGTTTTTATTAGCACTTGTATCTGAAATTGTCAAATAAACTAAACCAAACTAAGCTAAAACCAGGATTTATTCCCCTTCCTTACATCAACCTTGTAAACAACACTAATCCTAGACTTCTTTGTGGATTCTTCCCAGATTAAGGTAACATCAATCCATATGGTAAAAGATGTGAATTGCAACTGGTAATTGACCAGCTTGAGCTATTAAGATGACATAAACTCTGTCGTTCATCATCATCGTCTGTTATCTGTCATCCTTATAAATGCCCCCGCGACCTCTCGCGGTCACAAATATTGGATCGACAAAAAAATGGTAAGCATTATCTTTAGCACATAAACACTTTGGGATTTCATTTCAGCCCCCCATCCCCAAAAGTAGATGTGGCAGGATGGTCATATTGAAAAACTGAAGTTATCAATTTTTCTTTGTTTATTTTTAAGTGCTGAAATTTGGTATGTACCAGTGACGTACCGTCGGAGGTCAGTTAGGATAGGCGGACTCCTCACCGTTAAACAAACGATAACTCTATTACTTTGCTTGATTAGCTATCTGAGGATTGATTAACTAATTTACAAGACTAAACGGCAGAATGGCATGCCAGTTCCATCCCTGAAATTATTGCTCAATACATTGAACTTAAAATGCTCACGAGGCAAGTTTGTTCATATTTGCGTAGAGGAAGCTAACACAGTGCCATTAACTAATATTAAAACCTTTCTTATGCGGCGTACAGTGTGGTCAATATGTTTAAGAGAATATTCCCCCCCTTAAACACATACCTTTTAATGCCATTTTTAAAAAATAGGGAGTTTATTCTCAGTCTTCTTTCATAATCCAATTAACAAAAGATCAAAACAATATACGGAATTACCGACTACCGAGAGAGTTGAGATTTCTTCCTTATTAATTATTAAGATTTACATTCTCAAATCAGAGCACTATCACCTCTTAATCATTCCAGGCTTAATTGACCAGAAAAAAAAGGTCAAATTGATTGATTGATAATCAGTCATAGTACGTGGAAACAAGTTGACAAAATCTAGCGATAAAAAAGGAGAGTTTACTTCCTTCCCTGACTGCACGTCCATGGTATGTACTGAAAACAACATGTGTCAACACATAAGTGATATATTTTCACAATTTCTGAGAAAGGGCTGCTTAGTGAACTTTGACATTCCTTCACCCATAGTCACTACTTTGGTATGTCACTGAAGCCTTGTAGCCCACTCCCAAATTGATGTGGCTGGGCTGCAGGCCAGTTGAGTTTCAGGTTCACTTGATGTTTATGTTCACTGTGGATCAGTAGAGTTCCACAATGTGTATACTGAGAGTTTTTCTAATTTCAGCTGTATTTCCGCAACTTGCTGTACAGTTTTTTTTATTTCCTACGGGCTTCCGTAATTTCCAAACCAAGGTTCCTTTAAATATTTTTTGTAATCATGTGGTATACCATGCAAACATCAATGGAGTTTGAATTGATCACCGATAGACAAGCAGTAAAGAGCTAAAATGGACTGGCAGAATGTTATTTAAAATTGATTTCATCACAATGTTGCTTTCAGATGGATTTTCTGTTGTTCAAAAAAAACACCTAACAATACAGTAATCAAAGAATATCAATACATTTAGCTTTGATTGCTTTTGTAAACACCAGTGACGGTCCATCGGCAGACACACAGGGCCTGCAATAACCTCACCTTTCACTTCTTAATGACAGACACCTCTCGCAGTTTACCTCCCAGATTAGAAACAGTTGCTCAGACTGATTTGTGGAACCAATGAGAATCTAATTTATTTTTGAAACCCTTGTTATACATTGCACTACGAATATATACGGCGTTACTTCCGCACATCAATGACGATGGAAAATATCAATCGCCAACGTCTTTATAATTTCTGGATTTGCGTAAATTAGTTCGCGATGTTAATTGAGCTACAAGCCAAGAGAATCCGTTCTCTCGTCTGAATGTAGTGACGGCTCAAGTGCGTTGTTAGACGCACAGCTGAGTGATAATAATGAAAATAATTGCCGCGAAGTCAGCAAAAGTTCCAGATTTTTTGCAGATTGTCATCCTTGCGGAGTCACAATTATATCAACATAGCCAACAGGTAATCGCTTTGTCATTTGTTAATTATTACGTGTCATGCATTGGCGGTGGCTGTTTAGTTAATAAACTGATTGAAAATCAGGCAGACCTGATCGCAAACCGTTTAAGAGAAATTATACAGGAAAGGGCGATGTTACTGAAGGCCTTCCCGACATCTGACGGCACGCCACTGGTAAACAGCGTGCAGCTAGGCCAAGGAGGGTCCTAGCTGAGGCGGAAGGTCTCAGCGCGTTTGCCTTAACAGCCAGGGAAATGAAAGGCTTATTGGTCTCCATTAAAATAATGCGGTCTGGCTACAGCTTCAGCACTAGACTACTGCCTCAAGTCAAACGTGATGACGTCTTTTACGTTCTGCTTTTAAGTTGCCTGAAACGTGCCTTGGGGATGCTGCAGTCCTCATGTCGTAGCGGTTGCAATTCATCTGACTCTACATCAAATTTAGGATGTAAAATTTTGTTAAACCCAATCGCGGTTACCATGTATTTACATAAATATTGACTTGACTCCAATTTATGAATTGAGAGTCGTGTTGTGCATTGGACCCAGAACTGGTACACCTTACTCCTCCAGACCAGAAGCATCTGTACAACCCACTTTGATGGATTAACTCAGAGGCTGGCGGTATTATTATGCACAGTAATTTGACATAGAAAATAGCTATGACTGGGGATTACTGGGGCCCAAAGCGAGAAACACCAAAGTGTGACATTATCAGTTCAGGAACTTCGTGTTTGAAAGATTTCCGTTCAGGGACTAAGCCGACTCGGTATAGCGGAATCTCCTCGAAGCCTAAGGCCAATCACAGCATGGAAAATCCACTAAGAATGCAGACCAAGCATGTTGATCAGGCATCACACTCACAGTCCTATGTTACCCAAGAAGGAGGCATGGCTTCGAGCTGGAAGGGAATATGTTCATCCAAATCAGAATCCTACAACAAAATATAATAGAATTATCAATTTATTTTACCAAGCAAGCCCAAGCTCACATCACACGAGCCAATTACAATGTTACAGAAAGGTAAAAAGTAGAAGTCATATCATACCTGGCACAGCTCAAAACTACACATACACACAAAGTATATGAGGGAAGGATGGATACAAGCTTCCATAGCAATATCACGTCAAATCACCCAAGATCTTCTATGACTAGATTAAAGCTAACCACGGCATAGAGATGCGCGTGGGTGAAGTTGAATGCAATCTTCCATTGTGATAACGGCTACACACATACAGATGCACATGTGGGAAGTCAGTTGTGATCCTCCATAACTACTATTGGCAACATACGGCATGGAGATGCATGCATGGGAAACCGGCTGCGGTCTTCTCAAAATCCTTCGTTCCTCTCCCTTTTAAGCCCAACCTCCAGATGCACTTCCGACAGCAGGGTCATAAATCAGTTTGGGTACTCCAGAAGGCAACCCCTCCTCAGAGGGGGTTTTGGAAGGGGCATTACCATGAGAAGCAGAAGTAGATTTCTTTTCATACTTATTGAATGAGGGTTCAGTACAATTTTAATCCCTTAGAAATATGCACCCCCAGGTGAAAAAATACTATACTTGAATTATACTTTTACTGACTGTATTAAGTATGGTGTATGCTTTTTTCGCCCCCTTTATGTGTAATTAAGTGTGCTCATGCAGTCATTAAATACTACTTGTGTACTACTTCAGTACACTTAAAGTGTACACTTTCTAAAAGTATACATTAAATACATTGCAAACTAAGCACAAAAAGTAAAAGTATATTCGTAATAACTTTTGTATGCAACAAATATACTTTTAATATAATTAAGTGTAATACTTTTTCACCTGGGCCATGCGATTTTGGAATCTTAGTGGAGGAAAATGATACCAAACATGATATTCTTGCCCTACAGTTTGCCATGAAACATCAGTTACAGTCCAGAATTACAAAGATAACTGGTATTAATGTTACCAATCAGCTTATGTCGTGTACCAAAAATACACATGAGATTTACAACATCAATGCTGCTTAAAGGAGACCTATTATGCTGATCCTTCTATTAATACATATTAGTAATGTTATAATGTTGGTTGTCCATGCTCAACCTCTGAAAAGTTTCTAAATATAAGATACAGGGGTTTCGCTGTAATCCAAGAATGTGATTTTGTGAGCGCGATTACCTCTCTGAACAGCTCCTCCCGAGATCTGGGCAAAACCTGACTTTAGGTTATGCCGTCCAATTAGTACAGACCTAGCGAGAGCCAATCATTGCGCTGGACCTGCCCAGACCAGAAACTATTCTAGCTGGCATTAACAACGGCAAATCATACTATGCCTTAGTAGCGTCTATACTTGTGGAAATACAAAAGAAGAACTGCAGATCATTTGAGGCGCAAGTTTTGTCAGTATCTCTTCCAAAGCTGCTTGTCCGTTTATCTTTGGACGCGAAGAAAAACAAATATTTCTCTTTCAAAAGACGATGCCACCAGAAATCAGTGGGTAGCTGTTTTTTGTTTGCTGGCAGCAAACAGCCACGGCCAAAGGAAACGTTAGCTGATTGTGCTCAGCATTTCACCAAAGACAGCTTTGTTATTCAAGGATAATATGACACAGGATAAGCGTTTCAGCTGCTTCTCAAACCTGAAGCGGTTGCATCGATCAAGCGCTCGGAGTCACAAGTTATATGTAACGATATGACAGCAAATAATGCGAGTGAAGCTATTGTGTTACGGGTGGCTAGCAGGACCGCTAGAGACAGTTAGCACTACCAACTGGCCTAAATGCAGGCTTTGTAAAATGTCTGAAGATATAGCCTGTATCGGCCGCGACTGTCCGTGACTCACAGACACAGAACGGTTGCATCGATCAAGCGCTCGGAGTCACAAGTTATATGTAACGATATGACAGCAAATAATGTGAGTGAAGCTTTTGTGTTACGGGTGGCTAGCAGGACCGCTAGAGATAGTTAGCACTACCAACTGGCCTAAATGCAGGCTTTGTAAAATGTCTGAAGATATAGCCTGTATTGGCCGCGACTGTCCGTGACTCACAGACTCAGAAGCTGTAAGTTTCTTTTACAGCATAAGCCAACCTGAAGTGATAGCCAGTTGATTGTGGCTGTAGCACAGCAGCTAACGTAGCCAAGTTACTGTTGCTAATGTTTGTGTCCTAAATATACAAGAGTGATTCAGGGGAAATTCTACAGAAAGTGTGAGAACGTAAACCTCATTTGAAGCTAACTTTTAATACTTGTTTGTAATTTGGATGCTCAGTACAATTGTTCACAGTAACAGAACTTGCTGTCTGTAAAACCTGTTTTGCAAGGTTTTGCCTCTGTGGTTATGACGGCTTGGTTACCAGCTACTGCATGTTAGTTTGCGTGCTGTGCAAATTAAAAATGCTCCTCACTTATATCCAGTAATTCTGATCGTTATGCTTGTGTTACTTCGGTAAGCATCATTGTGGCAGTTTCATCATAACGTTGCCTGATTGAAGCCACTACAGTTAGTGATAGCTTCACTTATCCATGACCGGTATTAGCCGTATACTTCACAAATGTCTGAGCAAGCTCTCTGGTGCTATCGTGAAAGCAATGCGAAACGCAGAAGCTCCACCGGTTTACAAATGATTTCTCTGCACTACTTTGACATAATTTTATCCCCCTTTAGAAATTGTTGTGGTTAATAAAAAGCTGAAAAAGGCAGAGATTAAATAGGTAATTCTTTCCTGTAGTAGTGATCGATTAGCTAGCTCCACATAAGCAACATGTCCGCGCTAATGGAACTTACGGTCTGCAAAACCTGTATTATATTCATAACATTCATTTCACATCGGACACGAAAATAATTTTTCGCAGGACAGATTAGCTTACATTCAAAGTCAATGCAAAGACGCGAATACACGCGTTATGGGTACATTAAACAGCTTTCACACCAGATGCGAAACTCATTTTTTGCGCGACTGATTACATTCAAAGTCAATGCAAAAATGCAAATACTTGCGTTATGGGCACGTCAAGCCGATTTCACACCGGACGCGAAACAAATTTTTCGCGCGACTGATTACATTCAAAGTCAATGCAAAAATGCAAATACTCGCGTTATGGGCACGTCAAGCCGCTTTCACACCGGACACGAAACAAATTTTTTGTGCGACAGATTAGCTACATTCAAAGTCAATGCAAAGACACGAAGTTGTTAAAATTAGAAGACACACCGCTTTAGGCAGAAACCTTTTCCTATATACTTACTGGAAGGCTAGCAGAATTGATTGAATAATGCTCTTTTCACAGGCCCCCTGGTTGGGTATTGCGGACTTAGAGGACTACTGCCTAGGTGCTCATCTCTTGGAAACTATACTCATGTACCTGCACAGCACTCTCAGGCCACTAGCAGTTCTTTTGGGACTAGCTTGAGGTGCCACCTGCCCATGACCTCATGGCATCAACAACGAGTAGACAGCTCTGAATGGGTACCATGCTACTCTCTCCAATCTCTATCCTGAGTGGCCCAATGCATCCTACCAACTGTCATGAATCTACAGCTTCTATTAAAATGTCAAGTCAATGTCCACTGATGGGGAAAGATGGAGCTCAGATTGAACCAGAGCTGCCACAAGGAACATTTCCCCCAAACAAACATACACGCACATAAACACAAACATACACCCATGCACATAAGCACAATCACATTTATTTTTGAACTGGCACAACTATACAGCTGTTTATTTTTTCTAAAAATTATAATTAAGATATCTTACTCCAGCAGCAAATTCTAAATAATGCCCTCTGAAAAGCCAAGTTTTACCCGTGTCATTTCATGAGAATGTTAACAGCTCACACTTTGGATAATCCCCCCATATCATCAAAATGTATGAAGTGCTGTTGCTTCCTGTTGCCTATGGCTCTGAAATGCGCAGTGTGTTTTCAGCATGCATTGTATTTTCCTTACATTCTGTGGTCGGAAAACAGATTAAAATAACAAAACAAAAAACTCATTACTTCTTGCTCGTATCAATCTCAGAGTGCAATAGCTTGCTGCTGTTTTATTGTATTATTGGTTAGGCCCATTTCTCTCCACATTGCATTATTTGTCCGCTGTTATGAGACTCTAATCATTGAAACAAGCTTTAGGTCATATAGTCATTTCTCTCATAAGGCTCTGCTAGGCTGGCAGTGAATTTGCGCTGTGCTCCAGACCTCTTCAAAATGTATTCCACGCACTTACATTTGTTGGCTAAGAAAAAGAGAGAGAAAAAATGTGGTCTGTTGCCAGAACTACTGATGTTTATTTAGTTTGTACGACTCTTGAGGTTTTACAAAGGGAAAAGGGGGTTTTTGACAATCACGTAGCATTTCAATATTCTACTTAATTTTATACAAAAGTTTGTGCAAACCGATGTCGTCATTTTCCATGAGTATATAACACACTTCATATGTGTATTTTTCCTGCCTAATTTCCTGATATATAATGCGGCCAGTTGATCTATACAATCATGGTTTGATACAGTAGGACGGCCCATGAAATCAGAAATCATCTAACAAAATTCAGGCAAAGAAAATCAAATTTTAAATCTGCAAGTGAACTTGTGCCAGTACCAGGTTTATTAATTTATTTATTTTCATAATTATTTTTAAAATCTAGGTTTTTTTTTTCATTTTAGCAGTGCAGACATGGAGGGCACTTACAGTGCAGTTGTTGAAGTGCATTTGGGGAGGTAATTTCATGTGGAGCACTCTGCTGTGTCGATACAATAGATGGTGATTATACGAAATGGCATATAATGCATCAGCTTTTCAGCAGGCAGCTGTTTGTCAGCATTGCTGCAATACACTATTCATTCCAGAAAAAGCCAGGACTGGCTAGCATAAGTCTGAAAAGGGAAGCATTTTAGACAGGTGCAATTTACATGATGCCTCGTTGTATAAAAGTTATTGTACTCTTTTTCTCTCCACCTTTCCCTTTTTCTACTTATCCATTTTATTCCTCTCTCTTTCCCTCTCTTGGCCTCTCTCTCACCCTCTCTCTCCCATTTATACATAAACAAATGGTTTTTTCATACTGTAAAAGCAATATTTATTTCTTATCCTGCTTTAATGAAGTAAAGGTTATCACAGATGTCCAGGTAACAGGCTCATCATGTCTGAATTCAGCTTAGTCTTCCCCTGATATCAGTTTGGTTTACAAATAAGCTAGACTTACTGTTTGATTCAGGTTATTGCCACTCGACAGGCCATATTAATTCACATAAACTGAAATACATTTTCCATTAAAAAGTACTGAAATTTGTACAAGGTGAGAAAATAGTCTTTAATAAAGCGGATTTTTTCCCTCTTATCACAAGTGAATTGTTTGACAAAATATCTAAAATTGAATTGTGGACTTAACATTACTTTACAGAGCATTATATAAGCAAAAAATATGCCTGTCCAGTAATAATAACAATAATAATAATAATAATATTATAATGGCGACTTCTTTGAGATTTTGACTCCTACAACTCAGGATTCTGAGTTTATGAATGCTAATAAGAGACAAACAACTGAGGAAAAAAAAAATAACTCAAATGAAAATGCTGAAAGGTCTTTTAAACCTGCACTGAGGAAGCATTTGAATGCACATGATGAATCAAAAACACCTTTAAGATAATTTATAATGCTGTTTTGTTTTCCTCTATTTAAAAAATTGCAGTAATTGTAATAAAGCCAAAATGTGAAATGCCACATAGTCAAGCAGTGAAAAAAGCAGAGAATTTGCACCTTAATGACACCTAAACTTCTGGAGTACAGAGCCAAATTAAGATACAAAGTATTCCTCTGGAGTATTATGAGGCTTTCTCTATTTGTATTACAAGTTTTAAAAGTGGCCTTCATTTGTATGCATATACAACCTAATTTTCAGATGCATATACAACCTCATTTTCTCATTTTTGAGCACAACTGGTGTAGCACTATGGTAAAGTCCAATGGTGTCATGGAATAAAACATTTGCTATTTGTTTTCTCTTTTCTTTTTTTTCCCCTCCGATCAAGGTAGATTCTTGGTCTTCTGATGTACTGTGTGTCTGACATAATTGATTCTACCCAGTTCGGTCATGGTTTTGCCTGCAATTTACTGCACATTTGATTGAGTTGAACCATTTGATCTTGGAGAATTGAAAAAGCCACAGGGCATGCAAATCTGGCAGTAGCACCTTCAGCCAAGATTCCTCCACAGAACAAACAGAAGCTGAATATTTAATCACAGCGATACACATGCAAGGAACATGTGAGAGCTAGCCAGCAAAATTCATGAGCCGGGAAGTAATTTTACAGTCGATCAAAGTGTAAATGTTTTTTTTTTTTTTTGCAGTACAATTAACATATTTACTCTATTGTAAAGCTTCCAACATTAATTATATATATATATATACATACATATATATATATATATATATATATATATATATATATATATATATATATATATATATATATATATATATTTTTGTTTGCTTGGTTCAGTTAATGATCATTTTTATTTTTACTAAAGGGTCAAATCAAGGGTCATCAGTATGATTAGTGTATGACTTGGTTTATCGTTGCTTTTGGTTGAATTGTTCCCATCTACAGCCTCTTAACCTTATGAGCCCCTTCCAAACTACATATGGTTAACTTTTAGGTTCATTGGCAGCAGGTCGTTGATTTGAATTGAATTCGTTTGATTCATAATTGGACAAAAGCTGGCTCTCAGAATGTAATCAACATCCACATACCCTGAAATGAACTGTCTTACTCTGCCACTGCATTTCAGAATGTATCGACCAGCATCATACAAAGCGAAAAACATTGAGCCACGTATAGATGTGTTCAGATTGCTCATCTTGCCCTGTTAAAAGTCCTTATTGCTTTTCTTGAGAAAGTAGTCATGTCATGTTCTTTTTTGCAAAAAAAAAAAAAAAATCTTCCTTTACACGGCTCCTTAATGGTCAGAAGGCCAGAGCAATTAGGTGAGGGACTCTGGGTATGTCCAATTGTCAGGACAGAAAATTTCTTCCTTTCCTTCTCAACCTCTTCATGTCCTTTGCTGAAGACAGGGTGGAAGAGATTAATGAAGGAAAGGAGGACTGAATGTACAAATATTAGGACCTGATACGAAAAGACCAGGGTTCTGAAGGTGAAAGCAGCACCATGTTTCTATCCACCGGTTACCATAGCTAGTTGATTTCAGCTATACTTCTCAGGCAAGGCATTGCGGTAATGAGCAAAAGGGCTTCTGCTTTCTGAACTAGAATTTTCCAACACTGATTGGGATGCACCGTCGACACGCAGCTCAGTATCCTTCACTGGGTAATGTTGCTATTCAGTTGTCAAAGGGAATGATAACCACACTAGCAGCACTAATTCAGTTCTAGAGCAACAGTGTAAAGTACTGTTGGAGCTCTTAGTCACCATTCAGCAGCTTCCTGACAAATTCTTGACGAGACAAAAAACTGCTCCTCTATGTCTGATGAACTTGGGGCAATTTGCTGTCTTGTTTGTGGGCTCCTCCATGTACTCAAGGCAGTCTACACCTGGCAAATCCAAGTGGACATGTTCTTATCTTTAGCTTGCATTTGGAAAAGAAGATAAACAGGCATTGACATTTTGCCATTGTAATTCACTAAATAGCTAAACAAACACTTCTGAAGCTTCCTGTTTTGAGTGGCTGTAACATCATTTGATAATTACCCGAATTCCTGAAAATGTAATTACCTGGCAAAATGTCTTGCCCCCAGCTGGCGCCTTTCAGTTAAATGGCTGAGATTTGGCATTAAAATTATACATGGCTGTTTAGCTGCAAAGGCGTCAAGCTTCCCACGTGTACTGGCTGATGAGTCAATCAGATCTTACTGGAGTCAGTCGATTAACCTATGTCAGTGGAGTCAGCCACATAGTGCTAGCTACTAGCTTATAATTACTTTATTCTTTTCCTAAGTACAGTTTGTCACAGGAAGGAGCAGCAGTTAAAGGACAACGCTGTGATTAAAAGTGAAACATAGATATCACAGTACATTACAGGCATTTGGAAAGAGGTTTTATCTAGAGTGCCTTATCCAGCTTGCGCAGAATTCATTTACACTGCAGGATTTAAGCTGTAGCAGATCGAGTTAGGTGACTTGATCGAGCAGAAAAACTGTGTCCCTACTGCACTGTTATAAATTGATTGGATTTAACAGTTAAATTAACGCATTGTCTCCTTGCTATTCTAACTGTAAGTACAGTCCTGCGAGCATTCAACTGTGTTTTACAGTTAACGTATACGGAACCTCTGTTATAAACTGATTGTAAAATTATACTTAAAATAACTGGTAAAAAAAACTGCCAGTTTATAATAGTGTGGGAACTGAGTGCACAATACCTTGAAATACCTCACTACTCATGTATAGATGGGTGAATTTATTTATTTATTCATGTAACCTTTAAGCAGAGAAAGATCAACTGAGAGATTGTTTCTTTTTTCCAGGATGCCCTGTTAGAAATCTGAGGAGGAAAAGAGAAATAAGGATAAAGCCCCTAGAAATTTTTTTAAAGGAAACATAAAGTTAGGTGTTGAGTCTTCATATGACATGGTTTTGGTTTTTGGTCATGTTGATGTTCTGGTTTTGTGTTCATGATTATTGTCTTTTATTTATTCTTTTTGGTTTTTGTAACATTCAGTTTTTTTGGTTCATTCTATGTTCAGTTCCATTGCACTTATCTCCCCTGTCTTGTGATCTAGTTGGTTCAGTCCGTCTTCCCTGTCAGCGTGCTCACTGACTTCTGGTGATTTATATGAAGTCGGGTGTTTAAAATATTCCTTTGTATCTCAATTTCCTCCTTCATCCTTCTGTTCTGATTACTAACAAGACTAACATTTGTATTTTGTATTATAGTCTATTAACACAACTAACCATGTACTTTTGTATATATACTCGATTACTTAATTACTAATGAGTACTCTAGTTCAAGTTGTAAAGCTGCACCGCTACTAATAGACTAATTACCTCTCCGCGATCGCCCTGTTTTATTCTCCGCCCCTTGTATTTCGCTTTCCTCTCCCTGAGTTTCAGCGAGAATCTCTCGCATGTGCTTAATCACTCTCCTGCTCTTGTTATCTGTGCATGTAGAACTCCTGGACCGGAGCTGTTTAAATTTCATTGGCTGTTTGTGTGATTCCTGTTCGTATTTTGTCTCTTGCCAATTTTCATGGTTAGGGTTTCCCTCATGTGATTCTCCCGATGTAATTAGCCTTATTCCCCACAGCTGATCCCTGTATAGCATGTGACCTTTCCTATGTGTATATTAGGAGTCTTTTCACTCACAGCTCTTGTCAGAACGTTGATCAATATTTCTTTGTGCAGAGCGCCTCGTATGCCATTGATTATTGTTTTGCTTCAACTGGATAGTCCAATCTTGATTCTTGCCATTGCCTTATTTGTACTGTTTTTGTCTTTCTGGATTTTGACCTATTTTTGTATGACGACGAGTTTTGTGTTTGGATGCCCTGTGTATGACCTTTGGCTTTGCCCATCGACTACGACTTTTTGCCTATCGTTTTTGTACCTCTGGCCATTTGTCTTACTGGTTCTGACCCCGGCCTGTCTAGTCTATACTGCTTTTGGATTTTGTATTGTGGCTTGGCAATTCCTGCGTTTTCTGGCTTTGACTCGGACCCCATTAAAGGCATACATTTTTGGATTATGCTGTCTCGCGAGTGGTTCCTGAACGGTACCTCACACCATAAGCTGACAAAACAGCTTCAATGCATTCTAGAATATATTTCACATACAATATAAATAAATATATATACAAGAGTATAATATACTGGGCAACAAAAGAAACGCAAGTTAGCTAGTTAGTGCACTTTTATGGTTATTCAGTCAAAGTGACCACAAAATAAAAAACAGTTAGATAAAATGAGAGTAAATGTGCACGCAGTTGTAATTAATTTGATTTTCTTAAATAATTACGTGCAAACTTATTTTCCAGTCTGCCTTTAATTAACTTGAGTCTCTTTTGTTGTTCAGAATATATACTCAACAAAAATATAAACGCAACACTTTTGTTTTTGCTCCCATTTGTCATGAGATGGACTCAAAGATCTAAAATTTATTCCAGATACACAATATTACCATTTCTCTCAAACATTGTTCACAAATCTGTCTTAATGTGTGATAGTGAGCACTTTTGCTTTGCTGAGACAATCCATCCCACCTCACAGGTGTGCCACATCACGATGCTCATCAGACACCATGATTAGTGCACAGGTGTACCTTAGACTGTCCACAATAAAAGGCCACCCTGAAATGTGCAGTTTTTGCTTTATTGGGGGTCTGGGGACTCACAGCCAGTCAGTATCTGGTGTGACCACCATTTGCCTCATGTAGTGCAACACATCTTCTTCGCATAGAGTTTATCAGATTGTCAATTGTGGCCTGTGGAATGTTGGTCCACTCCTCTTCAATGGCTGTGCGAAGTTGCTGGATATTAGTGGGAACTGGTACGCGCTGTCGTATACGCCTGTCAAGCACATCCCAAACATGCTCAATGGGTGACATGTCCGGTGAGTATGCTGGCCATGCAAGAACTGGGACATTTTCAGCTTCCAAGAATTGTGTACAGATCCTTGCAACATGGGGCCGTGCATTATCTTGCTGAAACATGAGGTGATGTTCATGGATGTATGGCACAACAATGGGCCTCAGGATCTCATCACGGTATCTCTGTGCATTCAAAATGCCATCAATAAAATGCACCTGTGTTCTTCGTCCATTACAGATGCCTGCCCATATCATAACCCCAGCACCACCATGGGCCACTCGATCCACAACATTGACATCAGCAAAGCGCTCACCCACACGACGCCACACACGCTGTCTGCCATCAGCCCTGAAAATGTAAACCGAGATTCATCCGTGAAGAGAACACCTCTCCAACGTGCCAGACGCCATCGAATGTGAACATTTGCCCACTCAAGTCTGTTACGGCGACGATCTGGAGTCAGGTTAAGACCCCGATGAGGACGACGAGCATGCAGTTGAGCTTCCCTGAGACGGTTTCTGATATTTTGTGCAGAAATTCTTTAATTATGCAAACCAATTGTTTCAGCAGCTGTCTGAGTAGCTGGTCTCAGACGATCTTCGAGGTGAACCTGCTGGATGTGGAGGTCCTGGGCTGGTGTGGTTACACGTGGTCTGCGGTTGTGAGGCCGGTTGGATGTACTGCCATATTCTCTGAAACGCCTTTGGAGACGGCTTATGGTGGAGAAATGAACATTCAATGCCCGAGCAACAGATCTGGTTTGACATTCCTGCTGTCAGCATGCCAATTGCACGCTCCCTCAATGCTTGCGCCATCTGTGGCATTTTGCTTTGAGACAAAACTGCACATTTCAGAGTGGCCTTTTATTGTGGGCAGTATAAGGTACACCTGTGCACTAATCATGGTGTCTGATGAGCATCTTGATGTGGCACACCTGTGAGGTGGGATGGATTGTCTCAGAAAAGCAAAAGTGCTCACTATCACACATTTAGACAGATTTGTGAACAATGTTTGAGAGAAATGGCAATATTGTGTATCTGGAATGAATTTTAGATCTTTGAGTCCATCTCATGACAAATGGGAGCAAAAACAAAAGTGTTGCGTTTATATTTTTGTTGAGTGCTCCAGGTGATATTCTACCCTTCAGTGTCTAAAGGTAGAGAGCCATGTCTAAAATTGTGGTCAAAAATCTCTCGCTAGTTGGGATCTGGTTGCTGTAAAGGCTATTACCTGTGATTCAGAATTTTCCTACACATCAAATTCAGGTCCATTCATGTCCTCTCTCGGGTCAGGGTCATTTGGGAAGGGAAGGCACCATTCAGGATAAAATGCCTCAGAGAAGAATAAAGGCGAACACTCATAATAAATTTGTATTGACAATTTTTGGTGAATGCTACCGGGAAACATAAGTAATCTTAACATGCCCATCATTGCAAAAAAAAGTGTGTTAGCTTTAATTTGTCTTCCATTTGTATATACAATTTGGCACATCTAGAATAATATAGGATATTGTTTTGTGTTCAACGCTTAACTCATTCATGAGAGAAGCAGTGCGAGTAAGAGGGGGATCTTAATGCAGAGGGTATTGTGGTTTTGTATGCATCCTATTTAAACTTTAGTTATCAGCCCGACTGTCATGGTTTAGGTCATGTGTGTATACGTTAAGGACTTTCTCAGTGGCTCTTGTCCCGGGACAACATCGATTGCGTTACAATCGGATTCTTTACACAGCTGGCTGATTGGACCTGGACGGCGCCTTCCCTGGACTCTGTATATGCTGGAGGTCTGCCACGCCTTCTTTGCTAGAGTGCCTGATTTTAGCTTACACTTCAGCCAGAAGATATTTCTAGTTAGAGTTTTCTGCAAACTTCTTTGCGGCGATTCTCTGAGGAAAAAAATAGTTGGGAGATTTCCCTTTGATTTCTTCCATCATTCTCATTAGGTTTGCACCAATTTAGGTGTTTTAGAATTCTCTTTTCTCGAGACCTTTTTGTTGCTTTTACAGCATCGTTGAATGCAGGTCCTGTTCTTTATCTCTGTCAGTTTCTCTCTCTCGCTCAGCTTCCAGGTCCTGATTGTTAAGTTTGTATTTTGGGAAGCGCGAGACTTAATTCTCTGCCGATCATCTATTCCTCCTTTTGGTGATTTTGAGAGCTCGCTATTGCTGGCCTTTTGCTCGCCAGTTTGCTGTATTTGGCCTCTGAATTTCCAACAGACTGCACCAATCATGAAGCCATCTCTCTTTTAACCGTGCTATGTCTATGCAGGTTAAGTGTCAATACATGCAGATAAAAAGGAAGGTTTGGGCCAGAATTCATTACCATTTCATACCACAAGTCTGTTGAATATTCAATTATGATTGGTTAAGGGATGTTTTAAGGGTGAAAATTATTTTTCTACAACTATGTACCTACGAAGTATTTCCAAACATGATTACCTTTTGACACTTGGTATCAATTTGCCGTATTTGATTAAATTCCATGCTAAATTTGACTGTCACTCAGTGTTACAAAGTTGTGCGCATAGGAAGTGAAAGCTAAAAATGGGCACAAATGAAACTTACAATTTTCCTTCATAAAAATGACTTTCTGCGGTGAGTATGGTGATTTTAACAAGTGGGAGGAGGCACAATGCGACAACTGTCTGAGTGGAACTATGAAATTATAGAACTAGTAGCTGCAGCTTTTTTGTGTTGCAACAAAACTAAATAAATGGCCACACTCTTACACAAAGGTAAGGAAGTTTCAGCTGTAGCTTAGCGTCAAACTGTATTACACCACTTTTGTGTACAATCGTTTCCATGTAATGACCAGCATTCATTGTATACTACTTTATTATTATCATTATTATTAACAATGATTCTGATGGGATTACAGGCTTTTTCTTTTAGTTTTTTTTCTCCTGTCCAGTTCTACAAAATATTTTATGGCTGTGTGAAGTATTAAGCATTTGGAAACAATTGTGGAATTTCTGTGTGTGGAGCCTGGTGCCATTTCCCTCTCTTTAAAAGCCTCTTTAGTCCATTAGAGCTAATGTCAGCCACCTGCTAGCTTTGCCTTCTGTTGTTGGTGAGAGATGTCAGCTCCCAGGGTTAGACCAGTGACAGACATATGTAAATGGCACCGTTTCATTCTGCCACTGTATCGGGTTGATGGTTTAAACTAAACAAACCAAACAAGCCCTAAAAACAGGGAGAACAAATGCATGTTTTTACAGTTATGATAATATCATTCTGATGTATAAAGCATACTAATGTTCCACAGATGAATCTGCTTCGCCCCAAAATATACTTGATATTTGGTACAGTTACGAATAATTGTTTAAAAGTTGTGTACACATGTATTACTTTTTATATATATTTTGGAAGTATATCCTTTATTAAACACATGCATTTAACATACAGTATACACCGATCAGCCAAGAGATTAAAACCACCTGGCTGATATAGTAAAAGTCCCCTTTGTTGATAAGGAATCAGGTAGACACCAGATGCGGGGAGATGGGAATGAGGATTTATTAAACAAAAAACAAAACAGGCACGAGGGCCAACGAAAAACTTGGCCCAAAGGGTTGCAAAAGACAAACTAAAGTATGCTGCACAGAGCTATAAACAATAAATGCAAAAAGGCAAAAAACAAAAAGGCACTGGAAACTCCAGGCAAGATACTCAAGAAAAATAAATAACAATACTAAATATATATACACACAAGACGAGAGGCTAGGACAAATACTAGGGAACTTGACAAGAACTTGGCTAAACGAGACGCGACTAGAAACAAACTTGAGACACTGTCTGCCAGCCAACTTCCACCGCATCCAGATAAAGGCTTGGAAATCATGACATGAGGGGTAACACCTGGAGAGAGAGAAACAAGAGGCATGGCAAGATCAAGACATGGACAGAGATTGGATGACAAGACTTGCTCATTAAGAGAATGAGCGTGCTCAGCTTAAGTACCAATTAAGTATGCAGTTTGGAAGCAAGCATGAATGTTAAGAACAGAAAAGCACAGCAAGATCTTGAAATAGCAAAGCAGGAATCATGACAATAAACTCCCTGTCTAAATTAGTAATATTAGTAATGTGCCTATCTAAGAATTACACCACCCAGTGAGTGTTAGTAAATGTTAGTAACTTAAAAATAGTTAATTGCCAATTAAGCTTAGAGAGCCCCGAATCAGCACAGCACAGAAGGAAGGGGAAATACCAAAGCCAACCCAGAGCTCTGAAATGTGCAACAACGAAGGCACGGGGCGGAACGCAGACAAGCGGTGGAGTGGCATGGCAGACCTGGCAAAAACAAAAACATGGAAAAGTAAAAACATGGACATGGAACATGAATAATGAAATGTAAAATCCTAATACAAGAAACTGTTAAAACTATGACTATGAACATGAAACTATGAACTATGAAATCTTGAACATGAAACTGTTAAAACCATGAATAATACTGTTCTGGCCAAAGGCCAGAACCCTGGAACACAACACTTTGTATTGCCACAAACTGATGTCACTTGAATTCCCGAACTGAGGGTTCCCCAGTAGAATATTTCCCAGAGTATCACACTCCCTCCACCAGCATGCCTTCTTCCCACAGTGCATCTTAATGCCATCTCTTCCAAGCGAAATGGTGCACACATACCCAGCTGAAGCACACGATGTAAAAGAAAATTTGACTTGCTGGCAGTTTTCTTCAACTGCTCAAAAGGTCGAGTTCTGAAACTCAGGTGCCCATTGGGGGTGCTTCTAGAGTGGGTACCTTGACTGGTCTGCAAGCTAAAAAGTGAAATATGCAGCAGGGTACGATGCACAGTGAGTTGCGACTCATTACATATGTAAATATTATTGAAATTCTCGGCAACTGGTGCCACAGTCACCTTTCTGTCTTTTCGAACCAGACAGAATAGCCTTCAGGGCCTGAAACCTTGTCGCCAGTTCATAATTTGTCCCTCCTTGGACCACTGTCAGTAGGTGCTAACATTTGCTGACAGAAAGCACTACAGAGGTCCTGCCACTTCAGAGATGCTTGAACCTACTTGTCAGGCAATAAAAATCTTGCCCTTGTCAAAGTCATTCACTTCCCATTTCTCCCACATCCAAGATGTTGATTACGAGAAATGACTGTTTGCTTTCTATCTAAGATTTGTCTGTAGACTTCAAAATGCTCCGTTGTTATGAGGTCATCTGCATCATTTGCTGAATCTGTAAGTGGTTAAAATGTTTTGGCTCATCGGTGTAGGTTCTTCAGTAACAACGTGCAAATTCATATACATTTTTTGTTGTACAATGAAATACATGAAATACTTAGCAGTTTCAATTAGTAGAGCTACATCTGCTTTGCAGTTCACAACGTGTTCTTTTTCTCGTCTCCTGCTGTTCATGATTCTCACATTGATCTTTGATCAGCTTAATGTGAAAGAACTTAACAGCTGGAATATTCAGCGAGCTCATGAAAATGCTCTTTGGGGTTAGTTAGCCTCCATTAAAAGGGAAAGAGCTTCTTAAATGCCATGTCAGGATGGGTTTCGTGGAGACACCAAGCTCTGAAAAAGCACCAATGGCAGCAAATTTATCCACGTATGGCTCTCGAGGGAAGTAAGTTGCAGTCAAAAAAAAAAGAAAATCTGAACAACAATGACAGCACTGCACTAGTTCAGTTATAATTATGTTTATTTAAACAACAGAATTGGGCATGGTTCCCTAACTTCAAAGTCTTGGGGGCAATCACACATTGCAAGGATTAAAACAGCCTGTAATCGTGCATTTCAAAATGATTACAGTATACAGTAAGAATACTTAAAGTATACTTCAGTATACATTCAAGCCTTGGGACTACCTATTACGTTTTTCAGGACGAATGTTGGCCCACAGACCAGTCTGAGACCCACGAGTATGCCCAAAAAATGGAAACAAGTGCAGGACGAGGATACGTTCAATATTACCTGCATTTTGAGAGGCAGAAATTATACTTAGATGTGGAAAGCAGGGTCAATTAGCATGATGACAACATGTTTTAAACAAAGAAGATTAACAGGGATGCAGCATCTCGAAAGGTCACGTGGCTCCCGCTGCATCACTCAAGGACAAAAAGTATTGTGCGATAGGAGGTGACTTTGTCCTGGTTAGAGCGCGCCTTTTGTTTCCACCGTAGTTCCTGACAGTCAGTTCTGGGCCAAAAAGCCATTTGTTTAATGATTTCTGCTCAGCAGGATGGATTCTATTTTAAAGATGTCAGTGGTGCATTGCTATACCTAGGGGTAACCCATACGTTATATAACAAACTGTCCTTTGTCATGAACACACATATACACATGCAAAGATAGAGGGAAGGGGTGGGGGTGCAGTGACGCACAGTTTGAAGAGTCAACATTATTCTTACTTAAAAGATGTGTTCTTACCTGAATGCATAAAACACTCTTCGTCCGAATGTATTGAATATACAGCAGAAATCATATATATGTTAAGTATTGACATACTGTCAGTGTTTTCAATTTCTGATATTCATGCAATATCTCTTGAGTGATATTTCTGCCAGCTGACATCAGAAAACGCTGAACCCCCTGTTATCCTTCATCTTTGGGGTTATTGCCTGTTCCACAGTTAATGCGTCTGTGAGGCCGATGAGCAGAGCAGATGAGCACAGGCAAGACTCGGTTTCTTGCAAGCAATGTGGAGTTCTATTGCCCCCTTCAGATAAAGCATGTTACAACATCACAATATGACCTGCATCAATAATAAGCACGAAGACAATGCCAAAGCATGCTCAAACATTTTTCCAATTGGGTTAGATGCTACAAGAAAGCACAAAAGAAAGCACACTTTTCCAGCATTGAAGACACTAAACGGCATTCAAAAATATTGCTTTAGCATTTAAAAAAAAATTTTTTTTTGGTTTTCAACTGCGTGCTACATGAAAGAAGGATTTACAATGTGATCCAGCCTTCTTTTTCTCAATTACTGTGCCATAAAAATTCTCATTCTCACAAAGTAACTGACTGAGCGAGTCATTAATAATCTGCAAGGGAAACAAAACACTGGAACCCATTCCAACTGCATATTTTTCTCTTGAGTGTCTTTTTATTCCATTCCAATTATCCCTTAGTCGTGAGTTATCTACAAAGAAACCGCCGTGTAAGGAGTATTCTGAAAAGGAATAGCAGAGTTCGTCATGAGTAATCTGTAAATGCAATTTCTGCAGCTGAATGTTTTTATTCATAAGTGCCTTCACATCACACTATGCATAAGATGGCCACAGAAAATATCTGACTTGGGCAAAACAGCTGTAAACAAGTGCACATTATAGTGGACTTCACCTAGAGGAAATTGACTTTTATTAAGAAAGGACACCAGTGATGTTGCTAAAGGTTTGTAATGGACACAAGAGGGGAAAAGACAACAGGGGGGCCAAGGATAACTTGCAGAGGGTCAGCGGAGATAGAAATTAATTCTATGCACCTGACCTGGGATGTAATTCAAAAGGTGTCACTCGACCACCACCATTGCAGCGAGACTGTTGAGGCGTTATGTGTACCATAGAGCAATGAGGATGGATGTTGCTGAATCTGTTTTGGAAATGAAATGAATATCATCTGCAAAGGGTCCTCAGAGTCAGAAAATATTCTGCAGGGGAACATCAGAGTTAGAGTGATTATTCTGCTGAGGAACTACTCAGTTAGTGTGAGAATTCAGCAAATGAACCGCAAAGTATGAGTATTCTGCTCAGGAGCTGTCGAGTTTGTGTGAGTGCTGTGCAAATTAACTGCAGAGTCAGTGTGGGTATTCTGCAAAAGAGCCACAGAGATAGTCATGCGTAATCCGCAAAGTAACAACAGAATTAGTTTGGGTATTGTGCAAAAGGACAACAGGGTCAGTGTGTCAATTCTGCATAGGAACGACAGGGTTAGTTGTGTCATCGACAGCACAACCTCCGAGATATTTATGAGTTGATCCGTCTTCTGACATCCCTCCAGCGGCTAAACAGTTACAGCTGTGCGGAAATAAAACTCCCATTAGCTTCAATCAGTGAGAAGGAAGGAACCAGAACTAAGGTAAATTTTAGGTGTGTAATTTTTGCTTACGGCAGGAAGTTCTCCTTCTCTCCCTCCTGCTGCTTTGCTGTTTTTCTCTATCCCTCAGTAATGAGGGGTGCTGACCCTCCCGGGGTATTAATTACATTTTAATGGAATAAGCATAATACTGGGGGGGGGACGACAAAGCGCTCTATACTTAATTGCTCGGCTTTCATTGTGTGCTTGAGTTTTGAAAAGCAGTGCATTATATGTGTTTAATTACTCAAAGAGCACAGAGGGGCAGGAAGTGAGCAAAAATCATCCCTCAGCAAGATAGATTTTTACTCAACGTGGCTTAAATTACATTTTTTTTTTGTACTGTAAACTGTTTCCATTTCGTTCCATCAAAATGGAAACCATTAAAAAGGAATCATTGGAGGTGCGTATCATAAGCGGAGAGTTCAGCCTTATCGTGATTGTTCAGTCTTTTCTTTTTGACTGTGAGAAGTCAAATGATCACAGGTTAACATTTGGGGAGGCACATACTGGGTTTCTCAATGGCATGTGAGCAACGGTGAGGTTTGAATCTCGCGTGAGGTCTTTCTATGTGGTCTTTGAGGGTCCTCTCCATCTCTCCCTGAGTAGGTTTTCCACAGGTACTTTTATTTCCTCCCACAGTCGTATGAATTGCTCGCCACGCTAACTGGAGACACTAAACTGCCCGTTGGTATGGGTGTGCAAAAGATGGTGCGTGTACCTTATGGATTGGTGAACATTCTCAAGTTTAATCCTGTCTTGTGCTTATTTATATGCTGGTTTAATTACAGGCAACCCTCCTTCCCCCCCAACCCAACCACCACCACCACCAGCACCACCACTGCCCACCACCCACCCTTCAACCCTGCCCAGGAGTAACTTGCTCCATAATGAATGGACATGTGTACCGTCATTTGCATCTCAGGTCAAATCACGGGCCTTATCGATCTCTTGAGTGAAAAGCTTGTCTGTATTAAAATGAGTGGGAAAAGGGCACATAAAGTAAATCATTCAGATGTATCACTGAATTATTTTCTATTGAAGATCCAACAAATGCAATTTGACCTGGGTGTACAAACACTTCTGTTGTGCTGAATGCTTCACGCCTTCAGTCACAAACGGTTCACTCACTGCTGGCTTTTTGCAGTTCACCTTGTGACAAGGTGACAAGTATTCACACCATAATCTTGTGAAATAATGGACTCTGCTGCATCTTCATTGAGCTTTCAATGTGCAGAGAGTGGAAAACAGGAGCAAGGACAGAAACCTTGGAGTGAGTAAGGAAGAAAAAAAGCAATTTTATTTCTATAAAGTGACCATTTTCAACACCAGTCTTTGTTTGGGATTCTCAGAAGAATAATAACAAGTGTTTGCCACTAACATGGCAATATCCCCCGCCGCCTCAATTTTATATGTCCGTACGGACGGACGGAGCCCAATGCTAGTATATTCCCTGCTTCACACTAATCGCGCGGCGGGGGATAAAAATAAGATGAGGCGCTACTGTTATTTTACAATTGCGAACTTCTATAGGTATTGTACATGTAAGATTTTTCCTCTTCCCCTTGCAAATGTACATTTTGTGTTCTTCACCTCCGAAGTGTGTAGTTAACGTCTGCCTTTAAATTTCTCTTTCAGTGATAGAAGACTGACGTACAGATACTTTGCCTGTCACAGCACAATAATTTTCTGTGAACTAATGTTTTTCTGTTACTAAAAATTATAATAATTATCCTTGAATGCTTGAAAAAATAATTGGGGCAGTCCTTCATCAGCTATGTCATCCTATCTATAAAAACATTGTCTTGGGAGTGCGGAATATACTTAGTGGTCACTTTATTAGAAACATCAATTCACCAGCTTGTTAATGAAAATAGCTAATTAGTCCATCATGTGGCAACAATTCAATGAATATAAGCATACAGACGTGCTCAGCAGATTCAGTTGTTGTGCAAGACAAACATTAATGGGGAGGAAATGTGATCTGAGTGGCTATGATAATGGAATAGTTATTGGTGCCAGGATGACCTGGTTTCACTATGTCAGAAACTCATAAACTGGTTCAAGCTGACAGGAAGGCAAAGCTACCAAAAATAAGCATGTCTTACAACAGTAATATGCAGAAGAGGAACTTTGAGAGAAACACATGGAACCTTGTCATGGACAGACCACAGCAAGAGAAGACCACCACGTTTAACTCCTGTCGACAAAAAGCAGATACTGAGTCCATAGTGGGCAAAAGGTCAACAGAATTGGCCAGAGAAAGATTGGAGAAAATCTCTTCTGGATCGATGCCTCTCAATTTCTTGTGACATCCAAATCGTAGGGTCAGAACTTTTTGTAAGCTACATGAGGTCACAGTTCCATCCTGCCATATGTCACCAGTTCAGACTGGTAGCAGTGGTGTAATGGTTGGGGGGAATATATTCTTGCCACACATTAGGCCACTGATCATTTAAATACTGTACATCAGCTTGCCTGAGTATTGCCCCTGACTATGTACATCCCTTTATGGCCACAGTTGACCTGCTAATGATATTTCCAGCAGGATAATACAACCTGCCATAAAGTACATGTCATTTAAAAATGGTTCAGTGGTTTTGTGAGCTCCAATGGCCCCTTCAGTCGCCAGATATCAATTCATCTTTGAGATGTGGTGGAACGGGAAAATTTCTGCATGAATTTGAGGCCGAAGAATCTGAAGCAAATGTGTGATGCTTTCATATCAATGAGGCAGTGTCGTAAGGTGGAAAAGCGAAAAGAAACTGACGCCACCCCGGGGTAGTCCACCCAGAGAATTTCACAACCAAAATTCTCAATCACAGACTTGGTTGCACAGGTCCATATACACGAGGCAAGAGATGCAATTTCCATTCAAAAAGACTTAAAAGAAAATAAATAAAACAAGGAAATGGACTTATAGCTGACACCACACCGGTACAGAGGACTGGAATATACTCAGGTTAACCCCTCTGAAAAGAAATCCCCCTAAAAAAAAAGCTCTAGATAGAAATTGAAGCACCTATTACTAAAACCCCATAAGTCACACTTGACTTGACTTGAATTGTGGGGTTTTAGTAATCAGTGCTTCAATTGTTAATCAATTATTGATTAAATTTATTACAGATTTAAAAACACTCCAACATACCCAGTCTTACTCTTGGACTCGAGAAACAAGCACAAACAAATGCTTTCAGGTATGGACTTACCTTAGAGGGAAGCAGGCTAGCAAAGACGTGTTCCAAGACCCACGCACCTACCTTATGCGCACACACAGAAGGAAAGGTTACTGAAAACAAACCAGGCAGCAACCAAGAGACAAAGCATGCAAGAAAGAAATCCACCTGTGGTGACTAGCTCCACCCCAGCTCAGTCCACAACCTGTTAAAATGTTCAACTCTAATCATCCAAGAACACATATGAAACAATGCCACCCAACCTCCAGAGCAGCAGAGCTGTCCCTCTCACGGGCACACCCTCTGAAGGCAGAGTGCACGCGAAGTACACAAACTTAAAAATAAATTTAAACAAACAAAAAAAATACAAACCATGTTTGCAGTATTTTAACGTACACCAGTAATTCTGGCACACATACAAAACTAACCATTCATACACGTGGATAGAGTAGCAAGTTAAGGATTTCACTGCAACTCAAACACCACAAACGGAAAGAAGTACATTTAAACAAGCAACGACAAAAATTGCACAAACATGCAAATAAACAAAATAATATCATAAATTTGCCCAATCGCTAATAAAGGCTTCAAGCCAAAATAAAGCTTAAGGCCAAAAAACGCAATTCAGACAAATCAACACACAATTAAAAACAAAGAAATTCAAAATAAGACAAAACAGCAGCGCCAAATGCATCCAAATAGTAAGTCCAGTCCCCTCTACAAAACGAAAATGATGCTATTTATATCCACCTCCACAGGAAGAATCCATCAATAAAAATTTTAAACTACATACCACCGATTTGTCAAGACATGAGCACAGGTTCACACGTCTCGCAGGTCGCGAACATGAAGACCTGCATGTTACAGGAAAAAAAAAAAAAAGGATCACTTTAGCTTGGGTGAACTGCAATAAAGACACTAAAATATCCCAAAGTCAAACATACCTGCGCTGGACAATCTGACCTGAACATTATCCATAGGCAGGAAATGGTAAGAGAGAAGCACGAGGGACTCAACCACAAAACAAGAATTAGACCAGTCACTCTCACGTACTACAAAACCAGTTCACAACTGCACACGGACTCACTGTCGGGATATCAGAATTCAAAGACCCCGAGTACAAACAGCGACCAAAAGTCAACCATTTCCAGAAAGCAGAGAAGAGAACAAAAGCAAGGTAATCACGCCAGACCGGAATCCTTTAACGGAAGTAGGGAGAACAAGTCCTTTTGTACTCACACCCAGCCATTGCCATTGGTTAAAGGTAAAGGATCAATCATTAGAATCAGCTGGAACTTCACTAGCGAAGAAAAGGGATACTCCAACTCAACATCAACATGGTCCAGAGTCTATGAGGAATGTTGCCAGCACATTTTTCAATTCATGCCATGAAGCATTCAGGCTGTTCTGGGCCAAGGGAGGTCCTACCTAGTATTAGAAAATGTACCTAACAAAGTGGGCAGTAAGTTTATATCAGTATGAAATTTCACATGAAAGAACACAAACTAATGTAGTTGGTTCATGAATTCATGATCGCCAAATACTATAAGTAATAATGAAAATAACTATATATGAATGAAGACATTAAACTACTACATCACGTTCAGTATTTATAAATTACATTTGTCCATTGTCAGATAGTCAAACACAGGATAGCAGCAGTTTTTTTTTCTTTCAACCATCAACCAGTAAAGTGGTAACATTAATTGTAGAAAAATTCGCATTTTACTTGTGAGGTGCTACTAAGGTATTTTGCTAAAAAGTGCAGGTAAATCTCAGGGGCATTGGTGAGCTCAATGCCAGTGAAAGCCTTCCTGATAGCTCTTCGGGAAACTCGGGCAGCACAAATATAGCGCTTCATTGCTCCTCTTCCAGACACAGGAAATGCTGGAATTGGTGAAGTGAGTGATAAAGGCATTCCAGTAATGGGATCGCCTAGAGAAGTGGGCTGAATCACGGAGAGAGGGGATCGGAAATTGCATCCTTTGGCAAACGCACAGCCTTCCCTCCTCCGGGAAACTTTCAGAAGTGATCACTAGGCATCCACCCGAAACTGCAGCGCTGAACCCCAGAACTCCCATCTGTAAAGCGCAATGAAAATGGGCAGTGTCTTTGTTTATTTAAAAAAATATATAATAATAATGTTCCTCAGACAGATTGCAAGCCTGTGTTGTCATGGCGAACATTTCAGCCGAGGCTTATATTCCAGGTGGAACATAGCTGTCATAACCTCAGGCTATGTTCTGCGCTCCAGTCCAGCTGTAATAAAAGCTTAAGGCATTGCAATATCGTAAGCAAAGCCAATTACACCGAATTCGGATTTCTGCCAGGAAAATTAACTGACAGCACCATAGAATATAAAAGGTGAGGTAGGGTTTATCATTAACATAATTTTCCCATTAATTTTTGGCTGCAGACACTCAGCAGCAGGCTTAGGGTTAAAGTCCATGTTCTGTTCGTTTCCAGGAGTATTACTTTGAACTAGAAATTCATGGAAATTGATTTAACATTTTTTTCATTTTCATGTAAAAATAAATTCAGCTGTTTATTTTGCTGTATTTTAATTGAGAAAAAGAGAGTAAAATGTATTATAGTTTCAATGATACGGTATATTCATACTTTTCAATTTCAGTCCAAAAAAAAAAAAAATGTCTTTACTATCTGCCATCCATTGTTTTCATCCAAGGAAGCTTAAATGTGAAATTAACGACAAGCATGTGTGTATGCGTGCGTGTGTGTGTGACTGTGTACGTTAGGGCATTAATGTTTATGACAAGTTTCAAAAAGGGGGGGGTGGCAGTGGAAGTAACCTTTAAGAAAATGTGCATATCTTCAAAATAAATTTTATGTAACATGGCCAAATGTGAATGTGTAGAAAAGCGAATGTGCTCCCGTGTGGGCGCACACACACACACACATAAGTAGACAGACATGCTCACACAGACACAAACCCATAGCTACGTAAACACATCATTTTGTCACATACCTTCAGATAACTCAAGTACTGCTTGCCGTGAACATTTGTTGGAGGCATCATTGGACTCAGCTAAGTTCCTTTTCCATAAATGATGGGTTTCCCTGTCCTAATACGTTTACCAACCCCTCTTCCATAACTCGAACACTTTGCTATAGACTCTCGTGGAAGGCATCATTGAACTCACACTCTGCCCCTACACTTTTGCTAACCATGCACCCTTTCACAACTTAGGTACCATTTCTCCTGGACCCTTGTGAAAGGCATCATTGCTCTCAGCAGAGCTTCTTTTTTCAATGGTGTGGGTCGGCTCCGACCCCTAATTTGCCATGGAGGTCAAACGTTTGTGCAGTCATGTGCGTTTGAATGTGGACACATATGAATGCATGTCTGCGTGTATATGGTTGCAGCCATTGCAGATTTGCACTTGTGAAACAATGATTCCCCATTTAAGGTGAACATATGACTTTTGATAAAGTTCTCATCTGAAATTTCGTCATTGGTGTTCCAGATTAATCAGTCATATTCAATTACTTCCTCAGATAGTGCATAGATGAAGCAAGGTTAAGTGGTCCTATAAGTAAAGCAAGAGTAAATGGTTTTGATTCTTGGATTTGGATTTATTTGGAAGCTGTAATTGTCTTTCGTCAACAGATTTATGAAAATGTTTGCATGAGTTCTGACAATTAATTTCAAGGTTCAAGATGGCTGGTAAGAAATCATTGCATTTTTCATTTTACAAAAGGTTATTCCATTCCTAAACCAGTAAAATTCATCTATGCCTTTGAATTAGGTTCTGAACAACAACTCTGTAAGATCTGCAAACGCCAATGCGTGGGAGAGCCCAGAGGCTGTAAGTGACAAATGGCTGAGAAGCTTGGTCCAGAGCCATGCCAGATAGCAATAAAACTTTTGTGGACTTGCCCCTAGGATGTTTTCTTAGCCTGCAAGTGGAAGGTGCCGATGGTCTTTGTGGGACCCTGGTTTTACTCTGAATTGGGGGGGTGGGTAGTTGCAAAGCCCGGGCTGACACAATGCCCCAGTGGGAATCATATTACTGTCCTCAGTCTTTTAATATAACTGTACCGTATCTGTTTAAAATAATCTAAACCTCTGAGAATGTCACAATATCTTTATATGTTCAACATCCTGCTATAAAATCACTTATATATTTAGAACCCAATTTACCTATACAATAATTAATCTAGACTTTTTCATGACAACTGCATCATATTAATACATATTCATATCCTGTTTGGTCTTGTTATTCTCAGGAAAATCCAAGGAGTTGAATGGAGTATGTTCCATTCCTATTGAAATCATAGTTCATTCCCTTTTGGAAACTCCTGAAAATTGGTCAGAATCCTCTTGGGTGATCACACTATTCTTCGCTCTCTGCTAAAATATTTTATTACATCCTCCAAATGGTGGAAGTCCAAAAACCAGATTTGCGCCCCTTCCAGGTCCTTTATGGCCAGGCTGCCTGGATCATAGACGTGACTTGGCTTAAAGCAAAGAGTAACAATCCATTCTGGGTAAGATCGAAGCCGACTTCCCAGGTGTGCATATCCATGCCGTGTGTAGGAGCCTCTTTACCATATAGTCAGGGAAGATCATATCCGATCTCTCCCCGCGCACGTTAGTGCGTGAGTAGCCCTTTTAATTATGGAAGCTTCGTAATTCGAACTTCCTGCACACTTGCTCCTTGTGTAACCTTTTTCGCCAGGTATGACATCACTCTTATTTTCTAAATTGTTTGTAACTTGTAATTGGTTTATCGTTGATTTGTTTGGTTTAAGCTTTTGCCTACCTGGTGAATGAATTATTGTTAGTCCTTTAAACGTGTGTGGTCTCTGTGACTCCTAATCCTTTTATTCTTTCTAGCCATGATACGACCGGTACTTATGGGGCAATTCCTTACCATTCCAGACTAGCTAGCTGAGGTTTATAGGTAGTGATGGGTTTTAAGTTGGATTGTAAATTACGGTTTACTGATATAAAGGGTTTATGTAGTACCGGTTCTGGGGATTCGGCCTTAAGGGCACCCTTGGGCTTTTAAGCCGGTGCCTGACTGATCCCCTTTAGGGGCCCTGGGGTGTACATAAATCTGGGTTCATGATATGTTCATGCCTAGATGCTACTATTACTGATATGTATATGCCAAGATTCAACTATCATGGTGATTTCTTCCATCCTCTAGAACTATCACCGAAATAAGATCCAGCAATTGTGCTATGACCTGGGGGCGTAAATTGAGTACAGTGGTTTTCACGGAAGAGTCTGGTGGTGTAGTTGCCCCAAGATTCACGCATGTTTCAGTCCTTTATCCTTTAAATTGGAGTCAGATATTTTAAGCGAGAGTAACATTGTAATCGTTATGCGTAGTTTGCTGTAATCACTGATATGTCTGATGTTTTGTTCAGTTTCTGCGAGTGTTCCAACGTACACCTTGGATTATTTGCAGCGCGGCATTAGGTTAGATGTTTCCGTGACTTCGGCATAGCCCCGTTTTTGAACAAAGAATTACTGAGAATACCTCAGGTAAGTCTTAGGCCAGGTCCAAGGCGGGACGCAGGCATGAAAGATTTAATTGACATGTTTCATTGTCTCATAACAGCTGAAATCCACACACATAAGCCTTCGCTCCCGGCTCCTCTGTTGTGATTCTGCATTTTCTGTCTTTGCCTTGCCCATGTACCATGTCTTTGCCATGTCCATGTTCATGTTTAGTTCAAGTTCTGTGCCTGGCCAATGCCATGTATAACTGATTCTTGTGTTAAAGTGACCTCTGCCTCGACTGACCTTTCTTGGACTATGTATTGTGTATTTGGTTATTAGGATTTCTTGTTTTATTATTTTCATATTTTAGTTTATCTAGTCTCCATGCCATGTTTTGTTTTCATAGCCATGTTTATTTTCCTTGCCATGCTTTGCACTTTGTCTCCCCCGTCTTGTCAGGTGTGTATCTTTGCTCATGGTCCCTTGTGTTGCGTGCCACTCATTCGGGTGATTTATTGGTTACTGGGTTTCAGTTACTAATTGACTAACTATCTCTCAGCAGTCGCCCTATTCTAGTCTCCGCCTCCTTGCCTTTCCCTAATTATCTCTGCTGCGATTTTCTGTGGGTCTCCACAAATGCTTTGTGCTTTCCTTTCTCTAAACTATGCACTTTTAGTACTCCGTGACTGGAGCTGTTTGTCTGTTCATAGGTTTGTCTTGTTATCCCTGTCTGCGTTTTAGCTTTGGCCAAATTCATGTTATTAGTTTATTCCCAATGTGTCTCTCACCATGATTATTTTTCCATTGATTGCACCTGTGTTCCCCAATCATGTGTTCTCTCGGATGTGTATATAAGATGTCTGTTTGATTCACTTCCTTGTCAGATCGTTCTTCCTTGTTTCCTGTGCTACGCTTCTCTCGCCTTGATTCAGAGTGATTTATCTTTCTGACTGGACCGCTTTAGACACCAAGTTTTGCCGATTCCCTGTACTTTTGCCGCATTCTTGTTTTTCGACCTCTTTTTGTCTGACTTCGATTTTGTGATTGGTGCCCTGTGTATGACTCTGGATTTTGCCCATTGGAGTCTGATTTTGGAATACAGACTTTGTACTGTCGCCAGCTCTGTTGGGGGGTTTCCCCCTTTAGAAATAAAGCCTCCTTTTTGTATTCTACTGGTTTTCGCGATTGATTCATCTCGTAAAACCCAACATCCTCCGTCGTTGGTTGAGCTGCGTGGGTTTTACAAAGTCCTCATCATTAGTCTGAGAAATAGTGAAAAAAAGTTCAAAAGCACTATCTTACATCAGTGCAGATGATCATTATCATTATTGTCCCTTTAATTGTCATACTTCTTGCTTTGGGTGGACTTTAAGGGTACGGCCCAGTGACCTGAGTCGGGGGGGATTTGAGTCTGCATTCGGAGAGAGTGCGATCGCAGCATCAGTGAGGCAATTACTGTCTCCCACTGCAGTGCTGACCTGAGACTGTCCGCTGGCTTTCTAAATGCTCCATTGACTCCATCAGCAGGGTGGAGACCTTGAGAGGCTATGGGGTTGATGGTCGGAGGGCCATTCATTCACACCTGGGTAAAAAAGTGCAGTTTTAGTTTCACGTGTTCTCCTCACATTCCTCTCTCCCAGCCCATAATTATTACAGACCTTATTGTCACATCGCCTGTTTATTGCAATCTTATTGTTGACAAATAAACCCTTCTTTTTTAACTCTTCAGCTCTCAAACTCACCCATGTGGCACTGTTTCACTGGTCTTATTTAGATAATGATTTTCATGCATAAAATGCGTTTTTGACCTAGCAATGGCAGCAGTCTCCCCCCATTCATTCACAACGTGCATTTACTTTTCATGAAAAGGTCTCTCTTCCACTTTGGACAGAAAACACTGGCAGAAAGTTCAAACTGTGTATGCGTGCGTGTGTGTGTGTGTGTGTGTGCGCGTGTTTGCGTGCAAGTGTGTGTGAGAGAAAGTGCTTGCCTTAGATTTACATTTGTCAGATCACTGTGAAACGGAGCGTCTGACTATTAATTAAATACAAGTGCATTTTTATCCGGCTGAAGGTGAACACTGAAGCACTCCAGCCCCCAGCCTCAAATCCCAATTGGCCACCCTTCACTGGCAGTGCCTATCACCCCACACTTCCGCTAATTTTTCACTTTGTGGAGAGTGTTAGGACCACAGAGAGCGCCAGACTGACTCATTTTGCGATGGTGACAGCAGTAAGGATTTATTGTGGTGGCATTAAGGATTTGCGGTGATGGCAGAAAGGATTTACGTGATCGCAGTACAGATTCACTGTGATAACAGTAAATAATTGCGATGATGGTGATAAGGATTTGCTGTGATGGCAGTAGAGATTCACGATGATGGCAGAGAGGATTCACTGTGATGACAGCTGCGACTCGTTGTGATGGTGGTAAAAATTTATAGCATTGAGAGTTCAGTTTAAGTCCAGATTTAGCATTTAGATTAGGTCCTACACCTGCCATTTTAGAGTAAGTTGCAACTTATTCTGGTGCCTTGATTCACAAGTATTGAGATTGTTGCAAAACTCGGAAAGTTCAGATTTTTATTCTCCCTGATCTACCACAATCAACCCATATTTTTCTGAAGGACCATACCTCTTCTACACACCTTTGGCCTTCATTTCTAGGTGCATACCTCCATGCTTTAGTCCAGGACAAGTACAGGGGAGAGAAAGTCCTGTCATATGTGTCTTACACTCAAAAACTCAGGAAGCTTGTTTGACATATTTGCTCGGAGGCCAGGCTAAAGATTTGCTCTAATGATTAAATCCATTTGTTTGGAATGAAATACTGTTGAGGGCCTTTACCTTCTCGACCTGCCGCATGTTTACCTCTGTCTCCAACTCATAAATAAATGTGAGTTTAAACATGAGTTGTGCAAGGACATATTTTCCCTGAAACTATGTCTGTGCATTTATCCTGCATAGGACTGAATGACTCACCTTGTTGTCCTCTGAGGTGAGAATCTATCACAGATATCAGAATGAAGAAACAGGAGCTGATCACAGATAAGCCAAATGGCTTCCTTAATAAACAAAGGAACCATGGATCAAAGGAGGATAGGAGAACATGAGGGTAAACAGGAAGATAGGAGGTCAGGCAAGGCCTAGTTGAAGGGACTGGCTCAAGGTCAGTAAACAGGATGGCAAGGTGAACAAACCATACTGGTCAGAGGCACACCTTCAAACTGGGATGGCGGGATTGGGAGAAGTCTCTTCCCAGGGCCACAGACATTGGGAAGAGGTTTCCTAATAATTAGTTATTAACACTGAAGAAGGAAAGTGTCGCAACAATGTGCGAGGTTCCAAATACCAGCATAAAATTTACCACTGTCAAGAATATGGAGAAGGCAGTGAAAGTAGTTTTAAAATTTTATTTAAAAAGGACTACAAGGCTTCGGCAGATAAAACTAATAAAACATCGAAAACAGTCCGCTTTCCAAACGAAATGAGGCGCACGGTAAACTGCACGTGCGCGGTCCGCCCAGTCACAGGAATATTGCAGGCGCTGCCCTCTAATGAGGACCCGGACTCCGACTCCGGTAGGAAGGATCCGCCACAAAGTCCGACCCCGTCTTCCTCCCGCACGCGGCTTTACTTCCTGCAGCGGGGAATTTGTGTGCGTTGAGTCAACCGTGGCGTTGGCCCCCAGATCATCCAGTCCTCAATGCCCACGCAGCTCACCGCTGTCCGCACCCACCAGCTATTGCTCGGCTCCGCTTGCGCTAGGAAGGAAGACACTTCCTTAGACCCCGCTCACGCCGCTATGTTAGGCTCGATATTACACACACGCACACACAGGACATTCAGACTTTCCTGTACTTAGCTGTTGCATTGCGTTGTACAAGCGCTCTGGTGTTCGGGGGGGGGTGTCAGGGCACGAAACTTGGATCAGTCAGCTCCGTACTGTCCTCGATGGCAAAGGCGTCTTCCTTCCGCGGTGCTCCACTCTCGAATCATGTTCGGGCGTGGGTATATAAGCCCACGCCAACACCTGTTCAATTAAAAATCAGCAATCTCCAAGCCCAACATACAGAGGGAAAGGGAATCAGCTGGCAGCAATCAGCTGCTGATGTTCAGCTTTCGTGATCAGTCCCGCAATTGAATGTTCAGTGCCGCGCCCACAAAGTATCAAATCACAAAGATTTAAAAATACAGCAAATAAACCACCACAAAACAAGATTAAAACACTGCAAACAATACACTGCAAGAAAAATACAAAGCAACTTATACCCCCAAACAAAAACACAGCAAATTATAGATGCAACCCAAAATCACACCCCAGGATGCATTTTAAACGGCGTTGCACTCAATCTTGCGTACATGCTCACAAGAATGTTCCTTCTTGACATTAACACCAGAGAGGGAAGACAACAATCCACCAAAGGGGAAATGGACACAAAATGGCAATTAACAATGGGGAGCAGGTGAGAGAGAGAGCACCAAAGGGAGGGGCAAAGCATGAGCCAATAATTATTACCTCCGCCAAGGAGGTTATGTTTTTGGTGGCGTTGGTTTGTTGGTTTGTTTGTGTACAACATAACTCAAAAAGTAATTGACAGATTTTTATGAAATTTTCAGAGAAGGTGGGTATTAAGTCAAGAAACAGGTGATTAAATTTTGGCATATCTAGGCCAAAGTACTGCTGAGATATACACCAAAGTTCAAGATTTCAAGTCTTTCCAATGGGAACAGAATTCCAATCACCGTGCTTCTGGGTTTTGCTGCCCCCTGGCGGAGGTCTGCGCTCTCTGAGTGCTTTTCTAGTTGAATAATGTAAGCCAATTTGGGAAACAAAGAAACTGACAAGGATGGCTGTACTGCAGGTAAAACAACTAAGCAAATATTGAGGACATCGTAGAATCTGCAACTTCAGCAGGTATTTTCCCCAAAGAACTTGAATGTCTTTTTCTGTTTCTTTTTCCAAGTGGGAAGAAACTAAAATTGCATGGGAGATAGAAAATGACACCGAGCAACAGCAGGTTCCTTCCTGTAGTTGAAACTGCTCTTTGACATGATTTGTAGCTCTTTTTCTATTGGTTTGGATTGCCTTGTCGTGGATGGAAAAGTGTTTTCTAATCTAAGCATGAATTAATAATGATTATTTCCATTAAAATGAGAATAAATCTTACATTTCAACAATTTAACTAATTCTTGATTTTTTCCCGTCTTGAAAAGCCTTGAACTGCTTAAATAGTTGTGCATGCAGTTGAAGAGGTAAAGTGAATTTGAGTGAATCTAGAGTAATGATCTCAATCTAGCCTCGAAGTCAACTAAGAAACGATTAACTGACCCATTTAGATTACCTTAACTATGACCTTAAAGTCATAGTCTTTAGGTATTAGCTCAATGAAACATTGTGGTTTAATTCAAAGACTGAAGTCTACAATTTCAGGCAAAAACATCTTAAATGATTTGAATGAATATGGAAATAGTAAAAAGCCATTTAATCATGCAGATTACAAATAGTGATGGAAGGTGACCGCCTGCAGTGCAAGTGATTCGACTGTTTGCATCCCTGAATCTCGGAGCACTCAACTTCATTGTCAAAAACAGATGGTGGAATAATAACTTTAAATTCACCTAAATGACTTCAGGAAAATACATTTACTGCAGCTCAGGAGCAGAATCAATGAACAGTTAACAGAATATCCCTCATTGCATCTGGCAGTGATTGGACTTCCATTGATGGGCCACAACAGTGAGTAGATGGCTCTACTTGCGAATAGCACATGACAAAAACTTGTAAAATAGAGAACAAGGGTTAGCAGGGAAGATGGCAGCAACTGTTATTTCCTCAAAGCAGAAAATTTAGAGGAGGATATTATCTCTGCAAATAATCAACGCTTATATTTCATTAATATTAATACATCAACATTAATCCGAGAACACTTCCTGGGCTCTGTCTTTATCCGTGGCTGTATTTAGACTGTGTACAACCACTGCCACAGTCTGACTGCTCTCCCAGGTTTACTGAAAGTCTAGAGAAGGGGTGGCCAATGCTGTTCCTGGAGAGCCGCAGTGATTTTTGGTGTTACTCAGCTCTCAATTGATGGATTAAAGTAGTTGATTACTCACTTAACTGACCTCACCTGGTATCTCAGGTTTAATTTGGTAATAATGAGCCAATCAAGCAATTAGCAGGAACAACCCACAAGACTCCTAGAGCCAATTAAGCAAGACTTGCAGGTTGTGACAGCAATCTATGTGTTAACCAAGATTTGTCAATGTGGTTGGATATTTAGCGTAGTTGTAATACAGACAAAGTAGAAATAGCAGGGGTGGATAACACTGGTCCTGTAGAGTCAGAGAGTGTGCTGAGCTTGGTTTTCTCCACCCGATTTAAACCTTAGACACCAGGTGAGATAAATGAAGTGTGTAATCAACTACTTTAATTCATCAATCAAGTGCTGAGTAACACTAAAAACCAGCAGAAACTGCGGCTCTCCAGGACCAGGGTTGGCCACCCCTAGTCTAGAGGAACCTTAAATCACATGGGTGCCTCTAAATAAAGGGTGAAAAAGGTGTACTCTCTTGAGTAAATGAGACAGTAAATGTGTTTGCATTACTTTAGTCCTTGTGTGGAGAGAAACAGTGGGAGACTAAATTTGGCCATTCTAACAAGACCATCTCCACCACCTCTCAGGACAGCGGAATAGATAGTTACGACAAATAATCTACACTATCCTGGAAATTACAGCGTACATCACACATTACATATAAGTGACAAAATAAGATGGGAACAAAGGAAATCAAACAGAGGCAGATGAGCCAAGGAAAATCAAATCAGCCACCCGGTAACTTTATAATGGTCCTGTATTACCATCGGAATAACGTTGGCATGGTGTCTGACTGGAAACCATTAGGACACAATTTTGTTTTTCTCGGGTAATTTTTTTTTTTTTTGCAATATGTAACCCTGAGCAATACTTATATGGGGTCTGTATGCATATGCTAAATATACTTCATGCACCCAATGTGCATGTGTCAAAATATCCGTATTATTGGATACTGATTTTCAACCGAGGATGTTAAGGAGAAACAATATATTGGGATATAAAGAAAGTAGTAGCAATTTCTCATTTTCTTTTTCTATATTATTCTATCTATGGATAGATAAATGTGCCTACTTCACTGTGTAGCCCTACAGTTAAATTGAATAAAACAAATACATTAATACATGTAAGATGTTCTCAAAAGAAACAAGGGCGGGAACACAAATTTGGAAGACAAATTACCCCCACAGGGTTCAATGAGGAATAAAATTTTTTTTTCTGAAAAATCAAATCAAAGCTCTCTATGGTTTAAGGGAATATTCCTTGAATAAGAAAAACACAGTTTTGATGGCTTAGTAGTTTGCCCGGATGTCTATTCATTACCCAAAAAGAGCAAAAATGTGTTGTCTTTCCAACCAAGAACATTTCCCAAAAAAAAAAAAAAGTCAAGACAGATATATGTTGGAACTCCGCAATGCAATTAATAGATCTATGTAAAAATTGGAGCTGCATACTTTTCTTTAAACCACAGTCAATTATCATTGACATAGTATATCAGCAGAAATGTAAGACAAACTTTTTTCATGTTTTATGGCTCACTTCATTCATGAAGTGAATGAGGACTAGAGACAAGGAGTGAATCCCAATTCTCTTATTTGATATTTCCTCACTGCTCAATCCTCGATTGAACTGGAAGTCGCTCCAGATCTGGCTGTTTCTCCTCAGAGTAAAAATGAGAGGGGGGAGGGCTGAGGAGCTATAAGCCGCGACACAGGAGTCCGTTCTTGCACAGACAGTCAGTACCACAGATATAATGAAGAAAATGCTCAGGGTCACACGGTCCAGTTCTTTACCAATCAGAAGACTTGCAGCACAGAAAGGGTAATCCAAATTGAAGGTGTAAAAACATGCTAATTGTCGAATCCCAACATTGAGAGGGAGGAGATGGAATTAAACGTCGAAAACCAGCCAGACTTGTAACCAGAAAATCTCAATACTAAAAGCACTAGGCAAACTCATAAATTGTGGGCAAAACAAAATAATTACTGTAGAGATAAACACTGGGAGAAAAAAAAAAGGCTCATCGGTGACTTGCAAAGGCCGAGAACAAAAACTGGGCTATATAAAGGGAAGAATTAACAAGGGGAGAACTCAAATTAGGTGCATGTAAACTGGGAAGTGTTTACAGGTGTGCCTAAAGACAAGGGAATGAAATAAAGCAGTTATCAAACAGAATGGAGAGGACGGGTGCAGAAGTGCAATGACAAACAAAGACGCATGGAACAGAAGGAAGGAAAGGAAACACAATAAGAAAATTAAGGCAATGAATGGATTAACAAAGACTGGGAAGACATACAAAAAAACTAACGTGAAACAGAAAAACAAAATAGATTCTCAAATATGGGTCCTTACAATGCAATAGACGGTTCAGCTCTGCTGGCCCTCTCCCCTCCCTGGTTTAATGTTACCTCGTTTCCTGTTTTCCCATCCTCATTTGTTTTCTCTATTCTCCACTGTTCTCCTCCCCCTTCTCTCCTCATTCCTTCACACCCACCCCCAGGGCCAACCATTCTGAAGCCAGGTTCTGCCCTATGGTGGAGAGTTTTTTCATGCCACTGTCACCCTGTCTGGTGTAAAGTATTTTGGGTCAATTTCAATTGCACGTAAAAAGTACAAACAAATGATACTGAATTCGATTGAACTGAAATATCTGCTCATGTTGGGGATGGGTCATGGAGTCGTGCAATGAGGTCTAATTGATGAGAGCAGACAAGGGCTGGGGGAGGGAAGGAGTTGAGAGGGAAAGAAGGAAGAGCACGGAATCAACAGCCAGAAATTACATGCGGCTATAGCAACTACTGCAACTCAGAACACAAACACCTTGGAGCGCTCATTTCTCGTGAATATTCATGATGGAAGAAAAAGTGTTCTCTTCTGTGCATTGTAGTATATCAATTCCCATACCATGTCTTGCAAATGTTTTGGAGACCAGACAGACATCTTGCTGGTAAATCTGGTAATGTGTGTGTGTCACTGATCAGCCATGGAGTGTGCAATCCACAATGACTTCAGAATTTCTGATTGACAGACAGATAATTGTGCAGTGTAAACAGTATGGAAATCTGAAGGCGTTGAAAGTCAGTGCAGTGCGACCAAAGCGCTGGGCACACAAAGTGTGAATTGAATTGAATGAAATTGAATTGGAACATTTTTGAGATGGGACAAACAGGAGAAGGTGATAAGGTGAAATGCATTGATACTTGTGATTTTATTGATGTAGACAGTTAGGAGAGCTGTTTTATATTTGCCTCCAGGCTGTGCAGCTGCGACTATGAGGAAATGTGTTATAATTGTAACAAGGTGATGGGAAGTTTGTAAGACAAATTTGAAAATGGTATTAGGAGGACTGAACGAAAGGGAGCCAAGAGACATGAAAGCAGAATTTGGGCTATTCCCTGATGGTAAGAGGATCACTCTGTCACATTCTCAGGCCTATGTGTGCCATTGTGAATGTATTATGCCTGGTACACGCTGTCGTTATTTGGCAAACCTTATGTTAAATGTGCCTTATGTATTCAGGAGCCTAGAGAGACTGTGATTAGATATCTGGATCAGTACTTACCAAAGATGACAGAGCGGCATAGCGGTACAAGATGACTTACCCTCCGCAGAACTTGACGTAAGTTACGGAGCTACGACAGCCGGCATGTTGGAGAGCGAAAATCCTGGAAGTAGGCTGACCACCTGTCCCGCTTTACGTTGTAGTGTACAGCAATTTTACCCTTTGTCCCGCCTCACGCAAATTGGGCATCTGTCCCGCTTTTTCATCAGACCCTGCCTAAAAAAAAAAATAAAAAAATAGATACGTCCATAGGCGTAAGCTACTGAACGATTGGACATTAACAGGAGAGGAATACAGGCGGTAGTCGATTGGCTGAGTCGTACGACAATCAAACTATTGATTGGTGCACGAACGCTTCCTCAACTTTGTCAACAGTCTCAAATGGGAGAGCGCGCTGTTCAGTCATATCTGCAGCTATGGCGAGTGTGGCCACAAAAAATAGATGTGCGTTTAATGGTGAATGGACCAAAACCTACACTTGGTTAAGACCGGTAACTGGTGAACCAGAAAGAGCTTTTTGCGTTTTATGCAAAAACAGTTTTTCAGTTGGGCATGGTGGTCAGTACAATGTGAAGCGACATGGTGCATGTGAGTCGCACAAAAAAAAAGCACATCACCAGGAAACATCCAAATCAGTGCAATCCTTTTTCAATAAGCCAAACGATTCAATTGCTGACAAAGTTTCCGCAGCAGAAGTAACGAACATTTATCATTCCGTTCAGCACGCACATTCCTATCGCTCGACCGACTGCACTACAAAATTAGCCCTAGTCATCTTCCCTGACTCGGAGATAGCGAAGAAAATGTCTTGTGGCCGCACAAAAGCAACGTCTGTTGTAACCGATGTCCTTGCTCCGGCGCCAGTGGAGAGATGTATTCAAGAACTGACATCACCTATGCTCGCGGGTGGAAAGCACACGCCTTTTTTTTCAGTGGCGTCAGATGCTTCGAACCACGTTAGCACTAAGCTTTTCCCCCTGGCAGTGGGATACTGGACCCCATATCTTATCCTTATCAAAAAGATTTTCCTTATTTGGACTCATAGTTAAATGTCTTACAGACAAGCCCTAAATATTGTGTACTATAGGCTATTGCCTATGACTTATATTTTGTTGAAATTTAATAGGCTAGGCCTAATATTTTTTGTATGCCTTTTATTTTAATTTGATTCACTGAAAGCATATTTTATAATGCCTGGTCCTTTGAACTTTTGACTTAGTTGAAAGCCCCAATAAAGGCAAGATGTTTCAAAATTAGTGTTTTGTCTTGTATGCCTAGCGTATCCCTTAAGCTGTCGAAACTGTGGGCTATATTTTGGGTCAGGTAGTGTCTTAAGTTTAAAGTTATTGCGTCTGTCCCACATTGTCCCACTTAACCATGCTACTTGTCCCACATTTTGTCAGTCTGGAGGTGGTCACCCTACCTGGAAGTGTAGTTTGTGTATTACATTTTTGCATGTACTAGTGAGCTATCATGGTGACTAAGTCTCGTTCATCTGTTCACTGTTCTGCAATAAATTGCTGAAATCGCCAATGTATGAGGCTGGAGTTGTCTTTGTTGGCAGGTGTGCCAATGTGTGCAAGAGTGTCATTGTGTGATCATGCATGTGTGTACATGTTTATGTATTTTGTGTATGAAGAGCAAGTTAGCATTCATGTGTTTTATAAGAAAGCACCATATTAGGGGAGGCCCGGTGCCACGTGTGTGCTAAAGGGGGCTTTGCCCCATCAGTTGTATTTTCTGCCTCCCTAGTTGAAGTTTTACTTACCCTATAAGTGAACAGCAAAATATTGGCGCAGACAACGTACAGGACGAGGCTTCCTGTGGTACTAAAATTTTGCGCTGCTTGTTGTGCGTTGTCAAATAGGTTTGTACGTTTGTACGCGGCACACTGTACGTGATGTAATTATGACAAAAATCAAACAGCCACTTAAGTTAGCTAGACGGCTAAAAAGTTACTAACTTCACCGTCGCGTGAAGTAGCTTCCTAGCTGTTAGCCAAAAAAGCAGGTTAGAAGATAAATATCAGAACGTGGCTTTTTAGGAAAATACAAAACACCTCAGGCGATGCCAGTAGCCCCAGCTGCAGTAAAGATATTACCGAGTCCGAACAAAATCAGCCAGTTCCACCAGTCGTAGATGATAATACCCTGGAGGGCCCGGCCACAACAAGCACAGGTGGAACGGGTCGACCGTCCGCCCCATCTTCGATCTTTGGACAGAGGAGCCAGCCCAGATGCACCTATGATGCTATAGGTAGTTATTTAGTTGTTTTTAGCAGCCATCTCTCGGTGGTTAGGATTGTGCATATATTTTATTATCTGCATCTTGTAGGCCCACATTCAAAGTGCTCTGATTCCCTAAATTGTGTGAGGAGACTGTCTAGCATGTGTGAAGCTTGTGTCTTTACCGATCACTGCTCTCACACGTTCTCTGATATTCTTCATGAATATGGTTATGGGAACATTATTTGAAATAGAACACAAAGGATATGACAGCCCAAATTAAGCAGAAAGTGGTTCAGAAGTCATCAGTCATGCGTTTTTTTCCCCAGAATTAAGTAAGCCTCAACACGGTGGCTTCAAAAAAGAAAAAAAGCATCCAAACGTCAAGCTCAAGCGTAACATCAGTCGGTTGCACTGCCGCCTCCCAAGGTTGTGGGTTCGATTCTGGCCTGGCTTTTCTGTGCGGAGTTTGCATGTTCTCCCCATGCTGCATGGGTTTGGTCCAGGTACTCCAGGTTCCTCCCACAGTCCAAAGACATGCAGGTCAGGCTAACAGGAGTCTGAATTGCCTGCAGATACGAGTGTGCAAGAGAATGGTATCAGCGGCACTCGATAGATTGGTGAACTGTCCAGGGTGTGCCAGTGCCTTTTGTCCATAGTCAGCTAGGAAAGGCTCCAGCTTCCTGCGACTCAAATGAGTAGGAAGCGGATATAGATAATCAATTGAAGAATGGATGGAGAGAAGTCAGCTGTAACAGAGTTTAGACCAAAAAAAAAAAAGAATGTGTTAAAATACATTATTGAAGTGATCCCTACTTGATCTCAGTAGGAGAGGAGCATACAGGGAACAGTTTATTGTTATAAAGCAATTCTTTCCAGGCTTCGATATGAATTATCAGTTTGTAAATGAGTGAATTTATCATTTATATGTTAGCAAACAAAATATTTTTATTAGACCATTGTGTTTTTAATTAGGGATAGTTCATAGTGTCCTCAAGAACGACACTGGACAATTCCAATGCAGCTGTCTCTCCATTTTCTCTCGACCTTTTGACGAATAGGATGATATGATCATCACTATCCCCCGCCAAGATCAAGGGCCATAACTCTGTAAATAAATGGGATTCAATATCCATTTTCAACCGTAACGTAGATTATGACTGGTTTAGTAAGCATACGAAATTTGACCTGTGTATCGCTCATGTTTTTGAGAAAACTTGTCTCAATGAAAAGTGTGACAGACAGACAAATGAAGGGAAGAATGAACGGACGGAACCCAATCCTATATCCCCTGCACCACTTTGTGGCGGAGATAATAAAAATCAGATCTGGTGTGAAAAACAAGGAGTGGCCAAAAGGAAATTCTATCTTTTTAAAATTCTGTGTGTCACTGACTTCCAACAAGCATGTTGAAACTCTACTATGTTGACACTTAAAGCATGTTAGACATCTAAATAGCCTTGCCTATTTGATAAAGAAAAAGCTTTCAGTGTAGACAAAGTGAGTAGATTACACTTATAGAATTACAGGGGTACTCTAATGCTTTGGAAAAGCTGCATTTCCTTGACCAGTATTCAGCTTATTTCATCAACGGGGAAGGTCGTGATAACACCACAGTCACAATCACGTATGAATGGCTACAGGTGCTATTTTCTGACAAAAGCATCTATTTGTGGAGTGAATCATTTCCATGCACGCAAGCACAGAATCACACAATCACACACACACACACACACACACACACACACACACACACAAGCTCATGCATGCTGGGCAACCATATGAAAGGAAAAGTTAGGCTGATTCTAAGGGCCTCAGAAGTGATTGACAAAGGCCTTAAAAAATAATCAGAACATTAGGTAATTTTTTTTTCCAAACTAAATTATTAACCTATCTTTGTACCCCCTACGGAGGCCGACAGGAGCAAACGAGCTGCAACGGCCAAAAACATAAGCTGACTGGTAACATTAATACCTGGCGTTTCATGGCGAACTTTATTGCAAGCACATCCTGTTTGGTACCATTTTACTCCACTAAGATTCCGAAATCGCATGGTGCATATTTCGAAGGGATTAAAATGGTACTGAACCCTCATTCACTATGAAAAGAAATCTACTTCTGCCTCTCATGGTAATGGCCCCTCCCAAAACCCCTCTGAGGAGGGGCTGCCTTCCTGACTACCCAAAGTGCTTAATGACCCTGCTGTCGGAAGTGCTTCTAGAGTTTGGGCTTAAAAGGGAGAGGATCAAAGAATTCTGAGAAGACCGCTTCCCATGCATGCATCTTGATTCCGTATGTAGCCAATAGCAGTTTTGGAGAATCGCATTCAACTTCCTCCACGCGCATTTCTATGCCGTGGTTAGCTTTAATCAAGTCATGGAAGATCTTGGGCAATTTGACATGATATTGCTTTGGAAGCTTGTATCCATCCTTCCCTCATATACTTTGTGTATGTGGGTAGTTTTGAGCTGCGCCAGGTATGAATTGACTTCTTCTGTATATTTTCTGTAACAGCATAATTTGGTTTCTAATTTAAGCTTATGCCTGCCTGGTGAAATAAATTGATATTTGCAGTTTGTTGTGGGTTTTCTGATTCTGAACGAACATATATTTCCCAGTTCAGAGTCCTGGCTTCCAATTGGGAAACGTAGGACTGTAAACGCATGCCTGATCAACATGCTTGGTCTGCATTATAAGGTGGATTTTCCACGCTGTGATGAGCGTTATTTGGACTGGCGCCAAGAGAATCCGGTATAACGAAAAGGAATCAGGCCCTGAGCGGAGATCTCGTTTTGGGCCCCGAAAATCCCTAGTCACAGCTGACGTCTATATCAAATTATCGTGCTAAATAAGACTGCCAGTCTCTGAGTTAATTCACCGAATTGGGTAGTACAGATGTTTTGGTCCGGCGCAGTAAGGTATAGACCAGGTCTGGGTCAGAAGCACAACATGGCTCTAAATTCATAAATTGAAGTCAAATCGATATTTATGCAAACGCATGGTAACCGCGATTGGGTACAACTAAATTTTATATCATAAATTTCATATGGAGTCACGTGAATTGCAACTGCTATGACATGAGGACTGCAGCATCCGCTCGGCACGTTTCTAGCCACTTAAAAGCAGAACATGAAAGGCGTCATCACGTTTGGCCTGAGGCAGTGGTCTAGTGCTGACGCTGTAGCCAGACCCCATTATTATAATGGAGACCGTTAAGACCTTCTTTTCCCTGGCTGTTAAGGCAAACGCGCTGAGACTTTCCGCCTCAGCTAGGACCCTCCTTGGCCTAGTTGCACAGTGTTTACACTCTATATCATGTAATAGTGATTCCAAGAGCATTCCAAAACAGCTTGATGTGATTTTCCCTCATGTAGTGCTAGATTTAATCACAATCATATACACTAATCCGGCGCTAATTCTATGGGCGCCGCCATCTTGCCTGCCGCCATTGTTGCGTGGCTTCGTCTTCGACTTGCCGGTGCCACCTAATGGACTTTAACTGCATCCTGCTCGTGAAAATGTGACGTGACAGATATATAAACAATGGCAAAGGAAAGAGATCATTGGGTAGATGACGTCAGGCAGTGGCCAAAACTTACCGATGCAGGTAATTTATTGACAACGTAATGTATTAAGACATGTATGTGATGATAATAAAACGGATATTAACCCCCTCAGAACTGAGATCCTTAAGAACACCGGTACCGGGGACGGTTATTACGCGTTATAAATACAGCATTTTTTTAAATCGCGACATGTGGAGCGGCATATCCACATTTCGCTAAGAAACTCGGCCAAAAGTTCATGTAAACAATTTTTACCTCAACCGAACACAATTCAACCACCAAGCAAGTAAATAAGCATGCAGCAGAACATAAGCTAAAATCATATCAGCGCTGCATCGCCAGGATTTCTGCTGAATTCGTGGTATGCATAAAAACCATACCTCAAATAAAAGAGGAAAGTCCGCAGAATGCAACGATATGAGCCCGGTCATTTTAAACCGACACCACATTGAAAGAACAGCAGGCATACACTTTACAGTCTACAGAGATGATTAAAAAAAATTCTTGCCTTTGACATTTTGCAATAATAAAACTGCGCGAGGGTAAATCTGCGCTTGCTAATGTTACCCCAATGGGTTCGTGTTATAACGAAACTAGTCCTGCCCGGATCCTCGCGTGTTGCTCCCCAGGGCGTTGCTTCAAGTATCTCAACTCAGTAGCCTTTCGCTCCATGGCAATGTGCTTTCTTAGCATCGTAAGCCGATAGCAGATGTCAGGAAGATTATGCCGGAAGGAATTTGATACTGAATAGCATACGTACTAAAAAAAAAGAAATTGAAGAACATTTTCGCAACTACAGCTAACGTCTGCAACAACCGCTACGCGACCAATACGCTACTTCCTGCAGCAGGGCAACGCAGCAATGGCGGCACTGATTTACTTCCGTGTTTCGCCGGATTGGTGTATAGGATTCGAACAGCTGTTTAGTCAATCCCATTTCCTGAAGAAAAATGTGGAGCTCAATAACTTCCTCATTTTATTCAGAAGGAAGTTTTTGCAGTTAATTTAAAGTAGTACTTAAGAACTTTCAGTTTTGGTTGATTTTGGCAGCACTGGTGGACCAAGGCGGTAGTGTTTTGCCTGAAGAGGACCACATTTCCCTTGAGGACCAGCCACACTCAGCGCAAGGTGCGATTGATAAGAAGGACTATGAAAAGTCATGACTCAATGCACATTGCACACGGGTTTTGTTTTACTGAGTATTTAGAGCAAAAAACGCGGTTTGACTTCTTCTACAATCACTGTAGTCAACTCAACAAAAAAACGACAAGAATCCCATTTTTCTCTGAAACTATTACATAACAATCACCAGAAACTACTGTCAAGTACATAGAAACTGACACGATAATACCACAATGATTTAGTATGACTGATCTTTCCATAGTAGGAACCTACGTATTTTACTCAAACTTTATATTTGCGGATTGCAGTCATCGCATTGGTTTTTTCTTATACAGTACTTCTGAGTTTGTTGCGTGGCTGGTCGTGTCAGTGTGGAACTGCGAACTATGAAGCTGGTGACTATTTATTGCTTCCACGCAAATTTCCGATAGCCAACATTAGCATTATCATTTAGATTTGAGCATCGAAAGCTTCTTACTAGTCCAGCAGGAACAGAGCCAAGGCAGCATCGGTCGGAAATCCCTCCTCGTCTTTGAGCTCACGCCAGCGAGTGAAAGCCGGGCCAATGTTGATCCTTGACTGTCCTTTTATCTGTGTAGCCTCCCTTTTTCTTTTTTTTTTCTTTTGTTTTTGTCTCTTCAGAAAAAACTTTTCACTTCTTTGGTTGTTTTGCAGCTTCTGCCATGATAGCAGTAATTGCGCGTATGCGTTCGCATCAACTTCCGTCTTTGTAACGAATGTGGAAAGGGGAAAGTGATGTATGCCGTAAAGCAGTCAGCACATTTGTAGTTTTTTTTGTGAGGCAGGGTTCCTGCCCCCTCCTCAAAGTTGCTTAGTGCCAGTGAAAGTGATGCAGACCCCCTCAGGCCATGACAGAGGTGTCATTCAACTAGTTGAAAGTCGATGTTTCATCACAAAAGTTATGAAAATATTTTATGAAGGTTGAAAAGTGAATTAGTGTTGCTTTAATGTCCAAGTAAGCTGAAATCCAAAAACAAGGCTGCTGAAAGTAGAGTGGCACATGGAGAGCACAGACCTTCCCCAAGGTTAATCTTCCACTCTTCTATGATATATATATTTATACCATGGTCTGGGTGAATACTTTTTTCTGCTTGGCTGGCAGGTATGCATTGAAACCGTGGAACCGCAAAGTAGTTCAGCTACGGTAGTTTTACCATTCGAAATTCATCCACTAGCCAACTTGTAGTATTAGGTATGAGAAGGCGCGGCACCTGTTTAATGATTACCAGCTCGTTTTTTTTTTTTTGTGTGTGCAAAACTTACACCAAAAATTTCTGAATGCTGCGATTTGATATTGCTGGCAAATGACCATCGTATAAGTGGGATAATCAACTCGAAGGTGAGCATTCCATGGATTTAATGTACTTCACGGAGGCCTCCACGCCATGCATTAAAAACGTGGAATGCACACCTTCTCGTTAATTATCCCTTACATAAAACTGCAAGGACAACCATTTATTCAGTTGGCTAAGTTTTTTTGTTACATTGAACTTACAAACAGCCTCTGGATTTCGAGATGTATGGCACTTATTCTAACTCGCAATCCTGCAATGGTGAAGAATCCATTAAAAAGTCCCTGGATCCGAACGGTGGGGTAGATCACCGCCAAAAATCGAATGGATCTTTCCCTGGAGGGTTTTACATGTCTGTAAAATCATAGAAATTAATTGAGAAATTTGAGGGATAGAGTCTGGACAAACAAATAAACAAAGAGATGTGTGAATGCATAACATCCGCCCAACTTTGTTGTTAGTAGAGGTAGTAAAAATAGCGTGATTAAACTGTTGATTTTTATTCAGTTAAAGCGGTGAAAATGTACAGCATGCTTGAATAGCATTTAAAAACATTTAAAAACATTGGCAAAAAAACATTAAAATATCAGTTTAGCATTTTTGGATTTGTTGCAGTGCACCAAAAGTAAAAATAACCACCACTAACAACACATACCTATATGCGTGTCAACCTGTAATGTGTGTTGTGTTGATGTGGCATTTGTGTGCAAATGAAGTTAAATGAACAGATAGGTGTGGCACATATTGCAGTAAATCAGGTGTAGTGTAGGCATCCTGTCAACTTGTGGGAACACCACCACAGCTAGCGCAACACCTACTCTATAGGGTGTTGCACAGCTTGTGTCTTTATAGTGAGCCTAAGTAAATTGTTGGTGTGGGTTCAGAAAATTGGTCGAAGTTTAGATGTCTTAAATAGGCGCTACTAAGGCATTTGACGTTAGTGAGGTGACCTTTTCTACATGTCATAAAACACAGGCACACTCGCTTTTTATCTGGTCCAAAGATTGGCCCAGGCATAAGTGCATTTATAGTAGTGGTGGTGCGCAGGGAAACAAGCTCTCACAATCCCTCAAGAATACACATGCTCAAATATCATACACAAATACCACTCTTAGGCTCACCACTCACTTACCCTTCACACTGGCTTTGCCTGTGAGAGCTTGCAGGAGATGAGATCAGTGCTGGGCACTGTGCTCATATGTTGCACTTCAGTCATATTCATCAGACAAAAATGGAATTTTCCGAGCTTTCCAAATGAGTGCAGCAAAGATCACAGCACAAATGCGAGCACACGACCCGCGGGTGCAGAGAAATCAAAGACTTCATACATCCACTGATCAAACACGGCGTCCAACGTGCAGATGCGTTTCCCTCCAGGACCAACGTCAGATGCAGGGTAATCTTAAGTATCGATTTCTTTACAGCCACCATTTTCTGAAGAATAAACCCGCCAATTGATCCAACGTTTTAAATTGGACCCTTTCTCTCCCTTCCCGAGTTAAACAAACGACCACTCGCTGCTAACGCTTGCGTGCATTTATTTTCTTGGCTTTTTATCGTTAAATCTTTGCTATTTTGTACTGCATTGGTAAGTGTTGGTCCGCATCATTTTTGTTCAGTCTTATTTTGCAGAAATTATGAGCCACAGCTCATAATCTGAAGTTTGAAATGTTTTTATCACTGGTTTTCCTTAAGCATAACAAGAGTGCACGTATTACAAATTCCTGTTGGACTGTGGCTGCCGTGAGTGTTTCTGTGTGCATGAGCATGTGTGCCTCTGTGTCTGTGTGCAAGTGAAAATTCATGAGTTTGCATTGGTACCTGTGTGATATCTGGTAGTCTGTACTTAACTTGAGAATATCTGCAGTCAATCAGACAGTGAATCAAGCCTTTGCAAAATTTATTGGAAAATATTTAGGCTTGATTACTTAGAATCGCCACAATTGTGGCAACACACAAAGTACATGCTAACAGAAGCAGCCATTGAGTTCTACCTCTAAAATCAACTCAGCTACCTCAGTGTGTATGTGATGACTGCAGTTAGCCACAGGATGCTGGCCTCAGCAGTCAAACCCACGGAGCGGTCTAATGAAGTAATGCTGGGCCTGGGGTTCACGTCTCCGTGCTCTATAGCAACGATGATCAATCGGAGGAGATTGGCGCTGGATCAATGCTCACGCGGAGTCCGCGGGGCGTCGATCGATGCCACAGCACTGGCCGGACCCTGCTCCCCCCCGTCACAGTCAGTGGCTCTGAAACCATTCAATCTCCTCTTAGTGAAGTGGTCAAACACGCAGCTGACGATTACAAATGGCCGCTGTCATTGCTGCCGATGAAGCACGGTCATGAGGAACGAGTCGTAGTTCGGAGCTCTGAGCTGCCCAAGCAAATCGGAGGGTGTTCTTTGTGCTCTCACTGTGACCCCTCCCCTTTCAGCTTCTGCATGGTGGTGCGGAATTGCACCTCAGCAACACCATTTTCATAATCACTTACACTGTAAATGTATAAATGTATAAGTAAATGTATAAATCTTTCACTGAATTTTGGCTACATCTCTTTTAAATTCATTCTAGGCAAGTTCCAGAGGCCTGGCATGAAAGACTGAATCACTGGAAGGAATTGTATCAATGGAAGGACAGCTGGCACACTGACCAACGTCAACTCATTAGGAAGGGAAGTTCTTCCCACTGAATTGAAATAACAACTCTGACATTTTATCTATAGAATACGTTGTAGAACTGTGAAGGAAAAAAAATGTACTCAAAGAGATCCTCTCAGTCAGTGAGATTGCAGCCAATGTTAAAGTGAACCAGAATGCCTCTGTCATTGATGACTTTCTGGCCTTTTCTGAAAGACTGAAATCACAGTTAGCATTACTTCTTTCAAGAAGAAAAATGGGTTTTCTGCTGATCTTAAATGTTAGTTAAGTTTACTGGATGCAGGCTGCATAAATATATTTCTCTTTATTATTTGGAATGTGCATTATTTGGGGGGAGAAATGCACACCTAGTCTGTACATTAAAATTCTGTGGAAGAAGGTTTGTTCACCACACAAAGATTAAAGTTCTGACTGGCCCCTGACTCCTTACAAAGAACTAGTGCCAGCTATTGCTTTTGTAGGAGCACGCAGTGTCAATTTTATTTCCATTTCACAAGTTTCACCTCAGTCCTGACCCTGCATATTTTATTTGAATGTCTCTATTTTCTTCCTGTTACATTCTTCAGAGGTTATTTCATCTGCCTGGGAATTGAAACTGTACTACTACATGCTCTCAGAGCATCTGAAGAATCAGAAAATACTGGAGAAAAATCTTGTAGCAGAAACTAGCCAAGGAGGAAGTAGCATTGAATGAACTTGTAGAGCAGCAATTAGCAGAACATAAACTTGCGAAGTAGGAACTTATGAACCCAGAACTAGTCACAGAAGCAAGCCAACGAGCAGTTGCTGAATGGGGCAACCTTTTATCAGCTGAGGACTCTGGTTCCACATGTAGTCAATCAGCTGACGACCGGTTAATATACAAAGAGAAAGCAATGACAACTTGTGCACCTGTCACGGTAGAAGGGGTTGTCACATCTGCCCCCCACCCAATAAAGAAGGGTCCCCATTCGAAAACATAGCAAGCACTCAGCCCAAAATACACACACACACTCACACACACATTCATGTATGTAAGTATGTGTATTAGAAACCCTGCCCATGCTATCATATGTACACACATATCAATAGCTCAAACCTAAACAGCTCCACTTCATTTTCAATTAAATTTACCTCAGTCTTTTAATTAATGAATTAATTAATTCATTCATTTATTTCAAACACACACAAATGCCATGCTTACCGACCCTAATGTGTTACCCTCCAGTCAACTCACCCATATCCAACCTGCAACTCAGCAATCCCTAGTATCTGGAGCAGCACTTTAAGGGAGGCAGGGGAGAAGGATGCAAAACTGGAAAACACTGCAACATGGCACAAGCGCAAAGTGCTCTCAACAAAGCATCAGCTACCATGTTCAATGAGCCTTTACAGTGGCGCATTTCCAAAGTGTAAGATTGTGAAAACAAAGACTGGCGGTTTGGGCAGTGCAAGGTGTTGAGGAAAGTTAGCAGGTTATGGTCCTTATTAAGCACTAAAGGAGCACCAGAGCTGATATAAACCTCAAGATGTTGTAATGCATACACAAGAGCCAGGGTCTCCTTCTCAATGATAGAATAATTTAACTGAAATGCATTAAATTTCTCAGAAAAGAAACTCACGGGACATTCAACATAGTCTCTGTATGAGTGCAACAGCACACCACTGTCACCTGCATCACTAGCATCCTTCTGCAACGCAAACGGATGATCCATGCAGGGCGCTGTATGAGCAGGAGGTGAAGAGGGGACCGTTTAAATGCGTTCAAAAGCTTGCTGACATGAAGCTGACCTGATATACTTTGCCTGACCTTTTAACAGATCTGTCAAGGGGGCAACAACATGATAGAGGTTCCTGCAAAAACTATGATAATAACCCACCAATTGGGGAGGGAATTGAAAACTGCCGAATCAAAGCCACCTTCGACTGAACAGGATGCACCTGCCCTTGCCCCACTACCTACCTGAGCTAGATGATGGTAGCCTTGGCAAACTTCCCAGTCATCACTATAAACCACAACATTGTCCAGATAGACCGCACAACCTTCCAGGTCAGACATCACCAATTCATAGGCTGCTGGAAAGTTGGGCGAGCATTCCCTGGGCCAAAACTCATCATAGAGTAGGAAAACAAACCAGAGTAATGATGGCGGAGAGCTCCCTCACTGTAGGTGACAGCGGAACATGCTAACTTGTTTGGGGAGGAGGGGGGGGGGTGCGCGGCGGGACAAGGAAGAATGACAGGGGCAGGGTAACAAATAAGACAGTGAAATAAAGAATTAAGAAACAAATGGGAAAAATCAAAAACACAGAGCGGGAAGGGAGAAAAAAGAGAACATGGACACACAAAGGAAACTAAAGGAAATAAGTATAATAATGAAAAACACAACAATAAATATACAAAGCCCAAAACCAGTGAAGTTGGCACGTTATGTAAATCGTAGATAAAAACAGAATACAATGATTTGCAAATCCTTTTCAACTTATATTCAATTGAATACACTGCAAAGACAAGATGTTTTATGTTCAAACTGAGAAACTTTATTTTTTTTTTTTGCAAATAATCATTAACTTAGAATTTAAAGGCAGCTACACATTGCAAAAAAGTTGGCACAGGGGCCTTCTTGCCACTGTGTTACATCGCCTTTCCTTTTAACGACACTCAGTAAACGTTTGGGAACTGAGGAGACCAATTTTTGCAGCTTTTCAGGTGGAACTTTTTCCCATTCTTGCTTGATGTACAGCTTAAGTTGTTCAACAGTCCGGAGTCTCCGTTGTCGTATTTTATACTTCATAATGCGCCACATATTTTCAATGGGAGACAGGTCTGGACTACAGGCAGGCCAGTCTAGTACCCGCACTCTTTTACTACGGAGCCATGCTGTTGTAACACGCACAGAATGTGGCTTGGCATTGTCTTGCTGAAATAAGCAGAGGCGTCCATGAAAAAGACGTTGCTTGGATGGCAACATAAGTTGCTCCAAAACCTGGATGTACCTTTCAGCATTAATGGTGCCTTCACATATGTGTAAGTTGCCCATGCCTTGGGCACTAATAAACCCCCATACCATCACAGATGCTGGCTTTTTAACTTTGCGCCTATAACAGTCCGGATGGTTCTTTTCCTCTTTGGTCCGGAGGACACGACGTCCACAGTTTCCAAAAACAATTTGAAATGTGGACTCGTCAGACCATATAAAACTTTTCCACTTTGCATCAGTCCATCTTGGATGAGCTTGGGCCCAGCGAAGCCGGCGGCGTTTCCGGGCGCTGTAGATAAATGGCTTTTGCTTTGCATTGTAGAATTTTAACTTGCTCTTGCAGATGTAGTGACGAACTGTAGTTACTGACAGTAGTTTTCTGAAGTGTTCCTGAGCCCATGTAGTGATGTCCTTTACACACTGATGTCGGTTTTTGATGCAGTACCGCCTGAGGGATCGAAGGTCACGGGCATTCAATGTTGGTTTTCGGCCTTGCTTACGTGCAGTGATTTCTCCAGATTCTCTGAACCTTTTGACGATATTACGGACCGTAGATGATGAAATCCCTAAATTTCTTGCAATAGCTCGTTGAGGAATGTTGTTTTTAAACTGTTTGACAATCAGCTCACGCATTTGTTCACTAAGTGGTGACCCTCGCCCCATCCTTGCTTGTGAATGACCGAGCATCTCAGGTAAGCTGCTTTTATACCCAATCATGGCACCCACCTGTTCCCAATTAGCCCGTTCACCTGTGGGATGTTCCAAATAAGTGTTTGATGAGCATTCCTCAACTCCCTCAGTCTTTTTTGCCACTTGTGCCGGCTTTTTTGAAACATGTTGTAGGCATCAAATTCCAAATGAGCTAATATTTGCAAAAAATTACAAAGTTTACCTGTTCGAACATTAAGTAACTTGTCTTTGCAGTGTATTCAAATGAATATAGGTTGAAAAGGATTTGCAAATCATTGTATTCTGTTTTAATTTATGATTTACACAACGTGCCAACTTCACTGGTTTGGGTTTTGTAATATTAACAAAACATAACTAACTAGAGGGCATCCAGTGGAGGGCATACCTACGCCACGCCATATGTCTGTGCTTTTGGTAACAGTGTATGTTCCAGATTGCTTCCAAAATTGACTCAACTCTTCTTTGAACTACCACCTATCATCCTGCCGAATTTCATGCCAAAGCATCCTTAACTTTTTGAGTTATCAGGCCAGAAATATCACACAAACCCACATTTGGCAGATATATTTTAATTCTTCCATGCAGATACAGAATCCAGAATATCTTCTGGATCAATTCCAAAATTGCATCAACCCATCCTTGGACTACTACCTATCACCATACAAATCTCTTGTTACCCTGTTAACTGACAGATGACAGACAGACGGACAGACCGACAGACAAATAAACAAACAGGGTTGAAAACAAAACCTCCTTGGCAGAGGTAAAACGCAACTAATGACAACACTGACGCTGTGTGATTTCTTCAGAATTAAAAAGAAATCTTTTCAACACATACACTTCCTAAAATGGTATGGCATTTCAAATGGCCTTTGTGGTCATAAGGAAGCAGTATGTATTGTAGGAGAATGTGTGGTCACACTTTACTTGAAGGTATCGTCATGAGAGTGACATGACACAGTCATGAACTTGTCATAAACATTATGTAAATGTCATAAACGTTGTCATTAAGTGTCATTCTATATTTGAGATGAAAAGTTGACACTGTTTGGGTTGTCTTGATTATGATAGCTTCGACATAAGAGTGACATGACAGTGCCATGTCACTCTTGTGACGGTACCTTCAAGTAAAGTGTAACTGAATGTGTAGTATAATTTGTCATATGTGCATATTATAATAAAAGGGGGGATGAAGCACATATTCTACCTCTTGGGTTGAGCCAGTGGAATTTTGCTGTACCAGAAGATAACCTCCCCAGTCTCTTTCTGTTTTTGCCATTTGTCCGCCGTCCTTTTAGGGATACATTGGACAACAGGGTATTGAGTCACTTGCAAAGTGGAGAGAAGCCTTTCTAGTTTTAATACATGTTCTGGCTATAATGAACTGAGACCTTTTTACTTTTGATAAATGAATTGCAAGTAAAATTGCCACAATCCATCCAAAGCTGTGTGAATGTGAGTGTATGGAGGTCTCTCTCTCTCTCTCTCTCTCTCTCTCTCGGAGACTTGCAGAAGAGGTAATTGATGTCATTCCGCATCATTTCATTCCTTGCCCTGCTACTTTTCCATTTTTGATTTGGAAAAACACTGTGGTGCTAAGATTCAACGAAGAATTGCTTCAATAAAGAAACCTTATCTCTAGGGGTGTGGATTATATGATACAACAGTATTTTCTGGCAATGAGGGGAGAAATAACTTTAGAGTGTGTAGTTTCTCCTCATCAGCTTAATATTCTTTTATCATTCTCTGAGTGTCTGCCTACATGTTATATTTTGTTTTCCCCTCTGTAGCTGTCAAGATAAAAGATGGGGTGTCCTGTACTGAGATGATTATGTCACACTGTTGTTAGAAGGAAAAATTCCTTTTAATTTCAGCTATTCACATTTTTAAAAATACAGTCTTGGAGTACTTTCCGTTATTTTTAGGCTGATGCCAATTTTGAGATTTTGCATGAAACCCCCACAGTACATTTAGTTTTTTCCTAACTGTCCAGCTATAATTTACATAATCAAAATTTTTCTCTAAGATCCATAAATCATGACTCATAATTTCAATGACTTACAATTATCCGCACATCTTTGATCAACTTACATGGGCATTAATCTTCACAGTTCAAACTGCACGCCACCCGTTAAAATCAATCGCATTGATCTGGCCTCCTTTGAAAATTTTTTTCCAAAAATGTTTTTACACAGATGCAAGTCATATTGAAAATGCATGCTCTGCTCCAACTTTTCTTTCATGGAGTTTTCAATGCTAGATAAGCAAAAAACCCACACTGATGCTTTTTGGTGAAAAAATGGAAGATTTGACACGCCAGATTACATAATTACTGAGTTCCCTGCAGGGTTCCATAATCTGTAATTTCCATTAGTTGAAATTTGATCCCAAATCTTAACTGGAATATCAATATTTTCTGCAAAATGTGCCTTCTTACTGCCATGAAAGTTAGTGCTACCCTGTCATTTTAGGACTGCATAAACTCCAGTTTACTCTGGTCCGCCACTAACCTTGGCTAAAGCTTTCAGCATGTTGCTGGCATTTATTTGTGAAAACCTGTTGTACTTCTAAAGCACAATCCTACAGTGGCCTGAGGATGAAGTGTGTGTCCTGTCAATTTTACCCTTCTATTTTTCACTTTTTTTAAACTGTTGAATCAAAATGCATCCGTGTCCCTTCATATGACACTGAAGACTGGCTGAACAGGTTGTGTTTATTATACACTTGCCTTTCTATTAAAATATAATCACTAATGTGACCCGGCCCGTGAAAACCCGGTTAAACTCACCTGATCTAATTTTGAGTTAAAGGCCGTCAAGTAGTCCCTGTGATATAAAAAAATGACAAAAATATGAGATGTGAGTTTATTGCTGTAAATGATAGGTTACATATTGGGGTTTCAAAATATAGTGTTCAAAAATTAATTTCTAACATCATACATATTAAAATTGAAGCACATATTACTAAAACCCCATAAGTCACACTTGACTTGATTTGACTTGTGGGGTTTTAGTAATCAGTGCTTCAATTAATGAATTTATTGACGCTTCGTTTGTAAATTACGGAGAAATAGCGGAGGTTGGTTTCCACAAGCCTGGTTTTCTATCGGCTTTTAGTTTACCTTCGGCGGATAAACGTCTGATAGTTTGGGTGTCATTCAGTTTAGGAACTTCTTTTCTACCTTTGAAAATGAATGTAGACCATGATGTGCACCATCGTGAAGCAGGTCAGTGGAAGGTATGGCAGAAATGTTGCGATTTAAGCCGGGTACAGATTTCTCAAATGGATTGCATTGCATCACCACGGAAATTTCAGAAGTGAAGCGTTTGAATTTATAGATTAATATCTTATGAAGCTAACCAGCCTAGTTTGAAGACATTTAATGCCTGCCAAAACTTTGAAATGACCTTACTCGGTCAATATTAGAGAAATCAGTTAGATTATTTCACAGAATATTCCGTACATGATGTTGAATAACTTTGTGTTAAAGACTGTGCATCACTTGAAAATGACTTTAGCTGAGTTATCACAGGTAGGGTCACATATTTGAAGATTCTTAGCTAAATATGAATATTACAGAATTATTTACAAGCTTGGGGGAAGACAGCTTTTTGGAGCCATGCTCCAAAAATCACGACTCTAAGAAATGGGACTCCTAATAAGTATGGGTTTTTTTAAGAACACTTAAACAGAATTTATAATTTTGTCAGAGAAGCCATTTATTGACATTTCTTGTTTACTGTTCAATATACAGTAAGTAAAGCCCAGCATTTGTGAAATATTGTGGGCTGCAGTTTAATGGTAATATTGATGTATGAGTATAGTAAATGTAATACATAAATTGAATGTAGTTGTCTGCACTTGGGGGAGGGGGGAGGGATGACTTCTGGATATTTATCCCATGTGTTTGTTTTCTTTCAGAAGCAAGTGCAGACTTTTATTGAATTCAATTTGTTACACCAATTTGCACCACTGAGTGTACGCAAATACGCAAAATGTCAGCGGGAGAGTTCAATGCTGCAAAAGCCTCCATGTTACGCCTGGGCCCGAAATCTAAAGCTGATGTATTTAGTCTGACACCAGTTCTGCGCTCCTTCTATTACAAATTATTTATCAATTTCAGGAGAAAATCGGATTTAATGGTTTCACAAAAGCTGCCTAAAAGCATTTGGTCCCAGCTGAGTTGAAACAGCAGTGTTTTTTTCTTCTTCTGTTTCATTCATTCATTCTGTCTCCATCTCTCCCCTCAGTCCCTTTCTAACACCCATCCTTTCCATGTTTAACTGTTCCATTAAGATTTTGCCTCAGTATTTTCCTGTTGAAATGTGGCACCACACTGCCCCCTGTTGGATCTTTACCCAGAATGCTTATTCTCCTCTTATGGATTCTGATTCAAGCAGAGCAGCATCCCCCATTTGACTATCATGACAGAACAGCAGTTCAGAAACGCAAAGGAGAATAACAAAGCAGTTAATTTTTCATTTTATGCCATTGAGTGATGAAAGTTTACATTGAGACGAGAAAATTATAGGGTTCCCTGCCACATCCACTTAGAACTGCTCGGCACAAGTGACTTTTGTTCAGCACCTTTTTTGATATAAGCACACATACACTCACACACACACGAACACCCACACACACACACACTCACAAATATGCATTAAAGGTGTGTTGGAGGTACTGGGCTTCAAACCTGAACAGTTTGAAATCTATTTGCACATTTAATTGGCAGAAAATGCCTCAAACAAAAATGTCAGGTTTAAACAGATTTCTGGAAAGTACCCTTTTGTTTTAGTGACTGATAGCAGATGTCCTCATAAATATTGCCTTTTTAAAATCACTATCAATCTGCATAGCGAAGAAATGGCATTCAACAAAGCTGTTATTGCTAATGCTTTTCATTTGTTGTGAAACACTGATATCGGTTCGAATCACAATGTGACATTGAATGACTAATTTCCGAATATGGGAAGGTGTTTATTTTTATCAAATGTCCTTGAAATATCTTTCTCAGGAGTGTGATAGTGGTTTAAAATGGGCCGGCTATGCAGTTATTCATACAAAAGTGACAAATTTTCTGTCCTCAATTCACCATCTGTATGTCTTTTTTATTTTATTTAATTTTTTTGCTGTTATCTAAGCACCATCACATACACAAACAGTCTGATGAGTGTGATTGTGGATCAGGCAGTGTGAGTGCGGACATCACATACATATATTATTTTGCATTAACAAAGTCAGCTTGTTTTCTAAGTTGGCATGTATATTATGTTTTAAAAATGAACCACAGGTAAAGTAAACATGCACTCATTCCAAACATGGAAAGTGATCTCATCTGATATTTGATCCCAGTATCAATAATAATGTCTGATAACATAAAAAGAGGTGTGTTGCTTGTTCTCGCACAAGCATTGTGAGCACATGCATGCCATATATTTTTCTGATATATTGATGGTGATTGTATTGTTGTGTAGCAGTGATGACTATCGTCCTATATTGTTCTGTTGTATACAAGACAATACAAGCTATTTACTTTCTCCTGGTTTTGTTAACAAGTTTTTTTCGTAATATGCTGTAGTGGAGCTGAACACCACTCATTTATTTTGGTCTAACAGAAGACATGGCACCCGGAAAAAAAAACATTTATAAAATAACTGTGTTTGGCTAAGCTATAACAGTGATTGTCACGTATTGTGCTGATACAGTAATGAGGAAGGATTTGTTGTCGTACAAAGGATTTTGTTGTACAATCCAATTTCCCATTATTGTTTCTGCCAATATGCCAAATTGTGAAAAATACTGTTCTTTATTAATGCTTCTATTGAACCACAATTATTTACTCATTTCATTAAAAACATATTTCATCCAAATCACAGTTCACAATTCATAGCACCCCTAAAGATTATTGCAAATAAACTCTGCCAAATCAATTAAATTCTGATTGAATATCAACTTGAATTCATTTTAGTTTCAAGCAACTGTATGTTGTGTTATTTCACCACACTGTACAAATGAGGTAACGCACGCAGAATCCCTTTATTATTCAGCACCATGAAGAAAGCAAAAGAAATGGCAGCTCAAAAAAGACCTGCATAAATCTGTTGATGGCCTCTCCCTTAACCACAGGATCTTTGAAAATTCTGCAAGAAGAAAACTTTTTCTGAACCCAAGACACAAGAAAGCACTTAGAATTTACCAAAAGCCATTCAACATATGACTGGAAAAAGGTGCAGTGGTCAGATGAGACCACAGTTCTTGTCAGATGCAGCATTGGCTTGGCAAGTTTGCCATCAAAAAGGAGACACATGCAAGTAAAGCATTACTAACCCACTGTTAGATACTAACGTGGCGGATTAGTGATGTTTTGGTGTTGTTTGAGTTCAAGAGGTCTAGTGGCACTTATTAAGTTCAATGGCTTAACTGATTCCACCAAGTATCAGACAATTTTGGCAGAATATTTGGTTCCCTCATTCAGAAGGCTGAGACCTGATAATGGGTGTACTTTCCAGCAAGAAATTGAACAGAAGCAGTCCTCAAAATGCACATAGAATATATATCAAAAATGTAGGGCGGCCATCAAATTCAAAATGAGCTAATATTTTTCATGAAATGGTAAAATGTCTCACTTACATACATCTAATATGTTGTGTGTGTTCTATTGCGAATAAAATGTGGGTTTATGAGATTTGCAAATCATTGCATTCTGTTTTTATTTACAATTTACACAGCATCCCAACTTTTTTGGATCTGAGGTTGTAGATAATGAGGGTGATAGCTCGAAGGGATCTGTCTCCCATCACATATAATGTTATTTTATCTTCATTTCCTTCTTGCTTCGAAGTAGCATAACTTAAAGAGCTTAGGACATGCACTGAGCAAGTTCATGAAAATATAAGGGTACAATTAAAAGAATTCCCATCATCTGCCTAAAAAAAAATGTCGAAAATAATTTTGAACCAAAATCGCTTTTTTGTTACTAGCCCCGCCCCCCTCATTACCAAAAATTCTGAGCAACACAGAAAAGCGATTCTGGCACTCCCTTGTGTGGTCACGGCATAAGTTGTACACGGTGGGCGATTGTGCATCCAATAACAATGGTATCCGAGTCAGATTCCGATAGTTCCTCAAAATTTTCAATCCAATCTGTCCATTTTGATGAAAAAGAGTACTGTTTTATGGAAGATGAGGAACATTAAGCTGCTTTCACACCAGACGCAAAATGAATTTTTTTGCATGACAGATTACAGAAATAAAGTTTATCATCATCATCATACATTCAAAGTCAATGCAAAGACGCTAATACATTTTGCCTGTATTTCGCCTGTATTACTTTGAATGTAATCTGTTGTTCGTAAAAATTAGTTTTGCGTCCGGTGTGAAAGCAGCTTAACAATGGATTCAGAACCATGCAGATTCCAGCCTGAGTACTCAAGCAATTAAAGACAGCTAACTGTCAGTGTCTCCGCCTGCCAGCCAAGTAGCGGAATGATTATTATTCCGGTTCTACAATTGTTTCTGTGCACGACGTGTTGGATAACCAGCCTACCCACTTTTAAACCTTAAGTGAGTTCAATAGATCTGACGTTTGGTTACCTTACCCAACAAGACCATCTACATTTTAATGGCCGAGTGGGTACGTGCGTGCGTGTCCGGCGAAATCTAGATTCCACTGGGCGTGTATCTGCAGCAATGGTGCATTGTTCACTATAATATAAAGACGAAGTTAAATAAAATAGAACCAGTGGATCCCCATAGGCAGAGTACTAGTATGTAATATTTAAGAATAGCGTTAGTGGTGGTTGCACTCACCCCTGATCTTGCCAGTGGTGAAATTATTATTTTCGCGGCTCTATTAATTTCTGTGCGCTGTGTTTCATGAGCTCTCGAAACAATGGGTGTAAGCCGTACCTCGCTGCTTGCTATTTATTAGCTAGTTAGCGATCAAACTCGCAGTGCGCAGAAATATTGACTCGTGAATGATATCACAACATGTGTAAAACATATCTTGCAACTTGCAATTATTAGGTAGTAAGCTACCAAGCACACAGTACACAGAAATAAATAGAGCACCAGGAATAGTATCATTTCACTACTAAGCTGGCTAGATCACACTGAGCAGCGATTTGGCTGGCTAATGAACAGGCACTGCAGATAAACGATTTGGGTTCCGCAAATAATAATAATAATAATAGTGATGTGTAAAAAAATGAATACTTGAAATGTTGGCCGCATATCGTAGGTTTCAGTGACCCGGGCTTGCCTGGACCAGCTGAGTCGGCACGAGTACATTGGACTTGTTTTGTCCATATTTTCGATATATCTGCATCTTTCAGCCTCAGAAACATTTCATGGCCAAATGCATGCGTTGCACTGCATCCCCACACTAATCATAGCTTTCCGTTCACTCTCTGTGATTTCTGTTGGTCAATTTTTTAAAATATTCTCCGTCCAGACCAGGGGCATGAACTACGGCTAACGACCTAGACACAATCCATGTACAACTTCTGACGTCACGTGGCTGAGCTGGCCCAGCGCAAATGTTCTCATTTGAGGCAAAAGGGGCGTTCCCTCAAGTGGATAATTTAGCAGATAAAATACGTTTTTTTTTACATTGCGTAATATACACAATATTAAAACCATCACTAATTGTTCAAGATAGGTACTTTGTTGCATTTTATCACATGAAAAACAAAGCTGAATTTCATGTCCTAAGCTCTTTTTGCCAAATCACTTTGCAGGCTGTCACTTGGTTGTACAATAATTTGACATATACTAGCTGCCATAGTAATTTTATTAAATTATAATGCAGCTAGCAAGCTGGTTGTTCATCCTCAATTATTCACTTCCTATCCATATTAGCTTGCTAGCTAATATTTTACCCAGGTAATAATTTTAAATAAATTAGCTCACATTAGAAATTTGAGTGTTTTGTCCACTGAAGAGATTTTTACCCATGCAAAAAATTTCAGTTGTGCTATGTTTGTCATACAGAAAGCATATGGAGCAAATGAGTTCTATTATAATGAATCAGCAGGCATGAACCGTATTCAGCTGACATTATGTCCTTATATCGACTATTAACACTTTTTGACCAGAGACTTTTGAGTTTGAATCCTTTAACATTATATTACATTATTGTCATTTGGCAGACACTCTTATCCAGAGCGACGTACAATTAAGTGCTAAGACCAGACAAGGAGTGGTGAGAATAACAATTCGGAAATACCACTGAGATACCAAAACTGACAATACACAGAAAGGACATAGCTCAGTGGAATACCTCAAGCAAAATAAATCCATAAACAATTCATTAAGTCAAACGCCATACTGTCTATGACTAAGTCAAGTACCAAATGTACCATTAATTTGAAGGGGAGAGGTAGAATCTGAACAAATGAGTCTTCAGACTACACTTGAAGGCAGACAGTGTCTCTGCTATCCTCACCTCCGTGAGAAGCTCATTCCACCACGTGTGAGCCAGAACTGACCAGAGACGAGCGCAGGCTGCACCGGAACCAAGTGAGGGAACCGCCAGATGACCACCAGTGACGGAACGGAGAAGTCTGGCGGGTATTTAGGGTCTTATTATCTCCTGAAGATAGGCTGGGGCTGTCCCTTTGGTTGCCTGGAATGCTCGCAATAATGTTTTAAACTTGATGCGAGCCTTGACAGGTAACAAGTGGAGGGCAGTCAGAAGGGGAGTGACATGGGAGTGTTTGGGAAGATTGTAGACGAGCTGCACTGTTCTGAATCAGCTGCCGGGGTTTGATAGCAAAAACCGGAAGGCTGGCTTAAAGTGAGTTGCTGTAGTCCAGGCTGGACAAGACAAATGCCTGAACCAGACGCTGGGTTGAGTGGGTGGGTAGAAAGGGATGGATTTTCCTGATGTTATACAGCGAGTACCTACATGCCCGGCTCACTGCAGAAATGTTCTCAGAGTGACAGCCTATGATCAATCACTACTCCAAGGTTCCTCGCAGCAGGAGAGGAGGAAACCATAGTGCCCTCTACGGAAATGGAGAACTCTTGGAATGGAGCAAATGCAGCAGGGATGAACATTACTTCTGTTTTACTTGGGTTGAGTTTAAGATAGTGGTTATCCTTTTAGCTCTGGATATTCCTCAGGCAAAGCAGAGACCCAAGCAGAAACTTGGGTGTCAAATGGAGAGTAGAAAAGGAAAAGTTGGGTGTCATTGGCATAGCAGTGATGACAACCCCTGAGCAGAGATCACAGGACCAAGAGAACGGGTATAGAGGGAAAAAGTGAAGGGCCCCAATACAGAACCCTGGGGGACTCCAGTAAAAAGGGGATAGGGAGCTGACAATGCCCTATCCCAGGCAACCCTGAAGGAGAGGCCTGAGAGAGATTTTTTTTTTTAAAGATTTCTAACTGTTATAGATGGTTTCAGAATCACAGTGGAGAGCTAGATGCCAATGATTCTTGCAGTTTATACGTAAAGGTTTTTGAATAAACCAAGTAATGGCAAACCAAAGTATGTCTTCTTGTACAGTTTAATCATGTTTTTCTATTTTATTTTGTTTTTGACCATAGTTGTGACTAAATGAAAGAGCCTGATTTAAATAATGTTGCTGACTCTCAGAAAGGGAACCTTCTTCAGGAGACAAATGAGATATAAACCTGCAATTGATTTGATATCATTAATTTAATTTCTAAAACTCCATAAGGCCTGTTTTTTAAGGTTGGAAAATGCTGGGGAGCATTTACTCCTGTACCCACACTCATCCTATAGTTTCTTTGCATGAATACCAATTTTTTTTCACCTTGTTCGTTTGGAATGGAGTGAGGGTTGGGTCCCACAAGTAGGGCTATCAGGCTACATGGTAGAGGTAAATTCTGCGTCCAACTCATTCAGCCTCGGAAAAAAGCTAGTAATATTGTTTCTTTTTTTTTTTTGATGCTCATCGATTTTATCCTATCAATATATAAGTAATTTTTCAATGCTGATGTATGTTGTAATTTTAATAAGAACATTATTTACAATTCCTCTATTAATTAGAGGAGTGGACTGGAGCAAGAACGTAAAAATAACATTTCAGCGAAGAAATTTTATTCTTAGAGCAAATCAAAATCAAAAATCAATAACCTTGTGTGCTGACAGAGTGGGAAGCACGGATGTGGAGATTGTCATCAAAGGAATTTGATAGATTAAAGAAAAAATCTTTATTGGCTTATGCCACCACCAGAACTGTAGCTATGTGCCGCCTAATCAGGTGCGTAAGTTTAGCAGCTGTTTTGTACCTTGTGTGTTTCAAAGGTTTTGCATTTAAAGTCATGGTTGACCTTGTCATTGTATTTCTGCTTTTCATGATTCACTGCTGAGAGGGGACCAGCTTCTTTCCCTCGATGTGCATCCATCATGCTTTTCCAGCTGGGCTCTGTGATATGAGAGGCAAAGCTATGGAATTCATTTTCTGAGAGCTGACAGAAGCCTCCAAGGACGCAAGGTCAAAGGTTAGTTGCTGCATCGCTACTTGTGTTTGCAAGTCATGATCATCAAATTGCACGCTGGGGTTAGTAGTTTCATTGATAAAATAATTACCTACATTAATCTATGATTCTGTTTACATGCACTGTAACCTTGGAGAATGAATTAATCTTTAATGTTCTGGTGGCAGCTGAGAGATTTGTGGCAGTACATTATGGTTTTCATAAATCAAATGAGACATTTTCCATGTCATTTCATTTAACCTCAGAATAATCTTTCCAGATAAAATAGCCTCTTAATGGCTATGACTTTTGGCTAAACCTTTTACAGCTTTGTTCCCATTAGACAGCAGTTTCAGAGGTTCAGAATTGTGTCTTTGATACTGTCAGCTGTGGAAGCTATTTCTACCATGGCTGCTTGTCTAAGTGCTGGGGGCACATTAGTTGTCTTAATGACATGACATGCAAACACTGACAGAGGCAAGGAGGACAATGTGGAGACAGAGAGGGGGACTTGGGTAAATTATGATTCAATTAAGAAAAATTAACATTAGAACTAAAATGAATGCAAGTGCAAGATGACACAGGTGCAGTGACAACTAATAAAGGCAGGAGCTAGAAATGCAAAGAACTTGAGACTCGACAAAAATAAACAAACTCAAGAAAGGAGCTTGCATATGTGTGGGGGCAGGAGTTGATCCACATAAATGAACAATATAAGACAGAAAAATAGGTGAAGACAATAATAAACTTGATTATTCAGTAAGCTGTGCAAGACCACCTTGTTGTTGCCCTCTGGTGGTGAGCAGGGACCATGAAAGTATGAGGAAGATATCGAGGGCTGACTGCAATAAATGTCCAATATATAACATTTGGACATAACTGTTTATTGCAGTCAGCCCTCAATATAAGATATAAAATTACTCATGATCGATATATTGTAAAGAATTCAGGTTGCTGGGCAAAATGAATTGAAAGGAATGAAAATATACTCTGCTCCTCCGCTGATATTGTGTTTAACTTGTTGATATAACACGATGTATCAAGGCCTATATTTGTCCTTGTATATGTGAGACTGCTGTCATCTTCCCTCATTCGTCATGCTTTGTGTGCTGGTTTGACTAAAATGATGGGCTCCTTCAAGGTAAGAGAACTGAGAACAGCTGATTTCCCTGCAGCGCAACACGAGTCCTTTTGTTGATTGGCGCGCTTTCAGACACCGTTTGGGGTCAAATCCTGTAAGCAGCTTACTAAAATCCGCTCAGAAGTTTTTCAGCTGAAACCTAATTGAATCCATTGGCCTGCGCCGGAGTGTCTCAGGGGACGTGCAGCATTGACCTTTTCCGGACCTCAACTCCTCTGTGCGCAGGATGAGAAGGAAACAAGACCCTCGGAGTCAGGGGAAAACCTCTGTGCAGCCATCAGAAGTCCAATGGCAGGCACTTATCATCAGGTACTCAGCAAACACAAAATGTTCTCACTCTGTCACTTCCACGACTTGATAGTGTAATAGCACTGAAAAAGAAAAGCATTCCAGTAAAGTTGTGCAAACATTTTATGAAAGTTTGGGCCTTTTCTGTTGTCCTATTCATGATATACAAATCTGTGCATTGTTGGCTTCAGAAAATCGAGTCACGGTATTTTTATTTCTATAGCACCCTTAAAAACACCAAAGTGGTCTGCTATTCAATACACACAATGAAGGCAATAAAAAATAAAACAAATAAAAATGAATAAAAGACGATAATATCCTGATTAAAATGCTTCAATTACTGCAGCACTTCAGAAAATACCAGAAGCGTCTTACGATTAGAGAGGGAAAATCCAGGTTTAGAGGATCCGTAAATCCTTTCCAGCATTTTGTTCCTATTGCCGTAATCCACCTTTTATCACGATTCATCAGTCAGAAGGTACAGTAGAAATGATCAGTGAAGTCATATGGCTTAGTTTGTAAATTGGAAGTGTGATGGCCCCGGCGAAGTCCGTTGTTTATCTGAGTTGTGTTGGCTTCTGTCTCATGCTGAGTCGTCTTCTGAGGTGCCAGTACGACTGACTGCTGACTCCGCCCACATCTAGAGCATCTGAGCTGAATGCTCTCCCGGATATAAAAGTTCCAGCTTCCTGTGTGACGCTCTTTTTCCTGCTAGCACCTGCACTTTTCTGTTTTGCTTAGGCTTTGGTTTTATTTCATGGCACATAGCCGTTTATACTGTATAATTTTGGCACATCCACATGAGCACCATTGATGACACTAACTAAAATACATCATATTTGCAGTTTCTATTCAGCTTCTGTTTTATTCAAATAAATAATTTGTATTAATTGCTATTCTGTGTACTTCCCATTTTTGTCATGGGCAATGGTCTAGGCCAGAGGTGGGCAGCGAGGGCCGTATCTGTCCCTGGTTTTCACACCAATGTCTGGTCTTTAATTAGTTGATTGTCTCAATTAGCCAAACCATTCATGAAATCTGACGTTTCATGCGCATTTCTTTAAATTATCAGGAAACTACAAAAACTAGTCTTGTCTCCCTTTGCGAAAATCTTTATTTGTGCATGCAATCAATTAACTCAATTAGTCAGGGTAATTGATAGGAATAAAAACCTGCATACGCACCGGCCCTCCAGGGCTGTGATTGCCCACCCCGGTCGAGGCGATGAATGGGGACACACATGGCAAGACTTCAACTTTCTGTCCCCTCTTTCTGACATGCTTTGTACAAATCCCTCCCCACCTTTCTGCACAACAACTGAAGTTCTATCTGCAATAGTTGTTTTGCAGAAAAGTCCCTGACAAAATAACCCTGTTTTTACAACAAAGCATAGCCTAAAATATACAGAGTTAATGCTGCTCTCATATTCTGTCATTTTTGGACCCTGAATGTCAGAGTTTGTCACAGAATGTCAAGGGTTTGCCCAGGATTTGGATGTGCTTACACATCACAACGGTGACATCAAACTGGGGAGAATTTTTGGACCTAATTGCCATGCTTAGTCAGCCAGCATGAACGCGGATCCCAGTTGATTTGACCTTGCAAACTCAAGCCGGCTTTGCTCCACGTGAATTAATGTACTCTGACTTAAATATGTTGCTATGGTAATCATTAGGGGCCAAAGGTCTACAGTGATAAGATAAATTCATATTGAACGTACTGCCTGCTGCTGCTTGCGCACTGTGTACGCACCGTGAATGTTAATCAAATTTATTTATTTTTCTATTTCTCTTTTAATGGAATGTGGGACAATTCAAGCTTCTTTCCAGTTCTTTGCAGTATTTATTCAATCATTTCTGACATTATTATTCCTGGTCAGGGTGACAGAGTGGGATCTGGTCTGTCCCAGCACTTAAATAACAGTCTACGAGTAAATCACAAAGATCCCAAACCATTCTCTCGCTCTCTCCTGGGAATATCTTGAACATCAAAGAGATAAAGGATCCCTTCAGTGGGAAATGACCTGGCCTTAGGGTGGACCTGGCCTTAGGGCGGGGGGGATGAGGTGGGGTTTGGGGGTGGCAGGGGGCAGGGGGCATTTGGGCGTGATATAACTGGTCATCTCAGCAGGCTTGGGGGTCCGCGCCACACAATTCTCTGCTGATATGGATTTTAAAATGTTTGATTTCCCCTCTTTTCAGTTTTAATTTACGTAAAGGAGCACATTATGACTCACTCTAGTCAATGAGCCATAGGTTGATTAATAAGGTGCTTAGAGGAAGAATGGAGCCACAGCAGCCAAAAGCTAAACTTTTTCCCTTTCTTGTTACAATTTCTAAAAGTCATTGCTGCGCATTATAATTTTATATTATTTTAATCATTAATGAAACACCTTCCCTTACTTGTATTTTTACTATGAAAGCTGGCTTTTTAAATGGACGAATATAATATACCTGTCAATTGTTGTATGAACAGTAACTACATAATCAGTTAGGGGACTATTAAACACAACCCCTGGCAAAAATGATGATCACCACACTTGTAGGATGTTCACCCAGCTTTTATACTTCATATAAACAAATAAGCAAAATGCAGATATGACACAAAACTATTTTTGTTTATTAGCTTAAAATTCCGGGTCCTTGAAACAAACAAACAAAATTGTAGTATTATATTTTCATTAATGGCCTTTTTTCATAACCAAGTGGAGTAAAAAAAAAAAAAATGGAGTCGCTCAATGTTGAGGAAAATATAATGGAATCACCTTGTCATCGGCTTGTGTAAAAGCAACACCAGCACAAATCTGAATATGAATATTAGTCTGCAGTTAAAAGACAGTGCTAGCAGACTTCAGCGAGGTGTTAAGTCTTGACTGATTGAGAGGAAGCAGGGCACCAACAGCAGAGCTGGCAATTCAAAGAATGGAAAGGACTATAAAACTTCCCCAAGAAGGATATTCAGCATGGATCGCGGCAAACAATGTTGGTAGTTCCCAGTCAGCAGTATGTGAAATTTGGTCAAAGTATAAATAAAATAGTACAATTATAAAAGAAAAAGAAATGGGTAGAACAGCTTAACAAATGAAAAAAAATAGGCAGAAAAAAAAAATCAATATAAGAAATCGGATAAATGAAATGGGATTTACATACAGAAAAGCTATACAAAAACAAAACAGAAGAAAGTAAGGTTTTAGTGGGGTAAAGAGAAACAATTCTGGAGTGTGGAAGATTGTATGAATGTGATATTCAGTGATAAATCAGTAATCTGCATTGGCCAAGGCAATGATGATGGAACTTGTGTCATTCCAATGATACATATAAACACAACTGCTAAAAGAAAACAAGCAAATTTTCCCTGTCATTTATGATACAGAGTTGCGTGTCAAGTAAAGGACCAGGGTAAATGGCGACCGTTACCTAAAAGGAGACAGCACCTCGGCAAAGTATATTTCAGCAGAAAGTAGAATTCTTGAAGTGTCTAAAACAGGATTTATAAATTTTAATTTGGTAATGATCCAGTGGAACGCATTTTTAAACCGGAAAGTCTTCAAATTGGTGTCAATACCAGGGGGCAGACATTGTTACTTGGGGGATCTAAGGCTGTGTTCAGAATGCACACTTGCCCACTCACGCACTCTCTATATTGTTTTCAGTGTAGAACATTCATGTCACTGTACCCTATATAGTGGGTGAGTGTGCATTTCGAACGCATTATCCAATCAAACGCCAGTGCCGCCCGCGGTGCTTGTGCTTCAGTTGTGCTCTTACATGAAGTCAGTTGTTTCCTTTCCTTTCATCCGGGCCATGAAGTAGTTCGAAGAGTCTTCAGTAAACTCTCCCTTTAGGGCTTGGCTGCCGCAAGCTGTTTTTATTTAAGCTGGCCTGAGTAACAATCAAACAATTTATCGATTGAGCAACCTAGACCAATGCATGACCTATAATTAGAAATGGTAATAAAAGGTGAATTTCCATTGCCTATATTTACATAGCTATTTGATATGGCATTGTAAATCCAAAACTTTTGCTGACTTTGCAGCATTTATTTTCGCCGTCCTTGGGATGGTCAGACAGCTGTGAAACCTTAAAGCGCCCTTTAGCCGTGAGAACATTCAAAATTAAGAATGGATTCCAGCAGCCTTGCAAACTCATTTCCACAAATCTGTGCTGCTTAACAAGCGCTGAAATTATATAGACATATTGATATTTTAAGTTGTCATTTATGCACAGAAGACACCTCATAATTTTGTGATGCAATGCATAACAATGCTATCCAAAGTAAATTAGACTGCCATCGGTTTTTACCAATTAGTCTGAGCAACTGAGGGTAATCGGAGGATGTAATCGGCGAGAGGTTAAGGTTATTGAGCATTTTTTTAGGGCGAGGTTTCCGAAGATCAAATTCAAAATCAGATGATTCTGTCATGGTTTGGTTGTTTACTTTTTGGAGGAACATTTGGAATCAGTCACGGATTCATTAGATTCTGAGCAGGGTAAAGAATTCGGGCTACCCTGAACTTTGACTTGCCTCCAAATGTTCCCAGGGATTACGCCGATTTGGCTGAGGTGTTCGGTAAACAACGAGCCTCTACGAGCCCCCGCTTTTTCCAGAGACTGAGAACGATTCCGAAATTCCCTCAGTCAACCAGTTCATTCGGCGCTGTCGGTCGGTTTGGACTAAGGTCCGTTCTTCACTGTTGCTCTCGGGGCGCAAACAAAAATCCTTTGCTGATAGAAGGCGTCGTTTGGCCCCGTCTTATCGGGTTGGGCAGAGAGTCTGGCTGTCCACCAGGGACCTCCCGTTGAAGGTAGAATCCCGAAAACTGGCGCCCCACTATATCGGCCCATTCAAGATTGTACGGAAGATCAATTCGGTTACGGTCCAGTTGAAGCTCCAGAGATCTTGGCGCATACATCCCTCGTTCCACGTCTCGCGGATTTAGCCAGTTAGCACTAGCGTCCTGGCGCCCGCCGACACGCCCCTGCCGCCACCGCGCATGGTTGAGGGTGGGCTGGTTTATACCTAGTGCCGCATTCTGGCCAAGAGGCGCGTGGGTCGCGGGGTCCAGTTCCTTGTCGATTGGAAGAGATATGGTCCCGAGGAGCGGTGCTGGGTCCCTTCGTGGGATATTCTGGATCCCATTCTGGATTTTCGTGCGCGGGGTTCCTTGGGGACTTCTGGAGCTGTCCCTTAGAGGTGGGGGGGTCCTGTCATTGTTTGGGAGCTTTGTTAACTCCTTTTGTTACTCTCGTCCGGGACGATATTGTTTTGCTCGCCGTCAGATTCCTTAGCCAGCTGGCATTGATTGGGGGCGTTGACTCTATTTAAGCTCCCGTTCTTCCTCGTTCGTGTTGCTGGAGTGTCATTTTGCTCTTGACGCTTTAGCCGGTAAGGTCTTTGAGAAGACAGAGTATTGGCAGGATCTTAGCTTTATGAGAGGAATAGTGTTAGTGAGTAAGGGATTATTTTAGTTTATTTCCCTTTATTTTTGTACTTTGTTGAGCTCGCCTGTTTGCTACCACGGACAACGTCAGGTCCGTTGGTAGCGCGAGCCTCGTGATTTCCAATTGTTTTAGTCTCTCAGCACGCTGCTGGTTTTTACTTTCATTGCTAGCCACTGCTCTTGGCGTCTTACCACCAACGCCACCACAGATTCCCCAAGTAAAAAATGTCTGCCCCCTGGTATTCAAGGCAATTTGAAGACTCACTGGTTTAAAAATGCATCGCACTGGATCATAACCAAATTAAAATTTATAAAATACGCATTTTAGACGCTTCAGGTATTCTACTTTCCGCTGAAATATACTTTACCGAGGTGCTGTCTACTCTTTTAACAGTCAATGCGCATGTGCTCACTGAAATTCTGGACCATTTTCTGATTCCATCAATGGAAAGTAGGTTTGGTGATGATCAAATCATTTTAGTATGACAATGCGTCTTGCCTCAGAGCAAAGAATGTTAAAGCTTTTCTTCAGAAAAGACATACCAACTGAATGACATGAACAGCAAACAGCGCAGATCTTAATCCAGTTGAAAATTTCTGATGGAAAAGAAAAATGGTCCATGACCAGGTCCTGTCCAGCAAAGCTGATCTGTCAGCTGCTATGTAACGATCCGGGTCAATTTGACCTGACTCAATGTTCAATGTCTCTAAAAAAAATGGTAATCGTACTTTTTTCAGGCATATTTGTTCCTAGCTTAATGGGTAAACAATGAATTTAACTAAAAAAAAAACAAAATATGTTCAGTCCACATATTTTAAGTATCAGTGTTGTTTGGGTCATTTTGATCGTAGGTTGAATTTATACATAATACAATCATCTTGATCTCGTTTTTGTAGTGTTGCCCAAGACTGGAGGCATGTTCAAATTAATTTCTCATCCATTTCAAATTTGGTCTCATTCATTTTGCTATAATCACCTAAAATCAATGCTTGATGCATAAGGGGAGGATACGGGAATCGTTTTTTATTTACTTAGCTATAAACATGGATGGTCAGAAGAAAGGCATAAATGAGCGGAGAGGAGATTAAGTAACACTTTCACTTATAAACGTCTTATGTAGTTCTACGTAGTGGGGATCAAACTGATCTCCAACCAAAAATGGTTTATTACAAAACCCAAAACCAGTGAAGTTGGCACGTTGTGTAAATCGTAAATAAAAACAGAATACAATGATTTGCAAATCCTTTTCAACCTATATTCAATTGAATACACTGCAAAGACAAGTTTACTTAATGTTCAAACAGGTAAACTTTGTAATTTTTTGCAAATATTATCTCATTTGGAATTTGATGCCTGCAACATGTTTCAAAAAAGCTGGCACAAGTGGCAAAAAAGACTGAGAGTTCAAACATCAAACATTTATTTGGAATATCCCACAGGTGAACAGGCTAATTGGGAACAGGTGGGTGCCATGATTGGGTATAAAAGGAGCTTCCCTGAAATGCTCAGTCATTCACAAACATGGATGGGGCGAGGGTCACCACTTAGTGAACAAATGCATGAGCTGATTGTCAAACAGTTTAAAAACAACATTCCTCAATGAGCTATTGCAAGAAATTTTGGGATTTCATCATCTACGGTCCGTAATATCGTCAAAAGGTTCAGAAAATCTGGAGAAATCACTGCACGTAAGCGACAAGGCCGAAAACCAACATTGAATGCCCGTGACCTTCAATCCCTCAGGCGGTACTGCATCAAAAACCGACATCAGTGTGTCAAGGACATCACTACATGGGCTCAGGAACACTTCAGAAAACCACTGTCAGTAACTACAGTTCGTCGCTACATCTGCAAGTGCAAGTTAAAACTCAACTAAAAACAATGCAAAGCGAAAGCCATTTATCTACAGCGCCCAGAAACGCCGCCGGCTTCGCTGGGCCCAAGCACATCTAAGATGGACTGATGCAAAGTGGAAAAGTCTTCTGTGGTCTGACGAGTCCACATTTCAAATTGTTTTTGGAAACTGTGGACGTCGTGTCCTCTGGAAAAAAGAGGAAAAGAACCATCCGGACTGTTATAGGCGCAAAGTTCAAAAGCCAGCATCTGTGATGGTATGGGGGTGTATCAGTGCCGAAGGCATGGGCAACTTACACATATGTGAAGGCACCATTAATGCTGAAAGGTACATACAGGTTTTGGAGCAACATCCAAGCAATGCCATCCAAGCAATGTCTTTTTCATGGACGCCCCTGCTTATTTCAGCAAGACAATGCCAAGCCACATTCTGCACGTGTTACAACAGCATGGCTCCGTAGTAAAAGAGTGCGTGTACTAGACTGGCCTGCCTGTAGTCCAGACCTGTCTCCCATTGAAAATGTGTGGCGCATTATGAAGCGTAAAATACGACAACGGAAATTCCTGACTGTTGAACTACTTAAGCTGTACATCAAGCAAGAATGGGAAAGAGTTCCACCTGAAAAGCTTCAAAAATTGGTCTCCTCAGTTCCCAAACGTTCACTGAGTGTCGTTAAAAGGAAAGGCGATGTTACACAGTGGTAAAAAGGCCCCTGTGCCAACTTTTTTGCAATGTGTTGCTGCCTTTAAATTCTAAGTTAAAGATTATTTCCAAAAAAAAAATAAAGTTTCTCAGTTTAAACATATTGTCTTTGCAGTGTATTCAATTGAATATAAGTTGAAAAGGATTTGCAAATCATTGTATTCTGTTTTTATCTACGATTTTCATAACGTGCCAATTTCACTGGTTTTGGGTTTTTTACTTTCAACATAATAGTAGGGTTAAGAAAGTTTGAACCAGCTTGATGGAGAATATGGTTTTTCATTTGTGATGTCCATGCCTCAAAGAATTCAAGCTGTCATAAATGCCCAAAGAGAAGCAACAAAGCTCTGATTTAGATTTTTTTTACTCTACTTCTTTGTGAATAAACAAATGCTATTAATTCAACCCTTTGTTGCATGTTTTCCAAAATTTAAGTGGGGTTTATTTTCTCTAGGCTCATAGATACCCTGAAAACACAAATGTACATTTTACTGAACATTTCCAAATAATTTCCTCAATAGGTGCCTCTGTTTGTGGTACATCATGTGACTAATCAATCACGATGGCTGCATGCACAAGTAAGGGGTAAGTTGACGAAAGGCAGAAATAGTCTTAAAAAGTATATTGTTCAAGTTTTGATCAGACTTTTTTCTGTTGGGGGATGGGAATACATTATATTGCACAAACTGAAAACACATAACCTATGTAATGCATGTCTATTTGTTGGAACACATCTGAGTCTATGCTCTATCAAAAATATTGGACATTATGCATGCCGAGTAAATAGCTCAAATAAGCCATGTCCAGAAAACAGATAGATCATCATGCATATCAATGACCAGGTTTCTTCCACTTCACAATATATCTGTCATTCCGCATGCATAAAGTCCAAAATACTGGATAGTGGTGTGCATCACATAAGCATAATGTCCAAAATAATGGACAGACAGACCACCCACTTGCACCCCCCACACGGGCGCACACACACACACACACACACACACACAAAATATTGCACCGAATCCCAACAAATGGTCCGAGGCATTTAAGGGTTACAAAATATCATTTATCTGAGATGTGTTTCATGAAGCATAAATGTTAAAATAAAAGGCAAAAAAATAGTTTTATGTCAGCAATTTGTTTCTTTTCTATGAAGTAAAAAAGCTGGATGAAGATCCTCTATGTGAGCTGATTCCTTAATTAATTCCAGAGATTGTATATGTTTTAGTTTCTTTCTCAAGAGCTGAGTTCCGAACCTTTTTGTCATTAAAAGTTTTGTATCTTGGTCCATACTTCAAATTTCAGTGAGTCACCCATGATTTTGAAGCGCAGATCTGAATGAAATGTATAATGCATCTCACTTTCCCAAAGCTGGTTTCAGTTTTCCAATCTCGGTTCAAATAATACATTTTGGTTTTGTAAATGAGATGGAGGCTCAACATTTTCAAGGGTTCTTGCTTTCAAATCCCACCTCTACTGTTCTTCTTGTATTATTTATTTATTTATTTATTTTCTCAGAATGCAATTTTCATTCTTCAAACCCATCCATCTTCAGCGTCTTGATGCCGGTGTCCTGCTGTAGGACGATTGCTGGGGTTTTAACTGTGCAAGAAGGTGGATGGGGAAATTACCTTGGCATGCGCACCTCTCAAAGGGCAAGTTCACTTCAAACAGAGGCATCCAGACTGGAATAAATTCACACCATTTCATGGGTCTGAATTGGTTGTGGGGGACATATGAGGCAGTGCTGGAAAGTAAGTGGGATTTTTTGATCATTTGTATCCCAGCTTTTGAAGCTAATCCACTTCATGATCTATCCCTGAAGTAGGGTACAGTCTTATGCACGACGCATAGATTAAAACCAACATTAAAAACCCCAACCTCTCCTGAGTGGAAGCAGTGGTGGTTTAGGATTTTCAGAGATGTACCGTCGGCCTCTGACCCTTTAACGCATAGTCGATTTCAAGCTGTTCCTGTTTAAGATCGCCTGAATATGATCAAACAATTTATTTCCTGAATAATCAAACCAATATACATTTTAAGCCGACAATTATTAAAAATATAGATTTAGAAAGGACAAAGAGATCACCGATGGGCTACACTGACAATGTATACTATTGATACTGTTAGGATGGCAATAATACAAATACTTGACTAATCCAAAACTTTCTCTGAATTCCATCTCACATTTTAGCATTTTTTTTTTCAGCAGAGGAGCCTCATTAATTTTCAGTTTGCACTTAATCAAAATGTTTTCAGCATTCAACAGAATAGGCTATATTTGCGCGGATGCGCAGTGGCACACTTGTTGTCGCGATGTGATAATAATCAATTTATTAAATTACCAAAGATTTTCATGTCAAATGATTGATAATTGAATAATTTAGTAAATTGGTTATTATCACATAGTGGCTATGAGTGTGCAACTGCCCTTTTTCACATCTCTAATTTTACTGTGGTCAGCAACTTTACTCTGTTGTACTTTCCTTCTCTCTTTTGTCTTGTAAAAAAAAAAAAATACGTTTCAAAACAGAAACACCCTCTTCGGCTTATTTAACGCTAAGCCTATGGAAAAAAAGGCATGTTTCTGTTGCAGGGATGTCATCATTTTTTATGGATAGGAAAATTCCTGATTATTAAGCCTATGTGATGCAATGTACAATAATGCCCCTAAAAAACAAACAGACCATCGATTGAACCAATTAGTCTTCACAAGTGAGCAAATTAATGTTTGGTTGATAATTAGGAAAAGTAAATGAGACCCATTTTGGAGTTAGTGGGTGTTATAGGGGGATATTATTGAAGGATTTTTAAACCTCTGATGGCAAGTCATTGATTGTCCCGGGCGTAAGAGATTAAACAAACCTATTCTGATGATACATACCAATCATCCACAAGATTAAAACCAACTACCTAATACAGTGAAGGCCCCTTGTGCTGCCAAAACAGCTCCATCAAACTGATGTCCCTTAATTCCCAAACTCAGGGTTTCCCAGCAAAACATTTCCCAAAGTATCTCATCCCCCTTACCAGCAGGCCTTCTACCCACAATGCATCCTGATTGCAGCCAAAGCACAGTTGTTAGACTCACTGGACCAGGTGACTAACGCCCAACTGTTCCATGGTCCAGTTCTGAAGCTCAGGTGTTCATTGGGGGCACTTTTAGAGGTTAACCTGGGCAACAGTGGGCTATTTCACTAATTTGCAAGCTAAAAAGTGCCGTACATTGCAGGGTCCGATGCACTGTGTGTTGTGACACATTCCTTTGGAAATTATTATCAAAATTCTCAGCAACTTGTGCCAGACGCTCTACTGTCAGTTTGGACCAGACAGGACAGCCTTCATAGCCCTCCTGCATCGATCAGCCTCTGGCGCTCAACACCCAGTCACCGGCAGGGCCGCCTTAGTGCACGGGCTTACCTGGGCTGAAGCCCTAGGCCTACAAGGATCAGGAGCCTATCATGAGCCAAAGAAAAAAGAAAAACACACACACACACACACACATTGTTTTGTAATTTGACAAATTTTCTGTCCATTCACTGAATATTCGTCTTTGTAGCTGCTGATTGGTTACATTTAAGAGTGACTCATGGGGGCCCAGTGACACAACCTATCAGAATGTGGAGGGATAGTTTTGGCATGTGACATGGTCAAATGTAGGTGTGCCGATTTTTCGTGATTGTGGACGAATTCATGGAATTGGCATTCAGAAATGGAATCCCAGATAATGCATGGAAGTTCCGTCGATGGAGCAATGATGTTCCAAACAAACGTCTTTTTCCTATGAAGGCCACGCCAAACCTCCTAAGCTAAAAACTAATAAAAATGCGTCAGAGACTGGAGTCCGAAGACCCTGTAGTCAGTAACAGCCTTAATTAAAGAATAAAGACTGCCGTCTTATTTGCACAGCTGGCCAAGAACCTTGTTGCTCTCCCCATTCAATCCCGACATAGAAGGAACTTTTTACTGCCGTACAGTAGCGTGCCAAATTAGATAAAATTTTTATTGAACATTGAAACACCGCTACGGAAAGCAACTTTGTTACTGATGTTTATGGCTGAAATTGATGCGTGGAATATACCCACCCCTAAAACACGACTCGATCACAGCTGCCATCCTAACACAACCGCGTTGCCACCAGTAGTGTCTTGCATGATTGAATTATATTTTATCCCATAAATGATCAAACATTGTATGACAGCCATGTCTGACATGTTTTTTCTTACACATGTGTAATCCAGCTTTCTTGTGTCTGCAAGGGTTTGTCCTTGCAGTCCCTCACCCTGCTGCATTCTACACCTCCATCTTAACGAGCAACAGGTGTGGCTCATTGAGGTGGAGGTGAAGGTCTGTATTTCAGTGTTGGCTGTGCCCCTCAAATGAGTGCAGCAGCATTCTGATTCTGGTCCTCTGTTGTGTTTGTGCAGCTGGTCCCCTCATGGTTTATTATTATTATTATTATTATTGTTGTTGTTGTTTTACTTATTTAATTAAAGATTTTTATATTTTACGGACAAGATTGGACACCCCTGCAGTAGAGCCTCTCAGGACCAGGGCCTAATGGCAGGTTAAGGCGGGACTGGTCACCAGCTCATGGTTCGTCCCTCCAAAGACCACTGTCAGCAGGTACTCTCATGTGCAGATAAAGAGCATCCAAGACGTTTTGTAACTTCAAAGATCCTCCGACCTACCCATCAGGCCTCAACGATTTGGCCCTCATCAAAGTCGTTCAGTTCCCATTACTGCTACAACCAACAAGCGAAATATGAGAACCGACTGTTTGCTTACCATCTAAGATCGGTCTGCAGACCTGCACATACTTTATGCCATGGCTATGAGATAATTAACATTATTTGCTGCATCTGTGATGTTTTGGCTCATGGGAGTATATTATTAGGAAAAACATAAGTTAGAGACATTGCCTGAATTGTCCCATATTTTATGAATCAGGAGATTTAAAGAAGCTACTAATGTCACTGAAATTAAAGGTAACACAACTCACATGAATTCACTTAAAATATTAACAACTACATTTGTTTAAAATGTTTAATCATTAAAAAATTAGATCTTCAACAACTTTCCAGGTTGCCTATAACTGCCAGTGGAATAATTAATACATTCTGAAGAGGTAACAGGCTGGATTTAGTTCTCTCTCAAGTGCCTTGGCCTTCTCCTGGAACACTTACAAAGTGAGGGGCTTGAGAAGCAACATTTTTATTTTACTGGCGGAAACTACCAAGCTGGGTGAAGGCAAGAATTATGTCACTTGTTACAAACACAACTGCGCTTAACATAACTGCTCCGTGTGTTTCTGTTTGCGAAGACACAGAAATAGAGCCCAGTGTCCATCAAAGCTGTGGTTTTTCAGGATATTAACATGGCAAACTTTCCTCTTGAAAAGTGCAAGTTAATATTTGGCTTGGTTGCATTGGTGAGAGGGTCCACCTATGAGGCTCTATTTCTACAGGCCAAGAAAAGCTTTCTATCAGGTAGAATTATTTGCTTGAGCACTGCATAGTAAAATCTTTTGTCAACAATCTTTCCAGTTCAATCAACTATGACACCGCAACTAAGTTATCATGCAATGAGACTAGACGAGTTCACTGTCACTATTGTGCTATCTAGCAAGCTGATAATGATATCATACTATGATCCAATGAAAAATAACATTAGTCAATGATAATCATATTATTTCACCGACTTCACCAATAATCATGATGCCTCCAGTCAACATTAGTTTGGCCAGGATTTGAAAAGTTGGTGTCTACTTTCATTTTCAGGGCTTTTTGCAACACTAAATTGTTTTAAGAGGGACTCTGATTAGGTTTCTCCCATATTTAGGCAAGGATCTTAATGAACAAGAAAACATTCCTCATCCTAACTCCTCTGGTAAACTCAGCCTGAACTTTGGGTCAACTCAAACAGCTGGCATGAGCATTTGAAACTGACTGTTTTGACAGGGCAATTTTCTGGTCAGCAAGATTTTTTCACAGATTGACCAAAGGTTGAGCAATGGTGAAGAACAGATCATATTGAACATGGAAACATGGTTTTGGTCACAACCATGATCGATGAGTTTTGTGTCTGACATCTTTGTGTCGACAGAATGCTTTCTTTCTGTTTGTTCTGTCATGTAGCCTTATTGAGTGAACAGTGCAGAAATAAACGCCAAACTGATATAATCGGACTATTGTAACAATAAAAGAATGCAGTCCTATGACTGCACCAAACACGTCTTTCTGCACCTTCTCTTCCCTCTGTAATTTTTTCTTTCAACAACTTTGCTTTCAAATCAGTGTAACGTTAGCTGATGGAAATTAACTCTGCTATATTGTCTGAGGGCTCTACCATTGAATTTTTCCAAGTTAAAGTAAAAATAAACGAGATTACTCGTTTTGCATTCAAACAACAAAACAAAGCAGCCAGCTACGGGCCAGCTATATTAGCTGGCTGTGATTTTGCTTTTAATTGCTGCTGGTTTTGGATTTATATACATTGCGAGGAGGGAGGGGCCTGGTTACTTGGCCTTGCTGAGGTGTAATGGAAAATCGAACATCACAGTTGACCAGAAGTAACGAAAAGTTGATGGGTTCTGCATCTAATTTCATTTCTGCCCGCCTCAACCCAGCAGAATTTTAAATGGCTGTCTAAAAAACGCGTAAATGGTTGCCTGGCTAAATGCTTGCTGGAAAATCATTTCCTGTCTCTTTTCTGGCCGATGCCCAGGATACTTGCTCTTGCACACAAACTGCAACCACAAGCCACTGGATGTTGGCAACAATTCACTTTACAGTTACTAGCATCAGCAATGACAAAAAATATTTGAGAAGTTGCAGATAGCACCTTTAAAGGCACTAAGCCACGCGATTTTCAGGTGAAAAGCCCTAAAACACAATTTCTGCTCATTATACGAAGATCTGATGGGTACACGTGTTACCTATTTATTTCGAAGCATTTCCCGCATATTATCATATTTATAAAATTTTGGATATTTCTTCCAAATTATTGAAGCCCAATGTAGTTTTGAGCAAGATTAAAATTCAAGTATGCAGCCAATATCAACATTAATTAACACTCATTACCGTTTGCTGAATCCCAGTAGATTTTAGTCACAATCGCAAACATATCCCATATTAGTGTGTTTGTAATACTTTGCTATCGAGCATGATAGAAATCAAAGTCATCTTAATATCGACACCAAGCAAGGCAGTCAGAGATGGTCATTTTCATGTCTCAGATGTTTCCAGCATATCGCCTGTCGACTGCAATGAAAAGTGTGTAGATTTTATATCCTACCTACATTTAATTTATATTTCATTCTTAAATCAACTACTGGTGATCATGTGCTTTTAAACTAAAGGTGTTATTCGTTGTAACATCTTATGATTATAAGCATTCTAAGCATTCTCATTCCTCATAATGAAGGGACCTTCCACGCATGAAGTGAGTGCACGGGATTCATGTCCAAACCACAAGTTAGCATGAATATTTGCATGTTTTAGATTACATACAAAACAAACTCTTATTTCACTACATGGTTTTATTACATTTACAGGTGCAATGATGGATTTGTTTCATTTTATTTATTGATTTTTTTTTTGGTTAATCTGTATGGCTTAGTGCCTTTAAACATGAAACTTAACAGAAGTAATTTTATTTGTCGACTAATGACAGTCAATCACTTATCAAAGATTAGTAAGGCATAGAATTAACTTGTAATTGGTAATCAATTCAGAAATTCCAAAAAAATATTAGCTTTTTGGATTTGCATGGATACATATGTTACTATAAAGCATTTCTTTAAAATTTAAGTATCAGATTTCCTCTCGACATCAAACTCTTCCAACTGTACAAAAACTGTGTACTTCAACTTTGAGGCAACTTCTAAGGTCCTATGCCCACTTAATTGCTGGTTTTCAGCTGTTATCTTCCATCTTTGTGCCTCTTCAGCCTAAATAAACCCGTAAGCAGAGAGCAAATGAATGTAGGCAGGCCAGGTTAACGCAATCGGGAACATCTATTAATACAACAACAGGTGTAAAAATGTACACTAAATAACGGTATAATAAAGGACTTCCCCAGTCACAATGCAATTGGTTAGCTTCAGGATAGTTGGATTATGCTGTATAAGCTGTATCGAGTAATTTCATGGCCATTTATGGCTGTTTTTTGGACTCTAAACAGTAATGACCCTGTCTTCACTGACCTCAGTTGTCCTGAGGGAGGCTGCTATGGATTTGTCATGGTATACTCCAAATTTGTTATATGGATTTATGGTTGTTGTATTCACCTGAATTTCAAGACGCTTGGAGGTGAGAAGATAGTGACAGAATTTTCATTTATTGGGTGAACTGTTTTGTTTTTTTTGTTTTGGAGACATCTGGGGATCTGGGAAAGTTCCAGTTCCCACCAATGTGCATTCAAGAGCTATACCTATAAAAACAACAAAAGAAGAGATTTTTTTGTTGCTGTTTCATATTGCATATAATCGACTCCCCAGTTACACTGTGTACAGTGTTAACTTGATGGCTCGCCAACATTAATGTAACAGAACTTCTGTAAACAGCAGGTCATTAGGCTCATAAGTGCATCCAAACTAACAATGAAGTCTCTATTATTTTTTGTATGCTCTGTTGCTATGCGTTAACTGTGTTCAGAAAAGCGCAATCCAGAATTTATGTTGTTTTATTTACAAAATATTTAATATCGCAAACTGGAAGTTCAGAAATCATACTAGAGTTCCCCAGTGAGAATTCCAGCAAGGAGTGGTGCTTTAGAGCACTTTTCCATCTCAGATTTGGGATTCATAGTTCCCAGGACCTCCGAACACACCATTAAAAAACTGAGGAATGTTATTACCAAATGTTTTTATCGCATCTTTATCCTTTTCGAAGCATGACTCGATCTTGCATTCAGAAAATGGAGCAGATAAGGTGACAAATCTCAAGAAACAGCCTAATATTATCATGAATTTCACAGTTGGAGGGACACACTCATGGCTGAGGTAAGGTGCGTGCAGCGTGACATTGTGTCACAAGCAAGAATAATTCTTTTGAATTACTTGATATAAGTTTGATAGGAGGCAGTTTTTAATGTAGATATACTTTGTATATGAATTAGCAAGAGGTCTTAGTTGCATTTTTAATATAAATGAGGCCCTGCCTCTCTTGATAAGAATCCTTCTGCAATGGCTGCCTGTTTGACTGTCTTTGTCTGTCAGTCAGGCATCTTTTGGAATTTCTATCTCATTAGTTGATGGCAAACATAACACAGCTAACCAGAATTGGCATAGCTGGTCTTTATTATTCCGGGTCCTGGTAGCTCTGCTTTTCCTGTCTGGTAATTGACTCTTTCCCTCGACGCAAATGAAAAACACAGAGATTGCTGTCTAGGACTGAGGTCTACTTTATGATACATGCCTTCAATTATGGATGCATACTGTGGTTGTCAATGGGAAATCGATGCTGCTTGAAGAAGATGGATGTCGCGTCTAGTCTTGCTGTGTCTCGCCAGTCTGAGAGCGACTACCATGGCTGCCCTCCAGTCTCCTCATAGATTAAGTAAATGGACATGGAAAGGGCTGCTGGGAGCAAAGTAGACGCTGACACATTTTGCCAATTAGCATTAGCTTAGGCCCATTAATTTTTTCCAACAGTGTGACTACCGTTGTACAGTTATAATATAGTTGCCGGAAGGTGAAGCACAGCTGCTGTTTTCTCTCAGTTTAATTAACTGTAGGACTGATGCACATTTTAGAGTCAGCAGCTCGGCATCCAGGCCTCCAGGAACCGTATAACACTTCTGTAGAATAATAAGTGTCAGAGGGCTGACCTGACCAAAGTATTTATTAAAGGAGTATAAATGCATATCTCTTAAGATAACTGAGTTTTAACATTTTGAGTCACCATCAGGGAAGATAAACAGCAAACGAAAATGATGAATGCAGGGGACTATTCGGCACGCCGGCGGAAAGGTCAGCCAAATATTACTGGTGTGATGGATTTTTATTCAGCGTCTGAATGGCGTGTTAATTAAGACCCTCGCTCAACTTACTGCTTATTTCTTTAGTTTTCTCTGCCGGTGCAGTGACGAGTGGCTGACCTCTTAGGCACAAACACACACACACACACACACACACACACACACACACACACTGCCTCTTTGCGCTCAACTGTAAGAGGGGACATTTTCCCGGATGGATTTTTATGCTTGATAAGCAGTCAAATTCCTGACAAGGTCTGAGAACAAATTGAATTCGATCCATATAGCGATTGCAGATTCTTCCGAGGAGTTCCTAAAGCAATAATTGCATTCTTTGAAGCATCAGTGAACACCTGCAATTGAAATGACACCCTTGTATCAAATATCTCCTCCTGAATTTTGACATTTCACCACACCCTGTGATTACAGAAGAAAAGGCATTAATATGCTGTCAGTCACAAAATAAATAAATACATGAAAACCTAGGTGTTTTGTTACGAATTGCTCACAATGACTGCACATCAACTGAGGTCAGTCAGCTGAAGCAGAGAAAGCGATTTGAATCACGCAGCTTTGCTCTGTCATGTGTATCCAATGTTTCTTTGGACCCCAATACAAAAGCTAACAGAACGGTAGCCGCACAGAACTCTGTTGCAATGTCAACTTCGCCAGATGCTTGGGATGCAATATTAGAACGGCTGCTTTGTGTGACTGAAAGAAAACCTTGTCAGGGGACTGGGAATTGCAATTTTCTGATCACTATCTCTGCAGCTGATGGGTAAGGATCTGTTCTAGATAGTCAACTATCACAGAAAGCCTAAGGGGCAAATTCTACGAAGAAATGCACAGGAATGAAAATGGAAATCTTGTGGGTATAGCAGCATAAATCAAGAAGAATTTTTTAAAAAATTTTGTGTGAATGTTGTCCCCATATATGTTGCATATTGCTGTCACTTTAAATATTTCTGTGGTCTTAGAATAGTTAGTAGTGCCATGTGTTTTTTTTTTTTTTTTCATTATCAGACAATATTTGGTGTATTGTTTGGAGGAAAATGCTTGTTTTACAAGGATTTTAAGGGCTGCTTCTCCTCCACAGTGAATTGTTTTAAAATGTGAATGTGGTTTGGGTTAGGTGGGTGCCTCCTCCTTTAAATGGAAGTGATCCAGCTATATATATGGGACCCGCTATATGGAATCCAGCCTGTGCCACTGAGGACTGCAGCTGTCAAGCACAACTGGTGCTTGTGACAAGAGTGTGTAGGGATGTATGTTCACCTGTATGCCTGTGTCACATACACACACACACAAATACACACACACACGCACACACACGCACGCACATAATAATATACATATATTGGCATCCCCCCACCAACAAATACAATTGCAAATCACCGAATCCTAAAATCCCCTTCTCAATCTTTTCATTCTTACTCATGTAACATTTACAAAAAATTTTTGTGTGACTGAAAATTCAGTCTACCTGACACAATGGTGCATACATACCAGTATGTACAGTATATATATATTCTTTCATTTTGTGAAATACATTGCGTTGTGAAGCTGCAAATCTATAGCTATGTACTCAAAATAAAGTTTTATTTATCCAGTTTGTCTGCATTATATTTTTAATTCAGCATTTCTTGCATCCGTGTACCTTAATGAACCAAACCTCATTTTTCATCCATAGTTTAGCATACTGCAATACTTCATTTGTCACTACGACCTTCCAGACAAGGGTATGTACAAAGTAAACAATCAGAGGAGTATGTTACAAACACAAGCTTTGTTTTTCTTCCAGTCATTACACCTTGAGATTCCAGTTCAGAAAATAGCTGTAAAATTTATTGTAAAGTCAATATTAAGGACTGAGAGAGCCAACCGAATGAAGGCCCATGTGTCAGTGGGGAATTCAAAGGAAATAAAACAAGTGGGTATAATGGTTTTTCATTCATTGAAAAACAGTTTGTGTATCCATATGAAACATGTAACTTGCAATGGCTTTTGATGAAATGGAATTACTGTGTTGTGCTGTCATATTTTGTGCAGTGCTGTTTGCCTAGTTGATATAGCAAGTTTCCTTTGGTAAGATAATTATTTGCTAATGTAAGCTTTCACTGGGAGCTGGGAGTTAAATTTGGTACTAAAAAATCCTTCAACATCAGAAATGTCATCACAGTGCTGCTGGGTTGGCACACTCTGTTAAGGCGCCACATTTGCGGAGCAGTAGGGACTACCAGGCCCAGGTTCAATCCCCGGTCATATCAAACTGCAGTGGTTGGCAGCTTTTTCGGAGCAGTGCACGATTGGATGAAAGCGCTGCAGGGATGCAAATTGGGAAGGGACTCCCGGGAAGGAATATTAAAAATGGTTGCTTTGTTCATTGCTCAAGAAGCGCCTCCAATTGGCCAGCCGAGCGCTCATCAGTGAGATTCAAAGCTTGCTCAGGTTCGGGTATCCTCCGCCCTCCTTCTGAACTTGCGAAAGTTTCGACCAATGAGTTTAAAGATGCAGGGGCTAACAGGTGCATGCTTCAAGGGAGAGCTGCAAACTGCCTCGGTCTCCTGAGCTGGCAACAAGGGGTCATACACAGGCAAGCCTTGTACATAGTTCTTGAATTGGGCATTCCAGATTCGGGTGGCATTGGAGATGCCAAATTTTTAGTTAAAAAAAAGGTCATCACCAGGGCAACAACTCAACTCCAACTCAAATGATCATATAGGTAATTTAATCCTAACCTCTGATGTGACCGATAGGAGAGTTTGCTAATACTGTCCGTAACAGTAACAGATTGTCTGCGCCTTCCAAAACAAAGAGTTTGGAAAACATTGTGGCTTTGGTGGAAGTTGCTACTGAGTGAAGGTTAGGGTTTGGGCCAGGTCAAGGTAAGGGTTAGGGTTATAGTACATTGATTGTGGTATTAAAAAGGAATTTGTCACTTGCTGTGGCAAGTTGCAATTGAAAGTTGGAAACAGAAATCAAACAGTTGTCTACCATGCAGGACCAGCGCATGCACTTCTGCTGCTGTTGGTGGAGAAAAGAATAACCCGCCGATCTATGGAGTAACTGAGCTGATGACGCTCTATGGTGAATTCCTATTATCAGGGATGCAAACAGAGGTATGGTCAAAAAGGAGTGAGATTATCAAAGCCCACGCCCCTGTAGCAAATATCATATAATTACATTGCCACCAACCTCTGCCATCCAGGGCTCATCCTGTACACACACAAAGTTTTTTTATATGAAAATACACTTTCCCAGTTCCTTAGAAATTCTTAAAAGTAAAGAACATACTGAAAATTGAACGTAAATTTTATTCCAAATTAGAACTTATTAAGACTTTTGTGCCAGTCCCTTCAGTACAGTACACTTCTTCCAGCTCTCCAGCTCTCTACTGTTTCTTCTTCTTCCTTGCTATCTCCAGTGTCTCCAGGGCCTTGCGTATAGCTGCATTTTCCTGCTTTGCCACATGTCTCAGCCGTGCCTGCCTTTCTTCTGCTTGAGCAGTGGGCTTGGTTTGATACTCTCGTTTTCAAAGGTGCATGGTGACTTAAGTACATGTACTTCGTTACAGCTCTTCAGTTGTTTTTTTGAGGATTTGTGCATTACTGTGCATTCATTTTTTTGAACAGGGACTTTTAATTCTACTTCATTTAAAAGATAAAAAGTATATTTTCACTTCGTTATTTTGATACTGGCAACTTAGTTACTCGTTTCAAATTACAATATGAATTGAATTCATCATTCACGGATTATCCGGATTTGGCGCGTTCGCGAAGAACAAAGGTGAATCTTCGTACAGATGTGTCCGCCAGTAGACGTGGAGCTGCAAATTTATACACGCAGTTACAATATTCTATCACTAGATGAAGCACCAGGATCGGTCGCGGAAGATTGTGCACGTTGTAGGCCATTTGCAGAATGAATGCTGACCGGGTTATCCGTCGCATCTTGTTGTCAGAAGTGGTAGCTCAAGTAGGCGAGCAATTAAACTTTGCGATATACAACTATCTATCTTGTATCTGCATGTTGCGTGTATATTTCCTTTTTCTTTGCACCATCAAGCATTTTACAACAGCGTCACGAATATGAGTTAGTTGGACAGCTACGGCAATCTTCAACGCTATTTAACGAGCTTAAAAATTTTATTTCAATTTGCTAGCGTTTACGCTTGGAATAATTGTTAAATTTTGAACAAGATAATGTTTAGCCATACCTGCACTTTTTTATTTCAGTGGGACTCCCCAATATAATAAAGGCTAAATTAAATAATTCTTTTGTGTATTTGTATCGTTTTGTCTGTCACAAACAAGAGATGCTGCGATACCTACATGGAGGGCAGAGAGCCCCCACTCTCCCCGTAACAAGTTACAAGTCAATTCATCAAACCATAACCGTCCAAAGCTGTTAAATTGAGGCAAATAATGATCCATAAAGCAAATATCCTGTATAGTTCCTCGACTTTAATAAGCAGCCATTGTAAAAAAATTTTAGTGAAGAGATTACCTGATTTTGTGCTTCCACTTCCAGCTCTTCTCTGTCGTGTGCACTGAATAGCATTCGCGCGCGTGTGAAAGACGTGATTACTGCGCTGCTATTTCACCTAGCAACAAGAAATACTATTTTCTGATTGGCTGATAGGTTGCTGGTTCATGCAGAGCAGTCTACCGTCGCCTCATCAATTCTAGATTACTAATCTCTTTTATATACAGTCTATCTTACCAATGTGCGGCGATTTTATCACTTCTCAGCGTGAGAAATGTCATGTGTGGCGTGAGAGCGTGCGAACTTATTGAAATGCGTGAGACTTGAAAGCCCTGATAATTATAATCAGACACTCCAACGGACACCCCCCCTAAAAAAAAAAAACTCATCGGATCTGCACGATTCACACAAGTCCCCCAGACAGCCGTGAAAAAGGCGGCATCCGCCAAAAGGCGCGCCGTTTGCATCCCTGTATTATGAGGGCAGATTTTCCTAACGGCAGGAAAAATTCTCTGCAGAGACGGGTCTGCTTGTGTGCAATGCACCCGGGCAAACCACTGCTGCAGCCTGGTCCTGTAATGTCCCAAAATGTTAATTAGAAATGTATTTTTTAAATTTTGTTCAAAATAGTTGAAATTAGATTTTCATAAAAAAAAAAGGTCATCATGCACCGTGAATCCCGAGGTCACATTTGAATATGTGCATAAATCAAGGAAATGAAATAAAGTTTAAATTCAGGGTAACGGATAAATACATAATTATTTGCAAGCAGGGAGATGACCAAGAGAAATTGAAATGAGCGGGGAAAATTACTGGGAAGAAAGATTTGAAAATTATTTTAATTACGCTACTGCAATCCCTTGAAAAATATCTAACAGAAGTGAAATTAACTTGCTTCTGCATAATCGACGGTGAGGCTGGGAGAGAAATGGATCAATCAGGGTGACATTAGAAGAAAAATAACTGTTGGTAAATACCAGATTGTTGACATCTCGTCCTTGAAGGCCACGTCAGATGGAAGAACATGGAAGAAATTTTAATTATGGACAGTGACCACTATTTCACATGTCGCTTTAATACTCACATAGAAACCTTAAAATGTGTGACTTTGTCTGTCAATCAAATTGTAAATTATAATAAGCATATTTCAAAATGAAACTCGGAGTTGTGTCTTTGATAATAAAAGCAAAACTGATGGGTAGCAGATATAGTTTTTGTGGATCAGCTTCAAAAATTCATTCTTAGAAAATTGCGGGTAACAGGTCGATCCTGCTGGACTCTGACCTGACTTATCTAAATGTCAGAAGCATTCCAAACATTCTTTTTATACCGAGCAACAAAAGAAACAAAAATTAATACAAGACTGACTGGAAACTAAGAATGTGTGAAATAATGATAAAAATCTTATGTATTATCAGCATATGCACATTTACACTCATTTCTTCAAACATTTCTTTGTTTTGCAGTTACTTCTACTTGGTGATCATTAACTAACTTGAGTTTCCGATTTTCCATCCAACAGAAATTCATGCAGTTTCAGGCATGGTATGCCGTGTCTTTAATGGTCTCAAAACAGCTATCCCTCTGGGGTGGTCACTGAGAAGACTAAAGGAATGACAGAGTTCACCAGTATAAAGGAGTCATGGCCTTATCTGACACGTTGAATCGCGAATCCCCTGGATGGACAATGTTTCCTTATGCATTCAGGGCATTCAATGATGGCACACACAGCTGCACAGGAATGCAAACGATCGCATTCGCCATTATGACATTATTTTTTGAACACCTTGACTTAACAATGAGAAAGATTGTTATCGAGTATCTTTTTACTTTTAATCATTCTCATGTCTGTCTGCTGCAGCTCGTTCCTGTACAGGCATTGTGCACTTGCCTACAAAAAAAAACTAAATAATGTACCCTTAAAATAGCAGTTAAAATTGACTATTAACTTTAGACCAGCCCAGCAAACATGAGACGTCTGCTTAATGTGGAGATCATGTCCATATCACGATATATGCATCATCGGCACATCAGGCAGCCGTCTCATATTTGCTGGGAAGTTTTTGTTGGTCAATCACCAAGAGCTTTATGCTACCTCAAGATACCAAAATGCCAGCAGTGTACCTGACCACACCTAGTTTTAAGACCAAAACGACCACGGGGACTCAGTTGGTGCAAATACACTTACTATTTATGCAACCTAAGCAATGGACGGATAAACAACAACTGCACGGGTCATAAACAACCAAAGACATGTGCATCACGCATAGCACTGCTTTGAGCAGGGTGTAAGGTAAAGCCCTGGAAGTCAATCGTTTTGAGTTGGTGTTTCAAACTTCCAATCAAAATGCATCCCAGTGCACATACTCAGGAAACATGGTGGCCTGCAGCAAAATCTTGTTTGTTTTGCAACTGTGAGCTCTGCAGTCAACTACTGAGATAGTTTATCTACCTCCAAAGCACCATTAATGATCACAGCATATTTTGTCAAATATAATCATTTTATCTTTTATCTATTCACCGCACCGTTTCACACTTGATTTATGAAGGAAGGATAGGGGTGCTCTAGGATTGCTTGTAAATGCCTGAATAAACCAAAAATCACAAGTGAAAATTTCTTCTTCTTCTTCTTTTTTTTAAATCTAACCTATGCTCCAGTCTGTCTTTGTGCATAGAAACAATTAGCTCAATTAGTCGGAGTAACTGAAAGAAGTAAAAACCTGAATACACACCGGCCCTCCAGAATTGTCCAGCCCTGGTCTAGATGCTAATGATCCTGCAGGATAGATTCCGGGAAAAAAAAGTTAAAGAAAATAGGCGTGCCTTCTAAATTCAATAAGGCACAGTTGAAAAACCCATCATATAAACTAAAACCTAATTTAGCTGTTTTATCTGTAGGCATCCAGGGATTTTTAAGCTTTCTCTCTTGGGTAGATCCCAGAGGGGTGCACTACTAAATGAGATTAGTGGGTGAGCTACAATGGTAGCTCTCTGTCATGCCTCACCCCCCCCCCCCTGCTCCCAATCATCAGAGTTTTGAGGACCAGCCAGCTGGACTGCCCAACAACTTAACCACAATCACTTGTTCTTCATTAACCTATTATCTAATTTAGCATAATAAAAGCCAGAGCTTTGCACCATTCTGGTGCTAAGTCTCGTAAAGCTCTTGCTGTGCATAAACCGTTATCTGACCATCTTTTGGTGTATCATAGTAACATATATTTTTCAGATTTTTTTAAGTCTAGTTTTCTATTTTTGTACTGCATTTGGGGACTGGGATTCCCTTGTTGTGCTACTTTTCTCAAGACCTTTGCAGCAAGGCTACAAAGGTAATAAATTGCATTTGGATTCAGCCAGCCTTTTTCCTTGTTTTCGATGCCCTACAACCTTGCACTTGAAAACCATTTTTTTTCAGCCTGCCATGGTAACTGCGGTATCTCTTATGGCAAGTTTCGGGTTTGAGGAGCCCAGCCACTGGTTTCCCCCCTTGAAAAAATAAGCAGGTATTGCTTTTGTTTGCTGGCAGCAAATAGCCACGGCCAAAGGAACGTTTGCTGCTTGTGCTCAGCATTTCACCGAAGACAGCTTTGTTAATAAAGGATAATTTGACACAGGATAAGCATTTCAGCTGCTTCTCAAACCTGAAGCAGTTGGATTGATCAAGTTCTCGGAGCCACAAGCTGTGAGTAATAATATAACAGCAAATAATGTAAGTGAAGCTAACGTGTTACGGGTGGCTACTGGCTAGCAGGACGGCTAACAACTGGCCTAAATGTGGGCTTTGTAAAATGTCTGAAGATAAAGCCTGTATTGGTCGCGACTGTTCGTGACTCACAGACACAGAAGCTGCAAGTTGCTTTTACTGCATAAGCTAACCTGACGTGATAGCCAGTTGATTGTGGCTTTAGCACTGCGGCTAATGTAGCTAAGTTACTGTTGCTAATTTTTGTGTCTTAAATATGCAAGAGTGATATCAGGGGAAATTGTATAGAAGGTGTGTGAACATAAACCTCATTTGAAGTGAACTTTTTATTTTTGTTTGTAATTTGGATGCTTGGTACAACCGTCCACGGCAACGGAACTTGCTGTCTGTAAAACCTGTATTGCAAGGGTTTGTCTCTGTGGTTCTTATGACCGCTCAGTTACCAGCTACCTCCAAGACCAAGGCTATGGTTCTCGACCGGAAAAAAGTGGCTAGCCCCCTCCGGGTTGGAGGAGAGCTCCTGCCTCAAGTGGAGGAGTTTAAGTATCTTGGAGTCTTGGTCACGAGTGAGGGCAGGATGGAGCGTGAGATTGACAGACTGATCGGTGCAGCGGCAGCAGTAATGCGACTGTACCGATCTGTTGCGGTGAAGAAGGAGCTGAGCCGAAAGACGAAGCTCTCAATTTATCAGGCAATCTACGTTCCAACTCTCACCTACAGTCAGGAACTTTGGGTAATGACTGAAAGAACGAGATCACGGACACAAGTTGCTGAAATGGGTTTCCTCTTCCGGGTGGCAGGGCGCTGCCTTAGATATAAGGTGAGAAGCTCTGTCACCCGGGAGGAGCTTGGAGTAGAGCTGCTGTTCCTCCACGTCGAGAGGAGCCCCCTGGACGCCTTCCTGGGAAGGTGTTCCGGGTATGCCCCACCGAGAGGAAGCCCCGTGGAAGACCCAGGACAAACTGGCAGGACTATGTCGCTCGGCTGGCCTGGGAATGCCTCAGGATACCCCCGGAAGAACTGGAGGAAGTGTCCAGGGAGAGGGAAGTCTGGGCATCCTTGCTTAGACTGCTGTCCCCGCGACCCGGCCCCGGATAAGCAGAAGAAGATGGATTGGTTGGATGGAGGTTACATTCAAAGTCAATGCAAAGAGGCGAAAACACGCGTTCCGGGCGCGTGGAGCAGCTTTCACACCGGACGCAAAACTAATTTTCACGCGTCAGATTACATTCAAAGTCAATGCAAAGACGCGAATACGGGCACATCAAGCCGCTTTCACACTGAACGCGAAACAAATTTTTTACGCGACAGATTACATTCAAAGTCATCACCACTTATCAGCTACTGCAAGTTAGTTCCCGACCTCTGCTAATTAAAAATGCTCCTGGTTAACTTATGTGCAGCAATTCAGATCGGTCGGCTTGTGTTACTTCGGTAAGCATCAATGTGACAGTTTCATCATACCGTTGCCTGATTGGTTAGCTTCGACAGTAGTGGCTACAGAGAGGTGCAGTTAGACCAGATGTAGGTTTTGTAATGGTTGGGGTGCATTTTTGGGTGCTTGTGAAACGATCGCTTTACTTATCCATGACCGGAGTCAGGCTGATACTTCTCCAATATCTGGGTGAGCTCTCTGATGCTACCGGTGAAAGCAATAGGGAAGTGCGCAGGCGACAACGTGTCTGGTATCACAAACAATTTATATGCATTGCTGTCGATTGAATATTAAATCGGTAATTTAATATTAAATTCTCTCCTGTAAAAGTGATCGATTCGCTAGCTCCACATAAGCAATGGTTCACGCAAACGGAACTTGCGGTCTGTAAAACCTGTATTATGCTCATAACATAACCGGAGCTCTATCTAGCTATCGTGCACTACCCATAACGTGCCCATTTTCCGCGAAGAAACGCTGGTCATTCCTACGCAGTGAGTAAACCATTACCAAGGGTAATTTCCGAAAAGGCAGTTTAGCCTGGAGCTTTTGCCCCTCCGTCAAATACCACCGCAGAAGCTGTTCGTTTCTCCACGCTGATGACGCACCACAGTTATGCACATGAACCAGCAGGTCCTTATAATACACACCAAAGCAGTCAATAAGCTGTTGGTCCACTTTTAGCTGCTCAAACCCACCGGATTTCTACGGTCTACACGTGGGTATGTTGTCCCGTTCTACAAATGTGTCTGTATATAGTGGATTCTAGCTTTCTTTGCATCCTAGTTATAGAGTAGAAAAACCGCTGTACTCACCACTATTGCAGTAGCAAACTGTGGCCGATGGCAAATTTGAGCTTGAGCTGCCAGATTTTCGCACTGCATCCTCCACTTTTGCCACTGCGCTTGTTAGAACAATTTCATGTCATTAGATCTATATTCAAGTATAATGTTATTTATAACATTATGTTATTTCCGCTTCCTTATCAGACGTGTCTTGCATTTCACTCTGGGGAGGTGGACCCAGAAAACTGCGTTCTGCTGCCTCGTCCCGCCCAACTCAGCCCTCCAGAGAGCTGGCCAGTCAGAAGTAAGCGGGCACCCAGGGAGTGGGGGCCATAGCGGTCGAGCCAGCCCAATGAGGCGTTTCAGGCAGAGACTACAATGGACTACAAATGGGGTTTTTTGAGGATGGCAGTATGAGCTAAATAAGGAGCCTGTTTTTGACTTTGAACAATCAGGTGTACTCAAGAGGAGTCCAAGATCAAAATATAACTGGAAATATTGCAATAGGTCCCCTTTAATGCTTTACTCAAATCTCTGGTTACTGGGTATCAGTCTGGATTTTCATGTTTAGGTTGATATATTTCCACGGATGATTGATGGAAGGTCTGTATTTTGAATTAGCTATCTATTTTGGATGCCTTTTAATGGAAGAGATATTGCAAAGGCTCAGTTTACTTGTGCCCTCAACAGGACTGTGAAGTGTAAACATATGAAATTGTTAAAATATAAATGAAATGATTGTTTCAACATCTGACCACTCAGGTTTGTGTGGACTATTTATTGGTAGATCATACACACAGACAGAGCTCTACATCTATAAGAAATCTATGTGGGCATTTACAGTCATCATATCCAACTGAAAAAAAATATATATATTTACAAGATGTTTTGGCTGCAATCTGGTATGACTGAAACTCTTACACAAATGCCAGCATGCCACACACATAAAACGAAAACCGGCAACAACACACAAACAGCAATATACTATACGCATACTGTAACTCTGTCTAGTGCAACGCTAGTGTGCTCAAAGTTTCAACAATATTCAAGTACACATGACGCAATATTCACAGCCAAATAATTTTGGGCATTTAGTCACAATGCAGTATATCCTTACACTCACTTTTTATGTGTGTCAGTAGGCCAAGCTCCCGTTGGCTTATGAGAGCTGGGGGTAGGAGATGGGGAGGGAAGCGACTGCAGGCGCAGCGTTGTTGACACATTCCTTAGAAATTCATTGTGTTTACAGAACGTTGCATTGCGAGCCTGCAGTCACTATTGGTTACTCCATGATTTTGCTCATGAATAGTTGGCCTTCATTTTGCTGCTCTTGTCAAAGTGACACCCTTGGTAGTTGCCTGGTTCGGCAATGGGGACGCACTGGCACTGCTCCAATGGGAAGGTCCGTTGTTTTTCGAACCAACTAATGCCCTGACCCAAGGTCATAGCCAGGTTTTAAAGGGACTATGTCAGCCGGGGCGCATGCGCGTGACAAAACGTCTTGAAAGCGTTAGGTAAACTATATCAAGATCTTCGGAGATGTCGTGTAAGCGCATCAATCTATATTTATCGCGTCCATCATTGAGAAGTTAGATTGAAGTTTTACCAAAAAACAATCTTTATTGATTGCAGAGCCTTATCGTAACATTATTTTATCATCGTACGGGTTTTTGTAGCATTTTTATTGCTTTTAAGTTAGCCTACGTTGATTGTTAATGTCGTCCCATGGTGGCCGTTGAACTGGAAGCGGTCGCAAAAGGATCGATGACAGCTGCATGTCAGACAAAACCTTGCGACAAACAGGTTCTGAGAACATTAAAGACAGTTGCTTGATAAAAATGTCCCCAAACTTCTCAAGGATGCACGCAATGGAAACAGATTGAAACTCTACCAAGAATTCACAGTTATACCTTACCTCACACTTTTAATGTGTTTTCGTCCAAAGAAATATGGATAGGTAGTAAAATTTGTTCTTTGTGGGTTCAGCAAAGATAAATGCAGTTATTCTAGCAATTTAGCTTTTGCAGGCCATCTTCTGTACTTAAAACGGCGAGAAAGGTACGCTTTACACACGTACTAATAAGCTTGGGATTTGTATTTCTGCTCCCTTGATATTGCACTGCATGTATGAAAATGTTTATCAACTCGACTCTACTACCCATGTGCCCCAGCTGGCATATTCCCTTTAATGTTAGTGGGAGCAAGCTTGTTGAAAGCCACCATCAAGGATAAAATCTCCAATATAAGACACACCAAAGAAAGTAATATCAGATGCATTGTTAAACTTAGCGTTTGGGACTAGGTGCAGTGAAACACATGTAAACACGTCTCTCGTGCAATATTTTTATCAACAATTTTGTTTTACTTTGCAGAATAAAGTGCAATTAATAAAATAAACAATGTTAATAATTCACTTTTATTGTGCATTTTAAGTAAAAAAGACAGAGCTAAGTTTTATAACATACTAAACAGTTATCAGCTCTACAAAAGCTTCTTTCATCTGGGCTTCATTTTAGTAAAGCTACCAATCACTTTGTCATTACATACATACAGTATATCAGCATGGTTTTTGGAATTTTAGTCGAGAGAAATGGCTCCCTCCATGAAAACATTTTTTTATGCTGCCTTTCTTTTAGCAGCATGTTTTCATCAAAATCCACTCAATCACTGATGTAAATATCACATGGAGATCTACTGATTGTCTAAGAAAAAAGCTGCACTACTAGATCAATTTTTGGTCTCCTACCAGACTAGTCCAAGTCTATGCTATGAGATCTCTTTTTACAAGGAATACACAAGCTTTAAAAGTGGCAATTTACCTTTTGTTAAAATTATTAACCGTCTTGTCTAACAATTTAGCATTTTCATGCTTAAATCGGAGAGAATCATTCGCAACTTACATTGGCAAAATATGGAACAAGTTTGTCTAGGATAGATCATTGAGAGAAATCATTCGTAAAGAAGCCCCTTCATCGACAAGGGACAAAATTATGCTGGATGGTATTCTGACATATTATGCTGCCTCATAGGAAAACCGCCACCACAATGCAAAATGAGTGCGAGTCTTTGTTTTCACCTTAATATAAAATATGAACCAGCCTAAACCAGCAACTGCGATCTTTGTTTACTTGTTATAACATACACTCATGTAACACGCTAGCCACATTTGTTTAATGGTAACATAGAATATCCCATTATCATTCAATGTCGAACAATTAAATTTTTCACCAAAGCCAGCATGTACATATGAATATTGATATGCATGAATGTCTAAAGGCGCAATGTTAACAATGTATTTATAAGATATGAGCTTGGAAACAGTCCCAAGACTGTGGGTCTGCACATGCTTGAACTGCTGAATAATGTTGGCACACCTCGATAGCTATCGCAAATCAATACACCAAGTTTGATATCCATGAATTCTGAACAGTTTTGGTTGATAAAGTGATTAAGAAACTGGAAGCGCATGGTATTTAATGATGGGTCAATGTCAGGAAATTTTTGGAGTCAACCTTAACAAGGATATCGCTTTTGTGGGGCCAAAATTTTTTCGAAGATAGCCAAAAATTTCTGTATTCCAAAATGAAGACTTAACATAATATAACTACATAACTACAAATTTAAAATATTGTGAAAACTGAAAAGGTGCCACATTTTGAAAAAAAGTGTTTATGCTTAGTTACCACTGTTGTGCGCTCCTTTACGAATGCCACGATTGGCCATTCGTGGCTGATAATGGATTTTCTCTGAAGTTGCTTTCACTCAGGGCGTGAAACGAATTATTTGCACGACAGATTACATTCAAAGTCAATGCAAAGACGCAAATTAGCGTTTGAATGTAATCTGTTGTGCGAAAAATTTATTTCGCCTCCAGTGTGAAAGCGGCTTAAAATTTTAGGTTTGGATACGAGGTGATGCGATGATCCTGACTGACAATTAATCGTGTTGATCATAGGAAATTTTTAAACGGTCCAAAACTTTTCTCTGATCGACACGATTGCCACAACTGAGTTCAAGATCTGATAAGATCTGATAGGATCACCACGATTACTCCGCAATTAAGACCACAATTTCAATCGTGCCACGAATCATGATAGCGGGAGCCTAGCATTAGGGGGAGCGAATGCTACTGCTGCCTCTCCCTTAGCTCTGCCGCTGCCTCGACCACCTCCCTATATCCTCACTATATATACCGTCAACTGACTTTGTTCTTTGCTGTCGCCATAATTACTATGGCCATCAGAGGACAGCTGTCACTTGTAAATGTAAATATATAAACTATGACCTATCTGGTCTTTTGTCTTGGGAATAAAGTATCTGCAGGGAATACTAGGTGTGATGATGACAGACATTTTTATCGGATACATTAATGGTAAGCTGAGCTGAAGTGAAACTACCCTTTACATAAAATGGAGGACTCAGATTGCCAAGAAATTCGACTGGAACTCCAACCCTCCAAAGCAAATGCAGTTTTGAGACACAAGGGATGACGTTACAAGGAGAACGAATTGACACTGCCACTAGAGCATCTTTTGAAACTGCTTGGCAGGATAACACAATTTCTGCGCCATCTGGTGAAATGAGGTGCTAATCACAATTGCCAAAGCTGCCTTGGCTCATACTGTGCCCTGATACGTAATGTAGTGAAAGAGGGTTCAGTCAAATTGACTCAGTCAATATAATGCGGTGTTCGATCTTTCTTGAAGGAAACTTGCTTAAACCATTAATGATTTACACTGCAATGAAAAGCAAAACCAGGGCTTTATTGTGGTAACTTAACTTTCCTATAGTTAATTGTCTAATTATGCTGAGAAGGGTGAATGTATCCCTACTTTTTGTTAATGTTCGAATACCAATTTCCCTGACTTTATACTTTTAAATAAAGTGTTCTTGTGGACCTTCCTAGAGAGAAATGCTTGAAACTGCAAAACAAGCAAAGTGCCCTGAAGTAGGTCTGTGCAGTGACTGAAGGCACACGTCTCAGTCTTGTAAAATGCACATCGTTTCTGCATTCTGCTCAATCCATAATCCCCAGCATTTTGCTGAGCAGTCCCAAAGTCTTTGGAATGGAGCTGTTCGCTGCTTCCCTTGCACCTCAACTTCATGAAATCAGGCACCAGAAGGAAAATTAAGCAAGGTTTATTTCCATGGTAACCAATTGCAGCTAATCAAAACTGCCTGAGGTCCCTTGTAGGCAAGATATTTGAGGTAGTTCATCAACCTGAGTCCTGTTGTGCATGGAAGATGAAGCTGCTGCCAACCCGTTGCGCTTGGTTTGAGAAACCATTTATTTGTGTCTCCTTAAATGTAGCCTGTTTTCACAGTCTAGGTGAAAAACTACATTTAAAAGGGTAACTGAGGGTAAATAAGTCTGGCTGCAGACATGGTACTAGCATCAAGTGTGGCCTAGAAATTTCTGGCAACATAGCACTTGAACCAAAACAAAAAGTGCAACCATTCTCTATGACTGAGCATTCTTTGATGAAATAATGAACTTTGTTTATGACTAATGTAGCAACGAATGCGATTTCTCACTAGAATCACTGAAGGCGTGTTATGAAACTGCTTATATTTTCATCCTTGTGAGTCTCTCAAACTAGACTTCACAACTCATGTGAATTGTTATGCCATTGTGTGAACCATAGACTAGGGGTGGGCAATCCCGGGCCTGGAGGGCCAGAGTGTAGGCAGGTTTTTATTTCTCTTGATTACCCTGGCTAACTGAGTTAATTGATTGCATACTCAAATATAGATTTATGCAATAATTAGCTAGTGGCGGCCGGCCAGTAGAGGGCGCCTGGGCGCCGCCCCACTTCAAATATCAAGAGATGGAAGTTTACTCAAACATCTTAAATATAATTTAGTCGTATAATACAAATAATCATTAACTAAACATGTTTCTCAGTCTGTGAGCGCCTGTCAACAGACCCTAAATATCGGTTCCAAATGGTATTTGGTTGATTTCTCTGTATGAATACACTTTCTGGGTGAGGGGCGCCGGCCAAACGGTACCTAATGTAAGCTCTCAAAGTTTTGGTGAGCACGTGACCCGAGGCTGCTGTTTCATTTGTTTCTTCAGATTTTACTCCCACTTTTATTGGCAGCGAATTGGTATTGTTTTAATGTTTTTTGATCTAATGTGACTGGACAATTCTCGTGGCTGTCAATCATGTTCACACCCACCGCAACACTTCGTCTCGACTGTCAAATCATCCACCGCCCTTTCAACCTGGTAGCTGGGTGTTTGGTAGAAACCTGTAGTGGAGGGGAAAACACGGACAAAACTTGCGAAAGACATGGAGATTGATGAGGCTGACTGGGGAAATAGGAAAAGGAAAAAGGGCTGTGAAAATGAAAATGTTGAAGATTCATTTGTGGTTGGAATGATAGCAGTGGGCGAAAAGCACGAAATTTACTGTATTTTTGGTGATACTGATAATCATTATGTGGGGCAATTTGTTGGAAGTCGAATAGGAGAGGTGAAGTCAGTGAAAGTGTGTAGAAGTGGCATTGTAATAATTGAATGTCTTAATAAGAAACAAAGGGAAAAAGCTCTCAAAATTAAGGAGTTCAATCTTATGCTAGTAGTTTGTTTTAAAATGAATCAACGAGAGAATGTGAAGGGTGTTATTGGGGGTGTCCCGTATACTGTTAAAATTTAGTGTTTTTTGGAAGTAGAGGGTGTATGTGAAGCTCGGTGGCTGAAAAGTCATCGAGAAGGGAAAGAACAAGACAGCATGTCTGTGCTGCAGAATTTGAAAAGGAGTTGCCGGACAGGATCCTGGTGGATTCCGTGAGTTATAGAGTAAGGGCTTTCGTGAGGACGCCGCTACGGTGCTATTGGTGCCAAAAATATGGGCATGTGGCAGCAGTGTGCAGGTCAAGTTCTTTTAGATGCAGACAATGTGGAAAAAATGGGTGTAATGAAAAAGAATGCAACCTTACAATAGAACAAGCTTTATGTATTAATTGCGGTGGGAATCATGAAGCGGGAAGTAGACAATGTGAGCTGAGGAGATTTGAGTGTGAAGTGGAAAAGCCACAGACTTTAAACAAGATGTCATATGCTATAAAAGGCAAGTTAAGCCAAGTAGTTTGGTGTTTTCACAGTCATGGTTTTGAGCTCAGATAGATTCCATAACCTGTTGCATTCAGACGCTGCGGGTGGCTGCGGTGTCTGAATGCGAGCAGGTTATGGAATCACTCGAATTGATCACTCAAAGTTAAAAGACAAAGTTATAAAACGCATCCACTGACTGGGTCTGAGGTTTCTGATGGATTCAGGAGATTTTTCTTTATTCAATGAGAGCCCCATTTCACTAAAGCCCGCGGCATCTCTGTCTGAAGTGTTTTGCATAGATTAGGAATCCAGTGTTCTTGTAGTTTTGAGCTTTCACCTGGAGTTTTGTCTGAGATTTTAAATGTTGCAGTGACCTGACTGTTGAACCTCAGTCTAGCGCATTTGATCTCTCCCTCAGACAGCGCAGAAGTAGGCTATTATGAAGTATTTCCCCTCACAGCTGAGGTCAAAATCGAGTTGTTGGTCTAATTCAGATTATTGAGCCACAAGTTACTTAACTAACTGCATTAACGGACAGAAGTGTTTGAATTCAGGGAATTTTGTGATTGTTAATCAATAAATTAAGGCCCATGTTATTTGCACTTATACTTGTGGCCAATGCTGATTTTTTTTCTTGGCCACACTTACTCGCTGCGCCAGTTGATGATCATTCCAGGTTTTAGAACGTACCTTTGGACACACTTAAAATAAGTCTGGGTATTGGAGCAATTTGCATCTTGGCCACACTTAAAAGTGCATCTAACGTGAATTTCGATCCATTTTTGTGTTGGACGCACTAAAATAAGCGCGAATAGTCAGTTTGATCAATTTTAGTATTTTCTTTCTCTACACGCATGCACACACAGCTGTTCCGCCTGTGCATAAAGCTGTTGAATACAGAAAGTAAAATAGACCTACATATTTTCTAAATATATTCCATTTTCTTATAAATATTTTCGAATGTTTTTCCCGGTTTACAGTTTTTCTATTTCCCGGGAAACGGGAAATGGTTTGGAGGTCAAATCCCGGGAATCCTGTTTCCCACGGGATTAAACCCTACTCTCAATAAAAGTAGTTGTCATCAGTTGTCACGTGAAACGGGATCTGTTTCAAACAGAATGACTTCCCGCATGCGAAGTGTAGCCTTCCCACTTCTAGCCAAATAATCTTTTTTCATACTATGGGATACTAAATATGTTTTTTCTTCTTTTTTTTCAAATCTGGCCAGGAAATATTTGTACATTCTTGTCAAAAGTTCCTCTTCAAAGCGAGTTTTTAGCACTAGTGGAAATATTGTTTCCTCCTTGCGCTCTCTGAAACCTGATCACGCTAACAGGCTGGTATTTCTGGCATAAAACCTTTACATAACCCTACCAGCATTTGCCTAAAATTATTCTGAAGATCAAGCTCATTTCAGTGAGTTCTGACCAGTGCAATTTGTCAAGTGTTGTTTACAAAAATTTTAGTTTCAGAATGTTGTGGCATTGCACTAAAACATGAGTTTATTTTGGATAAGATTTTCCATGCCTTATTTGATTTAAGTATATTTATTTTATTCATTAAAAGCCTGATGGAAATTGCCGAACAGCTGAATACATAGTTTATTTCGAATAATTTAAAGTTTTTCTGTCTTATTTTTAAAAGCTTATTTTATTAATTAAATGTTTTATAGTAATTGCAAAACAGCTGTAAGATACATATTTGTGCATTATTTTTGATTTGGGCATTTTCTATTTGAGTATTTTGTGTATATTTTTAAGGGGATATTTCAAAGTCCTCAGTTACAAATGTTTTTTTTTTTTTTTTTAGAGAAATGTTGAATAAATGCATCATGTTTTCAAACTCAAAAATAATCCTTTGAATAATCAGGATTTCAATTATGACCAAAAAAATCGTGCTAATGATTTTTTCCATGATTGAGCAGCCCTAGTTGAATGTCCCTTGATATTACTCTTGCATATTTAGGACACAACCATTAGCAACAGTAACTTGGCTAGGTTAGCCGCAGTGCTGCAGCCACTATGAACTGGCTATCATGTCAGGTTGGCTGATGCAGTGAAAGCAACTTACAGCCTCTGTGTCTGTGAGTCACAGACAGTCACGACTGATCCAGGCTTTATCTTCAGATATTTTACAAAGCCTGCGTTTGAGGCCAGTTGCTAGGACCACTAACAATAGTTAGCACTGCTAGCCACCCGTAACACGTTAGCTTCACTAAAATTATTTGCTGTTCTATCATCACTTTCACCTTGTGGCTCCGAGCTTTTGATCGATGCAACTGCATCAGGTTTGAGAAGCAGCTGAAACGCTTATCCTGTGTCGAATTAAGATGTCTTTGGTGAAATGCTGAGCTCAAACAGCTAATGCTCCCTTTGGCCGTAGCTGTTTGCTGCCAGCACCAAAAAACAGCTATTTAATGATTTCTGGTCATCTTTTGGAAGAGAAATAGGTGCTTTTTTTGCGTCCAAAAGTAAACTAACTAGCAGCTTTGGGAGAGATACTGACAAAACTGCACCTCAAATGATCTGCGGTTCTTCTTTTGTATTTCCAAAAGTGTAGAAGCTACTAAAGCATAGTATGATGTGCGGTTGTTTGTGCCTGCTAGAATAGTTTCTGGTTTGGGAAGGTCCAGCACCATGATTGGCTCTGGCTAGGTCTGAATTAATTGTACGGCACAACTAGACGTCATGTTCTCTCGATCTGGGCCAAACCTCTCGGGATGAGCGGTTACGTTCACGAAATCACATTCTTTCAACTACGGCAAAACCCCTGTATCTTATGTTTAGAAACTTTTCAGAGGTTGAGCGTGGACATCCAACATTATAACATTACTTATATCTATTAAAAGGAGGAACAGCGTAATAGGTCACCTGTAAGAAACTCAGTCAATGAACTACAAAAGAGAGAAATCTGTGGATTGATTATTTTATTAGTGTTGTACCACCATTTCAGCACTCAAGCTTATACTTGTTTGTCATATGCGCTGTAAAGACATCAATATCATGTATTATAGGTCGAAGGCCTTTATACTGAATAAATCTGCATGTCTGTCTGTCTTTCTGTCTGTCTGTCTGTCTACAGCCACTCACTCCAATCTTGTTGCATTCTGCTCATTTGATGTGCTGAAAGGTGATGATATTCATCCCCCACACAGCAATACAAGTCTGGTAACGAGTGTCCGAATCCAGCCCTTCAAGAGGTCTCTGGTTTTCTTGGGGGGCTCCATAAAGACCCCAGTCCCAGTCTCAAAATCATGTTGGCCCTCACAGACTGCACTGTCCTGCCATAACAGAGTGGGTACAAATCATTGTTTTCTTTGAGGATAAAACGTGCAGCCTGCTGTCAATACCAAAGTCAAGTTCAAATGTCATGACCGACTAAAATTGATCCTGTACAAATCGTTGTTTCTGGACCTTACCTCTTCCCTCACGTTGCTTTGGGATCTCTGCATGGTTGCATCAGCTGATGCGTTTCCAACAAAGACGGGGCTTGAGGGGCCCTCCTGGAGGTCGTCATTAGCAGGAACTGCCACAAACTGCTTCTTGCGCTGGTGCATAAAGAAGTTGCGCACCTTCTTTGCAACATAAGGGTTGAAATGTGCAACCTGTGCATAATCAATCTGTGCACCTTACCTTGTGCGTCGGGATGCTTTCAGGTGCTTGGCTGTTTGCGGTGGAAGACAGGTTCTCGGTGACGGCAGTGTGCGAGGAAACCTCCCGGGGCTGAGGGTCCTTGTTAGCTGGAGCAGCAACGGTCTGCTGCTAATGCTGGCAAATGAAGAGGTGCTGACTGGACAGTGACAACCTCTGTCGCAGGGAAGACTCCTTTCCATCAGCGAGCCTGCGATGGACGATCTTCGCAAATTTACGCCCTGAGACGCGTAGGAATTCATCAGGCACGGACAGACCTGCTGCCCTATACGTCTGCTTTGAGAGGTCAAGGCATTCCCTGTGGATTTTTCCCTTTCTCAAGTGGCAGAGGTTGAAAAATGGGTGCAGCAGCGCCTCAGCAGGGCCAATCCTCTGTTTCGGATCCACAGCGAGCATAAGCTTTAGCAGGTCGACCAGGCATCCGAGGTCATTCTGCTCCGGCACGTCAGGGCATTCACGCTCTTTCAAGACTTGCCGTAAGCTCGCCACGTTCTCTTCAAACTTTACATGATAAGATAAGATAAGATATACTTTATTGAACCCCGTAGGGTAATTTGTCCTCTGCATTTGACCCATCCCATAGTTAGGAGCAGTGGGCAGCCACAGAGCAGCACCCGGGGACTAACTCCAGTTCTAAAACCAGTTCCTTGGTCAGGGGTACTGGTTGGAGTGTTCCTATAGTATGACTTCGCCAGCCATTGATCCAGTTACCTAGAGCAACCCTGTTAAACAGCTGTGCAGTATCCTTGCCCGTGTCTAGCATTTCGGTCGATGGCAGCCCCATGATCCCAAACATATTGTGGGCCTGGCGCAGGAGAAAGTTGCTAGGGAATAGAGACCTTCCTAGGGCCATTGCGCCAGCCATGCAGCCCAATGACCACATGTCAATCTTTCCATTGCAGGGACAGCCCAGCAGCACCTCGGGAGCTGCAACAGTGTTGAAAATGGAATCCATGTTGAATCTGTGGATTTAATTAAGCCCAATTACTTTGCAACATAATGACCGTACTCAAAGTCTTTCAAAGATCTTAGAGCATTATTTTGTCTAGACTTAAAAAATATGGGCAAAATAAACAGGCATTCCAAAGGGAAACAGCATTGCCATAGTGCATGCACCTTACACTCTATTTGACACCATTATTCAGGGCAAAAAGTGGTTATTGTATGTTCACACTGAAAAATGAATGAACTAGTGATGTACCAAAATTTACCAAGATGATGTGCCTGATCCTCTAAACATCGAATTGTGCAACGATGGACACTGTCCGCACTTATCTGTCTAGTCTGCTACATAAGGGGAGGAGCAGTTGGGCCACCAGCAGAAATTTTGAAACCAAGATGGCATCCACCCAAATGGAGACATCAGCGGCTCACAAATATCTATCTTTCTCCGAAATTTGGTAATAAAAATTGAATCAACTTTACAACAGGGAATACTGCGGAATTTGTCAAAATGTGGATGGAGTTAATAAAAACAGGTTAGCTTGCAGCAGCTAAAGGCCAGATCATAGTCCAGCAATGAAGTGCTGCCTGAGTATAACTGCTGAACGTTCATGAACCTTCTACTATCCCGCCAGGTCACGAAAATCGACTGGGGTCGGCACATCACACTAATATACATTAAAGCCAAAGATGAATGAAATCGGTCTTGCAGTTCTTGAGATATCGCGTTCACAACAAACGGGACGTGACAGAGGAACGGACGGTGCTGAATACTACTAAAAACTGGACTGCACTGACGACACTGAGGCCTCAGTTTCAGTGATCTCCGAATCAGTGTGAAGTTAACCTCTATGAGGATCCAGCCTCAATAAGACATTCGGTCGCCGAACTAAACTTTTAATTTCAAAATAGAAGCCAACATTGAATTTTCACGTTTAGATCAGATTTCAGATTTGGTTGTTATTGTAATATTCTTGTAAATAAAAGAAGAATGGATTTTATCTTCCTCATATGGGTACTTCCAATAAGTGACGAAACTTAAAAATGCTCACATCAAAGGTAAAGATTAATGAAATGAAACGCTTCGTCTAGACTGTCAAATCATCCACCGCCCTTTCAACCCGGTAGCTGAGCGAGATGGCAAGTTTAAGTGGAAGCGCGGAAACTGAAAACAATTCACAGTTCTTTTTCCTTGCAAAAACAACCTTTCTCAAGGCGTTCACTGCAGAAACAAAGGAAAGTAACGGAGCTTGGCCCGGACCGACCCGATTTAAAGATTCCGCAGCAGGCAAGTGATTGTGGGGCTTACACCCGGGGCTTCTCTCGCACTTGTTACGACACACGGAGTTGGCTAGCTGGATGTGGCGTTAGCAGTGCCGTTTATTGCTTTCCCTGTTTATTGTTCAATTCTGACAGATTCCGCAGAAAGTCTGACCAATTGAAAACTTTTATTTTTGAACCAATATAAAATGTGCCATTTTTGTATGCATGCGCGAGCGGATGTTGCTTCCTGTCCTTCTAGAATTTTCACCAACTCGCGTTTGTGTCCCTCCTCAGAAAGGTAAAAATTTCCGTCCACGGTAAAAATCTTAGCAACAACCTGTAATCTTAGTATAGCACAGCTGTGAATGAGATTTGGGTGGCCGCTGGCAGGGTATTTCAACCCTTTTATGCAGATGTGTCCGCCAGTGGACACGGAGCTGCAGATTTATGCACGCAGTTACAATATTATATCACTAGATAGCCCACCTGGATCAGTGCAGGGGTTCCCAAACTTTTCCAAATCAGGGCCCACTTGAAAATCTAAAAAATGTCCGCGGCCCACCGTTGTCCTATAAACAGTACATAGACGAAATTATGCACTCTCAGAACACTTAACAGCAACAATAATTGCTGTGGTTGTTGTTGTTAAGAAAATAAAATCAATTAAAAAAAAACAACAACAACAACAATAATTGTTGTTGTTGTTTTTTATTTATTATTATTATTATAATAAAGATTCAGGATTCAAATGAAAGCAGGGGGATAAAGGAAGCCCAAACCTTTAATCTGTGGTGTACACACAAGACAGAATTAATTATCGAGCACAGTACGTGCTCCTCCGATTATGACCCCCGGTCTTGATGACCAGAAAGCTACGTTCCGATCATAAACTATATAAGGTTCCTAAAATATTGTGAGGTCAATAACACTCAATAGGTTATTACTTCTAAATATTTTTTAAAATCATGCAATAAATATTTTACAATGAAAATCATAAAAAATCATATTTGCAAAAATTAATCATATTTTTAATGACCTCTCACGGCCCACCTGCAGTACCACCATGGCCCACCAGGGGGCCGCGGCCCACACTTTGGGAATCACTGAGTTAATGAATTTCAATAGCAAGCCCAGTTCAAACACTGTTTGTTAAATGGAAAAGTTCACTCCAATCCCTATATAGATCAAGCCACCTTGGTTTGACTTAAAGTAGTTGGCACATCCATACTACACGGTGGCCCAAAAAAAGTGTCCCTCCTTCCTCTCAGAACTCCAGGGTGGATGAGGAACTTGGACATGAGTGGGCAGGATTGACTCATTATCCAGTGTATGAATTTTATTGCCACAAAATAATCCCGGGTAAAAACTGTGCATTTCAGGTCACTATTCAAGAGTAGATATTCAGGCTTAAAGAAAGCCCTGCTTATTGTGGATTAGTGGGTTGGTCACTGGTGCGCCTTCCCATTTTCTCTACTCATTGTGCCATTATTGGCGTTGGCTCAGACAATCTTGTCTGTGTTTGAGTTTTTAACTTTATAATTTCATCCTGTTAAGTACAGTGGGACGTGTTTGTCACCTTTTGTGTGGAATCTGTCATTTATGTATATAAATATGTAACTTACCACAGCTGTAAGGCTCTGGAAAAACATGAAAATGCACCTGAAAAATCCTTGAAAAGTGCCTCGAATTTCACTTTGGAAAAGGTGTATGAAGCCTGTAGACAGCATTGCAGTGCTGTGTTTTTAGATTTGTGTTTTTTTATTTTGTTTTTCTGTTTAACTATGTTCCACTTATTATTTGCATCTTTACAAAACATCTAAATCCCAGTTAGTTGGTGGATTATCTTTAACATGACTGCTTTTACAATCAATCTGTAAGTAATGTAAGGACAGATACAGTGATCTGTAAGTAATGGGAGGACAGGTACAGTGATCTGTAAATAATGTAAGGACAGGTACAGTGATCTGTAAGTAATGTAAGGACAGGTACAGTGATTTGTAAGTAATGTAAGGACAGGTACAGTGATTTGTAAGTAATGTAAGGACAGGTACAGTGATTTGTAAGTAATGTAAGGACAGGTACAGTGATCTGTAAGTAATGTAAGGACAGATACAGTGATCTGTAAGTACTGTAAGGACAGATACAGTGATCTGTAAGTAATGTAAGGACAGATACAGTGATCTGTAAGTAATGTAAGGACAGATACAGTGATCTGTGGACATGGGGGATACATCCTCAATTCATAATAATAAAGTTTACAAATCCTGATAAAATCTATAGGCTACATTTTCCTTCTTAATAACTGACTGTGTCCACATCAAAGCAGCTGTCAGGTGTGCTGCGCCAAGGTAAATTGCGCCCCCCCCCCCCCCCCCCCACCCCCCCAAATTTTTAGCACCAGCCGCCACTGATTAGATCAAAGAAAAATGTTTTATGTAAGGAGACAAGAACAGTCTTTTGCGGTCATTCAAGATCATTTAAAGAAATGCGCCTGAAAGTGTCAGATTTCTGAAATGGTTTGGCTAATTTAGATAATCAACTAATCAAAGGCCAGAAGTTTGTAGGAAAACCAGGAACAGATACGGCCCTCGCTGCCCACCTCTGCCATAGACTGACCGGGACTAAGTGACTTTGACAGCTACCATGCCCCACTTTTCTGAAGGGCAACCGGAGTCCCATCGCAGACTTTCTATTGATCATCTCAGTATGATGTAATGTGATTGTTCCATGCTGTCTCCATAGCAACTATGAACTGTTGCCATGCAAATGCCCGATTTGTGGAATGTAGTATTGGCAATTTTATACTGCAACTTCTCTTTTCTATTGGATAGGATCCTCCGTTGTGATCCTCACTCATACCCTCTGATCCACGCTCTGAGAGCCCTCAACCCCCAATATGTGCTCTGCTCTGAGTCAATGTGGACTTTGCTCCTCATCTACTCAAAGCTCTCCTCCTCCTCCCTAAATATAATTCGGCTAACTGGAAAAAGCCATACATTTCCACATGTTAAAAACCCAGAGTGCCACTAACTGACAGAATGGTGAATGGACCCGGGAGCAGACAGTAAAAAAATGGAAAAAAATAGAGTTCCAGTCTGAGTCAAAACCAGAATGAGGATTACAGCAAAAACACAAGACAGAGGCAAGGTCACAAAGAGGGCTGAAGATCCAAACATAATGGGCAGGGCATTTAAGACCCCTTGGCCTTTTCATTAATAAAACAGATAGGATCATCACAAAGGTGCATATGAGTACCTGCTATAAAGCCTGGAGGTCACAGTGACCTGATTTGAAGAAACCTTTTATTCTAAAAATATGTTATTTAAAGTCATATTGCACTTGTCCATTCATTGTACTCTATATGTGGCCAATTTCACATTGCTGCTATTACCACAACCCCAATTCTGAAATATTTGGGACAAAGTGTAAATTATGAATAAAATCAAAACGCAATGACTTTCTAATCACACCAGCCAATATTTTTTTCACAGTTGAACAGAGATAACATAGCAAATGTTGAAACTGAGAAATTTTAAAATTTTATCCACAAAATGAGCTCTTTTCAAATTTCCAGCTGCTGGAGAGTTTTCGGTCTCCTTTGACAGCCTTTTCATTTAATTAGGCGCCGAATGTTCTCAATCGGTGAAAGATCAGGACTGCAGGCAGGCCATTTCATCACACGGACTCTTCTATTACAGAGCCATGTTGTTGTAATAGCTGCAGTATTTGGTTTTGCATTGTCCTGCTCAAATGCACAAGGCCTTCCCTGGAATAGATGTCATCTGAAGGGGAGCATATGTTGCTCTAAAACCTTTTTACCTTTCAGCACCTTTCAGCATTCATGGTGCTTTTTAAAACATGCAAGTGTCCCACACTATTTGCACTAATGCATCCCCATACCACCAGAAATGCTGGCTTTTGAACTGAACGCTGAGAACAGGAGGGGTGGTCTTTCTCCTCTTTAGCCCAGAGGACACAATGCCCATGATTTCCAACAAGAATGTTAAATTTGGACTCGTCTGACCAAAGGACACTTTGCCACTTTGCTACAGTCCATTTAAATGAGCCTTGGCTCACCGAACATGGCTTCTGGATTATACTCAACAATGGCTTCCTTTTTGCATGATTGAGTTTTAGGTGGCAACTGTGGATGCCATGGCGGACAGTGTTTACAGACAGTGGTTTCTTGAAGTATTCCTGGGCCCATTTAGTAATGTCAATGACAAAATCATGCCGGTGAGTGATGGAGTGGCGTCTGAGGGCCCAAAGATCATGGAATAAACAGAAAAATGAAAAATACTCAAATAAAAACATGATATTATTAGAAAACATAACTAACTACAAGTAATGGCATCATAACACCAACACTTCCAAGAGTGGAACCATTCAGACCACGGCGAGTAACGTGTGCGTCCCGCTAAGCCTTCCAACTGAAAATTCATGGCTGCGCTAGTGAATACCACAATTTGAAATGCATCAACTGTGGCAGCAGTTGCTGTGCACCATGGGGAAAAACAGAACACAGGATCGTTGTAAAACCGTATACAAAAGAATCCCGAATAGGGTCAAGGCTGCTACTGCTTGCTGCACTTCTAAAAATGAGATGGGGGGGGTTCACATGGCTGAAAAAAAAATGCATGTAAATGCAATCATTTTGTACCAGTTGACTACTAATCCTCACTCTATCAAAGGGAAAAAGAATAAAAAATGAAAGCAGAACATATCAGCCCTTGTACAGTTCTTCAAAGGAGCTTTATCAGATCTGTATGGAGTACATCTTCCTCAGGGGTAGGCTTTGTAGTAGCTGGACTAAACGGGGAGGTGCCTAATCTCCATTACAATCACAGCAGTCCCTTTTTTAATCTCTTTATATAGGAAAAAAGCGAAAAGCTACCTATCGGGCAGCGGGTCTATGATAAATCCTGACCCTGAAGAGGAGCTGCCATTATTTTAATCATCTAAAATCCGCAAATTCACTGAGGTATCTTGATCCTTTATCTGATCTTTTCTAAATGAGGTGGACAGCTGTACCTAGCTGGAGGAAGTGTGCCACCTTGTGAATTAGGGGGACATAAGCAAGGATGAATGATCCCAGTATGAAGGAGTGTCTTCATACTGTGCTAGTCGTGCTATAACGTTAACTGCATCCAGAAGGGCATTGTCTACGCTATCCAAAGTCCTCAGGATATTGTGTGTCACGTAATGGCAAGCTTATCAAATACCTGTGAAAATGTACTATAACTACAGTGGACTGGACAATAATTACAGTCAATGGGAGGAAGATTCACAGAAGCGCATAGAGAAAGTGGTTTTCGTCATCACTGCTTTTCTTAGTTGCTTTTGTACATTTCTCAGATCAGAAATGTATCTCTCAAAACTACTTGTTCAATCTCCAAATCATCTCATCACTTGTGCACATCATAAAAAGAGTTTCTAATTTGGTCACACTTTATTTGAAGTGTTGCTCATAAAGGCTTTATAGAGCATGTATAATACCTTCATAAATGAGACATAATGTCTTCATAAATCATACATAAGCAAACATCATGCTTTGTAAAGGGTGAAATAACACATCCTTCTTCAGCATGTGATGCCAGATGTGATATAACTGACAATGTCACTTAGCTAGTGGCTAATTGCGATAAAGGGTGACATTGCCAGCTAAGTGAAATTGTCATTGTAACATCTGGCATCACATGTTGAATAAGAATGTGTTATTTCACCCTTTACAAAGGATGACATTTACTTATTTATGATTTATGAAGGCATTATGTGTCATTTATGAGGGCATTATACATGTTGTATAAAGCCTTTATGAGCAACATTTCAGATAAAGTGTGACCTCTAATTTTCTTGTGCTATCTGCAATTTTTGGTACATTCATGCAAATCTTTATGTCCAATTATCTGATGTTTTCAAAATTGTTAAACGATTGTATCATGTTGATCAAAATATTTTGTGCCATTTCCTTTTGAATGGTCATACCCCCAAGACATCTCAGCATTATTTCATCACAAGTCATTGCATGCAAAATGAATGGACTAGTTATCATTATCTAGACTTTGTGAAATGTGCCAAGAACTGATTAAATTGCTCTTGTAGGAATCTTGGCTTGCATTACTATCAAGTAATTTTGAAGTCAAAGATCAACCCATGATCAATCAGTTCTCTAAATTGCTCGGTGGTGTGTGATGAACCATTAGTTGACTATATATATATATACACACAGGATAGCTTTTTCGCCTCTATAAATTAAATTGCCATTTAAAAACTGTATTTTGAATTTATGCAGGTTATCTTTGTCTCATATTAAAATATGTTTGATGATCTGAAATGTTTAAGTGTGACAAATATGCAAAAAAAAAAAAAAAAAATCAGGAAGGGGGAAAATACTTTTTCACAGCACTGAATATCTGATGAAATAATGGCCAGACTTCTGCACCATGTTGTCAACCATAGCCTTACAATTGTTGAAGCTGGTCAGAGGTCGCAGCTGCGTGTTGGGAGAACAATCATGCCATTTCGTTCACTGTACAGGTGAGTAGTTCAACAATGTGCAATCTACTGTAATACTGTATACTGGCTGTAAGGCTTCATATCGCAGTATTTATTAGAATTTAAAGTATATGGTAAATATACTTCAAATAGACACATACTGTACTTGTACTTAATATATACATAAAGATTCTTTCCATGCTGCATTACAAGGGAAGATATCCGTCATGATGTGGATGAGAATCTGTGGCCTGACAGCCTGTAACATCAATGCTCTGCATATATATTCTACTTTTAATGAAGGATGTTACCTTAGCTCAGATGTCTAATGTTGTATTTTTTTCCCCTTTGACTTTGACCTTTGTAAAAAGGATCTTTTTCTTCCTTATTTCAATGACATTTTCTGTCAATACAGTAAAATTGCCTTGCAAATGGTAAGAAATGTGAATCCCATCTGATCTCTCACAATCGTCTCCATTACTCCACAAAGTTGAAATTTTATATATAAGCTTAATTAATAGAAAAAGTGCTGCTTGGTGAATTTCTAGTCATCCTCATCGAACCGTAGCCATAGTTAATTTCACAAATTGACAACATGACAGCCATTTAACTGGCTCACGGTTAAACTTTTAAAGTGTGAGTTTGCATGGGTGACCTTGACCAACATTGGCAATATGGTTGGACAAGGCCAAGTACGTCCTCTTAGTGTAAAAGTTCAGGCTGTAAAGCAATATCCTGTCCCAACAACCAAAAAAGAGTCATGCATTTTCTCAGCCTCATTGATTGAGCCTGTCCTCCAACAAAATACGCCCAGAAAGGTCATTTGTCAAGCAGCTTATTACGACCTAAAGTTACGTTAAGCAATCTCTAGCGGTTATTTAAATAACTACAATCTGGTTTCTATCGTCAGCATCACCATCAGTAAATCCCTAACCTAACCCTAATCCTTACGCAAACCATTAAGTGTAAATTTGACTGAAACTGTGTCTGGAACTGAAACTGTAACTCTAACAGTACCTTCCTGCTGCCAGTAGATTTCAGGAAATGCTCCTATGAGTCGTAAATCAAAGTAAGTGAGAATAATTGACCTATTTGAGTGTATGGTTGGTTGATTATTATGGGAGTTTTTGCAAAAAAGTTTTCAACAGTTGTGGCAACGCTCACTGATTTGTTAGAAGGAAAAGAAAATTTGTCTGGTTTCTGGGTTGTCAAAAAGCATTTGCACAGGTAAAAACACTCCTTGGCTCTGCTCCTGTTTTGGCATGTCCGTGTTTTGACAAGCCCTTCAAACTTTTTGTTGATGCCAGCTATGTAGGTACAGGGTCCACCCTTGCGCAGGTCGATGACGTGGGGGCTGGACAGACCTGTGAGCTACTTCTCTGAAAAGTTTAACTCCTGTCCGTTAAATTATTCAGTTACTGAGAAACAAGCATCAATACTAATTCTGTCACTTAAACATTTTTATTATGTTGGTGGCAGTAGTACACCTCTTGTAGTGTACACTGACCACAACCACCTGACTTTCCTTAATTCAATACAGTGTCAAAACCAGAGGTTATTTCGATGGTCACTCTTTTTGCAGTCATATTGTTTGGATGTTTGTTATGTGAAGGGAGCCAAAATCGTGGTGGAGGATGTTTTGACCCAATTGCCCCAGGAGTAATGGCTTAATGGTGTTTCTCTCCGTGGTTCTGCTCTTACCTCTCCCAAGCTTCTTAAATTGCTTCCTAGCTGCACATATCAACATATCGCAGGAGCCGGAGACCGGTGCAGGGGATATTGGACTATCGAGAAAGATACCACTTCACTATTGATGGTTTTTGTTTAAAAAAAAAAAAGGTGCAGAAACAGTTGGTAATGTATTAAGGTTTTTGGTGGGGGTAATTAGACTGATTTTTGGATTTGTTTAAATACGTTGAGCTTCCTGGGCGCACTGGTCGCAGGAGCCGGGGACCGATGCAGAGGATATCTGATATTGAAAAGGATACCACTTCACTTCACTTTTTTTTTTTTTTTTTTTAATAAATTTGGCATCTCCAATCCCATCCGAATCTGGAATGCCCAATTGGGGAACTATATACAAAGCTTGCTTGTATGCGACCCCTTGCTGCCAACTCAGGATAGTGAGACAGTTCACGGCTCTCCTCCGAAGCACGTGCCTGTCTGCCACTGATTCTTATACACTCATTGGTTGAATCTTCGCAAGTTCAGAACTAGGGCGGAGGATACCCGGACATGAACCAACCCAGAGTCTTCCTGACGCGCGCCCGTCTGGCCAACAGGAGGCGCTGGAGCAACGAACAAAGCTGTTGCTGTATACCCAAATCCGGCAGTCCCTTCCCAATTTGAAACCCTGTAGCGCGATAGCCAATAGTGCGCTACTCTGAAATAGCTGCCGACCCCTGCCGGTGGGTACGCCGGGGCTCGAACTCGCGACGTGGTGATCACCTCTGCACTGCAGAGCAGTGCCTTAACCGTGTGAGCCACCCGGCAGCTCTCCACTTCACTTTTGATTGTTTTTTAAAAACGTACAGAAACAGTAGGTAATGAATTTGGGTTTTTGGTGGGGGCAATCAGGCTGATTTTTGAATTTGTTTAAATATGTTGATTAAGCTTTAGCCATGGTATAGACCAGTTTATGCCAGGATTCCTTTCAGGACCCCGTGCTTATGGAGGGGGATAGTGACGGTGCCCTGGCTTGATTGTTCATTCATTTGTCTCTCTTACAGCAGGTACTGGGGAGCGAAGAGCCGATTGATCATCTTAGTTGAAAGCGCCTGGGCCCGGTGCTCTCTTTCACCATTTAAGCCCCGCATTCCTGGTTGAGATGTTTGCTCTCTCCTGCTGCAGTTCCACATCCAACATGTGGCCTTACAACACTTTCCCCTCATGCATTACACTACTGACTTTACTGATAACCACACCTCACAGTTTCCCTTTGAGTATCCCATTTTGTTTATTATCTTTGTTTAAAATAAATGACTTTAATCATTTGCTTTCAGCCTGCGTCTCCCTCTCTTTGTCATGGCTTCTGAGCAGGGTTGTAACAGCAGGTAATCCATGATATGGTGCAGTTTGTACTTATTGTTTTGAGAAAGGCATTTTCTGCTGTGCAAATATTTTGGATGATTCAAGAAATATGCTTAAGCAACTGAGAAAAACTGTAAATATTCCTTCTTGAAAAGTCTATTAACATCTTGAGAACTGTGTGGAATGGATTACCTTATTCAAGTCAGTGTCACTGGTCTCTTAAAATAAATATTGATTTAAAAAAAATCATGATTATAAGATGATAACTGATTTTTAATCGGTGCGTGACCAGAAGAATTTTCTTTGGCAATAGGCAGTAGTGAAGTTAAACGTAGCATGGGCTTATTTGTGAGGCAGTGAAACCAGGCATCTCACTCTTGCTTAAAAAACTGATTTCTTGACCTCAGTAAAGGAAAAAAAAAAAAAACGATATCTTGCCTTTACCAAAAAACAGACATCTCACCCCTGCCAAAAACAGACAACACCATTGCTTCAAAACAGACTTTTTACCCTTGCTAAAAGAAAGAAAACCAGACATCTCATCCTTACTAAAAAATACTGATTTCTCATCCTCAATAAAAAACCAGACATCTCACCCTCAATAAAAACAAAATATTTCTCCCTTAATGAATAATAAATGATAATAAAAAACTGACACCTCACCCTCGAGAAAAAACATACATTTCTCCTTAGGTTAAAAACAGACACCTTGCCCTTGCTAAATAATTTTTCTTAGACACAAAGACACGGGAGACGGCGATTTTACCTTTATTTGTGAATTTTCAATTGTGTGTCTGATGGTCAGCCTACGAAAAGATTAGTGTAATATTAAAAATTATTGATGCGCAGGAAATTGTAAGTGTTTTTTTTTTTTTTTGGTGTCAAAGAGCAGGTCACAAATTCCGTGGGATTTCCAGGAAAGGCCATATTATTGAGAGACAATGAGGTAATCAAATAAAGGAGATAATTTCAGAAAGAGAGGACATTTTTGAGAATAAAACAAAAGGAGGGCTAAAGGAGGGAATTAAGTGTATAAGCTGCTCTCTGCTCTATCAGCATTAAGGAGCTAATATGCAAAGCAAGAAAATTTAGCTGAGTTCCATATCAGACCAAACTATTGTTAGCTAGTTTGAACAAATTATTCACATTGAATTAATAATTATTGCCAGATATGCCAAATAAGTTTACATTTGTTTAGTGTGTTTTTTGGCATTAACAAAGTAAGTAGCTGGGATCCAACTTCCATTAGCAAAACAAACTGGATTAATGATTTTAAGAATAACAAATCCTGGTGCTGTCATACAGGTTGTTCTATATTATGCAATTAAGCAATGAACGTCATATGCTCTCTGAGCAGGCCCAGCTGGCTTTTTTTGAAGATGGGAAGAGGAAAAGATCTGAATGACCTTGAAATAGGGTTCATAATTGTGGCAGGAATTCTAGGAGCTTCATGCACCAAGTCTACTCATAAAGCTGGTGTCTCATTTGGAAGAGTTACAAAAGTAGCAGCTCCATTTAGAGCTAAGGGAATTACATTTGGGTATACCTTATTTCAACAATGCTCATCTTATGACCTTGAAGTGTGTTCATCCGAGAGAAGAGGGCGCAAAAACCACTGATCTTCAGAGATGTGAGGTCAGATGAGTCATTCTCGCCCCTGCTTTGAACAAGTGAGCAAATATGCATGTGTGGCAAACTGCAAATAAACTCTGCAGAACTGAATGTTTGACAGTTTTAATGAAGGATATTGGTAGGCAGTCGCTCTGTTATGCAGTGGAGTGATTTCAGAGGCATTTTTCAAATTCAATATGGGCTTTATCAGCATGAGAAAAATGCACATTTCATGTTTTCAAAGCATAAGCGTATGCAGTACAAAAGGACAGTACATAACATCCAGATCTCGCTCTCTCTCTCTCTTGGGAGTCCACAGGACACAGGCGATAGGGGATTCTGCAGGGGTCTGGCAGGATGTCTTGAATGTTATTATTATATATGTATAATGATGGCCATGTATTCATAATTAATTTCTGGGACTAAATTGAAAATGTCTTTGTGAAAGCCTATTGTGTGGGGACCAGGCCTGAATTCAGACTATATTTGTCCTTGACTTTGGCTCTTAAAATTTTGGACTTTGTAGCACTGGAATTGGTACAGATTAACAGCATTGGAGTAGAGTTTTGTTGGCATCTGTGTGTGTGTGTGTTTGTGAGAATGTGAGGGGGCATGTGTCCTTATGTGTGTATGCGGGAGAGGGTAGGGAGGATTTGTGATTGCTTCTTCTTACATTTGCCAGGTTATGTGTGTGTGTGCACGCATGCATATGTGTGTGTGTGTGTGTGTGTGTGTGTGTGTGTGTGTGTGTGTGTGTGTGTGTGTATGTGTGTTAAAGAATGCCATGCTGTTTACCGCCATCTGTTTCATACATCATGAAGAGAATTTCATTGGCATGTAAAAACATGAAACATGCATAACTGTGTGCTACAATGTATGAACGAATCATTACTGTCTGCACTCCCAGCATTCGCTAAACTTATGCAAGAGTCTATTCAGATTCAACCCAGGGGTCGAATGTGCTTTTAAAATCCTCATCTCCATTTGGAGTGTGCATACCCCGCAAGCTCTTGGAACTCCAATAATGACCTGCAGAGAGCAAGGACGCGAAGCGAAGGCCAGCAGAGTGGGCGTATTGTCTCCAGCTGAACACCTTGCAATCTTTCACCTGGAGAAACACGCTCTTATCAGCCAGTTCTGTTAAGTACAGATACAGGGCCATCTGTCTTATTTTTTTTGTTTCTGAAGAGCTGCGTAGGGTTAGGGGTGGAGGGACAAGGTACTGCATGTTGGTGCATAGTTGGGTGATGAGTTGCTCGTCTTTAGCGTAGTGAGTAGTCAGTGACATGAAGGCCATAAAGGGTGCATTTGAATCAAGTCTTTTGGTGATTGCCATGTTATGTGGAACAACATTGCGCAAGAAATCAAATATGTGGTGCAATATACAGGAAGCGCAATGTTGTATGCATGTTCTACCAGTCCTGTGATCAGTTAAGATATTCTTGAGCGTGAGTCACCCGTCACGGCGTGTGGTGTTCCTGCGTGTGGACGGGAATCACTTTATACCATCTGCTTTTGCACTGTTCCTCCGCATAAATCTTTCCAATCATTTTAATGTTGTATTTAGACTTTACTTATTTCCATTACCTTATTTTCTTAGAAAAAAAATTCTGCCACTTATTTAGAATAAATTAAATATAATTTCACCTACCCTGAAGACAAATCTGAAGATGAATCAAAATCGCTTCAAATCAGTGGCAAAACTTCTCTTTCTAAGATGAAAGGTTATAAAAATGAGTGTTTTAGTCTAAAAACAAGATTAAAATGCTTGATAAGATTTAGTTTTTGCAGTGTGAACTTCGCGGTCTGAAGCCATCGCTCCATTGCATAAATGAGCCCCACGTTGTTAAGCCACTGTTGCACTGAAAAAATGAGCCCACACAGTTTAGCCACTCTTCCTCTTCTGTTTAGAGGCAGTTTACGCGACAATGGTTTTTAGTCTTTAGGTTCCTGTGGCAAGCCAGCTAAAGGAATATCTGTCAGTGTGTTTCCTTCACTCATCCTTCCATCATCTGACTCAAGTTTCTCAACGGGGGTGAAGGGGGTCTTGAGCCAGTGCTAGCCTCCAACAGGCCAGAGGCAGGAATGCACCCTTGACTGTTTGCCAGTTCATCACAGGGCGCTCTCAGACTAATTCACACACACTCATACCAATGACAAATTTAGAAAATTAGCCTACCATCCATGTCTTTGCACTGCGGAAGGAAACATCGCTCCCTTTAGGAAAGCCCTAAAAAGGAAACATGCCTCCACCCAGCCTAGATTTGAGCCATAACCCATCGACAGCGCCATCACTGTGCCACCATGCTACCCGTTTAGATTAGGTTGGAACAAAAAGCAGCATACACGTCTGACCGCCAGGACTGACACTGCAGACTTCTGTTCTAGAACACCGATTCTGAAAATGAAAACAAACTACACTTCATCAGTGTTTAAGCTACACTGTTCAACAAAGCGAAGTAATGTCCTTTCAGGAAATGTATTTTGCTGCCTAAATAGGACTATGTAGCATGAGATTTCCTGCATATTTAAATGCTTGTTGTTTAAATGCTTATGGCTCTTACTGATCATTACTGGAGTCAGCATTACAAAGGAGATCCACTCAGGAGGTGAGCGTGAAACTCTCTGATTAGTACTTTAGTAGGAAAGAAGAAAAACTGCAGGCCAAGTTACATGTGCTTTGTGTTTATGTGGTTTAGGAACAGGTTTTGTTTGATCTTCTCCATACTCGATTGACCATGATCTTCATGGGTCTCCGATCCCCCCCCCCGCTCATGGGTTTTTTCCCCTCTCCCCCTTAATCGTTAATGATTTTTTACCCATCCTCTATTCATGCTCCCGCACTCAGAATACAAATGACACGGCAGCATCGGGAAGTCCGTCAAACTGCAAGTGTTAGGCGTGACAATGTGTGCGCTGGGAGAGCGATTGATTCGTGGCCACTTGACACGATAGTGAGGTAGAGGATAAAGCTCCTCTGCACCCCCCCCCCCCCCAAAAAAAAAAAATGGAAATGCATTCAAACTTGTTATTAATTTCCCTTCCGTGTAATTGCAATTACTGTTGATTTAATTAGATCTGTGGCAGTGCTTTTATTAAGACCAAGTGTGCAGGAAGCTAGTGCCGTGCATAGTTAATGGGAATTAGATGGAGGGGTGGGGGCTTACAGAAAAGGTCTCTGGCAGTCATGATGGATGGATGGAGGAAGGTGTCAGAGATGAAAGCGTTTACCTCTGTGGTCTCTGGGCTCCAGGGATGCCCTCTCCAGGTAAGGCTGGATCAGAGATGCTGTTAAATCAGCACATGGTGTAAAGCCCTCAAGGGGACCAAGATATTATAGATATAAGAGATGTAACTATGCTCCTCTGGGGTACTGCACTCTGAATATTGTCAGTGCTCATACATAATGTGCAATAAAAAGACCCGCGTTTCTCACTTGAACAGTCAAAGCCCATTAGACTTGCAATTGAAGTTAATTAGAGATGTTCTGGCAAAATTTTATGAATAGCTTTGGAGATGTGTAGAATGTTTTTAGGGTTCAGACATGAGTTTCCCAGCTCCTCATTAAAATTTGTTTGATGAAGACATGTCCCCTCATGACCTGCAGTGGTCCTCAGTTGATCTCTGAAAGGTTTCTGTTGCAATGAGATTAGCGACAAATAAATGGGAAGTGCTGGTCTTTTCATGCATATTATGTGTGAGACAAGACTATATCCCTCATAGCAACTCCTGTTTCTGTCAATATCCCATCCTGACATTACAATCAGTATTTTATTTCAACCCTGGAATACGGATCTGGGATGTCCATTGGCTGGATCTTGATTTTTAAAAACTATTAATGCTACATTAATCCTGAAGAAAGAGGGTCAAATGATCAACATCAATTTTCATGTACTTAAGCTTCGTAAATTGGTCAGCATGTTATTTATAAATTACTTTTGTTTTCCAGGAATCTGACACAAGACAGACTGCAATTTATCAAACAGATAAGGGAATAAGTGACTAAGAATCAGAGCCGGCTGCAGCCTGCTTCGACTGATGGTGCAATGAAAATTGCTGGGCGGTAGAGACGTTTTGTTGACCGGGGGGATGGAGAGTTCGCGTTAAATTTTGTTGACTGGGGGGGAGATTGCGACTCATTTTGTTGACCGGGGAGGGGGGGGGGGGGGGGGGGGGGATTGCGTTTCATTCTCATTGAATTCCCTTTACTCACTCCTTTTAATTGCGCAAAAATATACGTTAGAAAGTCAGGAGGCACTGGGGGGGCACGGTACAATTCGGGGGGGGGGGGGGGGGGTGCTTGCCCACCCCTGCACCCCCCTAGATCCGGCTATGCTTAGAAATATTATACATAGCTGTATTTTTATTTCTGTGTATAACATTTTAATAATTAATTTAGCCCTTGTCTGAGAAGTCAGGGATTAAATTTTGATTTTAATGTTGCAGCTCCAGCAATCATCCTCAGCATGGTGGTTGCATAGCTATTCTCCATTAAATGACTACTCATCTGATTACTGCTTTTGGAAAAGAGTCAGACGCATAAATGTGTTGTGTGCAGATCTAATCACGATTAGCGCCGTAGTGCTTGGCCGCGTTCTGGAAGGCTGCCGAGGTATTTGTGTGATATGAGTGATAATCTCAAGGCAATGGAGAGAACGTCACACTGGCAGTGAGGAGCTGCCCTTAACGACTGTATTGTACAATCTTTGGATCTTGCACGACTATATTCTATTCTGAGCATGTTTTTAAATGAGGGAGAGCTTTGCATGAACTTATGACTGAACATCGGTGTTCTTTCTACTGTATGTTAACATAAGTTTTACCTGTGAATGAGCAGGTTGGATTCTGGATGGATATTGAGGTTCTCTTTGCAAATCGCTAACAGAAGACATTTCACAATTTTTTTTGCATATATACTGGCAATGCAGCGTGACTGGTGCAGACAAAAAAAAAAAAAACCAACAAAAAAAAAAAGAAAAAGAGTGAGAAGCTGGCTGATGGAAGGCTGGTTGGTAGGGTGTTTTAGGAGGTAGTTTGGGTGTACAGGATGGTTTCTAGGGTGCTTCTAGGTGGTTGTTAGTGTGCGTAGGGTAGTTAATATGATGTTCCTCTTTGATTGCTAGGGTGTTTTTTAATGGATGCCAGGGTGAACTGGGTGGTTGTGAGGGTGCTGGGGCACTCGTAGGTGGAAGCTTGGGTGTACAGGGTGGTTGTTAAGTTGCTTTTGGTGGTTGCTGTGATGTTACTTAATTGTTGCTGGGGTGTTTCTTGATAGATGCTAGGGTGAGCAGGGAGGTTGCTAGGGTATTTAAGCTGGTTACTAGGATGCGCAGTGTGCTTGCTAAGGTGTTCTTATGTTGGGGTGGTTGCTATCATTGAGAGCAATCAACCAAGGCAGGAGTGTGTGTATATGTGTGTGTGGATACTTGCAGTACTAGATGTCTGTGTTTGAACCATAGGTAGATTTGCAATTGTAGCAGCTGTAGAATCAGAGTGTATGGACCATGAGGACACTTGCAGTGGTTGAAGTATTCTCATCAGTTTTTGTGTGGACCATCTGAATACATGTAATACCAGCAGTAGTAGTGAAAAAAGATCCGCAATGCAAAACAGAAGAAGAAGGGCTATTCAAGTCTGCAGAGCTGCTAGAGAGCATATTATGACACTTAGATCTGAAAATTCCATGCTTGAGAAAATGTTCTGCAGTTTTCTTTTTTTTTTTTTTGGTGGTTTTTTTCAAAATTAGTTTGGTCAATCACTACCAAATGATATGGCACAATTGTCCCAGTCATTCCGCTCATTTTTGTGCATGTGCTGGCAATGCTGTAAGGCTAGTGGCATGAATAAAAAAATAAAATTGAATGTACATCAGACACACAGAATTTGAAAAAAAGAGCACCAGAGTGGCTGATCTCACTTTAAGATCTTGTTCACCTAACATGGATGATGCCTCAAAGCAAGAAGGACGAGAGGAAAAATCTGAATCAGCTACATGAGAGTTTTATCCGGGTTCATCAGTTTCCTCCCTAAAGAATCACAGACAAACTAATTGCTAAGTTAACATTATGCTTGTCCAATCTGGATTGGGGCAGCGCAATTGGCAGTGAAATCTAGGGTTATGGAGGGTTCAGTTCACAGGATTCCCCTGTCTTACTATTGTGCAGTGACCCCTGCTGCTCAGTCAGGTGCCTGCAGGGTCCATCCACCAAGTTGAAAATTAAGTGTCTTCTTCAGACTTTTGCTTATTTCAGCTGCACTACTGAGCGTGACAAGAAGCAGCCTTCAACATCATGCGCTTCAGTGGAGATCTCCCGCTCCTCAGCTCTTACCCCTCAACGCAAGATGTCTCTGATGCCTTTGAAGTCTTCAGATCATTGAATTGTGAGGTGCAGTGCCGGAATAATGAAGATATCGTTCCAGAAAAATAAAAACTATGGTGGCAGTGCAACCTAGTGGCTGAACTAGGCTGTGGTTTTAGGTGTGATTTCCTAGTGAAAAATGCCACTGGATAAACAGATTCCACCAAAGAGGATATCAGCTGGGCAAGTGGTACTGATATGTTAAAGGCTGTAAAAAAGAAAAAAAAATGGCTGGAGAAACTGCAAAAGCATAATTGATTCCGAGAGATTTCTGCTTGTCAGTTTCAGCTCCATAGTATTGAATTCGCTGACCCTATAAGCATTGCCTCTGTATGGAAGTGAACCATCAGGGTTGTTGGCCTTTTTGATTGAGGTGAGATCAATGCTCTTCCCCCATCAGTATTCAGGAACAACAGCTGCCACAAAACAAAGAGTGGGATATTGCCATGTTGAAGCAGGTCTCCTTTGCTATGCAGATGATTGATAATTGAACAGTGGATTAGCCTGCGTGGTTAAGGGAACGTCTAGGGCTTTCGGACTCTGAAAGCGGACACTGGAAAGGCAGCCAGAGTTTCCCTTTGTGGATTTAGACATCAATACAACAACAACAAGACATAATACTCAGTGACAGCAGGACTCTTTTTCTGGTGAGCTAGTGTTTTTTTGTGTGCTTCGTTGCTTACATGCATGGGTACCGAGCATGCGTATGTGTGAGCATGCAATTCTGTGAAAAACTGGTGGGCATACAATTGTGTTAGAGAGAATGTCTCTGTCTGTGAGTCTGTGCCGAGTGAATCCAATGTGAGCATATTATGTGAACATGTGAGAAAAAGAATTCAAATGCATGTTGATAAGTATATAAATGAAACTGCCTTTGTCTGCATTCATCATTGCAAACAGGAGAAGCACCCAAATAGGCACACGATAGAGAGCGCTAAGTTAGGATTTTGAGCTCAGTTTGCATCACCATTGTCCAAACACGTGGATTTTCCTTTTCACTACAGCTGTCGGATCTGCGCACAGGCCAGCCAGAGCTTTGCGTTCACATACAGATATTAACAAAGAAACATTTTAAATGAGTCAAGATCGTGGTTATTAACAAGAAAACATTTTTAATGAGTCAAAATTACCTGGAATAGAGTTGTCTTTTAGCATAAAGCCAGTAAGGCAAAATATGAAAGGAATTTCATATTCCTTATGAATATAAGGGAAATCCAGCCGGGAAATCCAGCTGGGACTTGGCAAAAGGTGTCGAGAGAAGTGGAGTGTTTGGGGTTGGGTCTGTGAGGGCGGCAGGGAACAATAAGCAGGTCTCTGGCGATGCGAGGGGGTGATGATCACAGAACCCGACCCCCCCCCCCCCACTGAACAATGTTTTTCTCCCCTGGCTATGTGTTTTATGAAACTGGACCTTAAACTCATCTGTTTACATTTTCTGACACTTTAGCAATGTCAAACCCTCCTCATATATTCCATAAAGTACTATGCAGTACTTATGTGCTCATAACCAAAATGGGCTCATACCATAATCCAGTTTAAGAGCTTTTCATGACAACTGCATCATATTAGTACATATTCATATCATGTTTGGTCTTGTTCTTCTCAAAAGAATCCAAGGAGTTGAATGGAGTATGTTTCATTTCCATTGAAATTATGGATCAATCCCTTTTGGCGACTCCTGAAAATGGGTCAGAATCCTCTCGGGTAATAATTCTGTTCTTATTACATCCTCCAAATGGTGGAAACCCAAAATCCAGATTCGACCCCCCTTCCAGGTAATTTATGGCCATGCTGCCTGGATCAAAGACGTGATTGTATCCGATCTCTCCCAGCATACGCAAGTGCGTGTGTAGCCTCTTTAATTATGGAAGATCACAGCTAACTTCCCACACGTGCATCTCTATGCCGTGTGTAGCCTCTATAGTTATGGCAGATGGTCTCTCCAATCTTGCCCTCACACAACTCTGCGTGTGTAGCTTTCGCCAGGTATGACTTCTGTATTTGTCTAATTTCGTGGTAACTGATGTTTGGTCTGTTGATTTAAGCTCTTGCCTACCTGGTGAATAAAGTCTTGTTATCTCATTAACTTGTGTGGTCTTCGACTCTAATCCTTGAACATTCTTTCTAGCCAAGTTACGGCGGATATTTAGGGGTTTAATCCCAACCGAGGACTGACTGGCCAGCGGCCCGGTGTGGGAATTTGTGTTATGATTCTGCCTGGTGTGCTTGTTTGTGCTTGTGTGTTTTTCCACGTGTCTCTCTTGGTTTGTGTTTCAGCTCCATTCCCACGGCCTGACCACCTATTCCCCCTTGTCTGGTTCCTGTGATGTCATGTGACAGCCTGCATGCCTGAGTCTCGTTGTCCAATCACGTCTCCTCTTTCGGTTTCGGCTTTGGTATTTCATTCATTGCTTCCACCTGTGCTTAATTCTGGGTCTCGCAAAACTCTGAGTGAGTGTGTTCTCTGAAAACTCTGAGTGAATGCTTTCTCTGATAGGGCCATTACTAACCATACTAACCAGCACATAAGGGTGTGAAAATATATGTGATATTTCATCACTTAGTTACTAACCTTATTAACTCATCAGCGAGTACAAGCGTTTCTAACTTCTGTAAATTCCCCCCTAAAGCTTTCCCTGATTTACTGTGTTTAAAGCTATGCTTTTCTTTGCTGTTCTCATGGTGCTTTTAACTCGTCACGTTTAGATTACCTTAATATAAACTGTCTAGTTTGATTGATCGTCTTGGCGTCTTGTCTATGCGTTATCAATGAAAAATGGCCACACCTGATAATGTTGAGAGTTTCTGGAGTTTCTGTAATGGTAATTTAAATGAATGATTGGAAACATGTCAAGAATTAGGCTAATCATCGTCATTTTTACTTAACAAGGAGTACTGGCAACACCTGATGGTCCTTTGGATTGTTAGAGTCAAGTAAAGTTAATTTTATTAAGATTGGAATGGAGTTACGCACCGGGAGGTGCTTCCATCAGCTGAATGAAAAGGAAAGCTTAAAAATGTTGACAACAGTCGCCAACTGCGCCGAAAGGGTTCACCAGTATGTTAGATTTTTTTTTTCACGATAAATATGGAGCTCCTTGGACTCAGAGTATTGTTTTTGAAATGGCCCCCTAACTACTGAGCTGAGCTCGTCAGCCCAGCTAGATTTCACTAGTTAAGTTACTCCAGATTGAACTACTTCAACCATAATGTGTAATGTTTAACTTGGATATCAAGGATTTTACTTGGAATTATAGCTGTACTTCATCTACGATGATGAGCTGTGCTGATTCACTATGAGGGCTTATTAGAGAAGGAACACAATGTCGTTCAAAGCCAGACTTACCTTACTTCTGGCTCAGCCTCTACAGAATGAGGACTATTACTACAGGGATATACACCATGACTGGGGCAGAGACCCTGATGAACACTGCAGACCCACGATCAGTAATTTCCCCTACTGTAATGAAATCTATAGGGAATCACAAGACTTCTAACTCTCTAAATAAGACTTTTAACTGAAAAGGGTTCAAGCAACATGTGGATTACATATGTGAGAGGCTTGAAAATTCATGTTGTGTTTCAATAAAATGTGCCTGTGGCTACATGTGTTGAACAGTGTTGATTCAATCTTTAATAACAGTAGTAACAGGCTAGTTGTTAAATGTGTCGTATTTTCTAAATCTGGAATGTCACATGTTCATTAGTCATCTCCTACAGGCCGAACATTTGATGCCATTTCTATAATTTGTCAATCTAAACCTGGGATTTTTTATAATGAATTAAATATTCATAATGATCGTATTGTGGCAGTTGGTTTGAATGATGGAAATGGTCATCTTATTCAGGTGTTAATTTTTGTTTATATGCCATATTTTGATAGCAGTCAAGGGAAGACTGCAAACTATGTTGATACTACTGATGCATTACAGCGTTTGGTTTGATGGAGGCACCTCACTGAGCATCATTAAAAAAAAAAAAAAATCAAAGAGACACATATCAGGATAACATCTGTATTCGGAAAAGGCAGTATTAGCACTCAAATTATTGCATTACATAAATGTTCCAACCAACTCTCACAAACCTAGATCCTTGCCAGAAAGCTGATGAACTAGTCCAGTGTTTCCAAAAATAGATCAGTGAAACTGTGAGGCCTCCAAGACATTTAGCTTAATATTGCTGACCCTACTTACTCAAAAAAACATTGAGTTGAGGCCACTTCCTGTTTAAACATGTTTTTGTTGCTCCTCTGCCTTTTATTGCTTTGCCTGACCCAACTGTCCATAAATTCTGCTTTCAAAGAATCCATTATTACAAACCCAATTCCAAAATAGTTGGGGAAAAGTGTGAATTGTGAATAAAATCAAAACGCAATGACTTTCAAAACACACCAGCCAGTATTTTATTCACAATTGAACAGAAATAACATAGCAAATGTTGAAACTGAGAAATTTTACAATTGTAACCATAAAATGAGCTTATTTCAAATTTGATGGCTGCCACAGAGGTCTCAAAAAAAGTTTGGACAGGGGGCCTGTTTGCCATGGTGTAGCATACCCTCTTCTTTTTAACGCAGAGTGGAGGCATCTGGGCATTGGGGAGACAAGTTTCTTGAGTTTATCCATTGGAATTGATCCTACTCTTGTTTAATACAGGCTTCCAGCTGCTGGAGAGTTTTGGGTCTCCTTTCACAGACTTTTCGATTAATTATGCACCAATTGTGCATTGGAGGATACGACATCCATAATTTACATCAGGAACGTCTAATTTGGACTTGTCTGACCACAGGACACTTTGCTACAGTCCATTTTAAATAAGCCTTGGCCCACAGCACATGGCAGCACTTCTGGATCATGCTCAACAGTGGCTTCCTTTTTGCATGATAGAGTTTTAGGATTTAGGTGGCATCTGTGGATGGCAGGGTGGACTGTGTTTACAGACAGTGGTTTCTTGAAGTAGTCCTGGGCCTATTTTGTAATGTCAATGACAGAATCATGCCGGTGAGTGAGGCAGTGGCGTCTGACGGCCTGAAGATCACGGGCATCCAGTAAAGGTCTTTGATCTGTCTCTTACGCTCAGAGGTTTTTCCAGTTTCTCTGAATCTTTTGATGATGTTATGTACTGTCGATGATGAGACATTCAAAGCCTTTGCAATTTAGCATTTAGGAACATTGTTTTTTAAGTGTTCCACAATTTTTTACGCAAGCCTTCACCGGTTGGAGAGCCTCTGGCCATCTTTACTTCTGAGAGACTCAGCCTCTCTCAGGCATCCCTTTTAAAGCCAATCATGTTACACATCTGATGCAGTTAACTTAATTACTTGCTAAATGTTCAGCTGATTCTCATATACACTTTTGTATTAATTGCTTTTTCAGCCAATTTTTTTTTTTGCCTGTGTCCCAACTTTTTGACCTGTTGCGGCCAGAAAATTTGAAATAAGCTAATTTTGTGGTTAAAAATGTAAAATGTCTCAGTTTCAACATTTGAAATGTTATCTATGTTCTATTGTAAATAACATATTGGCTCATGTGATCTGAAAGTCATTGTATTTAGATTTTATTCACAATTTACGCTTCGTCCCAACTATTTCGGAATTGGGGTTGTAGCAAAATGTGATTTATTTTGCTATAAATGTCATTCTAGTCTTAGGTGAATTAGGTACTGAAGAAGGTTTGAGTTTGGGCTACTACCGTGAGTTTAATGTAAACGTGTGGAGAGGACAACCAGAAAGTGCTCAGTTTGAGTCTGAGTACATGCATTAAAGCACAGGTCAAGAGAACCAGAATGCAGTATGGGATTTAGGATAACAGGTTGAACTTACTCAAGACAGCAAGCACTCTACATTTCCGTGATACTGGCTATGTGTGGAGCGTAGCCACAGTCTGAATGAAAGCAGGAATGTTGGTGCATACCGACTACATGTGAAATGACTGGCAAAAATATTTGCACTAATTCATTGTTAACGGAAAGCAGCTTATTTGCTGTGCAAAGCGCATGGGATACTTATATGGGCCAAACTTGTAAAGCGAATACAGAGAGCGAAAATTCAAAGCGACTTGCAGGGCGGGGTTTGTGGGGGTAATTCACATGTGCACCGCAAGAGAGATTTCTGAAAAGATTAAACTGTCCTATTCTTTTCTCTGATGCCTTATATCCACCATGAAAACCGTGTTCCTAACTGTCATGATGACTTTTATTGCAGAAAGACAAGAGGAGAGGAGGTACATTGTGTTCTTTTAGGGAAAAAGACGGTTTGTTGAGCAGTGAAATGGTGTTCTTTTTGTACTAATAAGTACATTTCACTTGCAAAAAAGTACAAAGGAATCATTAAACTCATGGCTGGGAGAACAATTTCATGTCCCTATGGAGTACAAGTACAGAGACAATTTTTCTGCCTACATATGCGCTTTTTTGTTTCTTTTTCTAAGTAAAATCTCTCGTAAAATGTAAAACATGGGCTCCCAAAGTCTCATCTGGGTGTACATACAAGTTGTGTTATCAACCAATAGGAGACACTAAATTGCCTGTAGCAATGAGTGTGTGAGTGAATGATGAGTGAATGGTGTGTGGATGGATTGGCAAGCTGTTCTGGATGAGTTCCTACCTTTCGCCCATTGTCATTTGGGATACGGTCCAGCCCCCCTGTGGCCCCCATAGTGAAGAACAAGGATGGATGAATGGATATGATAATGATGCATATACAGTCGAAATATACTGTTGATGGAGTTCTCGTTAATGTGCTCCTTGATCGCTGCAAGTCCTCAGTTTAGTCATTTTTCCCCATCTTTGCACGAGTTGAACAAAAATATTTGTTTTTGTCATAACTGTGATAAGCTATGCAGTGAACATGACTATCTCTGCTGGGAGAAGCTAAACAGAGGATTACTCTGTTTGCAGATTGTCTTCCCTATTTGCAGCCCTGTTGCTAACACAGCTCCAGGTGTCACGCCATCAGCAGTCACCTCGTCCTTGCCAGTTTTCTGTAGATTCCATCTTGTTTTCTTTCTTGCCCTCAGTTTTTAGTCTGTTTCACTTTCCTTGTATGTATTTAGTTTCAGTTAATTCTGTTTATCTGAGGTCTTTTATTACAATCCTTACGCCGTGGTGTTGGTTATTTTATGTACTTTGTAGTTACCTGGGGGTATACCATGAAGCTGGCTTTGTGATTCAGCCTGACTTCAGCACTTTGTAAAACCAGGAACCTCTTTGAATGTGGAACATGGACTGAAGTAAAAGGAGCTGCTCCGGGTTTTACTTAAGTTTAAAGTCAGGCTTAGTCACAAAGCCAGCTTCGTAGTACGCCCCCCTGGTTCATTTCAGTACATTCATTGATGTTTTTGTAGTTTTCATGTTTATTGTTTTATTGTAATCTTACCTACCACACCCACGTAGTTCTTCCAAGGTCATTTCCTGATGTTTTCCACCTGTGTGTCATGACCCTCTGTGTACTTATACGGTGTAACCATTCTTTGCTCGGTTGTCTGAGATTCTACTCTTACAGTCCCGTGGTCCGCCTCCTGTTTACCTCCTCATGTATTACTTCTCTTTGTTGGCCTCAGGGTTTGCTTTGCCTGTGATATTTTCTTCTGCCAGTGTTCTGACCCTTTTGTTTTCAGGATTGCGATTTTTGGATTGCCTCGGACGATTTTCTGGTTATGATTGGACTGTACCCTGGATTTTCAATTTTTGTATTCTCCGATACTTTTCCTACTCTGACTGACCTCTTGTATTTTTTTGACCTCTGGTTCTGCCCCTGGATTTTTTTTGGATCTGTCTCGCCCCTTTGTACTGTCATTTTTCAAACTGATTCTGTTTACCAAACCTTTGTCTGAAACTGCGGATTCTGTTTGCCAGTCAATTTTCAAGTCTTTCAAACTCTGAAGTGGATTGCAATTGGTCTCTGGTTCTGAGTCTCCCTGTGCACTTCACGGACCTGACACCACACTGACAAACTGAGGTAGATATGAGAGTTTTGGAAAATGCTCATGTATAGAACATGGACAGGTAAAAATGATGTTTGATGAAAAGTGAGTAATTGACAGTAATCTTAACATCACTCAAAAGTAAAATGTTGGTGTGTTTTCCATTGTTGCTTTTCAGTTTGCCCCATAAAACCCACAGGCTCATATTTGGAACCCTAAAATGCAGCTGCTATATTCAAACCTGTAGATTTTCAGGGCTATTTTATATTCTATCTAGTGGGGATCTGAAGGTTTCCAATGATCCCAAATATGTCCTGCGGAATAAGAAATGTGTATAAAATGGTGTTCAGGATCTAAATGTATTCCATCTGATGTAATGCAGTGGCCATAAAAACCTGGCATCTTGGGATTGAATATTACTCTAAAATTAACTTATGTTGCTTCAGTGAATTGCTGCAACCTTCATATATACTGCTGTTGTACCTTAGAAGTGGGTTTTTATTTGTTTTGGAACATAAAAGTACCTTTTAGACCCTAAAAAGGTTCACACAGGAACCTTGAGGTCCTATAATTAGCTCTAAAGGGTACATGATACCTTGGGGTACAGAAATGGACTCCTGTTGTACCCCAATTTCGGAGAGTGTGGGAACCAGCCCTACAAAGGCAAAACTCTGTCCCCTGGTAGATTCAAGAAGTTTTCTCATTGCTCAGACAAAATGTAGGCCTATAGCTGCGAACACGGTGCAGACATGTTTTCACCTGGTATATCTAAGCCTTTCAATGATTTTCTCATACATTCGTCGGAAAATTGTCAATCCTCAGCGTATACTTACTCATGACAGACTGGGTCTTACCTGGCTGTTGCTTCAGAGCCAAATCATGATTACAAACATTTGCTGAGATCAGCCGTATTAAATCAGGTCATTATTTGCATTTTTTATGCATTACGTGCCCTGAATTCCCAACCTTTCTGGAATATGTTGCAGGCCTGAATAGCAGAAACCGATGCATATACAATGAAATTTACCAGACAAAACATTAAATATCTGATAGTCATACTGTCTCTAGTGATATACGGGATAAAGTAAATCACTGCTTGCTTTTTTTGTGTGCATGTTCCATTGTTTCCCAACTTTTTTCTTGGTGGGTGTTATGTAGCCCACACCCCAATATTAGGAGCTCAGAGGTGATTGAACTATTAAACATAAAATCAGGAATGTGTCATGATTCTGCTCCGTGTGCTGGTTTGTGCTCGTGCGTTTTCCCCCATGTCTCTCTTGGTTTGTGTTTCAGCTCCATTCCCACGGCATGACCATCTACTGTATTCGCCCTCGCCTGGTTCCTGTGATGTCGTGTGACAGCCAGCATGCCTGAGTCTGGTTGTCCAATCACGTTTCCCCTTTCGGTTTCGGCTTTGGTATTTCATTCATTTGCTTCCACCTGTGCTTTATTCTGGGTCTCGCAAAACTCTGAGTGAATGTGTTCTCTGAAAACTCTGAGTGAATGCTTTCTCTGATAGGGCCATTACTAACCAACACTGAAGGGTGTGTAAATATTTCATCATGTAGTTACTAACGTAATTAGCTCATTAGCGAGTGCGTGCATTTCTGGCTTTAAGTAAATTCTGCCTGAAGCTTTCCCTGATTAACTGTGTTTAAAGCTATGCTTTTCTTTGCCGTTCTCGTGGTTCTTTGGACTTGTCACGTTTAGATTACCCTAATCTAAACTGTCTAGTTTGATTGATTGTCTTGGCATCTTGTCCCGAGTCATTATTATTACCCGGTCCTCGTTAAGTTGTTTATTAATCCCATGTGTTTCTGTTTCCCCTTGAGGATGCCTGCCTTTCCCCGCCTCCTCCCTAGTGTATTTATTCTGGGATGAGGGTAGAGATGTCAGACTGGACTTCACTTCATTACATTACAGGTTCTTAACAGACGCTCTTATCCAGAGCGACGTACAAGAGTGCACAAGATCAGTACACGCATGCGTTACTTGAACCTGAGCGGCATTGAGAATCTCTGTTCCCGAGCACCCCAAGCATTTCTGTTGTTTTACAAGCGCCGTGTTCTCCTTGTCTTAGTCCGTCATTTTCGTCAGCTTGTTTTATTTATTTCGAGTCTCTCGTTAAGTGTGTATTTCAGTTTTTTTCCCTGCCCTTGGCAGAGTGCTTAAGTTCTCCTGGTTCACTGCATGTGCACGGTGTTTATTTTTGGCCTGTGTGCCGCGTTTTCCCGTGTCTGGGTTCCTAAATAAACCTCCTGGATCCCGCACCTGGTGTCCACCTGACCCGTTCCCAAACAGAATGTCTCGATCAAATAGACCTCACCAAGCACTGGATTTCTTCCCTGGTGGCGCTCTGTGCTTGCTTTTGGGTTGTTTTACATTGAGCAAATTAATTGTTCAGTTGCTCCGTTTGATTCAGGTCAGGTGCTTGGCTTGGTCATTTAGCCCCACTGAGCTGCAGTAGGGAGAGATCTAAAGCATGTCAGACGAGAACTCCACAAGAGCTTTGGGAAACACTGAGTGTAACAAAGACAGAAATGCTAAAATATTTGAATGAACACAACCCAATAAAGGCATTTATAAAAATGTCAACATAGATAACAAATAATAGAATATTAAAGACAATATGGATGGCAAAAAGCACTAGGATATGAACGGTACAGTAAAAGAGCAGGTTTAACTGTGCAGCTGGTTGTAGAATCTAGTACTGGTAGATATGAAAGACAGTCAGGCTCGATTTTGTTTTTAACAGTGGATAATATAAACGGTGACCAGAATGAAGGAATTCGAAACAGAATTGTTTTGAGATGATTTTGGTTGCCTTTTCTGTTCTTCACCCAGGCCTATTAGCAAATTGTAATAGGTCTGTTAAATTTTCAGCACTTTTCAGTGTTTTTTTTTTTTTTGCAAATTCAAAACATTCCCTAACAATTGATGCTTGGGAAATGGTGACATTGCATCATTACATTATATTACTTTAATTTAGCTGACGCTTTTATCCAGGGCAACATAAGACAACATAAGTGCTTTGCACAAACAAGGAGTGCAGTGCACCCAATAGGGAAGTACTATTTAAAAATACCAAAACAGTGACAATACATAGAGAGGACATTGCTCAGAAAAGTGCCTGCAGAGGAAAATCAAATAGTCAGTAAACAATTTATTAAGCCAAACACAAAACTATCAATCACAAAGTCCAGTACCCAATATGGCATTGTGCCGGGGGGAATTAATCTGAACAGGGGAGTCCGCAGACCGTGATCAGTCTCTCTGCTCTCCTGACCTCTGCAGGAAGCTCATTCCATCAAGCTGGAGCCAAAACAGACCAGAGACGCGAGCGACTAATACCAGATCAGAGAGAGGGAAGCACCGGTTGACCAACAGTGGCAGAAAAGAGAGGTCTGGGGTTTGAATAGGATCTGATTTGATATTGGTTAGAGACCGCACTTTTAAGCTTTTTCGCTAGAAAAGGAAGGAAGGAGACGGTGCGGTAGTTCTGTAAGAGGGAGGTGTCCAGAGTGGGCTTAAGAGTGGTCACCCAGGCACACTTGAAAGAAGAGGGACAACATCCAGACGATTAAGAGGTCTTGACAACGGAGGTGACAAGAGGAAGGATATCAGGTGTGATGGCCTGAAGGATTAGGGGAGATTAGGGGATGGGTTTGAGGGCATAAGTAGTAGGATGGTAGGAGAGGAGAAGCAGGGAGATATCAAAGTTAGTCAGGGAGGTAAACTTGAAAAATGCGAGGAGGCAGCAGAGGGAGGGGAGATGGGGAGGGAGGGGACGGATGTAAAGGAACTCATCTCTGTTACCTTTGCAACAAAGAAGTGTGCGAAGTCCTCAGCAGTGAAATATGTCTGAGGTGGGGGAGGAGAGCAGAGGAGAGAAGAGAAAAGAAAAGAGAGAAACGTTTATGAGGGTTAGCGGTGGAGCTCTCACTATAGAATGAAAATAGCTGATTTTAGCAGAAGTGACAGATGCATAGAATTCCGCCAGGAGACATCGGCAAGAAGACGGGTCAGGCTGGGCCCTGGACCTGCTCCACTTCCTGTCCACTGCACACAAGCTGGCCCTCTTAGTGCGGACAGTGTCAGACATCCACTGGCAGCTGGGGAAGGGCGTGCGGGCCTACAAACAGGAAGGCAGAGTGAATCTGGGGGAATCTGAAGAGGGAGCAGAAAGCAGAGGGAAAATGCAGAGTTAATGTAAAGTTCAGAAAAAGACTCTAGAAGTTGGTGGGAAGCAGTGACTGCAGGGGGAGAGAGAGAGAGAGAGAGAGAGAGAATGTTAAAATGGACCATAATGGTGGAAGTGCAGGATTTAGGGAAAGTAGGGGCAGAAGGAGATGAAGTGGTGGTCAGACTGGTAAAGTGGGGTCATCATGAGCCCAGAGGAGGAGCAGTTGCTCAGGACAGCGAGGTCGAGGAGATCGGCAGCCTTGTGTGTTGGGGGTGAGTGTTGCAAGGAAAGGTCAAACACTGCAGCAGGGACAGGAAAACCACAGATTAGGCGGTGACCTCTGTAGTTAGTTTGTGAATGTTTCTGTAAATAAGTCCCAAATTTTACAACCCAAACAACCTGAGATTTCAGCTTTAGTTTGTAGGCAGGCAATAGATGCATCACATTATGGTCAGAACTTCCCTATGGGGGTTTCAAATACAATTTGTAGATGTGGGGAATGCATCCAGGACACAAATGTATAGTTTCACTGAGTCTGGTAGAACAGTCCACATACTGGTAAAAGTGTGGTAGTACATCTGTGTATGTGCACTTATTATAATCTCCCATCATGAAATTCGGGGCTTCCAGTGTAAGTAGTTGCAACTTGTCCACAATGTAGCGAATCTCATTGCCATTGTTGACGTTAGTTTCCAAGGGGGATATACACCACAGATATAAATATCTGATCATCCCTTGGTATATATTATGGCCATAATGTTGGTGACAAGATCTCTATATCCACTGAACATGAAGAATCTCTAATAATTTAGTTATTACACCATCTCTCATTTATGTACACACACACGCATGGACACACACACACACACGCGCGCGCGAACACACACACACGCACACACACCTCTATCTGTTGACTTGCTGGAAGTTTCTCAGTGTCTATCCAGATGCACAAGCTGCAATTCCAGAAATCAGTGGCCAATCATACATAGAGTCCTTCAGCCGTGTTTCTGCTGGAGTTGACAGCTCTCCCTGGCCTGCCTCATGTCAAGCCCCTGTCTCACAGTGATTTTGGCTGTTTTCTGCATTCTTTGGGTTGTTTTGGTAATTGAAGTTTTTATATTCATTTAATTTTCCTGTTACCTTCTTAGTCAACGGTGCATTCTTTGTGCCTTTTCTCACACTTTTTCTCATCTTGCTTGTTTTCTCAGTGTATTTAGGTTTCCCTGCTTTCTTTGTCAGTGTTAGATTGTCTCACTCCTGCCTTGCGTTTGTCGCCTGCTTTCTCTATGTGCTCCAGTTTCCCAGTTCTCTCTTACAGTCTCAGCCCTTCATGGTTGTGTGTTTCTTGCCTGTGTTTCGCTGTCCCCCTCATGTTCTTTGTTTCCCGTCCTCGGCATCTCTGCTGCCTCTCTGACTGACTTTTTGGCTTTGACTGTAGTACAGAACTCTGTCTATGCTCTACTCATCCCCATCTTGTCCCTGGACCACAATTTGCCTGCCTTTATCAATCCGTTTGCTGTGAATAGTTCCTTAGACTGTTGATTCAGATCTTATTTTGGTCCTCTCTGGGTCCTGCTATTGATTCCTTCCACCCCTTCCTTCTGTGTCATCATATATGAGGTGACATGAACCACACCCCAGAAAAGCTGAGCTGACAGCCATACAATTTCTGTTTTTCCTTTAAAACAGGAGTGGGGGCAAACATTAAAAGTGCTGTAATTCCCATAGTATCCACCTGATTTGAATCAAAAGACCCTCAAAGCAGAGTACACACTTTGAGCACATCTTTATGACTTCATTTCAACTCTGTTGTTGACAAATGAAATATCAATGTATGTATAACTGTCATTTTCCAAATATTAATGGACATGACTGTTAGTTCATTGGAGCAGTAGTTTGTTCTCTCTCTGAATTAGTCTACTATTTGAATGAATGGAAGCACTAAAATGGCTGTGAGCTTCATTTCAAAGGATAAAAAAAAATTCCCTCTTTTCTTCTTTTGGGGAAAGCAAACGTTAAGGGAGGACTGCAAAGAACAGGGTTTTTTTTTCTGATCCAGGGACACCCATCAACACTGAAACAGGTCTCAAGGACACCCATCACTGTATTAGGAGTGTTCATTTGTTTTGAAATATTTTATATATTCTATAAATGTGGACTGCATATTGGGCCTGCCCAGGTGCACTCATGAATACCTTACAACACCCCATATTGAATACCCTGACTTAGAATAAACCACTTGAGGGGAAATGGATTGTGTCTGGCCACTGAGCAGGCTGTGCTACATCTCTCACCAGCATACTGTCCATTCAATGCTAAGTACCGGTATTTCTTGTGAAGATAAGAACTTTGTGCAAACAAAGTTCTCATTTCGTGGTTGTTGAACAATTAGTCGCACGAGTCAATGGGTCTGAAAGAATCCAGAGGATTAAAAGTGGGTCCCTCCCACATGAGGGAGAAAAAATGAATTTTTGTGGCTGGAACCAACTTTAGACAATCCACGTCTGTTGGCAATATGGTGCATTGTCCTCAAACAGAATAGCATCAGAATACTTCACCTCTTAACCTTCTCCTATGATGGCTCCTCATCTGAAATTCAGGCTGGAACAAACAACATCTGGCAGAGTTGCAGAATCTGTTCTCTGTTTCATTGAACACAATGGAAGATGGCTCTAGTGCTTCAAGACATTTTTGACCGCCTGTGGGCTTTAGAATGGCTGGCTATTGGGGCCATTGTGGGATTGTGATAAAAAAAAATTAGAAAGTGCTCTTTCAGAAACTTGTAACTAATTTGTACAGCAACAATGTCTTCAAATTGTGTTGGTAGTTCTTTTTTGGTGCAAAGAAAATCAATGGCTCCAACAGAAAACTGAAATTAGATATGATTACTTTAAAAGAAAAAAAAATGCATATTCATTATTTGTGGCTACATTAGATTTAATGCAATACATGTATGCGTGTACAAGGCGTAGAGGCATACATCACTTCGCAAATTCCTTTGGATTTGCCTGCGGTGTATTTTTCTTGCTTTCAACTGAGACTTTGTGAATGCCAAGTACCCATCTTTAAAAATCTGACAAGTTACTGCTCAGACAGTAAATGGATCCGGGCCGGATCTGTGCCGGATGTAGTCCAACCTCCTGAAAACGATCTGCTCCAGATAATTTTTGCTCCCTGGCCCAGATCCGGCACGGATCTACGTCACAGTTCTGGAACAGATCCGGACCAGATCTGAACCGGATCCACAAAAGACCAACTGTTTACAGCCCATATCTGATACGGATCTGTCAGGCAACTGTCAATCTGCCAGATACGTTGCAGGTCCGTTCAGCGGGTCTGACTGGTAAACGGAGGTAGGGCGGAAGTGGCAGAATCCTATGTGGACCTGTTTGGTGTCTGGGTGGGCTCTTACAGTCTATCATGGTATATACTATTGGGTCCAATTTTTTAGCATGTGCTGTGTCAGAGGATATGTGCACAAAAGCCAAATTGGTTCACGTATTCTTATTTTCCGCCAGATGCGGAATATCAATGGCATGGTTACATTTCCCTTTCTGTGTGGAGTTTGCTCGTTCTCCCCGTGTTCGCGTGGTTTTCCTCCGGGTACTCTGATTTCCTCCCACAGTCCAAAAACATGCATATCAGGCTAATTGGAGATGCTAAATTGCCCAAAGGTGCCCCGCAATGGATTGGCAAGCTGTCCAGGGTGGGTCCCTGCCTTTCACCTGTAGGCAGCTTGGATAGGCTCCAGCTCCCCCCGCGACCCTAGTGAGGAAAAAATCAGGTATAGGGAATGGATGGATGGATGGATGGATGATTATATTTCAAGGATGTTGACACAAATGGAAGTGTTATTAAAATTAAGTTACGCAGGGTGATATTTGATATCTTGAAGCATAGGCATGTCCACATCTAAACTGAAGTGTGACCCATTTCTGCTTTTGCTGTTATGGCCCCAATTTGTTATTACAATTTACTACACAACAGCAACAGCAAGGGATGACAAACACAGTTTTTAAAACTCAAACACATTTAATTAACAAAGACAATAACAACTAACAAACCTACAACTAAGACCAAGATTGATAAATAACAAGAAAAAAATATTTACAGTCCCTTGTTTTGGTGGGGTGGCTTGGTGATGTCCTGGGTGAGGAAAAATGCTCAAATACAGGCAAAAATCCACAAAAGAAACTTCACAGGTCCTGAACAGAAATGACAGGTCTGGTCACATGTATCCTTCTTCTTGCAATTTCTCCTACTACTTTACTGTCTCAATTCTTTTCCTTATATACTCTTTTGCAGACCCCACCCACATTTAGACCTCTTTTTTTTACTTTTCGGGGACTTGCCCCAGACATGTCCAGGACATGTCTAAACATAGCTCCAGTCTGAGCTGAATAAAAAAAAAAGGTAAATACTGCCATCCAGTGGCCTATATTCACATCACATTGCCAAACGTTGCCAAAAAGCGTGTTGATGTGTCAGTAATGTCCATAATAACTAATGGTGTTAGTAATATGAATAATGTCTACTGATTTTATCAGGTTATAGTCTCTAATATAATAAATTAATAGTAATATACTAGTAAAGTAATATACACTGTATATTTACTCCGGAATTCTGTTTTGGTTGCATGTGATCTTGGCCACAGTGGCAACAAGTGCGCCATATGGTTTGTGATCTGCATGACTTTTACTGTGTGACAAATATACTTGAATGGAATACTGCAATGGTCAAATTGCAGAGTAGCCTATACACAGCCAGAGCTTTCTTCATGGTGTAACGTACTGTATTTCTCAATACAGTGCCATTAATGATGTACAGTACTACTGAGACCCAGGTGATTTGGCAGAGTGTGTAGAATGGGAAAATAGTTTAACAATTTCAGAGTAATATTTCTCAAAGTTAGGTTGCAAGGAATTTACAGATTTAACCACCTCAGGTAGACAATGTCGTGAAAATATTCAGAGGCAAGGCGGAAAAGGGAAAGGTACAAGGCCGAAAACTAACATTGAACAGCTGTAATCTTTTGGCCCTCTGTCGACTCTGCTTTAAAAACAGTAAAAGTAAAAAATAAATTGTGCATGCAGTATTCTCTTGTGTGGACATCAGAGGCCTGTCATTGGGTAGCAGTATTAATTTTTAAGTTTCCCTAACTCCATAAGATGGACCCCCCCCCAACTGTAAAAACATTGGCAGCTATTAAATAGCCCAAACTACTTCCAGTGATGGATTGCGGAAGACGTTGCAATAGCCCTTACATGTATTGCATATGATAGATGGTAATTGACCATAAGAGAACCTGTCTGTCCATCATAATTGTGCCTTATGCTTCAAGCTAACCTGTATTTGGACATGTAATGAGACATGTAATTATCACAATTTTTATTGCGGTCACTGGGAAGATGTTATTCCGAAACACTCCGGACTTCCAACACTTTCTCATACCTTACACAATCTCTCATTGGCGTGGTGGGAGGCATAAACAGATTAATAGATCAGCATCAATTTCATATCATCAGAATCACCTTCACATTGGCACACCCAGTATCAGGGGCGGAAACACACTGAACACCAGAGGCAGACACACTCCCAGCACCAGAGGCAGACACACTCTCAGCATCAGAGGCAGACACACTCCCAGCACCAGAGGCAGACACACTCTCAGCACCAGAGGCAGACACACTCCCAGCACCAGAGGCAGACACACTCTCAGCACCAGAGGCAGAAACACTCTCAGCACCAGAGGCAGACACACTCCCAGCACCAGAGGCAGACACACTCTCAGCACCAGAGGCAGACACACTCCCAGCACCAGAGGCAGACACACTCCCAGCACCAGAGGCAGACACACTCTCAGCACCAGAGGCAGAGACACTCACAGCACCAGAGGCAGACACACTCCCAGCACCAGAGGCAGACACACTCCCAGCACCAGAGGCAGACACACTCTCAGCACCAGAGGCAGAGACACTCACAGCACCAGAGGCAGACACACTCTCAGCACCAGAGGCAGACACACTCTCAGCGCCAGAGGCAGAGACACTCTCAGCACCAGAGGCAGACACACTCTCAGCACCAGAGGCAGACACACTCCCAGCACCAGAGACAGACACACTCTCAGCACCAGAGGCAGAGACACACCCAGCACCAGAGGCAGACACACTCTCAGCACCAGAGGCAGAGACACTCACAGGACCAGAGGCAGACTCACTCTCAGCACCAGAGGCAGACACACACTCAGCACCAGAGGCAGACACACACCCAGCACCAGAGGCAGACACACACCCAGCACCAGAGGCAGACACACTCCCAGGAACAGACACACACCAAGCACCAGAGGCAGACACACTCCCAGCACCGGGAGCAGAAACACTCTCAGCACCAGAGGCAGACACACTCTCATCACCAGAGGCAGACACACTCTCAGCACCAGAGGCAGCTGCACAAGCAGCATCCAGGGTATACATGATCTAAGCAAAGAAAAAAATGTCATATATTAACCATTTGTTTTATCTATATTGGTGAGACACTTTCATGTAGTAAAAGGCGGCTTGGTGATGCATTCATTAAAGTTGTTTGCACACAGCAAGACAGTTGAGGGTTTAAATTCAGCCTTGGACCTTTCTGTGTGGATTTAGCATATCCCCCATTTATAAGGGGATACTCTGGTTTCCTCCAAAGATATGCATGCTAAACTAACTGGAGACTTTAAATTGTACAAAGATATCAATATGTGTTTAAACTCTACTTGGCCTTGATGGGCATATGAGCTGCCTTAAAAAAATACTTAAGTGCTGTCAAACATATAAACGTATAAATAAATGCGTGCCATAAATTTTCACAAGAAGACGTCGATGGGTTAGTTAAAAAAAGGAAATGACTATGAAAGCATGGTTAACTGGGTTAAAGTGATAATTGCTCACCACCTGCTGGTGACGCCGCACTCTTACCAGTGGCTAATGGGTCTCTATTGTAAGTCCGTCCCTGTCAGTCCTCCAGTTTCCTGTAAGTGCATCATTATTCTCCGGTGATGAATCGAGCCAGCTGGGGGCTTGTTCAGAATTCTGTGCTCCTGGACTGAAGTGATCCAGGAGAGAGTATATGAATCGTCTGTTAAGTGCAATCATTCAGCACTTGGGACATCTAATGCAGCCCAGTAGGAGGTGATTTATCCCATTTCCAGGGATGCCTCACGCAATAAGTTCACCGTTATATGAAATGCACTGTCTAAATGGCATAATTCTTTTCGGTTTGGCAGTATTCTACCACTTTACACAGTTCTGCAACTCTGTGCCCTCAGTAAAGCTTTGCCCTTCATAATTCTAAAGCCTTCCATTCTGTGTTATATTTCAAGTTTTAATCTTGGCCCGAGCTCATTGTATTCCATTGTTACAGAAGGCACTCTGGCCCTGTAAAATTTGGTATGAATCCAGCATGCATTATCGTTCTTTTTTTAAGAAGGAAAAGGGTTTCTGTGGCTGAGTCTTTTGTGGTCCATGTTTAAAAGGCCTTGCATGACATTTTGGAGGTTTGCGTGACATCTTAAAGGAATCATGTATTGCTTCGCTTATTTTAGCTTTCCCTTCAAATATCTTTCTTCTCCCTTGATTTCAGTGTTCACAAACTCATGGTTTGTGCTTTCAAAAGCATTCATCTACAACTTTTAAGAGAAAAAAGTAGTTAATGAGTCAGACTTCTATTTTTTAAGAGTTTTCTTAAAGCACAGTCTGTCGGTTTAAAAAAAAAAATTCATTTTTCGTTACACCTCAAATCACACTGCACACACCACGAATGACTCAATATCCAATGAAGCCGATTCTGAACCAAAGGTGACCGATGCATCTTGATTAAACTGTCATGTGTCTTGTACATTTCTCCCTATTATTCTTCCCAGAAATACTCCATATTTTAAAAATTCTAATAATCACCAATGTAACAATCACAAGTAATCATAAATAATGGAATGTGGGACCACCATTTTGATTATTCAACAAAACATCCCCAAAAAGTTTTACATTTCAAATATGAGTCCTTGACACTCTGGTAAAGTCGTGCTGGTACAGTTGTAAGCAGACGTTGGCGATTGTCTGCTTGTGCAGCTGGTTTCAGGGCCGTTGCTGGGTAAGTCACTTCTTCCCTGCCTTCAGGGCTACGCCATTCAGTCTGATCTGTGTAAATATTTTCACACTGTGGTCAGTGTAATTAGCAGCCAACTCCTGACATTAGCGTGCGCCAAGTACACACGCCTGCAGGCACAGGACCAAAATGCTGCACCGCCCTAGGCAACAGAAACCCTGTTACCCCTTCTTGTTCCCTATGAAAATGAGTTGCATGATCCTTTGATGCTAAATAATATATCCAAATGAGCCCAAGACATGGCGATAACGTGGGGCGCTGTACACACTTATGAAATTACAGTACATTTATGAAAGAAATAACTGGGCATATTTTATATTGATTTTATTTTCAATTTATTTCCTAAACATAGAAAATGGATCCCAAAACAAACACAAACGGAAGTGCTGAGCCGACGATTGGTACTTTTGTAATGATGGCTTCCTTCTTCTTTGAGTTAAGACTCCGGTGTCTCTGACATTCTCCTCCTGCAGGCTGAGATATGCTGTCTTAATGCAAACTTGCTTTCAAGGAAAGCAATGGAAAATATAGCCTCTGTACTCGAGGGTAGTTTTAGCTGATATCATGATGAAGTCTGGTGTAATGTCTCGTCTTTTTTTTTCCCCATCCTGGTCTGGGTTTTTGTTGGGGGAAAAAATCCTGAGTACCCACATTTCAGAAGCAAGCTAATAAATAATCTGACATTCTGCACATGGTTGCAGAATCTCTCTCACTCACTCACTCACTCACTCACACACACACTCTCTCTCTCTCTCTCTCTCGCTCTCTCTCTCATTACATGCAAACATGTTTCTGGGCCTCTGTGATTTACTGCATGTTCCCTGTTTCTGAAATTGTTTTTATGCATTCAATCATGCAGTAGGTCCTGCACCTTCAACATACTGTATATCTAAAATGTCTGAAAAAAACATCAAACCTTCTAGAATATTCCAAGGCAGAAAAGATTGAACTGTGTGCATGTGAGCAGACGCGTCATAAATATGAAATATGCATTTCTACTTTCAAGCTGTCTACAGAACATGTCTCCCTTTTCATGAAAAATAAACTTGACAGATTAGATGGAAGTGAATTGAATGCAACGTGCAGATGATATGAAAGAAAAAAAAACTATTGGATGGGTAAATATCCACTATATTCAATCCCATGATTGTCCAAGAGGAAAATGCCATTCCATCAAAAATAGCCACATAAAGATGATAGTCTGCACTGAGCTAAGCCGGCACCAACAAAACCGTTCAGCATTCCAGAGTGAAGAGTAATCAGTTAATTTATCACAAAACATTGCAGTTTAAAGCAATATGTTTATGCGGTCCCTGAAATGAATACATGCTTTTGTACCTTTCTTTTAAAATTAATTAATTTCCTTTTTTTTAACCACAACTTTCAGTTGTATCTCTTAACCTGTTTTAGCGTTTTGTCTGTGCGTGTGTATGTGTGTCCCTGCGCTTGTACGTGTTTGTTAAATCATTGACAACTTTCTTGCTTTTCCAGGTGGACTGCAATGGGCCAATTATGGAATGATAAACTCCCATCTTCCCAGAACACGCAACCAGTAGCACAAGGTACAGCACAAACTTTTCAACCACCTTCATCCCACGCTTTCATCAGTTCTGCTGGAGCTGCATGTAAATTCCCTTACCCAGCATCCTTTGTTACAAAACTAATTATCGCACTGCCTCATAGTAGTAACAGCAGTACAGCAAGCTGGTGACATAGAGGGGAAACCAAAGATTGTGAAAGACGCTACAGCATACCATCAACTTTGTTATTGTATGACCATGATTCTAAACATTTTGCCTCTGTGGACGCGTGTCCATTGAAATATTATAACCCATATAAAAGGAACATCTAAGAAGATATATCATAGTTGTACGTATTATTTCTCCAACACAAAAATTAACTTTTATTAAATCACCAAAATTAATTTTGAGTCTGCTCATATAAAAATCAGGAATAACAACCACAAAAAAAGCTCACCTCTGTCGTGCTCTGATCGGAACAAGAGATCTCTATATGATCTGAAAGAGGTGTCATTTAATCTCCTAAATATGAAAATGAGAGAAGGGAAAGATTACAAGGTAAAAATGACAATGGCTTCTCCAATCTCCATGCTCCTACTCGATACTCTCTGAGTTTTCTCTTAAAAGTCTTACTGCAGACGTCACATCCCTCACAGTTATACATTACTCTGTTTCAAGACCATCAGTCATTGTTCAAAGTTTACAGTTGTGATGAGTTCCATTCCTTATCTCCCTCCAGAGAATTCGAGAAATGCGCTGCAGAGCCTATGTCTGAGATGAAAAATGTAGAAAATCATATTTACTGTGCAGTGCACTTTTAACAAGCAAATTTGAATAAAAGAATGTTTTGGGTTGAAATTCTCAGTTGTTTTTTCTCATTTACATATCTCTAAAGCTCTTTTCAGGAACATTAAGCAGGACATAAGTGAACACGAGGATCAAATAATAAAATCTCATCTATTCCTTCCATTTCTCCAATTTTAGTCTCAATAAGGTACTATCCACCAGTCTCACCAAGTCCCTTACTTCTCAACAGTTTTAGAAAAGACAATTCTGAGCAATTAATTTTTCCTCTGGGATGTTTTCTTTCATTTTTTTTTTCATGTTCAATTATTTCCTACATCATCTCTTTGTCCCTTTGGCAGCTCCCTGATGCCCACACCAGTCCCTTTGTTGAGAATCACTCTTCTAGAACCCTATCTTTGCCTAGCTAGATATCTTTTGATGACTAAAACCTCCATGATTCAGATCTGCCAAGCATTTTAGAAGTTAATGCTCATTAGAGTTTTAAAGGCTTAGTCTCATTTTTTTTTAATCAGTAATTTCATGTCACATAAAATCCATTTGTATCACCTTAGAGACAATGGTTGTGAATTAAATTTTTTTAATGATTTGGGAAAATGGGTGGGTGATTAGGAGCTCTAAAATTTTAAGTATCTTTTACAGCCACCGGTGTGATCATGCAGATTCCCTCAGAATATAATTGGTAACTTCCCAGAAAAACGTGCGAATTCCTGTGTTTACAGGTTTTCCCCACAACAAAAATCATAAAACAATGTAGTGTCTGTCTGTTTGTTATCCAGCATTACATTGTTTTCTTGAAGTAAGCCTATTTGAGCCTCGTGGCCCATCGGCCCGGTGCTTAAACCCAGTTTTTGGGGCATGAAGCGACTAGGAGTATTACTACTTACCCTGGATGGGATGCCAGTCCACCGCAGGTACTCCCCCTAACTCTTAGTCAGGTTTCCCTGACTATTTTGCTGGTACCCATTTATACGCCTGGGAGGAGTGTGGGAGTGAAGCGTTTTGCCCAAGAAAACACCACGAAGGCCGTGGCCGGGGCTTACAATTATGAGACAAGCCTACTTGACCACTGCACTACCGCATCTCCCTTCACATTGTTTTTTTTTCTCCCAAAACATTGTTTTCTTAATGGTCTATTATTTATGCCCAAAAATATTTAAGTCCCAAATAGAAACACCACTCTGGAAGCACATTGTAGGAGACAGGACAGGTCTGAGTGACGTACACTGTAGTAATCACTTGCTAATTATACAACAAAACTATTAACAATAGCATACAGGTGAATGCCTTTGGTGTAAAATAACTTGATATTAATCTTGTGGAAATGTTTCAGCTTTGTGACAAGAGTCCTATCTATCCTGCTCACACAGCAAGGGAAGTACTCTCCAAGGTGCTACTGAGCAAAGACAAATGTTTGTAATATTTCTGCTATTCAGTTGCAATGCAATAAAACTGAAAAAAATAAATAAATAAATAAAATTCCGGTAACATTTTGAGAATATTTTGCACTCGTAAGAGTAAACTGTTGGAGAGTTTCTTTCCATGCTGTCTAAGCAGGCAGTTTTAGTAAGTGCTCATTAAGGCTCCCTGAGCATCCACAGTTTAATGGCGCATTTGTGCGCTCCGACCTGAGGAAATCATAAAAAGGTTAGTGCTCTCAGTAATACCATTAATTTCTTTGTTTCGTGTTTGGAATTTTCTCCTATCCCACCTGGAGACGACGGCTGTTTTTACTTTTTCAGCTAACAGTCGACTACATTGCTGAGGGCACAGTGACATCAAATTGCTGAGAGGAAGTCGACATGCCATTCCTGACCCCAGTATCCCCAGACTCATGTCTTTCAGTAAATGTACAGAATTTCATTTGAATTCATAACTGCTGCTCACTTCAGCAACTTTTTGCTGTCCATGGTAAGAAGTGCGGACTAGTGCATAAATGAAAAAAAAATCCATATTTTCATAACTGAGAGGCAGTTGCACTGTGAGGTATGTACGTATAACCCAGAATCAGAAAAGCTTGGGATGGTGTGTTAAAATGAAAATAAGACTGAAAGCACTGATTTGTAAATTATGTTTGACCTGTATTACATCTAAAAGATTACAACGGCACATTATTTGATGTTCTGCCGCTTGAATTATTGATTTTTCAAAATGAATGCTTATTTCAGTTTCGATTCTGGAAAAATATTTCAAAATAAGTTGGGACAGTAAAGTATAGGCGTTTCTTTAACAACACTTAACAAACATTCAGGGATTGAAAATGGCAAGTTGATTAAATGTTTCTCAGAGCTTCCATTAGCATTTTTCCCTCAGCGGTCCTAAACCCATGGACACTTTTGTGTGGGGGTCCCAATTAAGATCTTGAGGGTTCAATCATTTCACATAGAAATATAGCCTAGGAATATCAGGGGCAAAGCTGGTAATCTATTTGGCTCTAGTCTGGTCTGTCGCACCAGCAGGACAAGCGTCCCGGGGATGTTTACACTCCAACAATCACAACTTTTGGCCAAATGTTTCATTTATGTTTCTTTTTCACCTTGCTGTTGTAATTGTGGTGTTCAAACTCGATGAAATCAGAAAATGAAACAAGCAATGGAAAACAGACTACTTTTTATTCTTTTGACAATGACGGTGATAACAGGCGCTTTAATTCAAAGATCTGTTTAGGAGGCATTATCACAGCATCTGCATGTGCGAATCTTAGCTTGAATCTTGAAATTGTTCATCTTACATTTTCAAGAGATGCAAATATTTTTGAGAATCTTCGAGTAGTCAGTGTTATTTGTGCAGTCTTTGCACCTTAGAATATTTCAGCGGTTCAGTCATTTGGATTGATTGTGGTTTCCTATTTTTGAGCTGTTAGTTTTGTTTTGGAGTCATATTTTATTATTTTTTGTTGACAATTGCAAAAGATATGACTTGCCTAAGGTAATAATGTATTTCTTAGTCTTAGTTCAGGAAGTAAGCTAAAACTACAACTTTTTCAACAAAGAAAATGAGGAGCACCAGTGGTTGGAATGAAAACCATTCAGAGGGCTCCCCAAGACTGAGTTTGAGAGCCACTGCTCTAAATTGAACGGAAGAAAATCTTTCATGCAGTTTTTCCCTACTTTAACTCTCGCAAGCCCTGGTTTCAGATGTCTATTTTTCCAGTGCTTTCTATAGACAAGTCTTAAGTTTTGCGGCAGTACGAGGTCTTTGTTGACACATTTTGCATTTCCTGGGGACAAGTCAAGACTGCAGGCAAGCCAGTCCAGCACCCAAACCCTCTTCTTCTGTTGCCATGTCTTTTGTAATCTGTGCAGATTGTCATTGTGCTTCGTCATTAAAATATTCGTGGGTTTCCCCAGAAAAAATTGGCTGCACATGTCGCAAATCTCAGTGTACTTTGCTCATTAACGGTGTCTTATAAGTGAAAGGTATCCTTGCCAAGGACTATGACACTATCCCATATCATGACGATGCGTAACTTTTGGACTTGTCCCTGGTAACAGTCTGGGTGGTCTTTTTCTTCAGAGTCCAGAGTGCATGATGTCTGTTTCTTCCAACTCAGACCTGAGATATTGACTTGGCTAACCATATCTGACATTTTCACAGAGTGATGCTCCATCACATATGCCTCTGAGCTCATAGAAGTTGACGCACTTCTGAACACTGTCAACATAAGGCTCTCTTATTGCACAGTGAAGTTTTTACTGACATTTGTGGATACAACTTTGTATTGTAGAGCTCGATATGTGGGTACACCTCTCAAAGATGAATGATGGTTTTTGATGCAGTGCTGTTGAAGTGATCAGAGGTCATAGGTTATTAAGCTTAGGCTTCTGCCCTTTGCCTTTACGCATATAGTTTCCCTGGATTCTGTGAATATTTCAATTCCGTCATGCACCTTAGAAGGTGAGATATTCACCTTCTATTCTCTGTAGAATGTTTTTTTCTAGACCTCTCTATGATTTTCACGTACATTCATGGACAAATTGGTGATCCTTGGCCCATCTTTGCTCCTGAAGGACTGGATGCGTGTCTGAAAAATGTGTATTTCATATGTACGTTCAGAATTTGTTTTGATATTAACTTTGCACCTCAACATTCATGTAGTAGGTAGCACGTGTATCAGCACTGTATGCACAAAATTACACATACTACAGTATATGGGCACTATCTTAGCATTCTGGTTATCTGCTTTATCCATGGTATAGACTAACCTTCCCCTGCCAAAATGTATCGACACAACTTTACCACCTTATTGATGGCATTTATAAATATTTTTTAAATAATTCTGGTTAATTCAGCTTTTCTGTTCATTTTATAGATTGAATGTTTTGTGTTACATTTTCCCCCAGAGCTACTGCTTCTTCAGATGTCATGAAAACAGCTTATTATCTCTGCACTGGTAGCCTTATAGCATAGCGCAGGGTCCATTGGTGGCATGCAGGTATCATTGGGATACAGTCTGATACTTATTGAGGTTTCAGACTAACTACAAATTTGACATACATATTGTATGCATAGTGAATGTGTCATGGTATTTTGACAAACTCTAAGCCTTTCCTAGATGCTGTTTTAGTATAAAATAATTTCACTCACCAGCTGACATCAGCTGTAGCAAATCGCATCTTTATCAAATTTTTTAGCCTCATTACTAGCCCTCAATTTCTCCCATCCCAACTTTTTTTGGAATATGTCACAGGCCTGAATGACAGGAATGGATGGATATTTACAAATAAAATGAAATTGACCAGACAAAACAATATTTATCTTATCTTCAAGCTGTCTGCAATGAAATACAAGTCAAAACAGATTTAGAAATTGCTTTCTGTTTTATGTGCATTTTCTGTTATGTCCGAACCTTTTGTTTGTGGGAGTTGAAGTAAAATCAGTGTGTGTGAGTGTAGGCAAGACTGTGTGCATGTGTGTTTGCGTGCTTGTGTGTGTGTGTGTGTGTGTCCGTGGACGTGCGTGTGTAATTGTTTCTCCCTTCATAATCATAGCCTAATCATTTCCATCTTTTTTTTTTTCCTGGTGTCTAAATCCGCCCTGAGGTATGACGTTATGCAATATAACAGATGCAAAATGCATCTGTTATATTGCATAACCGGCAAAATGATGGAAACATGATATCTTTTTGTCTGTGATTGCTTGCCAAAGGTTTTAATCATCCTGTTCCTGGAACTGTTTACTGACTGAGAGGATGCTTCCTGTAATCAGGGAAAAGCAATAATCCTGAGCATGTTATGTAGCTTCCATCTTACAGTAAAGTACAACACAATAATAACGTTAACATTGTTTATTTGTTTCTGCATTTAGTGATCTACCCAATTTTCCATGAATTAACTACAGGGGTCCCACATGTTTAAAACTTCAGGTAACATTTTCACAAAGCATATCAGATGCATGAGTCATCTAAGATCACTTTTCCTGCCTCCGCAACCAAACTTCATCGACTGTGAGCAACATGGCAACCCTGATCTTAGATCAGCACTCTCGTTATGAGTCGCTTTAAGAGCCCTGGCCCTTGTATCTTTTAATATACTCAGCAACAAAAGTTTCTGTGACACCATTTATGTGTATGTTATAAATGACACGCAAAGATCTCAATGCAATCAATATGTTTATTTAACAGGAGAAACACTGACTTTTCAGTGCCAACGTCACTCAAAACGAAAAATGTCATTTTCATGCGTCATGAAGCACTTGTCTGACGTCTAACCAATTGTGACCTTCACACTTCAATACCGGGTGTGACTTCCTCGTGCCATGATGCAAGCAACGCATCTCCAGCGCATGGACCGAATCAGATGTGCCAGAAATTGCTGTGGGATGTCATTCCAAATCTGACGTAGACGTTGTCGCAATTCCTGGAGTGTAGCTGGCGGGTTATCCAACCGCCGCAAACGTCGATCCATCTCGTCCCAAAGATGCTCGATTGGGGACATGTCTGGGGATCTGGCTGGCCATGGCAGGACATTGACATGTTGTTGAATCAGATACTGCTGTACAATCCTTGCAACGTGTGGTCTGGCGTTATCATGTTGCAGCGTTATTCCGGGACCATGTTGCATCAAAAACGGTACCACCAATGGCCGTAGCACTTCATCGCGATATCTTTGACCTGTCAGATTTCCATCAATAACAAGCAAATCTGTTCTGTTTCTAGCCGTGATCCCTCCCCAAATCATGACACTACCACCTCCAAAACGATCAAATTCCTGAACACAGTTGTTGGCATAACGTTCTCCACGTCGACGGTATACACGTAAACGACCATCACATCGGTTAAGCATGAATCTTGATTCATCAGTGAAGAGTACAAGATCCCACTGACGTTGGATCCACCGTCGATGTTGTTGTGCCCACTGTAGACGCAGTCGTCGGTGTTGTACTGTGAGTATTGGACGTCTTGCTGGCCGACGTGGGACAATGCCAAAATGACGGAGACGGCGACGGATTGTCTGTGCAGACAGTCGCCTCAAACCAGGTATCGTTCTTGCAGTTATGGTTGCAGGTTGGAATCGATTTCGGAGATGGGTTGTTCGAATCCAGTTGTCCTGTCTGGGAGTGGTTACTCGTGGACGGCCGCTGCGAGGACGGTCTCTGACATGTCTTGTCTGCTGATGACGCTGCCATAAGTTCCAAATGGTGTTTCGGTGGACATTCAGGCGCTGAGCAACTTCCCTCTGCGAGGTTCCGGATTCAATCATCCCAATGGCCCTCCACCGATCATTTTCAGACAGTCTTGGCATTTAGAGGGTAGAGTTCCTGATCTGAAATGGCTGTGTTTTCGATAAGTGATGCTTCCGTCGTTCATCAGGCACAATGTGAACATTCCAAAAATTCTCCTCTTTTATTGCCATCCACAAGCATGATTTACGCACATTTTCACGTGCAAAGTCATTTTCTCGCATTTTCATGATTTCCATTTCAATGTTGTGTTTACGTGTACTGTTTCAGTCTGATATCACCATGTATGACAATTTCATAATTGCGTTATGAAAAATAATTAACAATATTGGTGTCACAGAAACTTTTGTTGCTGAGTATATAATTAAATGTTTTAAATTTAAATGCATGTGGTGAAATTTACTGATATCAAGCAATATGCCTAGCAATAAATGAAATGTATTTCAATATCAGGTAAATTGACTGTATTGAAATTTAAGTGCAATGCAAGTAAAAGATGCGTAATTATATCTCACCATAATGCATTGTCATGTAATGACAGGAACCATAAACTGCATAAAAAGATGGACGAAGCAACCGTGACGTCACCCATTGGTTTCAGCATACCATTTAGGAAGCCTCGATTATGGCAATTTGAACAGCGCAATTTTGTCATTTTGAAACCGGATGCGATTGCTATTGGATGAGAGCATGAATTGAATATTACGGGAGGAGCAAGGGGTTGATTTACGGGTGAATCTGACCATATCTGACGAGGACCAGAGGATAGCCACGCCCCTAAAGCATATTCTGGTTTTATCCTTTATTCTAGTCTATTTGGGACAATAACTCACAAAAATGAACATGATGATGTGTCGTAGGGGACTTGAAACTTATGATAGATACCATTAAATAATTTGGAAAATTATTCTTGAAAAAATAAATCAGGTGGGAAAGAAGGGTAATTTTCTCATAGACTTCTATAGCATTGAACTCCTTTCTGCAATCACTGACATCGCCATCTGCTGGCCATTAAACAGAATGCAATTTTTAGAGATTTCTGCATTGGCCTCACTTTTCAGACCTGCGTGCTGCATCCATCTTTTTATAAAGTCTATGACAGGAACAGCAATGAAGCGTGATGTAATAGAATTAAATGAAATACTATGTCATGGAAATGTGGTGAAAAGTGATGGAATGAAAAATAATGCATTGAAATGAACTGTGATGTGCACAGCGAGCAGCAGATCCTCTCGAGTCTGCAGTCGGACCCACGCAGTCATGACACCGCAGACTCATCCACCGTTATTGAATTCCAAACAGCCAGGTAAAACCCCCCATTAGCAATTAAGAGGGCATATGCCCGAACTGGAACAGTTCCACCCGTTTACAAAATGCGTTTCTCTACTTCAAGGCCAGATCAGATGGAGAAAACACACAGATACCTCATTCTATGAATCCTCCCTCCTGTTAATAGCCTCTGGAGGGATTTGCTGCAGCGTGGAGCTCAATGGTAAGCATTACAAGCAGGGACAGGCACTTGGCAATATGATAGGAATCTGGTTGTAAATAATACCTGACAATTTGTGATATGCTCTTATCCACATTCAAGGCCTGTTGTGCATCCAAAGGGACCTTCATACCCCAAGGCTAGCAAGTAAGACCACTGAAAATCAACATTTATTTCTGTGGCTGGTATTCCATATTCATTTACCAGAAAAAAACAACCATACTTTTTCACATCAAGGACATCCGATGTACACATACCCAATGGATACACATGCAGAGTCATGTATATATAACTGTTTGTACATAATTACAAACATATCTCTGTGTCCACTGTCAAATATCAATGGTGCAAAAATGGCTGCGAAACTGGACAAATGTACTCAACTGACATAGGCAGACTAGCCCTCCTGTTCTGTTCATTTAGGCTAACACTCATAATGTTCACTTTCTATTTGATTAAAAATCAACAATGATACATATATTATCACCTAATGTTGTATTACATCTTTTTATAAACTTCAGCTCCTGTGAACATTACAAGTTTTGAACTTCTATTTGCCATGTATGTGCTGAAGGCCTAATTTACCTGAGGTCATACAACTCGTTTTTGAGGGAAAAAAACATTATATAGATATTATTTTGACTAAACCAAATACTTAGATGAAACATATTGCAGTATTTATCAGAGAACTTCATTTTAATGTTTACCAAGGAAACTGTTTTGAAGCCATTTCAATTTTCTAAATAGTGGCACAAAATAACATCTTTTGTGTTCCCGGTCAAAACTGACCAGTATGATTTATTTAGTAAAACAAAAGCCCAAATCTACACAGGAAAACTTAACCATGTAATTAAAGTAATGTCTGGACCTTTGACTGAATGTAGACATTAACAACTATTTTCCCATCATCCCTTAAAACAAACAACAGGCAGCACCAAAGTCTTATTCCAGTGTTCCTCAGTGTTGCATCATAATTCATCTTTGCTCTTCACCTCCTGAGCTCTACAACTGTTTTCATTCTTTTTGAAGATCAACAATTACACTACTGATAACAAAAACAAAATCTTCACAATCAGTCAATCATAACAACAACAAAAAAAATCTTCACAATATGTTAGTCACTGGTCAATCACTTACATCACTCATATTTAGTCTTCTCATGAACATGTTGGGCAATGGACTGGGGCTGTTGCATATTCCTGGTAAATGTATACACTGCGTTTGTGGCTCACCAAGCTTGTTTTTCTATCTTGTGGTGCACACAGTTGACGCCTCTTCCTTTTGTGTCCTCCTCCTGTGGTTGGTGTATGTTGGTGCTGATGCTGCATGTCTCTCACCAATGCAGCAGAGGATGGTGTTCAGGGAAGGTGCTGCCACCTTTGCATGAGGGGCTCCACCATGGCCATAAAAATTCTATCGGAGATCGGTTCCCGTGGGGGTTGCCATGGAAGCTGTGTGTGTGTGTGTGTCAGCTCAAAGACACCTGCATGTTGGAGTGTGGGAATGTGCTTGAACTCAATTTTATAGACTAATTGTGGTCTTACCCATTCATTTCTAATGACCGGTCATTTTTGACCGGGAACACAACAGGTGTATACAAGTACAATAAAACACACAATATTTAATAAAAATTCTCCAAATTTATTTTATGTGCTCAGATGCCATTTGTGATCAAATTCATGGAACCTCATGACAAACAGATGAAAGTAACTGCATTTTTTTTGGAGAGAAAAGTCAGATTTGAAATCAGAAATCAGTCAGATTTGACCGAACACAACAGGAGGGCGAGAACACTGACAAATTAGATACACATAAGCAGGTGCACCCCGCACTGAGTAATGCGTGTGCCCATGCAGAAACGCACACAAAGGATACACGTGACAGCCCACCAGCCTGTCTGCGCACCGGACTCTTCCGAAGGGTAATGTATAACCCCGCCTCAGAAAAGGTTTGGATTGAGTAAAATGTGCATAAAAACAGAAAGCATTAATTTCTAAATTTCCATTGATTGGTATTTCATTGCAGACTGTATGAAGAAAGAATCTTTAAAGTTTTGTTTGGTCAACTTCATTTTATTTGGAAATACATACCCATTCGTGCAATTCTGGCCTACTGCACACTCAGAAAGAAGTTGGGACGGGAGGAAACCGAGGACTGGCAGCAAGGTAAAAAATGTGGTAATGTTATGGTTTGAGACAGCTGATGTCAGCAGGGGATTGTAATTGTGATTTAATACAGAGGTAACATTCAGAAAAGGCCGAGCCCTTCTGCAGCACCAGTGGGCCTAGGATTGCCAATTTGCCTCCACATGCATGAGAAAGTAATTGAAAGGTTTAAAAACAATGTTCTTCAAAGATGGGAAGGGATTTTGACATTTCGCCCTCAACGGTGGATATCATGCTTTAAAGATTAAAGGAATCGGTAAGAATGTCTGCGCATGAAGGGAAAGGGCGTGAGCCTCAGCCGAGTACCTGTGATCTCCGATCGTTCAGAAAGCGCTGCTTCAAGAATCGTCATTTATAAAAAATGAGATGGAACCACATGGACTCAGGATTGCTTTGACAAACCTTTGTCAAGTACAGCCCCTTTCCAAAAAAGTTGGGGAGCCATGTGTAAAATGTAAATAAAAATATATGAAATGATGTGACGTCACTGGACCTCTGAACAATGTCTTATTAGCTCATTCCTCTCGTTGCTAATTGTGGCCTGCTGATAATTTGATCAATGGCAAACACGTAGGAAAATTTTTAGCCCATACAGCACAAATGCTACAGTATGTGTCGCGGATGAACGAAGTAGATTGAAAAATGGAGATTCGCATCAGCTTTGTTGATTGTGTGACAGTGTTCTACTACTTGTATGCTTGCTAGTTAAGCAATTTATTACTCATTCAGTGCAGTTTTATCAGTGTTAATGACAATCACGGCAATTTAGCTAGCTCTGATCTGGCCAATTAGATGACAGGATGTTTTGTTAGCCAACAAGGAATATGACCAATAATGTGAATTATTATTCCACATGCCTAAACATAACCAACTCAACCAACAAAGGAAAAGGCTATTAGCCAATCAGACGCAGAGTTAGGTGGGTCATTCCAGTGGCAGGAAAAGGGAAAATTATTTGCCACAATAAGCAGTAGAGAGTGGAAAATGAACACTGGAGAGCCTTTTTTTACATTTGTAAGTGCAGCAGAATGACATCTCAGCACAGCGGTAATGCGAGGAAACTGAATAGTGGCACTTGATATGCAATGGCTGCTCTATTGGCACTGCAGGACATGGGAAAATGGTAGAGTTTGGAGGCAGTGTGTGTTTAGGGACTACGCTGATTTAATAGCCCAGGATGATGCCTGGCTTATGAACCGATTCAGATTGCCAAGAGAGACCTTCTTGGAACTCTGTGCTGAACTGGGCACAGATTTAGAGAGGGTTACTGCAAGATTCCACACCTCACCAGTCCTGCGGCAAGTATGAGACGACTTGCACCGCATGTCACCCAGGCACATCGAATTCCCTTATACTGTGGTTGAGCAGACCAGCATCAAATTACAATTTGCAGCCATGAGCTAATAGTCAGCAGCTATACCACTACTCAGTCTGCTCCAGCTGTGTAGCTGCAGCTGAGCAGATGTGGGCTTGGTTAGTACTTGGATGGGAGGCTGCCTGAGAAAACAAAGTTGCTGCTGGAAGAGGTTTTGGTGGGCCAGTAGGTTGCGATTGGCCTCTGGTGGACTAATCCTCAATGCCCCAGTGCAGTGCAGTGATGGGGACACTGTACTGAAGGAGGTGCCATCTTTTGGATGAGACTTTAAATCAAGGTCCTGACTGTCTGTGGTCATTATAGATCCTATGACACTCTTTGACAAAAGTAGGGGGTTCCCTGGTGTCATCGCTAAATTCCCAATCTGGCTTTTTCAACCGGCCACCAAATCATCCCCTGACCTAATTGGCTGTGCAACTTGCCCTCTCCCTCGCAACCCCCCAGTGCTCACTTGAAAAAGAGATTTTACTCTCAATGGGAATTCTCTGGTTTAACAAAAAATGAAAAAAAATACAATTTCGAAATATAATCGGAGCAGTCGATTGCATATTGCTACAAGGGCACCATTGTAAAATTAATATGCGCATGTGAAGGGAAGCATTTTTGCTCCATCAATATCACAGTCATTTGTGATTTTAAAATGTTTTTCACAAATGTTGTGGCAAAATGGCCTAGCGCAACCCATGATTTCTTTATCCTGGGGAGTAGTACAGTAAGGAACAGACTCCAAGCCTGGGCTGTTTGTGAAGGTTGGCTTCTTTGTAAGATACGGCCTTAACAATATGATGCTGATTAGGTTTTTTTGATAGTTTTTTTCTTTGTTTGTTGGTTTTTTTGTCATTGTTTTTGAGTTCAGTGTAGAAGTTTTTCATTGCTCTCTTTTTCTGAAGTTGAGGTCTTAATACTACTTCCATAGCTGCTCTTTTGTTCTCAGTTAAGTTCTAGTTAAGCACTTTTTCCTGGCCTCGACCTCAGAAATCAGCACTTCTTCTGCAATTAAATGTTTCTTTTTCCTTGCTGCAGGTTGTTTAGCCCTTGTTCTTCAGACAGCAAGCTGAGAAGCTGGCGTATTTGTAGTCATTTGCATTTTGTTTGCTGGAGGAGCTTGGGCGAGAATGGTGGCTTGTGTATGCGCACACCATGTCATATTGACTGAGATGTATCTTTGATAGGTACGCAGAACCTGGCGTGAGCACGGACTGATAAATGTGGTGGTGCCTGTGCATATGTACCTTCTAGCTTTTCCAGTAGGCCATCTTTTTGTATGATAGCTTTCCAGTTTATGATTCATGAGGCCCCTGGTGTCTTCAATCCTGAAATGTTAGAGTGTTGTGGAAAGGAAAAGCAACATTTCAAAGTGGTTAATACTGTACTGTCCCAGTTCTTTTGGAAATATGTTGCAAGAATCAAAATGGAAATACATTCATTTTGAAAAATCAATATACTTATTGATGCAGTGAAAGATGAAATAATGTTTCATAATAATTGTTTTCAAAGTAATACAGGTCTAAGATAATTTACAAATCACTGCTTTCAGTTAAAATTTTAACCTTTATACTATCCCAACTTCTTTTATTTTAGTTTGTAAGAAATACATATAATTAGAAAAACACCGATAAGACCACTGAACACTACACAGTAGCAATAATTTTAGCGTTTTTACCTTGCTTTAATGTCTGCATCCTAGTCTTGCCCCCTGAACAACCTTAATCAGTTGTCCTCACTGTCTGCTATATCGGCATTTTCTTTTCCGACGAGGAAAACTGCGGAGTTGCACTTTGTTTTGATGTGGTCCCATGGCGTCCTGAACAGCTGTAGTCTGCAATGCAAAAAAACTGAGAAATACAAATGACGTGACATACTTTTTGCTGATGCAGGTGGGTATGCATGAGTGCTGCTCTCTCACAGGTACAGCGGAGCACAGGTGGGCAGGTATATAGCGCTCACACTGCTGGGCAGAGCAGCATGGGCTCTTCTTTTTGATGAGGGGTTCTCAACCTTTTTATCCACAATGCCCACCCGCAGGCTCAAGGAAAAATTCAAAGGCTTGCACAGAGAAGGCAAGCATCAGATACTGTACATAATAGCTTGTCTATCATTATCCCAATTCTGTCTGTACTCACTCCTTAGCAGTTTATGCAGGCTTATTCCATAAAATCCTGTTAAAAAAAAAAAAAAAACATTACGGTGATATTTAAAAAATTGCCATGAAAATAACACAAGCAAACATATGAGAGTTTGGTATCCATAGAAAGTAAAAGGGTTCATATATTTAATTCAGGTAAATATTAATTCATTACTTTCTATTATTTGTTTTATTGAATGTCCTAATGAGTGGAGCTTTAACCCCAGCTCATTGAGAGCCATTATTAAAGACCTTCGGTGTCTTTGACAGGCATCAGTCCCTAACAACAAGGCCGCCAGTCACTGGCTGTCGTAAATACTTGCATGATGTCATTTGACCTTAGAATGCTTTGCAGTCTTTGATACTAGGATTTACTGGTTCAAAGACCGAATGTCTGGACTAATTTGCTCTAGTTCAGTGGCCCGCTGGTCCCTGCTCTAATCATTCTACAGTGTTGGCTTTTTATTTCAAATCTTTAAAATATGCACCCAGTCTGGATGCAAAACTGTAATCAACATCATCAAGGTACTCATTATGTTTCAAAGTGGCGCCCGGTGGTACCTGAAAAAATCAAGGCTAAAGGCTATTTCTGCCGTCAAATGGATGGCTCCTGTCAACGATTGCTACTCCTCCTTACATTTCAGCCCCTGATGGAATTCTAACTTTGGCTTAAAATCAAATGCATCTGCTTGATTTTCTTTGGAAACTACAGTGACACAGGAACCATAGATAACCTGCTGCAAATGATTTTAGCTTTTCAAAGGCTTGATTTTCATTTACATCAGGTTTGTTAGAGCTGAGACATCTAAAACATGCAGGGCTATGTGTCATCAGGAGCAGGATTCTCTACCCCTGATCTACACCGCTCCTGTGTCATTGTGGTTTCTGATGAAAATCAAACGCATGCATTTGATTTCAAGTAAAGTTAAATTTGAATCTTGGGCTGAAATATGAGGGGGAGTAGTAATTGTTGACCAGACAAACCACTGGGTGTCTCCTTGAGACATATAGACCTCTATAAGCAGGGTTCTCAAACCTGGTTTCAAAATCTGACATTGTAGGTGTTTGGCCACTGCAATGTAGAGAGTTATGTTCTTCAGGCTAGGACACCAGGATTAGCAGCCATGTTTCTGCGGGGTGTCATTGGGTCTCAGTTTATAATTTTATCCAAAGGACAGCACTTGGTGCAACACTGTGCCCCAATCCAATGAGGGGGTGTTGATTTTCACTGAACCACAGCCTTTTAAGATCATTAAAATGTGTGTTTAATCATGCACAAAGACATATGTGCACATGCGCATGTGCGCGCACACACACACACACACACACACACGCACACACACACAAAAACCTAAAAACTCACGAGAGACTCCTTTTTAAAAAACAAAAAACTGAAAAGTTTTTTTTCGTATTTATTTAAAGACATCCTTATTATTTAATAACTAGATCTTTTTACAATTGTCGCAAGCTTCCATTTATGGCCTATCCTAACTGTACAAGTGGTAAGTTTAGTTGAATGCACTCCGCAGCCTACCGCAGGGAAACGCGCCGCAGTGTGCAGTACTGGTACGAAAAGGCTGTATCCGTAAAGCAGGAGCTGTCCAAACCGATTAGAGTAAGGTATTTGTGCTTCTCTCCCGGGTACTTATGCGTTTCGAGCAGCCTATCTCCCTGAAATTTCCTGGTATTTCTCTGAGCTTTTGTCATCAAACACCTTACTGCACCTGACCACCAATGGATACTGCCTGGGGAGAGGAAAGTATGAAAATATATAATTAATCCGCGCATCACCTGTGCTGCCGCCTCCTGGACAGACGCGTCTCTAGTGCGGAGGCTTTGGTAAAAGCGAACGTGCTGCTTATGAGGTTCTCAAAACAAGAAAGCTGCTAGCAGAACGGGATGGCTCGGAGAGTACCGACACTCAGCGCGATCCTGCTGCTCGTGGTCCTCTTTGCAGGGAACGAAGCTGCTGGAGGAAGTGGGAGAGCCGGGATGCAAGCCGAAAAGGCGGGCAAGGAAAACAACGCGGAGAGTCCATGTGAGGTTAAAACGGTAACCGTGTCCACCCTCCCCGTACTACGGGAGAATGAGTTCAGTTTCACCGGCGGAGGTTCGGGTAGTGTGGCCGGTGTCGGAGGAGGGGAATCCCGGCTGCTGCTCCTCGTCAGGACAGATCTACCAGGAAGAATATCCGTGTTGGATGATCTTGACAACACTGCTCTACCGTACTTTACTCTAGGTAAGCCTAACTATTAACTACTTGGGTTATTCACGACCTGCCACCTTCCACGGAGCCCTAATGTACCAGGATGTTAAACGTACTGAGTTCACCGATTGGTTGAAAAAAATTGCTCCTGGATGGATTTTTTTTCCCAGGTAGTGTATTCATAAAATTGTAAGATGTTAGTACCCAGGAATTAAATAGTTTTCGGTTGTCTGCTTTCCCACCTTTTCACAATACATTTGTGGGACAGAATGAGGGTTTCCTAGATTACATCAAATGAGCTGGCCTCCCAACACTGGTCATTTGACGTTTGCCTCTGTAGTCACACTGCTTTCTGAGAATGGTGTTCTAGGCTATACTGTGTGCGTAGCATCACATACCATACTTTTCGTCAACTGCAGGATGACAGGGTAATACTACCATTAATTCTATATTAGAGCACCTTAACTGGATCGTATGATCGCGCGTAAATTCATTTTGTGCGTTATTTGTCACGATTTCTTTGTTTTATTCAGTCACTCCAACGAGCGAAATTAAAAGTCAAGGGCAGATGGGCTGTAACATTCCAACTGCGCGGAAGTGTATGGAGAATGAATGCTGTTGGTGTTCCGTGTAGCCTACCGCGCTTATACCGTTGAGGAGGTTGGAATTTTTTTTTCAAACATGTTTGGTCACTCGGTTGGTCATGAACGGCGTTTGGCGAAAAGCACCAACGTGCGCAGCGTTCATAGTTTGTTTTGGTCGGAACTTTGATTCATGAGACTGCATCGGTCACAGTGCTCGGAGAGTGTCCATTTATCGAATGCTCTGTGCTGTCAAAGCCAACGGCGATCATGAGCAAATGGATAACTTCGGATCTGTATTTGCTGAAACTTTACCCGGAAGCTGTTTTTCTGTCCTGTTCCGTGAAAGATAACGAAGAACCTCTTATTATTACTTTTGTTTTTTTGCTTCGGGCAATGGGAGCAAATGCCCAGCTTCGAATTACGGTGCGCAAATCGGCTTGTAAGTGACATGATCGCACGCATTGTTCCATAGGCTATGCCCAGGAGACTCCCCCCCACCACCACCATCATTCGTCAGCAGCTCGCCGGTGCACTGCGTACGATTGTGATCTCTGTGGGTAATGATCTGCCCTTCAAACTTTACATTATTTGGTCACGCGTTTTCTTTTCTCTCTTTTTTTTTGGCAGTATACTTTATCAATCGCTTTGCGGAATTCCGCTGGAGTTGTGCGTCATTTCTCTTTGTATTCGGCGGACATCATGACTAATCTTCTGTGTGGGTTTTCTAATTTATCCAGCGGCGACTTTGGGTGCATCTCAAATCAATAATCATGTGACTCAGGTAGAAAACTGTATGTGAAAATGTCAATTTTCGTGAAAATGTATAAACAGCTGACTCTTGAAGACAGGCAACACTGCTGAGTCGCGCTGGATACACCGCACGTTGGTAAATCACATATTGGTTGTCAATCACAAACTCTGGTTTGAATGCAGAATATATTTCCTCCATTCAGTCTCAGACTGGTCCGCACATACACATGTATTTTTAAAGACTGCTTTCTCCATTCGTTTACCAAATAATCTCCGTCCACACGGAGACGCGGAGACAGTTTCAGCGCTGTCAAGCGCATGGTAAATCAACAAGCATCGATAACATTATTAAATACATGACATGTAGGCCAATCACAAGTCCTAAAACCCCGCTACAAGGCGCGCACATTCTGATATTACAAGCCACAACCTCTGTTTTCCCTGTCCAAAAGTAAATATTGAAACCAGAGTTTAAAGAAATCTTCATCCAGTTCCTTTAAAGGTCCCTCTTCAGAAATCTAAAACGCAGTTTGCGTAATGACGAAAGGGAACGCATTGAAAATTCTACATTTTCGAAAATACCTAAGTACGTGCCTGCATGGCCTTACTCGATTTTAAACTATTTCCCACTCATGCAATTGCGCATTTTCTTAAATTTAACCACTTATTCGCGTGCTGGACCACAGTGGTCTGAATGTGGTATGCCTGTTCACTCAAGTCTCGCATTTTTGCAATACATATAAGTAAAAAAAAAAAAAAACGCTTTAATTAGATATGTTAGAATGGGGTGGAAGTGAAGCATAGTGATGGTGGAGTGGGGCTTATAATTCCTCATTTGTAGGCTTAATTCCCAGGTGGGGCTCTTCAGTTGTACCCTTGAGTAAGGCACTGAGCTTAAATTACCTTCACTAACTTGCATATCTGGCTGAATAGACTGAGTATATGTGAAAGAATACTCGCCACTCCGGATAAAATAGCCAGCTTGATGCCTTTAAGGTATGAGATGAAATGCATACAATGCCAGCATATTTTGATACTGCCACCAAAAGGAGTGCTTATAAATTTTGGCATATTGCCTCCAACTGGGTGAAATTCCAGGATGCAATTTTGAGCGTCTTTGTGTCAGAGAGAAGCAATAATTAAACAAGATATTTCTTTCCTGACATGCGGAAAATTCAGTCCACATTCTCTTTTGTGTATACCCCATTAGCTTATCATATAACAAAGAATGGAGCAAGTATAATGAAAAAAGTAGATTCGTTTCATTTGGAGAATCGCTCACCCTTTTGCATTTGCAATAGATCTCAATGAAACCATGGCGTGTGGAACACATGATTGTGAGCTGAAGATGTTCCTCTCCTTTTCCGCGCCTGTCAGTCCTGCTGAATTGCTGCCTGTTCTCACAGAATCCCAGTGTCAGGATAAATGAAACAACCCCGTTTTTTCCAGAGCCAGATTTAGAATACATTGAATCTGCCACCTGTTCGATTACCTGTCTACAGAATGCCTGAGCAATTTCCATTGAGCTGCCTTTTTAATGCTAATACAGAAAAGTTGTTCAGCATTATAGATTCTTGAGGGCTGCTTTTTTGCTATTTTGAAATCACATTAAGCTAAGCTTTGTGATTCATTGGCTTTTTGGCTCATTTGTTTCTAAACAAAAGGGCAATTTAAGGCATTTTCATCCACCATTATCCAAACCCCTTTATTGCTGGTCAGGAGCTTGAACACACTTAATATGTACTCCACACAGAATGGCCCAGGCTGAAATTTAAACCTATGACCTTCTTGTTATGAGAGAATGATGGCGTGTATAGAACCCCCCCATTTTAATGTTATGAACAATTAATATTCACAGTTTGAAGTCAAGGACGGGGTATTTCCATTAACGTGTGCATCATGAATTATGCCTTTAAACATCTATTTATATACTGTCAGAAATGACTACAAGCACTGATTATTGTAATCATAGCAGTGGAATATGTATTTTTTTCCTAAATACTCCTGCCAACCAGTTCTTTTAAACTTTTCAATGCCTGACATGGACACTCAAAGGGGGACTGCCTGGTCAGTCATGTATCACTGTATCGTGTCAAAATGCACTTAAAAGTATAAAAAAAGCCATTGGTTGTGCTGCTGTTGATAGCATTAGAAAGACTATTGAGCACCTGATATTGACCTGATATTGGTATTGCGGTTTGATCCAGCTGCAAGTGTTCATAATCAATTAAGCAACTTTTTTCTCAGCTCTCTTGTCCTTTATTTATTTTTTTTATTGCAGAGCCTATTATTGTGACCTTGCATTATTTTTTTAATGGTATGCTCTCAGCTTCGTTTAAAAACCTGACATGACCTCCTCATCTCATCCTGCTGTTTTCATATTAAAACGCTACTTATTTTGAGCATTAATGTCCCCTCCAGTGCCCTACTTCTGTCGTAGTCTGTTTCAATTTGCATGGCACAGAATCAGGACTGCCTTAGGGCTCAAAATCTATTGGTGAGCATGACTAATCCCGTCCGAATTTTCTCAATATTGTTTCCTCAAAATTTCTGAAAGGGGTCTGTTGAGGTCAGCTCACTTAGAATCACCAGTTAGCATCTCGTAGCATCTGTCATTCCATCATTTACAGAGAGTTACAGTTAAATCCTGTTCCTCCTGAGGGAGGTTCCATTCATGTTAGCGATTATAACAGCGGAGCAAAATCCCACCCATACTCCTCACGACATCCAACACTGAAGAAGGTTAAATATCCTGATATCCTGTGCTCCAGACTGCATCCTCTATCTGCAGTCACCAAAGACGCTTGGATTTCATATCTCGAGGGAGGCAACACAGATCTGGGACAAGGGTAAATATGGGGACAAGGGTGTGTGCTTGTGTGTGTGGTGTGCACACACAGAGAGTGTGTGTCGCATCGACCAGACTATAAGAACTCCCAAAGAGAGTCAAGTCTCTTGTGATCTATGTCGGGCTGAGCTAAATGCTAAATGGATTTCGCTGGCATGCAAATCCTTTTTCATGCTCTCTCAACAAACCTCATTTGGTCATGGTGAAATGAAGAAAAAATATTGTGAGAAAGTCAAAAAGTGATGCCTCATCAAATGTGCTTTTTCAACTGGACAGAGTACTGTTGTTAGGATAAGCTGAGGCCAGTTTGTTTTATGAGCTATTTTTGGTTGCTTATAGTTTCAAACGGTTAATTATAGTCACCCAGTAAATAAAAGTGCTGCAAAACATTTCAGAACATGGCAATAACATTATTATTCATTTTTATAGTTTCCAAATGCTGAAGTGCATTTTCCCAGGCAGGTGTGAACATAAATTCTTTGAGGTTTTCCGGAAGCCTCGCATAAAAAGGCAGAAGCAACATCTTGCTTACAAGCAAGCCTCCGATCAAGGGAGCTAATAGGTGAAATTTGCAGCTTCTAAAAATAATCTTCTTTTGACAGCGTTAGAAGGAATGAGTTATTGAGCCACGAGTGTGAGTTAGTGAGTGTTAAGTGAGTTTAGAATGAATGAGTGTGGGTGCTGTTATTGAAGTTGTCCTATAATCCAATTTTTCATGCAATGCATTTCTGAAACTGCAATGTTTCGGTCAGTGAAAGAAATGTAGCATATTTTCACCAGTAGAGGGTAATGTGGAGAGCTGTACGGCCTCAGTTGTTGGACAGGGCTTGGCTTGTCCTTAGCCCTTTTTGCAATTACTTTCCCCCCATGTCAGCATTTTACTGCGAAGTCTCGCTTTCTGAGTCCCTATCTGCTGACTGTGACACGGCTGGAGACAGAATAAGAAGAAAATATGTGGAAAAAGCCAAAAGTGTTTGGGTTTACGGCACGGCGTAGGAAGAGTTCACAAGGCTAGCACAAAGGTGACAGGGGTCAGTGGCCGCAGTTTTGGGAAGAGAGGGCAGCCCTTCTCAAAGCAATGTTTCTCGGAACCAATAGCCAGGGATAAGATAGCTGGTCATTCCAGTTGACTCCCTCTGGCCTTGGTTCGGCGTAGGAAAGAGTTGTCACGCCTTAAGGGTAATTACAAGTCAACTGATGTCCCTTTACGATATAAAAGGCCCAGCTAAAATACACTGTTTTGTTCAATATAGACTTAATATTGAATTACTGGCAGACCGTTTACACTTATTTGAAAATCATGCACTTCTGGGCAGAGCTGAACACATCCAAAAGGCAGACACACAACCCTGTATTCCGACTTCCCTACTGCAAGTGAACACTTGGCAAAAATGCAGCATTGATCAAGTGCACAAAAATAAGTACTTTATCTCTAATGGTAAATCTAGGACCTTAACATCCTAGCTTATTAATTGTTTGATTCTCTGTGGTACGCTGTTGCCATTGTGTAGCTTCCATGTTTGACAGGCTCACTGGAGACTAGTCATTCTTTACCCAATACAATTGAAAACACCCCCCCACCGCATCCTATCTCCTTGTACAGAAGATACTGACCTTTCACGTATTGCACAGCTTTCGCTTCAGCCTCTGTAGGAATATGCTGTTTAAATGAACAAATAAAATGAGTTGGCCTTTTGGAATAATCAGTGTCAGGCCTCTAACTAATTGTTAATCTGGATTTGGACAAGCTCGGATGGAGATGTGCAGTTCTGTTACAGGAGGTGGAGTGGGTGGGTTTTCATGGTGGGGTATTCACCGTGGGTTCTCTTTGATTTTGAACTCAGTGTGAATAAGCATGTATCTGTGAGTGTGTGTGTGTGTGTGCGCGCGCGTGCGAGTGAGTGAGCCCGTACTCATGCAAATTGTGTATGTGTGTGAGCATATGTGCCCATGTGCATAAGAGCTGGTTTTCTGTTTGAGAAATGGAGTTTGGAATCTCCAATTTCGATCTTTCATTGTTGTCATCACTATAATTATCATTATAACTGTCACCAATCATACCAAAGTAAGAAACATCATTATCATGAATATGTTGCATCATTAGCAAGATTACCATCATCGTTAATCGAACAGTCAATGAGTAATCAGCGCTACCCATTTGTTTTGAGCTTTGTGCACAGATAAATGCATATTCTTTGGTGTGTACAGTATGGTTCGTGCAGTAGTTCTTCCTTTGACATGGTTTTTTCCTGCATGAATTCTGTCAATATCTGATGAGGGTTGCCTTGCACACTTAAAGAGGGTTGACTTTACCTGGATTTCAGGCTCATAAGCACATGGGATAGGATTAGGTAATCAGGGTTGCTTCATAAGCATTTTGCATAGAATGGGATTGATCAAGTACATCTTTCCATTTTGTTCAGTTTGTGGACTATTAATTTTTAGCTGAGTTTTAGCACATTTTTTTATTGAGCTTGGTTCATGAATCCCTGATTCTGTGTCACGTGAACATTCCTGAAAAAAAATTGCTTGGATAAATCGAGCGTCTTTGTCGCGTTGAAGTCGCCGCACACTTCCTATGTGTTTGCTGATTTGTTTTGGCTTCCACTACCTTTGCACACGTGATGTAAAGCACCCTGTTTTCATTTTTCGTGAGCCTGGTTCCTCCAGCAGCGACTTGAGTGTGCACGCCTCTCGGAGAGAATGATTAGCTCCCGAGCTCTTTCCATTGTGTGGTAGGCATCACATTTTTCTCATTTCAGGCCTGAGGAGATTAGATTGCTGATGTATACCCACACCCGGCATCGCCGCGACACGGAGCCGGGTGTCAGGTGATTGAGTTTAAACGAAGGCGAGCTCATTTACATCAATCTGGAAAGTGCTTCGCTGTTTCCTAGGATGTAGCTCAATCTGAAGTGAGTTCACTGAGAGGAGAGTGTCATAGTCATGTGGAGGCGGCATACGGAGTGGTAAAAATGCGATGGCTCCAATCACAGCGCAAGTAAGACATTGAGAATCTAATGATGACCTGAAGCTCGGATCTGATATCTGAGCTGGCTGCTGGAGACTGCCACCTCAGCAGGAGTCTCCCTCTTCGTCTGCCGTGATAAGCGAAGTTCAGCCTTCACCACAATATCAGCCGACTCTGACAGCCGACTCGAGAAGTTTTGTTGTTGTTTGACTAAGCATTTGAACTGGCAAAGGTGCGTAAACCAAGTGAGTTTGAAGCAGGCATGATTGTTAGAGCCAATTGTGGTCATTCCAGCATTTTGGAAACTGTTGCTGCCTTTGCTTTTTTTCACTCCAGGATCTTGAGCGTTTACAGAGAATGATAGAATTAAAAAAAAAAAACCATATTGCTAATGAGAGGTGATCTGGAGACTGGGTTGTATTGGTGAATCCAATAGAGCAGGGGCTGCCCTGAAGGAGCTGTTTTGAAGAAGTCAATGAGTTTGAAATTATTAATGTCAACTTGAGTTTACCGCTAGTGTTTGTTGTGTGACGTTCTAGGTTCTACTTCTTTTCCCCTTTTCTTTTAATTACACCAACTTATATGCTCTTATTATGTCATGTCATTTTTATATGATAATAAAAATCAATCACAAAAAAAAGAACAGGGCCTCGCTGCGTGAAACGTTCATGTTCTCCTCTTGTCCGCATGTATGTCTTCCAGTTAAATCAGTTTCTCTCCCTCTCAGAAAAACATGCTCCATAGGAACACTCCTCCGAGTGCCTCCGATGAAAGCTCTGGTTTTAAAACTAGACTTTGTCACCAGGGGCTGCACTGTGGCTGCCCATTGCTCCTAATTAACTGGGATGGGTCAAATGCAGAGGGAAAATTATCCCTAAATGTTCAATAAACTCTATCTTTTCTAATATAGGCCGTGTTGAACCTTAATTTGTGTGGTAATCAGCTTCAATTTATTGGTTTGGAAAAGAAAGGTGGAAAGAATTTGGAATTGGAATGGGAAGAAAGGTTATGCGATCACCAAAACTGGCGTGAATAATCACAATTTGAAAGGTAACATAAACTTGGACTGTCCATATTAACTTGCTTTAATTGATAGAACTCTCTGGCCTGGTGTCAATGATGTCATGATGTAGACAACGTGGTGAGAAGCATTTGAAAGCCAAGTCATGCCTAAGTGTCATTAGTGGCCTGTTTCAACTGGGTATTTTAAACAATATCATTCACTATGTCTCCAAGCACGTCATATCTTGCTAGTTCCCCAGCCAACTGAGTGACTTAAATTTTCTCAAGAGGCCCTGCATAATCTGCAAATTTAAATCTAATGAAGTGTGGTTGAATAGCAGTTTTGCAGCTGGAAGGCATGGGTTAAAAAAATATCAGGAACTGGGATGCTATCAAGTCAAGAAGGACCAGGGGAATCCGTTCCACAGAGAATTTGGGTAATTCTGGAGGTCAAAAGGAGTTCTAAATGGAAATATGCGTGAAATGAAGTGGTCTCTGAGGTTATATTCACTGATTTTCTTCCATATTCATTTTTCACACCTACTTATTCATTCTGCATTCTGTAGATGATTAATTCACACAGGAGCTGCTCCATGGGCGGTCTCTAATTCCTCAGGAGGGGTAGGAATGTGAATGGCACTACATAGCACATACAGCTCTTATCACACCAAGGTGGGTTTTTAATTTCAGGAAGTCTTGAGGCTTGCTTATTCTGTCTCATTACAACAGAGTGCTTTCGCTGGGGGAATTCTGGCCTGGCAATCAGAAAATTGCTTTCTGTTCTAACTTAGAGAGTCTTTTGTTAAGTTGATTCTTGTCTGCCTGCTCAAAGAACATGCACTTAGACCCGAGTGAATGTGACTTGGTGCAGCATGTTGCTAAAATGTGCTGCGTTGAATTGAACAGAAATTCGTCTTTTCATCCATTATCTTGCCCACTTATAGTTGATCAGGTGTAGGAGACAGCTTGAAGCGTATCCCAGGACCAATCAGGGGGAGGCAGGAATACCACCAGGACAGTTCACCAATCCATTCCTGGGATCACTCATCATCAGGGGAATTGTGTCTCCAGTTAGCATAACATTCAAGCTCCTAAAGGCAGTTAAATGGAGCCCACTGACTTAGCATTTACAATACACACAGAATTTAATGATGTAATGCATTCATATCTAGATTTAAAAAAAAATCATCTTAGGAAACTGGATAACCATTTTACCCAACTATATAAACTGTCCTTGTTCATCAATTTATGGCTAGATATACCCAGCATCTATGTGAATATATATTTTTTAATTTTTGTTGTTTATTTCATTATCCAATTCATTGTTTTTCATGTGGTTCCTTGCCTGTTTTAGCTTTGTGTGGTGCACCATAAACTCATCTAACATAATTCAGTTTATTTTTTACCTGGAAAAACTTGTCCTGGAAATTGAGGATAATTTGATTGCAGAAAAGCTTATTCCCAGCAGGTTGAATTGAGGCTTATATCCAACACTTTACATGGCCCCAAGATGCCTGTGTATTCATGTGTGCATGATGGACCAAGGGAGACCTCCATTATTGTGATCATGCAGAAGCATGGAAATTACCTGACCTGAAGCCTCCCAAAATGCATCTCTCCGGTCCATCTTGTGCTCCAGGGGCTTAGTTCTCTCTCAAGCAACCTCATGATCTTTCAATTCGAAGCCGAAGCCCATTTCTCTGATGATTATTCCTGACTGGGTTTCGTTTGCTCACTGATATTTCAGGCTTTGAAGATGACCTCAGGGCATGCCCTGCTAGCCTTTGAACATCATCTGAGTTCCCCTGCCTTTATATGTGAACCCCACTATCATATTTACAGGATTTCTTATGCAGTTTTAAGTGTCTCATTTTCATTTTTCTCTCATATATTTTTCTATGATCAAAGTTTATATTGAGTAGAGCCTTTGACAGAGATGCCAGGGCTTACGTCTTGGGCGCGAGTTTCTCCTTTTAGTGGCATTCACGTTTCTGTGCCATAGTAAGCAATTATTACATCAAAGCGCACTGAAGAATTTCACTCGCGGAATTTAAGTCATTGTGCATCAAGTTAATCATTTTCACGTGCATTACGGTGGATTTCCCCACTAATGACACGGAAATCGATTATGACTTGGGAATTCTCTTCTTGTCTTTACAGAGGGATTGAAAGCAATGGAATTGCATAAAGGTCAAATGGTCTTGTTTCATTAAAATAATTTAAACGATCATGAAACACATGCATTGTTTCCAATCCCTGAGTAAAGAGAAGCACGAGACGTCCGGAGTCATAACCGCTTTCCATGTTACTTGTGGTGAGGTCCACCTTTACGCAAGTGAAACGGAAATGTCAATGCACAAGGATTTTAATTCCGCATGACAATCTCATTAAGCATTCAATGAATAATTATGGACTTTGGTGAATAAGCCTAAAAAATGTGTAAGACCTACGACAAATGTGTGAGACTTGGCATCTCTGCTGTAAAGTGACCTCAGGGCATGCCCAATTGGCCTTTGCTTCTTTTAACATAATCTGAGTTCCCCTGTTTTTTTTATGTGAACCCCTTTATCAAATCTGTAGGATTTCATATGCAGTTTTCAGTAACACATTCATTTTCTTGTCATATTTGGTTCTATTATCAAAGTAAATATTGACAAAAGGCAGTGGCAGCTCTGAAAGAGGTCACAATTTGTACTGCTTGCATATGAAAATGGCTGGCATTGACACTTTAACTTAAAATGACAGCTTAACTCCCAAATTTTCTTTGGGGAACATGCCGGTGTTCTGGTTTTCCAACAAGATCTGGCGCCTTTTGCCTTTGAAATGAAATATTAACTTCACTGCTGTATCATCTATGAAGCTATAAGTGCTAATGACAGGCATATATGGAAAGGTACAGCAGCAGTTAACCTGACAAGCGTGCCAGCTGTCATTACTTGCTGAAGGGATTTTGAAAGGCTTCATTGTGAAATTGACTTAATCCTCATCTTCTCCTGTTTGAGTTTGGGAAATTATTTGTATTTTTAGATTCTCAAGGACAAGTGCACAATGAAGGAGCTTCGGATGGGGGTAGGTGTATCGCGAAAGCATTCGAGGACAAGGAAAGTGTCAATCATTAAAGTTCTTGGGTAGACTGGCTTATCTGGTGTAGCAGGACTTCATTAGTAATCTGGGAGCAATTATGGTGGGAATGTCTCTTTTTGCAGGAAGATTAATGATGCTTTGTAAACCTGTGATCTTGTTCTTTTGACAAAAAGCAGGATTGAAATTGATTACAGAGCGAATAATTATGTTGAACATTAGTACACCCCGCATAAACTCACGCGCAAACACAAGTAGTGGTTGGTTTAGGATTGTATTCATTGGCTGTCAGCCAAAATAGCTTTGTCCACAGTGATTATGGTATTGATAGCTCCTTTCCTGAAAATACTTCAATCAGAATGTGTTTATTTTTAAATAGTATTCTCCACCGCCAGGTACCTAGGTTTTGATTGTTGATTGTCGGTGGAACAACAGAGTCTTAACAGATACAATCTAAGAAAGGGGCAGAACAGCCATAGAGCGCTGCCTGCTCTATGTCACTTTATACCCAACAGCAATTGCGACCAACCCTGTTAGTGGAGATTGTAAAGACACGCCTCCTGCCATCCAGCTCACCGGTCTACTAATCCTGAATCGCACGTGTCTCTATCCAATGATCACCTACAGCTGTTTTCTACTCCTACCGAGTGGTAGGGTAGTATATATAGGGCCTAGTACTCATTCTACATTGTGAAGTCTTGTGGTGCCATGCTGTGACAGTGTTGCAAGTCTTAAATATAGACACATCTGTATTCGTGTGTACTCAATCTAAACTAAGTGCTGTTATTATTGCACAGTACTTTCTAGCATTTAAAGGGAACATCGCTTCCCATTTTGTTTGCGTCATGCGTAGTTACAAAAGTGCTAGTATTCCCCTCTGTATATATCTATCTTTAGGACCTCCTGTTTTTGTTTTGTCCAGTACGTTTGCGCCCGCTGCTCTGTGACGGGGCATAATACAAATACCAAATCCATCCATACACCTGAGTCCAGTCCTCAACTTCCTGTCCGCTGTGCACTGCAGTGTACACAAGAAATGAAACCCTTACAGAGATAAACCACATGGGTTTTCATTTCAACTTTGAACCGGCTCTCCTGACACTACTAATTGGAGATATTTAGCCAATTTCTTCTAAATAATTAGCAGCAGTTAATGCCACTGTAGATAACCCCTGGACATCCAGCCAGGAGAGTTATGTTTTAAGTATTTGGCTCTCATATATCTAAGAAAGTTTTATCTAAATTCACACGGTTCACATTCAGAAGCCTCTGCTCTCAGCTTCTCTGTTTAGCCTTATGAAGTATTTGCTTTGATAGCTCTCCATTAATGCAAAACTGTTACCTAAAAGCCCCAAATACAGAGATCTGTGAACTCCTACTGGTTTAGAATCACTTCAGCTTAAGATACATTTACCACTTCTCCAGCTGGTTTTAACTTGATGAGCGACTGTTTCATGAGTGAGCATCCTAGAGTTTGCTTGTTGACCATTTTGGCCACAGGCGTATTCTAGTGGCGTAAGCCTGCTTTGATCAACTTTGATCTGCTACAGAAGAGCATTGACCAGCAGCAAACCAGCAATGAGGCGCTGGAAATGTTAATAATACATATTAAAGCAGCTGGTCTCACTCGATCTGTGCTGCATTGATTTGTGTTCTTTGAGACTTTGTTTAATGTAGGCTGGTGGGAACAGGTATATTTGCCATGCTACATTTCACAAAACTCTTGGATCCTGTGAATTAAGTAATGCAGGTGAGAGGGTGGAACAGAATAATGCCATTTTTGGATACTTCAAATAATTAGCTGTAGACTATGAAAAGGCTGTGATTTTTTATATATATATAGAGACCAATTATAGTGATGTAGTTGTGTTCTAGAGATAAATTCCTTTTAAAAATGCAGAGGACAGTGTGCTAAAATCCACAATTCTACCTTTTCTTATGGCTGGTGATGGAAGGTGTTTGGCACTATTCTATACTCAGCAACAAAAGTTTCTGTGACACCATTTATGTGTATGTTATAAATGACCCGCAAAGATCTCAATGCAATCAATATGTTTATTTAACAGGAGAAACACTGACTTTTCAGTGCCAACGTCACTCAAAACGAAAAATGTCATTTTCATGCGTCATGAAGCACTTGTCTGACGTCTAACCAATTGTGACCTTCACACTTCAATACCGGGTGTGACTTCCTCGTGCCATGATGCAAGCAACGCATCTCCGGCGCATGGACCGAATCAGATGTGCCAGAAATTGCTGTGGGATGTCATTTCAAATCTGACGTAGACGTTGTCGCAATTCCTGGAGTGTAGCTGGCGGGTTATCCAACCGCCGCAAACGTCGATCCATCTCGTCCCAAAGATGCTCGATTGGGGACATGTCTGGGGATCTGGCTGGCCATGGCAGGACATTGAAATGTTGTTGCATCAGATACTGCTGTACAATCCTTGCAACGTGTGGTCTGGCGTTATCATGTTGCAGCGTTATTCCGGGACCATGTTGCATCAAAAACGGTACCACCAATGGCCGTAGCACTTCATCGCGATATCTTTGACCTGTCAGATTTCCATCAATAACAAGCAAATCTGTTCTGTTTCTAGCCGTGATCCCTCCCCAAATCATGACACTACCACCTCCAAAACGATCAAATTCCTGAACACAGTTGTTGGCATAACGTTCTCCACGTCGACGGTATACACGTAAACGACCATCACATCGGTTAAGCATGAATCTTGATTCATCAGTGAAGAGTACAAGATCCCACTGACGTTGGATCCACCGTCGATGTTGTTGTGCCCACTGTAGACGCAGTTGTCGGTGTTGTACTGTGAGTATTGAACGTCTTGCTGGCCGACGTGGGACAATGCCAAAATGACGGAGACGGCGACGGATTGTCTGTGCAGACAGTCGCCTCAAACCAGGTATCGTTCTTGCAGTTATGGTTGCAGGTTGGAATCGATTTCGGAGATGGGTTGTTCGAATCCAGTTGTCCTGTCTGGGAGTGGTTACTCGTGGACGGCCGCTGCGAGGACGGTCTCTGACATGTCTTGTCTGCTGATGACGCTGCCATAAGTTCCAAATGGTGTTTCGGTGGACATTCAGGCGATGAGCAACTTCCCTCTGCGAGGTTCCGGATTCAATCATCCCAATGGCCCTCCACCGATCATTTTCAGATAGTCTTGGCATTTAGAGGGTAGAGTTCCTGATCCGAAATGGCTGTGTTTTCGATAAGTGATGCTTCCGTCGTTCATCAGGCACAATGTGAACATTCCAAAAATTCTCCTCTTTTATTCTCTTTTTATTTACTCTTTTATTCACAAGCATGATTTACGCACATTTTCACGTGCAAAGTCATTTTCTCGCATTTTCATGATTTCCATTTCAATGTTGTGTTTACGTGTACTGTTTCAGTCTGATATCACCATGTATGACAATTTCATAATTGAGTTATGAAAAATAATTAACAATATTGGTGTCACAGAAACTTTTGTTGCTGAGTATATAACCTGCTCCAATGCAGAGACAGGGGGGAAAGCAGTGAGCCCAAATGGGCTCCTTATGTCCTTGAGGTTCTGATGATCATCAGTATCAGATCATCAGGGAGTTCAGTCATCCCTCAGTCATCTGAATCACCCTCCGCTTTATCTGTACAGGTCTGCTCACCCTGCTCTGCAGGGTATATCAAAAATATGTCCCACTTTGAAAAAATTGCCCTAAAATTAATATTCTATAGTTTTTCGAAAACCCTTTTACATAGGTTGATAGACAATGGTTCAGTGTTTTTTTTTTTGTGCAAATGCTCAAACTCAACATGTAATGCATGACTGAGCACAGGCTAATTATGTAAATTGCAAAACATCTGTTTTACACGAAAAAGTTATGGGATGCAGACAGGATCTGAGACCTTTAGAAGCAACGTTGGGTATGCCCTTAATGCCGTAAAAATTTTCAGGAAATCGCTTGAACCCTTTGCTCTCCAGGGCCCGTATTCACAAAGCATCTTAGCCCTAAAAGTAGGTCCCAACTGCCAGATTTAGAAACTCCTAAAAAAAGGGCGTGTCAGTCTTAAATTTAGGACTCCTAATTATTTTCACTAAGTGTTATCCACATAGCATTTTAGGCCTAAAAGCAGCTCTTAAGTCTGGGAGAGCTTAAAAGTAGCCAAGAGGACTCCGAACTCGCTAAAACCTATTCACAAAGAATCGGGAAAATGGCTGCTGCTGTTGAAAGACGGAATGACTTGGAAATTCTGAATGACAAGCAGTTTTTGAGAAGATATCGGATCGACCTTAAGCGATATTATTTGTTGTTGACTCGATAAGGGAGGGAATTATGTCTCCAACCATGAAAAACAACCCTATAAGCCCCAAATTAAAATGTTTTACAACACTTCTTTACTTGGCCACCGGAAAAATGCTATTTTGCAATGTGGACAATTTAGGGATTTCACAATCATCTGTCAGTCGCTCAATTCAACAAACAATCTATGCGCTCTGTGAACCCCATATCATCAGACAGTTTATCCGGTTTCCAATGGACATTCGCTGACAACACAGAATCAAACTTGAATTCATGCACATCTCAGGTATGCCTGATACATCGGTGCTATTGACGGTGCCCATATTTTAATTATTTCTCCGACCTAAGATGCAGAGGTATTTGTAAACAGAAAAAAGTTAAGGCCCAGTCACACAGCCGATCACGCACGAATCACTCACAAATCACGCACAGATTGGGTTTGTGCGTGCTTGTGCGTTGAGAAATTGACCAATTTTTCGGGGTGTCGGGGGTAGAAATCTCAGACGAATCACGCATGAATCGCGCATGAACCACGCATGTATCCCTTACAATCACTGACATATCGTGCACATAGACGCATAATAGCAAACACGGTGCAGTATTCCACGAACATTCGACGCACGCCCGACGCATGAATCACTGGCGGAGCACGTCCAAACACGAACGCTTCACGTACATTCCACGTACAAGCACTTTCGTTCCGCGCATGTCGACGCATGCCCCACGGATGAATCACTGACGGATCACGCACGAAAAACGCACCTTCGGCGTCACTATTGCTTTGGTTCAGCGCATATAAAAAGCGGTGAACGACGGGAGTTCCTCAGTACCTTTCGCCAATCAAGAACACTTCAAGAGATGCCACCCAGGAAAGCTCGCTTGCCCTCAAAGACAAGAGTGCAGAAGAAGAAAGCTGCTGAAGAAGAAGTCCATGTAGATCCACCAGAAGCTGCTGCTGCTGAAAAACCTGCTGCTGGTGCTGCTGCTAGGAGGTCCCGTAGGTCTGGAATGGCAAAAGTGCCCGAAATGGCTGCTTTTATATGCCAAAATACATACGTGAGTTGTCAGTGGTTCGTCAGTGGAACATCAGTGAATCATCAGTTTTCTGTCAGTCAGGCGTGCGTCGGAAATGCGTCACTCGTCAGTGGATGTGCGTCGTTATGCGTTTTCCGTCAGTGATATGTCAGTTATTCGTCAGTTTTATAATTGATTGTCAGTGGATGTCAGTGGAATGAACGAGATACGTGCGCGTTTCATGCGTGATATGAACGTGGGGCATCAGTGGGCGGACGTGGACGTGCGCGGATTCAAACCAGTTCTGACGCATAAGCACTGACGGCCGACGAGTGTCTCGCGCATAGTTACGCATACTCGACGCATAAACTACGCATGCCGACTCATGAATTACGCACACCAACGCACAGTTGTGCGTCGGAAAATTTTTGAACCGTTCAAAACTCAAAATCACGCACAAACCGCCTTCGACGCACATCCACTTACAATCACTGACAGTCCACGTTCGTTCCACCTACGAATTCCGCATACGACGTACGCTCCGCGCAGAAACGAAAATCTGTGCGTAATTCATGCGTTTTCGCTGTGTGACTGGGCCTTTAATTCCATCATTACCCAGGTATTGACGCCGAATGCAATATTTTGGACATTGTTGCGAAATGACCAGGATCCACACACGACTCGCGTTTTAATAGAAAGCAGCTTATGCCAATTAATTAACAGGCATTATGTACCTGTGGGATGTCACTTACTAGGGGACAGTGGCTTTGGTGCTGTACCTTCTCCTGCTATGGATGAATTATTTTTATAGGCAATTGAGCGAGGGTTACATTTAATAGATCATCATAATAATACCAGCCTATGTCATATTTTGTATGCATATTTTAATTGTAGGCTATATATTACAAACCAAGCTACTTGAACGATAGCCCGTTCATAGGCTGCTATCTTGAACCTCCCTTGCGATTGCAGTCCATACCACCACTTCTCGCAGTCGTCTGTCGTCCGCTGTCTGAGACACCTAGGGCAATGCAGCATTGATCTGTAGGCTGATAGTATCCCAGGCATCCCGCTTGGATTTGCTGCTCACCCCCGAGCCAAATTTCCCTTTGATTAGCCTACATGCTTTCACTCCAGCACCAACTGGACCAGCAGCAGTTACTAGTCATAGCTTCAGTTGGGCTTTCGCGTCCTTTTTGAACTTTCATCAATGACAGTTTTGGGCAAACAAGCTTGAACGTCTTGACATTTGAATGATCGCAACATATTCTCATTGGGTAATAAGTTGCTAATTATTGGGGCAAATGAGGCGATTTATTATTGATTCGTTTTATGCTATTGGTGTTTTTACAACATCTCTTTCCTATGTAGGCCCTATATTTATTTGCCTAGAGCAGTGATTCCCAAAGTGTGGGCCGCGGCCCCCTGGTGGGTCGTGGTGGTACTGCAGGTGGGCCGTGAGAGGTCATGCAAAATATTATTCATTTTTGCAAATATGATTTTTTATTATTTTTATTGTAAAATATCTATTGCACGATTTTAAAAAATATTTAGAAGTAATAACCTATTGAGTGTTACTGACCTCATAATATTTTAGGAACCTTCTATAGTTTATGATTGGAACGTAGCTTTCTGGTCATCATGACCGGGGGTCATAATCGGAGTAGCACGTACTGTGTTCGATAATTAATTCTGGCCGTTTCTCAATAACAAGTACACAAAGTTCGCACTTGTGAACTTCATGAGTCTGGACTTGCCGAGTTCAGATGAAAGAACGAACTCCCTGGGGGTGGGAGGACGAGAGTACGGTCTGTCTGCAATTGGAGCAGGAACGAACTTGATGACGTTAACGTTGTCGTTTTCGCTGGTGTCGGCATTTCAACTTCTGATTATTTTCACTGGTTTACTTAAAATGAAATGCAAACACAATGTGCACTTCCAAGGCTAGGCACACTCAGAAGAGGGGTCTGTGAACGTGAGCAACTTTAGGTGCTTAGCTACATTCCGCCAGCTGTTGCGGAGTTTGTCGACTCCGAAAACACTGGAGCATATTCGACATAAAACATCGTAAAGCAGGCAATATTCCAAATGTACTCGGATAATGGTTCCTCGCCTTAAAATCACCAGAAGAGAATTCAGCCAAGAAATGGCAAACGAATATTGCAACAAAAGACTTAAGCCGCTTTCATACTGGATGCGAAACGAATTTATCGCACGACAGGTTACACTCAAAGTCAACGAAAAGACGCGAACACACGCGTTTTCGCATTGAATTTGAATGTAATCTGTCGGGCGAAGAATTCGTTTCGCGTCCGATGTGAAAGCGACTTTAGGATGTTAAATACATTGGCATGCAAGCTATAACATTATAGATATCGAGGTCTCTATCTTGCTAGCTAGCTAGCCGACTATTCCATTGTGAGCGAACTGTAGCCTTTTTAGCTCGCTAGCCAGTTGGCCATGTAACTACATTGGAGTGCTTGTTATGATACACAGGTCAATAATAGCTACCCAGATAGCAAGCACCTCTGCTCCAGATCTGCCCCGGCTATGTGCCGACTCCAGCTGATCCGGCTCAAAGCCGGGGCAGATCCGGAGCGGAGGAGCTTGATTTCTAGGAAGCCAACTAGCTCGCTAATGAGTATGACAGTGTACGCAAACTGCAGCCTTATTTTGTCGGCGTAATTATGTCGGAGAATATTTCGATCATTGAAAGCGAACTGCAGCTTTTTCAGTGCGCAAGCCAATTGCCTATGTAGCTAAATACACTGGCGCGCTCGCTATACTATTACTAGCTAGGTAGCCAAACAGCTCGCTTGCGAGTAACGCTGAAGGCAAACGGTAGGGGGACCAGAATTCCAGAATAGCGACGCATTAACGTTATGGAAAAAAATATCGCGCCCCGCTCGCGCTTGGATGCCGAAAAGAATTCTGGGTTGTGCGTGCTGTCAAGTTCACACAAGTTACCATCCGATGCATCCTCGGCAAAATGGGCGTGTCAAGAACACTTCCGTGACTGGTAACCGTTCTCGTCGAGATGCGAACTTTGAATTGAGAAAGTACTTGGTCTCAGACGGATGACGTTTCTTAAGTTCACTGGAACAGAAGTACAGAGAAGAACGCATATTGAGAAACGGTACACGACAGATTAAAAGTTTGGGCTTCCTTTATCCCCCTGCTTTCATTTCAATCCTGAATCTTTATAATAATAATAATAATAATAATAATAATAATAAAAATAAATAAATAAATAACTACAACAACAATTATTGTTGTTGTTTTTTTAATTTATTTTATTTTCTTAACAACAACAACAATTATTGTTGCTGTTAAGTGTTCTGAGAATGCATAATTTCGTCTATGTACTGTTTATAGGTCAAAGGTGGGCCGCGGACATTTTTTAGATTTTCAAGTGGGCCCTGATTTGGAAAAGTTTGGGAACCCCTGGCCTAGAGCATGATATGTGGGGATTGCACATAGTGCATTTTCAGGAGTGCTAAATGTGTTATTATTTCTTTTTGAGCAGACCAGCCGCTTGGACTATTTCCTCATTTTTTCTTCCATGGGTTGTATGTGGGATATTTTCTTCAATGGGCCGCCCTGTGATCAAACAACCAATCACCGTGCTCATTGTCTCAAGACTTGTGCTTGAGAATTGACGTCATCCATAGCAACGGAGATTTACTCCCAACTCTCACAGAGCTACTCCCAGTCAAGACGTTACCAGTTTTCTAAACTAAAAGTTGCTCTCAGTGGCTTTGTGATTAACTTTAAAGATTTTACTCCTACATAAAATGTTTTAGGGCAAATTAGGAGTACTCCTAGTGGTAAGATAAAATGCTTTGTGAATACGGGCCCAAGTGGCTAATAGTCCTGTCATGTCATGTTATCAATGAATGGATGTCCCCAGAATGGTGCAACACCAAGTGTTTGCACTTTCTTGATCTCAGCTCATCCCTTTACACATTTCAGTTTAACTTACAGAACTATTCGGAGAACGAGTGATTGCCTACACCGCGACGTGGAATGGCCCCTGAAGTCACCGGACTTAACTCCTCTTGACTTTTTCTTGTGGGGTCATCTTAAGTCAAAAGTGTACGTTACTCCACCTTGGGACCTGGATGACCTTGAGGAATGCTAAACGGCATAAGTCAATGTTCTCTGAGGGGACAGAGCTTTGATCTGCCGTGCAGAGTACGATATTCTGAGGAGGGCCCAAATCTGCCAGGAAAGAAATGATGGACATGTTGAGGACGTGTGAAAGGGTTAATTCAAAAATAATGGCAATGTGTGATAAACATAGGGCATACGTAACGCTGCTTCTCATGGTCTCAGGTCCTGTTTTCATCCCAGCACTTTTTCGCACAAAACAGATGTATCTCAATTTACGTAACTAGCCTGTACTCACTTACTGAACCATTGTCTATCAACCTATGTAAAAGTGTCAAAAAAATGTCAAAAAATTACAGAATATTAATTTTAGGGCATTTTTTCAAAGTGGGGCCTTTTTTTGATTCGCCCTGTTTTGGAGACTTATATGCTTAGTTATTTTTTTGACTTCTCTGATTTGCCCCCTCAACTGTTGTTTTGATGAACCGGCAGTATACTCTCAGGACTCATTTGGGTTTTTTTTTTTGAATGCTGCATCTGAATTAAAACATTTAGAGCAACTCCGTACATCTCACGCTGTATTGAAATGTAAGATAATTGTACACAATGGTTGGAATTTGAAAAAAAAGTCATCTTTTCATACCATTTTGCATTCCCAAGTCGGCAAGAAAAAGCTTATTCTTAGGCCTTGTCCACATGCACGTGGATATTTTTGAAAACTTACTTTGCGCTTGGGCCTCTCGTCCACATGAAAATGGCATTTTGAGTCTCAAAAATGGATATCTTTTAAAATGCCTTCTTAAGTGAAGACTTTTATAAAACGGTGGTTTCTCTGTATCTGTGTAGATTTGGAAAATAATGATGTCGCAGGTCATTTTGCACAAACCCAATTGTTACCTTCGCCAGCGACTTCGCTGACGAAGGTAATGTTTTGATCCCCGTGTATTTAATTTGGTGGGTTGATTTGGCATGACCTGAGGATCAATCGATTACATTTTGGGAGTGATCGGGTCAAAGGTCAAGGTCAAGGCCTCGAAAAGGTCAAAACCGACTTTCGGCCATATCTCGGTCAATTTTTATCCGATCAGCATGAAACCAACGCCAGTGGCGAGGGATTCAGTGGCGTCGGCGAAGGTATGCGCTCTACCGAGTGCCCGTTCTAGTTGTATGATGTTCTTCCCTCGTATGAGATCATTTAAATATACACGATACTGCCACCTATTGGTCGGGAATACGTAATTTGAGCATCTGAAGTCTTTTCTTGTGTTCTCGCGTGGATGCAGATATTTTTTTAAATAAAGTCATGTGGATATGTGGATTTTTTTTTCTTTTAAATAGAAAGGGAAGAATGTCTGCCTAGAAAAATATCCGCATATGTGTGGATAGGGCCTCAGTCAACTTACCCGCTGACAGTGAACCTTTACCCCTCTACTTTACGATGATAATTTTAGATTTTTCTCCCGCCGTACTTGTGAAGTTTTATCCTCCGGCCTCCTCTGGCGTAGAATCTGTAACGGATGCCTGTATGAATTACAGAGTCTGTGGTTAAAATTATGCAGCTGTTGATATGGGGGAGCCTTTCTTTCCCGACACTGGATGGGAATCTTGAACTTGCATTATCAGTTCTGCTTGTAGATAATGCGCGGAGTCTTTCCCATCCGACTATCCTGTATAATCTGACCTCATTCTTTCAGTGTTTTCTCGGATATTCAGAAGCTGTAATGGGGAGTCGGCTGAAACTAAAGGGAGTTGAGATAAGCAGTTCATAAGTATGAGCAGATGTGTTCTTAAAGTGTGAAGTTGGATAAGAGCTTGTCAAAGTTACTAAGTTTTTTTTTGTCGATTACTGTCAGATCCAACTTGGCTGTTCCTGGCTAGTATACATTTGTCACATCCTGCAGAATGTATTTGGTTTTTCATCATGTATGGTTGTTCTGTTTGTGTGTGTGTGTGTGTGTGTGTGTGTGTGCGTGCATGCTTGCTTGTGTATGTGTGTCCCCATTGGCAGTATAATTTAATCTGGATGAAAACTTACAAACCACTACTGTCAGAGCAACTGAATGTAAAAATATTGCAATGCCTTAGGCAGAGGCGGTGTTGGGAAAGGTCACAGCCCAGTATGAAAGGTTGTGCCCAGACCTGGAAAATATGCAGAGCTGAATAAATGCTGGTTGAACGTTTATGGCTTCTCTGTACAGTTTGCCACTGAGACACATCAAAGCCTGCTTGCCCTTGCTGTAAATTCTTAGTTTTGTTTCGTAAGGTCATGTATTCAAAAGCATTAACGTATGTTGGGAATACATCTGGTTGCAGTATGAATTTTTTCTTTTTGCAATAGTACTGGCATCATCCTGGAGCTGACAGTTTGCACTGCGGCTTAATTTGAATCCAGAAACATGCTATTATTTATGCGCTTTAGGGTTGTCACCTGAAAAAATAATGCCATCGCCACCGTCTGCAGCTCACCTTTGCATTCAACTTTTTTGACCGAAGTAGATAATTATTTACTGCTTTATACAGCCAGTGTTGTTTACAGGACTCTGCAATAACTGTGACATTTGAGAAATGACATCAATACATAAATATATACTCTGCTGTACTTGTATATACTCTGGTGTATTAATAAAATATATTTTAGCTCACATTGAATTTAGTATTTGTGACCAGGAGGTTTAAGAATATACATATATACAAATGCAAAATATATGCTTTATATTTATATGCAAAATAACCTTGTGTTCTTGTCTAGGCTTGTTTACTGTTCCAGTTGTTTTAAACTTCTTAATGATTCCTCTGACAGTAGATATGCACAGGTTCAGGCGAGTGGCTATTTTCTTGTAGCCATTGCCTGACTTGTGAAGGTCGACACACATCTGCCTTACTTGAATGGTGTGTTCCGTTGTCTTTCCCATGTTGAAGAGTGGATAAGAGAAATGGCCTCTGTGTCACGTCATATTTATACTGCAAGGAAACAGGAAGTGATGAATTACTAGTTAAATGTTCCTAGATACTCTGATCAACTTTGTCAACTACTGTCGAATTGACAGAAATAGTTCAGTTACATTTATTTTCTTGGAATTGTTAGGGGTGCCAATAATTGGGGAACAGGTATTTTATGAAAAATAATTATTTCTTAGTCACTGATTTTTTTTCCCCTTAAAATTCACTTGAGTTGAAGGTTACCTTTTTCCTACAATTTTCAGTGCGAGAGTATGCTTCTGCAATAAGAATTGAATTTATTTTAAGGCTTTTAACACATCTTAACCAGGGGTGCCAATAATTATTGAGGGCGCTATATATATATATTGCTCAAAAAAATAAAGAGAACACTTACATTGTGTTGTTTAACTCCAAGTCAGTCACACTTCTGTGAAATCAAACTGTCCAAACTGTCAGTAAGCAACACTGATTGACAATCAATCTCACATGCTGTTGTGCAAATGGAATAGACAACAGGTGGAAATTATAGGCAATTAGCAAGGCAGCCCCAATAAAGGAGTGGTTCTGCCGCTGGTGACCACAGACCACCTCTCAGTTCCCATGCTTTCTGGCTGATGTTTTGGTCACTTTTGAATGCTGACGGTGCTTTCACTCTAGTGGTAGCATGAGACGGACTCTACAACCCACACAAGTGGCTCAGGTAGTGCAGCTCATCCAGGATGGCACATCAATGCGAGCAGTGGCAAGAAGGTTTGCTGTGTCTATCAGCGTAGTGTCCAAAGCATGGAGGCGCTACCAGGAGAAAGGCCAGTACATCAGGAGACGTGGAGGAGGCCGTAGGAGGGCAACAAGCTGCAGCAGGACCGCTACCTCCACCGTCGTGCAAGGAGGAACAGGAGGAGCACTGCCAGAGTCCTGCAAAATGACCTCCAGCAGGCCACAAATGTGCATGTGTCTGCTCAAACAGTCAGAAACCGATTCCATGAGGATGGTTTGAGGGCCCAACGTCCACAGGTGGGGGTTGTGCTTACAGCCCAACACCGTGCAGGACGTTTCGCATTGCCAGAGAACACCAAAATTGGCAGATTTGCCACTGGCTTCCTGTGCTCTTCACAGAACAAAGCAGGTTCACACTGAGCACATGTTACAGACATGACAGTCTGGAGACTCCGTGGCGACTGTTTTGCTGCCAGCATGACTGGTTTGGCAGTGGGTCAGTAATGTTGTGGGGTGGCATTTCTTTGGGGGGCCTCACCGCCCTCCATGTGCTCGCCGGAGGTAGCCTAACTGCCATTAGGTACAGAGATGAGATCCTCAGACCCCCTTTGAGACCATATGCTGGTGCGGTTGGCATGGGGTTCCTCCTAATGCAAGACAATGCTAGACCTCATGTGGCTGGAGTGTGTCAGCAAGACGAAGGCATTGATGCTATGGACTGGCCCGCCCGTTCCCCAGACCTGAATCCAATTGAGCACATCTGCGACATCATGTCTCGCTCGATCCACAAAGGCCACATTGCACCACAGACTGTCCAGGAGTTGGCGAATGCTTTAGTCCAGGTCTGGTAGGAGATCCCTCAGGAGACCACTTGCCACCTCATCAGGAGCATGCCCAGGCGTTGTAGGGAGGTCATACAGGCACGTGGAGGCCACACACACTACTGAGCCTCATTTTGACTTGTTTTAATGACATTAGGTCAAACTTTGATCAGCCTGTAGTGTGTTTTTCCACTTTAATTTTGAGTGTGACTCCAAATCCAGACCTCCATGGGTTAATAAATTTGATTTCCATTGATAATTTTTTGTGATTTTGTTGTCAGCACATTCAACTATGTAAAGAACAAAGTATTCAATAAGAATATTTCATTCATTCAGATCTAGGATGTGTTATTTTAGTGTTCCCTTTATTTTTTGTGTATTTTTTCAGTGTATATATATCGGTCAGAAACCCATTGAAGTAAAGATTGGTTGTCTGACAAATTGACTACTTTATAAATGGAGTCCTCATTGGAAGGAAGATGTCTATACAGTTTATTCTTCCTTAGACAAGAAGTTCATGAGTAGATTTTTAAAGAAATCTGAGATTTAGGGGTGCGGTCTGATGTCAGAGGCAGACGGGAGTAATTGTAATCATTTCATCATGTGATTAAGATTACGATTACAGTCTGAATTTATTTATTTTCTTTTATTATGATTATGTTAAAATCAGTCCTGTGTCTGGTCAAAGGTAAAACTGAGGTCAAAATGCACTGTACAGAAAAACTAGGAACACTTCAGTTGAGTCAGGTCGTTTCATACCCACCTGCCCAATTTCCATTGAATTGCTGCAAAAATTATGGACAAATGGTTCAAAATGGCATTAGTAAGATGGCTGCTGTGTTGGCCATATTTTAAAATGGACTGCAAAGATTTATATAATCTGTAGTGTCCTCTCTGTTTGGTCTGCAAAGTTTCAGCCTCATTGGCCAAGTAGTTTTGGAGAGGAATATTTTAAAAGCTATTTATAGAATTTAGGGACGCAATCTAGAGGTAGATAGAGGTCAAGTCAAGGTCAAAATACCATGTACAGGAGATCCCAGTATACTGTACTCTTGTTAACCTATGCTGATTAGTACCAACAAACCAAATCACTGCTGAATCACTGCAGAAATTATTGAAAAATGGTTCAAAATGGCATTTCTGTATGGCTGCTGTGACAGCCATAATGAAAATCAGATCACAACAATTTATATGAACTTTGGTGTCCTCATTGGCTGAAACATGTCTGCAAAGTTTCAGCCGCATTGGCCAAACAGTTTTGAAGAAGATGTTTACCAATGATGATGGATGACAGACTACCAGGCCACAACATAAGCCCACCAGACCATTGGTTCAGGTGAGCTTCATGTGTAATGGACTGGTGAAAATAACATTTTTAAATTATACTGCTGTTGTCTAAAGGCAACATGGTGGTGCAGTGTGTGCTGTTGCCTCACAGCATGAGGGTTGAGAGTCTGAATCAGGCCTGCGGTCATTCTGTGTGGTGACTGCACGTTCTTCATGTGCTCACATGAGTTCCTTGAGTTCCCTCTGAGTATGCCGGTTTACTCTCACAATCCAAACTTCAAAGACATGCGTGCCAGGTTAATTGTAGTCTCTAAATTGCAGATAAGTTTGAGTTAATGGTTTGCGATCCTTGTGATGGATTGACAGACTGGCCAGGGTGTTTTCCTGTCTCTCACTTTGCATGCTGGGAAAGACGCTAGCTACCCTGCTAAGAAATCAGCATATTTGTTAATAGATTGATCACTTAAGTACCTATCATGATCCTCTTTTATTTGATTTTTAATGAGATATTTTTAATATTACAACTTCAGTTCCAGAAGAATTGGGACAACGTGTAAATACAAATAAAAAGCCAATCATTTTTTACCTACATACGTGACTGAAAAAAGTAGGGCTGTGCTCAAATCAGATTTCTTTCAATCAAATCGGATTTGACTGCTCAATTCGAGGATTCGACCATTCATTAATTTTTTCATACAGACTGTCTGGCAATGAGAACATCCATTGGCATGACTGTAAGAGAGAATTTCAATGACATTAATGCCCCATAATGAAGGAATTGGTATTTTTGTGATTCAGTGCCATTTTCTGCTTAATAATAAAAATAGTAATAACAATAAATTTTATTTATAACGCACTTTTCATTTCGAGAAATCTCAAAGTTCTAAGCGCTTATAAGTGCAATGTCACTGTCGTAAATACAGGTCCCCTCTTCCCCACCCCTTACAAACAGGTGTATTTTTTTTTTTTTTTAAGTTTCTGCAACTTTTTGAGTGCAGGCATCAAATTTGGAATTTGAAAATATTTACAAATCAAAATATTAACAAAAATGTTTGAATTAATTAGTTGATCACTAAATGCCGGGCAAAAAGATCACAAATCCCTTCATTTGGTTTTTATTTGCATTTAACCAACCATCCAAATTTTTGTGTAATTGAGATTATAAGCAGGCAAATGCTCTCCCCTTCCACCAGGTTTGCCTTTTTAACTTAAAAACACCCTGTATAAACAAGGCTTGCTTGGCTGTTCTCCTGGAATGGTCAGCTTTCATTTTGCATGTTGTCCATCAGCCACTTCTTAGAAACCACTCATTAACTCCACTTCACGTCGTCAGCGTATTTACCACACATTAATCAGACGATGGCTAATGATCTCATTTCACTGGCTAATTGGATCGTAAGCACTCCAATTCTCTCTCGGCTTCCTGTTTGCATGCTTTTTAAAATGCTTTATCACGCTATGTTTTTATTTTGGCGGTTTAATAATTGTAATTGTTTAAATCAGGATGCTATAAATGTTTTATGGCGAACCTGTGAATGAATGTGGATTGGAGCGACTTGTATTCATTTGGGTGAACAGAATGGGATGAAATGAATATCTTAATTTTTCTCCAGAATTTTGCAGTTTCTCAGAAGGGCTAAGCGTGGCATTTCACCCTTCAAACGCATTAGTATGTTATTTAATATTGGCCCAGACTCATCTAATTGAGAGCTAATTATATTATTGAAAATGTGCTCTCTGTTGAATAAAACAAGGGAATCTTTGGTTGCTATGATGTTAAACAGGGATAAAATGAGGGTAGGTCAGAAAATGGCCAAATGGGATGCAATCAGTGGGTATTCTATTTTGTCTCTGATGAAATGCACTACCCAGACCAGTCTGTACAACATGATATTAGTTTGTTTTATTTTCTGTGTACTTGGCTAGTTATTTTTGTTTTACCCCACTGGCAACTCTTAAACTTAAAATTGTGAAACTGTCATGGCTCATTGGTTAATCCCCCCCCCACACTTTTTTGCCTTTGAGGGAAAAACGAACAGACGCAAGATTTTAAGCAAAAATGGAAGACCAAATTCCTTGCTTAATTTTGCTATTTTAGGCTGGACATACTGGTTTAAACTGTATTTTGACAGTTCTCGATTGTGATAGCAAATTTGTTCTTGCTTAGCATCTCTTTGAAGCCAGGTCCGTGTGTCTGAAAATGCCAGTTCCTCTTTCTGCAGCTTTATCCATAAAGTCCCAATTCTGTAAGAGCAGTAATTTACACCCGATTTCACAGCTGTGTGATTTGATTTCATTTCACCTGCATAAGTGTGGTTTGAAGCTGGCAACTTGACATTCATTTAAATACAGTTGTCGGAAATTATATGCCTGTCAAAAGCAGGGCATTGAGGTAGTTGCAGAAGGGAGAAAATCCGGGTGCGCGCACTTCCTGTGCTCTTTGCAGAGCAGGTTATCTATATTTACATTGCTTTTAAGTTGACATTAAACATTCCTTCCCTATGAAATGGTTGCTTCATTTCAGCTGATTTCAACCCAGTTTCAGTTCAGTGAGTGTGTATTGTTTGGATATTCCAGGTATTGCCAAATAGTTTATAAAAACCAGCATCTAATATTTTATGGGAATTTATTTACGCATATTTTTTTTTTTTAATTTCATTATTTTTTTTCAGTTGGGAATTGAATGGCATTGTTGTTACAATTGTTGGTTCATCGTTTTCAGCAATGTCCTTAGTCTTTTCAGATGAGGATAGATGGGGGAACATACCCTTGGTAGTTATGCTGGCTACCTTGCTCAAAGGCAAATTGCCCCCACCCTTGAGATTTAAGCCTGCAATCTGAGTTATAACAGCTGGTCTCTAGCCAGTACTCTGGCTTCATTAAGTTTTCTTTGGGGAAATGTGTGTGAGAGGCTAGACTTGCCTTTTAGAAAGATGATCAGGAGTACTTCAACAACGATATTTTGGTTAGTATAATGCAAATCAAGGACATGCCAAAACACCAGCTCAATGACAGAGTAATTTGTCTCCTAATAGACTTAAAAAAGGCTCTTATTTTTCACTTTATCGATTGTCTAACTACATAAAAGTTTTGGAGCCCTTCACAGTCAGCAGCTAATGGGTCTAAAGTAATAGACATAACAACTTCAAAAAAGTGATGCTTTTAATTTATTGATTTTTATATGCCAATCACATCACCACAGGGAAGAGGGAAGGCAGTAAACATATTTTCCTACATATCCTAGAAAGTCAAACTCTGTTCTGAAATATATTTTGAAAAGCAATTGGCTGATTCTGGTGAGATGAAAGAGTGAATGAAAGAAAGTACATGGTCTGTATCAAGATATTTTTAAAATAAACGGGGAATTGTATTCAAACTGAAGGCTAGCTGATGAGGACGACTTTTACTTCAGCCATTTTTAATATGCTGTTGATCTATAAAATTTTGAGGTTCCATATTGTGCTTTTTTGAACAATACATGAAAATGCTTTTAATTCCCAAGCGGCTCTGATAATATTTTACATCTGGGCTGTCTCACTTCAGTTCCATTAAGGTTGTGGATAGAGGCAAAATGATGAAAATTTTCTCATTGCTCAAATTCTTCTGAGCCTCATTGTGGATTTCTCCAAAAAATCTGTTGAATGGTAATTTTTATAAAGCCATTGGCTCAGAGACCATTTTGCTCAACTGAGAAAACTTTTCTATCTATCTTTGGGATAGGTGTCATGGTGATGTGTGTATGAGTGTGTGTGTGGGGGGGTGGCAGTGAGTTAGATGTTGGCTGGAGTTTTGGAGGATGTCTCAGCGTCCAATGGTTGAGAGGCAGAAACCCATCCTGGACAATAGCGGCCTTGCCAGATGCGCGGTTCAGTTTTCTGCCGATAGATGTCCTCAGCTTCCTTCCCGATATCCGGGGCGGTCGGCCGTCCAGCTTGTATAAACTGCTGCTTACATATCAATGCGAGAAATTATGTTGTTAGCTTTCATCGAATTTTCTATCGTCGTTCGTGTGACAGGGACATCTGGTAAGTGAGGTATACAAGGATGACGACTCCGACTATCAACTTCTGGGCAGAAAAATTGGCATTTTGGAGTATTAAATGCATTTCTTTGCCAATAAACACCCCCGGGTAGCCTAGGCGCTGCTCGCTGAACACAATGGCAGCCCAGGATCGTAATGGGTTTATCAAGCTTAGACTTTTGAAAACGTCTCGTAAAATATATAAATCTTCCCTACCTTTCCATAAATTCTTGTTCTCCAGGTACTCCAGATTGTTATCCTTCGATTAGCTACATTTTGAAATCAATATGTCTGTCGATTGGGATTAAAAAAATATTTGTTTTCAGTTTCTTCATTTTGTGCTCTTCCTCTTGAGAGCAATTTAATGGGAAGATGTTCTTACCGCACATGCCCAGTTTGTTTTAAAGGAACAGTCCACCGTATTTTCATAATGAAATATGTTTTTCTTGGAAATGAGACGAGATGATACTTACCTCTCCGAGCTTTGAGCGATCACCCAGTCAGCCAGACGGGCTGCCACTCCTGTTAGCATTTGTAGCTAGACTCATTGTGATCAACGGTATTTTTTGGGGCTGTAGTTAGATGCGACCAAAGTCTTCCACGGTTTTCCTGTTTACATAGGTTTATATGACCAGTGACATGAGTTTGGGTTCGGGGACGCAAATCCAAAAGTGGCTTTTTCTATGCTGTGGGAAGTGCGTACTATAATGACAAACGTAGTAACACCTTCTGCGCGCTTCGACAGCGCATTGATACCTTCACTTCTGTTTTCTTTTCTCTCCCACGACCCCCCCATACTTCCGTAAATACAACCAACGTGACTGCACTGCACTGCTTGGTACACAGTCAGGAAGCCAGAGCTTGCAGAAAATTACAAGTAAGGGATAATTAACGAGAAGGTGTTCATTCCACGGTTTTAATGCACGACGCGGAGTTCGCGTCGGGTGGTTGCCTCCGCGAAGAGCATTTAAACCGTGGAATGCTCACCTTCGAGTTGATTATCCCGCTTATACCATGGTCATTTGCCAGCAATATCAAATCGCAGCATTAATCTGAAACGGAGATTATGCATAATCCAACATTATGCGCGATTATGCAGACTGTAGCTTACTTGCTACCCACAATTACAATGAACTTATGACGGTTTCCGCAGTCAGCGAGCTGAAATCAGTCTGCTGGCATAGCACATAGCTAGCGAACTGTCAGCAGTCGCTGATACATGAAGTGGACACGTTAGCTTCATTTGTAACCGCACTCAATTACAATCTTTTAATGGATAAAGCCTGATTTTTTCGCTGCTATAATATTTACGGTCGTTATCGCTTGAGTACGAGTCAGCGAGGTGAAATCAGTCTGCTGGCATAGCAGGTAGCTAGCGAACTGTCAGCAGTTGCTGATACATGAAGTGGACACTTCATTTGTAACCGCACACAGTTACTAATGGATAAAGCCTGATTACTTCGCTGCTGCAATTTTTACGGTCATTATCGCTTGAGTACCCATTGTTAACCGCCCCGCAGGACGCACTTATATGACGCCGCTTAATTTAGTGGAAATAAATGAGCTGCTAGGTTTCTGTTGTACCCAGTCAAATATCAGCTCTAACATTGCTATGGTTACAAGTTGGGTAGTGGATGAATTTCGAATGGTGAAACGACCGTAGCCGAACTACCTGTGCGGTTCCACGGTTTTAATGCATACCTGCCAGCCGCCAGCCAATTAGAAAAAATTAGAAAAAGGTATTCACCCAGACCATGGTATAAAAGAAAATAATCAGGTGTGCTACTATGGAACATTTTCAAATGAAGGACATGGATGCCGACGACTGGCTTGTGACGGAGCCGGAGCCATATCTATTTGAACCAGAATATCCCGAGGAGGAGCTAGCCGAAATGGACCGTGAGAGGGAAGAAGAAACGGACGAAGATGAATCGTATTTGAAGAAGTGAAGTGAAGGTTCGCAAGCTACGTGCTTTGCCAGCAGACTGATTTCACCTCGCTGACTCGTACTCAAGCGATAACGACCGTAAATATTATAGCAGCGAAAAAATCAGGCTTTATCCATTAAAAGATTGTAATTGAGTACGGTTACAAATGAAGCTAACGTGTCCACTTCATGTATCAGCGACTGCTGACAGTTCGCTAGCTATGTGCTATGCCAGCAGACTGATTTCAGCTCGCTGACTGCGGAAACCGTCATAAGTTCATTGTAATTGTGGGTAGCAAGTAAGCTACAGTCCGCATAATCGCGCATAATGTTGGGTTATGCATAATCTCAGTTTCAGATTAATGCTGCGATTTGATATTGCTGGCAAATGACCATGGTATAAGCGGGATAATCAGCTCGAAGGTGAGCATTCCACGGTTTTAATGCTCTTTGCGGAGGCAACCACCCGACGCGAACTCCGCGTCGTGCAATAAAACCGTGGAATGAACACCTTCTCGTTAATTATCCCTTACTTGTAATTTTCTGCAAGCTCTGGCTTCCTGACTGTGTACCAAGCAGTGCAGTGCAGTCACGTTGGTTGTATTTACGGAACTATGGGGGGGTCGTGGGAGAGAAAAGAAAACAGAAGTGAAGGTATCAATGCGCTGTTGAAGCGCGCAGAAGGTGTTACTCCGTCTGTCATTATAGTACGCACTTCCCACAGCATAGAAAAAGCCACTTTTGGATTTGCGTCCCCGAACCCGAACTCACTGGTCACTGGTCATATAAACCTATGTAAACAGGAAAAACGTGGAAGACTTTGGTCGCATCTAACTACAACCCCGAAAAATACCGTTGATCACAATGAGTCTAGCTACAAATGCTAACAGGAGTGGCAGCCCGTCTGGCTGACTGGGTGATCGCTCAAAGCTCGGAGAGGTACGTATCATCTCGTCTCATTTCCAAGAAAAACATATTTCATTATGAAAATACGGTGGACTGCTCCTTTAAACTGTTAGTTTGTTTGAGAAGATTTGAGGAGAAAACCTGGGTTTATTCAGTGAGTAAAGCAACTAATCGTGTTAATTTATTAGTTAATTACTCGAGGAACATTAGAACTATCAGGCGGTGACAACGTTTTTGTGGTCAGTTGTATACAGAAGGCGCTATCACTTTCCTAAAAAGTTAAAAGCTTTTTTCCCCCCCCACATCGTAGGTGGACTGTCATTATAATGACAGTTGAAGTGGACTAACCCCCAAGTAACAATTATGCAAGGGCACAATAGCGGAGAATAGCCAAATCGCCGGTTTGTTTACATTATTTAACAGCAGCTTTTGGGCTCTTACCGTCTTTCTTTGTGGAAAAAAAATTTGATTTTCTGACTGATGCATGTCTCTTGTGCCAAACATGCATGCATGATTGGCATTTTTGGTTCATTTTAGTGGTCTGACATGGTATTGAAAAAGTAGGATATTCGGTCATAAGCTGTGCGGTGCCCGGCCGATGGCCATAGGCCTCGCATCAGCTGGCCTACAAGCAACATGTAGTTTGGGGGTCGTCTCATGCATCCTTCTCAAATGGCCTTAAGTGACGATCGGTGTTGTTGGGTGTAAAGAAAATACGTTGCCATGCGGGGACGTGGGAACTTCCAGCATTTAAACCGGGCATATAGATAAGAATCTTTCAGTTTTAAATCACTTTAGATTGACAGCTGTTATCTGTCATGTATACTTGGTGATCTTACCATGCTGTGCATCTGAAATTATACAAAGAATTCGAGAAATCCTTGGGGGTTCGCTCATAGACAGTGTTCCTCTATGTGTTTGAATGCGATCCGGACAAACAACGATCTGCCGCACGGGTCTGAACCGCCCCGGATACAGAATTACCGCCATCTGGCGATCGAGGGTATCGCATCTGGCAAGGCAGCTATTCACCTGCCCATGGCAGACTGCAGGAACTGAGTGTGATTGGACTAGGAAGGACTCGCACAAACATGGACTCCATACACTAATGCCATGACAAAGAGACCAGATTCCAACCCTTTTTACTTGAAGAGAGTAGTGCTACCAGCTGCACTTAGCCTTCCTAAAATGTGTATTTTATCTCATAAATATTAATGGTGTGTCTTCTAAACAGATTAAACTCAAACTTAAAGCAGTTGAGTCACACTGTTCCAGGAGTTCATCTGTCCCTTCACACTAAAATTTTTGTTCAATTCATATGCCATTCATTTTGTCCTTTCAGGGTTTCTCATATTTTATAATTGTACGACCAAATTTATCTAGCGGCTATTTTTAGATATCCAGGCAAAATTTTATCTCGGCACACTGTGGTCTGTTTTGAATAAAGCCCTTTTAACCTAATTGACTGACATTAAGGCATTTTTTTGGCCAGATATTCATCAGTGAAATTTAAAAGCTTGTGAAATTTGATGCCGAGGTCTTGCTGTCTACAATAAAAAAAAAAAGAACTTCCGAGGGGTATCAGTGAGGAGCAATATGCCAGACTGTTGTATTTCTTTTCATGTATTAGATGAGCACAGAAGTTTTGACCCTTAATTTCTAATTTATTTATATTCCTGAAACAAGAGTTTTGGGGATAATATGGATTCATCTTGGCTACTGCCACTGCAGATCTTTAATGTATCAGTTTTTATGAAAATCACTTTAAGCTTGTTGTATTCATTCCTGGAGTATACTGGACAGACCTGATTGTTTTGTGTGACCCTATTAACTTTCCTGTTGCGACACCACCAGGCCAGTCTTTACATTTCCAAATGCAATAACTCAAACAGTTTCACTGGGAATCAAGTCACACAAACTGTGATAGTTTTTGGTGCATAGATAAGGGCTGTCGTTGATACTGGTCACCACTAGTCACCACCAACAGCCTAAAACTTTTCATTAAAAAATTGCTGTAACTCCAACTGTATCACTGTTCTTGTAATTGTATTCTGGTGCGTAGAGAAGGGCTATCAATATTGGTTGCTGTTGGCTATTGCTGTAGTGTATAACTTGTGCAGTTTTAATGGGGATCCTGTCAAATTTGCTACCATCATTCCTGGTCCATAGTGGTGGAGCCTTGATTTTTATGGGTCTATTACTTTTATTTCTCAGGTCGATGCGTACTAGGAACCCTGTAATGGGTACTTCCATGACAAATCGCCCAGGATTGACACCCACCATCTCAGATGTTACTAATTTTCTATGAGAAGGTGTACTCCGATGAAAGAAGTATTCTTTAAACAGTTTCTGTTATTTATTAGTTTTATGAATAAATATTGAAGCTGTTTTTTCCCCAGATTAGCCTCACTAACAAGGGACTTTTTTTCAAGTTCTTGTTGCATTGTGAGTGTGCAAAACGTTCTTACCTTCACTAATAAGTATAGCTACTTTTGATTTTAATGATGAGACTTCATTGAGCATTTTAGTGATCTCTGATTACAATCATTCATGATTTTTATCTGGCCCATTTCTTCCTAGAAGTTGATAGTTCACCACTGCCCTTAAAGGATCAGTGTATAAGATTTAGAGCCATCTAGTGATCAGATTATAGATTGCAACCAACTGACCATTCCTTTTCTCAGAAAACCTACGGTGGCCGCACAACTTGCGAAAACGTGAAAGGCGATCTCTTGAGTCAATGCTTTATTCATTTACTTTATATATATATATATATATATATATATATATATATATATATAATGTGTGTGTGTGTGTGTGTGTGTGTGTGTGTAATTTAGTTTTGCTTAACACCACCTGAACTCCAAAAACTCTAAACCATAGTCTTCTTCTCAGGGTAAGATGAGAAATAGAATGCTTCCTTTCGACACAAAATTTAATTTCTATCAATGTTATACAATACTGTGGACACTTATTGCTAATCTTCATTTTCTGTGTTGTAATTTTAACAATAATGAAAGAGGGGTAAGATTGTGCTAAAAGCAAACATGGAAGGTAATGGCGTAGTTACCTTTTATCTTTTTTTGTAAATAGTACTTGAATAAAATATTTTTTCTTATTTGAATTTACCATTTAATTGCCTTAACCTTGCAGCGTGTGCAGCTGCCGACAGATTTATTATAAAACTTATTAATAAAGGAAAAAAATGAAAGCTGGTCACAACTAATTACTACTGTAAGGGGAGGTTTGTGTGCAAAACAGTTCTCAGCACCCCAGCAACTGGCAGAAATAAAGGATAAAAAAATTGCAGTGAATACTTTAGTTAAGTGAATTCTCTCAGTGTCAAAGGAGTTGTTTCATGGGGATGGAGTGATGTACTATATATTAAATCTGATTGATTAAGCTTCTACCAATTAAATTAGGTAGATTACTTGAGCACAAGGTGATGTCACCTTGGGATAAAAAGATTAATGCCCCAATTTGAATCCAGTCACTGGGAAAGGGGAATTTTTAGAATTTTTAGTTAAAGTTATCTTCTTCTCAAACTTTCTATATGTATACTATATATCCCCAAGGTCCAAAAACTGATTAAAGAAAATTCATGATTTAATTAAGTTCCCCGGGGCTTTAGCGTTTAGATAACTGTTTCGTAAAATAAAGGGCATATATTTCTGCTTTGTTCCTCTGTTTGCTTGACAAATGCCTGAGTATTGATTGTAGGCACATTATGTTTGTCACTTCAGGATAACAGAAAGGGAGCATTCGGTTGGTGGTAACCGATAGAGATGACTAATGGTTGAAATGATGCTGATGTACCTGATGGGTTTTTGTAAAAACCACATGCCTGTACAGTTCGATTTCCTTTTTTTTTGCTTCTACTGTTATCCTAATGCAGGAGGATGTGAGAAAAAAGAGTTGCTGTCAAGGAGAACCCAGTTCATGGATTTACCTATGCAGGTGCTTTGTAGACGTCACTAGGAATGTTAACTGTTTGTATGAAGAAAGAAAGACTATCAAAAGCCCTTTATTAAATATTGATAATAACGCTGCAGTCACGTCAGTGGCTGACAGGCATCTCTTATCTCCATACTGGTTGACAGAAAACCATTTTCGCTTACTGTGGCTCGTAACAAATTCAGAATCGATTGATTTTTTTTTTTTTTGCCTACCAGCCGTCCTTAGCAGCCTTTGAAATGCATCTGGTGCATTTTGTTCTCCCGGCATTTATGTAGGCAATGAACCAGAGGTGGAAGAAAAGGTGTTTTAATGATTGATGTCTGACTAGTCTGAGGCCTTGATTATATTTCAGTCGGATGACTGTGCCCGAACTTTGCTCCCGCTTGCAGCTAATTTCTTTCACTGATGGAGGCACTGTACCGCTTCAGTGCGACCTCAGTTCTGTGACACGCCAAGCAGAATAAGTTATGAAATGCATCTAAATGGCTCTCTAACATGTCATAGGTGATATTACAAATGCAGTGTTGCCTCGAACAATTTGCATCACGCATACGATTGCATGATAAATTCATTTATATACTCCATAGGGCACGCGGCCTACGTGTGATCATGAAATTACTTTTTTATTAGGAACATAAAAATGCAAGGAAGTTAACAATGAGTTCAAGCAATTTCATGGAAAAAATTTGGCAGATGAATTTGCATGTTTATGAAATAAGTGAGTATTTTGGATATTTTTCCATTTTCTTAGTTGTGCTTGCTGCCTGTTTGAGATCCAGACCTTGTATTTACATCAGTTGGAATGTGATCTTTGAATTTCGCTTTCTTTTATTAACATAAATCTGAGCTTTCATGTGTTCTTTGCGCTGCATGATATGTGTGTGATTTGAAAAAGATGAATAATATGCCATTCTCACTGAATTCATTTTCTAATGCCTCCGTGTGTCTCATATTTTTTATTTCTTCTGTGCCCCTTTGCAGCTTTCTCTCCGGCCCCCCACTCATGTTTTATATTCCTTGTGTCTCTATATTATTTTTCATTGCAGCTGATATTTACAGCCCCAAAACACATTCCTTGATAAGTTTTGGTATTTAGAATAACAACCAATGCCGGTGGCAAGCGCCCTTGTGACATTCTGTGGACTAAAAAACAGTGATGTACCCAGAAATATGAAATACACCAAATCCTGGAAAAAAATTACACTTTATTGGTGTTTTTCTGGCTCAGTCATTAATTTATCCATTCATTCAAGCATTTAGTTAGTTCCAAAAGACATTTTTCACTTCAGTACTGCATTGAAATATGTGTGTATATATAGGATCTCCAATGAATGAGCCCGAGATATACAAAGTAAAATTTATGCAACAAGAGTTGTAATTTCATTTATTTCGAGCCTTTGGCAAGGAATAAATGAAAATTACTACCTGAAATTTGATATCTTGGGCTCTCTACTTTGAGATCCTTTTTATCCCATAAATTTCAGCGTTATATTATTAGGAAAATGGAAAAACAGCATTAATGTTAGCTTCTGGTTGGCAGTCTCTTTAAGTCAATGGGATGAAAAATTTGTTAGCTAGCATGCTAACGCTTTTCGCCATTAAATTAATAAATTCAAACGTCTATGACAAGGGTTACATGAGTAACTTCTTACTTTATTGACCAAAAGCATTAGCATGCGAGCTAACAAATTGTTTGTTCCATTGATTTGAATAAACTGTCACCTAGCAGCTAAGTAGCGATGGTGAATGGTTACAAATGTTATTGGTGAAGTTATCTTTGGGAACATATTAGTTGACGTTTATCAATGAACCGAATCTGCCCAATCATGACCCGAGAAAGCTAAATCATGTGTATGATACCAAACCTGTATCTCATGGAAAGATAATTAAATGCATTAAATGTGGTTAATGCTGTAGACACAAATGTGACAGGGTGATAAGGACGTCACGGATTAAATAAAATCTAGAGTTTACAAACAGATGTGCATCGTTCCCATGCCTTTGTTTTCCTTGGAAAAGGCCTGCTATTGGAAACATGAAGCAAAGCGCAGCACTTGTTTGTGAGACTTTTAGCATATACTGCTTTATTTCTAAAACTGAGTGGAGAGGAAGTTCTTTTGAAGGTTAAAGAGCACCTGGAGGACAATGCAGTGTTGTGTCTGAGTGGCTGTATAAAATTCAGTGTTTATGTGGCACAAGAGGCCTCAGCCACTATAGACAGGGGAGCATGTTACCTCCTGAGGATTTTTATCTTTCGTGGACTCATCAATCATTTCTGGTTATATTCATACCCACCATTCCTACTTATCTTCTTTAGCCTTATAGATACATTTTTATATTTGATCAATGCAAAAAAAGAACACTTCACACTCAAATCGTAAAAAAAAAAATAGGTGGAACGCTGACAAGTATTTACAAACACTTTACCTGCTACACTCAGGGTTAGCTTTCCAGCTGTTTTTATTGCGAGTTGACGCATCAAACATATGCAGTATATCAAATTGTTTATCTGTGTCCGTATTTGCCTGAGGCATATCTGCTGCAGCTTAAATATTAGCTCATAAATGATCCATTTTCGCTGTTGGCATAATCCACTCCAAGGACCGTACCTGTTCGTAATGCAAAAGTTTAAACAGGGCTGGAGGGAAAAATTTTGAAAAAAAAAAAAAATTAGTTATGACATGATGGCAGCCAGTAAGGGAGGAATACATTTTTATTTCTGACATTATTGTTTTAAAATGATGGAGATCATTTGTGACCATTGCATGCATTGTCCCATGAAAACATTTATAGTGCATAATTTGAATGTAACACATATTTTTTGACTAATGTAATGTAAATGCATTTGTGCTAAATTTGGAATGAAAAAATAGCAAGAGGGGACGGGCTGTACCAGGATTGGTAAATTGTAATGCATACTGTGGCTTCCTCTTCTCAATTATATAAGCTTTATTACAGGCTCATGGCCCACAGGGTAAAGGACAATACATCACATATTAAAAAAAAAAACAATAATAATAATTAAAAAAAAGTAAGTACAATTGTCGATCCCACAGATGTTATGAGAGGCACTCATACCAGTGTCCTCTAATGGTGTATGTGTACCTTACCGAGCTAAGCCCAGGGTCTGTCATTTGTCTAATTAATCCTTTCAGTGAGCGGTCCAGTCTGCACATGAATTTGTAGATCAGGTTCCTCAATAGAGCCATGAAGGTGGTGAGACCGAAAGTACAGAAGAGCTCTTGTAGCTTCCGTAAACTTTCTTTCTTATACTTCACCCATAGTGAGGCTGTATAGAGAGGGGTGCAATTAGCTCTAAACAGGTTTACTTTGACATCAGTGGTACAGTGATGAAATTTACGGACCAGCATGTTTGCTTGAACATAAAGCATTCTCCTCTGTCTAGACATATCATCATCATCCTCAAGTGTATCTGTTATGATGTGCCCAAGATATTTTGTACTTTTAGAAACACACATAGTTTGACCAGACAGGTAAAAAGCAGGAAACCTGAGCTCCAGATCATCCTTTGTTCTACAGATCAGGACCATGCTCCTCTTAGCATTATACTTAATATTAAAGTCAACACCATTGTTCATACAAATACTGAGCAGCTGTTGAAACTTGCTGCTACAAGGGGATAGTATGGTAAGATCATCAGCGTACATAAAATGATTTGTTAATGTATTTCCAATCATCCAACCATTTACCTGGTAAACTCAGGTGCTGATGGCTTCTTTTCACTGCATGTGCTCCTCTATACCAGGGGTGGGCAATTCCGGTCCTGGAGGGCCGGTGTGTATGCAGGGTTTTATTTTTATCAATCACCCTGACTGATTAATTGGTTGCCTACACAAATATAGATTTATGCAATGATTACATTAAAGAAAAATGTTTCATGAAGGGAGACAAAAACAGTATTTGGTGGTCATTCATGATCATTTAAAGAAATGCGCCTGAATTGTCAGATTTCATAAATGGCTTGGCTAATTTAGACTACCAACTAATTAAAGGCCAGAAGTTGGTGTGTAAACCAGGGGCATACGGCCCTCGCTGCCCACCTCTGCTGTATGCTGATGCTGACTCTCACTGCTTGTTGGCTTGCTTGTTGATCGTCCTGTATGACTGTACGTCCACTGTCTTCTTGCAGTCTTGAAAAAAGAACACTTCATATAATGCCGGAGCTTGCTTTGATGTGTGTGTGTGTGTGTGTGTGTGTGTGTATGTGTGTGTCAGACAGTCTATAGGTCTCTCCTTTCTAAGGTCAGGGCCATTTGTTGTTAGTGAAATTGTGCTTTCATCCTGCTGGCTCAAATTATGCCTCTGACGTCAAAGTACATTATCGCTTGAATTCAACCTCAGTGCTGTCTGACAGCAGTCTGAATGCATAATTTCCTCAACATCACTGTCATTTCTTAACAAATGCAGTGCTGTCTTGTATTTTGTATGAAGCCTGCATGGGTTGGTATGGTGTGGTGAACATAATTTAGTAAATGTCAAAGCCAGTCATGGCATCTAATTACAGCTTACAATGCATTAGAGTATAGCACTCCACAACAAACCACACAACTGATTTATTCATGGCTAAATATACAGTATGTGCTGCTTTTTTTTGGGAGGATTCTGTTCCATGTACACATGGTTACATTGGAATTTCACCAAGGGTCTAATCATTGGGTAATTGCTAAATATTGTGCCACTGACTTTGTCCACATTAACAATCTTTAATCACAAAAAAACCCCAAATCGGCTGAAATATGGTCCTAGAATGCAGAGGTTTTTTTTGTCTTGCTCTGCATTTCAGCACTGGACACTTCCCCCTTCTCTGATTTGCCCAAAGGCTGCCATCTGGATTTCAGCACAGGACAGCTCCCTCTCAAACTGCAAGCTTTTAAGGCCCAATGTACACCGGATGCGTCAGGGCTCCGGCATGGGAGATGCGCATCTGCCAGAGCAAATACGTGATGATGTTAATCGGCGCTGCAGTGTCCACCGGGCACAGCTGCGATTTTGTTTCCATGCAGAAGCCCTCCAAAGCCTGCTCGGCTGTGTCTGCCATTCTGTATTTTTCTGCTTCTAGAGAATGTTTTCCAGATCCGTAAAATGCAATTTTGTGACTTATGACACAGATCTCAATAGATAACTATCATAGCTACAGGTCGATAAGGTCAAATATGTAGAATTTGACCAGACCAATGCTCAATGATTGCAACTAGCCTATTTGGATGAGCTTGATCAGCAAATGTATGTGAACAATAGAAACACAAAATGAACAAGCCACATGGTAAGCCTATTGCAGAGATAAATATTCCAACCTAGAGTCTCATTTAAATATTTAGAGATAAATACTGATCATTATCATGTCATGGTTTACGCTACCAGCTTATCACCAGTCATCCCCTGTTCACATCGATGTCACTTTGGAACAGAACTGCCGCGAGGTAGGCTAGTCAACGTGTGTGGCACATATTGCTTTCCGTACTGAAGTCACACGAACCTTACACCCTGGCCGGTCTACTCTCGTACTGCAGCTGGTGTTCATTGGGCCTAATTCAGCTGTATGGTTGCTGGAGTTTTGTGGAAGAGTAGATTACCTTAACAAATAGTATTTTCCTATTCTACAATGGTTTGTTCATGTATACATTCAGCAAAAATTTCATGAATTCGCATTCAGCTTTAAGAAACTCCACTCTTTGTCTAGTTCAGATTTTGCAATTATGCTCATTGTAATCAAGTGAATTAAAATGAACAGTTCTGGTGTGGAAATGACTATGATGTCATTGCTTCCAAACACAGCTAAGTAATTGCTATTTTGCCACCCACTGTGGTCCATGAATGACAGCAGCAATGTCAATTAAAAAAAAATCTGACAGGAGGTTGTCATCGTTTGTAGTATTCATTGTGAGACATTGAGATGAAAAGATCTTGATACCATACATGGTCTGTGATGTATCCTTCCAGATAAAAAAAAAAAACAGCTTTTGAGAACTGAACCATACTTGTTTGATTGCTTAGAAGTATAATTGTAGCTGACCTTCATCCATAAGACAGGCAGTGGTTTATATTTCTGTTCAGTTCTCTGCATGTACTCTCTGTTAATGTGACATGGGCTACTTTGAGAGTGAAAGCCTTCAGCCAGCATGGACATTTTGATAGATTTTTTAAAATCACATTATCCCTTAGCCTGTTTCCTGTAATTGTTCGATGCCAGACATCTTTTTAGCTTTTCTTTGTTTTGTTTGTTTTGTTAAGTGATCTACAGATCCATTTGTTATGCTAGAAAAACAGTTGTGTACCGTTGGGTGTGGGGAATGGCGGAGTAAGATTGAGTGCTAATGTGTGCAGGAAATGAAGTATTTTGCTAATGATGGCTGTAATGTGAATATAGGCCACTAGATGGCAGTATTTACCTTTTTTTGTTAAGCTCAGACTGGAGTCATGTTTAGACATGTCCTGGACATGTCTGGGGCAAGTCTCAGAAAATTAAAAAAAAGAGGTCTAAATGTGGGTGGGGTCTGCAAAAGAGTATATAAGGAAAAGAATTGAGACAGTAAAGTAGTAGGAGAAATTGCAAGAAGATGACCAGACCTGCCATTCTGTTCAAGACCTGTGACGTTTCTTTGGTGGATTTCTTTGCTTGTGTTTGAGCATTTTCTTCATCCAGGACATCACCAAGCCACCCCACCAAAAAGGGACTGTAATTATTTCTGTTTTTTCTTATTTATCAATCTTGGTCTTTAGTTGTAGGTTGTTATTAGTCTTTGTCTTTGTTAAAAATTAAATGTGTTTTAGTTGTTAAAACTGTGTTTGTCATCCCTTGCTGTTGCTGTTGTGTTATAAATGTAATAACAAATTGGGGCCATAACAAATTGGGGGCTCAAGGTCCGGGATAGACCATTTTGTGAGTCATTTATGAAAAATCTAACATTTCAAATTGTAAAATTGATTTTTTTTTAATTGAATACATATATATTGACAACAGCAATGGATGATTTCTTGGCATCACCAACCGTAGGGGTTTTGAAGTCTTTTAAAAAGACAGAACTGCTAGAAATTTGCAGACAGTTGGAGCTGACAGAGGTAAAACCAGCCATGCGAAAAGCAAGACTGGCTAGAGAGATAGTTGAATATTACATTGATGAAAATGTGTTTGCACCAGGAGATCTGGAACAGTTTCCAGTGGAAAATCCAAATATAGAAATGGAACTTAAATTAAAAATGCTAGAGATTGAAAGGGAGGAAAAAGAAAAACAAAGAGAATTTGAGAGGGAAGAAAAAGAAAAACAAAGGCAGTTTGAGTTAGAAAAATTAGCAAGAGAAGAGAAAATTGAGAGAGAGAAAGAGGAAAGAGCAGAAAGAGAGAGACAGAGACAGAGAGATTTTGAATTAGAGAAATTCGATAGAGAAGAAAGACTCCAAATGGAGCAACTAAAAATTAAAATTGAAACTAAGAATAAATTTTGTGCCAGTCAGGAGGTAAAACTGGTGCCTCCATTTTCAGAAAAGGATGTTGACAACTATTTCCAGTGTTTTGAAAAGGTAGCAAAGAGTTGCCAGTGGCCAAAGGAACACTGGCCTCTGATGTTGCAAACTGTCCTCAAGGGTAAAGCTCAACAAGCCTATTCGGCTTTGTCTGCAGATGATTCCTCTGATTATGAGGTTGTCAAAAAGGTTATTTTGAGAGCTTATGAGTTGGTTCCAGAGGCTTACCGACAGAAATTCAGAGGTCTGAAGAAATCTGAAAATCAGACTTATGTTATATTTGCTAATGAGAAGCAGGTTTGCTTTGAGCGCTGGTGTACTTCTATGGAGGTCAAGGATGATTTCAACTCACTAAAAGAGATGGTGTTAGTTGAAGAATTCAAGAACTGTGTTAAGGATGATGTTAAGACCTACCTTAATGAGAAGCAAGCACTGAATTTGCAATCAGCTGCCAAATTTGCAGATGAATATGTTCTCACACATAAGTCCAAATTTCAGTCTAGCAGTAATAATAGATGGTCCCAATTTCAGATAAAGGGTTATGGTGATACCCAAGATTCCTCACCCAAAGACAAAGACAAATCTGGTGATGGTGCTCAGAAATCCAGTAACAGGTCTGATCAAAGTGTGAAAGCTGACAGTGACAAAAGTGGTCTAGTTTGCAGTTATTGCAAGAAATCTGGTCATGTTACAACTAACTGTTGGTTCCTTAAAGCTAAGAAAGAAAAAGAAAAGGATACCAAACCAAATGCCTTTGTGAAAACAAGGTTAGAAACCCCTGTAGTAGATAACCGATCTGCTAAATTGCCTGCTTCTTGTGGGGCTAAAAAGCCTGATACAGCTGACTTCGTGAGGGAGGAATTTCTTCCATTTGTGTCAGAGGGATTTGTGGCTACTACTACAGGAGCATACTACTCCTGTCCCCATATATATCCTAAGGGATACCGGAGCTTCTCAGTCACTTTTGTTGATGGACTCCTTGGAGTTACGTGATGAGACCGCTTCAGGGGATTTCATACTTGTACAAGGTATTGAAGGGAGGACTGTATCTGTACCCCTGCGCTCTATATTCTTGAAGTCAGATTTAGTTACAGGACAGGTAAAGGTGGGACTTATGTCCAGTCTACCTATAAAGGGTGTTTCTCTGTTGCTAGGCAATGACCTGGCTGGGGGCAAAGTAGTTCCCCCTGTACATCTTACTTCACAGCCGAGCACTGAAGATGGGGATGAGGACCCATCTCTGTATCCTTCTTGCGCAGTGACTCGTGCTATGGCCAAGAAGGCTAAAGAAGAAGATGATGTGGTGCCGTCCAGTACATTGAATAGTCAGGACTCAGGTGGTTCGCCTCATGACTCTGATTGGCCTACTATGGTTTCTCCGTTTGAGGACTTATCAGATACTTTTATCAGTTCTCTATTCAGCCAGCCGGATGGGTCTGGTGATTCTGATGTGTCTGGAGACTTGTCTCTGTCCAGAAAGCGGTTGATTGAGGAGCAAACTAATGATCCTGAAATTGGTGTACTAAAGAGGAGAGCCCTTCCTGAAAAAGAAATAGATGCAGTTCCAGTTGGGTATTATCTCAAGGATGGTGTGTTGATGCGGAAGTGGCGCCCTCCTGATATCCCTGCCAATGCAGATTGGGCAGTGGTCAGGCAAATTGTTGTTCCGAAGGTCTATAGGAATGAGATCTTAACAATGGCTCATAGTTTACCTTTAGGAGGTCATCTTGGTGTTAACAAGACTGTTGATAAGATCATGAAACACTTCTTTTGGCCTGGGCTTCGGAAAGACGTTTCCAACTTTTGCAAAACCTGTCACACTTGTCAGGTAGTTGGAAAACACCAGTTAGACCCACCTGTAGCTCCATTGCAGCCTATCCCAGCATTTGGGGAGCCATTCTCTAGGGTCATTGTTGATTGCGTTGGTCCATTACCCAAGACTAGATCTGGAAATCAGTACTTGTTGACAATCATGTGTGCATCTACCAGATTCCCCGAAGCCATACCTCTACGTAACATCAAGGCAACTGCAATCTCGAAGGCTTTGATAAAGTTCTTCACGTTGTTTGGCCTTCCCAGGGAAATTCAGTCAGACCAAGGTAGCAATTTCACTTCAGGATTGTTTCAGCAGGTTGTATATGAACTAGGTGCAAAACAGATTCTTTCTAGTGCCTATCATCCAGAAAGTCAGGGTGCCTTAGAGCGGTTTCATTCCACTCTCAAGACAATGATGAGGACTTATTGTTATGACCATGAGAAAGACTGGGATGAAGGGGTTCATTTGCTGTTGTTTGCAGCTAGAGAAGCAGTGCAGGAGTCTACTGGATTCAGTCCATTTGAGCTAGTGTTTGGTCATGAAGTGAGAGGACCTTTGCTATTATTGATTGAACAATGGCAAGAGGAAGAGCCGCAAATCAGTCTGTTAGACTATGTTAGCAAGTTCAAGGAAAGATTGCGTGCAGCTTGTGACCTTGCCAAAGAGAACTTGAAATCAAGTCAGGGAAAAATGAAAACTTGGTATGATCATAAGGCTAGAAGCCGTGAGTTTAAACCAGGAGAAATGGTCCTTGTGTTGTTTCCCTTGCAGTCCAATCCATTGCAGGCTAGATTTCATGGTCCTTATGAAATTCTGACAAAACTCAATGATCTCAATTACATTGTGAAGACTCCAGATAGGAGAAAACCAAAACAATTGTGTCATATTAACATGCTAAAGCCTTATCATGACAGAAATGCTAGGGTTGCAGCTGTCACTTCAGATTCTCCAATGGTCGAAACGTGTGAAGATGAGGGGGAGTTTCAAGATGATGAACCAAGAATTAAAGCTGAAGTTCTTTCATGTAAATTGTCAAACACTGAAGTGTTGCAAAATCTTGATGTAAAACTCCAGCACTTAGAACCCTCACAGAGAGATCAGTTTGAAAGGTTGATCAAGAAATATGAGGATTTGTTTCCTGATGTTCCAAAGAGAGTTACTATAGCCTCTCATGATGTAGATGTTGGTGATGCCAAATCAATAAAACAGCATCCATACCGGATGAATCCTGAAAAGAGAAAGATTGCTGAGAAAGAGGTTGAGTACATGTTAAAACATGATATTATCAGACCCTCCAACTCCGATTGGAGTTCACCCTGTGTGCTAGTTCCAAAACCTGATGGAAGTACTAGATTCTGTACAGATTATCGCAAAGTCAATGCTGTAACTAGAACTGATGTGTTTCCAATACCTAGGATTGATGATTGTATTGATAGTGTAGGGCAAGCAAAGTTTCTGACCAAGATTGATTTATTGAAGGGTTATTGGTGTGTGCCTTTAACTGAGAGGGCCAAGAGCATCTCTGCTTTTGCCACACCATCTGGATTGTACCAGTATGAAGTCCTACCCTTTGGCATGAAAAATGCCCCAGCCACGTTCCAAAGGATGATACAGTCTACAATCGCCGGATTGCCACACACGGGTGCGTACATCGATGACCTGATCACATGGAGTGACTCCTGGGAAGAACATCTAAAAGATGTAGAGACGTTGTTCCAGCGCCTGACCCAGGCTAACCTGACTGTTAACCTGAGCAAGAGTGACTTTGGTTGTGCTACTGTCACCTATCTTGGCTACGTCATAGGCCAGGGTAAGGTGGCACCCATAAATGCTAAAGTCCAAGCCATCATGGACTTTCCAGTTCCTGACAACAAAAAAGCTTTGCGCCGCTTCCTTGGAATGATCGGGTACTACCGCAAGTTCTGCAAGAACTTTGCTGAGATTGCTCTCAGTCTTACTAACCAACTGAAGAAAGGCGTAAAGTTCACCTGGGATGATGCATGCCAGAGAGCCTTCGATCACCTGAAGTCTCTGCTGTGTCACTTCCCCGTGCTCAAATCTCCTGACTTCAACAAACCGTTCTCCATCGCGGTCGATGCTAGCGACCAAGCTTGTGGATCTGTGCTCCTACAGAGAAGTGACTCTGATGACATTGAGCATCCCGTGGCATACTTCTCCAGGAAGTTCAATCGCCACCAAAGGAACTATTCCACAATAGAGAAGGAACTGTTGGCTCTGGTCCTTTCTTTACAACACTTTGAGGTTTATGTTTGTACAGGACAAAAGCCAATGATTGTGTACACTGACCACAATCCATTAATGTTTTTGAGTAAGATGAAAAACAAGAATCGGAGATTGTTGAATTGGAGTTTGATTTTACAGGAGTTTGACTTGGAAATTAAGCATGTGAAGGGTACAGACAATGTAATTGCTGATTGCTTATCCCGTGTTTGAATGTGTATATATATATCATGTGTTTGAATATTGTATGATATGTATATATAGACAAGTGTTCACTTTACCATTTTGTATTGAAAAGAAAAATTTTGCCTTTATGAGTCAAAATTTTTCCCTTTTGGAATGGAGGTGTAATGTGAATATAGGCCACTAGATGGCAGTATTTACCTTTTTTTGTTAAGCTCAGACTGGAGTCATGTTTAGACATGTCCTGGACATGTCTGGGGCAAGTCTCAGAAAATTAAAAAAAAGAGGTCTAAATGTGGGTGGGGTCTGCAAAAGAGTATATAAGGAAAAGAATTGAGACAGTAAAGTAGTAGGAGAAATTGCAAGAAGATGACCAGACCTGCCATTCTGTTCAAGACCTGTGACGTTTCTTTGGTGGATTTCTTTGCTTGTGTTTGAGCATTTTCTTCATCCAGGACATCACCAAGCCACCCCACCAAAAAGGGACTGTAATTATTTCTGTTTTTTCTTATTTATCAATCTTGGTCTTTAGTTGTAGGTTGTTATTAGTCTTTGTCTTTGTTAAAAATTAAATGTGTTTTAGTTGTTAAAACTGTGTTTGTCATCCCTTGCTGTTGCTGTTGTGTTATAAATGTAATAACAAATTGGGGCCATAACATGGCTGACATAAACCATCTATCCTGGTCATGTGACACTGTAGCTCCACAGCAGAAGAGAGCAGGCCAAATCTGGTCATAGAAACCAACCTAGGTCAGTACTTACAGAGGCTTTCAGGCTTTTGGATATGCCCTGTTGTAGTTTATTCAGCCCCACCTTTGATTATTTTAACATGAAATGATATTCTCTCAAATACACGGGGGATGTCTGCTTATATATAATGGCCCTTTGTCTGTAGCAGTGAATAACAATTTCAAAAAAGTGGGACAATTTTAATCCCTTTGTGTTTGGTATAATCCATCTACTTTAAAGCGGTTATACCATGGCAGTTGGGCTGAACACTACTCTGTGCTGTCAGGATTGGATTAAAATTTTGATCCTAGTCTTAGTTATTTGGCCTCCTGCCTTTTGTTACCATGTTTGTACTTTTAGAGGATTCTGAGCACTTGTCAAGTTGACATGATACACATTTTTTCGCTTTAGGAAATGGCTTATTTATGAAGTAAAAGGGGAGTTTATTCATACCAACGCCACACATCATTGTCTTAATATGCATGCAGTCATAGCTGACACATCCAATTACCTGCTTCTTTCTCAGGGAGACAAAATGTGTGAGCATCAAACACCATCTTGGACCAGCCCCCGTTAATGTTGATCTTAACTCATCAATGTTGACACCATGCCAACAAAAAAAGCTGCTGAAGAATAAATATTTTTCTTTGTGTCTTCAAAATGGCCTTAGCGAGGTGCATTAGTCAAAGAAAAAATATTCTCAATGAACAAAAAGGAAAAAACTCAGCATGGCATAGTGCGTTAGCTCAGGACCCACAGAGTGTTGAGTAGCCTTTATCATACTAAAGCTGCTTGGTAAGCCTGTACTATGTTAAAGTATGACATGAGTTTAAAAATAAGGATCTCCACACTGAAATAATGCTCCCAGTGAGGAGATGTAAGACACAGCATTTAAACCTATTTTTATAATGATCAGCTTTTTAAATCCAGCACCTGCACAAGAATCTGATGCGTGCACCTGTACTTCACAAAGAGTATGAAATGAGCACAGTTTGATTAAGGTGGCTGTTCGCTTTTTCACAGGCAGCTGGTCTTCCGCAGATGTGCTGGTTCTCTTGGCTCCGGTGTGTTGTCACAAATGGATGGGTGCAGCAGGGCATTGGTTCCTGCTGAGGTTGATCAGTAATAGGGGGGGCCTAGTCTTGCCTGATACTAAGTGACCAGACTAAAAATAATTGCCTAATACTCTAGAGACAAGCTCCACTGGTTGTATAGGCAGCTGAACGGAGAAAACTCTTTCAAACAAGGGATGGTGAATAACAGTAACACTGGAAAGGCAATGTTTGCTGTTTCCTACATTTGCTGATCACTGGGTGAACACCTCTGCCCGTGAATGGCTCAGTTTAGTAAGAATAACGCTATGAACAGAGGGTTACAGCCAAATCCCTACATTTCCGTTGCAGGATAACAGAAAAAAAGACTGCTTTGCTGGATTGTAGTTTGAGAATGTCCCTGGAAGGAGGAAATGTTGCTTGACAAAAAGTGATCGCGTGAGACTTTCTATTCAGTACAATTAATGCTGCCTACAGCGCTTGCCCTGAGAAGGACTGATTGAGGGTAATAGCGAGGGGTTGTATGTAGTGTTGAACCAGTAGTGCACACTTCTCCTGCCCAGTTTATGACATTGATATTCTGTGTGAAAGTGCCGCACCTCTTCATAGTTTAAGTCTGTAGTTTCTAATATTATGGGGAGGCTGTGTTTGGTAAGCTATGGATGCCTGACAATGGTGTACTGTTATTAAAAATTACATCATCTCAGTATGACATCTTTCCGTGGGCATGTTTGAGTTCATTGAGAATTAAAAAGGCCCACTGCAGGGCAGTTTTCTTCTGGAACAGAAGGGGTTTTCAATTGGATGCACCAAGATTTATGTTGTCCACCATTGGAGGTATTGAATAAATTGAAGTTTTCGTTTCAATACATTTTAATGCTGATGTGACCATCACTTCTGCTTAACTGAATACAATATTTTGGGAAAAATAACTGAAGGATTTAACAGCTGTGGCTTTATTTATTTACTTTAAGATATTCAGATTCACCATGTTGTTCCAGGAAGTACTGAATTCTAATGAGCAGACTCTGCTAAGTGATAATTGCTAAACAAGGATGCATTTCATCTGAATGGCTCACAGCGTCCTTAATGAGTTTTGTCAAGGAATACTATGAGTTCTATGAAACTCTATGAAGGTTTACTCAGAAAAATGGCTATTTTTTTGAAGAAATGGGTCTTATGTAGCAAATTAATATGCATCACACATTTGTAAATGCTTTCTGGAACCTTTTATCATTATTTGCAAACAAAAATTTGGCTGGTTTGTACGGTCTTAAGCCCCGCCCCTCAAAGAAGTCATTGCACGGACCTCGTAGTCATGTGACCAGTGACGTGTGAGAAGTAAGTTGCAAACATTCCCAGCTAATCGATCTGTGGTTTGTTCTATACTGATAATTGATTTCGCCTTGATCAATCCTTGATTTCGATGATTTTGAGATAAAATTCATCAACATGCCAGATAGGATTGTAGTGGTAGGCTGTAACAAGACTCCAAATGATGGTGTGAGTTTTCATCACTTCCCAAAAAAGAGATGCCAATTCTCACGCATTCGGTGGACTCTCTCGCTTCCTAGTGGCATTCACCTTCCTGGGCCATAGTCAGCAATTTTTCAATCAACTTGCACTGGAGAAATTCACTTGCAGAACTGAAGTCATTTTGCATTAAATTCATCAGTTTTACCTGCATCATGGTGGATTTCCCCACTAGTGTCATGGAAAAAGATTATGACTTGGGAATTCTCTCCTTGTCTTTACTGAGGGATTGAAAGCAATGGAATTGCATAAAGATGTTTCAAATGGTCTTGTTTTATTTAAACAATTTAAACGATCATGATCGTAATTCATGCATTGTTTCCAATCCCTGAGCAAAGAGAAGCACGAGACGTCCGGAGTCATAATCGCTTTCCATGTTACTTGTGGTGAGGTCCACCTTTATGTAAGTGAAACTGAAATTTCAATGCACTCGTGAGAATCTCATTAATAAGCTTTCATTGAATAATTGCGGACTACGGTGAATAAGCCTAAAAAATGCGTAGGACCTACATTGAATGCGTGAGACTTGGCATCTGAGATCCGTTTTTGTGCTTACTCCCCGCTTGCTCAGCTGGTACCCCGCTGGGCTCGGTACTGGTAGCCCACAGCCCAGCCCCGCTGTACGGCTTCGATGTTAATGTCTATGCAAGAGTGCTGTGAAGATGAGTTGACAAGTGAGCTTATGTTTACGTTGCTTTGTTTTTGTTAGTAACTTAGTAGCGTTGATCATTGTTGTTGAAGATGACATTCTAATTATATCCCGGAACGGCGAATGGCGTATTAATGCGATAACTTCCGTAATATTTCTATTTGAAATTTCATGTTTTGCATATAAATAAGTATCATAGAGAGAAATAACTGATATGATTTTGGACAATGTACAATTTCTAGATTGGCCACCAGGGGCCAAAAACGGAAAAATTACTGTTTTTCTCATATCTCTGGAAATATTCGTTCAATTTATCTCAAATCAAGTGCAAATGAAAGGTCATGACCCGAGGATGTGTCCCACGATGACATTATACCTGTTTGGTTCAATATTTTGCCACTGGGTGGCGCTTTGTGATGGAAAATGACCATTTTGACCATATCTTCAGAACCATTTGTCCGATTGACCTGAAATCAAGTTCAAATGAAAGTCTATTCAAGGTCTATTCAAGGATTGGGGAATTGGAGGATTGGGGGTGTTCGGGGATATACCTCAAGCCGTCGCCTCCGATGGCATAAGCCTAGTTTTGCAATAGTGTTTGTTTCTTTTTTTTTTTTTTTTTTTTATTAATTTGGCATCTCCAATCCCACCCGAATCTGGAATGCCCAATTGGTGAACTATGTACAAAGCTTGCTCGTATGCGACCCCTTGCTGCCAACTCAGGATAGTGAAGTCAGCTCACGACTCTCCTCCTAAGCACGTGCCCATCAGCCACTGATTCTTATACACTCATTGGGTGAATTCTCATATTCTCGTTCAGAACGAGGGCGGAGGATACCCGGACATGAACAAACCCAGAGTCTTCCTGACGCGCGCCCGTCTGGCCAACAGGAGGCGCTGGAGCAACGAACAAAGCCACTATTTTATCCCAAAATCCGGCAGTCCCTTCCCAATTTGGAAGCCTGTAGCGCGATGGCCAATTGTGCGCTACTCTGAAAAAGCTGCCGACCCCTGCCGGTGGGTACGCCGGGGCTCGAACCCGCGACGTGATAGTCACCTCTGCACTGCAGCACAGTGCCTTAACCGAGTGAGCTATCCGGCAGCTCAATAGTGTTTGTTTATGAAACGCTGGCGATATTGTGAGCCTAGTCACTAGGGACAACTAGGACTTCGGTACGACACGTATCCGAAAGCGAAACCCAAACATAAACACAAGCGACCAGTCCATGCAAGTATGAAGTTGCCCAATTCCTCAGTCGCTTCTATGTTCGAAGTCCAAAATTTGCACTTACTTTGTGTAGTATACAATGTAAGAACGCATAAAACGACTGTACGCGCGTTTAAAACTAATGCAAACTTTTCGTTTTGCAATGTCAGATGAGATCAGAGCGTTGCTCACGAAAAAGTTAAAAACCCACAAATTCTGGACATCTTGTGTCAAATAATTTCACTGAGTTTGTAGAAAATGTATTGATAAGAATATTCATCCCAAATAAGACAACTATAACAAATAAGAGGAGTCAAACAAGTCATTTTGTGTACAAGCTCCGGTGCAACTTACTTCTCATACGTCAGACGATTAGGTAATCGCATGCAAGTTTTAAGGAGAGGTCTGAAAGTGTCTAGTTTCTTCATTTTTTTGTCAGTATGACATACAATTATGAAAGTTAAATGCTGGATTTGTGAATTACAGGAATTAATACATGTCTACAGCTTTTTTTCCCTCCTAACTTAGTAGACCTTTAAGGCACACTTATTTGTACTGCATCTCTCTGGGCTGGTTCATGTTTCTGGAATCTGTAAGAAATAATCTTTGATCTTGGTAAAATGCAAGTTTAGACTCTCTACCCTCTTGCTCCCCATTTGAGTCCACAGAACCAAACTTTTCGCCAATTAAGCCTTTTTCAGACCAGTCCACTTAATCCAATGAGATTGATTTAGACCTGACCTGCACTCGACTGCAGGTCAATAAGCCAACCTTTCCATTGCTCTGATCTGTCAATTGCGTGATAAGACAGAACGAAGACAGAGCAATGGAAGGTGCAATTAAGCTTACCTTCATTGTAAATTAGCTTTAAGATGTTAGTCTATGCTTTCCCATAGTTTGCACTGCATTACAAGCCTGCATCAAACCTTGTCCTTAAGAGGTAATGTCCTGTAGGTTTTCATTGAAACCATGTTTTCGCAAACATTCTGAGGCTAGAGTTCTTGTGGAATTACTAAGTAGATGAAAAAATTGTGCCAAAGTAGTATGACTGCAATCAATAGGGAGGTATTTCTTCTGGAATGGGATTAGCCTGGTTGTACTGTCACATGATTTTATGTATTGTCTTGCTTTATGCTGTATTTTACGTTTCTCTCAATATTTCTGTAAAGGAAATCCCAATTGCTTAAAAGTATGAAAGCAACACATAAATAGGGTGTGAAATTTAAATATGCTTGTAACGACGTGCTCTTACAACAGTTAAAAGTACTGTATTATCCCTGTTAGACATGATTAATTATTTACAAGCATCAGGTCACTACCTCAAATGTACAGGCTGTCATCGCCACTCGTAGAAGTACAGGTCATTAACAATCTGCAGTAATGCTGTGACAGCTCTCTACCATATCAGTGCTATGACCAATTAGTTATAATGTGTGCCTTCTTTGACAAGGAGGAAATATGAATTTCGCAATGATGCACACAGTGCTGCACTTACTATAGCTGGGTAATTGAAATATCATGTGGATCCAAGGTTGAGGGGGACCCAGGATTTGAGGTTTAACTTTATTTGTATCAAAACTTGTTGGAGGGAGCAGGGGTGGGCGGGAAAAATCGGAAGCAGAAACTAATATTCAATTTTTCAACACAATATTGTTGGTTTGTTACCAGTGGCCTTGAACCAGCTTTACCCCTGGATTGTCAGAAAGCTGTGGATATCCACCACAATTTATAATTGACCTGAAGTTCCACAATTCTGAATACACCAACTACATTTGACAGATTGTTGGTTTTAATGAGGTTGATATACTGTTGGACATCACTGATGGCTTGGCCAGACAATATCACAAAACATTGGACTTCTGTGAAGAATATCATCGACATCCGTGGTTTCTGCAATCTCAAGAAGCGTATTCATTCTAGTGAGGTCGACTCAACTTCTATGCTGAGATACATTGGTGCATCAGAGTACTGTGATTTTTGGAATAGGGCTCCGGGGAGAAAAGCTGCAGATTTGAGCTGTAAACTCGTTGATTCCCTCGACCAACTCTCCAGGCCTGCCCTGCTCTCGTCTGTTTGCACAACATTTGTGCTTTCCAAAAATGAAATACTGGATTTACTTCAAAAAATTCTGTGTCAATCAGATCCAAGCAACTGTTAAAAAAACTGCTATTAGCTCAGTTAATGAGGCAAGTTATTAAGAAGTTTTTAAACACAGTTGTGTGGTAGTGGTTGACATAACATGATAAAGCAAATCCAGCACTTAATTTCATTTGTACATTGTGAGCCAGTCAGGGGCTCTGAACATTGGAGAGTGTTTACTGTGTGTCAGGTGACCTTTTCAGTCTATTAGCTTTTGGTTTTGATGAGCAACTGTCTTTGAAAGGGTGGTGCGTGCTAATGAGTTTTGTGAAAGAATTCTCTCATTTGTTCCTCTGTTATTGTTGTGGGGAAATTGCATTGATAAGTTGGAAATGTATTCTTGGTATTTTCAAATTGCAATACTGTCTTGGAGAGGCAAGATTGTAATGGAATATGCAGAATATGTCTTTCTTGTATACAAGCACACATATACGAACACGTGCAAGTATGTGTGCACTTGCACACATACATTATTTTCATATTTTAATGCTATTTTAATGTATGTGCATGGTCTGCAGGTGAGCTGATGTCTCGTCACCGCTCGCATATTCTCAATAAGCTTCTTACCACACAAAGCCAACACGAGGGATTTGCCAAGTCAATTTTCTCAGTTCATTCACTCATTTATGCAGAAACATGCTGAAACAAGTCAGCACATTTAACATATAATCCTCTTCCTTTTATCTTGGGATGAGAGTAGACAGCCAGACCAAAAGGGGCAGGACATTTCTGGGTTTTAGGGGTGCAGGCCTTGCTACGAAAACCTTTTTTTGGTGGAAGTTTGAGGTTGAAGTAATGCATTGTGGGCTATTTCACTGCTTCAAATCTGCCGTTTTATGGGCCAGTGTCTTTGAGTCAAATTGAGGGAAGGTGAAGCGATATTTAATTCCTCACTTGCATTTCTAATGGATTGAACTACCATCCAAATGGCCAACATCTGATTTCTTAAAGGGATTCTGCCTTGTGACAATAATGATGGGATGTGATGGAGAATGTTAATTTAAGTGAAGTGGACCAAGGCCCAAGTGCGAGAGTGCAAGCACAAGAGTAGGTGCAAGAAAATGAAAGGGAGAGGAAGGGCGGAGGGAAAAAGTACATTACTATTTGTTGTCATCTCAAGTGACATGCAGCCATATTGCTGCTGAAGAACAGTCATTGGTTGAATTTATGTGACGTCATTGGCCAAACCTCAAAGTCTTTAGCCATTTTTCTTCCCTAACTTTTGGTCATTTCAAAATGAAACTATATTGTTTTTGATGTACAAGGGGTTATCAAAGGCCTTCTTAATAATAAAGCCCCAATTATTATTTCAAACCAGGTTAAGGAAACAAAAAAATAAATATATGGTTATGGAATAAGACAGATTGTCTCTGAGGTGAAATCACACTTTTCTGTACTAGCCTGTTCCCTGATAGATGTAAGCTACATCATTGCATAGCCTTTCAGCATAAAAACATTTGCTACCTACACTGATAGTATGTGACAAGAATGTTTATCTATGATCTACGACAAATATAGCCTACCTTTTTCTGTTGAGGGTTGGGAATCTTGTTCCAGAAAGGGATGAAGCAAGAAACCTAGTGAATTGGGACAATATGATGAAAGCAAGCTACCTAGCAAGCAGGTTCCTATCTATTTGCATATTGAAGGACCAATTATTTTTAGCGTACTGTCACGAAAATCAAAGTAAAGTAGGTTATATTCCTGAAAGGACAATGCTCCCTCTCTCGGGAGAGTGATGATCCTGATTCCGGAGAGATACGAATAAAGAAACCATGTGAGTTTTTAGCTACCTAGCTGAACAGGTAGCTAGTTAGCTATCCATCATATATTGTGGCACCAAGTTTTTTGTTTTTTTTTTTGCCTCATGTTGTGGAAATCAAAGTAAGCTATTCTGTTTACAAACCATAATGTGCTTTTCCTCTGTCAGGAGTTGGAATCCTAGTTCCAGAGAGCAATGAAGCAAGAAGCCAATAGAGTTGATAGCTATCAACATACCAATAGTGCAGTTACAGTACAATACTTTGTACGGGGGCATAAAGAAGAATGTTGATGTGCTGTGCATTGCGGGAAAGTGCACAAAAATCTGTGGATTCCGTGAATAAAACCCATTGGCCAGCACCTGTTGGTCAGCTGATGCTTACCTACAGTTACCTTTATCATGGGTTAGGTCCGCGTTTGTTGGACCTTTCTTTATTCTATCGCAAGGGACGATATTGAGTTTCATTTCCATCGAATTACTGGCCCAGTTGGCTGATTGAGCTGGGTGGAGTTTTCTGGACTCTATATATATGGCCAGGGGTTTTGCCACGCCTATCGCAAGAGTGTCTGATTATTTCTAGCACTTCGGCCGGAGAAAATCTCTAGTCTGATTTCCTAGTGATTTGTTATATTCTATTTATTGTTAGGAATCGCTTCTTTTAGAAATTTTCTCTCTTCTTTCTTGTTGTTTTTTCTCTCGCACTGCTTCCGTGTTGCGGACATTTATTCGTCCTTGGAAGCAGGAGCTTTTACCGGGGGTGTGTCCCTCTATTGTGTTTGTGTCTTAGCTGAGCTGCTCTTTGTTTTCTCTCACTGGTCGCGGCACCTGGCATCCCGTCACCACCCATTACAACCTTAGCCAGCCACATTGCTAGCTGGAAAGCTAGCTGCCAAGTCCAAGACCGAACCTTCCCCAACCATAGCATCTGGTTTATTGTATTCCCAGTGAGCTATTTAACCTAGATAAGACCATCAGCAACTGGCAAGGGGCTGGCACTCAGTTTTTGTGAAAAGTGGACATTGAATTGATTTGCATTTGCAAAAATGAAATGGCATTGGTTCACACATGAAATTGGAAAGGGTCTGAAAAAACGCCAAATCTGGGATCCTCTTCCAAAAATGTGTTTCAGAGTGTTAAACAAAGCTGTCTTTGGGAAATTCAGGATGTAAGGCCTCAAAGAAACCTTGTTGCAAGGATTATTAGGTCGGTGATTTGTACAGCCATCATCCGGCATTTAGGTAACAGCTCGTAGGACATTAGCTGGATTTCTAGCTAGCTATCTTGCTTAATAGTGATAATGCGGGAATTATTAACTACTATCATGTAGTTCAGTAATATTTTGTGAATAGTGTTCATCGGCCGTTCTACTTTGAGGTTTGTGCTAAATGTTACGAAGAATAGAGTTGCATTCATTTTTATTAGACTGCTGACCTACAAATCTTCAATTTTGGTAGCTATTTTATTTATTGGGGCATTTATTGTACATCAGGCACGAACGCTGAATGAAAGACTTTCTGCTCATTATGCCTTTCTAAATACACAGACTACTGCAATCTCTACATATTCTACCAGTGTATTGCTGCTAGCAAGTCCATGAGCATGCACAAGCAGGATTCAATCAGGTGTGTGTTTGTAAGGTGTGAATGTGTGGGTAGGGGGGCCTGAAAATAATTCTTGAACCTGAGCCCATCATAATCGCCCATCATAATGCGCTTCTGCCACTGCCGCCAGTCCTTTCTCCTGCTTTAGTGTTGTGAATAGATTAAATTTTCATAAATTACAGGTATTCATTTTTATTTTTTTATCCCCCAGCATATAACATAACATAACATAACATAACATGAATGGCGAGAACAGGCCGTTCAGCCCAACTACGCTCACCAGTTTCTTTATACTGTTGCGAATATATCCCTTCAGATACTCAATGACTCAATGATATCTAGCTTTAAGTGAAGCCTGCTCTTGAAAACCTCCAAGGTCTCTGCCTCAACAATATAGTCAGGTAAGCTATTCCACATTGAAATTACTCTTTGGGTGAAGAAATATTTCCGAATATCAGTGCTAAATTTACCTTTGGTCAACTTCCATTTGTGGCCCCGAGTTCTACTCACAACACTTATTCGAAGGAATCCTACATAAAAATCCTATGTAAAAATTCTATGAGAGGTGGAATTCAGAGGTCTGCTATTTTTCCAGATTATTGACACTCTTTCAATCTAACACAGCAGCCTGGTTAGGTCTGTATGCTTCTTATTATCTCTTCTTAATCATTATTGCCCACATTTTGGTTTTGATCAGTCAGTTTGCTGAATAAACGGCTTGATTGACTCAAACGGCTCAAGTTAGGCAAAGTACACAGGAATTGATTTAAGGTTAGCTAATTATGCCAAGGCGATGGAGGCTGTCCAAACTCGCTGGTAATTAGCGGACTTCCAATCACAGTTTTCTTCCTGGAAGCAATGACCGCATTAGGTATGTGTCATAGAACAAGTAATAAGCAAGCTTGTCTGTCTGCCTCATAGTGGCAGTTACTTTTATTGCGCTCGCGATAACTGCGATTCCGTATATCGTGCAGCCCTATCTCACAATTTGTCTGAAAAGTGCCCCCTGGGCAACCCTAGTGCACCCACATTTTTTGGGTTGGGAGCACCAGTGTGCCTAAGTGAAGGGTTTGTCTAAAGCCCTGTCAATAATAATTAGAAATATGATCCAAAACAATAAAGTATGACGTAGCACAGTTCAATAGAATGGCTAGAACAGTGTAACAATTACTGACTTTTATTCCTACCTTCAGGTAGGGCAGTGCAATCTCATTGAAGATTGCTCTCATTAGTATCCCATTGCAAAATGCTCCACATAAAATTAACTGAAGTAAAACTCCTGGATGGGATGGTATCACCTTTCAGCTTTATTCCAAATTCTTGACTATTTGGCCTCCAACTGCTAAAGACGATTAACTTCTGAATTAACATTGAATTTTGGCTGATTAGGTTTATTTACATTCATTATATATTGTTTTGCTGTGGGATTTTCAATCTGTTGGCACAATGTAGCATTTGAACGAATTAAGCCGTACCACCCTATCGATATAAATTTATTACAATTGCATTTTAGAGAGACTTCTGTTCTTTATCTTGTAAAGTCAGAGGACACAAAGTCGGCTTAATTGAATGAGTCCTTATCTTTTGCACTCATCATCGTAAAAACTAAAGAAAGAAAAGTTTCAGTGGGGAAAAAAACTTTCTCAGTGCTTGAACTTTTTTTGTGTCCCTTATAATCTTGGAAAACATCCCCCCAAAATGGACAGAATTGGACAGAAATGGCAAAAAGAGGCAAAGCATAAGTGTTGCACAGTTGTGGAAACTTCACTTGATGCGTTGGTATGAACTCTCAGAACCATATAAATGCCCTCAAATAGAAAAATTAAATGAGTATGCGCTACAGTAATGATTTCTCATGGTGAGTTTTAGATTTGGATTTCTTCTCAAGTTTTGTTTTTTAAATTAATCATAGCTCGTCTGAAAAATGTGACAGTGTCCAGACTTTTGACTGGTACTTTACATCTCTCTTGGATTAATGTCATCACTGTGGTAACGGTTTTGTAAAAAAAAATCTACTCAGTCAAACTGATAATGCCCAGAAGAGTGAGCAGATACCTTCAAATTTTGGGACTCACACATATGTGCACGCGTCATTCGCTTGCACATGAATAGCTGTGTTGCTCCACCAATTTAAATATGAACTTAATGTTTTCATTGGTAAATGTGACAAGTTAATAGTTCATGCCGCCTACGTGTAGGTAAATGTTGTTCATGAACTGTGATTTGAGTTTGCTGCAGTACTGAAGGAATAACAGCATATTAGGTAGTAATTACTGTGTCTCATAAATAGCAGGGTTTTGATGTTTTCATGCTTCCAGTAATTGCCCTAAGCATGAGTGTATGTGTGTTCCTTCATGTGTGTGGGTGGGATTTTTTAAAATTCTATGCATGTATTTTGCAAGCGAATGCGTGGTTGTTCCTGTTTGTACTGCACTGCACTGACTCATAAGTGAATTTACTTGCACATTTATTTGCATCAATATATGATTAATATCAATTGAGAGTGTAAAGAAATCTGTGAGGTTGTTATTTATTGGGCATTTACATACTGGAAATTTGTCTGGTTCAGTTTTCATGTATTCTTGGTCAGAATAGATTCTGAACTTAACCTTTTACTCATTTTAATATGAGTTCATGGAGGACATTTCAACAGAATGGCGTAATAGTCATTCAAATTAAAGCAGTTTAAAAAAAATAAAAGTACAAAAGTAGTATTATATTCAGTCATATATACAAAAGGCCCAAATGTTGCAGCACTCCAGTTGATTGACTCTGTTTGTGCCTTTTTGCTTGGAATCTAAGAGATCGCACCAGGCCGAAATGTCTAAATGGTATCTCTCATAGCCTGAAATTGCGGCTTAACACGCTTTTGGAAGATCACAGTTCTGTTTAAAATCAGCCTTGGTTCAAACATTGACACAACCAAGGCGGGGTGCAAAATTAAGCTGTTGTAAAAACTTTGGATTTTGAAGCATATTCTTATTATTGGCTTAGGATCACAAGTCATTGAAATTCTTGACACTCCTCTTTAATCTTGGCACATTATGGCCTCATGAGCTGCTTTAAATGGTTTTCCACTTTTGATTATTCCACCCTACCCTCCCTCCAATCTCTTAGCCATCAAGAACTGAGAATCTTTTCACAGCAGACCAGCAAAGTGTGACCTAATTCTCCTCTTTTTTTTATTAGTGTCTTTGAGTTCAGTGGCTTAAACATCTTGCTGGGTCAGCAGGCATACAAGTACATATCTGACAAGTCTTTGTGTAATGCTATTTCAGGAGAAAGGGCACACAAATGATAAACTCTCATTATGTATTGCCTGTCCTTTAAATGTGTTTGTAAGCATTCCTCAATGCTCCAAAAATGCATTGTTTTTCTTCACGAGCGCTCGAGGCCAAACTCTATCGATCACCACGTTTAATCTGTGTTTGGGTTAATCTTTCTGTTTTTATTGGGATTTGAATATGCATCAAATCATCACAAACTGAAAGGTTTTCTGTGGAGCTGTAATGGTGCATTTTATTATGAAGTGTGAGTATTCAAGAGTCTGTGTGTTCGCGTGCGCAAGTGAGGTTGCGAATGAGAGATGGCGTAAATGACATTGAGAGTGTGTTTTTGGCTAGAGTTCAGTCAACTGTTTTTTTTCTTTTCCCCTGCTTGACTTGCAAAGTTAATTTTAGTGTTTGCTGACCTCACCATACTATGCGAGAACAAAAAAGAATTAAAGAATGCTTGTTTGCACTTTTCAAAGTTGTCAAAGAGTCGAAGTTGGGGCAGTTACTTAATGTGCTTGTTTGTGTGCGTGTTTGTGCGTGCACCCGAGTCCACATCTTCCAAGTGGACTCGAGTACCGTGCCCAAGCACGGTACACTTGTGTTCATATTTATCAAATGAACTGGACTTGAGTCAAGTGTACTCGGATCCGTGCCCGAGTGTGAGGTAACGCTCAGGAACCAGACACGAGAACCAAGCAATCCAAAAAAAAAAATTGTTTTATTAAGAATGAGACTGAACCCCCGCAGAGCAGGAAGCAACAGTATAATGTTCACCATCCAAAAATCAGTATCCCAGGGACATAATCCAAGTTGTAAACAGGGCAGCAAACAAAAAACTCGTGGGCAGGCAAAAAAGGTTCAATACACAGATGCAAACAAATCCAAGTCAAAGCCAAAATCACAAACGGGGACGGTCCAGTCAGAAGAGAATCACAAATAGTACAAGGCATAAACGATCATCGCACAGGCAAACCAAGGGAAACGTTCTGACAAAAGCTGGATGTGAAATGACTGCTTAAATACACGTAGGGGAAGTCACATGCTATGATATGGAACAGGTGATTTGGATCGGACTAATTAACAAGGGAACAGACATGAGGAAGAACCTACCCACATGAAATTGGCAAAAGCCAAAACGCGGACAGGGATCACAAAGACAGCCTATGCACAAACATACGGCTCCGGTTAGGAAGTTCTAACGTGCACAGATAATGAGGCAGAGTAGATTGAATAAAGACAAAGGGTGGAGACTAGAATAGGGCAAATGCTGAGAGGTCGTTAGTCAATTAGTAAAGTGCAGCTATACAATCCCTAGTGCTCCTTAGTAAGTTAGTACTAAAAACAATGTTAGTCTGGGTTAGTATCTTTAACTAAAATAACAAACTGTTAGTACTGTTATTATTGATAGAACAGCAAAGCGAAGGAAGCAAACAAGATTAGAAGGAAAAATTGAAATCCCAGAAACCATGAAATCACCTGAAAGTGTGGCACGTAATACTGGGGCAATGAGCAGTCTCATGACATGAGACCAGACAGGGGAGACAAAGTGCAATGCATCTGACTGCAGAAATGGAATATGGCAAACACACAGACAGAGCAAAAACAAAGCAAGGCATGGAATCAGTATCATAATCAGAGCATGGTCAGATGAAGCAGAATCATTATCAAAACATGGGCAATCAAGGCAGAATCATAGGCAGACATGGTCAGACAAAACAGGATCATAACATCGAGTCCCTAGTGTGAAAGCAAGCACCCTGAGTCTGGTATACAAGTGTGTCTGTTTATCCGTGAGTTAGAATTGTGCAATTTGTGGAAATAGTCTTTTTTGCCCAGCTGCTTTTATCTCTTGCTTCACACTAAAAACATCCATCTCCCTTACACCTTACCTTCAGCCCATAAAACGTGTTCTTTGTCTGACTTTGGCATCAGAACTTTTACAGGGCCATCAACAATGCCATTATATGGTAAAATGAAGTTTTAAAACTCGTTTTGTGCCCACCAGCCTCAGCACTGATTGGCAGTGCACTTCCTCTTTCTCATGGCATAGCATGTTCAGTCCAAGGGGGAGGGACCGAGGAAGTTAGAGCGAATCAGAGCTGTCATCCCCTTTTGCTGCCAACACGACAGCTCATCGAGTGATTTTTTTTTCTTTTTCTTAGCCTTCCACATGATTACATCAGTGTTTGACAGCATCTAATTTTGTGAGCATTATGGAGGATTACCAAGTCTTAATATGCCTAAAAAGGGCCATGAAAATGACTTGGCATGACGTTGTCGTTGGGAGAGATGTACATAATAGGTTTGAGCATGGGGCCGTTAATTGGATTTGAGCGTTTCGCAAATTCGGTGTACTTTGCAGATAAGAGGAGTGTTTATCCTGTTAATGTGCCACTTTGAAGATATTAGTCTGGCTTTTTTGGCTGGATGCCCCCGAATGAGGAAACCATTTACGGAAATGCGCATGAATTAAAACATCATTGTTTTGGGTAATGGAGTCACTTCCTCATTGGGGCAATGGGCAGTGTAAAGTTCCTTTTTATTATTTCTTTAACACGCATAATCCAGATTACATTAAGGCATGATTGCTTATTAAATCTGTAATGGGACCACTTTTGTTTTTTATGGCGTTGTTTTATGTTGGCTGTGAGAACTGGTAATATGGTGTAGAACAGGGTCACCTTGGCCTGAGAATGCAGAGATGCAGAGCCAAAATGGCGGCCTGCCACTGGCATAAGATGAGACCACACGCACTGCCAGTTAATACATATTCAAAAACATTTAAATAAATTATTTCGTTGGTAAAAATCAGACACCCACAAAGCATGTATAAGGCTTGGAATTCTGTCTTGAATGAATGCCAGTGTATTTAATTCAGACTGCCTCTCCCTTTATCGAATTGTGTGCTTTTAAGTGGTTACATTGAAGATTTATTTAGCACTGATTTTAACTGAATAATTTGCAGCATTGTCACATCTATTCAAATGAACTGTAACTAAGGCTGGAAGTGCTCGACTGTAGTAAACTTGGCATATGCAGTTCCAGCCCACGTGCTGTAAATTTATTTTTGACTTTTTAATCAGAGCCTTGCTACACATTCAAAATTTTGTTGAAACGGTGGTTTTGGTTATTTACAATCATTATCTGCATTTTATTTTTGTATAGCTATTTATGTATTCACAGCAATCACATTGCCAATGGATTTGATGTTCCTCATTAAGCACTCAACAACTCAGTGGGACAGTATAAACAGCTTTTTGAAAAACTTGGTCTAGGTGAGTTGATCTGTTTAGTGTTAAGGAATGGTCAGGTGGTGCAGGATCCAGAAGTGTTTATTGAACATCACGCAAGGGAAAAGATGGCAGACAGGCCAGAAACAAAACATTGTGCACATGCACTGAACAACTGGGAGGACTAAGGTATGCTGCCCAAGGCAGGAGAAAAACAGAAATACACACTCCGTGAGTGGCTAGGCTAAAAAACAAACTCTGGACCTTAACTAAAACTGACGGGAGGACAGGGAGACTTGGACAAGGGGTGGACAAGACGAGGGCCCAGAAACACGAGGGGAAACCTCAGGAAACACAACAGCAAACAAAACAAAGTCCCGTCTGAAGGTCTCTTCGATCTTCCCTGCTTTAGTACACATGGGAGGAGGCGGGGAAACGGAAGGCAATCTTCCTTGGAAACAGAAACACATGGGATTAATAAACAAATTCACTAGGACTGGGTTAACAATGATGACTCGAGACAAGACGCTGAGACGATCAATCAAACCGGACGGTTTAGATTGAGGCAATCCAAACGTGACGAGTAAAAAGCACCAAGAGAGCAGCAAGGAAAGCACAGCTTTAAATGCAGTTCATCAGGGAAAGCTTAGGAAGGAATTTACAAAAGCTAGAAACGCTGCACTCGCTAATGAATTAATTAGATTAGTAACTACGTGATGAAATATTTACACAGCCTTAAATAAGTGCTGGTTACTATGGTTAGTGATGGCACTATCAGCGAATACATTCACTCAGAGTTTTCAGAGAACACATTCACTCAGAATTTAGACTGTTTGATTGGTGTCCCTTCATATCATTTGTCAGTAATATAAGTTAAAAGTTAGTAAGTTTTGCTTGAATCATGATCCTGCCAAATTGCTAAATTTATCCTGTAGATCAGGTTTACTAATTAAACCATAAATCCCTGTACACACTGCTGCTTTGTGCCAGTTAAGTTGTGCACATAGAATATCTCCACAGATGCTTAATGTGGAAAAACGTTATGTAGTAAGTAGGTAATCTGTGTAAGACATGTCTCATACCCACCCAGGTGGAGAAATATGGTTCAGTAACTCATTCCCTACGGAATACTTTTATATAAAATTGTTGCGTTTGTACGGAACACTTTTCCCGAAAATTACAAGTGCAGGTGGCCTATCACTGCGATCGTCAACTGATTTCCTGTTTTCATCCGACTGCGAATGGTCATCCACGCCGCTGGCACCGGCTTACCGTGGGTTATGGTAGAATTCGCCGTGCCATTGGCAGTAGCTTGCTGTAGAGAATGAGTTGATTGTTGACATCCTGCAACTTTAAAAAAAATTGTCAATTTTCAAACCAAAATAAGTTTTTGAGTACAAGGCATTATCCAAAAATTACATGTAAACATGAACAATGTAGCATACTTATTGAAAGCGCCTGATTTCGCTTATTACTGCATCATTTCTATCTATATGATGTTTCCAGGTGTTGGTGTTGTTTGTGAACTTTTTGGTTTTTACTTTGCCATTTGTGAGTTCAGTGATTAAAATACATCGCCTGGCACAAAAAAAAATTTTGTTATGGAATTAGATAAGCCAGTGCTTTAAGGGGTGATGCCATACCCATTTCCCTGCTCAGTATTCTTATTTTTGTGGTCTGTATACAAGGAACAAATGTGGATGTTTTTAGAAAAAGACCTACTGGCAGCCCAAGCATATCAAGGTCTTCAGACAAACCTGAGATGTTAAGCTTACAGTTCTTGTAGTCACCATGTTGGACGTGGGAGAAATGGAACCTGAGCAACTTCGACGATGGACCATGTCGCTATGGCCCAACCAATGGGTCAGATCATCTTTGAAATGGGGAGGCTTCTGGGGTGGTCCTCGTCGGCAGTGGTCAGTGCCTACCGACAGCTATCCAAGAAGGCACAAATCATGAACTGGTGCCTGGGTGTTGGGTATCCAAGGGCAACAAAGGCTGTCTCGTCTGGTTCGAACCAACAGAAGGGATACTGTGACAAAAGTTGTGGAGAATTTTAACCCTTTGTTGCAGAGTGGTTGCTAAAGAAACCCAACCCACTCACCACCTGTATTAGGCAGAAAGGAAAGGAGTCATGCAGCACAGTATTAATAATACATAAGAGAGAAATGTATCTCAACACAGTGTATCTTGCTTTGCAGCAGCAGATTAGTCCGAGCGTCCATTCTAACTTCAGCCCATCACCGAAAACACCTGCAGTGGGCCGCTTAACGTAACTGGACCTTGTGGTAATTAGAGGAGATCACCTGGTCCAGAGAGTCCCATTTGTTTACATCTTGTGCATTGGCAGGGAACGTGGTGGAAGAGGACCAGTTGGTGGAAGGGGAGAGATCCTCTGGGAAATGTTCTGCAGGGAAAAATCGGGTCCAGTAATTCCAGTGAATGCCAATTTGAAAGAGCTGTCTTTCTGGCATGAGGAGGACCTACACAATTTTTGGCAGGTGGTATTTATGCTGTGGTTGGGAAAAAACCAAAAAGCTTGATATGACCCTTTTCAGAGCCTGTGATTGGGCTTATGATTTTTCCATTCTCAGCTGGCAGAATTTTTTTTAACCCCACCTTATGCAGTATTTCGCTGTAATTTCTTAAACAACCCTGTAGGAACATGAATTCAGTGGTCTTGGAAAAAAAGTGACATTAATTGGCCTGAATCAAGCAAAGAGAAAACTAAGAAGATTGCTTAAATCACTGGAATTGATAATTACTGCCTAACGTATTATTAAACTGATTGTAAATCTTAGAAATGTGCTGGAGAGTTTATGGAATGATTGACTCTCCCATCATTTGTGCAATATCTTGGCCAAAAATAACTGTCACTGAATGGAAATGAATGTTGCGTAAGGCTGTAAAAGCGATGCCATAATGAATGCATGCAGTCATCAGAGCTGAAGGTGGTCCAATAAAGTATTAGAAAGTGCAGTGTGGCTTCGTTGGCAACAAGAACCGAATAATATATTAAACTGGATATGGATTGCTGGATGTGAAACTGGAGAAATGATTGAGGAAGAGGTGACCTCCCTGTAGAAAATTTAAATGCTTTTTTGAGAACCTCTTCACTGGGCATTTGTGAGGTGAGATAGATCTGCTAGCATATTGTTGCATCTGACTGTTGCCGCATCCTGAGAGGAGTGCATCATGGTATTTTGTGTTTTTTTGCAGTTGCCACCTCCCCTTCCGCCTCACTTCTTGTCAGACCGTGATCCAGACCAGTGGGTTCTGTGTGTCGAGCCCCAGGGTCTGGGTGTGAAATGGGATTGGTTTAGAGGGGCTCAGAGCAGGGATGTGCTGCTCAGTGTTGGCTTGGTGTTGCTTGGCGCCATGGGGACAGCTCAGTAACAGCTGTGAACGCAGGAGTGATGCGGATTCACGTAGTGGGAGATTCTACTGATAGTTACCCTGCAAAAGATCCCTGCACTAGTGATGGTCACGATAAAAGATGCACCACTGATATACTTCACATACTTTGAGTCCCTTACGCACACTAACACGCATTGCGCTCACACACACTCACCCATACTCACATCACACAGACACACGCTGCTGCGCATAAATGATACAGAAACCCGCACATAAAAACACAAAAGCCCATAAATGTGCACACCCTCACACATAAACATGGACTCTCTCTCGCATGTTCATGCACATAAAATCACACAGGCACTCATTAACATGTCAGAGCACACACTGGCACGCGCGAGCCCACACAAATTCACACGAGCGCATGCACTTTGAGGTGCCGGCGCGCAGACACACACTCACGCACACACGAGCGCGAGCGCACACACAGGCACAGAAACACACGCATTCTCACATAATTTTGCACGTGCTTCCACGCGCAGGCGCACACGCACACGCGTTTGCGCTTACTATCTCACGAACGCTCGCCTGCGTTTACCCATCAGCATACACACGCACCATCACCCAGGCACGCATACAAGGACACACTCAGACACACACAAGCGGTGCTGTGATGTGTGAAGATCACTGGTAGGTCAGCGAAATGCTGCGAGTCTGCAGAACCAGATACTGCTGGGAGTTACGAAGGGGGGAGGGGTGAAAAAGAATAGGCGGAGAGATGAACAGATAACTAAGGAGGGAAAGCAAGAGACTGAGAGCACCAGCTCCGACACAATTGCCCTGCTCTGCAACAGGAACTGGAGTCGATGGAGAGCTAAGATCCGGCCCCCCTTGTTTTTTTTTATTTCTAGATGCACTTAAACTGTTTACACTAAATACAACTGGCAAAATGTAGCATCTCCAGGAATAGGAACTGAAATTTCTCTCTCCTCAGAATATGCACAAGGCGTGCTCATATGATGCACTTGGCAACACTTCAGATTACATGCCGTTAATCATTTTGTGCTCTATATTAATAATTATACAGGCTACTTATTACTGGCAAATGCTACAAAAGTTACTTTTGAGCAATGACGGGCAATTTCAATGTTGTTTATTTTCATTTTCACCGGAAATGTTCTTATTACCCAAAGTACTTCCTCTTCTGCTCTCATAGTCTCTGTGGCAAATGAAGGTGTAAGCACTGATCTATACTTGCTGTATCATCGGGAGAGGAACTGGCTGAGCAGGCGCAACCTTGGGGTTGTTAAGTGGGCTCCTACTCTCATTAGTGTTTTGCTGATTTCTTCAGTCGATTGGTCAGCAGCCTCTGGTGTCCCAGGACCACCGTCCTCAGCATCTGCCCAGCCTGGTCACTTTGGAGACCAGCCGGGTTCATTTCTGTCGAGCCAGAGCCATTGGCTACTCCGCACTGCTGCCGCTGATGGTGCCTTGATGGTCCCGAGTCGTGCTTGTCTACTGATCTCCAGGTCCCTTAACAGCCGTACAGTGAATGTTTCATAAGGCCGACATCCAATCTCCATCAGGCAGACCTTTGCTCTCCGGCCATGCCTCTCTACTTCTGCTGATAGCTCTGGAAATCGCCGTTTCCTCCTCTCAGTTTCATCGCTCCATCCCATGAGACTCTGAGCTCCACAAAGTAGACGGTTTGATGATGGCTATTTCCGATGGGACTGTTAGCTGTTTCATACTTTGGGGGTTTCCCCCATGTGTTTTTTCGCTTCTTCGGTTTGTGAAGGTATTGCAACAGTCTCGTTAGAAGTGCTATTCTAATAAAATAGAATATAAGGCCAGGGATTTTTTTTTTCTTTTTTTTTTTTGGTGGTGCTCCATACTATACTTTATTTTATTCTCTGCATTACCATACATCAGAAATCTGGAACTGTTTACTCTGCCCTTTGCTGAAGCTCTCTGTCCATCAGTATGCCAAATTAGCTTTTCTTTCCTTCTTGGACAGGATTTCAAAACCAGAAAGGGCAACTGGGGGCCACTGTGCTGTTCTGTAAGACATGTAGACTGAATTTTTGAAATTCAGTTTCAGTTTGATGCATTTGTAATGAGCCCTTTGTCCCTGAGTACCGTATCCACGCTTTACAAATGTGTTTGCTTAAAACTTAGTATTCCAGCCAACTGTTTTGATTGGAATACAAAACATGTCTTGCCTGTTAAAATATCAAAATATGTCCTACTTCATGGCAGGATTCATTTAGAATTGCCATGGCTCGTTCTTTTAATTATGTGAAAGAGTTCAGTGATTTAAAAAGCAGTCATTGATGAATTTATGAGGTGATTTATGCAATAATTACACTGTTTAATTGCCTCCCCTTTATGAGTGCAATGAAATGAGAGTGTATCTTAGACAGTGGTGGGTTAGCCTGGTCCTAGAGAAATGCAGTGTCTGTTGGTTATTGCAGTTGCTCCTCATGTGAATTGAGCAATTTAAGCAGTTGATTACATAGTTGACTCTCTTCACTTGGTTACTTTGGTCTAAAATGGTTTGTTGGAACAAAAACCAGAACACCTAGTGGCCCTCCAGGACCTGGGTTTTGACCACTAGTGTATATTATTGTGTGTTTTTGTGCGCGTGTGTGAGTGTGTGTGAGTGCCAATTGGTCAATTCATGGTAAAGCCCTATAGTGTAACCCCCTCCCAAAATATTTCCTTCTCATAAAGGAACCCCTTTCACAGGACTATACCATCTCCACCCCCTGCTTCTAGGTGACATTGTAGAGTGATGTCGCTCCAAATTTTTATTGGTCGAAGTTGCAAGGAGAAACATCATGCAGTTTAGCTTTATGAGGAAAAGCAGTGAACCCTATTTATTTGGTTTAAAATCACCAGATGACCTATGGAGGGCTTCACCCTTGAATGCTTGGATTTCATTATCTTGTACTTGTTGGATGTTATTAGCTGGACTCTTGCGCTGTACACCCTTATCTTCATTCCCCTCCTTGCCAACTTTCACTGCCTACTTGATGAGAAAAACATTTCGACCTCTTGCAGACCACATCCTGGAAACCATTTCATCCATCTTTGACCTACTTCACCCAGCAAGGTCAAATACATAAATCAAAGATACCACATCATGTGGATTCTTATCTTGTATCTGTAAATGCATTAGGGTGGGGTCGGTATTCTCCACATCGATTTACTTGATGCCATTCAAAGGAATCCCATCGCTCAGGCATGCAAGCAGAAGAAGCAAAGTGGAGACTAATCCCGCTTCCCCTTTCTCTCATAACTCCTGTATTTCCCGGTGCGATCTCTCCCTTCAGATTGCCTCATTATGTAGACAAGTGATTTAGCCACCATATCAAATGACCCATAGCAAAAAATGAAGTGAAATCTCATTAAAAATGATACATAACTTTCATAAGGCATTCCCACAGTTAGTGGCTGCTGTGTTTTATTTAAAACAAGCTATATTTAAGTATTATTCAAATCGCTGTTTCCTCCCATGACACGATTACAGCAATTTTGTATTGCCAGCCAGGGCATTCAGTTTCTCTCTGTATGCAGTGGTCTGAATTAAAGATATGAAACTTTGTGTTGGCAATGGAAACTATGTTGCTTGAATTTTAATGGCAGTGAAAAGCTAAACACAGGCTACAGTACGCCCACCATTCTCAACCCATGATTTTGGTTAAAGCACCAGGCACCCCGGCTTGATAACTTTTTACTTGAGAATGACAATATATTTGGTTGCCACAATTTCTCACTTCCTGTAATAAGCAACAGAATGTATAAAGAGGCTGAATGAATATCTGTTGTTGTGAGTCTCATTGTCTATGGATCCAGGGATGGTCACAGATGGTGCTTGTCACTGATTGACATTGAAGATGAGTTTTGCTTCTGGGTGACAGTAAAATCAAGGGGAAAATTTGGCTGTTCATCACATTGTTTTGTCCCAATGCTTTTAGGGGTCCAAGAATAATGATATATGCTGAAGATCTTGATTTGCACTGAAGATGAGTTTCATATCTCAGCCCCAGTACATTTATCGGGTGCATTTACTTGTTGGGAGGTTTGCTGTTCTGATTTGTGGCACTCATCCAGGAATGATCACCAATGCTGATCATTGATTTATACTGCAAATTAGCTTAGCATTTAGCATGTTTTTGTCAAGGAAATGTATGAATTTGGATGTGTGAGGTTATTGAGTCCTGCTGCTAACTGTGTTCCTGGAGTTAGCAGCAGCTCCATGTGAGCTGCTGTGAAGATAAGGAAGAAGCCCAGTGCTGCTGTCCCTCTGGCTCAGTTGATATATATAATTTTCTTTGAGAATGGAAGGGAGGAAGGCTGTCATAAATCCTTGGCTATGAATTATTAAGCGCCCAGCTGTCTGTGCCGCAGCGAGGAGCTGGGCGTAGCGACGAACCTTGGCCAGCCGTGCCACTCTGCATGCCTAATGAGCGCCCAGCCAACCGCTAACCACTTTCTGGGTCGTAGATCCCATCAGGGTTAGCAACGATGACAAGATGGCAAACTGTCGCCGGTTTGCTGTAACTCAGCTGGCTGGCTATAAGGAGTGCTAATGACCTTGAAACTTGTGGGATTGACCTTGGGGAGTGGTGACTGGACGACTGTAATTGTACTTGGGAGTTCTATCTCTGCACATGCTCAATTTATGTGGCGAACAGGGAGATATGCCCATTGTACTTTTGCAGATGGCTGTATCATGAACTTAACATTTACCCTACCTCAACCTGCCACCATGATGCCCCTACATCCTCCTCACAAACAATAGTGTGCAGTGATGATTACACACTTAACATGATTAAGATCAATCAGAAACCAGGTACTATTCAAGTATTTATTTCATGTAATATTGGATCATATAGATGAGAATAAGCAAGCAGATAACCATATATAGTAAAATCAAAGATTATAATTTTTTTTTGAGAGAAAATGTCAATATCTAGTGTGGCCACCCTTTGCTTTGATGACGGCATTTAATGTTTCAGGCGTAGTTTTTTTTATATCCTCACATGCTAAACCATTTCATATGATTTGAAGTTCATTCAAAAGAGATTCTTGCAATGTTACCACAGATAAGCTCAATTGGATTAAGATCAGGACTTTGAGCAGGCCAAGTCGTAACTTTTATGTCATCAGATGTTTCTTTCCAACTGACATAATTCTTGCCCAATTTAGGGACATTGTCTTGTTGAAAATAAAATCCTCAACCAATCTGTCTCTTGCCAAATGGCAATGTGTCTTTTGATCCATTATTCTGTCAAGTTTAATGAAATCACTGGCTCTTTTTGAGCGGACTGAATCCCCGAGCCATAATATTACCACCTCCATGTTTTACTAAAGGGGTTAAAAAGTCATTTTTGAAATGTTCCCTGACTCTGTGGCGGACATAGGTTCTGCATTTTGGTGAGAGAAATTTTCATTTAGATTCAAAATCTGTCCATCGATGTCCAATCGTTGAACTTCTTGGCAGACTCAAGTCTTTTTTGATGTTGCCAGCACTTGGCAGAAACCCAACCAATCAGACAGGCATCTGAAAACAATAGAGTTTGATACTTTCATCTCTTCACTTCTGGCGGTATTAACATCATCACCGAGTTGTCGCGCTGTAAACTGCCGATTTTTTTACTTTTATTTTTTTACTTGTCATGCACTCATCAGAGACACTTAATTTCCATTTTGCACCTCTGTTCCCACTAGTTTTCAATGAACTGGTCTCTTTGAAACATTTGAAAGTGTGTCTTACAGTGCCATGGCAGAATTTAATGTCTTCATCAGCATGTAAGGCCACAAAGTGGCTACAATCAATCTTAGACAGTTCCTCCGTCATGCCATTGTGTTTAACACTGTGACACTGCTCAAAATTCATGTCACCTTATGTACTGAAATAACTGACCATCTGAGGTAATTTTGCAGAATAATGTTGCCTCAAACAAGTTTAAACCATTTTTTTTTGCATTAATAATCATAGAATGAGCCTCCCAACAAGCATTTATGCTATGCAAGCATCAAAACAGTGACATCTTTTAGACATCAAAAATAATTTTTTTCAGCATTTATGTTTATTGTCCATGTTTTCACCTCCGTATATTTGTGGAAATAATTTTTTTTCATGGCCAACAATAGTATTTTTCAATACATCTTCACCAAATTATCGAGAAGTAATTACGACCCCATTTAGACAAAAGTGGTGGTGTATAATCACCAATGCACACAACTGTATTACACTGAAATAATTTGCCTGCAAAGGCTTGCACTATTGCACATGATTGATGATGTGGTAGCCATATAGACTAATTATCTAGTAACTGAGCTTTTGACTTAGTGGGTTGAGATTTAATGTCTAGGTTAAATTAGTTGAGCAAGATACATAGCCTGAATTGCTCTAGAAAATACTCTGTTCCTTCAGTGGATCTTGTGCACAAATGCAGGGGCTGTGTCTATCTGTAGAAGAACATCTGCTGAAAACATCTGCCCGTAAAAATGACTATGTGAGTTTTCATTGCACTTTGGGTCTGTCAGTTATCAGAGGAAAAATGAGTTCATAATGGTAATTATGTAAAATATGAACATTAATTTATATTCACAATATGATTTTGCATTCACAATTAATGACATGCCAAGCCTCTAAACCAGTTTTACTTGGACTGATCTCTAGGCTTGCTGTGGGAAATGTGTGGGTTGCTGAGGGTCGCGTTCCGGGAGAGCTAAGATCCTGATGCTTTTCATTGCGGCTTTCATTTGGAATCTCTCTGCTTATTAGCTGCCCTACAAAATCTGTTGGCATTGAATCAGACGTGCTTTGGCGATTAGAATGAATAGATAGAGGATTGTTGTTCTCCAAGCCCGGCGTCGTGAACATGCCGGTTGACGGATATAGACTTGATTAGGTGCCTTTGAATCTGTTCTCTTGCCAACCTCTGCAGTTTGAATGCAGGCCCTCAGGCGGCTGGCTTGTTGTCTTGTTATATCTAAGCTTCATATCAAAGGTTGAGTGAATTAGCCGCATGGATAATTATGTCATGGGAAGATAGAAGATTCATCTTTCCTCATGAGCTGATTGGAACGCCCTTTTAAAATATCAATGTTTGATTTGTTCAGGAAAAATGATCTCACTGATAGGCTAGACCAGTTTTAAGATGTGAAACCTCAGCTTTGGTGTTCAATCTCATTCGTACACATCTTCTACCAGAGAAGAATACATTATCATTAATCCTTGCAGAGTGATCGGATGTTTGTGAAAGGATGTGCTCAGCTGGGATTTGAAGGCATGAAACTTAAAATATGCTCTGTTTGTTCTTGCTATCCCAGTGCCAACACTTTGAACGATGTCGCACTCCAACAATTAACACATAATGTGGAATAATAGAATTGTGACGGTGGAAATTAACTTTTAATATGTTTTGGGGGAATTCATTTTTCAAAATAAGTGATTTTTTCCCAAAGAAATGAATAAAAGTGAAATGAAGTTTCCTGCAGTGAATATTGCACTTTCTCTTCACAATTCCACCTGTCGGTTACATATTTATAATGTCAGAACAACTGCAGGATATATCACTGGTATAATGAGTTTTAATGTTTTATCAAATCACATGCAAATAAATCACAATAGAGGTGTTGTAGCATGGCGGAGAATTTAAATTGCACTATTGAGGTGTGCTGTTGAGAATAAATATTGAGATTATGCGGCGCATATACTAGACTAATTTTCTGGGCATGTTGTCATGTTTGTTCATGACAACAGAATCAACTGTCACTGTAAAAGCTAAGCCAATACTTCCAGCTGCTGAACTGATGAACAACGGTTACCTAAATGACGCATCGATTACCATGTCTGACAAATTTAAGTCTGAGACAATCTTGACGGTTAAAGTCCATTTAATCCTTAACCAAAACCTTTATATTGTCTGTTAAACTTAAACATGCTTTTCACAGTATAAAGGGTGACATCAAACTCGCATGACTAACATCAAGCTGCCACAGCAGCCAAAAACTGTTACCTTGTCTGAGTGGAACACCTCGTTGGACAAAGATTAAGTCCTGTTCATAGAAACAACCACTCATTAACCAAAGAGACCTGATGCATGTGCTTTGGCAGCTGCAACTACTGCAAACTGCAGGTTTTTTTCAGTAAAAGTTTGGGAGTACTTGAGCAGTCTTCTGTTCTTGCTGCCTCTACCCTAGTTTACCTCGGGTTTTGAAACTACTTCCGAAGTATGATGATAATGATACTCTTTTGATATGTGTGGTGAGTGTGGGCATAAAAAGGGAAGAATCAAAGTCCACTGCAATTTCACACAACAGAAGAGAGAAGAATAAGTGCACCGCCATCTTAAAAGAACTTGGAGGCGGAAAAAAACATTCCCAAAGTAGCAGTTCCGGTCGCTTAATTGGCGCCTGTTATGGAGGCTGTTTTTATGGCAGCTTAAATTGGTTTGAAATTGGGTGGAGTTACAGTATCGCTGGGTTTCTTTGTTAGTCATGCTTGGAGTATCCGTAGAGAACGCATGGGGAGTGTGTGGGTGAGGGGATGGTGGGGGGCATGAGGTGGGTGGGAAGCATTAGGATTGTAGTGCATTACCTGAGCATCACAGACCAGTATTTGGGTATTTTTATGGAGCCTTTTCCAGTGGAGACCCTGATGTGCTGTTTTATAAGTGGGGGAAAAATGATTCATGATGTGACGTAGTGTAATTTATGGCTGATATTACATCATTTTTCCTGAGTACATCTGGTGCTGAAAACATATCTGGCCCTGACTTCATTATCCTTTGAAAAGATTTCTGCTTTTTTTTTTTTTTTTAATACTGTCCTCTCTTTATTTTTCATCAGAATTCTAAATCAATGTTGTTAGAACAGGGGTCCCCAATCTTTCCCAGCAAGGGCCGGTATGGGTGCCAGCTTTCATTGCAGCTAAGCAGCTACACACCTGATGCTACTAATCAAGCTTATTAGCAAAGAGTCCAGGGGTTGATTAGTAGTATCAGGTGTGTAATTGCTTGGTAGCAATGAAAGCCTGCCCTGCACCCACACTGGCCCTTTCTGGGAAAGACTGGGGACCCCGTTGTAGAACTTTGATGTTTTTGGTTGTTAGTTGTCAGTATAAGGTTAGTTTGCATCTGTATTAGTGCTCAGTTTGTAATTCTAAGGTAGAACCATTCTAGTAACATATTTGTTATCTCTTGACTCTGAAAGAGTTAAAGAAAGAATGAACAAAAAACCACTCTTAATTATACAATGCTCCCCATTTCAACTTGTGCTGGTGGCCTGCTTTAGTTATGTTTATCAGTGCATAAACACATGATCCCTCTTTGCCTCCTCTGAAGTGACACAGTTGAGAACAGGCTGTCATCAGCTTAGGGTGGAATTATGTGTTCTCCATCCTCTGCTTGGATCGAGATGCTGCTTTGGCATACAGGCCCCCGATTTCCCCGAGCTGATAACTAGAAACAGGTTTGTGCTTTACACGTGTGCCCTCTGAGTGCTTTGTGCTTGTGTGACTTCTGGCTCGACGCTCCATAAGCGTTCGGCATGTTGACTTACATGTTGCTGACACGTGAAACACCCTTCACTTTGACTATTTTGAATGTTCTATGTGCGTTAGCTGACACATGGTCTCTGCATTACCTCATTTTTAATCTCACAAGTCTTGAAATATGTACGCAATCCTCTGGTTGTTTGCCTGAGTGATTTCGATGAAGAGTCGCGGTCTTTGAAATACCAGCGGCCTGCTCTGCATTTAAATCTACACCCCTGGGGTCCGAATGCCGATTTCTGAAGTTGCAGGGACACTGTTCTGTGCTCAGTAGAGCATTTTTAATGGGAGAGTTTTTACAAGGCGAGGGCTGTTAGTAGTGACGTGGCTGGCGAAACGAGGTAGAGCTCGTCTCCATCGCTCGGCGCGGCTCAAGGACGCAGCGGCCTGCTGGCAGGATGATTGAAGCTGTCGCCGCGGCAGCAATAGCAGCTCCGACAGCGCAGGTTGGACAGGGCTCGTCTCGGTGACATATGGAGGGGTATCCTGAGCCAGACTCTGACTGCAAGGGCCTGCTTAAACCCTTTGCTCTAAACTGTGGCATGTGGCATTTGGGAGTTTTATAGTCCTGGAAACATTTTACAGCTCCCCGAAAAGGCATCACGAAAAAGCATGTTTGAGAGCATCATACTGGGATGCCTTTGTGGCCAATTGTTGGTGTGAGTAGATTTACACAGCTTGCTTTACAGTTGCCTAACCCTGTTCCAGAAGATCCACCATCCTTAGGGATTTCAATTCAATTCTGATTTTCATGGCAGATTCTACTAATTAGCAACTCAGTGGGATCTAGAGCTATTTTAGGTAGGTTTTCTTAGTTTGTGTTAAGATGAAAATCAGGATGTTAGATATTAAATAATGCAGTTGGATAGACCTGCTGTATATGTATTTGTGTCCATTCCAGTTGAAATGATTCAGTTTGAGTGATGGAGTGCACTGTGTGCAGGATCTGAGCCCGTAACCATGCCCTTGTGATGTCTCCACAGAGATGGCCTCACTTGTCTGGACAATACCATTCACCGCTGCTCATCCGCCTGCCTTCTGGGTTTATTGATTGAGCCAGTGTGCCATTAGCGGATGTCCTTTTAACAAATAACAAAAGGGGTCATGTCACGTGCTGCACTAGATGGAGAGGGAAAGCGGCGGTTTCTCTGGTGACCAATCAACCCCCTGCCGTCGCCATGGGAATCAAAGTTAGCGACCACCCAAAGAACTTCACCAAAGGGGGGAATTCGGTATGAAATTAAAACAGCAGGTGACCAGTGATTCTGGCCTTTGCACGCTGTGCTTTATCTGCAGCCAGATGCAGGCCACTGGTGTTCTGGTGACAGTTTTCATTTTGGATGCACGGACACGGAAAATGTGACCGTACTCGGTGTTGTTGCATAATGGTCAACAACCTGGCTGCTACCTTGCTGTTTTGCCTTTAGACAAATTGTATATGGAAGTGACTGGTGTGCGCTGTGCCCCTCACCATGTCATGTGACCCAGCTATGCAACTAAGTGTGGTCTTAAATCAAAACATTGATAAGAATTGTTTCAATTAATGCAGTTGTGCAAGTTATAGTGTGTCAAATTGGGTATTTCAGCTGTGGGTAAAAACAACAACCAGTTCCCACGATGGCCCTTTCTGGAAAGATTGGACACCCTTGCATTAGCTGAATTGTTGTTTTGTAAATGTTCTGCAATGGTAAAATCTGAAGGATTTAGGCTGTACAAGGTGATCTGGGTAAGCATGTCAGAGAAATGTGTAAAAAAAGCTACAATATGTTTTTATTCAGTCTGAGAACAAGCCGTTCAGCTTGGATGAGTGCAAACCTCTGTCATTAGCCTTCGTTCTTTTCTCCCTAATGTGCCTCATTGATTCAGTTATTCCTTTTGACTGAAGGTGAAACCTGTAGATATGACAGTGAATGGAAGGTGGTGGTTTTGAATTTCACAGACCACAGAACTCAAAGCTCCCTGGATTCAGCCCATTTGTTAGCTGGGTGAAATGAATGCAACATTCTCAGCATCAACTCAAATTATCCAAAGTGGATAAAATCTTCTCGTTTACTGGTAAAGCGTACTTTGCCGAAATCAATAAAATGCTGAGCAATTTTTTTCACACGGTTTTCAGTATTAAATGGGAAAGTGTATTCCATTATGAGCCTCATAGGAATCCCAGATGGCTGTTTTTTTTCCCTTATATTTTGAATGGGACTATACTGATCTGTCCAACCAGTGGATGAACACTCCACTACAAAAACCAACACAAACATCTGAGTTGTCTGAGGGTCAAATTTGAGCTGTAGCAAGTGTGCCCCAGCCCTTACTATCTGAGACTGAGAGCCTTTTAGAGTAGAGGGGTTGGTGACATCTTGGTGGCCATACCTTTGGTGAGGGATGCCCCTCTGGGGGTGAACTAGCATTGTAGCATAAGGTAGCTCATCTGCATTCAAAAAGAGTTGTTCATGAATAAATGCCTCACCACCATTGGTTAGAAGCCTAACATGAATCTGCACCATTGCTGCTTGGACCCGCCCACCATCTGAGTCACAAACTCAGGGCTACCTCATGGATGCATATGTAAATATTGACAATATCATTTTGCTGACGTTGACCTATTTTCCCCTGATTTGGCACAAAAACTTACCCTCTCTCGCCTGAGGCCTCCCACGGGTTTCCAATATTCGCCCCGCTGGTTCATTTTTTACTGGTCACAGTTGGCCGCAGCTTGCTCTTGTGCGAGTTACGGCCAGAGTGATTTTGTGAGTCATGCTGTGACTTTTTGTGGAATACGCTATTCACATATATTTGGACTTTATTATTTGCCAAAATTAACATTTCAGGGAGTATGCTGATCAGTTCAGTCAGTTTATCTATTTGTTTGTAGGTCTGTCTGTTGATAACACACGTAAAGACAACTTAACTTCATTTTATCACGTTCTTTGCTCCAAAATCGAGGTCAAGTGAAAGTTCAAAAGCAAATTTTGGTTCACAACTTTGGTCTTTCAAGCAGCATTTTTAGTTTGACTCATCAGGGACTTTCTGGTGGATCGAGGGTAGGAAGGGCATTGCACGGCACTAAATTTGCCAAATGAAATACGCATTTTTGTGACATAAATGTTCAAGTGTTTTCGTCGATTGGCATGTGTAGCTCATCAGTTAAATGGCTCACGCGTGCAATTTGAGCCAAATTGATCAATGGTTACGGCGTATTTCTAACATCAAAATCTGAAATTACCAAATCGAATGAATTTTTCAAAATGCTGCAGAAAGCTTCTCACTGAATATAATATGTTGGTTCTTAAAACAATTTAATCAACTGTAAAATTCCAGTCACTGTAAAAAAAATTTCTTGATTAAGGTCATGTTCAAGGTCAATATCACAATTTGGTTGATACTTCTGCTGTAATTAGGATAAAAATGTCAAACCAATGCCATTTGGGTCCTCTGAGAAACCCATTTCAGGGATGTAATGTAAACCTTGACATGACATCAACACAATACGTCAAAATGACATCATAGAATTTCAGTTTTTATTCTATGAGTGACTTTTTATTTCAAGCTCTTTGATCTCGGCCCTGGATTAAGTTGTCAGGGCTTTTTTGTGGACATTGTTTGTCCAAATTTAGTAAGTATAGTGAGTAGGGGTGGGGGGGGGATCTTCTTTCTGGACTTAGTTTAAAGTGAGTCAGTGTCTTGCTGAGACGATGAGTCTGTACTCTGTTGTGCTGTAGGGGACAGCATCTCTCAGATGTAGTGATAAAGCAAAGCTCTGATTCAATGCGACTGCACATCCTGTGGCACTGATTACTGAGATTAGAGAAATCTCTTTGTTGTCCTGGCTGTGTTCCCTGTCTCGATAGCTCTGTACAGCCGCACAGTCATCCTTCAAATTTAACGGCCTAATAAATCTCATTCTTTCCCACCTCCATACACTACCGTGCCCACAGTTCACGAGACGGATCAGATGACCCCTTTTAACGGGCCTCAATGAGCATTGAAGGTGCTGTGTAAATGCAATTTTGTGTAAATAAAACCCATCATCAAGGGAGCGGTATGCAAATTGACTGGAGGACGGGGTAGAGAAGCAGTTCCTTACTTTGCTTGAATGATGCTCATTCCCTCTAGTGGCCCACCTCTCTCTCTCTCTCTCTCTCTCTCGCCCTTGGCTCAGGGTGACTCTGATATGTGTCAAGCTTTTTAATGCATAATATCTCAGCAGGGATGTGCAGAGGTGAGCGAGCAGATAGGTGACGTCAAGCTTTCTCCCGCTCATTATTTCGCTGACCCCCGGGGCCTGTGGGTTGGGGGTCGGAGGTTGCCTGACCTCACATGATGGACAGGTGGAACCCCGCCTCCATCACAATGTGACTATCTCTCTCTTTCTAAATCACTCCATTCAGGTAGATCGCTGAATTCTGCCAAAATCCACACGATTACTGCACATGTAATGGGCTAGATGTTTGCGCTGGTGTTCATATTGATAAAAAATATACTGTAGAAAATTCAATCAGTCATATACAGTTTCCTCTGTGTATATATCAGTTATTTCACCAGATGGCCTGCGTATTTTTTCTTGTATACCATATTTTCATTTGAATGTGTGTCGGAAAAAAACACGGTCATAATCAGTTGATAAATTATTTCTGTTGCTTATCGGTCAAGATCAGTTTCATATTTTAATGAACTTGGTTAGTAAGCTGTTTAGTTAGTTACAGGCTCCTCTTACCATGATTAGGCGTCTTATCTCAGCGCGTAATGTGAATGGAAAGATATAGCAAAACAAAATCTGAGTCCCCTGTAAAAGACAGTCAATGCATATTTAAAAATGTGTAGCTCTGGCTTGATTTTGAACCTTGAAACTGCAGCAAAATTGAGGCAAAACTTGTTGCAAGTCACAAGCCAAGGAAACGTTATGCAAATACTTTAAAACAGTTTGATTTTTCTATTTTCAGTAAAAGTATATGTGTGCGTGTGCGCGTGTATCTTTGTGCCTGTGTCTGTTTGTAAATGATTGGAATGGATTTTTTTTTGTTTTTTTGCTGTAGTAGGTACAGAAATGTACAGATGTGCTCGAAACACGCATAAACATTCACACACATGCGGATGGACGCGAACACACAAACATTGAGGATAAATGTGGATAAACACACTTGAAGAGTTATTCCTTTTGCAGTCCATGCTACATCTTTTAATTTTTTTCCACTGAGGCAGTAGAGATGTACTATTTTTAATTATTTTATATAATTATTTTTAATTATAAGTGTTACATTTTTCCATACAACTATTTTTTAATGCCAGGTTATTATTATGAGTCACATCATTCCTTGCCTGAAATGCCAAAGCCAGGACTATGAACCATAATTGCTGTTGGTGTTGATTTGCCATTATTGCAGACGAGCAGTACGATTTCGAGAGATGGCTATTTTGGACCTATTGATAGTGAAAATACTGAAACCCATCAGCGAACAACAATGACAATCATGTCCTTTTCTTTAATTTAAATGTTTCAAGCTTGTTCTATATTTTTCTTGTGGTAATGAAAGTGCTTTATGTAATTGCTTTTCAGAGACAGTTCACCAAGACAAGGCATGTCATAACTGCGACCTTAATTTTCATTTATACGCAATGAACATGTCTACTTACTGAATATATAATATTTAGTGTGTATGTGTGTGTGGATGTGTTTGCGTGTATAGACATTGAGCTCCAGAATTACTGGCACCTCTGACTGGCAATGTACAAGCAATACCAAAAAATATAAACAGTATAATTCTAGAGAAATGGAATATGCCAAATGTGTGAAATACTTTATTAATGTTTCAGTGGAAATAACCAAAATCATAACTATCATTAAATACAAAATAAATTTCAACAAAATGAGGGATTCATAATGGCACCCTTTGTTTAGAGGTACAACCACTTCTGGCAAGGATAACAGCATTTGAGTCTTATCCTGTAATTTTTGACAAGGATAAGGCACACGTTTGCGGGGGATTTCGGACCATTCCTCTGAGCGGATCCTTTAAAGATCTTTCACATTCTTTAGTTTGGGTGTATCAACTGCCCTCTTCAACTTAGCGCTCAGGTCTTCAATTGAAATGAGCCCTAGCAACTGAGATGGCCATTGCATGACTTTGATTTTGTTGTCACAGAACCATTTCTATGTGGATTTCTTGTTCCAGTCATAATTCAAATGACGTTTGGCAAACTCGGAGCACTTTCTTCTGCTTTCTTCTGGCAACCCTTCCAAAGAGCCTTTGGTTGTGGAAGTGGGGGCTGATGGTGCTTTTCGAAACCTGGTGACTCCGAGATGCCACCAAGGCCTGAAATTCTGTCACAGTGATTCTGAGGCATTTTGTTGCATCCTCCTCAGAGGATACTCCTCAGTATCCTGCTGGGCAAAATGCAGTTACGTCCTCGACTCTTAATGTTTCAAACTGTTCCATGTCTTTGGAATTTTTTAATAATTGCCTTGACAGAGCTCGTTTGTTAACTATTGATGAAGGTCTGACAATGGTTTTGTTTTCTTCCTGGTGTTGGATGACAAAGAGATATTGAATGTGTGTCACCTCAGTTTTGTAACCTAGTGACACAGGGAGTGATGTAATGGCTCAATATAGTTTCTTAACACTTAGATAAAACTTAAAGAAGAGGATTTTAATGCTTGGTTTAATTTTAAGTACATGTTATTTACAATAATCTTTAAGGGTGCCATTCTGTATGAAACCTTGATTTGGAAGAAATTCATTTTCATGAAATTAGTAGATGATTTTGGTTGGTTCCATTAAAACATTAATATTGTGCAGCATTTCTCTCAAGTTCGTATTTAGTTCGTATTGAGCCCACTGTAAAAGCATATAGCTGTCTTTTTCTCTATCTTCCTCCTTAATGTAAATTCACATCTGTCCCAGTCTTATTGAGCTCAGTAAAGATGAGCAGTGCTGAAATGTCCTGATTTGGAAGGAGTTCCGTTGCATCAGAGGAAAGTTAATTCAATCTCCAGAAATGTGCGAACCGCTGTCTTCATCACTCGACACTTCATAGAGATCTCCTCTGAAGGTTCTGGGCAGAGCAGTAAATTGTCCAAGGAAGAATGGAGGTCGGTTGGCGGGGGTGGGGAGTGAGGCAGAGGGCTCATACTAATTGCTTTCCACCACCTTCCTGCATTTTCGTGCTCTTAATTCTGCCCGTTGAGGAGACAAAAAAGAAAAGGAGGATGACGATTGCTGAAATGTCAACTGCCCGACTGGAAACGCTGGCACGTTCACACGTCATTTTGAAGTTACGTCCCTCAAGCCTCTTTCACACCAGGCTGTGTCGGGGCGCGGAGCAGCGCGGATGGCCATACTCAACGAAAATGACAGATCCGCAGGAAACTGTGCGTGGACGACCCCTTCCAGAATGGAAGCGTGTGTGGATCAGGTGCGGAACACGTATGGGCGCATTCGTACTACGTTCAGATTACATTTGCAATGCGCACAGGAGCGTTCTGACTGTGTTTGTAACACGTTCGATGTCTGCGCACAACTGTGCATTAGTGCGTGCCCCTGCGCATCATCGCTGATTTCTTTGTGTTCTCCATGCGCATTAACGGATATTGCCATCCGCGCTGCTCCGCGCTCCTACGCAGCCTGGTGTGAAAGGGGCTTTACAGACATTTACATGTGGTTACATGTGTACCAGATGCGTAAACATATGCCATGTATTCCAGGACAAAAAAAAAACACTCACACACATGAAAAAAAAACAAAGATTTCTACAAAGGATTTTTTGACTTTCCTTCACAGAAGATACCTTGGGAAACCTGTACTCAATTTTTCCTGACTCATTCAGCAGCTTTACATAATGGCAGACCTCAGTTGGACCTCAGGCAAGAACGGGAAAAAAGTGCAAGAAAATGAGTGACTGTAGGGTACTGTTAGAGAGAAACGTCTCCCACGCCAATGCTGTCAGTTTGCTTTCAGCATAGGACTCAATTTTTTAATGAGGGAGACTGCACTGAATTGAGTTTTCTTCCCCATTTTGGTGATGTGATGCCCATGATGAACGGGGCTGTACAAAGCAGAAATGGTGGGGACAATATTTTATGTTATTTAAGCTCAGCAAATATTTTTAAGGCAAATATGGCATCCTTTCTTTTTGGATTTGTCTAGAAGGGTCTGTATGCACAGAGGCTCTAGGCCAAAGGTTCAGCAATTCGAAGACAGAGAAACTTCTGGAAGAACATCAATCAAATCATTATGTGGTGGAGGGAGAAAGCAATGTATCCAGCATAAGTTTTGCATAACCCCTGAGAAACATTCAGTTTAGGCGCTGTTGCTCATAATGAGTCTCCTCAGTCACAAAATTCCCTTTACACCCAGCCTAACAACACTGTGCTTGCAAAGTGCCATCCTAGAGCTATGGCAGCCATGTTCACTATTCATTACATCAGCTCTTTGGTTCATGGTGGTTTGCATGCTAAGGATAGTATTAGCATAATCAGTGGAATGAAATACACCCCGAGACATCTGTTGTCCCTTATCTTCTATCTTGTTTCACTTATATATATATATATATATATATATATATACCTTTTGTATACAGTTAGCTCCAGCACATTGTGAACCGCCAGTACTCAACATACTGTCCTGAGTGGTGGCTTTTGGTATGTGCCTGCCTGTCCAGCCATCTGCCTGTCCGTCCGAATGTGTTCACTTTCTCTCCGCATCTTAACTCCTAAACCATTTACATGATCTTGACAAAACTTTGCACACTTACTATTCAAGTACTCAGTGGTGCCTTTTGGTATTTGCCACTCCAGCCACTTTCATTAATTATATTAAGTGTCCTTAATGTGCCACACAACCTGAACACAACGTCTGCTTGAATCTACAAACCACTGAACTAGGGTAAGACAATGTCTGATTTCATTGCGTTTATGCCAACCTGCGTCCCTCTTGCGTCAAATAATTTCATATTAACCTGTCAACAAAAGTGGAAATTGTTTAACAATTCAGTGGTGGACATCCTCCTTAAGATGCATTTCTACTGGGTGTGGTATTTTTCGGCCAGCAGATGCATTCTTCTGGGACAGATAAAGCCCACTGGCCCTAAACAGTCATGGAGGACAGACCTTCAGCTTTGTTGGTATGCTGAGGGCAAGAGTTCCTCGTTAATTGTCCGCCTTAAACATGTGATGAAAAAACATTGCTCTCTCTGTCTTCCAACAGTAAATAGCATCTCCCATGAACATACTCATATTTTAACATTGTCAGGCAAGCGTTGGAACAAAACGACAAACAATAACAAAAGCAAAATTGTATATCAGTTTCAAAAAAATCGAATACTCAAAATGTACTCATATCTGGTCTTAACTCCCAGGCGCGCTCTATTCACTGTGACGTGAACCACTCTGACTCAAGTATCTCCCAGATTAATAGCCAGAAATGTTCATGATCACATCTCTGCTTTGTGGGTTTGCCTGGCTAATGATACATGTTGTTTTGTGGGTAGTAGGCTCTGACTGTGTAAATTCTTGGATTTATTACCATCGGGGATTATCTTTCCAACCACTGTTTGAGCATTTCGACAACATTCAGTGTGTGATCAATGTTTTTCATTTGAATTTTCTTAGCTGAATATTTCAGTCTGGCACATGGTTCAACTGTTTAACTAATCCCATTGTTCTTCAATAGCCAGAGAGCATTGAGCAGCTGTAAAAACCAGCACCCACACCAGCTCTCAGATGAGATTAGAGTCTCTATAAAAAGCACCAAGTTGAAAATGTGCTGAATGGTGTGTTCTCTCCTGGTTCTCAGAGATGTCAGGCACGGGGGCTGAGATTTCCCTGGTGCACTGGAAGCAGCAGTGGCTGGAGAACGGCACGCTGTACTTTCACGTTTCCACCAGTGGCGTGGAGCAAGTGTATCAGGCCACGCCCCCGACCGTACAGGAATCTGCTCCCGTCCTTCACGAGCACATGCACCTGCTGCATATCTCCATCATGGTGAGTTCAGTTGCATCATTTAACTGTGCGCTTCGAAGTTGTGTTCGCTTCTGTGTAATTCAAAGCTGTGTTCTGTTTTGTGCTTTAACAAAATAAGTTGCTGAGAAGTTGCTCTATTGAAGCTTGCGGTTGTATACTGCCACATATATCACTCCCTGTGGAAATTTCAGGCTGGAATACTCAGTGCTCATGGGACACTGAGTTTTGCAAGCTTTTTGTTATTCTTTTTTTTTTTTTTTTTTACTGATTATTTGTTTCTTCTGGTGTAATAGTTCAGTCTGATTTCAGTTTCCAGTTTATTTCCACACTGTTCAGAATCAATATTGATGAAATTTCATCACATCTCTGGGCCAGATAAACACTGTCTAGTTCCATATTTATTATGATAGCAATTCAGCAGCTCTTCTGCCTTCAGTTCTGAAAAAACTGAGATGAGACGGAGTCATAACTGTTTGCAGTCTGACTATTTATGTAATGCTCTGACATATACTTAGTTAAGACAGCCATCTAATTTAAAATGAGATATTTCCAGTGCTTGTCACTTTTTCCACAAAAATGCTTCTCATTTTGATTTGAAGGCTGGATAGAGAGAGTGTTTTTATATATGTAATTATATCTCTACTGAACAAAAGAAATGATGCAATGGAATCCATTATTTATCCAAATACTTGCTTTCATTTGACTTATTTCCTGCTAATCAAATAAATGCGCTCGACTCTTTAATTAAAAAAAAAAAACTCCCACACTTTCCTGGTGATCTCTGATTAGGATTTAACTGATGTAATAGAAGAATAGAAGCAACTTGCATGTCCAAGTCATCGGATAATTTGCCCAGTGCCCATATTCACACACTTGCGCACACATGCACTCATACACACAACTGTGCGCGCACACACACACACACACAGAACGTGTTCATATACAGGAAATGACATGCTCGTGCATACGCACTGGCACACCCATGCCTGCAAGGTGGCAGGCTATTTGTTTTAGTTTTTGTTTGTTGATGCCCGTGGTTTAGCTCTTCACCTTCAGATGTATTTTTGAGTCAGGCATTCTCTTTTGAGCCAGAGCTGGTTCAGGTAGCTGTGACTGACAACGCATCAGTGGGCTTCTACACAGTCCTATCAACGAGGGAAAATTGAAGTTATTATAATAGGCTGAAGGGAGAAAAAGGAAATGTTTAACATCGGTGTATCTGTCTGGCTGGGAGGCCTCAGGTGCTACCCAGCCTCCTGATAAAGCATTGTTATGTGTAATACCGTCAGTGCACTGTCATTTTCAACAAGTCTCTCTCTCTCTCTCTCTCTCTCTCTCTCTCTCTCTCTCGCCCACATCATTACTACCCTTCACTTGTTCGATCCCTACCGTTCCTCAATCACATTCAGTCTCCTGGGATCTCATCCGACAGCTGACCCCAGGTTTACCTTGGGGGAACCAATACACAGGGTGTCACAGCTGTGTTCTATTCAAATAAACTAAGAACTTTGATTAAGCAACAGATTCATGATTTCCAAGCTAACCACCCATAGGCTGTTTACTCCCAGCTTTAAGCAAAGACTGCCACCTGGCTACCTTACATTAATTAATGTGAACATTGCCATTGACTGGGTTCATATTTTAAGCCACGCCTTAAACCAGCCAGAGGATGATTCTCCCTCCCTCATTCTATTTTGTATCCACTTCCTCCCAAAGTTTTTTTTCTAATTATCCAAATGTAAGGAGTTCTTCCATGCCCTGAACTCCCAGTGTTTGCTCTTTGAGTCCAGGCAGCGACCCACTGTAAAGTGTGATGTCACAAATGACTGTAAAATGCCAGAAGAAAACGCATGTTATGTGAGTTGTCTGAGGGGATATGGAATCTGGTGGACTGCTTTGTTTGACATGAGAAACAAGGACAGGACTGATTGGTCTACCGGTGTCCAGTGCGAGCAAAGCAAGAGAGTACCAATGGTGCTCAGTTCTTTGTCACTGCTGTGATAGAGGCAGTTGTAATGTAGTATAGAGGTAGTTCACCTATTACTAACCTCTAGCACCTTTGTCTCTTGCTGCATTGAAGGTGCTAAACGCATGATATCAAGTTTCAAACGAAGTGGTGCTCAGTGCTCAGTCACCTGTGCAGGAGAAGCTCTTTTCTTTTTCCTGACAGATTTCCTAACACCCAAGCATCACGGCCATAAAATGCATTATTTTTATAGTACATTTTGACCCTATTCATACTCATCTTTTCAATAGTGCTAAATGCAGATGTTACTGTTTCTGTGGTGATTGAAGCTCCAGACGTCGGTGGCCCAAGTAATAAAGTCTATTTCAAAGGCACTTTTCATTTTGCCATCGTGGTACAGATTTGAAGTTTATTGGGCCCGCTCAGCATCCTAATACACGCCACAGAGCATCGCTTAATCGTTAATTGCTGATTTGTGTCATGCTGTGCACCTGTGTAGAAGCATCTCCATACTTCCACTCTTATAATTTATTCTGATTTTTTTTGCTCTTTTGTCACCCATCTGCATGTTGTTACCTTTGCATGCTCTGGGCAAATTCATGAACGGGAGTCAAATTACTGCTTTCAGCAACGGCTGTTAGAATAGAACAGGGTCACAAAAAGACATGAGGGATGAGCTGACTCCGGGAATGTTTCCGCACGCCGGGGCGGAGATGCACGAGAAAACGTTCGTGGGAACCACAATCTTTACAGATGTTCAACAACACCTGTCCTCTCTGTGGGGACATGGACAGTATCCACAAGCCAACTGTTCATTGACGGCTCACACAAATTGCTCCTGGTTCTCTAAAAGGGACAATTTCTATTTTTTTTGCGAATAAGTTAATAAACCTCCCCATTGCTCATCCCAAGAATATTATCACTTGGGGAAAAAAAAAAATGCATTATAGGTCCCCCTTGAATCGTTTTTTGATAGACTACAAATAGTCAAGTATAAACAGCCGCAAGTCTTCCTCTGATCATTATGGAGTCTTAATGCCATATATTTCTTGAAATCTTTCAGGCATAATTGTAATACATACTATTATGTTTGATGTTCCATAGACAGATGGGGTGTACATTTTCCGTTTACTTGTTTGCTTTAATTTAGAAGTGCTGCTGTAGGATTTTTGTATGCATTAAAGCAATAATTAAGAGGACCTATAACTGCTGACTAAATGATAAGGAATATTGGTTTTTAATGTCTGTGTTTATATCCGGCAGCAATTATATTAGATTTCAGTTAAAGTTAGAACAGTGCTGAGTTTACAGTATATGACTTTTCAAAGAAATTAACAGGGAACTTTCTGTTAGCAGCAGTGTCTGGCCTAACTAACAGTTCTTCCATGTTAAAGCCAGCCAGATTACCATTTGTTCATAAATGGTTAGTGGTGTCAAGATGAAGAAAATACTCAACAAATTTTTTACCACCTGGATTGACTGATAAATAATGCTAAGTTGTGATTTATTCCTCCTGCAGAGTATTTTATCCACTGCTTGTGGCCCATTTTGGGAAAATAGGGGCAGTGGGTAGCCACCATGCAATGCCCATGGACGAAGTCCAGTTCAAAGAGCAATGGTTGGAACATAGCTAACCAGACATACAAATCTTTTACACTTTTGTAATTAATCATCTCTGCTCTGTGAACTCCAGTGTAAGCATCATTTTCCATGCCTACAATACCGTGCCCTCGTTTATAATCAAGTCACATTCTGCTTGGCTGAGGAGAGGGGCAGTAATAACCATCCGTTTGCCTTTACAGCCGCTGGTTGAGGCAGTATTATGAGCCGTTTTTATGCAGTATTTTTGTAGCATTGAGTTGCCTGAAGATCATCAGCACTTGTTCTCAGCGATGACCTTCTCACTTATCCCCACGCTGCAATGGGGAGATGCCTCACCTCTGGATCTTCTTGGTCTTCTCAAAATCTCTCACATCATCTCTCTTGCTGGTTCTCTCCTTTGCTTTCTTTCTTACAGTTTAATGCTCACTCTCAGTCACTTTTTATTCCAATGAAAATTTTTCATAGGATTCATGTTAAAAAGCAAAAGCAAATGGGTTCAGGCTGCAGCAAAGGAGTCATGTCGGGGGTTTTCGACCATAGGGCAGGTGCAGCCCCACAAACAGGTAAGGGCCATAGCTCTGGTGATTTTTAATCACATCAGCTGTGCCAAATAACCTAACAAAGACTCTATAGAAGTCCAGGCTCTCAGTGCCTGAAGAGGCTTTTCCGGAGGATCATTTAGAATGTGAGCGTGGGTTAGTTTGTTTGACCAATGGTTACTTGCTTAAATGGTGGCGTTTCCTTGGTTTTGAAACAATTTATTTTTACTATTTTGATTTTAGCATTGGACTTCACCGGAAAGCCATCAGCCCAACATGTTCCCGGGTAACTTAGTTGTTTCTTTTTGTTCACTATAGTGTTGCGACCCTCTCCTGCCTGGAACCTCTATGTACGCATGTACATGCCAGTGTATGAAGTTTTATGTGTACAATACTGTAATGTCACCCTCTCATCCTACTTATCACCATTTCCTGCCTTTGTTTACCCCACCCCCTTTCCTCATAACATTCATGTTAACCGATAATTAGCATCCACATTCTGGTATAACTAAAATTATCTTTTGGGGTATGAACATTTATTGGAGAAATTCTGTGCGTTTAGCCTGAGCAGTATGTGCGTAAGTGTGAGAGAGGGCTGAGTGTGTGTATGAGAGGTGTGTGTGAGTGTGCGTGCCTGTGTGTGATTTGTGTGCAGGGTAAGTGATACCCTGCTGGGGGGCCGAGTGTGTGATCAGTGGGGTGTGTGACTGAGTTTGATCCCTCTTATAACAAGCCAGCTATTAAGTTTGAGAGGCAGGAAGCTACGCTTACTCTCTCGGCTTCCTTATGTAAAATATTCTCTAAAAATATGAACAATTCCCCTATCTTCTCAAAGCGAATAGAGCATGCCTTAAATTAAAAAGGGATTGATTGCGATGAAGCCATCTCTGACAGTTTCGGCTGCTCAGATCCCCAGCGCCCAATACTGGCGGGACGGGGAGGTGGGTGGAATTATTAACATCTAGCGCTAACTGCTTTGGCGCAACAAAGGAGTCGCGGTGGCGCTTTTGATCTGGCCCGTGAGATGTGCCGTGGCACGCATTAAACAAAGCTGCCTGGCAACGACGCAAAAGCAATTTCCCCAGCTCAACAGAGGATGGAACTGATCCATCTGTGCCCAAATACTGTCAGACCTGGGAGAACCGGAGGATTGGGGAGAGTAGAGACTTGAGAGAGGGAGAAAGGACACTGATTCTCATGTCGAATTTACGGGTCACAAACAAGGTATTTTCTTTCGGTTTATGTTTTGGAAGCGAGCAGTGCCACCCAAGAATAGAGGACATAATGGGGGGGGACACTGTAGTTTTTCCAAAGCGGGCTCACTTGGGACAGAGAAGGGGGGTTTGTCATTTTTGCCACCTGTAATACATCTCAACACATTGACATTTCATCCAACACAATTAATCAAAAAAGGAATGTATCTCACAGTAACAAAGTGGTCTGAAACACCCTTTACTTCACATTACAGTGCTTCATGTGCAAATGATAGCTCACCGACCCCCTCTGAGCATAAAATGTCCTCGCGACACCACACACTCTGAAACACATTCAAGCTCTTTGTTGCTTTGTTGCACCTGAACTGCACTGTTACTTTCTCCTCGATCATACCCTGAAACAGTGCTACATCTTTTTTGTCTGCATTGTCTGTTGAGAGGAAGAGAGGGTTTTTCACAGTACAGTCAGTGCAGCTCGCTGTGTCTTCTTCCTCTGTGCTTATTGATCCATTTTGAAAGCTGCGAGCAGGGGCCTGATTTACTTTCAATGATAACACTACGGAGAAAATGGTTGCCAAGTGACACAGTTCTTAGTTCGCGTTAAGGACGGTTTATTTTAAAGACTCAATAAAGGCAGGCAGCTGGAAGCCTTTCACATGTCATAATTTCTGTCTGAAAGCTTTTGTGCATGGTGAGTATGCAGCTTGACGTGCTACGTAAAGTGAAATTTTTAATTAGTTTCATCTGTTAAACTCTGTCAGAAATATCGCTCCATGTTTAGCTGTTTATGTTAATACAATTTACTCCTCCAAAATGGAAAGCTGGATTCACTTGGACCAGCTATACAGGGCATGTTTAACACACTATATTTAGTCATTTTTGAAGAAGTTCATTCATGAATTGGGCTTCAAATCCTAGGAACTACTTAACCAAATGGCACTGGGTAGGTTGACATAATATTTTAATGTAAATATATTCTCAATACTTGGAACGTGTCAAAAATTGTCTGTTTTTGTCCTGGTTCTTGCTATTAAATTTGTCATCACAGTCCTCATCACTGGTTCGCAAAGTGGGGATTGCTCATCCTCGTAAGGTTGCGGAAAAATAGAGGGGTGTTGTTAGAGTTATTGATTGAAAAATATCCATCAGGAAGCAAGCGAGGAGAATGGCATCCCAGCAGACCAAAGTGCACTTCAAAATTTGGAGGCCAGTGATAATCATTAACATTGTGTTCTTTGTGTCATTTTCACGCTACTGTCTTACTTTGCTGCACCCACAGTATCGTCATCGCTGTCAGTGTTGTCACTATCAATATTCTGTTGATACTCAGTGCTTTTGTGTCTTCACAAGTCCTTACACATCTTTACAATCTGGGCCATCGTTGTTTCCCAACATGGCTTTATTACTGTATTGATGGCTTAAAGAAGTGTTTGTCTGTCTAAGTTTGCCATCTTATGGTACGGTTGTGAAATGTCACTGGTATTTCAAGAAGGTAAGTAGCTGATATTTTGATAAGTGTTATTTAAAGAAACACCTGCACAGTTCTTGTATCAGATGTAGATGTGGCACCTGACCATGCAAGCGTACTAAGCTTCATTTCACCCTTTGAAAGCCTTTGGACTCCCTGTTGCAGTCAGCACTAAGTGGTGCTAAGCACAACGCATATCTCTTTGACGCAGTTGTCATTTTACCGTCCAGCACCCAAGCTGTTTAAATAGTTTAAATAGATCTTGCACCCATGGTCATGTTAGTCTTAAAATGGGCTTCGGCAGGCACAGTGTTGTCACGTTGCTGAACGCAATAGCGTGATTTACCCAGAAAACTCAACTCAAGGGCCGGTGTTTTGTGATTTTAAGGGGTATTATTAAGATGGTAATATTCGCCTTTCAGGTGCACAACGTGGATACTGTATTCATAATTCATATTTTAGAGGATTACAATGATCAGGTATCCATAGTTTCAGTTATGAAAACCTTGCTGAACAAAAAAATAAGCCTTTTTGAAAAACAAGTCACGTTAAATTTAACCTTGATTTCACTATGAATTATGTCCTGAGCAGCCTTAAACTTGTTTGATGACAGGATAAACAAATATAGTGGACACAGCCCTTGTGCGAATGCCTTTCGTGTCTCGTCCTATTCAGCAACTTGCATTGTCTTATTCAGCAACTTGCATGCCTAATGGAAGTATGTCTCCTTTGTTTGGTTTACGTTGTCTGTATTTTCCCCGTCCTCGGCTGTGTCTCGTCTTATGGTTATTTCGTAATGACCTGGTGACTGGTATTGAAGCCCTCAGCTTTGTGTTGCAAGTTGCTGAATTGAATTTGCCTTATTCCCTGTGTCATTCCACTTTATTTCACATAATTTATGGATTAATTTGTTTTGATTTCTTTGTGTGTGTGGATTACCTTGGTTGTTGCCTACATCAGGTGAAAATTTTATGTCAATAGCCCCATTAAAAATATATTTACTGAGAAAAATGTTGACACGTTCAATACTTATTTTCCCCGCTGTATTGATATTAAATTTGGTTCAGTTAGTACTAATTTCTTTAGGATGTCTGGGGCAATAAAGCTTGGCTTTCTTTCTGGAGAGCTTTCCCTTGGGGAATTCACCAACATACCCGTTGTTGTTGGGGGTGACAGCGTAGGCCATTTTTTTATTCTAATTAATGATTTGAAGACAAAGAGCTTGTGGATTTCAACTCTTTTATTCACTTCATACAAAAAATAAAAACAAAATAATGCATAGTGTTTTTGTGTTTGTCTTACTGTCAAACAAGTTGAATGTGGCTTTGGAATGATGGTACGCATACTTCGAGGGAGTTTTTTTTCTGCAGAGAAGCATTCTTTCCGACTACTTGGCGAATCTGCCATCTTAATAGCAATTTACTCCTGGCTTTAAAAGGGAATGTAGGGTCTCACTGTTATTGGTTTATTTCTTGTTGCACCCAAAATGCATTAAATGATTAAAGGACTAAGTACAACCCCTTTTGAAACATGCGTCTTAATCCGTGCTAAAATTATCCATGGTAAAACGAGCAAAACTGGATTTACACATGCCTAAATACTGTGTATTTGCGCCTTTGGCTTCAGACTGTGCACTTTTATTGTTAAAATGTAGCCATTTATTTAGTCATTTCTCTTGGAAAACAGGAGAAGAATGAATGCGAGGCTGAGGGAATTAGTTTGTTGAGAGGTGTTTGTGACAATACCCAGTAATTATTGATTTAAATTTTTTGGGTGTTGGCCATTTGGCATCTTGTTTATCACTCCCAATGTAATTCTTAATTCTAAAGATAGTCCATTGCATACTAATTCATTTTTTAGTGTCTTTACCATTTTGTGTGAAATTAAATTACCCTGTAAAAGAACAGCTGGTCCAAACTCTAATTTTCATTTCCCAGGGGTAGTGCATGTTCTCTCTCCAGAGTTATTTTTGTGGTTGAGCTATCACGAGCATCCATACTCAGATGACTGTATGTTTCACAGTCATATCACCGTTGTGAGTAATATGCATTGCAATTATGAAGTGACTTTAAGCTAGATTTGTTCAGTGTTGGGGGTGCCCTAATTTGTTACATTAAGCAAGCACCAGTGTGTGTTGCATTAATGAACGTTGATGAAGCAGTGATGCCAACGCGTCCAGCAGGTACAGTAGCATCAGATGACATGGGGATTGAGGGCTTTATCTTGGTCAGAATACCAGCTGACCTCAAGAGCATGTTCAAACTGCACACTGTTGTCATTTTTAAAATGTGGGAAGAGTTAAGGTTGTAAAATGATGTTTTCAGTTTTATTATTTAATTTGTATCAAGAGTTTTCATATTTTGATTACGTCTAGGATGTGGATGATGATGATGATGAGATGATGAGGATTACATAATAATAATAATAATAATAATGATAATAATAATAATAATAATAATAATAATAATAATAATTATTATTATTATTATTATTATTACTATTTTTATTATTATTATAATAATTACGTAATTGGAGTAGGAGCATAGTGTTAGCCAGTCACCTGTCTCCCCATCTTTGAGACGGGCAATGTTTACCTAAGACGCTGTGACGGGTAAATCTGTTATAGCGGTAGGTCAGAAATTGTATGGATAATGTGGATGTCCAAGAGAATTTTATTCATTGTTATGTGATTCTAAACACTCTGTGTTGCACGAATTTGTTAGATTCAATGCCTCTTTCAAAGCCCCTTCAAGTAGTTTTTATTCGCATCGGTGTGTGGATGTCTAGGCAATAGAAAAGTTTATACCAGAAATCGGGCATTTGAGCAAATGTAGCCTGAAAGAAATACATGTACAAATATCACGGTAATTGTGGCTCTGCTTATTTATTTTAGATTCATGTAACAAGTGTTCTGTCAATTTTTGCTACCTATCAAATATGCTACCTCGTGGTTCTGCACTTGCACAGACCGTAAGTTTTGGGCTCTGTTTCTACATTCAAATCTTAAGTATCTTCAAAAATCATAAAAATACATTTTTTCAGTGCCCCTTTCGACTTGTAAGCATATATATTTGCATGCACACGCTGGGTTTTCCTGAAAATGCAGAAATTAGATGATAATGGTGTGCGGCATATATCTTTTAAGACAAACTTGTCCAACTCATTATAACATCTGCTTATCTTATAACAAGCCAACAAATAAAAAAGTATGTAAAGTGGCCTGAAAGAAATAAATGTACGTATATCACAGCAATCATCGCTCTGCTTGATTATTTTAGATTCATGTCTTCGGTTTTCCGCTCTTGGAAGTTCAACAATCGCCAGATTTCATCCCTAGCTGATTCACTTGTTGTGGCACAAGACCCAGATCGTTCCCTTCTTGGCTCTCTCTTGAAATCCGAGCCCACAGAACATAAAATACAATTCAAATGGGGACACGTTTCATACAAGTGGTAGAATTAAGTTAATATTCCTGTTAATAATGAATTTGAAATGACAATCTTAAAGCGAGATGTTGTTCCATCTCGAGCAGCTTATATAAACTACGTTTAAAAGCTAACAGTTCTGCCTTTCGAAACTGGCTGTCTCTTGATCAAGTACAAAACCCAAAACCAGTGAAACTGGCACGTTGTGTAAATCGTAAATAAAAACAGAATATAGTGATTTGCAAATCCTTTTCAGCCTATATTCAATTGAATACACTGCAAAGACAAGTTACTTAATGTTCAAACAGGTAAACTTTGTAATTTTTTGCAAATATTAGCTCATTTGGAATTTGATGCCTGCAACATGTTTCAAAAAAGCTCGCACAAGTGGCAAAAAAGACTGAGAGAGTTGAGGAATGCTCATCAAACACTTATTCGGAACATCCCACAGGTGAACGGGCTAATTGGGAATAGGTGGGTGCCATGATTGGGTATAAAGGTAGCTTCCCTGAAATGCTCAGTCATTCACAAACGAGGATGGGGCGAGGGTCACCACTTAGTGAACAAATGCGTAAGCTGATTGTCGAACAGTTTAAAAACAACATCCCTCAACGAGCTATTGCAAGAAATTTAGGGATTTCATCATCTACGGTCCGTAATATCGGTTCAGAGAATCTGGAGAAATCACTGCACGTAAGCGACAAGGCCGAAAACCAACATTGAATACCCGTGACCTTCGATCCCTCAGGCGGTACATCACTACATGGGCTCAGGAACACTTCAGAAAACCACTGTCAGTAACTACAGTTCGTCACTACATCCGCAAGTGCAAGTTAAAACTCTACAATACAAAGGAAAAGCCATTTATCAACAGCACCCAGAAACGCCGCCGGCTTCGCTGGGCCCGAGCTCATCTAAGATGGACTGATGCAAAGCGGAAAAGTGTTCTGTGGTCTGACGAGTCCACATTTCAAATTGTTTTTGGAAACTGTGGACGTCGTGTCCTCTGGACCAAAGAGGAAAAGACCCGTCCGGACTGTTATAGGCGCAAAGTTCAAAAGCCAGCATCTGTGATGGTATGGGGGTGTATTAGTGCCCAAGGCATGGGCAACTTACACATATGTGAGGGCACCATTAATGCTGAAAGGTACATACAGGTTGTTGGAGCAACATATGTTGCCATCCAAGCAACGTCTTTTTCATGGACGCCCCTGATAATTTCAGCAAGACAATGCCAAGCCACATTCTGCACGTGTTACAACAGCATGGTTCCGTAGTAAAAGACTGGCCTGCCTGTAGTCCAGACCTGTCTCCCTTTGAAAATGTGTGGCGCATTTTGAAGCGTAAAATACGACAACGGAGACCCCGGACTGTTGAACAACTTAAGCTGTACATCAAGCAAGAATGGAAAAGAGTTCCGCCTGAAAGGCTTCAAAAATTGGTCTCCTCAGTTCCCAAACGTTTACTGAGTGTCGTTAAAAGGAAAGGCGATGTAACACAGTGGTAAAAAGGCCCCTGTGCCAACTTTTTTGTGTTGCTGCTGTTAATGATTATTTGCAAAAATAATAATAAAGTTTCTCAGTTTGAACATTAAACATCTTGTCTTTGCAGTGTATTCAATTGAATATAAGTTGAAAAGGATTTGCAAATCATTGTATTCTGTTTTTATCTACGATTTACATAACGTGCCAACTTCACTGGTTTTGGGCTTTGTAGATGGTGATTCTTGGCGATTTTAATCATGTTTATGGTGTTCTGAAATTGTGAGCCGAGCTGCGAAACGCAGATTTGTGCGATACTGCGCATACACCAAAATGGCTTCCAAGTGCAAGTTTCGTTATTCCAAGTGTTATGCCAAAATGCTCCCAATTGCTAGCTTCGTTATTCCAAGGTTTTATGTATGCAGCTCTGAAAGGAGAAATGGTCATATGTTATTTTTGAGCTCAAAACCTGAGTGGGGGAAAAAATTTTCAGGCCGGGCTATATTCTCAAATGAGAGATCGCCCCGGATACTGCTCCGCGCTGAGCTGGCGACACACGGACGGTCTGGACATGCTAGGAGCCCCAACTGAGAGAAATCCCATCACTTCGGTCAGTAATGTCTAAGGACAGCACTACTACCAACACTGTTGTTTTCCAGCTGAGATCTCTATAAATATTGCAGGATAACAAGATTTTGTTACTGATATGCATTGTAATACTCATTTAGTTACTTTAGAGAAATGTTTGACGCTGTAACACCGAGAAATGACCAAAAAAAAAATCAAAAACGATAAGGTGGGTCAGCGGATGGAGCGCCAAACTCGATCTCCTTACACGATCTTATCACCTATTGAATAGGCTGCTGATGTCGGTGAAATGGACAGTCCTTCCACTGGAGCCCATTCTTGGAGAATCTCTGTTCTAAGCTAAATAAACGTGCGGCATTACCGGTTGTAATGAATGAAAGTTTGGTCTTCAGGCGTGTATTGAGTCTAAGGCAGTGGTCTTCAGCGTCGTTCCTGGGGACCCACTGTGTATGCTGGTGTTTGTCCTGACCACAATTGTAATCGTCGGATTTTAACAAGCTGTTAATGTCTTAATTAGGTGTTCTTTATGTTTAGAGTTGTTAATTATTCTCTTTAGCCAAATGTTACATAGAAGCATTTATACGTCCCATGAAGAAGAAAATAACCCAGAAAATGGTGTGTTAATTTCTATACTGCAAGAAATTTCAAGTAATATAATATTTCAAACAGATCAAATTAGACGCTGAGGAAATCAGAACCTAATTTTAGATTAACATAACAGAAAGTGATTTGAGTCTTTACCATTTGCTTGTCAAATAAATTTGTCATGAAGTGCAAATTCATTTTCACCAATTAGGAGCCAACTACATATTTAATTGATTGGTTACATGGTTTTCTCTCATTTTATGCTGTTTTTTTTTCAATACATCGCAATGTGGGTATGGTTTCTTTTATTCTTGATGGTAAACCTAGATCATTTCTGTTAACTTGTGAGTAAAGAGGGCAAAAAATGTACAGCTTGTTAAAATCCTGTGATTACAACTGTCATTGGAACAAAAACCAGCATACACTGTGGGTCCCCAGGAACAACGTTGAAGACCACAGGTCTAAGGCATTTGGCATTTGGGACTTCCTTAGCCTGTTCCCAGTATTCTTGGGATAGTTCAAATCGAGGCTGTCCGCACCTGGCACATGCGCATTATCTAATATCACTTTCCGTTTTCCCTGCGACATAGTAATTCACTGAATTCATTAAGGTTTGAGGTTTCACTAATGCCATGGTTCTCTTTTATAAACAGAAACCAAATACACTAATGCACTCATGTTTTGATTCAAGTGCAGCTGTATATTAAGATGAGTTTTTAGTATAATTAAATGTGGTCTTTTGAATTGAAGTGGTGTCTTTTACTCTTTCTTCTGTGTCAATGACATGAAATACCCATCAGTTATTTCTTAAGTGCGTAACAAGCTGGTTCGGTGGGATAAACCCTACTGTAGGTGGTTTTATCTTGGCCAGGTTGGCCTGGTTACAGGGGTGAGACACCCTGAGATTCCATTCTGGCTAACACTATGGGTAGGAGGTTGTGAATTTTGCGTTAGATTGTGGCATATTCACGTTCCCGGGCTGTTGTCAGCAATTATTCAATCAACGCATTTAAAAGAGATTCTCTGGTGGAACTGAAGTCCTTGTGCGTGGAGGTTTATCAGTTTCACATGCGTAACGGTGGATTTCACCACTAGTAACATGGAGATCAATTATGACTCCTGACTTCTCACGCTTTTCTTTACTCGGAGGTTGGAAGCAATGGAATTACATAAAAACGTTTTGATTGGTCTTATTTCATTGAAAGAATTTGAACGATTGTGAAACACATGCATTGCATTGATTGAGTAATTGCTGACAACAGCACGGGGCTGTGAATAAGCCACTGAATCTCACGCATTTCTCATGCCAAATCCCTGAGAGTTGGCAGCCCTTGGTTTTATAAAAAATGATAAGAATAAGCATAATAAGAGTAGGCATAAAGAGAATCATACTTCCTTTCAAAATCGCACTTTGAAAAAGTAAGCTAATTCCACTCCTCCCATTATTAGGGATTTCTTTAATGTCTTTATATACATTGTTGTACTTCATTGTAGCCCATGGTTCAGTCGTTATTAGTCAGTAAATTTGCCAGAAACATGAAATGTTCTAATATTGGTGGCCTCAGAAAAAAAATGACTGTCACTAATGGCAACACGCTGGTGAGAGACCTCAAAATAGCAGCACCAGGTCTGCAAGAGCCGACTGTGACAATGAGGGAGGCTGGCTTTCTTCCGGTCGACAAGAGAATGACAACGCACCAGACGTAAGTCCTCTGGGGGCTGGGGCGACTGGGGTATGTATGTCCCCCAGCAGCAAGCTACGGCGAATATGAACCAGTGATTAAATGCCTACTGCTGATTTATGAGGCAGGGAGTGGGGCGGGCTCATGAAGGAGCTGAAATCGAGAACTTTCCTCTGTAGGTGCCTCCCCCCCAAGCACACACTGAACTGCCTGAGGGCCCTGTGATAAATTCTCCCACCTCTGCCTTCAGCAGCTATTATTAGGCCACCCTGGTCATTCAGTCATTACTGCATTATGTCCTTCAGTTTGGACAGAGGTTCAAATGTTCTCTGCATTCATGGGTATTTAGTATTACCTGGAGGAAGGCTAAATAATGTGCTTCTAGCGAATGAATTATACCACGGCCTAGTGGCAATTGCTGTGGTTCTCCCCCTGTGTGGCCGTAATGCCTGACTACTCAAACGGCCAGTTCGGCTTGCCCTTTTTTTCAGTGGCTGTGGTGCCCAAAAATTACTTAATGTGGCAATTTTTGACACAGCGACTGAGCTGTGCAGCTCCCGTCGTCACGCTGCGCTGGACTTCTGAGCACTCTGTGCGACCAACGACACGCCCACTCACTCATGAATAGGGCAACGTTGTGTGAGGTTGGTATCCTACAAACCATACATACTTCTGGCTTGAGAAGAATCAGCTCACATTATGTTTTAAGCACAAGCAATTAAATACTGTTGGTGTCAAATATAGATGTGTTTTTGGGCTGGGTGAAAACGGTGGTTATACTACTTTCCTTGACAGAAACTAAACATTGAGAGCGAGCTGGAGAGAGGATTCCCTAACAATGTAAGCCTATGCAGAGCGTCCACAACCACGCCAGACTGCTCGGCAGTAGCGGTCCGTCGGCAGTAACAGTGGCCATCAAAAACCTCATCTTTCAATGCTTGATAACCAAAACCTCTAGCAGTTTACATTTCCCAGGTAGCAACAGTTGCTCAGACTAATTTGTAGAATGACGGCATTCAAATTTAATTTTGATAGAATTGTAATACATTTCACCATAAAGTTTAATCGTTTTCTTCCACACGTAAACGACAATGTAAAATATCAGTATGTCTTTATAATTACTGCACTCCTGTAGCTTGTGAAACAGCCCAGATTTGCGTAAATTAGTTTGCGTGGCTCATTAAGCGATAAGCCCCGAGAATCCATTATATTTTTTGAATGTAGTCATGGCTAAAGGGCATTGTCTGGCATGATGCACAGCTGAGTGACAACTGTAAGGATGGTGAAAATAAGTTCCGCAAAGTCGAAGAAAGTTTTGGATTTTGGCATTTATATTATCATCCTTACAATGCCAATTATATAAATATTGGCAATAGGCATTCAATTTTTCATTATCATTTCTAATTATTGGTCATGTATTGGTCTTGATTGTTCTGTCGGTAAATTGCTGCAAGTTGAATAAGAAAATTTTCAATTTAAAATGTTTTTAAAATATTGGTTTTCGATTCACTGCTCATTATTTATTTTTACTGTTTTATCAACATACAATGTCATTATCGCTTATTTTTCTTGCAAAATTGATTCATTTGTTTTTTGCCTTTAGCGCCCTACATTTTGGCCGTGATGCCCCAATTTTAAAAGGCCAGGTGGCCTGACCCTAAAAATAACTTAATTTGAGGCCTGTGCATCTCTTGCCTTCCGGATATTTTTCATAATAACAAAATATTACTTCTGTACATTGATTTCCCCGAAGAATAAGTCACTGTCGAAATAAATGCACTGTATTCACTAAGCAACTCAGAAAGCAAGTGCTGATTTTGGATCTGGTGTCACCTGTTTCATATCCTTATGGAAAAGCAAACTACCTCAGTTTTCCTATTCAATGGTGGTTTAAGGTTAAGAATTGATATAAATAGGCGGAGATGAATAGATTTGCAGTTTTATTGTTGGGGAAAATACCTGATTGTTAGCTAAACACACCTTTAGCGTTTTTATTTATTTTTAGTATTTTATTTTTTATTTTTTTGCTGTTTGATTGAAAACTTTATTTATGATGGAGGCACACACCATTATGCAGAATTAGCTGGTGTGGGTGCAGGCCTTCATGCCAACCAACCAGTTAAACACCTGATTCTACCAAGGTCATGCCACTGCATCTCTGACAGATTCAAGTCAGGACTTTTACTAGCCACTCCAGAACTTCATTGTGTTTGTTTTAACCCTTTTATTCTGAACGTCTTGCTGTAAGAACCATATTTTCGCTTACAAAAAAATTCCGACTGTTCATGAAAGCTGACTGCTATGGTAAACACGGCAGCATGACGCTCTCCCGGGATTTGTGAATTAGGCCTTAGCCATTCAGAGGTGGACTTGCTAGTGAGCCGTAGATTATTGTCCTTCTGCCTACCCCAACTGTGCTTGAGCTCTTGGCCACAAACTCATGGGCAGAAATTCTCCTTCAGGATTTTCTGGTCGAGGGCAGCATTCATTTTTTCATCTATTATGGCAAGTCGCCCTGGTCCTGAAGCAGCAAAGCAACTCCAGCCCACCTCATTACCAGCACTGTGTTTGATTGTTGGTATGATGGTATTTTTGTGGAATGCTGTGTTAGTTTTTTGCCAGAGGTGTGAAGTTTGATGATCTGAATCATTTAAGTGTGACAACCAAGTTAAAATAGAATAGATTGGGAAGGAGGTAAATGAACAGCCCAGTGCTAAATGTCCTTAAGTTGCCACGCTTCCATTTTGAGAAAATTGAGGAAATCGACTTGGATTTCTATAAAAGATGTTTTTCCTTCCTTGCCTCATGAGCGTTGAAAATTCAACTAACCACTAGGCTCCTCAAGTACTTCACAACATATATACTTCATAGACAGTGCATTCCGATCCCATCACTTTGTATTTTGCATTTGTACTGCTGCTGTCTTAAACGAGTAATCTTAATCTCTTAAATTAATTTTTTCCCACTCAGTTTACTTTCTATACCCCATAATAACAAAGTGAAAACAGAATTTTAAAAATATATTAAAAAGAAAAAAGTTAAATATCACATTAACATGAGTATTCAGGTTGGCTCAGTGCCCTTAGTTGAAGCACGTTTGGCAGCGATTACAGCCTTGAGGCTTCTTGAGTGTGAAACAACAAATTTTGCACACCTGGATTTTGGGGATTTTCTGCCATTCTTCTCTGCAGATCCTTTCAAGCTCTGTCAAGTTGGATGGTAACTTTCGATGGGCAGCTATTTTCAGGGCTCTCCAGAGATGTTCAATTGGGTTCGAGTCAAGGCTCTGGCTGGGCCACTTTGGCCCAGTGTGAGGTTCTGAGCACTGTGGAACAGACTCTCATTAAGCATAGCTCAATTCAACTATCCCTCAACACTGACCAGTCTCTGCTGTTGAAAAATACATCCATAGCATGATATTGTCACTACCACGCTTCACCGTTGGGATGGTATTGGGCAGTGCCTAGTTTCCTCCAAACATGATCTTTAGAATTGAGGCCAAAAAGTTCAATCTTGGTTTCATCAGACCAGACAATCTTGTTTTTCATAGTCTGAGAGTTCTTTAAGTGTTTTTTTTGTAAACTCCAAAGGGGCTTTCATGTGTCTTTCACCGAGAAGAAGCTTCCACCTGGCCATTCTGCCATGAAGCCCAGGTTGATGGAGTGCTGCAATGATGGCTGTCTTTCTGCAAGTTTTCGGCAAGATCTCCGGAGCTCAGCCAGAGTGGGTTCTTCATCACCTCTTTGACAAAGGTTTTTCTCCAAAGAATGTGCAGTTTGGCCAGGCAGCCTGCTCTAGAAAGAGTCCTGGTTGTTCCAAACGTCTTCCATTCAAGAATTATGGTGACTTTGCTCTTAGGAACCTTCAATGCAGCAGCATTTTTTGGTAATATTCCCCAGATCTGTGCCTCAACACAATCCTGTCCCTGAGCTCTGCAGGCAGTTCCTTTGACCTCATGGCTTAGTTTTTGCTCTGATATGCACTGACAGCTGTGATACCTTATATAGACAGGTGCATTTCTTTTCCAAATCAGTTGACTTTACCACAGGTCAAAACTATTCAAGGTGTGGAAACATCCTAAAGGATGATCAAGGGAAACCGAAGGGTCCTGAGCTAAATTTCAAGCGTGAGAGAGGGTCTGAATACTTATGTCAATGTGATATTTCAGTTTTCCTTTTTAATTAATCAGCAAACATTTCTAGAATTTTTTTTTTTTTGCATTGTCATCATGGGGTATTGGTTGTGGACTGATGAGGGGGAAATGAATTTGAATGATTTTAAGCAGAAGGCTGACATAACAAATGTGGAAAAAGTGAATGGGTCTGAATACTTTCTGAATGCGCTGTTTGTGTTCAGAGGTAGGGAAGGCTTTGTTTTATATTCATCATACTATGAAATCAGACAAGCAGATTACTGTGGATTAGCCTTTGATATTTGCTTGCCTAAATATTAGGTTATGTATACAACTGTCCCATAGATTTTTTATGAAGTCCTCTGGAGAGATCGCTTTACATTTGATGCATCAAAAGTGTTAAGTTTCCTTTCCAAGTGCACCTTCTCCCCTCTAAAATACTCTGATTCAGTAAGACCTGGTGCTTTGTAAATCATTTTTTTTTTTACCCCATGTTAGCATTTTCAGAGGAATTAAACCCTCTATTGCTTAGTTTGGAATTCAGAAAAGCTACAAGTCATGAAATGGAAGATAAGGACACCTTTAACATTCTGTAACTCAGAGGCTTTGCAAGAAGCTGTAAAATTGAGATAACACTTACTTATTTAACTTTATCTTTATACTTTACAGTTTGACTCAGGTTTTTGATGCCATGTCTCCGTTAGATAATGAGAGAAATTAAAGCACGTATCTAATTAAAGACAAAGGTGCTCTCCACCGGTGGTTGGAAGGAATGAAGTACAAATACTTTGTTGCAAAGCTTAGCCCTGTAAAAGCTAAGGACACATATTGTATATGGTTCATCAAATACAACTACTGTATTCAAACCTGTGGACTGTGTATTCAACCTATTTTAAATTATAGTGGTGATTCAAAGGTTTCAAAAAATCCCAAGTATGTCCCTGCTGAATTACAGGGATATGTATGCATATAAAATGATGCACAAGGACTATACATTTCCTATTTTATGTACTGTCGTGACCATTCAAACTTAGCACTCTGGGTTTGAATATTTCACTTAATATAAGTGCGATGTAACATCAGTTAAGCGCTGCAGCCAACAGCTACAGAATATATATGTGACATTGTCCTACAATATGGACAATGCTTGTTCTTTCAACTTGCTGAAGGTGAAACTTGTGCGAAAACCATGCTTTCAGCCAAATTTCAGCCTTGGACAGCAGATTGAACGAGATTCATAACACACTGTAACTGACAGCTCAGAGACTGGAACAGTGAGGTGTACAATATTGCGGCATGGATACCCGGACACTGAACGTACGATGGATGTGACAACACAGAAGTAGAAGTGGAGAGAGAATATACAGACAGTGGGGAAATACTCAATAACCACCAGTGTTTGTGACAGTGGGCTCTACCCTACAGTCGACACAGAGTGGCGCCTAACGGGACTCAAGTGACTTTGCTGGTTTATGACCGACGCAGTTACCGTTTTCCCGTCCAATGCTCAGGGTGCTCAAATAGCGAGTTTACTTGCCCCAAACTGAGTGCCAAGGGGTGTGTTGGTCTTAATATGAGGAATGGTCAGGCGCATTTGGCGTGATGATATCTTGAGGCAGCAGAAGGCAATTGCACGATTGACCAACAAAAATCTGATCTTAAGTCAATTGTCAGTTTTTAACTGCTATTTTTTCTCTTTTTTTTCCTTTTTTTAAATTTGGCATCTCCAATCCCACCCGAATCAGGAATGCCCAATTGGCGACATATGTACTCAAGCATGCTCGTATGTGACGCATTGCCATCATAGGAGAGCGAAGATGGTTCACGGCTCTCCTCCGAAGCATGTGCCTGTCAGCCGCTGCCTCTTTTCACTCATTGCTCGAAACTTCAGATTGAGGGCGGAGGAAACCTGAACATGTGCAAGCTAAGAATTTTACTGGCGAGTGCCTGGCCGTCCAACAGGAGGGACTTGAGCAACATACATTGCTATGCTATGGGCAATGGTACACGTATACTCTGCTTGTTATCGACACAGGGATAAGCAGACGTGCAAACACATGCTGATGATGGAAAAATAAAAGGATCACAATGAGAAAGATAATTTTGCTTCGAAAGATATAAAATATTCATAATGGTGAGTTTGATTTATTTCTCGCCCGTGCCAATTAACTGCCCCATCACTGAATGCTCTGATATGTTTGAATCGTTAAGGGACGTATCAACATCCATGTGACTTATGATTCAATGTGCAAGACTGCACATGTGGGTGTTTGTAAATTATTCTGGATAAAGCTGTGACTCCTTTATACTGTCGAACCCTGTCATTCCTGCAGTGGTTTAGGACATCACCCCCAAAGGGCTGACTGTGATGGGACCATTAAATACACGGCATATTATGCCTGAAATTGCATATGCCCGATTGGCCAGTTACACGCAAATATCTCACTATCAATTCTGAATCCGACCTGGTCCATTAATCCGATTGTTGCAACCTGTCCATCTTGCCTCTATTATCAAACACACAATTCCACGTTTAAATTATAATAAGCATATTTCAAATAAAAGTTTGGCTGACAAACGAAGCAACTTCAAAAGGCGATGCCTTTAACGAGCACCAAAGTGACGGAAGATATTATCATCTCTTTCTATGAATAATCAAATCTCTTCCATACATCTTACTCAGCCTTCAATGATGAAATGTCAACAATCTGATATTAACCAGCGGTTATTTTTGTTCTTATGTCATCCAGGTTATTTCATTTCCTAGTCAATAAAGCAGCAGCAAGTTAAGCTCACTTCTGCTGGATATTTCTCACGGGGTTAGGGATGCATAATCAAAATAAAAAATTTTTTTCTCCCTTGCTGTTTTTTTTTCTCTTATTTCAATTTCCCTCAGCCATGCTTTTCCTCATCTAATTATTATTTTACCTGCAACCCAGAATTGAAACTTTTTTCATTTAGTTTTTTGTTATATGCACATGTACAAATGCGACCCCAAGATTCAGCGTATGATAATTTATTTTTTACCTCTGGATATGATTAAGACAATTTTGAACAGTATCTCAAAAATGATTTTCATCACATTATTGGAGATAACTGTGATCTCATTTCCATATTTTTTGACAGTGGTTTGCTAGCGCACTTTCACTAAGTTTCTTCTGCAGGGAACCATTTTTTGCTACTTGCAAATCTACCCTTATGATATAGAAATTTACCAAGGTAGAAGCACACCTGACTTTCAAAGGGAATGGGAGATGACAATGATTGGCTTATTTCATGTTACGCTCAAAACATGCCTATGAATAATTAAGAAATCAAGTCCAGCCCCTTTGAACCATGCGCCTTACGTTACATCCAGATAAGCTGCTGTTAAACCAGCGAAATAGGATTTTAGCGCTTTTGAGAGGAAATCTTTGAAGTTGTCAGCACTCAAAATACTTATTAGAGAATGCATTCTTGAGGTGCTAAATTTTTTTGTTCTTGAGTCACAGCATATTTTGCTGCTTTGCAAGTGCGCATGAAATACGTTGGTGAGGGGACTACTTTTACTCTGAGTGAACTTCAGAGCCTGCACTTTTATACTTTCACTGAAAAACTGGAAATAGTACTGCAACGACTGTGGTACTGCCAACTACTTGTTGTTCCGGGGATTATCCTGCAAGCCATGCTAACTGACTAAATCTAGTTTAAGTCTGTACTTTTTATCTACTACAGTCACCTTTGACACCCTTTGTCCGAACTGAACATTTAACACTTGCTGTCTGCTAATGTTTTTTTGTCGCCCCCCGCTGAAGCGCGAAGCGGGGAACATAGTATTCTGCTGCGTCTGTCCGTCTGTTGGCCCCATTGGTGTTAGCATGAAATCTCAAGAGCCAGTGGACTGATTTTGCTCAGATTCAGCTCAACATATACTTGGGGGTCCCGTGACATCAGGTGATTTTGGTGACCTGGAGGTCATTTTCAAGGTTTCAGTTCAATTACCTGCATTTTTCCTTTGTAAACCTTATTAAGGCAAAATTGATCACTCTTTTTCTACCACATGGTTGAATGAACAGTGATACTTCAAATTTGATATGGATAAGAATTTTTTGTTGAAATCACGTAAGTGACAATTACTTTTTATTTAATTTTATTGTAATCTACAATGAACTCCCATTAGCAATGTTATCACATTTTCTTAATCATTCACTCAAACTGCTGAATTTTCTTGCAGCGCGGAGGGTTGGTGAAAGTGGCCAAAGTACCTGTATTTTAGTTCAAAACATCCCATTGCCTTTTCTACTTGCCCAAGCAACCTAATTCAAACTCAAGGTAACTCAATTAAAATCTCTCCTCAGGGAATTCACTTAGCATCCCTTTTCTCAGAATGATTTTGCCATTATTCAGAGGGACCAAGCTTTTTTTTTGGCAGGGTTTTGGAAAAAAGAGATGAGATGTCCTTGACCTCCAGTGAGAGGAGAGATGAGTTTGATTTGCTGCCTTGGGGTAGAAAAGCATAAAATTTCACCGTTTGTTAGTCATAATTATTTTTGGCAGGAACATGTTTTTCCCTCTGCTACCAGCAATTTATCAGACTGGTGCATTATGCTGGAATGCTGTGGCCCTCAAAATGAAGTAGGTAATGGCTAGGATACATTTTATTTTTATTTAAATTTGAATAAATAAAATACCAACAATCAGTTTTGTTTTATTTTGAAATGAATGAGAAAATAATATGGAACATATGGCATTTTTGTTAAACATCAGTTAATTTCACGGTGTCACCACAGACTTACCTTAAGTGACATGGCATTATAATGCTTTAATTTGAGTTATATTTCTTGATATTCTATTTTTATTTATTTACTTTCATTTTCCAGGCTGACAATCCTCCAAATGATGAATTTGCCGAATTGCTTTTTTATTTCACCCTGCTGCTTTTCTCCAGTTCTGGCACTCAATTTTGTCCGGGGCTGAACCAAATTTGTTATTAAGCAGGCTGATTAATACCTGGGGCAAACAATGGTAACTGCTTGTATTTTTTTTAGCTCTTTTTTTTGTGGCAGGAAAAATAAAATAATTTATTTTTGTATTTGGATATAATGGCAGTTGGCTTGATTTTAATCAGGAGTGGAATATGATTTAGGAGGAGAAAACGTTCTGACTCAGTAAAAACTCCTGCTTATGACACTCATACTTTGAGATATTAAAGCAAAGAAGTCAATCTTCTTGGATAGTTATTTAATATTATCAATTCTTTCATAATTTATAATGAATAAACACATGACTTGCATGATACAGTATGTGACTTACAGAGGTAAATGTGAAATACCAGACCCATTGTTCTGTACTCTGGCAAACTCTTGCCACTTGTTTCAGGAGAAAACTGGGCAACACTCAATCCAACTTTTGCATTCCCTCGCCAAAATTTGGTGCTACACAGAATGATCAACTTTTCTCGTAAAAAAGTTGACTGTTTACCAGTTGGCCATGTGCTGTGCATGTTGGCTGCCAACTATTGTGTACAGGCTACTAAAAATACAATGTCATCCTTCCATATTGGTGTTTTGGATGTTCAGCCCACTTACTAAACACAGTCTGCTGCGACCAGACTTCTAATTCAGTCTCTTCTCCATGACAGCCTTCTTCAGACTGAAATGATTCCAGGTGAGCAGACAGTCTGCTGTGGTGGTCCTAGGTCAGACAGCGCAGTGCATAGAATAGTGAAATCAATTTGTCCAACATTTTCCTTTTCGGTTTCTTGCCTTGCCAGTCCTGTTTTAAAATGTAATAATAATGTTTACTTCCATGATCACGGAGTAATTTCAAGCAATTCTGCGAGTTGGAAATGAATGAAAAGACTGGAAAAATAGATTTTGCCTCCTTGCAGGAGGGTATTTTTGTTTGTAATGTTCTTAAGTGGGCTCCAAAGAAATTATTAATAATAATAATAATAATAATAATTATTATTATTATTATTATTATTATTATTATTATTATAATATTAATGATAATAATAATTTAAAAAGCTGCCAAAACGTGTCACCATTTCACAGCAGGTGAGCTGAAGTAATCCAGAGTGAAACCCAGAACCTCCTCAGATCTGGAACAATGGACTGAACTAAAACTCCAGTCCAGAGTTTTACTCCTTCTGCCCAGCAATGTCTATCCAGCTTTATTATAGAGTCCACAGACACTGCTGAAAAAGAAATGCAAATGAGCTGCTTGAATTTCCCTCCGCAAATAGTTATTGAGAGAAATGACGTTCAAAGGCTGTGGTTAGCAGTGCTTAAAGCACTTTTTCTTATGATTATATTGGCAACTTAGTAATAGCCTATGCTTCAGAATAAAACAAAAAAGGAAAAAAAACAGAAGAATAAAATATTCATGCAATATACATCATTCATGTTTTACTGAATTTGCACTCAGGCTGTTCATCTCTCTAACAGTCTGGCTAACTGACTACTCAAAGTATGTGGATATTTGTTCCCCCAGCACTGGAATTTAAAAATCATGGCTATGAATATGGATTTGGTGTCCCCTTTGCTGTCATAACTGCCTCCGCTCTGCATAGGCTTTCCAGTAGATGTTAGAACAAGTGCGTTGTAAATAGTCACCCTGAGCACCTGAGTGCACTTTGGCACAAACTACACCTTTTGTAAATTTTGAGTGCGGTTGGATTATACCGTTTGGTTATTCAGAGCACCACGCTCTCGATGTGGCAGAGCGTACTTTGTGCGCCCTGTCTGAGAAGCAGAGCGCCAAGCGTCGTGAATGATACGGTAGGAATCATTATAGCGAAATGTTAACATCTGTTGACTGATGGGTGACTTTAATTAAATAATTCAGCAATCAGCAACATGTAACGTCGATACAAATCAAAACCATAATTTAGCTCATCTTAAATGTATACAGAGTAGAATTTTCCTGAATAAAAGGCGAAGACTCGTACTAAAGATAATGCCTCTCGATCATTGCTGACAGTATGATGCACTAGAAGTGTGTGGCATTGTCTGTATCTTCAGAGACTCTGCCGTCTGCCTGTGTTTTGTCATTTTTGCTTTGTACAGGACGTTTCCTGGCATCAACCTTTGAGAAGTAGGCGTGTAACCCCCAGCCAATAACAGCACACAGGGTGTGAGGGCAGGACTCTGCTAGGCTGCTTCTCAAAGAGTAGCTGGCATTTCGAGGCTGTTACATCATCAACACCTGTTCCAGAATGAAAGTACTGAAGTACATAAGGGTCATTAATATTTGGGGTTGCCCAAAGGGCATACCTATTTGCCTTCCCCTGGTTGGTTACCCATCTGCACTGGTGTTAGCATCGGTGGGAGCGTCACGCTTTCTTGTGCGGAAAAGATCTCAGCAACTGCTTGGCACCATGGCGTCATACTTTTGGGATGTGTTTAATGTCTAGTTATGCATCCACCCTGTTAGGTACACCTGTGTCAAAGGTAAAGGTTACTGAACATGAAAATGTGTTTTATTTTACGCAGACAAGATCACCGCAACCTCTTGGCACAAGAGCTTCATACTTAAAGGACGTGTTTATACAAATATGTAGTCATGCATCCACCATCTTAATTTCATCTGGGTCAGTGGTCACAGGATTTTTGCTCTGCAAAAAATTACTTTCTCTAGTTTGAGCTTGTAAAAAAGTTTTGTGGCTGTATAAATTAAACTGAATTTGTTCAGGAATATTTTCAAATGTTTGGTTCCACAAACTCTAAGAGATGGACACACAAATTTCCTATGTTCGTTTTTGACACTGAAGTTATAACCTAATGAATTACGAATTACAAGTGCGCATTTTGACCCAAATCTGACGCCTGAGGCTTTGGAGCCAATCAGATGGTTTCCCAATGACTAGCCAATCAGCTGTTGTTTACACTCCTCAGGTGGTTTGGTGTTACCCATTATTGAGTGTATTTTCATTGTAGTGTCAGAGTTAGATCGTCACTGTTCAAGAGCATTTCACTGGCATAGTGTGTCAAGTTTTAGAGGGCTGTAATGTAGTGGTCAGTATGTCTGTAGACCCAACTAAAAACCTCCTTGATAAATATCTTTGGATTTTCTCTGAGATAAACTGAAGATCAGCACTTGTTTTAGACAACTCAAAACAAATTGTCTCTTAGATTCTGACAATCTTAGTCAGTATATGACTGGACACTGGAGTATTGCAAGCTTCATTGACTCATAGCGTAGATCATGTTGAGCGCAAACTTTGAGAGACTTCTTTTTTGCTCTCATGAGAACAAATCCGGCTTGAATTGTTTTCTGCAAAAAAATATATGTTTCTTTAAATTTCTTTTTTCACCGGTGGCTCCGATGCGATGGTCACTTATATCTCCTGCGGCAAATGTGTTTGTATGACTTATCACTTGAAAATCGCTGGCAGTATGTTTGCGAATGTATGACAGATCTGTTGACAGAGGTAGACTACAACTGCCCTACTTCAAAATATTTATAAATATACGCTGATGGGAGTACAGTCTTTCCTTCCCCGATCTCGACAGTGTATGTGCATAGGGACCTCGCTCTGTGCGCAGAGGTGTTGTCATTCTGAAACAGGAAATTGTCCTGAAGTTCAACATCATTTACAATGTAATGGTGCACCTGAACATCAAGTTTTTCTACCATGAATCAGCGATAGGCTAACCTCAAGCCACAATAACTGCCCTGGTCCATGGCCTTGCAATATGGGTAGACAGATTGATTGACTCTGTGCGAGTATGACTGTGTATCCAAGTGTAAATATTCATGGGGTGTACCTCTAAGGTAATAACACTCAGCATTACTTTCTGGGCGCATTAGGGAGTGTACAGTCGTGAGGTTTGATTTGCAAGTCAAATTGCATGTTAATTGTCTCCCCGAGGGAGCAGCGGATGCTGTAATTGGATAAAACGCGAGTGACACGGCGAGTGACAGTTTGATTTGTCACACCGTGGTTATCTGCCTCGTGTGCCACTCGCCTTCGGTGGCCTCGTCCTTCACAGAAGGAATGAAAAGATCTCCCTGCGGCTCCACCCCTCCCTCCAGCGCCTCCGCTGACAGTCGACAGGGACACTGGTGTTAGCAGAGACCATACCTGTGTATCTGTGAGGGACATGACTGAGGCTATCATAAGGAGAGTGATTCATCATTTAACGAGGAATGGAGACAGGTTTTTTTACACAGGTATGGGAGTCATATTTGCTATTGGTGTGCGCGTTTCGGTGGTCATGTGTTTGAGCATGTCTGTGTGTGCTTGCTTGTGTGCATGTGTGTGGGAGTGTGCGTGAGTATTTGTGTGAACATATCTGAGCATGTGTGGGTGTGTTCGTGTCTGTGTATGGGAGTGTGTGTGAGTATTTGTGTTAACATGCCTGGGGAATTGTGTGTGTGTGTGTGTGTGTGTGGGCAGTGTGCATTCATTGATTCAGTGTGGATATTTTTCTTTACACTTTATGTGCCAGGATGTGTGTGTGTGTCCGTTTATATTTGCTTAGTGGGCTTTGTGACCCTCATATTATTGACTAGAACAGCATCTGCTCAGGAGAATATTCACTTGGGATAACCCTGGTCTGAAAGGGGCAGCTGTACGTACAGTGGTCTGTGATCGAGGATAGGGAGAATTAGTGCTAGGGGTCATGGGTTAGGGAGAGGATGATTGGTGCATAAAATGGATGACCAGTTTCACCTGAAAATTGGTGTAGGCTGTGTGTGACATTGGTTTTTGCATTACTCCAGCAGTAAGACACCAGTTTTTACATATAAAGGCCTTTAATGATGAATTATTTGAATTACGTGTTGCAGTTCTGGGATTAAAAAACAGGTTTTCAGGGATTTTATTGAGTAGCATATAATAGCCCAGGACGAGTAAATGGTAGTATATTCCATATCACTGGCATATTTCATATGTTCTATTCTATGCTCTATATTGACTCTATAATGGTCAGAAAGATCACTGGTACATGTTTATAAAAAATACACATAAAAGAATAATAATAAATATAAACAGCTCAAACCCATCCCAAATGAATCATGAAAGTAAAATAATGTTCATTGTGGGTCCCTTTCATTGCAAAAAAAAAAAAAAACAAAGGTTACAGATTAATTATGCACTGCTAGCTGGGGGCACATTTTATGTACCTGGTGGGTACTGTGTCAGTGACATGCGTTTGTATTTTTTTACGCGCTTTTCATACTTTTTCCCTCTTAGACCAGGTTATTCCATTCATTTTCTATACCGGCTTATTCCTTACTAGGGTCGTGGGGTCACACTCATACCTTTGGGCAATTTAGTGCCTCCAATTAACCTGATATGCGCTTTTTTGGACTGTGGGAGGAAACCGGTGTACCCGGAGAAAACCCACGCGAACACGGGGAGAACATGCAAACTCCACACAGAAAGGCCTTAGGCCCGATTCGAACCCACAACCTTCTTGCTGTGAGGCAGCAATGCAAACCACCCAGGTTGCCGCCCAGGTTGTTCCATTAACAGCTCATGTACTGTTTGAGTGTACTACCCTCAATAGCTACCCCAAACTTCAGAGGGCTTAAGAGTTTTAACAGGATCAGAGTAGTGAGGGCGGTAGAACCTCTGGGGACCCCATCACAGAATTTGGTAGCTGAAGTAATGGGGAGAAAAAAAGATAAGCCTCTTTCATGCCTTTATATTATCACTTGGTGTAAATAATTCTTCATTCAGTTCATTCAGTTTTCATCTAATAGAGATGATCCATTTCCACAACAGACCCAAGGGTTTATATTTGTGCATTCCCTGCCTAAAGGAGAGATTTGAGTGCGAAAAATTTTGTAACCCTTGGCTACCCCCTGATGTATCATGGTGCTCTCTATGGTTAAGTATAGAAGTGTTGATTTCTTGTGATTAAAACTATGATAATATGCTCTTGCATTTAATTTTTTGGATTAAAACTTGGACAAAGTTGTGTGAGGTATGATGATCAGTTGAATATGCTAATTTGTGACATTTGTGCATCTTCTCACTCATGTTGGGAATGTTGTGATGGTTCCTCTTGTTTTTGAAGCAGGTCCTAAGTTTTGAAATACTGCTTACAGTGGCTGGGTAAATGATGAATAGATAAATGTAAATTAATGTACATGCTGAAGGTCAGGATGGGTTGATGATTCCCACACTGGATTGAGTGGCAATGATATTAAGAATGATTTAGAAAGCATTTATTAGCGTTATATTTTTCTGAGTTGAGGGACAAGAGAGTCAATTTAAATGAAGTTGCAATATTAACCTTATTGAATGAACTGTTCTACTGAAAACAATTAAAGCCATTAGTGTTGCTGTTGTCAGTGTTTGATGGAATACTGTTCATGGCCATGGAATGACTCATTTCCTGCACGCAAAGAATGTGTGACCAAGTATTACTAATGGTTACTTTATTCTACTATATGTTAAACTGTCCAACACTTTTTATTTGCCCAAAAATGGGAGGTCATTTCTGTATGATTTTTTCAATATGAATGAAAAACTCTATAATTAAAACTGACAGCCAGCACTTCAACCTCTTTGTCATTGTATCCTTTCAAACTCAAAGTGCTAGCGTATAGAACCAAAGTAAAATATGTGTCACGGTCCAATTAATTATGTTACTCGCTGTAGTGGTAGCCATTGAAGGTAATGCAATCTGCATACATGGACTTAAGCAGTGTGCTTTCACGTGGAATGGAGCAACCCTCACCTATACGGGCAAAAAAGGAACAAAGAGTCTATTAAAAAGGGTGCTAATGCTGGGAGTAGAGCTCTGCAGGTGCATAACCCCCACAGCAAGTAATTTTTGCTCAGAAATAGTCTCTGTTCTCCTGAGTTCACAGTGTGGGCTACAGACACACACAGTGTTACTAGTGTACTACATTAATCAACACCAAAATTGGGGTACCAAACTGTATTTTGAATGAAGTAGGTCAGATTGTAAGTGAATCTTGACTATTGTGAAGATTGACTTGATTGAATTGAACCATCGTACAAATCCAATGACACAACAAAGTCTTTCGTTCATTCTCACAGAACAACAGCAGTATTCCAGGGAGATTAGCCAGTTTATATTGTCTGCTCCCCTGTTTGGTTATCAAACGGTTTAGAGAGTGTGCCCCTCATAATCGCTTCATTAGCAGACTGTTTTGTGCAGATTACAGTCTTTGCCTGCTTCTAATGAGGAGATATGTGCCTTTTGGGGGAAATACTACAATTAAATATTGATAAGCAATTATCACACTTTTAAATATGTGCTGATGGACTATAAACTGATTCTCTCCTATAATGTGCGGGTTCAGGAGAAATGAAAAACCAGTATAGTGATTAATTAAAGTTAGTAAACAGACACACACACAAACACAAAATTTATAAGGCTTTGACAGGTATCACCTGGTAGGCTTATTTGGATTCCAGCAGTGTATTTTCAGCATCTGAGGTACAGCTTAATATTTAATCGGATTTACACCTGTTGCTTTGGGAGATGAAGTATTAATGCCGTTCGAATTTGGCCTGGGAGTTGGATTATTTCACCTTCATGCCAAGAGAATACAGCCACAGCATATGTAATGATGAAATATTTATGCCCCAGGCAAGTGAAGTACATCATATAGTGTTTTAAAATGTAATTTATATGCCTTTTATTTCAGATTTTTTAAATCTTTTTTCCTAACCCCAAAATCAACCAAACTCACTGATCTCCGGCCAGCGACCTCCCTTGGGGATGTTAGGGGAAGATGGCTGACACGTGACTCCTCCAATCCACGTAATGCCCGCCCATACTACTTTTCATTATGCAGTGCCACTAATCGTAACTGCCCACATTGTGAGAGGATGACGGTGTCAGCATATGCTTTGTTTAAAGTCTGGAGAGGCCTGTTCTACCAAGGGGTGACCACTAGAGAGTTATGAGAATGAGGTCCCTTTCGATGTCTGGCAAGGCTATGATCGGTGTTGCTCTGTGATTGAGGGCCTTCAGCCGTAGTTACCAGTGGCGTAACTGAGACTTGATTTCCCAGCTGGGAAAATAATATTGCGGGGAATGAGTTTGCAGTACCAGTTACTCAGAGGAATTCTTGACAACCATTGAGAAAACCAACAGAGGAAACATCAGAGAGGGCAAATGCTAATGAGCACAACTCATTACTGTAAATGTGCACAGCGATTTCTGTCGGTAATCTCCTGCTGGAAGCCAAACCTATGGCCTCAGCTTAAACACAAGTACGCACTTATTCCAATCATGTGTACACAATCATATTTTGGAGTCTGCAATCTCCTGCATTCTTCGCTGTGGTGCACTGCGTCTAAACCAACATTCAGGACTTTGCTTTGCACCTTTTGCCTTACTACACTGCTTGTCTTGCTTGCTGACACTATAACCAAACAGAGCTACCGTGTGCTTCAACGTGCTTTATGGGGTTTTTGGTGGTTTTCCTCATTTAGTACTGAAAATGTGTTCCCTGTTTTATGGGTCTCTCTCTTGCTCGTAATTATACAGATCCTTCAGGAACCGAACCATTTTTTTTCTTTCATGTTCCTCTGACTGAATTGTCTGTTATTTATTTATTTCAACTAACTTTCAGTGCATGTACCATCTGTCTTGAAATCATTGTGTAAGACTCAAAGATCGAATTTAGAAATAAATGAATGTTAGCAACGCTGGTGAGGCTCAAGGGATGTACACGCACTGGAATCGACCCTACCCACGAGTCAAGGTGCAGAATTTTCCATTCACTGATCTTGTTTACCCTGAACAAAAGAACAGACATGGCTTGACCATCATGGACTTTGTGTCCCCTCGCATTGGTGTCTGTTTCTGTTCTCTTACACTTTATGTTTATGCTGACATCTCCTCCAACATTTCTTTCTTGTGAAGCAAGATTGATGCGGTCAAAAGATTCACAATGGAAGCATTTACTGTAGATCTTCTAATTTAATTACAAGGCCACTTTATCCCTTTTTGAAAGTTTTTTTATTTTTTTTCCTTTTTGCAGACGGAATTGAATGGGCACTTAACATTGCCACATCAGTTTCAGAACATCCATAAAGGTTATAATTTGGTTTCAGTTGATAAGAAAGGACTTGGCAGCTGAAAATGTTTTGTGCTTTTCGTGTGCAAATTTTTTAATGCTATTAATTCTGTTTTCAAATTGTACCCCCTCATATGTTTTTTTTTTTTTTTTTTACACTTTTGTTCTCTTATTAATAAGTTTTCCCCCATTTACCAGATCTTTACAGAAGAAAAGACAAGGGAGAGTTGAGTAATGTCAAGTATTGCAAAGGATCGAATCTTGTGAAACTGATTCTGTTTGAGCTCCATTGTGTGTGAAGAGCCTTGTGTCTTCAACCTCTCCCTCCACTGCCCTCATCCCCCCTCCTCCTAATCGCTGCTCATCGTCACTCTGTAGTTCTGTTGCCTTGGTAACAGTTACTGATGGAGACCAAGACATTGGCACTTGGTGGAGAGGATTATTGCATGGTGGTGGGGCTCGAGGCTTAACAGTGGGGAATATTGCACTAATAACTGGAGCAATAGGTTTCGCAATCGGAATTGGGCATGAAAACAGGTGCGCAAGCGAGCAGAGCAAGGCTATCAGAGCTGTCCCTTCAGCACCGATACTCCGTAATTCAGTTTCCCTCAGTTTATCAAACTCTCCGGTACTTTCCAGATATCTGAAAGCCGCTTAGATATGTCCTTCGTTTCAGGTGCATTTTAAAAAAAATTTTTACTTGGACTGTTTGGCCGTTTAGCACGACGCTGTTACTTGCTGTTGCTCCACCTGTCGTCGCTCCACCTGCCATGGCATTAATGAATGGATTCTTTCCAAGCTCACATATGTCCGGCACCACCCCCTGGTTATGTTATTCTTGGGGAGCTGGCTGCATTTCCCAGCGTGGCGCTCTTGCACCATTCTGTTGCTGTAAGCTCAATCAGTTTGTGCATGCATGAGAGTCACACCCAACACAGGACTCAGAGAGTCTGAGACTGGTCCAGATGTCTCAAACCCAGGGCTTTACCTTCACGATGAGACCTTCTGCGTTTTGGATGCAACCTCTAGTGTTAAACACAGGGCCTATGGTGGTATGAATGGGTCCAATGGTGTTGCAGGCAGGGCCTTCGTTGATATGGATAAGTCTTGTGATGTTATAGGCAGGGCCTGTGGTAATGCAAATGGGTCTTGTGACAGACAAGGCCTGTGGTGACACGGCCAGGTCTTTTGGTGTTACAGGGAGGGCCTGCGATGATACAGATGGATCCTGTGGTGTAACAGACAGGACCTGTGGTATAAGCCTGGGTTTCTGTGGTGATGGATATGTCCTATCGTGTGAAAGACAGGGCCTGCAGTGTAAGAATGGCTCATGTGGTGTTATAGGTGGGGCCTTCAGTGTCACAGACAGGGTTTGTGATGACACACATGGGTCCTGTGGTGTTATAAACATTTCAAGACCTTAGAATTACAGGATTCTAACTAACATTTACAAAGTTTCGAGGAATTTGCTTCCGAAGTTTGGCCGCTCTGTGTTTACTTAGGGAGCTGGAATTTAGCAATTCTGATCTGAACCCAATTCAACAAATGAATTGAATACCCATGCTTAATCATTAGATAGAACTATTTATTCCTAATCATGTGCAATAGTTAACTTAATTATGGCAAAATGTCTGTTAGAACCCTGTAATTCTAAGGTCCTGAGTAGTTTGTGGTGATATGGATGGGTTCTGTGGTGTTACAAAAACAGCCAGTCGCGTCAAGAATTGGGCCTTTGACATTAATCAGGGCCTGTGGAATTATGGTTTGTGGTTTGAGGTTTGGACAGGCCCGAAAAAACAAGCCCCACCTTCCCCAAGCTCATGTGCCTGCATTGATGGATTGATGGCTGATTTAACCTCTTCCACCCTGGACTTGCCATCAGTTATTAATATGAATGGAGGGGAAATTCCAACCCGCCCAGCCCCCAATCTTTTAGTCAGGCTAGGCCGGTCTCGAGTTTGAGCCGGGAATCAAACCTCTAGTCTGTGGTGTGGACTGGTCCTGAGACATTACTGGCAAAGCCTGTGATATTACAAATGAGTCCTACAACATTATTGAAGGGATAAATAGTGTTACAGTGCCTGCTGCTTTATGGACTGCCTTTGCAAACACGTCACACTACGCCCAACCACATGTCCTGGATGATCTAGTTGGCTGCAGCCCCTGGTCGTTCTCTCACATGAATTCCCCATGTCATCGTTGCTGCTGTGTTCTCAGTGGTTTTGTAATAAATAAAGGAAGATTTCATGGATAATAAAATGCATCAGTGTACTATTTTAATTTTTTAACCCTTATTTAACCAGGGAAGTCCCATTGAGATTGAAATCTCTTTTTCAAGGGAGCCCTGGGGGAATAGGTGGGGAGGGACAGAGGTATTGTACAGCCAATTAGATCATATGCATGCAGCCATCCTCTTTAGAGTAGTGTTGAGGGCATTAGAGGATCAGATGAACATGGGCTAAAATTTTGGAAGTAAACAGACAAACCAGCCAATGTTGATGCAAAACAGCCTCAGGTAAGCGACCGTGGTCAACAATTCACACCAAATGATTAAAAAAAGACTGAAGAGATGCATTGTGCAACTTTAGTGGTTTGTGGTGACACTCCCAAAATAATCTGCCATGAATAACCACATGCTACACACTGTGCAAATTAAACTTGAGCCTAATCGTCAGCGTTCATTCATTGCTTTTTGCATTCATTGCGCTATGTGTAGCTAGTTAAGTGATGAAACTTTGACAGAGACGACACCTTTGGGAGCTGACAGCAACTCGCTCGATGGCAGTTTGGCCCAGCAGAGGTGTTCTCTGGCTGGTTGTTCAGTCAAAGTACCAGTGGCCACTTCAGAGTGCATAATGTGTGCGTGTGCGTGTGCGTGTGCGTTTGTGCGTGCGTGTTTGTGTGTTTGTTGGTTTTTTTACATTTTGTGTTAATAAATGGTGAAATAAAGGTCTTTAAGATTCATGGGTGTTTTATTTTGAGTAATAGTCATTATTTCTTTCACTGTATTGTCGCTGCAAATGGGTGTGTGTGACCAGTTCAGTAATGACAACAGAAAACTCACCAATGATTTAATTCAAATCAGCTTCTTTTCTTCAGCAGAAATGTAAACACTGAGGCTCGTATGTATGAAAGCGGAATAGGGACTGAATAGCCCATACCAGGTATAAATCAATGGTTTTACCACTGTTGCTATGCATGAACGTGATATAAGTTAAACTGCGATATAACTATAAACCTCAAATAGGGAGCCATATGCACAAACATGGAATAGCTTAATCTGTGGGGTAAATACCCCAGATTTCCTGGTGTAAGTAAAACCAACCAAGGGTTTAAGGAGTGGAATAAGACAGCTTGCAGTCCACTTTCAGTGGATGTCTCAAAACTGTGCCTTCTGTTTTTAAAATACTGGCGTGATGTTCATATTACTCTGTATAGATTGACACTCATTTAGAGTTGTAAATTTTCAACTCATTTTATACTTGTCTTCACACAAAAAAAAGTATAACTGAATGCCTGAACAAACATTCAAGGTTGCAGTGCAAATTCATTTAACCGGTGAAATGATCAGCAATCAGCCTGGCCCTGACTCCAACCCCCTGCATATTGTCCTCGACATGTTCACTCCACCTCAGTTGGCTCCACCTCATCATCCTCAGGGTCAGCGTCACCCTATTGTGATTATTGTGATTAACTCCCCCGAAACATGTACGCTATCGTCCATCTTTTGTGCGTTGACCACAAAAACAGCGTTCGAACAATAGATTGCATTTGCGTACTAGCTCACGAAAACTCCCTATTCTGAGTACTGTAGCGCGAGGGCAGACCTGTTAATAGATTTGTGGTAAACAGCAGCAGTAAATCATTGAATAACCCTACGACAACGGAATAGCTTATTCGCACAATAGTTATTCCGCAAATAGTTAAACCACATTTGGTGCATACCAATTTTCTTATACTACAGGGGCTGCAAGATCTATTCTCAGTACAAGCTTACACCAAGTACAAGTCAGACCTCGTTCATGCATACAGGCCAATGTGTTTGGGTTGCTGGAATGAAATAGAAATAGATTCATTTAAATTTAATTGATTTGCACTGTATACTATTTCACAATATTTTTCTTCTGTTCATTTTGAGTCTGTTAACTCTATGTTTGCTCAATTTAATATCTGCCAATGAAATCCCTGATGCTCAAAAAATGAATTCATTATTTGACACTAAATAACCAAAGCATAATTTCTGTTAGACTTTTTCATTCCTTCTTCAATTCAGAGCACATTATCCATGTTTGATTGGAACGAAACCAAAAGTTCATTGAAGAAGCCTTCAAAGATAATTTTCAATGGTGTTCACTCTTTTTCTTTGAGCTCATATTTTGAAAGTGTATGACCAAAGCTTCAATCTTCTCTCTTTCGTTCAGCATTTATTAACTTGTCTTTTATGTTTCCTGTCTTTATGACTTTCATGCAAAAAATCACAGATTGACTACACTGCCCATTTAAAACCACATCTGCTGAATACATAGATTCACAGGTCAGCCATGTATGCATCACACTTTAGGGGGAAAAAAAAAACCTCTGCTAAGAATGATCTCTGTGGTTCTTAACTGAAGTTACCTTGGGGAACCTTTCAGATCAAAGTAGACCCTGAGAAAATCAGTAAGCTCCAAAGTAGTTGCTGAACACAGGTGTTTTGAGTTCTTTCAAAACAATTTGCCTGAACTCGATAAAATCGACATGAAACAAAACAGGTGTGACTTTTTGCGACCACGTGCCAACAGTGTCACCAATGAAGAACCTATTGATTTAGTATGTTGATTACATGTTTGGTTAAATTGTTTTCCTCCGTAGTTATTTATATAAGTTTCTAATGCCTCTCAATGTGGATGTGAAATTTTTTATTCTTCATGGCATGTATAGGTTTTAAAAATGTGACTAAAGAGGATAAATAACTGCTCTAAGCATCAATGCACCTAATTAAGACAAATCAGCTGCTTGTTTTGATCCTAAGATTGCAATTGTGGTTGGAGCAAAAACCAGCATACACAGTGGGGCGCCAGGACCGAGTTTGAGAGCCACTGGTGTAATATTACCTTTCAAGCAGTTGTCTTGGGTTTTCCTTAGCTTGCCACTGGTGCAGACTGGGACAGGCTAGCAAGCTGAACATTTTGCCAGCCATTTCAGCGGGGTACCCTTACTGTTTCATCGCTGTCAGCATCATTTCTGTCATGCAGTGTTAACGTTAGTTAACGGTTTGAACTTGAGCTGGTTGAGATGCAGCTCCTGATTTCTTCTATTGTTCTTTATATGTCATGAAACAACCTGAGCAAACACAAAGTACAGGTTTAAATTAATGATCATTTATTTACTACCCTGAGGCCTTGTTCTACAACTATAACTGGTCCCTACCAGTTACTCCGGTGGAGAACTTTGCTGCTGAGGTTGGCTGCTGGCATCTTATTGGGCTAGAAGAACTGATTATAGTTCCCCGAATGGCACCGACCCCCATCCCTGGGGCCGCCTCATATCTGGCCCCAAGGGGTCATGACCCATCTTCTAGTCATCGGAATTTTTTTCTCGGGGCCCCTTTGATTGCCATGCATGTGTCGAGGTGCACTGCAGCCTCGAGAGCAAAAGTGGGCTAGAAGGATCAAAACCCATTCTTGGTTTCCAACTTTCCCTACCAGCTTATTGACATCATTATAAAGTTTGCCTTCATAGCTTTATGTTTATGCCTTCTGACATGTTGGCTTCATTTTTTGGTAGGCATGCGAATGACAGCCAGGGGCTGCCTTGTGAGAAACAGTTGGCATTATTTCGCCAGTTCGCTCATTCAGCTGGGGTAAGCAGTGAAACAAGCAAATACGTAACCTTGCATACACAGAGGATCTCCAGGACTGGAATGCCTAACCTCTGATATACAATTATCTTGCTGAGACCACCTTGCACTCATTAATCATCTGTCCAGCAGTATGCAAATATTAAAAGTAGACAACTGCCAGAACTGCAGCTGTGTGAACCCACGCAGTTGTTTTTATTTCTGGATCAGATTTGAGACTTTATTTATGAGGAAGAGGAACCTCATTAACGCATCTACTTCTAAAATCCCAGTCGCAGTTCCATTATTGGAACTGCACATCAGCTCTTGAACTGCAATCTTGTTTCACTGGTGTGGAAAAAAAATATAAACCAAATGAAAAACAAAACTAACGATTATTCCCAAGTGCAAGGAAACTATTGGACCTGTTTGACTCGTATCAAGAGCTGGTAGAACTGTGCCTTGAATAAAGTGCTCCAATTAGCTTATCCTTAAACATAAGATGCAACACATCCTGTGTGTCCCATGAATTAAAGTGATAGCTTGCTGGCTGCTAATTAGATGGCTCACCCATAATGAGTCTGATTTGGTCTTTCGATAGTTTAAGTGTGTGTGTGTGTGTGTGTGTGTGTGTGTGTGTGTGTGCGCGCGCGTGTGCGCGTGTGTGTGTGTCTGTGTGTTACTTGTTCATGTTTTTGTGTGCGTGAGAGAGAGCATGTGTGTATCTATATGAGAGTGAATGATTTACAGACACAATTCAGAAACTTTGCGACATCAAGGAAAATGTGTATAAAATCAAGAAAGACTAATCAGAAAAGTCCATTTGCCCTCTATTATATTGAAAACAGTAGCACAACACATTAATTAAATTACATTTTGAAAGTATACACAGTGATGACTGCAAAACAGTTCAAGAAGGCATATTCGACTGCTACCCATTTTGTAACTTCACCATGTTTTCTAATCTCACTTTTTCAGTATTTGGAATCTGAAGACACCAGTTGGCCAAGCCTAGTGAGCAGAATTTTACCCCATTCTTCCTGTGTTTTACGGGTCATTGCATCGTCAATAAACAAAAATCTGGCAAAGGTCTAATCAGCAGTTAAAGGATATCTTTTTTTGTGCTTCCCTTATTTTTAGCTCAGCAGCCACTTCTGATTATAGGCTATGCATAATCTATATATTAACTTTACATAATAGGCTATAATAGGCAATGTCCTGCAGAAATTGTGCAGTCCGTGTCTGCCGTGAGCTGTGCATCAACTAGCCCTTAACTTACCTTCAGAAAGGCGAGTAACTACAAAAATTCAGGTTCTTCTACTGAAATAATGGGTGCAAACCTTTGATTAAAAATTTCACGACTGCGCTGTGGCACTTATTCACCCTTTGTTTGCTAATTTTTGGTCCCTATCTGGCAAACATGAAAGGATTTTACTCCTCGAGAGGTGATGGGCGAGTAGAGCTGGCTGTCGCTTGAGAGCTAGCTGTAGCAACAGTCTATTTTCAAAGGATGTGTGAAATGAGAAAATATGCGTATGCCATTTATTTTCATTTATGTTTTCTAAGTCAAAGAAAAAGTCTGCTGAGCCTGCCAGCGTGGTAGAAATGTTATAATAACATCGGATCTTTAGCCTCGGTAACAGACGTGCTGCTCGGTTGGGAAGCAGTGGCACTCATGCGTGGAGTATGAAATTCATGGTTGCATGGCAAGATGTTACAGCATATTGCTTGTTCCCAGCCGCACTTGAAATTATTTTACAGACACTAAAATGAGCGTTTTTATCATCTTTCTTTATGAAATGAAGCCAAGCTTACAACCATTTCTTCCTCTCTGCTATGATTTCCTTGTTGCAAGTTTCCAGTAGCGTTGATGCTTGCGTTTGACCTCATTCTTTTAGAATGTGCAACAGACAGAGAAACATGCGAGCATTGATTAAAAAAAAACAACTGATAAGCTTAGAAGCTTTCAACTCCGATGGACGATTAAATTTGGAACAGATCTTAATTGGTACTTGTTCATGGTTCCCATCCCTTGTTGTGATATCCATCACAATGATTCTCAAGACAGTGAAGTCTAAGGCCCGTATTCAGAAACGACACTCACACTCCCCCTCCACTCACCATATAGTGAGTATGATTGAAATGTAACTGGAGTGTGAGAAAGAGATCGACCGACCACTAACCGATTGATCGGTCCCACTCCACGCCAATTGCTATGCGTAAACGCCACTCGAGCATAACTGACAGTAGTGGGCACTGGGTAAAACAGGCAGTGCGTCGGCTGCTGCAAAGGGACGCTCAATCCTCACCCTTCAGTGCTGAATGACCTAAACCTGACGCAGTTTACTTTTCTTGATTAGAAAGTTTCTCAGACAAATTGGTAAAACGACAATCAAACATATCTTTAATAACGTTATTATACATTGCTTCACAAAATTGAGGCGTTTCTTTCGCACATAAATGACGACGTAAATATCTGCATGTCTTCATAAATTCTGTGGTCGAGTGGGTCGCGAGAGGCGCAGGAAAGCCCGCGAGGCTCACTAAGCAACAAGCTGTGAAACGTGCCGGACATTTCCTTCTACATTCAGCAATTAAGAATGTTGAAAAGAATGGATTCTTGTGACTTACAGCTACATGAGCCTAGCAGACCAATCCAGACGCGCCCAAAGAGCCAGCTGAGCGCAGAATTTTCCAACCCATCAGTCGAGAAAAGCGCGAGAAATTTGAATCCGTGAGAGTTGACAGGTATGCGTCATTAATGAAAACTGGCCACACCTGATAATGTTGAGAGTTTTTCCAATGGTAATTTAAATGAACTGAAAACAGTTCATGTCCAATCATTATTTTTAAGGGATAGTTTTGAGCTTCCCCTATTGCCAGTTCACCAGTAGCCACTGGTGAGTACACAAATGCTAACCTTGAGTTCACCACAGTGCAGTTCGTAAACACTGAAACCCGGTGGTCAGTAAGTTATCGTTATCATCATTATAGTTAAAATTTGCGTAGTTGCGACTGCGTCGAGCTCGTGGCTGTAAATGATCCAGAGTTTCCAATGTTTGTAACCACCTAAAAGCCATGACAACGAAATACCGGCGCAAGTTAGTGCGGCTCAAGGGAGGTGTTATCTGCACTCAACCTTCACTCAGAAAGAGATGCTATTTTCAGCGTGAGTGAGGTCTCTGAAAGCAAATGAGTGTTGGGTCAACCTCTGACTCATTTAGTATAACCTGACACTAACAAAGTTTTAGTACGCGCTCACACTCAATTAGTGTGAGTGTCATTTCTGAATACGGGCCTTTGGCTTCGGAGATGACATGCAGTGGTTGTTGGCATTGCCCTGCATGCACAAAGGTTTAACCGGATCTCTTCAATAATTTAATTTCTGCTTATACACAGTTGACAGAAACACACCTAGATCTCATTTTCTTCTTCTTGAGCCGCATTACAATAGTTCTCTTAAAATTCACGGTAAGATGGAAACACGGGTATTAACAGGCCTACACAGTCAAAGCCAACTTTGAGTCGTGTCATGAAGCTGAAAATAATTGCCCTAACTCATTCATGCTTTTCTGGCTGCATAGAAAGCATATTTCTTCAGCAATGTATGGTGTGCATGTAAATCCAATCTGACACTTCACACTTGAATGACAGAGCTGTTGTGCAAGGGAGTAGTGTTGTTTATCAGTAGGAATTAAGGAACAGTTAGGATATGAAAATTGATGAAGGGAAAACCTTCCCATTAATATGCAAATATCACCAAATCAACAACCAACAGTACCCTGATGCTAATTTAAAGGTACAATGAGTAGGACTGTCCAGTGCTGCTTGCTGACACAACATACAATTGACCCCTCCTCCATGGCTCAATGACACTAATGTTATGGCCCCAATTTGTTATAACATATGACAGCAAGGGATGACAGACAAAATTTTAAGACTCAAACAGATTTAATTAAACAAAGACCAACACTAACCTACAATTTATACGGCTGACCAAGATTGATAATATACAAAAAAAAAATATTTACAGTCCCTTGAGATGAGGTTGCTTGGTGATGTTCCAGGTGAGGAAAATGCTCCAACAAAGGCAGAAATCCACAAAAAGCTTCACAGGTCTTGAAAAGAGCGACAGATCTGGTCAAATGTATCCTTCTCCTTGCAATTTCTCCTACCACTTTACTCTTTCAATTTCTCTCCTTATATACTCTTTTGCAGCCCCTTCCCACATTTAGATTTTTTTTTTCCCTCTGGGACCTTCCCCTCTCAGACATGCCCAGGACATGCCCAAACCCAGCTCAAGACTGGGCTTAATGAAAAAAGGTCAATACTGCCGTCTAGTGGCTTCTTTCCACATTACACATTGTGACCTCCGCCAAGGAGGTTATGTTTTTGCCTGGGTTTATTTGTTTGTTTGTTTGTTTGTTTGTCTGTTGGTTTCCAAAATAACTCAAAAAGTTATGGACATATTTTGATGAAATTTTCAGGGATTGTACAGATTGGTATAAGGTAAATGATTGGTAAATGATTAGATTTTGGAAGTGATCTGGATCTCCGTCTGGATCCTGGAATTTTTTAAAGGATTCTTTAACATTGGGAGATAGGGCCATTTTCAACATTTATACATATAACTCCACCAAAAATGGTCAGGGCACTTGGAAAAAAAAAACATAATAATAATAGTTTTGAACATTTTCTACAATTTATCAAATACTGATCCTAAAAATGGAGTAATTCCGGATAATATGATACTATGATCCAGAATACGAAAGTAGGGGACCTTCGGAACTTTCATTATAGGAAGAGAACAAATGAAGCTACAAACATACGACAAACACAATTATATAGCCAAGATATTGCAAAATTAGGAAGGTGTCACCGGATTTACTGTATCTTCAAAAGCCAGGTAACTAGATCCAGAAGAAAACCACCATTACGGAAAATTTGATTTTCGTGAATAACTATTGAACTAATGTTGGTATCATTATGAATTCAGTTGCTAATGGTATGTTTTCTTGGTCATGGAATCTGAAAAAATAGATGAAATAAATGTAGGACTAATATTTATGTGTAAATCACAACATGAGGGGAAATGTTGCATCAGAAGAAAAAAAAACAAAAACAAATGAAGCTGGAAACATGCAACAGACATCTTTAAGCAGCCAAGACGCTGTGGAACTAATATTGATATAGCATTATGAATCAATTTCCCATGTTTTTATGGTCAAGGAATCTAAAAATGAAGATAAAATGAATTTTAGACTAATTTCTATGGTGGAAGTCGCAATATGGAGGGAAATGCGTGGGGCATGTGCTTGGCGGAGGTCTGTGCTCTCCGAGTGCTTTTCTAGTTTTTAGTATTTTTAGAACAATTAACCACTAAATATTCAACAGTGGTTTTCAAAGTCATTTTCTGATGGAGAATCCCTGCGCATTATGCATAAGTGCTTAGAGAGTGCTAAGTGCTAAATCGGGGTGCATGGCATGTTTTGTTGACTCACACTTCATATTAGCAATAAGATGTGCGGAGAGCAGTCCGTTGAGCCAGTGCAGTGGCCAAGGCGGAGCGCTAGAATGTGGGAGTTCCGAGTCTGTTACAATTGCAATCTTTGAGAGTAATGGAAGCATGGTTTTTATGTAAATAATTGCTGGGGTGCTTGTTCTTTTTACTTTTTTCGATTTTTTACCATTTTTAATTTTATTTGTGGTTTCCTGCAGTACCGTACAAGCCAGCAGACAGTGCCATTTCTACGCAAGATTATTGGGTGAAATACACGAGACAGACACGAGAATATCGCGACACAGTGTAAATGTACGATGCACATATATCGTGTGTCAGAAAAGTAATCGGCCTCATGCCGGTGATAATTTGCATTTCAGTACATTATATCGGCAAAATCTATACACCAAACAAATATCAAACTAATAATTACTGTACACTTGACCAATACCAATTGAAGCACCTATTACTAAAACCCATAAGTCACACTTGACTTGACTTGACTTGTGGGGTTTTAGTAATCAGTGCTTCAATTGAAGGAAAAAAGACATGGAATGTCAGCTCTGTCGTTTTCGGAATACTGCAACAGTTGCAGAGATGCAAAGTCTCACGCGTTAGGCGTGAGTCTCTGGCATTCACGTTCCTGTGCCGTAGTCAGCAATTATTCTATCAACGCGCACTGAAGTAATTCACCTGTGGAATTTAAGTCATTGTGCATGAAGTTGATCAGTTTCACCTGCATTACGATTAATTTCCCCACTAGTGACACGGAAATCAATTATGACTCGGGAATTCTCACGCTTGTCTTTACTGATGGATTGAAGGCAATGGAATTGCAAAAAGACGCTTCAAATGATCTTATTTCATTTAAACAATCAAGAAACACATTCATTGTTTCCAATCTCTGAGTAAAGAGAAGCACGAGAAGTCCGGAGTCATAATCGCTTTTCATTTTACTTGCGGTGATGTCCACCTTTACGCAAGTTGCACTGAAACTTCAATGCACAAGGTTTTAGTTCCGCGTTAGAATCTAATTAATAAGTGCTCATTGAATAATTGCGGACTAAGGTGAATAAGCCTAAAATATGCACAAGACATTAGCTAAATATGTGAGACTTGGCATCTCTTGCAACAAGGCGTCGCTTTAAATATAATTTGACATGTAAATTGATAGATTTGTTGCTTTATTTATGACACAATAAGACGTGCACAGAAAACATTCTACGGTGCATTTACAGTATAAACGTTTAAGAATAAACCAACATCGTCAAACAGAATGCTATTGAACAGCAAACCTAATATGAGTCATCTCTCTCTACCACATGGGGCTCTAATTTCTTGGCGCAGCGCAGGTGGCGTAGCATCGCGCAGTCCACGCAGTGGTAATTTCGTCCGGCGCAGCCCGCGCAGTGGTAATTTTGTGAGGTGCAACACTATGCGCAGCCTTTGGTAGACGAACATGCGTCGAGATGGGTGTGGCGGTGTAGTAGGGGGAGGTGTCACATATTCATCAAGAGGCAGAGACAATTTCGTAAAAAAAGTCTCCGCTGGAGTTGCGCAGAAAACTCGCCAGCTCCAACCTGGTTTAATTTCTGTGCAGTGGTAATTTTGCTGACCGGCGCACAGTGCGCACACGTCACCGAAATCTCACAGGCAGGTTTCCAGAATGTCAGGCACATTTCAATCCAATAAATAATTACAGGAAGCGTTATGTAATGTAACTATTTGAATAAGGACATAAATTATAGTATCTACATCGATTGTCCTGATGTCAGATTAAAGGCGGTTTGTACCCGTAATGGAAACTTGACCTGGCTTAATCAACGCAGCTGAATCTGTGATGCAAACTAACGACTTCACATTTCTCAGCCAACCACAAACTGGATATATATATATATATATATATAACATGCTTACGTTCTATGCTCAGTAAAGCAGCTTGTACACTGGACACGAAACAAATTTTTTGCACGACTGATTACAGACAAAGTCAATGCAAAGACGCGACAGTCGGACAGGGTTTTAATATCGCTCCGTGGTCCGAAAGTTATGAAAGGTATAATTTTTCTGAGTATTCCAGGAATTATTAGACGTGCAAACTTGGCCATGTTTGTGTTTGACCTTCACAAAATGCAAATTGAAGCTATCAACTTTTCTTGGTCTTTTTAGCCTATTCGTCTGTTTTCTTCTGTTGAAGAAACAGTCTTTATTCCGTCTTTCTTTTGAAAATTAGTCAGATGGATCAAACAGATTCGCGCTTTATTTCCACACCAGAGATAAAATAGTACTTGTAGTCAGTGAGTAAATCAATTCCATAACCATTGACAGCGTGAATAAAATATCACATGCACGATCAAGACCTTCCACGCAAAATACTCCATGTCCAGCAGCCAGCAAGAAGTAAAAGTATTGGTATGAGAACACATTTATAATGAAATAAAGAATAAAATATATCACCAACAAATGGAACATCCAAAAAAGATGACCCACAAATAAATAAATCGCAGTGTTCATTGGATGTTCGGTTGTTAAAATGTTTCTTTTTATCCTTTATTTTGTCATTAATCTGTTCTAATCATCCTCTTTTTTTTTTTTTTTGTCAGACACGGTGGCATTGTACATTGTCCTGCGCCAATGTCGACTCACTTTATTGAGCAGAGCTTAAACAGAAACATTGATTGAAATTCTCGGTACTCATCTTGAAGAACTGAGCCCTCTTATCAAAATATTCACGTTTAATATCTAAAAGAGTCAGTAGATTTGAAGAAATTAAAAACAATAATCGACTGTCGGACACAGAGATATATTAAATCCCTGTCAGACTTTCGGACCTGAGACACTGCGTTCAACGCAATCTGTCGTGCGAAAAATTTGTTTCGCGTCCAGTGTGCAAGCAGCTCAATACTCTACTATTATTGTCACTTAGGTCGTTTTTAGTGGGGGAAAGGAATACAGCCGGGTTGCTATGATGTCGTTCTGAGTTAAGATCACATATTGAAAATAAATGTGTAACGTATCTTGTATTGCAGTCCATGCATGTTTATCTCAACATTTCATGCAGCAACAGGGTGTAATAATAGGAACACGCTATCCATCGTTTCTCCTCCCAATGAGCAACCGTCGTATTTCATTCCAACTTCATACGTTTGAATGATCTGATGTAGATTTGTTTTGAAATTCCATTCAAGTTCGCTAATGGTAATAATTTGCGAATACCCAAGCTAGCCAGCTAACTCATATTCAAAATGCTTAATATAGACGTGAGCGGTGCAGAAAACATGCCTGAAGCAGCAAATTAAAATGCAACAATAACGCATCATGCAGATATAGGATAGAGGCTTCTATATTCCAACACATTAAAGGTGAGCAGAGGAGCTCGTTTGACTGGTGAAGATTTGACTCGGCCGTGTTATACCCAAACACGCCTTCTTTGCCACTTGCGCAGGAAGGCGGGACAGAGGAGTACTTGCACCAGGCTACGCCGGGCACGAAAATGCAACATACGCCTGGACACACCCCGTTGGCGCGGTGCAACCCCCATTCGCCGCGCCTGCGCCTCGTCTACAAATTTAGAGCTCATAACCTGATGAGATGATGAAACAGTAAACAGGCTGAAATAGATGCAAAATTACAATCCATATGTAGGTAGCACATTATGTTTTATTCAGACCAGTGGAACATATAAACTGAGATTTTCCAAGTGATTCCGCTGCTGGATATTGTATAGGCTACTCTTCGTCAGCCCACCCTCGATTTTCACGGATTAATGATTACCGATTACCAACACAATGCAGCAACGCATTATATCTATTAAATCCTCATATAAAAAGTAATTATCTGTAAGAACTGTGCATAGGCCTAATTCGGACTAAATTACGTCGCGCATTTGGCAGGCTCTAGGCATTCATGTGTAGGTTCGGCGGCTCGCCTACTGCAAAGCTTGTCTCGGCAGAGTATGAGGTTGATGATAGCACGCAACCTGAAGAGGAGATTACCGTTAGAAATCCAGAGAGATACACAAGACATCTCAGGGGTATTAGGTAGTATCTGCTGGCCTGTACGGTACACGCTGTATTTCTGTATTGCCAGCTCTTATGTGAGCGCTGCTCAGAGAGACGCAGGTCTTGAACGAAGTTTGTTTTCTCCTGATCTGTCGGTCTTAAATTACAGTGACGTGATTGTGTGGCTCTGATTTGGCACCTCAGCAATGAAAAAGCAAACAGGTTCTTAGGTGGTTCGTGGGTTGAACCAACTATGCACTGGCACTAGTACCAGCATGGCAGAAGCACCAGGTTCTTTTTGGTGAAAAAGGGGTAAATGGCCACCGGAGTCGGCCCCTCCAACAGCATGGCCATGAGCTTGGCGGAGGACATTGGGTCCGCCGCCCTCTCAGCCGTCAGTGTCGAGGGCTTTGGTGGGATTGAGGTTGGCACTACGGGTAAGGCAAACATTTTTTTCCCTCTAATAAAGACACTCATATTTAGTAACCTATATTTAAACCCCGTGTAATAAAGATAAGTAATGTGCACAGATCATAAACATAAACAAATACCATGCGTGACGCGGATGAAATCAGAAGCACCTGTGCGTAAAGGATGCATTGCAAAGCGTCTCTCTTTCTCCCTTTTCTTTTGCATTTTTTGACATGAGAGAAGCCGAAAATATACACATACCGGATGCAGAGGTAGTTTGTGGTTGGCTGAGAAAGATGTGAAGTAGTTAGTTTACATCACAGATTCAGCTGCGATGATTAAGCCAGGTGAGTTTCCATTACGTGTGCCAACCGCCTTTGATCTGACATTAGGACAATCGATATAGATGCTATAATGTCCTGATTCAGATAGTTACATTAAATAGTGGTTGCTGTAATAATTTATTGCATTGAAATGTACCTGACATTCTGGAAATCTGCCTGTGAGGTTTCGGTGACGTGTGCGCACTGTGCGCTGGTCGGCGAAATTACCACTGCACAGAAAGTAAAGCAGGTTGGAGCTAGTGAGCTCTCTGTGCACTTTCGGCAGAGCCTTTAGCCACGAAAATGATTGCGTTTACATGCACACCATATTCCTGTATTAATCGGAATATTAGAATATTCCGATTGCGTACCTGTCATGTAAACGCGTGTAATAACCTGATTAAGGTCATTTTCCGATTCGAAATATTCTGAATAAGACCCCTGGCATATGCCTGTTTTAATCGGTATATTGACTCGTGTATACATCTTAATCGTAAAATGACCCCGAACAGAATATTGAACTATGTCTGCGCCTTTTCAATTTGCAAGGAATTAGTCTTCTTGGAGTGAAAAGGAGGCGAAAGTGTGCATTCAGATAATGAAAGACATGAATATATTGGAATATATCGATGGGCGAAAGCACTGTAACAATGATATCTTTAAGATGTGCGAAAAGTGGAGAGGCTGGTTTTGTTTTAACTGCCAACCAAGTTATGCATCGCTGGAAAACTCTGAAGGCAGCATACTCCAAAGCAAAAAAATACAGGCAGTGGCTATTTTTATGCCATTCGTAATCTTACTCCAATTTACTATTCTGAGCTTCCATATGTTCATGCACAATATAGGAAATCTTGACTTGGACCCATCGTCTGATTTATACAGTCAATGCTTATACCACAGCACTAACTGTAATGTATCAGCTGACGTTAGCTAGCGGGACGGCTGTAACATTACTTATGTTTTCTATTTAGTTGCTTAACTTAGCTAACAGGTTAGGTAGTTATGAAAGTGTAATATTGTGTTCAACGTTTGCTTGCTAATATTTGGGGAACTGTCAGGTCGTCACTCTCCACAATCAATAGTCCGTAGTGATTAGTGTTATGTAGAAGAGCTGATAGTTGCACAAAGTTTATCCTTGCAAGAAATTCTAGAGTACAAATCGGCTAATGAGTTAGATGGCAAGCTGGCAAAGTTAGCTGGCTAATAACAAACCTAACTTGAGTAGGGGACATCCTGACTTACAATAAGTAAGCAGGCTAGCCGGTCTAGTAATGTGAACCTCAAGGCACGCAGCGAAAGCAGGATGTTTTCAACCCAGTTGAGAAGCAGTTTTTTCCGAGGCTGAATTTCCTATCTGATACGGAAGCTCGTAAGAACAGCAAATTACAGTAAGCTCACGACTGGCGTAAAAATAGCTACTGTCAAAAACAAAACAATACCAGCGGCCTTAATCCAGCCAGTTTCATTTATTTCGCGGTCATGGATGAAATTCAGGGACAGAGGTCGCTAGCGATGGCAATGGCTAAGAGAGTGGAGTGGATGTCGGCTTTGAAGCTCTAACTGAAGGCAACCAAAGCCATGACGATTACTTTCGTGCGTTATATTTGCTGAAACCCAATGTTGAGATTGGACCTAATTGGTGGATATGCTAATTAACATGTAAACGGAATATTCCCATCGCTCAGCGCATGTAAACATCTTATTCGGAATATTACCTTAACCAAAATATGGACCTTAATTGGAATATGGTGTGCATGTAAACCCAGTCATTGTCACTACGTCATGATGTAGATGTGACACCTTACCCTACTACGCCGCCACACCCATCTCAGCGCATGTCCGTCTCCCAAATTGCCAAAGTGGCTGCGCACGATGTTGCACCGCACTAAATAACCACTGCGTGGGCTGCACCACCCTGCACTGCACTAGGAAATTAGAGCCCTTGATTGCAAAAGGGGGCATGGTCACCAGGCTGCCAGTCACGGATGTGACTTTGCCAGGAAAAAAACAGGACATCACTGAATCCATGAATGCAAGTTAAAGTTCTGCCATATAAACATAAAACCGTATGTAAACAAGATCCCAAAATGATCCCATCTTCTCAGGGCCCGAGCTCATTAAGATTTACTGAGGCTCAATGGAAAACTATAAAACAATCAAAATATAAAATTCTCTTTGTAAGTCATTGATGATGCATCCTCCAGGTAAAAGAGGAGAGGATTCATTCTGCTTTTTATCGGTGCACTGCTTAAAAGGTAGAGTAGTTGCTGGTATGGGATATGGGGGTGCATTTGAGCACATTTCGTGGGTAACTTGCACATCTGTGTCACCAGCATTAATGCGATATGATATATACAGATTTTGAAGCAACATGTACTGCCATGTCTTTGTCCGGGAATGTCTTGCTTAATTCAGCTAGACAAAGCCAAACCATAATCTGCACTTATTACAAAAACCTGGCTCTATTGCAAAAGAGTTCAGGTGCTAAAATGGTTTGCCTGCAGTCCCGACCTGTCACCCTGTGAAAACATTTGAGGCATTACAAATGAAAAATATTCCAAAAGAAGCCGCCAAGTGTTGAGCAGCTGGAATCTTGTTGCCTTTGTACTGTTTTTGATTTAATATTGAGTTTAAATTCCTTGCAAATTGTTCCACCCTGTTTTTATTTACATTTTACACTGTACCAACTTTTTTAGAGATGGGGTTGTATATTTATTATTATTATTATTATTATTATTATACCCCCCGCAACAAAGTTTAGTTATACCCCCCGCAACGAAGTTTATTATACCCCCCGCAACGAAGTTTAGGGGGGTATACTGGATTTGCTTTGTCTGTCCGTGTGTGCGTGCGTGCGTGTCTGTGCGTGTGTTTGTGTGTGTGCGCGTGCGTCTGTGCGTCCGGACCTAGATCTCATAACCTACTCATCCGATTTTGAAAATATTTTTTCTTGGTGGAAGGTCTATTGACTGTGGTACTGCCCGACTACTTGTTTTAGGTCTGATGGTTTCAGTATGAATGTACTGATATACATGCGGGGGGTATCCTGTAAGCCATACTTACTGACTAATTCTAGTTATTATTGTATCTCCACGACGACGATAGTCGGGGGATACTATGGTTTAGTTCCGGGGCTGCCACCGCTGCAGAGATTTTATGTTCCGGGCTCTGGAAGCCACAATTATAACAGGAATGTTTTCAAATTTTGCACAGGCAAAGATATATATGACAATGCTCAAGACAGATTTTCGTCAATTTCGGACGTCCAATTTGGCTGCCGGTGGCCATTTTGTTCGAAATTTTGGGATCGGGGAGATACACTACTCGGTTTCTTTGGCAACCGAGTTATCTGGTTATAATTATTATTATTATTATTATTATTGTGAAAGCATGTTTGGGCAGGGGGTGACTCGATTGCCTCACAACGAGAAGGTGTTTGGTTTGGATTTGCCCTGTGGCCTCTCTGTGGAGTTTGAATGTTCTCTCTGTGTTCACTTGGGTTCCCTCCCACAGTGCAAAGATATGCAGATCAGGCTTATTGCAGACTATCTATTACCCATTGGTATGAGTTTCTGAGTAAATGCTATTTGATTCCTGCAAAGAGTCGGCAGACTGTCTGGACTGTAATACTGCCACTTGCCCATTGTCTCCTGGCATCAGTTCCAGTCCGCCTGTAAACCTGCCCAACAATAAGTGGGTTTGATAATGGATAAATGGATTGTGATTAATCACATTATTATAATTGAACATTAGTGCATTTATGATGAATGCATTTATAAACGCAAAAATATTATTTACCTCCACCGCTAAATGAGGAAGTTTACCATCAGTTTGCCTCAATACAGACTTAAATTCTCTGTACAGCCTTTCCCGCACAGCCACAACTTGGCAGAAACTTGGCTCAGAATATCAAGCTCAGTCACTCACAATCAAACAACAGATATCTAATGTGATTCAAGTCAATCAACAGACTTAGGACTCATGCATAAATACAAACATACACACACTACACACATGCACTGGATGGGCGAGACAGCTTTTGTCTGTGTCGTTATTGATGGTTTAGTGAAAGCTTTTTGGTTCCATTGGAAATTTAAAAAAAAAAAAAAACCTCTCTCTTTTCATAGTTTTCTCATGACTGCTGCGTACCCCTGGAGCGCAAAAAAAAAAAACAGTGGGTAAGGTCAAGTTTAGAAGTTAAAGATTCAGTTTGGATTAGTGTTAGTGTTAGTGTTAATCCGAACTGTACACACTTGGATAATTCTTTGATGGGATTAACATATGAATAACACTGAGATAACACAAGCTTTACTTAAATGTAATCCAGGTGTTACTCAGGTGTTATGCAAGTGTTAAGGGATTTCACAACTTCCTATTTCATTTCCTGGTTGAGTGTGAATATACGCAGGACATTTGCATCTGCTTTAACTCAGTATTTCTTGCTAAATTGGAACCTGCTGCACCCAAGAAAAGATTCAAATGGTCTTATTTCTTTTAAAGAATTTTAATGATCGCGAATATGGAGGACTAAAATGTGCCAAAATTAAATCAATAAATTCACCATTAAATAATTAATTAAATGTGTCGTTAATTAATTAAAATAAATACATTCACCATTAAATAATTAATTAAATGTCATTAATTAATAAAAAATTGCAATTAAATACATGCATGTGTTATTAAATGTGTCATGAATTAATTAAATTACCAGTTCATTTTATGTTAAAAAATATATGTCATTATTTCCCTATTTAATTATTTAATGGTCCTGTGTTGCAATGCAACCTCGCCCAACAAAGTTGGTGGGCGGATCCTGACACCTGATTGGTTACCCTGCACATCAAGTCAAGTCATATAAGTCAAACAAAAGGAATGAAATGCTTTGCTTTAAGTTTAGAGAGGGCAATGTTGGACGATGTAAGTGAGGCAAAGCAGTAACGTTGCGTGTCATTCGCGCATAATTACGCTTTCTGACTCTCCGCGATCAAGCAAATTTACCTTGCTCAGTTTCTTTAATCAGAAATGACCATAAACTATGATTAGACAGCTTGACAACTAGAAAAACGTATTCTCTCAACCCCCAAGCTTTTTGCCTCAATAGTGACGGCTCTTCTGAGTATTAATCAAAAAGTCGACTGAAAGCTCGACATTTATCTTCACTGTGAAACAACACGGAGTTGCGCATATGACCTAGCATTGCATCTGTTCTGACCATTATTTCATAAGCCACTCAGCATAATTGCCTTGGTGATTTATTTCTTTATTTATTGATTTGTCAAATTTCGATATCGGCTGCCTGTTCTTTCTTGCAGCCTAAAAAATGTGTTTTTCTCGGGGGATTCGACCCCCAATCCCGCAAAAAGAAAAAAAAAAGAGCATGGTATATTCGCTTTCTCCAGCAACAATGTTTAGACTAAGCACTTATACGATGGCAAACAGAGACACAGACGCATTTCACAGAAAATGTACGTTTTATTGGCAATAAGTAAAGCGAGGTTTCACGATTGAAGATGAAACGGGGCAAATGTTCGCTGTGTGACCTAGCCAACACAAAATTTGTGTACTTCAAACTTACAGCTTGCTATGCTCATTGTCTGAAGTTATGGTTAGATAACCAAGCCAGCATGCTCTCTTGCATGTATCAAGTCAGACAGGCGTAGCTACCAGGTGATAATGAATACAAGTTTAGCATGTACCTTCCTAATTTCGTAAATTGCCATAATTTCGCTTGTCAGTAAGATTTCAGGTCGTAGGTTCCGCTGGACAACAAATCCTACCGACTAAGGAAATTAGTGCCATTTACGAAAGTAGAAAGGTAGCCTACATGCTAACGGACAGCCAGCAACAAAAGTTTCACAGTATCACATGACACAGCAAACAAACAACTTGCTGTAAATACAACCAAAACAAAATCTTTAGAACTTTGCTTTAGCTAAGGTTATAATGTTCCTTTAAATTCATAGTGAGCAAAGCTAGCTAATAACTTAGCCATGTAGCTAAGCCAAGCAAGGCGCTCACATCTGGTTATGAGCGCCATGTTATTGCCTTGACTTGATGTGCAGGGTAACCAATCAGGTGTTAGGATCCGTTCACCAACTTTGATGGGCGAGGTTGACAGATAAAATTAATTTATAAAGCCCTGCAACACAGGACCATTAAATAATTAAATAATGATATATATTTTTTTACATAAAATAAATTGGTATTTTAATTAATGACACATTCAATAACGCATGCATGTATTTAATTGCAATTGTAATTAATTAATGACTCATTTAATTAATTATTTAATGGTGAATTTATTTTTTTTAATTTTGGCACATTTAGTCCTCGATACGCGAAACCCATGCATTGCATTGATTGAATAATTGCTGACTACAGCACAAAACTTGAAGATGCCACTAAATCATACGGCGAATGTGTGAGAGTTGGCAGCCCTGGTCACTATCCCTCAAACTTGACCTTAGTAAAGTGTTAACCTCTAGAGGTTGACCAGGTTGACTAAATCTTCCTGTTGAGGTCAAGTTAAGTGTTATCTGGGGGTTAGTTTTACACGGGTGTTAACTTCACTCGAGCTGTTTAATTAAGCCTAAAACTTGACCTCACCCAGTGTATAATGTGAGGCATTCCACAGAGCTGCAATTCAAGAATGACGATATGTAGGCAAACTCTAAATTGTCGGCTCTCGTGTACAACTTCCCCAGCAGGCCGATTTCATTAATTAAAAATAGCATTAAAAACACTCCACTTTTTCAAATTAAATATAGCTCGCTGTCTTGTGGAAAGACTTCTTCCTTACACTGTTGCCAAGATGAATGCATGCAAAAGTACAAATATTTATTTGTATTTTCCATCTTGAGGGGTCAGTAATGCTGTCACTTGAGAGGTGAAGGACTTCAATTTCAAAGTAAAAGTTAGTGCCATCGCAACAAACTTTGATTAATTGTGTTAGTTGTTGGTTTACAGTTGTTATCAGCTGTTCTATGGTAGTAACATTAGCAACAAAGCCACAATCTTCTTCTCATAGGGTTTCTTTTTTGGATTTATTCTGTAAACGCTCAACCTAGGCTTTCTCCGTCATTCACTGCATCCAAATGAATAATCCTAACTGGCATTTTGGTGAAAGAATACAGTAAAAATGACTCTAGGGATGCGGAGGAATCTCTCTTTTTCCCTTTAGGTGGACATTCCCGTTAGATTGTGTGGACATGTGAAAACTATGAATTGCATACAGTGAGATTCCGGATGATTCTGTGCTTGCTACTATTATATTTCACATTACATTGCCCCCATTTATTGCTTGAGGTCTGTACATTGTTTGTCATGACAGTTGTTGTGCTTGACTTGCCAGCACAGTCTAAGGGGGCTATTTTGTGTCTTTAATGAGCTCCTTGAAAACATACAACGAAGAAGAATTATTTAAGAACAAAAACTATTTAGAGACCCTATACTAATGAGTCAAAGGCAAAACCTTTCACGCAGAAAATATGAACAATTTATGTCACATCTTCCTTTGTGTTCTTCATGCTCATTTTTTGGTCTCAAAAGTTGAAGCTTTTTCTGTCAGATTTAATTTTTTTATTTTGAAATTAAGTTCTCTGCTGTGAGTCAGAAACAAACAAAAAATGTGATTCTGGTTAACATGCAAATTCGTGAGCTGGGTCTGTATGATAAAGGCATCTCTGATGACTTGTCTAATTTTGAATGACATTGACATTGAATGCCCACAATGTTCTTTTCTTGAGGCTTTGACAGACAGTACCAGACTTCACCAAAAATTTTAATGGTTTCTGTTAGTGCTCTATTGTGCTATTGTTTAGTGATGGCAAGTATTACAGGATGACAAAATATATTCAGAGGCAGATGCTTTCTTTCTCACTGTCGCTGCAAAGAAGACTGTCCAGTAGAGGCATGTATTATGTCTTTGTGAACATTCTGCCAAAACCTTGACATGCAAACTAAATAAATAAATAAATGGGTAACCAAAGAATAAGAGAAAAACTGTGACTCAAATAATTTGTATTTACAGAGCAGAAAGCTTTGCTTTTGACTAAGTGTCATTTGATATATGTATATATGAAGGGTGTATTTGCATAAAAAAACAGTTATCTCAATTTTGATTGGTTTTTCAAAATTATTTTTATTTTATTTTATTTTTTTGAAATTGTGTACTCCAGGGAATATCAATCAAACTAGTGTTGGGTTATTTCATTGAATTTTTTTGTATATTTACCAAATTGGTGTTGATTTATTCTGTTTTTGAAAGTGAAGTTTTTATTGATATAAATATGCATTTAAAAAGAAGTTAAGTTCAAAGAAGTTAACAGTCAAAGGAGATTTTTTGACCATTTTTGTGTGCCTTTTTAAGCCAGACGGGGTTAGAATACCGCCCTTTGGGTTGTTATTTGGGCAGCACAGACATCACAACATTATAGGACATGCAATCATTGTACATTATAAGTTCACCCAGGCTTCCTTTTCATGAATTGGAAGCACAAACTTAGTCTGACTTAACTAACATACTGCCTCAAAACAGCCATCTTGACACCTCGTGCACCATGCACCATTCATTTGCGCAACGCACAGCACACCTTCACACACCTTCAGAGGTCTCGTGGCATCCATGCCTCAATGGGTCAGGTCTGTTCTAGCAGCAAAAGGGACACCTGTGCAATATTAGGCAGGTGGTTATGAATGATCAGAGCTTTCTGCCACGTACTTTTAGTGAATCAGTGTACATGTCAGTCACACAGTTGACATGAGCACCTGTCCAGATCAGCTACTTGGTTCCCTCGATATGTTCTGGTCGCTGTCAAAGCAGCTGTTCCTGATCTGCCCTCCATTCTAAAGTCATTTCATAGATGTTGTGTGAGCCACAGCTGGCAACTAATGAGTTAAGATGGCAAGGAAATTGGACTGTTAAACATAAAAGTAAGAGCTGGAAGTTGGGAGGCTGCACTTTATCATCAGCAAGATGGTTCACCTGAGTAATATGATCATTAAAGCATAGATTTTAAATTAAAGTTGTAAAAGGGATGGTAAACCAGTGAATTGGTAGATTAATTAAAGCATTATTATAATGAGCATTTTACTGTGTTAATGTGACGAGAGAACTGAAACTTTTAGTAATTAGACAGTTTTTCCCAAAGTTTTGAAAGAAAAGGCTGAAGCTTGCTAAAGACAACTTAAAGACGAGGGACGGTCAATACTCCCTCCCACCGAGCATCCACCATTTTGATTGAATTATATATGCATGAATACAATTTCATCAAATTTTCTATATGGCAGATGTATCGTGGGTGGGGAAACACTTTCTGTATTCTGGTACCTACCACATTAGTGCGTGTAACTTCAAGCCAACTTGCTCCCCTTGAGAGAGTTGATTCTATTTCTCTGGATAATTGTGTGCGATATTTTGCAAAGCCCTGAAATTGCGGCTACTATATTAATGCAAGACATGCGATTTTTGAGTTGCATTGAGAAGCTGTGTATGTTTGTGCATGTATGACCCGTATTTACTTCTAGAATGAAAATAAGTTCTGTGCCTGTTGCCAACTTTGGATCAGCATCATTCCTTAGCATCTTTCATTCAGTGCTGCATTCTGAACTTTCATATTCGTGGACTTAACGCTGTCTTACAGGAATAGGCCACTGTGTTTTAAAGGCTCCTTTTCCTCTTGTCACTTGCATAGTTCCCTTCTCTGTCCACGCCTGATGTCATCTGAACTTTTACAAGATGTGCTTCAGCCATTTGGTTTGCCTCCAGAAAGGAAGCCTTTATGGTTTTTACTGGGAGTGCCTAATACTAAGTTATTGAGGAAAATGCGAGGACTCTTGATGTCTTTGTCTGACAAAGAACCCTCGAAATAGGCCTCTGATCGAATGAATATTGTGCTGACCAAACAGATCATATACAATATCAGCAAGTAGCTGAGGTGCTCCGATGCTAATAAATGCATTTTTCTTTTTCAAAATGTTACTGATATGGAAGCCTCAGGATGTGTCATAGACAGCAGACTTTCAGAAAAGACTTGACAAAAATAATGACAGAAGGCTGAGCAAACACATTGGGTTGATACCCACAAGTGCTAATTTGCCATCATAATGACGGTCCATCCAAGCGTGTTCGACTGGCAATTATATTTGGTTACTTTGCAAACAAGAAGTATCATGGGATGTCATTATATTAAGTAAAAACACCAACACTTACTCTTGGCGGAAGAGTGAGCATGTTTCAGACACATAATTATGGCAAAATGTTTTTTTTTTTTCCATTTAAAAAATTTCAGTTAGGAAATTTTTCATACAGTTTTCATTGGTATGCATGGCATAACAAGGCATGATTCATTACTGAAATTCGTAATGACTATAGTAGCTTCGAGAAGGCTTTTATCGAGTTCCTGCTATGGGTCTTTCACCTGCCTTTGCCAATAAAGATAAAATTCCTTTCTATGGCTGGTTGAGAGTAAATATTCACTTTCATACTTATCTCTGTGCTTCCTGCGCACTACTCACACATCTTTGTGAATTGGTTTGTTTGCTTGATTCTGTTTGGGGCTTCTTTATAAGTCCAGTCCATTATATGCACAGACAGAGGGCAACAGAGGAAACACAGGTTGACACACAGTCAGTCAAACAGGCAAAAAAGGAAAAAAAAAAACCAAAAAACAAACAAAAAAACCAAACACAAAAATTTGTAGAGAAAGGTCATCAGAAAAATAAACAATTACGGTCAGGTCTATAATTATTAGGATAATAAGTAATTTTTCATTGTTTGCAATTATTTCTTTTAGGAGTTGTTTTTAGGAGTTTTAGGAGTTCACGTAAACAAATAAATCGCATTACAAGCAGCGAACATAAAGGATTAATGACATATTGCAAAGTCGTAACACGTGTATGTCAATGACTAGAAGAAGAATAAAGGGGAAAAAAAGAAAAATAGAAAAAAAAATCTAAAAGGTTTTCCTCATTTTAGTTCTGCTATATTAAATAATGCGCATTGGATTAGAGATAAATCAATCAAGATATGGTTGTAGAATTGACTTCATTCTTTATTATGAGCATTTTGCCAAAAAATATTTTATGAAATATGTAGGGATTAAAACCATTTTTATATACATAAAAAAGTTCAATAATTTCCTCACAGAAATTTATGTAAATGCCTCCAAATTAGAGCTTGAAGTCTGTATTTTGAGCTCATGGTCATTATTTAATTTCAGCTCCAATATGCTATTATGTAAGCGTGAGTAGCAATAGCTTTGTCAATGTCCAAAGGTTTTTAATCTGACTGCATTGTCCCTCTACAAACTCAGCCAATAGGTACTATAAGCCATTAGGTAATGATAAGCCATTCTCTTACCTCTTTGACACTAAGTAACTTAATGTTGAAGTTTTTGGCCATCTCTCTTCTAATACCGAAAGCTGCCTGAACATCCACAATTATTTTTTATCAAGCAAGTTTGGAATATATATCAAAATATAATACATTAAAAACAAAATATAATTAATATAAATTTAAACATGAATTATGTTTAAGATCACCCGTACCAGGTAATCCTAATCCTGTTTCAAATTCAACGGCCAATGCAAGTGAAGACGATCACATTTACTTCAGTGTACAGGAGACCGGGAACGATGCTTTTAGCTTTTCGATTAATTTTAAAAATTCACATATTTTCATGAATATTTTTATTTTGCGAACTAGACTCTGATTATAGGGTGACCATCAGTATTGTTCTATAACTTTCCTGGCAATTACAATTCAAATAAAAGTGACAGAGGTGCTATTATTACAACTTTGCCCAGCCTGGGGGTTAGTTTTTATGAAATGTGAAAAAAAACTGACTGGTAATGGCTTTATTTATATTCAGGTCACATGTTGGTGAATCCATCAATAACTTTAAATTTATGTGGAACGTTTGCCATTTACAGTCACATCAGTTGTCCTCAAAACACTCTGGAGAGAAAAGTAACTGAAATGGTGCAATAACAATTTCAGCAACACACGATGGAGTTTTCTGATCAGACAGCCATACTCATGGGAGAAGCTCAATAATACAGTGAAAACAAGCATGTCATTGGTGCTCAGGGCAACTATGCACGATTCGCATGTTTCATTATCCCCAGTGGTAGGCGGCGCTCCGGTCTCCCCTCTGTTGTAACCTTTAGGTAGCACCACCGAATCAAAACTGCTATGGGTCCTGACACAACCTATTGTATATTGTAGGTCAAAATCCTGTGTATGAGGAGGAAAACTTTTTATGTTTGAGCAGTTTCTATGCAGCAAGAACACTCTGGATTTGAATCACAGCCGGTTTGACCTTTCTGTAAGGAGTATGTATTTCCGCATGTCCACACGGGCTTCATCTGAGCCTAAATTGCCTCCAGGTAGCTGTGTATAAGAGATTGGTACGTGCCCTGCCTTGAATTGGATCCATGTCTGTCTCCTGCTCAGTGCATGCAGGGATAAGCTCCAGCATCCCCTGTGAAAGATGAATAAGCAGGTTGCATAATTTTCATTTTTAGCTCAGCTCCACCAGGTGTGCTTATGCCGTGACCTGGTTGTCCGTCATTCGTCATCTGCAAAAATCTTCTCTGAAACCACTGCACCTATGCAGCTGCAACTTGTCATGCATGTTCCTACCACTGAGGACACCAAACTTCCTATAAGACTTTCCAATCTGATTCTAATTATGGCCACCATGGAGCAGTATATATGTAGTCTCTATGACTGTGTGCTGTATATGTTATAAATTAATTACGCATGTAATGTGCATGTTGGGAGAGGGCTATGTATCTTGATAATGGCAGAATGGGGCAATAAGCCAGCTCAGGCAGCAGTGTGACTGTGGTGCGTTACGGGGCTAATTCCAGCCTGTAATTCGTATGTAATGGGCGAATGCTGGCTGAACCTCCGGAGAAATCATCGCTGGCCTCGTCTTGGATGGCTGTCCACTCTAATGAAATCTCAGAACAAGAAGCGGGTGGGCAGAGGATTACAAATTAGCACCATCGTATTAGATTCAATTAGCCAAGAGGTTTATCCCTGAGGTGCATACGACTGCTGTGCCTGCCGTGAAAGACATGGCCTCAGCTTCCATTCTTTAAGTATGCAGTTGCTTTCAGCATAGTTATAGGGTACATATACATATACTGTGTGTAGGAGTGTGTTCGCTCACTTAGTACTTTATTATGAACACCATCCTAATACTGAATAGGACTTCCGTACTCACAAAAACTTAATTCTTCACCCCTTGTTCCACAAGATGGTGGGAAAATTCATTTGAGATGCTAGTCTACTTTGACATGTTTCCATCGCATCATTTTCTGATTGGTTTAATGCTCATTCATGCCATGAGTTTTCTATTGTATCAAATCAGAAAGTTGCTCTTTTAGATTTGTATCTGGTAGTTGGGCTGCCCATTGTAGTGAACTGAGCTCACAGTCACGTCAATTAAAGATCAGTTTGACTTCTTCCTTTGTAGCATGGTGTGTTATGATGCTAGAAGAAGCCATTAGAAACGGAGAAATTTTGGGCATGAAGAGATGCACATGGTCAGCAACTACACTCACATATGATGTGGCATTCAAATGATGATTGACTGGTAGTAAGGGGCCAAAGGTGTGCCAGAGTGATTCCTCAACACAACACTTCCACCACCAGCCGAACTCCTGACACAAGCCAGGTTTAGTAAATGGATTCATGAAGTTGATGTTAAATTCTGTCACTACCATCTCAACAATCGGTAGGCGTGTACCTACTGCTGTCTCATATTTCTGTTCTTGGCTGACTGGTGGGAAACCCAATATAGCCCTATACTGTTGTATTCTATCTGTGTCGTGGTTCGACTTCATACATTGTGGGATGCCTGTCTGCTAACCACAGTTTTAAAGAATGGTTACTGTAGCTTTTATGTCTGCTTGAATTGTTCTGGTCATTCTCCTCTCACCTCTGCCATCAACCAGGCTTTTTTGTCTCCAAAGCTGCCATTCACTGGATATTTTTTGTTTTTTTTTCTCCACAGCATCCCATCAGAAATTATTGAGCGTGAAAATCTGCAGAGATCAGCAGTTTCAGGAATATTCAAACTAGCCTCTCTGTCACCAACAACCATGGAGATAATATTTTTGTTGTGATTCTGCCTTGTTGTCATGTTTGTGTTCATGTTCAATGCTCATGATTTTGTCTATTATTCAGTACCATTGCTCTTGTCTCCCCTGTCCTGTGATCTTGCTGGTTCAGTCCATCTTCCCTGTTTGCGTGCCCACTGACTTCAGGTGATTTCAAAGAATTTCGGTGTTAAATATTTTCCTTTGATTCTTGTTTACTTCCTTCGTCTTTCTGTTCTGATTACTAACAAAACTAACATTTGTATTTTGTATTATAGTCTATGAACACAACTAATCCATGTATATAGATTACTAACTTACTAACCAGCACTCTAGTAAATCTTTAAAGTTGCACCGCTACTAATTTAGACTAATTCCCTCCCAGCAATTGCCCTGTTCTAGTCTCCGCCTCTTGGTCAGCTGTCCCTGTCTCCCCCTGAGTTTCAGTGAGATCTCTCACATGTGCTTAATTACCTCCCTGCGCTCGTTATCTGTGCACGTGGAACTCCTTGACCGGAGCTGTTTAAATGTCATAGGCTGTCTGTGTGATTCCTGTCCGTGTCTTGGCTTTCGCCAATTTTCGTGGTCAGGCTTTCCCTCATGTGATTCTCCCGTTGTAATTAGTCCGATCCAGCTCACCTGTATCCTGCATAGTATGTGACTTCCCTCTCATCTATTTAAGCAGTCTTTTCACAGCCAGCTCCTTGTCAGAACGTTGATCAATATTTCATTTTGCAGAGCGCCTTGTATGCCATTGAATATTGTTTTTCTTCTACTGGTTTGTCCGACTTTGATTCTTGCCATTGCCCTTTTTGTATTGTTTTTGTCTTTCTGGATTTCGACCCAATTTTGTATGAACACGATTTCTGTGTTTGGATGCCCTGTGTATGACCCTTGGCTTTGTTCATCGACTACGACTTTTTGCCTACCGTTTAAGTACCTTTGCTCATCTGTCTTCCTGGTTCTGACCCCATGCCTGTCTTATCAACGCTGTTTTTGGATTTCTTATTGTGGCTTGGCAATTCTTGTGTTTTTTGGTTTTGACTCGGACTTCATTAAAGGTATACGTTTTTTTGGATTTCTATCTCTTGCGTGTGGTTCCTGAATGCTACGTCACAATTTATTCCTCATTCTGATGTTTGACACAAGCTCCTCTCCTTTGTCTACATGATCTTTTGCAATGCACTAATTCATCATAAGTTGATTAGATAATTACATGAATATGCAGGTAAACTGACGTTCCTATTAAAATGCCCAATGAGGGTATTTTTTCACATTTATTTGCTTTTGTGTAACTTGTAAAATGACAGAATCATAAATAATTACTATTGGCCTCTGTGTGGCTCGCAAGTACAACATTGTACTGGGAGCCCTGTGATTATGATGTGACTGCGATTCAAACACAATCAGGTATGCTGGTAGTTTAGCACAAGTGAGGTAACATTTGGCGCTGCCTCACCGGGGATAATAGAGGTTACGCCGGTCAAAATGCGCTTGTCTCATCACTCCCTAGTGGCCAATGCCTGTGGGCTTGACACATCTAGCTGCATGAGCAAATTGTACGGTGACTGCCTTATCCTCCATATGCTGTGTGTGATAGATGGTGTGACTGAATGGTGTAAATGAAGCAAGGGCTAAATTTAACATTGAAAGAATCATGTGCTACGATATCTTCCTCTTCAGTGAATGGGAGCAGGACGCTGTAGTGGACAAAATCGTTTGGTTGTGTTCAGGCTGGGGAAAAAAGCCAACGAAATAATTGCTATTATACAGTATTAACTTTATAGCTTGTTTGCAGATCTATTATTATGTAAATGTACATCGTTGCTGCCCAAATCTGCCTATTTTGTGTGACTTTGAGTTTGTGCATATAGACCAATCTTTAAGAAACGGGCAAAGTCTCATGAATCTGTAGCTACATTACCTTTAACTTTAGCTGACTGGTGGTAGATTGACATTCTGTATATTTTAATGTTTTTGATGTGTAGCTGATTCAGTGGAAATATTTTTCCTCAACTTGGCACGTAAATGAATGCAAACCGTCATTGTTTACCTCAATCAAAGACACAGCCTGACAGTTCATTTTGCTGATCACTGAGCTCATCAATAGTCCTTGAAGAAAACTGCAAAGTGATTCAATTCCCAATGCAAAATGGAGTAAAAATGCCAAGTCCACAGTTGAGTCTCAAACAGTAGTAATCAAGTCTCGGAACTTTGTTATTTAGACCTCTGAAAATGGAATGGGACGGGCAAGGTTTTATTTTTTTCTGATTTGCTCTCATGCCTACTTACCTCTGACTGTTGATGCAGCCACAGGAACTTAAGGGAAAGGTGGCTAACATACAGTAGACCACCATGCCAGAGAAGGGTATGGATGATGATGTTGATTCAGTAAATGTCTTGTTCGCAAGGACTCTGCACAATTATATGTGCTATTTCTAGTCCTGGGTTAAAGCAGGCATTAAAATCAAGCATCCCCTTTGATATAAACACAATGTACTGTATTTATGCCAATTTTTGGAAGCAATTACACTCTGCCTCAGGTGCGCTAGCGGCAAATATCAATTTGAGTCACTGCATATTTCTATCATCAGAGTTTAGCACCCAAATAATGTCTTGAAACAAAACCGATTAGCATAAATCTTTTCCATTGAGTTACAGGCAAGCTCTTTGGTGAATTCAGCCTCCTCTTTATCAACATAGGTACTAATATATTTGTTCTCTTATATATTTTTTATCTTGCATCGGTTATGAGGCTGTGTGTGGTGATCAAACAGCGAAGTACTTCAGAGCCTTAGAGAGCATAAAAATTCCTCTGGCTGTTATGACAGTGTATTACATGAAAAACCTCACTTCCATGTGAAAAACTGTCCCTGGCATGGGTCCGCTACTTCCCTGTACTTATACCGTGCCGTGAGTATAGGCTGCAGAAATATTTCACGTGTTTAAGGGTTTATTTACTGGTTAAATGATTCAGATTTTATAAATGCATTCACACTCTGCACATATCTTTTGCTTGCACTGTGTATTTTTGTGATATACAAATTTTTCAAATGGTTTTGACAGATGTTTTTGAATTAGATGAATATTCAGCTGCTTGACCTTTTTTCCTATTTCTTGCAAAAGCTTGAGAAAGTTGGACAAAAACAAAATCCAAGAATCAAAGGACTGGCATAAATGACTAAACTAAAGCCTGCGTCAATAAAGGTAAAGTAGAATAAGCTTAACTACTGTGCTTGTTGCAGTCTAACCAGCCTGAGGATTGGTCTGCCTCAGGAGGACTGAATCTCTGACCATATGTGCTTCTGAGTTCGTTCTCTTTTCTGCAGAAACATGCACCCTGCAGAGAGTGCTGGGAGCGCTGCAGCAGGCAGCAGGTTTTTAATTTGGCGTTGGATTTTGGGGGAAGAGGTGTCAGCTGCTTTGACACAAGGCGCGAGCGTGTCCCGCCGGGACCGAGACAGAGGAGCACGGCCACTTCAGGCCCCTCCCCGCGGGAGGCTTCCTTCCCCAGTCATCAGCTTCCAACAAACCCTCTCCTCCCCCTAGTTGATGGAAGATTTCCCCTGTGTCCTTGGCTGTATTGATGGGACCTTTTACTGCTACACTCTTAGGCTGAGCATGTGAACAGCTCTGGGTGTATGAGTATGTGTGTGTGTGTGTGTGTGTGTGTGTGTGTGTGTGTCGGGGGGATGTATGTGTGTGTGTGTGTGGGGGGGTATGTGTGGGTGTGGGTGACTGAATGTGCAAGTGTACATGTGTTTTTGCGCATGTCCGCATTTATGTAAGTGTTTGTGTGCATGTGCATCTTCCTGTGTAATACTGTATATGACAGAGCATGTATGTATGTGCGCAAAGTTATGTGTGTGTGCGTGTTTGTGATATATGTGTGTGTGTGTGTGTGTGGGGGCATTTTTTAGTACCTTTCTGTGTGCACGTTCATGCTGGAGTCTCCCTTTGTATCAGTGCGGATCTGTTTGGAAATGTCACTGCGTGTCCCAGTGTTTCAGTCCATGTCCTTGACCAGGAATGGGGGCTTAGATGGTGGATGGACTGATTGATGGATGGTTAGAGAAATGGGCTTTTTGTATGCAGATTAATTTTTTGGGAAAAAATATTTTATCTGCATCATTTCTGGAGTGTGTTTGTGCCTTTTCTGGGGCTCTGCCTGGGTACATACTTGCACACGAGCGCATAATGAATCTACATATGAACAAAGCTGATGAAAATAAATTGGCCAAACCTCCTGCCAACCATGGAGTTCCCCTCCAGTGCCCAGATGGAATGAGCAGAAGGGAACAGGTGTGTGGGCCGCCTCTCTCCATGGTTCCTCTGGTGCATCCTGCCGTTTATCTCGAGGGCTTCGGTGCTCCAGCATCTACAGAGAAGCAGGGGAGCTTTAATAGTTTCCCACAGAAGAATTTGCTCACGCTGAATCTGGATTGTGAGGGAGCTCTGGGACTTAGGGCCCAGTCTTATGCCAGAGTCTCTAAACCTGTTATTTGGGGATATAGCCTTACGTAAGAGGCGTTCCCCTGCAAAAGTTGCTATCTTGCACACCTGCCTATATCCCTAAAACACCCGCGCTACCCGTTATATTATGCATAGGCGTGGTTTGGGCGTTATGCCAGTTAAACCAAGCAGTGTGCCAGGTGCCATTGCCTTAGGAGCAGGCCGCGCTATCCCACATCCTCAAACCGAAACCCGTGATGGAGAGAGGAAGGTCGCCACGTTTCTCCGAAGATGAAGTTAAATTGCTCGTGCATGAGGTCAAATCCAGACAGGGGAGGATCTTTTTTTGTTAAGTTAATCATGAATTGTATTATTATTATCATTATTATTATTTGGCATTGATATATTGCTTAATGTTTGGTATGTAATTAAAAAAAAAAACATCAAGCCTACCCCTTTTGTGATGGAAACTTCAAAAAAAAAAAAGTAAAAGAAAAAATGCATTTCACCATGCACTTCCAACTCCCTTAGGTTTAGGTTTATGCACTGGTTCTCAATGATGTAACTTTTTTCCAGCTAGAGCGACATTTCAGAACTCTTCAGCGAATGAAGGTAATTCTGGTGACAAGTACATTTTTTCGTCTGTTTACATTTTCCAGTCGTACAGCTGTCAATTTTTTATGGCAAGTTGCGTGACCGTGCTGCAAAAACAGGTGTGCATATTTGTCGCCAAAATGACCTTCATTCACAAGAGAGTTCTGAAATGCCGCTCTCGCTGGAAAAAAATTTCCGTTGCTGAGTGCCAGTGCATAGACCTATTTATAATTACATTTTTTTTTCCTTAACTGAATATAGCTAATTATTTTGTCACTGTTAGATCTCATGGGGGAGAGGAGTCGTGTCCTCAATTGCCACTTGATTATTCTTGAATTGGAAAGCATGTTAATAAAGGAAAACCAAATGGGTAGCAGTTGGTTTGAGGACCCGCTATACGCTTTCCCTAACGTGTGTGGTCAAGATAGCAATGGAGGGGAAAGCGCATAAACACGTCCATGGGCACACCTCCAGGCGCAAATAAGGGAGTCGGCATAATGTATAGCGGGTAGTGTGCCCGCAAGATACTGTTTAGGGATAGTGGAAGCTGCTAAATGCGTAATTCACGGGTTGCGGGTAGTGCCTACGGGTAGGACATTTTTTTTTTTTAATTTTATTAATTTTTTTTTATTTCGCCATGATTGTAAATCATTTCATGACAATTTAAACACGACACAACATGTATCATGACCGAAAGGGTCGCGGGAGAAGCGAAATCGCTTATCAGAGTCCCGCCCCCATCTTCCAAAAAAAAACAGTTTGGTAATGGTTAAAATATCATAAGGATTATAAATCACAGCAGAGTTAATGTCCATGTACGCTACGTTTTAACGTCAGAAGTAAGATCATGAAAATTTATGAATATCATAAGAATTATAATTGCTGATTAAGTGAGTGATCATATAACTTAGATTGTGAAAGATTGTGAAAGATAGAGCCCTCAGTGTTAAACTATGGTATGTTCTGGGATAAGGAATTTAAAGCGAAATAAGATTGCACAAACATTAAAAAGTTTTAAGGGATGTTTAATAAAGAAGCAAATGTTAAGCTCTGCGAATCAGTCATTTGTACAGTTCACCATCATTGTCTGTAATTAAAAGGAAATGAAACATTTTGGGTTGTTTGGTGTTAGAATTATGAATTTGGTTACTGTTAGGGTTGGGGTTAGAGTTACATATCAGATTAGGGTTTAAGTGCTTGGGTTTACGTTTCAGGTCAGTATTGGTGCAGGCTTTGGGGTTGGTTTGGGTGTCATGTTAAAGTTTGGGTTAGTGTCCAGGCTGGGGTGGCTGTTGGAAATGGATCAAAATTGGGGTTATGTTGGTTTATGTTAATATGTTTTGTGGGTGTGTATGTGTGTGTTGCTGGAGGCATAATTATGCTTGTTCTTATTAGATTGTAGTTCTTACCTCTTGTTTGCTTATTTTCTGTTTAGTTTCATAAGCTCTATGGGCTCTGTGCACAGCAGCTGATGACTAATTTTCCAGCAAAGTATATGGCCGCTTGATTACTTCCACCAAGCATTAAGCCCTGTGCTAGTGTAGGAATGCTAGACATGTTGTCACTTAAAACGGCCTAAACTATGTACATTTTCAATACTTTTTTTTTTGTTTCTTTGTGTATTTTATTCCGATTTGTGTGACAATGTTTACTTTATATCATAATATCACAACGAGTGAAACTGTCTTTTCAAAGACGCGAGGACAGCACTTCAGGACACTATTGGTGTGTGCCGCAATGTACAGCTTCAGCTAAGTTTAATGTTTCCTTAGTTTCCTCACATTTCCCAAAGACAGGTGGACGGTTACGACAGGAAACAACAATTTCACCATTTTGAAAAACTCAAGAGTCTGCAGCCGACATTTTCTGACTACAGATCTGGGGTGTGTTTCCCAAAATCACAGATGCTAACTTACATGGTTGGACCCAATGACTGTGAATGAACAAACTATGTAAGTTACTAACCTACTAAGCAACTACGTTTTTGTGAAACGCACCCTGATCCACTGTATATTACAACATTCGCGCAATCTGAGTTTGGCCCCCAAACAAACAGCTATTTCTTTAGCTGACGATGGTGGAGCTACAAATCTGGGGTTACAATACGTTACCAATGTTCTATTTCACGTTGTCGATGCCACTCTGCAACACCAGCGTAAAAGCATTCAAAAACACCCGACTTACACTAGGAGCACAAGGATCAATACATTTTCCACTGCAGCGCTAGCTAGCTAAACCCATTTTGCGGGAAATTCGACGCGGTGTTTTCAGCTTGGACGCAAACCAGAGTTCTTGTGTTTGAGAAACGGTCGATTATCCAACTTGGCTAACCTATTGCATTGGAATGAGTAGATCTGATCCACAGTCTTTCCATTCACATGATGTACTTGCTGCTATGATAGAGCAGGACAAAAGTTACACATTGTAACTAGAGCATCCTAAAGAGAGCAGAACAGGGATGCAGGGGTGCCTGTCCGATCCTCCCTGATAACTAACATTATTAGGGGGAGAGTAGAGACGAACATCACGTATTGTGACAGCCCCTCGAGCTCATACAGATGTGCAATGGGAGAGCCTGAACATCTGTTTGCAACGCAGCGCAGTCAACACGAAACATCCTGGCGCGTTAATCACACATAACACAGAGTGAGATCTTGGTAATTCAGATGCATCGTGTAGACAGAAGCGTATAAAAGAACACGGAGATGTCCTTGAACAGCGATGACTCTGCGATGATTATGCCGGTATCTTCTGCTTTCAATCACGTGGACTGGAAGTCGGTGCGCAGCCTTAACTCAAACACGGAACTGATGCGTGCACAGAGCCCATTGGAGCCTGGTTTCTTAACCGTCCATTTCCTGTCAGGTAACCCTGTGGTTGAAACTGATTGGTGACTGTCTCTAACCCTGTTGAGGATTAGCAACTGTGATAAAATTGGACAGAAAAAGTACCACTGCAAAAAACTGGCAGGAATATTCTTAGGGCTTTGAAAATAATTTCACTGCAAAATTGATTTGCACGATGTAATCTGCAAGTTCGCTTAGTGTATTAAATTGATTGGGTGCTAAGTTTGGGTGTTTAGAAATAATATACACATAGATGGATTTAGAAAAAAAAAAATGAATTAAATTTGCTAAAGAGGCTTGTTTCATGGCCACAGGATTCAGACACAAACTCCTTTGATTAGAATCTTGGCTCTTTCTGGTTTCCTCTCCACTTCCGCTCGTTTGCTTGATGCTTGTTGCTGTGATCCTTTTACAAGTTGAGTAAACAGCCAAATTTTAATTGTGTTTGATTTTATTGCAGTAGAATGAGTAATGAGCAAATGTATTCTCTGCAGACCGAAAAAAAAAAAAAAAATCTCATCAAAACCTCAGACACACCGATATGGGCAAAACAAGATGGGAGGCCGCCTTTCGCCCATTACTTACGAGACATAAATCAAATGTTTCTGATTGCTAATCACATTTCTCTGCTAACCAATAAAAAGGCAATTTACACTATTACGCTATGCCAAGCAGGCTGTATGAATGCAGCCAAGTGCGTATCTTATTTTGTTTATTCTCCAGAAACCTAACCCTCCCACCCACCCTTTTATTTCCTCCTTTTTATTTCACTTTTGAAAAAAGTTTGCTTTCAGCAATAACTGCTTTTCTTTCCATTTTGAGATTAATGAACACATTTTTGACTGCATTCTAGCTGTCTGAGTTGCCTAGCTCTGTGGGTTGATTTATGGGCGTTCAAAGAACCTGCGCTATACTTAGGAAGGGCTTTGTTTTCCTTTAAGAATGTAAAGTTATAAAATATGTGATTAATAGCCCTCCCATCTAATAATAAATATCCTTGCCCAGAGAAGGACATGACTAGCCTTTGTAAGTATTACTGATTTTTTTTCCCTTACATTATACTATGAATAGTTAAGAAGACCTTTAAAGCTTGGATTAAATGTCCAGTGGTCCTAGTTTTGCAGAGAGAATCACTGGAGTGGGAAGCTTTCAAGTTTGGAGCAAGTACTGATGTCTGTAAAATGCTTATGCTCTGTGTTTGGAGAATTGAGGTTTGCTCTCTGCTGTGGCTTTCCTGTCTCTGAGGTGTTTGGTAAAGTCAAGTGGGCTGATTTACTTTTTTTTTTTTAAATTCTGCTGTCTCAAGCACGTCCCTCTCGTGTCTCAGTCACCTAAAATGCATTTCACCTATGTCCCATTTGCCTTAAATGAATATCATTTGTGCCTCCATTGTCTCTTGTTCGTGTGATTGAAAGTAGATTTATTGACAAATCAAAAAAATGGGCAGATTATACTTCTATAGAAAGCTAATGTCATGGAGATGATAAATAAACCACTTTCTGGACACTCATTCAAACAGGAAGAGAATAAAAGAGGCATTTTGAACACCCTTTCGTGCACATCCCACCAAAAAAAGAGAGAAAATGGCCCCTTTCTGGTGGCCTAATTCATGGGAAACCGGGACACAGTATTGAAGTTCAGTGCATCGACCATCGCCTGTCGTAATTTTTTTATTTCTTGGTCTCGTTTCGTTTTATATATGTAGCGGATTAGATTTATGGTCGTCAAAAAGTATGCTATTGTTTGGCTACTGGGCTAGCTCACTGAGTCAAGGTGCGGCTTTGCGTAGTAGTCGTGAGCACCATGGGAGGGTGAGAGCCCGGGTCGCGCCAATGCCAAGTAGCCTTTTCAGAGCAGCACACAATCGGCTGCACACTGCAGGTAAATAAATTGGGAGGGACTGTCGATTTTGGATTATAGGATTACAGCATTGTTTGTTACTCAAGGGCCTCTTTTTAGCCAGCTGGGCGCTTGTCAGTAAAATTCTAAGCTTGTACATGTTCAGGTTTCCTCCTCACTTGCTAAGATGAAAGTTTCCCAAAAGCATAATTGCAGTTTACATTTTTTTTCCGACCATGTACAGGCAATGGGTCCATCTATGTAAGTTAGCAACTAAGAAATGCAACCCTGAGCTGGCTTCCTGCTAACTCGCCTGCGCCCGAGGCTCCGGTTCATGCTAGTATGCTTAAGGTTGCTGTTGGCATTCAGCTGCATCTGTATTGTCTCAGATTTCTTCCTCATTTTTCATTTCTCTTACCTCTTCATCATCATCATCATCATCACCATCACTGTCACTAGTTGTTGAACTTGCACTGGAATCATCCTCTTCAACTTTGATGTCCAAGTCAAGCAAAAATTCTATTTTTTAGTGGATTTCAACATCTTGCCTGCAACGTAAAATACACATACAATAGCCTTTGGGCCACAATTGATCCCACATGTGATGCCACAGGTCTTGGCCCGTTTCACAGTGCTGTTCAGGGTTGCTAAAAGCCCAATTTACGTCTATAACTCTATTCCATTATCATCTCTGGGTGAAAAGAGTTGATAGTTAGAAAGGGTATTGCATGCCCTTTCAAATCATACCAAACACAATTTTTTTAAATGAAGTTCCAAATCAATCCATTCGTACTTTGTGTCCTTAGTGTTTTGTTTGTTTCATGCATCTCATTTTCATGTCACTTGTTTCATGTGTCTCATTTATGTCTCCTTTGTCTCATGAATCCTTTTGCGTTATTTAGGCTTTTTATCTTCGGCTTCATCTGGACTCTACTATTTTTCTGAGTGCCTGGAAGACCTACTATTTTTAGTTGTCCTCTCATCCCACTTTTCCAAGAGCACCAGATTTATTCTTTCAACTTAAAGATTTTTTATCCCATGAGCGTCTAATATCCTTCTCTCAACGCTTTCTATGTCTCTTCTATGCTTTATCCATTCCATTTGACTCATAACTTGGGCTGGTAAGCCACGAGCCTAAGTTTCGGCTGCATTCTTCTTCTTTTTTTGCGGTCGCGATTGTCCTGCTCATTTACGCGTGCGGTTTTCTCGTTTGGTCCAGGCCTAAACCCGGCCCGAGTACAGGCTCTGAGGAGCCTCTTGTTTTTGTCTAATTTGTCTCTGGAGTATCATTTCTGTCTCCTTAGTCTTATGTGTTTCTCATTTGTATTCCATTTTTCCTACGTTTCTCATTTGTGTTTTTACACCTGATTTGTGTCTTATATAATCACCTTTCTCTTATATGTATTTTATTTGCATTTTTTTCTGTCTCATACACATCTATTTTATCTAATTTGCTTTTCATTTGTGTTTTTTGTTCTTCTCAGGGGGGCCTGATTGCCTTGCTGCTGCTGATCCTCCTCTTCACCCTGGTGCTTTACACGCGCCAGCGCTGGTGCAAGAGGCGACGAGTCCCAGCCAAGAGCGCGAGCACCGAAGCCACCCACGAGATCCACTACATCCCGTCCGTGCTGCTGGGCCCCCAGGGCCGAGACAGCTTCCGGGGGCCCCGTCTGCCCCAGCACGGCTCCGTCATCGGGATGCCCATCCGCGAGACGCCCATCTTGGATGACTATGACTGCGATGAGGACGAGCATCCTGACCACGAGGGGCTAGGGGGAGACTGTCAGAGTGAGGGCGACACCAGCAGTCAGCTCACCCACACCATGGACAGCCTGTGCAAGAGCGACAACCAGCACGGCTACAGCCTGAGCAGGAGGGGTCAGTCATTCATAGCTGTCCGACTTCTTTCATTATTATAATCACATCAGGGAGCTGGCTGGCCCACTGTCCCAATAGTTACTGTTTTCCAATTATGGTTAAAATTCAATGATTTGTTCTGTTCACTTATAATGTGATTAATAATTTGTCACTAATTATGTGCCTTTCATGACAAGTTAGGACATCTATCCTCTGTAAACTTTTGCTGCCCATCCATCCATAGTCATCTTCCCCAACTATCCAGCAATCTGTCCCCAACCATCTATCTACGTTTACCTGGCCCCAACAATTAATCCCTAGCAGACTAGCCCCCAGAATCTAACCCCTGCTATCCAGCCCCCAATGATTCATCCTCAGCCATCGATCCATAACTATCCCAGTCATCCCCTATTATCAATGCCTCAGCCTCCGTCACCACCTGTCAACCCCCAACATTCCATCCACAACGAATGGACCATCGTGCTGAACCATTCATTTCCAAATGTCTATCCCCATCTATCCATCATCCCTTACTGTCTTTCTTTAGTAATCAATCTCCAACTATCAATTCTCAACTATCCATCCCCCAACATTCTTTTTCTGTCATTAATCTCTTGCTGCATCCTTATATTTGTTAAGTTCAAGCAGTCTGTCTACCACATTTCCTTTTTAAGCAGGCAGGAGAAATGGTCCTGTATACATTTTCTGACATTTCAATTTGCGGTTTCTAATTGACTTGCGCTTGCGAGGGCATTGTCACCTTAGGGCCATCGCCAAAAAGTTAAAGGAAGTGTGATCTTGTCTTTAGAACCAAGGTTAAAAGCGTTTCCTCCACAGGAAAGCTATGAGGCCGATGTGGTGTGAGCAAATAATTGCTGACTGCCGTTTAATTGAAACATTGATTCACCCGCTCGCTAACAGAGTTGAATGACCCCTGGAACTCACAATAATCTATTAACTGCTCAATTGAGGTTGATTTCATCCTGTGCAAGACGTGGCTACTGATGCTGTTTGGCCATTTGCTAATAATGGGTGGCCCTATCCATTGATTTGATCTAGACCTTAGTTAACACATTGACGATTGTGACCTGGGTTAAGAGGGTGCAAACGCTAAAACAAGATCCTATTAAATGTGTAGAAGAGTCTGTCTGTATTATGGTTTGTTTAAATTCCCCTCTTAATTTTCTGTCATTGATGGGAGGTGATAAGGAGGTTATTTTCACAGATCACCACTGAATACAACATGTGTTGATTGTTCCCCTGAGGAAGAAGGGCTGTGTACTCATGTGCAATAGCGGGGACATTTGTTCAGGATGTTTGCCTCTTCATAGCTGGCTGCTTTTTTTCTGTTTCCTGACTGGTTGAACTGAATTTCTATCCCATCACGTGATGTCTTGAATCACTTGTTAAAATCTCTTACTTGTCAAAATGTAATGACAATTATATGGAATGAGAACGGAGCACAATATTTCTCTCATTGGCATGGATGGGCATTGGGGGTGGCTGTCGTGTTATCAAAGATTCACTGTCACAACAAAACACTGGCCCTCATACTAACAAGTTCAGCTTCATCATTCAATGTTTCGGCCTCTATAGTTTTTTTTCTTTTTTTCCTGTAGAACTGATGAAGAATGAACAGGCAGTCTCAATCATAATTTCCAAAACCCATAATCTATTTTACTAGTCAAAATTTGCCCCACTGACTGTGTGGTAGAATTAGAATCAGAATTGTGTATTACAATAAAGTAAAGACCAGCTGCATAACTGAAATTCGGTTTGAAATTCTGTGCAAATGACTGTTTCTCCAGTCTTTGGCAATGCTGCTCCAGGTATAGTCATAGTTGACCTGGGAAAAGCTAGTGTTCACCTTATTCATAATGACTTTGCATTCATTTCTGCTTTTTTTCTTAGATGAGGAAGACCACAGCACTCATATTTTAGCCATCAGGAAGCAATACTTGTTTGAGTGGAAGACCATAGGAATGAAAATATCAGGCTATTTAAGGCTGCTTATTGATTGGGACATGTCACCGGCTCTTGTCACTGCTGATTGCGATTGAGGTTGGAGCACAATTGCCTCCGGGAATGGTTTGAGGAGGGAAAGGAGAGGTTGCTGGCAGAATTCAGAGTAATGACTGCACGGCTCAGCTGACGGGCTGTAGAAATGAACAAAAGGACAATTGGCAGGGAGCACTGCAGGGGACGCTAATGCTAATCGGCGCTGTCGCTAACTAACAAAGCATGTTTGACTTACCAGTCTGGCCTTCAATGTGGGTAGGAAGTCAATATTTTTTATCAGAAAAAAACAAGCATTAGAGTTTGAAAGAGGTTCGTGAAAAGAGAAAAGCAATAACGTTGAAGGCATTACTGGCTGAGGCTGTTGCGCTTTCTGGCCTTTTCACTGGGTTGGCGTTCCAGCATTCTAGCCCAATGAGTGGGTAGGAGATGCTGCGGACGGACCATTGGGAAAAAGCACAAATCTGTTTCACAATGAAATGACTGCTGGAAGGTTCATTCTTATCAAGGTTCTGTCAGGAGAGACAGGAGCAAAAATAGGGCTTATATTTTGCTGATGCTAATCACTGACTTCATGTGAAGTAGCCCTTTATCTCTGAGCACAGAGAGGCCCCAGGGGTACAGATATGAGACCCTGAGTGCAATTTTCATCAGCGATCTTCTGACAGAGCGTAGTGCTCAACTCTGCCACTCGCACTGTGCAGCGAACAATTTTAGATGCAAGCTGCTCAGACAGTTCCCAAAAGTTCTTAAAACCTCCGCAATGACTTGGAGTGTCGTATTTTTAGCTGCTTTTAAACTTCAATGAATTGGCGTTCATATTATGTGCTGAGTTTAAATGCACAGTATTTGTTACAAGCGAACACTGATTCAATGTTGAAATGAATTGAATTACTTTTGTTTTATTACATTGTGGAAATCAACAGCGCTTCTATACGGCAAATCAGTTTATCCCAGATTGCCCAGATCTATCCCCCCTTAATGACCATAAAGAAAGGAACACGGCGATAGAAGCTCTTATAAGTTGCTCTAAGATGTTCATGGTAATTTATTATAATGTTAAATCTCAATCTTAAGTACTGAATTTTTCCTGGTTATTTACACATGAATTTTCCTTTTTTTTTTTTTTTTGTCAAATTGACTTTCTTCGTAAACAAATGAAAATTCTCCATCCCTCGCAGTTCTGATATTGTTCTATATTTCTCTTTATAAAGCAGTCAGGCTTGCACTGAAGTTGTATTTTCCAAAATTTGATTCGGGCAGAGGCAGAGAGATTGAAGAGGGACAGCTGGCGGGTGTAAAGGATGGACAACTGCTGTTATAGTCGCTGGTGTCTCACATATACTTATTGACTTTCCTTTGGCTTAGTAAAAAGATTTTGGCATACAGAAGCAGCTTTCAGGAGCCGCCACGTTGTGCGATTTGAAGCGAGTGTCCTTTCAGTACGTGTTGTCCACTCTGCCCTTTAGATGTGGTGCCTTAACCTACGACTAATTTGTTCACAGGCAGCGGTGCTCCAATACCGATGCACTCTTGCAATTTTGCACTCTTGTACTTTACTTGTACTCATAAAAATGCTTGGATACCTAAGCCAATATCAGTGCAGTGTTATCCCTATATGCATTGAGGAGCGGCAGGCCGCTGCTTTTGAATAATGACTGCTACTACTGCATTTTCGCATTTTACATAATAGTCATGAAAAAATCAAACCGCTGGCCCTTTTCTTCTTCATACAGCTTTCCACAGTTATTGGTGAGTGAACTGAACAAACGTGAGTCCCTACCACTCTTGCATGTATGAACATAAACATGCAAACCCTCACAAGTGCGCAAAACATCAGTACAGCTCAACCGACAGTGACAATACCAAACTAGTAAGATGCGAGGGAAACTTGCAAACAAATATAAACAGCTTTTTGGATTATCATGTGCACTTAAATACAACTATATAGAGCAAAAACTTAACTTTCATGTAAGGTTAAAAATGTGGGCAGAGTGGAAGTTTTATCAAGTGAGGTACCTAAATATGAGGCGTAATGTAGAATTTGCTCAGCCAAGTTATCAAGAGGTGGGATGAAAGGTACGTGGTTTAACATAAGCAACACTCCTTTTCAGGACCACCTTCAACCGGGTAATCAGATTAAACGACTGACTAGCAACCTTATGAAGGATTTGAAATCAAGACATTTCGACCAATTGAGTGAAAAAATGTTATCAAAACTAGTATTTTCTTTTGATCTTGATGAATATTGAAGTACTCCGTTCGGTACTATGTGTCGGCAAGTATCCAAAGGTGAGTATTTGTGTTTGTACTCGTCTGAAAGAAGTGGTGTATCAGTGTGTCTCTATTCGTAGATATTCCTGTATTGTTTAGACAGTGCACTAAAATAATTATTGGCCACTCAAGAACATACTAGATGATTAAAAAAAACATCTTAATAGCCTACATGTAAAATATTGAGTGCTCATTTTCTTGGGTGTATCTACTAGCTTTCAATTTCATCTTCGCTTCACGTTATTAAACTGCTTATTACATTGGAGTGTAATTCCCAGAGGACCCTAAGTGCCTGTTCTTCATGCCCCAAAATTGCTAGTTCACTATGCCATCGATTGACGAGCATGAACGAATAGATTACAATCTGTTCCCCTATCCTTCCTATTTTTTCGTGCTTATCAATCGACTTATCGTGACTTTCAAGATGGAGGCGACTGAAAACTACCTCAGAGGTACTGTATGCATAAACACTCCTTTTTTAATAAACTACCTGTGCATTTTCAAAGTTCTCAGTGCCTCGTTTTAAATTTCAGGGCCGTCATAATTTTACCAATGAAGTGTGGAGCTACTTTGAGCCTTGTTAATGATGAAAAAATAGCTATTTCTTTGCATGGCAATGCTATGCCCAATTCACTACCATTGTAAGCCTGTTGGAGCTTCGGCTAAAAAGCCATGTATTTCGAAATATTGCGTGCGTACGGAGGTGGGGTATTCGACAAAAGTTGGCATAATCTACCTAGTACCTCTCGTGGAATTAAAACCAAAATATGAAAGTAAGAGTAAGATATATACATTTTTAAAAAAATAATGCATTTTTTAAATTATTGCCATAATGTTTATACCACGTACATCATTTGAAATTGAGGATTGTAAGCCCCACATTTTAGTGGGCACTTGAAGACATAGCAGGTTGTTTTCAGCAATGCATACTATATACGTTCTCATCACCCCTTCTCTCTCATATGTACTCCACAAATCATGCTCTATTCAATTTAATGAGCTGGCTCAAAAAAATTGCTCTTGTGGACGAAGTTAGCTTCTTAATTTTTTGTTGCCAAAGATTCAGTATTCAGTATATTCAGTATAGACCAACCTTTAACAGCAGGCCCATATTTGCTATTGCCGCTTGTTAGAAAATTACAGGAATGGAGATATTGTAACGCCCAAGTTTTATCTACAATAGCGTTAGCACTTACATTTCAAGACTTTGTTTAGGTCGTCAAATTAGAGCCCTGTGTCTCTCGGTAGAAAGCAGCAGGATTGCATTGAAGCAATATTGTGTGAAATTGGATTCTGGGAGGAGCACACAGCTTGGGGAGACGGTGAACAAGAGAGGGACAGCTGGTCGGCATACACAATGGAAAGGTCCTGGTGAATTGCTGCTAGCCCCTTGGAGCATTCATTTTTGCTCCGGCTGGCTTAGCAGACATGCTCCAAGACCTATAATTGTGTAAACTTTCTGGAGGAGGCACTGTATTAACTGCATGAACATGTTTACACTCAATGAAAAAGAAAGCATAGATGCGTAGGTAAAGCCAAGAAAATGTGAGAGCTTTGCAGGTTACATTTACTCAGCTCTCTGCTCACTGCTCTGGTCATCTTTGATTTGAAATATGTTTGAGAATGACTGTGCTATATTTGCGAAGGCCAAACCTGAGTTAGCTGTCAGTGAATGGCTGGTGTGGGATCAGCTTTACCCTTAAGCTTGTAACATATGGATTGAGTAATTCTGATTCTTTATTAGGACGTAAATTGTGGTAATTTATAAATACACTTGCCTGTGAAGAAGAAGGAAAGTGTGTGTGTGTGTGTGTGTGTGTGTGCGCGCTTGTGTGAGTGTGCGTGTGTGAGCGTATGTTTGCGCACACGCGCGCTTGTGTGTGTGTGCGTGTGTGTGCGTGCGTGTGTGAGTGTGTGTGTGTGTGAGCGTATGTTTGCGCACACGCGCGTTTGTGTGTGTGTGCATGTGTATGCATATATTGTGCGTGTGCATTTGTCTGTCTTTATGTGTGTTCCTCTGTTAGGATCCTATGTGTTTGTTCCTCTGTGTGTAAAATAGAACGATCTTCAAAATCTGACTTGTGGGATCATTCCTGTGGGGCTCAGCACAATTCTGCAGATCTGCGTTTGACTCCAATCAGGTCTGCCCTTCTGCTCAATTGCAGAATCGGCAGTAATGTCAGGGAAGTCTGCAGAAACGTCCAATTTTCTGTCTCTGGTCAACAGACTCTGTCTGGAAACTCCCCAAAAGCAACCCCTTGCCATTAATCACTTAAATTTGTTTCTAGGACGATTTTGCTGAAAAGATCAACTCGGTGAAGCTGCTTTTTAGGATCTTTGATTCAAAAGCGTTTATGAGGAAGTGTTGCGGGACATCAGCTTCCACTGAGTACACATTACAAAAACTCTGCTCTCAAGTCATATGCATCTACATTTCAAGCATGAAATTGGAGTTGTGAAGCGCCACCAGCCAAAATGTGTTCAAGGGGAAATTATTTTATCTTGTAGATAATGTATAATACACCTCGATTGTGCTTTCTTCAGTCTTCAGTTGTAGCCATATGAGATTAAATTTAGCCTTTCTGAAGTGAAGAAGGGCCCGGGCGGGGAACTGAACCCCAGACTCCCGGGTAAGAGTCAAAGGCGCTGACCTGCCTAAGCCCTCCTTCGGCCTGCCACACATTCAAGAATTTTGTTTGAGCAGGACTACAATGTGCATTGGTTGAAATGCTGTAATGTTTCAGCATCCAAACACGGACAACGGCATGCAACAGCACCTCTAACATTGACATCGGGAAGCAATAGAGTACTAAAGTGATGAGGTCACCGCTGCTTAGCTTCTGGTGTCAGAAGTAAAATCCCAATGGGAATTTAAATGGAGTTAGGACACTTTCTGGCATTGCTCAAACTCGTATTAATTCTAAGACCTGCCTCGCTCCGAGATTAGCCTACAGGGTATACAGATTCAAATGATCATGACAAATTCGTAGTTTATTGCCAAAAATGATATGCTTTTGCACTTGTAGTCCAGTTTGTTGTCCATTTCTCCGAACTACATATCCGCTGCTCAAGTGGGCGAGTACCCTGTGATTTGTTCCAAGCCAATGAGGTACCTCAGTTTCAACCAACGTTCATAACGTACCACGATGGTACCCCATCAGTGCCCTACATTGCCATATGTCCATGCACCCATTCCCACATAGCGAGCTACTATTAGCTAGCTACATACCTAGAAATGAAAGGATCACAGTGAAGTAATTTTGCCATTTAGCTAGCTAGCATTAAGCTATGATAGCGAACCACCAAGCTAGCCAGCTAGTGAGCTTATTTCATCTTGTGCATAAAGCTAAACCGATAGAAACAGTAAATGGTATTGTCACTTACTGTTATTTAGCAAGCTAGCTAGTATGATTATTCAATAAATATTACTAGCTTAGCTAGCTTGCTAACTCGGTAGCTAAGTGAATAAAAGCAGTGAAGAGCCATTATTTGGCCACTCAGTTGCCTTGAGTTGTGAGCATTTCGCAAGCTGGCATTGAACTAAATGCGCCAAATAGAAAGTTTGACAACTACTTACTCGGTAAACTAGTTTTCTTTGACAAGGTTGATAAGCTCATTCGCTGACTACTGAGTTACAACTACAAACGTTGGCCAAAGAAGCCTGAGGCGTCATTTATCAAAAAGGGTGTAAAAGTGCTAAATTTTCATGTATGGCGAAAAGCCAAAAATGGCGTCCACTCAAAATATATACACCCTTTCTAGATCTATCAAGCTGTGCTTACGCTCAGCTTTCCGCAATTTTCATTGATAAATCACGCCGGACCCAAGAAAAGTGCGGACGTGAACACGCCTCATATCCCGCCCTTTACACGCCCAGACACAACCATATATGGTCAAAGCAAATGAACACCTGCATATAAAGTTGCCATGTGCGCTCTAGGGATTTGTGGAGTGACGTCAGTGGAAGACGGTGAAGCATGGAAAGAAACAAAACTTCCGAAAGTGAGGTACACGTGCTTGTTAGTGAGGTGCAGGCGAGGAAAGAAGACCTCTTCGGCAGGTATTTGGACTAATTCTGTAAGATCACTTCATCCTGTGGTTTATGTAGGAACAAGAACATTTAACTAAGAACACGTAGAGAATCACAACAGAAATGAACACATGAAGAGTTTTATCGCATAACAGGTTAACTCCACTGAGTCTGAATTGAGAAAAAAATGCTTACTGTGTAATAACCATTTCTGTAAAACTTTGAATAAAGGTCTTTTCTACTACTGTATATGAGCCAAATGGTAACCAATTGGCATATTCATTTCAAATCCAGCCACAGGAATATTCTTGGAAAAAAACCAAAAAATTGCTGTTTTTTTTTTTGCAAAACAGGTTAAATCCATAGCTTGCTTTTATTGCAAAACGGGTTAAATCCAACCGAAAAGTATATTTCTTTGTTGTGGTGTCGGGAAACTCTATTCATTCAGTATTGTTGAATAACACATAATCACACACTCACAGTGCCATGCACATTCACACACATCCCCCCACACATAAACACACACATGCACGCACACACACACACACACACACGACACCACACAATGTCAGTCTTGGTTCATTGGACACACAAACACTATGGTCCTGGTACACAAACGCGTGTGCATGTAAACAAAAATTACACACACATACACAAACATGCACACACGACACCACCCAGTGCCAGTCTTTGTTCACTGGACAAACACTATGGTCCTGAAACACAAACGTGCCTGTGCATGTTAACATAAATACACACATATACACAACCATCCACAAGCATGCATGCACATACACATATACACATGTACACAGACTCACTCACACACATACACATCACCCAACTTCAGTCTTGGTTCATTGGACACACAAGCACTGTGGTCCTGAAACACAAATGTGAGTGCATGTAACAAAAATACTCACACAAGCACGCATCCAATCAAACCAACACACACACACACACAAACACAAAATATTATACACTCATGCACATAAAACACTAGTTCCTTGTTGTCTAGTTGTGACACTTATACTCTAAAGGTGGATTTAACCCGTTTTGCAAACAAACGAAGGTTTGTTTTGCTTGCTTAAGCCGTTTTGCAAAAGAACATAAATTTTGCCTATAAAAAGCTCTGAATATATTTCACCTGTCAAAAATCTGATTTCACATCGACATAAGAATATCTTTTCACTATTGTTTAAGATGATAAACAAGCAAAATGTGGATTTGGTGGTAAACGCGTTTTGCGATCAAACTCTTCACATAATGTTGGACCAAACAATTTCTCCTCCGGAAATTAAAACAAGTCTTAAAGAGGAAATGAAAAAAAAGGAACCCTCTTGTCGAATTTTTTGTCAAATGCAGTAGGTATGTATTTTGTTTTAGTTGTATACAGGGGAAAAAATTGCAATGTCGTGTTTGATATACATGAATTTATTTCTGTCTCAACTTGTGGACATCAAATACACGAGGAATGAAACATGACGTTCTTGCAATTCTGACAACTGAACACAACTTTGCATGACTGAAACTGAGAAACTCGTAAGCTATAGACACACATTCTTTAGCTCAACATAAGGGGTGAGAGGTGGGGGGGTTCACGACCGCATCACCTCAGCTTGTGTCCTTACTGTGATGGCTGGTGTGTTGAGATGCCAAACATAGCGGCCAGAATAAAAGGAAGACACGCAGATTGAGAGAGAGACAAACAAATAAAATAAGAGAGAGACTCCTGTTTCCATCAGACCTAGATTTCATCCAAGTGCAAGGAAGAAAAGCGAGCTCGACAGAACAAATTTAAAGGGAAAAAATCTCGGAAACTGAGATAAAAGGAAACAGCACCAGACGGTGCCAAGAAAGAGGAAAAACAGAAAGATTCCCTTGCTATCCAGAACTTTTCCTATTTTGCAGATAATACCTCAACTACTGTCTTACGAGAGACCTTACCGGCTAAAGTGCAAACATAACACTGACAACCATGACCGGACCACACCCCCCCTCCAGAGGCTGTCCCATAAGTGCCCAAGTAACCCCATGCGTAGCTCTCCGAGATAAGCGTGGGAAGAAGAGAAGGGACCCAGCAGCGCTCCTCGGGACCATGTCCCTCCCAGTCAATGAGGAACTGGACCCCACGACCAACACGCCTGTACGGCGCACGGAGTAAACCAGCCCCCACTCAACCATTCGCGGTGGTGGCAGGGGTGTGTCGGCAGGTGCCAGGACGCTAGTGCTAACTGGCTTAATTCGAGAGACATGGAATGATGGATGGATGCGTAAAGATCTCGGGAGCTTTAACTGGACCGTGACCGGATTGATCTTCCGCACTATCTTGAACGGTCCAAAATAGCGGGGCGCCAGTTTTTGGGACTCTACCTTAAAAGGGAGGTCCCGGGTAGACAGGCAAACGCTCTGAACGACTCGATAAGATGGGGCCAAACGATGGCTTCTATCAGTGGCGGATTTTTGTTTGAGCCCCAAGCGCAACAGAGAAGAATGGACCCTGATCCAAACCGACCGACAGCAACGAATGAAATGGTTGACCCTGTGTTACAAATTTGCCTTGCAGATTCTCAAACTTACCCTTACCTATGTCATTTGTCCCAAAATGGACCATGACAACTGGATCCCTCCCCGCTCTGGCCAGGAGCTTGTCGGCGCGCTCCATGAGGTCTCCTACCTGGGCACCAGGCTGGCAACACACCGTACGAGACTCCTTTTCGCGCGAACAGACTGAGCTCTCTATTCCTCTAAGTATTGAGTCCCCCACTATCACGAACTCTCTTTTCTGAGGGGTAGAGGCCAACAGGGTGCCCTGCTGCTCATCAGTTCCCTCACTCTCAGGGTCAGGGGCCAATTCGAGTTCCTGCAAGGGCCGGAAACGGTTGGACACCTCGACCACTGGAGGAGCTGTCGCTGTATGGCATGCACGCCCTTTCCTGCACTGTCGGCCTGCTCTGGGATCCCTGTACCACCCTGCTTCGGCGTACACACTATTTCTCTAAATGACATACTACTTAGTTCCTCTAGGAACTTTACTGATTGTGAACTATGTTGTGCCGCCAACTGGCCCTGAAGATCAAGGATCTTGCTCTCTAGATGCTCAATTAGCTGGCACCGGTGGCAGACAAACCCACTCTGGAAATCTCTTTCCAAAAATGTGGTCATCCTGCAACCGTCACATAGTTTTGGCCACATTTTGAACCCCCTGCCTAATGACCTCACTCACCCTAGATAAAAGAAAATGACTAATGCCGAGACAAAAGCTGAGGAACCACAATTTATTAATTTGTTAACCTTAGAAGCCCTAAGCAGCAGTCACAATAGAAACCGTGGGGTAACTATGTAAATGGATTATAAGCCTCTTCTAACAGGGGCTTAGTTTCAGTTAACAGAAATGAAATACCAAATTGAGCAAAACTCTTTATGTAATAAGCACTCCTAATAACCCGACTTGAGTTTATCTAGTCCCAGTACTATTAATATATGAACCTAAAAATATCACAGGGCTTAGCTGAGAACCCAGATAAAAAAGACTGGCTACAACGCCTAGGAGAAACTCAGAAGGAGGAGAGGAGGTGAGCACTCCGTTATACTATTTAAATTCCAACGTAACCAATTGGATGACTCAGTGACTGCTGCCCCACTAACTAAATACTAGATCTCAGATCCTCAGACAAAAATGCAATAGTACTATCTAGCTAGCTAGCCGCAAATACAACCAAGGGTAACCAAGAAAAGAGTAAAGCCGAGTTCCCTTTAACTAAAACGGACCGAATAAACAAGTCGTTTACTATGTGAGCAAACTAAACACGGTACCTCCCCCAACAAGCTGTCCTAAGCACTCAAACAAGCAGTTAAACTTTAATCATCTGATCAAAGCACAGCAACTGGTGGAAAATAGAAGGATAGGGTATTTACAAAGTGTTTAATCAGAAGAGCCCTTTGGTCATAATAAAATGTGAAAAAGACAAAAACCCCGGTTCGCGTTAATATTCAAGCTTGGCAATGTATTAATGCGGAAATGCAGTCAGGATAGAGAATGAAGGGGACTAAAAAACCCCGGTGAACGTCAATATTTATTGGCTAGAAGACTGTATGAAAGGCAAGCCACCCAGAATGAAACCAAGCCAGGTTATAGTTAGATATCCAGGTAATTCGATAATATTCTTGGCGTAGAGAGCTTGCTGGGGTTCGTTAGCTATATTAGCTACAGAAAAACCAGGCGACAGTACCTCAGTCCTTGAAAACAACTTTTTTACTTTGTATATCGCACAATTCACTCAGTTAGACAATTATTTAGCATTTAATTTATTCTCTAAATTTAGCGTTTTAATTTATTTTACTTTTCCTCACTTTGCTCCCTGGAGACTGAAACCCAAAAAACCCCTGTCGCCTTTGTTTGACCAGATAAGTTACATAATTTGGCTGTTTGCTCACCAAGTTGTTACAGGGGGAAAAAGGGAAAAAGAAGAAGGGGGAAGATTCTCCCTGCCCCTCATGCGACAAGTGTTATACCTCGGGAGCAAATCATCTCATTTCTATTATTGTTTGAGCCTTAACACACAAACTATTTTCAGAAAACCCCGTTTACACTAGAGTAAATTGTCAGCTGCAATCCTGCACATCTTCCTCTGTCTCAACTCAAGCAGAACGATCACCAACAAACACCGCTACAGCACAACCAAGAGGTCAGCAACAGTGTTTTGGTTTGATAGATCCCAAATTTGGAAGAGAAAAGTGCATACGCACAAAAAGGGGGGAAATGGGTGTAAAAATAGGTGTATCCACAATGATAAATGAGGCCCCTGGCTATTAAAGTAAATTGGCACTAATTGTAAAACTCGATATCTAGCAAGGAAAGTGTATCCAAGTAGAACGTAGAGTTGCTAACTAATTAAGCAAGCAAACGGGTATAGCGAGGTCCTGGAAAATTTTAGACGTGTGACTTCTATTCATTAACTTTATAAAACGCGTCCTGAACTCATTCAGCCTGGGAATCAGGACGATCTTGGGACGTGTAGTTGTTAGACTACAATGAGGATTAGCATGGTGGTGAAAAATGAAAATGATTTGAAATACAACTGATTCCGGTCAAGAAAAATGACATTTGTTTTTAGTCGGAAATATAATGCAAAATCTCAAAAAAGATGGAGGCTTGAAAGCAATGGGAAGTGATTCAAAAGTGAACTGAAAAAACAGTCTATGAGTAAAATGAAGGGGAAATTTTACTTCCGACACCAGCTTGACGTCATCACTTTAGTACTCTACGGAGCTACAAATACTTCACACATAAACACACTATGTATTTTTCTGGATCTAAAAATAAACATGGAAATAAACTTGAAATAAAAAATGCAGTGATTTTTTGTGGATGCTTACTTGTGCACTATATTTGAGAGCTAGTGAGGGATGGAGGGAGAAATGGGCGAGCAAGTCGATGTCTACTTAAAAGTAATTCCATTTTCCACCATGTCATTGTTTGTGCGAAACATTTTAATCCGGAGTATTATCATTACTCATGCTTCTGAATTTTGCTCCCGCTTTAACAGGTTGTAATTAATCCTGAAGCTGTCTGAGGATGAGCAGGAGGAACGCTGATGTGCCGTGGTGCTGGAGTAAACATGGTCATTTTCAACATTTTCTTTGCTCTCTAAAGGGGTGTAATTTCAGTTCCAAATGTGGGAGCGATGCAGGGGTTTACTGTGTATGGTTTGGCTTTTTTTTTTCATTTATATTGGAGCTGTCTGTGAAAGTGCCCTCCTCATTTGCCCATTGCACATTGCACCTGTAATCATTTTATTTGGACTATCATATACGGTGTCTGCCCCAAGAAACTTGTTGTTTTTTCCCAATGCAGTCTTTCCATGGTTTGTATTTTCCTCATTAGCCCCTTATTTGGAATGGAAGCTCAGGGATATCTCTGTTCTGGCCATATTGGGTAGTTGAGGTAAGCAAATCCTTTGTATTCATGTCACTCCCTCCACAATGCGTTTCATCTACTGTTAAATCACACGGTCCATTCCATTAGCAATGGTGCTTAGTGGCATTAAATAAATCCTTGGCAAAATTTCTCTCTTAACTTTGATCCACCAAGTAATTTGATTGCAATTACTTGCATTTCATCGGCCAGCTGATAAAACCTTGTATCTCCAAATTTGATAAGAAACAAAAACTCGTTCGTCCCCGACAATAACAAAATACATTCTTGAAAGAAAAATAGTCATCCTACCCGAACACTGCTCAACTGCATTCTTACAGGCAAAATTAAACATTTTTCATGCTCTCCTATTATCATTTTGAGGATATGTGGTTTTATCAGCAGGCCGAGAATTTACCAAACATGTACGGTAGCATTTTGTGATGCCAAGAGCATAGTGATGTGTGATGAAAGTCTTGCAATAAGATCAACACCCTTTATCCTCTCTTGGCTTGTGATTTTGCTCATATTGTAGAGTGGATCCATCACGGTGTCGAGCATGATGTTCAGACTCCAGGGGTCTCCAACTCCCACTGCAAATCACTGAATGTAAATTCCATTTATTAACAATTCAGTCTGGGGAAATATGTCCTATTGTCAGTGTAAAATTTAGCTTTATGCCTGTCTGTGCACTTGGGTGCTATTGAGAGACAGCAAAGACCTTGAAGCAGCTTCACTGGGTTAGCTTCAGGAACAAAACCTCTTTTGTCATCTTAAAGGCCTCAATCAAAGTGCAACCATAGAGAGAACATGGGAATTAAACTCGGTGAAGTCAGGCTTGGGTCAAATGCACATTTGATACGTGATAGACACTGGAGAAAACTTTTCCCTTTGAGTAAAGATAATTTTTATTTATTTTATTTATTTTTTGTATTTTGTTCAATATTCCAGTGGGAAAATGGTTTGTTCTTGGGAATCTACACTTTTTGGTCGCTGGAAGCTTCTTTTCAGATTTGCAGGGATCAGCAAGGGAGTTATTGTCTGAATTATGACGCAAAGAAGCTTAGAATTTGCGGCAAATTAAAGTCACCGGAATAATCCTGAGACAGATCATGTTTACAGTTTCCCTACACTGGTTGATTATTTTTGAATCAGAGAAGCAGCATGCAGACAAATAAGCCTTCAGTGTATTATTAGTTCTGATACATGGTGAGATTACCAAGTTATTTTATCATAAAACAGACAGCCTAATACCCATAATATGACCAATTATCACAGCAGATACAAATTTTGTTGTGATAAGGCTGACATTTCAGAAAAAATCTTTTATGAAATAAAAATCTATTTGAAGGCATATATGAATGAAAATGAAAGAGATGAATGCTGAAAATTTCCTTTTTCATTATGAACAGGAGACTAATTACACTAGATATTAACTTCAGGACATTTCTTTCATCATGGCTACTGTCAAAGCTCAGTCAAACTGTTCAAAGTTTTAATTAGTTGATGTTTGTTACTTTTTCACAAAGGGAAAATAAATCACACCTCACAAAAAAAACCCACACACTGCAAAATTGGACTTTTTGGCTCTAAAATGTAAAAGCATGACTTGAGGAGTTTCTCCAGTTCAAACATTTCACACTTATTTTATTTTCAATCAATTCTTTCAGGGAAATTAACATATTGTAAACTAGCACGTCACAATATTGATTAAACACTTTAAACATATCAATACAGTGTGGAGCCTCCATTTGCTCTCAGAACAGCCCTAAATCCAGTGCAGTGTGGAATTCACAAGATGTTCGAAAACATTCCAAAAGTGCCTCATTAGATCAGGTGACTGAGGAAGCCATTGAAGTGCATTGAGCTCACTGTCATGTTCATGAAACCAGCCGGTGATTACTTTTGCTTTGTGACGTGATGCATTATCATGCTGGGAGTTGCCAATAGGAGGTGGGCAATTTGTGGTCATAAAGGGATGCAAGTGGCAGGCAAAAATACAAAGCTAGGCTGTGGCATTCAAATGATTGATTGATTGATTGATTGGTTGGTTAGATAGATAGATAGATAGATAGATAGATAGATAGATAGATAGATAAATAGATGGGTGGATATTACAGACTCAAAGTGAGCCAAAACACATTTATTGCATCATTTCTCCAGTGCTACCAGCCTGAACCACTGACACAAGGCAGACTGGGATTAAGTTGTATAAGAAGATGATGTTGATGAAGACATGATGCAATTACATGTTATCATGTGAAAAATAAAAAATGGAATATTGACAGTAATTGATGTTAATTTATGAAATGACATCATGTCAGAGCAGCCTCTGCCTTGGTAGTATATGGTCCTCTTTTTTGAGTCTGTCAAGCCGGGTGTTGCAGCAGGGCCCTAAATGCCCCTTCTTTAGACGCTAATATGGATTGCTTTGAGAAGTGTTTGAATTCTTGATGCGCCGAGCAGCATTTAAAATTCACCGACCTTGAGTGGCCTCATCCTACTGAGGTGTAAACCGATGGCAGATCACAATGGTCAATGACAGGCCAATGTCCTGCCGTGTTCAACACTGCTTAAATGCCAAGAGGGTGCTGAAATAAAGGGTACAATAGCTTTATCTTCTGATATGACAGAATTAGATGGGAGTCCGCTTTAAAATGTCAGCATTCTGTATTTCCCGCATATATTGCATTTGGATTGACAGTTTAGTCATTGTTCAGCAAGATTAGTAGACTGAAATAATCCACTGAGTTCAGCAAAAAAAAGCTTGAAAGCAATAGTGAGATCCCACTGAGGCGTGAAGAGGTGGTGGAAATTACAGAACCACATTATTCATACAGAATGTATTATGTGTTTGGTCGAAAACCCTTCTCCATTCCTACTGGAGAAAATCACACATTTAGTCAGGTCCATAAGTTTTTGATTTTGACACAACTGTCTTAATTTTGTCTCTGTACACCACCACCATGAATTCAAAATTAGAAACGAGAGGCACTCGTAGAGTGTAAACCTCCGGCAGCACAATCCAAATCTTCATTAGTGGGAGCAAAGTTGAGTTATCGCGTGTCATAGGATTTCAAGATGGTCGCCATGGTGGCCATATTGTTTGACTAATTGCGATGAAAATCAATAAGGTCCATCCTTGATGTAACAGCAGTCCACCCACAAAATTTCTGACAAATTCGTGCATGACTGTTGTTCACAAACAGACAGACAGACAAACAAACAGGGGCGAAAATATAACCTCCGCCCCAACTTTGTTGGCGATGGTAATAATCAATGTGTTTGAAATGTAAACTTTTATATAAGGGCTGTGTCAAAAATGTGGAATGTACAGAATTGTATGCTATATAGTCCCCCAATTTAAGGGGCTGGGAAGAAAAAAGTAGTAATGTATAATTTATAAAAATTTATATTTTATTAAAATAAAAGTGTAATAAAATAATAATTTCAACTCCAATATGCAGTGGTAGACAGCTAATGTAACAATATATTTGTCAATCTCAATCATATACAGTGGTGCTTGAATGTTTTTGAACCCTTTAAAATTTTCTGTATTTCTGCATAAATATGACCTAAAACATCATCAGATTTTCACACAAGTCCTAAACGTAGATAAATAAACCCCAGTTAAACAAAGGAGACAAAAATATTATACTTGGTCATTTATTTATTGAGGAAAATGATCCAATATTTATTATCTGTGAGGGGCAAAAGAATGTGAACCTCAAGGATTACTGACTCATTTGAAGGTGAAATTGGAGTCAGGTGTTTTCAATTAATGGGATGACAATCAGGTGTGAGTGGGCACCCTGTTTTATTTAAAGAACAGAGATCTATCAAAGTCTGATCTTCACAACACATGTTTGTGGAAGAGTATCATGGCACGAACAAAGGAGATTTCTGAGGACCTCAGAAAAAGCGTTGTTGATGCTCATTAGGCTGGAAAAGGTTACAGAACCATCTCTACAGAGTTTGGACTCCACGAATCCACGGTCAGACAGATTGTGCACATATGGAGGAAATTCAAGACCATTGTTTCCGTCCACAGGAGTGGTCAACCAACAAAGATCACTCCAAGAGCAAGGCGTTTAATAGTCGGTGAGGTCACAAAGGACCCCAGTGTGAGTTCTAAGCAACTGAAGGTCTCTCTCACATTGGCTAATGTTAATGTTCATGAGTCCACCATCAGGAGAACACTGAACAACAATGGTGTGCATGGCAGGGTTGCAAGGAGAAAGCCACTGCTCTACAAAAAGAACACTGCTGCTCATCTGCAGTTTGCTAAGGATCACTTGGACAAGCCAGAAGGCTATTGGAAACATGTTTTGTGGACGGATAAGACCAAAATAGAACTTTTTGGTTTAAATGAGAAGCATTATGTTTGGAGAAAGGAAAACACTGCAATCCAGCATAAGAACCTTATCCCATCTGTGAAACATGGTTGGTGATAGTATCATGGTTTGGGCCTGTTTTGCTGCATCTGGGCCAGGACGGCTTGCCATCATTGATGGAACAATGAATTCTGAATTATACCAGCAAATTCGAAAGGAAAATGTCTGGACATCTGTCCATGAACTGAATCTCAAGAGAAGGTGGGTCATGCAACAAGATAATGACCCGAAGCACACAAGTCGTTCTACCAAAGAATGGTTAAAGAAGAATAAAGTTAACGTTTTGGAATGGCCAAGTCAAAGTCCTGACCTTAATCCAATCAAGGACCTGAAGCGAGCAGTTCATGTGAGGAAACCCACCAACATCCCAGAGTTGAAGCACATCTGTACGAAGGAATGGGCTAAAATTCCTCCAAGCTGATGTGCAGGACTGATCAACAGTTACTGGAAACGTTTACTTGCAGTTATTGCTGCACAAGGGGGTCACACCAGATACTGAAAGCAAAGGTTCACATACTTTTGGCACTCACAGATATGTAATATTGGATCATTTCGCTAATAAATAAATGACAAAATATAAGACTTTTGTCTCATTTGTTTTACTGGGTTCTCTTTATCTACTTATAGGACTTCAAATCTGATGTTTTAGGTCATATTTATGCAGAAATCTAGATAATTCTAAAGCGTTCACAAACTTTCAAGCACCACTGTATATATGGACCTTACTGTACATTGTACAGATAATATAGATATAGCAATAAAAGAAGTTATTTTCTGGTTTTGGTATGGAATTTATTGTACTAGCCAACTTGAAAATAAAAATGGGAAAAAGTATGTGCATTTCCTTTTTTAATTGACAGGAAATTGGATAAACTAAATAATGAGTTGTATAGTTGTACTACTGTATATGCAATCATGAAACAAGTTGAAAACGAACTTGGAGGGCGCTAACCACTTTGGCATGAGCAGACCTGTTTCCCCTGCAGAAAAGCGTGCTTTATTACTTTTTACCAAATCAACCAATGTAATAGCAATTCATTAAGGTCCAAGTGCACCTGGCTTTTATCGGTGATGGGAGATGACCCTCTGATCGGTGTATTTCATGTTATGCCCAAAACACACCCATAATTAAGAGACTAAGCACTACCCCTTTAAACCACGCACCCTACGTTGCGCTCATATTATCTGCTGTAAAAATAGCAAAAGTGGATCTGGTCACACCCTGAATGCACTTGCGAGATTCACTTTAGACTGTGTGCTGATCTAGTTAAAACAGCCCTTTCTCAAGTCCACAGCTACATTGTGGATGATGAAGATCTGCTAATGAAACTATACTCTTCTTGTTACTTTATACTGCCTTAGAGATATTTCAGATAATTGTAATTTAAACTCTCAGGCCAGGAAAAATAGTGGAACTGCCAAATTACTCATATTGAAAATTCTGATATTTTATAGTGCAGAGTTGTTCAGAAGGAGGAGCCTGATGTCATTCAATCTGGCTGAAATGCTGAAAAATTCAGTCATGGCAAAGAGCATATTGCCTAGCCCAGCTCTAAAAAGGTTTTTTTTTTAAGACCTATTACATTTTTCTGAATGAACAAAATGTATGAAACAAAATAACTCTGAAACCTATGTTGAACAGTGTCAGCCAGTGACATCATATATTTCTGAGTTCATAAGAAATTCAGAATTTTTCCTCCACACATACCTTGACAGAATATGCTCTCCACCTGCTAATGAAGCCGCCACTTCGCAAGCCAGTGCGATGCTGTGGCAACCACACTTTCTTCCACGCTAATTAATTTGAATTTTTTTTTTCCAAAACGCCGGGTTGACATGCTTGATTAGGCTTTTAATGAAAACATTCTGCCAGCAAGGGAAGTTTCCTGTGTCGTGCTTGGCTGGGTTCATGTGGTGTGACTGTCATCCATTTTAGGCTATCAAGTGGGGGGAATGCGAGGGCGAGTAATATCACGCTCTTGCAGGAGGAGGTGTTCGAGAATAAAAACATCGGCTGAGAGCAAGGGAGGAGGAGGATTCGGGAGAGAGATTGTTTTCCTGACTTCAGTTCTTGCGCCAACTGACAGAGCCATACCTTGTGGGAGCTTTTGTTTAAAAAAAAAAAAATAAAACTGATGTAAAAAGGCCTAAAATTGAAGACCCAACTGCTTAAAATACAACAAATCCATAATTTCTGATATTTAAAATTCTGTTGTTTTTTGAGCAATGCTTAATAATCCGTGATATTATTTATGCATGCAGGTGATCAGTTAGTATTTGAAACCATGGCAGTTTTGACTTCAGTCCATTTTCATTTTAGACTTTTTGAACCTGGCTAGGACCATGATACCTCAGGCAGGAACACTAGGGAGAACTTGATCTTATAAACAGTTTTATACAAAGTTTCAAACGGAATGAATTTACTTCTTCTAAGATAAACAAGGTATTCTGATGCAGCCAAAGCTCTGCAAGTTGAAAGCATTCAAATATGTGGTCACAAACATTATCATAAGTCAGTCATAAACAGAGCAAACAAACACAATGGTAGACATTTTGTGCCTCTTGGTCTTCAGGGATGCAAAATGGCAAAAATGCTCCCTCTTCCAGCCTCATCAGCGTAGTGTAGCATTTACAGCAGCTGCCTGAAATGTGCTGGAATATCCCTGCTATAGCAGGTTCCGCTGAGAAGGGTAAGATACTTCTGATTATGCTAGGCTAATGAGCTATGTATTAAAAAAAAAAAAAGACTTGATCAACAACCACCAAACAAGATAGACTCCCAGACTTTGCCGCTGTAACAACTGTAACTACAATCTCAATGAAAAGTGCAGTGTTATGTTCCAAAATACATACGCTATACGTGTGAAATCTTGACATGTAGCATAACACCTGCAGTAAGTTGGAACCAAAGAGTAATGTAACCCAACCGTCAGCCGTGAATATACTAGAGGTTTAATGCTTTTGGATTTGAGTCCTACCTTAAACAATCAGATGCAGAGTCAATAGGACAAACAGATGAATAGATAAAAACAGTTTGTACATAAATAGCTACACAATTTAGGCATTTGCTTTATATCTAACTCAAATGATACAAAAGCGCGTAAAAGGCCTTTTTATGGGATAACCACTGTGGTAGCAACTTTAATCTCTAGTCCTTTTGTCATTTAGCAGGTTCTCCTCTTTCCCTTCTGGCTCAAAGACTCAACCAGACAATTCTCTCAATACTCAGCTGGTTTGCTTGTAAGTCACAGGTTACAATTGGTCTTTTCGGACTACAGCACTTTTAGTAGCGATTCGCCAGACTTCAGTTTTTCTTTTGCAGCAGAATACAATTACTTTTTGTTTCCATACTGGAGAAAAGAAACTTGGCACCTTTTCTGTTAAAAATATTTACAGAGTGGTCTTGGCTAGAAAAATAAAACATGTTTTCATGCTGAACGTCTGTTGTCCAAAAATATAACTTAAAGGACCAGTGTGTTGGAATTAGGGGGACTTACTGGCAGAAATTGAATATAACATTGAAGATAGTGTTTCTATTCGTGTATGATTGCCAGAAAACTAGTGTTACGCCGATCGATCGGCCACCAATAAATATCGGGCGATTTCTGTGAAAAAGGATGTGATGGCGTATGCCGATCACTGCCTTTCATTGCTGATCACAAAAACTGATCACCGAGAATGAACTGTGTAACATGTTGAGGCCACGTATGTGTTATCAATGGCTGATCGCGTAATGTATATTTCTCATGAAAGACATTCCCTGATCCAGGATCAGAGAATTTGTGGGATATCTGACCTCCGTGGCGCCAGGAGGCGCCGCCACCACAGACCACAATGCTCACCAAGACTACCCGAGAAATGAAAATTACGTTTTACACTGATTGGGTGGACACTTTAAATGATACATGCACATACTCGGGTAGACTCTTGGGAAATTGGAATTGAGATTCATGTTTGAAGATACATTTACGTTGGTTGTTGCATGCAGTTACTCGTTGGATGTAATCTAAGTGGCTGTTGGGTGATTAATAAAATCTGACAAAAAAATTCTGCTAGATTGAATATAATTATTATCTTAATTATGGAGTTATGAAGAATGTAAAAATATAAAAAACAGCAAAAAGTAGCACTGTTGCTGCTATTGAGGCCAGAGAGGTCCTTTGATGGAGTCGTGGAAAATTACTTTAGTTCCTCAGGTGAAGTCAGCGATGTGGGAGAAGACGAGTAGAGAGGTTGTTGATATTTGAAGTGTAAACGAATACAGACCCGCCCCTCCCTTCACACTCCGCCCCAGGGTCCAACCCAAAGTTCATGGACGCGCATTGTCATGTAAACAGCCGTTCGTGTCCACGAACAGACTACAGTCAGGAATGAATTTAAAAATCGTTCTGTCTAATTACAAGCTGAAAAAGTGGAAACTGGATTCGGAATTTTTCCTGGTACAAGTTACCGATTCGCGAGCTCCTCAGATGCAACACTAAGACCGTTTGCGTGTTTCTCCTATGAGCTCAATTGTAACTTGATGTTAGAATGGTTTCGTTTTGGAAGAAACGGTTATCAGGAGCTTATAGCAAAATTTCTTCCAGAACAGCGGGCATATAACAGTACAGCTACAACGGCATGCAAGTAAAGCGAGACAGTACAAGCAAAACAATAAGCTTTGATTGCGCATTTCCCCGTCGATTCCTTAAATAAGATATCAGACATTCATAAGAACTCGTAGCCACAAGTTCAGTTTACAAAGCTAAGGTTAGCTGACCCATCAGACAACTGTACCCACAACTCGACTGCTATTATCAATGGATAACATCACAACAACGGTACATTTTGGCATGAGTGACTGAATTTTCTTTTTTGGGTGAATTTCCCTTTTTATATTTTCAATCTGTTAAAGATTGTGTTACTGAAAGCAGGTAAATTTAAGTGTTTTTCTGTTGTCCTTTTGACTGAATTGTTGCTGCATTGTGCCTGCAAGGTTTTTGTATTTTCTCTCTTGAAGAAGTAAGTAAATCCATGTTTTTTTATAAATTAAGATTATTTTATGGTTCCTTTTTTCTGAATCATGTAGCCAGTAGCACTCATCATAACTAAATAAAAAAATTCACAGCCAATCTATGTGATTGGTATTGGTGATCGGCAGTGATCGGCACTCATGGCTGATCGGTATCGGTGAACGGCAGCATAAAACCTGATCGGGGCATCCCTCCTGAAAATGTATTTTTTTGCGTTTTCCTACTCTTAAAATGAAGTCTTTGTAGCTACTGAGGGGGAGGGTTCTCTGGCATAGAGCCAGCGATGTTGCATGCCATGTTTTTACAGTTGCTTAGAATGGACTGAACAAATTCTTGCTGTAGAGAACGCTTTTGCATTGTTTGCAAGTTTTGCAGCAACTGTAGGATTTCCTGAGGTGCTTTAGCATTTTACGGCTGATTAGCATTTTGGCCTCACCAATTCTCGCACTGGAACAACAGCTGCATATTAATTGAAAAATGCTGGGGCATATTGATTTACTATAGATTTTCTTAGATATGATTGAGTGAACTGACTTTTCCCAACATTTCTAAAATATCTGACAATGCTGCCAACCAAGAATTATGAATACAGTGACGCGTGGTCACTCAGATCGGGAGGTAAAAATCTTTTTTGTGCTATCCCACCATTTTTTGATTCCTGTCATACATCTCACCACCATATTCAACTGGTATACCCAATGCACCAGCAGACAGAAGTGAAAAGTAAATAGAGGAGACTCCATTGTTTAACATTTTCAATTCTTTTTTTTGTTGCTTTTTTCTCCTTTCATATAAGATCAAACTGTATCCCACCTGAGAAGGAAGAAAAAGCTTAATTGGCCCTTAAGCTACTTTATCAATGTTGAAATACATAAAAAAAAATTGACTTGAAAGAGGAGAGGTTTCACAAAATTAGCGCGGGAAACTCAGTAAGTTCTCCTTCCAGCTTCATTGTATAATATGGCCTAAGGAGTACACCATTAGTATGTGTTCACATCCCATTAGGTGAATTACCCCTTGAAGTTGATAAATTGGTTTGCGGTAAAGTCCGAATTCATTTGTGTAATGATGTCGTTCCAAGTTTATTTCCACATCGAACACATGTTGGTAATTAGCAGGTATTGGCTTAGCAAGACTTGGCCATGTTGCCTCATCCCCTGAACCATGTAGTCAGAATGTGATCTTTTGCTGCTCATAATGAGCACTCTGTAGTCCTTGCATTAGGCTTATTATCAATCACCAAGCGCTTTTTCGGAGATGTGAAGGCAGAGCAAGAATTTTTCCTTAACTTGGGCTCAGCGTACCTGCAAGACGGTGCCTCATTCACTACAAACTACTGTGTTCTACACTGTAATCTGAACTACTGCCATAAAATGTGCTTAGCAAGTTAATTAGTATTCGATGTGTAAATGTGCACATCCATATACAGTATGTGTATGCTCATGCAAGCCCATGTTTGACCGTGTGCACTACAGTATTTGCATCTACGGCTAGATGCATCTGCGTGTATGCGTGTGCGTGCATGAATGCCTGATGGTATGTGGTAGATGTGTGAGAGTACATTATCTCGGCTCTCCGCTCTGTGACTCCTGTGAGTATGATAGATGAACCCACAGATTAGCGTACTGGTGGAGCGGGTGGCAGTACGCAGTGCACATTGCCGCTTTTAAATCCGTCCTCATGCATCACAGCTTGAAACCCGAGGGCTCGAGCAGCCTTCTCTGTCCTGCCGCAGTACAGAGCAGCAGCACGCCTGCGTGTTTAATCTCGACAGCGCAGGAGCGCAAAACAGCGCTTCATCATTCCCCTGTATGGAGGTGAAGCGGCTGCTCATTTCCAGGGAGACGTGACTGGAGTTATATAAGTTGCCCTTTACTCTGCGTACGCTGCGTATGAAGGGGTCTAACTTTTGCAATTCATCCTCTCTGCCTTTCGCGATTTTTCTATCTCTCTCATTCACGCACACACACACACACACTCACGCACACACACACACACACACACACACACAAACACACACCCACACATCCTTATACTCACATCTTTGAGAGGATATTACATTGACATCCATTCATTCCCTTACCCTAACCTTAACCTATCCCAAATTCTAACCTTACCCCTAACCTTCACTGAACCTTCACATTTGAAAATGTCATCACTTCCCAATAATGTCCCCACTCTGTAGTAAAAAAACATTTTTTGGTTCTCTTTTTCTAGCTTTGACAAGAACAAGCGCACACACGCGCACTCACTCACACTCATACTCACGCGTCCTTGGAACCAATACAGTCTGTTGATTAATGGTTCAGTGATCACAGTAAAACCTCTACTTTCGTCTCCTCTCTCAGTCTGTCCATCTTTGCCTTTCCCCTCGTCTCTCTCTTTCTCTCTCTCTGTTTTACCTTCTCTCCTTCTCTCTCCTGTCTCACCCTCCATCGCTCTTTCCCCCTCTTGCGCCTGTCCTCGTACATCCCTCTTCCCCCCAACTCACGCACACACACACACGCACACACACACAAGTGCACGCACACGCACATATGGAACAACTAGAGTGCAGTGAAAGCACGTTTTGGAAATGCCCGTTCCCCTCGTGTTCCACCTCCATGCGCATCCATGTTGATGTCCCCGAGGTCGCTGGGTAATTCCATGGCTTGGCGCACAGCTGAAGCAGCTGGTCCCAACTCCATTACCGCGGAACAAAGGAGACAGGATCAATATGCCCATCCTGTCGGATGTAATCTCTGAGGTTTTGCAGGTGGAGTGAAACAGGAAACTCGTCCTACACTCCGTCCCCGCGCTCACCTGCCTAACGCGTCCTATGAACTGTCCTTCATAAGCTCTTTCATACAAGCTCAGCAGTTAATAGCACCCTCACGTGCACTAGAGAGACATTCATCAACATTTTTCTCTATTTTGCCACCGATGTCGCAAGTAACATTAGCGAGACACGGACCATCTGCTAAGTGATTGAAATCAAATACAGTATATTAAAATGTCGGCATTTGGCAGACACTTTTAGCCAAGGACGCTGGCAAGTGCTGCACTTAACATGCTAAACAAGCTCTATTAGACCTGGAAACAAAGACGGCATCAAATCAGTGCTGCGGCTGAGATTCTTTCCGGCAGACTTGAATCTATTTACCATTTGCAAATGTTTTCTATTGCCCTCTTGGGTTGCCAAATTGTTTTTAATTGGGGCCAGGAAGCCCACAAGTGCATAAATAATCCCCTTGAGGACAGTAGTACTGCTCATTTCTATTCTTCTGCACTGGGGAACCCTGCCATTGTAATCTCTGGCCTGTTGGTGACATTTCCTTACTATCAGGTAGAGGAGAAGGGCTGCAGTTCTGTGAAATTGAGGCCCGGTAACAGTGTACTGAGCCCTGCACTCTTGGTTGGCTGAGCCCCAAAATGCTCCCAAATTGGCTTCTCTATTGGGTAGGGTACGCATGTAACCATTACACTTCCATTGGCAAAAGTTGGGGATGGTACTCAAAGAAACCAAGCCTGGTGTGCTGCTTTTTTGTAACACCTCTGTCACGCTCAAAGCAAACTGCACAATGCCAGTTAGGTTGAGCTTGAAGTACCTCTGATTGGTCAGACAGAATCTTCACTGAATTGTTACTTTTGGTTCCAAAGGATGCATTTCATCTTGACATTTTTAAACTATTCACAATAAAATTCAGAGGTTTTTCTTTGGTTCTAAAAAAAAAACTTAAAAAGATTTCCACCGAACAAGGAGCAGACTTTCCTGTGCATTAAGGGAGACGACAAAATTTTATAGCAGCTTGATGGAGCAGTGAAGAATGACTTTTTCTCACCATCTTCATCACAGTGACCCTCAGGTAGCCCCGCCCACATTTAGCAGTACAGTTATCAGTGGAAATGCGTCACAGCTCCTGGATTAGGTATAGGATAGGTAGTGTAAGCAAACTGCATTGAACCGCATCATCGGTAAGTGGAAAGTGCTGCATGTGCTCATAGAGAAGAGGCAAAGGAATATTTAGAAACAATGTTTGAACAGGGAATATTTTGGTTCCCCTGTGGAAATGATTGAAATAACCTTTTCTCTGAGGGTGACATAAATAGTATCTTGGGTTGCTGACATAGCCAGACTTTGTTCTGGCCTCAGTCCTTCGCCTCATTCACAGTCATATAGGTGCAGCTAAAAACCGGAATCAAATCAGTCTCATGGTTTCCAGCCATAGTTACCGGATCACAGCAGTCTTCTGCGGAAAGACCCGCTGCAGTGATTTCTGTTTGAGTGGCACCTGTAATCATTTGGACGGTTACATGCATATGAGAGGGGCTTTGATTCCCACTCATGGGTCACGTATTTATGTGTTGATATGAGCACATGACTGCTGACAATCTTTACTTTATACTCAGTTTGAGCGTTTTCATAACCAGTGTACAGGAGTGCAGGGCATGAAAAGCTAGCATCGTGTCACTGCCAGAATGCCAGCTGCCACTGTAAATACGCAATATCATTTCTGCATGGCATTAGCCATAGCACTGTATATATGTATTTCTACCAACACATGACAGCTCCTGGAGCAGATCACAGCATGTTGCTTTCTTCATGGATTATGTTCCTAAAATGATTCCCTGCTTATGGTAAAGCTGAATTACACATCCATTCATGAGCATAGGTGTTAATGTCATTTGTATTAATATGACAGCTGAAACCACATCACAAATTAAAAAAGGACTGCTGTTTTTGTCATCTGTGCTGTGTTGCTCAGTTTAGCTATGGTGCTGAATTATGCCTTAATCTTGAAAATGAGAAGCCTCAGTTGTCTTTAAAGTAGAGACAGCAGGAAGTAGAACAATCATAAAATATTATGTAACCCACTCTAGGTACGCCTATGATGTAAAGCCCAGTAATTACAAGGCGTTCATGAGTTTTGGAATGTGCTGGAAATTTGGTGGTTCTTTTCTCAGTCGAAATGTGCAAAAATGTTGATTTTTCCAAAAACCTTCTTAAGGAAATGACTTTCAAAGGAAAAAAAGATTTAATCTTGGTATATCTTATAAGGAGTCAATTGAGTGCACACCCTCAGGGGAAATGTTTCTGAAATCCGGTGATCTCATAGAAGTATGTCATATTTCTCTTTCAGGAAAAATGATCTGCTGTCTGGGGGCTTTAACACTGCACACATATGCCGGAGGCTACCATGAACAGCCAAAAAAGGTTCTTCCATAGAGTTGAGCCAAAGAACTCATTTTCTTGATGGCATTACCCATATATTGCAAGACAAGCAGTTTTGTGCACTCAGTTGCACTTCTACTTTAAATGCAGCAATGAGATTTGTCTTCATCAAGCTGCACCTCAGTCATAATAAAAACAAATAAGGTGGTCGCAGCTTTGTGTCCAGATGAGGAAATACTACCAAACTGGAAAGGAAGACAGAATAGTTTATGCCAGGAAACCATAAGTATGATAAATTTACTATAGAACAAAGCTGAAGCAAGATTTAGTGGGCAAACGTGGTCACACCACTATGGTAGCAATGGGAATGAAAGGTGATCTCAATCAAGCACAATTTTCCTCCATAGAATTTCAAAGAAGTGAAAATGGGGAGTCCGTTCTCTTGGTAAAAGCAGTGGAATACATAAGTGTATGGTTCAAAAAGTCCATCGTAGGACTTCATTTGCCTAGATTTGTTTGTTAGAACAATTCTTCTGTCAATGGTCGGACTGATCTGCTGTGTGAGTAAACACGTGAAAGTGAAACGCAGTGGGACTTCTAAATTCTGACCCCATGGATCTTGCACCTCTTGGGATAGAGGGTGTATCAAAGATGGTGTGTTTGAAAAGAAGGTCATGGGTGGTTGTGAAACTAATGGAAATTGTCATGGCATACAGAGTGGCCAGCATTGTATTCAGCATGTTTATATGTGGCTTTATGTACAACCCCATTTCCAAAATAGTTGGCACGAAGTGCAAATTGTGAATAAAATTAAAATGCAATGACTTTCAGATCGCATGAGCCAATATGTTACATTTTTATCCACAAAATGAGCTAATTTAAAATTTTCTGGCTGGAACAGGTCTCAAAAAAGTTGGGACAAAGGCAAAAAAGGGCTGGAAAAGCAATTAATATATATGAGAATCTTCTGAGAGAACATTAAGCAAGTTATTAAGTTTACTGGCATCAGGTGTATAACATGATTGGCAATAAAAGGGATCTCTTAGAGAGGCTGAGTCTCTCAGAAGTAAAGATGGCCAGAGGCTCTCCAACCTGTGAAGGCTTGCGTAAAAAAAATTATGGAATATATTATAAACAATGTTCCTCAAAGTCATATGGCAAAGGCTTTGAATGTCTCATCATCGACTGTGCATAACGTCATCAAAAGATTCAGAGAAACTGGGAAAAAAATTTTTGCGTCAGGGACAAGGCAGAAGACCTTTCCTGGATGCACGTGATCTTCTCGCCCTCAGGCGCCACTGCATCACTCACCGGCATGATTCTGTCATTGACATTACTAATTGGGCCCAGGAATACTTCAAGAAACCACTGTGTAAACACAGTCCGCCGTGCCATCCACAGATGCCAACTAAAACTGTATCATACAAAAAGGAAGCCATTGCTGAGCATGACCCAGAAGCGCCGCCATGTTCTGTGGGCCAAGGCTCATTTAAAATGGACTGTAGCAAAGTGACAAAGTGTCCTACGGTCAGACAAGTCCAAAGTTCACATTCTTGTTGGAAATCATGGGCATTGTGATTCGTGTCCTCCGGGCTAAAGAGGAAAAAGACCACCCCTCCTTTTTTCCAACGTTCAGTTCAAAAGCCACCATTTCTGATGGTATGGGGATGCATTAGTGCATATGGTGTGGGACACTTGCATCTTTTAAAAAGACCCATGAATCCTGAAAGGTATGTAAAGGTTTTAGAGCAACAAATGCTCCCCTCCTGACGACATCAATTCCAGGGAAAGGCTTGTGTATTTCAGCAGGACAATGCAAAACCACATATGACAGCTATTACAACAGCATGGCTTTGTTGTAGAGGATTCTGTGTGCTGATCTGGCCTGTTTGCAGTCCTGATCTTTTGAGAGCATTTGGCGCATAATTTAGCGAAAAGTTTGTCAAAGGAGACCCAAAACTCTCCAGCAGCTGGAAGCCTGTATTAAACAAGAGTGGGATCAAATTCCAGAGGCCAAACTCAAGAAACTTGTCTCCTCAATGCCTAGATGCCTCCACTCTGTGTTAAAAAGAAGAGGGGATGCTACACCATGGTAAACCGGCCCCTGTCCCAACTTTTTTGAGACGTTTAGCTGCCATTAATTTTGAAATGACCTCATTTTGTGGAAAAAATTGTAAGATTTCTCAGTTTCAACATTTGCTATGTTATCTCTGTTCTATTGTGAATAAAATACTGGCTTGTGTGATTTGAAAGTCATTGTGTTTTGATTTTATTCACAATGGGGTCTATTCTCCCATGCGCGTAAGTCGAAAAAAGCGCGTTGCTACGCGCTTTTCAGCCTAAGCGTATTCTCCCCTCGACTTAAGTCTGTGCATTACGCGCCCCGAAGGCAGTTACACGCTTGGGGCGGAGCAAGGCCAAAATCGGGGCGTTTCCGGGCGTTTCTCATGCAAATAACACTTACGCGTATTCTCCCCCTGGCTTACGCGCTTTTTCTGTTAAGCGCTTTTTTTTTTTTTTTTTTTTTTTTTTTTTTTTTTTTTTTTTAAATTTGGCATCTCCAATCCCACCCGAATTTGGAATGCCCAATTGGGGAACTATGTACAAGGCTTGCTCGTATGCGACCCCTTGCTGCCAACTCAGGATAGTGAAGACAGTTCACGGCTCTCCTCCGAAGCACGTGCCTGTCAGCCACTGATTCTTATACACTCGCTGGTTGAATCTTCGCAAGTTCAGAGCGAGGGCGGAGGATACCCGGACATGAACCAAGCCGGAGTCTTCCTGACGAGCGCCCGTCTGGCCAACAGGAGGCGCTGGAGCAACGAACAAAGCTGATATCGAATACCCATATCCGGCAGTCCCTTCCCAATTTGTAACCCTGTAGCGCGATAGCCAATTGTGCGCTACTCTGAAAAAGCTGCCGACCCCTGCCGGTGGATACGCCGAGGCTAGAACCCGCGACGTGGTGATCACCTCTGCACTGCAGCGCAGTGCCTTAACCGTGTGAGCCACCCAGCAGCCCCTGTTAAGCGCTTTTGAGGGCTGCATTAAGGTCAAGCGCCAACATAAGGCGAAATGTAATATTGCGTTTGATGTCGGTTATAGGCCGAACTTTAACATTCATTTTATTTTATTTAACATTGTGAAGGTTGAGACATTCACTATTCGATTGTTCATCCTTATTTCTAAATTACATTTCTCATAACCATAATAAATTATCAAACGAAATAATCATATGATATTATGCAACAGCCTGTTCTCCAATTAGTTCAATTACAAATGCATTACAAATAATTGCAAACATACCGGTGGTCAACAAGGTCACAACTGCGCTGTCGGTCCTGGCATCTGGGTCGTTTCAGAGAGTGGCTGGTGATGTTATGCACATATCACAGGCGTCTGTGTCAAGGTGTCTGACACGGTTGATGCTATACTGGACCTCGTCAGCCACTTTAAAATTCCCCGAAACACCAGCTGAAAGACGGAATGTTAAGGGGGTTCTACCGGGTCGCCAGGTTCCCCAGTGTTGTGGGAGCCATTGATTGTACTCACGTTGCAATCAGAACCCCTTCCACTAATAAGAATATGTAGGCCTACAGAGACCGTAGACGTCGGCACAGCATTAAGATATGTTTCCATTTATACGGCTGAAGCCAGGCGCCGGTGCAGACATGGGTACGTCAAAAATCGCATATCATTGTCTTTATATGAAGTGTTTCCAGCTACGCGATTTTCATCTGGCTCCTGGAGCGGAGCCGCATGCGTATTTTACTGATCTGATCGATTCCAGCTCCAGCGCACACGAATCACACAGGGAATTCCCTCTAGTTCAAAGAGGTTTCTCCATTTTATTTTGTTAACAAACGGAGACCTTTGAAGCAATGTGAAGTATTTATTGCCCTCTTCAGAGCAGAGCCGAGGTTTCTGTAGTAATTTACATGTATTTATCATTGTCTGTGAATCAAAAGCATACTGCCGCTTCTTTCCTCTCTTCCACGGAACAAACAGGCTATTGTAGGAGGGGCACATTTTCAGTGCTCTGATTACGCTGGTTGAGAAGTGCTAAATTCTTTATTTATTATTTCATTATCGCGGCAACTTGTTTGTTTGCATAGCTTTAATGCCATGGTGGCTAGAGTAAGAAATTAAGAAGAGATGCCTGCATTACTTCTTGTAATTGGCACAGACATAGCCTACATAGGCCTACTATTACAGCGGCATATCGTCGGCCTGCTGATAAAACCTTGTATCATCAAAATGATAAACTTCACAGGAATATATATAATATATAATTTGTAATTAAAAAGTATCAATAAAATGATATACATATAATTAAAATAAAAAAAAAAATGTTTAATTCTGCATGTAAGAATAGTGGACATATGAGTTTTTGTTTCTTATCAGTTTGGAGATACGAGGTTTTATCAGCAGGCCCACGATATTCAATGGGTTTGCATTTCCCATGGACCACAACTGCATTTTCATGGTTAATCAGAAAATCCTTCTTCCTATTTTTCCTGATAGCCATAATCAATGAGCTTTGTACAGACTCTGCCTCTCTTTTGGATTAGTCACACCTCTTCCATAAGGCCGCCTACATTCTGAAGTTAAGCGCTGTAGGTGTGAACAAAGCGCGTAGGGGAGAATACGCGAAACTCAAAAGCGCTTAAGTTGAATCGCGAAAAAAGGACTTACGCGCTAATGGGAGAATAGACCCCAATGTGCACTTTGTCCCAACTATTTCGTAAGTACCTGACACTCTTGAGCCAATGTCACGGTCCAGTATGCATTCGCCATATCAAGACCTGTAAACCAAGAATGTTCAGGTTTAAAAGAATTCATTTAGATTTACAGATCTGCCACAGGGGATGTAAGCTTATTGGTACTTTCGGATGCGTAGCGTCCTCTGTTAGCTTCTATCTTCCTTTTTTACAGGCTTAAGTGAACAATCAGATATACAGCATGCTGCTCTAGTTCTTTGATAATGGGTCTGATGCCATCAATTACATCCCTGCTAAATGGATATTGCCTTGTGCATGGGGTACGTTTCAGTCCAGAACTTTATCAAGTCTCAAATTCAGTTTCAACAAAAGCCCTTATCTTTGGAAATTTGAAATATGTATTTTAGTTGGACAAATAAACATTTCAGATGCTTTCTCAGAAGAAATGGATGCCTTGTGGAGCAGATTTATGAAGAAAACTACCATCCAGACTGTTACCAGCATCTAGCCATGCTCCGTCATAATATGAGATTGTGTCAGTACCCTTGGCAAGAGGCAACTGCTCGGCTGTGAGGGCAATATCAATGTTGTGGACTTCACTGCGATTTTGAAGCAACGTATGGTGCCTTTGAGAGAACATTTTATTCTGGATACCCATGCACATTTCAAGGAGACAATGCAAAACCACATTCTGAATGTTTTTTTTTTTTATCTGATTATGTGCTTTTAATTATTCATCATATGTTGTTTGTACATACTGTATGTTATTTGCGTAATCTAATTATGGATAATTTATGTTTGTAAATTTCTTGTTCTAAGTTATGCTTTAATTGTGTATTCTTATGGTTACATGTACTGATTGGACCCCAGGAAGAATATTTGATGTATCTTACATCAGCTAATGGGGATCCAGATAAAATAAAAATGAAATGCACTGGAAAGGCATGGCTGCTTAAGAGGACTATATGGTCACTAGACTGGCCTACCTGTGGTCCAAACTTGTCCCCCATAGAGTAAGCCAAGCACATTTTGAGATGCAAAATGTAGCAATGAAGACTCCTCACTGTTAATGTTAGTATGGAACAAAACCTGAAACATTTACTCACTTGGTTTCATTGGTCTGGAGATGTTTCTAAAGTGACCAAAAATTGAATGGTCACCTTAGCAAGTGGTAAATACCTTACCATCACAAATCTTTTAAAATCAAAATTGGATTGTGTTAATTAATGTGATGAAGCATCAAATGTGCTATTGAATTGTTTTAAATATAATAAAGGTCACAGATAATTTATGAATCACTGCTGGGGTTAGGGCTGTAATTTAACATGCGTCCCAACTTTTTATTTTTTAGGTATGTTACTCTAACCTCCTAGCAGTCAAAACTACTTGAAACTTTCCATTGTCATCTCTGCTATCTGGTTTTCTTTCCTAATTTCTGGTAGCAATGCTTACATGAATTTTATTTTGAGCTGGCCGCTTTTGCTCTCTCGAATGTTTTGAGCATCAAATCCTTAATGCCATAAATGTCTCTAAAAACTGTTCAAAAATCATCCATTGCTTCATCAGTTTTCTGTCAGCATTCAGGTACCTTCCCCCAGTTAGTTGTGGTATGAGCAACACTAGAGATAAAATCTCTAATTTCATCCCATGTTCAATCAATGTCCTGCCTGACCACTCTGAAGGCGGCCTCAACAGACACACTCAGGTTATTGACTTCAGTTGGGCTGAGCACAGTGGTCAGCAATTGGACACCATCACGGGGACGTAAGCAGTAAATATTTTGTAACCGGTTAATCTTAGTCCATGTTTCCATTCCACAGCTGGTGCTGTAAATTTTGAAACCATTTGTCAATATTTCCAGGTTAGGTTGGCTCACGGTTGTAAAAATACAGATCACCTTTCTTCAGTTTTATAGCCGCTGCTCCTACTTTGCCATTGTTGGAAGAATCAGAGTCATCAATCTCACTGTCACTCCACCTAACATCATAGAGTTGGGCACTTGACATTGTTTGAAACGACTACTTTTGATCAAACTAAGCATTTTCCTCCAGCTCTTTTAAGGGACAGAGAGACTGATTGGTGACAGGGGCTACAAGGATGATAAACAGGCGGAGCTGAGGGTCACGTTAGGGCTGTGGCCACTTGGCTATCAGGGGCTGACAAAAATACACTTTCTAATTCTCTCACCCTCACTTTTAGTGCCATCGCAAAATTGTGTCCTTTTAGCTTTCACACCTTGCAAGTCGTCAGTCAGTGCCCAAACCATCTCTGAAAGTCAAAAAAGTGTTCAGCTTCAGATTTAGCATTGAATGTAACTCATCCCTCCTTTGTGTATGACTCATGATTAACTAATCTAACGGAACTTCCTGGGTCACACTTACTCCTCGCAATAAGGTAACCAATAATTAGCATAAGTAATGCTGAACTAATGCATGACTCATGATGATTTAATGCATGAGTTCATGTAGGTATGTCATGAATTCCTGTTGCTCATCATGAATAAATGATGAACTCTGAAGTTTTGTGATTAGTTCCCACTTAATAAATAATAAGTTAAAGCGTGCCAATTTACAGTTACTTCATATAGGAATTATTTTTGTGAAAAAAAATTGTTGGACTCCTCTTACATGAAAGCTAATTTCAGGATAACTAAACCCTGGTAAGTGTGGTTAATTCATACTGTATGTTTTGTGGAATCCGATTACCTCAAAAGAAAATTTTGTATGCCAACTTTATGATCTCGTATCCACAGCACTTAAAAAACACGTAAAAAGCTACTTCACCTTATTTTCTTTAAAGGAAAAGGAAACCCTCTTTAAGCTTTTGCCAAATAAAAGTACACTGCCCCGACTATTAAAATATGTTCCTGGGTATTTTTTAACCCTCTCCAGCCCAATTTATTATTTTGAGATATGAAAAATCTTTCATTCATGGAGACTAATTCTCATACACTAGTGGCTGCAGGTGGAAGTAACGGTGTATTTTTGCAATACTGAGCTGGAAGGGTAACTTTATCAAACCATTTCCCATCTGGCCTTTATATTTTATAATCAGTCATCTATTGATTTATTGTTGCAAATTTGCAACATGAGCCTGGAGAGGGTTAAAAATGGTTTTGGTGACTAAATGAGCTTGAGAAGATCAGATTTTGACGTTGTTAGCGGTGCGCCATGTTTGTTGAAATTGGGGTAGCTTACTGCTTCACCCAGACACCTGAACTCTTGAGTGCGCTGAAGCCATAAATTAAATTAAACCAGCGGCAAGAACTGAAAATTTGCTGGGGCACAGGACACCCCTTTGAAATAGTTATTTGTCCTGACTTGTTCTCAATCATTTTCAAAATTATCAATATGTTCACTTCAAGAACACTCCACACTATCAGGTGTTGTTAATTCATGCTGCTGAAGACAATCTTTCAAGTGGACACATAAGTTAGTGCATTTAAATTAGCGTCATTCAAAATTATATACGTGTCAACTTTTACGCATGTGGCTTGAGTCTCACGCTTTTAAGTGGCATATCACATTCTCCTGCAGTCATCAGCAATCCCACAATTTTATTTTGGAAAACAAAATTAAATTCAATTTCCGCGGATCAGTCATTATTCAATCAAAGCGTATTGAAGTCCTTGTGCGCGTAAGTTTTTCAGTTTTATGTATGTTTTGGTAGATTTCTCTTCCAGTTACATGGAAACCTATTATGACCAAATAATTCTCAGGCTCCTCTTTTCTCAGCTATGAAATTGCATAAGGATTTTTCAAATAGTCTTTTATTTCATTTAAATAATTTAAACTATATTGAAGCGCAAGTTAAATCAACTGATGTGTGGAAAAGGTAGCGCGTAAATTTCAGAGCAGTTTGTCTTTCATAAAGCATGGGCCTAATTTCCCTACCTCTCCTCAAGGGACAATGGGCCTGTTATTCTTTTATTTAAAACAAACTATTGGGTCCTGGAGGTCACCCAGCTTGCCTGCAGCACAGAATAACCACTCTGGTTCCATGCTTAAATTTTTGTGTTTAGGACTCTGAAAAAAATGTTGCCAAATCCAACATTATTTTCTTTATAACATTATAACTCATTATCTGTTTTTCACAGCCTAGGAATATTGATAACTAAATTTAATTCAATAAGACAAATGATTGAAACAGTGGTGTCTACAAGGGCGTATCAGTTACTTGATGACTGGGGGGACAGAACGACTGAAATGGTAGAGTCTGCGAGAATACGTTTTATTTTTCTCATTTCCATTATGTTTCATTAGTCCGTATTATTGTTTGGCGGGGGGCGGGAGGCGAGGTTTCCTCCCTTGGATATCTAATCATGTATGATGGAGGCCAGAGTGTATACTAGTTTCCATTATAATAGCAGTACCTGCTAATTTCACTGATTAGCACATTTTCAAGCTGAAAGAAGGCAACTAATTGACGTAATCAGCAATTGTATTAGTTTGAATGCAAACCTGCATGCCCTACAAGGCACATGATTGGGCACCACAGGCTCAAGCAAACTGGGGCTGGCATTCAAATGGCCAGTTGTTCAGGGAGCACCCAACACAAAGATAGAATTGCCATAATTGTTTGTTACTGCTAATAATTTGCCCCATTGGCCTCTCATATCCTTTTTTTTGCAAATTATCAGAGCTCTTGCAAATCAATACCCTTGATGTACATTCTCTCAGCTCGCTAATGCACAGATTTGGTTAACTTATTTCATGCCTACAAAATTAATACATGTGCACAGTCAGCCTCCTGTATACCCAAAAGATCTGGCTATTCTGAGTCACTCATATGCGATGAAGCACCGAGGAGTTGAAAAACTGCAATGAATGAAAGCAGACCATGGCAACAACAGGCCTTCATGAGCTCTCTGACGACTCATCCAGAAGGTCACCAAAATCCGCACTAAAATCTAGAGAGCTGCTGGCCTCACTTGCCTCAATTAAGACCAGTGTTCATGATTCTACAATAAGAAATAAGAAAAAGATTGGGGAAAAATGGCATCCACGGGAGAGCTGCAAGGTGAAAACCACTGATGACCAAAGAGAGAACAAAAGCGTGTCCTTTGCAAAAAAATTTTTGATGACTTCCCAGAATTTTTTATTTTCTATTCTGTGGACTGATGATTCAAAATTGGAACTTTTTGGAAGACATGGATCCTATGACATCTGGCATAAAGCAAAAACAGAATTTCACAATAAGAACATCACACGATCAGTCGAACATGGTGCTGGTTGTTTTATTGCTTGGAGCTGCTTATGCTGCTTCAAGACCATTCCATAGTTGACAGAACCATGAATTCTGCTCTCTACCACGAATTCCTGACAGAAATTGGGGAGTCATTGATTTATTGACCACAGCTCAACCGCCATTGGTTAGGCAGCAGGAAAATGAACTTAATCATACATAAAAGACCACCCCTGAATGGCTTAAGAGAAACAAAATGTGTTTCTTATGTCTTAACTTGAATCTAATTCATGCAGCATAACCTTTACCTGTTTAAATCCAAATTTTTCCTTGCAATGTAAGTGCATTCATTTTAATGCTTTGACCTTCCTAGCACATAAACTTTATGTATTTTCTGACTTCATGAAGGTTAAGTTCAAATTAGCATTTTTTGCCCAAAGCCATCAACAACACTGTGAGAGCCTCTAGAGGCAAAAAAAAGTAGAAAAAGATGGGGAAAAAAAAATTGGTCATGAATGTGACCAGTGGGATTACATGGGTTAAACAGGCAAATCATCCTCAAAATCCGCCAATGTAGCTGAATTGAAACAATTATGCAAAAAAAGAGTGGGCGAAAATCCTTCACATTGCTGTAAAAGTCTCATTGGCAGTTATCACAAATGTTTGATTGCAGTTTTTGTTGCCAAGGGCAGCACAACCAGTTATAAGGTTTGAGGAGGGTGGGGGTGAGCGATCTTTTTTTAACATGGATGATATGGGTTTTAAATAAATCGTTTTAAATAAATCCTCACCTTTAATAAATTAAATGATCATCAAAAAATCCTACTTTATGTTTATCCAAATTGTTTGCCTTATATTAGAACTAACAGGATGATCAAAATTTATTAAATATGCCAAATAAGTAAAAATAGTTGATATTGGGAGGCGGCAAGTACTTTTTTTCCTGCAATGTACTTATGGTCAGATAATTGGGGCACAATAAAATGAATCCACACAATTGCACTAAATTAATTGAATGCACAATGACCATAAAATTGCAGTACTTTATGCATTGTGTGCAGTTTTGCAAGCACAAGCGTGCACGCCCACATCTACACACATGCACACACACCTACGCACATATGCCTACACACTAACTCATCTGCACACACGCACTGAAATAAAGCATGTATGTATATTCCTTTGTTTTAACACTCATAAAACATATTTTTATATGCAAGCTTATGCAATATTTATTTATCTCCAGGAATATAAAAGTCCTTCATTTGCGTTGGTGTGTGCTGTGTCAGGAATGAGATACTGCATACTTCCAGCGTGCTGAGTTATTCCTTGCATTGACATGCTCTGAGCCAAAAGCAATGTGGGTGTAAATATTCCACTAGGTCCAAGGTTGCTCCATGTGTCATCAGTGTTGGTAAATGCATTGAAATTTATTTAAATGTTTTGGTGTAAATCTAACCTCAGGAGGTGATTTGCAGTGAAGCCATGGCATCTCTGTTGTAGGAAACATTCGGGGAGAGTTCTGCTCTGCTTTCATTTGCAGGAAGCAGAAATGCATTAATTTAACTTTCAAGCCTGCTGAATCAAGCATGTAGATTGACGTATTGCCTCAATTGCATTGAAAAGCGGGTACCTAAGCTGTGGCACAGGAGTAGAATTTTTTTTCCCCCTAGTGAAGGAATCTCAGATAGTATAAACATCACTATGTCTCAGAGAGAGTGTATGTTTTTCATTTTACCTGCATCAAAAGATTTTATACATAAACATAAGCACAATAAATCTAAGTAGTAATCCTGGCAAAACATAAATAGTCACATTCAAAGAGAATATTTGTGTTCACAGGCATTCACAAAACTGTTAAAAAGCCAACATCAACCATGGCATACCTTTTTTATGGCTGGCAGGGTCTGTTTTTAGGGGTTCTTGTGCCTGTTGCCATGATACTGTAGAAGGGTAGCTGACATGGACTGACATTTTCATGGAGATTTTCTACCCATCGAAATAAGTCACAGAACTCACTGTACCTGCTGGTCTACATTTAAATCAACATTAAGTAGTGAGATAGGGAGTCAGTGCAAAACTTGTAGACACTGAGAATGTTGTTCTCTCTAAATCCTTTCTTCATTTTTTCCCTCTTTGTCTGAGCTTTTGTTTGTTCTGCAGGATTCATTGTCTTTTCTTGATCAAGCGCTGAGGGGGTATTGACAAAACAAGACTTTATGCGGTCCCATAAAGTTGAGGGATGGCTGGTGTTCCCTCAAACCCCTCTCTCACCCTCTTACTGTCCTGTAATCTGTGATTGTTTCAATCTTTTGTGTTAGGAATAAATTACACGTATGTTAGTCAAAGGCAAGTACATGCACTATGTACTCTGTAGCATACTACTGTATACTACTTTCTGACCGCAGTTGTAACACCTTGCACCTTCAACAGATGAAAAATTTTAAAGCTTTGCTGATACAGGCCTGTTTTATGATAAGATGAGGCTCGTTTTGGAAACTTTGACTCCCTTCAGACACTAGCCTGCGATGCTTATTGATGGTGTTTTTCTGATGAGGAGAGGATCACCCTTCCAATCCCCCACCCTCACTACTAAACAGGTCTTTGGTTGCAAACTATGACTTTACTTGTTAATTTGTTTATTTGTTAATCCTGTCTTTCCAAATGCAGCCCTCTATTTATACTCTACGTCAGACTAGCTGCACAGTCTCTTGTGTTATTATCCCCCGCCAACACGAAGTGGGAGGGGGATATAGGTTTGACCTCCGTCCGTCCGTGCGTCCGTCCGTCCGTGTGTGCGTCCATCCGTCCGTCCAAGATAAAGGGGACAGCTTTACTCAGAAACTACTACAGATACAGTAACCAAATTTGGTGTGTAGCTTCAGACCATAAAGGCCTTGATTGAGTTCGAAAATGAGAAGCGCACGATTGGCGGGGGATGTTGTAGACCATGTCGACTTGTTCCGAATGAAAATAATGCTCTAAGAGAAAGCCATGTCCTCTTAAACCTCTGGAATTGCCTGATGTCGAGGCACGTCTTAAATGTTCTTATTAATATTATCATGCAAATTCACCTGAGAAGTATCTTAAATTTTCCCACAATCAGCACACAATAAGTCTCTGCTTATTCATCTCCTCTTTCTAGATTGTCCGTGACTTGCAGCCAGAGCGAGGAGGCTGAGATGAGAGCTTCAAACACTCTCACTGTGCATGATTGATGAATTTGTCTCTTTTTTTGCCACTAAACTGAAACAAACATCACAAGGAATACCCATCACCTCGAATTCTGTCATCAAAGCTGCTTGTGAAAAATCGCCAAGAAGTTTACAGTTGCTTCAGTTTTGGGAAAGTAATTGGGAAAGTAATGACTAACAAGACTCAGCTTCAACCTGAGGAATTTGATTTGAAAGGTGATGAACAGGAAAATAAAAATCAGTTTGGAAATGGGAAGTGTAATTGCACACTCTTTGCATAAATGCGACCATCTTGCTGCTCTTGTGTGCAGCGCGAAATATTGATTTGTGAATCAATAATCATGAATTTTGTCTGACAAAATTGACCGGCTAATAGTAAAGGTTTACTTTGTGTAAAAGTTATTTCATTGTGTCTAAGTAAGCTTCAGTAGTAAATTATGTAGAAGAATGGATAGCTTAAGTTTGGGTCTATTATAGCATGTTCCCCTGTGCAGATGTCCTTGTCTCTCATCAAAATTTTATTTATTCCATATTTCTCTGCTGTGTTATCGCAAACATATTCAGATAGAAACATCAGAGAGGTGCTGCTGCATTGCGTGACTCTAGAAGGTTGAGGCTTGGATGATTTTACTGTGACAAAAGACGACAGAAGTGCATACTAGGGGTATTGAAACCACCCTGGTTCCTGAGGATCTCCCATGTTCATTTTCACTGCTTAATTTGCTACACCATGCCACAACTTAACTGCTCAAAGAGATTTCAGTTTGTTGTGAAATCCACGTATGGATGTAAAATTTTACAATTTGCAGTATTGAGTGGCTGAGTTGAAGTTGAATGGCTATCCAAAAGTCCATTTGAACTCACTGTTACCACAGCGGGTTCAAGTGAACTTTTTTGAGGTGTGTGAATTCTGCACATTTTACCGTGTAGGTCTTCTGGAACAGTTGGGTTGATCACCACTGCTCTTGAGAATGTATATTGAAATTAAAATGGGTAAAATAAATGAAAAAATAACTGGAATACTTAATGCATGAGGTGAGATCTGTCTGTAGTTTTTAAACATCGGTGGCTGAATTATAATTGTCAAGCTGTGCAATACTATTCAAAATTAGCCTCCCACTGTGATGTAATTATTATATCATATTTATCATGCACTCAATGTAACGGCAGGTGCTCTGAATCTAAATTGATCTTGAAAGACCCCTGCCTTTGAATTGATTATATCGAGGCTGGCATATTGTTGTGATTCAAACCTCTGAATGAAAATCAGGCAAGAAAATGGAAAATTGGCTTTGAGCAAATTGTCTGCCATTAACCTACTGTAATCTGAACACAAGAACCTAATGAATATAGTTTGCAAGTAGTCTCCCAGAGGCAGGTTACCATTGCCCTTTGGATGTTAATTTCCATTCACAACAGTGTGTTTAATTACCATTTGCCAATGAGCGTCCTTTTCAACCTTGCAAAATGCCACAAGGCTGCTAGGTTTAAGATAGGAGAAATAAAGAAAATGGGTGCAGAATAGATTCTTTTGTGTTGAGGTGCTTTTAGTCCTTCTTCCTGAAAGAAATATTCCTTGAGATCTTATCATAATCACAAAAGGGTAAAAAGAGTGTGTGGCTGCATTACAGCCTTTCCAAGCCAATGTTACAGTTTTTGAAAGACATTGTTGTAAACCTTTATTTACAAAAGCACATCTGATGTGCAGGGCTCCAGTACATTCAGTTTAGCTTGGGGAAAAACAAATATAAATGTGAATAAATCATGGTCGCAGTCCATTGTGTGCAGCCAGACTCTCAGAACAGGTTTTTGCAACATGCTAATTGAAATAAAAACAGAAAGCTTTTATTGTACATTGGAATTGGATAAACAAATTTGAATGTTATTCTTCTCAATCTTGCAGCAATCTTTTTTCATTCATTTCCTCTGAGTCGATGGATAAATTGCAAGTCAATCGAATGTCAGGTAGATTTTTTTCTCTGTTGCTTAACGTAGAAGTAATTTACTGAGCATAGATTCTAATAGCAAATCATAAGAATGACAAATAAGCAAACCTTAAAGGGGCTGTTTGATATCACTGAGCATATTTATATTAGAATATTCTAATTGATTTATTTTATTTAAGTTACATGACTTCCAATGGTCTGCCAGTCCTAGAATGGACATTGTTATTACAACCCAAATTCTGGAATAGTTGGGACGAAGTGTAAATTGTGAATAAAATCAAAATGCAACTGTCCCTGTCCCAACTTTTTAGAGACCTGTAGCAGCCATCAAATTTGAAATGAGCTTATTAAAAAAATTTTCAGTTTCAACATTTGCTTTCTTATCTCTGTTCTATTGTGCATAAAATACTGGCTGGTGTGATTTGAAAGTCATTGTGTTTTGATTTTATTCACAATTTACAATTTAAATAGTTGTCCCGACTATTTCAGAATTGGGGTTGTATTTGAGGTGGGGTTGTGAGCAGCAATGTCACCATGCATTATATATATATATATATACCAGAGCGTGGATGTCTCCAAGTTGTCTTATAGCTGTCTTTCTGCGTGAAGAGGGTGTTGGTGATAACCAGCTGCCTCTCAGCACACAAGGTCAGGAAAAGGGTGCCATTTGAGTTTTCCTTTCTAACTCCATGGTGATCGAGGACTTTCGACCATGCTGTACGATCTGATCCCACACGAGCGTTGAAGTTGCTAAGTAGGAACAGCTTATCAGAACGTGGCACTGACTGAATGACATGGTCTAGCTGTTCATAAAATTCTTCCTTCGCCTGGTCTGAGTATGCCATGGTTGGAGCATGGGCACTGATGAAGATAGCAAAACCGCAGTTTACTTTCAGTCGCAAGGTAGCAAGCCTGTCACTGATCCTCTGTGGGAGCTTGTCAAGGAGCTTCAGATGTTGGTTACGTATGGCAAAGCCAACTCCCGATTTTCTGGCTTCATTTGCTGGTCGACCGCTCCTAAAGAACGTATAGCCTAATCCATGTTCATCAAGTTGTGAGGTATCTGGGAGACGAGTTTCAGAGAGCGTTGCTATATCGATGCCATAACGTCTCAGTACATTTGCTACAACAGCTGTTTTGCGCTCAAGGTTGTTTGGGTTGTCCTGAAGAGTTAGGACATTCCATGCTGCAATATTGATGTTCGTCTTGCCTTTATGTCGTATGCGAATACTATTTCTTGTTCTACTGCTAAATTGGATAATCAGCTCGCCACGGTAAATGAGCAGATTGAAGTGGAATGAGCTTTTTTTTTAAGGAATCCTTTTATCTTCCCCTCCCCTTCCGGGGAAAGCAGTGCTATCCCATAGGCTGCTATGTCACTCGAGCAGGATACGAGATGGGTCGTCATTCCAAGTCGACGTCAAAGTCACCATCACTCCCGAGCCGCCTACGTGGAGATTCATGGCTAGAGGTTCCCAGCAGTATCCTCCACCTGCCTCCGTCATCATTAGTCCCTCGCCATAGGGCTTCAGAGAGAAAAACCTGCACATAGTCAAGGAGTAACGGAGTTATGCAAATACGTCTGATACTCCTCTCTCATCCTGTGGGCATCGATTACTGCAGGTGCGTTGCCGCAACATGCAGAGGATGGACAGGCGCAGCAACAAGCCAGGTTCCACTTCTTCGTGGACTGCCCTACTCGCTGGCTGCAGAAGCTATCACAGTTCATCCATCTTCACCCATTGGGGTTTCGCCGTTGACCATCCCTAGGTAACAAGGGTTTGATCGGTTTTATGGCGCCAACCAACCCCCCAGTTGTAAAATGGATACTATCAGCAACCTGTGCGCATTTTATAGACGTTAGCTGGGACTTGCTAACCCCACACACGACCTTTCCACTCTACCCGGATGCAGTTTAACGTCATACCCAGGACGTAATACAACAGCGGTCTGTCCAGGGTATATTCCTTCTCCTACTCAATTCGTGTTAAATTCAGCTCTAGCTCAGCACCCCCACCCACCAGCACCTTGACTGGGATTAAGCAATAAATGAAATTTATGTGTAAATGGATGAATGGATGGATGCATTGTTTTTTTATTATTATGAATATAGAAGGATCTGGGGAAAACATTAGAGAATTGCCATGATATCTAGTGCCACAAACTCCTTCGTTCCCAAATGCCTAATCTTACCTACCACTCTACTCCAGCTACCAGCAACACAAAATTTTGTTCAGACCCCTTGGCCTTGGTAGGTTGCATAGTTCTTCAGCCAGCAGGTACAACCAATTCAGCTGGCTGCATTTACGGGTGGAACAAATACAAGGTAGCACTTTTACAATCTGACCTTATTGAGGATGGCACTTGTATTGCTGGCGTCCTTCAGGCCTCCTGGGCCCTGCCAAAGGGATGCTGCTTATCTGTGAGAAGAGACTGCAGTCGGCAGCTCAATGCTGTAAACAGTTTCACATAGTTTTTTGCTTTTTAAACAGTTTCTAAATTTTTTTTTTTTGTCCTTGGAACTTAATTCAAAATAAAGCATTCAATAAATGCACTTCATTATTATTTTTTGGAGCAAAAGAAAACAACTTGTTTATCATAACTGAAAATCACATGCCCAAGCCTAGAGCCTGAAATATTTCTCTCTCTTACAAATGGATGAGAAAAAGAAAAATGCAAGGAAGGAATTGTTTTTTTGTTTCGTGAGGTGAATGAGGAAGGGTGGCGTTTCCTAGACAACGACATGATGAAATGCTTCAGAGATGGTTGGAAAAAATAGCAAAGGGTGAGGGAGAGTGAGAAAGAGGAAATTACCCACACAGACTTACCATATGCTCTGTTGCTATGTTGTGAAAATGCTCACTGCACAAGTGATAATGTGGGGAGACCATGGTCCGGCTGGATTTACTGTGCAGCAAGGGATCGGCTTATGTTGATCAATCCCAGCCCCCAAATCCCAACTGCAATAAACAGTGATTTTGAAACTAGAAATAAGAGGGAAAATTAAGTTGTGCTGACTATCCATCCATCCATTTTCTATACCCGCTTATTCCTCACTAGGGTCACGGGGCGAGCTGGAGCCTATCCCAGCTGACTACGGGCAAAGGCAGGGACCCACCCTGAACAGCTTGCCAATCCATCGCAGGGCGCACACACCATTCACTGACCATTCACTCTCACACTCATACCTATGGGCAATTTGGTGTCATGCTGACTATTACTTATTTATGTATTTGTTTTTGATGATATATTTTTTTGTTTCTCCATTTCAGAACACTCTAATCATACATTTGTGATCTCAAACAAAAAAGGACTATGAGTTAGTGAGAGGAATTGTTGAAGAATATATTCAATCACTGTGCATCCTTAGAATTAATCACAAACTGTTGTAATGTTGATTCTCAGAACAGATCTCACCATATTGAATCAGCTCCAGGTTGTTTTGTATTTGAAAGTGTCCTTAGAAGTGGCACTTAGCTCAACCACTGCTCGTTCGTACACATGAAACAGAATGTAGTCGGATTCATAAAGTCTATCCTCAGTTGAACTTTGTGTTCCCCACATCCGCCTTAGCATTGATACAAGCGGTTCATTCATCAACAGAAGACTTGCTTTCATTTTTTTTGTTTTTATTTTCTTGCGGTGGAGGAAAATAAATCAGACTTGATAGGCTCTTCTGCGGACACAGGATCTCATCAAGTGATAAAACAAAAGCATTTTGTGTTATTAACTCATTTCAGTGAAAACACGCTGACAAGCAGGTTGGCTACAAAAAAAGTGTAGAGCTTAATGGGCTAGAAGGTGGGGGGGAAAAAAATTGTCTTCGAATAAAAACTAGAGAAAAATAATTCAGGAATCAGATTTTTTCTTCATCTTTTTGATGTTTAACCAATCATGAACCAATCAATCCCCAAATACCTTTCCAAAGTAAAAGTTACTTTTTATTATCAGATACGGTGTACAATGGACGTGTAATACTTAAATTCTGGTGAAAAATAAATATTTTGTCGTTGAAGACCCCAATTATGTATATCCCATTACAAACGTACTCAGATTGTTGAAAGCAGGAAAAAAAAAATCATAATTCCTGAGAAAAACATTCAGATAATGATATAATCTCTAATTTTTGTTCTTTGTGTTGTATAAAAACGTGTCTCAGAAAAAAATGGCGCTCTCATCTTTTAGAGTGTGGCATAGCGCTGTTACAGATTCAAGAAATTCATGCCAATGGCGGCCCCCACCACTGCTGTAAAGGGAGCCCACTTCCATAAGCATTGGATATGCGTTCCTCTCCTTGATTACCCTCCAACAGCTCAGTCACATTTATTTGGGTTACAGAGGTTAAAATGTGCCTCATCGAAAAATGGGACAGTGATCATTAATAGATCAATAATGTGTTCATGATTTATCAGACATGAATAAATGATAGATTGGATGTCAGTATTACTTGAGCATCAAACAGACACAAACTAAAATATTAGATTGAAATTAAAAATGAAGATTGGGGGATGGGGGGGGAATGAACACAGCAGATCTTAAATGATCAGTGTGTAATTTGGCTTAGGTGCACCGATCAGCCCAAACCGTAAAACCACTCACAGATGCAGCAAATAATGTTGATTATCTCATGATAATGGCACAACCCCAGGTCTGCAGGCAGATGTTAGACGCTAAGCAAACAGTCGGTTTTCGTATTCAACGTGCTGGATGTGGGTGAAATGGAAACTGAGCGACTTTGACAAGGGCCAAATTGTTATAGCATGACGTTTGAGCATTCTGAAGTCACAAGACTTCTTTGGTACTCTTTATCAGCAGACGTGAGTGTCTACAAGTAGCGGTCCAAGGAGGGACAAACCATAAACTGGCAACAGGGTTTTGGGCGCTCAAGGCTCATTGATGCCCTAGGGCTATAAAGGCTGTCCCGTCTTGTCCTACCTGACTGAAGGGCAACTGTGGCACCAGGCGCTGAGAATTTCAAATCATAATGTGCCACAACACACTGTGCATCATACCCTGCAGTGTATTGCACTTTTTAGCATGCAGACCAGTCAAAGTGAACCCTTTCACTCTAGTCCACCTTCAATGGGCACCTGAAGTTGAGAACTGGACCTTGGAGCCATTCAAAGAGGATGCCTAGTCCAGCAAGTCCTATTTTCTTTCACATCATGTGCTTCGGCTGGGTAATTGTGCATCATTTACCTGGGAAAAGATGGCATCAGGATGCTCAGTGGGAAGAAGCAGAAGGGGGAGGGAACAGTTCTGTTGAGAAACCCTGAGTTTGGGAACTCAAGTGAAATCAGTTTTAGGGGGCTGCTTTGGCAGCACAAGGGGGACCTTCATCATACGAGGCAGGTGGTTTTAATCTTGTGGCTAATCAGTGTAGTGCCCTCTGTTTATTGGTTCAGTTCCACAGTCAAGGGATCTGGGATCAGCCGAGTTTAAACGTGTCCTCAACTCCTCTCTCTCATCAGTTGGAGAAGAAATAAGCGTTCCCCTCTTGCTCTTTAGAGCTATTTCTCATCTCCGTGATTTCGCCTAACGCCATTTCATTCCTCCAGTTATTTGGCAGTGGCTCCGGTAACCGGCAATTTAGCTTTACAACACAGATGGAGCAGAGTGGCGGGCTTTCACTGCCTCTTTGAAAAGAAATGATGTCCCTCTCTCAGAGGCAGTAAAGCAGCTGTGACAGCACACATTTATAAAGAAGTAATAACAATGTTATTTCAGTATTATAAACCCCCCTCGTCTGAGCCTCTAATGCTCTCTGACCTTGCTTTTCAGTTAGAGCTGAGAATTGGCTCTGATTGTGAAGTTTTGGTCTTTCTGGTTATTGGGTATAAAGGTGTGCATGGCTCGTAATTTTTGGCAGTGCAGAACTTACTGCATTTTAGCTGTGAATAACTGCACCATATGACATTTTTGGCATGGATGATATTGCTTCTTCTTCTTCTTTTTTCTGTCGTCATCTTCATTTTAACTGTCATAAGGGCAATTATAATGACTTGTTTAAAAGACATCAATACCTTTGTTTATGTCAGGATTCGTTGTGGTAATAACTGTGACAGAAATTCAAAAAGCTATGTACCAATGCAATGTGGTATCTGACAGGATGTTTTTCACCCCCTGCTTTTGGATTTTAAGAAATGTATACTTAATAATGCCCAAGTCAAAGTGGTTTCATGAAGTAGAAGTGCACTGAAGTCCAGCATATTTCCAAGCGAGATGGTCAATGTTCATTTTAGCATGACGGGACATATAGTTACAGTACTGTGCAAAAGTTTTAGGCACATTTAACACAATTCTGTGAGGTGAAGGTGCTTCAACAAATCGTTAAATCGGCATTGTGTGACGGGTGGTGAGTTTGGGTGACGCCAAACACAGTGGCCGGAAATAAAGGAGGACAAGCAGAAGGGAGAGCGAGAAATAAACAAGACAGGAGAGCGAGAATCACGCTTCCAACGGACCAAGATGTAGTCCGAGGCAAGGAAGCAAGGCGAGCTCGACAGGACGAACAGAAAGAGGAACACACTGAGAGATTCCCTTACTAACTAGAACTCTTCCTCAAATATTCAGCTAAACCCTAACAGCTCTCTTATTAGAGACCTTACCGGCTGAAGTGCAAAACATAGCACGAACACTCTAGCAAGGGAATTGAGGCGGAACTAGGGTTTATGTAGAATCCGGGTAACGCCCCCAATTAGTGCCAGCTGGCCCAAGAATTCGATTGAGAGCAAAACAATGTCGTCCCGGACGAGAGCAGCAAAGAAAGCTCTCAAATCCACTAAAACATGACACATTGTAGTGTTAGTCATAGTACATTGTTTGAAAACCTGGTAAAATATGCATTGAGCTGTTGAAGTGTAGCAGTGTTCTAACAGATTTCATGATTCTAATTTGGAGTCTGAAGCTTTACCAAATTAGTAACACAAAATCCATGAGAAAATCTGACCACTTCAAAGAGAAGACAACCAACATTAGATCTGGTGTCTGTCAACTGCAATGACAGCTGAAGAAACGCTCAATGCATTGCGTGAAGCATGACTGAACAGTTTTAGCTAGGTTGGCACTGAAATGCTGCGAAAAGTAGTTGAAACGATGTGCTCTTATTCTTTAAAAGTGTTTGTAATTCTATGTATTTGGAGGTTTTTTCAATTTTTACCCTCTCGTGCAACAAGGCATATTCCTCAGTGCATTCAAGACTGCACTTGTGAAGCCTAAAAAAAAAACAGAAAAGTAATTTCCAATGTTGTTTTAATGCAAACTTTAAGAGGAAAAAAAAAGCCGGTATACCTTCAACTAAGAAATTTTGTTACTTCAAACAGTAAATTGAAATTGTTTGTGTTGTTGTCTGACTAATCATTGCACTGAGACTACGCAAGTAAAAGTAATCAATGACATCAAGATACACTTAGATGCCAAAAAACCCTATATTCTTTGTATAAATTGATCTGAGTGCTGCCTCTGATTCATTTTATCACAGAATTCTTTTAAAAATTCTGAGGGATCGTATGAAGCTGCGTGGAACTGTTTTAAACTGGTTTACGTCATATATGTGTGACAGAGAGCTCTCTGTTGCAATTTAACTTCTTCAAAATCTCCAAATAAACTCAGGTTCCTGGTGTATCAATTTTAGGGCCACTTCCTTTTAATTTATTTCTCTTACCCCGTAGTGATGTCATAACTTCACACAGTTATGTTGATGACACAGAGCATTTTGCGGCTGTGTCTCCTGATGACACAGGACCAATTAATTTTTTTCTTTGAATGCATTTCAGGTATCAATGATGTCACAAAACTTTTTACAGCTCAACTGTAAAAACTGAAATTTTAGTCATTGGCCCAAAAGCCCAGAGAGATAAAAAACTTAAATTTCCTCGAACATAGCCCAAGCCCCTAAGCCAGAAACCTGGGCGTGATCTTTGATTCAGACCTGAATATTAACGTTTATGTGAGGTTTGTTACAAAATTGCTTTTTATCACCTCAAAAGTTTTACTGAGCTTTTTTTTCTTTTTTCTCTCTGAGTCATAAAGAGACTAATGCATGCTTTTATTTTGAGCATGCTGGACTTTGGTTATGCTCTCCTATTTGGTAGTGACATAAACAGTGATTGATATACAACATGTACAAAACACAATCATGAAAAAAGATGTAAGGGAGAGAACACTATGGTACGTGCTGGGCACTCCACTAAACATGTTAAGCGCAGCACTAATGGTCATTAGAGAAGGCACATTCATAACAGCCAAATTCAGTAACAAGGGCAGATACTGCACACGGCGGTAATGCAAGTAATGTGGCGGGCAAAAGTTAAAAAAAGTAGCATCAATCTAAGTGGGAAAATGGCATACTGCCTCCTTTGATCCCAAAGGCATCTAAATCAGGTTACTCCAATACAAAAAGCTTTTATTTTATTACTGAATAAACTGAAAAGTGCCAAACAAAGAGTGAAAAGTGCAAATGTTTTGGTCAAAGGCCTTCCTCAGTGTTTTCACATAGAGCAGCCCGCACACATTTGATATATGGGCCGAATCAATAACCAGGTGTGGCATGGGCGGCACGATAAATTGAATCGCAGTAACTTTAAGTGCAATAAAATAACTGCCGCCATGGGGCAAACAGAGGAGCTTGCTACTTTTCTTTTCTATGACTCATACCATATGCGGTCTTGGACAAAGGGCAATAAAACGTCAGAGGCCATTTGAAATGCCTCCAGGAAGAAAATTGTGTTTTGAAGTCAGCTAATTACCAGTGAGGTTGGACAGCTTCCATCACTTACTAAAGACATAATTGGCATCCCCTTTATCTGCCCCCTTGTACTCTGCCTTACTAACAATCAAGCTATTTATTTAGCCAATTAACTAATCAAATCCAATATGTAGCCGATAATGATTAATGACTGATAATGAGAAGCAGACAGACCTAATTTGCCTATCCTGTTATATTTGAAGAATGCCAAGAATCTGAATAATTATTTTAAAAATGTTCCTTTCAATTTGATCTGTCATTGCAGAATTTTTGTGTCACTACCACTATGTTAATATTTTAAACATCATTCAATTCTGATTTTTTGCTCAGATCAGATTGGTCTATCTTGATGGTTTACATTCATAATTACAACTGACCTGTATCTGTCTGTAATGCGAATGCATCTGCCATCCAAAATGGCAGGCATATGCTCATTGATATGTTTTTGCACCAGTCATTTGTGACACCAACAAAAAAAAAGTCATATTTGTGAGAGTGCTCATTGTATTGAAACCTGATTCAAATCAACAAAATGGATGTGCTTGAGGGGAATGTACAGATGGGATTTTACCCAAGAGGATAGCAAAGTTGAGAAGGCCAAAAATTCAGAGGGCAAGCTTTTTAGGTTTTTAACAGCTCTCATTGCATGCATACAGGCAAATCGCCGCAGTGATTCCGACCATTCTCATTCATGTCGCATGGCCATGTATCAGATTTCTATCCAATCTAGGGCTACATATGAAAGTGGCTCAATTCTGATTTGAATATTGGATAGAAGTTCGGATTTCAGTGTCCACACAGCCCTGAAAACATCAGATCTGTGCCATATTAATGCAAAAAATCAGATTTGAGCCACTTCAGACTGGTTATGTGAACAAACAGCGTGTCTGATAATTGGAGATTTCCCTGTTTTAGCAGTCTTGCAAGTTGTTCCTCTTCATTGATTGACTGGCTCGTCATTCCCTCAGCAGCAGCCGCTGACGGTCCTGTGTATATTGGTTGTGAGTTTTCTCAGTCGGGGCTGGACCATCTTACTAGTAGAGGTGACGCTAACCTTTTACTCTAAGTTCTAGTTTTTCTCCTTGATGTTTCTTCCAGTGATAAAATTATTAATGAACGAATTATTAGGTACAGCAGGTTCTCCAAGCCCTATTCCATATCTCCTCATCCCTCTCACTATATACATGCTCTAAAGGTGTAAGGCCACCCCTCCAGCCGTCCAGCTTACCGGTTTACTTAGACCCGGACTGCACTTTGCCTGTTATTCAATTATCACCTGCCCCCAGTGGCGTGCACAGACATATTGGGGGGCAGATGCTCAGTTAAAAATAAGGGCACTTCAGCGTTTCCCACAATTTCACCATGGAACGCGGACAAGGGCAGGTGCTATATCACCACCTAGAGTCTATCTGTGCACACCTATGTCTGCCCCTGTTCTTCATTTCTACTGTGCGGTAGCAGTGTTCTGTTTAAGACCAAGCTTTTCACTTAGCCATTGCAAAGTCTTGTGACCACATGCCTGCGCTGTATTCCTAGTCTTGTACAGATGTATTCTCCGTGGTTCGTGTGTATTATTCTCTAAATCTAACGTAGTGCTGTTTATCATTTTAAACCAGCACTTTATTTAAAGGAACCTCGTTTCCCCTTCTGTTTTCCTATCTGTAATACACTGTTCCTGCAGCTAAAGCCCAGAGTCTGTATTACTAACAGTCTTTAGTATGGAACCTTGTTTCCTTTTTGTTTTGTATTGCAACGTTTAAGCCTTCTATTGTGCAGTGGGCATAATAAACGCAACCAAGTCCATCCTTGCACCTGAGTCCAGTCCTCAACGACCTCTCCTCCGTGCATCTGCACTGTGCACGCAGCATAACCGTTACAAGTGGCCCATCGTCAATCCTGCAACTGCCTCCCCCTCTGTGCAGTTTGTAATATTTTTGCATATGAGTAATATTCATTAAAATTATTAAATTCATTATAAGATAGTCCTGGATTTTAACTATCTGATAACATATCTAAGGTGGGAAACATTTTGTTACAGTGTTGAACGTGATACGCAAATTATTTTTGCATTTGCATGAAATGGACAAATGTCAGCCTACAAAAAGTCTAGCAAACCCATTCAGGCAAATTTGTGCTGCTTCGTTTAAATTTGAAAATGCGATAAACTAAGATGTTGTTTCAATAAATTGGACCATCAACCGATTCAAATTGGTTATTGAGCCAATCAATTGTCTGATTGCTAAGTGAGCAAAGTAAACGGGAATAGGGCGCAAGCAATTGATGAGGTGTCCATTCTGCAGACATTAACATTACTTTGTTCAGCACATCGCTGATAAATAAGTGAAGTTCTTTTCCAGGAGCATTTCATTTGGCCTTTGATGTTTTGCAGCCTTTCATTCAAGACCGTATCAGATATGATTCATGGAAAACACAAAGAGCAAGCTTCTCTGCCCCATGGCTGCAGTTTATCTCCGGTTTCTGTTGCCTGAAGCAACTAGGAGTATTACTACTCCCCCTGGATGAAATGGTAGTCCGCAAGTTACCTCCCAGGCTTCGTCAGGTTTCCCCGACAATTGCTGGTACCCAATCGTACACCTCGGTGGAGGGAGGCACTGTGGGAGGGAACACACCGCCGAGGCCGTGGCAAGGACTTGACCTCAGGGTCTTTCGATCCAAAGTCAAGCACACTTAACCACTGTTCCACCATATTCCCCCATAGAAGAGTACAGACTATTTTTTTGTCCGTTGGCTTTTTTATTCAATTATATGTGCTTGATTATTTATGTTTTTACTATATTATTTTATTTATTTGAAGTTTGTGTTAGGGTTTGCCAAGTGTAACTTCATTGGCTTTTATCCAATCACCGCTCTGGTAGACTGAAAACCAAATGTACACGCAGCAAACATCAACAAACTTTGGAAGATTTTTTTTCGTCGCTGCGAACCATACTAAAATACACGTGTTGTTGGTACAACAGTGTTTACCAGCCCACAACTTCAGCATGTTACAGTCCCAATTAGATAGGCTGCCCTAAAGACTTTGAATTGGTTTTGCAATCCAGTTTTTTTTTTTTTTTAACTCTTTTTGTTTCCACCCACTTATAACAACTTAAGTTTGGGAGTCTGTCCTCAGTCTCAAGTGGTTTGAAACATTAACAGACTGACTTGTGAGTCTAAATGAAGGCGTACTTCGCTCTTTACACTCATATTGTGGGCTAACTCAAACATCACAAATGCAAATGCCACACATGAAATCAATTATAAATCTTTTATCTTCATTCTGTTAAATTAAATAAGGAGGAGGCAACACACACCTTGTCATGGAACACCTGAGCAACCAATTGCCCACTTACTTTTGTAAGGTGGGGGAGGCATATAAAGAAGTGCTTTAATTTTAACATTGTACACCCGATTTGTGTGTAAATACTTTCAAATGAAACTAAATGGCTGTATTTTGAGTTCATAATCATTATTCATGTATTCATTATATATTCATTACACTGTTTTCAACTCCAACATGCTGTGGCTGACAGCTAAAATAGCAATAATTATGCCAATGTCCAAATATTGTACCTGACTATTAATGTACTGTGAAAATGGTCATTGCCCCTCAGATTATTAACTGATACAGGTGTATGAAATGCCCTCAAATTAAAGCTGACAACTCTGCCTTTTTGCTTTTTGTTTTATTATTTAATTGCACTCCCCGGCCCAGATACTTAGACAACTCTGTTGTTACGTGCGAAGCGAAAAAAAAAAAAAAAACATACCTGGAACTTTAAATTTTGTGAACACTGAGCACCACATTTTTAGTTCATGTTTTTCTTTTTTCAGTTGTGATTTGCTTCTTGAGAAATGCTCAGTGGCAAAATGTCTGGCACAGCTTTCACAATTAGTGATTTTTGAACTGTATACCATGCATACGAGGGAGTTTTAAGTCTCTATAGTGCCATTGTGCCTGATGGCAAAATATCTAATGTCATTTCAAATAGTACGTGCTATTGTTAGTGACTTCGTACGTGATTATGTATTATGTATTTGTTCGTCATTTTTTACCCCTAAAAACATTTCAGATACGGTATCTCTTTGTTTATTTCTGGTTTATAGATGTCTGTGCAATTAATTCATGCAAAAAGTCTAAATTTCCAGTTAAAATATGCGGGATAGGATAGACGTTGCTTGGTATTATTAGTTTCCCTGTTTCATACCAATCTGTGTTTGCCATCCCATTTGAAATTAGGTATTAATTTAATCATTCTTTGTATTGACATTTAAAGATGTGCCGTTGCAGCCTTGATTGGAATGTTATTTACAGAACGATCTATTGCTGACAGTCACTGCTGCTAATTGAAGGCAATAGAGTCATTGATACATATATTGCCATTAGATTGACTTTGTCCTGGGGTTAACATCAGAAGGGGGGGAGGGGGGGGGGAGGATAGTGGTCTTTATCAGACTCTGTAGAGTCAGTGCTTAAAGGGGGGAGGGATTGTGAGGAGTAACATGACATGTCCTCCTCAATAGCTGTCCATGGTCCATTCGCGTAAAGGCTGAGTTTACCCTGAGCCACTATAGCTTAATGGTCACTATGGTAAAAACCAAATTGAATGCAAAATTATGGACAAAAATACTATGGCCACAGTCTTAGGCATCCTGCAGTTCAGCATTTGGCCACTTCAGAGGAAAGAGAGGACCTAATCTACTGCCACAAGATTTGGTCAATAAAACTGTGTTTTCCTTGAACCTCCTATCACATTAGAGCACATGTTGCTGCAGGAGAGGAGTATAGATGTTATAAATAATCATTAATTTTAATGCAACACAATAAAAATGGTGACTTCCATTTACGAAACGCTGTGCAAACAAACTGTGTAATGATGTGCGGAGTGATAACGAGCTATGAATTATGGAAACTGAGAGAATAATAGTACAATGGGAAAATAATACGGGGCTATTAAACAATCTCCGAACTACATAAAATTCATGTAAGTGTAAAATAATGAGCAAGTTTATTGCAAAACTGTAATAAAAGAAATCACAAAGTATCAGTCCTGGTAAAAATAAAACTGCTTTTTGGTCACCTGCAAAAGCCCTGTCTGCCATCTTGTTAGTTTTCTGAATAATGCTTCTCAACAATCCGTCATCGTCTAACACTCTTGGTTAATTAATTCAGAGCGAAGCGTGCTATATTATTTGTCAACTTATATATATATATGCACCTTTTTTTCGCAAAGCTGTTATTTTCAGGTCTTATCTCAGATTTTGTCATTTCAAACCTGTAACACTGCTAATTAACAAAGTTCATGCGCTTATATGTGTAAAAAAAAAAAAGCTGTTTTTATAGTGTGATTTTACTCTTCTGACTAAAGTTTCCACTGATGTTTGAAGTCCAAAATTTTTTGGAAATAATATGAACAGGCAATTGCAGACGAGCTATTTTCCATCCTTCTTTAGGTGGCAGAAACCACTGGGAGGCCCGGGCTCAGAGAGACTTATCCCCCTGGTCTGCCGCAGGTGATCCTGGTGAGTATTTCATTGGAGATCAACTGTTTTTTGCTATTTTTGTCAATGCTTTAAGGGGTGGCATCACAATGATGTGACTGTCATTAATTTAACATTCTATGGATGACGCAACACTCTGTACAGCTAACTGAAAGCAATGGAGTGCTAAAGAAGGGCTTTGAATGCTGGAAAAAAGGTAAAATAGGGACTTTATTTTATCAACCTAAAGCATATGGTGCTAGTGTATTTAGCACAAGTCCAAATCCACTTTTTCTAGTTTCACGGCGGATAATGTGAGTGCCTATTAAGGCCCGTGGTTGTACTTAGTCTCTTAATTAATCATAGTGTTTTGAGCATCACGTGAAATAACCCAATATGAGTGTCATCAACCATTGCTTTAAAAAGCCAAGTGTTCTTGCACAATGGAAGATTACAACTCACAACTGTGGATTTTACAATTTGTGCGAAAGACCACCAGCCTACGGAGGAAATGGATCTACTCGCCCACAAAGTGAAATCATACCGAGATGTTCAGACACAGTCGATGCCTGTGGTCACATTCAGAGGCGTACATTTGCTCTACGCAGACTACGCAGTTGCGTAGAGCCCCGAGGCAGAGGGGGGCCCCCTGCTGGGCTGCTTAATAATTACGTTTCAGTCTGCTGCTGGTTCATTTTTTCCCCCACTGTCCTGACAACATGAAGCAGTATCAATTACTACTACTATTTCCGGTACATTTTCAAAATAAGACGTGTGAATGATCGATAGTATAATAGAAAGTAAAATAGGCTCTTGTTTTGAAACGCGCACCGGCACCTTTGAGAGGAAAGAGGAACGCCAGGCAGCGCGCGGGGGAAGTGAGCGAACGTCGCGTCGGCAAAAAGTCGCTCTCATCCATCGTCCTCCTCAGTTAGCTGGTGAGTGGTAAATAGTAATAATAAAAATACATTTAAATGCTGCTGCTGCTGTTGCTGGTTGGCAAAGTTGCACTGCACAGTTTGCACTGTTTAGTCCCCCCAGGAATTTGCAGAGAAAAAGTGTTGATTCCGCGGAGAACATTCCTGATTCTGCGGAGAGCAATTCTTGATTCCGCGGCTTGACAGTTGATTTTCCGCGGGCATTAAAAAAAACCTAAAATGACCAGTTATAAAGCAAATTTGTGTAATAATGAAGCAAAAATTCTCTTATGAAATTATTTGCAATACCAAAACACTGCGAAACATTGTGGTTATAAAATAAGCAGCATCAACATTCTTTTTGTCCCTCTTGAGCAGATTTATTTGCATTACTTATAAAGTGCAAAACATTTCACCAAACTATGGGTGAACGAGGCTTAGTAACTGAACAAGTGCCAAAGATCAAAGTAAAGATTTAAACAAAGTGTACACTATTCACTGTATCCTCAGGATATTGTAATCGTTACTGCATACCATAGACTGTATAAAAAGATGGATGAAGCTACCGTGATGTCACCCACTGGTTCGAAGATGAAGAAGTGAATCGAAGATCCGGAGAGGAACGTGGCTCTGGATCTGACCGTATCGGACGAGGACCAGAGGATAGCGACACCCCAGAAGCATATTCTGGCTTTATACTTTATTCTAGTTTATATGGGACCATAATTCACGAAAATGAATGTCATGATATATCGAAGGAGACCTGAAACTTGCTATAGCTAACATAAAATGATGTGAAAAATCATTATTTAAATTAAAAATCAGGTCGGAAAGTAGGATCATTTTCTCATAGACTTCTATTGCATTGAACTTCTTTCTGCAACCACTGACGTCGCCATCTGCTGGCCATTAAATAGAATGCCATTCTACGGTACTTCCACATGGGCTTCTTTTTTCAAATCAGGGTGCTGCGTCCATCTTTTTATATAGTTTATGCTGCATATAGCAGAAAAAAATCAGTTTCCGTAACCGGCAGCACCAGCTGTGAGTCTTAGATCCCGTTTATCTGACCGCAAAATCTAGCGGCCGGGATGAAAAATACATGTAAAATATAAAATTCTGCACCTCGCCCTATATTCCGCGGACTGCTTTGATTTCCGCGGAGGGCTTTGAAATCTGCGGTAAATTCCGCGATCGCGGAATCGCGGATTCCTGGTATGTGGGCTGTGGCGTTGCATGGCTCTTTTTTGTCTTTTGTTGTGTTGTTTGTGCAAACATGTTTAGGGTCTTTATGGCAAAATGTAGGTGATATTTTATTTCATAATTTATCCCATCATGATAAATCAGTGATTTGTCATGATAGCACAAAATATGAAATAACATAATGACCTATTTGGTTTTCAAACAGTGGTCCAGGGTTTCCAGGTGGACTGGTCCTCAGCTAATATGGAGAGTTGGTAACCAAATGAACCCTTACCCTAATTTAGCTCCTAGCATTAGCAATTTACATGTATATGCACATTCAATTTGCATTTATGCTCTCAGTATTTGAATTATTATTATTTGCAGATTATTGTTAAACTTCGTCAAATTCAAATGGTGATCTGTGGCTCAAATGAAAAAGGTTGAAAAGCTCTGACCTTGATAATGAGTTTGTAGATATGCATTTTTCATGAAAATGGCTGACATGACAGACATCTTGTCTGGCTAATAGGTCTTTCTTCCTCTCCACTTGAACACAATGAACAGTTCTCCTCCTTGTTACAAGTTACTGAAAGTATAGTTGCTAGTTCTGCTGTAGGTAGGTGTGTGTGTGCAAGTGTGTTGTCTGCGACTATTAGTGATATAAATAATACACAGGCTATTTCTGTTAAAACAAACTCTCATAACTAACTGAGCTGTTTTTGATTACAGTTGAGCCAAGTGAGCAGACAGGACAGGACGTGTATGATTAAACTTAAATTCAACTGCTCTTCTTCATTGTCTTGTCAAGTTCTTCTTAAATCATCACTATTTCAGAATATGTATTGAGCTGGGGGATGGCATTTTTAATTAAGACACCTGACCCAACACAAAAAACACACAATTTGAAAGCATGAGAAAACAGCATAAAATACCGTAAAAACATCATTAAAAATCATTTTAAAAAAATTTCCACGCGGGGGGGGGGGCCCCCTTCCCGACCTTTGTGGGGAGCCCCCTGAATATAATGTCCGCCCCTGGTCACATTTGAAAAATATTTGTATAATGCAGTGTAGTTAGCCCCTTTGTGCAGAATACAAATAAATGCCAATTTTTCATGCTTTCCACTGCAATGTACAGTGCATGGAGACAACATGTCTGTCACAGTCTGGCAGGATAAGCATAGTTTACGGCTGCATTCTTATTTGCTGAGTGACTGATGTGTGGACCTTGTCCTGTTTTGCCTGTTTGTGCGCTGCAACGCATCCCTGTGTGAAGCAAGGAGACTGTTTGTGTGTTGTGCACTCACTTATGTAGGAGCACATCATAATCTTAATAATGTGCCCTTAGCAGTAAAATTCTGTGTCATTGACTTTAGAGCAGGTTTTTGTTTGTCAATCGTGCAATCAAATCCCAATTTCTCAAGATAGCAAATTGCCCACAATGCATCTGGTCACTCTTCATTTTAAGACTAATGCAACCATAGATGCTCAAATGGGTGAAAGTAAATTTGAAATTTAAACAATGTGGGCACTGGGTGAGAAACTGATGGTGGCGTCAGTCTAAAACCAACTTACTCATACATCCTACATCTTGAACTTCAAACAAATTAATTTTTTAAAGCTTTTTATTTGGACATCTAATGCATTGGGCAAATAGAGATGTTGTTTTGAGTACATGAAAATGGACTTCCATGCGGGCGGAAGGCAGAGGAGTTATAAACGACTTTTAAATCATGATAAGGTCGTGATTAATCCTCGCTCTGGCGTGTGACGTGTGGCACAGATTAATGAAGGATCCATTGGTTGAATTGCCCTGGTGTCGGTTCAGAGGTGCTGAAAAAGCTTCATCACAAAAAGCTTTAGCTGGAGCCTTTCTAGAGAGCAGGGATAATCCCCTTAACCTTGGACACATCTAATGTGCAGTTTGTCCCGTATGATCCAGAAGGAGAGAATCCTCTATCAGGGTGAAATAGGGCCAAAGTGACTCGCATCCATCTTTCAGAGTAGTAAAAAATGACATCAAGTTTATAATATGACATCAAGTAATGCTGCATGACATAATATTACCATGCATTACATTTTCTTGTATCTTGTATAATGAATGTCTAATAAATGATCAAACATTTTTCAACATATTTACATTTTGCTCGTGCTATATGTTCTATATAGTATATTTTATTTGCACTCAAAATTGTACAATAACAACGTTTGAGTGAAAAATACAGACGAAAGGTATAAAAAAACAATATAAAATTAAAATAAAGAATGTTGCAGTACATGTATATCAGACCAGGGCTAAATAATTCATTCACAGGCCTCTATCTTGCACCCAGCGCAGTGGGGCGCAAAACGTTATTTCCTGTCCAGCGCCCTCGCTGCATAAGTGGGCAATTAATTTGCGCCAAATTGAGCGCCCATGGGTGAATTGGTCTTAAAATGAGGTGTGGTCAGGTGCAATGCTGGCCTGTTCCTATCTAGCAGCAGTGCAAAGCTCTTGCGCGATTGGCCAACAAAAACCTGGTCTACAGTCAACAGTCAGTTTTTCACTGCAATTTTAAGGGCGCATTTTTATGAGTATTATGCGTTTTTGTCAACGAGTGCATAATGCGTGTGCCCTCTGCTTGTTACATATTAGGCCTATACAACAACGAACTGCAGCGCCTACAAAAGTAAACTATTAGAAATAAGAAAAATGATGTGAAAATGTGAAAGACTATTTTCAAGATATTTAAAAAAAAAACGCGTCAGAATGCTGAGTATGATCGCTCCACGTACCCACATCAGAGCATACTGTGATGCAGGCTAGTTTAATTGTAAGGGGACGTATTCCATTGGATAATTAGCGATTCAGCATGTAAGGTTTTGCATGTTTGCAGATATATACTGGATAAAGCCACAACTCTTTAATACTGGCGAATTTTGCAATACATGCAGTCTTCCAGAGGATCCCCCTTCGATGGGTGGCTATTCGGCGACAATGGTTGGCCAAAATATCAAATAGGCTACATGACAAATAATGTCTGAATAGTGCATGGATTTTCGGTCTGTCACAAGAAACACAAACTGTAACTGAACAAATGCTTGAAGTGCTGACCATTAATCCATTAATACGGTGCCTGCTGTCACGTTTACATTGTGAAATGCTTTCATTTGGAAATGGGTTTATTATTTACAGTTTGGCTGACGAACGAAGTAGCCTTAAAAACAGGCACTTTTAGAAAAAGCAGTGGATGACACCATCTGTAATTAATCCGATTTCTTCCATATATTCAACCTTCGATTCGACCTTCTATCGTAAGATAAGCGGAAAAAAGTTCTTGTCACTCCTGTTGGATATTATTCAGGGGGTTACGCTACCTGATGAAATAAAACATTATTTTTGTTTCTTTCTTGCTATTTTTCTCACCGAATTTAATTTCTCTTAGTTGTTCCTCACCAGTGCGTTAATATTTATGCATTTATTTTTACCCTGCGGTAAAATCTTTTTTTTTTCCAAATAATTTTGAGCAATATTTTAACCCTATAATGCCCAGACAAACATCATTATAGGATAAATATGACCCAGTGATATTTTTGAAGTGTTGAAGGGTAGTATTCAGATCCACTGTTATTTTTTTGGTAAAGTGACCTTGATAGGTGAACAGAACTTCTTCTAATTCCAGGAGTATCATATCTGATACAGCCAAAATCAGCTCCCCTCCAGAACTCAACACTCGGAATTTCTAATTATTTATATGGTCTCTACTATCTATATCTATCCCTTAACATGTATAAGAATGATACGTTTTTGTGTAATATTTACCTTGGAATACCTAACTTCACTGTCAAAGTCCAAGGCAATTCATGAATTCCCATTCACATGGGAGCTACTACCTTGAAGTGAGTGACTAGGGGAGAGACACTCCTGTTATATCACTTCTTTTTTCCAGGTGGCAGCACTGTGTATCAGATATGATACAGTGCGCAGTAGTGGTTGTGTTGCATCTTACCAGGTGGGCATGGTCCTTCAAATTTGGTGTATCATATATGATACAGGGGGCATTATAGGGTTAAAAATATTTTTTATTACATTTTTGACCACACTGTGGTCAGGTTTTCATACTTAAAACAATGGTTTGCTCATGCACTTTCACTTTTGGCACCAGCAGCCCTCATTCTGATGCAGTAATGAGTTTTTTTTTTTTATGACGGCAGTAAAGCCCGCCCTTATAATAGGTATTCACCACAGAACAAGTCCCCCTAGCTTTTAAGGGGAATGGGAGATGACATTCTGATTGGTCTATTCCATGTTTTGCCCAAAGCATACCTATGATTAATTAAGAGATTAAATCCAACCCCTTTGCACTGAGGGCCTTACTTTGCGCCCAGATAACCCACTGTTTGACCAGCAGAAATGGATTTTGACACGCCCTAAATGCACTTGCGCCGCATGTTTCGGACTGAGCGTTTAGATCATTAAAAAAGGGCCCACAGATTCTTGGCTAAGAATAGCAGATTGGTCAGCAACATCTCTCTTGTCAAATTGCTCTTTACTTTGACAGGCTATTCTGTTCTCCTCCTCTGTGACCAAACTTTGTAAATAAACATCAATTTTCTCGTTAATTGCACTATGACTAATGTAATTTAACTTATAGAGATCTATAAAATATTTGTAACATAAACTTGAGATTCTCTCTCATTCAATTGAAAAACTTTCTTTGTATACTGCACTTTGACAGAAATATTACCACTGAGTCATCATGTTTAATCCCATTCACGTAGGATTTCAACAATTTTTTTGTGTTCAATACTGTCTACAGGTAAGAAACTGTATTTGAGCGCCAGAAGCTCACAATGAGTCATGAATGGTAACTTATACAAAATGCGAATGGCCTTGCGTCATGTTACTCAAAGTCACTGCGAGTAAATTTACAGAAATGTGAGCTATATTGAGTAGAACAAAACTTCTGAAACAAGGCACCTTTAATTTCAGTTCTTTTACCAAAAAAAAAAGTTTTTTCCAATCTCTAATAAAACCATTTAACTTGAAATCATTGATTAAAATCTTTAATAATAGGTTGTACATACAGGAAGTGTTTCGCTCTCTAAAAATGGTATGACCTGATTATTACTCTTCTAATACTCAAACAATTAATTAACTATTAACTTCAAGACGTGATTTCACATCGCTCTTCGGCTTGACAAACACGATAATGCTGCTTTGACTTCTGTTGAATTTAATCTTTAATTCTTTGGCATACTCCACACAAACTTTCAACATGTTTCTCATTGACTTCTGTGGTCCTGCCAGTATTATGAAATTATCTGCATAGCCTACAATGCCACAAATTTTGTAACCTATATTACATCAAATACCTAAACTCCTTATTGTGTTTATCAGACTTGTAACATTAACTGAGAAGAGTGTCAGGCTGAAGACAGCAGCTTGCTAAACACTATTTTTAGGAGCAAATAATTCAGAACACTCAGCATTATATTTAACACACATTTTCTGTTAAGTATACACCTTGTCCAACAATCTAATGTGTAAAGGATTGACAGATCTCTTAAGGAGCAATTAAAACAGACAACTGCATTCTACATGGTCACACTCCTGACGAGCACAAAGTGCAGCATCGTATACCTCACTATAACCATTGTTATGGAGCTCAGCTGTTTCTGACACCACTGCTGTAGCTCATGCAGCTGAGTGCTTTTTCTTAAACTGAAATTCTAAGTCGGTTGTTTCAAAACATTTGCTATTCTATCAACCCTTACACACTGTTTGGGTCAAATTTGACCCAATTTGACATTTGGCAGCAGTAAACATACCCCGAATTTCAGTCTTTTGGCCTGAAATTTGATAACTTTTCCTAAAGTGACCCAAAATACATAAAAATGAAAAATTTTAAAATGTTATATTTTCATACAGGTGCCACAAATTTGTCCACTGAGGCTGTTCCGGGTCATGTTAAAATTTGACCCGTATCTATTTAAATGGATTTTATTTTGAGGTATCGTTCAGGAACCAAGCACAAGGGGTTTATTGAAGCTAGGGGGTTAACCCCTGCAGGGCAGAAGGCAACGGTACAGAGTCCACAATCCAAAATCAGAATCCCAGGGACGTAATCCAGATTGTACACAGGGCAGCAAGCACAAAACTCAGGGTCGGGCAAGCAGGTTCGATACACAGGCATATCAGAGGTAAAGCCAAAATCAGAATCCGGGACATTCCAGTCAGATGTATAAGACTAAGAGTACAAGGCATCAACAATCGCAGCACAGGGAAAACATTCTGACAAGAGCTGGTTGTGAAATGACTGCTTAAATACACGTAGGGGAAGTCACATGCTATGATCGGGAACAGATGAGCTGGATCAGACTAATTAACAAAGGAATGAACAAGAGGAAGTTCCTAACCACATGAAATTGGCAAAAGCCAAAAAGCGGACAGGGATTACACAGACAGCCTATGACAAACCAACGGCTCCGGTTAGGGAGTTCTAAAGTGCACAGAGTGAGAGGCAGAACAGTAATTAATGAGGTGTAGAGAATCTGCTGAAGCACTGCAAAGTAAATTGAGTGAAGACTAGAGGCGGAGACTAGAGCAGAGCGAGTGCTGAGAGCTTGTTAGTCAATTAGTAATGTGCAGCTATACAATCCCTAGTGCTTGTTAGTAAGTTAGTACTATAAACAATGATAGTTAATGCTAGTAATGTATCTAAAATAATAAACTGTTAGTATTGTTAGTAAAGATAGAACTGTAAGATGAAGGAAGCAAACGAGATTGGAAGGAATGTTTGGAAACCCAGAAACCATGTAATCACCTGAAACTGTGGCACACAAGACTGAGGATACAAAACTGTCTCAGAACACGAGACAAGACTGTGGAGACAATGTGCAATGCAGAGTATGAGAATAACAAAAACCAGAATGATAACTAAGCAGTAAATACGGAAAATGGCAGGAAAAAGACATGGCAAAAAACAAAACATGGCATGGAATAACTCAAAAAACATGGCATGGAGTCAGGGTAATAACAAAAACATGGACAGGCAAAAGGAGACATAACATTTATATCCCCTAGTGTGGATCATCTCAAGAACAATGGTGGTTTTAGGGAAATTTGAAACTGTCAAACTGTACATTCAATGTCTGTATTTTTTATGGGACAGTGGTGACTGAGTTTAAGGGAGACCTTGACACTGTCACGAGAGCTGTTTGTGGCCCACCACATTAGCCCAGGCTCCCGCAGAGACAGACTCCTGCTGGCCTTTGAAGTGTCATGGGGGAATCTCAAAATAGTGAAACAACATTGGAGTGATCATTTAAGATACACATAAGGAACAGAAGTCATACAGAGGTCAGAGGTTGCCTTGACACAGACATGAGAACTGCACCTGCACCTGCAATGTAACAAAATAATGTAAAAATAAACAAATTTGTATCAATTTGGGATGGGAGGGTCTGGGCCCTGATCATCAAGTCACACAAGAAGCCAACACAAGGGGACGGAAGAGAAGGAGATGCAATTTCTGTTCTGGAAAAAAAGGACTGCAAAACAGGGACAACCTGCAGCAAATGTGGGAAATCCATCCGGAAGTCCCACACATGCAAGATTTCCTACCGCTGCTTTCAGTGCACAGACTGGTGTACATATTTTTTCATGTTTTGTGCTCTGAATGTCAATTAATGTTCAATCAATATTGATAATTGTGATTGTGTGATTCTTAAAATTGTGAATTTTATGACATAGCAGACATTCATCTGTCGCAAATGGTTATGTGGTTATATTATAAATCATTACAGTTCCAGAATGTTCTTGCCATGTTCACTTTTTAAAAAATCTACTTTAGTCATTATGGCTGCTATTTTTTCATGTTTTAGGAAAAAAAAGTATATGATATTGTGTGGTATGTAATGTTTTTCTCCAAATACCAGTGTTGTACAACCTAAAAAAATAGACTCTCCTTGCTCTCTGAAACATCAATTAAGGATTAATCATCCATTTACTATAATCGGACAGGCTTTTTTTGCATTAAAAATAGATCTGTAGTTCAAGATTTGGGATAGACTCTTATTATGAGGATATCCTTGGTCTGGGTCAACTGACCTGGACCATACTCTGTGGGCATCAAATATGAAAAGTATGTAAGGGTTAAGAATCCTTACAACAAGGATCTTAGAAAGTACACTTTGGAGCCAAAAGCCCTAAAACTATCTGACTTATTTAATTACCATGTACTAACACTCTGTAGTACAAATCTTCAAGCATTGAGAAGAGTCTCTGAGGCATCAGACGTGATCTGAGAACCCACTCCTGCCATCTGATCTACCATTAGCGGTTGACTGAACAGCATTCAACAGGTCCTCACCTGTAAATAAACTTCCTTGTAACACATTAACAGACAAAGACTCTATTCTAGATGTTATACAATGAAATATTTCTTCTACTTTATGTCTTCTGATCTAAAAACATTGTCTTTTTGTTTTATTTCAAGAACAGCATAGTATTAGTCAGCCCAAGAACACCTGCGGAGATTATACAGTTCACCATCATTAGGTCTACCCGCATCTTTCCATAGTTGATGAGAATACAAAGCTCTTATATATGATCTTGGGCACTTTCATTTTGCACATCACTCAGCCAAAATAATATACTTTGTCTGGTGCCATCATGGCCTTTGAAAGCTTTTCCCATGGACATATTCTTATAGTTCTTGGATTGTTTTCTGATTGATGTTCTGATTTTAAATTGGATGACATTACAAAGTAACATTATTTTGGCAAGTAATCTCATCCCGAGCAACAAACATCATTGTTACCATCAAGAATACAGAACACAATATTGCTAAGAAGATTCAGAAGCCCTTTTATGGTCAAAATATGCAAAATTAACCTAAAAAAACAACTATTTGTGTTAGGATGCTTTACTGTTATTCCAATAACAAACTAAAGGCATTATCCAAAGAAACCATAATATTGTAAGGAAATCTACATCTGTGATTTGACTGACTATTAAGTGGCACGGAGCATTGTTCCAACTTTTTTTTAATTTCTTTTCCCAAGGAACTTTGATATATCTGAAGGGGCTCGTGGCAGAATTCCCCCCACACCCCAAAAAGTGGAAGGAGCACCTAATATAACACTGTAATGTATGTAACAGAAGAGTTGCTTCAATTTGGCTTAACTTGCAAATTCAGTTTATTTCAAATAACTCCAAGCTGTAAAGCTTTTGCCCGTAGGCCTAAGTGTTAACACCTTCAAAGTGATAGCATACTTTTTTGCACTAACAAATTTTGGTGAGGAACAAAATGATTTATGGAGAAAACTAACAGTCACATTGACATGCTGAAGGTCTTTTTGACTTTTCTTGAACCTGCAAGCCAAACTGACTAGCCAAAGTCAATGTAGTAGATGACAAAACGTACATCATGGGCTTTCGATTTTGTTGACCGCAGTGAATGGGGGGAGCACCATGCCAACGGGGTGTATGCAGGTGTATTTTGCAATTCCGTGCCCGGCGTAGCCCCGAGCAAGTACTCTTCTGTCCCGCCTCTGTCCATCCTGTCAGCGCAAGTGGCCAAGAGGGAGGAGAGGAGGTGTTAGCCAAGTCAACACAACCAAGTCAAATCTTCACCAATAAAATGTGCTCCTCTCCTCACCTTTAAAGTATTGGAATAAAGAAGCCTCTGTCCTATATCTGCATGATGCGTTAATGTTGCGTTTTACTTTGCAGATTCAGGCATGTTTTCTGCACCACTTACGTCTATATTAAGCATTACGAATATGAGTTAGCTAGCAAGCTAGAGCATTCACAAATTATTACCATTAGCGAACTTGAATGGAATTTCAAAACAAAACTACGTAAGATCATTCAAACTTGGAATGAAATACGATGTTTGCTCATTTATTTCTTCTGCCTGCATCATTGGGACGAGAAACGATGGATAGCGTGTTCCTATTATTACACCCTGTTGCTGCTTAAAATTTGGACAACAATGCAAGATATATTACACATTTATGTTCAATATGTGATCTTAACTCAGTATGAGATCATAGCATAGCAATCAGGCTGTATTCCTTTCCCCCACAAAAAAACGATAAAACTTAAGTGACAATGATAGTATTTCAAGCCGCTTGCACACTGGACTTGAAACGAATTTTTCGCTCGACAGATTACATTCAGAGTCAATGCAAAGACGCAGATACACGCGTTTATTAAAAACAGACCTGAAAATAAAACATAAATGCATGCATTTCGCTATAGAGCCGAAGATATCTGCCTGTTTCAAGCATGAAACAAACAAAGAAAAAAAAAGTAACAACACTTCCGGCATGTTGATCATCTTTAAAGCCCATTTATTTGGACATAATCCCTTCCGTTCAATTCAGCAAAGCTTTGTGAAATAATTCCTGGAACAGGTAGTGGGAAATTTGCGACAATCAACGTGTCAAACATCGTTATTGTAGGCTACCGTCATTAAAGGGAATATATAGGGCGTACGAAAGAGCACGAACGAATAGATTGCAATCTGTTCCCCCATCCTTCCTATTCGTTCATGCTCGTCAATCGACTTATTGTGACTTTCAAGATGGAGGTGACTGGAAACTACCTCAAGGTAAGGTTTGCATAAAAAGTATTTTTTGATAAACTACCATTGCTTTTTCAAAGTTCTCAGTGCCTCGTTTTAAATGTCAGGGCCCTCGGAATTCTAGCGATGATGTGTGGAGCTACTTTGAGCCTTATTAATGATGAAAAAATAGCGATTTCTTTGCATGGCAACGTTATGCCCGATTCACTACCATTATAAGCCTGTTGGGAGCTTCGGCTAAAAACCCATATATTTCGAAATGTTCCGTCTGTAAGGAGGTGGGGTATTCGACAAAGGTTAGTACTCATTATCATGTTTCAATACATCCAGAATTCTAAATTCATTCTGGTGTTAAATTCAAATTTAACACCAGAATTCTCCTTTTAACACCCTTCTTCGCGACGAAACACTGCAGATACAGCCGCGTCAGGCAAATCAATGTGACACTAAGCAAGAAGATATTAATGCAGTGCGTACGGTTCGTCCTTCTTTTATTAATTATTATTCATTATGATATCCTATTATTTATATTATAATTGGTTTTCAAGCGCCCCTTCTACCCATTAAGCATTTACAATGAGGGAAATCTTAAGTCCCTCCTCTATGGTTCCATGTGTTGAAATATTGAATGGTATTTTCCTAATATTTTCCCTAATGTTTCCTGGAGAACAAAGATGACCCACCTCCCCCACCAAATAATAAAAAAACACACAAAATAAATCCACTGCCATCATGCAGTGCGGCAAGCATCATATCAGCTGTTATTCTTAGGGATAGCAGCAGTGGCAGGCGGTGGACCGAGGAAAAGGAGGGTGATAAACTTGTCTTTAAACTGCTTTTTAGCCTTGATCTGTTTTCAGTCAATACCCTGGTAAAAGACACTTGAACTCTCCCCTCTCAGGTGTTGCTAATTTTCTTCTTTAAGAGGAGAAATCGAACGCACCAGTTGAACGCAAAAAAGAGCCCATTTCAATCTTTTTCAATTAAACAGTCACTACGCACAGGTTTGATGACTTCCTTAGGATGTGACAAAATTTAACGCGTAAAATCTATAGTGGTTTTTTTGAGAAGAGTTGCCTATTAAGGCATGTGAATTAAACATTTTATAGAATTTATTATTCACTTGCCTAAACATTTCTTTATAAGAGAAACTAACATGTTGACCAAGAACAATGATTGAAATCGGGTCACTACTTTCATCCATTTCAAGGGATCAGGCCAGCGGTCATCTCACAGTAACGTAATGACGTACCATGAGTGACGTACATCGTGCGCTACACACTGCTGACAGAGGGAGACAGACACATCACTCAAATAGTAGTAGTGATGTGCTGATTCAGATATATGACCATCTAGTAGCCTGGGCGTTTATTTTGCAAAATCGACTTGGACCCCAGGTGTTGTTAAGAACCAGGTGGGTATTTGCAGCAGGCCATTATTTATTTTTGCACCAAACTGCACCAGGCCAGTTTGGCTTTCCTACATAGTTATAAACTGACTGAATTTAACCGTTAAAGTAATGCATTGTCTCCATGTCATTTTTACTCAAAAGTGGAGTTCTGCGCGCATTCAACCTTGGTTTACACTGAACATGCACTGAACTCCTTGGTAAACTTATTGTAAAATTTCAGTTAAAATAACTGGTTAAAAGGTGCCTGTTAAATTACCTGCCAAAAAGGGCTTCAGTTTATTCGTTTATTATTAACAGTGTGTATTCGCCGAAACTGAAACTGGTGCAGTTTGATTTACATACCGGTACTTCAGTTTTGAGACAACTACATTGACGACTACTAACGATCTCTGAGCACTCGCCCTATTCTAGTCTCCACCCCTTGTCTTTACTCAATCTACTTTGCTGCAGTTTCAGCGGAACCTCCGCACTTGTTAAACTCTGTTCTCCCTCCTTATCTGTGCATGTTAGAACTCTCGAACCAAAGCCGTATGTCTGTCAATAGGCTGTCTTTGTGATCCCTGTCTGCGTTTTGGCTTTTGCCAATTTCATGAAGTCAGGAACTTCCTCTTGTTCATTCTTTTGTAATTAGTCTGATGCAGCTCACCTGTTTCCTATTTTAGCATGTGACTTCCAGTTTGTGTGTTTAAGCAGTCATTTAACAGCCAGCCTTTGTCAGAATGTTTCCCTGTGCTACGATCGTTTATGCCTTGTACTCTTTGTGATCCTCTTCTGACTGGACCGTCCCTAATTTTAGTTTTGGCTTTGACTTGCATTTGTTTGTATCTGTGTATCCAACCTTTTTTGCCCAACCACGAGTTTTGTGTTTACTGCCCTGGTTACAACTTGGATTACGTCCCTGGGATTCTGATTTTTGGATTGTGGACTTTGAACTGTTACCTCCTGTTCTTCGGGGGTTCACCCCCATACCTAATAAAGCTCAAGCTTTTTGGATTACTTAGTTCTTGCATCTGGTTCCGAAGCGTAACCTCACAATAATCACCCAGGCTTTTAATTGACCCGGTGTTTAATACGCAAAATGAGGTCAGACCCCTGGCGGCTTTTTGCACACGGCCGCATATTTGCACGCGGGGGATTATTTGGTCATACACAGTAGTTGCATTAAACAGTGGTTGCTGTAATTGTTTATTACAATGAAATGTGCCTGACATTCTGGAAACCTGCCTGTGAGGTTTTAGTGACATGTGTGCACTGTGCATCGGTCAGCCAAATTACCACTGCACAGAAAGTAAACCAGGTTGGAGCTGGAGAGCTCTCTGCACACTTTCGGCGGAGCCTTTATCCACAAAACTGTCACTGCGCCGTCACACCCATCTCAGCGCACGTCCGTCTACCAAATTGCCAAAGTGGCTGCGCACGGTGTTGCACCGCACAAAAGTACCTCTGTGCGGGCTACGCCATGCTGTGCCACCTTGCGCTGTGCCAAGAAATTAGAACTGCATGTGTGATCGGTCAAAAATTCAAGGTGGGCGCGTGAAGCTGCATTGATTGTTTTATTGCTACCAATACAATTATTCAATTTGGCTTGGAGTGGGTTCAGCAGAACTACATCAGGTTTAATACAATTTCATTTTCTGAGGACTTATTTGGTTTCAGTTGGCCAACAATGCAATTAAACTTCATTTTAAGTACAGTATGATGCTGCCTTTATAGTCTTGATAGCTTAATGATACTTCACAAACTGCCTTCTTCTCTTATGCAATCTTGTGACAGCTCTCATGTCATGTAGATGATTCTTATGTCATTCATATGTTAAGGGGTTCAAGTGAAGTGTTTCTGTTGTCGCTTAAATACAATACAGAAAGTAAAAGTACACCTTGTACAGACAGGAAGGCATCCAATTGTAGCGATTCAACAGGATTGAAACAAGACAGATGGTCATTATTTTAAGATCGAAAGGAGTTTGTGAGCATTAGTAGGTAGCATTAAGCATCGCCATGCTAACCACATTTAGCATGGTTAACCACATGACATGTAGGGTGGGTAGCTGCATACAGTGCGGTTAGGTGCTTGTACATGGTTAACTACATATTGCGTGCTTGATTATTTGTGGCTTGTTGCGTGCTCAGCTGCTTGTAAGCAATCAGGATGCCAGCGCAGCCGCACTACTAAGACTGTTTATTTACCTTTGACCGCAGCGGGACTTGTTCCGAGCATTGCAGAGGAGCACATTACAGAATCTGCTCTCGACTTTCCTCTTTTTTGTTTGTATGACAAGAGCCACCGATCTGTGAATGAACTCTCCCTCCTGCTGTTAATTAAGCTTCAGGGGGTGGGGAAGGAGTATGATGTGTTGTATGCTGCATTTAAATGACTCTGGGATTGGCAGCCAGATATGTCTCCTTCAATAACAGGGCGGCATGATACACTGCTCTGCTGTTGGAGTCGGGGCAGAAGGGGGCGCACAGGGTCGCAGTGTCACCACTCTGATTATTGTGCCGTCATTCGGCTTGAGTCACAACTTCAGCCATTTGATTTAGTGGCATTAATCAGAGTTAAAATCCAGAGGGGACCGTGTGGCTTATGTCACAGGTGCTTGGGGGGGGGGGGGGAGGGGGTGGTTGCCTTGGTTCGTGCTGCGTTCAAAGTGGAATTACAGCGCTTCACGGCCTTTCTATCCCTCAACCTTTTTACGACCTGAAACGTGATACAGTCCATCTTTTACATTAACAGCCTGTTATACTGAAATAAAACTCACTCATATATAGCAGCCCTTTAAGTATAACAGCACTTAATACAGAGCAGTTAATATGCTCTAATCTGGCCCTAAATGTGTAATCAAGCGATAGATTGATTTTATATGAAGCTAGACACGATGCAAGACATTATTATTTTGGATCGCCTCCCAAAAGGTGCTCAATCTCTGATTCTTTGCTGTGAAATGTTTCAGATGTACTCCAATGCCGCAGTTTTGAGTTCCATCTTTTTTTTCTTTTTTCTTTATTGCCTAATCATGCAATTTGAGAAACTTGAGGCCATTGTTCAAAATATTAGACACAAAACTCATAATCGGATAATCGCGAATAATCAAGATTACATTTTTTCAAAACTCCAAACTCCCGAACACATCCCTCCATCCTTACATTATCTAAACTGCTTCTTCCTGATCAAGCTTATGTGGAAGCAGGAGTCCATCTGAGCTGACTCTGGGCGAAAACCTCATCATGGATTCACAACTCAATCACAAATACACCACTATGGGCAATTTCAAGTCTCCAATTAACCTAGCATGCAGGTTTGTGGGCTGTGAGCTGAAAACTGAATACCTGGAGGAAACCCACACAAACATGGGGAGAACATGAAAACTCCAAGAAATTGTTCAAGCCACAATATTTTCATGATTATAAAAAATGCACACTGGAAAGAATTATTGCATTTGCACTCCTTGTACTTATTACATTTGATACAGTTGTCTCTGCATTTCATTACAGTTCAGCTTGCTATCAATCCAACTATCAATAATTATAAGTATTAAGTTTATTTATATAGCACCTTTCAAGCAATGCAGCACAAAGTGCCTTACAAACAGGTAAGAATCAAAAATGTAAAAGTATCATTGGCAAACTGTGAGCCCGACAGCTGGGCCTTCACCTCAGCCATCACCGCCGAGAAAAGACGTTGTCATGGAAAAAAGCAACATTACTATGAGTTGAAAGGGTTTATTTATTTTGAGAATTTGCACTTGAGTTTTTTTTTTTTAACCAAGACTTTTACTCCTCTACATTTAAAACATAAAAAGTATACTTTGTTAATTTGACACTAGCCACTTCTTTACAGATTAAAATATGAATGTCATTCATCATTTAAGGATTATTTGGATTTGGCTTTTTCGAGAAGAACAACTGTGCTCGGCAGGGTATCTTTGTGCAGATGTGTCTACCAGCAGACATGGAGCTGCAAATTTATGCACGCAGTTACAATATTTTATCACTAGATGGCACACCCGGATCAGTTAGTGAATATTCACAAGCAAGCCGAGCTGGAACACGATCTAGAATACTGACGTGTTCACTCCAATCCCTGTATTTCAGGAATTGCTTGAATTCCTGAAATACAAGAAAGCACCTCAACTTTGCCTGATGTGCAAACTGCTCAATATACTTGCCCATATTATCTATCTAGCAGTTAAAAAAAAAATGTCTCTTGCTAGAGAAACAATCGTTGTCCTCTGTAGCAATCACTTCAGCTACAGTGAGTCCATGGTATCCGAATTAGTAGTTAAGAAAAATCTGTTTTCTGAAGCAAAAATTTGACATAGCATTGATCCTAAGTCATTCTACAAATTATAGTGGTTTTTTAAACCGCCATTAAACTCAAAGAAGAAGAAGAGGAGGAAGAAGTCTATCAGAGACTGCCTGTTTGTTTTTTGAATACTTTCATTCACCTGAAAGTTGATTAAAGAGAACAAGGAGAGGACAATTTGTGGTTGATTTGCTTCTTTCTATGCACACTATGAAAAATACTTTGTACTTGCATTTTTGATATTTAAGTATATTTTTTCACTTAAGTACATTTAATGTGAGCTACTTCAAGACTTTTACTCAAGTAATTTTCTTATAGGTGACTTCAACTTTTACCATAGTAACTTTCAGTTATGGTACTTTTACTTTTACTTAGTTTTTTTTTTTTTTTTGAGTACTTTATACCCCTCTAGAGTTTTCTTAAAGCCCGTCGTCCATGGATAGCGCTGATAATTTTCCTTCTTGAAATGCCTCTCCACTTTCTCAACCTTTTCTTTTAATTTGAGTTCTGGAGTTGGTCTTCCGTTTTTTGTATTTGAGGTTTTTCTATGAATGGCCGCCTTGAAAAAGGCAATGGTTTCAAGCTAGCCACCACGTCACTCTCTTCTTTTGCCATTTAACTCTGTCTCTCACTCACTCTCACCACTCGGCTGAGATTACGATGCTCTGACTTCACGAAGGCCAAAGTTCTTTTGTTTTTGTCCCACCCACTTAAAATCGAATCGTGATTGGTCAATTTGCCCCTCACTCTCCAAACCAAGACACGTAGCTTTATGCATAGCTTGGCCTTCCCCAGGATTCATGAAGTCCTAACCAATTAATGAGCTAGCCGACCGGGTCTTGATGGAGACGGGCGATTCTGATTGAATAACATGTTTTCAGGACAGTAACCCTTTCATTGTTGATGTGAACTTGACAGTAAGCTTAACTTATAACAAAGATGAGACAAAACGTATTAAATGCATTGTATTAAATTAAATGTAGTAAAAAATTTTAAAACAATAATTATATTTTATTTAATACTGCTATTTTTTGATCCAGATTTTTTTAGGCCTTCTCTGAAGGCGTAGAAGGCCTTGAGGATTCCCCTCTGAAATATATGTTGCACAAGGCGAAAAGGTGAGGAGAGTTAAACATCAAAAAAGGGATAATAGGGATTATGAAAACAGACTTGCACAAAGTAAAACCAGAAAAAACAATAATTTAGTAAGAGTGAGACTAAAAGAAAAGCCTCTAAAAGTGAGTCTTGTAGAACCTGAAAGTTTGATTTGGCTGGATTTTACTCAAAATACGTGTCAATTCATATTGTTGGAACACAGGCACATTCCATGTGTAAAATTTGGTTGATTTAACAGCAAGCTTATACGACCTGGATGCTCTGTTGCCTGCCTCGAATCTCCTTTGTTCTGCCCAGCAGGGGGTTTGGAGCCATTTGCTCTGGCCCTCTGAAACTCACAGACCTCTTCTCAATTAAAGTCAGGATCAGTTACTTTTAAGCTGCTTAAAACGATCTTAACCTCTATCAAATTCATAATATATTTCTGTTCAATATCCTAGGAAGGAACCTGTTATATATTGATAACGCAATTGGGCTATAATATTCCATCTTAAGGCTTTTCCATGACAACTGCATCATTTTAATACATATTCATATCATGTTTGGTCTCTTTATTCTCGGGGGAGTCCAAGGAGTTGAATGGAACATGTTTCATTTCCCTTGGAATTATGGTTCGTTTGTAAGATTCATTCAAGCAACTACCCTAGTCTCCCTGTGCAAATTATCTTATCACCTAGGCCAGTAAAACTCTGATTCGGCCAACCTTCCCTCTACCTTTTCGGAGGCGTGGTTTGGAGTCTTTAAAGGTACGAGATCCTGAGGGGGCGGGCTCTTCTTTCTGGGCTTCTTTTTCTGTCTCTTCTTGGGGTAAGTCACCTGTTGCCTTGCTCTGCGGAGCGGGGGAATATTTGAGTTCTCCCCGACCACGTGGAGCGACTTATAGCTCCACGTGGTCATTCATCTTTTCCAGGTATGAAAATACTCTAAATCCTTCTAAATTATATGTAACGGCAATTGGCTTATCATTTATTTCTTTGATTCAAGTTGTGCCTACCTGGTGAATTAAATTATTGTTATTCCTTTTCTAGCTTGCGTGGTCTCGTATCTTTTAATCTTTTTATTCTTCTTAGCCCCGTCTCGGCGAATACCTAGGGGAATAGTTTAGCCCCACTGAGGAACGACTGGCCAGCGGCCCGGTGTGGGAATCGGTTGGTTAAGTTGATTTAGGCAGCCAGGATCTACCAATATACGGATTCATAGCCCAAGTGTGGAGTGAATCTGGGTTCACTGTAATTCAAGCCAAAAGATGCTGTTGCAGTGCTGGTTGACTTCAACCTCTAACCTAACCAACGAACCTAGGATTCGAACATGGTGTTAATTAATGGAACATTAATGTAGCGGCGGTGGTTGTCTGTTTGGAATTCAAGGTAAAGTCACGTCATGTTTGTCCTTAGAGTTTAAGTTACTGTTATCACTGTTTCGAGATTCACGCAGGTGTTCCCTAAATTATCAATTCTAATTCTAATTTGGAGTCAGATTTCTAACTAGGATTATAGCTAAATTTTGTATTCTAACTGTTATATGGAGTCAGATATCGTAACCATTGCGCTTTCATGCCCCGTCCTCGGACGGTGAATAAATATCCATTATATTGTGATTCACACCAGCCAGAAGAATGCTCTAATTCAAGTTAGACTAAGAGAACACGTAAGGCCTTCACCCCGGCAACATCCGCCTTTTGGTTATTGCTTTTTTGGGGTTTTACAGTCTTTAAAGGGGATTTTAAAGAAGAAAATGAGACTGCACTGAAAAAAATGTTTTTTGAATGAACATAATTTTTTTAAGGTAAGTGGTTGCACAAAATATTTTTATCTGAAGCTAGATTTTTTTTTTTTAAGTGGAGTTAAATAACACACCTATTTCTATTAAAATATGCTTAATTAATATATGGAACATTTACTAGGGGTCAAAATCACTTTCAATCAATCAGTGCAGTTTAGAATGACCCAGTGTGTCTTCATTGTCTTTGGACATACCATTTCATTAATATGCTTTATTTGCCACTGTTCCTTTGGTTCCATATTCCACTGTTCCAGACACTGTTTTCATATTTGGCCACATTTATGCAGGCCCCTTTCCTTGGCTTTTTCACTTGTGAGAACCTTTTAACCGATCATTAATACCTCGTAACAATAAGAGTAAAATGGGCGTCTATCCGCTGTCACGGGGACTACATGGAGCAGGTAGATGATGCAATGGTAAGGCCCAGTCACACAGCGAAAACGCATGAATTACGCATGAATTACGCACAGATATTCATTTCTGCGCGGAGCGTACGTCGTATGCGTAATTCGTAGGTGGAACGAACGTGGACTGTCAGTGATTGTAAGTGGATGTGCGTCGAAGGCGGTTTGTGCGTGACTTTGAGTTTTGAACGGTTCAAAAATTTTCCGACGCACAACTGTGCGTTGGTGTGCGTAATTCATGAGTCGGCATGCGTAGTTTATGCGTCGAGTATGCGTAACTATGCGCGGGACACTCGTCGGCCGTCAGTACTTATGCGTCAGAACTGGTTTGAATCCGCGCACGTCCACGTCCGTCCACTGATGCCCCACGTTCATATCACGCATGAAACGCGCACGTATCACGTTCATTCCACTGACATCCACTGACAATCAATTATAAAACTGACGAATAACTGACATATCACTGACGGAAAACGCATAACGACGCACATCCACTGACGAGTGACGCATTTCCGACGCACGACTGACTGACAGAAAACTGATGATTCACTGATGTTCCACTGACGAACCACTGACAACTCACGTATGTATTTTGGCATATAAATAGCAGCCATTTCAGGCACTTTTGCCATTCCAGACCTACGGGACCTCCTAGCAGCAGTACCAGCAGCAGGTTTTTCAGCAGCAGCAGCTTCTGGTGGATCTACATGGACTTCTTCTTCAGCAGCTTTCTTCTTCTGCACCCTTGTCTTTGAGGGCAAGCGAGCTTTCCTGGGTGGCATCTCTTGAAGTGTTCTTGATTGGCGAAAGCTACTGAGGAACTCCCGTCGTTCACCGCTTTTTATATGCGCTGAACCGAAGCGATAGTGACGCCGAAGGTGCGTTTTTCGTGCGTGCTCCGCCGGTGATTCATACGTCGGGCGTGCGTCGAATGTTCGTGGAATACTGCACCGTGTTTGCTATTATGCGTCGACGTGCGCGATATGTCAGTGATTGTAAGTAATACATGCGTGGTTCATGCGCGATTCATGGGTGATTCGTCCGAGATTTCTACCCCCAACACCCCGAAAAATTGGTCAATTTCTCAACGCACAAGCACGCACAAACCCAATCTGTGCGTGATTTGTGAGTGATTCGTGCGTGATCGGCTGTGTGACTGGGCCTGTAAGAGCAGAGGTCAGGAAATGTGAGGATGACCAAATCAAGGAAAAGTCTGAGGAAAAGTGCCTATTTTGAGAGGAGATCCTAGGTCTCTTCTCTGAGATGGACTATGGCATCATCAAAGAGGTCACCATTGGCCTTGCTGGAGAAGTGGGGGAGTATTGTGGTGGAGGACAAGGGCACAGACCAGTACAACGATGATCACGGTGCCCAAAGGAATTCCAGCAATGCCATTAACCATGGCATGGCAATGACAGGGGGAGCAACTATAATCCGCTCTAACCTCAAGAGATTATCTTTGATTTCATGGAGACTTTGGGTCATTGTTCGCCTGCTGGCAACCATCCAGGTCCTTGGACATTGAAAAACAGATCACTTATGAAATCTTGTAAAGAAGCCCTTTCGATGAAATTACTTTAGAGCTACAGCAAGTCTGTCAAGATGATTGAAAGACTTATGTGGTAGTACGAGGCAACATTTGCTTACCCCAGGCAGAAATGTTCCAGATATGGTAGATATTCAGGCCCGTCTGCAGTTTACAAACCCATATTTATCCCCATACTGTCCTTTTTCTGCATCAGACTGATGAATTTTGCTCAGCATGGATGAATGATCACCATCCTTGCCCTCACAAACGCCTTCCTACTCTTGGCCATGAATGATGCATGCAGCGACTTCACAGCAGACCAATAAAAACTCTGGATTTACTGTATCAAAAGGTCTCTTGCCAGATGCTTGGAAAATGAAAATATCTATCGTGATGTGTGTCAGTACTTGGGGCAAGATCCACAAGACTGGCTTAATGAACATAACTAAGCAATGACTATTATTGTTGTTTGTCACTGCAATTCAGGACATTTTTTTCCCCCACTTTTAAGGTTTGATTATTTTTCCTTTAATTCAAACAAACCTATTTTGTTCAATTATCCCACTCTCCTCTATGTTCTAAAGTATTCCTCTTAATTAGGAGCACAAAAAAGACCATGCTGACACATTAAGTATTTTCACTCCAGCATAAAAGGATTGTAAAGACAAAAAAGTTCAGGAGCTATTTGGTTTTTGTGTGTGTGGTTTAATCAGTTACATTATTACAGGATTTCACAATGAACTCGAACAGGGTTCTCACGGATCCTTAAAAAGTCTTAAAAGGCATTAAATTCACGAATCTAAAAACAAGGCCTTAATTGGCATTAAAATGTCTTAAATAAATCTTTCAAAAGTCTTAAAAATGTGAACTTGTGATGAATTAGTGAACACACCGAGAAAGCGCCACAAAGAAAAAATGGCAGAATTGGCAGAGGTGGAGGAGGAACTGAAAAAAGCAGTGCCATATCAGTGAATGATATCGGCTTTAAAATTAAATATCGGACATCGGCCATTCTGCTGATATCTGCCGATATACATACCCAAAACCAGTGAAGTTGGCACGTTGTTTAAATTGTAGATAAAAACAGAATACAATGATTTGCAAATCCTTTTCAACTTATATTCAATTGAATACACTGCAAAGACAAGATGTTTAATGTTCAAACTGAGAAACTTTTTTTGTTGTTGAAAATAATCATTAACTTAGAATTTAAAGGCAGCAACACATTGCAAAAAAGTTGGCACAGGGGCCTTTTTATCACTGTGTTACATCGCCTTTCCTTTTAACGACACTCAGTAAATGTTTGGGAACTGAGGAGACCAATTTTGAAGTTTTTCAGGTGAAACTCTTTCCCATTCTTGCTTGATGTACAGCTTAAGTTGTTCAACAGTCCGGGGTCTCTGTTGTTGTATTTTATGCTTCATAATGCACCACACATTTTCAATAGGAGACAGGTCTGGACTACAGGCAGGCCAGTCTCGTACCCAGACTCTTTTACTACGGAGCCATGCTGTTATAACACGTGCAGAATGTGGCTTGGCATTGTCTTGCTGGAATAAGCAGGGGCGTCCATGAAAAAGGCGTTGCTTGGATGGCAACATATGTTGCTCCAAAACCTGTATGCACCTTTCAGCATTAATGGAGCCTTCACATATATGTAAGTTGCCCATGCCTTGGGCACTAATATACCCCCATACCATCACAGATGCTGGCTTTTGAACTTTGCACCTACAACAGTTCGGATGGTTCTTTCCCTCTTCGCTCCGGAGGACACGACGTCCACAGTTTCCAAAAACAATTTGAAATGTGGACTCGTCAGACTACAGAACACTTTTCCACTTTCCATCAGTCCATCTTAGATGAGCTCGGGCCCAGCAAAGCCGGTGGCATTTCTGGGTGCTGTTGATAAATGGCTTTCACTTTGCATTGTAGAGTTTTAACTTGCACTTGCAGATGTAGCAACGAACTGTAGTTACTGACAGTGGTTTTCTGAAGTGTTCCTGAGCCCGTGTGGCGATGTACTTTACACACTGATGTTGGTTTTTGATGCAGTACCGCCTGAGGGGTCAAAGGTCACCGGCATTGCTGTACAGTTGTACAATGCACTTCATACATGTTCCTTGTGAATAGAGGTAAAATTGGTTGTGGGTGTTGTCATAAGTCTGTTTTAAGTAGGACAGGCTGCAAGTATCTTATTTGTTTTGTTTAAAAACAATTGTAATGAATAAATATGACATGTTTTAAATAACGTAAATTGAGGTATTTTTCTTATTTTGCACAAGGAGTGATTACTGATGTTACATCATTTTCAGCTTTGTCTTATGTCTGCATTTGCCAGCAGGCTGACATGATGAAGAGTCTACAGAATAATTCTGCCTGTTAATTCCCCTGCAGAAACTAGATGATCACTGCAATTAGATGTGGGGGAAAAAATATCGGTGTCAGTATCGGATATCGGCCAAATGAGTTGTAAAATATTGGCATATCGGATATCGGCCAAAAATCTAATATCGTCCATCCCTAGTATTAATGTTTTTCAAAAAAACGTTTTCATTTGATCAAAAGATCATATTTCATGTTCAAATAAACATTTGGGCAAAATTGTCCCGAATCCTGTGATGAGGTGTTATTTTTCCATTTGTGTTTATTATGAAGTTGGTCTTAAATTTAATATCAAATGGCATTAAAAAAGTCTTAAAAAGTCTTGAATTTAACTTGCCCTAAGCTGTGGGAACCCTGTCGAAGGGCACTTGGCACAGCACATACCACCGCCATGCCATATGTCAGTAATATTGTTTCTAGATCAACAAGAATATTATTCAGATGATTAGCAAGTATAATCATTTCTACATTAGTGTAGATTCAATTTAATGCTGACATGTTATGAAAATCTGTTCATTAAATGGAGGACAATCATTCTATTCAGGTAAATTTCAACTTCTTCCAGATCTAGAATCTAGAATATGTTCCGGATCATTTTCGAAACAAAGTCAACTCATCCTTAGACTAGCTCCCACCATCCTACCAAATTCAGTGCCAAACGGTTCAGAAATTTTTGAGTTATCTTGTTGACAGACAAACAAGGTTATGAAAACATAACCTCCTTGGCGGAGATAAGTAATTATTTGAATCAATGATGCTGATGTACAGAATATGAAGTGTGCAATGCAAGGTTTAAACAGGAGGCAGACAGTGCTGCAAGCGCTAACCACTGAAGTGTTGTTTCCAGAGTTCTGGAAATTTTGCTGTAATCTTTGAAATTGGAACCAAAGTGATAGTAAAAAATGTAATTGTTGAATTCAACGGCCATGTCTGTAGAAGTGAAAACAACCCCTCAAATTTAATTATGAGTCAAGCTTGGGGAAAAATACTAATTGAATCCAGACAGTGCTGCTCTGCGATTCTGTGGTCAGTGAGGAAATGAGATGGGGGATTTTCTATTTTTTTCAGCCTTTCATATGTGGTTGGAAACATATTTGGGTGGACAAAAACCTGATAATCTGCTTTTGCATCATTTTAAAATTGAGGCAGCTCACATCTTCTGTTTACTTTTCACACTTGTGCTTGGTTCGTATTGATTTTCATGCAAGTGTTCTGTATTAAATGCTTCAAGCATCATTTATTTCTCATTTCTGTCTTGGCAATTTCATTTTAAGTTTGGTGAATTTTTGCGTGATGTTATTGTTTTCCCATTTTTTCAGTAAGATTTGTTTTCTTGGCAAGGTGTTCATGTGGGCTGTTCTCAAGAGGCCTTTAGATTGATCTCTTTCATATGCCACAAATTGCTTTCTTTGGGTCTGTTCAGCCCAGAAAGTTGTTGGAATTCAGCCCTAACCTATTGAAGGCGTTTATCTACCAATTTATGGTCGTCTCCATCTCTCAGTCTCTCTCTTTACTGCTGTCTCTTCTCTCACACACTTTCACTTCCTCGGTCTTTCTCTCTCTCTCTCCCTCCTCACCTCATTCTCTCCACATGAGGCTGTCCCTCCAGTGAAGTCCATTTCATTCAGACAAAATATACCAATTACTGTTTTCTACTCTTAGTGCTTAGTGTGTCATTGCCCTTCTACTAGGTCACATTAATTTTGCTTTATAGCAATTGACACTGGTCGACTGCAGACCAGCCGTTCCCCCACCCCGCCTGATTGTGAGTCTAAGAGGCATCATTTTCGCCCCAAGACTCCAGAATGCTCACTATTTGTTGACATTGCCACCTACCAGCTGTTTTGTTGCTACTCTGTGTGCATTTATGTTTGTTTTTGTACTTAAAAACGGATCGCAGCAGTTCCTTACTCTTTGGGGGGTGACACTCGTAGTTTCCAGAGCTGCTCCCCGATCTCGAGTGCTGAGCTCAGCTGGATGTATCAGTGGCTGTCTGGTGAAGACTGCACATAGGCCAGCTTCCACCCTGACTTACCATCTCAAAGGCTATAGTCTCATTAGCACTAATGTACTATTTCCCACAGAGGGTGAGTTGATTTCGTTGTCATTGTCTTTGCTGCCCAGCACTTAGGATATGCACCTACCAGTCTCAACATTAAAGCCATATTAGTTTATGAAAAAACTCTGTCCCATCAAGACATGGACAGTACAAGACCTGTGAAGGTGTCTGATGGTATCTGTTATCAAGATGATCGCTGCAGATTCTTGCAAGTTGTGAGGTGGGGCCCCCATGGATTGGATTTATTTTCCCGGCATGTTCCACAGATGCTTAATTGGATTGAGATTTGGGGAATTTTGAGACCAAGGCAACTCCTTGAACTCTTTTCCATGTTCCTTAAACCATTCCCGTGCCATTTTTTGCAGTATGGCAGGGTGTATTATCCTGCCAAAACGAGTCCACTGTCATAGCTGAATAATGTCTTCATGAAAGAGTGTGCTTGGTCTGCTGCAATGTTTAGGTAGGTGGTACACGTCAAAGTAACGTCAATGCCAGGACTCAAGGTTTCCCAGCAGCATGTTTCCCATGCCCGCCCTCTTCCCAATGAGGCCCTTGTCACTCAGATCCTTACGCTTGCCCATTTTTCCTGCTTCCAACACATTAACTTCAAGAGCTGACTGTTCACTTGCCGCCTAATGTATCCCACCCACTGTCAGGGTCCATAATGGTGTAATCGATGTTACTCACTTCACATATAGCTGATCGGTGTGCTTGCGAGTCAGTTTAGAATGTGAAAGTAAGAACAAGCCTAATTACATTTGGGAAGAAGGTGCAGATACCAGCTGCAGTTATCAGACAGGGGAAAGAGCTGAAAGTTCAACATGTAATGTGGTTGGGAGCTCTTGCTGAAGTTTGAAAATCTCACCAGAAATGCTTTGGTACATGTTTAAATCTATACAAAGATTGTCCTGTCTGTACATCTTTAGACCTCAAAACTCCTTTTTTTAATCTTGGTGAAGGTGTTACAGTGAATGGCTAGTCAAAGGTGCTATTATGTTTACAGATTAAAACTGTAGCAATGTGCACTGGGAATGCAGCATGTTATTTTTTTAAAAGATCTACAGTAAAAAAAAAAAAAGTTTTTTTTCTGTGGTTCCTTCATTGAGGCTTTGTAACAATGGGGATCGTCCTGCATTATTCTGTGTTGCGTGTTGTTGTGGGAGTGATTTATTTATTAATTTTTTACACAAGCACACATACATACACGCACATCCATACAGAAATTCACAACTTTCTCTCACTCTGCTCTGCTCTTACTCGCAGGCCTGGAGCCAGAGCACGAAGTTGCGGACGCCTTTATGCTGAATTTCAAGGAAAGCTTTCAGACAAATGCTGGCATGGAAATCGAACGGACCCAACCAGTCACGCACAGCTCCTCCACCAGCAGAAAGAGGCCCAATATGCATTCACAAGGTAGGGCTCCCTTTGTTCCGGTAACCATCCCTAATATTTAGCTCACAGCTGTCTTTCCTCTGAACAATTGCTGCAGATTCAAACGATCACGTCTCAAAATGACTCAGGCTGTCTCAGCTCATTGGCTACAGTTTTGTATAATTTTGCCCAACAGTAGCCTAACATAAATAAGATGTGAAAAACTCAATAGAGGACTGAATTGCCTGTTCAGATTGAGTAACAGTGTGTTCTGCATGCTGACTGCTCTCATGCTAGTGGGCAATATGGCACTGCTCTAGAGTGTAGGAAACCTTGTGATTACCTATGTGGAATCTGGTGTCTCTTGCATTTATCTTATAGTATTTGAGCTGCTTTTTTTGTTGTTGTTTTTGGCTGAATAGCGCAGAGTACATCATGCGCTAATGCTGTATGTATAGTTGCTGATGCTAAGTATCTTACAAGTGTCCTTTGTAGGGATTTATTAGGACACTTGCCATATTAGTACCCGACCTTATCCTCTGAATCTTGGGCAATGGAGTCATTGACAAGGGAAGTAGTTATGGTTTGCCTCTGTGGGTTTATCTGCAGGCACAACCCCACATTACACTGTGTGCTGGCTAGTTAGTATTCAGCTCTTCATTGAATCATAATTGGGGTTAATGCTGTGAGCTCACCTTAGCTTGTTTCCTGGGCCTGGATATGTTGTTGATTTTAAGGTGAAAAGAAAAACTTGCAGCACCTGATGAGTCTGTTACCTTCCAGGAAGAGCTGTTCCCTGGGTTCTAGTGTTTGTTTTTGGTGCTCTGTGTGTTAATCTATTGAGTAAAGCTGTAATTAAGATTGGGCTCCACGAAAATAATGGATAATTCACATTATCAATTCTCAAACTTTTACTCAGTATTCAAACGGTAATTGGTGTGCCAGTGGTTGTTGTGGTGTTATCTTTTGTACTGCCTCCTGATTGCTTCCTTAAAAGGACTATAAAGCAGTCGCACATTAAATTCAGTATGTGTTAAACCTTGTCCTTGGTCTTTCTACTGTGATTTAAAAGCACTTAATTTCACTGTGGTAGAGGCTAATTTATATTACTTTGTGCTTTGTGTGTGGGGGACACCTGCGAGAACAAGGCTACTCTTCACTTGAAACTTGATTAAAGAAATGAGAGAGTGAGAGAGAGAAAGATAGAAAGTGAGAGGGAATGTGTGTAGATTGCTGCTGGCATCAGGTGGGCTGTAAACCATGACATAACGTGAATAATGCAAACTGTGATTTGTTTTTTTACTTTTTCACAGAAGTTGTGACTCTTGCAAATCTTCTCAACCCAAAAACTAAGCCCCTCCTTTCTTTTGTTAACTTTTATTCAGCAATGGTCTGGTAACATGAATGTATACAATACCTAAAGGTAAATAGAGGAAAATGGTGCATTTCAATGAAAGACAATGCTATTCAGGCAGTAAATACATCCCAAAATCCATAGATCGCATACTGTTTTTTAGGAAAGGAATTGTGAACAGAAACTTGAAGTTGCTTCCAAATTTTTGACCTGTCTTGGCCTTAATTCCAAACTTCTGGCCTGCAGTGTATGTTTGTGTGTGTCAGAGTAAAAATGAGACTTAGAGATAGCGGGAGCTGTATGCATTAGGACTGATAATACCTGACCTGTTTTGTTCACATTCTCTGCATGGAGGAGCATCGCAAATTAACCCTTTGAACCTTATAGGCCGGTTTAACGGCCGCACAGAAAATGGGCAATAACCGAAAATGCCAGAAAACAGGCCCCCAAATGTGTGACATTTGAACACATGACTTTTTGCTGTCATGTGACTTTGCTTACAATTAGTTGTGTTCCCCATCACAGTCAGCTGTGTTTCGGCGTAGGTGGGGGTCGCGACCCCTTTATATAATTCAGGGTCCATAAATAATGAGTATTTGGAGAAATGACTTTTCTTCCATTGCTTAGAATACATCTTTAAGTTTATTATGATACATTTTTTATGCATGATAGCGAGATGTAGAGGGAATTTGAGAGAGTTTGGGACATACTGTGTGTGAGAGATGAAACAACAGAGAAGTTGAGAGAGAGAGTGGGAAAGAGTGTGTGTTTGTGCGCGAGCGTGCGTGTGTGTGCGTGTGCGTGCGTGTGTGTGAATGTGTGTGTGTGTGTGTGTTTGTGTGTGTGTGTATGTAAAAAAGATGATGACTACGATATAGGAAGCTTGTGAGAAAAAAATATGTTTGGGATATACCATGAGTTTGCATGAGAAAGTGAGACAGGTAGAGAGATGAAGAGAGAGAGCTTGTGAGGTTAATTTTGTATTCATATTTATACCAGTATGACAGAGATAGCGCTCTCTCCTGAGTTGTGCAGCTGAGCCCTGAGCTAGTAAAGCAAGCTTCAGTTTGCTGTAGGTCAAGGTTTCCCCTCTTTAGATATTTTAGTGTTGCAAGGTTTAGCGCCTTTGGGAACTGAGCCAATTTGTGCCGGTGAAACTGTCAGAGCTTTGGCATTGAGGTTTTACACATACTTTCCAGTCCACTGGATTTCCAGTCTTGCTGGGTGACAAAGTGCTGATGCCAGTGGGGTATTTTCTCTTCCTGAGGTTTGGGTTACTGTATCTCAAGGAAATACTTATTGTGGCTATTTCAAAGAAGCATATTCATCAAACTCCAAAAATGTTCATTTTGAATTGGTTTGATCAAATGCGCAGCTCTTTTTAAGTGTCGTGCTACTTCTTGGTTTCCTGCTCAACCACAAGATCTTAAGTTTGTTTTAATTTTTTTCAAGTATGTTTTGGATGTGCCCTCTCCATTACCCTATAAGGCAGGGGTCCCCAATCTTTCCCAGAAAGGGCCGGTGTAGGTGCAGGTTTTCATTGTAACCAAGCAGCTACACACCTGATACTACTAATCAACCCCTGGACTCTCTGCTAATAAGCTTGATTAGTAGCATCAGGTGTGCAGCTGCTTGGTTACAATGAAAGCCTGCACCCACACCGGCCCTTTCTGGGAAAGATTGGGGACCCCTGCTTTAAGGTATTTCATCAGCGGAAATATGTAAGAATCGCTAACAGAAATGAAAACTACAATTTTGCCATCAAATAAAGAAAGCCTGCAAACTCTTCAGTGGTTTTTTTTTTTTTTTTTTTTTGGTCTCTCGATTCAGTCCCTGAGACAAAAGCCGTGGATTTTATGTGGTCCGATGAACTGCAGCATTCTTGTGTTCTGTGTTTGTACATTGGATAGCTCAGAAGATTTGGTATTGCGCAGTGACCTTGCTTGACTCTACACTGAGATTATCTAGCTGTGCCAGCATCAGCTAATGTTTGACTGGCTGACCGAGTCACAGCTGTTCAAATGGTTGAAATCAACATGACCTGGTGTGAACTCACCAGTTTGTGTGTGTGTGAATGTATGTGCCTTCTTACAGATAGGAAAGACTGTGTTATATGTGCGTGTGTATGTCCGTAAGTATGTATGTGCATATGTATCAGGTGTTTATGGCATGTAGTTGTCTGTGTGTATGAATTTATTTGTATGGGGTGTCTGTTTCATGTGTGTGCATGTGTGTATGTGGCGAGTGGGTGTGTATGTGTGCATACAGTGTGTGGTATGTGTAGTGTGTGTGTGTGTGTATGTGTGTGTGTGTGTGTGATGCATGTTTGTCTGCATCTGTGCACACATGTGTATGTATACATGTTTTAAATGTGATGAATATGTCCATATTTGAGTAAATGCGATGTGTGTGTATGTGTTTGTGTAATGTGTGTCTGCCGACGTGTGATGCATACACCTGTCTGGTAATTTTTGTGTTGTCTATGCTGCTTGTGCATTTCCAGACTCACTATCTGACAAAAAATAGCAGAATTAGGACTTAATGGGTGTGTGGCCACAAGAATGCCACTTGTTGGTCAGGCTAATTGGGTGAAAACCTATCTTAATTTCTCAGGGAGCATACAGATTGCACTCTGGAGAAATGAAAACAGGTCATGTGATCTGATGAGAACTGATTTACCCCACTCCAGAGCGATGGGCGTGTCTGGGTAAGAAAAGAAGCCAATGAAGTGATGCACCCGTCGTCCATACTGCACGCTGTATGAGCCTCTGGAGGCAGTGTTACCATCTGGATTTGCTTCAACTGGTCAGGTCTAAGTTCAGCAACCCTATGCAGCAGTAAAAATCGTCAGCTGACTACATGAATGTACTGAATGACCTGGTCATCCATCGATTGATTTTTTAAAATCCCTGACAGCCCGGGCATATTCCGGATGACAATGCCAAATTCAGTGGCCTCAAATTGTGCAAGCATGGTTCATCGAGCATGAGATCTCAATTTCGCACATGAATAAGCCACCATAGAGTCCTGACCGTAACCAGTTGAAAGTCTTTGGGATGTGCTGGGAAGGATTTTTGGACTGATTTGACTCTTCTGTTGTCAGTACGAGATGAATGCCAAAAAAAAAAAGCCAAAACTGAATGCAGCTCTGGTTGGAAATAAATGTTGTGACAATGCATTAAATTATAAAAACAATGCCACAATGAATGTGTGCCGCTATCAAAGCTAAAGGTAGTCCAACCTAAATATTGGAGTGTGTGACACTCTACCTAAATATTAGCGTGTTGGCCGAGCAGTGTATTTGTTTATGCTTCAAATCTCATTTATTTTGCTTTGTTTTGAGTGCAATTATAATGTTTAGAAATAAGAGACCGGCACAGTATTTTTGTTATACGCCCATCCTCAGTAATGACGGCTCTATTGTCTTATGGCGCTGTGCGTCCATCTGTCCAGCCGTGAAAGTCCATCCTTCTGAGAAAGAGCATGACTATCCATATGGCCACCACAGCCGCCATATTGAATTTGGTTTCTGTCAATTTTGAGGAGATGGGATGATCCGATTAAATTCTAATTTACTCCATGCACTGATGGTGCATAGAGGAAGGGACCCTTTGAAAATGGGCACGCTGCCATTTGTTTGGATGTCGTCAATTTCAAGGACAATGGATGATCCAATCAAATTTAAACTTCTTGTGTGTGTTGGCGGTAGCTTGAGGACTTTTCCTTTCGAAAATTAGCTTTTTGCGAATTTCCATCGCAGTCACAAGAGCCATCTTGAATTTAGGTCCTGTTCTTGGTCGATTTAAACTACAGGCCAAAAGTGTGGGGCCACCCTCAGATTTTTAATGGTGCAGCAAGTGCAATGTGACCCCTTGGTTTTGGGGAAGGCATTTATACAGCATGCTTTCTTGTTACATATCATGATTTTATGTCACTAGGACGTGAAAAATGTGAACTCAAAGGCATTGGAACTCAATTATAAAACATTGTGGTCAGTGATCAATCAGTTAAGACAGCTTTAAAATGCGGTCTGAGGTCTGGAATTCGCCCAAAACCTACTGGCTTGCTATATTTTATGCACTGACGTCATTTCATATGCAAAAAATAAGGAAAGAACAGTTGATGTGTGATTTTTTTTTTTTAATCTGAGGGTGGCCCCAAACTTTTGGCCTGTAGTGTAAATGGGAATGAAATAGTGGATAAAATCTGAATTTGCTCTGTGTGTTGTGATTGAGAGGAGGATGGTTCCTTTTAAAAATGGATTTGCTGCAGTTTTTCATCAAGCAAAGTGTCTGTGAGTCAAGTAAAGAAGGATGTTGTCAGTGCCCACTGCGGAACCTAAACAATTAATCACTGAGCAGGTTCTTCGACTGCAGTGTTCAGGGCATATGCCGCCTCTCATGTCGCTCTGGGTCAACAGTTCTGCAATGTTTCGGCCAGGAGTTATTCCCCCTTTGTAATGTCAACTTATGCAACTAGTTGTAGAGTCCTTTATAGATAATTTCCAACTTAAGGTCAATTTAAAAGTTATATTTAATCATGTGTTGCACCATGCAAACATCAATGGAGTTTAAAGTAGGGATTCATAGGTAAAACTGAAATGCGGCAATTTCGACATCAATGGAGAGCTTGGAATGCAGAGAATGCAATGTAATGTCATTCCATCACATTATCGATACGAGAAAATGGAAACACGCTCGAAAAGACAGTACTTTATCGAGCGTAAATACTTCCGTGATGCTAAGAATGATACCCGTTTTGGGTGATGTCACATACGGGTTTTGCAAGCTCTGCTCTGTGAATGTGTGTGCAGTGTACGTCTCTCTCTAAGCTTTATATTTGCTATTCATGGTTCAAAATGTGTCATACTTTACTTGAGATGGATGAATTAGAATGGAGAAACATTCATCTGTCTTTTTTTTTAATTTAAACTCATTTTTCTATATAGTACATTGAAGATTAACATGGGCGTCGGCTAAACGACCTGACGGAAATCATTTGAAATACAGGGAAGCTGATACCTTAAATTTATTATGATATTTTTTCGATGATTAGAGTTGAAAAGAGCGACAAAACAATCAAGGACGATTTTTAGAATGTATTCTCTTTCTTAACTCGCGCAGGAATACATATTGTTCATGCACTAGCAGCTGCCTGGCGTCAGATCTTTCTATTGCGTATACTGTAACTATTTAATGTTATGACATTTTCGAGGTTTTGTTTCGTTTTGGCAATCATGGAAGAGAAAGGATCAGAAGTTGAAGAAAGAACCATGAGAAGAGATACAACTATAAAAAAGCTATTAAAACTGAACTTCAGTGCATGAGAAGTACAGGCGGACGATTGGGTGGAGATATTTGAGGGGTACGATTGTCTTCTAAATGGCATCGACCTCGTCACTCCATATTTCTATGTCAGTCAATCACTGTTATGAGAGTCCACTTGAATTTTTTTGTAGCCCAGAGCATTGGCTTATCCAACCTTCCTCGGAATGGTATCATGATGACTCCAATAAAAACATAATTTTCTTTCTAAACGATGAAACTTGTACGTGTACAGTCTATAGCCAGCACAGCGATCGGACGTTTTGCAGCATGGAACGAACCAAAATAAGCAGCTTAACTAATATGCATCGATGAAATAAATCACCTTTATGGGACATTAGATTTAATAACGATAAACTACTGGGAAATCTGGAAGAAACCTATTAAGAGTTCTGACTCATCAGGCTTTAAAAACAAAATTGAAAACAATTTTCACAGTGTGCACTGTATTATAACTATGGAGCATCTTGGTACTTTCAGTGCACACAACCCTTACGTGACGTCAAGGAAAATGAGACTGTCGGCGGACTGGTTACAGTCCAAAAATAACAACATTTGGAAAGCGTATATCAAGTAGCAAGAAACTTTTTTCTCTTGGTATATAAGTTGATACCTTCAGCATATCATGGAATTCTTGTCATAACAGACCAATTTTATGGGTACTTATTTTCTTTGAATCCCTACTTTAAAGTGTTGACAAATACTTGTAAGCATTGGCAAAACTGCTGAAATGGACTGGCAGAATGTGGCTTAAAACTGATTACACTACAGTGTTGTGTCCTCATTGATTTTCAGTTGCTAAGAAAAACTCTTAACAATATGAAATCATCAATGCTATCTGTTTAGTTTTTAATTATTTTCAACAAATATTTGAGGATAAAAACTGATGACTTCTAACATTGCAAGTTAATTATGCCTTCATGAATTTTGATTCTGTTGAATTTGTATGCAGTACATTTGTTCTTTTATTATGTTATTATTTTAAATTAATTTCCTCCCATTGTACTTTCCATATTAAAGACCTAACACGAGATTTCACTTTATACAGTCTGAAAGGCTTGTTATAACCTCAGTCACTTCATTGTTTTTTTATTGACAATTTACCTGATTAGGGGTGTACTTTGAGTTTCTTTCGTTGTTATATTCCAATCCTCATGACTGAAGTAGGATACCAAACATCAGGGTGTGATGTAACACCCTTAGTACCCCTACTTCCCATGCCTTTTGCCCTGCACATCTGCTGTTATTATGCCCTGGGTTTGACGCTATAAATTGCATCCAGTGGTGAGGCCAGAGCTGACGACTCAGGTATTCACTAGATAGGCTCTGGCTGTGGGGAAAGTGGAGTTGCCCCTTAGTCACCACTGCTCCCAGGTTCCCTCTCACCCGGAGGGATAGCACATGCCTAGGGTCCCAGCTATGGGCAAATAGCAAAAGGGGAGGCCTGCCCCTGAAGCCTTGGTCACCAGTAGGCTTCGAAGATGGAGACTTCAGACAAACTCCCAACTGTCGCAACAAACTGTGAGGGCAGTCTCTGTTAAAGAGGTCCTGGCCAGTTGCTGCATCCCCCCCACAAGGATACACGTTGTGGTTCCCGCACCTGTGCCCATAAGCTGGGAAGGGACAAGAGAGTGTTGCTGGACTCACACACGCCAACAGCAAAATAAACCCCCATTGTGCAGGTATTCCCTTCATACTCATCACGCTTATCTTTGCATCATTGTTCACAAGTCCCACGGCGAGAGAGGAGTGACGACGGGGGCAGGAGTAGGATGATTCTGGAAGCCTCTAGCCACAAGTGTCCACGTGCGGCGGTTTAGGTGTGATAGTCTTTTGGGAACTGACCCCGGAACAACAGCTCCGTTTGTCTCCTGCCTAGACGACAAGGCCGCCCTCTTTAGGGATAGCACTGCCTTCTCCCCGCCAGAAATAGGGGTTGAAAAGAGCCCCTTAAGAAATTTTGTTCCACCAGACCTGCCCACCCACCGCAGCAGGCTGGTCATTCAGCTTTGCGGTCGAAAAAACAATAGAATGATTTACATTGGATCTTGGAACATTCGAACGCTACAGGACAGTGCAAACAATGTTGAGAGAAGGACAGCGGTCATCGTCAAAGAGCTGTTGAGTTACAACATGGAAGTGTCTTTAACCTGCGGAGTCTACAGGCACCCACAAAAACATCAACAATGCTCCTCCATGATCTGCTATATGCGGATGACTGCGCCCTTGTCACACATTCACAGTCGGATGGCTAGGCGATGGTGGATGATCTTGCAAGAGCCTGCTCAAGGTATGGACTGACCATCAGCATTCACAACACTGAAGTACTTCACTAACCCAAGCCCGGTACTCAGCCTATGGACCCTGTCATCCCTGTCATAACCATTGGTGGGGAGCCACTCAAAGCAGTGCAGAAGTTCTGCTATCTCGATGGAGTACTCACGCAAAATGCTCGCATTGATGACGACATCATCACCCAAATCGCTAAGGCCTCAGCTGCGTTTGGTCGACTCCTGCACCGCTTGTGGGATGAGCGAGGTGTCCGCCTGCCCACGAAAATCACTGTTTACAAAACTGCTGTCCTGTCGACCCTGCTGTATGGAGGAGAGACATGGGTGCAGTACCGGGCCCATCGAAGAAAGCTTCAGCAATTCCACATGCGCTGCCTAAGGAAGATCTGTGGCATCAACTGGCAAGATCGAGTACTCAACACAGATGTTCTGTCTTGCTGTGGAATCACATCTATCGAGGCCATTCTCACTCATTCTCAGCTACGGTGGTCTGGACATCTCGCACGCATGAAGAACCCCTGAATCCCAAAAGCACTCTTCTTTGGAGAACTATGTTGGGGAAAGAGATCTGCAGGAGGCCAACGCAAGTGATACAAAGATGTCCTCAAAGCCACGTTGAAAAGCCATGGCATCAATCACGGGAGAGAAACGCCCAGGGCAGAGACAAATGTTACTCTCTTTGCCATTTTGGTTCCGAAAGCTTTGAGGCCAACCGCACTGCCATGCTTGAAGAAAAACGCCGTCAGCACCACGCTCAACAAACTGTTGCTTATACTGCCAATAATGATTGTATCTGCACCGTTTGTGACCGAAGATGCGCTTGGTCTTTTTAGTCTGGCACGCACCCACCAACCGTATACCTATGCACCAAACTAGCACTTTTGAGCTTTAGGGATGACATTCGTCGTCATCGGCAACATACAGGTCAAGACCTGCTGGGCTGAAGATACCTTAAAATTCGGGCTTTCTCTCCACGAGCCAGTTGTACTCCACAGAATATACTGGCAATTTTGCACATTAAACATGGGGGGAATATCTGTTTAGATACTGCACTTTCATAAAGGATGCAACTTTTCCAACATGCTGACTTTGTCTCATTTGGGATCACACAATTAATGTCCCTCTTTAATCAATGCTTGTGCGCTTCTCTAACTGTCAGTCGGCCAATGTAGATTGCACTTATTAAACTGGGATGACTAATTGATATATCCTACATTGCAATATGCACTTCACATTCTATACTGTTATGATTTCTTAAGGATACAAATCCAATTTTCAGCTCATAACTCTAGGTCATATAGTTAAATCATTACATTAGGCCCTTATACCTTGATAGAGAGCTGACTCTGTGTGCATTGAGATTGATTGAATTAATTTCCTGTCTTTTTGGGATTTACGCAAATGAAAACATTTCATTTTAAAAGAAAAAAACTTGTGAGATTTTTCAAATGTCAACACGCAACAGTAGGTTTACGTTCAAATATGTGGTAAATCTGATTCAATATACTCCATATTTAATACTGCGCAGTGCATGAGTTGTATGTTATGTGCGTCCACGCATGTATGTGCATGTGTGCAGGTGTGTGTGTATTTCTGTAGTGTGGGTGTGTGTGTGTCCAGGTGTACCTGCTTGCCTTTTTGTGTGTTCTCAGTGGTAATTTAGTTGATCTACGTCCCTTTAAACGTTCATGGTGCTGTCATAGCCGAAATTGCTAACCATATGGGTGAATTACAGCTTGCAAAACGACATAACATTTCACAAAGCCTATGGCAATACAGTTGTAACTTTCCTGCATAAATTATGTCTGTTATGACAAGTCTCACGAGATTATGCATTATGCATAAGCTAATTCCAGCCATGCTGAGAGTTGGTATTATATCTGTGTGTGTGCGTGTGTGTGTGTGTGTGTGGGGGGGGGGGGGATGAGCATGAGTGTGTATTCTAGTGTGTTTTTTCCGCAAGAGTTTTGCTTGTGTTATCTAAATGCGGTTTGCTAAAATGTCCCTGTGATGAAAGATGATGTTATCTCTTCAAGATTAAGGAAACACTCAGACTGCTACACAATCACACTCAGTGACATGAATAGTGAATGTGGAACTTCAGACAGTGATATGCACATACTACTACACAGTAACTTGTCTCACCCAATATTTATACAGGCTGTTACATTATCTGAAGGTGATAGTAGTATTTACACACTCCTGTTGCAAGATATCTAATCGTGTTGAGCCATGTACCCCGATAGGCTTGCCCATTTTGTGTTCCAGAGCTCCCCCTGTCATCGCAAGAGGCACAATTAGCTCCTCTCTATCACCTCTACCCTTCCTCCTCAATCTGCTCTCTAATTCTTGAATTAAAGCTTGTAAAGGAATAGTCCTCCTGTTTTGATTTCTTTGCTCTATATCTGTGTCCTTTGTGTGAACTGACATGTCTATCTGCTTATCCCTGTTTATATTCTTTCTGTCTCCCACACGCACGGACACTCATACACACACACACTCACACTCTCGTCTCTTCACCTTCTGAAAGCAGACTACATCTTCTGACGAATATCTGTGTGTAATCACGCCTCCTGCTGTTCTGGGAAAATCATACTTAACCTTTTCAGGCTGAAACGGATTCATGGGGGTGGTCAGTCTGAGGAAACAGGGAAACAATCACGCCCATCTGTCACCGCGGCGCCTGTGCGCGAGCCTTGTCAGGGACGCCGATGCGTCCACGCATCGACGGGCGGTGGAATGGGATCACATGACCTTCCGTGCACAATGAAGTCCTATCTCTCTATCCAAAGCCGCCTCACCAATCCGATGCAAAAGTGGCTCCTGCCACTCAAACAATTGAAGGGGAGATGCTTTATCGGCAGGAAGTGTGCTACGTTCTCTCCAGCCCATCTCCCTGGCTAGTTCATTAGATTCGCCGTGTGTGCAGTCAGGCAGGTAGTCGGATCTCCTCATCGAATAATTTACACTTCTGTCACCTTAGCAGCGACCCACCCTGGGGACATCATTAATGAAAAGCTAATGCGCCTTACTTTTGATGTTGCTCATAAACACTCAGATAAAAGCCATGTAACCTCCATCATCTCTAAGCTTAAATAACTGTTCTTATGCAGCCCCCGACTCACATCGGATAATGCAGGTGCTTTTTTATGTGTCCTGTCTGAAATTAGTAATGACTGATAATCACAGCCATTTCCAACAACGAGGCAAGTGTACTGAAGCATGTCCTCTTCTAGCCCATGAGATACTGATAAGTGTGCATTTTCAGCATGGCAGCATCCATTTTAAAACACCATTATTATGTTCTTTCTCTCTTTGTAGTCATAGCAGACAGTCATAATGCACAGGAAGCGTATCTCACGATTGCAAATGCCCAAGACATAAAACCATCAGAATTGTACAGGTAGTGTATCAGTCCTTGATGAGTATAAAAGAAGTGTGTGGTGAATAAACTGCTCTTATATAGCACTTTTCTACCTTATAGGACGAAGCGATTTACGTCTCATTTAGCCAGTCACATGTTCACTCACGGACCAATGGTTGCAGAGCTGGCCTGACCGACAGGAACAATTTGGGTTTCAGTGTCTTGTTCGAGGACATTACGATACTTGGACAGGAAGACTCAGGGAATCAAACTGCCAACAATGCAGTTGTTAAATTGTACAAACCCCAACTCCAATGAAGTTGAGACGTCGTGTAAAACATGAATGTAAACAGAATACAATCATTTGCAAATCCTTTTAGACCTTTATTCAATTGAGTACACAACAAAGACAAGATATGTAATGTTTAAACTGATAAACTTAATTGTTTTTTTGGAAATATTCACTAATTTTTAATTTGAAACCTGCAATACGTTCCAAACAACTCGGACAGGGGCAACAAAAGACTGGGAAAGTTGAGGAATACTCAAAAAACACCTGTTTGTGACATTCCACAGCTGAACAGGTTAATTGGAATGAGGTGAGTGTCATGATTAGGTATAAAAGGTGCATCCCCAAAAGGCTCAGTTGTTCACAAGCAAGTATGGGGCGAGGTTTGTGAACAACAGTGTGAGCAAATCGTCCAACAGTTTAAGAACAACGTTTCTCAACGTGCAATTGCAAGTAATTTAGGGATTTCATTATCTGCAGTCCATAATATCATCAAAAGATTCAGAGAATCTGGAGAAATCTCCACGCAGAAACGGCAAGGCCGAAAACTAATATTGAATGCCCGTGACAGTCGGTCCCTCAGGCAGCACTGCTTTAAAAACCAACATCATTCTGTAAATGATATCACCATATGGGGTCGGGAACATTACGGAAAACCATTGTGTTACACGTCTGTGAAAGCACCATTAATGCTGAAAGTTATGTACAGGTTTTGGAGCAACACGTTGCCATCCAAGCGATGTCTTTTTCGGGGACATCCCTGCTTATTTCAGCAAGACAATGGAAAGCCACATTCTTTATGTGTTACAGCATCGTGGCTTCGTAGTAAAAGAGTGTGGGTAATAGACTGGCCTGTCTGCAGTCCAGACCTGTCTCCTATTGAAAACGTGTGGTGCATTATGAAGCGCCAATTCAACAAAAGAGACCCCTGACTGTTGAGCAACTGAAGCCCTACATCATGCAAGAATGGGAAGGAATTCCACTTACAAAGCTTCTGCAATTAGTGTCCTCAGTTCCCACATGCTTATTTAGTGCTGTTAAAAGGAAAGGTTATGTAACACAGTGGTAAACATGCCCCTGTCCCAGCTTTTTTGGAACATGTTGCAGGCATCAAATTCAAAATGAGTGAATACTTCCAAAAAAAAAGTTTATCAATTTGAACATTAAATTTCTGGTCTTTGTTGCATACTCCATTGAATATAGGTCGAAAGGGATTTGCAAATCATATGTATTCTGTTTTTACTCAAGTTTCACACAACGTCCCAACTTCATTGGAATTGGAGTTTGTGTTCGCACTTGATAACTAGGCTTATGCCATCAGAGGCGACGTTTTGGGGTATATCCCCAAACGCCTTACACTCTATCTGTAGTGGGTAGGTTAAGCCCCTCTACCCACTGCACACTTTCGTACTCTTTTATAATAATGGCCACCAGGTGTCAACCGCAAGTCGACGACGACTGAGGACCAATCAGCGCCGAGCTTACAAATGCGTCGCCAGCAGCAGACGGAATAGCGGAAGCAACATATAAACAGTAAACAATCTGCGATGATCATGGCAGAAAATACTCCCAAAAAAAGGATATACCGTTGTGCCGAAGGGCTTCCATGCTTCTGCGTGGTATGTCAGTGCGATATAAGGTTAGGAAATACGTTCGCGTCCGGTGTGAAAGCGACTCTAAGATGGCATGCTAGCTAAAATATTATAGTTGATGTCTCTAGCAAAAAAAAAAGTATTCAATTGTGAGCGAACTGTAACGTTAGCCTTTAAGCTCGCTAGCTAGTTGGCCATGTAGCTAAATACAATGGCGCGCTAATTATGACACAGCTTGGCATCACTTTGGCTTGCTAGCTATCCTGTTATTAGCTAGAGAGCCAACTAGCTTGCTAGCGAGTAAGGCTCAAACCGTAGCCTTATTTCGCCGGTGTAATCATGACCCAAATTGAGCCCTGTTTAAATCAGGATAATTAGACTGTCACTTCACGGCCTGAACTGAATTTTAAGATGATATTATAGATCTAGACAATTATTATAACAGATTTACAAACCTGTTCCCAGACTCAGTCTCCAACACCCGGTCCAAGGTTGTCACTGTCAGCATGTAGATCGATCGCCGTGATGCCGATGCTCCTCAAATGAGCAACCTGGGTGCTAATTAATGTCACCAACGGAGAAACGACTAACACGGCTGGATCTGCAGCCTGGCCCGAGGGTGACAGAAGTGACAGGCCTGACTCACGAGCGGTTGAAATCGCTGAAGTCAGGCCTTCGAAACACATGGATTTGTCGCTGCCAGTCGGCATACAGACGAGAACATCTTTCCCCAGCAGCACAGACTTTATAGCTTCCATCTGGTAGGTTCTTAAACTGTCGATATGCCATATACCGCACAGTTTTTCCTCGACATTTTTCATCAAAATGTCCATGACGTCGCTTGTCGTGGAGGAAGCCATAAAGTTTGATCACGTGGGTCGCCCAAAGCCAATTAGAAAAGATGTTATAGATTCTGAATTTTAAGGCAAGATTAGTGCGCTGATTGGATGGTTGTGATCATGTGACCTAGTGGCCATTATCATGAAATAGTAGGAAAGCGTGCAGTGGGTAGAAGGACTTAACCTACCCACTGCAGATGGAGTGTACGAACGCCCCCAATCCTCCAATTCCTCAATCCTCGAATAACCCAATACAATATAAAGCCCAATCGGTCATGACCTTTCATTTCAACTTAGTTTCAGGGTAATTGGACAAATGGTTCCAAAGATATGCCAAAAATGGTGAATTTCATTTGACAAAGCTCCACCTTGTGTCAAAATTTTGAACCTAACAGGTATAATGTCATTGTAGGACACATCCTCAGGTCATGACCTTTCATTTGCTCTTGATTTGAGGTCAATCGGACAAATATTTCCAGAGATATGATAAAAACAGTGATTTTTTCGTTTTTGGCCCCTGGTGGCCAATCTAGAAATTGTAAATTGTCCAAAATCAAATCAGTTCCTTCTCTTTATGATACTTACAAATTTCTAATTAAAATATTACTGAAGTTATCGCGTTAACACGTAGGGCGGCGCGGCGGCGGCAGCGACAGTCGGACCAAAAACATAATATCCCCGAAACGCCGTTCGGCGTTTGGGGATATAAATAATTATACAGGCAGTTTTTCTCAAACTCAAAATCATGCAGTTGACGCTTGCAATCTTGTGAAGTCTGTTATTACCTGGCCCCTCCCCCAGGGGGCCAGGTTAAGCAATGATCATGTCTGTGTGTGTGTGTGTGTGTGTTTCTGTCAGTCTGTCTGTCAGCCCGTGGCTGGGGCCAGGTCTGCTATCTCTGATTGCCTTGTTGTCATATGTCCTCTGGTAGCACACCTCCAGGATCTGAGACATAGAGAACATGCTGTTATATGCACTGAAAAAGGATGCAAGCTTCTGATGTGAAATAGGTTGCCTCCTCCTTCTAGGTCAATGTACTGTAGTTTCTTTCTAAAGGCTGCTTTAATGTGGTTTGGGTTATAGACCTTTTGTTCAAATACTGGACAGTAGGCAGTATTGAATATGAAAGTGTACAATGTCCCTTTCATTTGCTGTTTGCTATAAGGATATACCATTCAACAACTGTTTACTGCACACAGGTAGGCTTGTCTAACTCAAGCACTCAAGTTTACTCAGTGTTAACTGACATTGTAAATTACACACTTAAAATGAGATGGGGTTAACAAATATTCAAATATTTCTTGCTTCATTTTGAGCCTTCAACAGATTTTAGCGACATTTATTTGAGCAAATGTTTAAATGATAGTTATTTGAGCTTTTCTCACCTGGTCCACGATTGGTCAGTGCATGATGGCATTTCAGATTTATTCCCACCAAGCAAGGTTTCTTTTGACTCATCCTTGATGATGTAGGGGAATTGGGACCACTTCATGTTTCTTGAAGCCATTATGCGTGTTGCTGAGCTCGACATTGGAACAGGACTAAAACTATTGAAGTGGCAATAGATAACTTTTTTGCTTCAACTCATCATTATGAAATAAATGTTGACTGAACAGTTGTCATATTTCATACATCATCTTTTCATCACGGAGGCATGGAATCTTGGTGAGTCATCGTGAAATGTACAAATTGGAAACTGCATATTAAGCTGTTAAATCATTAAAATATTGTTTTAAAACTCAATTTACAGCTCAAAGGAGTCATCAACCATTGAACCACCAAAAGAGTGAGGGAATAGAGTTATCGGTGTATTTTTTATTATTTTTTTGGTCACATTAAGCCTACTACCTGAATTTATTTGGCTTTTTATTTCTGGAAGGCTTTCTTCACGTTGGCTAGAAATCACTTCGCTAAACTGCCAGCCCTACAGGCAAAGGATACTGGCTCAGTGTCCATGATACTGTCAGGCTGATCTACTTGTTCATATGAAAATTGATGAGGAGAAAATAAGTTATCACCGTGTTCATCGCACAATTCTTTATAATTTTGTAGAAACATCTTACTGTCTTTTCGATAGCGACAAAAACTTGAATCACATTGGAACGGTAGGGGCCAAAGTACAAAAGTTGTCTTTTGCCACTGATGTCCCCCAGGCTCACAATACTGCAAGTATGTATGTAGAAGTGCACACAGTGAGAAACAGGGGGGATGTACAGTATATCAGACAATCATAATTTCACAATAAGTGTATCTGCACATCATATTTCAACAGAAAGTGTATCAGAGCATCATAAACAAACAGGAATTGTGTGAAATGATCATTATTACGCAGGGTCTGTATCTTCCCGTCATAATTGCACAGGAAGTGTATCAGACAATCTTAATTGTGCAGGAAATGTATCAGCACATCATAATAGCATAGAAAATGAATCAGAATGTAAAAATTGCGCAGGGAGTGTATCTGCACATCGTAATTACACAGGAAGCCTATCAGACCATCATAATTTTACAGGAAGTGCAACAGACAACACACAACTGTGTGGGAAGTGTATCTGAGGATTAGAACTACACAGAAAGTATCAGAGGATCGTTATTGCACAGGAAGTATATCAGCTCATCATAATTGCATGGAATGTGTATCATGCCATAAAAATTATGCAGGAAGTGTATCAGATTATCGTAAATTCACAAGAGTTTTGTAAGAAAATATTTAAACAATAAGACGACCATCACTGCACCATACATCACAGCGTATGAGTTGTTCTGCAGTGTCATTCATGAGCCACATTTACGATTGACCATCATGCAGAAACTGCACAAATGTTTTATCAGTCCATCGAATATGGACAGCAGGTATCATAATGTTCATGAATGCGCAGGAGTTGTATCGGATGCACTTATGTTCGTATCTTTTCCAGAGGGAACAGACACAATGGATACTGTGAAGGGAGATGATGTGAAGGGACTTTTGTTTTTAATTTTGATAAAGATTATATCCACAGGCTGTCATTTCATTGGAAATAATAATAATAGCTGGCAAAGGGCTAAAACCAATAGGCTTCAGGCTCTTCTATAGACCAATACAATGTGGCAGTGTTCCTGTGTGCTATAATTGCTACCTCTGAGCAGTAATTAGCTTTTAATGGTTCTTAATTAGACACCTAATTTCCACTGAAGGATGATTTAGCTTCTTCGGTATACAAAGTGTCAGAGGTAGTAGCTGTTCATGCCATACTCGACATTTGCACGTCTGAGTTTTGAGTCCATCAGAACATCTAATGCCTTAATTTTCTCTAATGCAGGAGATAGAATATTGTTTGGAAGAAGTTACTCTTTGGAATTGATTCAAGTTTTGACAGGTTCAACTGTTTCTATCCTAATTGCTGAAAGCATGGTCACCTTGCTTCTAAAATTAAACTGTGAGGGATGGAAAGTAATTTTTCAGCATTGCAAAGGAAGAAAAATATGCTGCACTGAAGGGAAGGTTCAGAATTACTGCGAGTAGCGTAATCCATTGGATGGTGACATTTTTTTGTTACATCGACTTCGTTGGCAGAGTCAATCACCAGGTCTAAATCCAGCTTTACTCAACATTATGGTAAACTATCTAAGGTTTTTTGATGCCACCAATTATGAGGGGGACAATGTGCAAAAGATGCTGTTATTTCTGAACAGTTCTTCTGATGTTGATGAAAGCACTCTCAAATTAAAGATGGTAGTTTGCACTTCAAATCGTTTGTCATTGTTTCCATTCAAACTCGAAGTGCTGCAATATACAATTTAAATGAGTGTCGTTGCCCAATGAATTATAGTGTGCACCGTATATAAATACACGCAGTTGTACACCTCAGCTATTTGTAGGGTAAATGTTTGTCTTCCACAGCTGTGCTCTGAGACTGCATGCGCTCTTCCATTTGATCTGTCGAGTACCTGTGGGCCCTCTGCTCTTCTTTCAAACCTCAAACCAGAACAAATCCCTTGTGTCTGTCTTCTCTGTAACAGGAAAAGAGTTTCATCTTATCCCCTGCGCCGCCAGCACATCCCCCCCGCCCGCCCTTGGAATGTTAACTCAAAGCAGATAAACGCCAGGCTTACACCTGATACACACGATCAAGCCATTTAAATTATGCTTTGAATCACAGTGAAGGGAAACTGACTATAAGAGAGGGATTTGGAGGGTTTGCATCCCCAGCAGTGGTGCAGTCCTTGTACCTCATTCTTTAAAACCTCGAGTGGGGTGCTTAAAGCAAATTGCCACGCTCAACACACACTCGCCTCTGTAAATCGAGTGACTGTGGAAAAGGGACCCGGCATATCCGGCCTTGAATTCTTCTGTCTGTTAACCTTACAAATGACATCGCTTTTTCAAAGTCAAATGCCAGCCCCTGGTGCTGAAAGGAGTTTGCGTTTGAATTTCACTCCTCGGTTGATGTGCGCTCGTGCTGAAGACCCATGTTTTGCATGTGCCTGTTTTTTAATGTCTTATTTCTATATGCATTAACTAATTTGAATTACATTGCAATGCTGTGGCAGATTGAGATGAATTTTTAAGGTGAAGATTCCTGATGTGCTTGATTAACTTTGGGTTCCCTTTGAGTGCCTCTGCTTGTGCTACATATACAAAGTGTCCTTGTGGGTTTATGGGCCTTTCGGTGGCTCAATTCTGCTGCTCATTACCCTTAAATGTACTTATCACCTGAGGGAAGAATAAATCTGTCCTCATTCTGAAGAAGATTTACCTGGCTGTGACCAGGACTGCGTTGTTAGTGAGTCCGTGAGTTATTGTGAGTCAGTAATTTGATGAGTCACTGAATGACTGTGTGTGTAATTGAGTGAGTTTGTGACTGAGTGAAAATTTCAATTAGTAATAGCATGTCTGAGTGAGTGAATGCTGGATTGAATTTGAGACATAATGAATGAGTGAGTGTTTGTGTCAGTGAGTGTGTGAGGAAGTGTTTGCATTTGATTGAGTCTGTGTGGCACTGAGTATGTATGATTGAATGAGTCGGTAAATTAGTGTGTGATTAGGGATTGAGTGACTGTCAGAGATAGAATGACTGACTGATTATCTGACTGCTCCATATCAATATAATCTGCTTTAAACCCAAAATTTCTATGCAGTACAGATTAATCATGCATAGAAACTGTAAAGTTAGAAGAAAAAGTTTAACTGCCCCAGAGACTGTTATGAAGACAAAAGATAGTAATTAAAAAGAAATGGTGGCCACAAGTTAATTTGCATTCACCAGAGCTGTGTGGGGACCATCTGGAGAACACAGCCAAGAGAGATACTGCATAAAGAATCATTAACAACACAACTATTTATACCCATAAAACACCTGCACATTTAAATGCTGACCCAGTGGACTTCAAGACATCAGTCACATTGAAACAGTTCCACAAAGTGAGACGCCATAAACTTTCTTTCTGTAATGTTATTTAAATTAAGATATTCATGCTAGCTGGAACGTTAAATTAAAAAAGATACATCGGGGGTGATATTGCTACAAGACTAAGCATTCCATCTAAATATATTTAAATTACTTGTTTCTTTTTTTCTAGCAGTTAATGAATCCAACTTTTAGTGAATTCGCTAGCAATAAAGCATATACTTTTCATGGGCACAAACAGGGAGAGAGTGTATTTTAATTAATTCTCAAACTATTATAACATGTGGTAGAATGTCAGCAAAATTAATAAGAACAGCTTTATTGGCTATGAAGGATTTTAGCCAGTCTCAGGTCCCCAAGCAGCCTAAAGCCATGCAGAAGTTAATTTGTTTAGTCGTCCACCCCCCCTCCCCCCGCTAGGTGCAGACCTGTGTGCCCCTTCAATGTCCTGTAAGCCTCGCTAACTGTGGGAGGAAATTGTTTACTGTCCCAGCTCCTCTAAACCTCGGTGACTATGGGGGAATCTGTGTGCTGTCGGAGTTCCTTTAAGCCTCTGACTGCAGGAGCAATCCGCTGTCCAAAGGCCTGTAAACCTCTGTGACTAAGGCTGGGAACTTGGCACTCTCCTCGGGCCTGTAGGGTTTTCTGTCTGATGGAAGGAACAGGCACAGCTGCTGTCCGAAGTTCTGCACTCTTCCTTGTCCACAGGGGGTCCACAGTGTCCTGTCTAAGGTCATGCTTCTCTATGAGAGGAAACTGTGCTGCTCGAGGTTCCACAGGCCTCGCTGTGTGTGGAACGGAACAGACTCTGCCGTAGAGAAATTACAAGCATTATAAATATCTGGGCAGTTTGCAGCATATGTAGTTGCCTGCCTGCTAGCTAGTTTGAGGCTACAGGCTCAATTGATTAGTTAGTTATAGGGGGAGAGTGAGCTGTTGACGATCTATCGACCTAAGGCCCCACAGGAACTTTATGAACACCTAAGGTAGCGAGGTTATTTAAGTTTTAGCTCAGCTGAAATCAAAGAAATGAGAGCTACATAATTACAATTAATGAAAACATTATCGTATGGTACACTGTATGTTTTGTGTGGTAGAGCTGCCAATCTCAAACAGATGTGACATTAAGCCTGTGATATTTCTTATTGCTAAAGATACAATACTGTGCAAAAGTTTAGGAATCTTTTGACACAATTCTGATGCTTCCAAAACACATTTAATTGAAGGTGTCTTTTAAAAAAGTACTGTGAGCTGTTAAAAATTAACTCAAATCAATATTTAGTGTGACTACCCTTTGCGTAAAAAATTCTAACGCTGCGCTGCAGTTTTGTAGTTTTATGAGATTATTGGCTGTTTGGTTGCTCACAGCATACTGGAGAAAAAGCCACAATTCCACTGCAGGCCTACAGTCTCACTTGCATCTGCCTCCCCAGGTAATCCCAGATGTTGTTGACATCCGGATTCTGTCATGACGTATTATTTTTATCAACTATATTTAACAAATTTAAACATCCAATATCAAATTTAAATAAAAAAAAAATACCTATAGGGTGCCTTTTGCATGGTACTGCATACGTCTCCCATCTTTTAGTGTAAAATATTCTTTATCTAGGTATAAAGAGGCTGTCATGTTCAGAAATTCATCGACTTTCTTTGACCTGTAGCCTACGCTTTACCAAGAGAAGCCAGCAGACCTACCCTAACCTGTTCTTGAGGCGAGAAAGAGCATATGAATTATTTATTGCTGGAGGAGTTTGCCTTTAAAATTCTGGTCTGGGCGTAAACACCGTGATCGAAGATCAGTGGTCCATAACCTTGTGCAGTATCAAGAACAGAGCCTGGAAAAGCACACCCTCAGTTAGTTATAATCCCCAACGTCAACCGAACACTGCCTGCATCAAGCCTATTCAAACTAATGGGAAAAGTTATGTAACTAAATGATCAGTACATTATAATAATAATGAAACTAGATGATGGTTTCAAAGATGATTATGATAACATGCTCTCATCTATTATAGTAACAGTGATGACTGTTTGCCGCGCACAAAGCCGCAAAGGAAATTGGGGAAGTTTTAGGCCCTGACCATGTGATGCATGAAGCCAGACATGTCCAAAATACAGATCAGGTGACTTGAACTGAGCCGTTAAGTGTGTGTGTGTTTGCGCGCATGCGTGTGTGTGTGTGTGTGTGTGTGTGTGTGCGTGTTTGTATGTGTGTGTGTGTGTGTGTGTTTGTTTTGGATAGAGAAAGCGAGAGAGACAGAGAGAAACGATCCCTCCTATGAATGTTAAATGTCTGATAAAATGATTTCTATCTAAATTTGAGATAGTTTCATGTATACTATTCTAATTGAATTGAGAGAGACGGATCATCATTGTGAATAAGTGCGTCTGCCTTCCTTGGGTGGTGAAGAACTGTTCACAGTGAAAACAGAGAATGAGTGAAGTGAGAGAAAAGAGGGAGTGAGGGAGAGAGTTGAGAGGGAAAAGAGAGGATGTGGGAGAGGTGTGAAAGTGATGCTGCTCGATGTGAGAGACGGGAGGACTTCCATCGGGAAACAGAGCACAAGGGAGGTGCTGAGTGTGTGTGTGTGTGTGTGTGTGTGCATGTGCGTGCGTGCGTGTGTGCGGGCGTGTGCCTATGTGATATGTGCTTGTGTCTATGTGATGTGTGTTCCTGCTTGTGTGATGTGTGTATGTGCCTGTGTGATATGTGTTTGTGCTTATGTGATGCGTGTTTGTGCCTGTGTGATATGTGTTTGTGCTTATGTGATGTGTGTTTGTGCCTGTGTGATATGTGTTTATGCCTGTGTGATGTGTGTTTGTGCCTGTTTGATATGTGTTTGTGCCTGTGTGATGTGTGTTTGTGCCTGTGTGATGTGTGTTCGTGCCTGTGTGATATGTGTTTGTGCCTGTGTGATATGTGTTTGTGCCTGTGTGATATGTGTTTGTGCCTGTGTGATATGTGTTTGTGCCTGTGTGATGTGTGTTTGTGCCTGTATGATATGTGTTTGTGCTTGTGTGATTTGTGTTTGTGCCTGTGTGATATGTGTTTGTGCCTGTGTGATATGTGTTTGTGCCTGTGTGATGTGTGTTTGTGCCTGTGTGATATGTGTTTGTGCCTGTGTGATGTGTGTTTGTGCCTGTGTGATGTGTGTTTGTGCCTGTGTGATATGTGTTTGTGCCTGTGTGATGTGTGTTTGTGCCTGTGTGATATGTGTTTGTGCCTGTGTGATGTGTGTTTGTGCCTGTGTGATGTGTGTTTGTGCCTGTGTGATATGTGTTTGTGCTTGTGTGATGTGTGTTTGTGCCTGTGTGATATGTGTTTGTGCCTGTGTGATGTGTGTTTGTGCCTGTGTGATGTGTGTTTGTGCCTGTGTGATATGTGTTTGTGCCTGTGTGATGTGTGTTTGTGCCTGTGTGATGCGTGTTCGTGCCTGTGTGATATGTGTTTGTGCTTGTGTGATGTGTGTTCGTGGCTGTGTGATGTGTGTTTGTGCCTGTGTGATATGTGTTTGTGCCTGTGTGATGTGTGTTTGTGCCTGTGTGATATGTGTTTGTGTCTATGTGATGTGTGTTTGTGCCTGTGTGATGTGTGTTTGTGCCTGTGTGATGTGTGTTCGTGCCTGTGTGATGTGTGTTTATGCCTGTGTGATGTGTGTCTGTATGTGGTTGTGATATGTGTTCATGGCGGTGTCAATATGAGTATACACCATAACATTATGACCACTGAGAGGTGAAGTGAATAACATTGATAATCTCTTCACAATGGCATCTGTCAGTGGGTAGAATATATTAGGCAGAAAGTGATATTTTTTGTTCTCAAAGTTGATGTGTTGGGAAGCAGGAAAAAGGGGCAAGTGGAAAGATGTGAGTTACTTTGACTAGGGCCAAATTGCGAAGGCATGACGACTGCAGTGGTCAGCACAGACCAAAAATGGTCCAAGGACAGAAAACCGGTAAATGTCGGCAGGTTAATGGGCAGCTGTGGCTCATTGATGCGCATGGAGAGCAAAGGCTGTCCCATGTTGTCTGATCCAACAGAAGAGCTGCTGTAGCTCAAATTCTTAAAAAAAAAAAAAAAACTTCATGCTGGTTCTGATAGAAAGGTGTCAGAACACACACTTCATCACAGTTTGTTGCGTATGGGGCTGAGTAGCTTCAGACCAGTCAGGGTGCCCATGCTGGCCCCTGGGCATGTAAGCATCAAAGCTGGATAATGGAGCTATGGAAGAAGGTGGCCTGGTTTGATGAATCACATTTTCTTCTACATCATGAGGATGGCTAGGTGCGTGTGCATTGCTCACCTGGGGAAAAAATGGCACCAGGCTGCACTATGGGGAAAAAGGCAAGCCGACAGAGGCAGTGTGATGCTTTTTGAAGTATTCTGCTGGAAAGCAGCACATAGATGTGACTTTGATATGTGCCACCTATCTTAACATTTTTCCAGACGTAGTACATCCCCTCATGGCAATGGTATTCCCAAATGGCAGTGGCCTCTTTCAGCAGTGTTATGTACCTGAGTTACGTGTGTTTACACCTGTGTGACATGATTGAGTGTAAGATAAGATATTCTTAATTGTACCCTGTGGGATTATTGATTTGTCCTGTGCATTCAACCCATCCTAGTTACTTGGAAGTAGTGGGCAAATACTTTGTGCAGCACCCAGGAAAGTAACTCCAGATCTAAAGCCAGAGCCTTGGACAGGTGTGATGACCGATTTGTTCGAACAGAGCATGTTTTTTCGGGCGGATGAAACCAGAGTACCATTGAAACACTCTTGAACAGGGGAGAGCAATTCAAACTCCACACGGTGATGTCTTGGCTCCCTGAACTCAGAGCTGAAACCTCCTCATTGCGAGGCATCAGTGCTAACCACTGTGCCATTGTCATTTATAGATGCCTGGATGACGTACATGAATGTGCGGGTGTGTGTGTGTGTATGTGTGTTTGTGGGACGGGGGGGCTTGTCTGGAAGTGCAATAATAGTATCCACTCTCCCCCAGATGAGAGGTTGCCAGCTGCGTTGTCGGATCCAGCAAGAACGTTTACTACACGGAGCTACCATGGCTACGTTTAAATATCACCAATTATTTGCTCTGACAGAGTTGTGTTCAGTTCAGTTCAGTTCAGAAAAGATTGAGACTAATGACATTTACTTTAGCAATGGTCATATTAGTCAACTTGCTCGTCACTCTTCTGTGTGGATAGCCTACTAAAGTCCATGCTGTAAAATGCGTAAAGAATGAATGAGGACTCATTTGACCGTACTGTCTCAATTACATTTCATATTGCCACAATGGCTGTGCTAATGTTGGAACAGTTTGCACAGCGCTCAGCATAAAGCCAGAGAAACGGACTAAGGCATTGCTAATGTTAGCAATGAAGAGCCACGGTTTTTATTTGTCAAACAATATGTTACCTAGTCAATTCGATGACCCACCTGCATATGCAATAACGTACTGTGAACGAACATACATAATATTATTCGACTGTTGAGAATAGTTGAAATGTCCATGCCTACATTAAATAGAATTAAGTGAGCCAAACTTAGCTAAATCTTACCTGCCCAGGAAAAAAATTAGCAACTTCGGCATCGGTCTTCAAATTCTTCTCTGCTTTCAGCCGTCTCCATCTTTCAAAGGCATGACCTATACAGATCCTTGTTTTGTTTCTGCCTTTGTCACAACGTATTTCGGAATCATAACGAGGCCTTTTAGGTCTAGTAATATCAGACATTTGTGCTCCGAAAAGCTGGTAGCTGCAGCTCAGTGGTAACTGGCAACCTGGATGCCGAAATGCTACTGGTTTCATGATTGGGAGATGGGTGGAGGGCAGCGCAACAGTCCAAAACACAAAATGACAACAGCAACATTAGTTGTGGGCTGCAACTTTGCTTTAGTAATGAGAATATTCTGGCTGGACTACTGTTGTCAGTGATATAAGTATTTGAAATTGACATAATTCCTTAATATCTGGTGATATATCAGGGCTATTTCACAATTAATCAACATACATTTCTTACATATTGTTCCTTTAACATCTGTGCCTGAACACAGTACGTCCATGAATCTGTGTCTCTGATTTTTGTTGGTGATTCATGGACACATGAGTCTCCACAAAGACAGATTATCTTAAGCTGATGACTGTCAGCACCAGTAGAGCAGAGGGCAGGTTTTTTTTTCTGCTCTCCCAGTATCTTTGCCCGATCAAACAGTAAACCAAGCCAAACAGAACAGAAGGATTGTGGAACTGTGAAGCACCACTGGAACCGGAGCCATTTGGCATCAAACAATCTTCTTATCACAGTTCCAGCCCAGCTGAGCTCACCGCACAGCCCAGGCTGCACCCCCACAGCTCATCAGCCATTTTATGTGGGCCGGGCTAGTGCCGCGCAATCCTGTCCGCCGAACCTTTCAAGCTCCCAACTGCCGCAAAGGCCTTGATGCATGAGCCCCACACGCGCGGCCATCAGCCACACCACCTCTTTAATCCTGACCGCCAGTTCCTCTGAATCAGCCACACTTTTCTCAACAGAGACATCTAAGGCCGCTTCAATTAAAGTCCGTCACATGCAATATAGAAACTTTCTTTCGCTCTGCGAGTCTCAGGTCGTAAATAAACTCTGATGTCTAATGTGCAAATTTTCCAACATCCATCACAGCGCGTAATTTATATTGTTAGCTCTTCCCCTGGCTGACTGTCGGAATTAGTATTTCAACAGGGCTGAAGCCGCAGTTTTCCTGTCAATAGCGTTTCATCACTCTGACTGTTTTCCTGATTGTGCCCCTTGGTCATTTTTGTGATGTTGCTTCTACTCTGTTTGAACCTGTTTTTCTTTCTTTTTTGATTTATTCAAGTTTTAAATCAGATGTGAAGTGGTAGCTGAGAACACACCCCAGACGTGACCAGCAAAAACCTGTGGAATATCGAGACATGTTTACATTTTGGGCGGTTTTTCTCACTCTCATTACCCTAATGTAACTACGGATATGATTGTATGAGTCCTAACCTTGATGTGTAGTTTCTGTGTGAGTCTGACATGGATGATGTTTGTTTTAAATCACGATGTTACTTGCTCAGGGGGATCAGGTCAGTTTTAGCTTGATATTTGTACTCTGAAAAAAAAAATAGACCGTTCAATAAACTTAAAAATGTCATGCCAACAGGTTCCTTTGAACTGTTAAGTAGCTGTCTATTAATTTGATGTGAAATTTTCAAATATGAATTTGAAGTTCAATAAAATGGTTATGTGTAACCAGTTTATATAACAGTTCCCTTTTTTGAGGGTGACTCTGGGACAGCTGAGTAACTGCAGACTGTTCCTGACAAAAGGATGGATGGATGGATGGGCAAAAACCACATTCAACAGACAAAACAAATGGGAGAGCAAATGAGGAGCCTCAGCCGTTGTTTCTTATTAAGGCTACTCAGTGGTGGAGAACCCATGTTCAGATTCCAAAAATCCTACCCAGCATTTTATTATAATCACCTGCAATTGCTAAAAAGCATAATTATTCAGCAAGGAGGGTTAATAAATTGAATCACCTGGTTGTTTATGGCTGGCAGAAAAGCTGTTGCTTACAGGACTGACACTTTCACCCCTGGTTTTTCCACCTCTGAAAATTACTCGGGCAGTGTCACTTCTGCGAATCAGTGGCGTAGCCAGCAAGTGTGCCAAAACAGGCCCCTTTGTGACAGCAATTAGTTCTGGCTAGTTCTCAATCATTTTCTTTTATTGACGCGTTTTTCAATTAGCGTAATTGGCTACTGAGGACGCAGTTTTTCTCCATATGCGATCTAACAGCTATGAAATCATGGGCCAAATTCAGTTCAAAAAAATAATTTACTTCTGAATTGGCCAGTTGATTGAACTGGTCCGCATTCCAATGAAATATTGCCTTTCACCCTCGGTATTGCGTGGGTTGATTAAAAAAAAAGTGGCACTCGGCAGTTAAATAGGCTAGAAAAAGCATGCGGCTCAAGCTATTTGCGCAAGTGTGCAATTTTGAATAACAGTGATTTAAATACAGCAAATACACTTCCAGATGAATGATTGTCATCTTATCTAATCGGGGAGAACAAACAGCACCTTTTAAGAGTGGAGTGCTCTCGGAGTGGACCTTTTGTTAATCATAAAAATGTCTGAGAACATGCCAGGAGTCAGGACAAATAATTGTTTTCAACAGATGTTTTGTGCACCCCAGTTATCAGTTCTGGTTCCGCTACTGAACTGAATTTAGCCCATGATTGCATCGCTGTTAGATCGCATATGTAGAGAAACCGTGTCTTCAGTTGCCAATTACGATAATTGGAAAACACGTCAATAAAGGAAAATGATTGAGAACTAGCCAGGACAAATTGCTGTCATAAAGGGATGTGTTTTGGCACACCCGCTGGCTACGCCACTGCTGCAGATACTGAATTCCAGAGTTATTTTTGAGAATGTCTGACTAAGAAACAAGGTATTTACATTGCATCAGTTTATTACGGTGTTTTTTTTTTTGTCCTTGAAGAAAAAATGCTCAACATTGAACATAAAGTAAATCAGGCTGTATAAAGAAATGAAAAAAATAGTAAAAGGAATATATTGCTGCCTTCTTTCCCTAGGGGGCAGTGTGTTCGGGCATCCTGGATATACGGGACCAGAGGCTCATGATGAAAATCAGCTGAAGTTCTTCACAGAACAGCACAGGGGTCGCCGTCGGAGTAAAGGTATTGCACGAGCAAACTTAGGGCAACCATTTTCAAATAGAATATGCAAAAAAAAAAAAAAAAAAAAATGAAAACACATTGACTTCTGTTGACTAATTTGATCGAATTGAGCCGATTAAATTTCATCTTGGGTGGCTACTAAAATGAGTAATTGACATTAATTATGTCAATAAAAGAGTGAACCGTCTTTATTAAATCTGGTATCTGTGGCCGAAATTAATATTCATATTTTGATATTAATCTTAATATTTTAATATGCAATTTCCTGTTGAATCCCTGCAAGAGCTTTTCTCTCAGTTGCTTATTGTCTTGTGCAGAAAGGCTTTCAATTTGGGAGTCCAGATTGTGATCCAGAATGGAGGTCCTTCTATTTACCAGTAAAATGATTTGAGGGCCTTGTCCTGTGTCTTTAGGGTCAAATTCGCTCAAAAATTGAGGTCTTTTCTACACTGGATAGGAAGAAAGACCATTTTTGGTGAAAAGTATTTTTCCATGGATGGATTTATTTCTGACTGGAGAAGTTTAAAGAGGAATAAAGACACGCTGCCACAGGTCTTACCATCAAAGCAGTGGCACAAACAATGCAAAGGCCATATATTATTTTTGAAATCTCACTCCTACTGTCATAGGGTCGACAGAAGGACCTAATTTATTTCTAGCTCCATTCAACTTGTGAACTCAGGCCACAGTTCAGTGTTTGAGGAGAAAGCACAAAATCCAGAGTATCACCCGTTTATTTAGTCATGATTGAACTTACTACAGTTGCAACTGAAGTTTCAATCCAAATGCATAGATCAAAGGGCAACTGGATAAGCTACGTATTTTATGTTCCCGAGGGAAAAAAAAAAAAGATGTATTTTTGTAAAGTTTCGCAAATAAAGCAATCGCATTAGCACAATGAATGGTAGGCTTTAATTTAATCTTTCAAAATAGGGGAAAATGGTGCAGAAAAAAATTGTTTATTGAGCACCAAGTGTTAGAATAACATTATCTGTGAAGTGTCAGGCTCATCGGTGCCCACATAACTTTTTAAAGACGCTCTGAAAGACATCGGTGAACGTGAGTGGCATGATTTATAACAGTTGAAATGATGGGCTTGGATCTAGGGTTCAGATATAATTGCAGCACAAGCAAAGAAAATTGAGTACTTTAGTAAAACTTTTCTTACTATCACACTAACAGTGGCCCCCCACTATTACTGCCAGTTTACTCCCTGTGACTGACGGCCAGAAATTCAACTGGAGGTCTGAGGAGAGGAGATGCTATTGCTGTACGTTGTCAGTATTTAACTGAATGGGTAAAGAAAGTCATTATTTCAATTTATGGTAATTATTTGAGATCTGTTTTGGAATATATGTAGTCAAAATCAGATGTTCACTTTTAACTTCAGCTCATCACAAGCAAATGGGTGACTATCAGGACTTGCAAGTAGCCATAAGACTTGTAATAAACACACTATTTTCTTGACAACTTCTCACCTCATCGGTTGAGGCTTTGCCAAGACAAATTTATATCACTATTTAAAACAAGTGTGTTCGCATTAAGTGCAGAACCAATCTGGCTCCACACGCTCGAGTACGATCAACCCGCAACGTGTCGGAGGTGAAAACATTAATTTCATCTCCGTCTAAAAAAAGCCTAATGCACGTGGGCAGACTCTGGGTTCGGCAAAAATGATAAAGGCCAGATGATAAAAGTGAGGCATTAATCATTACTAGTTCCCTCTGCAGCAGTATTCTCCTCTGTTTGTGTGCCTCTGAGCGATTAAGCAGAATAAAGGTTTGAAAGACTATTTTCCCGCGAAAGAGGGCCGCTAATTCTGGGAAAGCGAGGAATAATTAAATCTAAGCAGGCAGCTTTTGGTTGCTAAGAGCTCCCGCGCCTGCTAGCATTATCAGAACATCCGTGTGGAGACGGAACGATTAGGGAGAGTAGTTAAAATAATGAAGATGACAGCGCCAGTAATTGCCATGATCAGTTATTTCCTGTTTTATCCCACCTTTGATTTATTTGTGCAACAGGCTCTTGGGTCCTTTAGGATATTTCTTTTTTGGAGTGAGATTAGTTTCATTCATCACCTTCTACCTCAATGAGGCAGGGGCCATCTTTGCTTAAGGCAATTTGCTTGCCTGTTTGTTTGCATTTTCTCTTGTTAATAATCTGACTGGACAGAGGTAACTTTGGCAGTAATAAAATATTTGTCTAGCTTGATGTTAAAATATACGGGTTCTATGATACCAGTTCAAAAAAGATAACCATTTGAGATAAGGCCTGGATTATTGTACAAAAGTAATTATTTTAATTAACATTTGGCTTACCAATGCTTGTTTTGTTAAGTTTACTTTGTGTGCTGCCATTCAGTATTCTGTTTCCCTTTGGACACATTTTCTTATGCTGAATTATTAGGTTGCTGCATAGCTATTTATAATCTATGTAACATGTAAAGTGATGTTAGGTTGCATAGCAAGTCTAAAATATAAAGTGGTACTACATATGCTAAGATGAATTTCAGAGAATATTTTTCAAAAGCCATAAATACTTGGAAAATTGAACAAGAATCTTTGAAATTTGCAACCATTAGTTTTCTCCTCCCTACACAAGAGGACACAGCAGGTTCTGTGGATTGTTCTGTAGCATCTTCTTATTTCAGAAGAGAGTGGACTTAGCTCGAGAATTTGAAAGAGCACAGCATATAGGTCGCGACCCCTCCCTCTCTGATTAATTCTGCTTCCCAGGCCCCTCCCTGCACAGGTTGTCATTATGCACATGCAAGCTAGTAACCATGGCAACTAAGGAGGGGAGGAATACAACATAGTGTATACACTGGTGATAACAAAACATCAGTACACATGAATATCAGGACAAACACCAAACTGATAAGATGGGCTCTTCACAAAAATATTTTCAGCCACCCTGCGATAAAACAACACCAACCATTAGCCGTAGCATTGGGAGCAAGCTAATGTTAACGTAAAGTATCAGTAACCACAGCCGTCTTAGCAATGTGGTGAAAATTTTTGAAAATCAAATCGAACTTAATCAAGCAGGGGTGATTACCTGTCAAGCAGAAATATGGCTAACTCCGCATCACTTTTTAATCATTTCAGGTCTTATAGCTAGTTCTCACCACCTTGAAAAAGCTGCTCTTGTTTTATTTTTGGCTCCTCAGTTTACCCCTTTGTCTATCCCGGGGTCTTATCAGTTGATTTTGTTCAATCCTGGTGGATTCTTGCAAATGCCAGTGGGAGCACCATGAGGAACCAGAGGAATCTGATTTCCTCAGATTGCCTGTCTGATGTACGACCGTCAAGATTTAATGATTTTCAGCAGATATGGCAAAAAGTTATTTCTAATAAAAGTTGGCTTCTGAACCTTTAAAGGACAGATATTATTAAAATCCACCTTTTCCTTACCCTACCACACAGACCAGTACCAGTGCAAGTGGGGGAGAGTGGCAGCAGATAAGTTTTTAAGATCTTGATGTTAGAAATATTGTGAGTTGAGGCAAATTTTGCATTTTTCAGTGGGCTGCATATTCTGTATTTCTACTGTGTAGTCCTACCCATGAAGAGGCAGGTTACACCCATGTCATTCAGTTCAGTGGTTATGCCAAACTCAGCTCTTGCATTTGAAAAATAAAGTCAAGTTAACATAATGTCCAGTATAGGCTACCGCAAAACTTGCGATCCATCTGTCACATAGAGCGGCAGAAAACTGTATTTTATCAACCACATGCTACCGATGCAGTGACCCCTTGCCTTCATTTTATTTTCAACTATAAAAAATTCACTACAAAGTTACTGATGAAGGATGGCTACATTTTAAGTGGCCCTGCAAACTTGGAATTGGCTAGCTAGCTAAGCGTAGTGTACCCTAATTCTGCGTGCGCTCTAACAATTCTAATGCCGGGCAACATTTACTGTCTCTGAATGGAGTGGTTGAAATTGAGCACCGGCAAAATGATGGCACAGAAATTTTCAATTTCTGCTTTTATTTAAACTGAATTCCAACATAGTTAAACTTGTATGGTTACTGTATCTTGCCCTTGTATGTAAGTGCCATTTTTTAGTTGCTTAGCCTGCACATAGTAAAATCTGTTGCTTGTTTAGCTGGAGATCATGGAAGAGATTCATCAATAGGTGCACATAGAACAGGCGACGATGTAAGCGCATTCAGTTGCACTAGCATAGCTTAGCCAATCACTACAGATGGATGGGTTGCTACCTTTCATAGCAAGAAGCATTTGGGTGAATGCTATGGTTAAATGTGTATGGCCACTGCATATTGCCCTATGTGACGTTGCCTGCGTATATTACCTTCCCGTACTCATTCTACTGTTAGCTAATAAATCAGTTCTTGTTTTGAATGTATTTGAGGGTTCATGTTTATTTTATAGACTTTGGGTAGATTAGCCCAGGGATTTTTATGAATTTATTGATATCCATTGACACTTAATATAAGTAGCCAGTAGCTATGTTCGCAGGCCAATGAGAGCAGAGCTCATTTCATAAAGACAATACTCTCTCAAAGAGGACTGTTTTTCAGAGGGAAGAGCGACAAATAGCCCAATAAATATGCATTTTTTAATTGTTCTATTTGCTATTACGTTTGTACACCTCTCTTTGGATAGCTACAAATCTAAAAACTTGGGGGGGGGAAATACTGGACCTTTAATAATGATCCCTTTGCTGTACATTGTATTAATCGACTCCGCTGATTACCACATTGAAAGCATGAAGTGTGAAGACTGAGTATGAAGGAAATCTGTTGTGATTTGTCAGTTTGTGGAGAGCTGAACGGTGGGTGCAGTCACTGAACCATGTTAACTCTGAGAAGAATTATATTTTCTTCTGGAAGTCATGCTATTGCTGGATTTATTTCCTTGCTTTGCGCCTTCGTTTATAATCAAATATCTCTCAGCCTCTATTCACAACTATGGCTGCAAACGAAAATTATGTTGCTCATGCACAAACAAACCAGCCAGATATTTGCTAAGGCTAGCTATGAGGCTAGATATGTCATGTTGTATTGTACATTACTGGAATCACATTTTTTTTTCAAATATACAACAATAGTCATATTCTTACCACTCCGCCAATCATGAGAAGGGCAAATGTTCAACTGAGGCATTCAACTGCAAAAACTCAGACTTTTCCTCTGTATGCGGCAAAGAAACAGTGTAGCTTTTGGTGATGGAATAGACCTGTGTTTGCAGCTGCTAGCACAGGGGCAGCCAGGCAGTAAAATTTCTCCCTCTTGAAGTAAATCAATTACAGAAAAAAAATTGAGTTTTCCGAGGTAGACAGGGTCATCACTGACTGTAATGACTAGCATTTTATTGTGGGATGAAAGAAACATAGTTATCTGACTGCACAAATTAATTAGGACTTGTGAACAAAATGTCGAAGACATGTTATGAGTTGAGATTTTGAGGAATTCTGTGAGAACTTCGGCCATACGTTCGGCTCCGACTCAGGACAATATTCTTGTGTCTCAGAGCCTTTGCCCCCTTGCTACTTTGCTTTGAATGCCTGAGGTTTTGGTGATTTGTTTATAGAGAGGACACCGTATTTGAAATGGTATTCTATACTTAGATTTGAGGTTTTCATTTTCTATTCATTACCAATTTGTAGTCAGAGTTTCTTCAACAAAACATGTTATGTAATTCAGAGTACTCAGAAGTAGTTTCATTCGGTATTAGTATTCAAAGACTTAGAGCCGTTGCTCTTGTGTTTGAACTATAATTGAGCAGAGGTTTTGATTCTGAGACCAAAAAAATTCATACGTCAGTGCCCAGTACAACCCGGACTGCATGCACTGAAAGGTGCCTGTGTGTAGGGAGCTGCAGGTCAGCTAAAAAAAAGGATTGGATGCGTCTTAGTTGGATGTTTATAAGCATGCTTATCAGTTAGAACAGTGAAAGCAAATGAGAACACATTATTTCTCTGGGGTTGTCCAATTGCGGCGGGAGGTCATTCTCGATGTTTCAATCAATGTCTCTGCAATAACACAGCAGAAAAATATCGTATAAATGAAATTTATAATAGGCAAAGCCATCTACTCATGACAGTTAAATAATATTTTCAATGGCCAAAGCAGATGCTATCAATTCATCAATACTATTTGTCAGTGAAGCTCTCTTTCACACAAGAAAACAACTTCTACACAGAGTAAATCTTTCCTTATGATTAGTCAATTTTGTCAAGCACAGTTCATTGCTATTGATGCACAGATCAATTTCTCATATATTGCACAGATCCAGCATTTAGCCAAGATGCTCAGACTGACGCAAAATGAGCACTATTACACTTACCTGTCCGCACTTGGCACAGGTGGCACAGTTTTTACAGTCATCTTCAATAACAGGACAGTTTCTTAAGTTATGGGTTAGTCCTTGGTGAATTTAAGTTTGGTATCGATGCAGCTCTGTTTCAAAAGATGGATGCGCAAATGCACCAATGACACATGGTGAGAGTGTGTCAAGCTCTTGTCTCAGCCGTCAGGGATCATCGCCCAAGAAGTATGAGTCAAAAGAGGAGACTCCACTGATTCCAGGAATATTTGAACCATATTTCTCAGCTGTATTATTAGAAATATATTTGACAGAACACCTTGCTGTGTTCTGTCAAATATATTAGATTACTTTAAACACCACATAGCACGCTAATGAAGGCAATGAACATGAGGGTTTTTTTTTTTTTTTGGATTTATATATCAATATTTCTTTTTTAATAGCTCTACATCCCCCCCCCCCCCCCCCCCCCTCTCTCTCTGGAGGTCAGCTTCATTTGACACAATAGTTTGGATGAAAAAAAACTTCATTTGAAGCAACATGAATTTACAACCACTGAAACAAAGTGAGATGATTTCTTGGGGCAGTGACTATGGGTGCTTTTCATCATGCTAACTTTTGCCTCACATCCTCTCTCCTTTGGTTACCTGTAAAGTGTTACCTCTTCACCATCATGGAGAATCTTCCAGTCCCTCACATGCACTGTGAGGACACGCAGAGCAAGGAGAGAGGAGGCCTCTGGAACAGCTTACAGTGAGCAGACACTGATGTATCTTACACAGAAACCTTTCATCAAGTGGCGTGACGATTAAATGCTGCACCTTGACATGTGAAATACCTTAATAGAACCAAGGATTTCTCAATTGGCATTTTCAACACCTCTCGCCCTTCCTTGCACCTCTCGCAGACCCTCGCTGGGAGGAGCTAAGATGCGACGGAGAGATGCAAGTGAGGGAGGCCAGGAGACACGTTAGCATTATGAAAAGCACCCTGTGGCTCCAGAGAACTGATTAACAGCTCCACCAGGATGATACCTGTTGAGTCTCCCTCATAGCACTTGGTGACCTGGATTCCATGAGAGTGTGAGCCACAGTCTCTTCTGCAGTGGAGAACTGTGAAGCGCAATCTCCACCATAATGAATCCAAGAGTCCAGTTATGAAGAAACTGCCTTAAATCTAATCTTGCACAGGCTCTCTACCCCTCTTGCATACTGAAATTAGTTCTGGATGAGCAGACGCCTGAAACACCTGTCCCACCTCTAATGGATCTTTACACATTAAGACTGTGAGGAACAGCATTGAAACCCCCTCTGTTTGACACTGGAGATCCATCACAAGCCAATGACATATAGTATCATACAATGGAAAATGACCTTATGAATTAAGGTGACTCCCTGTGGGAGTACAGAAGAGTATGCTAGCATATGAACACTATTTACTGTATTCCACATTTATTACATTATTTACTGGTTTTAAATGATATTGTAATGACTTGGGAATATTTGTAGAAAGTTGATTAATTGTTACCTATAGAAATCCATGTATGTGTTCAGGGTACCTTGTGGGTTGATGCCAGGTCCCGCTTGGGATTGGCAGCGCAGCATGGGGGGGGCTGGACTAGGGGGAGGTAACGGGGAATGGGGTATAAAAATGCAGTTTTTTTGGCGGAAGTTGGGCGAGGGAAAAGAGAGCAAAGAGAACATTGCCAGCATTTAGCGCTTCTCTGTTTAAGGCTGTTTTTTTCATTAAACGCAACGCATTGTTGACGGATTTACGTGTGGACAGTCGCTCATTCTGACAGATCGCTACAATATATTCTCTCAGCTCAGGTAGGGTGGAGTCTGTGTGCTTTTTTATGTCCAGTACTGATAATCTGTTCCCTTGAGGTTCCTGGCTGGCTTTATTTCAGCCGGCGTGGGAAGTTTAGCTTTTCTTGATGCTGTTGTTGTTTTCCCCATCTTTGTGAAGTGAAAAGAATATATTTAGCTCTGATATTAGGAAATATTATTTCATGCAGAGAGTAATCTTAGCGTGGAATAGCTTGCCTGACCATATTGTTGAGGCAGAAACCCGGGAAATTTTCAAGAGCAGGTTTGATTTAGCGCGAGATACCGTTTAGTCATCGAGTATCTGAAGTTATAGATCTACTTTAGTAACGGGAAAATGGCGAGCGTACTTGTGGCTGAATGGCCTGTTCGCGCCATTTGTGTTATGTTATGTTATATGAACATAAATATTTTTACATAGATGTTTTGTTGGTTATATCTTTGCCATTGATTAAACAATAGATGCAAAATGAAAAGATGGCTTGGTCAGAATATTTGCATGCTTAAAACCCAAGGCCATTACAAAGCCTTTTGGAGACATGCTTTATGTATTTAAAAAATTATTTTTGTATTTTTTTAAATGTGTTTCAACCGAGATAAATCTAGATATTGGGTCACCCAGTGGTCCACGTTTATCCCTGTACCCCCGAAAGCTATCACTCCCAAAATCGACAGGCTTGATGATCTTACAACACACGAGGCCTGCGACAAATGTGAAACAAATCTGTTGAAATGTGTGACCTGAGTAGTGCTCACAGGAAAAGCTCAAGGTCAGGAGATTCAATAACTGCGTATTCTGCGATTGCGGTTTGCAATTACAGACAGTAATGGCTTTCTGTAGCCAATTTTTGACTCATTAAAGGAACAATTGGTAGTTTAAAAAGCCTGAAATGTTTTGAAAGAAATGCATTTTGTTTAATTTTTGTAAGAAATGGCTCTTTCATTTTGTGAATAGCAAGAGCTATTCCTGCTCTCTGAGGAGACTTTCCTTTTGTTATGTTTGACAGAGATCAGATTCCAGCTGTCACTTCTGACATTTGTGAGATGCAAGATGAAGTGTGTCATTGGCTTATGAGGGCTGTAGGCTTTTAAGTAAAGACAGATTGCATAGTTAAGTACATATTCTCCCTATCAGTGTGCATCCAACCGGGCAGATACTGTTGCATCATTTTAATAGACATTGTTACTGACTCCACGATTTGCTTTGAACGCACTTATGTTTAACTGCAGCAAAATGATGACATTATTTGACAGTTTTTCTTCTGAGGAATTTCTTACATTTGAATCTGTACTGCTCACACAAAAATATGTGAGAGAGCCAGTGGCAGCTTCCACTTACCGGTTGCATGGATTCCGGTGGGAGCCGCTCCATGCTGCATGAAGCCAATTTATGCCTGTAGCCATGTTTGACTGTACAGCTCCCTGGCAGCAGAGCTTGTGCACTGGGGCGTCTTTGGCTCCAGAGCATTCAAACTAGCTGCCTAAATGGGAGGAAAAAGTAGATTTCCTCTCCGGTGCGGCTCAAAAAAAAGAAAAAAAAAGGGCACAAAAATTAGAAATATCGTAATTTAACCAGGGTAAATAAGCATTCCCATGATAGACTTGTGGAACTGAGATATCTTTAGTAGCTGCAGGAGTTTAGACACTTCAGGGAGAATGTTGATCCCAGGTCCATATTTTCTACGGTTCAGGTGAATGTGTCTTGTCACATCAAACTGTCAGAACACATGACAATATCATCACCTCCTGAAGACAGCTTCTGTTCTCAGATCAATTTAGATTATAGGAGGGCCTAACATACCGTATCTTCTATATCATCTCGGTCACTGAATTTCTTGGAGAATTCTTAATAATGGGAAAAGCAATAACGATAAAAGGGTTTTCTGATTAAATATACGTGGCTACATGTACCATCATTAATTCACGCCATCAATATCTGGCTGAAATTAAAACCTTCTTCTTTCCGTTGCCATAACCTGTATTAATACTGTTAGTCTAGATCAGTTCTCTTTCACAATCAGGTATTCAGTGGACTCTCTTATCCATTGTGACTCCTGGCTTAAATTCTTTACATACAATCCATTTAAACTGCTGGATATTTGCTGAGGCAATTAAAGCTAAGTACCCTGCTCAAGGGGACAATGGCCATTTCCTACCTGAAAATCGATTCAACAACCAGGGAGATTCAAGCTCAGTTCTCTAACCATTATTCTGCTGTAATTAATTAAGCTCAATGGGTTCAAGTTTGTGTAACAAAGACCATTTTTGTTTCACGGCAACATGCATAACACAATCTCAGGAATTGCACTTCAAGAGTCATTCCTTACCATTTGAGCATTCATAAATCGCTAGACCAAGGCACTAGCAACTTGAAATACAGGGCTAGTTTCCACTTTTAATGCGAAAAATTGTCCGTGTTTTTAGGCTAAGTCGATTGAGAATGAGGCAGGGGTTGGGCACTGAGAGGCAGACATCTTGATGGGCAGTTCTGATGTCATGCTCGCCTGGATAAGTGAAGGGAAGAATCATTTGAGTTGTTGAATAGTACCTTAGTTGCAGCTTGTAGAACCTGCTAGGTGGTGAGAACACAGGCCATCAAATGGGGACTCAAACTGTAAGCTTTAGAGCCCCCGCACGGTTGCCTCTGATGTCACTTAAGCTGCCTCACTTCTATTGTGAATACTCCATGCATAGCAGGAAATGTCTCTCTATGCCTCTTTATGCAGGAAGATCTATCTATCTCTCTCTCTCTCTCACTTTATTTATATATATATATATATATATATATATAAATAAATATATATATAAAGCATTGGTGTAGTGAAAGAGTATTGAGAGAACTGCAAAAAAGTAGAACAGGTTGCTTTCTATGATCATTATTTTAAATGGTGTCTGAGTCTTCTGGCCTGTAATGCTATTGTGTTTGGCCTAAGATAAACAGAAAGCCAGACAGCCACCAAAGCAATCTGTTATGTTGTCAAGGGCGCTTTAGAATTGAGAGGGGTGACGGCTTATACGGAGATACTCCATGGTGTGTGAAATAGCTCCACTTGAGGAGCGGCATAAGAACTTTTAATGCAGCTGGTCAAAACACGAGTCCGGTACACTGGGGGTCATTAACGTGCGTGAGGAAGAAAAACTGTCAACGCAAGGCTTAAGTCGTACTTCAAAAGCAGCATAGGCATCACTACATGCCACCGGGTAACTCCACTGTTTTTCAGTATATTAACCTTCCTGTATCAGCTTGGTTTGTTCAGCTTGGTTTGTGGGTGGTCACTAATTGGCACAGATTGATGGCCCATCTATGTTAAAAATAATAAGGGAAAAAAAAAATAAATTTCATAATATTTCACATTATTTATTACACTCTCCAGCACTATTTTTTTCATTGTATTACAGCATATTGCCATTTTCTGTAGTACAAATCACTTTCCAGGTCCACTGTTGGCTGCACATTGACATCAGTAGAGGCACAATTATCGTAACCTTGAAGTTATATTCCTTGGAATAAAAGGCCATTACATTTTTTTTTAAAGAACTCAAGAAAGGAAATGACTTGTGTGTTCCCTCTAGCATGATGTCAGTATATTCGGCTTTTGTGATCATGTGGTTAACTTGTGTTAACAGTGATTAGTTATACCAATAACAATGTAGGATCAATTAAGTGGCCATTTTGAGGAAAAACGTCCGTTTTATCATGGAAAATTAATTACTTTTCAATCTGAGAGAGACAGAAGTCACATCAATACAAAGCCTTGAAATACCAGGAGTTGAGCAAAGACGACAGTCCCCTTAGCTTGTCCTGAGCCGTAGTTTTCAAACACTCAAAAAATTCCTCATCAGGTCAGGTAGGTTGGATTCCTTAATAATAATAATATATCATTATAATCAAGCAGATTATGTTGCTTCTGGTAATCATGAAATAAAATGAAGTATTCTGTAATACAGTATACTGTTGCACTCTACCTCACCTTGATCAATGATGGAAAAAAACAAACAAACAAATAAAAAAAAACTAAGCACCACTTTGGCGAGAAACAGACACAGCAAACAATGCCAAGCCAAAGAGGCAGGCGGGTGCAAAAAATTATGGCTGCAGGAAAAATAGCTACAGAGCCAACAATACAAAGATTATAAAACTGGGAGATAGGAACACTCTAACAGAATGTGCCAAGTTTGACAAAATTTCTTAAAAAATAAATATGAATTCTAACCCAAGATTATTTTAAAAAAGTCCTAAATTCAATAAGATATCTGATAAAGATAAATCTCTTGCTTTGCATTCACGATATTACCAAAAGCGTGTTGACAATTTGCTGAAAACGCATTGACGTACAAAGAAAACTGACCTTTTTAATATAAATTCTAAATATCTGGCATTTTAGGTGAACTTGGAATGAATTGGTCTGAATGGCCTGATAGGACAGAAATTTTGCCTCCAGTATTCAAATCCATCTTAGAATCAGGATTTTGTTGCACATCGAACACCCCGTAGAGTAGAGAGAGGGTAACAATTTCCAAGTCATGGAGCAGAATTGTACGCCTTTATAAGAGAGCTGAAAGCCTGTCATGTTAACCCATAATCACCTGTTCATTCCATATTCAATTATAATATCAATATAATGTCAAATGTCCACTTTCTGTGTATATCAGTGAGGTTTCAGTAACATTTGACTATATGGTGTACCACTGCATGCAAACATCTATTACAGTGATAGTGTGGCACATGAATTACTTACATGAATTACCGAAATTATTATTGTATTATGATGATTGCAACTTTGTCATGTTACCAGGTTCACCTTTTTCACAGTTATTTTCAGTTATTTTTTAAATCCAACAAGCTTTGGCAGTGCTAGCATTCAAATTTGTCATGCCAATAAAGTATATTGAGTTGATCTACGAGAGTCTACGAGAGGGAGAGGGAGAGAGCATATGGCACAGCATGTGTCTAGTTGCATGCATATGTGTGTGTGTGTGTGTGTGTGTGGGTGCGAGGTGCGCGCGCGCATGCCTGCATGTATCTGTGTTTGTGTGTGTGTACATTTGTTTGTGTGTGTGTGTTCTCCTGTGACTGAGAGTACATAGGGGGAGGGGATGTGTGTGTGTGCGCGCGTATGTGTGTGAGTGTGTGTGGAAATGCATGGAAAAAGGTAATGTGCGTGTGTGTGTCTGTGTATACACTTCTGTTTGCCTGTGCATGCCTGTGAATGCGTGTGCCTGTATGTGGGAGAGTGCGTATTGGAGGGGTGTTACGTCCGCATTCATTACTGAGATTTCTGGGCTCTTACAGTAATTGCAAGGACCAACAGAGTCCTCATAATTTAGGAGTGTTTTCTTAGTGTTAGGGTGAGTTCCTGCGGGCTGTTGCCATAGATACCTGGTACCCTTCAGAGCTGAGTTGTAGCAGCCTGGCCCATTAGCTTATCGCTGCATTAAGCCTCCATCCACTTTCTCATTCTTATTCTGTTCAGGCCATTGCTGCACAATATAAAATGCTTCTCTGTTTTATTTTACTCCTGTTTTTTATTTTGAATATTTATACTGGTTTATCCAACTCTTTATCCACGTCTATCCACTTTACTAATTTCCTTTACAGCACTACGGATGACAACATCTGGAATTATATCTGCGAATTCCTACTTGCTCTCTGTGCTAATTTAGTTAAAAAGCATATGCTGTGAGTGACACATAAGATGTGTGATAATGAAGAATTTTACTCACAGTTCTGAGAAAGTGGTCAACAATTGAGCAGGAAAGCATCTTTGTTCCAAATTTACTATTTACTTGCTCTATTTTTATGGCAATGGGAGTCTTTTGTTGTTCTGAATTGTGAGGTTGTAAAGTCAGCCAGTGTCTTAGTGATGGTCTCTTAATTTTATTGCTGTGGCAAGTGGGCACTAAATGGTTTTATTATCCGTTTTCTGACTATAATTTTTGAGGTGCTAAACATAGAAAATAACTTGAATGTTCTATTTTATAGAATGTAAAGCTTGATTTGCTTGAGCCATGTCTGTCTGATCTAATGGCAGTGATGTAGAGGAGGGTATTCACAGGTATATTTACCACTTTATCTGTCAGTAATCACAGTATAATCACCGATTTGCCAAAAGCCACTGAAATACGTAGAAAAGTATAGCCACTTTCTCTGAAGCAATCGACCCTTCAACTTAATACCGAGTGCCAACCCCAGGGACCACTACATCAAGGCCTTAGGGTACGAATGGTTTGATTATGAAGACATTTTCAAATGCAGAATGATGCGGCAATTGCATTTACTGAACATATGGGCGCAAAGAAGAGTAATATATTTGGAGAATCAAAGAAATTAATAAGTATTCATTAAATATTTCTAGGATTGGGTTGGCAGTATTTTTCTGAATAGCAGTCCCCTGATAGGACACAGGAGGCCATAAATGCCATTATTTTCATTTTTTTATTTTTTCCAATGACTGTTGCACTAGTCAGATAAAAGATGCAGGTCATGTTTCCCAAACTTCACTGTTTTTGATTTGATAGCATTCATATATCATTTTCTTATTTCTGCAATCAGATATTAAGTCCCTTTTCTTTGAAAATTAATGATTAGCCTCCGGATATAATCAAAATTCACTGCAATACTAATTTTTCAAATGCCTAATTTGCATTCTGTAATGCAACATTTTGTACAGGTTTGATTACTATTGTGAATATATATGGGAACCAGAACTGGTTGAGGGGCTGATGATATTTCTCAATTTTTATTGCTTTGTGGTCATTTGCATCAGCTAGATTTATGAACATTGCGATCCATTGTGACCACCCTAAATGCGCTCACAGCCTCTTTGTCATTTTTTTGATGTTGGCTAATTTGGCTGTGATTGAATTGAGGGATTTGTGGCATTGCTGTGAATATCGAAATGGATGCTCATATCTGTCCCATTTTCTGCGTTTATTGTCAATTGTTTGATGAGGGCTCTTCAGCTTTTGTTGCCCCTTTGTCTTTGTGTTTTAGAACTGTTTCTGTAAGAGTAAATTGAGAAATCTCAGGCTTCTCTCATCAATGATGTGCCAGGCTCTTCACACTTTGTTTGATGTTGAGGGGCAGCTGATGACGCCCTGAATTGTCATCCATTTATTCTGTAAAACTTGTATATGTGGATTAATTTGTGTTTACATCGTCAATTGACGCCTGCCGTTTATGCTCTTCAAACCAGGCATTGTTGCTCTGACAGTTTTGAGTAGAAATGCAAAGATTTACTTTTGTACTACGTTGTGTTATGTCTGACGTGAACTTATCATTTACAATGAAATAAGCCCCTGAGAGTTAATTGCATTAACCCCTTCAGACCCGCATTTTTTCTGGTGGGCAAAAAAAATTTTGTCCAACTGATTTTTACTCCTCTCAATCAAGGAGTCAAGTTCGGATAACTCTCCATCTACGAGACGCTCAAGGAAGTCTTCGACTTTATACTCTACAAGAAAATTATGTACAAAAAATACACATTTAAAATTTTCTAAACATGAATAAATAAACAGAGACATCATACTTTACCCAAGAAAAGCTCACAGGTGTTTTGTTTCTTTGCATGTTGACACTAGCAGTAAGTGAATGTTGTCTAATGCTGCCTAACTCCTGATGTCCATTGCAGTGGACATCAGACTTTGAAAAATTCCTATAAATGAATGATATGAGATATATTCAAGATTACTTGAAATACTATCACTTGCAACACTTTCAGTTATGCTGAGAGCAAATTTATTTGGCTTGCTTGAACATAAATTCATATTTTTGACTAAAAATGGGCACTTACTCCTCCCTCTCTCCAGTCGCTGAGCCATGCCTGTCTTGTCCGACGTCTGTCTCTCTCTCTGGGCATGCACAAAGTCATGACTCAAATGTAATTGGATAATCAGGATCCAATCAGTAACCAGCACTGCTGATATCATTTGATCACATCATTTTTACTGGTTTAGAGCCAGAAATATTGCAATGGACGCAGGGTCTGAAGGGATTAATTTATAGGCTTTTAATTGAAACAAGGTGCATAAATATCGTAACATACAGCATGAAATGGCAACCTGGCCAATGTCTGTTGGGTTAAATATTTCCTAATGCTACGTGCTCTAGTGCTTGTGGAAGCATGCAAGGATTAGGTATGATTTTACGACTTCTTACGATGACATAGATGCAGGATAACGACCTTAGCACTTTGGAGCTAGCGCACTGCTAATGCAGGGGGAAGAGCCCTGCTGTGGATTAAGAACTGTGGGTTGGCCTGCCTGCTCCTCACAGTGAGGCACTAGGTACTCCCATTAAGCTGAACACTGAGGTGCTGGGAAGTGTGTGTGCTCTTTTTGAACATGTTTCTGCTGCGAAAATCTACAGGTTCACTGCCTGAGGAGACTATTTTATGGAAGTATGGGGAGAGGACGAAATGGGGTGGTGGTTAGAATTGAAATGATGAGAGGGGGTGGTTTTATGATTGTGGACAGAGAGTGGAGGAAATTTGTGACCACATATGGGGGATTAACATTTCAGACAAGTTGGGGGCTTAAATCTCTGCCTGAGGACTGATGTATTTATGTATATATTCACTGTGGTATCTGGTATCTGCTGGTGCTGATCGAATGTGATTCTGCTTCAGCTTCATGATGTCAGTTCTGATTAATAATTAACGTGTGGCTCGGTCAGGATGGAGGTGTCTGCGGAATGCCAAAAATGTGATAGCAGAAATCTGAGCGTTTGTGGTGGAAACTTGAGGCACCCCAGTGATGACGTGGCTTGTTGCCTTTAGCTTGAGAGGTAGTCGTCTAACCAAGCTGCAGCTTTTGAAATTCGCTTTGATGGCTGAAAAAACTGCAAAGTGTCAGCATTATGCATTCATTTCAATTGATGATTCCCCCCCCCCCCCCCCCCCCCCGGAGGTGGTTGCTCTGATTGGTAGTCCAGTTCAAAGACATGGATCTCTGTGCATATTCTCTAAAACTGCTGGCATTGGTCTGTATCGTTATTCTCAGGCTACACATAGTATGCGTATAGATATAATCATTTCTGCATATGTGACTTAATCTATCCTGACTCCATTGATTACCTTCCCTATTTTATTCTTCTGTTAGTGGGTTTTGGCTCAGCTAAGCCCAGATTTTGCTGAAAAGCAGAACTTGAGACTAACTTTTCAGCTGTGCTTTTGGTGGATACTTTCCTTGCTGCAAACAAATAAAGGGGTTTCATGAAAATTCATGGCTTTTAAAACTTTCAACCTTTCATCTTCTTGGGTTTGACGGTGAATAAGGAGCTCGGGCGCTTGGCACTTCCTGGACGTCTGTATCTGTCTCTCCGATGCTGTCGGTCTTTTTCAAATTCTTTCTGCCTCCTCTCTCATAATCGTTGTGATGGCGATCACAGATCTCAGTTATTTATGGTAAGGTGTGATGTTCCAGTCACGATTTTACTCGCGCGGCGCCGTTCTAAAGTCAGCACGACTCCAAAGTGTTCCGTCTTATCGCTGCCGCCATATGTCTGGATGCAAAGGAAGTTTGATGTGTTTATGCATGCAAAATAATGAAATAAATGGGACAGGCATCTGACAGAGTGCAGAATATTTGAGGATTCGCAAGACGAGCCCAAAAATAAGTGACATGGACAGATGAGGAGATGCCCGCCGGAGCCGAATGTGTGTGATGTATCAAGATGAAATTTCTATCAAACGTGTTTCATCTCCCCCTTCCCCTACTGCTCTCGAGCACAATCCAGTATATGCTAATGTATCAGGAATATGATTCATACACATTCATGTTTATAAGTATTAGGACAATTACACAATTTTAGATAGTTTGTCTCTGTATGCCGCCATTTTATTGATTCAATGAATGCATTCGCAAAGCGCGGACTCAAATATAATTGGCCAAACTAATGTAAACATAAATTAAATTGTAATTTTTCATTCTTGGTTGTGACTTTATTTCTTGGTGCCAATGCCCGTAATGATTGCCTGAAGTCTTAAACCGTAAGTCTCGGTTTCTTCCCCGGTGCATCTCCACAAGGCGACTGCTGGAGCTGTTTTCTGTTCCTACTTGTTCTTGGAGTGTTTTGCCTTCTACTTAGCCTTCAGCAAGTGAATTGACTGCTATAAAGGATACAGGTCAAGTGAATCACTTGAGCACTGGCCAAGATTTGGACCAGTTGTCTGCAAGTCTCAGATGTGTGCTAATGTTATAGGCCATAAATCACTGGGCCCTTGAACAAAAGTTTGAGAACCCAGTAATTTCTTTAATTTCTGCTCAGGGTTAATTTGGACTGAAGCTAACACCAGCATATCATGGGCGAGAGGTAGGAGCTCATCTGGGCAGTTAGCTAATCCATTGCAGGGATCATGTACCATTCACTCACACACATACCAATGGGAAATTTGGTCACACTATAGATGAAGTGTTGCTCATTTACACCACATATAATGCCTTCATAAATGAGACATAGGGCCTGATTTACTTAGACCTTTAGCACATGCAAAATCTTTTTGCCTGTGCAAAACCAGAAACCTTGCCACTGATTAGTGCTAGGCAAGTACCCTGGCCAGTCATAGACAATGTTATTGGTTTTGCACAGGCAAAAAGATTTGCATGCGCTAAAGGTCTAAGTAAATCAGGCCCATAATGTCTTCATAAATCATACATAAGCAAATGTCACCCTTTATGAAGGGTGAAATAACACATCCTTATTCAGCATTTGATGCCAGATGTGATATAACTGACAATGTCCCTAAGCTTGTGCTAAATGCTGTAAAGGGTGATATTGTCATTGTCACATCTGGCATCACATGCTGAATAAGGATGTGTTATTTCACCCTTTACAATGCATGACATTTGCTTATGTATGATTTATGAAGACATTATGTCTCATTTATGAAGGCATTATACATGCTGTATAAAGCCTTTATAAGCAACAATTCATCAAAAATGTGACTGGAAATTCTTTGGACTGAGGGTGGAAACCAGAATAGTTGGAGAAAATCAAGGGGATCCCACAAACTATAATAATGTAATATACCAAGAAAATGAGTGATAAGGCAGAGATGCAACAAAAAAAAAAAAAAAAGTGAGATAGAAGCATTCTGTGTTTCAGCTGTGCTCGGGCGGGGGGTCCTTTGCTTATCTGGTGTCTTTGAGCAGTATGAAAATAACTTAATAAGCTGTTAGTTCAGTCCATTGCACTCTTTTTTACATTACTGATTGTGTCTTTATAGTTATTTAGCTCTGCAGTGTTCTGGTAACGGTATGCTCGCCAGTGTTTTCTTAGTTTCAGTGATCTAATGGACCAATCAATTCAACCACTGGATTTTGAACAATTACTTCCACGAAGGCAGGTACTTTCATGTCACGCACAGTCCCCCATCTCCTGTGGACTCTTCTAATTGTTCTGTGAAGACGGGACTTGACGCCTCTTATTAAAACATTCGTTTTCACAGTATTTTGAAAGCTTAATTCCCACATACCCTCTCTTACTCTTTTCGTTTACATGATCGCCCTGAGTCTTGGCTGTCATCGAGCTCGCATGGATTTAGAAATAATGCTGGAAAAATACAATTGTGCTCTGTGGCATTCAGAGATAACAGAAGCGGCAATCCAGGCTTTAAAATAAATATTAAATTTCTAGCTCCTCCGTAGCACCAAGAACAAATCTTCATAGTTCTGTTTTCCACCCCCATCTCTCTACAGTGGGTTCTCTGTGACGCAAGTCAATTGGAAGTAGAACTACAGTAGTAAGAACTGTTAAAGGGGATTAACTTTGAAAATGATGTCTGCTCTTTTATTAACTACGATAAACTTTGAAAAACAAGTTCCACATATTTGAATACTCCTTTGTTAACTGGAACCAATTACTCATCACAGACTTATTGGTAATATTGCTTTTAAATGGCCATGTTGGATCAATAAACCCTTGATTTGATAACTAGTGGAAAATTATTGTTCCAATCCTTTTTTGTCTCATTTTGTGCTTTCCTATGCTGAGTACCATAGCAATACTGCTGTAGGCGTACTCCATTTATGTTTTATTTGAGGAAAACATGCCTGAGTAGCAGATTCTTTGTACCAATAATGTAGGCTCAAATGATGTAGCTCACCAGAAAAATTTGTTTCTGCAGTTTTTCTACCATTTTACACCACAATGGCTTTCTGTTATCATTTTTTCTGAACATAATAAAAGATGAGAAAATGTCAATCTTGCCCCTGAAAAGTGTAGTTTGAAAGGCCAATTTATAGAGGTAATGAATAAACTAACTGGCACAACCAACTAGTTAGGCAGTAGATTTGAGAGATTTTTTTTTTCATTTTCATCTTTTGTGTTCTGCTTACTCAGAAAGTCAGTGAACTGTGGGAGTTATAATTTACCACTGGTGCAAAACTATTGATTTTGATACATGAAGATCTCATTGGTAATCATTTCCAGGTATTTATTTATGTATTTATTTATTAAAATGTGTTGAATAGCTCACCATTCTTTTGTATTTTATTGCCAATCTCAGACAGATGGATGACTGAGAGCACAGTCAGCACATAGCAGAAAGGAAAGAGATCAATTCAGAGAGCACGGTGGTAGTGACTGATTGCTGAGAAAAGTCGTGGGATTCAGCTGCTCTTTGCCACATCTTTTGCAGGGTGTCTGTTAAATGAATATGGTCTATGTACAACCCCAATTCCGAAATAGTTGGGACAAAGTGTAAGTTGTGAATAAAATTAAAATGCAATGACTTCCAAATCACACCAGCCAGTATTTTATTCACAATAGAACAGAGATAACATAGCAAATGTTGCCACTGAGAAATTTTACAAGTTTACCATTAAATGAGGTCATTTCAAATTTGATGGCTGCTACAGGTCTCAAAAAAGTTGGGACAGGGACCTGTTTACCATGGTGTAGCATCTTCTCTTCTTTTTAACACAGAGTGGAGGCACGTGGGCATTGAGGAGACAAGTTTCTTGAGTTTAGCCATTGGAATTTGATCCCTCTCTTGTTTCATACGGGATTCCTGTTGCTGGAGAGTTTTAGGCCTCCTTTCATGGACTTTTAATTTAATCATGCACCAAATGTTCTCAGTCGGTGAAAGATCAGGACTGCAGGCAGGCCAGTTCAGCACATGGACTCTTCAACTATGAAGCTATGCTGTTGTAATAGCTGCAGTATGTGGTTTTGCATTGTCCTGCTGAAATACACAAGGCCTTCCCTAGAATAGATGTCGTCAGAAGGGGAGCATATATTGCTCTAAAACCTTGATATACCTTTAAGCATTCATGGTGCTTTTTAAAACATGCAAGTGTCCCTCACCATATGCACTAATGCATACCCATAACATCAGAGATGCTGACTTTTGAACTGAACGCTGATAACAGGAGGGGAGGCCTTTCTCCTCTTTAGCCCAGAGGACACAACACCCATGATTTCCAACAAGGATGTCGAATTTGGACTTTTCTGACGACAGGACACTTTGCCATTTTACTACTGTCCATTATAAATGAGCCTTGGCCCACAGAACACGGCGGCGCTTCTGGATCATGCTCAACAATGGCTTCCTTTTTGCATGATTGAGTTTTAGGTGGCATCTGTGGATGGCACGGCGGACTGTGTTTACTGGCAGTGGTTTCTTGAAGTATTCCTGGGCTCATTTAGTAATGTCAATGACAGAATTATGCCGGTGAGTGATGCAGTGGTGTCTGAGAGCCCGAAGATCACGGGCATCCAGTAAAAGTCTTTGGCCTTGTCCCTTATGCACAGAGATTTACCAGTTTCTCTGAAACTTTTGATGATGTTATGCACTGTTGATGATGAGGCCTTGAAAACCTTTGCAATTTGACGTGGAGGAACATTGTTATTAAAGTATTCCTCAATTTTTTTTTACGCAAGCCTTCACAGATTGCACAGCCTCTGGCCATCTTCATTTCCAAGAGTCTCAGCCTCTCTAATACATCCCCTTTATAGCAAATCATGTTACACACCTGATGCCAATTAACGTAATTACTAGCTAAATGTTCTTTCAGCTGATTCTCTCATGTATTAATGGATTTTTCAGCCTTTTTTTTCTGCGTCCCAACTTTTTTTGAGACCTTTTAAAACCAGAAAATTTGAAATAGGCTGATTTTGCGGATAAAAATGTAAAATATCTCAGTTTCAACATTTGAAATGGTATCTATGTTCTATTGTAAATAAAATGTTGGCTCGTGTAATCATGTAATCAGAAAGTCATGGCATTTTGATTTTATTCACAATTTACACTTCGTCCTAACTATTTTGGAATTGGGGTTGTATATTCATAAACCTGTGGCTGTTTATTTTTACAGGCTTGTTAATTGCTTTTTAACAGTGAAATTGGGACCTATCCACGTTTTTATTGGCCGTTCACTGAGTGCTGCAATGACACCCAAGAGGTGGAAAAGATTCTGGTTAAGCTAACAAACAACAAGAATTAAATGCAAGAAACTTCGTCACCAGCTAGCAACCCACAGTCAGATTCATCAAGTCTGTCACTCAGCCAAAATAAGTAGCTAAAAACCGGCAATAGCACACAGGTTATATGTTGGATGAAAATCCTGATGATGGGGAGTTAGTTTAATGGTTCATGTTAACTTTGTGTGATTTCTTATGAAGTCTTTGCTTTCATTGCCGAAAAGCTCGCATTATGGCTAACAGAAGCTTTAAGTAGTCTTGGTCTGGTAGCCAACTAGTTAGCTTTCAACATAATAAGGGCCAAAAACAACCAAAAATATAACGGTGATGTTGATGCAAAATCGGGTAATCCAGCATCTAGGTATGTATGTCTACATTCATGATAGGTAGCTCAGTGGCTAACAAATGTAAACAACACTGACAACCGGAAATCTCCTCCATTTCTACCGACTTTAACTCTGTTTTCCGCATACCTTGCATAAAAAGGTGGATTGGTAACATTGACCTGTGTGATTTTACCTTAGCTTTCAGGCCTTTTATCTGAAAACCTTTCTGTCTTACTGAGAGGCCCTGCATCCTTACCTGATATCCTCATTTGGAATTACTTCCTTTGTTAAAAACCTTGTTTTCACACCGAGAAACCTCACTTCCTAGCTAAGCATGCACACCAGAAGCCTTGATTCCTCACTAAGCAACCTTATTTTTTCACTGAATCTTAAACCTTACTTCCTGACTTTAAAACCACAGAGCCTCGGTGCGGCTTACTTAGTCCTCACGTTTCTTTGTGGTTTAGAGTTGAGTGAAACCAAAGTTTGAGCCTTTGATGGCTGCCTCAAAGAGCGAGTGGCTTCTTGGGAAATATCTGCAATTCCCCCTCCACTGCCCTTCGCCCTTGCCCTGCCCTTGTTCCCTATTTTTCTGCCAGATGGAGGAGTTTTCAGAAGCTTTGGTTTGATAAAGGAATAAGTGCCGAACACTATCCTTTCCCTGGCAGGCTCCATCGAGTTGGATAAATTAGAAAGTGAGCCGGTATCCAGCGGGCTACTTGACCCTCTTCACCCCAGTTTATCCTGCTGACTGGTCAGGCAATCGCTGCCGAAACCAGTAGGCCAGACGTGACTGGGTTCAGGATAAGTGCCTTATTATGTTGTTTCCCCAAGGAGGTGGGAGCAGAGAAGGAAGAAAATGCAAGAAAAGTGGCACAGTACCGTAAACTAACCACTCTAATAATGTTGGGAAGCAACTGCATCATTGTCTCCTGCAACAGCATGCATATTTGAGGTTTATTTCTTATTCCTTAAATCTGGTGATTGGATGTTTGGAAACCCCCCACCTCCCACCGCCACCATTAACAGGGTCAACCTCTTCACACCCCCCCCCTCCACCCCCAGTCTACTGGCATGCTCCACAACACTGAAATTGTCATATTGGAGAAACCTTTTCAAATTCACATCTCACAGTGATTCGGCATTGGTCCAGTTTCACATATGTGATGTCATATTATCACAAGATGTCTTGAATCTTAAGCCTTAGGAAGGCCAGAAAATGGATATAATACATGGTACCTTGGATTTTTCTCAAAAGGAATTTTAAAAACTCTAAAATAGACCAAGTCAACAACTATTTCATGCAGAAGAATGAAAATAGTATGGCATTTGACGTATGGCCATCATGCTGGTTTTGGTTCCAATCAGTCACCTTATTTGACACTCTCTAAACACTCTATAAATCACACCGACAGTATCTTGTATTTAGCAGAGTTGAATATTTAGGATCTACTATTGTATTCAGTGGACTGATGAGCCAAAATAGAACTTTATGAAAGATATGGGTCACATTTCATCTTGCATAAAGCTGACACAGCATTCCAGAACAAGAAAATCATTCTCAGTCAAAGATGATGGTGGTACGATGGTTTGGGGCTGCGTTGCTGCTTCAGGACCTGGGGGACTTGAAATTTTCTGTCTATCAGAAAATCATGTGGGTAAATATCTGGACATCAGTCTGTAACCTAAAGCTTAAGCACAGTTGTTTGCGCAGCTGTACGATGATTTCAAGCGCACAAGCCATTACACCTCTGTGTGGCTCAAAAAATAAAGGTTTTGGAGAAGTCTGGTCAAAGTCCTGACTTGAAGTTTATTGAAATGTTGCAGCATGACCTCAATCCGTTCCATGTGATATTTTGAGTGGTGTGCCATCAGAGGTATAAAAGCTCTTCAGGAACCCCACCTTGAAATGCATGATAACTTGACTGGTGGCATAACCAGTCATTTGGTTGATGGGGCAATCATTTTTTTTTGCATGCATGATATAGATTTTGAATAACTGTTTTACCCTCAATAAATGATACTATAATTCATAATCTGTTTTTTTTTATGTTTACTCATGTTGTCTTTGTCTCATTTTAAAATTATTTGTATGATCTGAAACATATAAAAATGACAAGGGAGCAAAAAAAAAAAAAGCACTGGACTTGCTTATTCAGTTCAATTCAATAGACTTTATTTGGCCCCGGGGGGGCAATTAAAGGCACATAGAGCAGCAAGTAAACAATGTAAACACTGAAACAACTGTAAACAAGGATGAAAAAAAAACAATCGGCACAGAATTCAATCCGTTATTGCACATAAAATCAGGCTAGTGTAGAAAATGCTAAAATATACTGAACAAAAATATAAATACAACAGTTTAGTCATTTCAATATTACAAAAGTACACATAATGATTTCTGAGGTTGACTTAGTTGGGTTTATTTATGTGAACGAGGCTGTGTGCCACTGGTCTGTGTGCATTTCAGTCACCTTCTCCATATCATTGTCAAGTTTGTGCCCTTTGTCAAACTTAGCCTGTCAGACAGGTGGGGCCTGATCCAGAGCTACTGAAATCAGGTACAGTCAGCCCAGACACATCCTTTACTCTGGTCAAAATGTTCAAAATGCCATAAATGACTCGAGCCATCAGGGAGCAAGCTCAATGCAGGAATGTTTCTCAGGGATGTTGAAATGGCTCTTAATGTCCATGTTTCAACAACAAGTCACATAAAACACCTTTTTGAGGAATGAGGCAAGCCAGCAGACCGCCCGCATGCATGCATGCATAACGACCTTGTGTGACAACCCACACCCAAGACCGCCATATCTGGACTCTTTGGCCCGTATTCAGAAACGACACTCACATTCACCCTCCACTCACCGTATAGTGAGTACGATTGAAATGTAACTGGAGTGTGAGAAAGAGATCGACCTACCACTTACCGAGGGAGCGGTTCCACTCCTCGCCAGTTGGTATTCACAAATGCCACTCAAGGATAACTGACATTAGTGGGCACTGGGTACCATAGGCGGTGCGTCGGCTGCTGCAAAGGGATGCTAAATCCTCACCCTTCAGTGCTGAATGACTCAAACCTGTAGCAGTTTACTTTTCTTGATTAGAAAGTTTCTCAGACTATTGGTAAAACGACAATGAAATTTACTTTTAATTGCATTGTTATACATTGCTTCACAAAATTGAGGCGTTTCTTTCGCGCATAAATGACAACATAAATATCAGCATGTCTTCATAAATTCTGTGGTCGAGTGGCTCGCGAAAGGCGCAGGACAGTCTGCGAGGCTCACTAAGCAACAAGCTGAGAAACGTGCTGGACATTTCCTTCTACATTCAGCAATTAAGAATGTAGAAAAGAATGGAGTGTCGTGACTTACAGCTACATGAGCCTCGCAGACCAAACAAGGGCAGAATTTTCCAACCCATGGGTAAAGAAAAGCGCAAGAAATCCGAATGCGTGAGAGTTGAAAGGTATGCGTCATTAATGAAAACTGGCCACACCTGATAATGCTGAGAGTGTTCGGAGTTTCTGCAATGGTAATTTAATTAATTGAAAACAGGGCAATAATTATCAGTGCTCATTCTTACTTAACAAGTAGAACTGGCGAAACATGATAATCCTTAGAATTTTTGGAGTTCAAGTAAATAACATTTTATTAAATGATTGAAAACAGGTCATGTCCAATCATTATTTTTAAGGGATGGTTTTGAGCTTCCCCTATTGCCAGTTCACCAGTAGCCACTGGTGGGTACACAAATGCTAACCTCGAGTTCACCACAGTGCTGTTCGTAACCACTGAAGCCAGGTGGTCACTCAGCAAGTTACCGGCATTGTTAATGTTAAAATTTGCGTATTTGCTATTGCTTCGAGCACGTGACGGTAAATGATCCAGAGTTTCTAATATTTGTAACCACCTAAAAGCCCTGACAACGAAATACCGGCGCAAGTTGGTGCGGCTCAAGGGAGATGTTCCCTGCACTCAACCTTCACTCAGAAATGGGTACTAATTTCAGTGTGAGTGAGGTCTCTGAAAGCAAATGAGTGTTACGGCAACCTCTGACTCAGTTAGTGTCAGGTTATACTAAATAAGTTTTAGTACTCACTCACACTCAATTAGTGTGAGTGTCATTTCTGAATACGGTTCTTTATCTCTGTGATCATCTGAGACCAGTTACTCCCACTGCAGATGAGACAGCTGGTCCCCTCCATCACCCCATTTTTGCTGAAACCGTGAAAAATAATCCCCAGGAAATCCATACCTTTACGTCTTTTGCCCTTTGTGGATTGAACCTCTCCTCAGCTCGATGAAAAAATTGGTTCGACTGAGTGAATAGACACGTTTGATGGCCAGTGGCACAATGGAGGACTGTTTTCTTTACAGACAAGTCACGTTTCCAACTTCACAGAGAGGATGAACGGAGGATCGTTATGCTGACATCATTGTGGTGCGCAAGGTGGCACATGGTTGTGGAGTGCGGGTTTGGGTGGGAATATTCCAAGGACATTGCACCCAACTGCAGTTGATGAACAGCAACTTGAATGCAGTGTGATTTCATGATGAGATGCTGCCGCTAATTGTCTTACCATTCATCGATCAAAACAATAACCATCCAGCATGACCATGCCAGACCCAAGTCACCCGTGTATGCACAGAATTCCTTGAGTCTGAAAACATTTGTGTGCTTGAATGGCTGGCTTATCCTCGGATTTGTCCCCCTTCCAGCATCTTTGGGATGTCCACAAGCAACAAGTTTGTCATTGGTTCCCATTTTCAGCCAATAGCCGCCAACTCCACACAGCTCTTGAAGAGAAGTGTGAACTTGTCCACCAAGTTACCATTGACCATTTGTAACAGTCCACACAGCAGAGATGTGTAGCAATGCACCAGGCCAAAGGCGGACATACCCAACATTGATTTGTGAAATTTGAACAATAGACCCCATCCCCTTTATCATTATGTCATCGCTAGATTCTTGTTTGTCTTTTTAAATCATTGATCGAAATGTATTGCAATCTTGTCATATAATCTGTCAGTACTCAATGAAAACACAATGAGCTTCTGAACATGGTCATATTTCTCATAATAAGAAGTGTTGCGTTTCTATTTTTGTTCAGTGTACTTAATCAAGGAAAATAACAGTACTACATTATTATTATTAATAATAATAATAATAATAATAATAATAATAAAAAGGAAAAAAAATATATACCAATTGCTGAATTACTGAAATACTAAAACTTCGGAGTATTGGGGACCAGCATAATGGGTGCGAATTGGCATGAGGTAAGTGCATTATAGATTAGCAAATGCAAGTTAGCCTGAGGTCGGTATATTACAGGTCCAAGTGACATTCAGACATGTGAATAGGCAGTGAGGAGTGCATTATGGATGTTTTGAGTTGAGGAGCAGCACAGCTTTGGACACAAAGGTGGCTTTTCGCCTCTGAGTTCTGCAGGCGGGGCAACAAAGCCGGCGGCCTGATGAGAGCCACTCAAACTTTGGCAACAGAGCGTGTGAGGGGTCTTGTACAATGCGGCCTGCTAGCCTGCATGTGAGATGTTCATAGGCAGTCAACACAGATCTGAGAGGTGTCCCAATTATTTTGGATTAGACAGTCACAGGTTTTATGCAGCCAGTTTCTGTCCTGAAGGCTGATTGAATGAAACCAGCTGGTGATTGAGAAAGTGGTGATACTTTCTATGAAGGAGTAATGGAACGTGCTGAGAATGTTCTGGCTTACTCCGAAGGAACTGAGCTTCCGTAGGAGGTACTGCCTCTGCTGACTTTTCCTGAGGATCTCCTCAGTGTTGGAGGAGAATTTCAGCAGACTGGCAAAGGTGGTGCCCGAGTATTTATACTCCTCAACATGCTGCACTGGCTCACCGTGAATTGTGGTGGTGACTGCTGCAGCAAGCTCCCTCAGCTTTTTGGAAAAGGTCACCACCATCTCTTTGGCTTTGCTGAAACCAAGATGTAAAATCAAGATGTGACTGGGTTAGTTAAATAAGGGTTGACAATCTTGAAACAGGTTGACCGAAACTGTGCATCCCTTAAATTGAAACACTAGGCATTATTCGCATCTTTTCTGGGAACTTATTCGGCTGTTCAAGTAACAGACTACGTAAATCACTATTCTCAAGAGTGTCCCTCCACTGAGACTAGGGGATACCATTGATTTACTTTTTATACAGTTTAATGTAGGGACCTTTAAATTAACTACTTGGGTTGATTCACTTTCCCATCCTGCCCTGTGCTTCATGCAGGCTACCCACACAGTCCAGTGAAGAAGACCACTCTGACCTTGGTCACCATCAGTACGTGTGTCCTGGCCGTGGTGTACAGCAGCCAAATTCCTTGCCCCCTGACAGTGAAGGTGACCCTGCATGTGCCGGAGCACTTCATCGCTGATGGTGAGACCACCCTTCTCTACAGTTTACATTGTCCCTCGAGTGACCAGTTCTAAACCTATAACCCACTTTGTCAATACATTATTTATTACATTTTACTCCATTAAAATTACTTAACATATGTTGTAACCCAGGGAAAGTTACAGAAGTTTAGAGCATCCATGAGCCAGAAAAGTGTGACATCGGCAAGAATACACAAAGAATACACAATTTATAGGCAGCAGTAATGAAACAAAACCATAGTACTTTGTGACAGTACTTAAGTATTCTTTGTGAGTTACTCTACCGGAGTTGTTTTATTTCAGTGTACTTTTACTCCATTGCATTCCTTAAATACATTTTTTACTCATACTGCGGTACATTTCCCCTTGGTAATTTTGTTTCTAGCCACAATTAAAATTGAAGGAAATTTCCTAAATATGTTGGATCTCAGAACAGATTGCAAGCACACAGGTTCGGGGAATCAGTGGTCCTGCGTTGCAAGTTAGATCAAATAGTTTCTGCTCGCAGGCATGTAAACAGATGAGACTGGCCTCGTAACGGAACAAGCAACAGCATCGTCTAGCAGCTCAGATGCTGCCCCTGCGGCACTCGCTACCCTCCTTCTCACTGCACCTAATCCAGCAACAAATGACGCCGCCTGCAAAAACAAACACCAATGGCCCTGTTTTAAGGAAATGTTTTCTTAAGTTGGAGTAAAGGATTTTTCCTTTTGGATGAAATGCCTTGTGAGCCAACTGAAAGGAAGGGAAATATTATCATTTAAAAACTCCCCACAACCTCAGGACACACGTTAAGGTATTAAGGTAAATTAAGAAAATAGATATAGTCAATTCGCTTTGCTAACATTGGTCCGTATCTGTGGCTTGAGCGTATGTTATTCATCAAAAAAAAAAAAAAAAAAAAGAAGAGGATTACAGTCGTGACACAAATTTACAATTATGGTTATGAACATGTACAAAAACATTTTGAGACATATCATTGAGGTATTTATTTTGCTTAATTTGTCTGAGCATAGTCGACATATTGTATTTAGCCAACACCATGTTCTCAATTGTAATTGTAATTGATGCTGAAACAGACTAAAAGACCCAAGTTGGTCTCACTTCGATGAAGTGTTGCACATAAAGGCTTTATACAGCATGTATAATGTCTTCATAAATGAGACATAATGTCTTCATAAATCATACATAAGCAAATGTCATGCTTTGTAAAGGGTGAAATAGCACATCCTTGTTCAGCATATGATGCCAGATGTGACAATGACAATATCACTTTGCAGACAATGTCACTCTTAATAGCATTTAGCCTCCAGCAAAGTCTTGTCAGTTATATCACATCTGGCATCGCATGCTGGATTTTTAAGGCAATATACATGCTTCTGCTGAAGAAAAGAGAATAACTCTGAATAAAGGATGAAAAGAAATAACTGAAATAGTGGAGGGTGGATGGAAAGAAATAGAGAATGGCCTAGAGAAATGGAGAGGCACGTAATGCTTGATTTGATTCTGGTATTATTTATGCATATTAATGAGAGATATAGTATTTCAAAACTAACTGCTATAGTTCCCTACACAAAGTTAGGGATTGTGTGATGTTTGTGTGAATAATATTTTTTTGGTCTGAACGGGCCATTTTTATGAACCCACAATTTAAAAAGCTATAGTGTTCTCACATAAATACTTTGCATTTAGACCTATATGTTTTTAAAGGGGCTACTACATTTTGTTTATTTAGACATTTGCATCTGTTAGACGGTATCAAACTGAATGAACTTCATAATTTGGTAGTTCAAAATACAGTTATTTACGAAATTTACATGTACTGTCAATACACAAGTACATTTCATAACTGAGGAATACTGATGAGGTTTGATACTGTCAATATCAGATGGTTAAGTGCCTGTACTTTTACGAAAGTATAACTTTTAGGTACCTCATACTCCACTGATAGTGAGTAAATGTAATGTAGCAGACAAACCAAGGATTTCCCTTGTAAATGAAGGTAAATATCACTGCACACCCATGTTATCTGTATGTAGTTGTGCCTTTAGCATTATTCTCTCAAATGCAACTCTGTAAAAAAAAGGAAATTGAGGTTAAATAACCACCAGCATCAGTCTGAAGAAGGAGGACTTCAATCAGTTTTAGATGGGCTGACCTCACCACAGTGCAAAGCACATCTACTGTGCAGTAAAGTGCCGAGTTATTGGCACCTTTGATGAAAATGAATACCCATGTTTAGTTAAAACATATGGGGGGAAACTGTATAATTTTTATTTTATTTTTTTCATTTTTGATTTTTTTCTTAATTTTAAGTTAAAAGCATATGTTTGAAAAATATTGCTGCCCCAAGTTTTATACTTTTATACCGCAACCATCCCTGGCAAAGATGGCAGCTATGAGTTTTGTCTATCTGGTGGGAGTTCTGATCGTTCCTCAGTGTAAAATGTTTCAAGCGTATTGATCAGAGTACTGATTCCCAATGGCTTTTAAATCCAAAGACTGAGATTGCCATTGCAGAGCGTGGATATTGTTGTCAGTTAATCAATTCTGTGTGGATTAGAAAACATATTTAGCGATCCATCTCTCAAGGCTATTTCTGTTCAGCCCCGTCGCATTACCTTTGGACGTGCACGCAATCTTAGAGATCGGCTGGTCCACTCGAACATTCGTACGCCACCCCTCTCTTCTTAGCTTTCTCAACCCATAGGTTTTCATCGCTGCGGACATTGCACCCACTGTTCAAACTCTTCAGATATTAAAGAATTCACACACCCAGGCACGAGCAAGAAGTATGAAGAAATGAATTTTTCTTGTTTTCTTTAATTGATTATCCCTTTGTGCCATTGTTTTTCTTTTTATTCCTAATTATTTTTTTCTCCCACCAATGAGATGTTTTGTTTGACAATGGGGGGGGCTCTCTTATGTGTTCATTCTTTTGTGAATGTGTGTGCTCGGGTCATTGGCTATTTTATTTGAATGTGTTCACTCTATCCAATGGGAAATTACCACTCCATTGTGGAAGGAGATTTATATGTCCATTCTAGTCTTGGCCCCCTGTTTGACTCTGAAGAAGACCTTGTGTCGAAATATTAGTCACCTGCATAAATCGCTTTATATAACTGTGTGCTCCGGGACTTTTTCCTTTGATATTTGCATTTTTATCCCCCTCTTTCTGAGAGGCACCAGTTTTTGGCTATAGTCCGCCAGCTGACGTGCATCTTTCCATCGTATTAAAACATATTTAGTATCATTGTTTTTCAGGAAAATCCATGTCCGATTAGGTCTCAGTCTCCTAGCAGAGATGATCAGATTTCCTGTTTCCTGTTTTAAACTTGTTTTCTGCAAATCAGAGTCATTAAAACCCCTTTTCTGCCTTGGGCCCCTAAGCAGCTGCATTACTCTATGATAGTTGTGCCTCTGGTCACATGCTCAGTCAGAGCCAATCTGAGGATTATTGAGTCAGTTCAGGTGGGAATTATAAATTTGCTCCAGGCCAGCCCAGGGAACGCACAACAGTGACTGTAATTCTGAAGTTTGCTCTCACTTTGTATTTTGTTTGTGCAATTTTAGAGCTTACCAGTGCAAAATGAAATCACTTGCCACTCCTGTGTATTTTTGTCGCTGCCCCTGGACCACTAGCAGCAAAACGTGCCTGAAACATCAACAACTGGCCTCTAGATTGTCAAAAAAAAATGCTAATGTTGTGCATGGGCAAAAATCAATAAATAAATAGAATTAAGGTCTCACCTGAGCACGGGCCACTCTTCCAGACACAAGTCCAGTATCATGTAGAGAAAACTACAACCACGGTGAACTGTGATTCTTGAGCTCTTGGGGCTCTTGTGCCCTTCCGTCTTTTTCCTGGCCAGTTTGCATCCATTCCTCATGATTTATTATCACCTTTTCAGGACTAAGTGGCATGTTTGTCCATTTATGTGTTGTTTGGGACCCATAACCAGATTGTAAAAGTCATTTACCATCTGTCTCAATTGAAGAGACTGTTATTTGTCTTTTCTCATAGAGAAGAATCACGAGGGGGTGGTTGCCTCGATTTTGTACCGAAGTGAAAACAAATAGATTTTCTGACAATAATAGTTTCTCTACCTTGAAATTAATGTACACTGTTAATTCTCTTTTACAACCCTTGATTTTTTGCTGCAATAATTGTTGGGGTGTCAATAGTTATGACACAAGAAGGTCACATGAAAGTCCAGGAGTACTGCTCTGTGACTACTCACTGCAAATAACTAAGATGGGCTAAATGGAGAGAACAAATGATGGATGATAAGAGGTTCAATAAAGTATACATATCATACTGTACAAAGCCCTGTTAAAGAGTAGTCTGAAATTTTCATGAATGGAGGTAAAGTTTCTGCTGGTAAATATTCCCACATCCATAAATCCATAAATACATCCATTCATTATCTAACCTACTTATTCCTGGTCAGGGTCGAGGGGCCGAGAGCAGGACCCTAGCCCAGGTACACAATGAAAATCCCAGTGTTAATTTGACTTCAACAAAGTTTATTTGAGTCCAGTATGGCTGGGATGGACTCATGGGAACTCTTTTGGAGTTGGATTAATGCTGGGATTTTTAGGTGTACCATGGATGAAAGGCTGGAACAAACCCTTGGCAGTTTTGTAGTCTATTGTAGAGTACAAATATTTACCAATAATTTATTTACTAATTCATGTCTACAAGAAATTTTAATTTCCAGTTAGCCTCACATGCATGCCCTTGGGCTATAAGAGGAAAGCACAGTACGCACGTAGTTTCAAACAGAAACTCAACGCAGAAAGGTCCTGGCCTGTGCAATGCATAGCATCACTGTGATGCCTGTAATGATATGCTTAGAGGAACCAGGTGCAACTCAGGAATAATCCAAAACTCGTGAGCCTTTACTGGAAAATGGGTCCGGACCAGAAGACACAAGAATTGCCAAGCCAAAAACAATGTCCAAAGAGCAAAGTCGACTAGACAGGCAGGAGTCAAAACCAGTAAATCAGATGTGCGGCGATACATAGACAGCAGGCCAAAATCATAGTCGAAATCCAGAAAGGTTGGTCATACACAGGGCATTCAAAACAGAAATCGTGGTCATGCAAAAACAGATCGAAATCAAAAAAGGCAAAACCGGAATAGAAGGGCAACTCGAGGTCAGGCAAAACAGTCGTGAAGAAACAATAAACAAAAGGCATACGAGGAGTTCTGCATAGATGTGAATTGCTCAACGTTCTGACAAGGAAAGAAGAGCAGTGAAGACTTTAAATAGACAAGAGGGAAGTCACATGCTATACAGGGAACAGGTGAATTGGATAAGACCAATTACGGGGGTAAGGACACATGGGGAAGTCCTAAACCACAAACAATTGGCAAAAACCAAAACGCAGACAGGATCAACGCAGACAACCTTTGACAGGTAAACAGTTCCGGTCAAGGAGTTCAAAGTGCACAGTTAAGATTCCTGGACAGAGTTGTAATCAAAGCAGAGAACAGGGAAAGCAAAAGGGGCGGAGTTACAGAACAGAGCAGAGCAGGGAAGAGTTAGTTATATTAGTAAACAGTGATATCTACACACCTAATCAAAATACGCGAATGTTGGTTAGTTTATGTACAGACAAAATTATTATTATGCAGTAAAATACCAGTACTAACTAAGCATCCTAGGGGTTAATTGATATGGTAATTTCAGAAAAGGGGGAAGGAAGGTACAAACGAGACTAGAAGGAAGTTTTTGAAATACCGGAAAACTTCCAAAATCACCCGAAGCGTGTCTGCACGCAGACAAAGGAGTGTACTGGCATGATAACACAGATCACATCAGACATTACAGGGGAGACAATGTGCAATGCAATAATGGAATGGATGAATAAAAATGAAAAATAATAAATACAGAAACAGACAGATACAGATCATAACAATGCCTTTTAGATCGCTTCACTCTTGTGTAACATAGTGAGGCGCAGATTTGGAACCACTGATCTAATCAGTGATACAACGCTCTACAGATAGTAGTGCGACCCTATGCGCAAGAGGGGCTGCTCTACTTTTTTTTTTTTCTTCTTTTTTTATTTATTTATTTATTTTTTTTTTATTTTTTTTTTTTTTATTTTTTTAATTTTAAAAATTTGGCATCTCCAATCCCACCCGAATTTGGAATGCCCAATTGGGGAACTATGTACAAAGCTTGCTCGTATGCGACCCCTTGCTGCCAACTCAGGATAGTGAAGACAGTTCACGGCTCTCCTCCGAAGCACGTGCCTGTCAGCCACTGATTCTTATACACTCGCTGGTTGAATCTTCGCAAGTTCAGAGCGAGGGCGGAGGATACCCGGACATGAACCAAGCCGGAGTCTTCCTGACGAGCGCCCGTCTGGCCAACAGGAGGCGCTGGAGCAACGAACAAAGCTGTTATGGAATACCCAAATCCGGCAGTCCCTTCCCAATTTGTCACCCTGTAGCGCGATAGCCAATTGTGCGCTACTCTGAAAAAGCTGCCGACCCCTGCCGGTGGGTACGCCGAGGCTCGAACCCGCGACGTGGTGATCACCTCTGCACTGCAGCGCAGTGCCTTAACCGTGTGAGCCACCCGGCAGCTCTGCTCTACTTTTTAATGGGTAGTCAGTCAGTGCTCGAGTACAGCCAGTGACAGGAACATGACATTCAACCCGCACATTTTCCTTTTTGGAAAATGGCTTCTTTTTACCTACAAGCATTGATTGTGCAAAGATTTAAGGAAAGATCTGAGTGAGGTGACACCTTGGATCTGGTGTTCTGCACCCTGCCATGTTCTTGGTGTCAGTTTGCTGGTTGCTATATGAATTCTGGGCGCGTACTGCGACAGTTAGAGCAGTGATGTGGCAGCTCAAAGTCTTTGACATCAAAGCCCCATTACGCAGTTTCACAGGGCTGAGATTCTCTGTGTTTCTATGTAAAGTCTGTTTCTTGTCTGCAGTTATATGTAGCAATATGTCCACGGTTGTGTTATCTGGATACTGCGTAATATACTCTCTCAGATTTAAAAGCACATCGGGGTCTATCTTCTTTAGCTCTTTGAGGAGGGTAAAACTGTGGTTTAGAGGGTAGCGCTGTCGCCTCATAGTAGGAAATTTGTTCAAAGCCGCCTAGGACACTTTCTTTGAGGAGTTCTCTCTCTGTTCCTGTGGATTTTCTCTCAGGACTCCAGTTTCCTCCCACAGTCTAGCAACATGTGTGACACAATAGTGCATGGATCCCAAACTGGCCACAATTATGGAGAGATGAGTAGATGATGTGTGATCGATGTGATGGATTAGCAACTGTCCAGGGTGTGTTCCTGCTGCTCAACCACTGCATCCTGGGATAGGTTCTAATCTCCCCTTCTTCATCTCTCCCACCCACTCCATGGATTATGGACAAAAGAAACCCTTCAAAGAATACATTTGTTTTATTGTTTCTTAGGTATAACAATATCCTCAAACTCAATTGAAAACAGGAACAAAAATCACATTTTCTATTTTTTTTTTTTTGACACCACAAACTTACCAGATGTTCCCCAAGAGATACAATGATGTTCTTACTGAGCTAATAAGTACCTCTGAAAGTCAATAAAGGTGCACATGAATTATTAAACTCTAGGATAGATGTAATTAATTTTCATTTTCTTACCTTTTCATGCACTTTTTATTTTACCTTTTTTCTGAAACTAAAGGGCAAATACTTGTCAATGTGCTAACAACTTTGCTCGAGCTAATGTTCTGGTTAGGTGTAATAAAACTATAGTGTGTTAAATTGGGAGAGAAAAAGGGACAGTGAGTCTCAGCGGTTCTCTAAAAGTATGTAAAATAGATGTCTGAGAACTGAATGTTAAGTATGTAAATTTCATTCTGCAGCTCGTGTGTTGTGAGCTTTGTTAGTGGATGTGTTGTTAGTGTAAATAACATGCTTTTTGTGGAAAAAGGCAAACTTAATCTTTACTTACTTATTTCATGCTGAAGTACAGTCAGGCTCATAAGTTTTTGGATCATGGCGCTGTTCCTTTCTAATGAAATTGCAGACGGTCAGCTTAAATTTGAGTGCATGTGCATCCACATCTAGTGAAGTGCGTGGCAATTACAGCCCTAGAAATTTATCGGACTGTCCAAACACTTTTGCTCCTGAGTTAAATCATTCATGCTTTTTTCGAACACTCAGTGTAGCTATTCACTCTCGGTGACCACTGCATTCGCGAAATTGTGAAGACAAGAATAAGTTGAGGACCGCGTTGACTGAATCGCAGCCCATGGCTCCGTGGCGGGTAGAGGATAGCAGGAATCCCGGTCGGTACCCAGCAGATGCCGTGAGGGTACGGTGATTACAGAGATGCGATTTAATTAACGGCTCTTATCTCCCGCCGTTCCACGCCAAAGTGTCTACAGAACAGGTGCACTGGCTGTGGCGTGTGCTTCATCTCCGACCGTCCAGAAAAAAATGGAAGAAAAAAATTAATTTCCTGTGACTAATTTTGAAAGGCTGACATTAGCTCATTGAGGTGTGTCCGCAGCACTGCCGTTATTTTTCGGCGGCAGATGCTGTTAGGCTTTTTCACAAAGTGGCATGGAGTCCATGCCTCTTGTGAGCTAGGATATGCCTGGGGGGGACTGTCTAAAAGTTTGGCATCCCTGCAGGAAATTGCCCGCATGCGAACTCACAGAAAATAAAGTTTATTGTTCTTTTAGGGGTACACTTGCCCGTTAATGAGGTAGCTCCCTCTACGGTACTACCTAGTGTATCCTTGAAAATGTATATTTGTCATACCTTTTCACTTCTCGAAGAGTTGCACATAGCTTCCTTAACAGTAACAAAGGCCTTACGGCCTTTATAACAGGATATGCCGGGGGGGGGTGTCCTGTTCTAAACTTGTTCTAAAAAAAAGGGCCGCTTCAGTGTGACAGCACCCATAGATTTTCTTTAGGCTTGGTGGAAACCGCTTTAAACCACGGTTGTAGAGTTTTCATGTTCCACCGTCGTATACTAACTGGAGCTAGAGACAGCTGCCGAGTTCAAGTCATCATAAAGATTTATCCTCTAAAGAGTAAAATAGTAATTTGGCACATGGGGAAAGACGTAGATATAAATGAACACATATGCACATGCACATGCATACAAATGAACAGTCATACATGCAGAGCCATGTATAAGATCCTAGGTATGATCAAGTTTATCCCATACTTTCCATCCCTCACATCCACACGCGGTGTGTGTCCTGTAAGATGGCAGAATTTTTAGGACGGTAGAGAAACAAGATTTTTTGCCTTTTGCTTTTTTCTTTCTTCTGTAGAGTGCCATTAAAGGTTTGTGTATTTGATCATTTCTCTTTTGATCAGTTCTTTTGCCGTTGTTCATAGGTTCTTTGAGCTCATTTGTCTCATTTGATTGGTTCTTTCTGCTGATTTTTCTTTTTTCTCAGTTGATTGGTTCTGCTCGCTGCTTTGATTGGCCTACTCTGCTCCCCTGATTTGTTCCTCCTGCTCTTTCGGTGCACTCAGGCAGCAGTTTTGTGGTGAGCATGGGCAGTTACCTGGACCTGACAAACTGGCTGAACCCAGCCCAACTGATCCTCTACTACCAAACCAACTCCAGCTCCCAGTGGGTGAGAGACTACTGTGGGCAGAGGACCACCGACCCCTGTGAGCAGCTGTGTGACCAAGAGACAGGTCAGTCTTACACAGGGTCACACACGAACACACCCGCGCCAGCGTCCCTGCAAACACACGGCCATATGTACTAACTGCAAGGCCAATTCCTTTGTTTTTGCAATACGCCAAATGAATTAGGGTTGAGATCAAAACGTGAGTAAGAGAAAAGAGTTCAGAATTTCAGCTTAAATTGTCTGATGTTTACGCTGTTATTTGTTAATATATTTGAAGGATAGCACCTTTGGAATCAGTCCACCTAATTTTTGCAGATGCAAAAGTACTGAAACTGAGAGTATTTAAGTAAATGAAAGTTGAATATTCACTGCTGTGACAAACTATTTGCTCTCTTCCCGATTCCTTCTATTTTTACTAATTTGTCATTTTTAAGTGCTTCAGATCATCCAAGTAATCTTATGAGACAAAGACGGCCTGAATAAATGCAAAATGCAGCTTTTTGTTCGTTGAAAGTATAAAGTTATTTAAAATCTATGCTGCCCATGTGACGAAGTGAGTGGCTCCCTACACCTAAAACTGATTGTGCCACCCTTGGTAAGGTTGGATTGCTTTTCCCCTTCAGTAGATGCAATCATCACTTTAAAACTGAATTTTGGGTTCACTGGGGTTATCTTTGTATTATATTAAAATGAGTTCTATGATCTAAAGACATATTAGTCTGACATATATGTAAAAATAGAAGAAAATGGGAAAGGAGAGAATACTGTTTCAGAACACTCTATGGACTTTTTGAGATAATGCCAAGTCACAGCTCCCAGTCTTATGAAGACAAGTTTCTGAGAAAACATTTATCTTCAAGACAGGAGTCTCGTTTTACTTCTTCTTGCCTTGGTTGAAATGGGGTCATTTGAGACCAGTGCAGCAGCAGGGCCCTTGACCCCACAGTGCTTCAGGTGGGATTGGTACTGCTTTGTCTAATTAACCATAAATTGCCTTGGATAAAACGTCAAGTAAATACAGTAAGTGAGATGAAATGTAACTCAAGCTCAAAGCCCCATTTTTCTCAGCTCTGGAGGTCACATTGAAATACAACCAGTAGCTCACAACCTGTCAAATTTTGCCCCCTGCTCCCCTAGATGAGTATGTCCCACACGTTGGACCGAAGATGTGCAGTAATCAGTAATAAGGCTCAGCTTTCTAGGTTATTTCAATGAGGAAAAGACTAGTGAATGAAGTAAAGATAATTTTTTATGATGTCAATGTTGTAGAGATAAAATCTTGATGAGGAAGTCTCTGGCGCTCCGACTTTACAGGGAGATGATTGATCGAGAGGCATCAGGACTGAGCAGCTGCATGATAAATCCATCTGTGCCGATGGAACAGTGATTGGGGTGGTGGAGGGGTGCACATAACAGCAGTATTAATCAGTTAAACATGGAGGGAGACATGTGGCAAAACAGCAGAGGGATGATAGGCTAGCGAGGGAAGTGTGTTTCTGAGCTATTGGATGATGAGCGGATGATATGATCAGCTGATCAAACTCAGTTGATGGCTTCTAACAATGACGGCAAGGGAGATTATTGGTGAACATGCGTGAGATGTAAACGGCAGTGTGCAAATGAGAAAAAGAGCGTGAGCCTATGCATGTAAAGGATACCCTTTCCAACTAAACTTTCACTCTGCTCCATCTGTTTGCTTTTTTGGCCAGGTAGGTCACCTGCGTAGGTGCTTCTTATTCTCAGTGCTCTAGGAAATGAAGTAGCCAATGTGACTTCTCGTGGATGCAATAAAAGTTCACTTTTCAATGACTTCAAATATTCCGAGTCTGTCACCGCCTCCCCGCCTCCTTCTCAGTAACCTCTGTGCGTGTGAAGGTAGATGTTCCAGACTGCATTAACGCCAGTGATAAATTTAGTCCTGTGAATGTACATGAAAGTGTTTGGCCTCCGAAAGTGTGATTAATTCAGAAAAAAGTGACAGATCTTCCGCTTTCATCTTTTCAGGTTTTTGCCTGCACAGAGAGAGGGATAGAGAGAGTGAGTGATAGAGAGGGAGAGAGAGAGAGAGAGATTTCCAGCCATTTTGTTTAAAAAATGCAAATGAGAGAGATGAATAGGGGCGAATGGGAGAAAGTGTAACTTCCCTAATTGGTTTTAGATTAAAATGAATATGAGAAAATTCTGAACTAAGCTTCATCCTACCCTCTGTAACTAATTGCTTGGGTGATTATTTCCTTCAAAAGTGCTCCTAGAGCATAAAATAGAAATTGTTCTAAGGCTCGGGTATTTCATAAAATTGAATTAATGAATTAACTAGAAAACAGCTCCATGTAAACCCCAAATTTGATATGTCTACTAAAGTCAAGAACTATCCTGGGTTTTAATTGATACTGTTATACAGCTAACTCAGTAATCCTGCTTTGTGAAATACCACCCTTGTACTGATTAAAATACTGTAATTACACAAACATGTTGGAGCATTCTGACAAATTGCCACCACTGTACTCAATGCCATTTTAAGTTTTTTATAGAGTTAATTTTAATAGAGTTTTTGTGGGAAGAAAGACCATCCCCAGTATACACAGCTCTCCTCTATTGGGTGCTGATATGAAGGCAGATTTGATTTGACTTTGCAATACATTTTTGTTGATTACATGGATGCTGCACAGTTGCAACTCAGGCAGGCTGTCATACGAGTGCTCTGTATTTGAGAGCGGTGATTGATTTTTTAGAATTAATTAGTTTTTTACTTTCTAAGGTATTTCAGTGTTTTTCCAAGTTTCTAGGGTAACAAGCAGTTAACCTATTTGGCTTTTGTGTCTGACTTTATTAGGGGTTATCGATGACTTCTGTATTCATTGCTAAATCTCTATTTTATAATTTGTTTCATGTCTGATGTCTCACCTGAAAATGGAAGAACGTCTTCCAATTAAATGTTTCTTTTATTACCATTTAATCTGTGTTTATGTGTTTATACCTCACTATTGAAATACGTACACCATCTTCAAAAGCATTTGTTGATACTTGCATTTGTTGCCACCCTGTTGACGCTAGTTGGGGGAAATGTTTATCATCATTTTTATGCTTAATCGCTGTGATCCGCTTTTTGCTCTAGCTTCACAAGCTAGCTAGCTGGCAGCGATTACTCTTGTGCTTGCAGAGTGGCAGGTTCGCCACTCCTGAAACATGCACAATGTATGCATCATGCAGAAAGGTCCTATAAATTGCCAGCAGTCAGGCTGCTGTTGTTCCTAGTTTAATCGCGATTCCCAAGCCATGTTGCAATGGGAGAAATTTTGATGACTCTGACTGGCTGAAAACGATGTTCCTCACTTGCTAACTTAACCTGCTGAAATATTAACTTCTTTGTTGTGTTTGGCAGCACTTTTGTATGTCCCAACAGTACTATCAGATTTCTGGAAGATTTAAATGGATAGCTCATTACCTGGCTAGCTCAAGAACAATCGGCAAGCACAAAAGCAATCGCTGTCAGCTAGCTAGCTTGTAAAGCTAGGACAGAAACCGAAACACAGCGTTTAAGTATACAAATGATGACAAACATTTCCCCTAGGTAGTGTCAGCAGGGTGGGAGGACAGATAGTGTTTTATCTGGAGTTATGTAATAAGCTATAGCACGCATGGAAGGATAATACTGCTTTAACTAGCTATGAAATAACATGTCTCAGGCTGAACTGTCAGTTTGTTCTTTAGGGAAAAGAAGCTGCTGATCAATGGTGAAAGAGGTCGTGTGTGTGAGATGGCATTGAAAGTGACAAATCAGGGCTGTAAGAGCTTCTCTAGTAGGCATCACAGCTAGCTAGCTGTACCTAAGCGATTGCTTTTAGACTCACTAGCAAGCTAGCTAACATCTCTGAAATCTGCCAGCGCACTTGGGTTGCAGTTGCACAACACTGCTGCAAAGCCTCGGATAAGTTCATGCATATTACAACTAGCTCAGTTAACAGAGTTGGGGCAAAAATCAAATCATATCACTTTAGTGTGATGATCGTTTCCAAATGTTTTCCTTCGTTAACGTTAGCTGGCATACTAGCAGCTGCGATGGCTACATCCAAAGCGCAATGTAGCCTAATGCCCGATGGCACACAATATATAGCAGCCTAGCCACCATGACATTATCAGTAAGCCTCCATGCTTACAAGCGCTACCCAGAAGCTGATTGGTTGGTATGTTAATGAGGAACATGGTTTCCGTTCGTGACCCTAATGAGTGACATCCTAGCCGAAGACCTGCCTTGATGAGACGCTAACAGATTGCATTTTAATTTTCATTGTGTCCCAAAAAGAGCGTGATGGCATGTATTTGAAAATGCAATGGACTGGAAGGCTCTGTTTCCGTTACTGCATTTGAATATTGTCCCATATATTGCAGTATAAGTCTTTGAAAATGAAATGTCAAATGTTGTTGTTTGTCGTCGTTATTATATCATTATTATTTCCAAGTAATTAGAAGACAGCATTTTCATTATCATGTGTACACATTAGTAAATGTGTGTCTTCAGATAAAATATCAATTAAGATTATTTAAAGTCACTAAAATTGCATGAATCAGGTGCTTCTTTTTAGTATACTTATTTCTATTTTTAAAGCAAATAATCAGAAGAGTGAATGATTGCATTGTATTTACTTTATTGAAATATTTGAATTGATTTTTTTTCCCTTTGGGACTGGGAAAGCTACAGCTTTATTATCCAAAGTCATACCATGGTGTGACATTATCTCACCATACTCTTGAGTGGTTGCCTGCCATTTTGTCACATTAAGTGCGCTGAGGTAAAAGTGGGGTTGTCCGGTGAGTGTCTGGATCATCCTATTAATTTTCCATATTTTCTTACATACTTCATGTGGTCACACTTTAGAGGAAGTGCTGCTCATAAAGGCTTTATACACTACATATAATTCCTTCATAAATGAGACATAATGTCTTCATAAATCATAAATCAGCAAATTTCATGTTTTGTAAAGGGTGACATAACACTTCCTTATTCAGCATGTGATTCCAGATGTCATATAACTGACAAAGTCACTTAGCTAGTGGATAAATACTAAAATGGGTGACATTGTCTGCTAAGTGATATTGTCATTGTCATATCTGGCATCACATGCTGAATAAGGATGTGTTATTTCACCCTTTACAAAGCATGACATTTCCTTACGTATGATTTATAAAGACATTATACATGCTGTATAAAGCCTTTTTGAGTAACACCATTTAAAATGTGACCTTCTATGCTACCCCAATATATGGATGATAATACAAGCTACTGTCAATTGCAGTATACATTGCCGTCACTGTACGATAACAATGTCATGCACCCCACAGTCTAATGGCCCTGAGCCTATAAAAATCACCTGGATTTGAATGGGCCATTACAATCCCCTGCGAACTATGACCGTAGTTTACCTTGGTTGACCCCGGTTCAAGTAACCAGTGTCAACCCTGGTCAAACCATGGTTTGACATTTTTGTTAATTGGAACACCCTTGTTGACCTTGATTCACCATGGTCAACCATGGTTAAAGCATGGTTTAAAACGTTCAACCATGGTTAACCATGGTGCAAAAACTCCCCAAGCGGGTGCAACCATGCGTCAACCATGGTCGGCCATTTTTAACCATGCTTTAACCATGGTGAACCGAGGTCAACCAAGGTCAACCATGATCACAGTTTGCAGGGGATTGGCCATGTTACATTGTCAGTCACTGTACGCCATGACGACCACTCTGGCCACTTACTTTAAAACAGTGAAGTGTGTCATTCAGGTATCTAATAAACATAATACAAAGCTGTTGTTAATCACAGCAAAGTACACTTCTTGTCACTTTTGACCATGATCAGTATCAGAGTCGTAAGTGGCTGTCATCTCATGCAAATTAGCCTTTTCATTCGCTTTCACACGACACTTAACATTTCGCAAGCATAAGGGAGAATTCAAATTCTCACCAACTGAAAACATTAAAAAAAATATTGTCATCTTGCTCAGCCCACGTCTCTACCAGTAATCATATGCACTGCTGAAAAATGTGCTTCTCATATCTCGCAGCGGAGCCGGGCTGTGATTGGCACGTACAGCATGGTTGCTGTGGTAAAGAATCTGGAGCCTGAAATCGATCTGCTTACACTGCAGTGCTGTGTTTGGCTGGAGGTTACTTTTTGCCCTACATTTTTTGTAGCGCACACAACATTTGGAGGTTTGTTTGCCAACAGGACTCCCGCATTTTCCTTCTGTCACAACCTTCGTGTGAATGCCCTCTGTTTCTCCTCCAATTCAGCACCTTACATGTCTATTAGGAATAATGTCTCCTTTGATTGGTTTACTTCCTCCCTTATGTTCCGTGTTTCATTGTTACCTCCTGAAGTAGCTGTGATGGGTATTTAAACCCCCTGCTTTGAGGTGCAAGTTGCTGGGTTGTTGTGCTGAGAGCTAGTTAGTATTCATAATAAAACTCTTTGTTTTTATTAAGTGAAATGTTACCTTTAATGATAGTAATTTATGGAGGCCTTCCTCTTTGCTTCATTAATTTGAATATAATTTGAATATAATTAATATCTAGCATCCACATTCTCTGCTTATGCAGCCATGCATTTCTATTCGGTGCAGAATGTAGTCTGGCATTGCCTTGCTGGAAAATGCAAACACGTCCTTGGCACAGACAACGTGGAGAAGGCATATGTCATCATCTAGCCCCTCCAACCCCAACGCCAGACCCCCTCTCTCCCCAACCTGACCCCAACAAAACATTTCACTCCAAGCTAGGTTTAAAAGTCGACAGCCCTGTAGTCGATATTTCTGGACACCTCCATTCTATTCTTTTGATAATGCATATTGACTTCATAGTTGAACTGAGTTAAATAATTCTTTGTGGAAAATCATGTTCAGGCATCTTATATATTTTTTGAGTTCAAACTTTAGGTCATTTGCACGTTTTGGGGAATTGTTGTACGTGGAGCAGTAAAACTTGTGAATGAAGCAAAGGGGACTGCAAAATAATAATCTTGTTGCATAATAATAATAAAACCAAGTCAGACAGGTGCAAAAATGGTCCCAGGGTGGACCCCTGTCTCTTATTTTATTCCGGAATCTTATTCTGAAGATCTGAAAAAAGTACATAAATGATAGCTGGCTGTAGGCTGCTGCATACTAACTGTCGCTCGAAGTACATTTCTGCATCCACTTTAATATGAAACTATTGCTGCTTTTCTAACATCACAGCTTATGTTTGAATTGAGGGATAAAAACAGAGTTATGCTCGTATTTTGCGTATATGTACAGTCTTATGCTCCGTTAAGAAAAAGCTTTACAATGGCATTGCTCTCTTGATCATTCCATAGCAGCCATCATGGTGTGTTGGTCCCTCTCTACCGGCTACAGAAGAATAGAGGTATATGCACTTGGCATTGCCGCTCTTGGTGTACAGTAAGCACGTTACACCTCACATGCACATTTTAACAAGGAATATCAGTCATTTAGTCAGTCATTTAGGGACTGAGCTTGATATTGGCTCCTGTTGGGTTTGAAGAAAAATACGTCTATTTGTGGGGGGGATTTCAGCTGATGCAGAAAAGGGTATGCCAGCCCAGTCTAACAGCAGTGAGGTGTTTAAAGGTGTTTAAGATTTTTAAAAATTTTTATGACTTGCTTATCACTGAGAGTAGGAACAAAGCTACCTGGTTTAATTCTCTTTGATGGTGCTGATACAGCACCTGCTGGTTCCAGTGTAGGCCTAAATTACCTTGCGTAGTTCCTGATATTTATGGAGCATTAAGCTTACCAGAGATGCCCAAAAAACTCTCCGAACATCATCTTGACCAGTGGCAGCCGGGCCAGCTTTTAACGAGATTCAATATGCAGCAAATTGGATCCGCCGCTTAAACGCTCAGTCAAAACAGGCTACTCGTGTAATTTAATGGGTCACGCAACGTATTTATGAGGGTTTTACTGCCGGTCCCAGGCGAGGAGTTGGAGGGCTTTTTTTATTTTAGCGGGTGTAAAAAGTCAATGGCATGGAGAGTCATCAAATACCTATCCCTGCTGTGTCGAGACAAGGCACTGAGTCGGTCATCCACCAGATGTGCTCATTTTTCAATTACGTCTATTTAGCTGATGTGTCCCTTCTAAAGGGCCATTGTCATGCAAATGAAGATGTCGATTTAATCTTGTTTTCTGAGAAAAGAGGGACTACTTGTGGATACCCCAGCTGGAGGAGAACTGACAGCTGTTGGATGCGCTTTACTGGGTTTCCAGTTTTAGTATCCGTGTTAGATATTCTAAATTCCCAATATTGAAGACTTTCGATGCACCCAATGGGCCCCTATACATTATATGTCAGTAATTTCCGAGTGGTATTCCCATTTGCATTGTGTCTGTGTGGCAAGCCAAAGGAGAGCCCGGGCAGAAGATTGAACCCCAAACTCCTGGGTAAGAGTCAAACGCGCTGACCACATTGCCAAAGAGCCGGACTCGTTGGCAAGGTAGGCAGAGCACATACTCATCATCTGGAAAAATAAACAAATACATTGTTACTATGTTGGCTGTGGTGGAATTTAATTTTGGCCTGGCTCTGTCGTTGTATATTAAAATGTTTATGTTTTATGTTTGTGGTCTAGTCTCAGTGGTGTACGCCCTTTTATGTTGACATGTATGAGTGTTTTATGTAAAGCACTGTATATCATTTGTAAATGGAGATTTTTTAGATACTATTTGTGCTGCCTTACTGGCCAGCTATTTGTTTATTTTGGTCATCATTTAGCAGCCTCTGTGGGTATGTCTGTATAACAGTTTATTTGCAGCAACACATGCAATACCACTTGTTTGTGATGAAATAGACTGCTTTCTAGAAGTTTCTGGCATCTTATTACCTGGAGAAGGCCAGATCACCCACGAATCCTGTAGATCTTTCCAGAATGCTCCTAGTTTTTATAAATGCTGTGATTTTGGTCAGTGGAGAGAGGTTTTTATCCCGCCAACACAAAGTGGGAGGGGGATATAGGTTTGACCTCTGTCCGTCCGTTCGTGTGTGTGTGTGTGCGTGCGTGCGTCCGTCCAAGAGAAAGGGGACAACTTTTCTCGAAACTATTACAGATAGGACAACCAAATTTGGTGTGTAGCTTCAGACCATAAAGGCCTTGATGGAGTTCGAAAATAAGAAGCACACGATTGGCGGGGGATGTTGTAGACCATGTCGACTTGATTTCTTTGCATCAGAGTTACATAGTGGCAAGTGTCCAAGCAACAGAGCTGCAAAGACTTGAGATACAGCTTTGCCAGAAACAACTAAAACTGGAAGAAAGAAGGTTGGAGAAAGAACTAGAAGAAAGAAGGTTGGAGAAAGAACGGGAAAAACAAAGGTTGGAGAAGGAAGAAAGAAGGTTTTAGAAAGAGAAAGAATAGAAGAAAAAAGGATCTAGTATGAACAGGAAATGAAGAAAATAGAAGCAGGTACTATAACAAAATCTTTTGAACCTTCTGATCATTTTGATGTGGTTAAACGCATCAGACTTGTTCCTCCCTTCCTAGAAAATGATGTAGAGCAGGGACATGCGGTCATGGTAGGCAGTAACCTCTCCTTTTTTATTGCTAGATTTTGTCAACTTGTTTCCATGTACTATGCCTGATTCTCAATCAATCAATTTGACCTTTTTTTCTGGTCAATTGAGCCTGAAATAATTAAGAGGTGATTGTGACAAAAAGATTAATTTACCTTTATGCTTTGATTCGTGACTGCAAGGAAGTAGATCTTAATAAATAATTTGGAAAAAATCTCAACTCTCTCAGTAATTCCATGTATTGTTTTGATCTTTTGTTTATCGAATTATGAAAAAGACTGAAAATAAACTCCCTATTTTCAAAAAATGGCATTAAAAAGTACGTGTTTAATGGGGGAAATATTATCATAAACATATTTACCACACATTGAACGCCGCATAAGAATGGTTTTAATATTTGTTAGTGGCATTGCATAAGCTCCCTCTAAGCAAATATGTTCTTTTAATAATAATAATCTGTTATTCTTCTCATAACACATCTGATGATTCCAAGGCTACTTCTGAGAGGAAACCTTCCAGTAAGATTTCACTAAGCTAGAGATGCACATGGACGGAAGTATAGAGAGTCGAATGCGAACTTACCAGACTAGGTCATCTCTCTCAGATTTAAGGTTAGTGGCGCCTTTGATCAGGGCGCCCCAGCCCACACAGATGGCCCAAATTGGAGTTTAGACTTCCCTCTCGGAGGCAATAAGAAAACAATTATTTACTCAAAGGAGATAATAAAAGTTCTCAGATACGTGAGAGGACCTTGGAGACAGACCGTAGGGGGTCCTACAAAGGGGGAGTGATGATTCGAAATACACCTCAAGAGATAACTCTGGTTCAGGACAAATTATTGCTGGGGAACCAAAACTATATTTTCTGAAGACACATTTGATACGACTTGCATCCCATTTAACTCCTTGAATTGCACAGATGAAATACATACCAAACATGACAGTGTACGGCACTATTACATAGTGGTTGTGGAATAAAATAATTATATCACATATACAGCAATATAACCATGGTACGAAATATACATTAATAATGAGAGGGTCAACTGTGTACTGTTGTACAGTAGAATATTGTCTGTGGATTTATATGACAAGGAGAAATGTCTAAATCATGAAACAGGCTGCTAGGACAGTGTGCCCCAAACTCTGCTCAGGGCAGAACAGGGCTTATACGCCCTGTGGGGAAATTACTCTGCATTTACAACCTTTTGGGCCTCAGAGCAAACAGATGTCCTGTAATCAAAGCCGTGGTCAGTCTCAAAAGCTTCTTGGGTTCTGATCAAAAGCAATTGTAATCAGAGTCTGGAGTTGTGAAGACCACTACAGCAAGCCCTTATGCTTTATTGGTTTATTGGGGGATCTGGAAATTTGGGCCGTTGGCTTAACTGGCCCAGGGTATCTGTTGGTCTGCTTCTACATTATTTACAATAGATCATAGATAACATTTCAAATGTTGAAACTGAGACATTTTACATTTTCATCCCCAAAATGAGCTTATTTCAAATTTTCTGGCTTCAACAGGTCTCAAAAAAGTTGGGACACAAGCAAAAAAGGGCTGAAAAAGTAATTAATACAAAAGAGAATTACCTGAAAGAACATTAAGCAACTAATTAAGTTAACTGGCATCAGGTGTGTAACATGATTGGCTATAAAAAGGATGTCTTAGAGAGGCTGAGTCTCTCAGAAGTAAAGATGGCCAGAGGGTTTCCAACCAGTGAAGGCTTGCATAAAAAAAATTTGGAATACTTAAAAAATAATGTTCCTCAACGTCAAATTGCGAAGACTTTGAAGGTCTAATCATTGACAGTGCATAACATCATCAAAAGATTCAGAGAAACTGGAAAAATCTATGTGCACAAGGGACAAGGCTGAAGACCTTTACCGGATGCCCATGATCTTTGGGGGGGGATGCTACACCATGGTAACCAGGCCCCTTTCCCAATGTTTTTGAGACCTGTAGCGGCCATCAAATTTGAATTGAGCTGATTTTGTGGATAAAATTGTAAAATTTCTCAGTTTCAACATTTGCTATGTTATCTCAGTTCTATTGTGAATAAAATGCTGGCTAGTGTGATTTGAAAGTCATTGCATTTTGATTTTATTTCACAATTTACACTTAGTCCCAACTACACTGAACAAAAAAATAAACGTCCCATGTCAAATTTTAGAGTTTTTATTAACATTAGGGGGTTACACTTTACTTGAAGGTACCGTCATAAGAGTGACATGACAGTGTCATAACTGTTACATGTGTCATGTTACAGTTATGACAGTGTCATGTTACTCTTATGACAAAGCTGTCATAATCAAGACAACCCAAACAATGTCAACTTGTTATCTCAAAAACAGAATGACACTTAATGACAACGTTTATGACATTTACCCAATGTTTATGACATGTTTATGACTGTGTCATGTCACTCTTATGACAATACCTTCAAGTAAAGTGTTACCCATTAGGGTAATGCAATATATGAAGCGAATCAAAATTCATTTTTGTTAATGACTAATCTTCAGATCACTGTCCATTACATCTTGATGTTGGCGTCTGCAAAGGAGTGACAATCCTTTGAAGACATTGGGGGTCAGGTTGAAGAAATTGAATGTTCAATATCTTGTGTGTCCACCATTTGCGTCTCTCAGAGCAACATGGATTTGATCAGGTTGTCTATCGTGGCCTGTGGAATTTTATTTCATTCTTCCCAGAGGGCCACACGGAGTTGGCGCACATTATCCGGAACTGGAACTCGGTTACGGACACGTCGATCCAAAACATCCCAAAGATGCTCTATGGGCGACATGTCCGGCAAATACGCAGGCCAGTCCAGAACTGGAATGTGCTCTGCTTCAAGCAACGGCATGCAGACACTCTGGTGGACATCCCTGCATCCACCATAACAATGGCACGTCCCTCATGACCTGAGACATCTGAGGCATGATGACTTTTGACAAAATTTGACATTTTGGGGTGGCCTTTTATTGTCCCCATTAGAAGGATTGTCTGGGTACTGCTCATTCTGTCTGATCACCGTCTGGATGTGCCACACCCATGTACTGAGTGAAATCACTGCATCACTGAGCAAATGCTCACTGACAGAGAGATGGATAAAAAAATTGAATACAAATCAAGAGAAATATCCCTATTGTACAAGTAAAATTCAGTATTTACTCAGAGTTGTTAACTCCATGTGGCATCAATATTTGACATGGGGCGTTTATATTTTTGTTCAGTGTATTTTGAAATTTGGGTTCTGCCTGTGAGTTATTCAACATCATAATTTCTCAAATAGTTGTACATAAAAGCCACAAATGTGTTAGAGAATGTGTATACTGAGGTTTTTGAATGTCTTTTTTCATACCAAAAATCTCGTTCAATGGTTTGTTGCACTTTGTATGTGAAAATTCTGCTAAGAAAGCATTCATTCTCTAAGCAGAAACTCTCGGAGGCAGCCACAGATATCACAGTTCCATGTTTACAAGTGGGAGTTTGGATTTTTCATTGTTGCTGTTGTTTGTTCTTCGTTTGCAGTTGGAGAAAGCGGGTTTTGTTGTGATAATTGGAAGCAAAAAGTCCTCCAGGAAAACTGCCCCTGAGCCAGACTATTTGAAACAAACTTATGCCTGCAAGCCTCTGCTCATATCTAAGGGCAAGAAATGGCCCTTTCCTCTGAAAATCAGCTGACTCGCTGAATTGGGCGTTTGGAGCAGCTGTTCGAGTTTGAGCGGGCTGGTGGCTCAGTTATTTGGCTCCAAGCTCACATATAGCTAACATATCTGGTCAAATTGAACTCACCTAGATTTCGAATGATTAGTGGCGTCCGCTCCTTTTTATTAATGCCCATTAAATTAAAAATACCCACAAGAGGAAAACATTGAAATAGTCTGATGTTGATAAATGGAAATCAGTGGGGTATGTTGAGTGTGAGCTAGTTATTTGGAGTCGTGTTTCATAAAATGGCACACAGGGAATTTCAGACTTGCAGGTTGTTATTTTGCTGTGGGAGGTGATTTCTGAGAATGCTGCCATTTGGCACATAAAGCAGTTCTCTCTCTTTTACTTGATGCGTGGGGGAGGGGGTGCCATGTACGTAATGTTTGCGTGAGAGCATAGCTCTCATTCATAATTCCCCCAGATCCAAATGAATGGTTATTGAATAGCTCAAGGTTTGGTTCAGTCCAGTTGGCCAGTATTTATTTCACAAGCCTATTGGGCACAGGCAGGCCTGTCTTCCTTTGACTCCACCCTGTGCAAGCCTAGCGAGGGTTCATGGGTTGGAACTGGTGGCTGAATCATGAGGTCTCATTCCCAAGCATTGTGCTCAGTAGGGGTTCCTCCCTGAATGTGGTTAAACACAATTTTAGATTAGTGTGGGAGTTGGCCAAACACAGCCCCGTGTCAGACACAGAATTATTTTCAAAGAAAGAAGGATCCAAATTAATTTTGGGGGTGAGCAGACATTTTTCTTTCATAGTGCTTTAATATCCTATCTCTCATTCCTGTAACATTTCCCCTCCTGCAAACAAACCGAGGGAGCAATTGCTCTCTGAATCTGTCATTTCCTTTATCCCACAGGCTCATTATTTTGGTGTTTGACTACTGATCAGCCAATCCCAGCCCTTTTGTAAGCTTGGACTAAGCGCCGGTGGGCGGAGAGAGAGAGAGAGAGAGAGAGAAAGTGTGAGGGAAGGTGATGTGTGATAAGCTCTCATGAAAGAATTGAGATGCAATTTTCGAACTCTGCAAGCGCACGCAGCAATTAAATGAATGTCAAATGTCTGAGGAGGAGATAAGACTGTTTGCTTTTGAGAAAAAGAAATGCGCTGTGTCTGTTGCTTATCATGCGCTACACTGCTTGTGCCTTCGGTGATAAGTGACCACCAGTGGTTTGCAGAATTATGAAAGGGGAAGAATAAATTATTTCTTATCATTAATGTTCAGCTCCTTTTTTATTAACCGTATGATTTGATTTTATTAACCTTTTGATTGAATTTATTGTTATCTGAAGTTTGTCTTTTCTGCATATAGATGTGGTTTTTCATGCAATAACGTGCAATACAGTGCTGTGGACGTGTGTCTTGGTCTTGAATTCCTCTATCCCCGAATGGACCATTTGCCTAACCAAATGTCTCTGATCTTTGGCAATTATGTGGTATAAGACTAAGGGAAGATGATTAAATATAAACTATATTTTAAAAAGTTTACTGTATTTAAAGTCTGGCTCTGAGCAGCAGCAGCAACACATTGACCGCAGGTTCCTCGGAAGGCCAGTGCAGGAGCGAACAAGTGACTGCATGGGCGCCGCCCTGCTGGTGGAAAGTTGCACAGTTAATTATGAGTCAGCCTCATACGGCTGTGGATTCACTCAGAGCTGTGGTATGTGACACCAACTCTCCACACCAGTGACTCTGGGCCTTGCGGGCTCATGTTTTTTATTTATTGATTGAGTTTTTTTTTATTATCTTTTATTTTGTATGTGTGTCTGTGTGTGTGTGTGTTTGTGTGTGTGTGTGTGTGTGTGTGTGTGTGTGTGTGGAAGTGGAAATCAATTCTAGCCTGTGAGCGCCACAAATTCCCTGGAAATTTGAGGGTAAAATATTGATAAACTCCTGAAGAATGGCCGCCCATACCCTCGAGCAGTCAAGAGAGCCGCAGATTCATTCTGTTTCATTTGCGGTCCGTCTTCTGCGATGCGCCTGAGGACATGCGTGCATCACAGTGGCTTAACTGCATGGTTGTTCGAAGAATACTCTGTAGCTGTTCAGATTCAGAAGCACTGCGACGCTGTAACAGACACAGGCGATTTTTATTTGGTTTTGAACCTTTGGAGAATAACTTTTTTTTTTTTTTTTTACTTTCTTTACTCAGAATTATAATTAAGTGTTTTGGAACTGTGCTACTTTCTTTTACCATCTGTAATTGCTGCATCGGCATCTGAATGTTCCAATTAATAAAATAAAAAAATCTCAAATCACGCTTTTAGGTCTTGCACCTTGAAAAGTAAATTGCTTGTGTATTTCTCCTTTTGAAACAAGGCATGTTTCTGTTTGCTTCTGCGTCTCTCACTTCAGAGTAAATTTCCTAACCTCTCCTTTTTGGTATCTCTCGGAACAGAAGTGGAAGTGCCTTAATTATTTGTCTATTTAATTTAACATCTGTTGCGTTTTATTGATTGGTTTTATTGAAATACTGATTTGATTATGGGTCTCCGCAGCTTTTGCATCTCAGTTCATTCCCTCGCCTGTTGAATGGGTTTGATTGTCTCTAATGAGTGCTAAATATCAATAGCGTTACTGCCCAGTCTGTTTATGGTGCACGCAGTCAACTTTGTTATTGTCACTTGATGGTATTTTCTGGAATGGCCCTGTGAGATAATAGTACAAAAAAAAAAAAAACAGTATCTGGCTGTTTAAAAACTGCAAGCTGAGTCTTTTTGTAAAGTTTACTTTCCAATACTGAGGGCTGGAAATGGCTGACAACGTTAGGCTTTACTACTGCTGATGGAGAACTTTACTGCATACTACTTCTGAAAACGCAGAAACAATGTAATTAGCTATTGGGTTCCAGTGAATGCTTTTTGTGTTTTATAGTTTATTTATTTTAAAATAGTGCAATGTTATGTACTGTGAAACTTCCTTCACCTGTTATTACTTTTTAGTGTTGGCTGTTTGATTGGTGTACCTGCAGTAATGGGAAAAGAGGGCCCTGACATATTTTTGCATTGTAACTCTTACCCTTTGAAAGCATGAAATAACAAATATGCCAATCAGCCACAACATTAAAACCTACCACTGAATATTGTATAGATCCCCCTCATCTTCTCAGAACAGCTTTGACTTCTTGAGGCATGGGTCCCACATGACCTTTGTAGATGTTCCGTAGTGTGCAGTGATGATTATGCACTTAACAAAATGAGGATAAATCAGAAACCAAGTGCAACTGAAGGGCTTTTTTCATGTAATATTGAATCACAGAGATAAAAATAAGTAAATAAATAACAATATATAATAAAAAATAAAAATAATAATGCCTTTTTGAGAGAAAAAGTCAATATCTAGTGTGGCCACCCTTTGCTTTGATTACAGCATTTAATGTTTCAGGTGAAGTTTTCACATTATGTTATTTCCTCGTTGAACCATTCTGGTTTGAAGTTCATTCCAATGAGATTCTTTTGATGTTTCATTGGATTTTCTCAATTCCATTAAAGGAACAGTTTAATGTAGTTTCACGATTACTGCGCGTGCTCACAACTTTGAACGAGGTAAATCCGTTCAAATGCAAGACAAAATCTGATTTTTCTTCATGGGCAAAGGCAAACCAGCTTACCTTCTTTGTTTCCCTTGGCAACAACATAAAATGATGCTTTGAATACTCAAATTTCCATAGAAAGCTCCTTAATATAAAAAGCATAATGGCTGAGTTACTAAAATATATAGGCCATGGGCCGAACCTCGTATGTGAAAATTATGTCTCTTCATTTTCATCAAAAATATGATGAAATAACACGAAAATGAAAATGTTTGTTAACCAGAAAAATGTACTTAAAGTCAGCAAATGTTTTGTTCGTTTCCATGGGTGCAGTGTAAAATTGTCCTATCAGATCACAGTAAGGCCATTTTCTTCCGTACAACCAATATCCCGAGTGCTTCCCAAAAGCACAGATGCTAAATTACAACCCCAATTCTGAAAAAGTTGGGACAAAGTGTAAAATGTGAATAAAATCAAAGCGCAATGACTTTCAAATCACACCAGCCAGTATTTTTATTTTCACAATTGAACAGAGATAACATAGCAAATGTTGAAACTGAGAAATTTTACAATTTTATCCACAAAACTAACTTATTTCAAATTTGATGGCCATTACAGGTCTCAAAAAAGTTAGGACAGTGTCTGTTTACCATGGTGTAGCATCCCCTCTTCTTTTTAACACAGAGTGGAGGCGTCTGGGCATTGAGGAGACAAGTTTTTTGAGTTCAGCCATTGGAATTTGATCCCACTCTTGTTTAATACAGGCTTCCAGCTGCTGGAGAATTTTGGGTCTTTTTTAGTGGACTTTTCATTTTATTATGTGCTAAATTGTTCTCAAGCGGTGAAAGATCAGGACTGCAGGCAGGCCAATTCAGCACACAGACACTTCTACTACGAAGCCATGCTGTTTTATTCGCTGCAGTATGTGGTTTTGCATTGTCCTGCTGAAATTCATAAGGCCTAGATGTTGTCTGGAGGGGAGCATATGTTGCTCTTAAACCTTTACGTACCTTTCAGCATTCATGGTGCTTTTTAAAACATGCAAGTGTCCCACACTATATGCACTAATGCATCCTCATACCATCAAAGATGCTGGCTTTTGAGCTGAATGCTGATAACAGGAGGGGTGGTCTTTCTCCTCTTAAGCTCAGAGGACACGAGGCTCATGATATCCAACAAGAATGTCAAATTTGAACTCGTCTGACCACAGGACACTTTGCCACTTTGCTACAGTCCATTTTAAATGAGCCTTGGCCCACAGAACACAGCAGCGATTCTGGATCATGCTCAACACTGACTTCCTTTTTGCATGATAAAGTTTTAGGTGGCATCTGTGGATGGCACGACGGACTATTTTTACAGAAAGTGGTTTCTTGAAGTATTCCTGGGTCCATTTAGTAACGTCAATGACAGAATTATGCCGTTGAGAGATGCAGTGGCGTTTGAGGGCCCGAAGATCAGCGGCATCCAGTAAGGGACATCGGCCATGTCCCTTACGGACAGAGATTTCTCCAGTTTTTCTGAATCTTTTGATGATGTTATGCACAATAACGAGACCTTCAAAGCCTTTGCAATTTGACATTGAAGAACATTATTTTTAAAGTATTCCACAATTTTTTTTACGCAAGGTTTTGCAAGTTGGAGAGGCTCTGGCCATCTTTACTTCTGAGATACTCAGCCTCTCTAAGACATCCCTTTTATAGCCAATCATGTTGGCCACCTGATGCCAGTTAACGTGATTACTTGCTAGAAGTTCTTTCAGCTGATTCTCTTATACAAAATATTAATGGGTTTTTCAGTGTCCCAACTTTTTTGAGACAGCCAGAAAATTTGAAACAAGCTCATTTTGTGGATAAAAATGTAAAATGTCTCAGTTTCAACATTTGAAATTTTTTCAGTGTTCTATTGTAAATAACATATTGGCTCATGTGATCTGAAAGTCATTGCATTTTGATTTTATTCACAGTTTACACTTCATCCCAACTATTTCAGGATTGGGGTTGTACAAATAAATGGAATAATTTTTATTCCCAGTCATGTTACTAACCTGTTGCCAACTAATCTATTTAGCTGCAAGGTATTCCACCAGGTCTACTTATTGTTTTTTTTTTTTTTTTTTGCTTATTACATCTTTTCCAGTGTTTTATTGCCCCTGTCCCAACTCTTTTGAAAAATGGAATCAAATTCACATTCAGCAGATATTTTTCAGAGAACAATAACATTTTATAGTTTAAGCATTTGAAATGTTGTGCTTCTACTATTTTCCATTAAATTTAGTGTTAAAGAGATTTACAAATCATTACATTCCTTGTATTTCTAGTTTACGCAGCGTCCCAACTTTATTGGAAACAGGGTTGTTGACAGTTCTGCCAGTGTGAATATTATTCATTGGAAGGAATTTGATGCTCTGAGTGCTTTTTAGAAATAAAATTTCTCTGTAAACTCTTGTATTGTAAAGACAAACTGTTGGGAGCCCCGCTGAAATTTGAACTGCATGTGAATCTATATAATATATTCATCCAGGTACAGTCACTTTACGTCCACGCATTTTTGGTATAACTTTGTTTATTTTGAATACATGATATAGAAAGATGATTTTGGTGTATTGTTCTTTTATTCACCAAGTAGGTTGGAGCACTCTCACACTTAGAAGCCTTTTTCAGCCCCTCTGCCCACAGCCTAATATAAATATAATGCAAAACAAAAACGATTGGCAAGGATGGAATCAGATTATGACTTGCAGTCAAGCAGAGACACTTTCATGTGATGTACATTCAAAGCATGCACAGTAATCTTGACATCCTTTACGATCTGTTCTTTGAGCAGGCCAAGTCATAACTTTGATGTTACCGGTTGTTTCTGTCCCGCTGAGATAATTATTGCACAACTTAGAAGTGTGTTTAGGGTCATTATCTTGATGAAAATAAGATCCCCGACCAATAAGTCTCTTTCCAGAAGGCAAGGTGTGCCACACAAGGATGCTGTGATACTTCTTTTGATCCACAATTCCATTGATTTCTATGAGATCATCAGCTCCTTTTGAGCAGACTGAACCCCAAACCCTGATATTATCACCTCCATGTTTTCCTAAAGGGGTTAAAAAGTCATTTATGAGATGTACTTTACGTAACTCCACGCCGTAAGGTCTGCATTTGGGTGAGATAATTTAAAATTTTGATTCATCAGTCCAAAGGACTTGTTCCCAGTCCATTGGTGTCCAATCATTGAAATTTTTTTTGAAAAATAAAGTTTTTTTAAATTTTTTTTTGATGTTGCCAGGTCTCGGCAACAACACGACCAATCAGACCACTTTCACAGAGAGGGTATGGAAATAGTAGATTTTGTTACTTTCATCTCTTCACTTCTGGCGCTATTAATATCTTCACTGAGGTTTTGTGCTGTCAACTATTAATATATTTTTTTTAATTTGTCATTCATAGATAACAAACATCAGAGTTACTTAACTTCCATTTTGCACCTCTATTGCCAGTAGTTTTCAGTGAACTAGTCTCTTTGAAAAACTTAATGGTGTTTCTTACGGTGCCATGGCGGCATTTAACGTCTTCAGCATGATGAAAAACCACTGTGACGCTGTTCAAAGTTCATGTCACCTTATGTGTTGGAACAATTGACTATCAGAGGTAATTTTACTGAATAATGTTGCCTCAAACCAATTTAAACAATTTTTCTACCATCAATAATCATGGAATGAGCCTTAAAATATGCATTCAGGTTATGCAAGAGTCAAAAAATTGAATTTGCCACATCTTTGGCTTCATTGTTATAAAAAATTGATGTTTTCAGTATTTTTGTTTATTACCCATATTTTTTACCTCCATATACTTGGGGGACTGATTTCTCTTTTTTGTGTTCTCATTGCCTACAGCTGTATTTTCAGTGCATTTTCAACAAAAAATTATGGAGAAATAATGTAAATTAGGACCCCTTTTAGATAAAAATGGTGGTGTAAAATCACTGCTCACTACTGTATGATACCGAGATGTTAGCAGTAGCCCCTTTAAGTCCTGCAAGTTGCGAGGAGGGGCCTCCATGGATCAAGCTTTTTTTTGCCTGCACATTCCACTGATGCTTGATTGGAATGAGATCTGAGGAGTTAGGAAGCAAACAACATGAACTCTTTGTCATGTTCCACCAACCGTTTCCGAACAGTTTTTGTAGAGCAGCAGCTAGGGCGAATTATCATGCTAAAAGGGGCCTCTGCCGTCCAGGAATAACATTGCATATGGTTTGTAACTGTGTTTTTAGTAGGCGGTACGGAGCAAAGTGAACTCAACATGAATGCTAGGACCCGAGGTTTCCCACAGAACATTGCCCATAGCAACACACTCCCTCCACTGGCTTGCCTTCTTTTCTTTGTGCATCCTGGTGCCATCTTTTCCTAAGGTACAGGATGCTCATGTGCTTAGCCATCCTTATGATGCAAGAGAAAACATGTTTCATCAGATCAGGTGATCTTATTCCATTGGTACGTGGTCCTGTTCAGTCACCCATGTTCCCATTGTGAGTGCTCTCGGTGGTAGACAGGAGTTAGCATGGGTACTGTGACCAGTCTGCAGCTACGCAGCCCCATATGCAGCAAGCTGCAATATACTATTTGTTCTAACACCTTTGTATCATTGCCAAAAATAATTTTTCCAGCAGTTTGTGCTTTCATTGCTCTTCTATGGCATTGGACGACACGGGCCAGCCTTCACTACCCACGCGCATCAGTGAGCCTTGGGTGCCCATTTTCCAATCGCTGGTACATTGGTTGTCCTTCCTTTGACCACTTTTGTCAAAGTTGATCAGATCTGTGGACATGTGCCATTTTAAAGAGACAATATTATTCATTTCACTTGTCTGTGGTTTTAATGCTGTGGCTGATGGAAGTATGTCACTTGGAATGTCCTTAACTGAACATTGAAATGCTGACACAATTTCTTCTGGCCATTGAATTCAATAGAGTTCTGGAACAATGATGAATGACAGCAGTGGGGTTTTAGATCACATGTTCAGAACTTGACTTGAGTAAGTGTTCATTCACTGTTTATTGTTAGTGACCTAAAGGAAGTTGCAGGAAGATGCTGAGCGAATAGGCCTGTCGGTAAGCCCTGACAATCTAATCCTCGGGCTTCAGCTTTGTCACAACCTTTCTCCACGACCTCTTTCACAGACTTAATGTGATTAGGGAAATTACATGCTGTTCGATTCGCATCAGAGCTGATTTCATCCTTGAAAATTTCTTTAAACATCTCGAGAGCAATAACAAGATTCCTCCATAGCCCTCTCAATAGCACGCTTTCTCTACAGTGATACAAATGACTATTATCTCATTTCTTACTTTACTTTATCACTAAAATTTTTATATTTATATATAAAAATACAGTATATTGCATTTCTACTTGACCGACTGACCCTGTTATATTCTGTGAGCAGTCACAAATGCATAAAATGGTTTCTGGTTTTTTGAAATCATATCTTTCGGAATCATATCTCAGAGTTATATATTACAAATTCCTTTAAAGATATAAAAAGATACTAGATTTCAGCAAGGTCTAACTTTAATATCTGTCTCTTCAGAATGGGCTCCCGCCGCACTGTGAGAGGATACAGTGCAATAAATCTTGGCAAATTAGATATGCAGAGAATTTTATTAACATCTTAAAATTGTTGACTGTTATTAATGGCATTCAATCAGTCATAAATCAAGGGAGGGAATGGTCCATCTTCCTATCTGTTCAGGGTATTTGAATAATTTACACATCATATCAGGGTTATTGCCCATTAGATTGTTTCAAGTGGTCAGTGGGGTACTGCAGTAATTTTATTTATTTGTGAGTGATGCTCCATGGTTTATGGTTCCTACAGTATATAGATCTAAATGGATGATAAATGTTTGTCATTCAAATACTTGCTGCAAGATACTAAACGTTCTTTTCTGCACTTATGTATCTGCATGTTTTTGTGTACTTGTGCGTGCGCGTGCGTGTGCGTGTGCGTGCGTGTGTGTGTGTGTGTGTGTGTGTGCGTGCGTGCGTGTGTGTGTGTGTGTGTGTGTGTGCACTCAGAATCAGCCTACTTAGTCACCGGTCCTGATTTTTTCTCCAGAACAGCCTTAAATTTTGTGTGCTTGGATTGAACCAGATGCTGGGAATTTTTAGTTCACGCTGACTTCATAGCGTCATGCAGTTCCAGCAGAATTTCCCTGAAACATTCACACAGAAAAACTCCTGTTACACCTCATCCCATAGTTGAGACACTGGACTTTCGTTAGTGTATGCCACTGAAGTGAATTCAGTCATGTTGTTGTAACCAGTTTGAGGGTTTGCAGACTATGTGGTGCACTACCTTACTTTAAGCATACGTTTACAACGGGGCGTTTAAGGTTTGTTCTGGGATTGAAATGGAGTTCATTCGGAGTACAGGAGCCTAATGTCAGCCAAAAAAATTAAAAATTCCCCGAACATTAAAACACCACCACCATCAGAATGTGATGGCACAAGGATCCTTCGAATCATTTCTATTCTCACCAAATACTGACCCTACCATCTGCATGTTGCAGAAAAAGAAAAATTGTCAAAACAAGCCATGTGTTTTTCTCATTTCCTGTCTTAGAGTTGGGTGACAGCTGTTATTTCAGCACTTAGGACTTCTGTCTTAGCTTCGGCGAGTCAGCCCATTCTCCTCTGACCCCTCTCTCATTAAAACTGCTCAAGAACTCTCAAAACTGTCTTACAACTTTTGTTTTCCAGTGGTTTAATCTCTCCCTTCATCCAAACCCCAGTTTTTTAAACTTTTGCTTGATTCCCCTACTTCACTACTTCCTCGTAAAGGGCACTTTAGACTGATTTCGGCGCTCGAAGAATTCTACTCATTTTTCAAACTGCGCGGTGTATGATGAAGAGAATCTATGAGTGTGGTGGTCCAACTATCCCTCCAGAATCGGTAAAGGATCCTTTACCTGTCCTTGCTCAATGCAAATGTCACCACCACATTTGATTTCATATGACACCATGAGTATGGGCTTGAAGTATATACTTCCAGCTTTAACCTCTTTGCACAGATGACAAATCAAGTCCATCCTTGCCAATTGTGCATGATCCCTGCTTAAGGGTTAATTACTCCAGAGACTGGAGAAATGATTTCAATGAACCAAGACACTTGTGTAATTTGGAAATAAAACTTTTTTTTCTTTTTTTTTTCTTTTTTATTTTGGGACCAAAAGTGTGCCCCAAACACATGGAAATTTCTTGAAAATTCAACGTTGAAGTTGTTTCCCTCTGACTTACTGAGAGAAAACAAACAAGGTTTTGGAGGTAAAATAATACTTTTCCTGGATCATAAACTCATTGACCAGTCTGACATTGTTTGTTCGTACAAATAATAAATGCAAAATAAATGCAAAATACCTAAAATTGGATAGATTTTTGCTTATGTGTGAAATGTAAATAATGCAATATCATACTACCAACCAACTGTCTTCACGCATAGTACACACCTTTGCATCAAATGCAAGTTAATATCATTATTTTTAAACATTTTTGACAGTTAAAATGAGGGAGCCTCATATAATACCTATCCAAACTAAACAGAAAACAAACAAACAAAAAAAAAACAAACAAATGATGTATAACAAAGTTATACATCTATTTAAACTTGATAATTTCTTCAATATGATGTAATCTAGTCCCCTGAATGAAAAATAATGTACAGTAAACTAACAGTCTCTGTGTAAGAAATAAGTACCGACAGTGTTGTTCTCTGTTGTACATTATGCAATACTCTGAAGTACATTATCATCATTCCACTATAGAGGCTTGAGGTTTTACAAATGTTGCTATTTCCGAACAATCTACAAGCAAATTCATGCTAATTTTGGACATATCTTGTGTTTTCGCTATTGCCATAGGAACATCTGTGCATCTAGTTGTGTTATATACCAGGGGAAATAGATTATTCAGGCAAATGCATCAGTTGGCTTTCACAATCAAGTTAATAGAGTTAGTTAGTTAGAGTTAGTTAATAGACAAGTATGAAAAATAATTATTTGATGGAACTAATTCAAATCCAGCGAGCAGAGCAACTTACCATTTGCCTCAGTTGCATGCATCTTGTCCAGACTTTATGATTGCTGGTGATGTAAGTGTAAATACTCAATGACAATTGGAAATTTAATTTCCAACTTGTTTGGTAAGTGGGAATTGTTCAATGGGTTAATGTTATTTTGCCTCTACTAAGTATTTTGAAAAACATCATCCTGCGTCCACTACTGAAATGAAATAAAATGCAATAAGTAAGGTCTCTTTACACGGTAGTTTGCGACCCCTCAGGAACAAAATTATAATTAAAACAATACTAAAAATGAGCATTGTATTCTATCAGATTCATCAGCTGTCGCTCCTAGCAAAGCCGTGATTAAGATTTCGCTGGACAAGATGTGCAGAGTGAGACCGTTTTGGACATAGCTAATTTTTCTAATTCGATTTTTTATTTTTTTTTCCCCTGGGGGTTCATGAATGAAAAAAATAAATGCCAATTTTAATTAATTAATTTATTTTTGAGTGATCCCTCTATGCATCAGCATCTGTAAAATACTTTTGTATTCATGTTAAATGGAGATATTAGTTAACTGATAACTCTGGAATTAATTCTGTATTTTTTTATTTATTCCCTAAGCAGTATTTCACTGCTGTATTCATGTTCACTTGAGTACCGTATATGACCATTTAGTAGCCCAGGCGTTTATTTTGCAAAATCCACTAGGACCCCAGGCGTTTATAAGAACCAGGCGGGAATTTGCAACAGGCCATTGTTAATTTTTGCACCGACCTACACATGGCCAATTCAGCTTTCTTACACAGTTATAAACTGACTGAATTTAACCATTAAATTAACGCATTGTCTCCGTGTCATTTTAAAGGTTCCCTGACATGATGCACACTGCCTGAAATTGTTGGTTTATTTTGTTTTATATGATTTTTTATATCGCTCTATGCCCTCAAAAGTTCTGAAATGGCTGAAAGATCCATCAATTTCAAGGAACAAAAGTGATTTTTTGCACTCTTATGCCCCACCCCCTGAAAAAGTAGGAAGTTTCCAAGATGTATGTCAAATGATCCTATGGCATCATCAAAGGAAAGCACCTCTGCCATAGCAATCTCTGCATGGTCACACGTTTTTCGAAGTTTTGTGGAAGTCTGAGGTGAAATGCCGACTCGATGCAACATCGCAGGATGTAGTAATGCATCCAGAAATGGAGTTAGTCTCCATTTCTTCCCTCCCTTTGTTATTAATAACAAAGGTCTGCCAACTCTCATGCATTTGGCATGAAAAATGCGTGAGATTCAGTTGCATATTCACATTCCTGTGTTGTAGTCAGCAATTACTCAATCAATGCAATGCATGTGTTTCACGATTGTTCAAATCGTTTAAATGAAATCATACCATTTAAATATTTTTATGCAATTCCATCGTTCCTAACCCCAGAGTAAAGAAAAGCGCGATAAGTCAGGAGTCATAATTGATTTCCAGGTTACTAGTGGTGAAATCCACCGCAACGCACGTGAAACCGAACCTCCATGCACATGGACTTCAATTCCGCCAGAGAATCTCATTCAAACGCGCTGATTGAATAATTGATGACTACAGCACGGGAACGCAAATATGCCACTAAATCTCACGCATTTCTCACGTAAAATGCATGAGAGTCGGCAGCCCTGCTAGGAAAGTTGTACAGTTCCAAACGCAATGCATGGGCCATGGCTCGTGCGATGCACTACAGTGTACGTACAAGTTTTCATAAAAAAAAAGAAATCAGCCACTGCTACAGTTCCAGATAAGGGACACTACCTATGTCAGGTAGTTTAGTTCTGCATTGGCTGTCATATGTTGAAAGTCCGCAAAATATTGTGGGAGCTGTATTACCAACAGTATGTGTCCGACACCTGCGACTGTGTTTTACAAATGTTAGAGCCCAGACGTGACCTAACAGTAACATTTCCTACGGATGGTTTTCAATGAAGTTTGCTTGAAGACAGACCTAGCTGAATAAGTGTTGGACACACAGTAGGCTCTAGAAAAGGGCTATCTACTTAGGAAACTGTATACCAATGGCAAAAAACAAAGGCACAAAACTACAATTCAAATGACTATTAGAAGGTAGAAGAAAATAGTACTGGTATAAAATAAGAATCACTAAGTGAATTTACTAACAAGTGTAGTATCTACGTACCTGTGACTGTTCCCAAGCCGGCCTTCAGCGTCATCTTGCACCTCATTTGTATCTGGGTCGTCTTCTGCGCTAGCCTCCGGCTCAAATCGATATGATAAGATACGTCTTCGAAGACAATTTTGGCATCCAAATAATCAGATCCAGAGTATGGCGAAATACTCGGGTATGAGGAGTCTGATTCCATGTCTTTCTTTTCTTTTTCACTGAGCTAATACGTGGCTAAGTAGTTTCCTCTCCTCACGAAAATGAACTTAGTTACTGTAGTATGCTACAATAAGAATTGTTCAGTGTTCTAATTTTAAAGTGTGGTTGTGGGGTTCTATTATAGGTTTCACCACCTATAGTATTACAATCTTATTATTTTATTAGCTATGGTAGCCCTAGAATATTTCAATAGTAACACTAAAATCTGTATACTGCGTTCCAAAAAAACATACAATTACTGCAGTAATACTATAGTTTTTTGGTTGTAAAGTTTATGGTATTCCAACAGTGGTTTTTTTATAAGTGTCTGTAAGCTGGCAATGGTAAATAAAGCGTACTATATATACATTTCATTGTTGAGCAAGCAAGATCTGACCAGGTGGCTGCCTTGCGTGACATCAGTTGCCATAGAGGGCCAGTTCCGGACATTTCAGAGGGGGTGTTCCCGATCAGTTGAATTAACCCGAAATAGTTTAAAAACAACAAATTTGTCAGAATACAACCCTTGCCGAGTGGAGAAATGCAATCATCGAACACATTTCACTGGAAAACGTCTTGCCTTCTAACCAACAGTCTGCAATAAATTTGCCTGCCAGCTGGTCACCATTTCACTTTTTTTTTTACAAATCTGATGCCAATTCCCCCTATAAATCTTCAATAATAAATTTACCATATTTCAAATTTCTTCAACTATCCTGCTTGAAGCTACACACACACACACACACACACACTTACATAAGAAAGTTTATTATCATTATAAGTAGATTTTGACCACTCCTCCTTTGTGGTTGTTGGCGTGCTTGCTCTGTGTTGGTGGGCGGGGCTGTTGCTGCCCAGCTGTTTCGTTTGGGGTGGCGGCTCTGCTCGTTTGTGTGGAGCGGGCACGCTAACCACAGCTAGTGGCCTGTTTGTGTCTTTGTGTGTCTCGTCTGTTACGTGTCCCTCAGTGAGTAAGTGTTTAATGTCCTGTTCCTTCTCTTTTTTCTGCTCTCACCAGCGGTTTTTAACTGCAGCCCCCCCAACACACACACACACACACACACACACACACACACACGCACACACACACGCACACACACGCACACGCATAAATGCACACACATACACACACACGCACACACACACGATAGTCCAGCCTCTATCACCCCTCAGTCACTGATGGCTAACAGTAATTTGATGTGATTTGTTTCTTTGTTTGCTGTTGTAAATTCACATTAAAAATAAAGTTGTCCTCCGAAGAGGTGGTGGCGGGTGGAAAAAAAGAAGAAAAAAAAAACCAAATTTTCATATTAAAGCGTTTGCATCTTCATTTTCATCACGAAAAATTACCATTGCGAGTTCTAAATCTCAATTTCTGCCTATTTAATGTCAGGGAACCAAAACTGAAAATAAAAATACAGTGGTACAGTGCTAGATAAAACTGTACCAAAAGAATAGAGAGAAAGAAGATACCCGCACACTGTAACTGTTGCTCCCGCAGTGATTTATTCCACAACGTTTCGACCAGAATGGTCTTCGTCAGGTGTTAACAGAACACATAGGTAGGAGGGGATAAATGTAAATACCGGAGAAGGCATTCTTCTCAAGCAGCCAATCATCCAGACCATGGCGTGATGACCTTCAACCAATGATTGTAAATGTAATGAGTAGTAAAGTATACAGAAGTTACATACACTTCAGTTCTCGATATATCCAGAATATAAAAATGTAAAGTGCATATGCGCAATTATGTAGCAAGACATAATGATGATTAATAATAGGGAACCAAAACTGAACTGAAAGTGGAGTCCTGCGCACATTTAATGGTGGTTTACACTGAACATGCACTGAACCGTGGTAAAGTTATTGTAAAATTATACCTAAAATAGCTGGCTAAAAGGTGCCAGTTAAATTACTTGGCAAAAAGAAGCTTAAGTTTATTTGTTTATTATTAACAGTGTATTCGTGGAAACAGAAACTGGCGTGGTTTCATTCACACACTTTAGTTTTGAGACTTCTACATTGATCCCAGTTGGGGCAACACGCAATATCATCCTGTTATGCATCATGTCAGGGCAAAGACGGACTAAAAGAAGACAACAAGTGGGTATGGACACTTCAGAATGAAAGCGTTTCGATCTTAATACACAAAGCATACATATATATTCATATATGCATATAACGACTGGTTTCTTCCAGCTATAGGCCTGAGTCGCAGACACAGCTGGATGCAAACGCTTTTTCTTTGAACAAAATGAAAATGTAGATAACTGAGCGATTATACAAAGAGTAAGGCAATGGTAGAGCAAATTCTTTAGCTTTGCCAAATAAAAGAGCATAAATATTGTTGATTTACTCTTCCTTATTCGTGTCCTTTTTAAAGTACGAAAAGATAAAAAAAGAACACGGAAAACAAGTCCCCCACCCAAAAAAATAATAACTGTCGACACCCATGTTTACCGTTTACATGCGTCTCATTGGACTTTTATACATGCATACGATGGCAGAGCTATTTTACAGTATGCGCTAAGGTCCAGCCATTGACGTTGTCCACACAAGTTTTTTTATATCTCTGTGCCAAATTCCGTCTGCTACGTTTTCCCCCATATCTTTATTGAAATTAGATACACATACAAAGACAAACTAAAGCTTGTTTTAGCGTCTGTATTACTGCAACATGGGGAAACGCACAGTGGCGGAGCTAGTGGGGGGGGGGCAAAGACACGTCCCTTTTAGTACTGGCTAGTTCTCAATCATTTTCTTTCATTGACGCGTTTTCTAATTATTGTAAGTAGCAGCTGAAGACACGGTTTCTCTCCATATGCGATCAAACAGCGATGAAATCATGCACTAAATTCAGTGGAGAAAAATAATTTTCTTTTTTATTGGCCAATGCTTTGCGTTGATTGAACTGGTCCGTGTTCCAATGAAACGCGGCTCAAGCCATTTACGTGAGAGTCGACAGGTAGGCTATGCAATTTTGAATAACGTTGATTTAAATACAGCAAATACGCATCCACATGAATAAGCAGCACCTGTTAAGTGTGGAGCGCTCTCAGAGTGAACCTTTTGTTAATCATGAAGATAACAGAGAACAGGTCAGGATTTATAATTGTTTTAAACCAGTGTTTCTCAAACCTCTCCTGGAGGACCACATGCCCTGCCTGTTTTAGGTCTTTCCCTGCCCCAGCACAGGTGATTCAAATAATCAGGATGTTATCAATCAGCTTTAGAGGGTCAGTAACGAGCTGATCATTTGAATCACCTGTGCTAACACAGGGAAAGATCTAAAACCTGCAGGACAGGTGGTCCTCCAGGAGAGGTTTGAGAAGCACTGTTTTAAACGGATGTTTTGTGCAACACAGTTCTCTGTTCTGGTTCCGCCACTGTACTGAATTTAACCCGCGATTTAATCGCTGTTAGATAGCATATGGAGAGAAACCGTGTCTTCAGTTGCTAATTACGATAATTGGAAAGTGCGTTAGAAAAGGAAAGTGATTGAGAACTAGCTAGGACTCATTGTTGTCAAAAAGGGACGTGTCTTTGCCCCCCCCCACTAGCTCAAACAGGCGTTTAATACGCAAAATGAGGTCGGACCCCCGGCAGCTTTTTGCACACAGATGCGTATTTGCACCTGGGCGATTATTTGGTCATATATGGTGTGTATAGCTTTATGTTGTTGCTTGGAGGTTGGGCAAATTTTTCATGATCGCTATACATAATGAAATAATACGTGGTAGCTTCTGTAGCCACATATGCCAGCTTGGTAGCAGATCAGCCTTTATGGGAAGATATATTCATTCAACACTTATCTCACCATTTTTGACATGAAGTAGTTCTAGGTCACCATCTCCTCATGAATATTTTATCACTAGTTACGTGCTCCAGGAGCAAATTTAATGACATCATCACTTCGTCACCTGCATCTACAGTTCTGCAAAAACAGGTTGAGGGTTCTGTCAGAAACAGTGTATGGGCAGTGTTGGTAATGCAGTTATTTGTAATGCAATGCCTAGCATTGCAGGGACTTGAGTGTAATTGGTGTGTAGTTGGTTGGTAGCAAATTCTTCCCAGGCAAGGATTCCTGAAGTCTGAAACCCATTTACATCACCAGACGCCCTCCACATCACCCATTTACATCCTCCATGTTAATGCTTTACCAGGCCTTCACTGCAGCTATTTTCAGCACCTGTTTATTTGTTTGGTATTTTGCTCTCAATATTGCCTGAAGCAAGTGAAATGCGAGCTCGATTAGATTCAGGACAGGCAATCAACTTGGACCCAAATGAAAATTCCACTTATTTGTCTGAAAAAGTCTTGGGTTACTTTTACAGAATGCTTTGGTCAATGGTTAATCTACACGGTGAAGTCCCATCCAGTGAGTATTTAAGAATTATGCTATATTTAATTAGATAATATAGCCCTGTACAATTTACAATTGTTGTTGGCAATTACGTCAAAAACAAATACAATGGAACCAGTTCTATTAGCTTGCATTTATTCTGACAGATGACCGTGCTTTACAGATATGGTGGTAGGCTTCAGATCATGACATCTTTTGCACTTATATTTTCCCATCATTTAAGTACAAGTTAATCTTTGCCTCATCTGTTCACATGATGTTATTCCTTGCTCTTCCAGAACTATACAGGCTTTCATTGATGTTTGGCGTTAAATTTTCAATTTTTCAGGCCTAAAAGTGGTTTTAATCTAGTGGAGTGTTTTCTATTTACTTAGCTGAATTCTTCTCTTGATTGTTGACATTGACACAGACACAACTACTGTTCCTTCTTGGAGAGTGCTCAAAATCTTTGCAACTGTTGTGATGTATTTTTCCCTCCAAGAGAAGAATTATTCCTTCCTCCAAAACCATTGTTATCTATTGTCTACCCTCCTTTTGTTCTTAAAGGAGTTGAGTCACGTGAACTGCGCGTGCTCAGAACTTTGAAAACTGTTCATCCTAACAAGAAATCAAAATCAAGGCGATCGTGACTTATCTTCCAAAAATCCGTTTCCATCGGCGCTCTACATTCTTCAATTTCTTGTATATATATTTTTTAGTTCCTTGAACATAAGGCTTTTGTTTTGGGTATTTTTTGTCCGGTATAAGTCGAGAAACTAGAAGTTTTAGCGTCCTCTCGAAGGATGTCCTCTCGAGGAGGGAAGCGGTACGGCAGCGGCCGCATGGTTTTTGCCTACTGCATTGGCATAGAGCACCACAGAAGCGATCTACTGTTTTGCAAGGGCAACCAGTCCTCTTTCGTCCAGATTTTGTAGAGCATGTGCTCTTACATCGGCAAAAATCCTCGTTCGGCTGATCGAGTTCGTCTGTGTTTTTTTCTTGCTGTATAGAAAGCAGACGGCAGTGCTACATGAAGGCGCTCGAATTTCTTTCCCCGGCCAACAAATATGTTTGAAAACAAGATCATTCGCATAGAAATCAGATACTTACCGAAAGTGGCGCGCTTGCACCAGCAATTGAAGTCATTCCTAGTCTTATGCAGTCTTTATTTTGTCTCGAGAGATTCACGTCCTGCGAGCTCTGTATCCTACGAGTCTCCGCACGTGTGAAAGCCTGTCTGTTTATCTGATTTGCATATGTCACCTCCTGAGCATGCGCATTAACCATGACACAGCTCCTTTAAGTTTACCAACAAATTCTTTCTTTTAAAGAATGCTCCAGATGAGTAAATTGACCCCACAAAGGCTTTTTCTATGGGTCAGATCTATCTTTATTCATATTAAGCCTTTTGATGGCTAGCTTCCTGGGCAACTACAGCTTGTTGGACCTCATATTCACAGGTAAAAGTAACAGATTCTAAATGCAAATGCCAGATTTGAAAGCAACATGACTAGGTTGGGTTGTGGCAAAAGGGGGAAACCACAAATAAATTGTGAGGTAATTTCAACATTATTGACCTGATAAAGATGCAAATGTCCTTCAATTAAAGCTGAGAGAGTGTATGCGTGTGTACAAGCGCACGCGTGTATGTGTCTGTCTGCGTGTGTGTGTTTGCATATTTATGTCAGATTATGTGCCCTATTTTGACAACCTAAATGTCGGGCAAACAATATCGCTGCTCAAAACTGGGCGTGCCTAACTCCATTCTTGTAATTTGGGCCAGGAGGTGATACCGTAGCTGTGGAAAGGGTTGTCGAAAGGGTTGAACTCAGAAGAGCATGATGAGAGTTTGGTTCTATTTAAATTGATCAGATTAAGCCCCTGTCACACTGCGGCGACTATTTTGGCGAATCCCCGCAAACTGGGGGGATTATTTTTGTCGTCGTGATTCACCTGTCTAGGGCCCTGTCTGGACCTGTACACAAATACCCTAAGATTGTGGTACACATGCTGTAGGAATGTTGGAAGATTGCCGCAGGCATGTCGGCGACGGTAGTAAGATTGCAGTGAGAATGAACAAGAATCATTACGCATGTAGTACGAATCACGTGCAAATTTTGTACGAAGCTAGAAGACTGGAGTAGGAATCATGAAGAATCACGGCGAATGTATACGATCGCAGTACGAACTCACTATGCTTGAGTACGAACACAGTACGATTGACTGAGAATGCAGTAAGGACGCAGTAGGATTAACTGCGAATGTAGGAAATATGGACGTCCCAAAATGTACAATTTTTTTTATGGGATCATGACGTCACGGGGGTCCATTTCTGGAGAGATCCAGGGTATATAAAGTGGCTGCATTTTCGAGGCTTCAAGACAAGCCACACATCGCTCCAGAGCTCTGGGCTGGGCATGGCCTTCCTGGTCCTGTTGCTCCACTGCAGCCTCCTCTGCTCCTCTCACTGGGGCCTCACTGGGAGTGTGACGGACTGGGGCTCTTCCTTCCCTTCCTGGCCTTCTTCACCCTCTTTGGTCACATGGTGACACGCAGCAATGTCAGCGGGTTCAGCGACGCAGGTTTCATCCGCACACGGGTTTGCATTTGTCAAAATATCAACGGCAACTTAAGTCTCACAATTTGTACGCGACTATTTATACACCCACCACCATTCGCGGGGGGTCTTCCCACGGTTCGCACTCATTCGTAGTGAAGTCGTGTTCAATCTTACTAATTCGCGGCGGTTCGTGGCATGTGCGTTTTGGGTTCACGGTCAATCGCCTCCATTCGTCTCAATTCCTACTGCGTTCGCGTTAATGCGTACTAGGTTCTCAGCGCATTCGTGCTGCATATGTAGTGAATACGTAGGGCAGGCGTATAACATACGAGCCTATTCTTCCCTCTTCGTGGGTATACCTGCTACATGTGCCAAATTAAAAATCCAATTGTCAAATTGTCATGATTGGTCGTGGTCATTCTTGCTCCCGCGCCTCACTACGACCCCCTACGAATGTTCAAGAATATATGCGAATCACCACGACTTGCTTCAAGAATGCAGTAGGAATGCAGTACGATGAAAAATAAATCGCGCTTGGAACATTACAAAACAGTTGTAGCCCCTCTGAGACTGGCTGAGAATGCTGGCCAATGAGGGAGAATCCACCACGAGCCCAATACGAATTGCCGAGATTTTTTCATTTTGTCTAGTTCACGGGGATTCGCCCTCTTAAGTCGCCACAGTGTGACAGGGGCTTTAGCAGCTGACATTCCCTTCAAAACCAATGCGTTAATGTCATAGAGAACTGGCAGTTTCATCAGGTAAAGAACAACCACCTGATCTGGGTTACCGCCACCTCCTTCAGTCCTCTGAGAGCTGCGCTTTAGTGTAGGGCTGTGTGGAGGTGTCTGGGGGATTGAGCTGGATTTACCATGTCATGCATCTTGAATGAGAAGATGTGGATGATGTTATGCAAAACGGCACTTGTGGCATTCAAACAAAGGCATGACGGAAGTTAATTATTTTTATTTCCTCCGCACAAAAAATATATTCATCGTGTGAATAAAAATATCCCTTCCCCCTCCCCTTCCTATGACACCCTACCATCATTTTGAAGGCATTATTTGTATGATACATAATGAAAATGAAAATGCAAAAGAAAAGATATGTTTTCTGCTGGCTGCAATCAGTCCCAAGAAACTACTATAGAGTGAAAGTGTTTGTGTGAAAGTGTTGCGTTAAAGGGAGGGTTAGAGGAGTCAAAACACTAATGAGGTCTGTGGCTGGAAAATTGCTCAGTGGCAGCTTTATGCATTGACACATCTCTTTTTGCACCATCCAATCCCTTGAGCCGCAAACGCTTAAACTGCCAAACTGGGTTAAGGCGGTGAATATGCCGTCTGTGACGGACGCAGTTGTGCTCAACGTTACCGCCGGACGCATTTTGTCCTACGAAGCCATAAAAATAGTACCCAACATGTGTCAGAGAGGGACAGCGACTGCGTGTGTGTTTGTTTGTCAGTGTGCTTATGAGAGAGTGAGGCTGCATATGTGAGTGTCCATTAAAGGTCTGGAGGGACACGGCTGAACAGCATGTGGATTGCTTTGCGTGTTCACAGATCAGTCAAAGGCCTTAGTGCACAAAGCCAAAGCAAAAAAAAAAAAAATCTTTGCAGATTGATATGACACATTTTCCCCCCTAGCTTTTTCCAGATAGCAATATCTAGCAAGCAGCACTGGCTGGATTATCCTGTTGCTTCTTTTAAGCGAGTAAATTTAACAGCAGCAGACATGGTGTGAAATGGCGGAAGCAGCGTGACACAAAAGGATTCTTTCATCGAAGACGTCATAATTCATTGAACATAAAATCTCATAATTCCTCTGTCACCACACGTCATTAATACCAGTTGGACTTATGAACTATAAATGATGTTTTTTCTTAACCCCCCCCCCCGTTTTAGTTCCATATGTGAATGCTGACCTTTTGTAACATGGATGCTACCCCATGCAACACTTTAAACCGAAAATTAAATAAACCAGAATAATTTCTAACTGAGCAATCCCCACTTGTGACTTTCAAGTCTTTTTCAGATTTTTTTAGAAACTTTTGAGCCATGTTTATTAAATCTCATGGAATATATCATATGATAGTATGATAATAAAATATAATAATCGTAGACCTTAAAAGCTGGTTTGTTCCTGCACTTTTGGAATTTGTGAGTCAGTTGAATGAGTGTCTGAATTCATGAGGTGGAGTTTTTTGTCCATTAGACATCATACAGCTGCTAGAATGTTGTATGGTGTACGTCAGCATTATTTGGATGCAGGAGTATTATTTGGGACTCAGTATCAGAAGTGACTCTGTCTACAGTGTCCTGGCTGTGGACTCAGACATGTCCCATATACACCTACTCGCCACTTTATTAGGAACACATACTGCGTCATGTAGTTGTCTGATTAGCCAGTTATGTGGCCTCGGTGCAATGCATAAGATCATCCAGGTACAGGCTTCAGTTAACATTCCTTATAATCACCAGAATGGGGATTAAAAATGATCTCAATGGAATGTGACATGGTTGTTGGTCCATGACCAGCTGGTCTGGATATTTCTAAAACTGCTGATCCCGGATTTTTAGTCTGCATAGAATGGTGAAAAAAAACCCACAAAATGTCCTGATCAGGGCAGGCTTCATATAGGACTATGTCATATAGCTATTTCTGCTGATTGCATGGCTTCACTGAAGCAACATCATCCATTGAGTGAAATATTGAAAAAAAGGAAGCTATGTTGCTATGGCTGCAGCAATACAATGAATATGAATATCTTCATTATAGACACTTTCCCCCGCAGTTCCACAGGACATAAAAACAGACGACATAGTTAGCATCTACTGATCCCCTTAAAGTTAGAAGGGTCAATGCTTAGTTATTCTGCCTGATTCCCTTCACATCCTTTGATGAAGCATTCCTACTGTGATGAGAGCCCTCTTTTTCAGGGTGACAATGGCCTGAACCACACAGGGCACAAGGTGTCACTGAATGGTTCCTGGGGTATAAAAATGATCCTTCACTGTTTCCGCATCTCAGACCAACCAAACTCTTATGAAGGTTTTTGGAACAGCTTGTTTGACTGGGGTTGCCATCACAATGATCAAAAAATGGAGAATCTCTTGGAAGAAAGATATTCCATTCCGCCATCCGGTCCATCCAAAGTTTTACACTTTTCGACTCTTTGCCAAGACATGAGGAAGCTGATCTGGCAGTTTGTGGTGGCTGAACACCTTACTAATGCTGTATAGCAGAACCCCGTACCTGGATCATCTTCCTGGGACTAGCCCAAAATAAGAAGAGTTGGAGCAGTTTAGAGCTAAGAAAAAACACTTAAATGGAAGAGGGGAGACTGATGTTTCGACATCCACCAAGGTTTTCCTCAGAGTCAAGATATTGGTGGAAGTTTAGATATCTGTTCCATTGAAGTGCTTTCGCTGAGCTGTAGAGAACTCTGACTCTCCTTATTTCGGGCCAGTCCCAGGGAAAGGGTTCAGGTAAGGAGTTCTGCTATACAGTCTTTTTGTCCTTGCTGTCAAGCGCCTCTCTCGGCCTCTTTTTACTGCAGCCTTGTACTCTGTCCAGTATCATTTTTGAAGTACCTTACTATTATGCTTTATGTATGTGACAGTTGAAGGGTCCTGTCAGTAGAAATGTCTCCTAATAAGTACGCGCCCTGGTCAGTGCGCTTGACTATTACCTGGGAGTCTGGAGGTTCAAGTCCCCGCCTGGGTCCTCCTTCGGCCTACTTTTGTAGATTGTTCCGTAAGGCTAGCTCAACTCATTTAACATCTAAAATGTTTGTGAGGGCCGTGGGGTACCGTGCCTGGCACTGCATTTTGTTTTTCAATTAATTTGTCACCTGACTGTATTTTGGATCTTTGGAAACTTTGGGATTCCCACTAGAATGTAAAATAGGCCTAAAGTTCCGCAGATTTGAATAAATCAGTTGCATTTGATGAACCCACATAAGGGATTGGTAAAGTTAAAGACATGAAACAGAGTGGAGTTTCTGTTCAGTAGTTTTGTAAATCTGCCAAGAGTTGAAATTAGGTATTAATTTTTATGAAATACTGTTTATGAGCAAAAAAGCGAAGCACACCAGATCTGCCCATCATTAAAATAACTGTGGCAGGTCAGCCAACCATTAAAATAAAAAACGAATGAAGTGTTTGGCACGATATGTCTTAGGACTACTGTAGCTTGGATTTATGCGCGAGGGAATCATCAAAATATTCGACCATGCGTGCATTCGACCGTCTGTTCAGAATAGGGGAATGTTGGTCACTGACCGTCACCTGGGAATTCGCTGCTCTGAATTCTAATGCCTGGTGACTGAAGTGGCGTAAAACGTGAATGAGATGCCGCTGGTGCCTCCCTTTCTGCTCTTTGATGGCCTTCTCTCGTTTCAGTTGGGCCACCTGTGATATGCACCAGAGTGAGGAATTGTGAAATCGAAACGGCGCAGGAAAAAAGAATTCCCTCGGTCCCTCAACAGAGGTGAAGAAACCGAGCTAAATGTTTTTGGCGGCAGGAAGACACATTGCACTCATATAATGACCCTGGAAATATGCACAGTATTATTTCCATTCCCATACATTCTACTTTCCCTGTGCCAGCAGGGATTTGACAGGGGTGTGCTTTCCCACCAAACAGCCAGCACAGAGCCGCTAATGGAAAATTAAATCAGAGTGTAATTTCACTGTGGAAACAACCCGACTGTACAAGCTTTACAATTTACTGCTCTGATTGTTTCATTACACTGTTCAGAATCGGGTTGAAACGCTTGGAATTAAATTTTCGGTGGAGCTAGAATTATAATTCTGCTCCGAGTTCGTCTCGAGGATGAATCTAGGATATTATTTTCGTGTGAAATTGCCTGTGATGGGGACTAGTGTGGCAGTGGTGGAGGACTAATTAGGTATAGGAGAGCAGTCAGGTAAAAGCGGGGTCAGGGGTTGGAGTTGGGCTTGGAAGGTGAGTGCCGTGAGGTTGGAGTTATTAGCAGGATAATTGGCGCTGAGGGTCGTCGGTAGAGGGTAGATGTTGGAATGAATTGGGAAAGAAGTCTGGGTTGGCAGTATAGGGTTGGGCTGAGGGCACAGCGTTCAGATAAGTTGCATGGTAATGGGCTGAAGGGTCGGGGGTATTGATTTTACATGTGAATTACAATGTAAGGTACTTTACTGACTCAACAATAAATGTGTGCAAGTTACATACAGTAAATTAGCTTGCAGTCCATGTACCTGTGAATGTTTACCGAGGTTATTTTGCCTGGTTTGCTCTTGTTAATCAAACTTGTCATGTGGAATCGCAGTAGAACATAGTTGTTGTATTGTGGAGCATAGTACCACTTAACCCTCATATGGGGTTATTATTTGTTTAATCAATTTTAATAGCTTAAGTGTTGAGAATAAGTTAGGGCAGCAGTTCGGCTGAAAAGAACAAACACTCGCAAAGAGCAGGGCAGTTTGCTTGCAGCATCCGAGCGATCCGGGATTTGATTTGGCGCCTGGCGCCCAGAAAGGAAGAGAATAACGTCGAGCAAAATATGCAGTTTCAAACTCGTCCATCTTCGGAGCTGTCAAATTCTTGACTGATGGGCGTCCACTGAAAGAATATTGAGTCTAGCCCTTCCTGCCTATACTACAACACATCACAGAGTTGTCATTCTCTGGATCTACGCTTTTGATTAAAAAACCAAAGTATAAAGGTATTTTTTGGTACCCGAGGTGGATTTGACAAAGAATGATTGGACAGTTGAAATTTTTTATTTCTAGTTTTGTTTTTTTTTTTTCAAAGCAAGCTGCGCATACTAAGTAGGTGGAAGACTGTGTGACTTTGCAGTGATGTCAGAGGAAGTACTGCTACATCAGAGGAAGGGTTTATGGGACACTGATATAAGCAGACAATAGAGATTTATGGGAGTCCATTACAATTAACCTCAATCAATGCCTATCAGTTTATATTCGGACCATATTGTACAATGCTGTATGTGTCATGAAGCCTTGAAGCATTGATGGACGACAGAACAAGAACCTTTGCATCTTTTCCCTATAAAAGCAGTGAATCAGCCAGACATAATGTTTCATTGCTGGGAACAAAATATTCTGCATCCTGTAACAAAATGTTTTCCAATGAAATTACAGACTGGCCCCAGTGGAGTGATCGTATCAGCGATTGCAGAGAAACAGAAAAGCCTTCATCATCTTTGTGCGCAATGTGTTTGTTTGTTTGTTTTTCCTTGAGTGTGTTTGGGCTCTATGGATCTTATAGCTCATATCTTCTGACGCATCGTAAATCAGGACCCCCCTGTGGCCTCCAGTGCAAACCCCACAATTTTCCCCCTGCTGATTTTGAGAAGATTAGAAAACACACAAGTGCCAGGGAAGATGCATCACACCTCCTCTCGCCCTGTATCCTGTCATCTGACACGGAGAGAGGAGCGGGAACATTGCGCTCGCACGCGTGTGCATGTGTGTGTGTGTTCTTGCATGTATGTGTGTGTGAATGTCTTTCAAACCCTATCTGTTCATCTGTGTCTGTGATTGTGTTTGTGTCCATGTGGATTTGGATTTTGGATGTGTGGAGATATCTTAGATTGCATGTGTGCGCATGTGTATTTGGATGTGTGTGTGTTTGTGTGTGTGAGTAGTTGTATATGTTGGCACATGTGTGCACGATTGCATGCAAGCACATGTTTGCCGGTATGTGTATCTGTATGTCGCCGTGTGTATGTGCTAGAATGATGTGTGCATGTAGGCGCTCCTGTGTGCTTTTATTCATATGTGTGCGTGCGTACACGTAGTTGTGCATGTGTGTGTATGTACGTGAACCGCTCTGTTGCTCTCTCCATTGTGGTGATGTCACCTGTAATAAATACAGCGGAACAGCTGAGGGGAGAGAGAGAGCTGGGACAGAGAGCACAGTGATCAGCAGAAGGATGAGGAGAGGGGATAGGATGAAGGACTGAGGGGAGTAGAGGAGGATGAGGGGAGGGTTAGGATGAAGGACTATGGGAGTAGAGGAGGATGAGGAGAGGGGTTAGGATGAAGGACTGGGAGAGTAGAGGAGGATGAGGAGAGGGGTTAGGATGAAGGACTGAGGGGAGTAGAGGAGGATGAGGGGAGGGTTAGGATGAAGGACTATGGGAGTAGAGGAGGATGAGGAGAGGGGTTAGGATGAAGGACTGGGGGAATAGAGGAGGATGAGGAGAGGGGTTAGAATGAAGCCGTGGGGCAGTAGAGGAGGATGAGGAGAGGGGTTAGGATGAAGGAATGGGGGAGTAGAGGAGGATGAGGAGAGGGGTTAGGATGAAGGACTGGGGGAATAGAGGAGGATGAGGAGAGGGGTTAGGATGAAAGACTGGGGCAGTAGAGGAGGATGAGGAGAGGGGTTAGGATGAAGGACTGGGGGAGTAGAGGAGGATGAAGACAGGGGTTAGGATGAAAGACTGGGGCAGTAGAGGAGGATGAGGAGAGGGGTTAGGATGAAGGACTGGGAGAGTAGAGGAGGATGAGGAGAGGGGTTAGGATGAAGGACTGGGGGAGTAGAGGAGGATGAGGAGAGGGGTTAGGATGAAGGACTGGGAGAGTAGAGGAGGATGAGGAGAGGGGTTAGGATGAAGGACTGGGAGAGTAGAGGAGGATGAGGAGAGGGGTTAGGATGAAGGACTGGGGGAGTAGAGGAGGATGAGGGGAGGGGTTAGGATGAAGGACTGGGGGAGTAGAGGAGGATGAGGAGAAGGGTAAGGATGAAGGACTGGGGGAGTAGAGGAGGATGAAGACAGGGGTTAGGATGAAAGACTGGGGCAGTAGAGGAGGATGAGGAGAGGGGTTAGGATGAAGGACTGGGAGAGTAGAGGAGGATGAGGAGAGGGGTTAGGATGAAGGACTGGGGGAGTAGAGGAGGATGAGGAGAGGGGTTAGGATGAAGGACTGGGAGAGTAGAGGAGGATGAGGAGAGGGGTTAGGATGAAGGACTGGGAGAGTAGAGGAGGATGAGGAGAGGGGTTAGGATGAAGGACTGGGGGAGTAGAGGAGGATGAGGGGAGGGGTTAGGATGAAGGACTGGGGGAGTAGAGGAGGATGAGGAGAAGGGTAAGGATGAAGGACTGGGGGAGTAGAGGAGGATGAGGAGAGGGGTTAGGATGAAGGACTGGGGGAGTAGAGGAGGATGAGGGGAGGGGTTAGGATGAAGGACTGGGAGAGTAGAGGAGGATGAAGACAGGGGTTAGGATGAAAGACTGGGGCAGTAGAGGAGGATGAGGAGAGGGGTTAGGATGAAGGACTGGGAGAGTAGAGGAGGATGAGGAGAGGGGTTAGGATGAAGGACTGGGAGAGTAGAGGAGGATGAGGAGAGGGGTTAGGATGAAGGACTGGGGCAGTAGAGGAGGATGAGGAGAAGGGTTAGGATGAAGGACTGGGGCAGTAGAGGAGGATGAGGGGAGCGGTTATGATGAAGGGCTGGGGGAGTAGAGGAGGATGAGGAGAGGAGTAAGGATGAAGGACTGGGGGAGTAGAGGAGGATGAGGAGAGGGGTTAGGATGAAGGACTGGGAGAGTAGAGGAGGATGAGGAGAAGGGTTAGGATGAAGGACTGGGGCAGTAGAGGAGGATGAGGGGAGCGGTTATGATGAAGGACTGGGGGAGTAGAGGAGGATGAGGAGAGGAGTAAGGATGAAGGAATGGGGGAGTAGAGGAGGATGAGGAGAAGGGTAAGGATGAAGGACTGGGGGAGTAGAGGAGGATGAGGAGAGGGGTTAGGATGAAGGACTGGGGGAGTAGAGGAGGATGAGGGGAGGGGTTAGGATGAAGGACTGGGAGAGTAGAGGAGGATGAGGAGAGGGGTTAGGATGAAGGACTGGGGGAGTAGAGGAGGATGAGGGGAGGGGTTAGGATGAAGGACTGGGGGAGTAGAGGAGGATGAGGAGAGGGGTTAGGATGAAGGAATGGGGGAGTCGAGGAGGATGAGGAGAAGGGTAAGGATGAAGGACTGGGGGAGTAGAGGAGGATGAAAGGAGGGGTCAGGATGAAGGACTGGGGCAGTAGAGGAGGATGAGGAGAGGGGTTAGGATGGAGCCGCGGGGCAGTAGAGGAGGATGAGTGGAGGGGTGAGGTTGAAGGACTGAAGAGACGAGCGGTTGGGTTTAGCAGGGGGCAGGAATAGTGTTGCAGGCAGAGGGGGCGGGGCCGGGGGGAGGTGTATGGCACAGAGGCGGGGGCAGGACCTGCCATCTTTCTGTCCCCATAAGCTGTCATTGGATGGGGGTTGTCCCGGTGATAGATGAGCAGCCCTGCCTCGGAAGACACTGGTGATTTATTTTCCAGTGTGGATAAATGAAAACCTCCCTCACGTTTTCTTCTCTCTCACTCTTTTTTTTCCTCTGCCTTTTCCTACAGGAGAGTGCAGCTGCCATGAAGGCTATTCCCCCGACCCTGAGCACACGCACCTCTGTGTCCGCAGTGAATGGGGACGCAATGAGGGGTGGGTCCGTCACTGTACCTGAATCCCAGCAACACTTCACAACACCGCCGCTAACACCACCCCCTACTATCTGACTACTTCCCTTTGGAACTCATTGGCTGAGCCAGTGGCAGAGAGGCTGGTCAATTTGCTCAGGGCTGCCTGTACTGTGGTGTTGGCTTAACCTGTTACTTTGCTGCATGATGTGCACAGAGAACTCCCTCTCTACAGCTAAGAAAGCGATCTGTTCTTTTTTAAGAAATGAACTTTGCATATAAAAAACCTGTCACCTGCATTCACTCGTGTGCTGCGTTCCTTGCTAGAATTAGAAGCACTTGTCAGTCACGGTCGTAGTGTCATTTACACAGGATGGCTTCGTTCTATAAGCTGCAGTGATAATATGTTTATACATTCTGAGCTTTCACACATCTATATAACATCTTGTGTGAAAGTGGAAACTCTTGAATGAGAGTATGTGAAAATATATGCTGTCAAATCAAAGCGCCAGGAGTGAGAATGAGTTTCCTGGCATACTCTGATGCATTTACATTAATATTATCAATATGTATTAACCTTTTGTTACAAATAAATAATTCAAATTGAGTTGAGCGCCATCAGTTGTCCTCCCCCCTGTTGCATCTTTTTCAAAACGCACATGTTAAAAGAACATAGCTAGTGTGGTATGAAAATTGATTTATTCATGCCTATTAGCTTATGAACTTGCGTGGGTGTGTCTTTCAGTCCCTGGCCTTATACCAATCTGGAAAAGGGCTATGACTTGGTCACTGGACAGCAAGCTCCAGAGAGGATATTCAGGTGAGTGTTTTCATGCCTCTCTGAGTGACAGTTGGGCTGAAGGTATGCTTATTAACCTGAAGCTTTGATCCTTCTGTGCCATTGGGTATAACACTGTGCTCTCTGTAGGTACCCACAGCGGACACCAAATTGGTATTCCTTCACATCAGCATACTCTCTCATGTAATATCCAAGGGCTGCTAGACAGCGTAATTTGCGAGGAATAGTTTTTTTTATTCCCTTGCAGAACATGACTGTTGTACCTTACTACGTCAAAAAGGTCATTTAATTCAGTCCCAATCTAGAGGCTCAAGATAGCCAAGCAGGTGGAAATCTAAGCAGAGAGCTCTGACATACTGTCAGAACTCGGTACAGCTTGTGGAAACCTCACCTGATATAATTACTCTCAAACTAATCTGGTTTACTTTACCTAATTAGCGATCAATCAGCAAAAACAAATTTACTCAATTACTTAGACTAATGGGTAGAATCTCTGGCATATTAATTTGGAGATGGTATTTCTGTTGTGGGCAACAAAGTATTGAAGTTATGAAAGTGACTTTGGAGATTCTGAACTTTAAATACTCCTGACATAGTATTTGCCAAATGACACAATTACCATGAATCTGTTCGCATTAATTTTAAAGCTACAATATGTTGCATTACATGCTTGTTTGATCTTCTTAACAAGATATTTTCCTGCTTATCTGTATTCTTTTAATACTTAAACATTCCAGTTAAATAAAATACCATCTATGAATTACACTCGTTATATTATAAAGTGATGACAGCAGATGGAAATTGGGTAAAGGTTTGGATTTTTGAAAACAAAAATTATTTTATTCAGATTATTGTCATTCCTGCAATATTATATTCCACTGGAATAATCAATTGTTATTATCATTTTTAATCAAAGTCACGTAGGAACACAACGGGGACACTTCTACCAATGCCACTGACCTAGACACTGGCTTTAGAACTGCTGTTGGTCGTCGGGTGCCGCAGAGTAACTGCTCACTGCTCCAAAATAACTGGGATGGGTCAAATGCAGTGGACAAATTTTATATCTAATGTCATATACAGTACCATACTTATTGTCCTTGATTATTCAGTTTACAGTTCAATTGTATAGCAACTGTGAGAATTCATAATGTTTCCAGAAGAGCGTACCCATATGGTTTGCTTTGGTTTCCCATTAGCATTGGCGGTAGCATCACCCTTTCTTGTGCCTGACTTAGCAACCACTTGGCACAATGGTTTTACTTTTTCAGCGTGTGTTTATGCTAATGTTTAGTTGTGCATCCACCATATTGGGTTCGAGTCAGGAAACCTTTGCTCCCGTTATCGAGGCCAGCGTAAACGGTCTGGAGCTTCCAGTGATGACCAAGTTAAACATCTTTGCCTCAAAATGATGGATTTCTGAAAAGGAAGTTAAGCTGCTGTTCCAAAATAATAACTTTTATATTTGTTACCTTGTTGTTACCAAACAGATACAGCTTCCACAGAACAAAGTTCAATACTTTATTCAATAAAGTGTATTGAGTGATCTCTGACCTGTTCTTTGGAATCTCTGTGACCTCTTTATGTGAATGTGTCAGACATTTTCTCTGGTTGAGCAACCATGGATTAATTTTGTTTTTACACACTAAATATTTTTCATATTAAATTTCTTCCACTCAGCACCCCCTTGAGGTAACATCGGCATTACAGCATTTACAGAAATGCTATTTTACCCTTTCTGCCCTGGTGTAAAAGGGATCAATCAGCCAGGAAACTTTCACCATCTGAACCAAATATGCCCAGCTTTTCAAAAACATAGTTTTTCACTAACTTCTCAAGGACTTTTCTCTAAAGAATGTGCTTTGAGATGCCAGTAACATAAATGCCATTCATGAATTTTGTAATGCGTAGTTAACCGGTTGAATTCTATTAGTGTGTTAACTTTTCTCTCAAAGACAGAAACTATTTTGCTGTGTGCTCGTTGATTTTTGTCAACTTTGTGTCATGCTCAGTACGTTTTTTGTAACACGGAAAATTACTCCTTGTTTAGCTACTTTCAGATTTTATGGCCTCTGTCCTGCCTGTTCTTGCTTCAATCCTTTGTCGTCTTAGTCACTAAGTACTGGACTGTGACATATTTTATTATAAGTTTTTTTCCTATTGTCCATTTAGCCTTATTAAAACATGCGCCTTTGCGACCCGAGTCTTTATTTCTGTATCTGCTGGCTGTTTTTGTAGCAGCACAAAGCATCAAAGGGCAGTCGAATGGCTGCATGACCGGAATCTCTTGTCAGGATGCTGTCCTTGTACTTTGAAGCACAATGAGCTCCTGCCTTCATTTTCTGTCCCTGTTCTTTCAAATTTAACCTAGAAGCAGGGAACATTTTCAGGATTTATTTATTTATTTGTTTATTTTTATTGGGGGGAGGGGATAGAGAGCCTGGCTTTTCAGCATGATATTAAGTCCGTTCTTTGAACTTTTATTTATTTATTTTTTTTTGTGAAAAATGTATCACAACAAAATTCAACCCAATGAAAGAGAGAAAAATGGTGCTGCAAAACTAGGACAAGACAAAGTGGCTTTTTTTGACCTGAGTAACGGAAGTTTGATGGAAAATGGGAGTCGCCTTATGTTCTCATGGGAAAGCATTGACCCCAATAGTGTAAAAAGGTTCAGAAAGCTGAATTGTATAGTTTCCTACATTGCTGATTGGTCAAGCATTATTCTTAAAATGAGAGTTAAATGAGAAGCCCTTGATTTTCAAAGTATGAGGTTCAAGGACCTTTAAAGAGGTCAATGTGATCAAAGATGATTTCTCACAAATGTATTTCATTTTTTTTTTTTTTTAATTGTATCTCAAAATGCCTCTTTCAGCTGAAACACTGATTTTGTGACTTCTCCATCTCTGTCAGCATTATCTGTAAAGCATTTCTATGCAAGATGATAACTGAGTGCACTTCATTTTGATTAGTCATTTTAATTTTAATTATTTCTCAGCATGGTACATTAAGACACAGTCCATTCTGTTTTGTAATTGCAAAATCAGGTTAGTGTCACAGACGCATGAACAATGTTAATTCAACTTAATCAATTGCTGAGGAGCCATGTCCGTGGATTTTCGCTTCCAATTATCTATTTAAAAATTTTAGATGTGTTCGCTGTCACGGATATCAATTTTCCATGAAATATTTTTCACACCATTTGGAGAGTCACAGTTTGTTTAGATTTTTTTTTTTTTTTTATTAGAAAAACAACTGTTGAGTTTTATTTGGAGCCATAGTTAAGAGCATAAATAACTAGGCGCTCGTCTGCGATGCCCTCTTATACAGTAACATTTTGGTTTTTCTGAAGCCAGCCACTCTTGTTGCATTTGTGAGCTTCCTTGATTTAAAAAGAGCGGTTTTTCTGCTTGCAGTGGTCAAGATCAGCCGTGCAGTTTCTTGCAGTGCAGTCGAGGGAGAATAATAAATGCTTTGCATTGTATGCATATGTGTGTGCACGCATGAATCCTTTGGCCCATTTGTTGCGAACGGCAATGTTGATGCCATCAATAGCATCTCTTTGTAATGTAACATCAATTGGCTTATTACAACAGACTACATAACTGTGTACTATATTTTATGAAAAACAAGAACAGCTTTGTTGATGCATTCTTTAATGGTATTATGTTTACAAAGGAGACAGTAATTAATGTGTTTATATTTGGCAAGCATTTGCCCCTGCCTTATGTTTGAATGTGAATTCAAGCTAATGTTTGAATGTGATTGCGGTACATTTGCAATTGTAAAATTTTTGGCAATTGGGTGCTTTTCGTACGAATACGATGCTCTCTCGTTCCTTCCTGTGACAGCTGGCTGTCAGGAGGCAGGCTGTGGAGTTGTGCCATACAGCTTCTCTCAAGGATTAGTCATGTCATCCTGTCAAGATGGGGTTATCAGGCATCGTCTTCAAATTAGCATCCCAACTGGATGGGATATTCATATCTTGCTAACTCACATCAGTGTAGTGACAAAAAGGTAGCAGGTTTTGTTGTGATAATTCTGTCAGGTGTGGCTATAGGGCCTGAGTGCCATTTTGCTGCAGGGCTTTGTCTTGTATAACTGAACTCCGCGAGATGTTTTTTTCAGTGTAGCATTGCTTGGCTGCGATCAAGTCCTACGTGTTGTCTTTAGCTCGGATTAAAACAGCTGAACTCGCCCTTAACTTTGACTTGATGAACCTGCCAGTTGCCAGAAACCAGAGCAAAAGTTAACAAAAAAGTATTGTGGTCTTATGATAAATTTTATTTCTGCTACTCTTGAAATGAAGCTGCAATATTGGCAATGCAATGAGAAAGTCTTACTACTCTTTTAATGTACAGCATGTCCCATAGGTGAAGAAAGTTTCCCTCGTCAACGGTAACTGAAAGCAAGTTTAGTTTAGAAAAATAATTATAAAATAAAGGGTAAATGCGAGACTGAAATGCTTGTTAGTGCGGGGCTTTTTGCAGTGCAAAAAATTAATTCATTTTGAAGACGGAAACACATCCATCCATCCATCCAAGCTAAAATATTGCAATTCACTGTTTGCCACATATGAGGTCAAAAGTTGATTCAATTGAATCATGGAGTTACAAAAGGGCCCAACTCCACCAAGGTATTTTTTTTCAGGGGAGCATTTTTTCTGTTTGCTGTTAATGCTATTAAAGGAAATTTTAAACAGCACAAGTGTGACGTGTTTAGGCCAAACAGAGGTTTATTTAGGCTGAACATGAAGTCACATAAACATGCCTGTCACATAAAATAATGGTAGCACTTGAAACAGGGCGGTGTTGGGCCCTTTTGTAATTAAACAGACAGAATGAAAAGACTACAATGATTTCTCCAATGAAATCTGAATTCATTTCAAACTACAACATTGCTTCTGCATAGGGTATGACAGTAGGTCTGCTTTACTTTTAAAACTCTGCCAGTGGGTGCTTGTTCATTGGGTTCTTCACCTCAGAATCGAACATGTGTTGTTCTGTGGGCACTTCCCTGTTTGAACTGGTGCTGCCATCTAGCAGCTACCAGTAAAATACGTTGAAGAGGGGCCCAACTCCTGGACTTGGGCCGTTCAACTCAAAGCTAAAGAACTCACCTCAGTAAACAGCTTTATGCACTGAAGTTGGGCCTTTCTTCAATTAATTTTCACAGGTCTTAACCCAATATACAAGATAGGCAGTTAACCTGGATTTCTCAAAAATCATGGAGTTGGGCCCTTTTGTAACTCCATGATTTTATTCGATAACAGTAAGGACAGATGTTGACTGAATGCCAACCTTTGTTTGTACACAGGTCCTCCTACAGCATGAGTCAGGGCCTTTGGCTTCCAGTCAGCAAGAGCTTTGTGGTGCCACCAGTGGAGCTGTCAATCAGCCCAATCGCTAGCTGCAAGACGGACGTGCTGGTCACAGAGGACCCTGGGGATGTCAGGTTTGTGTGTTGCCGTCGAAATGTACATTGTGGCAAAACGAATGCTGACTTTGGCAATGAATCATCCATTGGCTCATAGGTTGTGTGGAAATTATCTCCATGATGGCAGTCCGCTTTCATGCATAGCATGCAGACTGTCATACTTTTGTACTATTCGCTGTTTACCTGTGGAACCAACTTTAGGCATTAGCCCTCTTGGCGTGATCATTGTATGCTAATGGTTTCTAAAAATCTGAGTTTCATGCTGTCTAACCACTCGTCATCCAAATCTCAACAAGACTGTTGTTCAGATGCATTGTCCTGCTTTTAATCCTTTGATATGTAGGTTATTCAAGCCCTGTCTCATTCCAACTCATCATATAGTGACGCTACCTGACCAAGCGTCGATATACGATGTAAAAGGAAGCTTTTATCATCCTTATTTGATGTCCCACTGTAAACCCAGATAGTGTGGTGAACTTAAATATTTTTTGGAAACTGATTACCTCAAAAGAATTGTCTAGGCCATCTTAATTGCATTGTGTGGAAGAAACTTAAAGAAAATAAGGTTAAGTTATTTTTTACAACTTTGAAGTGCTGTGAACACAAGATCATTAAGTTGGCGAACTCTGTTTTTTTTTTGAGGTAATCGGTTTCCACAATAAATTTGAGTTCACCACTCTTGCCAGGGTTTACAGTGCAGTTTTAATACGAACCCTACCCCCTTATCCTGACTGTCAAATGAGGATGCTAAAAGCCTCCTTTTTAGTCATATATCGACACTCAGTCAGTTAAGTCACTATATGATGAGTTAGGATGCAAAGGCTTCGGTTATTTAATATTGTATTTTCAAAATTTCCCATTGCTTTCAGTTACCAGATGCAGTTTTTATGCCAGCATTAGGCTGTTTACTTCAGAGACGTATTTACTGTTTACTCCCACGTATCAGATGAGTTCAAAAGAGAAAAAAATAAGCAACATACTTTGCTAAGTTGTATGGTAGTGCAATGTATAATGAGCGGATAGTGAGTGTTGCATCCCAGCTCCTAAAATGTTTCAATCCCAGCTCCCAGCCTGGGTTCCATGGCCTGGAAGATTACCTTCAGGAACTGTCCGCCCCAATACACACACAAATCCATGCTCACAGACACAAACACACTGTCAAAAGGCATATTTTGAGTTTACTCTGTGGAGATGGGAGAATATCCATGTTCCCAGGCTGCCGATGTTCAGCTCTGTCTTGCTTGTATTCCGTGTTGCCTCTACATGAAGAAAAGATATCAAAATGGACAAACCTATACTGGAGTTCTGATTCTTAATATCTGCAAATGAGATTCTGCACAATAAGGTTCCAGTCTTTCACTTGAAGTACAAACATATCCCACCGTCAGTGATGCAGACGCAATCTGATGAGTTGTATTTTGAAACCATCCTTAAAAAACCAAATCTAATGGTCTTCGGAGTACTGGTTGTTCTCAGCTGCTCTAAAACTGAACTGACTCTGGGCTTGGTTATACAACCCCAATTCCGAAATAGTTGGGACAAAGTATAAATTTCGAATAAAATCAAAACACAATGACTTTCATATCACACCAGCCAGTATTTTATTCACAATAGAACAGAGATAATCTAGCAAATATTAAAACTGAGAATTTTTATCCAAAAAATTTGCTCTTTTTAAATTTGATGGCTGCCACAAGTCTCAAAAAAGTTTGGACAGGGGCCTGTTTACCATGGTGAAGCATCCCCTCTTCTTTTTAACACAGAGTGGAGGCGTCTGGGCATTGAGGAGACGAGTTTCTTGAGTTTAGCCATTGGAATTTGATCCCACTCTTGTTTAATACAGGCCTCCAGCTTCTGGAGAGTATTGGGTCTCCTTTGACAGATTTTTGTTTAATTATGCTCTAAATTTTCTCAATCAGCGAAAGATCAGCACTACAGGCAGGCCAGTTCAGCACACGGACTCTTCTACTACGAAGCCATGCTGTTGTAATAGCTGCAGTATGTGGTTTTGCATTGTCCTGCTGAAATACACAAGGCCTTCCCTGGAATTGATGTCTTCTGGAAGGGATCATATGCTGCTCTAAAACCTTTATATACCTTTCAGCATTGATGGTGCTTTTTAAAACATGCAAATGTCCCACACCATATGCAGTAATGCATCCCCATACCATCAGAGATGTTGGATTTTGAACTGAACGCTGATAACAAGAGGGGTGGTCTTTCTCCTCTTTAGCCCGGAGGACACAATGCCCATGATTTCCAAAAAGAATGTCAGATTTGGACTCTTCTGACCACAGGACACTTTGCCACTTTGCTACAGTCCATTTTAAATGAGCCATGGCCAACAGTACACGGCGGCACTTCTGGATCTTGCTCAACAATGGCTTCCTTTTTGTATGAATGAGATTTAGGTGGCATCTGTGGATGGCACGGTGGACTGGGTTTACTGACAGTGGTTTCTTGAAGTATTCCTGTGCCCATTTAGTAATGTCAATGACAGAATCATGCCAGTGAGTGATGCAGTGGCGTATGACGGCCCGAAGTTCACGGGCATACAGTAAAGGTCTTCGGCCTTGTCCCTTACGCACAGAGATTTTCCCAGTTTCTCTATATCTTTTGATGATGTTAAGCACTGATGATGATGAGACCTTCAAAGCCTTTGAAAATTGATGTTGAGCAACATTGCTTTTTAAGTATTCCACAATTTTTTTTAACCCAAGCCTTCACAGATTGGAGAGCATCTGGCCATCTTTACTTCTGAGACATTCCTTTTATAGCCAATCATGTTACACACTTAATTCCAGTCAACTTAATTACTTGCGAAATGTTCTTTCAGCTGATTTTCTTGTTTTAATTGCTTTTTCAGCCCTTTTTTTGCCTGTGTCCCAACTATTTTGAGACCGGTTGCAGCCAGAAAATTTGAAATGAGCTCATTTTGTGGATAAAAAAGTCATTGCATTTCAATTTTATTCACAATTTAGACTTCGTCCCAACTATTTCTGGATTGGGGTTGTATTTTATTTTATTTCTAGCACTCTTAGAGCTACACAAGTCTCCAAAAACTGGATTGAGAACTTTTTTGTTATAATGGCAGCCATTTGAGGTGATTTAATACGTTCAGTTGAAGAACACCAATAAAACAGACATCTTTATTAATCCACTTGAGAATGTGGACTGTTGAATGAGCATGGTAGTAAAGAGGGTTATCTGAGAAGTTATCTGAGAAATACATGCTCAGGATAGCCGGCCTATACTGTTGAAAAAGGGAGGGAACAGCTGAGAATTGAGCAGCTGAATTATATTCTTGCCCATATCTGCACTGATTCACGTTGAAAAAAAAATTCATCATTCTTCATCATGCATCATTCTGTCATGTCAGTATATCATGTCACTGCATTTGTACTTCGGCGATGTCAAAATGGTGCAATTTCAGTCGCTGCTAAAGTGGAAAAAAAAAACTTTCTAAATGCAGAAGATATTACGTGGCATCAGGCATGTACGGGAAAAAATGTTCAATATCAATTGTGGAACATTATTAGCGTATGAAATTTTACTGCAAAAACACTAAAATATTTAAGAATATGCAAAGGTGACAAGTACCCTTAATGTGTCTTATTAAAGGGAATGGAAGTCTGAGGAACACAGAACCATTTCCCAAGTTCCCTTTATGCATCAAATTAAGAAACCCCCCAGAGAATATAAATTATCCATAGGTCGTACAGACCTGTGTAAGTGAATGATTTCTTCTTTTTTTCTCCTGTCCGTCTGTCCGTACGTATGTCTGTCTGTCCGCACTTTGCGATGGCAATAACTTTTGATCGGCTCATGATAGGACTTTGATACTTGGCATATGCATTGCTTGTGAGAAGGCATTTCAGATGGGGTCATGACCTTTGACCTTGTCCTTGGAGCAGAACGTTTCACGTTTGGTGACAAAAACTTTAACATGGGCCATAACTTTTCATTAGCTAGTAATAGGCATTTGATACCTGGCATATGTATTCCTTAGGATAAGGCCTTTCTGATGAGGTAATGAATGTTGGCCTTGTGACCTTGACTTTTAACCTTTGATTGACTCATGGTAGGCCTTTAACGGTTAGCATGTGCATGTTATGTACGGGGGCATCAGTGTTTCACAAACACATGTTGTTTTTGCCCAGTTATAGATTGCCAATCTGTCTGGAATTAGTATTTGTCCCTTGTTCAGTGGTTTTTTCATGATGCCTCACCCCTCATATGACTCTATAAATGAGAACATTCTGGATCATTGATGTATTAATGTTTTTTTTCTAGAAAGGGGCTATTTTGGTTTGTAGCTTTCATTGTTGCCTACCTTTTTGGGTGAGAAAGGATTCATCACAAAATACAAATGAGACACTCCACCTGTTTTAAATTGTACACCCTAAGTGTCCTTTATAACATAGCCGTTCATATCAGCCTTACTATAGGTGGTCAGAAAGAGCATCTGCTGTCAGCAGGGTCATCTTGTGCTGCAAACTAGCAGTCCCTAATCGAACACATTGTGCTTTCGTTAGCAAGTGTAGAGAAAGATCTAAAAAACACAAGATTATCACAGTCTCTACCAGAGTCTTCAGTGACAAAGCCTCTATCGATCATTGTCTCTATAGCTTATATTCTCATCGATGCAATGGCCAGGAATATGGTCCAGGCTAGGGTATTAATATTTGCAAATACAAATGACTGCAGCATATTTAAAGCTATCATTTGTGGCTTACCTTTGATTATTTGGGGCTGCATTCAAAGCCACGCGCAGTATTGTGTCTTCTTAATGCGAGTATCATATTCAAGAGCTAATTCATGAAAGCGCATGCATTAGCTCTTCAATATGACAGTCGCATTACTTACAGCTGGGTTTCTCTGTACACCATGAAGCTAAGGTAAGTGGAACATCATAAAGGATAAACAAAAGATCACTGAACCTTAACAGCCATGTAGCCCTGACCAGTGTGTCTGATCTTTAAGTCCCAACCTTAATCAACCAGTTTTATTCCATTTGTTCAACTGGTAGTATAGCTGGTCTTTATTGTTCTGCCTCAAGTTATGAGGACTCTTTCCTCAAAAAATAGGAAGGAAAGTTTATTTTGATTAGATTGGGAAGAGTGCTAATGGACCTTTAAAAACAATTTATCCAATGCTGGACATTTTCCCTTGACAAATACACCTTTAGGGGACCGTCAGTAAAATTCGTAGGTCTTGAGCTTCATTAATGATGCTGATGAATTTATAATTAGTGCTCATTTGGTAGGTGACCCAGATGGAATGCCCCAGTGGTCAAAGCATTACCTAGCGTAAAGGCTCCATTGGCTTTGCCTAAGAATGAACTATTTCCTCTGTACTGTGAATGTGTGCCACTGCTCGGAGCCTCAGTTTGTAATCTTCATCACATTTTATGACATGGCGAAGCATGATCATAAATATAACATCAGAATAGTATTTAAAGGCTCTCTCTTTTAGGATTTTCACCTCGATAATATTGTATAACAGCCACACTCAGTCATTATATAAGCAGCCTGTGTTCCTGTTCCCCTCTTTCTAATAGCTACCTAGCTTGTCTGCCTTTGTTTGCTATTGTAAAAAAAATGTTTGTGCTTCCTCTGAGTATGCTTACTCATGTATTCTGCCTGTGAAATTAATTCAATTCGAAGAGATCCGTGAGAGGGGACTAATATAGATTGGCCAGTATGTTAACAGGGTTTGTGAGGGATCACCTTGAGTGATAGAGGTATGGATTCCAGCATATCCCAAATGCCCACGTTGCACCTGGATGAACAAAAAGGCAATTTTATGGGATTGCCTGAATTATAGGAAACTAGATGCCGCGTGATCTCTCTGATTCTTTCTTTCACCCTGACATTACAGACTATTCTGTATTAATGGGGAATGACAATGCAAAAGTCTGCTTTGATAAGTCCACAGGGGGAAAAAATGCGCACTTGCGAACCATCCTCTGGGATTGTTTTTAGTTGGACATACACCAAGCACTCATCAAGTGAAGGGCCCTTAAATGCTCATTTATTACACATTGCAGACCCAGCCAAATACTCCCTGGAGTTTATCATTGCCTTTTGTGTGATTAGTACCGCTATATGGGATAATTACACTGAATTAACATGGTTGTCAAGTGTTCTCTCTGTTTTAACTCTTGTTTTTTTCTCCAAAGAAGTAATCCTCGTTTTAGAAATCCAGACGCATCCCTGCAATGTCCCGCTTTTCAAAACCCCAAGATGAAAGTATTTTTATTTGATTGGCTTTTATTTTATCACACAAGGGCTGGTTTTCTGGGGTTCCCTCCTCTTATTTTATAAGTATTGATGTCACTTTTGAGTAAAAATCATTGAAAGCCTGGTGCTGCAAGTATTCAAGTCACATTTTCGCACCGTGTGTTAAGGATGGGAATATGTCTTTTATAGTTATTTAAGTCCACTGCTTCAATTCTGTCAAAATGGACATTTTGTGACTGAAGTACTTTTAGCGCTGGGATCTTCAACTGGACAAGATGTACAGTAATAAACATGGAAATATGCGTTATTCAACTATTCAATTCTTCAGAGTCGTCAGAGTGACCTTTTTGGTTTACTTTTTTTTCTTCCTCCAAGAAAAATTAATTCCATTAGGTTTAAAAATGTGGGCTGTTTCCAGTGTTTGTCCCGTTGGAGTGATTCATTAATAATACTAGCGGTTTGACTCAATCAGAAACAGAGTGCCAAATTGACCAAAAGGAGGCAAATTCTGTCTCATTTATCTGATTTGTGCCCTGTTTCTGCAAAATGACCACAGCTTGATGGCATCTTTACCTCCTGCCTGATCAGTCTGTTGATCTGGCGCGGTGTTGTATATAGCAAAAACTCCCGCCACGTAGCTTTGGAGAGCAAACATCACTAATCTCTCTTCCTTAATGCAGCTGTCATCCAGCCAAATGCCCAATTCAGAGCCTGTCATAAATAAATGAATGAGGATCAATAAGAATCCATCTAACACACTCAGGCTTATTTATGTGTTGTTTTTATGAGACCACTTAGTTTTGTGGCTGGAACTGAACAAGTGTTGCAGCTAAAATATATTATAGAATATGCAAATATACAAGACAATGCATGCACATTATCCATTGTATCATTGCCATATGCTGTTATGGATGACCAGATATAGGTTTTGAAGCTGATATTCGGTAAATCATTAATTTTTAGCTGATATGCAAATCATCAAGATTAGTGATTATCATCGCATTAACTTGAACCTATGCCCTTAATGCCATTCAAATTGTTATGAACCTATCTGTGAGTTTTCTTCAAAGTAGTGGAAGCAAGTCATGGCATTGTAATGGCTGCATATTTGTCACAGCCGACACGTAACTTGATTACCCTGGTTGACAAACCTACATTAAACCTCACTAACTTAACAAACTTGTGGGTGCTGTACTGTATAACAGTGGCGTGCCATGCAATGTTGAGAGGCCCTTGAGTAACCTTATCTTTTAATGCATGATTGCTCTCAATCTGTCCCTGTTAAAATTTGCCCGATGAACAAAAAAAGATTATTTGCTGAATAATAAAGACTCATTAATGGCCTGTAATGATTAACACTTGATGATGACACTGATTGCCTGTTGGCTACATTTACATAATTGATGTGAAATTGTAGGGATGGAAATAATCTAAATAACTGCAAAAATTCCAAAACTTTCGCTAACTTCTCTCATTTTAGCATTTTTTTTCAGTGTGAAAAACTTAAACAAAAGATAAGTCAGTGAAAGTGATGGATTTTTGGAATTTATTCAGATTATTGCCATCCTTACAATGTCACTTTGCTGTGTTTGTGTCTAACAGCACCCTTTACTATGACTATATTCACAATATACCATGACCTCTTGAACAGTATTCCATTATTAGCCTTGCAAACTAATTTATGTTAATCTCTGCCGTTTCATGAGCTTCCTTTCAGAATCTTCTGTAGGCTTATCTACCTTTAGCACAGTCATTTATGCGCAGAAGAAAAACTTTCTGATTTGCAGTACAATAGCATTTTCGAGAATAAATCTGACAGTCATTCTACCAATTAGTCTTAAAAACTGTTGCTTATTAGGCAAAGTACAAAACCCAAAACCAGTGAAGTTGGCACGTTATGTAAATCGTAGATAAAAACAGAAAACAATGATTTGCAAATCCTTTTCAACTTGTATTCAATTGAATACACTGCAAAGACAAGATGTTTAATGTTCAAACTGAGAAACTTTTTTTTTTTTTTGCAAATAATCATTAACTTAGAATTTAAAGGCAGCAACACATTGCAAAAAAGTTGGCACAGGGGCCTTTTTACCACTGTGTTACATTACCTTCCCTTTTAACGACACTCAGTAAATGTTTTGGAACTGAGGAGACCAATTTTTGAAGCTTTTCAGGTGGAACTCTTTCCCATTCTTGCTTGATGTACAGCTTAAGTTGTTCAACAGTCCGGGGTCTCTGTTGTCGTATTTTACACTTCATAATGCGCCACACATTTTCAATGGGAGACAGGTCTGGACGACAGGCAGGCCAGTCTAGTACCCGCACTCTTTTACTACGGAGCCATGCTGTTGTAACATGTGCAGAATGTGGCTTGGCATTGTCTTGCTGAAATAAGCAGGGGCGTCCATGAAAAAGACATTGCTTGGATGGCAACATATGTTGCTCCAAAACCTGTATGTACCTTTCAGCATTAATGGTGCCTTCACATATGTGTAAGTTGCCCATGCCTTGGGCACTAATACACCCCCATACCATCACAGATGCTGACTTTTGAACTTTGCGCCTATAACAGTCCGGATGGTTCTTATCCTCTTTGGTCCGGAGGACACAACGTCCACAGTTTCCAAAAACAATTTGAAATGCAGACTCGTCAGACCACAGAACACTTTTCCACTTTGCATCAGTCCATCTTAGATGAGCCTGGGCCCAGCGAAGCCGGCGGCGTTTCTGGGTGCTGTTGATAAATGGCTTTTGCTTTGCATTGTAGAGTTTTAACTTTCACTTGCAGATGTAGCGAAGAACCTTGTCGCTTTCGTGCAGTGATTTCTCCAGATTCTCAGAACCTTTTGACGATATTACGGACCTTAGATGATGAAATCCCTAAATTTCTTGCAATAGCTCGTTGAGGAATGTTGTTTTTAAACTGTTCGACAATCAGCTCATGCATTTGTTCATTAAGTGGTGACCCTTGCCCCATCCTTGTTTGTGAATTACTGAGCATTTCAGGGAAGCTGCTTTTATACCCAATCGTGGCACCCACCTGTTCCCAATTAGCCCTTTCGCCTGTGGGATGTTCCAAATAAGTGTTTGATGAGCATTCCTCAACTCTCTCTGTCTTTTTTGCCACTTGTGCCAGCTTTTTTGAAACATGATGCAGGCATCAAATTCCAAATGAGCTAGTATTTGCAAAAAAATTACAAAGTTTACCTGTTCGAACATTAAGAAACTTGTCTTTGTAGTGTATTCAATTGAATATAGGTTGAAAAGGATTTGCAAATCATTGTATTCTGTTTTTATTTCCGATTTACACAACGTGCCAACTTCACTGGTTTTGGGTTTTGTTAAATGCAACACGTTTAAGCACTGAAAGGTGGGCTTACCAAAGGCCATACCAGCGATTAGACCACCACCCCTATATATATTGTGCACAAAATTGGATTACTACGGATTTGGTAGCTATGAGTTACAGGTCAACGAGAACATCAAAATTTGCAATTGAAAATTGCCTTTAAGAAAGTATGGGTTTTCTTAAATTGTCTGCATATTACTTTGCAATCTCGCTCAATGTAATAACAAACAAAATAGAATTGATAATTATGTTAGGAGCAAACAGCATCATCTAGTTCTTACAGTGCAGAGCATTACATCATGAGCTGTTACGTGCTGTAATGATAGAACAGAGGCAACCCTAGCAGAGACCAGGCAGAGGTCTAACAAGAATATTTCAGTACAATCTGAGGAGCTGAGGAAAAATTAAGGTTTGAGGAACAAGCACATGTTCATTCCAGATGTCAGGTATGTAACCGGACGATGAAAAACACTCTGCCGAATCAAGGTCTAGAGCAGGGGTGGGCAATCACGGTCTTGGAGGGCCGGTGTGTATGCAGGTTTTTATTCCTATCAATTACCCTGACTAATTGAGTTAATTGATTGCATGCACAATTATAGATTTTTGCAATGATTTGATCAAAGGAAAATGTTTTATGAAGGGAGACAAGACTAGTCTTTGTAGTTTCATGATAATCTAAAGAAATGCGCATGAAACGTCAGATTTCATAAATGGTTTGGCTAATTGAGACAATCATAAAGACCAGACGTTGGTGTGAAAACCAGGGACAGATACGGCCCTCGCTGCCCACCTCTGGTCTAGAGTAAAGGAAGGGTCAGAACAGGAATATAATATGAAAAAGGTCTCATGTGGAGAACAAAGGCTTAATACTCTGCCTACACTCAATATGCCACAAAGTTTGGACTGGAAAGAGAGGTTTCTTAAATGATCCTGGTGAGGTGCAGGTATGCGACCCACAGGTGTGTCTAGTCAACTGCAGACAATTGCCAAAATTGTTTACTTTTTGAAGGCTGAAGTCTGAAATTTTGCTTCATATATTCTGCGCCTTGTGTGACTATAGCAGTGATTAGCATTTCAAGGGTTAATGTAAACTGTACAATGGGCCTGATGTACGTACGTTTGGGACCGCAGCATTATCTGCGACTAACACTGTCCGCATAATACGCGCGCTGTGCCTTTTCAATTTGCATGGTATGTATCAAGACAGCGGCCGCTTGCATAATCAGTGCATGTTACCGCCCATAAATATAATTTACGGCCGCAATAAAAGCGCAGGAAATGCAACGTGGACAGGAGTTTGACAACTGCTGGTATAAAGTGTGAACACTGAGTCTACAGTTCGATGTCATCTCTGATTTCTTCCAATAATTGCATTATTACATGACTGCTTAATCTGTAACGCTTGATGATTTCCTGTTCACTCATTTGAAAAAGGGTATTTCTTGTGGCAAAAATCCTCTCGGAACGCCTCACTGTCCAGTGTCTTCGTCTCGCTAGGATAACTGTTGCCATTCTTATTGACAGTCTACCCTGCAAAATCAAACCAAACGCGCTTCCTGGATTACCCCTACTTTTATGGTGTGTAGAATTTCCGCCACAAAACAGGTGTCCGCTCTAACCTGCATTTTAAGTACATACCAGGGAATACAGAATTACTCGTTGAATGCGCATCTCCTCCCATTTTTTGCGCGAACCTCCCACTTCAACATCGACCCTCCCACGAATGCATATGCATGAGTTAGAAAACCGCATCTTGCCATTCTGCGCTTCACAAGAAAGCAGATTGCGCTTTCAATCTTATACGGTGTGTTCATACATACCATGCAGTGATTTTATGCACACATTGTGAAAAAATTACGTTTAAAACAGGCAGTAACTTGTTATTACATCAGCCCCAATGAGCCTAGCCTGAGCACAAAGTGAATCAATACTATGTGTCGTGGTTATTACGCAATATGGCAGGGGTTATTGTGTTATGTGTCAATTATAATGTAAAGAGTTGGGGGTGATAACATTATACGCCACTCATTACATTGTCTGTCAGTTATTACATTATGAGTTGAATCATGGCATCTGGTTGTAAGTGAATGAAATTTATTTCTCAATACTGCAATACAACCAACTCTGAGCATGGTTTTTGATAACTATACCCATATAGAGCCTAAAGCTTTTTTAAATTTGTGATTAAATATAAAAGGGTAAGTAGCTGGTGACCTGCGAAACAAACTTAATTTTGAATGTTCTTGGGGTAGTGCAATTACTGTAATAAACCAGGGATAAGCCTGGGATAGATGTTTCAGACAAATCAGAGCTTGAAATAGTAGATCAGAAACTCTAGCAGTGATGTTATGCAGTTCTAACGCTTACCGCATAATCGTTTTCATGTGTCCTTCTCGAAAACAGCAGTGCTAATATATTTTTTTGGCATAGCATGAATGTAATTTTACCAGTACTCAGCAAAGTTTCAGGCTCAAATCCTTGGTAAGGTCTGCTACACTGCCCTTCGCTAAGGTGGACCAGTCAAAAACACTGGTTAAAGAAAATATAAATACATATGAGCATAGGAAAAATATGGTAAATATTAATTACAAATGATATCTGCATTGGAAATAATTGAGAATAATAATAGCTTATTTTTCATTTCATGGATTTCTGGTGGCACATGCCATTAACTAAACCCCATTGTTTGTAAGAAATGTAGGTTTGATGCTGAACATAATCAAGAAACTCATTTATTAAATGTGTGTAAGTGGCAATTGGTCATGTTTTGCCTCAGGTTTGTTAATGGTGTCTCCTCAGATGGCAGCTTATATAAAGACAAGCCTGGTTTCAAGCTGAAAATAGTTATCAGTTCATTACCACTGAAATAACAAGCGATGTGGTTTGTGCTCTCAGTTCTCATGCCATTGCTGAAAAAGCTACCATCTCATTGAATGGGTCATTAGAAAATGAGAATTGAGTCTTGAAGAATAATGTCTCGGAAAATTGTCAAAAAAATGCACGGTTTTAAGATATTCTGTAATCATGTTGGAAAGAAAAAAATGATAATATCTAAGGGGTTAATCACACATAAACTTCAATATAAATAAATAAAGCAGAATATTCGCTTCCACTTCACCATGGAATTGTTGCAGTCCACCAAGAGCATAAATAATGAATCATTTATTAATGCTCAATGAATATTTCATTACAGACTTGAGACTGGATGATCACTCTCAAACTTATTCCCTGGGGAGGCAGTCTTAAGGAGTGAATTTGCTGAGTGTCTGAGAACCGAAATTCGATATGTTAATAAACGACGCCAAGGAGCTTGTGTTTATTATTTCCCAAAACGTGAAAAGGCTGATTGGCCGCCCAGCGCAATTTTAATTATACAAATCAAGTCTCTTCTCCCACAGGAATGTTTACACTCTGGGGAGTGGAATAAGAGCTGAGATTTGTGGGTAAAGTTGAAAATCCATCTGAAAAATATTTCCTACAATGTTGATGGATGTAAGTGATAATTGTAGCAAAAAGAAATTTGTTGTAGCACGAGGGTAAGAAGCTAATTTTAAGGAATGCCAAACTTGGGATGTATTTTCAAAAGGGAAATGTAGACTGTGTTTTTTGTAATTTCAAGAAGGATGTAGAATTTGATTTTATCTTTTTATTTAATTTTCTTCCCATTAAACAAATATCACCACAGCACAGGTGAAAAATCCTTATCTTAAGAACTTGGGGAGTGTTTTCGTGCCCGTTTGTGTGCATTTGTGTGCACACGTGTATGCGTGGCGGTGTTTGCCTCTGCATTCAGTATCCTGAGAATATAAGAGTGCGCATATAAAAGTGGGAGAGACAGTGGATGAGAGGGAGGCATAGTGAAATTGAGAAAGGAAATGCTGTTACAGGTGATGCAAAGGCAGACGGGTGCTGGAGCTGTTGGCTCCTGGCTACAGAGGGTTAAACCACAGAATTGGACAGAAGGGTTTAGTAACCTCATTGGCTTCTCTCCACCCAGTCAATGCGTATTTCTTCACTCTCATTCAGCTTTGATTGAATCCTATTCCATCCCCCTTGATGATATTTCTTTTTTAAATTGGTTCTCTTTGAGAAAGTGATTAGTGAACAGAATTGTATTATTCACTTAAATTTTGCTGAGCTCCCAGAATAGCGTGATGTTCCTGAAAAGGGGGGTTAGAGCTGACAGCACCCAGTGTGAGGAGAGGTAGGGGATGAAGTGGGGAGAAAGCTGAGGTGAGTAAACAGGTGTTTCTTGAAGGTTTTGTGATTCAAAACCATTTCAATGCAGTGCTATCTGTAGGTATTTGAATAAAATTGATGTTACTCTTTTGGAAAATGACCCTTTGTGGATGTAAATGACTTCTGCCAGTTTGCACCTCATAGTCCCTTTCTAATTTCAATTTGCATGAGTTACAGACCCTGTTGTCAATGCCCAAATTCTTATGCATTGCTTTGTGTTTTCCTCTGTGTAATTCAAGGGTAGTTGCCAAGATACGTGACCCTCATATTTCCATTTGAAAATTCATTTTGTCAAAGTAGGAAATGGATTTTAGGACAGACACTGTAAGCAAATGCGGCTGGAAGCATAAGTTCCTGAGCCTGATATTCCTGAGTGCGGTATGCTATGCCCAAACAGCTATACGTGGTAGAAACAAATAAGAGAAGAGTGATGGCTCTGCTTGAATGTAATTTGTAGATGCGCACTTCAGAGCAAGCATTAGATAGCTGATAATGTGGCAGACAAACCCCATCACATAATCGCACCACCCTGAAGGGTACTGGTGCTGCATCACAAAAGGAGGCGCACATCGATTGGCTCATCAAGCACCGGCGGAGGTTTTAATCTTTAATCCGGGTACAAACATAATTGTGAATAGAGCTAAGCCAATTTTTAATTGGTGTGGGATTTGGTTTGGGAAAGCAGTCATTTGTAATGGAGCAAGAATAACTGAAAGAGAGAAAGATAATAGAGCCCGAACAGGCCCCAACGGCCCATCGCCTTAACTGTGTGATGTTATGACAGCCCTGTCTTCCACTTTCTACTTCCTCCAGGGGACCAGGGGAGTTCTCGAGTATCTTGGTATTTCTCTTCCTCAGAAGCTCACGGAAACAAACTAGTTTACTGTTAAAGTACCAGAGATGGGGGCCCCAAACCCCTTACTCACTGTCCCATTTTTTCTTGAGATTGCAAATGGTCAATAACCTTGGCAAACTGCAGGCTGGAAATCCAGGTTAGATGAGCAACTACTCGAGTGTCATTTTGAAATTCGCTTATCAATTTGAGCTTGGAATTGCAGAGGTAATCAAATGAATGATCTGCACTGTTCCGATGCTAATTCACACCTAACATCTGTGATGATGGCTATTTTTCCTTTGCCCTCTCGCAGAGTTTTTTTTAGCACGACATTAACCCATTTTACGGACGCCAAATTTGGAAATTTACGCGTTACCCTATGTAAGGCTTTATAATTCAAAAACAGAGATTCACAGTGAGGGAAAAAAATAGCTTAAATGAACCAAGACACTTTCACCAATTAGAGCAAAATTTATTTCAGTTTATATTTCATAATTTTAGTACAGAATAAGGGCCACAAACACAGGAAATCTTCATGAAAACTCAGCATATAATTATAACCAAAAAAAAAAAAAAAAAACCCTCAGAATTGAAAAATGGCTGGGCGCTAAAATAATACATTTCCAGGATCATAAACTCAAGAACCACAAGTACTCTACTTCTGAGTGTGATATTCAAAATTTCCAACTGTCTGGGAGCAAAATAAGATACCTATCCATGAGGCCTCAGTGGCTTTCCAAGTGGCCAGCAAATTATGCACAGTCAAGTCCTAAAATTATCATATTTTTACCACGAATCAACTAGACATCAATTGGCTTCATAAACATCTCCAAACCCCAATAATGCTTTCTCCTCAGTAAGCGTTGACATATGTCCATTTACACCATTACTCAGCACACAAAAATAGCTTATTATACTGTCAGAATGTTTACCTAGTAAGGAGGCATTGTGCTGTTACCACCTTCCACTTCTGTTTTGAAGTGTTTATCTCAGCATAACCACACAGGGAGATGCTTAATTGACATAAATTGCCAATAATGATTTTAGCATTCTCTAATAATGAAACATTCCATTATTCCATTAAGAAACTTGTGAATTGGTGAGAGTATTTCAAATGTTTGAAATTGCTAACCTTCAAATAAATGTTCATAACATTAGTAACAGCTGTAAACTTGTATTCAAAAATAAAATCAAAAGTACAATTGTATTTGGATGGCAAGAAAATTACATTATAGAAACAGAAGTTTATGTATTTGGCATCTATCTATTAAAATTATGGAGGCAGTTTGCTTAGCATCATTAAAAAAACACAAACAAAAAAAAAACAAAACAAAGAAACACTAATTTGGATTATCTCCATAGACAGAAAAAGCAGTATCTGCACTCAGATTTGCAAAAAGTTTCCACATGCTAGCATTACATGTGTCCCTACTGATATGGAATCAGTTTGACACCAGATGCGGGAAAAGGGAATGAGGATTTATTTATAAACAAAACAAAACAGGCACAAGGGCCAACAAAAAACTTGGCCCAAAGGGTTGCAAAAAACAAACTAAGGTATGCTACACAGAGCTATCAACAAAGAATGCAAAATGGCAAAAAACAAAAGGCACTGGAAACTCCAGGCAAGAAGATCAAGAAAAATAAATAACAATACTAAATATATATACACAAGACGAGAGGCTAGGACAAGACTTGAAACTAGAAATGCTAGGGAACTTGACAACAAGAACTTGGCGAAACTTGAACATGCAACGAGACGCGAGACACTGTCTGCCAGCCAACTTCCACCGCATCCAGATAAAGGCTTGGAAATCATGACATGAGGGGTAACACCTGGAGAGAGAGAAACAAGAGGCATGGCAAGATCAAGACATGGACAGAGATAGGATGACATGACCTGCTCATTAAGAGAATGAGCGTGCTCAGCTTAAGTACCAATTAAGTATGCAGTTTGGAAGCAAGCATGAATGTTAAGAACAGAAAAGCACAGCAAGATCTTGAAATAGCAAAGCAGGAATCATGACAATAAACTCCCTGTCTAAATTAGTAGTATTAGTAATGTGCCTATCTAAGAATTACACCAACCCAGTGAGTGTTAGTAAATGTTAGTAACTTAAAAACAGTTAATTGTCAATTAAGCTTAGAGAGGCCCGAATCCAGCACAGCAAAGAAGGAAGGGGAAATACCAAAGCCAACCAGAGCTCAGAAATGTGCAACAACGAAGGCACGGGGCGGAACGCAGACAAGCGGTGGAGTGGCATGGCAGACCTGGCGAAAACAAAAACATGGAAAAGTAAAAACATGGACATGGAACATGAAATGCAAAAACTGTGACATGAACTATGAAACTATGGACTATGGAATCTTGATACATGAAACTGTTAAAACCATAAACAATACTGTTCTGGCCAAAGGCCAGAACCCTGGAACACAACACCTACCAATTGTCACATTAAATCTACACCCCTGAGACCCTCATATTCTAGTGGAAAATCTTGCTGGTCTTTATTGTCTGCAGGCCTCGAAGCTTGCTCTCAGTATGCAGCTGTTTTTGGTTCTACCACAATTTTTAAAGATGGCATGTGTGAAATGTATTGATTTTGCAACACTGTCAGAATAATTTTCATCTGTGTGGCTTAAAGACAACAAACATCTCAAAGGATACAATAATAAGGCAAGAAATTAGCAGCCGACTGCTTCGGATGGCTCTGCTAATTAGATTCATGATTGTTAATCAAGGAAATAAATGAAAATGGGTCAAGAGTCTACGATCTCATTAGATATTTTTGCTTGGACTGTTTTGAGCCTCTGAGATAGAGCTGCTGAGATCCATGTGTGATTATTTACTTACTCATTTATTTTGCACTGATACGTGAGTGTGAATGATGCCTGCGTTCTGTGATGGATTTGCGTTGTGTCTTGGGTGCAGTCTTGCTGTGGGCTGGGATAGTCAACAGCCCAACCCCACTACCCCCAGTCTCGACCAGAAAACTGCAAGTTAATAATTGATGAATGAATATTGCACTTTCCACCTCCACAAACACATTCCTTTCACACCCACACACACGCACACAAATTTTAGGATCACTGTGTCCATCAGGCTGGATAAAAAATAAATAAATAAAAAAATAAATAATAAAAGTAAACAATGAATAGTGTTTCAAATTTTATTTGTAAATATTAGAAACTGCAGCAGGATGATTTTTTTTTTCTTTGTTTTACATGGGAGTCGAACATTCACAGGTTATTAGACTGGAGTGTTCTGCATCAAATAAAATGTTGCACTCTACTTGTCTTTTTTTGTATTATATATTTTGATGCTTGGATTTAATTATTTTTTGTTTGGGAAGGAGGGTACTGCAAGTCTGTGGTTGCTGTTGCATGATGGTTTGCCTAGCCTCTCAATGGGGCCTCGTGCTTCTGTTTGCCTTGGGCATGGGGGCTCAGAGGGGGCTGTGGCACTCCATAAATCCCCCAATCAATGGCTTTCTCTCTGGCCCCGCCCCAGCCATACTCAAAGCCCACCGTTCCATCAATACAAAGCGGCCGATATCGCCGAGAGGGCTTGTGACAGCTCTGCCGAGGTGATGGATGGCCCCGCCCCCCCAAAAGCCACGAAGCATCGCCGCCCGAGCTGTGCCTTGCCGAGGCACACAGAGCCCAAAGAGGAATCAATCAAAGCGATTGCTCCGCTCGTCCCCACGCTTCAGGAGACCCTACGGCAAACTTCGAGCAAAGAACAACCCAAAATAAATCGCTGGTTCATCACCATTCTCTTTCGCAAGTTATTTCCCCATTAATCTAGGCTGAGTAATTGTTGTTATTATTTAAAATTATGTTTTTTAGAGTAATGAATCCTAGGTTTGTTAATGTGGACCACATCTCAAAACCATATTGCATTTCAACATATTGTGTGTGTGTAGGGAGAGTCATTAATCATCTTCTGAGCAGAATAATGAAAAGTTGAGTTATAGCACGGAGTGTGACTTTAAGTTTTAGGTCCAGGGGCAAAATGATTAATCTCCGTTGTAGAAAAGAAAGGACCAGTGAGATTAATAATGGCAGATTAGACGCAGCCGAGTTTCACATCTGCTGTTTATGCAAGCATAGCAGCAAGCCTAATAGCATTCATAAAACCATTTTTAGGTTGTGGAAAGTTCTAGAGGCATTATAGTCATGCAAACAGTGTACTGTTTTCCTTCAATGGAACCTCTTAAAGCAACTTATTCAGACCCATTTTAGAATGGGTTTTTCAGCTCTAGGTCAGTTAAAAATGTATAAAATTACTGTAGAGAAGTTACTGATTGAAAAGGCTTCAGTACATATCAGACTTTATAAACAGATCCAATGTAAAAAATGCAGATCAGGTTTCTGAGTAAATCTGGAGTCTCTGCCGATTGTTTTTGATGGAGCGTATATTTTTGTATATCTCTACGAGTATTTAACTTGAATTATGACCAAGTAATGGCATATCTGGCATGGACACGATGGCACCTTGTGTCTGAAACAACACCCAGGTATTTTTGAGCAATGACCGGCATGGACTTCCATATTGCTCTAATACCATGGGTGCCACTAATGTTCTCATCTAAAGACATTTTCATCCAAAAATTATGTTAGTATAAAAATTCTCCCCTACACTATTTATTCATGTTGCTTGGATGCAGCCAAAGCTTCAGTTGGAACATCTAAAAGTTTGAGCTTTTCACAAATTTCACTCTGTCAGACAGTAGATACAGTAAGTAGCCTTATTTAACCCTATAATGCCCCCTGTATCATATATGATACACCAAATTTGAAGGACCATGCCCACCTGGTAAGATGCAACACAACCACTACTGCTCACTGTATCATATCTGATACACAGTGCTGCCACCTGGAAGGAAGAAGTGAGATTACAGGAGTCTCTCCCCTAGTCACTCACTTCAAGGTAGTAGCTCCCATGTGAATGGGAATTCATGAATTTCCTTGGACTTTGGCAGTGATGTTCGGCATTCCAAGGTAAATATTACACATAAATTTATTCTTATACATGTTATGGGATAACTATAGATAGTAGAGAGCATATAAATAATTTGAAATTTCGAGTATTCTGGAGAGTTGCTGATTTTTGACTGTATCAGATATGATACTCCTGGAATTAGAAGCAGTTCTGTTCAGCAAGTATATTTTGCTGTCACAAAACCTTAGGATTAACAGTGGATCTGAATACTACCCTTCAATACTTCAAAAATATTACTGGGTCATATTTTTCCTATAATAATTTCTGTGCCTGGGCATTATAGGGTTAAGCTCACAGAAGGAGAAGCAGCTTGTCATCACGCTTAATTCACAAACCCTCCACTACCCTAACTCCTCTCATTCCTTAATTATTAGTTATTTTCTTTAATATAGATTGGTGGCACTCAGTTATAATGTCTCTGATGTGAGGTCATTGTTGCGATAGGCTCTGGGGGGAAGAGGTTTGCTGCTGCTCCCTGCCTTTGGTTCCCTGCTTTCACAACAGAGCCATTTTGCCAAACTTATTGTAGGCTCATATGCCTTTCAAATATCTCTATTGACAAAGTGGTCCTGTCAGAAGTTCTATTTTCTTTCATTGCAAATCAAGAGGTGCAGCGACTAGTTCCAAAGCATCATATTTCCAGGCGGGCAATCGGAGTCGCATTGTGCTTCCTCCTATTTGTCATAGTCACCACACTCACCAAAGATTCTAATAGTCATAACAAAAGCCTCAAACACATTATCAATGCCTATTTTTCCCAAAGTTAGTAATGCAAAATGACTATTAAATTTAGCCTGGACTTGATATGTGACAAACTGACACAAACTGTCAAAAGGTTGGATTGGAATGTGATTGGAACTATTTCATAGCCTTGCAGTTTTAAAAAATTGTGATTTTTGAAAATCAACCAATCACAATTGAGTATTCTACAGAGCTGTGGTTTAAATGCCATTTCTCTCAGTCCTGTGCTTTGGAAATACAAACTTGCGAAGCGTGAGTGATCACTCCATACCAAACCATATGTACCTGCCTACTTTAGAGTAATGACTCCCACAGTACATTAATCTCTAATCTGCCATTAGGCACGCACCATACTTCACTGATGCTTCACTCCTGTGCCATAAATTGAGAGGCGCCAGACGAGGGACCTTCGAACACTGCGAGCAACTTTTCAATCATCTCTGTTTAAAGCTGCTCGGACTGGCCCCACCAGGAGGGTGTGAGCGGTGCTGTACAACAGTTTGCCAAGGTTTGAGGCTCTCTTTGTCAGCACAGTTAATGCAGCAGGGCAGCAGTTGAGAAGAGTGAGAGGTGGGAATTACATCTTTGTGTAAATTTAAGCTCTCTTGATGGCCTCGAGCCTCCTCATCGTGCAACCTTTTCCCTCAACTTTTTCGCATATCCTTCCAAAAGCAGGATCATTTGCATTCAGTTCATGTTCATGAAACCCATACTCTCTCTCTCTCTCTCTCTCCTGCTGTCTTTATTTCTCTCTCACCCTATCTTTTTCTCTCTCTCACCCTGAACTCATCTTCCTCCTCCATTTTTTTTTATTGTTATGTTTTAGTTTTTACATTTTTTTCAGCAATTTGTCATCACCTGTTCGCCCTTGACCGACATGAGCCTCTAGTGTGCGGGCGGGTGAGGATCGGCTGGGTGTGAACACTGCGCAGAGGATCAGAAAAATAGATAAAAAGGGAGAAGTTTGGGGGTGGAAAAGATGGAGCACACTGCCATGAAACGGATGAGTGGAGCGGAGGGCTGCCTCCCCTGAGTCAGTGTTACACTGTAGACTTTTGGAGCAGACATGACTAATACTGCTTTATTAACATTAAAGCCAATGTATCAAGAGCAGATAAAAGTAGCAAGGGTTTGGGGAGTCTGGCGGAGGTATGAAGCAGTGTGTTCGCCTGCGGGCTTGTGTGTTTTTGTGTGTGTGCGTGCGTGTGTGTACGTGGGCGCACACTCGTGCGCATGGGTGTGAGTGCTAGTGCGTGAATTTGTGTGCCAGTGCATTCAAGTACTTGTACGTGAATGTGTTTCAAATGTATACTTGGGTATATGTAGGCGTCTGTGAATGTGTGCATGTACATATAGGTGCATACATTTGTATGTGCAGGCTCCTGTACATGTATGTGTATTTGTGTGCGCACATGCATTTGTGAATGTCTGTTTTCATTTACAGTGCTTAAGAAATTTATCAGACCACCTGTCATAAAAACAAGAAAACACACATATTTTAGAATTTTTTCCACAAACTTGGTTAACCCCAGAGAACCCACGGGGTCAAATTTGACCTCACCTAATTAGCCCCTACCCTACATTAGCAGATGTCAATTTTTATGCTAAGTTAATATTTTTCTTGAGGAAAAAAGATGTCTTGGGTTCTCCAGGGTTAAAACTGAAACTTATATTGTTATTTCTTTGTCAAATAACAAACTGAAACAACTTAATAGTCCTTATTCACACCACATAAAAACAAAAAAAAATTAAAAAAATTTCTATGGCCTCCTTTGGCCTTGATAACAGCTTGCATTCTTGCATTCAGCCACTGAAACTAATTTTTATGTTCAGGAATGCAAGTAAATAACTGTTATTTGGCATCTTTATCAAAAAATAATAATGTGCTGAACAATTTTTTTCTGCTTTTTTGTAAAGCAGTAAATTTGAAAATTCATGGATAACAACAATAATTATATTTTAGCATTAAAATATCATTTCAAATAAACAGCTTGTGCATACTGGTGGATTATCCACTACAGAAACATTAAATATTATTTTGGTAATTACCAATACTGTTAATTTTGGGGAGCTGAGGCATAAACCGGTCACACTTTATTTGAACTGTTGCTCATAAAGGCTTTATAGAGCATATATAATGCCTTCATGAATGAGACATAATGTCTTCATAAATCATACATAAGCCAACGTTGTGCTTTGTAAAGGGTGAAATAGCACATCCTTCTTCACCATGTGATGCCAGGAGTGATGTAACTGATGATGTCACTTAGCTAGTGGCTAATTGCGATAAAGGGTGACATTGTCAGCTAAATGACATTGTCATTGTCACATCTGGCATCACATGTTGAATAATAATGTGTTATTTCACCCTTTACAAAGCATGACATTCGCTTATGAATGATTTATGAAGACATTATGTCTCATTTATGAAGGCATTATACACGCTGTATGAAGCCTTTATGAGCAACACTTCAAATAAAGTGTGACCCATAAACCTTACATTGCGTGGTGGTCTAATAAATTACTGTTAAGCACTGTACATGGGCTTACACGCATATGAGCGTATACACACATGCACATATCGGTGTGTACATGTGTACGTTGTGTGAGTATGAGTGAGTGTGATGGTTGGGCATCGCACTTGGTCATGACTTGTTTATGGCGCTACAATTTTTGGGGAGTTTCTCGCATGAGTTGCTTTCTATTTGCTCCCTTTCCTCTCTAGCACACAGAGTTTGTGTTCCCCCTCCATGCCTTCTACAAACTCATTTACTGTCTGTGTGCAAAATGTCCTTTGTTTTTGTAATAATGTGATGCTAATATGGAAATAATTCTTCGGGCACAGTTCCACGTCAACAGACTGGACTCCTCCAAAGCGTGATGCATGTGTACATATTTTGCATACATAATGCAAAGTCAGTGTAATTTATTATTAAACAATGGAGAGTTAATCATCCTCTAGCATTTCTTTTCTGTGTAGCCAGTGTAGCTGGCTAATGATTTAAAAGGCATTGCTGTGACATTGTTGATATGCACATGTATAAAACCCATGTTCATAAAGTAACAGCTTACCTGTATTATTTCCAATCACCAGGATTTCGTAAGGAGTGCTTTTTTTCAGAAGTTGCAACCTTCCAGATCTGAGGTTGATTCTGGATAGTCAGTGAGTCGTTTATGCGGCCTCAGTGAGCATTTTTTAGGATCTCAGGGAATGGCTGCTGTGTCATACTGGAAATAAAAAACCATAATATAAATTTTAAATAAATAATAATAGTAAATTTAAAAAATGAGCAAACAAATCCCATTAAATGTAAAGCTCAAAGTGCTGGGTGCCAGACATGACCACAGAAATATAAAGTATGACACTGTAGAGAAACATACGGTCGGGGTAAAGAAGAAATGAAGCCTTTTTGCGACATTGCACAACAGAGAGTAACACATTTTTGTTAAAATTGATGTTGAATTCAAAGAGCAGTATATAGACAGTACCGTTTGTCCATACTTCTGCCGATATGTCTTTACTGGATATACATGGCGTGTTTATTATCATATAAAACAAAAATAATGGCAAAAATCAAACCTGCAATGTCACAAAAAGGCTTCATTTTTTATTTTTTTTTACCCCGGCTATATCTGAAACCACTTATGATGATTCCAAGTGTCCTTATTGATAGGAGCTGTTAAAATTTTTTTTTTTTAAATCCTCCATGCAATCCTCCATGACAGTGAGGTTCAGTGTGTTGTTTTGGGGCCAAGACCTCCGGTGGTGCCCCTGAGAGAAGCACTTGGGTCTTATCATCTCCTACAAGCTGCGGGGACTGCTTCTCCATGAGAATAATAGGCAAAATCAAATTGATCAGATTAAGTGGGGCGGTTATCAAACATGCTCAGCAACTGGCTTTGATGTTTGTAAGTGAAAAGCCTGTTTGCTTTATGGTCAGTATTTAGTATTATAATTATCTGTGGCATACAAATTAAGGGTGCACTATGCTCAGAATAATAATTTTGAGTAGTGTTTAATCCAAGGACAAGACCCCAAAAATATAAACATAAAAATAAAAAAGTGATTTGCTTTTTATTCCATTACCTGAGGTTCTTTGTGCCAAGATGTACAATAAGTGCTTGGATGGAAATAAGTCACGGTCATTTAAGAGCACCCTCCATTAGAGCTCCACTCCACTGGCTTATAACTCCCCTCCATCTTTCTGCAGAAATGTCTATGTCCTGCCAGCACATTACAGTGAAAGTAATTGCAGGTGACACTTTTTAAATGCACAAAAAAAAAAAAAAGAAAAACTCCACTGGGAAGCATAACACGTAACACCACAGTTGTTTGTGAGGACATGGGTGAACGGCAGGAGGGGCTCAGCGTGCACTCGTTCCCCTTTGTGAAAACCTGACCCTGTTTTCCTGCTTTTCTCCCTGGTGTGTGCCAGCAATGGGCTGGAAATTGGTCGGGTATTGGGACCTGAAGTTGTAGGCCTGTGAGATTAAACATGACCCCAGTTCACCCCATGGTCTGTACTTTTTCCCTCGTCCTCTCCGGGGTTGTAATTGAATGGCCCCGTTCCTTTCTTTCGCTCTTCGTTTCTCTGCTGCCTCATTCCCCGGGAGAGAACTCTGTCAGCGCCATGTTCCTTTCGGAGTATTGTATCCTGCTGTGTCATTGTCACACTGCAGTTTTTTAACTTTTGGTTATAAAGCTTTGGATGTAAATGTTTTTGGTAGAACTGGAAAGGTGTTTTCTTTTGAAAAAGGAAGCAAAAAAATGGCAAATTCGACACCTGTCATTTACAAGGTCCTTTGAGTCCTCGAACACTATTAATGCCAACATAGTATTAGTGTATTGATATGCCTGGGCCCCACCCAATAATTTTCCCCAATGCACCACCCAATTCTTAAAAGAAGTTTGCCAAAGGTCAAAATAAAGAATCAATTACATCAACAAATATATGGAAAATCTAATCTTGAATTTGGTGGGGTTTTCTTTTTTTTTTTTTGCTCTGGTGTATGGTTAGTTTACCTTGGCTTTGCAAACTGTAACCCTTTGAAAAGTACTGTCTTTAAGTCATTTTTAATTCAAAAGGCATTTCACTTTGTGAATCAGATGGGAACAGTGACCTCTGCCTTCCCAACTGTGCCAGCTTGTCAGAATGGGTGGGCTAAAGATGTCAAATGTGACAGCAGTTAGAAGGCGGGACTGATGCTAAAATCTGTTGCCTTCTGCGATCATGTTCCCCTCTTAGAGAAAACCCTCTTAGAGACCAGGAGCATATTTGTTTTTCGCGAGTGGGACGTTGTTGGAGGTGGAGTGTTAGATATGATCCACAGCAACAGATTCCCTAAGCACACCTATTTATGTACACCTGCAGACCTTCCGCAGGAACACTGCCCTCCTAGAACCTATGCAGTAAACTGTCCATACAGCACTGGATAAAATACCATTCTTTGTTGCATTTTTGAAACATGAAACCAGTAGTTAAGGTTTCTGTTATCTAATAACAAACTGTTCTTTATAACGAACATCATTAAATGGGTTTGTAAACTGCTAAGTAATGAATCTGAAAGTTAATCTGAAACTATTTTTTGTACTTTGCATCACTAAATCATGTAAACAACAGCATAAGTTATGCTTTTGTCATATTGAAATAAATAAATAGTATCATATATTTCTGTAGTGTATGAATTATTTGACAACAAATGTATCAGTAACATTTAGCAATAAATAACTCTCTAGCATTTTGAGTAACATAAACATTAGAAATCCCCCCTTTTTAAAAAAGAAAATTAAGATATTCGGTATCTTCCATCCCACCAGAATCTGAAATACTACGTACAACCATGCTCACAAGTGACTCATACTGATTCTAAATCACTTCAAGGTGTGGAAAAAGAATAGCTCACGCCTTTTCGCCTGTGATTTGCCGTGCAATGTGGAGTGTTGGAACTGTCCTAAACAATTTGGAATCCATTCATCTTCCTCTAGCCTACTGCCAATATCTGTTCCTCAGTCCATGAGAGTGTTTTTGTGAATAGAGTGATGTTTTCATATAAGCAGAATAGCACATGGGACTTAGAATACAAATTCATGTGACACTTCTGCTGCCAATTTCTTCCCATCATTTATGCATCAGCTGAGCAAATTACTCAATCATGGGTCTTTGGACTCATGTTACACCTGGAAAGACACTAAAAAAATGCACACAGTTGCACTGAACAATATGTTTTATTTTGTTTGTGAATTCACATCCCCAGCTCACCAAAACAAATTATGACAAAATGCACAATGAAATTTACAGAATGTTAGATTTTTTTTTTTTTTGCCCTGTCAGTAAGGATCCATTTGACTGTCCATTATGCATCAGGGGGTTTTCTAACGTGAGTATAATGCTTGCGCTGGTCATAACGGCATTATATTATCATGAGTCTCTTTCTTTTGGTTTCTTTATCTTTTTAAAAAAAAATTTAGATAAGATATTAGTTATGATGGTAAAGTCTAATTAATTATGAATCCCCAAACCAGAAAAAGTTTGGACGGTATGTTAAAGCTATTCTTACCTTTTTGGAATTTTTACACTTTTTTTTTGTTTTTTTTTTTGTTATTTTTTCTTTTTAAAAATTTGGCATCTCCAATCCCACCCAAATCTGGAATGCCCAATTGGTGAACTATGTACAAAGCTTGCTTGTATGCGACCCCTTGCTGCCAACTCAGGATAGTGAAGACAGTTCACGACTCACCTCCGATGCACGTGCCCGTCAGCCACTGATTCTTATACACTCTTTGGTTGAATCCTCGTAAGTTCAGATACCCGGACATGAACAAACCCAGAGTCTTCCTGACGAGCGCCCGTCTGGCCAGCAGGAGGCGCTGGAGCAACGAACAAAGCTACTATTACATCCCCAAATCCGGCAGTCCCTTCCTAATTTGGAACCCTGTAGCGTGATGGCCAATTTTGCGCTACTCTGAAAAAGCTGCCAACCCCTGCCAGTGGGTACGCCGGGGCTCGAACCCGCGACATGATAGCCACCTCTGCACTGCAGCGCAGTGCCTTAACAGGGTGAGCTATTTGGCAGCTCCTACACTTTTCTTTTGTAATCTTAAAATGCTCCTAATAAGCGCGTGGCACTCTAAAATGTAAAAGAAATCCACTAGGTTTTGAAACTCATTGACATTCAATTCTCATACATTTCTGATAAAGGTCTGACCAATCATTTTCTTCGGTCCAAATAAAATTATTTCCCGAGCTTCCTGTCTGTCATCCGTTGCTGTGCCCCTTCCAGTTGCCTACTGCTGTCACTGCTTGCGAGTTGCACACCTCTTTGGCAGAGCAGCAGAGCAGAAGAGACAAAGCAGGTAGCTACTCAAGGAAGTTAGCCTGCAAACAAAGGAGCTGCAACTGCTCTTGATTTAATGACAAACATTACCGGGACAATTCTGGTAAGGTAAGACTTTATGACAGCAGTTTTGCTAGAAAATATGAATGAATTCTGCTGAAACACGAAGCATCTGACTGAGAACAAACAGGCGCTGAAATGCTATAATTATTAACATTAATGGTAGTTCGTCAGACGTTATGTGGGCATTTTATTTTATACCACGTATAGAACTGAATACTATGTAATTACTGTTGCTTAGTTTTCACTAACAGGTGCCTCTGAATCTGACTCCATTGATTCAAGATTCTTTCACTCCGGACGTGAAACAATTTTTTGTACGACAGATTACATTTAAAATCAATGCAAAGACGCGAATACGCACGAGATGCGAAAAGTTCGTGCGAAAAGTTCCTTTCGCATCCGGTGTGAAAGCAGCTTCATTCGCGCTGCTCACTGTCTCACAGCAGGCATCAGGGGAGGAGGGGAGCCTCAGAGGTCAGCCAGGCGGAGGAGGGTGGGACTTTGGAGGGAGGCAGAGTTGTTCATGTTCAAATTTCTACTAACTGCTGTGCCGCATGCCAGAATGGTAAGAACTGCTTTAACTTATTGGGGACCAATTATATAATATTACTGAGTGTCCAAAAGGAAAATTTCTTAACTTTTCGGCCAACAAAACATTAAATTCCATGATTGCTGGGAAATTACTTTCTTACCATTCCAAGCCTTCTGTAAAACAGGCTGTTCTAAGTGGGCATCCCCTCCATGAAATGCGCTCTGTTTTAATTGGCTAGCAAACAATGGCTAGCAAGCCACCGGGTCAGCGGAGAGCGACAATGTCAAATTCCCTGGCTACTGGCAAGTCTCTAAATACAGATGACTGAATGGAAAGGTAATGTCTGCTGGTTATGCAAACATGGACATTACACCCACAAAAAAGTACAATATGCAGTCACAAAAGAAATGAAACTGCACTTGTAATTCAGTCCCTATCATTCTGAATGATCTGTGGCCAGCATCTGTATGGTAGCAATCATTTGGTAACATTCAACTACTGAGCGACTCTATTAAAAATGGATTGAATTTCATTAAGAATGGCCACCTTTTCAGTCTGTTCCTATTGACGTGCTGCTTACATTGCCTTTGGCCTGGACTAGCTGCTGTTCTTAGATTCACAGTGAATTTAGTAGCTAGCTTGCTTGCTTGCTCATAAACCCCAATGATTACATGAAGGTAATACATCCATACTGTTGGGAAACAGGATTTTCAGGTGTTGGCAATACGGGGAGCCAGACGATTTGATCAATGGGTCATGAATGTGTATTAGGTGATAAAGAGAAGCCGTCAGGTCCGGCAGGACATATCGCCTATTTGCGACTTCCAGCTTGAATCTCCGTTTGTCTTCAGTTCCGACAGGACAATAGGCACTAGCACCCCTTAGTTGGAGGTTCCGTATGCCCACATATGGAGCTCATCTTCCGAGGGTTGGGAATCTATTGAACCAATTAAGTTGGGTGGTTTAGGAGAGGCCCAATTGTAGAGTATTGCTTTTCATCAATGTGTAAACCCTGGAACCAATCAGCAACAACTTCTGATTACATTAAAGAAATCATATGCAAATGTCTGTACTTTAACATGTATAAAGTTTCTTACAAAATGAAGGAATTTTAGAACTTTGCATCACGCTGTTGTTCTCACGGCCGGCTGTGTAATAAAATCTTTCCTGCTTTTGCCACGAACAATCGGACTCTGCTTCTTCATCGGGACAACGTTCTTGGTTTTTTATTAATTTACCAACAATACTAACTGAGTACTTTTTAGAGTGGCACTAGAGTGGCTAACTGACTTGCTAGCTACATCAACAACCAAGCCATAAAAATTGAACTAAGAGTACTCTTTGAAGTAAGTTTAAATATTAACAAAAATGGAAAACACTTACTTAGTTAGCTACCTTGAGACTCTCCTTGAAAATAAATTGAAGCCACTGTTTCTATCTTCCGAATAGCATAACAGGTCCCCTTTAATATGAATTTTGTTGCTAGTCCTGCATTATACGGATCCAGGGAAGTAATATAAACTCGTCAGACAAAAAACAGATATCACTCAAATATAGGCTTTTGCCAATTTATGCTTGGATGTGGCCATAAAAAAATAAGGCATGCATGAAGATATTCAGATGGTGGGTGGAACATTTCTCACGAGCATACATACACTGCCAGGCAAAAAAAAAAAAAAATCACCTCCTGGATTTAACTAGCCAAATAATTAAGAGCCTTCCATTGGATAATTACTGCAGGGATTAATGTTTCAGCTGCTAAGAAGTTTTTTAACCTGAACTGATGAAGAGAGTTGCTTCTCATTTTTTGAATGACCATGTCCGAACACATATCCTGTGGTATTGGAAAAGATGTCATTCTGTTTCAGAAAGGTGAATTTATTGGCCTGCATCAAGCAAAGAAATAACTGAGTAGATTGCTGAAACAAGTAAAATTGGGTTAAGAGCAGTCCAACTCATTAATAAGACCTGGAACGATCGTAGTGAACAATCATCCTGAGGAAAAAATGTGGTTGGAATCATTTTATTTCCAGCTGCTGTAGGAGTTTAAGCGCCCCTAAACACACAAGTAGCTAACAATCCAAGCCCTATTTTTCCACCGTGGCTCTCAGTTTTTGTCGCAGAGTTTTGTCCACACAGTTTTTGACTTATATTTGATAGACGGTTGTCAATTAAAAATAGGGGGTCTTGCATGCCTTTTTTAATGCAGGGATACTCACTCTTTTCCAGAATGAACTAGTGTGGATGCAAGCTTTCATTCTAACCAACCATTCTCACATCTGATTCTACTCATCAACCTTCAAAGCTTTTGCCATAGACCTTTGATTAGTAGAATAAGGTGTGACACTGCATGGTTTTTATGGGAGAAATGTGAAAAGTTTTACAAGAGCAAACTGAAGAAAAAATAAGAGAGATGATATGAAACATATGGTTTCATAGGTCACCTAGATGCCATGAAAACACATCCCACTCAAACTAAGGACCAGTATTGTCTCTCGACACCTGCCAGCACTTCTCATGCCCTCAAGTGTTTGAGCCATTGATAAGGAGTGAGATGAGGGGAGGACAAAGAGAGCATGTGTGAGCGATAAGCACTGAATCAGCCTTTAAGAGGCCCAGGAACTTTGCTCCGTTATTTGAAGGGAGGAATTTTTCTGCTCAGAATTGAGCAAAGTTTCACTTCAGCTCAGCTTGAGAACTTAATAAACGCAAAGCTGGTGGAACAGTGAACATGTATCATTTTGGCCCACAGCCTTGTCTGCTTTTGTTTTTGAAATGATCAATCTGCAGGAATAGAGAAACAGATTTTTTTCATGTTAGGTATGTGTGTGTTTTTTTTTTTTTTTTCCCATGTTTGTTGAGTGTTCATTTGATGACTTTTGATTAACTAAACTTTTGTTTTAGAAAAGGATGAAGCAATATGCAATTGAAGCAATGCTACGTGGTTTTTGTTTTTATATATGCTCCTGTTATTTTGTAAGACCACACCTCCAGCTTTCAAACTAACCGGTCTATTAAAACCTGGACCACATACTCAGCCCTGCAATCATTGTCTGCAGCTGTTCATTTCCACTGTGTGGTAATGTTGGGCTATTTAGGACCAAGCTTTGCACTTATTCTTTGCGAAGTCTTGTCAGCCACATGCCTGTGTTGTATTTCTACTTGTATAGACTTATTCTCCGCATATCGTGTTGTACATTCTAACTCTTGAATATGGCGCTGTTTATTGTTGATATGAGCACTTTAACTATGTAATTAGGAACCTCATTTCCTATTTTCGTAATACATTGTTATTGTAGCTTAAGCCAAGTATTTTTATGAGAGTAAGTCTGTTGCCTAGTCGCCCATCAGGCTGGTGTTTAACCCTGGTTTACGTGGCATGAAGTGACTTGGAATATTACTACTCTCCCTGGATGGGATGCTAGTCCATCGCAGATACTCCCCCAGCTCTGGGTCAAGTTTCCCTGACAATTTTCTGGTACCCATTTGTACACCTGGGTGGAGTGGGGCACAGTTGGCAGGAAGTGCTTTGCTCAAGAACACACCGCAAAAGCTGTGGCAAGGACTCAGGACCTCTTGATCCCAACACAGGTGGCAAGCACCTCCGCTCCGGACCTGCCCCGGCTCTGTGCCGACTCCAGCTGATCCGACTCAAAGCCGGGGCAGATCCGGAGCGGAGGAGCTTGCTGTCTGGGAAGTCAAACCTACTTAACCACTGCGCTACCGCGTCTCCCAGTGTTTTTATTACTTATAGCATTATTCTGGAACCTCGTTTCCAATTTGTTTTGGATTGCTTCATATTTGCCTTCTTGCTGCGCAGAAAGCATAATTAATACAACCAAGTCCATCCTTGCACCTGAGTCCAGTCCTCAACTTCCTGTCTTCCATGCACATCTCTAGTGTGCAAAGCACAACCCTTACATGTTTCCGCTGGTAACACCTGATTCCTATCCATGCTATCAGACTTCCTCTGGACTTGACCTCCCAGTCCCTCCAGTACTTGAGCTTCTTATTTGTTGAATCCTTCATGCCTGTTTTTAGTGCTCTGTATTGAATGAAGTTAAACGTAGAAGAGAATCCCTGCTATGGCAAACTACACTATGCAAATACACCTATATATTTACATTATTGCACAGTTCAGCACTTCTCAACTGTCTTACTCCAAGACATTAATAAGTTTACTATCATTTAATGAGAGTATAAAGCTACAAACATTCATCCTCTTACATGGTCTTTCCCCCTCTTCTTGCTGGCTCTCTCAACATTTTTATTGAAATATTCAATTTAGCTTTCCCAATCGTAGCCAAAATCAGCACCCACATCTTACATATGGATGTCTCAGATGAGTTTTTTTTTCTGCATTTTCTGCAATGTGATTCTCTCATATTTAAGTCCAGCCACGACAGTAACAATAAATATCTAACAATAAATACATTTTATACTTCTTACCAGAGATAATGAAAAAAAAATATTTGTATTGCACCTTCTTGCGTGTATGTGCTATTCTATGTTTTTTCATAGTTGGCTAGCCTCCAAAAACTAGCTAAAACGTATGCATTTGTGTTTGGGGTCTATGCAAATTATCTTAAGGGTCAGAATAAATGAGTGACCGGGATTTTAGTACCTTTTTATTGCATAATAAATTACAAATATTGATATTTTGGAGAAATAAATCAATTGTCAGGTTATGTTCTTTACTTAAACACCACAAAGCAACTTTATAGAAACTATGCTACAAAACTGTGAAGCCACACTGCATTGTTAGCGTGCTTAATCTGTGTTTTTTTTTTTTTTTCATCAATGAAATTTAGAGAACTGTACCTCCTCATGGTATTGAGTCATGTTTTCAGTGACATTGTTAATAATAGTTCCTATTGGCTCATTTACTGGAGACAGGATTTATTTGTTCCACAACTTTCCTGAACCAAGACCTGGTTTTGTAACAAGTTTTTATAAAAACATGATCAAATGTGAGCTGCAAACAAATTTTAGAAGACCTGCTGCGAGTATTACTTTACATGGACCGCACTATTTACACAATTAATTCAGATTGATCAACTTGGTGAAAAAGCCATTCAGCCTACTTTCTAACATGGATGTTTTTTTGATTTTTGAGCAACTGCACTTTTAGATATCACAATCTCTGACAGTATTTTTTGAAATTAAAGGCCACAGAGTGGTACAATGAACAATATCTCATAGTAGGATATCACACTGAAAGGATAAACCCTTTTAATTTTCAATATTTCTGAATATATTCACAGAGTAATAGTAATGAAGGCAAGGTCAGGTTTGTATGCTTAGAGTATATATAAAGGGCCTAAGAAAAAAGCTTTATTTTGATTGGAAAAAAAGCATGTAATTTCATGTAGTCCAACTAAAAATATGTGCATGTAACTCTTTTTCGTTATGTGGCAGCTAATGAATGCATATAATCCTGCATGGTTTCAGCCCCTTTTGAATGAATTCTGGGTCGTTTTTCTATTATTTTTTCTATCTATCTTTCTGCAGTACACTACAAAGCAACAAAACAGTGGCGGTTCTAGAACCGGGAATTGGGGGAGTGAGACACGTCCCTTTATGACAATTAGTCCTGGCTAGTTCTCAATCATTTTCCTTTACTGATATCTTTTCCAATTATCGTTTTCGGCAACTGAAGACACTGTTTCTCTTCATATGCGATCGAACAGCGATGAAATCATGGGCGTAATTCTGTATGAAATATCCAATGAAATATCGCCTTTCACTCTCAGTATTTTTTGGGTTGATTTAAAAAAAAAAAGTGGCACTCGGCAGTGAAATAGACAGCCTGCTGCTCAAGCTATTTGCGTGAGAGATGACAGGTATGCACATTTGAATAACGTTGATGTAAATACAGCAAATACGCGTTCAGATGAAAGATTGTCTTCTTACGTAATCGTGGAGAACAAGCAGCACCTGTTAACTGTGGAGAGCTCTCGGAGCGAACTTTTGTTAATCATGAAAATGACTGAGAACAGGTCAGGACTAATAACTGTTTTAAACAGGTATTTTGTCACAATTCTCAGTTCTGGTTCTGCGACTGTACTGAATTTAGCCCATGATATCATCGCTGTTCCATCGCATATGGAGAGAACCCGTGTCTTCAGTTGCGAATTACGATAATTGGAAAACGCGTCAGTAAAGTAAAATAATTCAGAACTAGCCAGGACTAATTGTCATAAAGGGACATGTCTACTCCCCCTCAATTCCCGGTTCTAGAACCGCCACTGCAACATAAGCATACATTTATGTAAAATAAAATCATTACATGTTGCAAACTGTCTGTCTATTAACCTCTTCCATCCAAGGAGCAAATAGGTGGAATTCTGTCTGTTTTGACAACTGTTACAAAAAGGACTGTGTCGGAAGATCTATAAATGTCAGTAATATAGCTCTTACTTTTTTTTTTTTGAACTAGAGAATTTTTGTGACTAAACAGTCATTTCTTTGCTTTAGTCCAGTTTAAAGATAAAAAAGAGCCCGTTGTGGCTGTTTTTTAATCTAATATTTTAGAAAGCCCAGCATCTCAAGCACTACAAAGGCCTGGAGTGTTCAATGGTTCAATGCTTTTTACAACTCTTTTTCCAATAGACTCCCTCTACATATATGTGTCATATGCAGTCTTTATGGGGAAAAGAGTTAAAGTTAGGAAAGTACACCTATTTTATAAATGTTAGTTTTAACTGAGGTTCAGTATCTGATATTTGGTTTCAACAATGTATTTCAACAAATTAAAAATAAATAAATAATAATAATGAATAGAAATGGCTCCTTGCAGTCAAGTTGTAGAATTTTTCCCTGATGTGATACAGGAGTTATGAATGAAATGATACTTCTTCTAGGTCCCTGAATATGCTGGGTATTTGTATAAAAAGTAGTTTCAATATCTGTGACTTACTAGATTGAAAAAAGAGATTTTCTTTTTTAGATGAGACCTTTTTTGGTTTGTTTACCAAAGTGTCTTTAAAATGAATGTTAATTCCTATTTGGAAAACATGCTGTATTTCTGTGCTCCAGTGAAGCGATAGTATGAAAGATAATAACTTTGCAGATTGCTAAAAAAAAAACCAATGGTTAATATTCACATCATTTTTAAATGTCCTAGTTATATCCAATACTGTGCTGGATTCCAAATAACCCTTTTGCTAATATGTAATCAATTAGACAAAATGTGTTATTATCGTAAAATAAATAGTGAAATAACTTACATTTCAAACAGGAAATGGGTAACCTTATCCGGCATGTTTCAGCAAAGACAAGATTGCCTCTCATCATGTTCTATAGAGGATTACCCAACGCATTCAACAAATGACAGTGAAGCAAGGAATATAATATAATGTAGTTAATTCAAAAACAAAGACAAATATAGAAGGCTGAGAAAACAGAAAAAAACCTTGAAATAAGGACGCAACTGCATATAAAAACAATACATTTTGAAGTCCAGTCTTTATGCACTGTCATAACTAGGAACAGGATACATTTACTGTGTCATTATTACTGCAACGACTGCAGGGAATTAAGGTGTTTTCTTTTTCTTTTGATGTTCGGAGAAAAGTAAAAATGTTTTAAAAAAGGTTAAAAGTGGAGAAATAAAGTTTTAAATTAAATCTAGCTCCATGCTGGTACTCCCAAAATGATGGCTAGCACATGTTGGCATTGCTTAAATAGCGATAGTGTAATTATGTTTTATTTTGAGGGTAAATAAGCATCAGAACCATACATTATTTGCATTGTTTTATTCGAAAGGTATAAAACACATCAGGCACTCATTTGCAATTCCCTTTTAACCTTAAATAGGTTATGCGTTAACTCAACAACTTTATCATTTTTTTGATCAAATAGGTATTTCAAAATATGATATCTGGAATATGTTCAGATGGAATTGGTGCTGGTGCATGTTTACCCTTGTGTAACATCACCTCTGTTTTTAACTCTCTGTTATTTTAGAACTGAGGAAACTAATAATTGGAGCTTCAAAAATGTAATTTGTCTCTATTCTTGCCCAATAAAAGAAATAATCCAGGGTTTCCACAGTTGTAGTTTGCGTTTTTGGTATCTAACATTGAGAGTCACATCTTGGCTGCAGGTAAGCCAGTCCAGTACCCACTCTCTGCGACTACAAAGCCATGCTGCAGTACTTCTTTAGGGAAGCCCTGCTCATTCCAGCATAAAGACAGATGGCATTTATGCTGCAGTATATGTTCTTCCAAAATGTGCAAGTAGTCTTCTGCAACAGTTGTACCTTCTCAGATGTGCGATTTGCCCACATTTAAGATGTTGGCTTTTGAACATGTATGTCACTGATAACAGTTGGGATGATCCTTCTCTCATTAGGCTTTGAAAACACAATGTTTATTGTTTCCAAAAACAATCTGAAAGATGGACTCATCAGACCACCATGCTCCTTTTTATTTTGGATGATTTCATTTCAGATGGGCTCCAGCCCAAAGAAATTGGCTGTTCCTCTAGACAGAGTGGATATATAACTTCTTCTTTGCATATTAGTCTTAACTGTTATTCAGTGATGCTAGATTAAACTGTGTTCACTGACACATGTCTCCTGAGGTATTTACAAGCCCATGAGGCCATGCCCATTTCAGAGACACGTTGGTTTAAAATACATTACCATCTGAGGGCTCAAAAGCCCAATATTGGTATTTAGCCTTGTTTTTACAAACAAAGATCACTTTGGTTTCTTCGGAATCTCAGAACCTTTTCACTATATTATGGACTGTTGATGGTAAAATCCCTAAATTCTGCGCAATAGCACATTGAAGAATGCTGTTCTTAAAATGTTTACCTACATCTACATGGACAGATAGTCAAAGTGGCAAACCTGAAACCATTTTGCTGGTAACTGATGATGGCTTTAGTATCTCCTCATTTGTACCTATTCATGATTGAATCACCTGATACTGTTCACCTATTCACCCATGGAATGTTCTCAATGGGTGTTCTCACTAGATGGCAGTATTGAAATTTTTTGTCAAAGCCCAGTCTGGAGCTAGGTTTTTGGGCATGTCCTGGGCATGCCTCAGAGGGGATAGTCCCAGAGAATTGAAAAAAAGTCTGGAAGGTGGGAGGGGGCTGGAAAAGAGTATATAAGGAGAAAAATTGAGAGAGAAGAGTAGTAGGAGAAATTTTGGAAGGATACATTTCACCAGACCTGTCACTCTTTTCAAGACCTGTGAAGCTTTTTGTGGATTTTTGCCTGTGTTCCTGTGTTGGAGCATTTTCCTGTCTCAGAACATCGCAACCTAGCAACCCCATCTCAATTACCAAAGGAACTGTAACTATATCATTTTTTTTAATGTCAAACCTGGTCAGAGTTTGTTTAATTAGATCTGTTTAAGTTTTACAATTTTATCTGTCATCCCTTTCTGTCCGAGATTTCATAACAAATTGGGGCCATAACATTATCCTTTATATTGAAGTCATTTTGTCCATTATATTGATGACCAACTTACTGTTTTTAATAAGATCTTTGGAGTTTTGAAAGCCTTTTGTAATATTTCATCATTTTTATCACAATGGCACGAATGCCCTGTGGGTGGCGCTGTTGCCCTGTTTCCTAACAGCAAAAAGGTTGTGGGTTTAGGGTCTAGCTGTCGACCCTCTCTGTGTGCAGTTGGCATATGCATTCTCTCCACGTGCGAGCATGTCTTCTTCTGGCATTCCTGTTACTTTCCTCAGTCCAGCTCATAAGAGTGTGCATGAAAGTTTTTGTGCATTACTTTGAGAAGCGTGAAGAGCGGTTCAATGTAACAGTAGAAAAACTGCTATTAAATCTGAGATAAGTACCTGGTTTGTTTTACTGTACATGGTTTATTGCAAGTTTTTGGGGTTTTTTTTTTATAATTACTGTAACAGCAAAAATGCTGCTTTTGTCAAATTCTATTTGATCTTTGGTGAATCGCTTCTGTCCTTTTATTTAGATTTTTACCCAATTTTCAGAGTTATTCAAGCAGAATTTTGAGAAATTCCCTTTACCAATAAATTTCCTGCTCCTGGTTCAATGAACTTATCTTATTTTAAGTAAAGTTATTTTACATGTGGATGGGCCCATTTAGATATTCATCAGACTTCCCTTGAGCAACATTTGCCTCCTCTGCTTTCGTCTTTTTAAATTGTTAATGTGATCTTGGCTGTGTTTTCTAGCCAGGTTTAAATGTTATTGTCGGCGCTGTGCAAGTTCAATAAGTTGAGAGAGCGAATGAGTTGCGAGAGAACATCAGTTATTTCCTGTTCCTCTCTATCCTCCTTACCAAGTCAGACATGAAAAGCTTTCCATGAAAGCTAGCAAATGACGGTTTTAATGCTACCCACTGGTCATGTTTTAACAGTGTACAATAAAAACAACTCTTTTCTTCACTGTTCTGTTTTCCTTCAGCTGTGGCCAAAATGACAAATGTTCAAACTTAATTGTTGACATTTTGTCTCTCTAACAGCTGTTTACTGAGCATACTAAAAATGCTTTTTCCATCTTGCACTGGCATAGCTCCTCTGATCAAAATATTAAATAGGTAATATCATTATGCTAGTCTCGCTGAAGCGCTGTTGCGGGACAATGTAAGGCAAAGACATTGAACCCTAAGGGCAGGAAAGTACATCACTTTGATTGAAAATCACCAAAATAAATAGACTTAAAATACAAATGTAAAATCAGTTGGAACAGTACTGATTTTACTGTGATGATGAACAGCAAAAGACAGCTTGTTTTTCATTGAACGGATGTGCACTGTTTGATTGGGCGCATTTCTGATGTGAAATCAGAAGGTGATTGTTTCGTGAGGAAGCGCTTAAATGAAAAGCATGCACTCCTGAGAGGAACTTTGCTAATAAAGTGTCTCTTCCATCGTCTGTTTAAGCAAAAGAAGGAGAGCTGAAACAATTTTTAATCTTCTACTACTTACAGTGTGTTGAACAATATATGACTGAGATCACTGGAGGACGCTCAGCTCTTACTTTCATGAGAACTATAAATAAAGTTTCAGGAAAGGTTTTGACATATTACTTCAAAAGTATTATTAAAGGTATGCTGGCGTTTTATTTTCTGTCTGGTTATATCAGCCTCAAAGTCAAAAAGTGTGGCTTAATCATTGAGGGGTTCTTAATCAAGCAAAATCAGTGGAGTGCGACAGCCACAGTGAACTGCTCTGTGCCATCTGGGAAATCCTTTCATGTTATGCAATATCCAATCATCCTTTCTGACTGTGTTTTATAGATGTATATTTTAACAGAAAATCATTCCAAAGCAAAGAGGGGCAAGTGGTTTTAGTCAAGTCCATAAGTATGAGAACAATTACACAATTTTCATAATTTTGGCCGTTCGCCACCAGTGGAGTTGAAATGATACAATCAAGATGTGCTTGAAGTGTTGACTTTCAGCTAAATAAAGCTTTTTTTCGGGAATATTCTGTTGGCAGTACAGAAATTATTAACATTTTATTCATACCCCCAAGTTGACTTGACAGTTATAGAACCCCCCACTTGTTTGGCATTAAAAAAACTGTCTTGGGCTACTTTTGCTGTATGGTTTGGGTCATTGTTCATTTGAAGTGAAGTCCTGACTTCATTATTGACTGCCATTCATGTATGTTTAACTCCTGAGGGTGTTCTTTATCTGGCCAACTGTTTTAATGGGGATTTTCTTCGCCTTTTCTGTCATCCACCATGGTGGTAATCAGTGGTGTTTCCGAGCCTTTTGCTGCCCCAGAGATCAACAGTGCATTCTTTCCATTTAAGAATGCACTGAATTGTTTATTTGACCTCAAATAATCTTTTTGCTGTCTCTCTGATGGCTGTGTTTAGACTTTGTCGACCAAATAATTTTCATGAACTATAATCACATCAAACCATGTTTTACTGCATTGGAGATGGTGCAAAATATAGCAAAGGCTGCAAACTGAATTTTTTGTAAAAGTAAAAATCTTGGTTGCGTGCAGTAAGTTTTAAGATGCAAATATGACTTTGAACCGTGTCTAATAGGCAGTATTATTTTTTATCGTTCATCCAAGAGAAATTACAGCGATAATCAGGAGGTTATAAACTCTTGAGTTTAGATCCAGCATAAGTAACTCTTGCTGTTTTTTGTTGTGTTGGTTGTGGGAGAAATGGGGCCAGACCAACTTAGACAAAATCGTAATGGCCCAATAACTGGGTCTTATCTCAAAAATGGTGAGGCTTGTGACTTGCTCCCAATCAACTGGAGTGTGTACTGACAAATGGTCATCTAAGGACTGACAAACCACAGACGAGCAACAGGGTGTTGAGTACCCCGGGCTCATTAATGTGGGAAGTCAACAAAGGATACCCCATCCCGTTTGTATCATCAGAGGGGCTACTGCGGGACAAGCAGGCATGTAAAGTCCGGGTTCAGAAAGTAAAAATCCTCCCCAGAACTTTATTCCAATCACCTGCATTTACTTTGGACAGGAGCCAATATGAGTGATCAGCTCATTCTGTGGGAAGGAGAAAAACTTGTCAGGACTTTTCCTCTCTGACTCCTGGATTTTACACCTCTGGGCACAAGTCACAGAAATTTTTAATGATAGTCAAGGGAAAAATGCAAAACTTTCAAAAGTGCACTGCACCCTGCTGCATTAATTGGTTTGTCGTTTGTAAACCAGTCGGAGTGCCACTTCTTGCCTCTGTCCAATGTCAAGGGAGCCAACTATGGGCTAGCAAACTGTGGACGTTTATAAAAACAGAATGTTTCTGGGTCCTGTGAGGACCGTTTCTCTATGCCATCTCGAACATTGGCCAAGTACGTGTGTATTGTTTACTTTGAGAAAAGATGGCACCAGGATGTAATTTGGGATGAAGACAAGCTGGTGGAGAGAGAGAGCAAAGTGTTTTGGTGGGAAACCCTCAGTCTGGGAGTTAATGTGTACATCAAACTGACATCCATTTTTCTGCACACAGAGGACCAAAAGTCTTTTAGGCTGGTGATCATCATGTTTTGATGCATATTTAATCCAGTACACAAATATGTGTGAATAGATGCACACACTCACACAGATCCCCTTTTTATTTCTCGCCTACTCACACAGAAGTTACTTCCTCTGACTAACCCCTTTTCCTTGCCTCAAGATTAAATTTATTCCTGAAACATCCCTCTTCCTCTCTCATTCTGCAGTAATTTCTCTCTTGTCATGTGTGCTGTATGAACAGTCATTCATGGTGTACTGCCATTTTTAACCCTTGGTATGCCAAATACTCGCCACATCAGTTCTATTCCATGTGGTCATTATATCACACTACAGAAAGCAACATAGCCAATGCTATGCTCCAGTCTTCAGCCTCAATTCCTCAAGAATTGGGACAATATGTTAAATTTAAAATAAAAAAAAAATAGAATTGCTGGCCGGCCTGCACCTGCCTCCCGTTGAGAAACTGTGGTGGCCTATGAAGTGCAAGATACGACAATGGAGACCCTGGAATGTTGACCAACTAATGATGTCTATCAGGCAAGAACTGAAACAAATTCTTTTTCAAACCAGTAAATGTCCTCAGTTCAAAGATGACTGCTGAGTGTTATTGAAAGGAGAAGTGATGTAACACAGTGGTGAAAATGCATCTGTCCCAATTTCATTGGAGTGTGTTGCATACATCACATTTCGAAATTGCTATTATTTTCAAAGACAATGAAGTTAATTATTAAAAACATTACTTCCTTTGTCTTCGTACCTTTTTCAGTTGAATACATATTTAAATGTATTTGAAAATTACTGCTAATTGTTTTTATTTACATTCTATACATTGTTCCATCTCTTCTGGAATTGTGGTTGAATGAATCTGAAACATAGATATAAAACCTTTTGTGTAAAGTGCTGGAATTCACTTGTGGGATGGAACATACCCTGGGAGAAAGCTATGTGCTCATTTGCAGTGTTTGTTTAATATTTGCACAGTTGGATTTAAATGTGCTGAAGAGCATTTGATGCGAAATTTAGGCTAATTGATGCAGGGAGAGTATTTGGCTGCCCTGGTGCTTGAGATGCTAAAAGTCAGAGGGCCGTCCTGATTTTCTGGTGTTATTATGCTGAAACACGAAAATAACATAAAAAGAAAATCCTGTTCAATAATGTCTCTCAAAATACACCTAAACTCGCTTGTCTGAATTGTTTAGGCGGTATGTAATATGCTATTCATAAGCTAATAATTTACTCATAGCAGATTAATATTATGATTATCTTTCAGGTACTCAGCCATGAGAAACAGAATTTGTTTGCCTGGAAGCTTTCATTATGATGTCAGTGGTGAAGTTTTAATACCATTTGGAGTCTGGCTGGAGAGTGTTGCCATGGGTGATGGCAGCGATCATTACAGCACATCTGCATGAACATTTTAATTGTTTAGGTCAGGCTTCCACGAGTCCTTTTCAGTCTATTTCAGATGGAACATTATTAATATGCACCATTTATTTTCACCGCTCTAATGAGCATTTTCACTTGGAAATTATGCATGGAGTTGGTCTTCACATGTCTGCTCGGCAGTATCCATTAAATGTGGTGGCTTTTTCACCAAAAATACATGACTTTTCTTGGTTATGCAGCTAAGACGAATAGTTCCCTGTGCTATATGGTGACCCCGCATGCTGCATCCAAAAAACATTTTTAGCTCTATCTTTTTTCCATTATCCTTAAAGAAAATGTTTTAGAATTTTTGCAGGGAGAGGTCATTAAAATTTCATTTCTGTTTCATACAAAGGTTTTTCACTCTGATGACAAGCTTTCATCATTCAAACCCTACATAAAAATGAAGCTGTTATTCAGTAAGTTTTAGTGAAATTCATATTGCACAGAATCATTCTACTTTAATAGACGCTGCCACATGGCACCAAATGACAGACTCTCAGAAATCTGTGATAAGGTTTAAAAGAACAAAGCACCTGCAACATTCTCCTGCTGTCAGGTTTCTTTTTCCATTTATGTGTTCTTTCATACTCAGTCACTCTTTCTTGATAACATGATGAAATATACAGAACTCGTCAGGCAAGCATCCATTTAAAACTGCCTCATTCATTCTCTGCTAACACTATTTCCCTCAAGGTAACGGAGAGCCAACAAAGCATGTACTCTAACTGTAAATTCTGAATAGGATGGCCTTATGAAACAAACGCTGCTTTGTTCTACACAAAGAGGCTGGCTCACAGTATTCACAGTTGCGTCTGTGCGTTCACTTGTGTTTGGATGAATGTGTGTGTGTTTGTGTATTTGGGTGCAGATGAGTGTGTTTCTGAACATATGGATGCGCTCAGATCCTGACAGAATTCAGAATAAATTAGTTGAGTTGGGATAAAATGCTTGTGTGTGCCTGTGTGTGTGTGTAATTGGAGAGTTTGCATGGGAAATCATTCTTTACAGTACCATCCTTAAGCTGCTTTCACACCGGACGCAAAACAAATTTTTTGCACAACAGATTACATTCAAAGTCAGTGCAAAGAGAGGAATACACGCAAAACTATTTGCGTCTTTGCACTGACTTTGAATGTAATCTGTTGTGTGAAAAATTCGTTTCGCGTCCAGTGTGAAAGCAGCTTCACACCCATCTTTACAAAAGCTCCTGGAAATGCAGCTTTGTAATTTAGTTCTGTTTTGTAACCCCTCCATCTCAATCAATGCTTGGACACATGCAATCCATTCACACTTCAGACCTGCCTGTCAAGGTTTTGAGGCACAGTTATGTATACACTACTGGAGGATGAGCGCTTTCACACGGGGTCTTGATTGTTCTGCGATTTTCAATGGTTACTACAGCAACGGTGAGTACTAATGTTTTTTTTTTTTTCCTTTGTGAATGCAACTTACAGATATTTCAGAAAATACAGCAAAATTGGTCAATTTATACATCATTTCGTTACTCTATTCTCTGGTACAAAACCAAATTTTTTTGTGCTAAACTAAATGGGGAGGCATAAAAAAAATAGCGGATAATACAGTCTTGAGAAGGTTTTGCTTTTTCGGGAGAACAGCTGTGGAGACCAGGTTTTCCTCAGATGTATAGCACTAGCACGTTTATTGCTGAAAATAGGCACTAGGAGGTTAGTAACTGTTTCCTTTTTTTTTTTTGCCTTCATCTTGAGAACGACTCGCCAGAGCCAGATTATCAATTCTAGTCTTCAATATCTGAATTGAATCCTTCTGTCTCTTATATATATATATATATATATATATATATATATATATATATATATATATATTTCTTTTAGTTGAATAAATGTGGCCCAGTAATTCCCTTGCGAGCTGAACTTGTTTGTAATGTAGTTTACTCAAACAGCTAGATATTTACTGAAGTTCCCTCACACGTCTATATTGCTGCTGCTCCTAAGTGAAACTACCTCTGTTTTAGTAGCGCTATTCCTCTGCCATAATAAAACCGTGTCATTTTCAGGCTCTGAATGATGTTGATCCTTTAATTCCCTTGTGCAAATTGTTGTTGTTACGCCGCTTGTGTTTTCGACACAGCCGCTTAAGAGTCACCTTGTTAATATGGTCCTTTACTACAGCTAAGTTGTCAAGCCGAAAGGCACATGGCCGATTTTATCGTCTTTTTTCTTATCCCTTGTGTCCCACTGTAGCGGCCTGCTCTGACAACACCATTCGACCGTGTCTCTTCTCTTTTATTAGCAATAAAAGTTAATGCGTTGGCTACGCTGTGGGGCCCTCAATCACTGACTTTGACAAGAGGCTCCCCCCAGATCAGGCTCTCCAATTAGACCTGGACAGACCCTGTCAGCAGCCGCGCTAGGGCCCACCGCTCAAATGGCACTTTCATACTTAATAAATTACTGCCATAAAACATCCAAATCGCAGTAATTGCATGAATCTAGCCCTGCATAACTTGTTATGTTACCTATGACTTCCCTTTAATTCAAGAAAAGAAAGAGGCTATCAATTGAACCCGACACTGCAGTTATGATGTACGTGTTTGTGCGTGTTCATACTGTAAGCTGCAATTATAGCGGATGGCATATTATTAATAATAATTATACAGTTATCATAGTTACAGGCAGCAAATAAGCTGCGGGGTTCTTCCCTCAGCTGCGATCACAATTCCAGAAGAATTGGGGCAATGGGTAAAATGTTAATAGACAACAAGCAATAGTTTGCAAATCCATTTTTACATGCGTAAAATTGAAAAAAGTACACAGACAAAGAAAGTAAGCTTGAAATCTTCAACGATTATTGTTTCTGATGATGATAGCAATTTCAAAATGTGATGTTTGAAACTTAATTAAGCTTTGACAGGTGGATGTTCACCACCACTACCCGATCAATATTAATCAGTATGTATATTAGTCATTTTGGAACTGAGCGCAATGTTGGTTGGGGTTTTGAAAGAGGAATTTATTTCCAAACTCACCTGATATACAGCACACCATTTTCAAATTGTGCTAAATTTTCAACAACTTTTATTTGCATTTTACCCATTTCTCCAATTCTTCTTAAATTTCAATTAAAATTTGCAAATCATTCTCTCGGAAATGCATACACATGCCCAAAAAAATTTAAATTTGTATCTCCTGGGTGGCACCTTTGAGACTCTGACTTATTCCCATAGCTTGCATAGTTCCTGTATTTCTTGTAAAAGGTGCTCATTTTGTTTTCTCCCAAATAAAATTATTGTACTTACGTACCCACCGGCAGGGGTCGGCAGCTTTTTCAGAGTAGCGCACAATTGGCTATCGTGCTACAGGGTTTCAAATTGGGAAGGGACTGCCGGATTTTTATACAATATATCAGCTTTGTTCGTTGCTCCAGCGCCTCCTGTTGGCCAGACAGGCGCTCGTCAGGAAGACTCCGGGTTGGTTCATGTCCGGGTATCCTCCGCCCTAGTTCTGAACTTGCGAAGATTCAACCAATGAGTGTATAAGAATCAGTGGCAGACAGGCACGTGCTTCGGAGGAGAGCCGTGAACTCTCTCACTATCCTGAGTTGGCAGCAAGGGGTCGCATACGAGCAAGCTTTGTGCATAGTTCCCCAATTGGGCATTCCAGATTCGGGTGGGATTGGAGATGCCAAATTTACCCCTTTCGGGGTACATTTGGTCAAAAAAAAAAAAAGTCAGTTGGCAAGAGGCATACTGTTTTCTGGGCGTTTGTCTGTCCATCACACGCATCTTGTGTGTGTGATATCTACTGAGGCAGTGGATTTATTTTGACCAAATGAGACACAGTAACTCCCCTCCTAATGTACCTGCACTCATAAGGTTTTGGAGATCATTGGGTCAAAGGTCAAGGCTGCATATTATCTTTTCTATGTGGGAACCGAAAATCAATTTTTCGGGCATAGGAAGCTATGGCAGGCGAACGCATACGTATCATAATATGTTCAGCTCCTTTATATGTACTTCTACACAATATGCAAAGTGGTTTGTGGATGCGACGGAAGACTATGAAAGATATGTCTTGATCTTTATTCATACTCACCTGGACTGCATCCATGTCGTGTTTTCTCTGTATATGAGTAGAGCGTGGACTGTTGGGTGTGACACCATATTCCCATGGTTCCTTTGACCCGTGCTCTGAGGCCAGATTGATAGACACCACTGTCACCGATTAGTACTCTGCCTGCTTGGGTGATTTGGAAAAGTGTACCCTTTGTGGCGGCATACTGCGCTCTGCTGAGACCTCCCATCTTCTTGCTCTACAATAGTGGTCACCAAACCAACTGAATAGTAGATATTTGAAAAAGGGGTTGGTGACCACTGTTGACCATTGTAAGTGCTCTCAGGGGTTAGTCTCACATGCACACACACAGGCGCGCGCACACACACACACACCTGACTACACACAGGCTTCAGCGTGTGTGTGTGTGTGTGTGTGTGTGTGAGAGAGACTGACCCCCGAGTGCACTTCCAATTAAGTTAATGTAATAAAATCTAAGGCAGCATTTTATGATGCTTTTTAGTTTCGTGCAGAAACAAATGCTTAATGAATCATGAATGTCCACCTTACACAGCATTTAAGGGTAAATCGTTGATTCACGACTATTTAGAATTAATAAATGTAAGTGAATGTGAAATCTAGATGTCGGTAAGGGTGGCCATGTATTTACAACTTCTGGAACTGTTGCAGATGAGATGTGAGAAAGCCCATTATAGAATCACTAAAAATGAGCAATGTGACTTTGCCAGGAATTTCACTCAGTATGAAAAGTTGAAGCTAATACAAAGTTCGAGTTGGAAAACAGGAACGCATGCATTCACACTCTTGCAGATCAGACACACATGAACGCTTAAACCAACATACACGAAAACATGCGCACATTAATGCATAAGTCACAAAAACTTGATCATTACAGACAAGACACATACACTCCTGCACCTGGAGAGTATCACAAACATGCATATCAGACCAAAGAAAAATGTACCACCAAGAATTCATGGGGAACTCCATACTATTAGTAAGGCCATGCCTCGAAGGCTCTAACTCACCAGTCTATTTAGACTCGGACCGCATTCTTCCGTCCGATATCATTACCTGCATCTGTTACCTATTTCCACAGTGTGGGAGTATTTCCTATTTAAGTCTGAGCTTCTCACTTATTCATTGCAAAGTCTTGTAAGCCTCACAAGCCTGTGTTCACTCTTTAGTCTTGTATAGACTTCTCTCCTGCATTTGCTTGTACTTTTGTACAATTATTAAAACTCTTGAACATAGTGCTGTTAGATGTTTTATTCAGCACTTTAATATTATAATTCAGGAAGCTTGATTCGTTTTTCTTCTTCCATCTGTAATACATTGTACTGTAGCCGAGGCCCAGTGTTTGTATTACTGATATTATAATTCAGGAACCTGGATTCCATGTTCTTTTCTGGGATGCAAAAAGGGATGCAACAGTACTTAGATAGGCTCTGGGACTCAAACGATGATTGATTTATATTTAAGGGTCAATATGTGCCAAAAAAACCATTATCCACAAATCCCACCACAATTACCAGTCTGAACAGTTGAAACAAGGCAGGTGGAGTTCACGGATTAATATTTTTTATGCCAAATTTATATTGTGCCACCTGCATGTTGCAGCAGAAATTGTGATTTATCAGAACAGGCTTCATTTTTCCAATCTTTCTATGTCCTGTTTTGGTGAGCCTGTGCAACTGGAGCCTTGGATTTTTGTTCTTGGCTGACAGGAGTAGAATCTAATGTGGTCTTCTTCTGCTGTGATCTATCCGCCTCAAGGTTTGATGTGGAATGCATTCTGAGATGCTGTTCAGCTCACCACAGTTGGTGGAGTGGTTATTTGATTTATCATAGCTTTTGTGTCAGCTCAAACCAGTCCCGCCATTCTCCTCTGACCTCGCATCAGCAAGGCTTTACCGCCTGCAGAACTGCCACTCACAAGTGTTTGGTTTATTTTTATTTTTTTCATACCATTCTGTATAAACTGTAGAGACTCATATGCGTCAAAATCCGAGATCAGCACTTTATAAGAACTCACACCAGTGCGCCAAACGCCCACGCTCTCTTTCCCCCCCATTCGCAGAGATCACATTTTTTCCCCATGTTATTTTATATTAATTTTAACTGAAGCTCCTGGCCCCTCTCTGCATGAGCTCATGCATTGCACTGCCACATGTGATTGGATAATTGAATGAGCACATGTACAGGTGCTTCTATTTATGTGTTTGGTGAGCGTACTCATGCATTCGGACATCAGACACTAATTCTTACACATTACGCACAAACACGCACATTTACTGGCACGCGAGACCAAAACACACACACACACACACCCACACACACACACACACACACACACACACACACACACACTAGCACGCACGCACATTGCAGTAAGATTAACAGGAGAGACCTCAGACTACCTGGCTGTGAATAGCTCTAAGCCCTCAGTCACCAGCTTGGAGTCTCAGATCTCTAAAATCATGAATAAGCTTCAGAAATCTGTCTGACTGCCTAAAATTACAGATATTATATCCCTGAAACCCTTTCAGCGTTCTGAGTCCAGATTGTGAAGGCTGGACTTATCATATAAATGACTTTCCATTGCATCCTTTTCTGCCGCTCTGAAGACATTTTGCTGTCTGTCCTAAAGCTTTAGAAGCAGAGCAGAGCATTTAATAAAAGATTACAAAGTGTTTAGTTGGGAAAAACCAACTGTTTGTGTCATTTGTATGGCTGTCTGTCTGATCTTCTGAAGGCCAACGGATTATTTTATATTTCTGCACTGCCTTCAAAGGCTAAATGGATGCACTATATTTAGCAATTGTATTTGCCTGTAGCCCAGTTGTCCCACAAAATGCCTTGGCTATTGGGTCGATTAGTGGAGAATTTAAGTTAGCATACCATTCTGGCAACCAAAGCTGCCGTCACATGAAATTAGGGAGTTACTTTGAATATTTGAAGAATATTCAGACAGGTAATGAATAATATTCATGGAACTCTAAGTGTATAACATTCTGATGCTTACAGATCAGCTCAGAATGGCATTTGAGGCTGGTGTATGATGTGATAAAAAGCCTTTTTTTTTCATTTTTAGTTATACCAACTTAAACTAATGCTCCACCCTTAAATGAGCCTTGTACTACGGGTATGAATATCTACCTGGAAAAGAGATTGTCTGTCTGCTGTAATCTGAATGGGACCAGGGGGGCAGGAAATCGTTGAAGGGAGTCTGCTGAAGGATCCAGCTAGAACCAGCTGATATACTAAGCGTATATGTGTTCTCCACACCCCTTGCTAGCCATAGCTGGTTTATCGACAATCATTAGGGACTTTAAGCAGTGATGCCACAGGGAAGACTGTGGCGGCTGTGAAATATTCCAACAGATAGCCGTGGTAGTGGAAATCGAACATCACAAAGCAACATTCATCTCTCACAAGAGCTACTTCTTGCAAAACCTGACTTTGCTCTGAACATTATGTAGGCGACAATATGCGTCTTTAAATGACCCAAGGGCACTTGTTGTATCCTTTACAGGACATGTTAATATCAGGTCAGAAGTTTACATTACTCTATGACATAAATTGTTTCAACAGCAGACATTTGCTATATAAGTTATTGCTAACAAGGCTGACTGGTAAAAAGGAGAAAATGATTACAAAAGTTCTGAATAGATTGATAATGTGGTTTCACTGTCCGACAAGTGTTATTTAAACATGCGATAAAAATGGAAAATGCACTCTCCTAAACTACATGTCGTGAGGCTTTTGGCAGTACTGTAGCTTTCCTGTAGTAGATCGGCAGGCTACAGCTGTGGAATGAGGCACTACAAGCTAAGAACAGCCTAGTTTACTTTTTGGTCGCAGTCCCCAAAACTGTCACTGCTTAGAGTCCATATTGATGGACTGCTGCACCTGGTGCCTGAGGTTGGTTTAGGCTGGCCTAAGATGGAGTTTTGAGCAGGGATGTTTACAGCATGTCTTTAAACTCAGTTTGCTCGGCCCGGTTAACGAGAATGAGAGCCACAGGGATTGCTGGCTTTTGCTTGCACCCTATAATTAGTGGTGCCCACTTTTACACTGAGCAATAACTTTCTCCGGGAACACATAGCTGTCTTTCTGAAAGCAAGTGGTAAGTGCTTGGATGGAAGCACAATAGTAGATATTCAAGCAGGTACGAAACACCCAGTTTCAGTCTTTTAAAACCCTTTTTCAAACTCACTAGGCACCCTGGATGTGCTTGATCCTGTGTGGAAATCCATAAAGGCCAAATGATTTAAACAGCTGAAATTTATTGAAGCGCTTCAAGTTCAGCACCTCGCTGAAGGGCACCGTGGCAATGCCCAGTTAATATGTGGGAATCGAACTTACGACCTTAATGTTATAAGCCTTATTCCTTAAACCCTGCCTTGTTTATTCATTTATTTATTTATTGATCTTTTTTTTTTTATAATTCTTCTCCATTCCGGAACCTTATCTGATGGAGCTTGTTTTTTGTCAAATGTTTTGTCAAACTGCCAAATCAATGTTCAGTCGCTTTGATTTTCCTGTTGTGATTGTTACATCAGCATTTAAATGTTCTGTTTGTAATAACATATTTGTGATTGTGTTCCTGTGGTTATCAGGGCGTGGCCAGGTATAGTGTATGGTAGGTATGATAACAATAATGCTTTCCTCAAAGGCATAGATCTCTACAGAACAAGTGCGTTGCCGTGCGTGCCAAAATGTCCTGTCTGTTGATGCGGTTTGCTAATCCGATAGATGAATGGTTTATTTCATTCTGTGAGCAACTAGCAGTTGTGCAGATGGTGGCATGGAGGGACACAGCGCTGGTGACAACGCAATGTCCAGTCACGCCAGGGCCCCGGGCCAACCTGTCTCTGCTCATGAGTGTATGGTTTAATCAGCTCCCATCACAGATTTAACAACATACTGACTCCCCCCTGTGGAGCGACAGCAGTCTCTTGCATAAAGACCCGGTCAGATACTGCTTTAATCGGGCCCCACAGTCCCCCTTTACTGGTGCCAGCCTCTTTGCAAAGGGCAATAACATCCTGGGCCTCTCTATTGCTGGGCCAGAGGCTGCCTCTGAAGTTCCCCTACTGATAGCATGGATAAACACCTCATCCTCTGCACCCCTGACAGCACTTACCATTAAACTCCAGCCCTACATGACTGCGCGCACCCCCTATTTTTCTGTCTTTTTCTCTCCTCTACTCCCTTTTGCCCTCCTTCCGTTTGTTTGTTGTTGTTTGCCCAGGCTATCAAGGCTATCAGCTTTGTCTGATAGCATCGGTCAACAATGTACAGGAATACTCTTTCTCACAGTGTTCAATTATTCAGTGCGCACGCACAGAAACACACACACACACACAGCCCAGTCTATATCTCACTGACAGATCAGATGCCTGGTCACCCTCTATGAAGTGTTACAATCATATCTCTCTCTGACGCTCTGTCAGTCTCTCTCTCTAGCCCTCGGTGTCTCTCTGTGTCTCAATCATTTCCCCAATTTTTTGAGGTGTTGCCTCATGTGAAGAAATCCATGAACTCTGGGCTGAGTCGCGTTTCTGCATTCAGACTCGCACTAGCCTGTCTGTGCTCTCGTGTAAACTTGTAGAAATAATTACTAAAAAATCATTACTTTCTTTCATTTATTTGAGTTAAGAATTCACCTGAAGTCTTCCTTTGTTCACGGCTTTTGCTCCATTTCATAATACAATGTGCAGAGATGTGAAGGTTTCAGAAAGTAGAAGTTGTGCCGCATGTTTCTTCCACCCCACTGCACTCAACCAGCTAATTTAACTAATTAATTCTACCGACTGGCCAAAGAACCATGGTAATTAGTCAGTTCAGGTCATTAGACCGACTTTACTTCTATTTTCTGGACCTGAATTTCCACCCTGACGCTGAGGTATTTTCAGTGGGCATTAACTTTAATATTGGGATCACACACGCTTAGTCAGCTGCACAACTCCCTGGAACGATGAAAAAAAGTCTGACCATTTAATAACTGCACCTGTCTGGGAAACTGTTTTAGCTGCCTTTTAGTGCATTTAATGGTGTGTATGGGGACAGAAACACGACTGCATTTCAAAACATAATCACCACATTTAATCCCCAATGAAAATATTACACATAACTAAGAGGCATGATAATAAAAGGAGGTTTTGAAGGGTCTCCAGTGCAGCACACGTCGATAAAGAGCTTGTTTTTGCTGGAAAATGAGCTAAAGGCTGATGAATTTAATCTTAGCTCCAATAGGAGCAACTGAGGCTGAGAGCCGAGTTGGGCGACATGCCATTGATAACTTTGACAAGATACAGCACATTTTAGGATCAATTGCAACCAGTTTAATACACTCTTGCCTGGATTTTGCCACAAACCATATTAAATTTCTCAAGCAAGCTAAATGCCCGGCGAAATTCTCACCAACAAGATTAAACGGGTACAATTACCACTATTGTTTATAAAGTACTTTCAAGAAGTTAAAGGGCCAAAGGAAATTTGGTACAGTACACTCAACAAAAATTTGTTTTTGCTCCCATTCCCATGGTGTCTGATGAGCATTTTGATGTGGCACACCTGTGAGGTGGGATGGATTGTCTCAGCAAGCAAAAGTGCTCACTATCACACATTTAGACAGATTTGTGAACAATGTTTGAGAAAAATGGTAATATTGTGTATCTGGAATGAATTTTAGATCTTTGAGTTCATCTCATGACAAATGGGAGCAAAAACAAAAGTGTTGTGTTTATATTTTTGTTGAGTGTATGTCTTAATAAGCCAGATAGGGTAAGAATATCCCTTTGTCAGACTAAACTGAAAAACTGCTTTATAACACCCATAGTGACAGATCATGCACCATTTGCACATGTTTCGCATGAGTGTCACTCCAAGTATGTTAATAGTAGCAATAAATGGCCTGAGCAGTTTCCATTCATCATGACTTGAAATTTGAAGATTGTTTGAGGACAGCTCAGCATCCGAGACAGGGGAAGGGCCATTGGCTGGCTACAAGATGGACAAATTCAGAGAGCTGTGGCTCAGTGTCTAAATGTAAGCCAAAGGATTATCCCCAGACACTGGTGGAGGTTCAGGACATCTAGTGCGGTTCAGAATGGCCCCCTTTCTGGAAGATCCCAATCAACAACAGAATAAGATGACCACTTCCTGATGATAATGGCGTTGTGACTCTATTTGGTGCCGGCATCCTGCAGTCTGACCAATGCTACTTGACCATCACAGAAGAGCTCACCAAGATTGGTGCGGATGTGGAACCGTGGTCAGAGAGCAGAGATAATGTTCGCAGATGAGTCACGCTTCTCCCTTCAGTTCAATGATGGCAGGGCTTATGTTTTTCATTGTCAAGGAAAGAGAGTGGCTGATGTCAAAGTTGCTCAACATCTTCCATTTGGAGGAGGAAGTGTGATGGTGTGGCCAGGAATATCCGTGAAACATAGAACCCCTCTGTACATCGACAGTAAAAATTTGACAGGTCAGCATTATCTCAACAAGATTTTTCAGCCTCTGGTAATGCCACTTCTGCAGTGAATTGGACCAGACCCTTGGTCCTGGGACAAAACCACAAGACCTCATTGTACCAGGGTGGTAACCAACTTCCTGCAGCAGCAGAACCTTCAGCACATGGATTGGCCCGCATATTCACTTGACATTGTCTCCCTTTTACCATGCGTTGGATGAACTAGGGTGCTGAGTTCAATCACATCACGTCCCTGCCGTCGACTCCTGGCAACTGGCTCAGGGATTAATCGCAGAATGACAAGCGACCCTGCAGTGTTGTTTCCAACGCCTGGTGAACAGCATGCACCAACTTTGTCAAAGAATGTGTGAATTGTGGCTCCACCAGTTACTGATATTTTTGCATCTTCTGTGGATATCATTTTGGGAGGTGCATGACTTTTCTTTATCAGGGTAATAAACTAGCATCTGATCAAAGTTTTTTGTTTTGAGTTTTTTTTTCTTGGATTGTTTTGTCAGTAGTCATCACCATTTTAGCCTAGCACCATAGTTAGCTAATATTTATATGGTGAAATATTTTTTACTTCTTTGGGGTAGAATATTTTGTATTTGGCCCTCAGTATCGATTAGGCAGTATGGCCTGGGTGTCTGGGGTCCTGCATGTGTTTCTTCAGTTTCTTCTCTCTCTTCCCCCCATGTTGACATTGCTGTTTGAAGGACAGGTAGAAGGCCTCAGCTTATCCTGTTTTTGGCTGTTTTCCATTTGTCTCTGTAGCTGTTAATGTTTATCTGAAAAAAAAAATCTGTTCAAAAATTATCAAGGAAATCGGACAAGCCATGCAAGAAAGTCATTTTAGCATGAAGCTTATTTCACTTAGAAGTGAAAAGATGGCCCTCACATGTTTGTGTTATTATAGCATGCGAGGACTGAAATAAATAAGAAGTCTAATTTTAAAGGACAATTTTTGTCTCCACTTCTATGTGCAGGGAGGAGGCCATCATGTCGACTTACTTTGAGACCGTGGATGATCTGCTGTCGTCTTTCGGCCCGGTCCGCGACTGCTCCAAGGACAACGGAGGCTGCCGGAAGAATTTCAAGTGTGTTTCGGACCGGAGAGTAGACTCCTCAGGCTGCATGGTACAGTGAGGGATCCTTGTTTCTTTTACTTGGGGCTGATGGGAAATGTAGTTTTATGTTTTCATTTCAGCTGCTTTTCCGTCGGAGACCATGTGATCATTTTCAACATGTACGTTTTCTCATTTCTGACAAGGATATTGCTATAATAAATCTGGATTTAATCCAATAGATAAGTTTAGGAATGAAAATTAAAACTCTCTCAAAGATTAAAAATTTTTGAGTAAGGAAAGTTGTGAAGCAATCCTTTGCAGAAATTTGTTTTTTTTTCCTCCCTCCAGAATATTTGATGAATTTATGCCCCGTTTATTTGGCATCTGCTTCACTTGCTCCTGTGTCCCTTTGAACATTTCATTCTTTTGATTCCTCTGTCATCACTTCCTTCTCTTACTTTTTCCCCTGGCCTCTATACGGGGATGAAAAAAGAAAGGATGGGAGGATGTGAAAAACAAGTGATTGGGACTTACTTGCATTGTCATTAGTTTCATCATCAAAAAAGGATGAAGTCACAGGGTCGTCATGTGGGTTACATAAATGGTCCATATTTCCCAATTAAATTCAGTTCACAAGCTTGCTGCTCACGCTTATCACTTTTTTTGCTCAAAGATGTCTTTTCTGTGTCAAGTAATGAATCTTCTGTACAGGCCAGCAGATACTGCCTAATTCCCACGAGACGTCTCGTGTATCTATCGTGGCTTTCTCGCGATAATCTCCTCTTTATGCTATTATCAACCTCATTTGATATTTGTTTGGCGTATAGATTTTGCCTCTGTCTGTACAGTTTGATGGATTAAGTTTGAATGGATATCCCTCCCTTCTTCTGCGATCAGACAGCCTCTTATGTGCAACGGCGTTTCTTTATTTTCCTACAGAGACATGATAGGCTACGCGCTCCTATATAAGGGGAAATGCGACGCATCTTCTCTACTGACATCTTGCTTACTGAATGATAATTTTGCTCATTATGTATGAATTTTCAGGACTGATGAACGGGCCTCAAGCTGCGGGGAAAAAAAAAAAAAACGAATCTGGAACTCGCGGCCTTTGTGTTATCGAAGACGTGGCTTCTTTCACAGGTGTTATGAAACACTTGAGTGCAAAGGGACATCTACTCATTAATCAAGTATAGGATTATAAAAATAATGTCACGCTGGGTTGCATTGTTAACAGAAGAATTTGGTTTTTCCTTTCTGTATTTGTGATAATATAGCTATCCTTAAACACATCCCACGTCCCAATCGATCGGTCCAAAAATCTAAACATAACAGAGCCGGTAAACCTCTCAATTGGATAAATACAATAATCACACACTAATAAATCTTTTACTGACCAGTTTATTAATAATACGATGACCGTAAATTCCGTAAAATATGAATTTGTTACTTTTAACAAAATGTTAAACAAATTAATTTGTTCCATGAGAGATGATAAATTAATTTTTTAAAATGAATCCAACAAAATTAATTTGTTCAGGAAGTAACAAAATAGTTTGTTTTATTTACAAAGTAAAATTGTTGCTGTATTAACAAAATAGGCCTATTGTGTTAGACTAACAATTAAGTAACAAATGTGTTTTGCTAACATGATTGGACCATAAATAATTTTGTTAGGATGTTTGTTAAAATAAATCTGCACAAACTGATTATGCGGGCAATGTACATGTTGATGAAATAATTTAAGTGCGTACTTTTATTATTTTACAGTGAATTGGTAATGCAAGAAGTGAACAGTAGGCCTAAGGCAAGGTTTAAACCAATGCCAATGAGTTGTTGACAAATCAATCAGCTGTAAAAGGCACAAAAACAGGCATCAGAGGCAGTATCCTCATGTTTAAAGACCTGGTTTGCGGAAGATAGAATATGGTGGGATAGGAATATCATCTGCACACACAAATATCTCGATTGCGACGCAAAAATGAAGATAGAAAAACGTTGTCGGTGTATGTCGCTAAATATTAAAACTTAAGGAACGAAGACCTATTGCTAGTAGCCTACACAGAGAAAAGATTCCATAGGTTAAAACTCGCCTTCCCGTTGCGTTCCTGCTCATTTCAAGTTCCTTTGCTGTCATACGACACTGAAATTGGTGCGCATTATCGATTCTCGCCAGTGAAAAGTGACAACAGAAAATTTGCTGGGGCTGGGGCGGAAAAGTAACAAATCTATTTTGTTAAGATTTTTGTTAGAATAACAAATCGTATTCAGTTGCATCAACAAATTAATTTGTTACAAAGGTGTACCAAATTTGTTTTTCTTAAATTTTAACAAAATAATATTTTGAGTGTATCATCAATACATAAGAAAATCAAAAACATAAATGACACTGTCCAGGAGCCATATTTAAAATGTGCCTGCGGCAGTAAACCTCAAAACTGGATGTTAGACATTTGGAATCTCGTTTATTAACAATGCTGTTGACCGACACCAGTTTTATGCGAGACTTATCGCGATACACATGTATACTTGTCACCGGCACTAGGCCTATTACTTTTCCAATGCACAATCTCTGTGACTCATACATTTATGCTGCGTCACGGTATTCTCGTGTACGTCCCGTGTATTTCTCTTAATAATCTTGCATAGAAATGGCACTGTCTGCTAGCCAGTACGGTTCCTTTGTGATCTGACAATAGTGATAAGTTAAAACTGGCAAGACTAGCTTCTTGGGGATAATGTGCCCCCCTAATCTGTCTTTGGTCTAAGTGGATAAAGGACCTTGCAGCACCTAAAATGAACCTTCGACAATTTTGACATTTTGTGGCAGACATTTGTTTATTGTGATGTAGATATAACGGCTGAAGTTAGCATGCTAATCTGCTTACTCCAGTCTTTCTCGTCTTGAAACAATTTTTACCTCAAGGGAAATAGAGAAGCATACCGTCACTATATCGTACAATCTACTGTACCCTTAGTCGAACATGAGAGGAAGAAGAAGTAGCACTGCCCTGAGGGTCTGTCAACTTGCAACTTTTCTGTCTGAATGTTAGGAAAACAGCTTACTGCTAACTAAATTTCTAGCACTGGCTATGTAGGGTAAGAAATATATAATGGAACTAAAGACAACACAAACCATGCTGAAAATCATTCAATATGGTGATGTACAGTTTTGCTGTGGTTAATTGATAAACTGAGCTCAAAAATCTATAAAGTAAACTACAAGCTGACGCTACGCATGAACATTGTAAGATAACAGGATAATCCTATAATAATAATAGGATCTTGACAGGCTCTCAAAGCAGTTTGATTGAATTTGGAATAGTGTTGCCCTTCTGTTAGTAGTTGACAGAAAGCAGTGATTTCTAAATTTCCTTTGAATTGAATTTCTTTGCAGATGGGATGAAGACAAGATATTGAATGTTTTGTCTTGCATATTGCCTTTTATTTGTAAATAAATATCTATTCCTGCCTTTAAGGCCTGCAATGCGTTCCGAACAAGGTTTGGATGGGGGCAGTTTAGGACTGGCAATCGGAGAAAAAAAACAAATAATGAGGTGATATAAAACAGCTGATGTTTGCAGGAAATTGAAATCATGATGTTGTACAAAAGCTACATTTAAAAAAGATGTAGTCCCTCTAGAGCCAAGATGGTGCAAGGATTGACAATGTGCCCACAAATGTGGGATTGGAAGGCATTGGAATATTTAATCCTTTAAGCTGCAAAAATCATGATAAAAAATCAAAGGAAACCGGGGGACTTTCTTTGCTTAAAGGGTAAGGACACAAGCCTAACCTGTGATCTTTAATCACTCAGACAGGATTTAAAATTTCTTTTGCAAAAATTTTGTTTTATTGTAGGCTATAACAATCTTGAAGTCTGAAATTCTCATGTACTCCAATGGTGTCTCAAAAAAAGACAGAAGGTAGAAATAACATTAATAAATTCGTTTTTATTTTCATTTTGGCTATTAATTATTTATGGTTTCATTTGTTTCTTTTAATTTGGGCTTCAATAAAACAGCTGACATTGCAGACCGTTCAAACGGACTACTGAAACTTTTGTGATGCAGGCTGATTTACTGTTTTAAAGTTGTAGGTCTTGTTCGTTGTGGACTTGGAGTAAACAAAACATTACTTGCAAAGTCAGCCCAGTTTTTTGATAGTCTGTGACTAGAACAAAATGCTGCCATGCCCCAGATTGTTTTCTTTAGCATATCTATTGCTGCCTATATCACTAATGTAACTGCGACCTTCGGCAAATCTTGGGCTACAGTTAAAATGCACAGTTGTGTGCCCATAAGAAGGATACAATTTAGGAATGAAAGGGGGTGTTACACATGTTAGTTTTATAAACTGTATATATAAATAAAATTACTGTAAAATTTTGCTTTTATGAGTTTTTTCTGAATAATTTTCCACATTATTGTTGCATTAATTGCCAAATGCAAATTATTCAAATAGGACATAGATCTGGTTAAGAGTGAAGACTGTCACTGTCATATACCGCAGCATCTAGACCAGATTATTTTATGGATTACTTGTGATTGCTCGACCAAAACAAGTCCTGGTCAATCAACAGCCCATCAACTAAACAATCGACCAGCCGAATTAACGGGGTCAGCCTTGATATTATGTCAGAGAAATCAATATTTTGTATGAAATGAATGCCTTGTGCTCTGGACCAAAGAAGAAAAGTACCATCCAAACTGTTACTGGTAACAAGTCCAAAAGCCATAGTCTGTCATGGTATGAGATTTTGTCAGTGCACCTGGCAAGGGTAACTAGCTCTTAAGTCCACTAAGATTACAGCAACATATACTGCCTTCAAGACAACATCTTTTCCAGGGACACCCATGCTTATTTCAACAAGAAAACACTAAAATGCATCCTGCACACATTACAAATGCATGGTAGTGCAAGAAGAGGGTGTGGGTGCTAGACTGGCCTGCCCGCAGTCCATATTTGCCCAAAATAGAGAACGTGTGATTCATTTTGAAAAAAGAATGCGGCAGCAAAGACTCTTTACTGTTGAACACCTTAAAATTTGTGCGCCAAAAGAGTGGGAGTAAATTACACCTGAAACACTTAATCACTTGGTGTCTACAGTCCCTAAATGTTTATTAAAGTTCCTAGTAACCGATATCCACAACAGTGCAATGTTACAGCTTGAAATCATACATTTTTTTATTCTTGAGGTTTAGACTATCTTAGCATATAGATTTCCACGGTTTGGTACCTGAGGCTGCTATCAGAGTTTGACCTACTGGTAGTAGCTCTTAGCAGCTATTTGTTGGTGACGGAGAAGTTTAACTTTGGGAGTAGGTATAGAAGGCTGGGAGCTTAGTGCATTCCGGTTATTATAGGTGTCCACCTTTTGAGAAAAATGGCATACCACAGCCCCTTTTCCCTGTTTTGTTGGGTTAAGTAGTGCCGATTTCGGAAAAAAAATTCCCCTTTCAACTACATAGACTGCAAAGTTTCATGAAAAGGCCATTCTATGCAGCAGAGAAATACTTTCACCTTTTCTGGCAGGGAACCTGCTGACGGTTGGGAAAATTAATAAAAGAAAATCAGTGATTCCTCACAGGTTAACTCCAAAATTTATGCAATTATCTTGTGAAAAATCCTGACCCTTTTTGACTTCAATATCTGGTTTTATCATGTTCTCTTTGAGGTAATTTCCATGAGCCATAGCTGAATATATTTCATGAATACATGAAAAAATATAGAAGTTGAGTGTACAGAAACATGTGCCTAGTATTGTATATGGAGACTGGAATGAAAGAATCCATGCCCTGCACTTTGCTGCTGTGCCGCAGCATTTTTTCCGTATCAAATGTGAGTTTATGTGTGGTCAGGGTGGGTTTCTGAGAGTAAACTCCATCCACCTGATGGGTCTCTCAGGGGTGTTTGAGTCTGTCAGATGCTCCCATGTAATGGCCTGTACGCCAGAGCTCAGACACCTGGGTAATATTTACAACTGTCTGCTCTGCTTTGACATGAGCACTTGTGGCTGTCGCAGTCACGGAAAGGGTAGGTGTAAATACTCTCCATAGTAACGTCACCATAGCCAATCAGGAGCGAGATTTTGTAAAATTACGGCTGAGGCTCTCCCTTGTGCGTTTCAGTGCATGTGCTTTTCTGCTGAATTTCCATGCTTTTGTTGTTGTGCCTAACACATGCCATCGGCAGCTGATCGCAGGAAACCGCGCTATGGATTTATCATTATTAGCCCCATGCGATAGTTCTGTTGATCAGATTTGACCGTTTCTGCTGTGCATGTTCGCTTCCTTTTTGATTTTTTTTATCTCCAATCATCAGTAATGAGAGTTTTAAGGTATGGTACTGTCTGTTCATCCATCTGTTTGTGTCTGTCATCTGTCTGACTGTCTCTATCCGTCTGCCCAACCGTGAAGCTTTTTCGTTCACACAACTCCTCCCTATGGGTTTTTTTTTTTGTTGTTGTTTGTTAGTTTGGTGGATTGTTTCCAAATTGAAATTGCATGATCATATGGGCAAAGGTGCGCATGTGTATTTTTGACTGGTCTGAGATGTTTTTAGTGTTCCCCTTTTCAATACCAACTGTGTTGATGCTACAAGTCCTTGATTCCCTTGACTTCTTTGTCGATTTATGGATGATCTGGTCAAATTCAAATCTACTGTGCTCATTGGTGGTTGATAGAGGAAGGTCCTTTCAAAAATGGACCCGTCGCAATTTCAAGTATGGCCGCCACAGCAGCCATCTTCAGATTTTGAGGAGAAGGCTTGAGCTCTTTAAATTCTAATTTTCTGTGTGCACTGCTGGTCAGTAAAGGAAGGTTCCTTTAAACAGCAACCATCTTGAATTTGGTCTCCGTTTATATCAAGAAGAAGAGATAATCGGATAAAATTTGAATTTAACGTGTGTGTTGGAGTGGGCAGAGGAAGGTTATTTTTTAAGAATGAATGCGCCGGGATTTTCAACATGGCCTTCATGGCAGCCATCTTGGATTTAGATTTTGCCGATTTTGAGTAGAACACATGATCCAATCAAATTCCAATTCACTGTGTATGTTGGGGAAGGATATTGAAAGGTTTCTCTTAAAAATGGGTGCTCTGAGATTTTCAGTTATGGCCATCACAGCAGCCATCTTGAAATTTTATTTTTATTTTTTTCTTTTTTGTCACTTTCAAAGGTAATGGATGATCTAATCAACTTTAATTTGCTATGTGTGTTGGGAGTGAGTAATTCCTTTTGGCAGCCATCTTGAATTTTGTTTCCATTCTTTGTTGATTTAATGGAAAACAATTTATCTTTCCAAATTCGAATTTGCTCTGTGTGTTAGGGAGAGAGGAGGATGGTTCTTTTTGAAAATGTATGCGTTGTAATTTTTCACCAAGCAGGGTGTCTGTGAGACAAGTACAGAGGGACATCATCAATGCCTCTTGCGGTGTCCACACAGAAACGTATGCACTCAGTCTCTGAGCACACTCTTCAACTGCTGCATTAAGGGCATATGCCATGCCTCCCATTGCTCTTGTTTAGAGTTCTGCTATGTTTCTACTAAAAGTTGGAACCTTCTCTACACTACCAGTCATACATTTTTGCAGAAAATATATTTTTTATAGTATATTATATTAATATTATATTTTTGCATATAACAAAAAGGTGAATCCCATTGTATAAACCATGTATATAACAAAACAAAGTAATAAAACCCAGAATCAGTCATTTTGTCAGTATTTTAGCAGATCAGTAACGATGGTCTTGTTGGTTAATTAATAAAAAACCAAGAACGTTTTCATGATGAACAAACAGACTCCGATGTTCGTAGCGAACGCAGGAAAAAGTTTACTACGCAGGCGGCCGCTTGAAAAACAGCATGATGCAAAGTTCCAAAATTCCTTAATTTCGTAAGAAACTTTATACATGTTAAAGTATAGACATTTGCATTTGATTTCTTTAATGTTATCAGAAGTTGTTACTGATTGGTCCTGTGGTTTACACATTGATAAAAAGGGATACTCTTCAATTGGGCCTCTCCTGAACCTCTCAACTTAATTGGTTCAATAGGCTCCCAACCTACAGAAGTGAACTCCATATATGGGCATACGGCACTTCCAACTAAAAGGTGCTAGTCCGTATTATGTCCTGTCGGAACTGAAGACAAATGGAGATCCCAGCAGTAATTGGTGAATTGGTGATATGCCCTGTCGGACCCGACGGCTTTTCTTTATTTCTTAATACACATTCATCACCCATTGATCAAACCGTCTGGCTCACCTCATATTGCTAACACCCAAAAGTCCTGTCTCCCAACAGTCTAATCCAGTGCTTCTTAAACTTCTCCTGGAGTCCCACCTGTCCTGCATGTTTTAGATCTCTCCCTGCTCCAGCACAGGTGATCTAAATGATCTACTCATTATCAAACAGCTTCAGGGGATTGATAGCGAGCTGATCATTTAAATCACCTGTGCTGGATTCCTCGTGGATTTTTCTTGTAAATGTATTATTTGTAATAAACAGTATTGGGTTCCAGTGATTTCTTTGTTGTAAACATGCATGAGAGATAAAGACTTGACAAGATCTTTGGTTGTACAAAACCTTTTGGCTGGTTGTGTACAGTTTGTAATTGTATACATTGCATTAGCACTAGCAACCTATACATTATTGACAAGTAAGCCATAGAGCTGGACCACATTTATTTAGTCACTATCACAATCTTTAAACAAATACAATGTCCATATTTTGCCATCAGACTAAAAATAAGTCCACAATTAAAGAAGACTTTATTTGACGCCTTGGTTAAGACTCACTCACAGTCTTTTGATTTCCACAGTTAGAATCAATTGAATCTGAGGAATTGGGCGAAGTGAGACTGGGTCCAATTAAGTTGCTTCAATTTTGCTGATAAAGGCACTGGAAAATTCAGAGAGTTAGCTCAAGTTTAATAGATCTGATTCGATCTGATCTGAAGTGCTTTGCTGGCGTGCGTTACGTTTTGGCTGTGCCTGAAGAGAGATAAATTACACAGAAGAGTACAAGTAGGTGGCTGGGTCTTTATTTTTGCCTCTTTAACAGAATACCCTGTGTCTCGGCTGAGACAGGCAGGATAATCATTAGCGGGCGGGGTTGTGCTGTAATGAGGCTGGTTCTGATTGGGCTCATCCTCTAAAGCGATGGACAAACGCTGTTTTTCGATCGCCTCTTTCTCTTTGCCACTCTCTCCGCTTATGACTGCTTTGAAAATGCAAGAGGCGTGACGAAGTCAATATGAAATGGCCAATTCTGCCAGGATAGCATGCCTCAATCGACTGGAGCATCAAAATCTGAGGAGTTATTTTGTTTGTGAGTTGCCCCCATCCAATCACAAGGAGAGCCCCCCCATACACACACATACACACACACACAGGCATAAACACAACGAAAAATAGCATAACATTGATTTGCGTCTGGCTGTCTATCAACAGCTTCCAGCAAAGTGCATCAATTTTCAAACTCGTCATATTTTCAGTAACATATTTTTCTCCAATTAAGGCAAAAATGCTTGCAATTTACTGATCACATTAGTTTGAAACAAACTGCTAGAAATTTCTGTTTTCACAGCTGCGTCCATTCAATGCAAAACCATGCTGAGAGCTGTGTTTGTTCAAAGGCTGACTTATACTCTGAATCAATCAGCTTGCTGTGCTAATTGGACTAAAGGGACTTCCACAGCCATTGTATTGATATGTATTGCAATGACATGCCATAATAGCAATGTTAAATGAGTGGTGATTGCACTTTGGGGTAATTTACTGATAAATGGTTCGATATTTATTATTCGAGACATGCATGTGCAATGTTAAAAAAATTTTGCGCCTGGCTGGGTTATGTTGTCTGCAGCTTGAGGGGGAAAAAAATAAACACTGAATTCATTTTGTCAAATTAGATGTGTTTTAGGGTGTGTTGTATGCATTTGAGCAGAAGTGCAATGCTGTCGATACATCTTCATTTTTCCACTTTCCTTTACATATAAACATGTAATCTGTCCTGTGCAGATTACATGTTTACAAAAGGTGCTGGGAGCCATTACTTTTTGAACTTAATATTGAGTTAATGATTATATTTGAGTCAACAGTACAGTCAAGAAATTGTCAGTAAAAGGGGAAAAGGAGATATTAGAGAAGTAATAAATAGCATCAGCAGTATACGCCATCTTAATCACATTACCATTGACTAATTGTAAGAGATTTTTCTGTACACCGTTGAGAGTTTGTGCAACTGGGTTCAGATTTGAAGATGAATCAGGATTTATGATGCCTTCACTACAATGCAGGAAGGCAGCAAAGGCAAAGCACAAAGAAAGAAGGAATGAATGTTCCTGAAAGAATACTATTGTCTCAGTACGGTGCATTACTAGTAACAGCACTTCAGTATTACGAAATAAAGAAACAGAAAGCGAGGTTCCTAATTAAAGTTGTACAACAATGCTGCGCTGAACATCAATAATAGGTGCTTCGCTAGAGTTTAGGTGTATACAATACATGCAAATACATGTTATATAAGTCTTTACAAGACTACCACTGAACAACAGGCTTCTGAGGCTTAAGAGACTTTGCACCAAATGAGTGCAAACCTCCCTATTATATAGGCAAGGCCACGACAATAATACAATGAGTAACAGATGCACGTGATCACAATGGATTGTGAAATGTGGCCAGGTGTTAATAGGCCAGTGATTTAGAGCGCTGGAGGCGTGGCGTTACACCCATGATTAAAATAATTACGATACAGTGGAACTCGCATATAATGGAAAATGGACCAGCTTATTTTGTCCATTATTAGCAAAATCCGCTATATGCATAAAATGGACAAAATCCGTTACACGCATGAGACCGATTATATCCGCTACATGTGTATAACAGATTATATCCATTATATGCATAATGAATTTATATGCACGCTTTGTGTATTAGGCTCGGGCCTCGCTGCCTGCAGTACCGATGCCGATTCCGCATTCCGCATGCGTATTTTCGTTTCGGCTCCCATGTTATTCAATGAGAGCAGCCGCACAGCATGCCAAAGCTGTGCGACTCTCGCACTGAAAAACTTATTTTTGAAAGCTGTAATACGCTGTTGCTAATTTTATTTTGGATTTAGGTGTTGGGGGGGGGGGGCACGACACTTCCGCGATTGCTGAACCTACATACGACCCCCCACTTGTATCAGCAACACTTCAGGTGATTGCAGCCACTGGTAAAGGAAAAAAACAAAAAAACTAAGCTGGATACAGTGGCACAACGAATGTGCAGCATATCAGCCAGTCTCTGAATTGTCTGAACTGTTCCTTTTACTGTCGTTCAGCGCCTAGCCTATACAAATGGTTTCAGCCTTGAATGATGTAAATTAGATCACTTTTGAAAGCACAGTCCACATCCCTATTCCCTCCTCCTACACCGAAAGTTCCTTCAAAAAGAGCAAGACCAATTCAGAAGGTTTTGCTGTGTATTGTAATTAAATTGTTTGTATGATTCATAACGCTCAAGCATGTTTCCCCTGCTGTCAATGCAAAATATAAATCACGTGTAGGCTATAAATACGTGACACAAAATAATATATTATTTTATTCTGGTTTCTTGGGCAAAGTCGTGCAGAGACAGTGTCAGAAAGCGGAGCTCAGGACAGACCTGCAGCTGCAGATACGGAGGAAGTGTGATTGAGCTGCAAGCGGTAACCGGTTGCAGTGCTCGGCTTGCGGAATCCGCATCGCTACTGCAAGCAGTGTGGCCTGGGCCTTAAGATCGGAACAACTTCATTCTGAAGTGTTCATACCTACTTGCTGTCTTAATTTAATCTATCTTTGGCTTGACACAATGGATAACAGGATGATATTGTGTTGCTTCAACTGGTATCAATGAAGAAGTCTAAAAACTAATGTATGTAAATGAAATTGCGCCAGTTTCTGCGAATACACTGTTTTGAACTTGCGCCTGTAATTTTGCAATGAGTTTACAACAGAGTTCCATGCATGTTCAGCGTAAACCACGGTTAAATGCGCTCAGGACTCTATTTACAGTTAAAATGACAAAGAGACAATGTTAATTTAACTGTTAAATTCAGTCAGTGTATAACAGTGTTGGAAAGCCGAACTTCATATGTTGCTCTGTTGCAACTGCATATGTGCATGGTGCAAACCAGCTCGTCCGGTATAAATGAGTGCTTTTGAATGGAAATGCATTGTGACGGGACTGGACATTTTGTCTGATATAAGCGAAAATCTATTATATAAAATCCAATATATTCAATGTTTATCTAATGTAAAAACGTGACAGAAAATCGGGACTTGAACTTTTGTCCGGTATGAGTGAGTTTTTGTTTTTATACAAGGACAATTTAGGCGAGTTCTACTGTATATACAGTGAAAAAAAAAAAAAAAAAAGAGGTGGCATTTTTGAGATATGATTGAAGACCTTTGAAAATCCCTCCAACTTAATTGTAAGTGCATTTTTCCCAAATGTGCGCAAAATACATACTTAGACTAGACCTACCTCTGCCAATGTACTCAATGTTATTTTGCCTGTATTAGCAGGCAACCCCTGTGTTTATGCAGTCCTGCAGTCTTCATGCAAATATGTTTTTAATTTGTTTTTGACCTTTTGCACGTTCTTGACCTTGACCTTTGACCTTGACCTCCCAAAATCAAATCACCTCTTCCTTCAACAATACTTAATCATTCCACCAAATTTTAAGAAAATCCATCCATTACTTTTTGCATGATTCTGCTTACAAATAAACCAACCAACAGACAAACAGTAATGATCACATAACCTCCTCCAACTTCGTTGGGCGGAGGTAATTAAGGCTTCAATCTAATTTGAGCGTTTTCAACAGGCATAGGCTTTTTTGAGCAAGCAGTGGATGTGGGATTTATCTGAAAATTTCAGCTAAAAGTGGGGCTGTATTTCATTAAAAATGTAGCTTGATCAGACCAGGATAATAGTGCACACGTACAATGCGACCGAGCTTGTGAATCGCATGCCAAAAACTGGACTATTTTGTTATCTAGACAAAAGGTGTGGAATAGGCTATTGTACCTTGTGCCATCCAAGTTCCAAAAATACATTTTTTTCTTGGACAAGATATTAAAAAGCCTTTTTTTTTTTTTCCTTCAGGTGTGTACCGGGCAATGGTGTTTTATTTCTCAACATGTACCTGCCTTGTTTCCTCTGGCAAATTCAATATTGCCTAAAGTTGGTTTATGTGGATAGTGAAAATATTTGTTTCTGATATTACTGATGATAAGACGATTCCCCCACCCCCTCCAGCAAGTGATATCAACTTGCATGCATTTTATGTGTGATGTGAACGACAAGTAAAATTTTTTTATCGATCTACATTCTTACCATTGCCTGCAGCATATTGAAACAGAACAATCTATAATGTTAACATATAGATAGATAGATAGATAGATAGATAGATAGATAGATAGATAGTTCTTTATTAATCCCCATAGGGGAAATTCAGGTGTTGCAGCAGCACAGAAGTACATTAAAGATTACAGATATAAAAAGACAATATAATATAAAAAAGACAATATATACTCAGCAACAAAAGTTTCTGTGACACCAATATTGTTAATTATTTTTCATAACGCAATTATGAAATTGTCATACATGGTGATATCAGACTGAAACAGTACACGTAAACACAACATTGAAATGGAAATCATGAAAATGCGAGAAAATGACTTTGCACGTGAAAATGTGCGTAAATCATGCTTGTGGATGGCAATAAAAGAGGAGAATTTTCGGAATGTTCACATTGTGCCTGATGAACGACGGAAGCATCACTTATCGAAAACACAGCCATTTCGGATCAGGAACTCTACCCTCTAAATGCCAAGACTGTCTGAAAATGATCGGTGGAGGGCCATTGGGATGATTGAATCCGGAACCTCTCAGAGGGAAGTTGCTCATCGCCTGAATGTCCACCGAAACACCATTTGGAACTTATGGCAGCGTCATCCGCAGAAAAGACATGTCAGAGACCGTCCTCGTAGCGGCCGTCCACGAGTAACCACTCCCAGACAGGACAACTGGATTCGAACAACCCATCTCCGAAATCGATTCCAACCTGCAACCATAACTGCAAGAACGATACCTGGTTTGAGGCGACTGTCTGCACAGACAATCCGTCGCCGTCTCCGTCATTTTGGCATTGTCCCACGTCGGCCAGCAAGACGTCCAATACTCACAGTACAACACCGACGACTGCGTCTACAGTGGGCACAACAACATCGACGGTGGATCCAACGTCAGTGGGATCTTGTACTCTTCACTGATGAATCAAGATTCATGCTTAACCGATGTGATGGTCGTTTACGTGTATACCGTCGACGTGGAGAACGTTATGCCAACAACTGTGTTCAGGAATTTGATCGTTTTGGAGGTGGTAGTGTCATGATTTGGGGAGGGATCACGGCTAGAAACAGAACAGATTTGCTTGTTATTGATGGAAATCTGACAGGTCAAAGATATCGCGATGAAGTGCTACGGCCATTGGTGGTACCGTTTTTGATGCAACATGGTCCCGGAATAACGCTGCAACATGATAACGCCAGACCACACGTTGCAAGGATTGTACAGCAGTATCTGATGCAACAACATGTCAATGTCCTGCCATGGCCAGCCAGATCCCCAGACATGTCCCCAATCGAGCATCTTTGGGACGAGATGGATCGACGTTTGCGGCGGTTGGATAACCCGCCAGCTACACTCCAGGAATTGCGACAACGTCTACGTCAGATTTGGAATGACATCCCACAGCAATTTCTGGCACATCTGATTCGGTCCATGCGCCGGAGATGCGTTGCTCGCATCATGGCACGAGGAAGTCACACCCGGTATTGAAGTGTGAAGGTCACAATTGGTTAGACGTCAGACAAGTGCTTCATGACGCATGAAAATGACATTTTTCGTTTTGAGTGACGTTGGCACTGAAAAGTCAGTGATTCTCCTGTTAAATAAACATATTGATTGCATTGAGATCTTTGCGTGTCATTTATAACATACACATAAATGGTGTCACAGAAACTTTTGTTGCTGAGTATATAAAAAGGTATATAAAAACTAAATAAGTACAATTGGATGTAAAGTGGCTTAGTGAAGAAAAAGTGGCAGCATAATGATGGACATTATTACAGTAGAATCCTGAGTGCAGTGTTCAGTGTATGTGCATGTCTGAGAGAGTGTGTGTGTGTGGGGGAGAGAGAGAGAGAGAGAGGGTTTATGAGAGAGTATGAATGTTATTATCCTTATGCATTGGGGGCTGTTGAGTGTGAGGACAGTCTCCTGCTGCTGTTGTACAGTCTGATGGCAGTGGGCACAGAGGAGCGCCTGAAGCGCTCAGTTCTGCATCTGGGTGGGATGATGCGCTGGCTGAAAGAGCTGCCCATCTGCCACAGTTCCTCATGGAGAGGGTGAGAGGGGTTATCCAGGATGGCCTTGAATTTGTCCGTCATCCTTTTCTCAGCCACTGACTCCAGACTGTCCAACTCAAGCCCCACCACAGAGCGGGCCTTCCTCACCAGTTTATTAAGTGAGCCAGCCTCGCCCGCCTTGAGGCCGCCTCCCCAGCACACCACAGCGAAGAACAATGCGCTGGCCACTATAGACTGGTAGAAGCTCTTCAGTAGCCTGCTGCAGACGTCTAATGATCTGAGTCTCCTCAGGAAGAACAGCCTGCTCTGTCCTTTCCTGAAGAGGGCGTCTGTGTTGTGAGTCCAGTCCAGTTTATTATTGATGTGGACCCCAAGGTACTTGTATGAGTCCACCCTCTCCACCTCCTCCTCCTGGATGACAACTGGGGCGGGGGACTTCCTGTTCCTCCTGCAGTCCACCACCAGCTCCTTAGTCTTGCTGATATTGAGTCTTAAATGGTTACTGTTGCACCATTTAATGAAGTTCTCAATCAGACTCCTGTACTCCTTCTCATTGTCATCTGTGATACATCCAACAATGGAGGAGTCGTCCGAGAACTTTTGGAGATGGCAGGAACCAGAGTTGAACCGGAAGTCTGAGGTGTAGAGGGTGAAGAGGAATGGCGCCAGAACTGTACCCTGAGGCACCCCAGTGTTGCTTGTCACTGTACCAGAGGCACAGCCACCCACTCTGACATACTGGGGCCGGCCAGTGAGGTAGTCCAAGATCCATGCTGTCATGTTAGGGTGCAGCTGCATTACCAGTAGTTTATCCCTTAGGAGACAGGGCTGAATGGTGTTAAAAGCGCTAGAGAAGTCGAAGAACATCAGTCTCACAGTGCTTCCCTGCATCTCCAAATGGGACAGCGACTTGTGGGTAAGGAAGATCAGGGCGTCCTCCACACCAATGTGCGGCTGGTATGCAAACTGCAGTGGGTCCAGGAATGTAGTTAGTGATGTCCTTAAATGTCTGAGAACCAGCCTGAGAAATATTACTCTCTGCTACTCCTACTTTCTGCTGGTAAATAATTTCTTCAAGAGTAAATCGGTAGTGCAGAGTCTTGTTGGTCTCACGTTTTTCTCTCCAAATCCCGCTTTAATGATGTTGGCTCATTCACAGACTCGGAGGAGTTCATTTGTGCTTCTTGGGTGGGAGTTCACGGGTTACCATGTTCGTATTATCCCAAAAAATGCAGTTCAACTAGTGGTGGTTAAACTGTTTAGCTTATAAAATATTATGGCAAGTAACTGACTTGTGGATGCTCAACTGGTGAACAACTGGCTGACCAGCCTGGTTTAGCTGGAACTTTCCTTTTTTTTTTTTTTGGAAACACGGCCCTGTCACCAATCCATAATTCAGTAAATCCAGGTCATCCACCCACACACTAGCAGCTTTCTTAGTGTGTGCAGGAGAGAGGTAAATACACAGTACCTTTGTGTGAAATGTCACAACGAGCAGATTAAGGTCTGGAGGCGCATTCCCTTGAGGGGAACATTGTGTTTGTCATCCCCTGGCACGGAGATGTGGAGACTCCCGTTCGGCTCATGCATAAGACATAAGATTGTATATCTTCCTCTATCGCTTGCCTTAAAAAAATAATCAAATAAATGTTTGAGAACATAACACCTGGTGCCTGCAGAATCTATTAGAGGTCATTTAATAGCTGTCCTTTAATGTTGTTTATGTCATGTAGCTACTCTCCTCCTTTGATTCACTCCCAGAGAAAAAGGTACAGTGGAGATACACTTGTGTTTTAATGAAAAAATGGCAAAGAAAGAAGAGACCCTTTGATTCTGTTGGAGAACCAGGTCAAATCTACAGGTTCTTTTTCGGGCAAAGTGGTTATTTGTGTGAGAGCTTTCACACTTGATTGAGGGTTCTTTGAAGAAGAAAAAAAAATGCTCCTTAATGGAATCAAGCTGAATTATACTGTTTTCTGTAGAGTAATGGGTTGAGTGTAGCAGTGCAATTTTTTGTACCTAATGGGTAGCACCTCAGGGACAAATATGTTCTTTTTTTAAGTCTCCTTCCATACTTGTTCCTCAGTATCCCAGGTTGCCTGTGGTTTTTATTGTCATTGTTCTGTTGAATGGGCAGTGTGTCATTCGCATCACAAACAGATGGCTGAGATGCCCATTAGGTGTCAAAGCTATAGTATTTGATGTTTGTTTGATGAACCGTAATAAATAAAATCTCATACTTTTTTTTTCTTGCACATGTTTTTGCAGTGTTCATGAGCTGAACTCCTATTTCAACTTGTCCACTGATATTGAAATATCAATCTATATTTCAAGACCAAAAATGTGTTAAAAATATATATTTTTGAGGTCAGCGTGCACGTTCACAAAACTACACAGGTTGCTGAGACTGGAGCGTGTTCTGAATACAATTTTCTGCTCAGGGCATTAGTCAGGGAGAGGAAACTGGTCCATATGTAATCATCTTTCATTACCATAAAGTTAACTGGGAGCTTCTCATTTTACACAAAAACAGTTGTTAAAAAGTCTTAGTACTCTATGCTGCGTTCACAAAGTGGAAAAAAAAATACTTAAATGTAATAATGAGCGAATGCTATGGGCAAGCGTTCATTCTTGACCGGAGTGTCACAAATGGCGTATCCCCATTAACAATGGTGCGGACCCAAACTGCTCTACTATTCTGCCTCTCCATGCGGTGGGTAATTTTTATTTTTTTTAGTTGAAGTTTCATGATTTAGTCCCACTTAATGAAAGGAGAACTTCTCTGGAAACAGCAGGACTGTTTAACTTTATTAGCAAAGCCGTATAATCTCTCCAAGTCTCCATCAACTAGACAAGTGGTTGCAGTCTGCAACTTGCAGACCCCTGATTTATTATCAGAAGGTTGGTGCACATTAAATTATGCATGTGAAAAAAAGTTAATAAAGGGTGTTTTAGCTAGTTATTTTCATCTCTGTGTTCTGCCGGCCGTTATTTTGGTGAGTAATATGAGTGAAAGCAGGTGTTCTAAAACAACGGAAGCAGCTGCAGAAGGCTGTTGTTTGTGCCAATCACTTGTACGATTAATTATCTTTCTAGTTTGAACATGACCTGCTTGATAATGTAAGATTGCATTTGTTTGTTTTATGACTGCCCTATTTAGATGGCACGGTGTGGTTAAATTTTCCGCAAGGAGCCTGTCTTCCGAACATAGATGCACACAGTTTTTCAGAATGTGGACAGCACGTTCTCCAGTCCTCAAGCAAGAGGCGACGCAGGTCACTGAGGGGAACACGAGGTGATGCAGATTGAAGACGGGTGAGAATGGTAATTACATGATAGAAAGATGGGTCGTGATCAGGACACTGGCAATGCCATCCGCTAGATTTCTGGAGCGTGGGTGGAGGCAGAAGCAGACTTGACAGATTTTTTTTGTCTGCCACGTCACCGAGCAAGATAATCACCAAGATGTTCATCATTCTCTGGTGATCTCACCATTCAGCCGAATAGACTTTCCCTCACCCTTACATACCAATGAGATTTTTCTCCCTTTTATCTTGTAAAGTGTGTCTCAGAAACGATTCTACTAATCCCTTAACCCCTTTGCGCGGAATACAAAATTTTGCCAATTTTTCCTGTTGTGCATGAGCCTATTTAAGCTTTAGAACCCAGGATTTGTGACACAGAGATTTTTGAAAATTATTCAAGTGAAGCTAGACATTTGGAAATTCAATTACAGAATTGTTTAGGAATTAAATTTTGGAATTTACGGACGCCGGCGTCTACATCTGCAGAAAGGGGTTAAATGACTTTGACTTTCCGGTGCCATTTTGATTATTGCCTAGACGTTTGAATTTTTCCGTGAGTAAATCTTTAATACGGGACTCACTGATTACTTTTACAGGGCAGCATGGAGGGAATGAGGAGAGAAGTTTCCCCTTTGAGCGTAAACTTCACTCAGACTGAGGCACAGGCTGCACAGAAGTTGGCTCACCTAGGCAGGGCTGTCAAGTTTAATCAGGTGGCTGGAGTGAGATTCATTGTGTCTGTGGGGGCCTTGGGGTGTGGGACACGGGGTCGTGTCAGAAGATGGGTTACGGATATGACAGTTTCTCTGTAGTACTTTTGAAATACAGTGGTGTGTTGAGGTGATTGTACACCACCACTTTCATCTAAAAGGGATCCTGATATATTACTTCTCTTTACTTTTTTGTGAAAATCTATTGAAAAATACTATTGCGGGCACTGAGAACAAAAAGAGTAATGAAGAAAAAAAAGTTTTTTTAACCATTGAAAGGTGTTGCCAATGTTACTTTTTTCCTCTCGCGTAGCAAGAATGCATGTTTGAGGGCTCATTCCATGACTATCAATGCTAAAAAAATTTGTTAAAACTGGTTTGAGAAACATTTCTCTCCCAAATTACCTCTAATAGTCAGGTGTTTCAACATAAACTGAGGTGACATGAACTTGTAGCAGTGTCACAGTTTTAACACGATTGCTCAATGGAAGGAGCTCTTTGAGGTTTTTCTTAGCTGTATTGTGGCCCTACATGATGCTGGTTGGTCACCTAGAAAAATTTGTGAAGGTGTTGCATGCTGTTGTGGCACTGTAAGAAACACTCTTAAGCATTTCAAAGAGACTGGTTCACTGAAAACTAGTGGCACTAAAGGTGCAAAACAAAAGTTGAGTGCCTCTGATGTTTGTCATCCATGTATGACCTGCAAAAAAAATAAATAAATAAACAAATTGGTGGTTGGCAGCACCACAACTCAGTGAAGCTACTAATAGCGCCAGAAGTGAATAGATGAAAGTATCAGATCGACTATTTCCAGATGCTTGAGTGAAAATGGTCTGTTGCCAAAAAATCATTTCTTAGAGCTGGCAACATCAAACAAAGACTTGAGTTTGCCAAGATATGCAAGGATGGGATGCCAGTGGACAGGGAACGAGTCCTTTGGACCAATCAAAATGCTAAAATTACTCAACGAAATGCAGAACTTATGTGCACCATAGAGTTGCAGAACATTAAGAAAATGACTGTTTAACCCCTTCGGTAAAACATAGAGGTGGAAATGTTATGGTTTAGGGCTCTGTCTGCTCGTAAGGTGATCTCATAAAAATGGACACAATTGGGAATCTGAAGTATCACAGCATCCTTGTGAGTCTCGCTTTGCCAGCTGGAAATAAACTGATTGGTCAGGGATTTTATTTTCAACAAGATAATGACTCTAAACACACTTCTAAGTTGCGCAAGAGCTATCTTAGTCGGAAAGAAACATCTGGTGGTATTAAGGTTATGACTTGGCCTGACCAAAGTCCAGACCTTAATCCGATTGAATAAATCTGTTGTAACAATGAAAAAATCCGTGGAATGAACTTCAAACCTTATGGAATGGTAAAATGAGTGAGGAAATTTAAAAAAATGTAAAAACTACGCCTGAAAGATTAAATTCTGCAATCAGCGCAAAGGGTGGCCACACTAGATATTGACCTTTTCTCTCAAAAAAACATAATTATTTTTATTTTTACTATATATTGTTATGTATTTACTTATTTACATCTCTATAATTCAGTACTACACGTTGGATATGAAATAATTACTTGAGTAGTGCTTGGTGTCTAATTTATCTTCATTTTGTCAAATGTATAATCATCACTGTACACTGCTGTATGCTGAGGTCCCCATGCTGAAAAAATGTATGGTCCTGCAAGCTGATGGATATTTTCTTAATCAGGTAGCAGATTTGTTCTTATTTGCACTTGTTTTAGCTTAGTCTATTAGAGTTAGAGCCTATTAATGTGTCTTATTTCATTGTGAGAGACTGACGCAGAGCCTAAATGTTTGTCTTATTTCAGTGTGAGAGGCTGAAACTATGGGTTTTGGTCCAGAGTGAGAGGCTGAGACAGAGGCTAAAAGTGTGTGTGTCACCTCAGTGTGAAAGGCTGAGACAGAAGCTAAAAGTATGTGTCTTATTTCTGATAAGTGGTAAATGTTCCTATTTAGCCCATGTGCCATGTAAATCTATTTGCAACCTATTAGTCAAAAAAAAAAACTTATAATAATTATTACCACATCATCATTTTTCTCCTGTATGATATTTCTTCCATTGATGCTGCTTGTTTCATAAATGACACTTTGTACAGTTAGACAATCAGATTTGTCGATGATGAAGCATGTATGACGAATGCCTACCCCAGAAGTAGTTGAGAAAAACTTTGGTAATTTTGTTACCCACTGAAAATGATTTTTTTTTTTTTTTGCACATTGCTACTGTTTTTTGAAAGTACTCATCATAATTTAAAGTGATCAGTGTTTTTGATTCAGATTTATTTCAAAATATTATTTAATTCAGAAATCTTGTTTTATTAAGCATGTGTATATTTATCTATTGTTTTTTAAATTAATGAATATTTTTTTTCAGGTGGGCACAGAGTCTCAGAAGATGCATGAGCAAATTACAGTGTGAGCACCTGAAAATTCCTTCTCGACCAAAAACTTCCTCGAGTGCACAACACAGCTTCTAGTGCTCACACCAGAGATTACTGCCTGGGCACCTGATACTTTTTGATTCACCCTGCAGAGTCTCTGGTGCATACAAGATATTTGGAGAAAAATAAATTTTGTTCATGTCCCCCACCATGTATAGATTTATTATAGATCATTATCATTTTTTTTAAATCTCATTGCATAGAATAAAATATTCTGTCAGTTAGGGTTCATGTCTTTTGGGGGAGTGGCTTTGGAGTGGGGACTCAAACAGGAGGCATTTTTTTTCTGCTGGCTAATTTTAAAATCTGCTTTGCACTTGACTGTTTCACCAAAGTTTTCAACCCTGCCCTTTATGGAGGCTTGTGTCTGCTAGTTTTGAAGAGTATTTCCATTTAAGCGTCTGTGTTGACTCTGATTTCTAAGTGTTGAGTTTCGGGTAACCATTTGAGTTGTTTAACCGATCAGATGCTGACTGTTTTAGGCACAAAAAAATATAGAAACCATTCCTGCTCGGTATATGCATGGCCTTTCAAATTTCTCCTTTGTCTCCTTGGCTAAATAAAAATATCAGCACTTTAGGCTCACTGAATAGGCCCTAATAGACCTCAGTCTTATGTACTGTTGCATTGACTGAGGTGCTGAGCATCATTACACCAAGGCTGCAGGTGTGCAGGGCTTTGTGTGAGTAAAATGCACTGATGAATATGAGCTGGAGACCTCACCTGTTGCTGTGGATTCAACCACTTGATAATGAGTCACAATTAAATTTGTGTTGGCAAGTAAGTTTACTTTTAAAGCGCAACGGAATGAGCGTTACCTTCGTCTCACCCTGCCAGGGATACTCTCCTTTGGGTCCACCCAACCCTACTGTTATCATTTATCTGTACTGTGATTCCCTGCATCCCTTTATTCACCTTCTTTCATTTACATATCTTTGTCAAATATAATTCATTCATTTCTCATTAAAAAATGAAAGAAAATGATTTTGTAGCATATTTAGAGGGGGGTTAACAGAGCAGTCAAGTTGGCAAAAAACGATCAGTTACATTTACTATGTAGGTTCACCGTGTTGGAAGGTGAAGGCAAGACACTCAAAAATAAAGAGCCTCTTTATTTAACACCATTAAAATAGTGCTCACACATCTCCATCCTCTCTGCTGATTAATTACATTTCAGTTCCACTGTAAATTTCACAGCAGGCTATCTCCAGATTTAATGGGCTACAAGATCTGCTTTTTTAGTTAGAAATCGTGTGCCATCTTAAACAGCTTTAAGAACACTGCTGCTTTTTTAGTGTGTGTTTGTGTGTGTATTAATATTTTTTTTTCCACACAGCAAAAATGTGAATTAAAACCAAAATGAATCGGATTCAAGTATGTATCTTTCGTGGAAAGAAGAGGTAATGTACTGATTGAAGAACATTTTTATTCTGAAAAAATTATTCCACCTCTACATCAAAGGACTGGGATATGATAGATTTGAGATGAATGGATGAGAAATGTACAAAATCTTAACTAGGACAGTAAACTGAAGCAGTGAGCGATTAACTATGTTCAGCATTATCTCATTGTTCACTTTTATTGCTTCGTAGAAACAGCTTGTGAGAAACTTAATCAAATACAAGGCATTACGGCTCAGTGGGCTGCGTTCATTCCTTTAATGTTTGAATAGTGAGTGTGCTGAAAGCTTTTCTGAAAATGTTCTCTCTCTCGAAAAAGGATTACAAAACTCTTCCATCAGGTTTTCCATTTAAACTAGCCTTTTTTCCCTCGGATTTTCCCCCATTTTTCTTCCACTGTGAACACAGCCAAACTGTTTATGAGGCTGCAGCAACCTGCTCCCATTGACATAGGAGGAAAATGCCATGACACATGATTTTTTTGACTCACGTGACAACACGCCTTGCTTCTTTACGCCATGCGCGTGCACTGGCAACTACACACTGCCAGTGCCATCGCAAGATAATAGAGTCACCTTGGTTGGTTCACAGAGCTGTGTGTGCCTGGACTGGCCGACCAGGAGTGGCAGCTTGTGTGTGACAAGACTAGTGCATTTTTACCAATTCAACCGGTAATATCCTGAGCAAGGCTGGACTGATTATTGCCTCATCAATGAAGACCTCAGTCTCTAGCCCTTAATGGTGTGGCTGGGATTCAGACACCTTACCATAGGGCTACCAGACAAATGTCTTCAGGCTGATTTATATTTCTGACATCGCTGGCTACGCCATAGGGATGTAGAGGATTCACGACAGTGCCAGTGTTTCATTGTTCTGGTATAGAGACTTCCTCATTTAGCTGCTAGATGTCAATGTCTTGCTCATTTTGTTGTATATGGAAATGGATAGACCATCTCAGTAATAGTTTAGGGAACTGAGGACACCTACCGTTTGAGTTTTTAAAGATTTTTTTTTTCATTCTTCCTTGACCTTGACATTACTTCAGTTGCTCAGACAAGCAAAGTCTTTATTGTCATACTTTACCATTCTCCAAGCACTGTTGGCCCAATTCTCTTCTGTCATATGCGATTCAACCATTTTTTTTTTTAGATCTGGCAGTGTTTGGTTCCTCTGTAATATGTTGTAATTTAAATTCATGCACAGGTGATGTGGTAGCCATGAGTAGGCATGATTGAAAAAGGGACGATCTGTCTGAAATGGTTGGGTAAGCTTCAATACCTACAATATACTGATACCCTCCGATGTATTTGCAAGAGAATGGTGCATAATGTACATTTTTTGTTTAAGGTATATGCAGTAGGATTTGTCAGTTGTGGTTTGCGAAACTTGTCCCCTTCACTGCTGCTCAAATACACCAGAAGTGCACGAGCCCTGACCATAATTCATGCTACATGCTGTAAACTTGTGCGACTCGATCAGCCCAATGAGGAAGTCCATGGCAATGCTTGCTCACGGCCAGTAGGGGACTTCAAGAGGCTGGAGGAGGCCACTATGGGGTGTGCTGCTAGTCGGTAGGCTGCCAAACGTGCTAACACACCGGGAACAGGGTGCAGAATACCGTAGAATGACACACTAAGGGAGAGGTGTAGGCCCTAAAAAGGACTCTGGCTCTCAGTTCCTCCAGTATGAAAGGCAGTTCACAGGACACCCCAGAAAACGGAGCTTGACTAGAGGACCTCCTCCATGATGTGCTACCCCTCCAAATTAATGGTGGACAGGAGGCGTCCATCAGGAACCACAGACTTGGGGACCTCATCCGGAGTGAGCGAGTGCAGGCAAGACAGAGCATCAGGCTTAACATTCTTTGATCCGGGACAGTAGGTGAGGGTGAAATAAAATAAACAAAAAAGGGACCTCTGAGCCTGCCTTGGATTGTGCTTCTTGGTTGAGTTGAGGTACACAAAATTTTGGTGGTCTGTCAAAACCAGGAAGGGGATGCTGGCCCTCTGAAGCCAGTGTCTCTACTTTTCACATGCCAACTTCATGGCCGGAAGCTCACATTCCCTAATGTTGTGTATCTTCTATGCAGAGAAGGGCAGATAGAGGAAGAAGGCACAATGGTTTTTCTTGCCATCAGCCACCCTCTGGGAGAGTATGACCCCATCGTTAGTGTCCAAAGCATCAACTTTAACGATAAATAGGCACTTGGGGTTGGGGATAGCCAGGACAAGAGCGCTGGTGAATTTGTCCTTAAGCTGGCTGAAGATGAAGTCAGCCAGAGAGGTTCAGCGGAAGAGAATCTTGGGATTGGTGAGGGCTGTAAAGAGTCAGCAATGGTAGAATAGCCTCTGATGAAGGGCCTGTAAAAGTTGGAGAAGTCGAGGAAAGGTTGTAACTTCTTATGGCTCATGTCGACCAGCTATTTCAGGACCAGCCGAACCTTTAGCCGATCCATGCTAATCTCCCCCCAGGAAATGGTGAAACAGATATTGGAAAGATGTTTGAGAGAATTTACCATCTTAAGCTTTTAGAAGAGCTGGTTTTCAAGTAATCACTGGATAACATGATGGATGTGCTGGAATTGTATTCTCAGGGTGCGGACGAACATCAGGATGTTATTCAGGTCCACATAGACAAAGCAGAAGATGATGTCATCAAGGACATCATTTATCAGTTTCTGGAATGCAGTATGGGGTATTTTTCAGCCCAAATAGAATGACAAAGTACTCATAATAGCCGGGTGGAGTGTTGAAAGCTATCTTCACTTACTTCCTTAGTACAGTTTAAGTAGCAGGCATTTTGCAGGTCCAGCTTGATGAAGTAGTGGCATTCTTGGAGGTTGGAAAGGACTGAATTTGTGAGCGGAAGAGGATAGCAGTCCTTGACTGTAATGGCATACAGCCGTCAGTAGTCAATGCAAAGGCTGAGAGAACAGTCTGTTTTTGTGACACAATTAAAAAGTCAGCACCAGCTGGCAAAGAAGATGGTTGGGTGATACCAGAACCAGAGCATGGGATTTATACTTGATATACTCATTAATTGCTCTTGATTCTGGTGTTGATAAAGAGTATAACCTGCCTCTAGGTGGCGATGTTCCAAGGAGGAGGTCAGTGGCAAGTCGTATGGGAGGTGTGGCACATGATTTCCTGAAGGCCTGGTGCAGTTTTTGGTAGATGGAAGGGATCCCTTTTAGATTCGGCAACTCCTTGTGGAATTACTGAGCTACAGAATGGTTAATTATCCCCTTGCTGACAAAGTAGTCGGGGGGGATATAGTAACACCGCCTTCCATCCATCTGTCCTTCCGTCCGTTCGAAACAAATCTGGTTTACCGTTCAATAACTTTAGTAATGTTTTACGGATTTTAATGAAATTTGATGTGAAGGTACTTGGTATCAAAATACAGGCTAAGTTCATTTTTGGAGTATGTACAGTATGTCAAAGGTCATAGCTCATTAAATATGCAAAGATGGTTTCCATTCGATAAATTGAGTAATGTTCGACGATTTTAATTAAATTTGATATGAAGGTGTATGGTATCAAAATGCAACCGAAGTTCGATTTCGGAGTATGTAAGTCAAAGGTTATAGCTCATTAAATATGAGAAAATGGTTTCCAGAAGATTTAACAGTATAACATGATGAGTATCCCATTGGACCTTATCATTTTGTTGTCATGAATGCTGCTACTTTATCACATCAAAGATTTCTTTCATGCCATTACACTGTTTCAAATATGATACAGTACTAACCTTTGAAAGTTCAAGGATATGTTCATATTATGTTTTCACTTTTCACTCTTCTTTGATTTTGTCAGCTTCTCATATATTCTTTAATCTTCTGTAAATCCCTGATTTTATTCACATTCTTTTATTAAATCTTCATACCAATTAACATAAAGTTTTTTTTTAAGATCTTCTCATGGGCCATTTCAGAAAGTAGTAAACTTTCTGTAAAACAAATCCCCGGGTATTTATAACTTCCTTGCCAAGTAATATAGTATAGTCTAATGAAAGTAACTTCTTCTGACGTATATGCATATGTACATGTACAACATTTGCACCGGGCGAGGGGATGCTATGCTTTGCGTTGCCCTTGTTTTTTATCTTTTTGCTAAAAATGGCCTTGTAAATTTTATCTTAAGTTTGAGTGTTTCAGATCAGAAAGCGTGCCTGTGTGTTCAAGCCATCATTATGCTATTAGATCGCATTCAGTTGTCATGGTGTTACCTGAGAGTTTATATTTTTTGTGTTTGCTTGGACATCATTGTATGTATGCTCTTGTGTTGATCACTCTTTTCTATATAATATGTAGGGCTGGGATGATTCTGAATCGATTCTTTTTAAGGTGTAATACCACTACCTGCTGCCATGGGGCGAACATCCGAGCTTTCCCTTTTCCTTTATTAAGCCCGACGCAGGTTGTACAAAAGCGCCAAACGTCAAAGGGCATGTGAAATGCTTCCGGAAAAAAAACTTGACTCTGACATCAGTTTTTTTCGGGGACATGATGCACGGAGCGAAGTAAAGGACTGCAGAATCGTCTCTTATTAACCAATTAGGCTACACTAAGAAAAGTAAGCTATTCCAGTTTACTTGCTTGATTAGCAATCAAATGGTGGATGTGTTTACTCTTGAAATTGAATGAGCAGAGCTGTTTATTAAGGCAGCATGTTTGATTGCTGCATTTTGAAATTTAAATGGCCATAGAAAGGCACAGCATGAACACGATTTCCATTGCCAAGCATTTCGTGCGACTGATGATTTATATCTCACATTCACGTTTCATCTGCTTTACAGAATGTTTTCCACCTTGTGTATTTTTTAGACGCTTGAAATCCAGGGCGATATGTGTGCTTTAATTCATAGGTGTCCATATGTGTGCGTATTGTACATTTGTGCATGTGCATACAAATGTGAGTGCACTCAAGGCACAATAGATGAATCAGTTCTTCATCTATTTGTTGTTTAAGGTTTATTGTACTCTATTGGGACTTGTATCTTTCTCACTGCTGAGAATCAAAAGCTTAGAATGATTGAAGTGCACTCATATCCAAAATGTTGAGGGCCTTAATTAGATTGATGCTCTGGTCTTGTGAAAAGAGCACTCTGTATTCACTACAAAATGAGAGTGTGGCTAATACGTTTGTGTCGTCCAACCAGCTCTTTGTGGAACCAGAGTCTGTGTGTGTGAGTGTGTGTGTTTGTGCGTGTGGGCCAGCAGCTGATTTTATAGGTCTTCTCTTCAAACCCATTGTCTTTCACATAAATGGAAATTTACATGATTCAAAGCTCCTTAGCTTTCATTTAGAGGCATTATTTTGACCTTCCGATACACAGGCAGGGAATGCCATAAAACCAGGCAGAACCATGCAGCAGGAAGCATCTGAACCACCTTGCCCTTTCTAGATTTTTTGTCTGACTGCTCTGGTTTTCAATTATTATTATTACAATAATAATAATAATAATTATTATTATTATTATTATTATGGTTGTTGTTGTTACTATTATTATCATTATTATTATTATTATTATTATTATTATTAGTAGTAGTAGTAGTAGTAGTAGTAGTAGCAGTAGTAGTAGTGTTTTCCAAATTTGAAAACATTCAGGAAACCTATATATGTAAAATCCAAACCAACACCAATTAGTAAAATCCTTAAAAGGGAACAAAATTACTGTCATGTCTTCCAATAACTAAACCAGGGGTCACCAACTACATTTGTCCAAAGGCCACATTTTTTTCCAAGCAAATACTGTGGGGACCTGGCTTCCATACACAGACGCGTGCGCATGCACACACACACACACACACACACACACACACGCACACACACACAGACACACGCGCACACATACATATCGGTGGAGGCCTATGAACTAGCAATAGGGGAGGCTCAAAAGAGTCCCTTAAAATTAATTATTGGTCACGACTTCTTTTCAATCATAAATTACCGTTACAAAAACTCTGATTATGACTCTGGACTTCTCACACTTTTCTTTATTCAGGGATTGGAAGCAACCTATGTGTTTCTTGATTATGTAAATGAAATAAGATCATTTGAAATGTCTTTATGCAATTCCATTGCTTCCAACCCCTCCAGTGCACAAGGACTTCAATTGAATAATTGATTGAATAATTGCTGACTACGGCAAAGGAATGTGATTACACCACTTAAACTCACAAAGAATGCATGAGAGTTGACAGCTATGCGTTATAAATGAATACTGGCCACACCTGATAATGTTGAAAGTTTTTGGAGTGTCTGTAATGGTAATTTAAATAAATGACTGAAAACAGGTCATGACCAATCATTAATTTTAAGGGATTGTTTTGAGCCTCTCATACTGCCAGTTCACCAGCCGCCACTGATATACACTATATTGCCAAAAGTATTCACTCCTCTGCCTTCACACGCAGATGAACATGAGTGACAACCCATTCTTAAACCACAGGATTTTATATTATATCGGCCAACCCTTTGTAGCTATAACAGCTTCAACTCTTCTAGGAAAGCTTTCCACAAGGTTTAGGAGTGTATTTATGGGAGTTTTCCAGAAGTGCATTTTTGAGGTCAGACGCAGATATTGGACGAGAAGGCCTGGCTTGCAGTCTCATCCCAAAGGTGTTCTGTAGGGTTGAGGTCAGGACTCTGTGCAGGCCAGTCAAGTTCTTCCACACCAAACTCGCTCATCCATGACTGCATGGCCCTTGCTTTATGCACCGGTGCGCAGTCATGTTGGAACAGGAAGGGGCCATCTCCAAACTGCTCCCAGAAAAGCTGGGAGCATGAAATTGTCCAAAATGTTTTGGTATGCTGAAGCATTAAGAGTTCCTTTCACTGGAACTAAGCATCCGAGCCCAGCACCCGAAAAACAACCGCAGACCATAATCCCCCCTCCACTGAACTTTACACTTGGTACAATGCAGTCAGACAAGTACCATTCTCCTGACAACCGCCAAACCCAGACTCGTCCATCAGTTTGCCAGACGGAGAAGCATGAGGGTTGCTTGTCCTCAAGAGTACCGCACACCGAAGAAGTTGGCTTTGCATGTACTTACCATGTTTGGGTTGTACATGCGAATCTGAATTGTCAAAGATGAACCCCATCAAAACACATGAGAGGAACCGACTGTCAAATCAGTCATTGCAGGACCGCTTGCGCGTCAGCCTTACAGCTGTCAAATGTGGTGTCTAGAAGTTGGTGTTTGAGGGGAAATGTCAGTTTTCCCATGAAACAAATGTGAGTACTATTTCAGGGGTTTTATTCATGGGATTCACTCTGAAATGACATGGTCTAATTGTTTTATTACTTTTTTTTTTTCTGATATTGCCACATATGCTGCAAACCTCTCTGTTTGGACCTGTCTGTTTTATTTGTTCGCATTTATTTTCTGTTACAATGCTGGCATTTGCCGTGCTATTTTGTTCTTGAAGCTAAGTTAACTAAGCCGATTATACTGTTTTTGGACCAACGAAATTTGTGCTGAGCACCTTTATTGTATGTAAAAAAGGTAAAACCGAAATATTAGGCAGGGTTTTACTCGTGGCATTCATTATGAACTTATTGTCTTTGCCTTTAGATATTGTAAAATCCTTGACTTGGAGTCTGTCATTGTCTCCATTATTGTGGAATGTCCATGAACCATTTCTGAATGAATTTTTCATTGCTTGGGTTTTCTTTACTCTTTTTATCCATACTGTATTTGCGTGGCTGTCATAGTCAGTAACAGAACCTGCTTTAAAGTATATTTCAATGTGCATTTTGTTGACCTACATCGCTTTCTTTCTTTTGAAACATAATGGAGCTTCTGAATTCATTGTTGTCTTTCATATTATGCATAAATAGCACTTTTTATATCATTCTTAGTATTACTTGGGGTGGCACGGTAGCACAGTGGTTAGCATTGCCGCCTCACAGCAAGAAGGTTGCTGTGCTGGAGTCTTTCTGTGTGGAGTTTGCATGTTCTCCTCATTTTCACGCGGGTTTCCTCCGGCTGCTCCAGTTTCCTCCCACAGTCCAAAAACATGCATGTCAAGTTAATTGGAGACACTAAATTGCCCATAGGTATGAGAGTGGCAGCGAATTGTGTTTGAATGGTGTGTGCGCCCTGCCATGGATTGGCAAGCTGTCCAGGCTGGGTCCTGCCTTCGCCAGTAGTCAGCTGTGATTTGCGCCAGGTCTCCCCACAACCCTAGTGAGGAATAAGCAGGTATAGAGGATGGATGGATGGATGGATGGCATTACCTGATTTTGTCCATGCTTAAATTTGCTGTTCGCATGTGTTTTTCAGCATAGAATGCCTGTGGCTACTGTCATTATGACGGGCAGATAATTGAATTGTGAAGTAAATCCCGTAACTGCCTGTGCTGCACTCTGGCTGAACTGGAGTTATTGTTTAAAAATGGCTGCATCCCCAATTCTGCAGTTTAAGGCATCTGCACAGAAGCCCAGAGGAAGGGCATGGGAGACAAGCTATGTAATTGCTTAGCTGCATCTTTGTGTGTGTGTGTGTGTGTGTGTGTGTGTGTGTGTGCATACTTATGTATGTGTGTGTGTGTGTGTTTGTGTGCGTGCGCATGCACGCACGTGTTTATGTCTGTGTGCATCTGTGTATGGATGTTCATGAGCATTTTTATGTGTGTATGCTTGTATTCTTGTGTGTATAGGTATGCATTTGTGTGTGTTTGTATATCTGGGCCAAATTTGTACAAATTTGTAACTCCGTTACCGACCAGTTTTTGCCGTTTTCATGCAAAATAAATCAGATGAACAAAAATGTGTTTTTTGAAGTACTAGGGAAGACCCACACAGAGTTAAATTGTAACTCTGTCTTACATGCTCGCACACACACTCACACATACACACATAAGCATACACGCATACATACACTCCTACACACAAACACACACACTCGCTGCATTATTTTTCACTGATGACTGTTTGCCCCGCTCTCTATACTTGGGACCCTCCCCCTTTAATTACTGATGAATTTTGACTCTAGTGAGAGCCATCATTGGACTCAGAAGAGGTTCCTCTTTCAAAAGTGTAATTTAGCCCCGCCCCAAATTTTGTCATTGTATTTGGTCAAGTATTTATGAGGTTGCCTGTGTGTGTGTGTGTGTGGTGTGAGTGTGCACGCGCACACGTGTGTCTGCGTGTGTGTGTGTGTGTGTGTGTGAATGCATGCGTGTATGTGGTTGCAGCTATTGCAAATTTGCATTTGTTTAAAAAAAAAAAATTTTCCACGACAGGCAGTGAGACTTCTGAGATAGGTGATGGTGCAAGTCTTGAGGCTGTGAATTTCCCACCAGTCAATCGATCTGTGAAAAGCTTTGAGAGTTTTGATCATATAACCACAGCTGCAGTTCTCTGTCCCAATGCAGGCTTTCATGTATTTTTAAGCTCCTACAAATTTGGACACTTCACATAATGTGCTTTACAGATGATTTGGTTTTTTGAACTGGTTTTACCTGATAATTTAATTTGAAATTTTGAGAAATTGTCCATCTCATTTTGTACGTTTACTATAATGATGCATCTTAACCACATAAATCTGACTGACCCTTACACGGGCTCATCAAATGCAGCTTTTGTGTTCAAACCTGGCGAACTTCACGTCTATTTTCAAGTCTAGTGCAGATCCCAAGGTTTCCATTGATCTACAGTATGTCCTGCTGAATTGTCGGCAAATATGTATAGGATGATGTTTGAGATCTAGATACTTTCCATTTGATCTGAAGCTGTGTCCATAAAAACATGGCCTCCTGGGTTTAAAAATTTCCCTCAACTTAAGTGTGATGGAGCTTCAGTGAAGTGCTGCAACCAGCAGATACAGATTATGTACGTGATATTGTCCCACAATCTTGGGAAAAATGCCTTTTCTGACTTAAAACCTACTAAAGGAAAACTAGTGAAAAGTTTAAAAGGGGTAAAAGTAATGCCTATTTCTGTATATCAGTGGAAATGGAAATCTTGTATTTTTATGTATCTTGCAACCTGAAGACTGTAAAATACATAACAGGACGACATCGTCATCACTATCCGCTGCCACCGTGGAATCTTGTTTTTGACACCAGTCAAGGTCATGACTAGTAACACACACACACACACGCGCGCGCACACACGCACACACACACACACATACACACAAAATTAATCTCGATAAAGTCGTTTCTGAGAAAATTTGTCCCCATATATCCAGGCGGACAAACAGATGAAGTCCTTTACAATATCCCCGCTCCCTCAGTGTTGTGCCGGGGGATTACAAGTGTACTTAGACAGGTAGTCAAGCCGATAGATATTTTAGTGAGGTCTGAATGTTGTAAATAACAGTTTAATGGTGCCTCCAAAGCAAAGAGGATTAATTCACTTGAAAACAATTGATTTATTCCCAAACTATTTCCATTTACCTGATTATCAGCCCTGCAAATTGCAAACAGAATAATCATATTAATACATAAAGCCTCCTTTCATTTTTGCACTTTGCCTTTCCTCTGTGCACGTAGTAGCGCTGCATGTTGCTATGTACAAATAACCAGAGAGTATAAATATACTTTTAATTCTTTTGACTAAATCTCAGGAATTTAAAGTTAACATCCATCTGTCTGATCTGTTCACAGTTGAAACCTAGAGCTAATTAAACATGATAACATTTAAGTTTGCTTGCCTTCATAGAACTTTAAACTAAAATGATATGGGATGTGTGAAGTTAATCAAAGCCTCTTCTTGTTACACACAAGTGTATAATTAAACTTCATTAAGGCAATAGAACAGAGATGAAGATACACAGTAAGACGCTGATGCACTTGTAAGAGAGCAAGAGAACACTGTGATCGCGGGCTACTGTATCCACATATCTGCCTTTCCTGATTATCAAACAACCTCTTATTAAAGCTTTTGATTTTTTTTTCTGGAAAACAAAGAATATTTTTTTTTACAATAAAAATCTTCAATGTAATGGTAAATTGCATCATATGCTGTTAAGGCCGGCAATTTTCAGAAAATGAGCGTTGTTTATTTAGTATTCGAGCTGCGGAATTGTTGGAGATAAGGCGATATTTAAGCGTGTGTGTGTGTGTGTGTGTGTGTGTGTGTGTGTGATTTCATCACGGCTACCTGAATTCTGGGTTTAAATTATTTCTCCCTTGGCAAGTTATTCCATGAAGTCAAATATATTGAATTGTTAAGAATTTCCTGAACTGGGACAGTGAATTAAAAGTACTACCATCCTCATGTTTAATAACTTGCAGAGATTAGATTATGCTGCAAAGGTTTCTGGCGTGAATGACAATATTGCTGTGGCAAAAGAGCTATTGGATAGTGGTAACGTTTTAACGTAAAGGTTTGACGTCATGTTTCAATTCGTAAAGCTGGTGTCGTACCAAATGAAATGGAATGTAGTAAGTAAATGGTCAAAGTAGACTCCGTTACTATAGGCAGCACTGTCTTGAATGTTTTGCATTTACTCCAAGTCTTGGCTGCGGTGCTTTTTTCTTTAAGTGCTTGTGTTTCTCTTAGGTTTGGCAAACTGTTGGTGCTGCTCTGGCCCTGAGCTACGTCTGCAAGCCCCTCTGGACCTTTAGCCTTTCGATTTCTGTGGGCTGATTTACACTTTTCTAGTCTGTAGCACCGCAAAATCAAAGTCTTAAGCGAGCGCACAGATAAAAGCCCTAATCCAGTACTCCAGCGGGGACAAATATGAACTCTGCTGGTCCCTTCACTCTGTGCATTTTAAGCAGAGAAGCTTTCCTCTCTTTTTTTCTGAAGTAGATTAGCGCTAACTGCTCATTTGGATTCCTCACACACATTGGGTGATAAGACATGTCCCAGTCCCACTGAGTGGCGATCAGACGCTGCTGTGCGTGCCTACCAGAACACACCAACACTATGCAAAGTGGCTTATAAAAACAAACCCTGACCATTATTTATCATTTCAGTACATTGCAGCTTGCGTTGAATACATCCTGATCATTCACCCTTTACTGCATTCAAGGCTTTGTTTTCAAAGCAACAGATTAGAGGATGGGAGTGTGTGACTGTGTTTCTAGAGGTGTTACACCTTTGGTGACACTTTATTTCACAGGCTGCCAATTTCTAATTATTTACAGATTTGGTAATTACCAGTACAGAGCCATGGCGCTTTAAAATGTGCTGTTACAGTGCTTCACAATTTCACTTCAACTTTTTGCCTTTTCTCCATAGCACCTACCTCAGAAATCCAAATAGATGCCCTACAATGTCAAAAAGACAGTAGCTAGGTAACTGCCACTTGTAAAGTAAATTGTTTCCAAACTTTACTTGTCCAGTAAAGCAGGCTGTCTGTCCAAGCCACTTCCATCATCATTCAATGCAAGAGCAATCTATATTTTTCTTTTTGTTTTGTGAATTTAATTCCGTTTGCTTGCAGATATCTGCAATCAGCGTTATGATATTGCCGAATTGTGTTAGTGCAGTAGAGCACCAGTGATTGCATTGGTCTGAAAATTGAAAGCGATGGGGGGGAGTAACGATTGGACCAAGGCCAAGGTTTACCCACACCTGCTAGAGCGGATCAGCTGAATAAAGTCAATCTGAACAGAAACAGCAGGGAGGGATGCTTTCTCTCTCTAAGCCCAGGCTGATCTTGGCACATTAGGGTTTTAGCTATGCCAGCATGGATTTAGGATTTTTTTGTTTCCTAGATCAGCAGGCCCGGCATTGTTTCTGTGGGGTTTGCTACATATCTGCATTCTATGAAAGTAATTGTGTTTCAGCTCCGTGGCTTACGAGCATATGCACACAATGTCGAGGAGCATGAGTTTGAAATGACGCTATTTTTGAATTTCTGCATGTGGTAGCATGCCAGGTGGGTTTTTACCACAGCAAGCTTTAATGCGTGATGCTCGCGTTCTCTCACGCACAGATGTGCGCACTAACACAAAAATACATACACCCACACCCCTCCTAAGTGTACGTTAATGTACAACTGATTTGCAGTTAACATGTCCCTAATGCTCCCTCCGCTCTTAACAGTATTATTTTAAGCATTTTCAACTATTTCTCCGGCCTAACCACAAGATGTGGATTTTTCCACAATGCTGGGAACACTTTAAATGTCCTCAAGTCAAGAAATCCACAGTAATGCGTGTTAAGTAATTTGTTATAAAAATTTATCACACCAAAAAAAAGAAAAAATCAAAACAAAGAATGTTATTGTATTCTGTCCCTCGAAAAAATACGAATGAAAGATTAATCCTGCCATTTAGCATTTTCAAAGCACCTGATCGTTTGCAAGTTATTCATATCTGTTGAAAACATATGGCTGTCTTTGAAATTGATGCTAGTACCTTGTCGATGTGTTTTTCCGTCTTTAATAAAAGATCCACAGCCAAGCTACAGTACTTAACAGATTTATGGCGATAGCAGTAGAAGTCAGGACAGAGGTAGTAGGGATGTATTTTTAAAATCATCGTCCAAGGAGTATAATGTAAATGAACGCAAGCAAGGGGCTTGAAGCATCGCGATACATGACCCCTCGTAACATTTTTATATCTTCATGCTAAATCATCACGTGGGAGATGAAAAGACGGAGAGGAAGTAGCACCAAGGCAACCCCCCTCGCTCTAGGTTCTTTTTAAATCACTGCCTTCTGCGACATTTTATGTGGTGCCGGCCGTAATTTCTCCGCAGCGACTGCCAATGATGCACGCGATATATAGAGGAGGAAGAAAGCGATGATGGCGCTTTCAAAGTATGAGCAGAATATCAATCCCCACGCTCACCCTGTACCAGTCTCCATGGGATGGCGAACCTGCGATCACTGTGGAGCAAAGCGTCTGCCTCTGTGATGTATTCCAGAAAACATGGAGACGAGAGAGGAGAGAGGACAAGCCAAAGAATCACAATTTCATTATTTTATTTTCCCCTGCTTCTTTATGTCACGCTGTCTGCAGAGAGAAAGGCCTTTTATTCCTATAGAGTGTGTCACTGCAGCTGAACTGGCTTAAGCTACCAGGAAATGCGATGGCTTTGTGTGGGTGACTGGGCAGTAGGTTTTCATTTTGCGTAACAAAGCATAGTACACACAATGAAGCATGGAAATAGATAAGTAAAAATACATCACCACAGCAAGGTTTAATTCATGCGTAAATCAAAGCTGTAAGTGTTTGCATGTGAGCTTTTAAAGCTTTAGGCACCTATTTGCTAATGTCTGACATTTGAATTGCATGTAGCTCCCATGCACACCATTTAAGTAACTTACTTAGGATATGCAACTGAGTGGTATTGCTCTTGAAAGTCATTATCATAAATGTATTTTTCCCTTTTTTCTGCGTAGATTTTCCATAATTAAAGCAGCACATATACTGAGTTATTTATAGAACACCTATTGACCCCTATCTAATGTGCTGTAGGTTTGTTGTAGACTGAATTCTGTGGGTTTTGGTAAGAAGCAGAGATTAAATGAAGAGCCACTTGCAGTCATTGTACACTAGAGCTCAAAGGTCAGCAGGCCTAAGGATATGGTATTTGGTGGTAATTGGTTGTTCCGTTTTCATTTTTAGCTGGGAGCTCTGATAGATAGCTCCACACCCATGGGGCCTGCAGGACGGTGCCTTTTTCATAGGGTCACATAATTACCTTATAGCCAGTTACACTTGTCTGCTTAATCTCCACACTGGAATAATCTCCATAGTCCTCTCTGTTGGATCAATATCCTCGCCTAACAGCACTTCACTGGGCTTACCCAGAATCCCCCTCCCCCCTCCACACACAGGGGCGCGCGCATGCACACACACACACACACACACACACACACACGCACGCATACACACACACACACACCATCATAAGCTTCTTGTAACTATTTTGAGTACCTATGGAGTGGGCAGGCCTTCCACATATGCTTTTGTTGTTTTATATATTGTACAGGGGCCATATCGATTGGTTTAGTTTCTTTGTGTCGGGAACAGAATGTGAACGCTCCTGGTGGTAGGACGCTGCCCTAATTAATCAACACACAATAGGAAGGGCTCAAAATAAAATCTGCCGCCTTGAGTTGTTATCATTGCTTATCCCTGGAATGTACTTTTACATTATATGCATTCTTTTCGATTCTGACTTCAAGTTGGTTTTTGGTTTTTATTGTTTATTACAATTTAACAACCCTATCATGTCCTTGCTAAATAAAAAAAGCAATGGAAAAGCACCGTTTTACTCCACCAAACAGTTGAGCAGAACATTAAAGGGTTGTTGCTTCACCCGGATGTCTTTTTGAATCCCTTTCTGAGGAGAGTCCTGGACAGGGTAGCAGCCAACATAGTGTTGATAAAAATGCCACATTAACATTGGCCCCCAGTAAGTAATTAAGAGTGCTGTACTCTCTTTGCACGAAGTTCACAGTTCAAATACAGTACTTGGTATTACTTTTTGTTTATTTTTTTAAAATCATCTCTAGTTTCAGATTAATTTGGAAAGTCCCATTTGTGAACTGTGTACAGGCATGCTCTTACATCGACCCTGTTCTGTAGAACGCAGGCAATTTGCAGTTTCCCTCTCTAATACCTCCTCCAAAAGCTGGGTTCACCTTTTAAAAGCTGTGTTTGCAAACCGCACGTGCCAAACAGGGATGGAGGACACCCACTCATACTCTTGACTGAAGATAGAAAGCTTTGGGCCGTGGGGTAGCCAGCATGAGCAGCTAGAGAAATGAGCTTTACAAATTAATCTAATTTAGGCTCCTTTTGTGCAGTATATTTGTCTAAAACCATGGCATATAAAAACTGAAGAGTTTGGCCCTTAGCTGAAAAAGGGGTACAAGGGAACAAGGAGGCTCATTAAAGCACAGAGATATCCATGGATGAAACTGCTCATTTGTAGTAAAATTATTGTTCCTGACTCATTAATGTAAGATTATGTTGAACAGAGGCGGCAAAATTCTCACAGAGAAATGGAATATGCCGACTAAAAGTACTTAAAAATACTTCATCAGCCTTATCGTTTACTCGGGTTTAAAAAAAAGCATTTTGAGAAGTATCACTCACATCTGTCACCATTTTTGATAAGTCTTGCTCGAGACCATCTTGTGGAGGAGACAGAGAATTGTTTATGCAGTTAAATTAGATTTTTTTGAATCAGTTAAGGGGTTAACTTGTATGAGGAAAGTCAGAAAAAAACAAGCCGTTCTACTTAAAAGGTTTGTGGCAGATATGGGATTTCCTGGCTCTCTGGTCTTGCTTGCTGTGTAAGCATCGCTGGCGTGTAATTGATGAGGTTCCCCATGGACAGAGGCACTGAAAAGCTCATGGTCTAGAGCCCAAAATAACCCCTGGGCCAAGAACAAAGATGACAGCATCATGAAAACAAGACATCACACTGGGAACACATAAATTGTGGAAGCGTTTCGAGAATTTATGCACACACAAGCACGTGCCTGGAGACACACATACACACTCACACACACATGCACACATGGTTCTCACATTGGCTACTCAACCAAAACAGGTAAAATGTCACTGAAATTGTGCTTAATAAAGAATGTGTCTCAAGCTCCATGAATGTCTTTTCTGACAGCAAGTGAGGATTACTGTTTATGGCTGAACTATGCCCAGGCTGTTTTGTTCAATGTTGCTGTTATGATGATGATGATGATGATGTTGATGATGGGGATCTTTCAATGTTCTAATTTCCCCTCCTCGCTTTGATCCCTTATTAACCCTTTGTTACCTCCCCCCACCCATCTCTGACCCCTTATCAAACCCCTTCTGACCCCTGCACCCTCTCTAGTGTCCAGTAGGCTTACGACCGATGAAGGACGGCTCAGGTTGCTATGACTACTCGAAGGGCACGGATTGCTCAGACGGCTTTAACGGGGGCTGTGAGCAGCTCTGCCTTCAACAGCTGGTGCCTCTCCCCGAGGACCCCTCGTCCAACAACGTGTTCATGTACTGCGGGTGAGCTCTCGCCTCTGACCCGGGACTCCGACCTGGAGCATCTCCCTTAAGCAAATGTAGCATCTTCAGCAGGGCTGCAAATTACTGATTCGGGTTGCAGAATCTCCACTAATCTGCCACAACTGTAATGGACATGGCTCAAAACTTTGAGAAATAGGAAGGATTTTCCATTTTCTGAATACATTTTTCATTCATTGCTAGGCCCTCAAGTTCTTTTCTGCAGCCTCTGTTGGAGGGGGCGGTAGTGCAGTGGTTAAGTGTGCATGACTTAGGACCGGAAGGCTTTTGCAGTGTTTTTCTCAAGCAAAACACTTCACTCTCACAATGCACAATGCCCCACTCCACCCAGGTGTATATGTGGGTACCAGAAAATTGTGATGGAAACCTGACTAAGAGCTGGATCAAAACAGTATGTCAGGTCATATTGCATCTTTGAATGCTATGGACTAGCATCCCATCCAGAGGGAGTAGCAATACTCCTAGCCACTAGTTGCCACAGAAACTGGGGTTAAGCTCTGGCTAATGAGCCACTAAGCTTGAAACAGTCTTACATCTGGTGGATGGAAGCTAGGAACTGCGGAAGGAAGGGGAACATGGACGTTAATATTGGCAGTTACAATAACTATGGTCCGATAGGAAGAGGCCCATTTACAATTTGGTTACATGTGCCACTACTCCAATTTACAATCAGAAAGAGGTGTCATTCTTTGGGTCATGATGACATTTCACATCGAAATCAGAAAAGAATGTACTTTCGATAAACCAATTCAGATGAGTGAATGATATTGATTCTAAACAGATTTAGCCATTTTACACAAAACACTGCCATAAATACTGGCTGTGTAAAGCACAAAATGTACAGTTTTTGTTAAGACAAGTTCAGATATGAATTTATTCAGTTCTGTTTTCAATTTTGGAGCTGTGGTTCTGTGGTTATATCCTATCAAGTGTCTGTCTGTTCCTATTAGAGCTCTGCCTTGTGGCCACAGTTATTCTTTGTTGTCACCGCTGTTTTCATTGGTGATTGGCATATCTTGTCATCATTTCTGTCACCAGACCCCTTGCCACATTAAATATTCTTGCCTTTATTTGTGATCGACACAGCTGCAATTTCTGCAGGAACTATTTTTCCCCTTACAAACTCTGTAAGTATCGTTATGACAGTCTGGTTTGTATACATATCTTGCAAAGTGCAGCTAGTTAGACCTTTTAATGAAACAAATATGCTAATTAGCATTCAAATTAATAGGAATCACCTATGGAGACGGTTTTCCCAATTTTGGATGAAATCCTTCAATGATAAAGTGCTTTTTTAAAATCCTTTTTCTCATGTTTTGTGCAGCTCGAGTTCATGGCATTCATAGAGAATTGCAGTGCTTGGCCTTGAAAAGCTTTATTGATGCAATTTAACTTCAAATCACGGATAGTCGGCCATGCAGAACACTGGGTGCATTGTTCCTGTTGGTCATGTCCTTTGGTTTAAATTGACTATGAAAGTGTTCTCGCAATTGTTCTCTTTTATTAGAAACAATATGTGAAAATAATTTGGTTGAACAGGAAAAAGGCTGTTTAGTTTAATGACTCCTGAGCCTGTGGCATGTAAAGCTCACAAACAAATTCAGGGTAGTAATTTTTAATTAAAGTGGGAGACAAAAAAACTAATAGATCTACTGAGAATCTGTTGTTTTTTTTAATTTACAAAATTCACATATTACCCCATTCAATGCCATACCCCCCATCCTCCCACCCCCTTTCTCGCCCTTTCTCCCCTCTGTCTTTATCTCTCTCTCTCAACCTCTCCCTCATTTTCAAAAGCCTGGCTTGTCTATTAAAACTGAATGTATTGACATGACAGGAATAGTCCGGTGTTGCCACAGGAACAGAGCTATGATTAATCTGAGATCATCGTTCAAAATAAACGCCACAAATATCACCCTCCTCACCTCCAAACCCCACTCCCGACTCACTGGAGTGCAGTTCTGCTTCCAAATACCTAGTGTTGCTGCCTGTTTCTCTCCTTCCCACAGACTACAGCTATTAAGTAGTAATGAAACACAGGGCATGTCCCAGTGTTCAAAAAATAACCTGTACTTTCCTCCATTCCTCTCCTCCTCCTAAACTACAATATAGGAGAGGAGGACAACTTGAGGAAAAGAGAATAAAGAAAAAAGAATATATTTTACAAGTACTGGAAGTCATCCACAGGCTTCTATTTGGCAAAAGTTTCTGTTGATGTTTGTGCATGGGACTCTAGTGCTACCAGCCTCAGTGGCCCTGGGACAGTACTGATTCAGCCTGCCCGACTCATCCATGCTGTACAGCAGTGGCACTCTGTGTCGTGCCTGGGGGCCCACATGGGGTTTTTGTTCTAAAGCACAATTGCAATTGTAGGATTTCAACTAGCTGTTCAGTTGTCATGTTAATTGTTTAATGGGAAGCATCCATGTTTAGAGCAGTTATGTGCCCTTCCATGCCATATTTTGACAGAGATATCAAAACAACACCTGAAGAATGAAAGACCCTTGAATACATTGTGTGTTTTTTTTTCACACAATTAAACATCAAAATAAGAAAAATCAAAATAATAAAAATAAGAAAAATTAAGATCATAAAAGGCGACATACATGACAACACAGCCGTAAAACACAACCGTAAAATCAGCAAAAGCAAGCCTAAAAAAATGAGTCTTAAAAAGAGATTTAAAAGACGATAAAGACGCAGCATTTCTAATATTGTTTGGGAGGCTGTTCCAGAGTCTTGGAGCCTTAACTGAAAAGGATCAATCACCCTTTAAAATGTATTATTATATTGTTATAGCACATTTAAACAGAACAAAGTAGATATTGAGAAAATCAATAAGCTCCAAATTAGGTTACTGAACACGACTACTTTAAATTATTTCAAAATACTTGCTCAAACTTTACAAAAACGACACAAAAGAGGTTCAACTCTATAATTTGCTAGCATAATTAATGGCTCGTTATCACAGAGTCACCAGTTAAGTCATCACTGATTTTCTGATTTGATTGGTTACATTGGTTACATTTACATTTTTCATTTTTGAAATGTGGTTGAGGAGGGTAAATAACAGCTCTATACATGCAATGTACAAAATTAAGACAAACTAGCAGCTTAAAATCCTACCATTGCAACTGCAGTTTGAACAAAAATAAGCACTAACTTTGGGCCCCCTTTACCGATGTTGGAGACCACTGCTCTGCAGCGTGCTACCACAACCTGTGATATTTTCATGAGTTTAGTCCTCCATCGCTGCCATTGCTGCAGTTTTTTTTTTTGGAGGTAATAGATGTCATCAGAAGACAGGCATAAGCATTAGCAGTTCAATGCCACCACAGGTTGAAGTGCGGAACAGTCACAACCACCTGCGTGAGTGCACTACACCTCCAGGTCAAGAGATGGCACTGTGGTGAATCCAGACACAATGCTACTCTGCCCTGAATTCACTAGGATAAAGGGGAGAATTTTTCAGTTTTCAAGGAACGAGGAGATTGACTGAACAAGGTCTGGCCTCTGGTCTGTGCAGGTGTGTGCAGGAGTACTCTCTGGCTATGGACGGCCGATCCTGCATATTGCAGTCAGAGGGGTGTGACGGGCCCAGATGCCAGCGACACGGCGCACGCTTCAACGACACGCTCTTTGGGGAGGTGCTGCATGGGTACAATAACAAGACGCAGCAGGTGAACCTGGGCCAGGTGTTTCAAATGACCTTCAGGTAAGTCTCTGCTGGGCCTAAGAGTTCATATGTCCCTCCATGGATGTGCTTAATCATGTGCAGTGTGTGTGTGTGTGTGTGTGCATATGGGTCTGTACTTGTTAGTGTCTGCATCTGTGCGTATACATATGTGTGTATGTGTGCATTTTTGTTTCCACGCGCGTGCGTGTGTGTGTGTGTGTTCATATGTGTTTGTGACCTGCATGATTATTTGTGTTTGACTGTAAGCTAAAGCTGCACAGGCATAAGCATTTAGTACCAATCAAGCAAAGAAAATTAATATTTCTGTCCTTATCAAATCTTATGGTGCAACCTCCACAAAAGATTCTTATTGTTTCCCCTCAATGTACAAATGATGAACTATCAAATGAAAGGAGCTAAGAATCTTGGAGCCCTTTATGTGCTACAGTGCTGACATCTCTATATATTGCGTGCAATATTTTGTGCTTCAAGTTCAGCAGCCGCAGTGTTCCTTTTTTTTTGGGGGGGGGGTGGGGGGTTGCCTCCCGCTCTACAGTACTGTGATGGTTCCTATTGTCTTTCTTTCTCTCTAGTTCTTTGTTTTGCTTTCAACACTGATGGATGTGAAAAAAACAGAGGCCAGGATTTAATCAATGTGGATTCTTTTTGTCCTTTGCAAAAGAGTTTAGGAAGCACTTTTGGTGATTGCTGAACTCGCCAAACAGCTATGTGAGAAAAACAATGAAAAGGGGCAATTATTTGTGAGTGAAAAGAAAGGACAAATGATTAAATCCAATTTGTGCTTTAAAAATTCATTGCCATATAAATTTGGTTTTCAACTTCCATCTGATTTACTTGTAAAGTAACAACTGAAAAAATCAACAAATTTTTCCTTCTTTCTGAATTTCAGAATAAGTCAAGATTGGCAACAGGAGAAACTTAGTTTGACTTGATGTGAAAGCACTCACATTTTGATAGAATGATTTTTCATTGTACTAAAGTATACACTTGTTTAAGCTGAACAAATAAATCATGCATAAGCACACAGTCTGAGTAGACAGACGAGGGCTCAAGCGCCTACTATTATTTAGAATGAGACGCAACACTACGCTCAAAACAATATTTGTCGAGAGGCACAAATACAAGGCCAAAGTTTTGAAAATAGCTGGAGGGCAGAGCATCGTGATTTAAGATGTGTGTTAATCAAACAATACAATGTGGTGGAACGGTTAGCTTTGTGACACGGAGAGCGTTTAACATCCTGGAACGATGGTGTGACTGGCTGAAAGAGGGAAACAAATGTTCCGGAAAGCTCCTGATGTTCCCCCTGTAAAGCTGTCCCATTAGGCAGATGGCGTGCTTTGAAGCAGGGATTTTCCACCGTCTACCTGTCTGCCTTCTCCATGTGGACGTACTGTTTGATAATAAAGATGAATGCTGCCTGCTGAGCCAAGTTTCTGCCTTCAGGAACAATCTCTCTTACTCACTTCATCTCTTTGATTCCCTCGCTCCGGTGCTCTACTTTTTCCTTTTCTGCTGTACTTTGTGTATCGGTCTCAATTCATCTCGGAATTTGTCACTCAGGAATAGTTTAAGAGTCATATTTAACCCTTCCTTCAACGACAGCTAAACTGTGATTGCCAGATAACCAAATGCACCCACCAGGTCATCAGCTTTTCTTGCATTCTTCGGACTGCCTTGAATGGTTCTCTTCTGTTGGGTGAGCAAGAGGATTATTCTTTTCCATTCTGTGGACTATAAGATGGTTTTAGTCTCTTTTGTTAGCTATAAGATGGCCTTGTCTATTTTAAAGGAGGACTGGCGTGATTTTCACTGCTCAGAAATTTCATAATGTTAAAAATATGATGAAAGGAGGAGTTTAAAAAGAAAAACACTGAGCGGGCTGAAGTGTTGAGCAAGAATGTTTGAATTCATGGTGAGGGGCATAATGTAGAAAGAAATGAGAAAAAGATTAATTTGAAGGACTGGAGATAGGAAGGAGATAAAGGAGCGAACCATGAAAGGAAAGCTTTTAGCTCTTTATATGGTCTGGACTGTGTGGTATGTGACTATGCCTCATATCAAACACTATTGATCATTGCAGATGCCTCTATTGACTGTCCATTGGTGTGGGACCGATGCCTGAAATACTGTCTAATCTAGAATTCCATATATATATATATATATATATACTGAGTACAAATGAAAACCCACCACTTGAAAAAAGTCAATATTTAAGTTCAAATGAACTTCGATATCATTTTTATGCAACAACAGCACTACAGTGACGTCACCCGACATGCCAGGTGCAAGAAATGCGAGAATTTCAAGTTAACTGTAACACTAGGCAATTTTTTGCAAAAACGCAACATCTTGCACGCACACCACGGGAAAAAAATGAATTTCACTCTGAATTTGTGCGCACATTGCCTTTAAAAGCATGTGAATCCGAATAAAATTTCACTTCTTCACTGACACTTGTGAAACGTCGACACCATGCCGCGACTTACAGCCCCTGAACGGGAACGTGCCATAGGCATGCTTCAAATTGGCGCCAGCAGCAGGGAAATTGCCTGACGACTACACTGCGCACACACAACGATCGCAAGACTCAATCAAAGGTTTCTGTAAACGGGGAGCACTCGGGACCGTCCTCGACCGGGTCAACAACGTGTGACAACGGCACGTCAGGACCGGCAGATCGTACGGGATCATGTCCGAGACCGAACACTACCAGCGACAAGAACGGCTGCTCAAGTCCAAGGACGACGTGGATTTATTCACCCCAACACCGTACAGAACCGTCTGCGAGCTGCAGGCCTGCGTGCACGACATCCTTATTTCGGCCCCATATTGACGGATTGTCACCGAAACCAGCGTCTACAGTGGGCAAACAGGCACCAGAATAGGCGACTATGACAATGGCAGGGTGTCATCTTTTCTGACGAGTCACGATTTCACTTAAGGAACGCAGATGGCCGAATACGTGTTTGCCGTGGACGTGGTGAACGTTATAACGCCGATTGTGTCGTTCAAACGGACTGTTGGGGTGGTGGCAGCGTTATGGTGTGGGGTGGAATAAACTACCGTCACAGAACCCCTCTCCATATCTGCAGAGGAAGGGTGAACGGCATCTACTACTGGGACCAGGTGCTGCAGAACCATGTTTTGCCGTTCTTCAACCAACACCACGATGTCCACACTTTCCAACAGGACAACGCTAGGGCACACACTGCAAGGGTGTCCATGCAGTACCTTGCACAGCAGAACATCAAATGCATCATGCGTATATACTTCACATATCAATCTGTGGAGCTATTCCAGATTTCGTGAGTGGTGCGTTTTCATATGGACTGAGTATACATATAGTCCAGCTTCTGAGGAAGTTGTAGGAAGACATGGACAGATACTTAACGCAGAAAAAAATACACCATTTTGTGAGCTACTCGAATTCAGACGCTTTGAAAAACAATGTTAATCATTAATTAATTCCTGTTTTAATATGGATACGAAAATGCTTGATAACTATTGCACTGAACAGTAATGCATGCTTTGGGGAAATGGACAGTAATTCTGCTGATTGACCCTCGCAACTGGACAAATTAACACTTGCTAATTTGGAAACGTAAATGGGAACAGGTTTGGAGAGGTAATATGCTTTAAGGCAAGGTGAGAACAGGGCGATTATCCCTCCGATGGCAAGTCCAGCGTGAAGGAAGTTTCAGAATGGTGAACAGTTTGGTTAGAGACACTTACCTATGTGATCAGTGTCATTTTCAGTGATTATTTCTGAATACACTCTCACTTTGTGCTGCTAGGGGGATCTACACCACTTACCACGCTTAGACCTACCGATCCAAATTATTTAGCATAGGGTATGATCAATAACTACAAATGTTTCTCTTGGAGCCCATGATAAAATTGTGTTAGCTGATCGAGCAGTAAATTCTGCTGTGCTATGTGATGGTTAACCATTTAAACAGCTGATTTTCATTGATTTTCCTTATTAAAAATTCTGTGTGAGTGCTCGAGGACTCCAGTCCAGTCATTTATCAGTAATGATTGTTACGTCAACAGTGTATGTTCAGTTAAGAATATTATTGTCAAGTCTGTGATCTTACACATTGATGTGTTTATTTCTTTTGATGCCATGATTGATGCGCCAATGTCAGGACCCTGATGACGTGCCAGGATTTTTTTAAAGCGCAGTAAGACCGACTGTCGCCATGGGGTGTGCATGCAATTGCCTGCCATTTCTTTTTCATAAAACATGCCTTCATACCTGAAACTGCCTTAAACCAACCACAATCATTGTATATTCTTCCAGGAAGAAATTTATGTTTAGCAGTCATGGGCTACAGTTACCAGCACAGTTGGACAGCTTCCATCACTTTTTCCATAAAAAACTAATATGTAGCTAATAATGATTAAAAAGTCATGAGAAGCAGCCAGGCCTAACTAGGGTACAGTGTTAGACTGAAAGAATGCCAATGCTCTGAATAAATACATTTTAAAAAAATTATCTGAATTCCATCTCTCATTATCGCATTTTTTGCAGATTATTAAAGATTCATTAAAAAGTCACCAGCCTCTGCCAGCATTCATTGGTTGACACCTATTTCTTGTAGTAAGATCTGAAACAGCCCCGCCCCCTCCCCACCACCACCTCCACTGCCATAGAACACTGCTTATAATTTTAAGCTATTTAGGATTTTTTTGTTTGTGGATGTTTGTAGAGAGCGGTTTTCCTCTGGTTCCTTAAATGAAATTTGATTAGCTTGAAAGTTTTATTTGTAAAATTAGCAAGAAAAATTGAGTATGACTTACCTCAGGTGTATGGAATGGCATACGACAATCAGACCCGTCTTTTTTGTCAACGGAAGGGGAAATATTGAAAAAAAAAAATCTTGTCAACGGTAGGGAATGGGATAAGCGTCTAAAAAGATTACTGAAAAAGATTAATAAAAAATAAAGTTACTCATAGCCCTTCATTTAGGCTGTGTCCTCTTCGGTCACTGCCATGTCACTGAAGCAACAGAATGATGTGCCAATGGTCTGTCTAAGTGCTTAATGGTGAGTGTACCATAACCATAATTACTTATTATGGTGCTTTGTTTTTCTGTCAGTAGCAGTAATATAGACAATGAGGACATAAAGTAAAAAACATCAGTACAGATTTACATTATGTTTCTGATTGTTTATTGGAATGCTTATCATTGATTTGCTGCAACTCAGTAAATGATTACTGAGGGGGGGTGATATTTACGGTTACTCCGCTTACGTTTGCATTCTCACGCTCTCTGCGACACCCACTCGGTACCCTCCTGCTCTTGAGGGTTTTCCCGTAGAGCCCAACAAATTGTCAGAGGCTACCGCCATCATAACCACCTTTGTTATTTCCAATGGGACACATTTTTTAATGATGTGGTAAAGCAGTGGCAGTGCAGTGATGCAGTGGCCATCGCTGCTGCTTCACAGTAAAAAGGGACTTGAGTGTCAGCCTAGGCCTTGCTGTGTGGAGTTTGCATATTTTCCTCCAAAGCTATTTTAAACCAGCAGCCTACTGTTTACAGGGGCCCTATTGGGTGTGCATGGATGCGTGTTGCGTTTGTGCCCTGTGATGGACTGGAAACAGGCTAAGGGCATTTTGCTGCCTTTTGCCCACCGTGTGCTGGGGTAGGCTCCCAAACCCCGACTCTCCTAAAAAGAGATCAACAGGTTCAACCACGGCTGGAGGGATAATGTTGCTTAACAAAGTCTGGAGTATACACTATTGGTTTGTGGATTGAATTTCACGGTGTTTTGAATGGTGAGAATTCGAAAGGAAAACTCCTTTGGGGATGTCCTGTGCGCTCTCTAGGTCACACACAGGATTTCTGCTGGCTGGGGGTCCCAGTCAGCCAGCCAGCAAAGGGGTTTCCAGTGAGTCAAAAACTAGGACATGGAAGTGTCAAGCCAGTCCATCACCAATGACAGTTTCCGTGCAGAGTGCAGAATTGTCTCCCATTGCTAACTTCCCCTCCACACTCCCAAGGATGAAATGGAGACAAATACATTGCGGGACACTCCGTCGAATAGCTCCCGATGGAACAGAAAATGAAAATAGAGACGGGGGTCCACTGCCTGTATTCCATCGATTTCCCCTAACTTTGATCTCCAAGAACACACAAGCTGACTTTCTTCCTCCCTAGCAAACACTGCTTGATGTTTAATTCTGCGTTTCGCAGGATGGGGGCATGTTTGCATTCATTGGTTAGTTATAGCTAAGGACAAATATTGATTGAATCTGGGGCTTTTTCTGTACTTTTCAGCTTAGGGACATCAGAAAACCCCCAATCTGTGATTGTTTATTCTCCTTTGTCCGCGTTATTGATAAAGCTGCCCACATGTTTTGCATCGTGACTTCGCATAACTGCTTTTGGCTGTTGAGGGTCGGATTTGACAAAGTGAAGTAAGCAGCACCCGCAGCTCGTCAGAGGGATAATTATTTAGTGGGTTTTCTTGGCTTCGCCATTTTAAAAACACTGTTACGTCCACCCTCCAGTCACAGTCAATTTTTTGCTTCATTTATTTGGTGTTGCTTCTGCTTTGCTTTTAAAGCACAGGAGTAGAATAACTGCAGGCTGTCTGGCAGAAGGCAACAGCAAACAGGCCCCAGAATCTTCTGGAATCAACTCTCATCCAGGCAAAAAGTGTGGAGCAGGGAAGCAGAAATATGATGTTTTACTGGACTGCCCGGCAGACAGGGAACTACAGGTATTCTAGCACAGATAGAAAAAAAGATAGTTAAGTGCTAAGTTAAGTGCTGTAGCTTCGAATTACTTGGACTCCTTAGTGAAGTGCTGAAATTACCAGGTTTTCGTAAATTCTCTCAGGCTAATGCTTAACATTCCGTTGCCGGATAGAGAAAAGACTAAATTGCTCCTCAACTCTCAGGGTATTCTGGCTATTTGCTGAAAGCCCTGTGATTACTCCCCAGGCTCTCGCTAGCAGTGTGGCGCAGATAGTGGTGGTGAACTTGGCCTGGCCACTGCTAAATCACATCTCACAGGGGCTGACCTAATAGACCGGGCTCAAGCTAACACCGGGGAGTTCACCTCTCGCTGAAGCGGGCAGAAAATATTGCGCCCCCCCCCCCCTCATTCTGCCCAGACATACCGATTCGGTGGGATTAACCATGATTAAACAGTCCAGGCACTGCCACACGTTAACCCAGGGGACTGAGGCCAGCGTGACGGTAATCCTGTTTTTTTTTTTTTTTTTTTTTAAGTGCAGGAATAGGAGGCTGTCACATGTGGAAGTGATTTTCTCTGAGCTCCGGGGAAGGAGGCACAACAAACTCTAAGCCAAAGGTTTCCTGCAGCTGATAAGGAATTTCCAGGGCTAAAGGATTATCCTCCTATGTTGTTTAAAGGCTGTGATGTCATTAGGGTGCGACAGAGGCGCAAGAAAGTTCCCCCCCCCCCCTCTGTTTTTTTCTCCAAATTTTGGTTCGCAGGCCGTTTCTCAAAACGCCGGCTGCAGCCTGGGTATGCTGTATTTCCAGGCTACGTCAAAACCAAATGTTTAAGTTCTAAACATATGCTTAACACTTTTGAGTAATGCTTTTTAAACATGTCACAGTGCTTAGAATCAGTTTTACAACATATTCAACAAATCTGAAAAACTTAGAGCGCAACATCCAATTAACATCAGTATTTTGAATGAGAACAAAAATAATCACCTGGCATTTAGCTTTTACACACTGGTTTTTAGATTATAAATATGTCACATATTCCACAGTTTTACGGTGAAGAAGTCTTCAAAAACAGCCATGAAATGCATCTTCCCTCATATCAGACGTAATTTTCTACTGTACATCCGTCTGATATCAGGCGAGATGAAGGCTGCATTTCTCGACTGTATTCGAAAGCGTCTTCACAATAAACAGCTTGTGATGACGCCGCAGCCCAGAAATATAGCCCACTGAGGCCGCGGCCTATGGCTTGAGAAACCGCCAACGTCCGGATGAGCATCTTCAATTCCCATTCCAATTATTCTGATTGACTCATCACTTGCAACAGATTGCGCACAACATACTTCCATGCTGTTTATCATGTTTCAACTCGGATAAAACCTCGGATGAGTGCAGATTAGATGTTCACTGCTCTCCTATTGCAGTCATTTTGGTGACCGATCCACCAGTAGGAGTCGCTAAGTAACCATAAGCAGGGATCCATAGCTGATTGTACCCACTCTCCTAAACTCTATGTGCAGTCAACAATTACACATTGTCTTGTGGGGTTTTCAGGTCACAGTCTTCACTGACACAGTCGAGTTGAGTCACAAACAACATGGATAGTTGGCTCATCCACCATAGGCTTGTTGAGATCTCCCTTACTGTCAAGTCAAGTCACATTATAGGTGTATTCTACATGACCTGGAAGCCTAATTTTGGAAATGGGGGCAATGCTTTTAATTTTCACCAAATATTAAACTCTTGATTGACACAAAGTCATAACCACAACATTTAGATTAACCTCAGAAAACCTATGAACTTATGAATGTAGCTGCCATTTTCAAACCTATGAAACTTATGTTAAGTTCTAATGGAGGTCCCAAGGTTTCCAGCAATCTAAAATATGTTCCGCTGTATGGCAGAGAAATGTGTATAAAATGATGTACAAGATCTAGGCATTTTCCAGGCGAGGTAATTCTGAGGCCATAAAAACATGTCATCCTGGGTTTGAATATTTTTCTCAATGTTTGTGTGATGCAGCATCAGTGAAACACTGTAACCAACAGATAAACAATATGTATGTCACATTATCCCACAGTACAAAAAAATGCTTTTTATGACTTTTAAGCTACTTCAGAGAATACTTAAGTAAAAAGTTTGAGTATAACCCTCTATTAACCACCGTAGCATATCTGCTACATAAAGTGAAAGGGTTAACAGCCTGGACACCCTGCTGGTTTTGATTCTTACTGCCAAATAAACATTTGAGAATAACTTGAATGGTCCATCAAGTTAATATTATTTTTTTTTATTTTAAAGTTTAAATTTAAAAAAAAAAGTTAAACATTTTTTTTTACTATTTTTCCAAATATTGGCCCATAATCAACATATTTGCCTAGGGAAATGATTTTTACACAATTGGAAATGGGTTTGGTTAATAGAGGGTTGAGGGTTGCTTTAGAATCTTCTGATCAACTAACTAACTAACTAACATCATAGAACTCAACTATAGAGGTACCTGTGCATTTATTTTAAGGCCTTCCTTCAAATTCATACCTCTTTGCTTGACATCATGGTGAAATCAAAACAAATCTGTGAAAACCTCAAAAAAATCATGCAGAATTCCACAAGCCTGGTTTGTCCTGAAGCGATTTTGAACCGCCTGAAGGTAATACTTTCATTTTTACAAACAAAAGTATGCAAGTATTTACACCATGGGACTGTGCAGGCGTCATACCGCTCAGGAAGAAGGCACCTGCTGTCTCTTGGAGATGAATATTCTTTGATGCGAAAAGCATGGATCAATTCCAGAACAACAGAATATCTTTTGAAGATGCTGGAGGTAATGGCTACAAAGGTATCTATATTCAAGTCCAGTCAAGTTTATTTATAAAGCACATTTAAAAACAACATATGTTGAGCCAAAGTGCTGTACAGAGAATATCAGTCAAATAAATAAAATGGAGAAGTAAAATCTCCACAGTAAATAAAATATCAGTGTGAAACGAGTCTGATATTGTCCTTATCAGAATATAATTTGCAAATGTATGTGGAGACAATGGTCTTAATTTCTGGAGCAATGTCCCCTGATCTAATGAGACAAATATTGAACTGTTTGCCCATAATCACTATCTTTATGTTTGAAGGAAAAAGGGTGACGCTTGTAAGCCAAAGAACACCATCCTGACTGTTCAGAACGGGGGTAGCTGCATCTTTCAGTGGGGGTGCTTTGTTGTGTGAGGGACAGGCGCACTTCATAAAATAAATGACATCATGAAGATGGAAAACTATGTGGATATATTCTAACAACATCTCAAGACATTGGCCAGGAAGTTAAAAGTTGGTCGCAATTGGGTTTTCCAAATGAACAATGACCCAAAGCATGCTTCCAAAGTTGTAGCAGAATGTTCCAAGGAGAACAAAGTCAAGATATTGTTGTGACCATCACCAAGCCCAAACTCAATCCAAAAGAAAATTTGTGGGCAGAACTGAGCAAGCGTGTGAGGCAAGTATGCCTACAAACCTTACTCATTTATACTGTTGCTGTCAGGAGAAACAGCCTAAATTCCGACAACTTGTCGTGAGAAGCTTGTGGAGGGCTACCCAGAATGTTTTTCCAAAGTTAATCCTTTAAGGCCTAATGCAAAAATTGGTATTGTATTCATCCTGTATTTGGGCTGAAGCACAGCTTCTCAGCTTTCAGGAACAGTTGGAATTTTTTTCTATTGCGCAAAACTTACAGTAATTACGGTACTTTCAAAATTACGAGCATATTTGTGCCGGCAACGACACTTTCTTAAAATGCGCATATGCTGTCCTGGTTTAAATGGGTTAAAGAATTTCAAGGTGAAACTTCCAAGTTCTAATTATGTCAACTTTTGACCTACAGGGAATGTGAAAAAAAGAAATAAAAGCTGAAATAAATCATAGTATCTACTGTTATTCTGACATTTTACATTCTGGAAATTGTGATCTAACAACATTAAGATTAAATGTCAGGAATTGTGAAAAACTCAGCTGAAACGTATTTAATTTAGGTACATGTAAACTGCTGACTTCAACTGAACACTTTTCAGCTTTCAAAAGACTGAGCTTTAGAAATAGTCAAGGAATCCATCTTTTATTTGATTTCATTTTAATCTTTGCAGCAGCACATGACCTGATCTACGGCTCTGCTTCAGTCTAATTGACCTTCACCCCAAAAAAAATCCCTGGCCTGAAGTCATTTTTTTAATATCTCCATTTAGCTCTGGTTCCCCTTATATTCAGCTATCATGTATAAAAAATGATGACAAGGTATTGCGGAGTGAAGCATATGCTCTCTCAATTCCAGTGATTGTCTGGTCGAAGACTAGCCTGGAGGAAGCACTTAATCAAGCCCTGGGCTGATAGCAAAGTAGGGCATCTGAGCAGAGCTCCACACAAAATTTGATCTGGTGGTTTGGAGTGCGCCCCCTACCTTTGTAGCACCAGACTGAACACAGTTTTTGGAATGGAGTCAGCCCTAATTTATGGCTTTTTATCAAATTTGCCTCATTCAAAAAGCAGTCCAAAGTAAAATGATGAATGTACACAAGCAAACATGGATTTAATTCAGATGAAACATCGCTAAAAATGGTTTTCACAACCTCCGCTTGGTAGCTTTTGGTGATGCTTCAAAGCCTCCTCCAGTGAGAGGCACAGCCAATTTTGATTTTTGTGTACTGCAAATATAGCTGTCTAGCACCTTCTTGACAAGGGGTTAGCTAGCTCCGAAAACTTGAAGTCATGTGCCTGACGATTTTCATGTCATCATTATGTTTTTGAAAAGCTTAGGGCAGGGCTCCAAAGCAAAGTTTCCAAAGCTGACTTTATTTTAAGTAAAGGTTTTTTTTGGGGGGGGGGGGGGGGGCTATTGACTTTTCAGTATTTATCAAACATTCTTCTTCCTCACCATTACATTTTTTTGCCATCTAAAATTTTCTGCTGCTTGCCAACCCCCCTCCAGTACATGTCCTATGTCTGCATTCCCTGGAGCCCAACCTGGTTGATCTTAATTATCCATAAAAACACACAATGAAGGAACTATTTACTTCAGTTAATATACAAAAATACAACATTTCTGTAAGAAATAGGACTTTGTTGGAAGTTGTAATCATCTTCACTGCTACTCACACTGGAATTGGTGATTTGTATTTTCTGGCTGCTCTCATTTGAATAAGACACTTAACATTTCTAAATGTAACATAACTCTGCTTCAGTATTAGCAGACTTTTAAAGATAGTGCGACTGAGAGGAGAGGTGGATTGGTCAAGTGAGGTTGTGGGCGAAGGTAGGACTCTCAGACATGGCTAGTTGGACTAAATGATGCTGAGTGGATCTATTTGTAAAGCAGAAATCATTAGCAAAATTTCCAAACTGCATGTTTCAGTGGCTGGAGTCGATTGACGAAAATGAGGGCGCCATCAAAGTCAACCTTTTCTGGGTGTTGGGTATGATCCACTGTACTGGTGGGCTTAACTGGATATTTTCCGCACAATAATGGACCTTTAGAATTTGACGGAGAACTAACTACAGTGGAAGATTGCTGTATGCTGTTTTGCATTTGTATGGCTAGTTTATTGTGCAGGTATTTTAATTTGCAACATTTAATGTTTCTTTTTTGCTTAATTCTATTATCTTTTTTGTAATTTCATTAGATTAGTATTATAGAGCCCTGCATGTTACAGAACAAAAAGTTATGATTTGAATGCTGTAATATGGGAAGGATATTAAAGAGTCTTACTGATCTCCTGTCCACATATACAGAGATATTTTCCTCGTCCCTTTAAAAAAAATGATGTCCACGCGACTTTGTTTTACAAAATATCTGCGTACAGGCAAGAGCACAAAAATGACTACAAACGCTCAAATCAAGTATTGCCAGCAAGTTGGTGGCTATAACGTCTACCATGAAAATTTGTAATCCCAGAGAAGAACATCACATAACGTGACAGTGGGCTTGTGTGAAATGAGCTGAGATATCATGCTGTATCCTGTTTCCCTGTGAATAGCAAAACCTGCAGTTGTTGAATGGGCCTTAATACCAATCTCTCTTGATCAGAAATTATTACCTACCTTGGGTGTACTCCTGGTGGATATTCGATTGCAATGTGGTGTTTTCCACACTATTTTGTATTTATTTGTGAGCACACAACCATTTGTCAAGCCTGAGCTTTAGAAGCTTATTTTGGCTCAGCCTTAAAGTGCAGTTTGCTCGATTTATGCATAGTTTTGGCGATGACAAATTGCTCTCAGTCCATTGACTTTAGATTCGGCCAAACAAAGACTGCTTAGCTGGCATTTATGAAACTGGTGGCCCTCATCCTTGTGACCTTTCAGCTGATCGCTTTGCAGTGTGTGGACCTGAAGTAGGCTGCGCAGAAGCTGCTGATGGAGGTGAAGTAAAGCCGTTTACCTGCTCGATTTGTATGGAAATGTGTTACCACAGGCTGCGGGAGTTCATTTTCACGTTAGGCTGAATAAATGCTGCTTGTGAGATTTAGGGGCTTCACTATCTTATTAACCAACAACAGAAGAGCTTTAGACTGTCTTCATACTAATGCACTGACTTTATCCCCAGGAGTTCAAATAACTAGATGTTTTGACAAGGTGAGAGGGTTAACATTTTCACCCACAGCACTTGTGATCCTTGTGTCAGAGAGACAGGGCATAGTTGTGACATTTTTCAAATTTCAGTTTATATCTTGGAGTTCTTTGACTCTAGTTTGCTCAACATGTTATGCAAAGTGATTGTATGTGCCTGCTGTGAACTTCAACTAAGAATTTGGGTATTTGTCTTTTTCAGTTTGTTTGTCCTTGTTTGTCTTGCACTCGTCGGTGTGCGTGTGCATGTGAATGCAAGTGTGCATACACTGATTAGCCATAATATTATGACCATCTGCCTAACATCTGCCCACTTTTCCCAGTAAAACAGCCTTGACACATCCAGGCATGGACTCCAGTGGACCTCTGAAGGTGTGCTGTTGTATCTGAAATAAAGCAGTTAGCGGCAGATCCTTTACATCCTATAAGTTGCAAGGTGGGGCCTCCATAAGTCGGACTTGATTGTCCAGCAAATCCCCCATATGCTTGATTACTTTGAGATCTGGGGAATTCGTAGGCTAAGTCACCACCTAGAACTTGTTTTTGTGTTCCTCAAACCATTCTAAAACTATTTTTGAAGTGTGGCAGGGTGTTTATGTACACCACCGGTCAAAAGTTTAGAACGCCCCAATTATTCCAGTTTTTTATTGAAAAGTTATGCAGTTTAATGCCTCATTGTACTCTGAAATTAAACCATAGACATGATAGAACAGATTAACAGTTGAAGTTGAAAAAAGAAGTCATGGAATCAATTTATAAACCAGACTGTTTTCAAAATGTTTCACTCAAAGTATCCATCTTTCGCAGATATAACAGCTGAACACACTCGTTGCATTCTTTCTACAATGGAAATCAAATGTTCTTCAGAAAGTTCTTCCCAACTCTGTTGCAGAAGTTCCCATAAATGTGTGGCACTTGTAGGTTGCTTTAATTTCACTCTTCTGTCCAGTTCATCCCAAACCATCTTGATTGGGGTTTAAGTCTGGAGACAGTGCTGGCTACTCCATATTTTCAAGCTTACCAACTTGTTCCTTTTTCTTAAGGTAGTTCTGGCGGAGCTTTGACTAATGTTTTGGGTCATTATCTTGCTGTTGGATGAACCCCTGACCAACTAGGCACATACCAGATGGTACTGCATGGCACTGCAGAATGGTGTGGCAGCCGTTTTGGTTCAGGGTGCCTTTCACACTATAAGTCACTGACCCTGGATCCAGCAAAACAGCCCCAGACCATCACGCTTCTTCCTCCATGTTTGTCAGTTGATGTCACACCCTGAGGAGCCATCCTTTCACCTACTCGACGGTGTATGAAAAACCTTGGAAACCTTACCTTTTGTTTAGAACCTCTGGCAGTTCACCTTTCATATTTGTGCCATTCAAGCTATTCATTGGACTGGAACTACATAATTTTCAATAAAAAACTGAAACAATTGGGGCGTTCTAAGACTTTTATCCGGTAGTGTAGGTGGTAAGTGTCAAAGTAACATCCAAGAGCATGGCAGGACTCAAGGCTTCTCAAAGCATCAATGTACCCCTGCTTCCTTGCCTTCTTCCAATAGCACATCCTGGTGCCATGTTCTTCCCCAGGTTAGGGGCGCACACGCACCTGGCCATCCACATGATGTAAAAGAAAACATGATTCCTAACACCTGGCCACCTACTTCCATTGCTCTGTGGTCCAGTTCTGATGGTCAAGTGCCCATTGTAGGCGCTTTCAGCGGTGGACAGGGGTCAGCATGGGGACCCTGACCGGTCTGACCACTTTAGATAGATTCTGACCCCTGCAGACCAGGAACACCCCATAAGAGCTGAAGTTTTGGAGATCCTATGACCCAGTCATCTTGCCATCAGAATGTGGCCCTTGAAAGTCGCTCACAACATTATGCTTGCCCATTTATTCTGCTTCCAACACATCAACCTCAAGGACAAAATATTCGCTTGCTGCCTAATATACCCCATCCACTGACGTGCACCATTGTAACAAGATAATCAAAGTCATTCCCTTCTCCTGTCAGTGATCATAATATTATGACTGATTTGTGTACCTTAGTCACGGTCAGCCAGAGTAGTGAAGACTTTCATGTTATCATTACCGCTTTGTATTTTTTGAAACTGTCACTACACACAGAACACTCAATCAGAGACAGCACCGGAAAAGAAAACCAAAGTTTATTAGAGTGGTCACACCGGCAGAGTACAATAGCTGGGTGGGCAGGAGGCAGTACAGTCAGGATTCAGGCAATGTAGTCAGACAGGCATTCAGAGGCCAGGTGGGCTGAATGAAGTACGGAATCAGGATCCAGAGCTGTAATCAGAGAGGATCGCACAGTCAGATGAGGAAGCACATGAACAAGTAGGATACAGGACTGGCTCGAGAGCGAAGAATATATAGAGCAGAACTGGAAACACAGCAGACTACAACAGCACGGAAGCAACTAGGACATCTGCGCACTGACAAAAAGAACATTGGAGATATAGATGGAGGAGAAACATGGGAAACACAGTGAGGGCAGGACGAGAGACGACTACACAAGGAAGCGCTAATTTGAAAACAATAAACAAAAAATAGGGACCGTGGGGCAGACAAATGCACGTGGGACTGAGAAAATGAAAACTGAGACCGCAAGCAAACACAGAAACTTGACACGAAAACAGATCTACTGAATCCTAACGGAAACTGCTTGCCCGTGGCAAACTTCTGGCCTTGGCGCTCATGATCAACACAGTGGGATGTCTTTTTGTGTATGCTGAAAACCATTCTGCTTGAGTCCTCTAGGAATTATCTCATGACATTTGAAGTTTGTAGCTATATTTCTGTGCTAGCTGATATTCAAGTTATCGCACCTGTTATTACCTGGCCCCTCCCCTAGGGGGCCAGGTTAAGCAATGATCTTTTCTGTGTGTGTGTGTGTGTGTGTGTGTGTCTGTCACTCTGTCTGTCAGCCTGTGGCTGGGGCCAGGTCTGCTATCTCTGATTGCCTTGTTACTATTAGAAATTGAGTAATAAAATGGAAAGGCAACCTTTTTATGAAGTGAACTTGAAACTACCCCATGGATATATTTCAGAATATGTTTCTTGTCATTTTAAGACAAAGCAGAACTGAATAATAAATACTTTAACTTCCAAATCCTAACACTCAAGGAATCCACAATTTTCCTATTAACAGTGACGTCTGGCGTCCTCAGCTCTTAAAGTAGGCTCTTGGGAATCTCCTGCTGAGTGGGTTGTGCTGCCAATGAAGTGCCACTAAATTTGCGTCTCCAAATGTGAATATGTCCGGACTGGATGGATGAATTGATCTCAGTTTCCATCCAGCAAAATGACTAATACTGTGAGAGCATTTTTTTTATTTACATGTGATTACTTTATAAGCAAAAAGTAAATAATCTTGATGACTTGAAGTGTCTGCTTTCCAGTGAGACTCTTAACAGCCAAACACACTAGTAATTCAATGATGAAGAATCACATCCATCAACACAAAAAAGCCTCTCTTATATACATACAGCTTTGCATAACTGACTGCAGCTGCTTCCATAACTGACTGCAGATACTTCCATTTCTTACTGTACTACACAGCCATCCGTTATGTGGGAGTGCCCTCTAATGTCGTTAAGTGTGAAAAAATAATTACCCTCCCGAAACCTAATATCCGATTGTGCCGCCCTTGGCAACAACAACTGCAACCAAACATTCGCGATAACTGTCAAACTGTCTTTTACATCTCTATGGCCTACTCTTCGTTGGAGAATTGTTTTCATTCAGTCACATTGCAAGGTTTTTAAGCAAGAACTGCCTGCTTAAGGTGATGCCACAGCATCTCTATTGGAATTAGGTTAGGACTTTGACTAGGCCACTCCTCAACCTTCATTATTATTATTTTTTTTTCTTTTTAGCCATTCAGAGATGGTATTGATTGTGTGCTTCAGATCATTGTCCCGCTGTATAACCCAACTGTGCTTGAGCTTTAGATCACAAATTAATGGAGAAGGAGCAGAGTTTATGGGTCAATCATTTCTGGCAAGTTGCCTTGACCCTGAAGCAGCAAGTCAGCACCAGACCACTGCATTGCTATCACTGTGTGATGCGAGATCAGGAAGACACCAAATGCGAGGTGGAAGGGAAAAGGGAATTTATTGAAATTAAACAAAACTGGCACGAGGGCCACCAAAAATCTTGGCCCAAAGGGTGCAAAAAACAAACTAAAGAAAGCTTCACAGTGCTATAAACAAAAGAATCCAAAAACGACAAAAAACAAAAGGCACTGGAAACTCCAAGCAAGATAACCATAAACAGAAAAGAATAATGATTCTAGGAATACAAAAACGCTATATACAAAACGACAAGAACTATGAAAAGCAGACTTGATCATGAACTTGGCAAAGAAACTAGGCAAGAAACTTGAACATGAGCTTGAGACACTGTCTGCCAGCCAACTTCCACCGCATCCAGATAAAGGCTCAGAAATCAAGACATGTGGGGCAACACTTGGAGAAGGAGAAACAAGAGGCATGGCAAGATCATGACAAGGACAGAGATTGGTGGACAAGACTTGCTCATTAAGAGAATGAGCGTGCTCAGCTTAAGTACCAATTAAGTATGCAGTTTGAAAGCAGCATGAATGTTAAGAACAGAAAAGCACAGCAAGACTTGAAATAGTAAAGCAGGAATCATGACAATAAACTCCCTGTCTAAATTAGTAGGATTAGTAATGTGCCTGTCTAAGAATTACACCACCCAGTGAATGTTATTAAATGTTAGGAACTTAAAAACAGTTAATTGTCAATTAAGCTTAGACAGCCCCGAAACCAGCACAGCACAGAAGGAAGGGGGAAATACCAAAGCCAACCAGAGCTCTGAAATGTGCAACAACGAAGGCACGGGGCGGAATGCTGACAAGCGGTGGAGTGGCTGGACAGACCTGGAAAAAAGCAAGACATGGAAAAGTAAAAACCATGAACAATAAATGTGAACTATGAAGTGTAAAATCCTGAAACAAGAAACTGTTAAAACTGTGACATGAACTATGAAATCCTGGTACATGAAACTGTTAAAACCATAAGCAATACATAAGGCCAGGACCCCAGAACACAACACTGTGTGTGATTATTGCCATGATTTTCTTACTGTTATGCTGTGCTGGATTTGCGCCTGATGTAACTGGACCAATGTCTTCCACAAAGTTTCAATTTTGACTCATCAGTCCACAAAATATTATTGCAAAAATCTTTGGGGCCATCAAGATGCTTTTCCCCAGATGTGAGATGAGCATTTGTATTCTCTTGGTTAGCAGGGGTTTTCACAATGTAGCTGCCCCATGGACGCAATTTTGCCCAGTGTCTTTTTTTATTGTGGAATTGTGAGCATTGACCTAAACTGCAGCAAGTGAGGCCTGCAGTTCTTTCAGTTAGCCTGGGTCGTTCTATGACCTCTTGGTTGAGTTGTCAATGCGCTTTTGGATTAATTTTGGTTGGCTGGCCACGGCTAGAAAGGTTCACCTCTGTTCTAGGTTTTATCCATTTGTAGATAATGGCTTTCACCATGGTTTGCTGGCATCTTAGAGCCTAAGAACTGGTTTTGTAACCCTTTCCAGACTGATAGATGTTAACGACTTCTTTTCTCATCTGCTCTTGAATTTTCTGAGCATGCGACATCATGCGCTGCTCTTTGTATATTCACATTTCCAGACGGGTTCTGTTTAAGTGATCTTTCGATTCAACAGAACTAGAAGTAATCATGTCTAGGTGTGTGTAGTGAAATAACTGAGGGGCGGGCCGCAGGATACTGTGTTTTTTTTCCCTATACGCTTTATTTATATATGAATGTAAGTGCTATGTGTTCATGCAAAACGTACACAGTGCAGCTTTAAATCAGCCTTCTGAGAAGAAACCTTTGTCCTAATGAACACATAAAAATTTGCCTGTGCATATATAAATCTTATATATGATTTTCATGTATTTTCTTGATTTTTGTGACCTGCTGACTCAACGTAAACCATGTACCACCTGGATCTTGTTATTTCTATAAAGACAAATTGTATGTTTATTAAGCCAAATATAGCTCTTTTAGGAATTCCTACATTTTCTCTTTATTCTTTGGTCCATAATTTGGCTTAAACTTTTCTTTTTAAACTTTTGACTATTCACCTCTTACCACATGCGATGTGAGATTGTACACCGAAGTGAAACCACTTAGATTTTGATGAAACAAAGTAATGAAACATAAGGTAAGTGTTTCCAAACTTCTGAGTGGTATTGCGCATTTACAGCTTGCATCCTTATTTTTATGACAAAATAATTAATATTCAGTTTCACACCCCCGGCAAAACTGGAATTGATATGCCCCAGCCAGATCAGCTATGTAATAAATTTAAATTCAAATCTTTTTCTCAAGACCAAAATTAAAATACTTTAAAAGCCTTTTCTTCCAGGAATTCATTTTTATTTCATTGGTTTGCATTTACATGCTGGCTGTCAGGAGTGAAGACATGATATATCATATTTTCAGCCTGAGATAGACTTTGCATCTGTATTGTTCCGTTTTGTTTCCTCTGCTGCCAAATAGATGCATACTGTTCAAATTCATGATTACAAACCTATTTAGTCATTCTTGAATCACAGTTGCATCACGACAAAAACTAGACTATTCTTTCTGAAAATGGTTCTAAAAGCCTCAAATGTGCCTCTAAAGGTGAAAAACTCTTTTGCTCCAGAGTTGTTTTTGGTGAAAAATGTCTCCCCACGAGAGCTTTCACAGTTACTGTGTCATACATAACAGGTGACTCCATTGAGGAACTAATTTTGGGTCCCCTTTGAATATGCCAATGGGCCCATTATTGTGTGAATGCAGAACAATATTTTGTACGAATGTACAATTAGGTCGTTGTATTTCATTTTAAGTACTGGTTTAGTCATATCATGGGTGTTATTCTGTGAAAAGACTTGAGTGCTACCAGCCTGTTTTTGAATTTCACCTGATGCTCTGTGGCTGCTGGGTTATATGGGTACTAAATCGATATCCGTTAATGCTCCGATGAAGAGGTGTGTTATCTATTCGGACATTTTTATGAAGACGGATAGATTCCAAGTTATAGCAGTGTGCCCTTGCTTGGAAGACTGATTTAACCCGTCAGAAATTGGGAAAGCGCTGCATATTCAGTGCAATCGCACTGCTTTTGCTTCATATTTGCAGTTCTAAAATAAAATTATGCGTGAAATTTGAGTCTATCTACAAATTTCAAGGAATTAACGTAATGAAATTGCTTTTCGCTGCTTACGATGTCACCCAAATAAATTAGAAATGATCTGTTAGATTTTGATTGGGAAAAAGAAGGTGAATGTGACATTAAGTTGAAAAGAATAGTGTGATAAGTCTGAATCTGGTTTGAATACTTATTCAGATTAATTTCTCTGCATTTAAATCTGTTTGGGGCCAGCAAATATCGTGACAGTTCAAATAAAATACTAGATCATCAAAACATGCTCCGCTATGTTAGTTGGCTTCTTACATGCATGTCTACGAATGAGCCACTCATTCATACCTCTCAAATGTGAAGCAAATAACAATTACCTCACAACAGCATCGGACAAACCACAGACTGTAAGCAAACAGTCAGTTCTTGTATTCGACGTGCTGGAAGTGAGAGAAATGGGACCAGAACACCTTTGAAGAGGGCCAAATAGTTTTGGCCAGACAAGTGGGATCTCCTAACATCTCCTAACAGGAAAGTCAGCAGTGTTAAACACCTAGTTGGCTGATCTACTGTCAGTGGTCCGAGCAGAGGCGGTCCAACGGCAGTAGCGAAGGCCTTCAGAAACCTCACCTTTCAATATGGAATAACCTAAAGCTCTCACAGTTTACTTTTCCCAATTAGCAACAGTTGCTCAGACTACTTGCTTGAATGACAGTCAAATTTATGTTTGATAGCATAATACATTGCACCGCAATATTACTTGGCGTTTTCTTCCACACATGTAATGGGCGGTGATAGGATGTCAGGTACCGCGACCAGCGAGAGAAAGAGCATTGGGCAGCCCAGATAAAAGACAAACACAAAAGAGGTAAAAACCTCCGATAAAGGCTCGCGCTTCCAAGGACAAATAAAAGTCTGCAAAACGGAGGCAGAGCGAAAGAAAATAAACAACAAGAGAGAACATATCTGAAGGAAGCAATTCCTAACAATAAAGGAATATAACAAACCAATAGGAAGATTTAAATAGTGATTTTCTCCAGCCGAAGAGCTGGAAAGGAACAGACACTCTAGCAATAGGCGTGGTGAACCTTGGTCATGTATATATAGTCTGGAAAACTCTAACCCAGCTGGGCCAAGAATTAGATGGGCAACAACTAGGATATCATCCCAGAAGATGGAACAAAGAAAGGTCCAAAAAACAAACGCACGCCTAAACCATGACAGCACATAAATGGCTACCTAAAATATCAATATGTCTTTATAAACTCTGAGCTCATGTAGCTTGCTAAACGGCTCAGCTTTGTATGAATTGGTTTGTACGGCTCAATAAGCAATACGCCATGAGAATCCATTCTATTTTCTGTATATCATCACAGCTGAAGGGAGTTGTTAGGCACGATGCAGAGCTGAGTGACAATTCTAAGGATGGCAAAAATAAATGCTGCAAAGTCAGCGAAAGTTTTTGATTTTTTGCATTTATATTGCCATCCTTCCAATGCCATATCAATAATATACAACCCCAATTCCGAAATAGTTGGGACGAAGTGTAAATTATGAATAAAATCAAAACGCAATAACTTTCAAATCACACCAGCCAGCATTTTATTCACAATAGAACAGAGATAACATAGCAAATGTTGAAACTGAGGAATCTTACATTTTTATGCACAAAATGAGCTCGTTTCAAATTTTCTGTCTGCAACAGGTCTCAAAAAAGTTGGGACACAGGCAAAAAAGGGCTGAAAAAGCTCTTAACATACTAGAGAAGCTGAGAGAACATTTAGCAAGTAATTACATTTACTGGCATCAGGTGCATAACATAATTGGCTAAAAAAGGGATGTCTTAGAGAGGCTGAGTCTCTCAGAAGTAAAGATGGCCAGAGGTTCTCCAACCTGTGAAGGTTTGCGTAAAAAAAAAGTGGAATACTTTGAAAACAATGTCCTCAATATCAAATTGCAAAGGCTTTGAAGGTCTCATCATCGACAGTGCATACCATCATCAAAAGATTCAGAGAAACTGGAAAAAACTTCGGTACAAGACCGAAGACCTTTACTGGATGCTTGTGATCTTTGGGCCCTCAGACACCACTGCTTCACTCACCGGCATGATTCTGTCATTGACATTACTAATTGGGCCCAGAAATACTTCAAGAAACCACTGTCTGTAAACACAGTCTGCCGTGCCATCCACAGATGTCACATAAAACTCTATCATGCAAAAAGGAAGCCATTGTTGAGCATGATCCAGAAATGCTGCCATTTTCTGTGGGCCGAGTCTCAATTAAAATTGACTATAGCAATGCAGCAAAGTGTCCGGTGGTCAGACGAGTCCAAATTTGACATACTTGTTGGAAATCATGGGCGTTGTGTCCTCCGAGCTAAAGAGGAGAAAGATCATCCCTCCTGTTATCAGTGTTCAGTTCAAAAGCCAGCATCTCTGGTGGTATGGGGATGCATTAATGCATATGGTGTGGGACACTTGCATGTTTTAAAAACCACCATGAATACTGAAAGGTATATGAAGGTTTTAGAGCAGCATATGCTCCCCCCCAAATGACATCTATTCCAGGGAAGGCCTTGTGTATTTCAGCAGGACAATGCAAAACCACATACTGCTGCTATTACAACAGCATGCACATGCTTCGTAGTAGAAGAGTCCGTGTGCTAAACTGGCCAGCCTGCAGTCCTGATCTTTCACCGATTGAGAACATTTGGCACATAATTAAATTAAAAGTCTGTTAAAGGAGACCCAAAACTCTCCAGCAGCTGGAAGCCTGTATTAAACAAGAGTGGGATCAAATTCTAATGGCTAAACTCAAGAAACTTGACAATGCCCAGACGCCTCCACTCTGTGTTAAAAAGAAGAGGGGATGCTTCACAATGGTAAACAGGCCCCTGTCTCAACTTTTTTGAGAACTGTAGCAGCCATAAAATTTGAATTGAGCTCATTTTGTGGATAAAATTGGAAAATTTCTCAGTTTCAACATTTGCTATGTTATCTCTGTTCTATTGTGAATAAAATGCTGGCTGGTGTGATTTGAAAGTTATTTCGTTTTGATTTTATTCACAATTTACACTTTGTCCCAACTATTTTGGATTTGAGGTTGTAAACATAGGCCATAAGCATTCACTTTTTCATTATTATTTCTTAATAAAGGTCATGCTTTGGTCTTGGTTGTTCAGTGGCTAAATTGTTTGATCCTTAATTAGATGAACTTGAGAACGAGAACAGCTTGAGGGCAATCGAGCAGTAAAGGGGTTTGGTTACTGATGTCATGCTACTGGGTCCAAGCAGGGCAAACCATGAACCAGCGACAAGGTCTCAAGAATCCGAGGCTCACCGATGCACGAGAGGTACGAAGGCTTTCCAGTCTGATCCAAACTGACAAAAAGGCTGCTGTGGCACAAGACACCGAGAATTTTAATGACACTTGCGCAAGGAGTGTTTCACAACGCCCAATGCGTTATGCAAATAGCACTTTGCAGCTGCAAACCAGTCTGAGAGCCCGTTCTCACTCCAGTCCAACTCAGAAAGTGCTTCAATGTGCACATGAGTGCAGGAACTGGATTTAGAAGGTTGCCTGGTCCAATGAGTCTCATTTTCTTTTGCATCATGTCTATCAGCTCGGTACATGTGCACCGTCAAACTGGGGAAGAAAAAGAACCAGGGTGCACTGTGGGAAGAAGGAAAGGTGGTGGAGGGTGTGCGATGCTCGTGGAAATCTGCAGCTGGGAAACGCTGGGTCCAGGAATTCAAATGAACGTCAGTTTGACGGAGCCATTTTTGCAGAAAGAGGAGGATCTACTATATTAGACTGGTGGTTTTAATTTGACGGTTGATTGGCGTATATTTTGACATGTGAGCACGGCAACGCTCTAATGTGAACTGAATGTTGGAATGGCAGCATACTGTGCGTGCTATGAAAGCATAGACTGCCTCCCGTGAACTTTCAGCTTGGGTTTATCAAGCACATAGCCTATGCTGGGCTCGTGTTGTCTGGGCGCAAATTAGGTATTCTGCCACTTCTGCCTGGATCAGAGGTTCCAACAGCACACTCTCCACAGGGATTATTCTAGTGGCAGAATTTTAACAAGCCTTTTCAGGAGGTGGTTTGTTTATCTGTGCAGTATCATAATTAACCCATTTCGACTTGTCAAAACAGCATCCGGCAAACAAGTCTACAGCGTGTAGTGTTGCTTTAATAACTCTCTCTCTCTCTCGCTCCCTCCTAATACAAATTAAAAGGCTCATATATATCTGTGTAGGCCCACCTGTGTCATGTATGGCACAATGTAACTCGCAATTCAATGAGACATTAAAAATGTGTCTCCGAGCTTCTGTCAGTATTGTAAATAATGTATGCAGTAGACATCTCCCTGTTTTGAATAATATGTTTATTTACATTGTGTTATGTCGATAAAGATCAATGCGCTCTTTTGAACAACTACCCTCTACATTTGTTTGTAGATGTCATCTCTCTTTATTCCAGCTGCCATCCCACAGAGAGAACTCTGTGTGAGTTTCTCATTTGAAATTGCTCCAAAAAGAAAACGTTTGCTTTGATACTCCTCCCGGTGCTATGTTCTGGCTTTGAATGATAATGAATTGGTTTGGCCAGCAACTCCACTGGAAACCCCCTGAAAAGAAAAGGCCAAATTAATCCCCTGGCAGACCGAGCACATTGCAAACAGACCAGCATCTTTCTGATTACCATTTTATGACAGTTTTGTCTGGAAGTCTGAGCAGAGGTCAGCTTTAAATTTGGTAATGAATGTGTAGTGCACCAGCCTCACTTTCAAGACTGGATTTACATAATCAGCTAATTAGCAGCTTTGATATTAAATGAGAAACAAGTTGTTTTCGCCTCTGATTAATTCATCTGGAAGTCGCAAAAAGACTTCTTAAAATCTCTCAGTCACAGTAAAGAACATTGTATCTGTTTTATTCCTTAAGTCTCGCCATCGTCTTGGAGAGCTTCATTTAGCAATGAAAACACTTTGAGGTGAACCATCTGCTTTGCCTCAGCAAGACAGCCTGTTGGTTGGACACAGTCCCTCAGCCAACAGTAGAGTATCTCAGTCATATTCTGAGACCCTCCATAGCCTGAAGTGCTTCTACTCAAATGTCAGCAAAACTGGCGGACATCTTCAAGTTTGTCTTTCATTTTTAGTCGCATATATTATGGAGCAAAATTTTTGAGAAATTGTGGATCTTATGATATTTCATCCCAATTTTAGGCTTGTATTAAACTGACTCTAAGTGAATTTGTCAATCCCCTGCAAATGCAATGGCATGCCACAAGTACAATAAAACACAAATGTAATGCAAATCTGTGGCTTTTAGTGTAATGATCTGACAAATTCACTGTGTTTTCAACAAAGGTAGAGCCAGCTGCCCACCATAAAGGTGCAAATGTAATGGTTGTTATGTAAATAAAAAATTGGGTATAACATTTGTTATTGGAGATTTAAGAGTGTGTAATAAGAATAACAGTTTGAAATAAGAGCTGAGAGACGCACTGGTTTTGGCTGACGAATATATGCGCTAAAGAACCATAACATTTTGACCTCCTGCTCAAAATGCTGTTGATCCTCCCTGTGCTGCCAAAACAGATCTGTCATTGATGTCCATGTGAATGTCCAGACCTATAGTGTCTCAGCAGAATATTTCCCAGAGCATCGCACTCCCTCCACCAGCTTGGCTTCATCACACCGTCCACTCAGGTGCCATCTCCTCTCCAAGTCAACAGTGCCCCATAAAATGGGACTTATCAGACCAAGCGACCATTCTGTTTCTCTTATGTCCAGTTTCGACACTCATGTGCCCATTGCAGGTGAAGTCGATGGTGGATACGGCTAACAATGGGCACTCTGACGAGTCTTCAAAGACCCGTGTGTAGCGGAGTACAATTGACTACGTGTTGTGAAACATTCCTTCCGTAGCCATCATTAAAATTTACTTCAACTTGTGCCACAGCCGCCCTTCTGTCAGTCCAGCGTGTCAATGAGCCTTGGGCTACTCACACACTGCCTTGTTGCCAGTTTGTGGTTTGTCCCACCTTGGACCACTGACAGTGGCCACTCATTATTGACAACTGGGAGCACCCCACAAGCCTCGCCACTGTTGAGAAGTTCTAACCGCATCGACAGGCCATAATGATTTCCTCCTTCAGCAGCTGTTTGCTTATTGTCTGTGGTCTGTTCGCTGACCTCTATGTGTGCTATTGCTGGAGGATAATGAGCACCATTCACTTACTCTGAAATTGGTTGTAATGTTTTGGCTCGTTGGTGTATAGGCTATCTGGCCAAAGTGTGCAGGGGATATTTAACAAATTGTAGTGATATGTGTGGTTAAATGTCAGAATAATGATGGTTTAAAGGAATAGACAACGGAATTTAAGTATAGGCAGAGCCCATGAGAAAAATTTCAGGCTTACTTGATCATTTGTGAAAAAATTGTGAGCGTTTTCGTGTGGCATACCGAAGAGCACTACTGAGCTGCCATTTTGCCTCCTGGAAGGGCGATACATGACGTCACATGGGCGCAAGGGAGAATCTCCACTCTTTATTACTCTTCTGTTGGCGCATTTGGTCTTCTACCGTGAACTTGCCTAAATTCAGTATTTGGTTGCGGTTTTCTGTACACAAGACCATTAGAAGAGCACTCACCTAAAGACTAACCATCAATGACATTAGTTTTGAATGATTAAGAATGAATTAGATACACTTAATTGTTTCCATACAGAGCTGTGGTGACATTACATCATATCTTCATGATAGAGAATAGCTCCAGTTTGGTGTACGGAACCAGAAACAGAATGCCAGCAGATAAGTTACTTTGCATCGTACAGTATGAATAAATACAGGAAATTATTTTTAATTCAAAGTCAATGCAAAGATGCGAATACAGGTGTTTCGCAGACCACTAATTTATTATTATCAAGTCCGCGAGCTAGTCCTACCTTATGTGAATAGTTAGTTGCAAAGCAAATCAAACACACACTCCGCCTGTAAAACCCTTTCTTTGGTTGATTGTGTTTGAGTTAAGCTGCTTTCACATCAGACACAAAACAAATTTTTTGCTCGACAGATAACATTCAAAGTCAATACAAAGACGCTTCACCTGCATTGCATTGCTACTGACCCGAACCAGTCCTGCATGTTGCTACACCCAACCGCTGTACACACAGGCATATTGTTCTCTCTCTCTTGGCCTTCAAACAGCCTTCTTGAATATTTTCATGAACAGTAGGGTCTGTTTGTGGCTAACAGTGTCCTTTGGCACAAAAAGTGGTGACAAACAATGAATAACTTAACAACTATCCCAATGCTTGCACAGTCTCACTGGCCATGTATAGTTTCTACTTGCTGGACCCATGTGACGTCAGAGCATCTCTGCGAGGATTCTTCTGATTGGTTGAAATATTTTCAATGGCAGCATCTATGAAATCGTCAATTCTGCTTCAGAACCGACTTTCGGGGATGGATAGCTTAGTTGGATGAGCTCTATATGCTCAAAAATTTGCATGAATCCTTAGTTCATGACATGATCTTCCAAACTGTATTTTGAAATTCCGTCGTCTATTCCTTTAAGCATCATCCAGACCTGCAGGCCATAGGTTACAGTAGATATTCCACTTGCGGGCAATTGAGATATTGTGTTTTTGGATTGGTATCTGGTATATTATGGAAAGCATATTAAATTTGTGGGAAAAGCCGCTGACTTGTATTACGTTTATGGTTTATTGCATTTGTTTGACGGTGTTACCTTTGTTGGTGTAACAATACTGTTCATTAGCCCTTTATTTTCAGACAGATGATCTGCTCTCATATACCTTACAGACCACATGTTTTATTGAACTTGTTGTTGAAGAAATTGACTGGCCCTTCACCCAATCAAATAATGTCAAGGTCAACAGGAAAGCTAACTTGGAACCGGGCCGAACTGCCCGTCCTCACTAATGCTATTCTGGAATGGAAGCTTGAGTCCACTGCAGTGATCTAACAATTTGTGAGAAACACTTTCAGAAAAATGGGAGCTGTTCAAGTTACAAGAGGGATAAACAGAGTTCAAGTGCCTGTTATTATGGAATGAGATGTTTGATCAGCAGGTATCCACATACTTTTGTTGATATTACACTCTTTAATTCCTCATCCAAAAAGCCCCAGGCATGAACAACCCCAGCGGCAAACTTCTTCCTGCACCCTATAGTCCACAAGTGAATTGTTGGATGCACAGCTAATTTTTTCTCTTACTGAGCAAATACTGTATTTATGCTTTGTTTGTTTAGGGTGCCCGTGGGCACAGGGTCGGGCACTGCCCTTGGGTCCCCATTGGAAATGTGTTTCCAAGCAGAAGAATGAGCTGGTGACAATGTTTTGGAGAGGCCTTTAAATTATGATTTGCCTTCAGCCCCCAAGAATTTAGTGGTGGCTTAGTATACATGCAGTCACTCAGTGCTGTATTTGCTCTACTGTTCATTAAATATTGCTTTATGACAACAAATCCAATATTGGATTTGAAACTACAGGGATCTGGTGAGGCTCAATCTTGGGTCTCCAGGGGGAGACTTAACTAATAGTAGCAGGTGAGTCACTAGACTGGGCAACATATTATTCTTCAAAAACATTTTTTTTTCTAGTATTTATTTGTTAATATTTGAGGGACCTGCCGTTAAAGGTCAGTACTGCATATGAGACATAAATACATAACTAATATGCGGACTGATAGAGGAGACCTTCACAGAAGCCCATACTTTGCCTGGCAACTGAGTTTCTGATTCGAGCCTTTGGGAGAGCTTGAGATTCTGGCTTGCATCTTGGGAAATGAAGTTGGCAAGAATTTGGCTCAGAACCACAAGGCTTTATCCGTTTCTCTCTATCATTCCAAACTTGCAACTGTTCAGTTAAATCTGGAATATGTATATTGGTTATTTCTCACAGGGCATCCTTCCAAAACACTAAACCTTGCATAATTCCAATGAGTTTGTCCTTTCATTTTATTTTAATGGATTGACTTAAGCAAATGCTGTTAAGAACAGAATGTGGAAGAGTGAATGCACCATCTGATTTCTGTACGCACAATATATGCAGTTGTTCTGTACCTGATGCCTGCATTACTGAAGGCATCATGGGGATCTGTTCAGATAAATGACTGAATTAAGATGCTGCTTTTAGGATCAATAATATCTCCTTGCCGGGAGGTTGCAGTTAACACATGGTCATGTAATGGTTCATTGGGAGTGCAGTCTGACGGGTTGCTGGCCTCTGTGAAACTTGATGTTTTGATTAGTGACTAGCGGTATGGATTTATGGATTACTACCGTGCGACAGCCTAGCGAGAAAAAAACTTTTACACCGATCAGCCATAACCTTATGACCACTGAGAGGTGAAGTGAATAACATTAACTATTTAATTACAATGGCACCTGTGTATGATAAATTAAGCAGCAAGTGAATATTTTGTCCCTGAAGTGTTGGAAGCAGGAAAAATGGACAAGTGGTAGGAACTGAGCAACTTTGACAACATCCAAATTGTGGTGGTTAGTCAAGTTGATCAGAGCATCTCCAAAACTACTGGTCTTGGTAGTCGTTCCCAGTCTGCAATGGTCAGTACCTACCAAAGTGGTCCAAGGAAGGAAAACCGGTGAACTGGTGACAGGTTCATGGGTAGCAAAGGCTCATTGATGTGTGTGGGGAGGGAAGGCTGGCCTGTGTGGTCCGATCCAACAGAAGAGCTAATGTTGCTCAAATTTCTGAAAAAGTTCATGCTAGTTATGATAGAAAGGTGTCAAAATACGCAGTGCACCACAGTTTGTTGCATTTGGCAACCCCTACAATGGGCATGTGAGCATCAGAACTGGACCATGGAGCAATGGAAGAAGGTGGCCTGGTCTGAAGAATCAGATTTTCTTTTATGTCATGTGGATGGCCGGCTGCATGTGCGTCGCTTACTTGGGGAAGACATGACACCAGGATGCGCTATGGGAAGAGGCCAAGCCAGCAGAGGTAGTGTTATCCTTTGGGTAATGCTCAGATGGGAAGCCTCGGGTTCTGCTATTCGTGTGGATGTTACCTAAAAGACACGCCGCCTATCTAAACATTGTTGTAGACCAAGTACACCCCTTCGTGGCAGCAGTTTCCCCTAATGGCTGTGGCCTCTTACAGCAGGACAATGCGCCCTGCCACACCAGAAAAATGGTTCAGGAATAGTTTGAGAAATACAGAATTCCCCAGATCTTAATGCAGTCGAGCATTGTGGGATGTGCTGAACAAACAAGTCCGAGCCATGGAGGCTCGACGTTGCTACTTACAGGACTTAAAGGTTCTGCTACTAACTTAGTGCCAGATACCACAGCACACCTTCAGAGGAGTCCATGCTTCAATGGGCCTGGGCTGTTTTGGCCGTGATACACAATATTAAGCATCTGGCCATAATGTTGTGGCTGATTGGTATGACTCAGAAAGCGGTTTGTTTCCTTGTTTATTGTTCAAGCAAATATGTGACTGTTAGGTTCGGGGGCAGCTCACTTCGCACTTTACATTGATTTGTTTTGGTTAAGATGTAACACAGAAAGGACCATAGCCTTTGAAGGCTGTTTTTCCCTCCTCCAAGACCGATTCATTTGAATGGAAGCATTTGTTTTCATCTTATCGGCATGTAGACTGCGCGCGCCGTTTCACTGGGTTTCGAGGGAGATAATTTGTTTACAGGGAGGAAACATAACGGTTGTAATAAGATGCCGCTCGCATAATCACTCCTTGCAGTGACATGTCTTCCCGAACGTGCTCACACTCTCCCTCGTTACGTGAGCCCGGCTGTTTATCTGCCTCACTGTCAGTGGTTCTAACGGTATTCAGCAGCACACTCTTCATTAGCCCTGCCTTCAACACCGGCTGAAATAGCCTGATGACTTTTTTTTTTTTTTTTTGAAAGAGCAAGGTCATGGAAAGAGGCTGGATTGAACCGGATTCTGTACGTCTATATGAATATCCACCGGTCTGTAGGCCTACTGTGGTGTGTGTACGTGCTTGCTTGTGTTTGAAAGAGTGAGAGAGAGAGAGCGAGCTGGATTCCAGTGCCATAATCCATTGCAGTTTTTGGCATCTCATATGATCCCAAGGGAACTCTTGATGACAGAAATGCTGAATGGGGTGATTGGCTGGACGGGGGTTTGCCAGTCGGGGAATTTTCAGCAACAGACCGCTTGATTTTTAGCTGAGAGGCCATCAACTCCGACCAGTTCGGTACAAATGTATTTCAACTTAGAGATGGATGGCGACCTCTTGTGGCAGCTGCATACACATGCAGCATATTTTATGGTCAGCACCACGCACCAACATAATTCATTGTTTGCAGGAGGAGTTTCAAATTTAGGCGTTGCATACACCAGCACGCATTGCAGTTTTTATTTTCTTTCAGCTAACTTTGTAGCCTTGTTGTGTCATAATGAGACTAATTTATGAATACATTGGCTTTTTAAAGACAATAATAAAATAATGAAATTAAATCGACAAGCTATATAACATAAAAAGTAACCTTTCACCTTCCGACTTCTTAAAAATTAAGCAAAAAACAGGAATATAGTGCGACTTGATGATGCTGTCATTCACTCAGCATGTGTAATTCTGCCGAGCCAGAATGCATTATCAATCGTATAGCTTTCTTGCCTTGCACCAGATGCTTCTGAAAAGACATTTCATGAAATCACAGTTACTAGACCAACTTTTAATAAATGCCAATGGCAGTACTAATTGTCAACAATTATACTGTGCCCTTTACAACTTTTGAGTTTTTTGCAGTTTAAAATAACCCATTTCAAATAAAACGCATGCTTAAAATTCTCCACGGCGTCTAAAAGCTTGCCAGCAACTATCCATTCAAAGCCAAAACTGAAATGATTCATAGCTTAAGTGACTGCAGGGAGCAGTGCATTCCTACAGGCCCTTAGAATCCTCACAATTTCTCTCACTACTACTGACGATAATGATGACAGCACACTGAACACTTGATTGGCGGTCTTCTACCAGCAGTTCCTGACTCTTTATTTTGATTACATCTATGTGGAGGGATGCGTGGAACTGTCACTCAAGAAGGGTGAGACTGAATGCTCAAACCAATACTTGAACATCCACAGAAGTAGAGCCTCGGTGTGGCTCACCACTCAGAAGCTCATCTTGGAGCCCTGTGGTCAAGTGCTTGAATCCCAGCTGCATCACTGCCGGCAATTTGCCTGGCGACAGTTGCCTTTGCCTCGCCGGGGATAATCGGTGTTAAGTAGGTCTCGTGATCGCCCTCTAGTGGCCACACTTGGTCAGTCATGTAGATGTACAAACAAGTTGTACACTGACTGCGTTACCTCCAATGGCATTCCTTCTCCGATGTTACTGTATCAGTGTATCAGTGTACAGTGTATTACTGTACTGTAACAATGGGAGAATTTTGCTGCAGCAGACTATATTTTTCATCTGTTTTCGTGTTGAGCAATAGGGGAAAAACTCCCCTAAAAGTGAAATTTTACTACTACCAGTGTTCTAGTTGCAGTATTGCTCTCCTCTGTACTCATGAGGGTGCTGGGCGCAGTGCGTATCACTGCAACATCCTAAATTCTCTGGGTGGCGGGGATTATAGTAAACTGAGACTCCCTGAGAGCTGGGTTCACTGGTGACATCTGACATGCAATAATAGCCTCACTCCCCACACCTTCCTCAAATGAGGTCAAACCTGTGTACACTCACTTTCAGATCCTTAAACTTGGACAATTCTCAGCACTGTTTGCCAAGACTATAATTCCCTTAAGAGCTGTTGGCCGCTCAAAGACTTTCCAGAGAACAGTGGCCACATCAAGGGCTTGCCATCGAAGCACTATCTAAGCAGTTGGTTGTCAAAAAAAGACAATGCGAACATTTCTTTGTTGAAAATATTTGTCAAATGAGGGATGTACTGAGGCATAATATACTGATGCGCCAAAAAATATTTCATTTTTGAAGTTTAGCTTGATTGCAAGCAAACATAATTTTTCCCGTAGTTGTTCTTTTTGCATCATACTAAGGGCAGTTTATACCATATTACAGTCCCTGTGCTGTTGTTTTTATGGAATTTGAGTGTTCATCAAGTAAGAACATAAAGGTGTGTTCTTTGTGAAATGAATCAAGAAGATGGTAAAAAAAAGAAATAAAATTTAATCAGAATTGTTTCATTACTTAACACTTAAGTACTGGTGGTTTGATTCCTCCACAGGGATATTTTTAATTATTTTATACGGTTGCCCACTAAAACTCCTAACTGCTGATTGGTTAAGATGAAGATTTAATTTTAATTATGTAATAAATATGCCCACAGATGGTCTTATTGCAGGCTGCATTTTATATGTTTTTAAGAGGAATAATAAAAAGGCAATTGAAAATGTAAACTAAATTGGCGTGATGTCATCACTTAATAACATAGTTTTGATTTATTTCAAACCCTGTGTGCCCTGCACCTCGTTCTGCTCTGTTTACCGTTTTTCTTTTTCTTCCTATTTTTACACCTCAGCCATTAAACTTGATGGGGTTGCGTCAACAACATGATGGCGTCTGTCTGTCTGTTTGTCCTGCATTTTGAATCGGCCAATACTCAGTAACTACTAATGTTTAAAACCTGATAATCCCATGTAAGGACCTTAAGCTGTAGTTGTGCAACAACCAACTTTTATCACGATTTGACTTTTGATCTTGGTGCAGTGCCTTTGACCTTGGTAAAGTTGTGCAGGCTGTTTCTCAGCAATTTAATCACTGTCATGTGAAACTGGCCACAAATTGGCTTGATCTGTGCATCGTTTGCTTTCGCTCCGCATTCGACCTTTCACCTTTACAGTATGATCGTGAATACTTTTTCCACCACTGTTGGCTGTCAGGATGGGGAGGCAGTGGGAGGCAGCTGAGTCAGTCCTGTTGGCAGAAGCCTAGTTGAAGCACAGGGCCTGTCTTTCGAGTATGGCACAGGGGAGGGCCGAACTTGAGGGCTTAAATTCCACCCAGTATAATGCTGTCAGCTGAAAGGAGAAGGGGAAGTTGGTGCAGAGAGGGATGGAAGCTTCAGTGGAGGAACAGCAAGCAAGCAGATCAGGGGCAATGCAACAACAGGCTGCCTGAATGAAATCAGAATAGGTGATGGAACAAAATGTCTCCTGGCAAGACATCTGGAAGTGGAACTCGCAGTGAGATCATGTTCTTGATTCAGGGGGTCTTTGATGTCTTCCCCAGCCCATCCAACCTGTTTGCATGGGGGAAAAGTAGAGACCTCTGCCTGCCTCTTGTGTTTGAAGACAGGAGCCCTCAAACACAGCCTGAGTTAGTGCTCCAAGGCACTTGGCGAGTGATGTCATCGCTGGATTTATGACCTGGTCCTCAAGACTTGGGGATCAGTGACAACAGATATTCCCATGCAGTGGCCAGGATGGCATGTTTGTTAAGAGCAAGAGCAAGCAAAAAAGATAATAATAAGACCTGCTCTGTTGCATTGCACAAGACTGGGGGTAATAACGGTCGACCTGGAGAGTTAGCTGAAAATTCCATCACAAATTATCTAGTCCTAGTTGAGATCAGTCATGATCCTCGTTTCTAAAGCTGCGAGAGAGCTCATTTAACTGGAACTAACTGTCCCCTGGGAGAAGATGATGGAGGAGGCAAGTAGCAGGAGCTGGTTGAGGATTGTGGCAGGAATAGGGGGAGGACCAGGTGCATGCTGTTGGAGGTGGGCAGTCGGGGGTTTGCAAGTTATTCTTTCAGCAAGGCCTTCAGAACACTGGGCACTGCATAAGCACGCAGAAGAAGAACCATCAATCACGATGTGGAGGCAGCAGAAAGTGTCTAGATGGATCTGGCTGAGAAGAGGAGACCAGCGGGGTCAGTGGAATTGTACTTGAACATAGGCCCAGGCTTAATCAGACTTGGTAGAGTTGCTTAGATGAGGGTGTTTGTTGCACGACGAGAAACACCAAATGACTCCAAGATACAACATTGATGATGTTGTTAAAGTATGTGCATCAGACGATATATGAAAACTTGAAACAGTGGAAGGAGCCCAAACTCCAGAACTGTCCCTTCTGGTTAACTCTAATTAATTCAAGCTAATTTTATCCAGGCATCTAGACTCATGTACACTCTCATGCGCCAGCATAGTAGCGGGCGATTCAAGCCCAAATTGAAAGAAGACCTCTGAAATGTCATTTGCGTGTCACTTTATAAAACCCCTCCGAATGGAGAATAGTGGAAACAGCACTTTTTTTCTCCAGAGTACCAATAAGCAACATCCAGACAATAAATTCAGGAAACATGTTCAGCAGTTCCTGAAATAGGATAATAATGATGTCAAATGGTTCAAAAAAATCTGTTGGCTCTAGTTGCCTGTTTTTTTCTCTGTTTCTTTGTTTGTTTTATGGTGAGCTGGGGTTAGTGGGAGCTAATGGAAGTGCTGTGTGTTTTGTGGCTTGTATTTCATGACAATAACACATTTTGGACTCGCTTACCTGGGGAGAAAAAGTGAGAGTTGTAGTAAACCGGCGCAAAAGGAAAGAAGAGAGTGAGAGTGAATCAGTGCGAGGATACAAGAATCAAGAAGGAGTGAATGAAAGAGGATGCAGGGAGCAGGAGATAGAGGTAATGACAGAGAGGACGGAGGACTCCTGGCTCTTATCTCTGCTGGCAGCTCCGGGGTGATGTGCTCTGTAAGGGGAGGGAGATTCAAGCCTCACACACTGCCTGAGGCGTAATGAGCCACGAGCCAAGCTGTGTATGGCATTCGCACAACTGACCGAGCCAGCATACTGAGGAGTCTGGCCCCGCACTGTCCCAGCGGAGCTCTCTGACAGTCGAAAGTGTATCAAGAGCTCAGGAGTAAATATCCAGTGTGGTCCGTACGTACTCAGATAGTGACACAATTTTAAAGTGCCGTAATTTCCTACACAGTTCACTCCGCGCTCTGAAATTAATGTGCAGATGTTCACTTCAAGTGAACCATGTAAGACTCTAAAACTGTCTTTTAAAACAGTCACTAGCGATATAATTACAGTCCTCATTGCGAGTCGGGGGTATATCAGGAGCTCTTGTCACCGCTGTTCTTGCTCCCTATTTCTTGGCACAAAACGCGTACTGCTGTCAAATTCTGCAATCGGGGCAGCGTTTCATCAAAGGAATAATTCCCATCTGAGGGGATAATGTCCAAAATAAAATGAAAAATTAATGCATTGGACAAATTCTTGCATGGATGGACTGGGCTGAGATCCAATGACTGTATATTTTCTGTTTTCAGGGCTGCTCGGTAACTCACTCATTGGGCTGCATCAGTGGCACAGGGCTAGCTTGGCTAGTTTGCTATTAAAGCTCACTGAGGCCTGAAAAAGTGCGGGCCTTCAGGCAGTTTACGGTGAGAACACTCCCTTGTAAGGCAACCCTCCGATTACAAAAATAAATAAATAAAAACAATATTGCCTTGAGTTAGGGGAGTGTTCACTTTTAGTTAATTAATAACACGTTTTTCTTTTCAAAGCTTTGTGGTGAGCGACAGGTTGTAGGTTTAAATCTCTCCCTGGACGCTGATCAAATCTGAGTGGCAACAGCGCAAACGCTTACACTTGCACGGATGGCACTCAAAGAGTGCCGCAATTAGTACTCCTAAACCCTGGGTACAAAATAGCATTTTCCAGCCATGAATTCTCTCAGTAAATTTCCAGTGTATCAGGATTTTGTATTTTTGCCAAATATAAGGTCCTTATAACTTCAGCACTTGGTATCTCAACCATGAATTTCAAAGCTGTTACATGCTCTTCAGTAGCAGGCTGCTGTATTAAAATAACAGCAGGTGCTAATATGAAACTTGAGTGGTCGCTGTTGAAATTTGACCGGTACTGTAGTCTAACAACTGGTTAGCTCCTTGCATTTTTAATACATATAGCAGCTTCAGAAATAACTGCTGAAACATCAAGTTATCTTATGTAACTTGCAGAGAACATGTAATCACTGTGGCACTCCACAGGCTTAGTGGTACTGAAGTGATATGTGAGGGGGAAACAGTCTGCAGTCATAACAGCACTCAACATTGCTCAAGTGACCCCTTCTTGCTGTCTGGGGCATGTGACTTGCTCTCTGTGCAAGCATATGATTGGGTCTCCTTCACCCAGCTTTTGACTGCTTTGTGAAAACAAGCTGCTGGTTGACACTGTGTTTGAGAGGAATACCTGAAGTTGTCTGCACACACTGACAAGCTAGCGGAGGGGAGCATCTCAGTGCACATTGGTATATTGTTCTCAAACTGGGAGTACATTGTGTATTTCGAATTCTGGTGGGATCAGAGATGTCAAAATAAAATTTCAACTGTGTTCTACCATTCCTGATGGAGTGAAAAAAAGACTCGATGAATCATAGCAGTTGGAGCTTATGCTATTTGGCACAGCATGTACTGACACTGTATGCGGGGTACACAGCAGCTGAGTTTTTTGTAAAGGTCTGGAGCTGTATAATGGGTCTGATTAGACTGTGTCTCTATTCTGCATTTTGCAGGGACAATAACTTCATAAAGGACTTTCCCCAACTGGCTGACGGGCTGATGGTTATTCCCCTACCGGTGGAAGAACAGTGTAGAGGAGTATTGTCCGAACCCCTGCCCAATCTCCAGCTCCTTACAGGTTTGACTGTATTTGGTTGCATGTCTGTACATGTATGCTTGCACTGTAACCTCTCCTCTCAGAAGTGAACACTGGTCGCGACCAGTCCCTGGTGCCATTAGCTCTACTCTCGATACCCATCTCAGATTGACACTGCTCGGCTAGGTAGTAAGCTAAGTAATTACCTTTTCCTCTCTCTGAGAATTCTTATTCCTTTCTATTATTTGTTTCCCTTTTTCCAGACTTTTTTATTGGCCTGTCTTGTTTCCCACCAACTGGAATGTTAAAAAAAATTCTCAAAAATCAACATAAATTAAGAGTAGAAAGGGGAGTTGTATTTGTTTTCAGTTTTGTTTAGTTGGCATGTATTTAAAATTTGTCTTGTTTGGAGAGATACAAATGTAAGCGATAGTGTGCTTTGCAAGGGGACACAAGTCCAACTTTCAATGCGTTATTTACTGATATACCGTGCATTCATGATTACGTGTGTTTATGCACGTAAGCTTCCTCCTTCATCAGCAGACCAGTTAGACTGTGTAATCTTTTTATCCAATGTCTAGCTGAATTACTTTTTCAGCTGCCTGTTCTGAAAATATAAAAATATGCATGCTTTATTTGTTTCTAGTTCAGTTGAAATAATGACAATCAATAATAATAATATGAAAAAAGAACAAAAAATTGTTTTAAAGACAGCCTTGAGCATTTTTTTAAATTAACAGAAGTAGCACATAAAAGTATTTGTAAGTCCTATGTGGCTTGAAATGATCTTTCTTTTTTTGTTCTCTAGTAAATTCACCCCAGGGAAAATGCTCAGTTGTAGACATCAAAGCCCAGACCAAGGTCTGCTCTGTCTACAATGAGCGTGTAAATCCATGGTAAATTCAGGCAGTTTAGCATTTTGCTCATCTTGTACCAAACTAACTAGCATGGGTTTACTAATCCTTTCTGCATTGTATATGAAACTTCAAATAGAAGTGTACTCTTGTTATACTCAAAAACTGCAGTAAAAGAATGTGAGGCAAAATGATAAATAATTTGTTACATTCTTTATTGCACTGCCGAGGGAGTCAGTTCACACGTGTACTGTATATCCAAAATGCCACGGAGAGAATCATATCTCCTGCATGTTTACATTTTATATTAGCATTAATCTCTAGTTGCTACGCTCAGCTGATTCTCTAATGATAGTGAGGTTAGGAGAATTAGCACTAATGAAAGACTGCTTGGACATAACAACTTCGCCGTGCCTAAGCTCCCACCACCTATGGTATTAGTTATCAATTATGATTATGAAGGTTATTGACTAGCCAGGATAAAGTTGCACAGTTATGACATTAGTATGATTAGCACAGACACGCAAGTCTAAATATAATGTCAGACATTATATAATCAGGAGTGTTTACTACTCAAAGAAGTTCATATTATAAATGTCACATTTTTATGTATTCTACTTTCATTAACATGAAATGTACACTGCGGTTTTTTTTTATTGTCTCTTTACGTGGGGTAAACCTTTGTGTCTGCAAATCACTGTAAATGAGGAATTAATTTCTTAGATGTAATGCGTTATCTGCGAATCTGCAAACACAGAGAGGCTTCTGGAAGTAATTCTGGTGTACTGCCTTCCTTAACTCAAAAGGCACTGAAGTAAGCACTTCTACCATGGAGGCTCTTGACAGAAAATTATTTCCAGCGCTGGATATTTGCTAATCATGCGAAATTCCCTAGGCGAAAAGTGTCCTCTAAATGGCTGAATTGCACACTGTAAATTGTACTGATTGAACAATGTTACCTCCCTCTGTATGTATTCTCATGTTAGGACTGCAACCTGATGTAAATATTAAAATCCCACACTTTCTTTCCCATTTAGCAATCAAAATTCAAGATATAACAAGAGTCTGAGTCAATGCTATGGATCAAAAAAATTTTTTTTTTTTTTTAATTTTGATTTACATGAATATGGACAATTATTTCTTGTTTTAAAAAATCATAACGCTCTTTAATATACACCAGAAGGTTACAGAGATATTCTCGACACATCTGCATGGTCCAAGTTCTCTGTGCGGTCACCTTGATTCCAGAAGTGGTACTTCTTGAATTTCCTGATTTTTATACTTATTGAGAAGCGCACAGTAGTTGTTCTTGCATACATGGAGTTGTACTCACACCCACCATTGTTTCTGGGAATATAATACAGCCAACAATATGTCTGATTCATAAGTCTTTTGTACGACCACATTTCTCAGGATATGACACCTCCCTGGCTGCTTTTAGATTCACTTTTGATCGTTTGGGCTGAAATTCTTCGCTCATTGACTCTGTGGCCTCCCTCAACTCCGCTGAAATATTTATGCGGAAGATGTAAATGATAGTGACCGGTCTTGTGATGGATGACACCTAGTGCAAAATCACGTATACTGATACATGTGTCCCTGTCTCCATGGCAGGGGACGCCCAGTTCAGCGAGGCGATGGGGTATCCCATGATGCAACAGTGGAGAGTGCGAAGTAACCTGTACAAAGTTAAGCTCAGCGCCATCACGCTGTCTGCAGGTATGGTCAATACAGCACATGCAGCAGATTGTGTCACGATCTCAAACAAAGTACATGGACACACAACAAACTGCACTGAACACATTTAGCGTGCTTTGCGCTCTTGATCTCTTCAGATTGCTGCAGGCACAGAAATGTGAATAGTGATGCTTACAGCCACACACACGCATCGCAGCCATACGCACAGCACAGCTTCTTTTCAGCGGGGTATTCAGTGTATTTACTTACAACCATAACCCTCCAAATGCCCTACTTTCCATTGTAAGTGTTAGACTCTTTGCCTGGTACCAAACATACCCCCAATGGCACACAACTGTATGGACTGATCAGTAAAAACTCCGGAACTAAAATTGCCTGAACAAATCTCAGAGTGCACCTCTCCTGACAAAGGAAAAAACTATTAATCAGATCAGGGAAGGTTTAAAGGTTTAAGTTTTTACGTGGGAAAATAGGTCAGTGGTGAGAGTTCTGAAATACTGGAATTATAGTATTAGCTAGTACTGTTCATGTGCTTAGAACATTTCATTTAGATTATGCTGGTTTAGTCTTTCAATTGAGTGCATGAAATTTTTGGGATAATATCCCTATTCTTTGGTCAAATATGTTTTAAACATGCATATTTACCGGTTTTAGCATCCTGTTTATATGCAGATAGATCTGACTTGTGCATAAATGAAGCAACTGGACATGCAACATGAACTTGAATTCACCTGAATTTTTATCTGATCGCGAATCATGCATTACAGTACAGGTCTAGGACCCACAGACATCATCTCATGCATTCTGACCCTGCAAAGAGCAGTAGTAATCATGTCAGTGCTCTCAACCTTGTGAGTGGCAGTGCATATTAAGGCTCTCCAAGTCCTTTGTTTTGGTAGAAAACGGGGCCCGGCTCAGCCGTGTAACCAGCTGCTCTGTCCTATTACCCTGGTGTTCTGGCTACTGCCCCCTTCAGGTTTCTCGAAAGTCCTGAAAACGCTGAACGCGGACAGCACCCGGGACGAGTTGCTCTCCTTCATTGGGGAGTATGGCAGCCATTACGTGTCTGAGGCTCTCTACGGCTCTGAGCTCACCTGCAACATCTACTTCCCCAGCAAGAGAGCCCAGCAGCAGCTTTGGCTGCAGTACCAGAAAGGTGAGGAGATCAGAGGGCCTGCGAGAGGCAGATTCCTCCTCAAACATTCAAAACACATCTGTGACAGGCACAAAACAAGTGAAATAGGTAAAAGACAGCTATAATAGGCTAAACAGGTAAAAGACAGCAACAATATACAAATCACACCATAAACATTTATAACCTACCTGTGATGGATAGAACTATGCCTGGGCAACATGACTAAATTCAATAAAATTATTTCAAAGTAATGATGACGAAAAGTATTGTAATTTTCTCTTGATATATTTTAAGGCACCATCTGGTCCCTGTAGTTAAAACAATGGGAGAAACAAGGCTAATTTACTTAAATTTTGTAAATTAATAACTTGAATTGTGTCCCGGGATAATGGAACAAGGGTCAGTGATATGATGCCCAGTAACTGCTTGAACACAGGCTTTTTGAGGGGTTTTGATTGGGTTTTTATTTTGTTTCCATATGTAAAAATAAATAAATCTTGCATTAAGTTAGACATTGAGTCTGCCCAATCAGTGCCATTCTCGAGGACACTCCCGGTTGCCTATTTAGCAATATTGTCTCGGTTCAGTTGTGACTTGCAGCAAATTATTCGTGAAAAAACTTGTATCCAGGATCCATTGAATTTATCGGTGCAATACTGGGGATTCATCTGACTTGACGTCATACTAAAAGAATGCTTTTTCCGGCATGAATGCAAGGATATTGGAAGCTGCTTACTTCACATTGGCGTTTCTACTGGACTAAGGCTACTGCCAGTTTAAACAGGCAGACAGTGAATCACAAAGCTGCAAAATCAATCTGCTGTTATATTTTGAGGTGAAACACGTCTGCCTTTACAGTTCTTTTTCAAGTTATCAGCATTAGTGGACGAGCATAGGACACGTCATCACCAGAAGCAGAATGACTTTAACTTGTAGTAGGCTGTAGATCATGGTGTTTTATTTTCACTAATAATAGTTTAAAAACGTCAGTAATAGCACATCGGCAGCCGCTGCAACAAGTGTTTTTTATTCAGCATTTCTTGTGCTGTGGAAATGTACATTTATTGTCCTGTCCAATGTTAGATCGTATTGGACGACTGCTTGTTTATATCCTATGTTTGATTGGCTGATGTGACTGGCACGGTGGCAAAGTGGGTAGCACTGCTGGCTCACAGCAAGAATCCGGCCTAGGCTTCTGTGTAGAGTTTCTATGTCCTCCTCGTGTTTGCCTGGGTTTCCTTCCACAGTCCAAAGACGTGCATATCAGGCTACTAGGAGACTCTAAATTGCCCGTAGGTATTAGTGAGAGCACGAATGGAGCATGGTGTGTGTGCCCTGCGATGAATTGGCAAGCTGTCCAGGATGTGTCCCTGCCATAGTCATCCACAATAGGCTTCAGCGTACCTGCGTCCCTAGTAAGGAAGCAGAAGTGTAGATAATGGATAGATGGATTGGGTAATTACAGCTCAGGTGCTTTGAAGGAATGTTTTTCTGAAACTTTTCACACAACTGTGTACTGTAGGTCTAGGGGCAAAAAAACTCCAGCCGTGGCGCAGACAAGCTGCCTTTTTAGTCAATAATTTTATTCCTCTACACTCATCTCATCTTCAGCCATCCTGTCTATGTTTTGAAGTATGCTCGGGTGCATGCACAGTGCATCTAACCATTAGAGCTGTGATCTGATTGGCTGTTGGCATTTCACTTAATTCTGCTCTTTTTTTTTTTTTCTTCTGTGATATGATGGGCTCTTTATGAGTCAAGAGAGGAACTTTGATTCACCATCATGACATCTTGACAATGCATAGCAGTCGAGTCGACTGTATACTGAGCGAATCCTTCTTTGAATGTTTTTTTATAGCTATCGAAGAAGCCATTACTTTTTACAAGTATTGTTATTTTTTTAATCGCCCATGCTTGGGTGCAACACGTTTGAAACCAGTAAGATAATCAATATGGATAAATCATACCTAAAACAGGTAAAACACACCTGCGACAGAATGAACACATATGCTCCTAAGAGAGTAAACCTGTCTCTGGTTAAGATAAAACATCTAAAATGGGGACTGCACACATGACAAGTCCAACACACCCGCAACAAAAGAACACAACTATGACAGAATAAACCAATATGGCTGATAGAACACATCTGGAACAGAATGAACATACCTCTGACTGAGGGAGTGTACTTCAAAAACAGTTGGAGCATACACACAGCAGGAAGAACACAGCTGTGACTTGACGTACACCACTGCAGCAGGTGATACAATCCTGTGACAGTTAAAATGCACATGAGGCAGAGAACTTAATAGTTCTTTATACTCATGCAGGTTTAGAACCTTTGGTTCGTGTGTTCAGAATTTTGACATGCAAAGGCCGGTTCACCAACATTCTTATGAAAATGCATTTCAAAAACGTGAAACATGAAAATATGCGACCCGCAGTATGAGGAAAAATATGAAAATATTTCTGTAACAAGTCATTTCTCACTCTGTCCACACAGGTATGTATCCAGTAAAATATCATTTTTAATCTCATGATCTAGTATAGCCAAGGTATGTTTCAACAGTGACAATGCAGTATATGTCACTGAGTAACCTCACCTTATAATGTATAATTATTCTCAACCTGTTCCAGTTCATTTTGCTTTATGAGCGATCAAACCTCAATTCACACTGTTGCTAAGACTAATTGGAATGACTTCCAATTCATTTTTAGATAGCATTGCGGGTCATTGAATCACAATATTATCTGGCATTTTCCTGTCCACAATGATTGACTTACGATGTAAATAAGTCTTTTGAAGATTCAGAACTTATGTAGCTCATGAAACGGCAAAGATTTGCGTAAATTTGTTTTCTAGGTCTTCCTGTGCCAATGTTCGGTATGGTTTGATATGCCTAAGACAATATTTTCCACACTGAATGTACAAAAGTACTCTTTATACTGTTGTAAAGCACTTTGAGTGACTGTGCTGTTTTAAAATAAATCACACTGAAGAAAAAATTCCAAGATGACGGCTGAAATTCACTAAAAGTTTTAGAATCCCCCCCCCCAATTAAGTAATCCAATAATCACCATCTTGACAATATCACATGTGATATGTAAATATTGCATACAGGTTGTTGACAATTGCTTTGTAATTATCATTTCTAGATCATTATAGGCTATACATTCCATTTGATTATTCAGTAAAAAGTTAAGGTCACTGCAGAGCTTTAATACTTTTGACAAGATGTAGCAGCACTTCAAATTACAAATTGTTTGATTTCTTTAGTAACTTTATGTCTTGACTATACAGGAAAAGTATTGAAGAGAAAAGAACAGTGAAATGTTAGACAAAATGATAGAATGTACCACTACATCACTTGAGTAATATAGTATCAAGTGATGAATATGAATCAAGATGTCTTTGCCAATGAATGAAATTCCTGCATTTCACTTGGCACACTGGCAGAATAACGTTTTCCCCTCTTGATTTTAATTTAGTTTATTACCTGTTTATTACCTTTTTTGGGAGGTGGGGTAGATGTTTATGGGGGAACATAATCTCTGGGGCACCTGGAGAGACACCACATTCAAAAACATTTCCAACTCAAAATTACAAGCATTGATCAAATAACACCTAATCAGCAGAAATTCAGTAGATCACATCATTTTCCTTATAATTGGTTTATGAAGCAGAATTTATGCTGTTAGAATTCAGGTCAAGTATGTTACTCAAGGGTGCAGTGGCAGTATCCCAGAGGGGACCTGACCCAAGAAATTTGCAAGCCTGATTCCCCATAACAATACCACTGCTACCAGCTTTTAATTAAGGGGTCCTCAGGATAAAAATTTCATTTTTTTAATCAAAGATTTCAATATCTTTGATTTTCACATAAAATAAATAAGGGAATGCAGTGAGATACCAGCAACACCAAGAATCTACATATTTTTCCTCTGCCTCAATTGTTACTTGTAACTTTAAATGCAAACTAACGAAATTTACAATTTTGACTGATTTTCAACCTTGTGGCATTCATAAAATCATTAATATTCATCTGATTGACTTGAAATTTGGACTGAAGTTGTATCTGTTGGAGATCTATGAAATGATGTAGGCTTTTGTAGATAGGTGCATCCCTAGGGGGTTAATTTTGAAAATGAAGCAAGTTGATGATTGCAATTTCCGTTATGGTTACATAACAGAGCTCATTAAATATTCATAAATGTTCCAAACAAAAAAATCCTAAGTCATTTCATAAAACTATCTTAAACCTTTGATATGAGACTGTTTTGAGTAAAATCTGACCATGGGGATAGAAATATCAGTGCCACAAAATATTTACAGATTTTGTCATTAAAGTTCCGTTTCCATGGCATCTCTGTAACCTTTTTTAAAAATACTACATTTTATGAGGTTAAAATCATGTTGAGTATGTTCATTTCTTAGTTTTTACATGATTATGGTTATTTCTACACTTTACCCTGAAGACCCCTTGATAGTGCTTCATAAATCATTCACTAGATTTGATAGGGTCCATCCTGACAATCTTGTTGGTTGACAACTTTGTGCTCCACCCACTGAGATGGAATACGAAGTTTGCTGGACAACAAGTGGAAATGTTCAATAGCGGCATCATCAACAAAGTGTCAAAGCCAACTGATGGAGTGAAAAGAAAGCATCAACTCTTTGACTTTGGTTTATTGCACTCATTTGATAATAAACATTACAAACAAGTAACCGAGACTCACTGTACACTGATAAACACCAAAACGCAAAGATTAATTTTGAAGTCATAGTGTTCTCTGCTGAAAAGTCACCAGCAGGGGTAAGAGTTAGAGTCCATCTTAGAAATTGGAGGGCGTACTGGCAAACACACTGACAAATCTGATGGAAAAAAATAAAGAACCCAGATTTTTTTTTTTTTTGAAAAGTAATTACCCTTCATGAGAAAATTCCTCTTGAACACAAAACTCTCCACATAATTTCTGAGTAAACAGTAATTTTACCCTCAGGACAAGGAAAAACCAACAGATTTGTGGTTTGTCAAATTGAGCAAGGACACTTGTACTTCTATATCCTACGCAAAACATTTCTCGAACAGCTGAGAGTCATTTTGAGGAGTGCTACCTCAAATCTTCTTCAGTAAGTACCCTCTCAAGTACTCTTGAGATTGGCATTCCAAGGAGCAGAAAGATAAATTTCCCAAACTGAAGCATGTAAGAGTTTATCCGCTGAACTCAAAGATAAACGCAAGAAACGTTATTATAGTTGACTATATGTTTGATAGCAGAGCTGCGCATTCACTGATTTTTGTGACAGCTCTCAAGCCTCCGCAGCAAAGCATTTTCTTCTTCAGTTAGAGCTTTCACTTCGAATATTTTCTGGTGGATAGCTTGACATGCAAAGTTGCAAGCAGCCTTCTGGGTGATGTCTGTTTGGCTCTTTCCTGCCGAATGAGCCAGCGACCAATCAAAGAATTCATCCGATCATCAGATGAGGAAACTGTCTCCAATCGGCAGGCAACAGCCTCTGGCAACCAGTGTCTACTGTTGGCATTTAAGCCACGGCCTTCATAAATATAAAACCTTCGATGCTTGACAAAAGCAACTTACAGACAAAATGGATAAACGGTGTAAATGCCACTAAATGTATACAAAAACTCATTTTTCGAAAAAACTTCCTCATTAGAGCTAACACAAGAAACTTAAAATCTGATTGGCTGAATATTTTTAATCTGACACAGTACTTCATCAGTTCAATAAACTCATCCTTGTAAACATGAATGTTGGAGGCGGAACACTGTCACAAAAATGGGGCAGGCTCTGTTGTATAAGCATGAGGAAACATCACATCGGCATTAAAGACACTGGAGTCACTGAACATGGTGGGAATACTGCCTGTGAATTCACCCACCTGCTACAAATTAGGGTGGCAGGGTCACTTGAGTTTTAGATACAATGTTCTCCATTTGCGAGAATATCACCTGGATATTTGTCTTTTTTAACTCATGAGCATATTTTCCCAATATAAAGATACTGTTATGGTTGTAATTCACATTATTTGTAAAATAGAGTGCAAATAGAGTGACGCTGAATGACTGCAATATATTTACCCGCAAACCCCCCACCCCCCACCCACCACCACCAAATGAAGCTAATGGCTACATTATTGCTCTGTTGTGCTATTATACAAATATAATAAACAGAGGCAGTCTGGATGATTTCATAATGGCTGCGTTGCCAACTTCAGCTGCCCACTCTCTCCTGATTGATCTGGGATCAGCCAGAGTACATCACCCTGCACTGAAACACACAGACCACGGAACAGAGGTCATGGCAAGAGCTCCAAGAGAGCGGGAACAGTTTGGAAGGCAACCACGAGGAGCTGACGTATGTTGAAATGACACCCAGAATCCCAAAGAAACCAGAAAGCCAAAGTCCACCCCTCAGCTAATGCAAAATGTTCTCAAAACATTGCTGGAATGTTTGGCCAATGTAATAACATTAGGATACATAGCAGCAACATTGTGAGAATGTATGGCGTGAGGTGGCCCCGTTTCCTCTAGCAGGTGGAGGAGCGTCGGCGCTGCAGGTAGGAGTACACCTTTACGCAGTGCTCCCAGCAGTCCAGCACCAGCAGCTGGCCCTTCTGAGTGACGGCCACCCCCACGGGACAGGTCAGACCCTCCTGGATGAGCACATTGAAGCCGCCCTCCTTGGGGAAACGCAGGATCTCCTTGCGCCCGCTGTCCGTCACCAGAAGGTCCCCATTGGCATCCACGCACATGCCCGTGATGCAGCGGAAGTCCTCGCTCTCGGAGAAGAAGTGGCTCAGCTGCTTGCCCAGCTGCCCGTCCGCCCCCACCGAGCCGATGGAGAAGCCACCCTCGAGGTGGTGCTCGTTGTGCCGGCTCTCGATGTTGAGGCCCAGACCCTGGGTGAAGTACACCGTCCCCGCGGAGTCGCAGGCAACAAACTTGGGCCGCACTGCCGAGCAGAGTCGACTATAGTTCACCACCCCAACATTTCGGTCCACCGCTAGGCACCAAAGCTTGCCCCCTTCCACGTCGGATACTACAAATTGGCCCGACGGCATGGCGGCGATGCCCCAGGGCTTGATGAGCTGGTTCTTGTGGCAGGCCACGCAGTGCCCGTCTGAGGTGTACACCTTGACCGAGTTGTCATAGTTGTCAGTGACGCCGATGAGGCCCTGCGTGGTGATGGCAATGGACAGTGGGATGAGGTTGGGCAGGTCGGCTCCCAGGAAGCTCAGGACAAAGTTGTCGATGCTGCTAGGATTCCTGCGGATCTCCCTCTGGAAGCCTTTGCGGTTGAAGATCTGGATGCGGTAGTTTCCACGGTCGGCCACAAGGACCTCACCTTGGGGCGTGACGCAGATGCTGACGGGCAGGTTGAACATGCCTGGGAGGTTGCCTTTGCAGCCCATCTTCTTTACAAACTGACAAAGCTGCGGGCCCGACCCCGCCCCAGTCCCACCGGAGGCTCCGCCCGTCGCTCCACCCCCGTCCACTGACTTCGACTTGAAGCTGCCTGGCGAGGCACAGACCGCTTCCTCTGGGGCAACCATGTCGATGTCCCTGTACATGTCCATCGGCGCAGCGGCTGCTTCAGCCGTTTCAGCAGCAAGCTCCTGCCCATCCTCCTCATCCACGTTCACCGTGCACGGCTTTGTGCAAAGTCGTCCTACATCTAGGGGCTTGTCTTGCTCTGCCTTGACCAACTCGGGGTGCTGCAGCTTGAGCAAGACCGGTAGGCCTAACTTAAGGTCGGGCTCATCCTCATCGCTGCTCCCGCCGTCCTCCAGCAGTGCCATGTCGCCCTGCTTTAGGCGTGTGGTCAGATAGTCGCAACGTGAGACTACCCGCACTTCGGCGATATTCAGCAAGTATGTCTGCTCCTCCAGGATCTGGGCGTTCAGCTTCTCCACCTCGGCCAGAGAGGCGGCGAAAGCCCTTCGTGAACGACCCAGCTCCTCCTGCAGCTGTAACTCAGCCCGCGCGTACTCCTGTTGCGCTGCCTTGTACTTAAGCCGCAGCGACTTAGACACACTGTCGATGGCTGCCTTTTTCTTCTGGATGCAGGCCGCGGTCTCGCGCAGTGCGGCCAGCCTCCCGCCAAGCTCCCGTCTCCGGCTCTCGGCTGCCGCCCTGATACTCAGCACGCCGTGACCCAGCTGCAGGTGGGCCTCGCCCGTGCAGGTGTCACAGAGTGCCAGGCCGCAGTCGGGGCAGTACTGCCGGGGCAGCCGGTTCTTGCAGGATCGGCACATGAGGCCCAATGCTGAGGCGCCCGAGCTGGCGCAGTCCACGATTTTCAGCACCGTGAGGTTATCCGCCAGCTGCGAGATGCTGCTCATGCGGGACACCTTGCTGCAGAATGGGCAGCGCACACCATTGATTGTGCTGGCCAGCAGTTTCTCCAGGCACTGCCGGCATACCGTGTGGCCACACTGCAGCAGCTTGGGCCTTAGCTGGTCCTGGTTGTAGGTCTCCAGGCAGATGGGGCACTCTAGCACCTCTCGCACCAGCTCAGGGTCCAGAAAAGCACCGCCGGCAGCAGCCATGGCAGCCTTCTGCATTGGGCACACAAGGCACCTCCTGAACAGAGAAGAGATAAGCAAATAAATAGAGGGTTGAGGAATGCAGTCCACTCATTTGAACAGTGATGCTTTACACACCATCACTGTCTACAGACTACCTGCAATTCCAACACTCATCACAGATTAAAGATTTCAATACCCACAAATTAAATCCTGAAGTCTCTTTCACTCGGTAATGATTGTTCTCGATTCACCTAAGTACCTGTCATGTAATTTGATGGAGTACAGAGAAAGTTAAATACTAACAGTATAACTGCCGTCCAAATTCTTAGAGATTGTATCTTGCGCTTTCTTTAGGGGGAGGTCTTTGAACTTACTTATGACCTGCTGCAGGCAGCCATTTCCGAGATTGTGATTTACAGCAAGTACCAATCCAGTTCTTGGCAAAGAACACACAGAGTGCACCACAGATTAATAAAGTGACGTTATGACTTGTAAAATTAAAGGCCAATTGCGAAAACTAAATTAACAATCTCGACACTCCCCAATCCTGCCAGACCCGGATGAGTGAAAAGAGGGAAGTCATTCATTTGATAAATATGGGCAGTCGCGTGAACTATCAGTCATGACAACGAATCGGACGTGTACTACATTTACAACGTTTACTTTTTTACGTGGTAGGCGCCTGCAGAGCAGCAAAATACAAAGTGACGTGCATTTGAATTATCTGCGTACTGTATGTTCACATCCTCAGGCGTTTCGGTCTCTCAGGCTGCGGCGGATTTTCCTGCTGCAGGAACGATCACGTTGATAAAATTCTGCAGCAGCTACATGCGTGTTTCACGTTCCATCATATGACGAAGAATTTTACCCGATGTCCCACCGGTTTATGTTTATATTTATGCCAATTGCAGAAAACGAAAAATCTACGGATTGATGAATAGGCTGCCGACAGCCTTCACAGCAAATATATTGTTTAAAAATACCCCCATGACTATACGTAAGGAACCGAGCTAACACTTATTGTTGAATTTACCACTCATTCGGAGACCGAAACTCAGCTTGCTAGCTGGCTGCAATTTTAATGAAATGAACAGACAACGTTAATCATAAACAGGGCGCAAGAACTGCATTTGATGAACGCACGCCAGCTGGATTTGAGAGAGTGTCGAAATAAAAGCCTGATCATCAGACTACCCAGCATTTAATGGCTCACTCAAGGCGTTTATTTCGATAGCCCAGAGTGACGATGTGGCTATCTGCGATGCATTTTTGCCTACACTCAGCCATGGGCCTTTGAAAACGCCTACCGGATAATGTTGACAAGCTCGCAACCTGCCTCTGCCGAAAAGCCCATGAAAACAACGCGTCACTCGGCACGCGAAATCCCAAGTGCTGTCAGTTTTCAGTCTCTGAGATCAGCGAAGTCTGATGTCACCCGCTAGTCATTTTGGACGTATTCTTACCTTATCGTCAATGTCAGATCCTGCTAAACCACAGGGTGCTCTAGGGTGTGCTGCTCAGGAGGGCTGCAGTTTCAGTAGTGACGTAAGGGGGCGGATTATATTGCACCGCCTTAGCTGCGAGTTTATTGGTTGATTTTACATTACCGGACCGTTTGCTTAAAACTGATTGGTGAGATTTTATTTCAGTCATTTGTGGTAGGTCTGTCAGTGTTTGTGTGGTGATAACCTTTATGGGATATTGAGTTCTGCAACCCTGTCCATTGAAAATACCGTATATACTGTATTTTGTTGTTTTGTAAATCGTCATTCATTCGTTAATCACTGACTAATGCAAAACGTCTGAGTTGCTAAAAAATGTCATTGCAGTTGCTCATTCGATACGAATCCCAATCAAAATACCGTTGTCAAGGTTTGAGCTATAAAAAATGTTTTGTATGCGTGTTAATCGATCCAATATCTATTTCCATATGCAAATACTCCTCAGAGAATGGGCCTTTGTTACAGTAGGGTAGGTCGGGGTCGGTGGCTCATGGGGTTAGTTGACATAATGTGAATATCTATGCTGCACGGGTTTGGTCATAAAAATAAAGTAATAAAAATAAATAAAATAAAATAAACAAAAGGTGACATTGAAATATTTGCATTCTTGGCCTCTGTACATCGATATTGTTGTGATAAAGGAAAGTTAGTGTTCATCAAGGACAGGATAAATTAAAATAATGTATTTCTTAGTTAATGAAATACTCTTGTTGTGAAAATTTCACTAAGACTTTTAAGAGAAAGAATTTTAACGCGTTCATTTTTATTATCAAAGATAGGAAATTGTGATATTTTTACAAAATCTATATCAAAGCCTGCGATGAGAAATGCTTGCAAATTAATATTATTCAGGAACAGAGAATATGAACAGGGTTGATTGAAAAATTATTTGCATGGGACTAAACTGTGCAGCGTTCTTTCTCTGCTCTGTATCTAACCCCAACTTAAACATAAACTTTAATACCCTGACAATTCAATCACTGCGAAGAAAGAAAAAAATCTAAAGGAACAATGGTGGTAAAACTGCAGCAAGTATATAGCCTTTTAAAAGGTAAACACCCCTGTATTTTCACCAGAAAGAAGACCGACAATGAAATGGACTTAAATATAAAGAAGATAAATTATGCAACAGCGTCTAAGTTTAGTTTCTTGTCATGAAAAGCCAAAAGCCTGCTTGCTCAACTGAAATGACTATTCGTAATGTCAACATTTGAAGTGTTGGAATTCACTGGGGACAATGAAGTGATTAAGGCAAATACTCTGAAAATGAGGCCATTGTTGGCTTACACTTGTGACAGCGGTGTGCTTTGACCTGTGCACTCTGTGACACACTAAAACCAATCACAAAGATTAGCCTTTGAGAATTGTGCATTTCTATCACTATGTAGGGCTCTGAGATTATCTTATGACCTGCACTCAGGAGTCTGTATCACAAAGTGGCATTATTGAGTTAGCGAGATAACTGCACCTGTGCACATTTTAATTCTGCTAAATGGACAGCAGTAAAAAGGCCTGATTCAGCTTTATTCGGAGCGCTTATTCCGCTGATTTCAGATTTATCCTGTTCGTGCAGGCCAGTACATATGACGATAATCCCAGAGTCTATATGAACCAATAACATTATGCTATTTGCTGTTACGGACCTCTGTGATTGGTTTAGGGATGTCACTGACTACACACAATAGGTCCAAGGCAAGCATTTCATGAATCATCAAATTTATATATCAAGAAATGTCCCTTCCATTTTTATCGAAATTATCTTCTGGATCTGATTTTCTGTCTACAATTACTAGGCTATGTCTGCACCGGGTGACTGGCCAAGTATATCTGTGTGCTTTATTCACATGTATTGTGTACTTATATGTATTTCTTATGTAAAATCTCTGTACTATTTTTGATAGAAATAACACACATCTCTGCATATGTTTTTTAAAGAAATCATACTGTTTCTCCTTTTTCTCTATCCTACACCTGTTAATAAACGCACCAATGGACCCTGTCACTGCCTAGACTAGTTTGAATATGGTGTAGGATGGTTTTGAAATAATTTATGAGCTTTAAGTGAGTCTCTGTCCTTACTTCCACACTTAGTTTGAGGAGTACAAACATTTAGCTGTCTGACAGTGTATGTAAGAAGAAAGGATATCGCCAACACATTAAATGAACATCATTTGGATGGCTTAATAACTGCTCACAAACAGAATGATATGAATATAACCTCTGTGAGGGAGAGAAGAGTCTCGTATTGTACATCCATGAGGTTGCCATTGTGGATCTTTGAGATTTGGTATGAATACTTAATCATTTCATTTTACTTCAAATATCATAAAATCTTAACTCAACCTGAATTGTATTTTTGTCCTTATTCAAAAACTAGGAATTTTTTGTAATGAATTTTGGTTCCCTGAATTGTGTGCATTTTAGCTTTAAAGTAACTATCCAGTATTTCTCCAAAATCTTTCTAGATGCAGCTGTTTGTTTGTGCAAAGTGGGTGATAACACAAAGCAAAAATACAACAAATTATATCTTATATCTTTAGGCATCTGTCTAATTTTATGGGAGACAGAGTTTAACTTGCCAGTTCAGTGTAAAAATATCCGTTCACAAGCCTTGACAGAGTCTTATACACACCTGCATTTTTTCTCTGAGAAATTAATTTCTACTTCATAAAAGGTATGTAAAAATAAAAATAAGTTTAATCTAAACTAATTAATTGAGTTTGATTGGAACACAAATATAATGGATAGCAGATCGGCCTCACACATGTTTTTCTTAGAACTGGAGCTTGCTTGAATAATAATTATCCATAATTATCACCTTGCATAAACAGTTGTAACATAGCATTAATAGCACACTCACAATTTATGCTTAGCGACCACTGATTAAAATTTTTATTGTTATGCTATAGCAGTGGTCACTATCCCTGGTCCAGAAGATTTACCATCACTGTAGGCTTTCATTCCAACCCTAACAAAGCCCAATTCAACAACTGGAGAACTGCTTTCTGCTGCTTAATAGTTGAGTCAGGTGCAGCAATTTTGGCGGGTGAAAACCTACAGGACAATATATCTCCAGGAATAGGGTTGGTGATTTCTCTGTTCGAGCTTTTCAGTGAAATATGATGCTGCTCTGTCTCTAGATGGCAGTATACACCATGAAATGCTATGAAAAGTCGTACTACAATTACCACTACTAGTACTATCAATAATAATAATAATAATAAAAAAATAATAATAATAACATTAATATTTCTCGTGATATTGTGACTTTTTACTGAATTTGAGTCTTACAATAGTGTCCACAGATTGCGTGAGTCAATATTTTAGTGTAAATTGCAGAAAACCTTTTATAATGTTCATTCCTGTTCCAAATGATGGTGATATTGGTTTAGTTTCGGAACTTAACTGCTTGGGGCTCTCTTATAAGACCAAATGCATCAAACATGGCAGGGCCCCATAAACCTCCTCCTGTGCTACTCTCCTTCAGGGTCACCCGACTATCAGCCTTTATGTTCTCTGACAAGGCTCCTGCTTCATAACCCAAACATCGCAAGTTCACATTCTGACTGCAGTTTTCCCGCTAACCTTGATCGTGACAAATAATCTGGGATGAATAATCTGTTCCGTACAGCCTGGCACTAAAAAAAGGGATACTACTGTACATACATGTTGAATATGCCATTTGCCTCAGAGGCCTGCTTTTACTGTGCAAGTAATGTTGTCATGAAGACTGAGCTGAACTTGGTCAGTGATGGCATACAGTACCCATCAGCCTCTCTGGCCTCTGTTAACCTGTACTGACCTGTGCATATCAGTGCTGATTTCCATAAATGTCCTAAATAGAAGATTGGGAAGGACTGAAAACAGGGTAGTGTTATTAAAACATGTATGTCTGCTTGGTGAATAATGACACTGTAATGGTAGGTAGCCTGTGAAGGACTTGCTTCCACTCTGTACCTGTTCTCCACAGTTTGAAGGAGTGTGGACAGGAAGCTGCACCTGTTAACAATAAGCCTGCACACATACTGCTTGCCTTACACATCTCCGCGCTGTTAGCCAGCCTATTTCTGCACTATATTGTCGGCTTTACCTGTGTACTTGCACTGTCAGCTTAACCTGATAATCACTGCAAGAGAATTAGAGGGGAACCATGGAAAACTGCATGCAGTTTCTGTATGTGGGTGAGATTTAGTGTCTTGTATTTGTGGAATGGGGTAGTAATAACCAGATGTTTTCTCTTCTTGAACTTTTCACTGCCAGTCCCTTCATTAAAATAATGTCTCTGTCTCTCTGTTCATCTCTAAAGGCCACATTTAAATAAAATTTAGAGAACAAAAAGGATAAACGGCAGGAAATTGCTGGATGAATGAGATGATAAATAAATATTCAGCATTCCCACGGCACCCTGACTAATAGTCTCTGCTGGTTTGTGTCGAGACGCCACAAGGGCCGTCTTCAAGGAGAGCGGAGGAAGAGCTTTTATTGAGCTTGCATATACACCTGTTTAGACCTATAATAAACATTTGCTCTATTTAAGAATGAAATATAGTGCATGGCTGTGAGTAAAAAGGGGGAAGTAGTGGCTCCGCTCTAGAGAGAAAGCTTACATTTATCACACTCGCGTATATTTATGTGATTTATACTTTGGGTATAATAGAATTTTATCTCAGTGATTTATACTGGGTTATAATGTCAGGTGGAAGCCTTCTGCACTTAGGAAGAGTCTGAGTAACTAAGAGGGTGTCTGGATTCAAGTGCTACAGCTTGCAATTTGATCTCTGAAAAATGGGCGGCGAGGAGGGAGGGCACCCCTGTCTTACCAGGCTGTGTCGCTGAAACTGAAACTGTCCCCTCCGCACCCCCCTTATCCCCCTGCTGCAGACCTTCTGTGGACAGGGTCACTCATTAAACCGAGGGTCATGACAGTGATGGACATCATTAAAACTTGATGGAACAGAGCAGCGAAAATAGATCTGAAGCCCAAAGCCTCAGAGTGGGGGTATTTTACCGGCATTACTCTGACGCCACAGCTGATACCATTGCAGAAGCAGCGAGTGTGTGTGTGTGTGGGTGGGTGTGCCCGCGCGCGTGTGTATGCTTGAGTCTGTGCTCGCATGCACTTGTCTGCATATGTGTTTTTGTATGTGTCTTTTTGTGTGTGTGTGAGTGTATATACCTTTGACTATGTGTGTATATCTTTCTTTGTCTGTTATTTTAGGTAACAATAGCCTAAAAACCCCATATTCACAAAAAACAAAAACCTTAAACTGAATCACATCTGTCTACAGTCGGCCATTTGCTGGAGGGATAAACAGCATGCCTGGAGAGTGTCAGGATGTGCACATCTTGTGTTTTCTATATAAAATCATCTTAGAGCCCAAAAAAACAAGGTTAGGTTTGTCAAGCGCAGTAAGCTTATTAGATTCTGTGCAGTAACAAGAGGACCCCCATAGAGTCTCACATGAGTCCGCCTTCGTCATGATACGGGAAGCATTGAAGAGATGGAGTAAGCTCAGGCACCTGGGGGAACAGCATGTAGAAATAAATCACTGTATTGATAGTAATAAGATAAATAAAAATGATTCAGGCAATTCACCTGGAGGAGTGGGCTTCAGGCCTTGTTTATGCTCTGTCAGTGAACAAAAAGCCTCAGTCACCCGCACTGCTGACTGCCACCTCCCCACTTCTGTACATACTGCTTTAGATCCCTGTTGCATCTCCTCCAGAGACAGAAAAGGAGAGGGTTCGTGATGGAGCGAGAGAGAAAGAGGGGATAATTAGGAGTGACTGAGGAAGATGAGAATGTGTGCAAGAGAGAGAAAAATGACCTTAAGGAAGCCCAGCTTTAGTTTCAGTGTGTAAGAACAGGGAGGGGGTCATGAGATGCAAATATCACTGACAACTTTTACCATGAGAGTTCAGTGCTGCTGGCAAACAGCTCCGAGATACTGTACTGATGTTACCAAGGTAACACAGTCCTGACTGAGAGAGGACATGAGAAAATGAAGGCTTATTAGAGCCAAACAAGTATATTTGTGTCATATCTCACAGCCTGAGCAAATATTCCTTTGTAAAAACTGTGCTATTCCTCTGAATAAAATGTCTGTTGCTGTAGGGCTTCATAATGATAACACAAAAGATATAAACTAAGACGTTTGGTTTTTGTTCTTATGTATGAAACATTGCTGGCAATGTAGTCTGTGTTGACCAACCACATAGAATTCCCATAGAGCACCAGGGACAATTATTTTATTCCTTATTATTTTTATATATTTTTATTCAGAATTATTGTGCCTTATAATGTAAAAACATGTTGTTTTTCCTGTGTCCAAAGTCAAGTCCATAAAATACTGAGCAGCAAGCCAAAAAATAAGTGACTTTAATGTCCAGTGATAGCGGACATGGGAACACTAACGGAAGGTTCTGGAATCACTGCCCCCACTCTGTCCCCACAGAGAGCACAGACCTGGGCAGCAGGAGGGAGCTGCGGTCGGTGCCCTTCATCACGTACTTGTCAGGGCTGCTGAAGACCCAGCTCCTGGCGGATGACCCGGTGGCCGGGGTGGAGATCCGCTGCGAGGAGAAGGGCCGATGCCCTGCGGCCTGCCATCTGTGCAGGCAGGCCGGCCGCGAGACGCCCAGCCCCACCCCCACCCTGCTAGAGGTCAGCCGCATCGTGCCTCTCTTCAGCCTGGTGCAGGACAACGTCACCAAGGAGGTGAGGGCCTGACAGTGTTGGGGTTAGGATTAGGGTGGAGATGCGGGTTCGGTTTTGTCTGAAACCCAGCACAAAACAGTGTCACCAAGGCGGTGGGCCTGAAAATGTTGGGGTTAGGGTTAGGGTTGAGATTCACTGCAAAAAAAAAAAATTCTATTTTACCAAGCAGTATATTCTTCTATTAAGACTTGAAACACTTATTTCTATAAACATCTCTCTAAGTTTGACATAAATTTCGAAATTGAGGTGAGATCGTTTTAATTCAGATTTGCCAGAAAATTTGCAAGAAAATTTCACTTTCAAGCAAATGGTAACTTAAAATAAGCAAACATTTTCCACTCGAGAGAGAAAAAAATGGAACATAAGTCTCATAATACGATTAATAGACTTGCTAAGAACATTTCTTGTTGTGTAAAGTTTGTTTTTCTCTGAAACCCAGTGCGGAATAGTGTCACCAAGGAGGTGTGGGCCTGAGAATGTTGGGGTTAGGGTTAGGGTTGAGAATAGTGTTGGGGTTAGGGTTAGGGTTGAGAATGTTGGGGTTAGGGTTAGGGATGAGAATGTTGGGGTTAGGGTTTGGGATGATCTCCTTTATAAACTATGATGACTAATTCCCACTGTGATAAGAGTGTTCTCTTTCAGGATGATGATAGGCCAAGCCCCAGCAGGTGCAAGAGGTCACTGAATGAGTTTGAAAATGATTCTGAACATAAACTGCTGCCTTAATATTCGCTAGATCTCAAACCAACTGAACTCTTGTGGGGAATTTTGGGACAACTTGTTTGACTGGAGTCTCAATCACTATAAATGAAAACACCATATAAGGAAGTATCTCTTATAAGAAAGATACGCTATCCCTCCAATAATGTATTACACTTATAGACACTATGCAAATGTGTGAATAGTGATTCAGAATGCAGGACCTAACGCTCTTAGGTTTTATCATGGAATGCATCAACTGGCCAGTGCAGACATATGCATATATGTAGCTGTTTACTTGTCAAGGGATCTCGCAGGTGGTATTTTTTTCTCATGCCAGTTTGGCTCAGACCTACTGCTTTCTTTGGATAGTTTCTGCTTCTTGAAAGACATCAGGTTTGTGCTTATGCCATTTTATTTCATGAAAGCTTTAATTTAACCTTAAGAGTTAAATATTTAACGGAAGAAGGATATTTTGCCTTACGTGTTGAAAACGTGATGACTGCATAACTGCTCAGAAAACATGCCGATGTTAGTTCCACATTTGGCCCAAAAACTTGAATAGTAACTTTTGGAAAAGTTTGTTTTTGTATCATCATTCTGTTGCAATGCCGCTGTGAATTGGCAGCATTTTTTGTTCAAGTACTGTAAAATCCAGTGAACAATAATCCTTATGCTGATGCATTGCCGTACCAACTACTAACCAGTAGGTGGTGCAAGTGTGATTCAGTAGCAATGAGGAAATAAAATTGTGCTCCTGGTGCCCTTTGCTGAAAACAACAAATGTGTTTGCCTTGTATGGTTGAGCATTCACACTTTTTATACATCACCTGGAAAAATGAGTCCTTGCCCCACTGTGGGGAAAGGGAACAGGCTGCAGCCTAGAATCTGTGGTGATGCGACGCTGCAGACGCTTGTTATTAATCAGCACTAAAAAAGAAAGACGAGCCTCGGCTGACCTTTCTTCTACTGTATCAGTGTTTCATAAACGCTGCAGACTGCCGGCTCATCGTTTTCATCCCAATGTGCCACCTTGCTCATTATTCGGTCTCCATGCACTCGAGCCCCCAGTTTGTCTTCTGGGGTCTTTTGAGTTTGCGGCAGTTTTAGGGAGCAGATGGTGGCCATTTTGATTGCTACTGTTTCCAAGAATTAAAAAAAAAGACTTGTGTGTTAAATGTGCAGTGGCTTGTCTGTTACAGGAAGGGTCAAAGTGTTCTCGGTCCAATGCGAACGTGATGGTAACTAAGCTGTGCTTCAGTAATGGGAAGTCCTGGTCATTGAGCTAATTTCTCTAATGGCCTCTTCTTCGTGCGGTCTCAGAATGCTGGCATCGCAGGGATCTGGACAGCCAGGCTTCTGATGAGTCATCAAGTCATGGGGCATTAAGATTTCCCGGTTTTATGATGTCAAGAGAGTTATGTTTCTATGGGGAAACAAGAAATCGTGCTGTGTTTTGTTATTGATAACAAGCTAAATGGATTAATGTCCTGCCATTGAGTCGTGACTTCTACCACATCAGGAGACGCAATGTCCTTTTTCTTGAAGACAGAGTCATAGGCTTACTGGAAAAAAAGAACTCAAAATAAGTCAATATTAAGAAGTAGTCTTATTTTGTGAGTTATATCCGATGTTTATCACTTTATTGCTCAATAAATTAGTACAATCTCATTTCACGAATTGCTGATGGACTATGAATTGTTGACTTGTCAAACATTTGGTCACTTAAATTAACCTGATGCTTTGTAAATGAGCCTGGGAAAAGACTGTCTCCTCAGAAGACTGAAATACGAATATTTTGGAGCAGGTTTTTCCCTTTTTTGGGGGCAGAGGGCGCTATGTCACACAGATAATGCTGAGGGCTTTGTCTCACTGAGGGAGGTCTCCATAAAAATCATATTTTAATGCTCTTGATTGACAGGCTGTGTGGGCATGTTGCTGCTTAAAGTTTGGTGGGAGAGGAAAGAGTCGTGTATATAACCATGTGTGATACGCTCATTTATGGCTGTTTTATGAAAAAAAAAAAAAAGCCATAGTGTCCAGTACTGAACCTGACCACTGTACCTGGCTACAATGCTTTAACAGCACACAAACACACTCTGACATCTTAAACACACGTCTTCAGCATCAGTAATTGAGACAGTGAAAGGGTTTGAGCTTGTTACCTTAACATTCATCAGGAACCTGTAGGTAACCTCTTTTGGCAGGTGTGAGGATAAATAGAACCTTTTTGTGTTATTCAGAGGTGTGCATCACAAGTCACATAGATGGCTAGCTCTTAATTGAGTATGGTGACCCATGGATTGATCCAGTCTCCCAGCAAGTGGTCCAGAAAAATTCTGATCAACTTGGTGGATGCTGCCCTTCAGAGTGTATTTATATTCTTGCTTCCTCGTTCCAGGTTCAAAACAGTACGGAACACCATTTCACTCCCCAAAGGTCCCTGCCTTCAAAGCAAGAACTTTAACCCTTTATCGGGCGAGGAACCATATTTGGTAACTTCAGTCGGCATTCAAAGTGGTGCCCCCATGCCTCTCCATGAGGCAGTAGACCCATGGAAATTTCTCCCAACCAATGAGAGAAAATCAGGCTATATCACAGGCAGTGGCATCAAGGTGTTCAACCAATCAGCAGTGGCTTAGAGTGTCTCAAACTTCTTTTCCTCCCCACACCTCTCACAATGCTGTTGTGTGCCCTTACCCAGTCCCACTCGCAAGGACCTAACATCATTACTCACAAAAGAAATAATCACCCATTAAAGAGTTGAAAAGGTTTGCTAAAAGTTGACATAGGTGCTGTTTGTGTCGGATTTCTAGAAATTAGTGAGATTTTGCATGAAAAACAAAAAAATTTGGTAGTGAGGCCATATTTGATCATACGCCCTTTTCACCTATGCGAAGAGCAAGTGATGCTCAGACTACTTATGGACATACGCCCCACGCACTGTACTTTTTTACTGTCAGTAGGGTATTTTTTTAGCGCCCAGTAAAGGGTTAAAGAAGCTACTCACTTCTCGCTTCCTGTTCATGAAGGTTAGAAACAACCTTTAAAGACCACAGTGCTTGCAAACAACACATGCGCAACAAAAACCAAAAAAATCAGTCAAAACCTATACAGTATTTTTTGTCTCATATGTAGACTAAGAAGGATGTTTGCTTAATAAGGCAAATATATAGTTCTTAAGGTAATAAATGCCCTGTAACAGTGACAGTCTTTAAAGCAGGCAAATAGTCTGTACTTCAGCGAAAATCAAAATAAGAAAGTTTTATTAGACTAAAACACTTGATCAGGCACACATAAATTTCCAGTGTAGTATACTGTGATTTTACTGAGCTGACCCTTGGCAGAATTGCGGAATACGAGTGCTTGTGGGAGAGACACTTTTATTGCTGGCAGTATTTCAGCGGTGGGAATTCTGTTTGCAATCGACTGCAGCTGACAGGGTGTAGTATACTCCCACACTTTATGCTGAAGCTTTTTTCATACCTTGTTAACCTGCCCACAGACTAGCATAGCGGAGATAGACAGGTGTTCTGTTCTTGTTTTCGCTGGGTTATCTGCTTCTCTCGAAAATAATCTTCTGTTATCCTGATCTAGTCTTGCTTTCTACATGCTTCCCTTGTTCTTTTGATTTTTTGTGTGTGGACAGACCCGCGCTAGAGCCCACACATCTGCAAGGTCATATTATTATTCTCTGTGGCGATGTAGCATGTACGCTACACTTTTGCCCACAATTTTTAATGGGAACGAGAGTCAGCTGTGGTGCAATGCCATACTGTCCATGCATTTTTTTAACTAAATATTTTCATTTTATAATCATTACAGTATGGATACTTATTTCACTTTAGGGTTATTTTTCATTCGTTGTGTGTTACATGCATACGCTTACAGATTTTTGTGCCATTTTTGTTCCAGCTTTTATGCCTATTTCTATTTGTTCTATTTGTTGCATATCTCTGTAAGAAACCATCTGAATTAGCCGCATATTTCAAAACGGACCTTCAACCAGTTTTCAGGGTGGTTCGTGTTATATGGAGGTACAAAAATGAGCCCCAGGGAATGTTTTTATCTCTCCCAAGAGCAAATCTGAAGGTCATGTCTGAAATGGCCAATTAAAATGTCCACTGAACATATTGCCTGCTGTTTAACACATAGTTTAGTATATGATGGGCAGTGTGTTAAAAGTATTCTCTGTGGTATTTTCATTGGTAATGTAGAATGTTACAAGATGCTCCAGCTTTGTAGTAAAATGTCTTCCTCTCTGATTTATGGGACTACCCCACTGAAAGCTCAGCGGATCTCCCTCACAGATCTGTTCGCCCGTCTAAAATGTGTGCGGTACGTCCCGATAGAATACTTCCGTATGCACTCAGCAAAACCTCAGGAAATAGCAGTTCAGCTACTTAACACTTTTCACGTTCAGTATACTCATCACAAATACTCAGCTGCTGGAAAGAAAGAAGCACACGGCCAGATTAGACATGTTCTTAATTGCAACTAATGACTCAATTACTGATCATCATGACTAAAAGTAGCAGGTAAAATACGGGATGCAATCAACATAAAATTAACCAGTATGCCCAAGATACCCGGATCATAAACTACAGTGGTTAAATTTTAAGGCACTCAGCCAGAGCTGTCTTCTCAGTGTACTGTATCACAAAATGCATTTTGATCAATGGAAATGCCCTTCTCTGGTGATCTTGGGACTACTGCTTGGTGGTCATGAATCTGTATGGTACGCAACATGGTTATTGTCACACACTGGCCACAACACTGTATACTATTACAGGTGTAGTACAGTATGTAGTAAGTTAGGTTGTGGTTCTGAATATGGTCATTGTGTCCCAAATGAAACAGAGTAATAAGAGCCAACCAAGCTCCTCCCCTGGATTTCCCTCTGTCACAATGCTCGTGTCGGCTTAATTGGCTCTGGCTGACTTAGTGAGTTTGGTGGTTAATTGATTGATTTGCTCATCATTCACTCAGTGCGATTAGCTGTAGCAAGTGTGATTGACCTGTTAATGTAGCCTGCTGGGTTTGTTTCAGGCAGTGCTGGATGGTCTTACTAGAAACCTCTCGCCCTAAATCAATGGCTCAAAATTACTGGTGATCAAATTGTTTGGTTCTCCAAGCCTTCTTCCCCTTCTCTTCATCCTCCTCATTATATACACACCCTAGTGGCTCATGTAGATCCTGCAATTGGATCCTCCTCTGCCAAGTTTTTAACAGGACGATGCAGCTAAATGGGGAGCCAGTGGATCTCTCTGTTTTTGTTTACTTTTTTGAAAACTCTGTCTCTCCTGTGTTACCAGTTTTTGTTCTACTTGCCCGGTGTTATAAGGTACCCCTGCCCAGTGTCACAGGTTATCCTCTGCCTGGTCCTGTCGTGGGGGCCACCTAAGTGCTTGCCTCGTCTTCGTCCTCCTCCTGTGGGCGTTCCATTGCTCGGTCTTCGTTGTCCTCCTGTGTGCGTTTTGCTGCTCGGTTTTCGTCCTCCTCCTGTGGGTGTTTCGCAGCTCGGATTTTTTCCTCCTCCTGTGGGCATTTCGCTGCTCGGTCTTTTTCCTCCTCCTGTGGGCGTTTCGCTGCTCGGTCTTTTTCCTCCTCCTGTGGGCGTTTCGCTGCTCGGTCTTTTTCCTCCTCCTGTGGGCGTTTCGCTGCTCGGTCTTTTTCCTCCTCCTGTGGGCGTTTCGCTGCTCGGTCTTTTTCCTCCTCCTGTGGGCGTTTTGCTGCTCGGTCTTTTTCCTCCTCCTGTGGGCGTTTCGCTGCTCGGTCTTTTTCCTCCTCCTGTGGGCGTTTCGCTGCTCGGTCTTTTTCCTCCTCCTGTGGGCGTTTCGCTGCTCGGTCTTTTTCCTCCTCCTGTGGGCGTTTTGCTGCTCGGTCTTTTTCCTCCTCCTGTGGGCGTTTCGCTGCTCGGTCTTTTTCCTCCTCCTGTGGGCGTTTCGCTGCTCGGTCTTTTTCCTCCTCCTGTGGGTGTTTCGCTGCTCGGTCTTTTTCCTCCTCCTGTGGGCGTTTCGCTGCTCGGTCTTTTTCCTCCTCCTGTGGGTGTTTCGCTGCTCGGTCTTTTTCCTCCTCCTGTGGGCGTTTCGCTGCTCGCTCTTTTCCCTGCTCCTGTGGGGGTTTCGCTGCTCGGTCTTTTTCCTCCTCCTGTGGGCGTTTCGCTGCTCGGTCTTTTTCCTCCTCCTGTGGGCGTTTCGCTGCTCGGTCTTTTTCCTCCTCCTGTGGGCGTTTCGCTGCTCGGTCTTTTTCCTCCTCCTGTGGGTGTTTCGCTGCTCGGTCTTTTTCCTCCTCCTGTGGGCGTTTCGCTGCTCGGTCTTTTTCCTCCTCCTGTGGGCGTTTTGCTGCTCGGTCTTTTTCCTCCTCCTGTGGGCGTTTCGCTGCACGGATTTCGTCCTCCTCCTGTGGGCGTTTCGCTGCTTGGTCTTCTGCCTTCTCCTGTTGTGGGCGTTCAGCTGCTTCGTCTTACTCCTCATCTCCTTTTTACTCCAGGGCCGACCTTAGGCAGTTGGCTTCCCCCTTCTCAGGAGACGGGTATTGTTGAAGGTCTCTTCCCACTGGAGAGTTTTTCCTTGCCACTGTCACCCTCAGGCATGCAGTGTTGGGGTTCAAGCCCTGTTCTATGAAAAAAATCATATTTACTTCCTCCTTCTGTCTTATTCTATGTTCTCCCTCTTTGGTTCACCAAGTGTCAACCTTTGGGGGGGGGCAGTTTATTGGTTGATTGTCTCGTTATGTCCTTGGTGCGATCAGCTTTAGCCACTCAAGTGGGGGACTGGATAGTCTTTCTACTTACTTACTTACTTACCTCTGTCCCTTAATTTTGCGGTTCCTCCTTGGTTTCTGTTCAAGGGAGCAAAATGATTGGTGAGCAAATTAATAGGTTTTCCAAACCATCGGTCATTTCACCTCATCCTCCTCATTTTATATGTGTCCTAGTGGCTCACTGTCAATCCTGTATTGGCTCCCCCTCTGTCAAGTTTGTTATGCCTTCACTTGGACCATATGCTGATGGACAAAGTTTCTCACTGGATCTTGCCACGCAGGATGCAGCACTCAGCCTGAATCCACTTCAAAAACAGGTTCACCCTTTTACTGCCTGTGGAGGCTTTTGACATGCTCCCTACTGCTTAATGACTTTCCAACAATCAAACACAGCCCTGCTGCACAGCAGTACATCAAAGAACAAAGACATTCTTCATATCGACAACAAGGCGTGATGGCATTTAAGAAAGGCTTTTTTTGATGAAGTTGATAAATGAGCTGGTGCATAAATATATTGTTGTTCAGGGATTCAGGGATGGTCGGGGCGGGGGGGTCGGGGAGCTGCCAACAGGTTTGTGCTTCTCCTGACGCCAGGCAACATTTTTTGATTAAATTGTGGCAGCCATTTGAATAAATTGAACACATTTGTGCTAATAAAATTGTATATCTTGTGTCCAAGTGTCCATTTATCATCTGCCATTTGGCTTCATAAATATGCCTTCCCAACCCTCGGGCGCAGGAGATGAAACATGGTTTGGAGGCCCGGGAGCACTGTTGCAATCAGAATGCTTGTCCTGAGGGTGTTTTGTCAGACAAGTCTCAAAAGTTCAGTCTGATTGTCTTGCTTGATCTACTGCAGGGATGTCGAGCTGGTCCATCGAAGGGCCAGTGGGCTGCAGGTTTTCTTTCCGACCGAGCAGAAGCACACCTGACACAACTAATCAACTGTGCAGGCTGAGATCAGTTGATTAAATTAGTTGTATCAGGTGTGCTTTTGCATGGTTTAATTGAAAACCTGCAGCCCTTTGGCCCTTTAATGGGCCATTTTGACTCTCCTTATCTGCTGGGTAACTGGAGCATGGTTTCAGTGAGACACCTTGGCTGATAGCGGACAAAATTCTGTCTCGTCTGATTGGATCATAATCAGCAGAAAATTTGGAATATGCTTTCTTTGACACTCCTACCTGGGGCGTATTGCACAAAAGTCGGATCCTGAGATCCTGGGTCAACGTCAAAGCGAGGATTGCCCATATCCCAAACAGCGAGTTGCTGGCTTAATTGATTGCACAAAGCCAACAGCGAGTGGAGGAGGATGGGCGAAGTGAAGCCCTCTGCTGCTGATGCTGTGGAGTGCGTGCACACGGCTACTTCAGATAGACCCCAAGATTGAGCACAAAATGGCTGATCATCACCATGGATATTTAGTAGATGCAGCAGACGCATGCGCCAGCTTCCACTCAAAGACCATGTTCAGACAGAGGGACAATGTCGTATCCAAAGCGCTTCTGTTTGCTTCTCTGTTAGTTTCTGTCTGAACAGTGCAAGGCGTTTAAGAGGACTATTAAAGTGAGCAAAACTGAAAATAAACTCGGGAGGTGTTTCAGCGCCGTTGAAGAGGAGTGCCTGATGCCCTTTGGCGTCTGTGTGAATGCGATAAGCCATCATTGCCAGGCATATTTGAGATATAACATCGAGACAAGAAAATAGGGGGATGAGATTGTGCATTAAATGCACACGTGAACTGCCAAGCAAACCCAAGTGCTTACAAATTTTTGCAAGCATATTTTTCCTATTTAACACAATATTGCTACAAGCCTTTTATTGTCCTGCAGAAACTCTAAAATGATAATCCAATCTAGAAGATGTTTTTCAGGTCACTTGACTTTACTGTCTGCTTTTAGTCACTTCTGATGGCTGCATATTCACATTAAAAAGTAAAATGTTAATGTCAGAAAATAACGTCAAGGTGCCTACTGAAAATGTTTAATTCCACTGCTGCAAAGCAAGCAACATTGTATACTATACGGCGCCAAGGCAACGACTCTACCTTTCCTGTCACAGTCTGAATAAAACTAAGAAAAGTAGCAGCAGTGCTGTATGAAGGGGGTTACCGCAGCGATTTAAGACCGCTCTGACACATGGTAACCCCCACCATACAGCACTGCTCGTCTTCTACTCAGGAGGAAGTGTTAACTTTGGGAATGAGGACAAATCTGATATGGTTAAAATGTGACATGGAAGCGGGACTGATTGAACTGTGAACTTTTAAGATAATTACTCTGGGCCTACTATAATTGAGATAAAAATGTGTAGTGGACAACTCAGAGTGACTGTTAAGGACATTGATTTTCAATTTGGGTGACTGCTGACTGAGGTGAGGTGAAATTGGCTGGAGGCAGGAGCTTAGCTCCTTGGTAAGCCTGCTCTGGAGCTGGCTAGCTCCACAGACTTTGTTTCCATAGTAACTAGTGTCATGGCTTAGCCTACTCGCTCTGTGCAATCGAAATGGGGCTTGAGATCAGGCTAATCCCGTGCCGATCCTGGGCTAATTCCTTATTCTGCCTTTGTGCAACAGGCCCCTGGTTGATTAGCTAGCTCAGGGGTGTCAAACTGGTGACATAGAGGGCCAAGGGGCTGCAGGTTTTCATTCCACCCAAAAACTCCAGCAGGTGACTTCACTGATTGGTCCCTTCTCTCTGCTTGTAGGTGAGGCAATCAGTGAAATCACCTGCTGGAGTTTTTGAGTTTATTGAAAACCTGCAGCCTCTTGACCCTCCATGTCACCAGTTTGACACGTGAGCTCACTGACCATCCACTAGTTTCATTAGTCCACCCAATTACATAGAGAAAAAACCAGACTGCAAAAATCCTCCTTGCTTGTGGTAAGTTGGCTTTAACATCCAATCATTGCAAAACAAAGCATGCAGTGCAGGACAATTCAACATTCCCCAGAAAGGGCCAGTAAGGGTGTAGGCTGCCTTTCCAATCAAGCAGTTACACACCTGATTCTTCTAATCAATACCAATACTTTCTGCTCAAGAGCTTGATTAGTGGAATCAGGTGCGTAACTGCTTGGTTGGAATGAAAGCCTGCACCCACACCGGCCCTTTCTGGGTATTGTTGAATAGCCCTGATGTAGTGCCTGGAGCAATTTGGAATGCGTATGATTTATGTGTCAAAATGGTTAGTTACTGTTGTGCTGTTGGCCGTGAAAAACCGTGCAGAAATATGTTTTTTTTTTCATTCTCTCTAAAACCATCTTTTTACTGATATTTATGGATAAATATTTGAGTTTTTTTAATCATCAGTTTACCTGACTTTGATCATATGGATTATATCCCGAATGCTATGTCCTTAATTGAAAAAGTGCCCTATAGCAACCTATATTTCAAATTTTACTTTTCTGTCCTTTTCTTTTTTTTTCTTTTTTTTAGATTTTTTTACTTCTGAACTGGGGGGTGTATACAATGTTTACCATGCGTTTTGCCATGAACGGAAGCTGGCGCCTATATGACAATGGCAGAATGCACCAAGAATAGAGAGGGCGCAGTCCAGTATTTCTCTACATCACTGAGTCCTCCAGTTGGGCTTCCAGAATAGTCTACCAGCTTTGGTCTTTTACAGACTAGCTGTAACATGAAACGGGCCATCCGTGGCCCACAACATGCAAGCGATAACTGTCTAGACTTGTCAAAAACAAATTTTACATCCTGGAATCCCACAGGAGGTTGTGGATCACAATCATATTCTCTCACTGAAGAAATATTGGCCTTGTTCTATTTTAATGAGACTTTTATGAATTGTAAATTCAAACTTACAACACTTACATGTTCTTTAGCCTTCCAAGATATGTTGAACTTCTTTCAGCCTCTCGGCAGCCAAGAATTTTGCTAGTTTTCATTTCTTGGCCACTGCACAAATTGTATAATAAAAAGCATTCGCAAAAATTTTGTGCAATAGATATCATTAAAGCCAACTCATTTCTATCCCAACTCGGCAGAATGTGTTATTCATTTTTAAGCAATGCAAAAGCAACAAAAAAGTCAATCTCTTCAAATATTTTAGTCTTATATTGAAACTTACAAGCTTAATTTTATATCTTATATTAAATAAAATGCAGATCAGTAACCAGTGAGGTTAGATGGTTTGCTTCATTTCAAAATTTCCGTATTGTGTAAGATGTGTTCACTTCTCAATTGAAGTATAACTGCATATGAGCTTAAATTTTCTACTTGAAGCAATTTCAAGTAACATTAAAAGGCCATTACACTTTTCAAAGCTGGGTTTCATAGCGTGTTTCCTGGATTTTATATTTGCATTGGTGCAAGGTGCCAGGTTACATTTTGATCAGAGTGTCCAGATCTCTTTTCCACCTCGGGTTTCGCGATGGACTTCTCCTGGAAGCCTTTTCCTAAAACCCATTTTCAAACCCATTTAAATTTGTTTTAATTTATCATCCTCCTGGCGTTAATGGCCTGTTTTTATCAGAATTTAGTGATTTCTTGGCCTCCATAATTTGAAAAAATTCTCCTTCTTGGCGATTTTAATGTAGCCATAAATGACACCACCTACGGCTTTGCTGTTGATTTCTTAAATGTCAATGAATCTTTTAATTTTCGTCAACGTTAGTGGTCCTACGCACATTAAGGATAACACCCTGGACCTGGTTTTTACTCTTGGACTTAACATTGAATGTGTTGGTTCCAAGGAGTTGCCTGTGACTGATCACGAATGCATTCTTTTAAAAGTGTCTTTTAACTGTGAACGGTTCAGTCAGTAAGCGTGTCAAATGTTCGCGTATATTAAATGACCTTTCTGCTGAGAAATTTTCCTCCTATTTTAATAACTGTGCGGTGCGATTCTTTCGCGATGACAGTGATCTTAATTCCCTAGTCGACACTTTCAACTCACACTGCTCTGCCATCTTGGGTAGCATTGCTCCTTTGAAATATCGTACTGTTACCAATGCTACCTCTAACCCTTAGATGAATGATGACATTCGTAGTTTTAGACGTAAATGCTTGCGTGTGGAGCACTTGTGGAAATCCACTAAACTCCAGGTTCACCGTATCTTTTTTTAATGAACTTATAAGTGAATTTAATGCCATGGTTAAATCTGCTAGGGCCACTTATTTTGCACATCTTATATCCTCTAATAAATGAAATTCTTAAGTTGTTTTTGACACTATAAACAACCTATTTTACTCCCAGTCGCTTTTACAGGTTTTTTCTGTTGATGACTGCAATAAATTTTGTCATTTTTTGTAGACACATTTGCTAGTGCTTGGGCAGGTATAATCCCCTCACTGGTCACTCTCCTGTCCCTGCTAAAAGGCAGCCTATACTTGATCGTCTTATGCCCATCTCCTTGTAAGATCTAGCTGAACTAGTGTGCGGTATGAATATCTCCTCCTGCCCACTTGATGTTTTACCCACAAATTTATTGGAAAAAGTGTTGGGGTCCATTGGCCCAGCTTTGCTTCATATTATTAATTGTTCACTGGTCTCTGGCTGTTTCCCTTCCTATTTTAAACAGGCGTTCAGCCTCTTCTTAAAAAACCCAATCTCGACCCTTTTTTTCCCAAGCAATTTTAGGCCCTTTTCCAAGCTGCCTCTGAAAAGTTGTAGTTAACCAACTGGTCTCTGTTTTAAATATGCATAATATTTTTGTAAAATATCAATCTGGTTACCACCACAAACACTCAACTGAAACAGCTCTTCTTAGAGTATGTAATGATATCTTGATGGCTACTGACACTGGTAAATGTTCTATCTTATTGCTGCTTGATCTCAGTGCCTTTGATACTGTGGGTCATCGCATCCTATTAGACAGGCTTAGAGACTATGTAGGTATCTCGGGTAGCGCCCTTGACTGGTTTGCCTCGTACCTTTCAGGCAGAACTTTTTCTGTAGCAGCTGGACCTTTTATGTCAGTGTCCATCCCCCAATCTTGTGGGGTGCCTCAGGGGTCGGTTTTGGGTCCAATTTTGTTTGTGTTGTATATGCTACCTCTTGGAGACATCATTAGCAGGTTTAAAGGTGTGTCATATCACATGTATGCAGATGATATTCAGCTGCATTATTCTTTTAACCCGAATGGAAGTGACTGTCTCACTGTGCTGCATGATTGTTTGGCAGCAATTAAGGCCTGGTTGGCCAACAACTTTCTTCAGTTAAATTCTGCTAAAACTGAGGTGCTTATTGCGGCTCCTAGCAGCGCTGTCTCTAAGGTGTCTTGCTGTACTGGGTATCTTGACCCAAATGTACATTCTTCCCTGAGAAATCTTGGTGTTATTTTGATCAGACCATGAATCTAGATAAACATATCCAGGCTTTGACCCGTATATGCTTTTTTCACCTTAAAAACATTGCAAAATTTAGATCTATTGTATCACATGCTGAACTTGAAATGATCATCCATTCTTTTGTATCATTACGGCTTGATTATTGTAATTCTCTTTTCAGTAAAACATCTATAGATCGTCTTCAGCTGTTGCAGAATGCTGCGGCCAGGCTGCTGACTAAATCCCACAAATTCTGTCATATTACCCCTGTTTTGGCCTCCTTGCATTGGCTTCCTGTCAGTTTCAGGATTCATATCAAGGTTCTAGTTATCATGTACAGAGCTCTTCATAGTCTGGCACCTGAGTATCTGTCTGACCTGCTTCATGTTCATGCTCCTAGTAGGACACTTAGGTCTGCCAGTCAGAGTCTACTGGTTGTTCCCCATACCGGGCTCAAAACTAAGGGCAACCGAGCCTTTGAAACAGTTGCTGCTAGATTGTGGAATGCTCTTACACAGGACTTCAAAGCCGTTGCTTCTGTGAGCATTTTTTAGAAGCATCTTAAAACATACCTGTTTAGGCTGGCATTGATTTACGGGAGACTTGATTGAAATTTATCTTGCTTTGGCTGTCGCTGTAACTTGTTTTGTGTGTTTTTGGTGTCAGTGTTTTGTTTTATTTTATGTTTTATTATTTATTGTTTTGTGAGCACTTTGTGAGCTTTTCTCTGTGAGAGGTGCTAGATAAATAAATTTTACTTATTTACTTACATACTGAAAGTTTTTTAATGGAGGAGCCTACAAGATACTGCCCCTGTCATCCTGGCATTTAGCCGAGTAAGAGAGAAGTCTCATCAGCCGATTCACAGCAGGAGCCAGAATTACCTCAGGTTAATTAGATGGGATCGATTACCGAAGCCAGCAGGCTTGCATTTTCCACCATAGGGGATCGAAGGTGCGTGAGGAACAGGAGCGAGCCGGAAGCAGCCTGAGACAAAAACCGCTATTTGCGTGTAATATCCTGATGTTGCCATCCTGTTTAAGTCCCCAACCCTTCTGGAAAGGTATGACTAGTAACAGGGTAGTGTCTCGCCTATTTTGAGCTATCTGGATGTAGGATGATGTTGATGCTGCACAGAAAGTGGAGAGAACCCCCCAACACCACCTTCCCAGTGACTACCCCAAGACCCCCGGTTGCATAACAGATATCATTAAGTCAGGATTTTTTGGACCCCCGCAAAAAAAACTCTATTGACACTTTGCTTGAATCTTTAAGATGAAAAATGTGAGGAACAGACCCACTTTTTCCCTGTGTTATATAAAACCAAGCCGATATATGCTATGTCTTTAAAATATACAATACATTCTTCTGCACAGCATTGCGTGGGTACATTCCACTTTTAATCCATAATGCATTTCATGCTTTAATAGCTGTACGTTTCAGTAGGTCTATTGTGGTTGTTGTAAAAGGAGTCGGCGGTTCACTGGAGAATAACCACATCTCCCAACAGGCTTGCCTGACAATGCTAATGCGATCACTCGGAAGCAAGGGGAAGATTCTCGGTTATGACCCTGACGATGGAAAGGTTGTTTCACTGGTGGGATTTCCCTTTTCTGTTATGCCACGAACTGTAGTGCACATTCATGTTTCTTTTTCAAATGTGTTTCACATGTTCAGACTGAGTGGATAGTGAAAGGATCATGCTTTAAGTTGGATGTTCTTTGACCTTTCTGTCTTTCTTCTCTTGCCTTCTTTTAAATTACCCTACGTGTTTATTTAACGGACATGTAATTGCATTACGTTTGAAGAAAATACATATGTGGGGCCATGTTTACCAGATGTGCAGAGGTTCAGTCAGGCGCATGCCTCCTCTCTTACTGGTTTATTTTTCCCAAGACGGAGTCACGGTAACCCGGAGCTGGTAAGCGCTCATGTTGGCTGCGCTAGTCCGAACTGTCTCTGTTTTGCAGGCCATGCGGTCGCGATTTCCACCTTTTTCCCCAGTGGTTTCCGTAAGGATGAATGCATGTGACAAGCATCGACCCACAGACTCCACATGCCTGCTTCAATGGGCGTTTAGCATCATTGACTGAGAGGATCAACAAAGGCTGTCGATTTTCCTTCATTTTCAAAAGGAGAGTCATTGTATTTGAATAGATTGCAAGTCTTTGTCCGTCTTCACATTGACCGTGCCTTAATCAATAGTATTCCATGATTCTTTTGTACGTGACAATGAGGATAACTTTGAGATTTGGGACACCTGCTGATCCAATAAGTGCATATCATGGCAGTTTGGTGATATTTCTGGAAATTTCCTCAGAAGGCTGTTAGCAGCCAATCTGTCACTGGGCTAATTGCCAAGGCTTTCCATATGATTCTACATCATGTGGTATCCAGAGTGGACAATTTCTAAAAAAATTGTAAAACTTGAGCTAATAAATAAGGTCTCCAGTATAACTGATCCATACATGGGACCTTGGGAAGGATGGGGGAATAAATGCAGATTGGGCAGTGTGCTTTGGAAATCTGAAACAAGTTGCAATACCTGAAATAACCACTAGGGGAGTGGATGTTCCATTCTCCGACCCCCTGGATTTCTCCATTTGAACTGAACTGCTTACTTTGATTGATTTATGACAATAGAGAGGGTTCTGCTGTGTTTGCAACAGGAAACTTGAATGGCTTTGCCGTTTTTTCACTCGCCTTGTGAGAAATGGTTAGTTTTGGGTGTACAGAATATTTGTGTCAGGGGGAAGAATGTGCGATGGAAAACAGGGGTAATTTTGTCAGTCCTGCACAGCTTCAAGCCATTTCAAGAAATAATGACAGAGAGTTGTTTTGTCTCCTCTCAAAAAACCCTCAGAAAAAAATGACTTCTGTTCTTTTTGGCAAAAAAAAAAAGCTGCTTTCTTTATCTGGGGGTTGAGGACACTAAGATAATTGGCCCCTCCTGACACCTTCGGTAGACCTCTTACGTAACTGTAAGTAATTATCTGGAGAAAGCGGGGTACAGTGGGTGATAAGGGACTTGCTGGTGAAAAGGTCACATTGTCCTCACACACCTACAGCCCAGGTTGTGAAAGAACATTGCCCAGGAAGATTCGACCTAATAGCTATTTGTCTTTTTTTTCCCACGAGACTGTCAGTGTTGACGAGCTCGGTGAGAGAGGTCAGGTCGGGGGGGGGGGGGATTGGGTGTAGAAGATGTGATATTCGGTGAGTCAGACATGAGGATGTGCTGGGAGTTTAATTACGACCATTCTCTCACTCCCCTCCTCCACTATCCCCACCTCCTCAGGCCTTAAAGAGCGCCACCATGAGCTCTTATTGGTGTGATGGAAAAGGCGACGTCATCGACAACTGGTGTCGCTGTGACCTGAGTGCGTTTGGCAAGGATGGTCTCCCAAACTGCAGCCCATTGAACCAGCCCATGTAAGTCCATTTTGAACCCCGTTCTCGCCTTTGCCACCCCAAACCCATCTCACTCTCCATTGTTCTTTTTCTGTTCCTTTTACAGCTGTCCATAAGATTCTGGTTGGATGGCTCTGTTACTAGGCTAAGTAGTCCTAACTGCCCCTGTCACCACACCCAGAGCCATCCATCATACAGAGTTGGAAAATCTGGGGTCGGAAATTTATAGTCCCAGTTTGTTCCATTCACCTTTATCTGCTTATTGAAACTGCTCTTCTGCCAGGAGGTTGAACCGGTCAGTGATAGTTGCTGGCTGAGTTCAGCCATGGAAGAAAAACGAGGTTGGACTTTTACTTTCTTGTCCATGAATTTTCAGGCTCGGCTCTAGTATACATATGTAGAATATACAGTCTGTTTCAGCTCCTCCCACCGCTTCCAGCCTCTCACTCTTCAACGCTTAGACTGCCTATAAAATTTACAAATAAGGCCCAATTTTGATCCCTGAACCACAGTCAGCTAACACAAGTGGTAATGTTATCGCAGATCAAAACTGGGCATGTCTAACTCCATTTTGATAATTCCGTGAAAAGAGGTGATAACGCAACTGTGGCACTGTTGTCAAATGAGTTGGACCATACTGAATGAATTACCTTTGGGGGTGGGGGCTGGTTTAGTTCCATTCAGGCCAATCAGATCAACAGCTATCATCCCCTTTAAAATCAGTGTCGAGCAAATGTCTTAATGTCATTAATGTCTTAGCAAACTGGCGGTGTCTTCAAGTGAAGAACAAGCACGCCTACAGATGATATCGTTGCCTCCACTAAGGAGAGCATGAAGGGGTTTACCACCGCTGTCATTTCAGTGCCAAGGAAATGAACAGAGCCGGATCTAATTAATAAATGGAAATACAGACTTCACAGTGTGGAGATCAAAGATTCAGCTGATGGTACACACCAGAACATCAAGTAAACAATGCCATGGAAATCACTTTGCAAAAACATGAATATAATCACAGGCAAAGTGCACAATCTGACATGAAAGTGTCTGTGAGCCAGAGTGAGTCTAGCTGTAAAAATAATCACACCTGCAAGGAACATAAACAAGTGCATGGAGTAAAATACAGTCAATCGACCATCAACTCAATTGGCCCACAGCTACAAAATATTAAAAAATGGAATTTTTATACTAAGAATCTGGATATTATTTCTGTAGGTGGACAGTGTTTCTGCTCGCAGCCAAGTGCTTGATGAATGCATCTGCAATTGATCCAGGTTTTCTTCCTTGACATATTCTTGGGACAGTTCAGCCGTTGCACTGTTCAGCCTTCCTTGCCAAGTTGTGGACCGCAGATTTGTTTTAGGTTATTGATTTTTGAATGAGAAATGTATCCATTTTCACATTTTGTTCTATCTGGTAGCAATGCTTGTTAATAAATGATTCGCCAGCCTTAAGGTTGTTTTATACTTCTGATTAGCTGATTTAGTTTGCATGATTTTAAATTGTCACGGCATTTGCAAACAGACTGAGCATTTATACTTACGTTCATGTACTGCGGGTTGGGCAGGTCATGTAATCAGATTCCTGGTATGATCTATTATTTCTAAAGTGATTATTATGCCCTGATAAAATAATTCAGGGCTATCGCACGTCTTTGGTTAGCCCTAAAATATAGTAAATCGCTGAACGTTTGTCATCTGAAATTTGTCGCTGAAGTGACTGTTATCTTGTATCTAATCATCAGGCAATCAATCAGTGTCAGAGCGGAAATGTGACCACATGTTGCAAACTACACACTTTTCAATTTTGGAGGATGTGCACAATATTTGAAACCTCCGCATACTTCATACATTCAGCACAAACTGTACACTGACCCATTTTTACGCAAACCTTGCATAAGTATAAAGTAGTCATTCCATTTTAGCTTTAAATTGGAGAACGCGTCGTCAGGTGTCAGGTTGGCATTCCCTATACGCATCTGAGACACGTGAACGTCTGTCTATCATGGAGAGAGGTCAGTCCACCAGGTAATGCATTTTATATAAACGTATTTAAGCCATTTAAATTCTGTATGGAACTGCACTCATGGACTTAAAACAAGGGTTAGATGAACTTAATTATTTTTATTTCCCTCCACAGAGGGAAAATATTCAGATGAGTAAATAAACCCTCTCATACTCCTTTTCCCATTGGAAACCACCACAATTTTGTTAGTATTAGCATTCATGACATAAGTGGAAATTAAGAGGGGAGAGAGAATGATATGCATGTACCTTCAGGCAGCTCCAATGGTTGGGATTGATTCCCATGAAACTATTGTGGTGAGACAGCGTTTGTATTAAAAGGTGGTTGGGGGCAGTCGAAACGCAAGTGAGTTTTTGGAAACTTTATGCATCGCGACTTCCTCAAATGCACAGGCCAACCCACTGTGTCGCAAATGCTTCCATGTCAGAGCGCTCAAGTGGGAGAAGGCGATAAATTTGCCTTTGCAATGGACGGAAGTACTGTATGCATAATGTTACCACCGCATCCATTTTCGTTTGCAGTGGCACAAAAATAGAGCTCATATCGCTTAATAATACCACGTTAGGGTAATTAAAGGGAAAAAAGACTGATGTTGCCGAACGCTGCTTCCCAACCTTCAGCTAACATCTTCCAGCTTTTACATATTCTCATGGCACATCACTCTTGAATGCAAACAAAGTCCTAAACTCAGGGTTATGTGTATACTATAGGCCTTAGCGCTCTCTCAGGATTTTCATGAAGTGGTATGCATTATAAATTAGGGGTATTTCTGTGTTTCTGAATGGGATTTGTTGATTAAGTGTATTTCAGTAGCTCCCCTGACCCCACACTCCCCACCTCCCACAGCCTGCGCCTGGCCCCTCACCTGGAGCCCTCCAGTACCATGGTGGCCTTGGAGTGGCTGGACGTGGAGCCCGTCATCGGCTACAAGGTCTCGGACTACATCATGCAGCACAAAAGGGTGGAGGACTTCTCCGAGGCAGAGATCTACACGGGTAAGGCCTGAGAGGAGGAGGAGGGAAAGCGAGGAAGGTCAACGATGGCTGGTCAGGTGTCGCACATCAATCCTCAGATGTTACCTGGGAATCAGTTTGAGAGGACTCCTATGTATTGGCAAGGAAAGCCCACATCATAGTTCACCATGTGAACCTGCGAATACACTTCTCATGATACTTTCCTGTAGGTCATATGAATGCCAGTAGCGTGATGTGTGCCTAATATTTGCTCAGTGTTTCTTGAAATTGCGTTATGGCTTGTCATATTGAATTGTATATCTTTGTGCAGTTTGTGAAATTGCATGATATTATGTCAAGTTTGAGGACATTTCAATTTTGTATGTAATACATCATAAATATTTTGTTTTTCTCTCCCTTATGGTAACTTGATATCTGGTTTGGAGCGGAATGGTTTCAAATGGGAACCAATGTGAATCGGTAGTGAGCAGTGCAATGTGTTTGTGTGCCTGCGTGCATGCTTGTGTGAGTGTGTGTGTGCACACATTTTTGTGTGTGTCTGCGTCTCTAAGACTGTGTGTGTTTGTATGTATTTGCGTGTGCGTTTATATGCATATGTTTTTGTGCCTGTGTCTGTGTGCTCTTGTGTTCTGTACTTGTGTGCGGTCAGATTTCTCAATCATTTTTGCTCACTGCAGTATTTGCCTCTGCATCTAAAATCTGAAAGGTGACATTCATTAACCCTTTGAGCGCCAAATAAATTTTCAAGGAATTTAGAATGTAATTATCCTGAGCTGTTGAAAACCTATCATGTGTCAACTTGTTTAAAAGAGCTCCCGGGAGCTCTTTTAAATAAGTTACCACATTATCGGTTTTCAACAGCATCTGGTTTTGATATCTTGCACCACTGGGCAACTATAGGTGCCTATGGCGCTGAAAGGGTTAAGTAGCCAGAGCAGAGTGACCTTCCAAAGCATGAGTAAATTTAGATAATTACTCACTTGTTTATCTGGAGTCAGGATAAGCCTGATCTCTGCAGTCATTTAAAAAGAATATCGTGCGCGTGGTTCCTGTTAAGGGGGGATCAAATCATTAGATGAGATCCTAATCTTCCGCCGACCCCGAGTGGGATGTCGTGGGGAGGATGAGAGGTCTGGGGGGGGTGGGAGGGAGGGTAGTGGAGTGGACTCACAGTGACATGAGTCAGCCCCATAACAGTGACAGACACTTAATAAAGGAGAGACAATGTGCTGGAGAGTGAGAAAGGTTAGGTCATCGCGCTTTAGAACAGCGAGTCATGCCAATACCCAGGTAGATGGTGAGAAAGTCTGCGAGCTCTTAACTTTTTCCAGCAAAAAAGTTTGGATTGCCATCAGTGAGGCCGTAAACTGCTTTATTTGTTTGCGTGTGGAACCTGTCAAGAACATGTGGAGACGCTAACAAAGCTTGTTTGAAGTTTAGCTTGCCGGCAATCATTCAGTTCCTATGGCTGAAGACAGGTCAAACCTCTGGCATGACTTCTTTCAGACACTTGAATGTTTAGTATGAAACACACTTTGGCCTGTTTTTCATAAACAGAGATACAGGTCTGAGTGCAGGATGCCTTTTGAGCTTAATAATGCATACTACTGACCTGCATCATTAACATTGCTGTATAAAGCTGAAAGTGGAATGTATGGAATTTTGGGGGATCCTATTAAATGTTTATGAGGCCACAGATTTTATTTGTGAAGAGCTGCTCAGCCAAGTTTCAGAAGTTCTGTTTTTATCCCTGGCTGAGAGGAAAAATTTCTTTGCAAACAATTAACATCCAACATCACAGTTTACAATTTCCTAATAATCCTAATTGATAAAGGACAGTCAGTTGCATAGTGAGGTACCCCCTAGCCCTTTGTGATGGCAGAACCTCTTATACATAAGCTGCTACCAGTGCCAGCCATTCTTAGAACCGGTGCAGTCCTGTTTCACACCATTTCTTGAGTTTGAACCAGAAGCTTGTGGGTTCTAATCCTAGTTGGACCTAGATGCTACACGCCGTTGAGTTCTAGTTTTGTTCTGTGGCTGGATCCTCTTCCTGAAAAAGTGCCAATTGAGCAGTGTGAGTACAATTAAATGTATCATATACCCCTTATTTTAACATTTCTTCGAACATTTGTGAATTGAGGAGACCACTTGCCGTAGTTTGAGACTCATAATGTTTCCCCATTCTTGCTTGATGCAGGATTTCAGCTGCTCAACACTTTGTGGCATCCATTATTATATATGTTTGTTTCATAATGCTTCAAATATTTTCAGTGGTAGACAGGTCTGGGCTGCAGGCAGGTCAGTTTAGCACCCAGGCTCATATACCATGAAGCCATGTGGCTGTAGTACATGCAAAATAAGGTGTTTTGCATCGTCTTGCTGGAATAAGCAAGGCCTTCCCTATAAAAGACTTCTAGATGGCAGTATTTGCTGCTCCAAACCTGTATATTGTTTTGCGTGAATGGTGTTATCATAGATGTGTAAGTTACCCGTGCCCAATGGACTAATGCACTCCCATACCATCATGGATGCTGGCTTCTTAACTGTGCCCTGATATCAAGCCAGATGGTTCCTCTCCTCTTTAGCTCAGAAGATGTGGCACCCTCAGTTTCCAAAAAGAATTTAACATTTTGATTGGTCAGACCAGAGGACAATTTTCCACTTTGCCTCTGTTCATCTTAAATGCGCTCGGGCTCAGAGAAGTTGGCTGTGTTTTAGATCTTTAGATCTAGATCTATAAATGTTTTATTCTTCACATACTTTTAACTTGCATTTGTAGATACAGCAACAAACTGTGTTTAGTGAAAATGTCTCAAAGTCCATGCAGTAATTTCAATTTCAGAGTCTTTTCTCTTTGTGATGCCATGCCACTCGAGAGCCTGTAGACCATGGCCATTTAATATTGATTTTCGCAGGGGCACCCCGATAGAACATTAGTCTAAGCACGTGCACTATAAAGGCTGTCCTTCCCGCAATGACCTGGGTTTGATTCTAGTTCGGGTCATTTGCCGCATACTTTACCCATTTTTCTCCCCAACTTACCAGTCTCTCTCCACTGTACGGCTATCATTCATTTTTTATACCCGCTTATTCCTCACTAGGGTCGCGGGCCGAGCTGGAGCCTATCCCAGCTGACTACGGGCAAAGGCAAGGACCCACCCTGGACAACTAACCAATCCATCGCAGGGCGCACACACCATTCACAGACCATTCACTCTCACACTCATACCTATGGACAATTTAGTGTCTCCAATTAACCTGAAATGCATGTCTTTGGACTGTGGGAGGAAACCGGAGTGCCCAGAGAAAACCCACACGAACACGGGGAGAGGATGTACGGCTATCAAATAAAAGGAAAAAATAATTTTTTTAAAAATTTGATTTTCTGACATGTCCTTTGTGTATAGAGATTTCATTTCGTTTTGATTTACATCTTGCAAAGCATCCCAACTTTTATGGAAACGGGGTTGTAGAGTTCAACCCCTTAAGCCTTACATCCCGGAACCGGGAGCCGGTTGTTACGCATAATAAATACAGCGTGTTTCCAAATCGCAACATTGTCATGCGGTATATCCACATTTCGCGAAGAAATTCGGCCAAAAGCTCATTAGACCATTTTTACCTCAACCAAACACATTTCAAGCACCAAGCAGGTAAATAAGCATGTAGCAAAACAAATGATAAAATCATATTAGCCCTGAAGAGCCAGAATTTCTCCTGAATTTGACCTATGCATGAAAACGATGCCTCAAATGAAAGAGGAAAGTCCACAGAATCCAATAATAAGAGCCCTGTCATATTAAACCCACGCCACACTCAAAGAGCAGCACTTACACTTTACAGTCTACAGAGGTGAGCAAAAAAAAATCTTACCTTTGATATTTTGTAATAAAAAACTGCTGGAGGGTAAATCTGTGCTCGCTATTGTTAGCCCAATTTGTTTGTGTTATAATGAAACTAGATCTGCCAGTATCCGAACATGTTCTTTCCCAGGGCGTTGCTTCAAAGATCTCAGCTCCTTAGCATTCAGCTTCCTTGCAATGTATTTTCCTCTCTGTGATCGGCTTGTGATGCTGTCAGTAAGACTATGCTGGTAGCCATTTGATTTTATGGGTTCTGATATTTCCAATGAACTCTAACCACCTTAATCGCAGAAACCTAGCCTGAACTACAGCCTTGCGTTCCCAGTGCGTCAACTTGAGTCCATGGGCCATTTGCATGTTTTTGAATAGCACAACAATATAAACGCATAACTATTTTGTTTGAGGTATTGCCCGAATAATTATCCGCTAAATATTCAACATTCATTTTCAAAGTCGTTTTCTGACAGAATCTTTGCGCTATTCCGCACAAATACTGAGACTACAACAGTACAGTACGTATTTTCTTTACCCATTTGTTAAATGGGCAATTAGACCACAGTTTCACAGTCAGTTGGCTGAGCCTAATGGTTAAAATGCTGTGCAAGGGAGACTCTGAAGGTGCGATTCCTGGTCTAGGCACATTTTTTTGGGAAATAATCGCAGTTTCCTTCTACAAATAATTGCTGGGGTTTTTGTTATTCTTACTTTTCTTTAACATTGTCTTTGTATTTTTAATTTTATTTATTTGTTTTTTAATAAATCTGCTCCAGTGGAGTCAAACTACGTTTTCATTGTATGTATCATCTTTGAATGGGAAATGTATAGGCAACAAAACTGGCAGAAATAATAATAATGTTTTTGGTTACACTTTACTTGAAGGTATCATAAGAGTGACATGACACAGTCATGAACTCGTCATAAACATTTTGTCAATGTCATAAACGTTGTCATTAAGTGTCATTCGGTTTTTGAGATGACAAGTTGACATTGTTTGGGTTGTCTTGATTATGACAACTTCATCATAAGAGTGACATGACACTGTCATAAATGTTTCATGACACAAGTAACAGTTATGACAGTGTCATGTCACTCTTATGATGGTACCTTCAAGTAAAGTGTAGCCATTTTGTAAAAATAAAAAAAAAATGTATTTGGATGGAATGTATGCCTGTAGTGACATATAAGTAAAATTAAATTAGTTTTACTTTTTTGCATCTGAGAAATCTGAAATGGAACAAAAGGTACCTAAATTGCCAAATTGGAGAAGCCACCTAGATATTCCTCTTTCATTTTGCTCTGATTTACCTAATCAGAATAAACTTTGGCACAGATAATAATGAAATTCTGTGCTGTATTTTTTTTAGAGGATTCAGACTGCAACTCAACAAATTTAGGAAGGATAGAAGTAAAATTTGTTAGGCGCAAAATGAGATCTTTCATTTAAACTGTGTTCCATCTCCATTTACTCTGACTCAGTGACATATATATATATATATATATATATATATATATATATATAGTGATTTTTACACCAGGACAGAAATCCGAAATGGTTTTACCTTTATTATAATACCAAGATTATTCAAACGGACCAAGCAGTCGCAGAGATATACTCATTTCATTTTGGGTTTGTCATTTTCGAAAAAGAGGTTCAGGGCTTAAGGGGTTAAATGATTAAAATAGCTCTTTCTTAATACTAACCTGGGGTGCGTTTCGCGAAATCACAGGTTCTAACTTAGATAATTGGACCCATGAACTGTGAATGGACGAATTGTGTAAGTTGCTAACTAAGCAACTATGCTTTTGGGAAATGTGCCCCTGTTTAGCGTGAAATTTTGAGGTCTATCTCTGTTTAAATAAGAGGCTCGCTTAAACGAGAATTAAGATGCGCGTTATAGTGTCTGTGGGAACTTCCTAAAGGCACAGAGAACCTGTGATCAAGCAAGCTGCGGCAACGCTATAAGGAGCTGTGTGAGTGGGCATTATGAGCTGTGTAACGGTGTTTATATGGGCTGTGTGACTGTGCTTAAATGAACGCTGTGATTATTTTCCGTGGTCGTTGCATGGCTGTGCTTATAGGCTCTGCGTTGCTGTGCTAATAGGAGTCATTTGGCTGAGCTGTTTGGAGCTGTGTAACTGCACATATAGATGCTGTGTGATTGCACTAATCCGAGCGACTGTGCTTAAACAAACACTGTGTGACCACAGTGTCAACAGTTTACAGGAGCAGTTGGACTGAGCTCATAGGAACTTTTTTAGCTGTTCTTACTGGAGCTGTGTGGCTTTGTTTGAATAAACGCTGATTACACTTAAAGAGGTTGTGCGGCTCTGCTTGTTATAGCTGTGTGACTGCCCTTCTTGGAGCTTTTTGGCTGTTATAATAGGAGCTGTGTGGCTGTGTTTGAACAAACTGTCCCGCACGGAAAGAACCTATATAAACAGGTTTTAATATAGGTATTATATTATATATATATATATATATATATATATATAATTTTTTTTTTTGTATATATATCGGGCCACATATAGGTGTCGCGTATACTGTATGCGACATACATAAAATTGGCCATTTTCATGTATTATAGGTACATACAGGTACATATATGTACCTAATAATATATGAAAACGGCCAATTTAAACTACTGTGTTTTTTATTTTTTTTTTGGCATTTCCAATCCCACCCGAAGCTGGGATATCCAATTAGGGAACTACGTACAAGTTCTTAGGCTTATTCGCATATGCAACCCCCTGTTGACAGTTCAGTAGAGTGTGCACAGCCCGCAGCTGTTGGCAATTGCTTTTTGTGCATTTAGTGGGCAAAACTTCGCAAGCTCAGAATGAGGGTGGAGGATAGTCAGCAGTTTGGTCAGAATCTTATTTATGAGCTATCCTTCCCAGCAGGCCCTTCAGAATTTGTATCCTTGTTGCGCACTGGCCAATTGCGCGCTACTTCTGAAAAGAGCTGCCGACCACTGCTGGTTGATACGAGGCGGGGATTAAAACCTATATGTTTACATAGGTTCTTTCTGTGTGAGAATTTAAGAATCCTTGTTATTTCATCCCTGTAGGAAATAGTCTGGGACCTTCAGTTGCTATACAAGCATCTCAGATAAAAGACAGGTGTCTTTCATAACCACAGTGAAATGCTCAAATAGATGTGGGGATGAAAATGACTTTTGGAAGGCATATTTACTTGAATGTATGTTCTTCTGTGTACTTTAATTTTGTTATTTTTGTTTTTTTTTGCTCCATTGAGACTAAGGTCTTCTGAGCCATATTCATCTAAAAACTGCATTGCAGATAAGATAGAAAACATTTCATTTGGTGGATGTAACAGTGTAGTGTGTAACTTTTCAGTAGTGTAATAATGTGAATCCAATTTTATCTAATGTGGTGAATCTGGCAGTGACTTAACCCATTTATGCCTAGCGTCCTCACATGAGGACTGTTATGAAAAAGTGTCCTGTTTGAATGACTATTAGAGTGGTATTTTGAAGTATAATAACATAAAAAAGTTTAAAAAAAGAAAATTCAGGCATAAATGGGTTAAACTTGAAAAAATGCTTAATTGATGAATAAACAGAATCACACCATTTTGTTTTTATACATTTCCTTCTCTTCCACAATGCATAACTCATTCTCCATAGAAGGGAAATAGATATTGTCAAAAAAGAGTTGATGACCTTGTTAATGTTTCAGGAAAAAAATGTAACAAATAGTATTAGATATTTTTGTTAATATCATAGCTTTTTGTCTCCTTTCACTTGCCACAGTTAATAATGACTGGTTTACACATTACATGCCGTTGTCACATGTCAACATGTACAAAAGTATGTAGGATCAGATGTCATGCCAGTTTCACGTGTTCACATGTGATTAATAAGTTATCGTGTGAACTTCTTGTTATTTCTGTAAGGAACTTTGGACAAATATGCAGATATTACCTAGGCATGAGCTAGGCATCATGTATGACAGTTGCAAAAGTGAGATATGAGCTATACAATAGGTATGACAAACAGAACCTGTCACTGGGTATATGAGCTATATCGGAGATATATACCTTGTATGTAAATATAGGGCCTATATGTGGAAATAAAGAAGCAATATAGAAGACCTATATGCCCTCTATATGCACATATATGTACCTGTATTTGAATCTGCATATATGCGGCATGTAGTTTGCATATAAGCGCATATATGTTCGTATGGATTCTTTCCATATGGGGTAAGGGTTGTGCTTCGCACACTGATGATGTGCACGGAAGACAGGAAGTTGAGGACTGGACTCAGGTGCAAGGATGGACTTGGTTCTATTTAATATGCCTTTGGCACTGGAAAAAACATACAATGCAATACGAAACAATCAAAGAATGGTATGATTAGTATTACAAACACAAAACAGTAACAATGTATTACTAATAGACCGGTGAGTTAGAGGGCTAGAGGCGTGGCCTTACACAAACAGTGAATATGGCACTTAAAGAAACTGTGTGGCTGTGCTAATAAGAGCTGTGTGACGGCACTTATAAGAGCTTATCGGCTGTTCTAATTGGAGTTGTGTGACTGCACTAATAGGAGCTTTGTGACTGTGGAATGCATGAAACCTTGAGCTATGTAATCATGCTTAGGAAAAGGCATCTGCTGAATCAGTTAAATTTCCACTCGTGTGAGAGGAATAGGAATGGAATGTCAAATATTACCCATCCATGCAACTTCCTCGTGGCCCGCCAAAGCAGCCCTCTTGGTGCATGCTGTCAAGAACTAAAGCAGTAGACATTCAACATGCAACATTCAGCTATGTATTCTTTGGAAGTCTCGGTTAAGCCCACTATGTCCCACATCAGCTGGCTTAGGCGGGTCTGCCCCAACCCCCATCCAGTTCTATTTCCCCCATGTTGGCTGCTGGCAACAAGTCCTCTGGTCCAATTGAGCTGACTTTTATTAATATTCTGCCCTCACATAGACGTAAAGCATCTTCCAAAAGAATTGAGTGGTGACTAAGGGTGAGAGGGAAGGAGGGAGAGGGCGAGAGCGAGCGCTTTTTGCCTTTGATGTGGTTGGACTTCAGCCCAGTTGTCAGTGCATAAATCCTTCCCATTTATAAGTGGAGTGATGTTGCTGGCAGAAAATCAGTCAGGAACGCACACCCCTACCGCCCTACAGGTATCATATGTCAGCTGCAATATCGGGACTTTGCCCTCTATTTTAATGGCCATTTCATTCCTTTTATAAGGCTTTTCGTACTACTTTTGGGATGTTTGTTGTCTTCTCCTATTTGTCATTTCTTAATGGTTTCCATGCCACTGAAGGTTGTTGGGTATGGCTCTGTTTAAACTGAGGCAGGGGTCCTACAAATGACTGCTTATTCTTTTTGTCTGTCTGAGCAGATTGCAAAGCAGTATTGCCGTTCAGGGAACCTCAGCCCATAACCATGTAGTGGGTGGCAGCAGGCTTGATTCCAAGGTAGTTGACGTTCTCCACAGCTGGAAGCAGAGTTCTTTCCAGTTTTCCTCCTGGCTATAGGTGGCACTGTTTCAAACCATTTCCATGTTGACAGCATTAGTTTCATAAGGACTGGATACCGTGTTGTCAAAGGTTGCCAACTTAGTTTTGAAATTGCACAGTTGTCAACACAGGTCACGATACCTGGCACCCATCATTGATGTCCTTGTCCTCTTGTTCTCGCACTTACCAACCAAGTTCCTTCTGGGGAAGTGAGTGGGTATGCACTAGCTTTGTCATGACAGTTGGGTCTCTTGAACGGTCTCAAAGTGCTAGTTATATTTTCGGGAGAGAGGTAGGATGAACTGAAAAGGTAGGATTGTGGGCTGGACAGGCTAGAAGTCTAGACTTTGTTTTGGTTGAGAAAATGTAATGCTAATTGAGCAATCTCACAGAAAACACTTTAGTTTGCTTCACTGCAGTGGTGACAAAATTCCTCAAGAAGAGCAGCTGTGTTTTTTGATTTTTTTGGCCACTGAGTGATTCTAATTTGATATTGTTAACATAAGACAATTAAAATAAAAGCATTAAATTGATTGTAAACATAAGCTTCTTCAATCAAACTTTCACAGAAAATATGCTTGATTACAGTCAGCTGCACCCAAAATGAATCATACCTGTGGTAAATGGGTAAATGCTTGGCAGAAGCTTAAATTAAATCTTCATAAGTTAAAAAAGCAACTTCCTGAATATTCAAAGGCTTTGCTTGGCCACCATTTAAGAGACCAATCCAATAGAGTAAAAGTTGTTATGTAAATTAATGTCACCAGACGTCACGAACGCTCTACAACAGTGGAAGCTGTTATAGTACATAACAGGCCATCAACTTATTACTAATGCTATTATTTCGGATTGAGATATTAGCTGACCGAGTTCTGGCATATTTTTGGCAATGTACTGCATTTCAACTGGGGTTTCCCGGCATACAGGTAGGCTCTTTCTGTTCTTGTCCCTGAGTCAATTCATTCCCCACAGTTTGTCCCTGTATTGGCTATTTTGGCTAAGTCAAATACTGCACATCATATGCACCAAGGCAGCAGTACCCTGGGTATTAATTATACTAAGAACAATACCCTTGGCAAAGCTTTGCCATGCCTTGTCCTTCTGAACTCATCCTGCTCTCCATTAGGAATGAATAAACCCAAGCTGAAGCTGATGGGTTATGCTGCATTCTCTAAGAACTTAGGAGCTGGTCACTCCAATGTGGGAGCTTATTTTTGCTCTCTGGAAACTGTTTATGTCTTAGAAGCTAGCTACAAATTATTGCTACATGTACCGTTGATGGGAATGGCAAAAAAGATGTAAGCATTTATGTAGGGGTATTGTTCATATTCATTGTGCATTCTATCATTTTATCCATTCGGCCATTGTGAGTGATATCAATTCATTCCACAGCAGCTCAGAGCTGCAAAATGATACTCAACTTTCAAACTTTAATATTGATTATGGATTTCAGCAGTATCTAGAATGCAGTATGCGTATTTTCGGTTGGGTTAGGGTCATGGTTTGGGTTCAGTTTTTTTATATACCTTCATGCCGGCACCAGCCGTAGTCAGTGGCATCATATTTTTGGGTTTTCTATCTGGCCATACGTCTGTCCATCTGCCTACACATCCATTCATCACAATCTTGTGTAAAGCATGGTAAGAATTCCTTCAATTTAGCTCAAACATCCACTTAGGCACCCGGATGAGCTGATCAACTTTAGGTGGTCAAAGGCCAAGGTGACCAAACATCTAGCCCATTCTTAGTTTCTGTGAACTTCTAATGGGCCACTCATTAAAACTGCTCCTACTCATACATTTACACAGCTAGAAACATCAAACTTGCTGTGCTGCTTCATATTGGGTCAGATTTGTCATTTTTATTGTTTAATTGATGATCCCCCTCTTCCAACCCTTCTTTTTCATCTCTTTATTTTGGCTTGATAGACTTTCATTCATTTTTTAAAGCCCTCAGTCTCCCACAGTTGGAAGACTAGAAACTTCATACACAGCTTCAGGCTACCTAAAGGATGGATATTCAAGTTGTCGCCCCCTTTTTTTTCTTTTTAATCACTCCATCCTCCATTTAACTGATTTAATTTACCAAGTCTTGCCACTTTCCAGCCAGTGCCTGCAAATTTCACACCAAGCTTCACACCTTTGACTTTTCCAAACAATAGATGCTGATGTCTCTGCCACCCCCCCAATATGCAAGGGGCGTTTTTCTCCTTTCACTCCATCCCACACATTACCTGAATGGACAGTTTTTGATATGTTATAACTGTTGATCAGTTTGTCTTAGAGAGCTGCAGATTGGGTTGCTTGACTCAGGAAAGAATCACATGTTAATTGTTGATGCCCCCCCCCCTTTCCTGATTGGCCAATATTTGACTCTTCATACCTATTGACATGTTTTTCATGGAGAGTTTGGGATGGGTGCTGAACACAGGAAAGAGTTATATGTTATTTACTGAAGGCCTGCTCCAATTCGTGATTGGTGTAGCTTTTATCCTTCATAACTTTTGACCTGATTGTCATAGTGAGTGGGGGATTAGGTTGTTGGACTCAGAAAAAGATCAGATGTGAATTGTCTAAGCTTTGCCCCCTCTTCTAATTGGAGTGATTGAAGTATAGGTTGGTGTCACGTATGGTTCAGTTCTACATGAGGTCACATGACAGCACAGCACACGCTGAGGTTGTGAGATTGGTACCACTCTATTCTCCTTTTTCAAAGCCGGAATTTTTGTGCCCTCTTAGTGTATAATCCTTCCATTCTTATGAGAGCTTACTGGCCTCCTCAGGAAGAGCCGAATTGTGACCCCCCATCCCCTCTGTGTCCCCTACCTCTCCAATGCTCCATTCTGTTTTTTAATCTGTATAATGTGCTCAGAGGCTTTTGATTCCAGAATCACAAAAAAGGGACGATGTATGACCCGCTGGCATTAAAAACAAAACCACTCATACATGAAAATTAAAATATCCTCTGAGCGCCATTTTTGGGGGGAATGCTTAAAGCTATAGTGCCGGTGTGGTTTGTGATGAAGACGATAAAGATTATTATTCAGACTGACTGGCAATAATCAGCGTTATTGTAATTGTTGTTCTGTTTGTTAGTAACAGATACCTGCCAAAGGACAGAACTAAGATCCTCCTCGTCACTCAGTGTCGAGTAGCCATTGACTCTGCGATCTCCCACTCCAACCCCCATGCACTCCGCATCCATAGTTTGAAGAACCTCTCCCCTGCGTTATCGTTTAGCGATGCTAAACCTCCAAACAGGGTTACCTGTGATAGTGCTGATAAGCTGGGCCTCAAGCAGATTCAATTAACGAGAGATAAAGCCTGCCCTTGAGCAGGATGGACAGATAGCACACGAGAGTGACATGGGAGCCTGCACCAGTGCTTCTTTTTTGTGTTGTTTTGTTTGGTTTAATAAAAGATGACCTCATCCCTAAAAATGGATTCTGCGTTCTCTGCTCGTCAGGAGTCGATGCTGAGCCGTCAGCAAGCTGAATAGGGCTCTGGCCAGGAGGCAGCATCTCTCTCTCTCTCTCTCTCTCTTCTGTCTCTCTCCCCCTCTCTTTCTCTCTCTCCGTCTTCTCTTTCTCTCGCTCACTGGTGCATTCATTATCTCTTGCTCTCCTCTCTCATCCCTGTGCCCTTTTCTCTGCAACTACTTTATCATTCCCAGTCTGCGTCCTCATTCTCTATTCCTCTTTCGTACGCTTCCTTACTTCTGTCTCTCACTCACTCGTTGTAACTGTGAGTTTGCTTTATTGTCCTGAAAAAATAAATTTGTTTAGCCGAAGCGCGGAGTATAAAGCAAAATATTGCCCACTGAACGATGCATTACATCATTACATTATAGCGTAATAAAATAATATTATTATATGTTTCCTTTTATGATTCTCCTCCTCTTCGTCTTCTTCGTTTCCCCCGACAAATACACGTGTGTCGCCATTAAAATTTATGTGGCAAAAAAATTAAATCAACATAAAAGAAACACAATAATTAAAAATTAAGGACGATAAATGTCGTTTGGAAACATGCAGTGAGGGTGCTAATGCGGTTTTCACTTAAAATGTGGATTGCGATTATTTGCAGGATGGACTTGACCTGTGATAATGTCTCTTGCTGTTATTATTGTGGTTTGGTTCGCCTTTACACCTGCTCATTAGGCAAGTACCTCATCAATCCTGTGGCTGCAAAACGGTGTATAAGAGCATGCAGACTGGTTCAGGATTTTTGTCCTTACTCAGATCAATTTATCCAATTAATGGGGAATTCATACAAGTTTTTGATTTATGAAATGATTGTTGGGGCCCAATGGGGTGGTTTGGTGGGAAAAGCATAACATTTCATTAGTAGCAATTCTCCAGGAAAAAATAATTCCCTAACCAGAGAGGTCAGGGGAGAAAGGCTAGACTGGTTCAAATGGACCGGATGGCGGCAGGCAATCAAATAAGCAGGCATTAAAACGATGTTATGCCGAGAAGATCCCTGAATGCACTACTTGCGGTAGCTTGAAGTGTATGGGCTATAGCAGGGGAGGACCACACCAAGATCCACTCATGTCAGCTAAGAACGGAAAACTGAGGCGGCAGTGGGCAACAGTTCAAGAGAACTGGAAAACCATTGCCTGGTTTGAATGAATCTCAATCTCTTCTCACGCACAAATGGTAGGGTCAGAATTTGGCATTTACAACATAAACCTGTGGATCCATATTGTCTTTTGTCAGGCTGGTAGTGGTGGTGTAGTCATTTCTGGAATATACTCTTGGCACACATTAGACCCCTTAATACTAATTTAGCATGAATTACTGCATGCCACAACCTGTCTGAGTATTTCTGCCAACCCTATGGCCGCAGTCAACTCATCTTCTAATTGCTTCTTCCAGCAGTATTACGGAATACATTACAATGAACATTTCATCTCAGCCTGGTTCTGCAAACCATGAAAATGACATTACTCCACTGCAATGGCCTCCACAGTCACCAGATCTCCATTTATAGGGAGTTCCCGATAACGTAGGTTAATGAGCAGGGCCACTCCCAATGCGCCTTCCTACTCGTCCTCACGCCTGTATATACCTCCTACATTCCCACAACCCCCGCTCATCTCGTTTCTACGTCCCTCCCACCCTTCCCCTCTCCAAGAAGGAAGCAAGAAACAGTCATCACCAGGGACCCCGGGGCGCTTGGGAGCCACACCGACTCTGAAAAGAGGCACGAGCCCCACCCTGCGTCCCGCCACCTGGGGGACGCCCAACATCCACACAATCACAGACCAAGTCCAACATCACACTCGCCCCAATCTCCCATTCGCAGTTCCACCCAATGCTCTCCTTCACTTTGGCAGTGGTCCAGAGTGCATTAACTTAGGGATAAGGAGGAATGAGAGATTTACTGCATAAATTTACTGCCAACAAATCTGCAGTGACTCTGTGATGCTACCACACCAACAAGCACCAGAATCCCAAATGAATGTTTCCAGCAACTCGCTGACACAAATTATTCTGGCTCCTCTGGGGGCAACCGGAAACCATACGTCAGTAATAGTAAGGCTTACCTAATTCAGTCGTCACTGAGTGTCAGTAGAAGTAACATTAATAATAGTTGCAATTAATAGCAGGAAGGAAGCAAGAATACAAGAAATGTTTTCAATTAGAGTGCTTGGTTGCACTACATAGCAGGAAATAGTTGTTCTTATGAATGTTATTGGCTTTAATCTTCCCCCTGAGCTCTGTCTTCTCTTCAAATCTTTGCTCTCCCTTGTAAAACTGACAGGCTGTAAGCTACTGCGATAGTCTCTGGAGTGATTATCGTGCCGATCCAAGGCAGAAGAGAATCAGAGATTGGAGATAGACAGTCACAGTCATCTCACACAGGTCCTAATGAGCATCAGGGGGTAGGAGAGCTAGCAGGTCACCACGTCTGCGTGACTCTACGTGACACACTTCATTTCGTGGTCTTCCTGCTCTGAAAATGAGTATGAGTCACTCTGACCTGACTCTGATCTGCCGAGACCCGTCTCTGATCTGCCGAGACCTGTCCTACTCATCCTGCGTCACTGTGCAGCCAGCTCCCCCCTTCTCAAAGTCTCACTTGGATGGATGGAAATTACTGCTTCACTTCACTTTTCCGGCCCGCGATTTCCTCATGTATGTGGACACTTCTTAGAGATGGGTTACGTGTGTTCGTATGCTGCACACCTATGTATGCATTTTTTTTTTTTTTTAATTTCTGCACTTACACTCCTTATCCATTCGTCTCACTTTATCTTTATTTGTTGTTTCATCTATGTGTAGTGTGCAGTACATTGGGGAGACTGGGGAACTATGAACATTGGTGACACCTTGGGGACTCAAAAAGCCATACTTCCATGGAAAAAGGGGCTCACCTTTGGAAGACCATGGTCGAAGTTCAAGGTTGTCAAAAAGGCTAAAAACACACTTTGGCCAATATCTTACTTCAGAAAAAGACATGGGACCTACAACAAAATGTTCTTTTTCGAAAGCCTATGACGTCAACATCTGGTACTTTTGGGGGTTGTGGGGGGGGTGTCAAGGTAAAAAAAAAAAAAAAATCATTTTTAGCTGCGACCAAGCAGCTCTGTAAAAGTTTCTGTCTGTCCGTCCTTCTGTCTGTCCGTCTGTGACACCTTTTTCTCCATGTTCCTGTCGTCGTATCATTATGAAATTTTCTGGAGTTATTTGTCCATGCACAAGGTCGAGGTCAAAGGTCAAAGGTCAAGTTTACAGAGGTCACGACCTTGTTTGCCGGTTTTCGCGCTGTAACTCCAGTTAGAATTCATGGATTGCTATGAAATTTTGGAAATAGCTTCTAGGCATTAAGGAGGTGTTTCCTATTGTTTTTCAAGGTCATCTTTCAAATCCCAAGGTCACACAGGTAAAAAAAAGTGTCAATTTTGCCCGATTTTACGGTTTTTGCACCGTGACTCAAGTTTAATTCAATGAATGGCTATGAAATCTTAGAACAAGCTTCTTGGTATAGAGGAGGGGTTCCTTATTGATTTCCAAGGTCATCCAAGGTCTGTCGAATCCCAAGGTCACACCGGTCAAAAAGTCACACAAATTTCACAGTTTTTGCACTGTAACTCGAGTTTAACTTGATAGATGGCTATTAAATCTTACAACAAGCTTCTTGGTACAGAGCAAGGGTTCCCTATTGATTTTCAAGGTCATTTGCCAATTTCGAGGTCACACTTGTACAAGAAACCACCAGTCATGGACACTAGGCCACGTGACGGATGCTAGGCCAAGTCGCAGCTATTAGATCCTTCTGATCTACTTGTTTGTTTCTGTATCAATTTCTTTGTAATTGTTGGATACGGAAGATATCATGACCGTAATTTGTAGAAAATTTGACAAGCCGTTTAGAGGCAACAACCGTTTCCATGGCGAGAAAAATCCCTAAATCATATAATCAGACCTATTTTGCCTATTTTCATGATGGAATATCTCAATAAAAATCCAGAGCAATGAATTCTCCTGATCACCACTTCATTCAGCATGGTGTTCTGACTAGAAACATGAGAGCAACGCCTCAACCTTCTTGCAGGTTGGCCCTTCCTAGTGGTGGTTGGTTATTTCCACCAACGATGACAACTTTTGGTGAAATATTGCTGTTGAAATGTAAAAATTCAAGGTGAGATCTGTTCGATGACGAATTTTTTTTCCCCCAGTTTTCAGAGATGACACATATAAGGGACCTAAGTGCATTTGCAAAATTTTTGTAAAAACCCAATGAGCCATTTTGATTCCACGACCGTTTCCATGACAATAAAATCCAATTTCTTATAATGCTCCATGTTAGTACTTAAGGAAATCTTCAGTTTCAATCAACCACCTAAATGAATGCAGTTCCATTGTCATCCCATGGTTGATCTGACACATGATTAATCTGACAAACAGTAACATGTTGAAATTAATAAACAGTAATAAAAACTGAAATTAACTATTAAACTATTTGGCACCAGTAGTAATAATCATTGAGTATCCTCAGTCTTGTTTCTTGTCTTCCAGTTCTCGCAAAGAATTTCATTTTTAATTTGTTACTTTTAATTCTATGAGGGATATTTAACATACTAAAATCATGTTGTGAAAACAAAAGCTATCCATTCCATGAGCAATTAATGCCCACCATTTGTATTGTGATTATTTTGCTATTTTCTAAGTAACAAGGACACAAATTGGAATATTTTTTGGCTGATCAAATTCAAAATACAATGAATCAAGAAGCATAAGGTCTTCATTTGTTTTCGCAACTTCACACAAAAATTAGACAAATTAATTTCACTCCTGATGATTTCCCTTGACTTTGAATTCTTTGTTATCTGAAAAACATGAATCCACTATTCCACGTATTAGAAGCCACTTGATTCTTTAAATTCATCAGTCACAATTATCCCCCCTTTTATACCATGAAAAATAATTGCAATATAGTACAGCATGAAAGTGGAACTCTTCAGAGCATGCAGTTATTCCTGACAAAATGTAGTTTACGTAAAAGGGTAAATAATCCCTTTAAACATGAATCATGCAAATCATAAAAATTAACAAATCAGTGAAATTCTGTGATTGAAATTTTAGGTGGGAACAAAAACCATGATACACTGTGGTCATCCAGGACCAAGTTTGAGAACCACTGCCTTAGGGCCATAATGGCCCCTGACTAAATTGATGCTCTTAATCATGTACAATAGCTGAGAGCATCAGTGTTATTTTCTGGAAAGCCTAAGTGCTATTTCACTGAGAAGGCAATACATTTCTTTGTTATTTATGTTGTAAATTCTATGCAGTGTAATGTTAATCTAACAAACAGCAGGTCCGTGTTGTAACTGTCAAACACAGCTTTTCACACAAGATTTTCTGAAAGAAAGCCCAATGAAATTAACAGAAGGAATTGAAAGAAAAGATAGTTAAGGGTTTTAGGTAGAGTCATGTGTGCAGCTTGACAATGTGAGTTTTCAGTTCACGCTTAGAAACAGCCCAGTGTACTTCCACTCAGCATGTTCCACATAGTGCTGCACTATTCTGTCCCTCCAGTCTGCTCCAATTCCCATAACAGAGGGGCGAACGGAGATGGGGGGTGGCTTTTAATCAATGACCCTGACAAGCCGCGGTACCGGCTATCTGCGTCGCAGTCACAAGAACAATCATGCTCGGCAATAAACCAAATGGATTTAGTGACGTCAGATTATCAAATGGATTATTTCCGTTCTCTCTCTTATTTATTTTTTTATTTTTGATTTAGAGTGTGAGGTCACCCCCTCTCCTTTATTCTTCTTCCTTTTGATTGTTGAAGACACCGGCACAATAACACACTGTTCATTCTTAAAGAATAATATTGACTAAAATGATATTACTTGATCGTTATATGATTTATATTTTGGGGATGATGCACTAAACACAAAGTGTATGACAGGCCACCAGGGGTTGATATGTCCTCCTGGCCCTTGCAAAAATGTCAAAAATTCTCAGAGAGCACAAGATTTATGCCTGTGCCAAGTTTTATGAAAAAATATGAAATGGGTTTTTTATTTAGGCTTCAGACAAAAACATTTTCTGGCAGACGGACATATAGAGCCATAGCTACGTACAGTGCTTAAAAAATGTATTAGACTGCCACCCAATGTAAGGCTTATGCCTCAGCTGCCCTAAATTAACAGTATTGGTAATTACCAAAATAATTTTTATGTTTCTGTAATGGTTAATCCACCAGTATGTGCAAGCTCCTTAACTGAAATGATATTTTTAATGTTAAATATAATATTTGTTTTTATCCATGAATTTTTGAATTTACAGTTTTACAAAAAAGAAAAAAAAACAGTTAAGCACATTATTATTTTTTATAAAGTGCCAAATAAGTAATTGCCTTGCATTCCTGAACATAAAAATTCGTTTTAGTGGTTGAATGCAAGAATGTCAGCTGTTTTCATGGCCAAAGGAGGCCATACAAAATATTTTTTTGTTTGTTTTTCTGTGTGAATAAGGACTATTTAGTGTTTTCAGTTTGTTATTTGCCAAAGAAATAACAAAATAATTTTTTGTTTTAACAAGCTTTTGATCAATTTCTTAGATATTCGTGTTTTATCATTTTTTTATGACAGGTGGTCTAATAAAAAAAATTTTAAGCACTGTGTATCAAGCTCATCATTTGGGGATAAAATGGTTATGACCTCAAACTCTTTTGTGATGTTTATGTGTGAATGGGGTTTGGCTTGAGAGAAAGGGAAAGAGTGAGGATTTCAATACATTCTTCTTGGTATTACTTGATAACTTTAAGCTTCGAGACAGTTAAAGGTTTTGTGATTTAGAGCCAACTTTGCATATTTGTAAGCATACAAGTGTATACACATATTTTTGTGTCATCTGCAAAGCAAGTCAACACTTGGGGATCACTTTTCTGTTGTCGCACGGTGGCGTCAGCTGCAACGTAATTTTAGTTTCTGGACAATAACTATTGAAAGAAAAACTGAATTTGAATTGGACTTATTCAGCTTACAGACTACCAAAGTCTCTTGAGAGAGTTTGATATGGGAACAAGTCCGCACATATTTAATGAGGCTGCCGACTTGTGATTAGTTGATGGTTTCTGGACAGTAGCTATTGAAAGAATAATTGGAATTGAGTGAAACACGCTCCGCTTTTTCACATCACTGTCACTCAAGCAAGTTCGATTTTGGGACATATTTAACCACTTGAACCGGAACGCCATCAGTACCGGGGCAGCGGCGCATCTCAGGAAAAACAGCATCACAGGTCATGGTAAACATGAAGCAAGATAGTGATTTTACATACCTTATTAATGAAAAGAAACTCAGCTAGAAGCTCTTTATAACCATTTTTACCAAAACAAAACACAATTCCAACTCCAAGCCACTAAATGAACTTCTGGCAAAAACAAGGTGTATGTGTCGCTTATGCAGTGCTAACAAACGCCTATGTACTACGCAACGGCTTGAAATGCCAAAAAATACAATAAATATTTGAAACCATATTAAGCTTGTTTCCAGTATCTGTCGCAGTAACACTTTGAGTATAGGCAAATAAAATGACCATTTTACGGCACCCTCCTTCATCCGTATCCACTCCAAGTTCTTCTCCATGCACTTCCACCTCAGAAAGAGTGGATGCCACCTCCTCCTCCAGTGCAGTGAAATGCACTGGGGATGATAGTTGCCCACCACCTGGTGCGTGCACACTTCTCCGGTGTGCAGACAGCCTGGCTTTTACAGTGCCCCGCAGATTTTTCCGAGTGCGGGGTAAGAATCCTCTGTTTGTTAAAGCGTTGCTTTGTCCTGTAGTTGCCAATCTGACTTTGGAGTATTTTGAAATTTCAAGCGCGCAATTTCTAAATGAGATCATATAAAATGTCTTTGTTCGTTATTTTTGTGTGACCAAAATGTTCTATTTACTTGTCTTCTTTCCTGTCTTCCGCGGAACAAACAGGCTGGTGTAGGAGGGGCAAATTTCAATGCTCTGAATTATTATAAATAATTTATTTATTATTTAATTATCGCTGCAATTTGTTTGTTTGCATAGCTTTAATGCCATAGTGGCTAGAATAAGAAGTAAAAAAGAGATGTCTACATTACTTCTTGTAATTGGCACAGACATAGCTTACATAGGCCTACTATTATAGCGGCATATCGTCCGCCTGCAGATAAAACCTCGTATCTTCAAAACGATAAACTTCAGAGGCAAATTTAAAATATATATATAATAAAAAAATTACTATAAAATAATATAAATTCATTAATATAATTTAAAATAAAAAACAATGTTTAATTCTGCATGTGAGAATAGTGGACATACAAGTTTTTGTTTCTTATCAGTTTGGAGATACGAGGTTTTATCAGCAGGCCCACGATATTCAAATTTAAAGTCTGGTTTGCGTTTTCAATGGACTACAACTGCATTTTCATGGTTAATCAGAAAGTTCTTGTTCCATGTTTTCCTGGTAGCCATAATCAATTAGCTTTCTACAGACTCTGCCTCTCTTTTGGATCAGTCACACCTCTTTCAGAAGGCCGCCTACATTCTGAAGTTTAGCGCTGTTGGCGTGATCAAAGCGTAGGGGAGGATACACGTAACTCAAAAGCGCTTCACTCGAATCACGTAAAAAAGGACTTACGCGCTAATGGGAGAATAGACCCCTTTGTGAATAAAATTGTAAAATTTCTCTGTTTCAACATTTGCTATGTTACCTCTGTTCTGTTGTGAATAAAATACTGGCTGGTGTGATTTGAAAGTCATTGCATTTAGATTTTATTCACAATTTACACTTTCTCCCAACCATTTCAGAATTGGGGTTGTGTATATATATGGTGGCCAGGCCACTGAACAAGTGTCTTGAGACGGTGAAATTTTGCTGTCTTTACTGGCCTTGCAATGAGGTATGGTCTGGGAACCACTCCTGCCTTGTCCTCAGCAGAACTGTTGGCCAAATCATTTATCTAGCCTGCAATTTTGATGAATAAATTGTTATGAATGTAATCGTTCTAAATATTTGAAGCCGGTATAATGAGCTAGTCACAATAAATGCAGTGTAGCAATATGCAGCTCACTGCTTTTTTACTGTAGTAATATGGCATATTAATAAACTAGCTTGTGACACCGAACAACGCTGGTGGGTCAGTCATCTTTTGGGACTGTTTTAATTCAAGAGGTTCACGGACACTGGTTAAGATTAATAGCATAATCGCCAGCCCTCAATCCAATTGAAAACCTGTGGGCTGAGTTGAAGAGGGCAGTTGATAAACACAAATTATTGAATGTGAAGGATCTCGATAGCATATGCTTAGAAGAATGGGGTGAAATCCACCCAAATGTGTTCCTTAATCTTGTCAAAAATTACAGGAAAAGACTACGTACTGCTATCCTCGCCAGAGGTGGTTGCACTAAGTACTAAATGAACGGTGCCAATTATTATGAAACCTTGATTTTGTTGAAATTTGTTTTGAAATAAATGATTGCCATTATTTAGTTTTTTCCCATCAAAAGATCAATAAAGCAATGTATTTCACATATGTTGGTACATTCTTTTTCTCTATAATTTCATATATATATATATATATATATATATATATATATATATAATGTTTTTTTGTATTGTTCGTGCATCGCCAGTCAAGGGTGCCAAGAATTTTTGAGCCCGTTGTACTCTGTGAAACAAAATTTTATGAAGTGGATTTTCCTTAAACGGTGTGGACCTCAAATGATTTCCAGGTCAGCCAAGGAATTTGAGATGAGGAAGAGGAAAATAAGCACCTGGATGAAGCACTGCAGGTGCATCTCATTTCTCTTAAAATGAATCCACATTTCCTTTACTTTTGTCTTTTCCTGACGTCTTAGTCCCTCCCACCGAGATGCATGGACAGATGCAAAGAAGCAAGACAACGAGAGAGAAAAAAAAACAAGGAAATATGATTTTAAAGAAATGAGAAGTCCTTTCATCTGAAACGTCAAGTGAAGCGACATCTGTCACTGATGATGGTGCGCAGCTGTCATTTCCAACTGACGTTATAAGGCTTTAGCTGAAAGTGCTCTGGGAAGGCTGTTCTTGTGCATCCTTGTTCATGACTCCTCAGAGCTCGCTCCCTAAAGCAGTAATTGGACCTTTGGGATGGCCTATATGGTGGTGGATACAGAACCATTTTCAGTTTAAGCAGGGATGGAGGAACAAGGAAATATCAAATAAGAAAACTTAGATGTATCCAGTGTCTGCCAGCACATGTATGACTGTCAGTTGTGAATTGATTCATTCCATTCTACTTTTGGCTACATCACACTGAGTACGAACAATTCTTTTTATTGTTCCGAGGGGATGTCCCCTTGTCTCTTCTCCTTTGTTAGCCTGATACATAGATATTTACCACAACTTGTATCGCAAGGACATTGCGGCTAAACTGAATCTTGACCTGAGAGTGCTGAAGGAGAACAATTGTGATGTTCTGCTTGGTGCTAGTGTCTCACTGTGGGAGATGAGTCGTGGGGGATGGGAGTTGATGGAGGGAGTATTAGGGGGGAAGGGTTGCTCAGGGAGTACGGTCCCAGTTTGGCTTGACGTTGCAGGGTCACGCAAGGACAGGGCCTCTCTTGTGTCTTTCCATGGAGCCGTGGACATTTATGTAGATCTCACGCTAGTAAATGACCTGTGTGAAATATGAGTAATAACATTCAAATGACCCATAATGTTAGAAATTATACGCATATTAAATTTATGCACACGTGTTTTGAGACAGCGTATTTTCCTTGCTGTGCAATGATGGGGCTTTGTTTTTGCTTTGTTTGTTTGTTTATTATTACATTACATAAATTTAATGGGCCATTTGAATGTTCTTCATATGCGTGAACAGGAATTGCTGCTTTTGTTAACTGTGCTTCATGTTCATATATGCACGCACATGCAATGAAATGTTTCATTTCTTTTTTCAAATTTATTTATTTATTTATTTGGACTTGCATTGTTTCGCCGTTAATATTTTTTCTTCTTTGAATTTTTGAGCCAAACTCTTGGATTTGAGTATTTACATGAACAATTTAGGAGAAACGCATCCTTGTGGTATTTCCTTTGTATTAATAACCGCAAGCTGTCAAAGTCAATCTTGCTTTTTCAACAGAATCTCTGACAGATCGGGACATTTCCCAGATAAACAGCGTCTGTTTGCTTCTTTCTGGCCTTTTAAAGAACGCAGCTCAATCCGGCATTCCTGGACGCATCTTGATCTTCAGCTAACATCAATAACCGAGAAACGTCTGCAATGCATTTAAAAAACGAGAAACATCACTTTGCCGGCCAGGACCTCAAAAAAAAAAAACAAAAAAAAAATCAGGCTAGACGGTCCTCCGTGGTGCTGGTCATGCATTCCCATAACTTTTTGCTGCCGCCCAGTATAGGCTGACATACTGCAGGAAGTGTTTTTCCCAATTCCCAGGGACGCGTCTCACAGTCGGAATATTCAATTTCTTGTTTGTCTAATTTTTTTTTCTTCTCCCGCACGTCTCCGTCAAACAATGTATTCTGTGTGCTGAATGAAATGTTTCGAGTGGAAGTAATCTGTCCGGCATGAAGGGAATTTTGCATAGCTTGCAGGACTTCCATTCGGGAATATGTTGGTGCTCTGTCAGATGGGATAGGCCCACATTTCTATAGGTTTGTTTATTTAGAATGGATTGGAGTGCTTTTGTGAATGTCGTCATGAAAGAGATGTATTGGAGTACACCATCTAAATCGATCGCACTTAGCTTTACACTTCTAAGCTACAAAAGTAAATTACCTCCATTTATCAAAAAGCGAATGCAAACCCCTGCGAACCGTGACCATGGTTGACCTTGGTTGACCCTGGTTCAAGTAACTGTGGTCAACCCGGGTCAAACCATGATTTTGACATTTTTGTGAAATCGAACACCATGGTTGACCTTGGTTCACCATGGTCAACCATGGTTAAAGCATGGTTAAAAATTGCCGACCATGGTTGAAGCATGTTTACACCCGCTTGAGGAGTGTAAACCCGCTTGAATGGTCACCATGGTTGACCATTTTTAACCATGCTTTAACCATGGTTGACCATGATGAACCAAGGTCAACCATGGTGTTCAATTTCACAAAAATGTCAAAATCATGGTTTGACCAGGGTTGACCACAGTTACTTGAAATAGGGTCAACCAAGGTCAACCACAGTCATGGTTCACAGGGGTAGCATGCTGAAAAGTTCTAGTTTGAGGTTGATAGGTTTTTTGGATGAATATTTGAGAGTTGAGCCACATCATTGTTGCATTAATGCATCTTTGTTTCTGCCCAACTACCCATTCTGACATAATGATGGTATCTTAAGTGGATCTTGACTGCAAGTAACAGATCATGATTCTGGAAACGGCGCTCTGCAACAACCTTTGAGAATGTAAACACATGTTTAAAGGGACTTTGTTTACTATACAATAAAACCTAAGTACTGCTAAAATTGGAAGGCAAAGTGCAGTTAAAGGGGGGTGTGATGCGATAGAAAGGCTGTCTATCTAATGAGCATTTCCATCAAATAATATTAACCAATGCTAAATGATCCAGTCTACCACAATGCCATGCTAAGGCCACACACATGGCGGCATTATTACGTGGCTGTTTGGAATACTCCCGACCTGCTCACAGTTCTAAAACTGGCCTGGTTCCGTTACAGCAGATCAAAGGAGTGTAGCTTGGTTTAAAACATGGGGGGCTTTTTTAGTAGCGGTAACCCCCTTCTCCCTTTCCCAGTGCAAATTACCCCTGAGAGATCACAGACGCGTAGACACTTATCCTCTGTTTAGAACTATCTGGTTACTCGTGTCATTTTCTACAACACACTGTCAAAATGCAAACGCTTTATTTAGAACATGTGTTAGATAAATGCACTTTAAGCCAGACCTCGATTTTAAGCGGTGATTATGTCAGTCTGCAGGAATCAGATGTGAGATTACCAGGATAACCTTGACCGACTGGAAAACTCTCAGCGGTTCATTGAGCAAACCCAGTGAGAGTGTTTGTTTGGATGTTCCAACCATTTGTAGCTTAAATCAGCCTTGTGGGAGTCGCTGATTAACCGCATTTCCTTTCCTAAAGTTTGATTTGCAAAAGCTTAATTGATGTTTGCTTTCAGAAGCTTGATTGACCTTGTCCAGAAAAGGGGGTAAAAAAAACTTGATTTTAAATTCCTAGCAGATGAGTGCCCACTGAGATGAACTTTGAGTAATGATATAACAAAGAGCATTTAGATGTTACACATTGCCGTTAGTTACAACTAGCTCTCCTCCTGATGCCGTTGGTATGACAGCTGTTACAGAACCAGGAAAATCATTATAAAACCTCAAAACTATACGAAGGCAAACTCAGGCTAAAAACAATGACAGCGATGGCTTTGAGCATTTTCAGGGTAAATGTCTGGAATTCCATTGACTGTACTAAGTCAGTTCATCTGTCCAGGTTAATGGGAACAAGTTCCCAAGCCTAATCGGGGTCTAGGATTGAGACCTCATTCTTATTTACCCTTACAAGTGTGTTGCTTTGTTCAGTTTGTTAGGAACAACTCCCATTCCTTCTACGATCTTTAGGATAGGAACCATGTTCACTTCAAGCTTCTTTATCCTTCTTGGAGACAGCTTGACGCTGGCAAAGAGTGCTTTCCACCTGGTGGTTATCCAAGAAGTCACTGGCTGGCGATTGACAGCTCAGCTTTGCTTAAAATATCTGTATTGAACTGTGTTATCCTTGTCTGGGGTTCTGTCCACACCTCTGTCTCTAGGGCAGGGATCCTCGAATCTGGACCTTGAATCCAAATTCAGTCCAGGTTTTCTTTTATCCCAAGTAAGTAAATGAACACTTCGTGCCCCTGATTGGCCAGACTGTCTGTACACCCGACTCCCAGGTGAAGGGAGGGTGGAAAACCAGCAGTACTCTTACCTCGAGAATCGTGATTTGAGGACCAGGCCTCAAGGGTTGTTTCCCGAATTTACCATATAAGCTGTCAATAAACTACCTTTTGGATTGTACTTAGCCTCTGCACTTAATTCCTGGTCTATGACAGTACTGATGAGAGACATTTGATCTTACCATGTCTTACAATAACAAATTAACCTTTTGTCGTAGAGAGTTAGGGGCTAAGTTTTTAGATTTGGGAAAGGGTTGTATGTTCATTGTTGAAACTCTACCTGGGGTTTGGTTATTGAGCTCAAGAAAGGGTAACATGTTAATTACTAAAGTCCGCCTCTGTTCCAGATCGGCCAAGTATTTATTTTTTTCCAAATATCCCAATTCTAGAAGGAGTTGCAGGAAACTGTGCCCCCATTGATAGGTGGCAGCAGCAGTGCAAAAGAAAATTCAGAGAGAGCGTGACACCACTGAAATGTACCAAAAGGAGGAGGCAATAATTTCTGATTAATTTCAAAGTTTTTATGATACAGAGGAACGTATTTGATTTTAAGTCACATATTCTGGTGTTCTTTGGGAAATTGGCACAAAAACAAAGTAAAAAGTATCCGTAAGGAAATACAAAGTATTCAGGCTTTCCACAGACCTCTGGCCTCTGTCTTCACTCGTCACGACCAGGTTCTACCTTGTGAAGCCGTATCTCCTGAAATTGTGACTTTTTGCATAAAGCTCGCTTGGCTTTTTTGCATTGAGCAGGTGTTTAGTATATAAAACATCAATGTCTGCATTCAGAAATTTTTTTCCATTAGTTTCTTTTCCGACCTCTAATTTTCCTGCTGTTTCGCCTCACTTTAGCTGTAGATTAGATTGCTGTGCCTGGAAGTCTGCTTGGAAATTAGTCTACTTCTAGCCACTAGATTTGAAGGCAATGCAGTGATGCTCACGTCCCCTGCAAAGCTGAACAACTGCCATCAGGTTTACGTTCCACCGCACACAAGCTGGATTACGTTTCTGAGCTCACAATAACCTACATTGCGTTCTGTGCCGTTCCTCTTCAGATTAAATGACACTCGAGATCCTTAGTGGCAGTGGGCCCACAAATTTCCAATGTGACCGAGTTAAAAGCCCCAAGAAGTAGTCATTCTTGAAGCTTCAAAATCCTTACTTTGCCCACTGCTAATATATCACTGACCTTCTGAACAGGCAGGAATAACATGCCAACTGGGACACTCATTCCCTTGGTAAGGCCTTAGCTAATTGTAGAGCCTCCCATGGAATTCCCACCCTCACCTTGTACTGGTAGGATCCATCCCCAGTATTAAATAACGACCGCCAGTGACGTTACTGTGAAAGACCATAGAGCAGCATGATGCACATTTCTGAGTGCATCCTCAAAGGTCCAACCTCCTGAAATTTCAGTTCCAGCAGTTGTTTTTTTTTTTTTTTTTTTTTGCCCGAATCAGTGTCTTAATCCGGAATGGGCCGGGAAACTCAAGCTCAAGCCAAGAAAAACTGAGGTCTTGGCACGTCTGGCCTTTGTCTTTGGCACAAGGCGTTGAAGATATGGATTGTGGGAGGTGGCCTCGTAACAGCCTGGAATCCTGGTCAGGATGAGCACTCTTACAGCAAATACCCTCACACCGCAGGATTAGCTCTTAGCCATAGCTCCTGGCACATGAATGGACGAGCTACTCATCAATCTACGAACAAATTTTACGGTTAATACGTTGAATAAAGTACACTTAGGAAGCTGCCAAGCTTGCGTTCTGTGAACATCATTCAGTCCCGTAGACAAATGAACGTTACTCCTAAGTCTCCCCGTGCAGCAAGCAAACCCATGTCTTGCATATGCTGCAGATCATGAGATGGTTCACTGTTTTGCCATTTGAGTGTTTGATAAATTATGCATTTTTTCATACCATAAAGTTCCTGTTAGATTACTCTTCTGGCATTGCTCGTCATGAATATTGGAAAGTGAACATGATGAATTATTTTATTATGGTCAAAGAAGCTATTCTCCTTCTGTTCTTTTGAGGAAAGTGACATTTTTCATTCATTTGCATCATTTATTTTTTCTGTTTTCCAAGCTTTCCAGTACAGACTCGTCCAAGAAAAATATTTTACTGTACCACTGTCTGTGTTTATTTGACCTCATGGTTGGACACCCATTACCATAATTTTCACACAGAACGCAAACTACTCCAGTGGCAAAATGTGTGAACCTTTACTCTTTATTTAGTGGCCCTGAAAACACTATTGGATGTTCAGAAGCAGTTCATGTTTTCTGCATCTGTATTAGAGTACATCATTACTCTCATAGACGAAGCAGGTTTTCCATATGTCCACCAGATTTTTGAGGAGGGCAGTTCACTCTAAATGAGACATTGGAGTTTGATCATTCAGTTCCAGTGTTTGGCTTCTAGGAGTGCTATAGTCATTGTGGAATGTGCTTCTCTCTTCTTATTTCTTTCAGGCATTGAACACGGGTCAAAGAAAATTAAAGAAAATAGTGATTGAACTGAAATCTTGAGGGAAAGATGTTTTGTTATTATGTTGAAATTACCTAAATATTGGGCATGAATTGATAGGTAATGTAAACCATGCTGATTCGTATTTTATGATTGTTCAGAGCATAGCCAGCACTTAAAAAATTAATCTGAGCGAAAGTTATGTGATGGTTTATGCTGTGTATTTTACAGTTGTCACTCTGGATGTCTATGCCAGTGTTTGTGGCCCATGTAAAAATGTCTTTTCTTTCATGGAAAGGCCCTGTACATGCCTTAGGTACAGAACACACCATGCAATGGATTGAATGCCTGGTTCTCATTTAATGCGTGTGTGTGTTGTCTGTCCCTAGGAGAGGTGCTGAGTTTGGTGGATGACCTCCTCTCTGGGGTGGGCTCTGCCTGCGTTGTGGCTGGGAAGCGGGGGGGTGACCATGCCCACCCTACCCTCTACACCCTGGTCTTCAAGTGCCTGGAGCCTGACAGCCTCTATAAGTAAGACATCAGTACCCATAATGCCCTACGCCAGCTTTCTCTTAAGGCATATGCAGGTGCTCTGCATTTAACCTACCAGCTCCTCAAAAGTGACACTTTGTTTGAGGAGTTGTGAGCCACTGAATAGATGTTACAGCGATGTGGAATGAGACGGAGTGAGCTGATAGGATGACCCCCCACATCATGATGAACGCCTCACAAACTTCATTTCTTTTCATTGGGACGCAGAGGCCTTAATGAAAATGTTTTTATTTTAGCTGACAGTCAATGAAAATATTTAAGGAGCTGATAAAGCTGCGTTGTCTGTATGGCTTAAAAATTATGTATGATTTGAAATCAGGTGACATGATAGTTTTAACTGAACCTAACATCTAACTTTTTGAAGGAAGTGTCCATATTCATTGTAGAATGAGGAATCAATTCCCAGTCAAGAAAATAATAAGCTAGCTGAGGTACTTGTGTTACAGGGTTATTTTTTAATAAACAAAGTGCTGAGTAGCAAAGAACCTATTTCTTGGACTAGGTTTGGGGACAGCTGCAGTGAAAATGTACTATTTTTATGTGTTTCTTTTCAAAACAATGGGTTGGGGCAGTGGGATTGATTCCCTAGTGGGACAACAATTGAGGTATTTGAGCTTAGTTGTGTCTGTGAATACCCAGCTGTTTCAGTGATCACATGTGAGAACTGTAAGCTGAGTAAATCACTGTGGATAACAGCATGTGATGATTGGCTAAAACCAAATGATTGGCAGCCCTTCGTAGCGAAGCACAGTTGGCTTTGTTCTGCAGATGTGAGGTAGTTTTATCTCAGCTGTTGCTGACCTCAATCACTGGGCACCAGTTTGAGTAATGTTTGACGGTACCTGGGCACCAGCTGGACTAGTTTTGAAGCAAAAGAATGTGAATTCTGGCAATGAAAGAGGGATTAATATTTCAAGAATACAATTATGTTTCCTTTATGTCAGCTGCATAAGAATTTTAAAAATGAATGCGTTAATTTTTTTTTTGACCTCTAATTTTTTCAGATTATTTTGGACTACATCCATTCATTAAAACGTAAGCAATTTCCATAGCCTGTTGTACAAAGTTAATGGCAGAACATTGTGGATAGTGACTGATTAGTATTTTGCATTCTCATTGACCGATGTCGGTGGTGCTTGCAGAGTAAATAACCACAGGTGACCTCAAACGAGCACACAGGGTATTAGCTTTGCTCTAATGCACACTCATGAGTCACTGTGTTTGCCTTAACCTTGGTTTTGTTCTAGTCTATCGAAGAGGAACTTATCATTCATTTTAAGCTTTGAAACTCCTGCAAACAAGTCCAAGGATGTAGTTTAACAGGTCACGGTACGCTTAAGCTAATGAGAGTGTGCAGCAGTGGCTTTACATGTCATGTCAAGTGTTTTAACGAAAATTTTGATACACAAAGAATGGGTCAAGAGAGAAAAAAATATTGAACCTCCTTTACTGTGCAAGTCAGTCATGCGCTGTACAGTACTGTAAGACCAAAATCAGCCTTTGGAGTCTATGTGCCGCATTCTTGGCAAAAATTGATTTCACAGCGTGAAGATTTTTGCACAGAGCAGAGAAACAAACACCAGGACTATCATAACTGGATGAGACAGACTGGAATGAGGAGAGAGGGGGAGAGAGAGAGAGAGAGAGCAGATGGAGGCAAAGCAGAGGGTGCTGGGAAGTGAAAGGGAGATAGGAAAGATTGATAGCCGAAATAGATTGATAGAATCCTTTGAATGTTGTTGGGAGAGAGAGGGATTAGGCAGACGAAGAGAGAAACATGGGGGAAGATGGATTGGGCAACAGAAAGGGAAGAATGCAGCCCTTGGCTGAAGCCACAGAGCCAATAGTGATGGTAAGGTGGATGGTAAGCAGGCCCACATAATCAATCTCTCACCTGCGGAAAAGGTGTTTATGGAATGTGTGGGCTGTCAGGTTTAATGAGTGCAAACAGAGGCTCTGCTTCACCCACCATCCTCTTCCTCTGCTCAAGTTATTAATTTCTGGATATTAAGTTTTTTAGGAATGCTTTTTCTTTTTCAAAATTCTTGTTCAGGTTTCCGGAACTCCATTCCTTTTCATTTATAAGCAGTGGTCAGCGTTTATATTTTCAGAGGAACATTCTCATAACACGTTTGTGACCTCACACCTAAAGGGGTTAACGAGTCTCTCCTGAACTTTACCTTGCGGGCTGCCTTTGGCCGTGTAGAGAGACAGGAATGTGTCTCTGCCCTTCGTCAGTCAACAACCCACAAGTTCACTGGGGTCCATGCCCTATTTGATGTTAGCAAGGCCTGGCGTGTTTACTTCTCAGTTTCTGCCTGCCACTCAAACCTGTCTCATGTTGATACCGGGGCCCAGTCCATTCCACATCTGAGGTCCTCTGTTCGCGGTGTTCTTTCAGCTCTGTTGAAGTGCCATCCAATTTAATAGAGAACGGATCGCCCCGTCCTGTGCTTTCTCCACATCTGTAATTTTTTAGTGGAAGTGTGGGTCATGACTGAGAATGGAAATTGCATGGGAACATAACAGTCACAGCACTTCTTTGGAGCTGCGCTGCATTTGTAGTTGAATATTTTCTATGTGCTAGGTAGCACTGCTTTGCATTATGAGTTGTCCACACAGTGCAGTCTGTAAGTACTTGGAACATTTAAAATGGCTGCCCAAAGCTGATAGCTTGCACTTTAACCCTAAGCATGCTGGCAGCCGAAATGTAGAGGACCCACACTCGTTTCCCTGTGCACCAGTCGTGGATATATCGTTCGCCGCTAGCTATATGCCTGCATGCCGGTCCTCAATAAGCTTTAGCCTCGAGGCAGGACTGGGATTAACTAAACATTTGTTGAGTCACATTTTCTGGAATACTGAGCCAAAACAACAACTGCTTTCATCACTGTCCATACACTGGATTATACTTGCTCTGTATATTTCAAATCCATCAGTCATTTCGACACTTGCAAGCTTTGTAATTTTCACTGCTGCATACTTTAAATGAGACTGCAAAATTTTAATTGTTGATATTGACTTTCTAGTTGGCATGGAAAGAAAGAACAAGCTTAGAATTTAGGATTTGTATCTCTAATTTTGAATCATTCAATGTTCCACGATGGCAAAGTCTGAGGTTATTACCCCCGCCCCACCTGAAGGGTGAGGGAAGGGGTATTGTTTTTGGTGCAGTTTGTTTCTATGTTTGTGTGTTCGTTTGTTTGTTAACACTCTAGTGGCAAAACTAATGCCCAGATTCATCCCAAATTCGGTATAAGGATTGCCACTGACCCAGAATAGATCCCTATTGAATTTCTTACAAGTAGGTGAAAGTATGTGCGAGGGGCGGGGTTTGTTGTGCCTGGCACCACTTGTTGGGAGATTGTTATGTCCACTTCTGTCAGGATCACAGGGACATGATAAGTGATCAACTTTAAATGTATAAACTGGAAATAATTAATTTCACTGGCAGTGTGGCTGTGTTCCAGGAGCTGCCCGACCTCCCCCCCCCGAACTTCGGGAGCTGTGCAACTATGACGTTGATGTTATGATATCGCAGTAGTTGGGACAGTATGGGACAAGCTCAGAAAAACAGAAAGCATTGATTTCTAAACTTACTTAGAGTTTTATTTCATTGCAGACAGCATGACCGCAAGATATTTCTTGTTTTGTCTGGTCAACTTCATCTTATTTGTAAATAGAAATCCACTCTTGCTATGCAGGCCTTCACTGCATTCCAAAGTTGGGTTTAAGACTTGCAATGAGGCTAAAAATTTGAAGATATGATTTGAAATGGCTGATGTCAGCAGATGATTGTAATTGTGATTTAATACAGAGGAAGCGGTCAGGAAAGGCCTAGTTGGAGAAGAGCAAACATGGGCCAGGATTGCCAGTTTACCAACAAATGTATGAAAAAATCTTTGAGAAAAAAAAAAAATTAAGAACAATACTCCTTGAGGACAGATAAGAAGGGATTTGGATATTTTTCACCCAGTATGGTGCATCAGGCAATTAAACGATTTAAGCAATCTGGAGGAATTTCTGTACAGGAAGAACAAGGGCGCAGGCCTAAGTTGAATCCCCCTAATCTCCAATCAGTCTTTGGCGCTGCAGCGAGAAATGCCGTTCAGCTGTAATTCACGCATAGACACAAGCTGCTTTGGCAAACCTTTGTCAAGTTCTACACTACTTATTTGCCAGTTAAAATTTACTGTACAAATAAGAGGCCTTTTGTTACCAGTGTCCAGTTGAGCCGTTGACTTCTGTGTTGCGCATCTTTTACTTTTTGTTTGGGGTTGAGCAATAAGACAAAGACGCCAGGTTTACCATCATTGAGAGAGTAAAAATGAGCAGTTCAATTAATAATCTTGAAGATTTTTATTTAAATAAATGTCTGGTATGTCACCGTCTTTAACCGAATAAGGTTACGCTATTGCCCTCTGATGAACGCATTTGTACTTGCATTATTTACCTAAACAAATGGGTGTCAGTGGCGATATCCCCTGAAAAAATTACAAGCAACCCACAGTTATTGTGGTGTTTTCCATAGCCCAGCAGTGGTTGGTCCTCCAGGGAGGATAGGTGGAGCTAACACAACAGACTTGCTCTTCAGTTTTTTTTTTATTTTTGTTTTCCATTTTTTATTTGGGTTGAGGCAAAAATATTGCAAGCAAATAAGTTGATACCTGAAGACCAGAAACTTCGAAAGACTGCAGATTCAGATGTCACAAAAGGAAAGCGACTGCCTGTGAGGAAAAACCAGTGTTGCTTGTCAAGGTGGAGGGTATAAAATGACAAAATTCCCGAGGAGAGATATAGATGTGGCTCACTTTCTCTTGGAATGGTTGGCATGACTACCATCTATAAATATATCTACCTACATTGTGGACATTGTTTTTGGACAGTCCCCCGGTGAGATTGCAGATCACCTATTTGCCTGTCTTTAAGTTTGAAAAAGTGAACGGGACTAATTTTGGGGCTGATTTATGTACGTATTAGCAAGCTAACTTTTATGATATTATCTCAGCAAATATAAAAGCAGAAGAATGGATCCCATCTGACTGCCTCGCTTCGACCGCAGCGGTCCACATCACCGGAGCTCTGAGCTCCAGTCTGCTCCCGACTCCATCATCGTAGTTACACTCAACTATGTTCAATCATTCAATTAGTCTATTAAACCTAAATAGATCAGGCACTTACCTTCACTCCTCGAGAGTTCTTTGTATAGCCTCATTTTGTAGACTTGGCATTCCACCTTTGTTCTAGCATTTTAGCTGACTGATCATTTAGTCTAGCTAAACCTTTGTATGTTTGAGAAGTGTTGTTTTTCCGATTTGAATTGAATTCATGTCTGAAGCTCCGTTTCCAACGTTATAAAGAAACTCATTTCTTCTTCGCACTTGGATCCTCTCGCCTTTGATTTTTTTCATTGCACATTATGCAGTGCACTGAATACATTACATAGATTAGCTGATGAGACATAATGGAAAAAATCCAGTGTGTTCAGTACCCGGATCAACCCTCCATAAAAACAGCCGATCCTGAAGTTTTTAGAAGGCCTTATACACCCACAATTTGATGGCTAGAGCCTCCAAACTCTCTACACAGCTTCAAAATATCCCAGAGGTTTCTTATTGATGTTTTTCTATCCCATTAGTCCTGCCGAACAGAGGATGAAGTGATGAAAAATGAAAATTGAGGCTTAAAATCTATTTTCGATCACCCCATCCTCAATTTATCTCCGAATGTGTACCAAGTCTTGCAAATATCCAGCTAGAACTTTACACTGTCTTCACATTTAAGACCTTCCCAAAGCAAGGATGTTAATTTCTCTACCTTTCCACCATACACACCCACATTGATTTACAGAGCATTCTTCCTCTTTTTCATAACTTCATCCCACATATTACCCATATGGACAATCTTTGATCTTTAAAAACCTCTGAACCTTTTGTCATAAAGGGTAGATGGTTGGACTGTGGGATTCAAGAAACTCGAAATTGAATTCAAGAAATGATTCAAGAAATTCGAATTGACAAAGCCCTGACCCTGTTCCTGATTGACTGATATCTTATCTTTCCTATCTGTTGGGATTTGGTTGTTGTACCAAGAAAAGGATCACGTGTGAAATGCTGAAACCCCGCCCCCTTTCCTGATTGACCAGTATTTCATCCTTTGAAAATACTGAGCACTTTTTTCGTTTTTGGGCTCAGGAAGGGGTCCATTGTTAATCTATGAACCCTCATCTCCTTTCCTGATTGGCTTAGCTTTTTTTTCCTTTGTAATTATTGATCTGTGTGTTATAGTGAAGGTTGTGTTCTTCAACTCAGAGAAGGGTGACTTGTTAATTGTGAAGCTCAGTTTCCTTTGCTGATTGGATCATCATTTACCCTTCATAACTGTTGAATGATTTTTGTTGGGAATTGGGATATTTGAAATATCAGCATCATTCAAAAGATGACAGTTTGGCCTTTGTCAAGCTAACTTGAAGTTTGTTCACAAAACACACATTCTGTCAGGTTTTGCTGATATTTATCTTCAGGTGATTGTTGTTGGATCATGATAAAGCCTCTCCATCAGCTTTCTGTTCTCTAATGTAAAAACTATCTCCATGTGAAGACCAAATTTTTCACTGGAAAGTATGCGCTGGAATCATACGTCAAACAGTTTTATTCCAGCAAAAAATACCTTTCATTATATTCCTTCAAAGTCTTCATAGCATATATGATATGAGTCTGAACAGACCTGGATGGAAACTGCAACTTCACTGGGCGGCGGAGGCATACAATCATTAGGCGGTAATTCCAGTCTCCTGTGAGAACTCTGCTTTCCTCTTCTTCCTTGCTTTTACCTGATACTCTATCTTTCATTCTCATGGAGTTGACTCTTTCTATCTCTATTTTTCTCTCTTCTTTTTTTCCCTCTTTCTCTGTCACAGCTATGCCACCTGACAGAGAAGCGTGGTGGGAAACCCAGAATGGTTTTTCAGACACATCTGTGAAAAGAGAAACATTGTATGGTCCTTATCACGGGGAAGCGGGCCCTGCAGCCTTGCTTCTCCATGATAAAACTCCATTTACGCATGGGTTTGCGTAAGCCGCTGAGCCTTCGCATGCTGGACCGTAGCTGTTTTTATCTTGGCCAGATAACGGCTTTGTGTTGAACTTAGGTTTGAATTCAATTACAAGGTTACAAGGTTGCCAAACAAGCCCCGACTTCTGCCAATTACTTGCTATTTGTCACTTCATTTTTTGCATTTGTCTATGTATTTGAGGTAGATTACAGCATAAAACCCGTGAGTATGATATTGCTGCGTTCCACTGCGTTTGAAGTAGGCTCTGATAAAATAACAGCATGAATGCACAATAAAATGTTGCTTTCTCCAGAGATCAGCAATATGGCTAGAAAGGTAATAACAAGTTTGCAATCATTTTCTTTTTTTCAATCGTTGAATCAGCCTAGAATTTCTTGGAATTCAACATTCAATTTTTTTTTTCATTTTAATTTTTTTCAATTGCTAATCATTCCAAAAGTTGGGACTCAATGTGCATTTTTTCAAAAGCTTGGCGTTGTCCCATTGAGTGTCTTTTCCAGACGTTTATCAACATGGCTTTTGCAGTGTTTCACCGAAGCTGCTGTGCTAAAAAAAAAAAAAAAAAAAAAAGGCAGAGAGGTCTAAAACAAAGTATTCCTCAGGCAATAAAGTGGGAATTGTCCTCTAATAAAAGTTAAGATGCAGAAGACCATGGTCACTCATTCATATTTATGTTCTTTTGCTGGTGCTTTCCTGAATTCTGGCCTCCCTTTCACAGTGAGTTTTCTGTCCTACGGTTTTCCTCAATGAAGAACAAACGTTCTCTCGAGATACAGATAAGCAATAAGTATCAAGCCATGGAAATGTCCCACAGCTTGTCTTAAGTTTTTTTTTTACTTCTATCAAAATTTTGGACAGTAACATGGAGTTGGTCTACCCCTTGCTGGTATCACAGTATCCATTTTTTGGGATGGCCTTCCACTAGATGTGAGAACATTTCAGCAGGAATTTGCCTTCATTCCATCTGCATAAGCATTAGTGAGATCTGGGAGTGAAGTTGGGTGATTAGACCTATCTTGAATTTGGCCTCCCATCTGATCCTATTGGTGTTTGATGAGTTTGAAGACAGAGCTCTGTATAGGCAAGTGTTTTTTTCTACATGAATCTCTCTAAACCCTGTTTAGACTTAGTCTTGTACATAAGGGTATTGTGTGGCCTTTCCCAAGCTGTTGGAAGTGCATAATCATCAAGAGTATGATTGCATGTTTTAGTATCAGGACGTTCATTCTGTGGAACCAACAGGCCTGTGCTAATGCATGAAACACCTTCACAGACTAAGGAGTTGCACATAATTTTTGCCTTGCATTACACCATCTGAAATTGCCAACAATTCTGTCTCTCTAACCTACTCCAGGATGCCAATGTTTAAGCTGCCATGAATCTGACAATAATCCTGACCTCATAGGGGTTTTGTAAATCCAGTTGCTTTTGTGCCGATTGCTCTGTGTACTGTAAATAAGAATGTTTTCTGGTTTATATCGACCTGTGGGATAGATTTTATTGGACGGGTTGAGCCGCCAGTCAAGGGTATCTGACTGGTTCTGGCAAAGCTGTCCCTGTATTTGACCAATAAGATCCACTGAATGCGACTTGATAGGCAACTTGATGACTTCTAACCAATGGCCAGCTATTAGACTTCAGAGATAGAACCATTTTAACAGTTTTTTTTCCTTTCCTCTCTTTTTTTTCTAATAGTTTATGTTGTTATGCATCCATAAATGCTTTCATTGCTTCTTGTGACAACTTTCAATATGCATTCTGAGAACGATGCACGCTAACAACAAAGTTATTGTGACTTTGTCCCCATAAAGGTAGCAGTATTACTGGCTCTAATGGTTAAAATCATATTGCTTTGTAGTTATCCAATGGAATCTCTCAGACCTGCTGCTACTAGAGCTGGCAAGAGGAGAGCAAGAAGAGGGAGATGAAAGGTGGGAAGGGGAGGGTGGCAGGCAAGTGGAAAGTCCGCAACTTTACTTCCTCTGTAGGCGTTCATACAAATTATATAGCATTTTCCATCTCTGAACACTCATAATATAATTTGATACCAAATCTTCTTTAGAGTGTTTTTTGGGAAGTGGCCTAGACGTAGTTTGTGAAGAAACAATGCAGAAACTCGTATTTTGTGGTATTGTCATCAAATTTGAAATAGTTGTTTCCAGCCTTGTAGCTGTGGCTACATTGCGTTCCTTAGCCCACCAGCCACAGTCACAACCATCTGCATCCACTAAAAAATCCTCTTTGGTCAAAAAGAGACTTGCACTTTCACAGTACCTGAGCTTCTGTGACTTTGCTTCAGTAATCGTCGAAGTAAATCTGACAAGAGAAGAAAGTAATTCAGAACTGCGTTTAAATTACCTTGTGGGCAGCCAGGTAGCCTCATGGTAGTGCTTATTTGGTAACTGAAAAGTTGCTGGTTCAAGCCTTGGGAGGGGTTTGGGATTCTGACTGGATCTGAAGAGATGATGTTGGGAATAACTGTGCCATTGGACCCTTGGCCAAGGCCCTTAACCCCCCCCCCCCCCTACCCCCAAGAAAAAAATGCTCCAGGGCCCATACCCCAGTTTTCCCCTGATCTCAGTGCATAAAGATGCTCTTAATTGAATGCCCTTGGTAAAATAAAGGTAAGAAAATATGTTCGCTGCTTCTCTAAAAAAAAAAAAACCTTGCTGTTACAGTGCTGTTTCAGGTGTGTTATGGGTCAGGCTTTGGATATACAATATATGAACACATTTATATTTTTATGTTTGGTTGTTTGGTTGCAAACCTCCTAACAAATGCATACTTTAAGTGCAGTGATTTGCTGTCTATTTGCGTGCTGGTCTCATTTTTAAAGCTGCTTTATAAATGTACACTTAAGAATGCATTGAATAATTTTACAATGTAGTGCAAGAATAGTGGTGGAGGATGTAGTGGTGGAATATTATGGCGGTGATATTGAATAGTGGCTGGAAAATATTCGTCATTACTTTACAGAAATTCTGTGCATTTGTATGCGGTGAAGTTATTGGAAGTATTTTACTGCTTTAATGCTTCCCTTCAGTGCTGTTAGTCATGAGGAATTTGTTTCAAAACCCTTCATCAAAATCAATCAGGAGCTGAGTTGATCATTCTGACCAAGAGTGCATGTTTAGAATCTGACTCATTCGAAGTGTGATTGGCTCAGAACCATAAAAACTGGAGTCTTCCTCCGGTTTAGGACTTTCATGTGTTAAATCTAGGGGCGTTCTTGCATTTTATCTATATTCACCGTTCCTCATAAAGTTGGAACAATTTCTTATTTTTTTTACCTTTTTTCATTAAATGTTTTTGACAATGTGATTTATAGTTGATAGATTAAGTGACTGAATACAGAAATATTCCAACTTTATGGGCAAAAGTATATCTATTTATTTGCGTCATCTTTGATGTATGTGTAATCACCCCACAAGGTTTAATTTTTTTCTTTTTTTTTTTTTACAATAGCCAATGTTTTATAGCACCTCTTTTAGGAGCTTTCTCCAAATTCCTGTAGTCATTGCAAAGGCATTCACACAAGGTGGTTTATACAGCATCATGTAACACTGATGTAAAATAACCTCATTAAATATAATGAGCAAGAACAATTCCCATTAATGGAGGGAATATATTCCCGATAGTTCATTTTTATTACGCTTCATAAGTTACTATTTCAGGTTAATGTCTTTATTCAGATATGCCATGAAAATGTGTATTTAATGAAAACAGCAACTAAAAAATGCAGTCTTTTAATTATTTTGCCTCTTTTTATTTTGCTTTATTAATACTTTTTCAGATATGGTGCAAGTTGATTACCTTTACAAGGTTTTATGTAAGTCATAGCAAACCAATAGGTCATAATGAATGTCAAATTGAAGTTGAATTTATGTCCTGTATTTATTGGGTAGGACATGGCTGCAGTGCACTTTGTGTGTAATTTAAAACCTGAGAGCCCCAAAATTATGCACACCATTTGGCTCAGTACGATGGAATGCTTTAAAATGACCTTAGAATGAGAGTTATGTCAGTGAACTTCCTGTGGTTATGCATAACAAGGGTACACATAGAAATGCAGTAAATAGTTGAGTTTCCATCTCATATCAAGTGAATATTAAGTGAATTTTAGACGATTCGCTTTAAAAAAAATTTGAATTACCTGCATTTCCATTAAATTAGGCCAGTTGTGCCACAGGATGGCGGTAGGGGACACTTGTAAAATGTATGGAACAGCAGAAGAAGAAGAGGTTGCAAAATGGGAAAGAAACAAACTGAAGAGAAATAACTGGAGGAGAAACGAGACTGTGAAAAGGAGAGAGGTCTACAGGACCTGCATGCAATTCGGAAAATTGTCACAGAGCTTTTCTTTCAGTCAATGATTGCAATGTTTGACACTGACTGGAGACGACAATTGAGCTGAATGCAAATGCATGCAGCGGCAGCAAGGCAGCTACATCAGAACTTAGTCGGCTAAGTTGTTGTCATACCACATTTTGCACATTAATTTTTAATCGCATCAGGCAAAAACCACCTCAATCGAGCATATAAACTTTTCTGCAACTTAAAGGAAGTTTATTCATATTTTTCCGTTTCCATCTTCTTTTTCCTATGTGAAGTACAAAAATGCGTTTTCGAATAGTGAGAATGATACATGACTAATAAAACTTGTGCCGTCATGAAAAATCATGAAGATAGTCTGTGTAATTTAACGTGTAAAATCCATTGCAGTTCACTGTAGCTGTTTATTTTCAGAATTCTGTTACCACTTCAAAATATAGGGGGGAGATTGCCCTAAACTACCCCTGCCACACCCCATCTGTATGAGTTTCTTCTTCTTGTCTACATCTTAAAGATCAACAAAAGCCCAAACAAAGATGAAATTTTACCCTTAATTTTTCTCATGTTTGAAAATCTTTGTGACCTGTACCAAATTTCCCCTTCAAAGGGCAAATAAGGTAGAAAGAACCTAATCTGTGGGCAGAGAGGGGAAGTTATATTAGAAATTATATCATCTCTAGTTGGCCCAATAGGTAGCGCTGTAGCCTCTGGGCTTGATGAATGTGGGTTTGAATCTCACCTTGGGCCCTTTTGTGTGGCGTTTGTTGGTGTTTTCTCCCACATCTCAAAGACATGAAAGCTTATCTAATTGGAGACTGCATTTCCAACAGGTCAAAGTGTGTGAGTGTGTTGTACTGTCTGGAAGTGGATTGGAGAGCTGCCTATGGAGGGTTCCTCACTTTACCCTCTTTTATGGTGGGACAACCCCTCCCCCTACCTCCCCATCACCAGGTTAGATTAAGAATGGGTGATTACCCTCTGTAGGGTCCAGCTTTGGCATTCATTGCCGCGTTCAACTACTGTGTGGTGAAAAAGTATTTGCCCCCTTCTTGGAATCCTCCATTTTAGCATATTTGTCACACTTACTCGTTTCAGATCATCAAACTTATTTTAATGAGACAAAAATAACCAAACTTAATTTATCCCAGGAACAAAGCTATCTAACCCCATTTGGCCCTCTGTGAAATAGTAATTTCCCCCTTGGTTACTAAATCAACAAATTGAAGAATTTTAATTGATAATTGGGTTCAATTTTATTTGACACACCCAGGCACGAGTACTGCCGGCCCTGCTGAATCTAAACATCACCTAGATAGAGCCTGTCTGGCAATGTGAAATAGGCAAAAAGCAGCAAATGCTGCCACAATCTACGGAAATTTAAGAACAGAAGAGAAACAAACTACCACTGAGTAAAGGGTATGCTGCCCTGATGGAAGAAGAGGAGAGACAACACTACGGAAGGGAGGAGGCAGAGACGAGAGCATCTCTAACTGGCAAGAGTTGGGAGACAGTCAAGAAGGCATGCACAGAGATGTGTGAGGAAAAGGAAGGTAGAAGAACTAGCAACCAGAAGGTGTGGATGTCAGAAGGTACATGGCTGTTGATCAAAAACAGGCAACAACTCAAAGACAACCTAAATAGAGCCATGACCTGAGCCGAGAAGAGAGAACTACTATGAGAGTATGTTCAGAAAGATAAAATAGTTTATGGAACCTGCAAGCGGTATAAAACAGAGTATGTGGAGAGCTTGGCACATGAAGTAGAAGAAGCTGCATGTAAGGGGGAATTCAGAATTGCAATGGTACAATGCTCACCAAACTCAATGACTAACTAAAGGAGAGAAGAAACCACATCAAGACCATGCTATTCTGTGCATCACTGGAGGACCCACCACCAATGGAAGCAACATAGCCTTAACACAGGTCCAATCACCAAACATAAGATCAAGCCAGCACTAAAGAGCACTGAAGAATGGGAGAGCAACATCCCAACTGAGGCTTTGAAGGTTGGAGATGAGACATCCATGAACATCCTCCTCATCAACCTTATATTGGACACTGAAATGATCCCAGAGGATTGCAGAAAAGGTCTGCTGATGGAAATTCGCTAGAAAGGTAACATCAGCTACTGCGAGAACTGGTGGGGAATTATGCTGCTTTCCACCCCTCGCAAGATGCTGAGCAGGATAATTCCCACCAGCCTGAAGTCAACTGCTATATCTCGATTGCGTGGACATTCAGTCGGCATTTGACAGTGTCCACTCTGAAGTTCTGAGGAACCTGCTTGGATTGTGTGGAGTGACATATAAGGTCATCAGAATCACTAAGCTGTTTTACCCAGCCAGGTGATCCGTGGGGTGAGAGTAACTGTTCCATTTATACTTTCCACTGGGGTAAGACAAGGCTGTCTAACTGTTACCAATGTTGTAGCAAATCATCATTGATTGGTTCACTTAAGACAGCTTTCAATACACCAAGAGGTATTCAGTGGACACTTATAAGAAGGTTAGAAGATCAAGACTTACTCATGACATTTGCATGCTGGCTCATTGATCAGTAGATGCTTAAGAACAGCTGGATCATCTGCAATATGTGAATTTACATGGTGGGCTAAAGATCAATGTCAGCAAAGCTATGTCGATAAGAGTCAAAGCCAGGGTAAAAGCAGAACCATAACATCATGCTGAACAGTGAAGTTATTGAGCATGTGAATGAGTACCTCAGAAGCATAGTAAGTCGGAAGCATACCTCAGAAGCATAATAAATCCCACAAGTATGTAAGCGGATATAAAAGCTTGAAGGGAGATGGCAACACAAGCCTTTGCAATGTTGCACCCCGTCTGGAATTGCTAAGCACTTCGCACTCAGACCAAGATACGGATATTTCACACTGTTAAATATGTTCTTCAATATGGCTCTGAAACATAAAGTGAGAATGCTCTCCTGAATCCGATCCAAGTGCTCATCAACAAATATTTACGACGCTAACTCAGAATTCTGGGGCCCAAAAATATTTCCAACAGAGATCTATGGCAACGGACCAGTCAAGAACAGATTTATGTCATCATCAAGAGAAAACACTGGAAGTGGATCAAAGAAACTTTGAGGAAGGAGCTCAGCATGGCACAATCAGCCTTAGAATGTAGTTGGTGAGGTAGATGGAAGTGAGGTCAATCCAAGAACATCTGGTGTTGTGGACTACAGAGGGTCCATGACAAGATAGGCATGTCTTAAAGCAAGGCTCAGAAGAGAGCCAAGAACAGAAAGGGAACTACAGTGGATGCTCTATGGCCCCCTTGGGATGAAAATGACGAAGAAAAAATAAGTCAAAGAGGAACATAGTTACCCGCTTCCAGCCTGGAAAGAGATACAAAGCCATTCCGCAGGCTGTGGGACTCCAGCAAACCATGGTGAGAGCTGTTATTTTGAAATGGTGAAAACATGGAACAGTGGTCAATCTTACCAGGAGTAGCCAGCCTGCCAATTTTCCTCCAACAGTGCATCAACGACTCATCCAGGGGATCACAAAAGAACCCAGACAAACATCTAAAGACCTGCACCATCACTCACCCCAGTTAAGGTCAATATTCACGATTCCAAAATAAGAAATAGACTAGGCTAAAATGTCATCCATGGGAGAGCTACAAGGCAGAAACCACTGCTGGCTAAGGAGAACACACAGACTCATTTAGCATTTGCCAAAAAAAAAATGAATAGATCTTGATGAGCCCCAAGACTTATGCGATAGTATTCTGGAAACTGGTCTGGGCTGCTTTGCTGCAGCAGTGCCTGGCCAACATTTCATCAGTGATGGAACCTTTAATTCTGCTCACCACAAGAAAATCCTGAAGAATGTCTGGCCATTACTTTGTGACATGAAGCTTAAGCATTTTTGGTGTTTGCAACAGGACAATGATCTGAGGCACAGAAGCAAGTCCATCTCGGAATGACTCGAAAGAAAACAAACAAAGGTTTGAAGTGGTCTTGTCAAAATCCTGACTTGAATCGGATTGAGATGCTGTGGAATGACCTTAAACAGGCAGTTCATTTTTTTAAAAAAACTCCAATATGGCTGAATTACTAAGTGGGGAAGAAGCAAATATTTTTTCACAGCACTGTATATCTTCCCTTCATTGGATGGTCACCTTTGATTGTGCTTTACATTCTGACTAATTTTTGCATGTTGAAGGGATTTAGAAAATAAAAGTGTAACGTACAATATAAGGGTCACATGCACACTGCAAGATGAACTTTATCAATACTTGTCATTATTTTGAAATGTTAATTTTTAAATTCACTGTGGTGGACAGAATATACGTCTACACAATAATATATTCATTGTTAAATTGGCTCACATTTGTTTATCACATACGTCCCCACGTTTGTGAGTCAGAAAAGCTGTGCATGAACAGTAAAATCCTCATTCATGTTCTGAGAACTGCATGCTGCATGGTGTGATGTACGGTGCTTCTGGTCCAATAGGCTTCTCAGTGTCAGATAATGATATACAGTAGCCAAGGAGACAAGCCCACACCCGAATTGCCGGAGGTACAGATGAAATATGTGTGCGCTGACTGCAAAGTGCCTCACCTGAAATACAAAGGAATGTGAAAGTTAGCACAGCCAAACTGGACCCCAACATACTGTACATTCATTTTGGAATTTGAAACCTCAAGCTAATGGGTACAGATTGAGCACAGGAGGAACAATGTTCATACTCGTTGTTCATACAGTCTCTGTAAAAGATGAATCAGTCTGTTAATCTTTTCTTGTCACCTCTTTTCTGTGTCTCTAAAGGTTATGATAACAAATTAACTTCTTTAAGTCTATTGTTTCTATTCGTTAAATCAACAGTGAGGGGTCTTCTCCCCTAATCTGGTCACTTTTTGGTGGAAATTGAGTTAGACCCATTTTTGCAGTTACTAGGTTACTAAGCACCAAATAAAGTACCTACAATTGTCATTCAGAATACCCATTCTCTCTCTTTTTTTTTTTACAGGGAGTTTATCCTGAAGGACTTAAGTTGTTTTCAGTTTTCTCAGTTTCATGAAACAATTAGTTACTAGGTCTTACCACATTAGGGGAGTCTTGTGCGTCTGGTGAGTCAAATCAAACTGAATGATTTGAAAACTTGCGTGCCATTTGAAACCTCATTTGTGCACTTATGTTTGAAATTACGAATTAAATTTTTAACATCACTTTATTTTCTGCCGTTTTGTATCTAATCATAAACAGTTTTTTATGTCTACCCAATTAGTAATCTTAAAACAACGTTTAACAAAAGTACTTATATCTGAGATATTTTTTTATGAATGGTTTGGCCATTTAACTGCAAAGTTGATGGCTATGACCCCATAATAGGAAGTGAGATCAAAACTAGGTTACATTTTATTTGACGACTTAGCGCTAAACTTCACTCCAAATATTAAGGATCCCCTGAGAAAATGATGAAGCTACGTTGCAAGAATGATATAAATTCTACACTTTCTGCATTTCCTTTACAACAAATCATACTTTTCAAAAATTGCATACATATAATCAGTGTACATACACGTTAAATCCTACCATCAAAGAATGCAAATAACTTTACACATTGAAACAATAACCATTGAGGTATATGTTACTGCTGAGAATCATTTTCTTCCACAAGCAGCTGCAGCAATCGCAAACCACCATAGCTAGTTAGTGGATCATTGGAGGCTCAGAGCTAAGTGTAAAGAGCAGGTAATTTATGTATTCTCATCGCAATGTTGTCGTGTACAGCATCGGTCTAGACCCACTATATAGAGTAATTTTGAGCTAAATAGCTAAAATTACATTTGCACTAGCTACCTAAGGTCTGTACTGGATGATAATGTGCAGTTAGCTCAGAGCACAACTCGAATTATGGTAAGGGGGCGGGCGCTTTTGGTGTGGTTGAGCTACAGAAGAGGGATTGATGTTGATCGTTGTGTTTACAAAGTGTGACTGACAAATCCTTCTCAGTTTACATTTAAGTGGAAAATCAACTGATCTGTTGTCACACAGGCCTCAGAGACTGGCCTTTTGCTTTGCCCCACAAATACAGCTTTTAGCCTTTATTATTCTAAAAATAATAGTAATAATAATAATTTATCATGAAGCTACTATTTTATGTCTGTACCAGAATTAACAGTCAGACTGGCATTTTACCATTGGTCAGCATTTCACAGCAGTTCGACGCTATTCTTTCTCCAATGGGAATTTGTTTGTATGCAGGTCTTGTGGTTCTAAACTCTACTGCATGCCAGCAGGTGTTAATAACCCAGGTTATCTGCGCAGTCTGTGCGGTCAGATTCCCCCCTTTCCATTCACAATGTATCTGTCCGACACTCCGCGATGAATGGGTCTTCGTCTGAGGGAACCCTCCGGCAAAACCCTCGTACTCTTATCCTATCTGTTAAAGAATTTTCTTGCCATTCGAAAAGGTTATACAACTTCTGAGAAATCGTTATCAGGAGGAACGGTCGTGGTCCTGGAAGGAATGGGAGCATGAGGTTCTTTGCTGCGTTATGAGTAATACTTGGGGATCCTGATATGGGGATTCTGGGTGGTCTTAGAATGTGTATTATATCAAGTATGGGGACCTGTCTTTTCTGAAAAGGGGAAGGGCCGCTTCATTCTTGCCTCTGTTGGGGTTCAGTAAAATATAACTTTCCTGAGTACCAGGACAACTTTGGAAAAGTTACACACTATCCTGGAATGTTTGCTGGAGACCTGTTGGGAATAATGGGTGTTTCAACTCGGGAATTCCACAGCTGTCTCTGTAAAAAAAATTCCTCTGGTTGCAGCTAACAGGAAACATTTTGTTCCAGAAACAGCTCTGTGCAATGCATTGCCGTAACCGGTGGATTGATGTTGTTTAAACACAGCCAATGGGAGATTAGAGGCTGCTGATTGGCTGCTGTGGTGGAGCGGCATTCCATATCTTTCCCCTTTCACCTCTCACTCTCTCTTTCTTTCTCAGATTCACTTTGTACGCTGTAGATAGCCGTGGGAGCCGCTCGGAGTCCAGTTTCGTCTCCGTCCGGACGTCCTGCCCCATTGTGGATGACAGCAAAGCAGAAGGTGGAGGCACGCCCATATACCCCCCCCCCCCCCACCACCACCAAATATCCCCTCCGCCCCCTGTGATGAGAACATTGTTAGAACTCCCCCCTCCAGCGCCACCACAAAAATGCTCAAAAGAGCAGGTTTATTCAACACCTGGTCCTGTAAGCTGCAGTGTTTGTCACATTTGTTCATGTAATAGAAAAATTAAGGATAACTGGTTGCATTTAATGGTACAAAAAATTGTATTCAATTAATCATTATACCGTTAATGAAGGGAAACGATTGAAAACCTATCAAAACGAAGAGTTATTCCAAGAGGACGTTTTCTGCCCCCCCAGTTTTCGGCTCAGCAGCAAATATGGCTTCCTGAACCTGAAGTCGAGTGGTGTAAACTTTAGTAAACAAGTGTTGCAGACACTGCGGCCCGTTGGGGCTGGAGAGGTGCCGCCCCAAACAAGTCTCCTCTCTTCTTTATGAATAATCAGTTGCGCAACATACATGCAGCTTTCCAGTATTAACATATGAGTATTCAGATTTGTTTGTTTTGTGCTGTTTTCACTTGGATGAGGATGGACACTCGCAGACAAACACAGAAAAGCACTCAACGAATGATACAAGACACTGTCAGCAAATATAACTTTTAAATATAACTTTTTAAACTTTTAACAATTGGTGAACACAGGCAGTTTCCAGCAGGAAAGGACTTGGTATATATCGGTGCGAGGGCAAGAAAAAAAATGTCTATTTTCCCAAGGAATGTTTTGTTGTGTTGTTTTGAATCTGGATTGGAATTCAATTCAATACAGTGGAAAAAAAAGTTAGATGATTTATAGTTAACGCCATAATTCAATGGGCTGAGAGACATTATTTGTTATTTTGGTTCTGTTGGCTGAGTCAATCACGAGATCCGAACAAAATTGAACATGAATTTTACATGATTAAGAGGAGAAGTAAATCCCCAGAACCTGAGGAGGGCTGCTGTGCAGGCCTGACAAAGCATCACTAGGGAACATACCCAGTGTCTGGTGATGGCCATGCACGACCCATTTCAAGCAATTATTGCGTGCAAAGGATATGCAGCCAAATATTTAAAATTAGCTCTTTATTCTGCATTATGTTAAACTGCCCAATATTTATTGATGTCCACTGTGTACAACAGGTGCTGCCATTTCTAAACAGTTTATCCCAAACAGACGGACAGAGGAGCAGCATTGAAATATCCCCCACTTCACTTTGTGGCAGGGACTAAAAATGCCACTGTCTAATTAATTATGGTGCTCACTGTATACCTGCATCAGTAGGTGCTGTCGGCACTTGCTGTTAATGGTATTATTTGCTGAGTTCATCAAATTTAACCTTAGTGCTGTCGTCCACCATAATGAGTTTCCTGTCAACTGTGTACTGTGACTCAGTGAATACAGCACTGTAGTATGTGCAAGCAGTAATGTGCAGTTGTGAATATAATTATGAGTGAAAGAGAAAGGCCTTGGCAAAGACATTATGATCACTCGTTGGCCATTCAGAATCCACTGTTGAGTTATAGTATATGAGCAAATAGAACGCTGTGTATCGACATGAGCTGAACTGCTGTTTTCGGGTGGATGTTGTCAGAGATTGCAGACAAAGTGTACAACCTGTACAATGGCTACACCAGCGGGAAGGAGCAGCAAACTGCCTACAACATCCTGATGGAGATCTCTCCACCCCTGCTTTACCGCGTCCAGCACCACTACAACTCCCACTATGAGAAGTTTGGTGACTTCGTCTGGCGCAGCGAGGACGAGCTGGGGCCAAGGTGAGTGGCCTTATTAAAGTAGAATTCCAGTCTAAAATTAAAGGAGAATTTAAGTACCACTAGTAGTCCAAATAGGCTGAAATGATGGACTGGTATAGGAGAGGTTGTTGTTTTAAGACTCGGTGTGTCCTAGTGCTACCTGTTCAGCTGTTAGTCCCTTTGGCCCAACCTTAATGCCGCATTGCTCGAGGGGGATTGGCCCCTACTGAGTCTAATCAACTTAAATTGTCAGCTGAATAAATATAATGATGGTGTAGGTTAATACTGTATAGGCTGATACAGAAATTGTTTTATCTTTTCTTCTGTTTAATTAGACATCACTCAATCACTTCTGTTTAATTAGACACAAATCATTGCTGTCCCATTGTACCACAGTATACAACCTCTCAGAGGTTTTTTTCCTGAGGAAAATTGGCTAAATGTGAACAATATATTTGGACAATCTATATAAATATGGACAATTACATCTAATACGGACAATGCATCATTATCATTTACTTTCTCAGAATTTTCTGTGGGGAAATAGACCCTGCCTATTCACTGTGGCGATGACATTCAGCCACAATTCACAGAGCTACCATCCCCATTTTTTGATTGCTTTGCTTATTTATTGAGGAAATCAAATTGTTTCAACATCAAAGCAACCAGAGGATTTCAAAGAGATGAGCTTGGCATCTCGTTTTTGCATTTAAGGCATTGGTATTTGAGATGGTCTGTTTTCACTTGAAGTCTAAGTATATCCATGAAATCTACACAGCCTTGCCACGGTACTGCTCACAGTGTTGGCTAAATTTATTTTTATTTCATTTGTGGGTTCATAAGCTTTTGGTAAGAGAGGTTGAACTTCAACATTTGAACCAAAAAAAAAAAAAAGACGAGAGATGACAAAACTTTACGGGTGATCATTATTCATCATCAACAGAACTACATTTAGGATTTGTGTAACAAACGCTCAAGTGCACACAGAACGACTTTCCTGGAACTTAATATACCTTATCTGAATCATCATATGAGCTATTTAACTGAAGTCCGGTGTACAAAATGACTTGCTTTTTGACAATTCTGACCGAAACACAGCTTGAACATCGGTGCCTATGTGTTGCTGATAAATGCAAATTTGTTTGTTTACATTTGTTTCTTAGTTTGGTACAATCTGCAAAAGTTCCATCACCAAAACAGCAGGCCAGTGAGAAGTTCTGTGGCAGGTAATGAGAAATAGACAGTAATGGCGTGGAGATAGAGCTTCACAGAGACAAAGAAACTGCAGTTGTTGGTTCACTGCCTGAGGGAAGGGGTGGTCACACAAACGTTAAATAATGTAATGGAAGCCTCCATAGCTTAACGCAACCTAACGTGGCACACCGTAGCGATCCAAAGCCATTTGTGGCTATCTGTAGAAATAACTTGGCCATTAACGTGAGGAAACCGTGTGCGGAGGTTTATCTGTTGGGCATGTTCAAAAGATAGCCATGGTAGCAGGCATTTTTATTAATGTAGCAGTGTCTTAGTTTAATGTAGTTACACGTAGTTTACCGTAGTAACAACCGTAGCCAAACGTAGCGTAACCCATAATGAAGAAATTTGGCGTGAATCTAGGGGCAACTAAGGGCTTCTACGTTACACTACCACTGTCAGTACGTCTCACTACGTCTAACTACAGTGTAATAGGCTAGCCTGCTCGTCATTGTAGAATGTTAAAGGTTAACGTACGTTAACGTAAGTTAAAGTTCTTCAAAGTAGTCTGGGCTACTGTAATTCCCCCTCAATGGATAGCCACAGAGGCTAAGATATGTGTGACCACCCCAGGGGGAATGATGGGAGTGTGGAGAGACCATAGGACAGGGTGGTAGAGGTGTGGCGAGTGAGTGGAGGAGAGAGCACAAGGATACGCGACCTTTTGCTGACCCCAAACAAACTGCTCCTCCCCCCAAATCCACGTCAAGCTGAGGCTGCTGCCTGCACAACCCCACGCTAAAGCTCTCTCTCGCTCCTATTCGCTGAATCCCTCTAAAATTCACTTCCCAACCCCCTTTTCCTCAATATTACCCCGCTCTCTTCTTCTAGAATTCTGGTCCCTCTTTGTCCCCTTTTCTCTCCTCACCATCTGTCTTTCTCTCCCTCTCTTTATCGATATTTCCCCTCTCTCTTCAGCCTCGACTGTCTCTTTTTCTGTGTGTGAGAGGAGTTGCCATGTGTCTTGCGTTTCCCCCCTGAGATAAAGATCAGTTAACAAAAATACAATTTTCTGCATACTGCAATAATTTGATCAATATGGGTTTCAAAATGTAAAATTCAAGAGGGTGAAATTATTTTTATAACATTATTTTAACATTTGAGAGATATTGGATTTGTAATGAAAATAAATTCTGCAATATTGGCTGGAGTTGGCATGTGCTTTCATTTACCCGCCTTCCAAGATTGGATAAAGTTTGGTGGGCGGAAATGTGGATTTATTCACGTACTTTTATAAACGTGTTTAGCACCTCAGGCACTACATCCTGAAATTGTTTTAGGTTGCCGTGTGTGCTGTTATCTATGGGCCACAGATGTGCCCTCGTGCTACCTGTACAGCTGTTAGGCCCTTTGGCCCAACCTTAATGCCGCCTTGCTCGAGGGGGTATGACCCCTTCTGAGTATTTAAGTATTTGCGACCAAGTGTCGTATACAATACTGTATGTGTACTTTTTAAAGACTGAGATAATATGTCCAGCTACTTTTGCTCCTCTAAGATGAGGTATTCGTAGAAAAAAGACTGTACATCATTCAGCTTTATCGATGTTTATATAAATGGCTGTCTAACAGTCCACTCCTCAGCACCATACTGAAGGTATGGTTTAACTTTGAATAATGTGATAAATGTGGTGCAGACATGACAATTGTTGGTTGCCATGTATTTGATCAGTCACAATTTGCAAATTCACATGAATTGAAAATAAATATCGCATTTCCATTTGCTAAATAAAGTACAAGGTAGTATATTAATCAATATTTACTAGTTAGCACAAAAATTAACTTGTATTTCCATTAAATTTGTTTCATAGGCGTACGGCAGAAAAACATTGGACAGAAAAACTCATACTTAGTTTAACCATTAGATTTTCCCTGTCAACTTCAGTTTATTTTTTTTTTCTCAAAATGGACTGGCATTAACTCATATAGTTGTTAATATGAAATGATGACATACATTAACATGGCTGCTCAAGCAGTGAGCTCCATAATACATTGGACAGGGACACATTTTTTGTTATTTTGAGTCCGTTTGCTGAGCGCGTTGCAAGATTTGAATCAAACTGAACATGCATTTTGAATGCTGAAGTAAACACTGAATGCAGAAAGTTCCTGAAACAAGCAGAAACTGAATGCAGTATCAGTCCGTCAGAGCATCACTAGGGGAGATACCCAGCCTCTGGTGATACCTATGGGTCACAGACCTCAATGAGACATTGTATGCGAAGGATAAGTTGCCAAATATTAACAATGATTTTTACATTCATTTACATTTTACATTCTGCTGAACTGTCCAATGTTTTTTATGAGCCTGAAAATGCGGGGGACTATAAATAGACGGCCCAGTCACTTCTAAATGGCTCTTTAAGTGTGGATTAAAACACCCCAAAATTAAAGCTGGCGGTAAGCAGTGGAGAATAGTTTGAAATGGAAAGTGTGAGAATACTGGACCATCGAATTAAATGTGTTTCTAATCCATTAAATATGGTCCTTACTGTTATTCCTCTGTAGTTAAAGGAGCTGTGTCACGATTATTGTGCATGCTCGGAACTCTGAAAAGACGGTCACAGCCACTGACTGTTTATGGGCGTTTTCGCGTCAAAGTGATGTGGTGCATCATTTGGAAGTTGCTACCAAATATTAAGTTAAAGCAGCAGACAAACACAGATTTTCACAATAACCTTTCCTTTGACTTACAAATTTTGCTGGCTAAGTAGCTTGCTACTTAACTCACTTCATTTAAAAAGCATCATCAAACAATTAGCCAAATCACTAGCTAATGTCCCCTATGTGGCTATCGTGGCTACGATACGTAGCTAGCTATACAAATATCAACTTAAACCCTTTATTTCATGTGCAGCATTGTTTGCTAAATTAACTAGCCAGCTAGCTGCTGTAAATGTTTTCTTAATTCATTTGAATAGTCTACGTGAGTTACATTACTTAGTGTGCATTCGTTAGACCAACTATTGTATAGAGAGGGCAAATTTATGTGCAGGTTTGAACTCCAACCAAGCTGTGTGCATAAATCTAGTCTAGGTCATTAGCAAAGGCCGTAGGGGAATTTGTCGAATCGGATGTCTAAGTGCTTGGTTGAAATGCAGCCCTTTTTAAATAAGTTTGTTGATAAGTTGATGAACCTAGGCTTAAAGATGCCATTTTGTGTACTTCTGCCAGGAAGAGGAATCTTATCCTTCTCTGTAGTTAGTGGTTAAGAACTACGTGAGTTACGGCTCATTTCTGTGAGCATATTGTAAAGTCCTGTTATGTAACCTGAGCGTTTTGTGTAGCTTTATCTGTTGAAAATGGTTAAGAACTACAGGAGTCAAGGCCCACTCCTGTGAGCATATTCTAAAGTGCTGTAAAGTAACGTGAGCATTTGGTATACCCCTTAAAGGGAGGTGCTTCTTATTCATCTCTGTAGATAGTGTCAAAGAACCATAGTTGTGAGTGTATTGTAAAGCAACCATTTGGCATTCCCTCTGCAGAAAGGCGCACCTGATCCTGCGGCGCGTGGAGAGGCTGAGCCGATACTGCCGCTCCCTGCTGCGCAGCACCTACATCCAGAGCCGGACGGACACGGCCGCCTATTCCCAGTGTCGTAGCGAGGGGGCTCGTCCCCCTGGGGCCGGCTGGCACGGTTACCTGCACGAGACCCGCCTCTCCTGCTCCGAGAGGATGGTGTCTATCCAGCGCAACACCTACGGCAACGCCAAGCTGCGGTGAGAGAGGCACCCGCCCCCTGCCTCCCGCCTCTCTGCGCCCTGCCCCGCCCGCTCTCTGTGACCTCACCACTTTTCTCCGCATCTGCCTCCTCCTCTTCAGAGGAACTGGGGTTTTCTTTCTACCCGAGAAGTGAACATGTAGGAGAGGCAGGGGAATGTAAGGATATGAAACGAAAGCACCTCTGCGGACTTCCTTCTGAGAATTTTTATCAAAGAAGTCAGAGGACAGGGAAGAATTATGGAAGATTTTCAAATAAAAACATCTATGTAGTAGTTTATCTGTAAGTTATTATTTAATATTAAGACCCTGGAAAAGGACAAGAGTGCCCAACAAGAACATGTCAGTAATTCCCTTACGTGTGAATAAAGCAGATCAGTTGATGGGATTTACGAAAGACATTTTTAACCTGGCGTTTCATTTTGTCAATCGCCAAAAAGCAGGGACACTGACTCAAGAAACTTCTCTTTTTCCCTCTTGGGTGGGGTGGAAGGGGGCAGGGCAGGCTGGGACGGGCTCGTAATGGTTGGATGTATTTTTTTTCTGGCTTATTTGTAATACTTGAACCACAGAGAGGCTTTATTCTTCAGTGGTCTGCAATCTACGTACTGCAGGTCACAGATTGATCTTTGTCGTGGGGTAGTGCTATCATCCCCTGTGTAGTGTGTAATCTGTATGTTTAAACACCAGCCAGTTTGACAACTTGAGTCAAAGCCATGTGTTCTGTTTGTACATCCTGATGATTGGCTCTCGTACTTTTCCGTTGGCGCAGGGGAGCAGGGTAAAATTGTATAAGCAGGTAAATTGGAATATTGTGCTTCATTGATTACTTTTCTTCAGGTAATGACCCGGAAAAGGGGGAATGGGCTAAGTTCCTCCTATGACTAAGTAATTCTATATCAAATAAAATCTGAGACATAAAAATGAAGCAAAAATATGGGTAGATACAATTTCTATGCCAAAATATGCCGCATATCTTGAAAAATATATCAATTGTTGCCAGTTTTATACAGTATATTAATTTTTATGCATATATTAAATTTCAATGTGTACATATTTTTTTCTTATATTAGCACATAAAGCTAAATACATTTCCTAAATTAATGTGACAATAATTGATGCATTTTCCAATTTAGGCAGTATATCTTGACACATTAAAACTTTCAGTTTTCTAAAATATCATATATTATACGCGAACAATACTTCTGCACATACAGGTACTTTGCTTTGAAAGGAACTGAAGGGGTACATTAGTAGACCAGAGGGAATCATGGGATATTTCATGTATATGTAAGCTTGTTCATTAATTTCAATTCACTTGTGTCTGTTGTTATTGTTCATATGAATGGACCGTTTGTGAGAATGCATCCTGAATTCAGTCTCACAAAACATCACATTATCTATAATTTCGACTTAAAAGCCTTGCCATGAATTCAACCTCATTTATAACCTTCTCAGAGTGTCGGTGTCAAAAAATAAAGTGTGGAAACAAAATAGTGTTTCAATCCCTGGTTCAGTGTTAAGAGTGAGCTGTATCATGGTCAGATGACATGCAGGCTATCTGTCCTTGTGCTGACTCAGAGAATCTCTGAGCTCTCCCTACAGTTATTTAAATATAAAATTTAGTGAATATAATCTATTCATTATTATACCTTGTATTACTTCAGTTTGTTATTTTCAGAGCAGTTTTTCAAATGTTTAATTAATTGTGACAGTCAATAAATACATTGTGAATATTAAATTGTAAATACTATGCAGAACATTGAATTGTCTTTTCTTTGGACAGGTGCCTCCAAAACTAATACAACTTTTCTGACACATGAATGGATTGAATTTGTTTTCTTCAACCTCATTAAACCAAATTCCTCAGCCTTCCACAAATTATCGCAGATTAATATATTAAACAGAGAAAAGTAGTTTCACCATGTCCTACTGGGAAGAGTGAGAGCGAGTTAAGCTCTGTTATATACACCTGCACTTGAACTTCCATTGATTTTGTTTATTATTTGCTGAATATTTAGTGGGTCAGTGAAAGCAGTTCATAGAAAAAAGTAAATTCGCCTTAAAGGGAGAGCTCTGTTCTTTCCATTTGTCCTGAGTATTATCTGTTCTGAGTATTATCAAAAAAAAAACTAAAGGTTTTCGAGCTTTTTGCCCCAAATGGCGCAAAGTTATTATCTTTGCGTCAGGAAGTGAAAAGATTTGATCTAATCAAGTAAGCTGCTAGTGGTGATGATCGGACTCTCGCACCTTTGTGCTCATTGGGAGTGCTGGCAGCATTAAGCAGTAGTGCACTTTTGCAACCATCGGGCACAGAGTGATAGGGAAAGATGTTATTTCCTGCCTGGAGTGTACGGTGGCAGACATGAAGAATTGGGCATTTTGTATCACTTCCTGTGTTCACTATGCAGCAGCTGAGTTGCGTGAAGGTCTTTTGTAAACACTGACCAAGCTTGAGGCAGATTTCATTAACTTCCTCTGACGAGTTTGCGATGACCCCTTTAAATAGCAAGCGTAAACTTAAATTTCCCAGTAAATACATGACTTCCTGTTAGGCTAAGGTCATGGCACCTAGACACGTTTTAGTCTTGGGATGTTACATATACTGACCAAGTTTGGTTTATGAAGGAGAAACATAGTGTGTGGACTACTTTGAAGTTTTGTGGGGAGCACCATTGAGCTAGTTTTTCACACCTATGCAGAAGAACCATCAAATTTGTAATTTTTTCAATATTAATGATGCATTTGCGAAGAGCTATAGGTTTTTGAGCATGTCTAGCCCCTCAGAAATGCAATTAATTATACAGGGGAAAAAAACAGAGACAAATGCTGTCGGTGAACAACAGCAGGATATAGTCTTGGAACGATAGCATTCTTCTTACTGGAAAAATTCATTGTTTTGCCAAGTGGTGCCGCTACAGGAAAAGGGCAAGGTTATCAATGAGGGACCTACTATGGACCTTGTGTATGTTTTCTGCAAATTTAACCCAATTACCATTTCTTCCTTATAGCAGTTTTGAAAAAGAAATTTTGACTCAAGGTGGTCATGCAGGAATGGTCATAGTGGTACTAGGGCAATAGGTTTGCTTTTGTTTTGTACCAGGACCTTCACAGGAATGTTGACTTGATTCCAATCAAAACATATTACCACAATGTATTAAGAAATGTAGTTTCACCTAATGTTAGCATCACAGAAAAAATAATTGTGCTACCAAAATCAACAGATTCCTTCCCAATGCTCCAGGAATTTTTACAGCAGATTTGACTGGATTCCAATTAAAACTGTTTCAGTTATTGCATTTTAATGTTTGGCCTGGTGGTGGTACAAGGAAGGCCCTTGGGTCACCAACATCACCTCTATACACCAGGAAAAATTACAGAAGGTTTAGCATGACTCCCATGAAAATGGTTGTGATTTCAATTCATCAAAGTTTATTTTAATTAAAGGCTCAGCTTTTCACATTTTTACAATTTTACCAATGGGATAAAGTGATCGGCTGTGTTTCTTAGTGTGCTGGTTAGTTTGTGGAATTACAGAAAAACTAAAACTACCAGCCCCAATTTTCATGAAACTGTGTAAAAGCATGTAGCATGGACCAGGGAAGAACCTATTGAATTTTGGAGCAGAGTCGAATCACGAGGCAGATACACAAATAATTTTTCTCTCTTGTTTGCAAGAGGCACAATTTGGCTGCCAAAGCAGAAAATATGCAATATATCTTAAAATCCAGCACGCTGGTAAAGTTCAATAACGAAAAGGCGATGACTGTTCTTGCAGATTTGCGAATCATTGAAGAGTGAATTATTGGCCTTGGCTGAGGTTTGCGCTCTCCAAGCGCCTCTCTAGTTTCAGTGTGAGATTTTGATAATTCACCAAAAGGTGTTTTTTTTTTTTTTTTTTAATAAATTTGGCATCTCCAATCCCACCCGAATTTGGAATGCCCAATTGGGGAACTATGTACAAAGCTTGCTCGTATGCGACCCCTTGCTGCCAACTCAGGATAGTGAAGACAGTTCACGGCTCTCCTCCGAAGCACGTGCCTGTCAGCCACTGATTCTTATACACTCGCTGGTTGAATCTTCGCAAGTTCAGAGCGAGGGCGGAGGATACCCGGACATGAACCAAGCCGGAGTCTTCCTGACAAGCGCCCATCTGGCCAACAGGGGGCGCTGGAGCAACGAACAAAGCTGTTATCGAATACCCAAATCCGGCAGTCCCTTCCCAATTTGTAACCCTATAGCGCGGTTGCCAATTGTGCGCTACTCTGAAAAAGCTGCCGACCCCTGCCGGTGGGTACGCCGAGGTTCGAACCCGCGACGTGGTGATCACCTCTGCACTGCAGCGCAGTGCCTTAACCGTGTGAGCCACCCGGCAGCCTCTCTTTTTCTTTTTAACCCTGTTGACTCATCTTTACCTGGACTTCATTCAAAAATTGAAAAGCATTAAATTTAAGCAACTTGACAAAGAGCTGTTTTCGTGGCTCCATGTTAGGCCAAGTGTGTGAAGTATGAAACAATAATGCTTAACAAATAACCCTCTCTAAAAATAAATGAATGAAGTCAAAATGGGGTTACCAAGGTAAAAGGCCGAGGGTAACTGTATTCAGGTAAAACAAAAAGATGAAACGTCTATGAGTCAACAGGAAGAAGAATATTTCCATTGCTTGATTTTGTTGTTGCCTTTTTCTAAGTGTTTTGAAATTATGAGACCTTAGAATGACTGGCTTCTAGCTAACATTTTCAAAGTTTTGAGGAATTTGCTCACAAAGTATGGCCGCTCAGTGTACACTTAGGGAACTGAAACTTTGTAATTCTGGTCTGAACCCAATTTAACAAATGAATTGAATACCCATACTTAATCATCAGATAGAACTATTACCAATTATGAGCAATAGTTAACTCAATTTTGACCAAAATGTCAGTTAGAACCCTGTAATTCTAAGGTTACGATTATCCTTAGTAGCCACCATGTCAATGACATCAGACATACAAATGAAAGTTGTGCAAAATCATAAAGTAGTAAGGCTTTGCTGACCAATTCTTGTTTGGTCTCTGTGAAAGAGAGGCTAATGTGTCTAAAGACTCCACATAATGAGCTATCAAAAAAAAAAGCAGGTTGTGTTAAGTGAAATAACATGTACTGATATAAATTGTTGCTCCCCAAACAGGTATATATTGAAAACTGCTGCTCCTAAATGAAGACCTCATCTTGTGGTACTGCACTATACTGAGTGAGTGGCCCTCGACGGATGTTTTTTATCTGTCTGGGGAGCTAATTATCATGCGCTCTGTGATGCTGCTTTAAAATAAATGCATTGTCCTTGTTTTACCTCAATCAGGATACCCACCTCATCTCTCTTTGTTCTGTGCATTTTGGCTATTTGTTTAACTTACATTACTTGGCCAAAATTATGTGGGCAGTCGTGAGTCTGGGGCTGTTTTGTGGCTCAGGCTAGGCCTCTTTCTTTCAATGAAAAATATTGAGATTTCAGAAGACAATGACATTCCAAATATGCGTATTCCCTAATTTGGGCAAAGCCCCCTCCCCTTTCATGATAGTGCCACAATGCAGAGAAAAGGTCTGTATGTGGTTTGGGATACTGTGCTCTGAACATTTTAAACCCAAATGCCCAAACACTGAATGCAATAATGAGTGAGATACAGAGCGTTTTCCTGTTTGGCCTTGAAATCAAGGTGTAGGGTGAAATCCAAGGTTATTATCTGATGTGCAATATATAACTTCCTATCAGTCTCTAATACAAATTCAAGCCCTGATTGTGCCAGTAAGTGACACAGGGCCCATTTTGTTTGGGTTTGTGACATTAAAGACCACAGATTATTTAATTATTGAATCAAATATGATCCCACTTTGAACAGAATCATACGGTGTCAGGACTTCAGCACCTCTATTGCCTGTGCCAAATATGAAAAAATCTGGGTCATAATTGTGACCTGCAGTTTTATGACAAGAAACCATTATGGATTGAGGTGGAAGATATAGTGGAGACGACGGCTGCAGAACAAACTTAAATCCAAAGTACCCATCCACGACTGTCTAAAAGTAATGGTTTTTTAATGGGTGTTTGCTTGCAAGTTATTTCCCAGTTTGTGTTTTCATTCCCTGAAAATGAACACACCAACACAAAACCAAAGAAAGAATCTCTCTCACAATTCTCTGCAATAGCCTACAAAGCAGGCTTTCGAACCCCCATATTGGAATGCCCATCGAGTACATGCCAAAGGTAATGTAACTAAACCAGCAACAGGGAAGTCTTTTCAGGTCATGAATCCGTTTTGACTAAATGCCAATCAATAAAAATTTGTTTGCATGGAATTTCATCACCAGTCCAGGAATTGATCAAAAATAATCAACAATTCAATTGCTGTTTCTCTCGTGGTTTTGGTTGAATGGAAACAGTGAAGGCTTGCAGGGATATGTGTTTGTATTATAGTGCTGGCTTGCCTTCTACGTATGCATCCACAGATTACAACAAAAATGACAGGAAGAATTGCGATGACACAGAAGTCTATATTCATATTCATACAGACTGGCTTTTGCACTCAAATCATTAAGAGACAGATTTAGAACAACATTCAGTTTCGCACCATAGGAGACATAGGAATAATGCTATAAAATTCAGTTCAGTGAACAAATACTCAAATGTTAAGAGTTTCTTCTCATTAGTGTTCATTGTTCATGCAGCGAGGCCTGTGATTTTACGACAGCACAATGACTAAAAAGGCCTCAGGAAAGGACAGTTTCAGATTTCCATTTGTACTGAATGTCTGTTTATAGCACACTGCAAAGTAAAAAATAATTTAGATTAAGAAAGTAAATAATTTAAAAATGTATGACATTCTCAATAAATAATTCTACTATTTACAGCATTATATACTGGAAATTTAAATACCTAAATTCGTTAATATAGAAGCAGCAAACATTACAAGCATGAGGTACAGAAAATGAAAAAGAAAACTTTTTGCAGTGTTTACAGTAGATGGTTAACATATTCCCCTTCTTGCAACGTTCAGATTTTATCCAATATTAAATTCATTCCATGAGTTTTAGGAGATAAGAGGAGAATTAAGCTATTTAGAACAAAACAAAGCAATGAACTGCACCTTAACTGTCAGCGACAGAGGGCAAAGATCACAGTTTTGGCTTATTAATTTGCAGAAAAACACAAAAAAGGGAATCTCAAAAGAAGAAGGCTATAGAATAAAGTGTTGCATACATCCTCACCAGTAATACAGTGACTCATTTACAAGCAGCAAATAAATACATATGATATGCCAATACCAATATAATACATTAGATATCGTCAGGGTTAAATGTTGAACAAAACCAAATAAATGTGTTTGTGCCAATATGGCTAGCACTGACAGCTGAGTTTACTTCTAGACTTTGTAAAATGTTTTTTCTTTTTTTTGAGTGTCTCATTTATCTTTCAAATGGAACATACCAGCCTTATCTTCCCTTTGTTGCTCAATCCTTCACTCTATTCCCTGGTTTTGTATCGGTATGGTCCCTAATGCAGTCTTCGATATGCCTTGACATTTGCATTCCTCTAATTTGTATCCAACTCTTGGAAAACTGAATTTCAGAAGGCCAGTCAGTTTTATGCTGGCCACTGTAGCCACTGACTGTATAACATAGACTCTGAAGTGGACAACATGGAATTATTCATATTTCAGGAATGTACAAAATAAAAGTATGGATCTGCATAATTATTCATATGCCATTTCTTTTAAAATTGCGATCACTTTTCTGTTTCTAATTCCCAGCCTTATTAGTATAAGACGTAGTACCAGTCAATGAATTTGGGATTTGCTGTGGGTACAAATAATGTTTTTTGGAAAAGAAAATGAATAATGGAATAATATTTTACATTGTCATTAGATATACAGAACATACCATATAATCAGATAACCTGTAATAATAAGTCATAATAATGCACTAAAATGACCTGTTTGACCATAGCAGCATTTCCTAAATAAAGTTTGGTTTTTTCTGTCTTTTTTTTTTTTCTTATTTGTTAAATGGTTAAAAAAAGTGCAGTAACCAAGGTACAGAGCTAATACAAATACTGGTGATATATGAGTACAATTCCTTCCCAACCCAATGAAAAATACAAGGTATCCATCAGTACAAACATATGGCATATGTACAGTAAAATGATCAAAAAACTCCTACAATTACTTCAGTCTTTACATCTGAAAAGCCGCAGTGCAGCTAGATCATACTTTTGACTCAAAAGATCAGGGGAGATGAGTTAATTGCTCAAGTGACTGTTTTAAGAGATGATTTAAGTGCCAGTTTGGAGACCAGGGCTGGAGATCAGCCCCCACCCCCGCACTTCATTTTCCTTTTCTTTTTTAATATTCACCATATTTCTCAAACTGTCCTGAGCCAAGGAAGAGGTTTCACTCTAATTCTGTTGAGGTCAGTCATTCCATCTTGGCAAAAACATTCAAACACCCCTTTACTTTTTCAGGGCACGGATATCTTCACAGGAAAATCTCAATAAATTGAAGTAAAGGACAAACACATCTCATGGAAGTTTCCAGAATGCAACCTGGTGAAAATGCAGGGTTAGCAGGTAACTCCAGTAATGACACCAAGTAAAATGCCAAAAGAGGACCCCAATGAAATTGCTTCATTCACTGCCCACTGGCCCAAGAATACACCACAAAATATCCACATTAGCAAGCTGTAAGTACGGTATGGCAGCAATCACAAGGCCCGAACCAACTACTGCAGCAGCAGCAGTGTATGTCTGTGGAAGACAAAGCATAAAAAACAAGCTTTGGATGGAAAGGTTGTCAAAGCATTACACCGAAAGAGCCATCGAAGCCACAGAGTTACAATCTTTTTTGAAATGTGTCACCAGGAGCAAGGCTCATTTTACGTTAGACCGTCTATATTCAAGACATCTGCGTCTAGAAATACATTCTCAAGGTCCCACTGTGCTCTGCAGTGAACACGCGAGACTGGTTATGACAGGCTAAAGCAATAAAACCAGGCACCTGAAACATTAGCGACAACGGTAGCAATAATAACCCCACAAAGTAATACTGGTAAAAATAGAGGACTTCAATGCATTTATGTTGACTGTATGTGCATATATACCTTGATATGTAAATACATTTATACGCATGAATACACACTGTGCGTGTATGTACTATAAGCCTTTATGAATAATGTGATTCAAAACTGAACCAATGCCCAATATTCTAGTTGAGTCACTGACTGCAGGTAAACAGACAAAAAAAAAATGTGCATGTACTGAAAGAGCTCGTTTCTGCAGGGTGTGTCCCAGACTGGTGCTGGGGTTAGGAGTTCAATCACACCATATCACTCTACCCTCTTCCAGCCAAATAAAGAAATTTAACTAATCAAACCTCGGGATAATTAGATCTGACTACACTACGTAGATCAGAAGAAGCCTGTTCCAGCTGTAGAAGTCATACATGGAAAGTACTTGTGTAATGCCCCTCCCCTCTGGCTACCTGCCTGCACCTAATTAATCAATTATCTGTTGTCCACTGCCTTAATTATGCCCACCTGTTTCCCTTTTAGTTTATTAGATTACCTCCTCAAGTATTTATAGCGTAGTTTCCCTCCATTAGGGCAGGTAGCCTTAGTCTGGTTTCCCCTTTGTGTTTGGTGCACTCCCCTTCATGGTCTCCTGCAGTTTGTATTAGTTTTGTATTCCCTGCACTTATTATTTAATAAACGCCACATCTCTGCAACTGGGTCCTCCCCCCTGCCCTGGCATCCTTTTCAACATCTTTGGCTGCCAGGATGTGACAACTTGTTGCATGGGGTTACATCCTCTGAGATTTGAGCTCTCATATGGAAGAACAAATATAAGGTTTTGGGTGTTCTAAAGCTTCTAAATAGATTAATTCTAATAGTCAGTACTCAAATACACATTTCAAGCCCTGTCATACCGTACAACAATTTCACGGGACTTTCCTGACCGAGCTCATACGCTTGCTCATTATTCAGCACATAATTAGTTGGTGGTAGATATGCAGAAAGGTTTGATTTGCAGAGGCGCCTTGGGCAGCTCAGCCCCGATCTCCACTAGGGGATATGCAATAGGACGGCAGATAGACCTGTAGGTGTACAGGTGTGCTGTAGATGTTTAGATGTAGACGTGTACATGTAATTCAGCTGCTGTGTAGATGTACTGTAGATAACCAGTAGTAAATGTGTAAATGTACTGTAGATACTCTGCTATAGATGTGCAAATGAACTGCATATGCATGCATTTACTTAAACATGCAGTTTTAGAGATGTAAATGTACTGTGGATGGGCAATTGTGGATGTGTAAATATACTGCAGATGTGCATATGTACTGTAAATGCATAGTTGTAGATGAATGACAACTATGGACATGAAAATAGAGGAGGCACAAAAAATCCCTTTTAAAAAATGATTAGTTGTCACTTGTTTTCAATTATTTTCCTTAATTAATGAATGCTTAAACTCCAAAAACCTTCAACTGTTCTCAGGTAAGATGACAAATAGAACTTAATACATGCAAGGAATATTGGGCGTAATATACACTGCTTGGCCAAAAATTTTTTTTTAAAAAGCCACCGTTTGTGTTCAAAAAAGCAAATACTTCAGAGACCATGAGCAAATCATTACTGTGGTGATAAACGTGTCAGGGAACAACAATTTTTAACCGCAACTGATGCGAAGTGTAGCTCCCCGTTTCTGAAACAAGGATATCCGAAGACATATCCCATGGTCGTGGAAAAGATGTCACTCTGTTTCAAGAGGGGAAAATTATTGGCCTGCATCAAGCGAGGAAAACAACTGAGGATATTGCTAAAATCACCTGAATAAGGCGATGCTTGAACGATAGTAACTGTCAACTTTGCAGAAGAAATAGGTTTGAAAAATTCATGAATGACTGTGATCAAAGATCACTAAAACGCTTGGTAAAGTCTCGTTGTAAAAATAATCAACAGTAGAATGCAAGGCTATATTTAATTGTGAAAGTAAGAGCATTTCCACGTGCACAAAGCAACATGGACTTGCAGGATTGAGATTGAACAGCTGGGTGAATGCACAAGAGTCACCCATAAGTGAAGCTACTTGGGCCTTCAAATTTGCAAGGAAGCATAAAGATTGGACTGTGGGGCAATGTAAAAAGGTCATGAGGTCTGCTGAGTCCAGATCTATCCTATTCCAGAGTATTGGGTCCGTCAGGTTAAGAAAGAGAGCCCATTAACTGATGAACCTGTCATGCATAGTGCCAACCGTTGAGGTCTCTGGAGGAAGTGTTGTGATCTAGGATTGCTTGAATTAGTCAGGTCTGGGCTCAGCAACTCTTTGAAGTAAAAAAAAGATGTAACCCACCCACGTGAATATACTGAATGACCAGCTTTTCCCATCAGCACATTCTTTAATCCCTCATGGCACAGGCATTTTCCAGGATGACAACGTCAAGATTAATCGGGCTTAAATTGGAAATGAGTGGTTGAGCGAGCATAAGGAATCATTTTCAGGCATTAATTGGCCATCACAGTGGCCTGACTTGACCAGTTGAAAGTCTTTGGGATGTGCTGGAGGACTCTTTACAGTGTGGTTTGACTCATTGATCGTCAATACAAAATCTTGGCCAAAATTAATGCAAAAGCAGCAGTGACTGACATGCACGTTTCAGAGGAAAAGCATCTCCTGAGACAGCAACATGGGTCACATAAAAGCATGTTTGTACATAGTTTGCTGATTGGAAATTCGTGATTCAGGAGGGATTGAGGATTCTAAATTAAGAGGAGGTTACTTAGCCTGCATTGCATGGTAGACTGTGCCACAAGCTAAAATGGAAAATTGTGGAGTTCTTTTTTTCAGAAAGTGAGCTTAGCGAATAATATATCTAAATTTTCTGAATTGCATTTTTTAAATCTGAAGATTTAATTCAGAAAAAAAAGCATATACCGACTAATGGATTATTCTAATCATTGGAAACTTGTTAATTAAGTTTTGGAACAGGACAAGACCTACTGTATGATCAGTTCAAAAGGATTTTTTGTGCGTTCTCTATTTTCACTTGAGAGGCTGCCGCTGGCGTAGATGTACTGCAGATGTGCAGGCATCAATGATCAGGTGCACAGTAGTACTGCAGAGGTGCAGTTGTAGAAATAAAGGGGCACAGGGGATGTACTGGAATGCCATGTTGACACTGAGCAGTAGGGTAAACTGGGCTCTGTCTGACTAACCTTTATAGGTGAAGTGTATAGCAGGTGTGGTCCTAAAGCTGTCTGAATGATGGGCAGCATGGAGGCAATGAGCAGCACAGAGGCTATAAGCAGCAGTAGCAGTAGGGAAATGATGACGCCACTGGCCATTCTTCACAAACCTCAGGAATCAGCCTCCTTTAAAACCTCCTTTTCTGTTTTTCAACTTTTTTTCCCCTCAAAATTTTTTTTCTCTGTATTTCTGTGTCTCCTGAACTGATCACCCCACCCTCTACATCCCATTCAGTTGCCATCAATTTATGCATCCCAGTCTCTCATCTTCAGGGCAAATCCCACTCTATTCCCACCACAAAAGGTCAAAGGGTACGAGAAGCAAAAATGTTCTGCAGTCATCAGAAGTTAGAGGTCAAAGTTCAGAAGTCAAAGTCTTAGATCTGTAGTAAAAGTCCTGGCTCTGTTGTAACCCCTTTTTTTGTTCTCTAAAGAAATGCACTAGAAAGGGAAAAAACAAATGCCTTCTTCATTTGGTCAAAATGTCTGTATTTTTCATGTTTCTCCGGTCCTTAACAAAAACAAAGGGGGCACACAGTCCAGCCAGGAAAACTGAACCACAGAACTATCAGCAAATAAGACAACGGAATGCAATCCAGGATCCGCTCCATTTGTGTGAAGTCCTTTGAAAGAGTTGAGCTTCAACTTGCAACTTTCTGTTTCTCCTTTAATTTGCCTGACCATGTTATTTCATTCTTGCATTAAAAAAAAATCCCATTTCTTTCAGTTGAGCTCCGTTCCCATTGCAGTCTTCCTCACTGCCGAATTAGGGGGAGGTGTGGCGGCGGGGGAGCATGAGGTCAGACAATAAGCAGCATAATTGGAGAGGAGTGCGTTAGTCTCCTGCTCGTCTCCTTCATGAAATGGTAGATGCAGGTAGATGAGCTCAGCGATGCAATGAAAGGGAGGTCAGCGTGGGGTTGGGGCTCAGCCCAGCGATTGAGGTTGGTTGCCTTTGCTGTTTTCTTGGGCCTTGGGGTCCAGGCAGGCACAGTCTCTTCTGATGTCACATGACATGGGAAAGGGAACCACCTAAGAGAGACACACATGAAAAAACAAATATTTACCCCACTATTTTTTGGATCCACTGTGCCCTCCTAATAAAATTGTCATTATTTTGAACACTAAAGGTTATTACTTAGCAACTCCAATGAAACAAATGGAACAACAGTTTTTGGTATTATTACCATATCATTAATTTCTCAAAAAATACAATAAATTGGGCAGTGAATGCCAATCTTGAATCACTTATTCATTTTGCCAAGAGAAATGCCACCGTGAGCATACTGTTTTTACATAGGAGGCACTCTTATAGTAACCTTTTTTGGGAAAATGAATAATTATTTCACAGCACATGTGTAGCTGCAACTTACTTTTCAGAATCTCCTTTCCATTTAGATTTCAGTTGGCAGCGCATGCTAATTTTTGCATGTGGCCATTTATGGAAAGAAAGGAAATTTTATGGAAGGAAAATTTTGACACTATAGCGTCCAAAGCCTAATAATGCCTCCTGGCATATAGCTTGGTCAATGCATTGTTTGTTGAGATTGGTGTGGGAGAACTTGATTACCGTGGTTAGTGGTTCCCAACTGCACCACCATCAAACAACAGTGGAATTAACTCCTTTACGTGCATGCCAAATCAAGCCTATCCTTGCATTGGCAAACAATCGAGCTATGCACGGCAAATTTTCCTTGACGAATAAATTCCCGGGTAGATGCTTTGGCCAGATATGCCAGGCAGATCAAATTTGGTTGGGGAGATTTGAATAATTCCACTTTAATGGCACTGCATAAGACATAAGAACTCTAACTTTTGAACAGTTCTAGGGGACCATCACCTCATGAATAGTCAATATACATTTATGAACTCCTAGATAGATTTCAATTATCACGTCATTAAGATGCCTGCATCTAATGTCACTGCTTATCCGCGGGAAGGAGTTACCTAGACAGCTGACTTTCAGCAAGGCCCCAACAAGCAAATCCACACAGCATTTAAATCCAAGAAAAGCCTGCTCAGAGGTGTGGATGCCACAACTGGAGCCAAGGGGGGACAAACTTTGAAATAATGCGGAAGACTTTGGAAGGTGATGCTGGCTGAGTAGGTGTCTGCTTACTAATGGCAATGCGGTGTAAGTCAACCACATGCTCAACCACGACTACGCCATCCTCATGGGGATGACAGCAGCTGATATTGCAGTATTCCAATTCCCCAGTGACTTATTTTTCAACAAGATAGAGCTGACCGAAGGAGCAGCAAGTGTCCATTAGTGCAGATTTCACCTGCTTTAGATCCTCTCATTTCAATGTGAGCAAGCAACACAACCTCCATTTGAGGCAGGATTGAGCCAAGAGGAGTCCACTATATATCTTCAGACTCCATCCAACACATTTCTATACTCTCAGTGAGGCCTATTCATCATGAAACCTTGCCTCTGCCATACAGCAATCAAAACCTAGGCTTCAGGCATGGAGAGGTATGGATTGGGTGGCTATGCGCTGCCTTAGGTTGTAATCCCAGGATAAGGGCAAGCTTCGTAACATTCAACAGGATCATTATGGAAGACAAAATATTCCATGGATGAGTCAAGAACAACATGCAGAATATAAATTTCTTAAAAGAATATATATACACAATATAATCCTGCAATCAGACTTCAGAATCTCTACCATATTTGTTCCATTTCCAAAGAGGCTAGCAGTGCTGACAAATAGTGTAAATATGCACTCAATACACGCACACATGCACACGCACGCACCGTTGTGCATCTTAAGAAAGCTGTAATACAGTCTGAAGCTACAATCTGGCTCAGCTCCCTAAGCAAGTAATTTTGTTTATAGGAGCCTGACATCTGCATTATCAAAGTATATCAAATCATGTGTCCCAGACAGACAACTGAGTGCAACAACCGTCCAAGAGGAGGAGTAGCTTCGATTAGAATGAGCATCTGTCAGGCGGCAGAGTCCTTGGCTTAGACGTATGTGACTTTGATCCGCTAACGTCAACGAAGACCTTGCTACACTTATTGAGAGTGAGAGATTTAACCTCGCCTTTACCCAGCTTTCAATCTGGCAACAGTCAAAACACTCATCTGCCGGCTTAGTCATTGAACTTGGCTCTGGTGGAGGGACGACCTGACCGGGTCAAACCAGGCCAGACGCGAAAACATCTGTTCGCCATGGCCGCTCCACAAATATAGCAAAATAAATGAATAGCCTGGAGGTCAAATAAGGCACAAAAAAGCTTGGCTACGTCGGCTCTACAGCTTCACATGAAGATAGCATTACAAGAATGTACAGCATGATGTCTTGATAGAATGTAATTTCACAGTAACAAACCAGGAGAACAGTTTCAATGCTTACTTATTGAAACTCCAAGTTAGCCTTGTGCTGACTCTCTCCTCACCTCTGGCTGGCCTAGTAAAGAGGATTGACCTTTTGATTTTCATCTCCAAAAACATTACAGAAAGAGCAATGGGACAAATTGCTCAAAAGCCCTTAATCTCTGCGGCAGCTTTAGATTCCAATGGTATACCTCCTTGGCAAGATATGGGAAGTCATTTTGGTCTCGTATTAGGTATTCAAGCCTTAAGTCTCAATCTCAACCAGGTACAGTATTTGGTATGGCAATACTGGAATGAAATTTTAATTTAAAAAAATGAAATTGATGTTAGACAATTTCATTGAAACATGTTTCTTATAATCCAAGACAAAATGGTCAGCAGGGTTGAGGTAGATGATGCTATGAAAAAATGGAGGCCATTGAATGTGTCTGATTGGACATACTCTGACTTTACTTATGTGGACCTTTAATCCCAAAATGGTATTTCTTGGGATAGAAGTGGCAGAAGTGCTGGCAGAACCCTTCTGCCATGGGTTTGTACATCAAATAGTCAACACTGTTACCAAAGAAGATCATTCAATCAAAACTGGAGAGATACCTTCAGCAGACTTGCAGGTAATTGATGTAGGTTTTTTGCCATTGCCTCAAAAAGCCAATAAAATGTACATCTTAATCATTAAGCTGATGTTCCTATCCAGCAAGATGGGTTAGACAGATAGCTAAGATGGGTTAGACAGCCATATACTACATTGCCACTGCCACAAAGATTAATCAAACATAGCAGTTATTAGCAACGAGCGGTCCTAAATGATTATTACATTCTAAAGATGTATTTATTCATTTATTTATAGATTTCCACATTTATCAATGTATTTATTGTAACAGTCTCCGTAAATTTAAAGTAGGCCTAAGTTTAATGGAGAAAGGCCAGCAGAGTTTTTTTTGTAGGGTCCCTGTTTCCTCAGCCTCTTACTGGAAACCCTGTGCTTTGGACTCTGCCAAGAGGAGGGCATGGGCCCAAATGACCAAAAACAGCAAATGATTGCACAATACCTGTGGTATGCCTGTTTTTTAAAACCTATTTTGCTTTTCTTTCCCTTTTAACTATTTCCGAACACAGCAGCACTATGGAGGGTTATACCATTAAGTGCCAACATGCAGCCATTTTGTGGTAGAGCGCTAACCATGCAATGTGAGGTAAAGAATAAGAGTGTTTTGCCACATTAGCCAGGGATGAGTTACAAGAAAAATGTAAAATAGATAAACCTACGTGAAATAATCCACATATTATTCAGGTTTCTCAGCTTTCCCAATGAATAATGCGTGATTCATGGGATAACCCCACACAAAATTAATTCTCCGCTCTTCTTCCCACACTGACAGTGTTCGCAAGAAGTTTAAATCACTAACGCGGTCCAACTACTGGCTCTGGATCAGTCTTGTCTTTATTTCCATGCAGCTGAGAATGCCAAAAACAAGACTGCTTTAAGCAAATCTAAGACCTTTTATGGTTTCTTCATGCAACTGCCTTTCTGAGGGCCTTAAATTGATGACCTAAATGTAGCCAGTCATCAAATACAAGTGCTTAGCACATCACAGGCCAAAACTAGGCATGTCTAACTCCATTCTGGTAATTTAATGACACCAGGCGAAAAGCGCTTATGTGGCCTTATTGTTAAAAGGGTTGGTCTACAACCTGTTAATTAACCATGATTTTGGCCCACTCTTCTTTGTAGAAAATTTTAATTCAGCCACAAGAGAGTTTTCATGTATGGATTGCCTGTTTAAGGTCATGTAACAGAATCTCAATCAGATTGAAGTCAAAACTTTGACAAACCACTCCAAAACCTTCCTTTGCTTTTTTTTTTGGAGTCATTGTGAGGTGGACTTGCTTATGTGCCTGAGATCATTGTCTTGTGGCATAAGCCAGCTGTGCTTGAGCTTTAGGTTATGAAAGAATGGCTGGACATTCTCCTTCAGGATATTCTGGCAGAGAGCATAATCCATGGTTCCATCAGTTATGGTAAGCTGCCCAGGTCCTGAAGCAGCAGAGCAGCACCAGAATAAAGTACCACTACTGCTGTGATGGACAATTTGTGTGATGTTCGTATAACGGATATTTGCTTTTGCTTTATGCTTGATGTTCTGGGTCCCATGTATTTCAAAAAGATCCACTTTTGACTCATCAGACGACAAAATATTTTCCCTTATGTCGAAGGGATTGTCGAGATGTTTTTTGGCTAATGTGTAACAAGCCATTGTGTTGATTTTGGTCAGCAGTGGTTTTCGCCTTGCAGCTCTCCCATGGATGCCATTTTTGCAGTCACTTACTTATTGTGGAATCATGCACACAGAACTTAACTGAGGCAAGTGAGGCCTGCAGCTCATTAGCTGTTAGTCTGGGTTCTTTTGTGATTACTTGGATGAGTCTTTGATGCACACTTTGAGTAATTTTGGCAGGCCAGCCACTCCAGGGAGGGTTTTCCACTGATCCAAGTTTTCGGCATTGCAGGTAATGGCTCTCACTGTGGTATTCTGGAGTCCATGAGCCTTAGAAATGGATTTGTAACCTTTTCCACACTGATAGATGCCAATGGCTTTGCTTTTCATCTGTTCTTGATTTTTTTTTTTTTTTTTCGATCGCAGCATAATGTCGCCGGCCTGCTGATAAAACCTTGTATCCTCAAAATGATTAACCCTACAGGAGAGCATGAAAAATGTTTAATTTTGCATGTAAGAATGCAGTTGAGCTGTTGAGTTTTCTTCCAAGAATTTATTTTATATTTTGCAATGTTTATGTTATTATTGTGGACATACAAGCTTTTGTTTCTTATTAAATTTGGAGATACAAGGTTTTGTCAGCAAGCCGAGGATGTGCTATTTTTTGCCGGCTAAGAGAGCAATTACTTCTTCACAAAGGGCAAAGGAAGGATGGATAGCAATCTTCCTTCATTAAACGGCCATCATGTAAAAACTTTTTTAAAAATATGTTTAATTTGGATATCTTTGTCTTATAGGAGGTGGGATGTTAACTTGCCTAAAGCAAGAGTGATGCAGCAGCAGAGAGCAATGCACTGCAGTAGCAGGCAGAAGCATGTTGTACCACAATAGCAGGGTAAGGCAGCTGCTGATTTTGCCCATCTACAGGAGGGACAGATCAGTGTCTGATATACAAGGGAGTGTCTATGGGAATCTTGGGCACAAAGCTTGCACTGAGCCAGCTGTTTTCATTGACACCCCCTAATTCACAGTTTGGCTCATTTGTGACAAAACTGCCGTTATTGTAGACCAAGAATCTACAAAACTAGGCTAAGGTATATAAATATGTCATTTGTGATGGACAAAATTGTGAATGACATTATCATCTCATGCATTAAATTTGCAAAGGCACAAAACTAGAGCCCTGAGTGTTATAGTCCACAAAGCTCAGTGCTGTCCCTGTAGTAAATGGCGGCATCAATTGTCAATTGCAGCCCCAGCCCCCCCCTCACAGAAACACACACATACACAGATATTGTTGAAACTAAAACCAAAATATTTATGAATTCTCCCTAATTTTAAGCTCACCAAGTTTGAAAACCTTTCCTCTATCTCTTTAGCACATATGCAATCCGACCCAGGCGCAGACTGGCCATCGTGAGCACCGGGACATTTCCCGGTGCTGAATAGCTGATAGCTCAATAGCTGAATTAAGAATAAGTTGACGGATCACACAGAATCCACGAATCAGGCAATCTCTGAAAATGAAACCATAACGGCACCCAGCGACACACAGAGCAGCTGAATGTTACCTGCTTTTTAGACCCGCCTGGAATAATGGAGCAAACAAAACAGAAATGTGGAGCAAAGCGGTAGAGGATGAGAAACACAAAGCACTGGCCACAGAAGCAGCAAAGGCTTTAAAAATTGCTGACATATTTGCCAGTAAGGGAACAGGTCAGTCAAAAACACTCACTAAAACAGACGCACACCCATAATTAGATTTCACTTAAAGAGGCAATCGATAACTTTTTAACTGGCAAGCTGGTAGCGCTATTATGGTTATTATATTGTGGTAGCTAGCCAGCGGATTCGGTCAGTCTAGCAACAGAAAGGTAATAACCATTGATATTTTGTGTCTGTCAAATGATACTCATATGAAGAAGTACATCTATCCAGTTGGGGTGATTAAATCGCTAGTCAGATGATGACGACCTGTCAGGCTAATGAAAGAACAAAGATGGCGACTGACTAGTGATGCAGTTACCGACCAGAATGAATATCAATGGATGGACAATATTATCGCCCTTTCTGTTATCAGTCTGATCGATTCTGTCAGCTACAGCTATATAATAACGCTACCAAGTTGCCAATTAAAAAGTTAACTGTTGCCTCTTTAATATGTTCCACTTAGTGGAAGCCAATTTAAAAAAACAATAAGTAACCGGTGTTGGGGAAGCTACTTTGAAAGCATGGCTTTCGAAGCTATCAATCACTTTACCCTGAAAGTAGTTTAAAGGGGACCTATTTTGCAATATTTCCAAGATTATATTTTGATCTTGGACTCCCCTAGAGTACTCCTGATCATTCAATGTCCAAAACAGGGTACGTATATAGCTCATACTGGCATCCTCAAAAAACCCCATTTGTAGTCCATTGTAGTCTTTGCCTGAAACGCCTCATTGGGGTGGCTCATCCGCTATTGCCCCCACTCCCTGTGTGCCCACTTTATTCTGACTTGCCAGCTCTGTGAATTGCGGAGTTGGGCGGGAGGAGGGTGCAGAACGCAGTTTTCCGGGTCCACCTCCCCAGAGTGAAACGTGAGACACGTCTGCCATCTGATAAGGAATCGGCAGGGAAATTCCGAAATCTAATGCTATACTTGAATATAGATCTAATGAAACAATGTTTTTTTTTTTTTATATCAAGGTAACATTGCGCCCCATGCATCTGGATGCGGACAACTGCACTAGTGGGAACATTTAAGTGTATAGTTGGTTCATTTTATTATCTGAAGCTTTCAGGCAACATTACCACCCCTAAAAATAGGCGACTATATGTACTGGTGAGAAATGAACTAGGAGGAAAAAATGACGTGTAGACGGTTATTGATTTTTCTAAACAGTTATGATTTGTTATCCGTGTAGCCGTTTACATGTGTAGATGCTGACACCCCTAGTACCAAGCATCCAAATGACAAACGAGTATAAAAAGTTTGCTTTAAATGAGGTTTATGTTCACACACACCTTCTGTTGAATTTCCCCTGATATTACTCTTGCATATTTACGACACAAACATTAGCAACAGTAACTTGGCTATGTTAGCCGCAGTGTTACAGCCACATTCAACAGGCCAGCAGTTGGGTAGGCTTATGCTGGCCATGTTTGCATCCACACGTTCTTATACGAATTAAGTAATATCGAATTAAAAATGCCTCACGGAGACGTTGAAATTAGACTTGATTTCAAGACTCAGAGTTTGCACGGTCCATCTCATCAGATTTTCTTTTGATCGGTAAAAGGCTTATGCGATAAATGCTGACGGAAACGTTATTCGCCGAATAAGATGCTACTGCATCTTGACGGTGTTTTGATGCCGTCGTTTCCTTCTGATAATGGTCTGCTATGCTGCTTAAGCTTAGCTGGCACCTAAGCACTACTACAACCTGTGCAATTATTGTCATTTGTTGGTAAACGCGATCCATTTTGGCTAACCAGCTTAATTAGTTGGCTAACAAACTACTTTTGTTCACTTGAAGGTTCTGCTATTCAGTGCGAAAATGAATGGAAACAGCTTAAAAGGTCAGAAATGTACTCAATACACCAGTTTGATCGCATAACAGCATGTGGTGTCATTACGCACTACTTTTTATTCGCTTTAATGCCGTTAGATGAAAATTTATTTTCACCATCTTTATTCGCATGAATATTTTTGGCGAACTTCATGTAATTTGATTGACAAGTGGATGGAAACATAGCTTGTGAGTCGTGCACAGTCGCGACCGATACAGGCTTTATCTTCAGATATTTTACACAGCCTGCGTTTGAGGCCAGTTGTTAGTGCTAACTATTGTTAGCGGTCCTGCTAGCCTCCCGTAACTCGTTAGCTTCATCTACATTATTTGCTGTTATATCGTTACTTACAGCTTGTGGCTCCGAGTGCTTGATCAATGCAACTGCTTGGGGATTGAGAAGCACCTGAAACGCTTATCCTGTGTCGAATTAGCCTTTATTGACAAACTGTCTTTGGTGAAATGCTGAGCACAAACAACTAATGTTCCCTTAGGCCGTGGCTGTTCGCTGCCAGCGAACAAAAAAGCTACCCACCGATTTCTGGAGGCATCGTCTTTTGGAAGAAAAATAGGTGCTTTTCTTTGCGTCCAAAACTAAATGGACGAGCAGCTTTGGGAGAGATACTGACAAAACTGCACCTCAAATGATCTGCGGTTCTTCTTTTGTATTTTTGAAAATGTAGATGCTACTAAGACATATTATGATCCGCGGTTGTTCATGTCTGCTAGAATAGTTTCAGTGTGGGCAGGTCCAGCGCCGTGATTGGCTTTGGCTAGGTCTGTACTAATTGGACGGCGCAATCTGATGTCAGGTTTTACCCAGATCTCGTGAAGATCTCGAGTGGAGCTGTTCAGAGAGGAAATCACGTTCATGAAATCACGTTCTTGGATTATGGCAAAACCCCTGTATCTAATGTTGAGAAACTTTTCAGAGGTTGAGTATGGACATCCATCATGATAAAATTACCTATATGTATATGAAGGATCAGGATAATAGGTCCCCATAAATGGCAGAAAAGCTATCCTAGGAAGAAATCTAGTTTGGTCGACGAAAGCAACTTAGAAAAAGTAAAACGATTTACTGATGACACAATTCATCAAACTGACAATGTTGACAGTTGACAATGACAGCTGCTTTTGAGCTTGTTATCAGTAAAAAAGCCGAAAAACGAATGCAACACATTGCACTGGACTACAGATGCTGAGTTTTCATTATATATTTATAATATAATATCTTTGTGTAACTACAGCATGCTTTTTATAATCTGGATAACTTTCCTCCCAAAAGAAGATAGTGGCCAAATTTATAACTTGTCTGCTTCCCATTACATCAACAAATAGGGTTAGCCTATAGGATTAGCGGTCTGGTAGTTTATGCAAACAGGGTGGCAGTGGCCTGGGATGGAGTCAAAACTCTCGGCCTGAATTACTGTCTCAGTCCGCCACTGGTCCTATGCCATTGTTCAGAGTCGTTGCTTTACATGATCACGGTTGTAAGGCACTATAACTCAGGCCATACCCATAAGCCGCAACATAAGGCATAGAATCTTATATTAGCAACTAGAATGTGCATAACTGAAGATTCGAATGCTGATGCATCATTAATCACTACAAGTAATGGAAAGCAATAAAGTTCTTGAACACTAACTCAGGAAAAAAACATTGTGGAAACCCTGCTGTTTCAAGGGTTAAACACAAATAATGTCTGGGTCACAGCAAACGTGATGGGCCTCTTATGACCTAGGCACAGATGAAACGTGACCTTTGACCCCTCTGGCCACAACTAATGTCTGAACTAGCTCAGACGATAGACCTTCAGCGAAGCAGAACAAGCTTTTCAGCACCTATTAGCACCAAAACGGCAATTAAAGCGCTACCACGCAATATGGGTTAAGTTCTGACCCTGCTGCTCGCTGAACCGCGAAACGTCTCCATGCCTGGCATTCAAGCAAGATGACCCATTTAAACAGAGGACTAAATCACCCCATCAGTGAATGCCTCAGTGGGTTTACCGGACAGTAGGTTCTATTCCATCTTTCCATTCTTTAGAAGAGGAGTTCACTATTGACAAGCCAATCTCAAATTTTCATGAATTATACAAAATAAATCATCAATACTCCAGAAAATTTGAAGATTGATGGCAGGACCCACAAAAAATGAGGTCATTGCAAGAACTGTACGGGGCGTGTGAGAGATGATCCTTCATAGCAAAGCAAGATCTTAAAATGTGCACCCACAAAAGCAGCCTCAGTCAGTCATCAGAAGCCTACAACCCCAATTCCGAATTAGTTGGGACGAAGCGTAAATTGTGAATAAAATCAAAATGCAATGACTTTCAGATCACATGAGCCAAGATGTTATTTGCAATAGAACATAGATAACATTTCAAATGTTGAAACTGAGACATTACATTTTCATCCACTAAATGAGCTCGTCTAGGTGTTCTCACCTTCTTGGTCTTGACAGTAGATTGGCAGCAGTCTCCTCCATCATAATCACAGAATGCTCGATTGTTGACCGCATCACAGTAATTGTCACCCATGAAAGGCTGTTGAGGGGATACAAACTCAATACAAATCATAATAATAATGATTTCAGGATTCGTATGAACAAGCAATATACCGACGTGCATTTTAGAGTTATCTGGGTGTTATATAATATGATAGTTTTAAACTTGCAACTTGCATCTCAGAAATACTGTTCTACTTTCGACAAAATGTGTGTCTGTAATTCAGCATGGAGGTACATAGGTAGGAAAATATCAGTGTTGTTTTTAATACAGTGTATTTTGACTCAACAGAGGGTGGAACATTGCATTTTCATTGAGTTTGATTAAGTCCTCCTGAGGTCCAGAGTCAACTCTGCACTGAGAATTTGCAAATCATTGTTCACAGTTGTTTTTAAGCATCTGGATAGTGACAAAAACTAATGACTCTTGCTACTCTTGTACAGTAATTGTGAATGCAATGATACATACAATGATCTATATCTAGTATACATAAGATAATTTTTAGACTGAGTGTGGGGGCATTTGAGTGCTCTGGTCAGATTCAGTCGCTCATATAGACCTGCACCGCGTGGAAGTGCATTTGCAAAAGCTTGACACTATTAGGGAGTCAGCTTTGTCTGCTGTATCGCTAACTGAAGAGGCCTCTTTGGCGGTAAATTTGGTGGATAATTCACTTCATGAGAGCCTCCCAAGGGAATTCTAATGCATTTTAGGTCACAGCAGGAACACATTCAGTAGCAAAGTGTGATTATTTCACCAGTTAAGGTGGAAAAGTGCACAGAAGGCCAACTAGACCAATGCCTCATTAAACACTCAATCAGCAACATAGGTGGGTTGAGGGTTTCTGTTTCTAGTTCTATACTGGAGTTACTTTAATTGTATATCCCTGAATCCAGACAGCTAAGTGTAAACTGAATGACAGTGGCATGATGAAGTTATGAGTTATGAAATTCACAATTGGAAGATTCCAGAGGCAGGCTTACCTCGCAGCCTTTGATACAATGGAGTTCTTCAGGGGGTGGGTACCACTTCAGTCCCATCGTGCAAACAATGCTCTACAGACACAAGCAACCACAATACCATCACACATGGCACTGATTCATCACCTTCCTCATCATCATCATCATTCTGCATTCCAAATGGAATCACAGAATTCCTAATGCCATCATGGCTGTTATTGATTAATATTGTAAAGAATAATCTCCTGACTCCTGACAATGGGGAATCTTAAGCAGTTCCATGTGAGGCACGGCTGCAGGGAGCGTCTCCCAAAGTCAGTGATGCGATGGATTCTTTCAGTCAAGAAGAGGGGAAAAAACCCACTATCTTCCATCTTCCTCTGCCAATCAACTATTATCTTCACTCACCAAATGTAAAAGAATAAAAATTAATTCATGCCATTGCCTCAGTGCCTTGAAAAAGTATTCAAGCAACATGAAAGTTGTTTAGTTTGTCTGTCTGGATCACAAAGGGTACTTTCACATATTTTTACAATCAGTAGAAGTTTTTTTTGTTTTTTTTAAAGTACACATATTACATAACATTTTAAAAAGCCAATATTTGCAAAGTCTTGCCAGGTATTTTAAAGAAAATCAACAACTGATCTATGCTCTTTGCATAAGCAAGTGGCTTCCGCACGCAAAAAAGATCCAAAATTGGGTAGCGGAACCTTTTGATTGCAGCAACAGCAATAATTCATTTGGGGTATGAAAGCATCTGCCAGGTTTTGAATCACGGTTTTGGACATCAGATGATACGCAATCCATCATTCTACACTTACAATGGCACTCAAAAGGTAATGAGAGCAAAGTTAACAGTGATTGATTAAAACAAATGTATTAATTCCAGTCAGAACCCTGAAAGTGAAGTCATAAAATGAAAGCATGAGCGGCCTAATCTGACTGAAGCTTTCATGTTTACACAAAATGTTGTATTTTCCAGTGAACTGAGAAAGTAGTGGGACAAATTTGAACAGTACGGGTGGTTATCCATAAACGCTGGCAGGACATGTTAGATAATCACAGGATGTGTCACATTCCAGTCCACAATATTCAATCATGTAGACAAAAGTTATTTATTGAGAAAAGACTGTGGAAACTGACACTGAGTGTAGCAATAGCCCTGCATCACAAGGCATGTTGGGGTGGGGGGCTTTGAAGGTATCATTTTCACATCTTTGTGAGCTTTTGCAGGAAGGGGGCCTGATTGGATGGGAATGGGTCAGTATTCAGAGCGTAGAAATTTCAAAGAGTGGAGTTGGGTTTTTGACTGACGAACACACACAATTTTGCACACATGCACGAACAAAAACGCACGCACACACACACACGCACAAACACACACACACACACACATTGATTCACATAATTTATTCGACCCTGACATATTTTTCATTTTGGTGCAGCTCAGCTCCACCACTTTCAGTATGAAGGGATACAATGAGAATGAGTTTGCAATGTAATGCAATGTCTGCTTTAGTTTGATGGTGTTTTCAACCATATCGGATGAACAATTTAGAAATGACAGCACCTTTTGTCCATAGTCCCCCCCCCATTTCTGGTTGCATTAAGGAAATGACAGCTTGAGGTCTGTGATGCATAGACATCACTAGATGCTTGGTATCTTCCTTGTTAAAGGCTTTTTTTAACCTATGTTCTACTGACTGAAGTGGCCAATAGAACCAAAATAACAGAAAAGATGCCACTGTCCAATCAAATATGGTGCTCACTGTTCATATGCAGAAGGTGCACAGACTGCTTATTATCAATTCCAATATTTCAGTTATTCTACCACGTACTTTGAGCAGTTTGGTCTTGATCATGCAAACTTCTTGTCCTTAATGTAAATTTATCTGAGGCATTATTTTTTATAATAAATAATAGTTTAAAAAGAAGCACATACAGCAATATAAATGACACGTACACATGCACGCACAAACAGACATAGAAAGCAGTCCCATTGCTTGTTATTGCCTAAAAAAACTTGTGTAAGCCAACTTAATTGCATTGCGTGGACAGTCATGACAAAAAAGAAAGTAAAAATTTTGCAAAGTTATTTTTACTATGCTTTAAAGTGCTGTGATCACTAGATCATTATGTTTGCTTGCACAATGTTTTCGAGGTAAACGGTTTCCACAAAACAATTGACATTATCGTACACATTTAGGGTGTAGCTGCCAATTTAAAAACGACCGAAGTAACAGTGATTGATTTTTAACGTGTATCCACATAGAAGATTTGATCTGATTTGCAGGACCAGGTTCCTCAAATTGTAGGGTTTACAGAGGACACATCGTGTCTTTCTTAATGTGCTAATATCTATGACCAATGCGGTACTGTTCGCACTGAAAATCTCAGGGGAACTCACAGAGCAAATCAAGGCAGCATTACAAGTTGGCTGGAACAGTTGTAAGTGAAGTGCAATCTATTATGCGAGTTGAGTTGTCAGACAAATTCAGGATCAAAGACGACATCATCCGTAAAGATTGCATTATCTGAGACCACAGAGCATCAGCACTGACGCAATAACCACGCAGACAAAACACCGAGGCACAAGACTAGTGACAGAGATGGGCGTTGGGGGGGTGGGGGTGGGGGGTGGGGGGATGGAGGGATGGGGCAGGCAGTAAGAAAAAGGAATCTTAACATGACTTCCCATGCTGACAGCGTTTCTGGCTGGCTTTAAATTTAGGTGTGTATGAGCAAGGCGTGGCCTGCCCTCCCATCCCTCAGTGCCACATGGCCACCGTGCCATTTTACTTTGATAAACTAAGGTCTGACAAGTCAACAGGAGCGTCAACAATGTCAGCATGGACGATTCTACGGGACCCCACTGAACGCTCTGTCACTGTCCACCCTACCCTGCCACACACAGCCCCTTCCCCATTCCGCCCCTATCGATTTTGTCTCGCTTCTCCTCCCTGCCCTTCGTCTGTTGTAACCTTCGAAAATAAATCGTCATCGAGGGTGTTAGTTTTCATATTTATCTGCTCATTTCCAAAAAACAGCAAATGGACAGCTGAATCAGCGTGGCTCCAAGAAGAAGGGCTTTGCATTCACCGCAAGCAAGCGGTTCCAAAGATGTTTAGGCTGATAAAAACAACCTGTGTGTAAAAAAAAAAAAAAATCCAGGGAAAGTGCTCAGTTGCACAGCTGGACTGGAATGACAGGCATATTTTAGTCAAGTATGGGCGCATGCCTATCATTCATTTTCACCCCCTTCTTCCTTTCTACGCCCATTTTTCGAGCCCCTGCCTCATGAAGGAGACAAGCATAACAAGCAAGAAAAGAATGCGACGACAAGGAAGCAGAGAAAAAGTGACAGAGGCAGGTCGAATGTCCTTGTTCCTTAAAGCGCTACTGTAAAGTCACTTCAGTCAAAGGGAAGATAAAAGTGCGGGGAGGCAAAACCACAAGTCGACCATTTATAGGTGAAGTGTGCCCAAAAAATACTTCACAAATGACAGCTTTAACTTTCATTGCTCCACATATTATTGCAAACCCCTTGTTTCCTGTGAAAGGGCACTTCAAGAAAGATGGCGAACCACAGTTGACTTCCAGTACAAGCAAAGAACAAATGAGATGAGTAGGGTACAATAATTGGCTGTAATGAGTTCACAAAGTACAACCATAGCAGTCTTGTGCTTTGGCCAACTGAGGCCTTTTACTACAAAAGACTTTGTCAGGTTCTTTTAAGCTTCTTGACTGATTTCGATTGCAAAATTCATTTGAAGCAAACGACTTTTCAAGATGCCTGCGAGATAAGTTTCAAACAGGCAACTCAGAACAGATTAGAGAACTGGTCTCAAATGATCAACCAGCTGCCAAAAAACAGATCATCACATCATTGATGAAACACTTATTTTCAACATGTCCATTCAAATCTAAGGTCTATTTTGACTTGTTGGCTGGATATTTGTGAAGGAAATATTGCGTTTCGCTTAACATGAAAACAGCTTGGTTCCCTAAGAGCCATGGTTCAAATGAGTTCAGGGATTATGGTAATTGTACTAGCCTTTAAAAAAGCAGTAATCTTTATGGCTGACACATGCCTCCAGTTCTCCCTCTAGCCTCACTTCACAGTTTCCAGTATTTTCCCTTACAAAAAAGGGAACAACTTCCTCTCCGTATAATTGTGGCTTGTGTGGTCTCACTCTTCCTGTGCAATAATAAAGTTATGCATTAGTGCTACCAAGCTGGCCTGGCTTGTTCCGCTAAAACAGCAGGTTTTGCAGAGTATAATTGCTTTACTATTCTGTACTGAATGCGGTAATTGTCCAACAGTCTTAGCGTTCATCTAGACATTGACACTTAAAGAGAGTACACTTCACACGTATACAGACAAGCCCTCTACACAAGAGTTCAGGGTTGTGTCAAAACCTGCCTGGACGTACCTTGACCTTCTCTGGGTTCACCCAGTGCTGTTGCTTTAAGAGCTCGGCTGTCATGTTGCTGGGAAGAATGACCACATTGTTGATCCTCTCCTTACAGGTCAGTTCACATTCTTCACCTACACAAATACAGGGGTCACATGGTCTAATCTAAGCCAATCAACGCCATTCAGTTGTTCTCTACAAAGTAGAAGTTTTTTTCGTCAAGAAAAGAAACTTTCTCCTTAGAACAAGCATATTGTTTGTCACATTTAGAGCAGAAAATTCTGAATTAAAAGCACTTCAAAGTTACTAACAAAAGGCTGCGCTTAGCATGCAAAGAAAATATAATTCCAGAAGATTAAAGTAAGAAAACACCCCCTCTCCACTGGAAGTAAGTATATACCCTTTGCCTCAACAGTGCATTTAGGAACTTTATCATCAATACAGACCAAGACCAAGAACATATATTCTCAAAGAAGCTTGCAAAGTCCGGTGGATACTGGAGGAACGGTATGTCATTCAGCCTCTGAAATTTTTATGGGTTTTGTTTTTGACCCCCAACAAAACCAAGGAATATACACTTGAAAAATCCTACTGTTTTGAACAGCGCTTTTAAATACTAAAAGTCTACAATTCCTCACACAGAATTAATTACCCTCAAGGGACGTTTTTCTTGCAGAGACGCACAGGACATATAGGATTGTTTCATTTTTATTCATCTTTTTATGGGTACATACCCATTGATCTGAAAAAAAAAAAAAAACCCAAAAAACAGCTACATAGTCAAATATGGCTGCCTCCATCAATAAGGCTTTACGAGCCCCTGAGCAGCTCCCATTTAAATCTGAGAAACTAGTAAATCGAAGCCGTCTCCTTGTCACCTCCTGAGTCTCTTTTTAATCGTTTTCCCTCACAATCCAGCTGTCCTTGACGGTTTCTCTTATGGTTTTCCTAATTAGTTCTCTAGTAACTGTCTGGTGCTTCGCCCCTCCCTCTGTGCTCCCGCTCCCACCTGTACCCTATCGTTAACTGTCGTCTCCTGCATTTAAGTTCCCAGTCCATGTCTTCTCTTCACTGGATTGGTTTCTTCCATCCTGGGTGTAAACTATTAAGTGTGAAAAGTTGCTATTTAATTGAGAATCAATTCCAAGTGTTTGCAGTCCTGGCGAGTGGCTTCTTGCAGTCTTTCCTACAACCCAGTTTGAAGGTGACCACTTGCCTCCATGCTCTGGTTCATTTGGCTTGCCATCTCAGTTACTGATTTTGGACCATCTCCTGACTATGATTCTTCCAATGTTTTTGGGTGAAATCTTCTTCGGCTAATAAAGAAGCCAGTTTCGCTTTGTCTGCGATCTAAGTCTGGCTCTTGTTCTGAAAACCCTGACACTCTTGTTTTTACATGATACAAACCGATCCCGTAGCCTTCCTTGCAGCTGAGTCGTACTCTGGGGTTCAGGTTTCGGGGGAGGGAGCACTGTCCCTTTATCTGAGGGCACAGCTGGAAGGACCCGGTCCACATCCCATCCTTTTTGCACCGTATTACATTGGTACTCGTGCCCTGAAACCACAAAATACGGGTTCTGAAATTAACATTTTGAGTAAAGGATCGAGTCTGGCAGTGCTCAAATGGGCAGGTATTACAAAGATGGTAACAGTAATCTTGACTTCATGGATAAGCGCCTGCCACTTAGGCCACACATTATCACAATAAAACCAGCTGAGATATAAAATACATGAAAGCAAATTAGAACCAAAGCCAATGTATTAGGGTGAGCGCGTTTCTATGTGTGTATGCTTGAGTAAGCAGAGAAATAGAGAGATAATTTGTCTATACATGCAAGTTAATTTCTGTGCATGAATTTGTAAACACGCATACGTGGGTGCAATTCTGTGTGTCTTAACTGTATTCCTGTGTCTGCGAGTGTATGCAGGCATACATGAGATTCCTATGGTCATCAGTACACAGACACTAGCTATGTTTCCATGGACGCACATAATCGGAGTAAAGGCCCAATCAGATTAAAAATGCTTCATGTAAACACGTCAATTGGAAGATTCTGATCCGATTCGGTCCATTCAGAAAGAAATTTCATTCCGAATGAGAAAGGTGGTTTATGCCGATTATCATTCTGAACAACGTCTTTGTACACAGCCATTTGGATCCTGTCTCCGTGGTTGGGGTAAAATTGTCTTCACTGCGCATGTGCGCTACAAAGAGCGAACGAGAACATGCAGACTACATGTCGTTTGTTTACAACAGAGGCGGAAGTACAGCTTTTTTGGCTGCGTCCGGAAAGTTGCTTTGGAAAGTTGCTAACCCCTAAAAAAATAATTATCAAAATAATTACGTGGCAGCCATGATAAGGGGATTCGAATAGTTTAAAGGTTAAGGAAAGGTGTCTCAGTGCTTCCTAATTCACCACCTTTGGCATAGGGTACACAGAACCATCCGATTCATAAAGGAATGAGATACAGATATGCCACAATTTTGCGCAGCAGCAATATTTAAAGCGGTGACCACTCATTCGGCCAATGGCGTAAAGAAACATATATGATGGGCAGGAGGCTCATGATCATGTTGCCTGGTGTAAGTGCATTCGGATTCTCTAATTAGCGTGGTTGTCTTCCTAAGTCATTAGAAATTCCCTTAAACACCTTTCCTTGCCCTTATGACGTTTTCCACAAAGGTTAAAGAAAACTAGTTAGGGGATTAGTGAATAGGCCGTAATTTTTGACTATTCAGACGCAGCCTTCGTCTTCTTCTAATATTTCCGGAAAATCAGACAGCTCCGCGCATGCCCAAATGATTCATTCTGATTAAACGCACGGTGATGTATACGCAAGTCATGATCGGATCATCTCATTTAGTGTCCATATGAATTTGGATTTGGAATTTCCGATCAACCGAGGTTAGGAACGGTTTGGAGAAATTTTGCGCATGTAAACATAGCTACTGTTTTGTTTAATTTGTTTTCAAGAGCAAATTCAAAGATGGAGCAAAAGAATACAAGAAAACACTGGAAAAAGGGTAAGAAAAAAGAAATTCAGGAAGAAATGAAAAAGAAAGGCATACCGTATTTGTAAACTGAATTGAGTGGAATAGAACGCTGACAGATATGTATTTAGAAAAGGAGACAGAGACCATTTGGGGTGGGAAGGGGCGGTAGAAGAAGGGTTGGGGGAAGAAGGTGCAGTTTTGGGGTGGGGGGGTGAGCCAGACCTGTCTACACGGAGCCTGAGGCTGCCCTGAAGAGAGCCCCGTGTCCTCACAATCGATCCAGCAGTCGCTATCAAACCTGAACCCATTGGTGCAGTGGTAGATCCCGTGGAAAATGGCGGGAGGGGGGTCGCAGGTCACAGGAAGGCACGACCCTTCCAACCACGTCCCGTCCTCTGTGCACTGCCTCTTAAACGCCCGTCTGAGGACCCCACATGAGGAAGGACAAGGGGACACAATGAGCGGCACAGGAGACAAAATGGTCCTATCAAAGCTCCAGCCCAGCCATGTGGAACTTTCATATCTATTTCAATACATTGCACCATCAAAAATATGTTGACAATCATTGGTCCAGGACGCCAAATTTTTTTGCACTAGAGTTCCGGACAAAAAATATTTCTCATTAACACACAACCGATCACAGCACTCTGCCAATTCTGCAGTCTTTACCTTCTTACTCTAACACCTGGCCATCATGAAAACAACAAGGTTCTTGTGGAATGGAGTAACGTATTAATGAGGCCAAGCGAGCGCTGATTGGTCATATGCTAATGAGAAATATTGTCTGTCCACAACTCTGGTGCAAAAAAAAAAATTGCATCCAGGACTGTCTTTTAGGTATCAGGCTAGTGCCCTTAGTTTCACAGAGGCAATATCGTGCCGCTATATCGATCAGTAGCAAGCAGTGGTGGCGGGTGGTCGCCACCAGGGGGAGCTTTCCTACCTCTTGGGCTTGCCGGCAACATGGTACCCAGGCTGACACTTGTACTTGCAGAGCGTGCCCACCTTCAGCCCCGTGCCATTACAGCGCTTGGTCTGGAGAGTTGCGTTGGGCACCGGCGGTGGGGGAGGGCACCGTAACTCGCACAGAGCTTCAGGAAAAGACCATAACCCATCCTCCATGCAGATCAGGGTGCTGTTGGAGCCTGACATAGGAAGGAGGGCGGGAAGCGGAAGGAAGGCGAAACACAGTGAGAAGGCGAGAAGAAGACGCACCTTATCACATATGGACCTTATTACCCCTCTCGAGAAAGGCGCGTTCATTAACGGCGCACACTGTTCTGCATGCTCAGTACTTGCTATGCTTTTAAACCACTAACAGATCTCTGCCCAGCTTCAAGAAGCTAATGACGCAAAAAACATCTGCTTTGCAGAGTGCCTTAAGGGAAATTACAAATCTGACACCTTTTAGAAGTCATCCATCAATAAGGCCGGCTGTTCACCACAGAAGCTCAGCTTAACCACAACACACAGCAGTCGACCAATGGAATGTAAAACTGGCAACCTTTTTATCGCAAGCCACGAAAACACTTTACATTTCTGTATGAGAAATTGTTGTTATTGTTGAGCTGACATCATTCTTCTTCTTCTTCTTCTTGGTACAACAATCCCATTTACAAAAAAGTTGGGATAGTATGTAAGATTTAAATTAAAACAAAATGCTATGATTTTCAAATTATTTAAACTCTATATTTCATTGAAAATAAAACAAAGACAACATATCAGATGTTGAAACAGAAATTCAATCGCTTTCTGAAAAATATTTTCTTAACTTGTATTTGATGCCAGCAACACACTTCAAAAAAGCTGGAACTGGGGCATGTTCACTACTGAGTTGAATCACCTCTTCTTTCAAAAACACTCAGTGTTTCGGAACTGAGGAGAGCAACTGCTGTACTTTTGAAAGCAAAATATTTCCATATTCTTTCTTGATGTAGGATTTCAGCTGCTCAGCACTTTGCCGCATAGTAAAAGCAGAGGGAAGAGCCATAGCCCAGAACTGTCGAGGGAGAGTCCAGCTAAGTGGCTAATGACTGGAGAAGGTAGGGGCATGTCCGCACTCAGGCCAGTGGCTGTCCCGGGGCAGAAGCCAGCTGGTGAATCCCCCACGCAGAAGCAAGACTGCTTGCCAGCAAACCGAAGGCTTTAGCAGGAATGCAATACCAAAACTATTTACATTTATTTAAAATTTAATTTTCCAAAACACACCGAAGAAGAGTTTAGCTCAATAGTAGAAGTCAAAAATTGACTGGAAGGTTTTGTAGTGTATAGACCTTGAAAATCAAGCAACCATGCTGACACCGCAAGGAACTTGCTTTGCTGTTAGAGCCACACAGTTTTGTAACACCTTACCAAGTGAAATAAGATACTGTGCCACCTACCACACTTTTACAATAAGAGGCCCATGGGCCTTCACGGTCATCTGAGTTGTATGAAAACTGGCGTTATTGATGTCAATGAACCAAATATACCCAAAAGTATCATTTTCCTACAAAAGTATATAAAGTATAGTAAATTTTACACCCTTCCCAGGGGCAAACATGGAGCCTGGGGGCCATGAAATTCACAATTTTGATAAAGCAGCTCAAGACTCTTCCTTCTATGAGGAGTACTGTTTTTCAGCCTATCTTGGTCTGGAGAAGAAGATTGTTGAAATTTGTGGCAATAGGACCCCATTTGGGCCTCACCCCTCAGCCCCTGGGGAAGAAACAGGGTAAAAAATGTCATCATATGAAACTGTCATCTAATGCTTATAATGGTCATCAAGTTAGAATGATTTCCAGTAGAAAATGAACAAAATATACCCAAAAGTATCATTTTCCTTTATAAAGTATAGTAAATTTCACCCCCTCCCCAGGGGCAAACATGGAGGTCGAGGGTCATGAAGTGAAAAATTTTGATAGAGCACCTCAAGAGCCTTCCATCTATGAAGAGTATTGGTTTCCAGCATATCTGGGTGTGGAGAAGAAGATTTTAAAAATTTCTGTCAATTTGACCACTTTTAGCCCCGGCCCTCAGAGCCCCTGGGGGTAGGCACCATATAATTCACAAATTTGGTGCATATTTGACCAAGGAAGAGTCCTGCAAAATTTTATCAAAATCTGATCAGCAGTTTCTGAAAAGAAGTCGAAAATGTATTGACCACTTTTAGCCCCGCCCCTCAGAGCCCCTGGGGGTGGGCACAATATAATTAGTAATTTTGGTGCATATTTGTCCAAGGAAGGCTCCTGCAAAATTTTATTGAAATCGGATCAGCAGTTTCTGAAAAGAAGTTGAAAATGTAAATTGTTTATGGACGCATGTCGGACGACGCACGATGCACAACGGACGACAACGGACAAAAGGCGGTTAGAATAGGTCACTAGACTTCGTCTCAGGAGAACTAAAAAATTTTAAGACCTGGCTTCTGAAAGAACAAAAATGTGATCACTCTTAATTGTGTACTTCACTATTGTTTAATAACCTGTTGCTAACTTACTAAATGAGTCTGTCCATCGTCAGGCTCCCAGCTTTGCTTGGCTTGGTATGCACAAATATCTAATAGTTCGTCTAATGCCTAGATTGTATGCATTTTATTTTGCTCAAGTTCTGCTGCCCTTTATGTATACTGCTACTCTGCATGGCCGAATATATGCATGTGTACTGCTGCTTTGTATGGTTGACTGTATGTGTATGTGTACTGTTGCTCTGCATGGCTGACTATATGCATGTATACTGCTGCTTTTCATGGCTGACCATATGGCTAGATTGCTATCCATCTGCATGTTGCTGTTCTGTGCTTTTTGTACTGGTTATCATGTATTACTATGGTGTCCTGTCCTGTAAAAACTATAAATAGATTTTAACTTTTATTGCTACCGTTTCAGGTCTGTGGTTTCATAACATCTTGCCGAAAGACTGCAGTTGCGAATTAGCCAACTGGCTAAAACTGGCACATTTACAGTAATGTTGATTAATGTCTGTTGTCCTTTTACAAATAAAATAAACTTAAACCTAAACCTAAACTTTTGCAGAAGGGACATTCACAAAAGGAGCAAAGCATAAGAATGATAAAACCGGGGAACAAAGGAGGAGATGAGACAATGCATCAATTAAAGGAGATAAACCAGTATTGCCTAGTATTTCCGAGCCACTCAAAGCATTTTTTCCCATTCCTCATTTTCTGGTTTTTTCAAGATTCCCGAGCCCTTTGTGTATTGAGATTTCCAGGTCTTGATCTGGCTTGTAGGTTTATGATTCTGTCTGCTCCCTGGTTTGGCATTATAACTGGCTTTTGATCCACTGCATGTCCTTTGGAAATCCCTTCTAGTGCTGTAATCTGCCTGTGTGGAAAAGATCCTGAACGTATAACGTTGAATATCTGCTCAATAAACTTTGTGAAACTATTCTGCTGTCTGAGTTCTGAGCCAATGGTCAGTCAGCGGCCTTGTCATATTTTTAATTTCAAAATGCGCCAAATATTTTGAGTAGGTGACAGATCTGGACAGCAATAAGGCCAGTATAGCACCTCGGCTCTTTCACAGCGGAGTCATGTTGTTGTAATCCATGCATAATTAAGTGTTTGGCAGTGTCTTGCTGAAATAAGCAAGCCCTTTTGACGTATTTTAAATGGTTACACTACGGAACACTATTCCTCTTTGCCTCAGTTTACGGTATCTTAAATGAGATCAGGCCCAGAGAAGGCATATTTCTGGATCTTGTTTATGTATGTTTTAATTGTTACACGGCAGAATTCTAACTTGCTTTTATGGATGTGACAAACTGTGTTCACTGACAGTGGTTTCCAGAAATGTTCCAGCGTCCATGCAGTGATTTCCACAGGAGAATCCTGTCTGTTTTTATTGCAGAGCCACCTGAGGGCCTGAAGATCACGACCATTGACTTTTGGTTTTCGGCCTTGTTCCCTGCATAAAAGAAACAGTATGTATTGATTCTCTGAATTTTATGCAACACCAAAGATGAAATCCCTTATTGTAGCCAATCTCCATAAACTGTGTAAATAGAGGAAAATCCATATAACTTTTTGGCATTCCATATCAGTTGATATGAATGTAATCACGTATTCAAATTTCATATTTAGTCTTCTCACAAACATTCTTTGTGTTTAAAAATGGAATAATCTATAAACTAAAATCTTCATCAATTTGAAAAAAAATTAAAAGTAAAAGATCAAGCCTGCTTTGCTTTGTTTCTTTTTTTTCTTTTTATGATGTAGAGACAGGCTATTCTTCATTCTACAATGCTTATATGAACAGTGTCATACCTCATACCTCAATATATTTTTCACCTCCGCCAAGGAGGTATATGTTTTTGCTGGCGTTGGTTGGTTTGTTGGTTGTTGAAATCGACAACCATGCCACTTTGTTCCGTTAGTCGTCTGTCTGTCCGTCTGTCTGAACCATATCACTTCATTTCGTTAGTCGTCTGTCTGTCTGTTTGTTTGTCTGTTTTTTCGACAAATAAGTCACTTTGTTACATTAGCCGTCTGTCTGTCTCTTTGTTAGCGGAATATCTCAAAAATGGCTGGACAGATTTCAACCAAACTTTGCAGGATGTTACAGTAGTACAAGAGGAACAACTGATTAGATGTAGGCCAAAGTACAGCTGAGATATAGGTCAAAGTACAAATCCTGCTATGCTGGCGGAGATTAAGTACAGCTGAGATATAGGCCAAAGCAAAAATGTAGCTATGCCGGCAGAGATTTGAAGTGTGAGTCACACAACAGACGATTTTGATAACGGTCCTGCTAGGCGAGAGTGATTTGTTTACCTGTCTGTCTGTCTGTCTGAATTTTAGCAGGATATCTCAAAAACAGCTGCAACAGGATGTTAGAGTAACATAAGAGGAACAAATGATCGAATTTTGGCATATCTAGGCCAAAGTACAGCTGAGATACAGAAGTTCAAATCCAGTTCAAATCCAGCTATGTTAGTAGAGATTTAAAGTATTTCCAATGGGCCGGATTTCCAATTGGCGAGCTTCTGGGTTTTGCCACCTGGTGGTGGACTGCAACAATACCCTACATCAGCCAACGAAAATAACTAATGCACAGTGTTTCCTTCCCGTGGCGGAGGTGCTGCAATCTATGAGTGCTCTTGTTGAATATTATATTTATGCTATTTTATTATTTTTATGGAAACATTAACATCTTTAATGTTGTTTTCAAAAAAGACCACTAACAAAATTTCCTAACCTAAGGTTCTGACAGATTGAATGGAAAGCAAAGATATAATTATTTCCCCATCGTCAATTTATTTTGTTAATCTGAAAAATGTTCTGATCATTGACTTAAAAATGATGCAGTCTGATCTGTGAGTTTTCTGGAGTTTTGCACCCTTTTTTACTGCCAACTTATGTTGTTACCGATTGACATCATCGCTTTCAGCTGAAAGTGTTCTGGGAAGACTACTCTCGTGTAACCTCGCTCATACCCATTCAGAGCTCCCTCCTCTCTCCCCTTTCGTCTCTCCTCTTAGCAGAAATAACCGCATTGAGACGTGAGGAGGCAGACCTGGAACAACTTCCGTTTCAACAGAGGATAGCAGAGCATGGACACACAAATAGCAGAACTGACATGTACCCAACAAGTTATTATTATAATTATTATTATTATTCTTTCTACTGCACGCCTGGAAAAAAGAGACTACATCAGGTGTTACATTTCAGTTTATGGGAAATACTTTTTGTAATATCTTTTCTGTTATTTAATGACCGATTGTCCATATTTTATTTTAAACAAAAATATTTTCATTCCGAAAGATTACATGCAGAAAATCAAAACAGGTTAAAATACTAAAAGTACCACATTTTAAATATAGAAAATAATGTCCAGTAGGGTATTCACAATACAGTAGCAGTTATCAAGTAGCGTCAGCTGAAAGCCAGTGACAGATCAGTGACCTGCTCCAGTTAATCCAGGAGCACAGTGCATTCAGTGGAGCTCACCTACGAGCTGAGCTGGCTCTTTGCACTGGAAGGTGCAGCGCTTGCCGTAGGTGGTTCCCTCGGTGAAGTGAAAGAGTGCCGGGTGCACGTGATACTTGTCCGGAATGCCGCAGTCCACCGGTTCGCACGACACCTGCTTGTTCCACTTCCCGTCCGCACAGGTAATAGTTACTGTGGAATCCGACTGCAAAAAACAGCGTGTAGACACAAAAATAATACACACATTGAAGGAGAATCATATCTAAATTTAAATGACCTAACATTAAAACTGTATGTAGACTTCACAGGAATTGTACCTTAATGGCCACCACAGAGGCATTCATAAACCTTTACGCAAACCGTAAGCTATCCTATTCCAGGACTGCTACCATCTGTAGTTCTATGGATTTCTACTTCGAATACAATCTGGCACAACTCAACAAGCAGAACAGCAAGATCCAGAGGATGGTGGATCTTAAGAAAGTGGGTTGCTTACCACTGCCCTATACCAACTGACTGACTATAGGATGAATTCCTGTAAAATTATGATGTCATATTGACTTAAATACGGTGTTCAAATCAGTGGTTACACTGTGCCACGAGTCCTAGAATGCCACTCAAACTAGTGAAGAATGTTGTTTGTAGCTGAAGTCCAAATATAACTCATCCATGAAAAAGCGATTTCAGGCGCAAACAGAAAGCCACACACAGAATGGAGCCCGACTGTAGGGGCGAAATAGAGTCAGATGGTCCACCCAGGGTATTGCACACTGACAAGGATTAATCTGAAAGTTGACCCTCCAGAAGAAAATTATTTAGGTCTTATATTGATTTAATGATTCCCACAGCAGAAAACTCAGTGAAAAAACTGAAGGGGGGGTATTTGGTGGGGGCCCAAGCACAAGGGGCACATTTGGTGGAGGTAGACGCATAAATGACAAATTCGAGGGGAGGGGCAGATGCCTTGAGGGCAGATTCTGAGGGTAAAAATGCTCAGGATGCTGATTATTGAATGTGGGCAAATGTTCTGGCAGGTGGTCAGGGCAGAAACACTGGCAAAAGAACTGGGGGCAGATTCTTTCAAGGTAGAAGGACAGGCAACAGACAAAATGAGGGCAGATTTGGTCAATACAGTTAGACTGACGACAAATGAACTGGGGGCAAAACTGCCAAGAGTTGAAACACTGGCAGCAGATGAAATGGGGGCACATTTGGTCAGGGCAGAAACTATGGCGACTTGTGAGCTGGTGGCGGATTTGCTCAGGGTTGAAGCTCATTGCCAGTAATTTGGCACATAAAACCCTCACCACCTATCCAGACAGACTGGATGTAATGACACACCAACAAACTAATCATTCTTATTCCTCTTAAACCCTCTCCATTTTCCATCCACATGCGCTCACACACTTTTCTGTTTCTTTCACTCAGTCTCTCTTTCTCTCTGCTCTCTCTCCAGTTCTCCCAAACTCTTCCCCATGATTGGAAGCAGCCCTGTTTGGGTAAGTGTAATGTGATTGAGTTACGCATGTGAGGGGTGGCCTCAGACTGTAGGGGGTGAATGTCTTGAATTAAACATGCATTTTTTGCGCAGTTCACATACCTAAACGGCGACATGAAAAGCACACTGCAGCAAATTAAAGACGTATCATATCCTCCATCCATCTCAGCTCTTATATACAGACCACTTCCTGAAAGTAGTTAAAAACATATTCGCTTTCAAATCTTTCTATTTAGTGGAGGAGAGGCCAGGGTGTCCATGTGCTTGTGTGTGTCTGGGTGTGTGTGCGTGTGTGTGTGCGTGTGCGTGTGTGCGTGCGCGTATACACGTGTGTGCAGGTGCGCACAGTTGTGAGTAAGTGTGCGTGCGTTTTTGTGTGTGTATGCGCATGTGTTTGCGTCTAAGAATGAATGTGCGCGCAAGTATGTGCGTGCACTTATTGGAATGTGTGTGTGCATGCAGCGATAAAAATAAGTGTTAGTTGGAAAGGCAGCACAGGCAGTAGGGGCAATGGGTTTATAATACAATGCATCATGGTATCACATTTTCAACTTGAATTAACTTGAGACTCTAACGGCATTTAGCTTTGATCTCATAATCACTTCCATGCAGAAGCGTTCTGGTTGTGTGTGGGTATCGTGCCGTAATGCTCAGAGCTGTCATCTTTTGATCCATTTCTCAGCAATGCTCCCTTTTGCCCACCATATGCAGGACTGTGTTTCATTTCCTTTATTTCTTATTGGCAAAAGACAAAAAAAAAAACTCAGCAGACAGGTCAGAGTTTGCCCAACGTCATTTATAAAGTAACCCCCAAAAAAAAAAAACAATTACTGAGTTTTTTTTTTTTTTACAATCCATTCCAAAAAATGAACCTTACGTAGAGCTTGAATTGCAATTGTCTCAATAGTAACATCCCTAACTCTACAATGCCTACAATTACAATGCAAGTCATATGCGAATACACATTAACATGCTAAATGTAACATCTTCTTATTTAAATCAAAAGGACTGAAGCTACCTGAAGATTAGTGCTTAACACTTGGAGAGACTGTCTAAGTATGGACCTCTAAGACTATGGCGGGAGAATGCTTATGTAGTCAGGCACTAACACACTAGCAAGTCAGTTTAGCATGGTTGATTTTGTACACAATTATGTTCCTGATATATGTCCAGATTCCAAGTACAGCAGTAGTGGAGCTGTGCAGCAAAATAGTCCTGTTTCAAATTACAACAGATAACAATCTTTGTCCCCTGAGCAACGTTAAATTTCAAATCATATCTGTGCACAGATGAAGACCTGCCGGATTTTAGTGTGACAGGCAGAAAAGGGAAGTTGTTTGGTTCTCAGATGATTCTGTGAAAGCACACACAGCATTAGGGTCAAAAAAGAAAGAAATTACCTTCAGACCTTTTAACAATGTCTCTCAAACAACCAATAGTCAACAATGAGCTTGCTTAATTACAGGAGTCCTTCCATGACTCGATGAGGAATGGGGAGCGAATACAAGAAATGCCTGATTAAAAGAATAATTTGGCAACCACCAGATATAGATGGGCAGATTTTGGCACAGCTCTGTGTCTGTCCACTGTAATAACTTCATGAATGAGCTACCCGTCCCCCCTGCAATGCCTACCCCAATGCGCACCCCTTAAAGAGCCCCAGGACATGGCCTGTAAATGGACTGTCAGACAGGGGGACCCCCATCTTAAGGGGCAGCAGGAGACTTTCTGTGGAATTTCCTTCTTTAAAATATTTACAGCTGTCTGCTGCCGCTCTGCTAAGCACCTACTGCTGGCTTGGCTCCTGTTCCGAGCCTCATTGAATACAGATGTACCTATCTGGCTCAAGCACCTTTGCGCCCTTATCCCAAAACACCCCAACCGTCAACACACAACCACAATCAACACCTGTCCCTGAGTGACTGCACTTCACTAACTATACAGTTCCCTGATCCAGCCACACTTTATAGTTCCCTGACCCAGCCATAGGTTTTGACGTTACCATTTCCTTGCATAGGCATGTTTTACAGTTTCTCAAGTCAGCTACTTTCTACTGTCACCTGACCCAGCCACACTGCACCTTTCCCTAACCCAACCACACTTCACTGCTTCCTAACCCAACCAGACTTCACTGTTTCCGAACCCAACCACACTTCCCGGTTTCCTAACCCACCCACACTTCACTGTTTCCTAACCCACCCACATTTTATGGTTTCCTGACCCAGCAACATCTTACTGCTCCTTAACCCAGCCATACTTTATTGTTCCCTACTCCAAAAACACTTCACTGTTCCCTAACTCAACTGCACCGTTTCTGACCCAGCTACTCTTTACTGTTTCCTGAACTGCCACACATAGATAGATAGATAGATAGATAGATAGATAGATAGATAGATAGATCAACTCCAGTTCTAATACCAGTTCTTCGGTCAGGGGTACTAGTAGGTTTGTTCCTATAATACATGTTTTTGTGGGGGGCGGGGCGGGGGGGGGCGTGTGCCTGGATGAAATCTGCGCAAACTCCACACAGTAAGGCTCCAGGCCGGATTCAAAACCACGACCTTCATGCTGTGAGGTAGCAGTGCTATTCACTGTGTCACTGTGCCGCCCTCACAGTCACGCGAAAGAACAAGTAAACTTTTGTGCAAATAATGTGGAACACAGTTTAAATGATCATCAAAATGATCTGACTTAAAGATTACAATTAAATGGCCATGTCTGAAATCCTTCCACTGACAAAACAGGACTTTGCATTCATTAATATTTTCATTCACATCATCCGACGAAAACATTTTAAGTATTGCAAAGGCCTCTGCGTGCAGTCAAAACACAAAAACAAACTGTTGGGCAAACTGGTTATCAGAATAAATACCAGAACAAGATGTTGGTGCTGAGGTCAAGCACGCAAATACGTGAGGGAAGCAGACAGATATAATCATTTCTTACTGAGTTCCAGTAAGCACTTTGTCACAGGTCAACCAAGCATGTCACATGACTAAACAAGAAAGGAATTATTTTTTTTCCAGGTGTTCTATTTGCATGTTGTTTTTCAGGAAAAAATTAACAGCAATTTTTCCATTCATATTTAAACTGTTATTAAAATTATATTTTTATCGTCGGTTTTCTATTTTTATGTTTTTTTTGTTTTTTCATGTCCTTGTACTGGACATTATGGTACTTATGGGTACAGTTGTACAGAATACTGAGCTGAAGTCCAGGAGGTGACTTCCTATTCCTGCTCTAAAGACTCCAGACACCAGCTCAGTCTCTAGTCTAGGGATGGGCAATTCTTGGAGGGCCGGGAGTATGCAGGTTTGCATTGTTTACACAAACACAGCTTTACCCATCGATGCAATCATAAAATATAGGACCAATGGCCCTGTAGCTTACTGGTCCAATAACTGAGCCAATTGTTCAGCATTTGTGAAAAAAGTTTTTCAGAGTTTCAATGGTGTATGAATACAGCATATTGAAATATATGAAGTGAATCTGGCCACTGGTTTCATAGTAGATGATTGTGAAAGATTTTCCCATGATGAGTAAATGGGGAAAATATAATTTAAAGTGACATTAAGTAACTTTTAAACCTTCATATAATATTTTCAGAACTTTTATGATGGTACATCGCCACCTCTGTCATGGCCTGAGGGGGTCTGCATCACTATCACTGGCACTATGCAGTTTCGATGGTGGATGGTAGGAATCCCTCCACACAAAAAACTACAAATGTGCTGACTGCTTTACGGCATACGTCACTTCCCCCTTTCCTCATTTGTTAAAAAGACGGAAGTAAACGAAACGCCTATGTGGGATTACCGCTATCATGGCAGAAGCAGCAAGAAAACCAAAGAAATTTAAAGTTTTGTCAGAGGATACTAACAAACGAAAGAGAGAGAGTAACAGAATCAAAGCCCAGACGAGGATCAATATTGGCCAGGCTTTCACTCACTGGCGAGAGCTCAAAGACGAGGAGGGATGTTCGACCGATGCTGCCTTGGCTCTGTTCCTGCTGGACTAGTAAGTAACGTTACACATTGTTTTCTCTTTATAATGTTACAGTACTTTTGAGTTTGTTGTGTGGCTGGTCGTGTCACTTTGGAGCTGCGAACCATCAAGCTGGTGGCTATTTATTGCTACCACGCAAATGTTTGATAGCTAACATTAGCATTATCGTTGTTATTTGAGCATCGCAAGTGATGACTGCAACCCGCAAATATAAATGTTTGAGTAAAACATGTAGCTTCCTCCTGTGGAAAGTACCAAAGATGGAAGATCAGTCACACAGAATCATTGTGGGATTATCGTCTCAGTTTGTATCAGAGGTCGCGTTACACTTTCTGATTGTCCGTCATTGTGATGCACAGGGGCATAAAAATTCCGTCACAATCAATTATTATCAGTCATTGTAATTTTTTTCTTTTAAATGATAATCGTTTGTTTTTTTTTTTTAATAAATAGAATAATTTATAGATTACACATTAGCTAATGCCAACAGTGATTCATGCAGACACACATTACGCACTGTGTTTAAAACAGCACTGCATGGATTTTCGATCTTACTGCTGTATGAAATTTATCAAACATATAAATGATTTCTCCCCACACACAGTAACAGTACTCAAATAAACAATACTTTCAGCTATTGCTGGGTTTCACTGAGCCAAACAACCGCAGTCTCACTAAGCGGTCCTATGAAGCTGCTTATCAACTTGTTTTGTCAACCGGGGCTTTACCGACCTAGATATCTGGGTGTTCACATAACTGAGACGGCTTTTGTAGCATATATGACCAATCGTCTACCAGCAGCAGAGCAGCATATTTTATAAATTAAGCGCAAATGATTATATTACAAAAACATGAGGAATCCAGGATCATCGTTCAGAGATGCCAAATCTCACACATTTTCGGCGTGAGTCTCTCGCCTCTTAGTAGCATTCACATTCCTGTGCCGTAGTCAGCAATTATTCAATCAACGCAAACTGAAGAAATTCACACGCGGAATTCAAGTCATTGTGCATTAAAATAATAAGTTTCACATGCATTATGGTCGATTTCCCCACTAGTTACATGGAAATTGATTATGACTCTGGAATTCTCACGCTTGTTTTACTGAGGGATTGAAAGCAATGGATTTGCATAAAGATGTTTCAAATGGTCTTATCTCATTTTAACAATTTAAACGATCATGAAACGCATGCAATGTTTCCAATCCCTGAGTAGACAGAAGCACGAGAAGTCCGGAGTCATAATCAATTTCCATGGTGAGGTCCACCTTCACGCAATGGAAACCGAAGCTTCAATGCAAAAGGATTTTGGTTCCGTGTGAGATCTCATTAATAAGCTTTCATTGAATAATTGCGGACTAGGGTGGATAAGCCTAAAAAATGCATCAGACCTACACCGAATGCGTGAGACATGGCATTTCTGTCATACAGATCAAAGACAATGCTTGAGACGAAATGACACCCACCATCAATTGGACGGGGGTGTGTATTACATTCCGCCAAAATGACAGGTAGCCTTCAAAATTTTCCGTCATTGTTAAAAAAGAATCCGTCAATGACGGAAAATATTTGGTTAACGCGACCTCTGGTTTGTATGTAATTGACTAAGCAGTTTCTGATGATTGTTAGATTATAGGTTTAGAGACAAACATGATTCTTGTCGTGTTTTTTGTTGAGTTGAGTACAGTGATTGCAAAAGAAGTCTATCAAATGCGTCGGCGCGTCAAACCGCGTTGCTTGCTCTATATAATCAGTAAAACAAAACCAGTGTGCATTGAGTTATGACTTTTCATAGTCCTGCTTATCACTAGCACCTTGCGCTGAGTGTAGCTAAAATTATTTTCAACATCGTCATATGATATTGTTTAGCCACAATTAGATACATTACCTCATCGCTATTCATCCCTCAAACAGCCACTGAAAACAGAAATGTAGTTTGGACCCGTCTTCTGTTAATTTTCTAAACTGACCATGAAATCAGGACGTTTACGACTCTACGAGCTGGTGCTCATGGAAAATGGGGGCTTCCTTCAGGCAAAACACTACCGCTTTGGTCCACAGGCGCTGCCATACTCAACCAAAAATGACTTAGTGTTGCTTTTAAAAAAATGCGATAAAAATCGAAAAAATTTAATTTTCCAAAACTGGGAATACTCTTGGTAGACATTCTCCCAAGGAAGCTCCATACGAAATTTGAAGTAAATCTGGCCAGTAATTTTGGAGAAGATTTTAAAAAATTTTGCTAACGGATGATGATCACGACTACGACGCCTAACGCCAAATGATCACAATCACTCACCGGCCAATAGTGCTGCTCAGCATTATAAGTCACAGGGACTGACTGACTGTGTCACTGCACAATTAAGAAATGTAAGTGAGCTAAAAATATTGGTCAAAATGCAAAGTACAGCAAATTTGTACCAAATGTGTCAACAATGGATACGTCATTCATAGATACTTTGGGTTGAATGCATCCAGAAGCTCCTCAGATCTAAGCAAAATTGGATTTGCAAGATGAAGACAGTGGCAGCCATATTTGATTTCGAAGCACAAAACTTGGATTTATTCATAGATAGGCACATGTACGCTGTATTTCTGCATCATTCGTCCAGTGATTTGGAGAAGATGATGTTTTTAGATTTTGAAGGCTGTGGCAGCCATATTGGATTTTGGATCAAAAAGAGTAGAACAAGCTTGAATTTACTCATGTGTAAGAACATGATGCTCCTGCTAAGTTTCAGCTTAATCCATCCAGTGGTTTTGGAGAAGACAACGTTTTAGACTTTTTCAATGTCAAGGCGGTGGCAGCCGTATTGGATTTTGGATAAGAATGATTTGAACAACGTTTAATCTACTCATGCAAGCACTCATGACAAGTTTCAGCTTAGTCCATTTCGGAGTAGAGACCTTGTTAGATTTTCAATGTCGAGGCCCCGGCGGCCATATTGGATTTTGAATCTAAACTATTTAAAGTAATATTAATCTACTCATGTGTAGAAATACTCATCCCAAGTTTCAGCTCAATCCATCCAGTGATTTCAGAGAAGACGATGTTTTTAATATTTTCAAGGTCAAGGCTGTGGCGGCCATATTGAACGATTTGGACAAAATTGAATCTACTCATAGTTAGGAACGTGTCTAACAGGTTTCAGCCCCATCTATCCTGTGGCTTTAGAGAAAATGATGTTTACAGACAACGGACAAGGAGACACAAGAGGGCCACACGATAAGCTCACCAGACCGTGGTCCAGGTGAATAAAAAATCTTGTGTTTAGAGACACGAGAACAGTCTATGGTGGTCATTCGTCAAATGTCTCTGAAATGTTTTTTAAGAAATGCAGCTGAAATGACAAATTTCGTTAACGGTTTGACTAATTAAGCAAAGAAAGGCCAGAAGTCGGTGTGAGAGCCAGGAACAGATACGGCCCTCATCGTGCACCTCTGCTCTCGCGTCTCCCTTTCCTTCTCCCAACGCTCCATGCCATGCTCTCTCTCTCTCTCTCTGACACTCTCTTTCTCTTGGTCTCTCTCTCAATAACATATACACACAAGGACACAGACACATACAAAGACGTTCATATGAGCACACACACCAAGGCACAAGCACACTCGTTCGCACACATTCACAAACTTGCACAACTGTTTTGGACTGAAAGAGCTCCCCTCTCTCAGTGCATTTTCAGCTCAGATAATGCTTCAATTGAGAAGTAGCATTTGGATCAATTGGAGGCAAAATGCCTCACAGAACAACCAAGAAGAGAGATCCCCGTTCTATTTAATGAAACCCTCTCCCTCCATTTTTATCACCAAATCCCACTTGTTTAGAGGAATGCCAAACATTGCAAAACCTGTCTGAGTTTGCTGCCAATTGAAATGGAACCTAGTGTGCATTATGGAAAGTCTCCTCACCTTACATAACAATAATGACGCCAAACCCCCTAGGACCCCAACAAATAGCAGTTATGTAACACCTCAAAACGATAAAACGATCATGTGATGTTGTCTTTTGAACACAGATGTGCACGTGCATGAGTGTGTCAGTACGCTTGGATGTAGCAGTGGAGGTGCTGCCATTAGTTTCCGGATACCCACGTACAAGCACATTTTATATGAGACGGGGGGGGGGATCCCTGAAGCATCAGCCTCAGAGCTGTGATTGACTGAGAGCTACCTGTGTTTTGATGATGTCATCATCGCGATGGATCTGCAGCACATATCCGCGGTTACAGGTGATGTCACATCGAGCCCCGTTGAAGAGTCCCAGGCTGCTGCACTTTACCTCGGCGTTTCGAACGGCAGGCTCCTGGCAATCTATCGCCTCGCACGAGTAATGAACACAACTGCAGGGATGTAACCGAAGGGGGGAGGTGAGAACCAGCCCATATTTTGCGAGACAGTGAGAGATAGAACACATTTTAACCTCAAAGCAATATGGAAACATTCTGTAATCAAAAGATTTTACAGTAGATGACATTTACGCAGTAACGAAAACAAACATTTATGGAGAATTTCTTCATAGAGGATAAAAGATGTGATCGTCTAACAGACTGGATGCTAAAATATACCACATGCTGCACGGATTATCACCATTTATTAATACTCTTTACATGTATTCTAAAATACGCATGCTACTGGAGAGTAAATTGTGCAATGTGTTTTACAATACACCTTACTCAGGCCTACCAAAGAAAACGTAGCCTCAGCACACAAAAACGTTGAAATGCCTACATTAATCGCGGAAATAGCAACAGAAAAATAATACCCCGCTACCGAAACTGCAAAAACCGCAACATAAACTGTTGACTCGTAGCATAAGACTATGTAGCGGGGTATTATTTTTCAGTTGCTATTTCCGCGATTAATGTAGGCATTTCAAAGTTTTTGTGTGCTGAGGCTACGTTTTCTTTGGTAGGCCTGTTACTGTATTTTCTAAATATAGAACATACGTACAAATGTGTGTTTCTTTTAAGAGTGTGGTTTACTGTACCCACACCTTTTAACTACTTAGAAGTACAGATTAATGAGAAATCTGGCTGCCGGCAAAAAAAATAGAAGTTGAAAAAATAAATGTGGAGGGAGAGATATGTTTAGAAATGCATCTCACCCGATCCTTTGTTTTACTCCACTTTTCAGAAAGACAAAAAAAGAATAGGCAAAAGTGGAAAGTCTGGGCGCACTTCTGCTAACTCTGAGCTGGCGGCCCGAGCTGGTGCATCTCCGCCTGTCCTGCGAGACCCTGATTGATTCGGCCAGCCGTTCCAAGCCACACCACACAGCTCCAGATACAATGTGCATGATTCATTACTAACGATACGCACGCGCCAGCCACGAGCCTGCGCTATTTAACTTTAACTGGTCTCCGTGGGAGAGCTGTCTAACCATTTGATTTGGAGCAACTAGTCTGGCACCCATAAGGAAATTGAAAACTTAAGTAAATTGAAAATGCAGGAAATATAAGATGAAAAAATTAACAATGACGCAAAGGATCTCATACAAGTTTATTTAAAGAAAAAAGAATGGAAAGTGCCTCCAATCAGTCATGCAGCTACATATTTTGTGAAGTGTTGTAACTCAAAATGCTACTTTTTCTACTCTTTCTCCGTATCCCATCTGATTTCATACACTTTGAAGGGCAGGACAGCAATCCCATGAGGCAGACTGAACGGAAGAAAATTCCAGGAATAAATTAGAAATATGGGGCATTGTGTATTACATAGAGTATTACTTACAGTATAATGCTGTGCAAGCCAGAGCAGGCTGTCACACGGCTAAAATATGATGGCTTTACTTCCACCCTCATTGTCTCAGCGTGGGACTCTCACTACGCTTAACAGCAATGCAGTGCATTCTTTCCCCGCACGTCCAGTGCTTGCAGATTGATGAAAATGTGGAAAAGCCCACAGTATGTCGCACTGGGAAACCACAGAGCCGCTCTCTGTATTGAAATATCTAACGTGTGAGGCATGCACTGGGCGCAGTAGCAGCCATTCACAGTTCTGGCTTTCTATAAGCATTACAACATGATGATGGCCTACCGATATAACATATACTGATGTACTTTCAGCAATCACCCCAACCCGGCATATAAGCCATTTCGACAGGCAGTGATGCTCTTATTGCACTTCTGGTTAAAAACAACTGTCCATCCCATCCGGGAATCAATCTTGCAAACTAGGAGTATTATACTTTTAACACTGCTGAAAGATTGGTTTAAGACCAGCAGCTAGATGATAAGATATTTTACAGGTTGGAGCACCCTGATGAGCACAAATGTGAAAATGTATCTATACAACCAGCAGGATTATGTAAATACCTTCAGCTAAAAATATGGTAAGCCATCTTTCATTGTTAGAGTTCATTGATGTTTTCTCTACTAATTCCTTGGAATATGAAATTGAGCTACAAATGTATTTTGGCTGCTGACCACCCAACATTTTTCACTGTTTCGCAAAGATGTTCCTGCAGCATAGAGGAATAAGGGAAGAGTCTCTGATATTCCTTATTTATACAGGCCTTTCATGGTGGTGACTTAAAATAAATGGATACCAAAAAATACATTATCCAGTCTGAGTGGATGGTTCTAATCTTTCAGGTAACACATGAAAAGTGTTGAAGAGTGTTCTCGAGTAAAGAATACACAATTTCTTTTAACCAAGAAATAAAAAAGAGAAGGACATCAAGAAAAAAGTGTAAATTTCAGCAGTTTTCTCAGAACTGAAGAAACTCAACAAACAACAGATGTGTAAAAAAAGAGAAAGGGATGAAGAATGAGCAAAGGAAGAATATTTATAAAAGGACAAGAGAAGAAAAATGAAAGGAGGGAAATGAAAGAGGACAAACAGCTGGAGAAAAGAGCAGGAAGAGGAAGAGGGAGAAGACAGTACACTGGGTGTGAAGGTGGACTTAAGCATTTTAGGTGTCGGGGGAATAAACTATCATTTGTAATAAAAGGTTCAAATGTTCAGACACAGGGTCATCTATTATAGCAAAACATCATTGGACTTTTTTTTTTTTTTTTTCAGAAAATGTTGATTTTGAGAACTAAATGCAACACAATACCCGCCTAGAACCCGGCAATATATTTCTTTCTCCCCATAGGGGACATGAGTCACCAGTCTTCATCTTCATCAAGGCCATATTTGATCATATCATGTTGCAAGGAACAACAAACATAAAATTATGATTCCGAAAATAAATATTTTCACAGTCATATATTTTTGTCCCCTAAAGGTACCCATGTTATGTCAGGAAATTAAAATACCTGAACCTTTTTACCTCATCAGCCCTCAGGAAGTTGTCTCAGGATGAACTGAACTGGTTCCTCGCATCTTAGAGGGTTGTACAGTTTATACTCACAATGGCTTTTAAAACTGTCAATGGCCTTTGTTACAACACTTATCTGATCATTTTAATTTCCTGAGGGAACTTCAAGGAGCCAAAAACATCAGAGACAGTGTGGCCGATTTTAATTTGCAACATGTCGGGAGTATGACAAAAATGTTTGTGCTGTAACATTTGCATGAGAGAGGGGAAGGCTACCTGAAAAAATCAAAGCCATCCAGCTAACATGGAATTCAGCCAATATAAAATTGCCTTGATAGAGGCCCTTTTTTGAGATGAAAATTTGTTTAACTATAGACATTTGTATGTAAGCACACAAAGGTACTGTATATGCATACATACTCCAGCTTTAGTAATCAAAGAAACCTTTTACAATGGTATGAATTCTACAAACACGAGTGATCAGTTCACCGTCAGTGGTTAGATCAACATAGTGCCTTCCATTAATGAGATTACTTCCGAACATTTAAGGCAAGGATTTAGAGTTCCGGAAAGCACTTGTTGGCAATCGTGGTTTTTAAAAGACAGCCGTGACCTGCAGTTGCAAATGTTAAACTCTCAGTCGGAAACTGGTATCGAACACCAGTCTTGGGCGTGAAAGTCAACTGTTTTTGTCCCAACCATCCACCCTAGCCACCTGCGTATACAGACTTCATCGTTACATAGGGACGTCATATAAGTCACTTTGGATGCTTGGGAAGCAATGACCAGCCTGCAGCGCGTAGGTTAAGTGATCACAGCCCACTGCCTCACTTTTTCATAGGATATATACAATTTACTTTGCATTTCTTTTTTTACCCACAACTCCAAACAGTACAGGAGATCAGCCTCTAGAGAAAATTGTATATTTTGATCAGTTTCTGAATGCAGTAGTTATAAAAGCATGTTACATTCTCTCTCACTTATGTCTCACACTAACTCTCACTCTCTCACTCACGCTCAGTCCCAGATGAAACTACTCCTCTGCAACACATGGCATTGAATAATAATGCAAATAAATCAATGATGTGTGGACATTTGTATTAAAACAATATGTGTATTTTTTAATGAATGAAGGAACTGTAATATTACAGTGCGTAAGTAGCACAAGCTCAATCGAGCCAGAGTTTACAGCGCTGAATGTAAGAGGGACAGTCATACTAATGGAATGCAGCACAGCAAGTGCAGAAATTTATAGCAGTCTTTGTTCTATAATGTATTTATTTTCCTACCACACAATGAAGCTGAAAGCTTTCACTGGTAAGACTTGTGTGTGCTTGTGTTTTTGTATGCGTGCACGCCAGTGTCCATGTGCATCTGTGAGTGCGTGAGTGTGGGTTCATGTATGTGCAAAAAAGACAAGTGAGCATGTGTGTGAGTATGCATGTGCGCTTGTACAGCGCTCAACAAATTTATTAGACCACCACCCAATGTAAGGTTTATGCCACAGCTGTCCTAAATTAACAGTATTGGTAATTACCAAAATCTTTTTTTATATTTTTGTAATGGTAAATCCACCAGTATGAGGAAGCTCTATAATTGAATTGATATTTTTAATGCTAAAATATAATTATTTTTGCTATCCATGAATTTTCAAATATACTGTTTTACAAAAAACCAGAAAAAAAATAGTTAAGCACATAATTAGTTTTTGATAAAGGTGCCAAATAACAGTCATTTAACTTGCATTCCTGAACATAAAAATTTGTTTTAAATTTGCAAGAATGCAAGCTGTTATCAAGGCCAAAGGAGGCCCTACAAGATATTAAGTTTTTTTTTTGGTTTTCACGTGTGAAGAAGGACAATTTAGTTGTTTCCGTTTGTTATTTGCCAAAGAAATAACAATATCATTTTTAGTTTTAAACAAACTTTTGACAAATTTCTAAAATATTTGCATTTTCTCGTTTTTTTTATGACAGGTGGTGTAGTATATTTGTTAAACACTGCACATCTGTAAGCGTGCGTCCACCAGAAAACACTTTCAGTCATCTCTAGTTGTGAGCTAACGGCCAAAGCGACCCAACAACTGTGCTATATGAAAAGCAGTTCAGCACTCATGCTAACCATGCTCTCATTGAGGGACAGAGACAGTATACTGGGAATGGAGTAAGGAAAAAAATCAAGATGGTAATTGTAAAATAGCAAAATTGCCTTGGAAACTGTTGTGGAAACAGGGTCTAATGTCCAGGTCCGGCTCAGAACTTATGCAGGTAACTCGACACCGAAGGCTTTCGCCTTCCAGATGTGTGCTGGAAGAAGAGGCTCACCAGACACCGGACACTTCACTTAAGAGTCGCCCCAACACTGCCATTGTTATTAATGAGACTATAATGATTTCCCGAACACCTCGACCCTCACCCAACTTAGTGGAGATGAAGAAGGAAGCCAAAAGAGTCAGGAATCTGATAGGTCATTCCATGCTAGATGGGGCTTTGCTGTAGGAGTAATTTGACCATTCACGCAGTGGCAGATATGAGGTGTGTGCAAGTGCTTCTGAGCACAGCTTATGTAATTTCCCGCCATGGTTTGGGCCCAAGCTGAGTTGGGTGGGAGCTTTTTTGAATGTAGATTGTGAAATAAAGGGAAAAAAGAAATAAGGGGAATCAAGGGAAAAGGACAGTCACATTTTTCATTTGAACTGGTCTGGCTAAAATTCAAATTTATAATGTTTGCGCCAGCAGGAAATCTTTCAGTGGATGTAGCCGAGCATGCACTATAAAAGTCATAGCAGAGAAAGTCACATTGCAACACAACCTGAGAAAGGCGCATCAACAAATGGGTGTGAGCCAATGGATGGATGAGCATGCGTGTGTGTGTGTGTGTTTGTGTGTGTGTGTGTGTGTGTGTGTGTGTGTGTGTGTGTGTGTGTGTGTGTGTGTGTGAGTGAACCCACACACTGCAAAAACTAATAAATAAGATCATTGCAGGTCCTACATTCAAATTTAAAATCTTATGTCCATTACTTTCTTACTTAATGTAAATTAAAATCTAGCAATAAAGCGAGCTGATTTGAAACATTTCAAGATTTTCCAATTCAGCAAGAAAATTTTAATTGTCAAGAAGGCAGCTAATTTTAGTTTTATTTTAATTAATTTTTTTTTATTAATTTCTTTAAATAATTTTTTACATGAGAAAGAAAACAATAAATTTCTATGTCGGACAATGAGATCAAAACACTTCTTAAGGCCCAGGATTTTTACATTGGGCAGCAGTGGTACAGAGGTTCTGTGGGTAAGGACTTCACCTTTGGCCCATGGGGTTGTAGATCTCATTACTCTTGCACCCGCTGATGGTGATGGGGTCGAAGTAGAGGAAGGATCGCAGGCCCACCCCAGAGATGGCGACCAGGTTTGACCGGAATAACACCAAGATGGCCTTGGTGTGGTAAAAGGCAGCACTCAGGTCATGGTTCACTGGCACGACCAGGGGGTTGTTCCTGCAACTGAGCCGCCAATCCCCTGAGAGGAAGGGTGAAAAGGAGGCAGATGATTGGGTCAACTCACTTTCTGGCACTGAGGCATGGCAGTTACAGAGCCGTACAAGATGAAGCACCTCTGTTACCATCCCGACCTGAGGCGCTGCCGTAAACATCGAGGGCGTACTGGGGGGGGGGGGGCTAATGTACTGTGATGAACGTAACAAAGATGGAAAAACCTAAAACAGATCCTCACAGACCGTTTCAGCTCTTTTTTTATCCTCCAATTATTAACCAACTGTAAGTCCCTAAGTAAACATCCATGTGTCACATGTTCACGAGTGCATTTTGTGATGAAAGAAAGCTGATGATGATGATGGCCACAATGATGAAGAAGGTGAAGAAGATGCCTCTAATACCAAACATACACAATGAAAGGGATTTCCTTGTTCTTAACTAACTCACAGTGACCCAGCGAGTGAGTCAGTCATGAGGGCTCATTTCACACGGAACGAGGGTAAGGCATGTTCTTCATCCTTTTTATCATCATGCACTTCACCCCCTTGAGTTGACTGCAGAAATACACTAGAGGCTGACTGTTTTTGGGAATCCTCTGGGTCACGGGATTCCCGCAGGATGGGAATCAATTTTACAATTCATCGCATGATTGGGAGGGGACTAGAAAAGAGTCAGCTGGCAGGACTGGGAATCATATAAACAATAGATCAGTTTTTGTTAAAAAAAAAATCCAGTTCTAAGATAAATAAACATCTTTATTTTGAACATAATGCTATATTTTTACTCAAATGCCAACAATGCAGTCAGACTCGGATTCAGAGAAGACAGTGTTGCAATGCTAAATTGCAATCATGCGCATGTCACACCGAATGAATTTAGGAAAAGTGTGAAGTTTTAATGGAGTCCTGAAGTGAGATTGCCAGTGTTAAAGCTGTACACTGCATGTTAGCCCCGTATAATAGCTACCAAACCACCACTGACTCGGGCACGAATGTTCTTCAGAGACCCACTCATAAAGCAGGTGGTGGCGAAATTTAGCCAAAAAATGACCTTTTTTGAAAAACAGAAATTTCCAATAGCTGTGTGCCATCTATTGTCAAGCAGATCGTAAGTGAACTTTTTTCTCCCCCAAAAAAGCAAATTAGGCGTGTTTCCATCAATTGGTTTAGCGCAAATAATCCAGGCTACGCAAAGTGTAGTTTTGTAAGAAGTTGGTATAAAGTTCACAAAAATTATGCATGGCTGTAATAAGCAGGAGTTGAAGAAACAGCCGATCAGTCGTGTGAGTTAAATGTTCACTACATCAGAATTTATTTGCTGAAAGAGGTTCTATCTCCCATTTAGCGCAAAACTCTTTTTCGAAAAAGGCAAGAACCACCTCAAATGAGTGTAATATTTTTTTTTTTTTGCAAAATTTAGGAAGTTTTCATTTTTAAAAATTTAGCCATTAATATCAACTTTCCCTGATGCAGTACTTCAAAATGCACATGAAAATATGCTATTGGTGCTGAGGTTTTGACTAACTAATACAATTGCTCTCATGCACAGCCAAAGCATCAATAAACAACAAAATCATTGGCAGCTTAGACACAAACCCAAGCTGTGTATCTGCTCTTTGGTGTCCACCAGTTGGACTGTGATGTTGCACTGGGTCTGGTCGATATAACCGGTCCCGTCTGCCGCCAGGTGAATAATGACCGCGGCTGCTACCATGGGGTGAGAGAAGTACGCCTGTAATCACAAAAACAAGGACAGACCTGTCTGCTTCTGGTGAAAAGTCCTTCGACTTCTTTGCGGAGGCTTTTTCCACCCATTGATTAATTTTCTCTTGCAACTCAATGAGAATTTAAAAAATAATAATTTTTAAAAAATCTATTCTTCAAAGGGCTTATACAGCAATACTGTCTGGTAGAAACCACACCCATAAATTAAACATTTGTCCTTAATTTTGATTCTCAAAGATGAGAGCCATCATTTATTTTTGTCTTTACAGTCTGTGTTGCGCCAGTCGTTCCCAGATGAATATTTGCAGGAAGATAAGCTAAGGATACAAGACATAATCACACTTCTGAAAAACATCTAATGAATCAACAGATGTGAATTAAAGCCACAGTCATAGATTGTATGATGGCATGTATAAGTTTTCTAAGAACGGAATACATTTAAACATTTAAAAATGTACTCAAAGAACATTCAACTGTGTTCATGCACACAGGCTCAGAGACTGTACTTTGCTTTGACTTTTGAGCACTTTAAATGATTTAAATGGACAAACATCATCTCAGATGAAATTACCTTCAGCCAGTATTGGCGGTACCAAGACGATAGCTCTGCTTCACGACAGGGAAACCAGGCATACTGGGATATCCCATCTGATAGGTCAAAAACTCTGGACTGGCAGGTCTGAGAACACAGAATGAAGTCTGATAGGCATTTTATCTAAGCATGATACCAGTGTGTGTAAACTATTCATAATACCTAAATGTACTTCTCCGGTGTATGCCGCCTATGCATACAACTGTTGCCAGTTACCAGCAATACTTACATTTCTTATCTGTATATTACCAGTGCCTTACCTGTGTTTATTTAACGGCTTTGCTGAAAACACAATATTGATCGGTCAATTATAGCATTATACAGTCTGAAATTTCTGAATAGCAAACCACTGCCAAAATATCAGACAGTTGCAATGAATGTGACACAGTTCTAGGCACAGAATCAAAGTGACTTGTTTTTTAGCAAAACTAATAAAATAAATTTTCAAGGAAACCTCTAGAATGTAGAAAAGTCTTACCTGTTGTACTTGTCAGACTATAAGAACTTTCAAGCAGAGTCATTGCTTTCTGGCCTTCAGTTTTTATTTTATTTACTGCAAAAGTCATCCAGTATCATGCTTTGAATTACCTAGGGGCCACCATATTCGTAAGCTCGCAAAGCATCTTGAGGGTGATGTCATCTGGTTGTTTGAGCATATGACAAACGCTCTCTGAAGCGCTCCGAAGTGAGAACAGCGTGGGAAAATCTCCAAAAACATCTGAGAATGTTTGTTACTGATCAGTTTTATCAGAGTATTTCTCAATCCATGTATAGTCTAGGCGTGACATCAACAAGAAAACGTTTCTCTTTTTTGTTTCTCAGGTTAACACTATCTGAACTCTTGGCCAACTTAGACTGCTGAGATCATGTGCATTTGAAGCTGACAGTTATGCATGGGCAATGTCATATTCAGCAAGCTTTTATATCAACTACTGCCAAGCGATCATGAAGAACAGATTGTGTTCCACAATCAATGGCCACAAAGTATTTCTTGGTCACATACACGATTGGTCATTTATGTTGCAGTGACAACGGTAATGTGATAGAATGTGAGTGTGCCAATAGCTTTGCATTTGACAATTTCATAGTGAGAGAACATTTTCCTTTCCACGGGTTTTGTAATTAAGACTTTTTGAGCGAACAGAACATAAAACAAATACCAGGCTGTGACAATAAGTGACAATTAAGATCTGGATGTTATAAATGCAATTGCATGACAGCTCTGAATATGTCTTTCTGCACCTCCTCATGTTGAAACTGAGAAATTTTATTATTTTCATTACAAGTATGTGTGTATATTGATTTTGATGCCAGCAACGTGTTTCATCAAAGTTGGAACAGGGGGTTGTTCCTCACTGTGTTGCATCACCTCTTTTTTTAACAACACGTACTAAGTATTTGGGAACTGAGGACACCAAATACTGTAGTTCTGACAGCAAAACTATTCCCTATTCTTCCTTGACGCAGAATGTCCATTGTCAACACTTTGTGGCCCCCTGTGTCATATTTCTCTTTTCATAATGCACCAAATATTCTCAGTGCGTGACAGGTCTGGACTGCAGGCAGGTCAGTTTAGCATCCAGACTCTTTAACTACAGAGCAATGTCATTGTAATATGTGTAGAATATGGTGTTTGGCATTGTCTTGCAGAAATATGCAAGGCATTCCTTGGAAAAGACACCTGGATGGCAGTATATGTTCCTCCAAAACTTGTACATATTGTTCAGCATTAAAGGTGTCTTCAAAAATGTGCAAGCTACCCATGCCATGTGCAATAATGCAACCCCATACTATCATGGACGCTGGCTTTTGAACTGCGTGCTAATAATGAGCCGGATGGTCACCTCTGCTCTTTAGCCTGGCGGATGGATGGTCCATGAATTCCAGAAAGAATTTCACAATCTGACTGGTCAGGCCACAGGACAGTTTTCTATTTTGCCTTTGGCTATCTTAAATGAGCTTGGGCCCAGAGAAGGCAGCAGCATTTTTGGATTTTGTGTAGATATGGTTTCATGTTTACAGGGCAAAGTTTTAACTTGCATCTGTGGATGCAGTGACTAACTCTGTTCACCAACAATAATTTACAGGTGTTTTCCTGAGCCCATGCAGTGATTTCCACAACAGAAACCTGACGTTTAAACGCAGTGCTGCCTGAGGCTGAAGCTCATGAAGCTTTAAAAGAATGAGAACTGCTGCAGGAGCTTCAAAATAACATTTTCACAAATCACAGATGATCCAGATAGAGATAAAAGGCAATGTGTATAGTCCCCTCAGCCCTACAATGGCAAAAGGCAGTAACTCCAATACATGACAGTTGGAGTTACTGCCTTTTGCCATTGTAGGGCTGCCTTGTACAGTCCTTACCTCCTGGTCTCACAGATTTCCTGGTGTCAAATCAGAGTAACACATTGATGAGAGATAACGTCAAGGAATATGCTTTGCTAGTGAATCAATGCTAAATTACTTCCACACATGAGTCAGAACCTCAACCAGGAAGAATACAGTCGAAGACTTTGATTGAAACCAACTGAACCAATGACTAGTAACACAATCCCAATGCAAACACTTTCAAGCAAAGTGAAGTATGGAGTGGAATAAGTGTATATTCAAGCAGATGACGTGAAAGAAATTTAAGTCGGCAATGTAATAACAATAATAAGTAACAAAGTATCACTCCTCAAGCATAATGTCGCATTTTGGCTGTTACTACTCTAATGCAAGTTAAGCCCACAAAGTGGCATGTCAGCCTAACAGGCTCATGCACAATTCATGAAACATTTCAAAGACAAAAATAAACACGCACCAGGCAGCTATCAATGTCTAAACTCAACATTCCTACTTCATTTAACAATCTTCTCGAAAAAAGTCTCAACTTAAACACTGCAATACCACATTGAGCCTGAAAAAAATCTCAGCAAATCGAGGAGACCGCCTTTCTTCCCGGCAAAGCCGCAAACACAGCTTAATTTAAAACTTTAAAATGGCCCATTTTACTTTGCAAACTATAAATTAAACTTGCTGCACCATTAACAAATTAAACCAAGCGATGAAATCGATACTGCATATTATAAACTAAGCAAATAAAAATGTATGGGGCTGTCAGACTACGAAGGAGTGCCATTCATTAATTATGATGTGGAGCTAAATAAGGCACTGAGTATAATATAAATATTTTATAATTATAATGATCACAACATGATGTGTACGCAGTCAACAAGATGCTTTCTGAAAAATAAAAAATAGAAAAATGAGCCACACAGAAAAAAACCAAAAAATCCTAATTATAAATAATTACACATTTCATCAAGGACCACTTGGAATCGCCCCATCAATTCTAGTTTAGGAATTCAGCCATAAATCCTCATACGTCAATGAAAAGTGTTATGGAGTGAAGAAAATAGCAGTTCAGTATTATCAAGCTAACCCACCACATTCATCTTGATAAACCTGCTTTCTTTATCGTTCAAGAAGAGGAATATTCTTAATAGCAGTACGGCCCACCTGAAGCCATAATGCCACATTTAATTTTCCGTTCGACTCATAAGCCAAGCAGGTAAAAAAAAAGGCAATGGATTCAAAATCATTTCCTATTTTTCTCAAGAACTGACCTGGGGGGAGCTTTGTTTTTCTGTCTGTTTTAGGTCCTGATGGCATATTTTGTTTTCATAGTCTTAAAAGTGCTGCCATATGGAGATTCCTGGCATTATGTAAGGCTATGAGGAGAGCAAGGGGAGACCGGGGGCTCTGTTGATGTGTTACATATGGCAAGACTGTGCAACACGCTAAGCACGTTCGCGCAGCAAAAACAGTCTGCCGCTCACAGTCCAATGAGCTTTGATCTTCACTGTACCCAGGCCCAGAAGCCCCTCCTTCCTTTCCAACTTTTTTTTTTTTGACAACAGATAAAAAAGGATCCCACCAGATGGAAACCAGTCATGGCAAAAGGGCCTAGTCCATCTCTTTTGACAGCTTATCTGGGACTACTTCTGCAAGTTTGCTTCAAATGCAAATGGGTTGTAAGGGTATAATGGTATGCCATTCGGCACCTAGCTGGGTTCAGGCTGAGATTTTCAGAAAGACAGAAGTTGCGGAGGGAAATAAAGTGAGTTCATTCTCGCCGACCGAAACTGGACACCACCTTGAAGCCTCAACACTCAACAGAGAAATACTGTGGGTAAGCGACTGCTAAATGTTGCCCAGAAGCCTCCCTGGTATCTGTCCACAAAATCTGTCAACAAGGCAGTCACTCTATTTCGAGTTACGTAGAGTGATTCGTACTCAAAAACAAGGGCAGTTATCCAAAGATGACACTGAATCATTTCGCTGTCAATGCAGTGACTTTTGAAGCCCCAGGGCAGATATGGGGTTATTCACTGACACATTTTTAAATGAACTGGAAAAATGCACTGCTTAAAACCTTGAATGGGTATTTTTACTTCAGTTCATGTTCTGGATTTGGGAGTTCCTGTGTTTTCTGGAAGCAGTTCTCCATCTAAGATACGTAACCCTAATCCTGAAACACGGTCCAGATCGATTACAGCTCCAGATCGCCATACCCCATCCTGCTATTGGAAGGACTTCCCCAAGTACAGATTAAAATATTTATTTTTGGAAGTTTGGCACTGATTGAGAGTTCACTAATAAAATCTAATAGACAAATAATATGTCGCAAATTAGCATGACTATTGGCAGAAATGAATTAATTCTAAATAATGGAGTAAGGAAATATGGCTAAAGTGAACACAAGACAGCAAAAAGACGGCAGGAAAGTGAGCGAATTCAAAGCAAAACACTGCGTTAGACACTTAAGGAACACTTCAGAATCCCTGGGAAAATCAGAATTTCTGTGGAAGGCATACAGCTTGACTTTGGAGTCCATCCATCCATTGATTATCCACTAATTCCCAGTGCGGGTTACCAAAGGTGCCAGAGCAGATCCTGATATACCTCGAGTATGGGGCAGGAACTCACCCAGGTCAGCCACCAAACTATCACAGGGCAAATTGAAGTCCATTAAGTGAACTGGAAAATCATTGTAAGCCCCATAAAGCAGCACACGATGGGAAATTACTGATGGCAACAAGGAACAGATTTTTCCATTAGTAACGTCAGTGGAGACGTTTTCCCCCTTAAATCTTGGCCGAAGGGCAGAGCAGAATAAAATTACCCTGAACCTTTAAACTCCTCCAAAACCATCCAACTAACCCCCCACTGTGGACTTTGTAAATGCCCGCAACAACCAAATAAACTGAAGAGTTCCACTCAATGGAAACACAGGGACTGAAGGATAGGTCCTGCTGTTTACACGCAGGTTGAAATGAAAGCCATCTGGAGATGGCTCAATCACAGAGCAGAATGTGAATGATGGATAAAGTCTAATCAAAGGAGAGCAACTGATCACAAGGTAGAATAAAGCAGATGGACCAATCATACGGTAGAATGATAGAGATGGACATTTTTTGCAGGGCAGAATGAAAAAAATTGACCAATTGCAGGGCAGAATGATGAAGATCTGCTAATTGGCAGGCTGTATTATGGAGACTGAACAATTGCAGGGCAGAATGTCAGACATGGACTGACGGTGGCACGGCCTCCTACTGGAGTTGTGAGCTTTAAGCAGTGCTCCAGAAGATACAGGAAATCCAGGAGAAACCTGAGCCCTCAGAATCTAGGGGCTCCCAGTGGAGGACATCACTGTGGGTACCCATAGATATAGAGCTGAAGAGATCAGGGCATCACAGATGTCAAATAGCAGCACTCAATGCAATGTACCAGTTGAAAGATGACCACGAGCTGGAACCATGGGTCAAATCTGCAGTCAAAGCCAACAACGCTTAGTGCTCAGCAGGACATTATGTCGCATCCCTTCACATAACAGAGACAGGATTCCCGCAGGTCCAACCTCCTGTCAGAAGGAAGCGATTGGAGGGGAGGGGGGGGGGGGGTGGGAGAATCTGCACTCCACTGGTAGGAGGTACCAGCATCCGTGAGAAGGCCTCATTTGGAACACCCCCCCATCCCCACCCCTTGGGTCTCCCTTGTGTGCGGGGGGATGGGTAATAGGTTGTTGTTCAAATGTGGCACGAATGAAAACTGGCCCAACATGCAACACCATTCAACAGCAAACCTCACACAATCTCAAGAAATCACACTGAACAGGGGAATTAAAATGGTAATAACAGTAATCGCCCTAGTTGTTTGTGCCACCTCACTGCAAGGTTTCCTGCTGGAACGGAACTATGAGGGTTAGGGGGTGTGGGAAGGGGGCTGTAGTACAGATGTGAAAATACACACACACGCACGCAAACCAAAATGCACATAGCCCACACACACATGCACACGCACACACACAAAAATGTGTGTTCACATGCACACACGCACATACGTGTACACAAACATGCATGCGAGCCCACACACGCACATGCACACGCAAATCTGTGTGCACACATACAAATAAAGCGCTCATGGAAACTCTATTCACAGGGCACCACCTGCTAAGCTGAGGTCGCATTAACACTGCGCCAGACAGTAATGTGTTTCCCGGTACGTTGGGAAGCCTAGGGTCCTGTTGGTTTTCACTGCATGCATACAATAAAGCCAGCTGAAATAAAATCAAGTCACGTGCTAGTTGATTTGGCCACAGTTCTTGATCGACCAAACAGATAAGAACGTAAATTTTCACTGACCATTGCACATTATGGCCATTTCTTAAAGCTTTCAGGATTATAACATAAAAAAACAACCATTTATAGACCAACCAAGAAGGCTCAGATGTAACAACCAGAGACTGATCATCCGGCCTGACCCATGAGCAGGACTCGTTATGTTAATTCCTGTTTTGGATTTTTTTCCCATTGAAAAGCTTTGTAAGGGCTGATCTGAAGACCACCAACCACTGAATTTCTCCACCTGAATGAAGTATTTTACATAAGTATCTGGTGAATATCAGGTTAAGTTATGTAATCTGCATCATGCGGACAGTTTACAGCAATCTTAATACAGAACATTTTTAAGGCATTCTTTCCATCACAACAAACTGACTCTGACTGACAATAAACAACTCACAAATTTCAAACAGAATCACCACAAGTATCTTAATTTCGAAAGCTACTAAATCTTGCACTATTATTTAGGACATTTAGTCTATTTTTAAGTGATTTAATTTAATTGATTGCATAACCCACGACTAACATTACAAATCGTTCTCTCCACACATTTGTCCTGGCTTTGTGGCATCAAAATGGCTTGAATGATAGATCTGGAGATCACTGAAAATAGACTTTAAAAAGAGCAACTTCTTAGTTAAAAATTAAGAATTTTAATTTATGTGAGCTTGAGAAAAGTGCTGAAGATCACTTAATTAAAACTTTCGTATTTTTTATTTCATAATTGCTTTGATTTTTGATTCCCAGCAATAAGAGAGATGCTGCTGACCCAGGGCACGATCACTATGCACAAAAAAAAAAATGTCAGAGAAAAATATCAGTACAAATACCTTTACAAATCTCAGCTACTTTCCTTGCCATTAGGCAACAGCATCTTTTTTATGCACATGTTTGAAAGAAAAGCCAACAGATTCAAAGGCATCTGCTTATAAGATGACATTGGGTAATTCCATCTCGAATCACCAGATTTCAAGAGAAAATTCTCAACTGACCACCTCTGATTTGCTCCAAATTTACAGAGCATGATGTTGTTGTATCCAGTACATTATGCTTGAAATTTTAGACACGTATCTTCACCACTTTTTCCACATATAGAGATATGCACAAAACCAAACTCTTGATAGTCATTTTGGGGAGGCTACAAATGAGCAAATATGGAAGTTATGATCCTGATTTTTTGTAAATCTGAGACACATTATATTCAAGAACCAACCCAGCTACATTCATGCATCTAACCTAGAACATTCAAAATTTTGTAAAGCTCATTTTTACACAAATTTGGGGTCTAAACCGATTTGGGGTCAGAGTCTCAATATCTCAAAAACTAATTAAGATATTAGCCTAAAATTTTGCACATAAAAATGGATAGAACAACAGTATACTCTGTAAATTTGAAGCAAATCTGAGGTTGTTAGTTCGGAGGCCTTCATTGATTTCAAATGTTATGGCAAGTCATATGGTAGTGCCGACACAGACTTAGTCAAGGTATTTGCTTTGCCGCAGTCATCAATAATGTCATTGGTCTTGTGCATTGCTAAAAGGTTTGTCTCAAGCTAATTTAGGACACTGATATTTTAAAAAGACCGAACAAGAGCATAAGCAAACACAATTTATGCATCCATATCTCAACGCTAAAAGGCAGACAGTGTGACATTATGCACTGAAAAACAGATGCACAGAAGAGTGGAAAGATTATGAAGATAAGGAAAGGAACTACACAGTAGTCCTACTGGAAAATGAAGTTTCTGGAGAGAGGGCTGTAACATTTTGTGTACTGTCGCACGGACCTCTGCAGTAACTGTCCTGCTCCACTAGGGGGCCGGTCTGGACCACTGTCCTGTGTAGCACGGACCACTGCTGTAACTGTCCTACTCCACTAGGGGGCTGGTCCGGACCACTGTCCTGTGTAACACGGACCACTGCAGTAACTGTCCTGCTCCACTAGGGGGCTGGTCTGGACCACTGTCCTCTGTAACAGGAACCACTGCAGTAGCTGTCCTGCTCCACTAGGGGGCTGGTCCAGACCAGTGTCCTGTGTAACACGGACCACAGCAATAACTGTCCTGCTCCACTAGGGGCCTGGTCCAGACCACTGTCCTGTGTAGAACGGACCACTGTAGTATCAGTATCCTGTGTAGCACGGACCACTAGGTGACTGTCCTGCTCCACTAGGGGCCTGGTCCGGACCACTGCAGTAACTGTTCTGCTCCACTAGGGGGCTGGTCCGGACCACTGTCTTGTGTAGAACAGACCACTGCAATAACTGTACTGCTCCACTAGGGGGCTGGTCTGGACCACTGTCCTCTGTAACACGAACCACTGCAGTAGCTGTCCTGCTCCACTAGGGGGCTGGTCTAGACCAGTGTCCTGTGTAACACGGACCACAGCAATAACTGTCCTGCTCCACTAGGGGCCTGGTCCAGACCACTGTCCTGTGTAGAACGGACCACTGTAGTATCAGTATCCTGTGTAGCACGGACCACTAGGTGACTGTCCTGCTCCACAAGGGGCCTGGTCCGGACCACTGCAGTAACTGTTCTGCTCCACTAGGGGGCTGGTCCGGACCACTGTCTTGTGTAGAACGGACCACTGCAATAACTGTACTGCTCCACAAGGGGGCTGGTCCGGACCATTGAAGGAGTGTCTCGAGACAGTAAAATTTTGCGGTCTTTACTGGCCTAGCACGGAGGTACGGTCTTGGAACCGCTGACTGTACAATCCATGCTCAGAATACTGCAGTTACATTGTAAATGCCTGCCTTTTCCTCTGCATAACTGTTGGCCAAATCATTTATCTGTCCGGCAATTTTCATGAATAAATTATGAATGTGATTGTTCAAAATGTTTGAAGCCAGTAGAACCAGCTAGTTACAATCAATGTAGTCTAGCAATACGCAGCTCGCCACTTTTTCTACTGCATTAATCTGGCATATTAATAAACCAGCTAGTGATACCTGTGATGTGAATAGTGGCCACTAGATGGCAGCATTTACCTTTCTTTCATTGAGCTCAGACTGGAGCTAGGTTTAGACATGTCCTGGACATGTCTGGGGCAAGTCCCCGAAAATTAAAAAAAAAAGAGGTCTAAATGTGGGTGGGGTCTGCAAAAGAGTATATAAGGAAAAGAACTGAGACAGTAGCGTAGTTAGTTGTTTAGTTGTCTTTGTTCATTAAATGTGTTATAAGTTTTTAAAACTGTGTCTGTCATCCCTTGCTGTTGCTGTTGCTGTTGTGTTGTAAATTGTAATAACAAATTGGGGCCATAACATACCTAACAAAACCCGATGAATATAAAGTGAAATAATCGATACTGTGTCATCTTATTCTCAAAAATATGAATGCTCTGAACAGATTATTTTTATATCGCCTAGCTGGAGATAATTAAAAACCATCGGCAGGTTTGGTAAGTTATGTTAATAAATTGAGTCAGTTCATACATTGCTGTCGTCTGTTAATCTCGATAGATTGTTGTGCTTTCTCTCTAAATCATAAAAACATAATTTTAAATAGAAGGCTACACTCAGGCAGAGGGGTGTGATGTTAGAGCTTCAGAAGGGATTTCCTTTCATCTCAGCAGGAGAAGTGTGCCAGTGATGTTGGACAATTAGACATGGCTCAAAGTCAGCTTCCCAGTTGATGCTCATGGTGTTTGATGGGGCTCAGCTCAGGCCAATCAAGTTATTCAACACCAGTCTCAACAAACATAGACCTCATTCTGTGCATGCGGGCATTGTCAAAATGCGAAAAAAAGGGCCCTTCTCCAAACTCTTGAAAACATAGAGTCAACTAGAATGTTATTTCATGTTTAAGTGATGAGATTTTCCTTCAGCGGTACAAAGACAACAAGCTCTAAGCAACAACAACAGCGCCAGGCCAAGAAGTGTCCATATACATTTAGCCTTATTGTTGTATATTTCTCTCAATGAGTGACAACACTGACTGAAATGCGGCTAAGGAACTCAAATAGGGACTCAAGAGGGACCAGAACATGGAGTTAGAAAAATAAACCATGAATGATTGTTATAATTACAATGAAACCATCAATATCTTGTCCAGGCACATGCACAATGACCTAGTGAATTCCACGCTGATGTAGGCCCAAAATATTTAACTAAAATGAAATGTGCAGCCTTGAGACTACCGATGAAAATGAGTCTTTCTTGTGATCTCTGCCACATTTCCAGAAATGTTATCACTTAAATAAAAAAAACCATCATAGCTTAAATTTATCAGCCCGTTTGGCTGCATTCGAACAACTAGAGCCATCAACCCCCCCCGACTCTAACCAAATATTCATGAATGATGTAAGACCCCTATTTACACATTTCCAAAGTCCTGTTTCCTGTTCTTTACAAATTTGAGCATCTCCACTATCCCTCTCATCCCTAAATATAATCCTGTTTGTAAATGCAAACTGATCCTGTCAGGTCGCAAATCCCTTTGAACATGCCTACTTCCGAATTCTGATGGTAGACAGACAATGGGTGCAGCAATGGTAGAAGAATGCCAGATCACGTCCAAATACCTCTGTCACCCTCCCTCCCTAGCCTTTTACCAGAGACTCTAGACAGCCGGACAGGAGGGGCCTTGGGTCTCATCCTCAATCTGGACGGGAAAGGCCAAATGCACATATTACATACTATTCAGGCTTCAGACCACCGAGCAATATTCCATGCACCCTCCGCCATGCAGTTTAACGCTGCGTCTCCTTCGATCAGGGGGTGAATTTCTCATGCAAAATGGAACTCAGATGAGAAAAAGCCCATCTTACTTTTGCTATGTAAACTAAACTGTTCCTGCTAACCCCCCCCCACAAGGCAGTGCCACCAGAGGAGAAGCAGCTGAGTGCTTTTACTTAATTTAAGCGAGGGAAACCCAGGCCAGATTACATCCCCTGTTTTTTTCTGAAGGGGGAAGGGGGAAGGATAATATTCGTGCAGTAAATACGCAAAAGTATGCAGTTTGGGAGGTGAATTTCTTCCTGTTCAACCAGATCTTATCTTCTAACTCACAAGTGGGGGATTAAAGTGAGTGCATGTCAACTTTACCCTCTTTCTTCAAGGCTCGAGGCGCAAAAAAAAAACCAAAGCGCATGAAATTGTTAAAAACAATTGGGAAAGCACTTAGGTATGGAAAAAAATATTGATTCACCAAGCTATTTATGCGCAAAGCTAATTATCAGTCATGGAGGAGAGAAGGTCACCAACACTTCCGTCCATGAAACTGGTGATGGTCCCCCAAACTAGCCATCGGTTTCACCCTGCATCCAGCTTTTTTATACATCTTTTAAAAAGAAACGCAATCCCCAAAGAGAATCTCCTTTCTGTATGTTTATGAACACATTTTAAATCTCTTTTTATTGACACATATGAAATTTACAGCAGTTAATGAGTCAATGTGGTTGAGATTTTTTTTTCCATTTATCACAAAAAAGTAGAGAACATGCCATCCACATAAAGGTCACTGAACTTTTTTATCCCTTTTCTATGCCACACATTAAAGGTTTTATCCAGTTTGGCTAGTATGAAGCTAATATGAACACATTTTATATGAAAGTAAACAGGTTAAGCATGTTGTCTAGCGCCTGAAATAATTACTGACTTTAATTCAGTTTGGGTGTACATGTGCATATGTGTGTTTGCATGCATGGACGCACATGTATGCACGCACGTGAGCGTGTGTGTGTGTGTGTGTGTGTGTGTGTGTGTTCGCGCACGCGCGCACGTGTGTGTGCGTATGTGTGCGTACGCACAAGTGTGCATGTAAAGCTGTTTCCTTAATGTAAGAATTAATTTTGAAGAGGGATAAAATAAGCCAAAAGCATTTCCAGAATATGTGAAGCAGGATTATGGAGGTTTATGCCTCCCCCAAGTAAACACTTCTGCTTCTAATAATCTCTATTTACTCTGCAGTACATTATCATATTGCATGACATGCTGTGCAAAGCAGACATTGTTTTCAGGAAGGTAAATCTGCTGGTGGCCTTTCATGCTATGTCCCATCATTTGACAATGCTGTTTTTTTTCTGTTTGTCATTTCAATGGAATTCCAGCGAAAGCCAATTTGATCGAGTCATTTGGAAAACACTAACAATACTAGAATGAAATGCGATCACAGGATATCAGACATAAAACAGAATGGAGTTATAACACACCGCTTGGAAAAGTGCACTGCACCATATCACTTCAGTTCAGATAAATTCCCCCCGTCACTAAACAGACCTGTGTGTGGTTTTACAAACTTCTTTCTGAAAAATCTTAACTGAGGGAACAGTAAAATTACAATCACTGAAAATGAAGAACAGACATACTTTTGAGAACAAAAAAATGTAAACTAAAGTGGATTAAAATGGCTGTGTTGCCACTCAGGGGAGAAATGTTGCTCCATTCCCTTCTGAAGTGAAACGTTGGCCTCGGCACAATTTTTCGTAAAAATGGCGTCATTTACGGGCACGGAACACTGAGCGGCCAATAGGCCTGCTTCACATCAGCCTGCTATCCCAGTGGCACAAACATAACTACCCCAGATCAAAAACTTTATCTCAGAGCACTAAAACCATCAAACTGGGATGATCTGCACAGCCTTTCAACCTGGTAGATCAGAAATGCAGCAGAACTTTTTTTGCTCCCAGGTCATTCCACAAAAGTTAAGATAAATATTCCCACCACTTTATTTCTCTAATTTGCTGGATACCCCATGGCCTTTTTTAAAGAAATAAGGGTAACTGAAATTGAATTAGCATGTTTTTAACTTAGATTTTTGATTATTATCTATGATGACTCAAGCTACAATTATCTATAAAAAAAATTTGGAAGAAGCAACAAAAATATGTCAAAAATTCTGAGGAAAATCTTATAATATTCTCTCACAGAGTATCGGCCGTGATATCTTATCATCAGTAAATGACTGGTTGGTATCCAAGTGTCCCTGGCAGAATTTGTTTCAAAACAATTGTGTCAAAGCATGATCTAGGGCAGCTGTTTGAATTTACTCATCATAATGTCATCTCTCAACTGAAATGTGAATCAATTTAAAAAGTTCCCTGGTATTTTGGAACCTTGTTCTGGTTCAAAAGAGAGCACTGTTTTTTTTTAAATACTTGCTTCTAGGAAGACTTTAGTTCACACGATACACATTATTCATTGCATACTGATTATCATGTACCTACATCTGTACATAATGTAGTTATATATATAATGCAGGGCATTGTCTGACAGAAGAGCTATTTTCAGCTATAGAAATTCATCTTTTGCTTGACATAAAAACATCATGTAAACTACAGACTGATGACAGTATGCGGGAAACTGACGTAATGATTTAGAGAGAGTCACTCTTGACTAATTAGATAGGTCTGTTCCTGGTCTGAGCTGAGAAATTTCCCGTCACATTAATTGAACATTTACATTAACAAAAACTATAAACACACTCTTGCACTAACATTTTTTTTATTTCGCCCTTTGCCAAAGATTCATTTGATAATGTGTTCAAGATTTTCTAAGCTACATCAAAGGTTTTCGCGTTGCTGGAAACTGCATGTTCTTGACTAGGCTGTAAACAAGGCCATTACTAGAAAACAAAAACAACCTTGATTCAAATGTGCCATTTCCAAAAGCTGTTTGCTCCTTAGTGAAATGCCATGATCCAATGGCACAAATACGACTGAAAGTAAGCAGGAGGTCAAGTTCACCAGCGCTCTGGTCTGACTGAAAGTGGCTTTGAGTGTACTTTAAAGGATTATGCTGGCTGTAAATTCAGTTATATGGGCAATTCTAATGTGTGAGTATGTGTGTGTGTGCGCCTGCGTGTGCGTGTGTGTGTGCACACGTGTGTTTGTGCATATGTTTGGATATATGTGTTGGGATTCTGATTCTGCATGCCATGTTTAAGTTCTGTGCCTGGCCTTGTGCCATGTTAGATTTATCCGCGCATTCTTGACCATTGCTTATGTCTGACTATTCTTAGGATTGTTTTGTGTTTTGGTAATTTAGATTCATTGTGTTATTATTTTTCATGTCTTAGTAATTTAGTTTCCATGCCATGTTTTCATTTCTATGCTTTGCACTTTGTCTCCCCTGTCTTGTCATGTGTGTATCTTTGCTCACGGTCCCTTGTCTTGTGTGCCACTCATTCGGGTGATTTATTGGTTTCTGGGTTTCAATCTTCTTTCATTATCTCGTGTTCTTCCTTCCTCTCTCTTTTTCTGTCTTACTAACACATACTAACAGTTTATTGTTTTTGCTCAATACTAATCCACACTAACCTTGTATATTTGGACTAACTTACTAACAAGCACTTGGGATTGTATAGCTGCACTTACTAATTGACTAATGATCTCTCAGCTGTCGCCCAATTCTAGTCTCCGCCTCCTTGCCTATCCCTAATTATCTCTGCTGCAGTTTTCCACTTATATCTCATGCTTTCCTTTTCTTTAGACTATGCACTTTTAGTACTCCTTAACCGGAGCTGTTTGTTCATAGGATTGTCTTGTGATCCCTGTCTGCGTTTTGGCATTTGCCAAATTCATGTGATTAGTTTATTCCTCATGTGTCTCTCCCTGATCATTGTTCCCACTGATTGCACCTGTTCTCCCTGGTCATGTGTTCTCCTGGATGTGTATATAAGATGTCTGTTTGCTTCACACTCTTGTCAGATCGTTCTCCCTAGTTTTCTCGTGCCACGTTTCTCGCCTTGATTGCTCAGTGTTTATCTTTCTGACTGGATTGCTCGACTATTGATTTTGGTTTGCCCTTTTTGGATTTTGTTGCATCTGTGAGTTTTGACCTTTTTCTGCCCGACCTTGATTTTGTGATTACTGCCCTGGTTTTGGATTCGGACTGTCTTTGGCTTATGAGTTTGTTTCTCCTCCAAACCTACGCCTGTGTACCGAACCCTTTTTGTCTGACCACGAACTTTGTTATTGGTGCCCTGGTTACGATTCTGGATTACGCCCATTGGATACTGTTTTTGGATTGTGGACTTTGTACCGTTGCCAGCTCTGTTGGGGGGTTTCCCCCTTCAGAAATAAAGCCTCCTTTTTGCATTCTACTGGTTGTCGCACTTGGTTCATTTCGTAAATCCCAACATTACGATCTGACCCACTCCTCCAGAGCAGTCCGCCTCTACCACCCCCTACTGGCGACAGTCCTCCTGAGCCAGAACCCATGCAACTGGGCCGTCCTCGCATCCCTGTGGAGGAGAAGAACCGCCGTCGCAGAGAAGGGGCCTGCTTCTACTGTGGCAAGGGGGGACACCACATTGCTCAGTGTCCGAACAAGAGAAGTTCCCCTGGTGCCCAGAGAAGAGTAGTGATTGGAGTGACGCCAGTGCAGGAGACTAAGAACCGTACGTGCCTCCCAGTTATCCTGGAGTGGGGAGGAGGGAGTAAGTCCACCCTGGCCCTCATTGATACCGGCGCTGAGGAGAACCTCATCGATGTGGAGCTGGCTCAAGAATGGGGAATCCCTACCGAGAGGATCTTTCCTGACCGGGTGGCCAATTCACTCAGTGGCCAGAAAACAGCCCAGATAACTCACGCTACCAGCCCCATCAAACTCAAAACCTCAGGAAACCACCACGAAACCATTCAGCTCCTCCTCTTACATTCTCCCCATGCTCCCATTGTTTTGGGCCATCCATGGATGGCCAAACACCTCCCAAATATTGATTGGCAGAAGAATGAGGTTAAGGGTTGGAGCCCCAACTGCTCCCTGGCATGCCTCCACAACGCCCGCGAACCTCAACACAGCCCATCCCAAGAAGAAATACTAGATCTTGAGAAGGTCCCCCTAGAGTTTCATGATCTCAAGGAAGTGTTCTCTAAGTCCCGGGCCACCAGCTTACCACCTCACCGACCCTATGACTGCACCATAGACCTGAAGCCAGGTACTATGCCCCCTAGAGGCCGACTCTATTCACTCTCCAGACCAGAAACCCAAGCTATGGAGAAGTATCTCTCAGAGTCTCTTGCTGCAGGCATTATACGCCCGTCATCATCACCTGCTGGTGCCGGATTCTTCTTCGTGTCTAAGAAGGACGGATCATTAAGACCCTGTATAGATTACCGTGGACTTAACGAAATAACTGTCAAGAATCGCTATCCACTTCCTCTAATGAACACTGCTTTCGATCTCCTGCAAGGAGCTAAGATTTTTACTAAGCTCGACCTCCGTAATGCCTATCACCTGGTACGCATCAGAGAGGGGGACGAATGGAAGACTGCCTTTAACACTCCCACGGGACACTGGGAGTATTTAGTTCTTCCTTTCGGGCTTACTAACGCTCCAGCAGTGTTTCAAAACCTTGTCAACGATGTTTTAAGAGACATGATAAATAAGTTTGTGTTTGTGTATCTTGACGATATCCTGATTTTTTCAGAGTCCCAGGAGGCCCATGTCAAACATGTTCGCCAAGTGCTCCGTCGCCTCCTGGAGAACCGCCTCTTTGTTAAAGCTGAAAAATGTGAATTTAATGTGGAAACCACTACGTTTTTGGGTTACATCATCTCCCCAGACACCATCCGGATGGACCCCCTAAAGGTGGAAGCTGTCACTAATTGGCCCAGACCAGAGGACCGTAAGTCTCTCCAGCGATTTTTGGGCTTCGCTAACTTTTACCGCCGGTTCATCCGGAATTATAGTTCTGTTGCCGCTCCTCTTACTGCTCTCACCTCTTCTAAATCCAAGTTTCTGTGGTCCGAAAAGGCTGAAGAGGCCTTCAATGACTTAAAAGCTCGTTTCACCTCTGCACCTATCCTAACCATTCCCAATCCTGAACTCCAGTTTATTGTTGAAGTGGACGCCTCCAATATCGGAGCTGGAGCCATCCTGTCGCAGAGGTCCACAGAAGATGGTAAGGTCCATCCTTGTGCCTTCTTTTCTCGCCGCCTCAGCTCTGCAGAAAGAAACTACGACATTGGGAATCGGGAGCTGTTGGCGGTAAAGTTGGCCTTAGAGGAGTGGAGACAATGACTGGGAGGGTTACGGACCTGAACATCGCAGTTGGGTGCCAGCAAGGCACATATTGGATAAAAACCTCATCAAAGACTTTCATGCTGCATCCCGTTCTTCGAATTGAACGCCAGGAGGCGTTCGTTGGGAGGGGGGTTCTGTTGGGATTCTGATTCTGCATGCCATGTTTAAGTTCTGTGCCTGGCCTTGTGCCATGTTAGATTTATCCGCGCATTCTTGACCATTGCTTATGTCTGACTATTCTTAGGATTGTTTTGTGTTTTGGTAATTTAGATTCATTGTGTTATTATTTTTCATGTCTTAGTAATTTAGTTTCCATGCCATGTTTTCATTTCTATGCTTTGCACTTTGTCTCCCCTGTCTTGTCATGTGTGTATCTTTGCTCACGGTCCCTTGTCTTGTGTGCCACTCATTCGGGTGATTTATTGGTTTCTGGGTTTCAATCTTCTTTCATTATCTCGTGTTCTTCCTTCCTCTCTCTTTTTCTGTCTTACTAACACATACTAACAGTTTATTGTTTTTGCTCAATACTAATCCACACTAACCTTGTATATTTGGACTAACTTACTAACAAGCACTTGGGATTGTATAGCTGCACTTACTAATTGACTAATGATCTCTCAGCTGTCGCCCAATTCTAGTCTCCGCCTCCTTGCCTATCCCTAATTATCTCTGCTGCAGTTTTCCACTTATATCTCATGCTTTCCTTTTCTTTAGACTATGCACTTTTAGTACTCCTTAACCGGAGCTGTTTGTTCATAGGATTGTCTTGTGATCCCTGTCTGCGTTTTGGCATTTGCCAAATTCATGTGATTAGTTTATTCCTCATGTGTCTCTCCCTGATCATTGTTCCCACTGATTGCACCTGTTCTCCCTGGTCATGTGTTCTCCTGGATGTGTATATAAGATGTCTGTTTGCTTCACACTCTTGTCAGATCGTTCTCCCTAGTTTTCTCGTGCCACGTTTCTCGCCTTGATTGCTCAGTGTTTATCTTTCTGACTGGATTGCTCGACTATTGATTTTGGTTTGCCCTTTTTGGATTTTGTTGCATCTGTGAGTTTTGACCTTTTTCTGCCCGACCTTGATTTTGTGATTACTGCCCTGGTTTTGGATTCGGACTGTCTTTGGCTTATGAGTTTGTTTCTCCTCCAAACCTACGCCTGTGTACCGAACCCTTTTTGTCTGACCACGAACTTTGTTATTGGTGCCCTGGTTACGATTCTGGATTACGCCCATTGGATACTGTTTTTGGATTGTGGACTTTGTACCGTTGCCAGCTCTGTTGGGGGGTTTCCCCCTTCAGAAATAAAGCCTCCTTTTTGCATTCTACTGGTTGTCGCACTTGGTTCATTTCGTAAATCCCAACAATATGTATATGCGCGCATGAGTGTGTAAATATGCATGGGTGTGCTTGTAATTGTGTGTATGAGGGTATGCATGCCAGTGAGTATCATGCATGTCAATTTGAAGCTGCAGTGTATATTACAGAAAATTAACTTAATTGACAGTCCAATGGCCGCCAGATGAGTGTTTTTCAATTTTTGTCTGTATTTTGTTGCACTGGTTTATTTTTCTGCTCAATACAGATATAATTCAGTCTTAAATCTGATATGCATGATTGTCTCTCTCTTTTGGCAGCTAACCCTTGTATAGTGTGCCATTAAAACTGGCACATCTGATGCCATTAAAAGACAGCAAACTTCTAACTTTTTCATGTTTCCCTCCAAAATAAAAAAAACAACCAATGAAATGCCCGTTTCTCTTTTTAGCGTCCCTGCTACTGTGGGCTCTTTCATGCATCCAGACTGTTATTGTAGCGCTATAACATCTGAAAAAAGCTGCTGATGTCAAAAAGCAGTGATGGGTGGTCGGGGGTTACCTTGGTTACTGCTGGGTAACCTACGGCAACCTCGGCTGGGCAGTACAGCTGGTCCTCGTGGGACGCTTCGACCGCCATGGCCCATTGATCGAGGAATCCGCTGGGGGTGTAGAGTCCGCAGTCCCTGACACTGGTCTCCCGCTCAAAGTCTTCACACAGGCCATCGCCGTCGTAGAAGTAGCACAGGCTGGGCTCCCCTGTACGAAAGAGATAAGGGGTGGGGGAGTTCAAAAAGGCTGAGTTTAGCAGAAACCCACAAAGCCTGGATGAGCTTGGTTTATAATGTGCAGTCTGAAGGTATTTGCACAATGACACAAATCTTGCTTTTTCGCTCTTCATTTCACCAAATTAGAACAGAAAACAATGAGCATGAAGTTCAGACAGAGACTGTCGGCTTCAATTTGCAGCCATTTACATTCCCATCTTGTAAACCATGTAGTACAGCCGCGCATACCATTCCACTTAGTGTCACGGTCCAAGCACTGACAAAATGACTTGAAACTTCGGCTCAGAATAATCAGGTCATCTGACTCAAGCACTTCTACGTCCCAGGCTAAAAGCTGTGACAAACCAGGGTAATAGGTGACAGTCTGTGCGCAGAAAGGACTCTTACATGTACGTGTAAACTGCTACGATACAGGCTGTCCCGTCCACCCAAGGTGCAACAGATCCAGCTTTAATCACAGCTAGCCGCATGCCTGTAGCCTACTGCGCACGAGAGTGCATTAAGTGGGTCTCTGCATCCTGCATAAGTCACATAGGGGGCCCCAGGAGCCAGCCCAGACCACAGCACCATCTCTCATCTCCGAGCGCGCTCAGTTGCTGCAAACTCTCGGGTCGTAAACAACATCCACCCCCATGACCAGGTCACCGTCTCGCCTCGGCTCCGGCTTATCTCCCGTTCTCTTTCTTTTTTTATTTAGCGTGACAAAAACAGACATAAATAGACAAATAAAACAGCATGTCTACTTCCTCCAACAGGGAGCAACTGGGATGGGATTCAAAGGGGAAGAAGAAGAAAAGAGGGGGTGAGGGTGGAAACTAATCTGATGAGCTTGACAGATTGTGATCTACCTGCTTTATTTAGAGGAAAATATGAGATGCAGTCTCATAGATTTTCCAGAAATTCCTTGTTGAGTTCTGTGGAATGGACATGGTGGTCTTGGGGTTAACCCTTTAAGCGTTAAGATTCAAAAATGTTTCACTAAACTTTCTATTGCTGATTGGACAATCAATACTTCAATCAATAACAATACAGTTCAAGAGCGAGAAATCTGGAATAACTTTCCATAAACACGACTTCTAAGGCAAGTATAACTCCATGGGGAGGGCAGACGGTACGCTGATGTTACACAGTACTGGCCTGACGCAGCCTCCCTCCAGAAACACTTTCACCATTCAGCTGTATCCAGCAGACAGACAGACAGAAGGTCCACACATTATATGTCTGAATACCAACAACAACAAAAAAGTGACCCAGAAAATATTTTAAACAGGAAATGGCCGCTTTTAACGATGTGAGCAAGATGACAGCACAGCAATTTCCTTCACCAGCAAAATAATTCCAAGCGTTCCCTCTTTTCTTTGCCTTTTCCAACTTCAGAGGGCAACAGTAAAAGAGTAGGGAACAGATGAAAAAAGGAAAATAATCATTGTAGAAAAGGCCAAGGAGGGAATTCAAAATCTGGGTCCTCTGTGGAAACTTCTTTTTAAATAAAGGGAATACACACCCTCCTCACATTGTACTTTCCTGCTATGTTTTCCTGCAATGATTTCTGTCATTTATTTATTCATATTTATTTTATCATTTGTTGCATCTTAACCCTTTGAGCGCTGAATACATTTTCAAGGAATTAAAAATGTAGTTATCCTGAGCTGTTGGAAACCTATCATGTGGCAACTTGTTTAAAAAAGCTTCCCTGCGGGAGCTCTTTTAAACAAGTTGCGACATGATAGGTTTTCAACAGCATCTAACTTTGATATCTTACATCATCGGGCAACTCGCGGCGCTGAAAGGGTTAACTGCTTGTGACAGCAGGTTGAGCGTGCTCCCGCATGACAGTCCATATTTCGCCGGTGACACTGGAAGAAAGTGTGTAGAAAGGCCCATAACTCCTATGAAGTTCACTTCACGATATAGTTGTGAGGACCACCAAATAAAATGTTAACAAATGAATTTTAAAATAGATAAATTGAAGAGGTTTGCAGATCAAGGAGGGACAAGAGGTTAGCAGTAAGACTGCAATGGGCGGTAACTGAACTCAGATTCACTTGAGAGAGTCATCAACGCCTGTCATTGATTCAGTCACTTTGCAGACTTCATGACACAGTGACTTCACAATTTTCAAGTCGAAAAACGAGATTCTTAAATCTAACACCTTCAATAAACATTTTTACCCATGTCAATCGACTCCAGTAAGGGTCACGCCAACACAGGACATTCAGTATACACTAGCATAGCACTACTGACAACCACCTGAATTTGACAAGTTTGTTTCCAAACTGCAATAAATGACAAAGATATGAAAATTTATATAGTACCATAGACCAACAGCCATGTGCTTCTTACACATGGTGCAAAAATCAGTTTTTAGACATTTATATTAAAAGGTGTATTTTTTTCATGGTCAAAGTTTGCGTTTTTCTATAAAATGCAATAGGCACCAACATAGAAAAAGCTGATTTTCTCAAAACGAGTGAAATGGATATATTGCGTTTTGGAAACAAAGTCTTCATTTGTTCTACACTTGGACTTAATCAGGCATATAATGCATGCCAATGTTTGAGAAAGAAAATTAATACCTCCTTTTAATTCTGACAAATTTAAGAACACAGGTTTTCCTGGAGCTAATTATGAAAACAAAAACTAACATTTCTTGGAGGATGGATGAATTTTGACTGAATCCAGATCTTACATCTGTCTTGTGGCTGGGCCATTTGGCCTGCAATGTTCCCACACTGAGAAGCTGACCTACCAACACAGTTGAAGAGGGGCTCCTTCTTGCACTGACTGGAACAGCCGTCCCCATTGATGGCATTCATGTCATCACAGTCCTCTCCTATAACACTGATCAGATGAGATATACTTCATCAATTTCTGTTGGTTAATTTATCATTTCCATTTAGCTCATCCAGGCTACACGACATAGCCGAATGTACAGTATCTGAACACCAGCCCTCCAACATTTCACCCAAATTAGGGGCATTTGGTAAATTTGGTCATTTTTGTTGCTATAAAAGTTTCCAATCTTCATTCATACTAGATTTTGGACAGTTGCAGCAGGGATTTGCCACAATTCACCTACAAGAACATCAGTCGGTAACTTGAATGAAAGTGACTGAATTGAGGGACAAAAAAATGATCAATAACTCTAGAATTTGGTTGAAATATTCAAAGAAACTACTTCCCTGTCCCTGTGGAATGCCTCACCTTTGTATGCGGCCGTCACCGCAGTAGGGCGCCCCCAGCTGGTGAGTAAGCGCTGGTGAGGGTTCGCTCTCAGCGCTCCTGGAGACAGTGACCACCTGATAAGTGTACTCCACCCCTGGCACAACATCCCTGAAAAACAGACATAAAGATAAAGAAATATGACAATGTTAAGAAGGGGTCGTTCACCCCAAATAGACTCAGAATAGTATATCTATTACAACAACGAAGATTTTGAACAGTCCAGCAGTCTTTCTTGCAGTTTGAAACTGGTATTTGCAGGACCTACATATTAGGTAACGAATAAGATGTTCGAATGAATCCAATAATGTAACAGGGGTCCGTTTGTTCCCTCCCCTGGGTAAGGTGGATATACTTACTGCCCGGCAGATGACAGGAAAAACTACTCATCTGTGTACTTTCTAAATGTACGCTTTGGCTTTGGAGGCAAGGTGACAAATGTAAGCTTGGTCAGTGAATTTGTTTATTTACATTCTGTGAGGGACACTACGGTTTATGTGAGAGGAATGCAGTTTGCAGACTCAGACTCCAGCACAGAGTGAAGGGTTTTTATCCTCCAACATCCTTTGTTTTATGTATTTTGATGTTAGTGGGAAGAAATTAGATGGGGACAGTCTCATAATGAAACCCTCAAGACCTGCAACAGAAACCATCAGATTACACGAGTCTCCATTTTGGGGTTGGGTCTGCCTCAGGGGTTTACTTCACAGACACAAACATTCACATATTGGCACGCGAAGACATGTGCAGCATTAATGCGCAAAAATGGCACATTAGCACACACAGACATACAAACACAAAAATGCATATCGAAGGTTTGGAGCAAAATAATTATATTTCCATCTGCATTCATTTTTAATCAGAATTCACATTTTCATTTTGTGATATGTCCAACAAAATCTGCTTAAATGAATTAAAGACTGACATTTTGATGAATAAACATGAATTTTATGACAGAATAGTCTGTCTTCCACTGCAAACGAACTTACCTTCAAACAATCTAGATTGTGTTATGTCACATCATGTGCTAGAATTGTTGGAGCACTGAGGTGACATATCCATTTTTGGCAATTCTGACCATGATGTTGCGGTTACACTCCTATGAAAACTTAGGAGTTCAATATACTTCTGAACCATACAGCAAAGGAGTGACTGGTAAAAAAAAGATATAAAATACCTGATTTAGTAGAACACTTGGAAACCTAAAAATCATTTTTTCTCAAAACCTCCAAAATGGACAACCATTGCGCTCCAAACCCTCGATATACATTGCAATCATACACATATACAGACACAGACACACACATATTGTAACATTGGCCCGGAAAATTATTCATCAACAGCTCTGTTTAATGCTAGGTTCCCACAAACACGATTCGTGGCACGATTGAAATCGTGGTCTTAATCATGGAGTAATTATGGTGATCCTATCAGATCTTATCAGATTTTGAGGTCAGTCGTGGAAATCGTGTTGATAGTACAAAAGTTTTGGATGGCTCAAAAATTTCCTACGATCAATCGTCAATTGTGATCGTCCCATCACCTCGTATCCAAACTTGAAATTTCAGAGAGGTTCCACGACCAGCTACAAATGGCCAATCGTGGGGTAACGGAGCGCACGGCAGTGAGAACTAAGCATAACATATTAAGAAAGAAACAAACTAAAAATGTAAAAAAAGCTCTCGATTTAAGACGTGTGAAATTTTCCATTAGCCATTATTGGAGTAACATACAGTTAAACACAATTTCAATAGTCAACAATCTTCTGTAAAGCGACTTAGACAGATCACCATCATACATTTGCTTTACAAATCGTTCATACAGCTGGATATTTACTGAAGTGATTCAGGTTAAGTACTTCGCACAAGTGCTCAAGGTATTCATCCAAGCTGGAAATCAAAACCAGAAGTTTTGAGTCACATTTTCATATCCAGTTCCCTAAAGAAGTAAAATATTCTGTTTCAAATCAAGCTGGATTCAGTAGACTTTGCTTTGATTGTTGTAATTAGCTTCCTCTTGGAATCATAAAAACTTTTTATCATCCAATTAAAAAGTAGGTTTTTGTGATTGTGTTAGAATACAGTTATGACCATTCAGATCTCATAGTTCTGACCTAACATGTTAATATACACAGCACACATAACTACTTGAGAGGTCCAGGCTGAACACCAATACTTTTTAAAAATCCCACTCAACAACAGCAGCTGCCTTTTCAAACTGACAAGTTTTAAAGATATTATGAAAAAAAGAAAGTTTATCTGGCGCACAGATTTAAAATTGCAGCCACGGAGAGTTGTGGTGTCTGCAGGTCTTCAAAAGTGTTTTCGCCGCCAATAGTTCATTTAAGCTGGTGGTATTCAAACTCAGTCCTGGGTACCACAGTGTACGCTGGTTTTTGACTTCAGTAATAATTGCAGGCTCAGGCACTAAAAGTACTTCAGTAACAAAATGTCAATTTTGAGAAAAAAGGTTCTGAATATAAAATAAATCTAGAAAATCTGCTGATTGAAAACCCAGAACTTAAAGTACTTAAGTTAAAAAATGTCAATTTTGAGGAAGTTGAGAAATCGACTTAGGTACCTATGAAATACATTTTCCCGTAAACTCATGGTGAGGGAAATTATGATTAAAGTGTATTTAGCACTAAGCTCTTCAATTGCAATCTCGTAATTTTATCAAGCCGTTAATTTCCATGGATTTGTTACTTGGAGGGATTATTTACCATCTTAAACCATATTATGAACAAATAGCAATGAATTCCATTATGATTAATTGTCCAATATTATATTTATTTTACCATATTCTAAATAACTGCAAGAGAGTTGATTTTTTATTTTTTTTAACGGCTCAAATTCAAGACTTAGGTGATTCAATATTCTGTGAATTTGTTTTCTGGACACAAGAGTTCAGGTTATTACGTGCTTTTCCCAGAACAAAAATAGATTTGAAATATTCCCTCTTTTATAGAATATTTATTTATTTATAGAATAAAAAGCACAATATAGCTTTATACAGCTCCAAAATAGAACTTTTATTACCGTGGCATGCCTCGCAATTTCAGATACTATGTGATTTTAAGGGGTAAATATTCGCTATTAACACAAAAAGTACAATTTAATTTTTTTAATTTTAATTTTTCTTGCAATTGCTGTTAGAACAAAACACAGCATACATACGGGGGAATGAGTTTGAGAACCACTGTTTGACATCACAGATTAGCCAAAAAAGAACCAGTGACTGAAAGAACTGCCGTCTTTTCGGAATTTAATTTGACCCCTGATCTGAAGAGCATCATTTTGGATATCAAAGGCCAGTAGTGAAAGATTTACTACGAATGAAAACAAAACAATAAAAAATTCATCCATCCATTATCAACTATGCTTATTTATGATCAGGACCACAGTGAGCTGGAACGGATCCCGGCGGGCCAGAGGCAGGGATGTACCAGGGACAGGTTGCTAATCCTCTGCAGGGCACATTCATTTGTACAAAATTCATTCACACACCCATTCCAATGGGAAATTTAGAGCCTCCAGTCAGCCTTACAGCAGGACTTTAGGCTGTGAATGAAAATAAAAGAATTGGGGTTAAACTCAGGCTGAACACAGCCAGTACATCAAGACTCCATACAGAAAGGCCCAGCCCAGATTGAACCATAGAATTCATCTTATTGCGCAGCCTCATTGCGGCCCACAGTACAATTAAGTGGCCCAACAGCAAAATGACAATATGCAATATTGTACACATAGTTACAGACGACAGAGCAGAACATGATTTGGCCAATATCAAAAACCTTCCTGTTCTGCTTCTGCAAAAACATTTACCGTTTCTCTCATCTATTCATCAAGACAACCACCCCTGGCTGTTTCCAGTGGGCTAAAAAACAAGTATTTCTTTTTCCCTCGAGTAACAGGGGGCTGAGTTTGGCTTTCCCAATAAAGCAGAGGTGATAGAGGCACTGGCATCACTGGCATTTGGGACATCACGGCTTCACGCCCCCACTGAGGGATTCCAAAAGCATTCCTGTTTCCCTAGGAGCCGGGCCGAAGCAATGTAACAGATATCCGCAAAACCCCAGCGAGCATGGGCTCCAACATGGGTTCAGAACAATCGAGTCTCCAGCCCCGAGCGCCTGCAAAATTAGTCAGGCCGGGGGGTTGTCGGGGGGGCAGGGGGTGTAATGGGTGACACCGCAAGCTGACAGGAGGCCATTCTTTCCCGCATTCCTCCCGCCAACGGTCAGGTATGCAAGCATGCACAAACAAATATCCAGAGCTCTGTCAGGAACTGCTTCGATGAAATACAATACATCATGTATTCGAGCGCCAAGAATAAGACCAGGCAATGGGGAGGAAAGGAGGAAAAAAGCCCTCTGAAACCGCAGAGGTTACGGATATCTGCACAAGTGCTTCTGCTGTCAGAGGGAATGCTCTTCTGTCAGCTCAGTACTACAAAGAATGACTTAGATCTCAAGAGGACAGAAAAGTTTAGACCAGTGTCATTTAAACGCTCCAGAGCAGATTGGACTCGCTTGATCTCTGTAGAACAGAACTATTCAGACCAGCTTCATGGAAATACACAGCTTTGACCAGATGAACTGCAGCACTGCAGAACAGCATGGACTAGCTTGACCTCAACATTGCAGAACAGCATAGACGAGCATTGTGTAAAAACATCATAACAGCTGAGACCTGCATCACCAAAACGCTATAAGGCAGCCTCAAACCAGCTCTGTCTGAACAGCGCAGAACAGCTTAGACCAGCATCATCTCAACACTACAGAACAGCACAGACCAGCTTGCTTAACCCTAGAACACTATGGCTAAAATTAGTAACACCATCACTAACGCCGGGTGATTTCTCCCGATATAGTAAAATACCCAATAAAAAGTACTTGTCATCAAAATATGACAATACATGACAAATTAGAGTAGTGTTCTTTTATTTTCAACCGTGCCATGTCTAACAAAATGAAAAAAGTACCCTGAGGTAAACAAAACACCCATGCCTTCAAAGATGAAGCTACCCAGGGACCCATAACACTCAGACAAACGCAACATAATGAAAATCACGTAAACACGTTTGCTCGGGTGAAAATCACCCGGAGATAGTGTTCTAGGGTTAAGACCAGCTGGATCTCAGCACTACATAACAGCTTAGACCAGCTTAATAACAGCAAAGATGGAAATAGACCGGTCAAAGATGACCAGAAAAACAAAGAGGAAAACTCCTCTTTGCAAGCACAAACCACAGAACAGAGAACTCGGGGAACAGGAACTTACATACACAGAGACAGAAATGAGATAGTTATAAATGACTAAAAACCAAGACAAACTTTGCAAGCACAAACCACTAATCAGCAAACTCAAGCGCAAATCCTAAAGAGCAGCTGCGTCCGCTAGTTTTCATGCAGTCCTTTTTGTATCTTATAGATATTATATAAAATTATTTTTATTTTATTGCATATTGCATATTTTTTCAGTGCTTTGTTTCTAAGATCGCTTTCAATTTTTTATTCATCATTTCTCCACAACGTGAAAATGCGACTGATCATTTTTCCATTGTGGTCTTCATATTTTTTCACAAGCATAAATTATCTGAAGGTTGAATGGCAACCCCAAAAACCAGCAAACATTATGAGTAGAGTTTGACATCTTCACAGTACTGTAGGGTGGGAAAATTTCCATAAGTGCTCCAATCTTGTGCTGTGTTGCATTTTCTTTCTTTTTGTTCAATAACTCTAACACTGTCGCCCTGTCCTGAGTTAGAAGCTAATGCATGGCTATTTGTTTCAAATGTCCCATTACTGCTAGCAGCGAGGCTCACTAAAACAGCATCACACATATTTGGCTCTCTTCTCCCTTTGATCTGTTCAGATGCAATTCGGCCAAACAGTCTGAGTGCTGGATGACCTTATAAAATAAAAAAAATTTAAAAAATTTTATCGCAGTCGAGGGAAGCCTAATAAAATACGTTTTCCTTAATAAAACCCTGTCTAAGCTTTTATTCAGAAAAACACGTAGCAAAAACACCTATGACATGACACTGGAATGGGAGAAACCACTAAAATGGGTCACATTTCACTGTCACTCATAGATTACAATGGAGCCAAGAAAGGCAGCTGCCTGAGTATGGAACAGAAGAAGGTCGTCACGTTTGGAGAGGGGCAGCATAGCAGAAGTCAATACTTCAAAGCTGGAAAGAGAGAACTAAGCAGCAAATTTAAAAAATGAACACGACCAAATGAATAATCTGCCATTATGCCACCATTTTTACACCAGGATGGATGTGGGCTGATCAGAAGTTATTGAATGTAGTTGCGTTAGCGCTAAATCACAAATGTCAACAGACAAAAATTTGAAAGCATGCAAACATGCATAAAAACACAAACACTCACACATGACAAAAGTAGGAATGCATACGCACACACGAGCATGCACACACACACACACGCTTAGCTTCAGGTTTCCTTTTTTTCCTTTTATTTAGTTGCATCTCAAGATCCAAAAAGATATTGCAAACACAAATCATAGGCCTAAAGCTCCATAACAACAGCCACATTAGGGGCCGTTCACGGAGGAGACATGCTTCCGTGCGAGAAACGCAAAACGCGACGAATCACGCAAGCGGAAGAAAAGGAGAACCACTGAATAGTTGCTACGACAGCATTCCATCTGAAAAAAGCAAGCGCTCAACATTTAAGCACGGTAACGGACATGAGAAGTAAAAAGATAAGCTTCTAGCACATGTTACCATTGGTAAATAATTAAAAAACATTGTGCTAAAAAACAGACGCGTGTCCTGTGTGAAGGGCACATGAAACATTCGACACATGCTCCAAGTTCACGCAAGGCTAACTCTCCATTGTAACTTTCAGGGGAGAACTAGGCTCTTCTCGCTGATAGGTAGAGGAACCCATAAAATGTAATACTAGGCAAAATAATAAAAAATTCTAATCATTGCCCAATAAAAATGGCACTCACAGCGCTTAGATCTGTCTGCCCAGGTGCACTGAATGGGCATCACACGAACCTAATAAATAATATAAATAATACTGAAAGCACCGAATCATGCCACTGAACAATTAATCATTGTGCGTGTTACAACACACAGCACATTTGTGCTCAATAGGGGTTGCATCCGATCAATAATGAATGCTGGTTTTCAATTTGCATTTTGTTGACACTGAGAATCGGTACTGAGCCATGACGACACCTTGGTTGATTGCCTGGTACTTGGACTGTGAAATCTTCTACGGCTTATTGGGGAAAATATACCACTTACGTTATTCTTGCAGTATGTCAAAAAAATTGAAAATTTAAGGAACGTAAGCAGAGCACAGTTCACACATCGTTAAAGCATGAACTTAGTTCCAATGTCCTGGCTTGCAATGGATGAAGTATCACCATGGGTAGCAGACAAGGAAACATCAGTCTTTGGTCTGGCGTTTCAGGCTATCTAGTACTGCTACCTTAAACAGGATTCCAAAGTTTTAATTTGCATATTTAATTGTACCATGAATTCACATAGTTTTTATATGTAGGCCTATTTAAATACATCATTATTATTTTATCGACGTGGGTGTTTTTTTAACCCCGAGACTCATTCCTGCATGAGAGTTCACACGAGTTCCTGCAGGTTTCTAGCCAACAGTAACAAACTTATATCTTCCATTCCAGTCAGTAGCTCTCAGCTTTTTAAAAATAAAGATAAAGAAAACAAAAAGCAAAGAATGCATTGCCTACAAAGATGAACCCCATGACCTAATTTAATAAATAGTTTGGCAACACTAGACATTATTGTGCTGACAGCAGCAAGGGTCACGCGGAATTTCACAAAACCATTACGGCTCCTCCTGGATACTTATGCGCTTAACTGCGGTAATACTGAGCGGTCAGTTTCGTCTGCAGCAGTTGATTTATATGTCACCAAATATTATTGGATTCCTCCAACACTAATGTGAAATACCTTAGCGTGTAACAGTTACCACCAGACTTCAAGCATCCTCTTTGACCTTTCATTTTGTACATTTCAAGGGAATGGCAGTTGGTAAATTGTGGTTCCAGCACATAAGGTTGCAACAGGTACTGGCTTAATTATTTTCAGACATGTAATAGTTTATAGAAGCCGAGTGACAGAATAATTAATACTATTAATACAATTGAAGACCCTGATGCTAAAGGTACTGAGTCAAAAAAGTCTAAAAAAAATTTGTGTCTGACAATGTAATAGATCTATAAAAATCTTCCAGTTGAAGGCTCCAGTGCTAAAAATACTTAATTCGCAAAACGTCCAAAATGTCCAAAATTGAGAAAATCAATTTTTTTTCTTAAATTAAAAAAAATGTTTTCCCAACCTCACCTCACGGTATGTGAAAATGTGACTCACGTGTGACTTACAAATATTAATTATAAAGAATACAGACTTTTTTTTTTTTTAAGTTTAACCAGATGCCAAACTCACTTGATGGTGTTTTATCCTACAGCAAGACAAAAATTTCGAGAAAGAAGAGCAAGATAGCAGCTTATCAAAGCCCAAACCTGCAAAAATTGGGCCAAATCATTCATCTCATCTGAATCTAGTGGAACATGCATTTTATATCTTGAAGAGGAAACACAAGGCTAACTTACCCTGTTAGAATCATAATAAGAATGTCATATTACGGTATTATTTCTATTAATTTTTTTTTCAATTGAAGTTGATATTTTACTGAAGCTTCATTGAAGTATTTATTTCAGTCATGTCAATGTGTAACTTGAGATCCCTAAATTGATATTGTTGTGGTATGACCCGATCGGTGCGTAAAAGACACATATTGTCAAATAAAATCTAAAAGACCATTTACCCTCTACTATATTGAAAACGGCATGTTATTTAATGTTCAAATGTGAATTTAACTGCTTGTTAAATATATAAAATGTCATAACTGTAATAATGTCCAAAAGGTTTTGTTTAGTTGACTTAATCACAATGTCTTTTAATCTCACTCATTAAGCATTCAGCACTGAAGACACCAGTCTGTCAAATTTAGTGATAGGAATTCTCCCCCATTCCTTCATTACGCAGGTCTTCAACAGTGTAATGGTATGGGGCCTTCACTGCCACAGATTTCACTTGGTAATGCGCCAAAAAATCCCAAATAGTGAGAGATAAGGACTGCAGCCAGGCAAACGTGTAGCACTCTCCACTCATGTAGCCAAGCACTTGTAATCCACGGAGAATGTGATTTGACATTATCTTGCAGGAAATTGCAGGGACGTCCCTAGAAAAAATGATGAGTAGGCCTATATGGTAACACATGTTGGTCCAAAAAGTGTACATACCTTCCTGCATTAATGGTGCTTTTGCAAATGAACAAGTCATCCAGGCCGCGTGCACGGACGCATCCCCATACCATGACAAATGCTGGCTCTTGGACTTGTTGTTCTTGTCTTTGATCCAGAGAACACAGAGGATATTTTTTCCAAATATCACTTGAAATTCTGACCTGTTGGTTCACAAAGCACTCTAACACAGTGCTTCTGTTCATGTCGGATGACACCAGGCCCAGAGTAGTTGGCGGCGCTTTTGTATTGTTGTATGGCTTCAGCTTGGCATTTTAAAGCAGTAACCTACATCTGGGGATAGCGGTGAATGGTGTCAACTAATGGTTTATCAAAGTATTTCCGAGCTCATGCTGAGATATGTATAACAGTCACATGACGGTTCTTAAAACAATGATGTCTGAGTGATTGGTATTCACACACATTCACACACATTCAGCAGAGGTTTTTGGACTTGCCCTTCAATGCGTCAAGATTCAACCCATTTCTGTAAATCTTTTTACCACTGTATGTACTGTATAAAATGAAATTCCCTAAAAGCATCAAATAATGTATTCTGGTAGTGTGTTCAATTTAATAGGGTGGGATAAGACTTTTCAAATCTCTCCTTTTTGATTTTATTAGTATTTTCCAAAATGTGCCAACTTCTGCAGAAAAATAATAAGGCCAAAACATTATTGAGCCCTGAAATGGGGGGACTTAAAAATAAAAAAATAAAATAATTTCCACATAGTAAATTCAACCCAGCTGGAAATCTTGAACACTTGAACCAGATGAATTGTGTGATGAATAGTTTGATAATTCGAATATATTATCAAAATATGTTTTTGTCCCAAATATTATGGAGCTCTCTCTTTCTGCAATACAAATGAAAAAGTTTATGTATTCTCATTCAAAATTAAAACCATGAAGTGGCACATGCTAATTTTGTTTGGCTTGTTTTCCCTTTATTACTTGAGATGACTTAGCAAAGATCTGATGCCATTCAGCAGAACACTGTGGGAGGCAACCAGAATACCTGGAAGAACCGTGAACATTGGAGACCAAGCAAACTCCACACATTAAAGGCTCCAGCCCGATTTTAAAACCCACAACCTTCTTGCTTTGAGGCAGAATTGCTACCCACCGTGCCACCGTGTTAATCTCTGATGTATGAGTTCACACTCTGTCCGAGGCATTCTGGTGCATATTTGAATGGGATGTTGGAGTTTCCATAAACCAAACCTTTGTTGTGGCCGTGTGGAAAATTCAGCTCCAGGTGGCTGAATGACCTGAGCACCTTTGCTGAGTACGCATCTCCGTAAACACTAAAGAGAGAAAACATGCAAGAGCTCAGATAATTGCTAAACCAAACATTTTGGGTTAAACAGAGCGCAGCCCTCTCCATGGCCTCCCTCTTTCTCTCTCCCTCCGTCTTTTTCACTGTCTCCCTATTAGAAGCGAAATGGACAAAAACACAAGTTGGCCCAGGCGGCTTCACAGGGGGCCGAGAGAAGCCGTTCCAGCACGAAACCCAGAAACTCAAGGCCAAGACATTTTTCACACTTACTCCAGGAGTACATTAACTGTCCCCAGCGGTGGGACTCAACCATGGCCCCATTTTCTCCTGAAAAATAACAGCCAGAGGTGGGCAAATCATTAAGCACTGACCATTAATCAGGCAGACGCGCTCCTCTCTAACAGCCAGGCTCTCTCCATGCCCTCCCTGACTATTTTTCTGAAGGTTTGCATTATTAGCCTTTTTAAAATTATGTTTTTACACTGGACTTTACATTTGCCTGTGCTTGTTTTTTTTTCATGTGACTTTAGTTCAACAAGAATAGATTTATCCTTCAGCACATGTGTGATTGGAGCAAATTAATTACCTCAACCAATCATGTGCTCTCTGAGTATTTTTGCAACAGAAAAACAGTCCTGCATGTGGTAAATGGTTCAGTAAATCTGAGAATAATTCCATCTTCGGAGGAGGCTGTAGCTGTTTGTTTGCTGGTGCCCTCAAGAGCTGCAATGGGGTATGGGTATAAGTGTGTGTGAGTGTGTGTGTGTGTGTGTGTGTGCGCGTGTCGGGGGGGGTTAGAGGGATCAAACATGTTGCTGGGACATCTCTGGGTGGTCCCCTTACATCAAAAATGTGAAGAGGGTGTTAGTAATAGTTATGATCCCAGAAAACCCTCTAAGCCCACGTAAAATGAAAAAAAAAAAAAATAAAAACAAAACAACTTCCCTGGTGATACACACACGCACACACACACACACACACGCGCGCGCGCACACACGTACACACACACACACACGCGCGCGCGCGCACACACGCACACACGCCCACACACCCACACACACACACCCACACACACACACACACACACACAAGCACACACACATGCACACACACACACACACCCACACACACACACACACACACACACACACACACCCATCCATGGCAGCAGGACAGGAAACACACACAATTTAGTTATAGGCCTCCTGGGAGGAAGTGCTCAACATCACCCAAACAATGGCACACATCCACAGATAGCTTATCTGAGGCCCTGGCCTTATGTGAACTGTGCCAACTACAAATTACATAATCATGGCAGGGGACAGGGAGGACTCCATATGCAGCAAATCAGAGACTTCCTGTACACCATGACATTAAATTAGGAGGGATCTTCAAGCATACATTAAAACAATAATTCACATTTTTCAATCAATTATTTTCATTCTAAGGGACAAACGTTGCGGCTAGGAGTTCTTCAGGCCATACAAATACAGAAAGGGAGACATCTGTATACTCTAGTTCTCAGCCATGAATAAACAGAGGGGCAATATGCAGTTTTTTCTTATTGTACTATTCACTATTCAACACATCTTCAACGAGAGCGGGGAGAAAATCAGCAGGTGTAGTCCTTGGCTGTATTGAGAACAGAGCCTCTTGGCCAACTGTGGAACACGACAGCAAGGCAGCCAACTTTTCAATATTGACTGGAGTGAGATGTAGACACAGGGGGCCCAGGGGTCAAGGGGAGTGGGGAGGGGTGTTTGGAATGACAGATATTGCCATTCTGTGGACAATGAAACTATTTTTTTACTTTTTACAGTGGGTTCCCCCGGGGTAATTTAATTTTGTTGTATGCTCATGTTCTTCACAATTATATGACCATTATTTAATTTTCCACATTAAAAAAGAATTTTACTAAACATAGCATTGCTGAGTTACTAGGCAGCCAAGAACCAAGCATGTCCACAGTGCTGTGAAAAGTATTCCCCCCCTTCCTGATTTCTTCTACAGTATTTGTGCTTATTTGTCACACACATATATATTTCAGATCAACTAACTCATTGAAATATTAGACAAAGATAACACAAAATGCAGTTTTAGGAAGGAAAAAAGCTTTCAAACCCTGCCTGGTCTAATGTGAAAAGGTAATTGCGCCCTTAGTCACTTAGCCAACCAATTAAACAAATTAAATTGAAAATTGGGTTGAATTTCACAAGGCACCCCAAGGTATGAACACTGCAAGCCCTCTTGAATCTAAACATCATTTAAAAAGGACCTGCCTGGCAACCTGAAACAGTAAAAAAAACAGCACATGATGCTGCAATGAAATGAAATTCAAGAACAGATGAAGCAAAATTGTTGACATCTATCAGTCTGGAAAGGGTTACAACGCCAAATCTAAGGCACTGGGACTCCGCCAAACCACAGTGAGAGCCATTATCCACAGATCAAGAAATCTTAGAACAACAGTGAACCTTCTCAGCAGTGGTCAGCCCACGGAAATACATCCAATGACCATCAATGACTCATCCAGGAGGTCACAAAAAAGTCCAGCATTACACCCCTTGTGTGAAAAGCTTTTGTTTCCCCTCCTGATTCAGCAACTTGCGAGTGTATTAGCTGTATGCTACCTTTGAATGGTTTACAACTTGCGCATTTGCTCCTCCTCGGCTGTGTCTCATTTCCTGGTGACTTCCTGATGAATATGTGATGTGTATTTAAACCCCTAGCTTGGGTTAGCAAGTGGCTGGACCGTAATATGAATTTTGCAGTTCAAACCAGTCAGTGTTCCCAGCAGTAATTCTTCACCTTTATTACGTGTAATGTGAACTTTATCATGCCAGTATTCCCAGTAGTAACTCTTGGTCTTTATTGAGTGTGATGTAATCGTTAATTGTTGAAACTCTCCTTCTTTATTAAGTGTAACAATCCTTGATGCCAGCTATTCTCGGAAGCTTTCCTCTTTACTCAGTTATCTTGAACAAGCTCCCAAGCAGAACCAGGGTCCAGGATTGGGACCCCTCTCTCGTTAAACCTTCAAAATGTGTTCCTCTGTCCAGTTTGTGAGGACCAAACTCGCAATCCTTCTATGGTCATCAGCATTGGAACCAAGTTCCTCTCAAGCTATTCTATCCTCTGTAGCACAGTTTGGTGCTGGCGCAGTGTGCACTCTGCCTGGTTGTTATCCTGGAAACCAATTGACAGCTCAGCTTCGCACACGACATCTGTTCTGAAGTCTGCTATCCTCCTCCTGAGTTCTATCCTCATCTCTTCTTCCAAGGCTCCATCCCCAAATTACCATATAAGCTTTTAATAAAACTACCAATTAGATTGTACTCTTCCTCTGTACTTGATTCTTGGTCTGGAACATGACACCCTGGCTTGCATTTAAAGAACTGCAGGCCTAACTAGCCTCAGTTAAGGTCACTGCACACATTTCTGCAATAAGAAAGGGACTGGGCAAATATGGTATCCATGGAGAGCTTCAAGGCAAAAACCACTGCTGACCAAAGAGAACACAATGGCTCCAGTCACGTTTGCAAAAAAAAAAAATCTTGTTGACCCCTGAGACTTTTGGGAGAAATTCTGTGGACTGATGCATCAAATGTTGAACTTTTTGGAAGACTTTGGTCCCAGTACATCTGGCCAAAAGCTAACAGTGAAGTCCACATTTAGAACATCATACCAACGGACAATCACAGTGATGATAGTGTGATGGTCTGGGGCTGCTTTGCTGCTTCAGGACACGAGTGTTTTGCTATAATTTATGGAACCACAAACTCTGCTCGATTCAAGAAAGTCCTGTCGGAGGATGTCCTACCATCGGTTCATGACCCAAAGCTCAAGTGCAGTTGAGCTTTGCAGCAGATAAATGATCCAAAGCACACCAGCATGACCACCTTTGAATGGCTCAAAAGAAACAGACAAAGAAAAGAAGGTTTTGGAGTGGCCTAGTCAAAGTCCTAACATGAATCTGATTGGCAATACATTACATTACAGGGACTTAGCTGACGCCCTTATCCAGAGCTCAGTATAAAAGTGCAAAAGCTCAGTACAAAAGTGCAGAGCAGTAGCATGGTCTTAAATAGGCAGCTCATGCTCCAAAACCATTAATATGGCTGAATTTAAACAATTCAGTAAAGAGTAGGCCAAACTTCCACCCCATCAAAGTAGAAGACTCATAGTCAGTTATCACTAACGCGTAGTTGCACTTGTCACTATCAAGGGCAGCACAACCAGTTATCAAATTTAGGGGCAATTATTTTTCCACATGGGTAATACAGGTTTTGAATGACTCTTTACTGAATTTTTTAAATTCAGCCATAATAAATGGTTTGGGAGAATGGACTACCTATTTAAGACCATGCTACAGCTTAAATAGTCAGTTCTTAAATAGGCAGTTCATGCTCCAAAACCATAAATATGGATAAATTTAAACAATTCAGTAAAGAGGAGGCCAAACTTCCTTCTCATCAAAGTACAAGACTCATAGTCAGTTATCACTAACCTGTAGTTGCACTTGTCGCAACCAAGGGCGGCACAACCAGTTATCAAATTTAGGGTTCATTTATTTTTTCACATGGGTAATTCAGGTTTTGAATGACTCTTTACCTTCAAAAAATCTTTGAAAAGCCACATTTTGTGTTCATTCACATTGTCTTTATCTTATATTAAAATTAGATGGATGACCTGAAACATTTACATATGACAAGTAAAAATAGAAGAAATCAGGATGGGGGCCAATACTTTTTCACGGCACTGCAACTTGAACAACTTACCACTAAGAAATGTTGGTAGCCTCAGCCCAAAGATACTGACATTTGTACAAAACCCAAAACCAGTGAAGTTGGCACATTGGGTAAATCGTAAATAAAAACAGAATACAATGATTTGCAAATCCTTTTCAACCTATTACAATACACTGCAAAGACAAGTTACTCAATGTTCGAACAGGTAAACTTTGTAATTTTTTGCAAATATTAGCTCATTTGGAATTTGATGCCTGCAACATGTTTCAAAAAAGCTGGCACAAGTGGCAAAAAAGACTGAGAGTTGCTCATCAAACACTTATTTGGAATATCCCACAGGTGAACGGGCTAATTGGGAACAGGGGGGTGCCATGATTGGGTAAAAAAGCAGCTTCCCTGAAATGCTCAGTCATTCACAATCAAGAATGGGGCGAGGGTCACCACTTAGTGAACAAATGCGTGAGATGATTGTCGAACAGTTAAGAAACAACATTCCTCAACAAGCTATTGCAAGAAATTTAGGGATTTCATCATCTACGGTCCGTAATATCGTCAAAAGGTTCAGAGAATCTGGAGAAATCACTGCACGTAAGCGACAAGGCCGAAAACCACCATTGAATGCCCGTGACCTTCGATCCCTCAGGCGGTACTGCATCAAAAACATCGGTGTGTAAAGGACATCACCACATGGGCTCAGGAACACTTCAGAAAACCACTGTCAGTAACTACAGTTCATTGCTACATCTGCTAGTGCAAGTTAAAATGCTACAATGCAAAGCGAAAGCCATTTATCAACAGCACCCAGAAACGCCGCCAGCTTCCCTGGGCCCAAGCTCATCTAAGATGGACTGATGCAAAGTGGAAAAGTGTTCTGTGGTCTGACAAGTCCACATTTCAAATTGTTTTTGGAAACTGTGGACGTCGTGTCCTCCGGACCAAAGAGGAAAAGAACCATCCGGACTGCTATAGGCACAAAGTTCAAAAGCCAGCATCTGTGATGGCATGGGGGTGTATTAGTGCCCAAGGCATGGGCAACTTACATATATGTGAAGGCACCATTAATGCTGAAAGGTACATACAGGTTTTGGAGCAACATATGTTGCCATCCAAGTAACGTCTTTTTCATGGACGCCCCTGTTTATTTCAGCAAGACAATGCCAAGCCACATTCTGCACGTGTTACAACAGCATGGCTCCGTAGTAAAAGAGTGCGGGTACTAGACTGGCCTGCCTGTAGTCCAGACCTGTCTCCCAATGAAAATGTGTGGCGCATTATGAAGCGTAAAATAAGACAACGGAGACCCCGGACTGTTGAACAACTTAAGCTGTACATCAAGCAAGAATGGGAAAGAGTTCCACCTGAAAAGCTTCAAAAATTGGTCTCCTCAGTTCCCAAATGTTTACTGAGTGTCGTTAAAAGGAAAGGCGATGTAACACAGTGGTAAAAAGGCCCCTGTGCCAACTTTTTTGCAATGTGTTGCTGCCTTTAAATTCTAAGTTAATGATTATTTGCAAAAAATTACAAAGTTTACCTGTTCGAACATTAAGTAACTTGTCTTTGCAGTGTATTCAATTGAATATAAGTTGAAAAGGATTTGCAAATCATTGTATTCTGTTTTTATCTACAATTTACATAACGTGCCAACTTCACTGGTTTTGGGTTTTGTAGTATATACACCCGTTATATCCTTATAAGTACAGGCATAGTGAAGTGAATAATTCTTTTCCAGGTTATGTTATGCCTATGTGACATTTATTTGATTGAGAAAAAGAAAAAAACCTCATTTATAATTTCAAAACCCACAAACCCCTCAATAGGTGCCCAAAGGCCTCCAAAACACAAATCATCATGAAGGATGAAAAAGCAGAATAGCTGAAAATGGACATGATGTGGCAATGGAGGGCAATAAATTCAGAGCTGCTTCCAAAGAGCCTGAGTAAACATTGAATACATTGAGGTGTGCAGAGAGACCCTCCATATAATTTAGTCTGCTTTTGATTTCTGGCTAAATATAATGGCCAAGGGAAGACCGACGCCAGACCCCTTACCTGTCTTCATATCGACGGCTGGCAGCAGGCAGGGTGAGACCTTCCGGGCCATGGGAGAAGTTGGGCTGGCGGAGGAGGCTGTACCGGAGGGGCTCACAGCCCCGGCACTGCGGGCAGTTGGGCTTGGAGGTGAGCAAGGTAGCGTCAATCTCCAGGTGCTGCTCGGTGGTGTAGAACTGGACCCCATACACCTCCTCCTGAAGATCCAGCTGGATATTGAGGGGCGTGTCACAGAAGACTGAACTGGGGCCCAGAGAGATGTTGGCCCCGGAAACAGTGAGCAGAATTATGTTGTGAAGGGCTGGCGGGGAAGACTCTTCAGAGGAGAAGAAAGTGACCCAAGCGGTGAGCATGTCGGGCACCAGCGGGTGAGCGAACTCCAGCTGCAGCATGCAGCCCTGCAGGGGGCAGGGTGGGGACCCCACGCTGCTCGGCTCCGCTCCAGCATTGGGGCTCCAAGTGCGAACACTGGGCTCGCAGGCCTGCTCCACGTCTGGTGGACCTGGGGATGGTGAGGCGGACCTTTCAAGGTGATGCAAGATTGTTGTAGAAATGTCACAGTGGGTTACAGGGCATTGTGACATTAGTGTCATTATACTGTCAAAATGGAGTATATACATTACTCCGAAATCAGTGACGTAACAATGTCACAGTTGGCTGTTAAGAAAGTTGTCACATTGTGACAGAAATGTCATACTTCCTCCTAATACTGAACGGTGACATCACTACAGAACTCCGTACCAGGCAAAAATAACAGTTGGGGAGTAGAGTTTGTAACACAAGACCATGAGCACCTGACCCAGCAGTAGATGCGGTACGCAAGCAGACCAGGCATAGAGTACAAATGAATAATTTATAAATTGTGAATTCCAGATGTCATGGCATTCACATCATGCAGCTTTAACCTTGCCCAGTGAAATATATCAATGACAGTGTTTTCTTTGTGGCATAACTAAAATAAAATAATAGTTGAATAAAATAAATGTTCCTCACATTACAAGAGATGTCTGTGCTGCAGGAAGGTTGCCTCTGTTACCCTCGGGCTATGCAGCTTTGACTGGGACCGCAAGCGGCACGTCAGTTCATATTAAGAAAAGCGAGACGCTCACCCTCCTCGATCGCGGTGACGTACACACACACCATCCATCACACTCGCTGAAAGGCCAGAGCTCAGTTCCACAGCGAGTACTCCACGCTCGCCTTTATTTCAGGGCCAAACTGGCAACCACAGTACCCACTGGCTAACCTCATTTCTGGGCAGCGTACAAGAAACCAATGTTTAATCTTCAGCACGTCTCTCATGCCAGAGGGAGTGTGTGTGTGCGCATTTATATGTGTGTATGTATCAATATGAGTATATTTGCATCTATACCTTCGGGAAAGTACATGTGTGCATACATAAATGTGTGCGTTCAATCCACAGAGTGTGCGCTTCGGTATATTGCTTAGGTGCTTGTATTTGTTTATATACATGCAAGAGAGAAAGTATGACAGAGACACAAATTCATTGGGACTTGAGAGAAAGAGGAGAGTGATAAAGGGAAGGGAAGAGAAAGATACAGAAAGTGAGTGATCTTTAAATTCTTCTGTCTCTATCTGCCTGTTGTTCTTGTTTTTTTGGGGGGGGGAGTCAAGAGTTTGTAGCCTCGTAGCCACAATATTGATATTGCGGCGTGTAAGTCATTGTTTGGATAAGGGGAATACACGTTTGTCTTCTCTTTAAATGGCTGCTGGTTTTTTTTAATGCAATCAGGGCCTGAGCTAACTAAATACATTTTGAATGATATTATGAGACAATGTCAACATCTATAAACATCATCACAAATCACATTGGCAAAATCAACAAACATTTTGTGCAAACATTACAAAACCATACTGCAATCCAAAAAAAAAAGAAACCTTTAGATCATTGGGCGCTTAAAAGTATGGTATAAACAAACCAACATCATTTTCGACTTGGTGTTCATGACTTCATGCATATGTCCATCATCGGTGCTGAAGCACGTCTAATGCCTATTTGCCTCTTCCTGTCCATCCATCCATCCATCCTTACATTGTCCAACCTGCTTACTGCTGGTCAGGACCAGGGGCTGCTGAAGCCCACCTCCACATACACTGGACGACAGGTGGAATCCTGGGCAGTTACCCAATGCTTCGCAGGGCACACACACACACACACACACACACACACACACACGTACACGCACACACACACACACACACACACACACTCACACACACACACACACGCACACACACACTTTTCACTTGCAAGCTCATAGCCAAGGGGCATTTTAGAGTCCCCAGTTAACAAAGTCTGCATGTCCCTGAACCGCAGAGGAAAGGCAGAGTCCATTGTGAGTCTAAAATTCACAGATAAGGAAATTATCCAATGCAACAAAAATGATTTATCACTCAACCATTTGGAAAACCAATAAGAGTGACAGTTCGTCATTAACCCATCTGTGCAGATGTAGACGCCAGCGGACATACAGCTGTTCAATTTATGCACGCAGTCCCACAGTTCTATCACTAGATGGGACACCCAGATCAGTTACTGAATATTCACTAGAAAGCCAAGCTCAAACACGGTTTAAAATATTGACGAGTACAGGAGTTTTTCAGGAGTTACATTAATTAAACTCCTCAGCTAAGCCTGATGTGCAAACTGATCAGTATACTTTGCCATAGTATCTATCCAGCAGTTCAAAAGACAAAGATCGCTTCTGACAGAAAAAACCGTTGTTCTTTGTAGCAACCTCTTCAGCTATAGCCAATGGTATCCCAATTAAGTAGTTAAGAAAAATCAGTTTTCTGAAGCAAAAATTTGACATGGTATTGATACCACATCATTCTACTATCAATTATAGTCCTCACATAAAGAGTTGGAGGAAGTAGCTGGAGAGGGGCGTGCCTGGGCCTCTCTATTTAGTCTGTTACCCCTGCGACCCAGCCCCGAATAAGCGGAAGACAATGGATGGCATATCGAAAATGCGCAATTCCCTAACATGGATTTACGTGTAAATTCCTACATCGCCGAATTCAGTGCTCTCTTCTATCCTACTACTAGCTGCTACCTGCTTTGTAGCCCATTATTTTGTTGCTTTTAGATCGCATGAGGGAGAGAAGCCATTTCTTCAATTGCCACTTGATTATTCTTGAATTGGAAACGTGTTAATCAAGGGAAACCATCTAGAATCAGCCAGGACTAATTTTTGTCAATAATTGCCGCCGAATTTTCTGGTGTAACGCCAGCCCTGCGAGTGTTGAACTGTCAAATTTGAATTTGGGAGCTGTCAAGTTCGAGTAATCAGAATGCTGCATTCGTGGACGAACGCGGTGCCCTCTCAACAGCCTGGCTTTCGCGCAGGCTGTCTTATCACTCCCTCGGCCCCAACGCAAACTTAGCCTGCTCGCAGGTTACCTCAACGCACGTTCGTAAGGACACTGTGGCTCCTAGCGGTGCAACCGGATATTGCTATGCACATCAGGCTATATAAGTTTACCCGCTACCCGGAGTAAATTTACCATTTTTTTCTCGTGCATGACCGTTTTTTAAGAATCGGGCGACTTCAAGTCCTTCCTGGTGTCCAAGTGGATATTCACACCAAATTTGGTGATAATTGGTTGAGAAATGTAGGAGAAAAACGTGTACATATATACACAGAGACACACACACACACAGACAGACAGACAGACATCGACCTCAAATATATTATAGATGTACGCTAATTCATATGCCACTGAATCAAGTGCTTACTTAGGCTCATGTGGATTATGCACAGTAATACTTCACGCCCACGTAAAACTTTCCTGGTAATGATCCATTGATTGACACATTTCTTATTCAATTCCAGAGAGTATAAACTTTCCACAATCACAGAAAGAGATTGATTGGACCATCAGAAAGCTATTTAAACTTTTGCGTAACAAGAAAATTAACTTAACTTAACTGCTTAACTACTCTATATAATCTCAAATGGAATCTGGTAAGAGGTAAACAGTCAGAAGTTATAAGAGACTAATTTACTTGTTTGAAAAGTGTCCAAAATTTTAGAATTCTCAAAGAAGCCATATTTTGCAAAGTAAGCAGACAAACAAGCTCTTTCCATTTTCCAACAGCCAAATTAAAGACAAGCTGTTTTGGAGCTTATTGGGCAATAAAGTGGATGAAAAGCAAACCACAAGAGCAGCACATCTTTGGGAACTTAGACAACCGCTCAGCAGCAAACTCATTGTAGTGATATAACTGCTCTTGTAAAAAAAAATGTGAGCATGCTCTGTAAATATTACAGAAAATGCTGGTTGGTTTGATGGATTTAAGAATTAGATCTCTTTATATATGTACAGTATATATACAGTATATACATATATATATATATATATATATATATATATATATACAGTATACAGTATATTCAGTGTATATATACATATATATATACCATAGCCGCCATGATCACAGATGGACGAAATTCTTAACTTTTCGAAGAAGAAAAGGCATATTTTGGGTGTGGAGAGGTTACTGGTGACCATTGATGTCCAACTGCTCCTATATTGATAAACTCTGCTAAATTCAACCAGAAAATCATTAATTCATACCAAATTTCATGTGCCAAAAGTTGATTTGCATTAAATATATGATTATTTTATGATTTGACAGGGAACGATTTTGAAGGATCTGAGAGTTTGGGGAGCCACCTGGAGAGCAGTCTTGGCTTTGAAATTTGCAAAGCCTATTTGAAATAAGGCTAATTTTATTTTGCCTTAAAGCGGTTATTGGAAGTCCTATATGAAATTGCTGGAATCCTGTTATTTATGTTCTGACTAGATAAATAAAAGGTATCATGAGAAATAAATGCAAGAAAAATGTGTTCTAAATGCATTTTTTGACATTTATTCATACAATTCCGAAGATCATTCAAATTTCCTGGAACATTGACTAATAAGGAAGTGGGACGTCATTTCAAGAACACAACATACAATCCAAGATGGATTGTAATTTAATTTCATTAAATTACCATTGCAAAAACTCCGAAAACTCTCAACATTATCAGGTGTGGCCCGTTTTCATTAATGACGCATATCTGTGAACTCTCACGCATTCGGATTTCTTGCTCTTTTCTTGACTAATGGGTTGGAAAATTCTGCGCTCAGCAGCTCGTGGGGCGCGTGTGGATTGGTCTGCGAGGCTCATGTAGCTGTAAGTCACGAGAATCCATTCTTTTCTACATTCTTAATTGCTGAATGTAGAAGGAAATGTCCGGCACGTTTCACAGCTTGTAACTTTGTGAGCCTCGCGGGCTGTCCGGCACCTTTCGCGAGCCATTCGACCACTGAAATTATGAAGACATGCTGATATTTACGATGTCATTTATGTGCGAAAGAAATGCCTCAATTTTATGAAGCAATGTATAACAATGCTATTAAAATCATTCAGCACTGAAGGGTGAGGATTGAGTGTCCCTTCGCAGCAGCCGACGCACCACCTGTGGTACATAGTTCCCACGACTGTCAGTTAAGCTCGAGTGGCGTTTGTGAATATCACCTGGCGAGGAGTGGGACCGCTCCCTAGGTTACAGGCAGGTTGATCTCTCTCTCACACTCCAGTTACATTTCAGGGTGAGTGTCGTTTCGGACTACACACAATGCACGCTACATACACAATGCCGCACAGTAAGCAAAGAGGCTGTTCTTGAATTGACGTCACTACCAGAAATTGAAGCACTGATTACTAAAACCCCACAAGTCAAGTCAAGTCAAGTGTGACTTATGGGGTTTTTGTAATAGGTGCTTCAATTCCCGAAGATGGCCGAAGCTTTTTGTCATGGTTGCTAAGTGCGTTGCTATGGCCGTAACTCAGTAATTAGGTGATATTTTGAAAGATTTTCAACGTAGAATTTTTTTTAGTTTTATGACGGTGCATTAATCGAACTGAACTTGGTTTCAGAGACATTAAAATTAATTCCCATAACCTCTTTAAATAAGGGAACACGTAAATAGCCAGATTTGGTTTTGCATAAAGGGGTTAATATTTATTTTTTTCCCCTATTTTTTCAGGTGAGTTTATGAAATTTGCACTAAGTTAGACAAGATTACCGCATCAGACTGGTCATTTCCCATGTAAAAGACCCTTTGCTCAGGGGGCTGGAATTCACATAGAATGCATTTCTGCTCTTGTCTCAGCAAAATCCAAAAATAATAGTCAGGAGAGTCTTCATCTGAAATTTTCATTAAAACCACATTCTGGACAATAAACACAGCTTTTCATTTGGACATGCAAGTTACAATGGTTGCCCAGGAGGCAAAAGGAAAGGAGGGAGCTTTTAAAACACTGACCAGGTCCCTCTGACTAATCGAGGCCCTCGCTCTTTCAGTTGATTGGCTAATCTCATGGGGGGTATTAGCCCGTCTAGAAAATTTCAGGCTCTGGGAAAGAATATGGTGTGAGGGACAGGCTTGGGATTATTGCACAATTATAGTTCAGCTCAAAATGTAGTTGAGTAATCAGCGTCTATAGGTGCTGTCATACTCCCTTTTCTGTGTGGAATCAAGGGCTTCTGACATACTGGACAAAGCTGGACTGGGGGGACAGGTGAGCATAGAAATTGAGGTCTGCTTTGGATGATAAGGGATAAGCAATGAGACCAGATGACTGACTACTCGCTTTGAAAAGACTAGAGGTCTCTGTGCAACTTGATGTCCTGCCCCCCACACACACCTTGTCCCCGTTTGCACAGAAGCACAAATATTTAGATCAGTTCTGCATGCACGCACACAAACACACGATCACAGACATGGACACAGACAGATGCCCACACTAACACACACTAAAGCGACATTTGGGTGACAAATAAAGGGAGAAAAGCCTGAATAAATTTGAGGACAGAGAAGAGAAGATCAGAAGCCTCTGTTGATGGAAGGGTCACAGCAAATGCATGCAGAGTTATTCTGTGTGATCCCCTTCAGATCCTACAATGAAGCATTCATTATGAGATACTATGATGACAGTGGTCTCTTACAGGATGACAATACCCCAAGCTCCACAGAGCACAGGAGGTCACTAAACTGTTTTATGAGTCTGAAAATTATCCTGAGCATATGCCGCCGTCTTGTCTTCAGATATCAAACCTGCAGAACTCGTATGAGAGATTTTGGAGCAACACATCAGACAGCACTCTGTTGCCATCATCCAAAAAGCAAATGAGGAAATATCTCTTAATAGAAAAGAACTCCATCCCTCCAGAGAAGTTTTACATTGGTTGACTCTACGCCAAGTCATGCTGAAGCTGATCTGGCAGCTAGTAGAGGCCTAACAGCTTACTTAGACTGTTAATGTTGATTTTGCCATTAATTTGTCTCCCCTCTGTATAATGCTGAAGTGAATAATTTCCGAATAATTGTGCTTTTCCTGCCAGGAGAGTAAAAGCCTCCTCTCTAGATGCATCAATCTCCTTTTCTCTCCACAAAGACCAGAAGCTCAGGAAGAACTAACTGTTAGAGTCCAGATGTCTGTCTCTCACTCCCTCCCTCCCTCGCTGCCCTCATCCCCAGAAAAGCCACAATCCCCTCTGTGTTTGCAGCATTTCGGCGGCCGTTCAGTGCCCTCACGCCTGACGAATGCAGTCTCCGTAATTAAGCATTTTGGTCATTATGACTTCACTTCACTCATGACCTCATCTGAATGCTGTTACCCATCTGCAGCCGAATAATCTGGGTGAAGTAACTCTTCTATTTGCTTTGCGTCTTGCTTATTTGCATCCCCACCCGGGGCTGGGTGCCATGCGTCGGCGCGCCTGTGGTTTGGAAGTTCACGCAGGGGCAAATGAGGTGAAGCCAGCTCGGCTCGCACATTGCCGCCTTTGACGCCAGCTTCTCTATTGGGGATTGGAGGTCTTGGGATTCGGTCAATGCCTTTGGACCACTGCGGCCCACACCAGTATAGCCGGCCGTGTCGCCAGGCGAAAAGCCAGGGTGATGTCAAAATAGAAGTATCCCTGATTCCACAGGAGAGACACATTATCTCCTCTACTTCCTGCCTGGGCCCAGCATCGCACAGCAAGATTACAGATTTAACTGAGATAAATGCACAAAATAAAGTTCAAAGTCCCAAAATCTTGGACATGAAGTATTTTGGGTTTCACTGAAAAACGGTTGTTCTGGATTTTACCCTGCTAACCTAAGAATCCTCCCTCCCTCACCAACACAATTTCTTCCTTATCATTGCTGCTGACCTATCCCAGCCTACTCTTGTTGAAAAATAGGAAGCACCTCAGCCAATCAATTACGGAGCTCACATTCCATTCACTCATACCAATGGGCAATTTGAAGTCTCCAATAAGCCTGACATGAATGTTTCGGATAGTAGGAGGAAACCCACTCTAACACGGGACAACACGATGCCTCCAAACAGAAAGGCCCTGACAAGATTCAAACCCAGGATTCTAACTTTGAGGCTGTCCCACTGTGTCATCCACTCCAGGACTCTGTTTATTTCAATACCCCAAGAATGCTGCAGTCGGGTAATTGGTAAATTGATTAGAATCGTTTTATCATAGTCATTTCACTCATGCCTCAAGCTTAGAATGGAGGAGAGGTGCTGGTCAAATTGAAATGACAGCTGGGTTCAGTATAAATTTAGTATACTGTAAATTCAGCAACAATATAATCATTTACATGTTTTTTTTTGTTTTTAGGGACGTTGATCCACACATGATTTACTGAATGTAAATGATTTAGTCAGCTTGATAATTTTCCACTGAATTTCCACGGCAGATGAACAATTAAGAATTAAAAAGGGAAAACACTGACAAATGAAAAGACAGCGGACTCCAGCAGTATCTTAATTAGCGTAACAGCTTCGCGCAGCGCACTGCAGAGGTATGAGACAAGCAAATACTAAAAAGCTGTGGCAAACACAGCAGAATATTAATCGAGGTCCTTAAGTACTTCGACAGAAACAAAATTTCTTTGCAAAAAAAAGTCTGAAAAATGAATTTGCTTGTTTTCTATCTGACGGTCTTAAGAATCCATAAATAAGAAACCCCACCCAGTTTATATGGCTGGTAGTCATCTTTCAGTACCTGCAGTAAAAGAACTATAAATCCGCTGAGACTTTTTCATATACACTAGAGCTTAACAGAGAAACTACAGGTCATCTGGCAATTTAAGTCTCCGTCTTTGGGAAAAACGGCAATGAATAGTCTTCCTTACATCACTCCAAGAAAACAGCGAAACACTTGGAAATCCCGGTTTTCAAATGGAATGCCCCTTTAAAGGGCAGTAACACATAGTGGATGTACGGACATTCTACGTAAAGTCCACACTGTGGGCTTCAATTTGAGAGTATTAACATCCTTATTGAGTGGAGTGCATTGTAGCTTATGGTAGACAGTGACAAATCAAAATAAACATGAGAGCCAAACTATGATGCATCGGTGCTGGCGCAATATAATTTACTCTCCTGAGAAAGCAACTTGACAAGCCAGCAAAGAAAACTTGCAAAAAAAAAAAATCACAAGGCTATGGAGGGACTGAGAGTGTCCTGGCAGACAGGGAGTCCTGCCTCTCCATGGAGCAAGACTCCTCCAGTGCTCTCGTTCCCGACACCGACATTCCGCGCTGCCGAACACCTCACAACACACGATGATGGACGAACAGACGGCTCGGGTGCCCAAGAGCGGCTCGAAACCAGCTCCAGCGCTTACTGCCAAGCAGCATGAATATTAGCACTTTGTCAGCAGCCAGCCAGAGTTGCTGAGCAGAGAAGTTACGGACAGAGAAGACTTGCTGCTTTTCTGTAAGTTCAGGGCAAGTGGAGCCTCATCGTACTGTATGTCATGGAGGGTGAGGAATATGTAGTCTTCATTCCAAACAATGAAATTAGCAGAAGTGATTAGTGAAAATTAACCTTAAAGTGGTTAATTTTTACTCACCCTTTCCCTCCAAAAGTTAATCCTTCATTATTTAGTTGACAAATGACCCCCAAAAGGACTCACAAGCACCTATGAACCCTTTTGAGGGTCACTGCCAACTAATTTGCCAACTGAAAATTGACAAAATTGTTGACTTTTTGAGGGCTGAACTCTGAAATTTAGCTTCATTTATTTTGCGCCTTATGTGACTATAGAGTGATTCGCACTTTAACCCCTTTGCGCAGAAGCCAAATCTGGCTTTTTAGGTGTTACCTGATTCAAGGCTTTATAATTCAAGACTGCAGCTTCACAGAAAGAAAAACTTTGGCTCAATTGAATCTAGACACTTGAAGCATTTAGACTCCCATCGTATTTCAGTTTATTTTTTATGATTTTGGTGGAGAAAAGAGGCTGCAAACACAAAAATCTTCATGAGACTTCACAATTGTAATAGGAAAAAAAATAATAATGACAAATGAAAAACTGCTGGGGCTTAAATCTATACATTTCTGGGATCATAAACTTCTTGACCACAAGTACAATTCATCTTGAACATTACATTCTAGATTACTCACTTGCTATGAGCTAAAATAGATAGCTATCCAGGTTTCCAAAATGGTTCACTGTCAAATCATACATTAATCATATATTTAACACAAATTAACTTTTGGGGCATGAAATTCAGCATGAACTAATGATTTTCTGGTTGAGTTTCTCTGGTTGAGAATTTATCAATATCAGTGCAGTTGAATATCATTGGTCACCAGTAACCTGTCCAAACACAAATCATGCCTTTTCTCCATAATAAAGTTAACAATGTTGCCAATTTTTCTTCAAAGACCCCTGAGCATTAAATAAAGTGCTGATTAAACAGCTATAACATTCACGCTGCAATGAAAAGCTAACCGCTCTCACATCCGAGCTCAAAACCTTACTCCTTATAAGGGTAAAAACTCACTAACTCAGTAATATCTGAATTCTGAGATACACCATATTTTAACAGAACAGAAATGTTACTTTCAGGAAAAATCAAACGACATATGCCTCCATATTCAACAGAATGGTGTAATGAACGTACCGAGGGATCTACCGACGTGCGTGGGCTGCATGCATTTGGAGAACGAAAACCTCGGCATTCAATGTCTTTAAACGCGGTATAAATTCTACAGTAAAAAGCCATATTGAGCAAAATGCAAACAGAGTAGAAGTATAACCTGTTTTCTTCATTGATGCCCTCCTCCAGAGACAGATGCATCGGGTAGAAGGAACCCTCCAGTACTGTTTCATTCGGAATAATTCCCATTGACCACGTCCATACAACATGTATCTCGTAAATGAAACTGAACACTTCAGGCCGGTTTCGAGTGTCTTGTTTCTTTGATATTGCATCACTTTCAGCTGCACAACCGTGGCCAACATTGGAAGAACACAACCGACCTTACTTTTACGTTTAGCTTTGTATCCTATTCTTATTGTCCGATCAATGTATTTCAGTTATTGAGGAAAGTTTAAACACTCGGGAATTGGATAAAAAACGAGTCTATCAATACATCGTTACCGGGTAAGCTTCAGGGGGCGTGAATTATAACTGTAGAGTTATGCAGATGAATCTGAGTATATAATTGAGTGACTGCCTATCGACACCAGTACTTGGGTGGATAGAAGGGAGCGCTGAATTTGTCAATGGAGGAATATACGCGTTAATCCATGGGAGGGAACTACGCATATTTTGTGTGTGATGACTGTAATTGACAGTAGAATGTGAGAGAATCAATACCATGTCGGATTTTTTGCTTCACAAAACGTATTTTTTAACTACTAATTGGAATACTGTTGGCTCACTGTAGCTAAAATGGTTGCTACAGAGTACTACGTTTTTTTCTGTTGCAAGTGATAATTTTTTAAAACTACTGGATCGATACAATGGGCAAGGATATTAACCAGTTTACACATCAGGCTTAGCTGAGGAGTTTAATTCATGCTACTCCTGAACTTCTCCATACTCTAAATCGTGTTTCAGCTCTGCCTGCTTGTGAATATTCAATAGCTGATCCGGGGGTGCCATCTCGTGATGGAGTACTGTAACTAAGTGCTTAAATTTGCATATCTATAGACGCGAGCGTCTACTTCTGCAGAAAGGGGCTAAGAGCAGCAAACTCTCGGCCCTGAATGCGATTGGGCACCGCTCATTTCTCAACTCTTACAGCATGTCCTGCCCTGGCATTGAGCGCCACTAGTGGAGAGTGGTGAACTTTGAAGAAGTCTATTCTAATGACACCACCAGACAATCCAGTCAAGTTTGGACAAGTCAATAGATTACTGACAGCTAACACAGTAAAGATGGCTTCATGCATTGGTTTGATAGCAGATAAATCATGCAGACCTCTGTGGATGGACTTGCATTGCTATCAGTGGCTGAGATCACACAATAGCGCATGAACTATTATACTGTAGCATCAACTTTGGGTGCATGCTGCAGGTGCAGGCTTTAGAAAACTAGCATAATAGCTAAACACATTTCAGGGATTGTGCAGCCTCGCTCATGCTTCATAAGCTGCTTCTTATGCCAGCAACAAGACAGGCGGTAGTGTTAAGCCAAGGACTTACACAGTCTGACATTTTTGTTTTTTTCTGTCCTTATGTTTACATAAAAAATATTACCAGTAAGTACTCAGAGCTGAGCAACTGATTGCTGACCAAGTTTGAGAAAACAGGCTGTCGCAGGCGGACGGTACAGAAACATTTCTGGCTGCGAGAGCATTTGGGCTCGCCGAGTACAACCCCCGTGAGGCTGTGCCTGGAGCAATGAAACGCCGTCCATCCTGCCCCCCCCCCAGCACCTCCCCACCACCAGACGGACAGAGACACAGGAAAATGAGCTTGTTTTTCTGAGGGCTCTGGCAAGCCCAGGCTCTGTTGATTGGTGCAGGTCTCTCGGCGTCTGAAGTGTCGTTTCTCAAAACTGTCAGGATGTATGAACAGCACATAATGTGTGAATGAATACAGCTCTCTCGGAACTCAGGGGTCAAAGGGAAAACATGTCTTTGACGTGGGAGGGGAAATGGGGACACAGAGCGCTCCTCCAGGCTTGACTTACCCTTCCCAGCAGCACCCAGGCAACCCTTGATCCATGCACATAAATTTTTGAGGCTCAGCAAAGGCATCCACATTATCCAAACCCATATAATGTCTATAGTATCGCTTCACATGGGTATTTGCATGGTTATGTCAAGGATATATGGGCTCCTCTAGATGAGCAGATTTGACTAAAGCCTGCTGACCCTTGACTCCTAATGCCTAACAGATCCCCGTCCCCTGACCTGTAAGGGTCAGCACTGCGCAGCATCAGTTTTCACATGCAGATCCCACAGCATCCAGCACCATAACATGTTAAAATATGCTCATATTTCTCAGGATACAGAGCTCCATCTGGTTGAGGTTGAACTCTCTCCGAGGAATAGATTTTCGGAGGACCACTGAGAGAATTTCTAGCGATAGCATCCAAGCAGTTGAGTGAGCACACATCAGCAATCCTGAACAATTTCCCCCCGGCAGCTTTGGTCCCGAATCTATTTGTTTTGTTTTCTTTGTGCTGTCGCTCATCTTGACACTGATGTTTCAGGTCTACTTGGCTATAAACATTCAGGATTTACACATCAGGGTACTTGTCAACACCTGTTCCCTTCACAGTCAGATACATATAGCTCTGTACATCACAAGAAAAATTGAACTCGAGCAGTGATGTGAGTTGACTCATTTGCCTCACATGTATTCCCTGCTGAAAAAAAAAAACATCCCTGCTGAGGGCATATGGTAATGGTGAGCAGAGTGGAAAGGGTAATGACAAGACAGAATGTGAAGGAAAGCCTCTGCAATTGGCCAAGGTGAGTAAAGTGGTTTGGGTAGTGGGTGGACAGTGTGTTTGTGGCGTCAGTAGCTGTGATTGGCCATGATGCAGAATGTGGGAGGAGCTTTTAGTATGATGGGCAAAACTTACCCTCAGCTTCCCGAGGACTCCAGTGTCCGGAGGGAGCGCATGGGCGAGGTGACGAGGCTTTTGAGGCGTACTGCAGTAGAACCTTTCCTTCTGCGCATTTATCACACACAGATCCCACTTCTCTAGGAAACCAAGACACACAGACAACAACCAACTTAGATATGCTCCTGAAACAGCAATAGCCATGTTCTGAGCAAAGAACCAGCTATATTTGGTATATCAATCCTTGCACTTCAAATCCCCACCTCCTTAAAATAACCACTTAGTGTAATTTTGATTACTACAACATATTTTTAAAAAGTCGGCACTGAACACTATTTTTTCATTTGTAATGTTACCATTCCTTTTCACAACCCTTTTGAAAGATATAGGGACAGAACACACCAAGTGATTCGCATTTTTCAGTTGTAGTTTTGTCCCATTCTTCCTGCAAACAAATCTTATGGTGTGCAACAGTACAGGATCTTTATTGTCATATTTTGTGTTTCATAAAGCACAACGCTCTATTGGGGATTAGTCAGGACTGCAGGTAGGCCAGTCAAGAACCTGCAACCTATGCTGCAATGCCTTTATGATGCTTGCAGAATTACGATCTGCATTGTCTTGTTAAAACATGCATTGTATCTCTGGAAAACATTCATCTTCAAGGCAGCATATGTTTGCCCAACATCCCAGTGTACTTTTCAGCGCTGATAGTGCCTTCAGAAAAGAGCATGTTACCTTTCTCAAGGGCATAGACTCAACCCTAAACCGTGAATGAGCATAGCTTCTATACTTTCTGCTGGTAACAATCTGGATGGTCCTTTCCTTTTTTGGTTTTGAGCCCATGGTGCTCCATTTTTCCAAAAAGACCTGAAATATTGATTTGTCCAACCACAGTGTAAAATTCCACTGTGTGATGGGCCATCACAGATGCCTTTAAGCCCACAGAAGTTCCTTCACATTCCTTGAATGTTTTAATTATTTTATGCACCATGGAGGGTGAAATATCCAAATTCCTTCCCATCTTTCCTTGCGGAACATTGTTTTCAAGTCTTTTAGAGATTTTCTAAGGCATTCGAAGGCAAATTCGGAATTCATTTCACATCTTAGTTCCTGAAAGACTAGGCCTTTTCAGCGGCATAGCGCAAGTCTGAGGTCCCCCCACCACCAATTTACAAGAGGAGGCCCAGCTCATAAACAAAACCAAGTTTTAGAATTTTTTTTCCCAGTGGTGAGGTTGAAAAGTGGGGAAGGCTGATCAGGGTCCCTGTGAAACCGATAGAGGTGTCCCCCCCAGTCCTCCTGCTGACATCATCTGCTTCAAATCACATCATGATTCAATTCTTTTTTTTTTTTTACTTCTGTAGACGTCTTGGATTGCCCCATCCCAACATTTATTGGAATGTGTCGCAGACCTGCACGGCTGGAATTGATGTATATTTATGAATAAAATGAAGTTGACCACTTTGTGGTCTTTGTGCTGTTTGTAATGAAATTCAAATCAAAGAAAATTTAGAAATCTATAAAGAATTTAGAGACCGAAGAACAGCGGCCGAGACACAGAGAGGTTGTTATATCATTGTACTCCATACAGAAATGCCACATGCTCCTAATTTTCACCTGTCATAGAACTGGCCTGTGATGGGTGGAAACCACTCCAGCGTAAGGGCGTTGTTCTTCTGCTCGACCACACGGGGCGCAAGAGGTACAGGCGGTGGCTTGCTGTCCGGTTGCCAGGACTGATAGATTAGGTCTAGGTAGCAGTGCATTCTGGCCACTTGGTTGAGTGTGAAGGAGTCAGTACAGTCGTCATCTAGGCAGGGAAGACAAGGTAGTTGTCATACAGAGTATGAATACGTAGCTCATGTAGTTGTCATTCGGTATTTGAGAATGGGTACATGCTGGTCCATATCTAACTCTCTTGTTTAACTCCCTGTGTATGTATTCTGGTGTACTAAATGCTTTGCGCAACTCATTTAGTTGTTTGATTGTGTTTGAATGTGCTGCTAACTGGTCAATTAATTCATCTGTATAGCACATGTAGTTCCGTCAGCCAACTCGTGTGTAAATCATCAATAGCGGCAGTAATGAACAGATACGATAGTTTGGCATCTAGGCTCTGACCCTGACTCACCCAGCAGACAACTGAATTTGAGGAGAATAGTGCATGGAGTGTCAGGATACCACCGCCTCTGGGAGAGATTCAGAGGAGGTGGGATGTTCAGTAGCAGCAGGCAAAAGTTATGCAGCCCAGTAACAGGCAGAGGCATGTTATGCTGCAAAGGCAGAGTCAGAAACCAGGTTAAAGCCCCCCTACCAGAGGGGGTGGAGCAGTGCCCGATGTGCTTGGGAGTGACTATATATTTGTGGGCATCCCTCGAGTTGTCTGCCAGAGTTTCCTCCACAAGCTGCACTCCATTTGTAGTGGGGTGGTAGAGTATCTGCCCATACTTGTGAAATATTTCACCTGTATAGCTCATTCAGTTGTTGTAGGGTGTTTGTGTATGTTTGCATATTGGTGAAACATCTCACCTGTGTAGCTCATGTAGTTGTTGTATGGTGTTTGAGTGAAGTGACGGTGACCGCAGGTGTCGTTCCCGGGTTCAGGGTCTCTGCAGTGTTTGTATTTGGGTGTGGGGTTAGTGTCAGCACACAGGTCTCCTGTCTCCATGGACGGCTCAGTCTCCAGGCAGGCGTCATTGCAGGATTCAATTTCAGAGATCCCTCGAAACACGTGGTAAAGCCCCAGGCTGTGGCCAATCTCATGGATCATGGTGTGGGTGTGACCATAGGTTCCATAAAAGGACGGGTTAAGCACAATTCCGCCTACAAAAAATAGGGACGGTGTTAGCTGAATTTGTGCAAATACAGACACACGCACACATTTTGCATTCCCTCATTTTGTGGGGACATCCCATGACTTACACTCAGTTAATCCCTTACCCTGATGTTAACCATGAACATTACATGCCTGAGCCTGACCATCATATCCTCACAAGGACAAAACAAATCTAATATTCCATCACTTGTGTGGTCCTTACAATGGTAGGAATACACGCCTACACGCACATTAAACACACACACACACACACACACACACACCAGTCGGTCTACAGGCTTATACGTTGTATATCAAAACACAGACACACACGTAACACAGTCAGATACGGAATTATTGGCACTGTTGACATAAAAGCATAAAGACTGCACATAATTGACAACCCAACTTCAATCAATGTCAATTTCAAAAATTTGGAAAAAACTTTATGCCATTACATTTTTTCCAAAACTGAACAATATAAATTTATAAAATACTATTGATGCCAAAATCCCTGCTTTAGTACTTTGTGCATTCAACCCAGATGAATGCCTTTTCCGTACTTCGCGCTAAGGATGGTGAACTCTTTTGGAGGGAATTTTGACAATTTCTCCATGGAGAGACTGCTCATATCCTTTGGTTTTCACTTATGGAGTGTCCAAAATACTTCATGTTGTCATGGGATTTAAGTCCTATGAAAAAGGCTTTCTTCATGCAACCCTCACAAAAATGGTATGTTTGCCAAATTATGGTTGTTTTTGAGAATTGTTGACCCTTGGATTCAATCCCTGCAATTCTTGAGGCATGACATTGGGATCTTTATTGCCTCCCTTACCATATCCCTCACCAACTGTGGGGACAAATTTCCATGTTTCATTATTATTTTACATTATTGCCATCACAGAGCTAAATGGTCAGTTTAACCATTGTATTAACCATGTATTTGTATTTGTTTACCCATTATCTCACTTTCTGTCTCTTTGGAATTGACAAATCTTTTGGGAGGTGATGGATCTCAAAGGGATTCTGCATGCATGTCTCCTCAGTTTTCTACCCGAATGGAATAGGGGGTAACAGTATTACACAGAGTAGTTCTGATTGCCTGATGTCATGCCGTGCCGACAACGGGCCCAAACACCCAAGTTCTGAGGATCGGCATGCTTCTACACTCATCATCCAGCAATGCAAATCTGTCATCAATAACATTGATGTATAGCCTTTCAAAGTCAGAGCATCACACCATAATGGCGCATAGTCTTGTACTGCCTTTGTGTAGCATATCGCTTGTAAATTCTTATTTGTACAATTGTTAGCCCTGCACATTTTGCAAACATTTGGGAATTACTGTCTCCCCACATTGTTCAAATATCATTTGCTTTTGAAGCAAAAATAAATAACAAATTTCCCTCTCTGCACTTGAATCTTACCGCCTCCGTTTTCTTTTCGGTGCACACGACATGGTGCACTGAGAAAACCATTACACCTGAGATGACCAAGCATTGCATATTTAACTCTCATATTATTCATCATAATTGTTAAGATTATCAATAGTTCTTACACCTAAGTTCTAATACAAATTTATTAATATAATAGCAACAAGTCCATACCCAAGGATGCCCACAACACAAGAATGGGCAGACTTCTGAGGATGTGCACGCCAAGACTCCATATTGCCATTATATATATATATTCCAAAATTGCACATGAACACGTAACATTTTCTTGTAATAAGCTTACATTTGGAAGCATGGAGTAACCAGCTTCTTCAGTCCTTGTCTATGCCAGTGTCCAATGCGCATGTGCAGTTTCAGATTGATTTGCTAACCAATTAAGGAGAGAAATGAATTCAGACGGAGGGACAGGGATATATGAATTAACACAATTTTCCTCATTTAGTAGTGGTATTATAATAAAAGTAATAATAATAACAATAATAATAATACAAACCCAAAACCAGTGAAGTTGGCACATTGCGTAAATCGTAAGTAAAAACAGAATACAATGATTTGCAAATCTTTTTCAACCTATATTCAATTGAATACACTGCAAAGACAAGTTACTTAATGTTTGAACAGGTAAACTTTGTCATTTGTTGCAAATATTAGCTCATTTGGAATTTGATGCCTGCAACATGTTTCAAAAAAGCTGGCATAAGTGGCAAAAAAGACTGAGAGAGTTGAGGAATGCTCATCAAACACTAATTTGGAACATCCCACAGGTGAACGGGCTAGTTGGGAACAGGTGGGTGCCATGATTGGGTATAAAAGGAGCTTCCCTGAAATGCTTAGTCATTCACAAACAAGGATGGGGCGAGGGTCACCACTTAGTGAACAAATGCGTGAGATGATTGTTGAACAGTTTAAAAACAAAATTCCTCAACGAACTATTGCAAGAAATTTAGGGATTTCATCATCTACGGTCCATAATATCGTCAAAAGGTTCAGAGAATCTAGAGAAATCACTGCATGTAAGCGACGAGGCCGAAAACCAACATTGAATGCCCGTGACCTTCGATCCCTCAGACGGTACTGCATCAAAAACCGACATCAGTGTGTAAAGGACATCACCACATGGGCTCAGGAACACTTCAGAAAATCACTGTCAGTAACTACAGTTCGTCGCTACATCTGCAAGTGCAAGTTAAAACTCTACAATGCAAAGCGAAAGCCATTTATCAACAGCACCCAGAAACGCCGCCGGCTTCGCTGGGCCCAAGCTCATCTAAGGTGGACTGATGCAAAGTGGAAAAGTGTTCTGTGGTCTGACAAGTCCACATTTCAAATTGCTTTTGGAAACTGTGGACGTCGTGTCCTCAGGACCAAAGAGGAAAAGAACCATCCGGACTGTTATAGGCGCAAAGTTCAAAAGCCAGCATCTGTGATGGTATGGGGGTGTATTAGTGCCCAAGGCATGGGCAACTTACACATATGTGAAGGCACCATTAATGCTGAAAGGTACATACAGGTTTTGGAGCAACATATGTTGCCATTCAAGCAACGTCTTTTTCATGGACGCCCCTGCTTATTTCAGCAAGACACTGCCAAGCCACATTCTGCACGTGTTACAACAGCATGGCTCCGTAGTAAAAGAGTGCGGGTACTAGACTGGCCTGCCTGTAGTCCAGACCTTTCTCCCATTGAAAATGTGCGGTGCATTATGAAGCGTAAAATATGACAACGGAGACCCCGGACTGTTGAACAACTTAAGCTGTACATCAAGCAAGAATGGGAAAGAGTTCCACCTGAAAAGCTTCAAAAATTGGTCTCCTCAGTTCCCAAATGTTTACTGAGTGTCGTTAAAAGGAAAGGCGATGTAACACAGTGGTAAAAAGGCCCCTGTGCCAACTTTTTTGCAATGTGTTGCTGCCTTTAAATTCTAAGTTAATGATTATTTGCAAAAAAAAAATAAAGTTTCTCAGTTTGAACATTAAACATCTTGTCTTTGCAGTGTATTCAATTGAATATAAGTTTAAAAGGATTTGCAAATCATTGTATTCTGTTTTTATCTACGATTTACATAACATGCCATCTTCACTGGTTTTGGGTTTTGTACTTTAACATGTGGCCAAATGTTTTGAAATGGAAGTATAGATTTTCCATTCATTAGAACTTATGATATGGATTGTTGTTTGTGTTGTCAATTGTATGCAGCCTTCTGCACCTTGCAGTATAGTCATGTCAAAAGGGTACATTTACATACCTGCACAGACACACCAAGTCAATCAAACTCACAGACAAACAAAACAACTGCAAACATTGACTAAAATTCAGCCGTCCCCAAGAACTTTCATTGCTAATTCCATTTGACAGCGACAACACAATCAGCCCACACCCCATTATCATCTTTTCAGTTTTCCGGCAGTTTCTGATTGATTCATCCCAGCAAACAGATCACATTCAGTCTTTTCCGCCATGACCCTGATATTTTTGTTTTCACCTAAATGTGTGAGGGCCTCCTTGTCCCACGGCCAGGTGGCGACCCCAGCCAGGTCTTCATCAGAGGAGTTGGCAAAGAAGACATTGAGATGCGTGGAACCATCCAGCTTCAAGATGTCTTTCAGTTCTTTCACATCCAAATACGCTCTAGGGTGGAGACAGGATTCAATACTCATTACACCAGAGCACCCCCCTCCACTCCCCTTCCTCATCCCCCACCCCAGGCTCCAGAGCATGATTTCATTTGGGCTAATGTTTACTGTATTTGGCCAATATCATATTAAGGAAGGACAGAGGAATATTATATTAGCAAATATTATATTAGCCGGCAGGACCCCACACACTGGCATGTCTCATGCCAGCCCGCTCCATTTCTCTGGAGACTTTATATTTCACAACAAAGGACGCTGGTGGTCTTGGCAAAGGCAAAGCTGGCGGTAAACTCAGTGCACTCTGGCAGCAAGTGGGTTCAGAACAAAGTACGCACATGCCTCTGTCGTTGCATGGGGCTTGAGGAGGGTTTGCCTTACATTTTTTATTTTACTTAGCTTTGCTAAGGGTCAAAAGTTACATATGGCTGGAAGTCATATTTTCTGAACATTATGGAAAGTGGTGAAATGGATCGCTGGAAAGAATATCAACAAAATATTTTTGAATACTGTTTAGACATCTAGCATAAAGATGAAGCGTATATGTTTTTGGCGACTAAGGGTCACTGCTAGCAGCTCCAAGTAAAGTAGAAGACTTCTCTGTATAAGATCTTAAACAAGCAGAAAATGATCAAATTAACAAAAATGGAGGGAATTTGAGAAAAAAAAAATTAACCAGCAGCTAACAATGGCCAGAAGATCTTTGTTGCATGGTGAGGGTCAAATCATTAATCATGTGATGCATGATAACATTCTTTTCAGAAAAGTACAAATGCCAATTAAAACCCTCCCCCCTATTTCGCCAGTGTCACGCAGTGAGAGCTGCAGTTAACCATAAGCTTCCGTTAAACTCACAGCATGCTAAAAAAAATCAAAACGTATGAAAAAGAACCAGAAAACTACCAATGGGATGGTCCCTATGGATATATAAAATTGTATCCCTTGCCAACAATACCCAACGATTTTCTACCATACATTTCCTCAATGAAAATGAGCTAATTAGCAGAAAAAAAATATTTCAGGGCACATTTAAGTACATTTATTAATGCTTCATTTAGCAAGGAAGGTCCCACTGAGATACAAGAGTCTTGTTCCATAAAGAAGAAAACTTACGTCTGAGAGAATGGTACAAATGAGACACGCTCTAAAGGCTTTCTTTAGGCCCTGTAGTGTTAGGAGGAGGGGGTGATGGGAAATGTTATCAACAGCAGACTGTCAGGCCCTCAGGAACTCAGGATGCCATTTTCCGACTGGCCCAATACTCTAGGCAATTCTTTTTTTGGATTTCTGGGGTTGGAATTTCATTACATCTCCGGAAAATATTCAACGGATAATTCATTGGAGAACGAGGGGGTTCAGGTGGATCAGCAAACCAAGCAGCTGCAGCCAACATCGTCTCGTGGCGGCGGACCAGAGCCAGCGGCCCGACTTCAGGTCAGCCTCTTCCACAGGCCAGGGTCGCCAGATTTAGAATTTGTCAAAACCAGACATCATGCACAGCTGGAAGAGTAATCGCAAACAACGTCGAGAGATGACAGACTTGGGGATGGGGTCCACCTCGGAACTGATGGTAGATAGGGCTGTGGGGAGGGGCGGGATCTCTTTTGTAACTGACGTCAGACCAGCTGCCCATAACTACTGGTAAATTTCTTCCATCAGTTGCTCAAACCAGACATTACACTGTCTGGTCTGGTCAGGTCACAAACTGGACCTGTACAATTAATTTGAAAATCTGACGTTAAAGTTAAAAATGAGACGTCAGGCAAACTTCTGCATGGCCGTGAAATTACAAAAGTAAGCAAGTCCATATTTCTTCAATACTGAGTTGAATAAATTGTCAGTATGAGGGAAGTCCTATGTACCAATGGGTTCATTTCTGCAAAACATATTCTAGTTAAGCCATGAATGACAGAAGGAAGCAAGTCCAGAGCATAGGCCACTTTTGCATAACAGAAGGAAGCAAATCCAAATCCAATGAGATGGGCCCACACGCAACTTTCAGTCGATGAAATTCTCATTCACAAAGTAAACAAAGGTTATTCTGTGCCTTCTAGAGGAGAGTTGGTGCCTCGAAACCAACTCGAAAAAGGGTGCCTCGCTTTAAAATGCCAAAATTTGCAGATGTCTTCAACCTTTTGAAGTACAGGTTAATATTTTTCTATTCTATACAATGCCTTAAAGACTCAATTTATTGAATTCACAGATCTTAGGATCACTTATTTTGGTACTATCCATGCCTCAGTGACCAATTTGGCCATTGTAAGATTGCTTAAAGCACGTGTTAACACTGCCGGTAGAGTCTAGCTAATGTCTTGATGCCTTTGAGTGTACGAAAATATGAGTTTCTTGTTTTGAATTTAACAAATCTATTGAAAAAGCAAGCACACCCAGTTAAGGACACAAAAAAACAATGTCAAGTATGCTATGGATAGGTTGAGTAGATGCTAGAATGTTATTGATTGCTGAAAATGGTGAATATTGAAAGATTTGCACCACTCTAACGGGTATTGTGAGCAGTTGCAAAATGTACATATTCCTCTCCAGGAAGAATTCACCCCCACGCCTCAAGAAAGGTCCACAGCCCAGAAGGCCCTACATGTCCTTTGTAAAATAACAGAACATTAAATATTTCCTATCTGCAGCAAATGATGATTGTCAAACACCAAGATTTTATTTACATTTTGAATAAAGGAATATAGTTGAAGAAAATGGACTTACTTCCTTATTGTAACCAGTACATCGATTACAAAATATCCTTCTTGTCATGACAAAAGGAAGCAAGTCACTAGAGCCACACTCAGGACTCCATAAAAGAACTCCTGACGTCATCATGAGAGAGGAGTAAGCATGAAGGGTTTGAAGGCCCCAGACCCCCAGCACAAAACTTCTACTTCTAACCATATTGTAGGACTATGATAGAAAGTTGTCCCCATTTGTTTCTCAAAACTTTGAATTACGGACTTGCTTCCTTTTGTCATTTCCCAACAGCACAGGCTTTACAGAGGAAAGTAGACAAAAAATATGCAAAATGTAAAGAGCAGATCAAGAGGAAAAGGACTCAGTCAATCACTGACACAGTGAAGTTAAATCTCCTACACCCAAGTAGATTTCAAATAGGAAGATAAAATCCTCTCAGCAGCCTCACTGGCTTCCATTTTAGAGTATGAATCATGTTGACTATTGACAGGAGAGGTTGTTATTAAAAGCCACGCTTTGTGTATTATTCCTGATGGCTGGCTGAGCTCTCATAGGAGTGCCTCAGGGGTGTGTCTTAGTGTCATAGTGCTTTTATAGGCAGTGACATGGGAGAGATGACACATTTTCCGAGCCGCTGAGAAAGACAGAGAAATAGCAGAAGAGCTATGCCCCAGCAGAAAGCAACAAGTGGAAATACTATGTCCATGAGAAGGTGTACCCCGACTTCTCAAATATATCAACCCAGGTTACGCTGAATGACGAGAAGTCCGGAAGCCCTCCCACCATTGTGGGTCACAGGGCTACTTCCCAGTCCAGGCATAGACACACTCTAGGTTTCATTACAGCTTTAGTGGAAGATATGGCTCGTTTGGGAAATCTCACATACAGAGCAGTCCATAAATATGTGGACAGCAGCACTATTTTTGCCTTTAGTGTCTTTAATGCTGCCCGTTTGGATTTGAAGACAAAGAACAGATAGTTAAAGACTGCCAGCTTCTATTTTGAGTATTTCCATCCAAGTCAAATGGAACACATAGTTACTGAAGCCAACTTTATGTTTTGTCTAGCCAAGGAGCCCAAAGGTTGTCTTCCTGTTGCCCTCAAAACCTAAAGTAAGGCCTCAAGCTGAGGCAAGAAAAAAGAAAGGAAACTGCAGAATGTATTACGATATACTAATGCAAAAATATTGCAAGCTTGCAATAGCACATTTTAGACAGCAACTGCAAGACCAGAGACTGCAGCCAGAGTAATTTTTAAAACATGTTTACAACACACCCCAGACAGGTGTACTGGACAGTTGTGGGATAAGGTCTTGTTTGCTTCTCTTCTCGGAAATGAGAATGCTTCGCTCAGGGAGTCTCTGACAGCTGAACGCGGCGCAGGGGAATTTCACCCGGATCTCCCAGAGTGGAGTTGTCATCTCTCCATGAAACAGCAAATGCTCAGTCAGTCCCAGGCCCACAAAAAATGTGAGATACAACATAGCAGAGGAGGAGGGCAGGGGCTCATCGTAACAAATATTTCTAAAATAATCGGCTGTTCTAGATACCTGCTGATAAAGCTGAAAAGACCTGTCTGTATCTTGAAATTCTCAAATCAGAGAAAAAGAGATTGATAAAGACAGAAAGAGAGAAGAAACACAAATATTTAAAGCAACAAAGAGTGAGAAAAATGGTGACAGAACAAGAGAAAGAATGAAGAGAATAACGGAGATAGGAAGACAGAGAAAGAGAATCCTAACTCTAGGTCCATCTGTTTGCAAGACAAAATAACAGAGACGAGTAAACAAGGCAGAGCTCTCACATTACGTGTCAGAGGAATGGCTACAGATAACAGAAAGCAGGATAAAAAGGTCGGACACAGTACAGAATGCAAAATCCAGAGCATGCAGCACAAACTGCTGAAGTCAAAACGCAGAAGGGTGTTGGAATGTAGCCTAGTAGCCAGCACAGAGACAGAGACTCAGAGGGTTGGTGGTTCAAGTCCCAGTGTAGCTATAATAAGGTCAATGCAGTCAGTGGGCCCCTGGCCTAGGCCCTTAACACCAAAATCTTACTTTGTCCACTCAAATGTGCTACCAGTGAGAGATATTAAATATATTAAGTAACTTTCAATATCATATAACAAAACGTAGGGGGCAGAATGGAGAGTGAAACATGCAGGAGGCAGAACTCAGAACGCTGACAGAAAAACACACAGTACAAAAGGTAGAAGGCACAGCCTGGAAAGCACAACTCAACATGGTCGGTGTCCCAGAAGTGGGAGCATGAGCACACAGGGGGTCTCACAGAGCCACGGGACCACCGGGGACCACTGCCCACCACAGCTTTTAAGTGAGAACAGGCCTGTGAGCCGAAACAATTTAAACGGCAGTTTTGCACCACCCCCCTCCATTCCCATATCCTCTGCCTTTGCCTCTAGCCTCGATCTACACAGAATTCCACAATCAGCATGGAATGTAAAGTCATGTTCGTGATGCAGTGCATGGCAACGACTTCCAGACATTCCTGAGTCCAAAAGAAAATAAGCAACCAGCTGTTCTCTCTTCTCTCTCTGTTCTCTCTCCCACTAATTCTAACTCTCTCTCACTCTACCCCCCCCCCCCCCAATCTCTCCCTTATGCTCAACCTTTCGCTTTCTAGGAACTGGTTTCTGTAAATAAGCCTTTTATTTAGGACCAATGTAGTACACTCTGACAGTAATCAACATTGTCACATGAATGTAAATATCAAAAATGCCAGCGAAAGCAGCCAGATGGAGAAATGCCTGTATGAAATCGTTGTGCAAGGGGTCATGAGTTTATTTTTTAATTAAATCAATATTAATGTTAATTTAGTTGCTGTCGCTGCATTCTAGATCAAGGTAACTCGTTAAAACCGTTTCAAATAGAGGGTGGAACAATCAAGAGAAATAATGCCATAAATATCAGCTTGGTTTAGGTCATTATAAATTATTATATATGTGTATATACTGTATATGGTGAGACTGGTTCTGAGGTTCAGATATGGCTAAATTCAATTCTGCTGTAATTTTGAGAGGTGCACTTCGGTGGTTATATGCAACCACTGAGTATCTTGATGGAGAGCTTTCAATTCTGGCCAAAGTTTGCTTTTTGTTGTTCCAATGTTTTGTGGTATATGTTGTCATTGTTTTTGCACCTTGCTGCCTGAAATAATTTTCGCAATTTTGTGGCCGACTCACCAGCAATTTGGGCACCAACAGTCTGGTCCCTTTGGAAGTCTATAAGGATTTCCATCTTGCTTTGGAGTCTTGCATACCAAAGAGTGACTGCTTAGACATCAGAAACATACACTCACCACCCACTTCATTAGGTACAACTGCCGAGTACTGAGTAGGACCCGCTTTTTCCATCAGAATTGCCTAATTTTTTTGTGGCATAGACTAAATTAGGTTCTGGAAGCATTTCTCTGAGACTTTGGTCCATATGACCAATTGAAATTATGCAGCAGCAGGAGGGTACTGATTTCTACTGCTATTCTACTGATTCCCAAGCTTGGCACTGAACTAAACTTAACTTGCCATGCTGATCACACAATAAGGATCATTCAGGTCTGTGGGAGCTCCTGGCTTAAGGACTGCCGGAAACATCCAGTAAACCCGCATGCACACAGCCGCTAACGATTGAAACCCTAGCAACACTACATTCCACGCAAACATATGGAGCAATGGAAGGCTAAAAGTGAGTTTGTATGTGTGCTATATAGGATCTAAGTAATTTTCGTTTACTCTGGGCTCTGCTTGCGTTTCATAAATTTGATATATCGAGCTCAAAACTTTGAGATCCTATTTCTCCCATAAATGTCAGTGTTGTAGTATTTGGGAAGTAAAAAAAAAAAGCCTTAACTTCTAGTAGGCGGTCTATCCAAGTCAATATTATGAATTAGCTAGCTAGCATGCTAACTTTTTTGGCCACTACATTAATAAAACAAATAAATAAATAAATTAAAGGCGACACGAGAAAGCTGTATTACACATGTAATATCAAACCTGTATTTCATGGGTTGTATCTCCCCGATTTTTCATCATTTATGGGATAGATATATATATCCAACCACTCACTGTCTAACCCAGTTATTCCGAGTCAAAGTTACAGTAGACAGAGGCATATCCCAGGATACGATGGACAGGGTACAATCCGAAGTCAGCAAACCCAAATCACTGAACATGTGCATTATTCACTCACATCTTTGTACTGCTATAGTGTCTTTCTTGTTATCACACATTAATTTTCAGTTGCTCATAAGCAGGGTGAATAGTCAAAGGCAAGAGTGAATTAACTATGCCACGCTGTGTACCTAGACTGAGACAATGAGAGATGAGGTAAAAGGTGCGCCAATTTCACCTGAGGTGAGAGGAGGGGTTAAAGCATGTCTTGGTGACGTCAGTGACATTGGGGTTGCAGCAGTCACCGCCGTCGTAGTTGTGGTTGTCCCAGTTGCACTGTGGATCGCAAAAACCGTTGCCCTGTTTCGACGGAGGGCACTCATTCTTCAGCTTGTGGCAGTACCCAGCATCGAACCCCGTCAGCGTGTGGTTACACTCAGGGTCACACTCCTCATCGCCAACCTTATTCACATCGCAGTTAGCGAGCACCAGGCGCCGCCGCAAAGAAGAGTTGTAAACGTTTTGGACGCTCAGCTCCCAGGTGATGTTGTAAGGCCCAAAGGCGTCATTCAGGTGCTGGTGCTGCAGGTCTATCTGCTTGGCAGTAACAGTGGGCCTGCTACGGCGAGAAGGACCTTCTTCGTGGACGTTCACCACCCGGTAGCGCACCGTCTTGGGCTTGCGGAACTCCCAGAAGTGGTTGTAACTGGCTGCCACTTCCACATTGTCGCAGACTGTCTGGCCACAGACTGGAGGGTCCAGCGAAGTGTCCAGAGCCCCGCTTGGAACCCCAGGGACAAGTTTAGGGAAGACCCCATCCTTCATGGTCAACCACTTGCGGGATGGGTTCTCAAAGGTCTCGTGGACAACAAGGCTAGAGGAGTCAACAGGGTGATGGCGGGAATGAGCAGAGCGTGCAATCTCCCTCTGCTCCCTTGCATGGCCCCAAAGAGCCAAGCCCTCCACTGCACCCCTGTAGTTGCTGCTAAGGCCATTACCCCCCACCATCAACACCTTGCACTTCCGGGTCAAGGGGCTGAAGACCTCACCCGACTGCTCACGGCTCACGCCCACCTGGGCGCCATTCACAAACAGCTTCATTTGCTGGCCTGTGTAGATGACCGCCAAGTGCGTCCACTGGCCAGGCTGGTAGCGGGCATTTGCGGTAACTGAGGTGGCCTTGTGGGCCCGGTCTGTCTTGAGGGAGAAGAAGAATCGGGGATCTCGGTTCCCCTGCTCGCTCGTGGCCCGAATCCCCACCAGCCATCCCCGGTCACTAGATGCGTAGAAGCACTTGTCGAACAGACCTGTGGCAGATAAAGTGATATGTATGCAGTCAGACACACATCAAAGTCAAAGCCGTCATCCATCCATTTCATTGGCCAAGCAAGACACCATTAAGTTTATTAGAACAAAAAAACAAACATAAACCTCATAAAATCTATAGAGCCATATATGAGACTGTAAAATGCAGCTGCTGTATTCGAACCTATGAAACTTCAGGACAATTTTAAATTGTAGCGGAGATTCCAAGGTTTCAAACAATCCCAAATATGTCCTATTTAATGACAGGGAAATAAGTATAAAATGATGTATTGCACCTTGATATTTTCCATTTGATGTACTGCTAAGGCCATAAAAACATGGAGTCGTGGGTTTAAATATTTCTCTCAATATAAACGTGAAGTAGCTTCAGTGAAGCACTGCAACCAGAATACGTACATTACGTATGTGACAGCGTCCAAAAATATGAAAAAAAAGTTGAATCGACTTAAGGGAAAACTTAAATTAAAAAGTCAGAGTAGGAGGGATTACTATGTTTTTTGTTTCATGTGCACTAAGGGCTCAATGCCAGTGTATCACATCACATAGAAGATTTAATTCAGCCACTCAGAGAATATTCCCGGAGAAAACCTCTCAACTTACAGTGGAGCCCATAGTTATTTGGAGAGGGACACAATTTCTGTTTGCCACAGTCATATTGAAAACAATAAATATGAGGTTAAAGTGTGGATGATCAATTTAATTTGTGGTTATTCCCATACAAGTACAACAAGCAGTGGATGAGTCTATTCAGTTCATTGTGACCCAGGGATTCAGAGGAAATACCAATCTCAACTCTGAGACAAATGGTACAAGGGTTAAGCATAAATATACTCTGAAATTTGGCCAGTTGGTGGCACTGCAGGGAACATGGCAATGTATATACTGTACATAAAATTGTTAAAATAGTTTAGGTGCCTATTTTGATAATTAGGGCAATAATCAAGAAGTTAAAATTCTGCCTGGAGTAGGATGTCTGGGCATATCTGTGTCCGGCCAGTGACCTCCAGGGACAGATGCCATGCACACTTATAATAATGCATCAATTTTATATAGTGCTTTTCTGGGCACTCAAAGACACTTCACAATGGATTCATTATTCATTCACACTCTGATGGTGGTAAACTACGTTTCTGTAGCCACAGCTGCCCTGGGGCAGGCTGACAGAAGTGTGGCTGCCAGTATGCCCCTACGGCCCCTCCAACCACCTCCAAACATTCACACACAGCCATACAGGAGTGTTCCTTTATTGCATGTTTTGTGGGTGGGGGAAACCGGAGTACCCAGAGAAAACCCACACGAACACAGGGAGAACATGTAAACTCCACACAGAAAGGCTCCAGGCCGGATTCAAACCCGCAACCTTCTTGCTGTGAGGCAGTAGTGCTAACCACTGTGCCACCGTACCGTACTCAGTCCTGATGACCAGGATAAACCTGGATCTTGGACAGAATCCTGGAGACCAAGAGAAAGGCTTGGGAGCTTGTTCCTGTTCACTGAACTAGGAAGAGAGCATCCATATATCACTATCATTAAAAGTTTTGAATAATTTTCAAAGACCAAGAACTTTACAAACAAATACTGATGGCATATAGCAAGCGACAATCCAGTAACCTGCAAACTCAACACAGGAGGTAAAAAAACGTCAACACACAGGTGAGGAAAGAGATGCATCAATAGAAAACAGTTGATGAGGAATCACAGGGGGGTTGTGACGAATGCACGCACAGTGGAAGTGTAACCATCCTGTAACCACCAACGGTCCTAAGTGCTGTCCTAAAGTTACGCACAAAAATGGGTTGCACCAACGATGACTTACGACTAGCCATATCCTTAGTGCTGTGTCATAAGACAAGTTGGTGCAACGGCCATCAACGGCGAAAAGAGCCGTTGCACCAACAGAAGTTAGGACACGGAATTACGACAGAAACCTACGTGAGGTGGGAGTTAAGGGTGGTGCGATCTTAAAATAAATCTTGTTCTTTTAAATTAATCTTTAACAATCTCCTTAAAATGCTACAACGTACAAATGAGATCACTTCAAGTATGTATAAGTTTCAAGAAATTGAACGCGACTGTCTACATACCCCGTGGCGGCAAGTGGTGTCATCACGCATTTAAAAAAATCATGGTTCCACATCACGACATCTTAACTCTGAATCTCATCTCTCATTGTATAATTTTTAGGAGATTATTACAGATTATTAAAAAATAAAGAAATTTGTTTTAAGACTGCCATGGATTTTAGGCATCTAAAAAATATACAAGGTCGAAAACATTCTGTATAGCGGATGAAATGTGATATTGAGATGTAAATTTTTTTCTATTGCACGAAATGGCCTAATTTAAGCCAGCAAAAAATTGTGCAATTACATTCTTGCAAATCTGTGCTGTCCAATGGCCATTAAAATTTCAAAATGCGACAATCAAACATGCTATCCTGATAAATTGAACTATCGACTCATTCAACTCCGTAAATAAGCAAATCCACGGTTTGATTGCTAATTGAGAAAAGTAAACTAGGAACAGGCTTAGAGTGGCCTAATTGGTTAAATTGGTTAAAAGGAAACAATTTTGTAGTCCTTTGCTTTGGTCAGTTCAGCACCTTGCCAAAAAATACTGATGTCAGTAAAGTTTTTTCCAGAAGAATTTTACATGCCCTCTGATGTTTAGCACTTTTGACAGCCGTTTGCTCAAGACTGCACCGGGATACTTTTTTTTTTTTTTTTTTTGCTGTACTTCAGAGAAAAACCACCTCTTGTGTGGGTAGCTTTTTTAGTTCCATTCATTCTATGATACAAATGTGTATTTATACAAATTTATGTATTTATATTTTACTGCTCATGAATACATATATACAAAATCAAAAACCAGTGAAGTTGGCACCTTCTGTAAATCGTAAATAAAAACAGAATACAATGATTTGCAAATCCTTTTCAACCCATATTCAATTGAATACACTGCAAAGACAAGTTACTTAATGTTCGAACAGGTAAACTTTGTAATTTTTTGCAAATATTAGCTATTAGTTGAGGAATGCTCATCAAACACTTATTTGGAACATCCCACAGGTGAGCGGGCTAATTGGAAACAGGTGGGTGCCATGATTGGGTATAAAAGCAGCTTCCCTGAAATGCTCAGTCATTCACAAACAAGGATGGGGCGAGGGTCACCACTTAGTGAACAAATGCGTGAGCTGATTGTCGAACAGTTTAAAAACAACATTCCTCAACGAGCTATTGCAAGAAATTTAGGGATTTCATCATCTACGGTCCGTAATATCGTCAAAAGTTTCAGAGAATCAGGAATCTGGAGAAATCTGGAGAAACGTAAGCGACAAGGCCGAAAACCAACATTGAATGCCCGTGACCTTCGATCCCTCAGGCGGTACTGCATCAAAAACCGACATCAGTGTGTAAAGGACATCACCACATGGGCTCAGGAACACTTCAGAAAACCACTCTCAGTAACTTCAGTTCGTCACTACATCTGCAAGTGCAAGTTAAAACTCTACAATGCAAAGCGAAAGCCATTTATCAACAGCACCCAGAAACGCCGCCGGCTTCGCTGGGCCCAAGCTCATCTAAGATGGACTGATGCAAAGTGGAAAAGTGTTCTGTGGTCTGACGAGTCCACATTTCAAATTGTTTTTGGAAACTGTGGACGTCGTGTCCTGCGGACCAAAGAGGAAAAGAACCATCCAGACTGCTATAGGCACAAAGTTCAAAAGCCAGCATCTGTGATGGTATGGGGGTGTATTAGTGCCCAAGGCATGGGCAACTTACACATATGTGAAGGCACCATTAATGCTGAAAGGTACATACAGGTTTTGGAGCAACATATGTTGCCATCCAAGTAACGTCTTTTTCATGGACGCCCCTGTTTATTTCAGCAAGACAATGCCAAGCCACATTCTGCATGTGTTACAACAACATGACTCCGTAGTAAAAGAGTGCGGGTACTAGACTGGCCTGCCTGTAGTCCAGACCTGTCTCCCATTGAAAATGTGTGCCGCATTATTAAGCGTAAAATACGACAACGGAGACCCCGGACTGTTGAACAACTTAAGCTGTACATCAAGCAAGAATGGGAAAGAGTTTCACCTGAAAAGCTTCAAAAATTGGTCTCCTCAGTTCCCAAACGTTTACTAAGTGTTGTTAAAAGGAAAGGCGATGTAAGACACTGGGGTAAAAAGGCCCTTGTGCCAACTTTTTTGCAATGTCTTGCTGCCTTTAAATTCTAAGTTAATGATTATTTGCGAAAAAAAAAAAAAAGTTTCCCAGTTTGAGCATTAAACATCTTGTCTTTGCAGTGTATTCAATTGAATATAAGTTGAAAAGGATTCGCAAATCATTGTATTCTGTTTTTATCTACGATTTACATAACGTGCCAACTTCACTGGTTTTGGGTTTTGTACATATATTACATCATCCACATCTGACCATTTGCCACTCAAATGTGACCTTCCTAAAGTTGGGGACATTGGTCAGGACTTCGCGGCCAGGGATGTTTGTGTATGTCACTTAGGACATGTCCTAAGGGTTATGGCCCCAATTTGCTGTGACATGCAGGACAGCAAGGTATGACAGACAAAATTTAAAAACTTTAACAAATTTAATAACACAAGGCTGACCAAGATTGAAATAATAAAGAAAATGAGATATTTACAATCCCTTGAGATGGGGTTGCTTTGTTGTGATGTCCTGGGACAGGAAAATACTCCAACACAGGCAAAAATCCACAAACCGAGCTTCACAGGTCTTGTAAAGAGTGACAGGTCTGGTCAAATGTATTCTTCCACTATTTCTCCTTGACATTTCTCCTCCTACTTTACTCTCTCAATTTTTCTCCTTATATACTCTTTCGCAGCCTCCTCCCACCTTCCAGACTTTTTTAAATTCTCTGGGACTTTCCCCTCTGAGGCATGCCCAGGACATGCCCAAAAACCAAGCTCCAGACTGGCTTAACAAAAAAAAATGTCAATACTTCCATCTAGTGGCTTTTTTTCCCCCACATTACACCTCCATTCCAAAAGGGAAAAATTTTGACTCATAAAGGCAAAATTTTTCTTTTCAATGCAAAAATGGCTCAGTAGACCCTTGTGTGTATCCATATTATATAACATGCTAATAAACACATATGATAATACACATACTCAAACACGGGATAAGCAATCAGCAGTTACATACCAGTACCCTTTACATTCTTAATTTCCAAGTCAAACTCCTGTAAAATCAAACTCCAATTCAACAATCTCCGATTGTTTGTTTTTCATCTTACTCAAAAACAATAACGGATTGTGATCAGTTTATACAATCATTGGCTTTTGCCCTGTACAAACATAAACCTCAAAGTGTTGTAAGGATAGAACCAGAGCCAACAGCTCCTTCTCAATTGTGGAATAGTACTTTTGGTGGCGATTGAACTTCCTAGAAAAGTATGCCATGGGATGCTCAATGTCATCAGAGTCACTTTTCTGTAGGAGCACAGATCCACAAGCTTGGTCACTAGCATCGGCCGCGATGGAGAATGGTTTGTTGAAGTCAGGAGATTTGAGCACGGGGAAGTGACATACCAGAGACTTCAGGCGATCGAAGACTCTTTGGCATGCTTCATCCCAAGTGAACTTTACGCCTTTCTTTTTCTCTTTCTGCCCTCTCAAATCCTTTGTTTTTATTTTTCCTCCCTTTCTTTTCTCTCTCTTTCTCTCAAACTCTCGTTGTTTTTCTTTTCCCTCTCTTTCAATCTCTAGCATTTTTAATTTAAGTTCCATTTATTCATTTGGATTTTCCACTGGAGACTGTTCCAGATCTTCTGGTGCAATTGAATTTTCATCAATGTAATATTCTACAGTCTCTCTAGCCAGTCTTGCTTTTCGCATGGCTGGTTTTACATCTATAAGCTCTAACTGTCTGCATATTTCTAGCAGTTCTGTATTTTCAAAAGACTTCAAAACCTCTGCAGTTGGTCATGCCAAGAAATTATCCACTGCTGTTGATCTGTCAATATATGTATAGGAAAAAAAAAAAAATTTCACAATTTGAGATTTTAGATTTTCAATAAATGATTCACACAATGGTCATTCCCGGACGAGCCCCCAATTTGTTATGGCCCCAATTTGTTATGACATATAGGACAGCAAGGGATAACAGACAAAATTTTAAAACTTTAACAGATTTAATAAAGCAAAGGCTGACCGAGATTGAAATAATAAAGGAAATTAGATATTTACAGTCCCTTGAGATGGGGTTGCTTTGTTGTGATGTCCTGGGACAGGAAAATACTCCAACACAGGCAAAAATCCACAAGAAGAGCTTCACAGGTCTTGTAAAGAGTGACAGGTCTGGTGAAATGTATCCTTCCATTATTTCTCCTTGAAATTTCTCCTCCTACTTTACTCTCTCAATTTTTCTCCTTAAATACTCTTTTCCAGCCCCCTCCAACCTTCCAGACTTTTTTCAATTCTCTGGGACTTTCCCCTCTGAGGCATGCCCAGTACATGCACAAAACCTAGCTCCAGACTGGCTTAACAAAAAAAAAATAAATGTCAATACAATTTTTCCCCCACATTACATAAGACATATCTTAAGATACAGATTTTAGGACTCGCGCAAGAGTTTTTGGTGCAACTGCAATTAGGACAGGTCTCAGCACTATCCTAACTTTGGTAATTGATGACAAGCACTTACGTCATGTTTGGTGCAACTGGCCCCTGGTTCCCAGAGATGTCGTAAGGGCACCATAATAGTGAGTAAAAGTGGAACCCAAGTGCAAGAGCGTGATATTTATGAAATAAACACAGTGTATACGAAACAGAAAGTAAGACATCACAGGGCTATAACTAAGGAACCGAACAAGAGTGCTTCAAACTAAAAGAGATACAATGTTACCTGCCTCTGAGAGGGAAGAACTAAGGTATAAATAGAAACGGCGTAATTAACTAATGTAAAACAGGTGTAACCATTAAACAGAGAGCGGGGAGATAATTGGATAATTAAGATTAGGCAGGAAGCCAAGGAAAATGGGAACGTCCAGGAGTGGGGGCATTACAGGAAGATGCCTCAAGCCCCAAAGGAAAGTCCAAGAGTCACAGTTGGAAAAGTGCACACATTACTTTGTACTTCTGACTTGATCAAACAATGATCAGACGCTATTTAGACAACCACAAGATGTTTGGCTGGGTTGCCAAAAAAAGTCTCAGTTATATTGGCAAAGAGAGGTTGCACAAAGTATTAAATGAAGTGGATCCAATAATTGTGGTATACATGTTTTCAAGAGAAAAATACATTTTACAGCAATAATTTTTTTCTTTCAATCACTGTACTTCAATGAAAATATATTTTTGTTAATGTTCTGAATCGCAAGTCAAGGAGGTAAACAATGAAGGCATATACTACTTTTGGTCATAATTACCAAGGGTGCCAATATTAAAGGAGGACATGTTAAAAGGAAAGATTTTAAGCCCAAAACTGAAAGGATTTCCACAGTATGAGAGAAAGGCCAAAGGGAGTCTTTGCTCTGCTGGAAGGGTTTACAGAAAAATATAGTGGAACATACAGGCAGATTGTGAGGTAAATAACCGTCATAACTGCGCCCTACACAAGAACAGTAAGATTGAAAGCCTTTTTTCTTTGATAAACAGACTCTCCCTCTCATAGGCTTTATTTGAGGTTTACAAAGCAGTTAATGTGTGCATATCCAGCTGAAAAATCCAGCAAAGACTGGTTGGCATTCTAAAGAGATTTAAGCCATGGCTTATACACTTTCAGCAGGTCATAATTTGTCATCTCGCTGGCTTAAGATGGTTTTTAGTGAGTCAGAGCTGATCTGTCTCAGGCTAAATCCAATTTACATCTTGAGCCAATCAGTTTCTTTTTGGGGGGATATCTGTGATAAGATATATTTGCAGGATGAGCTGCGGTGGTGAAATGTGGAAAGATATTTGATGAAATAACTTATCAAGATTGACTTTTAAATTGCATCATGGGTGCATGATGCACTGACCGCATTATGCTTGGTATCTTTGGAAAGAGTGGACTCATCTTTTTAGGTAATATCCATTATGTTGTACTATTAAGAGAGATTAGCGAGTTAGCAAGGGACATTGAGCCTAAAGCTAGAGTTCAGGTGGCTCTTCTAACCTGCCATGGTAAATCATTATATCTCTGCAAGTTTAGGGTTTGTCAAACCAGCTCACAGGAAGAAAACCTGGCTAAACTTGAACTTGTTTCGTAGTACACCTCCGAATATTTTTTTAATAGTATTCAAATGTTGTCAGTCCAAGATTTTCTGTGGCATCTGTAAACATTTATAATTGAAAAATTGTATTTTTCAGATATAGTTTGGAGTAAGCATCAATAGAAGGCTGTTTCAGATACTGCAAAAAAGGCATAAAAATGCTGCATATTTTAAACACCCTTTTTTAACAGCCGATTCCTATTTACCAAAAGTGGTCAACCACTAAGAGGTTTTTAAAACACAGCTTAAACCAATCAACCTAATCTGTTCTATGATGGTCTTCAACATCCACAGCGCCAAAAAAATGTCCTGGCCAATGGGCTCTCTCAACAAAACGGCTGCCAAAATTTGTAAGAATGACAGCCACCGCATTCCCAAATTATAGTCAGATTCAATGCAGAAGGCCTAAGTGCCAGGGCATATGATCAAGGTAACAATTTTTATGCCAGTAACTCCACATTGCACATCACACAGGTACTCCCCCAGCTCTTAGTAAAGTTTCCCTGGAACCCATTTATACACCTGGGCGGAGTGAGGCGTGGAGTGTTTTGCCAAAGAACACACCGCAAAGGCTGTGGCCAAGGCTTGAACTCAGGACCTTTTGATCCCAAGTCAAGCCTACTTAACTACTGCACTGTCACTGCTCTCATAGGAATAGAGGATGGATGGATTATTACCGAAGGTGCGAGGAATCTATTGTTTTTGAAGGGATTTTTATTACTCTTCTTTTTATTGTTATGGACCCAATTCATTATTACATTTACAACATCCACAACAGCAAGGGATGACAGACACAATTTTAAAACTTAAACACATTTAATTAATAAAAACAACGAAAACTAACTAATCTACTGACTAATCTAATGACCAAGATTGATTAACAAGAAAAACAGAAATATTGTCCCTTTTGGTTGGGTTGCTTGGTGATGTCCTGGGTGAGGAAAATGCTCTAACACAGGCAAAAATCCACTATAAGCTTCACAGGTCTTAAACAGAATGACAGGTCTGGTCACATGTATCCTTCTCCTTGCAATTTCTCCTACTACTTTACTGTCTCAATTCTCCCTCGTTATATACTCTTTTGCAAACCCCACCCACATTTAGACCTATTTTTTTTAATTTTCTGGTACTTGCCCCAGACATGCCCAGAACATGTCCAAACATAGCTCCAGTCTGGGCTTAACAAAAAAAAGGTAAATACTGCCATCTAGTGGCCTACATTCACATTACATTATTATTATTATTATTATTATTATTATTATTAGGGCCCAAGCACCGACCGGTGCCAGGAACCTATTGTTTTTGGTGGGATTTTCATTATTCTTCTTCTTAATTATTATTTTTTAAATTTTTAGTCACTATTGGCATATACGTGAGGCGTGCTGAACATTACAAACATTACAAACATTACAAACGGAGCGCATGCTCCGGTGGCTCTATAGTGCCACTAAACACGCGGTCATTTTGGAACGCACTTGCTCTGATTCTCACAAAATTCGGTGGGGCCATAGTAGTCATAATGAAGTTTTTTCTAAATTTTTTTGAAATTTTTTTCGCCTCACAGGAAGTGAGCTATGAGCCATTTCCTGCGTTTTTCCAGGTTTTACAAAAACATTTTAGAGGGCTTTATCATACTCAAAAACTCACCAAACTTTGCTCAGAGGTTAAAAATATGAAGCTCTTCGAATTGATATCCCATTTGGCACTGGATGTGACATTATGGCTCTATAGCACCCCCGAATACATAAATGCATTTTTGAGGGCCTCAGCAAGCTCGAAAACTCACAAAATTTTGCACACATATTAACCATGTTGGAAGTTGTACTATGATATAGGATTTACAGATGGGCATGGCAAAATGGCATTATAGCGCCCCCTAGAATATTTGAATGAAGCAGCCCTCGGAGCCCGTTTAACCTACATGTCTGAAATTCGGTGTCCATGTGAACTATGCTGAGACCTTAAAAAAGGCTCTTGGTGCCATCACCTAGACTCAACAGAAAGACCGCCATTTTTAATTGAAATTGCAACGTTTTAACATGTTTTGCCATTAACAGGCGTTATACTTTAACAAACTCCTCCTAGAGATTTTAGACAACTTAAAATTTGGCAGATGACATCTAAAGACCTTGCCAAAGTTAAATTGCGAAGCTTTTTTGGATTCATTGAACTAAGTATCCGTGACGTCGCAGCGAATTTCAATGTTTCGCCATGCATTTCTCATGCAAGGATATGATAATTCATTCGAATTTTTTTGGCCAAACAGGAAGCGAGCTATGAGCCATTTTGAGGGCTGCGTTTTTTCCAAATTTTACAAACACACGTTTAAAGCCTTTTGGATATTCCGAAGCTTGCAAAACATTGTACAAATTGTCAGTGTCTTATGATCTTCCACGTGATATCCCAATTGGCATTAAAAATGGCACAATGCCTCTGTAGCACCCCCTTAACATTTTTTTAAAAGAATTGCCCTTTTGAGGGTCTCAACATGCTTGAAAATTTACAAAAATCAACAGACTCATGAAGCTTCGTATTACAATTACTATGGTATAGGTTTTGGACACAGGCATGCCAAAATGGTATCATAGCACCCTCCAGAAAATTTTCGCACTCCAATCATTAAAACATGTACACAGTCCAGCAGAGTCCAGTGGCTGTGGATGAACATCTGCACCCATCAACATCTCACCACCACCCCCAACGTGCACGAGGGGTGCGAGGGCCCTTTCAACGCTGCTTGCAGCTTTAATTATTATTGTTTCTGCTGTTTATTTCTATGTTCTTACCGCTTTAAGTACCTCAAGCTCTAAAACTATATCCAAATCTCATCCACTACTGAGTCAATGAAAATTAAAGGAACTGGGATGAATGGTAGCACTATATCATCATGCTTATGTTTTAGACCATCACTCCTGAGTAGTAAATAGCAACAACAATATTCTTTTCTTTCAGTTTCTGTGGGTCCTGACGAATCGATCCTGAAAAACCTCAGCTATTTTCTTCTGGGTAGATTTCCCACCATCTTAAACTTTTTGTAAAACAGTTTTATACCTGCTCTCCTACAATTTTTGAATGATTATCGAGACCTTGAGTAGAGCATCTTCTGACAAAGTGGGAAAAGGTTCCTGATTGGAATTCTTCCACATCATACCATTTTTCAACAACTGAATGTCACAGTTCACTCAAATGCCATGGATGGGCTAATTTTACAAAAAATTCCCTAATCTCCTGAAAAATTTGTCTTAATGAAACAAAATGTGGTGGACATGTGTCGATAAGATCTCTGATTGGCCCTCACAAATTTGGCGTCAATTGGCCAACAGATGTTGCTATAGGAAGGAAAAATATAAAAATGCTTATATCTCTTCAACCATTGACTCATTCTGTATTTCTGAGTAAACTTCTAACAGCCCTTCCAATAATCAAGGGAAATCTTTCAAAACATGGATGCAATTTGACAGCCTCAGAAGTTACCAAGCAACATGGAACTTGGTGGGTGTATTTACATTCCGATTAGGTAGCAAAAAATTTCAAGAGAATTGGCCATTAGGGGGCATAATGGCATATTTGCATATTTCAATATATATATATATATATATATATATATATACATATATATATATGTGTGTATATATATATATATATATATGTGTGTATATATATATATATATATATATGGCATATTTCAATATTGAGTCATGCAAAATCATATAACATGTATCATTAGATTGGGTTTCTGCTCAATGACTTTGCCTCTAGAACCAACACTGACATCCCTTTTCATGTTCCACCAAATTGAGTTTTGTTCAAAACCATATTTTTTGCTCCTCCACCCACAATTATTAAGCTGTCAATCACCACATTTGGTATATATACCTAGTTGGAATTTTGATTGATTATAATTTGCGAGGCCAATTTTTTCAAGACCACTACAACTTGTAACACTTTGTCTAAAGCCGATCACACACTTGTGTGGTATGAGATTTCTTCAATAAAAATCAATTTTGGTGTCCCTCTGACACCAGGTGGCACTATTATGGGTAAAAATGGTTTTACATTGATAGCTTTTCAACTGACTGATTTTCAACTGCGTTTGTACTGCATCTGTGTCAGTCACAAATAATCCTTGCAATGAACAAAAAATATCTTAAAGAACATGGCCATGACCGGCCAGTAAGCCTTGAGCCGCAATTTCAGTTTGTTGCTTTGACATTTCATCAAGTGTGTGAATATGTGTGCACCTTCATGCTAATGAACATGTTTGTGTTTGTGTGTGTGTGTATGCGTGTGTGTGTGTTCGTGTGTGTGAGAGAGTGTACATTCATGCACATGAATGCATTTATATGTATACATCTGTGTGTATATGCGTGGATATGTGACCCAGCCGGGCAGTTTAAGGGCCCAGGTAGATGCCTTATGGGAGCTGACAGATGCACCCAGTATGAGAGGCGTTAACCAGTTTTGTAACGATTTAAAGTTGCTGCTCGCTGTACCATCCCAAATGCATTCCTCTCACCCAGAGTTCCCACACAAAAGGAAAGGCCTGTTCAACCTAGGTCAACATCTCACGTAAACATGACTTCAGAGACAGACTTGCGCAACAGCAATAAAAAAAAAAAACATAAAAGTGCTTTGCTTTCAGAAAAATGTGCCTGTCACTGCCAAGATTTGTTATCTGAAAGTATTGTTATGGAAGAGAGACCCTTTCCCTGTTCCTCATGCGGGAGACTCCTCCACAACCCCGCAAGTGTCATGGTAAATTACTGTGGAATTCTGATTAAAGGTGGACACTCATATTCGGCTACAAACAGGAAGAGAGATGGGCAGGGACTTGGACCGGATTGCTTGTCACATAAATTATGGCTACAGTTACAGTGAGACCAAGTCCTTAAATCAGCCTGACAGCTTATATATTTCAGTAGTGGAAATTTTACATTTTGCATAATGCTTCATCCATAGCAACCCCAACCCCTTTCAATGGATAAATTCAGTATCATTGCTCAATCAAGTGTTCAGGTTTACACAAATCATTGCATAAAATGTAACGACAAAAAAAAAAAAAGTCGAACTTGCATAAAATCAAAAACACAAAGCCAAGGATAAATTTTGTGGGCAGATTGAATAGAAGCCAAAACATCACAACAAACAGAGCTAAAGCTGTACCAGTTGAGTCCCCTCAGCATCTGAGGTGAAGTCAACAGCAATTTATTCATTGTAATCAAGTGATGCCAGACGCCACAGCTGAATCTCTGCCATGCAGTGTTTGAATTCCAGGGTTCCTCGCATTTGTTTTGGCCACGTCTAAATTCCAGATTTAACTAATGTGGACCATCTTGTAGACCTTTTTGCACTAAGCCCAGAAATGCAGGCACTGGCAAGTCAAAGGCCCAGATGTGGCAAGAGAGGCCACAATTCGAGAAATTGAGCTCTTTTTTTGACAAACCTCAGCTGTCGAGGTTACCATCGGTTTCTCTTAAGCAATGCAGCTGCATCAATTGCTTTCGCACTTTGAGCTCAGGACTACATGCCACTTTGGGAGGTGAACACCCTCCTTCCAAATCCCTCATAAAAAGGGGGACAGGAAATATGGGGAGGAGAGGTCCTGTGTACAGACAACAGCAACCTGAGAGCAACGGAGCATAAAGCACGGCCTGAGGAACTAGTCTCAACATGCAGCCAATAAAGCCACACATGACATGTATTGGAACAAAGTGGTCAATGGGTCGTAATATACATTAATAATAGAGGAAGAGAAAAACTCAGTCAAAAATTACCCAAACTCTGGGTCGCAACCCCGTGTGGGCTCGCCCGGACTGGCAACGAGGTCGCTTAAAAGCATTGAGACAAAAAAGGGAGACCTGTGTGCGGGTAGGGTGCTGGAGTAGTTCACATTTGCAAACATTTGCGTCAAAAAAAGTTTGGGATCCTGTGCTTCAGTTGTTGAAAGAGATGCAGTGGATTTGGTAAGACTGGGTGAGACTGGGCATCTCTGGATAAGAGTAGCCTCCCCATCATGCAGTTACACGTAAACCAAATGTTCTGTTCAACTTCAAGCCAGCATGTTCGGTGTTGAGCGCATTTGCTATTTTGCTTTGGTGTCTGACTTCTTGGCAATGAGTTCAGTGCACTTCATGTTCTTTTTCTTTTTTTTTTTTTTGGTGGGGGGGTTCAAAGCGCTGTTCAAGGTCCTGAATTGTGTTGTTGTATCACATTTTAGCGCACTCACGTCCTGTGATGAATCACTTTATTTTTTACTTTGCATAATAAAAGGTGGGCCTCAGTTAACTAATGTTCACTTATAGTGGCTGTTGATGGTGGAATTCTGCATAACTTCATTGCAATGAGGCCTCCACGACAGACACAAGCACAGATGGGACTTTATTTTGACAAGGAAATGCAAAACGGTGAAGATGGGATACAGATCAAGATGAAAACGGAGAATAAACAAACAAACCGCATAATGTGCAGAGCACGAAACAGAAAAGTATTCCAGAGAGTCAAAAAGAAACTTCCACTAAAATGTCACTGAAGAAGTTACAAGACTGTGGGACTTAAAGAAGACCCGGGGTCTGTTGTGAATTACATGTAGGTAATAGAGACAAAAAGGCAGGAAATGATTGGCAAATAAAGCTGAGGATGCAAAGGGTGACGTGACAGTACAGCCAGCTCAGGCTTCACTTTGGAGCCCTTCTGAGAATGACAGAGGTGATGAGCACGATCCACCTTAGAACTTGGAAGATTCATGATGATTGTGGGAGGCACTGAGCGCGGCTTGGAGGGTTTTTGACAGCCAGAAGTGTAGCCTTGTCATGGAGGGCTTGCAACAACTACAAGAAGTGACAAGGATGGCTTCCAAAAAAACAGGCACATCATGGGAAATTATAATAATAGCATAAAGGCCTGATTTAAGAAGTCCATTTACCTTGTGCTATGTTGAAAAACGACAACAGCATATAATTTAACATTCTAATGCAAATTTAATTAATAATATAAAAAAATATATTCAAAGTGATGACTTCAACAAAGCCCTAAAAATTTGGCACAGCCAACTGTATACCACTATAAAACATCAGCGTGCCTTTTATTTGCACTGATGGGCACCGATGACACCAGCTGTCGAAGTTTAGGAAGCAGAAATTTCCCCCATTCCTCCAGTATGCAGGTCTTCCACAATACAGTTGTATGGAGCCTTTGTTGTAAATTGCACTTCCTAATGAAGTGCTTTTTAACCTTGCACATTGTAGAGGGTGAAATGTCCAAAATCCTATACTGATTTGTCTTTTGAGATTATTGTTACCTCCAGCAAGGTGTATATGCTTTTGCCAGTTTTTGTAATTAGTTTAAAATTCCAATATTTGGCTGGCTGGCTGGTTGGTCAGTTGGGACTTTTGTTTGTTTATCTGTCTGTCTGTGGACAGTCTAGCTCTCACAATTTAAGACCAAACATTGTAAAACTTCACAGAAAGCTCAGACATCATACTCATTTGACACCGACCATTTTCGGTGAATCCACTGTAGGTCAAAGTTCATGAAACAACAATGCCCAAGAAAAGAAAGCGAGTGACCTGGAAGGTAAAATTTCAGCTAGCCATCAGTTTCAGAGTTTTTTCGTCTCTTTGTCTGTCTGTTACCAACTTTACTCAAAAAGTTATGAACAAGATTTGACGACCCAAAGAACGATTAAATTGATTTTCGTAGTGATCCCATATTGCCACCCTGATCAAGGGAATTTTGAAGAAGATTCTTCAGCTGCCTTGGTGAAGCTCTATGTTCAGTGACTGCTGTGATGGATTATAAACTGATGCATTGTTGGGCCAACTGGTGAGCCTCAACCCATGTTAACTCTTGGGGCCAGTTTCACAGATATAGATTAAGCATAGTCCTGGATTAAACAGTATTGCCAGAGAGATTTTCCATAGAAATTGAATTTAGTCCACAACTAAGCTAAATCTGTATCTGAGAAACTGAGGTGAGGTTCTCCGCCTTTTGCGGAGGCTCTTTTTATACTGTAACGTGATTAAATCACCTGTTTTACATCACTTTATAATTGCAACCTTTTACATCATTTTGCATCATTATTGGAGCTGAAGTGCTCATGTCCCAACTGTCATCAAATTTGAGATAAGCATATACTTAATTTAACAATTTAAAGACCAGTTAAAGCATCAAATAATGAGTTGCAGTGTTTTCAAAATAGTGGTGAATTGATGCACTTTTCAAATCACTTCTTTTTGATTTTGTGTGCATTCCCTATAGTGAGAGAGGCGACATTAATGGGGGCTTAATATGAACAAAACGATACCCACTATAATTGAGCACAACAGAGACCCATGGTCAATGCCAATGCAAATTTATTTTTTTTAAAAAAACGTCGCATTCTAGAGCCCACATAATTGCAGTGTCCCAAATCAGGATTTATCAAACAAGCAACGTCACGCCACAACACGTATCATGACCACTCCTCACCACAGCTGTCAAGTGTGGTCCATAATTTGATCATAGATGGCTTTTACGGCTTCAGTTTGAATTCAAGCCTTTTCGATACATTTTAAAAATAAAGTGTGGTACTTGAGATTGATCTCTATTGCGCACCAGTTGTGTCTGAGAGTCAAAACATCGGGAGCCCACTTGAAATTCGATTAATTACCTTCCATTGAGCGGTAATTTTCTTATCTGTGCTCATACATTCACGGTCTGTTTCCAAAAGCAAAAAGAAACCGCATTACCAGTCTCGACACAACCATAATTAAATACACGAGGTCTACACTCTATAGCCAGCACACGTTTTTGCACCCGTAGCCTCAAAAACCAGATAAATTTCAATAGCAACCGATTGGCCTCTGTTTAGTCCCGAGTAAGCCCCTTAAAAAAGTTTGAATTAATTTGACCACCATCCCCTGAACGAAGGGGTCTGCGCGTGATATTATACTGACTTTTATTTGTGGCGGACGGACCCGGTGTTAAGTGTAGTAGGCATCTGAGAGCATAAAGTACACAGGCTTTCTCTTACATGCCAGACAACCGTATGGTAACCTCGATCGACCCAGCGGATCAGTCTGATTTTTAAAATGAACTTTGTCAATCAACTATTCATTCCTTTATTTTTACGGGTTTATTTTAAATGTAAAATCTGTCTCTCACGCCAATAAAATAGCAGCAAAAAATATGCGCGAATCTTCTTAGACCAAGGAGGCAAACTTACAGTTCAAGACATGATACAGAATATGGGGCTGGCTCCAATGTCGTTATTATTTTAATGAATCACAAGTCGACATGAAACTAGGATACTTAATCCCAGTGGTCCGAAACAAATCGGAAACAAAGTCACTCTTTTGAGTGTCAGTATGAACCGAGTAAACTGTCAACATAGATGTAGTCTTTGCAAGTTCAAAGGTGTACCCGAGTTTCATCCACCAACTTAGGGGTCACAACAACACCCTCAGGGTGCCCGATAAGACAAAACTACTTGGGTGTTCGTATTTAAACATTTGCATTTGAAATCTACACAATCATTCGTGAAGTTTCAGTAGCCGGTATAAGCTTACCTACTATTATAGCCGGTGAACGCTGACCCCCGTCAGGTCTAATCCATATTTCCACGGTAAAATTTCCTCGGGGTATCTCAACACCTGGCTTGAGTCGGAGTTGGTCCCCTCTGCCGGTAAAGTACACTGCCTTCTGCCCACCTGAAGAACCAGCCTGTGACTGGCGAGGCGACCGCCTCTCAATTCCAGAGAGAGAGCGCTTTCCCCGGGGCAGTCGTGTGGCACACGCCCCAGGGAACGTGGCTTTGGCTTCCCTAATGCGCACCAAGTCTCTTTTAGATCTCGCCTTCCCCCGGACGATTCCGCACTCCGATCCATTTGACAGGATGAATGCAACAAGGCAGGCAAGCCAGGGGAGCGATGTCAAGAGTCTCATTTTCAAATGGAGAGAAGATAAACGTAAAAAATACTAACAACGGCAATAAATAAAGTCACCAAAATGCATCTCCAAGTTTTCCCCTACGAACGTCCTCCTCTTGCCAGACTCCTCGGTTTGATCATTTATCACAGCTTTACATGAAACAAACTCAAAACATGCAAATAATGATGCAAAGCCGTTATTTTTCGTTTTATAATGTTCAGGTACAACCCCCTTTCATACCCCCTATAAGCAAAAAAGTAAAGCACTAAAACACTGAAAGAGGGGGAAGAGATGCCTTTGTTCATTCGTGCAAGTGTCCCACGTCCCAGTTGAATGAAACTTTTATTATAAAATGAAAGGGATGATTAATGAGTATTAATTTTGTATAGACTGATCAGAAGAAATTCCAAACAGTTTACCCTCAGTATAACAGGATTTACTTAGGTAGGTTGACCTAAACCGTTCACCACAACAATTTGTCACAGCTTCCTCCGTACCGCTCCTTGTCCATATCGCAGAAAAAGAAACACCCAAATAACAATTAAATTGGGAAATAAATAAAAGTGAACCGCCACTTCTTTAAAAGTCAAAATTGATTCCAATAAGTCGATTCTCTGGTTTGAAAGTTGAACCGCGGTGAAGTATTTCAAGGGAGATGGGAAGCGGGCAACCAGCATTGAGAATCTTCATTGATTTGTCAGAGGCTGAGAGCTCTTTTAGACCTGGGGTTGGCGCCCACAATGGAGGCGGGATGTTTTGAGTGGCTTTGTTAAACTGGAGCAAGCCACTGTGAAGTTTCGCTTTTTTAAGCAGGGGTGGGAAGTCACAGGTAACTCCGGACGGCAATTCAATTTATGGTAAATTTCTGAGACGGGACGGCGCTCCATCGAGTTCGCGAAGCGGCGCAGGTATCCCTCTAGTGGCCCTGAACGGAACAGCAGTACGCACGTTGTCTGCATAGTCGCCGTATGAAGCCGCTCGTATCAAGATGCACTGTATCTGTCAGTTACTCATTGGATGTTGCAGATGCCTTATGTGGTTCGCTTCCCTCACAAGCTTACGTCTACACACTCGACCGGGTTTTGTATTCAACCAATCAGAGAAAGCCCTCAAATTTCTGAACCTATAGACCCAATTACAGCCGACGTCATCAAAAAGATGCGTGCGCATCTTGGCAGCGGAAGTAGTGGTCTCCCCAATTCAGTATGACGAGTTATGAATCTGCAAACATTGAATTAGATATTTTACCAGCACCGATTTGTCTGGTTGTTGAAGTGTCAAGTCAAACTCTGAACGTCGCCTTGATGCTTTTAAATACCCACTGAAAGCGTCAGCAGGATCAACATTGATAGCTGATAATACGAACAAGAAGCCATGAGTGTCACTCTCAAAATATTCAACAAGATAAAGCTTATTTTTGAAAACACCTACCAAGAAAGATTATTTTAAGCAATGAAGAAGTGTGATGTTCAGCTTACTGTGCACTATATGTTATACACAGGCATAATTTTCCTCCTAAATTTAGCTGTCTAGTAAATTAAGATTATGATTCACTTTACTTCACCCAGCAGCAAATTAGCTACGTAGCTAACTTAGCAGGGTAAAGTTCTTATCAGTGTACTTAGAGTTAGGTTCTGCCTAACTGTAGATTCCTTGATAACTTACATGCGCACAAAATGACAGATTTCCTCTCAAAGCTGCGACTTGGTTAAAAAGTAGGTATATCGGTTTCGACAACTGCATGTGAGGTTTCCGCTAAATGTGTGCCATCAACCATGGCAAGTCGAAATAGTTAAATAACCTAAAAGACAAATGCATTTCTATTGAGTTGACGCCCAAGAAATTGGGCAATGGCGAAAAGTAAAAATCTGACGTGTCACACGCTGCCGGTGGGCTTTGCTCCATTGAAATTAATGTAACCAATTTTTTGACAGGCGTCTCACGGTTACAAACATTAAATGAAATATTTGAGAATAATGGTAAACTGAAGCAGATTTCATGTTTGTATGACAACTACGCAGTCAAACTTGCTAGCTAGCAAGCCAACAATACAAAATAATACTTAGCCTGCCACACAGGTACAATCATCTGTCAGGACGTAGTTTTCTGAGTTTTTTTTTTATTATTATAACCCATGAGTCATGCATGGCGGTTTTACACCCTTGTGTTTGACTAGGAAGGACCTCTGATTTCGAGACACAAAACTACAAGTCTGTCGTAGTATTTAACATCCTGCTTATGTCCACATATAACGTAGTCATAAGCATCCAGTGACTTATATGCTCGTAGTTCCTCCCTAGTGTACACGGTAGGTTTCTCAATCAATTGGGTATATATATTAGGCCACGGAATACTGGGCCACTAACTAACGTCGTCTACCCACTCACTGATACCATACGGATCTGGAAATTGGTTGCCATTTATCAAAGTAAATTTGCTTCGGTAGAATTTGCAATCTTTGATGGCTAATGCCCTTGCATAGCTTGACAAGCTATTATGGTCTGCCATACTTCCGTTGCCAAGCTGCGCGCGCAACCTGTGTTGTTTGCAAACAGTAAATGGTATAGACCCATTTACTGTCTGCAAACAAAACAAGCTGTGTGCGCAGCTTGGCAACAGAAGTATAGCAGACCATAATAGCTTATTACTACGTTATCTGTGGACATAAGCAGAATGTTAAATACCACGATAGACTTGGAAATTTTCCTTGTCAAACACAAGGGCATAAAACCGCCGTGTACGACGATTGGGTTATAATAAAAAAAACAGAAAACTACGTCCTGACAGCAAATTGTACCTTGTATTGTTGGCTTGCTAGCTAGCGAGTTTGATTGCGTAGCTGTCATGCAAACATGACATCTGCTTCGGTTTACTATTATTCTCACATATTTCATTTAATGTCTGTAACCGTGAGACGCGCGTAAAAAATTGGTTACATTAATTTCAATGGAGCAAAGCCCACTGGCAGCGTGTGACGCGTCAGATTTTTACTTTTCACCACTGCTCAATTTCTTGAGCGTCAACTCAATAGAAACACATTTGTCTTTTCGGTTAGCTATTTAACTATTTCGCCTTGTCAAGGTTGGTGGCACACACGGAAACTTCACATGCAGTTGTCGAAAGCGATATACCTACTTTTTAACCAAGTCGGAGTTTTGAGAGGAAATCCGTTATTTTGTGCGTGTTTAAGTTATCAAGCGATCTACAGTTAGACAGAACCTAACTCAAGGTACACTGGTAAGAATTTAACACTGCTGAGTTAGCGAGCTAGCTAATTTGCTGCTGGGATGAGTAAAGTGAATCATAATCTTAATTTACTAGACAGCTAAATTTAGGAGAAAAATTATGCTTGTATGTAACATATAGTGCGCAGTAAGCTGAACGTCACACTTTTTCATCACTTAAAATAAGCTTTATCGGTAGGTGTTTTCAAAATTAAACGTTATCTTGTTGAATATTTTGAGAGTAACACCCATGGCTTCTCGATTTTGATGCGGTTGACGCTCTCAGTGGGCGTTTAAAAGCATCGAGGCAACATTCGGAGTTTGACTTGTTGCTTTGCTTGGGGCCAGTGGGCGTTATACGGATGTGATCCTCTCGGAATCCTGTAAAACTTGAGTCCACCAATGAAATATCAATTCTGACAGCCATACACGCAACAACCAGACATTTTGGTGCTGGTAAAATATCTAATTCAATGTTTACAGATTCATAACTCGTCAGACTGAATTGGGGAGACCGCTACTTCCGTTGCCAAGATGCGCAGGCATCTTTTTAATGACGTCAGCTGTAAATGGGTCTATAGGAACACAGCCTACTGTTGTGGGAGGAAAGCGAAACACATCAGACGTCTGTAAAGAAGGCTAACCAACACTAACATGTTAAATCTTCAAAAGGTGGAATTTCTTCATGGTTCCTTGGTGTGTAAGTTTTCCCGAGCACAAGTTCTTTGGCTACAGAGCAGCGCACTTCGGTTGGCGCTTCAGTAGTTAGACGTTTGATGCAGGGCGGGATACTATCATGGTAAAGTCGCTTGATTTCCTATATGCTCTCATCTATTCAGCTTTTCATTCTTGAGAACTTTTCAAATAAAAAGTGGCATCCCGTACAGCACACAAACAATTCGCTTAGGGAATATACAGCAGTATTTACCGAAAGAACACACCGTATTATTGAAAAAATATTAAGTTGTTTTTTTTTTCATTCAGCCAACATGTATTTTATCTTTCTTCGATACGATTCTCATTATAAATACAAAACAAATGTCATTATCAACCAGTTTATTTAGGAGTTTCAGTGCCCGTTGTTTTTTGTTTATTAATATTTGGCTGGGGAAACCCAAAAGGGCAATTGTTAACAGGCACTCTGGTTATTTAAAACAATGCCATTAAGTCAGGGAACTCAAAACCTGGCTTGAGTGCGCAGACGTTAGTGTGTGAGGGAAGCGAAAAAACGTAAGACATCCGTAATCGAGGCTATAGTATGGTAAGGTTACTGCGCCGTGATTGTAGTTGATGACGTCATCATCGTAGATGTCGTATTTGGCAGCAGTCGGCTTAAGTGGACAGATCAGCGGTGAGCACGCAAAGGAACAGACCACTGAGGGCCTGATTTAATGGATTTTTGAGGCACACTTTGTCATTCTAAGTAGAATGTTCTTGCATTCCCTGTACTGGACCATGTTCGAAAATTCAACATGGACTTTTCTGATTTGTATAACAAGCAGTAATTCAGTTTGTTGCTTATCAGACCAGGGCTATTCAATTAGCCTACCTTTTTCTGGGAGCCACATAAAAAAAAAAAACATTTCATGAGAGGCCAAACATTTCCCTGTGATATTTTCTTCCCCGTTAAAAGTATGTAAATTTGACACACCCTGCTGTCAGGGCATATTTCTTTCATTTGAACAGATTTCCAACACTTTTAGGCCTAAAACTGTTTTTTTTTTTTTTTACTTTTTCAAACTGCAATAGGGGTTACATCATCTTACACCACAAAGGAGCAATTCTAATTTGTATAAAAAAATTTTGTGCTGTAAAAATTGTCCTATTTACATATTGCCTACCCAAGCAAGGAAATACTCAATGAAAAGCGTTGAAAAATACAATCAAACTGTACTCAGTAAATTGACAATTTTCAATTTTTTTTTCTAATCACACCAGCCAGTATTTTGTTTTCAGAAAACAGATAACATTGCAAATGTTGAAACTGAGAAATTTTATAATTTTATCCACAAAATTAGCTCATTTCAAATTTGACGGCAGCTAAAGGTCTCAAAAAAGTTGGGACAAGGCCTGTTTACCTTGTGTAGCATCTTCTCTTCTTTTTAATTAAGAGCAGAGGTGTCTGGGCATTGAAGAGACAAGTTTCTTGAGTTTAGCCACTGGAAATTGATCCCACTCCTGTTAAATACAGGCTTCCAGCTGCTGCAGAGTTTTGGGCATTCTTTGACGGACTTTTCGTTTAATTATGTCTCCAGTTATCCAGTTTCTCTGAATCTTTTGATGATGTTATGCTCTGTGGATGATGAGACCTTCAAAGCCTTTGCAATTTCACATTGAGGAACATTTTTTTTAAGTATTCCACAATTATTTATGTAAGATTTCACAGGTTGGAGAGCCTCTGGCCATCTTTACTTCTGAAAGACTCAGCTTCTCTAAGATATCCCTTTTATAGCCAATCCTGTTACACACCTGATGCCAGTTAACTTAATTACTTGCTAAATGTTATTTCAGCTGATTCTCTTCTATATTAATTGCTTTTTTCAGCCCCTTTTTGCCTGTGTCCCAACTTTTTTGAGACCTGTTGCAGCCAGAAATCTGAAATAAGCTCATTTGTGTATAAAAATGTAAAATGTCTCAGTTTCAACATTTGAAATGTCATCTATATTCTATTGTAAATAACATATTGGCTCATGTGATCTGAAAGTCATTGCATTTTGATTTTATTCACAATTTACACTTTGTCCCAACTATTTTGGAATTGGGATTGTAAAATTGGAGGTGGGTCGGCAAAGATTTGACTCGCAATTTAGCTATAGCGAGAGATGAGGCTGCGGCACAAGCAAACCGGATTAGTCATTAATCGTACTGCAGTTAGTACGCCTATGCCACTGCTAAAACTAGGCAAATGCCGTCGGAGGCGACGGCTTGGGGTATATCCACAAACGCCCCCAATCCTCCAATTCCCCAATCCTTGAATAGACCTTGAATTGACTTTCATTTGAACTTAATTTCAGGTCAATTGGACAAATGGTTTTGAAGATATGGCCAAAATGGTAATTTTCCATCACAAAGCGCCACCTGGTGGCAAAATATTGAACCATACAGGTATGATGTCATCATGCGACACGTTGTGAGGTCATGACCTTGCAGTTGCACATAGTTTCATGTCAATTGGACAAATGGTTCCAAAGATATGGCAAAAATGGTGAATTTTATGTGACAAAGCTCCACCTTGTGTCAAAATTTTGAACTAAACAGGTATAATGTCATTGTCGGACGCATCCTCAGGTCATGACCTTTCATTTGCACTTGATTTGAGGTCAATCGAACAAACATTTCGAGAGATATGATAAAAACAGTGATTTTTTTCCGTTTTTGGCCCCTGGTGGCCAATCTAGAAATTACAAATTGTCCATAATCGAATCAGTACTTACTCTTTATGATACGTACTGTAATGTGAATATAGGCCACTAGATGGCAGTATTTACCTTTTTTTTGTTAAGCTCAGACTGGAGTCATGTTTGGACATGTTTCCAGACATGTCTGGGGCAAGTCTCAGAAAGTTAAAAAAAAGAGGTCTAAATGTGGGTGGGGTCTGCAAAAGAGTATATAAAGAAAAGAATTGAGACAGTAAAGTAGTAGGAGAAATTGCAAGAAGAAGGATACGTGTGACCAGACCTGTCATTTCTGTTCAAGACCTGTGTAGTTTCTTTTGTGGATTTCTTTGCCTGTGTTTGAGCATTTTCTTCATCCAGGACATCACCAAGCCACCCCACCAAGAAGGGACTGTAATTATTTCTGTTTTTTTCTTATTTATCAATCTTGGTCTTTAGTTGTAGGTTGTTATTAGTCTTTGTCTTTGTTAAAAATTAAATGTGTTTTAGTTGTTAAAACTGTGTTTTTCATCCCTTGCTGTTGCTGTTGTGTTATAAATGTAATAACAAATTGGGGCCATAACAAATTGGGGGCTCAAGGTCCGGGATAGACCATTGTGTGAGTAATTTATTGAAAATCTAACATTCCAAATTGTGAAATTGTTTTTGTGAATTTTCCTAGATATATATTGACAACAGCAATGGATGATTTCTTGGCATCACCAACCGTAGGGGTTTTGAAGTCTTTTAAAAAGACAGAACTGCTAGAAATTTGCAGACAGTTGGAGTTGACAGAGGTAAAACCAGCCATGCGAAAAGCAAGACTGGCTAGAGAGATAGTTGAATATTACATTGATGAAAATGTGTTTGCACCAGGAGATCTGGAACAGTTTCCAGTGGAAAATCCAAATATAGAAATGGAACTTAAATTAAAAATGCTGGAGATTGAAAGGGAGGAAAGAGAAAAAGAAAGGGAATTTGAGAGGGAAGAAAAAGAAAAACAAAGGCAGTTTGAGTTAGAAAAATTTGCAAGAGAAGAAAAACAAAGAGAATTTGAGTTAGAAAAATTTGCAAGACAGAGAGATTTTGAATTAGAGAAATTCGATAGAGAAGAAAGACTCCAAATGGAGCAACTAAAAATAAAAATTCAGACTGAAAATAAATTTCGGGCTAGCCAGGAGGTAAAACTGGTGCCTCCATTTTCGGAAAAGGATGTTGACAACTATTTCCAGTGTTTTGAAAAGGTAGCAAAGAGTTGCCAGTGGCCAAAGGAACACTGGCCTCTGATGTTGCAAACTGTCCTCAAGGGTAAAGCTCAACAAGCCTATTCGGCTTTGTCTGCAGATGATTCCTCTGATTATGAGGTTGTCAAAAAGGTTATTATGAGAGCTTATGAGTTGGTTCCAGAGGCTTACCGACAGAAATTCAGAGGTCTGAAGAAATCTGAAAATCAGACTTATGTTGAATTTGCTAATGAAAAGCAGGTTTGCTTTGAGCGCTGGTGTACTTCTATGGAGGTCAAGGATGATTTCAACTCACTAAAAGAGATGGTGTTAGTTGAAGAATTCAAGAACTGTGTTAAGGATGATGTTAAGACCTACCTTAATGAGAAGCAAGCACTGAACTTGCAATCAGCTGCCAAATTTGCAGATGAATATGTTCTCACACATAAGTCCAAATTTCAGTCTAGCAGTAATAATAGATGGTCCCAATTTCAGAAAAAGGGTTACGGTGATACCCAAGATTCCTCACCCAAAGACAAAGACAAATCTGGTGATGGTGCTCAGAAATCCAGTAACAGGTCTGATCAAAGTGTGAAAGCTGACAGTGACAGAAGTGGTCTAGTTTGCAGTTATTGCAAGAAATCTGGTCATGTTACAACTAACTGTTGGTTCCTTAAAGCTAAGAAAGAAAAAGAAAAGGATACCAAACCAAATGCCTTTGTGAAAACAAGGTTAGAAACCCCTGTAGTGGATAACCAATCTGCTAAATTGCCTGCTTCTTGTGGGGCTAAAAAGCCTAATACAGCTGACTTTGTGAGGGAGGAATTTCTTCCATTTGTGTCAGAGGGATTTGTGGCTCTGAATGAGCATACTACTCCTGTCCCCATATATATCCTAAGGGATACCGGAGCTTCTCAGTCACTTTTGTTGATGGACTCTTTGGAGTTACGTGATGAGGCCGCTTCAGGGGATTTCATACTTGTACAAGGTATTGAAGGGAGGACTGTATCTGTACCCCTGCGCTCTATATTCTTGAAGTCAGATTTAGTTACAGGACAGGTAAAGGTGGGACTTATGTCAAGTCTACCTATAAAGGGTGTTTCTCTGTTGCTAGGCAATGACCTGGCTGGGGGCAAAGTAGTTCCCCCTGTACATCTTACTTCACAGCCGAGCACTGAAAATGGGGATGAGGACCCATCTCTGTATCCTTCTTGCGCAGTGACTCGTGCTATAGCCAAGAAGGCTAAAGAAGATGATGTTGTGGTGCCGTCCAGTACATTGAATAGTCAGGACTCAGGTGGTTCGCCTCATGACTCTGATTGGCCTACTATGGTTTCTCCGTTTGAGGACTTATCAGATACTTTTATCAGTTCTCTATTCAGCCAGCCGGATGGGTCTGGTGATTCTGATGTGTCTGGAGACTTGTCTCTGTCCAGAAAGCGGTTGATTGAGGAGCAAACTAATGATCCTGAAATTGGTGTACTAAAGAGGAGAGCCCTTCCTGAAAAAGAAATAGATGCAGTTCCAGTTGGGTATTATCTCAAGGATGGTGTGTTAATGCGGAAGTGGCGACCTCCTGATATCCCTGCCAATGCAGATTGGGCAGTGGTCAGGCAAATTGTTGTTCCGAAGGTCTATAGGAATGAGATCTTAACAATGGCTCATAGTTTACCTTTAGGAGGTCATCTTGGTGTTAACAAGACTGTTGATAAGATCATGAAACACTTCTTTTGGCCTGGGCTTCGGAAAGACGTTTCCAACTTTTGCAAAACCTGTCACACTTGTCAGGTAGTTGGAAAACACCAGTTAGACCCACCTGTAGCTCCATTGCAGCCTATCCCAGCATTTGGGGAGCCATTCTCTAGGGTCATTGTTGATTGCGTTGGTCCATTACCCAAGACTAGATCTGGAAATCAGTACTTGTTGACAATCATGTGTGCATCTACCAGATTCCCTGAAGCCATACCTCTACGTAACATCAAGGCAACTGCAATCTCAAAGGCTTTGATAAAGTTCTTCACGTTGTTTGGCCTTCCCAGGGAAATTCAGTCAGACCAGGGTAGCAATTTCACTTCAGGATTGTTTCAGCAGGTTGTGTATGAACTAGGTGCAAAGCAGATTCTTTCTAGTGCCTATCATCCAGAAAGTCAGGGTGCCTTAGAGCGGTTTCATTCCACTCTCAAGACAATGATGAGGACTTATTGTTACGACTATGAGAAAGACTGGGATGAAGGGGTTCATTTGCTGTTGTTTGCAGCTAGAGAAGCAGTGCAGGAGTCTACTGGATTCAGTCCATTTGAGCTAGTGTTTGGTCATGAAGTGAGAGGACCTTTGCTATTATTGAGTGAACAATGGCAAGAGAAAGAGCCGCATATCAGTCTGTTAGACTATGTTAGCAAGTTCAAGGAAAGATTGCGTGCAGCTTGTGACCTTGCCAAAGAGAACTTGAAATCAAGTCAGGGAAAAATGAAAACTTGGTATGATCATAAGGCTAGAAGCCGTGAGTTTAAACCAGGAGAAAAGGTCCTTGTGTTGTTTCCCTTGCAGTCCAATCCATTGCAGGCTAGATTTCATGGTCCTTATGAAATTCTGACAAAACTCAATGATCTCAATTACATTGTGAAGATTCCAGATAGGAGAAAACCAAAACAATTGTGTCATATTAACATGCTAAAGCCTTATCATGACAGAAATGCTAGGGTTGCAGCTGTCATTTCAGATTCTCCAATGGTCGAAACGTGTGAAGATGAGGGGGAGTTTCAAGATGATGAACCTAGAATTAAAGCTGAAGTTCTTTCATGTAAATTGTCAAATTCTGAAGTGTTGCAAAATCTTGATGTAAAACTCCAGCACTTAGAACCCTCACAGAGAGATCAGTTTGAGAGGTTGATCAAGAAATATGAGGATCTGTTTCCTGATGTTCCAAAGAAAGTTTCTATAGCCTCTCATGATGTAGATGTTGGTGATGCCAAACCAATAAAACAGCATCCATACCGGATGAATCCTGAAAAGAGAAAGATTGCTGAGAAAGAGGTTGAGTACATGTTAGAACATGATATTATCAGACCTTCCAACTCCGATTGGAGTTCACCCTGTGTGCTAGTTCCAAAACTTGATGGAAGTACTAGATTCTGTACAGATTATCGCAAAGTCAATGCTGTAACTAGAACTGATGTGTTTCCAATACCTAGGATTGATGATTGTATTGATAGTGTAGGGCAAGCAAAGTTTCTGACCAAGATTGATTTATTGAAGGGTTATTGGGGTGTGCCTTTAACTGAGAGGGCCAAGAGCATCTCTGCTTTTGCCACACCATCTGGATTGTACCAGTATGAAGTCCTACCCTTTGGCATGAAAAATGCCCCAGCCACGTTCCAAAGGATGATACAGTCTACAATCGCCGGATTGCCACACACGGGTGCGTACATCGATGACCTGATCACATGGAGTGACTCCTGGGAAGAACATCTAAAAGATGTAGAGACGTTGTTCCAGCGCCTGACCCAGGCTAACCTGACTGTTAACCTGAACAAGAGTGACTTTGGTTGTGCTAGTGTCACCTATCTTGGCTACGTCATAGGCCAGGGTAAGGTGGCACCCATAAATGCTAAAGTCCAAGCCATCATGGACTTTCCAGTTCCTGACAACAAAAAAGCTTTGCGCCGCTTCCTTGGAATGATCGGGTACTACCGCAAGTTCTGCAAGAACTTTGCTGAGATTGCTCTCAGTCTAACTAACCAACTGAAGAAAGGCGTAAAGTTCACCTGGGATGATGCATGCCAGAGAGCCTTCGATCACCTGAAGTCTCTGCTGTGTCACTTCCCCGTGCTCAAATCTCCTGACTTCAACAAACCGTTCTCCATCGCGGTCGATGCTAGCGACCAAGCTTGTGGATCTGTGCTCCTACAGAGAAGTGACTCTGATGACATTGAGCATCCCGTGGCATACTTCTCCAGGAAGTTCAATCGCCACCAAAGGAACTATTCCACAATAGAGAAGGAACTGTTGGCTCTGGTCCTTTCTTTACAACACTTTGAGGTTTATGTTTGTACAGGACAAAAGCCAATGATTGTGTACACTGACCACAATCCGTTAATGTTTTTGAGTAAGATGAAAAACAAGAATCGGAGATTGTTGAATTGGAGTTTGATTTTACAGGAGTTTGACTTGGAAATTAAGCATGTGAAGGGTACAGACAATGTAATTGCTGATTGCTTATCCCGTGGTTGAATGTGTATATCATGTGTTTGAATATTGTATGATATGTATATATAGACAAGTGTTCACTTTACCATTTTGTATTGAAAAGAAAAATTTTGCCTTTATGAGTCAAAATTTTTTCCCTTTTGGAATGGAGGTGTAATGTGAATATAGGCCACTAGATGGCAGTATTTACCTTTTTTTTGTTAAGCTCAGACTGGAGTCATGTTTGGACATGTTTCCAGACATGTCTGGGGCAAGTCTCAGAAAGTTAAAAAAAAGAGGTCTAAATGTGGGTGGGGTCTGCAAAAGAGTATATAAAGAAAAGAATTGAGACAGTAAAGTAGTAGGAGAAATTGCAAGAAGAAGGATACGTGTGACCAGACCTGTCATTTCTGTTCAAGACCTGTGTAGTTTCTTTTGTGGATTTCTTTGCCTGTGTTTGAGCATTTTCTTCATCCAGGACATCACCAAGCCACCCCACCAAGAAGGGACTGTAATTATTTCTGTTTTTTTCTTATTTATCAATCTTGGTCTTTAGTTGTAGGTTGTTATTAGTCTTTGTCTTTGTTAAAAATTAAATGTGTTTTAGTTGTTAAAACTGTGTTTTTCATCCCTTGCTGTTGCTGTTGTGTTATAAATGTAATAACAAATTGGGGCCATAACAGTACGTATATGCCAAACATGAAATTTCTAGTTGAAATATTACTGAAGTTATCGCGTTAACACGTAGGGTGGCGCGGCGGCGGCGGTCGGACCAAAAACATAATATCCCCGAAATGCCATTCCGCATTCGGGGATATAATAAAGAGGATGGATTAAGACGTGCTGGTCTCAACAGTTTTCATTTTTATCTGTTTTTCTTTCCTTTTCCTTTCCTGCAAATTCTTGCATGAAGGCATGCAGACTCTGCGCTTTTACTTTTAACTGTTGTTATGCTGCAGGACGACCAAGTCATGTGAAGTTTGTAAATAGACTGATCCCACGTAGAACAGTTCATTCGGCTAGAAAACTTGTTTCCCCCTTGTTGAAAACAGTGACTTTCATTTGATACAACCAAGTGTCCATTTACATGGAATTCCAGTTTAAAATAGTTGAAAATATGATAACATGACTGTGCAGGCAGTCAGGAACTACGGTAGCTACAGCGGGGAAAATAAGTATTGAATGCGTTAACATTTTTCTCAGTAAATATTTCTAATGCCGCTATTGACATGTTACTGACCAGATGTCAGTAACAACCAAAGTAATCCACGCATACAAAGAAATCAAAACAAATAAGTCCATAAATTATGTGTATAAAGTGGAATGAAACCGGGAAGAAGTATTGAACACACTTACTGAAATTTATCTAGTACTTAGTAGAAAAGCATATGTTGGTAATGAAAGCTTCAAGACACCTCCTGTATGGAGAAACTAGTTGCATGCATTACTTAGGTGTGATTTTGGCCCATTCTTCCACACATACTGTCTTCAAATCTTAAAGGTTCTGGGGGCCTCTTCCTCGAACTCTAATTTTCAGTTTTTTCCATAGATTTTCATTTGATTCAAGTCAGGTGATTGACTAGGCCATTCTAGCAGCTTTAATTTTATTCTCTGAAACCAATTGAGAGTTTCCTTGGCCGTGTGTTTGGGATCATTGTCTTGCTGAAATGTCCACCCTCGTCTCATGTTTAGCACCTTTATAGATGGCAGCAGATTCTTATCAAGAATGTCTCGGTATATTTCTCCATTCATCCTTCCTTCGATTATATGAAGTCTACCAATACCATGGGCTGAAAAACAGCCTCACACCATGATGTTCCCACCTCCACACTTCACTGCTGGTATGGTGGTTTGGTGGTGTTGTGCAGTCTTGTTTCTCCTCCAAGCATGGTGTGTGCAATGACATCCGAAGAGTTTAATTTTAGTCTCGTCTGACCAAACTATATTCTCACAGTATTTCAAAGGCTTGTCCAAATGTTATGTAGAAAACTTTAAATGAGCTTCAACATGCTTTTTCTTCAGCACTGGAGTCTTGAGTGTGAGCACGCATGGAGGCCATGGCAGTTGAGAACAATACTTGTTGTTTCCTTTGAAACAACTGTAGCTGCTAATTCCAGGTCTTTCTGAAGCTCTCCGCGAGTGGTCCTTGGATCTTGGACAACTCTTCTGATTATTCTTTTGACTCCTCTGTCAGATATCTTGCAAGGAGCACCTGGACATGGCCAGTTAATGGTGAGATGATGTTCTTTCCACTTCCGCATTATGGCCCCAACGGTGCTCACTGGAACACTCAGAAGTTTAGAAATACTTCTGTAACCAAAGCTATCAGTATGTTTTGCGACAATAGGGTTGCAAAGGTCTTAAGAGAGCTCTATGCTTTTTCCCATCATGAGATGCTTCTTATGTGACACCTTGATGAGAAATGAGAAACCTTTTTCCTTTATAGACCATCAATTATGACTAAACCAGCTGATATTAATTTGCACTGACAGGATTGATTTCTAAATACTGACAGATTTCAGCTGCTTTCCATGCCTTTTTGCACCTCCTTTTCTTCACGTGTTCAATACTTATTCCCTGTGTCATTCCACTTTATTACACATAACTTATGAACTTATTTGTTTTGATTCCTTTGTTTGTGTGGATTACTTGGGTTGCTACCGACATCTGGTGAAAATTTCATCGCAATAGCCCTATTAGAAATATTTACTGAGAAAAATGTTGACGTGTCCAATACTTATTTTCCCCACTGTATAAACTTAGCTGATATTGATAGCACAGCGAGTGCCCTTGGTTCTCAAATTGGAAGTATGGAGTGAATAGAAGTGATTGGAAGGCCAGTCCAAATTTGGCCTCCAGTTGTATAGCCTCGCTGTAGACTACTGCATGGCTACCCATCAGTGTTTTGCCATCATGGAGTGCCAGGAGCAGTTTTTATTTTGAGGTCAACTCGCATATTGCTCAGGTTGCTGTACTACTGATTATAAGCAGCAGATATTTTAAGAAGTGACTTGAAAATAATAAAGATTGCCAAGTCCTCTATTGCAGGTCAAAACCTTAGGGCTTATAGCCTAAGTAAGAGATGACAGTCTTGATTTTTGCCCCATTGTTCCTTAACCAAGGCCGTAGGGGGAGCACCCAGTCAGATGCAGCAGGTTATTTCCAAGACTGCGCTGAGCTTCCAATTTAAACCGTCTCACTAACTGTTACTGTAACCATTCAGCTAGCATAGTAACCTGTCCCCAATGAGGATTAAAAACACTTAAACACATATCTAGACAGGGAACTTCTAACAAACATTCAATGATTCAATCAAGTTATTATTAATAAAGTTGTTATTTATCAGTAAAAACCCGCAAAAACTACATTTTCTATTAGAATCATTATTTATTATTATTTTTACAGTGGCCCAGCCTTAACTGCAATTATTTGTAGTCTCCCTACCGTCTTTTCGCCGCACGTGCGCTATCATATTGAATAACCATGTACTAATATAACAAAAATCAGTGTACGCACGGACTCAACTGGGGCCTTACCAACCGATAGTGGCCTTCGTATGGCTGCCGACAGTAATCAGCAATTTCATAGAAATGTTCCCCTCTACTCCGCAGTTGAAATGACATTCTGACCAAGAGCTACTTACAACGGCAGAGATTTTCCTGGAATTTGCTAGAAGGAGGTTGCCCACTGCGTATGCTTGGGAAGTTTCTGCACAATGAGGTTGTCACTCACGGGGAAAGTGTTTCCTTTCAAAATGGTCCGAATAATATAGTCTCGGCTCAAGCCATTGTTTGCTTACATTTTCAATAAATACAGAGCTCTGGTATTCGGGGAGTCAAAATAAATGAACGTGGGTGATAGGGGGGGCACCTCCTTCCTGCGAATGGCAAGAAAAAACCTATACCTTCTCAAACGTTCTCCGGCCATGTATTTACTATGAAGTCCTGCCCTGCCCTCTTGCGGTAGCGAAGTGAAAGAACCTCCAGCCTCAGGATTTGTCTCGTGCAATGACGGAAGAAGAAACTAGACTGCGCAAGGCCCCACCCTGTTGTGGTAAATTCGCTTCAACTTCCGGTCATGGCAAATATAGCTCTCTGGCATAGCGTGCTAGCCGCTGATTAGGAGGTGTGCATAAGAATGGTCAGTACCTGTTGCGCTGTGGGCTGTGTAAACCGCGCAGACGGTCGTAAAGAAATATCTTTTCATCGGTAAGATTTTTTTCTCTTTTTAAAACCGTGGTTTTACGTAAATTTATGGATAATAGCATGGCGTTCCATGTGAAAGGCCACGAACGGAGTTCTTGACAAACACTAACCCAATTGCCACGTGAACCTAAATCGGCCCAGGGTCTAACACATCTGCGTGCATCCCATGCACAAACGCATTACATTTATTGCATTAGATCTAGCATGAATTAGATGTTAAAATTGTCTGATTGAGCAGTATGACACCTTTCTATTCAACGCAATAGTTAGATCTAGAATCTCGCGCTTTAATGCACTGAATGCTTTAGCCTGTATTATAGTACACAATCACAAAATAATTGTATGCTTACCTAGTGCTGGTTAAAGTATTCAGTGCATGAGCTTGCATTGCTGGGAGATTTAGAATCAGAAATAAAAACTAATGTGCGTTATTACTGAAATGCCCGGCGCGTCCGTGTGGCGCGCGTTGGGATTACGATACCACGCGCTTTAATTTATATCTACTCATATCTCACTGGAAAAGCAATTAAAACTGATTCATCCTTCAATTCGCAGCAAATATACATCATCCTTGCGTTTTTAATCGCTGTGTGTGTGTGTGTGTGTGTGTGTGTGTGTGTGTGTGTGTGTGTGTGTGAGCGAGAGCGAGAGTATGCAGAAAGTTTTTTTTTTTTTAAGTCTCATTCCAGTGTTTGGCAAAACTTTACTTGTTGAGAACACTGCGAATTAGGTTCAATATGCCGTAATCAAGCCCCAATAACAAACATCATAATCACGACCTTTATTTAACTAGGAAGTCACATTGAGATTACTATCTTGTTTACAAGTGAGACCTACCAAGATGGGGTCAAATAGCAGCAAAAGACACAAAACAGAACAAACGTCAAAACATAATATTAACAAAAGACACAAAATAAATTAAAAGTACAAAACCCAAAACTAGTGAAGTTGGCTCGTTATGTAAATCCTAGATAAAAAACAGAATACAATGATTTGCAAATCCTTTTCAACTTATATTCAATTGAATACACTGCAAAGACAAGATGTTTAATGTTCAAACTTAGAAACTATTTTTTTTTTTTTTTTGCAAATAATCATTAACTTAGAATTTAAAGGCAGCAACACATTGCAAAAAAGTTGGCACAGGGGCCTTTTTACCACTGTGTTACATTGCCTTTCCTTTTAACGACACTCTGTAAACGTTTGGGAACTGAGGAGACCAATTTTTTAAGCTTTTCAGGTGGAACTCTCCCATTCTGGCTTGATGTACAGCATAAGTTGTTCAACCTTCCGGGGTCTCCGTTGTCGTATTTTACACTTCATAATGCGCCACACATTTTTAATGGGAGACGGGTCTGGACTACAGGCAGGCCAGTCTAGTACCCGCACTCTCTTACTACGGAGCCATGCTGTTGTAACATGTGCAGAATGTAATGTGGCTTGGCATTGTCTTGCTGAAATAAGCAGGGGCGTCCATGAAAAAGACATTGCTTGGACGGCAACATATGTTGCTCCAAAACCTGTGTGTATCTTTCAGCATTAATGGTGCCTTCACATATGTGTAATTTGCCCATGCCTTCGGCACTAATACACCCCCATACCATCACAGATGCTGGCTTTTGAACTTTGCGCCTATAACAATCCGGATGGTTCTTTTCCTCTTTGGTCCGGAGGACACAGCGTCCACAGTTTCCAAAAACAATTTGAAATGTGGACTCGTCAGACCACAGAACACTTTTCCACTTTGCCTCAGTCCATCTTAGATGAGCTTTGGCCCAGCGAAGCCGGCGGTGTTTCTGGGTGCTGTTGATAAATGGCTTTCGCTTTGCATTGTATAGTTTTAACTTGCACTTGTTCCTGAGCCCATGTGGTGATGTACTTTACACACTGATGTCGGTTTTTGATGCAGTACCGTCTGAGGGATCGAAGGTCACGGGCATTCAATGTTGGTTTTCGGCCTTGTCACTTACGTGCAGTGATTTCTCCAGATTCTCTGAACCTTTTGATGATATTACGGACCTTAAATGATGAAATCCCTAAATTTCTTGCAATAGCTTGTTGAGAAATGTTGTTTTTAAACTGTTCGACAATCAGCTCATGCATTTGTTCACTAAGTGGTGACCCTCGCCCCTTCCTTGTTTGTGAATGAATGAGCATTTCAGGGAAGCTGCTTTTATACCCAATCATGGCACCCACCTGTTCCCCATTAGCCCCTTCACCTGTGGGATGTTCCAAATAAGTGTTTGATGAGCATTCCTCAACTCTCTGTCTTTTTTTGCCACTTGTGGCAGCTTTTTTGAAACATGTTGCAGGCATCAAATTCCAAATGAGCTAATATTTGCAAAAAATTACAAAGTTTACCTTTTTCGAACATTGAGTAACTTGTCTTTGCAGTGTATTCAATTGAATATAGGTTGAAAAGGATTTGCAAATCATTGTATTCTGTTTATTTACGATTTACACAACGTGCCAACTTCACTGGTTTTGGGTTTTGTACATACAAAATGAAACGCATCGATAAAGTGGCCTGATATTAACAATGTGCTCCCATGGACTGTTTTAACTAGAGCACGTTAAGTGTTTCTAACCATTGTTTGATCTGTTGAAACGCCAATGAAATTGTTCAAGAGCTGCGGTCTTGCATTGCCGCTGCAATTGGAGCTTACAGCCTTAAGGGGACCTATAGCCAGGCAAAATGCTATTTTTGGTTCAAAATTTTAGTTTCGAGGTAAGAACATGAAGTGGGCCTTCAAGTAGTACGTAATGTGGAGTCATGTTTCGAGGGAAACGTTCTTCACAAACAGTCTTCAAGGCTGGAACAGCTATGAGTGTGGTGACTTTCAATAATGGCCAACAAGGAATTGCCTCCATTCCTGTGAAACTTGGCATAGAGGCAGGGGCACACTTAGTGTAAGGCTGTCACGAAATGGGCAGAAAACGTGTGAAATAGAGTGAAAAACGCACAATAGAACTTGGGAGGGGGGGGGGGGGGACGAAGAGATGCTCGACAAGCACGTAAAACTAGGGAAGAAACACAGACTGAAGAAGAAAGATTTACTCATGAGGCTGGTGCCTTTTAAGGAGGTAAAAATCCTAAAAACATAATACTAAATGTATTCCTCCTGAGAATATTACTATCAAACTTCAATCACATTATTACCGCTGAACTAAAATCATGTTTTTCTAAAAATACGGATTTCCAACAAGAAAATCCAGATTTCTTTGCAACTGTATATCCATTGAACTTCTTATTTGGCAGATTTATTCATTTTGTGATGATCTATGACTTTACAGAGCTCATTTTGCAATATGTACCTCTGAATATGAGTAAATCAAAATATGCATATTTAATTATCCGTTTCCTGTTTCCTAAATTGATTTAGGGGGGTCAAAATCAATACTAGAACATAGAAGCCTGCAGTGACATTAGGAATGTTTTTTCCTTCACATTACAGCTGAAATTATAACCAAACACTGTTTAGTTATCTCAATCACTGTGTTTCTCTAAGAATCTATGTATTCATTAAAACAGCGTTTTAAGTTGCAATTTCTAATAGAATTATTTTGATATTCACTTTTTAAACTAAGAATTATCTTGGAAAAATGTTTGCTTAACTGTAAGTCCCCTTAAGCCGCTTTCACACTGGTTGCGAAACACATTTTTCGCGCAAATCTTTTGCGTCTTGCCTGCATTCGCGTCTTTGCATTGACTTTGAATGTAACCTGTCCTACGAAAAATTTGTTTTGTGTTCGGTGTGAAAGCGGCTTTACTCTGTTTCTCCAGAATACCATCAGACAAACAGCGCAAGCGCTTATGGGTGCATGCCATCAAGCGCACAGATGCTGTGACAAAGAAGTTGTGGGTTCCCTCCAAGTACGATGTTCTGTGCTCAGAGCACTTCGGAGAAGATGACTTCTATACCTCCAAGCACAGGCATCTGAAGATGCTCAAGAAGACTGCTGTGCCATCTGTTTTTTCATGGAAACCTGAGGTAATGGTCAGGGTTAGAACAGGTAAGGGTTAAGGTAAACCTTCATATCCATCACAGCCAGTGGAGGCCTTTGGGGCGGGTAGAACAGGCTGTCGACTTGGATACCAGGCAAATGGGGATGCCCAAATGACCACACATACAAAAATCACGGGGATAAACAGATTTTTAAAAAATTAATATAATTCATATGCAGTCTTAGGATGTTAAAATTGTGGACTTTTATTGTGGACTTAGTCTCTAGAAATGTATTTTACAGAGAAACTCAAGGCCAGTGAGTCCCAGACTGTCAGCCGCGTCACTGGAATCGCCGGTGGAACCAGGGCCATCAAACACTGGTGCCTCCGTTGAGGTAGTGACTATTGATCACAGTTATGCCTGCGACCCAGATACTCTCAAACGAAAGTATCAAGACACCCTCCAGAAGCTTGAGGAAGTACGGACTGAGCTGCACCACTCCAGGCGCAGGGAGAAGCGAGCTAAGGTCTGCATTGACAAGATTCTCCAAGAGCTAGCCGAGCTAAGGAAGCTGTCTGAAGATGCTCAGCAGATGTTGGAAGCTTACAAAGGTGTGTTCCTGTACAAAAGTCAAGAAAGAGGACGTGAGATTTTCAAGTGCAAATTCAATGGATTTTCTCAAAACCTATCTGGTATTCGTGTGACCAAACAATTCACAAACAGTATACTGTAGATTAAATGTCCCAAATTTGCCACTTTTTCATAAAATAAGCCCTTTATTGAGGTCTGAGCTGAGATTTCCAAAGGCAATATGAAGTTTGACCCATATTTGCCTTTTAGCAGATGTGACGAAACTGGAGGTGCTCGAAATGCAGGAGTCAAGCAAAGGGAAAACATGTCAAAGAAAATTATTTCCATGAATTGATGAGAACAAATATTTATCATCACTGGGGGAAAAGGAACAATGTGACAATCAGCTTGTTGGCATGGGGCACTGAAACTAGTCTCTACTTACTGAGAGTTTTAATTGGGCTATGATGAGGAAAGGTGTCTGAAAATAGGGTTGCCTATACATGATGATAATAGGCAGTGCACACTTGACAACTCAGCCCGTGGAGGTCAAATAAGGCCCTCTTTGTGCAGCTGGCTGGCTAGTATGCTAAAGCTTTTTGCTATTAAAGTATTCAGTTGGATGCATAAAAGTTGCCGTGGAAATTTGAATTTATTAGTTTAATGGCTAAAGCTAGCTCGTGAATTATTCATCCCATTGACTTGAACGAACTAGAAGCTTACGCTTTGTTCATTGCCGCCTGTTGCCGCTCTTGGTCTTGTTTTGGTTATTGCGATCATGGCCAAAGTTTTGATTGTACATATGGTCTCCTAGCGGAAGATGGGTTTAGTTTTGAGTCATTTTTTGCATAAAATAGTTTCCACTCTCATTTTAAGATGATGTTATTTAGTGGTGCCATGGGCTTATTAACAGGCTTTTCTGAGTGCAGATTGGATAGGAAAATTTTGGGACTGGAGCAGTTTGGGCTCAGCTTTTTAGCTGATGGCTCACTGAGCAGTGATTTCAGAAATTACAAACCCTCAGTGATATCCAGACCTGTGACTCGGAACCTGGCTGTTAAAAACGGTCATCAGCCAAGCGTTTAGAGCAGATCACGACACTGATCCGGGCATTTTGAATTATACTCGTTTCTTCCTCACAAATCCACCTATGTCTTTCAAATTTTGGGGTTTTTTTTGTAAATGTATGGACCATGATGCCCCCGCTAGCATCAGCCTTATTGTTGCAGCCGTAAACAAGGCAGATATATGGCACTTTCCCAAGGGAATAATCCACAATTACAAACCACTGAGACCACTGACGTTGACAATATGTTCTCTGCCACTAACTAGTTACCTTCCACTACGTCATCCCCCAAGATAAATTCTTTCTTAGATCACAATTTGCAGTGATTAAATGCAAATAATTTTGTAATGGCTGATTAATTGTAGCCCCCGTACTCAGTAGGGTGGCTACGATGGGGAAATTCCACATGAGAGTTGCTAAAACAGAAATTTTATACTGCGCAACAAAAGAATCGCAAGTTGGCTAGTTAGTTAGTGTACTCATGATTATTTTGCGGTCACTTTGACTAAGTAAAGAAAGATTTGATGAAATGAGTGTAAATGTGCTCGCGCTAGTAATAAATGTGATTTTCTAAAATAATTACACGCAAACTTATTTTCCAGTCTGCCTTTAATTAACTTGCCTTTCTTTTGTTGTTCAGTATATATTAGAAGTATGTAGGTTTTCATGTAGATGACTCATTACCAAATCAGACACTGAAAGCCGTTTTGAAATATCTTTTGACGGTCTTCTCAAAATTTAGATTTGAATTTTGTAATATTTTTTTAGCTCCAGGACAAGGATCAAAGGCTATTTTTCCAAAGCTGAAAACTCCTAAAAGATATTTAGCTATTTCCTGGTATTTACTGTATTTCCATGCATTGGTAGCCAAAGTATTTGAGACTGTAAGTCATTGCAGGAAATTGAAACACAATTCCAGTGGCTCATTGTGAAATTTATTTTTCAATGAGGGCAGTAACATAAACATCATTTATGAGGCCAATTTTCAATTGCTTTGTCATTTTGAGTATAATAAATTTAATAGATTAGCAGAAAATGTAATTCCATTACAATTTTGTAATACCGTTACTGCTGTCTCTTTCTCATTAATAGCACCCTACAAAATATGTGTGATCATATCAGTCAATACAAACTTACCATGGCCTGGTCAACATCCTAGGCCACTAACTTAAGGATAAACCTACTGCCTGTCATTGCCGATTTCACAGAAATGCCTGTCAAAGTAAAGGCAAAAATAATGGTTTATAGTTTGTGATCATTAACTTTCTGTGGCTTAAGTAAATCAAAACAGACCTACAGTTTTGTTATGGATATCATTGTTTAATGTCTAGTCTTAAATGTACTATCTGCCAATTGCAGACATCCCTGTGGAGTTTTTTAAGAGACCTGCACATGAATACTCTGGAGACCAGAAACGATTCGCAACAACAATGCACTTTCACAGCCCAAAGGCCTATAGGTTTCTGCGAGAGAAACGCCATCTTCCTCACCCTGCAACTCTTCGTCGGTATGTTCAAGTATATAAGTACTCACGCATACATGTTGTGTTAAAAAAAAAATAGCAGTGCAACATCAATAACCTGATTAACCTGTCATTAGTAGTTGTGATACTTCAGCATGGCAAATACACTACTACATCTACAAGTAGATTAATAGAGAAACAACAGACCCAACTGTCATGACATGCATGCTGCTTGTTCTGAGTTGACTCATTCTTTTAAATGGTTGTGGTCAAAGTATAGCATAAATTCTGTGAAGAAATGGGTGTCATTAGCGATGGTCCTTTATTAAGCAAGAAGGGAACCAAATGTTTCATACATTGTTGCAAAATATATTTCCTTCTGAATTGCCAAGTGAAGCGGGCCACTCCAAAAGTGGTTTGGAGGAATCACGTAATTTTATTAAAATGTTGATTGGAGAAGGTAAAGTGTCTAAAATGCAGAAAATTAAGGGAAGCTCATCTGTTAAATTCTCAAATGCTTTAAAATGGAAACAAAAACCTGAAACACGTGAAAGGAAACCAGCAACTACTGCTAAAATGGATGAAAGAATGGTCAGAATGGCAAGGATTCAGTCAGTCATCATCTCCAGAAAAATCAAAGGTGATATAAAATTACCTGTAAGTGCTTTTACAGTCAGAAGACATTTGATCAAAGCTATCAGCAAGAAGCCCCCGTGAAGCACCATTGTTGAAAAAGCAGCACGTGCAGATTGGCCCAAAAGAGAAATGGTGTAATATTCTGCGGACTGATGAGAGTATACTTGTTCTTTTCGGGTCTAGTAGTCGTCGACAGTATGTCAGACGATCCCTGGGTACTGAATTGAAGACTGGTAGTGCGGAAGTCATGGTTGTAATGTCTTTATTGAGATCTCTTTAGCAGTGTAGTATTACAGGCCCAGTCCCTGCAAAGGGAAAGAACGCATTACCAGGTACATGCAAAGCCACATGCTACACAATGTCCCTCCCACATTTAAAGCTAGGTCACTCAGAGACGGTTAGTGCAGGGTGAGAGGCACACAGTGCTAATAGTGTTCATTTGCAGGACCGTACATCGGTATGGGGATGTTTTTCATACCACTGTTTTGGGCCTTTTTATCATATACCAGGGATTATGGATCAGTTGGAATACTTCAAAATACTTGCCATATATCGATTATGTTATGAGATTATGTAACCAATGCCATCGAGGACATGCTCCTGAAATGGGTTGAGTCAAGTTGGTTGACTCAATGCAGCGCAGATGCGCCGCAGTTGTCGAAAACAAAGGATATGCAACTCAATGAGTTCAGTAATTTAGGTGAAGTTAAAGGAGAATTCCGGTGTGAAATTGACTTGGGGTCCATTGAAACATGATAACGAGTAGGAACTTTTGTTGAATACTCCACCTCCGTACGCACACAACATTTCGAAATGCATGGCTTTTTAGCCAAAGCTCCTAACAGGCTTACTATGGTAGTGAATGAGGCATATCGTTGCCATGCAAAGAAGTCACAATTTTTTTCATCATTTACAAGGCTCAAAGTAGCTCCACACTTCATTGGTAGAATTTCGAGGGCCCTGACATTTTAAACAAGGCTCTGAGAACTTTGAAAGTACACAGGTAGTTTATTAAAGACTTTTATGTAAACAGTACCTTGAGGGAGTTTCCAGTCACCTCCATCTTGAAACTCACGATAAGTCGATTGACTAGCAGGGACAAATAAATTGCAATCTGCTCCCCTATCCTTCCTATTCATTTGTGCTCGTCAATCGACTTATCGTGACTTTCAGGATGGAGGTGACTGGAAACTACCTCAAGGTACTCTTTCCATAAAAGTCTTTTTTTAATAAAGTATTCTACCAATGAAGTGTGGAGCTACTTTGAGCCTTGTTTAATGATGAAAAAATAGCAATTTCTTTGCATGGCAATGCTATTCCCCATTCACTGCCATTGTAAGCCTACTGGGAGCTTCGGCTAAAAAGCCATGCATTTCAAAATGTTGCGTCAAAAGTCAATTTCACACCGGAATTCTCCTTTAAATCTTGAGTAAATTTAGTATTTGAGTCTGAACAGAAAATTGTCACTGCTATTTTTTTAACAGATTAATATTCCTTTTCTTTGCATCCTGAAAAAGAATAAGACTTGATCAAATTTGCTCAAGGTCCCCTATTATGCCACCAGGTGCACAGGTAATTAGCCATAATGACCCAGTTCAAAGTCTCCCCTACCTGACATCACAAGGGGGAGTGACCACCCAGAATAATGAAATCTGATTGACTGCTTGGTTGAAGGTGATCAGTTCTTCTTGCCTCTGGTTGGTTACTTCCCCATGTGATGTCAAGAGGGAATAGATTTTGAAATGACTTGTAATTAGGGGTGTCAACGTTTACAATTTTTTCTACACGTGCACATGGGACTTCTAACCGACAAGTACCCGGTTACACGTTGGAGATTTGAGCTTTTTCTATCGCAGTTGTGCTATATAACCACAGAAAGTAAATGAGTTGAAAATAAAATCATCTATCATTTTCACAGATAAGAAAACGTACAAGTGAAAGCTGAAAAAGTTTTAACCTTCTTTTTTTCTTATAATTGTTATGCCCCCGCCCTCCAAAGAGGAAAGGGGGCATTATGTCGACACCATCTCCGTCAGTCGTCAGTCCGTCCATTAACTTTTCGTTTCCGTGGGATATCTATAGAATCCCTTGTCGGATTGATGCCATTTCCTAATGGCGTATTGGGAGTGGCTAGAGGAAGGTTCCTTTCGAAAACCAGCGTTGTGCGATATCTAATATTTTCGCCACAGCAGCCATCTCAATATGCCCTTGATCAACATACAGGCGGGGGCATATGCCACGCTCTGCGTTGCTCTTGTTTTAACTATTGCTCACTTTTGTGAATTTTTTTTTTTTTTAACTTAAAGTGCAAACTGCTTCCCTCTCTCTCAACGGGAGCTGCATCTGAATTTTAATATACGTCTCATAGTAAAAGTTATGTGGAATTGGCGAGAGAAAGCAACTCAAAAGAAGCCAAAGTAAGCTGAAGTGATAGGAAAAAACTTCACCTTTTATATCCACAGAGTTAAAAAGTGGAGGGGGACTCTCACAATTATTCACTAAAATTGGCGAAAAAATTGTTTTCTTCCTCCTCTTTAGACGCGAGGATGTGTGATCAGGTCGTGAAAAGCCGACAGAACGTCTACCAGCAATATAACGTACAACAACGCGCAACAATATAGGCTAAAATAACAAGCCATTAGCAGTTTTTGTTTTCAGCTGCACATTTGCACATGGAGAAGATGATGAGCGCCGCGCTCTTCTCTAGTCCTCCGCAGCCTATTCTTGAAGTGGCGCAACACTGGCTGTGGCTGTGGGGGGGTTTTTTTAATATCAAAGTGACATTACACTCCATGCATCTGTATGCGGATAACTGCACTAGTGGGAACATTTAAGTGTATAGTTAGTTCTGAAGCTTTGAGGCAACATTAGCACCCATAAAAATAGGCGACTATATGTATTGGTGAGAAATGAACGAGGAGGAGGAAGAGGATGAAAAAATGACGTGTACACGGTTATTGATTTTTCTAAACGGTTATGATTTGTTATCCGTGTAGCCGTTTACAGGTGTAGATGTTGACACCCCTACTTGTAATAACTAATTAGCTGTGCACCTGGTGCCATAATAGGGGACCTTATAATGCTTTGATTCGGAATTGAATGTATTTAGTTTCAACTACATTTGAAATATGAAACTGAAGGCTATTTAAAAACATAAATAAACTTTGCTCATTATTCACATTTTTTGACGCACCGCTATTTTTTTAACACAACTGTACATGTACAGTTAAGAAATTGTTTTTGTCTGTATTACGATACCTCCATGTTTTGAGTTTTTGTTCATTATTTATTTATTACGGTTCTTGCTTTCAGATTTTTCACCTGACAGTTGACACCCTGTAAATCCTGAAAGTATTGAGCGTCATCTCACTAAGAGGGCTTTTGTACGTGGCTCACTTGTAAGTTCATTACTTTAAAGGTTGTTCTCTAAAGTAACATGTTTTTTCAATGTATACTGTAAAAACTATGAATCTTTGTGGGTCAGTAATATGGGTTAATCATGCAATAAATATATCGAGGGCTGACTGCAATAAACAGTTATGTCCAGATGTTATATATTGGACATAACTGTTTATTGCTGTCAGTCCTAGATATTTGGTGGGAAAAATGTTTATGCCTTGTCACTAGGATTACTATTTGTGGCAGTTTATTAATAGCTTTAATGAAACCTGTTCAAATATGCAGTTTACTGTGCAATCCAAACACATCGACTGCGGATTTTTGTCTTTTTTCTAACCATCTGACTTTACAGATGAATAAGAGTACATTAGTTTTTTGTTCTTGTTCAATTCTAGGCGGGTGAAGAGCGTATTGGCCAAGCCTGGGATTTTGCAGCAGGTGCTGAACATGCTTCTGTCAAAGGCGGTGTCTGATTCCAGTAATCACAGCTACTGCAGCATTATGCATAATGGGATGTGTTTGAGAAAGCACCTTGACTGAGATCCACTGAGACTGACTGCGGAAAGACGAGATGGTTGGCTTCACGGACATCGGTGCGGGACCACTTGATAGCGATGCAAGAGAAGCTAATGAAGCTCTTGTCATGGCTATTGGCTTACAGGGCCAGTGGAAAGTACCTGTTGGATATTTTTTGACCAATGGCACATCAGCAGAGGTGCAGCGTCGGTTATTTTTGGCTGTTGTTAGTGCTCTGTGTGTTGTTGTTGCTCTTGTTATGGATGGTCATACTACAGATCAAAGTATGGCAAATCTTCTTGGTTGTTCAGTTATACCTGATAATATCCATCTGAGCCCATCTGAGCTCCCATAATATACATGCATTTTTGATGCTTGTCACCTGCTTAAAAATCTCTGTGGGGCACTTCACGCTTTAGGTGAAATTAAATTGTCTGTTGGTAGCGCAAAATGGAAAGATATGGTACGTTTGCAGGAACTCCAGGCTGCCACAGGTTTATGTGCTACAAACAAACTTGCTAGTATATGCATCTGCTTCAAAAAGCAGAAAATTAACGTGAAGTTTGCAACGCAAACGATAAGTGTATCAGTAGCTGCTGCCTTAGGGTACAGATCTCAGGTTGTGAGGATTTTGATAACTATGAGGGCACAAGCGAACATCATATTACCCCTGAACGGCGTTTCGGGGATATTATGCTTTTGGTCTGACCGCCACCAGATATCCTACGTGTTAACGCGATAACTTCAGTAGTATTTCAATTAGAAATTTCCTGTTTTGCACATAAGTAAGTATCATAAAGAGGAAGACCTGATTTGATTTTGGACAATTTACAATTTCTAGATTGGACACCAGGGGCCAAAAACTGAAAAATCACTGTTTTTATCATATCTCTGGAAATATTTGTCTGATTGACCTCAAATCAAGTGCAAATGAAAGGTCATGGCCTGAGGATGTGTCCCACAATGACATTATACCTGTTTGGTTCAAAATTTTGACACAAGGTGGAGCTTTGTCAGACTTTTTTCAGACTTTACACACTGGGTTTAAAGTGCTTGACAGTGACACTTGACATGTTCTCTTGGGTGTGGTCTATAGCCGACCGAGCCAACCAAAAAATACCGCTTACGACAGGAGAGAGAAAAAAGAGCCATCGGCATGTTACGGGCAGGTATCAGCCGCATCATCTGCACTGTTACCAGTCAACAGTCAGTCGGCTGTCTGTCCCAGAATAGTAAACAGGTGCAGTCACTGACCCCATTTAACGCAGCCACGAGTGACTACAGTAGCTCAAGAGCGTCACATCTGGTCACGGCATATATTTGACAGATTCTGAACAGCAACCCAACCTAGTCATGAGATAAGGGGTCGAGGACATTGAGGGCGAGCGCAAATACTGTTTGTTGCCGTCTATGTGAGCAACACATGGGTGCACACCCCACCAGAAATAAATCTATTTTGAAGGATTAATTTGCAAAGCAAATAGTTGATTTTCTCTCCAATTTTCATATGAGGACTTTTGAGGCCCTCCAAGCAAGAACCAGTTATGTCACTTTTTTTTTTTTTTTAAAAGCTTCCAATATAAGAGGAGATGTCTGTAGGTCCATCTGGTGGGAAATCTCAAAATCACCAAGAAGTGACATAACTGGTTCTTGCATGGAGGGCTTCATTTGTTAAACCCTTGCACATCCTCCTTCACATCGGAGACACAAGCTTAAAACATACAAGTACATGAACTGCTACTCTTGTCCATTGAAAGTAAAAAAAGATCCCATCCACAAATACCATTTTAAACACTTCATCTTCTTTTTTAATTATACATGCATAAACTTTAGGTAGGCATTTTAACATGTTCTCAGGACATGGTACACATAGCTGTTTGCAGTACTGTTGCAGCATTTGAATCCAAAAAGAACTGCCCTTTTATGCATTTTGGAATTATTTGATAGGAGTGAGAAGACGCACAGCTATCAGGCAAGTGTTCTCCATCATTAAGAGTCAAGCTTTATTGGCACAGAACGTCCAACAGTGACCAACACACCTCAGATTATACTGCAGGGCTGTCAGAAATAGGAGACCTTTAACACCATCATTGGTAATATATAAAAATATAGAGCATAAAAAAATAGATCAGTCAAGGGCCTACATGATTACACAACAGACTGAAGTAATAGTAGTACCAGAAATGTATTTTTCAATAAATATATACACACTGACTTCACCCTACTGGGATAATCAAGCTTTTCGTAATGAGGCAAAGTTGAAATAAAATACAATATTGAATTTATTCATAAATCACAAAACAATCCCTTAAGTGAATATAGACTTTAAAAAAAACAGACAATACACAACAGGTATTTCTTATATTTTATTATTACTAAGATATTACTGTTGCACGCCAACCCTTTAACTGGAACTGAAATGCAAAAAAACTATTTAAACATGATATTTACCATATTAACCATAGCCTAGCACAAAGATGTTTTTTGTTTTGTTTATATCCGTCTTTAACAATACTAACCCTTTTTTAAACTGCACTCAACGTCTGAGACTAATAGCCTCCGTTGCAGACGTCTTATGGTGTTCGGTTAACTTCCCTCCTCCAACAACATCTGCGCACTCGAGCGAGGTTTTGTGTTCCACCAATCAGAAACTAGCTCTTAAAATCCAGGAGCTAATTATATACGCATAAGTGTGGAGTGTCTCCTCCTCCAGTATAGCTCCTGCAAGTCTTTTTACGGGCCCTCGTGCTAGAGCCAAATCAACAGATAGTTCCTTTGTTACTCGGTTGCTGGGATATTCGATCATAATTGACACCTTGGTTGTACTTTTGCTCGGCGCCGGTACATCGTAAATTTCTCCTTGAACATTGCGGCTAGTCTCCATCGTCTCTATCGTGGCTGGAACAGGATTAATGAATTCAGGGTTTTCTGCTTGTTCAACTAGTTCAGCTACCCCAAATTGAGGTGGTTGTCCAGGTGCTTTTACGGGAGTTGAAGTGTTAAAGTTATCAAAGATTAGCCGTGTTTTGGCCAACGGAGAAGAACACTCTCTTCTGTTGTTAGACGTTTCGTTCGGGGCCTTTCGCTTTCATAAAGAAGTTTTAATTCTGATCGCTTTTCATCAAGTTCTTTCTCCATTTTTGAAATTTTTTCAAGTAAGCCCGTTCGGCAGACGAATAACTCGTTTGTGTATACCGCTGTGTTAACAGAGATGACAGAGCTCATTACTGCAGCGATATCAAGCTTGCTTTTTCCATGCACACGAATCTTGTCTTTTTTTGAGAGGATTTTTGTTTTGCACACAAAACAAATGTCGTTTTCTACAAGTTTTTTAGGAGTTTCTTTACCCGCCATTTTACTATTTTTGACAAGCCGCCGGGAAAAGCCATAGTAATGACAGAGATCATAACATATAACAAGCATTCTGATTGGCTCATCAAGCACAATCACATTACGTCACGGAACACAAAACCTTACTCGAGTGCACAGACGTTTTTGGGGGAGGGAAGTTAACCGAACACTATAACACGTCTGCAACGGAGGCTATACGAGGTATGGTTTTATCGGACTTCACAGAATGGTAGTTTGCCGTTTATTGAACCTTTGCGCCCCCTCGTGAATTATCATAGCAATTCCTTTATTATTTGCACCTTGCAGCAAGGACACTGATGTCTGATATCTCTGGATTGCAGTTTGTCTTTGACAAATCTGCATTGTACAGTAGTGTGCATTGATGATTATACATCACCACTTTCATCTAAAAGGGGTGCTAATGTATTACTTCTGTAATTTTTTGGTGAAACTGTATTGAAAAATACTACTTTAGGCAAAGAGAAAAAAATCATTCCCACAAGTATATAGATAGAAAATATGGGTATTAACTAAAAACATCATTTTTTTTAATAACAGTTGGAGGTTGTCCCAAATTTTATTTTTTTGACTCTTGCATAACCTGAATGCATGTTTGAACGTTGATTCCATGATTATCGATGCAAAAAAATTTGTTTAAACTGGTTTGAGGCAACATTATTCAGCAAAATTATCCCTGATGGTCAGTAGTTCTAGGATATAAGGTGCATGAACTTTGAGCAGTGTAAGTGTTCAACACAATGGCACAACAGGAAGAGGTCTCAGATACTAAGAAGAACTGTGGCCTCACCTGATGCTGAGGACATTAAATGCTGCCATGGCACTGTAAGAAACACCATCAAGCTTTTCAAAGAGACCGGGTTGCTGAAAACTAGTGGCAATGGAGTTGCAAAATGGAAGTGCCTCTGATCTTCATTATCTGTGTGTGACAAGTTAATAAGGAAAAAAAAGGCAATTGACAGCGCAACGTCTTTGTGATGATATTAATAGTGCCAGAAGGCCAGAAGTGAACAGATGAAAGTGTCAAGAATCAAGATTAACCATTTCCAGAAGCCTGTGTGAAAATGGTCGTATTGCTGCCAAGAGCTGGCAACAATAAAAAGACATACGTTTGCCAAGAAGTTCAGGAATTAAACACCAATAGACTGAGAACAAGTCCTTTGGACAGAATAATCAAAATGTAACATTTTCTAGATTTGCACTGTAGAGTTGGAGAACGTTTCAAAAATGACTTCTTAACACTTCAGTGAAGAATGGAGGTGGTAATATTATGGTTTGGGGATCAGTCTGCTCGAAAGGAGCCAATAAATAAATTGATTTAAATCAACAAAATCATTGATCAAAAGAAGTATCACCTGTGAGGTATGGATTACCATCTGGAAAGAGAATAATTGGCCAAGGATTTTTCCAACAATGTAATGACACTAAACACACCAATAAGTTGTGCAAGAATTCTTAGTCAGAAAGAAACATTTGGCGACAAAAGTTATGACTTGGCATGCTCAAAATCCAGACCTTAATCCGACTGAATAAATATGTTGCAACATCGAAAGAATCTCTTTGGAATGAACTTCAAACCTTATGGAATGGTTTACCGACTGAGGAAAAAAAATGTGAAAACTATACCTGAAAGATTTAAATGCTGCGCACACTAGATATTGACTTTTTCACTCAACAAGACATTATTTTTGTTTTATTATATATTGTTGCCAGTTTACATTTTTACTTGATCAAATATCACATGAAATAAAAACTTGAATAGTGCTTGGTTTTTCTTTTATCAAGTGTATAATCATCACTGCACACGACTGTAATTACACCAATTTATTTGGCTATTTTTGCATTAGTTTGAATTGGTAAATTAAAGCTTATGAACATTTTATAGTTTTCTACCTCAATCGATGTTTAAAACTCCAAGAAAGCATTTCAGGTGAAGAAAGGGAACTGTCCCTAACATGTATGTCATCACTTCCTTTTAGCAACAAAACACATCGACTTAAACTGCAATGAATCCAAGCATCAGGTCACCCTGCTTATCTGTAGTTAAAATAATTTATCAAAAGCAATGGCTACGTACTGAGGTAAAGAACACTGCACAAAGGGTCAGTGCTTTAAGTAGAAATTCTAGAGACACAACAGGGCATTGCTCAGTTCAGTTACAAAGCCTGCTAACAGGATACTGTCAATGCAAACATATGAAGAGGACTGCTCATATCAGATCAAACAGATGTTCAAATTGATTGCAGAATAGAAAAACAACATTCCTGCAGAGGTTTCCATGCATCTTGCCTTGGGGCTCCATGTAAACCAACAGATATGTGCAGTTTCCTGCATTCAGATTAACAGCAGAGGGCTTTGTTCAAGGGAATTTAAAAGTGCACCTATGGACCCTTTTAGTTGCGCAGTTATCAGTACAACACTATGCCATTACCAAGGAATACCCTCCAAGTAATTTGTTTAATTTAAAAAAAGTCCGCTAATCCAATCTTTAAGGTCAGATTTTCTCGGTTTTAAAACAATGGGAGAAATCTAACCCCAACCCCCAACTCGGTAATGGGGTGGTCACACATACGTTACATAACATAGTTTAGCGTAGCCTGACGTGGCACACTAGCAATCCTTAGCCATCTGTGGCTATCTGTAGAAAGAACTTTGCCATTAACGTGAGAAAACTGCGCAGAGGTTTATCTGCTAGCCATGTTCAAAAGAGAGCCATGGTAGCGGGCATTTTTATTAACATCGCAGTAACTTAGTTTAATTTAGTTGCACGTAGTTTACCATAGTAACAACCGTAGACAAACGTAGCATACCCGGTAATCAACAAATTTGGTATGAATCTACGGCCAAGAGCTGCACTACGGCTGTCAGTACATCTAACTGCAGTGTACCAGGCTAGCCTGTACGTCACTGAAGTACATTTAAGTATGGTAAAGTAAGTTAAAGTACTTCGACGCAGTCTGGGCTACAGTGATCCACCCAACGGACAGCTATGGAGGCTACCGTGTGTGTGACCATCGCATAAAAATATAAGTAGGGGCCTGCCAAAATTATCACATTGTTTTGGATGGTACTGCTGTGAAGTTTCCCCGAATTGGATAAGGAATTTGAAATCATATTATTGGATAGGGCATTAATTTAGTATGAGCTAATCACAAAAAAGCAACCAGAGGTACGGCAGAAATGCAAAAAGACACTTCATTCAATTATAAAAAGAGGAGCGGGTCTTGTTTACTTTCAAAAATGGGAAAAGTTTGAAGCCAAGCTCCTCATGCCAACTTCTGGCCTTATTTCTTAAAAACATTTGATAAAGTTTATTTTAGAGACCAAAAGCTCAAACTGGAGGGTTAATGTATCTACTGGTCTTTGATGTGTTCCTTTGTGCCGCCACTTTACTGATATCATTGACAGCCCAAAAAAAATCTTGAAATCTTGTTTTCAAATGGTTAAATTGCCTCGGAATTCAAATGAAATTACAAATACCAGAAGAGACTGCAGCCCTCTAATTCAAGAGTTTGAGACCCTTCGTTATTTGATTAAATCTAAGAGTGACTCTGTTTTGGTGTACATGGGCCAATTAGCTCATGAAGCTGAGGTCCCTGGGCAAAAGAGAAAAAGCAAAAAGCAAAAAAAACAAACAAACTGTGCACTCGAACTGCACACACCTGACCTAACCTTTTGACAAAGCACACTGCAGTTTGTTTGAATGTCCCCTCTTTATGAAAGGCTCCAGCTAGCTCTTGAACAAACACTGGTATAATGAATGTAGACGGTCACAATTTGACAAAATTTACTGGTGCAGCAAATGGAGAACTCCACAAATCATCATTAGACAATTTTATGGGCACGAGATTGCCCACTTGGTACTCCCAAACATGATGGCTAATGTGAAAATAAGTTTGTAAAACAAATAAAAAAGGACAGTTTCTGACTGAATCCAGTGAAAGACTAAACATGTCAAGAAAGCCACTAGCCACACCTATACATTTCTTTGGAATACTTGCTACTGAGTATTTCTACAATAAAGAAAATTGGCAATGTTATTGTAATTTACAGCTTGCCATAAATTTAAAGTTGAACAAAAAGAGGAAGACCAGTTTACTGAATTGCTAAGATGTGTAAAAAAATAAAATAAAATAAAAAGAGCATTGCAAGGAAGGAGTTTTAAGTCTAGTATGCAGCTCCATTGTTCAAAAGTGAAAAGCTAAAAATAGACCGCTAAAGATGGCTGGAACTAAAAACGCTCATTGCAGTGCCCAAATTACAGCCAGGCCCAGCTTACTTCTACAAACACATAAACTCAAACAAAAAAATATTCTTTTTCGTAACTAGTATCACTCTGTGAGAAAAGTACATCATCTACAATCTTCAAGTCATTTTGTGTGTATAAATTATACAAGTCAAATGGCGGAAGAATAAAAATAAAATAGTCAAGGCCACACAAAGTTTAACAAATATTAATGGTATAAGTAAAAAAGTAAAACATTCTAAAAATTGGACTGTGAAGTCTTTGAATAGTCTCCAAAAAAGAATTAAAAGGGAAACAATGAGAGAACAGGTTCCTTCCAAGAAGCAGTAGATGGCGTACTGCTCTGAGTTTGGACAACAGTCTGGGAGTCTGACCACGAACAAATACAAAAGGCAACACCTCCTCCCCAGCCAGCAGGTGTGGTATTTTCCGGAGGTCAGCTCAGACTGTGTTGGATTTGAGGAAAATGAGCTTGTTCAGGTCGTCAGTGCTGACTTGCTGCTGCTCCCTTGAGGCCACAGCCTGCTGGCACACATCGGCCAGTTCGGCACGCATTCCGACGGCAGGCACTGCCAGCAGCCATAGTGCCAGGCGCGCCAGCCTGGGGTAGCGCTCCGTCACTGTGCGCCAGTAATGCAGCAGGTTGTTCACGGACTGGAACAGAGGCTCCGCCAGATACTGGAACACCTCCTTCCGCACCTCTCCCTCCCCCGGCCCCAACCCTTCGCTCATCCGGCTCCTCTTCCCCAGAGGGGGTCCTGCCTCCCCGTCGGACTCGTCCCCACTCTCCCCCATCTCGGTCACCGCCTTCACCACCCGAGCGATGATGTCCTCGTGCTGGTAGGCAGGGACCCGCTTCAGCTTGAGCTGGGGGTCGAGCAGCATGGCAATCTGGTGGGTGGGTTCCATTTTAAAATTCTCCTTCAGCGCCTCTAGGAGGCAGTGACATAGCTTCCCACCGGCTCCTGCCTCACTGGACTTGGCGGTAAAGAATTTCTCCAGCCGCATGTAAGTGGGGAGAACCAGCTGCAGTGTTGCGTTGCCGTCTGAGCTAAGCTCCACGGACGCCTGGCGCACTGGCGCCAGCAGGGCGGCGACCTTCCCTAGCAGGGGTTTGTTCATGCCCTGAAGGAGAGGCCCAGTTTCCTTGGTCTGCCCGTAAACTTGGTAGATCTGCTCAAAGTACTCGTGCACCTTCAGCAGTGCCTCCGCAGTCAGGTCCCAACATGGTGGGGCTGGAGACCGGGCCTGGTCCTCTGCCCCATTCGCTCCGTCCCAGGGGAGGCCAGTAGCGGCAGCGATGTGCCGGCAGAGGTCGAGCAGGTCTGCAATCTCGTGGAGGCCGCGCATCAGCAGGCTCCTCCTCGCCAGAGCGACCTGCGTCACTGCACCCAACGAACAGCCTGCGCATTGCAGACAGGGCCCCGCCCCCAGCCCCGCCCTAAGGCCTGCCCACAGCTGCCCCGGCTCCGTCACATACACGGCACGCGCCTCCGGCATCACAAACTCGGACAGGACGTTCTGGACCCAGTGCTGCAGCTGCTCGTCCCCCTCCCGATCCCGCAGGTCCTGCTCACGCACCGCCAAGACATAATGCCGCAACCGCAACCCCTCCACCTGGTGCGCAGTCAGCACATAGCAGGGGCGGGTCCCCGCCGTCTGGGCGTGGCAGGAGATGGCGATGCCGGAGGAAGAGCCAGACCCCAGGGCGCAGGTCACCTTCACTTTGGCCTGGTTGTACATGCGGGGGAGCTGACGCAGAGCTAGCGCACTGGTGTCCCCGCCGAGGACGTCCTGCAGAGCGAAGGCCCCGTGCCGGGCCCCCATGTCCACCAGCGCCTGGGCCAGCTTTAGGAAGGCTTCCCCATTCAGTACGTTCAGCGATGCCAGGTCCGCGCACATCAGCCTCAGCAGCCGCTCCGCCAGCTGCTGCTTCTCTTTCTCCGGCAGAGCACTGTTTGCAGCTGCTGGGAGAGAGAAGAACGAGGGAGATCAGGGATACAGAAAAGAGAGCGGAGGAGAGACAGGGTTACGGGGAAACAGAAAACAGGCAGGCAGTCACACTACCAGTGTGATTTCAATTCCTACCCCATTTCTTAGCCCCTTATTTCAGGATGATAAACAACAGTGCCGTCGATGCATGCCTGTTCCTGGAGATCTAAGAACCTAAAAATTATTTCGACCCCCATTACTCCCAATGACTGCCCAGATTAAGTGTGCTTTGTTTCAGTTGGAATGACAACCCACAGGACAGCAGACCAGTAGCAACATGTCCAAATCATCAGCATTGTCTTCGCCAGTAAAAAATGCACAAGCTTAAGTAATGCGGCAGCCCCACCGGGTTGCTGCGAATATCTTGCAATCATAAGACTGTAGTGCTCCCTATTGGCTCACTTACATTCACAGTTACCGGTGCTGTTGATCTGGGAAGGGGGCACAGACTTCTGAGGCTGCTCCTGGGCTGCGGGGGCAGGGGAAGGTTTTGGGGTCCCTGCTGGGGTGTGGTTTTCGTTATCCGCTGTGGACACAGAGGACAGGAAAATTAGAGTTATGAAGGCATAGGTGGTAAACCCTCTCACAATAGGGTGACCCGACACCACAAAGGCGGCAGATCAATGAAATGCAAAAGAGGTTCAGACAATAAATCCAATCTCAAACCAAATGGCAGCCAATGACATAAGAAGAAATCTAAAAGCTCCCATACTAAGACGATGGAAGCCACACTGCAGCAAGACACTAAAGCAGAGATAAAAGACAACTGAACATTAACTAATGTTTGCATTTGTAAAACAGTACCAGAATGTACAAGTGATTAAATAGGGGAATGTAGACCAGATATTTCTAGTAACACAGCAGCTTTAAGAAAGAAAGGCCGTCTTAACCCAGAGCAGCTGGGGCAGACTCCAGGCTCATCGCAGTCCCTGAGTGGATGGAGCCTAATGTAGTGTTCAATATCCATGTTAACAGGCCTAAAGCACATGACCTCCTGCCATCAGTGGAGAACCGGAACAGGATTCACATATGTAGGATTGTACGACAAGGCATGTGTTCCATTCAAAGAAAAATGAAACGCAGATATGCACAGAACGCATGGTGCTTCCGGATGATACTCCCAAATTGTAAAATACAGGCCACCACGCCGTACTTTAAATCTAGCCTTTATTTAGGCCACACATATCCCTTACAAATATAAATGTCAGTGATTGCTACAAGCCAGATATAGCGGTACAATATAAATTAAGACCATCAACAGAAAGGACGTCAAATCCAAATTCTGTCTGCGCTCATTCATACCAGGGAATTGAACGATTACCAACTGATCAGGCTGTTTTTGCATCCAATAAAACGAACAAAAACCAGCACCAAAATTTTAAAGACTGTATTTTGAATTTACCTGCTTGTTTATACCACAATCATTATGAAACATTCTGCATTTACATTAGACCTCAATAAATCACTGGCTTCTCTTTTTTTACAAATACTTCAATTTTACTTTGTAGTGAGAACTTTGCCCCAAAATACAAGCAAAGCTCCAAGAAAAATGCATCAATCAATATTTCCATAAAGTTTTACACCTGATTATGGTGAAATTTTTATTTTTAATATGAAAAATTATGAATAGACAATGTCAATTTGAATGGTTTCACTGAATGGAATTGGGGACAACAATCAAACGGTTCTTTTGAAGTGAATACAATATCGTTTCTGAGCTCATTTTTGCACTTAACAAAATATTGATTCTCCCCACCTTTCCAGTTAACACCACCCCAGACAGACAGACATGGTTGACAGCTTTCAGGAGAAGGGTGAAGACTAAAATGGTTTGCCGATCAGTTTATTCAATGGGGGAGGGATGCATACTGCTGAGGTGAGACTGTGGTGTAGTTGTACTGTGCAGTTAAACATTACTCCACCGGGGTTTCATTTCTAGCCAGACATTGCGATTATAAAATGAAACCTTAAGCTTTGTGCCGATTTATTTTGGCCTGAAATCTCGGAAACAGATTCTTAGCACATTCATCCTAAATTCCAATGCATTTTTAAGCACTTACAGCTGGATTCCTCCCCAAAATTACTGGTTGAGCTCCAACTAAATTTTGAAAATGTGTAAAAAAAAAAAAAAAATGTAAAAAAGATTCTGATCAAATAAGGACACCAGGCGAAAAAGGGGGGGGGGCAGCATGATGACGCTGCTACAAGTCGGAGCCAAAGAGAAGATTACTCACTGCGCATGGGGGAAAAGGAGCTCGACACCAGGGGACACATGGTACCTGGAGGAGCAGACCAAAGTCAAGAATGACGCAGTGATTTAAGCTGCTCCTTTTCTCCCTACATTAAACTGTCTCTACATTTAATTCCTTCAAAATCCTACACCATTTCACAATGCATGAGCAGAGTTGCGTGGTTTATCTTAATACACATATGCAGCACCCTTAAAACAGACCGATGAAAGCCGATGACGGGGGAAAATAATAAAAATATACTTTAAACTTGAAAATTAAACAGGAATTCCACAATAGAATTATAATTTCCCACAAATGTATCTATTAAAAATGAAAACGCAAAAATCCAATCACCACTCGCTTTTTCACAAACTCAATCACAAATCACAAATATGGGCGTACTATGACCATATTAAAATGAATTGGAAAAGCCATTTAACAATTAATTTTATAAGTCGTGATTCGTTGTGCAGTGGACAATATTCAAATGTAATAATAATGACACCCCAAGACTATATTATTTATATTTACATATCACATGCCAAAAATGAACACACCATTTGACATATCATTTTCAAAGACAATCTGCGGTACTGTCGGCAATATTCAGAAGCAACACGCAGACTAAGTCATCTATATCCCCCCCCATTTAATAGCAAATAGTTTTTTCCATGGTAAACAGGGAAAAAAAAAAAAAAAATCAATTCCCCTGCATTAAAAGGCCAAACTCAATCCTTGCGAGAACATGCATACCAATTTTCAAGACATTATTTTGCAAATTCTGCTCCGGAAACAAAGCCTATCCCTCACCAGTTATATGAGAGACTAAGTCCCAATTTGTTTCCATGATAATCGAAAAAAATAAAATTTGCGAAGTTTCCTAATATCAAAAAGCAGAATTACATCCCCTAGAGGACATGAATCCAAGTTTCAAGGCAACAGTGTTGATACTTTCTGCTGTGGAAATATAGTCTACCCCCTCCATGTTACATGAGACACTAAGCTCCAATTTGTTTCCATGGTAACTAAAAAAAATTTTTATTGTCAAACTAGTATCAAAAGGCAAGATGACATCCCCTCGAGAACAGGCATGCCAAGTTTCAAGGCAATAACATTAATACTTTCAGAGTTCAGCTCCGGAAATGAAGTCTACAACTGATCGAGATGGACGCACGCACAGACGTACAGACGGAACCCGTTTCAATATCTCCCGCCAACTTCGTTTTGGCAGAGGATTAAAACCTAAACAGTGACGCCCCTGTCTATTGCATTTAAATGTTACTGTGCTCATTAGGTCTCAACATGTAAATGACAATGCAATTTTCTAACAATTGGAAAATGATAATGGAAACGGTATTTGAAACGTCATTTTCGAAGACTTATTTGTGTGTGCAGTGGACAATATTCAAATGCAATACACAAATGAGCGCCCTGCACTGCATTTACATTGACAATTCGTTGCCCTCTATTAGTGTCAACATGAAATTCAGTCAGTTCTCTCATCAAGGCGGGTCTTTAGTAAGGACATCACAACCGAGTTCAGTGACTTGTTTTAGTTCAGAGAGATGGCTATGGCTAAGGCTAGTTTTAGTTCAGAGAGATGGCTAAGACTAAGGCTTGTTTTAGTTCAGAGAGATGGCTAAGACTAAGGCTTGTTTTAGTTCAGAGAGATGGCTAGGGCTAAGGCTAGTTTTAGTTCAGAGAGATGGCTATGGCTAAGGCTAGTTTTAGTTCAGAGAGATGGCTAAGACTAAGGCTTGTTTTAGTTCAGAGAGATGGCTAAGACTAAGGCTTGTTTTAGTTCAGAGAGATGGCTAAGACTAAGGCTTGTTTTAGTTCAGAGAGATGGCTAAGGCTAAGGCTAGTTTTAGTTCAGAGAGATGGCTATGGCTAAGGCTAGTTTTAGTTCAGAGAGATGGCTAAGGCTAAGGCTAGTTTTAGTTCAGAGAGATGGCTAAGGTAGCCAAGAGAGAAAGAAGTGTCACCGAAGTTCAATAATTGTTCACTAATGAATTTAAGTACTAGTTTGCCATCTTGGAAGTTCGATTTTGAAACTTTGTGTGTATGAATTAAACTTTAGGTTAGAGTCACTGTTCAAAGTGACCAACAGAGCAACAGCCGTCTGGTATGAATCTCTGCGGGGTGATGTAGTTGATCCCTGATTCGCCCAGATCCTCCCCCACAGTTCGGTAAGCATGTGAACCATGGATTAAAGGCGAAATTTAACCATCATGATGTGAAATGCAATTTCACTGCCACTGCTTCTTCTTAAGATTAGAAATGCTGTGGAGCTGTGGACTATTTTACTCATAGTGGATTTTTAACCGTGCATTACTCTGTATTTATAAAATATTGAACTAGCTCAGTCTTTGACTTCTACTAAAATTGTGTTGCATTCCCCATTGGCTAAATACAGTCAAGACAAATCCAGGTTAAAAATACTGGCATCAAGTCTACACCTATGACTGCCACCAAGTAAAATTTACCCGATATAAAAATGCAATAATTTTTGTATTGTATCCACAAATCTCCATCTTTAATCAAATGTAAGCTGCTGAGAATGATTTTGGCGCTAACATGGTCCATTGTTCAGGTCACCATACTCACGCCAAGAAAAGTGAAAAACAAGTATGATCCCAAATAATCACACTGTAACGTTAAGTAAATTAATGTAATTTTCAAAAATTGAACAAAGCACATAATAGCCAGTCAAAACCAATTAAACAGAAAGTGTTTGGGGTGGGGGCAGACAAGGGTTTGAACAGAAGCAGCCATTTAAATACTCACCAATGATCTAATTAAACTTCCACATTTGTTCACCCACTCCAACCTCATCTAAAATATAATTCTAAGATGCCCAAGTGCTTGACAGAGTAGAAGTGGGGCTATAACATAGGGCCTTACCACTGGAGTTCTGCGAGCTGTTGGTATCTCCCAAGCTGCTTTGCGATTTGTTCTCCATCTTGCTACTAAAAGGGCTCTCTGCTACTGGCAAGAGGGAGAGGGAGGGAGGGAGTGACGGAGGGAGGGAGGGGGTCAAGAGACGGAGGCGGAGAGAGAGAAAGAGAGTAAGTCAGAGCAGGTTATGTGCAGATAAGGTTATTTGCAGTGACACAAAATGGAGACCTCAACCAAACGCCAATTAGAAAACACTAATAAATAATCTTTGTCCCCCGTAATTTTCCACAAGAGAAAAAACCAGTCAATCACCTCTGCCTCATGAGTGAGGCAAAATCTCAGGTGTTTCCCTTACCAATCTGAATAGATTTGAGGTTTCCATGCTTCCTGGCATCCTTCAAACGGTGCTGAGTTCGAGGAGACTGTGTCTCAAAGGAGGACTGACCTGCATGAGCAACAATCAATTAAAACAAAGTAACTACTTAATTAATTTTAGGTCAAAAACTACATAAAATAGCTTTGTCAGGACATACGACCAGAACTGTTTTGCCTTCACATGAGGAAGTTGACTGCTGTCAAACGGACATCAGGCAAACCTGTGTTTGCGGGTAAAGACCAAATGCACTAAAAATGTGCGTAAACTATAGATAAGCAAGTTTATCCAAGACTAGGCAGTCTAGGCAGACTAGCTCTACTGACTAGGCAGTTCTTGAACAGAACAAAGTGACACAAATTGCGTAACATGAGGGTTGACAGTCGGCTGGTCACCTACTTAAAGGAGTGTGCAGGGCCACATGCTCCTGGTAGGGGTTGAAATACTTGTACTGTTTTCCGCAGAACTCGCAGATGTAAATCCCCGTCTCTGGAAGAGCAAAAAGAAAGATGTAAAACAAATGTAAACACCCAAAGCAAAAAACAAAAAAGTTAAAAAGCAAGCAGAGCTTAATAATACCGCCGACCTCCCCAATCATGCCTTTTCAGTTGGTGATTATAGAAATGATCACATTCCGCAAATCCATTTTGACAAAAATAACAACACATCTATGAGACTTAGCACTGCACCTCTCCATATGTTAGAAACTGTGTGGCAAATTTGAAAAGAATCCAACGTATAATATTTGCGATATCGATCAGACAAATTGACATTGAACCCATTTGAAAAGTCCAAAAACAGGAAAACGAAGATATTTTTGAAAAATCATCTCAGATGGCCGGCACTTTGCACTGCACCTCTCCCTGTGGTAGAGAATGTGTGTACCAAATTTGAAAAGAATCCAATGAATAATACTTGCGATGTCGATCGGACAAATAATGCCTTCGGACGGAATGACGGACTGACGGACAGAATTCTTTGAATATAACTATATACCCCCGTCATTTCATCATCGGGGGTATAAAAAGGTCTACCTGACCCAATAAGCAGCATGACTTGTTTCTCAGGGCTAGACAACAATCCATGGGGCCCCCTAATTATTTTAAGATAGATGCTGTGCTGCCAGGCCAAAAAAAAAATTGCACCCTCTAAAATTTAGTTGGAATGGCATTAGTTACATCACAGTGTACATTTTTCGCGGCCGTGTTCTGACAGCCATATTAACATTTCTGTCCTGAGTTGCATTAATCTTTGACAGTGATCTTTTATTGAGGACTGGAGAGTCCTCACCATTCTGTGAAGTCTTCTCCAGCTCATCCCATAAACTCTGTGGGGCTCATAATGCCCTGAAAAATTCTTAACCCAGTTCCAGTGATTTCAGCAATCTTGTTTATTTTATTTGATACAGGCCAGTAATTTGCCCCTTCTGAAACACAGTAACATCTTTCTCACGACCATGGGATAAGTCTTCTGACATGGTAGTTTAAAAAATAAGAAGCAACACATTGCATCAGTAAGGGTTAAAGGAATCGTTACCAGCTGAAACCTTCACTGCTCGTCAAAAAACGTAACTTTTCAATTCTCACAGAAAATGTGGAGCTGTAGGTTGACCATATTTATACGCAGTCAGTGGTCCAGATTAACCCTCTGCCAGAGTGATGGGCATACCAGGGTGAGAAAGTAGCCCAATGAAGCACCCGTCATGCATAGTGCCCACTGTATCAGCCTTTGGAGGCAGTGTCATGATCTGGGGTTGCTTCAGTTGGTCAACTCAGCACTATTTACTGCAGTAAAATGAATTCAGCAAACGATTGGAATATACTGAATACTCGGTGATCCATCACTGGACTTTATAATCCCTGATGGCACTGGCATATTCCAGGATGACAAGCCCAAGACTCATTGGGCTCAAACTGCGAAAGAGTGGTTCATCGAGCATAAGGAATCATTTTCCCACATGAACTGGCCACGAGTCTGGATCTTAACCAGTTGAAAGTCTATGAGATGTACTGTAGAAAGCCTAACAGACTGGTTTGACCCACCCATCGTCAATACATCATCGCAACCAAACATGAATGCACAGCAAATCTGGTCGGAAATAATTTATAAAATTGTCAAAACAATACCACGATGAATGTGCGCCATGATCAAAGCTAAAGGGGGCCCAACAAAATATTACAGTAACCGATTTTGTTTTTGGACGAACAATGTATTCATCAATACAAATATGATAAAATCATATTTGATTTCACCAATTTTAAATCCAGCGGCAACTTTTTTTTTTTGGTCAGGTGGTGTATAGAGTGCGTAGAGTAGTTCCCAAAACAGACAGGTGGCCAAAGCAGCAGATAGCAACAACAACTGATAGCGAGCAACAAATGTTTTTGTTGTTCTGTATACAAGGTATATCCATTAAGCAGCCTATGAAGTTCAGATCTTGGTTGTAATTTGCAAGGCCTGCAGGCAGTACATTTTAAGTGATGAGGCCAAGAAAGTCCATGATTCAGACACACCTCAGAAAATGCAAAAATATAACACCTTTGGAGCCCTTGAACACAAAATGTTAACCACAGAGAAGGTTCCTCACATCTTATGCAAGCAGCAGCTACCCTATTCATATTTGAACAGCGGACGCTTCCTTCTCCCTCCCAAATGAAAGCAGTCACTTAGTCATAGGCCAACCAAACCATTATAGTGAGTTCATGTCAAAAATATTTTTTCGACCACGATCCTTAGGTAACACCACTTTTCAAATGTTTCACCACGTTGCAAACAAGTTTTACTTATAACATTTAAGCTGCGACCAGCAGCTCCATACCCTGCCCTGTTGGTTGGTCAAAAAAAATTCCTCCACCCGTTGGCAGCCACAGTCTTTGCCCAAGAAGCTGAAATTTGGCAATGAGTTCAAGTGTGTGTGTGTGTGTGTGTGTGTGTATAAAGGTGTTTATTTTCATTCCAAGTGGAGAAAAGGGTGATTCAATGGGAGTGGCCTACTGCAAAAAAAAAAAAAAATTTAAACTTCCAAATGGATTCACAGGGGAAAGGTTGGTCATGAGCCAAAGGACAGCTCATTCAAGGTAAATGGAAAAACAGGGGTGTGGCAGTGGGAGTGTCCTATAACAAAAGTTCTTCTAAACTTCTAAATGGATTCATGGAACACGACCAAACGACAGACATACACACACACACAGACACACACACACAATACCAAAATGCCATTTCCTTTCAAAACTTTCAAAACTTTATCATTGGACTAATTACAGTTCCTTTTTCATTGGTGACAATTCTCCCCATCCCCCACACAATGCACCCTTTCATAAGTCAGAAACCATTTGTCATGGACTCCTATGGGAGGAGTCATTGCACTCAGTAGTGTTTCTTTTCAGAAGTATGGGCTATCCCACCCCCTATACTTCAGCCACGGCCTCTTTTTTATAACTCGAGATCAGACTCTTGTAGAAACTTGTGGGAGTAGTAGTTCATCTCAGCTTTAAGTTCCTGTTTCAATAGTGTGAGTTAGCCTCGCACCCTATACTTTAGACACACCCCCTTACATAAATCATTAACCGTTTGTTTTTGACACTTGCAGAATTCTCAATGAACAAAGCAGTTCACATTTCATTGGTGAGAGGTTGGCTCTCTACACTATGCCACGCCCCCTTTCATAAGTTATGTACTGTTTGTTGCAAACGCTTGTGGGAGGCATAAATGGACAAGTTTCAGGTTCCTTTTTCAATGGTGTGGGTTAGCTCTGCCCCCAAATTCACCATGACCTGGGATAATAATGACTTACAAGGAACAAAAGAAAAGGAAAACAATAGCCGGGGGCTTGGGGGCTGCAAGCCCCCAGCCAGGTCCAGGGCACAACCCTGGTTGGGGCTTGCAAAGCCCCCCAGAACCTATTGATGTTTAGTGATTGCAGAGGGAAGCGATTGCCTAGGAAACAACAAAGTCATGTTTAATATACCTGTTCAACAACCTTTTCTTGCATCTGAATATTTACACCATGATATACACAATCATCAGGATCAGTCCACAGAACATGATTCAGTTCTAAATTTCTGCATAGTCAACAAGAAACACTTCACGGTTCACAATTAAATTAAAAAAAATTTTAAAACACAACTACGACTCGATGAGATCGCAATTTGAGAAAATAAGCGAGCTCACAATTCTGCAGCGTTACAAGCCGTGAGCAAAAGGTCAAAGGTAAAGGCACATAAACAAATCAGTGCGTCACATAGCTGCCATACTTGGTTACATTAGTTTGTTAGCTACTTACTCAGTAGAATATGAGTTTAAAAAACCATGGCCAGTTCAAACACGATTGTCCGTGATTCAGGAACTGAGAGTGTATCACAGTGATGGAGTTAGCCAAGTGCCAACATAATGGGAGTTCGCATTAAAGCGCTTACAGACCTTACATTTCTTTTCTATTTAATTATTCAATTCATTTATGCGAAAGCTCGCAATAAGTGAAAAATACACTTGACTCGTTTGATAACTTAAATATGACCAATCCACTAATGTAAGATCTTCTATATCTTAAGACGGATCCAAACAATTCTTCTATTTAAAGATTAGTAGACACATACCTGTGCATTCGATAACGTTGTTGACCAATACAACTGGGGGTTGTGTTGTTATCTGCGCCTTTCGGACTCTCAGTTTCATCAACATCAGGTATAATCCGTATGTGGAAGGCTCTTTGCTGGCCACATTAGCTCCTTGGCGCACAAAAATTGTCCCTTTAATTTTAACCTTGCCCACTTGCTTCTTTGTTTGACAGTGCTCCTCCAATGTTTTCGCTCTAGAGGCGGCATCATTTATGGGGTCTGAGCACAATGTGCAAAGGCTCTTCTCGGAACGCCTTCCGTAAAAACTCACCCAATGATGACACTGTACCATTCACTGAGACCTCTCGTTCCATCCAGGCCCATTTCAAACGGTTCTTCACATCTTTGTCGATCTCGCAAACTTGATCATCATCTTTCCATTCTACGTTTTGGGCATGTTTTAGGCTGAAATATTTTCATGAACGAAGTTACAGTTTTGCAAATGGCCACGCTTCGATGACATCACGGTAGATGACCATTAGCTTCTTTTGCGGTGATTTTCGGTGCAACATTGAACTCGAGTGCCATAAGCGCCTTTACTCGGCTAGTAAAAGACAAGCCCTGTTCAGGCAACTATTGCTGCAGTTTCTCTCTTTTCCAGAGACATATATCACTGTAAGACCGGTTTGCTGCCATGGTGTAAACACCAGTGTGTGCATTTGTTTATATGCCTTGACCTCTGACATGGAACTCTCTTGGACATGTACACTTGGATCTGTGGAAAATTCTGTGGAAAATTCTCATCCCTGCATGAAGTTGAAGTGTTTTTGAGGTTCTGCATGTGTGAAGGTATGCATGAGAGTACCTGGTCCGGGATATTGCAAATCTACAGTTCTTTATAAAGAATACACATATTACTCAGCTCAAAATTTGGGAACAAATTTGTAATTAAAATTTTGTCCTGTACCACTGTGCCAAATCAGAAGTGGAACAGATCAGTAACTAGACAAATTCAGTATTTTTTCCAGTCGTGGTTTAATTTATACGTTGGCTTTGACTGCATAACATTGGTGAAGTTTCAAAAGAAAACACAACAATTAATTAGGATCCATGGCAATTTATTCAAATGTGCATTACACTAGCATAGTGTTGGAACAAATACATTCCTGCCCAGAGGTTTGGTGATAGACTAGAAAGTCAAAAATCAAATACATTTCCAGAAAGATGAGGTACTGGTGCCATTGCACAAATATTTCACTGCTCCCAGATAAGAGTTTTACTTCATTTTTACCACCTGGGGCACCAAGTCCAAATGTGTGCTCTAATTTTATGGTGTCTTCTGTACCACTGTAATGTTTCGTAAAGAAGTCAACCTAAGAGGCTAACAGACACAAACAGCGTTGTATTTTTATAGCCGATATTTAAAATGACTTCGCATCATTTTAAAATTTTGATGACCACTGGACCAGCCAGAGTATGAATTCTGCACCTTCCGTTTACCAGAAACTGCATACCAAAAACATTGCTGCCGGGGGTTTCTCTCGGCCTTCTGCACCAGTTCTTAGTTGAACGGAGGAGGGCAAATTCGATTTTGCAGAAAAGAAGAAATCACTTACATCAACCAGCTGCTTACCAGTCATATTTTAAAAACTATAATAATCTTACGACAGATAACCAACAGCTTATGTATGCTTATATCTATATAAAATTAAGATGTTCACAGAACAAACAAATCTGTTATGAAAATAAAACAAGCTGCTGCAGCTTAGCATTCAGTCCCATTCAAAATATCATAAAGCAAAACAAAAAAGGAGCTGTTTAGCAAACCAAACTGACAATTAAAATGGATGGAATATTAGCTGCTCGGGCAACAGACAGAACAGCTCATGTTCTGAGACGTAATCGTCCACTTATGGCACAAGTAACGCAACAATGAAAATTCCAGTCTTACACCAAGTATTATCAAGCACTGCTGTGAGGAATCACAATAAACATCACAGAGATTATAGAAAAGACGAGCAGAGCAAGTGGACACGTAAACCCCAAATAGATCCTCTCATAAGTTTCTCACTGATGGCCATTTGGGAACTCTGCAAGGTGTTTTTCCTTGCACTGGTTAACTTATTCCCACTTTGTTTAAATGGCATTTGGGGGTTGTTTTTTCCGACTGTCTGTATCTGCAAAGCATCGGTGTGAAAAGCAGCTTAGATTGTGTCTTTCATTGTACTACCACGGAAATACATGAATGTACTTTATTATTTTTGGCCCGCCCAAACTAGCGTCTGGGTTTCCCTCTACGGCTCTTTAGGCGGGAGGCGATGGCAGCAGCCCGCCGGGGGGTTTTTCTGGGGTAAGCGGTTGTCCGCTGGGCATGATCATCCTCTGAAGAGGACTGCCCAGACGAGCGAGTGTGGGCAGGGGTTGGGCAGGCGGGGGCGGCTCCGTACTGCAGGTCCATTGCGTCAGCGATGCGTGCCAGACTGCTGCTTACAGATCTCATCAGCGGATGCGTGTGGCTGTCCATGCGCTGGAGGCTGGAGTCCAGGCTGCTGATGCTCTGCTTAACGGCCGCTAGTTCCCGCCGCAGTGTTCTGAAGCCGCTTGACAGGAGCTGTAGCAACGGCCGCTGCTGCCCCCGCCACAGCCCCTGCCATCGGCCACGGCGCCAGACACGCTGCCTCCACGGAGCCCGCCGTGCCCAGGCCTCCTCTATCCTGAGCTCCTGGGGAAGTGGAGGGCTGACAAGGCCACTCTCGATCTCCACCTCAGTCTCCTCTATACGACGCCCCATCTCTTCCTGTTGCGCTGGGGGTTCCGGATCTGGCATCCGCACAGCTGAAGCACAAAATTTTTACCATTTTCTTATCCATCATTTTTTTCTTTATTTGAAATTTTGTAAAAGTATTTCCTGCATTTAAACAACAATTTGTATGCTACATTCTTACTGCTGGAATCACAATTGAGGATTGAGCAAAGAAAGTAAAATCTAGGCTAAGACAGGGGAAGTCCTCTCCAGTACTTTGTTCCAACATCTAGAATTTGCCAATTGGAGCAATTTTTATCAGGCAGACAGAACTAAAATGTGCTTTCTGCCATGAAGTTCAAAGAAGGAACTACTGCATAAAAACTAAGACTGGGTCCTAGATTTTACTCCTCAGAGCATAACCCATTTCACCAAATATGAAATGGGGAACCATATGCACAATGTCAATTCAGCAATTCTTCAAAGACTGCTGCAAATAGGCAAATTAATTACCTGGGCGGTCACTCCCAGTCTGTTCAAGATGCTCCATAGTCTCCATTTTGAGGGTTTTGGCATTAGAGGCCTCCACTGGGGCAGGCAGGGAAACGGCTGGCGAGCTGCTCTCTGCACTCCCAATGCCATTCCAAATCTCACTGAATTTTTGTCTCCCCCTCCTCCGGAGGTCATTGATGCGTTTTCGGCACTGAACACTCGTCTTCGTCGATCCAGGTGAGACGGCGCTTACAGCGAGGGAGATCTCTTCCCATGCCGTGCGCACCTCGTGGACACAAGGTGATTGGGTGGCGGTCCCGAAAAGCTTCTTGTGGCGGGCTTTGACCTCTTTGAAAAGAATATCCAGCTGCTTCTGGGAGAAGCGCTCCACACGCTTCCTGCCTGACAGTGGAGTGTTTCGCATCAGTCGCGGAAAAATCTTCCACACGCACTATCAGCGCTCACCGCAGAACAGTTAGGTTCATAAATATTTGGACAAGTCCTTCTGATTTTAGCCATCTACCACAGCAATTGAAGAGCCTAGTACTGAAAGAACTGAAGTCACATTTCACAGACAAAGAATTAAGGATGGGAAAACATCTTTTGTAGTCTCCTAAGTTAATTTTCTCAATTTTCTCAAAATTAATATTTTGTCACTTTCAGCACTAGGGTCTTCAATTAGAGTTTAAATAAAATAATGGACGTGATCTTAAAGTGCAAACTTTCAGCTTTAATCTGATGGTATTTACTAATTTCTAATAGGGTGAACATCTTACAGATGATAAGTAACTCAAAATTGGCTTCTCAGCAGCTCCATGGCCAGGTGTGCCCATTATTTAATTTAAAACAAGTGTGTGCCACTAACATGGCAATATCCCTCGCCGCCTCAATTTTATGTGTCCGTACGGACAAACGGACGTATGGACAGAGCCCGGTGCTATATCCCCTTCGCGGTAATCGAGCGGCGGGGGATAATAAAGCAGAAAATGGGTCTCGCTGAAGCGGGCAATACCCCTCAACACCGAAGGTCACTGCTGCAAGGTCAAAAGTCAAACTGGGACGAAACCTCAAAAAGGCACACCAACCCCCCATTGGGAGTCCACATATGCACTATGAACTTCCTAACCCAAGTGGTTACAGAGAAATAGCCCAGACAAAGTTTTGAAAGTCAAGGTCACTGCTGCAAGGTCAAAGGTCAAACTGGGACAAAATCTCGAAAAGGCACACCTATCCCCCCATGGGGAGTCCACATATGCAATATTAACTTCCTAACCCAAGTGGTTACAGAGAAATAGCCCGGACAATTGGCAGCCGCCTGCCCGCCCGCCCGCCCGCCCGCCGAAGGGACGACAATACGCCTCGTGCCCCTGTGCGGCATTTGCCTTTGTAATTTGCTGCAATAAACTCTCAAAGTCCGAAGATTCATCAACACTAGTAAAGTACACCACCATTAGGCTGAAACATCGGAACAAACCCATCAGAGTGATAACAAGAACATAAAGCATTGCAAAAATCAACAATTTGGCTCACTCTTAAAAAGACCAAATACAAAAGTGAGCTGAAGAACACCAAAAAAGCCAAATAAACCACATATAATGGTGGCTGATGACAAAAGAGTTTGTTCCACGGAGAAGAAAAATCCCTTAAAAACAGTAGCTAGAACAAGAGCACCTTGCAGTCGATAGGCATGTCTGTCAGGGTCAACAATCAAGAGACTAAAATAAAGTAACTATAAATAAAGTAACTATACCATCCGCAAAAAAAAAAAATGGAGGTAGTGTTATGGCATGGGCATATATAGCTGGTTGCATTGTATTAATTGATGTGAATGCCGTCAAAAGCAGTTGGAAAAATTTTGAATTGTATTAGATAAAAATGTCCGTTCAGATTCAGCCCGAAACTCACTGGACTGCACTTCATGGTACAGGTGGACAATCACTCGCAGGATATGGTAAAAGTAGCAAAAACCTTTAAGCCAAAGATGTGGAATTCTCTACAAGAGCCAAGTAAATCACATGACAAGAATCCAGCCAGAATGTGTTTCAAATGGAAAAAGCAAAAGAGAAGTAAAAATACTCTGAAAACATGCTGGAACCGAGGACAGCTGACGTCAAGGACTGACTGAGTCTGGGGAAGTCATGCTGCATCTGCTGATGTCTATAATTAGTAGACTCCAGGCAGTCATTGACTGGAAGGATTTTCAATCCAGTATCCAAAATAACAATTTTTAATGCTAATTTTGATAAATTACTGCCGAGCCCCCCAAAGTGGTGGAGCTTTTCATAAAAATGGCTGTAATTCCTGCATAGTTCATAAAACCCAAGCTGAAAGTCTACACTAAAATATCATCTTGACAGTTGCATCTTAAAATCCATTGTGGTAGTATACAGAGCCAAAATGATCAAAATTGTCACTGTCCAAATACCTATGAAACTGACAGCACATCTTACAACTAATCATATAGTTTGCTTAGTTAAAACAAAGATTGCTCCAAATTCTGCCTACTCGGCTACTTTTGATTACCTTGTTAACTGCCATAGTCCCTTTGCAAGTGGGGTTGGGCATCTGAATAGGAACCGGTTCCAAAATTCCAAGAACCAATAATTCATTAAGAAACGCAAGAATCAGGGTTTGAATACAGAACTGTGCAATTGTAGTCTTTTTTTAGTTGTGTTCAAAATGAATGAAATGCGATGAGCGTTGAAAAAAAGTCTTCAAAGAGTTTCAACTGTTACTTCCCTGCTTAAAGAGTGCATAATCAGGGCACACTGTTCATAATGTTGCAGAGTAACTCCGCTAAAGTTTGGGAAGCCATTTCTTGAAAAGTAGCAATAAGCATACAGCACAATTTAATCATTATAAATTCATTAAGTGCACAGGCAGAACCATTTCATTCACCGTATCGAAATGTTAACCTTTAGCTAAGAACCATTTTAATGTCTTCAGTCCCAGTTGTAAGACCACCCGATCAAACAAGCGGCATCTAGTCTTTGCATAACAAAAAATGGGCAAAATGGTGTCTTTAGAAATTTTAGAACAAGTAGCATCAAACAAACAAACAAATTCATGTCCCAAGATCCAATGAGAAGAAAACCACGACGAAAGAAACATGTTACTGACTGTACATTTTTAGCAACCTACTACAGTGGAAAATAAAGATACTTTGCTTTTGAATCATTTTGCTCCACCCACCACTCACCCACAAGAAAACATATGATCCAGAGACAAGATATAAGAGATTCTGTTAGTGAAATTGGAATCAGAAATAATATCACTCAAATGTCAATGATACCCAACCCAACTTGCAACTCTCATCAGAAGAACCAGTCCAACAATTAAAGGTATGAAATTAAAACACATCGCGTTTGGTTCATCAAATTAATATCCATCCTACTTGATTCTCAAATCAATGTCACATCGCACATGTACAGTGGGCTCCAAAATTACTGGCAATCCTGACTGGCAATGCACAAACAATACAAAAAAAAATTATAAACATCATATTTATGACGAAACAAAATATACAAATGTGTGAAATACTTCATAAATGTTTTGATGGAAACAACCAAAATTGAAATCATTTGAAACAAAATAAATTTCAGCAAAGTCAAGGCTTCATAATAATTGGCACCCTACGTTTTGTACTTTGTGCAACCATCTCTGGGAAAGGATAAAAGGGGGGGGAGTGATTTTGGACCACTCATCTAATCAGATCCCTTTTAGATTCTTCACATTTTTGGGTTTGCGTTCATCAACTGCCTTCTTAAACTCAGCCTGGGTTTTCAATTGGATTGAGGTCTAGCAACTGAGATGGCCATTGCAGAACATTGATTTCTTTAGTCACAGAACCATTTGGGTGTGGTCTCATCTGACCAAAGCAAGACCTCATCTGACCTTGTACAAGTCATCATTTAAATGACGTATGACGAACTCCAAGCACCTGCTTCTGTATCTTCTGGTCGGAAAAGGCCTTCTTCAAATAACATAACATGACATGAAATGAATGCCGAGAACAGGCCGTTTAGCCCAACTAGGCTCGCCAGTTTCTTTAGACTATTGTTAATATATCACTTCAGATACTCAATGACTCAATGGTATCTAGCTTTAAGTCAAGCCTGCTCTTGAACACTCCCAAAGTCTCTGCCTCTACATCTCTCTTAAAGTATGGTCCCCAGAACTGTACACGATACTCCAGATGTGGTCAGATGAATGTGTTGTACAAAAGAAGCATCACCTCCTTAGATTTGTACTGAATACTTTTGGCAATGTATCCCAGCATCCAATTGGCTTTTTTAACTGCTACGGCACAATGGCTAGACCCTGTGATGGTTTGGTCAAAAATCACTCCCAGATCTTTTTCGTGTGGAGCACATTCCAGTTTTAAACCTCTCATGATTAATCCTGTCCAATGTTTTTATTACCCAAATGTACAACTTTACATTTTGCCATGTTGAATTTCATTTGCCACATTTTGCCCAATTCTGGATTCTATCCAAATCAACCTCAATCACTTTATCGGACTATAAACCATTTGCCAAACCTCCCAATTTAGTATCATCGGCAAATTGATCTAAATTGTTCTCATTACTCCTATCAAGGTAATTAATGTAGATGAGGGTCCCAACGCCGGTCCCTGGGGGATGCCACTCCCCACCATACCTAGCTCAGATGAGATACCACTGACCTTCTGGCAACCCTTTCAAAGAGCCAGTGGTTATGGAGGTGGCGCCTGATGGTGCTTTTTGAATCCAGGTGACCCCAAGATGCCACCAAGGCCTGCAGTTCCTTCACAGAGATTCTTGGGCATTTTGTTGCCTTTTTCACCATCCACCTCAGAATCCTGGGAGGCAAAATGCAGTTATGTCACCTACCCTTGATGTTTTCAACAGTTCCACATCTTTGGATTTTTAAAATAATTGCCTGACAGTGCTTAGTGGCATATTAATTCGCTTGTGAATCTTCTTGTCGCCATTATCAAACTTATGAAGGCCTTTGACATCTGCCTTTGACATGGGTGCTCCACAAGCCCTGGCGGCTGGCCATTTCGCCAACTACTCGGTCCTCTTCCGCCGGCTACTTTCCCGATAAATTTACAAGTCTTTAGGCGAGTTTCGACGCGTTTTACTTTGATAAATGCTTTTCAGTTTGCCTACAGACCTTCTCTTTGCTGAAGTATTGAAATGGTGCTCTTAGCCACACTGTGATGACTCGAGGAAGATTTCAACATGCAATAACACTGCGCGTCATATGAACGCCAAAATCGACGGTTGTCTAAGTGAAGTATAACAGATGTACCTAACAAATATGAAGGTAATCGGTCAAAATTACAGCCTGTACATCCACAAGGAAGTGTAAACAGACGCGGACATGGCGGCGGAGACGACAAGCATGAATCCATAGTAGCCGCCCGATTTCGTTCCGGGGCTACAATTGAGATCATAGAGTATTTCTCAGATGTTGGTATTTAGAGTTTCTCTGTGAATCTGTTTTTTACAATTATTTTTAAGTATTGTTCATGCATTGTCAGTCAGGGGTGCCAGTAATTTGGAGCCCACTCTACAGGAGTTACAGAGCATTCTTTGCTGAAATCTGTGTTAATTTAACCATTTAATATTTTAGGCAACTTAAAAAATGTGCATGTGTAGAAATAAAGCATGAAATGAAGTCATTCACAACTTCAGTATCATGTTCAGCAATCATTACAAACAGCAGATACTGGGCAAGCAGCACAAACTACCACATTTGAACTGGACTAGCAGTACTAACTGCCACATTAAAATTGGGCTACCAGTGATAAGGCTGCAGTTGGTAACTTTGGAGAAAAGAGCAAGAGGGAGATTTGATCATCAACCCCACTGCTCCTTCCCTCCTTCCTGTAGCCCCTCCCTCCATGCTAATTCACAAGTTCAGTGCATCAACGGTAGCTATACGGAAACACATGGATCTCCAGTATGTCTTATTGCGGCGGAAAATAATAATAACCAAAAGCAAACATTACGTATTTAAAGGATACTCACAGACTCACACCACACAATTTCAAAGTCAAAGTAATTGTACTTGGTAATCAAATGATTGATGATAGAGTCGACGCTGTCTATCAGCCAAGCATGTGAGCAAACTAACATAACAAACTCAGTGTTACCATTTGGGTTATTCCAAGCCAAATCACCCTTTCAGTCACTTTCCGAGTCTACGTCATCCAGTTTGCTAAAGGTTTGCAGAGAGGGGCAATAATGTCCTGAGAGATGAATTGTATCAATTTTAGTTGCATTATTGGGGAGCCATGGTACCCCCCCCCGGCTTGAGGGGGGTGGGAGAGAAGAATCATTTTATTGAAAATCCATTAGAGTTTTGGAACATTTTTGAAGCTACAGAAAAAGTTCCAACAGGCCCAAGCAAATGAAACTTGCGTGAGCAGGCACCAATATTCTGTTTATGAAATATTTGTCATTTTGAGGTAGGCTGTAACCATTTTATAGCACTGGGGCTCAAAAGTTGGCAAAATCACACAAGTCGCTATTTAATTCAATATATCACGGCCTACATTTTCTGAATAAAGACAGATCGACCTCAGAAATTTTGCTGTGCTAATTGCTAGCAAATTTCTGTATTCATACAACAAATATCATATCTTTGAGTGCATTAATGTTGACTTGATACATGATCAAAGTTGGCTCCAGAATTTAAAAAAAAAAAAAAAAAAAAATTTTTTTTTGACCCAAGTCCGGGGGGCGGGGGGGGGGGGGGGGGGGTCATATCTCACAAGGCCTTCCACGCATCATAAGGACCTTGGCATGCTTAGAGACTGAGCATTGGTGGTGAACATAGGAAAAAAAATTGGCATGTTATTTTCTTCCTTTTTTATTTACTCTGCTTATTATGTCCCTGGGAATGTGCATGTCATGAGGATTCGTTTCTATTACAGTGTTAAAGATCCAGGCACATAAACACACCAGCACAGCCATGCTTTTCAACATGCCATGAATTAAAAACAATCAACAAAGAGGGACCGTTACAGGCGTGCCGATTATGTTAAGACTTCATCGTCGCGAGTTCACTATCCCAAGTTGGCTAGGCATCAGTTTGACCACTCAAAGGCAACAAAACAGGATCTGTTTACTCTAAGAAAATTTTAATTAAACAACATAAAGCAAACATTTCTCAGTTCAAACATTTGAAGTTTACAGGATAACCTAAAGTAATACAGCACTATAATTTATTACAAACCAATTTTTCTGAAATTGAAACTGGATATAACTTCACATCACAAAAAGCAAGCAAGCCTAGCTAGCAGCATAATGGCGAACGTACACAACCATAAGTCACTTGTTTATGGTTTATAAAAACATTTGCGACAACACTAATTGCTCGCTAGCAATAGTAAATCAGCTATTCATCTCGATGTTAACATAGCCAAGTTATACAGCGTTCAGAAAGCTCGCTTTATGCAAACTCAACCAAGCTGATTTTATGACATCAAAGCCACAATATGACCTTGGTACCACATTGAACACTTCTGCTCCATGCACATGAGCTGAGCTCTTCTACTCTGCCAGGAACAGGCAAACTTCTGGCATGTACTTATAATTGCAAAGGATCCCTTTTTCACAGGAATTTCTCCCCGTAAGAATGATTTGCCGTCATCGCTGCAGAGTAAACACCTCAGCAAATTTGCCAATGACCGTTTGTTTGCGTGATTTGACTTTTGAACTTGGGCACATGGTCCCCCTCGCAGCGGAACTGTGAACTTGCTAACTGCATAAGCTGACTCCTGGTTTTACTTGAAGCTGAAATCAAATATGCATACATGTATATAAGGCAAACATAAATGAATGCTTAATTCCTTACAGTAAGCTGTAAAACTTCAATTGCAGTTCAAACACAATGTGGTGAGAATCAGCTATAGCTACCAGTGAAGACTGAACCATCGTGAAGTGGTCACCATCTCTGAGACTCCAACTGATGCCTGGCTGTCGCAGGCGCTTGTCAGTGTAGATTCTTGATAAGAAAATGGCTGGATATCTGATAAATCCATACAACACCCCACTGCTTTGCTCTCTTAGCCATGTTCACTGCCCAAGCAGACTTGTAAATCAGTCTTTCTGTAGCCAATATTTACATACAGTTTATTTATTTATTTATTTTTTCCGCGTGGTTTGGTTGAGAGACTGACCTCCCTCTTGTGACTAGCAGGGGTGCCGCCTCAGATTTACAGATCGCTACAGAGTGAGGCTGAGTGAGGCTACTGAGTGATTTTTTTTTCCCCTGAATAAAACACAAAAATAGTTGCCAACAGCAACTTTAAGCTCTGCAGGAAATGGACACAGAAGAGAGCATGTGTGGAGGAGGGGGGCAGAGCAGCATGTGCGCGAGAAGTGATTGACACAGCATTTCCAACTCAGACTGGGTCTCACTGCTTAATTTTGCTTGGGTGCTGTAGATTGTTGCCAATGCCATTAGAAGCACTGGGATGAGCCAAATTTGACAGATTACCCATCTCATTTATTGGACCACATTTAAACTGCAGACAGTGGATTGTTGGTGGTTTGTTACTGCTTTGAATTCACCAATCTAAAAGCCTCAGCCATTCAACAAAAAAACTGGTGCATTGGATCACTTACTTGGTCCAACTTTCAGCAAGCGGTCCATTTGTTCATCCTCTTTCACATCATCCACAGGTATGACCACCGGGTCATAGGGGTCTGATATTTTGGACAGTGTGTAAAAACCAGGGAGGAGTCGTGGCATAAATGGAGAAGACATATCATAATTAATCTCTTAAAATCCTCATTCACGCACTATAAAGACTGCACTAGATTTGACTCTAGAAAACTTTCAACAAAAGGGGCTAGGCACCAGCATGTTTTCGGTTCAAGTCCTAGATATGAATTGATGAACATTCATAAATGCAACGGACTAATCACCTATTAACAACGTTCAGTCTATCGACTATCCCCACCAATTTAAATAGGTAATAAAAGTCAATAATATCTTGCAACTGAGTAGAGTGGGAACGGGAGGGTATGGCACGCAACAGATAAACTGCATACCGTCGACGGCGTGAAGATCACGATGCTCCTGAAAGCAGCTGTAGTACTTGTACTTCTTCCCACACACGTCACAGGTGTAGCGGAAGTTATCTGTGACATAAATACACACACGCCGTTCGAAAAAGCACATCATTCTGCACTCCTGCAATACCATGCTTTGAAGTTCATTCCGTCTCTACAATTCATGAGGATATTATATCATGGATACTGAACATAATAGTAAGTCTTAAGTCTTCCTAAGACTAAATACATAGGATAATACGTGTTTGATTATCTCAAATGAAAATAATGTGTTGTGTTTTGCCTTCAATCACACTGGTTCCTTGAGCCAAAGCTTTAGAATGTCTTCTCAGTTTTCTACAGTGTTGTAAATACAAAAAATCCATAAATGTATGCATTTATTACCAACTACATAACATCCCACCCCTTGCTTATCAGTTCAGGGCAGAATACAAAAAAAAAAAACAAAAAAAAACTCAAAAGCTACTACAAAAAGAAAGTATTTTTAATTGAGTGAACACTTTTTTTGTTTGTTTTATTTTTTGCTCTGCATTTAGTGGTCAGACCATGCACTGTGAGACCAAAACTTAGTTTGAAATAAAAAACAAGAGTCATCAGAAGATGACATATACCCCTGGCCCCTGATTATTTGCGAGTCATGCAAATCCTACACCTTCAAAGAAATTCAAGCAAGAATGTTGAGGTGATTTTCCTCCGGAATTATCAGGAAGTATTTACTGGCAACATCTACCAAAGACTATGAACCACATGTTGACAAAGGCAATAATAAAACAAGGGTCATTAATGAACAGTGTTTTAGTTCTCTAAATCCCACTTTTTTCCATGGAAACAAAAAAAATTTATTTTTTTCAGAAATCTGAAAATATCAAAAGGCACCACTTTAGAATGTGAGTAATACACATGCAAAGTTTCAGTAAGATATATGGAACGATTTTTGAGCTCTGCTCTGGAAACAGACCTCTCTCTGTACAGAGTCCAAATCAAACTTGTTTCCATGGAAATGTAGTTTAAAAAAAAAAAAAAGAAAAAAGAAAAAAAAGATCAGAAATCTGAAAATATCAAAAAGCTCCACTTCAGTAAGTGGGTAATACGCATGCAAAATTTCAGAAAGTTATAATGAACTAAAAACAAAAATTATCTCCATGAAGTCTCTCCTAACCCACTTGAGTACTGTAATGGGTGGACCAACTGGTGCCTTTTGAAAGAATCTGGCAGCCGTAGTTTTCCCTGAGTTTGAGTGTGGCTGTATATGTGTGTGCATGTGCATGTAATTCTCATTGTCAGATGCTAATAGCAAAGGCAGTAGGTTAAAGTGATGCAAAGGGCAGGCAGGCCCTTGTTGTGTGCTGAGGGAGCCTTGAAACTCACTGTTGGATGTCTGGGACCCTCCCTCTCCTGAGCCACCATCAGACTCTGTAGGAAGAAAAAGGGTTAAATTCCAGTCATGTCTAATGCAGGGCCATTTTGGGCACAGGCATGCTTCTTAATGAGTTATACTGGAATGATACTTCTTTCATGGTCCCTCTCACTGCACTACTGCTTAGAAGGGCCATGAGTGAAATAAATTCTTCCAAACTTAATTCTGAATCATCTCCTGTGACAACTCCAACCTGACATGTAACTGCAATGCAGAAACACACAGACTTTTCTACCCCATGATCAATGACTACTTTAATTTGACTGAGCATTTAAACAAAAATAAATACATAAATAAATAAATAAATTATGACCGAGGGTCCTGTAGCTTACTGGCAGGTAACTCTATATCAATGATACAAGTTTTGAAAATTTTATGCAAAATTTGACCTCAGAATCATCAATGGAGAATGTCAAGGTCACAAAATGAAAGTTCACATACATTTCTAAGACCTCAAACATATCTGTAATATAATCCTAATCTCTGAAGTAGTTTTGGTGATACAAGTAATAGAAAATTCAATGTCAGCTGTGAACTTAAAAGCTCACAGAAGGTCAAGGTGAGGTCACAAAATGTAATTAATACATGGACCAGGGTCTGCATCGCACAGTCTCACAAAAAATTGAGAAAAATCATGGGTGTTTGCCATCATTTCAAATGGACAAATCCCAAATCTTAAGTTCTGACTCCAATTTTTCATGGAGTAATTGTCAATTCAAGGAGGGGGCGTCTAGTCCCCTCGTGAATAAAGCAATGACTTGTAAGCATTTTTGAAGAGATACCAATACACTTTCAAGTGCTCCTAAATTAATGTAAATGGGTGCATATAGGTAACTAGGCTAATGCCGTCGGAGGCGACAGCTGGGGGTATATCCCCAAACGCCCCGAATCATTCAATTCCCCAATCCTTGTATAGACCTTGAATAGACTTTCATTTGAACTTAATTTCGGGTCAATCGGTCAAATGGTTGTGAAGATATGGCCATGATGGTCATTTTCCATCACAAAGTGCCACCTGGTGGCAAAATATTGAACCATACAGGTATGATGTCATCATGTGACACGTTGTGAGGTCATGACCTTGCAGTTGCACATAGTTTCATGTCAATTGGAGAAATAGTTCCAAAGACATAGCAAAAATGGTGAATTTTATGTGACAAAGCTCCACCTTGTGTCAAAATTTTGAACCAAACAGGTATAATGTCATCGTGGGACACATCCTCAGGTCATGACCTTTCATTTGCACTTGATTTGAGGTCAATCGGGCTATTTCCAGAGATGTTATAAAAACAGTGATTTTTTTCCATTTTTTTTGGCCCCTGGTGGCCAATCTAGAGATTGTAAATTGTCCAAAATCAAATCGGTTCTTCCTCTTAATGATCCTTACTTATGTGCAAAATTTGGAATTTGTAATTGAAATATTACTGAAGTTATCGTGTTAACAAGAGGTGCGGCGGCCAGACCAAAAACATAATATCCCCCGGATCGCCATTCGGCGTTCGGGATATAATTACCTTAAATGTATCAATCTACTATCAGATTTGGCATTATCTCATTTGATTTTTCTGTAATAGGCTATTGAAAATGACAATGTTTACAGAACCTAATTTTAATTTGATTTTTAGTTTAGTCCCCTTGACTGAAGGATACATAATAAGGGGTTCATATAACAGCGTCATCCTCAGCAGCTAGTGCACTCTGGCCCTTTAAACCACCTCCAATCTCCTGCCTAGTTAAGGAGTAACTTCTGAAAATGCTTATGATAAAAAAAAAATGGCCAAATTCAAGGCAAGATTTGGTCAAGAAGACACGCCATGAGAAAATTTGTGGAGCAGCTTTTATATTGGGGTAATGAACAGCAGAAAATTTATCATGCGTTTCCAACTCATTCTAGAAAAATTCTGGCATTTTTATTTACCATGGTCTGTGACTTATATCACCCTGTAACATTCAGTAAATCCTGTCAACTTGCTTGTAAAAGGCTAATATATGCATTATGAAATAAAGCCCAAAGGATCACAAAAAGCCAGAACTGCAATTCATTCTTCAATGCTTATTATCAAGTAATGTTGCAATGTATGCAAGTATTTGCCCATAAATTGGAAAAGGTAAGACAGTCATGAGGGAATTAATTTCCTCATGGCTCTTAAATGAAACTCAAATCACTTTTTACCAGTATTGCAGGCTGTAAAGACAGATTCAAGGATGTTTGAACCAGTGGCATAGCCATCGGGGGTGCCAAGACACATCCTTTTTTTTTTTTTTTTTTTTTTTAAATTTGGCATCTCCAATCCCACCCGAATTTGGAATGCCCAATTGGGGAACTATGTACAAAGCTTGCTCGTATGCGACCCCTTGCTGCCAACTCAGGATAGTGAAGACAGTTCACGGCTCTCCTCCGAAGCACGTGCCTGTCAGCCACTGATTCTTATACACTCGCTGGTTGAATCTTCGCAAGGACACATCCCTTTTTGACTGCAATTAGTAGTTCTCAATCATTTTCCTTTATTGACGCATTTTCTAATTATCGTAATTGACAACTGAAGACACGGTTACTCTCCATATACGATATAACAGCGATTAATCGTGGGCTAAATTCGGTAGAGTTGCGGAAAAAGAACAGAGAATTGGGTTGCACAAAACTTCCGTTTAAAACAATTATTAGTCCTGACCTGTTCTCAGTCACTTTCATAATTAATAGAATGTTCACTCCAAGAACACTCCACACTTATCCGGTGCTGCTTGTTCTCCCCGATTAGGCAAGACGACAATCATTCATCTGGACAGACGCGTCATCATTGGAAAACGCATCAATAAAAGAAAATGATTGAGAACTACCAATTCCAGTCAAAAAGGGACGTGTCTTAGGACCCCCGCTGGCTACGCCACTGTTTTGAACATTGATGGTCTGGTAAAAAGGCATGGGAAAGCCAGAGATTTCGGCTACAATATCCACTTCTGTTTTAACGTAAAATCATAAAATCAGCCATAAAAACAGTTTCAATCTAGTGGAACACTCTTCATTATATTTCATGCTTTCAAATATTGAATTTCAACATTTGAAGGCTTCTTTTCAGTTTCAAAATATGGCATGATACTAATCCCATAATGGTGATGAGGTCCTTGCACCTCACCTACTGTATGAAATCCCCTTTTTTAGACCAAAGATAGACGAATTCTTTGACGGTCACTGTAAATAAAGCAGACCATCAAATCCATGTATATCAAAGTTATCCTTCAAATGCATACAAAAACTGTACTTTTTAAAATAAGCAATGAAACAGAAATAATTCCCAAAACTGGCCCAACAGTTTGTCTCACCTCCGTGTCCTCTGACGTGGGTTTGAAAACAGTTGTAGTACTTGTATTTTTTACCGCAGATACCGCACGTGTAAGACCCTGCAAAAACACAAGCAGGCAAACTCAGTCACCTCGAGAACCACTTCACAAGCTTGGCTACATTATTTTTTTAAAGCATTCATTATGTCCATAGTAACATGACATTATATATAATTGGGCTTGAAAAAGTTTCAGAGGGTATGTAAGGGCCATGGCATTGAACTGACAGCGGGCAGTGTTCAGTACCTGATGTGGAAAAAAAACAACACATTTTCAATATAACCCTATCCCATACCAACTGAGAAGTGACATTCAGATAAGATGTGCAAATGTCCTCTTTTTGTTAAACTGACCCCATCCATCCATGTTCACTTTGATGAATTCAGTAATCAGTGGCTCATTGGGTTAAACATGGTGAAGTGCCCGCAGCAGTTTTGGAAAGTTTTACCCCAAAGCTTTTCGGCTGAGACTGCCTACCTACTCACTCGCACGCAAAGATGGCAATGTTTCCAAAATTTAGGAATGATTAGGCCTATGCTTTCGGCGGCCGACAGCAAGGGGTATATCCCTGAAATTCCCTGATCCTCAAAGCCCCCTTTATTAGATTCCCCTTTACTAGACCTTAAATATGAGGCAAATTTGAGGTCTGTGTAAGGAATTGTTCCAGAGATATGGTTAAAAAAACTGATTTATTTCAATATACAGCGCCACCTGGTGGCAAACCTAGGATCGCATACCTGCTCAAAATCTAATCAGTTCATCCTTTCTACCATATCTACCGATATGGTAAAAATGAGAAGCCAATGTAAAGTATTTTGTGAGTTATTGCGCTAACGGCTAAATCTGCGGACGCAGCGACGGCGGTGGGTGGGCTGAAACCATGATATCCCCGAAAATCGTACTTCAGGGATATAATTATGGTCCTGCCTTCGGGTTATGTAGATTACCAGGGTACGCCTTAGACTATATTACGTCCTTAGGAGGTATCCCGGCATACTGTGGTATCAACTGAACTGAACCCCGTTTCTAGGGTTAAGGGTCTTGTTAAACATCCCAACTGTAAAGTTTTTCCCTATATTATCCCCGCATATGCAAGCCTGTGGGTAGGAACCAGCAAATCTACTTGTCAGTCAACCAACTGGCCATTAGGCCATCCTATCGCTAGACAGTGAAGTAAGAAAATGGAAAATGAGAAAAAGCAGAAGTGTATACAGAGCTCTCCTGGAGTATGGTGAACTCTTCTGCTCTCTACCTGGTGTGCCCGGTGTAACAGGGGGCGTCTGAGCTCTTTGGGACTCGCCGAGGATGACACAGATCTCGGCTGGTGAGCTGCTCTCAGGCGCCTGCCCATTGTTGGCGCTCGGCTCGCTCTTCACCCCGGTGAGGGAGGGGGACGAACCTGGCTGCGCATCGGTCAAATCCTTTGACTCCGCCTCTGCAAAGGGAACTTCCTGAGCGCTCATACCCCTGCTGCTGGTGAAAAAAAAAGATAAAGGGAAACAAAGCCAAAAGAGAAAGGTGGTGATAAAGGAGAATGGACAATTACATGACAGGGAAGTGAGGTTCAAAGACAAAAAGAAGAGGCAAAGGTGTAGATGGTAAGATGAGAAAGAGAAGGGAAAGCATGATAATTGTGACAAACTGCGCAAAGCAATGCTTTTGTCATTTATGACACACTGAGGTGTTCTTTTGAATTTCTTCTCTGCTACATGCAAAACAGTCGGGCTCCACCTTACACTCAACTCAATACAAAACAAGTCAAAACCAAAGTGCCTTTATGAGTTTCACAATGACAGTCGCCATTTTTCCAGCACCCAAGCCTTTTAAGTCACAGAAAAAAGCAAGTTATATTGGTCTTCAAATCAGGTGTGGTCCAGCATATAGTTGGCACATTGCCACTTTAACGCAGCCAAAGACGTTTGTTCAGAGGACAACAAAAGCCTCATGGAACATCAGTGTCACTTCCATTTTAAGGCCATAATAATGTCAAAATCTGATCCTACATAGGCGGGTACACAAAGCACCCTCCTGTCAATAGCACATGCGTTGTACTCAAGAAAGTAAAGTTTATTTGTATAGCACCTTTCACAGACAGGGTCACAAAGTGCTTCACAATCATTTACATAGAAAAAAGAATAAATACAACGAGAAAAGCACTCTGACAAAGCAGACCTCTGCCAGGTGGCAGCAAAACCTAAAAGCACGGAGATTGGAACTTCGGTCCACTGTAAATACTTGAAATCTTGAACTTTGGCATATACCTCAGCTGTACTTTGGCCTAGATAGGCCAAAATCTAATCACCTGTTCCTTGTCCTAATACCCACCTTGTCTAAAAATTTCATCAAAATCCATTCATAACTTTTTGAGTTATTTTGCAAACAGAAACAGACAAATGCCAGCGATCACATAACCTCTTGCCAACTTTGTTTGGTGGAGGTAATAAAATACAATAAAAATAGGGATAGAATAAGAACACAGAAAAATTCAAATGCCAGTAATACAAGTTAAGTAAAGTTCATGAGTAGAATGAAAGGTCAGCGCCCAGCCTAATCCTTTTCTCCACAACAGCGAATGAGGCAAAAAAACTCCCAGAGTCTCGTTTCAAGTAAAATAGGGTTAATAACAACGCCACTTCATATACACATTTTCAATATGAAACAAATCACATATGCCAAACCCACACACAGGGATGCCACAAAACTAAATACTGGCGAAGATTCTTGATACTGGTTTCTATAACAAAGCATGAAATAAAATTCTATAAGACTCAGCACTTTATGGAAGTTTTTTGACAACTTCGAAAATGCTGCCGGTGGACACCAGGGTCCAAGGCTGTGAACTGTGAACACATCAGAAAACATAGCTAGTTGCATCAGGGCTTCCGCCAAGCAGTGCAATTGCGGCATTCCCGCTGCCTTAGCGCCCGCAAGAAGAAGAAAAAAAAAAAAAAGTCGTCAAAGCGGGCCATTCCCGCACGTTTTCAATTAAATTAGGCTGCTTGCACACTGGACGCAAAACAAATTTTTCGCACGGCTGATTAAGTTTAAAGTCCATGAAATCTGTCGTGCGAAAAATTTGTTTCGCGTCTGTCCAGCGTGCCAGCGGCTTTGAAGTACCTATACAACTACTGCTTTACTCGCACGCTCATTCACACCCACAAAATCTGAACAGATTGGACATTCAGAGAGTAACTAGCCAATCACTGGGTACGTTTTCTGCCTTGCCGCTGGCCGCAGATGATCTTGAATCTTCCCTTTCGTTGCGCAGCACTGCAATCAGGGTAGTGGCTATACATATTCATGGCCAAAGTCGCCCCTAATTTCAGACATGGTAATCACTAGCCAGCCCAGCGCTGTACATATTTTCGCCTTGGGGACAAGGTTTGCGCCTTCTGCACCAGTCGTCTTTTCATTAAAATGTTTATTCACCGGACTCGCTTCAAATCAAGTGAATAATTTTTATAATGGGGGAGATGGGTTGTACGTTAATAATTTTTTTTTTTTTTTTAATGCTTTCAATGCCAGTCTTTAATTTAAGGGCGTACGATAACCTTTTCCAAAGTGTCGCCTTCTGTTCTTTCAGTTTTGGTTTTCTCATAAAAGTTCCATGTGTATATACGAAGCGACCACTGATCTATATAGAATAACTGGATTGCTGACAAAAAAGAGAACTGTGTTGGGAGGTTGAAGCAAGCGGAAGTTGTCGAGCGGCCATTTTACTATGCCCGGTAGTAAGCAACCATTATATAGTATTCTATGGCAGAGAAGTGCCAATGTGCAGCCTTGCAATGCGGAGCGACATTTTTTGGGGGGTGTGGCGAGACAATGCACTAGCTGTAGTGAAGACAGATACACATAAATTAATTTCAACTAATATATTGCTTATTTTTAGCCACTGGCGATCTATCTTAACGGCAGATAATGTGTCAATGTTAGCCCAGCTAACAGTTATTATTGGAACAATTCAAATTAATGTTCGCTAACGTGATCCATCAGGTTAGCCTAAAGCTACCAAAGTGAAGTTAACCAGATCAATGTCACGCGGCATAAATTAGATAATCCAGTAAAACCGCTGTGTAACGCTGTCTATAGTGTTAGACCAGACTAACTAGACAACAAAACCAGGTGTTGACTGGTCTAATCATTATGGCAAATTTATGCCAGCACTAAAAAAGGCTAATGTTCTTCTGACACTCAATTACCGATCACGGACAAATTTAATTCTGCTACTTTCGCTTCGTAGGAAAATTAGCCTAGCTTCATGGCAGCTACTGAATGAAGACAGCGCAAGAGAAAACTCAATACATCCGTTGGGAGTTACATATGCTTTATGCGCGATTTAATCTCACACCCAGTGTTTCTAAAATCAAGACAACCGTTGACAAGATGCAAGCTTACGGCTACTTTATTTTTTTCATGAAGTTTTTAAATCCCCCCCAAACATCATAATAATAATAAGTGCAGGATTGACGTCTTGTCTCAATGACTTTGGACTTCAATTTCGTTGTACCACTGCCCACTCAGGTGAGATGTAGAAAAATCCGTATTTCTGTATAGATTTTCTATGGAGCGCACTCATTGGTCGCACTGTCAAATGCTGATATTGTCCACTGAAAATTTTAAAAGGCGCGTACAACTGCTGCCTACTGTAGTTAAATCTGCAGTCCTTGAGGCATTTTTCGCACAGTCAGGTTGATCTGAGGAGGAAACAAAATACCGCCTCTTCCGTGCCTGTGAAAAGATATCTTCTCAATTAATTATGTCACTGGCTGCAACATGTTCAATGTGATCAATGTTCTGAGAGATTATAGTTGGGCATACCAATATGGCAACACGGTTGCTTCAAAATTATGACGTCATCAGCTATCCAGTTCTTAGATCAGTGGTAGCGAGAATAGCGAGCGGGAGCGAGAATCGTGCTGCTTGGCGAAAGCACTGCCATTTTTTGTGCCTTCGCAGGTTTGTTTGTAGTCCTGTTCTAAAGCATACCGTTCTGTCGTGTAATATCCATTACCTGATTATAGTCAATGGCAGTTGTAACATGTATTTATTTTTCAAATTTTACACAGTCACTCAGTCAGTAAGTGCAGTAATTACTTTTTTTGAATAAATGTTTTATTTTTGTGAGAACTTTTGTCTAGTTACAGTTCATCTCAATATCATAAATGAATAGTTGTTGCAGTCTCTTATGGTTGTGACAGCTAGCAGTTATATACCCCCTTGACTTGAAAATCCCCCCCAAAAAAGTTGGAAAGGGGGAAATCCCCCTCTGAAAAATATTTTGGCCCTGCGTATACTAAATTTTACTCGATGGCTACGATAACAAGCCATCAGCAGGGACATATCACCATTTTAGGGACATACCATTTGTTTTTTTGCCAGAGCTTGCCTCGGTTCCTTGAACCACTTTGGCATACGTGCCTATACATGTCATATCCAGGTCGTACACACGGTTCATAAACGTGATGTGACCATGCTGCAAAGCAGTACTGAATCCTGATCAACTGCAGGAAAGCCTTTTTCCAAGTGCATGCCGATAAGACATAAAATATAAATAAAACACAATATCAAAATTTGTGACCATAGGTTATTTGTCTTCAAAAATTCCACACCAATTCCAAAAACTCTGGGATGCTGTGTAAAATGTAAATGAAAACAGAATGCAATGATTTTCAAATCTTGTAAACACACATTTTAATCACTATACAACATAGACAACATATCAGATGCAGTGTTTCCCCTAGAATTTGTAGCAGTGGTGCCATCTGTCGGAAACCTAGCAACAGTGGGGGTCCGGGGGAATTCTCCCCCAAAGGAAAATTTTGAAAAATTGCACTTGGGGACTTCTGGTGAGTATTCTGGGCAAATTACAATTTACCAAACAATCAAGAGATTCAAGTTATCTGCTGACACTAGATACTGATTATAAAGCATGACCATAGTTGAACTTGAACTTGTCACACAGTACCATTTTTGTATTGATTTTAAACTTTTGTTTGTAATGAAAGATACTAGCAAAATGGGGTGGCTTAACACAGAAATTTACTGAAGCCAATTTGACGTTGCCTGTCCTAATTTCCTTTACTAACTTTAGCTCCTCCGTGGTCACCGTTCGCCTTTCTCTTTCACCAGTTTGGATCGGATTAGTGTTTATTAACCTACTATCAGGATATGACCTGCGATCTTTTTATTTGGAACGTTCATCAACAAGGTAGCTGGTGGAATACCAATATCGTTAATGTTGTAGGCCTAATCTACATTTTAACCTTACATTCAAGAACAGCTTACCCTATAAACAAAAGAGTAGGCCTAGTAACAGCTAGACAGACAGTATTAATTCTAACGTCAACTCATTCACTGACATTCACAACTGAGGTGGTCAGAGTGCGCCACAGCGAGCCAACTAGACAGATTCCCGATTGTCTGCTAGCTAGTGAACCGCATCAATAAACAAAGAATTACACTTTGTTTATGATCAGGCTTAACGTTACAATAGATAGGAAGGCTGCTACCATCAGTAATTTCCAAACTAGCCTGTCAGTCACTTTGTTACGAGTTGAAGAGATTTAGCGAGGCCTGTAGGGAATGTCGCTCCCATAAAATTAAATAAATCGTTCCCTCATACCGCCAACCTCTCTGCATCACATCAAATGCTGACCTTCGTTTTTATAAAACATAATAATTATATACACACGCAGTAAAACTCGCATAAAACGGACTCAATTGGACCAGCTGATTCTGTCCGTTACAAGCGGAATCCGCTATATGCGTAAAACGGACAAAATCCGTTGTACGTATAAAACAGATTATATCTGCTACATGCGCATAACAGATTATATCGGTTGTATATGTGTGTGAATTGAATTTATACATTTGCTTTGTGTATAAAGGTCAGAACAACTTCATTCTAAGTGCACATACCTACTTGTTTACATTTAGTCTGTCTTTGCCCTGATGCAATGGATAAAAGGATGATGGGCTACTGCATGTTGCTCCAACTGGGATCAGTGATGAAGACAAAAAAAAAAAAAAAAAACTAATGTTTAAAAGGAAACCGCGCCATTTTCAGTTTCCGCAAACACACAGTTATAAACTTGCACATTTTTGTCAGTTATTTTAACTGTAATTTTACAATTAATTTACAACAGAGTTCCGTCCATATTAAGAGTAAACCACAGAAAATTGCGCGCAGGACTCCACTTACAGTTAAAATAGCAAGGAGACAATTTGTTAATTTAACTGTTAAATTGAGTCAGTTTATAACAGTGTAGGAATTCTGTGTACCCTGTGCTAAAGGAGGTAACTTAGGAAGCACTTTTCCTTGATATTTAAAGAATTAAAATGCACTTATGGCAGCCACGTAATTATTTCTGGATCATTTTTTAGGAGTTAGGACCTTACCCAGGCAAAAAAGACAATTCGGACTTGGCCCTGGTCTTGGACCAAAGACAAGGGAGTATCTTTGCCTAAAGCACTGCATTAGCAAGAATATGACAGCTTACACAAGCTAGCGGGACGACTATAACATTACTTGTAACATTAGCTAGCTAGCTGCTTGTTATCTTGGCAAGCTAGTTACTTATAGTTATAGGTAGTTATGCATTTTCAGTTCAACGTTAGCTCGCTTTATTTGGGGAGCTGTCAGGCCATCAATCTTTACAATCAACAGGCAGTAGAGACTAGTGTCATGCAGATGATGTTGAAGGAAAACAAAACTGAGTCCAAGCCGGAGGACCAAGTGTTCCTCTCACAGCTGTAAATCTATCCTCAAGGAATGGACACATTCTCCAGTGTCTGATGCCATTGGGTCCATTGAAAGCCAATTCAGGTGAAATGCAAAAAAAACAGGCAGGTCTGCATAAACCACGAAGCATTAATTCTCCATCAATGCCCCCACGCCGACTGACCACCGATTGTCCGAGCCCTCGTATTTATTAGCCTTTTGGCACGTTCCTTTAGGTGGGATTAAACGTGACTCTTTCTACCCTATCCAACTTCATTAATTCTGATTGGTACATTGTAATAAAGCAACCCTCCACCCTTAGTAGCAGGTTTGCCATTAGATCATTGTAAATTCATATACATAATCACGTAAATTCATTTTAGGCCTCCAGGGACACTTTAATACCACATATGAGCCTCCCAAACCTAGGGTTCGCCTGAAGTTCAGCAAGTTATCTGGGTCCATGGATGGTTCCAGGACACTAAAGTATGCATGCCCAAATAATGACAAAGCCTATTAAAAGGTTGTATCAGCGATTCTGAGCCAAAACAAAATTTGTCACGAACAGGAGATATTTTCTTACGAACTGTTAGCAGCTCGTCTCATGAATAAGCGGTGAAAAAAAAATCCAGTCTCTGTAGTCCACCTACAGCCAGGTACACACTGAGAAAGCAACACAAACCCGAGGTGACCTACCTGCCTCCCAAAACATCAACAAGTGTTCCAACGAATCGGAGGGCAGGGTGAGTCTTCAGCGCCAGTTCCGGGCTCATGCACGGCAAGTGGGTGGGACTGAGCAACGAAACAAACTAGCAGTGGCACTCGTGAAGCATAGTGGAAGATGAACCGAAAAAGAGACGCTCAAACGAGTGCATGTCGAGGAAAAAGGAACGCGATCGCAGCTATGCGAAGTCGCGAAAAAACATAGGGAAAGCATACCAATGTTTGAGAGAATTCCGGGAGTTGAATGGTTTTAATTCTGAAGCCCAGGTCGCCTTGTTTCTACTGGACAGGTGAGTAGAGCTGGTGCCAACTCGATTGGATGTGAATTGTACATTGTCATCATGAGCAAAAGTGAGGAAAGCCTGTGTATTTTTGTAAGGCTATCTTGCATAGATCTTGCTGGTCAGAATGAATCAAACAGTTGAGAGATTGATATTTCTTCTTTGGACTGAGTTAGCAACCTTTGCTAACTCTCAGTTGGCAAGCTAGTGAGTTTTGCCAATTCTTTCCAATCAAACTAGAGTTTGTGTTCAGGTAATAATATTTTTTCTCTCGTTAGTACTCAGATGAAATTTGTCGATGAATGTATAACCGCGTGACAAGTTTAGCAAGAAGTGGTGACGTTGTTAATACTCATTTTGTAATGCCACCCTAGGATACACATTTTACGTGTATTTTAGGATACAAACTTTTGCGAAAAGTTTGTTGTGTGTCTGGTGTGAAAGCAGCTTTACTCAGACTTTTCACTCTAAGAAAAGCGCGTTCATGTTCCAAGCTCCTGAGGGGGAGGAGCGAGCAGCTCTGTTGTGTTTTGAGTGTTTCAACTGTCAACAATGGTGACGTCATATCGCTGATACAGCCTTTAATTGACTACTGATATGGTCATTCCGGAAGATTAGCTAAACTAGGCGGCCTTGAGCGGCTTGCAGGAGCTACTTTATCAGATTTTTTGACAGATTTATGAGTTTTTGCCTGTTTTCAGCTCCACGATCTTGCAACAGTTTAAGAGGCCTGACTCAGTTCTTTCTGTTGAACTGTGATAATGGTAATAACTTGATTTTATAGTATTTAAAGGTGACCTAATATGCTATTTTTCCAAGTTTATATTTTGATCTTTGACTCCCCTTGAGTACTCCTGATCGCGCAAAGTAAAAAAAGGGTCCTTATTTCGCTCATACTGCCATCCTCAAAAAACCCCATTGGTAGTCCACAGTAGTCTCTGCCTGAAACGCCCCATTGGGGTGGCTCTTCTGCTATGGCCCCCACTCCCCGTGTGCCTATTTTCTTCTGACTGGCCAGCTCTGTGGAGGGCGGATCTAGGCGGGAAAAGGCAGCAGAACGCAGTTTTCCTGGTCCGGCTTCAGAGTGAAACCGACGCGTTTCCCACAGGAATCGACGGGCATATTCTGCAATCTAACACAGTACATGTGTATGATTTAATGACATTAACTTGTTATAATAAATGCAACGGCAAAAGTAGAGGACGCAGTGCGAAAGTCTGGCAGCACAAGCACGAAGCTGCTGTCAGCTAGTTTGCTACCGCAACAGTTGTTGAGTACAGCGGTTTTTCTACTCCGTAGCTAGGATGCAGGCAAAGCTAGTCTCCACCCCATATAGACGCATTTGTAGAACGGGTTTACAAGCCCAAGTGTAGACCAGAGACCGTAGAAATCCGGTGGGTCTGAGCTGAGGGAAACATGGACGGTGAGGAGCAGCTAAGCAGTGGACCAACAGCTTATGGACTGCTTTGGTGTGTATTAGGACCTGCTGGCTCGTGTGCATAGCTGTGGCGTGTTGTCAGCATGGAGAGACGAACAGTTTCCACGCTGGCATGTGACGGAGGGGCGAAAGCTCAAAGCTAAATGGCCTTTTCGGAAATTGCCCATGGTAATGGTTTACTTACTGCTTCCGAATGACCGGCTTTTCATCGTGGAAAATGGGCGCATTATGGATAGCGTGCCAGAGCTAGGCAGAGCTCCGGTTATGTCATTAACATAATACAGGTTTTTACAGACCGCAAGTTCCGTCTGCGTGAACCCTTGCTTATGTAGAGCTAGCGAATCGATCACTTTTATAGGAAAGAATTTAATATTCAATCGATAGCAATGCAGAGAAATCGTTTGTTATACCGGACATGTTATAGCCTGTGCGCTTCCCTATTGCTTTCACCGGTAATATAAGAGGGCATGCCCAGACATTGTAGATGTATCAGGCTGAACCCGGTCATGGATAAGTAAAGCGATCGTTTCATAAGCACCCAAAAACGCACCCCAAGCTCTGCAAAATCCACGTCTGGTCTAACTGCAGCCCAACTCAGCAGACACATACAGCATCTCTCCGTTTAGCTTCAACAGTAGTGGCTACAATCATGCAACGCTATGATGAAAGGGTCACATTGATGCTTACCGAAGTAACGCAAGCATACCAATCACAATTGCTGCATACAAGTTATCCAGGAGCATTTTTAATTAGCAGAGCACGCAAACTAACATACAGTAGCTGATAAGCGGTAATGACTTTGAATGTAATATGTAGCGCGAAAAATTCATTTCGGGTCCAGTGTGAAAGCTACTGAACGCGCCTATGACGCCTGTATTAGCGTCTTTGCATTGACTTTGAATGTAGCTAATTTATTACACGAAAAATTCTTTTCGCGTCCGGTGTGAAAGCGGCTTTACGTGCCCACAACGTGTATTTGCGTCTTTAACTTTGAATGTAGCTAATCCGTCCTGCGAAAAATTTGCTTTGTGTCTGATGTGAAAGCAGCTTTATGGATAGTACGCAACAGCTAAAGAGAGCTCGGTTATGTTATGAACATAATACAGGTTTTGCAGACCGTAAGTTCCGTTAGCGCGGACGAGTTGCTTATGTGGAGCTAGCAAATTGATCACCTCTACAGGAAAGAATTACCTATTTAATCTTCGCCTTTTTCAGCTTTTCATTAGCCACAACAATTTCAAAAGGGGGATGAAATTACGTCAAAGTAGAGCAGAGAAATCATTTGTAAACCGGTAGAGCTTCTGTGTTTCGCATTGTTTTCACGGTAGCACCAGAGAGCTTGCTCAGACATTTGTGAAGTATCCGGCTGATCCCGGTCATGGATAAGTGAAGCAATCAGTAACTGTAGTGGCTACAATTGGGCAACGTTATGATGAAACTGCCACATTGATGCTTACCAAAGTAACACCAGCATACCGATCAGAATTACTGTATATAAGTTAACCAGGAGCTTTTTAATTAGCACGACACGCAAACTAACATGCAGTAGCTGGTAACTGTTTGCTGCCAGCAAACAAAAAAGCTACCACTGATTTTTGGTGGCATCGTCTTTTGGAAGAGAAATATCTGTTTTTCTTCATGTCCAAAAGTAAACGGACAATTAGCTTTGGGAGAGATACTGAGATATTTTTCTTTTTCCAAAAGTATAGACGCTACTAAGGCATAGTACGATCAGCCATTGTTAGTGCCTGCTTGAATAGTTTCCGGTGTGGGCAGGTCCAGCGCAGTGGTTGGCTCTGGCTAGGTCTGTACTAATTGGACGGCACAACCTGACATCAGGTTTTGCTCAGATCTTGTGAAGATCTCGGGAGGAGCTGTTCGGAGAGGAAATCACACTCACAAAATCACATTCTTGGATTACAGCAAAGTCCCTGTACCTTATGTTCAGAAACTTTTCAGAGGTTGAGCATGGACAACCAACATAATAACATTACTAATATGTATTAAAAGAAGGATCAGCATATTAGGTCCCCATTAAAAATATTTTTCCCACCACAAAGAGCAGATTAGCTACACAAAGTTTTCCCACGCTAGAAATTTCAGAATGCAAGTTGGCTAGATGGCAAGCTGGCCAAGTTAGTTAGCTAATAACTAAGGTTATCTCGCTTAAGCAGGCGACATCCTAACTGTAACTTAAAGTAAGTTAGCTGGCTAGCTAGTTTGAGAATTTTAACGATAAAACATACGGCAGACGTGGGCTATTTTCATGCCAGTCACAGAGTGGCACTTTCCCCCCCAAGGCAGCAGTCCCTACATCATAAAGTCCGAAAGAATAGCACATTAGAGTAAGTTTACAATAGCATGAAAATAGCCATTACCTTTAATTACTGTAATTGCGGGATTATACAGTATACTACGGCATCACTGGAGGTGACTAACTATAGTCAAAGCTCAACGGTGATGATGCATGTAGCCTCAGATTATCATTCACCTCTGATCATCTGTAAAACCCAATCCGGGCGATTCGGTGGATGCCCTCAATAAGACTGCTGGAAATATTTCCTAACAGCAGAGCATAAATTAAATGCATAGGCTGGCAGGAGGCTAAAACTGGTCTTAGTCTCATCTTATTATTCACAATTCCCGGTTCGCCTCAATTTTTTTTTTTCTACTCTGAGCCACATTTCAGCTAATCAGATTGTCTTATAATTCCAATTACGTACAATCTGATTGAAGTGTGTACAATCCTAACATGGTTATGAAAAATTATCTGGCTACCTGGCCAATACAGAACAATTCTGAGAGGCTTAATTTATCCTGGACATCAAGTGACACACTGCACATGTTATAACAACAAAAACAAACACGCGCTCTGAATAAATAATGCTGGGCCCCTTACATGCAACATGCAAGGAAACATAAGAACCCAATTTTTTCCAAGTTTACCTGTTACTTCTCAATTTTGCATGAGTGGCCCTGCCCTTTTTTGCCAGGCCATAAAGGATTTTTGGGTGCAAGCAGGCCAAAGGAAAAAAATATCTAAATTTTAGTTTTATGTACTGCATGTCCAATTTTAAAAGTATAATAATGCATTGGGGTAAATTGTTTTGCGGTTTAACTACTCAGGTTAAGTACCACTAATGTGCTGGAGCTGGATTTCATACCCCGATTTCTGTGTTTTCAACCTTCAATGCACTTTGTTTTTATGTAGTTGTAAATTTCAATTTGATCTTATCCTGCGATTACTTTTATTTCACTGAGTGCAATAATTTGCCAAATGTGTCTTGATTTATTCATGGGGAAAATCTTTTATCATTCTTCTCTTGTCATCTCCTTAAGTACAATATATACAGTGTAGAAATTGAGTTCACGTAAACCTAATTTTAGGACAACGTTTTATGCCAAAAAAAAAAGCTGACCGTCAGATCAGAGGAGTGGTTTTCAGGTTGTACCACCAGGCTTGAAAAAAAATTTGTGGGGAAACTGTGCTCAGTAAAAATGGAAGCCTGATATTGCGGTATGGAAATGCAAATGCTTACAACAGTATACAGTAATAGAAATCTCTGCTCAAATTAATGCAAAAAAAATCAGATATAAATTGTAAAAATCATTGTCGTTGTCCGCAAAACTTCTCTGATAAGGCAGGGAGTACAGACAATTCTGTGTGAAAAGCGAGGCTTGTACTCCACCACCATACACCCTGAACCAAATTACATTTTCTTGCCTTTGGAAAATGTATCTGCCAGCTTCGACTCTAACATTTTAAAAAGTAATAACAGAAATAAAAAATCTTTTTTCATTATTGCTTTCGCATTAACTGAAATGGTTTGAAAACAGAAAAGCCACGACATGAAAAATTCCATCCCGGCTGGCTTGAAAACTCCATAAAAGCTTTTCAATTTATATGTTAATGCTCTGAATTAAAATTTAATAACTGCGGATATTGAAAAGCAGACTTGAATTATACAAAAATAAATCCTGTAAGAACTGCCTAAAATTAGAAATTCAGGGCACCATCCTGCCGGCAACTAAACCCAGTTGTATGCTTTGAGATTAAATTTTTGATGAAAATCGAAGCAGGGCAGCAGACTTGGGGGAGGGCAGTAAATCTCCAGCATTGTGATTTATGGTTTCATTACACTGAGCTGGGGGAGGGGTGCTCCCCCCCATCCAAAATCCACTCATAAATCAGATTCTCCCTGCAAATTGCAAATTTGTATTTTTCAAAACCAAAACCTAACACCTTTCTTTCTGAAAGGGTGGGGCAGAGAGGGAGAGGTTGGAAATTGGTGTCGACTGAGAGCAATTTTCCCTCGAAGCTCAAGCAAGTCACTTTCTTCATATATTATTCATCACACCAGTTATAGTCCCCAGCATGCAAAGGGGAAGCGGACAATTTTTCAGATGCCAAAGCCACTTTCCCTACATTGCAAAACTCAAATATCTCCCACCAGCAGCCTGATATTATTTTCACGGACAATTTGAATTCTGAATAAATGCTATTGCTGTGCAGACCTAATGAGCTCAATAGACTTCTTGAGCAGGTGTCATTTTTTGCTCTCCAACTCAAGCCAAAATGAACAATTAGGCAGCATGGTTTCAAGTTCCCTTGAATGTTGAAGCGGGCAATAAAAAGAACAAAATAATCCAAGCTCGGTATGGAAGGACCGTGGTACTGAAAAGTTGTTTTCTTTTATATCCGCAGCTCAAGTAAGTGGGACATGGGCTATTTTGCTCTGAGGGTTTTGTTCCATTTGGACCCTGAAAAATTTCCAAAATAATTAATTATCTCCAACATAGAAAAGTTTCGAGATCTCATAAGGCACCACAGCAAATGCCGAAGCAAAATATAAATAAAATTACTCAACAAATGGTGACCTGCAGTTCAACTGCAAGAAACCACTATGGAAGCAAAGACGATCAATATGAAGTAATTTTAATCGTAATATTTTAGTTAATCAACAACAGTTTGTTGCCAACATAGTCACTAATTTCCAAAATACAGTGACAGGAGGAGACTCATCAATATTAATGAAAGAAGCCTTCTGATGGGGCAATAAACATTCCTGACATTAGCATAATAGCCAACATCAGCTGATTACCTCTTATGGCAGCAAGCCCCTCTTCAATTTTAACATCAGATAAATAACTAGATATTAAGATTCACGAAGCCTGGGGGGCGGCTTAGGCCGAATTAAAAAAATAAAATTAAATATCCTGTGTTTCAAGTCACAACAAGGGAAAAAAAGGAGGGGGGTTCAATTTCCTGTAACATTACACAATTTCAACAAACAATAAGCTCGAAAATCATGATTGTGGAATCTGTATCTTAGAATGTAAAGCAATAAAAATATAGAAAATAATACGAACGGTGATAAAAATTGACAAATGAGCATTTTGTCAAAGGGCTGATGCAGGCTTCTGAAATTAAAAAAAAAGCTGATTTAAAGGTATGGTCAGTAACTTTGTTTTTTGGAGTTCGAAAACAAAACTTTACAATTAGGCCCCTCCTCCTGGACGCATCGCCACCTGAAGCGCACGCCCGCTGCCTCCCCAGCCCAGCAACACTTGCAACATCCCATTCGTTTCATGCCAGATGCCGGAGCACAAAGCAACACTTCAGCACAGAGACAATCAATTGGTACACAGACACAGCATTAAAACATCAGGTTAATTTTGAATAAATCACTCCTCGTTGCTGCCATTTCATACTGCAGGCTAGTACAGCAACCAAACTAAGAAAATTTGTAAACTTTAGACAGAGCACTTTCCAAACAAAAAAAAAAAACAAAACACAAATGAAACCAACACAAACACGAAACTAGGCTTATGCCGTCAAAGGCGACGGCTGGGGTATATCCACGAACGCCCCCAATCCTCCAATTCCCCAATCCTTGAATAGACCTTGAATAGACTTTCGGTTGAACTGAATTTCAGGTCAATCGGACACATGGTTCTGAAGATATGGCCAAAATGGTAATTTTCCATCACAAAGCGCCACCTGGTGGCAAAATATTGAACCATACAGGTATGGTGTCATCATCTGACACGTTGTGAGGTCATGACCTTGCAGTTGCACATAGTTTCATGTCAATTGGAGAAATAGTTCCAAAGATATGGCAAAAATGGTGAATTTTATGTGACAAAACTCCATCTTGTGTCAAAATTTTGAACCAAACACATATAATGTCCTCATTTGCACTTGATTTGAGGTCAACCGAACAAATATTTCCAGAGATATGATAAAAACAGTGATTTTTTCAGTTTTTGGCCCCTGGTGGCCAATCTAGAAATTGTAAATTGTCCAAAATTGAATCAGTTCTTCCTCTTTATGATAAGTACTTATATGCAAAACTTGGAAATTCTGATTGAAATATTACAGAAGTTATCGTGTTAAGACGTAAATCAGTTTTTGGCCCCGGGTGGCCAATCTAGAAATCTTAAATTGTCCAAAATCGAATCAGTTCTTCCTCTTTATGATACTTACTTATATGCAAAACTTGAAATTTCTAATTGAAATAATTCTGAAGTTATCACGTTAACACGTAGGGCAGCGCGGCGGCAGTCGGACCAAAAACATAATATCCAATAATTAAGAACAATTATCATAAATAGACTACATATCCATGGTAGGAGTGCAAAAATCTCAAAAAAGAAACATATCAAAGCAAGTCAATCGTTCCTTAAAACCTTTGGTAGGGAACAAAGCCTCTTGCCTGTTTGTTGTTGCATTTAATACAGCATGTACCGTGTTATAATGGGCGATCTTGCGATTCTGCAATTACTGCGTGATCTCGTCAGGCTCACCGATTGGTCTCGGTTCTCTAGCCATCCACCGACATGCCGCTATTGGGTGGGGAAAACACACCCACTACCCACCCATTTTCGTCCCGAGCACACCATAACACTGAAATACAGGCAGAGGGCTGAGTCTCTGCATGCACAGTCACCACAACACATACGTAAGAGCCCATACGTGATGATTAAGTGAATTATTTTAGTATAGATCTTTTTTTTTTTTTTTTGATGGAAAAAGTTACTGACTACACCTTTAACATACTGTGCATCATCTAACTTTATACCGACAAATTATGCAACATAAAATGCCAAACATGACATACAGATCCATCCATCTGGGTCCACAGCTCACAATAAATCTCACAGTGAAGCAAAAGCTGTGGCAAGGATATTCCCCAGAAGATTAGTTCGAGAAAAACAAATTTAAAGGGGACATATTATGCCGTTCCCCCCTCCTAAGTAATAATATTGTTAGATATCCAAAAGGGAGGTTTTTAAACTTTTTGGCAAAAAAAATTGAAATTCCATGATTTCAAGACAACTGGATTCCTGCCATTCCAAACTCTCTGAAAGACAAGCCGTTTTGAGTGGGTGTTCCCTCTGTGGAATGAGTCATGTACCAAAAGGCCAGCGAACAGAGCCAGTGTGTTAGGAGAGCAACAACGTCATAATCCTACAACTACTGGCAAGTCTCTGACTGAATAAGTGGCTAGGTAGCCAGCTAGGTATTAAACTACACAATGAGTGGCGTCAATGGACAGGTGGCGCCTGTAGGCCAAGCAAGGATGGACATTACATTCAAGAAATGCGACATGCAGTCACCATAAAAGTTAAACTACACCAGGAATTCAGCTGCTAACATCACGAGTTATCTGCTGATAGCATCTGTATGGTAGCAACTGTTAGCTAACATTCCTTTAACTCCTCAACTCCATTTAACAGACTGAATTCCATTAAAAATGGTCACCCATTCCATCTGCTCCCATCGACATGTCTCACGGTCAAGCTACGCAATGTGCAACAGTAAAATGCAGATAAGACAGCTGTATTCCAGGTTACAAGAAGTTTACAGAAATTTCACTGGGAAACAGAAGAGTTCATTAATAAATTAATAATGTTCATAAATATAATAAAAATGTATTTTTTTGCATTGTGAAATATATCATTTCAGAGTGAGGTTGCATTTCTCTTGATATTTCTCATCAGGAAAGAATAAAAAAGGCTTTTATCATTTAAAATCTGATTTAGTGCTCTCTAATGTTTGCTAATAATTTTTCAAATGTGTTACACAAATGCTAATCAATTGAAAAAATGAATAGCAAAAAGTGCTAATCTATCCCCCCCCCTCCTTCAATCTGATCACTGAATTATCAAGTAATTAGAGTTTCGTGTAACCGAGGGTGACTAAGGGTAGAGAGAGGGCTTACGGTTAGGCCAACACAGAAATTTAGAAAACACAATACAGGCAACAGCAGCAGGCTGGCTATACACTGTGTGGTGGAAACAGGCCTTCGAATGATGACTCTCACTGCAAGGGGTCATTTGACTTAAAAAAAAAAAAAAAAAAAAAATCACGCAATATGGCTTTTGGGTAACTTTATTCTGTGATGAAATGCATCCACTTTCCCAATTCATTCAGGGGCGGACTAGTTTAATGTTTTAATGCTTCATAACTGTTCCATTGATGTAATGTTCTTATTCAACACACACTGCTCAGTGTATTACTCTAAACAATTTGCTAACTGCACCCAAGTACTCTGTACTGTTAAGACATGCAAGTTCAGCTGATAATATGTCTACAGTGGCTGTCTGTATTGATCACCGCCAAGAGGCTGAATTTTTGCACAGTACTACAAATTATTTTCGCCCATATTCAAATGTTCCAAAAAAAGTGAATGCTGATCAGTTTTTGATATCGATCAAGTAAAATGTTCGAATTCACATTCTGAGCAAAGATGAGAGCCCTGCAGAACTCCTACGAGCCCAGTAATGGTCCAGTGAAATTGCAATGCAAATAAAGTAATTATGGACAGCCTGAAGAGTTGCATTCAGCCAACCAATTGCTTGGTATAGTGTAATTACTTAGATTAAATTTAATAAATGCACATCAGGATACTTTTTTTTGGTAAAGTAAAAGCAAATGGCGTACCTTGTTAATCAGCTTTTCAGAGTCTTGCGTTGCGATGATTTCTTTCCCCTTGCAGCACTCTCTGCCTCAACTTCCTGGAACAACCAATCCAGAAAATGACCTGAATTCATTTTGAAAGTTGCAACATAATATAGTAGAAACCGTCAAGGAAAACCAAGAACTGTTTGTGTGCAACTTTCTTTTAAAACTCGATTTAGCCCAATTAATTCTGAAAAGTAAACAAATGCAGAACACAAGTAAAACAATTATCTGCATGAAACCAGGAAAACCTGTACACCCTGACTGGTATCCTTACCAGCCATCAAGGCAAAAATGATCATTTCAGATGCCCCCATCATTCATTCTGATGCTCACACATTTAGCGCAAGTTGCCGTAAACAAAGACCAACTAATTTAGGTAAATATATCTCTCTTCTGGTTCATCACTTTGCATTATAATTTCAGTGATGGAAAATAAATGAGCCTGTGAGAGAGGCACGATGGCGAAACTTACGCAGGTTTGCACCAAATTGTCACAAAATGACCAAAAAAAAAAGCAAAACAGGAGCCCTTATATTCTAAAAACAAATACGGGTATGGCCGCCAAAATTTCAGAATGGACAAGTTGCATGCGAGAAATGTCAAAGCATCCTGCGCCATCATCAGGACAAGTTTTTCACTCCGGATCATTTTGCTTCAAAAATTCATTAGGCCATCAATCACAAATGTAAGAATTCCAAAAAAATGAACTGCCCATGGCAGAAACTGTACGGTTCAGATCATTTAGCCACCCCTCACATGCGACTGCGCAGTCTAAAACAGGACTGGGGGAGGGGGAAAATGGCCTCAAAAAATTTGACAGCTGGCAGGCTGCATGTTATGACACCATAATAGGCCACGTACACTTGATATTTGAAGATTGTTTGGAAGGGACATCAGTAAATAAATTTAAATTTGTGTGCTTTTATTCTGAAAGGATGGGGGTGGGGATTCCTTTGGAGAGACATGGTGGTTTTACTAAATTGGAGGGAGGGAGGGGGATTTCTCAAAATGGTATGAAGACGGAGTCTATTTTTACTTAAGCCATTCAAAGTGGCAATATCATGCTAGAGTAGCACATATAGCCTAAATCTCCAAGCCCTGACAGTCTATCAATCTTAAAGTAAAAAAAAAAATTTACATCAGATCGAGCGTTGTGTAAAACCCAACGGAAAACATGGTTATTATTATAATTCACCTTAAATAAGATGACAAACTCATTTCACAGAGGGCCTTTCCGCACAGCATCATATTCTGCAACATTTGTCAAATTTGTTTTAGCAGTTACATGATATTACATTTTTCTTCAGTCACACAGACACCTCTGCCAAAATGACACGAGCAGTTTGCCTACTAGTGATAACTGAGCTGATAGCCCTCTAGCACAGCGCTGTACAAAGATGTTTCTGGAGGTGTACCATCCACTAGTCCAGGATTTCATCCAAATCCAAACAAAGCGCCCCTTACTCAAGTTACAGGCACCATTGAGTTGCTCCGCCGTACAACTCAGGAAACAGATACCTACCTGAATTACCTTTATGCCATCAACAAGGGAGACTAAATGACTGAAATGGCAATTATGCTTCATTTCTACTTTAAGAAGTTCACTACCACAAGGACCAGTTTATGAGGGTCAAGTACAGGTCAGCTGAAGGTAAATAAAAAAAAAACCATCCAACAAGACGTGTGAACGAATCTTGGCACCTATCATTGAACTTTCTAAATTCGGCAAAGGAGCAAAACCATCAGATTCATTAGGTTTAGGAAATATTTAAAACACCTTACTGACAGATTGCATTTAACATTTCTTTTAGTTGCTTTTAGCCCATACATGTGCTTGCATCACCATGTCAGTTTTCCTGCATCTTTGTAGTCTTCAGTCTCAGACAGTTTAGCCTAACTCAAGTGAAAGGGCAATTTCACAGGCACATCATAGGCAATTGATCTCACAGGGTCAGAAATTTGTCATTTTTGTTCGGGTACTTGGAGAACTTATAAATTTATTGAATATAAATCTGAGAAATCTAAATATATAGTCATCCCTTCATTGGTAATAACAACAAATTTATTCAGATCAGATACATGAATGTTCCCAAGTTGAAATGTTTGGAAGGAAAGTTTTTTCACACGCCCGAAATGAGCTTAGTGGTACCTAAAAGTGAACATTCCTCAGATAGATCTAATGGTGTATTGTCTATATGAAATCTGATGTGGTTTTCTTCATTTCCTCTCTCTGGTCAGATATGACCAAATGTGTTGGGTGTGGACATATTAGATGGAAAAATTGAGGAAATAAAATGAGCAAAAACCCAAATCTACATTTGACCCACAAATGGAAGATACTTTTGGGGAATATCATCCAATATTTATTGTAGTACATTGTGTATATGACATCTATACAAGTAACAATAATGGTTATTCATTGAAATAAAAACTTTCAATGATATCAAAATATATATACAAAATTTGAATATTGTATACAAAGTTCTGGACATAGACCATTGAAAGTTTTCATGGTGCTTGCCCATGATGTGCTTTTCAATGTGTAAATCAATGCACCAATGTACACAAAATTTAAGATAAATCCTATCTTCATTTGTCCATTTTATGAATGGCCAAAATAACTGAAATTGCCCAGAACAAGATAGAAGTCAGTGCAAATAATGGTTTATTACCATGCCTCCCCCTGCCATCTTCATATTCCTTGAAAGTTGATCTTTGGATGGCTGATGGCTGATGGCTGACCATATGTAAGTCTAAGCTTTGACCCAATGACCTCCAAAATCTAATCAGCTACCATCTGTGGGGAGTTACCATATGTGAGACTTGGTCAAAATCGGTAGACTATTTCAGATGAAATTGCGCAAAAAAGAAGTGTGATGGAGGGACAAACAGACAGGGGTCATTGCGGGCTCAGTGGACCAGACTCTGCACCCCACCATCTCAGAAAAAACTGTAGAAAATCATGGGTGTTTTCCATAATTTCTAATGGTGAAATCCCAAATCTTAAGTTCCAACTCCAATTTTTCATGGAGTAATTGCCAATTTTCAGAGGGGGTGTCTAGTCACTCGCGAATGTAGCAATGACTTATAAGCTATTTTTAAGGGATACAAACACATTTTCCAGTGCTTCTAAATTCATGTCAATGGGTGCACATTGATAAATTTCAGGTAATTTTAGCAATCTGCTTTCAGATTTGGCATATCTCATTTGATTTTTTTGTAATAGGCTGTTGAAAATGACATTTACAGAACCAAAAATTTTTTTTTTTTTCGAAATTTAGTTGGTCTCCTTGACCAAAGTATGCATAATCAGGGGTTCATATAACAGCCTCATCCTCAGCAGCCAGAGCACTCCAGCCCCTTAAACCCACTCCAATCTCCTGCCTCTAGTTTAGGAGCAACTAGCGTCAGAAAATGCTTATGGTAAAAAAATATGCTAAAAAACCTCAAAAAATTCAGGGCATGATTTGGTCATGTGGACACACCAAAAAAAATCAGAGAAAATCTGTGGAGCAGCTTTTATATTGGGGCAATAAACAGCAGAAAATTCATCTTGAGTTTCCGACTCATCCTAGAAAAATTCTGTCATTTTTTAACCATGCTGTGTGGCTTATATCAGCCTGTAACATTCAGGAAATCCTATTAACTTGATTGTAAATGGATAACATATGCATTATAAAATAAAGCCCAAAGGATCACAAAAATACCAAAACTGCAATTCATTCATGAATGCTTAATTATCAAGTAATATTGCAATGTATGCAAGTATTCGCCCATGAATTGGGATAAGGCAGTCATGAGGGAATTAATTTCCTCATGGCTCTCAAATTACTTTTACCAGTATTGCATGCTGAAAAGACAGATTTAAGGATGTTTTGAACATAGATGTTCTTGCAAAAAGCATAGGAAACCCAGAGATTTCTGCTACAACATCCATTTCCGTTTTAACGTAAAATCATATTTCGAAGTCCAAAAACTGATGTCTACACCATGCATTATTAGCACCAGAATGTAGAGGTAACCTCCTGAGAAATAATCTCTGCAATTGAATTAATTATACCAAAATTACTGAAAACCCCACTCTATTTTCAGGCATGTTATTGTTCTCCTTTAAGAAGAGAATACTGACGTAAATGATAGGCACAGCACGTTTGCCTATAGCTTAGCCTGGGAAAAGCCTTGTTATGGCAACAGAACATCAAATTCTTTGATCAAAAAATGATTTTCAGATCACGATCACCGGATTCCTCACCAGTCACTAATTTACCAACTCAATGAAAATGTGCTTGGGTTCACAACACATGTGGAAGTAGAGAAGTTATTTTCTGCTCAGGTGTTGTCCTCACTTCTTTGACTTGGGAAGTATGATTTTACATTAAAACAAAAGTGGATATCGGAGCAGAAATCTCTGGCTTTCCCATGCCTTTTTAAAAGAAAATCAATGTTCAAAACATCCTTGAATCTCTGTCTTTTCAGCCTGCAATACTGGTTAAAGTAATTTGAGTTTCATTTACGAGCCATGAGGAAGTCAATTCCCTCATGACTCCCTTACCTTTCCCAATTTAAGGGCAAATACTTGCATAATTTTTGCAATGTACTTGATTATTAAGCATTCATGAATGAATTGCAGTTTTGGTATTTTTGTGATCCTTGGGCTTTACTTTACAATGCACATTATCCATTCACAAGCAAGTTGACAGGATTTATGACTGTTACAGGCTGATGTAAGCCACAGAGCAAGGTAAAGAAAAATGCTAGAATTTTTCTAGAACGAGTTGGAAACACAAGATAAATTTTCTACCGTTCCTTGCCCCAATATAAAAGCCGCGCCAGAAATTCTCTGATTTTTCTGACGCGTTCACATGACCAAATCATGCTTAGAATTTAGGCATTTTTGGGATTTTTTTTTTATCATAAGCATTTTCAGATGCAAGTTGCTCCTAAACTAGAGACAGGAGATTGGAGTGGGTTTAAGGGGCTGGGGTGCTGTAGCTGCTGAGGATGAGGCTGTTATATGAACCTCTGATTATGCATACTTTGGCTAAGGGGGCCAACTAAAAATCAAATAAAAATTTGTTCTGTAAAAATTTGTTCTGTGCCAAATCTGATAGCAGACTAATAAATTTCAGGTAATTTTACCCACATGCACCCATTGACATTAATTTAGGAGCACTGGAAAATGTATTTGAGTCCTTTAAAAAGCTTATAAGTCATTGCTACATTTGGGAGTGACCTGACACCCCCTCCTTAATTTGGCAATTACTCCATGAATAATTGGAGTTGGAAATTAAGATTAGGAATTAGTCCATTTCAAATGATGGCAAATGATTTTTTCTAATTTTTCTGAGACTGTGCAGTGCAGACCCTGGTCCACTTGGCACTGAATGACCCACAGGCGATCAGAAAAGAGAACACCTCTGCCCACTGTGTGCAGGAGGTGGATAGTGAGCTGTGGGAGATATTGCTGAAAAACCTTGCATTCAGAGTTCACCAGGAAATCATATCAGCCGCCCGGCAGCCATTTTGATTATGTAAATTAGGGGAAAAAGAATCGCAAAGCACAATACTGCACTCTTCAGGGAACTCGGGCACAATACTGGAGAAAGATTCCACACATATTTTCCATAGGAATTAGTTTTAAAAAAAAAAAAACTTCAGTCATTGACTTTTAAGATGGAACCATGGTGGTCATTATGAAAAGCAAATGAGATGAGAAAATATAGGGGCATAACAACACCCAAGATAGAACCTGCAAACTAAATTTATTAAAGATTCCCACTGCAGTGACATAGGAAAGGGCCTAAAAATTTTCTCAGCAAGGCGAACGAGTGGCCATAAAGTATATGCATACTGTTAATGACGCATTGGGAGAAACCTGTACACAAAATTTTATAAATATATGTCAAGCAGTTTTACAAAAATAGCAATAAATAGCAATAGCAAATTTTAAAATCAAAGAAAGTTCAAGATGTAGGCCTGATGGTAATTTAAACAAAATGATGACCTGGCAGCCATTTTTAATATGCAAATGAGGCAAACAATTAAATTGTGCACAATTAAACCCTACCAGGGAGTTTTTTGGATAACAAGAATATGTAACGATGGACAAATGACAATGAACTATGAAAGAAAAGTGATTTAATAAGCCCACCATTTCTCATGATGGTAGGCCAAAAAGTAATTTAATCACTACTTTTACTGACTGCTGAAATGGGTGTGCCTTTTCTCATTGACGAGTTAGTCTCCTAACAGAATGATCTCCTCTCAACCAGGGACACATTTTATCCTCCAAGGAATCTATACTTGAGTGGACACTTTCAGGTGATGATTAAACATGCCTACCACAAGTATCACTTTCCATTTTAGTTTTCATTCCTTCTTGCAAGTAAAACTTTTGAAAAATAGGGAAAATTGATGTTCTGTGCATGTAGAAGACAAATTTCTGTAGCACAACCTTTGTTTAAATCCAGATGATTGTAATCAAGAAGTGCGCAATCATTTTCACCCTGTCCTTTGACACTTTTCCGTGTCAATTCGCGCTAAATGACAATTGAGAACATTAAATTAACACATTTTCATAATTGCTACAGCACTTTGTATATATTATAGGTCAAAAAACAAGCCCATTTACTCATGACATTGAATGTATCATTGCCCTTGCTTTTCTGTCAGTTTTGTGGCAGAAATAATATTAAATTATTTCATGAAGGAAACAGCTTTCAAAATCTAAAAACTGCAACTGAACAGCACAATAAAAGTTCCTTGCCGAAGCTCTGTTCTAAAACAACAAGACTCCTCCCGTCGCACAACAAAGCTTGTCAAAACAATTTTCTTTCCAAAAGTGGCATTCATATAGTTAAAAAATATTAAACAAAATGGCTTCCTTACAGCAATGCATAAAACTGCACAAAAAGGTTTTCCTCCCATGATTCTCAAAAAATGAATGGCATTTTCTTTCGAATATGAAGTTGAAAGCCTTCCAGGCAAAGCAACTTATACGGTGTGAACACATGCATTCCCTGGTGCAGAGCACTGAGCTTTGCTTTGATCATAATCCTGGTTTACTGCAGACATAATTCTGCAATGTCCTCCATCTTTCTAAAAATTCCAGGGTTTTTGCATCTTACTCAGCAAAATAACTACAGAAAGACAGTTATTCAGGAAAAAAAATTAAACTTGACAATAAAAAATACCAAATTCAGTGAAACAATCATGAATATTTCCATTTCCTGCATGAATTTGAGTAACTGCAAAAGCACAGAAAAATAATTGTAATTTCTTATTTGCATGAAATATCCACCGACAGGTGGCGCTAATTTAATATGAGAAATTGCCATTAAAATCGTTCAGTGCATGCATTCTCTAGGAACACAGCTCAGATTTTCCAAATTACAATGTATGTCTATTGAGAAAATCAAAAGCTAACGATTAGCCAAGCTTGAATTATGAATATTTCCAATCTTCAAGCAGATAAGCGAGAAATAGAAAAAGGAAAAAAAAAAACGGGAAATGCCACAAAAATGGCTGCGCGAGGTTTTTTGTGTTTTCAGATTGTTTCGTGCCCTTCTCGTTCTTTCTCCAATAGTTTAACAAAGCCTTAGGTTCAAAAATTTTGCGAACATTATGAATTGAGTTAGTTGTATTAGCAGATTTGACATTAAATTTTAGTGCGATTTCAAAGTTTATTTTAAGACTACTTCATTAATTCAACAGATACTTTACCACCACGCTGCTGGCTAGACTGTCTAAGAGCTAAGCAATTTAGTCGGGGCGGGAAATGCGGGGATACAGAAATTAAAGCGTGCTGTCGCGCATCGTTGCATAAGCCATGTGCAGTTTCCCAGCATAAATAATTATTTTTCCGATTCAGAAAAAGTACAGAAGGTACTCAGCAATATATTTACCTCCCAGAATGATGCGGTTCATGCGGGATACGCTGCAAAATGTGAGGAACCTCCGATTGATGGCACTGGTCGCGCGTTTAGGAATAAAGTAACATAAACCAGTCTTCCGATGCAAACAACAAATCTCGAAAAATGTTGACGCCTGTGTTTTTCGCAGCAATTTTCTTCGGAGTGTCTATGGGCTCGCAACTTAAGCCGCTGGCAAGCTGAAAACTGCGGTGATTTCCGTACTCACAAGTCCGCCATCACACAAGAATCGAGCTTGCACCAGTCGCCTCAGCCAACACTACAGCGCGCGTAGGGCCGACCGAACAACCGTAAAGTTTCACTGGAAATTTCAATTCTCATTTGAAGAAATAAATTTCGGAAGTTGCCAGTTTACTGCAGTATCAGGCTGCATCGTAAAACATTAAAAGGATGGAACAGATTTTTAATGAATTGGGGCCATTGCAACTTAAGCGGCTATTGCGAAGGAAAACACTGACAATTGCCTAATTAAAACAAGGAGGCACAGTCATTTTTTGTTTGTTTTTTTCTCTCTTTTTTAAAAAAATGTTGAATTTCCATGGTTATTTCCTCCGCCTTTGACGACGTTATTTCTGAAACATTTTAACGCGCAAAATCGTCGCTTTTAGTTCAGCTGCTTTGATTGAACCTCTAGTTCATAAACGGATGACCAGATTAATTCAGGAATGCAATCAATCAAACAAAATAAAACAAGGTCTTGAAATAATATGAGCAAATATAGCATCATGTAAGCTTCCAGTTCTACAAAGGAATAAGAAGACAAGTTAATTCAGAAACATTAATCTATTGATAGATAAATAAAACACCCATTACATAAACATACAATAATAATAATAATTATTATTATTATTATTATTACTATTATTGTTATTATTATTATTGGCTTCCTACTTTGAAATATATTTTGCCAACAACATTCCACTCTCATGTAAATTCAAATAGAACAATGTTAAATTTATGTTACTGCAACCTAAATATTCAATATATAAGCCAGGCAAAAGCATATTTCCAATTAGACCATTAGAAATCTGCCCATACATGTTAAGGAGAAAGTTTTTTTTTTTTTTTTTTCAGTTTACTGCACTTGCCTAACTTTTACTGTAGCAAATGCAAGGACAGGACACAGTTTGCAATTTGATTCGTATTTTATTTATTGGCCAAGAGGTAATTTCTGAATAAATTTGTAATATGACTTTCTCAACAAACTTTGAGTAAGTTTAGATGAATAAATTAATAAATAAATTTGATCAGAGAAAGAGAAATCCATTAAGTCCCTTCTTGCTGACAAACACTGGGAAGGTTATGGTTGGCCAACAATTTTCAGAAGCTAAATTTCAACCCCCAATAGTCAAAAAATTTAAATTGAAAAGGAAAAAGCTTTGTGAAATTCTGAGAAACCAGGTCATTGTATTATTTATGTTCAGTTTTACGAGGGTGTTTAAAAATGTACAGACATTTGAAAAAATAATTTGATTTGCATGAAAATTTGTTCAGACTCATGTGAAATTCAGGGACTGCAATGTCAGTGCAAGGTGAAAACAACTGATGAGTTTTATTTAATTTGAACTGTTCTTATCACATATTGTGAAAATCTATGAAGAAAATCCATGTTATTTAAAGTGCTCAAGACCACATTAATCATCTAGTCAGCGGCTGTCATTAGGCTCCAGCTAAAACCTGAATACATTGTTTCGTAGCTGTTCCACTCATCCTCCACATCCAATACTGGCTAATTACAATTCGGAAGCATGTCCAAAAACAGATTCTTTGACTATGACTCTGTTTACATTGTTTTGGCTCTCTACTCAAAACAGTTAATTTGAAAAGCAGCAATGGATATGAGGGTAAATTGCAGACTAAACTTTAAAGTCCCTCGAAACTTAAAAAATCTATTCTATTTTACCTACCTTTTTTAACTCAGGGGTATCCAGTATACATACACAAGTCATGAGAAAATGAGTACGTATCTCTAAATGAATTAACATAAGATAAAAAAAAATTTCTTTCCTGATGACTGAGTTCAGTGGATATACTCATTACAACCACATCAAAACTATAAGAGAAAGTTCTAATAAGTCTTTTCAACTTGTGTTGTGATGCTTTTTATCACGTGTTTGTTAATTGTTTTCCATTTAAACTTGATCACATCAAGACAAATTTTGAAATATTAAAACATTATTACAGATTGATTCGGCATTCCCAGGAACTTTTCAGATAGTTTTATCTGTATCCAATGACCAATGCTTAAAATACTGCAATTTTTATACCTATATTTTGGAGATAAAACTTTCTTACCAGCCGCGACGACGTCGGCTGATATTGTTTCCACCATGCGAGTCCGCGTATGTGTCATCGTGACAAAATTTGCTCCTGGGGACACCTAATATAGGGGAAGCTACCACAGATGTAGTTGAGAGTACTTTGCCAGGTGTTTAGATAGGTTTTTTGTCTGTTTGTGTGCAGATTTTGTCTCCATGATAGCATCACAACCATGCAAGCTGCACTCACGAACTTTTAACGGTTCATTGTTTCGATAATAAACAATGAAAAAAATAAGACTAAGTTCGAAGGTCGGTCTGGTCCAAGCGAGGGCACTGGAAGAGGAGCGGGGTAGGAAGAGTGGCTGGTGTAATCCCATCGTAAGATGCTTCCTGGTTTGACCAATCAAAAAAATCTTAAATAAAGGCTTTAGTACTTGGGGCAAAATCCTTTGCATTTGAACATCGACTGAATTCTTACCTGGTGAAGCGCTTTCAGTTTCATACTGCATCTTCAGATCTTTAATTTTTTGAGGGTATTAGCCTTCAGTCTTGTCTTGTGCTGTCTTCCATCGTAATTTGGATTTATGACCCCAACTAGTAAAAAGTTGAGAAAAATTCAAATTAAAAAACAAAGCAGTGATTTGTACTTCATTGCCAATGTGATAAAGACAAAATATTTAACGTTTTGTCTGGTCAACTTCGTTTTATTTTTGCCATTCAAACCTATGAAGCATTCCAAAAAAATTGAGATTGGGGCCATTTAGGATACGAAATTAAGTAAAAACAATATATTGAATTATGATGTGATTTGACACAGATGATGTCAGCAGGTGTTCGTGTTGATGCGTTTCCTCAGGTTGGCGAGCTTAAGCACAGCTTCGATGACCGGCCAGCACAGACTGATGTGGGAGTTCAGCAGTTTTCTACAAACTAGGTGGAGAGAAAGTATGTAGGTGGAAAGGTGCCACATTCAGCCCAACCTTACAATGAACAATGTCTCTAAGGCGGTTTGCAGTCACTGGTGCCTCATATACAGCTCATTGCTGCTTCCTCTGGGGCATCCTGGTTCTTTGACATCCCCCAGCTGAGACTCATAGCCAGTAAGCCAGTTTGAAGTGACATTACCTGTGGCTATTGGGCTTTGTAGTCCTTTCTTTTTTCCCAGCCCATGCAACATACACACACACATAGGCATAGACATAGCTGCCGCATCCTTTTTACCATCAGCTTAGTGTAAATGTTATAAAGAGAACGGGAAAAGAAGACCCAAATGCCTGTAAAAGTCTTTCCCCCTTATATGAAAAAAAAACCAAAAGCTATACACAGGGATTGTTTTGGTTTTTCCTTGCATTTTTTATTGTGAACTTCCTATGGCAAAGGATTTTAAATGATAACATAATATAATAGATTTTATTCAAACCCCGGGCTTTTCTTAGACCTTAAGTACTAGCTGAATTTTGAGAAACCAGTCAAAAGCATATAAATAAACATTTACGTGACAAGATCAGACAAAGTTTACCATAATTAACTGTCATATCTAAGGCACAATGGCTAGTATATAGTATAGATAACAGTATAGATCACAAATTCTATTCCAGAACTGCTAGTCCTATCAGACATCACCATAATTGATAAATCCATTGCCTTTAAAAGGACAGCTTTCCTCAGTTATTTGAATGCTGCACGCAAGGATCACCCTCTGGATAAGGTGTCTGAGATGACATTCAGTTTCCCTGGCAGATTTTGAATCATGGGGCTGTAGGTTGTAAAACCAAACTCCACCAAAATAACCTCTGGTTTTTGTTTTTTTTTTGCTCTAACTTCTCAATAAAGACTAGGGGGTTATGATCTGTTTTGAACAACCGCTCATTCTGGCTACCTGCCATGTACAAACCCCAGTTCTAATGAAGTTGGGATGTTGTGCAAAATGTGAATAAAAACAGAATACAATAGTTTGTAAATCCATTTTGACCGATATCCAGTTGGGTGCACAACAAAGACAAGATATTTAATGTTCAAACTGATAATCTTAATTGTTTTTTTTTTTTCCCCAAATATTCACTCTTTTTAAATTTTATGCCTGCAACACATTCCAAAAAAGCTGGAACAGGGGCAACATAAGACTGGGAAAGTTGAGGAATACTCAAAAAACACCTGTTTGGAACATTCCACAGATGAGCAGGTTAATTAGAAACCGGTGAGTGTTATGATTAGGTATAAAAGGAGCATCCCCAAAAGGCTCAGACGTTCACAAGCAAGGATGGGGCAAGTTTCACCACTTTGTGAGCAATGGCATGAATAAATAGTCCAACATTTAAGAACAACATTTCTCAACATGCAATTGCCAGGCATTTAGGAATTTCATCATCATCCATATCAAAAGATTCAGAAAACCCAGAGAAATCTCTACACGTAAGCGGCAAGGCCGAAAACCAACATTAAATGGCCGTGACTGTCCGTCCCTCACACGGAAAACTTTGGAAAACCATTGTCAGTTAACACAGTTCGTCACAACATCTACAAGTGCAAGTTAAATCTCTAACATGCAAAGCATAAGCCATATATCAGCAACACCCAGAAACGCCGCTGGCTTTTCTTGGTCCCGAGCTCATCTGAGATGGACTAATGCCAAGTGGAAAAGTGTGCTGTGCTCTGACAACTCCACATTTCAAATTGTTTTTAGAAATCATGGACATTGAGTCCTCCGCACTAAAGACCATCCATGGACTATCCATATTGTTTTCAGCGCAAAGTTTAAAAGCCAGCATCTGTTATGGTATTGGGATGTGTGTGACTTGCACATCTGTGAAAGCACCATTAATGCTGAATGGTATATACAGGTTTTGGAGCAACATGCTGCTATCCAAGCAACGTCTTTTTCAGGGACATCCGTGCTTATTTCAGCAAGACAATGCCAAGCCACATTCTGCTTAGAGCGTGGCTTTGTAGTAAAAGTAATAGACTGGCCTGCCTGTAGTTCAGACCTGTCTCCCATTGAAAATGTGTGGCGCATTATGAGGTGCAAAATGTGACAGCGGAGACCCTAAATTGTTGAGCTACTGAAGTACATCAAGCAAAAATGGGAACGAATTCCACCTACAAAGCTTCTAGAATAAAGTTTAAGTTTGAGTTTAAGGTTGCACTTGAGGCTGTGTTGCTGTTGCTGACCTCTTGGCTGTGCTGTAGCGCTGTTCGTTGGTGATCATTCTGCTTGGGTTGAGACAGAGGAAGACGTGTGGGATTGAAGCTGAAGATTTACTCCAGTTTAAACGGGGTTTTCTGAAAAAAATTTGTGTTAAGGCTCAAACAGTAATAAAGAGATTAGACAATTAGCTCCCGAGGTCTAACCTGTCGCAGTAGGGGCAGGAAGAATCTTCCCCCCCGTCTTCTGTTTCCCCTTTTTCCCCCTGTAACAACTCAGTGAGCAAGCAGCCAAATTAAGTCGCTAATCTGGTCAAACAAGGGAAACGGGGGTTTTTGGGAGGTTTTTTGTGGAGTTTCAGCCTCCTGGGAGCAAAGTAAGGTCAGTGGCGGTTCTAGGCATGGGCAATGTGGGCAGCCGCCCAGGGCGGCATTTTTGGGGGGGCAGCACGAGAAAAAAAAAAAAAAACACACACACACACACCTTTGCAGTCCAGGGCCCGCCCCTGGTGTCATTTGGGCCACCCTGGACGGATGAGGGGAGAGATGAGACCCATCTCATTTATTCGGATCTGTACATAAAAGCAAATTCTACTGTGAAACTCGAAAATCACATCGTAAGTTCATGATTGGTTTGCGAAATATAAATCTATTCATGTTTCAATGAGAATTACATGCACCTTCCTTCAAAACCCAATTTGCCGTCGATATTGAAGTATCTTTATTCCATGAATTTCGCAAACTGATATGATACTTTTAATGAAGCAAGTGAACAAAATAGTGCTATATTACTCTAAATTAGCTACTCAAGTATTTTCAATCTTAACAAGCTTTAGTTCTAATATGACTGTGCACACGTGCGCGTTGGAAAGAATGGCATAACCCATGTCAGCTGTCAAATGATATAGCTACGTTCGTAAAACTCCAGTTTATGAGATATATGGCACCCTCCATAACAATTGGCACCCCTGGTAAAGATGTGTTAAAAACCTTAAAATAAATTCAGTTTTTATTGCAGAAGCATAATCTCACTGAAAATTGTAGAAAAATGTAAGCCTCAACTCAATTGAATTTTAAGGGGAAAAAAATCCCTGACTAAGAAATAATAATTTTCATAAAATCACCTGTTTCACAATTATTGGCACCCCTAACAATTTCTAGGAAATGAATGTAATCAAAGTATTTCTGTAATTTCTAAAGTAGTTTACAAAGTTGATCAGAGTATCCAGGAACATTTATTTAGTAATTCATAACTTCCTGTTTCCCTGGGGTATAAATATGACGTGACATAGAGGCCATTTCTCTTATCCACTCTTCAACATGGGAAAGAAAAAGGAACACACCATTCAAGTAAGGCAGATGTGTGTTGACCTTCACAAGTCAGGCAATGGCTACAAGAAAATAGCCACTCACCTGCACCTGCCCATATCTACTGTCAGAGGAATCATGAAGAAGTTTAAAACAACTGGAACAGTGATAAACAAGGCTGGACGAGGACGCAAGGTTATTTTGCCACCACGCACAGTGAGGAGGATGGTAAGAGAAATAAAAAGTTCTCCAAAGCTCACTGTTAAAAATTGCAACAAATAGTAACATCTTGGGGTCACAAAGTCTCCAAAACAACCATCAGGCGCTATCTATATGCCAACAGGCTGTTTGGGAGGTGTGCTCGGAAAAAACCTTTTCTCACTCACAATCATAAACGCAAACATCTGGAGTTTGCTAAGCGTACTGGGACTTCAACTTGGATTGTGTGCTTTGGTCAGATGAGACCAAGATAGAGCTTTTTGGCAACAAACACTCTAAGTGGGTCTGGCGGAACACAAAAGATGAGTATGCACAAAAGCACCTCATGCCCACTGTGAAGTATGGGGGAGGATAGGTGATGCTGTGGGCCTGTTTCTCTTCCAGAGGTCCTGGGAACCTTGTTAGGGAGCATGGCATCATGAACGCTTTGAATTACCAGGACATTTTAAATCAAAATCTGGTGGCCTCTACCTGAAAGCTGAAGATGGGTTGTCACTGGGTCTGTCAGCAAGATAATGACCCTAAAAATGTGGCCAAATCTACACAGAAATGGTTCACCAGACACAGAATCAAGCTCCTCCCATGGCCATCTCAGTCCCCAGACCTCAACCCCATTGAAAACCTGTGGAGTGAGCTGAAGAGGAGAGTGCAGAGGGGAGGACCCAAGTCGCTGGATTATTTAGAGAGATTGTGCAAAGAGGAATGGTCGAAGATCCCTCTTTCTGTATTCCCTCATCTTGTGAAACATTATAGGAGAAGATTAAGTGCTGTTTTGTTGACAAAAGGGGGTTGTACAAAGAATTAACATCAGGGGTGCTAATAATTGTGGCACCCATGATTTGATGTAAAAGAATTATTTCCTAATGTGGGATTTTTTTCCCACTGTATAAATGCACTTGAATTAAAGGTTGGATTTTTCTCTTTTTTTTTAATTGTGGTCCTATATTATTTAGAAAAAAACTGAATTTATTAGAAGCTAAAGAACACATCTTCACCAGGGGTCCCAATAATTATGGAGGGCAGTGTACATTTTCATATAGGCAAAAAGCCCATATCACTCACTGTCCAAAAGCCCAATGGCAGGACTAACTTCCAGCTGACCTCTTCTGGCCCACGTGAATGTGACGGATGCTAGAAGATGCAATCCAATCCAACATACAAATCAATCAGAAAATAAAGTTGCATGGAGAGAACAGTTTAATATACCTATCCGGCCTTTGAAATTTTACGAGACGCACATAGTACAAGCAGTTCAAGCCTCAATGATCCTGTTTGTACAAACGCTTATAACCCTTTGAATCTTTGTAGGTGGCTGCCATGACAGTAACAACACGTCACTTAGGATCTGTCTGACATAAGCAGTGCGGACAAATAATGAATGCGTTATTAAATAATTACGTGTAATAGAAAAAAATACAGTGATTATAACAAAACCCAATGCATTTCTAAATAGTCTTCATTATGGCGCTAGCATCGCTGCCCGTTATCGGGAAGTTTGATAAAGAATTTGTGCTATTTATAATATTTATTTTACATTTTATTTCAACATTGTTTGTAATATTTTACTTTATTTTGCTTATCCATCCATTTTCTATACCCGCTTATTCCTCACTAGGGTCACGGGGCGAGCTGGAGCCTATCCCAGCTGACTACGGGCAAAGGCAGGGACCCACCCTGAACAGGTTGCCAATCCATCGCAGGGCGCACACACCATTTACACACCATTCACTCTCACACTCATACCTATGGGCAATTTGGTGTCTCCAATTAACCTAATATGCATGTCTTTGGACTGTGTGAGGAAACCGGAGTACCCGGCGAAAACCCACGCAACACGGGGAGAACATGCAAACTCCACACAGAAAGGCCCCAGGCCGGATTCGAACCCACAACCTTCTTGCTGCGAGGCAGCAATGCTAACCACTGTGCCACCGTGCTTTTTCTAAATATTGGATTTTACAAATAATATTATTATTAAAACAATACAACAGTTTGAACAGAAAGTTGTGGTTAGTTTGATTTACTTCTGGGTGGGTGGGGGGTCAGAAGGGGGTCTCGCCCAGGGTGCCATTCAAGCTAGAACTGTCACTGAGTAAGGTAAAGTTGTTGTGGTTTCCATTCAAACTTATTTTCATATCATGAGGTTCCCCCATCCTCAACCAACTGGAGAGAGACAGATTCTTCAGACAATTAGGCTTTATTGAGGCTTATTGATCAGCTGAGTTCTTTTTGCGCAAGAAGAACTGATTTCTTACTTTTCACACCCAGTTTTTATACATTCATCACAGGAAATATCTTCCAATATGGTCTTTCCGCATTCTCATTCTCACGCTACAAACTTTGACTTTGATTTCAACAATGACCTGGGGGTCAACTCACCCCTGCCTTAGGTTGTCTCCTTGATAGGAAATCTTATCTGTCTCTGGAGTGAGTCACAACACACACGCAGGTGTAAAGCATTGAGCTCTGTACTCATGAGGGGGTAGGTTTCCTCACCCCTCATAATGGGATAGTTATGAGATAATTCCAGTTGAATTGGGGCTATTGCAGCAACTTTCTGGGCATAATAGATGAAACAGTTAAAGTAACAACTCATCAATAACAATTTGAAACAGATGCTGCAGTTATAGTTCTGACACTCAGATTCTTCTTTAACCCCTTTCTGCAGATGTAGACGCTTGCGTCTATAGAACTGCAAATTTAAGCACTTAGTTACAGTACTCCACCACGGGATGGCACCCCCGGATCAGCTATTGAATATTCACAAGCAGGCAGAGCTGCAACGCGATTTAGAGTATGGGGAAGTTCCCTCCAATCCCTGTTTTTCAGTAGTTGCATGAATTAAACTCCTCAGCTAAGCCTGATGGGCAAACTGGTCAATATCGTTGCCCATAGTATCAACGGTAGTGTTCTCCGGAATTCTACTGGTACCACGTGCAAGCAGAGGAAAGCATAATTTTATCTGGAGGTTTAACACGTGGCTACAAACCTGGTGTAGGAAAGAGGGGTACAGGTTTATGGGGCACTGAAACTTTTTCTGGGACAAGAGTGACCTGTTCAAGCCTGACGGGCTGCACCTGAACCAGAGGGGTACCTTTGCACTGGGTCAGCGTATGTTGAGGATAGCACAAGATTATGTAAACTAGGGACTTAAGGGGCAGGGAGATTAGTGAGTGTTACACAAAGGGAAATGCAGACTGCCCTGATGGAAGCTGACGGCGTTACATGCACTATTGATGATATACTTTTTAAGCAACAAAGTGTAGTGGGGGGCTTGAAGCAGTGGCCACATTTTTTATTATTATTATTATTATTATTATTATTTAAATGCAAGAAGCATAAAAAATAAATTTCCAGAGCTAGATGCCGTTATGATTAGTGAGGGCTATGACATAGTTGGGATTACAGAGACAAGGCATAGTGAAGAGGATGGAGATGAATATAATATAGAAGGTTATAAGCTCTTTAGGAAGGATAGATGTAATAGGCGAGGAGGGGGCGTAGCAATCTATGTGAACGAAAACATAAATGTTCAGGAAATTCCCAAAATTGAACATGCCTTGTCCTGCAAAGATATCTGGGTCAGGCTCATTGGCAAACACGAGACAGGTTTAACATAGGAGTATGCTATGAACCACCAGGTTTGGACAGTACAGTCAATGAAATGCTTTTTAGAGGATTACGCAAGCTTGTCGAGGTGGAGGGACTTTTATTATAGGAGACTTAAATTATCCTGGTATCGATTGGGAAATGGTGAAAAGACAGAGTAGGGGGGAGGAAGAATTTCCAGATGTTATTAATGATAATTTTTTGGTGCAGTATGTTAATAAACCTGCAAGAGAGAAGGCAATTTTGGACTTCGTGCTCTGTAATGACCCAGACAGAATTAGCAATGTTGGGACAAGTGATCACGTGGCTGTTAATTTTGAAGTTTCATGGGAAGTTGAAAATGTGTATTCAAAACCAAAAATTTTCAATTTTAGGCGAGCAAACTTTGACTGGATACGCTCATATCTAAGTGAAATAAAATGGGAGACACTCCTGGACTGTGAGACTGTAAATGAGATGTGGGAAAGATTTAGGGGGTTTTACTTGATTCACAATGCAAATTCATTCCAAAGGTGTCCAAAAGTAAGCTGAAAAAGCAGAATCCTCAGTGGATGACCACAAGCATTCGTAGGATTTTGAGGGAAAAGAGGAATCTTTATAAGATGTACATGAAGGATAACAATGAGAACACTAAGGCTGAGTACAGTAAAATGCGGGGTGTAGGCAAAAAAGAGCTGAGGAATGCTGGAAGACTGTATGAAAGACAAATTGCAGATGGGGCAAAAACTAACCCTAAGCACTTCTTTCAGTACTGTAGCAGAAAAAGGAAAGTCAAAGAGCAGGTTAAGTGCAAAAAGAATAAAAATGGATTGCTGCTATATGATAACAAGGATATTGTGGATGCCTTAAACAGTTACTTTGTTGAGAATTTTACCTCAGAGGGGTAAAATTTATTCGGCCAGAGGGCATGTTAAATGCCCAAGATTACTGAGCGGAAATTGAGGTTAGGGATAATGAAGTATTAGACAAGTTGCATAAACTACAGACAGATAAGGTGGCGGGTCCTGATGGCTTATATCCTAGAGTGCTCAGGGAAGTTGGTGAGATCATCTTTAAATGTTACCTAACATGCTGATCCTTCTTTTAATACAAATTAGTGATTTTATAATGGTGGTTGTCCATGCTCAATCTCTGAAAAGTTTCTAAACATAAGATACAGGGATTTTGCCGTAATCCAAGAAGGTGATTTCGTGAGCGTGATTTCCTCTCCGAACAGCTCCTCCCGAGATCTTCACAGGATCTGGGCAAAACCTGACGTCAGGTCGTGCTGTCCAATTAGTTCAGACCTAGCCAGAGCCAACCACTGCGCTGGACCTGCCCATACCGGAAACTATTCTAGCAGGCAAAAACAACGGCAGATCATACTTTGCCTTTGTAGCGTCTACACTTTTGGAAATACAAAAGAACTGCAGATCATTTGAGGTGCCATTTTGTCAGTATCTCTCCCAAAGCAACTTGTCCGTTTACTTTTGGACGCAAAGAAAAACTAATATTTCTCTTCCAAAAGACCATGCCACCATAAATCGTTGGTTAGCTTTTTTGTTTGCTGGCAGCAAACAGCCACGGCCAAAGCAAACACAAGCTGTTTGTGCTCAGCATTTCACCAAAGACAGCTTTGTCAATAAAGGCTAATTCGACACAGGATAAGTGTTTCAGCTGCCTCTCAAACCTGAAGCAGTTGCATCGATCAAGCGCTCGGAGCCACAAGCTGTAAGTAACCATATAACAGAAAATAATGAAAGTGAAGCTAACGTGTTACGGGTGGCTGGCGGGACCGCTAGCGATAGTTAGCACTAACAACTGGCCTCAAACACAGGCTTTGTAAGATATCTGAAGATAAAGCCTGCATCGGTCGTGACTGTAGGTGACTTACAGACACAGAAGCTGTTAGTTGCTTTTACTGCATAAGCCAACCTGAAGTGATAGCCAGTTGATTGTAGCTGTAGCACAGCGGCTAACGTAGCCAAGTACTGTTGCTAATGTTTGTGTCCTAAATATGCAAGAGTGATATAAGGAGAATTCTACAGAAGGAGTGTGAACATAAACCTCATTTGAAGCTAACTTTTAATACTTGTTTGTAATTTGGATGCTTAGTACAACTGTTCACAGAAACAGCACTACCTCCACATACAGTACAGGCCAAAAGTTTGGACACACCTTCTCATTCAATGCGTTTCCTTTATTTTCATGACTATTTACATTGTAGATTCTCACTGAAGACAGCAAAACTATGAATGAACACGTGGAATTATGTACTTAATAAAAAAAGTGTGAAATACCTTTAACTGAAAACATGTCTTATATTCTAGTTCCTTCAAAGTAGCCACCCTCTGCTCTGATTACTGCTTTGCGCACTCTTGGCATTCTCTAGATGAGCTTCAAGAGGTAGTCACCTGAAATGGTTTTCACTTCACAGGTGTGCCTTGTCAGGGTTAATTAGTGGAATTTCTTGCCTTATCAATGGGGTTGGGGCCATCAGTTATGTTGTGCTGGCCACTCCATGTTTTCAAGCTTACCATCTTGTTCTTTTCTTCCTAAGCTAGTTCTGGTGGAGCTTGGTCTTATGTTTTGGGTCATTATCTTGCTGTAGAATGAACCCCTAACTGACTTAGCGCATACCAGAGGGTACTGCAAGGTGCGGCAAAATGCTTTGGTAGCCATTTTGGTTCAGGCTGCCTTCCAGTCTGTAAAAGTCACCGACCCTGGATCCAGCAAAACAGCCCCAGATCATTACGCTTCCCCCTCCCTGTTTGACAGTTGATGTAGTCATTCTCTTTCTTAGTTTTGGTGAAGGGGTCAAGACAGTCAGTCATTAACCTAGAAAATAGCTCTTCCATGACTGAAGGAGGGCTAAATGGTGCAACCAAAATAGTTTGATGTGCTCACTAGTCGGTGCAATGGCTCAAATCGACTTGACCTGTACCCACTGGGATCAGTAGGAGAATTTCTAAAAACCAGAAACATTTTTTCCCAATGCACCAGAATTTCAGATCTTCCTCTATCAGACATGCAACAGTGAGTTATTTCATATCAGTCGACTAAAATGGCTCTCTTTCTGAGATCTTTCTCATCTCGGTCATGAAGATATATTTCTATTGATTGGGGCATACATTTTTTAGACTGCTCAATCAAAACAAGTTCACAGACGCCTTCAAAAGTGGTTGTCCCAGTAGAAGTCAGCCACCTGCTAAACACTAACTCCCCGTCTATAAGCTAACTCCCGCAGAGATTCATCACTTTTCCTTTTTTAGAGACTGGAACTGCTAGCGGAATGGTTGCAAAACTCATGTGCTGCTTGGACATTTTTCTTCACCACAACATAATTCCTAGTTTGTGCAGCATCTAAAGAGGAACAAGAGACCTAAACGACCGTGACACCATGCTCTGTCATGGTATGGGGTTTTGTCAGTGCCCTGAGAAAGGGTAACTTGCAGGTCTGTGAAGCACCATTTATGCTGAGATTATGTCACAGGGTAATGGTATGTGTTGGATGGATACATGGGACAGTTGTTCCTGGTGGTGGCGCTGTTTTAGCGTAGGGACTCTCTGGATTTTCACAGGGTTTCTCAGTGAACTGAAAGTACACTTGGGCTAAGGGAGGGGTGATTTGTGCACTGGGCTTTGTGGGTGTGTTTCCAACCTCTCTGACTGCAGATGAACAGAGATTAGGACAGGTGTGCAGCAGTGTTGGTCAGGACAATCTAGCTCATGGGTACTGTGACCGGAGCAGAGCAAAAGACTATGACCTGCCTATGACCTGAACTCAAACCCGGAAAAGGACAAGGCCATTGGAGCAACTAACAGCTTGCAAGAACCGCAGATAAGGTGGAGGGAAGTTGCCGGAGCACAATGCGGAGGACACACGTTCCCACAAAGGATCTCTTTCCCTCTGGCAGCAGCGGGTCACTGTTGTGCTCTGGCAACTTCTCTCTGCCTTGTCAGCGGTTCTTGCAGGCTTGTTTTCAGTTGCTCTTGTGGCCTCATCCTTCTCCAGATTTGTGCTCAGGCCGTAGGCTGGCGTCCTCTACTCTGCTCTGGTTGAGTACTTGTGCGCAGCGTTCTCATGACCAAGACTGTTGCACACCTGTACTCGTCTCTTAGCATCTCTTAACGTATTGCTGTCAATAAACTACCAGTTGGATTGTGGTACTCACTCCATGTTTGATTTTTTAATCTGAACCGTAACAGTTCAATCCAGCCATCGAATTAGTGGAGATGTCAAGCCTAGTTGATATCCTGAGATACCATGGGATGGTCCTTGTTCAGCATGAAGAGATGGTTGACTAGGTGCCTCAGAACTTGGGAGCCATCCTGAGTCAACTAGAGCCTGTGACAGATATATCATGAGACTCCGCCACCACTGCTCAAGCAGCAAGTGTCTTCTGCAGCAAATTCTCCCTTAGACACAAGCCCTTCAGGAACTCAACCTGGCGGTTATGGTTTCCTGTAATGGTGATCCTACCACAAATTGCAGATTCCTGGTCCAGTGTGAAATGATGTTTGAGCCTCAGCCTTCTTCCCCACTGACTAATCCAGAATGGGGTTTTCCATCATACACCTCTCTGGACATGCGAGGGACTGGGGTGCTGCTTGCTGGGCGATGGGTCATCCCTCAGTGTCAACTTTCACTGCCTTTGCTGCAAAAATGAAAAAGTTGTTTGACTTTTCCCACTCAAGTCATGCTGTGGCCTGCCAGCTGCTCCAGCTGACTCAGCACAACTTGTCAATGATGGTCTGGACCATAACAAATGCAGTCAATCAGAATGTGCACAGATTCAGCACACTATCAGCAAAGTGGAAATATTAACTTACCTGACACCTAATACAGCAACACTGGTGTTGTGGAGGAGTATCCACGCTTTGACCAAACCAAAATAGTTTTCCAGTGGGACAAAATCCTGGCAGATGTTTGTGGGGAGGCCTGTATGCTAAATTGTTGTCTTATTCACAAACTGGTGAAATCAAAATAAAGTATTTGCTCACCATCTTGGGCTTTGAAACAACGCCACAGTCAGTTTTACCACTAAAGAGTGTATTAAGTGGATCCATTCATTCAGGGTAGTCATGATTTTTCCAAAACACTCGAACATCATCGCTTACCCATGTAAGTCTTACCCATTCATGCTCTCATATCAAAATCACCTGCAGAATATTGGTATTACAGAAAGTTTCAACTTTGTTTTGAAAGTGGAGATGCAGGGTGCCGAAATCCAATTTAGTTTGAGATTGAATTGTGTTGAGGTGAAGCAGACCGGACAACAATGCCAGTAAATACCCAGCCTGCTCATTTGCTGTGCACCAGATGACTCGGAATAGCTGTTCAGATAATAAGCACCCTTCTTAACCTCCTTCCAGTCCGGAGGATACTGGATAAAAAATATTGTCAAAGTAACTCAAATATTCTAACCACCGGTTATAAGCAACGGCCAGTGTGTAAAACGACTTTGGTTGCCAGATGAAATTGTCTACTGATGTTACAGCAATTGTGTCTTTAGATAAAAAAAAAATGTGTGCAGCGCTGTTTCATGCATGTCATGGTTCATCAGATCCCGATCTGTGCTCCCAAGAACCTCTGTACGTAATCTCAAACATGCCTCTCACAAAATGATGACATCATTCTGACAGCACTCAGCTATTTCTTTTTTAAAGTCCAACACCTCTCCAGCCATGCTGTTGTTCCATTGCCTGAATTCTGGGCTTTCCTTTTCCGTCATTGTCACAAAACCATAGTACACCAGTGGCGGGTACGGTCCAGTGTAATTCTGGCTCTCAGTGTTATTCCAGAAATGGGGAAGTAGGCTTTCTCGGAAACCGGAGACGGATGACATGGCAAAAAATTTTATTGTGAGGAAAGAGACTAGTTATATCACCGCACTAAAGCATCAGCTGCAACACAGAAGGGTTTACCACTTTGTGTAAATAAATTGGGTGTCACAGCTCCTTTTGCTAGACAGTCAGTCGCCCGCTGGTCACTGTACATACCAAGACCCCCTGAATCAATCACTCCCAAAATCAATAGACTCTGTGACCTTACCACATACAGGGCCCATGCCAAATTTGAAACAAAATAGTTGAAATTTGAAGCCAGAAGAGTGCTCACAAGAAAATCTTTGCTGACGCGGCAACAGATGGGTCGTTTCGATCACTGATCCGTAGTGTAATGTGAATATAGGCCACTGGATGGCAGTATTTACCTTTTTTTTTATTCAGCTCAGACTGGAGCTATGTTTAGACATGTCCTGGACATGTCTGGGGCAAGTCCCCGAAAAGTAAAAAAAAGAGGTCTAAATGTGGGTGGGGTCTGCAAAAGAGTATATAAGGAGAAGAATTGAGACAGTAAAGTAGTAGGAGAAATTGCAAGAAGAAGGATACATGCGACCAGACCTGTCATTTCTGTTCAAGACCTGTGAAGTTTCTTTTGTGGATTTTTCTCACCCAGGACATCACCAAGCCGCCCCACAAAAAGGACTGTAAATATTTCTTTTTGTTTTTGTTATAATCAATCTTGGTCATTTAGTTAGTTATTATTAGTCTTTGTCTTTGTTTAAAAATTAAATGTGTTTAAGTTTTTAAAACTGTGTCTGTCATCCCTTGCTGTTGCTGTTGTGTTGTAGAATGTAATAACAAATTGGGGCCATAACAGTAGTATCCCTGACTCGTCGTCTGGGGATGCAACTGAATATGGCATTTAGTAGGTAGCCGTTATACCCTTTTGAGTTGTGCATGATAAATATATAGCCCTTGAACATTGGGGTCTGAAACTTATGGAAAAAGACTGAGACGCATTTTTCAACCACGGCAAACTAACGCTTCCCATTAAAATCAATTCAGCAGATGAAATTTGCGACATACTCTCCATGATCCTGGTGAAACTTGAAATCATAGGGTTTGGTTGTTCGCTCTTCACCTCCTGAATGAAACAAATACAAGGGTTCTCAGGGTTCAAGATAGCATTGCAGGTGTGATAACACTGCGATGCACAACTGTGTGATTTTGGCTTGTTGATGCTGATTTCATTTTTTTTTTTTTGAGCATTTGGGGCATAACTTCAACCTGCCGCATATTTGTCGACATGTCGAGACTGACGTTACGGGAATGTTTGTGACTATGATTATTCTCTGATTTTAATAGTGTGCAGCGGTATTCACAGACATTTTCTGAAACAAGGAAACCTTTTAATGACTTGATGCTCTAATAGTGGTCATGATCGTGGTTAAGAAAAAATGCCCTCTGGTTTAGCCTGGAGGGTTTGTAACTTTGTGAAAACACTATTAGCCCACCCCCCAAGCCCCCAACATCCTCTGAAACATTTGAATGGCTGAAAAGCTGACCTTATCATGTGGACTCTTCTGGCATATTGCATATATTCAGCCTCTCGCGGAGCCTCACAAACAGTGAATGTCAGGTTTCAAAGATGTGCTAAGCAAATGGAAAAACAGAGGTTATTCTCCAGATTGTTACTGACTTTTAGCTTTTTCAATGTCTTCGGAATTATTTAACTTCTCAGACAACTCAATAATTTTCTACAGGCTCTTCCACCATTAGGGTTTGAAACAATATGAGTAACCAGCTCCGAAGTATACTTAGCTCCATTAAAAACACAACGGTGAGGTATGTACTGTATTTGCAGCAAATTGAAGAATTGATTTATTTTTATTGTTTTTCCAGTGAGGCACGAGTGGAAATAAAGAAAAGTGCGTGGTATTATAATCCTAACGCACCACGTGAACGTGCCAAGCTCTTCAGTAATGACAAACATTGACCTGTTTGTGATGTGTACAGTGACACTTGACTTGTTCTTTTGGTGTGGTCAATAGCCTACATTAAGCAAAAAAAATAAAAAAATGAAAAATGCTTTTGCATAAAGAAAATGGAAGGGCTTGTGACACAGGAGAGAGAAAAAGAGCCATTGGCATGTTACAGGCAGGTCTCAGCCGCCAAGAGGTGGTGCGTCATTTGAACTGTCACCATTAAACAATCAGTCAGCTGTCTATTCTAGAATGGAACAGAGGCACTTTCACTGACCGACCCTGCTTAGGCCAGTCACAAGTGACTATGGTAGCTCAAGAGCGCCACATTTGGTTACAGCCTGTATGTGACAGATTCTAGACAAAAACCCAAACTGATCATGAAACGAGGGGTCCTGAGGGTGAGAACATCTGAGGGTGAGAGCAAAACCCAGTTTTTGCCCATTTACGCATGGCTGCCCATAGCGGGGTCGGTCAGTGACAATCCCTGTTTTCTCATTCTCAGACAGAAACAGGGAAATGAAATGCCAAAAAATGACACAGAGTCAGGTGCCCCCAATCAGAAGTGAAGAGTTCCTACTCCTGTTGATGGGCAAAAAATGGGTCTTCTGTTTGGGCCGCGTACATGCATGTTTTGCTCACGTAGATAGCGTCAAACGGGACTTGCACTCACCCTCATTCTTCTCAGATCCCTCGTCTCAGTTTGGGTTGGTGTCCGGAATCTATCACGTACAGGCTGTAACCATATGTGGCGCTACTGAGCTACCATAGCCATTCGTGGCTGCCCTTAGCGGGGTCGGTCAGTGACCGTGTTCCATTCTTGGATAGACAATTACCAGATTGTTCCTAACAATAACACACATGGAAAGAACTGTATTAATTATGACACAAAGTTGCATTTAAATGAAAGATCATTTGAAATGTCTTTGTGCAATTCCATTGCTTCCAATGATCTTATTTCATTGAAACAATATTAAGGATAATGAAACACATGTATTGCATCCAACCTTTGAGTAAACAAAAGTTTTTTGGAGCCATAATCGGTTTCCAATTACTAGTGGTGAAATCCACCATAAGGCATGTGAAACTGATTTGCACAAGGACTTCAGTTATGTGCGAGAATCTTTTTCCCATGCATTGATGTAATAATTGTTGACTACAGCAGGGGAACGTAAATATGCCACTAAAACTCACGCTGAATGTGTGAGAGATGAGAGGTATGCGTTATTGATGAAAACTGACCACACCTGATAATGTTGAGAGTTTTCAGAGTTTCTGTAATGGTAATTTAAATGAATGATTCAAAAAAGGTCATGTTCAATCATTATTTTTAAGGGAAGGATTCTGGCTTCCCCAATCACCAGTTCACCATCCGCCTCTGCCTTGCGTCAAATTCCAAATGAACAGATATTTATCAATATGCCTTATTCGGCTGAGATTCTCATTCAGATCTTGTGCGGAAGGTTGCGCACTACTGGTAAGATATAGTCGGACTCACCTCTACACACATCTCTGGTTCCGGAACCACGCTCCTTGACTCTCTCCTTTTCTGGAGTTTCCCATGGTGAGAGGCGGTTGGCAGGTGTGGGGGTACTTGTGTCCCCTCGGCTGAGTGCCATCATATTGGAGTTCACCTCAGTGAACGAGAGGGTCTCTGCTTTGTGCGAGCATGTTGTGGAGGGGAATGCTCTGACTGTTGTTTGTGCTTACACACCTAACAGCAGTTCAGAGTATCCAGCGTTCTTGGAGTCCCAGGGCAGGGTCCTGGAAAAGGTTTCTTCTGGGGATTCCATAGTTCTTTTGGGAGACTTCAACGCTTGTGTGGGCAATTACGGAGACTCTTGGAAGGGAGTGATTGGCAGGAACAGCCTCCCTGATCTGAACTTGAGTGGTGTTTGGTTATTAGTTTTCTGTGCTAGTCATGGATTATCCATAACAAACACCTTGTTTGAGCATAAGGATGTTCATAAGTGTACTTAGTACCAGAACACCCTTAGCCAAAGGTTGATGATGAATTTTGTAATCGTGTCATCATATCTGCGGCCATATGTTTTGAACACATGGGTGAAGTGAGGGGCAGAGCTGTCAACTGATCACCACCAAGTGGTGACCTGGATCAGACAGCGAAGAAAACTGCCGGACAGACCTGGGACGCCTAAATGTGTTGTGAGGGGTTGACCAGGAATGTTCAGTAGAGGACCCTGTCCAGACGATTTTCAACTCACACCTCCAGAGGAGCATTTCCCATATCCCAGGGGAGACTGGGGACATGGAGTCCAGGTGGACCCTGTTCAAAGCCTCCATTGTGGAAGCGGCTGCCATGAGCTGTGGCCTGAAGGTTATTGGTGCTAGGCAACCCAAGAACCCATTGCTGGACCCCAGCGGTGAGGGAGGCCATCAAATTGAAGAAGGTGGCCTTTCGGGCTTAGTTGTTCCAAAGGACCTCCGACTTGGCAGACCAGTATCAGCAGGCTAGATGGGCTGCAGCCGTGGTGGTTGCTGAGGCAAAAACTCAAGTTTGGGAAGAGTTCAGAGAAGGACTGTCGAATGGCCTCAAAGAGGTTCTAGCAAACCGTTAGATGATTCAGGAAGGTGAGGCAGGGATTTACCCTGGCTGTTTTCAGCAGGGATGTGGAACTGGTGACCTCGACGGGAGATATCGTCCAGCGGTGGAAGGAGCACTTTGAGGGACTCCTCAATCCAGCGGACACACCCTATATTGAGGAGGCAGGGATGAAGGTGGAAGTCATTAAGGTGGTTGAAAAGCTCCACAGTGGCAAGTCACCAGGAATGGACGAGATTTGTTCTGAGATGCTGAAGGCTCTGGATGTTGTTATGCTGTCATGGCTGGCACGTCCATTTAACATCACATGGATGTCTGGTACATTATCCTTGGACTGGCAAACCAGAGTGATGGTTCCCATTTTTAAAAAAGGGTACCAGAGCGCATGCTATAATTATGTGGTGATCACACTGCTCAGCCTCCCAGGGATTGCCTATGCCAAGGTGCTGGAAAGAAGACTCTGCAAAATTGTCAAACCTTGGATTCAGGAGGAGCAATTTAGGCTCCTTTCAGGCCGTGGAACAGTGGACTAACTTTTTAACCTTGCACAGATACTGTCATGGGAGTTTGTCCATCCAGTCTACAAGTGTTTTGTGGACTTGGAGAAGGCTTACAACCGTGTCCCATGAGGTACCCCGTGGGGGGTGTTGCGGAAGTATGCAGTGTTAATTCCAGGATTTCCCTAGGGCATAGTGCTTGGGTATGAAAAAGGGCACAGCAGTTGCGTCGAGGGAGTGGTTGTCCTGAAAAAGGGCAAAGAGGTCTTTGCGAGCAAGCAACAGCCTGCTAGGAAAGAGCAGTTCATTTGTAGTGGTAACTTGCATGCCTTCACTCCTAGCACCTGTCACTTTCCTTGCTTTGTGGCTTTAAGGATGTAACCCTACCTGCCTTCAACAGATTTTAAATGCTAAAAAGGCTTGTTTAATTCTTTCCTAATGACAAATTATAATTACGAGAAAAATGCAATTCCACTCTGAAAGCAAAACAAATTATTTCCAAAAGGCATCAATTTTACCCGGAACGAACTTAATTAATTTAAAACAGAACTCTTCTGATTCCCAGTGAAATTTCTGTAAGCTAATTAATTAATTCAATTAACTAATTAATTCAAGCCATTTGATCCCTGTACAACCAAAGCCAGTGTTGTGTCCACATTCTTGGCATTAAGTCGGACCCATTTCCACTTGGTGTTGGACTCTGCCCAGGGTGTGCCTTGTCACCTATTCTGTTCATGATTTTCACGGACAGGATATTAAGGCGCAGCCGAGGTTTGGAGGGTTTCCAGTTTGGTGGCCTCAGGATTGCATCTCTGCTGTTTGCAGATGATGTGGTCCCACTGGCCTCTTCACATTGTGACTTCCAACTCACACTTAAGCGATTTGCAGCTGAGTGTGAGGTGGTCGGAATGCGGGTCAGCACCTCCTTCTCTACTGCAGTACTGCAGTCATGTGATAATAATTTAGCTGTTCCAGTCAGCCAATTGTGACAGGGATGTCTTTTGATCAGTAGAAGGGTTAAAAAAAAAATCAACCTAAAAATCAGCAGAATGACATTGACATTTTTAAAGAGTGTAGGAAGCTGTATGAAGGCTGAATGACAGCCATAGGAAAGATGATTGATCACTACCCAGTCAGCTATCCTAAGGCCCAGGTGGCCCTTACGTGGGCTGCCTGCTGGGGCCCTGCAACTTTTGGTCTCCACATGCGAACCAACTGGACAAGCAGATATCTGACCTTTATTGAAAGAGATGATTGCATACTTGACAAGTGAATTGATACAGTGTAATAATACACAGAACAAAGTCTGATTAATCCATAAATTTACTGGTCCATCCATGTGAAATTCTTTAAACTCTGAACTCTAAAGATTCTTTATAATAATTGCTAAATATTTCAATTGTGCCTCAGTGTGCCTCAGCTAAAATACAAAATTTTATGTTCTTTGACTTTGGTCAGCCAGCTGCATGCAGTGGACATGTGATTGTTGTTTATTTAAATCTTGTGAGATCAGAGGAGCCCATGTGGGACTTGGGAGCTCAGTGCCCAGTTGTGCCCAGTTTGCCCACTATTCTCAGACCCGGGGCCAACATGTGCATACTGACTGGGTAACCATGAATAAAATGCAATGTAAGGGATATTACATTGTGATAAAGAACTATACTATTGTGATCGTCACTGTCACTGTAAAATACAATTAAAAAGCAGGCAGAAATTGATAGATATTAATACATTATTACCAAATAAAGGAAAGCAGACTGGCTGTGTGCCAAGTCATATAACACATCTCCAGCAGAGGTCAGCATTGCCTAATCAAATCTGTTTGACCTCATTGCATGCTGTTCAGATGCATCTGGGCAGAGATATGAAAGCTTGAGAGTGTGAAATTAATAGCTAAATAGCATATCAAATACAAGTATGTTGTGCATTTATGATTTTAATATGCCACCATTACAGGGAATCTCAAGGCATTTGGCAGAAAAATGTAGAATGTCGGTGTCATTGATAACACTATGAAGGGAAATTAAACTATGCTTTTTGGCCTCTATTCCAGCAGCTTCTAGAATTTAACTTTGGATCACCAGGAAAAAAAAGAAACATTTTTGAAAAATAAAAATCCTTGAACTTGGATCACCTCATCATTCCTATGCAACAGCAGCCAGAGCTGTCAAGGTTATTTTTAGAAGCTGCCCTCCCCCTCTCCCTCCCCCTCATCCACACCCCCGAGGTCCAAAGATCTGGCTCACGGCAGTTTTGGAAAGAACCCTTGGGTCTGAGATGTCCTCTACATCAGTATGCAAACGCAAATGCTGACGTTTTGCTGGGGCGTCGAAAACGCGCCGCTAGATTACATGTACTCAAGGTGCGGTCTTGCATTCTTGTGGAGTGGTACAATTCAAGTCCTCAAGGGGGCAATCCAGGACAAGTCTTGAAGACTGAGTAGGAAGAAGCACTGATGGCTTTATCTTGTTGTAACCTGCTATTCCCCTCACTGGCAGGCGAGATGCTGCAGCTCACACGAGTTGCATTCAGAGTTGAGATGATTCAGAAGTTCACCTTTCTTTGCTTGATGCATCCATGTTTATGTTCTCATGTCCAGTATGTTTCAAGTCCTGTCAAATAGGTTTTCTGCTGAGTAAGCCGTCTGGCTCCCCCAGCATTGACCCCACACTGAAATGACCGTAAATCCTGGTTCAAGAGGCATGCTGGTTTGCCGATTTTGGATTTATGCTTCCATATTAGCAGCCAGACCCATCTGAAACCAGTTAAGGTGAGTTAACTGTTTGTTTGCTGCTTTAATCAAGCAATTAATTGGCAAGTAAGAAATAAAAACCTGCAAGACCCTGCAGCTAGGCAGGACTGGGAATAAATCTTCCAGCCATCTCCTTTCAGGGTGAGACTGCCCAGCATTGCAAGCATTTACCACCTGCATTTGTGCACCAAGTTATTATTTACTTTAGCATGGTGGAATTTCATGTCTTTAATATACAAAAACTTGAAGTGCTATAAATACGACATCATTAGTTCCTTGGAAATGCAGAAAGGTTATGCCGCTCTTTTGGGCCTGTAATCTACATGAGCCACTCATAACGCACAGGTCTTCATTCTCATTCCCAACACAATGGCTCAGTTAAAAACTGATTTCCTATTTTTTGTAACGTCTTATAGTTTCCTCAAAGCTCTTCCTCACCATCCAGACCTACTTCATGATCTTAAGTGGACACTTCAGCCCTGAATCAGGCTTGGATACAACTAAAGGTAAGTGGCCTGTTAATAATGACGCTATTTTGGGCCCCCTCTGGCTGACCTATTTCAGTGAATGTTTCGCCAGCTCAGCAACCTCTTTCAGTGACCACGCCACGGCAAAATCAATGGCCCCACAGAATGAAGTCTGACAACAAAACAGGGGCCCACAATGTCCTTTGTATAGAGGCAACAGTGCATTAAGAATCTCTAACAGTTGCCCTCTTTGTAAAAAGTAAGTATGCTGTGCTTATCTTGTTATATGTGGCCGCAGTAAAGATAATGACAGCTGAGATGAACATATCTTTGTGAGTGCACGACCATTTGTCTATAATTTGATGTGCTAATTTTTTTTTTTTTTTCATTTTTCTACTTCCTGAATAAATTTTTTGTAACTATATCTCTCTGTCCATGTTTGGTATAAGTTTTATCCATATGGCTGTGTATATTACTTGGGTGAGAATGCAAGTTCATGTTTGTGAGTCTACTGGTCTGTCCAAGCATTATTAGTTTTATGCATAATCACGTGCATTATTATGTAAGTCCATTTTGCTTGTGTGCAGATAAGCTGGCACATGCATTTTTGTGACTGGTATGTTTATGGTCTTTTCAGGCTGACATGAAATGGACATGAGTTCCGGTTAGAGGAGCAGAAAAGTACTATCTCAGGCTCACACACGGTCACCCTGTTCAACTGCAAGTGATGATTGTGCAAATAAGGCACCCGTGCACAAGTATCCTCCCCTTACTAGGGCATCTGTGATCTGAATTTTAGGAGACATGTACACATAAAGCGAGGAATATGACACTTTCCCAGTATAATCAAACCCTAAGTAATAGCACATTGTAATGCATCATTAATTCATGCTAGTTGAAATGAGAGTATAATGTGGAATGATGGCACTTGTGGTGCCAAAGAAAAGTTAGTTAAAGAAACACTCAGATATATGCGCACAAACAGAAACACACAAACACACGCACTCACACATGCACATGCACGTAGACACACAAGCGTGTTGTGTTTTCATGTTTTGTGGTGATATGCCCTCGACTTACCGTCATTCCTCACCCCTTTTCCTGATGTTGACTGTAAAGAGTACATGCTAAACCCTAACCCTGACCTTGACTTAACCCTAACTTTAACCTCTAACCATAAAATAGCTCAAATCCTTGCAGGACCTGAAAGTGTTCCCATAAGGACAAAGAAATCTGGTACTGAATCTCTTGTGGGGATATTTTGTTCCCTCCAAGGTAAGTATACACTGACCACACACACACGCATGCACGCACACGCACATGCGCACGTTAACATGCATACACTGTTATTTTTAGTGTAGTATACGTGCAGAAAGAAAAATCTGCCCCAAGCATTTTGAGACCAAAGTTCAAGGATGCAAGGCAAGGGTGAGAAAATCTCCGGTCCTGTAAGCCAGCATGATGAAAAGTTACTTAGCCAGTTTAGCCTCTCTCCCCTCTCCCTCCCGCTTATGTTTGGGCAGGCAGGTCAGGAAAGATGCATTAAAAGCTTTTTCTATCGCAAAATTCAAATTGCATTCCTTTTAATATTTGAGGGCAAGACACCACCTCCCGCCTCTAGCCCAAACACACAAGCTGCTCACATGCTCACCTCTGCATGCTGTTTCTCTAAGTGGAAAATGTCAGGTTTTAATTGATTCATTCAGACCGTCAGTAAGTTTTGAAGCAAAACTGGCACTTTATAAAAACATAACTCAAACTAAAATCTTGCAAAATGACATATTCTGAAGTGGAAACTACAATTTACCATGAAATGAAGAAAAATTTACCGGTAGCTGCAAATTGCTCAGGTACAGTAAAATCTAGATGTCAGGACTGACGCAGAAAATCAAAGCTGTGGCAACATTGTACCATGGACTTCAGGCTCTTCTACCCAATCTCTGTCAAGTAAGATACAATAAAGCTCCAACTCTCCTGCTTTTCCAATGCTCTCAAAGAGTCACCCCTCCCCGCACAAAAACAGATTCCAAATGCCTAAATAAGACAAAGGACCTGTTATAATGGACCAAACAAAACAATGACACAAAGGCTAACTTCTTCATTGTCCTGTTCTGGGTGAAATGTTGGTTTAAGGAGGCTCAGTTGCTCTCCAAAGAAAGTGAAAAAACCCTGGAGCACTCAGGAGGGTATCAGTATTTTTCCAAGAATTTCAAAAACTGCCAAGGTGCACCAGTGACCTTCCAAGACACAGTTTGGTATGCTTTACTCTAAAAGATGGTTAGCTGTTTAAAAAACAAAATAAGAGTTGAGACATTGTAGCACCTGTAGTAACTAAATCCAATATCAAAAACGATTCTAAATTTTGTGGCTCCCCTCTCCCACTTTTTTTAATGGTATTCCTACCCAGGTACTCCTGAGGAGTGGAGCGTAATACTGATGTGCCATGCAGAGGGCCAGATGTAGGTTGAGGTGTGTAGTCAGCTGAATAGAGTATCTGGCCTCAGCCATTGCTTATTACCTCTAACATTCCAGTAACGATGCACATAATTATCCACAGCACTATCTAGGTTTGGAGGAATTTGATCAGCAGGTTAACCCTCGCTTCACTTACACCCCCTGCATTGCTTTGAAAACCTGCAGTGTACTGTCGCAGTGTTGGCCAGATTGTTATAGGGCATTCATTTTATTGGTAAGTTGGCTTGTGGAGTGCATAAAGAGGTTCTTCCTGGTTCACAATACTCTCTATTAGATGGGTTGTTTTCAGGGATGGATCCGTTCATTAGAGTTCTACTTTATATTCATAATCACTAAGAGAGGTGTTTTCTGAATAAGATACTTTAAGCTTTTAAATTAAGATATTTACAATGAGTGAACTGGATGAAAGCAGGCAAATGTTAAAATGGAGAAAAGTGCATACTTTGTAGCACATGGTCGTTGCACAAGGCCAGTGACGCATCCTCCAGATGATTGGACCCCAGTGCAATGCTATGTGCCCATTCAAGGACAGAAGAGCTCGTATTGCCTATGTATTTTTATCCCCCGCCGTGCGATTAGCGCGAAGCAGTGGATATAGCATTGGGCTCCATTCGTCTAAAATTGAGGCGGCGGGCGGTATTGCCATGTTAGTGGCAAACACTTGTTTCTCTTATTTTCCTGAGCCCAAGGATGAGTGTTGTGCACCGTGTTTCAGCAAGTGTCTTCAGTCATGTCAGTCTGTCATGACAACTTAAAGAGCTACCTCCATACGTGACAGCAAATCCCAGTCGTGGATGGAAACCCATGCACAGATGGAAACAGCTGGTTTACCAGTCTCATTATATTAAGTACGGAGTGGGTTTCCATTGAGCATTGCAATTCTGTCTCGGCTAGCCATCAAGAGAGAAATCGGAGACGATAACTAAGACATGAGGTAGGATATGAGGGCTTCCCTTAAATGTTTACTCTGGAATACTGACATTGGGCCAATTAGTTTTTGCTCAAATACAGCTCAACAATAAGAGTTGCAATTCTATCACTATCATTATCCATTCCACATTCCTCACCTTACAGAGGGCATTCCGTTCTTTAGGTCTAAGGCTTAATGAGCTTAAGCCATGGTGATGTTGATTTTTGGTCTTCACTTGAGGGAAAAAAAGAACATACCCTGGCAGGGCTCCACTGGCTGTTCTGTTCCCCTCTCGTTTTTCTGACGTCTCATTACAGTAAACGCCAGAGCTGTAGTGCCAATGCTTACTGCAGAGCAAGGAACACTCAAACAAACACGCTTGCGTGTCACTTCAGGTTTGTACTGGATGATTTTTGTGTGATGAGTGACATTTTTTGGAAGGCAGTTGGGAGTTCTTAACATTAAAATGGTAAGCAAGAAAGCGACTGGTTGTACTGTGCAAACTGTGCTGTCTGAAGGCGGATGTTCACTCGCTAAGTGCGAAACGAGGGCAGCATTCAAACATTCAAGCAGCAGCTCCATTCTAGGTGTTTGAGCAGCACAATAAGGGAAAAATTAGTCGACAAGGCTGAAGGCCAAGCTTTGAAGCAAAGGCCACCAATCATGTCCTTAATGACATTATAACAGGTGCTATGTTTTGTGCATGTCTGACTGAACACATTCTGGGAGTGATACTTGATAAATTGTTTATGAGCAATTCATACATTATTGTATAACAACTTACACAAGTGATATACTGTACATACTGGAATAATTGTTTTCAGAGAATGAGCCCGTTCACTCTCAATGGTATAAGGACTTAGTAGAAATTGAGGTAATTGTGCACCATAAGTCGGCCATGATTACATAGTACTGTGTTTGCAAATGTGAATTTTGCTCAAGAAAGAGTCCAAAATGAGGAAGGGAAGTGAAAAGTTTTGGGTGCAAAAGCCAATAAATGCCTTCATTAATAAATGAAGCATTAGCATGTTGTACCAGGTTGGCAAACCTTGACACTATTTGGCAACAAAAGTCAATAAACCTAATCTTACATGCTCTTGAAACTGTTGTTACATCACAGGAACCACTAACTCTCAGCTAGTTTTCCCGCAAAAGCTGCTGTGCATTCCACCAATCATCATTGAGGTCACAAGATCCAATACAGCAGCATCCATGCCTTGCTCTCTTTGAGTGGTCAATTTTTAATTTCTGACAAATTCACCATAAATATCCTGGGGAAACACTGATCTGTGGCATCAGCTGAGATGCCAGCCAGCTCAGTGCAGATGTGTGAATTATGTATTGGACAATCCAGTGGTTTTCCATCAGTTTTATTTTCTTCATACTTACATTAGAATTTAGTAGATTTTGCAAGAAAAAAAAGAAAGTATGTGAAATCATTAAAAATTACTTTTTGATTAAAGGTGAAATTTTGAAAATTGAACATGGTCTTTGTTTTTTCATGAACTTCTCATAACCACCCAATGATATTTGATGAAGCTCACCCAAATAACCAAGTGAGAAAACTGACTTTAAAGCATTTTGCGTCTGAACACTGCAAATATTGTTGCTACGTTTGCTAGATGGAGTGAACAAAATCTGAAATAAGTCTTTTATCCACTTTAGGTTAGACTAACCCCCCGTTCGCACAGAGCTGCGACTTTAGGACGATCATCCCGATCAAGCCACGATCAGAAGTATTGGATCGGGGCGGATCGGCGTCTAAATCGAGCAATTTGGCATTACGACCGTACTACGATGCTCCCACGTCCAACGCGCTGCTGACACACTTCTACTATGATGTTACGCAGACCGTTGCCGACCAGCGGCCGCGTTTACTGCGTTTATACTACGCTGCCGCTACGATATTGAAGATCATACTACGACGCTACGCAGACCTAGAAGACTGTACGACGATGTCGCTACGGTGGTGCCGCTCATATCACGCTTGTAGTACGCTTCTAGTACGATTTTGGCGATGATATGTATATATACACACACACACACGTATTTTGGCTGAAAACAAACCCCGATCCGATCCGGTGTCAGAGGCAGTGCCGCAACATCTCTTGTTTGTGACAGACAAAACGGTACAAATACACAAAAGAATTATTAAATTTAGCCTTCATTTTACTGAGGAGTCCCACTGAAATTAAAAAGTATTGGGGGGAATGAAATCACTTCTTTGAGTTTAGTGGCAGTTGTAATATTCAATAACTGATCCTGATGTGCCATCTAGTGATAGAATATTGTAATTGCATGTATAAGGGCCGGTTCATACTCAACGCAAGGCACGCGAGCGAACGCGACCACAGGTCCGTTCCATTACGTTCACAGAGAAGCCTGAACGCGCGTCCCTTGCTGCGCTGTGCCTCGTTAAAAAGCAGTATACTGCTCATCCAATAGGGGGCAGCAAAGTCTTCTCCTTCTCCTCCTCCTTCTTTCTTCTTTTTGGTGTGTTGAAGACATCATATGGGGCATTATTTGCTTTATCTCCCCTATTGGAATCTCACGGAAATACACGCGTCGACGCGTCGCGTTACAAAAATTTGGACGACACACTTTGCTACGCAAGGACTCAGGATGAACACCTTGCGTTGCTCAATGCGTTGCCTTGTGTTTGCGCTCGCGTACCTTGCGTTGAGTATAAACCGGCCCTAAATTTGCAGCTCCACGTCCACTGGCGGACACATCTGCACAAAGAGACACCGTTGTTCTTTTCAAACACGCCAAATCCAGATAATCCGTTAATGATGAATTAAATTAATATTCTAGTTTGAAACGAGTAACTAAATTGCCAGTGTCAAAGTAACAAAGTGAAAGTAACTTATACTTATCTTTTAAATGTAGGAGAGTAAAAGTCCCAGTTAAAAAAAAAAAAATCTACTTAAATACTGTAACGAAGTACATGTACATGTACATGTGCCAACTGCTGCCTGATAGGTCGTGGTATGATCGACGTAAGGTCATGGTAGGTCTTTGTAGGATCGTCAGGAACGTAGAGAGATCGTAGTGGGATCGTAGTAACAACATAGTCGGAGTGTTGTAGGAGCGTACTCGATATGTTCCCCGACTGTACTACGCTTTTACTGTGTTTTACTACAATCCTGAATCTCCACGATGCTTCCACGCTGCTTATACGAATACGGCGCTTCTACTACGCTCTTTTTACGACTTTACCCCGATTCTTGTTGACCACGATTCCACTACGCTTGTTTTGAGCATGTTCAAAATAAGTGTGGCGAGAGCGTAGAGCTTCCCGGTCATGAAGACCCTACCGTGATCATACTGAGCTTATGAAGACTCCACTACGTTTTTCCTGCGATCGGCCATGTTTTTGGCCGCACTTTGATCGTAGTAGAAGCGGCTTCTATGTGTGAACGGGGGGTAAGATTACAGCATGAGGACCACGGGAGGGGCGTAGTTAGGTTGGAGAGTGATTGTAAATAAAGGGGAAAGGGGGGATGGGGAGTGGGATGTATTGATCAATTGATGCTGCACTTTCATTAGGTGCACCTCACTGCAAGATGCGTGACATCCAAGGTGATTTTCCCGGATTTATACCTTGAAGTGGCTCTGCTTGTGTGTTTCTTGCGTCACAATGTCCCTTCTACAGCCACTTTAACCAAAGAGCAGCTATTTTTAGCCCACGGCTGAGCCTTGAAAGACCGAGCTCTAACTGAAATCCACCCACCCCACATCACTGGTCCCTTTGAAGTTCGCCAAGAATGTACTTGTGTGCCTGTGTGCATCCATGTCTTTGTATTTACATATTCGTATGCTTGTGCGTGAGTGTGAGTGACCAAGATTTTATGGACATTAGTAATTTTCACACACATCAGCAGGAGAGTAATCTTATGTGAAAAAGGGCTAGTGTGGATCCATTTTTTTTTGTTTGTTCTGTTTTAACCCTGCACTTGAAGCATTATTCAAATGAGTAACTAAACAAATGCTGTTGGTGGACAACTGCAGGGTGTTTCCTCAAATCTATAGCATTTGCCTCCTCGACAAAATTAATGATTTTGCTGAGTGGTGATACTAGAGGAAAGGGTATTGGGTTTATAAAATCAACAGGGGAACAATTTTTTGGCTCCAGGAATGTTCACTGCAAATTTGTCCAAATCCCCAAAACAACTGTTGGATTTATTACTTTTTTGAAAACTTTAGTTGACCTGAATGTAGTTCTACAGCAAAGGTCATATTGTCACTAAAACAATAGGATTGATCTTTTACGTTTCAAAACGTTCACAGCAAAGTTGATGTTATTCACAAAAAAGGTTGAGAACCACTGCATTATGGCGATAGGCATAAAGTGACCAACATCCGCAGCCCATCTATGCGTACACAAAACAATGAGGCTCATCCTCTATACACAAAGAATGAACACAAGTTTCATGTGATTTCCATAAGAAACTTTTCCAGTTATCTCCCTAACATTAAGGATCTGCAGCAACATCATCCAAGGTGACTCCATAATATCACAGAAAACTCCATTTTGAGGATACACTTAGGCAGCAAATTCAATGTAACTAATATGCAGCTTAGTCCTGGACTAGGAAAAAAATGCACTCACACCTCTTCTTTTTCAAAATGACTGGGCTTTGGGCCTTGAAACTGCCATGGGCCTAATTTTGGGGGGGGGAAATCCTTTATTGTTCTTTTGTTTTAGTACTTGGCAAGGCAAAATCATTTAAGAAGAAAGAGGAAAAAAGGTTTAAAATGTATTTAAACTGTGCATGCCACCAGGGCATTGATAGAAGATTAATCTCTGTAATGTCATCACTTTCTGCTCTAAACTGGAAGAGGGCAGAGGCAGGCAGTACTTCCAGGAGAGGCAGGCAGACAGCCGGCAAACATCAGCGCTTTGTGTAAACTCTGAATATGTAACTGTGACATCACCTCAGTACTGCTGACATATTTTCCTTCTAAATTGAGAAAAGGAAAAAAACTGAACCAAAACAGACTCTGGTCCGCTGACTCCGCTCACGATGTTAGAAAGTGAAAATAAACAGAAAGCTGTAAAAAGGAGAAGAAAAGAAAAATATGCCAATGTACCCCAGGCAGCAGCAGCCGTGACGTCACATGGCCAATCTGCCCACCTTTCACATGTCCAAGCCAGCAGAATTTCAATTTCAGTATGGTCTCCTCCCAGCTGCATGAGCAGCCTACAGTAGACAAACACACACACACACACACACACACACACACACACACGCACGCACGCACTCACACACACACACACACACACACACACGCACACACACACACAAGTTTGTGCAACTATCTTTATTAGGAAATTGCATTGAGTTCTATTCATTATGGACAGCCTAAGCCTAATTCTAACCCTAACTCTAATCTCAACCAAATCATGCCTAATCCTACCCTTAACCTAATCTCAATTCACACCTGAGCCCTAACCACAACCATGACCTAAGAAATGACATTTTGCAAAATTCACGCTTGCAACTTATTATTATTATTATTATTATTATCATCATCATCATCATTATTATTATCATCGCCATTATTATACCCCAAAAATTGAGTGTTTGGGGATATTAAGGATTCACCTTGGTCACCGTTGCTGTCACCACCACCAAAGATCCTTCATACTGGCAGGATATGCAATATGCAATAACTCAAAAGTTTTAATGGGAATCCTTTTGAGAGTCATGTAATTTCCGGTGTAGAAAGAGGGCTTGTCATAGGTGCTGGGCATCCCATGACCTTTGCTGTGGCGCCACCACCAGGCCAAACTTTTTTAATTTTTTAAAATTGCAATAACTTGAAATTTCTCATGGGAATCACGCAAAACTTTTCATGTTTCACACTCATTCCTGTTGAAAAGGACAAACCATATTGTTTAGTGTGACCCGTCAACCTTTCTTGAAGCATCTCCATCAGGTCAAAGTTTACATTTCCAAATCAATAACTTTAAAAAGTTTTTCAAGGAATCATGCCACACTTCTTGGGACCCTTTCTGGTGCTGGAACAAGGCTTGTTATTGATATTGGTCACCCTATGACCTATTCTTTAAAGCTATGACTAGGCCAAATTGCCAAATTTTTGGAAATTGCATTGACTTGACAGTTTTTTATGGGAATCCAAAAAAACTTCTTGTGTTCATTTCTGGTACACAGCTGACAAACCTATAGTTTTGTCTGACCCAGCCACCTTTCCTGAAGAGCCACCACCAGGTCAAACCTTGCATTTAAAAATGCAACAACTCAGTGCGAAGTTAGCTCACTCGGTTAAGGCACCGTATTTGCGTATCTAAGCTTGCTCATGTTTGGGTATCCTCCGCCCTTGCGATGGTATCGACCAATGAGTGTAAAGATGCAGGGGCTGAAAGGCGTGCGCTTCGAAGGAGAGCCGCAAACTGTCTCTCTCTCCTGAGCTGGCAACAGGGGGTTAAATATGAGCAAGCCTTGTACATAGTTCTCAGATTGGGCATTCCAGATTTGGGTGGCATTGGAGATGCCAAATTTATTTTTTAAAAATTGCAACAACTCAAACAGTTTTGCTTGAAATCAATTCACACTACTTGTGATCACTTTGGCATCACAGAAAATTGCTGTTATTGATATTAGATCACTTTGGGAGCACAGACAATGGCTGTTATTAATGTTAGATCGCTTTGGGAGCTCAGACAAGGGCTGTTATTGATGTTAGATCACTTTGGGTGTCATGGTTTGGGAGCTTGGAGAGCTGTTTGTTGTTCTCGTCCAGGACGATATCGTTTTGCTCCCTATCGAATTCCTGTACCAGCTGGCATTGATTGAGGGCGTGGCCTGGACTCTATTTAAGCTCCTATTTTGCCTCGCTCCAGTTGCCAAATCATCATTGAAATTAAAGCCTACAATTTGTGAATTTGTAAATAAAATCATCGATCCCTAGGAACAGGTTTGGGAGTTTAGGATTAATGGTTTTTTGATTTGCTAGTGAGACTAAAAGACATTTCCAAAATCAGAATTATTACTGGTCATAGCTTCTTCAAGACTTCAAGACTCAGAAATGACATGGGAAATGAAAGAAAAAGAGATTAGATTTCCTCTCTACCTGTTCCCACAATATGAACTACCTAATATGGACATTCTACAGATAGAAAACAGTGAGGCCATCATGAAAAAAATGCCGGATTTCCTGTTATTCCCATTTTTTCATGAGTTTGAACTTTCTGGAGCACATGCTATACCACAGAAAACAATAGACTTCTGGCTTCCCACACCTGGTCATAAAAGGAAGGAAAGACAACAAAATCATCTCTTTAATCTTTGGTTAAGATTTGTCCTCTATGCTGCTTGCACCTGACCTTACAGAGCTTAGGAACAGCTTACTTCTTCACAAACCCAAACATGCTGGAAACTTACAGACACTTCAGTCCTGGGATTTCCCCACCACTGAGTAGCACATAAACTCATTGTCTGCAAATTTTTGAATACATTTTAAGGACTTTAAAAGGACCACTAAGTATCCAGAGGTCATTGTAAAATGATGATAGATGATGGGCTTCCTCTGGCCCTCATGCAAACAAGATTTGGCGAGATATGCATTCAGTGATGAAGTACCCTGTCCAAAAAAAGCAGGAGTGCATTTGCATGGGAGTGTGGGTGACGTTCGATGAGGTCAAGACTCTAAAAATAGACCAAGGAGTAGACAGGGAAAGAGTGAACTGCCGGTTTTGATGTCAGAGCACCGATGAATTGTTGCTGAATTGCTGATGAGTTTGCAGGCAGCTGAGGAATCCACCTTGCAAAGGACTTTCCATGAACAAAGAGTGGGCCGTTGAAGCTCAAACACCACAAATCTGAGATACAAACTCACCTGTGTCACTGTCCAGATTTCACCGGATTGCCAGTGACCTCTGTTCATCACGAGCAGGAGGGGTCAGTGCTGGCGGACTGTCTCGGCTACAATAGATCCCCTAGACCAGTGATTACAAACTGTCTCTGGCAATACAATACAATACAATACAGTAAATAGTATGCCTTTCTGCTTGTTCACTAGGGCGCTCTGCATGATTGGAAACAGCCTATTGTTAGAGAACCAGTATACTCACACTTTTTAAATTACTGCTCTTAAAATATAGAAGATACTCTACATGTATCTGCCTGCATATAGGAGGAGCTGAAAATGAGTTTTTGTTCACTGCAGGCAGCTTGAGTCTTTTGATCAGAATTTCAAAAACCATGTATTTCACTTGGCTGAATTCTGACTAGGCATTCAATAAAGAACACATTTTAAGAAAATATGTTCAATCCCTGAAGATGCATGCATTATTACTATTATTTAATTAAAAACTTATATTTTGATGGTGCAACTTGTAACATATTCCTGCGGCATGACATACAGCACAATTGAGAAGTTCAGAATCACCTAGAAATTTGATGTATTGGAGAAATATTGAGACTTTCATTCACTGAAATAAAAAATAAAATTGAAAAATAAAGTTGAGAGTTAAATATAAAATATAATATTACTTATTGTATTTAAAAAAATATTCTGCATGTTCCCCCGTGTTTGTGTGGGTTTCCTCCCACAGATCATAGACCTTTGTCAGGCTAACTGGAGACTCTATAATCGCTTGATGGTATAAGTGTGTAAGTGAATTGAATGTGCCCAGCAATGGAATGGCACATTTTCCTGGGTGTGCTCTGACCTTCCGCCCATGGTAGGCTGGCATATGCTCTAACTCCCTGTGACCTTGGTGAGAAAGAAGTGGTTAAGATTATGAATGCATTTTAGTTGTTAGAATTCATATTTCCATTTTAGTTTATATACGTCAAAAAGAAAAAGCAGAAGTTGTACGCAGCTGCTATAGGTATGGTCTGGTCACTGCTGCAATGTTGTATGGTAAGTATGAATAAAGCTGCCATCTGATGATCTTTGAGGCATCTTTATACAAAACTGGAGCCTCTGATGAACTTTCTTTTTTTGGAGACTCTGCCACTTTTCTATCTGTCCAAGTAAGGCCCAATTTAAGCTCTTCCTACAAGACAAGTACTGCACACCTCTCTTGCGTGCAAAGGCAGGCTCTTGTGGAATCGCTTCACTCAACAACTGACTAACCGGTTCGAAAAGAAATCTGTTGTGTTTTGATGGAGGTGACAGAGGTACACATAATTTTTTTTTTTAATTTTTTTCTTAAGTAAAATTATGAAAGTATAGGCTTTTGAATTCACTCAAAGTAGCCTATTAGAGTAAAAGCAGCTCCCTACAGTAAAGACATTCTTGTAGCAGCAGGCTATACTGCAACACCAGAATGGAAGAAATAAAAAATTTGGCTCCTCAGTAATTTATTTGGAAATTTTTTTAAAAATTTGCTAATAACCTCAAAGAGTGCCTCTTAATAGGGCCATGGATTCAGAATACTGCTTTTGACATGCATTCCAGCTCCCTTGTGTTAATATTCGATTCTAGAGTTCTGTGCCGTTCTGCCAGAACACTGGTTGGGGTTTTAACAGTTTCTTGTGCCAGGATTCATCGTTCATAGTCATTACTCATGCCATGGTTTTAACAGTGTCTTGTATCAGGATTCATGATCCTCAGTTTTTACGTTTATTGTTCATTTTTTTTTAATTTTCCATGTTTTGTATCTCGCCCAGTGCGGTCTGCCCGGCCAATCCGCCTCTCCAATGTCTGCGTGGTCATGTCCATGTTTTACTTCTTGCACAACATTCAGGAGCGGCTTACGGTTTCAAACTTCTTTCTTACGTTTCTTTCTTCAAGGCTTCCTGGCCTTCATGCTTGTTAATTATTTTAATTTATTACTAAAAACTTACTAATCAGGATGTTTCCATTGGACAGGCACGTACTAACCATTACTAATTTAGACAGGGATTTAACTCGCATGCTCCCTGCTTTCATTACATTCTTATGCTTGTGATCCACTTCCGCTTTTAAGGCTTCCGCACACAAGCAATCGTGGCCAGTCGGAAGGTGTTGGAAGCACCGGGAACCATCCAAAACTCGCGCAAACAATCGTAGAAAGTCAGAGTGATTGAGGAAAAAATTTTATCCCATGATCCACTAACGCAAGCATTTCCGATTGATTTTTGCCAACGTCAACAATAAATATGGCATTAGTTTTTGTTAACGGTTTCTAATTGGCTAATTGCAGAGGAAATATTCGCCACCAAGTATGCACTTGACTAACCGATACTCCCACGTCCTTCCGACAACTCATACCTTCCGAGAAAATCAAACTGGTTTGATCTTGTCGGAAGGGGGATCCGCGTGATCTGATCCAGTTGGAACCTGTCTTATTCAGGCGGAAGGGTCGGTACAGGTCGGAAGTCATGATCCACCTATGTCTTGCGCGTAACAGAAATTTCCACTCGTAATCGCTCATAACCGGTCGGAAGGGGAGAATCGGGACAATCGGAGACCTTAAAAGCATAAGTGGATCACAGGCTTTACCTGTGCTTTACTATTATCTAGTTTAACACTTTAACTGTTCATAGTATCTTATTGGGTTCTTCTATGCTGCAACACGCTCATTGTTCTTAATGAGCAAATACCTGCTCTGATTGTCTCGTCACTGCTGTTTTCCTCTCTTGTCTTGCGTGCCATGTAATTAAACAATCTCGTTTCTCCCTGTCGCTCTACAGGTGATCCTCGTTGTTTCGTGATTGTTCCTGCTATATGTGTGGAGAGGTTGGAGTTGGCTGGCAGGCAGAGTCTCGGTTTCCCAAGCCCGGTTTCTTGCCATTCGTTTCATGCCTAGTTTGGTTTCATAGCGTTTCCTCGCCAGAGTCTTGCCTAGTGTTTTGCATATCTCGTTTTGTATGTTCCTTGTGCTTTTTCATAGTTTGTTTATTTTTATTTTTTGGTTCTCTTTCCTGAGTTTCTCGTGGCTTTTATTTGTTCCGTTTTATCTTTTTCTTTCTTAGCTCTGTGAAGCTCTCCTTAGATTTTTGGGTTACACTTTACTTGAAGGTACGGTCATAAGAGTGACATTACACTGTCATAACTGTTACATGTGTCATGTAACAATTATGACAGTGTCATGTCACTCTAATGACGAAGTTGTCATAATCAAGACAACCCAAACAATGTCAAATTGTCATCTCAAAAACCGAATGACACTTACTGACAACGTTTATGTCATTGACATAATGTTTATGACACGTTCATGACTGTGTCATGTCACTCTCATAACGATACCTTCAAGTAAAGTGTTACCGATTTTTGCAACCCTTTGGGCCAAGTTTTTCTTTGGCCATCGTGCCTGTTTTGTGTTCTCAAATCTTCAAACCAGGCCTCGCTGTCTCGCGTCTGGTGTCCATCTGAGTCTCGCAACACCTTGTCTCTGACTGATCTTTAATTTTAATCGCTGCAGAAATTCATAGCTACAAACACAGCTGTGTTTATGAAGTAACTCTTCTCTCTGATAGCACTCACTGTTAAAAATTGAGCTTTTGCCCTATGCCAGCTTAAAATCCTCTCAATTCAATAAAATTCTGCTTTAGTCATAAATTTTCCGGAAACACATGCAAAACTGTCACATAAAACCATCTCATGCACAATAGAAATCATTACAGGCACGTACAATCCTTCACATCTGCTTCAAATAACCAAAATAACCTCCAAATAATAACCTCCAAATTCATAGAGCAATCAGAAAACCACATGCACAAATTGTACAATGAACCATAGGTGTTTTAATGCAATAAGGGAATGAGCTGGTACATAAATATCATACTTAAGTAAAGTAACAAAGAATTTGCCCTTTGTTGCTTCCCTTGGGATATTAAGTGGTGTTTTGCTGCCGGCATTCCCCATGTTATATTAGCAATATGTACTGTGTTACTAAGCTCAGGCTGAAACGAAGGGCAGAAAATATTATGAACCTGCTAGACAGCAACAGTTTAGTGAAAGAGGAGAAACAGTTGCTGGCTTCTGATTGACAAAGTTTTGATTTATAATCTGAATTTCTTCTATTGTGGCATGTGGTATGATCTCACCCTCTGACCATCACCACATGACCATCAGATTCTTCCAGAACCACATGCTCTGCCAATTACAAGGTCACTGAACCCCACACAGCTGTGGGCCAATGTGTTTTTTGGCCCTGATGAGCTTTCTGACTCATTTCCATTAAGCCTGTTTGATTGCTTTATTCAAACACACCCCAAACTCCAGGAGAAAGATAGTTTGATTATTATTATAACCTTATACTTACCCAGAATGTCACAGTATGATTTAAATCTTCTTCTGCAAGTGAATCTTGCAAGCAATCCATGGCAAGGAAAAGGGGGGTAGTATTTCAGCGAAGCACAATTGAAGGGTTGGACAGCTAACTTTCATAAATATTTCATAATAACTCTGGCCTAACTGAAAGTCATCCAAAATGCATCAATTTTTAAAAGGTTTAGCCAAGTTTCAAACTGCAAAAAATCCCTGAGGTCTCATTTTATTCCTATGAGCAACGGTTTCCTCTGAGAGGTTCTGAGGGGATTGGTTAGATGCTGTGAGACATGACCAAATCTGCATTCAGATTGGAAAAGAGCAGATGAGCAGGAACTGTTAGTGCCAGGTTTGTTTACCCAAAGACATTAATTTTGACTTTGACGTAAACTTATTATTTCTTCAGTTTAATTTTCCACACTGTATATTCAAGATACCTTAAAGCACATTTTGTCATTACGAGCATTGTGGAGCATACACTTTAGCAAGATTAGCTGACTCGGGAACTTCCAAGAAGAGTAGAATAACATAAATCCTTCATAGTCGCCTCGGTAAAAGCCACCTGGAAAAATAAACAAAGAAAATGGCAGGAATAATCCAAATGACAACCCTAATTCATGAAAAATTGGCACATCATAGAAAATAAAATAAAAAAAAATTTAAAAGGACTGTAGGTTCATTCCATCTGCCATGTGACACATCATTTGGTGTTTTACACATAAATTTAATTGCCTTTTGAAAATGTACAATACAATGACTGCAATAGTATCCAAAAAAGCTGGCACAGTTCACTGTTTACCACTGCATAAAGTCACTATATCTTTTAATCATACTCATTATGTGCTTCGGCTCTGAAGACTCCAGCTGGTCAAGTCTAGCAAGTGGAATTTTCCCCCATTACTCCATTATTCAGGTCTTTCACTGAGCAATTATATAGAGCCATTGTTGCTTTACATTTCACTTCACATGCACTGCACATTTACCAACTGGAAAAGATAATTGAAAGCCAGTGTTGGATCAGCCCCAGAGTTTAATCTTGTGACTGTTTGATTTGCCTAGTGGCGAAAGCCAATGGATTCAAGGCCAAGCAGATACAAGGTAGCCTCAAAAGAGCCATCCAGCCACACCCTTCGCAAATGCATTTGCAACAATAGGAAAGATGGTCACTTCCTGCTTCGGACAAAGCCTAAACAGTGGATGGGAAGACCATGTTGCCGACTTCTGCGAGGCCTATGCGAAACTTGGTATCTCGATCACACCCGAATTCCACATCATCAGAGACCATTTGCGTGAGTTCTGTAAGTGCCATGGTTGTGGATTGGCTAGATATTCTGAGCAAGCTTTCGCAGCAGTTCACACTGACTCCTCAACATTCTGGGAGAGGCATCAGATAAAGGATAGCAGCAACAAACTATTTGGTTTGCGCTTAAAGCAAGCCTTCAAAGAATACATTAGCACACATGTCTAAGCATTACATTTAGCTAGATAGAACATTTTTACCACGTGAGGGTTAAAGAACGGGGATGGACTACTATTACTATTTTTCACATTCTTTTGATCGTCAACCCTGCAGAGGAGACTTTCAGAAATAAGTCACCAAAAGGCAAAGTTTTTTAACCCTTTAACATCAATTTGAAAATTTCAAGTTGGGTGCCGATGAAAAAGTGGATTTTCTCCAAAAATTCCCAACAGATATTTTTTTTACTTTTGCGTTTTCTTTGTCTGCTCACTAAGACATACAAAATGACATAGGTCTTGGTTCAGTATCTTTTTTTTTCAGACTTTCAAGCACTTTAAACCAGTGTGAACTGGATTGGAGGCTCATTTTATACTATTGTATAACATCAAACCATGATTAGCTTAACTGTTTCATCTTATTAGAGATTGTCCCATCCAGAATTTCCCCTGCACCAACCAATAGAAGCATGTGATAATGTGTTTCAGGGTTGGGTTCAACTATTAATTACAATTACTTTCTGGGCATAATTTTCAATCACAATTACAATTACTTTTCAATAAAAATTTCAATTAGAATTAAATTACAACTACGTAATTGATTACAGTTACTGTAAGTGAAAAAAGTTGAATCACATGTTGAATCACTCGTCATGTTTTTATTTTCATTTTCCACAATCTGCCAACTTTTTCAGAATTAGAGTTGTAATTAGTCCTAATTTGCTTTCATTTAGCACCAAGTTTATCACCATAGTAACACAGTTTGGGTGATTACATTTAGTTTTGTCTTCTTTCCTGGGCATGCAGAGGTTGGGAGAGGTGAACTGCCAGCATTTGCACTTTATCTGCTTTCAATGAGCGCAGCAATGTTGGACAATCTGCTACAGTACCATGTACTATCAATTAGCCACCCGTTTTTTGAGTTTGATTTCTAAGATTTGAGGCTTGCGAGATCCATCTCTTGTGTACTGTGTGATATAAATTACCTGATCATCGCATTTATTGTGTCTCACGGTCAAGGGTACGACCCACTATGACTACGCCCCAACAATGATAATAGAAAGTGCAGCACCGTGCGTCTGCAACATTCAAGGGATGGGTCACTTTCTGTTATCTTTTTGGCTATAATTTCAGTTTTCCTATTATTTTTTTTTTTGGCCCAGTTTGTTTAATGGGCAATGACTGCTCTGGGCTTATTCAAAACATACTCTGAAACTGAGATAATATCAGAACTCCCAGAAAGTGAAATAAGCTTTTAAGCAAGACCATCTGACATGTGGAGTTACTTATGGCCAGAATCTGGCTAACTGAGAGGAGCTCGTTCAGTCAGAATCTACATAAATTCACTCACAGTAAATTGCGCAAACCATATTGCCTTCCGTATACCTACATTTCCCCCACCATGATCTTCACTGTGTATTCGTGTAGCATGCAGTGAGAATAATTTTTCTGATCATTGTGGGAAGATTTAAAGGAAAGTGGGGAAGTTTTTATCACTTCAAGATGTGAGTCGTATGTTGAACCCAAAGAGCATGTGGGATGCTGTGAGGTTACGCTCAAGAACCAGATGCGAGAACCAAGTAATCCAACAAACTTGAATTTTATTAAGGATGGGGGTGAACCCCCGCAGGGCAGGAAGCAATGGTACAAAGTCCACAATCCAAAAATCAGAATCCCACGGACGTAATCCAAGTTGTAAACAGGGCAGCAAACACAAAACTCTTGGACAAGCAAAAAAGGTTCTGTACACAGATGCAAACAAATCCAAGACAAAGCCAAAATCACAAACGGGGACGGTCCAGTCAGAAGTGACACAAAGAGCACAAGGCATAAACAATCGTAGCACAGGGAAATGTTCTGACTAAAGCTGGTTGTGAAATGACTGCTTAAATACACGTAGGGGAAGTCACATGCTGTGATAGGGAACAGGTGATTTGGATCAGACTAATTAATGAGGGAACAGAAATGAGGAAGAACCTACCCACATGAAATTGGCAAAAGCCAAAACCCAGACAGGGATCACAAAGACAGCCTATTGACAAACATTCGGCTCCGGTTAGGGAGTTCTAAGATGCTCAGATAATGAGGCAGAACACAGTTTAACAGGTGTGGAGGATCCGCTGAAACTCAGCAAAGTAGATTGAGTAAAGACAAGGGGTGGAAACTAGAATAGGGCGAATCCTGAGACCTCGTTAGTCAATTACTAAAGTGCAGCTTTCCAATCCCTAGTGCTCGTTAGTAAGTTAGTACTATAAACAATGTTAGTTTGGGTTAGTATCTGTAACTAAAATAACAAACTGTTAGAACTGTTAGTTATGATAGAACAGCAAGGTGAAGGAAGTAAATGAGATTAGAAGGAATAATTGAAATCCCAGAAACCATTAAATCACCCGAAAGTGTGGCACGTAATACTGGGGCCGTGACCAATCACATGACATGAGACCAGACCGGGGAGACAAAGTGCAATGCATGGCAAGAAACAAAACAAGAACTGGAATCTAACTGACGGAATGAATCATGGCAGAAATACAGACAAGAGCAAAAGCAAAAACATGGCATGGAAACAGAATCATGGGCAAAACATGGTCAAACATAGCAGAATCATAACAGATGTGCCTGCTGTGGGTTTTGGGCACGCTCTCTCCAGCAAAGGCTAACAGAGTAAATTAATTTTCCATGTCTGTGTGGGAGTGTGCGTGTGTGGTCAGTGTATGCCTACTTTTGGGTCAAAATCTTATGGAGACATTTTATTTTTGTATGTGTGTGGGTGAGCGTGTGTGTGTGTGCGTTTTCGTACATGTGTGCGAGTGTTTGTGTGCCTGTGTGTGTTTATGCATGTATCAGCGCATGCATAGACCGTAGCATTCAAAAGTTTGGAATCGCACAGACATTCTTCTCAATGGAGTCAATACTTTTATTCACCATAATGCAAAAAATGTAGCCAATTCATAGGTAATGTTACAAATACATAAAAAAATGCACTACTGTCAGCTTGCAGGGACATCGTTAAAATCATGAGAAATGATGGTGTCAGCAGGATGCTTTAGAACCGTCTGCCCTAAACTCTACAAGGGCTTCTGTGGGCTCCATTGGGGTCCATTTTGATTTGTTTAAGGGGTTTGGAGAGGAGTTGGCTGTTGGTTTGGAACTACTGTGTGGGATGAATGGGCTGGAGGCAAGACTGCTGTGTCTGATTTATCAGGAAGAAAATGGCATCTTGCAAAATTTGGTACTATCGGCCGTGAGCAAGGACAAGACTGAGGACAATGAGCCAGTGCTTACAAAAAGAAAGACACAGAGTGATATCAGGTTCCAGCCTTTTTAAAAATGTTTTAACCCTATAATGCCCAGACAAACATCATTATAGGATAAATATGACCCAGTGATATTTTTGAAGAGTTGAAAGGTAGTATTCAGATCCACTGTTATTTTTTTGGTAAAGTGACCTTGATAAGTGAAAAGAACAACTTCTAATTCCAGGAGTATCATATCTGATCTGATCACTCGAAATTTCAAATTATTTGTATGGTCTCTACTGTCTATAGCTAACCCTTAACATGTATAAGAATACGTTTTTGTGTTATATTTACCTTGGAATGCCTAACTTCACTGCCAAGTCCAAGGAAATTCATGAATTCCCATTCACATGGGAGCTACTACCTTGAAGTGAGTGACTAGGGGAGAGACACTCCTGTTATATCACTTCTTTCTTCCAGGTGGCAGCACTGTGTATCAGATATGATACAGTGAGCAGTAGTGGTTGTGTTGCATCTTACCAGGTGGACATGGTCCTTCAAATTTGGTGTATCATATATGACACAGGGGGCATTATAGGGTTATAGGGGATATGTTGAGGTATCAGAATTTGTCAGAAAAAGATGCCCATATCATACATGTTCACATGCACACACACACACACCCACACCCTCATACACGCACACACACCCACCCTCATACACACACACACACACACACACACACACACACACACGCACGCCTGCACACACACACCCACACGCACATGTACACACACTCACACAGCCACAAAGGCAGCCAGACTAATCCTTACAAGTTGTTACTACTTTTGCCCTGGGATCACTAGTTGTGTAAATGGCACACACTTTCAACACTTCCATAGCCCATTTATATAGTAAACATTTGCAATGCAACCTATTTCTCCCAAGTGCTAGGTGCTGAGAGCATGCAAATCTGACTGTTAATGGTATGAGGGCTCTCTTCCAGCGCAATATCAGTGTCATCAGGATTTTTTCAGGTCTAATAACTTTACCTGTGTAAAGGTTAGGCAAACAGAGCATGTCAGATTGCTTCATCCAGCCCTAGGACTGGAGTGACCTGATTTAAAATTCAATTGCATAAAAAATTTTGCTTTACCTTACAGCTGACCAAAACAGCTCTGCTGCATCACAATTAAGATACATTATTTTTCTTGTACGGAAAAAGATGATAAGAAATGTGAAGTGACATTACTGCAGGTTTGATTTTTTAATGTATATTTTTTTTAATTAAAGGAAGGTTCATAGCCATGAATAGCAGCCGGCTTAAACACATGGCTACTGCAATGATTCTACAATTCAAGCCAATGCTCTAATTTAAGGATTCAAATGCTTTAAATGGGTGTATTTTCACATAAATAACATGCGGTAGTTGTGAACTACCACAATTCTCCAGAATGTGTTCCAGGTGTAACACAGTATCGCTTGAAGGGGACAGTGAATGGAGCTGCAACATTCCAATTCAGCATTACCAATGAGCAGCTCAGTATTCAGTGTTATGGTCCAGACCAGCAATCAACTGTGGAGTCAGACGTACAATCCAACAGATAGTTTATTGACAGCAATATAGTGCAGATCAAGGCCGGATCCCTGATGGTGCTAAGGTAGCACAGTTCAGCACAGATGTAAATGGTAAAGCTGGGCTGACGCGTCCAGTGGTTTCCAGGATGCAGCCAGATATTGTACTGGGTTCGCCAGTGCTGAACTGTTCCAGAGGATGAGGACGTTGCTTGAGCAGAGTGCATCCCCTGTCCTGGACCAAAATCAAGTTTTGGAAGCTTGTTTCTAACAAACTGGACAAGGAGAAAAAATTTGGATGGGTTAACAAGAACTTGGTCCCAGTCTTGGACCCTGGTTAGGATTTCAAACTTGTTCTTGAAAAGCTGAATTGATGAACAGGCTTGAGTAGCGTTTACTTGAAACCGGTCCCAATCCTGGACCCTGATTAGGATTGGAAGCTTGTTCGAATTAATTAGTTAACGACAAAAACTTAGAGGGAATGATAACATGAAAGTACTAGTTGCATTAGACGAAGACAAAGAACTTCTATTAATAACCATGTGAGTGGGATTTCAGTACAAATGCGACTTTACAATCCAGCAACTAGCACATAGACAAGAGGGCTGAAATACTTGTCTCATAGTAATAATAATGTATCAGTTTTATATAGCACTTTTCTGGGCACTCAAATGCGCTTCAGAATGGATACATTATTCATTCACTCACTGTCATGGTTTGGGAGCTTTGAGAGCTGTTTGTGGCTCTCGTCCGGGACAATATCGTTTTGCTCCCTATCGAATTCCTGTACCAGCTGGCATTGATTGGGGGCGTGGCCTGGACTCTATTTAAGCTCCTATTTTGCCTCGCTCCCGTTGCTAGAGTGTCAGTTCTACTTTGGTGCTTTTGCCGGTAAGGTTCTCTAGAGAGATTTTGCCAAGCACTTTGTTGCTCATCGGGAATTGTGTTAGTGAGTAAGGGAGTCTTTGGTTTATTTTCCTTTTCTTTTGTTTTCCACTAGGTCGCCTGTTTTTTCTACCATGGATGATGCGAGCCTAGTTATTTTTATCTGCTTTTAGTCTCTCAGCACACTGTGAGTGTTGCCTTTTATTTCTGACCGCAGCTCTTGGCGTTCACTGCCAGTACCTATCACAGTACACTCTAGCCCACATGGAGACGCCAGCGGCGACTGAAATTAAGAGGGCTATCTCCAGCCAACAAGAGATGTTGGTTGGATTCGCTAAATCACATTCAGATTTTTGCAATCAGCGATCTGAACTTGTTGAGAGACTACACCTGCAAGAGACTGTTCTTCACAATCAGCAGAGCATTCTGTTAGATTTGTTTGAGAGTATTAAATCTCTGACGTCACAAACTTCACAAAGAGTTGCAAAAGCACCATCCATACATTCCCCCTGAGAACCTAAGTTACTACTGCCCCAAAGATAGTATAGTGGCAAGGCCTGAAAGTGTAAGGATTTTATCGCCCGATGTGAGATATTTTTTAAGGCTCAACTGTCACGTTTCGTTAATGAGGATTCTCGGGTTGCATTTATATTATCCCTGTTGGCTGGCACAGTGCTTAATTGGGTCGGCCCACTAATTAGATCTAATTCACCGATCGTAAATTCTGTAGAGGCCCTTGTTAGAGAGATGGTGTCTCTTTTCGATCAAGACATTTGTGGTCAGGACGCAGCCACACGTGTAATGCACCTTAAACAGGGTAAAGAAAGCCCAGCTGAATTTTCTATTGCATTTCACTCTCTGGCCACAGAGACAGGCTGGCCGGAGGCACCGCTAATAACTGTATTTAGCCATGCCCTTACTGAGGAAATAAAGGACGCATTAGCTACTACAGAACCCTGTTTGACTTTAGACTCTTTAGTACGTACAGCTGTGCGAATTGACAACCACATACGCGAATGCAACAGGGAGAAGCTAAACAGCTTTCCTTTAGGTGATAATGGGGCTAAAGTTGCTAGTGGCGATTGTTCGGCTCCTATTCCACTCAATGAAAGTTGTACTCCGGTGGAGCCCATGCAAATTGACAGTTTGTTTGACAGTCGGACTAATAAACCCACAAGCAGAGGAATAATCTGCTTTAATTGTAATAAGCCGGGTCATACCCGTCCACATTGTCCTAAGCGTCAGGGAAAATTGAAAACCCCTCCTGCTACGTGGGGGGCGATAGAGGGGCAATTTCCCTTCCGAACATTAATCACTGTCGAACTGATTGTGGGGTACAAGAGTTTCAGTATTAAAGCGTTCGTAGATTTGGGCGCAGTAAATTGTTTTATGGATATTGGGTGGGCTTGGAAGCAATCCGTTCCTACTGTTACGCTTCCACAGTCACGCTCGGTCAGAACTTTGGACGGTCGCCCGCTCGGATCGGGAGTGATAACCGAAGTGTCTGAACCGTTAAATATGTTCATCTCATTTGGTGGCCACTCGGAGGAGGTTCGGTTTTTTATTATCAGTTCCCCGCTTTTCCTTTTGTTTTAGGGCATTCTTGGTTACGGGAACACAGACCATGCATCAGTTGGGGGGAACAGAACAACCCTGTCGTCCGTTAGGGCACCAATTGCAGCTCTCATTGTAGAAATAATGAAACTTGTTTTCCCAGACATCAAGCCACGGGGCAGGCTGATGCCTGGAGCGAGTGTGAGGAGGCTATCCCACCGTACCCTCCTAAACTAGAAAAAGTAGCAGAGGAGGGGTTGGAATGGGATCCTCAGTTTGACTGGCGAAAGACGATTATTTTTTAGAGGATTTTAGCGATTCGAAATCAGTCACAGAGTCATTAGATTCTTAGCAGGGTAAGGAATTTGGGGCCACCCTGAACTTTGACTGGCCTCCGAATGTTCCCAGGGATTACACTAATCTATCTGAGGTGTTTAGTAACCAATGAGCCTCTACGTTACCCTCGCAACGTCCGTATGACTGCGAAATTAATCTTTATCCTGGGACAACTCCGCCTAGGGGTTCGCTATATTCGCTGTCAGGACCTGAGCGTAGGGCTATGCGAGAGTATATTCAGGAGGCTCTCGCCAATGGTTTTATTTGGCCGTCAACATCCCCTGCCTGAGCGGGATTCTTTTTCATGGGGAAAAAGCATGGCGGTCTGAGATCCTGTATTGTTTACAGGGGTTTGAAATAAATCACCATTAAAAACCGATACCCCCTTCCGTTAATTAATTCCACTTTTGAACGTCTGCAGGAGGCGTCATTTTTTACGAAGCTAGATCTTCGTAATGCGTATAATTTGTTTCGCGTTCGGGAGGGAGATGAATGAAAAACGGCTTTTAGCACTCATAACGGGTACTACGAATATCTGGTCTTACCGTTCGGGCTGGTTAACGCCCCCTCGGTGTTTCAGCCATTCGTCAATGACATGCTCCAAGAGATGTTGGAGAAATTCATCTGCATATATCTTGACGACATTTTGATTTTCTCTTCAACACTGTCGGAGCACAAACAACACGTCAGACGTGTACTGGAAGCCCTGCTCAATGCCAAACTTTTTGTTAATGCCAAAAAATGTGTTTTCCACGCCCAAACTGTCTCATTCTTGGGCTTTATTGTTTCTAAAGGATCGGTGCGAATGGACTCGGACAAGGTGGCTGCGGTCAGGAATTGGCCTGCCCCGCAGAGTGTTAAAGAGGTTCAATGCTTTCTGGGCTTCGCTAATTTTTATAGGAGGATTATTCTTAACCCCTTTCTGCAGATGTAGTTGCCCGCGTCTATAGACCTGCAAATTGGAAGCACGCTGTTACTGTACTCGATCACTAGATGGCACCCCCGGATCAGTTATTGAATGTTCACAAGCAAGCAGACCTCGAACGCGGTTCTGAATACGGTGAAGTTCACTCCACTCCCTGTTTTTTGAGAGCTGCATGAATTAAACTCCTCAGCTAAGCCTGATGTGCAAACTGGTCAGTATCCTTGCCCATAGTGTCGATTCAGCTGTTTAAAAAAACGATATCTTGACACAGAAAAAATCGTTATCCTTTGTAGCAACCAGTTTAGCCACAGTGAGCTAACAGTATTCCAATTAGTAGTTCAGAAAAATCAGTTTTCTGAGGCAAAAAAATCGACATGGTATTGATTCTCTCACATTCTATTGCCTATTACAGTTGTCCCATGCAAAAAAAAATTGTAGTTCCCTACCGTGGATTTACGCATAGATTCCTTCATTGACAAATCCAGCGCTTCCTTATATCCACCCCAGTACTGGCGTTGATAGCCAATCACTCAACCATACACTCAAGCTCTTCTGCGTAATTGTAGAGTTACACTTCATGGCCTCGTGAAGTTTCCCTGATAACAATGTATTGATTGGCTCATTTCTTATCCAATTCCCGAGTGTTTAAACATTTTAGAGTAAGTGAAACACATTGATTGGACAAACACAGAGCATACAAACCAATGCATATCAGCAGGCTCGGTTGTATCCTGTCTACGTTATGCACATTACGCAGCTAAAATAGACGGGATTTATAGAAAATCGGTTCGCAAAACTGGCCTTGAAGTGTTCAGTTACATTACAGGATTTAAATGAGAACGATATGCTCTATTGGAATTATTTCGAATGAAACAGGACCGGAGGGTTCTTGCTACTGGATACATCGGTCTCTATTTTATACAGTCAATGTCTCTGGAGGAGGGATTCACGAAAAATGTCAGGCTGCTATTTTTGTTTGTTTTTTTTTTTTCTGTTTCGGAATGTATATGTACTCATCAAAGTCGAATGTCGAGGTTTTTTTCCTGTTTAAAACGCGAACTGCCCGTGCATTTTGGTGTGGACCCCCGGTACGTTCATTGCACGTTTCTTTTGAATCGGGAGACGCAATGGATTTGATATTCCCTGAAAGTGGAGTGTCTGTTCAGTTAAAATAAGGCATATTTCAGAATTCAGATATTACTGTGTTAGTGAGGTGTACTTGCTCCTTATAAGTGTTGAAATGGGTTCGTGAGCTTTGAAGAGGGGACTGGTAGCTTTCATTACAGGGTGAATGTTCTGACCGTTTAATTAGCAGTTTATTTAATGCGTGTTTGTGCTGGCTTTGAAGAAAAATGGCCAAAACTCTAAACTTTATTATGGAGAAAAGGCATTTTTCGTATTTGGAGAGGTTACTAGTGACCACTGATATTCAACTGCACTGATATTGATAAATTCATACTAATCTCAACCAGAAAATAATTTGTTCATATTAAATTTCATGCCTTAAAGCTTTAATTGTGTTAAATACATGATTTTTTTAATGATTTGACAGCAAATCATTTTGAGACTTTGGGGAGACACTTGGGTAGCTGTATAATTTGGCTAATAGCATGTAGGTAATCTAGAATGTAATGTTGAAGATGAATTCTACTTGTGCTCAAGGAGTTAATGATACCAGAAAAGTATAGTTTTAAGCCCCAGCAGTTTTTCAATCGTCAGAATTTTTTTTTTTGCAATTTCAATGGTGAATTCTCATGAAGATTTTTTATGTTTGCTGCTCATTTTCTCTACCAAAATCATGAAAATAAACTGAAATACAATGTAATTCTAAATGCTGTAAGTGTCTTTCCTGAATTGAGCCACATTTTTCCTCTTTGTGAAGCTTAAATCTTGAATTATACAGCATTAAAGTGGGTAACCCATAAATAGCCAAATTTGGCTTCTGCACAAAGGGGTTAATTTTAGCATGGTTGCTGCCCCCATTATTGCGCTCACTAAAAAAAATATCTCCTCAGCGTTTTTTTTGGCCTCCAGCAGCTGATGCTGCCTTTCAGGAATTAAGAAAACATTTTAGCTCGGAACCTATTTTGATTTTGCCCGACCCCTCGCTCCCATTTGTTGTGGATGTAGATGCCTCGAAGGTGGACGTGGGTGCTATTTTGTCCCAGCGCCCTCGTTGGGATAAGCAGCTTCACCCATGTGCGTACTTCTCCATGTCTTTGTCTGCCGTGGAACGTAATTATAGCATTGGTGATCGGGAGTTATTAGCGGTCAAGCTGGCCCTCAAAGAGTGGCGTCACTGGTTGGAGGGAGCTGAGCACCCTTTTGTGGTATGGACCGACCATGAAAAATCTCCAATACATTCAGCAAACTGAGCGGCGTAATTCCGATGGTCACGATGGTCATTATTTTTTGACCGCTTTGATTTCACGCTCACCTATCGCCCGGGCTCAAAAAATATTAAACCTGACGCCCTGTCACAAATGTATGATCACACTGATCGCGATCCTACCCCGGAGTCTGTTATTCCTACTGCATAGATCTTGGCACCCATTCAGTGAAAGGTTGAGGCGGTGGTTCAGGAGGCGTTGAAATCTGATACCGGTCCTGGGGGGGAGCCTCCTGGCTGTTTATTTGTCCCACATAGAGTTAGGCTACAGGTCCTCCAGTGGGGACACTCTTCCCGCTTGGCGGGGCCCCCGGGGGCCCATCGGACCAAGCAGTTCCTGGCCCAACGTTTTTGGTGGCCGGAAATGATATGGCACATTTGGGAGTTTGTTGCTGCCTGTGGCGTCTGTTCCTGGAATAAGACTTCCCATCTCCCTCCCGCTGGTTTGCTGCAACCTTTACCCATTCCCAGGCGCCCTTGGTCGCATATCGCGTTAGATTTTGTTAGGGGGCTTCCTGTATCTGACGGCAACACGGTCATTTTGGTCATGGTGTAGCGTTTTTCTAAAGCGGCTCATTTTGTCACGCTACCCAAGCTGCTTTCAGCACGGGAGACAGCGCATCTTGTGGTCAACAATGTGTTCCGGGTGCATGGGCTTCAGCAAGATGTTGTGTCTGACCGAGGCCCTCAGTTTACAGCCAGATTTTGGCAGGCGTTTTGTAAGCAGTTGGGGGCCACAGTGAGTCTCTCTTCAGGGTTTCACCCGGAGACCAACAGGCAGACAGAACGGACAAATCAGTCTCTTGAAAACACTCTCCGATGTTTGGCGGCGGATAATCCCTCATCGGGGAGTGGATTTTTAGCTTGGGCCAAGTATTCTCATTACTCGTTGTGTAATTCCTCCAGGGGGCTGTCCCCGTTTGAGGCCCAAGTGGGTAACCAACTCCCACTCTTTCCAGAGACTGAGAACGATTCAGAGATTCCCTCGGTCAACCAGTTCATTCGGCGTTGTTAGTCGATTTGGACTAAGGTCCGTTCTTCACTGTTGGCTCGGGGCGCAAACAAAAATCCTTTGCTGATAGAAGGCGTTGTTTGGCTCCATCTTATTGGGTTGGGCAAAGAGTTTGGCTATCCACCCGAGACCTCCCTTTGAAGGTACAATCCCGAAAACTGGCGCTCCACTATATCTTCCGTTGTGCGGAAGATCAATCCGGTTACGGTGCAGTTGAAGGTCCCGAGATCTTTACGCATACATCCGTCATTCCATGTCTCGCGGATTAAGCCGGTTAGCACTAGCATCCTGGCACCCGCCGACACGCCACCGCGAATGGTTGAGGTGGGGCCGGTTTATACCATGCGCCGCATTCTGGCTGAGTGGTGTGTAGGTCGTATGGGCCCGAGGAGCGGAGCTGGGTCCCTTCGCGGGATATTCTGGATCCCGCGCTTATTTCGGAGTTTCATGCGCGGGTTTCCTTGAGGAGCTGTCCCTTAGAGGATGGGGGGTCCTGTCATGGTTTGGGAGCTTTGAGAGCTGTTAGTGGCTCTCGACCGGGACTATATCGTTTTGCTCCCAATCGAATTCCTGGACCACCTGGCATTAATTGGAGGCGTGGCCCGGACACTATTTAAGCTCCTATTTCGCCTCGCTCCCGTTTCTAGAGTGTCAGTTCTACTTTGGCGCTGTAGCCGGTAAGGTTCTCTAGAGAGATTTTGCCAAACACATTGCTGCTTGTCAGGAATTGTGTTAGTGAGTAAGGGAGTCTTTGGTTTATTTCCCTTTTCTTTTGTTTTCCTCTGGCTCGCCTGTGTTTTCTACCACAGATGACGGCAGGTCTGTTGGTAGCACGAGCCTCGTTATTTTTATCTGCTTTAAGTCTCTCAGCACACTGTGAGTGTTGCCTTTTATTTCTGGCCGCTGCTCTTGGCGCCCACTGCTCGTACCCATCACACTCACACATTCTGATGGTGGTAAACTACATTTTTGTTGCCAAAGCTGCCCAGGGGCAGGCTGATGGAAGCATGGCTGCCAGTATGCGCCTATGGCCCCTCCGACCACCACTAAACATTTGCACACAGCCATACAGGAGTGTTCCTATATTGCATGTTTTTAAGGGTGGGGGAAAACTCATGAAAAAAAAAAGAAAACTCCACACAGAAAGGCCCCAGGCCAAATTCAAACCCACAACCTTCTTGCTGTGAGGCAGTAGTGCTAACCACTGTGTCACCGTGCCATCCAAGGTCACAAGGAACCAAATAGCCACACTGCTGACATTCATCTGAGACATTCATCATCCATATACAACACTAAAATACAATGTACTAATGTACTAGAATTTGGTTGATTTGGTAACTTTGTTCATGAAGTGGAGCGTTCCTTCACAGCATACAGCACATATATCCAGCACATATATATATATACAGCATATATATACAGCACATATATCCAGCATCCTACTAATATAATTGATAGAGTCTCTGCCGGTCTGCCTCTTTGTCTGTCTGGGGTTAGAAGGCACACCATTGTTCTGATTGCCACCAAACTTAGCCTAAATACTGCTCAGGGGTATGGCATTTGCAGGAAGTTGAAGAAGGCTAACAAACTGGCGAACAAACTGTTGTCTGCGGTAAATATGAATTGCTTGCAATACTTTGTATTAAACGTATATGTATAAACATATTGTGAGGCCTAGTCTTAACTGTGAGCCTGAACAACTGCATAGAGCACATTACAAGCCCTGAGAAAAGAGGGGATGTCTGCTTATCCTTGTGTGGCCCAGCTCAAGGTCGATTAATCAGTCAGTTAGTAAAAGTAAATCCTTCACTTCAAATTGCTGAAACCTGCAGGGTGTTTGATTTAAACTCAGGGTAACTGGGCTGAGGGGAAAGTCCAGGAAAGTGGCTGTGAGGAATTAGGGGCATGATTAGCAAACTGCTAGATATGCATCGCCTTCAGGCCATACTTCCCCACCTCTAATGTGGAAATGGTGTGCAGGATGGATGCCCCAGTAAGGGAGCCAGTTCTTTCCAAACCTTCACTCCAGGTGAAACAGCAGCCGGTTCCAAATAGACGCCCACAATATATGGAAATTGCCTCAGTAAAGAAAAGGATCAATAAAAGGAGAGATGAAAAAGAAAGTGAAAGTGAGTGAGAGAGAGGCTATATATTTCAGGATGCTACTGTGCCCTCTGTGCATGCACAGCTGTGCCGATAGCGGTGTGTGACGTATGCTACTTCCTCAACAAATGGCTGTGAAATTGATGTGAGGGGCACATTCCACAAACCTGGGCGAGGTTACGCCTGGATTTCTCGGCTGTGGAGCTCAAAGGAATTCTGAACTGCTTCTGCGCTGAGGCACAGGCATTACTGGGTTTTTTTTTGGAGAAGGGGGCAGATGTGGCGGTACTGTAGGTGCCAAATTTTGCTGCAGGGTTTATGAGTTGTGCATGGATGAAAAGGAAGAAGTGAGAATTAGCAGATGAACCACATTGTGACTATCAGAACAGAAATCCACAGTGCCTCTAAACTGCCTCATTGTGTCTATGATATGGTCGAGAGCAAACTTACTTTTGGAGGTTAAGCGAGTGGTCACTCACTGTACCCTGATAAGAGGTAAACAAGAGCATGGTGGGTATGTTTATTGGAAGCCTTTGAGAGGCTATGCATGTCCTGTTCCCATGGTAACAATCTACCAACCATAGCAGCCTAGAAAAATAAAGCAATGGGCAAACGTGATCACGTGTCCTGACAAACAGAGCATGTGTTGCTATTTTCCGCTGGCACGGTGGGTCACACATGACCAATGTGAACCTGACAACTCTCCGCAGTGAAATGTTAGGGGAATGTATCGTTGTCCTCCAAGGCCCATCAGTTTGATCTTCACCCCAGCTAAAATAAAAATGAGTGTGAAAATGTGTTTACTTTCATTTTATCTAAAAATAAATTTAATCAATCAATTTTTAAAATCACAAGTTAGCTGAAAACACATCAAAGTTGTAATGCTCAACAACAATGACATCATATGAACCAATCGCATGTGCCAATGATTACATCTTAAGTTTTCTAAAGATGGGCATTGAGGCAACAGGTTCTGCACCTTGTTGCAGTCTCCAATAGCAATATATTTCATATGTACACACAGATACAGAATGGGGATCTAAAGGCTTGAAATTTACCCCTTAAGAACTGAGATCCTTAAGAACCCCGGGATGGTTGTTACGCATTATAAATACAGCATTTTTTCAAATCACGACATTGTCAAGCGGCATATCCACATTTCGCGAATAAACTCGGCCAAAAGCTCATGTAAACCATTTTTACCTCAACCGAACACAATTCAAGCACCAAGCAAGTAAATAAGCATGCAGCAGAACATAGGATAAAATCATATCAGTGCTGAATTGCCAGGATTTCTGCTGAATTCGTGCAATGCATAAAAACAATACCTCAAGTAAAAGAGGAAAGTCCACAGAATGCAACGATATGAGCCCTGTCATTTTAAACCGACACCACATTGAAAGAACAGCAGGCATACACTTTACAGTCTACAGGGATGAGCAGAAAAAAATCTTACCTTTGATATTTTGCAATAAATAAGCTGCTTGACGGTAAATCTGCGCTTGCTATTGTTAGCCCAATGTGTTCGTGTTATAACAAAACTAGATCTGCCGGGATCCAAGCATGTTCTTTCCCAGGGCGTTGCTTCAAACATCTCAGCTCCGTAGCATTCCGCCTCCTTGCAATGTACTTTCCGATCTGATTTTGGCTTGTGATGCTGTCAGGAAGACTCTGCCGGTAAGAATTTGATTGTATGAGTCCTGATGATTCTAACGAACGCTAATCCACCGTAATCGTAGAAACCGAGCCTGAGGTACAGTCTTGCGTTCCGAGTGCGTCAAACTGAGTCCATGGGACATGTGCATGTTCTTGAATAGCGCGACAATATAAAAGCATAACTAGTTTGTTTGAGGTATTGTCAGAATAATTATCCGCTAAATATTCAACATTCATTTTCAAAGTCGTTTTCTGACAGAATCTTTGCACTATTCCGCACAAATACTGAGCCTACAACAGTACAGTAGCCTAGCCTGTTGTCGATTGGCGCAGCCTATTGGATAAAATGCTGCGCTGCTGAAAGGAAATTGTGAAGGTACAATTCCTGATCGGGGTACCTTTTTCTTATTTATTTATTTATTTATTTTGGAAATAATCGCAGCTGCCATCTACAAATAATCGCTGGTGTTTTTGTTATTCTTACTTTTCTTTAACATATTTTCACATTGCCTTTGTATTTATCATTTTACTTATTTCTTTTGTTTTTTTGATAAATATGCTCCAGTGGAGTCAAACTTAATTTTCATTGTATGTATTATCTTTGAATGGGAAATTGTATAGGCAACAAAACTGGCAGAAATAATAATCTTTTTTTTTTATTCTAAAAATTTAAAAATGTTGTATTTGGTTGGAATGGATGTCTGTAGTAATATATAAGTGAAATTTTATGGGTTTTACAGCTTGGTATGTAAGAAATCTGAAATGGAACACAAGGTACCTACATTGCAAAAATGGAGAAGCCACCTCTCTAATTTTGTTCTGATTGACCTGATCAGAATAAACTTTGGCACAGATAATAATGACATTCTGTGTTGTAATTTTTAGGGTTTAAGGCTGCAACTCAACAAATTTACAAGGGATCGAAGTAAAAATTTGTTAGGTGCAAAATGAGATCTTTCATTTACACTGTGTTCCATCTCCATTTACTCTGACTCAGTGTCATATATAGTGATTTTTACACCAGGTATGAAATCCCAAATGGTTTTACCTTTATTACAATACCAAGATTATTCAAATGGACCAAGCAGTCGCAGAGATATACTTATTTATACTCGTTTCATTTTGGGCTTGCCATTTTCTAAAAAGAGGCTCAGGGCTTAAGGGGTTAAATTATACAGTCTATTGGTGGAGAGTGTACTAATATTTTGGCCTCCAGGAATGTGTACTCAGAATCAACTGCTGAATTCCAGAATTACAGTTCTCTATACTGCCCATTAGGGGGCAATCATGGACAGCATGCCCTGTATTGAGCAAGCACATGCTCCTCACCCTTTGGGCCCATTAGTGATGCTTGGTTTGACATTTCAAACAGAGTCTTTTTGTGACTTACTGAACTGGAACCGTGATTGTTGCCCTTTAATCAGCAATACTTTTAGCACCAGCGCTATGCGTGAGTATCTGTTTCATGAAACTTTTGATTATTAACAAGGGCACAAGGACTCGAGGTTTACTCGATTTAGATTGTGCTAAGGGGGAGGATGAGATGTTTGAGTAGATATGAACTCATGAACATGAGAGACATGTTAAACAGTGCTTGTTAACTGCAGCATTTGCTTTGCTATTTTGGATGATGATAGAGCTGGGGAAGTCCTGTACCTTATATCAACCAACCCTACAAAGTTTCTGTCATTTACCACAGCCTGTCAATAAAACAAGACTAGGTGCCACCTAGTATATGGCTGGGCCGCCAAGTGTTATATGAGAATATGGGCCCAAGAAAAGGGTGCTAAATGAGGCAAAGCTCACACAGTTATAAAGTTCAAGTTTAGTAATGAGCTGAAGCTGATAAATTATTTACAAAGTGGGTGGGGAGAGTGTGGGAGTGGGAGAGTGAGTGAGTGTATGAGTGAGTGAGAGTGTGTGAGGGAGTGGGAGGGGGAGGGTCTTGAGAAAGGAAAACATATCAAAAGTATTTTATACATTTGAAAAGACAAAGAGCTAGAGTAAGGGTAGCAGTTATTGATTTTTTGAAGGTGAATTTGAGAGACAGCAGCAACAGATGTAGATAGCAGTTAAAGTATGTATGTATGAATGAATCGTAACGATCAAAGTGATCGTGACATTTGTGGTAACCGGGGACGTGACGTCACTTTTGAGAACACATAGCAGTTGCTATATAGGGAGGGTGTAAGAACAAACTTCAAAGTTTGCTTTTTCACCCATGTTTCGTCTTTGGGCATGTTATGCACAAAGAATCCACAGTTTTGAGTAAAACCGCTTAATAAATATGTTCGAGTGAAGGAGTAGCTATGTGTTTACATAAAGCATTATTGATATTGGTGATGAGTGAATATGGTTTATAATATGACAAAAAATTGAAATGCAATTAATTTTAATGAATTTATTACCTATTGAAAGCTCTCGAAAAGGAATTTTTGAATTTTACTGTGCTCCCAAATAGCAAACTGTTTGGTATTTATTTCAGTGACTGTGGATAAAAAAATAAATAAATTGTGATGCTAAGGGAGCAATTTAGGTCAATTTTACCTCAAATATGGTAGGCAGTCAAATGATATAATCAGTGTTTAAAAAAATTAAATAAAATACAAGAATTCAGGAAAGAAAGCATGAACAATTTTCATAAGCGACAGTTGCAGCCTGACTGAGTATTGCATTGTGTCAAATAGCCAATATGCAGAGATGAATAAAATACTGGGGGATGAAAGGTCAATGAAAGATACAGTTTTAAAAAAACAGACAGTCTCTCCTTTACATGCTTCTTCTTTGACTTTACTGGCGGTTTAAAAACCACTATAATTGACCATCATTAATAGTAGAATTACATAGTATCAATACCATTTCAAATTTTCGCTTCAGAAACTGATTTTTCTTCACTACTAATTGGGATGCCATTGACTCATTGTAGCTGAAGTGGTTGCTAAAGAGGACAGCGATTATTTCTATAGCAAGACAATTTTTTTTTTACCTGCTGGATAGATACTATGGGCAATTACACTGAGCAGTTTGCACATCAGGCTTAGCCGAGGAGTTTTATTCTGGCAACTCCTGAAAAACAGGGATATTCTAAACTGTGTTTGAGCTTGGCTTGCTAGTGAATATTCAATACCTGATCCTGGTGTGCCATCTAGTAATAGAGTATTGTAACTGCTTGCATAAATTAGCAGCTCCATGTCCGCTGGCAGACACATTTGCACAAGAATACCCTACCGAGAATCATTGGTCCTCTCGAACACACCAAATCCAGATAATCCTTAAATGATGAATTACATTCATATTTTCATTTGTAACGAGTAATGAAGTGGCCAGTGTCAAAGTAACAAAGTGAAAGTATACTTTTTATCTTTTAAATGTAGTCGAGTAAAAGTCCCAGTTTGAAAAAAAACTCAAGAAAAGTACAAATCCTCAAAAAGTACCGAAACAAAGTACATGTACTTCGTTATTATACACCACTGCTAATATGACAATATATCCCAAATCTCTTATTGTACCCGTTTTCTCTCGTATCAGTTGCGGGATTCAGTAGGAAGATTAAGGAAATAATCCTGGTATCGGCTGCAAAATTCAAAAGGGAGATAGAGGAATGTAACACATCGTAATCTCGCAACTGGTACCAGAGAAAACAAGGATGGAGGACTGAAACAAACTGAACCAATCTAGCATGAAAGAAGATTAGCCTAATAATGGTTGGATTGCGCTCCTAATGCAACAAAATCGAATGGAACTTTTTAAAGGACCATGATGCTAGCTAGGGCAAGCGCAGCAAATGCATCTGCTATATTAATATTTAATCCACCTTTGCTGTTCATTAGATGAAAATACGCTTTTTTTGTGAAATGGCGACCAGTACCACCAAAAAACATTCATTGGCGTCAAGTATTGGACATTGTGATCATTCTACATGTACAAAAATGTGTTTTAATTCAATAATACATTTGCTTGATTATTGCAGTCTTTTGCTAGACTGGATTCAAGCACTGGTTGTGTTACTGTGGCATAGTGGGTGCAACAACGTAGTGGAGAAGTAGTTACCTCAATAACGGGGTGTCGAATCCAGGTTGGCATGATCTTTTAAACTTAATATTTTCTTAAATTTATTTGTTTTCATTGGTGTAGGTTAAAGTCGCTCTCATCGATATAACCGAAGCGGCCACCACAACTGCTTCCATTCAAACGAACCAACTCATGAACGCGCAAGGGTATAAGTTAATTTGGAAACCAGACGGGGCATCATACCGGCATTCTTGAAAATACTGAAACATAATAGTGCCGGCGCCACTTCCACCATGTACATAAAAAGTCCAGCTATAGTCATAGTGACAGCATTTATCAAATTTTCCTAACATCAAGTAAGTTCCTATAGTGGACTGAGAGATGTTTAATGTTAACCTTACCAACCGATCTGAAAGAACAAAACAAGAAAGGACGGGGTAATCATATGCCATAAATGTATGTGGCACGTTCAATTCCACTTTTTAATTTCGGTTTCTGCTGCAATCTCTCAAATTCAAGATCCAACAACAGCAAAATATTCAGTTTCTGCTGCAATGAGTCAAAGCCAAAATTCAGAGATGTTTATAATTCAAATACACAGACCAGTAATACGAGTGACAAACGCCCAGCCAGCCAGGCAGCCAATTGTGGGCCAATCTATCATTGAAGTTCTTCCCCGCTGGCCGGCCAATCACCGAACTTCTTCCCCGCCGGCCAGCGAATCGTTGAACTTGATCAATCAGACAGTCAGTCACTCACGCGGTGACATTCGCATTTATAGGGGCCGGGCCGGCCCAACAATGTTTCATCAGATCTGAACCTCCATAACAATAATATGCCACAGTTGCAAACACTGACAGGATATGCTGTACCAACATATGCTGTCTCTGGTTTTGTTTGTTAGAGTGTATGCAAATAGTGTGTCACAGTTCTCACAATCAGTGTGCTGATTTTTCACCCAGCTTATCGATTTTTTGCACCAAAAGGATTGGATTTTTTGAGCAAAATCTAGCATTGAATTGCTTTCATCATTTGTGTAGTTTTTGAAATGCGAGTCGCGAAAGAAACTAATTTGCTCACCGAGGCCAAAGACTCAGTCCTGGCCCAGAGAAATATGCAAGGCTGGCTTTCAGTAAAAAGCTGTAATTTTAAAAGGTATTACTGAATAAATCTGTGCATTCAGAATTCACTTTGCACCCAGGCATCTACAAGGCAGGACAGATAAAATGGTCAAACAGCAGCATAATAAGTGCATACATCTATGAGCTCCGGAGTGATATTTATTCGCTCTCCTTCTCTCAATTCTTTCATGGTTTTTACTGTCATAGGTTTCTGTAATCACTAGTCATATATATTGTATTTGCTCATTATGCTGTGTTTATTCCAAAAAAGACATACATTCATTAGTAACATGAGCAAGACACAGCTAATAGCAACGACTATTAAGCAGATGTCAGACCAAGAGATTTGAAAATTGGCTGAGCATTAATTTTTATGGGTATTTCATTTAAAGACCTTGAGCTAAAGTCAAACATTTACCAACTTATAAACCTGACATATCTGCATGTTTCTGCATCCGAGAGCAAAGTCAACAGAAGGATGTTTTCTGTCAACACAGAGGACTAATGCAATCCAGCATCCTTGCTTTCAAATACAAGTTGTATTATACACCTCTTCCCTGCTCAGTCATTATGTAAGCACAAGAATCTCCTTGGAAAGGATATGCTATTTACGAATCTGCCATCGCCTAAAGAAGGATTGCGCTGATGAAACAAGAAACTACTCGTAAAGTCGAGCTGAAATGAAAAATGCCTTTTTAACCCTTTTACATCACATCCCCAGTCATATTATGAATCTATTTTACCACAAATGACAAAAAATCTGTTTCTTTGTATTCTTATATCAAAATCCAATCCTGTTTTTTCCATGTAAAACAAAATGGGCTTTGTGCTTACGTAAGCTAGTACCAACCAATTTCAACCAATAATATCACGACATCCGCCCGTCAATCAATCTTAAACTTTTAGCGGCACAGAGCTAAGATTGATTTGTTAGCTAGCTAGCATGGTACATCGGTGCGTCTTTGGGTTTTTGCCACCTCAAACTTTGTTTTGTTTCCCCGAAATACTGTGGCTACATACCCGCTGGCTAGAATTAATTTACTTTGATGAAAGCGGTATCTGTGACAGCTCCAGATTATGCTCAAGGCTTTTACAGTGGATTGTTTCACCATGTACATGGAGCATAGGCTAGGCTTCGCCACTCTCTCCCTGACGGATACTGCTGTCCCGTCGGTGTACACCCATTTTTCAATGGTCAAATCAAATTCAGCCCAATGTTATGTCCCGCCTGTCTATGCTGTTTCGCTTGGAAATACGTCAAGATTCGGAAGTTAGATACTCTTGAAATGTCGTTTCAGCTCAAATATGGAGCAAATTACAAAAAAACAAGCAGACAGTGTCGGCTATATCCCCCGCCTACTATTCTATTCTGAGAAAGGTGCAAACCCTTAAAGGCACATCTAGGCATGTTGATTGTTCCACACATAAAGTTTTGTTGAGCTGGGTTCAGTAGTTTTTGAGTTCTGATCCGGAAACAATGTCTATGCTGATTTTAAGTTGTGTTTCCATGGAAACGGGCAAAAATAACATTCTGAGAAAGGTGCAAACTCTAGAAGGCACATCTAGGCATGTTGATTGTTCCACACATAAAGTTTCGTTGAGCTGGGTTCAGTAGTTTTTGAGTTCTGCTCCGGAAACAATGTCTATGCTGATTTTAAGTTGCGTTTCCATGGAAACGGGCAAAAATGAAATTCAGAGATAATAGAATTGTTGGGATATTTCAAACAGACGACTTTGTTGCAATAGTGCTTCAGCTGTCCTCAATCTTGTAATCAGTCATTCAGTTAATTTAAATTGAGAAAATAATTGATAGTTTTGTTTGGTTTCATTATGTGTACCAAAATGAGTATGGAAAATTGAAGGAAAAGAGGCATCTGAGGAGAGACAGAGAACAGAACACCATCCCTACAGAGGATCTATCATGTTATGTTATGTTATTTGGGCTGCTTTACTAAGATTATTAATGCATTCTGAAGTGAAACATACTGGCCAGAGTCAACAAATTCAGCATTTTTCACAAGTCATGGATCTTCCAACAGGACAATGTCCCAAAACATACACTACATAAACATAAGAATGGATTAGAAGAAAGCATTGGACTGTTCTGCAGTGGCCTGCCATGAATCCTGATCTGAATCCAATCAATCAAAGATCAATGTAAAGAGCTGAAACTCGCAGTTGGTAAAATTTACTGATCAAACCAGAGAGAACAAGTAGTTCTCTCAAGAAGTGTGTGTCTGATACCCATTTACAAGTTTAATGGCATCAATCTGAGCAACAAAAAGTTCTTGATTTGCAGTTATTGCCTCAAAAGGATGTGCTACAAAATATTAAGTTATGGACTGATATTTCTATAGATGCTATTTTCATCTGTTTTATTATGTAAAGTATTCTATTATATTGAAATACCAAAACAAAGTGTCAGCTCTGTTAAATATGAAACAAAGAAAGGTGAAAGCAAATTGATTTACCAGAACCGCTTTTAAGTGGAAGGGTACCATTACTTCTGACCATGTCTGTAATTAGAAATAAAAAATCCTTGAAAAGAGGTCCTGAATTATTGAACAGTTATTGTGAATAATACATACACTTGACACATTGACTAACTTGTATCACAGCCCTTCTCTCTCCCAAAACCCGCAAGCACGCACGCACGCACACGCGCACACACGCACACACACACACACACACACACACACACACACACACTCACACGCACAAACACATGCAGAAAAAAGCACCTGTGCAACAAACCCTGAGGGAAAAAGAAGCATTTTCTGGGGTTCGTGACCAACCCTTAGGATTGAGAAGGAAGTAATTGAAACAGAAATCTTAATCAGGTTAGTGAAATTAAAGACATCAATCAGGAATACATTGCAGAGATGATTAATTACCCAAGATCTAACACATGACTAATGATGTACCTATAATTAGAAAGGTTATTAGCTTTGGAGGGGAGATTAAAAACGAGACCCTCCAGGGGCTTATTTGATCCCATTAGCTGGAACCTATCCTTTGGAATGAGAATTCAAAAGACTGCTTCATTCTAATAGCTAAATGGCCAGTGTTCGGTTGCCTGGTAAAACCAGACTCTGCAACTTCGCTTTGCTTCGTACACAGAGTCTGGATAGTGGTCATTGACAAGTGTTAACTTCCTGAAGTTTAAAATCATTGGTGTACCCGTAAAGTGATCACTAATGTTTGGCAATGACGTATGTTATGCACCGGCTCAGCCACCTAAAACTTCCGCTCTAAACACAGTCCTTCATACCAGGGATGCAGTGAAAGCAAACTGATCAGTACATTAAAGTCAATACTGTACCCATACATGTCCCCATCCACCATATTTAAGCCTTCACTCATTCACTTAAAAGTACCAACGGCGCTCTTTCTGTTCTCCTAACAAGAAACAAACTATTGAGTTATCGTTTCTCCTGCCAACACTGCTGCTATTAAAAAAACGTAAGAGACCTGAAACCAACGGCAGAATGGGCGAGAATAACGCATTATTTACATCAGGACAAAATCTGCATTGACACGAAAACTGAACCGATAACAATACTTGCGCTAACATCATACCGAGCTCGCTGTCATACTTTATAGCGACACAGTTCGGCTCTAAGCGTTTGGCTGTCTCAGACAGCCATTTCATTCATGGATAATGAAAAGATAACACTGAGACTGCGAATAGGTCTTGTGACTTGAACAAAAACACAGCTTTTAAAAAGTTCACTGCTAACTTACATTGCCCGCAAATTTCACACTATTTAACACCATAAGCTACAAGCTAGCTGAGGAGGTTCGGCTATCTCTCACAGATGAACAGGGCACCTATTTCATATGTTTCATGATGGATATTAAAGGGGACATATCACGAAAAAATGAATTTTTCGGTGCTTTTTCTTGTATATAATAACTCACTGGTGTGGCTACTGACACACAATGTGTGCAATATGACAATCAGGTCAATCTGGAGCCTTTACTACTGTGCTGGAGCTAGCTAGTTAGATTTTGTCCTTTCTTCTACGCAGAAAGTAGGGCATGGCAATGCCCCTGTGCATTTTTTCCTTATCATTGGCGGGGTCTACTGCAGCATCCTAGGAAAAAAGAAAGAGCAGATTAATCACAGGGTTGTTGTGGATTCATTTTGATTAATCACAATTAAATATCCTTCATTTTTCATCTATATTAATCGTGTTTCATTTTGCATGAGCAAAGAGACTCAAGAAACAAGGGAATATATATGCACTTAACCCCTTTGCGCAGATGCCAAATCTGGCTATGTCGGTGTTACCTTATTTAAGGCTTTATAATTCAAGATTGCATCTTCACAGACAGGAAATTTGATTAAATGACTTGATTAAACAGTCAAGACATTTAGCCTGCAATGAAAAGAAAACAATTCCCATTTCTGAGCTCACAACCTTTCTACACCTTATAAGGAACAAGTAAAACACACTAACTCCGTAATATCTGTATTCTGAAATATACCTTATTTTAACAGAACAGACATACCACTTACTGGAAAAATCAAACAATATATCAAAGGCTGACTGCAATAAACAGTTATGTCTAATGTGAAACATCTGGACATAACTGTTAATTGTACACAGTAAAAATCATAGTGTCAATTTTACTCTTTAAGAGTTGAATTTAACTCTCTGTCAGATAACATTTGGTCCCACTCAAAATCAGTGTAAAATTTACTCTATAGCCAGTGTAAGATTTTTAGAGTTACTTTTACTCTATTTTGTGTCAAAATTAACAATGAGGTGTGTAAAAATATTGAACACCATAGGGAATCATCACCCTGCAGAGTAGATTTAGTCCTTGTGTGGAAGTGGAAATTAACTCTCACTTTTGACACTTCCATTTAGACGATTTCACTCTGCGTAGTGCTATAACTACTCTATCCAGAGGAAAATAGGTTTACACTGCAATATTGACACTCCATTTTTTACTGTGTAGTCAGCCCTCGATACGCCTCCCTAGATTCAATAGACCCATTTACAGCGGACGTCATGAAAAAGATGCGTGCGCATCTTGGCAACAGAAGTTGCGGTCTCCCCAATTCAGTATGACGAGTTATGAATCTGCAAACATTGAATTAGATATTTTACCAGCACCAAAATGTCTGGTTGTTGCGTGTACGGCTGTCAGAATTGATATTTGATTGGTGGACTCAAGTTTTACAAGATTCTGAGATGATCACATCCGTATAAAGCCCACTGGCCGCAAGAAAAGCTTCAAGTCAAACTCCGAACTTTGCCTTGATGCTATTAAACGCCCACTGAAAGCGTCAGCCACATCAAAATTGACAGCTGTCAAAAAGACTGAGAAGCCATGGGTGTCACCCTCAAAATATTCAACAAGATAATGTTTAATTTTGAAAACACCTACTGATAAAGCTTATTTTAAGTGATGAAAAAGTGCATCGTTACTACGCCCTATATGTTATATACAGGCATAATTTTCCTCCTAAATTTAGCTGTCTGGTAAATTAAGATTATGATTCACTTTACTTCACCCAGCAGCAAATTAGCTGGCAAGCTAGCTCAGCAGTGTTAAATTCTTACTAGTGTACCTTGAGTTAGGTTCTGTCGGACTGTAGAGCGCTTGAATACTTTAATGTGCACAAAATAACGGATTTACTCTGCGACTTGGATAAAAAGCAGGTATATCGGTTTCGACAAATGCATGTTAGGTTTCCGTGTGTGCCACCAACCATGACATGGAAAAATAGTTAAATAGCTAACCTAAAAGACATTTGCGTTTTTGTTGAGTTGACCCTCAAGAAATTGAGCAATGGCAAAAAGTAAAAATCTGACGCGTGTCACACGCTGCCAGTGGGCTTTGTTCCATTGAAATTAATGTAACCAATTTTTTGACGCGCGGCTCACGGTCCCAGACGTTAAATGAAATATGTGACAATAATGGTAAACCGAAGCAGATGTCATGTTTGCATGACAACTACGCAGTCAAACTCGCTAGCTAGCAAGTCAACAATACAAAATAATTCTTAGCCTGCCATGCAGGTACAATAAGCTGTCAGGATGTAGTTTTCTATTTTTTTATTTTTTATATTATTATTATAGCCCATGTGTGATACACTGCAATTTTATGCCCTTGTGTTTGAAGAGGAAGGACCTCTGATTTCAAGACACAAAACTCCAAGTCTGTTGTGGTATTTAACATTCTGCTTATGTCCGCAAATAACGTAGTCATAAGCATCCAGTGACTTATATTCTCATAGTTCCTCCCTAGTGTACACGGTAGGTTTCTTGATCAAATCGGTATATATATCAGGCCACGGAATGCTGGGCCACTAACTAACGTCATCTACCCACTCACTGATACCACACGGATCTGGAAATTGGTTGCCATTTGTCAAAGCTAATTTGTTAAGGTAGAATTTGCAATCTTTGATGGCTAATGCCCTTGCATAGCTTGACAAGCTAGTATGGTCCGCCATACTTCCGTTGCCAAGATGCGCCCACAGTCTGTTTTGTTTGCAAACACTAAATGGGTTTATAGATAGTGTTCCACTGATCTGGGGGTGCCCTTTAGTGATCAAGTACTGTAACTGCACGCTTAAATTTGCAGTTCCATGTCTGCGAGCGTCTTTAGCGTCTTCCATACCGAGTTGTTTGGTTCTGTCTTGGGTTTTGCTGGAACAACTGCCCATTTTCGCATGCGCAACCGTAACACTACTTGGACAAACTGCCCGAAATACGACGTTTCAGGGATTTTGAGTCATTCTGCGCTGCAGATGGATTAATTGCGTTAAAATTTTTAATCAAATTAATAATGATGATGGATTAAACCACGGTAACGTGTTAATTTTGACTGCCCTATTTTATTTGTTGTTTGATTGTAAACCTGCGACCAAAGTTGGATGAGATAACTCATGTCATCCACTCGTCTATGTTAAAAGCTGGAATCAATAAATTTATTAGTTATGATTGTGTTTACATAGAAGTCTTCAACAGCATTGGATTAAAACTATTGCTCTACAACAAAGTATGCGCAAGCTCCGCTCACAAGAGTAATGTTAGCAGACTTAGTAGCTATTGTAACCTCAAAACGGGACAATATCAATATAATGACGGTACAACCCCAGCCTACAAAGCTGATATGGCCTGTCTTTGCTTTCAAACAATAGTTGCTAATAAGTCAACAGCTTTTCTCACCGTGAAGCATAAAGCTCGCTATAAAAAACACTCTGAAAAGGGGCTAACTCTGCCGGTGAAATGCTAATGCTACCTCAGCTAACCTTGTTTAGATTATTTGAATGGGCTTACAATCAGTGACGTTAAGGTTTCACTACACAACTAAGTTCGAAACTTGGCGCATGGTCTTTGTCACGCAGTAAAACCGGTGTATGCGGAAAACAGACTCATTATTCATGGTGGTTTCGGAGATGTGTGAAATTATGCAAATTGCCAACTCAGATAATATGAAGATGGAGAGATGACCAAACCGCAAACTAGAAACTGCATACTGGCATTAGTGGCACCTTATAGACAGTAAAAGAAGTGGACGGCGGGATGGCGCTATTTTCAACGGGAGAGTGTGAAGTACAATTGAATGAGTTTTCAGTTGGCACCACGCCTACTGCGCAGGCTTGAAGTCTGCTCGCTGACGTAAACCGAACTTCCTGAGAAATGGTAACTCGTCCGGTAGACGTATCCTACACATAATTCCCAGAGAGCAAGTGATTGCGTTTGTCAGTATAGTCTGATTCCATTCGATGTTTTGTGAATTATTACTTCATAGGTACTTCTCTTTGTTAGCGATGTGGCTCATTCGTCTTCTGTTTAAGATTCATTATGGGCTTCTGGTCTAAACAGTACGGTTATTTACGTCCTGTGCGACAGAAAGTCGCCGGCATTTCACGTCACTTTTAGCCTAGCCTGGTGCCATCGGCTAAAAATGCTTACTATTAGACCATAATGTTACATAAGAACTAAAGACGTCTGCTACAAAATGTAGTTTCTCTGTAGAAAATATTATCGCTGTCATGAAAGCTCTTAATGTTTTTAGTGTAAAGTTACTTGATGTCAAAAGTCAGGCAAAATGAATGGGGGCGACTGGAGAAGCTACCGCTAGTTGATCATCTCCTATCTACTTTCAGCGTTCATTTGAGCTTCAACTTCTGGGTGTATTCCTACCCCCTTGGGTGGTACGTAATATTTCTTTTCGGAGGATGGGAACGGTACAGGAAAAAAAAGGCATCGGCACACCCTGCCGAAAAGGTCGGCTGAACAAGCGGCCAACCGACTGGTCGGGAGCCATGGAAAGGCATTGTCACATATAACTCATTTGCATTTAAAGCCACAGACACTCAAACAGCCAGCTCTGAGTAGGACTGAAACAGAGGGTTCTAGAGGCAGACTGAAATGCAGGGTCAGAGTAGAGTTTTAGCAAGAAACCTCACCGACATGTCCTGGGGGCCTTTAAGATTTATTTAAACTTGTAGAAGAATATAATATGTCACCTTTAAGTAGATATGACAATTTTTCTCGAAACCTGTAGGGAGTAGCGTTACAACATCATTTCCATTCAAAAAACCAAACAAACATTCATCTTGTTTTGGCTATAAGTCGCTGATACCTGGAATTTTCTCCACGACAGAGCGGATAGCCTCCCGTTTATCAATGTCCGTGGCAATTGTTGATTTCAGAGACAACAGTTTCAAACTCGGCGCAGCGGCTACATCATGGCTCTCGGCCACGCCTTCTGTTCGTTGGTTGGTCCGGCATACTTCCTGCCGTGGTAAATGAGGCAGAGGTCCGAGTGACCAGACAGAGGAGTGAAACAAAATTAAATTAAGTGGAAGGACGAAGGCTGGCAGAGTCAGGCTCGGTGTTGGGGGGTGTGGGAGGTAGATACAGTTATAAGAAGGGTGAAGTGGGGGGCAGTTATTGCTGTTGTAAGAGCGGGGTGAGGGGTAGATGTGGCCACAAGGAGGGATGGGGTAGATATGGCTATGGGGGGGGCGGGGGGTGAGATAGATGTGGCTTTTAGGAGTGGGGTGGTAGGTAGGGATGCACCGATCCAACTTTTCTGGTCCCGATACCGATACCTAGGCTTCAGGTATCGCCCGATACCGATCCGATACCAGTGTTAAATAATAACCTGTATGCTGTACTGTGGGATAGGAATGGTAATGTTATTGGTAAAAGGGCAAAAAAATGAGTACATATGGCAGTTCTAAAGTCCAGATTTATTTAAACTTTAGAATGTTTAAATGTTCACCAACAGTCTGTTAGAAATGCTTGCTGCTTCAACACTTAAAGAAATTACTTTTGAATCATGAACTTTTATACCCTGTTGACTGGACTGGGAATAGAGAAAAACAAAGAAGGTTCATTAGAGTAACATTTCAACAGCCGGTTAAAGGAATGCATCTGAATTTAAAGAAAATACTTTTCAATCATAAACTTTTATACCCTGTTGACTGGACTGGTAATAGAGAAAAACAAAGTGCATCAGAGTAACATTCCAGTGCAAACTATATAACAACTGTTTTTAAATGCTTATTGAAAACAAAGTGGCACTTTAATGAAAAAGTGCAAAGGTGCCAACAACCTTGTTTGTTACAACATAACTTAGCCTTAGCGTCAAGTTTTTAAAGTGACAACAAAAATACAAGTACAAAATAAAATTCTATCTGTACAACTAAGTACAATAAAAATTCTCTTGCAGTAACAACCACCTAAAATGTTTATCTCAAGTAGCCTTTGAACTTCTGTAACAATTTTTAAAGCAGCTAATGTGTCCATGTCACATATGACTTCTAGTCACCTTTTTGTCTTATGCAGAACACTCACTTAAAAGCAATGTCATGTCACATCAGGCTATTTGGGCTCGCTAATGTAGATATACGATTAAAGCAGGCTATTTTGAATGTCTCCTTCAGTCTCCCGAAGACCTAGTTAAATAATTTCATTAGTTTCGGTTTAAGAGTTTCCTTGTTCTCAATTTGCGCTGATCGGCCAAATCATTACAACCAGCAGCGAGAGTAGGGAACGATTGACTTTTGTCCTCCACACTTGCCGGTGTCCAGGAAAATATATTGAATTGTGCATTAGTTTGCTAGCCAGCTTGTCAACTAGCTTGACCCCGTTAAATAATATTATGTTCGTTCCGGTTTTCGAGTTTCCCCTTATTCACAACTTGCGCCGATCGGCCAAATCATTACAACCAGCAGCGAGAGTAGGGAACGATTGACTTTTTGTTCTCCACGCTTGCCGGTGTCTAGGAAAATATGTTGAATCGTGCATTAATTTGCTAGCCAGCTTGTCAACTAGCTAGCGTTCACTACAATGGATGTGGTTACCCAACACACAGCGCATAAAATATCAATAATTTATCGCTAACTACTAGTAGTACTAGTACTTGTACTCAAAACTACTAGTATTGTTACCGGGGGGCGACATACGACTGGTTTTGTGGCGCACTATTAGCAACGCTTTATTTTGTCAACAATGTCTCATGGGCGACAGTCAACAGAAGCACGTGGTAAGATAATTAATTCACATATTTAGACCAATAAGGAGACGAGAAAAAAACTCTATGGACAAACCGTTTGGGGAAAAAAAATTCGCGTGCGGGGCGCCTAGATCGGCAACGCGGATCGGGACCTTTCCACAGATACCCGATCCAGCTTTTAGGGGCTGGATCGGGCCGATACCCGATACCAGTATCGGTATCGGTGCATCCCTAGTGGTAGGTGTACATTTTGCTATAAAGACGGTAGTGAGGAGGGGGGTAGATATGGCTGCAAGGAGGGTGGGGTGTGGAGGTTGTTGGAGGTTGATATGGCTTTGAGGAGGTGGATGAGGTAGGGATTGTACTCATTCAGCTCCCTTTGTCCCGTCTGTCCTGTATACGTCTCTGTTAGAGGAACTCTCACTAGACCGAGAAACAGCATTTTCTCTGGGAAATGTTTTTGTTGGCCAGACCCTGCTCGACTCAGGTTATTCTGCTGTTGAGAGGACATTCCTCTGAAATTCATAAACTGGCAGCAACGGTTCAATTAATCTTCCCTTACATGTTGAGGAATAAAATCTTTTCCTGAAGCCCACTGGATTTTCAGTGAGATGTATTATTTTGCAGGAAAAAAGAAGACCTGGGTGCAGAAAGTACCCAAGCATCATTTTTTGACAATTAGGATGAAAATATGCTGTATTTGTGAAGCCTCTGCCACCCTATAAAAACTGTACACAGAGAAGATGTCCAAGTCTCTTTTCTTCAGTATGGACGGGTAATTGTGCCATATGTATAGCATTGTTTCCAGAAAAATTGGGGCATTTGAAATGTAAATAAAAACTGCAAATGATCGCAAATCATTTAAACTCTATAGTAAATTGAATATTGTTCAAAGACAACATATCAAATGTTGAAACAGAGAAACTTTATAGCTTTTTAACGATATCTGCTCATTTTGAATTTTATGCCAGGAGCACATTTCAAAAAAGTTGGGACTGGGCCATGATGACTACTGTGTTAAATCATCTGTTCTTTTAACAGCACCCTGAAAGTGTTTTGGAACAGAGGAGACCAATTACTGCAGTTTTGAATGCAAAATGTTTTCTCATTCTTGCTTGATTTCAAATTTTAGCTTCCCAACACTTTTGCAAACTCTTCTGTCTCATTTGTCATTTCATAACATACCAAATATTTCAATGGGTAACCTGTCTGGTCTGCAGGAAGGCCAGTTAAGCACCTGGACTCTTACTACGGATCCATGATGTAACACACGCGCAAAGTGGTTTGCATTCTCTTGCTGAAATGAGCAAAGCGTTACCAGAAAACTCATTACAGCTAACATGCTCTGAGTTTCCTGTTGCCCTAAAATCACCAAAAGTGGTCCTCAATATGAGTCTGAATTTGTCTGCAAATCTCAAAAACGTGTGCATCAGCTCGCACCTCTTTCCATTCTTTTTTTAAAATAACCATTTCAAGCAGGGGTGCAATAAAGGCAGAGGTAAAATAATTTTTCCTGTTTGGAATAGGAGCAAAATAATAAAATGATGCCTTTTATCTCATTTCTTGCAAGCTTAATTGCACTTCAGGCAAAAAACCAAAGATGTAACACACTGTTCCCGGCCTTCTGATCAACTTAAATGTGCACAGTAAATGATCTCATTTAAATTATCTCTCCAAATTAGATCCAAATAAACATCAGCGAAACAATCCAACAGTTGTCAGGGTAGGTAATTGGATTTTAAATATTACTTCCTCTTTCTTTGAGATTTCTTTGTGATAGTGGGTTAGCCAGGAAGCACTCAATTGCATTAGCATTTCAAATTTCATTGGTATATGGCGACATAATTGTCATGTAAACAACTGGGATGTCAGTGAGCCTAGCCCAAAGATATGGGGGAAAATTAAATGTCATGATTGCCTAACAAATGTGACTACTTTATCCATAAACTGTATGAACTCTTAATTGAATGACAACTGACTGGAAACCCCATTAAAATATTAACTTAAGGGACTCTGTCGGCATTTTCACCATAAACCCTTTTGACAATAAGTGATATGAAACAACAAACAATTAAAAATGCAAACACACAAATTTCCCTTTTGGGCTACAAGTAGGTTCAACACCCACAACAAAATTTTCACTCGCTGTAAGTGTAGATCATGCCCCAGGGTCCTCTGAGTAAGATCTCCATCTGGGGGCTCAATGAGTTGTAAGTAATGCATATTTTTCATTGAGATGAACATTACAGCCCATTCTGCTTCCGACAAAAACATCAACATGTGAATCAGCAGTAATATATGCCGCATATGTCCACTGAATAATGTTTTATGTGAACCTTAAAAAAACGATTGAGGATACTAACCTCACCACTCCTACTTCTGCTCGTTTCATAATGGCAATAATTTTCACACTGAAAATGTGTTTTTCTGGAGCAGATATAATGTGGGAGTGTGTAGGTGGAGGTTTAGGTGGCGACAGTGTGTGGGAGAATGTGTGGATAGCAGCCAGAGCCTGGATGAGGCTGGATGGATTTTGCTACTTCTTTTCCTCTACTGAGACGGAAGAGACCGATTCTTCAGGAGCACGAGTTTGACAGGTTCCTCCAACTGACAAGTCCAGCTGCCAACAGTTAACTGTGATTTATAAAAACAATATGTTGCTATGGCTCATTCAAATGTATGTAAATCAATGTGTACGTGTGTTGGTGCTTTTGATGTGTTTTAGTCTTCGTGAGCAAATGTGTGTTTGCGTGCGTCTCGTGTGTGTGTGCGTTTAAGCGTGTGTTAGAGTATTACTGCAGGTGTTTATAGTACCCGTGGAAAGTGCATTGTGTGTGTTTGTGTGTGCGGGCATGTGTGTGCGTGAGAGCAGTGTCCAAAAAATCAAGTGGGTGCCAAGGAGCTAAAAAAAGAAATTCCTTTTCTCTGGAGTGTTGATCCAGCTTGCATATTTGATTCCCAAGTGCGTAACTCTCACCTCCTATTTGCATTGGCATCCGCAGCCGCCCTGCCAGCCTGACCAATCACTGTGTTCTCTCTCCTTGCGGGTCTGCACACCCTCAGTTAGCACACAGCATCGCAGCATCTACAGCGCTGTTCCCTGGAAGGAGTAAACATTACTGCTCACTGGCTGACAGTGGCTGAGCTGGCTTGCCATACATGAGAGTGCAAAGTAAAATGAGTAACAGAACAGCTCCTTTTCAATGAAACAAAAGAAAATTAAATCCATGGTAAAGTGGACATAAGGCAACTTTCATCATAAAAATGCACTCAGGGGCCACTTGACGAGGTCAACAGGTAAATTGTTCATTAATGCAAATATCTACCCAGCAAATCATGTGGCAGCAACTCGATGCATCAAATAATGAAGGTATAGTCAAGTGATTCAGGATGGGGAAGAAGGGTGTTTGCTGGTGTCCAAACGGAGCTGGTTTATGAAACTGTTACTCTCCAGGGCCTTTCACATACAACAGTCTCTCAGCATCTGCTGCACTATTCCCTGGACTGAGTGTTGTAATGTGAATATAGGCCACTAGATAGCAGTATTTACCTTTTTTGTTAAGCTCAGACTGGAGTCATGTTTAGACATGTCCTGGACATGTCTGGGGCAAGTCTCAGAAAATTAAAAAAAAGAGGTCTAAATGTGGGTGGGGTCTGCAAAAGAGTATATAATGAAAAGAATTGAGACAGTAAAGTAGGAGGAGAAATTGCAAGAAGATGACCAGACCTGCCATTCTGTTCAAGACCAGTGACGTTTCTTTTGTGGATTTCTTTGCCTGTGTTTGAGCATTTTCATCATCCAGGACATCACCAAGCCACCCCTGACCTGAAAAGGGATTGTAAATATTTATGTTTTGTACATAATTCAATCTTGGTCTTAGTTGTTAGTTGCTTAGTCGTTATTGTCTTTGTTTTAAAAATTAAATGTGTTTTAGTTGTTAAAACTGTGTCTGTCATTTGTCATTGCTGTTGCTGTTGCGTTGTAAATCTAATCACAAATTGGGGCCATAACAGTGTACATAACTGCTCAGATTGTAGGAGGCGATGAGCTGCAGCTGCACATACTGCTGAGAATTGGATTACCAAAGTACAAGGGGGGGGGTCAAACCCATCAAACCCACAGACCCATATATGAGTCCATCAAAAGCAGCTGCTATATTTAAACCTGTGCACCTTCAGACCTATTTTAATTCGAGTGGAAATCCCAAGGTTTCCAATGATCCCAAATATGACGCACAAGATTTAGATAGTCCATTTGATGTAATACTGTGGCAATAAAAACATGGCGTCCTTGGTTTGAATACTTCTCTCAATATAAGTATGATGTAGCTTCAGTGAAGCGCTAAAATCCGCAGATACATAATATGTGTGTGACATTGTCCTGATGTTTTTAGAGCTGCATGAGGGAAAACTTAAGGTTAAAGGTTACAGTGTAAGGGGTTAATGCATGAAACCAGGAAAAAAAATCTGCCACTCCTGCAAACAGAGGCAACCAATCAGCAGTTGAATAATGTATTGTATTTTTCATCTGAATACACTAATTGATTGGATCTCATTGACGAAATATGTGGCAATTAACATTCATAGTTCCTAATTAGCATCTAACGGCTAATCTTACTTTCATTCTCTTTTAGCGCCCTGGTTAACAACTGCTTCATTACAAAAATAATCGTAATGAATCATAAATGTAAATAGTAACATATATGATGATAGTCAGAATGATATTTAGCATGTCTCCAAGTAGAACAAGTGTTTCAAATATCAGTGTTTCTTAGCATTTGCACAGAGAAGTAGCAGCTGGAGACCCCGGCTGTGCTTCTCGTGTGAGCTGTCAGATGCTGCCGCTGTTGCTGTTATGTAACCTGCAGACTGCAAACTAATTATTGCATCCATGTCCCTTTCATAACTATGGGGTAAATACAGTATGGACAGGCAGCAGCTCACGCCAACCTGATGACGTTCAGAAATAGACAAGCTCCATTTCAAAACCTAAGCAATCTTCCTTTGGCAAATTCAGGTGCAAACCCAATCACTGATCGAGAGATTCTACTGGAAAGGAGTCCACGATAGTGTATAACATCCCAAGGAACATTATATACTAACAAGAGATGCTACCAAGGAGCAAAAGGATATTCTAAAGAACTTATAATTTAAACTTTGACAGTGGCTGCTCTGGCTTGTCGTGCACGTGAATACGAGGTCAGATGAGTAACGGAGCACCTCCTTCAGAATGATGCAAAAGGAAAAGTTGACAACTCTCATTTTAAGAAATACACTCAGAAGCCATTTTATTAGGTGCACATGTAAGGGAAAGTGAAACAAAACGACCGCCATGGGTCATATGGCCCACCCTTGACATAGGTACTCTGCAGCTGCTGCGATCTTTCGTTTACATTGTAAGAATGAGCAAGTGCGCATGAGCAGCAAATAACAATATGGCGACCGTGAGAAATGTTTTTGCGCTTCAAGATCTAAGCCGATAAAATTTTCTGCACCAGATAATCTTGCGGTCAGCCTGTACGAAATTAAGCATCAGTACTGACAGCGTGTGGCAATTGTTTTACTCCTACGATGTATTGCGTGGTCTGTTCCAAGGTGGGTGGAGGACAGATCAAAAAGTTTGCCACAGAAACGTCATGGATTAATGAGGTGAAGATAGTCTGTCGGGGGGCAAAATGACCCCTGGTCCGTTTTTCCTCAACCTCGGGCCGTTTTACCCCTCATTCAAATTTAGTCCCCACATGCATAAATTTAACTGAAATGATCTGAATATATCTGTCTGGTCTAAATATCTGACTCCAAATTATGATTAGAATTTATATTTTAGGGACAGCATGCATGAATCTCGGGGCAGCTAAATCACCAGACTCGTCCGTGAAAACCAGTTACTCAACCGACGTTCCCAAATAACAACGTAGTCACTGAGCATAAACATATCATGAACCCAGGTTCATGTACACCAAAGGGCCCCTTAAGGGGATCGGCCAGGCACCAGCTGATAAGTCCAAGGGCGCCCTTCAGGGAGAATCCCCAGAACTGGAACTAAATAAACCATTTAGGGGTAGACCGTAATTTGCAATATAACTTAAAACACATCATCCAAATGAGAATTTAAATTAATACTCTAGGGAAAACATACGTGGATCTCAAAGTTTATTATACCTTGAAATCCTAAAAGACAATCGCAGTCGCTACATTAATGTTCCCGGGTTTTCACACCATGTCCGGATCCCAGGTTTGTTGGTTAGATTAGAGGTTGGAAGTCAGCCATCACTGCAATAGCCTCTGTTGGCATATATCTACAGCGAACCCAGATTTAAATGTGCCCATGGGTTCCCTAAGGGAATTTTAACGGATAACCGACTTTTCGTCCATGGGTTTCCTTTAGGATAAAATCCTAGAACCAGCAATACATAAACCCTTTATGTAAGTAGATCATGACTCTCTCTCCAACTTAATAAAATCAATTCCCACACCGGGCCGCTGGCCAGTCGTACCTCGGTTGGGATTAAACCCCTAGGTATCCGCCGCAATGGGGCTGGAAAGAATGTACATGTGTTAAGAGTCACTGAAACCACGCAAGCTTAAAGGAATAACAATAACTTAATACCAAGGTAGGCACAAGCTTAGATCAAACAAATCAACGTTAAGCCAATTATAAGTTACACACAATTTAGAAAGAGAGAATAAAGTCATTCCTGAAGTAAAGGATACACACGCACGCGGGGAGACCGGATCACGTGCGTGGGGAGAACTCAGATGCCATTCCCCCCTGACTACCTAGACTGGCTACTTACACATGGACTTAGGCACGCGAGGAGAGCTGGGATGCGATTCTCCATAATTAAAGGACTACTCACGCCCTTGCGGGCGTAGGGAGGAACCGAAGACAATTCTCCTTGAATGGAAAGTCTCTCTTTAAGCCAAACCACACCTTTGGTCCAGGCGGCATGACCGTAAACACCCTGGAAGGGGGGTCGAATCTGGTTTTTGGGTTTCCATCATTTGGAGTAATAAAACAATCTAGAATTGAGAGGAGACTAGGATGATTACCCGAGTGAATTCTGACCAATCTTCAGGAGTTTCCCAAAAGGAATGAACCATAATTTCAATGGAAATGAAACATACTCCATTCAAGTCCTTGAATTCCCCCAAGAATAACAAGACCAAACATGGTAGGAATATGTACTAATATGATGCAGTTGTCATGAAAAAGCCTTAAAATGAATTATTATATAGTTTAATTGGGTTATAAGTATATGTGATTTCTTCACAGAATATTGAACATATAAACATATTATGAAGTTCCCAGAGATTTAGATTATTCTAAACAGATTAATATAACTGGACTTTAGCTTAAGAATAAGGGCAGTAATATGACTCCCACAGGGCATTGTGGCAGCCAGAGCTTTGCACCTACCCAGCCCCCTAAACAGAGTAACATCCTAGGGGGAAGGTCATAGAAGTTTTACTGCTATTTGGCCTGGCTCTGGATCAAGCTTATCAGCCATTTTTTCAGATTCTACACTTGTACAAAATGGCCCCCCCTCAAGTTATTTTTTTAACTGAGACTTTCTCGAGTAAATATCCATTTGGGGCCATTTTGGTTATGTGCGTTTTCATGGGAGTTTAATAAAGATTCATGAACACTATGAGTCGCATTGAATTTCTGCCGCAGCTTTAATCAGGTGAGGCCTAAATGTTAAGAGTCCCGTTTTGCCCTTCATTCCCCTACATCTGCTCATTAATGCAAATATCTAACCGACAAGTGAAGTGGCAACAACCTGACGCATAATATCACGGTGACATAGTTAAGTACCATAAATAAATAAATCCTAAAATTCTTTGCAATTTTAAATATTTAAACTATTTGCCACCCAGTGTTTCAGAGTGGTGAAGCCCTCGACATCTTTACTTCAGAAAGACTCAGCTTCTCAAGGTTGCTGTTTTTATATCAATAATGTTACTGACCTTTTACCAATTAACCTGATTAACAGTGAGATGTTCCACAAGGTGTATTTTTTTTTTAGCATCATACAACTTTTCCAGTCTTTTACTGGCCCCATCCCTACTTTTTGAAACGTGTTGCTGGGATCTAATTCAAAATGTACAGTTATTTTTCAAGAAAACAATAACATTTCTATGAAATTTCTGTTTCATCATCAATAAGTTTGTTTGTACTATTTTCAATAAAATTTAGAGTTCAGTTGATTTGCAAATCATTCCATTGCGTTTTTATTTTCATTTTACACAATGTCCCAACTTTTTTGGAAATGGGGTTGTAAAACCCATTTGTAGAACTGGTCTGAAACAAAAAGAATTTGGGTGCATAGTGAAAACTGTATCTCATTGTAAAACTTCAATATTTTTTTTTTCTTTTCATTCCAAAGTCTGCTTCACATTTGTAAATATATAACAAAGGGCATTCAGGTCCTTGAAAAAAACAACTTGGAGGACAGCACAGTAAAGTAAAATGTCCCCATTTATCCTTCATACTGACTGACCCGAAACCTCACCCAAAGGTCCCTTCAGAGAGATTCCATACCTCATAGCTGCTTCCTGGTAAAATGAGCTGTAGTGTCAGTTGCACCCTTCACATTCATTCTCGCTTCCTTGTAGATGGCAGTATTCAACAAATCAGGAGACAAAAAAACTGGGAAAAGATCAGATTGGGGGTGGGCAGGTCTCACTGCATGGAATGTGCGGGACCTTGTCGTCTCATGCTCACGGTGGAAGGAAAGCGTGGATGTCAACATTGAGTCAGATTGGACTGCCTTATGAGAAATTCCGAGAACTTGTAGCAACCTAAGTCAATGAGTGACAATGCATTCAAGCTCCGTAGGGTATAATGACTACTTAACAGCAGAGAGTAGTCATTATACTGGCTTATCATGCGTGTTGACTGAAACCTAGTCACCAATTTCCCTGTAATGGCTGGCCCCAGTTCTCCCCCACCAGTTCCACCCACGAAAAAGCAAACCCACGTTTCCCTTTCCTCTACAACCATGTGATGCGTGACTGTCCAATTTAAAGTTTAAACAGATGCTCTGACTGAAAGCAAGGTGAAGAAATGGCATTCCTCTAAAGCTGTTTGTATTTAATGCTGCTGGATATACAGTATACTGAGGCAACTCAGCTTCTGTCCCCCACTCAGTGCTACAATAGCAGCAAATCATAAGGGAATGAAACAAATCAACTGAGTTATGCAACTAAGCCCATTTGTCAATCATTACACCACACAACTGGCCACCAACACAGCCAGACAATATGCACTATGGTGGACAAAACTGACAAAAGAAATTGTAAAAGGTTTTGTTCCTGTAATAGACCAGTGGATTGACACCAATCCCCGTGTTTGCAGTGAAAATACTATGTCAGCAAGTGATGTAATGTCCTCTGCACTTACTGGACATAATCTTTTCTATTTTGGAAAATTAGGCTCAGATACCGGAATAATATTCATGAAGGAAGTTGTGTCCAGTCCTACTGAAACCCCTGCTATAAATCTTAGTTGAAGTCTATTTTAACCAGAGTGCACCTTCCAGGCTTCAAAAATAGTCATGATGATTTTGTGTTTTTGTGGGGTTTTTTTTTTTTTTTGGCTCATTCATTTCTTTCTTGAATATTTCATATAACAGTTCTGTTTCACAATCTGGCCTTTCCCAAGGCTCCTACAATTAAACATGAGAGGCTGCAAGCTCTTGGAATAGAGGCTTGCAGCTTCTATTCCATTATCTTGGAATTTTCAGTTTTTAGTTGGAAGCCACTGGAGTTACATTGTTGACATATGGGACAATGCCTTACTCATAACCCCATTAGCGTTGGTGCTGCTTTACATCTGTCTGAATGAATAGACAGCAAATACTTCTGGAAGTGAATATGTTTGGGCCAAGCCATTAACTTATTAAAATTTAGCGCAGGAAATGGCATTGTCGATCGTGGAGAATAGTGCTTCAGTTTTTGGAAATTAATAGATGTAAATGTCATCAGAAAATTTTTTTGCACACATGCCTAAATATCTGAGATCTGTTCTGTTTATTTGATCTGGCTTATATGCAACAGGCAAATAGCTGTGGCTCTAAAATTTGATTTGTGGCTTTAAAAGACAGGAAATGCTCATGATTTATGAGCTGGTTAAGAACAGGAAGAAAGCTAATGGTCTGAGCAGGAACACTTGCTAATGAAAACTCGGAACGGAACAACCGGTAGGCCATTAGCCTATGGGAGTCTTTTTAAAAGTACATAATGCTACTAAACCAGAAAGGATGATGGAGAGAGCAAGAGAACAGGAGTGGGAGGGAGGGAACAAATCTGCATATTGCAGCATCTGGAGCAAACTTTTAAAGGGTTAGGAAAAAAGAAATGAAAAATTATTGTATATGTAGCATTATTGATGAGATACATCTTGTGAAGCTTTTTTTTGGCAGACAACTCAAGACGTGCCCACATTCCTATTGACACTCTCATGCACTGCTCTGCCCCTCTACAAGATGAGGCATTTAAACTGCTCTCCTGCTATAGGCCATCTACGGCAGACATGCCTCTGCCTGTTGCTGCGCTGCATCATTCTTGCCTGGAGATGGTAGACATTGTCTGTTGCCAGCTAACATATGCTTCGTCCATGCAAGCTGTATCATGCAGCCAGTCTATTCCACTTTTGCATACATATTTGCTGGGGCTAATCTAAAGGGTGGTTGTAGACCACGCGCTTAGACAAAATTGTACAATTCGTTAATTTGTTAGCACTGTAATCTCTTCAGCGCGGCATGCAGGTAATCCTACTTGTAGTGTATTTGTTAACCACAAAAGCTTGTTTATTTAAAGAGATCATTCTCAAATTAGCCACCCCGCCTGTATGGCTTACTAGGAGCAGAATTCAGCTATGGCTGACATGGGCACTTACTAGTTTGCACTGGCTAGTGGGAATAACTGAAATTTGACTGAAATGATTTGGAGTTCAAAGGAAGATTTAAATTGTGCTTTCACTAGTGGGGACACAGCTTCAACAAGATGCGTTTAAAAGTTAATTGAAGAGAATATGGTTGATACATGAGAGGGGAACCTTCATGCAGCTCATCTGCTTTGTCAACTTCAAGTTGGGGAAGCCATAATGAGGAATTCTACCCAGGCACTATAACCCCCCCCCCAGGACACTTCCAAAAGGACAGGAAGGGAGGTGAAGGAAGAGAAGAAAGGAACGGGATGGCAGGGGCACATAGTACAAAAACAGACCAGACGGAGTGGATTTGGTGAGTATTTGTAGCTGGCTAATATGGATTCATGCTTGTCGTCTCCATCACTTCCGTAGACACTTCCTTGTGAATGCTGTACAGGCTGTAATTTTTGACTGATTACTTTCTTATTTGGTATGGACATGTGTTATTCTTCACCTATGACACCTATCAATTTTGATTGCCATGGCAACAGTCTTGTCTGGATAATGTGCTGCAAAGGGGAGAAGCGGGCTTTCAGGGGCTACACATGAGGTTGCAGCTGACTGGACAGTCTAGCTATTGAAAGTTTTGGATGCATCATGGTTGAGCTGTGGTCCTGCTCCTGAAACTCTGCTTAATAGCTTCAATACATTACCAAGAGCCACACCATCAAAAAGATGTGCTTATTAGTTTATTGAAGAGACTATAGTTGATATGCGAGAGGGGAACTCTCATGGAGCTCTTCTGCTTTGATGACTGCGAGTTTAGGGAAGCTACAATGGAGAATTTGTTGTAACACCCAGGCAGGACAAACCCCCAAAAAACCCCAGTTATTCGAGATGAGATAGGGCAAATCCAAGATTAGAGCGGATGTAGACGTGATACATTTGGGAAGACTATCAACCCATGATAAGTGTTCCGGGATACCAGTGTGCGAGATTGAAGTAATGGCTCTGATCCATAAGGATTGCTCTGAGTAATGGGAAAATGGAGCTGAAGTGCTGGTGGAACAGGAAGGATCGAATAGCTATTTGTGAGGACCCTGAGATTCAGAGCCTGTCAATATTATTTATTTATATATTTATTTAATTTAATAAATTTGGCATCTCCAATCCCACCCAAATTTGGAATACCCAATTGGTGAACTATGTACAAGACTTGCTCGTTTGCGATCCCTTGTTGCCAATTCAGGACACTGAAGACAGCTCGCGGCTCCCCTCCGAAGCACGCGCCCGTCAGCCACTGCTTCTTATACCGTCATTGGCTGAATTATTGCAAGTTCAGAACGAGGGCGGAGGATACCCAGACCTGAATAGGCTTAGAATCTTCATGACGAGTGCCCGTCTGGCCAACAGGAGGCACTTGAGCAATGAACAAAGCAACTATAATTTTCCCTTCCCGGCTGTCCCTTCCCAATTTGCAACCCTGTAGCGCAATAGCCAATTGTGCCCTACTCTGAAGAAGCTGCAGACCTCTGCTGGGTGGTACAACCCACTGCTGGGTGGTTGAACCCGTGTCATGATAGTCACTTCTGCTCTGCAATGCAGTGCCTTAACCGAGTGAGCTATCTGGCAGCCCAGACCAGCTGCATCTGTTATGAGGTAAATTTCGAAGAGCGTGGGAAAAGCAACAGCTTTCACTTAAAATATTCATGGGTAATTCTGTTGCAAGTCATCTTCTGCCATAAATTCTCCCAAAAAAACGGACTACTGGAATAACATCAGTGTACAGCTGTATGTTGTTTGGTGCGTCATCATAGAAACGGATCCTATTCCAGTTGGTGAGGCAGTTGAACTGGAAATGGAGTTCAGCACGGCTTGCATAGTTTAATGAGATGATTCCTGTCCTTTTGGAAGTGTCCTGGGGGGGTTATGGTGCCTGGAGTAGAAGGTCAATTTATAGTGATAGACAGATGAAGACTTGCCTTTGAGGAATGATGCATAGGGTGAAGTTGAAATATTGGGTGCTGGAATCCCAGTACTTGTGGCTCCTGCTATGCTGCAGCAGCTGGAAGTGGGCAGCACAGGGCTCTGGCATCTTGGTGTTAGGAGCCGTAGTTAAAGAGCACTGCTGTGGTTACTGGGAACGAGCAAAAAATTCCACTGGGATCCTGACACCAGGAGCCTCAGTGGGACCAACCTGCTGCTGTAACTAAGTGAGGCCAACGGGGCCATTGCCATCCTGGTGCCAAGAGCCCCAGTGAGAGCAAACAAGCAAAAGCTGTAAACTTCATAGTATGTCTGAATTTTTCTTATGGATCAAACTTTATGCATTCAAGATTGTTGCTGTTGCCTTTCACCTTTTTTAAAGCAATGCTAAAGTGCAAACAAAATTTAGCAAGACATGGCTTCTGAGGACGCTTGGACTCACACACTTCCTGTATGTGGTTTAGATAATGGAAAGTGGGGTCTCGAGTGAGGTGGTGAAGTCATTTTTGGTTTCTGTAGCTGGGACAGCTGGCGTGGGATGGAAATCCTGGACTCAGTCATCCTGATTCCATTGAAAAAAAATCTTAGTTCTAAGAGGTGTACATTCTGAGAGAGAGAAGAGTGGATGACTGAAGTTGGTCATGGATGGTTAAGTTTTTTGGCATTTTTGTTGTTCTTGGCAATTTTTCGTGCTCTCAGTTCTGCTGCATAATATGCAAACGGAACGGGAGGAGTGGATTGGGTGCATATATATACTCAGCAACAAAAGTTTCTGTGACACCAATATTGTTAATTATTTTTCATAACGCAATTATGAAATTGTCATACATGGTGATATCAGACTGAAACAGTACACGTAAACACAACATTGAAATGGAAATCATGAAAATGCAAGAAAATGACTTTGCGCGTGAAAATGTGCGTAAATCATGCTTGTGGATGGCAATAAAAGAGGAGAATTTTTGGAATGTTCACATTGTGCCTGATGAACGACGGAAGCATCACATATCGAAAACACAGCCATTTCGGAATAGGAACTCTACCCTCTAAATGCCAAGACTGTCTGAAAATGATCGGTGGAGGGCCATTGGGATGATTGAATCCGGAACCTCGCAGAGGGAAGTTGCTCATCGCCTGAGTGTCCACCGAAACACCATTTGGAACTTATGGCAGCGTCATCAGCAGACAAGACATGTCAGAGACCGTCCTCGCAGCGGCCGTCCACGAGTAACCACTCCCAGACAGGACAACTGGATTCGAACAACCCATCTCCGAAATCGATTCCAACCTGCAACCATAACTGCAAGAACGATACCTGGTTTGAGGCGATTGTTTGCACAGACAATCCGTCGCCGTCTCCGTCATTTTGGCATTGTCCCACGTCGGCCAGCAAGACGTCCAATACTCACAGTACAACACCGACGACTGCGTCTACAGTGGGCACAACAACATCGACGGTGGATCCAACGTCAGTGGGATCTTGTACTCTTCACTGATGAATCAAGATTCATGCTTAACCGATGTGATGGTCGTTTACGTGTATACCGTCGACGTGGAGAACGTTATGCCAACAACTGTGTTCAGGAATTTGATCGTTTTGGAGGTGGTAGTGTCATGATTTGGGGAGGGATCACGGCTAGAAACAGAACAGATTTGCTTGTTATTGATGGAAATCTGACAGGTCAAAGATATCGCGATGAAGTGCTACGGCCATTGGTGGTACCGTTTTTGATGCAACATGGTCCCGGAATAACGCTGCAACATGATAACGCCAGACCACACGTTGCAAGGATTGTACAGCAGTATCTGATGCAACAACATGTCAATGTCCTGCCATGGCCAGCCAGATCCCCAGAGATGTCCCCAATCGAGCATCTTTGGGACGAGATGGATCGACGTTTGCGGCGGTTGGATAACCCGCCAGCTACACTCCAGGAATTGCGACAACGTCTACGTCAGATTTGGAATGGCATCCAACAGCAATTTCTGGCACATCTGATTCGGTCCATGCGCCGGAGATGCGTTGCTTGCATCATGGCACGAGGAAGTCACACCCGGTATTGAAGTGTGAAGGTCACAATTGGTTAGACGTCAGACAAGTGCTTCATGACGCATGAAAATGACATTTTTCGTTTTGAGTGACGTTGGCACTGAAAAGTCAGTGTTTCTCCTGTTAAATAAACATATTGATTGCATTGAGATCTTTGCGTGTCATTTATAACATACACATAAATGGTGTCACAGAAACTTTTGTTGCTGAGTATATTAGAAGTTCTGAATGTGTCACAGTTGAGGTGTGGTACTGATCTTGAAACTCCGCTAGATTGCTTAATTAATTAATGGGCTCCCTATATTTATTCATATTATATTGAATATAAATATATATTATATTATTTATTCATTCAAAAATATTATTTAGGAAAGCTATGTTCTTCAAATACAAAAGTAAATAAAACATCAAGGGATTTAGTGCTTAAGCAATAACTGAAAGTTAACCATTTGTGGAGATTATGTCCTCCACATTACAATCTATATCTTTTTTGCTCGGTTGGGGGCTAATTTTGAATTTACAAATTAAATGCTGATATTGGGGTAGTAAAAGAGGCTGTGTCCCCTTTCCAGTCTCTGTTGTTGGTAAGTGGATGAGCTACAGCAACATGCTAAGTCTGCATAGCTGCAAATCTCACCCCGTGATGTCATCCTTTTTTAATGCAACTAAGCAGATAAAAGCATCTTTATTACTGGCATGTGTCATGACTATGATGGTTAATGTGCTACCCCTTGTAAACATACAGGCATAGTCATTTTCTTTGTGGCTAGACTGGTTGCATGTCTTCTAAAGGCAGTGCTTGCTGCATTCACAATCTATTTTGAGAAATAAATTTAGTTTTACTCATTGCAGTCAAGCTATTAGAGTTTTGCTCTTGCAAGCTATTCTTGGAAAGCTGCCCTCGTGAATGCAAATATAGCACAGAATGGGCCTGCTGTTCACCAGTGTTGTTTGCTAACCAGTTATGAGATTGGCGCTGAAATTGCTGTCCTTGAGGCATGCTCTGCACAGTCTGCATGCCAAAGACTGGTGCAGCTACTATAGCTTTTGAGGCTGCTCTAAATGTATTGATATGTACGCTAATACCTATGTACCACTGTGTGTTTCATTACTTATCAATGCTACTTTTTTTTTTTACAGCTAAGAAAAATATTGTTGCTTTGAGGCTCCTGAATTTCTGTGCCATGCACAACTTTAATTTTGGAATAAAATCTCTTGAGGCATAGGCTATATTAGTCAGCTGCCACTCCTGTTGGATCACTTGGTCCATTAGGTGCTCCTCAGAATTGCTGGTGGGTAGTTTGTTCCTGGGAGGTACTTCCAGTTGGAGCAGTCTCATGGCAGCTGGTACCTTTTCCACTCATTATAACTTGTTAGTAAATTACAGCATGGAAAGGCCTCATAACAGCTGATGCCATAGACTCACATTGATAGGTTCATTCAGCATTTGGTGTCTGGCTGTGAAGATAAGCTGTTCTCTGGGGAGACTGTAGCTATGCTGTTTTGGGGGGAACGGCAGTCGTTTTGTTCATGGGAATATCCTGACGTTCCATTCTGTCCTCTCCTTAAGCTTAGTAGGCCATAGGATGTTTCAGGGCCAGAGCCTAGATGCCAAACTATCATCATATCTATCTATTCATACTGTGATTCATTGTTTATATGAGATTAGGCAGAAAGAAATGGGGCATAGCTTGCAGAGTCAGCTCTGGCAGACAACTTGCAATATGCCCCAATCCCCCTGACACAACCATGCAAATCTGAAACTGCTCCACCCTTGTGGATGTTGGGCTATTCAAGCTGCCTTCTTGCTCCTCCTCCGTTGGAAAAAAAATGCCTCTGTCTGCTGCTGTCCTGCATCACTCTCTGCTGCACCATCATTCTTGCTTGTTGCTAGTTAACATCCCATCTCCACCCAAGCATCCACCTTTGGGCACTAAATCCCTGGGGCATACCATGAAATTGCTTGCTCTCTTCCCCTCAAGCCCAGTTGGCTACTGGGTGTGTAGGGGTCAGAGCCTGGATACTGAACTGTCATGTTATTTATTTGTTAATACTGAAATTGACAGTTTACATGTCAGTTGGCTGACAGAGCTGTTGTTATTGGAATAGGCCAGATAAATTGGGGAAAGGCCTTCTCCTTACTGCTGTCCTAAAAATAAATTTTAATTTCAATCTTCTAATGTGTTATCTGCTCTGTGAATCAGTGACGCAAAAGAGGGCTTTTAGGCTATTGAAACAAGAGGGAGGGAAGGCAGCTGCTAGAATTGTGTAATAACATGTAAAGGAGCTTTCACTGAGATTACTGCAGGTTTGTGAGGACCTCCCTACAGGCTGTTGGCTCCATTTTGCTACTTAGAATTTATTAGCTACTCCTGCCCCACAACTCACACACCATCAAACATTGCTCATTTGAGAGTTTTTAAAATAATGTCCCCTTTATTATTTTGTGTGACTGTGGCATTTAGTGTATCCATGAGAACACTGTGCATCTCTGTTGTTTTTCAGTAGGGTAGCGCATCCATTTCCTGGAAATCAAGCGCAAATCATCTGATATTTTATGCCACTGGAGCATTTGAAGAGTTTATTTCCAAAACTCAATAAGTGCCTACATTACAAAAATTACATATGGTGCAAAAATCAATGTTTAGAAATTCATACTATAAGCTGTATTTTTTTCATGGTCAAAGTTTCTGTATTTCTTTAAAATGCAATAGGCACCAACATAGAAAAATTTACTCCAAATGAGTATAATGGATATATTGTGTTTGGAAACAAACTCTTAATTTATTCTGCTCTGAATTCTTATCTTTCACCCATTTTTACTTCATTGAACAAAATGACAGTTTTTGAACAAAACCATAGAAGTTTATCAATATCTTAGCCTGCTCATTACTCTTCAAATATACAGCATACTTCCGAGTCATACCTCATTTTTGAAACTGCTATATATCTGAACCTTTACAAAGAATGGTGTGCACGCAAACACATGCACATTGATTAACATAAGCCCAGGGGAACGACAAAGTTTTGAGTTTGCTTTTTAATGTTGTGGACCTCAAGTCAGCTGGCAGCTTGCTCCTATTAGAAGGCAACCTCACTGGTCCTTGATCTGATGCGGGGTACAATTGGAAGACATCTGTCTGATGACCTGAGAGGCCTGATTGAGTTATATCATAGAGCAAGCCAAAAATGTACTGAGGAGTCAAACCATTTCGTGTTTTATAAACTATTCCCAAGAATTTGAAGGTGATCCTGAATTGTCCACACTTGGAATGACGTTGTAGGACTCGCCAGCCAGTGTCTCCACTCCTCTAAACTTAGCTTGACGACTTGGAGTTCACAGTGTCCAATACAATCATTTCTCTTTGTGGGGATCAGAAAGTGAGAGTGAAAGATGCAGGGGCGAATCTTCGAGTTGGCAGGAAATTCCCGGGATAGGTCCTCCCTGACCCCAATGTCAAAAGCATTCAACTCCATGATGAACTGTCATGACAGATCAGGCAGATGAGGTGCAGAGATGAAACAATGCTTGAGGTCTTCAAAGACTTGCTCCACTGCTGAGGTCCACTCCCTTTGTGGGTGAGATAAGAGCAGTGAAGGGTGCAGCCACTGACCTGTACTTGCGAATCAACCGGCGAAGCCAATGAATTTTGGTAATTATCTTCTGGAAGTTGGGAGTGGTCCACTGAATTGACAGTCTGCAGATCCATTGGGATACCTTCTTCAGAGACAATAAACCCTAGGAACTGACACTTCTAAGCTTTGACAAAAAGTGCATTTGTAGCGGGTAGGCTGTGAAACCCAATGATATAGTCAAAACTCTGTGATGGCCTTGACAGATTCATAGCATCACCTAAGCAGCCTTGTGACCTTCCCTGGACTAGTCAAACACCTGCTTTATCTCCTCAAGGAACATGGCCAAGGAGGATCAGGCCGGTGATTCAGTGTTCCAGGTTGCAGTTCCTCACCTGCAGTAATAACCGGTCAGAGGAGTGATGATGCAGGAAATCTTTATGTGGTTAGCGGTGCTAAGAGTTGAATTTTGAAGGCCAGGGAAGTGATAGAAAGGATCTGCATGTCCATGCATCACAATTTTTAAATCTTGGAAGAGGCAGAGGTTGCTGGAAAACATTGTTAGAGGATGTGCTCCAAGTTCTGTAGACGCAGCAGCAGAGGGAGTCTCAGGACAAAACTGTAGTTGTTGTAGATGGGTGGCCAGCATTTCCATGCTGGATGCAAAGGAATACCGCGTTTTGGTATTCCCCTATAACTGAGCCTGGTGATGGCCCAGCAACATTGGTGATCCAGCACAGTCCCAAACTGACTACCATCTGCTAAGTCCACACTGGGGAGTTTTTTCTGTCAAGCTGGCCTCAAGAACTTCACTGACAATAGGTTCATTGAGCTCAAGGTTTATTAAGGAGCAACTGGGATAAACTTGTGACACGTGACCTACAAAAGAAATTATATAGATAAAACCTATTGGGTAAACGAGACGCAGCTGGGAAGTGGGGCAAATGCCCAGAACAAAGGGGCAGGGTTTCAAACAAGACAAACATACAATTAACAGTACAAAATTGGGGAGGCATAACGCGGGAGTGAAAACACAAATATATGGAGACAAAGCGAAAAGGATAAACATGGAAAAGTTAACACAATATTAAAAAAATACAATGACTGTATTCTGAAAAGAGTAAAAAAAATTACACAAACTAATTTGCAACGCTGGCATCCCTGCTCACTCATTCTGTTTGAAGAGTACAACAAAGACTCCACTGCTCAACCATTTGGGTGTGAAAGTTACAACAAAGAATTATCTGCTCAGTAATTAGTGTATGAGGGGTATGGCCAGCAGCCATGCCACTATTCGATCTGCTCCAGATGCGTGGCTGAAGCAGGCGTGGTTTGGTTGGTACTTGGATAGGTGAGCACCTGGGAAAACTAAATTGCCGCTGGAAGAGGTGTTGGTGGGCCAGTAGGTAGCGCCCTTCCCTCTGGTGGAATAATCCCCTATGCCCCAGTACAGGGACGGGGACATTGCACTGAAGGAGACGCCGTCTTTCGGATGAGACGTTAAACCAAGGTCCTGACTCACTGTGGTCACTAAAGAGCCTATGAAACTTATTGCTAAGAGTGGGGGGTTCCCCATTGTCATGGCTCAAGTCCCAACCTGGCTCTTTTGACCTACCATCTAATCATCCTCTGTTCTAATTGGCTGTGAAATTGCCCTCTCTCAACCCCCGGGGCTCCGCTTGAGGGGTTTTCAAATTCAACGGGACTTCCCTGGTTATATAAGGGTTTAATAAAAAAATAATAATAATAAAATAAAACTACAATGACTCCTTTGCACAGTCATAGTTGTATGAAGGGTACAAAATGTAATGACTTTATCTCTGTATGGCACTACTGGAATTATTTTCAAGCCACAAGAACACAAACTGGACAAGCAACTTGTGACATCACATATTTCTGGTCAACACTCTCCCTCATTTCTTTTGAAGACAGCAACATGAGGGCAATTGTAGTACATGGCTGGGCTTTTCCAATTGGAGAAAAAAATCGGTGGTAGTAAGAAAATGAAAAATACTAGGAGAACTTTTGTCAAGTATATTTTTCTTGAAATGACCGAGTTACGAAAGTGCATTTAAATATAGCCGCTCTTGTGCCTTTGCCTTGGCAGTGGAACTGTTATTTAATTGAATTTGAAGTCTAAAAGCCTTAAAATGAGTTTCATATGTTCCAGTCCTTTTGTTTTTGTTGTCAATCATTCTGCTGCTTGGCTGAACCTGCACTCAGAGTTTGTCCATGCATTACTGTGATAGATGGTGGTAAAGTTCATGGAAGAGTTAAGACAAAGAAGTAGTTCTCTTATTCAAAATGTATGGTAAAATAATAGGAGTAAATATACACAAAAAATCCCAATGTTTGTGATTACTTCCTCTAAGTTGTTTGTATAAAAGAAAAGTGCAGTCATGCCTGCATCAGTCAAATATCCTTCTGTAGAAATAAATAGACTGTGCATCAATTCCTAATCATTAATAGAACAATTGGGGGGGGAAGCAACAGACATTTGTTTCAGAGTTCATTTCAGTATATTTCAGTATGGGCTCCAAACACCTGACAGTCATCTTTGGATAATGTGATGAAAATAAATAACAGAAAGGGAAAGGATTTAATCAAGTCCTCCTGATCCAATATCTTGTCACAGTCAAAAAGACATTACTTTTCTCTGTAAATATTTTCATCTGTTCACCATACTCTCTTTCAAACCCTGCTAAGAATTCCTGAGAAGGTTGGTTTAACCTCCCCAAATGTGTTTCAAATAGATTAAGATTAAAAAAAAAAAAAAAAACTGGCGAAGCTGTGATATCAGCCGATATGGCTGCCACCATTGCATGACCAATAATGTAAAATGTATGAAAATACCTAATATTGAAGTTGTAAAAACTAACATACACCATCAGGTAAAAATTATATCTCTGATATTACCCTGACCATATAAGGACTATGTCTTTTGCGAAGGGCTGTGCTTCCACTAACTAATGAGAGACTTAAAATAGAGACGAAAAACCTTTTTTTTCCTGCAGCCTGGACTGTTGTATCTATCTCCTGGGAATGGGGTGCTGGTGGATGGCTGTTTATCATGTCTGTGACAGACTCTGCCGGTGCTAGAGCCACCAGCTGAATGAACTCAGGGAACTTCTCCAAGACCAGGCGACGGTCTGGGTACAGAGAGGAGCATTTTCTGGTCTCTGTACCACAGCAGCACCTTCCTCTGCTGAGCCCAATCAAACAATGCTTCCTGCATGTCCCGCCGAACCACTCTTGCAATCGACACTTCAATAGGGCCTCAACCTATATTCCACCCTATGTTTACAACATTATTATTTGGTACTCAAGTTTGACATTTTAAAGTTTGTGGTACCACTACTGGCCACAGAAAAACAGCACCTGGAGGAGACCCTCATGAATATAGGGTGTTCATGCAAACTCTATACAGAGAGGATTTGGCAGGCTGGGGCATGAATTAATAGCGACAGCACTAACCCCTGAAACACAGTCTACCCTTTACAATTGATAGCACAGGAACAGAGACACTATAGGCATGAAACTTATGAAAAACAGAGAGAGTATTATGAGTGAGTCACAAGGGGTCTGCTGCTAAAAAGAGGAATGAGCTTTGGGCACTTTGTAGGGTACTTGTAAAAAGTTTGGACATGTTTTACTTGTCTTTCACTACTTTAAAAGGTTTAAAAGGTTTTTATTAACTTCAAATGGTGCAGGATTGACAAGATATGAAGTAAATTATCTGAAGTTAAAAGGAGCATGATTCATTTCTCAAGATAGTGCCCCAAAATTTTGGGATCATTAAAAAAATCCGCATGGGCATGAATATGAGGAGCAACAAATTCTTTCAATTTTCCAAAAAGTGACGCTAATTTGGGACTTATTGGACAAAACTGTCCAGGGAAAGCAAACCAGAAGTACAGCACAACTGTGGAAACTTTTACATGTCCACTGTTGTGCTGGTGTGATCTCTCAACACCACATGACAGCCCTCAAAAAAATGAATAAATAAATTTAAAAAATCATGATTAAGAGCTTAGTAATGAGGATTGTGAATAGTGGTTTTGCAATTTCTTTAAAATTTTAAGATACAGTACCAGTCAACAGCAGCCGTTATTTTGCAAAAAAAAAAAAAAAAATCTCATTCTTAAATTCTTCAAACTAACCACCATTTGTCGTCATATTTGCAGAGCATTCTCATATTTTTTTAACTAGAGCTGTCATATGATGATAATGAATTTGCAGCTGCACGGCTGTCTAACTTCTCAAAGATGTGCTACACTTGAGGTGTGCTTTTCATCAACCTTTCCACCCAACAAATCCCAAAACCGCTTCACTTTAATTCAGCAGTTGGAAAATAGACAAGCTTATGTGTCTGTTTACATTGGAAAATATGGCTTCTTTGAGAATTCCAAAACTTTGGACACTATTAAAACAAGTAAATTATTCTATTTTCACTTCTGTTTACCTTTTATAGCATTCCATTTGAGATTATACAGAGAAGTTATTCTGTTAAAATTTCTCTGAAAACAGAATGCTGTGACATTAGCGAAGTGTGTCCAAACTTTTGAATGGTACTGTATATTAATTCCATAAATGATGAAAAATCAGTGTGATACAACTGATGAGGTACAGGTTTGGTATTGCACGCATGTAATACAACTTTCTCACATTGGTCAGATTCAGTTCATTGGCAAACACGGTAAGGCTACCAATCCTCTTTCTGGTAGTTATTAACCATCGCTAGCATTAGTTTCTGGTCTGCAATTTTCTGAAGTCAATGGGACGAATAATTTTCTTGCTGGCATGCTAGCGCTTTTTGCCATTAAATTAATAAGTTAAATGGGTTACTGTTATTGTAGAAACTTGAACTTTAATAGTGAAAATTTAATAGGGAAAAGTGTTAGTATGCTAGCTGGCTAAGTATTCATCCCATTGACTTGATAAGACTGCCAACACGAAGCTAACACTTTTCTTCAATGTCATAAAGAATAAGATGCTGACATTTATGGGATAAATGTTGGGGATTCTGCCATCTGTCTGCCTTGTTTCAGTTCTGTCCCTGGCCTAGCCATGATTATTGATTTCTGTGTTTTGTGACCTCTGCCTATCCTTTGACCATTCTTGGATTGTGTATTGTGTTTTGGTATTTTTAGATTATCCTGTTTTATTATTTTTTCATGTCCTGTTGTATTATTCTTAGTCCTTGCCTTAGCTCCCAGATTCCCGATCATGTTTATTCTGCCATGCCTCGCTTTGCACTTCGTTTACCCAGTCTTGTCTTGTGTAGGTCTTTGCTCACGGTCCCATGTCTTGCATGCCACTCATTCGGGTGATTTATTGGGTTCTGGGTTTTCACCTTCTTTCATTATCTCGTGTTCTTCCTTCCTCGCTCTTTTGCTAACCAGTTTTAACATTGTATATTTTTACTAACTTACTAACATGCATTCGGGATTGTATAGCTGCACATACTAATTGACTAACGATCTCGCAGCAGTCGCCCAATTCTAGTCTCCGCCTCCTTGCCTATCCCTAATTATCTCTGCTGCAGTCTTCTACTTATACTTTATGCTTTCCTTTTCTTTAAGCTTTGCACTTTAGTACTCCTTGACCGGAGCTGTTGTTTGTACATAGGTTTGTCTCGTGAACCCTGTCTACGTTTTGCCTTATTCATGTAATTAGATATTCCTAATGTGTCACTCCCGATCTTTGTATCATTGATTGCACCTGTTTCTCCCTAGTCATGTGTTCACCCGGATGAGTATTTAAGATGTCTGTTTAGTCACTTCTAGTGTCAGATCGTTCTTCCTAGCTTCCTGTGCCACGTTTGTTTTCGCCTCGATTCTTAGTGATTTATCTTTCTGACTGGGCCGCCTGACTACTGAGCTTTGCGTATTCCCTGTATTGTACCGCATTCTTGTGTATCGACCTATTTTTTCCTGACTACGGATTTTGTTTTTGGTGCCCTGGTTAAGATTCTGGATTTCGCCCTTTGGATACGGATTTTGGATTGTGGACTTTGTACTGTTGCCAGCTCTGTTGGGGGGTTACCCCCTTCAGAAATGTAGCCTCCTTTTTGCATTCATCTGGTTTTCGCTATTGGTTCATTTTGTAAATCACAACAATAAATACAATCTCAAATTTGTGAGCCTGAGATATAAAATTTATGAAACTCGAGCGGTAACTTTTGTTTACTCCTCAAGGAAGGCTTGGAATAAATGAAAATTACTATTCTCTTTTCATAAATTTGATACTTGATAGATATGTAGTGGTTTGCAGTTATGATTATACTCCACCATTTTTGTCTAAAAGGGGTCCTAATATTCTACTTCTCAATCATATTTGGTGAAAATGTCAGGAAAAATAATACTATTGTTGGCAACGTAAACAAAAAATCTTTCCCATAAGTACAAAAGTATATTGAGGTTGAATAAACAAAAACAATTAAAAAAAAAATAATAAAAATTTTTTGACTCCTGCATAGCCTGAATGCATGTTTGAAGGCTCACTCCATGATTTTTAATGCTAAAAAATTTGCTTAAAACCCCTTTGTGCAGATAAAGATTCCGGCATTCATAAATTCCCAAATTTTATTGCTAAATAATTCTGTAATTGAAATGAAAAATGTCTTGCTTCACTGGAGGAATTTTCCACAGTCTCAGTGACACAAATATTGAGCTATAAAGCCTAAAATAGGCTCATGTACAACAGTAAAAATTGGCATTATTTGTACTCTGCATAAAGGAGTTAAACAGGTTCGAGGCAATATTATTCTGAAAAACTACCCCTGATGGTTCATTCTTAATGCTTGACAGAGGGAGCTCTCTGAGATTGTTCTTAGCTGCATTGTGGCCTTAATTGATGCTGACGACATTAAATGCTGCCATGGCACTTGAAGAAACACCATCAAGCATTTCAAAGAGACTGATTCACTGAAAACTAGTGGCAATAGTGCAGGTGCAGAACGGAATTGCCTCTGATGTTCGTTATCAGAGCATGACAAGTTAAAGAAAATAAAAAAAAATTAGCAGTCGACAGCATGACAACTTAGCGATGATATCAATACCACTAGAAGTGAAGAGATTAAAGTATCAAGATCTTCTTTTTCTAGACGCTTGAGTGAAAATGTTTTGATTGGTCATGTTATGGCCCCAATTTGTTATTACATTTATAACACAACAGCAACAGCAAGGGATGACAAACACAGTTTTAACAACTAAAACACATTTAATTTTTAACAAAGACAAAGACTAATAACAACCTACAACTAAAGACCAAGATTGATAAATAAGAAAAAACAGAAATAATTACAGTCCCTTTTTAGTGGGGTGGCTTGGTGATGTCCTGGATGAAGAAAATGCTCAAACACAGTCAAAGAAATCCACAAAAGAAACGTCACAGGTCTTGAACAGAATGGCAGGTCTGGTCATCTTCTTGCAATTTCTCCTACTACTTTACTGTCTCAATTCTTTTCCTTATATACTCTTTTGCAGACCCCACCCACATTTAGACCTCTTTTTTTTAACTTTCTGAGACTTGCCCCAGACATGTCCAGGACATGTCTATACATGACTCCAGTCTGAGCTAAACAAAAAAAAGATAAATACTGCCATCTAGTGGCCTATATTCACATTACACCTCCATTCCAAAAGGGAAAAATTTTGACTCACAAAGGCAAAATTTTTCTTTTCAATACAAAATGGTTAAGTGAACACTTGTCTATATATACATATCATACAATATTCAAACACATGATATATATATACACATTCAAACACGGGATAAGCAATCAGCAATTACATTGTCTGTACCCTTCACATGCTTAATTTCCAAGTCAAACTCCTGTAAAATCAAACTCCAATTCAACAATCTCCGATTCTTGTTTTTCATCTTACTCAAAAACGTTAACGGATTGTGGTCAGTGTACACAATCATTGGCTTTTGTCCTGTACAAACATAAACCTCAAAGTGTTGTAAAGAAAGGACCAGAGCCAACAGTTCCTTCTCTATTGTGGAATAGTTCCTTTGGTGGCGATTGAACTTCCTGGAGAAGTATGCCACGGGATGCTCAATGTCATCAGAGTCACTTCTCTGTAGGAGCACAGATCCACAAGCTTGGTCGCTAGCATCGACCGCGATGGAGAACGGTTTGTTGAAGTCAGGAGATTTGAGCACGGGGAAGTGACACAGCAGAGACTTCAGGCGATCGAAAGCTCTCTGGCATGCATCATCCCAGGTGAACTTTACGCCTTTCTTCAGTTGGTTAGTTAGACTGAGAGCAATCTCAGCAAAGTTCTTGCAGAACTTGCGGTAGTACCCGATCATTCCAAGGAAGCGGCGCAAAGCTTTTTTGTTGTCAGGAACTGGAAAGTCCATGATGGCTTGGACTTTAGCATTTATGGGTGCCACCTTACCCTGGCCTATGACGTAGCCAAGATAGGTGACAGTAGCACAACCAAAGTCACTCTTGCTCAGGTTAACAGTCAGGTTAGCCTGGGTCAGGCGCTGGAACAACGTCTCTACATCTTTTAGATGTTCTTCCCAGGAGTCACTCCATGTGATCAGGTCATCGATGTATGCACCCGTGTGTGGCAATCCGGCGATTGTAGACTGTATCATCCTTTGGAACGTGGCTGGGGCATTTTTCATGCCAAAGGGTAGGACTTCATACTGGTACAATCCAGATGGTGTGGCAAAAGCAGAGATGCTCTTGGCCCTCTCAGTTAAAGGCACACACCAATAACCCTTCAATAAATCAATCTTGGTCAGAAACTTTGCTTGCCCTACACTATCAATACAATCATCAATCCTAGGTATTGGAAACACATCAGTTCTAGTTACAGCATTGACTTTGCGATAATCTGTACAGAATCTAGTACTTCCATCAGGTTTTGGAACTAGCACACAGGGTGAACTCCAATCGGAGTTGGAGGGTCTGATAATATCATGTTTTAACATGTACTCAACCTCTTTCTCAGCAATCTTTCTCTTTTCAGGATTCATCCGGTATGGATGCTGTTTTATTGATTTGGCATCACCAACATCTACATCATGAGAGGCTATAGTAACTCTCTTTGGAACATCAGGAAACAAATCCTCATATTTCTTGATCAACCTTTCAAACTGATCTCTCTGTGAGGGTTCTAAGTGCTGGAGTTTTACATCAAGATTTTGCAACACTTCAGTGTTTGACAATTTACATGAAAGAACTTCAGCTTTAATTCTTGGTTCATCATCTTGAAACTCCCCCTCATCTTCACACGTTTCGACCATTGGAGAATCTGAAGTGACAGCTGCAACCCTAGCATTTCTGTCATGATAAGGCTTTAGCATGTTAATATGACACAATTGTTTTGGTTTTCTCCTATCTGGAGTCTTCACAATGTAATTGAGATCATTGAGTTTTGTCAGAATTTCATAAGGACCATGAAATCTAGCCTGCAATGGATTGGACTGCAAGGGAAACAACACAAGGACCATTTCTCCTGGTTTAAACTCACGGCTTCTAGCCTTATGATCATACCAAGTTTTCATTTTTCCCTGACTTGATTTCAAGTTCTCTTTGGCAAGGTCACAAGCTGCACGCAATCTTTCCTTGAACTTGCTAACATAGTCTAACAGACTGATTTGCGGCTCTTCCTCTTGCCATTGTTCACTCAATAATAGCAAAGGTCCTCTCACTTCATGACCAAACACTAGCTCAAATGGACTGAATCCAGTAGACTCCTGCACTGCTTCTCTAGCTGCAAACAACAGCAAATGAACCCCTTCATCCCAGTCTTTCTCATGGTCATAACAATAAGTCCTCATCATTGTCTTGAGAGTGGAATGAAACCGCTCTAAGGCACCCTGACTTTCTGGATGATAGGCACTAGAAAGAATCTGTTTTGCACCTAGTTCATACACAACCTGCTGAAACAATCCTGAAGTGAAATTGCTACCTTGGTCTGACTGAATTTCCCTGGGAAGGCCAAACAACGTGAAGAACTTTATCAAAGCCTTCGAGATTGCAGTTGCCTTGATGTTACGTAGAGGTATGGCTTCGGGGAATCTGGTAGATGCACACATGATTGTCAACAAGTACTGATTTCCAGATCTAGTCTTGGGTAATGGACCAACGCAATCAACAATGACCCTAGAGAATGGCTCCCCAAATGCTGGGATAGGCTGCAATGGAGCTACAGGTGGGTCTAACTGGTGTTTTCCAACTACCTGACAAGTGTGACAGGTTTTGCAAAAGTTGGAAACGTCTTTCCGAAGCCCAGGCCAAAAGAAGTGTTTCATGATCTTATCAACAGTCTTGTTAACACCAAGATGACCTCCTAAAGGTAAACTATGAGCCATTGTTAAGATCTCATTCCTATAGACCTTCGGAACAACAATTTGCCTGACCACTGCCCAATCTGCATTGGCAGGGATATCAGGAGGGCGCCACTTCCGCATCAACACACCATCCTTGAGATAATACCCAACTGGAACTGCATCTATTTCTTTTTCAGGAAGGGCTCTCCTCTTTAGTACACCAATTTCAGGATCATTAGTTTGCTCCTCAATCAACCGCTTTCTGGACAGAGACAAGTCTCCAGACACATCAGAATCACCAGACCCATCCGGCTGGCTGAATAGAGAACTGATAAAAGTATCTGATAAGTCCTCAAACGGAGAAACCATAGTAGGCCAATCAAAGTCATGAGGCGAACCACCTGAGTCCTGACTATTCAATGTACTGGACGGCACCACAACATCATCTTCTTTAGCCTTCTTGGCCATAGCACGAGTCACTGCGCAAGAAGGATACAGAGATGGGTCCTCATCCCCATTTTCAGTGCTCGGCTGTGAAGTAAGATGTACAGGGGGAACTACTTTGCCCCCAGCCAGGTCATTGCCTAGCAACAGAGAAACACCCTTTATAGGTAGACTTGACATAAGTCCCACCTTTACCTGTCCTGTAACTAAATCTGACTTCAAGAATATAGAGCGCAGGGGTACAGATACAGTCCTCCCTTCAATACCTTGTACAAGTATGAAATCCCCTGAAGCGGTCTCATCACGTAACTCCAAGGAGTCCATCAACAAAAGTGACTGAGAAGCTCCGGTATCCCTTAGGATATATATGGGGACAGGAGTAGTATGCTCATTCAGAGCCACAAATCCCTCTGACACAAATGGAAGAAATTCCTCCCTCACAAAGTCAGCTGTATTAGGCTTTTTAGCCCCACAAGAAGCAGGCAATTTAGCAGATTGGTTATCTACTACAGGGGTTTCTAACCTTGTTTTCACAAAGGCATTTGGTTTGGTATCCTTTTCTTTTTCTTTCTTAGCTTTAAGGAACCAACAGTTAGTTGTAACATGACCAGATTTCTTGCAATAACTGCAAACTAGACCACTTTTGTCACTGTCAGCTTTCACACTTTGATCAGACCTATTACTGGATTTCTGAGCACCATCACCAGATTTGTCTTTGTCTTTGGGTGAGGAATCTTGGGTATCACCGTAACCCTTTTTCTGAAATTGGGACCATTTATTGTTACTGCTAGACTGAAATTTGGACTTATGAGTGAGAACATATTCATCTGCAAATTTGGCAGCTGATTGCAAGTTCAGTGCTTGCTTCTCATTAAGGTAGGTCTTAACATCATCCTTAACACAGTTCTTGAATTCTTCAACTAACACCATCTCTTTTAGTGAGTTGAAATCATCCTTGACCTCCATAGAAGTACACCAGCGCTCAAAGCAAACCTGCTTTTCATTAGCAAATTCAACATAAGTCTGATTTTCAGATTTCTTCAGACCTCTGAATTTCTGTCGGTAAGCCTCTGGAACCAACTCATAAGCTCTCAAAATAACCTTTTTGACAACCTCATAATCAGAGGAATCATCTGCAGACAAAGCCGAATAGGCTTGTTGAGCTTTACCCTTGAGGACAGTTTGCAACATCAGAGGCCAGTGTTCCTTTGGCCACTGGCAACTCTTTGCTACCTTTTCAAAACACTGGAAATAGTTGTCAACATCCTTTTCCGAAAATGGAGGCACCAGTTTTACCTCCTGGCTAGCCCGAAATTTATTTTCAGTTTGAATTTTTATTTTTAGTTGCTCCATTTGGAGTCTTTCTTCTCTATCGAATTTCTCTAATTCAAAATCTCTCTGTCTTGCAAATTTTTCTAACTCAAATTCTCTTTGTTTTTCTTCTCTTGCTAATTTTTCTAATTCAAACTGCCTTTGTTTTTCTTTTTCTTCCCTCTCAAATTCTCTTTGTTTTTCTTTTTCCTCCATTTCTTTTTCTCTTTCCTCCCTTTCAATCTCTAGCATTTTTAATTTAAGTTCCATTTCTATATTTGGATTTTCCACTGGAAACTGTTCCAGATCTCCTGGTGCAAACACATTTTCATCAATGTAATATTCAACTATCTCTCTAGCCAGTCTTGCTTTTCGCATGGCTGGTTTTACCTCTGTCAGCTCCAACTGTCTGCAAATTTCTAGCAGTTCTGTCTTTTTAAAAGACTTCAAAACCCCTACGGTTGGTGATGCCAAGAAATCATCCATTGCTGTTGTCAATATATATCTAGGAAAATTCACAAAAACAATTTTACAATTTGGAATGTTAGATTTTCAATAAATTACTCACACAATGGTCTATCCCGGACCTTGAGCCCCCAATTTGTTATGGCCCCAATTTGTTATTACATTTATAACACAACAGCAACAGCAAGGGATGACAAACACAGTTTTAACAACTAAAACACATTTAATTTTTAACAAAGACAAAGACTAATAACAACCTACAACTAAAGACCAAGATTGATAAATAAGAAAAAACAGAAATAATTACAGTCCCTTTTTAGTGGGGTGGCTTGGTGATGTCCTGGATGAAGAAAATGCTCAAACACAGTCAAAGAAATCCACAAAAGAAACGTCACAGGTCTTGAACAGAATGGCAGGTCTGGTCATCTTCTTGCAATTTCTCCTACTACTTTACTGTCTCAATTCTTTTCCTTATATACTCTTTTGCAGACCCCACCCACATTTAGACCTCTTTTTTTTAACTTTCTGAGACTTGCCCCAGACATGTCCAGGACATGTCTATACATGACTCCAGTCTGAGCTAAACAAAAAAAAGATAAATACTGCCATCTAGTGGCCTATATTCACATTACAGTCATGTTGTTGCCAAGAGTTCGCAACATCAAAAAAAGACTTGAGTTTGCCAAGAAATTCAAGGATTGGACACCAGTGGACGGGGAACAAGTCTTTTGGACCTTAATCAAAATTTGAAATTTTCTCACCCAAATGCAGAACTTTTGTGTGGCATAGAGTTGGAGAACATTTCAAAAATGTTTACCCCTTCAGTAAAACATTGTGGTGGTAATATTATGGTTTGGGTTTGTCTGCTCGAATGGAGCCAGTGACCTCATAAAAATTGATGGAATCATGGATCAAAAGCAGTATCACAGCATCCTTGTGAGACACTCATTGCCACCTAGAGACTGATTGGTCAGGGATTTTATTTTCAACTAGATAATGACGCTAAACTCACTTCTAAGTTGCGCAAGAATGATCTCACTCAGAAATAAAAGTCTAGTGACATAAAAATTATGACTTGGTTTGCTTCAAGTCATAGTCCAGACCTTAATCCAATTGAGTAAATCAGTTGTAAGATTGGATGATTCTCTTTGGAATGAATTTCAAACTATCTGGAATGGTTTAGCTTGTGAGGAAATGAAAGTATGTGACAACTATGCCCGAAATTTTAAATGCTGTAATCAAAGCTAAGGGTGGCACACTAGGTATGAACCTTTTCTCTGAAAAAGACATTACTGTTATTGGTTTTACTTTATATTACGATCCGATTACTTATTTTCATCTATATGAATCAATATTATAAGAAATGAATACTTGAATAGTACTTGGTTTCTGATTTATGTTCATATGGTTAAGTGCATAATGACCACTGCACAGTACCCAGTATATACGTATATAATTCAAAGGTGTTTGTTACTATTATCTCTGCTTGTTTTCAAAATGGGGGTGCCTTCCAACTTTTGAATGGTACTGAATATCAAATACAATTTTTCGTAATTGAGCATTTAAAATGTATAATTAAAAAGTATTTGTGGGGGGAATCAGGATGACCAGTCCCTAAATTACCCTTTATGAGCCAATGCATTATAGCTGGAAAATTGAGAGTCGTTGGACACACATCATTCTTTTACAATATTTCTGCATCTGGTGTCCTGTACAGAAGGATAGCACAGCCTCCCTCACGCTCTCTGTTAATGGGCCACATTACTGCCTTCCAGGACACATCCTTTCTGCAATAGCCAACCGAAATATTAATAGCCTAGTGACAATAAGGTGGGCAGATAAACGGATGCAATATTTACCCAGCTTGTTATGCAACCGTTCCGTGTATACTCGAACAGAGGACAGGCAAAGGGGAAGGTGGTAGAGGTGCAGGGCAGCTCTGTTGAACTCCTGTGGTCACTGCCAGCTGGAAACTTAACAGAAGTGTATAGGCCGCTACAGAATTCTTTTTTCTCACTTTACAGGCTCCCAAGCAGTGATGGAGCCGGCAGTGATGTCAGGGTCCGTTTAATCTGTGTCCAAAATCATTTTCAACTTCTTTCAAGCACTGTTCTATTATTATATTCCCATTTTTTCTTCTCAATTTCCATTGCCAGGTTGAAAGTGCTTTGACCACCCATGAACCAACCCGGCAGTTTTCATTAATTTCTGGTAGATACTGATTGAAGATAATTTTATATCAGCCAATCTAGGCCATTGGTGCCAAATACTGGGGACTCATACCCTCTGAATGTGAATTGCACCTCTCTGCTTTTTTGATGATTAGCAGCCAGGTGGCTAATTTCCTTCCTCACAACTTGTTGAGGCTTTTTCTTTTCTTTCTTTTTTCTTTCTTTCTTTTGTCTTTTTGTTGGCTGCATTTCTTCCAGCCAAGAAGCGTTTCAGGGTTAAGTTCTCTCATTTGGTGACGTCTCTGTGAGAGAGCATCTGATGGCCAGACTTTTATTTTCATCATGATTCAAACATCTGAAATATGTTGTTTATGCAATATGCAGAAAATGAGGACTCCCTGTGATTCCCCAAAACTGAGATTCAGGACCTCCTGCTTCGAACACTTGATGGTCACGTTGCAATATTCTCAGCGGACATGTGGCCTAATCGTGCTGAACGTGTTGATGGCACTTGCTGATGGTGCCAGCCACTGACTACCCCTTAGCTGGAGAGCAAAAATTACAAAAAAAAATCCATCCCTCGGCTCCTGCCTAAGAGATGAGTTAGAACCGCACTCCCATGATGCCCCTGTTCAGCTCTGACTAACTGCAGGAGCCCTTCTGCAGCCCCTGCTACAGCGAGGCAGCTCCGTTCAGTGAGCTCTCTCAATGCTGAAACAGGAACAGGAAGATCTCTCTGCTGGTGCCAGCCCCTATCGTCACTGGTGCTAACTACGCTAAAACCATCAGGGCACTGAGATGATCCAAAAATGCACGTATAGTGTTAAAGTTCTGTGATATCCAGATCCAAGCATCAAAAATTCGAAAAGCAATTCACAATATCTGTGGATCCGCCTCCCTCACCTAAATCCCCCTCACCCCTCTCTGCCATCTTACCTCACACACCAGTGAGCAGCCTGCTGTCCACACATTCTCACCTATATTCTCATTACTGTAACAATGCAGGTATGCTGGCAGATGAGGAACATAACGCAATACAAACATGTAACCAACTCCCTGATAACAGCAATGCAAGACTACATGCATTCTTGTCTGGTGCAGGAAGTGACATCACGCCTCCCAGGCGTAGTCTAATCATGCACTGATAAAGGGATTGCACCATGTTTGCTACTCATGCTGTATTATTAATCATTGCCCAACCTTTAGTGCCAAGAGAAAACGTATCAAAAGAACTGCATTCATATTTTCCACTCATGACTGAATACTGTGATAAGTGGGACGAGGTTGAAACTGAAGGAGGGGCATGAAATGTATTTTTATATGCTGGTATTGCAAAGGTCACATCATTTCATCGCAAGAAGTGATGTAACATTGCAAAGATAATCACATCATGGCCCAGGATCGACTGAATCATTATATGAGACTGACAATTTAATAAATTTCTGTCACGGAATATGGCCTCACGGGGCATAGACAGTTTCAAAGACATTGTCAGTATAAAAAAAACTGACAGACATTTTCTTGCAATATTACATTTGCATAAAATACTTTACATATAGTGTGGAGGATAAATTTTCAAAAAAAGTTTGTGAAAATAAGCTGAGCTTTTGGTTAATGGCCATTTTTTCAGAACCTTTCAATAGAAATGTGTGCATCAAAAGGAAAACGGTTAAGGAAAACGGAGTAAATCAAATCACCTTGTTATAGATGTGATTAAGCAATGCAAAACAAAGCAAACTGTCTGAAGGTAATCTTCATTTGCCAGCCTCCAATTAACGAAAATATAAGGAAACTCAATGATATATTGGCAGTCAGGCAATCAGATACAAAGGAACCAGCAGCTCAAATTTGGATTCATCCCATCATCTCTTAGGGTGCCAACAGCTCTTAGCATTCTCAGTTTTGCAGAGCACTGAATGGACTTAAGTGAGACATTAGCAGGGAAAATGAATCTGCATGTGAAGAGGAACAGAGGCTTTGAAGTTCTTTGTGGATACTGGAACATAATCATGTTGTGTATTAAGAGTCTGTTTTTAACAAAAGAATATTTCATTTCTTTCAGCTGTGAGCAGTACTGGGTTTTAAAAATACCTCTCTGAAACAGTTATGAAGTACACGAGGTCACATGTGAGCAGTTCTGCCCATTCTTGGCACAGTCTTAATTTTTATCACAGTTTTTTCCCCCAGTTGCTGACCCAAAAAAGCAGCTTTTTATGCCTTTTGCCAAATAAATTAATAAAACAAATGAGGCCAAAATCATGCATTTTAGTACGGGTTGCATCCCCTCTGGTTTGAACATGCAAGAAACCTCTCTATCTCAAGTCGTGGCCATCTACTGAGGAAAAAAGGCACATTTAAAATTACTTTAAACCTAAGATAAGACAGCCCAGACTTTTCTATGTATGACATGCACTATTCTTACTTACTATCAAGCACATTTAGATAACATCCTTACACAGTTATAATTAATAAATTGTCCTAGGCACAACCATGGGATGGAGAAATAACATTTCAACTTGGGGACTAATATGTGTGGTTGTGGGTGGGACAGTAGTACACTGAGTGGCACTGTTACCAAACAGCGAGATGATTCAGGGTTAGATTCCCCATCTGGGCCTTTCTATGCAGAGTTTATATAGCATATGTTCTGCCCTGTATCTGGGTGGGTTTCCCCAGGCCCAGGGTACTCTGGTACAGCTTCCTCCCACAATTTAACATGCACTGTAAGCTAATTAGAGACTATAAATTATATATATTTATACCATGGTATGGGTGAATACTGGATTCTGATTGGCTGCAGGGTGTTAAAACGTGTGGTAGGACACCTATAAAAAAGTTCCAGTCAAATAGCCTGATTGTTCTAAATTATTGCGCTGGCTCAAATGCTAGTTGGTAACCGTGGCAAAAGAAAATCAGAACACACTGGGCTGGAGACACGCCAAATCATGTCTGTGACGGGGCATCGCTGTGAAAGCAGCCTGCAGGATTTTTGGGCTCCCTCAGTGCAGGAGAGACGAGAATGGAGCAACATTTTGTCGTCATGCAACGCCCCAACCAGCAGTGGTCAGGATCCACAAATGTTAAATCTCAAGGCCTACCACGGCTCGCACTTCAAGCTCATCCCAGGCTCCATGTTCGACCATCGCCAGACTCCATCGGGCGTTCATGCAGAAGGAAATCCCCTTTCACTGCTCCGACAACAAGGCGAGACCATACACTGTGTAAAAAGACGGACGCAGCACTCTGGTCTGAAAAAAGAAGCCCATGTGGAAGTACCGTAAAATGGCATTCTATTTAATGGCCAGCAGATGGCGACGTCGGAGGTTGCAGAAAGATCAATGCTGTAGAAGTCTATGAGAAAATGACCCTACTTTCTATGGCAAGCCAAACAGGAATTATATATTGAACTTTGATATATATACAATGAACTTTGATAAATACAATGAACTTTGATATATATGGAATGAACTTTGATATATATGGAATGAACTTTGATATATATGGAATGAACTTTGATATATATACAATGAACTTTGATATAAATACAATGAACTTTGATATATACAATGAACTTTGATATAAATACAATGAACTTTGATATATACAATGAACTTTGATATATATACAATGAACTTTGATATATATACAATGAACTTTGATATATATGGAATGAACTTTGATATATATATGGAGTGAACTTTGATACAAATACAATGAACTTTGTATATATATCAAAGTTCATTGTATATATATCATTGAACTTTGATATATACAATGAACTTTGATATATATACAATGAACTTTGATATATATACAATGAACTTTGATATATATGGAATGAACTTTGATATATATATGGAGTGAACTTTGATACAAATACAATGAACTTTGTATATATATCAAAGTTCATTGTATATATATCAATGAACTTTGATATATACAATGAACTTTGATATATATGGAATGAACTTTGATATATATATATGGAGTGAACTTTGATATATATACAATGAACTTTGATATATATACAATGAACTTTGATATATACAATGAACTTTGATATATATGGAATGAACTTTGATATATATATGGAGTGAACTTTGATATATATACAATGAACTTTGATATATATGGAATGAACGTTGATATATATATATATATGGAGTGAACTTTGATATATATACAATGAACTTTGATATATATGGAATGAACTTTGATATATATATATAAAGTAAACTTTGATATATATGGAATGAACTTTGATATACTCCGCTGTATTACTTCTGGTCGGTTACATCAAAAAGGAAGTATGGTAATGTTATTTTCAGCAAACAGTTTGATTTGCGGAAGTTTTATGTTCCCCACTTCCATTTCCACTCTTCACCAAATACCAGTTTTGATGGTAATTCATGCATTATATCAAGAGTATTTTCTACTCTAATTTACCCATTTGCTTAATGTCAAAACACTTGTACTCTAACAAGCAATTGTAAGTGCTGATCTGGCATAATAGCACCTCATCAAAATCGCACCCATCACCTTGGCCAAACTACCAACTTCCTTTCCTGTTTATTATGTTTTTTTTTCACTAATCAATCACAATTGATCATTATCGCAAATCATTCAAGTTTGCTTGCGTATGTTTCTGAACAAAGTGCACATTCATTTTTGTTCAACAAGCCTCGTTATATCTTTCCATGTGACGATTATTTGACAGCAAGTACACCATGTAATGTTACTAACGTGATGTCTGCTGTATTTGCGCATTTTATTATTAGCTGAGACGGTACAACCGTCGTTTTCCGATCTAGTGATAGCTTGACCGATGTTCAGAAACGTCGCTACCTCCAGGGGGTCAGGCTCATTCTGTCTTCTGTACAGCCCCAAGCATTTTAAAATCCCTCTTGTACGCATACTAATCACAGTGTCGCCCATCGTGCTCAATAATAGCGTAATCTCGCCATGTTTCAAGACAAGCAAGAAGTAGAACTTAATCAAATCATGTGAATGAGCCAAAAGTTTCTTGTCATAATGTGATATTTTCGCGTTGAAATAACGTGAAGATATCTTGTTAAAACGTGAAAATATGTTGTCATAACACGAAAAGGATCTTGTAATAACAAGAAACTTTTTACTCATGCCGTGATTACAGACCCGTTTTTTTTCCAGGAATGACAGCAATACGCTACCGTAAGTCAGGGACTCTACCACATGACCTTGCCCATTCATAAGTTTCAATGACGATTGACCAATCAGAAGACAAGTAAAAGGTGCTATAGACATAATGTTTGGAGAAAAATAATTCGCGGCCCGCCTGCGTCATGAATATCCATGAGAAAATGCGAAATCTGGCCTCGCTTGGTTACGAAAAAAAAGACGCTTCCCGCGCTGATAATGCTGGTAGCGAACAGACTGTAAAGAAGTACTCTTGAGGGAGAAGACCCCAAATTGCTGACCAAAGTGGTGCCTTGTAGCAAATCGAAGTTCGATGTATATATATCAATCATTTTCATTCAATATAAATTTAATACTTGGCGTTTTCATGTAAATTTCCCAAATTAATATTTTTTTAGTAGTGAGCGAATGAATATAAATAACTCCCCATTCATTACAACGCTATACAATCTGTCAAATATCTTGCGTTTCATAGCACTGTTGATCACTGTCGAGTTAGAATAATAATTTTAAAAAATTGTAACAAATCTGCGGGAACCTAGTCTACCTTGAAAGCCAACTTACCACGAGAAAGGGTATAGGGTTTATATATATATATCAAAGTTCATTCTATAAATATCAAAGTTCACTCAATATATATCTCAAAGTTCATTCCATATATATCAAAGTTCATTGTATATATCAAAGTTCATTGTATATATATCAAAGTTCACTCCATATATATATCAAAGTTCACTCCATATATATCAAAGTTCATTCCATATATATCAAAGTTCACTCCATATATATCAAAGTTCATTGTATTTATATCAACGTTCACTCCATATATATATCAAAGTTCATTCCATATATATCAAAGTTCATTGTATATATCAAAGTTCATTGTATATATATCAAAGTTCACTCCATATATATATATCAACGTTCATTCCATATATATCAAAGTTCATTGTATATATATCAAAGTTCACTCCATATATATCAAAGTTCATTCCATATATATCAAAGTTCATTGTATATATCAAAGTTCATTCCATATATATCAAAGTTCATTGTATATATCAAAGTTCATTGTATTTATATCAAAGTTCATTGTATATATATCAAAGTTCAATATATAATTCCTGTTTGGCTTGCCATAACTTTCCAACCTGATTTTTCATTTAAATAATAATTTTCCACATTATCTTATTGCAGCTATAGCAACTTTCAAGTCTCGTTCGATATGCCATAGTGTTCATTTTTGTAAATGATGGTCCCAAGTAGACTGGAATAAAGAATAAAGTCAGATTATGCTTTAGAGGTGTGGCTATCCTCTGGTCCTCATCCGATACGGTCAGATCCACCTCTCACGTCCCTCCCGGATCTTGATTCTCGCTCTCGTCCAATAGAAATCACATCTGGTTTCAAAATGACAGCATGGTGCAATTCACTTTGCCAAAATCGAGGCTTCCTTTATGGTATGCTGAAACCAATGGGTGACGTCACGGTTGCTTCGTCCATCTTTTTATACAGTCTATGGGCCAGACTACTAAAATTATTCACCGACTCCCACACCAAGGCAGTTGATCCTCCCCACGTGCTGACCAGATTTATGCAGACCAAACAACACGACCAGGATCTGCCATCAACGTCCCCAGCGCAACGTCACCATGCTTTGCGACGGCCTCCAGCTCCGGATTCGGCGAAGTCACTCCTTCTGCAAACCAGCCAGTCCTCCCCCTTCTTCCCCCATGCCTGCTCCCTCGATTTACGATCTCTTCGGTCTATTTTTGTACCCTTTTTTTCCATCCCTGTATTCGCAGGCTGCATTTTTGCCCCGTGCACATGCGTCCCCCCCCAATCCGAAACCCAGCTTCTGCCTTCAACCAAATTCGCCAAGGCTCCAGCAGTTCCGGTGTTAACCCATCTAAGCCCGGAGAAGTTCCTGCTGTTGCATCATCTGCTGTCTTTCCCACTGCACTATCTTTCCCCGCCCCCGTTTCTCACGTCACTAATTCTGTGCTTCCTCCTACAGGTCCGCCCATCCCATCAACTGCTTCGGCCACTCGCAGTTTCCCCTCAACTCCCTTTCAGCTCACACTGGCCACCTCCCTACCTTCCATACCCTCCACGGAGCCCATTACAAACCCCTCGCCATTGTCCCCCACACTTAGACAATAGATTTTATCAGGTATGCTCGTCGACTGGGCCCATCTCATTCAAACATCCTATTTCCATATCCATACATATTTTAGTCGTGAGAAAAAAAAAAGAAAAACCAAACCATCATCAACCTCGTAAAGCTCAAACATGCGACCTCCGTTCGTTTCCGAGAAGCTTACGCGAACCGAATTCGCCATTTACCGTCCCACTCAACCGAAGCTCAATCCACCAGTACTTTCCTCATCAGCAGAGAGAATGGCACGATTACCATACACTCGTTCTCCATCTTGCTGCACGCTATGACCGTACGGGCTTTACCATACCGCGTACTTATCGCCCCAACTTCTGCAGTCACATTTTAGTAAATAAGGGGGGAAAAAAAATCCAAACCATCGTCAACCCTGCACATCCCAAACACCCGACCCCGCTCGTTCCGGGGAGCTCACGCGACCTGAGTTTGCCATTTGCGGTCCCACTTTATGAAACAGATTATTCACCTTACAGCCACTCGCAGTGGCGCAGATCTCTTGCGCTTCGGCTATGGGTGCACTTTGCCTCGTCGACAAACATTCACAGATACTGCAGGCGTATCCACTTTAAGGCTCAGTTAAGCTGGAATTATACTTTATGTCCGCGCGTGTGAGCTGTTGGGTGCTAGGGCGCCTTGACGCAATTTCCGTCATCAAACAGAGTGCTAATAGCTCTCCGCGGTCGACCGCGTACCCTCCAAAATTTTCTGACCACGCGCACAGGAGCGCAAAGGAACGCGTGATCAAAACACTGACTGCGCATGCTCTAGCAAACAAACACGGATGCTTTTCGTTGCTTTTCTTCCCACGTACAGGAGCGCTCAATGCGTTTAACTCTATTTGGCAGAGATACTACTACTTGGTCTGCTTCCAGGTGTGCACAAATGCGTTCGCGGATGCGCAAAGTATAATGCCGCCTTTATACCTTCGCCTGGCTCCGTTCGCGGATTGCGGGCGCACCTCAATAAAGCGCGGAGGCATTTATACTTGGCGCATTCTCCATTGCAGTATTCGCCGCAAAGATGGGGCGGTAGAAGGAAAAAAAATACTAATGGGAGTACAAGCCCAAGTCCGAAATAGTTGGGACAAAGTGCAAATTGTGAATAAAATCAAAACGCGATGACTTTCAAATCACACCAGCCAGTATTTTATTCACAATAAAACAGAGATAAAATAGCAAATGTTGAAACTGAGAAATTTAACAGTTTTATCCAAAAATCCACAAAATGAGCTCATTTGAAATTTGATTGCTGCTACAGGTCTCAAAAAAGTTGGGACAGGAGCCTGTTTACCATTGTGCAGCATCCCTTCTTCTTTTTAACATAGGGTGGAGGTGTCTGGGCATTGAGAGAACAAGTTTCTTGAGTTTAGCCATTGGAATTTGATCCCACTCTTGTTTAATACAGGCCTCCAGCTGCTAGAGAGTTTTGGGTCTCCTTTGACGGACCTTTCATTTAATTATGTGCCAAATGTTCTCAATCGGTGAAAGATCAGGACTGCAGGCAGGCCTGTTCAGCACACAGACTCTTTTACTATGAAGCCAGGCTGTTGTAATAGCTGCAGTATGTGGTTTTGCATGGTCCTGCTGAAGTAGACAAGGCTTTCCCTGGAATAGATGTTGTATGGAGGGGAGCATGTGTTGCTCTAAAACCTTTACAGGTATATACCTTTCAGCATTCATGGTGGTTTTTAAAACATGCATCCCCATATTATCAGAGATGCTGGCTTTTGAACTGAACGCTGATAACAGGAGGGATGGTCTTTCTCCTCTTTAGCCCAGAGGACACCACGCCCATGATTTTCAACAAGAACGTCAAATTTGGACTCTTCTGACCACAGGACACACTGCCACTTTGCTTGAGTCCATTTTAAATGAGCCTTGGCCCACAGAACATGGCGGCGCTTCTGGATCATGCTCAACAGTGGCTTCCTTTTTCATGATAGAGTTTTAGGTGGCATCTGTCACGAATGGGCCGCCAAATGTATAGCCTTACATGATGACAACTCGACCACAGTAGACATTGTAAGCAAAGGCCATTCCTGCTCCCTCTTAGATAAAGAGCAGTAAAACGGATCAGTTCGGCATTTCTCAGCCCATCCTATTTCACCTAGACGTTGCCCTGAGTCCATTTGAGCTAATATCAAACTACATCACCTCAACATACAATAAACACACTTCTCCTCAAGACCCGCATCGGTGCCGCCACCACAGCATCCAAGCGAGGAGTGCTGGATCACCTAATTAAAACTCTCGGCCGTCGGACATCGAATGCGTGAATCTTCAGACTGCAGGTTGTCGAGCCATGTTTCTTGTCAGTCCTGTGGGGTATTTTACAAAGGAGCTTCACTGCATTAGCAGTATGATAAAATCCAGAACAATCCTTTTTCTTAACTCTATGTGCCACTGTAATGAGTAGTTCCGGGTGTTACTTGGGCCACTTATCAAGCCAATTCACCAGTCTTGCTCAATAACACAGGCCCCTTGTTGCCGACATCAGCTTTATGTGCCTTGAAGAGGTAAAAAAAGAAAAAAAAAAAACTCTTCAAAAGTGAATATAGAAAATAAGGAGGCCAGACAACTTTGCTTCTCTCCTTGTGGCTTCCCTTAAATGTTAATGTATTAATTGCCACAAGCAATTTTTTTATAGTATTGATATTCTTCAGCACTTGATTAAAAAGGAATCCAAAAATCCTACTGTCTGAAAAGTGAAAACCCACCCACTTGAAAGTGCTTTGTGTGACAGTGTGGAACACAGGAGAGTATGAGGGCACCTCTGCTATTATTCTGTTTATTTTTTAACGTTCTGTTATCGTTACCAAGCCTGTTTACACAGTCAAGATGGCTGAGAAACAACAATACAAACTTGTTGCCAATGAAACAGTCCGTATTCTTGACTTAAATGTAATCTGTCTGGATAATAGTGTGTTCCATGATGAATGACACTTTCCCAAGCTGGGAGATTTTCTAAAGCTCCTTCTGGAGCATGGCATTGCACAAGGTTACGGTCCACTATAAATCCCTTATCTTTATCCTTATTTTTGCCTTCGACAGCTCAATTCCGGGATGGTATCATGTAAGTCTGAAACTCTTGTGAAATACCTTGGCAAACACACATTTGCAAAAGTTAATTTACCATTAAATATTTCACATTAGCCCTACATATGCAGATTATGTATACTTTTTACTCTTTAACGTACTTGTATATATCTATATGGTTGAACTGCAGTTCATTTTAATGCGGTTATTTATCTGCAATTGAGATCAAAATATCCATCATTTTCCTATTTACAAAAAAGTTGAAGTAAGAGTCATGTGGCAATATAAAGGCATAAGGGATGAATAATTGGGAAGAATGGAAATATGAATCTCGGAGGTATACAGGTCAAATTGACAAGTATAAAACATGCTTTCAATTTATTATCAGTAATTAACAAACGTGAGTATAAAAAGGAGATAAATCATACACCAATCAGCCCCAAGATTAAAACCACCTGCCTGATATTGTGATAGTCACTCTTTCGGTGTCAAAACAGCTCCATTTAACTGACGTCACTTGAATTCTGAAATTCAGGGTTTCCCAGCAGAACATTTCCCAGATTATCGCACTCCCTCCAACAGCTTGTCTTCTTCCCACAATGAAAACCGATGCTCTCTCTTCCCAGGTACATGACTCACACAAACCCAGCTGAAGCACATGATGTTAATGAAAATAGGACTCCGTGTATCAGACGATCTTCTTCAGCTGCTTCAAGGTCCAGTTCTGAAACTGTGGTGCCCATTGCGGGTGCTTTTAGAGGTGCACCGGGTTTAAAGTGGGCACTTTGTCTGGTCTACAAACTAAAAAGTGCTATACACAGCAGGGTATGATGCACTGGTGTGTGTTGAGACACATTCCTTTTGTAGATATTATTGAAATCACCAGTGACTTGTGCCAAACGCTCTTCTGTCAGTTTGGACCAGATGGCATAGCCTTCATAGCCCTTGTACATTGATGAGCAAAACCTTGCCGCTGGTTCATGGTTTGCCCCTCCTTGGACCACTGTCAGTCGGTACTCACATCTGCTGACAGAGGGCATTCCAGAAGTCTTGCTACTTCAGAGATGTGTTAACCCATTTGTTTGGCCCTTGATTTGGCCCTTGTCAAAAGTGTTCAGTTGCCATTTGTCCCACATCTAACATGTTGAATTAGAGACCTGTTTGCGAACTCTCTATGATATATCTGCAGATCTTGACATGTGCTGCTGTTATGAGATAATCAACATTATCATCAGTGAGAGGTTTTAATGTTTTGGCACGTAAGTGTACATTTAATTGACTCAAAAGAGGCAATAATGCTAAAATAAGATTGATGTGTATAGCACACTATACAGTGTTATTCGGGGTGCATTTTGAGCCTAATTTTGGAAACTTGTTTGTTTGGAAGACTAATTTTGGAAATTTGTTTGATGTCCAGCACTGAACAGATTGAACCAATTTTGGAAGACATGAAGAGATTATTGGGTTCTGACACAGTTGCTGGCCTGAGCAATCGCATTACTAAATAAAGGCTCACTATTCATGGATTCCTTTTTCACCACGCAAATGAAAATCAATTCAGTGTATGACGAAAGAATCAGGATGGACTCAGGATGACCTGAACAAGCAAGAATGGAATGAGGGCAGGACTCAGTGTGGACACTGACCCTTGACTCCGTCCAGTTGGCCAGTCCATAAGTGTGTCAGTGGAGCAGATCGGCCAGACTGCACTAGAAACAGTGAACAAATGCCAAAGGCAACTGATGAGTTCTTGCAGAGCTGTGACTGTATTGCAACTTTGAGAAAAACTTTTTTTCAGATTATACTCCCATCGAGTGGAAGAGACTGTACAGATAAGAGTGGTATCAGTTCCATAAAAGTTAATTATTTTTTATGAATTTGATCTGATCCTGTGTGGATTTTTCTAATTAATTACCAACCGCAACAGCATAGGCTGCTATTTTTCATTATGTGAGTATCTCTCTCTCTCTCTCTCTCTCCGTATGATTGTATGTCATCATGGCAAAAATTTGTTGCAAGCACTACCAAAGATGCAGTTTTGAGTACTTTGCAAGGTGTTTATAAAACTGTCAATTGGTGGATTTTGTCAAAGCTGTATTGTAACAATAGTGGTACAAACAAAAGATGCAGTCCCAAAACTTTACAGGCATGCACTTGAGATTATAATAAAGGCCTAGTTAAAGGGTGGGCGAGGTCTTAGCAAGGGTACCAGAGGTAGGAGGGTAGGAAGAGCAGCTGGGGTGATCCCGTTGCAAGATTGTCTTAAGTTCATGGGTGTGCTGTGGGCTCCACATGCGATAAAGCAACCATATTGTCCATTCCCATCAAGACCAACTCAGTCGCCCCCAAACAGATTGCCAGTATGACAGAAACATTTTTAAGACTTTGACTGGATGTATATACTGTTGAATCGGCCCAGGATTTGCACAAGTTTATGTAGACAGACCACATTGTCTAAACTGTGTTATGTTGAAATTATAAATATACAATTGTGCAAGGGTGAGGAGTCAATGTAAAATGTCTTATTTCTCAGTTTAAAAATACAGTTGAATTGGATGATAGGTTTCCATTTTTTTGTCTTTTGTAATGTTTCCTATAGTTTCAGACTATCAAGTAGAATCGTTCAAAGAATATTAAATCTGAATATTGGATATCCCATATTTTCCATTTGGAATGTATGTTTATTTATGTGCTCCATTAACATGGATACCAAATGAAACTGCAAAATCAGACTTATAATCACGGCAGGGCTGGGTCAAATGCAGGTGTGTTTGATAGACTGGAAATAGCAAAACGCCAGTCATTACATGACTACACTTTTGCTAAAGATTGCCAAAATATACACACAATTATCTGCAATCTTATAAGCAAAGGAATGGGACAGTGCAAATGACAACTGTGGCTTGTGGAATTAAAAAAAAACACTTGCATTTCACATTTGCGACGGGCTCAAGCCCTTGGTGTGTCTGTGAATGGAACATTGTGAGGGGAAATATATAGCATATTACCTGCTGGAAAGACTCAATAACTTATGCCAAATTTTATTATTCGATTTGGAATGTTTCCGCATCATAGGGATTTGTGGCTTGATGTTATCTATAAACACATCTTTTTAAACGTGTTAGCTATGAGTCAGAATCTGGAAAGGGTTTCAACTTTGGACTTCCAGTCAGTTATGAGGCACACCAATAATATAATTTGCATAATTCTATTAGGTCTCAATATCTGTATCTATATTGTGCAACTTAATTTGGTCGGGAATAGCTTTTGTCCATCTTACCTCATCGTCTCCACAAGAATGCACAGAATGTAAAAACTTTTTTTTTGCGCAACTAGTGAAGAGTCTATGTGGACATAAATAGTTAGAATAGTTACCTGTATGCAAACAGCATAAGAGTTGTTTTTCTGTCATAATGTTGGATGAACATGTGCTTGTGACAAGTGGAGTTTGAATCTTGCAGTAAAAATATTAATTAGGGATTCTATCGGGCATTGTGTCCAGTCCTGGCGGGTTCCTCATCCTCCAGTATTATCTTCTTCCTGTCTGAGTGTGAGCCTCTGTCTAGGGTCCACTGATCCTCCTGGCTTGACACTATGGGCTTTAAATTTGTAGACCAGGCGCAGGCGCGGCGAATGGGGGGTGCGCCGCGCCAACGGGGTGCGTCCAGGCGTATGTTGCAATTTTGTGCATGGTGCAGCCTAGCGCATGTACTCCTCTGTCCTGCCTCGATCCCTCCAGCCACCGCGAGTGGCAAAGAAGGAGGAGAGAAGGCGTGTTTGGATATAACACGCCGAGTCAAATCTTCACCAATCAAATGAGCCCCTCTCCTCACCTTTAATACGTCCTCTGTCCTATATCTGCATGGTGCGTTAATGTTGCATTTTACTTTGCTGCTTCAGGCATGTTTTCTGCACCGCTTACGTCTATATTAAGCATTATGAATATGAGTTAGCTGGCTGGGGCATTCACGAATTATTACCATTAGCGAACTTGAATGGAATTTCAAAACGAAACTACGTCAGATCATTCAAACTTATGAAGTTGGAATGAAATATGACGGTTGCTCATTTATTTCTTCTGCCTGCATCATTGGGAAGAGAAATGATGGATAGCGTGTTCCTATTATTACACCCTGTTGCTGCTTAAAATTTTGGGATTAACATGCATGGACAACAATGCAAGATGCGTTACACATTTATTTTCAATATGTGATCTTAACTCAATATGAGATCATAGCAATCAGGCACTATTCTTTTCCCCCAACAAAAACGATAAAAGTGACAATGATAGTATTAAGCTGCTTGCACGCTGGACACGAAACAGAATTTTTTTGCACGATAGATTACATTCAAAGTCAGAGCAAAAACGCGAATACAAGCATGTACACGGTGTTGCACTGCACAAAATTACCACTGCACAGGCTGCACCGGATGAAATTACTACTGTGTGGGCTGTGCCACACTACGCCATGCTGCGCCACCCTGCGCTGCGCCAAGAAATTAGAGCCCTATGGCTCCAGACCTCAGATCTGCCCTCCTACTATTCCAAAGCCTGCCCTGTCTGTCTTTTTGGTTTCCACCACCAGATCTCAGACTGTCTTCGGACTACCCTCTGCACCTCTGCATTGAAACATCCTTCTTGTATGTATTAGTGTCCAAAATGGGTCTCATCATGCATTCACCACTTGATACTAACTCGTCATTGCCATGAACAGAACTACTAACTGGTTCACTACGAGCCTCACTGTGAAAACTGTCAACTGAATGCAAATAATGATATACATTGTATATTGAGCTGGTGTTTACAATTGAATGCAATGCATTGTAGATGGAGAGAAACTGACAAAGATGCAACAGGTCTGTACAGGTGCTGGTCAACGAATTAGAATAATTTGAAATAGTGCAATCGTTAAATTTTTTAAGGCATTTTTTGTGCAGAAAGCAAATCAGGTGTTCACCGCACCTGTCCTACTTGTTAGAGTATTCACAGAACCTGTAAAAAATATGCTCAGCTGAGCTTTCCAAAAGGCCCATTTAGGCCATTTAACTGTGACTCTGTTGTTTTATTGAATTAGAATAATGGAGAAACAGTTTCACTGAATTAGAATAATTTTTATTATAATTAGAATCACCACTTTCTCAGTATTTCGTGGCTGCCCCCTTGGCTTGGATGACTGCCTGAAGTCTCCGCGGCATCGATTTGACCAGCTTGTCACAAGTTTCCGCACTCACAGCTTCCCAGGCAGTGGCGATGTTCTGCTTCAGTTGGTCCAGCGTAGTCGGCTTTCTGTCATGAATTTTCCGCTTGACGATGGCCCAAAGGTTTTCAATGACATTGAGGTCAGGCGAGTTAGCCGGCCATGCCAAAACTTCAAGCTGTTTTTCGGTGAACCAATCTTTGGTCGACTTTGCCACATGAGCCGGTGCAAGATCCTGCTGAAGTATGAGGTCTTCTTCACCGAACTGTTCCTCAACAGCCGGAATCAGGAACGTTTCCAGAACATCTTGGTATACAGCAGCATTGACCGTCTTCTTGAGGAAGCAGAGTTTCCCTACACCCCGAGCGGACATGCATCCCCAGACCATAACGTTCAGGAGAAACTTGACGGATCTTTACACGCACTCGTGGTTGTAGGTTTCGCCACCAAGACGCCAGACACGAGGACCTTGGTCACCGAAGGAGATGCAAAAGCGAGATTCGTCATTAAAGACCACTTTCTGCCAGTCTTCAGCAGTCCACTCGCCGGGTTCTTTGGCCCACTTCAGCCGTTTCTCCATTTGTTTCTTGTTCAGCATCAGTTTTACTGCTGGGACGCGAGATTTGAAGCTGAGTTCGCGCAGACGACGGTAAGTGGTTGATCTGGAGACGTTAGCGCCGGTCTGCTCGTTCCACAAGTCGGCTGAGCTCGGAAGTGGACTTGAAGCGGTTGCTGACTGCGATCTTTCTCAGCTGTTTGTTGTCGCGAGCAGAAGTTTTTCGGACACCGGAACAGTTGGTGTGCTTGTTGCAGTCTTTCTTGAGAGATTTGCAGACGGAAGACTGGCTGATGCCGAGCTGCTCAGCAATTTTAGCTTGGGTCAAGCCTTGTTGGCGAAGGGTTGAATTTGAGCCACTATTCCCATTGAGAGGTCGCGCTGCTTACCCATGATTGATTTTACAACTTAGAAATTCTACTCAACCCTGACTTTATACTGCACAGTGAACACTTCACAGAAAACAAAAATTTGTGCACTTATTCTAATTCAATGAAATGACTTATGAATTATTCTAATTCAATGAAACAACAGTGTCACAGTTAAATTGCCTAAATGGGTCTTTTGGAAAGCTCAGCTGAGCAAATTTTTTACAGGTAGCGAGTTCTGTGATTGCTCTAACAAGTAGGACAGGTGTGGTGAACACCTGAATTGCTTTCTGCACAAAAAATGCATTAAAAATATTTAACGATTGCACTATTTCAAATTATTCTAATTCGTTGACCAGCACCAGTACAGTGTGGGAGACTGTTGAAAGATTCACTGTAGGTCCGGGACTTGGAGAACCTGCTAGATGCTGTCGTAGAAGAACAAAGGGACAGAGGTAGGACAGACTGTGAAAAACGCAAACAAGATTGTAATGGAAGATGTCGTGCAGTTGAGAAGGATGGAGGGGAAGTGTTTGTGGAGTGGTCCTGCTCCTGAACCTCTGCTATTGTGCAGCATATATTAGTGGGGACCCTTATGTTATGTCACAAGCAATAACACATATTACATCATCGTCTTGTATGCTTTTATCCACCATTATTTATAACTTACAAAGGGGCTATGACAGCCCACCAAAAAGAGTCACCCATAGAAATTAGTTGTGAATTCAAATCTTTCAGTCAGCTGTATGTAGCTGCAGAAATCTTTGTGATAGCTTATCTTTAAAAGAGACCAGGCTGAAAATCTGCCTCACAGAGCATCCATTTACCATTCATCAGCTGCCAGAAGATGCCCTACTTTTCAACTAAACAAAGCACAATGGAAAGATTGGCTTGCTCCTTTAGAACTCTGCCATTAAAAAAAAAAAAGAAAAAATTGGTGTGCTCTTACCTTTATCACTCTGCCATTTTAAAAAAAAATGGTGTGCTCTTATCTCAGACGATTGACAAGATATTGAATGAGGAGTAGGCAGGAAACAATGGGAACAGGGTTGATTGCTCCACTTTTCAAGTTCATGACCTTTTCGAACATGAGGATACTATGGACGCATTATCATGTTTTCCATTAGGTTCTTCCAGAATGCGAATATTATCATAGTTCATGATAGTTCAAGTGATTAATTTTAAGTTTCATGGACAGCACCATTAGTTAATGCAGTTTCATTGTATATGTTGACCGTCCAGGAAGCATTCTAACGAGAAAGCTCTCTAGAATTATGGCAACGAAAGTAAGCACATATCATTATTTTTACTATGCAATGCATTACACGTCGTCAACACAGCTAAATGTGAAAAAAATTGTAGAGTAAGAGCTGTGTTCGATTCGAAGAGCAGTCAATATGCGGCTCTCTACCTGCAGAGGAAGTGTCTCTTCCTAATGCTTCATGACTGTCAATATAGTGCATTATGTTCGACAACTTTTCCTGGGTAAAATGGGTCATACTTAGTGGGTCAGCCAGGACCATACCACACTTTTAGAAATAGAATTTATTTTCGTCCAGCCGCATAGCAAGACTGGCAGAATTTCCAGCCTGTGAATCTGTGATTATGGCCTCATGTTCTCTCATCCTTATGCTGCAAACTGTTGTGGATCAGCCTGGTCCAGCAATTCTTTCATGTCTGTTTTGCTTTTTTGAATTTTGGCATGAATCACACATCTCTATAAATAGCCAGCAAATAACTCCTAATGGAGCTGTCATAATCTCTAGCCTTTTCAAAGCCTTTGATCTCCACCACCCAACATACGCAGCCTGCAGAGATTAAAGCTGCCTTCTTCATTGGGCCCAGTGTAAAAATGATCATAATTCATATTTGTGATCTCAAACTGAGCTTCCCATTAACAGTGGTGATGACGCCAATGGCAGAAGAGGGTATTTTTTAATTTTAAAAGTGAGTGCATGTAATCCGTTGTCATTAGGACTGCCAGATTCTCACCCCCCACCCCACAGAAACCTGCACAGTATTGCAGGATATGCTAAGACCTTAAACAGAAAATGTGTTCCCACAGCAAAAAATTCCTCTTTTTCAAGAAATGCAGAAATGCTTAACTTCAATCAGCATCCGTATGTGATCAACATAAAACTTGGCAAACCAATTTTTGAAAAACTTTTGTCATTAATAAAATCTGTTTCATGCTTGACTTTTGCTGATAGCTGAATGTGGAATATTTTAAATGATATTGTAATCACTGGACAGATGGATTTTACTGTGTCATACACAAGTAGAAAACATGAGGCACACAAAAAATCTACCTCAACTTTTGGCAGACTAGCCTTTATTCTGCTAAAGCTAATGCTACAATTATTTTTAAGTTTCAGTGGAACCTACTCCAGATCCAATAAATAAAATGACATGCACTAATCCACTCTTTCATAAATTATTAAGTCTCCCTCCCAAGGGCAACTATTTCCCAAGATATCGTCTTACAATAACAGACAATCAGAGATCTCCCTGCCTACCCATTGTCTGGGGGTTTCTAAGTGCAAGGTAGTTGCTTCAACAATGGTGAATATGTCTGCTAACAGGCCCATGCTACTTAAGAACATGCCTTACTGGAAATGATGCTCTCAAATGATTCTCCATTGTAGTGATGCAAACTGGAGTTACAATGAATCATTTTGCTTCAATAAGTTTTTTAAATCATTGGGAATGGATGTCCTAAGCAACATTTGTTCATGTGATTCTATAATATTGAATGACTGCTCAGTCTACAAGATTGCTCCAATCACAGATTTCCTGCAAGTTAAAACTTAACCCCGGACAAGAAAGACCTGTTGGCTCGTTTATCAACAGGTTACATGAGAAGTTTGATCGTTCAAGCCTGGCCCAATGTTTGCGACCTGTTGTCAGCAGAGGCACAGGAGTCTGTGGTGCTGGTCATATGCCTTTTGCTGTTAATAATGGAGGAGCAATTAATGTGACAGTTTTTGAGAGCAAAAAGGCATTCCTGCGCATATGCAGGACAGAGTTACAAACACCGTTATTTCAGGGGAGGCGGATTAGAAAGGCAAGAAATGAAGCACTCAGAGTAGTGCAATGGTGAGTTTGTATCCATAATTAACTCATAATCAATGAACTATTTTTGCTGGACTGGTAATGTGAACATTACCTGGAGGAACAGGTACCTTTCTGAGCTTTGGAATGGGTGCTGTCTGTCAGGGCACATCTTTCAACCATTAGCCTTGTTTTTGTCTTTTACTTCACAAATCAGCCAATTTGCTCCATATCACCTACACTTCATCCATGATGCCACAAAAGCATACTGCAGCTCCCACTCACCACTTTGGGTCGTCCGTCTCCCAATTCAACTAATTCGGCAATTTCCTCCTAAGCAGATTAGTAGTCTTAGCCAGATTGATGAATCATGTCATATTTGTAATAGATGAATTGGTTTAGCAGCAAAAAAGCCGTGACAAAAATCAACATACTTCGAATGAGCTCGCTTCAGTGACTGCGAGTAAGCCATTCTGAAATGCATGTGTTGCTATTACGAGTGTTTACCTGCCAACAACCTCAGCAGTCTCCAGTTGAAAGCAAAATTAAGGGACTGACTCGTACCTGAGATTCAGTGTGGGTCCCTAATTTGTGCCTTAGTTGGATTCTCACCAGTGTCTGTCCTCTGATCTCTGATGGCACCCCAGTATCCAGGGTCAGTCATTTTAGGCAGGGTTGGGTCAGAGATCATAGAGTATGCTCTGACGCATGCTGTGGTGCTCTGGGGCAGAGTAGAAGCCTCTAATCCAATATAGGGTAACAACAACTATGATAACTGGAGAATCTCTCACACAGATCCTCATGCACACAAAAACACACACATGCATGGACACATCCACAGGCAGAGGCAATCACACACACATAAATAGATGCACACGCACATACAGAAACACACATGCACGCATACGCTCATACTCAGACAGACGGGCAGAAGCATACTGACACAGACTTGATATTTACCATTAGGCAAAGGTTGGCAATTGCCATGAGCTAAAATGGCATCACAATGTGTATAATTCATGAGTAACAAGTGTTTCTGCACCCGCCAGTCCCCACTACAAAGGATTATTCCATGATCGCATCAGTAATGACAAGGAATTTATGAAAAAGACACATAACACTGGCATGTCCTGTTTTCCTATCATTTCAGCCCACTTTCGGTTTCGCCTCTGTATACATGGTTATATGTAGGAATATCTATTCATGGTTAAAAAATCATTTTTCCCTGCATAACAGCACAACAGGGCTTGAATATGTGAAAATGTTAATGTGTATGTGAGTCTGTCTTCAGTTTTCTTGTGAGCTTGATAGCTCAAAAACCATTAATCCTTTAACCATGATTTTTGACATAGAAGTAGGTTATCACTTTGCTCTCAGACCTAATGCTTGGTGTCATAGTAAAACGTAATTCTTGGTGTCAGGGTGAAAGGTTATTCTAGGTGTTGGATGCCTCCAGCTCATGAACAACACCGTGTTGTGCTGGTTTGTCTTTTTTAAAAACAAGTTTTTGGTAGGCCTATCATTTAGCTTTTTTGTGCTTAAAGTCACAAACTGAAGAGAAAATGACGAAAAGGACCCAAAACGTTAAGTTTTAGTAGAATAGAACAGTAATAGATTTGTATGAAGATAAATATATACTTTATTTATTCAAAGAATTGTCAGATATAATAATAAAGACATCAAAGAATGTATATACTGAACATTTCAGGATTCCAATCTTTGATATATGTTGCACATATCTAAAATGTTATTTCTAGCAGTTGAATCCAAGGAGAGGGCAAGGTTGACGTTTTTAACTTTGAAAGTGCATGATGAAGTGATTTCTGATAGTAATGTAGGCTGCCGTTAACTGTATCTAGGTCTGAATTCATGCAATAAAATGTGAAACCTTTACCTATTTTTCATTGATTATTATGTGCAGATATTGCCATATTATTTTTGGATATGTTATTGCAATAATAGGTAAGAAAATAGGATAATTCTAATGAGGTTTTTTTGGAGAGTTTCAACTGACATGAGACTCTCATCCTTTAACACTTTGTAAGAGATGAAAAAACTCAAAATAAGATCTTTACCTCCACCAACGAAGTTGTGGCGAAGGTTATGTTTTTGCCCCTGTTTGTTTGTCTTCTTGAGCTATGTTGTTCACAAACAGACAAACAGGAAGCACAGCACTGATTTGTCTGAAATTTCGTGGCTGGATTGCTGTTACATCAAAGATGGACCCTTTTGATTTTCACTGCGATCACTGAAACAATATGGCCCCCACAGCAGTCATCTTGAAATCCTATCACACGCGATAACTCAACTTTGCTCCCACTCATGGACATTTGGATTGTGCTGCCTTGGCGGAGGTTTGCACTCGCGTGCCTCTAGTTCAACATGTATTGCTCATTCTAACTCAAAATTAGAAGAACTTTGGGCAAGTTTAAGAAAGTGGGCTGGAATGATAGGAAAACAGGACGTCCTTCAAGAATAAAAAAAGAAAAATTGCGTTGTGAAGATCAGTGAAGATAAATGAAGACTGGAAAAGGTAGAGAGCAAGGGATGTGGAGAGCCCCATGCCTGTGTTTGCCTTGGGGACCCAAATGACCAAATTCACCTCTGTACTGACACATGCTCAATGCCCTAATGAAACAATGCACCCAAGCACATGTATGGGCTTGCAGTAATGAGTATGCTTGTCAACATGTTTGCTCACTCGCGTTGCAGTCACATGTAAGTACTAATATTTATTATAGCACTGAATGTACTGTACCTGCCCACCAGTTTGACACAAATGGAAAACACTGGACAAGGTAAGGAAGGTATGCTGACACACTGGGGGAAAAACATGACAACATGACAATCGCAAGCTTTGAACTTACATGGAGAAAGCCAATGAGTCACAGGTGAGCAACGAGAGTAAGGAATGCACAAAAAGGGAGGACCTGACCAAAAAGGGAGGACCTGACAATAATGATAGAAGAGCACAGAGTCAAAGGCAGATTACTGATGAATCAAAACTGGCTTTTATTAATAAGACTGAATAGAAAATAAACAGGCTTTTGAGTTGCAGAGTGAAGACTGGACTGACTGTGGTCAGGCAGGAACACACAGAAAAAAACTAGTGACAACAAGGTATAGTCAAAGGGACTAGTTCAAGGTCATGGAGAATGGTGTACACCTTTGAATAGGAAAGAAGTAGTTTCTCATCAAGCCCGGTGAGCCTGGGAAGTTTCCCTCTAAGGCACAGACTCTCTTATTTTGATTAGTTATTCAACGTAGATAGAAGACAGTTAGCACAGATGCAATGCAACAATCCAGCAAAGCGAAGATGGAGACCAGGAACTTAAATACACAAGAAGACAATCAAAAAAGTTGAAAATTCTTGTCTAAAATGCAGGAGAAGTGGTGCTCCAGAAGAGGTTTGAAAAGTGCTGGATAAGATTGCTATCATTGAATAATATTATGCGCATGCAATAGACCAAAGCACCAGTTAGCTGCTCACTGGAAGTGTAGTAGTCTCAGAAGCATAAGAAATTTTGGAAAAAAGTTAGATTCGGCAATTTTCTTTTCTTTTTTTTTTGCATTGAAGATTGCTCGAATAGTCTGATGTTGAAGGCGGCTTACACTGGAGATATGGTATGTTTACTCTTTAGCTTTTTCTTCAAGAAGTGTGTGCCAATGGACCACATGATTTTTATTGATGAAATGCATGTTGATTTGCTAAATTTATTATTTTACTGTTTTCAATGTATTTTTAAAAAGTCCGTCGCTGGTTTGAGGAAGCCTGACTCAAGCTTGTGGCAGTGAAATCATTCTTTTTTCCCGCCCGTTGTCCCACTGACCACAGTTAGCAGGCAGAAAAGGGCAAGCATGGCCCATGTTTTACTCAGATGATTCAGCCCTGATTTGCTATCTTTATTTAGTCTTTTTTATTTAGATTTTTGGTTTTGAACACATCCCTAGGGCCATGACAAAGATCTGGGTTATGAGGAATAGAGGAAAAGGGGAGAGGAGAGGAGTGAAAGAGTGGGTTGTTGTCAGGGGTCACTGTTGGTTTCTCTTTCGTCATGCAATCTGCTGATCAGTTTCCTCTGAAGTTTCAAAACAGAAATGCTGCCCAGTGGGTGAGGATGGGGAGATAATTTTAGCCTCGGATTCCTATCCCTTGCGCAGGGCAGCAGACTCACAATGACTTGCCCATTTGCTGGCCAAGGCTGAAAAATCTCTGTGAACACTTGTTGACCATCTGAGATGAACAATGAGTCTATGTCTGTGTGAAGGCTTCAGCAACCCATTAAACTTTCCTCTCAATAAGGTAAAACACAAGGGCGTAGGAATGAGTTTAACATTGGGGGTACCAAGGGTGTAGGTTTAATGTGAGAATTGGTAGGGACACGTATATAATGTGAGTGTGCATAGAGCACGAAATCTTTGTAAATCTGAGTGCAGATACTGCCTTTACTGTATACAGAGATTATCCGAATGAGTGTTTCTGTTTTTTTAAAATTAGGCTATGCTAGGTGCCTCCAAATTTTTATACAACGATGCCACATACATAGATTTGCCACAAACTCAACTGACAGCTGCAGACCATCTCAGCGCACTCGTGAAACCTGGTCAGATCTAATAACCTGGACATTAATACCAAGTGAGGGGACATATAACTACGTTAGCAAGCCAGCTCGCAACCCTCTCTATCAAGCATCTTAATATGCGGTAACGCAATTGAAGCCGCGATGAACACCTCAGAATGGACCATCGACTATGAATTGGACAGGCCGCAAACCGAGTGTTAATCGGACTGGATCATGCTAAATTTATGATTATGTGTTTCTTTCATTTCCCCCACTGAGCCAAAGTTGGTTCCGACATTTTGACTTCCAAAGGTTGCTGAACATCATGAGACTAATTTCAATGCTTTCCCTATGATTCCACAGGACAAGTCATAACTGAAGCCCTGATACACCTGTGTCCCCAACAGCTTGCTCTGTTTCTCTGCTGCTGTGGTTCTGGCATATAAAATAATTAATTAATAATGGCGCCTTCGCAGGATTTCTCCACTGAAATTCGCCTCATAATGTGACATATCCACCTGGCTTATATTTAGCTACTACTGCTAGAAACCCGATTACTAACCAACAAGTGACAGAAACCAGGTTTAGTTTGCTAGTTGAAACTAGCAAGCATGTTTAATTAACATTCATTGACCCTTAAAGTACTGTGGTAATAATGAAAAGAGTTTCTGTCATCAGACCGCCTGCAGCTGTCGACTGCTGCTGTCTCCTGCCTCCCAAACACTCTCAGAGCCGCTGAGGGAGGGGGCGGGCCAGTGACATGACGCTGTGTAGCGCTTTCAAAGTAAAAGCTCGTAAGTTAAAAATGTCAAAATCAAATATTTTTCTCCTCCGCAGGACAATATTTGGGTGGGACAAATGTGCCCGTCTCCAATATTGGAGGGGACACGTCCCCCCGGCCCCCCCCCCCCGGTTCCTACGCCATGGTAAAACAAAAAGATGTAATCTCCAGTGGATAGTGATACAGCATTTCCAAAGGAAGAAGGAAAATTAGAGTAAATCCAGTTTCACCTCCCTTTTTGTCATGATCCAGTTTCCTGACGGATGATGTCTTATACAGCCTTTGCTGATAATCATACTTGCATAACTCTCAAGTTCTCATTCTGTGTCATTCCTCATTGTTAAATTGGGTCAGGGGCGTGAATTATGCAACACACCTTGAGTCATGTCTCATAATAGGTCAATATTACAATAAGCCTGCAGTGAGCTAATTAATTAAATCCCCAATGAAGCCTTTTCAAGCAATACCAAAAAAGCCTGACATCACTGCAGTTCCAGTGAAAGCTTTCCTGTTAATAATGAGCATGAAAAGGATATCCTCATTTCCATTTCAAAACATCTCATCTGAGCCAAGAGAGAACTCCGCATAAAAACTGTGATGTTCCGTAATGCCTGGACTACTTCATGTTTAAACTTTTATCCTTTTTTGCCATTTGCGTGACTTAAAAGTGCTTAAGAATCCAATGATAAGATAATTCATAAAGATTAATTTCCTTCTAGCAAGAAAAGAAAGCTGTAGAACTTTTAACTAACTTATTGTTATTACAATTCCTAAAACAATAAAATGATAATATAATACAATAAGTTCTGACCGCTGACCCCTGAAATTCATGATGTGGAACTGTGGGCTTATGTTCTATAAGTCTCACAATCTCCTGGAGTTGCTTTTTTCATGCAGGTCCTAAATTTTGTTCCAAACCATAAATCATTGGAATTACATCATGGTTTTCTGTCGATGCCTGATTCTGGATTGCAGGCAGGCTTGACACCTCATGAGCATGATTAAGGGTCTCCCCAAAAGCTGGGACAAGCACATCCTCCACTTTCACACCATTTTATAGCCTATAGATGCCCCCTGAAAATCGTAATCTCACCTAATCTTGTATCTCCGTGCCTTCAAGCATAAAGTGGGGGTTACCAGCTGGGTGAAAATGTCAAGGCCTGGGACTTTCTATGGAAGATGATTACTAATCATTTGGTAGGCCAGTTATGTAACGCCAGCCGGTCATGAAATGCTAAAGAGCGGTGAATCACCAGATTTCACGGAATTTCACCCTCTGAATATTCCAGAGCCTCAAAAAGAATGTCAAATGGACAGGGAGGTCCTTGTGGGGCATGATTGATGGGAGGGAGGGTACATTGGGATTGGCCCCAATGGCATCACTATATGTCTCTTATAACAAGCATGCATATCTATCTTGGCCTGAGTGCAGAAACCCAGAAATATTATGGGAGTAGTTCACATTCTACCAGTATATTTTGGTGCCACTTACCTTAAAGGTCCCATATTATGCTAAATTTAGTCGTTCAAAATATGTCCAATGGGTCTTTAAAATAACGTTAAGAATTTTGTTGCAAAAAAAAAAACACATCCAGGCCTACCCAGATAGCAGGGACTACAGTACCGGATCTGCGCCAGCTCTGTGCCGGATCAGCTGGAGTTGGCACAGAGCCAGCGCAGATAAGGAGTGGAAGTGCTTGCTATTTGGGTAGTGAGACCTCTTCTCTCTGTGCCGGCCTGAAACACAAGCTGTTTTGAGTGGGCGGGGAGTCTATGCTAATGAGGCGCTGCTCTGATTGGCTGCCTGGCCCCTTCGATTCCGGGGGAGGGTGCAGCCCCAAAAAACTTGGAAACCAAGATGGCAGGTGTTTCAGGACAGCTCTCTGCGGCGTCTATTGCTAAAGGACCATACTTGCTTGATCCCGAATCCGACCCCGAACGGGAGGAGGAAGTAATTGAAGTATTGCAGCAATATTTATAGCAGGATGTCAATGAGTGGCAAATTTTAGTGTTTTGCTCGTACTGTCTCGCCTTGCATGCATGTGAAGTAGCTGTACTGTTATATAGTCATGTTATATACCCACTTAGCTATCCAGAGGAAACTTTGCTAAAAGCTCCTGTTAACCATTTCCACCAAAACGAAACACAATTCCGACACCAAGTTACGAAATGAGTTCGTAACAAAAACACACAAATGGTGTAAGCATTGCTTATGTGGAGTAAGCGAATCGATAACTTTAACCAGAAATCCGTATCCAACTTCCACTTTTTTCGACTTTTTATTAGCCTGTTCAATTTTCAAAGGTGGATGAAATTCTGCCAAGGCAATGCAGAGAAAATGTATACCAAACACATTGTAGTGCATTTCACGATCGCTTTCACTGCGGTAGGATCAGAGAGCTAGTCCGCACCACAGCAAAGTACCGGGCTGACCTCGGTCATGGATAAGTAAAACGATCGTTTCAGAGCAGCAGTTAACAAACCCAAACACATGGTCACACACCTTCTGTTGAATGGCTCCTTGATATAATTTACTCTTGCATATTTAGGACATGAACATTAACAACAGTAACATAGCTATGCTTTTTCAGAGTAGCGCACAATTGGCTATTGCGCTACAGGGTTGCAAATTGGGAAGGGACTGCCGGGAAGGGAAAAGAATAGTTGCCTTGTTCGTTGCTCAAGCGCCTACTGTCGGCCAGACGGGCGCTCGTCAGGAAGATACTAAGCTTCTTCATGTCCGAGTATCCTCCGCCCTCATTCTGAACTTGCGAAGATTCAACCAATGAGTGTATAAAAAGCGGTGGCTGACAGCCGCGTGCTTAGGAGTAGAGCCGCAAACTATCTGCACTTTCCTGAATTGGCAGCACAGGGTCGCATATGAGAAAGCCTTGTACATAGTTTACCAATTGGGTATTCCAGATTCAGGTGGGATTAGAGATGCCAAATTTATAAGAAAAAAAAATGATTAAAATGCCATTTATTTTGAATGAAAACTGAATGGACATACTGAAAAATAGTGGACCCCCATACAAAAAGATAGTCGAGATATTAGTGCGATTTCCCTCATGCCTCTAATATTTTCTGTTCCGCCGGTGTAGATACAGGTACCCTGTGATATTGATTCCGATTCCAAGACAACTTAAGAAACTTTTTTTTTTTTTTTATAATAACTCCCACCACCAAGCTGACCGTCCAAACCATTCTGGCATTTTATTTCCACATCTACATCACAGAGCCATCTCCTTCACTCTCAGTGGAAATATCTTTGACCAATACAAAGTCCATTTGAACGAATGCTGATCGCTCCAGGCAGAGCATTCTTCATAACGTTATGCTTAGAAAGGAACTAACTTCAAATAATTCCAGTCACATTGAAGCCTTTTCTCTTTTTTCTCTTTTCCTCCTCGAGCCAGCCGAAAATAGCAAGTGCCTGAGGCAGCTGTAGCAGAGTAATGCAGAAGATGATTCCTTGGTTTAAACGCAGCAGCCTTCATCAGCGAACAGCCACTGTAAGTAGCTGTGCAGCTCCACAGTGAAGCATCCACTCGCAATGGCCAAATTGGAAATGAACAAGCATTTGTGACTAACAAGTACAAATAAGATCGCCTGCACACTGAGCAAAAAAGAGCACAACTGAGAACAACCAAATGAGTTGCAAGATTTTATTTTTTAGCATGGAGTCGACAGTTACATTTTAGTTTAGCCACGGCAAACAAGCAAACAAGAGCAGGTTTAGACCAGCCACATGCCACAGCTTGCACACAGGAAGCCCATTGTAACTTGCAGCAGGCATAATCAACAAGCAGCAGGCAATTAGCTGGCAGCAGGCAAAGTTACCAAGCAACAGGAAATATTAACTAGCAGCAGGAGGGAGTGAAGCAGGAGCAGAGAGTTACGCAGTGCAGCTGCAGGCAGAGGCATGTGTTGACATGGAGGCAGAGAAGTGCAGCTCAAATAGCCCACCATTCAGAGGGGCAGAGCAGTGTCTGACATGCATGGGAGTGTTCATAGCAATATTGGCTTGTCTCAAGATGTATGCCAGAAGTAGTCAGCCCATTTTTTCAGAATTTAGGTTGAATGAGGCCCTCTCTCTTTCAGTGCTGTTCTTCTTCCCAAGTCTCATTACTACATTTACATGTTTTAGGAAATACATATGAAGTGTAAAAAAAGTATTCAGATGCATGCAAATACAATTTAGGATTTTTTTTTTTTTTTTTGACAAACTAAAGCCTTTCTGTGTATTAAGGTTTGGCTCAATGTTACCTCGAACTCCAGCCAACTTTCAAGTTTATAAGCCCAGTATTTTGCACTCATTGAATTTAATTCGAATTGCAAAAGGACATGCTGCTGAGAAAAAAAAAATCTTGGGACAGTGGCTATGTAAAACGAATAAATCTTACTCAGTCTGATTTTCCAGCATAAGATGGCAATTTTACATGACAATAATAATCTAGACAGAAATTGTTTCATTCAATAACTGGATGACACAACACCAGTGTATTAATGGATCAATGGCTATGTCTCAGACCATAAGAAGACCCAGTGACTTTCCAGCTGCAGATTTTCGCACTCTCCTACCATCTTCACAGCCCGGTGCAACAAGCCAACCCATGACACAAAGCGAAGGGAGAAACAGGAACTGCCAAGACCTTGTTGACACAGGTACATTGCTGCAAATGCCAAAACAAAGCACTAAATGAAACAACACCCAGCCTCTCACAACCAGGTCCTGAGACCGGACACTCCATGGAATTTGGTGGGATATTCCGGAATGTGCACAGCTTGTGGCGGAATTTCCCCATTAATAAGCCAATCCCCACCTCCATCTTTAATACTGAAGTGAAAAATTTAGCAAATAACTGTTCTGCAACGTGATTGCCTGCAAAGCTCCAAAAGCTACAAAGTTCATGACCTGGTGCAAAACAGGTCAATTTGCAATGCACTTTCTGTAAGAATAAAAGTTTTTAAAACAGGCCACCAGAGGAATTTCATTCATTGAAATTTTGACCATAAGATCACCGATGAAGGGTGTAAAACTCTTCATGCTACAATAACCTTTTCTCATCAATTCCAAATATTTTGCAAAATTTCGCATGCATTCATTTTGTACAGATTTGTGGCATGGCAACTTGAGCTGTAATTAATCTCAATATGAGAAGCCTACTTGTTTTACAAGTGAGTGTAAAGATTGTTCATTAAGAACAGGAGTCACACACCATAGTGTTAGCTTGTTCTCATAACTAAAAGTTGTCCTTATGAGGAGGAGATCGGATCTCCCTCAAGAAGTCTATTTCTGGTTTTCCCTTCAGATTAAAGACCCAGATCCAAAAGTAAGTTGCAGCATTTCTGTGTCGTTTCAGATACAAGACTTTCCCATGACTGGAAATAGTCCACTCGGTCCATTGAGACATACTATAACCACTGCCCACTTTCCTTCTTCCTGATTGGTAATAAAAATGGATTCCGGCATTTTGGACAGTACAGCGGTTTGTAAGTAAAATGTCTGCCACGTGGTCCTTCCACTCATTAACCCAGCCAACTGATTTTATGACCTAGTTTAGGCTCTTAGCTTCCCTCTGGGAGATCAGAGTGTATCAGAGACCTCATTCAAAATTGTTTCAGGGGGCTTAAGACTTGTCAATCTATGTTTTCCTGCTAATATCGCAATTATATGATAATGAGACCTTTGAGATGTACAGTGCTTAAGAAAAATTTATTAGACCACCTGTCATAAAAAATGAGAAAACACAAATATTTAAGAAATTTGTCAAAAACTTATTTAAAACTAAAAATTATTGTGTTATTATTTTGGCAAATAACGAACTGAAACCACTAAATAGTGATTATTCACACATTAAAACAAACAAACAAAAAAAACTATATTTTGTATGGCCTCCTTTGGCCTTGATAAGAGCTCTTGCATTCAACCATTAAAACTTTTTTTTTTATTTCAGGAATGCAAAAAAAAAAAAAAACTGTTATTTTGCATCTTAATCATAACATAATAATGTGCTTATTTTTTTTCTGCTTTTTTGTAAAATGGTACAATGGATGGACAGAAGTATGAAGGGACAGTCTACGCAGTAAGATGTAACCATATTTATATAGGTCGTCAAGAAATATTGAAGTTTAAGAATTCTGTCATGGGAAAGAAGTGTGACAGACGGACGCGGAAGGACAGAACTCATTCCTTTATCCCCATCCTCTTCTTGGTGGGGTAGAAGAAATTCAATCGAAGGCAACAGAAGAGCAAAATATAGATTTTGGACCAAAGGTGGGAAGGTCATTCCATAAAGAGCGAATGCTCTTCAAATGTCAAAAATGATACAACGCAATACAGTCAATGCAGTCTGGTAGAATCAGGATGCAGTTGTGCCCATAAAAAGATGGGTGAAATACAATTTCGATTTGGATTTCAAAAGATAAAATGGCTACAACCTCTGCATGAGTTTAATCTCATTGTTCACTCTCAACTCTTGCATGAAGCAGTCAGATTGATGTTGCATTTTTGACTGTGTCTGGTGAAGGAGTAACTTAACAAAAACTGAGGTCAAAGTCATCGTGCAGTATTGACTTCAATTTCCTCCAAAGATTTAAGGGAGCGCAAAATATATTCATGAGGTTCCAAGGACAGCCAAGGAAAACAGGTCAAATCCAGATGAAAATAACTAATAAATCAGCTTAAATAAGTTATATTTAAGACAAGCATCATTTCAAACATTAAATGCTGAGTTTAATAGTTTTGGCTTTCAAGAGTGACTCGATTGTAACAGATCCATGAGTTAAAGTTGGGGTCCGTATCAAGGCTGACCCCTTGTTGGTGTGTCTCTAGAATTTAGAATTTGCCATTATTCCGTGTCTCTCTATGTGCAACCTCATCCAATAAAACTAAAAAAAAAGGCCTTTGTTGAAAGTGAGAGCAGCAGAGCAGCTCCCATGCTTGTGCAGTCTCAGTGGAGGGATGGACTCTGTGTTCTGGCTATATCTGTGTCAAAGGGGAGGTGGCGTGTCACAGCAGCACTGAATTAAAAGTGGTGGGAGGAAACCTGACCATTTCTAACCAGCTCATGGCACCATAATAAGCATTTAGAAACAGAAACTAAACTATTACAGCCCACCAGCAAGGCTGTATTGCCAAATAACCTCCAACCTTCCCAGGAAAAAAATAAAAGGTACACAGAAATTGTGTGATCTTTTGGGCTCGGCAAAAGGATGTGGATCTTTGTTGAATGGCTCTATCTTGATTCTCGGTGACAAAAAACGTCTCTGAAGTTTTTTTTTTTTGTGCCAAAACGCTTTAAATACCTGTGGAATGAAGTCAGGACACCATTATCAAGTATGACCTGGGCACATTGAGGAACAGTGAAACAGGAGAAGTGTTATTTCTCTGGGCCTTCTACACAATCGGTGAGCGCAAATGGAGGGACCTATTTACAGCTCACAAGGCAGCGAGGACAGTGGAACTCAAAGTAACTCAAATACCCTTTCAAATCTCTTACACGACTCACACTGCTCCTCTGCACGGACTCCGGTCCCTCTGAGCAGCAGCCCTGCCTCTCAGCTGCGCTCAATTTCCTGACCTTACACATTATGCTCTTCCCTACCCATCTCTCTCGCCTTCTCTTCCTCCCTCTAGGTTCCAAAACTGGAGTTAAAATGGTTCACATTCAACTTTCCAAAGCGCCATTTAATGTGTGCACGCAGCGAAATGCTGCATGATTTGAGCCATAATGCGATCTTGATTTTCAAAGGCTGAGAAGTATTACAGTAAAATAAAATTTTAATATTTGACACCTTTTAACATTTCAATAAGTTTTTTATTTATATTTGCTTTCAGAAGGCAATGAAAATTAGACAAAACATTCAATGTTTCATTAAAACTCGTCTTTTTTTCTGACTGGTGCAGCATAAGGTTTTCAAATGACAAAGCTAGATTCTAGTAGTAATAGTACTTAGAGAGCGCATAACTCCTCCGATGCATTTGTCAGAAAGAACTGAACTAATATGAGCATGACAGGCGTATTTGAATTCAAATCCATCCCAAAATGTAATTAATTATTTGAACCATGGGCTTCTCTTCCACAAAATATCATTGAAATTGATGGAGAAATTTTAGAGATATTGCCTGGACAAACAAACTAAAGGACAAATGGGCGTGGGTTAACTTTGTTAGTTGACGGAGGCAATAAAAGGCTGTGAAAACTCGACAAGCCTTCCTTGTTAATCTCTCAACAGAAAGACAGTTTTCTGCACCAAACTCAAAAATAAACTGGGTCACTTGGGCTACTTAACTGGCGAAAACAGTTATGAGCACAGAAAGAAGGCTTTTGACTGAGTCCCTCTGGAGTGGCATGGCTATTTATCATATGATGGTGTGCACCGGAGGGAGACAGCCAAGAACAGGGCTACTGCGTCGTCTGAAAGAGCAAAAAACTCACATGGCTGGGCAATGCATTGCGAACAGAGAAAAACTGGCTAGAGGGCCAATCAGGTTACAGTGCTTCTACCCATGATTCCATTTTGGCACAAATGTGCCACTGCTGCTGGAGCTCAAGTGGTCTAAACACACCTGATGAAGCAACACACAAAACACATAGTTCATCCTTAATAAAGTCTCAGCAAAGTAATTTCACTTTGCTGTGGTTCATTTTTGCCTTGTGACATTATCTTCTATTTGTTTCAAGGGATTATGTTGACACTCATGTACAGAGTGCAATTTAATTTTTTAATTAAATTCAAATTTTTGTTCCGCATACATCGAACTAAACAGCCAGATATTTTTTCTGATGCCATTCAGTTTAAGTTTGTAGTTCAAAGGTGTCTCACCTCAGAAGTGAGCAAACAAGTTCACACTCAAAGATCAGCTCCCTAAGTGAGGACACAGGCAGAAGTGGGGCTATGGAAGGACACTGAAGATGTGAGTGTGTCCCACTCCAGTTTCAAAATTGAATGCACCAGGTGAGATGCAGCTTGTTGATACACACTCCTGGCTTCACCAAGATATTGTCTGGCTATATATCTATCTATAGCTTTCTAAATTTGGCTGGACTTAGCCTGAAGATTTGGAAAAGTCTGGTGCTCAGTGCTGTGCTGATTAATTGGAAGTTGGAACACCGTGTGGAAGAATACCTCTACTTTCCTCATGTAGCTGGCTTACTGTGAAACTTATTCCTGGCCCCACTACTATATCACACAAATCAAATGAAAACCTGCACTGCAACCCCTGACGCAAGGCTATTGTTCCAGCTCAAAAAGCTGGACATACGTTAGGCTGTAACGAGAAACACATGGAGAGAGCTTCAGCTCCTTCCAAGGCTTGGAGCCATCCCACTCAGTGAGTGGGCGGTCTTCCTTCTGCTTTCCTCCTCAATGTCCTTTCCAGTGTTCCATCTTCTGAAAGATGCTTACATGCAGACATCACTGAACACTGCCTGCAAAAGAGAAAATACGCCTGTAAGGTTTGAGCTTCCTACACAATTCAGGTGCACGGAGGACAGGAAGTTGAGGACTGGACTCAAATGCAAAGATGGACTTAGTAGTTTATCATGCCTGCTGCATAGTAGAAGGCACGCACAAAGCAATACAAAAGAATTGGGAATCGAGATTCCTTAATTTAAACACTTTCGGTAATACAAACACTGAGCATAGACTGCAGTAGTAATGTATTACAAATTTAAAACAAACAGGAAGCGAGGTTCCTTAGGGATCAATATTTTGAACGCATTCAAATTTGAACAGGCCTTCAAAAATGAACAAGTCTCCGTTCGTGTTCAGCTAAAAAACGAATGGCAGAGTGTTCAAAAATGAACGAGCATGCGTTCATTTTGCGTTAAAAAATGAATAAGCATGCTGGGCTGCCGGATAGCTCACTCGGTTAAGGCACTGCGCTGCAGTGCAGAGGTGTCTATCACGTCGCGGGTTCGAGCCCCGGCGTACCCACCGGCAGGGGTCGGCAGCTTTTTCAGAGTAGCGCACAATTGGCGATCGTGCTACAGGGTTTCAAATTGGGAAGGGACTGCCGGATTTGGGTTAAGAATATCAGCTTTGTTCGTTGCTCCAGCGCCTCCTGTTGGCCAGACGGGCGCTCGTTAGGAAGACTCTGGGTTTGTTCACGTCTGGGTATCCTCCGCCCTCGTGCGGAATTTACGAGGATTCGACCAATGAGTGAATAAGAATCAGTGGCTGACGGACACGTGCTTCGGAGGAGAGCCGTGAGCTGTCTTCACTATCCTGAGTTGGCAGCAAGGGGTCGCATACGAGCAAGCTTTGTACATAGTTCACTAATTGGGCATTCCAGATTCGGGTGGGATTGGAGATGCCAAATTAAAAAAAAATAATAATAATAAAACAAAAATAAATAAAAAAAATAAAAAATGAATAAGCATGCGTTCATTTTTGACTGGGTGGAATCCAAAAAGAATGCAGCTACCATCACTCGCATTCCAAAATGAATCTGCTCTCCACTATGTAAAATTTACATCAACAAATGTAAATATTTGCTTCTTATGAAAAAAACATTCCCCATCTCCCATCCTGCAGAATTTAGAAGTATATTATGAGGTACGTGCCAATTAAAGGACAGTTTTCACGTCGACTAATAAAATCCTACCAAATCTCCAGTTGCGAGATTATATCTTTACCGATTGTCAATCTTCCGCTATACGCTTACACTTTTCATCCAGTTCGATAAGATGCTTTAACACATTCCACACTCAAGACCGGAATAAATTGTGATTCAATGGTACTGGGGTACGTTCAGTCAGCCAAAACATTCAAATGTTGCTGTGTGAATACTTTGCGGGGAACGCAGTGTCTACGTGGCCGAAAGTCGGACATGGTTTTAATATAACTCCGTGTCCGACAGTCAGATGGTTTCAATATAACTCCTTGTCTGACAGTCGATTACTGTTTTTAATTTCTTCAAATCTACTGAATCTTTTAGATGTTAAACGTCAATGTTTTGATAAGAGGGCTCAGTTCTTCAAGATGAGTACCCAGAATTTCAATCAATATTTCTGTTTAAGCTATGCTCAATAAAGTGAGTCGACATTGGCGTTGGACTTTATGCATTTATGACGAATTTAGTGACTGTCGGACAGAGATCCTGAAATATTCCATGTCCAAAAGTCATAAAAGTTCAAATTTTTTGAGTATTCCAGCAATTATTAGACATACAAACTTGGCCATGTTTGTTGAAAATGCCACACTTTACCGGCCACTACGCTGACGATGAGTTCTACAGTGATATTCAGATTTTATTCCATTGATTGTCGCAGATTTTGTACCATTTGTCATATTATATATTGTTCTTGTTTATTGCACAGTATTTTTTTCAGATTGAAGTCACAACACATGAAACCGCCGCTCTGTGGGAGCTGCCGGCAAAAAGTCCAGATATAGATAAGCAGATGAGCAAAGTAAAACCTCTGCATGTGCACAGTAGGCTATTATGAAATCAGCATTTCTGAATGTTCATAAATATTTATCCCCCCTTCTCCCTTTATGAATACAACCCTTATTATAAGGGTGTTATCGGTTCAATTAATGAATAAGCTTTATTGCAAGATAAACGACTAAGTAGTCTTGTGATGCCATGGGGATTAGCTGCTTCGGGGATACAAGATCACGGAGTGAGACCTGAATTCATGCGACATGCTGGAATACCAGTGACAAGACTTTTGGATGATGTGCACGATTAATTCTTAATTTGTTCAGTCGACTAAGTTTAGAATGTTTTTGTTTAGATAACCGGAATATGTTTTTGTTCAGACAACAGGAGTCGGTTGCATATAATCCCATTCCTGAAGCATCACCTAAATTGGCAAATGATCTTTAGCAGGCGAATTATACCCAGAATATGAAAAAAAACTAGCAATGACAATGAGAACTATTTCAATTGAAGGAACTGAGAATTTAAAATAAGCCTGTACAAGTGTTTATATAATCCTCATCCATATTCAGTCGTCGTTCACAAAAGATTACCCACGCCCATAATCTAAAAGCTCACGTCACACAAAGATGAACGCATCAGGCCTTGGGCAGGCATCGGAGAATGAATGCATCAGGAAATGAACGTATCAGAAAATGAAAGGAAGGGTGTTCATCATCGAACGCAGTGACCAGGTTCGCAGCCTCGAACGAATCCAAAATTGAACAGGCATCCGTTCAAAATATTTGTGAATTCATTCACTGTTCAGAATATTGACAAGCACCCTTAATATAAAGTGCTGGTAAAAACTATTAACAGCCCTAAGTTAGAGTTAGAGTATACATACACGTAAAATGCAGGGATTATGTCTACACAAGATAGGGAATGTAACACAAGTATGCAGTTACAAGACTGCTATGACTAATTGCGAAGTCCGGTCTTAAATAGTTCACTGCTACCTCACAATGAAAATGAGAGACAAGTGCAGGTAATAATTGAATGATGTGAGGACTGCAGTCCAGTCTTAGTTGACTGCTGAGCTGGACAGCTGGCGGTGAAGTCTTACAACGCCCATCCATCCAGAATTTAGGTGGCTATATTATCATTATTCTCTCACCACTGAAGAATTTACCGAATCCCCTCATTATCCTGCTGCATAACCCAAGTGCGCTTGAGCTTGAGGTCACAAACTGATGTTTGGACATTCTCCTTTGGTATTGTCTGGTAGGGAGCATGGCTCTATCGATTATGGCAAGTCGTCCAGGTCCTGAAGCAGCAAAACAGCCCCAGACCATCACACTACCGCCACCATGTTTGACTGTTGGTATGATGTTCTTTTTATGACATGCTGTGTTAGTTTTATACCAGATGTAACGGGACACACACCTTCAAAAAAGTTCAACTTCTGTCTCACCAATCCACAGAATATTTTCCCAAAAGTGTTGAGGATCACCAAAGTGTTTTTTGAAAAATGCGAGTTGAGCCTTTGTGTTCTTTTTGGTCAGCAGTGGTTTTCGCCTTGGAACTCTCCCATGGATGCCATTTTTGCCCAGTCTCTTTTCTTATTGTCGAATCATGGGCACTGACTTTAATTGAGCTATGTGATGTGATGGGCATTGGTAGTAGTACGCCAAGAGCAGTGGCCAGAAATAAAAGCAAAAACCAGCAGAGTGCTGAGAGACTAAAACAGATAGAAATCACAAGACTCGCGCTACCAACGGACCTGACGCCATCCGTGTTAGAAAACAGGCGAGCTCGAAAAAAACAAAAGAAAAGGGAAATAAACCAAAGATTCCCTTACTCACTAACACTAATCAGGGCTGGGTGTGGATAGTGAAATTGAACAAAAAAATGTGGTTAATCACAGTTAATTCATGATTTAACAGGGGGGCAGGCGCTTTTTCCGAAGGGCCAGGTAGGTTTGGATAGCTTTTTTCTCATGATAAATGAAATCATTATTTGAAAACTGCATTTTGTATTTACTTGAGATATCTTTGTGTAATATTTGAATGTGTTTAAATGCGACAAATATGCAAAAAAATAAGAAATCAGGAAGGGGGCAAATCAAATCCACAGCACTGTATTCATTTGCAGATTTGAAAAATGACAAGGATCATTTATAATATTGTGCTATGTAACTATGCTAGTCAATGAAATGTGGCTCGGATTGCAAGCCTTACTGTGGCGCGAAATGGACAATAGCAGCCAAAACCGAAACCTGCCTGTACTGGGCTGCGCTATACAAATTAATCCCTTTGTGATGTTTGATAGAGTCTCAGAATTGAGATAGGACATTCAAGCACATAATTTCTTATGAAGACAACTTTGCTATTACATAACGGCCACAAGGATTATTTGGCAGGCATTGATTGCATGGCAGGCTCATGCATACACCAGAGTAACAAATAGTTTGTGGAAACTTTGCATCTGCGTAAGACTCCGGCCCCTTTTTGGGGAAAGCAAAGCCTCAAAGTAAATAACTTAACTTTGACCCCTATCATATTTATTTCTTGGCAATTCCACCAATCCAGTAAAAAAAATAAACAAACAAACAAACAAAAAAAAAACATTATTTAAGAGAAAAAAACAAAAAAAACAAAAACCGAAACACTATTTGTCTTCACGTATGTTCTCTCCAAGCTTACGCTCAGTGAAATGACGCCATTCAGTCACCAGATATATTATACTGTGACAAATACAACTACTTTTCTTAATTTCCTGATAATGTGGCCATCAGTTGTAAAGTTACATTTGTGTGTGTGTATCCTTTTACCTGTATCGTTATCTAATAAATATCCTTCATTTTATAGCTTTGGTTGCTTGCTACCTTGCTTTCATTATTGCAGCTGTGTTGCAACATGTGCACAGAGAGTATTTTCTCAGTATTTTCATTTCTCATTGAAATAGTTCTTATATTTTATTTTTTTTTTTGCGTGAACAGAAAATACACTCTGACAGATGAGAGGAAGGACCCCCTGACCTTGCGCGGTGCAATGGGAGAGGTCATATGCTTTCTACAATGTGGCAACAGTTTAGTGGCCTTCTGTATTGAGTTATGTTTGTAACAGTTATTATGGATTTAATGCTTGAGTACCATTGCACTTTCCAAAGACCATCATCAGGAGGGGAAGGTTGGTTTTGGCTGGGAATGGCTCAAGGTATTTCTTTCCCAAGCAAAAAAAAAAAATCACTTGTTTCACATAAATATTACAGGCGACAGCTGGGGGGGGGAAAAATTCCTCATCTCTTGAAACTCTACCTTCCTGCTCAACCTTTCTTTAAAGCAAACCAATGCTTTGCATAAATTTTTTTCTTAGTGAGCAAGTTAAAGGGTTCAGGGAAAATGACGGCAGAGAAATGGCCAACTGATGGCATTCACAGGCATGAAATCTGGAGCAGTTCGCTAGAGAATAGAGGGATGTATTTTAAGTTCAAGTTGTAAAAGAATCATTTTGATTTTTTTTCTGAGCAGAGCACAGGCAGGATGGATTCCAAGATCCCAATTTTCTCCTAGTAAAATCCTAACAAAGCAGAGACATGATAGACTATAAGGAAACATAGGAGAGGTACAAATATGGAGAGGAGCCCATTTTGCAGCATATTTTCCCATTACTGAGTATTTTTTAATGCCACTTTCTCATGAGGTAGAAGGTTATAACCAAGTTAACACATAATGAGGCCATTTTTAGGGCCGTCAAAAACTATGATAAAAACTATTCCTGCATATTCTCATCTTATGAAGTTAGATGAGTGGAAAAGCAAGGAAAATCATAGGAAAAACATTGTTACCTCAAAAAAGATGCAAGAATCCTGCACTACGGATGCTATACAAAAAGACAGGCTTTTTGGGGGTTGAACAGCTTTCTAAGATTACCGCAAACTTCAAGGTATTAATCTAAAGGTTTTATACTCATTTAACACTGGAGGCCTGGATGAATTCAAAAATGGCCATGCTTTCCTTAAATTTATATGAGTTAAAACAGTGTTATGGATGTGCTACCATTGCATTGTGCCACTTTTTTTTCTTCATGACGGTATTCAATCAATACTGTAATTGTACATTATAATGACATGCAATTTGAGTAATACAATGGCCCCATGAATTTTACAATCAGTATACAACCAAAGAATAAATGTAAACCATTAATTTTAACTTTAACTTTATTTTTATAATTACGCTCAGGCTGACATTGTTATGGAATTGCCCATATACTGTGTGTATTTACTGTCAAGAGTACTGGAATGAGAATTTTAGGCTTAAATAGTCATGCATTTCAAAATGTATAGGACCACTGGAACAAGAACAATCAAAAAAGCATGTCCACGCACGTGCGTGCATATGATGGAGTGTACTATACCTCCCTCACAACCCTCCAACTCATGTCAAGCCATGCCCCCCGCCTCCAATTTCATCATCCAGCTCTGACATCATCCTTCAGAAAACTCCAAACATACTGCCAATGAGGTCCAATCTAGTTTCTGTAAAGACACGTGCCATGGGACTGTCACCGACCGTCAAGCGCAATCTGAAGCAGCAATGTCAGTGCCATTAATTGGTGTATTGTGTATTGTAGCCAGCCATTCTTTCTGCTTAACAACAACATCCCCTTTTCTTTTCCTCATAGCAACACCCTCAAGTCACCATGGCATCACTTAAGATTTTGTGTGATATAATTTAAAGCATTCAGCAATGAGTCTGACACTCACAAACGCGCCAAAGTTTTAAGACTGTATTTATCCACTGTTCTGAGCTAGTATTTTTTGTTGATGGGTCCCATTAACCCTATAATGCCCAGACACAGACATCATTATAGGAAAAATATGACCCAGTAATATTTTTGAAGTATTGAAGGGTAGTATTCAGATCCACTGTTCATCATTAAGTTTTGTGACAGCAAAATATACATTGCTGAACAGAACAACATCTAATTCCAGAAGTATCATATCTGATACAGTCAAAAATTAGCAACCCTCCAGAACTCAACACTCGAAATTTCAAATTATTTATATGCTCTCTACTATCTATAGTTATCCCTTAACATGTATAAGAATACGTTTTTGTGTAATATTTACCTTGGAATGCCGAATTTCACTGCCAAAGTGCAAGGAAATTCATGAATTCCCATTCACATGGGAGCTACTACCTTGAAGTGAGTGACTAGGGGAGAAATACTCCTGTAATCTCACTTCTTCCTTCCAGGTGGCAGCACTGTGTATCAGATATGATACAGTGAGCAGTAGTGGTTGTGTTGCATCTTAACAGGTGGACATGGTCCTTCAAATTTGGTGCATCATATATGATACAGGGGGCATTATAGAGTTAAAATGTGCCGAAATTCTGGGGTTTTAAGCTGCACTTTACTAAAGGTCCTGAAGCTGAACATTTTTGTGAACCAGAGCTCCAAGTCGCAAATTCGAGATGACAGCTTTCAAAGACTGAGTCGATCACAGCTGTGAATGCTTCTTTTTTGCCGCCTCTGTCTCTATGCTGTAGAGCTGCAGAAAGTGTGAAAACAATTAATCGCCTCTTAAAAGAAAAAAAAAAAAACACCTGTTGAACTGAAGGTTAACCAACACACTTCTCTTGTTTTGGCAGTGGATGAGTCAATGGTTTTTATTTTAGCAGGAGGCTGGTTGTAAAGGCTGCTGTGGGGGCTTGACGAAAGAGCACTGCTGTGGGGGCTTGACGAACGAGCAATTGGGGTAACATATAGTGTAACACAAGGAAATCACTGCTCCAATGCTGTCAATTTGAAAGGCGGCAGTTTCGCCCCTGAGCAAGGCATTTAATCTGAATCTCTTCAATCCACATCCAGCTGCAAAATGGACTGTATATTATGGAGGCTGTGCAAAATGCCCTGGATGAGAATATCTGCTAAATGTCTTGCGTATGTGTAATCAAGAAGAGAAAACAGTGGTTTGTATAAAGAGAAAATACGTCCTCTGAAAGCCTAAGCAACCACTGGGTTATGACGATGGGGAAGAGCCAACAGCACTTCACTTACTGAGTCTCCTTAGTACCAGTGAACCCACTGAGCAGCTTTAACCCAAACAGCAAATCTATCAGGTACTGCCACTGCTTACAAACCGTGTGCCAGGCCTGACCTGCAATACGTTAAATCTGAGCATCTGTTATCCATCTCTCCCATTCTTCAGAATTTCCAACAACATGCGCAAGCTTTCTGGATCAGATACCTTCAGTACAGCTGTGCCAAGGGCCCTGTATCTTTTACTTTTAGTTGGAAGGTTATGTGATAGATTGTGTTTTTTGGTTTGTTTGATACTTGGAACAACTTGTTTTTGCAAGTAAGTTGATCATTATGTTTGTGCTCACTGGAGTGTGCACTAACCTTTAAGTGTTGAATTGAATTTTATACCATTGGAAATCATATATCCAAGGACAAATTCTGGAAGGTCAAAGTCAAAGATCATGAAAGTCATTCTGGACCTATGTCTATCTTCAGAAAAATAATGACCAATGAATTCTATGACCAATGCTAAAATGTTCAGTCTCATCTTGTGTTTTTGATCTTTTGCTGGAAATTCAATTAGTCATTGCTCGGTTAGTTTGCAGGATTATGCAAAAGATAATGGACAGATTTGTATGATATTTTTACCAGAGGTGAATTTTGGTCTGGCTTTGAGTTCAAGGATTCGTTACCACTACGAGACAGCTCAAGGAAATTTTGAATTACAGTAGTGTGCAGTGATGGTTTAATGAAATGAAGATATCAAGCAATATTCAAGTATTTATTTAATGTAATATTGGATTATATAGATGAAAATAGGTAAGCAGATAACAATGCATAATAAAAAAAAAAAATAATAATGTGCTTTGAAAGAAAAAGTCAATATCTGGTGTGGCCACCCTTTGCTCTGATTACAGCATTTAATATGTTATGATCAGCTGTAGTTTGAAGACATATGAAGACCACAGTGGAAAAATGATCAGTCACTCATTTTCATGTTGCGGAGAAATGATGAATTAAAAAATCTAAAAAGATCTTTGAAACAAAGCACTGAGAAAATATTCAAAAAACATAAAATTTCTAAAATTATTTATATATATATATATATATATATTATATATATATATATAATGGCTAAAATATACAAAAATGCTAAATTAGGACTTTGATTGTTTTTCCTTTGTGGTCTTCATATAAAAGATTAAAATGTATTTGAAAGACATACCGTATGTCCAGGAAGAAGTGAATGGCTTTCAGAGATCACAATTCCTTGTTGAGGAAAAATTCTGGAACTGATAGGTTTCTCTGGTGGCTGAAGAGCTCAAAGTCTGTGCATGAATGAAAGCAGAAGTACCCTGGGTGAAATATTCCTAAGGTAAAAGGACTGCTAAAAATTGGAAATAAATGATGAAACAGAGGATCTGTACATTTATGCAAATAATGAGGGCCCTGTCAATTTTATTTGAGTTTTAAACCATTTCTCAGATAGCCGAAATAATACTCTCAAATAATTTATGATGTACAATTTTTTGCACCCTGCAATGATTTTGCAATATACTAATATAAATAAGGTGTTAAACCACTTGTGCTCAATAGTATTGTCTGTACATTGCATAACCAGATTACAGTTTAAAATACGATTGATACAGTTTTGTGAAAATTATTTACCCTCTTCCCTATTTCTTTTAATTGTACCTTATTGTCATCTCAAAATGTGTCAGATCATCCAACTAAATTTAATATGAGACAAAACCAAAGCGAGTGAACGGAAAATACAGCTTTTAAATAACCATTTCATTTATTGAAGGTATCATCCATGTGAAAGAAATAATTGTCCCCTGAATCTAATAACTGGTTTTGTCACCCTTCGAGTCAACTACTGCAACCAAACATTTGTGATAACTGGCACTATGTCTTTTATATTGCTGTGGTGAATTTTTTGCTTGTGTGCTTCAGAGCATTAGCTTGCTGCATAACCCAATTTGGGCTTGAACTTAAGGTCACAAACTGATGCTCAGACATTTTCTTTCAGGATCTTCTTGGGAGAGCTGAATTCATGGTTCTTTCAATTGTGGCAAGTTGCCCAGGTCTTTGAGAAGGTTCACCTTGGCTCCAAATTTTCTCCATTTGTTGATAGTGGCTCACATTGTGGTTCATTTTTGTCCCAGAGCTTTAGAAATGGCTCCGCAACCCCTTCCAGACTGATGTCAACAAATGTGTTTCTCATCTGTTCTTGAATATGTTTAGATCCCGGCATGTGCTGCTTTTTGGCAGACAGATTCTATTGAAGTGACTTTTTCACCTAGGGCCAGGTGGGGCTGAAGAGCATTTTCCTTCAATAAATGGAATCATCATTTTAAAACTGCATTTTGAATTTACCTGGGATAAATTTGTGCGTTTGATGTTCTGAAACATTTAAGTGTGACAAATATGCAAAAATAGAAGAAATTGGGAATGGGGGCGAATACTTTTTCTCAGCACTGTAGGACATACATTAGAATTCAGTTTACTGTGCAAACCAGTGATTTGTGTATGGACAAATATTTTCATAATATATTTTATTTCCATGTAGTGTAATATGCGGTCCAACTAAGAATTAAAACTGGCACATACAACACAATTATATATTGGAAATAATAGGATATTTAAAGACAAACATAAGAAAAACCGACATCTGCAACGAATGCGTTTTAATACTATAGCTCTGTCACAGCAAAGCAAAAGAATGCTTTATTTATCAGCTTTTCAGCAAGCAAAGCCTTTCACTTGTGCAAGAACTGGCCAGTGAAAGAAATGCAAAGTGAGACAGAGAGAAAAGAAATTGCTGGAAAGAGAGGTAGCGATGGACTCCTTTCTTTGCCTTGAGTGCTTTGACTAATGTAGCTTTAATCATCCACGTTCCAGCACTGTTGTAAAGACAAAGGCTCTTCATCACCAATATCTCCCATTCCTATCTTCCGCAAGAAAGGATGCCCTCTAACTGGGAGAGAAAATGAAGTCTCTGGTTGCTAAGTGACAAACACCACTTGTGTTACACAAGGCAAGCATTTAGTGGAACAGAAGGCAAGATGAGTCACAAAGTGCAGAATGTGCGTGTGTGCATGTGCATATTGGACTGCCAGCACACGTCTGTCCATGTGTGTCTTCACGTGTGTGCGTACGTGCGTGTGTTCATTTCTTTCCCACATAGTGAGGACTGTGGCATATGGGGTGGGGTGCATTTTAGGGAAGTGGTCACACTTCAGCCAGTTCTCACAACTACAAAGTCAAATTGTGATTTATTGGTAGAGTTTAATGTTAAGACTTGAATTTGTGATTGGCTCAGGTTAAGGTGAGTGATTGGGTTAGGAATGTCTAGGTTGTGGTTTAGGGCAAGGCTGTAGAGACGCACAAAGAATGAATGAAAGTCAATGGAATGTCGTCACAAGGATAAAAGTACAAGGATGTGTGTGCCTGTATGTGGTCATGGTAAATGCACTGCCAGAATGCCCTATACCAGACCTTCTATCTTTCAGACCTATGTTTTGAGTATATTTTTACTCTTTTGTCCAGAAAGACCAATTTAAGGCAAGCATATGGCAAGTATCTACACACTCCTTTGTCCGGAATGAACTTTGCAAAATGTACCCCTCCTTAATGGAAATACACAACCATATATGATCACTGTTACTTTACTGCTGGTTATTAACTGATATTTGAAAAACACTGAGTTATGTGTTGTCGTGGAAAATCTCTGTTTCATATCAATTGAATTCAGGATCTCTGGGCTCTGTCTGGTGTTATTGAATAGTTGTGACCAAACTGGTTTCTAGTGATCTACCTTTCTGTAAATTTTCATATTAATCCAAGTAAAGCACACCTCATTTACCTGCCAGAGAGCTGGAGTGATCTGCTAAATAGGAAGTTGACTCACGAAGACCAAATCACATCAGAATTGCAGAGTTACAGGAATATGGTTTATTTCCTCTGCAGTCAAAATGTACAAAGGTCTCTTTAATAACAATGTTCTGGCTCTGTTTTATGTCTGGCCCTTACCAACGTGAATTTCACAATGCAAGCTTGTTTCCGGGCTTTTTGTGTGGAAAAAATTCTTAAAGAATGATGTTTCCAGAAATTCATATTTATTTAATGGCCTGAGGTTGTAGCCTTGTTTCAGACCCTTTAACACAGATTGTTGATTTGGAAAACTTGGGTCTCTCAGAGTTCCTTGGACAGTGATATTTAATCCCTATTCACAACTATGATTTGCAATGCTTTGTACAATAACTAACTGATAGCTACTTATTTTATGTCATGAATGCCAGAGCATAGCTATGGCAGATTGCAAAGAAAACATTTGTACAATTTAGTACTAAATAATTTTTTAATGATCTTATTTCATTTTGTGTAGTATCATGCTAGCCATTTGTTTTCTGCTGGGCACAGATTAGGAGTCACTACCCATAAATTTTTCCAGGACATCCATAAGTTGCTCGTTTTAAGAACAATCCTCCAGCAATTTCATACGGGGTGCCGATTGTGAAATGGTGCACTCTGAAAATAGCAGCAAGATTTTGCCACATTTAGCTAAAAAATAAGTTTAAAAAAGCAGATGTGCATTTTCTGAGGCACCTTTCACTTGATTTAATGCAATATTGGTGAACTTTGTCATATTTAATTTTCTCCTAAAAATATTTTTAAATTTAATGTTAACTTTAAATCTAAATTGTAAATGCTAAATCTAAATAGTAATGTTAAGTCTAAATTATAAATGCTAAATCTAAATAATAAATGTTAAATGTAAATTTTAAATAATAAATCTAAATGTTTAATGCTACGTCAAAATTTTTTTTATTTTTTTTATTTTTTTTTTTATTTCGGCATGATTGAAAATCATTTCATGACAATTTTAACACACAGCATGTATCATTACCGAAAGGGTCGCGGGGGAAGCGAAATCGCTTATCAGAGTCCCGCCCCCAGCTATTTTAAATGGTAAATCTAAATAGTAAATGTTAAATATAAATATTAAATACTAAATCAAATGTTTCTTGCTAAATCTTAATAGTAAATGCTAAATGTAAATGTTAAAGACAAATGTTAAATGCTAAATCTAAATAAATGTCAAATGTAAATGTTACATTTACTTAAAATATACTTGAAAAGTATATTTCAAGCCTTCATTTACGCTAGACCTAGTGAGGTGAACCTTGATGTGCAAAAGAAGATCTTGCAGTCGTTAATGATTGGAGTTAAATCTGTCAAATTATTGCTAAAATGAAAACCCGCAGAACTGTATGTCATCAGGGATCTCCACTATTCACCTTTCACAGGATGCATACTGTGCAATCTAACAACAGAGGCTGCATATCTCAAGACTTCCCATAAGCGCAGATCAGCTTGCACTGGACCCTCTTACTCCATTTTACAAGAAATGGAATGAACAGAAATCCATACTCAAGGTAACTGGAGCGTTTTGATTCCACAAACTCAGCTGTGCCTAAATACCCTAGGTCACTAAACTGCTGAATTTACGTTTTTAAGGAAGAAGAATAAAGCACCATTATGTTTCGGTATCTCCCAAATGTTGTGTGTAACAGAATAGAGTCAAACGCAAAATCCCTAAACACGCTGAAGACAGGTAAGTGGTCAGGTGTAGGCAGACAGAAACTTGAAGGATGAGGCAGGCCCAAGATCAGTTACTAGGGTAACAAGCTATAAGAACGACCACACACAGCAAAGACACACACCTTAAAACAGGAACAAAACAGATTCCAAGAAGAAGCCACACATGGCAGTGTAATCAAAATAACATCATTTTTGTCACTTTCTTGCTCGCTGTTTCTCCCACTAGTTTTAATTTCTCCCAGTCGTACCCCACCAGCGCTTGATTATTTTTTTTTACCTGCGACCCTGAATTAGTATCTTTTTTGTTTGCGTTTTTTTGCACAAGTTGTAATGTAATGTCAAGGTCAAATGCAGCCCCAGGAATTCACTCTGATGATTTTTAAACATCTGAATGTGAATTAAACAATTTTGAAGAATATACAGTACAGGCCAAAAGTAAAATGTTTTTTTTGACATTTTTGTAGATCACTGAATTCAGGTTTCCATATTTTCAGTAATTGTTTCCATGCACACTTTGTAAACCCTTTCATCTACAGCGTACAGTTAGCCAGCTTGGCCTCTAGGCCAATCGAGTTTATGCTGTGGTTGGATGCCTTCATGGTGGTCTGTCCTACATCCGTAAACTTTTTGCCTTGTCAGCGCTCCAGCACTTTCAGTTGTTCACAGATCCTTTTCATACTTCATATGCGTGTATATTGGATGAAAATTTAGGCAATATTTGATTTTGGATATGTTTGGCCGAGTTGGTGCAGTGGCTTTGCCATTATTTTTTTTTTTTTTTCCTGCTACTACGCAAATATGCCCTTATAATTGCAATTCACCAAGGTGATCTGATTTCTAATTGGAATGGTAGATGACACTCTGATTAGTTTATTTCATGTTACGCCCAAAACACCCCTATGATTAATTACGAGATTAATTCCATCCCCTTTGAACCATGTGCCATACTTTGAGCCCAGATTACTCGCCATTAAACCAGCAAAAAATGGATTTGGACATTCCCTAAATGCACTTGCACCACGTGCTTCAGACTCTGCGCTTAGATCATTAAAATAGGGCCCATTATCTTATTTTAGGAAATGAGAGGTGCTCCTCTGATTGGGACTGGCAACTATATAAAAAATAAAAAGATTGAAAATATTTTTGCTTTTTTTTTCTCAAGGGCAGTCTTGCCAATATCACAGTTCTCACCTCCAGGGAGACACATATTTACTAGTGGTATACTTCCTGACATTACAAAGATATTGTTGAGCAAAGTCTGTCTCTGAAGCCATTGTCTCTGAATAATTTTAAGTTTATTTTCCTAAATATGTTTTTCTTGAAAGATGTGGTAATAAAGACACCCGTCAGTTTGCTATAGATCAAATATATTTCCTCAACCTCATCAATTGTAAGACATTAATCTGTGAGCAATGATTGGTATATTATCTTCCCTGCTAAGCTAGTAAACGAGGATTGTGATGGATGACCATGTGATATATTCCTTTCATGGCATGGCAGTCTAATTCATATTCACCGCATGACTCATCTTAAGAGCACAGATAACTAGCATTAGCTTTTGAATGCATAACAAGCAGTGAAGAACAATTTCTTCTTGTAAGATAAATTGAGGGCAATCAAAAAAGCCTTATCAGTACCCCTGCACTGCTTTACTGAAATAACAGGATCCATTAACACAAAAAATTTTAAATTTGGGGTCGGCACAAGTGTACATAACTTCACCAAAGAACAGAACAGGGTAGTTTGTCTTAATGGCAATGAACTCAATATTCAGCGAGTCCAAAAGCATTATGATGATGCAAAGTTGTAAACAACCAGGCTGGCATTTAAGGGTATGTGACCCCTGTAAAGAGGTGTGCAATATTGGCAAGATGGGTGCACTTTTCCTTCCAATGAAACAATTGCCTCGTGGTCTGTAACCACTCCTAATGGCGTTCTAATTCAGGGACTGAAAATGCCAGACAACACCCCCAACCTCCACAATCCAACATTAGACCAGAAGAGACCAACCAGTGGCCACATAACCCTCCAATGAGTCCTCCTTCAGCAGTTTCCTGCTTACGGCCTCAACCATAATTTACAGCAGCAGTTGCGGCAGAGCTCGCATTAGCCAAACCTGTCAATATCTGTACAAAGGCAAAAGCTTGTCTCCGTGTCCCTCACTGTTGCCACTTAATTCATCTCCACAGTAAGCGACAACAGCTTAGTTGCTCTCCTTACCCATCCTTAATTGGTTGATTTTGTGTTGGCAACTGACACAGAAATTCCCTTGTGGCAGCTCATTAGAGGGTCAGCCCATTTCTGATTCTTCACAGAGTGCATACAAATAAGTAAGAGATGAGATTTCACACCATGCAGTGATAGTATAATATATTCCTCATGCAACAACATGATGATTTCCTGAACAGAGGCTCAATATTGGAGATCCATCTTGACTAGGGCTGCCCTGACCTGTTCCTGAAGGGTGATTATTTTTGTCAGCAGGGTTTTCTTTTTAAGTCTTTTCTAGAGAACCTTATTCTGTTAATTATTGGCGATAATTTATCTTCAATTTTTTAACAAGATGCGCTTTGCCAAAGTTGGACCAACAAGATAGTACTGTCAGCGTCAACATTTAGGAACAGGGTTAGATAACTCTGATTAGAACAATGCAGGCAAGGCTGGGCTTGTATAAAGGATGGAAAGTATTCTGCCCCATGAAACAAATCTGCAGCTTTCACTTTTGACTTTAGACCACCATACCTCTCTCTAACTGCTGTTTTTTTGCTGCCCCACCAAAGCCTAAAGCATCACTTGTTACATAACTGTGCCTTTTAGAGCGGGTAATTAGGTAATCAGCCATCAAATGTTTAGATGCACTTCCTGTGGGCTGGTTTTAAAACTGTAAGTTCAAAGTCATTTCAAGCATGACGTCTCCTCAATGGACAGGTCACATAACAAAGACATGTCATCTATTGAATGGAAGCTTATAGGGAACTAATAACCGTCCTGCAGAAGACTACGCTAAGAGGGTGTGATAGGAAAGAAGAAAATCGCAACAATATTCCTGTTGTCCATAATTGAGGGAACCATGAATCTGTTTTATACCAGAAAATCCTTGAGGAGAGTGTCTGGTCATCAGTTTGTGACATAAAGCTCATGCCCAGTTGGGTGTTACAGCTGGCCACTGATCTGAAGCACTCAAGAAAATTCACCTCTGAAAGGCTTGAAGACACAAAATGAAAGTTTTGGAGCGGTCTCTCTTCTACATTTTTTTGGCTGTTGGCGAACCAGCTTACCATCTGCATAGCCTTCAGTAAAAGCGATAAAATAGTACTTTGAATCCTCAAATTTCAATAGCAAACCCCATGATACAAAAAGCATGATGCCTGATTAACTAAAATATATAAATGCAATGGAAAACAAAGGTAGATTGACAACAATGGAATCAAATCTTGACTTGCAGTCAAGTGGATTCACTTTGTTTGATTTCTTGAAGTTCTGAGCATGTGCAGTAATTGTGACACAGCTGGTTTATGTTTCGGGGATGGGGTTGGGGGGGGGGCAGGAATTTGCACATGGGAGATGTAGGTTTTAAATAACTCCTTACTTCAATTAATGAAATGATGATATAAAAGCTGCATTTTGTGTTTATTCATGTCGTCTGTGAGCCCTATTTCGATGACCAAAACAAAGTCGTTAGCAGCTGCTAACTAGGTTTGTCTAACTCAGGGGCGTCTCTAGGACTAAAGATTGGTGGGGCCCAGAGCTCCCCTTTAAAACAGTTACTAACCCTGACTTGTGCGCAATCATTCGCATAATTGACAAACAATCCTTCCTGGATTTTCCTGTCTTTTTTATTTATTTATTTATTTATTTTTGCGGTAACTTTTTCAAAAAGTGGCAATGACAGTTGCAATGTCTTGGCGATTTATTTTTTTGTCCAAGAAATTTGCGTGGATTGGTTGAATTTGCTTTAATAGTTGCAATCGCGACATGCAACTTCCTTGAGGGACTGAGCAATAGATTCACTCCGAGAACATGCCGGTACGGAGCGGTACGGTGCGGTACATTTTGGTACGGCGACAATCATTAATTTGGACGCGTAATTTCATGCATTTAAATCAGCATTATTCAGAATTACACACAGACCTTTCAAATGGTCTTTTATTTTATTTAAACAAAACGATCATGAAGCGCCAGTTAAATCACTTGAGGTGTGGAAAAGGTAGCGCAGATGTTTGAGAGCAGTTTGTCTTTCTTAAAGCGTTGAACAGTTTTTCAGTGGCCTAAATAATTTTTCTGATCTGAATTTATCCCATTATTTAGTCATCAATAGAGCTCATGGAGAGAGAACCCGTAACTTCGATTGCCAGAGGATTATTGTCAAAATTGGAAAACGTGTTAATAACGGAAAATAACTGAGTACAAGCCAGGAACAATCATTGACACAAAGGCATGGTCTGGGCCCCACCAATTATCACTTCCAGAGACGCTACTGGTCTAACTCCATTCGAGTAATTTCTTGACAGAAGGCAATAGCATAACTGTGCTGTTGTTATCAAAAGGGTTGCATGAATTAATTACATACAAGTTTGGTGGTGGTTTGGTTCCATTAAGGCCTATCAGATCAGCTGTTGTCATTTCCTTTAAAACCAGTGTGGTAATGCCTAAGTGAACTGGCAGGTTTGTCAGGTGCGGAACAGGGGTATAACTAATGTGACTGCTGGCCCTCTGAGAACCGTGATGCAATGGATTGATGCCAGGAAGCCTTTGGGAGAGTAGAGCCCTTCACTTATATGTTATGTGTATGGACCATTCACTGATCATTGCTATAGACTTACAATAGATTTTGATACCAAGTACTCCAATATAATGTCCACAATAATGAACCCCCAATGCATTTAGAGTCGGAAAAGATTTTTTCCGCTATTTGTTACGATTCTGGTCACAAGTGACTGAGAATGGCCCATCAGTCAACCACTTAGTTGCCAAAACATTGCACAATTGCCTTTAAAACAGGTGAATGGAATCATCCATTTAGGTTCAGCAATAGCAGTGCTTTTATATTGCTCAGCTCATGGTAAATGTGCTTGGTTTTCTCTTTTCTCCCTTTTGAACCATTGTATTCAAGTACATCCCAAGCATACCATCATTAGCGAATGTAATCTTGCAAAGACATGCATAAATGAACAGTCTCAATATACCAGGGAGCTATTTTAAACATTGTAGATGAATTTCCGAGTGTGGCCTAAATCTGATGAATTGCACACCGTTGTCCTACGGCAGGACATAGGTCATGACTTGAATAACGCAAGAGTGGTGTCAGGACTCGTCGTCAGCAGGTCTGCGCTTCACGGCAAAGACCATCTGAATAAACCCGCTCCACGTCATCAAGTGCTGCAAATCCAGTGGCAATTCCATTCTCCTTGATGTGAACACCATTATTGACAACTAAATTTCTACAGCACGACAATTTCAGAATCCCAGACTCCCTAAACTGACAGTAACGCCACCATCTTGTGCTCTACTTGAATTTTAAGTGCTGTTTCCCCCCCCCCCCCCCTTTTTTTGGGGGGGGGGATAGGCAGGGAGTTTCACCATAATTGAGTATCTGGAGTGGAACATCCAGTGAATACCATATGATTGAAATAAAGGTTAAATTACTGCCAAAACTTAGTGAAGTCCAGCTGTACTCCGTTGCCTCTGCCAAATTCAGGACCTATTTTAAACTGATGGATATGTGGTATTCCATTTCATTTGACCTTAAAAGAGTGAAAAAAGGATTTTCTTTACTGGCAAATCTTCCGTAGCACAATGCTTAGCAGTTAGGACATCATTATCTCATCTACCCTCACGTACATGAGCCAGTACGGTGTATGTGGGCTATGCTTTTTAAATAAACCCAAAGTATGCATTTTTATATTTGTTAGAGCTCGATTTTGCGCAATGTTCTGGTTAACACTCTTCAGCTGGATTATGAAAAAAAACCAAGCATTAGAGGATTTCAAGAGGGGAATAAACACAAGAATTGAAAATAAAATTGGGAACCAACCCTACTTAGTAAAATTAATTGTGATATCGCTAAGCACCAAAGCCATTTAAATTGACCATGTAATATCAGGTTAAGCACTGTATGTAGTTTGCCATCTCCTTGATAAATACCATCCTACTCAAGAAATTTGGATTTACCAGAGTATTTATCAGAGGCAAGGAGGATTTTTTTTTTTTTTTTGTAAATTTGTTCATCACAGTTTTCTTGACACTCTCTCAGAAAATTCATTCTTGTGCTTCGGTTACAAAAATAAGTCTTCAGCCTGCTTACGGAATGACTCAGTATGGCATGAAGTGAACTATTCAAGGGATCTGACATTTCCTAGACTCCCCAATTTTCCAGTCACAAATTTGACACCCAAACAATTGATTGAATATCCCATGGAACACAACACAAAATGCAGGGTACAATTATATTTGGCCTAGAGGGTGATGGCTGAGTTTTTTCTGGTCTGGTCCATATAGTATATGCAAGTCTTATTTTATTTGCAAAATTCTTTACTCACTTTATAGCAGAATATAAAATACTGTGAATGAAGTGCATTACAGAGTGTAAAATCTTTAACTATTATTGCTGGCTGTATTTAATTCCATTCTCTTGCTACTGATTTACCAATCTACCCACGAGTCAATAAAACCCTTATTCAATGGTGAATATGAAAACTTTATTGAAGTTTTTGATTTGTAATTTATTTTTGTTTTATGGCATGCTAGTTTACCAACCTACTGGAAGCGGCCATGCATGCCCGCATGTTGCTAAGTAACCTGCTGAGAATCTGTAATACTCCAAACAGTGTATATGGAGGGAGTGAATGAGTGGGCTATTCTGAACCCGGCTAAAGTGTATATATTATCAGGATGGATGTCGTCAAGTTCAATGTTATTGTTTCTGTTTACTTGGTAACTGCTGGAATTGTAGAATGTCCTTTCCTTTCCCTCTTACATCCCAGTTCCAAATGTATCCCGCTTGCCTTAATAAATGAAGGTAAAAATCCCAAAATATATACATGTATTGAGCCAGATTATTTTTTTAAGAAACACGTATATTTTTTCTTAAAATGTGCAAATCCCTCCAGTGCCTATACAGTTACCATGGATATAAAACATCACAAAATATATACATTTTTCCAAAGGATTTGAGACATTTAGTAACAGGCTTTTGAGGTTACATTAACCCATTTATGACAATTCCCTCCATTTTATTTATTCAAGTTGCTAGCAATAAAACAGGTGGAATCATGCTCACACATTACACTTTTTGACTTTTTTTTTTTGTATTCCAATCCAACATTAGCTATAAATGGCTTGACATTTACCAATTGATTCCAGAAGAATTAGTCACCAATTTCTCAATGAAGGAAACCAAACCAAGCAAATCTCTGTTTCAATTTCAATCCCCACATCTGTGACCAAATCAACACAGGAGGGAAAAGGCCTATGAGCCAAATTAGAGATTTTGTCATTCAGCTCTGATAAACAGCGGAAGGAACGCTAGCATTTTTCCAGCAGGGCACAACAGTTTGTTATGAGCTTTGCGTCCTAGCAACCGCCGCTTCCCAAAAAGTTTTGTAACCCGACACATTGGTACTGGTGTAAAGCACAGGCTCAGAGATGATCCTTTTTGGTTGCTACTATTCTGGGGGAAATCACTTTGTCCACTACATGCCAGCAGACGCTGGCGCAGGCCTTGCGTCTAGAGCCACTGATAGTAAGATGAGGCAGTGGCTTCACTTCAACCATTACTCTTCTCAAACACAAGTCTCAATAACCAAGACCTGATAATTAATACAGTGGCTTTTTTTTCCATGTGCTTCTCATAGCAGTCATTGGTGGCACAGTGGTTAGCATTACTGCCTCACAGCAAGAAGGTTGTGGGTTCGGATCTGGCCGGGGGCCTTTCTGTGTGTAGTTTGCATGTTCGCGCGGGTTTACTCTGGGTACTCTGGTTTCCTCCCACAGTCCAAAGACATGCATGTTAAGCTAATTGGAGACACTAAATTGACACTCATAGTTATTGATATATTCTCAGTATTGCCATTAGCAGTTGAAATCATATTACATGCAGCAATTGCAGCTGTGAATTTGTTTTAGGACACACAGCCATTTTATTTGTATACATATATATATATATCCATCCATCCATTTTCTATACCCGCTTATTCCTCACTAGGGTCACAGGGCGGCTGGAGCCTATCCCAGCTGACGACGGGCAAAGGCGGGGACCCACCCTGAACAGCTTGCCAATCCATCGCAGTGCGCACACACCATTCACACACCATTTATTTATATATATATATATATATATATATATATATATATATATATATACATACATGCACACACAGACACTGTAAGGTATTAGTCAATGATTTGTAAGTCAGAGGTGGTCTATTTGTAACAATTTGATGCAGTAAAGTCAAATGGTCTGATTTTCCCCATCATATGCAGTACACACGATCGTTAATCTACAGTACATTATTATTTATCTACATTGTATTTAAAGAGGTTAGGCCCACATCAGCACCAATGCTGCCGCCTGATTTCAGGCCTCTAGTGTATTAGCAAGGCACATACTGTGATGGGTGCTGAAAGTGGACGCCAAAAGCAGCGGCCAGAAATAAAAGGCAACACTCACAGCGTGCTGAGAGACTAAAAGCAGATAAAAATAATGAGACTCGCGCTACCAACGGACCTGCCACCGTCCCTGGTAGAAAACAGGCGAGCTTGAGGAAAACAAAAGTAAAGGGAAATAAACCAAAGATTCAAAGAAACCTTGCTCACTAACACTATTCCTGTTATGCAACTAAATTCCTAGCAATATCTCTAGAGAAACCTTACCGGCTAAAGCGCCAAAGCAACACTGACACTCTAGCAAAGGGAGTGAGGTGAAATAGGAGCTTAAATAGAGTCTGGGCCACGCCCCCTATCAATGCCAGCTGGCCCAGGAATCTGATAGGCAGCAAATGATATCGTCCCGGACGAGAGCAACAAACCATAACACATACATTTATCACTTTTTTTCGCAAGTGTATTTATTTTGTGGGAATTAACAAATTATTTTGTTTGTTTTTGCAGGGAATCAACTGTATAGGATCAACTGTAGTAATTAGTACATGGGTGTATTGTTAGACCTAACACAGGCAGGACAAATTGAAATGTCTGAAGCTCAGCAGAGAAGGAGAAGGTAGGGATGAAATAGCTTTGAGCCTAACTGTAAGCACTTTGTCTTCCGGCTCTGTCAAAGAATGCATGCCGCATGGCATACATGGAACTAGCAAGCATGCTTCTCAGAGCATCATTTATGACAAGTTCATTCAGCTGGCAGGAAACACTTATTTCCAAAGAGAAAACACTCATTCCCACTGTGTTGACCAGCACAACCAGTAAATTTTGCTGGAAGAGGCTGAGTTCCGGGATCGTATCTCTCTTGCTCAACACTACCCGCTCTTTCACCCGCCCTCCAAACCCCCAAATGGGTCATTTCAGTTTCCGATGAATTTGCTGCTCAAAAGTTAAAAACAATCGGATGTGTTTTTGTAGTTTCTGCCCAATTCCTGTCAAAAACTAAGACCTTCTAGTTTTACGTTCCACTCATTTGTACCAAAGTTTAAAAAAATAATAATATTAATAGTATAAAAATCTGGACCACAGTTCAAGATCAAGTTTCCAAAATGAAAGCTGAGGCATTTAAATATAGACAAATTGGGACAGCGAGAAACTAGTTTTTTTTCCTTCTAGGAAAGCACTTGGAGAGGTGTCTGTATTTAACTTCTTAAAAGCTAAGAATCCAAATTTGTGTCCGTAAAATGCAGCTGCTGTATTCAAACCTGTGGAACTCTAAACTAATTTTAAATTCTATTAGAGATACCAAGAGATCCAAGAATCCAAAATATGTACTGCAGAATTACAGTGTAAAATGATATGCAAGGCCTGTATATTTTTATTTTAGCTGTAATGCTTTGGCTGTAAACACATAGAATCCTGGGTTTGTATATTTCCCAGTACACAGTAAGTGTGCTGAAGCCTACAGAATGTATATGTGACATTGTCTTATAACATTCAAAAAAAAATTTTTTTTTTACTTTGAACGCTTGAAAGGAAAAATTAACTGAAAAATTAGAGGTACGTTGGCTGCCACTCAATATCTTCGCCAGCGCGCTCTATTCCGGGCTGTCCCGGCTGCTCCTGTCCAGTTTGTGCCTTGTTGCTTCAGGTCAGCCTCGGTGTCTCTCCTCCAGCTGTTGCGAGGCCGGCCTCTCTTCCTCTTCCCCTGCGGGTTCCAGGTCTGGGCTTGGCGTGTGATGCTGGATGCCGGCTTCCGGAGGGTTTTCCGATATAGCCTCACTTCCTCTGGTTCTTGTCCTGCTCATTCCCACAGCTCTTCATTTGTGATCATCTACGGCCATCTGATGTTATAGATGCGCCTCAGACATGTGTTGATAAATGTCTGAATCTTCCGCAGCATTGTCTTGGTCTTCCACCATGTTTCGCATCCATACAGCAGAACCGGCTTCATATTGGAGTTGAATATGCAAAGTTTGGTTCTTGTGCTGATCTTTTGGGTGGCCCAGATGTTCTTGAGCATGACAAAGGCTGCTCTTGCTTTGCCGATCCTGGCTGTGACATCTCTGTCCATGCCCCCCTGTCGGTCAATGGCACTTCCATGGTTAAAGAAGGAATCCATCTCCCTGATGGGCTCTCCCCCGACTGTAACTGGTGTGCAGGCAGTGGAGTTGATCTTCATCAGCTCAGTTTTCTTCTTGCTTATCTTGATCTTGGCCCTGTCCCAGCCAATACGGTTTCCAGTTAGGTGGTCTTGTCCTGCATCTGGCTGTGGTTGTGCGCCAGGAGCGCCAGGTCGTCTGCGAAGTCGAGGACATCTAGCTGCGTCCAGGGTGTCCACTGTATTCCGTTGTGCCTGTGAACAATAATAATATCTAAAATAAATTGGCCAGTCATTCTCCAAATCATTACTTATGTTCAATACTGAACAGCCCAGATGCTTGCGTATCCGCCTTCCCAACCCCGCCCCCCCGCCCCCACCGAACACACATGCACTCACACACACGCACACTTTCCCTTGGAAATGTTTTTTCTTTTGATTTCTGATACTATCTTAAAGTCAATTCCTGCTTAATGGGTTAGATGAGCAGTTTGGCAGCCTGTATAATCGTTTTTTCCTAACCCTGGAGTGCCACAGCCTCGCACATTTCTCTGTCACACCCACTTCACCTCATCAAGTCCTCCACTTAGGAGCTGAACAGCTAATCAGCTGTGTTATATTAGGGTGACATCTCACCTGTGCAGGGAAGAGGTACTCCAGAGGCATGGTTTGGACACAGACCAAATTTGATATCGAATAAAGATACTGAGCTGGAAATAGACCTGAGAAAGACAGGGACTGGGCCTGGCAGTTATGTAATATTGCCTTTTGGGAGAAGGGTGGAATGTTTGTCATCTTTCATGGCTATCTGCCCACAGCGCCACTCTTAATCCATCAGCAAACTCATATTGATTAGCAAAGGAGGGGGAGGAACTATTTGCTGGTATGTCATTAAAGCAGAACTTAAAAAAAGACAAGGACCTATTGGCAATGGAGGATAACTCGTGCGTCACATCCTGCCTGATATCTTTTTGACTGTGACCTGAATTTTAAATTGGATCTGTAGAGGGTTGGTTCTGAAACACCACTTCCAAGATCAGACACATTTCACAAACACATGGACGAATAAAACCTTAACGACATCAAAGACCAGCCAGCAAGAGCAAAGGATAAGAATTATCTTCACCAATTATTGTCCTCAATAAACCCTGTAACCCTCAAACGTGTCGGGGCTATGTTTAAACAGTTTAGACAAAGCACAAGCGTGAAGTCTATGGTTACTGGTTTGCTGGGTGTGTCAGAATTATTTTTGGTATTTTAGTGACTAGCGCAGTGAAGGCACAGTTGGAAAAATGGTTGGATAGGGAGTAGTAATTACAAGTGAGTCTGTTGGGGTCGGCTTCAATTACGGGCAATCAAAGCAGCTCCTCTCGTTCCCTTTAAAAACAATGCATTTGCTGTGACTTGCCTTATACAGTTATATAATTCCTGAGACATGCTCTGAACAGTACCATCAGAGGAACTTCATCCTAAAAGAAACAGATCAACTTTTTGTTCTATCACCTCCTCATTTAGCACATACAGTTCTGCTTGAGTCTGCCTTAAGCCCTGTAATGGTTCCTCATTAAGTTTAATGTCACATCCATGACATCGTACCTCTACGCTATGTAGAACACAACATGCCATAAAGAATGCACTGACTGTCTGACGGCTGTATTGTATCAGTCCAGTCACCTGACATACATTGTAAACATTCCAAATGTGACTGGATGTCTGACCTGGCCCTTCTGCAAACACTGTTAAAAACACGCTTTCTTTATGTTGTAGGCATTCTTTACAACGTAATCGGCCATGGTTTTAATGCATAGCCATTGTCGCCTGGCAGCCACCCATCTATGTGGGTATCCCCATTAGTAACTGGAGCAATGATAGAGTTGGCCTAGATAAATGAATCATGCGTAGACCCAGGTTAATCAGAATGCAAGTGTTCATCATAAATGCTCGGATATTAATGGAGTGGACCCCCTTTTGATTCGCACAGATAAGAGGTTGGGTAGTTTGTGCGCATGACTGCAGATATGTGCAGTCGATGGCACCAAAACCCCTGGCATCCGCATTTAAACATGAAGTCTTGTTTCAGTTCTGTTCAGAAAAACAGTAAACTCACAGGCATATTGCACTAGGGAGACGCGATAGGGCAGTGGTTATGTAAACTTGACATGGGATCAAAAGCTCCTGAGTTCAAGCCCCGGCCATGGCCTTCGCGGTGTGTTCCTGGGCAAAACATTTCACTCCCACACTCCATGTCACGCCTCACTCAACCAGGTGTACAAATGGGTACCAGCAAATAGTCAGGGAAACTTGACTAAGAGCTGGTGGAGTACCTGCGATGGACTGGCATCCCATCCAGGCGGAGTAGCAACACTCCTAGTCGCTTCATGCCACAGAAACCAGTGTTAAGCACTTGCCTGATGGGCCACTAGGCTTGAATCAGGCTTAGCTCTTCCTCTTTCATACTAGATTGGAACAAATGGGCAAACTGACAGCAAACTGTTACAGTTATGAAGCTATACATTTTATCCGTGCGGAATCCAGCAAGCTGAAATAGACATTTTCCTTAGGCTCCAAATTGCATTTTATTTGCCTGACATTCAATTATCTGACTCAGGCAGGATTCTTCATGCAAAATTGACTGATTCTGTGCCCCAAAATAACCAAATGTATAAAGCTTTAATAACATGTCATGATTACCTGATCAAAATGTTGCATATCAGTTGTCATTTGTTGAATGATCTGCTGAAAAGTAGCCTTACATACATAGCATTCATCCACAAGACTGATTTGTGGGAAATTGGACAGGTGGTTTCCGCTTAGTCTAAAGTCACAAAAATACCACAGCGCTTGCACCTCATGCATTAGAGTGAGTCTGGGCTGACGTCTGGTGCAAGTGTAATCATACAATTAAAAGGGATCATTGCGAATGGATCTCTATCAACTCATGCCCTGCAACGTCTTTGCGCTCATCTCAGTGCACGTGTATGCATTTAGATCTACAAAAATACCAAACCAACATAAAAACCAGCACAGAATTCTCCTTACACTGCACAAAAATTCTACGGCGCTCGCATAATAGACTAGCACCACGTTTAAAATGGTGCAAAAATAAGAGAGAACAAATATTTGATTAAAAGGTTTTTAACAATTAAAAATATAATTCTCAGCATTTTCAATTTCAAAAGTGCTTCCTCACAGTAGTCTCTTTATGTTATATATTTTGTGCACGAGTAGTTGCTGAAGACAGTTTGGATTTGCAGTCATATCTCCAGAGTAAACAACAATTGATTCCAGTGGCAATAGTGGTTTAGAATATAAACAGTTTCTTGGCTGTAAGTTTGTGATTCAGAACTATGTAACACCATTTTTGACCACATGTGAATGCTGTTTTTGCTCATTTGTGAGAAAGAAATGGGTATTTGAAGGGATTCACAGTTGGGCTTGGCAACTTTGCATGTATCATTCTGGGAGCAAGAGAAAATTAAAGTACAAAAACTGCACAAGGAGACAGATAATGAAAGGGAAGAAATTTACCATAGCTTCTCCTCTCTGTGACTCATGGATGATATCACCCAGCTAAAGCTAAAGAAGACAAGATAAGAACCTCAGCTGAGTCCTCGCTGACTGACATTGAAAGTTATTTTGAGCAGAAATGTGACTGTGCTGGGAATGTAAGAGTTCAAGTCCAGGTTCAAGTAAAATTCATTTATAGCCGTGTGCATTAAAAAACAGAGCATTCCAATACCCTGAAACACATGTGCTATGACTGCTTTCTTGAAAGTCACAAGGGCCAGGTCACTCGGTAACAGAGTTACAAAATTGGTGTATTTTGTATCATAAAAGTACGAAGATAAAGTTACAATTTAAATGGCTTTATGTAGGTCTTCCCTAGTACTTCAAAAAACAAAATATCTCATTTCTGGTTGTTAATAAAAATTCTCCTTGAACTGAGTTTTCTTATGTGTCAGGTTCAAACTGAATGATTTCAGAAATTCTAAAATCACTGATCTGCTGAAACTACATGACAATCTTATGTCTTTTTATTGTTGTATTGCTCACACTGCCTACACGACTGATCACAGGTTAGGTGCACTAACAATTGGAACTTTTACCACATGGACAATGCAAGTCAGCTGCCAAATATTTAGTGTTTACCGACAGCACACTGAAAACTGACCATTTTTCACAAGGCTACACAGTCAATGGAGATTATAATAGTTGTTTCCAGCATGCAAAAAATGAAACTGTCATGGTTTGTGAGGTGTGCGTGTTGTTTGGACTTTTCTTTGCAGCTCTTGTCCCGGGACAGTATTGAATTCCTGGGCAATCGATTTCTTTACCCAGCTGGTTGATTGAGCTGGGGCTTTCCCAGAATTTATATAAGCAGGAAGTCCCCACGCCTCATTCGCTACAGTGTCTATGTTTAGCTTCGCACTATAGCTGAAGATATCTGTAGTCAGGTTTTGTATGACTTTTTATCTTCTAATTGTTGGAGTTTCTTCTCCCTTATTTCTATCTCACTTCCCTTCTGTGGTTCGTACTATTATGCGTCCTTTGGAAGCGCGTATACTTGCGTTTGGTCTATATCATTCTCTGTGTTTGTACTGTGTTCGTGCTACTCTCTTTCTCTCTGTCATTGAGCTTGGCCTCCGTATACTACTGGCCATTACAGGAACATAAGCAAGCTATGCATCTTGCCATTGAAGTTAAGCCTGCACTTACTAATAGCAATAAATTGGGGGGAAAAAAGAGGAAGAATATGGGGGAGTGAATGGTTGGGGGACAGTAGACAGCTCCTCAAGTGCTGTCATTGGCAGTTGCTCTTAGATCTGCTCAAACTATAGGATGCTGTGCCAATAATTTCAAACATTTTTGAAAATGTTTGGGCATCTGGGTCCAATCATGTTTTGGAGCTGCTCAGGCATGCATGAGCATGATATTGGATCCAAAATAGGGTTTTTTTTTTTTTTTTCGCTGCCTTCTAAAACGTTTATGAGACAAGGAAACTGGGTCTCAGGTCGCCCAGACCGAGCCTGATGTGAAACCTTCTACTACGGTAGTGAACTCGAAGGCCCTTTTTGAGTGAACGCAGCTTTCGCAGTACTGATGATCCTTAACACCAGGAGCCTTCATGCTGCCCGAAAAAGGCTTCGAGCAGATGACCAAGAAACCCTCAAACAGAAAGCTAAATAAAATCAATAATACTTAGCCCTCATATCGTGGGCTGAAGACTCATGCCTTTTCTGACATGATGGTTCCGCCAAGAGGTTTAGAGTCTCACTACATTCCTGAGACATTAATGTACGAAAGCTCATGGGAAGCTGGTATTGATTAGGGAAGCTTCACAGTGAGATTAATCAGAGGCCTGAGTAACTGCGAAAGCTGGCCATATTTTTTATTTCACAGAGATTGTACTCATACCCCCTGCGCCAGTGGAAAAATAATGAACATGAGATAAACAGTTATATTGAACTGCCAAAAATTTAAATGCGATAAATGCAACAGCCAGAACATTTGAAAGCATTATTTTGATTCTCTACTTACTGTATATTCTACTTAAATTCTCTTTGTTTCTAATCTAATTTGCTGGGGAACAGGGCAAAACATTGTTTCAGTATTCTCTCGGATCACATAACGGCTATTAGATGCACTTTACATTTAGTTTGAGTAGACCATTAGGTCTTCAATGGAAATAAATGTTTTCACACTCGGAAAAATGGAATGTAATGTAATGTTGGCTCAATGCAACTTTTTTCTTGGAGGTGATTGTGGTCCGGCCAATTCTGAGCAAAAACTGTTTTGGATTTTTCATCATCTTTCAAAAAAAAAAAACTTGTTCAACTTCCTGCATAAGCAACAGCCACCAGTCTGCAATGGTGATCGATGGTGGCACAGCCAGAGTCGTACATACAAGCAGAGTGGAAATGGCTCATGAATAAGCATTGTGTTTTCAACTCCCAACACTTATAAGAAGGTAGAATAATGTAAACAAAACTGGTGTCCCTGCTCCACCACATGCTCCTCAATTGGGCACTTTTCCCGTCAGCTCACAAGAGCTGCCAAGAAATTTAAAAATCTACCCAACCTCATGCCATGAAAAGGCTTGCAAAATTCAACTTATCCCTTAATTGAATTCAGCTGCACATAAACATTTCTCTTCTCAAGAGGTCACTTCGTCCCCCACCCTAGAACGGACCCAGAGCCAAAATCTTTCTTTCAACACCTCAGGAAGTCTGCAGGTCCGTTTCTGTATTCCTCGAAGTCCATCAGTCATGACTATTTAGAGCCACCTGTTACAGTTATGTAACTTGTTGTGCTAATGTACCATCACAGCTGTGTTTGTGCATGATATGCGATGAAAAATGTATGTATATATATATATATATATATATATATATATACACACGCATACACACACACGCACACACACACACACACACACACACACAAAAATACTCAAATACACTCAAACGTTTGCTTGACATTCCCTCTTGAACACCATTTAAAAAAGTTAACAGAACTTAAATAAGACAACCAGCTTCAAAGCATTTTTGAGTTTGCTCGACTTCAGTTCCCAGTGGAACTGAATGCCAACTAATTTTTAAATAACTTTAAGTTGAGCCAATTCTGAAATGTTTTACAGCTGGTTACCTCACTTTTTTAAGTTGAGTCAACTTTATATTCAGTAAAGACTTGTGGAAGGCTTACGTATAGCGGTATTAATAACAATTAATCATTTAATTTTATCAGGTTTAATACAAAGTATTCTACAAAGTACAAGAGCGCACTCAGTAGAATGCAGTAGTTTGTCCCTAGTGGAAACAAGACTACAAAATGAAGCAGTTGATCCCTGTTGGCCCTAACTGGCCGGTTAAGAGGAGAGCTGACTCAGAAGACATGGCAGTATAAAACAGGCCCATTAATAACATTCGTTTTTCAAAAATTGTGAATCAATGCAACTAAGAGAGGTTCTTGAGCATACAGTCAAAAATGTGTAAGAAATACATCAGGCTGGATGGTCTAGTAGCTTATCTGGCTGCAAACAGATAAACACGCCTACGCATGAGCACACATGCACGCAAACACGACTCAATGCATGATACCCTCCAGGCTGATGGCTGGTGGAGATAATTATATGACAGCACGAGTATGGGCTCCAAGTCGGCCTGGGGCCTTTCTGTGTGGAGATCATATGCTCTCCTTGTGTTCGTATGGGTTGATTCCTGGAGTGCTTGCGCTTCCTCCCTCAGTCCAAAACCATGCATGCTAGTTTATCTGGAGACTCAAAATTGCCCACCGGTGTGAATGGATCCTGTGTTCCAGCCTTTGGCCCATAGCTAACTGGCTCCAGCTCCCCCACAACCCTGTCTAAATAAGAAATTCTTCTTCTTCTTCTTCTTTTTCTTCTTTGTCTTATTATTATTATTATTATTATTATTATTATCATCATCATTATTATCATCATTATTATTATCATCATCATCATCCATGAAATTGACTTATAAAGGCTTGAGAAGCAAACTATTGGGATTATTTATCAAAAGTAGCACTATTGCTTCTGCAGTGATGTGTCTTTTTTTTTTTTTTGGCTTCAACTTTTGTCTTCATTTTTCTTGACTCAAGAACAGAACCTTTAAACTAAAATGGTGACGTTAAAGAGCACACAGTTGTAACGGTTAATGTATTCTTTCAAAGTAGTATTTTAACTGAATAGTTATGTCTGTTATTCTTGTAATTGTTTCTTGAATCATCTTAGATATGTCAGGGTCTCCTGCAGTCTTACCTGTACCATATTGAGCTTACCCTATTTGATGATGGGACCAGCTCACTTTATCAATCATTTCAAGCTAGCAAGGTAACCTCTCTGTGCTGCTATGTAGAGATTCTACCAGGCTGTTGTCAGTTCAACATAGCTCCATTAATGTAAAGACGTAGTCAAGAGATATCATTGTGAATTAATCCTTAAATGCCCCCTGTGACAAATTTGTCACACGATTTTGGAGGTTGTCAAAACCAATGACCCCACATAAATGTTGCAACTTAATGCCCATAGTGACATATTTAGACCATCAGTGCTGCCATCTGATGCATAAAAGTGGAGCTGACACTACAGTGGCTGCACCTGCTAACCTTTCCGATATGGTCGCCCCCATGGTGGAGTCCACACGATAAATCAGCACCCAATCATCACTGGATAAAGTAGACAAGCAGGTAATCTAATGAAAAATAAGCTATGCCTAATACTTCTGCTATATGTCAACTACCAAAACAATGATGGGCAAAAGTTCTCTTTACGTCCTAGAAACTTAGAGGAGGTGTGTGTTTTTGCTGTGCCATATTTGTCACTGTGGGCATTCGATGCCTGTGTACATGCATGTACATGTACATGAAGTAGTCATGGTAGTGAATTATTTATACAGTAGATATGCTCATAATTTATAATATTTTATTTTATCTTTGCAGAGCGCAGTACCCATGTAACTCCACTTCAATAGCCATGAAAATACTGCTGATTTAGTGCAGATGATAGTTCAAACAGAGCAATACTCTGCAATGTATTCTCTGCTGGGATAATTTGGTGAAATATATATACACCTGTGATACCGAGGAATGAAAATTGAAATGTCAATTTTGCCCTGAAAATCAATTCAAATCATTTAAAAAAAAACAGACAATTAGGTCAATGTGTTATGGGTAGTTTTAATTTTAGCATGTTTATTGGTGTTATTCATGTTAGTGTGTTATAAATTTCATTGCCATGTGCATAAAATCTGTTTTTTCATTCAAGTCATTTTAGCAATAAGGTCCCCGAAATGCCCAGCTAAAATGAGGTCAAAGGTCACCAAAAATAAAACAAATTGCTATTGGGTTGTTAGCCCCTCCCCAGGACATATTAACAGAATACATACATTTTTCTTACAACTTTTCCTATGGTTGGGCATTTAAGGGTAAAAAAATCCAAAAGAGTATACTCAATTAACCGTTCCATGTGCAATCAATTAGCTCTGCCTTCTTCCCCGAAGTTGAGGCTACTGCTTTTCTCCCTGTGACCCCAGGTTACACACTTGAGCTCTGTTTCTCCTCTCCCTCTTCAGGACTTGCACACATTTCCAGGAAATCCCTCTCAGCCATCTTTAGCTAGCCTCTGCATTTCCATATAAGAGCCACATTCGAAGCCACACTAGTCGACGTTCTCCATTTTCGAAGTGAGAGACAGTGAGGAGGAGGATGGGGGGGGGGGCATTTTACTGTGCTTTTGGTTTAAGCCTACCCTGATATTTTAAACCCTTGTCAAAAAATTAGCTGAATCTAATCATGATTTTTATAAAAACATCATTCTTTAATTTAAGCTGTACCATTTTCTCTCACCGCAGATGTTGTATTTTTTATGAAGATGAAAATATCCTTATTAAAGAAATTATAAAACATAATTAAATTTCAAAAACATAAGTATATTTAGCTCACCAATAGAAGTCACTGAAGTTTAGAGAAAGCACTTGGTTTCCCAGGCAATAGGTTACGTGTCCGTTGGTCCGTGTCCTGTTTATTGTGTTGGATGGAAGCAGTTTTCCTGAAAGATTAAAACCCTTCTAGGAATCTGTTCCAAACATCCTCCACCCTACCAAACTGCAAATGGAATGCAGGTAGCACCGGCAAATGGTACCTTGACCTCTGACTCCCAACATCGTCCATTATGTCACCACCTGGTTGCATAATAGCACAGGAAAACAAGCAATTCTGTTAACGAGGAGTATTAGTGGTAGAGTTTTTCCTAGTGGGCCTGGTACCCATTTCAGGCCACGTCATTGCGCTTTTGAAATCAACACCTTTTGCTTGCAGTTACGCAATATATCCTAGTCTCCCACCACAAACTTTTGCGTGGATCACGTCAGACGGTGGTTTCAAGTGTGCAAAGGACTTCATCGGCCAGCACACACAATCCTGTTTGATGTTTGGGGTTTCAACTTCCTGGAGGTTGCGCAACCATCTTTGATTCACACTTTTTCACATCTTTTTCCCACGATAGTCAGCGGGTGAATTACATTCTTTCATCAGTCATACCAGGAAAATCAGAGAGCATGGACATAATTGTTCGCAGGTGAGCCATTTTCCAGCAATTCTTTCCATATGGCCATGAGTGCAAATATTTGCTGGTTTTGATGAGTTTGACCTTTTGACATCAAGGATAAGGGTGTCCTCTTTTCTTGACAAAAGCTTTTTATTGTTTCGATAAGCAACATTTGGTATATCATTGGACTGTCTCATACACAAAGCTGAAGGAATGCTGACATTTAATACATATTTAACACCACCATGCAGCAGATGATGATATAGGCTACTGTACAGTGTCAATTGTTACAGCCCAGGGGTTTGGAGACGAGAGGAAGGCTTTCAGCTAACTTCTCCAAATGACCCAGATCCCTGCTCATGAGTAAATCAAGCCACTCCAGGAGGTCAGGTCTGACACGGAAAGCAATGAATCTAGGATTTTTTTTTACAACTTGTTTAGCGCAGTGTGTTTGTGTTTATGATGTTTACATGGCATCTACTGGCTTAGGTATCACCTGTAATAATGGTAGTTTCTGTTTTATATCACTGTTCCACTGTCATCGCCAAGTGGAGCATTGTGAGATTGTGATTTAATATGTTGTATTTGACCTTACCTCAGAATTTCATTGGGACCACATTAGCAAGTCTACCAACCCATCCTAACTACAAGACTATGATAATGTAGAGTGTTTATAGACAGTAGACAGATATTTATGATGTTTGTCTTTTCGTTCTTTGGCGGAAATATTAGCCTGAAAGCTAGAGAGCAGTCCCATACCCCAGAGCCAAGTGTAAGATGCTACTCTTGACATGTTCTACAGAGTATTAAATAGATTTGTGACTTTGAGACAGAGATGAGTTTTACATTTTTTTTTTTAGATTAACTGCGGGATTCCAAGCTTTTCAAGGCCTTTCAATTGGGCCTTTAGGACAATCAGGGCTGATTTATGGTGCATGTGGACATGTTATAGGGGAATAGGAGCTTGCTAGCTCACTTCAGTGGAAATTTTCAGTATGGGAAAATGGGAAAATGCTTGCATATTAAAAGAGAGTAAATTGTGAGCAGGATAAAATGATGGAAATTGATTGAAATGGCTGTGTAGGTTCTCCAAATTCTTTAATGTGCGAGCGGATGGAGCAGTGAAGCAAAAACAAATTGGATCAATCCTCACAATTTCCTGTCTCTGTATGTCACTCAACATGGAGCTTGCCTGCGAGCCTCACAAGGTCATAAAGCAAGTTAGCATTCAGACCATCTGCCCAGTGAATTTATGATGTCTATGCCAACAAAGAGCAGTCGAGCTAAAAGGTCAGAGCCCCAGCCGGACCCCATAAATTACTGAAACTGCAGCTTCACACTTCAGTGATGGATTTCCACTGAGTAGACTTAACTGGCCCAGTCTTTTTCTTTTTTTTTTTTGGAATCAATTTTCATCTGCAGTAATGGGATCCAGGAAGAAGGGACATAATATTGCATTATGTAACAGACAGGAAGTCAAAGGGTGAAATCAATACTTGTTTGGAAAGGACAGGAGCTGAGGGGAGTTGTATTTGAGAAATGTGAAGACGTTTCCAAAAAAAAAAAATGCTTAATCACATCAGGAATCAATAGAAGGTCAGTGGCAAGAAAGGCCAGCCAAACTGGTCACCCATGGTAGAAGAAAAAAATTGAATACAGTTCATAACAGACCACAGTCCTAAAAAAGGGTACTTTCAGTGCAGTGCCATTTGCCAAGATCTGATACTTTGTCCTCCACTCTTCTCCCACAATTGAGCTCCACGCCCAGGATGGGGCATGAATGGATACTCCAAACCAATGGACCACTTATAATTGGTCACCTGTGGTTGAGGACATCAAGGTCTCATTGGCTATGATCTTTCCCCACTCTCCGATGAGGTATTCATGCAACCCCAATGGCTGCCACCTCAATTGGATTTACTTGCATTCTTTAACCTCACTGAGCTCAAGGATCGCTTTAGAGCAGAAGCGGGAATTGTGCTGGATAGACAGTAAACAAAAACACAAAAATTTTGCATAGACCATGCCTTTTAACGCAAGGAAAGTCAGACTTGCAGTAACTATAAAGTAACTCCAGCATCACAAATATAGTACTCCCCTCATTCTATCATGGAAAGGCTATTACATTTTTTAAATTTCAGTGTAGAAACACAGGAAATTTGTTTTGTTTTACCACTAGAAATCACTGTGCAGCATGTTGGTAGCAGGTACAGTTACCCAGTTGTGAATCTGTCAGTCTTCTCCGACAACAGACTATTGAAGGAGGCATGCTTTGATACAAATAGCTCAATCACTGGAGACAATGCCACCAACATTTTCATTTGTCACCTAAACCTTTTCTGAGCAAAATAGATGAAAATGTTGTAAATTGTCTCTTATTTGAGACCGGCGCACCCTCTTAAATTGAAGGTGGAGGAGATGGAAACATTGTTCAAAAGAACAAAGAAAACAAGTGCAAAGGCACCGAACCTGCGTAGCTGTGCTGGTGTAATGTAGAAGTATGCTTTGGTGAATGAAATTAGCATTGATTGACAGATGGTGACTTGTTATGGTGATGATGATAATGATGATACAAAAGTAGATAGATAGATAGATAGATAGATAGATAGATAGATAGATAGATGCAGCCATATGGAAAAAATAAACTGGAAAAGATTTTGGTGTAGCACACTCATCTTCAATAATGACCTGCCTTGGGTCAGCCACTAATTTGCGATTTATCTCGATAATGCCGTTTGGTGACCATCTGGGATTTTAATGTTGTGATATAATTTTCAATGAGAACATTGCCCATTTTCAATAGCAACCTGCCTTGGGTGAACATACATCGTCATACCAAATTACAACTTCCTAGGCCGATTATTTTTTGATAACGTCATCACTTCGGATGGACGAACGGACGGACGGAATGACGAACGGACAATGGAAAACAAAAATTAATCCGCTCTATTTGATGAGTTTGGCACTCTCCCAAGAGATTTTTGTCCTCCAAATATTTTTCGGAGTTCAGGTCCGGAGTGAGAAAGCCATTCCAAGACCTGCTGCCTTAGGCGACGCAAGTAAAAAAGCTTTCTGAATAATTTGTGACTGCAGCAATTATTCTCACCATCAGAAGGTAGGTCGGGGACTGTTGATTTAGACATCGCCAAAGAGCCAGGCGCTTTGGAAAGGTAGCCAGAGTGCGTACTTATTAGGAGGCATTTCTAGTGACAGGACCCATTAACTGTCACAATTACTTCACAACCTATACCAACTAAGTCTATAAGTAGGAGTACACAACTAAGCATTTTTAAATATTTGCAGCAGACATCAGCCTTGGCAACAAGCCGCAAGCCTCTTCTCAAGTCAAAACCCAACAGCATAGTGATTGGCTTGAAGGCCCTACCACCGACGTCTCAACCACATTCAGATTTAGCAAAGACTGCCTTCAGCTGATCATCAAGCTTGAATATGTAGTGCAGCCACCAGCTGCTTCAGGAAATGTAATCAACACAATGTAACATGATGCCCATTAAGTGCTTTGGGAAGCCACAGGGTCTGCTGATTTTTACTTTCATGAAAAAAAATTTGTAAAATTTCTGATATAAGAGGAGCAGGGGGTTAATTAAGCTTTTAATCAGTCACTATAATTTGATGAATTGACACCTGAGTCCTTTCTGGGTCAGGGCACTGTATGACTGCTGTCCAGGGGTTCTCAACTTTATCCAGAGAGGAAATAGCCTGTGTTTGTGCAGGCTTTCATTCCAGCCATTTATTTACACAGAGAATGGTACTAATCAGCCCTAGCTTTGTAACAAGCATGTGTGGTGTGTGGACAGGGTGTAAAGCCAGGCTGTGGGTTGGGTATTCAGCAATAGTTAATAACATGAACAGTTATAGTTTCTCATCTATGCATTTTATTTATAAATCCTGACATCCAAACCCCATTTATTAGTGAATCAGGATTGAATGCACAATACATGCCCAAATCTCTGTACTTGCCTGCAAATGTACACTTCAGGTATAATCCATAGTACGTGCAAAGTTTGCACCCAGCCAAGGTCGTAATTTGTGGGACAGTTTGACATTTCAGGTTTGCTACTGGTCACATGAGCAAGAAATAGTTTGAAAGGTTAGTGCTTGAATGTTGCAAATTAACTAAAAGCAAACCATATATCAATTATTTTTTAGCATATATCAAAAATGTTATCAAAGTAAGCATTTTAAGGCCATTCAATTCCAATTTTCAATGGTTCTTTCTTTGGCTTGCTTTTACTGTCATTCATGAATAGCACTGATATTTTCCATTCACTATTATTCTGTTAAAATACTTTACTCTTGGTTTTGGAAACCCACGTGATTTTACTCAGACTGGGAAGAAAACAGATAAACAAACAAGCTGTGATGTAATGTTTTTGCTTCTTATGAGTAATCATCATAGCAGTTTATAAACTTGGCATGAGAGCCCTTCTAATTATACAGCTTTCAGTCCGCTCGTCTGTCGATCAGTTCAGGTTGTGGAAAACCTTTCCTGTAGTTCTTCCAAAATTTGTTCTATCTGCAGGTTTGCTATTTACTTTTGAGTTGGTGTCGCGCTGTTATTTTTTTTTTTCAACAGATGATTGAGTTTCAGTGATCAAGTGACCACACTTCAGCAATTACTGGCCCACTGATTTTACATATCAGTCTAGACAATGTAGTGTAAGTATCCCTATGTGGATGGGGGGATTTGAATCTCCACTGTGGATGTATCTATATTATTTCTACTTATAGATATGTTACTTTGACTGCTTTGCCCCAAACCTTCCAAAACATCCATTTTCGTCCCCTGTATAGCAGTATAGTTTCAATCTCGAGCTATTCCTCCATCCCAGTTTGACATCCTCTTTTTCGTGACCTTTTCTTCATTATGATAACAAAATGTTAAGGTCGGATTTATAAATTTCTTAAAAGTCAGTCATGTTTCCATAGACCACATAAAAAAATAGCAGTGCATATTCTTTGTGCTTGCCTGCCCTTGTTTCTTTTCCTTTAAATCCAATATATCTATTTTTCAAATTTAACTTTATTTAACCTGAAAGTTTTATTGAGATGTGCAATCTCTTTTCTAAAAGAGACCTGACCAAGGTAGCAGCCAACATCATATCAAACCACACAATACATATATAAAAATTAAGTTTTCAAATTAGACATAAAATCTGGATACCCTAGCTCTTTCCATAAATACATTGATATGTTTTTGTTACAATGTTTTGTATTGTGCATTTAAAATCTGCCATTGATATCAAACAGTCCAGTTTGAACTCCTTGTGTGACTTGTTCAATGACCAAGGTGCATAATAACTAAAATATGTTTGTCTAAGAGCTGAAAAAGTCCTGGTAGCATTGAGAAACAATCAATTTGATCATCATAACTGATAGCTCCCAGTGCTCTCACAGAGGAGAGTGGCAGGGCCGGCGCTAGAACATGGAATTGGGGGGGCACAGACACGTCCCTTTATGACAAGAATTAGTCCTGGCAAGTTCTCAATCATTTTACTTCATTGACGCTTTTTACAATTATCGTAATTGGCAACCGAACACACGGTTTCTTTCCATATGCCAGCTAACAGCGATGAAATCGTGGGCTAAATTCAGTATAGAAAAATAATTTACTTATCAATAGGCCAATGCTTTGCGTTGTTTGAACTGACCTGCATTCCAATAAAATATCGCCTTTAACTCTCGGTATAGCATGGGTTGATTAAAAAAAAAAGTGGCACTCGGCAGTTAAATAGGCTGTAAAAAGCATGTAGATCAAGCTATTTGCGCAGATATGCAATTTTCAAAAATTGGAAAACGCGTCAATTAAGGAAAATGATTGAGAACTTGCCAGGACTAATTCTTGTCATAAAGGCACGTGTCTGTGCCCCTCCAATTCACTGTTCTAGCGCTGGCCCTGGATAGTGCTAAGATAAGTCGGAAGTTTGCCTGAAAATGCTTTGTGAATGAAACCATTCCGTTGTATTCATGCCCACAATTTTTTCCTAAATTTTTTTGGTTTTTCCGACAGCCTCGCTGTCTGTGTCAGTTTTAGTTTAGTTTTTATTCATTGCTTCTTGTTATTCAGTTATTGTCTCGTCCTCAACCCCTCTTTTTGTGTTTCTTCCCCACGCTTTGCACACTCATTTCCACTTTGTTCATATTTGTCTTTGAGGATTTAAGTTCCTGGCTCATGTCTTCCCTTTGCCAGACTATCATCTCCTGTCTTTTATGCTTTGTGCTCTAAACATATTAATTAGGGATTCCATTTCCTGTTTAGTGCGGTCCTTGTGAGTTGCACTTCTTCCAGTATCCTCTTCACCCAAGTCTGAGAGTGAGTGTTTTCCTAGAGCGCCCCGATCCCATTGGCCTGCACCCTGGCTGCAGACCTGGGACCCGTCTCCTCAACTACGCCTAGCCTGACTCTCTGTGTTCCTGGTTGCTGCTTCCAGACCTTGAATTGTTTGACAACCCTCTTCACTAGTGCTTAATTACTCCAGCCTTGTATTTATTAAAGACACCCTTTGCGGTTTTTGTCTGTGATCTGTGTTTGGCTCCTGTGCTCTGATTTGTGACAGCCACCCTATTCCAAGGTAAAATTTCATCCAGCACCTTCTTCTTTTATTCCATGAACTTATGTTTTCATAGGCAATTTAAACACTTTTCTTCTCCATAAAATAATTGGTAACACTTTACAATAAAATTAGGTTAATTAACATCAGTTAATACAGTAATAAGCGTTTAGCTGCCATTTATAGTTGACTAATGCATCTGAATGCTAAATAAGCTTTACATAAGAATAATCAGCCATTTTTGAATGCTCCTTGTCACTTTTCTGTGAAGTTGAAACCATCCTGTAACCATCCCTTAAGTGACACAAGTCAAGTGCCTACCAATACTCATTACAGTGTTATATACATCAATGTACCCTTATTGTAATGTGTTACCAAATAATTTTTAAAAAGGGTTTAATTACGAGCAATTTACAGCAAATCCTTCTGATATTACATTGCAGATATTTTCACTGTGGCAAAAAAGTCTCAAGGGCCTATCTATGTAAGTGATGGTATGGAAAGTATGATTCAAAAACAATCTGATGGGGTTTTTTGGAGCAGGACGAAACTATGATTTCTGGACTACCACGCTTATTGAAACCTAGTCCAGCTCTTTTCACTTTAGGAGTTATCCAGCAAAATCAGCAATCCTGCGTTGTGATGAATGGCTCCCAGATGCCTTTTTCCTTCACTTCAACCCTCTGGTACATGACTTTCAAGTCTTGCGGAGATATCCTCTGGGATCAGTGGCATTTCTGTATCAGGGACATTGAGTTACAAATTAAAGACAATCAGCATCTGCTTTGATTGATGGGAGATTTCACTTAATACGTACTCTCAGGTACTCCTTTTAAAATCAAACATTTTTTTAATCTTCTCTTATGACAGATTATGGTAAAAGTCCTTTTGGTTACCAAATATTTCTGATTTTGCTCACAAAAATAGAGCCACAGACTAATTTATGGATCATGCAGTTAGCTCCTCTCTGTCCAGTGTCATGGGCAGAAATCTCATGACCTACCAGCGCCACCATAGACACGACTGCTGTTTAGATTGTAAATCTGCTTAATGCCACTTAGCTGCAGTAAGAGATAAGGCCAGCATGAAGGGAATTGTCTGAGATAACAATCAGAAAACAATGACAGAGACGAGAGCAAATTTAATTTCCTAAAATCTCATTCTCTCTCACTGTAACTGTGAGTTTGATCTGCCAGTTGTGCCCGTCCTGTTTCAATAACGAGGACTTTATTTTTTCTACAACCTTGTTTCACAACCATGATGAGTAAATATGTGTGTCAGGGAGTGACAGTACTTGCCAAATACAGTTTCTGCACTTTTTGATTGAAGATAAAAACACAGCAAGGATATTGGATTTTTAAAATTAGTAACATAAAATAAATAAATGTGATAGTGATCGATTAATTGGATTAGCAAGATTTAATAATAAAAAAAAGATCCAATTGATCATCTTCCTGGAGGAGCCACATCAAATAACTGTATAAACATTTGTTTTAAATATGTCAACAGCACTAAAAATAGAAAGCTTAAGTAATATTGTCTCATTAACATCTGTTCAGTGTAGACAGTGTCTGCCTTGGTTATATAAATCCCATCTCTAATTGAAACTAAAAGGAGCAGTAGCTCATGCAATATTGGCCATCTTGGATCAAAACAATTCCGTTGTATTTAGACTGACCTCATCTTCCCAGCTCCTTATTCAGTGCTGTGGGGAATATTGCACCTTATATGACCAGGCTGTCAAAGCCATCAGCCTCCAAAAAACATGGTCTATGTCGACACTGCCCGTAAAAACATTACGAACATAACCACTGTTCGCGAAAACATTGTCAAGCTTCCCATTACTTGTAAAGACGTAACTTGAAATACATGCCATTATACATGGAAACCTTGCTTTTTTTCCAGTCTCTTAGCCTACAAGTCCATTACACATAATAGCTTTGCCTACGTGCTCCTCACTCTTATAAACATAGGCTAGATGCCCATTGCAAGTAAAAAGCTTGCTGACATGCTCATCCCTTGGTAGACACAGTCCTGCCAGAGAGTCTAGCTACCATTTCTGTCTGGTTTCTGGCCAAGGCTCCAACCCTCGGACAAAAAAGAATTATGATAAAAATATATTCAAAAGCCAAAATCCACCCCATTGCTGATGTGTTTGTGTATCTGTGCATGTACCAGTCCTGGAGACTTTGGGGACCTAATTACCTCATGAGACCAAGCAAACATTTCAATCACAATTAGAAATTGATATCCACAGAAAACAAGCTAAGTATGATGAGCGCAACAGTGATGCTGCTCATGCGAGTTTTCATGGTGGATAACAAACCCAGTTGAGCGTTTGTGGAATTTCTTAGAACAACACGAGACAATTCAGGTCAGTATTTAAGAAATTAGTGGAATATTTCATGGTGTTAACAGGTTGATAGTGGCCCTGCTCACCATTAGAATTTCCTTATTGTTAGCCTCATAGCGTAGTGTCCGAAGTCATATTTTTGCTAAATTGAGATATTGGCTGCCGGTTCATTCGTGATGGCAAAAAAAAAAACCCTAAATAAAATCCGAAAAAAAAGGTAAAATTGAGATTATTCTATGAGGCAAACATTGCTTGTTGAAAAAATACATAATCAATTCACAACATTTCAAAAAGGCAAATACATTCGGGGATGCAGTGGTAATATGAGAGAGGACCTCCTTCCTGAGGATTATGAGTTTGTGGGATGCCTGCAGCTTGGTAATATAAGCATTCAGTCGAGCTGATTGGACATGAACACTTATGGTTGGGTCTAATTAGAAAACTGATGCGGCAGGGACATAAAGAGCTGCCCGATGCAAGACTACAGGAGGGAATGTGAGTTGCCCAGTGGCCAATCAGAGAAAACTTGTAACAGTGAAACCCTAGGACAGGGGAAAATTGCACCAATAACAGCCAGGGGACTTATCTAGCCCCTAGCAACTGAAAGAGCAGCTTTTAGGATTGTTAGCACGTTTTTTTTTTTTTGGATCAATCGGCTTTGCCCATTTCCAAGCTCTAATGGAGGCTGAATATTATGTGCTTAAGCTTTTCATCCTGGACAACTGCAAGCGCTTTTTTACACTCCTGGGAGCACTTTACAGGTATCCAGCCTGGAAACGGCAGATGCTAACTAAGGCTGAAAGTAAAGAAACGTGTGACTCTTGGGAAACAAATCCTTCGGAATGGATAAGAGATAACAAATTGTTTAATGGGTAGTAATAGTGTAAGAAGGAAATTTTTTCCTTCAAAGTGGAAAAAGACATTTACAGTGCAGGCACAAACTGTTTAGGAAAGTCTGAGTGTTAGTTGGATGGCAGCTCAAGCAGTGAGAGGTGAGACGTTGCTGGGCACATGATGTTATGGGATAGTAAAATCATTATTACAAATGAGTAGGTCAGAGAATGTGTCAAAATAAGGGTACAATAAGGGCCATTTGCTATCCACACTGAACTAACAACATGACAGTGAAAGCACAGGACATTCCTAAGACCCAGTCATTTGCACATTTCTGTGTGTGTGTGTGCATATGTGTGTGTTTGCATACGAAAGAAAGCATTGTTCATGGACCAAACACCAAGAATTGTTATAGTCATCCACTGCCTGCACAGTTACCGACATTGGAACTGTTTTTTATATTTTAAGTTCTATCAAAATGTTTTTTGGAAAAGGTTTAATTTGATTTCATTTGTGGTCAGGAAAGGTTGGCAGGGCATGTGTGAACAATGACGGAGAGTTCCGCACAATGGAAAGGAAGGCAAGAGAGGTTAGTACTGCTAATCTGAAAAACAACTGCCTTTTTGGCCGGGGAATATTGAAAATAAAGCACAGAGGAAGAGGAAAAGGAAGAGAAGCCCATCTAATGCAGAGGAAATTCTGGTCCCTTCAGCTCGGCAGTGAATTAGCCGCCGTCCCGGAGGGAGGAGGGGGGTGGGTTGTAGGGGGTTAAAAATAAACAGAGGAGAGAAAGAAAAGCATATGAGAGGGAAGAAGCAGGGCCAGTGGAATGGGAGGTCAGGACAATGGTGGTGATTGGCGAAGGTCTCTAGACGAGACAGCTGGCCAAAGAGATTAGAGTTTCTAACTGAAACAGTCTTCAGCCCCCACCAACTGCCCACTTCCCCTCAATGCAGCGTTCCACTGCACCCTCCACCCTCTTCCTGTCACCCCACCAACTACCCCCACCCACTTACCTCCCCCCGCCGGCTGCTTCTTAATTGACTTACCTCAGCTCTTCAAGGTTTTGTGTTTGTCAGTATTTGTGCGTACGTTTCTATATGTGTGTTTGTGTGTCATTGACCATTAGAATCTTTGTGTGTGTGTGTGTGTGTGTGTGTGTGTGTGTGTGCCTGGGCCAACTCAAACATGCATGGACCTACTGTATTTCACTAAAACTCGCACAAACTGCGACAGAATTATTCTTACTCTCCCCTTGGTTGCAGAACTCACAGGCAGTTAGTCGCTGTCTGGTAATTGGCAGTGTATTTGTAAAGTGGCAGGGAGTGGGTGTCACTTGTTTGTATCTGTCACCACTCCACAGTGTGACTGCTGAAGTATATAGTAGCAGATACAGTATCTTTGTATCCTTCGGAGCTCCGTGCTACAGTGCAGTATAACATATCAGCCTTGTCTCAGACTTTGGAGGTCATGCTATCAGCTAGCTGCAGTACTCAAATCGAGGTCATTGAGGGCCAAAAACTGAGGTTTTCCTCACTTAATCCTCTTCTGTGAAGACCTCCAGCCTATCAAATGCAATGGCTGTTTTATTATCCTTGGGACATAAGGAAATCACAACTGGCTATGCATTGAAGGGCTAAATTTCAGTGTCCTTTTAATAGCTCTCTTACCAGGAGACAAATTCAGCATTTTCAACACAACTAGATGACAAATTTAGTTTATGCCTGGTGACCCTCGCCAATATAGAATTCAGATGAATACGCCGTTTTTACGTTTTCAAAATTGTAATTAAGCTTGGTGGTACACGATAAGGACTTTAGCAGAGTATGTTGAATCTAAAATTGAACAGCAGTATAAACTGTTGGAAAGTTGGAGGGTCCAGTCTGAATGTATAAAATGTCCTTTATCTTCCACTCATCAACTCCAGCTGAAACTACAGATGAGTTCTACCTTCGGTCCAAATGATTGAGCCAGTTGAGCAACTGGAGCAAAATGTTGGGGTTGAGTTCTGCTTTCTAAACCTGGAGTTTCCACCATTGATCTGCAGTCAACAGCAAAGAAGAGGCAAGGCACGTGTTCATGAAGTATTTATCAGTTGGTTGTTTTATTCATCTGTTGCAATGACACAAAATCTTTTTTTCTCTCACTATCTCAGGAGATGCTCTGAACTGTAAACAGTGAAGTGAAAATGATACGTCCACAAAAACGTACAAGCAGTGCTCTACCAAAACCATCTCATAGCTCCAGCTCTGTAATATATACATAGTTACAACCATATACTTTTGTCACAGTTATTTGCTTTTTATTCTTTCTTTTCCTTGGTTTTCTTAAGAATTATATTTACAACCTCTATCCCCGACTGCCAGCTGCCAGGGGTCACAATGTTAGACATACAACTTTTTCTTTTTTGCCGTCAAGCCGACATGCAAGCAGAATTTGAAACTCAAACACTGTCAATACAGAGCTAATTCCATTGTCTAGCTCAAAAAAATGTGAAAAAGTAACTTTACGGAGGGGGAACATAAAATATTGCACTTGAAGTAAGGGCCACACGGGCCCAGGGTTGGGCGGGGACAGTAGAGCATTCAGCCAATGAGAGAAGCTTTCAGGCATATCAAAATAAATACAATGCAAACCTTTAACACAGCTAAAGCAGTCTCTCTTCGCAAGAAAAGGGAGAACCCCCTAAGTTTTGGGGATTCACCCTGCTATGATATAGAGTGCAGGTTTTGACCAAGAACAACAATAAAAAAGGTACAAAATAAAATAAAAAAAAAGAAAAAGCTTCAAAGCAGGGGCGTTTATTGTCCTCATGTCTGCTTTATGCTGGTCAAAATGAGGCTACAATGTGCTGCTCCACAGAACGCGCCTGTCATAGAGGAGCAGAGAATCCAATCAAAGCTGATCAGAATCGTCAAGTCCAGATGATGCAACAAGATGCAGGCACATTTGTACCTTAAGCAGTTCAGGTCCAAACGCATTCTAAACATTACTGTCCCTTGTCTCAGCATGTCTTAGTCTTTCTTCTCGGGACGAGAGTAAAGGAAAAGAACTGATGTGGTGACACGCGAATGCTCTGATTGGGCTGTGCATGTATCTGCAGCGAAACTTGACCAAACAAAAATCTCAGCTGAGAGAAGTTCGGCCATCCTGGCATCTCTTTTTCACCTTGTCCACTGCAAGCAGAAAAGACATGATGCGACAGGCATGGCGGAAGGGGGCTGGGCTGGGGTGGGGCGGGGGGTAATAGAATCTGTTGTACCAGCAGTGTTTAAACATGTCCCAAAAGAAGAGTGCTGGGGCCCACTGAATGGAAACAGTACCAGACTGTTCATGTCTTTTCTGGAAAGGGGCGCACCAACCACTCCTGTATTCTCCAGTACATCCGTAAACCTTAAATAGAACAATGATAATGTTAACATTAACCTCTCATGGCTATAACAGGGCCCTCCAGCTCCTGCTGTGGGCCCCCAGCTTGTGGCCCCTGAGGGTCTCAGTCCAGATGAGGACACCCAAAACCCTGCCAATCGCCTGGCATCTTTCCACCTTCTCCGTGTAAACAGCATTGCGTTCCCCTTCTCTTCAGTGCATCAGTCCACCACCTGTTTCAAACCGCAGTCCACAGGGTGGGTGTAAGGAAAGAAACGATCGCACGACAGGACGCCAGCTGAGGCCCGAATTGCCCCGACTCGTCAAGTCCGACCCTGCCTGCGAGTCTCTATTTTACGACGACGTGGACGATGTAGACGTGGAGCTGGCCCTCTTTTGGTTGACTAAGTCCAAGTAGAGTTCCGAGCGCAGGAATCGCGGGTACGAGTCCTTCTCCATCAGTCCGTAAATGCGCTTCTGCGCCAGGTCGAAGCAGGAGCGCGTGATGTCCTGCAGGTTCTCCTTGGTGTGTTCCCTGGTGTAGGAGTCCAGGTTCACCTGTGAAGCAGAAGGGAAATCGACACGTTACTCACAAACCAGAATTCCTCTCAGATTCATTTTGGGTCGTGTCCCAATACTCAAACAATGCATCCTGTCCTCCTCTCGTCTCCTCTGGACACAATTCCAGACAGCAGAAAGAGACCAGTAGAGGAAAAAGGATGCAACTTCGAGAGGACAGGCAAAGCAAAATTGGAGTTGCCCTAAATTTGCATGCTCTCATATATAAAGCACCACCATGTTGCAACTCGTGTTGCAATTTCCAGATATTCGATATACAAATACAATTTTTCAACCATAGAGGTACTTTTGGATAACTTTTTTCAGCGGTTTTAGTGAGAGAAAATTGTATTTGTCCATTTGTGGTTCATACTTTTGTCACGTGCGGAAGTAGTGCTAATTATCAATCTCTTCTCACAAAGACCCCAAGACAATGGTTATTGTTCTTGACCCTCACCTCTTTGCAGGACTGGATGGCGATGTACTCTGCAAATATTTTCTTGGCTTTGGATGCCATTTTCGACTGGGACTTGACCTTCTTGTATTCCTCACACGCCAGCCAGAACTCCAGGTTCTCCTCGCTGAATTCCGTGCGGAGAAACGCTCGGAACGCCGCCAGGCCATCTAAAGAGGAGAGAGGGAGACAGAGCTGTTAACGGAGAGCTGACTCAGACCAATCAAAGTGAACAGCACGGGTCTGCCTTATTAGTTTTGCCGATTACTGAACTGTGGTCACTCTATCGTGACCGTGGACCATTCATGCTGACAAAATTAAACCTCCCCTCCCACCATTCCATTTGTCAGTCATAGTTCTTCTGTTGCAGATTTCATTGCGCTCTGTGTATGCAATCCAGTGGGCTTCTGAGATTAGAAAGGCAAGGACTGTAAGTGTGAGGACCTTCTGTTCCCAAATACATGTAAGTGATAATTCTGACTGTGTGTATGAAAGTATTTGTGTGGAGCGGCTCTGTATGCGTGTGTGTGTGTGTGTATGTGTGTGAGTGTTTGTACATGTTGGTGCGAAAGTCTGCAGCACAGCACCCACACTTCTACTAAACTAGGGACTTTTTGCAGGCAGCTGCCCCCACACTCAGGGTCATAAACTGACGGAAATATGCCAGAATGAAGCGGAAAATTTGCAATCTCTCGTATCCTCCTACTTTACCTACAGCCCCCCTACTTTAAACCTCAGACCACTGATGCACGCCTCCATTCACTGGGGATTAGAGACAGCGGGACGGTTGACAACAGGCGTCCCATTCAAATCCACTCAACTACACATACAGAGCAGCCGCTGCCAAGAAAGGCATGTTTACACCACGCAGCACAATACAGGAACCTTTCCAATGCGGGAGCTGAGTGCCAGCACACGCCAAGCGGAAAGCTCCAACTTAAGGACGACATCTTAACCGAGTCAAGAGTTAGCCTTTTTATTGTACTTTTTCTAAATTCTGAGTCTAACTGCTCCAAGTGCTCAACAACTCAACGAGAGTCAGTGACGGCGACAACAACATGGGAATATTTCAGAACTTTCAAGCTACTTTGACTCGTGACTTCATGCCTCAAAGGGCTAATGAGACTGAAAGTATGCAGAAACTGTCTGTGTGCTAATACAGATAGCGCAATGAAAAGCAGAAATGAATGGCACAGATGAAAAATATTAAATGAATGGCAATATAAAAGGGAAGCTGCACTTACATTTGTGGACCAGAAGCTTGTCCAGCGACTCCCCCCATTTGAGAGCGTCCTCTGGGGCGGGCCTGAGGATGAAAGCGGAGCGGTTTTTTAATAAGCCCATTTCTGCCAGGTTTCTCATTGTGTGACCCATTCGAAGCGGTTAGCTCAGTTCAGTGTATGTCTGCTCTCCGGTTGTTGTGTGTGTGAGTGTGCGCGCGAGACTCTGCCTGCCTCCTCTGGACGCTCCCTCTTATACTGCCTCTGACTGGGGGGGCAGGGACTCTGAGAACCAGCGGGGGAGTGGCCAACGGCTCTGGCTGAGCCCGCCCCCCTCCCCCTCTTCCTCCTGGTTTGGCAGGTTTTGTGAGTGCACAGCCAACCTGCACTAACTCAATTTACAGACTGGATGTGGCCTCATTCACTGAACGAGGCAGTCCGGGAGCACTCCTTACACACCTTCATCTCTGTCCATTCTAGCACCTGTCAGCACCATCACTACTTCCTCCTACTGCACTGAATCTCTGCTGAAACCAGCTGTAAGCCTCTGCTGCACGCTTAACGAGCATCTGGGCACTAGAAACGTTAAACGCTGTCAAATTCACACCACGCTCGCGTCAGAACATAAACGAGCAGTGATTTGAGCGGAACGGGGCAGATGTAAGAGGATAAACATTCACTTAATGAAGCTGACAGCCTGTGACAGGCTGAAAAATAATGACAAGACTGCCTTGGGTGAATGATGCATCACCTCGCAGGGGTTTAAACAGCATTTTACTGCGCAGTCTATCAAAACTGAAGTTCCTCAAATGCTGACAAAAAAAATGACAAGTTTTATGTTGGACGCATTGATTTCCTGCTGTTGGCACACGCCTCGGGATATCAAATGCTGGCCGATTCAAACCGTAATATTCTCATGGCCTTGATTTTTTTCCGCAGATAGGCTGCATGCACTGTTGGGAGGCCAATGACTTAAAAAATGTTCATCGTTATCATCATCATATTCATAACCTCCATCCATCGCAGCCCCAGCTGCAGAAGTTCACCTTGAAACTACAAAAGAAGATTGCATCTTACAGCCTCAGAGTCTGTGGCAGTCTGTGACGAGAGGAAAAAATTTTCTACACCAAATGTACATTTGCTATTGCAAAATACTGCACATAATTTTTTGTGAAAAAACTTTTAACTTGCTTTGCAATAAACTGCAGATCTGCCATGTGAAAAACTACTGATCCACCGTGCCAATAAATAAACTGCAGAACCACAATCTCGATATAATCCACATTCACAATAAATTGCATATTAACGATCTGCAAATCTGCTACCGTGTTATGATACAGATCTCCTATTGCAATAAATGACAGACCCGCTGTCGCTATAAACTGTAGACGCACCATGTTATACAGCAGATCCAGAATCACAATGAACAGTAGAAGCCCATTATTGCATTCAACTGCGGATCAATTAACCCCAGTTTGGTGAAACAGCTTCCCTGCTCTTTTCATTTTTTGATTCTCTCGGGCATGGAGTCAGCACTCACACTGAAACTGGCTGCAATAATTTCATCACGGCTGACAATTTAGTGATTGAGGGATTGTGTGTTTTTTCTGATTCACTTTAAAGAGCCGTTGCAGCTGATCCTGTGAGTGGCGGTGTAGGGGGATGTGGGCACACAGGTATTTGCACAGAGGGCACAGCAGGCTGCACAGCTGGGGTGAATGATATCCGGGATGTGGAAGTGGGTAGGTGGTGGTGGTGGTGGTGGTGGTGGTGGTGGGGGGTTGGTACTCACTTGACGGATTTCATGGCTTTGTCCAGCCTGCCAGCCGGCGAGCTTCCGGGCGACTCATTCTTCCTCCTCAGGAACGCCAGCCGGTTCTTCATGTCCTTGGCTCTGGAGAGAGAGGGAGGGAGAGAGAAAGGGAGAGAGAGAGAGAGACAGACATTAGTATCTCTGTAAGAGTACACAGTGTGAAACAGTCATATCACAGGCCAGGCTGATATTGCAGTTGTTGAGGAGAACATGAGAGTCCACCAGCTCTAGACAATTATGATTCTCAAAAAAATTACACGCAGATCCAAACAAAACTGAAATAACAGGAGAAATCAGAAAGAGCTCAGCAAATGCATATATTCCACCATTTTCACTCTGCCTATTTCTGCAGCTCTTTCACACTCTCTGCAGGTCTCTCTTTCCCGCTCTGTGTTTCTCAGTAATGCATGAGGCCCAGAGGTTGGCGACAGAGTCAGTTGCGTATATAAAGGCAGACTGGGACGCGTGTCCAAGGGCACAGGGCATCATTGAGAGATGGGAACGGGGGAGGCAAAAGAGGCAGGAAACAGGAGAGAAAGAGAAAGGGAAAGAAAGAAAGAGACTGTGAGGTGAAGGAAAGTGTGAAAAGGCCTAGACAGGAAACAAGATACGGCCAACTATTTATGACTCCCCCACACGCTGTCATGGCAACGGGGAAGTGAGTAGCTTCATTCTTTAGGAATAGAGCAATGTGTGCGTGTATATTTGTGACTGAAGTGTGTGTATGCGCATTGTGTATTACTTAGGTGAGTGTGTGTAATGGTGACATTTTTTTTATTTTGTCCAGGGTGCTGTGAAATTAGTTTATGCATTTATGCTTGTACAATGTGCAGCGAGAGAATAAGTATGCATAGTCTGAGTGTGTATGCGTGTTGTGTGTTGTGTAATGTGGGGTAATGTGTTTTGTGTGTCTGCGAGCGTGTTGCATGTGTGTGTGTAGTGCCCATTGTACAGTGCTTATGCGTGAGTAGCGTGTCCATAGGTCCACATGTATAAAGTGTGCATGTGGGCATAATTGTGTGTAGAGTGCTTATTGTGAACCTTGTGTGAATATGTTGAGTGTGGGTAGAGCGCATTTTGTGTATGTATGTGCATGTTTGTGTGTGCATTTGTTTGTATGTGTGTGTGTGTGTGTGTGTGTGCGCGCATGTGTGTGCATGTGTTTCAGCGGCAGGCTTTTTGGGGTGAAGGCTGCACCACTGGAGGGAGGGCCAGAGGTGAATGAGTAAAGGCTGAGAAACATCACAGCTGTTTTTCAGGGCTTCTGGGGGTCGGAAAAGAGGAGAGCCAAGCAGACAGAGAGATGACGAGACAAACATTAACCCCTTGAGACCAACCATCATTAACCCCCCCTGCGAGTCCAGCCATCGCACTCTGGTGATAGTGTAACCCTACACTCCTCCCTAAATTAGGGACATGACAAACTTCACACATGATCAGAGATGGTTTTGTGTGGGAGGTGCTGTGTGCACACTCAACACCAGGTGATGATGTGGAAATCCATTCTGTCCTCTGACGGGATCATTTTTAACCTCTGACGCATAGGCTGAGGTGCTGAAGTTTAATTATTTCAAAAACTGATGTAAGCAGATAGTGTGTGTGTGTGTGTGTGTGTGTGTGTGTGGGGGGGGGGATGGTAAACTGCCAGTTAGATTGTGAAGTCAACAGTTCAATCAAAAATCACGTCCATATCAGTTTTTTTTTTTAATTTTCTGGGAACTCAAAACTCATATTAAAAAAATTCAATTCATATGTTGGCATTTATTCTCAGAATTTAAACACATAATGATAAATGAATACATTTTAGACTGTAGTAACACATATTTGACAGCTCTTTGTGAAAGCTGAAAGGAAAATATTTGACTGATTTATTTTTGGACTTTTGCTGGTCAGCTTGGGTGATTAATGGGAAGCTAATGGAGAGGTATACATCAGTTAGTGAGCCAGTGATTACACAATTTTAGGATGGAAAATATTTGTAAGCTAGATCAAACAATTTATTATAAAAGACCATCTTCAATAGAGGTGGACGAACTGAATGACGGAGGCATACGGAAGGGCTCAATTTTAACTCCACACTGCAACCCCCTGGACAGAAGGGTACTGCACAGTGCTCATATAATCGGGATTATGTGAGCTCCTCTGTCAGACAAATTACACAGCGTTATACATTAACTGAGCAGAAAGTCTTGCCCACGTTGAATAAAACAAACCAATTACATTTAATAGATTTTTAAGTAGCTTGATCACTGCGAAAGAAATATTTAAACATCTGCGGTGAAGAAAGAGTCACAGCAGCAACATGGCGTGCTAAAGCCCGTGATCCACTTATGCTTTTAAGGCCTCCGATTGTCACTATTCTCCCCTTCCGACCAGTTATGAGCGATTACGAGTGTAACTTTCTGTGACGCGGAAGACATAGGTGGATCATGACTTCCGACCTGTACCGATCCTTCCACCTGAGTAATCCAGACAGGTTCTGACTGGATCAGATTACGCGGATCCCAAAATCAAACTGGTTTGATTTTGTCGGAAGGTATGAGTTGACAGGAGGACGCGGGAGTAGCGGTCAAGTGCAAACTAGGTGGCGAATATTTCCTCTGCAATTAGCCAATTAGAACCCGTTTACAAAAACAACCGCCATATTTATTGTTGAGATGGCAAAAATCAATCGAAAACGCTCGTTTTAGTGGATCATGGCATAAAAATGTTTCCCCAGTCACTCTCACTTTCTACGATTGTTTGCGTGAGTTTTAGATGGTTCCCGGCGCTGCCAACTCGCCACGATTGCTTGCGTGCGGAAGCCTTAAAGGCATAAGTGGATCACAGGCATAAGAGAGACGCGCTCTACAAGTTCCACGCAATTCAGCGTAGGCTATCGACGATCGGCTGCATCATAAATCGAAGTGGAATGCAGAAAGATAGGGCGACTCAAAAGTTACATTGCTCGCTATTATAGGGACATGAGGTCAAAAAAGGAGCGAAGCGTCTGAGGGAAATATTAAGTATCAGTGAAACGGACTCTTAAAATGCTACAGCCTTATCTGAGGAAGGCCGTATGATGACCTCAATGAACAAACGAATGAAGGAGATAAGTAAACTGGATCTGCTGCACGATGTCATAAAAGATATTGCGGCTTTGAAGACAGCAGTGAAATGTAACAACAAACTAACTGAGGACCTGAAACAAGAAAAAGTAGCGCTCAGAAACACAGTTGAGTACTCTCCTAACGAAAAAAAAAAAAGAAAGCTGAACTACTGGACTTGAGATGTTGAAGCATGAGAAGTAATATGCTCAGTCACCATGACCCTGCATAGAACCCATCCACGTGCACACGTACACACGCTGCAGCAACTCAAGTGAATTATTAAAGTGCATATGCAGCAAAACAATCTGCTGAAAATGAACTTTAAAATACAGTACGTTAAAATGAGGCCCAGTTTATCCAAGTCCACGAAGGGTGAGATTGCTGTGTCTTAGTTGGTCATAAGAAGGCACTTCTCTGAGCAACAACTTTGTGTTGGCTGCCATCTGCTGGTCATTGGGCTCATAGTTCGAAATGACACCGGTACAGAGGTTCTCTATATTCATTTTGGAGGCCCCTGTGTTTGCTGGTTTATGCTGCGACCATAAATGCAATGGTTGGGTTTTAACAAGCTGTTGATGTTTCTGAACTAGGTGTTTCATGTTCATAGCAGTTATTTACCCTCTTAAGCCACATGCTGACAGAAAAAGTCATGCACAAAAGAATAATAAAAAAAAATCCATATCCTCATTGTCACATACAGGCAACAACAAGAGAGGGGGGATATAACCAATCAAATTAATGAATTAGTAGATTGGGAGTCTCAAAAACTAATCGGTTATTACAAGACGAAATGATAGAGTCAAACTTGTTTTGTGTCATTGTCATACAATCAAATTATTTTGAAAGAACTTAATACGTTTGAGTTCAGGAACTTAATTTTGAGCTTTGAGATTTTCTAACTGTGCAATCTGATCCATTTAAAGATGTTATAATAATTAATCATTTGCCAAAAAGGTCAATATTTTTTAGGGTCTATCATTCTTCATGACATCCATGGGTATTTCTTTGGAAAATGTGGCTTAAGACCATAAATAACTGCTATAAACATGAAATGCTACAAATTAAGACAAATAAACAGCTGGTTAAAATACAACAATAGCAATTGTGGTTGGAACTAAAACCAATGTACACTGCAGGCACTTAGTGCCAACATTAAGAACCACTGGGTAAGTAACACCTAGTCTAAACAGGACGATGTACAGAGGACAGTAATACAGGAAGTGTAAGTTTCCGTGTTCTATGCCATAGCAGAGGAGCAGCTGAATGGGTAGGTTTTTAGACCATAAGGTCAATCAGGCTAAATATCCCCCAGCAGACAACCATTCTGCTAGAATAACAGGCTGGATGCCAGGAAAGTGACCTTCTGAGGCACCAGTTGTTGGCAAAACTAGAGTGAGTTTTCTGGATAGCATTCCTAAGCAAGATGGCCGGGCTCTACTGCTCATCTAACCTTTTTTTTTTGCCGCTCATCTAACCTAAGCCCCCCCCCCCAGACCACTGCAGTCATACATCCATCTGCACACACAATTTGGGGAATAAATCAATCTAGTCAATTATATTCCTCCCCTTATTTTTATTATTATATATTTTATATTATAATATTATATATTATTATTTTTATTCCTCCCCTCTTCTTTCTAACCATTTTTCATTCTCTCTGCCCTCCATCCCTCTCTCTCTCTCCCTCTCCTCTACATCAGACTTCAGGATTCTGACAAATCACCTTGAAGTGATCTGCCTGGAGCTAAGGAGATGTCATACCTCTGAATTCTTTCACAGGAAGTCCCAAATACATCAGCCAATCAAATTTCCCCTGTCTCGGAAACCAGGACATTACTGGGTCAAATCCCTTAGAGTCTCTGTACTTCTGAGAATTGCAAATGGATGCTTTGGCATGGGTATAACATACAAATACAAGCATTCTGGCCACTGATATCCACAAAGCAAATAAACAACAATGGAAAAAAACCAAACGACAACACAAACATTAACAATACTACTACTACTTCTAATAATAATAATAAAAACAATAATTTCATAAAATCAAGAAAGACAAGGCTCCCAGCTGGAGATACACTCATACACAGCATTATTTTCCTATTCAGAGCTGTGCACATAACTGACAGTCCACATCAGCCAATGCAGCTAAAATCGACTGCAGTTCATGAAGCACGCTGTATATTGCACCTTCACATTGCACCTGAGTTCACAATCATCGGCTGAAGTAAACATGCTCGAAGCAAAGATGGCTCTTCAGTGCACACTAGCTGCTGAGTTCTAGCTGAGTCTCATGCCGATTCTCTTCAAACTTCTTTTCAGCGTTCCCTTATGATACTTGTCAACTAACGATATCATGGCGATATTTAAACTTAGAGTTTATCTTCTGCTTTGGGTAGCATTCCTGAACAAACTGACTCCAAAATAATCACGCACTGTGACCGCAAACACCCAGAAAAACAAACATAAACAAGCTCTGTCCTCCCCCTCGGTCCCCTCTGGCCCGCACAGCAAGTCCCCCAACACATGGAGACATGAAAAAGCAAACTGTTTCTTTACCTCTCCAACTGCTTCTCAGAGAAGTCCACCATGGCTTGGAACATCAGTGTGCATGTGTGTACGTGGTAGCACGGGGCTCTGGGAAGGGTGCTGGAGGTTCGCATAACTCTTGTCCCATGCCACTCAACTCTCCACTTATAAACCACCCAGGGGGGAAGGCAAGGGGACGGACTCTGGGTGTCAGACCAATCAGAGCCCTCCCTTATGGAGTGCGTTCTGACGTATCAATATCTTTGGCAGGCTTGTTCTCACTGAGTGTACAGACACACACTCCCACAGGCTTATCACAAGCACGTTATGAACACAAAAACATTACGATAAAGAGTCAGTGTATTCTTTTCCTACTAATGTTTGTGTTAATATGTTCTAGGTCTTCAAAACACGTGTATTAAAGCAAGCAAAGAAAAATGACAGCTGAAATCGTAGTCAAAATATTATTGTTAGTCAGAGTGGAAGTATTATTAGCATTAGTACTTATGACAGTGGTTGTAATTTCATTTACAGAAGTATTTGCATTTGTATGAGTACTGACAGAACTAGTAATACTAATTTCTTAAGTAATGACCATACCAGAATTGGAGAAGCTTAGAAAACAGTAGTATTTGAATTGGCACTAATATCAGACACAGCAGTAATATTTGTACTAGCAGCAGATTTTGAATGTGCAATAATGGCTGTATAATTTGAAAAGGCACATTAAATGAGCTGTTTCACGATTAGCACATGCTCACAACTTAGAACTAAGTAAATCTGTTTAACAGCAAGTCAAAATCTAGAACTTTACAATAAGGGTACAAAAGTTAACATTAATTAACATTAGTTCATGAATTATCAGTTAATTAGAAGGTAATGCATTAGATAGCTGAATTCGCATTATGCAACCATAATCGACCATTTATTTATTTCCTGTGTTTCCCTTATTGTGAAGTTGAAAACATCCCTGAAGTATCCCTCATGAAGCACTTCAAACTGTTAAACCATAATGTATAAATTAATACCTTAGTTGATGTGAACATCATTTGTTAATGATTACCAGATACATTAGTTAAATGTTAATTAGATGTTAGGAAATGCTTATTACTACATGAACTAATGTTAATTGTTGTACCCTTATTGTACAGTGTTACCGGTATATTATTTCTTCTATGGATTATTGGCGACACCAGTCAGCTTACATTCTTCGTATCCCTTGGCTAAAGCTGAAAATAACCCTTTGAATCCTTGAATTTCCATGATATCTCCTTAGTATGAGCATAATGCCAGAGTAACTAAATATATAAAAAGAATGCAAAACGAGGAAAGATTTGCAAGGGTGGAATCAGATTATGACTTGCAGTCAAGCAGATTCACTCTCTTTGGATGTAAGTTCTGAGCATGTGCAATAATCGTAACTCAGCTCCTTTAAGCAGCAAGAAGAATTATATTGATATTCGCAGTAATAGTGGCCACACAGTCTTGCCTCTATTAGAACAGGCAGAATTAGGACGGACACATCTGGGTCAGTAACGCAGGTTAGTAAGCAGCACATTTACAGCAGCACCTACAGCACCTTGGCGTGGAAGTACGTGAGAATAAGAAGCCATTTGGGTGTTTAGTGTACAGCTGCGGATCGCAAAAACAGGTGGCTGAGTTCCTGTGGCCGGGCTAGAGTGAGGATATCCTCCAGCCAGAGGCATCTACAAAGGGGTTGGGGGAGTGGGAAGAGGAGGGGTGGGGTGGGGGGGGGGGTATGGAGGTTGCATGCGGAGGTGTTGAGTCTGTTTCCTGTTGGCTACGTGCAGTGGGTGTGGCCAACAGGTCTGTGTCTATCATTAACCTCGGCAGTCAGTGTGACTAGGAGCTTTCAGCTCAGCTGATGATTGACAGGAATGGCAGCTGCGGCTGTTCCAGACGTATAGGGTGGCAAAAGGGGAGACTGGAAGAGTTAATGTATCCACAACCTACTGCCCCCTGAGGGCCCTGGGGGTCCCAGCTCAACTTACACCCCTTACACCCTCCCTCCTGCCAACTCTCAATTTCCAACACTTCCTCTCAAACTGACAAAATCAGTGTTGTCCCAGTGGGACTGAGACCACTGCGAAGACTCCTCTCTCATTAATCGGGCTTTAGCTGGGGATTTCTAAGAGCTTACGCGAGGAACCTTTTGTTCTAATACCAGGAGCTGTTCGTCGCCAAAGAGACCCTGATAGTCTGCAGGTAGTCTGATGGTTTGGTCATGCTGCCTGTACCAAACTTATTCAACAGAGTCAAGTCAAGCTCCTCTCTTCTCATTCAAGTAAAAATGTTCACTGTAAAAACAACACCTTTAAAAGAGTGACTGTTGCAATCTGAATTTAATTAAATGCATATTCTTTCTGCTCCAATGTCAGCAGACAGGGGATCCAATGTCATTAAACTCTGAGAGTAACACAAGAGATCTCAACTAGGCAAGATTTTTTTTTATTTAAATCAAATCCCATGAGTTAATTTGTCCTCCATATTTGACCCATTCTAGATACTTAGGGTCAGCATTATGCACTAATGTTAGAGATTTTGGAGAAGGAAGTCAGCCAAATGATTGCAATGTATAATGTTTTCATGTAATGGAGGTTAAACCAATTGGACCACTATAACCACTGCTGAATCTAGACACTGCACCTACTGTGCGTGAATGCATTGTTTGAAGCGTTATTAGAAATAATTTGAACCATAATCCATATGGCAGAGTACACATCTTCCAAATTTCACTGAATCGCTCACTCAATTTTACTTTGCATCTCCAACAGTTTTTCCATCACCATGATTAATGACTTCGGTGCACTGAGACTGAGACCCCTCCCCCCCCCAGTCTGCGCTATCCTATTACAGTCAGGGTCTGCGTTGGGCTGGCCTTTGACTTCACGAGCTGTACTTCCTGTGTATCTCATTAACTCCCCCAGCCCACACACTTCCGAGCTTGTCTGACCGTCGCTCTGTGTGTTAATATAAGCCGTGTCCAGTTTCACATTAGGCAGGGTCTCCCCCTCGTTTCGGTCATTACGGATCCTTGCGCATGCCATGCGGACCCTCTGAGTGTTGATAGGAGATTTGTTCAGTTTAATATTAGGTTACTTCACTCCCCTGGTATGGTCATTAGTGCTCAGGAAGTCAGGCGGGGTTTCTCCCCTTGTGCAACATTCCTGTCATACCGAACTACCCTTCCAGTGAGACGACACATTCTGAGGCGTACACCTAATCACTGTAACACACTGCCTGGATGTGTGTGTGCTTATCTGTATGTGCCTTTGTGTGTGTATAACTGTATACTCGTGTATGTGGATATGTGCGAGTGTGTGCGTGTATGTGCCAGTGTGATGTCCCTTAGTGTGCATGAACCTGAATGTGTACATTCATATTACTGTGTATGTGTCTTTGTGTGTGCATGTGGGTGTGTGTACACTCGTGGATTCGGTAGTGATTGCTCAAGTATAATTTTGTGTTTAATTCTCTGTGTGAGGAGTGTGTGTAGATGTCATTAAGGAGGTGAGTGTTGTTGAATCAATCATATCACAAAGTGACTGGAAAATGTGATGCAGCAACGTCCAAGTCATGATCCACCCGAGACAGGTGACTAATGAGCTTATGCAGAGGAGATATGTAAAATGACTAAGACACCTCCGGCACAGACCTTTCAGCACCTACGCATGTGCAGACACACATACATGCACACACACAAACACACACACACACATACACACACACACACACACACACACACACACATAAACACACGCCCTCCTCACTCACAAACACACCAAGGTGATAAACAGCAGAACTTCCAGCTGGTGACGTCATGGTGTCTTTGTATGAAGTCACAGTCTTTCAAACAGCGCCACAGACAGGAGGAATGAGAGCCCAGCGGCAGGAGTTTGAAGTGCCGCACTCTCTCTCACACAAAACATTCTTCTCGCAATCATTCATGAAACCTGTCCCAGCGTGTTTCAGTTCTTAACGAGCCCTGACTCCGTGACATATTAAAAACTTCATGAGGCCATATCGCAAGCGCTGAATATCATACCATCAATAGAGCAATATAAAAGTATAAAGGCGTCTTGAATTGCAAATGGTAACCGTATCGACCGAGTCAGACCTATTCTACACTAAGGCCATTCTGAGCAGAAACTGTGTACTGAGCCTGATATTATAGTTATATTCCACAAAACTGAGGACCATGAAAGATGTTTAAGGAGCTGTAAGAGAGACAGGGTACTCAGAACCATCGCAGTAAGAGATGAACAGGCGAGATAAAGGGGGAGGCAAATTAAATCATTATAAAGCAATTTTCATCTAAAAAAGCTTTCAGCCTCTATTCACACTTTTTAAGCACTTGATTAAAAGCCACAATGAAAAATTACACTCAGTGAATTAAAATGAAACATGAAATTAGATGATGGAATAATATAATTACAAAAACTGCTTCAATTTCTCCACATAAAAACCCATTAAACCAGAAATATGTGTGGCTCAAGCTATAAGTTAATGAAACAAGTTAAAAGGTGATAATTGCACTGTAAAAATCCAGAACAGTGAATCCCGATCCTATCAAGCCAGTGGACTCCCAGCGCTGACAGAGGAAAAGACAGAAGTAAAGAGCGAGCGGGAAACTCACAGGTTCTTTGAGCGCTTCTTCTTCTTCTTGGGGCCTTCGGCTCCGAGGTCACAGCTGCATTCTGAAGAGCCACTGAGCTGAGGAGAGCAGAGAAACAGGAGCACAGTCTGCATCACACAGCCCAGCCGACTGACGGGGGTCAGGGCCCAGACCACCCCAGGAAACACAAAGCCCCCGGCGCCTGATCCCAGCAATTCTAATCCTCAGCAGCACACACGGCCCAGGGAGAATTACAGATCGAGTTTGTATGTGTGTAAGAGTGGGTATGTGTGTGTGTGTGAGTAGGAGTGTGTATATGTGTGTGTGGATGTGTGTGTGTGTGACACTGGATCTCAGAGCCCCAGGTCATACTCTGGATTTTAAATCCCGGGCAGGCTGGAGCAGTGTCACATGTCACTTCCTGTGGTTCTACTCTCTGATTGGCTGAGGGAACACAGAACTGGAGACTGAGGGGGCCATTCTCAGGAATCTGTGGGCCTGAGTGCATCTTAAAAGAGGTGGGGGGGTTCCTGGCAACCTGTGTGTGTGTAAAACTATGAAATAATAACCCTTACGAAGAGAAATTTCGGATCAAGACAAAGGCCGGATAATCGAGGCACATGACCATATAGAGCCTGATGGCTTTTCCATGTTACAGAAAAGGAAGCCATCTTCCTGCGATTTAACCCAGAACAGGCACTCAGCCAACCGTTTAAAAAAACACTGATGAACAGCACCACTTTTTTTGCACCACTCTATACCATTATCCGACCACAGCTGGTGCATAGATTAGGGGGCAGACTGAGTATAGCCAGCAAGGTTTTTAATAAGTATGATTTCTATCCTGATGTGGATTATCAGATGAGCCTCGCTGGCTGCATTAACACACAATCCCCACAGCCGACTGGGGAGAAAGCAGCCATTCACATTTCACCCCTTCAACAGTCTGCTTCTTTCCATCCCGCAGCCACACTCACACAGAACTGACTTGGAGGAAGACTACCGACCTGTCTCCTTTGATTTCAGCTTCTTCTCGTCGAGGTTCTACACAAGAGTCCACTGTGAAGGGTACTATCGCTCGCAACGACACCATCCAAATTGCTCATAAAATAACAACCAATTAAACCAGCAGTTATTCAATTTAGTCTTGCCTCATCTCCTTCACTTGGCCTGGGCTGTGATACTAGATACCATGAGCGGTGTGCTGTAAAAAGAAGAAGCCTATATATGTGTCTCAGAAAATTACTTTGTTCTTCATCAACCAGTGTACAACAACTGCTTAAGCTGTGCTTGCGAAGTGAATTTTATGACCCCATAGGCAAATCTTGAAATGAGTTGAATTACATTCTATTACAGATTTGAATTACAGATTATAGTGCAAAGACAGTAACAGGCCTGACAAAGGAACACGAATGACAGGCAGTGACATGGTCCAGAGAGGAAGTCGGGATGCTGGTTTTTCGAAGCCAATCTCTGATAAAGCTCTTAGTACTGGTCTGAGATGGACGCCTCAGTGCTCGTCCATCTGTGATAAACAGCCATTTTTGGACCTCACTCTGCAGGACATTCCAACGCTGTTTCAGTCTGAGCTCCAAATTACACAATATGAACCTCACAGTTCGTCTACATCCCTATTTGGTGACTTTCCATTTGTCTGTCTTTCAGAAATTCCATCTAAAAATGGAACGAGCCACTTATCTGTCTCTGGTCTTACCTTTCAGTCGTACTGATAGCATTTATTATCCATCCCTTTAGATCGATCGATACAATACAATGATGAATAAACTGACAGACAGCCTGAATTTTACAATCTAAGAGGTTCAGAGAACAGGTGAAGATATACACAACAGTATGTACAACAGAGGGGCTGTAGTATTGGACAGACTGTAACCGGTACATGGTCCAGTTTACAATGTACATACATTTACAGTCTTTCTGTTTATCGAGGAGAGCAGTACAGAGATGACCAGGGTGAGGAATACAGATGGGTTTGATAATAAGGTCTTTCTTGTAGTATTTCAGGCATTCAGACTATGACTGGTAATACCCCTCATGAAGCTACAGAGATGAAAAGAGTAGTGTGTGTTTGTGTGTGAGTGTGTGTGTGTGTGGGCGCAGGGGGGTAACAAACAACAGCTAAATTAAACTTCACAAATGGGGGGGGGGGTCAGTAGGGAAGAGAACATCAACTACTGAAGAAAAGGTGGAGAAAAACAACCTCACTGCCAAAGACTACAGCCAGTGTTATACTCCCCACCCCCACCTCCACCCCTCCATTCATGTTAGAGAGGAAGACAGAAACATTCAAGTGCAGAATCACCGTGAACTGATAATAGAAGAGACATAGACAAGCTGCTTTCGACTGTTGGGCATAGTTATGGCCTGTTACTTGAAATTAACTAACAATACTCTTTACACTCTAAAGTCTATTTCAACAAAGACTTTCACCTGAGAATTAGACCATTTTTTTTTTCACGAATATGACAAAATTTTGACAATGAAATGAGAAAGTTTTGCCGATAGATGTTTAAAAAAAATCCACAAGCCAAGCAAACGGTAACCGAAGCTAGTTACTTCCTTTTTCCGAAAAATAACATGTTTCATTACAAGACTCAAATGCTTGTGCAGACTTATGGCAGTGAAGAGGGCTGTCAAAGAAACAATCACAAAAAAAAAAAAAATCAAACTAATAAACCAATAAAGTAAAGACCAATAATAGCCGCAATGAAGGAGGGCCCCTTATTCAAGCCTTTCCATTTCCTGTTCTTTGGTCGATTTTTCCATTCTCCGATTTCATCTCCGACTAAAACAAGCACTTGCGACATGGTCTTCACAGCCCCCTTCCAACCCCACATGACCACGATCTCGACTGTGCAAACAGTCCAGGAACTTCCAGTCTTGGGGTTGGGGGTGGGGGGGGGGAGTTGTTGAAGTCATATTAGAACTGCCCCTTGCCGAGAAGCGACGACTCCCCCCATCAATAATCAACTTCCAGACAGCACTCTGCACTATTTTAAGAAAGGTCGCGCTATTGGGCCTCCAAACTAATCCAGGCTGTTTGTTACAGTAACTGTGTTTTAATAGTTTTCCATGAGGAAATTCCGAGGACGGATCGCTTTTACTTATTATAGTCGACATCTGTCAATTGAAGCCAGTTCATTCATGCAATCTTCAAACATTGACAGATCTGTGAAAAGTACAATATAAAAAGGACACTTGAAAAACTAAAAATTTTTGTCATGCGCACTTAAATTGAACAACATTTCTCTGGGGCACTGACTTGCCAGAAGATAATCATTTTATTTTGCACTACAAGACCAACACAGTAAAAAGTAAAATAATTTGAACATCTTAATCTTCAACCCCAGATGTTACGGGATTTTCAGTGATGAGCTGTCTGAGGTGCACAAGCCCTTCAGTATCCTCACCTTATACTGTATGGTTATTCCAATCTGGTTCTGATTTACGTTTCCCACTTTGCAACTTAGATAGAAGAGAGAAGGTATGCCGATCACGATGAAAACAGAAATGTGAAGGGCATTCACACTAGTAGCCATGATGTGATAATAAATAATTTATTAAGCTACCAACATTTTGAAACAAGTCTTCCTCAGGACATTGGGGGATGATTCAATTCATAATAACTTCTTAATCATTATTGGCTTATGTATTGGTCTTGTAATTATCCTGTAAATAAATAGTTTGATTGTTAGTTTGGCAATCTTAAACTGAACTGGGTGAGAGCAATCGTGCGTTAAAAGGTGAGGTTACTTAAGGGGTTCTGCGCATGCCATGAAAATCCGGTAATGTCGGCACTAGCTCTGGGGGGAACTGGGGTTAAAAAGGTTGAAAGAGCTTACAAATTTACTTAAAAGTAAATTCAAACTCCACATACTACCTACGCAAGTGCTACATTGTGATCGCGAAAAGATTACTGAGAAAGGCCCTTTATTCACAGACAGGAATAGTTGAATCTTGTGCTTTCAAATTGTGACAATACAGTCGAACAGTCTGCTCTGATATGGTTACAGGTTTGAATCCAAGAACTTGCAGGCTTGAACACCTGCAACTGTAAGTACAGCAGAATGACTCAAAGGCAATAGTACGGTTACCGGGGTTTTCTGTTCACTGACAACTCATTCTTAGTTTTGCATTTAATGTAGGGAGGAATTGAGAGTCTTTTGTGTCATGAACTTTCTCTGAGCTTTGTTGGGACATCATTCTGACATCCTGTCTGGTCAGAGAGAGATGAGGAATTGACAGTAGTGGGTAATTACAGGTAACCCCGCCCCCATTCCCTAAAACATACTGCTACATCCATTCCATCCACACTGCAAATGCACAGAAGCACCATGCCCCACTGATATTATGTATAAGGTATACTCCTACACAGCAAATCCTGCCCTGCAACCTTTAATACAGAGAATGTGGAGCAATACAGAGCTAGACTTTTTACTTCAGTTTTTTCATGGTGTTCTGCACTCTAATCACCTCCAATAAGTTTCCCCACCCATTATTATCATATGCCTCGCAGGAGATGGTTAGTTCCTCTGCATCTCGCCATATCCTGTGGCGAAGGATGTTTGGAACAATGTGGCATGCCGGCCCCGAGCGACTTGACTTCCTCTCCGTTGAGCCACATCAGTCTCGCCAGGTCAAACAATGGCATTCCTATCTGCTGTGCTCACAAGTCGTGTTCTGATTGGCCCAGTGGACTGTTTCCAATATGCGCCTATTAATGCAATGCATTTTTGGACAGCGGGAGTTGCCACTTTCCGGCAGTGGGACTTGGGGCATGGGAGCCATTCAGGAAATGTTGTTGATGACACACAACCGTCTCAGAAAGATGCTTTCAGACTGAACCGATTCAGTCTAGCAGCCTATTATTAACCTGAAGGATCCCCCCTTTCCCCAGTCATCTGCATCCATAACTCAAAGCAGCTAAGAGCATAATTTAACTCAAATGCCCCCAAACAACTGCCTCTCCTTCCTGAAGGATGTCCTGGAAAAAAGACAGAGGGAAAACACCACAACAAAAAGCGCCAAGTGATTCAGTTAAAATTTCTCAACCATGAAATCAAAGGTTCAGTCCTGTTATGGCAGCCATCTTGAAATCGTGTGATACGCATTCACTGAACTTTGCTCCCACTCACAAAGATTGTAGTTTGATTGTAGTTTGCACTCAACGAGTGCCAGTAGTTTTGGTTTTTAATCATCTTTTGAGAACCTTGACTGGGTCCAAGTAAGTCAACATAGCAGCACAGTTAATCAGTCCCAGGCTTTGTTTCGGAATACTAGCTCCAATTTTGACCAGTCTCACATTGGTACCAAGATTAGATTTTGTCTTGTCTCTTCAAGAGTGCTGATTCGTGACATCACATCCGAGCTATGCAATCAGAGCATTGCAAAAATATGATGACCATGAATATACCGGATGTCATTATTTTTGAAACTCAATGTGGGAGGCTAAAGCCAAAAATGTGAGGAAGACAAATATTTGTGCTTGAATTTTTTGACTGTAATCCCTGAAATCTGGCCCAGAGATCATTTCAGTGCCAAAAAAGAAGGTATAGTACATGTTTTTGGGTTGCAAGCTAGTGGACAGAGCACAACCTCACGGTTTTCCTCAAGACCCACCGTTGCAACAGAGATGGTTAGGCTTCGGGAGGGGATCACATCAATGAGGCACCACAATACAATGATAGGTGCAATATCTGCACGGAATAGTTTACTCCTGTAACAATAAATATACACTAAAGTCTTTGGAAAATGCAAAAAAAAAAAAAAAACATATATACTGACACATACCTTGTTAACAACAAAGTTTGCTGGCTAAGTTAGGTTGCTCATCGGCTAAAGACAAAGTCACCTTGAGAGTGCATGTTCCAATTTAATCAAAATGCAGTGTTGACAGAGCATGATTTCACTAATGTAATAAAAGAAATTGATGATATGACTTAAGCAAGTTACGTCTTGTGTGAAGTGGAGCTATTAGCTCCGATGTGAGAATTTTAAAAAATATATAACGACCTGAATGAAATTGATTTACTTCAGTAACTAGCAACCTCCTTAACTACCTCAGTTAGTGCTGTGTTATTTTTGTAGCTCAAGACACTATGGGTTTATATTAGTTCTGCCCCTGCCATATCTGTTGACACTGTGTTCATAGAGGTTTCTTGCTATTGAACTGTAGGTCACAGTTATAACCCAATTTGGTCACATTTAGCAAAGGAATTGGTAGTAAGATCTCAAAGCCCAACAATTTTGGTCAAAATCAGATTATACTTTACAAAAGAATTAAGTGTCTAAATGGTACAAACCCATACAAAATGGCCCACATCTCACTGTCACAGCAAGGATTTAGATTTGAATTAGACAGTGAAAAGAAGTCATAAATTTGACATCAAAGATTGGATCTGTCTCTGATCAATCAGAGGATGAATCAAAGGATTTCACAATTGATCTTTTACCTTGGGTTCAAGATCAAACAGAAAAATGCCCTGCATCAAACTCACTATTGCATTTAGAACTTTGTATTAGGGACTGATAGGATGTTATATATTCACATCAGTTTGTGACCATGGATTTGACTTCTTGGAGATAAAAAAATGCAATTTATCTCACTAATTATTGCACTTTGAGCATATATTTGTGCGACAAAATGAAAGGAAGTTATTTGTAAAATTATATGAAATGCCAAAATTGCTGCACAACCCATTGCACCATGTCAAGGGCATGTGATATTGGGACTATGACACATCTTTAATCCCAAAGAACTCCATTAGCATCATCATAATAAACTGAATATGAACTCATTCACATTTCAAAGACATCTGGTACAGGGCCTATTCACGAAAAGGAGACATGGAGAGACCCCAGTAACACACAGCTCAGGTTAGCACCCTGGAGGGTTGCAACCCCATAAACATGGCGCTCATTCACACACTCAAATAAGTACATCCACACAAACACAGACTCACTGGCAAATACACCCGCACTCACTCTCTCAAATGCAAATGAACACACACACTCACACACATACTCTCTCACCCACGAACACAAACACAAACACACGCACTCACAAGACCTCATACACTCACACACACTGTGATAATTGTGTGTGCAGGAGGACGGGTGGTACAGGTGATATAAGACAGAACAGAACAAGTGAGACCTGAGATACTCTCACCCTCTGTTTGTTTGACTATCACAACAGAGCACAATCCCTGCTTCGCCCATGTTTATAAACACTCAAGTCAGAGATGCTGACATTTAACGGCAGACGCTGTACATCGCTCACTGCCTCCTCTACTGTGGAAACAGGGTTCACAAACAACTGTGCCACGTGTATGCTGGTGTGCGTACACCTCTATGGAAAGACGTCAGATTTGGGGATCGTATTGGTGCAAGTGCATCAACACATTGCTTGATATGGAAACCAGTGGCTGGGACGTGACAGGAGAAGCAATCTCAAGAGAGCCGCCGGGAACGAAGCCATTCGCTCCAACGTAAGGGCCCCTGCCCTCATTACATTTATGTCAGCAACACCTTACACACTGCAAACAAACTCTTCGGTCTTTAGAATTTTGAACTTGTAATGAGACCTGAGATTTTTTCAGAACAGTAAAAATTTCTGTGCCTATATTTCATATTAATATTGTAAGTTACCATTTATAAAATTTTAAATCCAAATACTAGACTAAATCACTATTTTTGAAGTACCATTTTCATAGAGCCGTGTACACTCAGTTAAAAGAGGACCAAAAACTCTACCAACAGAACTCTTACTGAAAATAATATTGTAGTCTTATTTTCAGGCTTACACATTTTACCTTTTATCGGATTTTGCTAAAGAAAAAAAATTGCCCCTTTAGTTAAATATTCTGAGTTACAACCAGCTTCATTAGCGCGGAGAGATATAATTGTTCATTAATGTCAATACTTGTCAATGAATTGTAACTTTCCATAAATAAGCGAACACTTCAGAAAGAATAAATGTTTTAAGTCTCACTTGTTTTGTCAAAATTTATGCAGTGCTGGCAGTGACAAACAAATGCTAAGTCCTCTTCAGTGACAGCCAGGAGGTTTCGTTGCTCTAAATTGCCCCCTGCTTGCCAACTCTGGAATATTTGTGAGTGAAAAAATGAGATTAATTAAAGAGGGATTATGCTCGCTTAGTGATTGGGATTTGCAGTGCCAAATACACAGACCATTCTTCATGCAGGTTAATTCATGGCTGACGCTGATTAAGGCTTTATTTTCAGTCTTGGCAGGAGCTATTCTTTGGGAGCTTTGGAAGCTATGCTATGGGCCGTCTGCACAGACGTGGAGAGCTGAAAACAGGTCACAGCGGCCAAATCCCACCAACAAACCTGCTACGCAAACTCAGTCTAGCTGACGTATGGCATAAGCTCAGTGTTCTTTACTTTTACAAACACAGAAATGAAGACGTGGGACCTTTGGAAAAATAAATTAAACAGGGTGGATTGGACCTTATGAAACTTCCATCTGGAGTGTGGACCTCCAAGTGACCATCAACTTTCAATCACCTATTTGAAACATCTCCGGCCAATAGCAATCCAGCTGGTACTGATGGGCAACTTTGTGAACGTCCCCCCATTTCCTATTTCCCCCATATCTACCAGAGGAGAGGTTGTATACAGTATGCATGAATATACCCGTTTATTCATTCATTTGTTCATTAATTTAGAAAAGTCATCGATATGAAGAGCTTTAAATCAGCTTTTTCTATATTGGGACATTTTATAGAAAAACACAAACTTTGACTATGAAAAAATACACCTAATAATATGAATTTCTAAAAATGGATTTTTGCACCATGAGTGAGAAGCGCAGAGCTATTTTTGGCACTTTTTGCATTTTGGAAACAAACAGTTCATATTTTTCCCTAAGCTCACACAAACACCAGAACATATTGTTTCTAACATGCAGACACAAATGAATGCATGTGCACATGCACACATACACACACACACACACACACACACACACGCACACACACACACATACACATGGACTTATTGTGCAGACATGCATGCACATGCAAATTTACAAAAGCATAGACTTATATATGCACCTCCACATAGACACACATACATACGTGTGTATGCTCAGACACGCTAACATCCTAAAATATGCGTGCACATGCACATGAATAAATGCACAGAAGCTATATGATGATATGTAAGTGCAACCATAATCTTTGCCAACGTTTCAGGCTGAGAAATCCCAGGAAAAACTGTGCAAAGTCCAATGCCCCTCAATCTAAGAAAAGTCATTTCAATTCACGCCTTCGCTTCACCTTTCTGCTAATCATGAGCACCCCCGCTAAGTCTGCAGATAGCTTTGATGGCTTCAAATGAGGGTCATTAAATGAAGAGCAGAGTGGTCTAGTCAATCTCCACAGGTCTCAGTCCTGAGTTCGCACCTGAATTCAAACCATTAACAACGATCTAGGATTGATAAGATGCCAAATTAATCTTGTTTCAAGAGGTAAGACAGGACAGCTCTATAAATTAGGAAATGAACCTTAATGTGCAAAATCTCTGATCTCCTGTCCAAAAACAAACTGTCTGTCAGCATGTTTTTACCCCAAACTTCCCCAATTCTCAGATTTGCGATGTTTGGCGATGAAATATTCAAGGGAAATGCAGTATATGTGAAAGGGCATGATTCGCCGGGGAACGTGGGCTCAGATGAATAATACGCCCAGGCCTAGCTTTTGTATGCCCGTTACGGCACTTGATTCTGAGATTTAATTGCTCCAGGAGAGCAGAGTAGACTTTTGGCACTTACATGATGGCGATAGAGAGAGAGAGAGAGAGAGAGAGAGAGAACAGACAAGACAAGAGAGCATGAGACACAGAGCAAATGAGTAAGATGAGAGACCAACTTGGAGAAAGAGAGTACAAGATGATCTTTGACAGATCTTTTGCACAGTATATGACTTCATTAGACAGAGACATGGAACATACAGTAGATAGAGGGAAAGAGACGGGCAGTTCGGGGGAAATTTGGGGATGGGATGAGAGCGAAGAGCAGGCTCTGCAGACGTCAGGCCTGCCGGCTGAAGTTTCCACGAGCGCACTACTGTGTGCGTGCCAACTACACAATGGAAAGATTTTCTGTGGTGGAGGGATACTGAAGTGCTTAGTCAACATCACACTTAAGGACCCGTCCCCCAACCACTTCACAAGAGTTCAACTTTCCCAAGCAAGCATGTGTTCCTATAAACGCCTGGCTTCCAATAAACCGCATTCACACACAGTGGCCACAGCATGGGTTTGCTAGTGATTTTGCCTGTACACAAATTGTTGTCCATCTGTCCACGCATGATGATTTGGGATAGATTAGGCCAAGCAGGATGACACAGATGATGTAAGCTGTCTCTTTATACTTCAGTCCTCAGGGGTGCCTGTAAATCTATTGTACATTAAGTCATCTCCATCAGTGCCTCCTGGCAGTCTCTAAATTTCAGAATTTTGCTCTCTGTTTGGGTCCACAAAAACTACTAATTCCTTGGTTTTCAACTTAACAACTCCAGTGCCTGACGTGCTCAGACACTCCACTGGAAAGAGTTACATAAGAATGTCGAAACCCTTTATTTGCTTAAGCTGTGAAGGTTGCTGCTTATGTTCACCAGAGCCATAATAGAAAATTTCCATGAATCTGATATGATCCTCACTGGGCACATCTCACACTGGAAAAAGGATTCCTGCTCCTGTTCTGTTTACACATGGCATTGACACATGGCACCTGCCTTTAAAGATACACCTGTAGCAGCATGTCATCGGCCTGCTGATAATCCTCGTATCTTCAAAATGATAAACTTTACAGGAGAGCATAAAAATGTTTAATTTTGCATGGAAGAATGCAGTTGAGCTGTGTTCGGGTAGGATGACTATTTTTCTTCCAAGAATGTATTTTGTATTTTGCAATGTTTATGTTATTATCGTGGACATACAAGTTTTTGTTTCTTGTCAAATTTAGACATACAGGGTTTTATCAGCAGGCTGACGATGTGTTGTAAGAACAGAAAAGATTTTAAGACGTGCAAAAACAAACAAATCACATATTATTAGAATGAATGTATCTTTGAAGAACAACGCTCAGTAAAAATCAACAAACTGATGAGAGAAGAAACTGGAGTGGAGGCGAGAGAAGCTACATGTTAAAGAGCATATTGACTCAACCTTCGGGTACAAAGAAGTCTGTGAACAGAGCTGCCAGCCAACAGTTCGATATATTTCTGAATAAAGTAACACAGTGTCCCTCATTTCATCACAATTGGCCTTACTGTCAGTCAGCAGGAAGAGGCAGCGCAGAAGGTGAACAAACATTGCCCTCCAGCTAACGATAATGCTTCAGAGGCAGAAACACCTTCTTTAATCCTTCATACTTTGAACGTTTACAACCCCAATTCTGAAATAGTTGGGACAAAGTGTAAAATGTGAAGAAAATAAAAATGCAGTGACTTTCAAATCACATCAGCCATTATTTTATTCACAATAGAACAGAGATGACAAAGCAAATGATGAAACTGAGAAATTTTACAATTTTATCCACAAAGTGAGCTCATTTCAAATTTGATGGCTGCTACAGGTCTCAAAAAAGTTGGGACAGGGGCCAGTTTACAATGTGTAGCATCCACTTTTCTTTTTGACACAGAGTGGAGGCGTCTGGGCATTGAGGAGACAAGTTTCTTGGGTTTAGCCATTGGAATTTGATCCCACTCTTGTTTAATACAGGCCTCCAGCAGCTGGAGAGTTTTGGGTCTCTTTGACAGACTTTTTGTTCAATTATGCGCCACATTTTCTCAATCGGTGAAAGATCAGGACTGCAGGCAGGCCAGTTCAGCACACAGACTCTTCTACTACAAAGCCATGCTGTCGTAATAGCTGCAGTATGTGGTTTTGCATTGTCCTGCTGAAATACATGAGGCCATCCCTAGAATAGATGTTGTCTGGAGGGGAGCATATGTTACTCTAAAACCTTTATATACCTTTAAGCATTCATGGTGTTTTTTAAAGCAGGCAAGTGTCCCACACCATATGCACTAATGCACCCCCATACCATCAGAAATGCGAAATGAATGCTGATAACAAGAGGGGTGGTCTTTCTCCTCTTTAGCCCGGAGGACACAAGGCTCATAATTTCCAACAAGACTGTAAAATTTAGACTCGTCTGACCACAAGACACTTTGCCACTTTGCTACAGTCCTTTTTAAATGAGCCTTGACCACAGAACACAGCAGCGCTTCTGGATCATGCTGAACAATGGCTTCCTTTTTGCATGATAGAGTTTTAGGTGGCATCTGTGGATGGCACGGCGGACTGTGTTTATAGACAGTTGGTTTCTTGAAGCATTCCTGGGCCCATTTAGTAATGCCAATGACAGAATCATGCCGGTGAGTGATGCAGTGGCGTCTGACGGCCCCAAGATCACTGGCATCCAGAAAAGCACTCCGGCCTTGTCCCTTACGCACAGATTTTTCCAGTTTCTCTGAATCTTTTGAGGATGTTGTGCACTGTCGATGATGAGATCTTCAAAGCATTTGCAATTTGACGTTGAGGAACATTGTTTTTAAAGTATTCCACAATTTTTTTACGCAAGCCTTCACAGGTTGGAGAGCCTCTGGCCATCTTTACTTCTGAGAGACTCAGCCTCTCTAAGACATCCCTTTTATAGACGATCATGTTACACACCTGATGCCAGTTAACTTAATTACATGCTAAATGTTCTTTCAGCTGATTCTCTTATATATTAATAGCTTTTCAGCCATTTTTTTGCCTGTGTCCCAATTTTCTTGAGAACTGTTGCAGCCAGAAAATTTGAAATAAGCTCATTTAGTGGATTAAAATGTAAATGTCTCAATTTCAACATTTGAAATGTTATTTATGTTATATTGTAAATAACATATTGGCTCAACTGATCTGAAAGTCAATGCATTTTGATTTTATTCACAATTTACACTTCATCCCAACTATTTCAGGATTGAGGTTGTATTTGTATATGATACTAATGCCCATTTCCACGAATTAGCTGCTTGCTTAATGCTAGCTGATCAATGACATGTGACCATGTCATTGCAGTTGTTCTAAAAATATTCCCTGTATTGGTGTTGGAAGAAAATATTTTTTTAAGTCATTCTGATAAGCAAGATCAAATACAAAGCTAAATACTTTTGAAAACAATGCATAAGGCACCCTTCATAAAAAATAAAAAAAAACTCCAAAGCATGCACAAGAGTGGACAAATCGAAACTCTTTCAAAACCCGCTTTCACATACATACTGTAGAACAAGATTGAATAATACCAAGTGTAACTGGAATCAAAAGTTTCAAGATCTTATTCCTAAGGTAACCAATGCGAATCCATTTTAGTACGAATCCAGCGCTACTGTAAAGATAATATTTGTAATCATGAACTAAGTTGACACAACAGATAAGAAATTGTGCTATTATGTACAAGTCACACAGTAGTGCCACGCGTGGTTCTTTTGGAATAAGGCAAATCTGATCCTGAGAGGAAGACTAGAACTCCGGTGCAGTTTATTTACACTGCCTTTAGTCAGTGTGCATTACTAATACTCTGTACATTGGATTAGCTTGGATTATCCCACTCAAATGCTCTCAGAATGGTCCTGTGATGTAGATGTCATGCTATGGCACTAAGAGAACATTTCAGTAACCAGTCTGAAACTAACATCTGACCATCTGCCAAATGCAGGTAGATTGTGAGGCCGGTGAGCAGAACAGTGTTACCAAATACGAGGACAAGTGTTGTGTTCCGTGGTCTTTGTGCCTGGTGAGTTTATTTTAGGTTTTTATTATTTTGGTATGTCAGTTTTTAGTCCATGTCTTAGTGTTCACATTTCATTCCTTTCCCGTGTGAGTCCAGTCCACTTTTTACCCATGTACTGTCTTTGCTTTCTTCCCAGTCGCGTCATTGTTTGTAGCAGTTTCTGTCTTAATTGATTGTGGCACTGTTCCGGGTGATTTAATGGATTCTGGGTTTCATCCTTCCTTCCTTCCCATTTACTAGTTTCCCCTTGCTTTCCTATATCTACTAACAATTACAAACAGTTTGTTGTTTTCTCTAAAATTACTAACCACTACTAACATTGTATATAATACTAATCTACTAACGAGCACCCGGGATTGTATAGCTGCACTTACTAATTGACTAATTATCTCTCAGCGGTCGCCCTGTTCTTGTCCCCGCCCCTTGCTTTTCTATTCACTGGCTTTGCTAAATTTTCTGCAGACCTTCTGCGATCTTATTATCTATTCTGGCTCTTATTCTGTACACTTAGGAGTCTTTTTTACCCAGTTTATTTATCCCGTCTTTGGGATTGTCTTGTGACCCTCGTCTGTGTGTTAATGTTTATCTGTTTCATGTAATTAGGTTTCCCTTATGTTCCACCCCTTGTTAATTATATTAAGTTCCTGCACCTGTGTCTTCTCATGCCCCTTACCTTATATCAGTTCCCCTGCAGCAAGCCAGTACCAGATCTGACTTCGCTCCCGCTCCAACTCCCATCACTACTCCCGGCCCTGCGCACTTTCCTCTGGTGCCCACACTTCTTCTCTGTGTTCCAGTCAGCCGCTTACCCAGCCCAGCCTACCCTTCCTGCTGCTCAGCCCCTGGTGCCCTTGTCCTCCAGAGCCCAGTGTGCCTGTCCCCTTCGTCGTCTCCAGAGCCAAGTGTGCCCATTGTGGTTCAGTTTTTGGATTCCTTAGTTCTCCCCTTTCAGTGTAGTTGCATGGTGGTTATGTTGGCCTGAGTGCCCCATTTCCCCCCCCCCCTTCTCTGGTTTTCTGTTTGTTTAATAAATTATTATTTTTGGATCCCCGCTCCTGGCGTCTCTCCCCTTTTTGTCTCCCAGTTCCGAGTGTTCCGAGTTCAGTTCCGAGTCTTCTTTCCGAGTTTTCCAAGTTCCTAGTGTTTCCCTCCCCAAATCCTTAACAACAAGTACCGTTGGGCTATGCACATTTCATTTCACCTCAGAAGTGCATTGCAAGACTGGTCAGTCCTATCTTGCAAAGTTGTGAGGTTTAAAGTTTGGTACACCGTTACGATACTATAGCAAAACAACGTACAGTACATACAGTCAGCGAAACACACTTTCAAGAAGTAAAGATTTAATGTAATTGTGGATGGCTAGTATTGCAGGTTTAGGGGAATATACAAACAGGCTGAGGCTAGTCCAAAAAAAAAAAGGTGTCTGGTGAAATGCGGCAGTTTCTGGTTATTTTTTTTATTAACGGGACACAGGGTCTGGTTCAAGTAAACGTTATGCTCTAAACTCTGTGAGTACTATTATAAGAACACTTTTTCTTGGCTGGGTACTTGATTCCACGTCTGCAGGGTCTTATTGACGAAGCGGAAGTGAGAGAGAACCTTCCAGGAAAAAGGCCTGCCCCAGTAAAGATGGAGACTACAAACAGGCAGTGCTGTTTTGTCATAAAATAGAGGCCCAAATTAGACCTTCGTCACTAAAGGTACAACTGCTGTCGGCCATGAGCCAGAAAAAGCCGACTTTGTCCTTGAGACAAACTCCCAGGCCTGTATTTATCAGGATCTGGGTATCTTCAGCAAACAGAGCTGATGCATATTAACACACTGTCCCGGGCGGACGTTTCCTGAGCTGCTGTGCGAAAAGGCCAGGAACTCGATCTACTGCCAGGGCTATTTTTAGCCAGGTGTGTCTGCCCTCTGAGTGAACCACCCCCCACCAAAGAGTTCCAGCAACCGCTGCCCCGACCCCTGAGTAATAATCATGACTGTGGCAATGGCGTAACCGCTGATCACTCGCCGTTGCCCAAGGAACCGTTCGTTACACAGCAATATGGGGCATGAGACCTCCGCTCACGTTTACTCCTGTGCTGTCACTTTTGAAGAACCTGACGGGGTTTCTCTGGCGTGCTTGGATCCACAGACCTTGTTATTGGGTGAAAGGGGGTTATATTCGAGGGACTGACAAGTTTGGAGGGACTACAGCTGCAGGGGCTTGCTAAAATCTCAGTGGCATTAAAAAATGGAACCTTAAGTCATTTCCTTTCTGGGGGCCGAGAACTCTTAGCGATTCCCCTTGTTGGGTTATTAGAGGAGGGCATGAGGATGGAGACAGTATGCTGTACAGAGGAACTATCCTATCTGGTTTTCAAACCTAGAAAGACCTCAGCCTTGTGCCAAATGAAAAATAAATGAAACGTATGTGAAATACACTGACCAATCATAAGATTAAATCCATGTGCCTAACATTGTCCTTCTTTTGCCGCCAAAATAGCTCCATCAAACTGATGTCACTTGAGTTCCCAAACTCAGGGTTTCCCAGCAGAACATTTCCCAGATTATCACACTCCCTCCCCCATCTTGTCTTTTTCCCACAGTGCATCCTGCCACCTTTTCTTTCCAGGTAAATGGCCACACTTATCCGCCAAAGCACATGATGTAACAAAAAAAATAAAAAGTGATTCACTGAACTAGGAAACTGTCTTCAAAAGCTCCAAGATACAGTCCTGAAGCTCATGTGCCCATTGGGTGCACTTTTGGACCAGGGTTAGATTGGGCACTTTGATTTTCTCAGCAACTTGTGCCACAGTTGCCCTTCTGTAAGCTTGGACCGGATGGGATGGCCTCCATAGCCCTCATACATCGATGAGCCTCGGGCATCCAAAACCCTGTTGCTGGTTCATGGTTCGTCCCTTCTTAGACCACAGTCTGTGGATACTCACATCTACTGACAGGGAGCACCCTGGACATCTTGTAACTGCAAAGATGCTCTAAACCACTCGTCAGGCCATAACAATTTGGCCTGTTTCAAAGTTTCCATTTCTCTCATGTCCAACATGCTGAATACAAGAACCAACTGTTCTTACAGTCTATGATGTGTCTTCAGACCTGGATTTGTGCCTGTGTTATGAGATAATCAGCGTTATTTACTAAATCTGTGAGTAGATTCAGTGTTTTGGCTCATTGGTGTACAAGCCAGACACCGTATCCTTCCAGAAAGGGACTAAGGGGGGTCCTTGTATCCATTCCTACCCCCCCCCCCCCCTTCCCCCTCCCCCTCTGCACTTTGGTCTGGGATAGCATGCATTCACTTTTCATAAAAAAAATGTTTTTTACATGTCATTAAACCAACTTGAAAACCCCTCTGCTAAGCAATGTATTTAAAATAAATTATGAATCACTGTGGTGTCAAATACGAGAGGGTGGCAATAACTGGAAATTCATAAGAGGGTAACAAAAAATTCAGATAGGGTTGGACAGAAAATTCAGGCATATTGAGTTTGCAAAAATTGAAAATGCCATTTTTTTTTTACAGGAGTTAAAACAGTAATTTGAAGGAGTTAAAGAAAAAACTGGCAGACATTCTCACCATTTGGCAAGACCCAATGCCTTTCTTTCGCTTATTAGCGGGGGTGAGGGGTGCATGATAACAAATGGACATAAGACCAATCCAATTCTTGTTACAGTCTGCAGTCTTTAATATGCCCAAAAAATAAATGAATGACAGAGCTGACAAATAGAAATGTTCAGCGCACTGAGTGTTCTGTTTCCTGTCAGAAGACATTTCTCACTCGTCCTTTTCTTCTGAAATACAGATAGACAAGGGAGCAAATAGACCCTGCTGAGTCCAGCTCTTAAAACAGCTCTCTGAACCATCTCAACCCAAAAAGCACACATCCATTCCACAGCCCAGCTCAAATACTTAAACCTTCTACACATCCATTTTTCGTCAGTATGTATGTGTCGTGTTCAGCAGGAGATTAGGTCAAACTCAGAACGTAGTGTCACTATCTTCCACTCTTACTCTCAGTCTCCTACTCCATATCCCAGTCTAGCTCTCTCACTATCACTCCCTCTCCCTCGGCCTAAGAAAACTGATTCAATTTAAATTGGCCTTATTTCCATTACCACACGTAGTGTACTGCTGATGCCATTGCTTATTTAGACAATCAAGTCATAAGTCAAAACTAGATCAACAAATAAATCAAGAATATAATCTAAAGATGACAACCCTGAATCCATAGCAGCTGCCCAACTTTGTCCAGGGGCGACAGTAATAACCTTACTTATTCCTCTTTTTCAAAATTGCGCACACACGCTGGTGTACAAACACCCACACAGAAATTAACAAAAATAAATACACATTTGCACTCTCAAACGCTCACACAGACACAGACACACAGACACACGCACACACACACACACACACACACGCGCGCACACACACGCGCACACACACACACACACACACACTCTCTGGGTTTTCATGTCTTGTGGGGACATTCCAGAGACTTGCATTCATTCTCTAACCCTTTTCCCTGACCTTAACCCCAAACCCTAACCTTATTCCAACACTAACCCTAACCTTGACCTTAACCCCTAACCTTATAATAGCTCCATTTCTTCATGGGGACCTGAAAATGTGTCCCCCATGATAATTATCAAGTAATGATAAAGAAATCTGGAATTCTATGTCTTATGGGGACATTTTGTCCCCATAAAGGTAGGTAAACACGGACCACACACACACCCACCCACCCACACACACACACACATTCATTGAGAAATACTTATACACGAGCCTGTACAAATGAAATAAACTTTATTTCCCTGGCTGTCACACTAAGATGACGCATGAGTCAGTGGTGAACTGTATATAGCCCACACAGTCTGGTATCCAAACTTAGATCCAAGCTCATAAACTCCGTGTCATGACCCACTAAACCACATTAAAAATCATTATTAACAGAAGCACAGCCTTGTGGAGAGTTTTAGAATATCTGCATGATGGTGAGCCCTTGAAATCATTCTGCCACTAACCAGAAGTTCTGGTTTTATCAAACAAACGTTAATCACATAGACAGATTGACACGGCCCATTTCTCACTCCCAGTCTACCTTCTTCCTTTTTCCTTTGCAACCTTCTTTCGCTTTCTCCTTTCTTTCCCTTAACCTGTGCTTCTGTTTTGTAACCTATAGCAACAATCATATGCTTGACAACACTGAAGTTCACTTCTCTTGCAGTGGTTATAAATATCCCACAGTGCCCTTCTCCGAAAGATATTAATATTTCACAATGCCCCTGTCCCACAATTCCCCAACATAGCCAAGTACTTGACCAGGAATTGTTTGTCCTCTAATGCCCAATTTCATAAGGGCTCAGGTGTGGTATGAGAACTTGTTCTAGATAATAATGCTATTTCAGCTATGGGGCGCTCAATCTGTCTGATAGAGCAGCATCTTTCACATGGCCATTTGTCCCATACAGTGTAAAAACAGTCTGGATCTATGCTAGTAGTGATGCCAGAACTCAAAATTGGGGGGCACAGAATATCCCTGTATTACAGCAAATAGTCCTGACTAGTTCTCAATCATTTTCCTTTATTGACACATTCTCCAATAATAGCAATAATCCTTTGGCAATTGAAGGCACATGGCTTCTCTCCCCATGCAATCTAACAGGGATGAAATAATGGGCTAAGTTCAGTACAGAGAAATAATTTACTTACAAATACCCTATGCTTTACAAAATACAAATCTGGAACCCCCGCACTACCTTTTTGGCACATCAAGTGATCTAACCTGCGCTTCATGACTGTGTAAATTGATGAAATGAAATAATAGACCATTTGAAATGCCTTCATTCGATTCTTAATAACGCTGATTTGAATGTAGCAACGTGCGAGTCCAAATGAATGATTGTCACCTTACTTTAATGGGGAGGAGTAGCAATGCCTGATAGTGTGGAGTATTTTCGGAGTCAATGCGTTATTAATTTAGAAAATGACTGCTAACAAGTCAGGACTAATAATTGTTTTAAAGGAATGATCTGTGTCCCCCCCCCCAATTTCCAGTTATGGCACCGTCACTGATCTACGCATGCGGCTTTAAGCCGGGTATTGTATATCATTAAAGTTTCGATTTAAAATATTGTTCAGTTTGTTCATTTTTGTCTAAAGACCATCTTAGTAATGTATTCCATCTGGCTATGCTTTCTCTGTGATTATAGTGCATATTTGGGAATATTAACTTTTTGTGAATGATAGTGAGCAAGACAGCCTACTGAGAGCTACTGACACTGTTAGTTTAATGGTTAATGCCAATAATAATGTCTTTTGTTTTTCACAGTATTTTCTCCTTTAATGTGTTGGATAGGTAAAAGTCGCACGCAACACTCTTGAATCTGAATGCTGTCTATAATTTCTAAAGGGACAATATTTAGCAAAATCTCTCATGAGTGAATGATGGCTTTAGATATGCAGATAAGTTGTAAAAGTGGAAATAAGCAACTTTTTTGCTTTAACTTATAATTATGCAATAAATTTCAATGGCACGGCCTAACAGCTATAGAACAAGCTGGTCAGAGATCACAAAAGTTCCCCTGTCAAGGGTGCAAGCACGGATGGACAGACGAACCGTTGTACAAATGGACATACAGACAGACAGAAATAGTCTAAATCCACAGTCTCCCAATTCACCCATCAAGTGGCGGTGGACTAAAAAGGCCACTGCAAGTATTTTGAAAGATATTATCCAGAATTCATACTGCGGTCAAGGTCCCAAGTCAAAGGTCAAATAAACTGACTGTTATGGTTCTGCCTCGTGTGCTTATTTTTTGCTTGTACGTTTTCCGCGTGCCTCTCTTGATTAGTTTTTCAGCTCCATTCCCGCGGTCTGACCATTGATTTCCTATTGCCCTGATTCCTGTGATGTCGTGTGACAGCCTTCAGCATGCCTGAGTCTCGTTGTCCAATCATGTTTCCTCTTTCGGTTGCGGCTTTGGTATTTCATTCATTGCTCCCACCTGTGCTTTATTCTAGGTTTCGCAAAACTCTGAGTGAATGCATTCACTGATAGGGTCATTACTAACCGTACTAACCAGCACTTATTTCAGGGTGTGTAAATATTTTGTCACAAAATATTAACCTATTTAACTCAATAGCGAGTGAGAGTGTTTCTAGTTTTTGTAAATTCCTTCCTAAGCTTTCCCTGATTAACTGCGTTTAAAGCTATGCTTTCCGTTGCTTCTCTCGTGGTGCTTTTATACTTGTCATGTTTATATTACCTCCATCTAAACTTTCTAGCTTGATTGATTGTGTCAGCGTTTTGTCTCGAGTCATTATTGTTTACCCGGTCCTCGTGAATTTGTTCATTAATCCCATGTTTCGGTTTGCCGTCCGTATCCCCGTCTCCTCCCATGTGTATATCAATGGGGAAGAAGAGGGGACCGTCAGATGGGACTTAGTTTTGTTTCCTGAGTTTTCCCTTTGTTTTTCCAGAGTCTCGTGTTTTGCTGCGCCCACGTCTTGTCTGCCCTTTCTCTTAGTCTCCCAGTGTTTCCGTCAGTTTAGTTAGTTCCAGTTTTTGTTTCGTTAGTCTAGCCACTCTAGGAGTGTGTTCTTACCTTAGTTCTCCCAGCTGTTCAGTGCATGCGCACGGTGTTTTGTTTCTGGCCTGTCTGCCATCTTTTCCCTCGTGTTGTTTTTAAATAAACACTTTGTATCCTGCATCTGGTGTCCCTCTGACCTCTCCTTAACACTGTCCTGAAGAGGTTGTGGGTCAATTTTGATACTTGCATTGGTTACCTTGACTTAAACGTGATAGGTTTTCATGCGTTAGGTTTCAAGATCAGATGATTTTGTAGAAAGTTGAAAATTGAAGAAAAAGGTCAAGGTTATAGGAAAAAGATTAAAGGTCACAGGTCAGCGAAACATTCAAAAAAGACAACTAGACGATATAGCAAATGTACTCAATTGATTCTGAAAGGGCTCTGACTGTTGGAGATATGCTCTCGAAATAAAAAACAGCGATACAGGTCATTGCTGAAATATCAAAGGTCATGGATCACAAAAAAGGTCTCAGATATGAAGCTTTGGTCATGAAGTCGGGGTACAGTGGTAACACTGTAGCATATACTGTCGTTTCAGAGTAATGAATCCAGACGGACATACGCACGGATGAACATGGCCTAAATCAGTAATCCCCCAAACTACCCTTTGGATGGTAGGGGACTAATAAAAACACCATCTGCATTCGAATTGGTTACCTATAAGCCTTCCTTTCAATGCGCAATTTTGCTAGCCACCAGGTACAACATCCGGGGAAAATGAAGGCACAAAGGAACTGCGACAACCATAGTGCAACCAGAAGAGGATAGCGCTTCGTTTTTCCACGGTAGCTATTAATAGCCATCGCAAGTAGTAGAAATGGCGGATGGTGAACTGATGTGACAGTGGAAACTCCACCTGGCAACAAAAAAATATCCCTAATCGACAGAGGAGGCAAAGAATTCAAAGAAAGGAAGTGATTGGAACAGAGGTAAAATAAGAGTGAACCTCGGACAGCCACTCACTTGATGGAGAGCTCGGACCTGAGTGGGCTCCAAACCGATATTCAGTCGACATTCCTTATACTGGCTCAATATGGAACACCATCTGCCTACTTATTAATACGATCATATCTTTTACTATGCCTTTATCATTGCCAAGATTGAGGGTTCTAGTTCCAGTTGGGAGGCTTACGGCTGTTTCTTGCTTTGGACAGTAGTCAGGCTGCCAGCGGTAGCTAGGCGCTGAGGAAAATGGTAAGTGATCCAACAGTATTTTTGCCTGTAGCGCGAACTATAATATCACTTTGGGCAGGGGACAGCAGTTAATAAGTTGTTGGTTCCCGCTTTAAAAGACAATTTCAATTTCACAGTTTTATTCAATTTCAATGCATTTCATTTATACCCTTGGGATAAGACGCAAAACATTCCATGCCATTAAACATTCAAGAATATACGGTACCATAGAGTCCTCAGTGACCAAATGCTGATAGGTACCCTGTTATGTGTGTTCTAGTGAACTCAAGGAAAATTATGGTTTATATATTTCTTGCATACAGCTTCCAGAGCTTTCATAAAGCTACTCTGACTCCGGACCCATCAGTGTATGGCACGCGCTCAGAGCCAGGTCCACCCACATCGCAGGGGAAGGTATTTGTTCTCTAGACTGTCCAACATCTTCAAGCTGATTTACAGCATCGCAAATCTTCCACAATTTGTCCCGATGTGCAAACAGAAAGGCAGAGCCAGTCAGGAAAGTTTCATAAATCTGCTTCCCTGGCTGAACCTACTGGCATATGCCACGGAAATCAGGCTCATTAACACATACAGTTTCCAAAAGCAGAAAAAAGTATGATTCTAATGCAGTATGCTTTTCACAAGAAGGTTTACTGACCGATATGCCTTTGGAAGACAAGATCACTCATCCCTCTATGAGTCCCATCTCTAATTAAATTACAAATTGCCTACATTTTCATGTATTGTCAATTTATATGGCTAAATATATTGATATAGAAAGTATTTCAAGTGTACCATGGTCCAACAGGGAATAAAACTCGTATTGTTCTGTTACAATTCCTGTTTCCCATATTAAACGCCTATCATGAAATTATACCTCTAGTCTTTTTAACACTTATACGCCCTGGTGTTCATTAATCACAGCTGCATACAAACAGAAATGTTTGTAAACCACTCATATGATTATTTCCCTGCAAAGTGCGTAATTTATGAATCAGTGCGATGACTTGGGAAATTTAACAACAGCTGTAGCCATGCTTCCGCATTGTGCACAGCAGCCTTATAATAGTAAAGAACTGTATATAGTCTACCTAAAGGAGAAAGGAATAGTACACTGGACCGAATAAACAGTAAAAAATGTAGATAAAAATTTATTACGAATCAATTTATTCACATCTTTTATGGGTCCTGAGGTCGTAATATTTCTCTGAGAGGTGTTATCCAATTCATAAGCACTCAGCCATTAGAGCTTCACTAAACAGACTAATTGTGTTACTCAGAAATAATAAGCAGCAATTAAAGTTCCATGCAGTTTGGGCTATCAATTAAAACCTACAGTATAAAAGATGCCGCACTGATTGTGATATGAGTCAAATGTTTTTATTCACTGTCCATTTTGAAAGTCTGATAATTACGATGTCCCCTGCAGCTTTTCAAGGGAAAGACTGTGGCCATACATGGTAGAGCTTTTCTTCATGTTAATGACACTTATTGTGCATAAGTGTAGTGGTTTAGAATGTGGGGGTGAGGCAGATTACTCACAGGTTTACATAACTCAGACGTATGCACGTGATAAATATTACACAGTATGGATGAATTTTCAGCCTTCTTTATGTCACACTGATAAATGAGGGCCCTAGAGCAGTAGAAGTTACTGCGTTTCTATTTGATAACTGCGTTATCGATATCTAGTGTTTTGGTCTTTCTCTTGCCTTTCATGGGGCGAAGTCAAATAAATTAGACCACTTTTTGGCCAAATTTTGAAAGAGCCATAAAAATATAAGGAATTGCCCCACCCATATTTGCAACCCCAACAGCAATCAAAACAGTTTAAATACATCAAGTTCCATTGTAGCAAAAATTTTAATTTATGAACAAATATTGGCCATTAAGATTTACGGAGAAATGACTCTCCAGCTTTATCTGGCCCATTTTACCTGATGGCCGAATTACCTGACTTCACCCAACATGTACTTGCTGTTGTTTCCTAAAATGCTCCTTAGATGACTTGTAGAAATATGCTTGATCAATTCTGAATTTAATCGTAATATGTAGCAGTTAGCCTTCCCTGCATTGAACTGGTTTGAGGAGGTTTTTTTTTTTGGCAAAAGGTGTGGTTATTATAGCTTGAACATTGTATGAAAATAAGTGCTAAAATCTGAACAAAAATAATGGCAATTTTGTTTAAAGTCCTTCATGCTCAACATAAACCGATCCTGATCCAATTCCACATGTTAGCAGTTAAGATGAAATGTTACAAATAGCTAAAGAAAATATTTATAAAACTTGCATTTTTGGCAAGGAAAATGGTAGCAGAAATGGAAAATGCATCCAATTTCTCAGTGCTAAAAATTGCTTAATCTAAGCATTATTAAACTAATTATATTTACACAGGCCTTAATGTGGCATAAAATACAATTAAAATAATTTTCCTCCACAGTTCCAGACTGTGTTTCTAACTAATGTCTCTAACATTGGCAGCACAAGAGATTATATCAGTATCATGGAACAGCTGCAGACCAATAGCATGGGAGGACTGAAGAGGAGCTTAGAGCTGGAGAGGCTATTTACTTTACAGACTCTGCTCATCTCCTGATTCTATGACAAGGAAAATTGGGCCACTGACAGGTCTAAAGAGCTGGTCTGAACCTGTGCACGGCCAGTTAGATGGTCTTTTAACAGAGATAAACGATTTTCAGTTTCTTTTTTCCACATTACTGCAGAGATGGTGGGTGATCGATGAGGGCACATAAACGGGAGTTTTAAATAACGGAAATGGACAGCGGCAGTGATGACGGCAGCGAGGTAGCAGAACTTGGCCCTCGAAATGCGCCAAGACCAACAAGCCGAGGCAGAGCTACTCATTCTTTCCGCCGAGAAATGCGCTGCTGCCATTTAAGGTCTGCACCCCCCACACGTCCTCATCTCAGCACCTTCTCCTGACATGGACAGACACCTGGGTATATATCTCCCCAAATCCCCACCAACTCTATGTACTGATGAGCCAGCGTTAAAGGCCACCGGTGACAGTTCTTTGTGGATCAGGAGCTGACCTTCTAACTATAACCAAATTAGGTACACTGCAAAAATGTTTGCTTCCACAGAGGGTTTATTCTGGTGATCAGACAAAAAATCTGTTAAAAAAAGGAAACACTTGCTGGCTTTGAGTTGCTGTATGCTAAGTAAGTGGCATTCTCTAGCCTTATTAGCAGATCTTGAAATGGCTAATCTCATTGCTAATATTTTTCTTTTTTAGCAGTAATCTTGTTGAGTCTGACTTATTAATTTTGTTATTTTGGGCACAGGGGTACTTGGCTACAGTGCTGTGAAAAAGTATTGTCCCCCTTCCCAATTTCTTATATTTTTGCATATTTGTTACACATAAGTGTTTCAGATTATCAAAGTGATTTTAATATGAGACAAATATAACCTGAATAAACGCTAAATGCAGTTTTAAATGAGGATTTCATTTATTGAAGGAAAAAACCCGTCAAACCCCACCTGATCCCATGTGAAAATTGTAATTGTCCCTCTCAGTTACGAAATCAACCAATTAAACTCATAGATACATTCAGGTATGATTACTGTTGAATCTCAACAACCCTCAAATAGAACCTCTCTGGCAATGTGATGAAAGCAGAAAACAGCACATGATGCCAGAATCTGATGAAATTCAAGAACAAATATGAAACAAAGTGGTCGACATCTATCAGTCTAGGAAGAGTAACAAAACCATTTCTAAATCTCTTGGGACTCCAGCGAACCACAGTGATAGCCATTATCTGCAAATGTAGAAAGCTTAGAGCAGTGGTGAACCTTCCCAGGAGTGGCCAGCCGACCAAAATTCGCCCAAGAGTGCAATGACTACTCATCCAGGAGGTCACAAAAAAAAAAAAAAAACCAAACTAACATCTAAAGAATTGCAAGCCTCATTTGCCTCAGTTGAAGACAGTGTTCATGATTCCATAATAAGAAAGTGGGAAAAAATGGTATCCGTGGGAGAGCTACAAGGCAAAACCCATTGCTGGTCAAAATGAACATAAAACCTCATCTTGCATTTATCTAAAAACATATCGATGTCCTCCAAGACTTTTGGGATAATATTCTGTGGACTGACGAGTCAAAAGTGGAACCTTTTGGGTCCTGTTACATCAATCGTAATACCAACACAGCGTTTAACAAAAACAGCAATATATCGACAGTCAAACACTCTGGTTGTTGTGTTCCGGGGTTCTGGCCTTTGGCCAGAACAGTATTGCTTATGGTTTTAACAGTTCCATGTTCCATGTTCCTAGTCATAGTTCATGTCATAGTTTTAACAGTTTCTTGTCTCAGGATTACACATTTCATAATTCATGTTTATTGTCCATGTTTTTACTTTTCCATGTTTTTGTTTTTGCCAGGTCTGCCAAGCCACTCCACCGCTTGTCTGCGTTCCGCCCCGTGCCTTCGTTACTGCACATTTTCTGAGCTATGGTTGGCTTTGGTATTTCCCCTTCCTTCTGGGCTGTGCTGATTCGGGGCTGTCTAAGCTTAATTGGCAATTAACTGTTTTTAAGTTACTAACATTTACTAACACTCACTGGGTGGTGTAATTCTTAGATAGGCACATTACTAATACTACTAATTTAGACAGGGAGTTTACTGTCATGATTCCTGCTTTGCTATTTCAAGATCTTGCTGTGCTTTTCTGTTCAGAACATTCATGCTGGTTTCAAGCTGCATACTTAATTGGTACTTAAGCTGAGCACGCTCATTCTCTTAATGAGCAAGTCTTGTCATCCAATCTCTGTCCATGTCTTGATCTTGCCATGCCTCTTGTTTCTGCTTCTCCAGGTGTTGCCCCTCATGTGTCCTTGATTTCCAAGCCTTTATCTGGATGCGGTGGAAGTTGGCTGGCAGACAGTGTCTCGAGTTTCATAGTCAAGTTCTTGTTCATGCTTTCAAGTCTTGTCACGCATGTTCATGCTTTCAAGTCTTGTTCATAGTCCCTGTGTATATAGCCCTAGTCTTGTTGTTTATTTTCATTCTTGGAAACCTGTCTGGAGTTTCCGGTGGTTTTTTGTTCTTGCCATTTTTGCTATTTAGTTTCCCCGCTTTGTGTAGCGTACCTTAGTTGTCTTTTTGCAACCCTTTGGGCCAAGTTTTTCGTTGGCCCTCGTGCCTGTTTTATTTTTTGTTTAATAAAATCCTCATTCCCATCTCCCCGCATCTGGTGTCTACCTGATTCCATATCACTGGTGGTATTGTGATGATCTGGGGCTGCTTTGCTATTTCAGAATCTGGACAACTTGTCATAATTGATGGACCCATGAATTCTGGGCGCTACAATAAAATCTTGGAGGACAAAGTCCAACCGTCAGTTTGTAACCTGAAGCTCAAGCTCCGTAGCACAATGATCCAAACCATGCAAGTAAACCCATTACCCACGAATGGTTCATAAGAAACTAAATTAAGGTTTTGGAGTGGCCAAGTCAAACCAAGTCCCTACTTGAATCCAGTATATCAGAATCAGTTTAATTTTTTTTTTTTGCCCAAGTATCCTGGCTTGTGCTGCAGCTTCTTTCAAAACAAACAGCATGGAAGCTCTTGCCATTCTAGAAACCTTTTCCCAATAGTCCTTACTTTGCCTGATAATATCAGTAAGCATTCATTATCTGACATATTTCGGATCCATATTCAATATTTTGCCTTGAGGCTAAGTTGTTAATTGTTATTTCTCTGCCAGTCAAAAAACGTAGCTAAAATAGTGAGCTATAAAGTTAAGACCAGCAGGCCATCGGAATGAAATGTTGCAATTGAGCAGAAATAGTACCAGTGATTAAAGCCTATTTGAAGGAATTAAGTTTTCTGGACAACAGCACTATTTCATGTGCTTTCTAGAAATAACGGCTTCAGATCTTGCTACATAATGATGATTTTTCATTTATTGTGTTGATCCAAATGGAAAATGGCACACCTGGTGCAGATAAAATGCTAAGTAGGCACAGAAATCCAGTGAGGATAGTGGGCCAGTAGCAGGTCCAGCATAACCTGGCACCTGCACAGCCCACACTCCCAGTGTAGGAGATGCTGTATCTCATAATTCTCTTGCTTTTGCAAATGTAAAGTAAGCTACGCTGATATTCATCATATAAGCGCAATTTGACTCTTCATCTTATGTGAGTGTGCATTATTTTTACACATAGGAATTATATATATTTATATATATATACAGCGTCCTCCATAATTACTGGCACCCCTGGTTAAGATGTGTTCTTTAGCTTCTAATAAATTCAGTTTTTTTCTAAATTACATAGGACCACAATGAAAAAAAGAGGAAAATCCAACCTTTAATTCAAGTGCATTTATTCAGTGGGAAAAATATCCCACATTAAGAAATAATTCTTTTACATCAAATCATGTGTGCCACAATTATTAGCACCCCTGATGTTAATACTTTGTACAGCCCCCTTTTGCCAACAAAACAGCACCTAATCTTCCCCTGTAATGTTTCACAAGATAGGAGAATACCGAAAGAGAGATCAACCATTCTTCTTTGCACAATCTCTCTAGATCATCCAGCGACCTGGGTCCTTTCCTCTGCACCTTCCTCTTCAGCTCCCTCCACAGCTTTTCAATGGGGTTGAGGTCGGGGGACTGAGATGGCCATGGGAGGAGCTTGATGCTGTGTCTGGTGAACCATTTCTGAGTAGATTTGGCCACATGATTAGGGTCATTATCTTGCTGAAAGACCCAGTGACGACCCATCTTCAGCTTTCGGGCAGAGGTCAGCAGATTTTGATTTAAAATGTCCTGGTATTTCAAAGCGTTCATGATGCCATGCACCCTAACAAGGTTCCCAGGGCCTCTGGAAGAGAAACAGGCCTACAGCATCACCGATCCTCCCCCATCCTTCACAGAGGGCATGAGGTGCTTTTCTGCATACTCATCTTTGTGTTCCGCCAGACCCACTTAGAGTGTTTGTTGCCAAAAAGCTCTATCTTGGTTTCATCTGACCAAAGCACACGGTTCCAGTTGAAGTCCCAGTACCACTTAGCGAACTCCAGATGTTTGTGTTTATGATTGTGAGTGAGAAAAGATTTTTTTTTCCGTGCAAGCCTCCCAAACAGCTTGTTGGCATGTAGATAGCGCCTGATGGTTGTTTTGGAGACTTTCTGGCTCCAAGATGCTCCCATTTGTTGCAATTATTTAACAGAGAGCTTTGGAGAACTTTTTATTTCTCTTACCCTCCTCATCACTGTGCGTGGTGGCAAAATAACCTTGCGTCCTCGTCCAGGCTTGTTTACCACTGTTCCAGTTGTTTCAAACTTCTTAATGATTCCTCTGACAGTAGATATGGGCAGGTGCAGGCGAGTGGCTATTTTCTTGTAGCCATTGCCTGACTTGTGAAGGTCGACACACATCTGCCTTACTTGAGTAGTGTGTTCCATTGTCTTTCCCATGTTGAAGAGTGGATAAGAGAAATGGCCCCTGTGTCGCGTCATATTTATACCCCAGGGAAACAGGAAGTGATGATTTACAAATTTAATGTTCCTAGATACTCTGATCAACTTTGTAAACTACTGTAGAAATGACAGAAATACTTCAATTACATTTAATTCCCAGGAATTGTTAGGGGTGCCAATAATTGTGTAACAGGTGATTTTATTAAAAATGATTATTTTTTAGTCAGAGATTTTTTTTCCCTTACAATTCACTTGAGTTGAAGGTTACATTTTTTTTTACAATTTTCAGCGTGACAGTCTGCTTCTGCAATAAAAATTGAATTTATCTTAAGGCTTTTGACACATGTTAAGTATGGGTGCCAATAATTATGGAGGGCGCTGCGTATATATATATATATATATATATATATATATATGTGTGTGTGTGTTTTATAAATTTCATTTTGATATCTTTTGTCAAAATAGTAAAGTAACAAAGTAAGTAAAACAGGGAGTTCCGTCAAAAAAAAAAAAAACTCCAATGTGGCTGAATTAAAACATTTCAGTAAAGAAGAGAGGGCCAAAATTCCTCCACTGGAATATAACGAACAAACTGCCAGTCAAGGCCAACATTTGATTGCAGTTGTTTCTGCCAAAGGCAGCACAACCAGTCATTGGGTTTAGGGGGCAATTATTTTTTCAAGAGGGTGACACAGGTTTTGAATAATTCTTCATAGTCAATGAAAGAAATGATGTTTTAAAAGCTAAAATTTTGTGTTTACTCATGTTGTCTTTGTCTTATATGAGAACTAGGTGGATGATCTGGAAACATTTAAATACGAGAGGTAGGTAAAAATTGAAGAAATTGGGAAAGGACATGTACTTTCGCTCAGCACTGTAAGCAGAATTATTGAGGGAGCTGCATAATGGCAATGACTAAATCCGCTTACCCTTTCGACTGGAAAAGATGGAATGAAGTAAAAAGAGCTGCTCCAGGTTTTACTCGGTGCAGTTATCCAGCTAACATTATCATTATCCAGCTAAAGTAGTCATCTAGCTGTCTAAGATTCCCCCAGGTCTTACCATAGACTCTGCAAATAGTGGGATTTTAAGGTATTGATTACTGGTAAAAGTTAATTAAATCTGAGTGGGTATTTAGCAACGGCAACAAGATGCTTTCCTTGTGTTTCACATGGTTACACTTCACTGAAAACTGTTTACTCTGCAGCAAGCCCAGTTTGTTCAGCTGCGAGCTACGCTGAAGATGGATATAAATACAAAAAGAAAGAGAAACAATGAGAGAAAGAGAGACAGAGATACATAGAAAAAAAAAATCCAAAAAATGTAATATGAGTGGGTTTTGTCTTAAATGGGAGAGATCAAAACTGCAGACCCCTACTATCTTTGTACTACCCCGTATCAGTGAATGCTGGAAAGGTTACACAGGAGGTAGACAGCACCCCTCTGTGGAGAATACAGCTTACTGCACACTCAACATCCCACAAGAAATGTGTTGCCAAGACTATGGGTTTCACTCCGAATTGGAAAATTGGCTGCACTTGCGCTTGGTGATGCACTGCTGATCCAGGTGCAGTCATAAGACATGCCTCACGATAAGGGTGTCAAGGCATCATAGCAAAAAGAAAAAAAAAAAAAAAAAAAAGAACCTGCAGTTCTGCAGATGTCCAGCAGGGTGCTACACTTATGTGTGATTATGTGAATTCTCACAGCCACAAGATAAATGAGTTATCTCCACAATCAATCGATACATTTGCAAACTTCCTTCAAATTGTTATTGTCTGTCTAATAATATAAAATAAAATGATGTGATTGACCTGAAATATTTTCTTTGGTAACACGTTACAATAAGGGTACAACAATTAATATAAATTAACATTAGTTCATTAACTTTCATTTAATTAGTAGGTAATTAATGTGTTAGATACCCGAATAAGCATTACATAACCATAATTGAACAATTATTAATTTTCTGTGTACCCCCTGTTGTGAGGTTGAAAACATCCCTTAAGTATCCCGTGTGGCACTTCAAACTATCAAACCATCATTTATAAATGAATGCCTAAGTTAATGTGAACATCATTTGAAAATGATTACCATGTACATTTGTTAAATGTTAATTACCTGTTAGTAAATGCTTGATTGTTGTACCCTTATTGTGAAGTGTTACTTTTTCTTTTAATCTCACCACACCTAAGTAAAATACAACTGTGTGAGCATGTCTCCTGAGAAACGTCCCCTTATCTACCATCAGTTGGCGTTTGTTGCCCGGAGCCCAATGGTTCTTGCTGTAGACTGTAGGGGCCCACAGTGAATGCTGCTGCTCCTCCAACTGCTAGAGCAGTTGAATGATTTTAAAGGCCCCTTAATTTGTCTTCATTGGGTGGATTTTATGTTTAGAGCATCTTTTTTTTTTACCCTATTAACCAACTTGTTCACATAAATAAATTCTGTATGAACACATGGCAAGAAGAATAAAAATTCCATGTCCACCCTGTGATATATTGGAGATAACTGCATAATGAGGGAAATAATGCAACTGATCAAATGAAAGAACAAGTAGACTACTAACTGGTGAAAAATATTTGATGAATGATGGCAAAAATTGACCATTTAATGATAAGCGAATGATAAAGAGTCAAACCTGGGTAACACTTTACTTGAAGGTATCGTCATAAGAGTGACATGACACAGTCATGAACATGTCATAAACATTAGGTAAATGTCATAAACGTTGTCATTAAGTGTCATTCGGTTTTTGAGATGACAAGTTGACATTGTTTGGGTTGTCTTGATTATGACAGCTTTGTCATAACAGTGACATGACACTGTCATAACAGTTATGTAACAGTTATGACAGTGTCATGTCACTCTTATGACGGTACCTTCAAGTAAAGTGTAACCCAAACCTGTATTTTAGTTCATGCAAAGTATTCTGAAAGAACGTAAAACACCAGTGTTCAGCAATCTAATTGGGCTCTTATCAATTTTCTCAGCGTCCAACGTGACCTTTTTAAACATGTAATCACCTGAAATGACTTGCAGTGTAGAAGAAATAGCACAATATTTTAAAGGGCCTTTTATTCTTTGTGGCACACGAGGATATTTCTGTCAAAGTGAGGCTTGAGAGGGTAAAAAAACGCTCAAAGATGAAATGCACCTAATGAAGGCGAATTGAAAGCTTGTTAAATCTTAATTGGGTTGGACTAAGAAACACCATACACAGTAGGCCCCCAGTAACAGTTTTGAGAACCCTAGCAATTACCATCCCCAGGAGATCCTCAGTTACATGCAAGAGAGTTGATGAATGAGTGAGTTCGAGTGCACAGTTGGAAGTGCATGCTTATGTATATCAGTATGCGCAGTGTAAGTGTCAGTGGTGGCGCCAGAACTGGGAATTGGGGTGGGGTGGGGGGGCACAGAAAATCCCTTTATTACAACAATTAGTTCTGGCTAGTTCTCAATTATTTTCCTTTATTGACACGTTTTCCAATTATAGTAATAATCCATTAGCAATTGAAGACATGGCTTCTCTCCCCATGTGATCTACCAGTGACGAAATAATAGGTTAAATTCAGTACAGAAAAATAATTTACTTTCCAATAAGCCGATGCTTTATGAAAGACAAAATGCCCTGAAACTTTAAATTAATCGTTTAAAAACTGAAAAATGTCCATGCATAAAGACTTAAATTCTGCGTAAGAATCTTTTAAATTCGCATTGGTTGATAATGACTGATCCGCGTTCCAATGAAATATCGCATTTCACTCTCCGTACAGCGTTTTTGATTTAAAATCGGGACTCGCCAATTAAATATAGAAAAGCCTGAGATTCAAGCCATATGGGTGCAAATTGACAGGTATGCCATTTTGAATGACGCTGATTTAAATGCACCAAATATGCGTCCAAATGAATGATTGTCATCTTACCTAAACTGGAAGAACTAGTAGCGCATGATAGTGTGGAGTGCTCTCGTAATCAATCTATTGTTAATTATGAAAATGACTGAGAACAAGTCAGGACTAATAATTGTTTTAAAGCGATGTTCTGTGCCCCGTATTCCCAGATCTGGTGCCGCCAGTAAGTGTGCAGATGGTGTGTGTGTGTTAGTTTGAATGTACATTCAAACGAATGTCAGGGGCACAGACACAGTACAGACATGAACAGATGGGAAATACTAACAGAGGTCTGAATAGAGGTACAGACAGTACAAATAGAAGCACAGACAGGGGATTAGACAAAGACAAGGGTTTCGACAAGTGCAGACAGCACAGACAGGTATACAAGGGAGAATAGACTGAGTATAGATAGGGGTGCACACTAAGGGATGGATCAGAGATACTGACAGGAGCACAGATAGGGGTACAAACAAGGGGTACAGACAGAGCACGGACAGGGGCACAGACAAAGGCATGGGTTTATAAGGGTTTATAGTATAAACTGAACAAATAGAGCACAAACTTAGGGCATAGACTGGGTGCAGACAATGAACGGACAGGGAGTACAGACAGGATACAGACAGGGACAGAACTGACCTTCCTGCCAGAGAAGAGCATGCAGAGCTGGTGCATGGAGCCTCCGTTTTTGGTCAGCTCCTTCTTCAGGGTGCGAGGGGAGGGCAGGGTCCAGCCGGCCTTGCGCGACCCCCCCGTGTCCATGCGGTCGATGGCGTTATCGGAGGTGAAGCAGGGTGGGCGGGGCTCTTGCAGCAGGCTGCCCTCACTGTGTGTGCGTCTGCGCAGGGAGCTCTGCACCCTCAGCCCACCCCCGTGTCTCTCGCACGTCACAGCCACGCCCCCCACCCCGCCCCCCACGCTGCGCCGCTTGCTCTCCCTCCTCTCCAGGTAAGTGTCATCACTGTCCTCCTCCTCCTCCTCGTCATCTTCCTCATCATCTTCGTCTTCCTCTTCATCGTCTTCCTCGTAGTCCTCGTCGGTGGGCGCGGAGGAGAGGGCGTCGGCGCTGAAGGAGCGGTCCAGCCGGAGCTCGGGGATGACGAACGAGGAGGACGATGAAGACGGAGGGACCCCCGTGTCCTCCGCCGCCTCAGAGCCATTCTCCTCATCCGTCTGCCGCCTCTCTTCCCCCTCCCCGTCTTCTTTCAGTTCGTCCTTCTCTTCCTCCACCTCTTGCTCTTCCTCCGCCTCTCTCTCCTTCCAGGATTCTGACCCGCCCTCCACACTCCTGCTGTCCTCCCCCTCAGTGGAGGGCGGGGGAGTGGGTGGGGTTTTCAGCTCCTCCAGTGGGGAGCACACCTCCTCCAAGGGGGTCAGGACCTCAGGTGGGGGGCTCTCCATCATGGGGGGCTTGGTGGGGCTGCAGGCGGGGTGGTCCTCCAGGCCCGAATCACACCGCTCCTCAACTTTAGGCTCCAGCATCTGAGAACAGGCACGAGATGCACATAAGAAAGCAGCAAGATGTTCACAAGACACACCGAAGACATCATGAGACACAGATATGCAAATATACCGAGTAAGCCTGGGTATAGCTGGACTCTAATATGGCTGAGATAAGATGACACTACAAAACATTATCTGACATTAGAAGAAACGATTTATCTCATAAAACCTAAAATGCAAGGTAGCTATCAAACTTCGCCAATGTAATATTAGCAACAGCTAGCTCAAATAGCTTACAAGCTGATTTTAGCCCTGCAGTGTCTGGGGAAAAAAAAAAAAACACATACACACACACGCACACACACACACACACACACACACACACACACACACACACACACACACACCTCGTTGACCTAAGATGATCTATTCTGCAAAGGCTGAATTAATTCAACTACACTTGTCATTACATTGCCCCACATAGTCTTCATTCAAACTTTCATTCGACATTGAGCTGCAAGTCATCATGATAACCCTCATAGAAGGTGGCAGTAAAATAAAGATGTGAAATTAGAACACTCATTCCCACATATCTACACCAGATTCTCAACCCTGCAGCTGTAGAGTCTGGTTTTCCCTGCAAGTAAGCTCTGAATCAGCTTTTAGCACAATTAGCTCTCATCACCTAGTTTCCACACTGTAAAACCATGGAACATGTCGCATGTCCATAACCAGAACACAAGTGCGTAAAAGCTGAATGCCTGGTGATTATTTTTGTAAATAGGTGTTCTCATTCAAAACACTGTTTATTGTATGTTGTGATCGAGGTTTTTCAGATTTGTTGAATACACTTTCATACTGAATCTAAACACTGTGACATGTTTAAAAAGTGTTACAAAAAGGTGTTTAGCATATATTCAGAACTTAAACATTTGGATTTACAGTGCAGGGTCAGAATTGTTGAATTTTAAAAAAGCCCCTTGGTCCAGAGCTGTCATTGACAGCCACACTATATACGTAATACATTATTGAGTGAAATTACAAATGACATTGATTTAGATTTTTCTTTGACTTGTGTAGCGGAGTACACCATAGTCAATGAAGGCGCGCACAATCTATATGTAAGTACAGAGAATCCCATTCTTCTAGGCTGTTATGAACATAAAGTAAATCAATATGCAAGGTACCTCACCTCAACCAAACAGACTAGTTTGAGCGCAAAATAATTGAAGCAAATTATAAACCCTTTCTGACAGTCATTCATCTAAATTCACCACACAGGCGAACTGAGATTTCACCTTGAACACTTAGTCATTTGAGGCAAAGCATGACAAATAGTCTTTTGGAAATGGCCAAACTGAATAAAGATGTCCACTATGCCAAAATATAAAATCCTTACATAATATGTAGAAAGATGGACATATGGGATGATGAGTAAGACAACTTGATAAGACTGTTTAACACAAAGAAACAGCATGATAAACTCCTATAAATAGCATAGCCAACACATAATATATACAAAACGTGTGCAGATAATGCAGTCTCCATCTATTGCATGAGCGTCCTCTCTGATTAGACAAGGGAGAAGTTCAGAAACTGAATGACTCAAATGTGTGCTGGGAGACAGTGAAGAATACAACTGATTGCATCTCTTGACCCAAATGGAGAACAGCACTAGGACGCCTCAACCTGCCTCTGTCACAAAGAAAAACCCTGTACCAACTTCAGAAAGGTACAGATCTGATTTATAGTGGAAAGAATCCATTTATTTTAACTCCTCAAAACCACTTGAATCAATACATAACATGACAAAAGCATAGAAGGAAAATGACAAGGCATTTACTCAGAAAACTAAGCAGTTCCCTTTCCAAAGAGTGCAATGAATTGAATGTTGAGACATGCTTCTAAAGGGGTTCACACAATGCGTTGAGAAAGGACTATCAAGCCATGCCTGAGGTAACCTTCGGAGAATTCTAGAGAAGAGCAATATAGTGGCTGCCTGTTCGTGAGGCTGAGATCATGAGAAGGCCTCTTTGTTGTGTATCACCATCAGCCTGGGACAGCTCTGGAGTCACAAGACCAGTGTTATCGAGTCACACAAATCTGCCATTATCAAACCCTTCAACGGTCCCAAACCTGAACCTCAAAGCTGAAATTTCTGAAAGAGAAAAGAAAAAAAATTTCTCAAAAGTCATGAGTGGGAGAGAAAAGGACAGGAAGTGCAGCCTTGCGCCGTGACCCAAAATTATTCCAGCAGGCCCACTCCTGAAGAAAATTACAGCCTGAACAAGGCTGAGCTGGTCAAACTGGTCAGCAGCATCTATTAAACAGCTTTCAACATTTGTATTCATTATCTGAGCATCTACCTGTCAGCTAGGCTACCAATGTAGCAACCAGCGTAGTAGGGGTGTAACGGTACATGAATTCATACCGATCCATTCAGGATGTTTAGTTCGATTCGCTTAGGAGCTGAAATAGCCCAGCTTTAAACAAGTGACATGAAGCGGAGCTGAAATTGTGCATGAAAGTTAAATTCAAGCCTCAGATTACCAAAGTTGTCGAAGCAAGGCTAGCGATTGAATTAGCAGCAAAGCCAAGCCAGTGGTGAGCAGTGCACATTACCACAAACGCATACCAGCCTTGTCAGTATTATGCCACAGTAAACTCAAAGGCTTGCAAATCCACCACCATATTTCAGGGGTATGCAAGCTTACTTGTTAGCTATGTTAACAACTGAGCTACATACAGTTGCAATCAAAATTATTCAACCCCCATTGTAAATTAGGTTTATAGGACCAATTAGCCACTCTTTACCAGTTTGGCCAATTAGCTACAGTTAAGTGGCCTCTGGTATGTGATGTACGCAAACAATGTATGGCAGTCTAACTTCATATTAAATAGCAATTTTATGTTTTGCTTTTCTTTTTTCCCGCTGCCCCAAAAACATATCGAACCAAACCAGGGTACGTACCAAACCATGCCTATTGTGTACCGTTAGACCCAAACAGCTTGCTCCACCAAATTTAAATGGCTTCAACTGACCACGGACAAGCTATGATCACCTCGAAGCATGAAAAACACACAAAAAAGAGAACACAGCCCAGCCCAACAGGCCTAGTTGAATTTCTCAGGTAGTATTCAGAGGAAGATCGCTCAGACCAAACTTAAATTTATTAATTGGTTCACATCAAAACAGGTTTGACAATCCTTGGCTACCTCCCGAATGCCACTTAAATGTTTCTTGCAACAGAACACAGTATGAGTATCTCAGGGCACGGTGGTAGCTATAACATATTACCATATCACATATGTCATAATGTTACAATACAAAGTAGGTCAAAGATATGCATGGGAAAATAAAATGCAAAACTGATATGGTTGAAAGCATAAATGCATTTCATCAGGAAAGACACGGCCATTTCAGTCCCTATCCCCTTTCTGACCACTGGCTTCTCCTCTACCTACTTATTTAGAGAGTATATTTTCTGTGCCTAGCATGTTTATTGAAGCGTATCCTGGTTCTAAAACTGGACCTGCAGGCCATGCGTAATCCTACGTACCATCAGCTGGGAAATGGAAGAGCATTTTGAGCCCCAATAGTTTGCACAAGCACACTGTCAGCTATACATGTTATACCCCATCTGACTCTTTGTTTATTGGCTTAGTTTAGCACACAGGCAGATATAAAAAACAGACTTGACTTAACATCTTAAGCCTCGAGCCTCTTTTTCGAAAATGCCAAACCCAAAATGAAATGAGTATATCTCTGCAACTATTTGGTCCATTTGAATAATCTTTATATCATAATAAAGGTAAAACCATCTGCTATGGTGTAAAAATCATTATATATGTAACTGAGTCAGAGTAAATGAACATGGAACACAGTAAAAATCAAAGACCTCATTTTGCACCTAACAAACTTTTGCTGCTATCCTTTGTGAACTTATTTAGTTGCAGTCTGAAACCTCTAAAAATTTACAGAACTGAATCTCACCATTATCTGTGCCAAAGTATATTGTAATCAAGTAAATCAGAACTAAATTAGAGAGGAGTGTCTAGGTGGCTTCTCCAAATTGGCAATTCAGGTACCTTGTGTGCCAAATCAGATTTCTTAGATATCAAACTGTAAAACTAATCTAATTTCACATATGTCACTACAGGCATACATTCCACCCAAATACAACCAGTTTTTAATTTTTAGAGTTTATTATTTTTTTATCATTATTATTTCTGCCAGTCCTATAGCCTATACAATTTCCCATTCAAAGACAATAAATACAAAGAAAATGAAGAGTTGGTGGTGTCACGTCATGGCATGCTGTAAAGGATGTTATTGTTGTAAAGCCTTGCACATGTGCAGGTGAGGTCACAGGGAAAAAAGAGCACTTCAAACCTTATTTCTGGGCAAAGTCTCAAAACTTTTATATAGTTAAAAAAAAAAAACAAAAACATTTGCCTGGTAGTTCTGTACATGTTTCACGTGAAGATTAAAAGGCTTGTTACATCAAATACTGCAGAATATAAAATAGGGGGGGGGGGGGCTTTATTATTATAATAACATAATATAATATATATAATAATATATTTATTATTATTATTCTGAGCCTTTATTCTGATCCCAATACTTCTAGTTGGTGGAATCACTGAATGGCTTACATCAACTCAGCTGCTTTCAGTCAAGTGCTCAGTCATGTGGGCGAGTCACTAAATGCATTTTCTACAAGATCACTCTCATTTTGAGTCACCCAGAATGAAAGAGACCAAATACAAAATGCAAACAGAGGCAGATGCAGAGATTACAGACTCCGGGAGGCCTTTCTAAGGGATGTATTAGAGCACTTTAGCTCTCCATCACTGGACACTGTTATCAGAGGAAACAGAAGAAGAGAGGGCCACACCAGGGGGAGGGATCAAGAGTGATATACAGCAAATGTTTCAGACAGGCAGAAAGAGAGGAAATGAGAAGATGACTGAAAGAGACTAAAAAATATTGAGAGGGAGAGAGAGAGAGAAAGAAAAAGATGTATGGAGAAGAAGGAAGAGAGTGAGATTAATTTTGGGGGAGGGGGGGGGGGCACATGGGATAAAAACCAGCAAAAAGATTACAGAGGTATATTCATGGGAACATTATTAATAACCTAGAGCCTAACACTGGAAAACAGGTGACCGCAAAAACCAAATAAACCTGTCTTTAAATGTATTTCAGCCTTGCATTTAACTTATGAGCCAGTTCTGGCTACATGAAGCAAAACAATTAAATTGGAATGTATGGCTTCTTTCAAGATTTGTGAATGGGGTAATCAATTTCAAAAGAAAGCGAACTTACAATAATCTTACATTTTCTGCTCGGATGTAATATTAAGCCATGATAAAATGTCAATAATTATTTAAAAACACTTAAGACGGGCTTTTGGGCAGTAGAGAAGTTTCAGCTTCTCGCAAAGACAGATTGACTCAGCTGATATTAAGTACAACAGCAGTAAGGCACACAAGCATAAAAGCAGGAGATAAATATCACAGTTAATCAATACTAAATGAAAAAAAATAGGTGGTCTGTGTTTCTGCGCAGTACGATCAGGACGCAACAAATTGATCAGACAACAATTTGGAAAAGAGCAATAAAGCAGTGTTTCAAAAAACACGTTTGACCTGTAGTACATTTAAAATAATTCAAAGTACAACAGCACATTTTTAAATGTTTCACCGAATGAATTTCGTGGATTTTTCAAAATCAACACAATTTTGATTCTAGCGACACATTTTTTTTTTTTAAGTTGGGACAAGAAATTATTTGAAGTTTTGAATTATTGCTATTCATTCTCACGACAATGTTTAGGGACTGAAGACCTCAAGTGATTTAATGTTAGAGGTGTAATTTTGAGCCAATTTTCTTGAAAGCAAGTCTCAAGATGTGCAACAGAACGAGGTCTTTATTGCTGCACTTTCAAAATGCATCATGTTCCCTACTGGTGACAAGTTGGGACTGCAGGCAGGTGAGTCGAGCACTCATGCTCTGCTCTTATGCAGCCGTGACTCTGTAATGCATGGAGAATGTAATTCTACATTTTCTTGTTGAAATGTGAAGATGTGGCAAGATGTCAGGAAAAGATGCCATCTTGATGGCAGCAGATGTTCCTCCAAAATCTCAGAGAACCTCTGAGCATTAATGGTGCTTCATCAGACAAGCAAGTTAGCCTTTGAATGGGCACTGACACAACACAGCTTTTGGGCTTATTGCTGGAGACAGCCTGGATCAGTCGCATCAAACTGTTCCGTAAAAGGGCCGAGGGACTGCAGGTTTTCATTCCAGCCTAGCAGAATCACACACGATGCAACTAATCAACTATGTAGGCTGAAATCAGTCGATTAGATTTATTGTATTAAGTGTGCCTCTGCTTGGTTGGATTAAAAACCTGCAGTCCCTCGACCCTTTTACAGACCAGTTTGCCATCCCTGGTCTGGATGGTCCAGACATGAACTATTAATTTGTTTGACCACAGTACTTGTACACTATCTACTGTGTAATGGTTCATCGCAGATGACTCTGAGCCCAGAGAAGTCTATGATACTTCTGGCCACTGTTAGAATAAGGCCTCCATTTTGTTCAATAAAGTTATAAGGGACGTACACATGTAACCAAGTATTGTAGTGCTTGACAAATGTTTTCTAAAGTTATCCTTACCTCATGTGGTACTATCTAACACTTATTGATTAATCACGGTTCTTCATGCAATACTGTCAAAGTGATCAAAGATAACAAGCATTCAGTTTAGGCTTGTGCCCTTTCCCATGATGCTCAGAAATTCTTCTAGATTTCTAGAATCTTTAACTTACTGTAACTTACTGCACCATGGAGGCCATTCCTGGATACTGCTTTCGTGCAAAATCATGATTACATCAGCCGTTTCAAATTTCACCATTATTCTTTTTTTAACCCATTACTAATCCTAAATTGAACTAGTCCCAACTTTTTTCCAATTGCATTGTAGACCTACATGGCAACAGAGAATGCATATTTCCAAATAAACAAGTTGCATTAAAAACATTAAATAGTAAGTACAAGGCAAAGTAAATTCTCAAATCACAGCTTTTCTTTTTGTTTTTTTGTACAACGTATATTCTTCCTGTCCCAAACTTTTTCCACGTTGACTGCGAACATGTACGCCACACATGTTTGCGCACACACACACACACGCACACTCATATTGGGCTTGATTGTCCTATGAGGGACATTCCATAGACTTGCATTCATTCCCTAACCCCTTTACCTAACCTTAACCCTCAACAGCACATACCCAACCCTAACCCTTACCTTATCCCAACCATAACCTTAACCCCTAACCCTAGAATATCTCAGTTCTTCAATTTCTTCACATGAAAATGTCCCCATAAGGATAAGGAAATCTGGAATTCCATGTCTTATGGGGACATTTTGTCCCCACAAAGGTAGGTAAACACTGAGCGCGCGCGCACACACACACGCGCACACATACAGAGCATGTATTTTTTGCTTTCATAATGAGAAAATGATTTGTCCACAGTTGATGTAAACCATAGCTCAAAAGTTTGGAATCTCATGCCGTCTTCCAATTCTATTCAGTGGAAGTGATTGTATAAGTCATTTGAAACAAACACCACAATGTATTTTTAGATGCCTGATTAAGTATTTAAGTATTTGGGGGCAAACTCTTTTCCATACAAAAAACAGTTCTCTTGTTTTCATTTTGATTTGTAATCAAACTACCCACAGTGAGATTTAATTACAACTTTGCGAATTTTAGGAATTTGGATTGTAATTTTACAAAGGCATCATTATCAATGGATTTTTTTTTTTTATTCAAGTTTGTCATTGGAGGGTCATAAATTGTGGCTATACTTGTCTTTTCAGAGTGACCTGTGTTATCTGTTCATGCCTGGAAACATTGGCTCACGATTCTGTCTGAGATTGGATCTTGCTCACATTGAGATCCAAACAGCCAGACCACATGCTGAAGGGGCCTGGCTGGCATTGAGTTCAGATCTCAGTGGCTTGTGGACAACATGTGGGCACAATCGGAAGAATTTACCAAATGTAGGGCCCAGGTCATCTTCCCTCTATTCCAGAATTCCTCTCCAGAGTGCGTAAAGCATCAGGAAGATATTCGAAGATGGACGAAGACCGGGGCTGGACCACAGCTGCGACCCGCAGTCCTCTAACTCTGTGGTCTGACACCATTGAGCAAGCAACACTTGATAGCTGTTACTAAATAAATCAATATAAGAGAAAAATTGCTGATGTTCCAGCACTGAGGGAAACAACAGCAGCGTTAATTACTTGTTTCCGCTGCTCTTCCATCAACAAAGTGTGTCTTGTGCTCGTCCTGCCACTTACAAAAAGAAGAAGACTCTTTCTTGCATGAAGAGGCAATTAGGGTGATGCTTTTGCATGGGAATATGTCCGTGCAGGCACAAATTCGATCATTATCCAATAAGGCAGGTAACTTTTAAGTGTCAAGTGTGGACAAAGATATGCGAACACAGGTGAGTTCCAATCTGGCACATCCAATCAAAGAACGGTATTTAAAAGACAAGCACAACCATGGCCTGCGCTGGCACACTTCACAAGCTTTATAATCCAGGTGTTTGTGGAACAGCTCTACTCAGATTTAGTCAGGCGATTGAGTGGGTTGCGGGTCATTGTCTCGCAGTAACATAATGTTTCCTCCTTTTAATAGATGAAATCACAAGTGATTCATGAGTTTTGATCAGCAGTTTACCCAATTTCATTCTCCAGTCGTTAATTCTGAGCAAAAATAAATCGGAGGGTGGAAGGAGAGTTGCCATTAATTATTCAGGATAAGACCCAAATAAAGACATAGAAATATTTTTAAAATGTTGCATTAATATTTTAACTCAAAAAACACAATGGCCCACCTCCAACAACCCTCAAAAATAAACTCTGCTTTCTCCCCCGTGATCTTGGACTGAACCTGTGGAGTGTGAGTTTAAAAAAGAATAAACTTGTGGAGTGTGAGTTTAAAAAAAGAATAAAGCTGAGAATAAAACTGCAGAGCGTGAGCTTAAAAAAAGAATAAGGCTGTTGAGTGTAAGCTTAAAAAAGAATAAAGCTGTGCAGTGTGAGTTTAAAAAAGAGTAAAGCTGTGGAGTGTAAGCTTAAAAAAGAGTAAGACGGTGGAGCACGCTCAGCAGTTGCACCCTCACACTGAGAGCCATGACTCGGGGCTGCGATGTTCAGAGTTTGCTGCCTTTTTCAGGCCTTTAGCAACATAATACTGCCATCCTCAACGGGCAAAATAGACATACAGCATAATTCACCCACTGAAATGTTGTGCATGGGATCAAGCAAGATTTTTACTGAATAACAGTGTAATTCATTTCTTTTCCCGTCACGATCCCGTCCGCGATCATTTGGTTCTGGAGAATTGGACTATGCAGCAGTAGCTACACAGACTAATTTTATTGTCATTTCTGGCTATTTTCTGAACTCAAAAGAACTAATGATCAAGTCCCCATGGACTTCAGTTGTTTAGAGAAGGCTGCTACTTTTGCTGTTGTGCTGTTTTATGGACTGACCTACTTCACTTGTGTTTTGGGGGTTGAGTTGATAATTAACTAATTTTAATTTTGGGGGGAAGTGTTCCTTTAAACCTAGGTTCTTAGGGCAAATGGAGCCTCTGTGGAGGGAAAATAACCATTAGTCCTTGCTGTATCGGTAACAGGGCATCAAAATCACTTTTAGTCCTCATTGCATAATGAATGGGGCATTGATAGAGGGCAATAATCATTAGTGCTCATTGTATGGTGAATGGAGCATTGAAGAAAGGTTATAGCCATCAGTGTTAACTGTATAATGAATCAGGCATGGATAGAACACAGCAATCAATAGCATTCAATGTATGATTAGTGGAGCATTAGTCGAGGACAATAGCCAATACAGTGCACTGTATGGTGAATGGGGCATTACTGGTGGTCAATAACCATTAGTGCTCACGGTATGGTGAAAGGGGCATCACTGGTGGTCAATAACCATTAGTGCTCACTGTATGGTGAAAGGGGCATCACTGGTGGTCAATAACCATTAGTGCTCACTGTATGGTGAATGGGGCATCACTGGTGGGCAATAACCATTAGTGCTCACTGTATGGTGAATGGAGCATCACTGGTGGGCAATAATCATTAGTGCTCACTCTGTGGTGAATGGGGCATCACTGGTAGGCAATAACTACGAGTGCTCACTGTATGGCAAATGGGGCTTCGATGGTGGGTAATAACAATTCGTGCTCGCTCTGTGGGGAATGGGGTGGGCAATAATCATTAGTGCTCTCTGGATAGTGAAAGGGACATTGATTAGGGCACTATTCATTAAAACTCATCATATAGTAAATAGGTTTGGCACTACCGCAGGAACACTGTAACATGGCCCTGAGCCATAAATGACAAGGACAATGAGATGACGAGGGCACCTTCAGCAATTTACAATCGACCTGCTCAGTAACCGTGGGCAACACGTAAGGTAGGCAGTAATAAGACATGGGAGGAGAAACAGGCTGATGCAGTAGGAGTCAGAATTCGAGCTCCTGGAAGGCGATTGCTGAAACACAAATAACGAGCATGCTCTACCGCTCCATCTGTCCCGCGCTCTCTCCTGCTCTGTCACTCACAGCTTGTCTCTCTTGCATTATAATCATTCCTCCTCCCCCCCTCTTTCCCTCAGCCAAATTTGCTTCCAGAAATACAGAGGGCCGAACATAGTTGCACTTATAGGAACAACCACATATGTATCTGGAAATAAGAACTGAACACTTTTCCGTGACATTATCAGAATTTTTGGTTGAGGACTATTGGCAGCAAAACCCTCTTGCCTGAGCAGTGTAATCCATTAGCTAAAGCAGAATCTGACCGTCATATTCATCCAGAGGTCTATGACCACCTCCAGTCAACTCCGTAGCCCTTCTCTTAAAGTATTGCTATGGTTCCTGTATCCATCACTGTGAATTTGTGTTATGGCATTCATCCTCCACGTGTCATAACCCCACAGTGGGAAACTGCACGCAGCGCAGTGCATGGAATTTCCAAGCAGAGTCCCAGGAGGGACATTGCTGCATCAAGGGATTCAGCAGATTTTCCAAAATAGACCAAACTCTGAGAGTATGCAAAAATATGTCCCATCCCTCCATCTGTGAAATGACCCCCCTCAGCTCCCAGTTCCATTGCAGAGGCTTCCACTAGTCGGCAGCGAAGGGCATGGGGTGACATTGGCACAAATACATTTCAAAGTCAGCTCACTGCAAACTGTGAGAGCAAACCAGCCATGCCACTGTAGATACCACATGACTTAACTGCACAGCTGGATAGACTTGCAAATTTCCATGTCTAGAGGGGTCGCTAAAGAGCAGCGCACTGAACCTTACCTGTGAGTAGGCCAGTATTGCTCCTGGCTGGATAGTCTTACCACATAATTTATGCATATAACGTTAAAAAAGTTAGGTTTTTAATAGCTTGCAATAGATTAACAGCCACAGCTTTCCCAATTATTATTAGCCCAGTATGACTTCAGGCAAAGTGAACCAAACAGATGCTCATCATCAAACAAACCAATCTGAGCAATGACCTTCTGGTTGCCCAGTCTTCCGCTCTTGGCAGGCCATTTAATGAGCTGATAAAATCTACGCTAAGCCTGAACAGTGCGCACAAATTAAAAGGATGATATAACACAGCTCTACAGAATCACGCAGCGGGATTTAGGGAAGTAATCACACTGTATGATTTGAGGACAAATCAGGTACCAGGATTTAAAAATGAATCAGACAGAAGGACTTAAGCTCAAATCTCCCAACAGAATTTTTGCACCAGTCACGCCGCTGGGTTTACTGTAAAAATGAAGCACAGAGCAGAATGATTCATGCAACAGACTTTGAAAATGACTCACAATATTACTGATTCATGGACCTGAATAAAGCATACAGCAGCATTTGAGAATGAATCAACAGTGGGATTTAAGAATGAATCACACAGTAGGATTTAAGAGTTAATTCAACAATAGGATTCAGAACGCATCACGCAGCAAAAGTAACAAACAAAAAATACAATAGAATTTAAGAAGTTAATGACGAATCATATATAACAGGATTTAAAACTGAATCACACGGTAGGATTTAATTGAAAAAAAAAAAAATCACTCAACAGATATAAGAGAGAATAACAAAGCAGGATTTAAGGACACATCAAGAAAAGGACCTGTGCCGTTGTAGGATTCAGGAGAATTTTACGGCAGGATTCATGGGTGAATCCTGTTGCAGGATTTAATAATAAATCTGGTAAAAGTATTTAACAATGAATCACGTTGCAGAATTCAAAGAGTAATCAAAGCGCAGGATTTAAAAATGCATGACACAAATGGTTTAAAAGTGCATCAAGCAGCATGATTTAAGAACATTTCTAGAACAAGAAATAAGGATAAATCTTCTTGCAGAATTAAAGAATGAATCATACAGCAGAATTTAAGAATGAATCACACAGCAAGAAGTAAGAACGAAGAAGTAAGAAGAAATCTAGTGAAAGGATTTAAGAATGAATCCCTTGGCAGGATTTACAAATAAATCTTGGAAAACTCTTTAAAATATTAATTACACAGAAGTATTCCAGAAAAAAAGAGGATTTCAGGATAAATCATGTTGCAAGATTTTAAATCAAATCTTGTAAAAGAACTAATAACATAGAAAATGTAAGAATGAACCAAACAGCAGGACTCAAAATCAAATCACACAACAGGATTTAAAAGAACAGTTCATTCAAAAATGTAAATGGTCATTATACTCAACCCAATGCCAGGTGACACCTGGGTAAATTTTATACTGAAGCTTAATAATCGTGTGTCACAGGTCTTTTCTAGTCACAGAGTGATCAGTAGGCATCAGCAGACTTGGATTATGCTGCAGCATGGAGTCATTTTATGATCGTTTTTGGCTGTTTTTCAGACTCTCAGGAACTCTAATGCACAAGTCTTGCTGGACTTCAGTTGTTTTAAAGAAGGCTGCTTATGATTTGTACAGACATCCTCCCAGTGTGTTGAAATCTACGTAAAAGGATTTATGAATGAATCACGAGGCAGGACTTAAGTATAAATCACACAACGGGATTTAAGAGTGAATCAAAAGTAGCTCTGTCACTGTTATTCAGCAGCCCTGCTTCTTTTCACATGGAGGAACCTTTCACAGAAACACCTGGAAAAGCTTTGATTAGCATTTGAATAACTTAGCTTGAGTGCAGCGAAAGGCTAAAAGAAACAGGTGCATCTTGGAAAGGTATTTACACTGCGACTCATCACTCATTACCTTCTGTCTCCCTGACTCAAAAAATGACCGCCATTGAACACACCCACTCTCCTTCCCACATACACATGTCCTTTTAATAGCATCAGTCAGTCACAAACATAACCAGCATATCCCGTCACTCAGACTCACACTGAAACATATACGCTCCACAAACACACACGCATTCACCTGTCAACGCACTGGTGCACCCTGCAAAATGACACATGCACTCTTCCCTGGGTATGAGCATACCTGCTCAATCCTCAGGCGTACTCGTTCACTTCAGTATTCTATCGCAAAAGGACATATTGTACGTCACTGGATATCCTTTGAACCCAGTCATCGAGGTGCATGGGGTGAACACCACACAGGGGCGGCATTTCGAAGCCTGGGCCACAGTCTCTGACGCCTAGGAAGGTTCAATCTTAGTGCTGGATCTTGCAAACCATGGGACGGACCAACAAGGCGGTACTGTGGTGTCACATTGAATCTCCACTCGACATATGCAGCGTGCACTGATAACAGGGGAAATTGTGACATTACTTTTCTTCAAATATCTAGTTGACTAAAATGTTTTTTTGCTCGCAGCATTTAATAAGTGTATATTCCTAAAAAAATAAAACAATAGCTAGGTGGCCTATTACCACCGCCATTTTAAAAAATGTGTCTTCAATTTGTTGAGAGTGCAGTGGATTATGGGCAACAATAGGCTGCAAAGGCAAGGTATTGAGTAGCCTGAAAAAGTACATTTCCCAGCTGTGTTGGGAAGTTGCACAGGAGTGTTGTGTGATGACACTGCAGTTGAGATGGACAGTAAACTGCAGATGCATCACTGGCTTTGGAATCAGGCTCGCCTGATACACCCCTCATACACCCCCATCCCCAGTGCCTCCCATGTGCCTTCCTTCCATCTAAGCATGTGCCTTTCATGAAAGGAAAGAAGTCCAGGAAAATGCGCCTCTGCACTTTGGCCTGACTGTCACTGTATCATTTAAAACACAAACTGCAAGAGCATGGAACCAGAGTCAAATTCATCATGTTGCTCACTGTGCGAGCCATGCGATTCTGACAACAACAAAAAATAATAATAAGGACTGAAAATTCAGGTCTCCTCTGGTACAACTGGAGGAGAATGAGAGAGTAATACAAATAAAAAAGGAGACCAAATATAAATTACAATACATAGTAAGACATTAAAGAGCTCATGACGGCTAAGATGTTTAATATGTGTGCAGACTTCCTACCATCCATAAAAAGCAATCAGAGCAAACAGAACCACTAATGTGTGTGCTCTTGTGCTTGCTACATAATGAGGACTAGAAATTGTTTTAACCAATAGAGTGGGGATATTTTTGGGAATTGAGGACATTTCAGCCAGTCCTCACTACTACAGGCACACCATGACTTTTTGGTTAAGTTCAGGATAAAAGTTATAATAAGATATAGGTTGACATGAGGGTAAGCGTTTGGGTTAGGCATGCTTTGATTATGGTTCACAAGGACATGAGTGTGCGTGTATGTCAGCAGCAGTCAGAGATACAGCTGGACACTGTGGCATCAGTAATAATTGAGGAGATGGGACACAGCAGAATGACCAGAAGGAGGGCAGGAGAGAAAGAGTAGGGGGATGGAGGTAAGGGTGGAAGAGAAGGGTGGAAGGCACCAGACGGGATGGAGAAGAGGGTGTTTGGGGAAGGATTACCGGTTGGGATAATGTATTTGTGAATGGACATACAGTATTTCTGTTCTTGTGGGTGCCTGTGTCTGAGTTGACCATTAATCTACCTCATGTGCACCTCCTGGAGGAAAAAACTTATCGGAGCCAATCATCTCACGCAAAACCTGCCTTCATAACCCAGTTGAGCTTTTTGTTATACATTTACAAAGGACATTTAGAAAAGAAAGCAAACTGCTTTGGAGCTGCACTGAATTGCCATTCAAAAACCAGCAAGTTGGGTCACACTTTACTTGAAGGTATCGTCATAAGAGTGACATGACACTGTCATAACTGTTTCATGACACAGTCATGAATGTGTTATAAACATTATGTCAATGTAATAAACATTTATGACTGTTGTCATTCGGTTTTTGTAATGAAAAGTTGACATTGTTTGGGTTGTCTTGAGTCATAAACGTTTATGACATTAACATAATGTTCATGACACGTTCATGACTGTGTCATGTAACAGTTATGACAGTGTTATGTCACTCTTATGACAATACCTTCAAGTAAAGTGTTACCCAAGTTTCTAGGATGCAGCAGTAGCGGCATAACTCTAACTGCTGCAACACTGCTGATCAATGCTGTTAGAAAAGAAGACCATTCTTTCATGGTAGCAAAGGTATGAAGTCCTCAGTTCAGAAAGTAAAACTCCTACCATGTCTTTTTATTTTGATGAATAAGTAATACAAATCACCAAGCAGAGAAACAGTACAAATTTAAAAATGTGGGCAACTGGAAAAAGGACTTAATAGAATTTATATTTCTCATATAACTGCACAACTTTTCCCATAGCCCAGCTCATGACATATTTCTGATACTACCCAAGGTACATAGGGATATCACTTTTGTGAAAATTTCAGTGGTTGAGAGCATGGGGGAAATTTTTTTGCTCTGCGTTATGTTATGCTGTTCATTAGCAAACCCGAATAACAAGTGTACTGTTGATTAAATCAGTATTGTTTAGCACTGTAGCACGCTGGCTAAGTGGTAGTGTCATAGCTAAGATAACGCTACTTAGCAAGCTAGCTAGCGTGCACACAGTATGTTCCCAAAACCATTCTGCAGCCTTAGTTAGTAAGCTAGAGAGCGTCTGTCGGTAGAACTGTTGGTAGCTAGTTCAAACGTGGATGTCTGTGACTGACTAAGTTAGCACAGTGATTGCGTTAGCTCAATGCTAACATATAACGGGTATTTTCATTCAGGCGCCAACAAATATTACATTTGTTTTCTATTAAATTACGCAATTCTGTTATGCATTAAACAGAATCTTACACTCATGATGGTGTCATATAAAAATGATAAAACTCGTTGAGTAAATTTTGTTTTTGTTGCTCGCCAAGGCTTGCAACAAATACAAAATTTACTTGTTCCATAACTTTCATATGACAAGCCCACTTGTGTATGATCCACTAATTATGTACCTGGATTTTACCCCTCTGGGAGAGAGAGTGAACAACTAAGTTAACATCAGGGATTAAGAGGTTTGAGCAAGAGAATTGCAAAATGAGGGTGAATTTCAGCGGGCGGTTCCTCCAAAGACCATGACTGCACCGATGGTAATTTTTTCTACTGCTGTCTTCATCCTTCATAAAAGAGCAAGGGTTTGGCTGAAAGACTTTGGCTGAGAGTAATACTGAGTGAGTGAGCGAGTGAGAGAGAGAGTGTGCATGGACATGACTGAGTGAGTGAGTGAGTGAGTGACCAACCAAATTAGCAAATGCAGAAATGAGCAAGATTGTTTGAGCTCCTAATGGAGGTCATACTCTGACACTGAAACGTAAGCTCACTAGATCACTAACAATACAAAGAGCTTATGGAAGTTCATCCAAACTTCATCTCCCAGAATTTTCTCTGAGGTCTCACTCTGGATTCTAATGAACACAATGTGCTGTTTTCTGTTATATTCTCTGTTGTTGTTCTAAGTTCCTGTCTACTAAAGTTCTTGTGCTCAGGGTTCTAGTGTGGAATTCTGAACTTTTCACCCAGGGAGCCAAGAATTTATAACACTTATGCCCAACGCCCACTGATCGCTAAGCGAAGTGCTGCGTCGACCCCCGAATGTTGCCTTGATGCTTTTAAACACCCACTGAAAGCGTCAGCTGAATCAACATTGACAGCTATTAATTCAACCAAGAAGCCATGAATGTCAATCTGCAAATATTAAACAAGACAATGTTTAATTTTGAAAAAAAAAAAAATAATCTACCAATCAAGCTTATTGAAGTGATGGCAAAGTGCAACGGCCGGGTTACTATGCACTATACGCTATATACAGGCATAATTTTCCTCCTAAATTCAGCCGTCTAATAAATTAAGATTATGATTCATTTTACTTTACCCAGCAATGAATTAGCTAGCTAGCAAACTTAGCAGTGTAAAGTTCTCATCAGCGTACCTTGAGTTAGGTACTGCCAAACTGTAGATCGCTTGATAACTTAAATGCCTGCAAAATAACGGATTTCCTTTCAAAACTGCGACTTGGTTAAAAAGCAGGTTGCCAACTGCAAGTGAGGTTGCCGCTAAATCTGTGACTAATAATGACAAGGCGAAATAGTTAAATAATCTAAAAGACGAATGCATTTTTATTGTGTTGACGCTTCAGAAATTCAGCAGTGGCGAAAAGTAAAAATCTGACGTGCGTCAGCTTCAGAAACTGAGCAGTGGCGAATAGTAAAAATTGAGCAGTGGCAAAAAGTAACTGCTCAGTAACTGTAACCAATTTTTTGACGCGTATCTAACGCCTTCACTGGGCGTTGGGCTTTAAAGCACCAGGTTTCAGATCATTTTGAGTGTTTTTTTCAAAATTTTAATGCAATGTTCTGGAATTCTGGTGCTTTCTGTTTGCAGTACTGATTGTGTCACTAGCATTAGAATGCTCATTTAAAACATTCTGAAAATGTACTTATGTTCTTCCCCCTGAAGGGTCTAAGTCATCAGCAGAGATACCGCAGGGGCCAAGGTGGCCGCCGCCCCAGGGCTCACGGCCAGTGGGGGCCCCCGCCACAGTGTCGCTGAACTACATTCTCATTACCGTCAAATAGAAAATACTAAAGAAGTATTGATTAGACGCAACTGGTTGCATATACTCCCCTTAACAATTAAATTTAATTGTATAATGTTTTATATATAAACCTTCCTATCGGTAATCTAGTCACAGTCTTGGGGTTTTTTTTTTTTTTTTGAAAAATTATTCATAACTATTATATGAAGTTTTCATGCTTAATATACCCAAATTTTAAAGACTATAGCTGAAATCAACTATTTTCTTATTTTATTAGTTTTTTTCTTTCATACTGATATGCAAATTGTCAAGATTGCTGGGTAATGTGTTGCCTTGTGTCAAGTCTGTATTTGATTTGATCATGTGACCACGTTAATGTCCATAACGCCTGAGTTCAAGCGCAAAATCTGAACATCATCAAATTTGCAAACTTAGGAGCAGTCATTCCATTCAAACATAAAAGCAGTTGTCAAAAAAGAAAAGGAAGAACTGGAGGAGAGGGTAGCAAAGCAACCAACACTAAGTTCATTTGGCTTTAAGTAGTTGCCCACCACGGACGACCCTTCCTCAAGCAGCAATGCAGCCAACAGGTAACAGATCAAGATAAGCTAAAGTTTGACCTAAATGATGATAACGTCCACGGCTGTTGTATTAATTTCAAGACGAGAAGAGGATTTTGCTCAGCGCAAAGTTTGACGAATGCCATTCAAATAGGTGAGTAGGCCAACAAGAGACTTTTCTTTTAGTCCAGAGTCGATTGTTGTATATTTGAGATCTATGGCAGAAATGAAGCAGTTAGTGTGCGGTAAATTGGTCATTTTATGGAATTTATGGAGACACTGTTTTGTTGGGCAATTTAGGGGACATTGTGGCATTGTTTTAAATATATTTAAATATCGTTAAATATAGCATTTTTTGTCTCATCGCCTACTTTTTTCATTTATTGTTGATATACTGCACCGGCACAAACAGTTTCTCACTCGTACTGAATACCATGATCTGTTGTTGCACTTGTGTTGTGAATGAATGATTGTCTAATAATGTTGTCTATTTTATGTTTCTGCATGTACTCAGAGTACGAATAAACATATATTTATTTATTTTTCAAGTTACTTATGTCCTGTCTTTATGTAACCTTTGTGTCAGATATTGCACTCGTGAGGTAATTGCACAGAAATGCAAGTTTTCGGACATTTTAACTGACCCAATTATCGCTGTACAGGAATTCTTTCCAAGCTAATTGCCAATTTTGTTTTCTTTCCATAAATTAGACATTCGCTTGTGCCTCTATGAAAAATTACCGGGGGTATTAACTGCTATAAGTGGTATTCGTACAATGTTTATCGCAGTAACCCAAATATTACCAGTGGTATTGAATCCAAAAAGTGGTATCCGTACAGAGTTTTTCGCAGTAACCCTGTTACTGACCACGCTGCCACACAGTTGTATTTGCGCATGTGCAGGTGACATGGTTTTGTTGCGGTGCGCAGCAGAAAATGGGGCTCCCCGAAAGCCAATCTGTGGGTCACGGCCGTTTTGTCAGAGAGCCCATGCCTGAGGATCAATGTCATTATCTCACAATTTACAGTAATGTAACGTTTCTTTATTATTTTCCTTTTTGCTCATGTATATGCTTGTGGTCGTTGTCTTGGCAGGGTAGTAAGCTTGGATATTTACAAATCTTAACCAAATCTGAATTTACAGCTCTTAATCGCAGTTTTTAGCTTAATTTCAGTAGTTTCAGAAATCTCTGTTGTTTTCTTTACCTCATACAGGCCAATAATTTGACCCCTCTGAAACAGTACAACAACACCATTTCCATGGCCGCAGGATATGATCTGACATCATTGCTTAAAAATGAGAAGCTACTAACTGCATCAGTTAGGGTTAAATAACTTACCAGTTGAAACATATTAATCACTGCAGTAATTGTCCAATGGAAAGCTCTTACCTTTTGGTTTAGTTAAATCCAAGAGGTGGCTTTTTGGCCGGGCAGAGTACGAACGCAAGACATGAAATAATTTGCATTTAAACTGTTAGCGTTTTTTATTTATTTAAATTTCTTTTTGATTTGTGTTAAGTGTTTTAATCACGTTTGTACCTGTGCAATTAAATTTTGCGTGATATTCCAGTCTTTTTCATTCGGGCTTGTTAAATCTTCTGAGGGCTAGTGACTTTTTTCTCTGAAAAGCTCAACCGACTAGTGGCAAAAAATGGGAAGATCCAGCTTTGCCAACAAATCAAATTAATGAAACTCATGTAATAATTTTCGCCTCTACCTGGCTAAGGCTCGAAATAAATGAAAATGACTACTTTTGTCCTCACCAAAGGCTTGGAATAAATGAAAATTACTATTTTAATTTTACAGACGTCTGGCAACCGTACCCTGTATGCTTTTGCTGCGAAAGAACTGGCAACTTTTTTTTTTCTCCCTCTTCCCTCTGAACGATTTGATTGACAAAGTGGCTTCACTGTATTTTATCTGAAACATAAGTTTGCTTTGTTTGATGATTTGTGTTGGTTAGGATAGAATATGGTGCAGACCAATCCGTTATTTTACATTTGACTGCAATGACAATCTGAGGGGCCCCTTGTAATGTTTCGCCCCCTCTGGGGTGAGAGCATAGCTCTGCCCCTGGTCTAAGTGCATCTTTGATAAGCATGTCAGCTCTCATTCATGGAAGTAAATGTCTCTGTGTACACTTAAACTGTCATTCCCGAGGCCATGAATCTGGAACATGGATGGACTGCAGAACCTCATTCACGCATGTACATTTCTGTCAGATCAAGTAAACAGAGCAAAACGTCGGAAAATTCAACAGAGCTAAAACAGCTTGGACAGCCGGGGATAGCGTCATGACAGGTTCTGGGAATGTTGCCACTGAATGTTGCAATTTACTCATTTTATTCAATCAGAGCAGAGACACTCCAAAATAGAATGCAACCCCTAATATAATCTGCATAACGATCCAATCTGTTATGTGAATAGAGAGATTTCTGTTAAAGATGTATACAGATTTAAATATAAATGAATGAATAAATAAAAATAGGGGCAATTAAAAAAAAAAATTCAATTTGTATCAAATATGAAGCGCCAAGATATACAATATAAAATGTATAAGTATTGAAGTAATGCTGGGCTATTCATGTTTCAGTGCAGTGGGCTACAAGCAACTTCAGCCTGGCCCTGAATTGCCAAAATATCAGGCAGGTATGTAATACCTTTCAAAGCCTCCTCCAGCTAAAAAACAGCACAGTCTTTTAAGGGCCCAAGCAGAGGAGAGGAGAGGAGAGGAGTGCATCCCGGGATGCAGAAAGGAGAAGCCCAGGGATGGACAACTCCGCAGTTACACACTCACAAACTTTCCTCATTACTCCTTCGTACTAGCCTCGCACTTCAAGTACACGCATGCACAAACAGCACCCAGAGACACATACAAACACACACACACACACACACACACACACACACACACTTGCAAACCTGCCGCAGACATACCTTGAACTCGGGCATCTGGGCGAGGAGGAGTGTGTTTGTCTGGCCGGGTTCAGGGAGGCGGAGTAGTGGCGCTTGAGACGGCCAAGCAGTGAGAACTGACTTCAGTATTTGGAGTGCAGCACAAATGTCCCCAGTTTCCGCTCTGTTCCTGCCTCTCTGTCTCTGCTCCGTTTCTCCCTGACTTCTCTCCTCTGTTTCTCCCTCACTCACTCTCCCTCTCCCCCCTATATGCTGGAGCCCCACCCCTCTGAGGTTAGAAATCATGCTCCAGCGAGTGACAGATCACGGGGCGGTGCAGTAAAGGATATGTACCCGATTCTACAAACGTCATCATGCCCCCCCCCCTTCTCAAAATGTTATTTTTAAATCAGACCGAACCACAATTTTCCTTCTTGATGCTAAAAGTGGGCCGCTCATCACATATGAAAATTAAAATTTGTGTTTCCTTTTTTCTCCCCAGTGGATAATCTCAGTCCTTCCCTCTCTGCTGTTCCACCTCTAGGTGATACTGAGAGAAGAGAATGCAGTGTGACGAAGAGTCTTGTGTGGGAGCGCGTGAATGCAGTTATCCGCTGAGGTGATATTCAGAGAGAGCAGCGTTTTTGCTGTCCCCTGTGATAAGTGCGCATTCACAGTGGGGTCGGCATTCAGCGGTGATCACTGCAATGTGTTCTCAATCACAGAGGGGTAAGCCTGCATTCTGCAGAGACACCTTCTCAATCACAGAGTATAGTGAGCTTGGTTCAGTTGTGTTAACTTAAGGTTCATTGTCACACTGCAAAAACAAAAAAAAAAACAAAAATAGAAGAAAAAAAGCTGCATCTCCTTGAAATGAAATGATTTTAACTCATTTCTAGATAAGTCCATGGGGAAAGACAATTTTACTTAACCCACTGACAAATTTAGAAATGAGCCGGTAACACTTTACAACAAGGTTCATTAGTTAATGCAGTAATAAGCATTAACTACCAATTAATTAATATCTATCTAATGCATCAGAGAGCTAAATTAAAATTAGGTAACCTTAACTTACCATTTATTAATGCTCTTTGACATCCTCATTAAGAAGTTGAAAACACCCCTTAAGTATCCCTGGAGTAACACCTCAAACTATCAACTACTATCAAACTATTCAATAATGTATTAATTAATACCTTAGTTAACATGAACACCATTGATAAATTATTAGAAGACCCATTAGATTACTGCTAAATAATTGATAGTTAATGCTTCTAACAGTGTCAGCCAGGGGTATTTTCCGTCATTGACAGATTTTTTTTAACAATGACGGACAATGTCATTTTGACAGAAAGTAATTCATACCCCCGTCCAACTGGTGGTGGGTGTCATATTCTCTTGAGCATTGTCTTTGATCTGTATGAGAGAGATGACGTATAATGAAATTCTCGGAATCAAAATCCTTGTGCATTGAAATTTCAGTTTCACTTGCGTAAAGGTGGACCTCACCACAAGTAACATGGAAAGTGATTATGACTCCGGACGTCTCGTGCTTCTCTTTACTCAGGGATTGGAAACAATGCATGTGATTCATGATCGTTTAAATTGTTTAAATGGAACAAGACCATTTGAAACATCTTTATGCAATTCCATTGCTTTCAATCCCTCAGTAAAGACAAGCGTAAGAATTCATCATAATCAATTATGAGTCATAATCAATTTCCATGTGTCTTGTTGGGAAATCCATTGTAATGCATGTGAAACTGATTAACTTAATGTCCAATGACTTGAATTCTGCAAGTGAATTTCTTCAGTGTGCGTTGATTGAATAATTGCTAACTACGGCACAGGAACATGAATGCCACTGAGAGGCGAGAGACTCAAGTCGAATGTGTCAAACTTGGCATCTCTGGCATGATCCTGTATTCCTCATATTTTTGTTATATGATCATTTGCTCTTCATTTGTAAAATATGCTGCTCTGCTGCCGGTAGATTTTTGGTCATATGCGACAAACGCCCTCTCTGTTATATGAACACGCAGATATCGAGGTGGGGAAAGCCCCGGTTGACATAACGAGTTGATAAGCAGCATTGTAGGACCGCTTAGCAAGAAAACGGTTGTTAGGCTTAGGGAAGCACAGCAATAGCTGAAAGCATTGTTCATTTGCACACTGTATCTGTATGGGGGAAGAAATCATTTGTGATGTTTTATAAAGTTCATACAGGCGTAAGTTTGAAAATCCATGCAGGGCTGTATTAAACACAGTGCGTAATGTGTGGCTACATGAATCACTGTCGGCATCAGCTAATGCATAATCTATAAAATATTCTGTATATTTTATTAAAAAAATAAATGATTATCATTTAAAAAATGAAATTACAATGACGGACAATCAGAAAAGGTAACGTGACCTCTGGTGTCAGCTAATGATAATTAATGTACCCTTATTGTAAAGTATTACCAATGACTCAAAATAACATCAAATCAGTGGCAAATTTTTTTTCTCGAAAAAATATAGTGATAGAAACATTTGTTGACTGGGATAAGTTTTCTTTTACAGAAGGAGAGTTCTGTGTTCAGCAGTCTCCACTGAGCTAATTGCTCAATCACGGAGGGATAAGTCTGTATTCAACTGTATTCAGTGGGATAAGTAGGGGAGACTGGGGTCCGATGATCCATGGAGGCTGATGACGCATAGGCTATCACACACTTGAATTCAACAGATGTCATAGCTGCCTAAAATAGGCAAAATAGTGGTATCGCTCATGGGGACCATTAGAGCTCAGTCTCTGCCACTCTTTTCTAGGATGATAAACCTTTGTACATTCAGCTACGTTTGCTGGGATTAGTTCTCATTCACAGCATTCAGCTGCATTAACTGGGATAAGTGCATCTTACAAAGGAGTAGAGAGCAGCATTTGCATTGAACTGCATTCAGCAGGATAACTGTGAATACTCAGAAAGCAGCATCTATGACCAGCTGGGATAAGTACACATTCAAGGTGTCAGAGTATATGTAAGAGGGAAATGAAAAAACCATAATCAAGTCAATGCTGCTAACTGTGGCAGTTCAGCTCTTCTGATGGGGCGCATTAATTCAGGTCACTCTTAACCATGACAGTCAATTTGATTGTGCTCTGTGATTAATGCTTTGAAGAGAGCTTAAATCAACCAATCATATCTTTTCTGAACACTTGCGGCATTTCAATCTGTCATTATAGGAAATGCATTCCATTAAACTTGCTTTTTTAAATGCATTTTCTTTTTTTTTTTAGCACGGTAGCAGCTGAAGAATGCCAGCAACAATAATAAAGAGGAAAACAGAAGAGACAGTCCAGACAAATAAACACAAATGGACCCAGATACACATACACCAATGACCCAAAACATGAAAACCACTCACAGATGAAGCAAATGAGATTGATTAATTCGTATTTACAGCGCATGTCAAAATCAGAATGACAGACCTCAGATAGTAATTGAACATTCAGTTCTTGTAGTTGATGTGTCAGATGTGGAAGAAAAGGGATTTGAGTGACTTTGAGAAGGACTAAATGGTTATTGCAAGACTACTGGGTCAAAGCATGACCGAAATGGCAAGGCCTCTGAAGTGCTGCAGCAAGCAGTGGTGAGTACCCACCAACAGTGGTCAAAGAAGGGACAAACCATGGACCGGAACCAGTGTGTTAGTGCCTAAAGCCGCATTCACACTGGACGCGAAACGAATTTTTCGTACGACAGATTACATTCAAAGTCAATGCATTGACTTTGAATGTAATATGTCGTGCAAAAAATTTGTTTCGCTTCCGGAGTGAAAGCAGCTTCAGGCTGATTGACGAAGAAGGTCGGCTGGTCCAGAGAGCCCGAAGTTGTTTTACATCGTTGTGAGTGGAGGGACTGTGCTGCTCAGGGAAAATGTTTAATTCAGAAACTTGTGTTCGGGAATTCAGGTGGACATCAGTTTGATGGCAAATATGGAGCAGTTTTGGTGGCAAATATTAGCAGGAGTTGTAGTGGATAGGTGCACATATGTACATGTTAACATTAAGTATAAAAATATATTTGGACACTGCTGGGTATACTGGTACATAGTGGAAATTTTGTACACAGAAGGAATTAAGGTAGAGTACTTTGCTCAATAATGCTCAATACTACTCAATACGAGAAAATAGAATCGACACCTTTTTTCTGATTATTGAAATTAAAAGTCTTGTTACCAAAATGTTATACTACATTCCAACTGTGGGGAGAGACAAAGAATTCAATGATGACAATATGGAGCAGACCACCATGTTAGCATTGACTGACAATGTGTGAAGGAGAAAAAGACAGCGCTAATATCAGCCTCTGTGATGCCACTATGAAGGCTGCTGCTTATTGGCTGTCAGAGGGGTGTAGCCTTGTATGTAGAATAGCCCAATGGCCAGAGATAGGACTCTTAAGAGGCTTAATTTTAGCATTGTATACCGGGAGAGGAGCTATTAAAGCTCACCCCGTACAGCTCCCCAGGAGTGTCAGGACAGCTCAGCCACTTCCATGATGCTTAATCTGTTCCAACCCAACTGCGAAGACCGATAAAATAACACACAGGGAGGACACCTCCAAAGGTTTACAGTTTGAACACCGCTGACCTTTAGATGTGCTGTAGAGAAATATCGATCTTCCTCAGAGAAGAGCTATTTCTCCCACATGCTGGTCCAACTTCTCCCAGAATAACATTATTCAATCACTGTCTAAGGCGGACCGCCTGACATCTAAAAGATCAATAAATTCAGCAACCGGACACAAGACCTTGTGCAAATAGGCCTCAAAAGTACTGGCAAGATACAAACACTCATCGAGAGCAAGCACACATTAACACAGGACAGCAGTGGTGTTTTTGGTCAGGTGGCTCAACTACAACATTGGCTGAGGTGTGAAGCACAAAGCCATTTCATTTGTCATGTTCCATGGGGAAACTGAAGTGGCTGCCCAGGACAGGACCCAATGTACTAATATTGATATTTCTTCCCACTGGGCAGTTGTTTTTTGACAGATTTTTTTTTCTCAGCTATTTTTCCCTCTGTTTCAGTTTTAATAAACTGGAATAGGACACATTTTAAATGTTAAAGTCATGACTAAGTTCCTAAATTCATAATTGTAGCTCGCAGCGCTCCTCCAGCATGACCACTCAGGAGACCTCAGCCCCCAAAACAATACTTTGCCTCAATAATAAAAGGTTTCCATATCAATAATTAAATAAGGAAAAGAGACTTCAGCCATTTTCCATCTACTATTAGCTTCCCGTCGTGATGGCATTTTCAAGTGTTCACAAGCTTTTATTACTTCGGAACAAGCCACAGCAAAAACAACATTTATCAAATAAACACTATTAAACTTTAAATCCGGTTCAGGCTATTGATCGATGAACATGATGAATTTTTACATGAGGACAAGCTTGGCAGTTTAACTGATCAATTTGGCCACATTCAAGGTAATTAAGGCAATCAATTCTCCTGAAAGCCTTTAATTTGTTTCTCATTTTTTTTGCCGCAACACAAAAGCCACAAGGTGCCCCGGGGAGTGCTTGCGGGGGAAGGGTAGAAGTGCTTGTTAATTGCTCAGTGAGAGCGGCTGTTGCCTGTGGACTCCTCCTGTGTCTCTGAGGAGAGCCTGGCCAACTCAAGTAAAAGGATGAAGCTTTAGGGTCTCCGTCCAGACTCTCGCCCCAGAGAGTACACCTTGCCTGGCCTGCCTGCGGGCTGATGAATGTACAAATGTCCTCAACAATTAAGATTTTTCTGCTTCTATCACTGCATCGAATGGTGTTTGTCGAGGGATGTTCTCCCTTCGTAAAATAGACAACATCCTTACTTCCACAAACTGTGTGTTCACTCTGAAACGCTAAATGAATTTCCAAAAGTCTGTTGATCTGGTCCGTTGCCCAGGTGACAGAGATTTGCGCCCACTAAGGGTGCTTGCACGAGACTAGTGTCTAATGAGTGCAATTTGACGAGTCTAGCACAAAGCCTATTAGTCCAGGAGCCCAGAAACATTTAATTCACATCTCAAGTACAAAAGGTTTGACACCTGGAATGGGTAGGACTGGCCTTGGAAACCCCCATACGGCCCCTCTTAAGTTCCGCAATTGTGGACTACCACTAGGGGGCGCCCTTCGAAGAAGCCCCCGAAACAGATGAAATTCAGACTTCAAGTACATCCACCAAACCTCTGCCAAAATGGTCATTCTGGGGGCCTATTCAAGAACTGGCTGGTTCTTAAGTGGCAATTTTGTGGAAAAGGGGACTTAAGAAAGGCCAAATTTCACATTTCATTCACATCTTGAGTACATCCATGAAACTTTGCTCAAACATAGAGCCGGGTCTCCTGACTTAGTATCCATGGTTCTTGTGTTCAACAATTGAAGCGCCTATTACTGAAACCCCATAAGTCACACTTGACTTGACTTGACTTTACTTGTGGGGTTTTAGTAATCAGAGCTTCAATTGTGGACTAAGGTATTTAAGATGTGGGCCAAGGAATTATTCAATGACAATTCACTTTGCAGATACCATGACCAAGGTCAACAAATATGTTCCTAGTTATTAAACAGGCTTATCTGTTTAAAGAGGGTCCATACAGTTGCACGATTCATCACATTCTTCAAAATATCACTGACAATTCAGACAGAGTATGAATGAAATGTGAAATTTGGGGGTCTTCTTAAGCCCTGTTTTCTACAAAATTCCACAAAAATGATTGGTGATGTACTCGAAGTGTGAATTAAATCTGTTTTGGGGGCTATTTAGAAGGGTGCCCCCTAGTGGTAGTCCACAATTGCAGAACTTAAGTAAGGTTGTTTGAGGGTTTCCAAGGCCAGTCCTACCCATTCCAGGTGTCAAACCTTTTGTACTCGAGATGTCAATTAAATGTCTCTGGGCTCCTGGACTAAACTTTTGAGTCGTGTGTGTTTTGGTAGCATGGGTCTGGGTGGAGGAAAAGTTGGAGCTGAAATGAGCATTTAAATGAGTATGTAACTCCAGGGAGGGACAAGGATGTTGTATAAATGCCATGCAACAAAACATGTACAGTGCTGCTAAAAGCATTGACCCCTTCCCACTTTCTTCCATTTTTGCTTATTTGACATATTTAAATATTTCATATAATTCAACTAATTTTAAGTTCAGACAAAGTGAGTCTTCACAAAATGCAACCTTTAGGTGAACATTTTATTTGTTCAAAACCTATGTAATGAAAAAACAGTTGCCCCCGAAATCTAAAACTGATTGTGCTAGATCACTTCGAAGGAAGTTGGGCCCACTTTTCTGTGTAGAATTGTTTTAATTCAGCCTCATTTGGGTGTTTTAAAACATGAACTGCCTGTTTAAGGTCAAGCCATAGCACCTCAATCATATTCAAGTCAGGACTTTGACTATGACACTCCAAAACCTTCATTTGGTTTCTTTTGAGCCAATCTGTAGTAGACTTGCTTGTGTTCCTCAGATCATTGTCCTGCTGCACAACCCCAATGTGCTTGAGCTTTAGGTCACTGACTCATGGCTGGCAATTCTCCTTTATGATCTTCTAGCGATGATTACATAATATCAACAAAGCGTAGTTTCACCAATATACAACAAAAATAGTTTCACCAATATATAAAAGGTCTCTGCTGCTTATTCTCACTCAAAATATCTTACTTTTTTATTAAAGTAAAATTATTGAAAGAAAAATGTTGACATTCAAGGAATATTTTTCTCCAAAACACATGCGCCACAACTATTTGCACCCTAAGAAAATCCAATGGTTTAAATTGCACTGAAGTACAAGTTACTTCCACTTATATTTTAAATTTTTAAGTTCACCAATTTGATAAGGAACTCTCAAGTAGTCAAACATGTCAGTCAAACTGCCTCATATTCGCACAAATAAAATACGGCCCATAAATTACGAGGTCATCTCCAAAATTTATTAATTAAGCCACTTTTACTTCTCGTGATGGGCGCGTCAGAGTGAGAAGAGAGACAGATGAAAAGATTCAACAATCATGCCTATTGCCCACAGTGCAAGCTTGTGGGGGCAGTGTTGGGTGGCCTCAGTTGGGCAGGTCTGGGTTCAGCAACGATATATGCCCAAAAAATGAGTTAAGCTGACCAAATTAATATACTGATATACCAGGTTTCTCCATCACTGGATTTTTTCTACCCTGATGGCTGGGACAAGATGACAATGCCAGGATTCATCAGGCTAAAATTGTGCTTCCCCGCCCTATCACCTAATTTGGTGAATCACCCATTCTGCATTTAAGTCTGAATGGCTCAGTGTAATGTCACTCAGAGGTCCAAAAGTGCCAGTTTAAAATTGTGATATCCTTGGTAACCCCTACATGTGAGAATGTAACAGGCTGGAGTTGTAAATTTTCTCTTGATTATCTAAGGATGTTATGGTCCAGTTAGAGGGATCATAGGTAGCTAAGGACTGTATATTAGCTAGAGTAGACAGTCGCTGTATGGTAGTTGTGCTGGGCTGACCTATCCCTTCTTCTATGTCTAAGTCTAAGTCTATTAGACTTCTTCTAAGTCACTATGCGGATGGTGCTCAACGGTCGACCATGATAAATGGGATAGCACCTACATCTCATGCATGACACTGGCCATCATTCTCTTTTGAAGGTATTTTTGGGAGTTTTTCCAGTATGCCAATCAGCAAACTACCCTCACGCCGAGCCTGAGAGTAACATTTTTCTGCATCTCGTTTAGCTCTTTTTTATTAATCGGTTTGAATAATGCTGGAGGATACTGTATGCAGCCTGTACAGTGCATTCAAAGTATGCGTTTCAACTGGGCTTTTTACTGGAGTTTACGTCACAAGGCCTTCCGTTTCCGGCCAGCAAAACCCACATTTCTGGTCGGAAGGAGAAATGCACCGACTTTTTAACATTAAGCAAAGCTTGAATATGAACAGGTTTTTGGAAATGAACAGATATTGCATCACCAACTTTTCAAGAAGGTGCTCTAAGAAATGAAAGACGGAGGCTGTGTTTGTACAGTCGAACAAGAGCCCTGCCGCAGGAAAACTCTAAAGAATCCTATTTTATTCGGAGTATCCATAGCTGGTGGGTTGACAAAATGGCTACGATTGGCCGGACAGCCGTTCAACCAAGTGAGGAGGATGGAATCATGTTTCTGTAAAAGTGCGGGTGTCGCAACCACCCTTACACCAACAGATGTGATGCACCTGAGCATGCTGCTCTATTTGCCTAATGCTAAAGGGCTAGAGAGCTGCAAAACTGCAGCCTTCAACAAAACAGGCACTGAAGGGCTGGCAGGGTAAACTTGCAAAGCGTGTTTAGAATATTGCCAGTCTCTCTCAAGGCTAGTCCTTATTCAATTTTATTCCTAAATTTAATTCAGCCCTGAGATTATTATGTAAACATCTGCACAGACCGCAGCTTTCAGCCTATAAGCTATGCATTGCACCCTCCTGCGCTTTCTCTCTACCTACTTCTCTCAATCTCTCCCTCTCTCTCTCCGCCCCTTGCCTCCTATCACACTCTGTCACAGGGGCAGAGAGCCAAACAGGATCCCACCTGTGGCACCGTGTGGGTGCGAGAGAAGAGCTGTGATCCAGAGCAGAATTCACACCCTCTCTCCAATCTGCCATTAAATGCTACAGAGCAGAAAACAAGATGGCACTGGTTACTAGCCTCTCTCCTGCTAACTGGCCACAAACCTGTAGGTTCCATTATCAAGACCTACGTGACATAGGCTTTTCATTTAGATGACTCCTTGTACCTGTCAGCTTTGCATCAGCTCAATAGTAATCAATGTACTGTCATAAGGTCTCACCACCACTCAGTGATGCTCAATTCAAAAAACATTCTGTTTATACTGAACAATTTAGGAGTCGTTCAGTTAAGTTCACTGAAATAAGGAAGAATCCAATTTTAAGTGCCCTGCAAAATGACAATGTAAACAATGCAGGTTTTGAAATGAAACCCAAATCTGACACACTTTTTGCATGGAACCCCCTGCAAACTTGTGAACCAGACCATTGGGCGCACTGAGGCCATACAGAGCATCCTGTTTATAGAGCATATAGGTATAGATAAAGTAAGAGCTCTCAATGTGACAGCGTCCTGGGAATGTTGGTGATAGCTAAAATCACATATCCGGGATGATATAATTGTCATCTGCTCAGAATCTGATATAAACAGATAAGTGACTGAAGCAAACCATTAATGTTGAAGTAACCTTGCATATTTCAGAAAGTACTTAACACCATCTTGTGCAACTAGCCAATGAGCCATATTGAACGATCTTTGGTCATAAAATAATGGACTGGGACAATCACACTATCCAACACAATAACAGCGCATACCTCTGGGCGAAGGGCAACGGTTTGTCATTCTCAAGCGACGTTACGTAATTATCACACGACCGTTGAAGCAGACGACAACTAATTAGAGGGAATAAAACCTTGTTTATCTCGTCTTTGAAAACAGAAATTCCACATTTTGTATTTTACGATATTTATTTACTATTTATGTTTGTATAAAACAGCATTATGATTTAGCCCTGAGTTCCCCTTTAAGTAAAGTACTACTCTGCCTTCAGTTACATTCCATTTCTTCTAATTTATCTAATCAATTTTGGTGTGCCACCAGATGCACACATAAAAAGTAATTCCTCAAAGAATAATCATTAACAATAATCATCAGTTATCAAAACAGAAAAATGGCGGATAAACTGGTGTAGCTAATGGCAACAAGTATAAAAGTCGCGTCTTATCAGTCACCTGCACAAACATGGACCAAATTGCTTGTTTATTAAAAACAACTTGAAAATAATTCAAAAAGTAATTAGTTACTGCGATAGAAAGTAATATTAAGAATGGTAATATATAATATGCTTTTTAAAAGTAACTCCCCAACACTGCAGCTGATGGAAGGGCAGGGAGCTCAGTTTTCTTAGATTACTGTCTAAAATGTTTGAGGAGCTTGAGCATGAGCCCCAGGCTGATTTTAATCACACGCCAGAGTTAGAGCTGCAGCAAATACAAGTTATCACAGGGCGACCATGACTCCACTCGGGCTCCAGACTGACCCCATGAGAGACCTCTATTTTTAATCTTCACGCCAGCGTCTGACGCCTTCTGGACAAAGAGCATTTTAAGAACAGGAAAAAAAGCAAATACTGCCACATAAGAAGGGGCGCCATGCTTTGGCACTGGCGGGGAGAGGGTGGAGAGGGGGGTTTGGCTCTTTATGTACACTTATAAAAATGACAGCATAGGGAAGCAGGTGAGATAGTTCCAGAATTGGCTCTTTCAATGAGCAGCAAGCTTCTGGTGGTGATGTAAATTAAACTACAAAGTGCCACTCAGCCCAACACCCACCGAGTTCTTATCAATAAAGAAGATGGTTCACCATTCATGAATGAGATGACATCAAGCTTGTTCTTGAAGTTTCTGATTCTTGAGTTTGTCATTAACATGCTCTGAGGATAGTAAAGCACTCAGATCATCACCACTGTCTAAAACCTTTCCTTAGAATGTGATATGGCATGAAGGCATCAAAAACAAGGACTGAGTGTTCGCATGCCTTCACAACCGCCAACACCTCCTCCATGTCTCCCAGCGACCAAAAAATAATATAACTTGAATGTTTTGTCAGTGTCACAACATTGATGCTTACATGGTAGCAGCATTGTGAGAATATTTTTTGCCCCAGTGGCTGGGTCGAAGGTTTCCTCAGTGCCCCAGCACAAGAATAAAGTCCAATGCGCCTCAGCCAAAGTTTCAAAAATGAGGATCTGGTGGTATTCAACAGTAGCGGACAGTATTGGAAAAGAAATAATTACCTGGGCATTTCAATAAGACAACTTAAAGTAAAACACCGCAGCACGCATGTTTTTATTGTCAGAGAATTTTAATGTTTGTCACACCCTGTTCTCTGACAATAAAAAAGTGCAGATAGTAGTGCTCTGGTGTTTTACTTTGGGTCGTCTTATTTAAATGCCCTGGTAATTATTTCGTTTCTTCGGTGCCATTGTAAGGCCTCCATTTTGCTCTGCAGCTACACAGGAAATGAGCAGGCATCCCAACTCTACCACAAAAAGGAAATTCAAAGAAGGCTCAATACAGATAATTATTTTGCTAATTGGGATAATTATCATGCAGTCCACGCTGCTTCCTTTCAATACCCATTTAATCAAAAAGAGACATTAAGGCAATGACTTGCCAATTATGCCACAAAACTTTGATGATTACTTCCAGACCCGTCATGGCCATTATGTGCTTGCCGGAGGGCTTAATCAGTGGAGAAAATTCTTGTTAGCCATTGGTTAATCACCTAAGAGAATTGTGAGTGATAATGATAAGCCAATGGTCACTATTTTGAGAGAATTTAATTTGATTATCATGCAGTGGCTGATTTCTTTGAGTTTTTTCCACAAATTCAGGTTCAAACTGTTATTGACATACCACTTTAAGAAAACACTAGTGCTCCCGCTACGCTTCGAAAACAAAACATTCATGACAGTGTGCAAAATGTGGCCAACAAATAAAAATGCTGAATTCAAGAACACAGATTTCATATAGAAGAACACATATTCTGCATAATCACAATCATAACATACAAAAGCTTCTCAAATCTCACCAAAAATAAAGAAAAAAAACTTTACACAAGTTTATTTGATTCAGCATGTGTGTAAGTGTCCATGTACAGGTACGTGCATTCATGAGTGTATACACAGTACATTCATACCTTTATATGAGAGCGTGTGAGCATGTGTGCATGGACATGTCTGGGTAAATTTGAGTACTTTTTCAGTAACGCAGCCAGACACATGTCCCTGGCAGGTTAGTTGAGCAATGATCGACCCCAAAAAACAGCAAGCATGGCTCCTGTGCAAAACCGTTCATCCCAAAAACCTCAGAGTTGAACAAATGCAGAACTGTCCTCATTTCACAAAGCCTGATTTTTGCAGTTTTATCAAGAGTAATCACATAACTAATGTAGTCCCATGAAGTCAACAGGAGAATCTCAGCTCTGAGCAGCACTAGACAATTAATTTCTTCATTTGCTGTTTAACAACATTTTCTGTGCTGTCTTTACAGAAATACATATTGTGTGACCCTTTGTACTCTTTGAATCACACGCCATTAACTCAACCACTAATCCCTTTGAGAAATTTAGAGTCTGCAATTACCTCTCCTTTGCAGTCAAAATAACAGTTGCCTGGCCTTGTATGCCACTGTGTCATTTCAGAAGCCACTTGGATAATTTAATTCTAAATGCATCAAAGAAACATTCTCAAATATAATAAATCGTACAAAGCTTTATTAATGTCCATTAAATACAGGCATTCACTCTAGGGAGCTTGTCAATATTCTGAACAGTGAACGCGTTCATTTTTGAGCGGATGCCTCTTCATCTTTGGATGCGTTCGAGGCTGCAAACCTGGTCACTGCGTTTGATGATGAACACCCTTCCGTTCATTTTCTGATGCGTTCATTTCCCGATGCGTTCATTCTCCAATGCCTGCCTAAGGCCTGATGTGTTCATCTATGTGTGAAGTGAGCTTTTAGTTTATGGGTGCAGATATTCTTTTGTGAAAGACAACTGAATATGGAAGACGGATTATTAAAAACGCTTGTGCAGGCCTATTTAAAATTCTCAGTTCCTTAAAGTGAAATTGTTCTCATTGTCATTGTTCCCTTTTTTTTAACATAAAGTGAAATTGTTCTCATTGGCATTGTTAGTTTTTATTTCATATACTGGGTAAAATCTGCCTGCTGAAGATCATTTGCCAATTTAGGCGATGCTTCAGGATTGGGATTATATGCAACCTACTCCTGTTCTCTGAACAAAAACATATTCCGGTTATCTAAAAAAAAAACATATTAAACTTAGTCGACTGAACAAATTAAGTATTAATCGTGCACATCATCCAAAAGTATTGTCACCAGTATTCCAGCGCGTCGCATGAATTCAGGTCTCACTCCGTGATCTTGTATCCCTGAACCAGCTAATCCCCATGGCGTCACAAGACTACTTAGTTGTTTATCTTGCAATCAAGCTTATTCATTAATTGAACTGATAACTGAACTGATATTCATATTCATAATTGGGAATGGGGGGGGGGGGGGATATTTATTAACATTCAGGCATGTTGATTTTATAATACTGGGCACATGCAAAGGTTTTACTTTGCTCATCTGTTTGTCTAGATCTGGACTTGTCGCCAGCAGCTGGCGGTTTCATGTGTTGTGACTTCAATCTGAAAAAAATACTGCACAATAAATTAGAACAATATATAATATGACAAATGGTAGCCTACAATATCTGCGACAATCAATGGAACAAAATCTGAATATCATTGCAGAACTCATGGTGTACGTAGTGGGCTGTAAAGTCTAGCATTTTTTTTGGCTTGTGCATTCACAGGTTTTAAAAGAAAGGATTAATATCGCGGATAATTTTGCGATTTGATTTGAGTGGGACTAAGTTATTCTAGTTCTTATACTCACAGAATAGTAGAATTAAACTTTTGCTGTCGCGCAGATGATGTGACACAATGCGTAAACTATAATTTTAATGTATTTAATTGAATTTATCTACAATTTTTTGCATACAAATTGCCTAGCGGTCACATCATGATTTGGAATTCTAAAATGTTTTTTTATATACGAAGGAAAAAGTGGCATACTGACGGCATACGTCATTCCAGTAAAATATTCACACAGCAACATTTCAATGTTTTGGCTGACTGAACCTATCACGGTATCATTGAAGTACAATTTAGCTCCGGTCTTGAGAGTGGAATGTGTTAAAGCATCTTATCAAACTCGATAAAAAGTGTAAGCGTATAGCGTAAGATTGACGATCGGTAAAGATATAATCTTGAGACTGGAGATTTGATAGGATTTTTTAGTCGACGTTAAAACTGTCGTTTAATAATAATAATAATAATAATGATAACAATAATAATAATAATAATAATAATAACAATGGTAATAATAATAATTATTATTATTATCATAATTATCGTTATTATTATTATTAATACCTTACAGTATACTTCTAAATTCTGCAGGATAGGAGACAGGGAATTTTTTCTCGCAAGAACGAAATATTTACAAATGTCAGTGTAAATTTTGCGAAGTGGAGAGCAGTGCTCGTTCATTTTTGAACACTCTGCTGTTCCTTTTTTAGCTGAACATCAATGGAGACGTTCATTTTTGAATGCCTGTTCAAATTTGAATGTGTTCAGTACATTGACAAGCTCCCTTAATAAAAGCAAAAAAAAACTTTGCGTGTTGCTTCCTCCTATGTGTACACCAGATGCCTGACATAGGGCGTCAGTATTAGTATTGAAGTTGACCCAGCCTCTTTTGATGGACTGTCACTCATTCACGCCCAGTGGTGGTATCACATATTGCATGCATATGCTTAAATTTACTTTAAAGAACCACTCACAATGACGCTTGACTAAAGAAACTGAGCTCTTCACATTTAAGGTGTTGCAAGATCGCACAGAAGAGATGCTGAAGGGATGAGATAAAATACACAACATCAAAGAAGATTAAAATAAAACAAGTAGATCAGAAGGATCTAATAGCTGCGACCTCGCCTAGCATCCGTCACAAGGCCTGGTGTCCATGACTGGTGGTTTCTTGTACAAGTGTGATGTCGAAATTGGCAAATGACCTTGAAAATCAATAGGGTACCCTTTCTCTGTACCAAGAAGCTTGTTGTAAGATGTAATAGCCATCCATCAAGTTAAAGTGGAGTTACGGTGTGAAAACTGTGAAATCGGGGCTAAATCGACACTTTTTTGACCGGTGTGACCTTGAGATTCGACAGATGACCTTGAAAATCAACAGGAAACCCCTCCTCTATACCAAGAAGCTTGTTGTAAAATTTCATAGCCATTCATTGAATTAAACTTGAGTTATGGTGCGAAAACCGTCAAATCGGGCAAAATTGACACTTTTTTTACCTTTGTGACCTTGGGATTTCACGGATGACCTTGAAAAACAATAGGGAACACCTCCTCTATGCTTAGAAGCTATTTCCAAAATTTCATAGCGATCCATGAATTGCAACTGGAGTTACAGCACAAAAACCTGCAAACAAGGTTGTGACCTCTGTGAACTTGACCTTTGACCTTTGACCTCGACCTTGTGCATGGACATAACTTTAGTGAACTTTAGTTTTAGCTAAAAATTCAGCTCGAACATAGGTCAGGATTACAGATTTTCTCTGTTTTATTACGGGAAGATTTGGGAAGTTCAAATCAGCAGGCCCTTCTTCAGTTTTTATTTCTATATAACACAATACTCTTTGCATTTGCAGCCAGTCCCATTACAATCTTTACAATGAAACAGTTATTTGATCACAAAATAGCTCATTCCTAAAATCAATAAATGAAACATGATAACTTCCCACAGAAATGTCTTTTTCAAATCCCCATCAAATCATTTTGGGTAAGGAACACATGCAGTTGCAAAAAAACAACAGCGTTACACTGAAAAGCCAGATCGGAAATAAAGTTCCAGAAAAGTTTTTAAATTAGTTGTTCTTTTTGGGGGCTGCAGGTGGTGGGAGACAGTTGAAAATCACTAGTATTCCGAGGGGAGTTGTCCGAACCGATGAATCATCCAATTACAGGCTGATCAGGCCATGGGACAGAAGAAAACCCACAGGGACATGAGGTTAGATTGGGAGTTGTGGCATTTTGTCAGGTACGGTCATTTGACAGCTGGGGCAGGTGGGGGTGGAGTTTCTCATCCAGACTCCAGACACACAGTCCAGAGAAGCCAGGAAGGCAGGTAATTCCATACCTAATACAATAGTGTGCAGTGATGATTGTACACCACTACTTTTGTCAAAAAGGGGTCCTAATATATTACTCCTCTATAATATTTTGACAAAAATGTATTGAAAAATACTATTGAAGTTAGTGAGAGAAAAAAATCAGTCTGGCAAGGACATAGGGGTAAAAATGTGTTTAATAAAAAAAAAAAAAAAAAAACGCTGATTATATTGTTTTAAAAAAATAATGTTACGGTGTCACAATTTTTTGTTTGACTCTCGCATAGTCTGAATGCATGTTTGAAGGCTCATTCCATGATAATTGATAATGAATTTGTTTAAACAGGTTTGAAGCAACGTTATTCCACAAAATTACCTCTGATGGTCAGTTGTTCCAGTGTATAAGGTGACATAAACACAATGGCACAACAGAAGGAGCTCTCTGAGAGTGTTCACAGCCCAATTGTGGCCTTAAGATGATGCTGAAGACATTAAATGCTGCCATTGAACTGTCAGAATCACCATGAAGCGTTTCAAAGAGACCAGTCAGCTGAAAACTAACAGCAATAGAAGTGCAAAATGGAAGTTAAGTGCCTCTGATGTTCATTATCTGTGTATGACAAGTAAAAAAAATTGGCAGTTGACAGCACAATAACTCCTTGATGATATTAACAGTGCCAGAAGTGAAAATGATCTGATTGGTCGTGTTGTTGCCAAAAGCTGGCAACATTTAAAAAAAAGATTTGAGTTTGCCAAGAAATTCAAGGATTGGACACCAATGTATTGGGAGCAAGTCCTTTGGACCGGTGAATCAAAATTAAAGTTTTTCTCACCCAAACGCAGAACTTATGTGCACCGTAGAGTAGGATAACGTTTCAAAATTGACTGTTTAACCCAGGGTTTGGCTAATTCTGGTCCTGGAGGGCCAGTGTGTTTGCTGGTTTTTACTTTTTCCTATTACACTGACTTTTAGAAAGAAACATGGATTTGCTCATGGAGTTGATCAAAGAAAAATGTTTAATTTAGGGAGACATGTACAGTGTTTGTTGGTCGATTGTGAGAATTTAAAGAGATACAGCAGAAATGTTAGACTTCATAAATGCTTTAGGTAATTAAGGTAATTTCTAATTAAAGGCCAGAAATTGGTGTGAAAACCAGGGACAGATATGGCCTCTTAGCCCACCTATGGTTTAGCCCCTTCAGTAAAACATGGAGGTGGCAATATTATAGTTTGGCATTTAGTATGCCTGGAAGAATCTGGGGATTTCATAAAAATTGATGGAATCAAAGATCAAAAGTAGTATCACGGCATCCTTTGTGAGGCATGCATTTCCAACAGGAAAAAAACTGATTGGGTGGAGACTTTACTTTCAACAAGATAATGACCCTAAAAACACTTGTGCAAGTTGTGCAAGAATTATTGCAGTTGGAAAGAAATACCTGGTGACATAAAAGTTATGACGAGGCCTGCTCAAAGTCCAGACATTAATACGATTGAGCAAATCTATTGTGATATCAGAAGAATCTCTTTGGAGTGAACTTCAATGCAAAAAGACATTATAATTTTTGCTTTTACTATATATTGTTATCTTTTTGCTTATTTTCATCCATATGATCCAAATCAGGGCCGGATCAAGGACTTCAGAAGGGGGGGGGGCCACATTCGTGACGGGGGGTTTGGGGGTTCTCCCCCAATGGGGGTACAGGGGGCAACGCCCCCTTTGGGGGGTTCTGGGACGCGAAGCTCCCCGGAAGAAAACAAATTTCAGCAATTTCAGAATAAAAATGTGGCCTCTCCTGGCATTAAAATAGCACATATTCAACAAAGTAACAACATAACATTAAGTACCATTTAAGGGTTGTTGTTTTATCTAATCAAGTGGCACAAGTTATATATATCAAAATTTTGAGACAAGCCTTGTCACACTTTTCTGCATATATATCTATTAGCAGTTGATGAAAAAAAAACTTGGAAAAAAAAAAAAAACGGTCCATCCCCAGGTACATGACTCCCCCCCCCCCCCCCCCCCCCCCCCGGATCTGGCCCTGCAAATACTTGAATAGTACTTGGTTTCGATTTATTTTAATTTTGTTAAGTGTAAAATCATCACGGCACACTACTGTAAAAAAGAGCCCATCGTTTTCTCCAATGATTATAAGTTATTTTTACGTAAGATGAGAGGGGACATAATGTGGTAATAAACATAACACCTGGCAAGGACTCATATCGCAAGGGGACAAGATAATCAAGTCCTGGCCACAGGATAACTACAACAAATAAAATAAAAACTTAAAGTAAGGCATGGTCTTGAAACAGCAACTCTGTATGGACATTGCATTCCTCTCCGCTTTGCTAGAGTGAAGAGCCCTGGACAGTGCATGTTTATTCACCGTTTTCAGCCATCCCGAGAAAACCATGATGTGTTCATTTGTGAGTCATCTAAAGTGCAAGAAATGCATTGATACGCAAAATGCATGAATGGTTTCAATTAATACAGGATTTAACAACGACGTGGGAGGGGTGGGAGTCAGAGAAAATGTCCGCTTGCACACGTGCATGAAGCATGTCTTCGTTCCAAAGGAAGACGTTCATTTTCACAGCTAGAATTGGCATGGAAGGCTACTGTAAAAAAATTCATTATGCAAGTATACGTGCAGCAGGCAGTAAGCATATCAATGACTGAGTCAAATACGGCCACATAAGGCTACCCTGTCCCCTGTCTTTATCATGCTAGCGATAAGCCTTCTGACTCAGGGCACTCATCTGAATACAGTCTCTTGAAGTGCGACAGTATGAGTAACATCACTGGCCTCAAACGAAAGTATACAAGAATTACATTATCATCTACACTCAAAATGCGTCATTACTCAAGTGCACATTACAAAGCCCACGGTTCAGTTTAGGTCAGGCTTAGCCAGATTGATGAATTAACATTGCCAGTAAAAATGGCCATTACAAAACTTAAGGGATATGTGAGAGAGGTAGGCAAATGCATACGTGCCCTTACAATACGATTACGTGCATTTACTCAATAATAATGCACCAAATATGGAATTCTGTAACGGAGCTGATCAGGTCATTTAATATAACATGGCAAAGAAAGAGAAAGCACATACATACACAATACTCCTGAATGGCTGCACTTAATAAGTTATGGTGTCTGCATACAATATGTATCTTATGGCCACCATTTTATCTCACTACCTCACATTGTAAGTCCGGACTGAGCATTATTTCTTGCATATCATGTCCTCTTTTCTTTTCTATATGTTACTAAGGCCTTTTTTGGAGTCTTGCTGTCAAATTTTCAAAATTATTTGTTGGGGCAAGATTTAATTGGGAAGATTATACAACACCCTCTAACTAATGCCCTTATAATTCTTGCCAATTAGGACAATTCCATATAGAAAGAGAACAAAGGTGTCGTCACTGTCCCCCGCCACGATCAAGAACCTTAACTCAGTAAAAACATATGCTTTGACATCCATTTTATAGCTCATTGACTACACAAAATTTCATGTATCTAAGTATAATGGTTTCAGAGAAATTTTGTCCCCATTGTGGCCTGGATGGACGGACAAACGGTCCCCAATCAAATATCCCCCATCGCACTTCGAGGCGGGGGATGAAAATGTGGGTTGGAGGAAGTGGGGGGGGGACTATTTGCGGGCACATTTGCTCATTGCTGCTGGCAACGTCTCAGAGAACCAAAAATAAACACGGGTGACTGCATCAAGCCAGGTGATGCAAAATTTACATTGAGTCCTTGGCAAATGACGGCCTAAATCTTGCAAATCTGCAAAAACTCTGATTTTGGTCAAAAAGATTACCTTTAAATGGTTTCAATCTTATTATTATTATTATTATTATGATTATCTTTTTAGACAATAATGCCCACAAGCAAAGACCTACTGATAATTTATGCACCTAATTCAGAGAAAGATCAATTAAACAAAGTGCAGTTTCCATCATTAAATCTATATATATTTATATATATATGCAATTTTTTTTTTTTTTTTTACAACGAGAGGGTTCCCACAGTAGCATATCCTGTCCTGCATACTATAAATGCAGCTGCAGATGGATATAACAGATTTAGTTATTTTTTCTTGGTTCAGCAATTTTATTACTGCGCACAAATCCTTTTGTTGGTGGCCTCACTGTCAATGGGACAGGGGGACATTCTCTACTTTCAGTCTTACGGACTATCAGCGCAAAAAAAACAAAAAAAAAACAGCCCCACCCGCACTCACGCAATTACTATAGAGCTCTGAACAGCTGCAAGCAGGCTTTGTACTTCCAGGGGCGCTCATAATCCGCACATGAAATGAGCAAACCAGTCAATTTCAATTAAACTTTAAAAACGGAAAGGGAGGGAATCTCCCTGGTGCTTCTGAAAAAGGATGAAAGAGTACATCAATCCTTTCATTTCAGTTCATAGAAAAGAGAGCTAATTGATAGCAGGTGTGGTACACACCTACAGGCTACCTACAGACTGTCCATGCTTGCCACTCCACTGTATTTACTGCTCCCAGGGAATCAGAAACACGCAACTGAAGTAAGCCGCGCTCACACTTCACTTATTCAGCCACCACATGCACTGTGTAAAGGAGCCCTTTCCTTTCTCTGTTAGACCTCTCCCCTCCACCCCTGCAGCACTGAGCTCAAACTCACCACCTCTCCTTCACCTCCACGCTCACACACTCACAGAGATGAAGAGGATTGTTTGTGCTCCTTAAAAAACTAATTTTCCACACATGTATATCATCACATGAACAATTATGTTATTTTGATTCTAATCAGCACTGTTTACAAGCAAAAAAAGATAAAAGAGGGAACTGTGCTTTGTTTATTAAACCAATGGCTAGGGATACTGCACTCGTGTCATACCACCCGAGGTACACATGCACAGTACCTTTTTATCTAAGCGTGAAAGTAGGGACTCCTTGCATAAAATCCACGTCTTTGTCTTGGAGCAATATTAATGAAACTAATGTTACAACTGTTACAGATTGCATGTGGAATCGACAAGCAGTGTCAGGCACAACATGCGTACTCTGGCCCAGCAAGCGTTGCGGTGTCTATGTGTTGACACGGGTTTAACAAAAAAAAAAAACCCATCAAATATACAGATAAAAATCGACAGTGTTATAGACATTTAAAGATTTTTACTTGACACCCCCCCCCCTTTACATTCACGCCATGATATAATTTTGTACGTCGAGGCATGTAGAATTGAGGGCTGTATCTTTTCAGCTTTATTTGAACTTGATCCGACATCTGAAGAAGTTACAATACAAAAGAAGTTATGGTAAAAAATAAAAAAAAAGCAAAACAAAAAACAATATCTGAACTTCGCGCCATATCTTTCTAGAACTTCAGCCAACTTTCACCAAATTAAGTGCTTGCATTCAGGACCATGGCCAGCCTGCGTACTCAATTTGGAAATGATAACTGCAATACCGTTGGCACCAAGTTTCTAACAAACAAAAACATTGAACTAAAAGCAATACCTCACCCAGATCTTCCAAGGCAATAATAATAATTATTATTATTATTTGTTGTTGTTGTAACATCAAACACTGTGAGGCTAAAAATTGCTCTCTACAATGGGAGAAAATGTTCACATTCAAGATCAATAGACATAAAAACCCAAAATCTATAGAAGGCACAGAACAAAAAAATTGACTACTGGTTGACTGTATGACCTCTGACCACCGATCACAGCATGCCTGACTGTCAAATAAGGTCCATCTCAACACGAATTTTAATTTTATTTCCATCGCTTTTTTTTTTCAGACAAAATTATGCCTAAGAGTTCCAGTGGGGTAAGCTAATTGCAGTTGTTGAACAAACAATAACTTAGCTTAGATTTTTTTTTTTACTTGGGTGTGAGAGAAAGAAAAAAAAACAACCTTAGGTTTTAATTTCAAGACCAAGGCACTTCTGTAGACTGTTTTTTTTTGGCAGTGCACTTGAGATGAGGTAAAGACTCCACCCTTACCTGGTCTGGGTGGGCGGGGCCGTCCCTGCACTGGAGCTGCTTCTCGATATTGTCCTTCAGACACTGGAACAGCCTCCTCTTTTGCTCCAGAGAGAACGCCTCCAGACTCAACAAGCAGTCGCACTTCTGCACATGCCCAGGGAGGCAAGGAGACAGAGGGAGGGAGAGAGAGAGAGGCAGAGAGAAGGAGAGGGAGGGCGTGGAGAGAGAAAGAGGGAGGGAGGGGAGAGAAATGAGAGACACAGGGATGCAGAGAGAGGGAGAGAACAGGAGAAAGAGAGAGTGGGATGGTCAGAGCAGAAACAAACAGGCACAGCACGTGGGACCATCTATCAATCCAATCTCGCTCCAGAGATCGAGCGAGGCTCTGTCGCCCAGAGAGACAGAAAGCTGTCGCTCTCTTGTTAAAGATATGCACTGTGCCAGATTACTCACAGTGAGAAAGAGTCCTTATTCACTTCAGAGGGAGAGCTAGAGATAGAGAGGTAGAGACGGACAGAGATAAAGACAGTGACACAGGCTGGGGCTGCAGATGACTGTATGCACTGTCTCTCAGCAGAGAGCATATTGTTCCAAGAAAGGACTTGACAAGTGCATTTCTTCATGTCAGATGAGTGTGTTTTCTCTTATAGCACAGACCATTCACATTATAAAACATGCACAGAAGACCCTATTTATAAACTAAACTAATTTAGAGTGGGATAAATGTCAGTGTAAAATGTTTTTGTTTTAGCAATCACCAGATTTTGGTGGCAAGAATGGAACAAGAGATTTTGACATTAATTGGACCGCCAGGCTAAAAGACTCAAATGCTGGCCAGTGCATCAATATTAATACAAATACAAGGCCATTTCTGAAGGGTAAACAAAGCTTTATGAAATAAATAAAGGTCAAAACCTTCTTCCTCCCTCCCCCCCCCCCCATCAGGCTTGATTGGCTAGATCTGACATTTAGTGAAGTAATAAGCTGTTCACCCTCCACCCCCAGGCGATATCTTGACAACAAGACAGATTATTGATCGCCCTAAAGACGTATCGAAACAAAGCTCTCACTGAGCGACTCAAACAAAGCTCTCAGTGAGAGTGGAGTCATGCAAAAGTGCATGGTTTCTTTCAAATCTGCAGATATATTGTACGCCTTAAAACCTTCAGATTCTGACGTGATTATATTGTTGTTTACAGGCAAAAACACACACACACACACACACACACACACATGCATGCACGTACACACACACACACACACCAAAAAACTGTGTTCAGTTCCCAATGAGACATTGCAGTTGAGCCATAGAAGGCCAATCAGAATTGCATCCTGGATAGATTCAACCCACTTTCAAGATCTTGATGAATAAAATATAACTGAACCTGCAGTATATAGACTGCTATCTTAAGGAAAGCAGTGACCTTCATCTCTCATTCCCCCTAATCTAATTACACGAGACATTGGTTCAAAGACGGAACATGTCCTCCCTCAGCATGCAGTATAGCAAAGTAAGGATATAATGGACAGGTTTCCCAGTTAAAATCCCACATAGGTTACCCGATCAGATTAGCTTCATTAAACATAATGCGGAGTAAATAGACATGCTTCTGATCTACATGTTGAGTCAGAGACAGGCAGGACAGAGATACTGAGACAGGTGAGATAAATAATGTTTAAGGACCCATGCTTGTTAATCAGAGCTTGCAGGTTCAAATAAAAAAAAAAAACTGCACAGCCAAATGCAATCATTCTCCACAAATCTGCTACCCGTTCTGCTGTCTGGCAGCAGTAAAATGAACCGATTCGATCATCGCTCAACCGTTAATAAGGCCCAAAAACAACAAACGTAAATATGAAGTAAAAGCTAATCTCTAGATCATTGCAGTGTCCGTAAAGAGAGGGCAAATTCCAGCAATTTAAGGAAAACGCAAAATGTCCTCTGAAAAAAAAACAATTTTGCAAATAGGTATTTTTATAACCAGAAACAGTAGACATACATTTCCTAATTGTGGCAGGAGGAACAATATTATTCACCCTCAGTCAGAGTATTCGACCTTATTCAAAATGGGCAGATGTTTGTGCAGACTTTCATTCCAACCAATTTCTTACACGCCTGATTCTACCAATCAAGGTCTTCAGCACAGCTCTGGGTTGATTATTGGAGTCAGTTGTGGTTCTGCGAGGTTGGAACAGAAGCTTGCACCCACACTGGTCCTTTCTGAATAATGCTGAATATCCCAGCCCAACAGGGTTCACTCTCAGAAAACAAAGTACATCATTGCACCTTTATGGGTAAAATGGCTAGTAGCTGAGGCAGTACCCGCTAACTGTCACATATGTACCTTTTAGCCCTCAAAATTGTACAAACATCCATTCAACCATCCATCTATTGTCAACTTCTGATGTGGGGCCAGGCTCTGGGCGTTTACCCCATTCTTCCCCATCCCCAGGTACTTCCTAGACCTCTTCCTGGGGGATCACACGCCATTCCTAGGCCAGCTAGGAGATAAAATCCTTCTAACATGTCCTGGGTCTACCTCAGGGCCTCCTCTATGTTGAACACACTCAAAAAACCTCGACTAGATGCCCGAACCACCTCAGCTGACTCCTCCCAACGCCGAGGAGCAGGGGTTCTACTCTGAGCCTCCTCCGGATGTCCAAGTTTCTCACCCAATCTCCGAGAGTGAGCCCAGCCCAAACTCATTTTGGCCAGTTTTACTCACAATCGTGTTCTTTCAGTCACTACCCGAAGTTTATGACCATAGTTGAGGGTTGGAACATAGATTGACAGGTAAATCCTGAGCTTAAACTTTTAGTCTCAGCTGTTTTTTCACCACAACGGACTGATAAAAAGCCCACATCACTGCAGACGCTATACCGATCGGCCAATCATATAGTTAGCTTGAAGTCCAATACTTAGCCCTTGGGGGTAAAATAGTGTAGATCAGTGATGTCCAACCTTGTTCCTGGAGAGTTACTGTCCTGAGGGTTTTCACTCCAACCACAGCGAAGCACACCTCATTTCCATGTTACAGATCTGGATAAGGTGCTAATCAGTTGAATCAAGTGTGTTGAATAAGGATGATAGCTCTCCAGGAACAGAATTGGAGACCAACCTGGAATAAATTTTACCTTGAGGGACAGAAATGGATCCCTGTTTCTGAGAGTGTTTGAGTCTAAGGATGATGTGGAATGCAGCATGAAGCTGTGATTAAGCCCATGGCTAAAATAAGGATTTATAGAACTAGCGATATACAGTACGGGAGCCCAGTGGCGCAGTGATTTAGTGCATGACTTGGGATCAAAAGGTCCCAAGTTTCAGTCCTTGCCACAACTTTTACAGTGTTGTTCCTGGGCAAAACCACTTCATTACCACAGTGCCTCACTCCAGCCAGGTGTCTGATTGGGCACCAGCAAATTGTCAGGGAAACCTGACCGAACTGAGGGGCCAACCTGCAATGGACTCCTCCAGCTTTGGGGTTATGAACTACTTCAGTTATCACCCCACCCCCAACCGCCAGAAATTAAAGTTCTGATGAAATACATAGAAACATTAATAGCAAAATTAGTTGTGGTTGAACATCCAGAGTCAAATATGCAGAATGATCATTCTAAGCATCCAACAGGGCAGCAAAGTTGTACATAATTGTGGGCCAGGACAGATTTGTAGGACCTAACACAAGTGTCATCTCTGTTCTGCATACGAAAGGCTTCCCCCTCACTCTGTTACATGAGTATCATCTGAAGGCCACAGTAAGTTTCCACACAAGCACAGTCTGAATCCATCTACTCACAGAGTAGTGTGTGACAGATCAGCTGATCCTATGTGTGGTGACTGAAAGTGCTAATAACCTCAATAGGCAATCTTTCCAGGTCAAACCCTGCCAAGACCATACTTCCCAAACAGCCTTGAGGAACTACACACAAGTATAAATGCAAATTTTCTTACAAATACATACACAAGCACCAATGGAAAGAAAAAGCTTCTCACGCACACAAAAATGTGCAATAACTTTTGCACTCATTCATATACACACATATTTATCATCTCACTCCAACAGATGCCAAATAAAAGAGCACATTCAAGTAGTCAGAAGCAAACATTCACATAAACACATGCTCAGGTGAGGTTAAATGCAGCAAAGCAAGCATGTACACAGTCACGCATAGAAACACATGGACACAGACACACACACACAAGTTTGCGCAGCTATCCCTATAAGGACATTGTATTGATGTCCATTGTCCACAGTGGACAGGCCAGACCCGCACCTGAACCCTAACCATACCTGTAACCAAGTCATCTCTGACCCCAACCATAAGCTTATCTCAATTCACATTGTACCATAACCTTAACCACGACCTCAGAAATGACTTTTCACTGCATTAGGACTGGGCTTTGGTCATTGTAAGTATCCAACAAGCTCGGATCCCTAATGGGAGACAAAAATGCATACATTCGCACACACAAACACGCATGCATGCACACACACACACACACACACACACACGCACACACACAGTTGGACGTGAAGAATTTGAATCACAGGCATACAGTTCCAAAACATTCTAGGCTAACAGGAATGAAGCTTCTCCTTTGTTACCCTCCACTTCCTCCATCTTACCTCAGGTGGTTGGGGAGGGGACAGATGCACAGACTTTGGCCCAGATGGAGCTGCGTTCCACGCATCATTTTCGCACACACATTATTATTTGCACATTTATGCTGCACTCCAGTGATCTCTGTATTACTCAGCAGTCATTGTGCTGCAAGCATACAGCCACTCAATAAAAAGATAATAAACAAATAATAATATACGGCAAATAATTATCTGATGGGAGTTCTTAATTAGGGGGCTACAAAGCCAGCAATGCTTCAAACAATCTCATTCTGTCCCATCTTGCTGATCTTGGCCCTCTCTTTGAAGTAAAACAAAGAATTATTATGTCCCATGACATCATTGGTCCATCCACAAGAGCCAGTGCAGTGTTACATTGCTTGCAGCCAGCCCAGTTGCTTTAGCAGCCAAAATTACAAAGTGCGTTAGTGTGTACGAGTGGAAACACGAGCCAGAACTCAGCCCCACCCTTGTGGAAAGCCAAACCATCCACACTCCACAGTCACAGTGACATTTCTGGGATTCTGGCGTCCATAACTGAGCAGCCCTTTGCAGCAGCAGTCCTCACCACAAAGGATTCCAGCCCCGGCTCCGACCCCCACTTAGGCAGACCACATGTCCCCTCAGCCTTTCACCCGCACGATGAGGCCAGCGTGAGCCAGCCAATTGTGTTTTCATTCCAACCCACTGCTCCATGAGGTCACAGAGGGGCAACATGGTGCACTTTCACCACTGCTTCCTGAGGAATACGCCTCTCTTTTAAGGGATGCGCATCAACAGGCAGTCTATAAACAAACACGGCTCTGCTGTGAAACGCTTTAATAACACTCCAGTTAAATGGTAAATTTCATCTCTATCCTTCCCTCCAATATAAAAGTAAGCAGCATTGTGGAGGGTTAGCATAACCAAATGTCATGGCAGACTTACTACGGTTTCCACGGTGGGTCAGATTAAGTTTCTCTGCCACCTACCGCACAACCACAGAACTGAGATATGACAGTCCTTTCCCAGGTTTACACAGTTTTTATAAGCGTGTGCTGAAAAGCAGCTTTTGAAGTATTGACTACATTAAAAAATATTCTGCAAACCAGTTTCAAAATGCTTTCCCCATGCCATACAGTATGTCATGACTAAGCTCAAGTCTGGTGGTTTAATCTAGAAGAATAGAGTCTCACTGAGGCACAGAGCTCAGTAATGCCTCACTCTTCACTAAACCCACATCTACTCACAACTCAACCGACCAGCATTCCCAAGGCTGCCATGTTACTATGGCATCACACCCAGTTTGGGGAAACTCCATGTAGAACTTTGTAAGAAATGTTAAAACACTTATAAATAGTTTAAAAATTATTCAACCCCCATTGCAAATTGGGTTTAATAGTAAAATTTACAAACTTTCAGCAGTTTGTGATAAACAGATTAAACAAGAACATTTTAAATAGCTCAATAAACTAATATTACAAGTGGTATCTCCAACTTTAACACAAAATTCCATTTTTAATGGCTGCTGCAGTCTCAAAATTATTCAACCCCCCAAATAGAATCCCCTCACAAGAGCACATCTGCAAATCAGGTGTTCTCTCAAGTACACCTAATGCAGCTAATCAAGAGCTTAATTAGTTGCATCAGGTTTGCTTCAGATAAAAAACATCAAATACTTGCACTCGTTAGGAGTTTGTTGACAGTGACATTTGATTGCATATCAGAAATATGGCTGTCAAAAGAATTGTCCAAAAAGCTAATGGAGGAGATCATTGCCTAGCACAAACAAGGAAAAAGAAACAAAAAAATAGCACAAGCACTGAATTTTCTAAGAGATACAGTTGCAAGCATAGTTTGCAAGTTCAGAGTTAAAGGAAAAGTGGCTACAGTACCAGGATGTGGCAGACAGAGGAAGCTATCAATAGGCCCGTTTCCACCGCAGGAACTTAAGGGTAATTTTACGGGGCTGGGGCCGTTGTTGCGTGTCTCCGCCGCTGGAACCACCCCCAAAGGACAGAGTACCAGAACTTTTACAGGAGCTAAAACAATCCCTGCCTCGGAGTAGGTACTCTGAACGGCCCCGAAAAATGAATGCGTGGTATGTCTGCAGGAGGAATAGAGAAGCATATGCTGAAAAGTACACCCTGCCTACAATGTAGATTTGTGTGGGCTTTTTATGCTCTGCGGCTGCCTAGCTTCCTCTGGCACTGGAAATCCGAAAAGGGTGGAGGGTGAGATGGATTCAGTCAAGTATGACAATATCCAAGGAGAAAATGTCATGTTGTCTGTAGGGAGGCTGACGCTTGGGTACTAGATTCTGTACAGATTATTGCAAAGTCAATGCTGTAACTAGAACTGATGTGTTTCCACTACCTAGGATTGATGATTGTATCGATAGAGTAGGGCAAGCAAAGTTTCTGACCAAGATTGATTTATTGAAGGGTTATTGGTGTTTGCCTTTAACTGAGAGGGCCAAGAGCATCTCTGCTTTTGCCACACCATCTGGGTTATACCAGTATGAAGTCCTACCCTTTGGCATGAAAAATGTCCCAGCCACATTCCTAAGGATGATAAAGTCTACAATCGCCGAATTGCCACACACGGGTGCGTACATCGGCGACCTGATCACATGGGGTGACTCCTGGGAAGAACATCTAAAAGATGTAGACGTGTTGTTCCAGCACCTGACCCAGGCTAACCTGACTGTAAACCTGACTAAGAGTGACTTTGGTTCTGCTACTGTCACATATCTTGGCTACGTCATAGGCCAGGGTAAGGTGGCACCCATAAATGCTAAAGTCCAAGCCATCATGGGCTTTCCAGATCCTCACAACAAAAAAGCTTTGCGCCGCTTCCTTAGAATAATCGAGTACTACCGCAAGTTCTGCAAGAACTTTGTTGGGATTGCTCTCAGTCTCACCAACCAACTGAAGAAAGGCGTTAAGTTCACTTGGGATGAAGCATGCCAGAGAGCCTTCGATCGCTTGAAGTCTCTGCTGTGTCACTTCCCTGCTCAATGCTCAAATCTCCTCACTTCAATAAACCGTTCTCCATCGCGGTCGATGCTAGCGACCAAGCTTGTAAATCTGAGCTCCTACAGATAAGTGACTCTGATGACATTGAACATCCCGTGGCATCCTTCTCCAGGAAGTTCAATCGCCACCAAAAGAACTATTCCACAATAGAGAAGGAGCTGTTGGCTCTAGTTCTATCCTTACAACACTTTGAGGTTTATGTTTGTACAGGGCAAAAGCCAATGATTGTGTACACTGACCACAATCCATTAATGTTTTTGAGTAAGATGAAAAACAAGAATTGGAGATTGTTGAATTTGAGTGTGATTTTACAGGAGTTTGACTTGGAAATTAAGCATGTAAAGGGCACTGACAATGTAATTGCTGATCGCTTATCCCGTGTTTGAGTATGTATATATATCACATGTTTATTCAAATATTATATATATATATATATATATATATATATATATATATATATATATATATATATATATATATATATATATACACATACAAGTGTCTGCTTTACCATTTTTGTCTTGAAAAGAAAAATTTTGCCTTTATGAGTCAAAATTTTTCCCTTTTGGAATGGAGGTGTAATGTGGAAAGAAGCCACTAGATGGCAGTATTGACTTTTTTTTTTTGTGAAGCCCAGTCTGGAGCTAGGTTTGGGCATGCCCTGGGCATGTCTGAGAGGGGAAGGTCCCAGAGGAAAAAAAAAGTCTAAATGTGGGAGGGGGCTGCAAAAGAGTATATAAGGAGAGAAATTGAGAGAGTAAAGTGGTAGGAGAAATTGCAAGGATAAGGATACATTTGACCAGACCTGTCACTCTTTTCAAGACCTGTGAAGCTTTTTGTGTATTTTTGCCTGTGTTGGAGCACTTTCCTCACCTGGAACATCACCAAGCAACCCCATCTCAAGGGACTGTAAATATTTTTTTTTCTTGTATATTATCAATCTTGGTCAGCAGTATAAAATGGAGGTTAGTTTAGTTGACAGTCTTTTGTTAAATAAAATTTGTTTAAATTTTAAAATATTGTCTATCATCCCTTGCTGCCATACATATGTCGTAGCAAATTGGGGCCATAACAAACCCCATAAAAAATCTTGAAGAAGGCAGTTGCAGCATGCAAACCCCAGATTATTAGTGAACTGGAGGCCATTGCCCATGAGGACTGGTTTAAAATTCCTTGAGAATGCAGCTAAAAGTTGGCGTCTGCCCATGCATCACATTTCCAGCAGGTCATAGCGGCAAAAGAGTGCTCTACTAAGTTTGAAAGATGCTTGCCGTAAAGATGTTGATTAATTTTGAGCCTGCAGTAGTCATTAAAAGTGGCATTTTGTGTTGAATTTGGAGAGGCCACTTGTAATATTTGTTTTGTTGGGCCATTTAATTTGTTCTTGTTTGACTTTTCATTGCAAAAAAAGTTTGTAAATTTTGCCAGCAAACCTACACTGAACAAAAATTTAAATGCCCCATGTCAAATTAGGGTTATGCAATATATAAATCAAATCAAAATTCATTTTTGTTAATGACCAATCTTGAGATCACCGTCCATTACATCTTGATATTGGCATCTGCAAAGGAGTGACAATCCTTTGGGGGTCAGGCTGAAGAAGATATCTTGTGTGTCCATCATTTGCGTCTCTCAGAGCAGCACATCTCCTTTGCATGGAGTTGATCAGGTTGTCCATCGTGGCCTGGGGAATGTTATTTCATTCTTCCCGCAGCCACACAGAGCTGGCGCACATTATCCGGAACTGGAACACGGTCGTGGACACGTCGATCCAGAACATCCCAAAGACGCTCTATGGGAGACATGTCCGGCGAATATGCAGGCCAGTCCAGAACTGGAATGTGCTCTGCATCAAAGGAACTGCATGCAGACCGCTCTGGTGGACATCCCTGCATCCACCATAACAATGGCACGTTCCCTCATGACCTAAGACATCTGAGGCATGATGACTTTTGACAAAATGTGCAATTTTGGGGTGGCCTTTTAATGTCCCCAGTACTGCTCATTCTGTCTGATCACCGTCTGGAAATGCCACACCCATGCACAGAGTGAAATCACTGGATCACTGAGCAAATGCTCACTGACAGAGAGATGGATTAAAAATGGTACACCAATCAAGAGAAATATCCCTATTTTATTAGTAAAAGTCAGAACATGCTTTATGACATGGGGCGTTTATATTTTTGTTCACTGTAATTTGCACCGGGGGCTGAATAATTTTCATTGCAACTGTATATTTTGTACACTTCTCTGATGCCACATCCATCTGTACTCTGGAGTGGTCTACTTTACAAAAAGCTTTGTGACATTATAATCAGGGAAAGTATCGGAAATTACATAATGGAAGCCAAAACATAAAACATCCATTTAGTAATGGAATTGTAATGAATGTAACAACTTCCTTAATGTGCTTATCGCTAAAAGCAAGATCAATCAAGTCCCACTCCCGCTTCTATAGAGAGCTCAATCTTGCCCAAAAACAAATGTTCAAATTAACCAAAACTAATAGGCATAAAACATTCAAATATGAGATTGAGACCTCCTGGAATACTGCCATATTTCAGGAGAACAAGACTCCAGGATGCACAGCCGGGACACCCATGCTGACATCATCACCTACTAGAGCGCAATGTCTGCAGTCAATTACAAACAGATCGTCAAGTTCTTTCAGACACTGGCAGTCCATCTCTTCATCCCAATGCATCATGGGAAAAGTGTGATGAATATCTATTTGTCACAAGCCCAACTTGTTCGGTCAGGTCTCAGCTCACGTCAATCGAGTGACAGTGGCCCTCACAGTAATTCACCTTTCGCAGCCATTCGGCCCAGAGGGGGCGGCCTGACAATGAGTTAGGGATGAGTGTCATAAACAATTCTACACTGCTGATAAAGCCTCCCATTTCATCAGCTCTCTTCATCAATAACCCTGCCCCTCTTACTGACGGAGTGAACTGGGGTGTCTTTTTTCCAGCATATTGAGAGACATAAAAGGTAAATTGCCATGACATGATCTCTGGACCCTACCAAGGAATGAAAATGATTTTTTTTTTTCTCTCACTGAGCACACGTTGCAACCACAGTTATCTGCGCAATGTAACTGTCTCTGGCTCTTAAATGCCAAGTTTCCTTCCTTTTACAGAAAAATGTGTTCTTTTAAGCAGTTCTATCCCTAACCATGGGTTCCACATCCTGGCATGCTCTGTGGCAGTACGGCAGAACAAGCTCATAGCTGAGAAACTTTGTTTCCCTCTCAAAGGCTATGGGTTCCCTGCCGCGGTTACGAAATAGTACCTGTGAGCAATGTGCTAAACCTGAACAAGAGCATGTAAAAACGTGGTTTGCATTGGTCAATCTGAATTAAATTATCCGCTGGGTGCAGTAATTCAAGGTCATTCTTCACTATTTCCCACAGCAACTTTGGAAGGGTAAAGACAAGGACACCCATCCACTGTAGTCTCCACATACAGCCACCCTTTGTCTTTGCCTTGATGTCCATCAGCTAAGCAGCAAGTGCACTAATGCACTAATGAACTAATGACTAGCACTTAGGCTGGATATGCTGCAGAGTGTGGAGTGATGACTATACACCACCACTTTCGTCAAAAAGGGGTCCTAATATATTCTTTATAATTTATTGGTGTAAATGTATTGAGAAATACTACTGCAGGTGATAAAAAATACTACTGCAGGTGATAAGAACAACAAAAAAAATCATTATTACAAGTATACTGAAGTAAAAATATGGGTAATGAACAAAAACACTGAAAATATACATTTTTCAATATGAATTTAAAGGTGTAAATTTTTTTTTACTCTTGCGTAGCCTGAATGCATGCTAAAAAAATGTTTAAACTGGTTTGAGGCAAGATTATTCTGCAGAATTACTTCTGATGGTCAGCTGTTCCAGTATATAAGCTGACATGACCTTTGAGCAGTGTCACTGTTTTAAACACGATGGCATGACGGAAGAAGCTCTCTGAAGGCCCATTCACACCAAGCACAAATTTTCGTGCGGATTATTCACGCAGATTTTTATAGGAGCTATTTCCATGGGTTCTAATGTAAGCTTGCACACCAAGGTGGAATTTTCGTGTGGCAGAAAGACATACGCGCGGACTTAAGCTTCTGCGAAAATCCGCCCACGAAATTATACTTTTAGCCAATGAAATTATTTGTTTTTTATTGATGTCACAGCATTCAAACCTTTTGATTAGCTAGATAGGTTGTATTCAGTTAACACTGAAATTTTACGCGACATCTTGTCACACAAGGAAAGAGCCTATATAAACATATAGGTTTTAATATAGGGCCACATATAGGTTTTGCATATATGCGACATATATAAAATTGGCCGTTTTCATATATTATATGTACATATATGTACCGATAATATTGGAAAACGGCTAGTCTTTACCCTTCCAAAGCTACAGTGGGAAATAGTGAAGAATGACCTTGAATTACAGCCCCCAGCATATAATTTTTAATTCAGATTTTATGTAAGAATACAAAAAGTATTTAATATTTGTTTTGATATGATAGCTTTTTGCCTCCTCTCACTTGCCATAGTTTATAATGACTGGTTTACACATAACATGTCGTTTTCACATGTTAACATGTATTTAGAATCAAATATGATGCCAATTTCACGTGTTCACATGCGATTAATAAGTTATTGCGTGAAGTTCTTGTTATGTCTGTAAGGGACTTTGGACTAATATGCAGATATTACCTTGATAATTAAAATATGAGCTGGTCATCATGTATGACAGATGGAAAAGTGAGATATGAGCTATACAATAGGTATGACAAACAGAACCTGCCACTAGGTATATGAGCTATATAGGTATATGAGCTATATAGTACATATAAGGCCTATATTTGGACATAATGAAGCAATATAGAAGACCTATATGCCCTCTATAAGCACATATATGTACCTGAATTTGGCCTATATACGGCATATATGCTGCATATATGCGGCTTATAGGTTGCATATATGCGCATATATGTTCATATAGAATCTTTTCATGTGGGATAGCTACGTGCGCAGTTAGTTTATTTTTCCACAGTAGAGATCTAGCTTATCATCGTTTTTTTTTTTCAATTAACATTTTCATATTTTTAATATTTGTGCACCAAATCATGAAGCTGTGTGTCACTGAGGTGCAAATTATGACGCAGCTTCGTCTATATTGAAATTTTGAAACAGCCCCAGGTCCAGACATCAATAAAGAAAACCTTCATTGGCAACGTCAGTGCAAAAGTAGACTGCGAGGCTAACGTTATCGTTCAGATACATACAATGTCATCGTCGCTGCTGGTGCTATCATCGTTCAGTTAGGTTAAATTATAACTTGCGCTGCAGTGCAGAAGTGACTATCACGTCGCGGGGTCGAGCCCCAGTCGTAACAACCGGCAGTGGTCGGCAGCTTTTTCAGAGTAGCGCACAATTGGCTATAGCGCTACAGGGTTTCAAATTGGGAAGGGACTGTCGGAAATGGGAAATAAAATAAACAGCTTTGTTCGTTGCTCAAGCGCCTCCTGTTGGCCAGACGGGTACTCGGCAGGAAGACTCTAATTCCGGTCATGTCCAGGTATCCTCCACCCTCGTTCTGAACTTGCGAAGATTCAACCAATGAGTGTATAAGACACGGAGGCTGACAGGCACGTGCTTCGGAGGAGAGCCGTGAACTGTCTTCACTCTCCTGAATTGGCAACAAGGGGTCGCAAACGAGCAAGCCTTGTACATAGTTCACCAATTGGGCATTCTAGATTCGTTTGGGATAGGAGATGCCAAAAAAAATTATAACTTGCAGATTTGGTTGCAAAATTGGAACACAAGAATACGAAATTTCACACTGAGTTTGGTGTGAATGGTTTCACGCGGAATTTTAATGCTGCGAATATTCCGCAAATCCATGTTGCTTTTTTGCTTCGCCCCAGTGTGAATGGGCCTTGAGATTGTTGGTAGCAGCACTGTGGCCTTACATGCTACTGAATGCTGCCATGGCACTGTAACAAACACCATCAAGCTTTTTAAAAGAGACCAGTCCACTGAAAACTAGTGGCAAAAGAGGTGCAAAATTGAAGTTAAGTGCCTCTGATGTTCATTATCTGTGTATGACACAGTAGAAAAAAAAAAAAAAATCAGCTGTTGACAGCATGACAACTCCATGGACATATTGATGGCGCCAGAAGTGAAGGGATAAAAGTATCAAGATCTAATATTTCCAGATACCTGAGTGAGAATGGTCTAATAGGTCGTGTTGCTGCCGAAAGCTGGCAACATCAAAAAAAGACTATAGTTAGCAAAGAAATTCAAGGATTTTACCTTCATAAGTAGAAACAGATGTATAACCATTGGGATAGCAAAAACCAGCTTATTCTTTGGTCTTTTTCAAATCAGAACGAACACCCGAAATCTGTAGTCTCTTTCTCAGTACCTTGTTAATTAAGCTCCCCTCACTGTATAGACACACCTCTTTCAGACTTTCTCAAGGTAACCAGTTGAAAAGACAGGCCAATAGTGGAGTCTCAGACCTCTTCAACTTTGCAATCTCATGTGTGGGCTCATCAAATGCAGCTGCTTTATTCAAACCTGAATAACTTTACTCCTACTTTATATTCTAGCAGATATCCCAAGGTTTCCAAAGATCCCAAAATAAGTCCTGCTGATTTCCGGGGAAATGTGTATAAAATGATGCACAAGATTCAGGTAGCTACTGTTTAGTTTTGAGCTTTAGCCAAAAGTTATAGAGGCAGACTAAATAATTTCATAGGTAATGACTGGTTCATGACCCCCCCCCCCCCCCCCCCAATATGGTAAAGGGTCCAGCCAACCCTCAGCTAATGTTATGTTGTCTGTTGTATCTCTGCTCACACGCACACTTCTGCAGACATCAAGGAAGACTTTTTTTTTATAGTCCTTAAGGCTAAACTGAAGGTCATCACTTTAAAGTATTCTGTGAGTTCTCATCCCCATCAAAAATTGTGCAGCTCTCTGAGAAAAAGAAAATGCCCCTGTTTCTGCCCTTGGGGGTACATTAGTGACTAAAACAAATCATAAGCATGTCCCTTTGTGTGTTATTTTGTTTTCCTTAAACTGTATCCTCCCCAAGAGTTGTTTGAAATATGTCTGTTAGAAGCAATGGAATATTTGATAAATGACCTTTTTCAACTTCAACAATATTCATACTTGGTCCCATTATAAAGAGAATATCTTGGTAAAAAAAAATATTGATAGAAAATTTCACGATGCTTGGCCCTGCTGCTAATGACATGAGGGAATTTTAAAATATAATTAGCCAGTTTCAAGGGGAAAAGTCAGTTCCTGACGTTTCTCACACTTTCACTCATTCTCTGTTTCACCAGTCAAGCACGTCCCCTTATGATCAAGGGAAGTGAGGGGGCGGAGATTAGATGCATTCAGACCCTTTCTTGAAACCTGATGAAAGTGTGGGCCTGTCTTCTGTGAAGGGACTTGAACACACAGAAAAACGAGAGATAACATCTGTGCGGTTGATACCAGCTGTTTCCATTTGAAAATCGTGTTTGTATTTTGGATTCTTGAGAAGCAGATTTGAGTTTGAGTTTTCTTGATTAAGCTCCGTGATTGTTCATGTCTGTATTATTTTTAATGTAGTAGATGCTCGTCTGCAGAGACAGGTATTCTTTTGCAGCACCTGAATTTCGAATTTAACTCTGAGTTGTTTTTTGATAAAGGTTTATCCAACAAGTTGCTTGGTCTGTTAAATAATTTCAAACATTTATTCGTAATTTGACTTCTTTCATAATAATTCATTAAATTAATTCATTTACATGTTGGATTAGTGAGCAGTTTTAACTGTTGATGCACTTGGGTTTGGTATTCAGAGGTCTGGATGTCACGCGAAGGTGTCTGTTAAAAGTGCTGAATTTGGAAATTAAACATAATTTTATTAAACATGAACTTCATTTCCCCAACAAGGTCTGGATTTTTTCATAAGAGATTATGCTGTGGCCGTAAAAACATGGAATTCTAGGTTTGAGTGCAGTATTTCACTCAATATAAGTGTGATGTAGCCTCAGTGAATCTCTACAGTCAGCAGATATGCAGTATATACGTGACGCACTATCTGATATCGAAACTGTTTTTCCTGTATCAAAAACATACTGTCCGTCCAGGAGTAACGTTACAGTCAACCAATGAATAGCAGCAAAAATACGAAAAAAGATTCTTTGCCCCTCGCCTAAGAGCACCTGGTATTGTGATTTTGATTTTCTACCCTAGACGCGCTCCTTTTTCCCCGATTCATTCAATGAATAGCAGCATATACTCTTTCACGAACATCGTTTCATTGATCCCGGAACATCATTTAAACAGCAATATCAGATTTTGCATATGGATTATTGTCTTGTAATATGGGGAAAAATGCTTTTTCTAACTTTGAACCTACTTAAGCAAACACATCATTTAGGACACACAGATATTTAAAAAAAAAAAGTTTTGGCTCTGCCGTTCACATATATTTAATCAAGCAATGCATTGTGCCCAACAACTCCTGAAGCACAGATTTTAGTGCAGGAGTACAAAGCTTCAAGTCACTCGAACAAAAAATAATCTTTGTCTCATCGTTACATTTTTTTTCAGAATCATGCAGCCTCCTGTAAATATATCTCAGACAACTATGACTACACCATACTGTTCCGCTGCTTACATGAAATTGTATCTTATAGTGTAGCCACTGTATTCTGCCTGTGAAATCTTCCGCACAGTCACTGACACATCCACACCGGCCCCCTGAAAAGTATTTGTGATCTGTAGCGCAAGTAGTCAGGGTTTTTCTTCATTATGTTCAAGATTTTTTGCCATTTAGTGGAGGTGTTTCATGGTCTATACAGACCCTGTCCAATTTCCTATCTGGCCTTTTCATTTCATGGCCTCATAGTGGCAATCTTCACTTTTCTGTCTGGTCAATAAAAGGCTTTAACAAACTCTAGAGACAAAGGACAACTATCAAAACAAGATAATGTACTAAAAAACAACTGAACACACCTGGTCGTCAGAAATACCCGCAAAGCCAATTGTACCAAACATTATGCAACTATGCATAAAAATAGCCATCATTTCTGCAAGGTGAAATTTAAAAAAGGATGAAAATTCCCCTGAATAACATCTAGAAATCTGCACCTTACGGGCCCTGTCATCAACTATACTGAGCTGCTGATGATAATGAAGAATAACAACAACAACAGTAACCATACTGATACATTGCAAATTAATGACAATGAATGAGGAGACAATTCCGGGGGAGATAACTCAGGTAAAGCACTTCTCATGGCTGAAAAATTTACAGCGTTAGCAGACTTCTTGCCAAACTAAAACAAGACTGCTCTGAGAGCACAACATCCCCCACCGGAGTCGTGACTCTGATATGTGGAAAATCAGTCCGTGCTGCATATGTGCAAAGTTTCAGGGATGTCCAAAGAAAACTGTAGGAGTCGATTTCACCACCCAAGTACCTTCCAATACAGACAGATCGACGGACGGACGGACTGCACCACGACATAATCCCCATTTCGGGCTTTAGCCTGGCAGGAGATAACTAACAAGAATATTATTGCCTTGGGAAACTTGTATCTCTAGAAAATGTGAGAGCACTAGCTCTTCACAGAGAACAGGACAAAGCAATCGGGGAGGTCCGTGTAAAGGAAAAAATCTTTGCAGTTGTTGTAGCACATCAAAACTGAGCAAAAATTAATACTCCAACCAGCTGAGTCTTGTTTGCAATGGCTTTCTATTAGATTAATTAACTTACAAGAAAACAATATTATAAACAATGAATTACAGTTTACAAACTCGTTAGTACTCCTAACATTTCAAAAATACTAAACAATAATCAATCTAAATGGCAAAACTGCTGACATTATTGACTGAAAGGATTATAACAACAACACTCAACACTCATAGATCCTCAAAATTCTTCGCATCTCTTGAAGACTTAAGGTGCACAATTCCAAGACTGGAGCAAAAATTCTCACATGCACATTTAACTGTGCCCTTTTAGGCAGATGTGAATTGTTTCATGAGTTTAGATAAAAAATTTCGCAGTACAGCCAATTTTCCAAAATATATCTTTGTCATAGCTGCATTAAGGCGTAATGGAACAGGCTAAATGATGATAATGTGTTTATCTATCACTCACAGGCAGTGTTGGTAAGATTTTCTTTCAACACAGATCACAGTGTAATGACAAATAATATGTAAATCCTCCACATTTTACTCATCTTTGTGCTAATCCATAACTCCCATGTAAGCATCAGTGACACAATGAATACATTAAAATTACTATTACACAAGTTTTTGAAAAGACACACAGACACACACATTAATGAGTATACATTTGACGTAGTGTGTGTCCTCCGGAAGAGTGTAGTTTCTACTAAAACCACTAAAAACTAAAAACACTAAAACACTAAAACCACAAAACATGCAATATAGGAACCCTCCCTCCCTCCTGTATGGCTGTGTGTGAATGTTTGGTGGTGGTCGGAGGGGCCGTAGGCGCATACTGGCAGCCACGCTTCCGTCCGTCTGCCCCAGGGCAGCTGTGGCTACAAAACGTAGTTTACCACCATCAGAGCATGAATGTGTGAGTGGATGAATAATGTATCCATTGTAAAGCGTCTTTGAGTGTCCAGAAAAGCGCTATATAAAATTGATGCATCATTATTATTATTACTATCCAGGGACCGCTGGTGTGACCTGGGCCAGGACCAGACAGGACTACACTTGTCTCTACTGTAAACCCTGTGCAATTAGAATGGGGGTCTGAGCCGTGATTGAGTCCGCCACCTACCTCAACTCTTTGTTCCCCAAGATCATAGACCACAGGAGAGCTTTGTGTGAAGGCTTCTGTGGTCAGGAGGCTATGAGAGTCGCAGTACGTGCGAGAATGGAGTCACAGGGAGGAGAGGAGAGGAGAGGAGGGTGATGTAATTCTCCATCCCACTCCCTGTGCCGAGCTGGAGATGGTTTCCAGGCCACAGGAATCCAGAGCTCAGTTTGTTGCTTCTCATCCATTAATATTACACAAGGCTACCAGCACAAGCAGCTGTGTTCAGATGATTATTATTGTCACTTTTTAGACAGCTATTTTCATTTTTGTCTATTTAGCCATGAATCCTCCACCTTATCTTGCATGCATCTGCACAATTCATTTTTTGAGTCAAACTTGCTCAGAGGTTAGAGTTCTGGGTCATTAAACAAAAGATCCTAGAATGAATCCCAGTGCCCGCCATTGAACACTGGCATCCAATGTAGCAATAGCATCAGATTTATTAAATTTATAAAATATTAAAACATATATTTATATATGGTATGTTTTTTTGTTGCTTTTGTTTCAGTTTTCCAACACCAGTAGCTCAGTTTAACAATCATGAATATTTGTGCTCGCATTAGAGTGCCAATTTTTCATTTTGCTTCTTTGTAGCCTTAAATTTCACACCTAGTTTTTCTCTACGAATAGGCTAAAATAAACTCTCGGAAATACTTGGACAAAACAAACATAAAGAGTTAAGTATGAATTAATATTTGCTGCTCAGCAGCCATTTTATATACAAAATTGAGGTCAAAAATCACTGAGTTCAACACTGGACTCTTGAAATAACCAGTGTACAATATTGGAGCAACAAGTTTCAGGGGAACAGCAGTAAAACTCGTATTAATCAATGCTCAAGATGGAAGCATGGTGGCACAACTGCACCCTCGATGGGACCTTCGCAGCAAATTTGACAAAGATTGAGGCCTGACAGCCATTTTGAATAATAAAATGAGATGAAAACACACAAGAGGGCAACCTCTATGCCAGATTTTTCGAAAGTCTACTCAGTAGTTTCCTTGGAAGAAAATTCTTAAGGAACAGGCAGCTGAAGGCAAACCACAGACCGTGAAGTAAAAGCGATTTGAAAAGCCTCTCTGAAGAGGCATCTCTGAAGGTGGTCGGCCTACAAAAATGGGTTTCCTATAGTTGTTCCAATGTTCCACCAAACCAAAAGATTTTGACAAGGAGGAGAAATTGAAAGACTCTTGCTACTGCATTTGGCCTGCTGTTTAGCCTGCTGGCACTCCCAAGTAAGCAAGCAGAAGTCAAGGCCTGCTTATAGCTGCTAAGAGTCAATGGGGATGGCCCATCCCACCCAGCCATGCCACCAACTTTCAAATTAATGAAAGCAGAACTTTACCAATTGCAGGCAGAGTTGTAAAAGTTGGTAAATAAACACCACCTGGGGAGGAGGTACATTATTAAGATGCCAAGCTGACAGACGGCAAGACAAAAGTATGAAGGTACAGAGTTCTCCAATCTCCAGCCTCAGACAGTGGCAGAGGTACTCAAGGCATATTTTAATAAGACAATAGAACCTACATACATCACCATCCAAAAAGCATCTCTGATTCTACAGTGCATGCAGTGAATTTGAATATACCAATATCATATTTATCTCTTATTTTCTCATTTTATAGAATATTATATATTATATCCTGTATAGTGGTTTATTTATGAAGGGATGTTTTGTACATACTTGTGTTGAAGGTGCTCTGTGGAACTATTTACTATTAATCACTTTCTATTGCCAATGTATGAACTCACTGAAAGTTAAAAAATGAGGCCTTTCTTGTTTGCCTACAACAACCTGTTGAGTGATTTTTATGTGGAAGCATCAGGTCGTAATTTCTGCAAAAATCCAAAGGACATAACGTCGAGCTCATATCAGCAAAGACAGGACCTCTGATTTTTCTCAAACATGTCCAATGTACCTTTAAAATCTCCCGGCAACTTATTTCACCTACGCCGAATTTTCTTAGGTTGTCAAAAAAAGTGGAGAGGAAATGGGAAAAGGTTGCATATTAAGAGTATTCAGACACAGCCATATAGGCCTCTGGCCAGGACACTGCCGAATAAGATGGCTTAAATCCTGAAGTGAAACATAGAAGTTGCAAGGCCAATGATAGACAACCATACAAATAAACATTCTAACAGAGAGAAGTAACATAGCTGTTGAATCTTCAATAGTGCAAAGTAACGAACCAACACTCTAATGGAACAAAGTAACATTCGTTGTACTTTGCAAATCTTCAGTTTTGCCACGTCACGGCCAAAATTCAAGTCTGCCACATCCTTGGGAGCCTCCGGAGTAGTGTTTGGTCTAAATTTTTGGAAGCAAATGACTGCTCTTGTACAAAAAAAAAATCCATTAATCCACTTAGCAGTTATTACAGCAAAAGTTAGCCTCTCTGATCAAGGTTTGGATCATTTCCTGGAAAACAAAATGCATTTAAATTCAATTTTTCCATAGCTGGCAGCTGGTACATTGTTGGTGTAAGAAAAACTTTGACCCGGAGTGTATATTACACACACGCAGACACACACACACACACACCAAAACCAAAAGGCTCTCAAACCAATGGAACTCATATGAGAAGTAATGGGACAACAGTGCCCTCCATCACCATCATTAAAACTGTAAATGATGACATATCTCTTGGAAGTACGGTACTCCAAATATGGTATTATTTGTTGTATCCTATTTCTTTCCAGGAAGAGCATTTTCATTCGTTAACCACCATGTAAACCTTAAAAGCATGCTGCAATTTGCAGAAATTGTTTCTTGTTCTGACCAACATCATAGAGAAGGAACTAAAAGTGACTGAATGAATGAAATGATGTAATAGCCTGAGTGAATCCAACATGCCACTTCCCTGATACACGCAATCCTCGCCTTACATCGGGCACCAAAAGCCGCAAGTTAAAATGTGTGGTTTCTTCTGAGCAGACTGCCTCAAACAGTTAAACATTAAATGTGAATCAAACAGCAAAAGAAGGGTCAGCAGGTACAGCTGCCCACACACGTCATCTGGCTATTTTTGCGCGCCTATTGAACAAGCACAACATTTTTGGTCCTATTTTCAAAAGCTGATCAATGTCCCCTGGTCCAGTCTGATGTTTGCCAACACAAGTGGTCTTTCAAGGTGCCTAATTAGGCCCACCATGGATTTCAAAGGAAATTTTGGGTGCAGTGACACAGAAGTAGGCCTAGTTAGAAGCGGATGCTGCGGTACAGTAGACTAATCAAGACAGAAAATGTTTTTTATTTGATCATAAGGGCTTAGCAAAAGTTGTCTATATTAGGTAATACAACATCAGTGAACATCAAGATTTGTGATAGGTCAAAGATACCTACATCCATTACGCGTATGAATGCTCGTGCTCATCCTGCTGTTCTTGTACATGAGTTGTGAACTTTATCTGAGAGGATGCAGGCAACTGACCAATCAAAAATGGGTTAAATGCACTCTTTCCAAATGATCATTTTCCAAACTCTTATCTTACCTCCGTCATGTGGATGACATAGAACCTTAGTCCGTCGGTGGGATCTGAAGGGGGGGGGGGGGGAGAGAGAGAGAGCGAGAGAGAGAGAGAGAGAGAGACTTATCCTTAGGAAATTTCACACCTTAATTTTTTCATATATGATCAATTTATATATACACCTTTGCATTAGTTTTAAGTAAAATACATGGCCTAATGCACAAATGCACAACAGCCATATATCACTTGTGTAACACAAATATACAGTGCCAATTCAACTCCAACAGCACACAGTCCTGCTCTGGAGCTACAGTAAGATGGGCCGAACATCCTTTTATAAGAGTTCATTTAAATAGACATTTTGATGAATTAATGTTGTAAAGGCTGTAATTGGGGAGAGGTGGGTGGTGAATTATTCCCAGAGAAATATGTTATGCAGAGCAACTTTAATGACAAAATACCTTAAGCACAGGATTCAACAGATTTTGTAAGGGGAGTGAACACTATTCAAGGAATGGAGATAGCATTATAATTTTGAAGTTTCTATACAGATATTCACCCTCTAAGGTGATTAATAAGATCTCAATAAGTCATTAGAATGTTCTCAACCCAATATTCGGTTGCTGATGTAACTGTAAATATAACGATCACTGCTTGTAACTGAGTGAATACGGGTGCAGAATGTTGATATTATGAAACAAAATAACCTACACTTCAAAGTGATGCATTGCTTCATAATATGCGTATCTAACAGAGTTTGGACTCATTTTCAAACTTTTACAGAAAAACCCTGCAGGTCACTGAAAACAAGGAGAAGTTCCTGGTTTGATACTCTGAAATGCTCTGATTAACTAACTCAGGTCTGTATGATGAAGCAGAATAATTGAGATAACTGAAAAACTGCAATGAGTCAAACTGGGGACAATGTTTTTTGAATTTTCGTGTCAGTCTCAGGTTACTGATTTGGGAGGGTTATGAGTTTTACTCAGTGAGTTAAGAAACCCGTCTTGATGATACAGGCCTCAGGCATAGTTACCTCAGGCTTATTTCCCCATGATCCCCCTCAAGCCCCCCAACTTTATGGTCCCGACCACACGAGAACAATTTTTTGAAAAAGAATATATATTTTATCTTTTAGGCCTTGCGTCTACACGGAGACGGTGAAAACGCAGCCCGCAAACGGAATTTTTCAAAAACGGGTTCCAGGGTGAGAAAAACTAAAAACGCCATCCCAGCTTTTATGTGGGGTCAACCAAAATGGGTTGTTTTTTTTTTTTAAATGATGATGTGATAGCCCCCATCACAGCGCCCCCCCAACCTAACCCTAATCCCAAATTTGCCAGGAAACGCAGAGCGCAAGCTTTATATGCATGCTTTCTGCCGCCTTCTCTGTTTTCGGTCTATTTCCATAGAGGCCATACAGCACCACACAAAGGCCTGGAATATTTACTACAGTCTTTTGGGTCATTTTAGGAGTCTCCTTGTGGATAGGAGATTTTTTTGGAAATGACAAAAAAAAAAAAAAAAAAAAAGACCGTTTTCGAAAATCTCCATCTCTGTGTGGACAAGGTCTGTGACTGCTCTGACATCAAAGACACGCCATTCTCTGGATTTCTCCCATATTTTAACCCTCTTCCTTTTAGTTTCTGGTGTGCGAGTCATCGAGAGGCAGAACACACCTCGAAGTCGAAAAGAGCTCCTATAATTCTGACCTGCCGAGAAGGGCTCATCCACGTTGTGCACTCTTCCTAGCTTGCTCTTCTCTGCTTTCGATAGTCCGTGAGCCTGTTTAATATCGCAGATGCATCCATTTTTTTTATCCCATCAGCAAAGCTAAGTTGCTGAAACTGATATTCTGAACCCCACTTATCAATCCCACTGCATGTGGTCCAGGCTCTGAGCAGGTTTAAAAGAGGATTAGGATATTCCGCAGCAGCTTTCCTTACCCACAAATCTGGGTCAAAGAACACAAACATTCCAGATAAATTCAACAGTGTGTGATGGGGGTGATGGGGAAACCAGGGTTTCCTTTATCCGCTATGAGTTACTGCAGAAGATAAGGAAGTTTCATATAAAATTTAAAGCTCTGCATCTTGTCCCTGGAGAGCACCTATTCACAAAGGGGTCTATTTTCCCATTTGCGCATAAGTCTTTTTTTACGCGATTTGAGTTAAGCGCTTTTGAGTTATGCGTACTGTCCTCTACTCGCTTCGATCAAGCCCATAGCGCTTAACCTCGGAATGCAGGCGGCCTTATGAAAGAGGTGTGACTGATCCAAAAGAGAGGCAGACTCTGTACAAAGCTCATTGAGTATGGCTATCGGGAAAACAAGGAAGAAGGATTTTCTGTTATGATTCTGCCTGTCGGCCATGTCTCTGATCTGCCTTGCCATGTCCATGATTTGTTTTGCCATGTCCCTGATCTGTTTACCATGTGTGTATTTGGATCTTTGCTATGTCTGACTGTGCCTTGGATTATGTATTGTGATTTGGTTACTTAGAGTTCATGTATTGTCTTAGTTTTGTTTTTTTTCTTTTTTTTATTTTTAACATAGTTTAATTCCGGTCCATGTTTTTGTTCCAACCATGCATTGCACTTTGTCTTCCCCTGTCTGGTCTCTTGTCTTGTTTCTGCTCACAGCCCCGGTATTGCGTGCCACTCTTTCGGGTGATTTAATGGCTTCTGGATTTCAACCATTCCTTCCAGTCTCGTTTACTTCCTTCGCCTTACTTTTCTCTTTTACTAACCAATCCTAACAGTTTTTTGTTTTCGGTAGAGTTGCTAATCCAACTAACATTGTATATAATACTAACTTACTAATGAGCACTAGGGATTGTATAGCTGCACTTACTAATTGATTAACAAGCTCTCAGCACTCGCCTTGTTCTAGTCTGCGCCTCTTGTCTTCACCCAGTTTACTTTGCCGTGCTTCTAGCAGATTCTCTGCACTTGTTTAATCACTGTTCTGCCTCTCACTCTGTGCACTAAGAAATCCCTAACCGGATCTGTGTGCTCTGTCTATAGGATTGTCTCGTGATCCCTGTCCGCATTTTGGCTTTTGCCTATTTTATGTGATTAGGTTCTCCCTCTTGTTCCTCCCTTTGTAATTAGTATCATTTCCTGCACCTGGGTTCTGTGTAGCATGTGACTTCCCGAGAATGTATATTAGGAGTCTTTTCACAGCACTTCCTTGTCAGAACGTTTCTCTTGGATTGCTTGTGCCACGCTTTTTCTCACCTTGTACTCTCAGTGAGTCTCCTCTGACTGAACCGTCCCTGTTTTCGATTTTTGGCTTTGTGGTTTTGGATTATTGTTGCATTTGTGTTTTTGACCCATTTCTGCCCGACTACGAATTCTGTGATTGTTGCCCTGGTTACGGTTTGGATTATGCCCACTGGATTTTGGCTTTGCTTCTCAGACATACACCTGTGCCTATGTACCAAACCTATTTTTGTCCGACCACGAGTACTGTGATTGCTGCCCTGGTTTTCGACTCTGTTTTTGCCCAACTGGATTGTGATTTTTGGATAGTGGACTTTGTACCCTTTCCTTTTGCCCTGCGGGGGATTTTCCTCCTTGATCAATAAAATCAGATCTACTCCATTGCTTGGTTCTCGCCATTGGTTCCTGAGCCTATCATCACATTTTCTGATTAACCATGAAAATGCAGTTGTGGTCCATGGAAAATGCAAACCAGACTTAAATTTGAATATCGCGGACCTGCTGATAAAACCTCGTATCTCCAAACTGATAAGAAACAAAAACTTGTATGTCCACTATTGTCACATGCAGAATTAAACCTTTTTATTAAATTATATTTATCAATTTATAATTTTTAAATTTTATATATCTTTATTTTCCTGAGTAGCTTATTTTGAAGATACGATGATATGCCGCTGTAATAGTAGGCCTTTGTATATCTGTGCCAATTACAAGAAGTAATGCAGACATCACTTATTTCTTATTCTAGCCACCATGGCATTAAAGCTATGCAAACAAATTGCCGCGATAATGAAATAATAAATAATTTAGCGCTTCTCAACCAGTGTAATCAGAGCATTGAAAATGTGCCCCTCCTACACCAGCCTGTTTGTTCCGTAGAAGACAGGGAAGAAGACAAGTAAAGAGAACATTCTAGTCACACAAAAATAACAAACAATGACAGTTTATATGATCTCATTTAGAAATTGCACGCTTGATTGCTGCCGGCTCTCCCAGTCCGAATCCCTCAACACTATTTTAAACAATTCGATCAACTTTGTAATAAATTCTTATGAAATAACAAACGTCCCAAGATGAACCTGCGAAAACTGCAGAGGCCAGTGGACAGAGGAGGCCTAGGTGCGCCCAATTTATTATTTTATCATTACGCTTTTACCCTGAGACATATGGAACAGTGGTTGTTGCCCCCGGAGAGAGCCCCCCCCCTCATGGTCCCACATTGAAAGTGCCTTGTGCTTCCCTCTTACACCCATAAATTATATTACTGTTAGACCAGCTCCACAGAATCGGTCACACCCCATTTTGTCTCATATTCAGAGGATTTGGAGGAGAATAGCTAAGATCTTCAAGTTTGATCCTTATCTCCACAGGTCTGCGGGAATGTGGCTTAATCCCAAGCTTTGCATTAATAAATCACCTTTCCTCTGGAGGTCCTGGTTTCAGAATGGGCTCAGGGTTCTGGGGGACCTGTATCAGGATGACACTTTAAAATCTTTTGAGGCACTTAGGCAGGAATTTGATTTGCCACATAGTCAATTTTGGAAGTATTTACTGTTAAGACACCTACTGGGGCAAATTTTTGGCTCCCCGTCATTAGCCCCACCTCGCGCCGAAACCCTTGAAAAAGTCATAAAAATTTTTGGGCTAGGTCATGAAGCCTCAGCCTATTATTCTATGATTCTCAGGGCCTCTGACTCCAATATATCGTCTCTTAAACTGACATGCGAAACTGACCGAAAGGTATCATTTACCGATGCAGAATGGGCTAGAATTCTTAGGAACGGGAAGAGAGTGTCAAGGGAACAGCAGACAAGATTAATTCAATTCAAAATATTAAATAGGGTCTACTGGACTCCATCCAGGCTGTACAAAGTGGGTTTGGTTGACAATTCAGAATGCTGGAGGTGTCTTGATAAAGAGGGAACTTTAGAGCACATACTCTGGAGGTGCCCAAAAATTCTGGAGTTTTGGTTCGCGATACATGCCAGTGTGGAAAAAATTGTCGGCATGAATTTACCTTTCTCCTCCACTCTGTTTATCTTGGGTGATCCCTCTGCATTAGGTGATCTGACTCCACCACTTGCTGATAGGGTACAGACTGCCCTTATGTTAGGGAGGAAACTCCTAGTCAAGGAATGGAAAGCTCCCTCTGCACCAGTACTGTCTTTGTGGCACATTTCTCTTGGCCAGCTTGCTGCCCTAGAACAGTTATCATATAGGCTGCTTGATAAGGTGGAGGAGCATAGCATAAAATGGGGGAAGTACCACTCTTATACATTGGGCCACTAATGGCGATTCCAGCTCATAAAACAACAGTCTGCTAATATATAAATACTGAATGACATACTTGTGGTTAGAATACAGGTGAACAGGTGATGCTGTGGATTTTTGAAACGTACTGTGCATCACTGTCATATGTTAATTAAGACATTTTGTGATTTTTTTTTTTTAATTAATTTTTTTTTTTTTAATTCTCTGTCTGTGGTTAGGTTTGGATTGTCTTGTTGTATTCTGAATGTTCTATGTCAACCTGATTTCTTTTTTGATTGAGGTATTTGTATATGTTGTGCTTATGGTGAAAATAAAAAACTATTAATTATTTAAAAAAAAAGAAATTGCGCGCTTGAAATTTCAAAATACTCCGATGTCAGGTTTGCAACTAAAGGACAAGGCCAAGCTTTAACAAACGATTCTTACCCCGCACGCGGAAAAATCTGCGGAGCACTGTCAAAGCCAGGCTCTCTGCACACCGGAGAAGTGTGCACGCACCAGGTGGTGAGCAACCATCATCCCCTGTGCATTTCACTGCACTGGAGGAGGAGGTGGCATCCACTCTTTATGCAGTGGAAGTGCATGGAGAAGAACTTGGAGTGGATGCGGATGAAGGAGAGTTACGTAAAATGGTTATTTTTATTTGCCTATACTCAAAGTATCACTGCGATAGATACTGGAAACAAGCTTAATATTGTTTCAAATATATATTGTATTTTTTGGCATTTCAAGCAGTTGCGCAGTCCAAAAGCGTCATGATCGCACACAAGCTGAACAATAATTCTGTGCCGACATCTGCGGTCCCTGTACATATTCTTATTAGTGGAAGGGGTTCTGATTGCAACGTGAGTACAATCAATGTCTCCCACAACATTAGGGGACCTGGCAACCCGGTAGACCCCCCCCCTTAACTCTTAGTCTTTCAGCTGGTGTTTCGGGGAACTTTATTAAGTGGCTGATGTGGTGCAGTATAGCGTCAACCAACAGTGTCGGACACATTGACACAGATGCCTGTGATATGTGCATGACATCATCAGCCACTCTCTTGAACAACCCAGATGCCAGGACCGACAGTGCAGTTGTGACCTTGATGACCACCGGTATGTTTGTAATTGCTTGTAATGCGTTTGTAATTGAACTAAGTGGAGAAGAGGCTGTTGCATAATATCATATGATGATTTCTTTTGATAATTTATTATGGTTATGTGAAATGTAGTTTAAAAATAAGGATGAACAATCGAATATTAAATGTCTCAACCTTTACCATGTTGAATAAAATAAAATTAATGTTAAAATTCGGCCTATAACTGACATCAAACGCAGTATTCCATTTCGCCTTATGTTGGCGCTTGAAATTAATGCAGCCCTCAAAAGCACTTAACAGAAAAAGCGCGTAAGCCAGGGGGAGAATACGCATAAGTGTTTTTTGCCTGAGAAACGCCCGAAAACGCCCCGATTTTGGCCTTGCTCCGCCCCAAGTGCGTAACTGCCTTTGGGCAATACACAGACTTAAGTTGAGGGGAGAATACGCTTAGGCTGAAAAGTGCAGAGCTACGCGCTTTTTTCGACTTAAGCGCACGGGAGAATAGACCCCGAAGTGAGTAATAAGTTTATATGGTACAACCTCAATTTCCACAAGATTTAAGACAGTGAGTGAAATGCACATAAAAGCTTTGAGAAGTGATTTTTTAAAAGACCATTAATTTAGTTGAAAACAGCATAAAGAAAAATTTTGAATATGTTAACTTGATCAACTGTGTTGATTCTTGTAAATATATGCAAATTCATAATTTGGTGCCTGCAACAGGTTCCAAAACAATGGGACAGGGGAATGAAAGAACTGGGGCATCTCCAGAAAAATATCCTTGTGGAATGTTTCACAGGTAAACAGGTGAGTCGGTTGCAGGTCATCCAATTATAATTGAGTATTGAATGAGCAGCCTCAGACGGCATGGTCGTTTACCAGCAAGATGGATAAAGGCTCACCATTTTGCCAAAAACAGTGTTAGAACATTTGGGGTTTTTATCAATACAGTGTACACAATAGTCCACAATACCCTGAAAAGATTCCGATAACCAAAAGAAAGGAAGCATGAGTAAACAGAGCATTTCCATGCATTAAAGACGAGGCTGAATGCTAATACTGGATGCACGTGTCTTCCAACTGCCAGGCAGCACTGGATTAAGAACCAAGATGCCTCTGTAATTGACATGGACTTGTAAATACGGCAGAAGACTATTGTCGCTCAATAAAGTCTGTTGTGGCATTATCAAATGCAAGTTTAGACTATACTACCGATCCAGAGGCATTGCAGAATTTTCTGTGCACAAACTGATAGGAAATATGGTGAAGCGAAAAGAAGTGTTGTGATCTTATGATTCAGTCTGTAAAGTTGTTTCTGGAAGTAATGGATGCCCGGTTCTCAAGGTCAAAGAGGAGAGGGACCATCTTTACTGTTATCAGTGATGTTCAAAAATCAGCTTTTCTCATGGTATGGGTCTGCATTAGTAAACTCAGCTTGGGCAACCTGGTTATCTATGAGGGCAAAATTGACACAGAAGGGTACACTCACATTTTAGAGCAAAATTTGTGCCTTCCTGATGTCATGCAACCGGATAACAGCAAGCACGCTCCACAAGTATTACAACAGCGTGGCTTTGTCCTCACCAAGTGGGGGTACTATCTGCAGGCTGGAACTATCTCTCATTGAAAATGTTAGGTGAGTTTGCAACGAAGTGTGACATATGACAAGACAGATCAAACTGAGGTCGTACCATTGAAAGGTTACAAATGATCCTGTTGAAACTCCAACATTTAATGTCCTTGGCTCCAAAAAGACTCAATTCCTTCAAATAACAGCCCAAAAGAGTCTTATTATAATGGTGAACATACACCTCTCACAAATTCACTATAACTTGTTGAAGCCACCACAGCAATAGCAATCATTGTCAAAACACAAAAAAAGTGAAGGCATTACCTGTGATCTCTTTGTACTTTATTTTTCAATTTAATTCGGGTCAAAAGAAATTTGTAAATTATTGATTGCAGTTTTTATTCACATTCTACACATTATTCTAATTCTTATGGAATTGTGGTTGCACTTACAGGCTAGTCTCCAGTAACCGCGACTCTGCAATGTCTATTAGTGTGGTTAGTGACTCACTTGTTTCTTTAGAATATCATGTTTAACATCTTACTATCAATTACAAAAAGCAGAACATGCTAACTGTCTGTGGTGAGACAGACAATTCATCTTGTTTGTCAGGTTCTTCCTACTCTGATGTGAGAAAAATCCACCTAAAACTCCAAGGATGTGCTTTGCAAGTGAGTCAGTGGCTTTTAAATTCCCAAATATAGAGATAGTATCACCTGAATATTGAATGAATATTTTTAATTATGCTGTAATGAAATTTGAAGTGAGAGTGACGCAAAATAATGCATTCTGTTTAGTGAAAGCTGACCTGCACTGTCATATACAGGAGATCCAACGGCATCGCAACAAAATATCAAGAAACACACCAGGCTGAGGCTAGTAGCACCTGCCATGTCTATTCTCAGAGAAATGGACATCCTCAAGACTCAGGAGCAGTGTGCTATCATGGCTCACTAGCTTTGATATAAAAACACCAACAGGTGAGCTACGTTTTAGGCACCTGTGCTGGCCTTGGATGATAGCGTCCTAATAGCTACACAAGAATCAATAAAAAAGCTCAATTAACCAAATAGTTCATTCTCAGCATGGTAACTCACTGATACACACAGGAAATTAGGGCATGTATGTTGGGTAATAACAGGGTAACCTTTACAGAGGAGCTCAAGAAAATGCTGGATAAATTTTCAATAAACAAGTAAATTCACAAGCTAAAGCATCAAATAATGTGTTACAGTAGTGTTTTCAATGTAGCATAGGGTGAATGGACTTTTCAATCACTTGTTTAATTTTTTAATTTCATTAGCATTACCCAGAACATGCCAGCTTTTTTTAAATTGGGTTTGTACGTGTGAGGCTATATGATTCCCAAACATGGGAGCAGACACACAATTTATGGTGCATGTCCCCTACACTTTTACTGACGGCTGTAACATTGTAGATTTACACAATATGTCTGACACCCCCATTTGGAACTGAAATTACTCCTCAAAAAGAGGAAGGACTGTGGGAGAGAAGTCTTGTCATATCTCTGTGGTGAAACCAAAATCTCTAAAACTCTACTTATATCTGAGAATATACATATTTCAACAGCATGTCAACTGTTTGAAAATGGAAAACTGTGGAGAACAGAGCCAAATTTTAAAAACGTCTTTGTCCTAAAAAGTACAGAAGGCATTATTAATGTTTCTGATCCGAGCACTCAATTGTGCTCTAAAAACACATTTCTATATTGAATTTCAATGGTCTCTCAATATTCTAGCTAGAGATAGGAGGGAGTTACATCATCAGCCCTTCACCTCCATTAGTTTCCTTTGAAAAATCCTGACAAAGAGAAATTGTTATTGAGAAGAGACTGAATTAAGTCACCTCCTATACAGTCCTATATACAAGAGCAGCATGCAGATAAATAATCCTTCAAGTTGTTTTTTTATTCATGAGAAATTGGTTTTTATACTTCATTAATGGGTATAAATGACAGAGTTTTTCAATATTCTCCAGGGTATCCCTTGTTTCAAGGTGTACGTTGCAGAATGCAGATTGATTGCTAGGAGAGACTAAATGCTTGAAGTCTCCCGAAAAACAAATCTAATTCAAAAGCAAAATTTAAGCATAAGACTATCCAATATATCCCTGCCTTTAATCAATGTTTAAATGTTAGAGGCCCCTTAAATAATTACATAAAATGCATAGTATTTCATAGTGTTTTGGTTCCCAATACACATGATATTAGATCATAAATATTGAACATGTTAAATATTTCCAACTTAAAATCGGTGATGTCCTGACAGGCTTCCAACCAGATCTGGCGATGTCAAATACATTCTTAAAACACCTCACTCCACAGGAGAATAGGGCAAAGTAATATTTAGCACATTAAAAAAAAAAATCTAGCTTTGCTTAACATTGACAGAATCCAGCCCAAAATCGGCTGAATTATCCTCTGATGTAAACGCAGCTTGCAATGCGAGAATGCACTTCTCCTATTCTGCCACAAGATGTCTCATCTGCCAAAGCAAAGCACAACATCCAAACCTGGCAATCACGCTGACTGAAATGTATAGAGACCTAATTGACAAGAGAAGTGGCATCATCATTACCATGTTCCTATTGAAGCGCATTGAGTGATCCTTCCAGAAAACCTTATTTTCTGCATTATGGCAAAGCTGCAGTACAAAGCAACAGCCTTGAAAAAGTGCCATGGCTTCCAAATAATTAGGATACCACTGACTTAACATCAAAATAATAGCTTTTTTTTTCTTCCCAAAAAGCCTCCTTAAACCCTACAAAAATAAAATAAGCCAAGGCTGAAGCATCACTCCGTTCCCAACAGAAAATAACTCCGTGCTGAAATGCAGAAAGCACAGGCATTTTAAAGCACCAGCGAAGAGAGCAGCTGGCTGCAACATGCCTATGGGGCACAACTGCACTGCATCTCTCATCATTCCAGGGCCCCGAGAACAAATGGCTGAATCATGAAAGTTTATAAGAGTTATCTCATCTCCCCTCCTTTTGTGTATTCTTATTTATATATTCATGTTTTCAGTATTTAAACCTACTGTAACCAATGAGGCGTCACTTTCATTTTTTAAGAACATGTAGTGAAAATGTAATCTAAATGTAAAAACAACCACCAAAGGGAGTTGGGAGTTTGAATATTTAATAAACTAAAACATTCAGCAGAGGCTACTTAATCTCAGAGAATGTTAGTGCCTCACATTGAATTAAGGTTGTGGTATTATTAGCAAAATGCAGATCTTGCTGAAAATATTTCTGAGCATTTTTATTTCTGTGATGAATACGGATCTTCACTGCAAAAAAAAAGATTAGATGAAAATACTAGGTAAGATGAATTTACTTATTTTAAGACTTAAAACACTTAATTCTATCACCATTTTTCTTAGTAAGGCAAAAAAATCTTTCTTCTTTTGAGGTCATTTTTACTAGCTTGCTTATGGGGTAAGTAAATTTCACTTGTCAAGTCAAATAATAACTTGTTTTTTCTTAAAACAAGTTACTATTTGACTCGACAAGTGAAATTTACTTACCCATTGGCAAGCTAGTAAAAATGACCTCAAAACAAGAAATTCTGTTTTGAAAAATGTTGATAGAAATAAGTGTTTTAAGTCTCAAAATAAGTATATTCACCTTACCTAGTATTTTAATCTTATCAATTTTTTGCAGAGTTGGTCTGATCTGAAGATCTGGCGTTAGCTAAAAAAAGTACAACACCAGGAGGCTTCGGCACCTACAGAGCCAGCAGAAGTGTCAGAAGGAAAACTTTTCTTCTTTTTTGCCAAATTCACAACCTGTGCAAAATGGATTACTTCTGAAAGGCTTGGACATACTTTTAGACACCTGTAATACTGTACAACAATCAGGTGTGTGTTTGTGTCCAATTTAAGCAGTCCAAAGTGTGTAACATTGTATCACAAGGATGATCATATAATGGTGCACCTTTGCCCTCATTATTTACTCAGTTGCATACTGAGCTTTTGTTTACTCCAGTTTTATGCCAACTGCATTACAATATTGCAATCTAATGAGTAACAGATTCCCAGACTAACTCTGCAGCTTTCTGTTGAGGTTTGATCGGCTAATTGAGGCTGCTCTTTCTCTCCAAAAAAAAAAAAAAACATTCTTCTGACCACTGGAGTGGAAACATTCCAATATGTGCACTGAATATTCATGAAGTGGCTCGGCTAAATAAAATACTATGTCAAAAGCTGCTCTGTCCTTGGCCACACCTTTAATGAATATTCATAAACTGGATAATAGCTTCAGGAACTTTTTTTTATCTTCCACAAATAAATTGTCCTGAATTGCTTTGCATAGCTGGAAAATGCAGGAAATGATCAGTAGCATTGGTGGGCTTCAATCAGTCCATTTTGGCCTGAGCCTTCATAATGGGGACCTTCATTATAGGGACCTCAAGAGTGGGGACCTGAATGCTGAATCCAAGTGAATGCAGCATAATAGTTGAGCCTTTATAGAGGGGATGTCTTAGTGGGAGCCTTCACTGTGGAAGAGGGGGACTTCACAGTGGGGACCTTCTTAGTAGGGACTTCATACTGGGGACCTTCACAGGCCAGACCTTCATGGTAAGGATTTCATAGTGGGACCTTCCATAGTTGGGACCTTCATTGTGGGGGCTGTCATACTGAATACCTTCACAATATGGATCTTCATTGTCGGGACATTAATAGTGCATAGAGGGGGCTTCATAGCAGGAACTTCATTGTGGGGACCTCAACAGAGAGTACCTTCATGGTGGCATAGGGAGGGACTTTATATAGGGACCTTCATAGTGGGGACTTTAAAAGTGGAGACTCCATAGTGGGGACCTTCATAGTGGGGAGTTTGTAGTGGTGACCTTCAGTGTGGGGAACTTAACTGTGGAGAACATCTTAGTGGCATAGAGGGGTACTGCATCGAGAGGACCTAAATAGTGGGGACCTTCATAATGGAACAACATATAAGGGCATACAAACCATGTGGTGACATAGTCAAATTATATTCCCACTTACTAGGAAGAAACTCAGCTAGAAGCTCATGATAACCATTTTTACAAAAACAAAACACAATTTGAACACCAAGCAACTAAATGAGCTTGTGGAAATAACAAGCGAACAGTGCATGAGCTTGTCATATTTGGGGTGCAAGCGAATCTATAACTTAATGCTTCCACAGAAGCAATACAGCATATGAGAGCAAAGACTCAATAGACTCTTACAGTATCCTATAGTATCCTGTACAGTGAGTACAGTAGGCTCACCACGCTATGACTGAAATATACTTAATAAGCAGCTGAAAAAGCTTCAAATGCATCATTCTAATGGGATATTCATTCTGTATGTGCGCAATGTAGTCAGGCACAGTCATCTGTGCTGTGTTTTATCTTAATTTACTCTAACCCGTTAACATAAATACTGATAGTTACATCACTACAGAAATCCCACGCGTTATCATTATTACGATACCAAGACCATTCAAGTTGATCTTGTAGTTGCAGAGGTATGCTCTACTTATTTTGGGCATGTAATTTTCTAGCATTTTCTGAGCCAGAGGCCCAGGGCTTAATAGGTTTTTAACATTAGTGGACCTAAATAGTGGTAATATTCATAGTCGGGAATGTCATAGTGGAGACTTTCGTAGTGGGATCTTTAATAATGGGGAACTTATTAGTGGGGACTTTGGAGAATTTCATAATGGGGACTCACCATCCTGCAGCCGAAGGTGTTGGAGGAAGAGCGGGTTCTGCAGGACGTTGCACCGGCCCGGCTCGTCCTCACGAGTCACTAACATCAGATCTGTGTAAATGAACACCGTCACCTGCAGAGAAAAATGCACAACTCATTGGTCAATATATACGGCTTCAGTTCTCATAGGGCTACTGGGAGTCACCCCTAGTCTGTGGCTGGGCAGGTCACCATGGGTACAACAGATATAAATCTGTAGAAGTGAATTAATCTTTTAATAAAAAGACTTCCCACCTTCTCAATGATAACACATCAATTCCCCTTCAGATATGTGGTCTGCACAATTACTATCTTCAACCCAGGCCTTACGGGATTGTCAGTGACAAGATGTTGAAGGTGTACAAGCCCTTCAGTAACCTGACCTTGTAGCGCATAATTACTCCAATCTGGTTCCTATTTAACCTGCTATTGCTAATTAGCAACCAAGATGGGAGAAAGAAGGAATGCATGCCAGTACTGAAGGTGCTTGCCATGGTGAAAATGCAAATGTGAAGAAGCGCAGTCACATACTCTCAGCCAGGATGTGATAATAATCAGTTTATTCATCATGACCTTTATTTAGTGTAACTTGGAAGTCCCACTGAGATTACAACCTCATTTACAAATGAGACTTAGCCAAGACAGGGTCGAACAGCAGCATCAAACTCACAACAGGACAACAGCTTTAAATCGCAATAGCAAAAATCAATACAAGAAATTCATTAAAAAGTAGACTGGCTACAAAGCAACATTATTTAGGTATGAGTTTGATTAATTAACGAAAACAGTTGCAGCGAGTTGTAACCACTTCCCTTACTCTATGTTTAAAATCATTTAAAGAGACGACTCAATTTAAAACCTACCGACTGGCTACCATGCAATTCTGCGGTACACGGTACACTTAAGGTCCTCCCGTGTTATCATTAGGGCAACTCAAAAGTATCACTTTTCAGGTTGTTTTGTCAAAAATGAACGACCAAACTGGTAAATTGTGAAATGACTGATAAAATGTGTAGTATGTGACAGTAAATGCATCGTTACCTACTGAGTAGTGTTACCTTTACAAGAGCACTGTAGGTCAGTGGAGATTTATTTAGGTAACAACAGGCGTGTTCCAAAAAGTATTCCCTCACAAGTGGGTAGATGCATAATTTATAGAACAGAGAATTGTTTCTCTCACGCACTCCCTCCCCATTTTGAACAATAACTCAGTCCAGACTCCCCCTCTGTAGCTAAGAAGATCAAAAGTCTCTTTAAAGTAATATCTTGAGCAAAGGCCAATGATGGAAATATCACAGTATCTCGGCAGCTTCTTCAGACATTTCACTGCCGCCACACCCCCACCTATGATCAGCCCCATATCACCATCACCTCACGCCACTGACATCCGGCTCTAGGTCTGCATGCAACACCTCCCACTGCAGCACAGCCAGTTTCACTATGTCTCCACCTGAACATAATCATTGTGGCTGTCACATAAAACACAAGAGGAAGATATGAATATCAGGAAGTTGGTTTTATTTTTTTTTTCTGAAGAGCGCAATATTACTGAAAAAACTGACCATCTTTCCCCTGTTATAAGATCCTGTTGCAGGATCTTGACAAGTGAAATTTACTTACCCCATTGGTAATGTAGTCAAAATTACCAAAAATCAAGGACAATTTTTTGTCTTACTAAGAAAATGGTGTTAGAAATAAGTGTTTTAAGTCTAAAAAATAAGTAAATTTCCCTTTCTTGAAAATCACTTTTTGCAGTGTATGTACTATCAACAAAATGACTGGCCATCAAACATCACTCCTCAATAAGATATAGCTTGTTCTCTCTATTTGAGTTAACTAAATCGAGAGCTAATTTAATCGTAGGAATGAGCGATAATGTATCTCGTTGCCAAGAGTTAACTAAATTATGGGAACAAGTTATATCTTGTGGGCACAAATTAAGTAAATCATGAGTAAGAGTTGTATCTCTTGGCCACGAAATGTATCTTTCCTCATGCCATTGCACTTCCTGGGCTCCACACAAAAGTGCCATGAATTAAGCTGAAACAACAGCTTTGTTTTTTTGTTACAGTCACATTTCATTTGCCCTCTTGTTGACAGGTCTCCATCACACGTGAGCCCTGGAGTAACTGCACCGTCTTAACTGGCAGAAGCTTTGTAATTGTAATAAGCACATGACTGGAATTACATACATATTAAACCAAGGAAGCACAGGCTCACTTCCTGAGTGAGCCAGTAGTCGTACTCCAGCGCTGACAAGAGTAGGGTCAGCGTCAGTGCATCCACACCAATAATACAATGAAATCCAAGCTAATCAATAAAATAAAGTGTGAGAAAGTAAACAAGTTCTCATAGATAGAGCAACGTGTCTGTCAGTGGTGTTTTCGAAGCAGCAACACAGCCAGTTAGCACTGACAGCGAGGCTGTAAGAGCCAACATCTCTGCTCCACTCACTGCCAGACAACCCACCGACAAGCTTAGCATACTCAGACCCCCCCGCCACAGAAAAGCTGATATCTGGCCCCAAAACAAAATGCTGTCAAGGAACAGATAGACTGACAGGAGAACTGAAGGAAGTATGAAAAGGCACATCTACATAATAAGATGTAGCCATATATCAAATTTTGTCAAGAAATATTGGACAGTTCAGGAGTTCTGGCCTGGAAAAAAAATGGGATGACTGATATCTGGCCTGGAAACAAAAGGCGTTGGAGGGACAAACAGATGGACAGGAGGACAGATGAATAAAAAAAGCACATCTACACAATGGGATGTATCTATCTATGAAATTTTATCGAGAAATAATGAATTGTTCAGGAGTTCTGGCCTGAAAAAGAGGTTTTACAGATGGACTGACAGAGGGAAAATACCAATTCCTTTAACCCCATCTACTTTGTGGCTGAGGATAAAAAGTATGTCTGTAAACACAGGGGCCCAATAACTGTTCAGCTCCATCCAATCCAATTCTATTATACAGTATTTGTTTTGTGCTTTTCACAATTGGTATTGACCCAAGGCACTTTGCTCAGGACAGGGTCTGAACCCCCAAGAAGCATGCCAAAGGTGACACTGGCAAGGAAAAACTCTCTAGTTGGAAGAAACCTGGGGTAGAACCCAATTCCAAACGGGGGGAACTCATTAACCCAATATACCCCCAATTCACGAGAGAATTTGAAAAACTGAAACATTTTGAGGCTTTGCCAGAAAAATGCCAGTTGTCTGTACCCACTGACAAAACCATTAAAAAGTACATATTATCAAAGAATCAGCAACGTAACTAACTTTGAAAAGGGATTCCGAAATAAAATCCTAAAAATGTTTAATCAAAACCATTACCCACTCCTCCGATTTGCTTGTCCTGGTCTCTCATCTATTTGGAGGACATGACTGCTGTGCCTGACTGGTGTCTTTACTTATGAGTCCCATCAGAACTCAGACCCATTTCTCCTTGAAATAAAAGTACAGGGAATACAAACCACAGCAAAGGATCAGATGGAACACATGTCTGGAAGGGGTTTGTTGACATCAGTGTCACCATGGGTCCTACAGCTTACGGTTTTTAAACACTAGAAGTAAAGAGCCTTAACGCCATCTGTGAAGCAGTTGGCTGTCGGATTTTTTCCCCTTTTGGAGGAAGGGGACACAGGAGTAATTTTTTTTTTTTCATGGCTTTCTTTGGTGTTTACTTCTTATTTGTATTTCAGGTAAGCCCTGGGTTCAATTTTTGAACGTATGTTTCTTTAATTTATATATTACTTTATTATTTTTGGTAAGAAAATAAATGATCAGTTTTTTAACATCCCCTTAATACATTATACTGTATGCCTCATTGTGAATGCGCCCAGTTGGAGGTCATAACAGTATACTGCAAATAATCGTAGGTCCTTAGTTCATAATCTACTAAGTTACTAAGTTATTTGAATTTTAGTAAATTTTTCTACAACCCCAGGTTGGCAGATTATTTAAAATGCAAATAAAATCAAAAAGGAATAATATGAAAAGTCCAGTAACCCTCCTCTACGTTGAAAACATAGTCTCCAACCAGGCAGGTGCCAATATTAAATTTTTCTATTACGATAATCGTTTGAGATTTTATCACAATTTATAGTATTATTACAATATTATTATCCAGAAAAACAAAATGCCTTTCTTATTGAATTTGAGATGCATTCCATTCATAATCTCATTCAGCAATTTCCCCAATGTACGAGAACAATGTAATGAAAGATTTACTGATCAAGGAATAGAAACTAAGGTGAATAGAGATAATGAATAAATGGCTATTTCTTCAAATGATTCGCGTAGATAATCCCTTAGCCACAGTTTGCTGACAGTTTACAGGTAATCCAGGATGAGTGTTTACCGTTATGTGATTAGTAATTATCACAGAGATGCAGCCTCAAATTCAAAGTACTGGGCAACCTTTAATCTTGCAGTGTTCAAAAATCGAGAAGCTTTCCTCCCCCAGCAGGGGGGTGAACTATGAAGCAAGTTCAACATTAGCCAAGCTTTCTTTGCCTGAGCTGTCCCAACAAATGCAACATTTGCAATCAGAGATATAATGGCGGGTTATAAGCAAGCTGTATTTTTTGAAAAATCCAGGCTTGAGGTTCAACATTCTTCATTAACCCATTAATCTTGCTTTGTTGTTTACCTCTCAGCTGACCAAGATTGCAGTTTGATAGAAATAAAGCTTGGCTTCTTTTTTTTTCTTCAATAATTTCAGTTCTTCTTGGTAGCTCTATCATGTGAGGTGAGTATCGCAGTGTATTTTATTATTGTACACACATGCCTAACTCCAACACACTCCAAAAAATGGTGTAAATATCAAATTATACAGAAGGGCTGCAGTGATCCCTTTTCATTTCATTTAAAAGTAGTTTGAGGACCATGGATATTTAAAAAACATGTTCGATCAATGTGATTTGTCAAAACTAAACAAAAAACATACGAGCACAAATTTTACAGTGGGATGCAAAAATTTGGGCACCCCTGGTTTAAATGTCCGTTACAGTTCATCTCCAAGTGATTGAAAGCAAACCTGAACACCAAATGCTACATGACACCTTTCTGCAAATTTAAATGCAAGATTTCTTTTTATTTTAATTTTTCTGAGTGTTTAAATGATAAGAAAGGAAAAAGGGCCCCGTGCAAAAGTTTGAGAACCCTTTTGGATTAATTTTTGTTACCTTTTAAGAAGATGATTACTAAGGCCCAGACCCAGGTGATTTACTCGTTAGGGCTTCAGTGAGTCAGGTGAATATAATTCCAGGGTTGAACTATATATTCTGCAGTAACCCCATGCCTTCTAAAGTATCCGACTGTGGTGGCTGTTGTGTCTGGTGTTAAAAACCATGTGTTCGTCTGAACAGTTGTCCAAGCATGTCAAAATCAAGATAATTCACTTCCACCAACAAATAGAGGGCTGCAAAAAACACTTGCAACATTTCAAACTACCCATTTCTACTGTCAGAAACATCATAAGAAAATGGAAAATAAATGAAACAATTGAAGCCAAGGTAAGATCTGGAAGACAAAGAAAAACTTAAGATAGAATGGATCAAGATCTGGCGAGAACTGCTGAGAAGAACCCATAAATCACTGCAAAAGAGCTGCAAAAAAGAGTAGCAGACACAGGTCTAGTTGTTCACAGGACAACAATACAGCGTACCTTAAACAACAAAGTCCTACAACGCAAAATTGTTAGAAAGAAGCCTTTCCTACGATCTCAAAACAAAATTAAGCTTCGGTAGTATGCAAAAGAGAACCTTGAGAAACCTCAAGCCTATTGGAATAATGTGCTTTGGACTGACAAAACCAAAATTGAACTTTTTGGCCACAACCAAAGAAGGTACGTTTGCAGAAAAAAGGGTGAAGAACACATTGCCAACTGTTAAGCATGGAGGTGGATCCATTATGCTTTGAGGTTGTGTAGCCGTGGAATGATGACTAGTCCATAGTGGCTCTATGCCCTCTACATTGCAAATTCTGTTAGGGTTGCTACACAGCTGTAAATCTAACATTCCTTTCCCTCTTTAGGTTTACTGCACCAAAAATTTTTCACTTATAGCAACCAGACATGTATATGTGTAATCGTAATTGTAATCGTAATCATCCTGCTTCATAATCGTAATCGTAGATCTGTAATCGTGCCCGTGTCTGATAGCAACAAGAAATTCATCTTCGCTTTGACCCTGTCCTTTTACAATTTCCAAATTGATTGCAGGGTAATTGAAGTAACCTGTAATAATAGTGTCACCTGCCCAACATGCTTACTTTAAATTTTCAAAAACCATTGAATTTACAATACGGTCTGAAGCTGGTGGCTAGTAGCATACTCTTATATTTAGATCTATCTCATGTCCCCCTGAAAGACTGACCCAACTATCCTAACACAACAAGAGATACCCGATTTCTAGAATGTCCTCTATACTAAGATTTTTGTTTGCATAGAAAGCAAAATCCCCACCACTATTATTGGATCTATCCTTCCGTATAAGCTTGTGACCTATTATATTGTATCCATCCCCATCCTCTTCTCCAAGCCCTGGCTCTGTTATGTTAAGTATACCACAGGCCCCACACATCAGAACTGTTTGAAGTTCCAAAAATGTATTCTTAAAAATTTCCAGAATTTCAAAACTTCAAAAAAATCTCAGATAATTACATTAAATTAAAAAAAATCAGACCTGCATAATGGAGGAATGGAGGAACGATTCCTCTGCTTGACTAGATCTACCGGTGTCTTTAGTGCCCAAACTTTGATGAATGTGAATAAAAGGTGGTGTTTCAAAGTGATACACAGCTAACTGTGCCACGTTTTCTAGACTCTGTTGCAGCCATAACATTGTATATTACATTCAAAATTAAATGACCATGTTAGATCATCAAATAATGTGTAGTTGTATTGTTTTCAATAAAGTCGGGGTAATGGACTTTGACAATCTGTTGATTTTATTTGCATTTTCTATGATGTGCCAACTTTTTTGGATTTGGGGTTGTGCCAACAGATCATTAACTCATATGCCAGGCCCGAAATAAACTTTTATTATCATTATTATTAGTAGTTTATTTTCACCCATACACACACCAATAATTCTGCCCTATCTCACTGCTTAGGCATGCTGTCCCTCCAATTCTCAATGATACTCCCCTGAACTCTCACCTCTCACACTTATAATCCCGTATCCTAAAACCTCCTCTTCCTCCCTTCCCCTCACCTTGATTGACAGGTGCTTGTTCTCATGTAGGATGATCTCCTCGGATGCAATTAGAGACCGGGTTGGGCTGCACAAATCCAGAGGCTGCGGACAGAAAAAAGACAGACTGAAAATGTCACCTTGAAAAATTCTTAAAAACAAAGCATGAAAACATCTTCCTTTCCTTTCAGCCTCTCTCTGATATGACCTGCCGCCTTTGACCAACTAAAAATTACATGAGTATTCAGCTGGATGGAACTATGTCGGGCATACCTGTGCCATTTTGGCTCCTGAGTACATGTTCAACACTGACAACAGAGGACAAAAGCTGTGTTTAAAATGATGTGCATACACTGCACAGCCAGTGAGAGGAAGCCACATCCTCAAGTGGGCTTGGTCAGAGGGGAGAACAATGCAACCGACCGCCACTCTGTCTTTATCTCTCTATGTCTTTCCACCACTCATGAGTGGGCTGAGGGGAAACTGCATGTGTTGTGAACAGGAAGTGTAACTGCCAGAGGTGGGTGAATACACTTCTAAGGTATGATTCTTCTCATTGGGCAGGAGTGTGTGAAAATGCCCATGTATGCACATACATACGGTGAAAAACATACATACGATTGTAGAAACGTACACATATGCATACATACACCAAACAAATATGAACAGGCACACAAGTCCATTCGTGCTCACAAATGTGCGTATACACAAAAATGTTTGCAGGCACAAAATTACATGGATACCGGAACACAGACGCATACATGCACTACCCATCATGAGACTGAGATAAGTTTACCGGTGTTTTAGTACTTTAGTGTTATTTAGAATTGAAGAAGAAGCAGTTTCTGTAAAAACTGCAAATAACCCAAGGTGTGAAGTTAATAATAGGAACAAGGCATTAAGAATATAATAATTTTCAACTGAACAGTACAGTATTTTAAGTTTTGGAATTCAAAAATAGCTCTCTTTTGTTTAATAAACAGATTAACTTTTTACATTTTCCAACCAGGAAAATAATATCAAGCTGGCTTAGTATGAACTCCAGAGCATCGGAAGGAGCTAATGAAACCATGTCATTTCAGACTTCTCAGTAATGCTCAAATACAAAAAAAAAAATGACCATAAATATTCTCACCAATTGATGGTGCAAACATGGGTGTTTTTCGAAATTGGATTAGATTTAGATTTTCATGATCAAAATAACAGGTTTTATTCCTTCTTAACTTAATTGCTTTAAACTGCACATTAAAAGTATTGACTGTGGCTGCATGCACAAACATGCGCATATAAATGTGTTTGCACTAAAATTACAAGCACACACAACCATATAATGCCATGAAAATACACGCATGAGCTCACACACACACATACACACGCACACACACACACACCTGCATAAACGTACAAAGAACACAAAGAAATAAATAAAAACACCCACATGCTGAACAGAGCATGCGCACGCACACACACACACACACACACACACACACACACACACCTGTGCAGGCACAAGCATTCATACTTGCATACATGTGCACCAGCGGTAGCTTTTTCTTCGGTGATAATACCCTCGGTCCAAATCTCTGAGATGATATGACTTCATTATAGCCTTTTCAGTGCAATAAGGTCACAAATAGCACACAATAAATAGCAGATAGAAGTTTCTAAACATACACACATCCAGCGGAAATAGGCTGCGAGCCTCATGTTGTCTTCTGGCCTTTTCCTCAGAAATAAGCTCATTGTCAGACTGCATCGCAACAGACTTGAAGCTATCGTCTTTCTCACTTCTTCTCTCATGACTCTAAATCAATTGCAGTCAGTTTAACACGCATATTTGCACTGAGGTCTACCAAGCAATTCACAGACATACAATAGAATTTAATTTTTAATCTAGATAGCAAAACATGGACTTACATACATTTCACCTATATGGGGTAAAAGGCTCTCCTTTTTTTTTGCTACATTTTATATTCCTGGGTGCTTGTAGGTTCTATTCGCAAACAGGTTGACAGAAAATTAACACGGAGAAGATCCACTCATCCATTTCCTACGGGTATCATATACACTTTTTTATTTTCTCCCTTTAGGTGAATGGTTTCGAAATGCAGACACTGCTTGAAGCATCCATTAATAAGATAATGAGTTGTCATTCTCCCGATAAAGAGAGTGCATTTCTGAGCAATTCAATTTGCGAGTGTGCCTGCAGCCAGACAGGAAGATCAGTGGGAGAAGAAGTATGAAACTGATTCAGACCTGAACGAAGATGGGAAAGATGAGGATTTTAGGGGCCAGCTTGACGTAGGTGCCGTAGTTGGCATGAGGAGAGTGGGAGCGAACGATGGTGCAGTTCTGGTAGTTGGCGTAGTTAAGGTTCTGCGGATGGCCCGTGGGCGGCACCACTTTGGAGGTTTTGCTGTTGTGGGACCGTCTCAGAAAGGAAGTCCTGCCTTGGACGCCCCCGCTGCTGCCTTGTTGGACTCCACTGGGTGGGCGAGGTTGATACAGCCTCCCTGTCAGCAGAAAGAAGCCCCAAACATGTTAATTAATTGATACGCGTTTAAATGGTGTAATGTGCAACTTTTGCACATCTACTAATTTCTTTCTATAGTTGAAGTATGAATGGCCTGTAATGTAACATAAAAAATGAGACATTTCCCAACTTTCTTGGTTGCCTACAAGAGCCAGTTAACTAATTTTTTGTGGATGCTTTGGGTTGGATTTGGTGCCAAAATCCAAGGGAAGTAACGTAATTCGAACTCTTGAGTGCCTTATCTCTCCCCTGGAACACTATCAAGCTAGGGCCTTTTTTCATTTCTCTAAGTTATTGAGTCAGCTGATGTGGAGAAACAACCAGCAGCAACTACCACAACAGCACAAAGTCCATCGAATCTCAAAACTGTGGTTTCTTGGAAAATTAGCAAAAGGAGGCCCAGGGACGTAGCTGGCATGGCCTATTCAGGGATTATGCAGTAAACCTTCTTTTTTTGGAAAGTACAAGTTTGTTTCTAACTTGGTTGCATTCATGCGAGGGTTAGCTTCAGTGCTGAATATTAAAATCTTTTACTTCTACACTTCCCATTCAATCGACTTGGGTGCTGCGCCAAAGTCTCATAATAGCAGAAAAATACTGCAAGCTTTGCAATGGAAATTCACATCAATAATGAGATGTGGCAACTATATTTATTTATTTTACTTCTCATTCACTAACTGCATCATCACTCTAGCATATTTTGCTATGCTAACATTGTGGAGGCTCCCTGTGAAAGTAAGACAACCATAATTGTTAAAGATAGCTAAGTTCTGCATTAGCTAGCCAAAGCCTACTTACAGTCTGAGTATCAAGGAGCGAGAACAGATTCATTCATCGCCATTAGTCTATGTCAGTGATGCCCAATCATGTGCCCTGGAGGGCCAAGAGTATGCAGGTGTTCATTCCAACTACCGCAACACCAGCTGATTGGACTGCATAGTTCTCTCCTCCTTGGCAGAGGCTGTGCTAATCAACTGATGCACTGATTAGTTGGAATGAAGCTTGCATACTCTCAGCCCTCCATGGCACATGATTGGGCACCACTGGCCTGAGTGCTATCTAGCAATCTGGGAACCGTGTTAAGCTTTATGTAAATCCAATTAAAGAACATGCAGATAGTCAAACTATAGTAACAGTGTAACTTCACTTCATCTGTCACCACGATGCTGACAATGCTCAGAATACTCATGCTTAATCTACAGTAATACATTATGATTTTAAAACATTTCAACATAACTTTCTGTATGTTTTTGCCTTATGTCCACAGCATGCGACCCCATAAACGGAGACTTTTGAGAAAACTGCTTAACCTGTTCGTACTTGTGTGCTTGGGCATTGACAGGTAATTTTTAAATGGGGTTTATCTTTCTTTCTCCATTTAAATTTCAGTTTATACCAAATTGTAATGACACATTTATGAATGAAAACTATGAATGAATGAATGATGACCGATGAAACTATTCCGTATAATTTGATGTAAGGCCATGTAGGCCAATCATAAGTGTTGAAAAAATCACTGTAAGGCGCACACACTCACAAGCCAAAGTTCTGGCGCTAACTTAGCTAACCTTAATTGAGTCATCAATTTGGCCATCGAAACATTTATTTATGTAGCATATGGCCAGCTAAGTTAGCTCGCCATTCGCTCTCAAACTTTTGTGGACAAGGAATGTCGACTGGCTAAAGCCAACTCGCTAATTTGCGTGTCTGATCCATAGGTTATCCAATAGAGTGCTGCTAGTTATCTCACATCTACATTTGCAACATAAATGGGGAAGAATGGCCCTTGAATGGATTCACTTTGTGCCCAGCTTGTTATGGATGGTGTGGCTAGTTTACCTCATTCTCCATATTGGCTTTCAGATTCTGCTTAATAACCTCTGGTTGCTAGCTACCTATCTTCATTTGCTATCATTACAAGCTAAAAACTATATTATTTTTCACTCAAATTCTCTTTGAAGGATTGACAACCCACACTGCCCTCGTAGTGCAACTAAAAAACGAGTCCACAGTTGTGTTTTCTTATTTTTTTATGTTTTCCTGAACACAAGACAGCCAATATTATGCTCAGTTACGGATAGCATTGATTGTTTACATTCTTGTTTCTGGCAACTCATGCACAGTGTGAAGACACATAATAATTGAGGACCAACATGTTGTTTTTCTTGCTCCTCGGTCACGTCAAGAAATTATGCCTCAGAAATCGCCTATTCTGACACAGTGAACATCGTATCAGACAAAAATATTGTTTATTCTGAATCCAACATTTCAAACAATCATGATGAATGTAGTCTCTCAAGCAGTGATCATTTGCAGACGTAGACCTTGCTAGCAAAGGACTATATGAGGCTCTATATGATGATTCCAGGCTATATGAAGGATCCAAGATGGTGCCTGTTGTGATACGATTTCTAAAAATTGAAACCGAGTTGTCCAAATTCTGTTTATTAAGAGCTCTTGGAATTTATAAAATTAGCACATAGCACCTTAATCCATGCGCTGCCCTTTTCAAGAAACACACTCACCCACACACATAAACACTCTTAATCAAGGCCCTGCCCTGGTAAAGAAACACACTCTCCCACACACAGAAACACCCCAGACCAGGGCTGGGGAATCCAGCTCCAGGAAAGCCAAAGCCCTGCACAATTAGTCTCTTTTATCAAAAAAAAAAAAAAAACCTGATATAATTTATTGGCTTATTATTGAGGCCTTGACAAGGAACAGTGACATGAAAAAGGTGAGTTAGAGAAGAGAGGCATCTAAGCCCTAGTCCACATGTACACATGTATTTTAAAAAATGGGGCTTTTCCCATCATTTTCCAAAAAAAAATCTCTTTCCAAGTGAAAACAAAAAAATGCAATTGATTATTATGCTATTGTAAGATGGCAAGTGAATCACAGTCATAGGTATAGATCTGCGAATGGGCAATTAGGATGTGTCCAGAGCAACTTTCACGCATGGAAAAAGTATTCCGACCAACGTTTGTAGTGGGGAAAACAAAATAAACGTGGAATTATAAATTTAGCGTGCTACAGTCTAATGTAATGTCAGTATTTCGGTGATTTGCGGCTGTGTCCAACTTATAAATAGTCAATGGTCCTATCTGAAGTGTTTATCTTGGCTATAGTTGCATAACATCTAACGTTTCAAGGAAACAAGACCACACCACAAGAGGCTCTACAGACAGGATTGTGAACTGGCCAGCTAATGTCGCTACATACCACTCAGTAGTATGTCCATTCACTGAGAACTAAGCGACTTCCAGGGGTGCGCAGAGGTAATGTGGTCAGTGAGGGTCATGGAAAATTAACTAATTTCAAGCATTAGCTGATACTCAATTACTGGCGATATAATGAAATTTACCTTTGTCAAGCGCAAACTGATAATTTAGAAATGGTAAACTGCTAAGCACGAATCACTTAAATTTGAAATTTTATATTCAGAGAAATGCATTCAATCATGAAAAAGTTGAGTTTGCTTGGCTACTAAATTGGGACAGGTCTGAACAAGCTAAATATTGGATCTTCTTCATTGCTCTTGACAGTAACTGAGCTTGGCATTTCCAAGTCTGATATTTACAGCGGTTCATTGTGTATCAACACACTGTAGCTACAACACCAGCCAGTGCACTATTTTGGTAGCTAATGAATTACCATTTAATAACAGTAATGCTCGCTAATAATACAATACAATATACTATCATGTCATTAAGATACTTATAAATTGTGAAAAGTTTTATTGATTGTCCGATGTTGTAAAGCAGGGGTGTCCAAACTAATCCACAAAGGCCGGTGTGGGCACTGGTTTCTGTTGCACCCCAGCACTTACACACCTGATTATACTTGTGAGGGTCTTGACTGAACCCCCTGATCAGTTAATCAGTGGAATCAGGTGTTGTAAAACTGGGCTGAAACAAAAATCTGCACCCACATCAGCCCTTAATGGGGAAGATTGGACACCCCTTTTGTACAGCTTCATAATAAATATTCACTTTCTGCCTTAGCAAACAAGACTTCTCCAAACTCTAACGTCAACATGGTGGCCTCCGTGCATTTTTCAGGGTCTGAAATTAAGGCTACTTTTCTCCCTGTCCATACCTCAGCAACCATAGAGTTTTGCGTGATCAGACCAAGTGATGTATACTTGTTTCAGTGGAACAGGCTTTAAAAATTCTCAACTATGCACTGTACTTTAAAATGCTGTCAACAACATGGAAAGGCAATTGGCGACAATGATATAATTTACTGTCAGACCTTTTAGGCCTGTTCACATGTAAAAAGTGAGAACAGAGTTACTAGTTATCCTCAATCGGGAAGGCATTTTCCAATAGGTCGTATTCAGTGGATAAAAACACAGTTTGCTTCAGGACAAAAGGGCAAAAGGCACAGAAAAGGCTACACTTTCAAAAATACCCTTCTACGTATGGACAGGGCCATAAACATGCAGGGCTGGCACAAAATGTGGATGCATACAAAAACATAACAAATAAATGCTTACTGTACATGCAAGGATGCATGCAAACACACACTCGCACTTGCACCCGCACACACACACATACACACACGCACGCACACAAACACGCACACACACACACACACACATACACCTTGAAGGGAAGCACACATACCAAGTGTAGCATGGTTGTCCTGATATACAGGCCTCAGGATCTGAAAGGGATAAAGTCAACAAATAGATCTTATTACAATGTCACTTCCTCATGGATCTAATTTCCCATTAATAATGCGAAAGATTCCTAATCGATCAATATTGCTTTTTTACTCTGTTGACTCAACAGCTTCCATTCTACATGAAAGCGCAATTTCAATGATTTTTTTTTTTCTTCCTAGATATGATGCATAATCTGGAGAAGCTCTGCTTCATTGCAAACCTACTGGTAGCTTTTGGCACAGTTGACCTTGAATGTCTGATAGCAAGTTGTTTGGTCAGCTAAGGTAATAAGTAACTACAAGTTTTGATCAAAGTGAAGTCAGTTGGTTCCATAATAACTTGAAAGAAATAAATGTGCGGTGGCAATTAATGTGAATAAAGATGCCCAACAGTTTTAGGATATTACAAAGGATATATCATAATGCTCCATACTTGAACCTTTATTTTTCACTTACTGTATTTATTAATAATATGAGTTCCTGTGTGTGAGTCTGCAGGCTGAACTTTTATGCTGACAGTACATAACTTCTCTCTGCTGCCAGTTCTGTTGAGGACGCAAAAAAAAATCTTTAAACTGCCTTTGATGCTCTCCAGCAGTCTTTGTCTGGCCCGAAGTTAGTTCTAAATGCTTCCAAAAGCAAATAAATAATTTTTATGAGAGCCTGAAATAACAAAGCAAGCAGAATGAACTGTGTTCATTAATGGGTGCTCAAAATGAGAGTAAATAAGTATTTAGGTAGTTGGATTGATTCCAAATTTTGTTTCCGAAAACTTTTATTTCTAAACAGGCTAGCATTTTTATATGGTCAACATGAAAATAAAGATTGAACTCTGTTTTCACACATTTTGGATTGTGGAGACGTGCTAATTGCATTCACTGCATTAAAGCACTAAAGTGCTGAGTATGGTACCAATCACCTCCATTTTTATCAGGCAAAATGGATACACCATTATCTTACTTATAAAAAAAGAAAAATTTGTTAATGTTGAAATTATCTCTCAATCCAATTGGAATGGAAATAATGTGTGCATAATGCAAAATCACAGAGGCTGTTGCAATTAGATGTACCAAGTATCCATTCTGAGATGAGCTCCGCTTTCTGCTGCGGTTTCTTTGGGACAATTTAGAACCCCAATGAAAGATTATTAAAGATTAGTTTATATTTCTTGCATAACTTAGCACATTTCAGTTGGTTTGTTAACTCACATAATTTGTCGTAATTTAATGACATTTTTTTATTGTGCATTTATCAGCTCTATGCTGTAATAAGCGCTCTCTTGCAAAAGAGGCCCAGCTTTCACTTGGATTCCCCTGTACAAATAAGTTTTCATGATCATAAGATGATTACAGGCAGAGAATATGAGACCAAGAACCCTCTTCCAAAACCATCAAAGGAAACAAAATCAGTCATTGAACATTAATTATTGACATACAGACAGTCGTCCTCGTATTTTCACGCACAGAACTCCTCCTCTGAGGATTTACTCCCTGCTTTCAGGTTCATATGCAAGCTGGCGCATGGGCGATGGCCGCTTTGTGGCATGTACTGTACTGCAGGAAAAACTGGGTCATCACTGCCCAGTGGCAATGCCTGTGCTGGGCTACTCTGCCATCCAAGGGACACAGACATGAATTTCACGTTGGGCCGTGGCATCAACTCCCCCACACATCCTCCTGACCAGCTCTCTGCACCTCCTGAAAATCCCAGATGCCATTTCAAAATAAGAGTCAATGTGAGCCCTCATCCTTCAATCATTCTTTTTTCTTCAGTTGTCCACTGCTTGTTTGTGATTCTCCGTGGTGGGAAAGGAAGGAAGGATGATTTTTAATGAGCAGCCGGCATCAGGCATCAGCCTGTTTCTCGCCAAGCTGAAATACTGCAGCTGTCTCCCTGACCCCTTCACTTCCCCTCTTCAGCCAGGATCAAGAATGCGCTTTTTGTGATTCTTAACTGTGGAAACCTCAACATGCATGTCTCGTCATTTGTCTAACTAAAGACATACTACTCATCTAAAATGGTACATTATTAACAGGTAGATGGGAGCTGTGTAAAGCAGTTTAATAAGGTGTATTGAAGTGTATTCCTATGGAGCTGGAATAATTAGATAACTGAGTTCCCAGCTGGGAAAATTCACCTGAACGCCCCCGCAAGTTGGAACAGCACCTTGGAAAGTCAGCTAAAAACTTTGATACGTGACTTGCCAAGTTGGTGATGCCATATGCACAGAAAAATGGTGGATGAAAGTAAATGCACGGTTGATGGTAAGAAACTTTTTATTAATGGTGCAAATTCACGTATTGCATATCAATTTTTCTGTTCAAATAAACAATTAATTTGTAATATGGTATTAGGTTGTAATCATTAGTTTCTGTCAACACCGAGTAATCTAGATTAGTTAGAAAAGTTATTTATTAGCAGTAACCCAATAAAAAGTCAGGTAAAGCAATATTTTAGTGTTTTTTTGCACTGCTGCAGCAAGTTATCTTTGCAACAAAGCATCCATGTTGTTTCCAAATTCTGACTTAAATGCACATGAACAAATTGAAGTCAGAAGAACGAATTCCATACTCAGAAAATGAAACCAACCAAAGAGCATATGAATGCAAAGTGATTACCTGACTTCCGGGATTTATGGGGGTGAGGATAATGTAGTTCTTGTCACCAGCCGGTGAGGTCACACGGGTGCCCTTGAGTGTCTGAGTCTGGACTTTGGTGTTGGCTTCGTCCCGCCTTTCGCCCCAAGCCCTGCCCTCGTGTCCACCTACGTCACACCCATTCAGCAGGCCTCGCCTGCCCTGTCTGTGCTGGGCGGGGAGGGGCGGCACTGGGGGGGTGTTGTCCCGCCTCCGGGCGGGGGGTGGGGGTGCATCGTACTGGGCGGGTTTGTGTGACGGCCGGTGGATCAGCCCTTCAAACTGGGGCTTCGAAGCTGGACCTGACCGCCACACTACCACTGTGATCTCATTGTGACTGTTTCTGCGTGTGTTCGTGTGCATGTTTTTGAGATTGGGTGGGTGTGTGCATGTGTGTATTTGTGAGTACGCGCACACATGCATGTTTTTGTGTGCATGGGTGCAGAAGAAAAGTAAGAGGGAAAGAAGGAGTGAAATGGAAGTTAGACTCTTATTAAAAAAAAATCCAGATGGAATATTTTGGTGAGCAGGTGTGTAGAGAGACTTACCTGATAGCATGGGCGAGGTCGACACACTTCCACTGCTCAACAGGCTGGCCATTCAGCTGCAACACAGTATCCAACTGCTGTAGCCCTGCCTGGTCCGCGGGCCCACCTAGACACAGGTAACAGTGGAGTGTAACACAGTACCACACACCGGAAATAGGAACTAAACACAGCATGACAAACAGGAAAAAGCAATTTAACACAGGAACACAGGCGGCAAAAAAGGATGACGCACAGGAAACAGGAATTTTGCACGACACACAGGGAACAGCGGCTGCATCTGAATTTTCTTCAATAGGCGGCCTTTTCTCTTTTCTCCACTTTTCCTTGACCTCGCTAGAAATCATCACATGGGTCAAGTGAAAGTTGCAGGGATTTTAATGATACCTAGGGACACGTTTGAGAAAAATCATACTGTATGTCCTTTCCTTCAATATGCCACGAGCTGAACGGTGAGGATAGCCTTTGCAATTATCGGAAAACCTTGAGACAGGGGATGACATGTCTAATCACTTCAGCCGCAGAAGAATTCTGGTGCATATTTGATCTTTCCCTTCTAAGTTTTGTTGTGTCTCCTAGCTGGAGAGAAGCAATGAAGGAGCCAAGTGCCTCCTTTCCCACATACGTTCGTATTTAATTCACACTCATAAAGCGTAAGCATTCAGGCACATGGCAACAAAATTCAACCTAAGTTTTTATCAGGCAGTTATTTACACCTCAGCAGTGTAATATTAGACATTTTGCTGTAGGACCCCACTATTAGCATCATACAATGTATACGCTGATATAGGAGGCATAATGCATACCACAATATTGTCGTGGTTGTGCCCTACAGTCCCTCCCTCATTGCATTCTTCACCTCCACCTTAACGGGCAACAGGTGTGGCTCATTGAGGTGGAGGTGAAGGCTTGTTATTTAAGGGCTGGCTGAGCCTTTAGAGGGCGCAGCAGCACTCTGGTTTTGAAGCCCTACTGTGCTTTTGTGCTGCTGCTCTCCTTATGGGTTTTTGGTTGCCTTTTTAAAAATTTATTAAAAGGTTAGTTGTTTTTACTCAGCCTGTGCGTTTGGGTCCCTTCCACCCTTTGGGTCCATGGTCCCAGTGCCCGCCGGCTTCTTGCCCTCTGCCGGCGGGACCAATCCATGACAAATATAAATAAAAATTTACATCAGTTTGTGACCTGAAGCTCAAGTACTCCAGGGTTAAGCAGCAGCACAATGATCCAAAGCACACAAGCAATTCCACCTCTGAACGGCCTAAAAGAAACAAAATAAAGGTTTTGGAGTTGGCAAGTCACAGTCCTGACTTGAATATAATTAAGATGCTGCAGCATTACTTTAACCCCATAAAAACTAAGGAACCTATACGGGTCCACCAAGTGTATAGCAGCTACGTGTATTCAAACTCATGGAACTTCATGTTTAATCCTAGTGGAGATGCCAAGGTTTCCAATAATCCCAAATATGTTCTACAAAATTACAGGGGAATGTGTGCAAAATGATGCTCAAGATTTAGATATTGTCCATGTGATATGATGCCATGGCCAGAAACATGGCGTCCTGGGTTTGAATACTTTTCTCAGTATAAGAGTGATGTCGCCTCAGTGGAGTGCTGCAAGCAGCAGACGCAGAATATGTATGTGACATCACCCTACTCTATGTAAAAATGTTTTTCTGACTTTGAACCTACTTGAGAAAACTGCAGTAAAAAGTTAAAGTTTAAGTTTGAACAGGTAGTTCCTGCTCAAAACCCTTGAACATGACTGAATTAAAACAATTCTGCGAAGATGAGTGGACCAAAATTCTTCCACAGCAATGTCAAAGTTGTTGCCAGTTATCACAAATGTTTGATTGCAGTTGTTGCCGCTAAAGGAGGCACAACCAGTCATTAGATTATGGGGGAAATTATTTTATATATCATATGAGTTTTGGACAGCTCTTTACCTGCAATTAATAAAATGACCATCTAAAAGTTGCATTTTGTATTTTCCCAGAATGGGCTTCATTTCTAAATGATATATAAGCATAATAACATTGTGTATGTCACTTTCTTTGCGGATTTTGGATTTCTAATGAACTTGATATGAAAAGCATGCATAAGTAATACGAAGCACATATGAAAAATTAAATCTCTGATAATTAGACAAAGGTTAAATTGCATGCAGTTTAGCTCATCCAAGGTTTTAGAAATTAGGATAGTTTTTCTTTTATGCTTTCTTTTATGAGAGAGAAAAATAATTATGCATGAAATCCTTGCAATTTTTCATAAATAAGCACCATTGTCTTTGTCTTATACCAAAATTAGTTGGATAACATAAAACATTAAATTACACAAATAAGCAAAACTCGTAGGAATCGAGATGGGCGCAAACACTTTTTCGTAGCACCGTACCTGATTGCTAAAGCTTTATGAGAGTACATTAAATACGTGAGACAGCTCCTTTAATATGACGGGTTGGTCCATTTACAGGAGGGGCAATAGCTCAGAGAAAGGCCACAAAATGTATAGACTTCCTGCTGATCCAGAAAAACCTAAAATATGGGTCATTAAAGTCTGTCGTGAAGGATGGAAATCAACCCGGAAATCAAGCAGGCATAACTGCACAGAGGCTACTCAATGTTCTGCTGGGACTGGGAACAAAACATATACTGTATCTACCAACTAATTAAGCACACCTAAAAAACAATATCAGCTTAAGCGGACGCTATACTTTTTTACATCTTTACCTTGCCGTCAGATTGCCCCAAACCTTTTCAATAACCTATTCTCTGAACCATAGAACTTACGAAACTTGCAAGCTATTCCTATTCCTTATGTGTTGTGAGCTTGTAAAAGTTCTCTGTCAAATGATTGTAAAAGAGCCTAATAAATCCTTATTTAAAAGAAAGATCACACAGAGAGTAAGTACCTAAAATACAACAGAATGCATTTAATTAAGTGTGAAATGTATTCCGCAACTCTTGTTCATTGATCTTTCTTTTTCCTCCTTCCTTGTGTCCAAACATTTTTCCCGACTATGGCTCTCGATATCTTTGCTGGCTGGTTTATCGTTTTTCCCCTGAAATAAGTATGTGTTCCCTCTGACAAAAGAATGAAAAAGTCCAGTTTTCCATTGTGTGCAGTACCTTGGTTTCGAGTGATGGAGACAAAATGGCTCCAATTATTCAGTTGTCACAACTGTCTCTAGGGACTGTATAAGTGATGGCTGGCTAACACAAACTCAACACAGCATTTTGGCGAATCCATCTTCCCTGCACAGCTTTTTTTTCTTTTAATCTTTCCTGCTAGAGATTAAAGATTAAAGCTAGAGCATGAATAAAGAGAAAATGACATAAATCTTGACTGAAATCAGATACCTTGTGGCCACAAACGCTGTGGGCAGTCATCAGAAACAAAGGTCACTTTGCGTGACATTTCAGATGAAACAACTTTTCATTTCTCATAAAACATATTTCCATATTTCTTCTTCGTTACATGGTTCTCTTACATCCCCATGCATTACCTGATCAGTGGGATTGACTGAGATGCTAAGAAAAGACACAGCCAAGGTAAACATAACTGCAATGAGAATTAAGATGCACCGACAGTCTCCAAAAACTCACACGTGCACACACAGACACATCAAACACACACACACGGGCACGCACACACACACACACACACACACACACACACACACATATGGCTATACTTGTGAGTACATAGCATTATTATCCATTCTGCACAGCCTTTCCTGCACCTAAACCATAACCAAACTATCCCTGACCTAACATCTTAATGCTAACTGTAACCATAACCCTAACTTTAACCGGTTAACTGTATTTCTCCGTACTTCTCTATAAACCACCCAAAATGTTCCCCAAAACACAAATGTCCCCACAATATTTGTCATTTCTCAGGAGTTAATTTCTTAAGAGTTGGCTCTCACAAGTATACAAACACACACGTGTACACACTCACACATTCACACACAAACTTAGGTGCACACACAATCACATAGATGAATTATAGTCTCTTGCCTGGATCCACAGCCTGGACTCGCACGGGTGAGTCTGAGCAGATGGTGAATCCGTAGCCTTCCTTTCCTCGAAGGATGGTCAACTAGGAAACAGAGCACAAGTAACCATCACTGCACTGCACAGCCACCCACCTACTTGTGAAGACAGCTAATACTACATCTGATCACCCAGGGAACAAAGAACCTAAACCCTAATGTATGCAAGCATAAAAGAGCTTGTACACTCTTTGCACAGACTCATGCTAACGCATGCCCACACAATGACACAGACACATGCATAAATCTAACAGATTGCCAAAAGCACATTTGAATTCTCTAGCTCCTGGAGTACCACCACACTGTTATGAATTTCTGAATTTAACAGTTAAATTAATGGATTGTCTCCTTATTATTTTAACTGACAGGAGAGTCCAGCGCATTTAAGTGTGGTTTATAATTAACATACACAGACCCTATGTTGTAAACTGATTATAAAATTACAGTTAAAATAACTGGCAAAAAAGGTGCCAGTTTGTAACAGTACATATTCCAGTGGTGGCTTTCAACATCTCAGATAATAAACCACAAATCCTTCAGAGGTATTTTTTGTTTGTTTGTTTGTTTTTGTTCCCCTCTGTCTCCCAACCTTGCATGAACATTTCTTAAATCTCAGATAGGGTCTCTGGAAATCAAATGTTGCATACAACAATTTAAAGCAATTATTGTCTTGGTCTATCAATTATAACAGCTGCAACTGACTACCTGGCTCAGCCGCCAAAACCACTACCTTCTCTAGTAGCTATCAGAGCATGGGCAAGTATGCACTCTCCTCGAAATGTGAAGTCACCCGCTGCTTCCTTTCCACACCAATACAACCCTCTGCACCGATTGGCACAGGTGTGGGCAGGATGGCACTTTCAATGAAGCTTCAGAAAGCTGGTGACAGGCAGAAAACAAAAACTAGCAGGGTCACAAGAAAATGAGGAAATGAGTCTTGTGGACAATAAGTGCAGTGCGTATGCTTAGGACGAGCATTTTTTTATTCTGTACAAGAACCTCAGAAAGCTGACTTGCTAACAGCTGGCAGCTATAGTACAAATGGAAAAACCACTGAAGACCTTCTTTGGTACTTTAGTTAAATGGCGCTTCTTTGAATTCTATCACATCACAAAATCAGCAGGTCTGCAGCTCAATTAAGGACAAACTTATGCAAGATTTCAACATCAACAGAAAATTACAAAGATTTTCATGAGTAACATCTGTTGATCTATTGCTAGTAGATCTCTGTCCTTAGGATAGGTAAATCCATGACTGCTACATTCACTCCCAATCAGAAAAGATTGGTCTCTAGCCGAAATGTCCACATTTCTAAGAATACATTAGCGAGAACAGTTCTGCAGAAAACAAACTAAGGTCCAAATTTGAAGAGAGCGTTGTTGCAAGTGTTGCAAGGCTGTGGAAGTCTCCAGAACGGCAATTTGTGAATCCCTCATGGCTCTCATGCCCACTACGGAGATTCTAGGACAGGCGGCCAGGACAGTTAGATTTAATGCTGGCCTGTCACAGCTTTGTCGCACCCCCCCGAGCTCATTACACTGCCAGGGGTCACCTCCAATGGCCGTGTGGCAAGAGAGAAGGGCTTGTTGCCTCGGAAACAGCAATGGTTGATAGGCAAGAGGGAGAGAAATCTGCTCCCTGTCAGAGGTGGAGTAGTGAGGGGCGGTCGTTGGTACAGGGGCTGGTGGTGCTTGGGATGGCTTGGCACCTGGAAGTAGGAACCTAGTCAAAAATGACTAAAGCCTCTCTGCCTGTCAGTGGGGAACCGAGTCTATGGAGAAGCCCTTTAAGCTTTTAGTAATGGGGAGGCGTAGCAGTGTTTGAACAGCAGGATATAAATTGTATCTGGACGGTTGGGGAGCATCCAAAACAAGCAACCAAGAACAGAGCTGGGTCAGAAGCCAAGGGTCCGGGTGAATAATCTCTGGAGTCCGCCAGGTTTACCTCTGAGCTGAGAGTCTGCAGCAACCCTGGAAGCAGCAACCCACAGTATATGTGTTCTTTATCTCAAACGCTTCCTCCTGCTAAACTGTGTGATTGTGATTGCCGACATTTAAAGGCTCCCGTAGGCCACATTTGTTAGCTTATCAAAAATTATCGCCACTTTCTCCAGCTCAGTCCAAATCATTGCACTCAAATCAGCAGCATGGTGGCCCCATATGTGCTTCCATGCACCAAACTGCTTCACACGAAGCCCATGGAACATTAATGGCTGACGTCATTAAACATAAAAAAGTACAAAACTTTGTTCATTCGAGGGTCCATAGTTTTTCTGCAGTCTTGACTCTGGCTTATACTGCAGACAACCAGCTCTCTTCTCAACAAGAGAGTCAACTAGAAAGCCCTTTCCTTTCCAGTAAAGCCCTTACCTGCAGTAAGTAATACTGCATACTAACCAAATTGGCCACTCTGTTGCAGGAGTACAACTTACTCCTTTCAATGCCAATGGTTCTCACTAAACCAAAACTACCTTAGTTTCTCCAAACAAGCTACCCAGAGGGGGACAGACCTCACCATGCCTCAAAGAACAATTTAGTTTCCGTGGATCTGAAGGCAAAGCTCCTCAGATAGCACATTACCTATCTCTTCAATTGCTCTATCAGTCTTTTTAGAGCCCAACTCCCATCAGCTGTCATCGTCTCCTTTATCTAGCAATGACACATTAGCTGTCATTTTGTAAGTCATCTATTTCTCGAGCTGTTTCGTAGTGGTTAGCTTTGTTAATAATATCAACAACATAGTTAATCTGCTTCATGGTTCATTACAATTACTATGCCGAAGTTCAATTGACTTGTCTGTCTTGTCTAGTACATATGTGCTTTGTTGCAAGACCATGAATCGACTCTTTGAATGATGCATATCAATTGCAACTTTTCTGGCCGAAATGCCATGTAGCTGCTCCAATTACCTCTGCACATATTTGCTCAATATAAATTTTAATGACAAATGATATGCAATATTGAAATGTTTTTAAACTATTCCTTCACCATAATTCAATTCAAGCAGTACAGGCCCAGTAATGAAGCATTAAAGAAAAATCCCATAATCTGGAAACAGTACTCAGAGCATTAGTCTGAGAGGAGATGACTGTTACAAATTGAATCTGAGGGTCACTATAGTACGCTGATTACAGGTCTTTTGTACAGACTGCAGAAGTTAATCTGTGTGTCCCCCATCTCCTGTATATTTCCTGTGCAAATGTAACTCCGCTTGAATTATAGGGGGTATAAAACCTGCCCATTATTCACACTCTGCGGTGACAATGGCACAGTCATTTTTTAGAGCACAGCAGATCCGCGCTAGAGGCTTGAGCCAAGAATTCTCATCAGCATTTTTCAGCATGCGGACAAGAGAGATGGAATGGAAGGGTGTGCGAGTTCTTAGCAGAGGAGAAGTTTACCCTATCAGGGTGGGAGGGCCTGGGGGGAATTGGGTGCAAAATAATAATTATTATTCTTTTTTAATTGTGAATCAGGGGTGTGGGTTTACATAGTAATTATTGATTCGGGGGGGGGGGTGTTGATGGAAATTGTGGAGACCCCCCCTCCTGAACTTCAAGCCATGGTCGGGATTTGGACTGAGACAAAAAAAAATAAAAAATAAGTTGCTGAAATTTTGCCAACTCTGACCTTGCTGCATGTGCCAGCAGAAATGAAAGGTGGCAGGTGGGGATGAAATAAAATGAGAGAATTAGAAAATTACTGAGGAAAATAAAATATTTGATTATTTTTGTTTTCAAATTACAGCAACAATATTGTGGACATTGTCACAACCCATAATTGAAAAATGCAATATCGTGATGAGTGCATTGTTATTTTAAGTTTACAGAGAAAAAACTAGATGATGCGCACTCAATAGTGATGCTAACCCACGCCTCTTGTTCACCTTGACCTTTGACCTTTCGACCTCAAAATGCAAATTTGAACAGGGTACCCTAGGATCATCTACCCACAAAGTTTGGTCACCCTAGCTTCAGTGGTGGCCGAGCTGTCGCGCGGACAGACACGCACACATGCACACAGACCGACAGACGGTTCTAAACTGTATACCCATGCCGCCTCGTCGGGCGTGGGTAATAACCTCCATTATACAAGGATCCATTTCGTCTCAATTCGCTAATGCATTTTACATAAGCAATGTGAACTGTATATACACTCAGAAGCAGATGGACAACCTCAAAAAGACTGAATGAAGGCCGCCCATGATGAAAAACATAGCTAATAATACGTTACATTCAAACATACTGAAAAATGACAGTTTTATCTCCATACATTAATTCTAATGTCTCTGTGCATTTGATTTTTAATGAAAACCAATGGTGTCCAAATTATTGGAACCCCTCATTTAGAGCAAACACCCCTGGAAAATGGTGACAGGTTTGTGTCTGCTCCTATAATTTGTAACAGGGTTAGATAATGGAGTTGGAAGAATTTTTTGACTGCCTCTTGACTGCCCTCCCTTCTTAAGACCAAATGTTTCTTGATGGGAATTGACTGAGATGACCACCGCAGAACATGGATGAGGTCGTCATGTAACCATTTATGCGTGGTTAATGATGTATTTTTGCGTTCATTTTTCGAGCTGTGAAATAAATTTTTCTCCAAGAAGAGGACCGATTTTCCACCTAAATTTCTAGAACTAGACATAATTAATTTTGCCACTAATCCTAACTAGCTTGCCTGGAATACTGGCTATGAAACATTCCCAAATCACTGATGACCCACATCTATACTTCATAGTTGGTGTAAGGTTCTCTTCTTAGTATGCATTCCTATTTTACCACCAAAAATACAACTAACAGATCCAATGATGGCAATTGTATATGCTTGGCTTCAATCAGTGGCAGTTTGTCGGCTGTAACAAAGGGAAGCCAAGACCTCGCCCTTCAGAGCATAATGACTTTCGCTGTTTACTTTTCTTAATGGCCACTGGGCTCGGCATGGACATGCTCTTATCCTCTCCAATTATTACCGATTTTGCCAGACTACCCCTTCTCAGGTCTGCGCTTCGGCCCATCTCACTTCTTTTTCCGTGTTCCCATCAATAAATACTCATCTGTACCCGGAATCTGTGTCCGGTCCCTTGTCTGGATCATGGCACCTAGTAATCTAATATTGAGCTCTTCTTTGTTCGGTAAAATTGAGCACTGAAAATAAAACTGAAAATAAAATTGACAATGAAAATGTTAATCTCTCTACATGAACTCTTTATTAAGAGAACCTTTCTGTTCTCTAGCAGTCTCCTGAACAGGGATTGTGTCTCTATGAAGTAATCTTCCTGGAGGCAGTCTGGCCACTGCAGTATTGGATTGACCATCTGGCTTCAGACCCCAGACCCACAGCTCGGATACGCCCCTCCACTGCAGCATCTAAATTGCCTGCGTCGGACTGCCTGTCACCTTCAGTTTTTTCAAGCCCTATTCTGTTCTGTTGCCTGTTGCTCATAATACATAAGCCCAGGAGGCTTCCGTCGTTGATCGGCGTGTGGTTCCTCAGTCTGGATCATAACACGTGTCGTATGTACATTGTACAGTAGTGCATTCTATAAGCAAACCTTCGACATATTTGTTGCAATGGAGATGGTATGTTATAGCTATTTAAACTTGGTTATGCCAAGATGGAACCAGCTGTTGGAATGTTTGAAACATCCTAAAGCTCTTGCTCAACATTTTTGGGTAGAATGGGCCCTTAAAATACTATTCCTGAATTGTCTGCAGCAATTTCATGTTCTCTGCTTTTTTATTACAGCCTTTGCAGAGCTAAGTTGTACGCTTGAATTTTTTTAATGGATTTTTGTGCCCATTACCTCCCTCATGCAGGCCAATTTGTCTCTATCAGGGTCAACAGTTCTTCTGCTTTTTCTCTGATGATGAATGACAAAGGGATTCCATGTGCATTTTACTGAATTTGTATTCTCAAGTGAAGGAGAAAGAGATGGACTGATACTTTATTATTTGACATTAACATGATTCATGAGCGAATGTAACTTTGTAATTATTCTTTTCAGCCATATTTCTTCATTTTTTATCAAAGGTGATAATAATTCCATGACTTTTTTGAGTATTGGGCAGACAGTAAATAAATATTGGGGAACAACAGTTTCACTTAGCTCAAAGCTAGTCCCAGTTTGAGACGACTACACTCCCTGACCAGCGATTGTGAGTGCAAGAGCTATAAAACATGCAAATTAATGTGCCATCCCAGAACTGTAATAAAAATTATGGATTCCCAAAGCTAACATCCATTAAAAAACCTCAAAGTGTGCAATCACAAAACTGAACTAATTAGACAATAAAACGTGCTGAAGGGTGGAAGATGAGCAGAGGCTAGTTTTTAATATGCACCCTTAATCAAAAATGTGCTCCTTTCTCAACTGGTCAGACCATGTAGCTATCTTACCGGCTTATTTTCTGCCACCCTCAGATAGAGTCAGTTATGCAGGCACTCTTTGGCCTTTGTGGAAGGCTCAAGGCTTTCTATACTCATTAAAGAGCTTTTGAATATTAAAAGGGGAACTCCGGTCAATTTCAACACGTATCTTTGTTGCTTGTGTTGACGTGGTGGTGCTCCTGTGGGTACTGCATCGCAATGACCACAGAGGAAGAAAGTCAGCTGTCAGATCTCCGCGGATGTTGCCGACACTCACCTGTAGTGCTAATTCCCAATGAGACTGCGCGCGAGTATTAAAATGTAGTTGTGATCTTAGGCTGCAGTGTAGCTATGTTGCTACACAGTCATCGCAATGGACATAACCACAGCGGTTCGTAAGCATGTTTTTTGGTGGAAAAAATTACATTTTGGAATATTGGATTTTTCGAGTTCGACAATCGACCAATGTGGACTTCATCGGAAAACAGGAAGTAAACAGAGGTACATGCACTGAGTAAATTAGCACAATTTTTATACATTTCTAGTTCAGCTACTGTAGTGAAATTCATTGTGGTCACTTGGAAGGGTTAGGTGAACATGGCTATGGACTTGAAATGACATCACGATCGTGTTAAGACGCTAAAAGCACGTTAAAAGCCTGCCCCATTGGAGCCGCTTAGGTGCGAACTTTAGCAGGAGCATAACTCGGTGTAGGCAAAACCAAATTTCTTCGTTTGTCTCGCTATTGCCAGTACTCCTGCTATTGACAGTACTCCTTCACCACAAACAACAAAGATACTTGTTGAAATTGACCAGAGTTCCCCTTTAAATCATGATCATTTTTAAGCATAAAATGACCACCTGCTGCTATGGGATGTAAAAGCAATCTTGCATCCTTTCTTTATATTGACCTACATACCTGCTGCAATCTGATACAAACAGCAACCAGAAGCTAAAAGGAATGCAACTGGGAAAAACGATGTCAACCAATCACCACCAAGGTTGAACAGCTTCTATCACCTTTCAATGCGTAATTCTCGAGCAGTTCCTGTATATTTTGCCAGATCATACTATTTACTTATTGACTAATCAAAACCAATATGTAGATTATAAAATTTAATCAAGTGATCATGAGCAGCAGATAGGCCAAACTAGGCCATGTTGTGAGATTGTCTGTGGAAAAATCTGTGCATTATACATATCCTGTTAAAGATTTTGTTTTAGAGCAGATCATGAAAGATTGAATGAAAATTTAAACTCAAGAAAGAATGTTATTTAGTTTTGAAGAGTACCTAAGTTGCACCTTAGTATGGAATAATAATTGATAGCTAGCCATTAAATAAAAATTTTGCCTGGTTAAAATATATTCTGGGGGACCTTGTAGAAAGCCATGCCGCAAAAGGCGCAAACTGAACCCAGGGGAAGGCCATATTTGACTGTGCCATGATTTCAAGTCATTGATTAGGTCAGCCAGTAGTCACTCACTGCATTTATCTTTGTGTGCGGCTTACTTCTTGAACTTACAAATTTTCCAGAAGCTATGGAATTTTCAGGGTAATATGGATACATTTTTTAATCATAAATTGATTATTCTGGGAAAACTGCCAGTGATAAATCGGATTTGCAGGATAGTTTCGGTCACTGGAAGCAAAATGCTGAAGCAAACTGGTGAGAGGGCCATTGCAAATTGTGTGGTGCTGGTGTGGAAACGATGTGCCTCAAAAGCACGTCAAAGAGTGTTATTTCTGCAATGAACACATACTTGTGATGTGTTGGATGCCGGGGAAAGTGAATATCCGACACTGAAAAGACTTAGTGATTAGATTGCTCACAGGCCTTTATCGGAAACACTCTTCATTGATTGTATGATCCGGTGGTTTGTGAAAAGCCCAGCACCAAATCAGCAGTCAAACTGATAAGCGCTGACAAAAATTTAAATGTTCATATCATAAAGATTGCTCGCAGTTCATTAGTGCTGGCCTGTTTCAGTTCCTCTACTCTTTCTTGCCTCAGGTTGATGGTGTCAGGTGTTTTAAAATGACAGTACTAAGCTCAGTCGACATTTTAAGAGGAGAAAAGCCAGCTATATTTCGTGGCTCAAAAAGAGACATTAGCTATCCTAAAGTCCACCATATAACTATGGTTGTAAAAGTACGTAGGAGCTTACATCAGACTGGCCCGTTATACCAATTGTGAATGCGACTAAGGCCAATTCCAGATAGCCTGCATGTTAGCCAGCTAGTATTGGTTCGAAATGTGAGTTCCACAGAACAATATGTAACCTACCTGAACCCGATTCTGGCGAGGGCAGAATTGCCCTTTTCATTTAGCTGAAGTTGTCGTGTTTTGCCATGCTATATCAGAGTGTTTGCCTGTTTTTCTCCCAGCCCCCCTCAATCCGACGATAGCACACATAACTTTAGCATCCATAAGCTTTATTCAATTCAGAACATTTCATTTGGGTCGTATTAGCATCTGGTCGACCCGTTCCAAACAATGTCAATGGTTGTTTAAGAAAGTGTATAATTTTTACACACCTGTTGCTGTGTTTGAGCTTCAAACTGGACAGTTTTAGCTTTGTTGGGTAGCTAGCTAGCAATTGTATCGACTGATCAGGTGTCAGAGGACAGATCAAGCAGCAACTTTTCTATATGGTCAGCATTTGGCATTAGTGAGACAGCAAGCTTGTGGCTATTACAATACTAACAAACCGTGGCCCAGTTAGCTAGCTAGCTAGCTAGAGGTTATTACAGTACATGCATACTGTAGCCGAATTAGCTAGCTAGCGGGTATTACAGTGCAAGAAAACAATGGTATAATGTCCGCTGTTGTTTCCTCTGTACTGATCATTGAGTTTGTTCGATTAGACAACAGATTCAGCTATTTGTGATCTGGCGAGATCACAAAGCCACTCAAGCATTGCATTGGTTAGATTAATAGTGAAACTCATTTTAAGTGCAATCTTACCACATAATTTGAATTGCTATTAGAAGGTGTTTTTATTTCTAAGATTACTTTGCTGCTGTGAAAACCACGTAGATGACTCAAATGATGGGAATAGACCAGGGGGAAACAATTTTCCTGAGGGGGCCCAGATTTTCCATGGCACCGGCAGATCAGGATGGCCCATGGGATTGGCCAGAAAAGTATATTGACGAATCTACATCACAGCTGAACTTCCGAGAGGGCCAGAACCCCTAAAAAAGGTGCCATTCAGGAACAATCATAAATTTCTGGCATTCAGAAAATAATTCATGGTTTTTTGTATACCTTTCCAAACCTAGCTCAACTATCTGGAAATTTCATTGTACTGTCACTAAGGTATTGCAGGCAAAGTTTTGCTTTTGCACCTAAGTCTTTCCAAATATTTATATTGGACAATGCGTTTTAACAGCATTGAACCATCGTTGAATGCGACACAATAAAATAGTCGGTGCCAATTGCCAGCTGACAGTCCTTATACACAACAGTAACTGTCCACGTGACTCCCTGGGCAGGACACGCCAAATATAAAGATGGCGCTTTTGTCTGGAATTCGGTGCATTTTGCAGTTCCATGCTGCCTAACTACCTCCAGAGTACTCACAACTCAGGGCAAGATGGTTAAAATTCGGCACTGCAAGTCTGTCATGTAACTAGCTTCTGCCTGGTGCTGCTGCTAGTTGATAAATGAAACATACTGTCAAATAACTTTTCCAAGTAGAAAAGGGCATTATTTTTAATAGGGCATACAGAGGAACGGCATTGCTGCTCCACTTGGACAGAGGACCTCAGATCTGCTCATCACTGCCGGAAAGCTCAACAGGACCACCACGCCGGGATTGTGCATGGGACTTTGTTCCTCAACGGACTTTTGGAGACAACCAAAGCTTCATGTATGTTAGTAAGCCTTGTAAACTTTCTAGGCAGTAGTACAGTTTAGCTTTGCTTTTGCAGAGGTTGCTTCAAAGTTCTTCCCATCTGATATAGATGAACAATCACAGCAGCATCCGTTTTGTAATGAATTAGACAGCCATTCAGAGACAGAGTATATCCGCATGTACTATCTTTCTTTTGCCCGCTGGCTCAAACGCAAAAGACTCACACGCAGACACAAACACACACACACGCACGCATACCCTCCAATAGTTTGTATACAACACCTGGCAAAATTTTTGTTAAATAGCTTAACATTCAGACTTCAAGAACCACACCTTAAGCAAATCTGATTGAATTATTTAATTCATGGTTTTTTTTTTTCATAATAATTTAGAGTTAAAAATATGAAATCACTCAATGTTGAGGAAAAACATGGAATCACCATGTAATTGTCATTTCTAAATAAATAAATAAATAAATAAAATAAAAAAACACCAGAGTAAATCTGATTTTGCAAATCAGTCTGCAGTTAAAAGAGAGTGGTTGCAGACTTGGCGTTGGACTTGGTAAATTGAGCTGAACCACACCACCAACAGGACAGCTGGAATTTGCCCCTTCCCAGTTTCTTCTCTTTTTCTATTATTGTCACACTTAATCATCTCAGATCATCAAACTAATTTTCATATTAAAGATAACCTGAGGTAACACAAAATGCTGCTTTTAAATAATGATTTCATGTACTGAAGGGAAACAGCAGCCTAACTCTGTGTGACCCTGTGTGAATCTGTGTGACCCTGTGTGACAGAAAACAACTGTCCCCTTGGTTACTAAATCAACTGATCAAAAAATTTAATTGATAATTAGGTTCAATTTCTCGAGACCCATCCAGGTCTGATTACTGCTAGCCCAGGAGAATCTAAACATCACTTCAATAGCATCCATCCGGCAAGGTGATGTGGCAGCTCATAATGTCACAATCTAAAGAAATTCAAGAATAGATGAGAAACAAAGGCATACATCTATCGGTCTGGAGAAGGTTACTGCAGACCCAAAAGAACACTAAAGCTTGGGACACACCACAAGATTTTTGGCCAGATTTTACCCATGATTTGCAGTTGGGGTGAGTCTGCGCCAGTCAGCTGTAGTTGGGAACAGTCGTCATGAGAAGTCAGCGCAGAATCTGTTAGAGTGTGATGTGGCACAGACTGGGATCAGCGAGTGTGTGAGGTGAACAGACTCCGCCCGACTCCAGTCGCCGAAATTCAAACGTGTTTGTATTTTTTTGAGCTGACTCTGGACGTAGTTATGCAGTGTGCGCTCCCTCATCTGCTGCAGTCCTTAAATGTGTGATCCCCAGTCTTTACAAGAGTCTGCTGAAGCCAGTCGTGTAGTGTGTGCTCCAAGTCTTTTCCAAATCTGCAAAGGCTGTGAAAATCTTGTAGTGTGTCCCCAGCTTGAGGCTCAACAAACTCAAGACTTTTGGGATAAAAGTATGTAGACTGTTGAGTGAAAGGTGGACTTTTTTGGAGGACATGGGTCTCTTTACATCTGTCATGAGGTTAACACAGCTTTCCACTGTAAGAGCATCAAATCAACTGTCAAATCCCAAGTTGGTAGTGTGGTGGTCTGGAGCTGCTTTGCAAATTGCCATAAGTGATAGAACCGTGAACTCTGCTCTCTGTCAGAAAATCATGAAGGAGAATGTTCGACCATCAGTTTGTGACCCACGACTCAAGTGTGGTTGGGTTATGCAGCAGGACAATGCTCAGAAGCACACAAGCAAGTCCACTTCTGAATGGCTCAAAGAAAGCAAAAAGAGGGTTTTAGAGTGGCCCACTTAAATGTCTGACTTGAATCTGATTGAGATGCTATGCCATGACCTTTAACACGCAGTTCATGCTAGAAAGCCCTCCAATGTGGCTGAAATAAAACAACTCTGCAAAGAAGAGAGGACCAAAAGTCCTCCACAGCAGTGTAAAGGACTCATTGCCAATTATTGAAAACATTTTACTGCACTTGTTGCCACCAACAGTGGCATAACCAGTTATCCGGTTTACGAGGGCAGTTATTTTCTCACCAGTACGATAGGTTTTACGTAACTCATTGCCATCAATAGATGAAATTATCATTTAAAAACAACATTTTGTGTTTACTAGCATTATCTTTACCTATTTAAAATATATTTTAATGCTTTGAAACATTGTAATAGTATGACAAATAAGCAAAAATAGAGGAAATCAGGAAGGGGGCAAATATATTTTCATGGCACGGCACAAGCAAAAGTTCAAAAAAATGCATCGATAGATTCGATACCCCAATATTCATACACTCAGATTCACAAACACACACCCACACACAAATACACGAACAAATGAACATAAACACAACACTAACACACACATGCACACACTCAAAATCACTAAAAAGAACTACTAGAAATATAAAATCACAAGCACCCTTACAAACACGGGAATTAATATCTTAATTTTCTCACTTCCAGTGTCAAATAATCACTGCCACATTGGCACTTTTCCATCCATTGAATTGAATATTCAGTGAGCACCATAATTCATTGGACAGTGACACAGTTTCTGTTATTCTGGTTCCGCAGGTCAGATAAGTCACCAAATTTGAATCAAAGTGAACATGTATTTTATGAGCTGAAGTGTCACAGACTTCAGGCATGCAATTGGTATATGACCAAATCTTAGATTGATTACATTATTCTCATTATGTTAAACTGTCCAATATTCCTTTCTGCATCCAAGATGCTACATACAAAATATTTTGTAATTTCTCATTGGTTTATCCAGTATGGGAGAAAACCCTCCCAAATTAAACCACTGCAACCTCATCGCCATTGAATCTTCTCCAACTAAAAGTGCTGGAGTACAGACTCAAAAAAAAAAAAAAAACATGAACACATCATCATACGTACACGTTATCATACAGCAACACATCACCAGGACACAAATGATCACACAGGGACACATCACCACTCAGCCACACAGCACCTTACTAGGACACATCGTCATACGGGGGCACATCACCATGGCACACATCATCATACAAGGATGGATTACCAAGATCCACATCATCATGCAGAGACACATAACCACTCAGTCACAAGGCACTACACAGGGATACATCATCATGATGGGACACATCACCACTCTGCCATACACCACAACACATGGATACGTCACGTCTTAGCCAAACAGCACCTTACAAGGACATGTTATCAAATAGGGAGACTCATTGAGATATACAGCAACTCAATGGCACATCATTATTGTGGGACACAATGACTGACGCAGACATAGAGTCATAAGACGAGACATCACTGCACGAATACACACAATCGCAGAGAAATACCACCACACAGACATGCACAGATATATCTCCACATACAGAATGAGCAAACTAATACTCCTTTCCAAACTATACTATGCTGTCTAGACAAAATATTCAAAAGAAAGTAAATCAAAATAACATCCAAATGTAAGACTTCCTTGGTCTAACTCATTCGCCCCCACTCCACAACGCCCACCCTCCGGAAACCTCACCTTGGTAGGATAAACCAGTGGCAGTTTTCGGCCCTTACAGGCCCCGTAGAGACTCTGGGTTGTGTACATGTTAGTTGTCGCTCACTCCCTGGTACACCAGTGTATGTGTGTGGGTGTATGTGAGATGTAGCTGCAGTAGTGTGAGCAGAACAACCCAATGGCAGGTAAGGGTTCCCTATGCTTCTCTCCTGGCTCCAGAGCCGAGTGGACTCGGCTGGCCTGCTCATGGGAACGCACGGTGTCAGAAGAATGACAGGAAGTGACCTCTTACCCATCCGCCCGCCCCCAATCTCCGCCCCCGAAACCTCCCGGCCAGGCGGCATGTCGACTCTCGATAAGCCTGTTTGCTTCCTGACGTAGGGGACCAGGATGGATGGAAGATACTACATAAATTTACACCAGTCCACAGACCCACTAAACGCATACTCACAGAGACACTCATGAGCATGCTCCGGCAACACGAACACACACAAACACAAATGCAAAGACGTAACACACACAACCTCTCATATAAACACAAACACATAGTACTGACTCACAAATACAAACAGACACAAATGCACCCCACAGGCAGACACACGTGGATATACAAACTTACACCCTCAAATGCACAGCACAGACAGATTCAAATACACTCACACCGGCACACACGCACACACACAAACACGCTCTATTTCTCTCTCTTAGGGCCCTCACCATCCTGTTCCGTCCTGAGGTTATTACTGTAGACTCACTGGCCCCAACTCCTGACCGGACAGCCCCTATTTATTTTGTTTCAGTCTTTCACACCTCCATCCTCACGCTCTCTTTTCCACTCCTCCACACCAACAACGGAAGTTCAGGTCGAGGAATCAGTCAATTTCACTGGCGACTTCATTGTTAGTAAAACTTCTGACTCATAGAAACTCCAGAAACAGGAGGTGTTCAGAAATAAGAAAAACATCAACACTAAAATCACAGAATGGAAAGAAAAGAGACAAATATAGCGAGCGGCCTGCGCCAGATAAAGCGACCCCCTCGCCTCCATGCATTGAGAGACAAAACGAGCCATTCGACTTTGAAGCCTTTAAATGGTGAAATGCGGGAATTAAGCACAGAGGAAGTAAGTATGTAAAAGGACAGCCCACTGGTTTACATAAAGGATTCTGTCACAGAAACTGTTGCTAAATGATAGAAAAGACCATTCAGCCTTTTCCACGGTTCTGCTAAGGGTGTACAAAAGCGCATTTTGCTTGTTTTCATTGAGCGCTGGCCATAATCTATGAATCCATCCACTCCCATACACTCGGATACGCTCACACAAACACACACACACACACACACACACACACGCGCGCACACAAATGTACACACACACACACAGAGTCCGGACCACAGATAAGAGAGAAACAGCTTTTGTTTTGAGGAGAGTGACTAAATCTGCTAATGAAGCAGAAACTCATGATGGAAAGTTTCTCTCTCACATGCTCTTCCAACTGTTTTCCTTTTCATTTCTATTTCTGTCGCTCACCCTCCTTTTTATCTCTCCTGCTCATCCTTTCTTTCTCAAGCTCACTCTCACAGTTCGCCACTTCCCCTACACTACCTAGGACTCGCGTCTTTTTGTTCATTCTCTTTTAGCATCTCTGCAACCCTCACTCTTCCCATCATTCCTGTCCCCGCTGTTCAAGTCTCACTGCCTCTGTGACGACAAGTTCCTCGCTGAAAATTTTCCCATAATGTGACAGTAGCTGGTTCTAAGTTTTGTTCATTTACAAAACAAACTATTTTCAAAAGTACACAAGGAAAAAGTAGGCATCAGTTTATTTGTTTTGCCAAAAGACAAATCAAGCATGTGCCAATTCTGACTGATTCTTCATGATATGCAACAGACGCACAAAAAAGTTTTGTGGTAAAGTCCATGATAAAGTTATTGGATATTTTGTGCAGCAGTGCCTGTTCTGCTTTTACATACATCTTCAGGGGGCGGGCATAAAAGCAGACCAAATTAATTTCAATGAACCATAAAATAGAGTTTATAAATTAAAGAATTTTGTAACTCCTTCAAATGGCCCCTACAGTCTCTATCTCTGTAACTTCGCCCTTTTCCGTCACCCCAGCCCCTCATTACTGAGTGAATGCAGGAGTGATCACTTATTCTCAGCTTGCTTTCCACTGGGTGGTCTTCTCCACAGCTATTGAGGAGTGAGGCTCTTCTCCCGAGAGAGGGAAGAAGAAAGTAAATAAGAGAAAGAAAAGATAACCTTTTTAAGACTCGCCTCTCCACACAAGCCTGTCTCCCATTCGCATTTCAATATAAAAACCAAGACAGCTTGCAAATTCTGTGACTCACAGAACCCAGCAAGCCCAGTCTCATGACTCGGTGGAGAACATTTTGTGGTTTAAGTATTCACCCAGGCATTTGCTGGCAACGAAAACCCAGCTAAGCACCACGAGGTTCATAGTTCGAGTAGAAGCAGAAATTAAAAGGCAACCTTTCTTAAGGCGATTGTGTATCCCTGGAGGCCCGATAACCTCAAAGAGAGTAGAGTAACACACAGTGCAGTCGAAAGCATTCCAGTGGGGAGGAGTGTCTTTATCAGACGCAAAGGAGTTTGTGATTATTTTGTGGATTTTCAACAACTTCAGAGTGAGCAGTGAACGTTATATCACAAGCTTCTCAATTTCAAGCAACTACACTCTCCTCAACTCAATCCAGTGTGACTCTAACTCGCTCCACAACCACTCTATACCACTTATCGTCACTCTGCCCCACTCAACCACACTCTAAGCAGTCTGCATCCTTCAACAGCACATCATTTTACTCCACAACATTCACAATTCTACTCCTTACAACCCCACCTCATTCTGCACCACTCCACAGCACTCTAGCCCACTCTATCTTACTCCACACCACTTAAAATGGACCTGACCCGCGCTCCACACCACTCTATACTCCTTCATTTAACTCAGCATCACTCACTATTCCATTCCAGTCACCTCCACTTATCTCATGCTGTGATGGTTCTGCCCTGCAGTCCCTCCCCCGTCCTGCTGTCTGCATCTCCACTTCAACGAGCCACACCTGTTGCTCGTTGAAGTGGAGGTGAAGTGTATGATATTTAAGAGCAGCACTGCCAGCTTGGCAGTGCAGCTGCATTCTGATGCCTGAGCCCTGTTTTGTTGTGCCGCTGCTCCCCTGAGTTTTAAATTGTGTTTTTCACTAGCTTTATTAGACATTTTTATTTTTTACTCAGCCTGTGCTTGCGGGTCCCTTAACCACTTTTTGGGTACATGGTCCTAGTGTCCGTCGTCTTGTCGTCTTCAGCCGGCGGGTGCAAAACCATGACACATGCTGCAACTCTGAGACCTATTTGACCTCCCTCTGCGCAACTCTACTGCTTCACTTAACATCATTCAGCCCCATGGTGCTGCACTCTAAACACCCTTCACCTCTCTATCCCAATCAATTTTACACTTCGTCACTCATCAGTCTTTCCTGTAAAATTCAGTTTACCTCATGCTACAACACTGTCCTACCGCGCAGTCGACCTCACTCCACAAACATTCTACGCCTTCAGAGCTGCTGGAAGACTTCTCAATGAGTTTCATGACATCCAATAAAATATGGCAATGCCGGTGCCAACTATTGCTCATGGCTTCCCAGGATGATGCATATCTGTCAACTGCATCACCCAAAGCATGGAAGAGTTAACAGAGCCCAGTCCCATCCCGGCTCCGCATGTGACCAAGCGTTAAAATGTGATTAAAAAGGGGGCTTTGGGCATCCTTATTTGATGCCAGATTAAAAAGAACCCTACCTCCTAATTCCCCTAACCCTTAATCTGAACCCTAACCCTAAACGTCAAATTCAAATGCCAGAAGTCTCCTTTTTTGTCACATATTGACGCTTGGTCAGGTAGCGTCACTATAAGACAAGTTTGGCTGTGAATGTGTTGGTTGACAAGGTAAGGGATCTGCGCACTTCAGTACTTCGTGACCTCTGCTGTACACCTATACACTACATAGACGAGCTCCATGAAAGGTATTCTTTCCACCCTGTATGAGACATGAGTCTTAACCCTTTCATGCATGGAGGTCACTACAGTGTACAGCTGTTTAAAATGTGTTTTTTCTATATGTCTGCAATTTTGGGCACTGCTGCATATAGTCCACTCTAGTGAAAGCTATTGTATCATCCCATACAAAAAATTCCATTGGCAGGTCATTGCAATGGGAAACAGTAGCCATATATAGAATAAGGATAGAATTTTATTTTTTCAAAACCTTGTTTTACATCCCTAAGGATGTATAAAACCACTTAGTAAAAAAATCCTGACTGAGTTTACCATAATTCATGCATGAGAGGCAGAGGCGGCCGGCTAGTAGAGGGCGCTGGGGCGCCGCCCCCCTTCAAATGTAAAGAGATGACAATTTACTTAAACATGTTAAGTATTATTTAGTCGTATAATGCAAATAATTATGAAATAAATGTGTTTTTCAGTCGGTGAGCGCCTGTCAACAGCCCCTAAATATCGGTTCCAAATGGTATTTGGTTGATTTCTCTGGCTTAATCTCAATCTCCTCCCTAAGCCCTGAGCCCTGAGCCCTCACTGACTAAAGTAGCTGCTCCTGGAAAGTAATTGAGTGCGCGAGGCTGCAAGGGGCTGCAGTACTATAAAAAGGGAATGGGACAGCCCTTTGTTTGGTTGTCAACAGCGATGCATCATGTTTCTCACAATCGCAGTTCTGGGACTTTTCATTTTACGTTTTTTGCTTTGATTGCGCTCTCCATGTTTTTTGTTTACAATTCGCTCGTTTCACTTTACTTTTATAGCGGCCGCCAGCTGGTTTCCCCTGGGGATTCATGTCATACGTCACAATGCAATGAACTATGGTTATTCCCTAACACTAAGTCTGCGGAGATGCCCACTTACGGAAGGGGTGCATTAAGGGCTCAAAAAGTCCGCGAGAGATCCCTCACGCACTTCATGATTTGTCAACAGGACAACCCTAAGCCCTCACAGACTTAGCGGGAGTGCCTCAAAGTCAGTGAGTGTGTGAGGGTGGACATTGGGATTGGGCCTCTGTATACATATACTTTCCGGATGAGGGGCGCCCGCCAAATGATACCTAATGTAAGTTCTCAAAGTTTTGGTGAGCACGTGACCCGAGGCTGCTGTTTCATTGGTTTCTTCAGATTTTCCTACGGGGCGCAGCACACCCACTTTTATTGGCTGCGAATTCTTGGCATTTATAGCAATGGTTATTAACTGTGCAGTTGAAATAGAATCTGAAACGGAGAGGATAAGGATGGTGGTGTACGCAGCCAGGGAGATTTTAGAAATAACCGACGTGAAGGGGGAAGAGATCCACGGAATTTTAGAGAAAGGACATGTGGGAGTCAAACGATTAATAGGTAAATTATACATAGGAAATTATGTTTGTGTAAGAATGCGGGTTCAGGTGGAGTTTTTTTTTTTTTTTTTGTGAAAGAATTAATTTTAAAAAAAGTTACCCTGAATTTACAGTTGGCGGTAATACACACAAAGATTGTGAATGCCATAAAATGAAAGAAGAAGAACAAGAAGAAGAAGAAGGTCTGATGTGATTGGACAATTCTCGTGGCTTTCAATCATGTTCACACCCACCGCAACGTTTCGCCTTGACTGTCAAATCATCCACCGCCCTTTTAACCTTGTAGCTGAGCGAGAAGGCATGTCCAAGTGGAAGCGCGGAGACTGATCACAATTCGGTTCTTTCCTTTCAAAAACAGCCTTTCTCAAGGTGTTCAATAGAGGAACAAAGGAAATTAACGGAGCTTGGCCTGGACCGACCCGATTTAAAGATTCAGCAGCAGGCAAGTGATCGTGGACAAGCTTACGCCCGGGGCTTCTCCCACACTTGTTACGACAAGCGGAGTTGGCTAGCTGGATGTGGCATTAGCAATGCCATTTATTTCTTTCCCTGTTTGTTGTTCCAATTTGACTGATTCCACAGAAAGTGTGACCAATTGACAACTTTTATTTTTGAACCAATTTAAAATGTTCCTTCTCTGTGTGTAGCGCGAGCTGATGTTTACTTCCTGGCCTTCTAGAATTTTCACCAACACGCGTTTGTGTCCCTCATCAAAAAGGTAAAAATTTCCATCCACGGTAATAACGTTAGCAACAACCTGTAATCTTAGTACAGCACAGCTGTGAGTGAGATTTGGCGGCTGCTGGCAGGGTATTTAAACCCTTTTGTGCATGTGTCTGCCAGTGGACACGGAACTGCAGATTAATGCGCGCAGTTACAATATTCTATCACTAGATGACACACCCGGATCAGTTATTGAATTTTAACAAGCAAGTCGAGTTCCAACACGGTTTATTATATGGACGAGTTCACTCCAGTCCGTGGATGGATGAAGCCAACCTTGGTTTAAAGTAGTTGGCACATCCATACTACACGGTGGCCCAGAAAAGTATCCCTCCTCCCTCTCAGAACTCCAAGGTGGATGTGGAACATGGAAATGAGGGGGCAGGATTGACCAATTATCCAGTGTATGAATTTTATTGCCACAAAATAATGCCGGGTAAAAACTGTGCATTTCAGGTCACTGTTCAAGAGTAGATATTCAGGCTTAAAGAAAGCCCTGCTTTTTGTGGATTAGTGGGTTGGTCACTGGTGCGCCTTCCCATTTTTCTGCCATTATTGGCGTTGGCTCAGACAATCTTGTCACCGTTTTTAATTTATAATGTCATCCTGTTAAGTACAGTGGGACCTGTTGATCACACTTTCTGTGAAATCTGTCATTTATGTATGTAAATATGTAATTTACCACAGCTGTAAGGCACTGGAAAAGCATGAAAATGCACCTTGAAAATCCTTGAAAAGTGCTTGAATTTCACTTTGTAAAAGGTGTACGATGCCTGTAGACAGCATTACAGTGCTGTGTTTAGTTTTTTTATGTATTTCTGTTTAACTATGTTCCACTTATTGTTTGCATCTTTACAAAACATCTAAATCCCAGTTAGTTGGGGGATTATTTTTAAGATGACCGCTTTTACAATCAATCTGTAAGTAATGTAAGGACAGATAAGTGATCTGTGGAAATAGGGGATACATCCTCAATTCATAATAAAAAAAGGGCACAAACCCTGATAAAATCTATGGGTAACATTTTCCTTCTTAATAACAGACTGTGTCGACATCAAAGCAGCTGTCAGGTGTGCTGCGCCATGGTAAAATGGTAAATTGTGCCAAGGTAAATTTTTAGCACCAGCCGCCACTGATGAGAGGGTTGAAAGAAACAGCTCGTAACATCACGGTCCATTATAATACAAAGTACTCAACACTGCTCTCACACTGTAAGATTCTCAGAATTGCCCCAACAAAGCACCAAAATACTTCACTTTGCCCCAGCACAGCAGAAGATACTCAACACTATCCCAACATCATATAAAAGAACTCAACAACTTTCAGTGTACTGTGCTGTGCAAGGAGCACTAACGCTTATCATTTGCCCAGAAGCAGCTTTGGGCTCCGTAGTGCCCACAGTGGTGGTATCACTTCTCAAGCTTCATACCCATAAATCAATTACCTGTCATCAGTTGCCATTCAGCGTATTTCAGAAAGCTGGCAACAGAACACTGTCGAGAAACATTATAACCCACACAGCCGAACCTAGAAACATATCCAACTCAATTCATTTAAGAGCAAGAAAATACTCAGACAACCACACACCTCTCCACTGGAAGGGCCCAAAGACTTTACAGAGGTTACACACTCAGGCTCACAGGCACTTCAACACAGGAATAGCTTCAGTTTCCATACTCTGCTGTTCAAGAGTGGAGGAATTTTCATGAAGCATCCTCTCACAACAAAAACGTGTTTACAATGTGCACAAGAACTGGGGCTCAGCAGACACCTCAAAACCCAGCCATCGCCCACAAACTTTTCACAGGGACAACTGACTCATATTAAAGAGGCAGGACCAACACATGGTAAAGCAGGCAAAGCAGAGCCACTCACCGTTAAGCATTGCATGGTCTCGTCGCTTGTGGTCTCGGGAGCAGCACCATGGCTTGACAAGACTTCCTCTGAAAGAAAGATGAAAGAGTCACGGGCGGAAACGCTGCCTTTCCAGAACATCTCTGTGCAACAGGGCCCACGACACCACCCTCGAGCCCACGCTCGCCAGAAACGCGGGACGCCAGGGACGCAAACTCAAGCTCTTTCTTTAGAGTTCACTTCAGCGTCCCTGAGTGGAAGAGTCAAAGAGGACAGGCAGTGGAGAGGTGTCCTCCCAATAGTTTTGGAGCTGAGGCTTGCAGCTTGTACCCCCAGGCAGAATGTTCCGGACACACTGCCACCAGGAAGCAGCTCTGAGGATCAGAGTCTGATGCACAGGAGACAGGGAGAATGGAGGGGGGGCAGGCATTGGCGAGTGGGGGGGCGGGGGTGTGGAAGATCGGAGAGCGGCAAAAGAAAACTGCTCGCAGTTCATTATCCCCCGACCCCCCCTGTTGGGTTACCACGGTGACCAAGCCTCACCCAGGCTGCAATGTCTTTTTTAGGCATCCTGCGTATAAAGAAGCCATTCAGCCAGGACACAATACCTTCTCACTCCCCTCTCCCGCTCCCTTTAGCACGAAGCATCAGGTCCCGAACCGCCTCCTTCTCCCCCCATCCACTGTTCCCAATAAAATTCAATTTCAGCTCAGGCATATCCAGCCCCCCCCAACCCCTCCAGCCCCGCCCACCTGTAGAGCCTTCTCCTCATAGGTGGGTAATGGTGAGACAGGCCCATGCATTATCTCAAAGATTAGTCCACCTCATGAGGGTGTCTTTATCGCATTACCCTTCACACACAGAAAAGACTGTATAAACTCTCTCCCCACCTCTTTGTAGTTACTCCATCTACATGCCCCCCCCCATCACCCACTCTCAAGGATTCCCACACAAGGAGGAAGACGTTTCCGGGGTGACAGTGTGACCTCAGAAGATTAATACTTTAATTAAACATCTTGCTGTTGAAAAGGCCCGAGGCTGCCCCAGACAGTAACCTGTATGGACTTTGGCCCAGAGTGCTTTGTCTCCTGCGGCCATAACTCACGGCCATTTGGAGAAACACAGTGAGCCCCTGGGCCTGGGGCAACTGGTCACCCAACTCCAGGCTGCACAGCCTTGGGGCAGTAAATTAAAAAAACAAAACCACAATTCCGCACACTTCTGCATGGGTTCTGACAGCTGAGGCCTCAAGACAAGTAAATAAACAAATAAAGTTGCCATTAATGAAGATAAAGGGAAAGAACTTTGACATAACTTTCATTGTTCAACTAGGTGCCATTAAAAAGTTACGCCTTTCTGGTGCCATGGCAGCCATGCCCAAGCACACTGAAAGCTACTGCAAACCACTGGAGGTAAAGTGGTGGTGTCAAAGAATGAACAAAGAACATATGCTGTTAAAACATTGAATTGCCCTCATAAAGTGCAGGTAAAAAGTAAACATAGAAAAATATCTACTTTGATGCAACATAACCTCCGATTGGTTTTATTACACAGATTTTGGCACTTTTACACAATGAATTTTATAAGACAGCCTGATAATGGAAAAAAAAATTATCAAAATATAAGTTTTTACGTCTCTAAATATGCTCAGCTATTTTTGTGTCGCCTGCGAAGCATAGCGGCACATAGAGATCACTTTGTCCGGCGTCTGTCTGTCCGTCTGTCTGTCTGTTTGGTAGTCACACTTTCAGTTGGTAGCCACACTTTCAACTAAAGCTTCGCTGGCGACACATGTTCACCTGAACACTCTAGTTATAAAGATGATAAAAAATATGAAAAGATGAAAAATTTGTACTTAAATTTTTTAAATTTATACTTAAAAATACAAGAATGAGCTGGTCAGTGGAGAAACACACTGCAGGCTGTACAAACGATAAAACAGAGCACAAAATAATCCTGCACTTAGTGCTCGATTCATAGCAAGTGCACTTCACGAAAGTTTTTGATAACAAAGTGCAACAATTAAAGAAGGAGACTGCACCTCGGCAAATTATATTTCAACGCAAAATAGAATAGAAGTGTTTCAAAGGCTTAATTTTATAAATTTTAATTTGGTAATGATCCAGTGCGACACATTTTTATACCGGCAAGTCTGCAAATTGGCATCAGTATCAGAGGGCAAACATTTTTACTTGTGGAATCTAAGGCTGCGTTCAGAATGCACACTTGTCCACTCACTCACTCACTCTCTATATTGATTTCAATGTATAACATTCATTACATAGTGCCCTATATAGTGGGTGAATATGCATTTCATAGGTTATCCAATCGAACGCCAGTGCCGCGGTGCTTGTGGCCTCACTTATTCTCTTTCGTGACGTCAGTTGTTCTCTTTCCTTTCATCCGTGCCATGCAGTTGTTCAGAGGGCCTCTAGTAAGCTCTCCCTTCATGGCTTGACTGCCCGCAAGCTATTTTTATTTAAGCTGGCCTGATTAACAATCAAACATTTTATCAACTGTGTGACCAAGACCAATACATGACCTATAATTAGAAATGAGAATGAAAGCGTGAATTCCTATTGCCTATATTTATATAATTGATATGGCATTGTACATCCAAAACTTTCGCTGACTTTGCAGCATTTACTTTCGCCATCCTTAGGATTGTCACACAGCTGTGCGACTTGCCTTACAGCACCCTTTAGCCATGACAACATTCAGAATTGAGAACGGCTTCTCGCAGCCTCGCAAACTAATTTATGCAAATCTGTGCTGCTTAATGAGCAACACAAGCACTAAAATTATAAAGACATATTGATATTTTATTTTGTCATTTACCCACAGAAGAAGACGCCTCATAATTTTGAGGTGCAGTGCATAACAATGCCATCAAAAGTAAATTAGACTGTCGTCCGTTTTTGCCAATTAGTCTGAGCAACTGTGGTTAATCAGGAGATGAAAACTGTGAGAGTTTTAGGTTATTAAACATTTTTTTAAAGTTGAGGTGTCTGAAAGTTACATTCGAAATCAGAGGATTCCCCTAGTAAAAATGTCTGTCCCCTGATATTGAAGCCAATTTGAAGACTCACTGGTTTAAAAATGTGTCGCATTGGATTATTATCAAATTAAAATATGCATTTTAGACACTTCAAGAATTCTACTTTCCGCTGAAATATACTTAGCCAAAGCGCCGTCTCCTCCGTTAATATCAGCTACCGCAAAATTGTTTGTTTACAACAAACTGGAAACACTAATTCAAGTTACATCCTGGCTGACCCATTCTTTTTAACTTAACTAACTTTTGTCTGTAAAAAGTGTTGCAGTCTTGAAATGGGATTAAACTTGCAGATAGGCATAACAGTTTGAAGTCAAGTATTGGCAAATCTTGAGACAGACCATCTAGTTTTATCACCACTGCCAAGGTGGCGGTGTGGATTATATTTTCACCATGTTTGTCAAGATACCTCAAAAAGTTTGATTTATTCAAAATTTTGTCAGCCCCACCATTGAAGATTATTTTGTAAAATTTTCACAACAGCTAGCTAAAAGATAGAACAAGGAAATACAGTAATGTAACCAAAAACTGGTCCCGATTCACCTTATTCACCACGGCATCATGTTTGGTGATCATCGGAATTGGGACTGCGTTCCCGCTAAAATCCATGGTCCTGCCGTCTGAAAGTTCAGCTCTGGGAAAGAGTGCACTCCTCAAGGCAGCTGTTCTGAAAAGCCACTGGCCGGGGACAGATATGCCCTCATACCCAAGCCTGTACCATCTCAACTGAAATGTGTCATTCTGCTTTGGGCTCCGTCTCTCTGTCATACCGTATTACTGTCAATAACCCCTACCATTGAATTACACTCTGATTCTGCATTTGGTTCCTGGTATGGATCATAACAACCATCTCGTCCAAGTTGGAGTCGAAGTCTAAATAAAATATATAAGACTTAAAGTACTGGTTGAGATTTTCTGGATTTTGAGGCAAGGGCGTAGGTTTGCATATGGCCGAAGAACACTTTTGGGCAGCCAGATTGTCCCGACAAAAATTTCAGCTAATTTGTTCTCATCTTTCTAGATAAGTCATATTAGACCCAGTTGAGGAGGCTACATCTCCAAGACAACCAATTTACGAATTCTAGCATTTGATTGGTTGAAAGGGAGGGGATACATGAAGGCTAAAAGTTGAAAGTGTAAATTCACCACTCTATTCAGGTCAAGAATATTCATTTTTTTCCAAAGCGGGGCTTGAGACGCGCAAATGGATCGCCAGCTATGATTACATGGTGTTTGCAGTGGCTTGCCCGTCGAAGAGAACCGCAATTTGGCTTTTGTTTGATTTTTCTTCATCATGTAACTATAGCACTTTTCCCAAGGCCCAACTCATGACATATATTTGATATAGCGATGTTCACAATGATGTAAATGTTCTTGTACGTGGTTGGCAAAAAGGCTCATCTAACAGTTGTAGATCTCCATCTCTATATGCACTTAATAAAACATCTAAATAGCGATGCCAGTCAGTTGGTGTGTTATAGGTCGCACCAATAGGTTTGCTAAAGGTTCAGGAGTCACTTTTATGAGGATTTTAAGCAAAGAACCAAAGAGGCTACTTGCTATGTTGTTTATGTCCTGATCACACTTTCTGTAGCAGGTTAGCTAAGTGCCACTCTCACAACTAAGTGTGCTTGCAGTACTTTTCCTTAGCTAACCATTATACAACATCGGCTTTTTAGTTAGCGAGCTAACGACAGGTAGCTACTCAGTTCGCAGAGAAATAAAACTGAGAGGCCCCCAAAAAAGAGGCTTTATTTTTTTTTACCATCCAGGGCATAAGTGATCATACTAACCAGTAGCTACCTAAAATTACTTTTTACTAGAAAATCATGTCAACTAATGTTAGTTAATGAGTTTCAATCAGCGAACTAAACCTGCTTTCTGTCGCATGCTAGCTAGTAGTCAGATTGGTAGCCGAATTAGACATAACACAAGTGGAGATCTCAAATTATGAGGTAAATTTTAGTCTAGAAATTCAGCGATGGTGCTATTATTACTGTATTATTTTGTATGCAGGTATCCCAGCTGCAAGCTGTTGAGGATACAGGTGTATAAGAGTTTCAGGTGAGGTCCTAATTATGAATTACATAATGGAATCATAGGGAAAGCATTAAATTAAGTCTCATGATTTTCACCAAATAACCAAAAAAACCAAAGTTTTTTATAACCTTTTAAAGTCAAAATGTAGCAACCAACTTTGGCTCACTGGGTAAATGAAAGAAACAAGCAATCGTAAATCGAACATGATCCAGTCCGATGAAACGCTCGGTTTCTGGCTTGTCCAATTCAAAGATAGCCAGGGGTCCATTTTGAAGTGTTTATCTCGGCTGCAGTTGCATTGCTGCACAGAGAGATGCTTAATAGACATGAATTGCCGTATAATGATTTTAGCATTCACTAATGATACAACAACCCCAATTTCCGAATTCGTTGGGACGAAGTGTAAATTCTGAATAAAATCAAAATGTAATGACTTTCAGGCATGAGCCAATATACTATTTACAAGAGAACATTGATATTATTTCAAACGTTGAAACTGAGACATTTTACATTTTTATCCACGAAATGAGCCATTTAAAATTTTCTGGCAGCAACAGGTCTCAAAAAAGTTGGGACACAGGCAAAAAAAGGGCTGAAAAAGCAAATAATATATAAGACAATCAGCTGAAAGAACATTTAGCAAGTAATTAAGTTAACTGGCATCAGGTGTGGAACATGATTGGCTATAAAAGGGATGTCTTAGAGAGGCTGAGTCTCTCAGATGTAAAGGTGGCCAGAGGCTCTCCAACCTGTGAAGGCTTGCGTAAAAAAATTGTGGAAAACTTTTAAAACGATGTTCCTTAATTCCAAACAGCAAAGACTTTGAAGGTCTCATTATCGACCGTGCATAACATCATCAAAAGATTCAGAGAAACTGGAGAAATCTCTACGCGTAAAGGACAACACCGAAGACCTTTACTGGATGCCCATGATCTTCGGGCCCTCAGACGCCACTGTATCTGTCACCAGCATGATTCTGTCATTGACATTCCTAAATGGGCCCAGGAATACTTCAAGAAACCACTGCCTGTAAACACTGTCCGCCGTGCCATCCACAGATGTCACCTAAAACTCTATCATGCAAAAAGGAAGCCATTGTTGAGCATGATCCAGAAGCGCCGCCGTGTTCTGTGGGCCAAAGCTCATTTAAAATGGACTGTAGCAAAGTGGCAAAGTGTCCTGTGGTCGGATGAGTCCAAATTTGACATTCTTGTTGAAAATCATGGGCGTTGTGTCCTCTGGGCTAAAGAGAAGAAAGACCACCCCTCCTGTTATCAGCGTTCAGTTCAAAAGCCAGCATCTCTGATGGTATGGGGATGCATTAGTGCATATGGTGTGGGACACTTGCATGTTTTAAAAAGCACCATGAATGCTGAAAGGTATATAAAGGTTTTAGAGCAACATATGCTCCCCTCCGAATGGCATCTATTCCAGGGAAGGCCTTGTGTATTTCAGCAGGACAATGCAAAACCACATACTGCAGCTATTACAACAGCATGGCTTCGTAGTAGAAGAGTCCGTGTGCTGAAATGGCCTGCTGGCAGTCCTTATCTTTCGCCGATTGAGAACATTTGGCTCATAATTAAATTAAAAGTCCGTCAAAGGAGACCCAAAACTCTCCAACAGCTGGAAGCCTGTATTAAACAAGAGGGGGATCAAATTCCAATGGCTAAACACAAGAAATTTGTCTCCTCAATGCCCAGCTTCCTTCACACTGTGTTAAAATGAAGAGGGGATGCTACACCATGGTAAACAGCCCCCTGTCCCTACTTTTTTGAGACCCATAGCAGCCATCAAATTTGAAATGACCTCATTTTGTGGACAATTGAAAAATTTCTCAATTTCAACATTTGCTATGTTATCTCTATTCTATTAGAATAAAGTAATTGTTAATAAAATACTGGCTGGTGTGATTTGAAAGTCATTGCGTTTTGATTTTATTCGCAATTTACATTTTGTCCCAAGTATTTCGGGATTAGGTTGTAATTATAAGTTACTTATGAATTGGTAAGAGTATTTCAATTGTTCAATATTGCTAACCTTCATGATAAATGTTCATAACATTAATGACAGTTGTAAATTTGTATTCAAAATTCAAATCAAAAGTATGTGGATGGCTACAAAAAAAAAGTTTATGCATGTGACATCTATCTACGAAGATTATGGAGGCACCTTGCTTCGCATCATGAAAAAAACAAAAAAAAAAAAAAACATAAAAACACTCATTCGGATAATCTCTCTATGCAGAAAAGGCAGTATCTGTGCTCAGATTTGCAAAAATTGTCGAGTTATGTGCGCTGGCATTATATATGTGTCCCTACCAATTCTCAAATTAAACGTATGCCCTTTGAGGTGCAGCGCTTCAAATTGCTCCAGCAATACTACATTGAAAGAGCATCCTAAAATCCATTTACTGTTTTTAATGCAACATTCCCGGCGACACGTTTTCACTTTGCCACATCATTTAACTTTATGTACATACTTAGAACATGTTTACTTCTAAGTTACATATGAATATAAGTAGTGAGCCTAATAGCTTGCACCACCTCTTTGGTTCAAATGCACTTACAATAAGCCAAGAGCAGATAAGATCTCCCAAATGGCCAATTGTCAATGCAAAGAAAGGCTGTTCTGTGTATTGAGAGGGGGAACAGCAAAATGGCTGGCGAAGAGCTTCTATCAATAGATCCTGATGCAGGCTGGATGGCGTATGCCGAGAAGAGACAGCTGTCATTCTCTGCTGATCGTGTAGAGCAAATTTCTGCCCCGTACCCTCCCATGTGCTGAAACAGCCCCAGCAGCACTGCCCCAGCTCCTTCGAACATCGGAGCATGAAGAGGGATGAGTCCACTTCGGAAAAGGCACATAAAATATTTATTTACGCAGGCTAATTACCGTTCTATGGTGTACATAAAGTGAAAAATGAGAGAGGGAGAGGAAGAGAGATGGAGAGAGACCTTTGATGCCCCCTTTGTATGAAAGTAAAGAAACCAAGACCGTTACAGAAACGACAAAACCGAAAAGGAACACTTGCGAGGTTAAACCCCCCGCCCCCCGCCCAAAAAAAAAAAAAAACTCAAAAGAAATGTAAAAGTTAATACACTATTCGTGCAGTTAAAGAACAGCAACCTGCAGTCATTACATTACATCACAGGTACTTAGCATGAGCCCTTATCCATTCCAGAGTGACATACAAAAGTGCAAAAGTTAAGTACAAAAGTGCAGAGCACCAAGGAGGCAAGTTAAGTGCCAACAGTTGAAGTGACCAAGTGACAAGGAGCGCTTAATAAAATAAGTGACAATTTAACAAACAGTGGACAACAAAAGAGACCAGTAAAGTTAAAGAAAACTAAATGACAGACAAAGAACGTGGACATGACATCAGGAGAGTCAAACTGAGGCAGTGAAGTAGGAGAAAAGTGGAGTCTGAAGAGGGGAGTTTTCAGGCTGTGCTTGAAGGTGTCCAAGGACTCTGACGTTCTGACCTTGATGGGAAGATCATTCCACCAACAGGCAGACAGGACTGACAGCAGTCTTGAGCAGGATGAGCAGAAGCAGAGCGGAGGTGGAGCTAAGCGACCAAAAGTGGCAGTGTGTTCTAGTAGGTGTGTATGGTCTAACCAGTCTCTGGATGTATGCTAGAGCCGTCCCTTTGACTGCCTGATAAGCCAGCTCCAATGTCTTGAACTTGATGTGAGCCGCAATGGGCAGCCAGGGAAGGTTCGTCAGCAGGGGGGTGACATGGGACTGTCCAGGGAGGTTGTGGACCAGGCGAGCTGCAGCGCTCTGGATGAGCTGCAGGGGTCATTCACCTCATGACAGATGTACCACCAGGCCATCATAATGTACGTGGACAAATCGCTCCACCCACACATCAAACCATCTGAAACCCAGTCAAATCATTTTGAAGCTTGACGTGCATGTCACAACGCTCGTGTGAATTCCTTTCATCCCTTTCATGTCTTCTCCCGGACAAAAGTTTGCTTGTCCTTTAAACATATTGTCTCCTTTGATTGGTTTATGTCCCATCTCCATTCCCCAACAGTTGCTAACCAATTGTGTACACCCATTCCCTCATGTGTATGTTTGGGTATACAGTATACAGTATATTCCTAACTTTCAAAGTGCAAGTTGCTGAATTGTCATCATCTCCTGAAATTATTTCTTATCTTTAATATTAGTTACACGCAGAAGCTCTCTTCCCAGTTTTATTAATGGGAACAAGCTCCCAAGCCTTTCTCTCAGTCTCAGGATTTATGGAATTATATTTGTGCCACAATCCTGAGCGAGCAATTGGACATTTTGAGCGCAGAAAAATATATTTCGCAAGCACACAAATCTTGTTTAGAGAAAAAAGAAATTTTGTGAGCAAACAAAACCTTCTGATTGGGCGAACAAAACTATTCTGTGCTCAACAAATATTTTTGCATGTTTGCTATGATCAATATAAACGTGCAATATTAACCCCCCTCCCTCAGTTTCACTCTATACCCTCTCGAAAACTCATGTTCTGCACGCTGGCAGACCGCAGCATGCTCGCTCAAAGCATGTCTCTCCCTCTCTCTCAGTCTGACCTCTCTGTGTGCGCTCAGCTTCACCTGCGCGCTCGCTCGAGCTGTGCAGAGTGTTACAAATGTGCCACAATTCTGATTGGCTGCTTCGGTCTCCAATTAGATGCATTATGCCCAACCACCAAAGAAAAGGGGGAAAGGTAATGACGAAATTCGTCTGTGACTGGATAACAGTACTGCCCTTGTTTAGGACAGGTTAAGTTTAATGTTAAATCTCTAATATCTTGAGACATCCACTGTTGTGTGACTCTTGACTCATATACCTCTTAAGCAACACTGGCTGCTGCTAACTATAGCATTGCACAATGTCTTCTGAAAATCAAAACCAAAATGCCACACCGCAGCCACGAGCACCATGTTTTATGGACCTTTATGAAATTTTGTTGGTTAGTCTGTACACCTTCGGCTTGCGAACCAAGTTAGCTATCTAGTTAGGTTGCTAGCGTTAGGTCAGCCAACTAATGTCCGGAGAAAAGCAGAAGATTACTGACGTTAATGTTATTTCCATGATAGCTGGCAAACTCGACAGTCTTAAAAAATAGCTTTGGCACCATTCTCCGGCTGATTCATTTCAACATATAACGCCTGAAGAAGGCACTTCACAGATAAGTCTATCGACATAAAAGTTTGCCTTGACGTTCATTCACAAATGAACCAACCGAAATAATGACCTCTACCGCGGAGAGTGCTTCGAACTACGGGACCGTTGGTGCCAGCGTCAGCTCAGCTCACCAGTATCACCTGGCGCTAATATTCGTGAAAGCGTGCGTTCGGTGGCGCAACGCGGGGCTTTGATGCGCGTGTCCCCGCTGGCAGCTATGAAGGCCGGCATTGCACAACCGGGCGCCGGCTCCCTGGCTCCGGACTGATGGGCCTCTTCAGCCGCGCATCGTGTGTTATTACCGTGAACTGTTTCTGTATATTTCACGAACATTAGTGCCAGATGATACTGGTGAGCTGAGCCGACGCTGGCACCAGCGTTCCCGTGGTTCGAAGCACTCGCCGCGTTAGAGGTTATTTTTCCGGTCGGTTCATTTGAGAATAAACTTCCAGGTTTTTCCAAATGTATTCCACATAGGTTTAGATTATGCTTTCAGGTTATTTGTCTAAAGCAGTACCCCAAATATCACTAAACAACCACAACTGCTGTAATTTGACACCACATTATCTTTCGTTCTGTATATACATCCATGCTGCAGTATTAAGCCAGCACAGCAACACCAACACCGGGAACGGCAGCAGCACCCTGGTTTTGTTAGCTACACCAAAATGCATTATTACCCCTAATTAATATCGTTTATCACACCTGCACTTGCTCTGCTATTTCAAGTAAAACTGATTGCTAATAGTGTTTAAGCATTAGAATGAGATGTCAATCACTGCATAAAACACGTGTCTTTGCTTTCACAAAATTAATCAAGGATGATCGTGTACTTCACTTGTGGATGTGTAACATTAGATGATCAGACTTGATATGCAGGTTATAAGTGTAGCCTATTTCAGTTTATGGCGACAGACATATCGGCAAAGTTCCTTCTTCAGGGGTGTTGAAATAAATCAGCTGGGGTAAAGGTGCCAAAACTATTCTTTTTTTAAGATTGTCAAGTTCGCCAGCTATCATGGAAGTAACGTTTAATGTCTGTAAGCTTCTGCTTTTCTCCGGACATTAGTTGGCTGACCTGACGCTAGCAACCTAACTAGATAGCTAACTTGGTTCGCAAGCCGAAGGTGTACAGACTAACCAACAAAATTTCATAAAGGTCCATAAAACTTGGTGCTCGTGGCTGCGGTGTGGCATTTTGGTTTTGATGTTCAGAAGACATTGTGCAATGCTATAGTTAGCAGCAGCCAGTGTTGCTAAAGAGGGACACGAGTCACACAACAGTCGATGTCTCAAGATACATAGAGATATAACATTAACCTTAACCTGTCCTAAACAAGGGCAGTACTGTTATCCAGTCGCAGACGAATTTCGTCATTACCTTTCCCCCTTTTCTTTGGTGGTTGGGCATAATGCATCTAATTGGAGACCGAAGCAGCCAATCAGAATTGTGGCACATTTGTAACACTCTGCACAGCTCGAGCGAGCGCGCAGGTGAAGCTGAGCGCACACAGAGAGGTCAGACTGAGAGAGAGGGAGAGACATGCTTTGAGCGAGCATGCTGCGGTCTGCCAGCGTGCAGAACATGAGTTTTCGAGAGGGTATAGAGTGAAACTGAGGGAGGGGGGTTAATATTGCACGTTTATATTGATCATAGCAAACATGCAAAAATATTTTTTGAGCACAGTATTATTTTGTTCGCTCAATCGGAAGGTTTTGTTTGCTCACAAAATTTCTTTTTTCTCTAAACAAGATTTTTGTGCTTGCGAAATATATTTTTCCGCGCTCAAAATGTCCAATTGCTCGCTCAGGATTGTGGCACAAATATAATTCCATAAGGATTGGGACTGTTATCTTATAAATCAACCTTAGTCTGTTTCTCTGCCCAGTTTCTTAGGAACACCTCCTTAGCCTTCTGCAGTCATCCGGTTTGGGGCCACATTCCTGCTGAACTCCCTGGTTCTGCTATCTTACAGTTCTGCTCAGGCAAAGTGTGCACTCCATCTGGCAACTGTTCCACTGTTCCATTGGTCGGGCAGGGATATGCCCCCGATCCATACCTTGTAGCAGAGCACTGCGCGGGGCAGTCACACCCACAATACCCGCCGCCGCCGGCACCCACATCCGCAGTCACCCGTGGGCAGCCCGTAGACAACCATGCGGGCGCGGGTGCGGGTGTGGGTGTAGATGTCTAAAAACTGCGGGTGTGGGTGTGGATGCAATTAAATTATTTGCAGGTATTGCGAGCACAAAATATAATGTGTGGGTAACTGCGGGTGTAAGAGTAAAAAACATGCGGGTGCTGGCGCGGATGTGGGTGCAGATTTTGCCTGCCGGCGCGGGTGTGGGTGTACATCTGCGGGTACTGTGGGTGCAGGTGCGGGTGCATGAGCATGCACCCGCACAGTGCTCTGGAAGCCACAAAGGTTGGCTAATTGCAATAAGTTGTAGGGGAGAGTGTACTTCCTGCACATCTGGTCAGGCCAATGTTTTGGCTAATTGCAATGTAGATTTGAAACTGCTGTTTGGGCAAGTGACTGTTGTCAGACATATGTTTGTTGAGCATGAGGTGTGAGATGAATGGCTCCTGCCACTACTTGGAATGTTTATTGAACACGCATGATTTTGGGAAGATGTGCGGGTAGCAATTTTTTTGTGGAACCCACACCCGCAATACCTGAACCCGCACCCGCCTCACACCCGCACATTTTTTTCCATATTGGACCCATACCCACCCCGCACCCATGATACATCTGTTGCGGGCACCCGCAATTGCCCACACCTGCGCAGGCTGCCCACACCCACGCAGACCTCTGCCTTGTACTATCTGAACTGAGCTGTGTCATTTTGCTCTAGGCACCTTCCCTGTGTCAATACCGTGTTACTGTCAATAAACCCTACAACTGAATTGTACTCTGATTCCACATTTGGTTCCTGGTCTGAATCATAAAAGTGGGCATATTACACCTGAGGCCATGCCTCAACAAACTCCTGAAAACCAACTGAGGGTCCCTCGGGACACTCCCCCGAATCCTCTTCCTCCTTGTCATCTAAACAGATAGTTTGGCCTGGCCAAAGAAAAAAACTAACTAAAAACTTAGAGGAGACCACCTCAGCAAAGTATATTTCACCGGAAAGTAGTATTCTTGAAGCGTCTAAAACGCATGGTTTTATGAATGTGAATTTGGTCATGATCCAGTGCGAAGCATTTTAAAACCGGTGAGTCTGCAAATCAGCGTCAATATCAGGGGGCAGACATTATCAATCATATTTTAACATGAATAATAATATTATATGTCTTTATAATGAAATTATAAAGACATATTGATATTTTACGTTGACATTTTTGCGCAGAAGAAGATCCCTCATAATTTTGTGGTGCAATGCATAACAATGCTTTCAAAAGTAAATTAGACTGTCGTCGGTTTTGACCAGTTAGTCTGAGCAACTGTGGCTAATCAGGAGACGTAAACTGCAAGAGGTTTAGGTTATTAAGCATTTAAAGGTGAGGTTCCCGAAGATCAAATTCAAAATCAGAAGATTACCCAAGTAAAAATGTCTGCCCCCTAATATTGAAGCCAATTTGAAGACTCACTGGTTTGAAAATGCGTTGCACTTGTGTTATGGCCCCAATTTGTTATTACATTTACGACAGCAAGGGATGACAGACACAAACACATTTAATTAAACAAAGACTTTTAACTAATCTACTATCTACTCTACTGACCAAGATTGATATATACAAGAAAAAAAATATTTACAGTCCCTTTGGTTGGGTTGCTTGGTGATGTTCTGGGTGAGGAAAATGCTCCAACACAGGCAAAAATCCACAAAAAGCTTCACAGGTCTTGAAAAGAGTGACAGGTCTGGTCAAATGTATCCTTCTCCTTGCAATTTCTCCAACTACTTTACTCTATCAATTTTCCTCTTTATATATTCTTTTGCAGACCCCTCCCACCTTTTAGACTTTTTTTAATTCTCTGGGACTTTCCATCTCAGACATGCCCAGGACATGTCCAAACCTAGCTTCAGTCTGGGCTTAACAAAAGAAAAGGTCAGTACTGCCATCTAGTGGCTTGTATTCGCATTACACTTGATTATTATCAAATTAAAATATGCATTTTATACAATTCAAGAATTCTAATTTCTGCTGAGATATACTTTGCCAAAGTGTGGTCTCCTCCTTTAACTATACCATTATCTAATGACAACAAACTACAAATTCTGCAAGGAAAGCGGTCTCCCACCCTCCTCCAGGAGAGCTACCATTCTGAAGGTTTTCACTCTAACCCAAGCAGAGGACGCTTCATTTCCCAGTAAAAGATCAATGAAAAGCTAATTAGCCAAATCAGGGGTGCTGAATTACAGTTGGAATAGAGAATTACAGGATAGTAGCCCTCCAGGCACAGGGTTGGAATCACTGTACCAGGGCAGGAGCCAACATCTCCTAAGTACAACATTGCTGGTCATGAACTAATGGACACTGTTTGACCACCATTAATATATTGCAGCGAAAAAAGTACCTGTATCATAAAATGTTCCAACTGAATAGTTGCAGGCTTGCAGCACTTGAAAATTGAAGTATTAGACGATGGAAACCTAAGAATGCAGATTTATACTTAGTATTTAATGAGATAACTTTTCATATTATATATATTTGCAGAATGCTCATATTACTTTTGGAAAAAAGAAGTAAACCTCCTTAAGCTTAATTCATGGTTGCACCACCTTCAGTACAAATAACTGCAACCAAATGCTTCCAATTATTTTATATCAATCTCTCACATCGCTGCGGAGGAATTGTTTTGCAGAACTGCTTTACTTCATGCAAATTGGTAGTTTTCTGGAATGAAGTTTCTGCCAAAGCGCCTCCGTCCGGTTTGCAGTGCTTGCTCATTACTAAATGTCATTCAGATTCATTTTGCAGCATATATCCATATATTACACAATGGTAGTTATGGCACTATCAACAAGAATATCATACATATGCCGGTAAAGCATGCATGAATGAATTTAACTCAACTGATGAGAGACTGAGAGATGAGAGTGAGTGCCAAAGATAAAGAAAAATGACAGAGAGCAAAAAAGATCCAGAGAATTAGCGAGAGGGAAGAAAAAGAGTGAAGAAAAACAATCTACATTGTGTAAGTGTAAATCTGTCATCACCACAGAAGCTCAATAAATGTAAAAACCTCATAATGTTCCATATACAAGGACAGCTCATGTATGTGTGTGGGTAGGCATGTGTGTATTTGTATGCACGTGTGTGTGTGTGTACATGTGCGTGTACGTGTGTGTGTGTGTGTGTGTGTGTTTGTTTGTGTAAATATGCGTGTGAGTGTGAGTGTGTGTGTGTGTGTGTGTGTTCTCGTACTTGCAACAAAGTGACAACCAAAAAATGTTTTTTTCCTACAGAGTGGGGACATTTTGGCCGATCCTCACAACTACAAAGGCAAATTGTGACTTATTAGTTAAGGTTAGGGGTAAGGTTAGAATTAGGGCTAGGTTAATGTTAGGGTAAGGGTTTGGGATAGGCATACATTGCTTATTGTGAAGAGTAGGGATAGGCTGTAGAGACAAAGAAAAATGAATGGAAGTCAATGTAATGTCCTCACAAAGATACAAGTACAAGGATGTGTGTGTGTGTGTGTGTGTGCGGGCGCGGACACATTTGGAATTGAATGAAATAATAATGACACAATGCTACATAATGATATAATGATACTTCTCCCCAACTGGAAATCTCCCTGAAGCTGAAAGTCACAGCTATGCTAGAATGGAGGAGAAAAAAAAATTAATGAAAGTAGAGAGAGGAAAAAAGCAGAGGGTAGGGTGAAATCTGATTTCACAATAATTGAGGTGACAGCTGAAAAGCAGGCCACAGAGAGTGCAGCCAAAAGCCTCAAACAAAATGGCAGATAAGTAAGTGCAGGGTTTTACACAGTATGCCTTTAAGGGCAAGAAAATGAGGGCTTTGCTAATGTCCTTAACCCTCTCCAGGCTCATGTTGCAAATTTGCAACAATAAATCAGTTGATGACTGATTATAAAATATGAAGACCACATGGGAAATGGTTTGATAAAGTTAGCCTTCCAGATCAGTATTGCAAAAATACAATGTTAGTTCTACCAGCAGCCACTAGCGTATGAGAACTTTTCTCCATGAATGAAAGATTTTTCAAATCTCAAAATAATAAATTGGGCTGGAGAGGGTTAACCTGAGTTCACTCCTATGTCCTGAAAGGCCCATGGAACACATCAGTCAAATTCATTGCTCTCAGGGATACAGCTATTTGAACAGGACTGCATCATCACTTCTGCTGTGGCATCACAAGTGAAATGTGTCACTCTGAGTCAATCACTGACTTTTGTCAATTATCATGCTGGGGGACCTGACTCAACACAGACTGACTCAAAATGGTATCAGTGTGAGCAGACCAGTACACGACCCAAAACTCCTCCTGACTCAAACCTCTACAACATTGGACAGGCCATCATCAAACAAGACCCAGACACACCTGATTCAATCTGCCATCACATTGGGAAGATAAGTATCAAACAACACCCAGACCCATACTGACTAAAACTGGACAAATCAGTATTAAAACTGCCCTTGACCTCTTCTAATTCAAACAGTTGTAACATTGGGAGGTCAGTAAAGACTCAGACCCATATTGACTCAAACTACAATCTGGGTAGACTTGTACGAAGTATGACTCAGACTAATAGTGACCCCAACCGCTATCACACTGGACTGACCAGAACCAAACCCGACTAAGACTCCCACAGAGTCAAACCACTATCAGGTGGGGCAGACCACTACCAAACATGACTCAGACCCGTCCTAACTAATGGCAATTTTCCACTACGTGGTATCGGCTCTACTCTACTCTACTCCACTCTACCCGCCTTGGTACCGAGCACTTTTCTGGGGCGTCGTTTTCCATTAGAGGATAGTCCTATCTCAGTGTAGCTGGTCGTCATAGCGGCACAGCACAAAACTTCCGCTATGTCATCCTTAACACGATACACAATATAGCTGCAGTTATATCAACTTTACATTTATTCCGTCAATTTTTTTTTAAGATTTGTGAGTTCAAAGCAGGGGACGCGCTCTACTGCCACCACGCTATATCACTAAAGTTCAGCGAGTGTTGAATTGTATTTTCTGTTTGATATTGTCATGTCCGATTCAGTTGCACATTAAATTGTGTACCATCTAACAACACAAAGCACTGATACCTGTACAAGGCATGAAAAGCGAATGGACATTTCATGTAGCATAACGGTTTGCTCCCTTGCGAAAATTCCACTCACTGATAACTTTACCCTGTTTACAGTAGCTGGAGCTCATTTCGTTTGCTGGGCAAAAATGGATGAAAAGAGTGAATCCCCGTTCAAGAGAGACACTAATCGTTCCTACAAGTAGTAGGACTGCTGTCAAGGATGCACCAGCCAGCGACAACGAGCCAGGTTACTCATCTATGCCTCCCGCTAAACAGGATGCTAGCAGCAGCATGGGTGTTGCTAACAAAGGTACTAGCATTACCGCTGACAGTGATAAACTCGCAAAGCTAATGACCCCCTGAGTTGTATGCTTGTATGTGTGTGTGTGTGTGTGTGTGTGTACAAGTGCGTGTGTATAGGTGTGTTTGTGTGTGTATGTAAATATGTGAGTATATGAGTGAGTGCAAGTTTAGCCCCTGAAATCTATATTGCTTTGGGGTCCACTTGTATTGGTACTGCTACACTTACTCAGCCACACTGCCTTATATGTGCTGAAGCACTATCTCACGACTTGATGAACCCTTCACGCTAGTGCAGAAATTTAGAAACAAAACATTCTCATTTAAACCTCGCAATTTTTTTTTTTTTAGTGCGAATTAAGAGATCTTTCACTCAGTAAGTCTTGTATTTAAGCTGACCCCATTAATAGGCAGGGGCAAAAAGCATCCCCATGGGGTTACAGGACTTTCTCCCTGGATTTTTTGTCCTCAATCTTGTAACGAAACACTCAGAGGAACCAATCACAACTCAGGGATAATCCAAAAATCGTCAGCCTTTATTGCAAAAAGGGTCAGGACCAGGAGACACAAGAATTGCCAAGCCAAAAACAATGTCCGAAAAATGAAGGCGACTAGACAGGCAGAGGTCAAAACCGGTAAGGCAGATGTGCAACGGTACATAGACAGTAAGCCAAAACTCGTATTCGAAATCCAGAAAGGTAGGGCATCCAAAACAGAAATCGTGGTCATACAAAAACAGGTAAAAATCCAAAAAGACAAAACGACAGATTACATTCAAAGTCATGGCCGCTTATCACAGGCCTACCAAAGAAAACGTAGCCTCAGCACACAAAAACTTTGAAATGCCTACATTAATCGCGGAAATAGCAACAGAAAAATAATACCCCGCTACCGAAATTGCAAAAACCGCAACATAAACTGTTGACTCGTAGCATAAGACTATGAAACTGCAACATCTTCTTTCGCATCCGTCTTTGCCATTTACTGCGCTTGCGCGTACCGGCCCAGGCTGCTTTCAGAGATAGCGGAATCAGACGTGTCTCCTTCGGTTGGTAAGTAAAATTTCCAAATATGACGTAATTGTTAATGCAGATGTTTAACAATGAATTGTAAGACGTAGCTGTTACATCCACATTCTCGTAAATTCGCTTATTTTAGCATGTCACCCTGCCGAAAATGAACGATGCACTGTCGATTTCGCTAAAGTCTTAGAGTTGCCAACTTGACGACTTTCTCGCTTAATCTGGCGACTTTCCAAATCGGGATTGTTTGTCCACTCAAGACGTATGTATACGTCTTGAGAAAGTCGTCAAGTTGGCAACTCTAAGACTTTAGCGAAATCGACAGTGCATCGTTCATTTTCGGCAGGGTGACATGCTAAAATAAGCGAATTTACGAGAATGTGGATGTAACAGCTACGTCTTACAATTCATTGTTAAACATCTGCATTAACAATAACATCATATTTGGAAGTTTTACTTACCAACCGAAGGAGACACGCCTGATTCCGCTATCTCTGAAAGCAGCCTGGGCCGGTACGCGCAAGCGCAGAAAATGGCAAAGACGGATGCGATAGAAGATGTTGCAGTTTCATAGTCTTATGCTACGAGTCAACAGTTTATGTTGCAGTTTTTGCAGTTTCGGTAGCGGGGTATTATTTTCAGTTGCTATTTCCGCGATTAATGTGGGCATTTCATAGTTTTTGTGTGCTGAGGCTACGTTTTCTTTGGTAGGCCTGTTATCAGCTACTGCAAGTTAGTTTGCGTGCTCAGCTAATTAAAAATGCTCCTATTTAACTTGTATGCTGCAATTCTGATCGGTATGCTTGTGTTACTTCGGTTAGCATCAATGTGACAGTTTCATCATAATGTTGCCTGATTGTAGCCACTACAGTTGAAGCTAACCGGAGAGTTGCAGTTAGACCACACGTAGGTTTTGCAAAGGTTGGGGTGCGTTTTTGGGTGCTTGTGAAACGGTCGCGTTACTTATCCATGACCGAGGTCTGCCCGTTACTTCTCCAATACCTGGGCAAGCTTTCTGATACTACCGGTGAAAGCAATAGGGAAACGCACAGACTATAACCTGTCTGATATCGCAAACAATTTCTCTGCATTGCTGTCAATTGAATATTAAATTATTTCCTGTAAAAATGATCGTTTTGCTAGCTCCACATAAGCAATAGTTCACGCAAATGGAACTGAGGGTCTGTAAAACCTGTATTATGCTCATAACATAACTGGAGCTCTAACTAGCTCTCATGCACTATTCATAACGCGCCCACTCTCCGTGGGAAATGCTGATCATTCCGACACAATAAGTAACCATTACCATGGGCAATTTTCGAAAAGGCCGTTTAGCCTGGAGCTTTTGCCCCTTCGTCATATACCAGCGCAGAAGCTGTTTGTTTCGCTATTGGTCCACTTTTAGCTGCTCCTCACTGTCTATGTTTCCCTCTAAACTCAGACCCACCAGATTTCTATGGTCTCCGGTCTACATGTGGGTATGTCGACCCGTTCTACAGATGTGTCTAAATGGAGTGGATTCTAGCTTTCTCTGCATCCTAGCCATAGAGTAGAAACACTGCTGTACTCACCACTGTTGCCGTAGCAAACTGTAGCCGATAGCAAATTTGAGCTTGAGCTGCCAGATTTTCGCACTGCATCCTCCACTTTCGCCACTGCATTTATCAGAACAAGTTCATTTCATTTGATCGATACACACTGCGTTAGATTGCGGAATTTGCCGCCGCTTCTTTATCTGATAGCAGATGTGTCTCACGCTTCACTCTGAGGAGGCGGACCTGGAAAACTGCGTTCTGCAGCCTTGTCCCACAAAACTCCGCCCTCCGCAGAGCTGGCCAGTCAGAAGAAAGTGGGCACATAAGGAGTGAGAGCCATAGCGGAAGAGCCCCCCCCCACAATGAGGCGTTTGAGGCAGAGACTACAATGGACTACAAATAGGGTTTTTTGAGGATGGCAGTATAAGCTAAATAAGGACCCTGTTTTGGACTTTGAACAATCAGGAGTACTCTAGGGTAGTCCAAGATCAAAATATAACCTTGGAAATATAGCAAAATAGGTCCCGTTTAAGCACGTGCGAGAGATCTCACGGTAACGCTGGGAGAGGCAGAGAAAGCAACAGGGGCGGAGTTACAGAGCAGAGCCGGGCAGAGTTAGTTATATTAGTAAACAGTGATATCAACACACTTAATCAAAATACGTGATTGTTTGATAGCTAGTTACTGTACAGACAAAGGGATTAGTATACAGTAAAATTACCAATACTAACTAAGCAGACTAGCGGTTAATTAATGTAGTAATTTCAGAAAAGCAGGAAGGAAGGTAAAAACGAGACTTGAAGGAAGTGCATGAAATACCGGAAAATTTCCGAAATCACCCGAAGCGTGTCTGCACGCAGACAAAGGAGTGCACTGGCATGATAACACAGATCACATCAGACATTACAGGGGAGACAATGTGCAATGCAATAATGGAGTAGATGAATAAACATGAAAAATAATACAAAATCTGACAGATACAGATCATAACAGGTCTTTTCATCCCCAAATTTTTCGTCACTGGACTTTTCGCCCCATGGATTTTTCGTCCCCGGACTCTATGTCCCTGAAGACTTTTTGTCCCTGGACTCTTTCTCTGTTTAGAAATCTTTCAAAATATTTTTATTTTACAGCCCCAGAAATAGATGCAATCACCTATATTTTACCTGGAAGGATTGCAGTCCCAATTTTCACATTTCATTCAAACTATTCTCGCCTGATCCTCTTCATACAGAAGTGAACTGGACTACACCACAAAACTCAGGGTCTCTTTCTGTATCCGTCTCTCCATGAATACCTGATATTCCAGCAGACAGTAGAGCAAAGGCAGTGCTACCTCCTGGTGAGCTGTGGGGATGAAGCTGCTTGCAGTTTCATCAGGGAGTATTTGGGGTGGGATGAGGTTATTTAAAGATCTCAGAAGGATTAAGCTCAGAGGCTTGAGTGGAAAGTCCTCCACACACACACGCACACGCACACTCACACACACACACACACACACACACACACACACACACACACACAAAGAACTGAAGTTTTAATAATCTTGAAATTGCCTTAAATTAAGTGTGCAACTATGCAGTTATCAATGAAATCAAGCGAAGATTGTTTTCATTAATGTGCTAGCAAGTCAGCTTGTGCGATTGCACACGTCGAATTCCTGCTCTGGGTTATTAAGTATGAACTCTCATTAAATCTTCTGGCTCTGCAGGAAGTTGCTGATTTTATAATGTTCACCTTTGTACCCTTTTGAAATAGGCCAATAACTCACTCTGGCTAAGAGGATTTACAGATAGGAAAAATATCACATCCTCCTCCATAACACACGCAAGCCCACACACACACACACACACACACACACGTGCTACATTCCTTTCCATGACACTAACCGAGTTAGAATAATTGTGGTCAGTGCTAACTTGGTCAGTATTACTGTGATGAACAATTTTTGGTAGATATCATGCTGGAGAATAGCAATACAGGTTCTTCATATACCTTACAATGTCACATGATTTGTAAACTAACAAATGTGTGAAGCACAAATCTATAGTACATGAATACGGTGCAGCAAAAGTGGCCAACCGGCGATAACAGTTGAGAAGCACTCAGATAAGCCTTCTAGATACAATATGAATCACTTGAGCAGCCAGTGAATGCATGGACGCCAATGGGAGTAGATGTCTCCCCTGCTCCTACACAGGGAAATACCTTGCACTGCCCTGACAGGCTGACAGGCTGACTAATGGCAAGACTACCCAGGTCTAGCAGCCAAGGAATGAGGTTAATTTGGGGGAGGGTTGTTATGATCCAGACCAGGAACCAAACGCGGAGTCAGAGTACAATCTAATACCAGGGTTTACGGATAGTAATATGATGTTGACAGAGGGACAGAGCCCAGAACAGAATGACACAGTTCTGCTCAGATGGTACAGGCCTTGGTGTAGGGGGCGTATCTGTGCCCGGCCAGGGGTGATCTGGGATAGCTGCTTGATGGAGTGCTCACTTTGCCAAAGCAGAACTGATAGATGGCAGGAATGGGGAGTTTAGTAGGAACCTAGCAATGTAGACCCAATACTGATTACGGCAGAAGGCTTGAGAGGTGTTCCTAATAAACTGGGCTGAGGATCAAACTGAAGGATGATTAATAGGATTGTGGCCCCAATCCTGGAGACCACCACTTTAAAATACAATCCTTTATGGAGCAAATTTCCTCCAAAACTAAAGTGCTTTCTGCTCTTGAACCACTATGACTACAGGCATAATCATAGTTTTGTTTGAAAGGTGACACTCAGCATATTGCTCTCAAGTAGTCAAGTGAGAAAACTAACCAAATTAAGGGTGTGAAAGGACGCCCAAGAAGCAATACACCAGTCATGCATAGTGTACACTGTACAAGCCTCTGGAAGCATTGTCATAATCTGGGGTTGGTTCAGTAGGTCAGGTCAAGGGTCAGCACTGTTCTGTTCCAAAAAAATAAATTCAGCAGACTACCTGAATGTTCTGAATGACCAGTAACCCATCGATGGACTTATTAATCCCTGATGGCACAGGTATATTCCAGGATGTAAACTGGTTCATAAAGCATGAGGAATCATTTTCACAAATGGCCTCCTCAGTGTCTGGACCTTAAGTGACTGAAAGTCTTTGGGATGTGCTGGAGAAGGCTTATCGGAGTGGCTTGACTCGCCCATCGTCAATACAATATCTCAGCTATAGATTAATGCAAATCTGGTCAAAAATAAATATTGTACCATTGTATATAAGACTGTGGAAACAATACCTTAACGAATGTGTGCCCTGATCTGAGCTAAAGGTGGCCCACAAAATATTGCGGTGTGCAATGTATTTTTTTGCATGGGCGGTGTATCTAAAAGACACGCAAGCTGCTGGATGGGAGGAGATTCACATAAGAGTTGTGACAGAGGGTTTCCACACTGTCTGTCCTGCAACTTGTTTCCTTTGGATCGCAGTGCAAATACAGTATACCAGTAATGTTCATGTTAGTGTTACCAACAGCTGAAATTAGACTGCATTTATACTAAAATCAAATGCACTTTAATAGAAGTGAAGCTCGAGCAAATGTTCAGTCAGGAATACTCGTCTTTCTCATCCTTCAGCCAGTAGTTTGTTTCTCATTGAATCTGCTTTACTCTGCTCTCATGCATGCTCACTCATAAGGGGCAGTCAATAGAGGCATCAACTACCCTCTATCCAGTTTTACAATGACAAATCTGCATTGTTTGCCCATCATCTTGCTGCTTCCTTTTTAAAATGATTCTCTCTCTGACTTTAGTATGTTCATGTTGCACACAATTTTTTTTTTCTCTCACTCAAATACACTTATGTATGTTTTTCCTTGGAATCAGATTTTTGCATTTAAAAAAAAAAAAAGCACGGACACTTCAAACTCGAACAGCTTTATCTTACAATTCTGTACTTTATCTTTGCCAGCATTTAGCAGCAGAAGATATTTCCCTTTCTATACAGAAGTTGCTTTAGCTAAACGATAGGATTATCAGCTGGCAATTAAATTGATCTTCTTTCTTTAACAATATCATTACAGATAACACTTTATCTTTAGCGCACAGAGAGAGAAATCTAAACCACATTATTTTTTTTTTTTAATCTCTGCGGAGGATGATGATGATGATATGAACTTCTCGCAGGTCAGTACCGAGGCTAGTTGCCTAATTTTATCTCTATGATGCTTGTTTTAACAGCAAGTGTGATCAAGTGTAAGAGCAAATTCTGCTTAATTTCTCAAATTTAACCATCAAAAGTTTGTTCTATAAAGTAACTTGCACTTTGTCAACTTTATTTGCAACAACTTTATACTATTTTTAAGATAAATATTTAGCCAGAAATACAAATGCAGTGGACTATCCTGAGTTTCAAGCCTAATCATTATACTCTAATAAAATAATAATTTAAAAAATGGTTCAAATGGAATTGTGTATTTCCACAGGAAGTCTTAAGGGTACTTTGCCCCAGAGGTGTAAAATCCAGGGGTCAGAAAGTAAAAGTCCTGCCAAGTTTTTCTCCCTCCCACAGAATGAGCTGATCACTCATATTGGCTTTATCTCCTGTCCAAAGTAAATCCAGGTGGTTGGAATGTAGTTCTAGTGAGGATTTTTACTTTCTGAACCTGGACTTTACACCTCTGCTTTGCCAGAAAAAAAAGATTCACTTTTTCAAAAGGTTTAATCCGGATAAAATTGATCCAGATTTGCTAATCCTTTTTTTTTTTTTTTTTTTTTTGCAATCCATGATCACATAATCCATCTTACTTTTAAACCGGTTTTTCAAAGCATCATCGGATTGGATCAATCTGATCCGGATAGAAACTTTTCAGGATCACCAAATCTGGATAACCAATAGGACAGGAAATCACAATGCAGAACTATAGATATATAAAGAGCAAGTGGAATAGCCAATACAAGATTATTTTCATTTGAAATGAAAACACACACACAAAAAACACCCTCTTCCGGCAGTCTGCTCATCTGAGACCCACAACAAATAAATAAATAAAAACACTGTACATTGAGGATATAGGTGTATTGAATTCAATAAAAAGGCTTAATGTCAAATGCTCAACAATAATTTCTGAGTTCTTCATCTGATGTGGAGAGACCAGCTTTTCTGAGCTTAGCCTTTAGGAGGCGGACCTCAAGTCTGGCCTTAGTTTGCTGTAGTTTGGTGAGAGTCAGTTGTTCCTCTACCAGACGAATCTGTACTTCTGCCCTTTCAGTCTCTTTCTGCAGAAGTGCCTTGTAATCATCATCTTTGTTTGATGAAGGCGCTTCAAGCCTTTCCTCTGAGATCCTGTGGCAACTACTGCAGGCTCTACCAGTGAGGATCCAGCTTCTTCCTCAGTAATAGAGCTGAGGATGTGCTCTCTGGATCAGCCTCAGGAGGAACTGGCTGACTGTCCTCCTCAATCCCAGGCTCACCATCCCCTACGACACCTTGAAAACCATGCAGAGCTTGCGACTTCTCACCTCCAATGATGTCAAGGACCACATCTGTGTAATCTCCGCTCTTCAAGGGCTTGTTGCCTGTTTGTGGGTTTTTGGCTTCAGCATGGTCCTTTGTTGCTCTGGCCTTAAGATTCTTCCATCGAAATTTTATTTGGCCTGTGGTCCTTCTCTGACCAGACCCTATGGTATTCACATTTTCTGTGATTAAAATCCAAACATCATTTTTCTTTTTGTTGGTATCTCCACCCTTAGCAGAATTAAGACTTCCCTCTATTGTGTCATAATGGCACCTAACACCCTCTGGTAGTGCGTTGGTTTTGGCAGCAGTGAAATTACAGCTCCTTGAGTCCACGGTTCCATTGCTTTGCTATAGTGAACATTGTTCATCATTTATAGGCCTTGGGTCCGATTGCCTCAATTGAACATAAGCCAAAGCTAATCAGTTATAACGGGTGTATTTGAAAAGAGCAATTACACAGCCATTTAAATCAGCCTTTTTCAGAGGATTCACAGAGAGGGTCACAGAGAGATAGTGAAATGGCAGGTGTTTTCCACCACCACCACCACTTTACCAGGAGAGGATACTGTCAAAGGGTGTATGTTGAGCGTACCAAACCACTGGAGCAATACACTACTGAGGAGCTCTATGCCCGGTTTCGCTTTGGGAAGGCTGTTATCGAGTACCATGTGAACCTTCTCCGGCCAAAACTACAACACAGAACCCAAAGGAGGCACGGCCTGTCTGTGGAAGACCAGATCCTCATTGCTCTCTGATTTTATGCGTGTGGGACTTTCTACCAAGTTGTTAGTGACTGTATGGGAATGGCGAAATCATCTGTGTGTGATGTGGAAAAAGATGTGTCAATTGCACTGTCCAGCCTGGTCAGTGAATTTGTATCTTTTCCAACGGACAACCAGATTGCCCAGGCCAAGCGCAGCTTTTTTTCTTTTGGGGAATATGCCCAATACTATTGGATCAATCGACTGCACACGTGCATATACAAGCATCTCGTGAGAATGAATCAGAGTTTGTCAACGGAAAGGGGAGACAGAGCATCAATGTCCAAATTGTGTGTGATGCGGACCTCATCATCACCAACTGCGTTGTCAAGTGGCCTGGATCTGTCCATGATGCACGCATCCTGAGGCAGAGCGCTCTATATTGAGACCTCCAAACTAACCGACCAGATGGCATAATATTTGGAGACAGTGCCTACCCACTCCTACCATGGCTGATGACCCCTTTTCTGACAGGAAATACACCGGTGCAGGCACGCTTTCACACCACTCATTGCAGAGCAAGATGTGCAATTGAGCGTTTAAATTGAGTTCTTAAGAGGCACTTTGCATGCCTTAACTACCTGAGAGCAGAACCACAGAGAGCATGCAACATAACCCTTGCCCGTATTGTCCTGCACAATATCGCTACCAAGTGCAGTGTCCCTCTCTGTGTTGATGATGACAATGATGCACCTGGGACTGAACCCCAGAGGGAGACATGGGGTGGAACCCCAGAGGAGAAGAGAACAGTCAAGCACAGATTTATTGGATGAAGCAGGGCTGCCAATCTCCAGCCAGTGGCTTCCAGGATGACAGCCAGGTGCAGTGTTCACTTTGCCAGAGCAAAACTGTACCACTGAAGGATGGAGTAGCTTGATGGGATCTTAGTTCCAATCCATATGACATATAACGATTGGGAGCTTGTTGCTTGCAAACTGGATGGAGGAGAAGACTTGGAAGGGTTAACAAGAATGCGATGTCAATCCTAGACTCTGAATTAGGCATGGGAACTTGTTCTTATTAAACTGGACAGAGGAACTGACTTGAGCTGGGTTAACTTGGACGCGGTTCCAATCCTGGACGTTGAGTAGGCTGAGAAGCTTGTTTTTTGTTAGCAGAGAGGAAAACTTAAGCCTTTTGCTGTATTTAATGGTTACATTACACTTAATAAAGACAAAGAGTTTAACATGGAATACTGACTGATTATTGATAATTGATATTTATTGATAATTCAATAATAATTGAATTATTGATAATTCAGGAGTAGAAATAGCTAATTACAATCCGGCAGCTTGCAACTCAGTGCAGGGGGTGTAAATACATGTCACAGAGCCATCGCCAAATAATGATGAAAGGAGACAGAGCCATGGAGGGGAATACACATGAGATGTAAACCAATCATAGGAGCCATACTTGCTACAAACACCCAAAATGCTAAATAGAGGACAAACGGAAGGCATTCACAAGAAGATTGTGACTGACAGTTCCTGAAGATTGAGAAAAGTACAGTGAAGAGCTCTGAACAGTTAAAAAACTAAATCAAATTCATATTTGGTGAGACCCTTTGCCTTAAAATTAGGAACGCTGCCCTGCAGTTTTGTAGTTTTATGAAACTATTCAATGGCCGGCGGGTTATTCCTGGCATATTTTTTGAAAGAATACTTTTTTCTGTCTCACATGTGCTTTTTATCAACAGCAAAACTGATTTGAAAAACAAAAAAATAAAACACCTAAAATCAAAATTAAATAAAAAAATAATAAATAATCGAGGGTGCCTAAAACTTTTGCGCAGTACTGTGGATTCGACGAATGCTGCGCATCGAGATCTACAGGACAAGTAAATATAAAACTGTATTCAGAGCTTATAGTCAAACAAATCTGTGCCCTAAATGGAGCCACATTTTCAATCCTGCGAGAGCAGGCAGTCAGCAGCTGCCCAAGTCTCATCATAGAGAGAAGAACGGGACTGATGCGAGCTGTAAAGTGTTGTCGAGATGAATCGATCCGTGTATTTTCCGCACCGCACATCAGCTGATGCAGGCAGAGCCACAGAGCGGAAAACTCGATGGATAAGAGCTGGAGGGCCATGTGAGCGAATCATCACACACGGTGAAAGCCAAAACTCATCTCGGCTAGTTTGCTCTTTGCAGCTGCTTGTTTCAGAAGGAAAGAGTGATCTCTCTCGTCCTACCCTGCTCTGTCTGTAAATTCAGTTCAGTTTGCTATACCGACTGGAAATGCAGATTTCAAATATACCCAGTCAAACAAGGAGACATTGCAGTAGGAACAAAGCATGTACCCCCACAACTTGAGATTAAATTAAATAGAATATAAACAGAATCATTAGTCATATCATTATGAACAGTATTATTGTTAGCGATGGAATTATTGAATTGCTGTTACTACGATTTCTCACTCATTCTTTCCCTCAATGCTGGTATCATTAACAGTGGTTTCATTTTAATTTCAGCAGATTTGGTTCTCATCCCCCTCCCCCAGTACTGTAACATGTACTTGTCTGAGAAAAACTGCATTTTTTAATGCCAAAAATTTACTTTTTGTTGCAAATCCCTCCTCCTAACTCATCTTCATCCCCTAAGGTCATAAAACATTTAAAAACAGCTCATCTTGATTGTGAATGGATGTTACACATCACAGCACTTTTAATCAAATATAGTACTGAAGGCATAATAACAGTCATCTTATAGCAGTTCCCACATTCAAACACACTGACTGCAAGGACCTAATAAATCAGTTGCCAGCCCTGTAAAAAGGCACGAAGAAAAAAAAATCTAAAGCCACTAAAAAAAAAAAAAAAACCAAAGTGATTTAACACCAATATAATGAACTCCACCAGCCTAATCCCTAAGCAACAGCGAGTTCTATTTGTACGAAGAACAATCCCTTGTCATTTCGATTAAAAGGTTTTGGACACTTAATTGCGTAAAAGACTGCTCACTCACCTAGTAGCCAGCAGTCTGGGGGGCATTTACAAAAGAGCGTTTATCCCCCCGCCCCCTCCCCTGCCCCTCCATCCAACCCGCGCTGTGATTGAAGCGCCGGCCGCTCGGACGAAACAGCGGGAGCCGAAGATCTGAAGTAGCAGCGAGGAGCAATATTCCCAGGAAGACGAATTGCTATTTAAAAGGGGAAAAAAAACAGATTTCAGTAGCATGTGGTTCTCGCAGCGGTGTTTAGTCAAACAGTGGGCTCTTCAGCTCACAAGTCGATGTCTATGGGTTTGCCCAGCCCCCCTCCTCTCTCTAGCCACCCCCCCCCCCCTTCCATTACTCAGCCCCTCACCCCTTTAATCCCTCCTCTACGCCAACCCCCCCCCGCCCCAAACACACACACACACACACACAGACACACCCACACCCACATGCACGCACACGCGAACACGCCAACACACCGGAAAGCTTCTGAGCCATAAGACACCTGACGAACAAGCCCCTACTTACTCATTCGGACAGCAGTTGTTCACAACGATGTGATGGCACTTTCGGAGGGCATGAGGGCCAGGTCTCCCTGCAGAAGACCATACCAGGCTCTGCGCTCCCACAGCGGACACACTACCGATAGCAGAAGGATTGTGCCAGATGGAGCTCAGCAGAAGTGTCCGGAGTGTGTGTGCGTTTAACATCCCTCTGGCAGAGAGAAAGAAAATGAGACAAAATAAAGCCGTTAAAATTTTTTTAAAGGTTTGGTTTTGTCTAAAATCTGCAGCTGAGGCTTTTGTCGCTCTCTCAGGCCAGTGGATTCTGACTGGACTGATATATGAACTGAACCATTCCTTCCTAACCTGCCTGCCACCCCCTGAAGGGAACATGAACTGCAAGGCTCCCAACAGGTCAAAGAAACGAGGTGTTTTGCCCTGAATGCTGTCCTGGTTCTCGGCTCGGCATGGAAGCCAGATGGCTGTGTGTTATATAAAGACTCATGGACAGTATGGGGGCAGATCTGAGTCTTAATCCCACTGAAATGGTAACAGCCCTCATTCTCACTGATTTAAACTGAAAGCTGTGATTTGCGAAATTTATTTGTCCTGTATCACTTTGAAAATAACAGAACAGTATATTATTTAATGTTTCACGACATGATTAATTTATTTTTCTAAACGCTTATTTCAATTTTGATTCTTGCGCCATTTTGAAAAAAAAATTGAGACACTGTAGTATTTACCTCACTGTAATGTCACCATTCAGGGGCGGATCCAGGAATTGCTGAAAGGGGGGGTGCAGTAAGGAGGGGTCTGGGGACCCTCCCACAGAAAAAATTGAAAAATTAATGTGCTGAAAGCACGTTTTCCTGGTATCTGGGGAGAAAAATCTGGCCTATCTGTTCAATGATTTTCCTCCCCAAAGTTCCAAAAATTAAGCTAATCTTTCGAAATCGTCAAAACCCTACAGTGTTGGTATTCATTGGAATGTGCTTGATGAGAGCTTTCCAGTGAATACTAATGTGCGATGGTTCAAGCGATTTTCAAAGGTTTTGATGTTTCAGAAATGTTGACAAAATCATCACTAGCAGTGAAAGGGTTTGACCATTTTTCCCACACAACATTGATATTATTAGTTTTTGAGTTTATATAACACCAAGTAGCCTGCAACAAAATAATTGTAGTGTATATCAAACATGCAATTCCAGTGGCAATATGCATCTGTGATTTTAACAGTTGTCAACAGAGCACCAAATCCCCCCTCCCCTAAACCAGGTTAAGTAAAAGATACCACTCTCAACAGCTTATAAAAAGTTATTACAATGCTGTGACTGCCTTTTTTCAAAATTGTTCTAAAAGATAAGGCTTTAATACTTCGAAAACACTCCCAAGTGTTGTGAGAGTAGGAAGTGTTGTCATACACATAATCCGAGTCACCATCAAGTTGAATTTCTGCATGTGAGTGAATTTACTAATCTGGAGGCAGTGGTTGGGTGGGTAATGTCCAAAAAAACTATATTATTTATATTAAAGATCCTATTTTTCCAAAAGATGTCCTGCACCTGTAGTCGTTAAAATGCGTTTTACTGCAATAGGGGACAAGCAAGGCCATTGGTTGAATAAATTTCCCACCAAGCCTACCATCTAAAATGTTAGGACGAAAACAACAAAATTAAATAAATTGTGCATACCTTAAGTCCATGTATCGTTTTTTTATTTCCAAGAATAGAGTTTCTTGGTCATTCCAAACGCATAACGTAAATATATACAATTGGATCCAAATAAATTTTCCATGATGCAAGAAAACCGGGATAGTGAAGCTGAACCATTAAAAGTGGTATATAACCCGTGGGGTGTCATGCACCTCTGTTATATGAAATTGTCAGTGATGATGACTGCTAGACAGTTATACTATTTTTTTCTAATTTGGGCTTAGTGAAAGATTAATGCGCGCTTGGAATTTTCGCTTTTTCCTGTGAAAAAAAGGGGGGGGGGGGGCGCGAACCCCTGTGTGCCCCACCTTGGATCCGCCTCTGCCATTCCTTTTCACAACACTTAATAAATGTTTAGGCACTGAAAACACCAATGATTAAGTGTCCAATTTCAACGATCTAAGCGCTTAGTCTGAAACATGTGGCGCAAGTGCATTTAAGGCGGGTCCAAATCCAAATTTTTGCTAGTTAAACGGTGGGTTATCTGGGCGCATAGTAAGGCGCTCACTGCAACGGGGTTGAATTTAATCTCTAATTAATCATAGGGGTGTTTTTGGTGAAACGTGGAATAAACCAATCAGAGTGTGATCTCCCATTCCCTTTAAAAGCGGGGGGGGGCTTGTACCTCGGCGAATAGCTATTATAAGGCCGGATTTTCTTAATAACAGGGAAAAAAAACTTCATGGCAGCAGAATGAGGGCTGCTTGTCATGGTGTTTGCCTGCAGGCCCTTCCCCCTGCTGCATTCTTTGCCTCCACCTTAACGAGCCACACCTATTGCTCGTTAAGGTGGAGGTGAAGCTTTTGTGGCCCACTCAAAATGTGTCCGCATTTTTCTAGTTTTTATTGATGGTTTATGTGTTGCCTACTAAGACATTAAGCTATTTGCTAGAGCAGTGCATCTAAATATTAACAGGCAGAGCCAAAGCGGTTTATTCCACATTTTATGCCAGACGGAACCCAAATTCACAAGGAAGGAGAAGAGCGGAACTAAAGAGCCGAGGTGGTGTTACGCCCATGTTCCTTACTGCGAGGGTTTCCTCCCCTCTTCAGAAGAAATTTGGGAAGAGAAATGCATGGTTCGCGTCTTCATTCCTCTGAACGTTTTATCTGTGATTTTCAGGTTAGTACACGGTGAAAAACCACTAAATATACTTCCTCGAAGCAAACTAAGTTTAAAGTACGTGCAAGGAGTTTTATTTACGAACTTTAGTGACTTACAGTAGGTTTTAAGAGCGCAAAATGGTGTAGCCGTTTAGCCTGCTTGTTGCTAGCCAGCATAGCTAACCTTGTTCACGCCGCGCTGAACTAACTACTCGTCCGCAGCCAGGTAAAAAGATCGTTAGCCAATTTATTTGTCAGCTACTAATTGTTTGGTACGTGTAGCGAGTTTCCTGTGCTGTAAAAACTCGCTTACGCTGGTTGTTAAAAGCAAGGCTAGAATCGCGCAATACTCAAGCGAACGGGGACATGTACAAATTTGGGTTTCGGTTTAAAGCCGATAACATGAAACCAGAGCACTAGCTTCCACGCAATTTGGTTCAAGTCGCGTTGAGTACGTTCGCACTGACGCATTCGCTGAGTTTCTACCAGCGAACTGAATAATAGGACCGGAGTTAATGAACTATTTGTAAGTTCAGTTCCAGGCAGCTAAAGCCACTGATCGGCATTGCCTTTATTCGTGTCTTTTGTTAGCTTATTGAAAACTCGCCCAGCCGGATAGCAGGCTAAAATAACATTGCCTTGTAGGAGTTAGGATTTGTATCAAACTACCGTGAATAGGCCGACCATGCTTAATCTGCATACAGCGTTCGCATTGTCATTAGAGTAGGACAGGTTGTTCACGCGGACACGTGCGTAGAGAGGTATTATATTTATTTCGGGTCCCAAACACTTGACATAACGTTCACGTATCTACATGCCTGTGTTATGAAGTAGGATTTTTATGCAAGTAGGAGCAGGTTTGTTGCAGAAAAGCACTTTGTTAAGACTGTTAATACTGAACTTTGATCTTAAACCCAAACTGTCGTTCCAAGTAATGAGCATGCCCTTAGTGACAATGGTAATATATTGTAGGTTGGATAACCCTATGTGGTAATGAGTGTTCTGAAAGGGGAGTATGTTATTACCCACTGCACTGTGAATTTATAACTGACTCAGAGTTACTCTTGATTGCCTGATTTGCATTTTGAGGAAAGTAGCTATTAACAGTATTAAGACTGAGATGTACTTTGTTAAACATTTAACATTCATTGAAGAGAGTGGATGACTGAGTGTTACCAGGATAGAGAATGAGCCTTAAAATAAGAATACAGTCATGTTCAAAGGGAAAGTTTACGTGCTCAATACTCGTGATATTTTGTAATAAAAGAAGAAATTTGGGAAGAGAAATGCATGGTTCGCGTCTTCATTCCTCTGAACGTTTTATCTGTGATTTTCAGGGGCCTGAGCACACCGAACCGCAATCTTTTTTGTTACGGTGGCGCTCACCGATGTGAAACCCGTAACAAACTGTGGGGGCTCGTCCGGGATCCCTCCTAATCACCGGGGAGCGGATCCAGAGATAATTGAACCACAAGACGAGGTGACCAGAGGTCGTGACAGCTGGGGAGTTGGTGGTGGTTGTCCATGAGGGGGAACAGAGAGAGGGATCTCCACTTCAAAGGGAAGCCACACTGCTGAACTAAGAGTCAACGCACGCCGGTCACAAGGGAGCTACGTGGGTATCTCCGCTATAGACACATACCATAGATTGGACTGCACTGTCATCGCTACTACGCACACAATGTCTACAGCGCGCAAGGAACTGGTTTGGAGTATCAAGAAGAGTTTGTTCAGACTCTCTAGTGTTGACGTCCACCGAGTTGCAACAAGTGTTGCAACTGACAATCATGATGCAGCCAGATTTAGCTCGAACGATGAGGAAAGCTGCATGGACTATGTCATTTCCTACCTACAGTCTGATAGCTTGCTAGAACTTGAGGACGAAGGTATGAGTCGATTGTTGATATTGAATGATTTAATATGTAGAGTTGGTGAATCCTGTATTCCTGTTGAGATACCAGCCGATGTGTCGGGTAATGTGGATATACATGTCACGCCCCACTCTAGTCCAACTGAACCTACACCAGATCATGCACTACAAGCTCCCTGCCATTCTAATGGCACAGACATGCAAACTCATTTCCAATCCAACACACCACCTGACACAAATACTCAAACAGTTGACGGGTTGCGAAGGGCGTACGAAGACTTAGGCGAGAGACTTAGGCAGTGTGAGGCTATAGCTACCCCGTCAGCTACTACACCCAATCACCAAGTGCAGTCTATGTTTAGCCTCAAGCCACAGGCGACTATAGAGAGAATGGTTCCCCTTAAAGACCTCCCCTATCTTCAGCGTCGTGAGTTTAAGATCTATGGGGGCCAAATTGGGGACCAGGGTTCTGATATCAGTTATAACAGCCTCAGCAAACAGATTGACGAGGGGATTAGAGAGGGCTTCACAGAGCCAGAGGTGGTTCGAGGTGTGTTGAGAATTGTTAAATCGGGTACTTTCAAGGAAATGCTTATTAACAAAGAGGAAATTGCCATTACGGAGCTCAAGGCCTTCCTTCGATCTCACCTTGGGGAGAAGGCAACCACTGAGATGTTTCAGGAGCTCATGTGTGCTAGACAAACAGAACATGAGTCACCCCAGCAGTTCCTATACCGCATGATTGGCCTTAAACAGAAACTGAACTTCCAGTCAAGGCAGACTAATGCAGACGTTTCGTACGACCCTAAGACCATTCAAGAGGTGTTTCTCCATACCATATACCAAGGTCTTAGTGCGAGACATGCCGATCTTCGGCAAAGATTACGACCCCTCATTTCCAACTGCCAAATTACAGACGAAGAAATCCTTAGTCAGGTAACGAGAATAATTAGTGATGAGAATGAGCACCAGCGCAGATTTGGCCAACTTCCCCGCCAAAAGACAACCCATGCGCATAATGCAAAGGTAGAGGCAGAGGATAGGCAGGGTAAAGATGAACCAAATAGCACAGCTGTAAACGCCACAAATCTTCAAACTGTACAGCAGCTAAGTGCCCAGGTGGAGACCCTAACACGCATGGTTTCCACTTTGATTGAACAGCAGGCAACAAATGTCCAGACAGCCCACCCTCTGCCAACAGCACCCCAAACACCGCCACAGCCCATACCTCCCCTTCCCTCTTGGCCACCCCCAAGCAAGTACCCCCAACCTGCAACTCAAGTAAGAGCAAGGACAGCTTGTTGTCAGAAATGCACAGAGCAGAACCTACAAGTGTGTAGTCACTGTTTTGCATGTGGAGAGGCAGGACACCGAGCAGTCGGGTGTTTGAAGCGGTCTAAGTTTCAGGGAAACGGGATGCGGTCTCTGGCAGGGGACAGCCAGAGACCGGTGCACAGCCTCAGTCCCAGCCAGTAAGCCCCACACACAAAAGGCCATCAAGGCAGCCTAAGCATAGCACCCAACAGTCACAAACACTTCCCTGCCAGGGCACCATTACCTGTGAAGCGCCCCTTGTCGGGAGAAAAAGTCTGCTTAAATGTCTAATCGGTGGCTGTCCGGTCACTGCCTTATTTGATTCTGGCTCTCAAGTGAGTATGATTGACCAAAGATGGGCCAATGTTTACGCCGCCAGTCACACTGTTAGGCCCCTTCAAGAGCTTCTGGATGGCGACTTAGATCTTTCTGCTGTGACTGGCCATGTGATACCTTATGACGGGTGGGTTGAGCTTGCTGTCAATCTCACTGGGGAGGACGATCCCGATCTCACTTTACAAGTTCCCTTTCTAGTCAGCCAAGTGCCTTTAGCTCAGCCCTTACTGGGATCCAATGTACTTGTAGAGGTAATCAATAGACAAGAATCTACTGGTGATGCTATTGCTACAGTTGTCAGTCTTCTGCGGAGAGCATTCGGGCTAGGAGAGGAGCAGATGACAGCCATTGTCAATTCCATCCAGGTCACCCAGAGGACGTACTGTGACTGCGCCACGGTGAGGGTGGGGAAGGACAATGTTGTCATTCCAGCTGGAAGAGCGGTTCATGTGTGGTGCAGGGTCCCGCCGAACTTTGACACTTCTGACCATCTTGTGCTGTATGATCCCACTGAGGAGAATAATGCTTTGGGACAGCTGAGTGTAGGGGAAGGCCTTTTGGAGATCAGCAAGACCCGACGTCCTTACATTAAGGTACCCATTTCTAATCACTCCAACTATGATGTTACCCTGCCGAAGAGGATTCCCCTAGGCACCATTCAGCATGTCCACAAGGTTCTTGAAACGGGGGCTCCAGAGCCGAAATTAACAGATTCCGAATCTATGAAAGTAACGGTAGCGGAGGTTAACAACATTGCGTCCCCCAGCACCCCGCCCGCCGAGCCTTGGCTGCCGCCCGTGGACATTAGTCACCTGAGCATCGAACAACAACGGGTGGTAAAAGGAGTGCTCTACGAGGAGTCTGGGGCATTCTCTCGTGACGGGGGCGACATCGGATGCATTCCCTCTTTACAGATGCAGATCAGGCTCAAGGATGAGACGCCAGTGCAAAAGGCCTACGCTTCAATCCCAAAACCACTCTACAGGGAGGTTAAGGAGCATATCCAAGAGCTGCTAGTCAAAGGCTGGATCGTGAAGTCCCAGTCACCCTATGCCGCCCCAGTGATATGTGTCAGGAAGAAGGATGGGTCTCTGCGCCTGTGTGTCGACTACCGCCTTCTAAATAGCAAAACGGTCCCAGATCGTCACCCTCTTCCCCGCATCCAGGATCTCACAGACTCACTGGGAGGGTACAGTTGGTTTTCTATCCTAGACCAGGGCAAGGCCTATCATCAAGGCTTCATAGCCGAGGGGTCGAGGCATCTGACAGCCTTCACAACTCCCTGGGGGTTGTATGAATGGGTTAGGATACCCTTTGGATTATCAAACGCTCCGGCTGCATTTCAAAGGAGCATGGAGGAGATGCTCGACACACTAAGGGATGAGTGCTGCATCCCCTACCTTGACGATGTGCTATGTTTCTCCAAGTCCTTTGATGAACACGTGCTAGTGTTACGCAAGGTCCTCAAAGCCCTACAGCACCATGGCGTAAAGCTGAAACCAGAGAAGTGCGAGCTTTTCCGCAGGGAGGTCCGGTATGTTGGACGTCTGGTGTCAGCGGAAGGTGTGAGAATGGACCCCAAGGACCTGGAATCTGTGCGGGCCCTAAAATGCCGGAAGCCACAGACCGTTGGGGATCTCAGACAATTGCTTGGATTCCTGAGCTACTACCGCACATATGTGCAAGATTTTTCGCGCATAGCTAAGCCTCTGTATGACCTGCTGCAGGCAAAGCCTGACGTGCAACAACCAAGACAGTCCCGGGGGAAGGCCAAATCCTTCCAACTGCCCTCCCGCACACCGATAGAGTGGAATGGGGAGCACCAGCAAGTGCTCGAACGCCTCATCTGTATGCTCACCCGGCCCCCAGTGCTGGCATACCCAGATTTCAACCTCCCTTTTACACTCCATACAGATGCTTCCCAAGTAGGTCTTGGTGCAGTTCTTTACCAAAACCAAGAAGGGAAGATGAGAGTAATAGGTTATGGATCACGCACCTTAACACCTGCAGAAAAGAACTACCACATGCACAGTGGGAAGCTTGAGTTCTTGGCGTTAAAATGGGCAGTATGCGATAAGTTCAAAGATTACCTATTCTACGCCCCTCATTTTACAGTGCTAACTGACAATAACCCACTGACTTATATCCTAAGTTCTGCCAAGCTCAACGCAGTGGGCCACCGTTGGGTGGGACTGCTTGCTGATTTCCGTTTCGACATTCGGTATCGACCGGGCAAAAGTAACATTGATGCGGATACCTTATCTCGCTGTCCACTTGACATTGAAGCCTTCAAGGACGAGTGCTCTGAGGGACTGTCGGATGAAGCAGTAGGTGCCATATGGGAAGGAAGCCGACGGACTCAGCAAGGGGATGTTGCTTGGGTGGCAGCGCTTAACTTAACTACCCAAAACCAGTCTGGTGCAGAACCATTGCAAGCGATCAGTCATGACGAATTGTCAAGGGAACAAAGGAGCGACCCAGCGATAGGGAAGGTTATAGAGCTGAAGGAAAACACCATGCAACCAACCGATGATGACAAAGGGAAAGGCGATCCACGAACCAGGAGGCTCTTGGGAGAGTGGAAGAGACTGCACATGGAAAATGGGCTACTTTACCGGAAAACCACAGGGAAGAGACAACTAGTCCTCCCTGCCACCTACAAGCAGATGGCTCTCACCCATCTACATAACAACATGGGACACGTTGGTGTTGAAAAGGTCTTAAGTTTAGCGAGGGAGAGATTCTATTGGCCGTTCATGAAGGGAGAGATAGAGGAGTATATAGCCCGTAAGTGCTCATGTGTCAAGCAGAAGAAGCCGGCCTGCCATGAGAGAGCGCCTATGGGCAGTGTTACATCCACCTCGCCCCTCGAACTTGTGTGTATTGATTTCCTCCACTTAGAAGCCTGTCGGGGTGGCTGTGAGTACATCTTGGTGGTGGTCGATCATTTTACCAGGTTTGCGCAGGCCTACCCTACCCGAAACAAAGCTGGCAAGACTGCTGCTGACCGGCTTTTCAATGATTTTATTCCGCGGTTCGGGTATCCAGCCAAACTCCACCATGACCAGGGTCGGGAGTTTGAGAATGAGTTGTTCAGGAGACTCCGACAGTTAGCTGGTGTAGGCCACTCTAGAACCTCCCCATATCACCCTCAGGGAAATCCAGCTGAGAGGCTGAATCGTACCTTATTGCAAATGCTCCGGACTCTTGGAGACAAAGAAAAGGAGAATTGGAAAGACCACCTACCCCACATCATCCACGCCTATAATTGTACAAAGCACGAGTCAACGGGCTTCTCACCCCATTACCTATTGTTTGGCCGTCATCCACGTCTCCCTGTCGACATGCTCTTTGGTCTGGAGGTGGATGAGGAAGCTGACTCACCGAAAGGATATGCAGAGAAGTGGGCTAGGAGGATGATCGAGGCATATCGAATCGCCAATGCGAATAGCCGCCAATCAAGCGCCAAAGGGAAAGAGTACTATGATCGGAGGTGCAAGGGTGTGATCCTTCAACCTGGGGACAGAGTCTTAGTCCGGAACCTTAGTGAAAGAGGGGGGCCCGGTAAGCTCAGACCTTATTGGGAGAAAACGATCTACATTGTGAGAGAGCAAGTTGGGGACAACCCTGTCTACAAAGTAAGCCCAGAATCAGGAGGCCGCCCTTTTCGCACCCTGCACCGGAATCTGTTGCTGCAGGTGAATGACCTACCTGTTGAGCCATCCCAGGGCCCCGCTGCGAACAGCCTGAAGCCGCTCAAAAGGACTGGAAAGCCCTCAGGACCCTCGCGAAGCACCAGGCCTCCATGGGACCCTGATCCCGATGACTCAGAAGAGGATGATGATGCGCCTTACTATTGGCTACGGATACCAGCGCAGGGTCCACATGCTGAGGGTGACACTCCGAATCAGCAAGTTACCTGCGAGTTACATGAGAAACCAGGACTGAGTGAAGTTGGCCCCGAAGAGACGATCCATACACAGACGGATCTGGAGGAAGAAAATCCCTTAGGAAAAGGGCTTCAAACGAGCATGGGGAGTGAATTAGACAAGACACCGCCTGACATTAATCAGGAAGTGTCTCAGGTGGTTGACCAAGTTGAGAGTGCCTTAGAAGCCTATTCCGACCACCAAATCCCCTTGAGGCAGTCCACTCGAGAAAGACGGCCCCGTGTTGTCTTCACGTACCCATCCCTTGGCCAACCAGCTTACCAGCCACACCCTATGGTGAGCGTAGTTGAGGTTCACCCAATGCAGCAGACTCACCAGTTCTACCTAGGTCCCCATCCCAAGGCCTTCCAAGCCCATGCCATCACTCCATATCCATACCCCTCCCCACCTAACACATACCCAATTCATATTTTTTGAGTCACTGTAAGGAAATCACATGCATGTTTTTCCTTTCTATTTTGAAGATCATAAATGCAGATGCATATTTCATGAAAATCGGTGTTTTGGGTTTTATGATGTGTTATTCAGAATGAAATTGTTATGGAAGTTTGAATGTCAGGGTTTGAGTTCTGAAGTTCAAGTGTCGGGAGCCACTTTTCTTTGTGGGGGAGTGTGTGGCCCACTCAAAATGTGTCCGCATTTTTCTAGTTTTTATTGATGGTTTATGTGTTGCCTACTAAGACATTAAGCTATTTGCTAGAGCAGTGCATCTAAATATTAACAGGCAGAGCCAAAGCGGTTTATTCCACATTTTATGCCAGACGGAACCCAAATTCACAAGGAAGGAGAAGAGCGGAACTAAAGAGCCGAGGTGGTGTTACGCCCATGTTCCTTACTGCGAGGGTTTCCTCCCCTCTTCAGAAGAAATTTGGGAAGAGAAATGCATGGTTCGCGTCTTCATTCCTCTGAACGTTTTATCTGTGATTTTCAGGTTAGTACACGGTGAAAAACCACTAAATATACTTCCTCGAAGCAAACTAAGTTTAAAGTACGTGCAAGGAGTTTTATTTACGAACTTTAGTGACTTACAGTAGGTTTTAAGAGCGCAAAATGGTGTAGCCGTTTAGCCTGCTTGTTGCTAGCCAGCATAGCTAACCTTGTTCACGCCGCGCTGAACTAACTACTCGTCCGCAGCCAGGTAAAAAGATCGTTAGCCAATTTATTTGTCAGCTACTAATTGTTTGGTACGTGTAGCGAGTTTCCTGTGCTGTAAAAACTCGCTTACGCTGGTTGTTAAAAGCAAGGCTAGAATCGCGCAATACTCAAGCGAACGGGGACATGTACAAATTTGGGTTTCGGTTTAAAGCCGATAACATGAAACCAGAGCACTAGCTTCCACGCAATTTGGTTCAAGTCGCGTTGAGTACGTTCGCACTGACGCATTCGCTGAGTTTCTACCAGCGAACTGAATAATAGGACCGGAGTTAATGAACTATTTGTAAGTTCAGTTCCAGGCAGCTAAAGCCACTGATCGGCATTGCCTTTATTCGTGTCTTTTGTTAGCTTATTGAAAACTCGCCCAGCCGGATAGCAGGCTAAAATAACATTGCCTTGTAGGAGTTAGGATTTGTATCAAACTACCGTGAATAGGCCGACCATGCTTAATCTGCATACAGCGTTCGCATTGTCATTAGAGTAGGACAGGTTGTTCACGCGGACACGTGCGTAGAGAGGTATTATATTTATTTCGGGTCCCAAACACTTGACATAACGTTCACGTATCTACATGCCTGTGTTATGAAGTAGGATTTTTATGCAAGTAGGAGCAGGTTTGTTGCAGAAAAGCACTTTGTTAAGACTGTTAATACTGAACTTTGATCTTAAACCCAAACTGTCGTTCCAAGTAATGAGCATGCCCTTAGTGACAATGGTAATATATTGTAGGTTGGATAACCCTATGTGGTAATGAGTGTTCTGAAAGGGGAGTATGTTATTACCCACTGCACTGTGAATTTATAACTGACTCAGAGTTACTCTTGATTGCCTGATTTGCATTTTGAGGAAAGTAGCTATTAACAGTATTAAGACTGAGATGTACTTTGTTAAACATTTAACATTCATTGAAGAGAGTGGATGACTGAGTGTTACCAGGATAGAGAATGAGCCTTAAAATAAGAATACAGTCATGTTCAAAGGGAAAGTTTACGTGCTCAATACTCGTGATATTTTGTAATAAAAGAAGAAATTTGGGAAGAGAAATGCATGGTTCGCGTCTTCATTCCTCTGAACGTTTTATCTGTGATTTTCAGGGGCCTGAGCACACCGAACCGCAATCTTTTTTGTTACGGTGGCGCTCACCGATGTGAAACCCGTAACACTTTTGTATTTAAGAGTGGGCTGCACCTGTGTTTGTGCAGCAGTATTTTGTTGGTCTCCTGAGCCCTGCCACGGTATTTCTTCCTGCTGCTTCCCTCTGGGACAATGTTAATCTTTATATTCTTAATTAAAGATTTATTGTGTTTTTACTCAGCCTGTGCGTTTGGGTCCCTCTAACTTCTATGGGAACATGGTCCCAGCGCCCGCTGGCTTTGTCTCTTGCCGGCGGGCCGAAATCCATAACACTGCTCTTGTGCAAAGAGAATGCGCGCAGACATACCATTGCTTAAAGTATGGACACCTGATTAAAGTGATCTCCAAAAATGTAATAATATTTTTTTAAATATTGCTCACTGTTATTGTTATCATATCCAGATGTTAAAAATCATAACAGAGAATCCCCACAGCTGCAGCTGATCCTTGCATTACATCACAATTTGGACATAAAACAAGCAAGTGCAAAAGAGGTTTTAATTGCCTATTTATGCAGCGTGGACGCTGGATGGGAAATTGGTATTTTCATCAGTCATAAAATAGCAAGGACACTTGCGTTACGTTTTGTGCCCCTCTGCGCTGGGTGTAAAGTAGAGGCCTATGTTTGGGGAGTAGCAGGCCTGGCGTCAGGGGGTCAATTAGGGGGGCAATGCCCCCCCGCCCCTGCCTCTTTGCCCCCCCCCCCATTGGCTATCCACTGCGATTTAAAATACAAAATATATATATATATATATATTTCAAAATAATTTAATTCATTTCAGCAGATACGTCTCGGCTTGTGTCACGTCATGCGTACGTGCTGCCGCAAGTGACGCGCCGACCGGTAGTTCACGTTCACACAGCCGTCTAGGCGCCGAAGGAGATGTGCAGGCAGTGGATATTAGGAAATTCTTCAGACCACCCGCACCGCCGCAAACTTTCGTGTCCGTGGGTGGGGGCCGGGGGAGGGGGGCATCCTCAGCACTGCTTGCCTAGCTGTGAAAGTCACCACACGGCACTGAATTGACCATATAGATTAAGTACAGTTAAGTTTGTATGCGCAGGTCTGTGGGAAAATCAACACTGCCCCCTGTGATCATCAAATACCCCCTTACAATACGGTTCAGGAGCCGGGGCTGGGGAGTAGCTTTGTCCCATCACTACCTGCAAGCAAGTTGTAACATGTGCCGCAGTAGGAGGTCTTAATTTTGCACCTTAAAATATGCTACATGCTCTCTATCACGGACAAGTTGGGACTGCAGGCAAGCCAGTTCCACACTCTCTAATTAAGCAGCCCAGACTTTATGATGTGTGCAGAATACAGTTTTGTCTAACCTTCCTCAAATATGCAAAGAAGCCAGCATATGTTGCTTCAAAATGTTAGTGTCCTTTTCAGTATTGCCTTTACAAAAGTGCAAGTAAGCTTTGATAATGACACTGACACAACCCCATTCTATGACTGACCATGGCTTTGGGACTTCTTTTTGGTAAAAGTCTGGGCGGTCCCTTTCTGTTTTGTCCAGAGCACCCTGTGTCCATTTCTTCTATAAACTGTAGATTCTGTGAACAGGTGTCCATTTAGTGCTGCTTTTGAGGACCACATTGGATAAATGATCAGTCACATTTTCATGTTGTGGAGAAATGATGAATTAAAAATTCAAAATGATCTTAGAAACAAAGGACTGAAAAAATGTGCAAAAAATATGAAATATTATAATAATATATTATATTATTATATTATTATGACTATTGTAATAATTCTTTTTTTTTTGCATTTTTGTACATTTCATTTATTAATTATTTATATTAAATGAAAAGTACAAAAATGCAAAATTTGATGGTTTTCCTTCGTGGTCTTCATCTATCTGGCATTTGTGGAAGTGAAGGCAAATTGCTGTACTTGACTATGGTTTTCCAAAGTAATCCTGAGCCCATGTGGCTATATTACTTGTCGATAAATGACAGTTCTAGATATAGTGCCATTTGAGTGATCAGAGATCACAGGTATTCAGTTTAGTGCGCCCTTGAATCTGTGAGTTTTGTAATGAGCTATGGAGGGTGAAATATCCAAATCCCTTCTTATGTTTCTTTGAGGAACATTGTTTTTAATCCTTTGAATGATTTTCTCACACATTTGTGGGCAAACTGGTGAATCTCTGCAAATCTTTGCTCCTGCAGGAAAAGGCTTTACCTGGAAACTATTTATGCACTATATCATAATCACAATCACCTGCTGACATCAACAATTTCAAATCATTATTCAAATTTTTTACTTCATGACTCCTCATAAATTGCCCGCATCCAAACTTTTTTTGGAATGCATTACAAGCCTTAATGACAGGAGTGGATTTATATTTACAAGTAAAATGAAGTTGCCAAGACCAAGCATTAAATATTGTCTGCAGTTGTCTGCAATGAAATACAGGTCTAAGTAAATTAAAAAATCGCTGCTGTTTGTTTTTATGCATATTGTTTCATGCCATTCTTTCTCTTTCTAGTGTTGGGGTAGTATATATATATATATATATATATAAACCCCCCTCCCCCCACCCCACACACACACACACAAACACACACACACACACTCACATAAAGAAACATACCTCATTACTGCGCTACACACTAGCAACCTCCAAATTAATCTCTGTAGTATTATCATTTTGAGGGATAAAATCTCCTTAGCGATCTCTCTTAGAAAATATTTGCCTGTTTTGGCTACTGTCTACTTGGCAAATGAAATTTTACTCCATTGGCAAAATCCCAGCTCATTCATTTTTTTAAGTGTATTTTTAAGTATACAATCTTAATTCACTGCCATTTTAAAGGCCCCATGAAAGTCTAAATGACTTCTTACTGAAATTCTGGATGCTTTTAAGATGCTGTGGTAAAAAGTATACTAGTCTTGCAATGAGACGTGTGTTTATTAATTATTGAAAATGATACAATAAGTTGAGTTTGCTTCTGTGGAATTTTTTCATTCCATTGTCAAAACATAAATTGAGTCAAATTGAAATATTCTTCTTTTGTTTTGAAAAAAAAATTAGTTGAAAAAGATTTTTTTTTCATGTATATAAGACTTAAATACTTGTTGAAATCTGCAGTTTTTATTTTTTTGTTTGTTTGTTTTTTGCATACAGTGAGTACTAACAGAGAAAAGAACACCCTCTAGCTGAGTGCTGGTGTGCCTCATTAGCAAATTAAACCCATTAAATATTAATCTGCAGAAATGCCAGATGAAGCATTTGCAGTGTAAAAGTTATCTTGAAATCAAGATACCAGGCACAATGCTTCGCCCATAAACTTTTGCAATGGGGAACACGTTATCAGGAGAGGAGCAATGACGCACCATATAGAGCACGCTAGTGTAACGCTCTCCACGAGAGACATATTGATACTACATGATGCCGGCTCTCCAGCCTTCAAACAGATCATTCTATCCAGAAATAAAAAAAGTGAAATAAAAAGTGACGTGGACTATGGTGGGATTGAGTTGAGTTGTGAGGTGTCCTATGGCAAGCTGTGTATTGGAGTTGAAAGCTGAGGCCTACAGGCTATTTCTGTGCCAGCTCAGCATTACATAAATGTATGTATGCATGTATTACAGTATAAATCTGAGTCTCAGAAGTCATATCACTGCATTAATTGGATCAAGGAGAATTAGCATAGCATTTACCCAAAGTGCAATCACAGGAGAGTAAAAACACAGAGTATACACTACATCCAATCACAGCAGAGGAAGAGCCCAGTGTTTACTCATCATCCTATCCACCCTTCCAACATCACCCATAATTACTCGCGGCAGGAGCAGTTTCCGGTTCGCTGGGCGCTTTAACTTAGCAGTGCTGAATACTGCTTTGATGGGGTTTTCAAGGTAATATCAATGTGAAAAAACAACAAAACTATTGGCGGGACCACTCATAGCTCACCACACTCTCTTAACAAACAGAGCTCAGGATAACCAACATCCAGTCACAGCAGGGTAAGAACATAGCGTTTACCCAACATGCATTCAGAGCAGAGTAAGATCACAGTGTGCACCCAACATCCACTTACAGCAGAGCAAAAACATTGCATTTACTCAACATCTACTCTCAGCAGAGTAATAATATAGCATTTACCCAACATCCAGTCGCAGCAGAGTAACAGTGTGCATCTCAATTCACTTCGCTTGCGTCTAAGTTCTCCTCACTTGCATCTTTTCCTTGCGTCGTGGTCTCTCCTACTGAGGATGCATGGAGCGAGGCAAGAAAACCATGTGAGGAGAGAAGAATCAAGGAAATTTATAGAGAAATGAGATGTGGTTTCCTCTGAGGTGTTACATGTCGTGACATTCGTTCCTGATGACTGTGTTCAGCTAGATCAGATGTAATGTGATCTGTAGGGATTGGTGTGCATGTAAACTGATTAATTTCAAAATGTAACACTCACAGTGTGTAAATAACATCTAATCAGAGCAGAGTATGATTACAGCGTGTAGCCAACACTAATCACCACAGAGTAAGACCACAGTGCGAACCCACATCCAATCATAGCGGATTAAGTACGCAATACGCGCACAAAACCCAATCACAACAGTGGAAGAACACAATGTTTTGTATCCAACATCCAACCATCAGATGAAGAACGCAGGCGTGGTGCAGGCTCGGCGAATGGGGGTGCGCTGCGCCAATGGGGTGTGTCCAGGCGGGTGTTGCAATTTTGTGCCTGGTGTAGCCTGGCGCAAGTACTCCTCTGTCTCGCCTTCCTGCGCAAGTGGCAAAGAAGGCGTGTTTGGGTATAACACAGCCGAGTCAAATCTTCACCAATCAAATGAGCTCCTCTCCTCACCTTTAATGTGTTGGAATATAGAAGCCTCTGTCCTATATCTGCATGATGCGTTAATGTTGCATTTTACTTTGCTGCTTCAGGCATGTTTTCTGCACCGCTTACGTCTATATTAAGCATTACGAATATGAGTTAGCTGGCTAGCTAGGGCATTCGCGAATTATTACCATTAGCGAACTTGAATGGAATTTCAAAACGAAACGACGTCAGATCATTCAAACTGATGAGGTTGGAAAGAAATACGACAGTTGCTCATTGGGAAGAGAAACGATGGATAGCGTGTTCCTATTATTACACCCTGTTGCTGCTTAAAATGTTTTTTTTTTTTTTTTTTTAATAAAAATTTGGCATCTCCAATCCCACCCGAATCTGGAATGCCCAATTGGGGAACTATGTACAAAGCTTGCTCGTATGCGACCCCTTGCTGCCAACTCAGGATAGTGAAGACAGCTCACGACTCTCTCCGAAGCACGTGCCTGTCAGCCACTGATTCTTATACACTCGTTGGTTGAATCCTCGTAAGTTCAGAACGAGGGCGGAGGATACCCGGACATGAACAAACCCAGAGTCTTCCTGACGAGCAGCCGTCTGGCCAGCAGGAGGCGCTGGAGCAAAGAACAAAGCTACTATTTTATCCCCAAATCCGGCAGTCCCTTCCAAATTTGGAACCCTGTAGCGCGATGGCCAATTCTGCGCTATTCTGAAAAAGCTGCCTACCCCTGCCGGTGGATACGCCGGGGCTCGAACCGCTGCTTAAAATGTTGAGATTAACACGCATGGACAACAATGCAAGATACGTTACACATTTATTTTCAATATCTGATCTTAACTCAGTACGACACATAGCAATCAGGCTGTATTCCTTTCCCCCACTAAAAACGACCTAAGTGGCAATTATAGTAGAATATTGAGCTGCTTGCACACTGGACGCGAAACAAATTTTTCGCAAGACAGATTGCTTGAACGCAGTGTCTCATGTCCGAAAGTCTAACAGGGTTTTAATACATCTCCGTGTCCGCCAGTCGATTATTGTTTTTAATTTCTTCAAATCTACTGACTCTTTTTGATATTAAATTTGGATGTCTTGATAAGAGGGCTCAAGATGAGTACCGAGAATGTCAATCAGTGTTTCTGTTAAAGCTCTGCTCAATAAAGTGAGTCAACATTGGCGCGGGACAATGTACGCCCAGATAGCAAGCACCTCCGTTCCGGATCTGCCCCGGCTCCAGCTGATCTGGCTCACAGCCAATAAATAAATAAATAAATAAAATAAAGTGGACAATTAGAATAGATTGATAACAAAAATAAAGAATAAATAGAAACATTTTAACAACAAACAGAACATCCAATGAACACTACGATTTATTTATTTTCGGGTCATCATTTTTGGATGTTCCGTTTGTTGTTTATATATTTTTATTCTTTATTTCGTAATAAATCTGATCTCATATCAATACTTTTAGTTTTGCTGGCTGCGAGACATGGAATATCTTGCATTTCGCGTCGGACAGTCTTGATCGTGCATGCGATAATTTATTCACACTGTCAATGATCATGGAATTGATTTGCTCATGCACTATTTTATCTCTGCTGTGGAAATAAAGCGTGAATCTGTTCGATCCATCTGACTAATTTTCAAAAGAAAGACCGAATAAAGACTGTTGTCTATCTTCAATAATGTCTAATAGTTCCTGGAATACTTAAAAAATTTGAACTTTTATTACTTTCGGACATGGAGCTATATTAAAACCCTGTCCGACTATCCCGTCTTTGCATTGACTTTGACTCGTTTGTCCTCCAGTGTGCAAGCGGCTTTACTGAGCATAGAACGCAAGCATTCTACAAACCCAAAACCAGTGAAGTTCGCACGTTATGTAAATCGAAGATATAAACAGAATACAATGATTCGCAAATCCTTTTCAACTTATATTCAATTGAATACACTGCAAAGACAAGATGCTTAATGTTCAAACTGAGAAACTTTTTTTTTTTTTTGCAAATAATCATTAACTTAGAATTTAGGGGCAGCAACACATTGCAAAAAAGTTGGCACAGGGGCCTTTTTACCACTGTGTTACATCGCCTTTCCTTTTAACGAAACTCAGTAAACGTTTGGGAACTGAGGAGACCAATTTTTGAAGCTTTTCAGGTGGAACTCTTTCCCATTCTTGCTTGATGTACAGCTCAAGTTGTTCAACAGTCCGGGGTCTCCGTTGCGTATTTTACGCTTCATAATGCGCCACATATTTTCAAAGGGAGACAGGTCTGGACTACAGGCAGGCCAGTCTAGTACCCGCACTCTTTTACAACGGAGCCATGCTGTTGTAACACATGCAGAATGTGGCTTGGCATTGTCTTGCTGAAATAAGCAGGGGCGTCCATGAAAAAGACGTTGCTTGGATGGCAACATATGTTGCTCCAAAACCTGTATGTACCTTTCAGCATTAATAGTGCCTTCACATATGTGTAAGTTGTCCATGCCTTGGGCACTAATACACCCCCATACCATCACAGATGCTGGCTTTGGAACTTTGCGCCTATAACAGTCCGGATGGTTCTTTTCCTCTTTAGTCCGGAGGACATGACGTCCACTGTTTCCAAAAACAATTTGAAATGTGGACTCATCAGACCACAGAACACTTTTCCACTTTGCATCAGTCCATCTTAGATGAGCTTGGGCCCAGCGAAGCCGGCGGTGTTTCTGGGTGCTGTTGATAAATGGCTTTCGCTTTGCACTGTAGAGTTTTAACCTGCACTTGCAGATGTAGCGACGAACTGTAGTTACTGACAGTGGTTTTCTGAAGTGTTCCTGAGCCCATGTGGTGATGTTCTTTACACACTGATATCGGTTTTTGATGCAGTACCGCCTGAGGGATCGAAGGTCATGGGCATTCAATGTTGGTTTTCGGCCTTGTCGCTTACGTGCAGTGATTTCTCCAGATTCTCTGAGCCTTTTGACGATGTTACGAACCGTAGATGATGAAATCTCTAAATTTCTTGCAGTAGCTCGTTGAGGAATGTTGTTTTTAAACTGTTCGACAATCAGCTCACACACAATCTTGTTCACTAAGTGGTGACCCTCGCCCCATCCTTGTTTGTGAATGGCTGAGCATTTCAGGGAAGCTGCTTTTATACCCAATCATGGCACCCACCTGTCCAATTAGCCCGTTCACCTGTGGGATGTTCCAAATAAGTGTTTGATGAGCATTCCTCAACTCTCTCAGTCTTTTTTGCCACTTGTGCCAGCTTTTTTGAAACATGTTGCAGGCATCAAATTCCAAATGAGCTCATATGTGCAAAAAATTACAAAGTTTACCTTTACCAAAGTTCGAACATTAACTTGTCTTTGCAGTGCATTCAATTGAATATAGGTTGAAAAGAATTTGCAAATCATTGTATTCTGTTTTTATTTAGGATTTACACAATGTGCCAACTTCACTGGTTTTGGGGTTTGTATATATATATATATATATATATATATATATATATATAGGCAGTTTGTGGTTGGCTGAGAAAGACGTGAAGTCGTTAGTTTGCCTCACAGATTCAGCTGCGTTGAATAAGTCAGGTCAAGTTTCCATTACACGTGCCAACCGCCTTTAATCTGACATCAGGACAATCGATTGGCCTATAGATACTATAATTTACGTCCTTATTCAGACAGTTACATTAAATAGTGCTTCCTGTTATTATTTATTGCATTGAAATGTGCCTGACATTCTGGAAACCTGCCTGTGAAGTTCCGGTGACGTGTACCACTGCACTTTCTGCACAGAAAGTAAACCAGGTTGGAGCAGACAGGCTTTCTGTGCAACTCCAGCGGAGAATTTTTCCACAAAATTCTCCCTGGGTCTTGATGAATATGTGACACCTCCCCCTCCTACGTCGCCACGCCCATCTCGGCGCACATCCATCTGCCATATTGCTAAAGTGGCTGTGCAAGGTGTTGGACCGCACGAAATTACCACTGCGAGGGCTGCGCCGGACGAAATTACCACTGCGTGGGCTGCGCCACGCCACGCCACCCTGCGCTGCGCCAAGAAAATTGAGCCCAAGGTCTCTAATTCTGCTCAGTGTACGCTCTAGCTCTATATAGCATTTTCATTAAAAACCATGTGTAAAAGTTCCTAAGTCTCAGAGATTAAAGGGTAAGCAAAGTTATCATTGCCATATAGCAACATATAGCTGGTTGCAATGAAGAGCAGGCCTATTATATGTATTGTTAAGGCAAGTAACATACAGATATCCAGGAAGCAGAAAGGCAGGTAGAGGCATAACCCAGTACATGCATAAAGCCATGAGCAGCCTTTCCAAACAGCTGTGGCATGCAGTGCTGTTGGTTTTAAAGACAAGCAGCATTTCTTTCACTGACATAACAAGCTGTAGAAGAAATAATAAAGTCCACAAAAATAGGACAGAGCTGCCATGTCCAGGTCCAACTACAGCGGAATTAAATACATCAGGTTTCCTCTGGTTGACACTGGCTGCAGAACTGTGCAGTCCCTGGGGTGTAAATTAGCGATCAGCCCACGGGCAAGAGAACCAGAGTTGCACTACCCTGATGAGCTGGTATAACTGCCGCTTTTATGGTTTAGGTATCTCTCTGTATATTTGAAATTCCATATATTGATAAAATAAATGCAAGTTGACATTGACACAAATTATTTATGGGCGGGCCAAGCTATTGGTCTGGAGCAGAGAGGGGTTTTAGATGAAAAGGGGGCATGTGAGCAAAGCAGTTCTGTGTTTTCTACCATTGGGCTGAATGTTTCATTTAGTCTTTCATTTCTTAATTATTCTAATTAAACCTTTATTCAACAAGGAGAGATCCATGGGGATTTCAGGATCTCTTTGTCAAGGGAGCCCAGGCCAAGACAGTCGAAGTGCAATGGTTTAAAAACAGCATGCTGTACAAGCAACCATTGAAAAAAAACACATAAAACAAAAATGGATGGATGACCTAAATTGTGCTGGTATTTAAACCCTTGAATGTTCTTCATTTAATTTTTGTCTACCGTAATCCCTACCCTTTATTTCTATCAATCTCTCATATCTTTCTCGACGACTAACCCCAAATGCATCCTGGATGTTCCTTTACTTTTCAGTATATCTCATGCTGCACACTCTCCGTCTGTTTATCCCCTGACTCTCTCTCTCTTTCTCGCACTCAGTTCATTGACTCATAATCGGGGACTGCGCACAGTAGCCTCTCTCAGTCAGAGCACATTACTACCGAAAATAAAAACGCTTTCTTCTTCTTCTTCTTCTTCTTTTTGAGCATTATAGAAGCATTACACATCTGTGTCTTGTAGCTGCTCCTCCATGGTGAACATTCAAAGCCCCAGCTCCCCCTTTTCTTTTATTAATATCTGCCAGAGCTTTCACATGCAGCTCTATTGGGCATGACCTTTGATATGCCTCCGGCTTAGCACAGCCTCTGTCCTCCATCACAAGCAAATAGTGGAGAAAAGAACCTGAGGCCTCTGTGGGAACATGTGGGTGGGAGTTGGCAGGGGGCGGGGGGTGGAATTACTGCATTTCTCTTGCATTCTGTTTCCTCTGTGCACGGCTCTATTCAGCCTGGCGTAGTGTTATCAACCCTTCCCCCCCACCTCACGGGCATGTCACTCTCTTCTCCCCATCCACGCCATCCATGGTCTTCAGCATTTTAACAATGGCTCTGACTAATGAGGAGAGGACTATGAAGGATCTTGACTCAATCCTTCAGCAGGGTCACAGTCTCTCAATCTGTAATGGATGTGAAGGATGCCACTTATACCTATGGGCAATTTAGAGTGAGTTATTTGCCCAGTGTGCAAGCCTTTGGACTGCGGCAGCTAATCTGGAAACACGGGAAGAACATGCAAACTAAACCCAGAATGGCCCAGGCTGGCTTTGGACTTATGACCTTCGGACTGTGTGGCATGAAGAAATGAGGCGACATGAATATCAGTTCACCGTTTTCTTCGCTAAAAATAAGAATTCTGGACCAGCGCTGTCATATAGGGGGGGGGGGGGAGAGATGATGACAATTCTAAAGGCCCACTGTCCATTGGGGCCCTCAAAACCCACAGTAGCTACCATGACAAAATTATTCTGCATAAATTTACCTAATATTCATTCTAATGCATCAGAGTTTAAACTAAGCCATTAAGGCATGCAATATAGATGAAATACATTTCAGTATACTCCTTCTTAAAAAATGGTTCGATCCATGCTTCGTGCATGTATTGGAAAATTGTATGTGCGTTTTTGTTGGCGAGGTTGCGAACTTAGGCAGCAAACAGGGTGCACCACCCTTGCGAATATGATGTCCAAATAAAAAAAGAAAAAAAAAACCCAAATCTGGACACCAGAATAGAATAGAGAGAGGACAGCAGGAGCAAAGCAGGGGTCCAGAACATTATAAAATTCTTTTCAAAGAAAGGTGAGCGTATTTAACTGGCTTGCTATGTTAGCTGTTCAGGTAGGCTATTCAGCTGCTAACGTTACGTTAATGTAACATGCGGTCAGCTGAGAAAATAATTGCCAGACAAGAATGGCATTACTCAGTTATTAACGGTATCATCCACAGAAAAGATTGGTAAGGTTATCATTCGCCAGCCATTATCATATTCTGTCAAAAAACCCGGTAGCAGCAGCCTAGGACACGTTCCTTCGTTCTTATGAGTGGTTACTGCATACTTTTCTCTCTGTAGCTGTAAGTGACTGTACAGGCTAGGTTTGGCTAGCGAACTACATGCAGTCAGTATGGTAACCTTAGGTGTAACTTAAATAATTGCTCGACAGGGCTGCATAACTTTCACCTTAAGTGTTTACTAAAACTGAACTGCTACTTTAGCCTGTTGACATAAATCTTGTTCACGCAGGGGTTAATTGTGTACAGCTTGTCCTCCTCTAAACAATAGCAAAATGAAGCTGAGCTGGGTGCCCACACATATTCTGTCAGGGGGCCTAGAATTCCTAGCAACTGCCCTGTTCTGGCCTGTACCTAACATGACAGGTTATGGAATCGATAATCTTTAAGTTCCACTTCCAAGTATCATCATGATGACAAACCTCATCATCAATTTAATCTCCATCAGCATCATCATCACCATTGCAGTTAAAATGCCACAGAGAAACCAATTTCACACTTACAGTCAGTCGGCTAACAATTCTGATCAAAAATGGTGAACATCATAAATTGAAATTTGAATGACAACAGCAGGAACATTTACATCACATTTAAAATGACATCATGAGAAACATTACAGTTGGCTTTGCTTTAACTCTATATGGATCAGCCTGCCATCATGACTCTGTTCTCTCATTGGTTTGGGCTACCAGGCAGTCAAACAGTAAAACTGAGAACTTCGCAGGTAAAAACATTCATCCTCCATATAGTACAGTTAACAAACCTAATGCTTGAAGCCATCTACCTACTAGAATCACAATCAGCCAAACAAATTCTAAGAGCCATCCTTTTGAGAAAGGCAATTATCCAATAAAATTCTTTGAGCCATCCTAAGAATTATCACCAACTTATCAAGTGCGCAGCTCTTAGTGCAAGGCAAGCATCAATAACTTCAGCCAGACTTCCGTTATGACCTAACAGGACATGCACTGAGCTCTTACAAACAAAAATGCCACCATAACATGCTGCCCACATAGAATGATTTTGCACAAAATGTATGCCCACACGCATTGACCTCATCGTACACGTGTCCACCCACATGCGTGAACTACCAAATGCATGGACCCACCCATGCCAAACAGCACTACATTGCCTGAAAATTAAGTGTATGAGAGTTCAGCCAGAACTAGAGCCAGAGAGGTTTACTAGAAGGCACTCAGGGTGCTTTCTCTCCTTCAAGTTGCAATTTTTTGATGGAAGAAGTTCATCTTCGAACGAGTGTTAAATGACCTAGATTGTGCCATTTTAACAAGCATAGAAATTGTTTTGGTTTGTCCGTGTTGCAGTTTGTTGAATTATCATTGAACTTCATTGAGTCTCGACAGCGCTGCCGAAAAGCGCATGATAATTCTTTAGACTTGCGGATCAGTGATTATGAGCCGGATCTTCACCAAAATGTAATTACGTAATCACATGTTGTTTGTGTTGTTTTGAAATTACACAATAACATATTGAGTATGTTTTGATTCTGTAAATAGTTTATGCAGTTTTAGTGGACCAGATGCAAGGACGGGGTTTTAATGAAGGCATAAATAAGGAGCACACTGACCCCAATGCAGATCATGCATGATCAGTGATATTGGCCTGATGATTTCCTCTTTCCCAGAATGCCAGGCTGCAGTGTTCTGATTCAACAGGAAATCCACACACAGAGGTAATTTGTGGTCATCCTTGAAGCTGCAACATAATCCCCAAACACACTCCCACCTCCCACCCACTGAAAACTGTGGCCATGAAAGAATTCCTTTTTAAACACATTACTGGATTGACATAATGCACATAACAAGCACCAAAAATGATTAGACTCACACCATTTGTATTTATGTTGCTGCTTTAGGTTGCATTAATCGCAAAGTATGCACCAACAGTATTTAAAATTTTTTCCCCAGAGTGCTAAGGGATATCTGGGACTCGACTTGGCTACTGTCGCTTCCATTGCCACTGCAGATCCTTCATGCTTGCGCAATAACTTAGTTTTTATGGGAGTTGCATGAAACTTTAGGTTGATTTCCGTGCACAGAAGATGAATCCTGTGGTTTTGTGTGACTTTACTTCCTTTCCTGTGGTGCCAACACCAAATCAAACTATTAAAAATCATAACTTGACGGTTTTCATGAAACCTCTGTTCATTTCTGGTTCAAAGAGGACACACGTAAGATCTTTCCTATAGCACCACCAGGTTAAGTTATTCATTTGCAAACAATACAGTTGCCCTCAAGAATTATTCCCACCATTTAGTAAAAATTAGCAAAATGAGATGCAAAAAAAGTCTGTTTATCTTCATGATTTTTCTTTCAAAATATTCCAAAAAGTCTTACCTGTACTTGAAAGTACAAAATTGGAACAAAGATTAAATTCTTGTCATGAAACTGACAGGCAGGACAGAAAATATTTATTGAATATGGAGCAGCCAAATCTCAGAAGCAGGCAGAAAATTAAAGTTATTAAGGACAATCCAGTGTCAGGCTGTGGCAAACTGGGTAAAGGAGGGCAAGCAAATCAGGGTTAGGAAGACTGGTCTGAGTTTTGTAATCAAAGAATCATGGGGAACACAGGGGGAAGCAGTAACACAATGTAAGGGAAACGCTCAGATGACGAAGATGAAGGAGAAAACAGCACCCAGGTGTGAGGTATCGTTCAGGAACCAAACTTGAGACCCAAAAGATCCAGGAAAAAAGGCGTTTTACTGAAGCTAGGGGGTGAACCCCTGCAGGGCAGAAGGCAACAGTACAGTCCACAATCTAAAATCAAAATCCCAGGGATGTAATCCAGTTCGTACACAGGGCAGCCAACACAAAAGTCAGGGCCAGGCAAAGCAGGTTCGATACACAGGCACAGGACTATCAGAGATAAATACAAAGCCAAATCCAGTAGACATACTCGGTTCATAAACAGCGAAGGAAAGGCAAAACTCAGGGTCGGGCAAAGCTGGTACGGCACATGGGCACAGGAATATCAAAGGTAAAGCCAAAATCAGAATCTGGGACATTCCAGTCAGTAGTATAACACTAAGAGTACAAGGCATCAACAATCGCAGCACAGGGAAAACGTTGTGACAAGAGCAGTTTGTGAAATGACTGCTTAAATACACGTAGGGGAAGTCACATACTATGATAGGGAACAGGTGAACTGGATCAGACTAACTAACAAAGGAATGAACAAGAGGAAGATCCTAACCACATGAAGTTGGCGAAAGCCAAAACGCGGACAGGGATTACACAGACAGCCTATGACAAACCAACGGCTCCGGGTAGAGAGTTCTAAAGTGCACACAGTGAAAGGCAGAACAGTGATTAACTAGGTGCTTCTGCTGAAGCACAGCAAAGTAAATTGAGTGAAGACAAGGGGCGGAGACTAGAGTAGAGCGAGCGCTGAGAGCTTGTTAGTCAATTAGTAATGTGCTGCTATACAATCCCTAGTGCTTGTTAGTAAGTTAGTACTATAAACAATGTTAGTTAGTGTAAGTAATTTATCTAAAATAAGAAACTGTTAGTATTGTTAGTAAAAATAGAACAGCAAGGCGAAGGAAGCGAACGAGATTGGAAGGAATGTTTGGAAACCCAGAAACCATGAAATCACCTGAAACTGTGGCACACATGGCTGGGTAAATAAAACTGTCTCAGAATACAAGACAAGACTGGGGAGACAATGTGCAATGCAGGGTATGAGAATTACAGAAAAACAGAATGATAACTAAACAGTGAATATGGGAAATGGCAGGATGGCAAGGCAAGACAGGTTAAATACAAAACATGGCATGGAATCCCTCAAAAAGCATGGCATGGAGTCAGCGTAATAACGAAAACATGGACAGGCAAAAGCAGAATCATTACACCAGGGCACTAGAAGAAGTGGGACGCTGGGAACTGGAACCACAATGAACACTGAGAAATGCAGAATAGCTCAGCATGGGTGGACATTTACAGTCTAGCAAAGAGGAAGACAAAAACAGGAAATAATAGACAGAGACAACAATTTAAGATCAGGTGTACAAGAGAGTGAGGACTGAGTGAAGGGAGGAGAGAAGCCACGAGACTAAAGTGAAATGATTGAAATCAATCAAATGGCCAAACTGAAAATGACACCGACAGCCAGATAGCAGGGAGAAACATTAACAAACAGTCAGGATGGGACAGAATTAAGTATCTTTCTTTTTTAGTGAATACATTTATTTCAAGCCATGACATATGCAATATATTTTCAGTATTGGTAGGGCCAATTTCAGTAAAAATGCCCAAAGTGTCACGTCCTGTCTCTGTGTATATTAGGTCCCATGCCTTGCCCACTCTGTCCTTGTGTTTCACTTGTCTTTTCTAACTGTTTAATAATTGTCTGATCACCTTGCTATCCCCTGGTGCGTTCTTCATGCACTCTCCAGTCCCTTTTTATCGCTTCTTTAGTGCTGTCTGTGTATCAAGGTTCCCCTTTTTCCTAACATTGTCACCAGATTGTCATTGTGCCGCCTCATGCTTATCATTGTTCTCGCGTGTTTATTTCAACCAGCTCCTTGTCCTTGTGTCTTTCCTGCCCAGGCCCATTCTTCTTTTTGTCTCCGTCTTATCTGTCCTCACTATTTCCTTCTTGACCTTCCCACACTGCCCTCCGTCAGCTTTCCTGGTTTTTCACCTCGGCTTTCCACCTTGACTTTGCCTGCTCCATCTCCAGAATGACGTCCGCAGCTCTCTAAACCGAGGTCATCACTGTACTGTTTAACCTGCATCGCTCTGTTTCTCATGATCTGCAGTGATATTGATGATTTTGATTATAAAGACCCTGTCTGTTCTAAGTCTGTTATTCCGCTTTTTCTGGCTGCCCTTACAGTTAACAGGATTCAATTTCCTTAAACAGTCAATGTATAGGAGCTGGGAATCAGAATCTAAAGGTTTGTTGAAACTACAGCATGTCCTTTGTGAAAACAGTTTTTCGGAATACAGATGAAGAAACGAGTAATTTGTGATCCCTCCGCTCCGCATCTGCCATACCTGTTATTGACATGGCTTCAAAATTACATTTGAAGAAACAAGGATATTCAATTTGCCAAATTCCCAATTTCTCGATTTCCGCTCATGTTCTATTCTTGCTTTGTTTCCCAATGGGTTGAGCAAATGCAAGGAAAATATGCAAGAAAAGAACAGAGAAGATGAGAAAACAAGCCGCTGGAAACAGACTTCGGTTCTGCGGGAGAGCTCAGGCCATACTGGCTTTGTGGCGGAGAGGGTCCTTCCCCAAGCAGGCAGTCCCAAGCGCTGCCCGCACAGGCTGTTGCTGCTTATTAGAGCGTGGCAGATTGGGGAGAGATGAGACTGGCTGGATCTAAGCTCCTGACTGACGCCGCAGTAACCCAGATTTATACAGAACTTGTATACATGCGCATTTGCACACACATCCTTGCATTCAAAAATGCACATCCCCACACATTTCCACATGTATAGGCACCGACACAAGCATGCACACACATAAAGACACAAATATGCGCGCACACGCACACAGAAAAAGCACCCATGCAGACACCTACTCACACACACATACACACACACACACACACACACACACACACACACACACACATATATATATATGTATATATTAGCTGTTGGCTAATGGAGAAAACAATGACACAATCACAGCAAGCTGAAAGCCCCACAACTTAAATTAGTCCTGAGACGGGCGTTATCATATCCGTTGGAAAGTACCACAGCCGGCTTTATAACTGAGTCTGACATTGTTACATCAGGATCAAAGCTTTGCACTTGCAAACAGCTCCTCCTACTGCTGAAACCCAGGCTGCATACATTATAAAGCTGACTGACAACTGGAGAAGAAAAGGGTGAATAAAAAATAAAACCATATCGCACCAATCAACTGAAAATATCATTGGAATGAAAAGAAGCATTTGGATGTTGGTGGGGATCATGTTTCTTTCAGCAAATGAAATCCATCCAAATGTGTGGGTTTTTTTTTTTTCGCATTCAAGAGCTCAAGCACAGGGACATGCCTGATCGCCCTGAGAAAAAAGGGAACACTCATGATCTCCCTCTGAATAAGGGCGACACAGCTGGGGACTCCTTGAATAAAAAGAACTCTCTGAATAAAAGGTAAACTCCTGGCCTCATTCTGAATGTAACTTACACCCCGGGTCTCTTTCTGAATAAAGTGGACACTCCTGGCCGATCTTTGAATAAAGAAAACACTTCTGGCCCCTTCTGAACAAAGTGAATACTCCTGACCTTTCTCTGAGAAAAGGGGACACTGCTGGCTTCGCTCATAATGAACTGGGTACTCCTATCTCTGAAAAAGGGGGACCATTCTGGCCACCATCTGAATAAAGAGGACACCACAGGCCACTATCTGAATCAAAGGGATACTCTTGGCCTCTCTTTGAATATGGGGGACACTCCTGGCCTCTCCCAGTGAGAGAAGGGCTCTTCTGACAACTCTTTAAATCAAGGGGCTACTCCTGACCTCTGAATAAGTTGGACACTCCTGGCCACTCAAAGAATAAGGGGGACACTCCTGGCCAGTCTCTGTATGAGGGTGACGATCTTGCCCACTCTTTGAGTGAAATGGATGCTCCTAGCATCTCTCTGAATAAGGGGGACACTTCTGACCACTCTTTGAATGAAGAGGCCACTTCTAGCTCCCTCTGAAATTAAGGTTCACTCCTGGTCATTCTCTGAATAATACAGATAATTTTGGTCTCTCTCTGAACAAAAGGGACACTCTCCGCCTCTGAATAAATGTGGCACTCCTGGCCACACTCTGAATAAAAAGGTCACTCCTGGGTACTCTCTGAATAAAATGGACACTCTTGGTCTCTCTCTATATGAGGGGAATGTTTTCCAAAAGCTCAGTGAATAAACCAAATACTGCTGGTCTCTCTCTGCATAAGAAGGACACTTTTGGTACTTCCCTGAATGAGGCAGACATTCCTGACCACTTTCTGAGGAAAGTGATCACTCCTGGCTTCTCTTGGAATAATGAAGACACTTCTGGCTTCTTTCTGAAAAAAGGGGGCACTACTAGTCTCTCATTGAATAGACGGTACTCTTCTAGCCTCTCTCTGAATAAGAGAGAAACTCCTTGAGTAAGAAGGACAACAATCCTAGCCACTCTCAGAATAATTAAGACATTCCTGGTCACCCTCTCAATTAAATGAACACTCTTGGAATCTTTCTGATGAAAGGGAACATTCCTGAACACTCTGAATAAATTAGATACTCCTGACCTCTCTCTGAAAAAAGAGAATGTTCCTGACCACTCCCTGAATTAAGGGGGCATTTCTAGCCATGGTCTGAATAAAGGGGACACTCCTGGCCTGTCTCTCAAGGAACCAGACACTCTTGACATCTCTTTGAATAAAGGCAACATTCCTGAACAGTCTTCTGAATAAATGAGACTCTCTTGACTGCTTTCTGCATAAAAAGAATGCTACTGACCCATGTGAGAATAAAGGAGACACTCCTGTTCCCTCTCTGAATAAAAGTGACACTCCCAGCCACTCTCTGAATAAGGGGAGCACTTCTGACCACTGTCTGAATGAATGAGACTTTTCTGACCCCTCTCTGAATAAGAGGGACACTCCAGACCACATTCTGAATAAGAGGGACACTCCTTGCCACGATCTTGATAAAAAAAAATGATACTCCTGACCTCTCTCTGAATAAGAGGGACACTCCTTGCCACTCTTTTGATAAAAATAATACTCCTGACCACTCTCTGAATAAAGCGGACACTTCTGAACTCTCTCTAAATGAAACAAACACTCCAAGCATCAAGTTTCAAGAAACAAGCATCTCTCTGAAAATATAAAACACTCCTGGCCTTTCTCTAAGTAAAGGGGATACCCCTAGCCACTCTCTCAATAAATGGTACACTCCTGGCCTCGCTCTGCATTGGGGGTACACTCCTGGCCAATCTCTGAAATAAGGGGGCATTACTGACGACTATTCAAATAAAAGGGACACTCCCAGCTCAGAAAGGCAGGGAAATTTAAGAGAGTGAATAAAGCAAATAGATGTTTAGAGGAGGGAACACTCCCAGCTCAGAAAAGCATGGAGGCTTACAAGAGGGAAAAATGCAAACTGATATTTAGAGGATGAAATTATGAGGGATTGTTTGCGCCTGCAAATAAAAATTACACAGTCGTCACTAATTCCTGATGGTGAAAAACATGATTTCATAAGATGGTACCAAGCAAACATTTAGCCTCATGTCCCACATCAACACATTCCCATCCCGTACTTGTCACATATTGACGCTACCTGATCAAGCGTCGATATACGAGGCAGAAGGAAGTTTTTGGCGTCATCATTTGAGGGTTAGGGGTAGGGTTTGGGTTAAGGGTTAAGGGTAAGGGTTCGTTTTACACTGGCGTCAATAAAGGACGCTAAAAGCGACCTTTTGCCTCGTATATTGACGCTTGGTCAGGTAGTGTCAATATATGACGCGTCGGGATGAGAATAGGCTCCCCACATGAGGGCATCTTAATGATGGAACGCTTTGGCTTGGGGTGACAAGGTTATGATGGAATCTGTGAAGTAGACAGTCCCGACAAACCTCTCCCCACTTTGCTGACATCACCAATCAGGAGCTGCTGGTCTTGCACAGTACAGACCAATCACAAAAACACATCGGCACTCAAAGTAAAGTGATCTCAAAATTAAACTAGACTCAAAACCCTGTATAGTTACATGCCAAGGCTGTACGCAGTCAAAGCACTCGCGTAAACCAGGATACACAGCATCAGCGGCGAATCCTCTGGTTGCATGGAGGGAGCACCTGCTTTCCAAGATCTAATTGGCCACCTCAAATGCCCCCTCCCTTCCCCCAAATTTAATTTTCTTTTATTGTAGTTGCGGGTACAAGTTAAAACGCCATTATGAGACGTAAAACCTATGCATGTATATGTTAGCTTCAAATGCCAGAGCAGATGCAAGCCTTTAAATTTAAGACCTGTGTGCAAGAATAACGCGTTTGAAATTTTGGGGGTCAAAGTTCTCAAAACATGATGCAGGTAATTTTTTTATGACAGTACACGATGGAGCCCATGATTGTTTCCAGGGGCAATCGAGAGCTGGTAAACCTTTTTTTTGTGGAAAAAATATTATGTATTATGAAGTTAATAAGAAACTTAGTTTTGGACTTAAGTACTTTTTGCACCCAGGTCTTCAATTTATAGATTGTAAGCCCCACCCACTCTGTCATAATGTTCCTTTAAGATGGCACTGTCCACATGCTTCTACTGAGCTACAGCAGAAAGTAACTCTTACCATTAGATATCTTTTTCCATCATAGATAAACTGACAGCAAGTGCATGTAACAAATGCATGGACAGGATTTTGCCTCAGTGCTGTTCCCGATGAGGTTGAGAAGGAGAGAAAAAAGCCAGATGGCCAGCTCTTAAGGCTTTTAACAGCATGCTGACTTCCTATGCAACTTTACTTCTTTCCTGAGAGGACAGTCACCACCATTCCCTCGTGCTCACCCCCTCCCTTGTATCTCCTCTGAGAATAGACAGTGTGTTATCGCTAATGAGGAACCCCCTAGCCAAGCAGCACAGCTCCCTGAATATCAAAATAGGACTTCATTATCAGTAACCTCAGCAAGCCCCAGTTATTATTCAGCCGTTTAAAGCGATTTACATCTAAAAAGGCCTGAGCTGACCCACAGATAAACTCTTATTAGTCTTTGGAATTTGACCATAGGATTTGCTAATTAAATGCATGTGCATAGGTCAGGGGATTTGTTTCAGTCGGGAGGGGAAAATAACCGTTTTCACACAATTTCAGTACCTTCTTTGGCTTCATTACAAAACCATACTTAAACCTTTTTTTTGTACCTGTTTTTCTTGTAATAAACTCTTTTAGTATAACTTCAATACACAGCTGACTAGCCTTGGTCTCACTGATGGCACCATTTTGTATGTCAATCATGCATCGACAGCTTGCTTCTTTGAGTTGTACAGGATTCTAACTCCCCCATCAGCCCTGAGTAAAACATGTTGATTTTAGCTTAAATTCAGAGTCCAAAGTATGAAAGCTCAGCACTAGTATTGTGAGGCTCCATAATGGCCCTCTCTCATTCAGATATCTACCGTAATTGGCTATGCTTGTTGGGATTCCAGCAGAGTTCTTACTGCATAGGTTTCATTTAGCACAGCTGGCAACATAATGCTGATTTCAGCATGATGGAATTTCACAAGCATCATATCATATCCAATTCACGAGCATCATATCTGCGCACAAGTTCTGAACATTTTCCTCTTTTGTGAATCAGAGACTTTTTCTAATGATATCTGGTCAAGAAGATGGATAAATACAGCATTCTCTGAAATGCTGGTCATTTTTACATGCAGAATAATGGAACTATAACCCAAAAGCATTTCAGAGAACACTTATTCTGGGGCCTTTACAATGACCAACACAGCAAGAAGTCTTGCGTTTGAATTCGTTGAGCATAAATTGCACTATTTTTGCACCAAATAGTTAATTTTCTCATGTTAATTTTGAGGGGTACCCATAACATAGAAGTGCCATAATCTAGCAATACCAAAAATGAGTATTTGGCACATTAGTGGCAATTGTAGTTCACCAACCAATTGGCATCTACAATATATTGTTCCACATATTGCCGTCCACATATTGCTGTTTTGAATGGGAGAGCAGACCAATGCTGAAATAAACTTTTTAAGTATGAACATTGCTTGAACAGGCTTTGTAGTTGGCATTGGTATAAGCTTGATCATCCTTGACATGGGCTGTTCTTGTGTTCATACTGCAATTATTTTTTAGCTGCTAACAGGGCACCCCAAAAATCAGCATGAGAAAATTAACTATTTGGTGCAAAAAAAAATTATATTAATCAAATCCAAATGTAAGACTCCTTGCTATGCTGGTTATTTAAACTTTTTTTTTTTTGTAATTTCTGGACTGAGCACTTTCAAATTCAAATGAGGTCTCTGAATCAGAATGTCTGACTTTGAACATCGCATTGAAATAGCATGGCAAAATGCAATATTAACTTTATAAATTAGTCAATCATCTCTAAGCTTGAATTGTGTGCAGTTCTAAATTTATAAACGTGAAAGCAGCAGGATTGGTCCAATGTACCCTCAGCTACCCATTGCCAATCACATAGCAACTCTGTCTATTTTGGGGTTGTGCACAGTGAGTTAAGGGCAAAAATATGTCTCTAGTTGGCAGTTAATGTAAACAGTTTGGTACAGGTATGGTTCAGTAACAAAGTCACGGCAAGCTCACAGCCCTAAAGCATGCACTAGGCCGAAGCCTAAAACTCAAACGATGAATTCAATAAGGACCAGCTCCACACACTTTCAAAATTCAGGTTTTGCAATGCATAATTTGAGCTCTTTAAGTGACATGGTTTTTGATTATGAGGAAGAAAGAACAAACTCCTGCAAATAAATGTTATTACTCTTAAGCTGCTCGCACACCGGACACTAAATGAATTTTTCGCAAGACACACTACATTCAAAGTCAATGCAAAGATGCGAATACATGCGGCTTTAATGTACTCCAATGCTAAGAACTCCGTTATCCTTGTCCTCATGTAAACAGTGAAAACGGAGTTCCGAAAAAAATATTCACCTGGAGGGGGTGTCAAAAAATGTTTGTTGTCTGTGACCCAAAGTGCAGTTTGTGTGCCGATGAAAGCCCAAAACATGGGAATTGCTTTGTTGTAAAAATTGCCAATGAAAGTGTGAACAGGGCGTTAGGAGGCAGAGCTGTACACTGGCAACCAGAGAAGCAAATGACAGCAAAATAAGCCAAAAAGTCCAAATGTGACCCTACACCACAAAACCAGGCATGAGTCTCGGAATATCATTTCACAGTTATTTATGCTTCCAGAAGGAAAATTCATACCTTTCTCATGGAGAAAGAGATTTTTCTTTACATTGAATTTGACTCAATATAATATGTTTCCTCCATATTCAGCTGAAAATAAACAGTCTTCTTTTCAGATATTGGCTGACTAAGTTTTAAAGCAATTTTGTACATAATATTTCCTTAGCTAAAACTTATAATGTTGCTCACATTCTAACATGCCCTCTGATTGGTTTACATCAAACTTGGTGGCAATGTATGATATTAGGTCGTAAAGGGGAAATCCTGAGCTAAAAATATTTGTACAACATGACGAGGTATTCCCCAGCCTAGTCGCTCCCACATTCACGACCAGCATGGTAATTCTGGCTTTTGTTTTTATTAAATGAACCTCTAAATCTTCATGAAATTTCAACAATGGCAAAATAAACTATTTCTTAAAGGTTCAGAGAACCTTTTATCGCAGAATATGAGAATATGGGTTTTTTTCTGCATTCTTGAGATATCAAAAACTATCTGAAATGTTGTTCCGATGCATCTAAGCTTACTATAAAGCCAAATGACTCAGCCCGACTGATGCCTGGTTTTGTGGTAGGGCGTCACAAATAAGTCACATCAAAGAAGCATACTGATATTATTGTTAACGGCGTTCTAACAGCAAATGAAATGCATTCAAATGTGCTTCCTGGGCTTATATCTTATAATGCTGTTCAATATGACAGTGGAGATGTTGCCTTTGAGCAAGGTACTTAACTACTGACACGGGAAATAATCAGTCAAATAAATTGTAATATTTAAAGCTTGCACTCTTGGACATACAGTATACACAATTGCAATTGCAATCTTGACACACATAAAGTCAAATTACACTGCAGAGATAAATTAGGCTGTTTGGGTAATGAATTGTCAAGGAAAATTTAAATCAGCTTCAGCTATCCTACATGTGAAGATGCCACACTGTGTGCACTAGTCAAGGAAGATCATTTTATGTAGCATCTCTTGACAGCATATATGAACAATCACATTTTTGACAGCAATTAGAAGTAGGCCAGGCATCCCTTTCTTTGGCATTCTACTTTTCTGTGTTGGTCTGACACCTTCTGACCTTTTCTTCCATTTCTCCCTATTATTGTTGCACCCTTTCATATCCTCCATTTTTCATAAACACTCACTAGCCTGTCAGGCATTGGTGGGAAGCTGCTTCTTGTCATGCAGTGGAGTGGCGGTACTGAGAGCCGTGATTCCAGCAACTTTCCAAACAGCTTCGAAAGTGCTGGTTTCAGCAGAAGAGCGGTTACTTAATTTGCTTCCTGGCTGTGCCTTGCCTCTGGATAACCCATCTAATGAAACTTTAATTTCTCCTAAAACTTCTTTCATCCATTCATCAGGAGCAAGTCAGCCAAATTTGTCATCTTTAGTTGGTGCATTGCACCCATAAACCAGAACAGACACTTTTCACAGGAGGCAAATGAGATTATAAAGTCTATAAACTTCTTTTACACTCAGGCTTTTTCTGAATCCAAATATTTGGAATCTGGACTGGTGGACTCAGCCCCCTTGTAATTCCTTGTGATGTCGACTGAACTGCTCTGCATCGTACCGTGGAGTCTATCACAGTGCAGGACAACGAGCTTAAATGCTCAAATGGGACCGGACTATGGGCCACACTCACTGCTGTGGGTACAATCCCCGATCAGAGCTGGGACATAAGTATACAGGCAGAATAATTTGTGCATTACATACATTGGTGTCACAACCCTGATGTGAATCCCCAGTGTATATTTTCACAATTCAGTATCATGCATGTCTGTTAGGTGCATGTGTGCTGCGATTGGTTTCATCTTGTGCGTGTCTCCCCTCTCGGCTGATCTCGTTACTCTCTCGTTTCCTATTGAGTGAATGACAGGTTCTCAAGCCTTTTAATGCATGTGCTTGTTGCTGGATTGTAAAGTTGCATTCATGCTGAAATCCAAGTCATAATGTTATGCATGTTATTAAAACGTCTTTGTTTTTGTCTTATGCAACTAGTACTTCAGTGGCAGCCAATGTCTCTTTGAAATCTTTGCTATCAATCTCTAATTAAAACAACCTTCCAATTCTGATCAGGGTCTAAGATTAGGACAGAGTTCAAGTTGGGCTAATTCAACCCTGTTCTTCAACACCAGTTTTCAAGAACAAGCTTCCAGTCCTAATCAGGGTCCAGGAGTGGGACTACATTCTTGTTAACCCTTGCTAAGCTACTCTCTTTATCAAGTTACCAGAACAAGCTTCTAACCATGAGCAGGGGCTTGGGGCTGGTGAATTCCTCTCAAGCATCAACCCTCCTCTCCAGGGGTAGTCCAGTCCTGGCAAGTGCTTCAACATCTGGCAGCACACCGTAAGCCACTGGCCGGTGACAGCAGCCCCAGCTTTGCCTATTATTCTGAATTGAACTGTCAGTGCTGACCTGCCTCTCACCCTCCGCGGGCTTCTGTCCCCATCGTTACTGTACTGCTGACAATGAATTGTACTGCAAGTCAGTCTCTACACTTCATTCCTGGCCTGGACCAAAACACATTGGGATGTCTTATATGATTACATTTCCATCACACTTCAATTAATATTTACCACTATTTTGTTCTCAGGTTCAATGGAGGTCTTCTTACCCCAGGACCAACAAAATCTCGAACACTGCATTTCTACCAGTCTGGAGATCGATGAGCCTATTTTCAAAGTGATCAAAGTGAGAACAGCTCATTTGCATTTTTTTTCTGGGAGGTGTTTAGGCTTGATTTGCATTTTTCCAATGAAATAATTTAAGTGTTTAGTCTCTGTGACAGGAGTTGATTATGCTAAGGAATATGTTATTTTCCTTATTGCAAAAACATATCTTCGTGGCATTCCTTTGGCAGTTAGTGGTCTTGGTTGATGTTATCTCCTCAAACATTAGACATTTAAATGTTAGACAGAATGAATCAGCATTGTGAGTCCTGTTATTGGACACCCCAAAGGTTGGGTGAGTGAGTGAGTGAGTGAGTGAGTGAGAAAACGACAGGGACTCCCCCTGATAATTGCAGTATTGATGTTATTAAATTATTAATTGAGAGAGAAAGCGGGGGAGAAATAAGGCAGGAACACTATGGATCTGTGTTCTTATTAATCCTTTCCACTTTGGAAGCGTGAGAATGAGTCTGTAAGAGAGTGCACATGGGCAGGAAAGGAAAAAAGAGGTGGGGGTGGGCGTGAAAAGAGAGACAAATAAAAACTAGTCTAAGCACTTTTGGTTCTTAACAGCCTTTTCATTTTGAATAGATGCCAGGCCCTAAGGCTGCCGATTGGATGGAAATTTAGTTCGAATTAGGGTACGGGTTGAACGCTCTCTTATCTCTACTCATCATATAATGACACTTAAGTGAAGCTTTTCCCAAACAGCAATATACACTACAAAAGAATGTTGTTATTTGATGCAATTGCTAAACAAGATTCTGGAAAGATACACATTATTTCATTAGTTTATTAAACTGATCCAAAACCAAAAATTGGGGAGATAAATTCATAAATACGTTAATTTATTAAATTGAATAGAGATTGGGATGGAGGTAAGGTGCATTTCTAGTTTCTTCTAACTACTTGGTTAGGTTAAGGAAAAGATCATAACTGGAATCAAAATAGACCCTTTCATGACATTAATCACATCTTAGAAAAGCAGAAAGCCCTGAAAGTTAACTTCTCTCTTATGTGAGATGCTTGGTGGCACACTGGTTGGCACTCTTGCCTTGTAATAATAAAATTCTGGGTTTGAACCATGATTAATACGTTTTTTTTTGGTCATGTTTACGGTTATTATCAAATACTGACACTGTCGGCTTGGTATTGAAGTCTATAGGGATAACTGCATTGCTCAAAAGTGATGCAAAAGGATTCCTTTTTTGTTGTGCAGTGACACCCAGTGCAGCTGCCCATACATTGAAATATGATGCCCGTGGAGTGAGAACGGGCTGGTGAAGATGGCCATACTCCCCACAGCATTAGGAGAGTATTCCCTGACATTCCCCACAAAACACCACATATCTCAGTAGGATGTCCAGGAGTTCCAAACTGGGCAATTCAGATGCTTGTTGTTATGAGATTATCAACTTCATTTGCTTCATCCGTGAGAGGCAATAATACTTTGACTCAGTGCTGTACACAGACCTGCATGCATGCCCATGCATTTACTATTTCCACCTCCCCCTCCACACACACACAGAAAAAGACTCAAGCTCTTCTGATATGTATACATATATATATATATATATATATATATATATATATATATATATATATAATATTGAAATGTGGTTGGTTCACTTTAGCATTGACAATTATCTCAATGCCAGCTATTATAAAACAAACACTAGAGTGTTCAGGTGAACACGTGTCGCCTGCGAAGCTTATGTGAAAGTGTGACTACCAACTGAAAGTGTGACTACCGGACAGACAGACAGGCGGGCAGACAGACGCCGGACAAAGTCATCCCTATGTGCCGCTATGCTTCGCAGGTGACACAAAAAATGAAGTCTATACCAGCAAAGTAAGTAGTTTCGCCACCTGTGTTCATTTTAGATTCAAGATTTAGATTTAGATTTGAACGTTTTTGGAAAACAGGAAAGGTAATTGAAGGAAACAGAATGAAAAGATAGATACGCTCTAAAATTGAATCATTACACAAAACTGTCACAAAGAACTTCTAAATAAATTCTCAGATTTTTGGGCATTTTAATGAATCAAATTAATTTGAAGTTACTTAACTCAGCTGTGAGGAACTGTTTCACTTTTTTCAGTGTACTTGTTCCATGACCCCTTTTTAATGAAACCCCTTTTAAAGGATATGATGGGAATCCACCAGAGGTATCTGTGTTTGGGTGGGGTTCCCTTGATAAAATAAGATCAGAAACCCCCAGAAAGCCCCGAAAGCTGTAGAGCATTATTGTGAAGTAAGCAGCCATTTTATTAACAAATGCCAGAGTAGCTCTGCATTAGAGACTCATTCAAGAGTAAAATGCTAGCCAATATCCGCATAGCTAGATGCGCAGCTGAACGGCTGCTGACTTGAACTAATACAAATGAGCATGGGCACAGAGGTGTTCCTGATGGCTCTGACAGCAACCCGGTCACAGCTGAGAGTCTGCCAGGCAGTATTTGCAAATTCTAGTACAGTCACATGACATGACCTAATTGTTCACTATGCACGGCTAGATTCATGCTAAAACACGAAATAATTTTTCTCTATCACTGACTCTGGTTGAGATGGAGAGCGTTTATCAGCTTGTGTCAATGTATCAGGTCCAGTTTGTCATGAAACTCAGACAAGGTTGGATGAGGTGTGTGAAAAATGCTTTTGAATTTCAAGGTTTCAATTAATTTTAAAAATGTGAATGAGCAACTCAGAAAAACTGCGGATTGATCAGGTGGTCCCATAACCTTTTTTTTTTTTGCATCTCTCTCGTGATCTGGAAAAACCTAGTACATATATGCTAGTACTTTTTGAAGAAACTGAGTTTGAGTCTCTTTTGCAGTAATTAAGAGCAGTGAAAATCTTAAAACACAAGCAAATAGTGTTATTTGAACTGTCTAGATCAAGTTCCTATTATTTTTTCGGTTGGGAGAAGTCCAGAATCCAAAGGTTTTTGTTCAGTTGCGAGAATCCTTGCCACTGATAAATTCACTAGGTTTTTCCAGATCACAGGAGATCTGATGCTGATGAGAAAACAGAAATCAGCACAATACGGAATGAAGATATAAGCAAAGGCAACAAGGAGCCAATATAGCCACATAATTCCCAGAATAAATCCAACACAAATCACAAGACTGTTATCAGTTGTCAGCATTGGCGCATCTCAAAATGGATGGATTCTAAGGGCAGAAAATGTGAATAAATAAAATATACAGATAAACTTTAAAGGGGTGCTGATCTTTGGGTAGAGAGGGGAATTGGTTTACTTCAAGAGTCAATGTCACACCAGAATTTTAATAATACAAACTCAACGGTTTACTGGGATCTGGTTATTTTGAACTGTGAGATTGAAAGGATTTTGAAATTGTTTTGCTGTTCAGCTTTCGTTAGTCACTACAATGACAAGGCAGCCGCAGATTTATTACGAACCAATGGCGACTGATTAAAAGACAATTCCAGGGAAGACAAGTTGGGTAAAGTTCTTTCCATTGCAGAAAATTTTGCTGTTTTAGCTACTTCTGAGCAAAAGCTAAAACCAACAAGAACATTTTTATCTCAGGGAACTCCTGATCTCTAGCAAGTGTGAGCCTACTTGCTCCACAAAGAGAACAGGAGAAAGCAATCGGGGTGCCTGTTTAAAGGGAAAATTCTTTGTTGTTGTGCTACCACGTTAAAAAATGAAAAAAAAAAATACTCAAGCTAGCAGAGTCTGTTTCCAATAGCTCTCCATTGACAAATGAACTTACATCAACGCAAAATTATAAATAAAAAAATTACAGTTCACAAACACAAATTAGGTCCGCAGCCCAGAGGTCTCTGATTCACACCTGTGGGCCCCTGGTTGCCTTCAGTGGCTTGTGTTGGAGCGGGCGGGGGGGGCCTTGCCGCTCCTATTCTGTGTCCCTCCAGCCCCAGGGTGGCCGCTTCTGCTCTGTTGTTAATTATATATAGTCATAGATTCCTTGATGTTGGCAGGGGGGTGGTGGGGTGCATGCAATGGCTGTTGTCTGGCGGTGGCTGATGGGTCTGCGGGGATGGTTCGCATTGGGGTGTGGCCTAGTGTTTCTCCAAATGTTTGGTGTTCATAGTCTTTTTGGTTGCAACTTGAAGTGGGGTGGTGGGACGATGGGGAACTTGTTTGATTCTCTGCGGTTCTGCAGCTTGCAAGCCTGAGTGCAGCAATACTAATAGGGTGAGGGTTCTGGCCTCCTGCCCTGGGCCTGGCGCTGGACAGGAATGACTGCTGTGTGAACAGAGTCAACAGCTTCTCTTTTGTTGTTGCTTTTCTTGTTATTGCTGCTGTTGTTTTTGTCCCTCAGAAACATGGTTATAATATAGACATTTTCAAAATGTTCGGTCCCTTTTTTATTTCTTCAATTATTATTATTTTCTGTTGCCGTTGCTTTCTGTCTTTTCCTATTTATAACCTGTTGTCACTGCTGTTTTTCTTGATGTTTGTAGGAGTTTTTTTTTTTTTTCTCTTTTCCTTGCTCATTTTATCAATGAAAAGGGTGATAGTCAAGGTGGGGGAATTAACAGCACAATAATCAATCTAAATGACTCAAGAGCTGAAATACTCTGAAGTGTAAGGACTGTAACAATAACAATCGATACTCAGAATTATTTGCATCGAGCTATTGAAAATGTAAGGGTAATGATTTCATTATTGGAGCAAAGATCGACACGTGCATGTGGTGATAACGCCACTTTAAAATGTATGAAATACAGCACCAAATTAATTCAGTAAAGCAGAATTTCAACTTGCTCTCTTAATTCACTTCCTTTCAGAGTAAGACCTATAAAACTGTTTCAGGCTTATGGTGCCTATGTTATCATCAGCCTGGAGTTCATTTGAAGGCCAGAGCATATGTTTTACGACCCACTCACAAGATACAGAGTAATTTATAATGCATGTAAGCGTTCGATGTGCCCCTCCACCCATCCTTCTTCCGGCAAACTCAGCCTAGCTCACCCAGAGTCGAAAGTGAATATTAAGCAAAACCAGGGAAAATGGGGGAAGTAGTCATTGAAGATTACTTCATTATCAGAGCTTAAAAGTATAAAAAGTAAAAATATTTTCAAATTTTGCTTGCTGCATTTCATTTGGCTGGAAGAAGCTTGCCGAGGATGATGAAGGGGCAGTGCGCTTGTTATTCCAACGGCATATTCTGATTATTGACATTGTTTACCTCAATTTTGTCAGTCCATCGAGGAATCCTGATGATTTTCTTGATGTAAGCAGTAATTTTTCTTTCTCTGCCTAACAGCGACCCCCTGTGGTGAAATTTCACCAAACACACGAAATAATGAAAAAGCTTTGAAAAGGCTTCTCGAGAGTTAAAATTTGCACTCAACTAGTACAGGACCTAGCATTAATCAACACAAAATTCAGGTTCATTCTCTTTATTAATTTAGTTTGCACACTTGCAGCATATAGCTGTGTCACAGATCACAAGCTTGCATGTCTAGGAAACAAGTCTCCTCAGCTTTCTTGCTCAAACCTATGCAGAATGGAATTTGTAACCTGCATGATTACACACAATAGGGCTGCAAAACCTTTTTCCTGGAGATTCATCCCATAAACTCTAATTGAGTACCTTAATTTCTGATTACATCACATCCATATGAGTCTGGAAGTGTGATGCTTAGGTCAGACACAAATGGAAATGCACCCGAAAATCCTGGTATAGACAGTTAAAAATAAAAATAATATCCACGGCACCCTGGTGGTATTCAGTTGCATCAACATTGAGCTCAGCCTCCTGACTGACCGCCTCAAACTGCTCTGGAGTTTACTTTGATTAAAGTACCATGCATTCAGGAGTACAGCTCCCCCGTCCTTGTTTGGTTCCTGCTCCGCTTTGACTTTCTTCATTTTGACCCAACAGGCATCTTCCACCATGTGAAGCCATACACCCCTGAATGAAGCACCACTGATAATTCTAGTATCTCACTTTTCTACCTATGTAGTCATATTCCAGGAACTAAAGGAGCCATATGCCATTTTAGTTTATCGCTTTCCTATAGTGCATCATATTGTTCATCTAAAATATCTGCAAGGTTACAAAGCTTCAAGTCCACAATGAAGAGCTATTTTCTCCAACAGAAAACACACCCCCTAAACTGCAAAGTTTTTTTTTTTTTTTTACAGGCAATTACACATTTAATATAACTAAGAGTTTGGCTCAGATCTCCAGACCTTTGGAAAGTACAGCTGACAACTAGACTAGAATTTCATTATAGAAATGAAGTGTTATCGAAATCTGTTACATTTTTCTTGAACCTCCACTTGAGGGCCAGCATTCAACGGATTCCTGGAAGGTTCAGCTAAAGTGTTTCTGCAGAGCGCTGGCCTCTGCTGCCATCTGCTCCTCTGTTCTCCACTTTGCCGGGATGTCCACATTCTCTTGATCGTGTTTCTGGAGCTCTTCGTAAATGCTGTCATTTCTCTCAAAGTCCCCAGCCTTTCTTGGGAGAACATGAACATGGACATGCTTTACGGTCTGTCCAGCTTCGGGGCCATCCTGGATTGCAATCGTCAGGGAGGATCCTTGGAAGTGTTTCTCCACAACATTCGCCACTCTTTGCGTCGTCTTGAATAAGTCGGCTACTTCCTCTGGATGCAGGTCACGGAAGCGCTCTACAACACGAAGAGGACACACCAGAACATGCCCAGGGACCACCGGTTTTCGATTTACCAGTGCAAAGCACAATTCAGTCTGCAGAAACACAGCCGATGCCTTAATGATGTGCTGGCCAAAACGAAACGTGTTTGCACTCATATTTCCAGGGACAGACGAGTGCACTTCAAAGAACGGACAGCCACCCGACATGCCAAATTTGTCGTCCAGCTTTTTCATCCGTTACATGTCTGCGCCATGATGTAAATTAGCGTAATGACTAGCAGCTAGTGTAGCACACCTTCGAACAAAGCAATGGAGAATTGGAAGAGTTTTGATAGCGCATATTGCCGAGTCGAGATGCAGCTATCTTCTGTTATCCCTTTGTGTGAACTTCCAAAGGCAGACGATCGAAGCGAGAATTCAGTTGTTAAAGTAGATTTTTGTTCACCTCTATTTCAGACAAGTACAGCCCCCTGACCTTCGGCGTTGCGTTCATTTTAGTGAACTATTCATACCGAACTGCGGTTGGTCAATCGCAATCGAGTGGGCTTTGAGGGAGGGGGGGTCTTAAAGAGACAGGAGCCTGGGGAGCCCATTTTAAGTCTGCGCAGGCACAGATCCGAGGGGCAGCATATTTTGATAGGTCGAAAAAATTGACAGAACACCGGGGCTTGCGGACAATTGTTGTAAACCACAGGAGCAGCATGGAGGCATTTTATGTTTTTTAATTGTTGTTTTTGCCCTCGAAAGAATGGCCACCGTTGACTTCAGCTGACAGGGATTTGTCTGTTTTTCTTCGAGACTCCTTAAGTGCTTTGAGGGCAAAGTACTGTAAATTCACCGACCCTTCTACTAGCCGTGGGGTTGTCAATTTTCATTTTCGGGCGAACTGTTTCTCTCTGCCCTCCGCCGCGCTGTATGGGCGGAACTATTAAACCGTGCCCAAACTGGTCAACCAATCGCGTTCGTCGACGTTGTCGCTTGATTGGTTCATTGAAAGACGTCAAAGTTGAAAGGTAAATTCAGAGTTGCTCGGTGGGGCGTCGCGTCTTGATTTGTCGCGACAACAGAATCCGGCGTGACAAGCAACATAGTCACCAACAGCAAATGGAGCCACATTTATGAAAATCATTTCAGAAAAAGAAGCTATTCACGTTCACTATAGATCAAGCGAATAGTGCAACGCAACACGTGCTCTATCGATTTAGTGCATGTCTTGCATGCTGGGCGCTTTCTAAATCGTGAGCGAAGTAGTCTGATGCTAACTTGAAAGTAAGGCTGGTAACATAGGTAACAAGTTTCTTATCAGTTGTCAAGTGAGAACCTAGCTGCACTAATGCTGAGAGTAACTTAATGTCAAGAGCGCCTTTGCGAACAGTAAGTCGGAAAAACATTGTTTCTTTATAAGTTGCATTTTTTTACTACTATGAAATGATGTTACAGCGACTAAGTTCGATTGTGTAGCTCTGGGTCTATTTTGTCTATCATCGGTAGTTCAGAATGAATGGCTAAAATCCTAATATAGTCATAGTTAACTACTTGCCTGGCCCCGAACATTTTCAGGCAACACGAGGGAGCTTTACATCATTCGTCACGTCAAACTTCTGCATGATGCGAGGTTAACAGACACGCAAGTCGTAGCATTTTTTTTTTTTTTTTTTTTTTGCGTTTGTTTTTGAAATCCAAGTTTGCAATGGAATTTCTTCCTATTCTTGAACCAGAAGACAAGCCGAAAGATTCTGTTTGGTAAGCTAAGTTCACGAAACTTTGAATTAAAGTCCCTCCCTTTGAAGTAGCATAAATCTACAGGACGCGAAACGAATTTTTCGGACAGATTACATTCAAAGTCCACGCATAGACGCGAATACACGCGCATCTTTGCATTGAATTTGAATGTAATCTGTCGGGCGAAAAAAAAAAATCGTTTCGCTTCCAGTGTGAAAGCGGCTTAACTCCCTCTGAAAAAGTGTTAGGGCGAAACTTGCTATGTAGGATGTTGAGTGACGTATGTGAAGTCCCACCAGCCCCTATTCTTGCTCGGTGGGTTATTGGCCGACGGATTTGTCAGTAGAAGACGCACGAAGGGTGGCATGTTGCAGTTCAGGTAACCAGCATCACTGTGCCAATAATGACTGCGTTACTTTTGCAGGTACGCTGTTGTTCCCCGAGGGGGAGGCCCAGGGGTTAGCGTGGGCCACACTTGCACTTTCTTTCCGGGGAAGGACGCGGGCAAAGGAAAAATACTTATTGTCGGAGGTGCAAACCCTAATGGCAGCTTCTCAGAGACTCACATCTTGGATCTTGGTAATGGATGCCTTAAACTTCTATTGTTTGATCGTAAAAGATTGCAGATTACACAGAATTTGAATGTGTTTCTGTGCCGAATTTTATGATCAATGGAATACTTTAACACTATACAATGGACCATACCGCAACAAAACTAAACCTTGGGTGATGGTGGTAGAGATGAACTCCTCGTGGACGGTACTTTCTTGCAGAGCAAAGCTACTCGGAGAGACAGAAAAATGCAGTTATATATGAAATACCATCCATTTGCCAGTAATTTTATCGTGCAATCTGGTGTTAACGCTTTCCATCGGGATACCTCAGTAGTGCTAGATTTTATTCTCACTTTAAAATGCACCAAAGTGCCCTACATATTTAAAGAATAATCACCAGGATTGATTCAAGAAGTGGTGCATAACAGCAAGTGTGTGGGCAAGTCCTGGGGCTAATGCAGACCTCTGCAGGAGCTGACTGTCTAGTTGGCTTACAGAATCTGTGACTTTTCCCTTGGTGAGCCATTCATTACAGGAGCTGAATATCTGGTTGACCTGTAGAATCAGTGACTTATCCCTGTGCAGACCACCACAGGAGCTGAGTCAATTTAGCCTGTGGAATCTGTGGCTCTTCCATGTGCAGATCGACATGAGTGGGACATTCCGGAGTGGGAGGGGCTCCTGGCGCGATATGAGCACTGCAGCTTTGTACCGGAGAACAATCCCAACAGCCTGTGGGTGTTTGCTGGGGCCCAACAGAGCGGTAACCGCAACTGCATCCAGACCCTACTCACGGAAGGTACCGGGCATTGCCACCATCAAATGCACATTAATGGTCTGTTGTGTGTCTGAGAGACAACTAATATGACATTACATTAAGTACTTTCAGTAAAATGCATTTTTGGTGATGTATGTCTGCCAGTGTTGCCATTATCTATTTTATGTTGTGAGGTGTCTCTTTGTAACTACATACCTGTTGATGTGATGATCTTAGTTTTTTGTGACGCTTAAAACCTCTTCATATATCTGTTGCCTGCTAAAATACCAGTCTGTATGTATATCTTTGTTGCATCTGTGTAGGCAGTGAGTCATGGAGGAGCGTGCAGGTGACTGGGTTTCCCCCTTCGGCCAGGACTTACCACACTAACTCTGCTTGCGTAGGAGACAGGCTGTATGTCTTCTCTGGGGGAGAAACGGGGACCATGCCTGTCTCTGACCTTCAACTCCACGTTTTTGATACAGGTCTTGTATATTACATCAATCATGCACCATTTTTAACGCACCCCTTTATCGAGTGGTTTTCTCCTTAACTAATGGGAATATGCTAAGAAGCTTGCTAATTTCCTTATGAGAGAGGTGCCTTTCAAAGCTAAGAGTTTGCACCTTTGCCTCATGTGAATTGTTTGATGGTAAAAAAGGAACTGTCGAATAGTGCTACTTCAAGAGAAAGTACCCCGTTGTCTCAAACATTTTGGAGCTGAGTTATTGGTTAAGCTCTGCTGTTGATAGTAGCCCACATCTATGTTGCATGTTTATAGTTACCCTCTAATTGCACTGTCATTCTCATTGAGGTGTGCTGCTTGAGTAGTTATTGTAGCTGGTGCTGAGGCCTTATAGATTACACTCCCACCCCAAATGCTTTGCAGTGTCTCTGACGTGGTTACAGCCTGAGACACAGGGCAGACCACCTCCTCCTAGGCACGGCCACATGGTGGCAACAGTGGGCTCCAAGGTCTACATCCATGGAGGTCTTGCAGGAGATAAGTTCCACAGTGACATGCACTGCCTGGACACCAGTGAGTGGAATTAACTTGGCTCTGAACAGTGTTTAGCCATACAGAATATAAATGGAAATATTTTCTTCCCAGTTTTGCGAATAAATTAAATTTACAGGCAAAACAAGTATTTTGTATTATGTTGGGACTTGAGAGAAACTGGTACAATATGGGCGGCGTGTGTCTTCATTTTCTTTGCTCGGGTAGGTTGGGTCACTATTGACTTAGACTGTGCCTGTCCATACATGTGCCCATCCATCCATAGGCACGTGCATGCAAATAGTTTCCATAGCAGATCTCAGACAGAGTTCACAGTAGCCTTTCGACATTGCTTGAGTAGTTTGCCGTCATCCTCCAGTTGTGCATTTTGAGTGTTTTGTTTGTCTGATCTTTGGCGGGGGATATTGTGGTCCATTATCTGCTTGTTCATCTATGGTTTTTGAGTTGCTCACGGTGTTCCTGACTTTGTTCCAGCAACGCTGAAGTGGGAGCGAGTCCGAGCGAAGGGTGACATCCCGCCGGGCACGGCTGCCCATTCAGCTGTGACCCAGGGGAAGAACATCTACATCTTTGGAGGGATGACTTCTGATGGGGCGACCAATTCCATGTACAGATTCCATACTGGTGTGTCAGACAGAATTGAAGTTGTCTGTTTTTTCATATTTCTTGCGTAACTATAGCTATTTTATGCCCATATGAATACTCTAATTTTGTTGTTAGCCACTTTTTGACTCATTTACTCACAAAATAAGAAAAACATGTCCTGCCTACACGTTCACAGTAGACATTTCATAATGCTTTTCAATCTATTTTATCATTATGCGTACATTTCAGTTTGCCCCGCCACTGATGGAGTATGTGTAACTCCAAATGCGGGATAGTGTTGTGAAGACTGATGTAGTTCAAATTGCTATGCACGTGCCAGCAACTTATATGTTTTACATACTTTTCTGCCTGGGGTTTTGTTCCTGTTGAGCAGACAGACAGCGCTGGACCCTGCTTAAGTTTGAGGGGGACATGCCCCCAAACAGACTGGACCATTCCATGTGTGTGGTGCCATGGAGGGTCAGAATGGAAGAGTGCGGAGTGGGAGACCAGGTTTCCGATCCTGGGACTGTCAACCTCTGTTTCATCTTTGGAGGAATGGACACCCATGGTGTGATCCACAGTGACTGTGTTGCAACCGTTTTGCCGTGAACAGTGACCATTATATGAACCTGGTGTCTGGAAATTTTTGCTAGCTTTCCTTCAAATAATTTTGAATTAAATTAAGACCAAAAATTTTAAGATAATTTATCTTGCGCATTGAGGAATAAGAGATTTGGATGTGCAAAATGCACTGAAGGGACTGGTATGCATGCATTTTTAAGTAAAAGCGAAGGAGAGTTGTTGTTTCTTTGTTCATTTGAAAATGTTATAAAATAAAACATTGTACCCTGGATTGAACTGTAGTTTAAGCATTTAAATAGCAATGATTGTATATAAAGGTTTTTGAAATGAGTCAAATTGAATGAATGAAGCAAATTTAGAATGAGGTAACTTAGCTGGTTCTGAAACTATCTAATCGGTTCTATACTGAGTAGCAAAAGAAATGCAAGTTAATGTACTTGAATGGTCACCCAGTTGAAGTGACTGCAAAACAAAGAAATGTTTAAAGAAGTCAGTATAAATGTGCAGGTGCTAGTATTAAATTCAATTCAATTTTTCAATTCAATTTATTTTGTATAGCGCTTTTCACAGAGACTGTCACAAAGACGCTTTACAGTGAGAGTTTAACGAAATAAAAAGGCAGTGCCTAGCCTATTCCCCACTACAGCAAATGAGGCATAAATACTCCCAGTAGGGAGAAAAAAATCCTCCAACAGTGTTGAGAAAAAACTCCACTGTGGGAAGAAATCTCAAGAGGAGCCCGGCCATAGTGGGGGAGCCCATCCTCCGCGGGCTAGCCAATTAAGAACAAAAAAGTATTAATAATAATTTATTAATATTTATTATTAATAAATATTAATAATAATTACATGCATACTTTGTTTCCAGCCAGTCTTGCATCAACTAGCCTTACTTTTGTTGCTCGGTATATATAGGTACCATCTGCTTCAGCCAACCCGAAATTTAAGTTTAACGGTGTGGTAGGCTAATAATGGCTGTTGTGACAGTAACATGCAATTCTAAGCCAATCCTAATGTTTTGGTATGGAGAGGATATCTGGGTCCTTTAAGTGACAGAAATGCCAAAGCAGACTTGAAACCTTCATATGGGGATTAAATACTCAAGTTTAATGCAACCAATACAACTGAATGCAAATACCAATACTGTTATTTACCTTCACAAAATGATGAAATTTTAAATGACATTTACTGATACTCAGACATCCTGGTTGAAGCCTTAACCTCCCATTACATTTTGTGATGCGATAAAATTTTATTTGCGACACCTTTTTTTTTGGCTTCAGCAGCAGCAAAAAAAAAAAAAAAGGTTGTTATAACTTGGATATTCTCAGGTATGGTAAATTATTATTTTTTATTTTTATTTTTTTTTTCAAGAGCAGACATGATTTAACGCTAGATACCATAGTCATTGAGTATTTTGATTCACTATAGTAATAAGAAACTGGTGAGCCTAGTTGGGCTGAACGGCCTGTTTTCGCCACTTGCTGTGTTATTTTACGTTGTTAGCTCTGCTAACACTGAAACTGGGGTAAAAAAAAAAAAAAGAAAAATCTAAGTGGGGCATTGGTGCATCTGCCAGGAGTGACCCCGCCTTTTAAATCCCAAGTCTCTTCGCTGTCTGCAGTTCTCTTTTGCTTCAGAAAGTATTCAGACCTCATTGCTTTTCCCTCACTATTTTTTGAGCAGACTTTATCTATGTAAAACTGATTACTTTTATGTCCTCAGCCTATATATTGTTCCCTTTACGACCAAGCGGAGAGGATCGTAACTCTTAAAGTGCTAATCACTGCTATAGTCATACAAGCTGCAAAATATATCAAGCAAAATTTCAGATTTCAGCCTTCAAAAGGTCAACAATTTGGTCAATTATCAGTTGGAAAATTAGTTAGCAATGACCTTCAAAAAGGTTCACAGGTACCCGTGAGTCTTTCTAAAGATCATTTGTCAACTCAATAATGAACTATTAACTTTTGGAGGGATAGGGTGAGTAAAATTAAGTACTTTAAGGGTTAATAGAAATATCTTTTGTTTTGATAAATTTTAATTGAGTTAAATCATTGCATTAGCATCTAGGCCCTTCACAATACACTAAATTGAGCCCTGAGGCATCCTTTTTCCTTTGAATATCGTTCTGTGGAACTTAGGAACTGGTTCGATAGATCACACCCCAAAACTGCAGTGTACTGCATGAGGGAGCATCACAGCATAGGGTTGAATCTGGGTCATTCCGGTGTTGTTGTTATTGGTTTCAGGTTGTGCCCAAGGAATGCTGGATTCAATCAGTATGGGCAGCAGGCATAATGATAAACGGCATGTCTGTACAAGGTTTCGCATTGCATGGTTCATGTCCGCCCAAACACCGAGCAAATGAATGCAAGGGACTCTAAATACCTTTCAACCAACAGAGAACCAATGTGCTTCCCATCCGCGCACCAGTTCTGTTCAGGATCCGCAAAACCAAGGGACATGTAGTAAACCAATGGCATCACCTGTTCCACACCCCAGTCTTGTTTGCTTGTTTGTTTGGACGGGTTGAGTGCACACCGACTCGTGACACGTCATGATTTCCACTCGGATCTGACTGGTATCTCTCGCTTTGAACTTCTATACTCAGCCAAAATAAAAACTTCACACTCGTTTGGAGGTCGATAAGTTGAACATACAAGAAATGAGGTTTTAAGTAATGATTCTATTTAATTCTGTACTCATTAAAGATGGTGCGTCATAAAAATAATGTCCATAATGTAACCAGTTCCAGCGGATATGCTACGGAAATGTCCAAGAGAAAAAATGGTAAGTTACAACTTGAATAAGAGCAGTGCGTAGGCGATTACGCATGGTTTGGACAGTCATACGACCTCTAAACAATTCATTCCTAGTGGACGTTGCAGCGACAAATCGATTATGCAAATGACGTTAGACAATTTGTCGGTCTTCTGCTTTTGACGTCACACGTGGGCTACCAGAACGAGGTCGGTGCCAGTTTGTTGGAGATGTGTCCGAAGATCATGGATAGTCCGTCGACTGCATCCCAATAAACCTTGCAACGTCAGTGACGGACGTTTCTGTATTCAGCATGCCAATGGCACGTTCATGCTGAATGTTTGACAGCCATGGCTTTGAAAATCAACGAATAATTGACTGTAAAAACTTGTTTTACCGAGATGTCACTCTAACTTGCTAAGGTGAGCTCAGTTGCACATCTCTCATATGGTCACGTGACTAGGAGCACAAGAAAACATGGTTTTAGCTTAAAGTACGCTCGCACATGCTACATACCTGTGCTCATTGGAGTTGATGTGTGTCATGATGTCTTTGACAACGCATTTACCCCTAGTGATAATAAAAACTCTTATTTAAAGTTTCAAGAAAATATTTACAAATTTATGAGTGTGAAGTTTCTTTTTTGACTCAGAATATTTTTGTTTGTCGCGAAAGAGAACCATACAGGTTCTCTGCTGGTCAAAAAGCCACATGAGAGTGAATTCTATGAAAGTGGTCACCAAGAAGAAAGGACCCTATTTCTACTCTGAACAAAGCGGCTGGGTTCCTCTATACTAATGGAGTCTTGTTTCTGCTCAGATATCAGAAAAATATCCATTTAAATTAAGTATATAACTTGGCCATGCATGAAAAAAAGTGAAGGGATCTAAACTTTTTCACAAGTGGTGTTATTTTAATTGAAAAATGTACAGGTGTTTAACAGTGTCATGGCCTATCTGGGCAGAGATACTGCAAGCTTCGTCTTAGCGAGGCTTTTTGTTTTACACAGTGAGCGTCTGCTCAGAATTTGTCTAGGGTAGTAAGTTTTCTGTATCCCCATGAACTCCCCAGGGTGGCTTGCATCTAATGCACTCGGTTTGCTTGCATACAATATAAGAGAAAGGTTGACGTTACCTGGTTCATCATGGAAACTTCTTTCACGGCCAGCCTGATCCAGTCGCCCGGCGACGAACAGCCCAGCCTCCGTGCTGATGCGGGGTGCAGACGCTTCCCTCAGCAATCAGTTCATTTTGTTTTATTTTTCTAAAAGATTCCCGTTCGGTTGGTTGCAGTACTTAGTTGATTGGAAGTTGCTTTTCCCACAGGGAACACGTGGACGCCAGTGTCTAATCTTCAGAGACTTTCCAAACCCTGCTTCCGCTGCTGCAACTTGCCAACACACGTCCCCCAAAGCTGCCGCGCTAACACCGGATATCATCATCACAGTCGCGTCACTCAGTCACTGGATCAAACCATTCTCATTAAGCAACGTCAACCCCAATTGTATGCAAGCAAACCGAAATATTCTTGGGGAATCCACCAAGTATAAAAATCTAATTAATAATATCTCATCAGGCCGCCTAGCCTATCATTCTGGCACTCTTACCAGGTCATGCTTTTATTAGGAAATGGCCTATCTGTAGAAGCAGTACCGAAGGAAGGATGAGATTGAAAGCAAAAAAGGTCAAGACAAAGACCTTTGAAGGTCCTAAAACTCATCCTTTTCCTGATGATCATCCTGAAGAACACCTGCTTTACCATAAAGCTTTGCAATGATCGGCCTCACCACCTCCTCCAGCTCCTGCCTCCTGGCCTGGAAGTCCTCCAACTCTGCATTCTGGTGCGATTCCAGCCACATTATCTTCTCAGCCACCACCTTCTGCAGGATCTCCAGGTCCTCTTGTGATAGCTTCCCACCCAGTTTCTCCTGGTCGCTGAGCTGATTCTTGAGTGAGTAGGCGTAGCTCTCTAGCTCGTTGCAAGCAGCAATGCGCACCTTGATCTTTCTGTCTTTTGCGGCAAATCGCTCTGCATCCTTCACCATGCGCCTTATGTCCTCAGGGGTCAGCTGGTTCTGATCGTGGGTGATGGTGATCTTATTCATGTTGCCTGTACCCTTGTCAATTGCTATGACACCGAGGATCCCATTGACATTGACATCAAAAGTCACCTCAATCTGAGGGACCCCACGTGGGGCAAGTGGGATCCCTGTCAGGTCAAAGGTGCCCAACAGGTTGTTGTTTTTGATCAATGGGTGATCTCCTGCAATAAATGAGAATAAAGGATATGGAACTTTTAACCTTTCAATATTTTTAAGAATAGTATGCTCATGATGGTTAGTAGTTACCACTTCAAAAGTGCCCTACATTTAAAATAATTACACAATTGACATCAGTAGGATTTCTTTTCACTTAGTGTTTAGTTTTTCAAACATTTTTGCTTGTTTTATTTGTCATTGATACCAGTTTTCTGAAACAATCTAAGGTGTTTTAATTATTTTGCCCAGTGATCTTAGTTGAAGGGACATATACATAGGCCCTATCCACTTAGGGGTATTTTGGGAACGTAGCATTTTCTATTTGTTTCAACCTTTAGTCCTCACACAGACTGTGTTTTTGGTCTCTGAAAACAGACCTTTTGAAAAATGCCTTCTAGGGTGAAGAAACTTCATTTTTAATGTTCAAGTGTGGATGGGAAAGATTGAGTTTTTGGCTTGCGACAGAGTGCGCACCTCATAGTGAGTTCATAAGGCTTGTGATTGGCTTACATGGTCTTACATTTATATATATATCATTGCTGCCTGTTGGACTGGCATGCTCTTGACGGTGCTTTAATTGTGTTTTGGTTTCCTTGAGTGAAAAGAGAGCGTTTTTTTTTTTTTCCTAGTGAGGAAGACGTGGTATAGATAATGAATGGATATTACCCACATATGGACAAACTTTTATCTTTTATTATTTTTGAAACATTTTTCATGGAGTGGTGCATAGTTGTTGGATTGGGGGGAAAAATCACAAGTTAAATGGTTAACCTCCACATGATTTCCTGATTGGTTCATATTTGATGCTTTATAACTACTGAACCATTTATCATAAAGAGTTGGGGGCTGGGTTGTTGGGTTTGGGAAAAGGTCATGCTAATTGATGAAGCCCCATCCCAATTCCTGCTTGTCTTTGCAACTATCTGCCTTAACTATTGAACCATTTGTCATTGGTATGTTGGATTCAGGAAAGAATCAGATTTGAATTGACAAAGCCCCACTCTTTTTCTGATTGGCTGATCATCCTTCATAACAATTGAACCGCTTTGTCATTGAGAGTGTGGGGCTGTGCTTTTGGTGACAGACAGAGATTACCTATTAATCTCTAAAGCCCCTCCATCATAACTATTGATCCATGTGTATTAAAGAGGTGGGAGTTGGGTTTTTGAGCTCAGGAAAGGGTAGCGTCAAATTACAAAGCTCCGCACCCATTGATGATTGGTTTAGCTTTTATCCTTCGTGGCTATTGAACTGTTTGTTGAAAAGAGTTTGGGATGTGGTCTCTTTGGAAGCAGTGGATGCGGTGAGTTTCAGAACAAAGAGGAAAAGGACCATCCAGACTGTTCCAGCAGAAAGTCCAAAAGTCATGCTTTGTCATGGTATGTTTGTGTCAGTGCTCTTAGCAGGGATACTGTGCACTTCTGTGAACACATCATTAATGCTGAAAAGTACACTGAGATTTTGGAGAATATATGGTGCCTTCGAAGCAACATCTTTTCTCTGGGATATCCATGCACATTTCAACAAGATGATTAGAAACCGCACTCAACATTCATTACAAAGGTATGGCCGTTTGCGGATGCTGGACTAGCCTGGCAACAGTCTTCACTTCTCCCAAATAAAAGAGCGTGAGGCACATTTAAAATGCAAAATGTAACAACAAAGACAATGTGCTGTTATACACCATACGATATGTAAGGAAAAATGGGACTAAATTACACCTGAAACCATCACTTGGAATCTTCAGTCCTTTAACATTAAGTGTTGTGAATAGGCTTGGCCACATTAAAGTAGTAAAGTAGTCAATACTTAAGTGCAGCAATTTTTGCACCAATGTCGCAAGAATCAAAATTGAAATATTTATTTTGATAAATCAATAAAATTCATGTGGTGAAACATAAAATAATGTGCTGTTGTACTGTTTTCAACATAATATAGGTCAAAGATCATATAAAAATCAATTTTTAGCTTTCATTGTAAATGCACTTAGTGTCCCATCTTTCTCTTATTTGGAGTTGCACATACTTTTCTATTATGTGTCTTAATACTTTTGATTTATCCTGGACTTAAGTAATTGGGTTCATTCACAATTGTACTGTAAATGAAAGGAATTATGGTGAATAGGAAAAATGTCATCACAACTAAACTACAACCTCGCAATCCTCTCTGTGCCAGTGCTGAAAATACAGCTAACTTTATTAAATGGCTCATATTTCTACCATTGCATTGTCCCCTCCAATCTCCCACCCTCACCTCACTCTTCCCTCTAAATTACACCTTGGAGCAGGAGAAGCAGGCATCAAGACCTATAAGTGCACCTCACCTTCATAAATCTTGATGGCGACAGTAGGCTGGTTGTCAGAGGTTGTCGTGAAAACTTTGGACATCTTGACGGTCAGTACAGAGTTTCTCGGAATGAGCGCAGTCATGGCACCCCCATCGGTCTCAATGCCAAGGGTCCGGGGGCATACGTCCAGCAAAATTAGGTCACCTGTTCAGATATTACACCACCAAATTTAAGACTGGTTTCACCTTCCATTGGAATGTACAATCTGTAACTTAGAGTGCTTTGTTATCACTTTTCAAGGTGAAAGGGCAACCTTTCATAGAGGCCCATTTAGTTCCGATCATGTTACCTTCTCTAGAGTATCACCAATTCTTCCAAAAAAACAGATCACAGGTCTATAAAGCAGAGAAGATTAATTTAGGTAGTTGCAGAATTTAACCTCCAGCATAGTCCAAACATTTTATTAACCTCAACTCCGAAAATATTGGAACGGTATGGGAAATGCACATAAAAACTGAAAGCAGTGGTTTCTAAATCTATGTGACCTGTATTTCATTGCAGACAGTATGAAGACAAGATATTAATGTCCTTTGAATGCTTAACTCCATTTTCAAAAAATTTTGGATGCTGTGTAAAATAAAAAAAATAAAATCATAATGCAATGATTTGGAAATAACTTACCAAATAACTCAATTATTGAAACTAGTAATAATACAACATATCAGATTTTGAAACTAAGCAACTGTATTGTTTTTTGAAAACTATCTGCTCATTTTTAATTTTCTGCCATCAATGCATTTCAAAAGAGTTGCTGTTGATAAAGAAGTAAAATTATTTCCCATTCTTGCTTGATGTCGGATTTCAACAGCTCAACACTTCCTGGCCTCCTTTTTCATATTTTTGTTGCATAACGTGCCAAATATTTTCAGGGGGTGACAGGTCTGGACAGCAGGCATTCCGGTTTCACTCCCAGACCCCATACTGTGGAAACCTGTGTTGTCAGATGAATCAATGTTTCAGGTCTTTTTTGGAGGAAATGGATGCCATGTGCTCTGGATCAAAGCAGTAAGGGACCATACAGACTATTACAGCAAGGAGTCCAAAAATTGTGTTCTGTCATGGGATGGTTTTGTGTCAGTGCACTTTTGTGAAGGCACTACTAATGCTGAAAAGTGCACTGAGATTTTGGAGCACCATACACTGCCTTCAAGATGACAGCTTTTCCAGGGACGCCAACAAAAGCCACGAGACGGCACGCTGCAGGCTTTTCAAAGGCATGGCTGTGTAAAAGGCAAGTGCAAGTGCTGGAATGGTCCGTCTGCAGTCCTAACTTGTCGTCAGTAGAGTGTGTGGGGCATTTTTGACATTATAAAAATGCCTTTCCTAAAGACCCCACATCGTTGCGCTTCTGAAGACTTGTTTGCAGGAAAAATTTGGAAAAATTACTGCAGAAACACTTAATCACTTTGGACCGTATGCATGAACGAGGTATAACTTGTACTGGATGTAAGTTAATACCGAGAATAGTTATTGCAGCCCCTGTGTCAGAAGAAAATTGGTATGCACGAAACGTAGTCTGACTATTCGCGGAATTACTATTGTGCGAATAAGCTATTCCGTAGTTGTAGGGTTATTCAATGATTTATTGCTGTCCATTACCACAAATCTATTAATAGGCCTGCTCTCGCTCTTCATTACTCTGAATGGGGAGTTTTTGCGAGCTAGTACGTGAATGTCTATCTATTGTTTGACTGCTGTTTTGTGGTCAATGCACAAAAGATGAATGTTCGCGTACTCGTTTCGGGGGAGTTTACGGAAACTCCCTGATTACAATTGGGTTCCACGTAGAACTGACAACATCACTAAGGATGATAAGGTGGAGCCAAATGAACATGTCGAGGACAATATGCAAGGGGTTTGAGTTAGGGCAAGGCTGATTGCTGATCATTTTGCAGTTTAAATGAATATGGATTGCAACCTTGAATGTTTGTTCTGGCAGTCAGTTATACTTTTTTTGGTAAACAAAAGTATAAAATGAGTTGGAAATTCACATCTCTAAATAGCTGTTTTTACACTGGCATTTCCTAACCCCGTACTTTCCTTAGTATGGGACTTTCGATAGTCCTGTACTATCTTTTTTTGCTGTTTACGCTCGCTAAAAAAGTCCTGTACTAAGTGCTTAGCCCGGGCTTAGGAAAACCATGGCTGTTTACACTTGCATTTTCTTAGCCCTGTACTATTTCCGAAAGCTGGCCAAGGATGTCCCGTGCGCGCAAACGTATGCTGTACTGTGTGCTCACGATCGATTATTCACGCACGTGTACGTATATTTATGTTAAGCAGGCCGTGCTATTAACAGCGAGTGTAGTATCAATACCAATCTCGATTATTCTTGGTAATTTGACCTTGTTTATTCGCAAACTGTAGCTGTATTTAAAACAGAAGTATGTCTTCCTCAACAGTTACGGCAAAACGATCGAATTGGGAGGACCAGGAAGTTCTGTCTTTTTTTTAACTTCTGGTCAGACAGTAACATGCAGAAGCAGTCAGACGGCACGGTTAGCAACAAAAAGGTGTTAAGGGACATGGCTGCACGCATGGTTGAGGCCGGATACCACCGAAGTGCAGACCAACTGAGGGGTAAACTAAAGAAACTAAAAAAAGAATACAACCATGCTAAGAAGAACAACCAGCAACGTGGGGCGGGAAGAAAAACCTACCCTTTCTTTGAGGAAATGGACCAAGTTCTAGGTCATCGGCCTTCCGTGGAACCGGGGGTATGAGCACTACTGATTGAACTTCACCGCTCGACCGAAAAACAAATTTATAAGTTGTACATTTTTTCATTAGTACATCCAAATGACAACGACTTAATTGATTTCTAATACCTTTTAATTAGTATCCAAGTGCAAATACCTGGCTTGATTTTGTGAAATCAGTAGTAACTTTTAAGTATCAGTATTATGATTGAAGCTAAATTTCAATGAGCCTTCGTCTCATCGCTTAACCCCGGACTATTTTTTTGTCCTTTTTACAGTGGCTTGCTTGGCACCGCAATTGTGGGGTTAGCCCTGCTTTTATGCAGGGCCAGCTAGTACGGGACTATCGGAAGGGCTGGCCCACTTTTGCAAAAACCAGTGTAAACAGAAAGCGGGCAAAGGAAAGTCCAGTACTTTCGGTGGGACTAAGGCCTATCTTAACCCCACCGATAGTCCGAGACTAAGCTAAAATTTGCCAGTGTAGCACTAATGAGTGTCAATCTATTCAGGGTAATTCGAACATCTTTTCACACCGGCATCCTAAAAACAGAAGGCACAGTTTTGAGACATCCACTGAAAGTGGACTGCAAATTGTCTTATTCCACTCCTTAAACCTACCCCTTGGTTGGTATAAGTTACACCAGGAAATCGGCAGTATTTACACCACAGATTAAGCGATTCCATATTTGTACATATGACTCCCTATTCAAGGCCTTAAGTTATACCGCAGTTTAACTTGCAGCTTTTATACTACCTTCATGCATCGCAACAGTGATAAAACCATTGATTTATACCTGGTATAGGCTATTCTGTCCCTATTCTGCTTTCATGTATACAAGCTTCTGTGTCTTCAGTCCCTTGACATTTATTAAGGGTTGTGAAAAGAACTGACAACTTTATTAAAATATGTTGGAAGAATCAAACTTGAACTAGAGGGCACTCGGTAGTGCGCATACCTCCTTCACGCCACTTGTTTGACTGATCGCAGCCAAAATCAATAGGGTTCATCCCAATATAATAGCAACCCACGCACATGTTCATTCCTTTTTGAGTTATCTTGCACACAAACAAGCGGTCAGACAAACCAACACCGGCAAAAACATAGCCTCCTTGGCCGAAGTAATCACTGATCTGAGTTTAAGGAACAAAGTGGTAACGTTCGTGCTTTGGCCCATGTTTCAGGAAGACTGTTGCAAGACTGTTTCAGGACTAGAGTAAAAAGTAATCTAATGTTTTGCAACAGCTATGATTTTGGGCACAAGAAAAAAGCAGGGCTATGTTTTTTTAACTTATATAGCTGGATATTTAGAATGGTCAAGTAGGGGGACAGCTTATTCGGTGTGTCCAGAATGTTTCCAACAAAAAGTACACCTTATTTCAGTTTCAGGCACGTGAGGCATTTATTTTCGTGCATGATGAAAAAATACAAACTGCAAAATACAAGGATGAGATGATGAGGTCAAAACCTAGAATGTGGCGGACACATTTATGGTTTAGGTGTGAAATCATGGGCAATGAGCACCAGCCATTGGGGAAAGTGCCTGCAGTCAGTCAGTCAATGAAGTAACTTCAGCACTCTATCAGCCACGGACTTCTGCCAGTAATTTATGGTAACAGAGGCAGAAAGCAATTAACTGCAAGATTTCTCAGGTTAGTATGCAAGCCTCGTAGCAAAATTGTTTTGTTTTCAATTATCTCTGTAATGTAAAATTATCTGACACTTTAAAGGAGCATGGGGTAGCCAGGGCTAAAGTAAAAATGACTCAACACCAACCAGAGTCATCAACGCTGGATAGTACTTCTGCAAACACCGCTGCTCCATAAGTGACAGCCTCATCAGGATTGATACTGCGGGACGGCTCCTTCCCATTGAAGAATTCTTTTACCAGCTGCTGTATCTTGGGGATGCGAGTGGAGCCACCCACCAGCACAATCTCGTCGATATCCGATTTCCTAAGCTGTGCATCCTCCAGAACACGCTGTATGGACTTCACCGTTGACTGGAACAGATCCTGTGCACAGAAATTACATGGAATGAGAATGTGAGCACAAGGAATCGAGAGAGAATGAGGTTATTATACAATAACAGAGTTCAAGCACATAATAGCCACTGGGCCCTAAATGGAACAACTCTGGAACTCAATGAAAGCAAACACTCAAAGGCTACCGTTTGAGGTTTAAATTTGTGTAATTATTATAGCATCTTGTGTTTAATTCATATCAAGATTAATAAAGTTGACAAATACGGTATCTAGCATAATGATATCCACATTTAACTTCCCAAATATTTCATCTCGGGACTTCAGCCCCTTTCTGCATGCTGGACCACCCTGACCTCATCCAGTCACCAAATATGCCTTCGTCTTAAGTATTACATTGGGTAAGTCACTAATTTTAAGAGGTTTCAAGCTACACTTGCCATGTTAAGCTCCTCAAACTTGGCTCGGGTGAGTATCTCCGAAAAGTCTTTTCCCATAAAGAAGGACTCGATCTCGATGTGAGCAAATATTTGTGAGGACAAGGTGCGCTTGGCCCTCTCCACCTCTCGGCACAGCTTTTGCATTGCATGAATATCCTTGCGTATGTCCTTACTCATCTTCTGCTCGTAAATATTAATGAAGTGTTCCATGATACGTTGGTTGAAGTCCTCTCCACCAAGGTGGGTGTTCCCATGAGTGGCCACCACCTCAAAGATGCCATTATCAATGGTCAATACAGACACATCAAAAGTGCCTCCACCCAGGTCATACACTAAGACATTTGTCTCGCCGTCTCGCTTGTCAAAACCATATGCAATGGCAGCAGCGGATCTGTTTGGAAGCAAGAGCATGATGTAATTGTGACGTACTTGTTTAGTAAAATAGTGAGTGCATTAAATTCCATTTTCTTATTGCGTTAAATTGGTAACTGTCTTGACTTTTTTCATTAATGTGCTGGCTGAAAATGCAAATTCAGGTTTATAGAAAAAAAATATTTGTTTCTTTAAACATACATATGCACATAGTCATATCTCTATCTTAGTCATCAACTATCAGCTTGTCATTTGAAACTTGCTTGGCGTAACATGGATAGTTAATGGATAACAATAAATTCTGCTCACATAAAAATTATTATTTTTTAAGAGTAAATGGTTTGAACCCAGGTGTAGTCAATGAGTGGGTAAAATGATCGTCCGGGTGAGAGTAGTCTTGAGAAAGACTATTATGGTGACCTGACGTTTCGACAACCTGAGCGGAACTCATCTTCAGAGAGAGGAAACGAGCAGACAGAAACCGTTTATATAGTGAGAGAAAAGCATGGGTGATAATCAATGTGTGGAGCGGTAAGTCAATCTGAGTGCGTAGGCAAGATTGATTCAAGCGGTAGAATCAGAGTTTAATGCTGTCAGTGAATGATCGTTAATGAGTCTTTTGTAAGGTGCGGGAAGTGTCATAGAGCGGTTCAATGGTTTGTATTGTAAGTTAGTATACCAACTTTCAAGAAAGCGTCGTTCGTGCCAATTGTTACAATGAGTTTTGCAAGTGGCAGAGTCCCAGTCGATGTTGTGTCCAGTTAGTCTGTAGTGATTACATACAGTACTGCTCAAAATTTTGGAATAACTGAGAAATTTTGAATTTTGAACAAAATGGCTTCATGCCTCAGGTACCATGATAGTTTTTATAAATACAACCAAGACATTGATAATGTAATAAATTATGTGCATACACTGAACAAAAATATAAACACCCCATGTCAAATAGAGCAGATGAAACGTGAATGTGAGATATAAATTATCTCAGTCGCACGAAATGCGTGGCAATGGAAATCGTGTTCATGCTGTGTTCTATGGTAATTTAAATTTCAAAATGCAGCAATCAAACAAACTGTCTTAACAAACAGCATTAATTCAACTTAGAGAGTAAATGCAACCACCATTTGGTTGCTAATCAAGTAAAGTAAACTGGAACAGGTTACTTTTCTCGGATCAGCCTAATTGGTTAACAGGAGACGATTCTGCAGTCCTTTATTTGGCTCCGTGCAGCTTGTCACCGAAAAATACTGATGTCAGCCAAGTTTTTTTCTGGAAGTATGTCACATTCCCTTGGATGTTTGGCACTTTCGTTCAACCTGCGCTCGGTTTAAAAAAGGAAAAGGGAAAGCTCGGATGTTCGCCCCATGGCAGCAGGTAGTGGTACTACGCCTTAAAAAAAATCGATTCAGAATCGCCCCAGCCCTAGTCTGAATATGTTAATTTTATAGGTTAATACAAAGTCAGGTACCTTGTTTGTCTTTTGTGATCTGATTCCCTTCAAGACAATAGAAATTTTATACCGTACATTCCTGACTTACATCTGATTTACCTTTCAGGGAAGATATTTTTCATTCCTTACACGCACAGCACTTCCAACTTACCCAACATTCAGCTGGGGTATATTTTCATATGACTGGCGATGATCAAAAAGTCAATAATCGATACATTTCTCAATGTCATAATGTATTTTTTAACAAAAACACATTTTGATTATTATTTATCATGCATTTGACACTGCAGAATACTTCACATAGATTGTAGTGAGACAAACCAGGAAAGAGACTCACGGCTCATTGAGGATCTTAATCACGTTCAGTCCAGCGATGACACCGGCATCCTTGGTGGCCTTGCGCTGGGATTCGGTAAAGTAGGCAGGAACTGAGACCACAGCATGAATGACCTACAGAAAAATAGAACTCCAGGGATGAGGTTGCCTCTGTTCATTATGAATACCTACTTGTGTTAATGTTAGGTTTGTGCCGCATCGCAATCACTTGGCAGACTCTTTTCCAGAGTTAGCACATTAGTGCAGACAGTCAGGGAAGCTGTCTAATACACAGAAATTTGGCATCAGAAAGAATACAAAGAGGCTCAATTCAAACAAAGAGTATTATATTGAACTGGTAAAACAAACAAAAAAAAAATTGAAAAACCTAGTGCTCCTTATATCACATTTTCACACATTGTGAGGTCAGAATGGAAAAACATCCTTTATAGTTACCTGGGTGAATTTTCTCCGTTCTCGCAAAATGGAAATTTAGACTTTAGTACTTTTAAGACTGGGGTCTTCAATTGTATTGCAAAAAGTGAAATTGTGAAACAGAAAATCTTTCATAATACTCCTCTGTTACTGCGTGTCACAGTGTTGTTTTAAGAGTGCACCATGCTGAAAATCAGATATGTGAACTGAGGAAGCTCCACTGCTATGCAATATTTTATCTCAATTCCTTTCAGGGCAAAAGAATAATATTATTTAGCAAGAGAAAATACACAACTTTGTTATCTTTGGCTGCACTGTAAAAGCCACGAATGAGGTACCTTCTCCCCCAGGTATTCCTCTGCAGTCTCCTTTATCTTAGCGAGGACCATTGCGGAAATTTCCTCTGGAGCAAAGATTTTAATCTGACCATCACCTATGCCCATCTGAATGTGAGGCCGGCTGCTCTTCTCAATGACCTGAAAATGAGAAATTGAAGAAATGCGGTCAAGTATTACACTGAAAAAAAAAAAAAACATTCCAACTAATGACCCAAATTATTACATGTTCTATTTCTCCACAATTTCTCTCTCTCTCTCTCTATATATATATATATATATATATATATATACAGGGGGGGGGGAGTAATCGAAATAGCAATAATATTGTTTTGCTTGAAAAAATGATGAGCAGCATGCATGTCATGTGCGGGGAAGTTCAGTCAAGAAACTTACTGCAGCCGCCCCAGCAGAAGCTCTTTAATCAAGCACATGCCAACACCGCAGACTAGATGTTTATTTTTTTTTTAAATGCTGCAACAGGTTATTGATGTCTGTCTTGATACGTCAGTTAGTCTTAATATGACAAAACTCCCTAGTTCTTTTCTTGAAAGTAGAAAATTTTGACTTATTTTAAGTGATCGTGCTTCACAAGTGAAATTTTCTTATTCCATTGGCAAATCTAGAATTAAGTCAAAATTATTTAATTTCATTGCCATGTATTTGTCTTATTGAGAAAAAAGGTCATAGAAATAAATGTTTTGAGTCTTAATACAAGACTAATCTGCTTGGTAAGGTGGACTTACTTTTCATTTTTTGCAGTGAGGAACTAGTTTATTTTTTCATTATTTATTCAGATTATACTGCAGCCATCTTTATCATCTCCCACCATGGCCTAGTTGCCTCTTTGCTGTTATTATTTCCAAATCATTATTGGCCCTATATTGGTCTTAATTATTTAGTAAATAAGAAGTTTGATTGCCAATCGAGGCAAATACTCAGAAAAAAGTTGAGAGAAATCCTACATTACAAGGCAAAATCTGCTTAATCTACACATTGGCATTTAAGAACTTGTCTATAAGCATTCATATGAGCTCAAGTTCATATAGGTTAACTAAGTCACAGTGAGATACTAGTTCTTACTTCAGCCAAAAGTAAGTGTTAATCTCACCTTGTTTGTTCATCCTCAGCACAGGGCCAGATCTAGCAGTGGGCTGAGGTCAGCATTACCCACCCAAAGTTTAGGGCAGCTCACTCAATAGGTTGGTGGCCTCAGCTTGTTTTGAATATAACAATCACGTATATTTGTTTCTTCCCTTTAGTGTCTTCTCTGTCTTATTTCTGGGGCATCGACAATGTTGAATTATCACGATAACTTATTCCTTAGTCGAACAGTAGAAAAGTCGAGGGGAAGGAGTCTTGTCAGTTGTCTCTTCTACAGCATTTTTGTCATTACTTGCCTCATCGGTACGGTCTCAGGTAGTAAATGTAAACTAATTAAAAACTGGTGATTAAAACTATGTAAATTTTCATGTTTGTTGTAATTGTTAATTGTATCGAGCCAAAGCATTTTTGGTGCCTTCTTCAGTGAGTGATACAATCCTACTACTCGCTATAGTGTGGCAAGAAAAAAAAAATGGGTAAGTCATTATTCTATTGGTAACAGGCTGGCTGTATTGGAATATTTATCTATGGGCACAACTCATGTCACATAGACAACAGAGATACTGCATTCTTCATGAACTCTATGTGGCTGCAGTGGTGATTAGGGAATCCTCAAATTGTCTGAAAATTCTTCCTTCTCTCTGATGTTTTCACTGTGCATGCAGCAGCAATAGATTTTCATTTTACCTCTTTTTTACCCAAGGAGGGTAAATAATTCCTCAAATAATAAAAAAGCAAGTTAAAAAAAACCAGTATGTATAAATTCTGAGAAAATAGGTGATGATTGACCTATTTTGCCCTTGGTAGGACAGGGTTAGTGAGACTTGAAATAAAAGCGCAGGTCTGTAATTGGATGAGATGCACATTCATAAGATTTCATGTCGTACAGCTTTCAGATAACTTTGATGACTCACCTTGAAAGGCAGGTATTTAATATCCTGATGAATGATAGAATCAGACCAGGTGCGGCCAATCAGCCTCTTGACATCAAACACTGTGTTCTCTGGGTTGGAGGTGAGCTGGTTTTGGGCAGCATCACCAGTCAAACGCTCCCCGTCTGGAGTAAAGGCTACATATGAGGGGGTGATGTGACTGCCCTGGTCATTGGGGATGATCTCCACACGACCATCCTTGAACACACCCACACTGCATTGAGTGACAGGGGGCAGGCGTTGTGAGAATATTGTCATAAACTTGAGGAGTGGGCAATTCCAGTCCTGGATATATGCAAGTTTTTGTTTCCTCTAATTATCCTGACAAAAGGTGTTTTTCCCATTGTTACTTTCAATCGCACTGACTCAAACCATGCCACACTGCCATTTGCATTTCCATTAACATTTTAAGCTTGCCAAGTTTTTCCATGCTGCGCCCAATATGGACTGGCTCTAGAGTAGGGCCAAAGCGGACCAGACCTGCTCTCAAGCGAGCTGCAGCAACATCAGAAGTCAGAGAGCTCCATCATCAACCACTGCTCAGTGTAATAGTTGATAATGCTTATGAGGACACAAGACATGCAAGTCATCACTTAAAGACACACCTTCAATCGAGTTGCTCTGTTGTAATGGAAACACAAAGCCCAGTCATATCCTGAGACAACCCAAGTAAAGCCAGGTCAGAAAATGTGTATGGAGAAGACCATAAATTAGTTATTTGGCTCAACAAACATAAGTTTACTCATGGATTAGATCACCAAGTAATGTTTTCCATCAAAACAATAGAACAAGTTGTCAGCAGTCATTCATTAGCTTTTCAAGGAATGCGGCTAAAATGTAAGATTTCGTCAATGGCTGGGTTAATTAATCTAATAAAGCCATCAAAGATCAGATGTTGGCATGAACGCCAGGAGCAGATTTGGCCCTCACTGCCCTCCTCTGTTATGAACAATGCTCGAAAGGTCTTAAACATGTAGACTGAGTGCCATATTTAAGTATGCTTAAGCTCAGAGGTGATCAGTTTCTTGGTGCTCAACTGTGATTTTTCATTATAGTAAAGCCTACCGTGAATAGGATGTTCCCAGATCGATTCCTACCACGGTCACCTTGCTCACGCTCTCCTTATGTGCTCCTCTCCCATTATCATTCACAGCGAAGAAACTGGCGATGACCTGCATGAGCATGCTTAGCAGCTGCATTATTATAGAAATTGGTTCCTTGAGAAATTCTGAGAGGCAAAAAGAAGATAAAGCATGTTCCTTCTGTGAATTCAATATACCAAAAGCTTACTGAATGGAAAAAGTTATCGCATTTTTTGAAGCTTCTTAATATTTTAACGGGGTTGCAAAGAGAGAGGACGATGAGGAAGCAAAAGAGAAGAGACTTGAAACAAAAATCGGTGGCTGGGTTTTAATCCCCAACATTGCAACTTTTAATGAGCATGTGGATGGTGCTCTAGAAGTACCATTGATATAGTGTGATTAATTCTTGGATAAGAATATTCAGTGGTCACAGAATTACTCTGTGATGAAAGATATTGTATGCAATCTGGCCCTTCACATAACCCTTCTGAGGAATTGTACCACAGAATTCCACACAAAATGTAAATCGCTTTGGTAGAGGAAGTTTTAAATGGAAAGAGCATGTTAACACTACTCATGGAATCAGACAGAGCATATAAAATGATTGCAGAATGTGAAATATGCTTCAAATAATAGGATCTTGGCATGTTGGTAGCATGTTATTGCCACAAACTTGTACACCGAAATTCATTGCTCCTGAAAAATGAAAAATAAAACTGTCCTTTAAAGCTCTATGATGCCAATCTTTGCACAATAGTTTTTTAAAAAATACATAGATGTTTAAAAAAAATGATTTTTAGTTATAAGTTTTTAAGCATGAGCACAAACAAAATCTCTCTTTTTTCTGAGGCGCAGAAAACAGTTTGGACAGGGAAGCATTTGAGTTTCAGTCAGATAAAAGATAATGAAATACTCAGGTTGAAATAAGTAATTCAATGAGTTAAAATATATTTAATGTCGAGAAAATAATCTACTTACCTTTTATATGAACTGGAATGTGCTCCTCTGAAACTCAACTTCAAATTTCTCATTCACATTTTACTTTCTGTTTTGTCAAGAGCGATCGTGACGATTTTTGATGCATGGAACTCGTCTTACTAGTTCCTAGTTGTTTATGCAATCTTCACCAAGTATGTGTGGAATCCTATTTTTGTCTAAAATCAATGAATGTGTTTCCCTTTGTCATATGAAAAATTGTATGAGTGCAGCAATAGATGTGAATGAGGGTATAAATGTGACTCGTGTGACTAGTATTTGACTCATAATTGAAGCACTGATTACTAAAACCCCACAAGTCAAGTCAAGTCAAGTGTGACTTATGGGGTTTTAGTAATAGGTGCTTCAATTACTCATACACATGCAGACAAACGAAGAATTTCTCTTTTATTTCAAATGATAAATAGGATCAAATTTTACTTTGAAGCAGTTTTTTATTCTTAAAAAAGACAACCCTTTTTTTAACTATGGGAGGCTGCTTTGTATAAGTGCAAATTAATTGGCGCTTTCTCCCCTATATTTTTCTTCTTTTCAGGACAACTCTCTTATTTCCTGGTTCAGTGTCAGTCAACCAGTCTATGTCAGGAATCGGGTCAGATAAGATCTTCAGTTTCTCACACACTACCGCCAAAGCATCAGCACCTCCACAACGCAGTCCTGTGAACAGATAAAACACCAGGGGACTTATTCACAAAGCGCTCTTAAATTTGCTCACTAAGAACGACTTAAGGAGTTATGAGGACTTAACGAGGACTTTGAAAGCCCACTACATGGTATTCATGAAGCCTTCGTGACATGCTCTTACCGCAATCTCAATTTATGTGTTCATTAAATAAGATTTGGTGGTCAGCTGAATTAATTCAGTGATGGTGTTACCATAAGCTGAGTTATTAAGAGGCTCGTATTGCGAAGTACTGAAGTGCATAATAATCTTGCTGTGCAGCTGGTATGGCGTGCAACCTCCTGGTGTAGGGCAGTGGTTCTCTAACTTTTTCTATCATCTCCCACTTTGGGAGGGGGGGGACTTTGAAGCCCGATCTGTCTTTCATTGACCCACTAAAATGGTGATGAAATAGGGTAAGCTTGAAATATATTTCAATTAAAAGTTATGAATCAAGTAATAACATCAAAATTAGAGGAAATAAGTGTTACCACCTTGTATGAAATAACATCAAGTTCAAAAATAGGGAAAACAAAAGTGCAATTATGCTGCAACTTTGCTTCATTTTGCCACTTTGCAATCTGTGCTAAAATTATGGCAAGGAATAGGAACAAGTCCATTCTATTGATTCAACTGATTGATTCTATTACATATACTGTATTTCAACTTATACGGATTGCCTGTAAATTATAATAAATTCCCCCAACTATGCAGATACTTTTAAAAATCATATGGATTTTTATTTATTTATTATTTACTTTTAAAGGATTTTACAGATATTAACAGGAGATAATATGGGTGGGAATTCGAAGAGGTTGACATGTATGAATATATACTCAAAGGCAATGTAAACGCAACACTCTAGATTTAGGTTTATTTTTGCTCAGGACCTGAGTAGTCCAATTTGAGGGTAACACTTTATATTGAGTACACATTATTAAGCATTAGTTAAGCATTAATAAATTTAAATTTTGAAAATGCGATAATTAAGCATGTTATTGATGAGCTTACTAATGAAGAGAAAAAAATAACTGATTATAAGCTACTTACCGACGATTATTCATGTTAAAAACATGATTTATAAATTATGAATTCAGTATTTACCAATCCATAACTAACATTCTTATTAATGATGAGTTGAGTAAGACATTTACAACTGTTTATAAACTACATACTAATGAGTATTAAGATGACAACAATGCTTTATACATGATGAATTCAGTTTTTATCAATGCTTAACTAACACTTAGTAATGTGTACTCATTATAAAGTGTTACCAATTTGAGTTCTTAAGTGACCATTGGGGTCAAAATGTGTACCTCGTTACACATGAATGATCATCATGTAACTCAACAGTGTGAGTTGGACTCTGATCAATCCATATTGAGTACATGAGAGGTATCGATCTGGAATCAAACGCGAGAACACAGGATTGCAAAAAAAGAGGATTTTATTGAGCGAGGGAGGTAACCCCCGCAGGGCAGAAGGCAACAGTACATTGTCCGCAATCCAAAAGTCAAAATCCAGTGGGGCAGAAACAGAGTTGTAACCAGGGCAGCAAACACAAAAAAATCGTAGTCAGGCAAAACAGTACACAGGCAGTGGTTTGTAGAAGAAGCAAAAATCAAAAAACCAAAGGACAATCCGAATCGTTAACAGGGCAGCAATCCAAGCAATCCACGAAATCGTAGTCAGGCAAAAGGGTTCAAATACACAGATGCAACAGTAATTAATGAAGGGCAAGCCAAAAATCAATAGTCGGACGATCCAGTCAGAAAAGAAGCGCATGAGTACGATGCGAGATAAAGAGCAGCACAGGTAAACACGAGAGACAATCTGACAGAGAGGAACTGTGAAGAGACACCTAATATGCACTTCCAGGGAGATCACATGGTACATAGAACGCAGGTGCAAGCAGTCAGACTGATTACAAGGGAGCAACGCATGAGGGAGAAACTTATCACATGAAATTTGGCAGAAGCCAAAACGCGGACAGGGATCACGGGACAAACCTATATACAAACATACGGCTCCGGTCAAGGAGTTCTAACGCGCATAGATAATGAGTGAAAGGACAGCGTGATAAGATGTGGAGATTCCACAAAAATGCAGCAGAGAAGATTAGGGAGAGACAAGGGGGGGAGACTAGAACAGGGCGAGTGCTGAGAGCTTGTTAATCAATTAGTGAGTGAAACTATACAATCCCTTAGTGCTCGTTAGTGAGTTAGTATTATATACGATGTTAGTTAGTGTTCGTAACTTTTAGCGAAAACAACAAACTGTTAGTCTGGTTAGAAAAATAACGTGAAGTAAGCAAACGAGATCGGAAGGAAGATTGAAACCAGAAACCATTAAATCCCATCTCCCATTTCAGCATTTTTTACTTTTAAAGGGGACTTATTTTGCTATATTTCCAAGGTTATATTTTGATCTTGGACTCCCCTAGAGTACTCCTGATCATTCAAAGTCCAAAACAGGGTCCTTACTTAGCTCATACCGCCATCCTCAAAAAACCCCATTTGTAATCCATTCTTGTCTCTGCCTGAAACGCCTCGTTGGGGTGGCTCTTCCACTATGGCCCCCACTCCCCGTGTGCCCACTTTCTTTTGACTGGCAAGCTCTGTGGAGGGCGGAGTTGGCAGGGACGAGGCTGCAGAACGCAGTTTTCTGGGTCCGCCTCCCCAGAGTGAAACGTAAGACACGTCTGTCATCTGATAAGGTATCAGCGGGGAAGTTCTGTAGTCTAACGCAATACTTGAATATAGATCTATTGAAATGAACTTGTTCTAATAAACACAGCGCTGAAAGAGGAGGACGCAGTGCGAAAGTCTGGCAGCTCAAGCTTGAATTTGCTATCGGCTACAGTTTGCTACGGCAACAGTGGTGAGTACAGCGCTGTTCTACTCGATAGCTAGGATGCAGGGAAAGCTAGAATCCACCACATACAGACACATTTGTAGAACGGGTTGACATACCCAGGTGTAGACCGGAGACAGTAGAAATCAGGTGGGTCTGAGTTTAGAGTGAAACATAGACAGTGAGGAGCAGCTAAAAGTAGACCAACAGCTTATGGACTGCTTCGGTGTGTTTTAGGACCTGCTGGTTCGTTCGCTTAACTGTGGTGTGTTGTTTGCGTGAAGTAACAAACAGCTTCTGTGCTGGTATATGATGGAGCGGCGAAATCTCTAGGCTAAACGGCCTTTTCGGAAATCGTCCGTGGCGAAAAATGTGTTTGGGGGGGCAGTTGTACCAAGCATCCAAATTACAAACAATTATAATAGGTTCGCTTCAAATGAGGTTTATGTTCAGTCACACCTTCTGTTGAATTTCCCCTGATATTACTCTTGCATATTTAGGACACAAACATCAGCAACAGTAAATTGGCAAAGTTAGCCGCAGTGCTACATCCACATTCAACAGGCCATCAGCTGGGTAGGCTTATGCTGTGAAGCGACTGCTTCCGCATCTGTAGCCATGTTTCCATCCACACATTCTTATACGAATTAAGTAATATCGAATAAAAAATGCCTCATGGAGACGGTGAAATTAGACTTGATTTCAAGACTATCGACTCATAGTTTGTATAGTCCATCTTATCGGATTTTCTCTCGATCGGTAAAAGGCTTATGTGATAAATGCTGATGTAAACGTTATTCGCCAAATAAATCTGCTACTGCATCTTGATGGTGTTTTGATGCCGTTGTTTCCTTCTGATAATGGTCTGCTATGCTGCAAATAGCTGGCAGCTAAGCACTACTACAACTTGTGCAATTATCATCATTTGTTGGTGAACGTGATTTATTTTGGCTAACCAGCTAAATTAGTTGGCTAAAAAACTACTTTTGTTCACTTGTAGGTTCTGCGATTCAGTGCAAAAATGAATGAAAACAGCTTAAAATGTCAGAAAAGTTCTCGATACACTAATTTGATCACATAACGGCATTTGGCGTCATCACGCACTACTTTTTATTTGCTTTGATGCCTTAAGATGGAAACGCATTTTCACCAGTTTTATTCGCATTAATATTTTTGGCAAACTTCAGATAATTTGATTGACTAGTGGATGGAAACATAGCTTGTGAGTCGCGGACAGTCGAGATCGATACAGGCTTTATCTTCAGATATTTTACAAAGCCTGCGTTTGAGGCCAGTTGTTTGTGCTAATTATCGTTAGCGGTCCTGCAAGCCAACCGTAACTCGTTAGCATCACTTACATTATTTGCTGTTATATCGTTACTTACCGCTTGTGGCTTCGAGCGCTAGATTGATGCAACTGCTTTGGGTTTGAGAAGCAGCCGAAACGCTTATCTTGTGTCAAATTATCCTTTATTGACAAAGCTGTCTTTTGGTGAAATGCTGAGCACAAACAGCTCACGTTCCCTTCAGTCGTGGCTGTTAGCCGCCAGCAAACAAAAAAGCTACCCACTGACTTCTGGAGGCATCGTCTTTTTTTGGGAGAGAAATAGGTGCTTTTCTTTGCGTCCAAAAGTAAACGGACGAGCAGCTTTGGGAGAGATACTGACAAAACAGCACCTCAAATGATCTGCGGTTCTTCTTTTGTATTTCTGGAAGCGTAGATGCTACTAAGGCATAGTATGATCCACGGTTGGCCATGTGTGCTAGAATAGTTTCCGGTGTGGGGAGGTCTAGCGCCGTGATTGGCTTTGGCTAGGACTGTACTAATTGGACGGCACAACCTGACATCAGGTTTTGCCTAGATCTCGTGAAGATCTCGGGAGGAGCTGTTCAGAGAGGTAATCATGTTCTTGAAATCACGTTTTTGGATTACGGCAAAGCCCCTGTATCTTATGTTTAGAAACTTTTCAGAGGTTGAGTATGGACATCCAACATTATAACATTACCTATATGTATTAAAAGAAAGATCAGCATAATAGGTCCCCTTTAATGTCCGACTGATACTTTTCCAATAGGGTATTTGGGGATTCTGTGTTATACCTTTGTAGTTTGTGTCAAGAAAATTGATATATATTTTGCATGCATATTCTGTAATAAGTGTTTTTCACCATTTAGGATATATAAAGCAGAATCGCTGACATGTAGTCACTTCGTCTTTCACTTCTCGAACCTTTACGTCACTTCACACATTTCACTAGTTATTTCATATGCCAACCCAGTTGTCAAAGTCTTTGAAGCTTTGGTCTTGCAAGATGTCTCAACAAAATGAACTTAGAGGTATGTTTAATTTTCTGCTAAATTTTTCTCAATTAATTTCTGCTTGAATTCAAATATATTTTGGTAGTCCTAATATAAATTGTAATATTGTGCTCTTATATCGCCCATAGAGGAAGACTGTCAGGGTTTGTGAGGTGTGTGCGTTGTTTGGACTTTTCTTTGCGGCTCTCGATATCGAATTCCTGGGCCATCAAATTCTTTACCCAGCTGGTTGATTGAGCTGGGGTGGCGTTTTCCCAGAATCTATATTAGCAGAAAGTCCGGCACACCTCCTTCGCTAGAGTGTCTGTGCTTAGCTTCGCACTTTAGCCGAAGATATCTGTAGTCAGGTTTTGTATGACTTCCTATCTTCTAATTATCCACTGCCGCGTGATTAGCGTGAAGCAGGGGATATAGCATTGGGCTCCGTCCATCTGTACGTACGTACGTCCGTACGGACGCATAAAATTGAGGCGGCGGGGGATATTGCCATGTTTGTGGCAAACACTTGTTTTTGCAGAACTTTTTCCTATCTCGCTTTGCTTCCGTGGTTCGGACTATTATACGTCCTTTGGAAGCGCGAGTACTTGTGTTTGGTCTATATTATTCTGTGTGTTTGTATTGTGTTCATGCTACTCTCTTTCTCTCTGCCGTTGCAATTAGCCTCCTTATACTACCGGCCATTACAAAGACAGGTTCCATGAAAAATCCATCACTGTAAGCAGACCACCCTTGGTGAAAACCCAATTAGCCATATTTACTCACCCGATAGGATATGGAAACAATACAATTAGCTTACTGGTTAATCTTCCGTCTTTTTTCGCGAACAGTACTATAGCAACCAGTCAATATTCCCAAGCTAAGGGTTATTGTCTTCGTAAATATATTCATAATCTTTAATTCTGGTAAAATATGTAAGTTCTCTTCCATGTTCTAATAATAAGAAAAAGCTCCCTTACTCTCCGTCACCAGATCTAGAACTGCGATCCTATTATTCCACCCTCTGCTCCTCTGCCTATTCATTAGAAACAACTTTCCCAGCTTTCTTTGATCATCAGGATTACGTTCCTGCTTAACTCGATGGTCGAGCAATCTGACAGTTTGGCTCTGGCGAAGTATGCACTCCATCCGGCAGCTGTCCCAGATAGCCGCTGGCTGGGCACAGATATGCCCCCTGCACCAGTGCACCCAAGCCTGTACTTATTGAACTGAGCTGTGTCATTCTGCTCCGGGGTATTGTGCCTCTGTCAAGACCATATCACTTTCAATAAACCCTACTATGGGATTTTACTGTGACTCCGCATTTGGTTCATGGTCTGGAACATAATAGGTCTGAGATATTTTGTTTGTTGTCAAGTCTTTTCTTCTGTTGCCTGTCTATAGGGAGGTACAGCGGAAACACTATTGAATGCCTTGAACGGAAAAAGCTTGGACTTTTTACTCTCCCCGGAAGCATCACATCCTCCAGTAACCACAATTTTTGAATGCTTAAAATCATTAGCTTGTGACTGATTCGCCACTTATGGTGTCTTTTTTAAAAATATGGACGTTATGAGAGAACTTTCAGATTTGGTACCAAGCTAACACCAGTGTCCATTTTTGCCTGACCTGCGTAATGGGTTGAACAATTGCGTCCAAGGGTATAGTTTTTCATTAAAAAAAAAACCTGGACAAGAAACAAAAAAAAAAAAAAACAAATTTGTTTTAGCATTTCTGACTGTCATTATATAATGTAAAACAATCCATTTTAACTGATAAACTTCATCAATCTATCTATTGTCATGACTAACTGATGTAAAGCTCATGTTGGAAAAAAAACTTTTGAACACTTGTTTTGGTTCATCCTCAGCAGGCGGGTCAGGTGAAATTAGATTAATGCACAGTAGTCCTTGAGTTTAACACACAAATCTGAAAGTGCTCTTGAAACTTCAACATTCTAAATAATGGAATGAAAAGCAGCATATTGATCTCATGATAATGATTTTAAGCCTTAAAAAGTAAAAAAAAGAGAGTAAATTTCAGTTACAGTTCCGACTTACGCTCTAAGTGGTTGGCCAATTACAACAGAGTAAGCTTTAAGAGGGGGGGGGGCCTTAAAAAGACCATTTCATGCTGATTTCAGCTCATTTCAGCCTGCACAGTTCCCAACTATGTGCTTTTTGTTCATAAAAAATGTAAATGTTTTGAAGTTGAACACAACAATGAAAATATTAAACTGGGAAATGGGTAAAATCTGACCTTTGCGAATCGCAAGTGCACTCGCTGCATAGACATCGAATGTGTGGGGGAGAATGTTGCTCCCAATGCAACCTGCTTATATCACCATGTAAAGGAGAAATTCATTAATGCGAACACATTGAATCAACATTGCCACAAACATGACATTTTGAATATGTATTAAATATTTTATTTTAAAATTAAAAATTACAGAATAACAAGAGAAAGACTGGAAAATACTGATTTATAGAAACTGCAGAGATGGACTAGAGTATACATGGCAATTAAAACAATATGCACATAAAAATGAAAAATTAAAATACAGGCCAAATACGAATTGTATCAAACCTCTTATTTGTTCACACAGACAGTGTCATGGTTCTGTATTTTGATGTCATACCTTGTGTTTATGGTTATGTCTTTTCTTTATTCATTTTGTTTTATATACATTCCAGTTTTCTGTTCTTGCCATTTCTGGGTATATTGTACTTGTCTCCCCTGTCTTGTGATCAGTTGGTTCAGTCCGTCTCCCCAGTCTGTGTGCTTACCTGCTTCGGGTGATTGCAATGGTTTCTGGTGTTTCATATTATTACTTCAATTCTCGTTTAGTTCCTTCGCCTTGGTTTCCTAGATTACTAATAATCCTAACATTTATAATGTGTATCATAGTCTACTAACTTAACTAATCCATGTATAACTTGCTAATGAATTTGTTAATTTGTAGAGCAGCGCCTCTACTAATTATTACTAATTCAATCTCAGCTATCACCCTGGTCTTGTCTCTGCCTCTCGCTTTGCTTTCTCTGCCTCTTCCTGCATTTCCGCAAGATCTCTCGCACGTGCTTAATTGCTTTCCTGCACTCATTGTCTGTGCATTCAGAACTTCATGACCAGAGCTGTTTATCTGTCAAAGGTTGTCTGCATTGATCCTGTCCGCGTTTTGGTTTTTGCCAATTGTTTGTGGTTTAGGACTTCCCCATGTGTGCTTACCTCTGTGATTAGTTTTATGCAATTCACCTGTTCCCTGTATAGCATGTGACTTCCCTCTTGTCTATTTAAAGTCTTCACTGCAGTACTTTCTTTGTCAGAACGTTGATCAGTATTCTTTTGTGCAGAGCTCCCTGTATGCCAATTGATTATTGTTTCTTCACGACTGTTTCACCCGACCTTGATATTTCCTGGCCCTTCTGTTCTTGTTTTGTCTTTTTGGATTTTTTGGACCTGTTTTCTGTACAACCACGATTATTGTCTTGGATTCCCTGTGTATGACTGTTCTGGATTTCGACTATGATTTTGGCTTACTGTCTATGTACCTTCGCACATCTGATTTACTGGTTTTGACCCCTGCCTGTCTAGTTGACTTCGCTTTTTGGATTTCATTTTTGTCTTGGCAATTCTTGTCTTCTGGCCCTGGCCCTGTTTTCAATAAAGGCTTACGATTTTTGGAATTCCTGTTCTCGCGAGTGGCTCCTGAACGCACCGTCACAGACAGCACTTTAAATAAGTATTTGAACAAATATTCAGAACATAAAAATAGCGCTTTACCTATTGTCTACAGCTGAAACCTACCATCCCCACTCATGCACCAACTCTCAGTGATTAGCAGCAGAAAACCTTAATGTAAGCCAATATTATAAACCTCTGCTTCACAGTAAAGCGAGACATTTCCACATGTTCTTTTAACTCCATCCAAGTTTACAGGAACAGTTTCAAGAACAGCGAGTTTCAGTGACCAATTTGCACTGTCTCTCTCGGCACAGTTTGACCTGTAAAATATGCACAATTGCCCAGCAACAGTGAAAGGAGGATAAAGGGAACGAGACAAACGGTAGATGCAAAGTACTTTGAGGACCCTATAACTCTTCCTTCTCCTCGTGGTGGTTATCCTGCGACCCTCCTCCTTCACCATAGAGTTTTCCAATGATCGGCTTCACCACCTCCTCCAGCTCTTGCCTCTGGGCCTGGAGGTCCTCCAGCCCTGCATTCTGGTGTGATTCCACCCACTCAATTTTCTCTTCCACCACCCTCTGCAGGATCTCCTGGTCCTCCTGGGATAGTTTGCCACCCAGCTTCTCCAGGTCGCTGAGCTGATTCTTGAGCGAGTAAATGTAGCTCTCCAGCTCGTTACGGGCATCGATGCGCTCCTTCAGCTTCCTGTCCTCATTAGCAAAGTGCTCCGCATCATTCACCATACGCTCAATATCCTCTTGAGTCAGCCGGTTCTGATCATTGGTGATGGTGATCTTATGCTTGTTGCCTGTACCCTTGTCCTCAGCTGTGACACGTAGGATTCCATTGACGTCAGCCTCGAAGGTCACCTCAATCTGAGGGACCCCACGTGGGGCAGGAGGTATCCCTGTCAGGTCAAAGGTGCCCAACAGGTGGTTATCTGTAGTCAGGGGACGCTCTCCTAGAATGATTAGGTGATACAGTCCGGTCAAAATGAGTATTTCACAAGATTTTGCTTCAGAATGCAATTCCATTTAAAAAAAAAACAACTAGCAGACATTCCCTAAACCAAACAAGATGATTATTATAGTCGCTTAAGCCAGAAAAATGGTTGGGTCTCTTGAGACGGCGCCATATTTTCTTCTTATCCTGTAGGTTAAATGTGTATGAATAATCTATAATATAATAGCCGTGTGGACTCTGTGTGCCTGTGTGTGTGCCTGTGTGTGTGTGTGTGTGTCCGGCCAATCAGTGCTAGACTCCACCGGGCGCGTATCTGCAGTATAGCGTGAGCTCTACATCATAGAGGTGCATGTGATGACATCATAATGGTGCACTGTTCAGTATAATATTATTATATATATTAATTATATATAAATAATATAGGGCCCCATGTGGGTTGAATCTAGAACCTGTGGATTCCTAAGGGCAAAGTGCTAGTATGAATTAATAGTTTAAACTACTGGCAAAAACAAATCCTGAAGTAGATCTATCACTCTAACATCACTCTTAAATCCCTTTTTTAAAGTTGGATATTAGGGGCCAGGAACATTATTAACAGTAAGGGGAACTCACCTTCATAGACTTTAATAGAAACAGTGGGCTGGTTGTCAGAAGCTGTAGAGAAAACCTGGGACTTCTTGGATGGCACCACACTATTCCTAGGAATCAGCTTGGCCATGACACCCCCAACAGTCTCAATGCCCAAGGTCAGGGGGTATACATCCAGCACGACCACGTCTGTTCAAAGACTAGACCATCAGGGTAAACATAGTTCTCCAGTGCAAAAAAGCAGGTCCATATCTCCAACAAGTGTATCTGAACTCTAATGTGAAATCAGAGGGCATTCCTAAAAAAGTGATGGTCATCCAACAACTAACAAGCAACTGCTTCTGATTTATAGTTTAAATCTGAAAATCAGACTGACATTCAACTGTTTTGTCGGAGATACTATATTAGACTGAAATTGAGTAGGAGTTAAATGGGAATTTAAAAGCACATAAAAATGCATTATGAGTGCTAGAAACCATACACAGAATTAAAGGAACAGTTCAGGTAAAATTAAAATTCTGTCTTTATCAACTCATCCCCATGCCAGTTAAAATGTGGTTCAAGTTTCACAATCTGTAAGATCAAGTGGGAGAACTCCAGCATAATTGGGCTGCAGCCTTCTCCAAAACAGCTGTAGTCGACGCGGACATTTTAAGAGTCCAGAAAACAGCCAAAAGTAACTATAAAATGAGTCCATTCAGCCCAAGCAGCCTAATCCAAGAATCCTTAAGCCAAATGAACTAACTGCGATCCGAAAAGACATTTAATACAACATTATTTTGCGCAAATCTTCACATCAGTCAATGCTTTCCAATGTAATGATGCGTGTAATTGAATGGACGCCAATGCACACTGTGCTGACTGTGCCCACACTATGAAATTTAAACAGCTCCTTATTCAGACTGCAGTTAAATAATGAAGTGCTGGAATTCTCGCAATACAGCATAAACTTCAGTTTAAATTTGAAAGCAATGACTGATGTGAAGATTTGCGCTAGATAATGGTGTATTACTGATCATTTCCTATCCTACTGTGATTGTTTGGCTTCAGGACACATGAATTATAATGATGGGGCTGCATGGACTGCTTTCATTGACATTTTGGGCTGTTTTCTGGAATCTTAAAAAATCCTATAGTAGAGTCCCTGTTGACTTCAGTCATTTTGGAGTAGGCTGCTACGGAGTTTCGCTGGAATACACCCACTGTGTTTTACGGATAAAGAAACCTAACCCGCATTTCAACTGCCATGGTGGTGAGTAGATAATGGCAGAATTTTAGGTGAACTGTTCCTTCAATTTTCAGCCAGAACCTGTGCTTTTGCCACCAATCCAAAAATGTGGAGTGTATAAAGATGGTTCTTAGATTCTAATACAGGGTCAGTATATGAGGAAGAATTTTACAGAGATCATGGAGATTATCGTCTGCATATTTCAGAAGAATGATCAAGCAGTGTAAGTGCTAACTACACAAGGCATTAAAATGGGCAAGCCACAACAGCCAGAAATGCAGGTTTTCGTGATCATTTAAAAGCTTTTTGTGTTTACTAATGTTATCTTCGTCTCACATTAACAGTCGCAGGATGATCTGAAACATTTAAATTGTTTCAAACATTTAAACATTTAGACACAGAAGAAAGAGGAAGGGGGCAAAGTCTTTTTCTCAGCAACTGTACGTTCACTTAACAGGCACACGTTTCCAAGAACTGCAAATTAACTGCACTCTACAGAAGTGGCAGCGTGAGTCACATATTAAAATGCTTGTACAGTTAAATGGATATTACAGATTAGGGTGGAATTGGAGAAGCCAAATTATTAAAAAATGAAAACATGAGAATGATGGTCATTTTTTTTGCAGTGTTGGAGGAAGCATTGCTGAAGAATTATATGTAATCAACAATATGTCCAAACATTTTCCAGTCCCTGCAGTTATGAATAAATTCATAGAAAAATGTCTCTGACCCATTTTCTGCGACCCAGAGAGTATGTATAACTCATAACTAATATCATCTTTCTGAATTTGAAGATTATTCTTGATTTTAACAGAGCATGGGGTACCCCACTCAAATCTAAAGTGCAGCAATCGTTCAGAAAACCCACCATCCATTTTTCCAGCCAGCACTCCGCCTTGCACAGCCGCCCCATAGGCCACAGCTTCGTCAGGGTTGATGCCGCGGGACGGCTCCTTCCCATTGAAGAACTCCTTCACCATCTGCTGGATCTTGGGAATGCGGGTAGAGCCACCCACCAGCACAATCTCGTCGATGTCTGATTTCTTCAAGTTGGCGTCTGCCAAAACCTCCTGTACGGGCTTCAGGGTAGAGCGGAACAGGTCCTGCAGACATATAATGGAACTTAAATGCGCCCATAAAAGTGAGAGAATGTTTTATGTGTGCATGAGAGAGAGAGAGAGAGATTCTGGGATAAAAGCCTGAGTGAGACAGTCCCCGCAGAGGTTTTGTCAGGATTTTCTGGCAGCCGTCTTTATTTAAAGCTTGTGGTTGTGGCATGTTGCCTTCAGTAATTGTAATGTATTCTCCACTGGCAGCCATACATGCCCACACATGAGCACGTTTCACAGATGAGGTGGTATGCAATGGATCATGAGCAGTTCATTTTCTCCATACACTATTCTTCTAATCATTAGGGAGAAGTAGATATTTTTCTGATCCATCGATAGGACAGACCTCTTTCCCATTTCTGAGACTTGCAAATGTTTTCAGTCTTGTGGTGAAATTTCTGTATTAACTCTGGTGAATTGTTCTCATGATTGTTGACAATGGCACAGATATGCCTACCTCCTGGAGGGTACTCTTGACTGGCCAACAACTGTGAAGTGTTTTTCTTTATCAGGAAAAGAATTTTGTCACTTAGCTCACTTGTTATCTGTGGTTTTCTGGACTTCCTTGGGTTTATAAGCTCATCAGTAAATTATTTTCTTGAGGTCACATCTTTGCTATCTCTCTGGTGTTTTTATTTTGATTTTTCAGCCGTATAATGGCTTGCTTCACAGGCAGTGGCATCTCTTCGAACTTCATTTTGAAAATTGTCAGCAACAGATTCAAAATCCAATTACCACACTTGAAATTAACCCTAAATCTTTTATCTGCTTACTTCTAAATTAACTAATGAGGGAATAACGTATGCCTAACCATGAAATAGCTATGCAGCCAATTACTCTTGGTCCATTTAAAAGTGGAGGGCCACAGAAAATGCTGTAGTTCCTACCCCCTTAAACTGATTTTCATGTAAATACCATAAAATTAAAGCTGAAAGTCTTCACTTTGAGGTCATATTCAATATTTAAACTCCAATTTGCTGCACTTTTCTAAACAGGCACCTTTTTTGCCAGTTATTTTAACTGTTATTTTACAATCAGATTATGACAGAGGTTCTGTGCATGTTATCTGAAAACCACATTTAATGCATGCAGGACTTCATTTACAGATAAAATAACAAGGACACAATGCGTTAAATTAACTGTTATTTATTATTATTATTATTATTATTAACTGTTATTCAACTATTTATGGACGTAACAGTACATACAGTGAACAAATGCTCAATATAAAGCAAGCACAGAAGCAATATTAAGTGATATATATTAAAAAATGCATACAAGGCACACATCTGAAGGTAGGCCATGAGCAAAAGTTAGGGAGCCTTGGTCAAAAAACTATACATCAAAATAGCCTTAACATGGTCCATGTTAATTGTCGGGAGATTTGAAGCAAGCCTCACTTACCATGTTGAGCTCCTCGAACTTGGCTCGGGTCAGTGTCTCAGAAAAATCTTCCCCCGCGAAGAAGGACTCAATTTCAATGCGAGCTTGATGTTGTGAGGACAAGGTGCGTTTGGCCTTCTCCACCTCTCGTCGCAGCTTCTGCACGGCGCGGTTATCCTTCCGTATGTCCCTGCCCATCTTCTTCTTGTACAGTTTAATGAAGTGCTCCATGACACGCTGATCAAAGTCCTCACCGCCAAGGTGCGTGTCACCATTAGTGGCCACCACCTCAAAGACGCCATTGTCAATAGTCAATAGGGACACATCAAAGGTGCCCCCGCCCAGGTCAAACACTAAGATGTTCTTCTCACCGTCTTGCTTGTTCAAACCGTAAGCGATGGCAGCTGCAGTTCTGTTGAGGAGCATGTGAGAGAGGAAACTGTCGAATTAGCAGAACATTAAAAATGCAATATTCCCAAGTAGCCCTCATCAGTTTAGGGAAGAAATGCCACTTCCCGAGGATTTGGAAAGACACAAATAGTTTGGTTTAAAATGGAACATAAAAATATTTGGAAAATATTTTGTAATGAGAGCATTTTTAAAAATTAAAGAAATAAATATATCACGAGAAGGGCTGACTTACAACAATTTACCATGGTCTTTTCATTTTGATAATTTTCATATGATTTATAGTTCCAAAAAAAGGCAAAAATCATTTAATGTCATGCAGTTTTCACTCTGGAGTATAGTAGCCCTTTCAGATATTTTTGATGCGGAAGAATGCTTCTCTCCGTTCTTGCTGTCTCTTGGAGAGAAGAATTAGGAAAGAGACTCACGGCTCATTGATGATTCTTGCTACTTTCAGCCCAGCAATTTCACCAGCATCCTTGGTAGCCCGGCGCTGGGCCTCATTAAAGTAGGCAGGAACCGTGACCACAGCATGAGTAACCTACAAAAGTATAAAGAATAATATATATATATATATATATATATATATATATATATATATATATATATATATATATATAATAAGTATAATAGTATAAAGAAACTGGCGAGCGTAGTTGGGCTGAAAGGCCTGTTCTTGCCATTTATGTTATGTTATGTTAAAAGCAAAACCCAGGAAAATCATCTCTATATTTACTTAAAAATTATTTGTCAACAGGTTCCACATACAGTAACTTTTTCCCAAGTAAAGTAACTTCTGATGAAATTCTTAGATTTTAGGCCAATTTAGTTAATCAAATGAATTCGAAGTAACAAAACTCGGTTGTATGGACACATTTCGCACAGTATTTTTAGAAAATCTGACATTTCATGTTTCTGAGTGAGATTACGGTATGTACTAGGCAGATACAGTGATTTTAACATACGAGACCAGATATTTATGGTTGATAAATGTGTGTGCTTTACAGCAGATTTAATGATAAAGCCACTATAAATCAACAGTTCTGTTGCAATAATAGTAAGCACAATGTACCTTCTCCCCCAGGTATGCCTCTGCAGTCTCCTTCATCTTAGTGAGGACCATCGAGGAAATTTCCTCTGGAGTGAAGGTCTTAATCTGACCACCACCTACATCCAGCTGGATGTGAGGCTTGGTCTTCTTCTCAATAACCTGCATGGGATAAATTGGATCAACTGAACAAGATTCAATTGCAAGTCTGGTGGAAAGTGCAAATTAAATTTGACTGGAAATCTTGCATTTCCCTACACACCAAACAGAAAGTTTCCCCTTTAATATCAATCTGATAACCCTCTGACTTCTGAATGTAAGATAATATTCTTTTGTAAGTATACTGGAAAGACAGAAAATTTAACAAACGTGATTGTCTGAAGTCAAAACCAGCATTTCCTTTGAAAGCTGTGCACATATTTCACGGAGCACCACTTTTTCCTCACCAGGCTCAATGCAGTAGTTGCTCCTGTGAATGTGCCTGTAGCACCGAGTAGAACTTTTTTTTTTTTAACACTTCTGAAACAAACCTCTGAAGCAGACTTTCACTACAACTGCCTTTTACAGCCAAACTTCATTCACTATTAATGCCCGGGGTTTACCAGCAGAATATTTCCCAGAAAACTATTTCAACCAAACCACACACACCTTCCCGGCCGATGAACATGATGAAATATAAATTGAGACTTATTGGACCAGGTGACTCCTTCTAACGTCCAGCCCCAACGCTTCCGTGCCTATAGAAGGCGCATTTTTTAAAATAAAATTGGTATCTCCAATCCCACCCAAATCTAGAATCATTAATCAGTAAACTAAATAAAAAAAGAATGCTTGTATGCAGCTCAAGCTGCCAACTCAGAAGAGTGAATTCTTCGAAACGCTGCCTCAGCTTTATACTCATAGATACAAATCTCACATACACAGAACCAGGGCAGAGGAAACTTGCGCGTGTACTTGCTTAGAATGTAACAAGAGAGAGCCCAGATGGCCAGCAGGAGGCACTTGTGCAATGAACAATACCAACCCAAACAAACTGCATCCTTCCCATTTCCTTTAGCAGCGCGAAGCCAATTATGCCCTTTTTTCAAGTGGCTGGTGGCCACAGGCAGCACTGTCATGACATGGGATTCAACCCGTTATTGTGGCGTTCACTCTGCTCCATAAAACGGTGCCTTTACTAAGTGACCTAACCCAACAGCCTGCCTTTTTTGACAATGATGGCCGGGGGTCAGAATGGGCACACTGATCTGTCAGCAACTAAAAAGCCCCATAGGATGCAGGGTGAGATGTACTGCATGTTGTCATACATTCCCCCAGTAACTATCAGTGAAAATTTTTGCAGCTTGTGCCACAGTAGCCCCGCTGTCAGTTAGGATGAGATGGGATAGCCTTTGTTGCCTGACCAAGAGGATAAGCCAAGGGGGTGCAACACCCTGTCACTGGTTCACAGTTTGTCCCACCTAGGCGCTCACCACTGCAGACCAGAAGCACTCGACGTACCTTAGCACTTTAGAGGTGCTCCCATCCAATGTAAGATGAGCTGACAGATTTGTTTTTGGAGATTATACTTAAGTGAAAAACTGACTGAGCAAAACATTTTTCTTTACAGTGTGCCCTGTGAATGAAACAAATCATATCCAGGCCTAACTTTCAAATTGGTTCCATTTTTAAAGAAATATCTGAGACCAGAAAGAATGCATCAAAATCGTCCATAGACAGTGGTTCCAAAACTTCTCAGCATGGTATATCACTTAAATGCATGTATTTGTTGTGTTCCACCAAAAGCACACATACTGTAACTAATCAAGCCCATGATTAGTTGCATCAGATGTGATAAAGGTAGCACACAACAAATTCCTGGATTTCGCTGGGCAGCTCCAAAGAGAGGCTCGAGAACCACTTTTCCCCAACCAGGCCCATCTTCTGCCCTTGGCTGGTAAAGCCTCAGGTTTTGTTCCAGGTCACTACTGTGGTATTAATGACTCACCTTAAAAGGCATGTATTTCATGTCTTGCTGAACACTGGAGTCAGACCAGGTGCGGCCAATCAGCCTCTTGACATCGAACACTGTGTTCTCTGGGTTGGAGGTGAGCTGGTTCTTAGCAGCATCACCAATCAGACGCTCCCCGTCCGCAGTAAATGCTACATAAGAAGGGGTGATGCGGTTGCCCTGGTCGTTGGGGATGATCTCCACACGACCATTCTTGTACACACCCACACTGCATTCAGCAAGGAAGGAAGGGAATCATTGAAGAGTTATTTCATACCTGGTTGTCGAAAGATCTTTAAATACAAAATTCGAGATGAGCCATTAGTCTTTAGTTTCTCAAGTCCACGGTAGAGATCTTTTATTTCCAGAGAATATTTACCAAGAATATGTTGTTCCCAGGTCGATTCCCACCACGGTTCCCATACTTGCATTCACATCATCCTCCTCAGCCAACACGCTGGTGGCAATGAGCAGAAACACTCCGAGAAGAGTCATAATTGGCCAATACACGTATGTCCGTTTTGTCATGTCTGAAGTATTCTGGCTGTCAAAACAATACAGAGACGAGTTACTTTCGATTAAAGACTAATGCTGTCCATGGATGTCCATGTATATTCCGTAAATATAGCATGCTCCTCTTCGGCAAAATTCATTGTTTGGCCTTGTGGTGGTGATACAGGAAAAGGTATAGGGTCCAGAAAATCAATAGTGCAACTACTGAAGATTGCAGGAATCTTTAAAACAAATTTTACTTGATTCCAAAAAAAAAAAGAAAAATGAAGAACTATATAGCAAGGTGGTAGCCTGAAGAATGGTCATGGGGTGGTACTAGAATAGGGCGAATGCTGAGAGGTCGTTAGTCAATTAGTAAAGTGCAGCTATACAATCCCTAGTGCCCGTTAGTAAGTTAGTACAATAAACAGTGTTAATTTGGGTTAGTATCTTTAACTAAAATAATAAACTGTTAGTCTGGTTAGTAATATAGAAAAGCAAGGTAAAGGAAGCAAACAAGATTGGAAGGAATGATTGAAATCCCAGAAATCGTTCAATCACCCGATAGAGTGGCACGCAATACTGGGACTGTGAGCAATCACAAGACATGAGACCAGACAGGTGGAGACAAAGTGCAATGCATGATAAGAAACAAAACAAGAACCAGAATATAACTGCAAAGCTGGAATATGGCAAACATACAGAGACAAGGCAAAAACAAAACATGGCATGGAATCCCAAAACACAATACAAAATATAGAGCACAGTCAGACAAGGCAGAATTCATAATCAAACATGGTCAGGCAGGACAGGATCAAAACAAAAACATGGTCAGGCAGATCAGAATCATAACAAAAACATGGTCAGGCAGATCAGGATCATAACATCAATATGAATTGTACCGTGTCCAGTCTGTTGGGCCACAGTGTCAGCGACCTAACTGTATGCACTTGCTGCAAGTCACTTTGGATAAAAACATCTGCTAAATAAATGTGAAGTACTTTAATGTATACAGGACGTTTCATAGTGCCATTCGATTCTAAGTAAATAAATGAATAAATAAAACTGTTCATGCCATGATGACACGAAGGTCCTGCCCTGCCGGCGGCATCCCCGAGAAGAATCCTCAATATACGTAAACTTGTTTCGGGGATATGACAACACAATAAAATGCGGTGTGGGACGTAGCCAGCTTATATTTCCCTTTCGTGTGTTCAACCCATTGACTGAATATAAATATACACAGTCAATGATTATGTACCAATATGTACCTCTGAATATGAGTAAATCAAAATATGCATATTTAATTAGCTTTTTCCTGCGAAAATTGATTTAGAAGGGTCAAAATCAATACTAGAACATAGAAGCCTGGGGAAAAAAAGCTCTGTAGTGACATTATGTTTTTTCCTTCACATTACAGCTGAAATTATAACCAAACACTGTTTAGTTATCTCATTAAATGTGTTTCTCTAAGTATCTATATATTTATTAACACACCCGTTGCCATGGCAACCACTGACGTGATATTGCAGAAACTCAGTGTTTTAAGTTGTGATTTCTAATAGAATTATTCTGATAATAATTGTTAGTTTAAAAGGTGAATCTCTTGGAAAAATGCTCAACTATAAGTCCCCTTAATGCGCAAATGGTGGATAGAAACACCTTGGCCGTATAAGTGCTGAAGGCACACATATGACTGATCAGCCTTTTCTTCTGCTTTGTTTATAACAGCATGAGTCACGTGGGCTAGCCAGCACCGCCGACTTCCGACGAAAACGAAACTACGCTTGCTTAGGAAGTTCATTCTCTCAGAAGTTATGGAAACGCGCCTGATTCGCATTTTATAAGTTCCCTTAAAATTCACTCGTGACAATAGATGGAAACACTTATTTTCATGCATGTGAGTCGCAAGCGCATTGTCATATATCCATAAACACAGTGACATGCGAGGACAATTTTTTAAAGCCCCCAATATGGATGTTATCGACCGGTAAATAAGAACATTTTACATTCTTTCATTATTTTATCATTTCATTTTATTTTATTACTATTTTCATTATTTCATTATCAATATAAATTTCATCTCATTTCCTACTTTAAATTCCAGATGAAATGATAACTTCGTAAAGAGACATATAGCTGTTTAATTACTTAAGGCAAAGAACAGTCAGATCGAGAAAGCTGGCAATATACCGGTTGATGTGAGCAGCAGAAATTCCTTTATCTTGTCCTGAACTCGCTTCGTATTCTGATTTGTTTCTTATCTTTCAGTTCTCTTGTCAATGCACCGAAAGATCTTATTATAGCCTATATATATATTTGACTGTAGCGCTGTACCAGTCGTGAAGGGCGACCATTGGTCCATGTAAGGTAGGGTGGAGCGCGTTCATTGGCTACTGCAGCGCCGTAATCGCCGCTGATTCGAGCAAGTATATGCAACGGAATTCAATGAGCATGTGCACTGACGAAATTTCTTGACATAATTACAATTTAAATTGCATTACTAGTGATGAAATATCGCTTGTTGTAGTTGCAACGCAAATCGTCGGCCTGCTGATAAAACTTTGTATCTTCAAAATGATAAACTTTTCAGGAAAGCACATGTTTAATTTTGCATGTAAGAATGCAGCAGAGCTTTGTGGGTTTACGATGACTATTCTTCTTCCAAGAATGTATTTTGTATTTTGCCTTGTTTATGTTATTATAGTAGTATTTGTTTCTTATCAGATTTGCAGGTACGAGGTTTATCAGCAGGCCGACGAAATGCTGATTCCGACTCTGCGAAATTTTTGCCTGTTAATGCCAGATCAAATTTGATCGCTGGGATTATTGCGTCAGGGCATGATTGGGGAAAATGACTAGCGTTTAATGGAAAAGCTAGTAAGTCACATTTTTGAGAAAAATTTGTTCGATGTTACATTGGACTTACTTGCTTCTTCCGCATAATTTCACTCTGTAACTGTCTAGAAATAATGCACAGGTTAAAAAAAAAACAAAAAACAAAGGAATGGCAAATTCTAGTAGGCTATGTTCATGAGACATTTTAGTTAGGGCACATACTATTTATTTGTCACCGCTGTCTTGAGAAACTATAAGCTTGTTTTGGATTGTCTTTAAGGTTTTTTTTTTTTTTATTAGAGTTGAGCGGGGTAAGATGCCCCCCTTAAGCAGGAATATTCATAACTAAGGTAAACAACATGAATTCAAATTTACTTATTTATTTATTTGCTTGAATGGATAGTATGTAAAGTTTGCTACCACATCTCGAAAGATTTATGACATAGTCAGTAGAGAAATATTTTTAAATGTTTAATAACTTTTTTTTAAAGGTATCTTACTCCACCCCTGGGGTAAGATCCCCCCTATGGGAATCTGTTTTTTGTTATAACTTGTAAAGCCCAATACATACTGGTTTTACTGCATTTCACATGAGTAATTATCATATTATATCTGTCTTAATTGGCAGGTACACATCATACAAAAGATCAACATCTTTTTAGAAATTTCCTTGCTGAAGAAATGGGGAAAGAAAGGGGTACATTCTCCTCAACTTTTTATTAACCGACTAAACAATAAGGCACACGTGATGGCAAGGTGCTGTTGGCATTAAATTCATCAATGAATACAGTGCCTGACAAAAGTCTTGTCACTTATCCAAGTTGTAAGAACAACAAATAATAACCTGACTTGTTGTTGATCAATTGGAATCAAAAAATGGCTTATATGAAAGGCAAAGCCCTCTAGATTATGCGAAATATATCAAAATAGAGTTTTGTGTCATTCATTGAGTTTTTTTATTTAATTAGTACAGAAAGGTCAGATTTTGCTTGGAAAAAAGTCTTGTTGCATTGAAAAAAAATGTGGAAATTATACATACACTTTATTTTGAATACACAAATATGCCACCATAATATTAGAACATAAATTCATGGTGCCTCGGAAAAAAGAATTAATATTGCGTAGACTCCCATGAGCTTGGAGGACTGTATCCATACGTCTTGGCAATGACTGAAATAACTTGATGATGAAATCATCTGGAATGGCAAAGAAAGCAGTCTTACAGGACTCCCAGAGTTCATCAAGATTCTATGGTTTCATCTTCCAAGGCTCTTCCTTCATCTTACCCCTGAAATGCTTAATAATGTTCATGTCAGGTGACTGGGTCGGCCAATCCTGGAGTACCTTCACCTTCTTCGCCTTCAGGAACTGTGATGTGGAGACAGAAGTATGAGAAGGAGCAGCAGTATGAGTCGGGCAGCAAGAACTTCTTGATATTTCAGGCTGTTGATGTTGCCATCCACTCTGCAGATCTTTCAACAAACCATGATTTTTCATCCACCTAACATGATTGTTTTCTGGGAGAATATTAGGGCCAAGAGGGTTCCTACAGGTCTTGTACGGCGACTGGGGTGGAGTTCAAAGGATGTTTCATCAGAAAAATAAACTTTCAGCCACTTTTCCAGTATCAATCCTTTCTGCAAGCTGTGGGCCTTGGCAAATGAAATGCAGGTTATTTGTTTTCTGTTTAATGCAGGCTTCTGTGTTCTAATTCGGCCATGAAAACCACTTTGAGAGAGAATTTGACAAATTCTTGTAGATACTGGGATTTTTGGTGATATTTCCCAATGTAGCTTTGCTGTAGTTGAAGAAGGGCTAGCCTTGTACAGTTGAAGCAACAAACGGTCCTTTCAAACAGTTGTCATACCGGGGTCTGTCTGACCTGCACTTGCCACGAATATCACCTGTTTCTTCAAATATTTTTCTTATCCCCTCCACTTGAAATTTGGATACATTAAAGATGTCTCAGCACCTCAGCAGCAGACTCAGTCTTCAGGCTTTTGGTGTTCAGCACTTTGGTCTGTGGTTGAATCTTGGGCATGTTGTTAGAGGTCTAGTCGCACCTCATGAAAGTCTGGTGCGCTGGGGTTATTTCTATGCACATCTGGGAATGTGTTAATTACAGTATTTGTCATGGGTTAAACTCTAATCTGTGATTAGTTGCATCATCTGAAGAGACGACAAGACTTTTGTCCCTGCAAAAACACGTTATGGGCTTTGCCAGGCTGTGAACATCAGAACCCTGTTGTAAAGAAAACAGTTAACACAGAAACATAGTTTGTTTTCAGAGTCCATTGCAGTTTATTTCACACATTGCTATTGATATAAACCTTAACCTTTTTTGCAAAAAAGAAACGTAAACTGCCATAAACTGTAGGTTGTCATAAACTACAACTAGGCTATTTTTAGAATGAGAAATAAATAACAAAATAACAAACCACCGCGGTGTAATTATTTTAAGTGTAACTGTTTTCAAGCACCTTCACTGTCTAATTATGTTCAGTGTAACATTTCTTCTTCGTCTTTTTTTTTTAATATTCATTAACACTGCTATTAATACATTTTCCGGATACCAACAGAAACTTACTTGGGTACAGCCAGACAGTGAAATTTTTCTCGCTTCACTGGCCTTGCACTTATGAAGTAAAAATAACCGAGATTGCGTCAGCTTATTATAGAAAATATGAATGCTCTGAACAGATGAGTTTTGTCTAGCCTAGCTGGAAACATTAAAAATGATTGGCAGGTTTGGAAACGGCCACCGTAATTTTCAAATGAAGGACACGAAGATTTAATAATTCAAAACCTCTTTTAAAGTATAAAATCATTAGGCTGTATTACACCTCTCTGCCTGAGTATAGCCGTCTTCTTAAAATGATGTTTCTATGATGCAGAAAGAAAGCACTACAATCAACCTATATTAACAGCCGACTGCGAAGTGCGAAAAAAATTAATGAACACCACTTGCCATAGGCCTACCTGCCGATGTTTGTTACGTTCAGTAGCTAGGTTAGATAAAAAAAATAATCTGTAGGCTTACAGAGCATTCATATTATCGATAATAAGATGACGCAATCTCGGTTATTTCAGCTATATATTCATTGGATTTTATTCGGTGTCACTTACTAGTTTATTAACCTATTAATATGTCAGATCAGTGCAAGATAAAAAAGCGGCGAGTTGGGTAGCCTATCGCTAGACTACATTGATTGTAACCAGCTCATTTTGCCAGCTTCAAATATTTGAACAACAACATTCATAACAAATTATTTATGAAAAAGGCAGGCTAGATGAATGATTTGGCCAACAGTGATGTTGAGAGTAAGGCAGGCATTTACGATGTAATCGCAGTATTCTGGGCAGCGAACGGCCTGTGCAGTCAGTGGTCCCGAGACCGTATCTCGGTGCTAGGCCAGTAAGGTTGCTGATTTGCTGTATGCAAATTATTTCCTGTTGGTGTCCGGAACTCTAGTGGGGTGGTGGGGGGGTGTTCTATTCCCGCACTCCGCGCTTATTTATTTGTTTATTTGCAGTTTGTGATGCCTTTGCGGTCTCCAAAGCCCGGGGTTTTTTTTTTTAACAGTGAATTTAGGGGCAGGCAGCTAGCGGATCGTGGACAGATGTCGGCGAATTGAGACAAAAACATAATTGCGCAGAAAGTAAACAAACTTGCATAGTGCACCTTTATCAACTGACACTGGAATTTGGGGTGCAAAAGATCTCAGAACTGATCTTATTCGCCGACCTTCAAGTCTTTTTTCAAAATGAATGGATTAGTTTATTAATTATTCATTAGTTCATTATTAGTTTATTCATGATTAGTTTATTGATTATTCATTCATTTTAACAAGCAATGAAAGGTTGTGAGAAGGTAAAATTTCACATTTTGAAAACGTGATTATACCTGTCCTGTAACATTCTTTGACCAGACATTCAGGCACCTTCAACATGCATTTATCACCGACTGCTTTCCCGCCCTACAGGCACTTGACGAAAATTCATTTTGTTTCCATTGTGATCTGAAAAACAATGTCAAGTTATCTGTAGCAGCTTATAGTGTAAAAGTGATGGAGATTTACAGATGCCATGTGAAAATAAATTCATTTTTATGGGCCTATGGGATAAATATTACCTGATAACGGAATAGGTAGCCTATAGCCTAAATGCCTGTATTTTAAATATGAATTCATCTTGACTATCAAAGATTGGGGTGCTTCAAGATCTTCTGAAAAGAAATTATCCTGCAGTTTAAAGAACCGCCACTTGTAAAATTTTACCTATAGCAGTGAGTTCTCATACTCAGTCCCTGGGGACCACTGTGCATGCTGGTTTGCCTTGCAACCATAAATGCAACCCAAACATTTTAATCAGTATAATCTCTCTTCATTACCTGTTCAAGCAACATTGTCAAAAATTGCCATGCTTGCTTTGAACCATTAAAGTTCCATGTTCACATCATGCTATATGGGAAACAGTTGAATAAAAAGGGAAATTAAAATAAAAATGTACCAAGTGATTTTTAAAAATCAGTAGGCTCTTGATTTGTTGATTGATGCATTGTCAGTAAATCTATACATTTATTAAACAATGAAGAATTTGACTGCAAAGCAAGTAACTATAACTCACACCTGTTTCATGTTAATATCGTGGGAAAAAAATATTTATGAAGAATATTTAATTAACTTTAAGTGTGAAACATCCTACAGGAGCTCATTAATTAATCCTGGAACTGCTTGAATGTGTTAATATGTTCAACTTTGTTCAATTACTTCAATACAGCATTATAGCCTCAATGTGCACATGGAGCTTTCAATCCCCATGGCAGGCACTGCCATTTCGTTCATAATGTGAAGTCAGAGGGTAAATAAATTAAATGCGATTAATTAGGATAGATTAACAGATGAATAGAATTCTGAGATCGCAGTTGTGGTAGCAATGAAAACCCGCATGCATATTAGTGGTCCCTCATGACTGAGTCTGAGTACTGAATTTCACTCTATGGTAATTAAATTAACTAATCCACAGTTTACATGCGTGATAATTCATGCGGATCGCATTACACCAAATCCAGCTACGCGCCATCATCAAACGTCGCATCACGTGACATTTCAGAAAAAACGATGGCTCATTTATCGAAAAACTTATTTTTTCAATTATTCTTTCCTTGCATGCTTCCTTGCGCCTCTCCATGCATTCTCGGTGGGTGGGATTAAGCCGCAAGGAAAAGACACATTAGGCAAACGGCCCAACGGGGATGCACCCTTAGTTTTAGCCGATGGTACCCGATCCTGTGTCGTGGAGAGCTGTAAGTCTGCAGGTTTGCATTCCAACCAATCATTACGCTTGCTGAGTACACAAATTGCGTCCCTCTTATCTGCGTGATGTATACACTGAGTCTGACTGGCTTTGAGTATGACGAACAGTCAAAGATCTTTGGCACGGTACCCGCTTTCAAACTTTATGGTTTATCCATGACACAGGAAGACACCTCTATAATATACAGAAACAGGTTGGGTTGGGAAGAAGGATGGGCAGAAGCAGGGGGAAGAGGCAGTCATCACACGTCTTAGGATAGGGCACACTGGGTTGAAGACACACTTCATAGAATAGGTAAACACCCCGATGGGAAATGTGGTCACTGTGGGATGACAGAATCTGTCCAACATGGACAGTTGGAATTTAGGGCATGTGAGGAGGAAAGGAGGGCACTGAGAACAGCAGCAGAGAAAGCAAACATTAATTTGAACATGGGGAACCTACTTGGGGCAGGGTCAATAGTGATTAGTCCTTTTATAGTATTTTTGAAGGTTACAAGGTTAGTGGAGAGGATTTAGTTTTTTTTTTTTGTTTTGTTTTTTTTTTTGCATGCTTATCTTCTGTCTCACATTCCAGTCCAGTCGGTGGCGGTAATGCACCGTTAAGTCGGTGTTTATCACCTTAACCGTATTGAAGAAGAAGAAAAAGAAGAAGTAAAAGAAGAAGAAGAACTTTATGGTTTGTGCTGTCTCGTGGGTGACCTATTTGCAGTTGTGTTTTTAAGGGGTACAGTATCGATATTGGACCCGTCAATTACAAGATACTCATTTATCACTCGCAATCATATACATTTTGTGTCGTTTTAGTTTGGTTAAAAATACTTTATCAGGTTTAACCCTGCAGTTTAGTCTAAATATGCAGTTTTTATACCCCCTTTCTGTGCCATTGGTTTCATCCGAAGGCAACAGTTGAGTTGGTATGAGCGCGAACGCCGATTGTCAACAGAAGGTTGAGAGAGTAGACTTCCGTCGTCGTTTGGCGTAACTTTTTGAATAGATCTTTTCAGTCGGACTGTTTGTTTTTAAATATGAGCCGACCGGTCATCTTACGTTAAGGTTAAATCCGGTTTGGCGCTAAAGGTGCAATCATCATCTTTACTGCCGGAACAGTTTTTGCGCGATGTCGGTGGGTCAGGATTCGGTGACCATTATGCATCCCTCTGCACACGGACACGACATGGACCAAGGTAACAGGACTTTGATAGCTTGCTAGCTCTCCAGCTAGTAAATTAATTTGAACGTTATGAAGCCATGTCCTCAGTGAAAATTACGATGGATCATTAAGTAGGTTAAATTTACATTTGTTGCCATCACTAAACGTTGACATCAATACTAGAACATTTCACAGTGAATTACTATCAGCGTTGCTGTTACTGTGGTTGAGTTGATGATGTCAACTTCTCCACTGGACGGGTAAGATGTGCCATCTTTTTTCATGGTATAAATTGGCTTAATGTTTGTCCTGCGCTCGGAGTCGAAATGATGTTGATACTTGGTGAGGCAGACCGGTATATAACCCGTGTCCCTCTGTCCTTCGGGCAGTTCTCGCCTCCTTCCCTCTTAGTCAGCTAACTGAAGAGGACCTGTCCCAGAACCCCCAGTTTTGCAGACTCCTGGCTGCCCTGTCCCAGCGTGTTGACCACACTGGCCTCAGCCTAGCCCTTAAGAGAGAGCTGGAGAAGGTGAAGGCTATCATGCAGAACTAACCCTTGTTCTTCCTTGTTCAGTCTGTTTAATAAACACGTTATGGAAATGAATGGCACAAGCTCTCCAAGTATTGTTGAATTGTTCATTGCCGACACGCAGAATTAAATGATTTGTGAAGTCTGGCTGGTTTGTTGGGTCTGATTGTGAAATGGCATTATCCATTTAGTGGCCCTATAGGACTGACGTGGTGGAAGTAAATATGAGCTTATTCATGTGATCCCAGGCTGAACAGGAGCTCCAGGTGCAGAGATTGAGTTGGCTGCAGTCAGAGAGCCTGTTCCGGTTGCTCCAGGAGATGCTGCAGGAGCACTGTGTCAGAAAGCACCGCTCCAGCACTACTGCAGATGACGACAAGGTACTATTCCATGTTACACTGGCTTTTTTTAGATATTATTCTCCACTGCTGGATATGGATGCTAAAATAGCTGTGATTGACTGACTGAGGTTTGTTTTTCCGGGCAGCTTTATGAGACTCTAGAACGGTGCTTGCTGGTGGCTCAATGTGCCCATCAACTGGATCCCAGCTCCATCGTGGGCCAGGATCAGCCCCGCCTGTTGGGTCTCTCTGCGCAGCAAGTATTGGGTCAAATGCCACCCGAACAGGTACTCTCACACAAACTCTGGCTGTCGCTTGCTTTCTCTAGCTTTGAAACTCTTTTGCTAAATATTACTCATGCTCACGGTCTCCCAGTCTCTCTCCTTTTCTCACATGCTGTCACTCTGGCTCCTTCACTCACTCTGTCCCTCTTACTGGCTGCTTTTCCGACTCTGACTCTCTTACTGACCTACACTTGCTCTCTCCATGTCTCTTGCTGACTCACACTCTCTAACTGTGTCTTTCTCTCTTTTACGTAGTCTTTTTTAGTCTCTCCCTCTTCCCTACACATGCTCCAAAACCGGCTGTATGCTTCAAACCCACACATGTTGTGAGGGAACATTCCACTCTCATAAGTGGTACAGGGATTTACTCAAAAGGTGGTTCAGGGAGGTTCTAGTAGCTTGTAGGGGGTTGTGTTAATTGCACCATTGGTTACTCTCCCAATAGGATGTGAACAGCATGAAACAGTGGCTGCCAGCTGAGCTGGAGAAACACCTGAAACGGAAGTGCATGGCCATCCTCATGTACTACGACCCCGACTGTGGTAAGACAAGTTGGACTAGTGCTCCCCGCGGGTAATTATCTAGTAATGGGGCAGTGAGGCTTCGTTGACTATGAAGGTGAATGGAGCCACCATATTCCATAAAATATTCGCTTTCAGAATTGCCAATGTTTGTTTTGGAAAAAAAAGTTTTCTGATAAGTATATTGCTGTCTGATGGCTCTTGGAGACTGACTTTCCCCTCTCTTGAGTCATTGACTTTGCTGGCCTTATGAATTGATGGTTTCCTTGACTTGACTCTGATTATGAATGCAGCCATTAAAATAACACTACCTTTGACCATGTAGTCTCTTTGGTTCATCATTTCATTCTGATTGTAATTTATTACTATGTGGGCAGAAATTGTTGCTGTTGATATCGAATGTAAATTTTATGCTGCTCACTGACTCCGGTCTTTCACAGAGGAGGAGAGTGAGAGATTGAAGGGCTTGAAGCTCTCTCGTCTGCCAGAGACCCTGGAGAACGAAGGCAAGAGGGCAGAGAGCCGAGGGGAGAACAACAGGATGAATGCTGCCCTGCTGCAGAAGCAGACTCATTGCTACCTATCCGTAAGCTCCAATACTGGTTTCATCCAGCCTAGGCGCACTCCATGTAACATTGTCAAAAAGGAACGGTTTCACTTCCTTGGAGGATCAATTAACCTTTTTAGCTGCGACCAAGCAGCACTATGAACGCTTCTGTCGGTCCGTCTGTCCATCCGTCTGTGACACCTTTTTCACCATGTTCCTGTCGTTGTATCGTCATGAAATTTTCAGGAGTGATTGACCTTCACCAAAGTGATGTCCATGCACAAGGTCAAGTTCACAGAGGTCACAACCTTGTTATCGGGTTTTCGCGCTGTAACTCCAGTTAGAATTCATGGATCGCTATGAAATTTTGGAAATAGCTTCTAGGCATAAAGGAGGTGTTCCCTATTGTTTTTCAAGGTCATCCGTCAAATCCCAAGGTCACACAGGTAAAAAGTGTCAATTCTGCCCGATTTGACTGTTTTCGCACCGTAACTCAAGTTTAATTCAATGAATGGCTATGAAATCTTAGACCAAGCTTCTTGGTATAGAGGAGGGGTTCCCTATTCATTTTCAAAGTCATCTGTCGAATCCCAAGGTCACACCGGTCAAAAAAGTGTTGATTTTGTCCCGATTTCACAGTTTTCGCGCTGTGACTCGAGTTTAACTTGATGGATGGCTATTAAATCTTACAACAAGCTTCTTGGTACAGAGAAAGGGTCCCCTATTGATTTTCAAGGTCATTTGCCAATTTCGAGGTCACTCTTGTACAAGAAACCACCAGCCATGGACACTAGGCCACGTGACGGATGCTAGGCCAGGTCGCAGCTATTAGATCCCTCTGATCTACTTGTTATTTTTGCAAAAAGATAAAAAAGACTAGCACTCACTTTTTTTGAAGAGATTTTTTTTTGTTAATGCCCCGACCCAAAAGGGTGGAAGAATTTGGTGATACAAAAGATTCTGTTTATCCGTCTCTCCAAAGGCATTTTTGTCTGACCGACATCTCAAAAATTTATCCTTTGATTGTTTTCAAAATTTTGCACACAGAGTTGGGTTAATAGTAGAGTTGCAGAGCCAAGTTTCATAAATAGAGCTACCGTTTACCCGGGAGCTTGGGTAAAATACGCTGCAGAAGTTTGACCTGCTGTTAATTTACACATGAGAATCTTGGACAAAAAATCAGTACGCACAGAATTATTCCAACTATGACCGTTGGATGCAAATCCCCAACACTGACTAAACATTGTTATTACTAAGGATATGGATATGCTTCATTAATCGTTTGCGCTTGCTTATGTCCATTGACAACAGCATAGTCTCCGTCAAGTGAAGCCCATAACTAACTAGAAGGCCCAAGGAGAGCTACTTCCCAACACAATACCAGCAGAACTTCAGAGCACATTCCCAGTGTTTGAGAGTTAAAATTTTTCAACCTAACTCAACTTCCTACTCTGTTGACTGCTTTTCTGCTTGTGTCTTTAATCTTTTTTCTGTCGGTATTACAGTTTTGCAGTTGTTGAGAATAGAGGAACCAGAAGCACAGAAGAGGTGATTTCAGTGTTTCTGAGTTATCCCTGTCTGAGTCTCGAACAAATACCGGGAAGGACTTTTATTCTCTGAACCTGGATTTTCCACCTCTGCTTGCTAGCAACACTTGGAATTCAGTTTAAACATACATAGAACTAGGTAACACTGACCGAGCTTGCTATTTAGCCACATATTCTGCTTGAAAATAAATGGAGGCCGCCACTTTTTTGTATCTTCTGAAAAGGATAATGGGTCCCCTTAATATAAATTTTGTAGCCAGTCCTGCATTATTTTGTCCCAGGTTGGTAGCATGAAGCAGTCAGACAGATACGTGGATAGCGCACGCAGTTGGAGCTGGGATGTTTCCATAAACCATGGGCAGTTATATACAGACGGATGGGGGGGCAGCAATTTTCAGACGTCTGCGTGTGATGTGAACCTAACTTGCCAGATGGCTTTTTACACAGAACCATTTTAGAAGTTGTCCATAGAAACTTTGGAAAAGGACAGGCACTCTCAAAAAATACTTGGCAGGTGATCATATGAACCATTTTCTTTTGTTTAATTCTGATGTATTTGTTGTGTTTCCTCCTAGTTTATCGGTTTTTATTAACTCTCCAAGGAGATAATAATATTCATGAAAGGTAATTGTTCATGAAAGGTAATTGTTCCACTCTTTTGCACGCCTGCAAGCTTCGGCTAATAAACCCTCCCCATTAACAAACTGCTCCTCCCTATGTTTTAACTCTGGGCTCAGATTTTCTCGAGTGTGTGGTCAATCTTCCAAGGGTTTCCAGTGAAGGCATGTTCTGGCTCAATCTCTGCCTATCCACTGCAGGAACTCCTGGGCTGTATCCAAATACTGCAGTCCATCATTGTGGACCATCGACTGAAGGCTCAAAAGGAGTTGGACTCAAAGAAAGTGGAGTACCTGGATGCCAAGTGTGAGATTCTCCTGCGTAAGATCAGGTGGGAAGTCGACCTGCGCCAGTTACCCCACTGGAATGGTTCCTGCAAACAGAAAATGACCTGAATGTCCAAAAACTTTAATCAATTAAAAAAAAAAAAAAAAGAAAAGGAAAAGGGGTGGGGGGGTGTCACAGCATTTTCACTGTGATACTGTAACACATTGGATTCCTCTTGTTTGTTTTTGTTTATTTATTTATGTTAATCTTTAAAAGGATTTGATTTGTTTGGGATCTCTGGGGAAAATTTTTTTTATTTATTTATTTTTTCTAGTGCCAAGGGGTTCCATCTTCGAAGTAGTCGATTTTTACGTTTTACTGTCTGCCTTGAAAAGAAAAAGACAACAGATGTTGAAGCCATACTCGAGTTGAGAAGAGTATGCCCTATATTTTGAAACTGATCAACTATTAATTTCAGATACGTTTCCCCACCTACTTACAAGGTTCAGAAAAGCCATAGCAAGCTAGTTATTTTGTGTGCATCTTCATCATCTTGACCGTCTACACCTGCGCACATGACATTGATTGGGTCCCACTACTCTCCCATGGCAGAGGCATATACCCTTTCACGAATGTTGAGCACACTGTAATGCACCATGTAAATATGCGGCACCTGCTGCACTGATCATTGGAAGGAGCCTGAATTTTTTTTTGTGGATCACTGCAGCACTGTTCCGGTTTATTGTCATGACATGTCATTCTTTATGTATACTTGACCATAATGTTTCCTTACCTTTCTTACTGCTTCAAAATATTTCTTTTTTGTCCTATACACCACTGACAACTGGTATTATTTATCATGTGCAAAACTAGGTTGGGATGGCATCAGGTTTTGGTTCATGCAGTTGGTCATGGGACTGATGCAGCAGAGTACTTTAAACACTGGTCCTCTGTATAACAATGAGGGAAGGGTGCATTCAGCATAGCGGCTAATTAGTCCCCCCAGGAATCCGCGATTCCGCGATTGCGGAATTTACCGCAGATTTCAAAGCCCTCCGCGGAAATCAAAGCAGTCCGCGGAATATAGGGCGAGGTGCAGAATTTTATATTTTACATGTATTTTTCATCCCGGCCGCTAGATTTTGCGGTCAGATAAACGGGATCTAAGACTCACAGCTGGTGCTGCCGGTTACGGAAACTGATTTTTTTCTGCTGTATGCAGCATAAACTATATAAAAAGATGGACGCAGCACCCTGATTTAAAAAAAGAAGGAAGTACCGTAGAATGGCATTCTATTTAATGGCCAGCAGATGGCGACGTCAGTGGTTGCAGAAAGAAGTTCAATGCAATAGAAGTCTATGAGAAAATGATCCTACTTTCCGACCTGATTTTTAATTTAAATGATGATTTTTCACATCATTTTATGTTAGCTATAGCAAGTTTCAGGTCTCCTTCGATATATCATGACATTCATTTTCGTGAATTATGGTCCCATATAAACTAGAATAAAGTATAAAGCCAGAATATGCTTCTGGGGCGTCGCTATCCTCTGGTCCTCGTCCGATACGGTCAGATCTAGAGCCACGTTCCTCCCCGGATCTTCGATTCACTTCTTCATCTTCGAACCAGTGGGTGACATCACGGTAGCTTCATCCATCTTTTTATACAGTCTATGGTATGCAGTAACGTTTACAATATCCTTAGGATACAGTGAATAGAGTACACTTTGTTTAAATCTTTACTTTGATCTTTGGCACTTGTTCAGTTACTAAGCCTCGTTCACCCATAGTTTGGTGAAATGTTTTGCACTTTATAAGTTATGCAAATAAATCTGCTCAGGAGGGACAAAAAGAATATTGATGCTGCTTATTTTATAACCACAATGTTTCGCAGTGTTTTGGTAATGCAAATAATTTAATGAGAGAATTTTTGCTTCATTACTACATAAATTTGCTTTATAACTGGTCATTTTAGGTTTTTTTTTAATGCCCGCGGAAAATCAACTTTCAAGACGCGGAATCAAGAATTGCTCTCCGCGGAATCAGGAATGTTCTCCGCGAAATCAACACTTTTTCTCCGCAGATTCCTAGGGGGACTAGCTAATTATGGTTAGGTTGTGCCTTGCATGGCGCAAGTTCCTCAAACATTTTAGTGTGACAGGTCACGACACAGAACCTGTGGAATGCCAGTTTGATGGACTTAAAACCCTCTGTACCTGAATCGTATGTACTGTTTGCACATCCAAAAGCCTCACATTGTGGTTGTGCCAACTCACGTCTGCTTGCAAAGTTCAGTGAAGTTACTCATCTCGCATTGCATTTACATCACATGGGCTTGAAGAGAATGACTCATACCGGAAATGTTACAGGACTCTCCTGATTGGTCAACACTGTGACATGGCTGCACACATCAAAACGGTCCAGAAATAAACTTTTGCACCTTTTTACTGTTGATTTATATGGGGAAAAAATGGTTTAAAAAAAAAAACAATTATAAGATGCACTTTATGGAATCCCGTGGGATAATTTGTCCTCTGCATTGAACTCATCCTATAGTTTGGAGCAGTGGACAGCCACAGACCCGAGCGCGGGGACCAACTCCAGTTCTAAAGCCAGTTTCTTGGTCAGGGGCACTTGTAGGAGTGTTCCTGTGGTTCCCACGCAAACAAGGGGAGAACACACACAACCGCTCAAAAGTTTGGGATCACTTGCAAATTTCTTTGTTTTCCAAAGAAAAATACATTTTCATGCATTTCACAAACATTTTTATCCATTTCACAAAAGATTAAAATTAATCAGATGATTTTCAAAGAATGATCTACATTTTTGCATAAAGGCCTATTATCAGCAACTGTCAGTCCTCTGCATCCAATCTCCTGGTATGACTGCTAATCTAAGTTAAGCATTTTATAAGGCTAATTGATTATTAGAAAACTCTTCTGCAAATGTGTTGCACAGCTGAAAACCGTTGAACTAATAAGGGAGTGCATAAGGAAGCATGGCATTCGAGGTTGGTTTAGTTCCTTAAGCATCAGCAGTTGTTTGTTTGTTTACAGGCTCAAAATGGCCAGAAAGGAAGAATTTCCTTTAGAGACCCGTCAGTCTATTGTTGTGCTTAGAAAAGAAGGCTATTCAATGCGAGAAATTGAAAACTTAAAATCTCTTTCCATGCTGGTCAACTATTCCCTTCAGACAGCAGCACAAACTGGCACTAACAAGGACAGAAAAAAGGAGTGGGACTGTGCAAGAAGACAAATATCTGAGAGTGTGTAGTTTAAGACAAAGACACCTCACAGGTTGTCAACTAGCAGCTGCGCTAAATAGTTCCCGTCAAACACTAGTTTCAGTGTCAACAGTGAAGGTGTTTTTTTTTTTGACATAGGCAAAGTTTGATATTCATCATTTTCCATTAAAATCATTATTTCTAACTCAGACAACATCAGCATGTTCTGTTCATTTGCAATATTTCCTATTCAGACCAATTTCATGTGTGTTTCCATGGAAAACAAGAAAATTTCCCAGTGATTCCAAACTTTTGAGCAGCAGTGTACAAACTCCACATAGCCAGGCAAGATTTGAACCCATAACCTTCTTGCTGTTTTAGGGGTTCTTGAATCTCAACGCATTAAAACTCTGCACTTGAAAAGGCTTTATGCTGGTGGCAGTGGCTTTGTACTGGTGAAACCAGCAAGTGCTGAGGTCTGAAGCCTCTCACTGGGGTGGCTGTGTGTGACTCTGTGTAACCCTGCTGCCATGAAGACCTGTCTGTGCACTGATGACTCCCTTCTACATGCCTCCTTCAGGGTGGATATTCTAGAGCTTCAGCTGGACACCTACACGCCGGAAAAGATAGCCGCCCACCGAAAAATCAGGTAAAGATTGGGAGTGGCTGACCCTTATTTGGCATACGGTGGCTTCCAGAATTATTGGCACCCTTTAGTAAAAATGAGCTGAACATGATGCAAAAAAAGGCTTCTTTGTTAATCCTGGAATTCTTTCATTGAAAATGTATGCAAACATTTGACTTTTAATTGAACTTACTTCATTGAAAGAAGCATTAAATTATTATGATGCATTTTTTTTCTCAAATGTGCACCACAATTGAAGACCTGGAAAGAAATAATGAATTCACATTTTGCAAAAAATTTCCTGGCATTAAAGGCCACAATGGTCAGAGCATCATCTGATGATAAAGATTTCTCAAGTTCTCAAATCCTCTATGTTGGTGTATTGCCATTGTCGAATTCCCCAAACTATAGCGCAAGAAATACCCGTGTCGATTGTTTTTGAGCAAGAAGCACCCAAGTTCATGACTATCCAATCAAAATGCTAGTATGTGTCAGGTGACAAGCTGTGAAGATGGTCACCGTGCATGAACAGTTAGCTTCATCTGTTAAAATGACTCAAGTCCAGCCATTTAGTGTTAAAACTTAGGTGCAGGTATTTCGCAGGGGGAAAAAAAAAACATTTCCTTCCAAAACTAATTTTCTTTACTTGGTAAGACATCAGTATTTTTCCACAAAAGAGGAGTTTGTCTGCTCTCTAGCTCCTGGACACAGGAATAGGCTCCATATAATGCTACCATTAAAAAAATGATCGATCTGCAACATGTTTCAAAAACTTTGACCACCAAAATCTCAAAAGTGTTATTTTGTGACTTAGATGCTTCTTGCACGCAGGTATTCAATTATTCGCACCCCTTCATTTAATATTTTGTGCAGCCTCCCTTTGCCAAGATAACAGTTAATGCATGATGACATTGGTGAATACATGTTGCAGGAACCTATAATGCATGATGACTTTGGTGAATACTTTGTACAGGATCGTACGATGCATGATGACATTGGTGAGTACATGGGACAGGGTCTGAGACCATACAGAATCTTTTCAGATCCTTCAAATTTTGGGATGCACACTTATGGCCTCACCTCTTCAGCTCATCCCACAGATTTAATATGGGGTTTAGGTTCGGGCACTGTGATGGCCGCGGCAAAACCTTTATCCTGCAGTTGTGAACCCTTTTTTGTGTGTATATTTTGAGGTGTACTTCAGATCATTGGCCTGCTGGAAGGTCCAATCATGGCCTGTTTTAAGCTTCCTGGCATAGGCTGTTAGGTTTTCGTTAATTATCCACTGGTACTTGAGTCCATGATACCATGTATCCTAAGTTCCTCACAAGATGTCCTGAGGCTTTGGGGAAAAAAACAAAAAACAGCCTCACAACATCCAAGGCTCACCACCAAACGTCACTCTGGGCGTGAGGTGCTTTCTTTTATGGCGATCTTTGTCTGTTGCCGAAAAGTGCTGAAATCTCATCTGACCATATAATCCAGTCCCACTTAAAGTCCCAGTAACATCTGGTAAACTGCAGGCAGTTTCGTTTTTTATTGATTGACAGCAGAGCTCTGGCGACCCTCCCAAACAACATGTGATTATGTCCGTGGCGGCAGATTGTTCTAGAGATATTCTGCCCGCAAGACCTCAACAAACCTCTGAAATTCTCCAGCTGTGATCCTTGGATATTGTTTTGCCAGTCCAACCATTCTCCTGACAGTGTGGGTTCAGTGTACATTGTACACAGGTCGTTCTTCAGGATGATTATTATGTCCTCTTGCTTTAAACTTCTTATTGCCCCAATAGTGGAAATAAGCGTTTTAATTGTGTAGAGATTTTCTTTTATCCATTTCCTGATGTGCACAGCTCAACAACTTCATGTTGCTAATTGTTGCTGTGTTCATTGTGAAGAATGACTATGGGAATTAGGCTTGTGTCTATAGTGAAGTAGGAAGTCATGGTTGGCCATTTAAACGTTCCTAATCAAACATGTGACCTTAAAAATACAAATTGTGATTGCTAATTGATGTACATATTTTTGAGAAAACTATTTATTGAGGCTGCAACTTTTCACTTAAGTTTTTCCTTCAGTGGGTTTAAAGTCAAAAAAGCATCTAATATTAAAGGACAATGTCACATACATATTATGAATCTCCTGCTTTGCTGAAGCTACATCACATTTATATTGAGAGAAGTACATAAACTCAGGACGCCATGTTTTTGCAGCTATAGCTTTACATCAAATGGAAAATATGTAGATCTTGTGCATCATTTTCAGCACATTCCCCTCTCATTATTGGCAGCTGAAACATATTCAACACTGCAATAATAATTCAATCATAGGCTCTTGAGTATTTGCTTATTTAAATCCATATGGCAACTTTTTTTTGTTTGGAAGGGCAGCATTTTTGGGATCACTGGAAACCTTTGGATCTCCACAGTAATATAGGCCTAAAGTTCTCCAGGTTTGAACACTGCAGCTCAATTTGACAAACCCATATATGCTTTCATTGGTTTTATGGGATGAATGTCAACTTTTTTATTTGTTTCAATAATTTTACTTCAATGGTAAGCTAAGATTTTCTGAATATTTTGAGTGAAAGACTGGGAGGATTAACAGCAAAGACATCATTTCACTGCCGACTATGCTTATGTTAACCGAGGATGCCAATATTTCTGGAAGGCAGTGTATCTTCTTTTGGCAATGGTATGCGATATGTAAGCAAGGACAGATCATACCTGTTTATTTTATTTATTTTCTCCAGTTGATTTTTTTTTTTAGCTGCGACCAAGCAGCTCTATGAACGCTTGTCTGTCTGTCTGTCTGTCTGTCTGTCCGTCCGTCCATCTGTGACACCTTTTTCACCATGTTCCTGTCGTCGTATCATCATGATATTTTCAGGAGTTATTGACCTTCACAAAAGTGATGTCCATGCACAAGGTCGATGTCAAAGGTCAACTTCACAGAGGCCACGACCTTGTTTGCAGGTTTTCGCGCTGTAACTCCAGATAGAATTCATGGATCGCTATGAAATTTTGGAAATAGCTTCTAGGCATACAGGAGGTGTTCCCTATTGTTTTTCAAGGTCATCCGTCAAATCCCAAGGTCACAAAGGTCAAAAAAGTGTCAATTTTGCCCGATTTGACTGTTTTCGCTCTGTAACTCAAGTTTAATTGAACGAATGGCTATTAAATCTTACAACAAGCTTCTTGGTATAGAGGAGGGGTTCCCTATGGATTTTCAAGGTCATCTGTCGAATCCCAAGGTCACACCGGTCAAAAAAGTGTCGATTTTGCCCCGATTTCACAGTTTTCGCACCGTAACTCCACTTTAAATTGATGGATGGCTATTACATCTTAGAACAAGCTTCTTGGTACAGAGGAAGGGTCCCCTATTGATTTTCAAGGTCATTTGCCAATTTCGACATCACACTTGTACAACAAACCACCAGTCATGGACACTAGGCCTCGTGACGGATGCTAGGCGAGGTCGCAGCTATTAGATCCTTCTGATCTACTTGTTTTTTGTGGCAGAACTAATAAACAAAGCTACAGAGACCTTACCCTCTGAGAGTTATTCTCTTTGCTTAATTATAGAGTTGGCGAGTTCAAATATTTTGTCAAAATTTTTTAAAGAATTATTTCTTCATAATTTGGCATGTTTTCATCCATTTCAATGAATGTTGCATGACTTTAAAATACTATATTGTAAATTTGATGTATTTACTTTGCCTTATATGGCAACACAAATATGGGTTCTTGATCGCTCAGGATTGGTGTGCATCCATTATTACTGTGATCATTTCTTTGTTTTCTTCCTGTTCTTCATCTCAGGGGCAAGCTGGACATTGAACTGGGCACTGCCCAGGCTGAGAAGCAATCTGCAGAGTCCATGCTCTCCTCCTTCCAGATGCTGGGCCAGGAGTTTGAGACACTTGTGGAGGAATATTCTCGCCTTCGCCTGGAAATTCACAACAAAAGATGGGCACTTAAGGAGTTTTCTAGCACAGTCCCTGAAGCAGGGGGGGCCTTGAGCTCCTAATTGGGCCCCCTCTCTCACCAGAACAATAAAGGCTTTCACAGCTGGCTCTTTTTCTCTCTACTTGTGCCCAGCTATCCTACTTCTCCCCCCCCCCTCAAGGCCTAACATGGAGGACATAAGAGTGGGGATGGAGGGATGCATTTTGGTAAATATTTTGTAACCAGAATCTTGTTCTGTATATAATGCGGGTTTTTGAAGCCTGTGACTACAGCTTCATAAATAAATGCATGACACATTCCTTTTATGCTGCAATTATTAATTTTTTTTGAAAGTGCAACACTGCATACGTCATGCTATCAGCGCGTTCTGAAGGATGAAGAACTTGGTTGTCAAAGCTGGCTCAGCAGCCCACCATAATGGAGGGTAATACACTGAAGGTTGTTCTCAAACTTCATCCTGGGGGACCTCTGTGTTTTTGGGCTGGGCCGAGCAGCGGCCCGGCCCTTATAAACGCGAATGTCACTGCGTGAGTGACTGACTTGACTGCCATGAGTGATCAAGTTCAACGATTGGCCAGCCGGTGGGGAAGAAGTTCAGCGATTGGCCGCCCAGCGGGGAAGAAGTTCAGCAATTGGTCAGCCGGTGGGAAGAGGTGGCCCAGCCATATACTTGGTGAACCTAGTCTTATTTGGTATATTCCAAAGAGCATAGATGGTCTCAGAATTTCAGTTAGTTTATATTTTTATTTACGCACTGTTTTGAGGGGTTTTTTTAACCTTTTATGCTGCATTGTGTCAGAAACAGTTATGCAGGCCATGAATTTTGAAAATTCCATATTTCAATAGTTTGATACTGGAAACAAATGATACAAAAAATCTGGAAAAATAATGGATCAAATGAAAGAATAAGCTCTCAGTTGGGGAAGTAATGATCATGGTCTCACAAATTGCATGAATACCTACCAAACACGTATGAACCAGGTTATGTGATTTCATCATTTTGGGTCAGTATACCGACAAAAAAATTACAATTTGGGATTTTATCTGAAATATTGTATGATGTGATTTGCAGCGTGCCTGTACTTTGTAAAACAAGCAGAGGCTAGTTGTCAATGAGTCTAAGTCACTTGTCACTGCTTCCTCCGGAGTTGATGAGAGCAGGTCACTGTGATGAACTAAACCGTTCAACTGAGTCCTGGGTCAGGGGGGATGGGGGAGAAGAGAAAAAAAAATTTATGACGCACATCATAACTTTTATACAACCCCTATTCTGAAGAAGTTGGCTCAACATGGAGATTTCAAATACAACCCCAAATACAAAAAATACACATTTCAAATTTGATGGCTGCTACAGGTCTCAAAGTTGGGACAGGGGTCTGTTTTATCATAGTGTAGCATCCCCTCTTCTTTTTAAACACAGAGTGGAGGCGTATGGGCATTGAGGAGACAAGTTTCTTGAGTTTAGCCATTGGAATTTGATCCCACTTTTGTTAAATACTGGCTTCTAGCTGTTGGAGTTTTGGGTCTCCTTTGGCAGACTTTTCGTTTAATTATGTGCCAGATGTTCTCAATCGGTGAAAGATCAGGACTGCAGGCAGGCCAGTTCAGCACAGGGACTCTTCTACTTCGAAGTCATGCTTTTGTAATAGCTGCAGTATGTGGTTTTGCATTGTCCTACTGAAATACACAAGGCCTTCCTTGGAATAGATATCGTTTGGAGAGGAGCATACGTTGCTCTAAAACCTTTATATACCATTCGGCCTTCATGGTGCTTTTTAAAACATGCAAGTGTCCCTCATCATATGCACTAATGCTTCCCCTTACCGTCAGAGATGCATGCCAGTGAGTGATGCAGTGGAGTCTGAGGGCCCGAAGATCATGGGCGTCCAGTGAAAGTCTTCGGCCTTGTCCCTTATGCACAGATTTTTTTCCAGTTTCTCTGAATCTTTTGATGATGTTATGCGCTGTCCACGATGAGACCTTCCAGGGCTCGAAATGGCGGGTGCATAGGTGCATGTATGCACCCGGTTTTCGGCAGGCAAAATTTAAAGTCGGATGCACCGTGTGCACCTCGTAAAAATCTGCCCCGATATACAGTAAATCCTCTTTCCTACAAACGCGCTCATCCTTACCTGAAATGAGAGATTTTACGGGTGAGGGACGAAAATTAATGACAACATCGATGGGATAGAAGACTGTGGAACACGTTTGGTCTGAGGCCGCATAAGTGTTATCATTGGCTGATCGCGAAATGTATATTTCTCATCAAAGATTTTCCCTGATCCAGGATCAGGGAGTTTGTGGGACATCTGCACTAGGTGGCGCTGCCTGCACAGGCCACAACCAACGCCAGAGGGACTGTGCCCACTGGGAGAAATAGAAAATAAATGATGTTTAACACTGATTGGTCGGACACTAGAAATTCGCGCACACTCGGGTAGACACTTGGGAAATTGTAATTGAGGTTCATGTCCGAAGATTCATTCGCGTTGGTTGATTAAAGTTTTTTGGTTCTGGAGACTACTTTACAAATGCAATACAATAATGATTTTAATGGGTCAATAAAATTGCCAAATTGAACTAGCTCAAGATTTTCTATTGATAGAGGTATTAGGCAAGGTTGTCCAATTTCACCTCTTTTATTTCTTTTAGTCACTCAAACAATGACCCTTAATTTAGAGAAAGTCCCCTTCAGAGGTATACAATTAATGGAATAAGAATTAAAATGTCAACTTGCTGCTGATACTACCATTTTCATTAGGAATGGTTCGGAGGTGCAGAAAGTAATTAACTGTCTGAATACATTTTCCATTGTTTCTGGTTTGTATTTAAATATTAAAAAGTGTGAATTGCTTCCTCCGAAAGCATGGAATTTAGAAAATATTGATGGAATACCAGTCAAAGTTCTATGTTTGTCTTTTATCTGTTGGGCCCCAGTGCGTTTCATTTTAGGTTGACTTCAACAAAAAAGCTATCCTTACGAAGCCATTAGTGTTAAAAAAAAAAAAAATTAAAGAGGGTAAAAGCTAATCATTACTTATTGAATCTGATGCCACCATCTGAAAGTTTGAGTAGGCCTACAATTTAGTTTACAGTGGCGTATTCAAGCTCCCACATAGCTCTATGACTGATTCATAGGCTCCTAAACCAAAAACGCAGTTTGGCACTCCAGACTGCCTTTGGGTCAATTGTGAAGTCTAATATCTGCAAAACTGATTGGAATTGAAAGCTAAATATTTGCATGATTATTATTCTCACGGAGATCAGCATGTATTCATTTTTTCAACTGATTCCGAGGCGGTCTCCTAATGGCCTCTATGTGAGTTGACTTGGAATAACAATAGACAGAATTTAAACAAATGTGTTAAGTAACTATTTGCGGCTACTTAATTCGACTATGTAAGCAAATTTGTAAAACGCGATTGCTCTCAATACTTGAAGTGGACAACAGATCATTGGGATTTAGTTCTTCGTGGCATTAGCAGTCTGTCATCATGTGGGCTAAAAGGATGAATGACCAACCCATGTAAACATGAAAAGCGCCCAATAAATGTAAAATTTCTTCAAAGTTTGTTTAAAATCTGGGATTGCGGCTGTGATAGGAACAAAAATCAAAAAGGTTCCCAAGGTCCGAGTTTTGAACCACAGGAGTCTCGCTGCTGCCCCTAGCGTCTGGACCCGCTGTGTTTTCACCTTGTAGCGGAGCACCCAAATTGATGACGTGGTGGTGCCGTTCGCTACCGGACGAGACAGAATGGCAGACCAGAGCAGGCAAACCAAACTCGCTGCGGCCAAAAAAAAGGTAAAACAACGGGTTTTAAAAATTTACCACTGATGGATGTGAGACGACCGCACCTATATGCCTTTTGTTAAAGATGTCATTGCTTGTGAAGGTGTGGTAGGCACTAACATTGGTGAAGTTCCACGTCTACCGCTTTCTCACAGCTCGGCAATTCGTCCATCTGGGCTAGTTCATCGGTGACCGGATGACGGAAATATCGAGGATGCAGTTTGGCCTCCGATAGATGGGGTTTCTGTGACTGGATATTGACGAGGACTGACCAGAGAACTGAGAACAGTTTCAGATTCAGTGGGATTTAATTTAAGCAACAGAAATGGTTTATCGTGCTGTCACGTTAGCTTGCTAAACATAAGCCCATTCAAGAGAGAATGTCAATTTATTTACTACTCTATTAGCTGGCTAGATGACTGTGTATGAGTGTAGGTTTCCGTGTTCCCCGTGATGCTGGAGTCAGCCAGCGCTGACAGGCTATCGTCCGTCGTTAGTTGGTCAGCTAACGTCCGCGGTCTGCGTGGCAAGATCGTGTTTACCAGCCAACTTCGCTATATTCGCTAACCTGGACCAACTATCGTCATTTAACGTTAGCTAGATAGAGCAGGGGCCGATGTCCACAACAAATGAAGGGCTTCGCCGTAACGTTTACTTGGCCAGCGACACCTACGTGAAGTTACCCCTTAGCGAGCGTGGAAACACGGCTGAATTTAACCAATGGCTATTATTACTGGCCAGTTGGTTAGTTTGATAATGTGGCGAAATGGTTGCGAAAGAGTTTATATTGGCTAACCTACTTCTGACGGACGGTTTTGTTGCTAACTTGGTTATAGCTACGACGCTTGCTTGCTAGCGCGCAGGGTTTTGGGGCTGATGACTATCCTATTTAACGTTAATATAAGTTAGCCGGCTACACGATTCTTCGGTGTGCGCACTAATTAGCTTAGGGTGACTTTAAATGTGGGAAGCTTACGCTAGTTTGGCTAGCTAGCCGTGTAGCTTCGATATCTTGTATCTCATGACTTGATAGATGGGTGGCTATGCCCTACCTCGGCTTGAGTCAACACGGGTGTCCGGGTAACTGTGCGCTGCCGGCTAACGTTAGCTTGCTAGTGAGCACAGTTCCACAGGCAACGGTGTCCCCGAACTGCATCTTGTGAGGAAAATATGCAAAGCCTGTGATTAAGTTGCATTCAGCGTAGCTAACGTTAGGTGGCTGCTGGCCTTTGTGTCAGTAGAAGTTATGCAGCTAACCAGCTTGACTGTACGTATTTGTTCGGTGGCATTGTCGCTTGCCAGCTCGATCGACATGACGTTATCAAGGCGGGTAAGTTAGGCCCCCTTGCTAATGTTAGCTGGCTAATTTACTGAGCTGAGCGATTTGATAACGGGGTTTAACGTCACATTCACTCACAATATGTGGTTGTGGACAGAGTTGCTCGTGAGACTGCGATTGATCCTTCGCTGTACGTGTGTTGCGTTTGTGTTTCTTATCGTTGACACTGGAATTCGGCTGTGGAATTTCAGCTTGCTGTGGTATTTAATGACAAGCCCCTCCATTCCTTGACAGCTGTCATGAACTTCCGCTTTTGTGTCTTTGAACCCGTGTACGTTAACACATATTCTGCATTTGGAGTTTAAGTCTTCCGATGTTCCTAAACCTCGTCAGTGAGATTTGGGTTTTGGGTAACGTTAGCAACCAGAACTGGCATAGCAAATATCGTAAACATTTGTGTTTAGAGCTGAGCCGCTCCCGTTGGGTGCTGGTAGATGGATTGTTTGGGAAGAAAACCACTTGCGCTGACTAAAATAATGCAGTTTTCCTGAAGACTAATGTTGGAGAAGGCCAGTGACGCTTGGAATAACGGACCAAGGTCAGTGGCGATAGGAAGGCTCTGCTCGTTGTTTTGAAAGATAAAAATTTACACCAGACTTATCGGGTATCTGAGCTATGTGGCAGTATCTGGCCCTGCAGAAGCTATCCAAGAATACCACCAGCCCAGTTTGTAGTCAGCTAGCATTGTATAATCCATTTTCACGCACACTTCAGGAGGGCTCAGTTATACTGCAGTTATTAGTGATGCCTTCTGGTGTATTGCATGATGAATATCAGTACACCTGTGTGATAACTGTGATTGACTTGTGTGAACAAATGTGACTCTTGTGCATGTTAATCGTGTGACAGGAAGAAATGCTTTTGACTTCTGAACAGTTTAATTGTAATTTAGGCTTTACTGTTATTTATTATTATTATTATTTGCATTATTTGGGAAGGTAAAGGTAATCCTTAAGTGGAGATTCAAATTTTGCAAAAAAGAGTAAATCCAGACTGAGATGAGCTTGGTATTTTTGTGACATCCCACTGCCACCCCAAAGATAAATTACAGATATTGTATTGCCAACACAGATGATGTAACTGACCATTATTGACCAGAGTTGGGTTTCTGCAATGTAAAAAGTGATTGAAATTATTTGAAATAATGTTTAAACAAGGTCACCTGAGAGCAGAATAATGCAATGCTTCTAATGAGAATCCTCAGGGCAGGATTATAATGTGTGCCGGGTCAGTAGAGCTGCTGAAGGGGAGGTGACTCGGTTCTGTCCTTGTGAGCATGAGGTCGGCGGACTCTGTGGGGGAGGTCAGTGGTGCGTAGGTGCCTATTGGGTGTTTTTGCACTTTGTTGCCTCTTCCTCATGCTCTCATTTGTTTAGTGTTTTTTATTTTACTGCTGCCACTTTGTTTGCTCTTTTTCGTTTTCCGTCTGAGCGGCCTGTATCCGTGATGTTGTGTCTCTGATGCCTCTCTCCGCCCCCTCAGCTCAAGGAGTTTCAGCAGAAGAGCGCGCCGCCCTCCGGTGGCTCCAGTGTCAAGAAGAAGAGGAAGTCCAAAGAGGCAGGGCAGCTGGATGCCCTCCACCAGGACGATGGCCACTCCCCCGATAATGTGAGTCCTCACCCCCAACCTATAAACCAGTTGGCACTGACCTCACTACATGCCAACAGCCAGTCGACTCCAGACTGACTAATGTTTTGGGGAATTCAGATCCTCTCTTGCCATCCTTGGTATTGATCATATCCAGTCGTATAAATGCATTGCGTGACAAGACAGGCTCTTTTACCTGATTTAGTTTGAGTTGATGGCACCATTTTGATTTTTTTCAAGTAGGACTCGCTGAATTAATTCAGACCTTATTTTATATGCTGAAAATATAGTGTTTGAATAAATTGATTTGGCCTCGTATTGCTAAATTTTACTGTGTTTCGGGGTTTCTCAAACCTCCCCTCTAGTACCACGATCCAGGTATTTGATGTCTTCTCACCTCAAACCCACATGATGCAACTTTCGAGACAATGGTTTACTGTGTCAAATGAGATGAAACATATGAACAGAAATTCCATCAGGACGTAAGAATTCACACATCAGTATTATTGTCAGTTGGTGACGGTGTCACGCGAGTCTGTGGACTGAACTTTTCCACCTTTTGCCTTAGATTGCTAATCTGCAGTTGATTTGGAACTGCTCTGACTCATGAGAGAGTAGGTTACTGAATCTGGGAGGTGCCCAGTGCTTTTTGAACTGTTGTACATCTGCATCAAGTACCTGGATCTGATTGGGGCTAGTCTTGAGGTTTGGGAACCTGTACCTCATGGTATTAACCAAACTGGGCCTAGAGGAATACATTTTAATGTAACACCATCCTCAGGCCTGTAAACAGGGAATGCTGACATTGCTGAATTCCTGCCTTTTTGAACCCATTGTCTTGACCCTGATTCATGTGTTGGCCTTCTCGGGGAAATGGTCATCTCTGTACTTTTAGTGGGGAACCCCAGGCCTTTTGGATTGGTGATGTGGACTGCTTGCGAAGCACAGGAATGATTTGGACAAATTTGGTTTCACCAGTAAGCACAGTCCTCCTATGGGTGCAGGTGTCTGTGGCATTCTTGCTGGGGGCCTGTGGTCATTTTGTAATTATATGTGCAGGGTGTGGAATTGCAGTGCAAGGAAAGTGCATCTGCTCTTTATGTTTAATGCCCTCCTTTAAGGATTTGGCCCAGACTTCTCTAGCGAGGAACGTGCGCCAATGGTGTACACTGTCACTACAGCTTCACTTTTTCCTGTTGTCCTGTCTTCCCTTCTCCCAGTAAATGCTCCCTCTCCCTCCCTGTCCCCTGCTCACACTGGCTTGCTCACTCTGTCTCTCACACTTTGTCTGGCCCTCTCCTGTAGATACAGAGCATTCTGAAAGTTCTGGTGTCTGATCTTAGTGTGACTAATGGAGTCACTCTCCCTCCGTTTGTTAACAGCCAGGTGAGCTGCCTCCTCTGCTGCCTGCCTCCCCCCTTTCCCTCCTCTGTTCTCTTCACTTTCTCCCCCGGCCCCACCCATCTCTCTCTCTCTCTCTCTCTCTCTCTCTCTCTCTCATTCTGAGCATGTTCTTCATCTCTGGCAGTCACCAGCTGTTTCGATAACTGGATCTTGCGCCATTATGGCTTCGTACTTGTCTTCTATTTGACATGTGGGGCCCTGAGTACTGTACACATTGTAATTTGACCCCCTCAGTCTTGCTATGTTCAATAGCTTGTCAGAATTAAGCAGTCGGTGCTTGAGCGTGCTTTTGTGCATGTATGTGTACCTTCATTTATGCGCGGGTTTATTTTTCGTGAAATGTTCTCGTTTTACATGGAATAGCAGCGTAAGCATGGGACATGCTTTGTGAGGTGTGTATGCATGCATTTGTTTTTCTGTGTATGTAAATATTAGGGCTTTCCCTGACTAAAATATCTTGGTTGAACAACAGCTGGCCATTTTTTCCGATTGTTCAACTGGTCAAAATTTTCAAACTCCATTCAAAGTGTCCGCCTCATGCTGACATCGCAGATTCAGCCATTGTGCTTGTGAAGTTGAGATATCAGCACACATATGGGTGATGCTTTTATTTGACCCAACCATAACCGCCTCTAATCTCATTGATGGGCTAGGTGTTATTTCATAAACCTGGTTGGTCTCCTTGGGATTTAAAATCTTTTTTTGCAAGAATGTCTTTTTATTGTTTGTTAAGTTGCATATAGAATTCTGAAATTCTCATGAAGTCTGATAGTGTACCTCAAATTGATGCAAAATGGAAATCATATTAAGTAATTGATATGATTGGTTCACAAAGTTATTTATTTTCTTTTAAGCTATAATTGTTTATGGTTTAATTTGTTGAGTTTTAAGTCATGCTTGGTTGAAACAGATGACGTCACAGACCATTCCAACAGCCTACTGTAACAGATGCTTGTTTCCACATTAATTGAAACAGCAATATCAATTAAGATGTATGCTTAAAGTCAAACAATATTGAGTAGATATTATTCATAACAAAATGACAAATTACAGAAATTCGCTCACAAAATAAATAAGATGAATTCTCTGCTTATAAATTGCAATGCTGGATGAACATAAATGCTCTCTCTTGTAAAAACTGGTGAAACTGTACCCCACTCTTTAAATACACTCAGTCTTGTATGTGCCATTACATAATGAACAATTCTATTAAAATGCCACTCGTATGCCTGGTTAATGTTCCGTGATGTGAAGTTTTATGTGATGCAGTCGCGTTCTACAAAGAGATTAAACATTAAAGATACTGGTCTTATTTGGTTAGTTTGCTCTTAATTCCTTTGGATTAGGCAAATCAGATTGGCTACAGTGTCAGTTATTACTCTTTTTGTTTTCTCTGATATTCCGGTGGTCTTTAGCTGTAAGTTAGCGTTATATCTGAAGTTGCAGTGGGACTGTTAGTTATGTAATGGGGATGCGCCTGTTGATACAATTTTTGAATTACGTGGCCCATAAACAACTGTGCGCATTACTAATCAGTATAACAACTCAATCTCAAATGTTCATCTATTAAGCACAGAAAACAGGTCTATGGGCAGAAAGAATATAAAGTAGGCTGATTCACCATTTTCAAGTGGTAGGTCATGTTCATTAAGCAAAACGTTTGCTCGCCAAGTCCACATTCCTGTTTTTTTTTTTTGGGAGGTGCGACTAAAACCAAATGCTGCCTTGTGCCAGATTCTTTCTTTAACATCATGTTCCAAGGTTATTTTGAAATGAGCATGTAATTTATGCATGTATATCACTGACTGCAGGGTAAATGTTAGGCTTCAGTTAAAATGCACAGTCGCGTGCCTATTAGTGGGATGCAATATTGGCACGGCAGGGGGCTTTACACAAGTTGAATTTATATTTTTAAAAAAAAAATTGTCATGAAATGTTGTGTTAATTAGTTTGCTGAGTTGGTCACAACATTAATATTACTGTAACAGTATAATTTTAAGAGAATGTAGGCATAGTTAAGGGTGAAAGGCTTTCACCCTTTCACCCTGCCATACTTGCAGCATCCAGAGTGGATTATTGCATGGATATGGATTATTTGCGCGATTGCTCGACCTAACCAAATCGTGGTTAAACCAACAGCCTATGAACTAAACAATTGACCAGTCCACTAAATGGGGTCCGTCCTAATTTGTGAGGGTTTTTTTTCTGTGCATTTGTGTGTACTTGCTTTCACATGAGTTCACGCATCCTCGTGTACAATTCATGTGTTTGCTTGTCTGCATGTAAGTGTTTGTGTGTGTATGCACGATTGTGTGTTAACTTATTCAAGGGTCTCGGTGTGTCTCTGTGTGCACTGGCTGCGTTGCTAATTCATGCGTCTAACAGAATATGGCTGTGTACTGCAGCTGAGTCACTGTGTCTGAAAGTGAAGCTGTGTGTCTTTGCAGGCTCTCCGTGCATATCGCTGTGTAATTATGCATCTTATGATGTGTTGCTGGGTCTGACCATGTGTTGATATGTCTGTCTGACTGCCTGTCTCACAGTATGTCGCTATGCATTAGACAGTTTTTCTCACGGTGTGTCGCTATGTCTGTCTGACGGTATGTCTTGCAGTGTGTCGCAGTGTCTGTATGATGGTTTATCTCTGTGTCTGTATGACAGTAGGTCTAATGGTTTGTTGCTGTGTCTGTATAACGATGTGTTGCTGTTTCAGTATAACGGTTTATCTCTGTGTCTGTATGACGGCATGTCTTGCCGTGTGTCACTGTTTTTGTATAATGGTGTATTACTATGTCTATATGACTGTCTCACGGTGTGTCACTGTGTCTGTAATGGCGGTTCGCTGTGTCTGTATTGTCTCTGTGTCTGTATGACAGCAGGTCTCAGGGTTTGTTGCTGTCTCTGTGTAACACAGTGTGGCTGTGTCTTTCTGACTGTCTGTCTCTGTCTCTCAGGGTGTCTGTATAACAGAGTTTTGCTGCATCTGTCTGACAGTATGTCTCTGTCACTGTGCCCATGTGACAGTGTGTCCCACAGTGTGTCGCTGTGTCTGTATAAAGGCGTGTTGCTGTGTCTATGACAATAGGTCTCAGGGTCTGTCGCTGTCTCTGGGTAATGGAGTGTCGCTGTGTCTTTCTGACTGTATATGTCTGTCTTACTGTGTGTCTGTATAACGGTGTATAACAGCTGGCTCATGGTGTGTCGCTATGTGTCGTATAGCAGGACCTCATTGACGGTGAAGCTAGGGCATCACCAGGTGCCCAGCCTGAAGAGGAGCGACATGTAGAGCCAGTGAGCGGCTCACCGGTGCCTAACCCTGCTAGCGCTATTAACCCCGAGCCTCACAGTGAACGCTCTGCCCTGCAGGTTTGTCCGTCTGCCTGTCTGTCCCCTGCACATGCACGTTTCAGTGTTTGCCAATAATGTACTAAGCTTTTGATGTCTTGGGTTGGAAACATGCTTAGTTTTATTAATTCAACTTGTCATTGACCAGCTGAGTTAAGATGGTGTAAACTTTGTCGGTCTTTGTCGTCGTCTGCCGTCCGCAGGCAATTCCACCCATAACCAGTAGCGGTCGCAAATATTGATCAAATTTGATGAAACTTGGTTCCCATCGTCTTTAGCTCATAAACTACATTGGGATGCATTTCAGCCCCTCAGTCCTGGAGATGGGCTTGACAAAGTGTTGGAATTAGAAAAACTCAAGTTTGGATAAAGATAGATGATTTGGATAAAGAGCTGAAACTCTGTGTTGGTACCATTAAAAACACATGGGAGAGGTATGTTCTGTATTTGCTGCAAATTGAAGAATCAATTGATTTACAGCACCTTGAAAAAGTATTCACCCCCCTAGGAATTTTTCACAGTTTTATACCTCACAACCTGGAATTAAAATGTATTGTTTGAGCATTTGCATCATTTCATGTACAGAACATGCCAACAACTTTGAAGATGTGATTTTTTTTTTTATTGTGAAACAAACTACTAAAAGGCCAAAAAACAAAAAAAACTTTAGTGTGCATAATTATTCACCCCCCTGAAGTCAGTACTTTGTAGAGCCACCTTTTGCAGCAATTACTGCTGTAAGTCTCTTTTGATAGGTCTCTATGAGCTTGCCACATCTTTCAACTGGGATTTTTGCCCATTCCTCATAGCAAAACTTCTCCAGCTCCTCCAAGTTGGATGGTTTCCTCTTGTGAACAGCAGTCTTCAAGTCAAACCAAAGATTTTCAATTGGATTGAGGTCCGGGCTTTGACTAGGCCATTCTAGCACATTTTACTTTTTCTCCTTAAACCATTCAAGCGTAGCTTTAGCAGTATGCTTCGGGTCATTGTCCTGCTGGAAAGTGAACCTCCGTCCCAGTCGCAAATCACAGGCAGACTGAAACAGGTTTTGCTCCAGAATGTCCCTGTATTTAGCACCATCCATCTTCCCCTCTATCCGGACCAATGTCCCCATCCCTGCTGCTACAAAACATCCCCATAGCATGATGCTGCCACCACCATGTTTCACTGTGGGGACGGTGTTCTTGGGGTGATGGGAAGTGTTGGGTTGCCGCCAGACGTAGCATTTCCTTTTGTGGCCAAAAAGTTCAATTTAAGTTTCATCTGACCAGATCACCTTCCGCCATACATTTAGGGGGTTGTCCACATGCTTTTTGGCAAACTCAAAACGTGCCTTCTTATTTTTAACACTGAGTAAAGGCTTTTTTCTGGCCACTCTTCCATAAAGCCCAGCTCTATGGAGTGTATGGCTTATTGTGGTTCTATGGACAGACACACCAGTGTTTGCTATAGAACTCTGCAGCTCCTTCAGGGTTACCTTTGGTCTCTGTGTTGCCTCTCTGATCAATGCCCTCTTTGCCCGGTCTGTGAGTTTTGGTGGTCGGCCCTGTCTTGGCAGGTTTGTTGTGGTCCCATATTGCTTCCATTTGGCGATAATGGATTTGATGGTGCTCCGGGGGATCATCAAAGATGAAGATTTTTTTTGTAACCCAGTCCTGACTTGTATCTCTCTATAACTTTGTCCCTGACTTGTTTGGAGAGCTCCTTGGTCTTCATGATGTGATGCTTCTTGCTCAGTAGAGTTGCAGCCCATTGGGGCCTCTCAGAGGAGGTGTGTTTATACTGACACATCATGTGACACTCAGATTGAACACAGGTGGACTTCATTGAACTAATTCTGTGACTTGTGAAGGTAATGAATTGCACCAACACTTTTTAAGGGGCTTCATAGCAAAGGGGGTGAATACATATGCACATGCCAATTTCCACTTTTTTATTTCTTTAAATTATTCTTTTATATATATTTTTCTCATTTCACTTCACCAACTTAGATTACTTTGTGCAGATCCGTCTCATGGAATATTCAGATGAAAAACATTTAAATTACAGGCTGAAATCTAACAAAATAGATAAAAAGCAAAGGGGGGTGAATACTTTTGCAAGGCGCTGTATATTGCTTTTACAGTGAGATACGAGTGGAAATAAAGAAAAGCGTGTGGTACTGTGATCCCGACGCACGCCACATGGACACGCCGAGGACTTCAGTAATAATTAACATTGAGTTGTTTTTCATCTGCACAGTGATGCTGGACTTGTTCTTTTGGGTGTGTCCAATAGCTTTCATAGAGTCAAAAAAAAAATACTATGGCATGACGAAAATGGCGCGGCTTATGACACGAGAGAGAAAGGGCCATTGGCATGTTACTGTCAGGTCTCAGCCGCCAAGAGGTGGTGTGTCACTTGGACTATCACTTGTCAACGATCTATCGGCTGTCTGTCTGAGAATGGAGAACGGGCCCAGTTGCTGACCATTTCCGCTTATCTCGTTACAGCATGCAACAGACCGATTCCAGGCTGCAACAGAAACTGGTTGTGAGATGAGTGGTCTTGTTTTTTTGTTTGCTTTATGTAAGCTGGTGGACATACCCAGTAGAACAAGTAAAGAATCACCGTGCACATCACGAACAACTCTATGTTCGTTATTACTGAAGTGCTCAGCGCAGCAACGTGGCACACGTAGGGATTGCAATACCAAGCGCTTTTGTTTATTTTCACTCATATCTCGCTGGAAAAGCAAAAAAAATGAAATCATTATTCAATTTGCGGCAAATATTGTACATGCCTCAACCATGTGTTTTTAATCGCTCTGAGTATTGTATGCAACATGTCTCATCATATGAATGACAGGTTTTGATGATTTCTGAAAAATGGCTGTTGGGTGACCTTTGACATTGCCTTCCCTGTTGTCACCCATTTAAAACGAGCGATAACCTCTAGCAAGCACAAATACTGATCAAGTTTGATGAAACTGCATCCCGCATCTGCAGGACATGAACTGCTGTGGTCTGTCATTACAGCCTTGTACCCAACTCCCAAATCAGCACGGCAGGGTGGCAGACCAGCTGAGTTTCAGGTTCACTTGAACCTTTAGTTACGCAAAGATGTACTGGTTATGACCCCCTGTAGCAAAGTCCACAGACTCTCCTGCCGGCCTTTTATCTGTCTGGAGGTTTTCAAGCTTTTTCCACTGGGGGCCAGTTTGGGCTCGGAATCAGCCAACGGCTACTTTCTGCTGAGGCTTTAGAGTATTGTCACACAAGTCCTCATGAAATATAATCTGTTTCTGTGGTTTAGATGAGTATTGCACCTATTGTGTGCATAGTACTAATTTTTAAGGATGTGTGGAATGAGCACTCGATCACAGAATGCATGTGACTGCAGCCTTGAGTGTGCGTTTCCTGCCTGGGATTGAGAATTACTGCCCGTTTGCTTTGTGTGTTGTTGGACAGGATGTGACAGATTTTCATCTGTGTATAATAGAGATCTCTCCCATGTGTTGTCCTGTCCTCTGACCCACTGAAAATATTTTTGACTTTAAGTGTGTCTCTTCAGATCAAACAAGGTGAATTATATCTGTTTTTTTTTTTTTTTCTCTCTAACGACAGAGCCTGAGCCCTGAGGCCAATTGCAATGAAAATTCTTTGGAGGAAAGCAGGTGAGTGTATGAGTGCCTGGAAATGAACAGGGTCTTCAATACATGCTCAGCTCCTCCCCAAAACCTGTCCTCCTCCAATCACTCTACACAGCCACGCCCCCTCATCACCTGGCCACTGAGTAGACTCCAGGATTAATGTTACAGAGACTTGGACTGAAATGGACTGTTTGCTGATAGAACTTTTGGCAGTCAGCATGGCTTGGATGAGGGCCGGTTGAGTCAGTCCATGCCTCCGAAGTTATCTTCTGCTTATATAACCAGTGTTTGTATGTGTTCGCAGACCCCTGTCCTCCACGGAAAGCTTGCGGCAGCTTTCTCAGCAACTAAACGGCCTGTTATCTGAGGTATGCCCCCCTTTCCCTGTTCACCTGCCCCCTTGCACCCCTCTGAGCTGATCTAGAGCCAGATAGTGACTGGGCAAAGGCCTGACTAGTGTGGTTTCCCTGATGCACTCCCAGCACGCTGTGTTTACCTTAGGTCAGAGATGCTTAATATATTGCCCTTGACTCTAAATCCAGTCCTGGTTTTCCTCTTTCCCTGGAATTACTGCAATTATTTGTGCTTCTGATTGGCTAGATTATGTTCAAGCTTGTCTTTTTGATAAAGAGAATGTGGAAAGCTGCCAATTCTGTGCGCTGGAGCATTGTTCATCAGCGGTCAGGGTTGTGATCTTACACCCTTGTCCATCTAGCTGCATAACCTTTTATATGCGAATAGGCCTTTACTGTAACAGATATCCTGCATAGCATCACAATGTTAGAAATAGTTTTTACCTTAAAAAATCCTTAAGCATTTGAAAATAAGGGTACTTAACTAGGGCATGCCATCAACAGTATGAAAAGCCTGTGGTGCCCTCGCCATTCAGTGCAAAATTGCGCTAAACCTTTAGCAGTTTACTTTCTGTGATTAGCATCCAAATATTGATTTGCTCAGTTTGCTAGGTCTAATTGGTAGAATTACTAGCCAATTTCTTTTTGATAGCTTTATTGTGCAAGGCGTACTCTAACAGAGGCATTTTCCTATACACGTGGATTATAACGGAAAACGGAAAAATATTTCTGAATATTCTGAACTCATTTAGCTCATGAATTGGCACAGATTTGCTGAAATTAGTTTGTGAGGCTCATTGTAGTTAGTCTTTTATCCAGATGTTTGGCGTGGTTTGATTCGCCTTAGATATCTTCGTCTTCAGATTTAGTTTTGATTGATTTTATCATTCTGAAGAAATTGAGCACGATCTTATGATTAATCACAATACTGAGAAAAATACTAAAATGAGGTGGAAGTCAAATAAGGTTTCAGATATAAGGCATTTACTCAGATTATTGCCATCCTTTCTATATCTCCTCTATTATATGAATTTGGACAAATAGTGATCACTTCATTATCTTTTTTTAAATCATTATAGGCTTTATATTGGTTTAGATCAGTGGTCCCCTATCATGTCCCTTTGAGGGTCGAGAGTATGTTGTTTTCATTCCAACCTAGCATTACGCCTGCTGCACCAGTTTATTCCCTCTTCTCTGCTTGAAGGTGCTCTAATCAGTGATACCAGCAGACGCAGCGATTGGTTGGAATGGAAAACATACAGACTCTCGGCCCTCACAAATGGACACCACTGGTTTAGATTATATGGAAAATATATTATTTGATTTGTCAATCTGGCGAGCAAAAATGGGAGTAATCGAGCATGGAAGGTGAGGTTACTGCAGGCTTTACATGCCTTCGACAGCACATTATTGGCACGTTCTGTTCGCAAAATGACACCACTTCCGCTGGCAGCGTTACGAGTAGGAACCTGTTTATCACGGGTGTTTGTGCTATGGTGTTAATGATGCAGTCATATCTGTGAATTCCAAGATTATCCTAAATCTCCAGTAACTACTTAGCCTACTGTTTTCTTTGTTTCTGTGTGACAGTCGCCATCGTCTTACGTAAACGGGGACAGTGCGGCATCTCCGGCCAGTGAAAAAGAGCTGGAGGTAAGATGTAGTTTACCATTTTTCCCCTCAACTCCTTTCTTCGCAATTTTTTTTTTCCCCCCTCCCCTGCGCATTGAGATGGCAGCATTTAGTTTCCTTTGTTCTTCAGTGAATAGTTTTGCTGTTTTTTTTTGTTTTTTTTTCCGTTGACTATCTCAGACAAAGAGGAGGGTTATGGGTAGTTGTGAGTATTTGACTTCATCCGTTTGGAGGCGTGGTGCTTGCCCTGCCCAGCTCATATCATTCCATCATACTGCTGTGCTGGAATGTGGTGGTGGCAGCTGTCACATGACTGTATGAATGTTCTGGCTAGCGAGGTCCCAGATCCTGTTTCTGGTTTGCTAGGAGCATGATTCTAATTACATCACCCAGAGTATATATATTATTTTCTCTCTCTCACTTTTTTTTTTTTTTTTAAATGGGGTCCGTCCGACACGTCTGTTTTGTGGGCTATAACTTTGAACCTAATCTGTATATGATCAATATTCTGATCATATTTCGCATCGATGTGTAAAACCACATAAAGGTGTGTCATGAAAAACAATTTTCAAAATAATTTTGTAATTTTTCACGTTTTGGGGGGAAAAGCGACAAATTTGTGGGAAATCTGTAATGTGCCGTGTCCGGGCTATAACTTTGAAAATAATCATTCGATTCTGATCATATTTGGCATAAAGGTGTGTCATGAAAACAATTTGGAAAATATCTTTACAATTGTTTGCGTTTTGGGTGAAAAAGCATCAGATTTGTGGGAAATCTGTAATGTGTCCTGTCTTTGCTATAAATTTGAAACTAATCATCCGATCGTGATCATATTTCGCATCGAGGTGACATAAAGGTGCGTCATGAAAACAATTTGGTATAATTTTCCGAGTTTTCTAATGCATACTCTCTGGCCTATTTTTTTTTTTTTGCTAGGAAATTAACAGCTTTGCGATTAGTACAGTTCTTTAGAAATCTAAATCCATATAAACATTCTCTTTTCAAAAATGCAGTGCCAGTTGCGGGGGATATTGCTTGATGTCAGCAGCTTGTATATTTTGTTGTGTCCTTTTTCCTGTTTATCTCTCCTTGATTCCTTCCCATCAGACTGTGGCACATTTTTGTTATGTATTTTTTTTGTTTGTTTGTTTTTAGAACAGAACATTTTGTGCAATACATCAAATCAGATTCATCAGCAAGGATTTACATGTCTTATATGCAAAGAGTAATCTCTGTTGATGTCTTGAAAGATGTGAATGGTACTTGCTCAGTGTGGGCTGTTGAACTTTTTTTCATTTTGGAGAATGTCGTGGTTTTATACATAATTATACTAAGTGATCATAATAGCGGTCAGGATAGCTTACAAACGTTTGATTTGAGTCTGTTCTTGCCGATCTGATTATGTACTGCTTTCACAGTCGGACTGGCAAGTGTGTTTGTTACATGAGTGGAGTAATTGGCCTTAGTTTGTATTTTTTCTGTTTATCATTTTGCTAAACACTCAATGAAAAAGAAGCAAATCACCTTGTACGCCATATGAATTAATGTGTAAATGACAACATTTTTCCTGTGGTCAGCTGATGAGCAGAAATTATCTGAATGATAAATGTGTTTATCATGTGACTGAGCAGACGCCTCTGTGTATGAGTACGCATGTACAGTAGCGGATTTGTGGAAGGCCTGTGATTGGTGGGACCCTATGCTGCTCTTCTAGCTTGCAGCTGTCTGTTTGGCACGGGGCTGCGTCCAGGCTTTGTGCACTCTGTCAGGAGACGGTCTCTGTACCTGAGCCCCGGTGTCCCACAGTGTGGATGTCTGTGATATGTATCAGATTCGCCTCACCCCTCCTGCTCTGTTTCAAATTTTCACTGTTTCGCTCTTCCTGTTCTCTGCATGCGCGCTCGTCAGACCCGAAATCAGGAGCTGGCGGCTGCCCTCGACTCCAGCAAGCTCACAAACTCTCAGCTGAACACCAAGCTTGACCAGCTGGTAAGCGGGAGTGTTTGCATGCATGCGTCTGTGTGCCTGTTCGTCTGCGCATGCCTGCGCGTGTGTGTGTGTGTGTGTGTGTGTGTGTGTGTGTGTGTGCGGTGCCCATCTTCCACCCTAATCACTGCTTCCAAGTCCTAATGATAATGTTGCCCCCATACAGATGGAGGTGCTCACTCTTGCATGCGAGATCAGTGATAAACTGCGCATTGATATACGACAGTGCATGTATGACGCGCTGGTGCGACTCGGATGTGCTCAACATTTCTGCAGCATTTGTATGGAGTCCTTTTTTTCCACCTTTTTATGCTACTAATACTGCACTGGTGTCGTAAAATACATTTTGGTTACTCCATCCTGTATGAAACCTACACTATCAAACCTATCGGAAACCAGAAACCACTGCTAACGGCTTACTAACGTCAGTGGAATTTGAAGCCCTGTCCTGTCGTCAACTTGGTAGTAGACCAAATAAAAATCAATTGTTTAAATGGGTGATGTCAGGCAATTGAATCATTGTACTATATATGTATTGAATAGGCTGGGCTGTTTTCATTGTGGGTTTATACTCGCAGTTTTGCACAATAGTTATTTGGTTTAGATTGATTATTTACCAGCACAGGCTGCCAATATTCTCAGTATCCGGTGCTGATGCCGAGAGCTTCTGGTCCTTCTAGCTGGTCAAAATGACTGCATTTTTCCTTCTCTGCGCGTAGATATTTGATCTAAACAATAGATGGCAAATGCTTTGTAGGCCTGTGGGTTGATTTGGGTCATAGAATGGAGAAATAATTTGCTCACCCATTGACTTTACTCGGCCATGGTGAAATCTCTGCCATATTTAACACACAATGGATGCGTAACTTCTTTTTTTATTTATTTATTTATTTATTATTATTAAGCCACCTCCCTGAAGGGGGAGGGCGAGGGTATTGTTCTTGGTTTGGTTTGTTACATGCTGGAGTCCGAGGAATCTCGGATTAGCAAGTATACTACTCTGTTTGTTTGTTGGTGTGTTTCTTTGCACTGTGGCGTCCAGTTTCAGCTCAATTTAGCTCATATTACATGATCTACATAGGGCAGGCACTGTACTATTTTGGTGAATCTAGGCCAAAGGTCAAAGTCAAGGTCACCGAAAATGTCAAAAACACATTTTGGTTCATAAATTTGCGACTAGTACAGCTAGAGATTTGAAACCAACTCCATTCCATTCATTCTGTTTCTGAGATCTGTGCATGATTCTGCCAAGTCCTCATTCTATGAATGACCTTTAATTTGTTTGTTTGTTTGTTTGTTAACTCTTTAGCAGCAAAAATAATGGCCAGATTCACCCCAAATTGGGTGTAGGCATTGCCACTGTCCCAGAATAGATGCCTATTGAATTTAGGCAAAGTAGGTTCAATTTTTTTATGAATTTTTAAAATCATATTTTTTTCCCATTCACTTATAATGGACAAAATTTCAAATGTTTATAAAAACAATTTTACCCCAATTTATTTCAAACTTGGGACAGATGTAGAGGCTAATTTTAGACATTAGTCTGTCAAATATTGATGTGATATGCCATTTTTCAAAATTTTGGTAAATTTTTATTTTTTTTTTTTTTTGCCCCATTTACTTATAATGGCCAAACTTTAAACTGTCTATAAAAACAAAAATTTTACTTCTATTTACTGCTGACTTTGCAGATTATACATATTACTCGCCCATTAAAAAGTATAGGCATAGCAGTCAAATTAAGCGGTTCTAATCAGCTCTTTGTAAAATTTGACTTGCCATATCTTGACACCAAAAATATTCCAAAATGTGTGAAAAATGTCTAACGGAAATTGAACAAAAACTGGATCAATGCCCAAATAAGCTACAAAATGTTTGAGGGGCGGGGTTTCTTGTGCCTGGCTCCACTTGTTTTTGTTTTTTTTTTTTTCTTGGCAAGCCCTGCATCTGGGCACTGAGAATGGAGCCTGGTTTTGACTGCTTGTTTTTGGCTGTGTTGAGCTATACACAAAACCACAGGTGGCCAGATATGTGAGGACTTGTTGAACTTTAGAATGTGGCATCATGACTTGCTTTTTGGATGTGAGATCAGGATATTGCAGTGTTGAATGTGGCATCATGTCTTTTGGCTGTTATACCCATTTAGATTATTTTCTGTCCTTGATAGTGATGTCACTAATTGGTCTCCTTCCCCTGTCCAAATGTTACTGCAGACACACCAGTCTCAGGAGCTGACAGAGCAGCTACAGAAGGTAAAGAGTTTATACTGCCTGTTTACCCCAACTGATATACTCACATCTGCACTGCATACAAGTTATTTTACACCATTAAAGTAATCTCAACTACATTTTGTTTGTGTTACATTGCCTTACCTATGAAATTGCATCTACTCTGGGTATGAGTTGCTTTACTCTGCTAATATACTCTCATCTTCACTGCATATGAGAAACTTCACCCCATTAAGGTACTCTCATCTACACTGCATATGAGAAACTTTGCCCCATCAATATGCAATTATCTACACAGTGTATGAGATGCATTGCCTTACTTGAGTTCTTGCATCTACTGTGGTTATGAGTTACTTTACTCTACTAATGTACTCATCTGCGCTGCATATGAGAAACTTCACCCCATTAATGTACTCTCATCTACACTGCATATGAGAAACTCTTCCCCATTAATGTGCACTAATCGACACAGTGTGAGTTACATTGCCTTACTTGAGTACTTGCATCTACTCTGGGTATGAGTTACTTTACCCCATTAATGTACTCTCGTCTACATGGTGTATGCATTTCTTTACCCTTGTAATGTACTTGTATCTATACTGCCTTTGAGGTACTTTGCCCTATTAATGTACTCGCATGTTTCTGTTCATGCAGAATTCGAATGTTCGCAGCTTTTGCCTGTCGTGCATGAGCCTATTTACGGCTGTATTACTCATGTGTCACAGAGACTGGGGAAAATTATTTCAGTGACGCAAGACATTTGGAAATTCAATTTTGGAATTATTTAGCAATTAAATTTCACAATTTATGGATGCTGGTATCTATATTTGCACAATGGTTGGATTAACAGAGCCTTTAGGTACAAACCCTGTTCTTTAGCCACTGCACCACATTGGAGATCAGATCAGTACCTCAGTAGAGTGAGGTTGGATTACCCAAGGAGTGTGATTTCCTGTGTTTGTGTGGCGCAGGCTGACATGCAGGGCTGCCCTGCTTTCAGAGCTTCAGCTGCAGTCTTGCGGTGCATAACCACTGTCTGAAAATTATTCATATAAATTCTCAAATGCCCTGCCCTGTTGGTCACATGTGGGGCCGTTAGAATTATTGAATATTTACACACTCTCTGCACCCCAGTTTGGTCTGCATTGCCGGGTTTCCTAGCATTTTTTTGTACAGCAAATCAGCCGCTTCCAATTAAATATGAATAGATACGGGTTTTTTGAGTGGAGTGGATATGCGCAGTCATGACTGGCCAACAGCTGGCATAATTCTGTCAGGTGCTCAAAGTGCTCAAATGTTTTGGTCCTGACCCCTCACTCTGTTATTGAAGATTTACCATCCTTTAGGTCTTCAATCCAGCCCTCAGCTCATTGACAAGACTGACCATGTCTTTAGCCACTTACTAGCCTACAGCTGACAGTGCTAGTTGTTTGCAACTTGCGTACTCGGTAGTTGGCAAGTGAGTGGGTTTGGATGCTACCTTAGAATCTCAACCTGTTCGCAATTAGTAGCATCAAATGTGCCCTATTGGAATTGAAATGAGAATTGTCTAGACTGTTGATCTCCTTGAGCCAGTTTAAGCTCCCTTGGCTGAGGTTTATACTGAAAGGCTGGAGTAGTGTCATACTAAGGTAGTGATTTTCAGTGATGAGCCATGCTTTGGGTTTTGCACGACTGTACTCTTGTACTCTGTGCAGGAACGCAAGGAATTTGAACAGAAGTTTGTGAAGGAGCAAGGAGCCATGCGGGAGCAGCTGCAAGTGAGTCAATATGTTGCCCCTGGAAGGACCCGTATCAGTGCTGGAAAGGCCTGGCGGGGGGGTTGATCAGTATTTCGGACGGGCTGTACACGATGCTCAATCAGCACTGCTTAGTGATTGCAGGTCACATTCTCCTGTTTCTTGCATACTACTCCTCAGTTATTCCTTTTCAGAAATCATGTACAGTACTAGTCAAAAGTTTGAACACGCTTTGCTAATGTCACAACACTCTGTTTTTAGAGAAATTTAAATGGCTTAACTTCTCTGTATAATCTTATAAGAGGTAAACAGTCAGAAGTTAAAAGAAAAAAAATGTAATTGTTTGAATAGTGTCCAGAATTTTAGATTTCTCAAAGAAGCCATATTTTACAAAGTAAGCAGCCAAACAAGCTCTTTCCATTTTCCTACAGCCAAATTAAAGACAATCTGTTTTGGTACTTACCGGGCAAAAAAGTTGATAAAAAGCAAACTACAAGTGCAGCACATCTTTGGGAACTTAAGATGGCCGCTCAGCAGCAAACTCATTATAGTCATATAACTGCTCTTGTAAAAAAAATAAATAAATAAATAAAATGTGAGTATGCTCTGTAAGCATGACAGAAAATGCTGGTTAGTTTGATGGATTTAAGAATTAGATCTATTTTTTTTTTTGCAAAATAAACAGTACCTATTCCTTTATTTAACATGTTTTGTAAGAAAAATGTGGGTCTGTCCAAACTTTCGACTGGTAATATGCGCAATAACCAATCAACTGGGTCATGCTTTTTCCCCAAAATCCAAACCGAAGTTTTTTTTTTTTTTTTGTGTAGTATAATACATTGTATCCTCCTTTTTATTACAATTACACCTGTTACCCTGCAGACACTGCTCAGTGGTGACAAAGCATTAGACGGGAAGACTGGTCAGGGATATGACCAATGCAGCATCACTGAGCAGGCATAATTTATTTTCAACGAAGAAGCATTAACGCTGCCAGTTGGAGTTTGAACTATAAATAAGCCCTTCTATCCTTCAAATTTAGTCGTTGGACTTTGCTAAATGATTTAAATCATATAGTGCTGATTATTAGAATTACAATTACCACTCTTGCCTTTTTGTCACCTGGTTTGTGGCACAGCATAATGGATCGTGAAAAACATGGAAGGTTCATGCAATATAAAGTAAATAAAATAACAAGGTGCTGAAACATTGCAGTACAGCTAAGACAATATTGATCCAGGAAGTCATGTTTTAGTTATATGACCTTTCGTTTCTCACAGGTGCACATCCAGACCATTGGCATTCTGGTTTCGGAGAAATCGGAGCTACAAACGGCCCTGGCTTACACGCAGCAGGCAGCTCGGCAGAAGACCAGTGAGTTTTATGTGCTGTTATACTGGCCTGGCCTGGTTTGGTGGTTGATTGTTTGTTTGGTTTTGAATGATCTGTTAAGTGATCTAAAAGTAATTGTTATTCCTGAAATGTTACAGGTGGTTGATTGTGGAATTTCATAATTGGTTGACTTTTTTGACTTTACCACCCGATTGGTAGATGAATTGACTGGTTGAATTGGTTGTTGGATAATTTTGGTTGGTTGACTGAGTTAATTGAGTGGGGAGTTGATTATTATTTGGTGGGTTTATGTCTTGTTTATTTGACTGTGCAGTCCTGTTAATGGTGAGCTCACTGGTGACTTTATTGGTTTATCTGTTTCATTGTGTGCTATTGGGTCAATTGTGTGTGCATGTGCGTGGGTGCGCGTGCTTGTGTGCACGCGCATGCGTGCGTGTCCGTATGTGCATGTGTGCGTGTTTATGGATATATGTAAGTGTGTGTCTGCGTGCATGCTTGTTGGGGGTGGGGGGGTGTTTGTACTGAGTTTATTGGTTTATCAGTTGGCTTGCGTGCTGAACAGCTGACGTTACGGTCCTGGTATATCACATTGTTAATGTGCTTAAGGGCTGACGTTCCTGTCCTTATAGTGTACTGGCCTGTATATGTGTTCCCCAGGTGAGGTGGAGGAGCTCAGTAACCGCCTGCAGGCCTCCAAACAGAGGGTATCGGAGCTGGAGCGGACCCTGTCCTCTGTCTCCTCGCAGCAGAAGCAGTTTGAGAAGGTAGAGCTGCGCCGCGGGCGGCCACTGTCCTCTCATTTACACTCTCGCTGCTGCTGCTGCTGTTGTAGACCTTCATTTTACTTACTATTATTACTCACTCAAACAGGACATCGCTGAACTGCACCAGTTGATGGGGTACTGAGTTGGGTTTGTCTGTTGCTGTTTATAAATGCAACATTCAAAGTTGGCCCCTCCTTCCTGGGTTTTTCTCACCAGAAGCACACGTCCCATGACCACAATTTGAGATGCGCACCTAGCTGGAAGCACATGATCATTCTCAGCAAACATTTGGTTGCTAGTGCCAACATCATTTTAGCTAGTTTCCTCAAAATTACTGCCTTTTTTTTTTTTTTTTGCTATACAAGGTCATTGACTACATATGCACTGCCGTCAGTGATGTTTGCTTTCGTCAGCTGGCCCATTTACCAGCTCATGACAGACACTTGCCCTGAGCCTCTGACAATGAACATGCTGGCTAGCTACGTTGGTTTGGGACTGCCATGAATTGTCTTGCTCTCAGTGAAGGGCTAGCGAGAATTCCCTCTCAACTTAAAACGAGTTGTTCTGTCACCTCAGTGCAACATCTTTTTTGAAAAGTATAATGATGCTTGAAGTGAAGGACAACCTTCATCTGCAATGACCTGTGAACATAAGAACTGCCTCTAGGTGTTAGAAAATATGTTTTTTGTAATTTTTAGACAGATCTGAACTGAATAATAAATACTTAATACAACCAGATCAAAATAATCATGGAATCTGCCATTTTCCGAATAACGGCATATTTTAAATGTCCTTTGGTCCTTTTCAAGGCATGAGGTTTTAAAAAAAAAAAAAAAAAAAAAACTGCTGAGAACTGGAAGTGCATGCCTCTGACACCCAACTACCAAACACATTGGCAATTACTGGAAATGATCTGTAAAGAATTGTGTCCACCAATACAGGAAATGGTCTGCTATATAACCAAACAAACGCAATTGTAGTTTTAAGTAACCTATTGCACATGTATAGTAATCTAACAATAATGCCAGATAATAATACCAAATAAGCTAATAATACAGAAATTAGGTTGCTGAACATTTTTGCAACGTGTAATGATCAAATTTCTGGCAAACTTCCCAGATCCCTGAACTGTAAACGGAGCGACGTGTGGCTTGTAACAGTAATGCCTATGGTAATGTAAATATCCGCTCAGTATAATGACTACAAAAGACAACTTGTGATTCACTCATGCATACTTTGTAGAAAAACTATCAATGAAAGAAAAATCAGACCATAAGTATCCTGTTGCTGGACATACAGCATGGAAAGGGAGAGGCGAGCACTTGGTCATGCATGAACCAATTTAAGCAGAAAAAAAACATTCAAAACGAGGGGGAAATTGGTACAGAACGAGGTTAGCCTTTATAGGCTTTGGTTAAGCTATGGTCAGTCGATTTCACTGTCCTGTGACTGCCAGAGAGTTCCTGGGCCTCTCATTGGCTGAATTGTTTAGAGGGTTGTGAAGATGGTGACCCTCAGATTTGTATTGTTCAGTCTCATTCTTATTTGAAGTATTGTACAGCTTTACAAAAAAAAAAAAAAAATGAAGACATTATTTGGACTCCGTATAGGTAATTCCTTTATGCCCCTCACAAATGCAGAGAACGTCCCGTTTCACCCTCCGTCTGTAATTCTGCAATTCCGTAATTTCATAATTCTGTGATTCTGCCACTCCGTAAGTTTGAAACACTACCCTTTCCAGGTCACATCTCATAAAACATTTATGGGCTGACTACCCCTTGATGCCATGATCAATATTATTTTTCAGTGTTCCTGGTTACCAGGAAACGGTTCCAATTCTGTAGCTTTTATTTGGGGGCAGGGGACATCACCGGGCATCACATGCACATCACTGGTTTACTGTTGGTTTTGTGCCAAGGTTGTCTTTCACTTTAAATTTGAGGCTAATTACAAGGCTGAAATACTTGGGTTCTTTTGTGGCCAAACAAACTTATGGTGCCCTTTTAATGGCTTTCTTAGAAACTTTATTCATGGTTTGTTCTAGCATAATAAGGAGTTGGAGAAGGAGAGAGATGGTCTGAAGCTGGAGGTGTACAGATTAAAGTAAGTTGCTCACACAGTAAGTATTTTTTATCAACAACGTTGTTGCGGGGGATATAAAAATGGGGTCCATCAGTCCATCTGTCAGTCCGTCATTCTGTCTGCACACGTTTGTTGTCCGGGCTATAACTTTGAAACTAATCATCCGATTCTGATCATATTTCGCTTCGAGGTGTAAAACCACATAAAGGTGTGTCATGAAAAACTATTTTGAAAATAATTTTGTAATTTCTCACGTTTTGGGGCAAAAAGCGACAAAATTGTGGGAAATCTGTAATGTGCCGTGTCCGGGCTATAACTTTGAAAATAATCATCCGATTCTGATCATATTTGGCTTCAAGGTGTAAAAACACATAAAGGTGTGTCATGAAAAACAATTAGGAAAATATCTTTACAATTGTTTGCGTTTTAGGTCAAAAAGCGTCAGATTTGTGGAAAATCTGTAATGTGTCCTGTCTTGGCTATAAATTTGAAACTAATCATCCTATCGTGATCATATTTCGCATCGAGGTGACATAAAGGTGCGTCATGAGAACAATTTGGTATAATTTTCAGAGTTTTCTCATGCATACTCTCCGGCCTATTTTTTTTTTTGCAAGGAAATTAACAGCTTTGCGATTAGTACAGTTCTTTAGAAATCTAAATCCATATAAACATTCTCTATTCAAAAATGCAATGCCAGTTGCAGGGGATATTGCTTCACAATGTCAGCAGCTTGGTTTTATTTTGACGCTGCTGAATGACTATTTATGTTTCTGTTTCCAATTGGAGCCTTGTGTTCTCACCTACTGCCTTGCTCTTTCTCACTCTTTCACTCTACTGGTTGTTGACCTGCTCAACAGGTCACTAAGATGGTTTTAGTGAGAGTGGCCATATTTAGAAAATGAGGTTGGCCATTTTAGACTTTTTTTTTTTTTTTTTTATTATGAATAGCTGAAACTTGATATGTAATTTGTATACAACATGTCTCAACATATAAATAATGGGTTTTGCACCTCTTTGAAGTTCCTGTAACCTCTAGCCATATGTAACAGCTTTAGCACTAACTGGTTTGGCATTTCATTTCAGCCTTGTACCCCAATCTCTAATGGGCCCTAGCAGGGTACCAGACCAGTTGAATTTCAGGTTCACTTCTAGTTCTTTCTCTTGATCTTTCTCTCTTTCAGTCTTATCTCTTATTGTGAGTTGGAAGATGTATCTGCATTCTGCAGGCCTGCCTATGAATCTGTTCATCTGAACGCCAGCAAGCACTTCCTCCCAGCTGTTCAGTTGCTCGGCCTTGACTTTTTGTCTCTTCTGTCCATGTGTCAGTAAGGGGAATGAGGAGGCAAAGCAGCAGGGCTCTGAGCTCGCCGAGCAGCTCAAGCAGAGAGTGGCTGAGAACGACAGCATGCGCTACGAGCTTGACGATCTCCGCAAGAGGCTTGAGATGGCCGACCTCATGATCCAACAGGTAAATGGCAAAATACCCTGGGGCTTTCCACCCCAGAGCTCTAGAATGATATTACAGAGGGCTGTCTCTAGGCCACTGCAGCCTCCCCAGCTGAACAATTATTAGACTGGTCTGGTCTGTTAAGCTGATTCACTTTAATGGAGTCACAGCAAGGTCTGTAGGTACCTAGACAGTGACGCTACATAGGAATGGTTGCAGTTCCCTCGTAGTTCGTATAATATTGATGCAACTTCCAAGTTGGCCGTTTCTACTTCAACCTCTTTATAATCAAATCCAGTATACTAAAGATCCACAAAGTAAAAATTGAATCACTGCCCAATACTTGGGGACCTGAAAATGCATTGACTTATTTTCAGAAGCTGAAATATGAGAAGCTCAATCTTTGTTTTCCTGAACAAGAGATGCAGTTGCTCTCCATTGTAAACCGGTGTCATTTCCACACTTCCAGGTGAGAGCGAGTGCAGTTGCTGTCTGTCCTTTCAGTTTGTGCTTGACGTGTTCTTCATCCTCATCCTCAGTTCTCCAGCCAATCAGGGCCACCCAGCACTGCTCAGCAAGCACAACTGCTCCTGGAGGAGAAAATGCAGCTGGAGGCACACACAGCACAGGTGTGTTTGTGTGTTTGTGTGTCAGTATGTGTGTGTTTGTGTGTTTCTCTGTGTATATATGTCTGTGTGTGTGTGTGTGCACGCAAGCATGCAAACTTGAATGTTTTGGCTTTTCTTGTGTGCCAAAACCTTGGTCTCGGGTTTCAGTTGGGCTTTTCATATACCCCTGACCCATATGGGGCGGGGTTATATAGTACATACCAAAAAATTTCGTCTGCACCATTTTGTCCGACTGATTTCCCACAAACCGCTCATCAGATTGTTTTCAAATTGCAGTTATACTTTCTACACTTCATGGAGAGGTACTGCGCCAAGTTTCATGAAAATGTGGTGATGTTTTCAAAAATAACTATTGTTTTCCATATTTTGAACTTTAGAAAATTTACCACTGCAAATTTTGTCCAACCAATTTTCGGAAAACTGCTTGTCAGATTGTTTTCAAATTTCAGTCATTCATTCTATACTTCATGCGGAGGAGCAGTGCCCCTTTATATGAAAATATTCCATAATCTCTTCAGCGCACAAGGTTCAGGGGTATTTGTGAGCTGTACTCATTTTTTCTTATGTTAGTTTTTAGTTTGATTAGGCTCTAAGTGAAGGTTAGATGTTGGCTTGAAATAAATTGAATAAATGGATTGGGGTTAAATTCAGGTTTATAGAAGGATGTCGGATTAGGGTTGATCTTATGGGTTTTGGGATACTGAGATACCATTTCGATATTGACATTTTTTCATCTCCACAAGTTCTTTGCATGCATGCTTGTTTGCATGTATGATTGTGAGTTGCAGTGTCACTATGCTTATCTGTGTGCGCAATTGTCTGTGGGTAAGGGTGAGTGCACGTGTGCATATGTAGAGAGGAATGTTGTGCGGGTTTGTGAGTGTCATTGTGTGTCAGTGTCTGTGTATGCATTTGGATGTTTGAGTTAATGTATGCGTATGTGTATATGTTGGTTAGTTTTTGTGAGGTGTATATGCGTATTTAGGTGTGTGTGAGTAAGATTGTATATGTGGGTGGGTTTTTAGTTGCTGATGGGGAAACGGAAGACTTTACAATGATGGTTAAGTCTGAAAAAGCAAGCATTGTGGGGACCTTTTCTGGCTTCTCATTAGGAAAAGCTTTAATTTTGTGCTAAGGTTTATGTTGAGGTTCTGGGTTTCTATTGGAATTATGGTTTGGACTAAGTCTACTTTTAAGATTCGTAATTAGGATTATGCTCTAGGTTAAGATTAGGCTTTAAATTAAGGATTAAAATTGAGCTGTTTTGAGGTGTTTGTAGGCTAGTGTTCAGATTAGGGTTAGGGTTATGGTTGGCGCCATGGTTAGCCGGTATGGAAATTAGATTTTGGAGTAAAGATAATTTTTTGGTCCCCTTTGGTATTGAAAAAGAAACGCGTTCTTGCACGTGCACTCTATATGAGTCAGTATGTGTAATGTCCTCTCCCCATGGCGTGCAGCTGATGGAGTCTGTTGCGCAGTTGAGGACGGAGAGAGACCAGTACGCTGCGCAGGTGCAGGAGGAGGGGCGAGTGTGGAAGGAGAAAACCGAGCAGCTGCTATCCCAGGTACCGCCATCACCATGTAGACGCAACGCCCAGTGTGCGTTACTGCTCCTCAGAGCCTGAGAGCGACTACAGCCTTAATTTCTGTTGGGCTTCTCTCAGGACTGACCCCATGTTTTAGTTAACATCTGCAGGAAGACGTTGGTGGGTATTTTGAAATGCTAGCGGCAAGCCTTAGTCTGGTGAGGGTTTCGTGACAAAAGCGATATGAGAATTGAAAAAATTTCCCTAGGCACAATTGCATCACATTAGGAAAGAATAGGATATCCATGCATGTTAATGCCTGCAAAAGGGGATTTCAAGCTGCAATTGAGGTTTTGCTTATTTTTATGTTTATTTATTTATTTATTTTTTATTAATCAGCTGTAGATTCTACACTCCCGGAGGATGCTTTACAAAGCAGGAATTTGAAGTTGGCTGGATAACCACACTGAGTAAAACCTGGGAAGACTCTTTGTGTTTTAGTCCATGCTCTAGAATCGGGAGGCTTGTGAATTTATGTAGTGCAGTTATCCAGAAAACTCGAATTCTATTTTGTGAAATATAGTCCTGGTCTCTGCACATCGGAATAATTCTATGCAGACCTTTGGCAATCAGTGTTTTAAAACTCAAATGCAGAAACGGTTCACAAACCAGTAGATACTTCATCTGTCCCGCTCTCTGAGATCCTTGCTTTGGCTTGTGGGTAACTAGGTGATAAAACAATTAGGATAATTGTGCAACAACCACTTATAAAATGACATTAAAAAGTGTTTGACACAAAATTAGAATGGTGTATACAGCCGACTCAAATGGGAGTTGTCAAGCTGTCATGGCGAATCGGAGACTTTCAGTTGTACAAACAAATTCCCTCCCTGACTCATAGAGGGTATCAGATCACTAAAAAATCAACAGGGAAAAAAAGGGACCCAGAAACAGCCTGTTGTTAAGCTACACTAATAGCTGGTTGCTTTTTGCACATTGCTGGGCTCACTTCAAAAATTTGACAGCCAGACTAAAGGAGAGATGGGTGCGAATGCAGAAATAGTTGATAAAACCTGCAAAATGATTTTGCTCGTGCAGCATTTATTTATTTTTTTTTTTAAAGTTTCTAATCCACTCAAATTTTCCTCCTATAAAGTAATGTAACAAATCCCTTTTACACCCTCAGCCATCATCACCCAATCAAACAGCAGACTTGTCACAGTCCGGCCACAGCTCCAAAGCAGGCCATTGTGGTGAGCTATGCAATGGGAACGGCGTTTGACAAAAACATCAAGATGTTTTTTGGACATTTCACTGGCAGTAGCTTGTCATACTGCCAAAGATATACTCTTCTGCGGTCAAAAACCCTGGGTTCAAGTGGCTCCTGGGCATCATTTACGCTTATGACATCATCCCTGGATGCAAGCATAAATTTGCAGTTTGAGTACATTAACCTTTTTGCTACCTTTTTTTAAAATTATTTAGGCACCATTTGGTCCTTTTTTCTCGTGAAAAATGTAATTAATTTTTTGGTATTGTACAATATGAAATTTTGCTGATTATTGGAATATGGCCCAGCCAGATGGGGAACTGTACTGTTCTGTTGAAGTGGGTCATTCTGTTGCTGAGCCTCGCCGTTCTGCTGTTGAAGCGTGTTCTGTCCAACAGCGCTGTTCCTTTGTTGAACTGCACTGCCTTGTCATTGAACTGCTCTGTTGCCACAGTGCGCTAATCTGTTGAATTGTGCGGTTTTGCTGCTAAAACATGCTGTTCTGTCGCTAAAGCGCTGTTCTGTTGTTGAAGGGCCTGTTCTGTTGTTGAATCATGCCGTTATGTGACTGAATGGTGTTGCTCTCTCGTCTGTATTGTCACTCCACAGGTGACGGCGGTGTCGGAGGAGAGAGACTGCTGTTCTGCTCGCATTCAGGAGCTGGAGTCTCAGGTCGTGGAGCTGAAGAGTGCTGCGGGTGAGAGCAGCTCACTCCCCTCCTCTTCCTCTCCGCACTCCGCTACAGGGCGTCTCCCACCTGTGTTCTGCAGCTCTTCTTATGACCTTCAGTGTTGTTTGGCAACAACAGCTGCGGAATAAACATAATATAGTGTCTCTGAAGGGCATCCGTCCGTCTGGCCAGTGAGGCTAGTAGGGCCACTGGTTTTCATTTCCACCAATGGTTAATTGATTCTTTACCTCAGCTGATTAGATAGAGGCTTAAATTAGTCCTGATTACCAGATTCGACAGCGATGGCAGGTATTTTCCTCTTGAGTCTCTGTGCCTGTCTTCATGATGAATTGTAGTCCTGGAGACTCCTAATGTGGCTTGAAATACCACAAGTGTGAATTTGAGTATTTTGCCTGTTGTTCATATCTCTTTGTGGACAGATTTTGGTAACAATAGCATCGTAATCGTGGTAGATACAGTCACAGAACTTAGTTTTCAGGTGTGTAGTTCACTTCAAAATGAAGACCAAGTTTGAAGGTCGGTGTGATTCGAATTGGGGCATCAGAAGCTGGAGGGGTGGGGGGTGTGGGGTTAGAGGAGGGGTCAGGAAGAGCAGCTGTTGTGATCTGATTGCAAGACGGTCTCTTGTTAGAGGGTTGGTGGGAGAAGGGATTTGGCGGAGACGTTTTTTTTTTTTTGTTTTTTCTTCTTTTTAAAGGGCAGTTGCATTCTTGTTTATCGTTTATTTAAATGTGTGTGTTTTTTTTTTTCATGGACGGGGGTATTTTTTGCATTTAGGGAATAGAATTTGGCAGAAAAGAAATGGTAGAAAAGTGTGGTGACATGCCCTCAATTGTCTATCGGACTTCCATTTTGACTCCTTGATTATTCCACCTTAAATCACTGCAGGCCTCCAGACTTCGACCTCAGATTTGCTTCACGTTTACAGGACATAATGTTTTCGTAATCTGTATATTATGTGCGAAATTTTACACCCATATCTTTATAACTTTTTGATATTGAGACTTCAAATAAGTTCTACTTAAAATTAAAGGGATATTTCAACATTTTGGCAAATTGGTGTATTGCCATAATCCCTATAGTTATATGAGTAGGTACATTACCTTTAGTTATCTGTGCCCGTTGTTTTGAGATTTGAGGGGGGAAAGCTGCACAGCAAACTTAATGGAAGTGAATGGTACAGGTCCCTCCCTCCTTCAAAACTCTTCAAATACGCAATCCAGCAGCTCCAAAACTCTCTCTTGGACGACTTGTGACCTGCACATTCACCACGCTATAAAATAATGATGTATAATTTCGAGGCAGAGTTATATTCAAGGCAAATTCATAACCAGAACTACATTCCAGACATACCGGCTGAGCGGAGTGATTTCAAAAGCGTATGTTTACTGCAACTACTCACAAGTCGCAATGTCTGAGGTGCACACTGTGTTAATCCGCCCAGCGGGTTACTCAAGAAAGTAGTTCCCAGTATTTGCTTCATGTGTCGTAATGTTTCATAATAATTATACATTATTATTTAATAGCAAGGTGAATATGCAGGTCACAAGTTGTGCACGAGAGCATTTTGGAGCTGCTGGATTGCGTATTTGAAGAGTTTTGAAGGAGGGAGGGACCTGTACTGTTCACTTTCATCATGTTTGTTGAGCAGCTTTCCCCCCTCAAATCTCAAAACAACGGGCACAGATAACTAAAGGTAATGTACCTACTCATATAACTTTAGGGATTATGGCGATAGGTCAATTTGCCAAAATGTTGAAATATCCCAAGTTTTTTTGGAAACCTGGTGAATTGAGATGGAATTGCCCTCCTCCCCAGTTATTTCAGTGTCCTCAGGAGGAGCCTCTACATCATATACATGTCAGTAAAGACCTCCAATTGAAAATGGATGCCTCCCGGAAATTCATGTTTTCTCTTAAAACACTCATTTTTGATCTTGTTGGATGGCTAGTTTTACCGCTACCTGCAGCTGGTTCTGTTGTGTTCCAACTCGTCCCTCCTCCATCTTTGACCCTCCCAGCCCTGATGTCCCAGGAGGCGGAGGCAGTGGCTCCGCCGTCGCCAGCCGGCCCCTCGGAGGCGGAGCTGAGTCTGCAGGCGGCCTTGAGCAGCTTGCAGCAGGAGAGGGACGGCCTTGGTGCCCAATATCAGGCCCAGGTACCCCTGACTCCACCCATCATCCCCCAATCCCCACTCCTTCAATCAAGAGTCCCAAGTATTTTGCCTTAGCAACTCGTGCTGTGGAAAATATCAGTTATCAAAGAATATATTCCGGTTGACACAGTTGTGCATTCCAGAACACCTCACCTAAGTTTGTAATTACATGGGGGACATGGGGATTTTCCTGTGATACCAAAGTTCTCTAGCAAGTTCTCTTCTCTAGCAAGAACTTTTTTTTTTTTTGATAGACTCACCAGAAAAAAAAAAACATACTCCTGTTGAACATCAATTTTTTTTTTAGTTTATTTATGAACAAGAGTGTTTGAATGCTTAACGTCATAATTTTCATTTGAGAGCCCTGTGGTCGGATGTCCGAATCTCAGCGACACCATTACTGGCTATGGCCAGTGGTCTGTATAGGCGAGGCAACAATTGGCGCAGCCTCGCCGGGGGTAAATGGGGTTAAGCCAGGTAAAGTTAGTTCATTTATTGCTCTGTGGCGACCGCTTATGGTCGGCCAGGAGCATGTAGCTATATGAACTAAATTGTACCCTGAATACTTGATCCTCTGTCGGCACAGGCAGTGTGTAATTGGTGGTGAGACTGCATTGTGTAAAGAAGTGAGGGCTATTCGTCACGTGTCAGAGCGATCGCATGCTGCGGCATCTTCCGGATTCAATGGGAGCAGGTCGCTTTGCAGGGGGCTTAACAGTTTGGCTGTGTTCAGGGTGGGGAAAAAGTCCCCAAAAAGTCCTGCTCTTTATTTGGGAGAAATTTTGGTTATTGCTAAATGGGGGGGGGGCTTCATTATGAATTCTCTTTTCAATACCGATGGGTTGTATTTTGAGATCTTGGATTCGACGCTTTCATGCTATCAACATAAGATGTGTATTTTGTAGTAATTTAATCTATGCATTGCCCTAAATGATTGTATATTTGATTTCATTGGGAATTTTATCAAAGAAAATATGTTCCTCATAAGTTGTATGCACTTGGCCTTGTCCCGATAATGAAGTTCAATAGTTGACGTAGGAGTGATTTTTGAATCCAGCCGCTTCCGCTGTTAATGCCCTCACATAACATGTAGCACCCTGAATACCAAACACCAGTGCTTCTACTGAAAACCTCTCACTTGTTCAACATTTAAAATTGATTTATTCAATTTAATTCTCAGTTATTATTCAAGAATATCAATCATCAAATAAATTGCAAAAAATTTCTGTAGGCGGGCCAATATGTTGGACCAACCTTTATCAAAATGTATAACTCAGTCTAATCTAAAATTAATTTGCTTCACTCAACCTCGTTCCAAAGAAGTCCAGAATAAAAGCTTTTGAACCCAGACGGATCTTCCAATTGAAACAGCCAGTGTCAACCACCAAATGTGGAGAGGCTGCTCATTACAGAGCCAATGGTTGGAGCACCTTGTCCAGCTCCTCCTGTAGGTCCAGCCGCAGCCCACCTCAGGTCGCACCCCTCCCCATATCACTCATAAAAGTTATACATCAGTGGAGTTGAGCTTCACTAGGCTCAGACTAGGTCCAAACTGGACTAGCGCAAGCACCATCCACTCCAGCACCACTTGCAAATGTCCACTCCACAGATGTTACCCTTCAGTTTTCAAAGTGCCCTTAAAAAAAAATCACTGAGGAAAGACCCATGAGGTTGTGTTATTGTGATGGATGTGACTTCCTGTATGTTGAACAGGCTATGGGTAATTGGTACTGGGTAAAGCACTGCTCATGTTAATAAGCTGAGTAATGCTGGCCTTCCTTCTCCTACAGGTGCGAGATAACGAGCAGCTGAGCCGGTTGGTGCAGGAGCAGGAGGCGCGGCTGCTGAACCTGGAGAGGGAGGCGCAGCGCGGGGCCGAGGAGGCGCAAGACCGCCATCGCCTCCTGGAGGACGCACAGAGCGATAAAGCCACCATCAGCCGGGCCCTGGCGCAGAACCGCCAGCTCAAAGAGCAGCTTGCTGAGCTGCAGAATGGCTTCGTCAAGCTGGTGAGGAGAGAGCCTGCTCTTGTCATGCTACATTTGTTATACATACAGCTCATACGCACACCATAAACGGTACACACTCCACAAACACACCATTGAATTCACGCCCCCACACAATGCTCATGTTCACTCACTGCACTCTCACCGTATCCCTTTGAACACATACTATGTGCATATTGCGTACACACACACTCATGCAGTGTAGACTTACAAGAAAAGTACCATACACACACTGCATATACAGTCAGGGCACCTAGTATTTGGGTAGTTAAACATCACAATGGATATGAAGTAAAAGTCATTGTTGAAATGTTGAGTTTCAGCTGCAAGGGCTTTGTTGAAATATTACAGTAATAATAATTACAATATTATTAAAATATTGGTATTATCACCGTTTTATGCAACCTCGTTTCAGAGGCTCAAAATTAATTGGAGAAACATGATCATAAATTTAAATTTAATTTTGAAGACTTTGTTCCAAATCCTTTGCAACAACTGCCTGAAAAGTGGCGCACACAGACATCACCTGATGCTTGGTGGCTTCCCTGGTGATGATCTCCTGACCTTTTTCTGCAGCTCCCTCTAAGTCCTGCTTGTTCTTGGGGCGTTTTGCCTGCTAGTGGAATATATCCTCAATCGGACTGAGGTCAGATGGTTGACTTGGCCATTGCAGAATATTCAGCATCTTTGCCTTCAAATGCTGCAATTGATATCACTGTATGCTTAGGGCCATCGCCAATGGTCTGTGAAGTGTCGTCTAATGAGTTTTGAAGCATTTGGCTCTGTCTGAGGTGATACTGTAGCTCTAGACAATTTGGAATTCATTCTTCTGCTTTTATCATCAATCACATCGTCAAAAAATGGAGTAGAACCTGTTCAACTGATAGCTGTGCATGCCCACATGTAACTGTCTTTCACAGATGAGGCTTCAGATCACAAGTTGCTCCCTTCCTCCTCTTTTCATCATTGTGGTACGAGTAGGTCTTTGTCTTATCTGCCCATAGGATGTTTTTACCGAACTGGGTGGGATTTTTTTCTTTTTTTTTTTGGGCCAAACGCTAACTTTTTGGGGCTTACCAGTGGTTAATGTCCTGTGGTAAGCCCTCTGTATTTACTCTGGTGAAGACATCCTGATCGTGGACTTGTCACTCCCTTTACTTTACTTTACTTCCTTTACCTTGCTTTACTTTACTTTAGTTTACTTCCTTTAGGGTGTTTTTTTTTTTTTTTCCCCAGGCCAGCTGTTGCAAAGGGGTTTTACTTCTTCATGTTAAGCATTTCTCTGATGTGCATAGGTGCTAAATTTGGTTTGCTGGTCCTTTTTGTGTTCCTGAGCTCACCAGTGCATTTCTTTTAAGAGTGAAACGAGTTTATGAATTGGCCTCACTCAAAATTTTTCACTGCTTCTTTTGATTTTTCAGTCACCAGCAGTGACTGCTTTTAGGCTGTATATTGAGAATTAACGGCAATATGTTCAAAATGCAAGTTCCACACTTAAAATACTGTGCAGTCAAATCTCAAAATGAATTTTGTCCGTCAAGGGGGAGCATGGAAAAGGAGTTTTAATTCTTAGTTTTCCTGACCTGGATCTCAGTATTCAAATTTGACCTGAAGTCTGAACTTTGAGCCCTTATGACTTGTTTCGATTCCATTGCCTGGTTTCACGCCAATGTACTCTGCTACACCACTCAAATAATATTGACTTTGTCCTAATATTTATGGCTCTGACTTTACACTTGCACTTCTCAATGCACTTCTCACTGCCACACCAGCATGCATGCATGCCAGTCACCGAATTGACTTCACATCTCTCTGGACAGACCAATGAGAATATGGAGCTTACAAGTGGGTTGCAGTCAGAGCAGCACGTGAAGAAGGAACTGGCACGAAAAATGGGCCAACTGCAGGAGGAGCTGCATCAAATCAAAGAGCAGGTGAGATTCCTAAATTAGGGCTGCGCCAAGTCAAAGAACAGGTGAGATTCCTAAATTAGGGCTGCGCCAACTCAAAAAACAGGTGACTCCCATAAATTCTTTGGAGTTGGAGAACAGGAGCTATTTTGCATTATTATTTGTCCAGGAAGTCTGCGTAATTAGTGAAGTCAGCTGTCTGGTTTCATGGGTGGAAGAAACATTGCCGGACTCCTGTACTGAATTGCGTCCTCTGTCTTTGGCAGGTGGAGCAGAAGGTTGAGGAGGCCCAGTCCGTGCAGGAGCAGCGGGATCAGTATCTGGCGCACCTGCAGCAGTACTCCTCCGGCTACCAGCAGCTGGCTGCGGAGCGGGAGGAACTGCACCGCCGCTTCCTGCAGCAGACGCAGCTCATGGACCGGCTGCAGCACGAGGAGGTGCAAGGCAAGGTGCAACTGGAGCGCAGTCAGCAGGAGCTGCAGCAGGCACAGGTCAGCTGCTGCCGAGGCGGGGGCACGGGGACAGGGGCGCCGGGGGTCTGGAGTCCGCAGGGCATCACATTAACATGTGGAAGATGTGCTGCACCTTTGTATAGGCTCTGGGGTGAGTGGTGCAAACCTTGTTTATTGAGAGATTATGATCTTTCTGCAGGAGCGGCTGAACCAGTTGGCCAAAGATAATGATGACCTTAAGACAGAGGTGCAGGAACTGCTGAACAGTTCGGCACTGGGCACACCGTCCAGAGACCAGGGTACGTTGGGGACTGTGAACAGGCTACACCTTCCGGGGGGTTTGGCCTTGTTGTTTGGGGGGGCTTGAGGGAGGTGTCTATGTAAAACTGTCTAATAATGGTTGTAGGCAAAGCTACATGGGGTTGAGCAGTGGTGTTACTAAGAGCGTGTGGGAGGAGTCATTACTGTTACCACAGTCATAGGGAGGTGGTCGGAAGGTGTTGCCTGTACTGAATGATGACATCACAGATTTGGTCTCTTGGATCAGGTGACGGATTGGAGAGCAAGCCCATGCATGAGAGTTTCCAGAAATCCTCCAGTATCAGCATCCCAGAGGACTTTGACAGCAGGGAGCAGATGGTGAGACCCCTGACAGGAAGAAGGGTTTAGATTTTCTTCACGTCTGTCTCAGTATTACCCACTTCCTCCCTCTACTCAATCACAGGAGGAGTTCCTGCATTCGGCCCTGAGCCACCTGGAGGGCGAGAGGGATGAGATGAGCCGGCAGCTGCAGGAGGAGAGGAGGCTGCACCAAGCCTCCCACCGGAGGATGGAAGTGATGAGTCCCGAGCACCAGCACCACACTGCTTCCTGTACAGACACAGGTCAGGCCCGCTGAGGCTTGTGGGACTTAACGCCACATGCACGTGCACTCACACACACACTCACACGCGCACCCCCTCACCCGAGTGCGCGCACACACTCACACTCACACACTCACACACTCACACTCTCTCACACACACACACACACACACACACACACACAAACTCATAAACCTGCTTAGGCTTGTTTGAGGCCAGAGAACAAGAGCAATCACTGCTGCGAGCGGGAGACTACTGGGGAAATGATTTTTTCAAATCTCGTGTTTGATTTATAGTCAGATTATGACAATTTGCTGCAGAGTTTTTGGGTTGTGGCTGTGTGTTAGTGGAATGTTCAGCTCAGTGCGGCAGGAGGATGTGGAGTGGATGCTGTCCCTGGGGTTTGCATGCGCTGTGGAGTCCGTGATGCCATTGTGTTTGTCTCCCCGCCAGCCATGGACCCACATTCGGACAGCGTGCCGTCAGAGGTGCACGAAGCCCTGCGGTCCGCCATGGAGAAGCTGCAGCAGCGCTTCACAGCCCTGATGCAGGAGAAGGCGGACCTGCGAGAGCGCGTGGAGGAGCTGGAGCACCGCTGCATTCAGCTGTCTGGAGAGACCGACACCATCGGTGAGGCCCAGTCGAGCTCCATCACAGCCCCCCCAACCCCGCCGCTCCCTGTCCTGCACTGAGGACTGCTGTGCTCTCTGTGGAGGGAGATCGAGTGATTGATTTGAATGTGTTGATCATGAAGCCACAGGTCACCACAGATTACTATTAGCTTAGTAAGGGAAGGTACGCTATAAAGCAGGGTTGGGTTCAATTACTTTTTTCAATTACAGTTACAGTAATTGTAACAAATTACTTTCTTAATTGTAATTTAATTTCAAATTGAATTTTTTTAAAATCAAAAAGTAATTGTAATTGGACATTCAGTCCAGAAAGTAATTGTCATGGTAATTTTAATTGTAACTGAAAAAAGTAAATGAACCCAACTCTGCTATAAAGAGTCCAGGCCGCCCCGCTGATTTGTGTGTGTTTGATTCCTGCAGGAGAGTACATTGCCCTTTACCAGAACCAGAGAGCCATCATGAAGCAGAGACACCTGGAGAAGGAGCAGTACATCAGCATGCTGGCCAAGGATAAGGAGGAGATGAAGGTAACAACCCTCAGCTTCTAACCAGCTGCTTTCTACCCGAGTCGGCAGCAGCACAGAGGTCAGACCCTGCTAACGCCCTGCTTTATACCTGTGGTGCCTGGGCTCAACCCCTTCTCTTGGGCTGACTCAACAGTTTCTGCCTGATTTAGCCCAGGACCTGTGTCTTATCTATTGTGAGCACCTTAGCTAAGCTCAGTATGAGCACCTTAGTTCTAAGTTCGTTAAGCCCCCCCTATTGGCTACTGCTATCTTGCTGCTCTCAACATGAACTGACAGGGTCCTATTCGCCCATGTCATGCGCCGACCCTGCCTTATCCTGCCCTTGACTGCGCAGGCGAAACTGGCGGAGCTGCAGGACCTGGTCATGCGGTTGGTGGGTGAAAGGAACGAGTGGTACAGCAAGTACGTACATTCGGTCAACAACCCAGACCTGCTGCCTGCTGACGTGGAGCCGGGCCCCGCCCAGAGACGCATGGAGCTCAACGCTGTCGACGGCCCCGGTACGTCCCCTCCAGTCATATGAGCCACTTTGTTCCTGGAGCTTCTTTGGTCAGATGGAGCATCAATGAATTAAAGATCTTAATATTGACGGGGGGGGATGGATATGGTGGATGTCAGTGTTTATGGGCACTGTTCTCCCTCGTGTATCAATCAAGCACTTGAAGCAGTTAATAACAGAATTGATGAAATGGTAATTTAAGGATGGGTAATTTTCTGTACATTTGCTGTTAATGTAGTTGCAGGTTTAGAAGTGAGGATACACATCCTGCTACTGTAACTGCTTTTGTCTCATGACCTTGACCTGGTGACGCTATTTTTTGCCATAATTTGAATTCTGATATGGCTGCCCTGACCTCTGATTAGCTGATGCATTTTCAACTTTTTCTCATGTTCTATAAAGCTAATTTGGATCGGACTTTAGAAGTTTACGGTAACTGCTTGCTCACTAAATCTCTCCCCTGTCTCTTCCTGAGCATTTACTATGACAATAAACCCTAATGCACCCTAATTAACCCTACCCTAATGCACTAAGTCAGTCCCTTTATTTAAAGTTCGCTGTAACATCATAAGCAGTTAGTCTGACGCTTGTTGTCGCATCTTTATCTTCCTCTCCCTGCAGAGTCCATGGAAGTGAGCTCAGAGCTCGCCCTTGGCCCCGCGGTGGTGGCGGGGTCAGACGTTGAGCCCACGATCCCGGAGGTTGGGGCAGTGGTGCCGCAGCGCCCCCCTGTGGAGGATGGAACGGCGCAGCAGATAATGCAGCTGCTGCAGGAGATCCAGAACCCCCAGGCTCGGGCTGCCGCCTTCCTGGGGGAGAATCCCTGCATCCCCTTCTTCTACAGGGCTGACGAGCACGACGAGGTCAAGATCCTGGTGGTTTGAGACTCCTTGACCCCTTATCCACCTCCTCCTCTCTTTCCACCTTCCTGTTTCCACTGTGGACCTGAGCCGAGAGCTCTCCATCTGAGTCCTTGCGTTTGTGTTTGTGTGTGCGCGCGTGTATGTGTCTGTCTGTGTCTGTCTGCAGCGTGTGCATCAAGGTCTCAACCTTGTGAATCTCTCATGAGCGAAACGCCGCTCGCGTTTGAAGGTCCCCCCCTTCCTTTCCCCACCTCCTTCCCCACTTCCTGAAACCCATCGGAGGCTCCTCCCAGGAATGTGCTCTGGCTCTGTTTGGCACCTTCAGCTGCTGTCGTGAAACATGAAGAAGTGAAGGGACTTCGAATGAAACTGACCACACTTTTGCGCCACATCCCTAACAAGGGCAGGGAGAGAGCTTGGTCCGCCTCCTTCCTTCTGTCCATAACCCCTCCCCACCCCCTGCCCACTGTTTACATGTGAAATCTGGGTGCAGTGACAGAGAAACGCTGCCCTCTGCACCCCTGGTAGTTTGGGGAGTACCGGAGGGGGAGATCAGACGCTCCCGTGATGAGACTGACTGTGCCGGAGGCCTGAGGATCATCCTTAAGGGTGCATTTGTGTTGACCAGGCCACTGACCCCTTTACATGAATGACCTGTCTTCAACTTAATTTTGAGGTCCTCTTTTTCTTATGTTTGTGCTCTTGCTTTAAATATAACAGATGTGTTATATTCTGGAAAAGGTAATCAATACAGAGACTAGATGTTAAATTACTAACCAGAAAAGCAGTCCTTCCAAAGAGGAAAGAGTTATGGAGCATCTTTGTTTGCGGTTCTTTTTTTATTTTATTTTTTTTGAGTTGTGGGAGGCCAGGAGAGTTGCGATTAGACTATGTCTTACCTGGAAGATGGGGTGTTGGTTTGGATATCAGACCGTGTGTATGTTCTTAGTCAGCCTGCATGTGGTGAGGATGGTGTCTTTAAAAAAGGTTGCTGGAACAGGAAGTGTATCTGTGGAGCATATTGCTGCAGAGTGCTGAATAGTTTGCAGCACATCGTGGTTCAGTTTCAGATGGTTATCGGAATCCAACGGAAATGGCGGTGTTGACGGGGTCTAGTCTACATGCTTAGTGGCTGGTGTTAATGTGCAATATAGTTTCAGCCCTGGTTTAGTTTGCCAGGACATGCGTTTAATTTTGAATATCTTTCGTTTCTTTCTTGAAGTGAATTATTACAAACATACACAATCTACATATGGTGGTGTGAATGACAAATGGAGAATTACATTTGCTTTTGAGTGTTCTTTATTGGTTTGAATTGAAACTATTATGGCTCAAAAGCGCCTTGGAAGTATGGTCTGTGAAAGTTTCGGCCATTATAAATATGAATGGTTTTAGTGGTTGCTGGAGAGATGCAATAGAATTCACTTTTCCTTGTATGAAAGGAGTCAGCTGTGTAACAGTGTATTGGGTCACTGTGATGAACATGTACGCTCTCTTTTCATTCCTTGGCTTTCCCCCGCGCGTCCTTTAGGACTAGAAGTGCTTGTTTCTTCCTTTGAGAAACTGTTGAAGGTAGTGAAAATTTTCACTCACCTGTGTGTGTGTATCTTTGTCATCTCTGGGTCATGAATATTAAAAATATTCATTATAAAATGCATAATCATCGTTGGCTGTGCTGTAGAATGAAAAGTAGTGGTCTGCACTCTGCCCTTACTCCATAAGTATAAACTTCATTAATTTAAAAACATCGCAACGTTTTGATCACCCTGGATCTTCGACTGGCATAGGGTGATCGAAACGTTGCCATGTGTTTAAATTAATAAAGTTTATATTTTTGGAGCAAGAGCAGTGTGCAGACCACTCTACTTTTCATATCTGACGCGCTCGTCTGGCACCTGCGGATTACCTTCTTGGATGTTCGCACCCACCCTCCAAAATAAATGTGCTGTAGAACGAACCAGTAAATTAGCTGGCAGCCTGTGGGATCCGGCTGGAGTTTGCGATACCTGGCTGTCCCAGAGTAGGGGAGTCATCCTTCGCTCCTCAGTTCTAGTCTGTCCTCAAACGACATCCCCTTCATGCCGCTTGGACTGAATGCACAAGATTGGCCTTGACTGAAATAGGCATAAATATATGTGAGCTGCTTAAAAAAAAAGTAACGGAAAAAATTTGGGCGTAGTGAAGGTTGTCAGCCAGTTTAGGATTGTTGTGTGCCGTTTTAAAAGTGCCACCATCTTCAGCAGCCTTACTGAACACTGAGGCCTGTTGGCACTTCGATGAGATCGCCATCATTTCCTGTCCAAGCATGAAGGAGCCGGACACATCGCACAAGCTCACCGTTGCTTTACTTTGGCTTTATTTATGAAGGTCCTCAGGTTGAGTGTGAAGTTATTGTTGGTTTAGGTTTTGGATTAATGCTTTTTTTTTTTTTTTTTTTTGGATGGCTGAAAATGACAGATAAGGAAACCGATGAAACCAGGAAACGATATGATAAGGCAGGATTTTAAAGTTTGGTCATTCAGCTACTGAGGTGACCCCACTTAGTAAAAGCCGGAACCCTACGCTTGACAGAGACTGGTGAAAAATCAGCTGCTCGGGGTTTTTCTTGGTGAAGGTCTGCGGTATCTTGGTAATCCTGGTTTGTGACACTGGCTCTTGGTTTCCGGAGTCAAAATCAGTTTAGATTGAAGTCAATTTTATGATGGAGATGTTGTGCAGAAGAAGGTCGCTGTGGGGGGGCACCTGTCTGTGGGAAGTGAACTGGAAGCTGGGGGCCCCTGAGTGGCTCGGGGGAGACGCTGATTTAGGTTGAGAAAGGTAGTGAGGTCAGTGGGATGGTGCGAGTATGTGGAGACTAGCAACTGTTTTTTTTTTTTTCTTTTCTTTTCTCTCCTTCCCCGCTGCATTCCACAAAGTAGTTTTGGTTTCTTTTTTTTTTTTTTGCAAAGGGGGGAAATGTAATTACGTGAATGAAATGGAGTCAGTGGGGTGCAAGGGAGAAGGTCAATTTTGGGATTTAAAAAACTGGAAAAGAAAGAATTGAAGAGCTCTTTTGGCCCGTTGGAGTTATTGTAAAATTAAATTTTGTCTGAGTTTAATTGGACGGCCGGCCAGTGACAAATGCGAAAAAAAAGCATGTAAATAGTGTACCTGTGTAACATATTGTATATTCATGGAAGTAGGCCTGCAGAGAAGGAGGTTGGGAATCGCTGCTTTTTGGCCGCGGCTGTGTGTTACTTGCCTAAATGAATCATGGTTGGGGTGGGGTACAGGGGGAAAATAATGCAGTGGGACACAGGGTGGGCAGTCTGTGATTTAATACTATGGTTAACTACATGAAAATATATTTATTTGAAATAATTATCAAAACTAATCAGTTTTAAAATGTAGAATGTTTAAACACTATGGAGAAAACTGCAGAATATTTCTGATGTGATTCACATTGTAAGATTTTTTTCTCCCCTCCTGAATAAAACTGAATGAGCAGTGTGAAGCGACTCTTTATTTACTGACACTGACTGCTGAAATGTTTTGCGCCACTAGTGGTTCTCAGTGTAAACCACTGCAGAATTATTGGCATTCTTGGTAAGTGAACAAAAGTGGTTATGGATTAATGTCTTTATAGTTTTCCCTTTTTGTAATCAAGTTCAAAATATTAACAGAAGAAGACCCTTATTTATTGAAGAACAGTGATAAATGGGGAGAAAAAAAATCAAAATAAATACTTTCTCAAAAAATCTTTGCCACAATTATTGGATCCCCTTCATTTGCCGATTGTATCCCTGGACGATATGTTGGGGACACTATGGATCAACGACTGTTACGCCGCGTCCGCCGCTGCATCCATATAGATTTCTTGTGAGCGCTCTACAGATCGCAGTTCTTTATGGATTCATTTAATATTTCACTTGGACGTTGTGTGGTAAGGTCATGAAGCTTATCGATGCACGTTGACCCACCGACTGTCTAGTTTGTGAAGAGTCCCTTTTCCAAGGAAGCAGTGTTCAGTGTTCTCTACTGTGTGTAGTGGTTGGAAAGAAAGGGAAAATTGCAACGGATCTGAGACCATTCGCCCTTACAGAATCTCTTTCTCTCTCTCTCTCTCTCTTATAACTTGCTGGCTGAGATTCTTGTTCTGGAAAAAGGACTTCTGAGGTAAAAAGTTCTTGTGCTCCTGGTAAAATAAATGCTTTCTTAAATGGCCAACGTGGTCGTCCATCAAAAGGTAACAGTTTGTTCGTTCAAGGGGCGATGTGCTTACCACAAGAATACAGCAGTGTGTCCATTTCAACATGTTTGTTGGATTGGCTACTTTTCTCGACACAGTTTTCAATGGTCTTTCTCCAGAAATTGCTATATTGTAATAAGCAATCAGATTGTTATACAGGAACCTATCCAGAAAATACAAACTGTTCCTCTTGATCATAATGATTTTATTGCAGAATCTATTTACAGTCAACTTATTTATGCCAGGTAAAGCGACAGCACCATTTTACTGGCAGGACCTAAGGCAAGAGGTGGGATCTAGGAGTAGGGATGGGCTGGGCTTAAACAAGACATTTTTTTTGCACCTCCATACATCATTGCAGAGTAAAAAAGGCGTAGTTAATGCAGAAAAACGCCCCACAGAACCAGGAAGGAAGACCAATCTGCGTGTTTTGGGGCAGATTTTCTGAAGTTTTAATGTTTGTTCATATTACAATGGTCGGGGATGTAAAACCATCGCACAAAATCGACAAAATAAAGGTAACTTTAACCCCCACTAGAAGAAATGGATATGTTGTATTTTGTGAAGAAAGGACTCTGTGGACCTACTGAATTTTGCTATGTTATCACAACAAACGTCGCTTTCACGAAATGTATTTTTCTTTGATTCTTTTTCACAACTTGTTTAGCAAGACATATTAACAAAAAAATAAGCTATTTTCTGCTTCCTTTTCCCTTGGCGAAAATGAGCATTTTTCTAAAAATGCCTCAAATGGATACTCTTCAAGTGCGACTGAAAATGTAATGAAAAGTAAAAAGAATATTTAAAGAATCAATTCTGAGGAGACAAAGACGACGCTTGGACAACCATGTTGGTACACTGACTTTATATCTGAACGAAGCACAGTCTTGTTTCACACTTTCATTCGACCAACATCAGTAATATACAGAAGACATCACAGCCAGAGGAAGTAGACGCATTCAGGGTAAGTGTGAAACTGCCTGAGGAGGCAGTCTCCTACCTTTCTGCTCTCTTAACAGTCATTTAACATTTATAATACATAGACCGAAAAAATAAATCTCATATTCTTTGTATACGATTATTTACCCAGTTTCATTTTTTATCATACATTTAATTTTTACATTTATTCACTTTTTTGTAATAATTTAATATTAATTTATCTTGTATGTTGACTAAAACTAAACCATGGAAGCACAATGTCCATAGATGCACCACAACAATATTACGTCACATTTAGGATATGTATGATAATCTATTCACTCTTAAATCATAATTGTACATAAATGTTTTAACTATTGTTGCTAAGAACAGGTTGGTAGCGGTGGATTTGGTGGTAAGTGTGCTCTGCGTGCGTTCGCGAGCATTGGAGAAAATACTACTGAAACAAGGTATCTAACTCCTCGCGGTAGTTAACTGTTGAGATATCACCATGCCTGACATTAACTACAACAAACAGGTCATTGAATAACAACCACAAAGACGGGAGTCCACATGGGGACAAAAAATTCACACCTTTTTAATATCCACTGGAGGAATGACTGGAGAGTAAAACTGCATATAATCCCTTTTCTTGTCGACCTGATTTTTCTTTTTGACCTGATATAATTCAGTCAACCCCAGTTCAGACTGAAAACACTGATTATTTTTTTTTTAATGAAGATTAAAGATTAAAAGCAAGCTGCAGAAATCTTAAATGATGAACCCAGCTTATCATAGTAAGCCACTAATTGAGTAGAATAATGTTTTCATGCTAGATTGGAGTGATCCTTCAAAGTACCCCCTGTAGAAGATATTACACTTTCTACAGTACTGACTCTTAGGGTCAGTTTCACAGACACAGACTAAGCTTAATCCAGGACTGAATTCAAACTTTGATGGAGATTCTCCATATAAAACTCAATTAAGTCCAGGACTAAGCTTAGTTCATTGCTGTGAAACTGGCCCCCAAAGATATAGTTACGCATGTAAAAAAGAGGGTAAGTTACTGGGTTTTTTTTTTTTTTTTTTTGCAGTTGGGGGACTCGACCATCAACTGATATACCAGCAGTAATGAGCAGTCAGGGCTGAGCTAGAATGACCACAGGAGAATTAGCGCATTTCATCGTAGACTCTAGATTCTGGGAGATCACAGCTTATACGTAAACACAGGACACAGCTTACCTCAGGGTAATTAACGAGCGTGAACACCAGTAACGCCACACCCCCCACCCCTCTCATTAATGACACACCAACTAAGCTAATTGAGGGTGGGAGGCTGAGAGGCAGGACAGAGGCAAGCAGACACCAGGGAAAATGATGACCTACAGCAGACACACCTCTCGACATCCATCTCACGATTGACGGGAGGCTTCGTTTCTTTGTTTTTCTTCCATCCTCTCTTTTCTTGGAGCCTCCCTCCCCATCAGGAGTGCCCAGCCTGCTGCACGTGTTCTTCTCTTTCTCAGAGCATGATGGACAGATTGATTTTAAGAGCGATGAAGGGAATGGGTAGGGGAGAGGATGGGGGGTTATGAGTCGAATGGTGGTAGGGGGCTCTCAGGGCGAGATGGGCTGCCCTTGCTCGGCCGGCTGAGAACAGAAGAGGGAGGAAAAAAGAAAAAACAAGTAAAAACAAAAACAAGAATGCAGGCCTGTAAAGCAGGACAATAATATTTGCAGGTGAAGAGGTAGGGGTCCTCATAGTCAGCATGACCGTTGACCACCATCGCTACAGATGTCTTCCAATAAACACACACATTCATTGATTTTGCGGTCCTGTAACACAGGGACACTTAATAAGACCTTTTGCATCAAAGCTTAAATGTATTGCTCATTGACTCTGTGATCGGACCTTACTTCGACCTTCACAGACCGGGTTCAACATCTTTGTGCGTACGTTTTTAATAATTTGTTCAAGTTTTATGCGCATGCAGATCGTTAGCCGTGTATGTCTGAAGAAGTGCATGCTGAGCGATAGGCGAGTACGTCCATGCACTCGCTGGTCTGGCCTGTGACTGCAGAGGACGGAACTGTTCCAAGCAAAAATATGAAGCAAATCAAGACTGTAGCGGCACGTCCCCAAGATGCAGTTATCCGTCGTTCATCGTTTCAAATGCGAAAACCATCTCGGATAACGCATGACCTCCGGAACTGCTGAGCTAGCAAAAAGCTGAAGGCGGGTTGGGAGGTTACGGCCGTAAGAACTTGGCAGTAACAATGCATGGGTGATGGACGGGGAAAGCAAATCCGGCATTAAATGTGGAGGGATGGATGGAGTCAAGAAAGAAAATGCATGAATTGAAGACAGTGGTGAAGCTCAGTTGTCCTTTCCTCATCTAACTACAACTCTTTCCTGTCCCCTCTTCCCCCTTTCCTCTTGTTCTCCACCCTTTCTCTCTAAGTACCGTCTATCGAGAGGCTGAGTATGAGCGTCTTAAACCCATGTCAGTGCTCGTGTGTGTGGTGCGGAGCACAGAAAGGCACCAGACAGCTTTATTGATGGTGTATCTCTTTCTGCACAGTAATACAAACTGGCTATAAACGCAAAACTACTGCAACATGTTTTTACAGAAGTTACCGTGTATACCCTGTCATTTAAATCGCACGAAGACAGTTAGACGTTGAACATCGAGGATATTTCACTTAGTCTCACACCGAGTGTCTAAAGCACCACTACAGGAATGAATATTAATGACCTAATAACCCGAAACAAGACTGAGCAGATGATGAGAAAAAGGCTGCTTCGTACAATGCTACAATTAACTGGATGACAGGAAACGAGTGTGCAGATGTGATTATTACTGTTTCACTGATCAGCCCAGTTTCCTTGCTAAATTATCTACTATATGAATATCAGTGTTCAATATACATGTTCTATACACTGCTTGTGTAAATACACTTTAGCATGTTGGTGCATATCCAGTCCTATCCGAGTATGTGTGTATTTAGACTGTGTGTTTTGCTCAGAAACAGTTTAGCAGTAGGTTCGAGAGGAAGAACAGGGCGGAGGTGGAAGATGGGGGTGAGGTCTGGCCAGGGGGTTTGTAGGGTGGGGGTGTGGGCGTGCAGGAGGGTGGTATCCGTGGTCAGAGCCAGTCACTGGGAGAGGGAGGTGGGTGAGGCCAGCCCAGGGTTAAAGGTCAAGGAGGGAGGAGTCAGTGGGCCTGCTGGGTCGGGTTGGTGAGGCTGGCGCCCTCCGGCTGTAGGGAAGACACATTGACACAGACAGACAGAAACACGATGGGTCATTTCAACGGACAGTTCCGCACCCTTGACTCACGTGCACATACGCATGCACAAACTCACCCAAAGATTATCGAGATCTTGGGTTTGATATGAGAGCCATTCAAACTAAGCAACAAACTCTGCTTCATGTTTAACTTTGCAAGTTCATTCTTCATGATGAACTACCTTACCTCTTCCAAGTACATAAAAACCTAATGAGCAGAAGCACTTGCATGCATCTGAGACAGTGTTTTTGGGGCAGTATCACAGCAGTGAGGGCAAATTGACATATTTCACTCACTCCTGAAACCAAAGCCTAGGCCCCTGCTGAACTCAGCTCCGTGTAACTGAGACTGTTTATAAACTCATTCTCTCCACTGAACAAACATTAAAATATGGAAGAGTTTATTTGTATAAACCACATGTAGCTATACAAGTATTAAGGTCGTGCATTGGTGAAATGCCGTGGGGAAACAGACGAAACACAGACAAAACAATGTGTGACCCCTAATCTTAAACCCCTGATTGTTCCGTCTCGCCTCCAAACTCCAAATATTTACCTCACAAACTCCTCCACCCTCACAGCACAATGGACCATATGCCAGTCCACAGGGCAAATTGGGGTTTGATGCTGGGGTTAGAGCAAAAGTTTGCAGGCCAGCTGTGTGTGCGCGTGTGTGTGCACTGTATGTATTTGCACGTGTGTTCAGTGTGAGCTTGCATGTGCATGTTTGTGAGTGAGTGTGCTTGTACATGTGTGCATGTACATGTGTTTGCAGGAGTGTGTGTGCCTGCATGTGTGTGTTGGATGCAGAAGCTGTGCTTAGGGGCAGGACAGACATTATGACAGGACATGACATCATGCGGCGTGATGACAAGGCGTGGCAGTGGCTTTATGACAGTACCACACGTACCATTAGCGTTAGTCCTCATTGGTCACTGATTGTAATTCTGAAAAAATAACCATAATCAAAGGGTGGGTCTGGAGCAGGGAAGAAGGAAAGAGGGCTCTGTTAATCCACCAGTTAAGGAAGAGGAGACTCAGCCCTTTGCCCTGTTTAAAATCATAATTCAGCACGGCAGATGGCAGGTCATCTTTTAGGATTATCATACAAGGCTTTGTAGTATATGCTGCATCAAGCGCCCTTTTATAGTTTTTCTTTGGTGCTCGAGAGCGTTTTAAGGGTCAGCAATCCTCTTACCAGACTGATGGGTTAGTTAAGTTCAGTTTGGGAATCATAGGGCAGTACAAGCCAACAGCACCAGTGTCTTGGAAAAGAAAGATAATTTTTCCTCTTCATTAAATAATTCTCTCTCTCTCTCTGTCCCTCCATCTGTCTCTAGTGGAGAGCATTTGCCCAGAGAGATAGAGGGGGTGAAGCAGACAGCCAGCAGCCTTTAGGTGGCGTGAGGGGGGGGAGCAGGGAGGGTGTTAGGACCCATGGGGGTGCAGGAGGGCCTGAGCAGAACTAAGAGTTAAGTTGGCGGGGTAGGTTAGGACAGCCAGGAAAAACACAGATTGAGTTGGTTTCATCAAGAAGGATTCATTACAAAGCGCACTGACAGACTGACTGAAACACTCACCACCGACCACTACTTTAAATGCGACTGGTACGAGTGATTCCTTTCAGTCTACTGTTAAGAATCCGAGGCGACTAAAGCAGGGAGCAAAGTGAAGTAAGACCCATAATATATCCACACAATGTTACTGAAAAATATGCATGTAAATATGCAATCAGGGTTCTAATCTGTTCTAATAGCCATGTGACCAGAGAGGATAGATCAAGGAATATACTGAACTAGAGAATACATCAGAGACATCAAAATAATGAGGCTGTAGTTATAGAAAGCAAGCTATTACCAGACAGACGCCCTGGAATTTACCCAATACATTTAATCGCCTTTTGATAAACTGATGGAGATAAAGTACAAATTCCTTAAATTGGCCATGAATGCTCAAAGCTGTTAGTATTCAATGTTGCTGCATTCACACCACAACAGTTTATTCCTGGATATGTTGAGTGAAACTATCTAAAGAAAGACTCGAGCTTAACCATCAGAGATTATTCACTAAGAACATTTCTGAGAAACTATATTGCCACATACCCCTGAACTACAGAGTACATCACCGCTTTCATTTCATCCTAAAATTATCTGAAAATTAACTCCTGAGGGTGCAGCAGATAGGGTTGCTGGTGGGAGGCTGGGGGGATGGAGGGGTCAGGGATATTATAGGGGCACAGATTGAGTGAGGCGAAGGAGGATGAACCTAATTTTAGAACCACGGGTAGGCCAAGCACCAAAGGGTAGGCTGTCCTTCAGCCTACTGGCAATTACGAAGAGGCAAAACATCCTGTGTGGATAATATTGAAAATCTGACCATTATACAAATATTTTATTCACTACATTGGCACATGTACATGGATTATCAACATAATATGAATTCTCAAAGGCAAGCCACCATATAGGACATTCATTCCACTTTCTGTTAAGTACAGAACTTTACGCACTTTATATTTCTGAAATAGTATGTAGACCTACAGGTCTCAGGTCTGTATCACAAAGCAGGATTGGTGAATCAGCCTGATAATGTCACAGCGTAAAATCTGAAAGAGTTCTTCTAACTTCTCGGTGCTACTTGCTGCAGTTACCCCACTAACTTCTGCTTCATGAAATGGGGCTCAGGACAGAAGTACTAAAGTGTACCGCCGACCCCTCAGGCTGCACTGGCTGATGATATTCCTGCAAAGCAGTTTGCAAATGATTTCAGAAAACCCCAATCTACTGGCTTCAGAATATCCCAGGTACTGCCCACCAAGCCCCCTAATTCAGAGGCTTTTAACCTTATTCTGGATTTGACTCCAGATAATCTCTCGCTCGGTAATTTAATGAACTCCTGAGCTACTTTCTTTCATAATTTTTCCTTTAAACTTGTTAACACAGTGCAGGTTTTACTTTTTATATGCTTTTCATTTTAATTGTTCATCATCATCACCATCATCATTATCATCCATGAGGTTACTTTAAACAGCCACACTTTCACCAGTTAGTGACCAAGTGTTTCAATTTAGTCTTGTGTCGCAATATTTAAATAGTTTTTTTGACCTCCTAATGCAAAACTTTGAAATATAGCACAATGTGCATATGGGACTTATAATTGTGGTAAGCCACGCAAAGATATTTCAGGCATGCATCTTAAGAGAGTAAATTAAAGTGAAAATGTAATTTTAAGGCTTTTTTTGAAAACCTGGGATTGTAACGGTGGCTAGAATGAAAACCAGCACACACGATGGGGCCACAGGACACAGGTCTCAGAAATACCTTCCTTGTCTGTGCTTAAAAATGTGATAATCCCCAAATCTCCACCTGTAAAATGAAGCAATTTTCTTCTGGATGACTCACTTGGGCACACCGGGGGGTGCACGATTGGGTCGGGAGGGGACCTGGGGGGGCGGCCCACCAAAGGGGTCTGGGGAGGCCCCAGGGCGGGACGGGACAGGTGGACCCCCAGCAGGAGGGGGTCCAGGGGCGGAACCTCGAGATCCAGGCCGGGATGGTGGCCCAGGTGGGGGGGCCCTTCGCTGTGGGGTGGGGCTGGCAGCTGGAGACCTGAGAGACACACAGTCATCACAGTCTGTAGTTACTTCCATCTACCAGCAGGATGTGCTGTGACACCTCTATTTCAGATGAACAACTTCCTCATTCGACCTATAAAGGTTGCTTCATGCACATTTATCTGAACAGTGAAAAACCAGGATTATTGACTTCGCCAGATAACTGCACTGAGTAAAACCCTGATCACTCCCAAATGCGCTATGTTTAAAGAGACTAAAGGACGCTGGTCTGGGTGTTACTATAAGAATTTCTGCTGAAATGAAGAGGTGAAGTGGTGACTATCCCTTTTCCACACAGTTTACTGCAGATGGTGGGTACCGTCCACCCTCACTGTAAACCGTCACATGCTAACTGGAGTTCCGTTTCGCAGTATTGCAAATATATTCACTCAGTGCTGACCCTTATGTGGGACATATGAGAAACAAATGATTCAAAATAGAAACTTTCTTACTCTTAAACCAGTTTACAAGGCTGTCTTTTGAAGCCTTGTGTCAAACATGCTGCTTATTATCAACAAAATATTCTAATGTTCAAACTTTGATTCCAGCTTTCATTGTTGCTTAGTGTAGTACAGTGGTACCATCTCTCATCAGAAAAAAGCCAAAGTGGGTTCAGGTTTGTTGTTTAAGCCGAGCACTGAGATAACCCGATTGGACATACCATGGTCTTGATCAAAGATTATGATTGGGTAATCATCTGAAGCAGGTTACATGGTGCTGAGTTAAAACAAAAGGCTGCCCCACGCTCGTACTCATTGGATAAGATTGGACAATCCAGCACAAAGCAGCATTACTGAGGATAACTGCAAAGAATATAACCCAGTTTGCTCATTATATCTGGATCACAGACAGAGGAAGCACAACTTTTGTTTTTGGGTTTGTCTCGATGCAGTAAACTAGCTAACTCATGAACCCAAATCCCAGTTTCACACCTCCCATTGAACCCCCCCTTACCTGCGCCCAGACGGACCACCAGCAACCTGCAGCCAGGAGTCATCGACAGGTGGGGGCAAAGCGGTGGAGATGGTTGTGGTGCTGATGTCGCCGATGATGTTGAGCGCCTCCCGCAAAGCGTGGTACATGCGCAGCATCTCCTCGCGGTGCTGGGCCTGTTCTGCCGACTCCTCCATCAGGGAGTTCTGATCGCCGCATGAGTACAGGTTCGCCAGCAGCTCCGCGTTTATGAAGTCCTTTGTCTGCGGTGGATGAGAGGGAAGGTTGAGGGGTGCAGCAACATATGATATGCAATATGATATAACACTGGGCAAGATTAGCTGTTAGAGCCCTGGAAAATTGATAAACAAATCGACAGTCTGTAATTTTTTTTCAAATTAAAATATTATCATTTTTATGCTTGCTTGCAATGATAGTTTTGTCGCAGTATCAATTAAATGCGTTTACATGTGTAAATTTCTTCTTTATATGCTACTTAAGATAGTCATGTTGGTTCAACATTACCATCACAAACTTAAATTACGTCAGGTAACTTGTATGGAACTTGCAATTTCAGGTTGCGATTGAGCAAAGAGTCAGGCTCCATTGGTGAATGTTGTAGACTAAGTGAGCATGAAAATCCAAAAATCATCTTTCAAATTATGTAACTCAGTTTCACCATATCAGACAGTTGGTTTCCTCTATTCCTTCTACATATATGCAACCTCTGGTTCAGCTTCTAAGACAATGAAGCTCTTCCTGCGCTCCTATTAAATGGCTTCAATGAACGAAGAACTCCTGGATTTGGAGTATAAGACCTACTTGTGACTATCCCTGACCACAGGATGCAGCTAAATCCACAAAACTGAAAAACTACTGATAGATATTCTATCGTAACCCAACTACTTAATCAATCATATTTAGACTTGACCCAAACCATATAAAAATGCATCAAATCCAATATGGGTCAGTTTAATTTTTTTTTCCAGAAATGAAACTTATCCTGTATAAAATTTGATTCAGTCCTGTTCACAGCTTTATCTACGTCAATAAAGCTGGCTTAGTAACCAGCAAGAATTTAAATGGCTTTAATACTCGTGGCTCCAACTCATACATTTTTTGAAATCTGTTATAAGAAGCACATAGAAAACTGCTGTGATAATGAAAAACATTGAAAAAACATTGAGAAGAGAACAGGAATCAGCATATGAAGACCCCAGGTGGTCTGACTCACGTTGTTGATCATCAGGTGCATGATGGTCTTGGGCATGAGGTCGCGCACAGTCTTGTTGACGATGGCCATGTAGGAGTCCACGAGGTTGCGGATGGTCTCCACCTGTCGCTCCAGCTGAGGGTCCATGGAGTGCATGAAACCATCGGAACCATTCTCCTCTCCGGTGTCACTCTGTTTGTGATGAACAGACACACCGGCAGCCACGGATAAGTCATTTACGGTTTTTATGCTCCATTTATCATTCTGTTGAGGCATTTTTATTGATATTTGAATTGAAATTAAACGCCTCATGGTTCTGATCTGAAAATACTCCTTCCAGCAATATACTATGACTATATGGACGTTATTTGAAAGTATGATTCAGAGCAGTGTTTTTTTTTTTTTGCAAATCTGAAATAAAACTAATTGCGTATCAACCCATAAAATAATACATTATTTCAATGTATTTGCAGTTTATTCCATATCTGTGAGTGTTTTCGCTTCCTGCACTCAGAAGCGCTATCAATTTAAGCCGCCGCCAAGCATTTTTTTTTCCTATAACAGAAACACATCTCCATTAGTTAAAAAGGCCTCACAAACTTCTGCTGAGCAGCTACACATCTACAGGGTTCATGAAGCGAACAAGGAATCTATGATTAATCACGAGAGTCAAACTGAGCGACTTTGAACGACAACATTGCAGCTTAATGGTGCGTAACAGAGTAAACATGCACGCGCACACACACACACACACACACACACACACACACTCTCGCGCACACATACACCTTCTGGTCACAAAGCCAAACTGAGCCACCTGCTTTTCATCACAGATGGTCATACTATTAGAGTTATCAGAAACTAGGACACTCTCTGTACAGTGATTTGGAAACTCACATCTTTGCTGTATGTACTATAATTTGCCCGACGTAAAGGCGCTTAATTGAATGCATTGTATGTCGGGCAGGGGAGGGTGGAAGGTGAGCAGTCACTGTGCCGCAGTATATGGTTTAACAGGCACAAAGAACACAACTCACATTACAAACTTACCTTTTCTTTTTCCTTGGGGAGGGCAAACAGAGCCCCGGCAGGCAAAAAAAAGGTGCAGGGGACACACAAAAACATTTAAAAATTGGTACGGACGCAAACGACATAGTGATTACACAGAAACATGCACATATATTGTACACTGCCCGGCCAAAAAAAAGTCGCACAATCAAATATTTAGTTGGAACCCCTGTAGCTTTGATTAAAGTGCAAATTTGTTGTGTCTGGACAACCGTAAGCAATGTCAGAACATTTATTTCCAATCAGAGCTGCTTTAATTTTTGGCTGAAGATCTTGTCTTGACAACGAGACAGTTCAACTCCTACGAAGTCTTCTCCAGCACATCCCTATGACTTTCAATGTGGTGACTGTCAGGACTTTGTTGTTTGTTATTGAATGATCCCTTCTGCTTGTTTTACTAGTTCATCATTTTCTTTGTTAAATGCAGGCGAAAAATTTGGCCCTTCTGAAACGCTGGATACGTCTACTGACATGATTTTTTGAGAAATGAGAAGCTACGTGTTTCACCAGTCAGGGTTAAAATAATTACTGCCAGCTGATGCATATTAATCCCTGCAATATTGATCCAGTCATAGAATTTTTTTTTTTTTTTAATATCCAAACAGCAACTTCTCTTTTTGGACAGGCAGTGTATATCTAACGTTCCATGTCATCAAATGAATGTCACATTTTACATGATTTATACTTATTTAGTTTTTCTGAGACCCAAATGTGAAAGTGTGTCTTCATTTATATCCACAAAATATATGTTTTTTTTTTAAACTTCCATAACCGTGTAGCCTGTACATTCAATTTTGCGGACTTGCTCCAAAATGTGTACTGATTACAATATGAACGACATTCGTGAGGGTCACGGCAGCTTTTGTGTTTTTGAACATTTTTTTATCAGTATACCGAATGATATGTACAGCTATAATTCACATTCCAAGGAAACATTTTCTACTCGCTTCCTTCACTTGTGTTTCATGTTTGCACATAAGGTTTGAATGGATTGTGAGCCTGTACACCCAGTGTAACTGAATGCGGTCATTTGAGGTTCATCTTCATTTGAGAGGCTCCATGGAATACATTGACATGACCTATTCGAAAAAAATGTGCAGTGCTTCTAATCACTCAGTATGGCTGAGTGACCCTACCGTGACGCGTTCTGGGTAAACGCCTGCACGCAGGAAGGAAGCCTTCCAGCTGTCCACCTCTTCCTGAGACTCACAGGCTAACTCCAGTTGCCGGTAATCTTTATACACATTCCTGCAGGCAGCAGAAAAGACATCCGTGATACTGAGGTCTTTTGAACAATACAATATGTCCACACTGTATGAGTTTCCAGTGGTGTGCATATGTGTGTGGAATGGTGTGTAATGTGTGTACGGTCCAGTGTTTATGTACCTCTGCTCTGTGTTGAATAGGGCAAAGATGTGCTTGCTAGACATGAAGCCCTTCTCGACATCCCTCAGTTTCAGATTATCGACCTGCAGCATGTACTTTTTCTCTTTCTCCTGTTGAGGGCAGCAAAGATAGGTCAGCAATGGGAGACCAGATGGAGAGAGTGAGAGAGAGAGACAGAGAGACCAGAATGGCCACCTCACCACCTCATTTTACACCACCTCAGCAGATTGGCCTGAAACTGATTAAAGCTGTGCTATGAACAAAAAATCCAGGCGGGTGACCGTGGGGCTGGAGGGCAGGGGGCGTCTGCAGTGGCTCATGGGACTGAAGCCCACAGGCGAGCGATGGTATTCCTCCATAATGGTGGAGCCCCAAAGCCAGGTAACATCGTCCCACCCCTTGCAGCACAGCACACTCTCCGGTCCATTAACCTCCCTCTGCCAATGCTTCACAGGGAATCACAGCCAAAACAAAATATTGGATGTGCAAAAAGCTCAGAGCCCACTCAGGTCACTGCTCTGCTAACTCCCCTAAAAAGACCTGCCCACCACACCCTCCTTCCCCACCTCTACACACACAGCCCCTGCAGTTTCAGGTGAAAAATGGTGGGCCTGCCTTGCCACAAGACCCAGGTGTCGCGAAAGGGGGGGCCTGAAAGAGCCACACTGAAATGGCCCTAGGGGTGACGTCAGCACCAGCGACAGAGCCAGCTCCCTCCGAGGGAGGAGACAGCACTGCCAGTGACTCACTGGGATACAATTTCCCCCCCCCCAGCCAGATCTCAAATGAGAGACAAGGAAGAGATAGAGGGAGGGACTGAGAGAGTGACAAATAAAGAAAAGATGTAGCTTGAGAGAGAGATAATGAGAGGAGACTGGGTGAGAGGGAGGGAATCAGACAGTACGAGAGAGAGAGAGAGAGAGAGAGTAAAAGAACAGATCTGATTTTTTGCAGCAGTTATGAGCAGGCGTCAGTAAAGCTGATGCTGATTACACACACAGAGGGAAGGAACAGGGAGTGAGGGATGGGGCGAGAGCTGGAGGGAGAGCAACAAAAGGTCAAAGGAAAGATGGATAGCATAAGAAGAGATTAAGAGTGATGGAGGAGTGCAAGAGAGAAGGGGAACCAGACAAGGAAAATAGCAGTAACCTGCCACGTATCGCCACAACCCCCGACACATACTACACCCTAAAATCCTGGATGCACAAACACAAGTACGCATACACACACACACACACACACACACACACACACAGTACATACTGGGGATTACAGACTGTAATGTGCTTCCGCAGGTGTTTTCATCAGTACTCTAGTACCTCTCATGGCCAAATGAGCAATCAGAGCATATTTTCATCATAGGGCCATTTCAATTTTCCAAACATTGGAAAGTCTAGTGTAGAGCTCTGCTACATCAGGGCATAACACTCAAGACCCACCTTCCCTTCAGAAAAATCCTGCTCGTATTCAATACGAAATCTGAGGCAGCTCTGTTTGCTGGGCTCTGTATTCAGTGTGAGTAATACTGGGCTGATTACAGAGCTGGAGCAAATCAAGTTTTATAAACACACTCTAAGGGCTATGTGCCCTCTCTTCACCCCAAGCAGACACACTCACTCATGTGCAAACACACACACACACACACACACACGTACTCCTGCACACACATTTTAACTATTTATGCATGTACAAACGTCAGTAACAGTACAGGACACAAATATTGGACTTGCAAGTTATTATAGATTCACAAAATTATGAAATAGAAGCAAATTTTAAAACAGTATAGGACACTCAGGGAAACAAATGGTGTTGTCTCTGTCATCTATGTCAGATGCCAATGATTGCAGAGGTTGAACAGTAAACAAACACGCATATTTGCACAGTCACACACATGCACACGCATACACGAACACTTGAAAAACACACATACACACACAGAGGCACACTCAAACACACTCCCCCATACACACACTTCACAGAATCAAACATATGAACACTGATGTTTTTGGTGACTAGAGAGGCTCTGTTAGCTCAAGGACAGCCCTCACCATTTCATAAGAGAGCAGTTTGATGGGCGCTGTCCCTTTAAGAGCAGTCACAGTGTGTCTGTGCGTAAAAGCAGGCTGAGCAGTGCTGGTGACTTTGGTTTACATCAAAGGGCTGCCCACATCTGGGAGCCATAATCCAGCTCCTAACCTCTCATTACCAAAAAGACGCTGTCTTGGGCAGAGGCCAACAGTCATTTAAAAACAGTCTTACCCCTCCTCTCTCAGCCTTTCTTTCTCCTATTCAAACAAGATATGTGAATGGCAAATTGGGCTAAAATGATTAATGATAGAAGATTTGTTCACACAGGTAATGGGGATGTCAGAAGTCAAGTCACCTACTCTCTAACCCCCCAACCCCCGTCGCAGCTCGAGTACAGGGATAGAACAACACTTCTACCATAACTGTCTCTACTCAGCTATAGCACCACAGTAGTTACCATGGAAAGAAGTGGTGTTTACATACAGAGGTCCCAGCACTGGGCCGTAAAGCAGAGGGTATTGCTAAAACTGTCCATCCTCACCCCGTTCATAGTTTTTCTTTTTCTCCATGCTGGCTAATACGATATTATTTCATAATAGAAAAGCAAAATCATTTGGAAATCATACAGACTTTTACGATTAACTCATTGAATAGAGGATTTTGACCAGAACTATTTTGTTTCTGTTTCAGAATTCCAAGGCAATATCCATGATGGGTTTTAATTTTAAAACGCAAACTTTTGCTTGGTTTTCACCTAGTGTCCACACTACAAAGGTGTTTTCGAACCTCTAAAATGGATACTTTTGAAAACACTGCTGACACTGTTTTAGTTTGAAAACTTCAAGAATGGGTTTATTGTGGACGGAGTTTGTTTTCATTTTAAAACGCCTTTTTAGAGTTGACATAGTCTAATTCAGTGTTCTGCTGCGTGATGGTAACATCAAAAGTAGAATGTTCAGTTAAGAATATTTTAGACACCAGTGCTGTGCTGCCAGGTATAAAAGCTCTGTAATAGCCTTACCTCTTAATGCATGATTACTCTGAACCTGCTACAGTTTATATTTGCCTGATTAATAATGAAACCATTTATGTACTGAATAATCAAGGCTAATAGCCCATAATATTTGAATAGCAATGAAAAAAAGGACTGCATAAAGGCAGTATTTGCATGCAAGTGATATTTTAAGGATGGCAATAATATGAATAATTAAATTAAAAAGCAACACTTTTACTGAATTGCTTCTCCCATTTAAGCATTTTTTAGCATTGTAATTAATTTCATGATGGCAAATTGATTGAAAACATTTTCAGTATCAAATATAATTAATTTGAAATGGAAAACATCTAAGAAATACCTAACACACATTGGTGTGGAGATGATGTATTAACAAAAAAGCAATTGGATAAATTTGTGCAAATCGATGTCATTTCAATTCATGAGCCATGAGAGTTCAGAACAATCAAAAGTCATTTATAGGACGTTTATATCATTTTTTCAGGCCATTATCATTGTGTATGGGAAAATGCGTCAACTTTGTGATGCAGTGAACAATGATGCTAAATAAAAATAAATTGGCCAGTCATTCTGTGGATTCAGCAGCTGAGGGAATTAATCTTTGGTTGCTATTTGGGCTAAGTAAACTGTGACAGGTTTAGAATAATCATATGTTAAAATATGAGTTTTATACAACCCCAATTCCGAAATAGTAGGGACAAAGTGTAAATTGTGAATAAAATCAAAATGTAATGACTTTCAGATCACTTAAGCCAACATGTTATTTACAATAGAACATAGATAACATTTCAAATGTTGAAACTGAGATATTTTACATTTTTATCCAGAAAATGAGCACATTTCAAATTTTCTGTCTGCAACACGTCTCAAAAAAGTTGGGACACAGGCAAAAAAAGGGCAGAAAAAGCAATTAATGTATAAAAGAATCAGCTGAAAGAACATTTAGCAAGTAATTACATAAACTGACATCAGGTGTGTAACATGATTGGCTATAAAAGGGATGTCTTATAGAGACTGAGTCTCTCAGAAATAAAGATGGCCAGAGGCTCTCCAACTTGTGAAGGCTTGCGTAAAAAAAATTATGGAAAACTTTAAAAACAATGTTCCTCAATGAGAAATTGCAAAGGCTTTGAAGGTCTCATCATCGACAATGCATAACATCATCAAAAGATCCAGAGAAACTGGACAAATCTCTGTACGTAAGGGACAAGGTCGAAGACCTTGACTGGATGCCCGTGATCTTTGGGCCCTCAGACGGCACTGCATCACTCACCGGCATGATTCTGTCATTGACATTACTAAATGGGCCCAGGAATACTTAAAGAAACCACTGTCTGTAAACACAGTCCGCCGTGCCATCCACAGATGCCACCTAAAATTTATTCATGCAAAAAGGAAGCCATTGTTGAACATGATCCAGAAGCACTGCCGTGTTCTGCGGGCCAAGGCTCATTTAAAATGGACTGTAGCAAAATGGCAAAGTGTCCTGTGGTCAGACGAGTCCAAGTTTGACATTCTTGTTGGAAATCATAACCGTTCTGTCCACCGGGTTAAAGAGGAGAAAGACCACCCCTCCTGTTATCAGTGTTCAGTTCAAAAGCCAGCATCTCTGATGGTATGGGGATGCATTAGTGCATACAGTTTGGGACACTTGCATGTTTTAAAAAGCACCATGACTGCTGAAAAGAAAATAAAGGTTTTAGAGCAACATATGCTCCCCTCCAGATGACATCTATTCCAGGGAAGGCCTTGTGTATTTCAGCAGGACAATGCAAAACCACATACTGCACCTATTACAACAGCATGGCTTCGTAGTAGAAGAGTTTGTGTGCTGAACTGGCCTGCCTGCATTCCTGATCTTTCACCAATTGAGAACATTTGGTGCATAATTAAATGGAAAGCCCATCAAAGGAGACCCAAAACTCTCCAGCAGCTGGAAGCCTGTATTAAGCAAGCTTGGGATCAAATTGCAATGGCTAAATTCAAGAAACTTGTCTCCTCAATGCCCGGATGCCTCCACTCTCTGTTAAAAAGAAGAGTGGATGCTACTCCATGGTAAACAGGCCCCTGTCCCAAGTTTTTTGAGACCTGTAGCAGCCATCGAATTTGACATGAGCTCATTTGTGGATAAAATTGTAAAATTTCTCACTTTCAATATTTGCCATGTTATCTCTTTTCTATTGTGAATAAAATACTGGCTGGGTGATTTAAAAGTCATTGCGTTTTGATTTTACTCACAATCTACAGTTTGTCCCAACTATTTTGACATTGGGGTTATATTTCTGAGGGCTGGTCACAGCCCACCACAGATTTGTAACATTACACCTGAAGGTTTTCCATGAAAGGGCATTTCATTAAGATAGAAGTTGGGTTTTCCAACACAACAGCTATGCAGAAAAGAAAAAAATGACAATGCAGACAATGCAAATATATTGAGCAAAACTTTGGTTTAGAATGTAATTCTGGGGTGGTTGGATGGGCATGAAAAACAAAGAAGTTTTGGACAAGAGACTCAGGTTAAATCCTTTCCCCTGGCAGTTTAAAATTTCTAAGCCTGAGGAACGACTGACTTTTAAAAGAGTCAACTATATTTTATAAAAGCAAAATCACCATTCCCAAAACCTCAATTGTAACCTTAACCTTATAAAAAGCATAATTGCCTTTCCCTAACGCCGATTTGAAACCTTAAACTCGTAAACAGTAAGATCGTCATTCGCTAACCCTACATTTTAACCTTAACCTTTCAAAAAGCAAGATCGCCTTCCCAAGCCCTGTAACGCATTGTTAACATAATGAAAAAAATAATTTTTGCGTCACTTGAAGTGAGAATTGTGGGGCCATATGAGCCCATATCTATGGCGCTAACTACAGATAATAACACCCATTCAATCACCTGATCGCATTCAAAGTGGGAGGTCAACATTAGCAGCAAATTAGGTGTCAGTCCTTCCTTCAAATGAGGAAAGGTTGTTTTCTCTGAATATTATCATGAAACCAAACAGAGAAGGCTCATCAGGTCATTCTCTTGATGAACTAACTCAGGCCTGAAATAGTGAACACAGCTTTGTGCTGAATGGAGACTAATGAAGTGAAAATGCAAGTTTAAACAAATTTTGCGGGTATTATGTTTAAGCAATTTTGAACTGGAACACAAATTATATTGATTTTGTAATGCTAATTGTGACATGATGACAGCTGTATCTAAGTAACTAAAAAGCAGTTAGTCGGGTATTAAGGCCAGCCAAAAATAAAAATGTATCTTTCTGTCACAAATTAATGAACTCATTAAGACCGAAATTAAATTTTCTTTAACCTAAATTTAGTTGAAAACAGTACAAAGAAAATAATGAAATTTCACCTTTTTCATTTTTGTGCAAAGCTGCCTGTGGCTGTTATTCAGTCATTCAGAAGGAGAGCACAGGCAGGGTAAATAAAGGTGCTGTCATGGGGTGGGAGGTGGAGGCATGAAATGAATTCACTGAAAGAAAAACACTCAGCAGTCATTTATCTCATCAGTGTGGGCCTGGATATTGAATTCTCCAGATGTCCCTCCAAACTGATCCCCTCCCCACATCCAATTTTCCGTCAGGCCAAGGTCTCACAGCCTGTGATCTCCTGTAGGCACCAAAGCAGCCAACCCCCCACCTCAACCACATGGGCTTTTGGACATGAGTTATAGTGAACAGAGAACGAAGGTAAAATCCTCCAACCTAAAGGCGGGTTTAAACAGAAAAAGATCCACTGGGGGGTGTATTGCCAAAAGAGCATAAACCCCACCAAGGTAAATAAAGGCAGCCATTTTGCGCCTGGCCCACATCAGCTGAACAAGAACAAATGGAATTGTATTTATCCCGCAGAACACAAGGACTTTAAGATAACAAGACTGGGAGAAAACAAGGAAATTAACCACGATGCTGAATATTTTCACCTTTCACACAGATAAGTATAAGTTTCAGTTAGGCATTGCCTGTGCCACTGCCACTGGTGAAAACACCAAACCACAGCAAACTCCCCAGTGACAGGAGAAATGTCATGTGATGTAAAGCAGACCAATATAACCTCTCATTTCCCCACAAATGGCGCCGAGAAATGCCCCCCCCCCCCCCACCCCCCTCTACACAATCCCTCACCTTTATCTCTCCTCACTGTCCTATTTTCTCTCCCCCTACACCTGCTCTTGTCTTGATGATTCAGTACATTTCTTCTTAGTTGCAGGGGACAGGATGCGGTGATGCTGCCTTTTTACACTGGTACTCACAGTAAACACAGCATTTCAGAGCCATATTCTGAGAGAGTGGCACTGGCAGTGGAGTTGACATCTCAGAATCGCATGAAATTCGGCAGAGTGGAGCGCATACATGTGTAACAGGGAAATCCCAGAGTTTGAGCTCACAGTTTTTATCGATATGGCTACAGTGTCACCTAGAAGTGAATAACTCAGATACCATATTAAGCAATTTTTTGGAAAAATACCCATTTTTGAAGGAATATTGTAGGAATATATCGCTGTATATATTGCTGTAGCCATATCAATAAAAATTGTGAGCTCAAAATCTGGGATTTTCTGTAACGTATATGGGCACTATTCTGCCAAATTTCATGCAATTCTGAGATGACAACTCCACTAAGTATCTCAAAAGTGCCATTCTCTCAGAATATGGCTCTTAAACACTATTCAAGCCGACATAAGCAACCACACTCACACACGCACGCACACACACACATACACACACACATGCTTCTATCCTTGTGAGGACATAACATTGACTTCCAATCATTCTTTGCTTGTCTTCACAATCTTTCCATGATCTTAACAATAAGTAACGCATGCCTAACCTAAACCCTCACCCTAACCTTAACCTGTCCCTAATTTTAACCTTACCCCTAACCTCAACTAATAAGTCACAATTAGCCTTTGTAGATGTTTGGACAGCTGAAAATGCCCCCCCAAGAATTGTCCCCACTCTGTCGAAAAAAAAAATATTTTCTAGTCCTCACTGCCTAGCAAGAACAAGAACCCACAGACACACACACACACGCACGTGCACACATGCACAGAGTTAAAGAGCTTCAGGAAGCAATTAAATCTGTTAAATATGAGCTGAAGCAAACATTTTCTGATGGGGTAAAGGGGCTCCAGACCGTGGTCCTAACATACGCGCCAAAATCGCGGAGCAGACATTCCACATTCCATGCAGAACAAACGGATCGGAGGGGGGAAGGGGGAGGCACTCTCATTTTATTTTCCATTTCCATTATTGCTTATTCAGAGGTTTTTGCACTTTTTCACAGTTCTTTGGCTCATGTGCAGTCTCAAGAGAGGCAGCCACAATTTTTAATTTTGGATTTGAACCTGATTTTCCCTACAGTTCGACGGTGAGGGTCACCCACGGCTTTGCACGACTGCCGAAACACTTCCTGGGATTTCTTCCCCAGGCCAGCATCTCTTTGGTGCGGTCACAGCTTTCGGGACAAAATAACATAAAGAAATACAAATTAAAATAAGATCACCTCTGTAGGGTGGGTGGGCGAGTCTGCAGTGTGCTGAGGGGTGGGGAGAGTGCAGGGTGCATGTGCAGGGAGTAGCTACTGCTCCCCTAATGCAGGGTAACTCCTCTCCTCTCTGCATGATCTCATCTCTCATCTCTTTGTCTTTTCTCCTTCCTCTTCCTCCCCCCTCTCTCCATCACCATTCTCTCTACACAGCAAAAAACCCCACTTTAAAGAGTGTTTTTTTCCTGTAATGGGACAAGAAATCATTTTATTTCTCTCAAGTATAAAATACTAGCGTGTAGAAATTTGCTGTTTGATTGACAAATAAAATTCCCTTGTTTTACCTCACTGGCAACATCCTTGTCTTATTAAGCAAAAATGAAGGAAAATCATTAGATTTTTGGTCAAAAGGAAATACTGGTTCAGACTTTTATGTTTGTTGTCTGTTCTCCTTTCTGTCCGTTTCCCTCCATCTTGAGCCTTGAGAAGCTGAGAGTTGGGATGCCTGCAGTCTAACAGTGGAAAAAACCTCGCATCAACCCCCCTCGTCTGGCAGCGTACCTTCAAAACCGCTGACCGAGCTCCCAGGGGAGAACTAGACTCCCCGATTTAATTTTTTGTGCAGGGGAATGGAGAGCTGAAACCGTAGCTAAAGCAAACACCAGCTTCCCCACGATCCCAGTTTGGTCCTGGACCATCCCAGGAGTGCCCTCCCACCCTCTAACTCTGCTGTCTGCCGAAATGAGCTGGGTACCATGGGTAAGGATTGCCCTGGCAACGGAGCAAAGCACCAGCCCTCAGCTAATTCTCCATCACAAAACTGCCCGACCATTACTAAGTTCTGATACACGTAAACGCACAAACAAAACTGCTGTTACGCACACGTACACACACTCACACACATGCACACACAAATGCACTCACATGCTCACACACAAAACATGCACACACCCATGTATATACTTGTAAAACATGACAAACAAAAATGTACATGCACGAATACAGACGTGCATGCACGCATATTCGCACACACTCATACAAATGCTATCTCTCTCTCTCACACACACACGCAAACACGCAAACACACACACACACACACACATCCTGCCTCACTCCGGCTGTGCTCTGGCAGGGATAAAGGCTTCTTTATGCCGTGTGTTGCCAGACAGGGAGAGGAAATCAGAGTAAGAAGGAAAAATAGTGGGGTGAGAGGAGGGAGCCACAGAGCAGCACATCTGGAGTTATTATAGCGCTGCCTCCACGCCAACACAACCCAGCATTCCTCTGCTGGAGACAGAGTCATGGAGCCTCTGGAGTTATTATAGCGCTGCCTCCACGCCAACACAACCCAGCATTCCTCTGCTGGAGACAGAGTCATGGAGCCTCTGGAGTTATTATAGCGCCGCCTCCACGCCAACACAACCCAGCATTCCTCTGCTGGAGACAGAGTCATGGAGCCTCTGGAGTTATTATAGCGCTGCCTCCACGCCAACACAACCCAGCATTCCTCTGCTGGAGACAGAGTCATGGAGCCTCTGGAGTTATTACAGCGCTGCCTCCAAGCCAACACAACCCAGCATTCCTCTGCTGGAGACAGAGTCATGGAGCCTCTGGAGTTATTATAGCGCTGCCTCCACGCCAACACAACCCAGCATTCCTCTGCTGGAGACAGAGTCATGGAGCCTCTGGAGTCAGCGACCTCCAGTGCTCCTCCACACACACACACACACACGCACGCACTTAGAAATACGCACACACACACATATACACACACACACGCGCACACACACAGACACTTACAAATACCCATACACACGCAAATTTGCGCACAGAAACACAATCACGGATATGTGCCCCCACGCACATACACGCACTCACACACCTGAGCACACACACTGACACTCAGACAAACACACTCACACACACACATACATATTTAATACGCATGCACACATACATGCACACACTAATACATGTACAAGTATGCACATACATGTGCAAATGTGCTCACATAAATACTGATACACACACGCACACACACATATACATTCAGGCACACACATGCGCACACACACACGCACAGATGTCATGCTTGCACTGGACACAGGGAAATTAATGTATTTCACTTCCTGTTGACCTCTGACCTTCCACTTCCTGCTGCGCCGCCTCCATCTCAAAAAAGCCAGAGGAGGAAAATAAGACAAACTCAGACGAATGAAAAAGGAAAAAGCTCCACCTCTTCTCCCTCTCTCTCCTTCTCTCTCCCTCGCATTCTCCCTCTCACCAAGGAAAGTTAGTTAACAGAACTCTGCCACGTCAATCCCACGAGTTGGTGCTTAGCGTAGCGGATGCAATACGAGCCGCGACTCTCCCCTGATCGCTCTCCACCACATTTTCTCTGCTTTATCCTGGGATGGACTGCAGGACATTTTTATCAGCAACAGACAGAATTTCTTTCCTTTACGCCTTACTGAGAGGACCTCCAGCTAACTCAGGGAGGACAACAAGGGGATTCGGCTGCTGATGAGGCAGCTAGAATGGACGTTGAGGCGGCAAAAGAGAAAAGACCAAAAATTATTCTTTTTCCATAAACAGGAAACAACCACATGCCATTCTCTGACGAAGTGAATTTGTCCCCCATCGCCCCGTTTTTGCCACTGAAGTGCCTACCACTTGGGACCGTCACTTCAGCACGTCCTGGCAGGAGTTGGGGACGAAAGAGGAATAGAGAGAGACGAGATGCAGCTGTGATGACTAAGCCAGAGAGTGTTGCTGAGAGCACATCCAGGTACCTTCTCTTCTTTAACTCCAGATGTCCTGTGACACTCCTGTGTTTGTTTCTGAAAGGCACCGATGGCTCCAAATGTCCAGGTTCAGGGGGCCAGTTTTGACTGGGACAAGGGGCACGGCGGGGGGTGGTTGGGCGGATGTCTTTTTTTAATGCTCACGGGCACATATCAACAAATATCACTCAGAGGTTACTGGGCTGAACCAAAAGGGACCAAAGAGAGGTAGAAGCCATGAGCACAAGAAGTCAAAGGGCCAGAAATGGTGGGGGGGTGGAGGTGGGTGGGGGGAGCCAAGGGGAGCCCAAGAGGACTGAGGAGGAAGGGTTCCCCTGCAGAATTTTACATTTTTGTACATTTCCTAAGGCTATATTTGAGAGTGACATAGTCGATGACGTTAATAATTAAGTAATAGGTAATAATCCAATGGATAATAATAATAACCCATAGCTTATTATTATTTCTATTTGCAATATTAGCAGAAGTAGTCCTTAATATCATCGCTGGTGATTCACTGAGCAACCAGACTTATATTATACAACAATTTCAATGCAAATGTCTTTGTGAGTTCATTAATGTGCTCGTATCTCGTAGTTTGAGAGCCTGAGTACACCTTTGGTTCTATTTCACACTCATGTGGGAGAGAGTATGATTCCCCATGTGTGGCCCAGCATTCCTGAGCAGAAAAACTGATAGCAGCCGCAAATCAATTCACAAGCTCTCGGCAGTTTTCAGTGTCAAAAATTTAGATTTATTTCAAAAACAGCCAAAATAAATGATGCAGAGCATGTATCTTTCTCTGCCTGGAAAGTTTGCTGACTCCATCAATCATAGACTAACAGCCTCTTTTTAAAATATCCCTTTTTATCCCCTCTTCTCTCTCTCTCTCCCTCTCTCTCACTTACTCTCTTTCCCCCTCCATCCATCTCATTCTCTCACTTAAACTCATTCTCTCTCGATCATACACTCTCACTTTCTCTCACTCTCATTCTTTCACTCAATCACTGCTGCTCTCCCCCATCCCCCTCCCCCCTTCTCTTCCTGGACCCGTGTTCTTTTTTCAGGATTTCCTGACACAAGTCGCTGTCCTCCTGATGACGGACTCAGCTACTGGCATGGGGAGGGTGGCGGGTGGGGAGTAAGGGGGTGTTTGGGGGGATAATGGGGAAAGCAGGGTAAAAGTTCCCCTCGTAGTGTGACGTCCAGAGTGGAGATGAGAACCAGACGGCGTGGGGGAGCTTCGGAATTCTGATGAAAACCACAACCGTTACTCCAGCAGAGGGAACCGTGAGTATTAACCTCTGGGATGCTGTGTGAGTGCATCTGTGTGTCGGTGCATACATATTGGGAATGTGTGTGCCTGCATGCCTGTGTATGTGTGTGTGTGTGTGTGTGTGTGTGCAGTGGATAGGTAACAGTGTGTTTTTCTGCATGCATATGTATTTGTATAGCCGTATAGGTGTGTGCATGTATGTGTATGTGTTCGCATGTACACACGTGCATGTATGCACAAGTGCATTTGGTAAATATATGTGTATGTGTATGCATTTCTATGTATAAGTGTATGGGTGTGCATGCATTTGGCATTTTTACGTGAGCACGCGTGTGTGTTTGTGCATGCCTCTATATGAGTGCATTTACATGATAATAAAGTGTTTATGTGCATACCGCATGTGTGTACATTTATGTGGTCAGTAGGTGTCTACGAGTGCACATGTCTATGGCGTTCATATGTACGTGTGCATGTGTGCATGCATGGATGTGTATATATTTATATGGTGATTATGTCTGCGTACAGTACGTATATGCACTTGGCTATATGGTGATTGTGTATGTACTGTATGTGTGCGCATGTATATGGTGATTATATATGTATGCATGAGTGGGCAGAATTTGTATTAGCGCATGCATGCAGGAGTGTATCGCAGGACTCCTCCCCATCAGTACCGGACCCTCAGCCCGCCCCGCCTCCCCAGTGTTCAGACTACCTGTTCAGGAAGTAGTGGTTGTACAGTAGTCTGCACATTGGTTAGGCTGTGTGGGGAACCCAGATGAGACAGGGGCCTCTGTGACATCACAGACAGGGGAATGACGCTCAGGGATCCCGCCAATGACATCACTCCAGGGGAGGCAACATGCATGGATACTACAAATGACACCAACAGCAGGCTCCTTGAGTTTCTAACTTTAGGTATGCATTCATGTGTACATCTGCGCGTGTGAGCGTTTATGAGCCTGCAAGCCTGCATGTTTGTGCATTTGTGTCCTTTTTTTCTGCACCTTGTTTTGGTAAAATCTCTGTAGAGTGTGCATGGGCGAGCATGCTTGAGTTAAAGGAGCTATGTCACAATTACTGTGCATGCTCACAACTTCAAATACAGTAAATCTGCTCAAATGCGAGTCAAAATCTAGGAGGTATTTTTCTTCTCTGATTATTGCCAATGGCAGCCGGATTACATTCTTTGTGCCGCTTGGATAAAGCTTAAAATAGCGCTTTAAATCCTCAAATTTCCATAGAAAACTCCTAAGCATAATGCCAGAGTAGCTCAAATATATAAATACAGTGGAAAACGAAGACAGATTGGCAAGGATGGAACCTGATTATGACTGGCAGTCAAGCAGATTCACATTCTTAGGATGTCAGTTCTGAGTATGCGCAGTAATCATGAGACAGCTCTTTTAATATATAAAGGTTTTTATGTGGACATGTGCACTGGAGTGTACAAATGCATGTGTGCTTTTGTAAACTGGACAGTGTCAGCATTCAACTTTGTACGCGCTTGTCTATGTGGGTGTATGTGTGGTCTAGGGCAAACATGTATTATGCCTCCGTATACAGGCACATGCAATGGTTTATTGTGGGGTAAATTTTTTAAAATTCTATCCCAATTTATGTCAATGCATTTATTTCTGCACGTGTGCTCCTTTCCTTTGTATAAAATAAATAAAATGGAACAAAATCAGACAGCATTTTGAGAGTTTGCTTACTGGAATCTTCAGTCTTCTCTTGAGGAAGTTTTAAAGGGAGTGCTTAAGGGTGAGACTTGTAGTTTGTCACAGTCAACTGGCTCACTGGCCCCATTTTATTAACAAGTGAGACTTTTGTTGCCTGTAACCAGAGATAATCTAAGCAAGCTAAGCTTTAAACAGTAAACAGGCAGGTTCAGTTGAGACGCAGTCCGCAGATACGCATGGATTTTTAAAAACAGGGTTTTTACTCCTTCGTTTTCCTAAAAACTCTCTGTCCACGCAAAGGCAATAACAACAATTAAATTGCTGTAAAGGGCGTACCAAACCAACAGAGGGCGATGGATATAATTCAAAGTAAGACCACGTAGGCCAATGTCAAGCCCAAAAAACTCACTATAAGGCGCGCGCGCTTTGATGTCACCAGCCAAAAACTTTGTTTTCCCTGTTCACACGGAAACAGTGAAAATGAAATTTCTGGAAATCTTTGCCTTATAGAAGATGTATTCCAGAAGCTCTCTTTTCAGAGCCAGAAAACAGTCTGCATGTGGACGAAAGGCCAAAATGCATATGCCATGTTACGTTTTCAAGAACTCCCACGTGCGTGTGGACAGGGCCTCAGTCTGAACTATGTAGCATGAGAATTACCAAACACAATTCTCACTTGGGCACAAAGGGCTGGCTGGTGTGTGGAATGAAAAATAGGTGTGTTCATTCATCATCCCATAGTTCACCAACAGAGACTAGAGAGTCACGGCATAAGTCTGTCAGTTTTGCCATTTTTTTAATGTAACTTTTGCGTGCACGATAGACACTGGCAGCTACAAAATTCTGAAATTGCAGAAATAATTTGTAATAGAATTTTCAAACGAGACAAGGGTTTTAATTCATTCAAATAATGTTTCCAGTCTTCGTGACACAAATCCTGATATAAAAAGCTTAAGAAACGGTCATGCACAACAGGCCAGGATTGGCATTATATAGAAATTGTATATAGGGTTCAGACAAAAGTAAGTAAACTTATAAATAGCATGAGTTACTTTTCACAATGTATTTCTGTTGCATTTTTCAATTGTATATGACAAAAAAATTATTGGTATTTGGTTCTTTAATATGAGCAAAAAAAAACATTCTGGCCCTAAAACACTTCTAAAATTTAATAAGCCCATTTTTTTCTGTTCAACGATATGAGTATTTCGACTTGAAATTTGTTGCAAGCCAAAAAGTCTCGTGATTTACTCGAGTGAGGTCAGTTGATATGACTCACAACAATACATATTGAAAAGCAAGAAGGCAGTGAAGAAATGAGGCCGACATTGAGTACTGGGGTGCCAAAAAACCAGAGTTGTGCAAATACATGTTGATGTCGGCACACAGATGCAAGTGAAATGACTCAAAGCTGGACCTCGCTGAGACTGCTATCAATTACGCTGACAAGCATTTTTGGACCCAGTCTCCAGGACAATTTTAGAGGGAAAATCAGTGTATTTAAGGCGGCAGAAAGTAATGAAATTTTTTTTTTGTCATTTCAAAAAAAAAATAATTGTATTGTTTATTTCAAACAATAACCAGGCAAAAACTGGTTAAAAAATTGCGCCATATACACTTCAACATCTAGGGATTTAAGCAAAAGACATAGCACATCATAAATTTGGATAAAAATGTCTCAGCTGTTGTCCTGCATTTATTTATTTTCCATTTTTTCTCACTCAGACATGCTAATCGCTGAGCGAAGAGTTATTCCTCCAGAACACATGAATCGCAAAATAATATGTAGGTCCATCGGGCAAATTTAGAGCCAATCTAATCACTATTTACACAACAGGACTACTACTGTGCTGTGTTAGTGCAGTTCTAGGAGTGTGTGAGAGCGTGTGTTTTTCTCTGTCTGTGTATGTGTGTGTGCATTTTGTCCATGCATGTGTGTGGGAGTGTTTTTCTGTGTGTGTGTGTGTGTGTGAGAGTATAGGCGACGCATGTGCATGTACACTATGTGTGCATGCATGCATGTATGGGTGTGGACCGAGGATGCGCGTGTATGTGTGTAGTCTGTGCAGTGTGTGTGTATAGCACTGCAGGTGTGTGTTTGTGCACCCTATGTGTGTGGGTCCACAAATCTCAGCTTCCTCTCCCAAACAGTAAGACTCAAAGACGACACAGAGATAAAAGAACTTCCTCTTCCACATCTCAGGCCGATAAAACAAATAACAAAACAGCTTCACCCTCTGAAAATACCTGCCTTCAGTCAAGCCTCCTCTGCCACATGCTTTAAGGAAGACCTTGGGGTATCTCCGAAAGCAAGATTACGGAGTTAGTCGGATAATTATGCTGAGTGAAACTTCAAACTGACCTTTTTAAACATCGGTCCATCATCCAGAATTGAGAGGGTTCTGGTTTTTACTCAGAGAACAGAAATCATCCAGCAAACTAAGTAATCCTGCTTAATGAAACAGGACCCTGATGCTGAGCAATGCTTTTTCTCTCATGAGCGCGAGCACAGAGTGTAACAGTGATTTATCTTCCTGGTGCTTCATGCTGTATGTCTGAGGGTGAGAGGTTCCCTCTGGGACGAGAGGCCCAGATTAGTGCTGGCTGAGCTGAGCACTAAGAGCAGAGGAAAGAATAAAGTCTAAACAAAACAAAGATGACTAATAAGTCTGAGTGTGGCTGTGTGCTGGGGAACAGCTGGCCCAGGCCCACGGAGCACAGGGCCCAGCACATAACCAGCAGCTGGGCCGCATCAGGGCACACCGACAGAGGGGAGGGAGAGGAACAGAGAGAGAGAGAGAGTGAGAGAGGAGGGGGGGGCAGAAAGAAAGAAAGAAGGGAGAGAGGGGAAGTGAGAGGGGGAGAAAGAGGGAAATGTACCTGAAATTAGAAATTGCTGATGTGCAAGTGTGTGTATGGAGGGGTGGGTTGTGTCTGTTTGTGAGTGTGCGTCTGGGGGGAGTGGGTGCGGTTATGTGAGTTTGAGTGTGTGTGGAGAGGTAGGTTATATGTGTGTAAGTAAGTATCTGTGTGCGTGTGGTATGTGTGTGTGGAGGGGAGGAATGTTGTGTATGTGTGCGTGGATGGGGGAGGTAGGTTGTGTGTGTGGGGGTGGGAGGTTATGTGTTAGTGTGTGGGTGGCGGGATGTATGTACGTGTGTGTGTGTGTGAGGGGGTGTCTGTGTGTATGTGTGTGAGCGTGGAGGTAGGTTTTGTGCGTGTGAATGTGCTTGAGTATGTAGGTGGGAGGGGAGTGTGTAGGTGTGTGCGTGGGAGTGTGTGTAGGTGTGCCGCATCTGTCCAGGCTCACTCATTCCTCACCATTCATTTCTCCTCCGCCTGCTTTGTGAGGCTTTGGGGAGCAGCCGTGTGCGGGAATCAATGATGCAGGATGTCTGGTAATGGAAAGCAGACATCCCCACACCCCCTCTTCCAAACCCGGCGCTGCCGCACTAAACCCAGCGAAAGGTTAATATCAGTGTCTGAACATAAAGGGGGGGGGGGGGGGGTTCCGCCATCATCCAAAGGATCTCCATAATGAGTCTCACCACGAGAGCCTGCACCTTATCCACACTGAGGTCAAATAAACGAGAGCACAGCCTCTACAGGACTGGGATATCTGCGAGAAGTAAAATTATACACGCAATGTATGTACACATTCACAAACACACACTCATCCAGTCAAAAATGTGCACATTCACCAGTGAAGAAATACACAGCAGAGTGGTCAGGGTCTCAAAAAGTGAGATGTTTGACTGCAGGAAATAGACTCATTCAAGGAATATGTGTGTGTGTGTGTGTGTGTGTGTGTGTGCGCGCGCGTGTGTGTGTGTGTGTGTGTGTGTGCAGGCTTGACTGCTGTTGACGCCCTCCCCAAAAAATTACCCATCATGCTTCATAAATTGAGAATAGACTTTCACCTCCTTCCACAGCCATCACCTCTCTGAAAGGACATTTTTCTCTACGCTCTGCCCCCACGAACTACCCCCCAACCCCCCAATATGAGAAAACATCATCCCAAAGTTATTCTGAAGTAAACACATGGGATATGGAGTGTGGGGGAGGGGGGTGAGGAGAGAGAGAGAAAGAGAGATCTCGGGTGTTGCTCATTTAGGAAGAGACAGCCGGGTGGGACTGGAGTCAGTGTGAGGTGGGGGTGGGGGTTGGGGGGAGGTGTTGGGTTTTGCTCACCAGGAGATGAAAGGAAGCTCACTGTCACCCCACCCACATGGTCCTCATTACAGACACCCCTCCCCGCCACTCCACAGAAACCCCCACCTTATAAGAAGCAGCCCCGGCGTCCTGTGAACACTTGTGACAAGGGGCTGGTCTGGTTTGCACGTGTGCCAGCTTTCTGCCGCTTACCGCACTGGGGTGCCTCCAGCCAACACCCCACCCAGAGCCTACCCATGACCTCTGCTACTCTAATGAGCCCCAGCGTCACCCCATAGATTACATTCTAACTTCACCACCCTCTCCCTGCGCCACCCCACCCAACTGCACACACGCACACACTCATATCACTGGAGCTATGTTTGGGGGTCCAAGTGGCAGCTTATTCCCTTTTTAAAAGAGTGCCGGAACATTCTGTAAGTGTTCCCATCAAACTGATGACGGGGGGAACTGCGGTGACAATGAGAATGGTGGGAATGCCTTAAGGGAAAGCCACAAAACCAAAGCTCCTTTTTTTATGGAAAACTGGGGTGTGTTCAACAGTTGGGCAAAAACAGGGTTGACAAATGTGCGCACAGATCCCCCTCATCCCCTCAGCAAAATAGATGACCTAATTATATTTCTGCTTGGGAAAAATGGCGTAAAACCAAAGATGAAAGTCTGTGTGGAAGAGAGCAGAGAGGCTGCATGACTGGCACAAACTTGAGGCGCTCACAGGTCACCAAAATCAGTAAAACCAGAAGGGGTTTTCCTGCCCGGCTATTGCTGACAGACGGACTGACAAAAATCATGAGAAACTGATAATGAAGTGTTTCCACAAATGTAAAAACGCAGTAGAAAAGGTACTCCTAATTTACCATCATCAATTTTATCCTGAGCAAAACGTGTGGCACCCATTTTCTTTTTCAACATTCAGGAATATTTGGCAAATTCCTCTTATGAATCCCTGCACCACCTCAGATTAGCAAAGCAGTAACATTAAAATAAATTTTAATAATTTAGCTGATACTCCAGAGCGAATTTCCACTGTTAAATACTTACAACAAAACCATCAATATTTGTAAATTGCCAACATCTCATTAATGAACAGTCATTAATAAATGGTCTTTTATTGGTACAGTGTCCTATAGCCAATGATTAATTCTTGGTATCCAGATTGAATGAGTAGAATGAAACACATGGTTACTGTTCGGTTTTTGGGAATACGGACAGAGGATAAAAACTGAATTCCAGTGGATGATGGAGAAACCAGGGTACACTTCTATACTGTTCTCATTCAGGAGTGTAACAGTAGCCTTTATTGTGGAGTTTGGCTGCTCACACACCAATATCTCAAGCATATAGACTAGAGCAGGTCAGAGGTGATGTGTTACCGGTGGTTAGTTATGACCCTTGACTCCCAAGGTTACCCAAACGGACGAACCTCATCATCCTTGTACCAGGACAGGGATTCAGCAGTCAGGACAAACCAGTACTCCTTTGCTCCCCCCTTCATGATTCCGATGTTATTGATGGTCAGCCAGCCCTTCCGGATAACCTGAGGGTGGGTTTGGAGGAGGAGGGGTTAGAGAGGTCACAAGGGGGGTCAAGAACACCAATGAAGAAAACCCCCAGCAATCAGGCACGTCTAAGAACCAGAGGGGACTCACTGACCCTTTATAGCAGCTCTGTATGTATAAGCCCACTGGCCCAGTGGATCTTTGTTTTAAAATTTTATGAAACATGATTCTGAAACTCAAACCTGACAAACAGAGAGATGGAGTCTGGATCTTGATATTCCACTGGGTCTTAGCATAGAGTCTTGGGGAAAGAATGCAGTCTTAGAAAAACCCATGTTCTTCCTCCGATGCCAGCTTGAGAAAATCCTCTCAATCCACCATCAGTCAAAGCTATAATGTTGCCTTAGACTCACTGATTGCTTGTTTTGCATGTAATTAGAGTTGAAGCCATCCACCCCAAAGCTGCCCAGTGACAAGGCAAAAAGGAAGACTGCTCACGAACTAATTCACCGTGAATATCTAAATGACAGCTGTTTTATCATAGCTAGCCAGTGAGCTAGATAGCAGCATTTTTTTGAACCAAAGCTAATGATCTAGCAATCAAAATTGGCAAGCAAAAATACTGCTTTAATTACATGAATAAATCATCATTCTCTCCTATCTTAGCAACCATACAAAAGTTGCCTCATATAAAATACTTTCTAGTGGTTTTGTATGTTAGATTAGATTTTGCTTCAGAGTTGAAGCAAAATTTAGGAACCGTAAAGAGTAAGATTCATGCTTCAAAATCTGAAACTGCACATACCAGACAGTGAGCAGAAAAATGAAACAGCCTTCAGGAAATTTTGAGATACAATGTTTATTTTCTAAAGGGACCCTGCTGGCATCAGCTGAGAAAAAAAGAGCCAAGTTTAAATGAATTCTCAGTTCATGTACATGCATTTTATAAACTAGGCTCTCAGATCCCCACAGTTTTGCAATCCATGTGCATAATTCTGCAATCTGTGTCCATGAATTTGTAAATGGGAATTTGAACATGTACTTAGAACTTGGTCTAAGTGGAGTCTGTTCTTGACTCCAGCTCCACCAAAAACCTTAGCAACAATGAAAAAAACATGATCAAACCCCAAGGATGCTAGAAGTACAATTACTCACAGCTGCAAAAACAATCACAGACACAAATACACATACACACACGTATACATACGCGTAACACACACACACACACACACACACACACACACATGCACACTAGTCTAAAGAGTTCATCCATGCTCTCAAAGTTTTCCCAATTACAAAAAACAATCAACTTTGCCATTTTATGTAATTAAGGCGTGCAGTCCTGGTCAGCTCGCCATCCAGATGACATGGACCAGATTAAGGCACATCCAGTATCAGACCCCATGCAAAGCCCATGTTTACAAAATTACAAAAACATCCAATATCAGACTGATTGTTCACAATAAAGCCTATCTAATTAGGGAGATCATTACCAATAAATAAAATAAATAAAGTCGGAAAATTTCACATTATTTATTTATTTATTTATTTTGATTACACAATCTAGAGGCAATCTAGTGTTGACCCTAGATTTTTGTCGGCATTCATCGGAGTTTAGGGATGGAGAAACAAATCATCTTTGGTTTTTGGAACCATTACAAGAGTAAGATCACTCATAAACTATCTTTCTGTCTTCACCATATTTATGCACTCACAATATGATCAATAGTAGCCTATCTGGAAACTCCCTGGTCAGGTGTCCACATACTATTGGCAATGTGCGGTACGGTATGTTAACTGCGTTGCAGCAGAAGGTGTATTGGAGAGAGCATGCAAGAGTCACCTACTCTCTCTCATACCCACACGCACACACACACACACGCACACACACTACTTACCATTATCTCATCCTGAAGTAGGAATATCAGCAGTTGGAAAAGAGAAAAGAAACAAAGTATTGGGATATTGACTATAACTGATCATTATCAAAAATTTTCTGTGTCCTGTATGCTGTAATACCAAACCAGTGACAATGTGATCAAAGGGGAACTGGCCAGAGCCCCACAGAGGGCACCAAGCCCCCAGGGAAACAGTAGTCATGGCAACAATGGGATCATAGTCATCCAATTTGATTACCATAATTTGTGTCTTCTGCAACTGAAATCACTACACACAGACAACTAGAGTCAGAAGCCATCTGTGAAGTTGACACAGTTGCACAGATGCAGGCCATATCATAGAATCACAAAACTGATGTTTGCACACTTACAGTTAACTTGCAGTCGCACCTCTTCGTCAATATATAAAATTGGTCAAGACTGGAATATTTCAGCCTCCATACGTAGACTGACAGTTCGTCAGCCATTAAGAATCAATTTTAACCCTCTGACTGGCTTCAGCAGCAAAATCCTTGATGTTTACCCACATCTGGTGGTTAGATCAAAACTATTTGAATTGGAAATGGTTGGATCATTCTTATTTGAAACTTTGATATTTCAAAAACCAGAATCTCCATGGCCAATTCTGTGGGGAAAATTAAAAAAAAAAAAAATTTCTTTGAGCATACATGGTACATCACCCTACACATTTTTCTTCAAAGTGAAAGGAACACAAGAGTTAAGAATGCGATACTGAGCAAATGGACAGCCAATGGAATCTCAGATTTCATCGAGCAGTGCAGAAAGGAATGGGCTGCGAACAGGGTGAACGCCCTCGGCGCCCACACACACAAAGCTGGCACTCCAGGAATGCAGGACATGACAGAGGTTACTGTCTTAGACCCGTCTCCAACAAGACAATCAGCAAGACCACAGTGACCTCATTGCAGGCAGGGCTTGGATGTTCTCCAGTACACTAGGGGGCACTCTAACGACACTGCGTACCTGATTTCCAGCAGCCTTCTTCTTACTCATCTGGTTACTTCTCTGCTGAGCACTGAGGGGAGAGTCAGCGGTTGTTATTAGAGATGTGTTAGTTGCTAGAAATGGCCATAATTCATGCAAAAATGAATGGTAGGGACGAAGAGCAAATATTTCCATTCCTTGTGAATGGATGCTCTGTGTATTACAGGCAATAATGCCACAAATGCCTGTTACTGGCTGGAAAAAAAGAAAAGAAAACAGCTGGGAACTTCATCACAGGTGCACCATGAACCGTGATAGCAACAATTATAAATATTTTATTCCAAGGTTTTCTGTCCATGAAAAACTAGAGACCATCTGGGATCGCACCAGCCGCAATAGCGAAGCAGGCATTGCTCAAAGTACAGCTCAGATCTTGCCCATCTTCGAACTCAGCCTTCTTTATTATCACAACTATTCATCTGGGATGTTTGAAGGCCGCATCTTAGAAGATTGGGAGGCTACCAGGTTCACAATAATTGTCCAAACAAACAGAAATATAAACAACTGCAAAAATGCTCCAAACTGCTTTCCTGGTTGATTTATCAAGGGTGTAGGTTTGCACAGGGATTGCGAAGCCAGATTGTCCCTACCAATATTTTAGCGAACTCGTTCTTATCATCTTTCCAGATAAGCCATATTAGGCCCAGTTGCAGACGCTACGTCTCTACGACAACCCATTTACGCATTCCAGCTTTTGATTGGTTGAATGGGAAGGGCTACCTGAAGGCTAAAAGTCAAGAGTAAATTGACCACTCTATTCAGGTCATGAATATTCATTTTTGTCCAAAGCGGCACTGGATTGCTGGCTTTGATAACATGGTATTTGCAATGGCTTGCCCATTGCAGAGAACTGTAATTTGACATTTGTTCCAGATTTTTCTTCATCACACAACTATAGCACTTTTCCCATGGCCCAACTCATGTCATATATTTGATATTACCCTAGGTACGTATCACTTTTGCGGAAATTTCATTGTCTGAGAGTGAGAGAAAAAAATATATCGTTCCGTGTAGTGCTGTTAATATTCACTCACATGGAAAGAATCTATATGAACATATATGCGCATAGATGCAACCTATATACCACATATAGGCCAAATACAGGTACATATATGTGCTTATAGAGGGCATTTAGGTCTCCTATATCACTTCTTTATATCCGCATATAGGCCCTATATGTACATACAAGGTATATGTCTCATATACCCAGTGCTATATAGCTCATATACCCAGTGGCAGGTTCTGTTTGTCCTACCTATTGTATAGCTCATATCTCACTTTTGCAACTGTCATACATGATGCCTAGCTCATATTTTTATTCTCAGGGTAATATCTGCATATTAGTCTAAAGTCCCTTACAGAAATAACAAGAATTTCACGCAATAATTATTCATTGCATGTGAACACATGAAATTGGCATCAAATTTGATCCTAAATACATGTTGACATGCGACAACGGCATGTTATGTGTAAACCAGTCATTATTAACTATGGGAAGTGAGAGGAGACAAAAACCTATGATTTCAACACAAATATCCAATACTATTTTTTACATTTTTTTCCTGAAACATTAACTATAACAAGGTCATCAATTCTTTCTTGACCATACTTATTTCCATTCAATGAAGATTGTATTGTGTATTGCAGAAGAGAAGGAAATGTATAAAAACAAAATGGTTTGATTATGTTTATTTCATCAATTAAGCATTTTTTCAAGTTAAAGTCACTGCCAGATTCACCACATTAGATAAAATTGGATTCACATTATTGCCCTCGCATTACATATATGTCCCTACCAATTGTCACATTAAACCTACCCCTTTGAGTTTTATAGCAGTTTCAGAGTAATTTTGCAGTGGTTTGGCCTGATGATATGCAGACAGACAGATCAACTGAAAACAATACCAGCTTTGCAATTAGACCGGTAACAACTTGTCTGCTCTAATGTATACGGTGTACCATGACGCATGGCAACAAATCCAGAACAAACTAGAGGCACTCCTAGAGTGTAAACATCCACCACGGCAGCACAGTCCAAATCTTGGCAGTGGGAGCAAACTTCAGTTATCGCGTGTCATACGATTTCAAGATGGCTGCTGTGGTGGCCATATTGTTTGACTGATCATGTTTGTGGGGTGGAACAGTTCTTCCAAGGACCATTCCCGCACAATCAAAGAGAGTTTTATAAAAACTGAAAATGGCTTTCAAACAGAAAGACTCCAAAGTATTCTTTTTGCCTAAGAATGTACTTTTCTTTTCCAGGACTTATTATAGCTGCTAGTTCACTACCTCTGGTAATAATCTGTCCGATCACTTTATTAGTTTGCGCGAACAAACTTCCTCTTTCCCTCCAAACAATTTAACATATCTTTTGCTAATGCCTCAAAGCATGCTAAAACTATCAAATTGGGTGGAGGCAATAAATAAGCTGTTTGCAACAGGCAAAATTGTGCATAACGTTACTGTTGCATGCATTTCCATTTGTGAAGGCAGGAAAATAGAGCCCTCAGTATGTCTTAATTTTTTTTTTCCTTTTTAAAGTTTTTGTATAAAACCTTTTACTGGCGGTTTCACCTTTAAAAATGCAGTATACTTATTAAATTTATATTATTTCTTATCAAATACACATCTCACTTGGACAGCATATGATTTCAGTGCACAGCAAAACTTCAAGGAGTCCTACCCTGAGAGCATACAGACTGAAAAACTCCAGACATTGTGCTGTTAAAGACGTTAGCAATAACATTTGATGGGATGATGTTTGTTCCAAATGGGAGCAGTTGAAATTTGAATTCATTGCATGGCTACATTTCCTAAACCCAAGAGCCTCCCACTGAAAGAGCATGCGGCTCGCTCTGGGGTTAAAGGTGTCATGCGAGTGAAGGTAGGAGGACACTTACTTCGCAAATCCAATGAAATCCTCATGATTAGTGTTCATGTAGGCCAGCTCAATGTCTATCAGCAGCATTACCTGGCAATGAGAAAAAAAAATTGTGAGCGTTTGAGTGTCTCACATTCTTGGTGTAATGACAGGGGATAGTCGTAGGGTTCTAAGGGGGTACCTGGTCCTTGGTGCGACTCTCACGGTCCCTGATATGTTGCGTCACGATCCTCTCCATCTCCTCCCTCAGCATGGGGTACTGGGCAAGCTGGGAGGAAAACGAAGACTGGTGGGTGTGGGAGGAGCCTAAACCAGCCTGACCAGTCAGGGCTGCTGCAGCCCAATCACCACAGTCACACATACCTTACGTCCATATGCCCATGTTAACACATTGTCTATACACATGCCCCTACTCACAAGTACGTGCACACACATCCCCACAAGCACACGCACTCACTAATATACACAGACAGACTCATGCACCAAGCACACACAGCCACATATGCACTACACTCAAAATACAAGCATTTAGTAAACCGCAACGCTCATTCACATGACACAGTCCTACACACTTGTAAACACATACAAACACAGTGCATCACAGACTCTTAACCAACATGCAAACTGACCCAGATAAAGGTTTTCTCCAAGAAACAGGACAGTGAACAACTGTCGTGCAAAGTCCACGTTCTGAATGCAAAATTCCACTCCACTATTTTGTGCCAATCAAATAGATTTACTCATTTGCTTTCTTATCCAGGAGGTAGAATGAATTAATAAGACCAGCTAACTCAGTTTGTCCTCGGCAGAAACATACAGCAGGACTGTTTTACTCCTGGACTTTACACCCTTGATGAATGGAACATATAAAGAACATCGCTACTCCCCATCTGCATAAGAGGTCATCCCAGCACCTGCCCCATTACCAATACAATAGTTGGTGCAAGTTCTGCGATGCAGTGTTAGTAAAACAGTAGAGATTTCACTGGCATACAATTATTAAATGGACATTCACCTGAACAAAGTTTTAGCATCAATGGCCAAAGTGACGTTACAGCACAGATATAAAGCTGGGTGAAACCAAGGCAAGTCACATGACGAAAGCATGCAATGCCAAATTCGCCTCAAGCAGTTACAATGCATCCGACTACTTTCCTGTGCCATCCAGAAATAAATGGAGCCCTGATCCATAGTTAAAGTTCCATTTAAAATTGTGCTTATTAATGGTGCTGATTAATCAACTCCGTGGAATGAAAAAAATATACAGTCTGGTTAAGCCTTTAGCCCAGCTTGCTTTTCTCAAAAATAACAGCAAAACTCGAAAATTACTAATCATCACCAAAATGTTAGTACACATAATTGCACCTGACCAAAACAATTCAGTAGTCAACACTGGATGGCTGTGGCCGGTTCAGAAATCATGATGCTGAGTGACCCACCATGCTTAATCTCTCAACAGTGAAAATTTGCATAAACAACCGAAAATTTTTTAAAACAAAACACAAAATGAAACATAAAACATAAAAACATAATCAAGTTGTTAAGATGCATTGGAACTTAAGGCGTGTTTGACTCAGCTTCATTCATTCTCAACTGTTTATTTACTGATTTATTTGTAAAAGCTCATAGTGCTGGGATGCTATGGAGACATCCATGCAGGAAAAGAGTCACCGCTCAATTGAGTAAGGCTCTTTTGGTTGAAATAGGAATTTCAATGCAGAAGACGAGCAGGCAGGGTAGGTGTGCATGCTGCCTGACAGGAAGACAGGCGGGACGAAGTGTCACATGCAGCGAAAGGAGCAGAGAGAGAGGGAGAGACAGTGTGGAGAGAGGAGAGGAGGAAGGTTAGGCAGGGGAGGAATCTGCAAATCTTCCACACACCGAGTGACCTCCTCTGGATTTTTTTTTTTTGCCATTAGAAAGATAGAAATAGAAGAGGCTGCTACTTCAAGCAGCCTTCCTGAAACCAGAGTTGGAAGGGTTGCAGCATCATAGTGACTCTCAAGATGCAGGCCAAAATAAAATTCTCTCGAGCTGTTTTGTCCATTCCAGGCTACTGTCTGAGGGTTGGGTTAGCTATGAACCATTTCAAATGCAGAATAATGCGACATTAAAGTATTCTGTCTTATTGATCCTCAGCTCTATGCTCAACTAAATCACATCCAGCGGATACACCCTTTTCATATGAATCTTTCTCGTAAGAACATTGAGGCTGAAAAATGCCAAAAAAAATCAAAAAGATGAAGAACATCCTGAGACTGAGAACAAGTACTGAAGCCAGGAACTTGGTTTGAGTCAAAAAAATAAAAAAATAGGAAGACTCATCACTTAACTGAAAATAATTCCACAAAAGAGTTTTATCATTTGCTTAAAATGGTTATCATCCAAAAAATACAATGTTTCGAGCCATTACTTAACATAGTCAGCTAGTTAATAGAACATTTGAGCATAAATAAAGGTACCTTGCAATTTTTAAAATCTAATTCGTTATTTATTCAAAATAAATTTGGTATCTCCAATCCCACCCAAATCTGGAATGTTTAATCAAGGAACTACGTACAAGGCTTTCGCATATGCGACCTCCTGTTGCCAATTCAGGAGAGTGAAGACAGTTCGCGTCCCAAAAAGTAGAAAGTATGATGCTGTTTTTTTTTTATTATTATTATTATCCTTAACTTTATCAAATCCATGCAGTTGCTATCATGTGCGAAGAGGGCCAAATATAGGGCCAGTTTCACAGACAAGCTCTTGGACTTAATGAGTTTTAAAAAGAACGTTACATTTTATCATTTATCATATATTCTTAAGGAAGAGGTATAATCTGTCCTTGTGAAACTTTTCCATTATGCAGTAATTACGCTTTGCAGTCATCATAATCCCATCGCACAAATCAACCATCGGCAAGGTCTTGTTCAAGGCACAAAGAGCAGTAATAATAACATATTGTGCCTAACATCTTATCCCAGACACAAGCCATCCCACACAGATTGGGAAAAATAGTCAAAATCCAAAGGAGGGCAGTTTCGTAATTTTACACCCTTGCTTTAGCATTGAAGCAAGGCTCTTCAGGACTGAGGCAAAACGTAAATTATGTCAGAAAAGAAGATGAAAAAGAAGGAAGGAAGGAAGGGTGTGTGTGTATGTTAGTCAATGTGTGGGACATGACCCCACACCACCCCAATACGGTCAAATCCAAATCAGTTTTAATGAGAGTATAAAATATGATGAAAAAATTAACCTATAAGGAAAACAAACATTAAAACAACTATATGATCTCACTGACAAAAAACACTCAGGAACGAGACCAAAAAGGAGTTGAAGTAAAATGACCGACAAAAAGAAGGCTTATGAGCACAATTTAGCATGCCTGTTAAAATGGTAACATGTAAAAGTTGACTGTTTGATTATTTTGGCCACGGACACGGAAATATCTGAACAGAAACAGCGTGACAGAAATCAAAACTAAATGATAATGCTAATAGTCTGCGGTAAGGATAGACCGATTTTTGGCTGGACCTTAAGTCTTGAATAGTGTATAACAGAGAGAGCAAAGAGGAAAACCAGTTCCCTACATGCTTCGGTATGACACACATTTTCATAGCCCACATCTGTGTCACAATCAGCTGACTCAGCATTTTACTTTCCTGGACTTGACATAAGCTGAGAGCTCCAAAACTAATAGCCCTGATATATACATACATTGAATGTTAAAATAATCCACACTGAAGTGTTTATTTGTTTTTTCCATCATGAGCCCTTTCTTTGCCACATAACCATAAATACCTTTGCAGAACTGTTTGTGTAGAAAGGAGTATGGTGTCTCAAAAGCAATGCATATATTCTGTGGCATGGAAAAGTTTGGGTACCCCAGGTCAAACGCCAAGTTTTGTTGATTTTCAAAGTGAACAGAAGTTAACACTACCTCTCTAGGGAAAAAATGTAAGCATGGAGCTGAACCTTCCAGATGTTTATACGTTCATTCTTCTTAAAAGGTCATATACTGAAGTTTGAAGTCCGCAGAAATAGTGTCTTTTTTCGCAAGGAGGTCCAGCACTACGCGTACCTTGACAAGGAGTGCCCAAACATTCACATATCACTGAATGTCATTGCATTACTGGAATTATCATTTTTCCAAAAACCTGTACTACAAACGAAGTGCCCATCTCAATCAAAAAAAAAAAAAAAAAAAAAAATTATATGTAAGAAAGCATAGAACTAAAACAGAACTGAATGACAGCAGAATGACTAATCAGCTAGTAACACAACACAGGTGAGAAGCTTTATTTTTAAAATAATGAAAAAAAAAACAAATGAGACAGAGACAGACAAAATGAAAATGGTGGAATGATACCACAGTAAAACGAAAAGGTAAAACATTCACAGTAATAAAGGACAATGCAGTTATCTTTAGAGGCACAGTACTATTTTTCATTATGTACAAAATTCTGAACACAGAGCATGGAGCACAGCGGGTACTAATGGACACGATTTAAAATAACACTAAGTCAACTACTACAGTAAACCTTGCATATGTATACATTGGATAATGTAGGACATAGTTGCTAGTAATTGCGTGAATTAAAAATTATCTATTAGGTAATGATTGTTTATCACACTGCCTGGCCAAAAAACAGTTGCCATTGAATTTAAATGAACAAATACAGTGCTTGAATCATTATTGCAAAACTTAACATGTTTCAGCTGACAAAAAGTCCTTTAACCCTCACTGCTGCAGTGTGCAGCTTCTCGCTTCTTAAACAAACATGTGAGAAGACAAATCCCCTAGTCATGGGAAAAATGTTACTCAGTTTCAGAGGGGGCAAATGAATCGCCTGCATTAAGTAAAGAAAACAAAGAATGAGGAAGAATAATTTTCACGCATGAATTGGCCACCACAAAGCCCAGACCTCAGCCTCATTCAGAGTCTTGGGCTGAGCCAGAGAAGACTTCAGAGTGGTTCGACTATCTTGTCGCCAGTACTGTATTTCAGCCAAAAATTGATGCAACTCTCAATGGAAATAAATGTTCTGATGTTGCGCGCAGTTGTCAAAACAATGCCCCGATAAATGTGCGCTGTAATCAATGCTAAAGGCGGTCCAATGAAATTTTAGAGTGTGCAACTTTTTTTGTCCCGGCAGGCAGTGTATTTTATTGTTAGTCAAACCAAAAAAAATTCTGTTAGATTTTACTGCACATTAAAACAATTTCATCTCCTGGTCTTTACAATAACTGAGGCAACAGATCCCTCCTCTTACTTCACACTGAAGGTCTTCATGTGCTTTTACTTTATTTCTGACTTCTGGTTTTGATTTTCTACAAGTCCAGCCGTCGGTCTACCCCCACCGATGAGAACCTCTAATGCTGAATGCGGAGGCAAGAGCGTGGCTTTCGTTACCAGTTACCTTATCGCTACACTTTCGGATGGTGGAGGTAAGCTCGCTCACGACCATATCTATGCACTTCAAGCACGGCTCCTTCAGTTTTTGGATCTGTTTTTTCACTATGGCTTCAAAGGCCAAGTCTGGGGTAAACAAGCCTGTCCTGCAGGGGGTGCCAAGTGGCACAGGGAGCAGGGAGAGAGAGGGAGCAAGAAACAGGAGAAGAAGAGAGGAAGCAGGAGAGTGGTGGAAATGAAAGAGGACCAGACAGAGGGAGAGAACCGGAAAATAATAATAAAGGAGTGTAAGAGGATGTCAAGGTGAAAGACAAGCACGTATGGGAAAAGGGGGGGTGGAAGAGAGAGAAAGCAAGAGGTGGAATAGTGTGGAAGGGGGAGAGGAGAGGAAGAGAGGAAAGAGAGAGCACAAAAGGGAAAGAAAGGCAGGTGAGACATTTGGTATCTCCAAACTCCATCCTACAAAACAAGCCAGCCCACGCTTCACTCCCTTCACTCAGCAGAACAGATCATCCTGACATGAGAAAGAGAGAGACCAGGACCAGTCATTCCAATGGCTAACAGCTGCCAGCCGTGTATCCTGTGACACCAGCCATACACCCAAGAAGCAGAAAACCACACCGGCGTTCTTACACTATCTATACCACCACTCAGTTACCTTCATTCAAACCCCATGTCCCACAGTTTATTATGGTGCATCACATTATTCCAGCATCCACTGCTCTGTATCTGTAAAGCTGCAGGCCCACTGACCCTGTCTCTCCCTGCTGGAGGGTGTACGGCGTGAGCATCACAGCCAGTAACCTGGATACTGGGAGCTTCAATGGCTGCAGAGCCCAGCAGCAAGTATATACAGTCAACTGCTGGAGGCAAAGTAGACAGTTCAGAGAACTTACATGCCTACCAACCACTACCTACTCTTTCATTCAGCCGTCCAACAAATATTGGAACAAGCTGTCACATGCCACATGTACTGCCACATAATTGGCAGGACTTTTAACCACAGAAGGAAAATTATAATAAGCTTAAACCGCGATCTGATCAAATGCATAAACTCCAAAAACAGGAAGCCAGGTAGTTTATACCCTAAATAAAATGCCAGAAGAATATTTAATTGAGGGTGTTGGTATTACTAGTAGATTACATGTAATCCTGTGATCATGAAATGAAAATAGTTTTAGCAGTATGTGATTGGCAATAGGGACTGTAAGCCTTTCTTTGTTTTGTAATGCAGCCAATGTCAATCCCAGCATCCAGATACTTCAGATTCTACACGGCAAGCTAAGGTGGGCATGCCTGGGCCACTGTACACCAAACCCCGTCAGAAGCAGCCACCACAGGCTCCAGGCTCTCATGCAGCTCCACCCCACCATTCCCCCACACCTCCATCAGTGAGACCTGGAAAGGGTACTGGCTGGATGGCTACCATATGTGGGGGCGGGAGGGGGGGCATTGTCAGGTTCGAGGGGGGTTAGGCTGGATCCCCTTCAATGGCTTTACCTTCTTGGTACACTGCCTAACGGTATTGACTAGCTCAGAAATGACCATATCCACACATTTCTGGCACGGCTCTTTGATCTTCTCGATCTGCCGTTTCACAATGGTCTCAAAGGCCATGTCCGGAGTGAAGAGGCCAGTTCTGTCCAACACAGAGAAGAGCCACGCCCCAGCGGGGGGAGGGAGAGGGGGGTGGAGGAGGAGATGCAAGGGAACAAGGAAGGAAGGTTGAGTGAGAAAGAAAAGTGTTAATCGAACAGAAGCCCTCCTTCCCTCCAATAAAAGAAAAAAAAAACTTTACAAAAAAACTTTACAAAAGACACACGGAAATAATAACAATAACGATGAACAGAACAACCATTTAAAATGTGTGTGCAGTCACACCACCAAAACTTCCAAACAGCAGTTTTCCTTCACATTTTCTTGTCTGTAATGATTGTATGGTACCATTCTTATTGCTTATTTTCCAGCTTTTTCCGAACTTAACCTAGATATTCTAGAGAAGAGATTTTGGTATGCATTTAATTATAAAACCTTGAGACAATAAATTACTACTTGTTTTTTTGTTTACTTTTTGAATTTTTTTTTTAAAGTACTAATTTATTGTCAAAAAGTTTTATTATGAAATATTCCAGAGCTTAGCTACATCTATCAAGGAGATACGAGAGATAAGTAAGGAGAGGAATTAAAAGGCTGTGGGGAATTAAGAAATGGGAACTAGCAAAGTGGGACATCCTTGTTCCTTCAAATATCATTTGAAAATCGTGTCGGTAACTGACAGTTAGTCATGGCAGATTTATGACTGATGAAGAGAGGCAGAAAGACGGGTCAGTTATTTATGCATTACAAATTCTGGAAAAAATATTTTTGCCGAGGATAGTCACAACATTTCTTAACTGACGTTTCCCAAGAAAAAGCTCCATTTCTTTTCCCTAACTCATTCAGCCGATTGGAATCTGCGTAATGCTGCCGGCCCTCGGTAGGGGTCCAGATCAGGCACAAAGAAGAGAAGAAAGGGGAGATTGTGATGGTTTTGGTTGTTGGTCATGTTTATGTTCTGGTTTTGGGTTCATGATTATTGTCTTTTATTTATTCTTTTTGGTTTTTGTAACATTCAGGTTTTTTGGTTCATTCCAAATTCAGTTCCATTGCACTTGTCTCCCCCGTCTTGTGATCTAGTTGGTTCAGTCCGTCTTCCCTGTCTGCGAGCTCACTGACTTCAGGTTATTTAAATTAATTCTGGTGTTTAAAATATTCCTTCAAAATCTTGTTTTCTTCCTTCACCCTTCTGTTCTGATTACTAACAAGACTAACATCTGTATTTTGTATCATAGTTCACTAACACTACTAATCCATGTATACAACATTACTAACTTACTCTAGTTTAATATGTAAAGTTACACCGCTACTAATCTAGACTAATTACCTCTCCACATTCGCCCTGTTCTAATCTCCGCCTCTTACTGAGCTATCCCTTTTCTTTGCTTTGTGTTCAGCGAGAATCTCTCACACGTGCTTAATTACTCTCCTGTGCTTGTTATCTGTGCACGTAGAACTCCTGGACCGGAGCTGTTTAAATGTCATAGGCTCTTTGTGTGATTCCCGTTCGTATTTTGTCTCTCGCCAATTTTCGTGGTTAGGGTTTCCCTCATGAGATTCTCCTGATGTAATTAGCCTCATTCCCCACACCTAATCTCTGTATAGCATGTGGCCTTTCCTGTGTGTATATTAGGAGTCTTTTCACTCACACTTCTTGTCAGAACATTGATCAATATTTCTTTGTGCAGAGCGCCTCGTATGCCATTGATTATTGTTTTGCTTCTACTGGATAGTCTGAGCTTGATTCTTGCCATAGCCCTTTTTTACTGCTTTTGTCTGTCTGGATTTTGACTTATTTTTGTATGACCACGAGTTTTGTGTTTGGATGCCCTGTGCATGACCATTGGCTTTGCCCATCGACTACGACTTTTTGCCTGCCGTTTTTGTACGTCTGCCCATTTGTCTTACTAGTTCTGACCCCTGCCTGTCTAGTCAATACTGTTTTTGGATTTCGTATTGTGGCTTGGCAGTTCCTGTGTTTTCTGGCATTGACTCGGACCCCGTAAAAGGCATACGTTTTTTGGATTACTGTCTCGTGAGTGGTTCCTGAACGCACCATCAGTGTTAAGCCAATTGAGTTTACACTGGTGTTTCGTTAATGTTATATTAGCGTTGCTCACTGTTTAATTGAAACATACCCAGATCTGGCCCTCAAATTTAAATCTTCCTTCAACACGATAATTAGTGCCACAGAATGTCTTCACACCAGACCCCCAGGTAAGAGGACAGTGTAAAACAAAGACCTTTAGGACTATGATTTGAGGAACTCGGCAGTACGAAGGTCGAGGGGAACTCCGATCATGTGACTGAAGCTAAATGACAAAACTTCTTAAAATTCATTATATGGTATGATACTGATATATTCCATAACATATGAACGTGCCAAAGCTTTATGGTCATCTTTTGTCTTCTGCTCTCACCATGAAATGAACAGAACGCAAAGTCAGAAAATGGTAGCTTTGAAAAGATTACAATTTCTCTGCAGGCAGCAAGAGATTCCATAATTGCATTACCAAATCCTAACTGTGGTGAATGCTTTGAGGGAACTTTTGACAGGCACCAGAACAGCTTTAGCACCTTTACACATCTTGTGTAAGAACACTGACAGTATGGCTGAATCTGAGCTTGTTTAAAATGAATCATTTGTGCTCAAGTTTGCATAACCTGGCTGAATTTGTACAATAGGTAACGTTTTATAAGGAAAACATGAATGGCCAGGCAAGCACATTTCTTTTATTTCTTCTTGGATTCATATCTGACTGTAGGTCATATAGAATGGCACAATCAAATAAAACATGGTACTTTGGGGGGGAAAGAGAGAATTAATTGAACCTCATTCAAAAATGTGCATATTTAGTTTTTAATACTCTGCATTGCCCCCTCTAACATAACAGCCTGCAGTCTTTTGTGATGGTTCTCAGTGAGGCCCATAATTCTCTCAGGTGATACAGCTGCCCATTCTTCCTTGCAAAATGCCTCTCGCTCCAGGAAATTCTACGGTCACCTTGCATGAACTGCACGTTCCAGATCTCCCCAAAGCGGCTCGATGATATTGAGGTCAGGAGATCGTGATGACCCCTCCAGAACCTTTACCTTTCTTTTCTGTGAGCACTGGAGGGTCAACGTGGCCTTGTGCTTTGGATCAGCATCATGACAAAGTCCAAGTGCATCCCATGCACAGCTTTCGTGCCGAAGCATTGTCTGCCAGTATTTTCTGATAGCACGCTGCATTCATCTTGCCATCAATTTTCACTAGGTTCCCTGTGCCTTTAGAGCTCATACACCCGCAAAACAGAAAGCCACCACCATGCTTTACAGTGGGAAGGGTATATTTTTCACCATTGGCCTTGTTGGCTGCTCTTGAATCACAGCAGTCAGGGATGTGATCATAAAGTCCTATTTTGGTTGTGAGATGTTTCAAGGTGTTGTCTGGCATATTTTAGGTGAGCTTTTTCAAAGGATTGGTGCAATCATGGCTTCCTTCTAGCAACTCGACCATGCTCCTCACTGAGATTGAAGTACCTCCTTATTGTGCTCCTCCAAAGGACCACACCATCCCAAGCATCCTGGATTGCTCTTGTGGTAGCTTGAGGATTTTTTTTTTTTGGTGTCCTGAACAATTATCCTGGCAGTTGGGGCTGAAATCTTTCTTGGCCTACCTGAACTTGGCTTAGTACCAACATATCGCCCAATTTTCTACCTCTAAATCTGAACAGTGACTGAACAGTACTGAACAGTACTGACTGCCATTTTCAAGTCTTAAGATATCTTTTTATATCCTTTCCCATCTTTAAAAAGTTGATCTACCTTGTTATGAAGGTCCTGAGACAGTTCTTATCCGCTCCCCATGGCTCAGTATCTAGGCAGATCAGTGCATCCACTCGGGAGCTAACAAACTCAATGACTATAGTTTGACACGGACACTGTTACAGTTTAAAAAGCCACATGTGTGAAACTCTTAATACCCATTCAAATCTGAGTGTGTCACCTTGTGTCTATACAAGGAATAAAGTCTTCTGGGAGCTACTTTAACGGTGTGCAGACTTTTATTCTCTCTTTTTTTTCTACTGTTTCTTTGGGTCCGGCACCTGTGATATTGGTTTTTGGATGTGCGTGCTTTCATTCTATTTATACAACAAGGTCAAACATTTTAGGGTATGTAAACCTATGATCAGGGCCATTTGGGCGATTTCAGTTATTTAAAAAAGGAGCCAAAAACCTATGTGGTGATAAATAACTTCACATGATCACAATCCTTAACTAAAAGACGAGTTGTTTTGCATTATGAGTCATATTTTCAAAATAAATGGCAACATTTCACAAATTCAGCTAGGCTATGCAAACTTTTGAGCACAACTGTATATATCCAAGTAAGCACTATGATTCATGGAATAGTGACATGTATTTTGAAAAATTTTGGTTGTTTTGCTGAATCCAATTGTGCATTCTTTTTGCTTGCTAATGCACAAAACTAGCAGGAACTGAGGATGGCTGAAGTATAGGCCTAGCAGAGCATCAACAGGGGAGATAGCCAGTATCTGGTAGTGTCTATGCATCGCAAACATTAAACAGTAATTGCATTCAAATTATATATGATCAAACATTAAAAACGATTACTCTATGCTTTTTTTTTTTCTTTGATTGGGGGAGAGAGGGTCCTGTCATTTCTTAGTGGCTCATCAGATGAATGAAAACAATCTCAAATTTAAGCAGACAGTCAACGCTTCAACTTCATCATGAGTGTATCCTATCAAATTCCACAGATAATGGTGCTCCCTGTATTTACATCAGATGAAAGAGAGCAAAGCTAATGCTAAGACAGATTCAAGTGCACATGCACTCCGGCAATACCTCTCCTGACAGCAAGACAAGCCTGAGGCTGCCGCGAGTCAAAGATACCTTCCTCTCTTAAGGTAATGGGGTGACAGGTGCCACCCTGCACAGCAAAACCACCCCACCTCTTACTGGCCCAAAATGACAGGCAGATAGGTATGGACAGACTAATGGTGAGCCGTGTTTTTAACTGACAAATTGACAGACCACACGTTCAGCAGCAGTGGAGAAAAGCTGCAGGTGCGTGGCTGGGGGTGCAGAGGATAATATGAGCAGTGTGAATCAGATGGCAGCATAGACATCAGTACAGAGTGGGGCAGTGGGGGCGGGGGGCACTGCTGGTGGGTGGGTGGTAGTGGCTAGGGGTGGGGGGAGGGGCTTGAAGGAACAGACATGCCTGATTCCATGAATGTTCTTGATGGCATAGCTGATCTCCTTACGAAGCTCCTTCTCATTAAACTCCATCTGGAAACGAGAGCAAAGACATCCAGAATGAGTATATACACAAACCACACAAGCATGCACGCACATCCAATACACTACCACATATACACGCAGACATCCTGATATGCATTCAAACACGCAAGTACATGCATAGCCTACAGTCCTCTTTTACATCAGTGCATTTACGTATAAACGTGCACACGCATAAACTTGCGATACATATTATACACACACATCCAAACCCTAAACCTGGCCTTCCAAAATGATTTATAAAAGTTGTGACAGGCTTTTTGGCCTTCTATCATCTGTTAGCAATGACTGGCCCATCCAAACTAGTCAGTGTTTTGCTTGTGTGGGCAAAATGATTCATTGACCCAGATGAGTTAATCATTGACAGCATGGTGGTCGGTATGAAGAGGGTTCTGCGACAAACAAATATTAGTTTCACTCAGCTGAAGCACGAAAAGATTGCATCGTTTAAATCAGCATAAAATAATAAATTATTGAGACTGCAGTCAAAGTTAAGTGCTATGACAGTCCTGAGGAAAAAGATAAATATTTCTTAAGGAAATACGAGCATCTACTCCCGCCAACATAAAACATAGCATGTGCTCATGAATGACCCAGCTATTAGGCTTCAAGCTAACTGCTGTGGTACACAACTGTTATTTAAATAGAAGACAGATTCATAGAGAAAACCAAAGGATGAAATATATAATTCTACACCAGCAGTCACAGTGCCGCTTCAGCACATCTGATTGGATAACTTGCTCGCGATACCCTGAAGGGACACACAACGAAAAGTCAGAACACTGCATCTTGGGAAGGTTTCCTCAGTCTGGGCAACTCAAACCCAACCGCAGCACATCCTGTACCCCTCCAGACAGAGAATTTCATTGTAGACGTGGGGAGTCTTCCCTTTTTCTTTTTTTCATTTATGGAGGGAACGGAATGTTTTAGTCATGAAGCCACTGGTTACTACCCTGGATCAGCCTCAGTCTGGACGTATGACTCACCCTCTCTCTCTCTTTATCGCCCTCTCTCCCATACTCTGTCCCTCTCATTTCCATTTGCATATGGCGTTTCTAAAACATATGGAGTGCTTTGATCTGTGAATAATTTGACGAAAGAAGTGTTTTTCAAATTTAAATTTTTCTTCTTTCTTGTTTTTATATATATATATATTTTTTTCACTTGATTCTCTTTACCAATGCTTTTTGATAAATGCTTGGTTAAATCAAGGGTTTTTATCATTCTTCTCTTGCACTTTCTCCGTAGGACAGGAGTGTGAGTTGATTTTAAATTTTAGAAAGCAATGAGTCACGCGCACAAGGTTTAATCCATCTTCGGTGGTTTTGATTACACAATTTGTACTGCCAAAAATGATGAGTGATTATCCAATAATGTTTTACAACTTTATGCAGTAAACGACTTAATTGACGTGACACTGAACCATCATAAAAAACATTACAGATCAGTATTTATAAAAATTGCAAAACCCCTTTCACTCATTTTCTCACTCACTCTCCTATTTTACTTTCTTGTTTACTCTTTCTCCGCTGCTCAATTGTCCTGCATCCTTTGTTTTTCTTCAACCCCAATGATGAAAAGTCTGGATGTTATGACAAATGCAAATGGTAATAGAAAACAGTTAATTCAATCATCCTTTACCTCTATTAATTTAATAACAGTAGAAAGACATCATTTTTTCCTTCTCTACTTCACTGTGTCTTTGGAAATAAGCATTAATTCCTAATTTTATGCCTGCATCACATTCCCAATTGGAACAAAAGTGTGTCTTAAACTGTGTTACATCACGTTCCCTCTTAACAGCCCTACAAGTAATCCGTTGGGGAACTAATGGCACCTATCGAAGAGCCAGATGCTAGTAATTCGCATTTTCGCATACTGCAAGGTAAAAAGTATGTGTAGATCTGGGTAGGGATGTACCACATGTACCAAAAATACCCCAACTAACTTTGGATCTGTGGGCAAAATGAAAGAAACCCAGAATCATACACCTAACATGATCCAATCCAATGCAGAGATGTAAAATCCAGGGGTCAGAAAGTAAAAGTCCTGCCCAGTTTTTCTCCCTCCCACAGAATCAGCTGATCATTCATATTGGCCCGATCTCCTGTCAAAAGTAAATCCATGGTTGAAATAAAGTTCTGGGGAGGATTTTTACTTTCTGAATCCGAACTTTACACCTCTGGTCTGATGTAATGTTTGGTTTGCGACTTTGACCAATCCAGAGACAGTCATTGCTCCAATCTGAAGTGTTTTTCTCAGCTGCAGTCGCATTACTAATACTGTTTCAAGAGAACAATACTGCACATAAAGATGATCAACACCGGATAGCGAGCTAGCTAGCTCGCACTCACTTGTTTTCAATGTCACAAAGAGACCAAGCCAGGCATGTTCAAGTCTGATTTGTACAGAGCCTTTAATTGTGAGGCTGGCATCAGAGCATTACTAATGTTAGATCACTATCTAGCTAGCAAGCTTGAGAGCCATACCTAGCTAGTAAATTATCATATAATGATTGTAACATTTGCTAATAATACAATATACCATCATGTAGTTAACATATTAATTGGGAAGAATATGTCAACTGTTTGATATCATTAAGCTTCAAAATAAATGCTCGTAACATAAATAACAGCGGTAAACTGCATTCAAAAATCAAATCAAAAGTATTTGGATGCAGAATCGGCCAACAAGTAAATGAATCTGGCATCTATCCATGAAAGTCTTTAAGGCATCTCACTAAGGGAGCTTGTCAATATACTGAATGCATTCAAATTTGAACAGGCGTTCAAAAATGGAGAAGTGTCCGTTCGTGTTCAGCTAAAAAACGGACAGCAGAGTGTTCAAACATGAATGAGCATGCGTTCATTCTGCATTCAAAAATGAACAACCATGCATTCATTTTTGACCAGAGGGCATCCAAAAACTAATGCAGCTACCCTCTATCGCGTTACAAAATGAATCTGCTTTCCACTTCGCAAAATTTACACCGATATGCGTAAATATTTCCTTCTTACAAGAAAAAAGTTCCCAGTCTCCTGGAGAATTCCTGCAGAATTTCGAAGTATATTGTAAGGCACATGCCTTTTAAAGGACAGTTTTCACATTGACTAAAAAATCCTACCAAATCTCCAAATTCGAGATTATATCTTCACCAAACGTCAATCTTCCGCTACATGCTTACACTTTGAATTGAATTTGATAAGATGCTTTAACACATTCCACACTCAAGACCGGAGATAAATGGTGATTCAATGGTACTGGGGTACGTTCAGTCAGCCAAAACATTCAAATGTTGCTGTGTGAATAATTTACTGGAATGAACATCGCTTCCGTGTGGTGTCAGTATGCCACTATTTCTTTCTTATATAAAAAAAAGTCTGTGACTGCTAGGCAATTTGCATGCAAAAGATTGTAAATAAATTAAATACATTTCCTGTAAGAAGGTAATTAAACGTAGCCAAAATATTATTTCACTCAATATAAATAAATTAATAAAGAATAATTCTGCGTCAAACTCAGTGAAAAAATTTCTGGTATCGTAGCTGGTACAGTCGCTCAAACCAGCTCCGGGACAGCACATTGAGCGCCGGAAAGAACAATCTTTTTTGCCAGGTGCGTCCAAGAGAACACATTACCGTAAAAATGGCAAAGCAGAAAAAGTTGCTCGAGATCCTATTCCAACATATAGCCACCAGCAACTGTTTGCATTAGCTAAATTCATTTATGATCATATCTAAAATAGGCGAAATATTGCTATAAAATCAGTGGCGGTTTGTCAGCCGTAACAAAGGGAAGCCAAAACCTCGCCCTTCAGAGCTTAATGACTTAAACCTTTCACTGTTTACTTTTCTTGATCAGCAGTTGCTCATATGAATTCATTGAAAGACCGTCAAATTTATTTTCAATAGCAAATGACAACCCAAATTATCAATACGTCCTTATAAATTAGTCTGTGAGGCTTCTTTCGCAAGAAGCCACGAGAGTCCGTTTTCTACAATCTTAATATAGAAGTAAAGAATATGATGTTGCACAGTTTATTGTTTAATGAGCCTCACTAATCAATCTGCAAATCTATGCCATTTCACGAGCTAATTGAGCACGGAATTTATAAAGAAGTAGGCCTCTGGTCATTTACGTTGTAATTTATGTGTGAAAGAAAACCCCTCATAATTTCTTTTATAAAACAGTAATCCTACATACAGCCCATTAAATAAACGCACCAGAAAAAAAATAAACAATTTATTGGTAATTGTATATTGCAACAATAAAATTGAGTGCTGTTTGTTCTTCCACCAAGCAAGATCGAGTGGACAGAATGGTTGGCGAGCAACACAGACACTAAGATTGCTTTTTCATCTAGCGCCATTATCATGTCACATCAGGCTATTTGGGCTCATTAATGTAGATATACTAGGAAAGCAGGCTATTTGGAATGTCTCCTTGGTCTTCCGAAGGCCCCGTTAAATAATTTTACGATTGTTTCAGTTTTACAGTTTCCTTGTTCTCAACTTGCGCCGATCGGCCATATAATTACAACCAGCAGCGAGCATAGGGAACAAGATTGAGTTTTGTCCTCCACACTTGCTGGTGTCCAGGAAAATATTTTGAATTGTGCATTAGTTTGCTAGCCAGAATGTCAACTAGCTAGCGTTCACTACAATGGATGTGGTTGCCCTACAAATAGCCCATAAAATAAACATGCAAGAAAAAAAAAATCAACAATTTATCACAAATACTGAAATAGTGAGCTAGTTAGCAACATAGCTAGCAAGCCTAAATGATAGGTTTCTATCTCTACAATGCAATAGCTAGCTAGGTAGATAGCCAACTGGTTAGCGGGTTAAAAGGCTAAACTTTGCTAACACTGAAATAGCGAGCTAAAAGTCTTGAAACAAACAAAACCTAACGAGTCAGTTGAGTGCTGAGTAGTTGGTTACTAGACCAGGCGTGCAGGGATACTTTGTGCTGCGGTCTGCCTCAAAATACAGTGGTTACATTGATTTTATACTGGCATGGAACGCGGCTCAGCCAATTACATTTAAGGATGGGAAGCACCCGTTTTATAACTGTAATTTTACAATCAGTTCCTAACAGAGGTTCTGAGAATGTTAACTGTAAACCACAGTTACATGCGCACGGGACTCAGCTAACAATTAAAATAACGAGGAGACAGTGTGTCAATTTAACTGATAAATGCAATCCATTGAAAACAGCGCAGTAACACCTAGTAGTTTGGCTTTCCATAAATGGATCAATGCCGCCATCTAACGTTATTTGCTAAATAATAATAATACTAATAATAATAATAATTATTATTATTATTATTATTATGCCTACTTTTTACAATATCGCTTGACCCTTGCTGTAGCACGAGGATTGAAGATCTAGGGCACTCATAATTGATTTCCAACCTCGTGCCTCATGCAGATATTTCTCCAGACTTCCTGGATCTTTTAATAATATTATTCACTGTAGTGGGTGAAATTATATTGAAATATGTTGTTTTTAAACATCTGAACTATTCAAGCCTGCAGTTTTCGAGATTTGATTTTATAGCTTCAGAACAATTTAACAGTTAAACAAAAATAAAACATTCATAAAAGTACCGCACTTTATTTGACATTACCCAAAATTAATAACCAATTACTGGGCGGAGTGTGCTGCTGTGTGGTCATTCCTGGCTGACAGCCTCCATTCTGTACATGCAGCCAAATTCAGGCAGCACCTTTTCTCCCCTGAGAGAGAGCTCACATGTGTTTGGCTTCGGGCTTTTGGAATATCATTTTCTGTCTGAGAAAGAAATGTTCTCTAATGTCCCGGTATTTATCAGATGTAGAGCAACCAGTTCCTGGTCTGCTGTAGGTTGCAATCCGAGCACAGCCTCTCTTTCAGTGCCAACCACAGGCAGCCATTTAGGTCTGCTGTAATACAGTATCTTGCGGATATTCAATGTGATCAGATAGTCTGCCACAGTGCACCCTGAAATAAGGCCAAATAATCTGGTGATTAGCAGTATGCTGTCTGTTTCCCCATAAATGAAGTTCATTAGGTAGTGACGTGGTGCAGGTCAGTTGACACCAGCTGAGCTGACTCTGCTCCGTGGCTGCATAGTGTTTGGGGGGGTTGGTCATGTGATCATTGGGAACAGCTGCTTTAATAAGGTTTTCTCTGGGTTCCGAACTTGGCATTGCTCTCTCATTCTTTCTGTCTTTCTCAGTCTCTATTTCTCTCTCCCTCCTTCACGCGACCACAAAAGGCCCACACATGCACAGACATATAGAGACACACACGTGCGCACGCACACACACACTCAACCACTTACTGATACACAGATGTACAGACATACTCACACAATGTAACTCACACACTCTTGCCCACTCACGTGGACATTTGCATGCACACATTCTCAAACACACAAGTGCAAACAGATGTGCGCACTAGCACACATACATACACTACACATATGCTATAAACTAAATCAGCCTTACACAGGCTCCATTACATTTCACTCCACTGGGCTTAGTCTTCCATGTAGTGTGTTATTATGTAGCCCATGCTGTTTCTTGGGAATGTGTCAGTTTGTATATCTGCCTGATCATTTATGTGCGTCATTATGTGTGTAAGCATGTGATTTTTTGAGAATGAGGCCTGTTAAGGCTACTTTTACCTTTCTGGAATTTTTACACTTTTCTTTTGTAATCTTAAAATGCTCCTAATAAGCGTATGGCACACTAAAATGTAAAAGAAATCCACCAGGTGTTGAAACTCATTGATATTCAATTCTCATATATTTCTGATAAAGGTCTGACCAATCATTTTCTTCGGTCCAAATAAAATGATTTGCCAAGCTTCCTGTCTGTCATCCATTGCTGTGCCCCTTCCAGTTTCCTACCGCTGTCACTGCTTGCGAGTCGCACGCCTCTCTGGCAGAGCAGCAGAGCGGTAGAGACAAAGCAGGTGGCTACTCAAGGAAGTTAGCCTGCGAAAAAGCAGCTGCAACTGCTCTTGATTTAATGACTAACTTTACCGGGACAATTCTGGTGAGGTGAGACGTTATGACAGCAGTTTTGAAAGAAAAGATGTAAGAATTCTGCCACGAAGCATCTCACTGTAAACAAACAGGCGCTGAAATGCTATAATTACTAACGTTAATGGTAGTTCGTCAGACGTTACGAGGGCATTTTATTTTATACCACATATAGAATTCAATATTATGCAATTACTGTTTGTTAGTTTTCACTAACTGGTGCTGCTGAATGTGACTCCATGGCCCCGTTTCAAGATGCTTTCACACCGGACACGAAACTAATTTTTCGTACGAGAGATTACATTCAAAGTCAATGCAAAGACGCGAATACGCATGAGATTCGCGTCTTTGCATTGACTTTGAATGTAATCCATCGTGCGAAAAGTTTGTTTCTCGTCCGGCGTGAAAGCAGCTTCATTCGCGCTGCTCACTTTCTCACCGCACGCATCAGGGGAGGAGAGGAGCCTTAGAGGTCAGGCAGGCGGAGGAGGGTGGGACTTTGGAGGGTGGCGGAGTCGTTCATGTTCAAATTTCTACTAAGTGCTGTGCCGCATGCCAGAAAGGTAAGAATAGCTTCAATTGGAAACATGCGTGTTTCAGTGCACTTGAGGGAACCATACCTTCACCAGCTCAAAAGGGAAGCGCTCATGGAAGATGCGGTTGATCCTGGCTCCACCCGACAGCTCGTAGGTCTCAATCTGGTCCCCAGAGCCTTCGATTCGTTTCTCAAAATCCACAGAAAACTGCTGCACCATCCTGAAAAGAGATAGCAATTTTATGCAGATCTTTTAAAATATACTGCATTCTCAAATTTATCTATAATACTGCACCATGACATCCTATTTACTGTTTATGCTGGACTGCATGTGGTTCAAGTGATTTTATTTGCATGTGCAAAACCACTACATGCATACGAATATATACAGGCACTACATGGTAGATGCAGTATATTGTTTTGACCAGGCCTCCAAAACTTAGCATTCCATTGGATTCTGTGCTTTTGACGGTTTCAGGGAGAGGCCTTTTCCATTTCGGCATGACAATGACCCCATAATGGACAGAGAAAGTAAAATATATTGTCTGTCGATAAAAATGTAGAAGACTGGCACAGGGCCTTCGCCTCATCTCCAACACCCTCTGGATTCAACAGGAACGTCAACTTCGCGCCAGGCCAATTTGCCTGACATCACAATCTGGCTTTCACCAATGCCTCTCTGGTTGGAATAGAAGCAAACTGGAATGGAAACAAATCCCTAAAGCAATGTTCTAAAATTTTGTGGAAAATCTCTCCAGAAGAACGGGGCTGTCGTGAGCTCCAAAGGGGAACCATTTCCATATTAATGCCAACGATTTTAGAACAATTATTGCATGACAAAGTGTATGCATACTTTGCAAGTGTGCCCCTGTGTTTCTGAGCTTGAATGTGCGTTTCATTGCATGTGTGCTTGTGTGTGTGGTTTTTTATGTCAGTATGAGCCTATGTGTGAATGTGCATAGGTGTGAAAGTACTTGGGTGTGTATGCGTGTTCATATGTGTAAGGGTGCATAGCTCTGTGTCTGTGAGTGTGCGTGCATGCATGTATGTGCGTAGATGTTTGTGAGTGTGTGCGTTGGCTCTTGTGAATTTGTGTGTGTGTAAGTGTTTCTGAGTGTGTGCAAGAGTGCGTTTGCATATGAACATGTGCAAGTATGTGCTTTAGCGCGCGTGTGTGTGTAGTGTGTGTGTGTGAGTGTATGTAGGCATGAGTAAGTCCATTTGTGTTCACATATGTGTGTGTGTGTGTGTGTGTGTGTGTTTGTGGATGTATGCACATGTAAGTATGTGTGTGTAAGTGTGTCTGAGTGTGTGCAAGAGTGCGTTTACATGTGAACATGTGCAAGTACGTGCTTTTGTGTGTGTGTGTGTGTGCGTGTGTGAATTTTTGTATATAGTGTGCTTGTGTGTTTGTGTCTGTGTACATGGCTGAGTATTTGAATGTGTGTTTATCTTTGTACAACCCCATTTCCAAAATAGGTGGGACAAAGTGTAAACAGTGAATAGAATCGAAATGCAATGACTTTCAAATCACACCAGCCGGTATTTTATTGACAATAGAACAGAGATAACATAGCAAATGTTGAAACTGAGAAATTTTACAATTTTATCCACAAAATTAGCTTATTTCAAATTTGATGGCTGATACAGGTCTAAAAAAAGTTGGTACAGGAGGCCTGTTTACCAAGGTGTAGCATCCCCTCTTCTTTTTAACACAGATTTGAGGCGTCTGGGCATTGAGCAGAAATGTTTCTGTGTTTAGCGATTGGAATTTGATCCCACTCTTGTTTAATACAGGCTTCCAGCTGCTGGAGAGTTTTGGGTCTCCTTTGATGGGTTTTCCATTTAATTATGCTCCAAATGTTCTCAATTGGTGAAAGATCAGGACTGGAGGCAGGCCAGTTCAGCACATGGACTCCTCTACTACGAAGCCATGCTGTTGTAATAGCTGCAGTATGTGGTTTTGCATTGTCCTGCTGACATACACAAGGCCTTCCCTGGAATAGATCATCTGGAGGGGAGCATATGTTGCTCTAAAACCTTTAAATACCTTTCAGCATTCATGGTGCTTTTAAAAACATGCAAGTGTCCCACACCATAGGCACTAATACATCCCTCCACCATCAGAGATGCTGGCTTTTGAACTGAACGCTGATAACAGGAGGGGTGGTCTTTCTCCTCTTTTGCCCAGAGGACACGACACCCATGATTTCCAACAAGAATGCCAAAATTGGACTCGTCTGACCACAGGACACTTTGCAACTTTGCTACAGTCCATTTTAAATGACCCTTGGCCAACAGAACTTGGCAACGCTTCAGGATCATGCTCAAAAATGGCTTCCTTTTTGCATAATTGAGTTTTAGGTGGCATCTGTGGATGGCACAGCGGACTGTGTTTACAGACAGTGGTTTCTTGAAGTATTCCTGGGCCCATTTAGTAATGTCAATGATAGAATCATCCTGGTGTGTGATGCAGTGGCACCTGAGGGCCCGAAGATCATGGGCATCCAGTAAAGGGGCCAAATAGGGAAAAATGCATCAGCCATTTTCATTACAGTAATACATTTTCTTGTTGATGTCAGCAATAAGTTTGTGGAACAGTAAAGAGGGTAGGAGGGTTGTAGGGGTAAAATCTGAGTGAAGAGGGAGAGGTGAAAATACATTTTTCCAGATCTGTCACTGAAATAAATACTATTTTTCCAACTTTCCCTTCCGGCTGCTCAAAACTCATTCCAGACTGTTGTTCTATTGTAAAAAACATATTGGCTTATGTGATCTGAAAGTCATTGCATTTTGAGTTTATTCACAATTTTCACTTTGTCCCAACTATTTTGGAATTGGGGTTGTATATGTGTGTATGTTTGTTTGTATGTGTGTGTGTGTGTGTGTGTGTGTGTTGGTTTGTGCGTGTGTGTGTGTGTGTGTGTTCACCTATGTGTGTGTGGTGTGTGTGTGTGTGTGTCTGTGTGTGTGTGTTCACATGTGTGTGTGTGTGTGTGAGACTCACTGCAGCAGAGCCTTGGTCTTGCGAGATGGGTCATCGGGGCGAAAGTGCTTGTACTCGTCCACCTCCTTCTCAATAGACAGCAGCTGGCTCTGCAGTTTGGCACGGAGCCCTGGCAAAGTGTCTCGGATGTGATTGGTCAGTTGCTACAAAGAAACATAAAAGGGGCGGGCTAAAATGGATAGGTTTAATTGGTCTTCTCCCACAGACATTATCCTGCAGACTTACCGCTTAGATCACTTTCTGCAGTTAAGGAAAGCCAATGCTTTTTCCCAGGTATGAAATAGCATTACCTGCAGGTAGGGCGTGTCCAAGTGTTTGGCCAAGTATGACACAGAGTTACCTGACCGAGCACCTTCCATGGGTAGGATGTGCCCAGCCCATCAGCCAAGTTTTATCACAAACTCACCTGATTGAGTACTTTCTGTAGATAGGGTGTGCCCATGCGATCAGCCAGATGCCTGTAACTCGGGTGAGAAAAGAAGAACTTCCTCTCAGCTTCCATGGCAGCACCAATGTCCTTCTTCCCGTCTATGTCCTTCTGACTCCGGTTCACCACCCCAATGTACCCTGCAGGGCGTAAAAGCACAGAAAGGGGCACACAAGGGGACCCTGCTGAAAAGACATGGTGGGAAGTGCTAAATAAATCATTACAGAGCATGCTTTCATTAGCTGGCTCATCCACTCTCTCAACAGGGATGTTTTGATCCTCAGTATCTCTGTCATTTCTCAACCAGCCTTACGCCATTTGTTAGGCAGAGTACAATTACCTCTGGCTCCTAAAATACTGATTTTGGAGTACGTGCTGCGGGTTACACTATTACATTGTGGGTACTCGTAGAAAATAAGCATGGAACATGTGTAAAAATAACTCCATAAGCATTCAACAGATGCACCCATAAAAAATACCTTGCTCTGCAGGCTGGTTTATACTCCTCAAGTTAAGACAATTGTAGCGTATAAATGACCTATCTGAAATAATTCTTGGCCCCACAGGCAAAAGATAAATGAGGTGTTCAGCATTTTTCATCGTCAGTGAGGAGGAAAAGCCTGAATGTGTAAAGGGAGAAATAAACTGCTGGAAGGACAACCATATTTTCCTCACCAGAACATTTTTTCTGATGCCATGACTTTTCCAGCTCATTCCACAACGTTGCGCTCATTTCATTTGGGAAAAAAAACAACACCTTTTCTTGATTGTGAAACTGTGTAACGCATGAACGGCCGATCAGACATGCTCATACTTAGGAAAAAAAAATCTTTTGATATAAAATACATGGCCTGAGCAGTCCATGGTCTGTGTGTATGGACAGTAACCCAGCATGGGGCCAAATAGGGAAAACTGCATCTGCCATTTTCATTACAGTAATACATTTTCTTGTTGACGTCAGCAATAAATTTGTGGAACAGTAAAGAGGGTAGGAGGGCTGTAGGGGTAAAATCTGAGTGAAGAGGGAGAGGTGAAAATACATTTTTCCAGATCTGTCACTGAAATAAATACTATTTTTCCCACTCTCCCTTCCGGCTGCTCAAAACTCATTCCAGACTGTTGCGCTTACTGGATGCAATACCAGAGCAACCACTAGAGAGAAACATTGAGAGATAAATTTTGCTGAGTAAACCAAGAGAGACAAACCCAAGATGGGCAAGCAAAATTGCTACTGTGCTTCAGTTATTTAGCTGACAAAATAACTTTTCTGCTTTTCACGAAAAGTGACTGACAATTAATTAGACTAAGACAAAGCCAGTCTCCCCAACGGCTGTGTTAGCTTAAGAGGAAAGCATTAATTTCATCGTGACTGCACTGCACTTCTCCAAAAGATGGATAGAAGTGAAAAAAAAAGCGTCAAACTGAGTAAGGGTACTGCATATGATCATTTATGTAGCTTTTATATACTTTTTTATAGATTTGTCCTAATGAGAGCCATACTGCTCTCAACAGCAACCTAAGATAGTGTGATGCATTTATCTGATGTTGCTGAACTGAATACTAGCATATTGGCGTGGCCATTTCAAACCTTTGAAACTTCTTTGAACTTTTCAAACACTGTTTCAAAGGGTTTCAAAATGTTTTGGAACAATGTTTCTACAAGTAGTGCACAGCATACACACAGAAATTTTTTTGGTGCAATTAAGTTTGTAATATACAAAGCATGTGTAATCGTAGATGAGCCTTAACCCTCTCTAGACCGGGCTTTTTGTGGCTTCTTGGGGCTTCTTGGGGCCGGGGGGGTTTTTTACGCCTCCCCGGTAACACACAAACGATAAGGCGTATGACCACTAAATTTGCAGGGGATGATGTACACGTAAACTAAATTATCATTTCTAATCATTTTATGATATGTCAAAAATTATCATTTATAATCAATTATAGATTTAAAATCATTTTGATATCATTATGACCTATTGTGATGTCATTATGACATCATATATTGAATTTGCTGCCCGATAACACTTAAATGTCGACTTAGCTTTCTGCTGCTAAAGGCAATAGCAACAACGTCAAAATGACGTCTTAAAATGACATGAAAGATATGGCAAAATGGCTTGAACTTCTCATAACATGATAGTCAACTGTAACTCCTAAGCAACATGGTGTATGACCACCAAATTTTGCAGGGGATGATGTACACGTAAAAATAAATCACTACATTCATTTTGGTGTTATTATGACCTATTCTGATGTCATTATGACATCATATTTTGATTTTTATTACCCAGAATGCTTTGCTTATTTTATCCCATAGTGCACCAGCTTCGAGAGGCCATAAAATACACGAAATTCGATTGATGTTTCATGAAAATTGTTTTTCGTTTACTCAGAATGTTTTTCTTAGGAGGTTCAGGTCAGAAAGAAATGAAAGTAAACTTATAAAGGATTACAGTTTGCGTAAGCAAAACTTGCTTTGTTCTTATCGTCAGAAGAAGCTTTCATCATAGGAAACCTAGAGCACTCGGCAACCGAGCACATGTATCCCCCGAAGGCCCCCCAGTTGGGCCCAGATGGTCCCAAAATACCCAAAATCAATAGGTGTCGTGAACGTACCATAATACATGTCCCTGCAAAATTTGAAAAGAATCGGTACACTTGTGTGGGCTGTAGAGCGTTCACAAGAAAATCTCTGCGGACGCGGACGAGGCCAAATCCATAGTATCCTTCAACCTTCGTTCGGGGGATACAATAAAAGGAATCGATAAAATATGAGGGAAAATGTACCCGAGTGAAAGATATAGTCCGCCATCTTGGATTTTGGCCCTTTAAATTCAATGACGTCATCAAATTAGCATACATCAATTCTACTTAACAAAGCTGACATGAAATTACGTAAGATATTGTAAATATAATGGAATAAGTTTATGTTAAGAAGAATATCTGTAAACTAAATTGATGAAACCAAAATTGGCGATTTTTTGTCAGACATACCTGTTAGAAAACCGTTGCCATGGAAACGGCAAAGATGGTGGACTTGACTTATTGGTATAAAATCGTTCCCAGACAAGTTTTACGAAAAGTCACAAAGTTTGGTGGTCCTAGCTCAAGCTGTTCAGAAATTATACAACGTGAACATTGGTGCGGGCATAAAAAGGCCCCCCGGTCTAGATAGGGTTCATTTCTGATTATTTTAGTACCATATTTCATTAATAAAACATTTACAAATATACTCAACGTAGGCTAATTTGTTAATGTAGGCTATTCAGTTTAATTGAATTGTGCTGACATTCACATCGTGCACCTTTGAATCCCATATAACTCATTGTTATTTAGGTTTTATTTGCCTGTCAGGTCAGGAATTTTTTTATTGTTTTACACATTGTTAGTTTCACAAATATTTTATTGGAGGGATCAGACAATGAATCGCGTTTTTAAACCGCTGCTCTGTTTAGAGGGAGAACAATAAGTAATGAACATCTTTACTTTGATAAAGTCACCACACCAAAATTTACCATGATGAAGTTGTTTTCATAATACTGGACATAGAGCTCCAAGTGATGTTCAATTATCTAATGTGAAAGCAATTGGAGGAAAACTCTTTAACCAGTGCAACAATGGATATAATTTATTTCAAAAAGCTAACATTTAATATACTGAACATAGCCTGGCCGGCACCAATGTATTATAGGCTATCAATTCATATCAACCTGCTTATTCTAATCAAAATATCCATTTAACTTACTAGTTTAGCAGTACATCTCTCAAATTTCATCACCAATAACAATCTCTACAAACATTTAAACATTCCTGCGGTGCAGATGACGCAACTCGGCCATGTGACTTAAGTTTCGAAATGGTTTCACAAACTTGGGTCAATACTGGAAGTGCTGAACGAGTTTAAAAGGGATCGAACTTGAGTGCTGAAATTTCCATCACTTCTAGCATACATCAGATGGAGTTCCCCAAGCTTCCATTCACGGTCCAGTTGTTTTTTGCATTTGTGTAAATGGTTATGATCAGGATTTCATGGTGCACCAACCTCGACGCAGAGGCAGCAGCTTGTTCTCCAGGATATCTCGAGCGTCTGTCCCCTCATCCATCAGATCCAGCTTAGTGATCACACCGATAGTGCGCTGACCTGTTCTCATACCGCCAAGTGCATACACAAGCAAACACACAGAAACACACACACACACACACAAGCACGCAAACAAGCACATACATATAACTGTACATACACAGAGAAATGCTCATGTGCACATACAGACAGTAGGGGCACAGTCAGGTAAGCAGTCAACAAAATATAGATTAACAATGAAGCTGGAGTATAGAAATAATCCTAGGATAGCATGGCACTCATAAGCTGTTTTTCTGTGAGGTGAGACAGTGCTATTGCACCCTTGAGCAGGGTGCTTACCAAGAAAAACTGCTTTTTTCATTCCATTTACAGAATTTACATTTGCACCTCTCATGTTTATATTGTATTTTAGGAAGTCAATTTTTTTCCAGAATTGCTCCCACTCCAATCCTGGACCTCTCTATGCCCTCATATCACACAGACTCACCTTGCCTATCCACTTCTTTGGCAATTTTGAGGGCATCGGAGTTGGCGAGGTCAGAGTTGGCAGGAGACACTGCCAGCATTAGGCAGTTCTCCTTGGTCACAAACTGCATGAGCATGTCCCTGATCTGGTGCTCGATGTCAGCGGGCTGATCCCCCACTGGTACTTTGGTCATCCCAGGCAAGTCCACCAGAGTCAGGTTCAAGACTGGGCAGATGGAGAGGCATGGGACATGATTAGAGTGGAGATAGTAGGGGTGTGGGAGTATTGAGAAGGAGAGAAATCTGATCTCCAAAAAAGTTGTGTAGGGCAATAGTTTTGGGCTGGGCCGAGCAGTGAACACAAACACAGTTTAGAATATGGACGAGTTCACTCCAATCCATGTTTTTTCCAACTCCTCAGCTACACCTGATGTGCAAACTGCACAATATACTTGCGCATAGTATCTATCCAGCAGTTCAAAAAAAAAATCTCTTGCGACAGAAATAATCGTTGTCCTCTGCAGCAACCACTTCAGCTACAGTGAGCAACTGGTATCCCAATTAGTTGTTAAGAAAAAGGCATTTGCTACAGGTATGGCAGTTTTCCAATGCATTTCAATGTCGAGAGGGATGGCAGTCCCAATTTCAAACCCTGCCCTAACCTAAACCTGACCATAACCCTGACCCCTAACCCTAACCCTAACCATAATCCCTAATCCTTATCCTAATCCCTTCAAATCGACTACTGTACCCATAAACCTGCCGTATCTCTAGACACTGCGTAAGAAAAATCAGTTTTCTGAAGCAAAAATTCAGCATGGTATTGATACTATGTAATTCTACAAGTAATTATAGTCATTCATAGTGGTTTTGAAAACCGCCAGCGAACTCAAAGAAGAAGAAGAAGTATATAAAGGAGAGACTACCTGTTTGTTTTTTGAATACTGCTTTTTTCATTCACCTGAAAATTGATTAAAGAGCACAAGGAGAGAACAAGCAGTGGTTGCTTTGCTCCTTTCTATGCATACTATGAAAAATACTTTGTACTTATACTCACACTTTTGATACTTAAGTATATTCTTCCACAAAATACTTTGGGTACCTCAGTACATTTAATGTGAGCTACTTTAAGACTTACTCCAGTAATTTTCTTATGGGTGACTTCAACTTTTACCAAAGTAACTTTCAGTAATGGCACTTCTACTTTTACTTAGTTACTTTTTCCAGTAATTTATACACCTCTGATTATCATATAAGCTAAGTGACAAAGTGCAATATTCAGTCAGGCTGTAACTGTCACTTATGAAAATCGTTCATGCTTTCTTTCCTGAATTCTTATATTTTACTTCATGTCTTTAAGCATTGATTATATCATTTTTTTTTTTTTAACTTTTTACCATATTTGAGGTAAAATTGTCCAAAATTGCTCACATCGCAACACAATTTTTTATTCGCAGTGACTGATATCCTGTCATGGTTTTTGGAGCCTGGCGAGCTTTCTTTGTTATTCTTGTCCGGGATGATATCGTTTTGCCCATATCGGATTCTTTGGCCAGCTGGCATTAATTGTGGGTGGCGCTCAGACTCCATTTAAGCCCAAGTTCCATCTCGCCGCCTTTGCTAGCATGTCAGTGTTACCATTGCACTGTAGCCCACAGGATCTCTAGCTTGAAAAGTGTTGAGGACTTAGTTGCAAAAAAGGAAAGTGTTAGTTAATAAAGGGAATTTTTCTCTTCCCTTTCCTCTTTCTGTGCACCGTCTGGTGCTTTGTCTTTTTATCTCTGGTTTTTCCTCCGTTTCCTACTGTCTTGCTAGCACTGCTTCCTTATTTCACTCAGACTAGATTTATGTCCTTTGGAAGCGCGAGTCTCTCTCTCCTATTTTGTCAGTGTTTGTCTCTCTTACATTCCTGTACTTCCTTTCGTTCCGGCCACTGCATTTGGCATCTCGAAACACCAGCCATCACAAATAAATAGCAAACAATTCGCTATTTGGGGGCACTATAAAATTCTAAAAGTTTCTTATTTCTCAACCAATTATCATGATCTTGGTGTAGGGGAACAGCAGGAGTCCATTTCTGTTCCCCAAGGTACATTCAGCACTTATGTACCCTTCAGGGCTAATTATAGGATGTAAAGGTATCTGCTTGAACCTTTTTAGGGTCTAAATGGTACTTTTATGTTCCAAAACAAATAAAAACCTGCTTCTAAGGTAAAACACTAGTACCTTTGAGGGTACTGCCCCAGTGACAAGCCTTGGTTGTTTCTATTTGTGCAACATTGTATCATTCCAAGCATCAAGAGCTCCACTGCTCTCACATTTACAGATTTTTTACCCTGTGTCTGGCAGGAACCACCTGACTGTTATTCTAAAAAGTTTAACAAATTCTTGCACTTCACCCAAACTCTCATTAGGGAGGTGGGAGGTTTGCACTGCAGGATCTGGCTGAATGTCATCATAAAACATACTAAACATCCAAGGTTTTCTTGCACTATACCCAACCTTTCACTGGGCCGATGAGAAGGGGAAACAAATAAATTGCACAACCCAACACCAAGGGCAGCCACACGCCAAGCACCAGGGGCAGCCCAACACTGGGCCTAACACTGGGGGCAAAACCCATACCCAGCATCTTAAGAAACATGTATGTCCAAGAGTGTTAATTATTTTAGCAATGAAAGACATGCTTCAGTTTATTCCTAAATGAAGACAATTTGTGATTTAAGGTAGATAAATCAAAGATTTTTAATGAAAACAAAATGCCATTTTCATCAGAACATGATAAAACAGAAGGAAATATTGATCACAACCCTATATTCCCTTATGAAATATTATCACAAAATACTGCAGTAAAAATATAATAGTTTTCTATATATAGTAATGATATACTATTGTAACTCTGTAATTCACTATTGTGATGCTAAAGTAAATCACAAAAGTCAAATTCAACTAAAGTGAACTATAGCAATGATACTCGATTACTACAGTATATTTGCAATGAACTATAGTTTACTGTAGTAAAGTGTAGCTTACTATAGTAAATTTTTAGAAGGCTTATATCTATAATGGTTTAAAACAACATTAAAAACAACAGCTAAAAACAACAGTATTTCACAGAACCTTTTATCTCCATATTGATTTAATAGCCTAGTAATACTGAAGGCCAGTTGTACCTGGCAAACAGTATCAGTGGGTGTAAAATATGAACACCACACAAGGGAGGTAAGGCATTGAAAAGACATTTTGACAGAGCCAGCCTACCTCCACATGAGTCCACACAAGGAATACCAATGCCAAGGCAGTCTCAGGATGTAAGACATTCTTGACTGACATCACACGTATGAGTTGACTGGTTTATTTTAGTCCTATCTGAGGTTATAATGCACAAATCCACATGTTGGCAGCTTAAACTACCCAGCAGGGCATGTAAAATGGTTCCTGCAAATGAATGATTATTGCGTGCTTGATTGAGCCAGTGCAGGTGTGTGTATACCGTGCGGAGAGTAGACCCGCAGGTTGATTGGCACCGGAGAGATGCCCTTGTTCTGGCCAGTGAGTCGGTCCGTCTCAGCTTCAATCTCCTGTCGTACCTCATCGAAATCCGTGAACTTCTTCCCCTTACAGTGCAGGAACTCTGCATATTCTGGAGAGAGGAGCAGAAGAGAGGGAGATAAAAAATAAAAGAGTGAGGGAAGAGAGATAAGGGACAAGGAGAGGGAAGAGAACAAGTGAAGAAAGAGGAAAGGAGGTGAGAATAAATGAAAGTTGAAGGACAGGAGTTGAGCGACAAGAGACAAAAGGGGGACGAATGCAGAGCAGAGTGGAGAGAGGAGGAAGGAGACATCATGAAATAAGAAAGAAAAAGAGGGCCAGATGGGAGAAGATAAAATAAGCGGGACAAGAGGAGAGAGGGAAGGAAAGAATAGGAGAGGATAAGGTCGTACAGAAAAAAGGGATGAAAATGTAAATCACAGGTTGATCACAGAGCTGGGCCTGGTTTCATAAAGCAGGATTACTGAGTTGGCCGGATCACTACCCTGCATAAAATAAAATTGTCCCAAATCTGAAACAACAAGAGCTGTTCTGGGTTTGGCTCAGCACAGTTATTAACCTGACACAGCAACAGTACTTTATAAAGTACACCTCTGAATAAATGAAACCTGCAAGTATAATATAACCCAACAACTTAACAACGCTGGTCTACATTAGATATCAAAGTTGAAAAGCTTTTAGGGGAAGACATTTGAAGAAAGTATAAAAAAGCTTATGAGATGAAAAAGAAAACAAGATTTTACTCAGGCATCCCCTGTTTTGTAGCTACAGTGAAATACTATGGAAATAAGTTTCAGTGCTTTAAATCAGGCACAGAACAGTAGTGTATCGGAGAGGTAAAGGAACCAGGCTTGTACCGCTTAGGAGCCCAGATGAACACTCGTGTTGCAATAAGTCATACTTACATTTCTATGTTTGGCAATTAAAGCAAGTACAAATGTGGGTCTGTGTGTCTGCACACACTGTACATATGCAGTATTTACATTATAGGCATATATTCTCCAGAGCAAATTAAACTGCACACATTTTTAGATACAGCTCATTTATACAGTTAGATAGAAAGTTAACCTCTTAAACCCGAACGCCCCCGGTACCAGGGGGTAAGCCGGATATGGCGTGCCGTGAGCCTCTGACCCTTAAACGCATTATTGCTTTCAAGCTGTTCCTGTTTAAGATCGTTTGATTAATAATCACATAATTTATTTACTGAATAATCAACAGCTATACCAATACCTATACTAAAGAAATCATTGATGATTTCTTCATAATACAGCTTCTGAGAAAGTCGTAGGAAGGCTACAAAATCAGATTGTGTGAACAGCAAATACCTAATTAATTAACTAGAAAGAGCATCAAAGCCTTATCAAAATACCATCTGCAGTAGCATTTAGCACATAACATTTTACTTCAAGATGGAATTTTGAAAAAATTTCACTTCATTGCCATCCATGCAATCTCATATTGTAGCTGTCCTCTTTCACGCAAAGCTATCTTTTAATCATTAATGACAACGCAGCCCATATGCTCAGTAAATTAATTCAATTAATTGCGCGATTGTCCACTTCTTAATTGGAAACAGGTTGAGTTAGCCCGTAGTATGGTAATGTCACTGGTTGTAGACAGAATTTTGTTTTTGCATAAGCAAACTTAACAAACAGACTTGAGTTGGCAAAACCACATTTTTAAAAACATTTTCTTACGCATATCAAGTTGATCTGACTGTGATGTAGAAAAAAATATATGCTGTTTTGCGAGCTACAGGAATTCTAAAACTTGAAAAGACATTGATGTTTTATGCCCCGCAAATGTGGATAGGAAAATGCTTAATAACTATTTCAGTGAGCAGTAATGCAAACTAAGGGGAAATGGAAAGTAATTTTATCAACTGACCAAATTAACACTTTGTAGCAAATTAAGAAATGTGAATGGGAAGTAATGCACTTTAAGGTGAGGTGAGAGCAGGGCTGTAATTCCTCCGATGGCAAGTCCAGGGTGGAAGAGGTAACATCAACTATATAATGCATAATCAAACATGTCATTAATATGCAATAAACACAAAATATACAAATCCAGTATGTTATGTGTCCACTATTATTTAACTATATCAAATATAATGTACATCGTGTAATTCTGCATCTTTTTAATTTTCTCGCGCTTATTCTTTATTATAGATGTTTTAACTGGGGGGCCACAAATATCACTGCCAAAGGACACTGAGTGGTACAATCCCAAGTCTGTAATTACTCCAAACCCATGCTCAAACAAGCAACCTAACTCGATGGTAACTGTAAGAGTTGAGAATACTCAGAGAAGTGTAACTGGAGTATTTAATGGTAGCAGGACCCACTGTCCTGCAGGGGTCCCAGTCAGCAGAGTCTTACCTGTGGGACAGTTGATCAGCTGAAGGACGAGGGGGCGGCGGGTGACGATGCCAGAGCCACGAGGCAGGAAGTCCCTGCAAAAACATGGTAACTATGGTCATAAAGGTGCCCTTCTCCAGTTGAAAAAAGCTCCCAACAATATGTCATGCATTTACAGCTTTTGAGACAAAGCTTTCTGTAACAGAAGTAAGAACAATTCACTCAATGTCCCTTTTGGGTGTAAAGGGTTAACTATGATAGTGCTGCAGGAAAAATTGCAGAGCCACCACAATCAATAACGTCCTTCTCTGTGCACCAGGATCGCTAAAAGCAGATGTGGCACGATTCCCACAAAAGCTGTCCATTGAAGCTGTTAAATTTCAATTTTTATAAGCTAAAATTTAGGCCCAGCAGTGGCACTACAGCAAAGGTCATGGGGTGACCTGTATCAATAAAAGCCCCTCTTTATGCATCAAAAGTGATAACAAGAAGCGTAATGTGATTCCCATCAAAGCAAACAAACTACAGGAAACACTGCCAGGTCACCCAAAACAACAGAATTTGTTCTCCAAGAATGAACACAAGAAGTTGTTCAAAGGATCTGCGGCAGCAGCAGCTGTGCCTATGAATAAAACATATCTTTCGGGGATATAAGGACAAATCAAAACGTATGTAATGCAAAGCCAAATGGTGAGAAAATTAATAATGTCTTTGTCTCGTACATTATGTATACAAGTGCATTGTACCTGAGGCTGACCTGAATTCAGGCTAAAGAAAGTGCACACAGCAAACCCACATACACTCCAAAGCCAAATGCATGTGGACCCTCGCTAATCCAACATCTCATCCCGAAATATTCAACATTGATATTGAGCAGCATAACTTTCCTTCCGTGAAATTTTGAGGCTTTGTCAATATATTATTAGAAAACCCCAGATCAAGGAGTCTTGTACAACCCCAATTCCGAAATAGTTGGGATGAAGTGTAAATTGTGAATAAAATCAAAATGCAATGACTTTCAGATCACGAGCGAATGTTATTTACAATAGAACATAGAGAACATTTCAAATGTTGAAACTGAGACATTTTACATTTTTATCCACAAAATGAGCTTATTTCAAATTTTCTGGTTGCAACGGGTTTCAAAAAAGCAGGGATACAGGCAAAAAAGCAATAAATACATAAGAGAATCAGCTAAAAGAACATTTAGCGAGTAATTAAGTTAACTGGCATCAGGAGTGTAACATGATTGGCTATAAAAGGGATGTCTTAGAGAGGCTGAGTATCTCAGAAGTAAAGATGGCCAGAGGCTCTCTAACCTGTAAAGGTTTGAATTAAAAAAATTGTGGAATACTTTAAAAACAATGTTCCTCAACGTCAAATTTCAAAGGCTTTGAAGGACTCATCATCAACAGTGCATAACATCGTTAAAAGATTCAGAGAAACTGGAAAAATCTCTGTATCTAAGGGACAGGGCCGAAGACCTTTACAGGATGCTCGTGATTGACATTACTAAATGGGCACGGGAATACTTCAGGAAACCACTGTCTGTAAACACAGTCTGGTGTGCCATCCACAGATGCCGCCGAAAACTCAATCATGCAAAAAGGAAGCCATTGTTGAGCATGATCCAGAAGCAACGTCGTTTTCTGTGGGCCAAGGTTAATTTAAAATGGACTGTAGCAAAGTCGCAAAGTGTCCTGTGGTCAGACGAGTCCAAATTTGACATTCTCGTTGGAAATCAAGGGCATTGTGTCTTCCGGGCTAAAGATGAGAACCACCCCTCCTGTTATCACTGTTCAGTTCAAAAGCCAGCATCTCTGATGGTATGGGGATGCGTTAGTCCCTATGGTGTGGGACACTTGCATGTTTTAAAAAGGACCATGAATGCTGAAAGGTATATAAAGGTTCTAGAGAAACATATGCCCCCCTTCAGACAACATCTTTTCCAGGGAAGGCCTTGTATATTTCAGCAGGACAGTGCAAAGCCACTTACTGCAGCTATTACAACAGCATGGCTTCATAGTAGACACAATTGTTTTAATAAACCCTGTCCAGTTCAGTAGCTACGGCAGAAACAATAACAATGCAGTATAAAGCACATAGGATTATATAATCAAAACTGCCACTGCAGCATCTCCACACCAGGATCCATCCATGATCTCTGCAAGTAACAACAGGATTGGCAATCAGCGCTTTAAGAAACAATCTCACATGAAAATCATATAACTTGTGAGTGATAAAAGGTCCAGCCAAGTGTCTTTTCCCCCCAGCCATTGACTTAGGCAGGTTATCTCAATATGAACAAAGGTGTACCTCCTAGCTGAGGAGCTGCCACAATAGACAAATCCAGATGGTTAAAGCAAAATACTGGGGAGGACTTATGAACTTTCTGAACCTGGATTTTCCATCTCTGGCAACTTGTAGGTTGACTGCCAGCAGATGAATGCCATAAGCACAGAGACGCAGTACATGCTGCTGATTGAATCCCAACCTGAAATAATTACGCACCTCTCATTAGGAGGGCTCCCGGCAGCTGCTAGGTGTTCAGCCACGTCACCATGGAAAGAGGAGTTCTCCAGGCAACAGTGGTAGCCGTGAAGCTTATATCAGTCTGTGCCAGCTTGCCCACTCACGCTGACAGCAACAGAAAAACCCCACCGAGAGCAAATAAAAGCTACGCATGTCTGGCAGTCCTCCATTTGAATGACATACATGCTTGTGTGCAGCCTGCCATTGTCACTTGAGTTTGTATGTGACACGGCTCTGTATGGCTTTTTGCAAATTGTAATCCTGTCTCCAATAATAATCAAATTATTCCAGTCGCTATTTAAGTCGCTATTTAATTTGCATTTCTAATTGCTTGTGGAGCTCAGACATTCTTTTGCTGAACAAAGACTTTGGCATTTGCAATTAGGATATACACGAAGAAAGCACGTGGACACCTGCCAATCTAACATCTCCTTGCAAATTCATAGGCCAATTTGAGTTCACATTTATCGCTAAAACAGCATCTACCCTGTAGGGAAAGCTTTCCATTAGATATTAAAACATTATTGCAGAGATTTGCGGCCCTTATATCCAGAAAAGCATTAGTGAAGTCAGGCAGGCATCTCGGGTGATTTCAAAGCTTGGCTTTCCAGTTAGTCCCAGAAGTGTGTGAGGGGGTTGAGGTCATGGCTCTGTGCAGACCAGTCAAGTTTCTCTGTAACAGTCTCAACAAACAGTGCAAGCCCATTGGCTTTTGCACAGGGCACTGCCATACTAAGACTGAAGAGGGCCCTCCCCAGAATGTAGGAAGCACAGAATCATCGGAAATGTTAAAGGTCCCTACCAGGTGCACATCTAATTAGCCATTATGAGCCAGTTTAAAGGCTCCCCTACCTGACATCACAAAGGGGAGTGACTACCCAGAATAATGAAATCTGATTGACTGCTTGGCTGAAGGTGATCAGTTCTTCTTGACTCTGTTTTGTTACTTCCCCATGTGATGTCAAAAGGGAAAAGATTTTGAAATGGCGTGTAATAACTAATTAGCCGCACCTGATGACATAATACAGGACCTTTAAAGTATGCAATAGGATGAAGATTTCCTTTTGCTGGATCATGTGGCCCAGTCTTAACCATGAAAAACAGCTTGAGTGCACATAGGCACATACTTTTAGCCATCTAATGTATATAGTAAGCCTTATGATATGGGGGGGGGGGGAATCACATGACATTCTACCTGGTATGACCTGTGTAAAATCTCCCACTTAAACGGACTATGAAAGCACTTTTACACAGTTGGGTAATGCTGGGGTTTGACAACGGCTGAAATGACAGCAGGCAAAGACCTTCTCAGCTCTTCAACTGAAGTGAAGACTGCAGTTATGGGGTTTTACCCCTCACTTTGATGCCACTTGCAATTTTATATACGGAATATACGTCACTCTTTCATATCATAGCAAGTAAATTAATGTTTTTCATAAATGAGGACTTTATTTTCTGACATATGTGGTAAGATATGAGATATTCTCAGTCACTAGAACTGGCGACACACAATATGTAGCATTTTGCAATGTAATTTACAGTATCACAGACACGGTTTCACGCAATGTCAGCACATAATTATGAAAATGAGTCTTCATAACAATTCTACATGAAACTACAGCATATTCAAACACATTTCTGTAGTCGTTTAATGTGGTTCACAAATGTATGCCATTTATATGATACTGAAAGTTACTATTTCGTATCCATTTGCAGTATGTGCACCAACCATGATATTGTCAGTCAGATTCAGAGTATAATTGAATCGCCAGAGGTCAAAATCTGACCCACACAAATCACTTAATGTCCCACCTCTTTCAAAGCAAGCCATGGGATTTATGATGACCACAAGTCAAGACCTTGAATAAATAATTTATCCTGAGGATGACAATAGCAAAAAAGATCCAGTCATCACAAGGGTTCAGAGGTAATGCTGACTTATCTATTTGGAAAGTATTCCCCCTACTGGCTAACTAATTTCCCTTAGCTTTGTAAGTGGGTCTCTTGTACCTAAATACAGAAGAAGATCAACCCAGCATGAATTCCATAGCAGCACACAACAGGGACACTCAACAGCGTGGCTTCTTTGAGGTAAAATGAAAATTGAAAGCTCTTTGTGCCCACATTTCAGGTCTAAAAGATGCCCTCCATGCCATGGCAGCATTTCTGCAGCTAACCTGAGGCGGTTTTTAATGGGCTGACATTTGAGGATCAATAATGAGGCCTCAGCTTGCAAGTCACAGTCTCATTCTGAGAAAATCCGCGCAAATTAATCACACAGTCTGGCGACCCCCACTGAGGTATGGAAATTAATTAGGGAGAATCTGAAATGAAGCCACCGTGTATGTAGTGCCACAAAGTAACGATGGCAACCCTGAATGCCACGGAGATGCGAGACATATCTTTTTTAGAAAAACCTGCTGAGTGAAACATATTCACACTATTGTAAGAGGTATGTTTGTGCTAGTCCTGCTGTGTATTTATTGTTGAATAAGTTATTTTGCTGACGTGAAGCAGAGATAAACTTCTATGATAGCCAAAGCTTTCCCAAAAAAATGTGTGCACAGCTCCCAAAATCTCAAAAAATCGTCTTTCTCTAATTACACAATAGAGTTTTTGTTTCTTTTTATATCATTGCATATACCATTGTACATACAGTAATATACACTACAAGACTGAAATCACCAGACTAACATAGTAAATTCCCCCTTTACTTGAATTCGTCACTTGAATTCCCAAACTCAGGGTATCCAAACAGAACTTGTCTTCTTCCCATAGTGCATCCTGATGCCATCTTGTCTTCGGTAAATAGTGCACTTGAACCCAGCCAAAGCACATGATGTAAAAAAATTTAAAAAAAAATAGGGACTCAGTGGACCAGGCATTCTCCTTCGACTGCTCCAAGATCCCGCTCTGAAGCTCAGGTGCCCATTGGAGGTGCTTTTAGAGGTCAACCAGGATTAGAGCTAAAACGTGCAATACACAGCAGGGTACACTGCAAAAAGTGATTTTCAAGAAAGGGAAATTTACTTATTTTAAGACTTAAAACATTTATTTCTGTCACAATTTTCTTAGAATAAAAATAAATTTTTCCTTGATTTTTCAATTTTCACTTGACAAGTGAAATTTACTTACCCCATTGGCAAGGTAATCAAACTTACCTAAAATCAAGGACAAATTTCTTGTTTTACTAAGAAAATTGTGATGGAAATAAGTGTTTTAAGTCTTAAAATAAGTAAATTTCCCTTTCTTGAAAATCACTTTTTGCAGTGTATGATGCATTATGCTTTGTTACATATTCCTTACGTAAATATTATTGAAATTCTCTGCAAATATATTTAATAGATTGCCATGGGAAACACTGTTGCCGCGCAGCTAGAAGGTCATGGGTTGGAATCTGGCAGGGGGCCTTTCTGTGCGGAGTTCTCCCGATGATTGCTTTGAGCCTTTTGTGTATTACTTTTGTGTTTGGTTTTAGGAAAACTTTAGGAAAGAAATTAAACAGCTGTGCTCAAAAACCTATTTATCAGCTTATTGATTCACTGCAATCTTAGCTTTGATCAGTTAAACATATAATCATTTTGGCTTAGCTTGCTTACCAAGAATATTGAAAACCAAATACAGTATATTTGGAAGCCTTCAGCAAAGAGCTCATAGATATAATAAATAATGTTAAAAATAAGTTTATAAATAAATCAAGGAATGGATATAAACAAACAAATTTCCCCGGGTTAAGGGAACCACTATGGACATTGATGAAAAAGACAGAGCTTGCTTTAAAAAAATGCCTTGAAATCTGGTCTTAGTTCTGATATGCGTATTTTTAAAGGCCTATATAATAAAGTTGTCAACAAACTGAGAAAGGCAAAAGCTTGCTTCTTTGTCAGTCTTGTGGGGCAAGCTAAAGAGAACAGCCAGCTTGTGTGGAGGTACATCAATAACCTTTCAAGGGAAAACTGTAAATTCTCAAAATACAACTTAAGAATTTATAGTGAATGGACAGAGGGTGGAAGTTGTTCAACAATCTAATTTTCTAGGTGTCAACATTGATAGCAACTTTAAAAAAACACGGGGGGGGGGGGGGGGGGGGGGATTATCGGGACAGTCAAATATAATTTAGCCCAATTTAAGTTTATTAGCAACCAATTAAGCAAAGATGCAGCAAAAATGAATATGCACTCTGATACTATCTCATTTTTCCTATTGTGCCACAACATGGTCTCAGGCAAGTTATACAACTGTAGAACCGCTTCATAAATTCAATAAACAGACATTAAAGGCACTGGACAAAAAAAACTAATTCCTGTCATTACTGTCAGATCATCAAGAAGTATAACCGGTTGACTTATGAGAAATTTTTGTTTATGGCTAATGTCTGCTTACCTTACAGGGTCTTCCATGGTCTTGCTCCACCAACACTTAAAGAATTTGCATCTTTTTCTAAAACCGGTACGATAGTAACGAGATCCTCCAATAGAGGAGACTATGTAAAATTTCGGCACACAATATTTTATTGGATAGCTTTCTCAATTAGAGCATCAGAGCAGTGGAAAACCTTGCCAGTCAGTTTCAGAGAGTGCAGTACACTATGTGATTTTAAACTCTGTATCAAAAAGTGGCTAAAAGAAAAACTGTCCTGCAGCCATTAATCATCATGTATAATATACTCACAAAATGAAAGGTGTGGGCTTGTGCGTGTGCCTGCACGCATGCGCGTTCTGCTTTTATATTTGATGTAAGAATAGTCTTATTCAATCCTATCAATTTTATCCAATCCTATCTTAAATCTTACCTGATTGCCATTTTCCTATATGTCATATATGTTGCATTTAACAAGATAACTGTGCTGTGTATGCATGTGATTTTTGTAACTGTTTTGATGTTTTACAGATGCATGCCTAGATCCCACATTGTTCATTGTCGCTTGCTACCCAGGGACTACAGATGAAAATTAGCTGAGAGCTACATCTGGCACAATATATTTACTGAGCATTGTCCCTGTCAAATAAATGAAATAAATCAACAAATGCCTAAATAAATATGAACACTGAGCTTTTAAACATCATGAAGTGCTTAGCCCTTTGTGTGAACATGGTTTAAGTTCAGATTTTGTGTCTGATTAGTTATTCAGATAACTGCCATCCACACAATCCCATATGGTAGCCATGTTACCTCTCTATTGTTATCACATCTTAATCATTACTGACCATGCAGATTAATTTATTATTCAGTTTATTGTGTGATTCCTAATTGGGAACAGGTCTTGAGTAATACTGCACTAAAAGATGAAGCCACTGCCCACCTGGAAGGCATGTCTCAGATGATGGTTGACGATTTTCAACAAGTTGGCGCGGCAGTTCGAATTTTAAATTAAAATAAACAACCCCGGCACAGACAGTCCTCAAATATGTCCTCACAAGCCAGCCATATACTAGGCTTTCTTTTTAGTTAAAGTGCTTGGAACCTGCAAATTCTATTTTTAACTAAACATCAGCTGAACAGAAAACATTGAATTTAAAGGGGATTGAAGCATGCTCAATTTTTTTTAACTCAGCTTCAAGTTACAACATAATTGACAGAGTTACAACATAACATTTTTTAAAACTTACCTAAAATTCAAAATTATTAAATACAGATTCACACATATTCAGTTCAGCCGTTCGGGGCACAAGTTATACACCATAAATGCATCGCTTTTTCACAAAATCTGGCTCACGCCCCATTTTCTCAGCTTAACAACCTGAGGGGCTCACTGCCTGGGACAGATGGCAAGGACTGTGGGTACCCAACAACACTGCTTCCCCCTCACATATACACATGCACACACACACACACTCACACACGCGCGCGCACACAGACACACACACACACACTAAACTTGGCCATATGGAGAAGCCATACGGACACAAGCAAGGCAGAGATGACTATCCAACCCCCACCTCCTCCTCACTCCTACAAACTCCATTGGCTGCAGGCACGCTTGAGCAAAGCCCAGAGGTCCTGAAAATGGGAATTTGAAACAACATTGAAAAGACTTTCAACCAGAGGAAAAATACTTATTTCCCCCAACCCTGACCCTGAAAACCTGGTTTTTGGTTTTAAACAGCAGTCCAGAAATCGATCTTAACCCAGAAAACCAAGTGAGGCGGAAGTAATAAAATAGTTTGATCGATCAAAATCTTGTGATCATGATCCAGCAAACCTCACAAAACTTTTGCTCAAATCACAATCCTTCAGAGCCAAAGCTGCAAGTTTTCCATCCTCCCATCATCTGGAAGCCAGGGGTGACAGCCTCACTCACCTGTAGCACAAGTTGTTTGGCTGTATACCCGGGAGAAAGAGAAAAACCAGGGCAGACTGGTATTTGAGGAAATGATATGAGTGTCTACTTTCTATAGTCCTCTGGGATCAAAACTGCTGGTGTTAGGCAGCGAACCCTGAACACCCAGTCTGACAATGTTATGATCCTGATCTGCCTGACCATGTTTTTGTTATGATTCTGCCTTGTTTGCCATGTCAGTTTATGATTCTGCTTTGCCTGACCATGATTTGTATTGTGTTTTGGGATTCCATGCCATGTTTTATTTTTGCCGTGTCTCTGTCTGTTTGCCATATTCCACTCCTGCAGTTATATTCTGGTCCATGTTTTGTGCCTTACCATGCACTGCACTTTGTCTCTCCCTGTCTGGTCTTTTGTCATGTGATCGCTTACTGCCCCAGTATTGTGTGCCACACTTTTGGGTGATTTCATGGTTTCTGGGATTTCAACCATTCCTTCCAATCTTGTTTACTTCCTTCACCTTGCTTTTCTATATTGCTAACAATACGAACATTTTGTTGTTTTAGTTAAACTTACTAACCAAGACTAACATTGCTTATAGGACTAACTTACTAACAAGCACTAGAGATTGTATAGCTGCACATTACTAATTGACTAACAACCTCTCAGCACTCGCTCTGCTCTTGACTCCGTCCCTTGCCTTCACTCAATTTACTTTGCTGCGCTTCAGCAGATTCTCTGCACCTTGCTAATCACTGTTCTGCCTCTTACTCTGTGCACGGTAGAACTCCCTAACTGGAGCCGTATGTTTGTTAGCAGGCTGTCTTCGTGATCCCTGTCCGCGTTTTGGCTTTTGCCAATTTCTTGTGATTAGGAACTTCCTCATGTTCATTCCTTTGTAATTAATCTGATCCAGTTCACCTGTTTCCCTTTGTAGCATGTGAATTCCTGTTTGTGTATTTAAGCAGTCTTTTCACAGCAAGCTCCTTGTCAGAATGTTTCCCTTGGTTTGCCTGTGCTATGCTTGTTTTTGCCTTGTATTCTTTATGATTCACTTCTGACTGGACCATCCCTGTTTTGCGTTTTTGGCTCTGTTTTGGATTACTGTCTGCATCTGTTGCAAACCCTTTTTTGCCCAACTACGAGGACTGTGATTGCTGCCCAGGTAATGACTCGAATTTCACCCTCTGGATTTTGATTCTTGGATTGTGGACTCTGTACTATTGCCTCCTGCTCTGCGGGGGTTCTCCCTCTTCCTTAATAAAATCCAGTTTTACTGCACTGCTTGGTTCTCGTGACTGGTTCCTGAACGATATCTCACAGACAAACCCGTGTGTGCTGGTGTGTTATCCAACCCACCTTATGATCATCAAACTCGGCGGTTTTTTCCAAGAAAAAAACTCTAACTCTGTTCCTAGAAAGCTACCCCCCTGTAGGTTTTTACTCCAACCTTAATTCAGCACAGCTGATGTGGCTAATTGGCATCGTATCAAGATATTTAACTGGTAAATGAGGCTTTTCTTTGTGGTAAATGAGTCTTTGCTTTGGCTGGACTGAAATTTTCCGGATGGTAGCTCTGCAGGAACAGGGATGGAGACCATTGATCTAACCTAATGAAGAGGTACCAGGCATAGACTGTATAGAAAGATGGACGACGCAACCATGACATCACCCATCGGTTTCGGCATACCATTTAGAAAGCATCGATTTTCAAATCAAACTTTTTATGAAAAGTGCTACATAAATGCAACGCAATGTGCTGTACATAAAAACAACCATCACCCCCCCCCCCCCAACCCACTATTTAGCCCCTCCAAACTTCATGATAAAATGCAATAAATAGACAGTATAAAGAAATTAACATGAGATTGCTTTGTAAATTAAAATAGACCACAAAGAGCAGCAACCCACTACCCCCAAACCACCCATTTAACCCCCCCCCCCAAATCACAGCTCCCATCAGTGAGGAAACACTAGAGCTGGAGTAAAAGACTAAAGCTAGTGAAATTAAACTAACATTATGGTTAAAATAATGGGATAAAATACAGGTGTTTAAGATATTGGACAAGAGCGTAATTTGAAGATCCAGGGAGGAGTGACTGGTGAAGCTACGCATAGATCTGACCGTATCTGAGGAGGACCAATGGGTAGCCATGGACCTACAGCATATTCTGGCTTAATCCTTTATTCTAGTCTATTTGGGACCATAATTTACAAAAATAAATATCACGATATATCGAAGTAGTCTTAAAACTTATGACAGATACCATAAAACAATGTGGAAATCATCATTGAAATAAATCAGGTGGGAAAGTAGGGTCATTTTCTCATAGACCTCAATAGGATTGAACCTTTTTCTGCAACCATTGACATCGCCATCTGCTGGCCATTCAATAAAATGCGATTTTAAGATATTTCCGAATTGGCCTCACTATTCAGACCAGAGTGCTGCGTCCATGTTTTTATACAGCATATGATGTCAGGCATAGAAACGCGTTACCACTCAATCAAGCAGAAGTACGTGGTATTGCCCTCTTGAAGCCTGCCATTCAGCTCATCTTTCATGCAGCTTCTTAAACTGGAATAAAACTAGCAGGGAAACCATTTCCTTGGTACTTGCAACCACAACCCAATGATTTTATGACTTCATATGAAAATACACAAACAATATACAATAATTTTTGCACTTTCCTTATACATGCATCAAAACTGTGCAATAAATTTGCTTTTATTCTGGTTTTAGGCAACAAAAATAAATTGTGCAAGCACACTAAATCAAAGCCAAAGGTTTGTGCAAGAGGGAGATATGAATACAATATTACCACAGCAAGATGCGAATGGATTTATGATCCAGACCAGGAATAAAGAGCGGAGGCAGGGTACAATCCAATAGGTAGGTTTATTGACAGCAGGACAGCACTTATTGGGGACAAAACTCCATAGGAGGAGAGCATAGTTCAGCACTGATGTACTGGAAAGAAGAAGGGCTGCCAATCACCAGCCAGTGGCTTTCAGCATGACAGCCAGGGGGTGTACACACTTTGCCTGTGACGTACAGTTCTGGAACCACACGCGAGAGACAGAAATCCAAAAAACGTATGCCTTTAATGGAGTCTGAGTCAAAGCCAAAAAACACAGGACTTGCCAAGCCACAATATGAAATCCAAAAACAGTATCGACTAGACAGGCAGGGGTCAAAACCAGTAAGACAGATGGGCAGAGGTACCAAAACGATAGGCAAAAAGTCGTAGTCGATGGGCAAAGCCAATGTTCATACACAGGGCATCTGTGAACACAGAACTCGTGGTCATGCAAAAATAGGTCAAAATCCAGACAGACAAAAACAGTACAAAAAGGGCTATGGCAAGAAACAAGGTCGGACTATCCAGTAGAAGCGAAACAATAATCAATGGCATACAAGGTGCCCTGCACAAAGAACTATTGATCAACATTCTGACAAGAGCTGTGAGTGAAAAGACTCCTAATATACACACAGGAAAGGTCACATGCTATACAAGGATCAGCTGTGGGGAATGAGGCTAATAACCCCAGGAGAATCACATGAGGGAAACCTTAACCACGAAAATTGGCGAGAGACAAAATACGAACGGGAATCACAGAAACAGCCTATGACATTTACACAGCTCCAGTCCAGGAGTTCTACGTGCACAGATAACAAGCGTGTGGTCTTCCAGGTACACCTGCATCGGCGGATGAAGGCCAGTGCGGACAGGACGGCCACCTCCTCCTCCTAACTGGGGAACAGTGGTATCCCATGCAGCATCTAAAAGGGGACAGCTTGGAGGAGGAGGAGGAGGTGTGGTTGTTGATGGCGTACTCGGCCCATGGCAATTGATGGCTCCAGGAGGAAGGGTTCCTAGAACAGAGACATCTCAATACAGTTTCAATGTATTGATTTGCCCGCTCGATCTGGCCATTGGATTGAGGATGAAAACCTGATGTAAGACTGACTGAACTGCCGAGGGAGGTGCAGAAAGCTTTCCAGAATTTGGCAGCGAACTGAGGACCTCGATCAGAGACAATGTCAGTGGGTATGCCGTGGAGTCGGATGACGTGTTGTATAAGTAGGATAGCGGTTTCTTGTGCCGTGGGGATTTTGGTGAGGGGAATAAAGTGAACTGCCTTGGAAAATCTGTCGACAATTGTGAGGATAGTGTTATAATGTTTGGAAGAAGGTAAGTCTGTGATGAAATCTAGGGAGATATGTGACCAGGGGCGATGGGGTGCGTGTAGGGGTTGGAGTAGGCCATGAGGGGGTTGGTGAGATACCTTGGATTAGGCACAGACCGAGCAGGCGGAGAAGTAGTCCCGGACATCCTTCCTAATATCAGGCCACCAGAAGCGACGTGTGATAAAGTCCAGAGTCCGATTAATTCCTGGGTGGCAGGACAGGTTAGATGCGTGGCCCCATTCCAAAACTTGGGGGTGCATGGTGATGGGGACAAATAAACAATTGGTGGGGCAACTACTGGGGGCGGCAAAATCTTGCAGAGCCTCTCTCACCTTTCTTTCAATGTCTAACAAGATGGCATTGGCGAAAACTTCCTTGGCAGGATGGCATCAGCGCACGGTTCTTTGTCAGGGGGCTCATAAATCCGAGATAACGCGACCGGCTTGACATTCTTGTTACCTGGACGATACGCAAGATGGAAGTTAAATCGGGAGAAGAATAAAGCCCACTTGGCCTGACAAAGATTCAGTCTCTAAGCTGTTTGCAGATACTCGAGGTTCTTATGGTCGGTCCAGACGAGAAACGGGAGTTTGGCGCCCTCTAGCCACTGTCTCCACTCCTCCAGCACCAGCTTGATGACCAGCAGCTCCCGATTGCCAATGTCATAATTCTGTTCTGAGGGACTCAAACGCTGAGAATAAAAAGCAGAGGGATGAATCTTGTTATCCCTCTCAGATCTCTGGGACAGAATGGCTCCAATACCAACATTAGAAGCATCAACTTCAACAATGAACTGGGCTTACGGGTTAGGGATAGACAGAATGGGGGCTGTGGTAAAACGCGTTTTAAAGTCTTTGAAAGCTTTCTCAGCTTCATCGTTCCACTGAAACTTGAGTTTACTTGAGGTTAGGGAGGTGAGAGAGGCAGCAACATTACTATAATTGCGGATAAATCTATGATAAAAATTGGCAAAACCCAAAAAGCGCTGCAAGGACTTACGATCTGTGGGCCTGGGCCATTCTGTGACAGCACTGACCTTGGATAGGTCCATGCTTATGGCACCGGCAGAGATGATGAAACCCAGAAAAGTTGTGGTGGGAACAGAGAATTCACACTTTTCAGCTTTAACAAATAGTCGGTTCTCCAGGAGGCGCTTGAGGACTTGACGCACCTGCTTGACATGATCCTCCAGGGTCTTGGAAAAAATAAGTATGTCATTAAGATACTCAAAAATAAACTTATTTATCATGTCCTTCAAAACATCATTAACAAGTCCCTGGAATACAGCTGGGGCATTATTCAACCCAAAGGGAAGAACCAAATATTCCCAGTACCCTGTGGGGGTGTTGAAGGCTGTCTTCCATTCGTCCCCCTCTCGGATGCGGACCAGGTGGTAGGTGTCACGCAGATCCAGCTTAGTAAACACGGTGGCTCCCTGGAGAAGCTCAAAAGCAGTGGTCATGAGTGGCAATGGGTAGTGATTCTTTACAGTAATCTCATTGAGGCCTCTGTAATCAATGCATGGACGTAGAGTCCCGTCCTTCTTAGCCACAAAGAAGAATCCCGCCCCAGCAGGAGAGAAGGAAGGGCGGATGATCCCAGCAGCAAGGGACTCGCTTAGGTACTTCTCCATAGCTTAGGTCTCGGGACGGGACAGGGAAAACAGACGGCCTCTAGGGGGCATGGCACCTGGTTTAAGGTCAATGGTACAATCATAAGGAAGATGAGGGGGTAGACATGTGGCACGGGACTTGGAAAATACTTCCTTGACACCATGATATACTTGAGGGACCTTTTCGAGGTTCGGGATCTCTGCAGGGGTAGGAACAGGAACGTGAACATGAGCATTTACAAGGCAAGACTGGGAACAGTTAGGGCTCCAGCCCTTAATTTCATGAGTAGCTCAATCTATCTCAGGGTTGTGTTTTGCCATCCAAGGATGGCCCAGGATAACATGAGCATGAGGGAAGTCAATGAGCTTCAGTCTCATGGTTTCCTGGTGGTTGCCCGAATGCGTAACTTGATGGGGGCAGTGGAGTGGGGGATACGGCTGATCCTCTGATCATTCGCTGAATTAGCCACTTGAGAACATGAGACCTCTTCCAGAGGTATTCCCCAATTATGCGCCGTTTCAGCATCAATGAAACTGACCTCAGCTACAGGTCCGTTATCTAGTGCATCATGGCCTGCAGGTGTTGGACAACAGCTAATAGCTGTTGCTGCTGGGATTCAACCTGACGGCCTGGTTCGCCACCTTTTCTTGCAACTTAGAATCTCTCGTTGGTTCCATGGTGGTCAGAACGTACTGTGACGTACAGTTCAGGAACCACGCGCGAGAGACAGAAATCCAAAAAACGTATGCCTTTATTGGAGTCCGAGTCAAAGCCAAAAAACGCAGGAATTGCCAAGCCACAATACGAAATCCAAAAACAGTATCGACTAGACAGGCAGGGGTCAGAACCAATAAGACAGATGGGCAGAGGTACCAAAATGATAGGCAAAAAGTCGTAGTCGATGGGCAAAGCCAATAGTCATACACAGGACATCCAAACACAGAACTCGTGGTCATACAAAAATAGGCCAAAATCCAGAAAGACAAAAACAGTACAAAAAGTGCTATGGCAGGAATCAAGGTCAGACTATCAAGTAGAAGCGAAACAATAATCAATGGCATACGAGGCGCTCTGCACAAAGAACTATTGATCAAAGTTCTGACAAGAGCTGTGAGTGAAAAGACTCCTAATATACACACAGGAAAAGTCACATGCTATACAGGGATCAGCTGCGGGGAATGAGGCTAATTACATCGGGAGAATCACATGAGGGAAAACCTAACCACGAAAATTGGTGAGAGACAAAATACGAACGGGAATCACACAAACAGCCTATGACATTTAACCAGCTCCGGTCCAGGAGTTCTACGTGAATAGATAACAAGCGCAGGAGAGTGATTAAGCACATGCGAGAGATTCTTGCTGAAGCTCAGGAGACGACAGCGATAGATAAGGGGCGGAGAATAGAACAGGGCGATTGCGGAGAGGTGCTTAGTCTAATAGTAGTGGTGCAACTTTACAAATTAAACTAGAGTGCTCATTAGTAAGTTAGTAATCTTATATATACATGGATTAGTTGTGTTAGTAGACTATAATACAAAATGCAAATGTTAGTCTTGTTAGTAATCAGAACAGAAGGGCGAAAAAAGAAAACGAGATTCGAAGGAATATATTAAATGCCGGAATATATTTAAATCACCCGAAGTCAGTGAGCACCAGACAGGGAAGATGGACTGAACCAACTAGATCACAAGACGGGGGAGACAAGTGCAATGGAACTGAGAAATGGAATGAACTAAAACCTGAGCATTACAATAACAAAAAGAATAAATAAAAGACAATAATGAACATAGAACAAAAACATGAGCATGACCAAAAACCAAAACCATGACATTGCCAGAGACAAACTGCTCCACAGGAGGATAGAGTAGCATGAGGGGAACTTAGTTCCAATCCTGATCACTGCAGAAGGACTGGGAGCTTGTTCCTCACAAACTGGACAGAGGAACAGGCTTGGAAAAGTTAACAAGTACACACTCCCCATCCTGCACCCTGAATTAGGCTTGGGAGCCTGTTCCCATTAACCTGGACTGAGGAGTTGACTTGAACTGGGTTAACCAAACATAGTCCCAATCCTAGACCCTGAGTAGGCTTAGACATTTGTTGATGCTTGTTTGATTGTAAAAAGGAAAGCTTCCGCAGATTGCTGTCATCATAGTTGACATTAATCTAAATAAAGATGAAGAATTTTTACGAGAAAAACTGCCTAATTTTACAAACAAATAGCAAATTACAATCACAGAGAAGTGGTTGAGTTACAGCCAGTGAGATTGTATTGATGCATGGAACCAATCACACCTATCCATTTATTGTAAGTGGTCAGAGCTCACACAGATTAGTTCTTATTTTTGACATTGTGTAGTCATCGCTGATTCAACCCAAGCAAGGTTTCAGAGTGAAAAATCCTTCTTTCTCTCTCTCTCTCTCTCTCTCACCCTACATAGTTGATTCAATTTTCTTCACAAGTTGTTTAAATAATGTAGTTTTCTTACATGAATCCAGTAATATTAATTGTTTCACTTGAACCTAACTTCTTTCTGCAAAATAGCCAGCCTGTCACAACCATCGCTAGCTCATGCTTGCATAATATCAGCACATGGGCGAAACAGTATTCCCGGAGAGACAAGACCCCACAAGCCAAGACCTTTCTCACCCTTTGGATGTGATAACCATGCAACCAAGCAACTAGGAAAGAGAGCCTTCTGTTACATTATGATTGCCATGAAGCCCATTCCCAGTTCTGTGAAAATGTCCTCTCATATTTCAGTGGCCTTAACCATTTAGCAGCCATGCCACTATTTTTTACTCATTCAAAAGTGCAAAGCATTCATTCCAAAATGGGATAACACAAACTTCTCATGCCATGCCATGAATTGTTCCACCATGGACCCCATCTCTACTGAAAGCACAAGAATGAAACTGAATGAGGGGATTTTATTTTGTGCCTTTAATTCTGAATAATAAAATGCATTGCTTGCATTAAAGACTTAATAAAAGGCTGAAAAACTTTATTTCACAATTAGCAGGTTCCTATAAGCCTTCCCAAATCCAAGAAATACTCCCACACTATGTGAATGGAGCATGAGGAAACACTATGGAGAAAAATGTTATCATTACCTCCAGGGTGCCCACTTCCCTGTCTCAGATCTACACACCATGCCCACATGGAGCTGTTACTGCAAACAGTGTGCAATTATCAATGTGCAAGTGCTCTCTAATCTGTACAAGTACATGATAGTATTCATCACAATATGAACACACGTTGACATTCTTTCATTCAAATGCGCATACTTGTATGCAGAGGCTCACACTACTGCACACAGATGCACCCACGCATGCACACGCACACACACACACACACACACACACACACACACACACGAACAAACATACATGCTACAAAAAGTTAATCATTGACCTTGTGGTGAGTGGATGGCAGCCATGTTATACAGTTATGTTTACATCCAGCCCCTTCAGACTGCAATGTGTTGACATTCCACTCAACAAATACGTTGTACTACAAGGGCAGCCAGTCATACCTCATATCCTTATCTGAGAGGGTCTAGGCCAGCCGCTTTTCCCCGGGAGGTCCCTCAGATTATACGTTACACAAAAGAAAGTGGACTAAAGCACTCAACCAACATGGCTGGATCGCAGTACATTTTATGTGAAATGCAATAGAGTAGATTCCTTAGAAAGAGTACAAAGCTCACCCTTCTCCAGACAAGGGAGAGAGAAGCAGAATAAAGTGATATAGGCCTGCTGTTGCAGAAATGAGCAGGCACAGACACAGTGAGCCAACACTCACGGTAAACAGGAAAGAGCACTCACACTAAGAGTCTCTTCTGAAGGAGAATCAAAATAACATGCAGTGCCTGAGGCTTATTACAAACTTAATGGTATGCTGGTGATTGACCGGGGGAACGGAAGTGAGGTTTCTGGGAAGCTGAACACATGCTGCTCACTGGATCCACTGTATTTTAATGGGTTAGATTCTACATTCCCCCTGGCAGAAAAAAATTGAATCAGTTTTTTCAAACAGTATTGTTCAAGAAGATGGAAAGGGATGTTTGTGACAGTTTATTTTGCTGGCAGGGGTATTCTGTGATCTGAAAGTATGACAAATTTTATACAATATTATCTCATATACAGAACGTTCCTCACTTCAACGTCAGAACAAAATTTCAAATCCTTTTTTTTTTTTTTTTACAAGAAAAAATGTTTCCATTTTGCTTTACGTGAAGACATTACAATTTTTTCTGAAATAGCCCAGGGCCTATTCATTTAACATTACGGGTGTTTAGAGAGAATTGATAAATCAATGTCTGCTACCCTCCAGCTTGGGCTGGTGTCAGATGCAGATGCATCATGGCACCGTGGATTCTTTGGGGGGCATGTTTTAGATGGAAGCACATTCAAAGAAAAAATTTATTATGAGAGGCTCCGGGGATGAGGGCTGTATGGTGTGGTAGTTCGGGAGCTTGAGACTCTGACAAACAATACACCCCTGAGCAATTTAGGAAATCAGCATTGCTTCTGTACACATTAAACTGTATAAACAGACTATATAAACAGACTAAGCTCGTGAGTTCTGCAAATTACTCTGAATAATAGAATCAGCTGAGTGCTGAAAATGTAAAATGAGGCCGAGTTGACTCACAGGAGGTACCCAAGATCCGGAAAACTGGATTTCATGTCAACGAAAGAGTGGCCGTGCCAAAACTAGATTATGAAGCCCCTGGACAGACTAGTGGCCCTCCTGAACAAAAATAATGCCAAAACCCTCACGCATTTAAGGCTGATTGGGTGATCTATGTTTGAACGGTGCTCATGATAAATCGCCCAGCCCAAAGCCCTCTGTGTATTCGTAAACTGGAGAATCCAGTGACGGTCAAGTCATCACAGGTTACATCACATTAAGTGGATACTATTTTGTCATAAGTATGCTAAACTGATCACAAAGACAAATTGAATACTGCATTGGATAACCTCTCTATAATAATTGCAGAGTTAATTTCCATCTGCAGAAGTGTGAACTACAGCTGTTCCATATGGTGGGGCTGTGTCTTCATTAATCCACTTCCCAAAGCCATCAAATGGGTAAACATGTCGGCATCTTTTAAAGGGGAGGAGCTGAATTTTGAGGCGGCCCTTGCCATCCTCCTGAGTCTGCTTCTGCGCTCGCTGTCACCACTGCTTTTCATAGCTGTTGTTCCAGCTGCAGTGACATCAAGGTGTCACAACAGAGTATCGAAGGACAAAGGATGAAGGGCAGCTGAAATATCAAGGAAGATGATTAGTCAGGAGAGGCTTGGTGCTGCAGCCAAGCGAGGAGGCGCATTGTGCATTATGATGTCACAAAAGACCCCTCAGCAGAGATCAGAGCTAGGAAGAACTGCTGTGCTGCAGAATAACCGAATATGCTATAATATCAAAACAGATATCCACAGAAAGTTTATGCAATACGAAATAATAGATCAAAGGACATTGACATCGCCGTAGAACTTTTCGTGTAGCCAAACAACCAACCCTTAATCATAGCGACTTGAATAATTTTGAAATAAAAAATGTGTTGGCCCCTTTTCAGCCACCACTTCTCATGGATGTTTTTCCCTTCATCAAAGGCGTTGCAATGTGAATAAATAGCAAGGTCAACCAAGTTCAGCAGGTGCAGTGAGGCACACACCAAGTTTCTGTAGCCCTCTGATTCCAAGAGCTAAAGACAAATCTCATGCATAAAACAGTGCGACATCATAGCAGCATATAATATAAAAGAAAGATATCAAACTGATGATGGTCACTTCAGTCAAGCAATGTGAGTGCTGAACAACAAATTCTCAATTCAGAAACTACAAAAACAGTCAACAAACAGATAATTATGAGGCAGAATTAATTTAATTAATCGCAGTTGAGATTAAATTGAGCAGAAATGCAGTATTTCCCACTAAAAGAGCTTCTGTGATGAACAAAGCTTTAAGTTTGATCCAGTACAGACGAATCCCAGGTGGATCCAGGGTATAGTATGTTGTAATGTAAGATCGAACTGTAGAACATTCTGGTTTTTATGCATCTTTTGAGTATTCATTTAGGTGCAGGCTTTGCCAAGGAAAAGTTCTGTAGCAATAGGTGTATGTACTGTCCTTGGGCCTGCCTCCTCATGAATAGTTATAAACTGTATACGCAGCTCCCCAAGCTAAAGGCCAGGTGCCTACAGGTTGTCTGAGAAGGATATGCCATCCTACTCAGCAATGTAGCATAACTTGAGTAGTTTGGTGGCTGCACACTGGGTTCCTTCAAATGGCTTAAATTTCTCCATTGAACCCTTTTGATTTCAGGAACTTTGTTGTTCTAACAGATTCTTTGTATTTCCAAGGGGTTCTTCACAGCTCCAAAGATTTCTGCACAACTCAGAAGGGTCCTTCACAGCTCACTGGGTTCTTGAAAGCCAATAAGGACTGGTGTATACATGCACTTTTGAATGAAATTATTGTAATGGTGTTTAAAATTCCAAAATTAAAAATGTTCTTTCGAGAATTTGTAGGATGATTCTTCAAATAAACCCTTCCTCAAATGGTACAAAACAGAATCTTTAATAAGGGTTCCCCTCGGAGCAAAGGCAATTAACCCAAAAGGATTCTCGTGAGCGTAGTTGGGCTGAACGGCCTGTTCTAGCCATTCATGTTATGTTATGTTATCTTATGTTTTGTTATGTTATGTTATATAACCTTTGCTTTTGAAGACAGTCGTGCAGAAAAAAAGTCAGTGGCTTTATGGACTAGTGCAACAAAAGGTGAAAAAGGCGCATTGATCCATGTTCATGAGTGGGTGGAAGTCCTTAAAATTCTGTTTACAATCATTTGAAAACATGTTTGAATTTTTAGGACAAATGTATCAATTTTCATTTGTGGCTGCCCTTGCCCATGCCCATGTTCAGATGCTGAAATAGCGGCAGCCAAAATATTTTTTTTGAAAGTGCCATGGAATTAGATGCTGCACTGTGATATGGGTTTGAAATAAAGAGCCAAGAGCTGAAGCAGGCCCCATTGTGAGGTCTTGCAGACTCAGATTCGCAACTTTGTCAAGGAGAACACCGCACCTGTGTACATTAATCTTTAATCCAAAGGATACTCTTGATTTTAAGAAGGACAGGTTCTGACTTTGTTGAATTTAGAGACACTCTTGATTACTTTTTAAATTTCTGTATATTGTAGATTTCTGAGGATTTCAACACTTTACAACCGCACTTCTAATTAATGCAAACCCGCACAAATTGCATAATAAATAGTAATGCCAGTAACAACCTCAGCAAACTTTAAGAAAGGCAAAAAAAAAAAAAAAAAAGCTAAAAAAAAAACCTGATGCTACTGATGTACAGCTAGCCTGTTCAATGTCATATCATTTTTAGATAAACAACATTAGCTTTGGAGGAGCAGTGGTCAGAGAAATTTGTAGCACTTGGAACGAAAACGTTTGTCTGTCAGATAGAGGCATGCCCAGAAAAAGGGCCATTTGTGGGCAGCCTGTGCAGAAGATGACCACATGACCCCCTTCCCAGCATCCTCAGTGAGGTCCCACCTCTGGCCTGCACTGACCATTTCTATTAAAAGCAAAAAGGATAAGCACCAAGCAGCTTAATGATGGCCGACAGATTACAGCCACAGAAGAGAGCATTAAACGAGCGCACTGGGCTGGGAGACAGACAGAGAGAGAGAGAGAGAGAGAGAGAGAGAGAGAGAGAGAGAGAGATGTGAGGCACACACTCACACTCACACGCACATTAATGCATGCGATGCACAGACTGCAGCTAATGGAGAGATGCTGAAGATAACAAACAGGAGGGAAGGAGAGAGAAACAGAGAAACCAAAGGAGATAGATGTGCACCTTTCTAATGCCCTCAATTTCAAATCAAATAGGATCAGGGGCATAGGGCAAATAAATGGTATAGTCTGACAGCAGTTGATATTTCTACAATGGATGATGTAAACCTACTTAATGATATCGACCATAAGCATCTTCACCCCATATAAAAGCATCCATTTTCCTGCAGAGACGGGAGCTTTTCAACACGGCAAAGCCCCATCTCTTTCAATCAGCACAGCACTACATGCCCTTGGAGAAGGGCTATACAAATTGTTGAGTCACATTTTTAGTACATTTTTACTCGCAAAATCCCATCGTGCAAGCCATGCTACATCCTGGCTGCCTGGTCCATTCCTGACATGGTTTTTGCTGTTTTACTGTGTCCAGTTTTTGTTCACTTTTTATAAAATATGTATTACATATTGTTGTATTAAATAAACAGGAAGCAAATGCAATGCCCTGGGGCGGAGATATTTGCAGTGTCGTGATGCACCATTGGTGCACATAAATTCTTTCACCATAAATCTGCCCACAGGGACACAGAGCTCTGCTGCAGCTGCCAGATGGAACAATTATCTGCTGAGTTTGCTGCTGGTGATGCCCTGAACTGCCAAATACTGCTTCTCCAGTCACGCAACAAAGGCTGCGTCGCAGTGAAAGATGGCTACAGCCTGGGAATGACTTTGCTTCAGAATTCACTTTAGCTTTTTTAGTTTTCGACATCAGAATTGAAGAACACAAAAGGAAAAATGATCAGAGTCCAAAATTTGCATTTTTTATATTTTATATATTATTAGGTTAATTCCATGGTAGCTGGCGTAACATTTAGAACAACTTTAACTTCAGTTACTCTGTAATTACGTGGCGGATCACTATAAAATATCACAGGGATTCAGACATTTGTTGGTGCTTGAGAACCCATGTAGTAGTTTTTATTTTGTGTATTGCACTGTCCTACAGTTTGTCACTTTACAGGGTAACTGACGTAACATGAAAAAATACCTCAGTGTTTACATGCTTTTTTAAATTGAAGACTTCTCTGAATTCTTTCCTTCGATCAACTTAGTCTCTGTCAAAATAAAGTTGAAAGTCACTTCTCCAGCAATCAGAATGAGGAAAGTGTTTATGCTGGCTGAATTATATTTTCTAGTAACTGACATAACATTCTTCAGTAACTAACGTAACGTGTCTGGGACTAAATGAGAAAACGGAGCTTCTTTGACTTTTCTGTGGCATATAATTCTGAGGAAGGAATGCAAGCATATTTCACTGACAAAATAAAAACACGTTTTCAGTGCAGACAGACGTTCAATCCTCTAGAAGTCTATGAGAAAATGATGCTACTTTTCCACCTGATTTATTATTTAAATAATGATTTTCCCACATCACATCATTGTATCTATCGCAAGTTTCAAGTCTCCTTCGATATATCATGATGTTCATTTTTGTAAATTATGGTCCTACATAGACTAGAATAAAAGATAAAGCCAAAATATCCTTTAAGGGATGTGGCTATCCTCTGGTCCTTGTCTGATACAGTGAGATCCACATGTAGATCCACCCCTCGCCCCTCCCTGGATATTCAATTCACGCTCTCGTCCAATAGGAATCACATCCGGTTTCAAAATGACAAAATGGCGCAATTCAAATTGCCAAAATCGAGGCTTCCTAAATGGTATGCTGAAACCAATGGGTGATGTCACGGTTGCTTCGCCCATCTTTTTATAGTCTATGGCATTAATGGAAGTAAATTATTGCAAAACAAAAATTATTCAAAATATATGACAAAAAAAAATCCCCCTGAGGTATCATTTTGCATGGATAATAATATATAATGCTATAATATCTTATATTTTTTGCTGATTTTTTCAGTGCTTTGTTTCTAAGATTGTTTTGAATTTTTAATTCACCATTTCTCCACAACCTGAAAATGTTACTATGATCATTTTTCCAGAGTGGTCTTCAATTGGAATCATCTGTCTTTCTGATTTATGAAAAATCAATCCCAACCTGAAAGGAAATTATGATTACATGGAAATAGCACAATGGATTCATGTGGAGGGAACCAATGTAAACTACAGTGATGTGCAATGTCTCTGTATTTGCAAAGTGGAATAGATCTTTTCGCATTTCAATTCACTGTGAGGGTGCAATCAGGAAGCAGTAGCGAGAACCAAGCAATGCAGTAGATCTGATTTTATTAATAAAGAGGGGAAACCCCCGCAGGGCAGAAGGCAAAGGGTACAAAGTCCACACTCCAAAAATCACAATCCAGTAGGGCAAAAAATAGAGACAAAAACCAGGGCAGCGATCACAGTACTCGTGGTCGGACAAAAATGGGTTTGGTACACAGGCACAGGAATATCAGAGAAGCAAAGCCAGAATCCAATGGGCGTAATCCAAACCGTAACTAGGGCAGCAATCAGAGAACTCGTAGTCGGGCAGAAAAGGGTCAAAAAACACTAATGCAACAATAAACCCAAATCACAAAGGCAAAAATCGAAAAGTCGGGCAGTCCAGTCAGAAAGATAACGTGGCACATGAAGACTGAGGAAACAATCTGACAGGGAAGTGCTATGAAAAGACACCTAATATACACTCCGGGGGAATCACATGCTGCACAGACACAGGTGCTGGAAATGAGACAAATTACAGAGGGTGGAACAAGAGGGAGAACCTAATCACAAGAAATAGGCAAAAGCCAAAACACGGACAAGGATCACGGGACAGCTTATAGACAGAACAACGGATCCGGTTAGGGATTTCTAAGTGCACAGAGTGAGAGGCAGAACAGAGATAAGACAGGTGCAGAGAATCTGCAAGAAACACAGCAAAGTAGATTGAGTAAAAGCAAGAGGCGGAGACTAGAACAGGGCGAGTGCTGAGAGCTTGTTAGTCAATTAGTAACTGCAGCTATACAATCCCGAGTGCTCGTTAGTAAGTTAGTCTAATATTAGGGCTGTCGGTATAATTAATCGCGATTAATTTAAGCGCAATAAAAGTAACTGCCAATATGAGGCAGACAGACGAGCTTGCTTATTACCTTTTCTATGATGCTCACCTAATGCGGTCATTTGAAATGCTTCCGGGAAGAAAACTGTGATTTGAAGTCCGCTAATTAGGTCAGCGAGGTTGGACAGCCTCCATCGCCTTGGCATAATTAGCTCACCTTATATCAATTCCCGTGTACTTTGCCTGACTTTCAATCAAGCCATTTATTCAGCCAACTGACTAATCACAATCAAAATGTGGCGTATAATGATTAAAAAGTGATAATGAGAAGCAGACGGACCTAACCAGTCTAAGTTACCAAATCACAATATGTAAATCAAAGAATTGTCAGACATTGCAATGAATCAAATACCAATAAAACAGAATGTGGCAAACTGATCAAAACATGGCAAGGCAGAACAGAACATGGCAGACAGCAGAATCACAACGTTCACAGAGTATACAAAGTCTTCTATGTGCCATGATAGTCCAGCTATTAGCTCTCTCCAATCAACTACAATTCAATCTCAACCAATTTGCTATTAGTCACATTGAAATTTTTCATGTTTCGTAGTTTCTTTTATCTATTAAGTGCATTGGATGCTGGCATGAAACACTGGCCAGCTTACAGAAACTTTGACTTCTTGTTGTAGAAAAATCTATGTAACATGACCCTTTAAATATTGCCACATAGATTTTTACAATTTTGCGCCTGATCTACTGCTTAAGACAAAACTGAATAATTCAGAATTTTATGTTCAGCTGGCTGACTCTATTGTAACCGCCACTATAACTATATTGACCAAAATCATATGTGGCCCTTGGTGCGGTTTTGAATACTTATGATTATGGTCACCGCCCTTTAAAGAAAATATTTAGGGCAGAGTCAATCAGCAGCAAGAATAGACGGTTGCTGAAACTGAACAAGTATCCCCACATATTCAGATAAGTAAACAATGATCATGATGGTACCCTCAAAAAATGACATGCAAGATTTAATTAAAAATGTTTTGTAGGCTGGTTCTGCAAAGCTAAGTAGCTTCAGTTGATTTGATGAATTAGACTGGACAAAAATCTTTGAATTCAATCATAAGTTACTTAAAACAATTGTGTGGATGCAGTTGACATGGCATTTTTTAAGTAAATCTACCATTATTTTTTTTCCAGTCCTGTAACTAAACAAAATTCCATAGTTATTGATGGTATTAAATATGCTTTAAAATTTTTTTTTAAATTGCCCACATTTATCATAAGAGATATAGAGACACACTTTATTGAACCCCGTGGGGTAATTCATCCTCTGCATTTGACCCATCCTATAGTTAGGAGCAGTGGGCAGCTACAGTTGGGGACCAACTCCAGTTCCAAAGCTAGTTCCCTGGTCAGGGGTACTGGCAGGAGTGTTCCGATGATGCATGTTTTTGTGGGTGGGGGAAACCGAAGTACCCAGAGAAAAGCCACGCGAACACGGGGAGAACATGCAAACTACACACAGAAAGGCCCCAGGCCGGAAACGAACCCATGACATTCTAGCTGTGAGGTAACAGTGCTAAGCACTATATTAAAATAAGAAAAATTCTTGGCTCTTGAGCGAGTGCAAGGAAATCAGTTGGATGGCAGATCCAGTGGCGTAGTCAGACCCTGACCAATTTAGCAATTTATCAAACCTGGACCACTTCGGATGGGGGCAGAGAGTGTTACTCGGGAGTTCTCCACTAAATCTAGAAATGGGTGCAGGATTTCATTCCAACCGAGCAGTTTCTACCAGTCCAACGACTCTCAGATCAGTTGTTCAAATCAGGTGTGTAACTGTTTGGTTGGAATGAAAGCCTGCACCCACATGAGCCGTTTTTGGATAAGGTAGAGAACCCCTAATCTAACTAACGCCCTGAACACACCGCCCATATGCTGTACCGAGTGCAATGAAAAGCCTCACATGCTAATGACACCAAGAAGAACAAATTCATAGTTTATGCATATTATTCTAGGCACTGGTGGTGCCTGAGACAGATGTCAAATGGAGTTAGGAGGTAAACCCAACAAGAAATTCCATAAAATCACATACTGTTGGACCTGCCCCCATCATAAAAGAAATGAGTGAAGAAAAGAAACATAGTTGAGAGTCATGTGTTAAACCAATGTTCCCAAAACATCTCCTGGAAAGCCACTTGTCCTGCAAGTTTTAGGTCTCTCTCTGCTCTAGCATAGGCGATTGAAATGATGCAGGTGGTTCTCAACCCCTGAAGCTGCTTGACAGTGAACAGATCATATGAGTCAGCTGTGCCGGAGCAGGGAGAGATCTGAAGCATGCAGGATAAGAGGTACTCCAGGAGAGGTTTGGGAAACAAGGTGTTCAACCATTCTGTGCATCTGGAGAAGATACATGCAGCCTATCACAAGTCAGCCTTCCCAATATGAGAGCAATAGCAACCATGAACTCAACTGTCTGAGAAAAGTCACCTCCAATCCAGACCTACTCTGAACACTCTGAATGGAAATGCTGCCGGCATATAAATAGTATTCTTTGTTCACATTTTCACTGCAGACGTAGATTACGGTCCGAAACCGCACCTCTATTCAATGCACTGGCAGCACTGAGTTGGGATGTGCCCCAGTGCAAGATTTTTTTATAGGCACTGCCTTACTCGCAGTCTGCACACAAACTCAAACATACACACACACAGTGCACCATAAGATGTTTTAGATATCTGACAGACAAGGTTACAAGGGAGTAAAGTAACTCAAAGTCAAGCACTTACATTTCATAACCATGGACAGCGCATAGCCACGTATGCTCAGCATCAGACAGAGCCAAAACAAGACACAGAATCGAATGAACTAGTCAACAAAGACGCAGCCGAGTATAGCTCATATATTTTTTTTATAACTATTAGCTTAGGCCTATACTCTTTATACACTCATGGAGAGAACATGCTTGGCGGGGCAACTGCTTTTAGAAAAGCAATGAAAGCTCAGCAATCTTTCCCTCCAGTTTTTTCTCTCCTTTCTCTTTTGAGACTCAATTTTTGTTTTGAAAACATCCTAGTGCGATCCAGCCAACTACGGACACAATTATAAACTAGAGTATTATCACCTGATCTACAAAAGTGTAATAAACTCTTGAAATTTGACAGTAACATGCACACACATTTCCCAGCAACTATACTACAGTCCCGAAGTTGAGTTTTCGGGGATATTATGTATTTGCCTTGGTCACTGGCACCGCTGCTACCGATCCTTCATGCTGGTGCCATAACTAGAACACTTCCAGAGGGAATCACAGGTAACTTTCTGTGTTCATTCCTGGTGCACAGAGGAAGCATAAACGTTGTTTTATGTGACTCTGTGACCTTTCTTGATGCACCACCACCAAGTCAACCTTTCCATTCCCAAATGCAATAGCTCCAGAAGTTTTGATGGGAATCCTGGAAAACTTCTTTGAATAGTTTCTGGTTCATAGAGAAGGGCTGAAATTCATGGATGTCACCCTATGACCTTTGCTGTAGTGCCACCACCAGCCCAAACTGATTCTTTCTAAAAACTCTAATAGCTCAAATAGCTTTAATGAGAATCGTGACAAATCTGCTTTCAACATCCTTGGTGCAAACAGAAGAAACTTATTGATTCTGATGGCTCTGTAATGTTCTCTGTAGCGCCACCACTTGCCCAAATACATCTCCCCATGCTATAACTCAGATAGTTTTGATGGGCATCATGTCACATATCTCATGATCATTTCTAGTGCAAACAAAAGGGTTGTTGTTGATGTTGTTCATCCTGTGACATATTTTGTAGTGCTGCAACAAATTTATGATTTTTGAAAATGCAATGACTTGAACAGTTTTAATGGGAATATCATCAAATCTGCAGTCACCGTTCCTGGTGCAGGAGCCAAATTGATTTGTATGGCTTTGTTACTTTTACTGAGCATCAACATTAGGTGAAAATACATTTCTAAATGCAATAAGTGAAACTGTTATACTGTGAACCAAATTCACCTTGTGGCTAATGTTTTGGTGGATAAAAGAGCAATCCGACTTTTCTGAGGACACCATGACCATTCCAGTTGTATTACTTAACTTCTTCAAAAGTGCGACAAGTCAAACAGTTCTAGGCAAAATTGTGGGAAATTTGCTGAGAACATCCCTGGAGGCTTAAGTAGTTCCTCTATTGATTTCTGGACCCTATACCTCTAGTGCCACCACTAGGTCAAACTGTGAATTTTCCCTTTGAGGAAAGTGCTAAGGCTTGAAGGATATACCCTTTAATTTCCAATTTACATTTACATTTCCAATGTCTCATCACAACTAGCTCATATTTAGCCTTTCTCAAAAAACAATGTTCTTGAGCAGGGGTTCCCAGCTGTATCCAGGATGGGCTGAGGTGGGTACAGGCTTTCTTTTCAAGCAAGCAGTTACACACCTGGTCATACAAATCAAGGTCTTAAGCAAAGACTCTGCAGGTCAATCAGTGGAATCGGGCATGTGAATTAATGGCTGGAATGAAAGCTTGCACCTACACTTGCCCTAACTGAATAAGGTTTGGAACCTTTGTCTGAAAGAGTAAAATGGCTTTCAACCTGTAGCGCTAACATTTTTATGATAAAATGATCGGAAAAGATTACGATCCAACAGCTCCACAAAGCAACAGGTAACACACAGAACCCTATTCTAATTGCCTACAAAGAAGGTTGCAGCATGGACTATGTTGCTGTCAGTCTGTGCATCTCATCTCCAAGCACCTCAGCAAACCTAAAACATATGCCAAAGCTCTCAACCTGGACTTTTTTATTGGCATTTAGTACAATTCAGCCTAACTCGTTTTCAAAATGATTCAGTGGCAGTTCAATGCAAACCTCATTCACTGACACAACTTTTCCTTATGAACAGTTACTGCAGCTACTACAGGTAAATATGATATACTTTCCTCTCTGATACAGACAAATGTTTGAGCACTATAAGCTCAGCTGAGTTGTTTACATTGTATAATGCATGCCCAACCTGTTTATTTCAAAATGGTTCACTGAGTCCACTATACTATATCTGCTGACTGTCATTGATGACTCCAGACTGTACAAGTGTAATGATAACTGCTGTGACAAAGGTGCTCTCATAGTCTATACTAATAAGACAAGAGAAATTATTTTGGCCATCCTACAATTATCAGCTGCGTCCAGAGACAATTCACAATTCAGAAATGTAAAAAAGTCGCTTCAGACAGGTATGTGGATGTTATCAAGATGCCAACCAATCACTGACTCCTCATACAAGACTTTTTTTGCAAGAAGCAGCAGTGTTTTTACATTAGCCATGCAGCCAGATTACTTTTCTGTTTTTCGCAATCAGTGATTCAAAGTGTCAGGAGATAATGCAGTGTGGCCTGGTTCAGCAGCTTATATGTGAAAATTAAAACTAAACTTCATAATTATTTATATCCGAATTTTTACAAAGATTACTGGCCAGTCTGTGGCCAACTGCTCTCAAGAAACTCACGAGAGCGCTCTTAGGCTTGCTGGTAGCCTATCTCTTCCGACTCCTCGCATGTTTTAAATCACTAGAACTTAAGTGTGAATTTCGGTATTAAGTGACAATAGAGTTGTATTGTAGCTATTGTACGGGATATAAGAGCCCGGTCTCATCCCGACTCGTCACATGGAGACGCAACTTGACCAAGTGGGGATATAAGACAAAAGGGAGGCTTTAGGCGTCCTTATTTGACGCCAGTTTAAAACGAACCCTATCCCCTCACCCCAACCCCTTAACCCCAACCCTAAACGTCAAATAAGGACGCCAAAAGCCCCCTTTTTCGTCGAATCGACAGTTGGTCATGTAGCGTCACAATATGAAGAGTCGGTATGAGAATGAGTGAGATATAATAGCAGCCCATCTGGCCATGAGCTGAAGACGGCGATTTTCCCTGCTACGTAGCAGCCTACCGACTGTATTTTCTGTTATATCTGGCACTAATTCGACGCTATTCGAACAAGATTCACACGGACGGTCTATCATGTGCGAAACCGCGCGGAAAACAACAGGTGCCGTCACTCACGCTGTGACCATGCATTCATATTTCCTGGAAAGAGCGATGTTTGGACCTGAAGTTTTGCGATTGCAGTGGTGGATCCTATATCTCAGATAACGGTGCCCTGGACCATGCAGGAGACGTAGAGCTGGCGAAGGATTTGTACATTTGTTCGGGAGTGCGTTTCCTGACATGATCCTATTTCAGGCTTGATCATTTACGATGCACAGGTGATCTTTTTAAATTAATTTAAAAACAACCGTGTGAAGGCTTGTCTTCACATATTCCATTGTCGAGCTTTAGAATGACGGTTTCTAAGAATGTTAATGTTATACACATAAGAATCTGTTCCTTGAATGAAGAGTTTAATATGCGGCATGTCAGGAAATTATAACGTTTTTAAAACAGAAGGCAATAAGGGGAAATGAGAACGCTGCAACTGACGTGCTACTAGACGACACGTGAAAGTCAGCAGGCTGGTGGATCCAAGGATGCTGCGCTGAGTACGCTCAGCCACTGGAATGGCGTCTCCCCCCCTTGAGAAGGTCAAACAGCAGTGATTGCTTGCGGAGATCCAATGGCTTAAAGGAATGCGAACTGCAAACATACAGCAGTAAAAGGTTTTTTTTTATTACAAACCCAGAAGTCCCTACACCTAGACGCATTTTCACTTGCTACACAAAAACCTGATTTCAGTCAACCTCTTGTAAATTGCTGAAGGTCAACGCTTGTAAAAACCTATCAAAACCAAGCATACGCTGGTCGTAAAAATTGGCGAGATAGCTCGAGGCGCCAAGTTACAAAATGGCAAAAATAAATGCATAAATAAATAAAAGATTAATTTTAAGGCCACAGTCGGTGGCTAAACTGATGTATCATTCACATGGGTCCTACAACGGTACACGCGTTTGTGCTATTGCCAGAAATCAGCGCAAAAACACCGAGTCACAATGGAACCAGTTCGTCCAGTGCCTTAGGACGAACAAACACTATTATTATTATTATTATTATTATTATTATTATTTGCAAGGACAGCAGCATCCCATGAGAGGCAGTATTTCAAGTCATTATTGCCATACCAAACAGCTGTGAGCTGAGTAGCCAAACTCACATTTAAAACATTCAATTTAAAATTTTGCTGCAGTTTGTAGACACGACACGATACTATACTTATTATTTTTCATTTATAGGGTAGCTTTTCTTTAAATTTTAAGACTAGTAGAGACACAGCGGAGTAATTTTCTAGGATATTTGTAGAGGCGACCTGCAAACAAATGTAAACCAGGCGAGCGCCGCGTCATGTGCAGTCTAGCAAGAAAAATAATGGCCAAATCTTTGGGTGCCTTTGCTTACATACGTTTAAAATGCTCCTGCCATGCACATCGCGCACCTAACTGAAAATACGCGTTAACCTCTTTTTGATGATAGTGTTTATAATCCTGAACGTCTCGGTGATTATGTGACCTTGGTTATAAATACTATCGTGTTATTGGGCGCAGGTATAACGTCATGACTGCACGATGTGCACTCGACAAACTACATTGTATTAGATTTCCAGGTCGTATTTTCGCATAAATAATAATACGGCTTTGCAACCGGTGAGCAATGACGAAAAGCGTTTTCAGTGCCCCAGGTTTATAAAATAAAATAATCTGTTCTGGCTCCCTTCAGGGATCGTCCGATAAATATGTGCAGTCGCCTTATATTGCCTATTCCAAATCACAAATCCGCTACCTCTATGGTGTAATTAATCTTTAATTTGCAGCAGAGAATGTGCAGTTCGAGAGCAATTTTGTTGATTTGGTTCCATGATATATCAAGGTATGGGGGAAATATCTTTGGTAGAGCAGATACAGTAGCAGATCGTAAATAAACAGATTTGTAGGCTACATGCTCCGAAACAGCAGATCACTTACTTGCCCACGAAGTTCTCCAGCACGGAGCTTTTTCCTGCGCTTTGACCGCCGACCACAGCGATTTGAGGAAGGTCTAGGTTGGCATTTTGACCGATAGCGGAGAAGGCATCCTGCATTCGGTTCACCAGAGGAATAAGATCCTCCATACCTCGGTTACCCATATTTACAAGAGAACAGCGTACCCTTTCAGACGGGAAAGCTATACGAGAAAGCGTTCACACTGTAAATAGATTGCGTTGACAGTTTTTTTTTTCACCCCTTCAACAGTTATTTGGGTGTTTTAATATTTAAAGACTCCACCGTCTATGTTATTTTTGAATACACCTTCATTGATTCTAGTCTTTCGGTCTCCCCGCCACACGGAATGCTGCGTTACACCTCCCCCTCTTTACCGTGATGCTGGCTCCCAAGCAGAGAGAAGATGATCCATGCATTACTCTGAATAAACAAGAAGATCCCTGCACTGCTTGCTGTACACCACAAGGGGAAGCAATGACGCTCAGCGAAACCTGTCTTGCATGCAGTCGGTTTATCAGGCTCGTTTTTTTCGAAATGAGCGCTTTTAACTTGAGTTTAAGCAAGAAGTTACAGCGCGAGAGTTATAATATGACATTAAAAAATTAGAGCTCTGTGTAACGTAATTATGAGACGACTGATAATCTATCTATAAAGTAAGCAAGAAATGCAGACAAGCCCATTCGAATGGACATTATAGAAAACAATAAAACTGCAAAGAGCCTTCAGCATTGAAAACAGAAAGGAAGAGGCTATTCGCTCCGCAGCGGTTCAACGCGAAAGATCAAAGAGCTGGGAGGATTATGATATGAAATCTCTTATTGGCCCAACTGCGGGGCAAATAGCAGAACTGCTTCTCTTATCCGCCCCATCGCGGTACGAATAGCAGAACTGCTTCTTTTGTCCCCCGGTTGCGGGGCAGATAGCTGATCTCTTTCCTCCAATTCACCCCGCTGTGGGGCGAATAGCCACTTCCGAACAGGAAAGGAGGGCTCACTTCATCCGACGTTTCAGAAAAAAAAAAATGTGAGAGGTTCAACTACAGGGACAAAGCCGTCTTGGGATCCTCAATATGGATGTAGCCTATTTGCAGTCTATCTTAAGGTAGAATTAAGCACAAAAATCTTTATTTCATCTCTTACATCAAATTTCTTTATTGATATGAGAAGCAAACATTCAAATGTTCCTTCATGCTGTAAACTATTTATGGCAGTAATCTACCTTAAACATACTGTCATAGGGCAGTAACAACAGGACACCCGAGTATATAACATATAGTCTGTTGAAGGGCGAGCTTGTGTTGACAAAGAGATTTTTCCTTTTTTGCAAGGTGTAAAAAACATTAGCAACAGCTTATAGAATGAACTCCAGTGCCCTGATGAAAGTGGCAATGAGGCTGGCAAGGGGATACTTGCGGTTGTCAAAATAAATACCTGTACATAAATGTGTGAGTTTCTGCAACATTTTTTGTAATATATTTTCATGTGGACAGTGCTCGCCTCTGAAGCCCTCCTAACACCATTATTTGCACAAGGATTATGAAATATCCCATTTGAAGTTATTGCAACAAAGAAAAATGGACATCAGGAGTTGGGGATGATTTATGAAGGCACAGTACACACTGAATAAGCACTGCATGCTATGGGTTTACAATATCTGTTTGAGAACTTTCTACTCAGTTGAACGTCTGTGGCTTCGTAGAATGTATTAATTTGTCATTATTATTAATTCAATTGTGCATATCCACGATCATAATTGTTTTTCTTGCACACTGTAACTGTCCATGGTTCTGAAATAACAAAATACATCGTTGGGTAGTGGTGCAAAACGTCGGTCGTAGGCAGGGGCGTAGACTCACTTTTATTCCCATGGGTTTTTTCACCCTAAAGTGGTCACCGATTAGCCTGTCTGTCAATCAAAATATATCTTTCTATTAATTAATTAATTCAAATATTGAATTTATACCAACTAAAACATATAGCTAGCAGCACAAATAAATGTAGCCTATTCATTTAGGCAAACGTTTTCGCCAAAGATAATAGGCCTATATAGAGAGCAGCTGCATGATGTCAAAATGTCGGAAATAAAGTTTCAGAAATCTATTTCTAATTTACTGCCTTTTATTTTCTTTTATTTTCACTCAATTCGTTCAGCGGCAACATGTCATGGTAAAGGCTTACAGGCCTAATAATCCAATGTCGGCGTCTCAAAAAAGGTTTGTACAAATGAAAAACGCATTAAAAAATAAAAAGTAGGCCTATTGTTTGAATGTGTAGAGTAGACTATATGAACTCATTTTCTTGATCCTCGCAAATGTAGGCTATCAATTACATTGCTGAAGTCCACTCTCATTTCTCTCAAGCATCGCCAAATAGACGATTCTCACTCATTGAAGACCGCAGATATGTTTTAATTAAGACGACTGAAAGTATGCTCTGCCTGTGTGCCTGTGCGCTGCTTATGAGAATAGTGAGATAAATCCGATTTAAAGTTGAGATGCTAGGAAAAGTTCGGTGCATGTCATTGGTGATGAGGAAATACACAATTTGACCTGTATAAAACTATCTTCTTTCGAGGAGTAGGTCTTTGTAATACTCATCAGCATCACAATCTGCGTCCTGATCCGTCTTACATAATGAGCCAGATCATAGATCTTCTGGACTGAATTTGGATTTTTTTTTTTAAGTGCCCTTCATTGAGGACTTGAAAATAACTTGTCATGTTGCGAAGGTATGTGAAACGTGTCACAAACTGTTGGTCAAATACGTCCAGGATATAATTGAATGAGTACACTTTAAAACGTGTTCTACTGTCGTATACAGGCTCGTGTGCAGTTTTTCGTCGGGGAAACGCTTTCTCTTTCTCACTCTGCCCTCCTGGAAATCAGTCGATATGTCGCATTTTATTGATTAAGTTACTGATTTCGCCACTCATAAAATGGAAATCAATTATTATTCCGCACTTCTGACGCTTTTCTTCACTCAGGGGTTGGTAGCAGTGGAATTGCATAAAAATGTTTCAAAGGGTCTTATTTCATTTAAACAAGTTGAACGATCGTGAAACCCACGCATTACATTAATTGAATAATTGCTGACTACAGCACGGGAACGTGAATGAAGCGCTAAATCTCAAGCAGATTGAGTGAGAGTTGGCAGCCCTGATTTTTGTTGTGCACAAGCGGAATAAAACGTTTCCCTATAATTGTGTTCCAAAAATTGACTGTTTTTTTTCCCCTCAATCAATAGCTCTGCTTTCATTTGCATCAATCGCCGAACTCAACCGGCCTTTTATTTTTCCTGGCCATCCTCCTGAGGGAGCCCATGGGTTCGCAGAACCCATACACCAAATGCAAATTATGCTACTGGTCGTAGGGTCCTCTAGAATGTGTTGATTTTTGTTCCAACCACGATTGCAATAATAGGATTTTATAACTGTTACTTTCTGAAAATTCGGTACATTTCATGTTCAGTCATTTACCCTCTGTGGCCAAATTATGACTGAAACTGGCCCACTGTATATACTATTCCATCAGCATTAAGACATATAGGAGACAACTGCATAACATGAGGAAAAAATGTAACCTGTCGCATGACAGAGTCAGCTGGTTTAAACCGTGGACGCATGGCGGCAAATTCTAGCTATCTACTTGGCAAGCAAAATGAGTAAAACCTCTTTTCTGCCTTGTTCGAATTATTCAGTGAAATCAAATTATTGAAATGATTTAAAACACTTTTTTGAGCAATCAAATTTAGAGCTTACAGATTTTGAGTTTATTATATTTTTAAACATGAACTTACTTGTGATACAGAAAAATAAGATCAATGTGTCAAAGGGGCTTTTCTTTTTCGTGACTTAATGGATCGTTCCGCCATATGCGGCGTAAGAGGGCAGATAACACTAACTGCAGCTAATTAGATGAAATAAGACCTTTACTAAATCCATCGTTTGCAAGTTGGGTAGGGACAAAGAGTGATAGCACACAGGGAGCCTCTGGACCGAATTACAGAACCACTGACGTAAGAATTTATGCCTATTATTTGACCCGTCAGTTAAATAATATGAACATTCTACAAAACCCAAAACCAGTGAAGTTGGCACGTTATGTAAATCGTAGATAAAAACAGAATACAATGATTTGCAAATCCTTTTCAACTTATATTCAATTGAATACGCTGCAAAGACAAGATGTTTAATGTTCAAACTGAGAAACTTTTTTTTTTTTTTTTCAAATAATCACTAACTTAGAATTAAAGGCAGCAACACATTGCAAAAAAGTTGGCACAGGGGCCTTTTTACCACTGTGTTACATCGCCTTTCCTTTTAACGACACTCAGAAAACGTTTGGGAACTGAGGAGACCAATTTTTGAAGCTTTTCAGGTGGAACTCTTTCCCATTCTTGCTTGATGTACAGCTTAAGTTGTTCAGCAGTCCGGGGTCTCCGTTGTCATATTTTACACTTCATAATGCGCCACACATTTTCAATTGGAGACAGGTCTGGACTACAGGCAGGCCAGTCTAGTACCCGCACTCTTTTACTACGGAGCCATGCTGTTGTAACACGTGCAGAATGTGGCTTGGCATTGTCTTGCTGAAATAAGCAGGGGGATCCATGAAAAAGACGTTGCTTGGATGGCATGTTGCTCCAAAACCTGTATGTACCTTTCAGCATTAATGGTGCCTTCACATATGTGTAAGTTGCCAATGCCTTGGGCACTAATACACCCCCATACCATCACAGATGCTGGCTTTAGAACTTTGCGCCTAGAACAGTCCGGATGGTTCTTTTCCTCCTTGGTCTGGAGGACACGGCGTCCACAGTTTTCAAAAACAATTTGAAATATGGACTCGTCAGACCACAGAACACTTTTCCACTTTGCATCAGTCCATCTTAGATGAGCTTGGGCCCAGCAAAGCCAGCAGGGTTTCTGGGTGCTGTTGATAAATGGCTTTCGCTTTGCATTGTAGAGTTTTAACTTGCACTTGCAGTTGTAGTGACGAACTGTAGTTACTGACAGTGGTTTTCTGAAGTGTTCCTGAGCCCATGTAGTGATGTCCTTTACACACTGATGTCGGTTTTTGATGCAGTACCGCCTGAGGGATCGAAGGTCACCGGCATTCAATGTTGGTTTTCGGCCTTGTCGCTTACGTGCAGTGATTTCTCCAGATTCTCTGAACCTTTTGACGATATTACAGACCGTAGATGATGAAATCCCTAAATTTCTTGCAATAGCTCGTTCAGGAATGTTGTTTTTAAACTATTCGACAATCAGCTCACGCATTTGTTCACTAAGTGGTGACCCTCGCCCCATCCTTGTTTGTGAATGACTGAGCATTTCAGGGAAGCTGCTTTTATACTCAATCATGGCACCCACCTGTTCCCAATTAGCCCGTTCACCTGTGGGATGTTCCAAATAAGTGTTTGTTGAGCATTCCTCAACTCTCTGAGTCTTTTTGCCACTTGTGCCAGCTTTTTTGAAACATATTGCAGGCATCAAATTCCAAATGAGCGAATATTTGCAAAAAATTGCAAAGTTTACCTGTTCGAACATTAAGTAACTTGTCTTTGCAGTGTATTTTGCAAATCATTGGATTCTGTTTTTATTTACGATTTACACAACGTGCCAACTTCACTGGTTTTGGGTTTTGTACCTACGGCCGTGACAGAGCAGTCCTACAATTGATGGAAAGGCAATTTGCCATTAAGCTCAATGTACACCTTCACATTAGTTTAATTTGCTTTCGGCTAAACATACCACATACCACATTAATTGTGGTTATGGCTTTTCGAGTTTATTTATTTATTTATTTATTTAATTCGATACGTGACCATTTCTGTGAAGTAAAATACTGCATTTTACCCTCCTTACCAAAGGAGGGCACACCAAATATCCAGAACCAGTCTAATATGGCTTACCAGCAGAAACAGTACTTGCAAAAAAAAAAAAAAAAAAATCGTCCACTGTCTAATATGATTTAGCTTGTAGCTTGAGGACGGTATGTGACTTTTGTGGCATGCTACTTAGTTCGCTAGTTGGATTCTGTGTTGATGGGCATGATGAATGTCAGCCACTAGATTTCTTAATTCTGATTTGAGATTTTCACTTCGTCGGACATGACCGTTTGCTTCAGCAGTAACTGTTACGTGCTCAAAAGTGGAAAGCTGCACAAGCGGCTAACTAGCTAGCTAGCTAATAAAGCTATAGCTACTACGTCGCCGAGGGGCAACCGCATGGAATAAAGAACAAAAGCAGTGAAAAAGAGAGACGGCTATTTTAGGTAGTCTGCGAGCGCACATTAGCGGAGTAACATCTTTGCTGTTATCTGGTGCGAGCCAGAAGATTGAAATTCTGGGGAAGGTCGCTTCTAGTTAGTTAGCTGGCTACTGACGGGATAATCGCTTGGTTCAGCCATTCATAAGAGGAGCGTCGGGTTTCGGGGTTGAAATTCTCAACGCAAGCGCTGTTTCGCAAATCAGGTAAAATGGTGGGATCAGCCCCAGTCAGAGGTCTAACGTTATTTACGGCTTTAGAATTGGCCAACGTCGTCGTGGTGGAAGCGTTATAGATACGTGGTTGGAGACATTTAGTATCAGTTAGCAGCAATAATCTCCGTTTAAATTGTTGCTAGCTCGCCAGATTATGAAACACTTCTCTTGTTCGAAATAATACAGTAGTGAAGCGCTTGCTAATTAGCTGGCTAGTTTTCTAGGCGAGTCCGATTTCCTAGCCAGCGCTAGCTAACTTGCTAGCTAGCTACCACCACCGACGACTGGACAGTGACTCGGTAACGCCGAGATGTTTAACCCTCACCACCAACAGCAGCAGCAGCAGTTCCACCAGCATCTGCGGCAACTGCACCAACTTTTCCAGCAGCAACCCCCACCCCCACCTCCGCCACCTCCACCCCCACCGCAGCCTCCTCCGTCGCATCATTTACCGCACCATCATCAAGGAGGCAGGTAAGAGCTCCAACTCTAGGTCGAGGATTCAGAAGTAGGCCCATTGAGATGCAGTTTATATCTTATCAAATACTTAACTGAATGCACTGTAAAACGGCGCTTATTAATTTCCTTACTTTAACTCAGTCTTTATGGCAAAGGAAGGGCTATGTCTTGTGGTGTTTATCAGCGTTATTTAGCTATTAAATTTATCTGGTAGCTACAATGATGAGTTTGCGCCGTCATCGACGCAACTATTTTGTGTAACCGACTCCTCCTTGACGTTCATTAGTGGGATCAGTGCAGACTGGCTGAACACATCCACAAACGAGATTGCACCGTTTTCCCAATTAAACTGTATTTCTCCATAGCGCCATGGAGCTGTTATCGTCTACAAGTCTGTAATCTGATCTGTTTACTTTGCTATCAATTCTGTGTGAGGACATTCTTAACCAAGTTTGCATTGATAGTTTCTGATCACGGTATTGTTCAGTTACATTTTAAATGGCTACAAATTGACCATTATTATAAGTTAGCCGAGGGTGAAACATTTTGGATAAGATGGTCCTGCTGTTCATTAGCCTTGAGATAATGTTTGAACCTAGTTTTGATCGAGCCGTGCTGTGATCAATGCGAAATTCTCTGCTGTGGTGAACATGCAGACCCATGCCAGTCCCTGGTCCAGCACCCCCTCCTCCTCGCTTGGTCAACCTTTGCTCTGCTACCCAGGCCACCATCATCGCTCCCAACCCTATGCTGCAGGGAGCACTACTCATGCAACAGATGCAAGGTGGGTGGAATATACGTTTGCCTTCTCCTGTCAGGTGGCCATGGAGGTGCCACCATACAGAATGTGTAGTAGTCTTTAGAGAATTTTGTAAATTGGAACCCAATATTTGATGCTTTACTCAGCTAGTGAGATGCCATGGAACCCAGGAAATACTATTAAGTCCTCTTGCTTGGCTCAGTTTCATCAGTCCTCATGAAAGGAATGCAGAATACAGAGTTGTTTAGTCCAAAAGAGTGGACACAGATCTGGAATGTTAATATTTTGCTCTGCATTTTCATAACAATAGTCACTGTTTGTAAACCATGACATTATCGTTGTGCATGCCGGTTTGGTGGTTGGCAGAAAGCGTGATCATAATACAAAGAAACATGGCAAGTAGTCTCTTTGGTTCTTTGCTTAGAATCCGCAAAAACGTGATTCCTGAACCCTTAGCGAACCTGTTGGTGCAACCTATAACACAACTCACTGGCATTGCTACTTTAGATCTTTGATTAAGTACATATAAAGATGGAGATCTACTGGTAAACTTGGTGTTAGATTAGCCTTTTTGCCGACCACGTGACAAAACTTGTGACGTCATTGTGAATATCGCCATTATTATGCTGTGCCTAATTGGTGCTGGTCATAACTTGCAGTCGCTCATCCAAGATAAGAAGTTGTGCTCTGATAGCATTTTGAAGATAAGCTATTTAAGATGTTGAGTGGTCATGTCTGTATTGTTAGTATTAAGAGTATTGTTTCTGAATGAAAGTATATGAAGAATGTTAGAGATGGCTATCCTGGCTATTTTTCCCCCATATTCCATCAACTCCCAATCAAAAAGTTGGTACACTTTGCTAAATTGAAATTTAAACTGAAAGCAGTTATTCTTTAATTGTCATATTATTTTGAAGGCAATTAAATACAGCACATTATTTGATTTTTTAATTATTTTTTTTACTGTATGAATTTTATTGATTTTTCAAAATAAGCACTTAATTGAATTTTGACTCTTGTTTCAAAAAATTTGAGATCGTAATGTATTTACCACTTTGTAATGTTGCTGTTCCTTTTCACGGCACATGATAAACATTCAGGGACTGAAGACACTAAGGGGTCTATTCTCCCATTAGCGCTTAAGTCTTTTTTTACGCGCTCCGAGTTAAGCGCTTTTGAGTTACGCGTATTCTCCCCTACTCGCTTCGATCACGCCCACAGCGCTTAACTTCAGAATTTAGGCGGCCTTATGAAAGAGGTGTGACTGATCCAAAAGAGAGGCAGACTCTATACAAAGCTCATTGATTATGGCTATCAGGAAAACATGGAAAAAGGATTTTCTGATTAAACATGAATACGCATTTGTGGTCCATGGAAAACGCAAACCAGACTTTAAATTTGAATATCGTCGGCCTGCTGATAAAACCTCGTATCTCCAAACTGATAAGAGACGAAAACTCGTATGTCCACTATTCTTACATGCACAATTAAACATTTTCATTTTAAACTATATTTATCCATTTATATTATTATAATAATTATTATTATTATTTTATTTTTTATTTTCCTGTGAAGTTTGTCATTGTGAAGATACGAGGTTTTACATGCCGCTGTAATAGTAGGCCGTACCAATTACAAGACGTAATTCAGACATCTCTTTATTTATCCCCACCGCGCGATTAGCGCGAAGCGGGGGATATAGCATTGGGCTCCGTCCGTACGGACACATAAAATTGCGGCGGCAGGGAATATATTAGTGACAAACACTTATTTCTTACTCTAGCCACCATGGCATTAAAGCTATGCATACAAACAAATTGCCGCGATTATGAAATAATAAATAAAGAATTTAGCGCTTCTCAATCAGCGCAATCAGATCATTGAAAATGTGCCCCTCCTACACCAGCCTGTTTGTTCTGTGGAAGACAGGGAAGAAGACAAAGGGAACATTCTAGTCACACAAAGACAATCAAAGACAGTTTATATGATCTCATTTAGAAATTGCGCCCTTGAAAACTATCATGACGGAATTCCATATCCATAGCCTATCATCCTATTTGATTTGAGCGACACATTCACTTGAACTTGTGCCTAATACTTTATTATGATCAATTATCCCATTTACTGTTAATGATTCTTCCCATGTCGGCTATTCTTTAAAGGCTAAAATTGATTAACAAATGAATAGTGCTCTGGTATTTGCCAGGGTAGGGCTCAATCTAGAGTAGCCTATTTAATAATATCTTTATTCACACATTAAAATACACAGTATTACCAATGGTAAAACATTACTAGAACTCGAGTTAGTTAATACAGATATCCTCAATTAGAAAAATCAATCCCCTCACTCGTGAGAATATCACAACTTTTTAGATTATCACGAACATACAGGGCAGTCGCATTTGTTAATAGAACATGGAAGACAATGATGGCGACGTCGAGCCAAGGCCGAAAACCAAATTTCACAGATGTTGGTGTTGCATGGCAAGCAAGCAATGAAGGCTGATCTGAGGAATTAAGCTGCGAATAGTTCTGGTTGGGGATTCGATGGGGAGATGTAAGCGCAGTATCCCCGATTTAAAGCATAAATGGAGAGATCTGCGGGGCGCTGTAAAAGCCAGGTTCTCTGCACACCGGAGAACTGTACACGCAACAGGTGGTGGGCAACCATCATCCCCTGTGCATTTCACTGCACAGGAGGAGGGGATGGCATCTACTCTTTCTGCAGTGGAAGTGCATGGAGAGGAACTTGAAGCGCCAACGAACTGCATCAGACACCTTGACCCAGACGCCTGTGATGTGTATGACATCACCAGCCACTCTCTGAAACGACCCAGATGCCAGTAGCGTCAGCGCAGTTCTGACGTTGATAACCACGGGTATGTTTTGTGGATAATTGCTGCGGCTGGATAGCTGTTCATCCAGAAGTCGGCAAAGATAGATGATTGCCTCATGCACGGTCCAGACGAAAGCGCTGGATGCAGTCGATGTTTGTTTGTCCCAGGATGTCCAAACGAAGCCGATATATGCGTGTTCGTCTTCGAGCTCGGCGCGCTCCTCTTACTCTTTCCCAATCACGCAAGAGTGCAAGCAAATGCAGGACTGGCATTTTGGCTTTAGATTTTGAGGGCATGGTAGAATGATGGTCTTATGTATACTCGTATTAATTAATTGTTTTGCGTTTGTAATTTAACTGATTGGAGAAGAGGCTGATGCGTAATATCATGTGATGATTTCGTTTGATAAATTATCATGGCTTTGAGAAATGTAGTTTAGAAATAAGGAAGAACAATCAAATATTAAATGTCTCAACCTTTACCATGTTAAATAAAATAAAAGTAATGTTAAAATTCTGCCTATAACCGACATCAAACGCAATATTCAATTTCGCCTAATGTTGGCTCTTGTCCTTAATACAGCCCTCAAAAGCGCTTAACAGAAAAAGCGCTTAAGCCAGGGGGAGAATACGCGTAAGTGTTATTTGAATGAGAAACGCCCGGAAACGCCCCGATTTTGGCCTTGCTCCGCCCCAAGCGCGTAAGTGCCTTCAAGGCGCGTAATGCACAGACTTAAGTCGAGGGGAGAATACGCGTAGGCTGAAAAGCGCGTAGCTACGCGCTTTTTTCGACTTAAGCGCATGGGAGAATAGACCCCTAAGTGATTGATGGTTTCAGGTGTTATTTTGTTCTATCCTTCCTGCAAGCTCATCTTAAGGTGTGCAACAATATGGGGTCTTTGTTGTTCTCTGAGTTTCAAAGTGCATCACATGTTGTCCATTTTGGACTTGTCAGGACTACAGGCTGGCTCATCTAGCACCCACACCCACTTCTTATGCAGCCTTGTCTTTGTAATGTGTGCAGAATGCAATTTATTATTATCTTGTTGAAATATACGTTGACGTCCTTTAACGATGTCGCCTTGAAGGCAGTATGTGTCGCTCAAAGATATCAGCATAGTTTTTAGCATTATTGATGCCCTCACAGAATTGCAAGTTAGCCTACAAAACCCCCTTCCATGACTGCATGCCTTATGGACTTGTTGCTGGTAACAGTCTGGATGGTCCTTTTGGACTGGAGCCCACCGCCTCAAATTCTTCCAAAAAAAAAAAAAAAAACCTTGAAGCGCTAATTAGTCTGACCACCATGCACGTGTCCACTGTGTGATCGTCCATTACTGATACCCCTGACCCCAGAAAATGTGTCAATTCTTCCAGCCACTGTTAAAATAAGGCTTCCTTTTTGCACAGCAGTTTTAACCAGGCATTTGTGGATTTAACTCGGTATTATAGTACTTGCCAAGGGTTGGTCAAAATTACCCTGAGCCCATGTGGTTATACTACATATTATGCAAATCCCCTCTTGTCCTATTTCGAGGAAAATTGTTTTTAAGCCTTTCAATGATTGTTTTGAAACCCTAGGAAGAAGAAATACTAACTGCACACTGTGAGAGAAATAACATCAGTCTGGCCTGTTTATAAAAAAAAGCAGGTTTATGGCAGCTCATACCAATAATAAAAGTGCTAAAGTGCACAAAAGCAAAAACAATCTAATCATCATCAGTGCTGATGATGCACTGATGGTGACCAAGGCCAGACTGGCCACAGGCCAGACTGATGTTATTTCTCACAGTGTGCAGTTAGCATTTCTTCTTCCTACTATACTAGCTCTACGCACCTGTAGTACTCATCAGTTCAGTGTGTTGACTGAGCGCAACAATCCTTCATTTTTGGAATTTGTTTTTATACCCTTAAATGATTTTCAAGATGATTTTATTTTATTTTTTTTTGGTGATTCTGGGCTTGTCTTTGCTTCTGAAGGAAAACACCTCTCCTGGATGCTGCTTTTGTACCAAATCATGATTTCAATCACCTGCTGATATGAGGCGTTTAAAATCACATCATTACGCTCTTTCAGCCTCATTACTAGTCCTAAATTACTATTCCATCTTTTTTGGGGAAGTGTTGCGGGCCTCAATGGCAGGAATAGATGTGTATTTTCAAATAAAATGAAGTTTTTATTATGACTAGTCAAAACATCAAATATCTTGTCTTTGTATTGTCTGCAATGAAACGCAAGTCAAAGTAAATTTATCAGTCTCTGCTGATGTGCATTTACACTGCATTCCAACTTTTCCTGAGTGGGGGTTATATCTGGGCCATGAGAAGAGCCCACTGTATGTCACACTGCTTTTACTCTTTTTCACTATTTTTCTGTCATTCCTGCTCTTTGTGCTCTCTCCTCCTGCACGCCTCATTCACTTCACCGCACCGCCCCCTCTTCACCTCTGTGTTCTCTCCATTCTCTATCTCCTTCCTCATCTTATTTTCAAATCATCTTCCCTCACTTTAATGCAGGTAACATGAGAGGATTTGCGATGGGGGCCCAGCCGTTTCCACCGTTCTTCCCAGCTGGGGCACGCTCCTCCCTCTTGGGCCCGGTCCCCATGGGCGTGGCCATCAAGACTCCGCACATGGGTTTCCCTCCGCGCCACTACCACGTGCACCAACGCTATTTCAACAATGTGAGGCCCAGAACAGTCATGTTTTACCCTGGAGCGCAATTAAATATTGACACGGTTGATTAAAGTGATGCTGGTTTTGATAATATCCTATTAATGTCCTAATTAGTACCCTATAAGTTTTCGCCATCATACAGACTACTCAAATGGAGTGTAGGCATGTCAAGCAGTCATTGAAACTCTTTTGGTAGAGAGTAACAGTGATCAGCCTTCCTCTTTTTTTTTTGTGAAAGTTGTTTTAGAAATCTGTTTTTTTTTTTTTTTTTCCCTCCCTCAAATTTGGCAAAATATTAAAGCATTGTTGTATTTTTGTGGCAGTGTACTTTTATACTTGAAGAAATGGGACCACGGATCTTGCATCTGATTGATTTATTCCTATTGTAGCAGGACTTCGGTGCTCGGCCGCCAGAGAGGAGTCGCGAGAGTGAGCAGCGCGCTCTGCCGGGAGTTGATGGTCGACCGGGCGGCAGTGGCGTTGAGGCAAATTCCAGTGACAGGGCTGTCGTCAGAGGTACGCTGCCTCCGACTGTCAGAAACTTGCACCCTGCTTGAAGGTCCAACAGCACTGCTACATATCAAAACTAATTATCTAATGGAACTAGTGGGGAGGTACAGGGGAAACTAAGTTGATTGTCTGTTTTGGTGTATTACTAGACGCTATGCTACTTGCACATTTCACCGTAGATGGAAAGAGCAACGGCTTTATATTCTTGCCTGATGCCTCCCCGCCGCCACATGACCGTTGTGGCGATGTGTAGGCAATTTAATGAAAATGCATAGGGAAGATTGATTAATTGCCTCTTTCGGTCATTGGTCCCGCATCACTGATGCAGGGGCAATGCAGATGTGCTTACTGAGATGCATCTTTCTGTAGCCGAATTTTTCAAAGGCTTAAAATCAAAATATTAAAATATTTTTTAATTTTATTTAACCAGGGAAGTTACATTAAGATAGAAATCTCTTTGAAGGGAACCCTGGGGGTTGAGGTGGACACAGAGAGGACTAGTTGCATCGCCACTTAGATCAGGGAATGATTAGGTGGCAGGTCGAATGAGCCAGGTTGGGAATATAGCCATGACACCTTGTAACCCCCTACTCTCGTCAAAGACTGTCATATAAGGGTCTTTGAGGACCACAGAGAGACAGTACCTTGGTTTAATGTCTCATCCGAAAGACAACGTCTCCCTCAGTACATTGTCCCCTCTGGGGTATTGGGAATTATTACACCAGAGGGAAGATCCCAACCTACTGGCCCACCAACTCCTCTTTCAGCAGCAACTTGGTTTTCCCAGGTGGTCTCCCATTCAAGTACTGACCAAGCCGCGCGGCTGGAGCTGATCGAATAGTGGTATGGCTGCCAGCAATATGCCTCTCTTCATTTTATTTGTAAAAATGTTGAAGTGAAGAGAGGACTTCCAGATTTTTGTACCAATTGCAAGAGCAGCAGTGACACACATCCATTTTATTTTGTCCAAGAGTTTATTTTTCTTTCATAGGAACTAGACAGGAAACCGGAAAAAACGGCTACTTGTATTGGAATTTCGTAATAAAATTCTCAGCAATTTATTTTAACTTCTTAATTTGTGCAAGCTAAAGTATCCACTGCCATTAGAAGCCAATATTAAGCTCATAAAGGAAAGAACCATTGGATGTGATCAAAGTCTTTATAGGCAAGTTTTACCACACAATGAGTGCCTTTGCAATGCCTCCAGGCAGTTATTTTGGGCTAACATGACCAGGCTCCTATCAAAATGAATGGGAAGAGAGCCACAATTTCACTTTCAATGGTTACAGGGACATTAAAAGTGCATGTATGGAATCATCTGTCAGATCTGATAAGAACTGCTTAAAAAGTTTGACTTTGCCAAAAACCACATTTAAAATGCAATTTCCCCCTCAGGTTATAGTGCTACTACACTTGTGGACTGTTTCATGACACCAATTTTGATTGCAGTGTGCTGTGACGTAACGCTGTGGGGTCATTTCACTGAATTGAATGATTTACTCATTTTTGTTTGAGTGAGGAGCTTTTGTGGGGAGGGGCCGGGATATGTCATAGAATAGCCATCTCTTGCGTCGCAGACTTTTCGATTCAAAATGCCTCAAGTGGTTTGACTCTTCTTTATATTATCTTAATTGCAATTCTTTTGGTGCATCTGAAAGGGATAGGTCGGGTGAAAATGGAGAAACGTCACCGTAGAGGTTGCTGCGCAAATTTCAAAGTTCTCCTGTAACTTCATCATCTGATTAAATGAAAAAATAAGCGGCCTATTGGTCTCGTGCTCATAATTATCAGCCCTCAAAAATTGGCGCGAACGATCGTTCAGTTCGCGCAGAGGTTACGCAAATTAAAAAAACGGGCGAACATTTTCCGGTTCGCGCAAAACAACGTAGTTAAAAAAAAAAAATCTTAGATTTTTCTTGACCAGCGATCAAAAAACATGTTAAGCGCAATTTTTTCCCCCCCTCTTCCTTAAAACCCAGGTGAGCTCAGAGAGGGAGGCAATACACCCCATTCATATCTCATGTTCCCACTCATTTTTCGGTGAACATGTATATGGCTGTAACATTACGGCCAACAGGGAATTGAGGGGGGGACAGGAATAAGATTTTTTGCCACACCGTCAAATCTGAGGTAACTTAAGACTCTCGCTGTCAATTTGCCTGAAGAGGATCCTCAACATTCCCACAGAGAAATCAATGCAAGTAAAATGATGATGATGATAATATAACTACAATAGAACTTGCCTAAACTGTCCTTGTTTAAAATGGAAACTCGCTCTTATCGGACAACAGCTCTAGTCCTGATTCTCTGTAATGCTTTCCCATTAAATAAAAATCGAATGTACCGGGTTTTATTTCAGATTTTCGCTTACATCGGACAATATGTCCAGTCATGTCACAATGCATTTCCATTGTAAAGCACTCGCGTATGCTGGACAAGCTGTTTTGCACCATGCCCATACGCAGTTGTTGCAGCAACATTATGAAGTTCAGCTTTCCTACTCTGTTGTAAACTGACTGAATTTAACAGTTAAAATTAACGCATTGTATCCTTGCAATTTTAACTCTTAAGTGGAGTCTTGCGCGCAATTTACCATGGTTTACACTTAATTTACAGCGGAGTTCTGTCCATATTATTTGTAAAATTACAGTTAAAATAACTGACAATGCGTTTGCGGAAGCGGTTAGTTAGCGGTTCGTTATTTATTTATTTTTTTTTGGTGTGTGTGTCTTCGTCATTGATCCCAGTTGGAGCAACACGCTGTAGCCTTTCATCCTGTTATCCATTGTGTCAGGGCAAAGACAGACTAAGTGAAGGCAAGTAGGTATGTGCACTCAGAATGAAGTTGTTCCGATCTTTATACACAAAGCAAATGTATAAATTCAATTCATACATATATCCATTGTATACAACCTGTTATGCCCATGTAGCAGATGTACGCATAAACAGATTATAACAGATTTTGTCCATTTTATGCATATAGAGGTTCCGCTTAAAACAAAGAAAGTCAGCTGGTCCAGTTGAATTCGTAATATGCAAGTTTTACTGTATGTGTATATAATTATGTTTTATAAAGACGTAGGTCATTGTTTGTTGTGTTAGAGACATTGGGAATGATTTATTTGTTTGTTTATTTTTCTGGGAGTGACATTCCCTATAGGCCTTGCTAAATCTCTTCAGCTTGTAACAAAGTGACTGACTGGCTAGTTTGGAAATTACTGATGTTAGCAGCCTTCCTATCTATTGTAACGTGAAGCCTGATCATAAACTAAGTGTAATTCTGTGTTTATTGACGCGGTATGCTAGCTAGTAGACACTCGGGAATCTGTCTAGTTAGCTCGCTGTGGCGCACACTGACCACTTCAGTCGTGAATGTCAGTGAATGAGTTGACGTTAGAATTAATACTGTCGATCTAGCTGTGTCCAGGCCTACTCTTTTATGAATAGGATAAGCTGTCTTTGAATGTAGGATTAAAATGTATATTAGGCCTACAACATTAACATTGTTGGTATTCCGCCAGCTACCTTGTTGATGAATGTTTTCCAAACAAAAAGATTGCAAGTCATATCCTGATAGTTGGTTAATAACACTGAGACTCATCTAAAAATCGTATTAAACTGGATAAAGAGAAAGGCGGACGGTGCCCACGAACGAGCTAAGGTTAGTGAAGGAAATTAGGGCAGTTAACATCAAATTGGCTTCAAAAAATTTCAGTGTTAAGCCACCCCATTTTGCTAGTATCTTTTGTTAAAAAGAAAAGCTTAATTAACACAAAAATGGTACTTTGTGACTAGTTCAAGTTCAACTATGGTCATGCTTTATAATCAGTATCTAGTGTCAGCAGATAACTTGAAACTCTTGATTGTTTTGGTAAATTGTAATTTGCCCAGAAAACTCACCAGAAGTCCTCATTTAATGAGCAATTGTTCAGAAATTTCTATTGGGGGAGAATTCCCTCAGAATTCCCTCAGAATCAGTAACTGTTGCTAGGTTACCGACACATGGCACCGCTGCTACAAAAAAAAGTTGAGAGGAAACACTGGAACGTCTAAACTTTTCAAAAATGGTGGTTTAAAGATGACTTTTATATCGATTTGAATGACGATGGAGACATTTCTAGCCTGCAAAACCTGTTTTGGCGTAACCCGTTCACTTAACGTACGGGTTACGCAAAAAGAATAGTGATTAACCAAACTATGGGTTACGCAAGATAAATTCCACATAACGTGTTTTCAGGTTTAACAGATTTTTCAAATTTTGAGGGCTGATTATAAGCCTTTCAAAATTGTAGTTAAAGAACAATCCTATACTTCTGGTGATAAAACTAAACATTGCTCTTTCTTTTTATGGGGAAACGGGCTGGCATAGAATCTAGTATACCAGACTAGGCATTCAATTGTGTTTCTGTTGTACCTTTCTAAAAGTGAGTCATGGTGTGAAATGGTCAATATTGAATCTCTCATGGCTTCATCTTTTTCTGAGTTCTGGTTTTAAATTGAGGGCCATATGTTTTCCTGGCATTTAAGTTATGTAGCAATGTACTGTTAGCTGGCTAGACACGTAACATAATGGTTCCTTATCATGCCACCGGGTGCATGTCAATTAGCCATTACAAAATCTGTCTCCTGGACATGTGTGATCTACTACATCCTTGCATCACCACTTGGACAGGGGACCCAGGAGACCAAGGCTTTCTGGTTGTCCCGCGTTCTCGACTGAAAATTGGAGCCCTTTGTGACCTTGATTTGTGAACGGTGCTATTCTGAGTAAACTTCGCCTTTGCATCACATGGTGAAGCGTCTGGTTGGAGGCAAGAAGAACTTATCAACTTAAGCCATCCAATTGAATGGTTCCTTCATTATTCAGGGTGGTCTCTTCCGGGTGATGTCACAAAGGACAGAGTTTGAAATGGCTTGCAAGTGGCTAATTGTTAGTTCACATGAGGACATGATAGGTGTACTTTAAAGTATTCTGGTAAGAACTTTGCATAGGAGTGCCAATGGTTGTCACAGTCACTCGATGCAGAGACCTGTAGTCCTCACATTTATTGTTGCGCCTTCTGGTATCCTCTTCACATACAGCAAATTACTGGTCAAATGGTAAGGTAAGCCCTCTGTGAATTTTGACTCAACTTTCATAAACAGCAATTTGAAAGCAATACATTCATGTCTGGACTTCAAAATCTCCTACCATTACAAAGTGTCCAGCTGAAGAGAAAATTGTAAAGGAGTTCTCTTGGGCCGTCGTAGAATTTTTGCAGGTGACAGAATTGTACACACAAGAAGAAAAATTTTAAATGTCTTGATCTAAACGACAGTGACTATATGGTTGAACTGGCATCTAAAGGCTCACGCAACGAGGAGATTTGGTTCATAGGCTGACGCCAAGCCGGCTGCTAGCATCCACAACAAAACGCTATAGTTTTCTGGAAATATTCAATATATGTAATTGGCTCTTGTAATGTTTAAATCACAACACTCTCCTTCTGCAAATGAAACAACTGATAGGATTATTTGGCTTTTGTGTCCTGTTATCATTACTATTTCATGGAAAAGGCATGCAAAACTTTGAAATGCCGTGGCGACTATTGGTGCGGCTACACTAACACTTGTTAGTTGGGTAGCTAACTCGCTACCTGGGTGAGGATGAGTGCATAAAGTTAACATAACCAAACATCCATATTTCTGAGGTAAAATTGTTCACACTCTAGCATAATGCAATATAAGCTTATTACACTTTTTCATTGGTGTAAATATTTAGAAGTTGGTGTTTTCAAAATGAAAGGTTATTACTTTGAGAAGCTAAAGAGTGGCCCATGGCTGACCAATTCTTTTTTTTTTTTTTTTTAATTATTAATGCTGCTAATGCTTTCAATAGCCGTTATAACGAAAGGTGACAATAGGAGTTCGAGCAACACTTTGCTTCACCATCAGTGGATGTTGCACTTAACTGACTTTCCAGTATTCCTTTATGATGTCACCGTACTGTATAATGTCGCTTTTTTATTGTCGATAGTGATGTGCACGCTCTCTTGATTCCAGAGGAGGCAGCAGCAGTGGCTGAAGGCCGTAATGGTTCTTCTGCTGTGCAACAGCCTGAGGAGCCTGCCCTGAAAAGACCCCGAACTGAGGAGTAAGTCTTGGACCATTCGTCACAGCAACCAGCACTCTTTGGCATATTAAGAATTGGCATTAAGCCGTTTCTTTACTGCATTCTTCCCCATTTGTAATCATTCCCCAGTTTAAATCACCCATTTAAGTTTGTAAGCTTGTTTAGGTGAGCATTCAATGTTTACAGATTAGACAAATGTGTAAACTTTGCTTCTCTATTGTATAAAGACTCTTAATTATCAGATTACATTCTCAGCCCCCAGAACATTTCCATTTTGGAGATAGTCCTTTGCTGTCAAGGGTGACAGTGTGTTTTGACTCTCAACAGGACAAACCAGTCCATCACCCTGCCAGCCCCAGTGGAGAATGCACTGAATGCTGATTTCAATAGCTCTGTCGATAACACTGAGCCCAGGGGTGAGTCAAGTTCCTTCCCCTTAAATGTGTTATGAAACATGGTATCTGTTAATTTGGTATTGTGTTCGCACAGCTGTTTGTGGTTCCCCCACCCTGAGTTGAGACAGAATTCATATCGCCAGTTTCCTAATCGGTGATGAACTGGCGAAATGGGAAAACCACTTGGGGAAATGTTAAAAAAAGCTTGTGATGGTGCCTGTTTCTTCGAAGAAAAGACTGAAATCCTTTGTGTAAAGAAAATCTGCCAGACCTTTTAAGGTTCATCGTTGTTCAAAGGGGAAACATTCAGAGTTGGGAAATCTTATCTGTCCTCTTGTGTTGGGTAGAATGCGTGCCGCTTCAGGAAGCAGGAAGTGCTGTCGGACCGGAGGCCGTGGAGTTTGTGGAGGAGAGCAGAGCGGCAGAGGTGAGCATGGAATTATGGGACAGTTGCCTCTGGAGTCTCGCGGCACTGCAAGGCCTTGAGCCAGAAAGGGAAAGTCCAGGGGTCATATAATTGAAAGTGATGTCAGGTGTTCCTTCAAACCGTGACCTTGGATAACTGGTTTTGCTCACTAGTTTAACCCTGAGCCTGCGAAATTGCAAACCCTGTTGGTCGGAGATCTCTCTCTTCTGAGCCTGGATTTTTCTCCTTTTTCACAAGCACCATCTCCCTTCTCCCAAGATGGTTCTTGGATCCGAGGGTTCGGCGAGCGCCATAACCCCTGCGAGCAGTGAGACCCCGGCTTTTGACCCCCTACCGGAAGACACGGATAGGCCTGCGGAGGCCCCAGTGCTGGAGGGGAGGGAGGAGGCTGCAAAGGACGTGGATGGCGAGGCCATCAACAAGTTCTACTGCTACATCTGCAGCATTACCTGTCATAACCAGCAGGTGAGGCGCTGACCCTGATAAGACTGAGCCTGTAAAGATGGCAGCCTGGGCTGGTTTGGGGGTGATTATTTTTTTTTTTTGGTGACATTTCCTGCATGCTCATTGATTCATCAGTTAATACAGAGAAGCTATCATTGTGTAACTTAGTTCAATGATAAAATTTTATAATGATAATAAGGAATAATGATAAATAAAACCCATATGATTTATTTCAAACACAGAGTGCCTATAAATGTGCTGTACAGAACAATGTGAGTAAATTAACACTGATAGTATAACACAATTGTATAGTAAAATATAATTATTCAATCCCTGGGGAATCCTAGGGAGGGATGCAACATGTCAGAGGTCAGATTATCTGAGGAAATGATGTAACTTGAGTTAATGAGTTGGCACTGTCTATTTAAAACTTCTAGTTTCAGAACAAAGGGGATAACAATGAGTGTTTTTTACCCCAAAACGCCTATATTTTACAACATGATTAAATAGTGAAGGAAAAGGGAAAACAAGTTGTAATTGTAATGTAAAGCCAAGATGTATATTTAGACATTCTTACATTACATTCTTGTTGAAGAAGTTTCAATACCATGGCTAAATGCCTACATGGTGAACTTGCCAGTCCAAAATTAACAAAAAAAAGTGACTCTTTTTCAACTGGGACCTTTTTAAGGGTCTCCCAACTCCACTATTATGCCTCAGCTGCAGTCAATATTCCTTACACAGACAGACCTGTCCTCAAATAGAAGGAATCCAGCACAATTTAGCCCCTGTAAAGGATCCTGGTCACATTGGGGGCCCTTAAACTGAATTTTTGATTTCTGCCCATAAAATTTTAATCAATTAGAGGCCAGTATCTTGAAATTAAAAAGAGAGAATTGTTGATGAAATTCTGAAAGCCTGGACCCAAATTACCCTGGATAGCAATTTTCAGCCCATATCTATGATTTGTCCCAGAGATATTGGCCTCCAAAATCCTTATAAATTAATGTTCACTGTTCCCTTGGGGCGTGGCCCCTGATTTTGGGGGCGCCGTATCTCCGTAACCCCTTGAAGTAGAAGCCTAAAAGTTTGCATGCGAGGTACTCTCAAAATAAATTTGAGCCAAATCTTGAGTTGGTGACCGTGGAAGATTCTTGAACTTTGGTTGAGTTCATATGGAATAACCCATCTTTAAAGGTCGTTTGATGGTGGTTGCTTAGTGAGCATTTATTGAAATGAGAATCTTGGAGATTATAACTTTAACATGCTATTGTGTGTATATACAGTGCCATGAATTTTCCCCCTTCCTGATTTTTTTTTTTTTTTCCCCCCATATTTGTCAAACTTAAAAGTTTCAGATCATCAAACAAATTTTAATTTAAAACTAAGACAACCCAAGTAAATGCAAAATGTAGTTTTTAAACAATGATTTCAAAGAGCTATCCAAACCTACCTGGCCTGATGTGAAAAAGTAATTGCCCCCCCATTCTCAAATCATGAATTGACTGTGATTAACCACATGTTTTGAGTCCAATTTCACTAGCCACACCCAGGCTTGATTACTGCCAGACTAATTGAATCAAGAAATCACTTCAACAGAACCAGGTTGACAAAGTGAAGTAGGCTAAAACGTCTGAAAAAAGCAACACGTCATGCCCCGAACCAAAGATATTCAAGAACAGATGAGAAGCAAAGAAATTGACATCTATCAGTCTGGGAAGGGTTGCAAAGCCATTTCTAAGGCTTTGGGACTCTGGCGAATCATGGTAAGAGCCATTATCCACTAAAGTAGAAAACTTGGAACAGTGGTGAACCTTCCCAGGAGTGGCTGGCCTACCAAAATTGCTCCAAGAGCACAGCAATGACTCATCCAGGAGGTCACAAAAGAACCCAGAACAACATATAAACAATTGCAGGTCTCACTTGCCTCAATTAAAGTCAGCGTTCGTGATTCAGCAATAAGAATGAGACTGGGCAAATATAACATCCATGGGAGAGTTCCAAGGTGAAAACCATGGCTAACCAGAAAGAACACAGGCTCGTCTCGCATTTGTCAAAATGCATCTCGATCCCCAAGACTTTCGAGAAAATATTCTGTGGACTGACGAGACAAGGGTTGAACTTTTTGGAAGATGTGTATCCCGTTTCATCAGGTGTAAAATTAACACAGCATTTCATAAAAAGAACATCATACCAAAAGTGAAACATGGTGGCGGCAGTGTGATGGTTTGGGGCTGCTTTGCTGCTTCAGGACCTGGACGACTTGTCGTAATTGATGGACCTATGAATTCTGCTCTCTACCGGAAAATCCTGAAAGAGAATGTCCAACCATCAGTTGGTGACCTCAAGCTCAGGCGCACTTAGGCTATGCAGCAGGACAATGATCGAAGCACACCGGCAAGTCCACCTCTGAATGGCTTAAAAAAAAAAACAAACTGAAGGTATTGGAGTGGCCTTGCCAAAGTCTGGACTTCTAGAATCCAATTGAGATGCTGTGGCATGACTGTAAACAGGCTGTTCATGCTCAAAAACCCTCCAATGTGGCTGAATTAAAACATTCTGCAAAAAAGAGTGGGCTAAAATTCCCCCACAGCAATGTGAAAGACTCATTGCCAATTATCGCAGTTGTTTGCAGTTGTTGTTGTAGTAGAGGGTGGCACAACCAGTTATTAGATTTAGGGGGCAATTACTTTTTCACACCAGGCCAGGTAGGTTTGGATAGCTTTTTCCCTTTAATAAATTAAATCATTATTTAATAACTGTATTTTGTATTTACTCGGGTTGTCTTTGTCTGATATTAAAATTTATTTGCTGATCTGAATCATTTGAAGTGTGACAAATATGCAGAAAAATAAGAAATCAAGAAGGGGGCAAATACTTTTTCACGGCACTGTATATGCTGTAGATAATTAATTTGGTTTCCCCTCTGCCGACAGAACTTTCAGAGCCACATGAATGGTTTGGCACACCAGCAGCGCATGATGGAGATCCAGCACATGAGTAATGCCTGCCTGGTCACCTTACTGCCCCGTGTGCAGGAATCACTGCAGGGTGTGCGCAGGGATGGGTAAGCATTTCAGGGCATGCACTAATCACTGCTGGGCATGGGCCCAATGCTGAGGCATTTCAGGGCATGCACTAATCACTGCTGGGCGTGGGCAGCAATGCTGAGGCATTTCAGGGCACGCACTAATCACTGCTGGGCATGGGCGGAGATGGTGAAACATCTCGTGGTCTGCTGGAACCATGGAATGACGTGTACTAGGATTGCTGCAGGGCCTGTGCAGGGGTGGGTAAACATTTCAGGGATTGTATGGGTCAGTGCAGAGCATGCGCAGAGATATCCAAACATTTTGGGGCTTGTGGCGTATGGGGGAATCACTGCAGGGCGTGGACAGGGTTGGTTAAGCATTCTGGGATGTGCAGAAATATTCTCGTTTTATATTCTCAAGGCAATAAAATGTCATATTTTAACATGTCCTGGGGTGTTTGCTTCCTCCGTCTGAGTTAAATGGCGCATTGGCCAGCTTTTAATGATGAGCAAACCTGAATGGATCACCACAGAGCGGGTTTAGTGTTGAATGGCAGCGGGGTAGGTGTGGAGCTCCAGTGGGCGTGTGGCTGACACTGCTGTCTGGGATGCTGCAGGGAGAAGAGGCCAGGCCTACAGCGCTGGTGCGCAACCTGTCAAACGCACTTCACCAGTAACGTCATGGACCACAGGCGGACCAAGGAGCACAAGGTAGCATCTGCTATCCGGTCAGGGGTAATTTTGGAGGTGGGAGGGGTCAGTGGTGGGCTTTTGCATGGTCGGTGTTTTGGTAAGCTGCTTGGCTGGTAACTGCAGAGATGCTGGATCCAGAGCCTGGAGGGGCTGGGAATTCTTAGCTGATCTGGGGAGGTTAAGTTGGGAAAAACTCTCATGCTCGGCCCTTGAGCCTGGCCCTTGACCCCGAAATTGCTCCAGTGGCTTTACTCCCGTTTCCCTCTCCCTCCTTACCAGCAACTGACCCATCTGGTGATCCTCTCAGGGTGTCCCTGATTTAAATGAAGGTTTAAAAATGGATGCTGCGTTGACTGGTCCCTCTGCACCTCCCTCCTCCCCTCTGCAGCTGATGAGCCGCTCCTCCTGCCCCACCTGCACAGTCTGTAAGCTCAGCTTCAGGACGTCCCGCCATTTTGTGGCGCATATGGATTCCTCCGAGCACAAGCAGAGGATTGAGGAGGTGGGCAGTCCCCCTGATGCCGCAATGAATGATGCGTTTCGGTGCAGGGGTGGGGCCAAGCTCAACTGATGCTTCCCAACTTGTGGATCTTGCCCGTGCTTTGTGGGGTTGCAGTTGAAGGCATGCATCACATGGCTGGGGTGATGTTACTGGGGAACAGGGTATTTGACACTTGCGAGGGGGTTATGTCACTGGTGGAACCGGGTATTATGGAGCTTGTAAGGGGTGATGTCACCTGCAGAACCAGCTGTAATGGAGCATGTAAAGGGATGCAGCCATATGTGGAACGAGGTAGTGGTATGTATTTAAGGGGAGATGTCATCGGTGCTACAGAATTGTAGTATGTTGTAAAGGGGTGATGTTACAGGTGGAGCAAGGTAGCATCATGCAGTAAGGGGAAGATGGTTGAAGTTTGTTGTGAAGGGGTGATGACATGGGGAGAATAGGGTAGTAGTAGTGTATTGTAAAGGGGAGAGGTCATTGGTGGAGGAGGGTAGTATGGTGTGCGGGGGTCATTCTGTCAAGGGTAGAACGGGGTAGTATGGTGTTTGAGCAGGGCTCATCGTGTCACAGGTAGAGCAGGGTAGTATGTTGTTTTTGCATGGGTCATAATGTCATGGGTAGAACAGGTGTAGCATGACATTTGTGCAGGGCTTTTTATGCCCCAGCCTCGAATGGGCAGGGGGCATTATGTCAACGTCCCGTCTGTCCAGGCGTCCGGCCATAAACGTCTCGTTTCCACGCAGTAACTAAAGAATGCCTTGTCCGATCCATCTCATTTCTTGTTGGTGTATGGGGGGTGAGTGGAGGAAGGTGGCTTTCGAAAACCAGCGCTGCGCGATATCCAGTATGGCCTTTACGACAGCCATCGTGATTTCAGTTTCTATGCAATAACTCCTCATCTTCATTCAAAAACCACTCTTCTCTTAACATGTTTAACTTTCAGTATTATTCCATCTCACTATTCACCATGCTAAACTAGCAACCTATTCAATCTTAACCCCAATTAAACATACGGGCGGGGGCATATGCCACACTGTGTTGCTCTTGTTAATGTCAGGTAGAGCAAGGTAGTAGTGATGAGTTTATGAAGGGGTGATGTCACAGGCAGAACCTGATGGTTTGGAGTTTGTAAACTGTCACAGCTACAGGGGGAAGGCGGAGCTGAAGCCCTGGAGGGGCGGGTGCCTGAAGAGGCCTTGAGCTTCATGGATTCGGAGGACCTGGATGAAGAGCTTCCTGAGGAAGAGGAGGGGGAAGATGGGAAAGAAGGGCCCGAGAGCAGCCCTCAGGAGCAGGTGAGACTTCTGGACTCTTCAGTAAAATCAACTCGGTTTCTTAAAACTGGCGTGTTTTCCCTGTAAGAGAGTGTGTCCCGTGCGTCTGCATGTTTACGCGTGCCATGTATGCAAACCTATGGATATGGTTGGTGTGTTTGGGTGTGTGCAGCATGAGAGTGGATGCTCTTGATAGAAATGTGAGGGCATGCCCTGTACTTATATGTGAGTAGCGTTGGTGCGGTGCGTCTGAGTCCTGTGTGCCTGTTGTCACCCGTCTGACTGTTTTGCTAGGGAGGGAGGCCAGCCCAGAAGGAGGTTGTCCTGGAGGACATGCAGGACGATGAGGAATACGACCCAGAGACGCAGTACGGTGAGTCAACCACGGGAGGGCAGCATTGTACAATTCCCTGCACCAGTATCTACTGTAGCTCCTCAGCAATTAAAATAACCCATGTTTGTACTAGATGAACGCTATGGATCTAAAACACTTGCGTCCAAGCCATGTGTGGTATAGGTGGTTGATTCAGTCCAGTTCTATGACATTCGATTTAATGACTTCATCAATTAAGAAATGAACTTAAGACTGTCATGAGCAGAATCAAGTGGCTTGCCACTGGTCTGAAACTAAAGCTTGTGCCAACACTTGCCCCTGTCAAGCCAGAGGAGTCTAAGACATGGAGAGTAGAAAATATTGTATTTTTGGTTTTCCTCTGTCACAAGCAATCTGGTTGTTCATGATAATACTAATAATAAATAATAATTTCCCTCAAGGAATCGCAGTTCCTGTCTCTTGCTCTAGCTTTTCCAAAATTCACAACTGAAGGCTGCATTGACCCTTGACCCTTGTGCTCATCGAAAAATGACACCTGACAGTGTTTGCTCCTAACTGGCCAAAGCCAGCTTGGGTCTAAAATAGAGCAGCTAAAAGAGGTTTGTATGGCAGGGGTGTGAGTTACATTGCTTGAGATTGTTACAGGACATTTGAGGGGCTGGGCCAGTGCGCTATTGCGAAGACCACGTAAAGTAGTTAACCATGGTGGCATGAAAAGAAATTTTCGGTGAACGAAGAAATCATGTTGGATTTAAAGTTGATTAAAATGTTTTGTGCTGCTGTTTGGTCAGTGGTTTGAGGGATATTAATCAGTTCATTCAAATCCACATACAGCAGATGCCCCCCCCCCCAATCCCACCTTCCCTAAATTTCAGGGGTCGTGTGACATCTAGCCAGCATCAGTAGGCATTTGTGCTGGCTCACGCACTCTACTGACCAAGAGCTGGGATATCACTACAGATTTAAAGGCTTGGGGGGGGTTGTCTGCTCTGGCGTGTTTGCCCCCAGCTATTCATGATTTTAACTACACATGCACAGTATATGAAAATGGCGCTTTCACTTACAGTGGTCAATCAGTGAAAAGCACTATTTTAATGCCGTGTTTATAATGGTGTTGTTTCTCATGTCCACTTATATTTGAGCATACAGTGCCCTCCATAATAATTGGCACCCCTGGTTAAGATGTGTTTAAAAGCCTTAAAATAAATTCCATCTTTATTGCAGAAGCATACTCTCACGTTTAAAATTTTAGAAAAATGTAACCTTCATCTCAAGTGAATTTTAAAGGAGGGGAAAAAATCCCTGACTCAGAAATAATAATTTTTCATAAAATCACCTGTTCCACAATTATTGGCACCCCCAACAATTTCTAGGAAATAAATGTAATTGAAGTATTTCCGTCATTTCTACAGTAGTTTACAAAGTTGATCAGAGTATCTAGGAACATTTAATTAGTAATTCATTACTTCATGTTTCCCTGGGGTATAAATATGACGTGACACAGAGGCCATTTCTCTTATCCACTCTTCAACATGGGAAAGGCAAAGGAACACATCATTCAAGTAAGGCAGATGCGTGTCAACCTTCACAAGTCAGGCAATGGCTACAAGAAAATAGCCACTCGCCTGCACCTGCCCATATCTACTGTCAGAGGAATTATTAAGAAGTTTAAAACAACTGGAACAGTGGTAAACAAGCCTGGACGAGGAGGCAAGGTTATTTTGCCACCACACTCAGTGAGGAGGATGGTAAGAGAAATAAAAAGTTCTCCAAAGCTCACTGTTAAAGAATTGCAACAAATGGTAGCATCTTGTGCTCCAGAACAACCATCAGGCACTGTCTTCATGCCAACAAGCTGTTTGGGAGGCATGCACGGAAAAAACCTTTTCTCACTCTCAATCATAAACGCAAATGTCTGGAGTTTGCTTAGCGGTACTGGGACTTCAACTGTGACCGCGTGCTTTGGTCAGATGAGACCAAGATGGAGCTTTTTGGCAACAAACGCTAAGTGAGTCTGGCGGAACACAAAAGATGAGTATGCACAAAAGGACCTCATGCCCACTGTGAAGTATGGGGGAGGATAGGTGATGCTGTGGGCCTGTTTCTCTTCCAGAGGCCCTGGAAACCTTGTTAGAGTGCATGGTATCATGAACGCTTTGAAATACCAGGACATTTTAAATCAAAATCTGGTGGCCTCTGCCCGAAAGCTGAAGATGGGTCGTCACTGGGTCTTTCAGCAAGATAATGACCCTAAACATGGCCAAATCTACACAGAAATGATTCACCAGACACAGAATCAAGCTCCTCCCATGGCCATCTCAGTCCCCAGACCTCAACCCCATTGAAAACCTGCGGAGTGAGCTGAAGAGGAGAGTGCAGAGGAGAGGACCCAGGTCGCTGGATGTTTTAGAGAGATTGTGCAAAGAGGAATGGTCGAAGATCCCTCTTTCTGTATTCTCCCATCTTGTGAAACAAAGAAGATTAGGTGCTGTTTTGTTGGCAAAAGGGGGTTGTACAAAGTATTAACATCAGGGGTGCTAATAATTGTGGCACACATGATTTGATGTAAAAGAATTATTTTTCAATGTGGGATTTTTTTTCCCCACTGAATAAATGCACTTGAAATAAAGGTTGGATTTTCCTCTTTTTCATTGTGGTCCTATATTATTTCGAAAAAAAAATTATTTATTAGAATCTAAAGAACACATCTTAACCAGGGGTACCTATAATTATTGAGGGCAGTGTAATTTCTACACAAGGGTAACGGCTAAAAAGAGGAACCGTGACTAAACAATAAAAAAGTTCATGAGGAAAAGGCTTTATGATTGAAAGGTATATAAATTAGGACAATATGATTAATTGGTAACTTGGCATATTACTTTAAAAAGATGGCTCGTGTTTATTGAAATGGGATTGTGGAAAATGGAATTGTGAGTGTAAATCAGTCATCATGAATATCTAAGGGGTACAGTCTGCCATGGAGAATGCAATGCAGACGCAAAACACACTGTATAATTCGCTCCTCATCACCCAAGTTATCCCACCTTTCAAAACCATGTGCCCTGACAACTGCTATTTTATGATTGAGTTTAAACCGACTAAGTGCTTAGAGCAAGATTTAATTTGTATCTTTTGTCTACGTTGAAATTATTTCAGCTGGTGCAACAGTTTAAATGTTAGTTGTGTGTAAACAATATCCTAAGTGACAACTTTCGTTCAAACTCGGTTACATTAGAACTTGGCGTAGCAGAGCTGTTGCAGTCTGTCGGCACAACCTGGATCCCCTGGTCTCATCACCCTCCCTCTCCTGCTCCATTTCCTCAGGCCCCAGTTTCATGGTTCCGGTGGCTGGGTTCCTGTGCAGACTCTGTCACCACTTTTACCCGGCTGGGTCCCCGGCACAACTCGCGCACTGCACGTCCCGCACGCACTTCCAGAACCTACAGGTGAATGAGTGTGAGGGCTCTTCTATTTGCTGCACAGCGAGGACAAGAGAGAACATGTTTTTTGTACAGAGTGGGGACATTTGGAAACGGAGGACATTTTTTACCTGTCCTCACAACTACAAAGGCAAATTGTGACTTTTTAGTTCAGGTTAAGCGTAAGGTTAGAATCAGGGATAGTTTAAGGGTAAGGTTAGAATTAGGGATAGGTTAAGGGTAGTCTAAATGTTTGTCTAGTGTGTGTACTGGGAACTGGATTTTTTTCTTAATCTTCAATCTGTTTCCCATGGATTGGCTTGGGAGCAATTGCGTTAATCGTGGTGATCTCTCTTATGACAGAAGTACCGGGCCTTACGGCATTGCGGGGTGACGGCGGATACTGTCGTAGAACCAGAGGCGGAGTCTGGCACTCAGGACGGCCCCCAGTCACTGGGACAGCCCAGCAGCAGTGCCTGCTGGGACGGGGCAGAGCACCCCAAAGACTCCAGCAGTGCCCCTTGCAGCTCGAGGCACAGCTGGCAGACTACAGGGCAGGAGAACGAGGGGAACACCAGTCCAAATACTTCACACGTGCCGCAAGAAGCGGAGGACGAGGAAGTTCTCTCAGCCATGCCCCCCAGCCAGGGCATCAGCCCTTCGTCTTCTTGCATACTGCAGGAAGCAGAGGAAGATGAGGACCCTGCTAAGGAAGGGGAGGGGGAAGAAGGGGAGGGCGGAGCGGACGCGGCGGAGGATAAGGGAGCGGGCGGGCGCGCCCGGGCTCCGCCCAGGAGGAGGTCTGGGAGGGCCACGCGGAGACGCTGAAGAGATGGAGGAGAGCGAGTGACGTGGAGGCAGCCGCAAGAACCCTAAACACGGGACACGCCCAACACGGCTGGAGCTGGGCATCTCTGATCAGACAACAGGAGGTGGGAGAGGGGGAGAGAGCCCTCTCTGCTGTACACACTTAGGATAATGGTGGCCCAGAGCCTTTGAGGATGTTTAAGGGGGAGGTTTGGGGGATCATCCCTAGACATCAGCAGAGTGGGAATGATGGTAATTGGGTTTAGGAACTGAGGAGTTGGTTTGGGTATCCAGACTATATTTTTAATCGTGTTAAGTAGCTTTGGCTTGATCTTAAGTGTGGAAAAGGAAAAAAAGAAAAAAAAATCGAAGATATCAGGAGTCCCTTTGAAAACGGACAGGGTCTGCCAGACCACTCTGCTTTCTGCCTAATTGGTACGGTTTATTTAGTAGAAGTTAAATTTCTGACAGTGGATCGTGTTTTTTAGTGAGCTTTAGTGAGTAACTGCACAGAACCAAGAGATGCTGCTTGTCAGGCGACCAGGCTTCAAACCTTTAAAATCTAATGTTAGTAGATTTGCTTTAAAAAAAAAAAAAAAAAAGTCACCACGCTGCACGCCAACTCCAATCTTTCATTACTATGTGAACTCATGAATGTTATGGAGACACATTTTTACTTCTCAGCATCAGAAGGCCACAGCTCAGCCTTCTGTGTTAAACGAGCATCTTTTTGAGAGGCCCTCTTGAATGCCTGGAGGGGAGATTTTATATTTTTGTGCAAGGTTTGATTTTATTAATGTGGTTCACACACTGGAATTGCTAGTGTGTTATTTTCTGACTCCTGTTTTACCTTAGAGGAAGGTAGTAATGTCACGTTTTCCACATAAAAACTCATTGTGTAGTGAGACTTTCGTCAATATTGGACATGGACACATCGCCTTCATTCAGCAGAGCCACTCGATACTTTGATCACCGCACCACAACAATCCAACCCTTTTGGCCCTGCGGCACACTTGCCAGACAGCTGACCATCATTGTCTGCAGTACTGGACTTAAGTCTCCCTAGTTGTGCTTCAGGCTGCGTACATGTCTGGTGTCAGTGGTTTCTTTGGGAGAGAATGCACATGTACTAGCACTGGATACTTTCTTTCCCAACATGCTCTCTGCACTCTGTTGTGCTCTTCTTAGAAAGGGATAGATGGAGAGATGTGTTTTTGGGTAATCCTAATCATCAAAAACACTGTACTGGCCTTGATGCAGGCTACAAGTACAATGAGGCTACAGGTGCGGGTCCTGCCTGAGTCGGAAAATCTGGCTTCTGTCGTTAGTTGTCATGCTGGTTTTGGTCATTGATAAACCACCTATCTTTGGTTTTGCTTGAAATCAGCCTCTTTTGTACATTTCCCATTCTTAATGACTACTGTAGAGGTTTGTGCAGCTTTAGCAGGCGTTTGGATTTTAAAGTGACCTGCACTGCATGTTGTCCGCATAAGTGGAGATTATAGGACTTCACCCTAAGGTGCTTTGCGTCCAAGTCCTTGTGTGGTCATCTACCGTCATAAGAACAGCTGTTCCCCATTTTAAAAAGTTCTCATGAAAAGTAGCAAAAGAGTAGATTGTGAAACTGTTTGGTTTCCTTTGCTGCTAGAGCCCAAATTGTGTTAGCCTGTATAAATTCCCCTCATCAGTGTGCAGCACCTTCAGAATAACTTCATTTTCTGCAAATCTTGGCCTTTTTGGACACAAAAAAAGAAAATGGACACAAGGTTTTAGGAGATCGTCCATTGACTTTCAACAGAAATATGATGTCATATGGTCAAAACCACGAATGGAGTATCCTTGAAGTAATAGTGAATTTATTGATGCAGATCTATGCTTCACCATTTCTGTAAACTTTGGTAACAGGACTGAAGCAGTGCTGTCTGTTTCATGAAGCATTTCTACTCAAGAAATGAAACTAAAAATACTCAAATGTATTGCTGTTTTGATTTTTAGCTGCTGGAAATTTCTTGTATTTTTGTTTTCTCCTGTATTTTGGTCTTTTTAATTTATATATTAAAATCTTTTGACATTCTACCACCCCTCCCCACCTGCTCTAACTGAAAGCATCTTGTGAATTGTGCATATCTTTATTGACAGATTCTTGACAATCAGATCACACTTGGAATGTATGTGCACACAGTCATGATAAATCTCAGTAATAGCTGAAAATTCACGGACTGGGAAAAATTCACTTTGCATAAAACAAAGCCAATCATGATGCAAACAAAGCTTCAACACAAATGTGACAAGCTCCAACTTTACCTTTTTACAGCAGCAAGGCTGACATTCATATGAGATTGAACATTAGAAGGCATATTAGCAAAGCGGGTAAAATGGCCCAGTTCTCGAAGTTTCAAACATTGCCTTTGACTTAATTCCTCCATTTGTTCCCTTCAGCCCAGTTTAACAATTCTGCAGCCATAACTACCATGGTCCTCATTTTTCTTTTTAATTTTCAGTTGTTACAACTAAGCTGTGAGAAACAGGACTTGGAATGTTCCACAATTGTACAGGAAAGCAAAACCATGCTTCTTGACATCGAGCACTTGAAGAAAAAAATACTTAATGGAGCACGGCTCAGCTTTGACTTCGCAGGAACCACGATTGGACCACACAGCTGGGTAGTGGATGGTACAGAGTGTAAACTTCCCTGATCTGCCAATGAAACGCGGCATTCAGGAAATGAAACCGAGGACAACTTGAGGGCGACAAAGTCTTTAACAGGTGACTGGAAGATGGAGGTCATGGACAGTCAGCTGTCTGACATTTTTCCAACTCAGCCTGGTCTCTCTGGTTCTTGTTCTTGGGGCGGTGGCGGCTGGTCCCCTGGCGATCTCTCGTTAAGCTGCTCCCGGAACTCCAGCCTCACCTGGCGATTTGACTCCAGCAGTTCCTGAAGTTTATCATTGAGCGCATCATTGCGTTCCTCCAGGTCATCAAGACAGGAATTGATTTGGTCAAGCATGGAGTTAATTGCTGCATACTCTAGGAATGCAAAGGTGAGATCAAAATTAGGATGAGCAGAGTACTGTAAAGTAGACCGATATTCTAAACGGCCATTTTTTTCATTTGCTTTCCAATTATGTCATTTCATTCCAATTAACTTTCATTTGGACTCTGACCTACCCAGCATTAAGTCTGCATATCAAAATAGGCACCCAACGTACCATGTAAATAAATGATAAGCTTGGATGGCTTGAATTTCTGTGCGTGAAATTCTAAGTAACCCATAATATGCATACTTGATTTCGTCAGCAAGAAATATTGACATTTTGGATAGCCCTGTCAGCAAGCTGCCGATAATGCAAGAACTAATGCCAGTTCATGGAAGTATCTGTGCTGTAGGTGGGTCCAATATGGGTCAATTTCTGAGGTAGTCAGGTACATATGCATTTGGACGATCACAATATTTAGACTTTTGGCTCTGCACCGCAGTGCATTTGAAATGAAACAATCAGGTAGGTGCGGTTTAAGCTTAGACTTCAAGCTCAAAGAAAGGTTTTGTCAGTGATGTAGTGTGAAACTTTTAGGAATTACAGCTACCGTTATAGTTCCCTCCCCCGACTTTCTAGGGTTCAAAAATAATTGGATGATCTACCAATACTGTAAGTTACATGTCATTTTCTGTCAATGGCTGCCTGAATTTTGCAACTCAGACACTGAGGGCCAGTTTTAAAGATTAAGCTTTGTACAGGACTAAATTGAGTTTGACATGGAGAATCTCCATTCAAATTTTAATTTGAGCTCAGAGTAGGCCTAACTGATGTTGGCAAAACTCGTCCCAAGTCTCTTCCCTAGCGATGCTCTACAAGCATTCAATGCGGCAGTCTTCAATTCCTTTTTCATTTCTGGGGCGTTTTGCCATCATCAAATAAAATGCATGCTCAACTGGATTCATGACAGGTGAAGAGCTTGACAATTATTCCACTTTGTCTTCAAAAAGTATTGGGTCATTACCTCCGCCAATGAAGTTGGGGCGGAGGTTATGCTTTCGCCCCTGTTTGTTTGTGAACAACATAACTCAAAAAGTAATGCACAGATTTGTCCTAAATTTCATGGGTGGATTGCCATTACATCAAGGATGGACCCTATTGATTTTGACCACCATCTTGAAATCCTATCACACGATAACTCAACTTTGCTCCCACTTGGGCACATTTGGATTGTGCTGCCTTGACGGAGGTTTGCACCCTACTTGTGCTTCGTGTTGCTGTATATTTTGGGTGTGTGACCATCTGCACTGTGGAGCTCTATCCAATGTGTTTTGAGGCATTCGGCAGAATCCAATGCAATTATAAAGCCATATCCAATTCAGAGTCCGTCCTGTTTCTTTTGTGAGCAGTTTCATCAATAAGGACAAGGGGAAAGGATGCTGCTGGCAGCATGCCTACAGCAGTACACCACCTCAATCATGATTCCATTGGCGACGCCAGAACTGTATATTGGGTTGGGTGGGGTGGGGGAGGGGGAGGGTTCAGAACATCCGTTTTAAACAATTAATAGTCCGGAATTTTTTCCTCGATCATTTTCTAAGTTGACAATAAATTCGCTCCGAAAACAACAACACTATCAGGCGTTGCTGATTCTCGCAATTGAAGTAAGATGACAATCACTCTTCTGAACGCACAGATATGGTGCATTTAAATCCTCTTGTTCAAATTTGCTTGAAGGCGTTTAAAATGGTCTTTATTGTATTTCAACAATTGAGCCGATCGTGAAGCGCAAGTTAGATCGCCTGATGTGCCGAAAACGTTGCGCAGAAGTTCCAGAGCAGTTTGTATTTAGCAAAGCACAGGCCCATTTATAACCAAATTATGTCTCTGTACTGAATTTAGCCGATTATTTCGTTGCTGTTAGATCGCAAGGGGAGGTAAGCAGTGTCTTCATTTGCCAATAGATTATTACTATAATTGGAAAACGTGTAAACAAAGGAAAATTAGAACTAGCCGGGACTAATTGTTATAAAGGCATGTTCTGGTGCCGCGACTGCACGATTCCCCGATGAGGCGATAGCCTGCTTACACTTTGGATCAACTGGACAGCCACTTGTCCAATAACTATTAGTCCCTCAAAATTTGGGGGAAGAGAGGGGAGCATTTGCCATCATTTACTTTGTTTCTGAATTGTTCACTCCGTTATATGGCCATGATTGGTGGCCAGGTGTCTGAATTTCCATTCATTAGCAGCCCATTCATTCAGATCAGTCTCAGTTTGATTTATTAGCCCCCTTCTATGCAAGTCTATGTTTGCAATACAGCCCAAAAAGTACTACATGTCCACAGAAATGTTATTTAACATATCATGAAACGCTATTTCTGTTGTAATATGGTTAAGAAATAATCTTACATGAAAGCATCTAGTTTGAAAAATTAATAGCTTGTCAACTGCAGTCGAGGTTAGAACAAACCCCAGCATATGCAGGGGGCCTCCAGGACCGAGTTGCGAAGTGGGTTAATAATGGGCGAGATACACTCATGCGAATATTATTGTCATCGGTATCACTATCCCGGAACATGCAAATTACCTTCCTCGTTGAATTCCTCTTCATCCATTTCTTCGTTAATTGTGAGACTCGGGTCGCCATTTGGTCCAGACATGTTTGATTTTGACTTCGCAATAGGATTTCTTTCCACAGAATGTGCACTGTCGAGATCGCTTTCAAGCAAGATATAAGTTTAGAAACTACAACTTGTCACACAGTCGAAATTTGGGGAAGTAGCCGGCTAATACTAATATGCCATCTACGCGATATCCAATGCCCTTCCTTTCATTGCAATAACTGCCAGTGAGCAAGCAAGGGTTTCAGCCGGCTACGTTATTCGCTGATTAAAATGACGACCAGTTCTATAAACTATTTTGATTAATAATTAGGTAGATCACTGTCATAGTCCAACATACAGGTATATGCTGTCAAACAACATGAAACCTATCGGGCTCCTGAGACCTTTATGTCCGATTGAAGACTTCAGCGAATGGACATGAAAATAATGCTGCCCAAACAAATGCCTTATTGTAGGTTGTGAATGGGCTGTTTTCTGAGAAAAGTAGTCGTCATAATAGTAATAATAAAATGCTGTTTAAAATATATCAATGCGAACGTAGCCTGCTTTGAGCCTAATTATAAATCAGGTGTCAGTGTGGGATACGAGGCTTAAATGATATTTATACAGGCAGTATTATTCAGAACTATTTGGGTCTTACGGGTCTTGAAACATATGACCTAAAATTATTTTTGGATCATTGAAAAAAGGCCACAAATTCTCCGGCGCTAGCTACCCGGAATTCTACAAGAATCTCCAATATATTTTATTGAATACATAAATAATATTCTCTGCCAGTCGAACATAAACATTGAAACTAAAATACACTCCGAGAATAAATAAATCCAATCAGAAACTACAAAAGCATCCGTGTAACCATCGAAGAAGACTCGTCTTTTACGTCACAAAATGGCGACTTTACAAACAGCTGTTTCAGGATCAGCGAAATCACCAAGAGCAGTTATTTTCTCATACCTATGTAAATAGATTAAACTGATCTGGAATCAGAGAGATTGTCCAGGGGGAAAAAAAATCCTCTTCACGACCTCTCTCCACATGTTGTCGGAGCTGGACAAGTCTGTTGGTGACGTGAAAAATATTGCATGTCCATGGCAAATATGATGGAAGAGGTTCCCGCAGATGTTCGTTCATTCATACAAGATCATCCATTTCTGCAACTGACAGAGACTAAGAGGGTGAGTTAATTCACAGTTTGCTTTTCCCTGTTCATTGAAAAAGATGTAGACTACTATTCAGCCCAGAACTCAATACACACTGTACAGGATGGAATTGTTGTCTGTTTTGATTGTTGAGGCCATTTCGATACATCGGGCAGGTTTCTTCACTATTTTGTTATTACATTTCAGTAGATTCACGCACCGAACTTACAATAATGTTTGTTAATTCTTCGTAAGTTACTCGGATCTCGAGGTTTCGTTTGCTTTACGGTTGCAGTAAAACTCAGTTTATTTATGGATGTATGCTATGGTCTCATTAGGTCAGATGCACGCTGAATGGACACGAGTTTCCCTGTTGCCTAAAAGAACTTCAGAACTTCACATCTGGAAATAAGTACCAAAAGCTCAGTGCAGCTGCCAAGTTCAACTACAGTCAGTATGAACCACACGTGGTGCCAAGCACCAAACAACCGTGAGTTAATTATGACTCGCTTTGGACAATGTAATTTTGTTTGTGTTTACAGAAGCAGCTTGCTGTTAATTTGGCATAATTTATTGTACTATTTGCTCGACGTCGTATGTGGATATAACTGGTTGGTTCACTTTTGTGACCTTGTGCTTGCCTCTCTGCATTTCCTTAGAAATCAACTTTTCTGCAAACTAACCTTGCGACACATCAACCGCCTGCCGCACCATGTTTTAAGACACGTCAACGGGAGACGTTATCAACGAGCTTTGCAGAAATGTAAGGAAACCCGGTTGTTTTTCCAGGTCCAGCGATGATTTTACACTTTTGATTATAACTATTGTACCCGATGAATTGATAATGGAAATGAAATTCCTTGTTGTCCCTTATCCCCTGAAGCCCCTGCATTTTCACCTTTTTGTTCAATTTTGGCCAAATGGCCATTTTCAGGTTCCTATAGGCAGAAAATATGCATCCTTGAGGCATTCTGATGTCAGAATTCTAAATATTGGGTACCAGTTACCTAATATCTGCAGTTTTAGTTTCCTAGATGGCTCCATTACAGATTTTGAAGCTGCTGAAGTTGAAAAATTTCACTCCCAACTGTCAAAATGGGCGCCAGAGCCAATATTCAAAGGCATGTATATGCTGAACTAATGGGTATTGATAGATAAAATTTGCATGGCGGTATAGCGGTATAGAGACCGATATAGCTTCATGTTTGGGGTGTTTTTCAGCGTGATCTAAGAGGGTCATTGGGGAGGCCATAGGTGAAGTGGCATGGAGTGACACTATAAATATTTAGTTACAGCCCTAGAAGAACGTTGGGGTGGATCAACATTTTGCGCTTTTTAAGTCGTGTTATTTTTTTCCAGCATTTTTGGGCCCTCATTTTTTCAATCAGGAGTTCAGGAGTTGGCGACTTGAAAATTTTAGGGATGAAATACATTTGAGCTCTTAAAGTGCAACCAAGTCAATTATACACCCACTCCAAGTATCACAATCCATAGTCAAAAACGTATTTTGGCTCAGCATGATTTTGCCTGTAATCAACTTTGAGCATCAATTTTATAGGGTATATCAAAGTTTCATCTGTGAAACTGCTCCAATTTAATGCCATCAACATGGAGTAATAACATTGGTACCCTGAATGTGTTGTTTTCTGATAACTCACTGGATAAAACTTTAAAAAGTGCATTTTTGGGAAACTTTCAAGGGTGATATCACCATGTGATAGGTAGTTGATCAAAATAAGTTATAGCATTTGAAATGAAATTAAAATGTCAGTGACCACAGTATTTATTTAAGCTTTATGGGAATATAGCCTACTCTTTGACATCCCAACCTACCAACCCTATGTCTCCACTTTTATCACCAGCATATATAGTGGAATGGTATAAAGTGTTTCTGCACCGGATTCATGGGTTAGCTATTCAAAATTAAATTGTCTATGCATTCAGCCTTTTGTTGGATATGATCTCTGTACGGCCTATTCTTGGGTTTTTATATTGCTGTACAATCCCCTGCCCCAGATGAGGAGTGTGTTCGACTCGGTGTAGCCTTTGTGCCTGCCAGCCTGCGTCAAAAGAAACCCAGAGATGGGGGAGAGGGTGAACGAGGTCGAAGCTCCAACCGGGCAAGTGACTTCTGGGAGCCTAACCCCAGTGAAGGGGAGGGTGATGACTCTGATGACAGCATGAGCGACCTTTACCCTCGTGAGTATCAGACCATTTTATGTTTAATCATTCATGGATTCATTTTTTGTGTTTGCATTGCCTTCATCATTCTTAACTTGAATTTTGTATGTTTTATTTTGTGCTTGTATATATACATAGTGGTGTGCAAATTTTTTGGGCTCCTGCTGCTCCAAATGCCCGTTTTTTTCCCCCTCACTTTAAGTTCAGTTATAAAAAAATTAACGGTGGAGAACAAGCAGAGCAGTAATTAATTCATGCTCTAATGTTTTGAAACATTATCAGCCAGTACAATCACCTCCTTTGACAGAAATCACTGCTTCCAATAATGTATTACCTCTTGCTAACAGTTTCTTATTCTTTATTTGAGAATTTTTTCCCTTACTTTTCCTTGCGAAACCCTTCATGAAAATTTAAGAGATATCTGAATATCAGAAATGTACAACCCCAATTCCGAAATAGTTGGGACAAAGTGTAAATTGTGAATAAAATCAAAATGCAATGACTTTCAGATTAGAAAAGCCAATATGTTATTTACAATAGAACATAGATACCATTTCAAATGTTGAAACTAAGACATTTTACATTTTTATCCACAAAATGAGCTTATTTCAAATTTTCTGGCTGCAACAGGTCTCAAAAAAATTAGGACACAGGCAAAAAAGGGCTGAAAAAGCAATTAATATAGAACAGAATCAGCTGAAAGAATATTTATCAAGTAATTAAGTTAACTGGCATCAGGCGTGTAAACATGATTGGCTAAAAAAAGGGATGTCTTAGAGAGGCTTGAGTCTCTTAGAAGTAAAGATGGCCAGAGTCTCTCCAACCTGCGAAGGCTTGCGTAAAAAAATTTGTGGAATATATTAAAAACAATGTTCCTCAATGTCATATGGTAAAGGCTTTGAAGGTCTCATCATCGACAGTAACATCATCAAAAGATTTAGAGAAACGGGAAAAATCTCTGCGTAAGGGACAAGGCTGAAGACCTTTACTGGATGCCCGTGATCTTCGGGCCCTCAGACGCCACTGCATCACTCACCGGCATGATTCTGTCATTGACATAACTAAATGGGCCCAGGAATACCTAAAGAAACCACTGTCTGTAAACACAGTCTGCCATGCCATCCACAGATGCCACCTAAAACTATTATGCGAAAAGGAAGCCATTGTTGAGCATGATCCAGAGGCACCGCTGTGTTCTGTGGGCCAAGGCTCATTTAAAATGGACTGTAGTAAAGTGGCAAAGTGTCCTGTGGTCAGATGAGTCCAAATTTGACTTTCTTGTTGGAAATCAATCATGGGTGTTGTGTCCTCTGGGCAAAAGAGGAGAAAGACCACCCCTCTTGTTATCAGCATTCAGTTCAAAAGCCAGCATCCCTGATGGTAAGGGAATGCAATAGTGCATGTGGTATGGGACACTTGCATGTTTTAAAAAGCACCACGAATGCTGAAAGGTATATAAAGGTTTTAGAGCAACATATGCTTCCCTCTAGATGACATCTATTCCAGGGAAGGCTTTGTGTATTTTAACAGGACAATGCAAAACAACATACTGCAGCTATTACAACAGCATGGCTTCACAGTAGAAGAGTCCGTTTGCTGAACTGGCCTGCCTGCAGTCCTGATCTTTCACCGATTGAGAACATTTGGTGCATAATTAAACAATAAGTCTGTCAAAGGAGACCCAAAACTCTCCAGCAGCTGGAAGCCTGTAAAACTGCTGTACTCGCCAACTGCTGCTGTAGCAAACTTTAGCCGATAGCAAATTTGTGCTTGTGCTGCCAGACTTTCACACTGCGTCCTCCACTTTCGCCGTTGCGTTTATTCAAACAAGTTAATTTCATTAGATCTATACACATGTACTGCATTTTATAGCAGAATTTCCCCGCTGATTCCTTGGCTCAGATGGCAGACGCGTCTCACGCTTCACTGTGACACTGCATCGTCCCACCTCGATCCGCCCTCCACAGTGCTGGCCAGTCAGAAGAAAGTGGGCACATGGGGAGTGGGGCAATAGCGGAAGAGCCACCCCAATGAGGCGTTTCAGGCAGAGACTACTATGGACTACAAATGGGGTTTTGAGGATGGCAGTACGAGTGAAATAAGTACCCTTTTTTTATTTTGCGCGATCAGGAGTACTCTAGCAGAAATGCCTACTGTTACGATTTGTTCGTATTTTGCACGATTTTTGAATTAAAATACAGAGTTACGGGAAAATAGTTCAGGGTTAAGGATTTTTCAAAACTCGTGGATATTATATTGCTACATGCTAATTATACTAGTTCGGCAAAGCCATTCTGCGGCTCGTAAAAAAATTCCCTACAGTAATTGCCGAGCACAATCCGATTCTCCCTCTCCCGCCTCTGTCGGCCAATCAAATGGCCTGTTTCTAAGAGTATATGGAGCGGCACCTGCTGGCTGCTTTGGAGACTACCAACCAAATTGAACGCTACCTAGCGAGCGAGGCAGCGTGAGCTGTAAGATTATAAGAGATTATCAGAGATTTATTAACCTCCGCCAGGAGGTATATGTTTTCCGTGCCGTTTGTTTGTTGGTTTGTTTGTTTGTGTACAAAATAACTCAAAAACTTACGGCCGGATTTTGACGAAATTTTCAGGATGGGTGGGTATTAACTCAAGGAAGAGGTGATTAAATTTTGCCATATCTAGGCCAAAGCACTGCTGAGATATACACCAAAGTTCAAGATTTCAAGTTTTTCCAAAGGGCCGGAGTTCCAATCGCCGTGCTTTTGGCGTTGCTGCCCCCTGGCGGAGGTTCTGCGCTCTCTGAATGCTTTTCTAGTTATTGCAGATTTTGGGCTCCTGGTTTTCACACATTTAAACGCGGAGCACAATGACATTAAAAACAAGGTATTAGTAGACTTTTGATTGACAGTTTCATTGTTTCATTATTTCATATGTTTGTAATAGCGGAATAAAATGTCCATCAGGTTGCATTTCAACATCATATTGTTTGTTCCTGAAATGTGCCAGAAAATACTGAAAAATGTGTTTGAAAGTACTGATTGTCATATTTCCGGGTAGGCATGTCTGCTCTAGGGGTGTCAAAGACCAAAGTATGAACTTGGAAAAATGGTATATTGGGTCCCCTTTAAGCAAGAGTGGGATCAAATTACAATGGCTAAACTCAAGAAACTTGTCTCCTCAATGCCCAGATGCCTCCACTCTGTGTTAAAAAGAAGAGGGAATGGTACATCATGGTAAATAGGCCCCTGTCTCAACTTTTTTGAGACCTGTAGCAGCCATCAAATTTGAAGTGAGCTCATTTTGTGGATAAAATTGTAAAATTTCTCAATTTCAGCACTTGCTGTTATCTCTGTTCTATTGTGAGTAAAATACTGGCTGGTGTGATTTGAAAGTCATTGCGTTTTGATTTTATTCGCAATTAACACTTTGTCCTATCTATTTCGGAATTGGGGTTGAATTTTTCTGCATTCTTGCTTGCAGTACATGTTTCATATCTCCCCTCTGCTTTTCAATCATATTCATTGTTGGGGTCTGTGAAGTCAATTCTATAACTATTTGGTTAGCAAATTATGTATTGGGTTATTCTCTTCTTGAAAAATCCAAACTCTGTCCAGATTCTAGATTGTGTCTACCATATTTGTGTAGTGTTGCAATACACTACAGGCATTGCAGGAATGGTTGTCATATACATGGACCAGGTATTTATCCTGTGTATAAGGTGTTCCATCAGAGCTTTTTCTTTGATTCTCTGATCCTGGCTGATGTTTGACAGATCCCTGTCACTTCTATTGTGTAATGGTTTTTCCATAAGAGGAAATTACAAGTTAGGGGCTTTATCGTGCTACCATTCAAAAGTTTGGAATCACTCCAAAAAAATTAATAAAATGACAAGTTTACCATGAAAATTCATGCTTAGTTATCAGATAAGTTGCAAAATGGAAAAAGAAAAAAGTTCAGTTAAGGTATGAACAGGGTTATGAATTACACATGAAACAGCAATTTTATCCTAAAAATTTCACTGCCATCAAAGAATTACAGTTCTGCAGAGCTTTGACATTCTCACACTTTGTTGAGGTAATCTGCAGAAATTTGACCCTGTGCTTCCTGGAGCACATCCTATGAGTTGGATTGGCTTGATAGGTGCATTTTTCACAGTGACAGCCTGTTCCCACAACAGCTCAATCATGCTGAAATTTGGTAACCATGCTTGCCAGTCAGTTCCAGGCAGAATATTAGCTGACTGCCTCTTCCCCAAATAAGTCTTGCCTAATTTGGAGCAGTGTTTTGGGCCAATGTCCTGCTGTATGATGTGGTCTGGCAAAAATGAAGTGATGGCCTTCTTTGTTTCGGACTTCTCTTACCCTGGACCAAGTTTCCAGTCTCCCAGCAGTAAAGCGCCCTCAGACCGTCACATTTCCTATGCCAAGCTTGACAGATGGTGTCAGGCAGTCATCTTGCAATCTTGCATTTGTTCTATGCTTCAAAAAATTTACTCTGCGATCCAAACCCCTCTAGCTTCAATTAGCTTGTCGATGACATGCACAGTTCTGTCCTACGGAGGGTAATTTGTATTGGCCCTCTATCAGAAAATGTCTCCGTTAGGGTCATTAGTAATGCGTCAAAGTTTCATACTTTTATACTTAAAGTGAACTTCTGATTCACTTCTGGTTTTTTTCTTTTGGTTCAAAAGCAGCTGGACCACACGTTGAAAAAGACAACTGACATGTCGCTTACAATCTAAGGTCGTCTGCAGACCTTGATGTGGCGTCGTTATTAGATAATCAACATTATTCACTGCGTCTGTGAGTGGTTTTAATGTTTTTGCTCATTGCTGTGCAATCCTTCCTCTTCATATTTGGTATTTATAATATATGGCATTTTCATCATCCAGAATGTAAGGAAAACTCCTTTTTCTCTCATGCATGCTCCACAAACAGCAGAATTGACTTTTTTTAGACTGACAATATATTGTCCTTCTACATTAATTCATGTGAGTTCCAATCTATTGTTAATTTGGACCATGCGCCACTCGTATTCAAACTAAATTTATTTGAAGCAAGAGCCACTTGAATAAATTGGAGGTTCAAGCCTCTTTTATTAGCAGATCCTCCTAAACTGGAAAACAATAAATCTACTTAATATTACCCACTGGAAAAACTTGTTAATTGACCACATATCAATAGAAAAGATGGCTGCATCACCCAATCACGACACACTCAGTTTTAACAAAACTTGGTCCACATTCTCTACCAAACTCAGCTCTGCAATTGCCTTACTTCCACCCCACAGCAGGGGCCTGTACTATAAAGCTTAATTAGGGTTTATCGCGGTAACTTCAGGTTTACCCCTGGGTTTTCTGTTCCATGAAGCCGGCTCACTTCTTACCGAGGTGTATCACCGCGGCAACATAAACTGAACAGCTAACCTGCCCCGGAGCAGGTTCAGTTCTAGATTCAGATCAAAGCGTGCAAAACCGACGCCTACTGACCAATCAATACTATGAGAAAATGTTATTTCCAACCGTAGAGGTTTCACCGGAGTTTGGTGCGCGGATGAATACCAGTATGTATGATACAGGTTTTCATCTGAGGGTTTGACATGTGGCGAATGCAGGTAGTCGTGCGCATATAGTTTCACATCTTCAGTGTATCACAATGCTGTATTTTTCTACGTGCAAGGCTGACGGGGTATTGCTATCCTTCGTGCAATTGGGCGGGCGGTCGGGCGGCGGGCGTCTCCAAAAACTTCGACATCGGGCTGAGGGGTATTCCGTGCATTGCACGCCTATTTTTTTTTTCTAATGTTTACTTTGCTTTGTTATAGCCCTCCCTTGGAGAGGTTTCACTGTTTTTTCTGTGTAACATTTATAATTAAGAATAAAGCTGTCCTCTGAGAGGGGGGGGGGTGGCGGACTTAAAGAGAGAGGGAAAAAAAAGGAATTAATAATAATTATTATAATAATAATATAATATAATATAATAATAATTAATAACCAGAGATGGTTCAGTACTGTTATGGTAGCAATAAAGGCATATCTAATTAGTCAGATAATGTGTTTATGGTGAACTCCACAGCCCTGAATTGCAAGCTACCCATTCTATTTACATGACCCACATACGATGACCGATGCTGGTGTGTGTTTAGAACATTCAGGACGGACCTCTCCCTCTTTGGCCCAGAGAACACGACATGTATTATTTTAATACAGCACTCTGCACGTGCTCGGATATTATGATTGGTCCTTTACCAGGGAGAATTTATCTGATGCTATTGCCTGACATTAATGATATTGGTTTTAGTGTTCAGATATAGGGCTCTATCCTTCACACTGCCATACCCATTGCCACTACCCGCTAACCGTGAATTAGGCATTTAGCAGCTTCCACTATCCCTAAACGGTATCTTGTGGCCACACTACCCGCTACACATTATGCCGACTCCCTTATTTGTGCCTGGAGGAGTGCCCATGGGCGTGTTTATGCGCTTTCTCTACAATTTCTATCTTGTCCACACAGGTTAGGGAAAGTGTATAGCGGGTCCTCAAACCACCCGCTACCCATATGGCAATTGAAGACACGGCTTCTCTCCCCCTATGCGATCTAACAGCGACAAATGGGCTACATTCAGTACAGAAAAAGAATTTATTTATAAAAAGGTCTATGCACTGGCACTCAGCAACGGTGATTTTTTTTTTCCAGCGAGAGCGGCATTTCAGAATTTTTTTGCGAAGGAAGGTAATTTCGGCAACAAGCACGCACACCTGTTTTTGCAGCATGGTCACACAACTTCCTTTAAAAAATAGACAGCTGTCCGATTGGAAAATGTAAACGGACGAAACCACGTACTTGTCACCAGAATTACCTTCATTCGCTGAAGAGTTCTGAAATGCCGCTCTCGCTGGAAAAAAGTTACGTCGCTGAGGGCCAGCGCCTAGACCTAATTTTATTTTTCTAAAATGGTATTTTGTTCTATGCTTCATTTCAGACGGGAGAGGAAGTTGGAAGTGCATGGCGAAACAAATTTTTACTTTTTTTTTTTTGAAGTTTTCATCACAAGGCTTGATGTTTTTTTTTATTACATACCAAACATTAAACAATATGTCAATGTCTAATAATAATAATAATAATAACAATAATAATCATACAATTCATGATTAACTTAACAAAAACGGATCCTCCCCTGTCTGGATTTGACCTCATGGGCGAGCAATTTAACTTCGTCAACGGAGAAACAAGGCAACCTTCCTCTCTCCATCACGGATTTCGGTTTGAGGATTTGGGATAGCGCGGCTTGCTCCTAAAGGCAATGGCACCTGGCACACTGATTGGTTTAACTGGCGTAACCACGCCTATGCATAATATAACGGGTAGCGCTGGTGTTTTAGGGATATAGGCAGGTGTGCAAGATGGGAACTTTCGCGGGGGAACGCCTCCTATGCAATGCTATATCCCCAAATATTGGGTTTAGGGACTCTGGCCTAAGATAGGGCCCATAGTGTCAAAGATATGATGGTCAGATGGTTTTATGTTGGCTGCTTGAGATTGAAGCAGTTTTTAGTGATGGTACAATGTTTTTTAGCTGTGATTCTCTGATTTCTGCACAGCCCACATTTTCACTCTGAAGAAGGCTGAGGATGGAGGAGGGGAGATGGCGACGGTGGATGGCAGTGACAGCTTTCAGACCGACAGTGATGATGAGGAGGAGGCCACCCCTATGGAGGTTGATAAACCAGCAACTCACAAGCGCAGAAAGGTCAGCTGCTGTCTTTTATTGGGATTTTAGAAATCTTGAACTTTTTGTTGACGTGTGTTTCTGGTTTCAGTTAGTTATTTTGGAGACAGAGATGGATGGCAAGGTCTGCTTTATTTGCTTTTGAAGTGGGTTGTTTTTGTATCACTATAATCAATTTCACAGTTCTGCGTGTGTCCCCCACAGGTACAACCAGCTGCATTGAAGAAGAAATTTAAGAGCCACAATAAGAAGAAAAAAGGGTTTAAGAAAAGTGGGATTGTAAAAAATGGAAATTAATAAACCATTCTTTTTGTCATCATTTTAGTCTCTGACTTTTTCATTGCCATTCTTTATCATAGTATGCTGAAGATGGTGTATTAGGTGATCTACTATAAGTGAGGGGTTTTTGTCTTCTTTGAGGAGATTATTTGTCTTTAGGGTTGTCTTTCACAAACAAGTTTGGTACACTGGAAATCAGCTGAAATTGGGGATCTGACTCAAGCTCATGACAAGAATCATTAAGTTTTGCGAACGTGCACGTATTTTTTCACTTTTGATTGATTTGGCTACATCTGTGTTTACTGGTAGTAGTTTCTCAACGCATCATGTTTCTTTGTGAGCATCATGGTCATTAAATGAGGTGTTTCCACCACAGCTTCCAACAGGTGTCCCCCCCCTCCCCGAGATGTATTTTTAATCACAGTTAAAATTAAAACGCTAGTTAGTCGAGCATTTTTTTGTGCCAGAAGCTCCTGCCATCTGTGCCCCAATGAAGGAAAGTCTCTTGTATCTGTTTCTCTTGCCATTGTTTATCAAAACTGAGATCAACTGGGCCTGCTCAGCATCTTAATACTGCCCCAACTCTGAAAATGGTGGGATGGTATTGAAAATGCACATGAAAACAGGAAGCAGTGATTTTTACATTTACTTTGACTGGTATTTCATTGCTGGCATTGTGAAAGCAAGATATCAATTTTTTGTGATAAGGGGTGTTAGAATTCCTTAAATTCTAAGGAGAGGTGCGTCAATGCGTCACTTATTTCATTGAACACTGAACACACTGGACCATCCTTTGCAAGAAGTAATTTTTGGCAATTCCATGATGTCCTCATGAATTCTCCCTCCATTGTTTCCTAGAACTCTTCATGTTTTACATCGAGATTAAGGAAAAGTGGGCATAGGATGTCATATTTTAACCAACTGGACCAATTCCCAGGACAAACAATGTGGTAAAAAATTTTGATAATGTGATTTGAAAAGGCTAATGTCAGCAGGTGATTGTAATCATGGTTTTGTGCAAAAGTAGCATCCAGGAAAGGCTTAGTCCCACACGAGCAAAGATGGAATAAGGATAGCCAATTTGCTCACAAGTATATGAGGGAATCTTTGAAAGCTGAAGATGGGTCGTCACTAGGTCTTTCAGCAAGATAATGACCCTAAACATGTGGCCAAATCTACACAGAAATGGTTCACCTAACACAGAATCAAGCTCCTCCCATGGCCATCTCAGTCCCTAGACCTCAACCCCATTAAAAACCTGTGGAGTGAGCTGAAGAGGAGAGTGCAGAGGAGAGGACCCAGGTCGCTGGATGATTTAGAGAGATTGTGCAAAGAGGAATGGTCGAAGATCCCTCTTTCTGTATTCTCCCATCTTGTGAAACATGATATGAGAAGATTAGGTGCTGTTTTGTTGGCAAAAGGGGGTTGTACAAAGTATTAACATCAGGGGTGCTAATAATTGTGGCACACATGATTTGATGTAAAAGAATTATTTTTTTAATGTGGGATTTTTTTTCCCCACTGAATAAATGCACTTGAATAAAAGGTTGGATCCTCTTTTTTTTATTGTGGTCCTACATTATTTAGAAAAAAAAAACTGAATTTCTTTAGAAGCTAAAGAACGCATCTTAACCGGGGGTGCCAATAATAATGGAGGGCGCTGTGTGTGTATGTACAAATATATGTATATATATATATATATATATATATATATATATATATATATATATATATATAAAGGAGACGGTGTGTGTCTGTGTGTTCACCATGCACGGCCATATTTGTGCATGGATTTTTTTCTAATTTCACACAGTGATACCTGTGCTTTCAAACTAACACCTAAGCCAGGTTTCAATGACGTGCCTCCCCCCCCCCCCCCCCTTCCTCCCAATCGGAGAAGGTGCCATGCTGGCCAAACGGCTTGATCAATCAACTTGCTGGGCTTGGTGCTACGGCGTCAAATTCATCCAAGTACAAGTTACGAGTGACGGGCTTGGCCCAAACTAACACCTAAGCCAGGTTCCAACTCTAAATTCCACCTTCATATCCTGTCCATGATAATCACTGACAAAATTAGTGACTAGGCACACTCTTGGTGCAGTCCACCAACTGGAAACAAGTCCTACTTTGTGTTGAGATTGCAGACACAACTCTGGATTTGGTTGAACAGAGATTTGATGGTTCACACTAACAACCCCGGAGTCCATTATTTCTGCCACACTCCTCACAGGATATGTCATCTGACACTGTCATAAGCCTTCTCCAAGTCCAAAAAAACCAATGTAGACTGGATGGGCGAACTCCTAAAAACTCCTCCACTATATGTGGAAAGGTAAAAAGCTGTTCCACTGTTCCATGGCCAAAACAGAACTTGCTCCTCCTGGATTGTGCAAAATCTACTTTCCAGCACCCTGGTGTAAGCATTCCTTGGAAGGCTGAACAGTGTGATCCTCTATAACTGGAGGCCACTAGCTGGTCACCTTTTTTTATGAATGGGAACCGCTGCCCCTGTCTGCCAGTCCAAGGGCACTGTACCTGACATCCATGCAGTGTTAAACAGGTGTGTCAGCCATGACAGCCGAACAACATCCAAAGATTTTAGCATCTTAGGACAAATCTCATCCATCCCTGGTGACTTGCCATTGAAGAGCTTTTTGACCACTTCAATAACTTCCACTAGGAAGATGAGCATAGACCAAGTTCTCCATCTCTGCCACTTCCTTGGAGGACATGTCTGCTAGATTCGGGAGTTTCTCAAAGTGCTTCTTCCTCTGCCAAAAACTATCCCCAATCCGCTTTAGCAGTTCCCCACCATTGCTGAAAAAAGCTTGGGTGAAGCCAGACATTGACACTTTTACAGACCTCCAATAACGATTACGATTACACTTGTATTCAAAATCTTAATTATGACTACGATTATACACTATTTAAAAATGTTGATTATGATTACAGTTTCACATAATGTGTGATCACAATCGTAATCAACATTTTTCAATAGTGTGTAATCGTAATCAAGATTTTGAATACATGTGTAATCATAATCATAATCATAATCATCCTGCATCGTAATCGTAATCGTAGGTCTGTAATCATGCCTATATCTGGGTGAAGTCCTGCCTCCCCGCCCTGGGTATTATGATGGTTTACCAGAAGTTTTTTGTGGCCACCTGAAAGTCCTTCTCCATGGCCTCCCTGAAATCCCCCCAAACCTGAGTTTCTCTATCTTTGACCACAGTGTTTGTAGCCCTCCTAGCCTGCCAGTACCTGCCTGCTGAGTCAGGAGCCCCCTGGGTCAACTAAGCCCGAAAAAGCTACCTTCTTCAGCTTGACGGCCTCTCCCATTACTGGTGTTCACTAATGAGTCCCTGGGTTTCCGCCCCGACTGTCACCAACAACCCTCAGGCGAGAATTCAATGCAGCCACTTCCAAAATGGAGACTTTGAATAAGGCCCACTCTGACTTCATGTCCTCAGCTCGCCCTTGGATGTGGAAAAAGCTCCTCTAGTTAGTTGAAAACTATATATATATATACAGTCATACTGTATATATACAGTCAGGACTGTATGTATACAGTCATGTTCCCTGATTTAGCTGACCCACAGGGTCTGGGTGAACCGAGTGTAACTTATTTCCTGTACATGTTCATCCTTTAATTTTTCATGCGTGTCTGAGGAGAAAAAAACAACACAATCAAATGGGGTATTCAGATTTTTTTATACCCCCACTTGACTGCTGTTTGTTACCATACAGTTCAATGACACCCAATCGGCCCACGCAAGCACCGTCAAAGACGTCCAGGGGTCGCTATTATGCGAGTGCTGTTTCCTGCGCGCTGACAATGACGACAGAACAGCGCCTGGCAGCGATGGTGGTTGCACGTTTACTCACAGTACAATTAATGTCATGAAAAATTGCTTTCAGTGTCAAATATTTGCATTGATTTAACGGTAAGAAAGTAATACTGCTGTTTTCGGTGCATTAGCTGCACGAATGTATTTTGAATATATTTCCTCGTTGCCGAAACGAAGAAACATGCGTAGCTCGCTGGTTTGTAGGTAGCTAGCCAGGCGGTGCTCGGTTGTTATCATCCAGTTTGGTGGTTTAACAAGAGCTTGTGGTCGATGGATGGGCAACATGGGAACAGCAACGTTAGCTACACAATAGATGCATCTTTCTGCTCTGAGATCTGCATTTGGCTAACTTACTACGCTCTGCCTTGCTCGTTCAATACAGTAATGAAATATTTAAATAATTGGTAGAATCGAACGTGCGACTAACAATGCAAGCATTGCAGCTTGACGGCATGTCGAATATCCACGTTTTCTCTGCAGACCTTGCATGCTAACTCCAGCGAGTTGCTAATTGCATTCAGTGTTTTTCTTGATCTTTGATTCTCATTATGTAGGTTGTAATATGGTTTTAATATGTATTCTAGCTTGGGTTTTTACCGATAGGGATTGGGTTCCTGTTTACGTGAATAGTTATTACGTTATTTCCGTTGATAATGTGGTGGTGTGTTTATACTTGGTCGTGAAAATCGCGATTATTTGCCGTTTTGCCGTTAACACGTATTATTAATATCTTAGTAGGCTATACCGTAAATTCCATGGGACTTTAGTAAATAATGTCAACATTGTAATTTTGCGCAAGTTCAGATCTAACGAGACCTTTAATTGTCCTGCTTTGCATTTGCGCTTAAAAATATAGATATTTTGTTTCTAAATTAGTAGGAATATGCTGATGTTCCGAGTGAAATTGCCTGATATGTAAAGTTACGTGAATTACATATCTGGTTTGTGGTTTGTAGCTGAATGACCCACCACTGCCATGCTTCAAGATGGAAGATAAAATCTTGAAGGGCTTTTGAGAAAAATGGCTTTGTTTTGGGAACATGCAAAAATGTAACATACGTCAATGTGTCCAACTTGAGGTCTTAATTTCATTGAGGAATTTATTAAGTTTTAGAAATTTAGAAAAGCCTACTGTAACTATTTAGCCCAGAGCACTTTGTAATGTCAACACGGTGATGTGCATCACGGATGTCATGTTCAGTGCCCTGAATTTTCCCTGACTGTAGAAACATAAATTTGTCCCGAAGTCACAGTTTTGTATAGATCAGTATGTTATCATCAAAACTATCTCTCATGCCTATCTGGCAAACATTAATAGTGTTTTTGCTCATATCCTTGCTCATTTAAGGGTTTTACAGAGCACAGAAATGAGGGAGTGTTAATCTCTTAACGAATTCTTACTTGTATGTGTATACGTGCATATGTGTGATATGTTTGCGCGTGTGTATGTGCACAATCATGATTGTTCTGAAATTATCCTTGATTGCATTTGTCTTAATCTCTGAAACAGAAACTGCAATCATTGCTGCAGTTGAAAATCCTCAAGTTGCAACCCTCTTCAACCACCCTTCTCATTGAACACCATGGCAAGCGCCTCACCCAGGTTTACTTGGTGCGCCTGCCGCAAACACAAGATCCCTTCCAAGGACACCCATGAGCTGTGCTTGCACTGCCTTGGGATACAACATGCCAAAGAGGCTGTACTGGAATACGGCAAGTGCCCTCATTGCGCCAAAATGGACTGGAGCACATGCATCAACCGGCTTACCAAAGTACAGGAAGTCATTTACCGGGAAAACCAACTGAAGAAGAGCGAGGCAGCTCAGTCTGAATCCCAGCCCAAGCCTGAGACTTCCTTGGTTCCTGTTAGTGAATCAAAAGCAATTAAGGACACTGCACCTGTCCCACCCACCTCAGCTCCTCCCCATACCACGTCTGTGCCATCATCTACTGTCCCAGTGATGTTCACTATCCTGTCCCCGCCTCCCGCTCAGATGGAAGCCAATAACAGTATGCTAAGAGGCACTCGCATGCCCCCATTGGCTGCTCAGCAGCCAGCTGCTTCCAATGTGGGCCAGTTGGGGGTGGAGCATGTTCGAGTTGCTCACTCTTGCAAGCGGAAACACTCCTCGGCATGCCACTCGCGGTGCTCCAAGCGTCTGAAGCGTAGTCATGGTAGTCACCGGCACAGATGCTCCCCTTCTTCATCGTCCTCATCATCTTCTTCGCCCTGCTGGAGCGGCTCAGATTCCTCCGGCTCCAGAAAAAAGAGGAGGGTGCAGCAGAGTCGGTCAGACAGGCAGCAGGGGCGTCTGCTGGAGGCGGTGCAGCAGAAGCTGGAGGCTCAGCAACAGGCGATGCAGGCACAGTGGATGCTGCTGGAGAAACGCATACAGGCCCTGGAGAAAAGGGGGACAGAATCCACAAGTGCGGTCACCACCCCCTCTGCAGCCTGCATCGTGCTGCCAAATGCCACTGTGTCAGCGCCTGGCTCCTCCCAGGCCCGGGACAGGGAAGCAGAACAGAGGGTAGAGTCGGGGCTTTCTGCAGATGTTTCAGTGAGAGAAGCTGCCATCTCTGCTGCGGTGAAGCAGGAGGAAGAGGCCATCACTGTAATGGCTGGAGCTGAGGGAGAAGAGGTCAGTGAGGTGGATGCAGAAGATGCGCCCCTGCTCCCCAATGACCCCGTCTCCAGGCAGGATGTCCTGTCGACCACAGAACTACAGGCCCTGATTGGCCGGGCTGCGAAATATTTGGGGATCAGCTTCCCTAGTACGTCAGCTGGGTCAAGCTCTCTGGATCCCACCATGGTGCCTGAGTTTGAAGACCTGGTGCAGACTTCCTGGTCAAACCCAGCCAGCTCGCCACCCTTCAGGGAGGTTTTTTCTAAGATGTACAGGCTGCATGAATGCCAGGCCTCAGCCTATGACCGCATGCCCCAGGTTAACCGCTTCATGTCTGCCATCTTTCAAGCTGTCAAACCCACAGAGAACAAGGAAGTGTCCGCCCCGGCCGAGCGCTGGCGCTTCACTGAAACCCTGACAGAAAGGGTTTACCAGACTGCAGGGATGCTGGCCAGAACCACCAATTGCCTGCGCTACCTGTCGGACTACCAGAAACGACTTCTCGTAGAGATTACAGAGGACAGGTCTGCTCAGAGGTTTTTGACTGTCCTGAATGAGCTCAAGCTCATTGGGGAGTACACATTCCAGCTGTCCTCCCATCAGGCTGAGCTCTCTGGTAGGGTCATGGCCTCCTCTGTGGCCATCCGCAGACAGATATGGATGGCAAAGACAAACTACACCGATGCATTGAAAGCCACAGTGGCAGATCTACCCTTTGTTGTCAGCCACACCTTTGGAGCCTCTTCAGGCACTGCCCCCAGCGAAACAGTATGCAAACAAGAGGGTTTGTGAGCATTGAAACCCCCCTTGAAACATATGTGGCATGGAGCAAGTCTGTTAAAAAGCTCCCTCCGAAGTGGCATTAGTTCATTATTCTTCCACCAGTGAGCAGGTAAAACTGGAACGCAAGAAGTACATTGAGCTTACACATTTATTCAAAGCTATTTGGAAAAGGAAGGGTCTGATTCCCTTGGAGTAATTGGGGTTTAAGGCACCTGTTCCAGGGCCCAGCAGTCTCACCAGTCTGATGTCAGCTACAGTGGAGTTTGATACACTGGCTTTCCAGGTCTTAGTTAAGCACCTTAACCACGAGGCTGTTGGCCAAGTAGTTCCCCATTTGTAAAATTAACAGGAAAGCAACGACTACTGCGTTTGGAACATGATTACTTTTGTTAATTTAAACCAGAAATTGTGATAACTTCAGTGAATCATGCAGGGCTAATTACATATCAGTGAAATAATAATTTAAGTATTTTTGAGCCTTGGACCAAGTTTACTTTATTGTAAGTCAGTATTTACTCAGAATTTACCATCATGTTTTCCAAAAATGTGACTCCATGGTAATAACGAACATTGTGGATTATGTGGAACAATGATGTCAACACTTGTCTGAAAAGGGAGTTTCAAGTCTCTTAGACCCATCGTAGCTTCCTGTACAAAAATGCATTTCATTTTTCATGTTTTGTCTTTTTAATTCAGCAATGTGGTTATACTGTGTGTTAATAACAAATGACAACATGCTTAAATGTCAAATTGTCTGAAACTTGCATCGTACATTAATTTTTTTCCCTGACAAATTGAAGTGTTTATTGAAATAGTAGAATATGACATTGCGTTTGTATTACCATCTCAAAATATCTTGGACAGTCCAGTGATGATTTCAGATGGAGGTGACATGAAGTAAATTAAATGCATTCTGTAAATCTGATGAGAATTTTACTGCCCTGTCCTGACAAGCTTTCCTTGTTTTGTTTTCAAGCCCTCTTAGCTGCTAGCTATAAAGTGGAATAAGAAGTGGTTGTGGTGTCATTTATAATCATGATAGCCATTAATCCAAGTTGAGCTTTGAAGCAATTATTTTTGTATTATGACCACTCCCTGTGTGATTCACATTGAAACCACTTTATTTGTACAAATCCATGAGTTGCTTGTTGTAAGGAGGATTATAGAGCAAACAGTTTTACTCACATTCAATTTAATACACTGCCTCGCCAAAAAAAGTTGCACACCCTGTAATTTTGTCGAGCCGCATTTAGCTTAGATCAAGGTGCAAATTTGCTGTGGCATTGTTTCAACAGTCTTGTTGTAATGATGCAATGTTATGACCAGAGTTGCATTCATTTTTGGCTGAGATTTTGTATTGATGATGGGTGACAACCACTCCATAAAGTCTTCTCCAGGACATCCCAAAGACTTTCAGCTTGTTTAGGTCAGGACTCAGTGGTGACCAATTCATGTGTGGAAATGATTCCTTCGGCTCACGGAACCACACTTTGAGTCAGATGAATCTTGGCATTGTCATTCTGAAATATGCCTGTGTGGTCAGTGATAAAAAAAAAAAAAAAAAAAATCCATTGATGGGATAACCTGACAATTTGGTGCATGCAGGTCGTCTGTTGGCCTGGCCTCACTAAGAAGTGGCTTTCTTGTGATTACATAGCTGTTCGGTCCAAATCCTGCAAGTTCATATCACATTGTGCATGTGGTAATGCTCTTACTTTCAGAATGAAACATAACCATGAGCTCTACTGCCTAGGTTTTACAATGAGACTTCAAGTGTTTTAGTAATCCCGGATCATGATCACTCATTATTTTCTTCCATGAACTTTGCAGTTTAATACTATTCTTCTGGGTATTGATCATGCATGTGACTGAGGTTAACCCAATTCTAGTGATTTCAGCAATCTTCTTTGTTTTTTTTTTTTTTTTTAGCTTGACACAGGGCAATACTTTGCCCCTCTTGAAACAGTAAATTCTTTTCCACAACCATGAGAAACGTCATCTGATATGGTCGTTTCAGACATGGGAAAGTACACACTGAATTATTCGGGATTTAAAAAGTGGTTGTCTGTTGAAACTTATTGATCTCTGAGGTAATGATTCAATCATAAGCTTGTGTTTGCTTATTTAAATCTAAATGGCAAGTTTTTTTTTTTTTGGCCAGACAGTGTATCTTTACATCGTTACGCAAGGTCTCCCTCGGTACTGTTTTAAGGGAATTATTTACTTCCTTGGGTTTTGTGCTAGATATATTACCCCAATTCTGAAATAGTTGGGACGAAATGTATATTGTGAATAAAATCACAATGCAATGACTTTCAGATCACATGAGCCAAAAAGTTATTTACAATAGAGCATAGATAACATGTCAAATGTTGAAACTGACATTTTGCATTTTATTCCACAAAATGATCTTATTTCAAATGTTCTGGTGGCAACAGGTCTCAAAACAGTTGGGACACAGGCAAAAAAGGGCTGAGAAACAGCAATATGAGAATCAGCTGAAAGAACATTTAGCAAGTAATTAAATTAACTGCCATTAGGTACGTAACATGACTGGCTATGAAAGGGATGTCTTGGAGAGGCTGAGTCTCTCAGAAGTAAAGATGGCCAAAGGCTTTCCAACCTGTGATTGCTTGTGTAAAAAAATTGTGGAATACTTTGAAAACAATGTTCCTCAACTTCAAATTGCAAAGGCTTTGAAGGTTTCATCATCAACAGTGAATAACATCATCAAAAGATTCAGAGAAACTGGAAAAATATCTGTGCGCAAGGGACAACGTCAAAGACCTTCACTGGATGCCCGTGATCTTCCGGCCCTCAGACACCACTGCATCACTCACCGGCATGATTCTGTCATTGACATTACTAAAGGGGCCCAGGAATACTTCAAGAAACCACTGTCAGTAAACGCAGTCCGCCGTGCCGTCCACAGATGCCACCTAATACTCTATCCCCATTGATAGAGCGTGATCCAGAAGCGCCACCGTGCTCTGTGGGCCAAGGCTCATTTAAAATGGACTGTAGCAAAGTGTCCTGTAGTCAGACGAGTCCAAATTTGACACTCTCCTTGGAAATCATGGACGTCGTGTCCTCCAGGCTAAAGAGGAGAAAGACCACTCCTCAGTGTTCAGTTCAAAAGCCAGCATCTCTGATGGTATGGGAATGCATTAGTGCATATGGTGTGGGGCACTTGCATGTTTTAAAAGGCACCATGAATGCTGAAAGGTATATAAAGGTTTTAGAGCAACATATGCTCCCCTCCAGATGACATCTATTCCTGGGAAGGCCTTGTGCATTTCAGCAGGACAATGCAAAACCACATACTGCAGCTATTGCAACAACATGGCTTTGTAGTGGAAGAGTCCGTGTGATGAACTGGCCTGCCTGCAGTCCCGATCTTTCACCGATTGAGAACATTTGGCGCATAATTAAACGAAAAGTCCGTCAAGGGAGACCCAAAACTCTCCAGCCGCTGGAAGTCTGTATACAATAAGAGTGGGATCAAATTCCAATGGCTAAACTCAAGAAACTTTTCTCCTCAATGCCCAGATGCCTCCATTCTGTTTTCAAAAGAAGAAAGGATGCTACACCATGGTAAACAGGCCCCTGTCCCAACTTTTTTGAGATCTGTAACAGCCATCAAGTTTGAAATGAGCTCAATTTTTGGATTAAATTGTAAAATTTCTCAGTTTCAACATTTGCTATGTTATCTCTGTTCTATTGTGAATAAAATACTGGCTGGGGTGATTTGAACGTCATTGTATTTTGATGTTATACACAATTCACAACCATTTCAGAATTGGGGTTGTAGACTTTATTTGGTCCGGAGGTTTGTTTGTAATTCAGGACTGCCTGCTTTCTTTACAATGGTAGGTTAAAAGGCATTTCTGTGGTTCCTGGTGAAGGAAGGGAATTACATTACATTTCAGATAACTTGAGCTTCAACTTCTAAACCACCTTACTGGCCTTTTTTTTTTGGCTGGTCTTATTTAATAAATTGACATTTTTATTATCTGAAAATGGCATAAAAAATGGGTGTTGGCCAAATGAAAATGTATTCTGAGGTTGAAATATCAAAATATAATCCTCGAAAAAGGCAAGTGCTGAGGGTCTTTCTTTTCGCTCCTTTCCCCAACAATCTGCTATTCCCTGGTGCATAGATTTTTATTATTATTACCTTCGCCAGCGACTTCGCTGACGAAGGTAATGTTTTGATCCCCGTGTATTTATTACCTTCGCCAGCGACTTCGCTGACGAAGGTAATGTTTTGATCCCCGTGTATTTATTTGTTTGTGTGTCTGTCTGTATGTGTATCGAATAACTCAAAAAGTACCGAACGGAATTTCATAAAATTTGGTGGGTTGATTTTGCATGACCTGTGGATCAATTGATTAGATTTTGGGAGTGATCGGGTCAAAGGTCAAGGTCAAGGCCACGAAAAGGTCAAAACCGACTTTCGGCCATATCTCGGTCAATTTTTATCCGATCGGCATGAAACCAACGCCAGTGGCGAGGGATTCGGTGGCGTCGGCGGAGGTATGCGCTCTACCGAGTGCCCGTTCTAGTTTGTTTGTGTGTCTGTCTGTCTGTCTGTGTGTATGTATGTGTATCGAATAACTCAAAAAGTACCAAACGGAATTTCATAAAATTTGGTGGGTTCATTTGGCATGACCTGAGGATCAATCGATTAGATTTTGGGAGTGATCGGGTCAAAGGTCAAGGTCAAGGCCACGAAAAGGTCAAAACCGACTTTCGGCCATATCTCGGTCAATTTTTATCTGATCGGCATGAAGCCAACGCCAGTGGCAAAGGATTCAGTGGCGTAGGATTCAGTGGCGTCGGCGAAGGTATGCGCTCTACCGAGTGCCCGTTCTAGTTTCTGTATATGTTTTTTCTTTGTTTCACGGCAGCAAATGTGGATTTTAGATGTTCATTTTAAGGATGCTGGCTTGCTCGCATGAGTCTTAGTAGTAGCCTCGTCATGTCTTAAAAGTGCTATGTGTTCTCATAAATTTTAGGGGCTTTTAGTATTGGTAGGCCTCGTCTTTTTTTATGGATCTGCATCTACCTCAGTGCAATTTTTAAGAGGCTGTCTGCTGTTGTTTTTTTGACCTGTAATAAAATGCTACTTTGATTTCGACCTCTATCCCTTCGATTGCTTTGGAATTTAGCAACCCGTAGGCACACTTAAAGGTATTGGCAAATTATCTTGTTTGTCGTCGTGTAATCAAATAGGAGCAGTGTGCAATCAGGGATCCAATCACTCTGGGTGCAGGTTGCCCTTAATCTTTTGCGAGTTCAGCCACTGCCGAAACATCGTATTTTATGCAACCTGATAGAGGCCTGAGCTCAAACGCCGACAAATTTTTATGCGGCCGTAGACTTCTGCTTCTAGCACCACCAACAGGGCAAAGTTGAGACTTTTATACAGCCTTAATGATGCGTAATTTGTTCTCCCGCTCGCAAGTGCATTATTATGGGACACACCTCGCAAAGACACGCTTCTCTGGGGCATTCAAGCGCTAGGATTGACCAGCTGTTCAAGAGCTATGAGTCTAATCCTAGAGCTGAATGGCTGGATGATGCTGGCTCATGGATGACTGGGCAATCCTAGCCCTTGAATGCTCCGGCTGGGCGTGTTTTAGCGAGAACGTTGGTGGGTTATGAACACCTGGCTGCATTGATGCGAGGTCGTGGGATTACGTCCAGCTTCGTGTATGATGCATACATAAATTAATATATCTGAATAAAGGCATGAGATATTAAATCTAAAATATTCAATAATACTGTGAAATAATAAAATGTAGCCCCTAACTTACACGATAGACCACAATATGGTAAAGATGTGCGAAACCTTTGCGGTATTGAAATGTTTTGCATTTTCTCATTTCTGCTTGGACCCCGTCGTTGCTGCTCGCAGCTGTATTTTAGTTTGCCCGAACTCTTAAATTGTGAATGCTCCATAGTTCCATTCAAGAGCTCAATTCACAGTTTTTGTTTGATACTGCTCAAAAAGTAGGTTAACTCGCACGTCTTCAATAGCGGACTATCAAAGTTATGTGTAGATTTTTGTTAGAACCTGTATTGATCGACAGCTTGCAACACGAATGCTGACAATACGTGAAATTAAAAGTCGGTTCTGTTCTTAACTATATGCTGAAGGGTTTCCTCGGAAATTCAGATCTGAAGGTAGCACTGTGATGAATCATAGAAAGGCCTCTTTTGGATCAGCATACGTGGCATACCCCGGCCCCTGGAGCTCATGAGCGGTAGTCAACACGGCGCGGCGCATTGTGGGGCGTCGGCCTTTCCTGGCGAGACGAGTACAGACAGACGGCTTCGAGACTCTGGGGTTGAGCTGTGCGAGGACAACTGACAGAAGTTCGCGACATTGGGGTTTCTTCGGTGCACGGGTGTCACTTCAGCACCAAAAATCACATCCAAGCCAAGTCATGGGGCAGGAAGATTTGATGAGCACGGCCGAGGACGTGGCAGACCAGGTGAGCGCACGGGACTCCCGCAACCACTTAGCGGTGAAATGGCCATTAGAGATTTGAATGCTAGTAACATAAACTGTCAGCCCTAATTGTGATGCTGAGGCTCGTGTCATTTGCCCCGTCTGGGTCAGCCACAACCGCTGGCGGGTGGTGATGGCTAGCGTCTAGTCCCTGTTCAATTGAGTGGGAAATTTACTATCGTGTTAGCCCGATTAGCTAGCCTGCAATCTGGGGTTTCATGGTTAGTATTGCCCCCTGCCCCCATTGTCCGCAGTTCATTGTGGTTTGCAAGCGGCATAGCTGTATGGTGGAAACAGAAAATTGTCAGGATACCTGGCATGGTTCGCGAGAAAGAAAATTATTTTATTCCTTCAGAGAAAGTGGGCGTCTTCCATCATTGTATCCGGCGAGCTGCTTAAAAACCCAGCGAACGCAAGATAGCGAGCTAACCAAGTGGAACCGCTATGTTTGCCACCTAACGTTACCTGAGATGCTTGCTAGCTAAGCTAGACGAAAGTTTTACTCAGCGACCTTATCACAAATGAACATGTCAAAGCAACGTTGGCTAATCCAGTCACCCTGCGACTGCTGAAAAACCTAACGTTAAAACTAAAGCTAACGTTAGCTAGAGATCCCAACATTGCGTTTGTTGGCGAAGAATCGGACACATTTTGATGGTTTTGGCTAGAAAAGTTGGCTTGCTGACTTGTCCGCTGCAGTTAGTATACAATTTAAACAGCAACTTAAGCGTTAGCAAAGTAGCGACATTGCGCAGCAAGCTAACGGTGCTAGCTACAATATTTTCTGTCCAAAATCATGCTAACGTTAGCTGACTAAGTTTAGTGGAGGTTTAATTAGGCGAAGTGGGCTAACGTTAGATGGCTTGCTAGCTAATTAGCCATGTTGATAATGGCGAGTATTCAATCTGATTTAATTAGTCGCACTTGCTAACACAATTGACATATTGCATTTTTTAAACTAGCAATTTACTTGTTCTTGTTGGCTAAACTGGCTGGGTCGAGAGTTCCTAGCGAAGTTTAGATTATTAACTTGCTCGCTAGCTGTCCAAGTAATCTCTCTGGTTAGCTTAAAATCGAGTGACCAGGCCGCTCGAAGTAGGTCCTGAGCTCGCTAGCTTGTTAATGTAACTGTTAATGTATGTTGGTAATGTCAGGCACCACTAGCACATGCGTTACGGTCAACCACCACCGATTTTGAGAGATGATATTTTCCTCCGTTTGAATTTTCTCCTCAGCTAATCTTTAAGCTTGCAACTCAGCTTGTGGAAAGCGCATTTTTAACCAACCAGTGAGATGCTGGTGAGACTTGCCTCATTCTATTACCTAACATCAACTTGAGCGACTGTCTAGCTTGCTAGTTTGATAAACTTTTAGAAAACAATACCACAACTCGAAGCGGACTCGAATTGCCCGAAAACGTTGCTTGACACCCAACATCCTAAGATTCTGTGAGGACTTTGGTCCGGATAAATCTCATGGAGAGTATGACTGATCGCACTGTAAGGTCATGATATGAGATTTAAGTCACATGAGCAGTGGATCAGTTAGTTAAGAATGTCGGAGCAATGGGCTAGTGAGTAAGACCCAAGAGTTGCAAACTTGTCTAAGTTGTGCTGGCGTTGCCTCAGCGAGCTTCAAAGCCATTTCCATATGGTGTATTTAAAAGCCTCGTGGTGCTATACTTGGAATCTTTTTCTTTTAATGGTTTGGGCTTAGTGGAAAACAGTCTCGCATTACAGTTTTCTGCATTCTCAACTGTGGTGTGAACACTAGTTATTGCAGGGGCTTGTGTGTACAGAGACTTGAAAAGATAATCTGAAAACATCTGAGTGATTGTTTCTTAGCAGGTTTTTGGTGTATTTGGCTGGTTTCATTCATTTGTTTGGTTGCACAAGGAGTATAGACACCCTGTGTACTCGTGTTACGCCTATAGATTACAAATGCCTTGGGCAGGGGTGTCCAGTCTTATCCAGAAAGGGGCCGGTGTGGGTGCTGGTTTTTGTTTGACACTAACACATCTGATTCTACCTACCAAGGTCCTGACTGAAACCCCTGATTAATTAATTAGTGAAATTGGGTGCAGTAGCACTGCTGGCTCGGACAAGCCTGCGCCCACACCAGCCCTTTTACGGATAAGATTGGACACCCCTGGCTTAGGGCAATGGCAAGGTCAGGGGTAATGGCCCACGAGTAGCAGGAATTGAATTACGAGGAAAAGGGCTTCAGAGGTAAATGGTAGCTAGTCCCACAGTAACTTGCATTTACAGCATGTGCTTGTTGTTGCTTAAGATACTTAAATAACTCAGGACCACATGTCCATTCATAAAAATATATTGTTGAGTTTGTGGTTTCTCATGAAGAATCTGCAGTCAGAATATGCCTTAAAATTCAGGCTACATAAATTTTTGGTTATTTATTGCACGCATCAAAAAAAGTACAACAGATCAACATGAAACAGGATTGCGCAGGGTGAACGAAAAAGCTGATAGACTTACAAAATATTTGCGGTTTTAACCTCTTAAACTCAAGGGTCCCCCAATCCTGAGACTCACCGCAGCAAAATACCTATAACGCCGCGCTAATTAAGTAGCAATATAGTCATATTACACATCAAATGAAACAAGAGAGCCTCTGCTACAAGCACATATTAGTCATTTTTACATACACCAAGCACAACTCAAATGCCAAGCATATTAATGTTCAAATATCAAAATCCGAGTAGCGTCAGAAAATCAACCCTCTCTCCCTCTCTGATACTTCATGCTACACAAACAGAGATGTACTCTATTCATTTTGGGTATGTCATTTTCAAACAGAAATCTAAAAAAGAGGCTGGGGCTTAAAAGGTTAAGGAAACCTTAACCATGGAGCTCAGCTTGTCTAGTTTCCCTAGGCTTTGGTAGTTTGAATGATTATTCTTTAGTTTGCTTAACATTTTCCCAAGGATCTGGACAGATTCGATGCAAAGAGTACTGTAATCCTCTGGTATTCAAAACCAGCCTCTGGTGATTTTATAAAGGACCTTTGTGGTCAGGCTTTTCAGCTTGAATACTCACACTTTAGCAGGATATACAATGACCCGCTTCTTTAGGTGAACCCAGCTTACCTGCCGTTGTTGATGGCCCTGGTCTGACTTGGACACATTATTTTCTGAGTGTAGCTTGGCAGAAGTTTAAGTCAAGAACTGCATTGAAGTGATGGGTTTTTTTTTTTTGTCCCCCCCCTTCCTCTCCCATCCTGATACAAAGAGGTCTGAACCGGTAGGACCCAGAATCAACTTGTTTGCTTCGGTCCTGTAAGTATGGCTTATACTGAGCCATTGACAATGAAAAGAAAATATGGGGTATTGAGTCTTTTTGAAAATACTGCTAATTATCTGCAGAACACAGGCTGAAATGTGTTTCATAATGTCACTGACAATTTTGAAATGACCAGGTTTATTTTTATAGTAGGTCATTGTAAAAGTAAGCTTGGTCTTAGTTTAAGAGAAGTGTCTCGGGCCGATAATTGGACTGTTCAAACAGTGTGAGCCCTCTGCTAAACTGTAGGGGGCAGCATTGGCTTGCTTTTCACGGAACCGCAAATAGCAAACTGTGGAACGTGCTGATTGGCTGCTGATCTTCCCATTCTTAAAGCCTGGGACTTGTTGAACCGTGATTGGCTGCCCAGACTTGGAAGTGCTGATGTGGATGGTTGAATGGGCGGAGTTGAGTGAAACGTAACCTGCCATCGACTGGCTTGAGCTCTGAACTGTCACCTTTAACGAATTCGGACAGCGCGAGTATTTTTTGCTCCCTGCAGATGCTTTGCTGAAAAATAATGGTTTTTGATGTTTCTTGGCAGTGGAAACGGGTATCGAAAATTTGAGCAGTTTTTATGTTAATGTTATTAGTAAAACTAGTGGGTATAGGCAACGTAAGGGCTATATAAACTGCAATTACTGTGAGGTTGGGGTGCAGTTGAGTTTGTGCTGGCCCCATTTTGGACTGATAAACTCTTTAGGGAAGAAATGTTGTTAAATGAGCTTTAGCTTGAAGAGTAGTGACATTTTTTCATTTGCTATTACAAAACCTTTTATGGGAAAATGAATGCTCTACTCCATTGGGTTAGTTGGGCACCTGTTTGATTTGCTTTTCTCCAAAGTTGAAATGGGTTTGTCTTTCATCCACTGTTGGGAAATTTGTCAGGAAGGGTCTAGACAAGTGTCTTATCAATGTTCCATGACTTACCAAATCCTTACAATAGCTCTAGAAAAGCAGAGATCTTCCATGTCATAGCATTTTACTAAGCGGGTTAATTTTATTCAGCTCACACTCAACTGCATTGTGATGCCAGTAACAGACTGGATGCAGAACAAAGGAATGAAGTCATGGGAATTCTGGCTGGTTTGCTGTCATTGGGAGCTCTGGTGTGAATTGATAGACTCAGCTTTCAACGTCTCGTTCTTGGATGAACATCTGTTAAGCCCATCAAATCCACCCCTCAGACATTTTTAAATAGCCATACTGTTCCAATTTAGGCGAGAACATTTTAATTAAAATTAAAATCTGATCTCTCATTTAAAGTGTCAGTAAGTCATCTAATCTCAAAAGATTTTATTGTTTAATTTGTCAAAATATGTAAAATAAAAAAATGGCAAGGGCCTTATGGCTACTTGATGTACCGTGTATGTTTAGAGGTGTTCCAAATAAGCCCACCTCATGGTTTGTTGATAAATAAATAGATATCGTTAAAACATCTTAACAACAAAAACTCGTTTGATTAAAATTTGTAATCTTGGCTTTTAATAGCCATGTTCCTTTCGTCTGCCTTTCTATTCTGGGGCTTGTAAGTGACATTTGAATTGCATTACCAGCCTTTCTGCTGTTTAGTTGTCACAGAAAAAGCTAAACTTGCATTTACATTACATTTCCTTGGAATGTAACCAGAAATCTAATTGCAAGCAAAATCAAAAGTATAATGAATAAGGAAACTATAATTGCCTTTCTTAACTTCATCTTTCAATGTGTTTTAATTTTGGCCAATATGTTTTTCTTAAGGTGTGTTGTTGGAATATGAGATTGGTCAAAATTTCTGTTCCAGCAAACTGGTTGAAAGAGCAAATGTTTTATGAAGACTTTTGAACATCAACTGACTGAAAGAAAGACAGTTTGTTGGTTAAATGCTAATGTTCAAGAATAGTAAATGAGGTGATTTAAAGACATGCAGTTTCACAGTCGCTTTAAGTGATTTTGAAATGTTAATCGCATTTCGGCATGTAGTCATTTCGAATTAAAATTAATCTGAAAAATAAAGACAAAAATTATTGCTGATGTAAGAATGGAGTAGAGGACTATCCAAAGCGAATGTACCAATGCAGTATCATTGATTTAATTATGAGTATGAAGTATCTGAAAATACCCTTCGAAACTGTCAAGTGGGCTTAATGGGAGCAGTTGGGGTTGAAGGGAATATGGGTGAATTTATGGTTAAAAGACATGATGTTATAACACTGCGATATGAAATAAATAATCTATGTATGGTGCACTAGCACGATATGAAAAGAATGCATTTATCATGCTGAGAAGTGTATATACACAGAAGCTATACACATTTAAATGTACCCCTGTCAGTGAGGTTTTTCTGATGACGTCCCCTTTAACCTCATGAGACGAAGGATTTATGCAGCCCCATTTCCAATAAAGTTCAGATGCTGTACAAAATGTAAATATGAACAGAATTTAATGATTTGCAAATCATTTAAAGTCTATATTTAATTGAAAATTGTTCTAAGACAATATATCAGATGTTGATCCAGAAACTTGTTTTTTTGAAGAATGTGCTCATATTGAATTTGATGCCAGCAACGTGTTTCAAAAAAGTGAGCATGGGGGCATGTTTACCACTGTGTTGCATCACATCTTCTTTGGACAACACTGTGCATGTGTTTGAACTGAAGACCAACTGCTTTAGTTTTGAAAGCAAAATGTTTTCCCATTCTTGTTTGCTGTTGGATTTTAGCTGCTCAACATGTTATGACCTACTTTGGCAGATTTTTTTCATTCATAATGTGCCAGATATTTTCAGTAGATGACCGGTTTAGACTGCAGGCAGGCCATTTTAGCACCCAGAATCTTTTACTACAGAGCTATGTCATTGTAATGCATGCAGATTGGGGTGTTTGGTAGGCTGCTGCGGTCCAGTGGTGCATCGGAGAAAAAAAAAAAAACTGTGCTTCTTAACCACTGACATTGTCTGTTAAAAAAAAGCTCATGCGCCGAAAATGCTGTGGGTGCTAATGGGGGCCCTGTTTTAAAACGGCAAAATATTGGCCGAGACAACACACAAGACAAGGCTTCCCATGGCTCTGAAACGCAGTGCTGCCATTTTCAATCAATGGACAGTGCTGCTTGTTGTGCATTGTCAAATATATTTGAACCTCATGGCACGCTGAACTTGTTGCAATTAAAAATAAATAAATAAATCATCATACAGTTAAAACCGGTTACACCCAAGCGAACCAGCTTGGTAATAAGTTTAAAACTTCACCGTTGCGGTAAGTAGCTTCCTTAATCATGGCCAGAAAAGCAGGTTAGAAGATGGATATCAGAAAGTGGCTCTTTAAGAAAAAACAAAACACCTCAGCCGACGCCAGTAGCTCCAGCTGCAGCGAAGTTTTTGCCGAATTGGCTTGCTCCGCCAGACTCAGGTGGTGATACCCTGGTGAGCCGGGCCACAGAAAGCACTGTCTGAATGGACAGCTCGCCTGCCCTAGCTTCGACTGCTCCTGTCAAACTTGGTGCAGAAGAGTCAGCCCAGGTGCATCTACAACGCTGTTATTTTGTTGTTTTTACCAGTAATCTCTCGGTGGGTAGAATCGTTCAAATGGTTACTGAGCTAAAAATAACTCTGCATCCAGTATGCTGTCTAACGTCACTAGGCCATGAGTCAGGCAATACGCAAGCTAGACTTGTCATTTAGCATTTATGATATCTTCACAGATAAGTTATATATGCAGGGCCCCCCTGTACGGTCATTGATGCTGGTTTTTTAACTGAGCACTTACAACAAGCTGGATGGTCCTTTTCCTCTTTGGCCCAAAGAATGCAGTGTCCACGATGTCCAAAAATAATTTTACATTAGGATTGATCTGACTCTTGGACAGTTTTCTACCTCTGTCAATTTTTAAATGGGCTTGAAGTAAGAGAAGGAGGCAGCATGTCTGCATCTTGTTTATAAATTATTTTAGCTGTACATAGTTGAGTTTAAACTTGCATTTGTCGATGCCACAACGAACTGAGTTCACTGACAGTGGTTTACACGTGGTCCTGAACCCATTCAGTGATTTTCACTGCCGAATCCTGTGTTTAATGCAGTGCCGTCTGAGGGCACCGATTCGATATTGGTTTTCAGCCTTACCCCTTGTGAATGGAGATTTCTCCAGATTGTCTGAATCTTGTAATACTGATTATTATTAACAATAGATGATGAAATCTCCAAATTCTTTGCAGGTTTATTTTGAGAAATGTTATTAATTAGTTATTGTTCTGAGTCTTTCACAGAATGGTAAAGCCCTCACCATCTTTATTTCTGAAAGACTCTGCCTCTTTGGGATTTCTTTGTTTGTTTTTTTTATTTTTTTTTTTTTAAACACCCAATCATGTTACAGACCCATTGCCAATTAACCCATTTCTGCAGATGTAGATGCTTGCGTCTATAGAACTGCAAATTTAAGCATGTAGTTACAGTACTCGACCACGAGATGGAACCCCCGGATCAGCTATTGAATATTCACAAGCAGGCAGAGCTGAAACACGATTTAGAGAATGGAGAAGTTCCCTCCAATCCCTGTTTTTCAGGAGTTGCATGAATTAAACTCCTCAGCTAAGCCTGATGTGCAAATTGGTCAATAATCCTTGCCCTTTGTATCGATCCAGTAGTTTAAAAAAAAATCATCACTTGCGACACAAAAAAACCTTGGTACTCTGTAGCAACCATTTTAGCTACAGTTAGCCAACAGTATTCCAATTAGTGGTTAAAAAAATATATTTTGTGAAGCAAAAAATCCGACACTATTGTTGATTCTCTCACATTCTACTGTCAATTACAGTCATCACACACAAAAAATGCGTAGTTCCCTCCCATGCATTAACGCGTAGATTCCTCCATCGACAAAATCAGCGCTCCCTTATATCCGCCTTTGTACTCGTGTGGATAGCCAATTACTCAATTATCTATGCAGATTCATCTGCGAAACTGCACAGTTATAGTTCATGCCCTCGTGAAGTTTCCCCGGTAACGATGTACTGATTGACTCGTTTCTTATCCAATTCCTGAGTGTTTAAACTTTCCTCAATAACTGAAATATATTGATCGGACAATAAGAATAGGATACAAAGCTGAGCGTAAAAGTAAGGTGGGTTGTATTCTTCGAATGTTGGCCATGGTTGCGCGGCTGAAAATTATGCGATTTGAAAGAAAAGACACCCGAAACCGGCCTGAAGTGTTCAGTTCCATTTACAAGATTTAAATGTCGTATGGACGCGGTCAATGGGAATTATTCTGAATGAAACGGTACTGGAGGCTTCCTTCTACCCGATACATCGGTCTCTGGAGGAGGGCATCAATAAAGAAAACAGGTTATACTTCTACTCTGTTTGCATTTTGCTCAATATGGCTTTCTGCTGTAGAATTTATACCGCGTTTGAAGACATCGAATGCCGAGGTTTTCGTTTCTCCAAATTCATGTAGCCCACTCACATCGGTAGATACGTTGGTAAGTTCATTGAACCATTCTGTTGAATCTAGGGAGGCATATGTCGTTTGATTTTTCCTTAAAGTGGAATTTCTGTTCTTTGTAAATAAGGTATATTTCAGAATTCAGATATTACTGAGTTGGTGAGTTTTTACCCTGATTAGGTGTAAGGTTGTGAGCTCGAATGTGAGAGCAGTTAGCTTTTCATTGCAGGGTGAATGTTATGGCTGTTTAATCAGCAGTTTGTTTAATGCTTGGGGTACTTTGAAGAAAAATATACAAAATTGTAAACTTTATTATGGAGAAAAGGCATGTTTTGGGTTTGGAGAGGTTACTGGAGACCACTGATGTTCATCTGCACTGATATTGATAAATTCATGCTAAACTCAACCAGAAAATCACTAGTTCTTGCTGAATTTCATGCCCCAAAAGTTAATTTGTTTTAAATATATGATCTTGAATGGATCTCAGACTTTGGGGAGCTACCTTGATAGCTGTCTAATTTGACTCATAGCAAGCGGGTAATCTAGAATGTAATGTTCAAGATTAATTGTACTTGTGGTCAAGAAGTTTATGATCCCAGAAATGTATAGTTTTAAGCCCCAGCAGTTTTTCAATCGTCAGTATTGGCCATGAAGTACCAAATTAGCGTTCTTTACAGAGCAATATTTATTGGGAAAAACCAACCAACTCTTCTCCAATCACAATGCATGGGCTGAAACCATCTTATCGCGAACTTTTTTTTTTACTCTTCAATTCTGGTACAAGATATACAAGATACAAGTAGATTCATAAATGATTTAATTGATTGTTTTCAGTAACTAAACAAAAGCCTGCTTGCCAGTCAAAACTACAAAAGCCTGCTGCTAATGTGTGTAATGTGTGTGTGTGTGTGTCTATGTGCGTGTGCATATGTATGTGTCTGAATGCACTGCTCGTGTGTGAAATGCTTGTATGTGTGTGTGTGTTGTGTATGTGTCTGTGTGTTCGTGTGTGAACTGCTTGTATATGTGTGTGTGTGTGTGTGTGTGTTTCTACTGCTTTCATAATATGGTTATTGATTATGATTATTGATGGCTAAATATAATCTAAATCTAATTTAGTTTACTGATTATTAGTATGAGTAATATAATGAATAATGATAAAAATTTATAATCAGTATTAGTGAATATAATGAATCAATATTAGTAAATATAATGAATAATGCTGAAATGTAATTAGTATTAGTAAATATAATGAATAATACTGAAATAAAATCCACAACAAGTTCAGTACATTTATATCCATTTTTATGTCTTTTATTTTGCTTTTATATTAGGGCAATGAACAGTAGAAAACTCATCTTGAGTTTCCAACTCGTTATAGAGAAATTGTTGCAATTTTATTTACCATGCTGTGTGGCTTATATCAGCCTGAAACATTCAGTAAATCCTGTCATCTTGCTTGTAAATGGCTAAGATGCATTTTAAAATAAAGCCCAAAGGATCACAAAAATGCCAAAACTGCAATTCATTCATGAATGCTTATTAATCAAGGAATATTGCAATGTATGCAAGTATTTGCCCTTAAATTGGGAAAGGTAAGGGAGTCATGAGGGAATTAACTTCCTCATGGCTCTTAAATGAAACTCAAATTACTTTAATCAGTTTTGTAGGCTGAAAAGACAGAGATTTATGGATGTTTAGAGCATTGATGTTCTCGCAAAAAGGCATGGGAAAGCCAGAGATTTCTGCTACAATATCAATTTTGATTTTACTTACTTACATGCTTCCAAGTCCAAAAACTGAGGACTACACCATGCACGATTAGCACCAGAAGGTACAAGTAGACTCCTGAGAAATAATCTCAGCAGTTGAATTCATAATACCCGAATTATTGACAACCCCACTCTATTTTCAGTCATGTTATTAGGCTGATATAAGTCACACATCGGCGTAAATATAAATGCTGAATTATTCTATAACGAGTTGGAAATACAAAATTAATGTTCTACTGTTAATTGCTCTAAGATGAAAGCTGCTCCACAACTCAAACTTGAGACAGGAGATTGGATTGAGTTTAAGAGGCCCGTGTGCTGTAGCTGCTGAGGATGCGGCTGCAATATGAACTCATGATTATGCATACTTTGGTCAAGGGACCAACTGAAAATTAACTCTCTATTAACCAAACCCATTTCCAATTGTGTTAAAATTATTTGCCTATGCAATAATGTTTATTTTGGGCCATTATTTCAAAAATAGTAGACAAAAACATTTTGACACATTTGGCCCACCTTTCCAAATTGTAGCAAATCTGCTACATTGGGTAATAATGCTCATGAAAAAATTAAAGTGACATACCATTCAAGTTATTCTCAAATGTTTATTTGGCAATAAGAAACAAAACCAACAGGGTGTCCAGGCTGTTAACCCCTTTCACTTCATGTAGCAGATATGCTATGCTGATTAATAGAGGGTTAAAGAAACATTTTGGTTCTGTTAAAATGGTCATTTTCAACAGCGTATTACAGGAAAATCAAACGAGATGTGCCAGATCTGAAAGCCTATTCATAAATAATTTAGTAGCGCTGGAAAGTGTGTTTGTATCCCTCCAAAAATGTTTATGCAGTCATTGCTACATTTGCGAGTGACTAGATGCCGCCTCCTTAAATTGGCAATTACTCCATGAAAAATTGGAGTTGGAACCTAAGATTTGAGATTTGACCATTTGAAATGATGGCGAACACCCAAATATAATTTTTTATTTATTTATTTTTTTCCAATTTTTCTGAGACTGTGTGGTGCAAACTTTCCAAAAACTGGTCCTCTTGGCATGAAATGACCGGCTTTCCACTTAAGGTCCATCCACGGACCATGACGTGCTGCTGTTATTACATAATCAAACTGATTATCATCTGAGTGTGGTTATAATGTTTGGCTCATCTGCATAAATAAAATGGCTATTGTCTGCTTGGCTCCAGGTAAATTTTGTCACAACAATATGGGGCGATGAGCACTAGAATGCGTGAGATAAGGTATTTGAGACACTCGGTCATTGTTTGTGATTGCCCTTTCTTGGAATTCAATTAGATTGAATTGAATGGGATAGCCTTTGTTGTCCCTGTGCATTGATAAATCTTGGGTACCCAACACCTTGTCAGATCATGGTTTGTCCCTCTTTGGACCACAGCTGGTAGGTGCAGACTACAGAGTACTGATTTCCGGGTGAACCCCCAACCCCTGCTGCTTCGGAGGTGCTCTCACCCAGGCATCGGGCCATTACATTTTGTCCCTCGTCAAAGTGGCTCAGGTTCCATTTCTCCCTCACCTAACACCTCACCAATGAGGACTGCGCATTCACTTTCCATTTCAGGTCTGTCCACAGCTCTTGACATGTGCTGCTGCTGTAACATAATCAACCTGTTGATCATCTGAGTGGTCATAATCTTTTGGTTCACCTGCATAAGTAAAATGGCTGTGGTCTGCTTGGCTCCAGGTTAATTTTGTTCCAGCAATATCGGGCTTTGGGCTTCAGGAAATAGTGCGTGACATAAGATATTTGAGACACTAAGTCATTGTTACTGATCGCTCTTTCTTGGAGAGATTAGACGCTCTTGCAGCATCAAAATGCTTCTCTCTTGCTAATGGAACTCCAATGAGGGATCTGGCTGACTTGTAGTCCTTATTATCCCCCACCACAAAGTGGAACTGGGGGATATTGGATTAGGGTCCGTCCATCTGTCAGAGCCACAATGGGGACTAGATTTCTCTGAAACAATTGTACCTAGTTGCATGGAATTTTGCTTAATAAGCTACTCATGATCTACATTGAGTTTGAAAATGGATATTGAAGCATATTTTTTTCCCCAGAGTTATAGCCCTTGATCGTTGCAGGGGATAGTGATGACATTGTCGTTTTGTTTTTTTTTTTAAGATTTTGTTTTTCATGTTTTCCAGTGTAGTATGCAGTCATGAATTTAGTTTATGCTGATTGAAATTATGCCATTTTAGATTTGTTTCATTTTGTAATAATCAATTTTTGTGATGAGTTAGTTTTGTTTTTGGAACGCAGGCTTCAGTTCTGTGTTAACGAGACCTTCCCTTTCTCCCCATCTGCTCCTGCAGTTTCTCCGGGTGACGAAACAGTACCTGCCCCATCTGGCCCGGCTATGCCTGATCAGCACCTTCCTGGAGGATGGCATCCGCATGTGGTTTCAGTGGAGTGAGCAGAGGGACTACATCGAGGCCACCTGGAACTGCGGATACTTCCTGGCCACCTGCTTTGTGCTGCTTAACCTCTTAGGACAGCTTGGTGAGCTTCTTGCTGGTGGTGTTGTTGGGGGGACAGGGTTCTTGAAGGGTAACCAGTGCAGGGGGTGTGAAAAAGGAGGATGCGCTCTGAATGATGATGCGTTTTCTGATTGGTCGAGACTAGGGATGGGCAGATCTTGCTAAATTGGTAAACATGTTAACAGTGGAAGATTGAATGTGTCAATGGTGAATTTATAATCCAGTTACTGGTACACTGCACCACTCTCAAAGACTGCAAATTCTGAAATCTGACTTTTTATAACACACAGTCCAATGAAAGCAGTCTAAAGGATGACTGTCCACTGCGGGAGAAGATCATTCTTGGAAGGAAAAAAGAATCCCATTTATCCGCTGATTGAATAACAAAATAATTTGATCTTAATGCATTACAAACGCAAGTGTTTAAAAGCCAAAGAAAAAGATATTGTCCCAGGTGTAGGCGTTAGGGTGCAGAGGTCATTAATGATGGGCTACACAGCTTCATGTCTCCCAAGAAAATGTGGTTACATGTAATAGTAACTTTCCTCTTATCGTATGAAAGATTATAAAACGGGTGCTTCCCATCCATAAATGTGATTGGCTGAGCCGCGTTCCATGCCGGCCCAGGCCGCAGCACAAAATATCCCTGCGCAACGAACTACTCTGCGCTCAACTGACTCATTAGGTTACGTTTGTTTCAAGACTTTTAGCTCGCTATTTCAGTGTTGGCGAAGTTTAACCTTTTAGCTCGCTAACCAGTTGGCTATCTACCTAGCTAGCTATTGCATGACAGAGTTCGATATCACTTTGGAGTTGCTAGCTACGTTGCTAACTAGCTTGCTATTTCAATAGATTATTAGCGATAAATTGTTGAATTTTTTCTTGTGTGTTTATTTTATGGGCTATGTGTAGGGTAACCACATCCATTGTAGTGAATGCTAGCTAGTTGACAAGCTGGCTAGCAAACTAATGCACAATTCAACATGTTTTCCTGGACACCGGCAAGTGTGGAGGACAAAAGTCAATGGTTCCCTACTTTCACTGCTGGTTGTAATGATATCGTCGATCGGCACAAGTTGAGAACAAGGAAACTCGAAAACTGAAACGAACATTAAATTATTTAACAGGGTATTCGGGAGACCGAAGGAGACATTCAAAATGGCCTGCTTTTATAGCATATCTACATTAGTGAGCCCAAATAGCCTGATGTGACATGATAATGGCGCTAGATGAAAAGGCAGTCTTATCGCCTATATTGCTTGCCAACCATTCTGTCCACTCTATCTTGCTTGTGGAAGAACAAATATTTCTCAATTTTATTGTTGCATTATTACCAATAAATTGTTGATTTTTTTTCTTGTGTGTTTATTTAATGGGCTATATGTTGGATAACTGTTTTATAAAAGCAATAAGCCCCTTGAAGCACTGGGTTACAGTCATTTTATAACTGCGGAGAAGCACTAAGGCACGATGCTGCGCGTCGTGCCTTAGAACGCCCCTCCACCGTTATAAAATCTCTGTAACCCACTGCTTCTCTGGGCTTATTCCTTTAATATACAACAGAATGACATGAAGATCTATAAATGCCAGAACAAGGCTATATTTCATTTGCTCTAACTATAGAAGGTAGACCGTCATTTCATATTCAGTCTTTACAAAATGTGTTAATCATGTAACTAAACCATGTTACGTATTTATTAAGCCAAGGAGAATGGGGGGGGGGGGGGGGGGGGGAAACATCCTTGTTGTAGCTTTTATTTAAATAACAATAAAAATTAAGTCATGGCTTTCCTTCAAAGCAAAGGAAAGAACAGCGCAGTGTTATTTTATGGCACAAGTGGCGTCCGTAAACAATGAACATTCCCATCCCCAGGGACTCTAAGGGGCAGGGCAAGTGGTCAATACATTTTCAACAACTTCTCAGAAACCACTGATCCGATTTTACTGAAGTTTTGCGCAACCCTCCTTGGTCAAATATGCACCAAATTTGTGAATTATATGGTGCCCACCCTCAGGAACTCTGAGGGGCGGGGCTAAAACTGGTCAATACATTTTCCACTTCTCAGAAACCACTGATCAGATTTCAATGAAATTTTGTACGAACCTTCCTTGGTCAAATCTACATCAAAATTGTGAGTTATATGGTGCCCACCCCCAGGTGCTCTGAGGGGTGTGGCTTAAGTTCTCAAGTTGGCTGAAATTTTCAAACTCTTCTCCACACATAGATATGGTGAGAATGATACTCTTCCTAGATGGAAGGGTATTCAGATGCTTTATCAAAATTTTTCATTTCATGGCCCCCTGGGGAAGGGGGTGAAATTTACTATACCTTAAATAGGAAAATTATGGGTATATTTGGTTCATTCACATCAATAACATCAGTTTTTAAACAACTCAGGTGACCGTTAAGGCCCAAGAGCCTCTTGTTTTAACATCCAGCAATGGTAGCGTCAGCTCAGTCGTATTCTTCAGTCTTCAAATTGAACTGGTAAACAAGGTCAAATGCAAAGTCTGCCCCTTGTAAACGTTTACTTCTTTAAACGGAACATTCCTAGTTTAGACAAGTGGTAACCAGCCCCGATCCCGCGGGTTTGTTGTATTGTAGGTTTACATTCCAATGGTAACGAGCACTTGGAGAGCGCAGCTCCTCCGCCGCGCCAAGGCAACTCTGTGCATGTCATTTTCATTGGCTGATGTAGGGTGTTGTTAGATTCCACCCCCAGATGGTAGCAAAACCCAAAACCATGCCGATTGGAAATCGGGCCCATCGGAAAGACTTCAAATCTTTGCCAGCATAGCTGGATTTGAACTTTGGCCTATATCTCAGCTGTACTTTGGCCTAGATATGCCAAAATTTAATCACTTGTTCCTCTTGTGCTACTCTTATATCCTGCGAAATTTGGTTAAAATCTACATGGCCGTTTTTGAGAGATCCTGCTAACAGACAAACGGATAAACGCCAGCAAAAACATACACCTCCTTGGCGGAGGTGAATAAAGTGCAGTTGCTAAGCAAGAGACTGTGTTGAGCTGACAATTAGAAGCATTACTATGTAGCTTTGAATAAAAACCTGCAGCATGCTATATCTCTAAGAGCTGGGTTGATTACAACTGATATTGACCACTGACACGATGCACCGTTGCCAATGTCCTTGTGGGTTCTATGAATGACTTCTGGAAGTGTTAAGTACTTCTGTTCTTCAAACTTTGTGAGTGATGAGGCACTGGCAGTTTTTAAGGGACACCCTATGAAGAAATCCTGTTACTGATATCCCTGGTTTTCAGTAATTTCCCGAATGCCAGTACAGTAAGTGTCTGCAGAACAGAACAGTGTACAGGGGCCTGGCTTTAATCCCACCATCTCCCTCTCCGCAGGTGGGTGTGTACTCATCCTCAGTAGAAATTTCGTACAGTACGCCTGCTTTGGGTTATTTGGTATCATCGCTCTTCAGGTGAGTTCTGTAAAATACTCTACTGAAATAGCCTCCAGACGTTTTGGGTTTTTTTTTTATTTTTTTTTTTTCATTCTAATGGGTTCCCTTTTTTATTGTTTCTTCAGACTATAGCCTACAGCATTTTGTGGGACCTCAAATTTTTGATGAGGTGAGTACTGCGTCTTCTGAGATATCTAGCTTTCGCTTTTTATGGTGATTGTATGTTGGGAATGTTTTTATTTGAATGCTTTAAACCAACTGGGGTGCATTCCGGAACTTAAAAGCCACGTTTCCACTAAACACTTTAATAATAATAACTTCATTTGTACGTCACTTTTCATATAATGCATGCAACTCAAAGTGCTTTGCATTTAAAATGATAAAAATGGAAAATGACACACAAAAATATATATTGTTTTGAACCGGTATGTCTAAACCATAGATCTGGTTTGCGTTTCTACCGCAGACAGTACTCTTGACTGTAAGCGGGGTTTTTACTGGATTGTAATGGCCATGTCAACCGCAGAAGTGCCTGGTTTGTGTTTAATCCATGTCGAGCAAGAGTGCTGATTCTTTCTTAACCTTTGACTGCAGTGATTCTAGCCTCACCTTTTCGTATCGGATTAGTGTGGTTGGTACGTCAGCGGAGGAGTACTGAAAAAGGGGACGCACTGGAGTGGTTCTTCTGGCATCATTCACAACTTACCATAGAAATACAAAAATAACTTCATGTGTAACAAGATGAACTCAACCAGAATATTTTGTGGAAACAAGGCTAAAACATATCCTCCTCTTCTCCTCCAACTGTCTTTTGGTGCCAAATGATGGATGGGGATGAGTGGTGGAAAAGATAGGCTTTTTAGATAGGCAATATTTTTTCAACTATTGGAGCGCATCCCTTGTGTTTAAATGTTAATATGGACATAATGTCGTCTGAAGTCTGTATGCTCACATTATTCATTGTATTAATAGAATTACTCAATGTATCCTGCAATCTTCATTTCATGATTCCATCTTCTCCTCTCATTCCCTCATACCACCGCTCTTCTCTCAGGAACCTGGCATTGGGCGGCGGGCTGCTTTTGCTGCTAGCAGAGTCCCGCTCGGAGGGGAAGAGCATGTTTGCGGGGGTCCCCTCCATTGGAGAGAGCTCCCCGAAACAGTACATGCAGCTGGGAGGACGTGTTCTCCTGGTACTCATGTTTATGACACTGCTGCACTTTGATGCCAGCTTTTTCTCGGTAAGTGCTTCAATTCCTCTCCTCTCAACCCCAAATCCTCAGCCCTCCTGCTCATCTCTACCCCTCCTTCTGAAGGTCTTGGTTCCTCCCCCTGCTCAGCTTGTCCCCACTGAGCTCGTCTTCATACCCAGCCACTTTCTGAGCAAAATGTCTTATCTTGCATCAAAAGCTGTATCTACTTGTTTCCTGCTTTGTGCCAGCCAGCAGTGGTCGGCAGCTTTTTCAGAGTAGCATATATTGGCTATTGCGCTACAGGGTTGCAAATTGGGAAGGGACTGCCGGGGAGGGAATATAATAGTTGTCTTGTTCGTTGCTCAACTGCCTCCTGTTGGCCATATGGGCGCTCATCAGGAAGATTCTCGGCCTGTTCATGTCCGGGTATCCTCCGCCCTCGTTTTGAACTTGCGAAGATTCAACCAATGAGTGTATAACAAGCAGCAGGATGACAGGCGCGTGCTTTGGAGGAGAGCCATGAACTGTCTACAGTCTCCTGAATTGGCAGCAAGGGGTCGCATATGAGCAAGCCTTGTTCATAGTTCACCAATTTGGCATTCCAGATTTGGGTGGGATTGGAGAAGCCAAAAAAAAAAAAAAAACTATCTACTTACTATTTGGCATTTCAGTAATCTTAGGGCATTTTCTTATGGGGGATGGGGACATGGGGGGTCACGGGAAATTAAGACATCGTAATTGCCAGTAGTACCTGACATACTGTGCTAACAAGGCCAGCATCCCAGTGGTCAATTCACATGCTTTATTTCTATGAAGTCTTCAATTATTTATTTTTTTATTTCATAGTATTTATGTTATCTCTTAAACTAAAGTTAACTCAGGTTTTTTTCATCATCATTGACTACCAAACGGGGGGGCAAAAAGTCCAAGAGCAGCCTCTTGCAGCTGGCATGGAATTAGCCTCTTGATTTTTCTGGTTCTTTGCTGCCTGTGGGGTGGGGAGCAGGTCTGGGTATTTCTGAATATCAGTGTGGCCAGTGCTCTCTCCCAGTTATGCCAGCCTGGGGGGTTCATGGTTCTCCTTGCTCCCTCAGATCTTGCAGAACATGGTGGGCACAGCGCTCATCGTCCTGGTGGCCATTGGCTTCAAGACCAAGCTGGCGGCCCTCACCCTGGTGGTATGGCTCCTCGCCATCAACGTCTACTTCAACGCCTTCTGGACAGTGCCCGCCTACAAGCCCATGCACGATTTCCTCAAGTACGACTTCTTCCAGACCACGTCCGTCATCGGCGGGCTGCTGCTGGTGGTGGCTCTAGGCCCGGGGGGCGTGTCCATGGACGAGAAGAAAAAAGAGTGGTGATCTCTTCTTGCCTCAGCCAGAACGTCCGCTGAAACCTCAATGGACACCAGGGGACCCCAGTGAGCCAGTACCAGCAGTGTCTAAACACCGCAGTGATGGCATGCTTTCTCACACTCTCACTCTAATTCACTTTCAAGCTTTCATTGGCCTCTCTACTGATTTGATTTTTTTGTTTGTTTTAATTTTCTTACAAGAAATTTTATACATGTATATTAAACCATCCTCTCCCTGAGGTTCTAAGAAAAATGTGACTGATTAAATTCCATCCAGCAGTGTCAGAGGAAACTACTTTATTGGCAGTGCATTGGTGGTATTTGAATTTTCCTTTTGCAATTTTGTTTGTTTGGATGTTTCTTTATGTCTGCATTGACACCAGCACACCCTGCAGGACAGTGTTGGTCCATTCAGAAAGCATTTCTAAGTATTAGTTCACTTGCAGGGGCTTATTTGCTGTTGGACGCTTATTTCTGGAAGTCATCTCCCTCCTTTCCCATCCTGAGCCATCCTTGGTGATATGATTTAGGCAAAAGAAGGCTGTGACTGAGTGGGAGGGAGAAACCTGCCGAATTATGAACTGTTTGGACTCATGAGCACATCCTTCCTTTTCGTTTGGATAGAGGACATTACTTTGCCGCTGTATTGACATCAAGTCCAGCAGTACTGGGAACTGTTGTACTCTCTCAGAGGCTCTAGGTCCCATCAGTCTAAATAACCTTGGCAGACGTGCTCTGCGGTACCAGTTTTTCACAGGCCTTTAGATTCTGAGAACCTTCATTTTAGGGAAGGTTTGTAAGACAATGCGTACATTTTGAGCTCCTTTTTCAAAAATCTAGACAAATGTATTTGGCCTTTGAGAATAGTTGTTACGGTTAATTTTTATTACCTTTGCAAGTCTGTGTGTGCCGTCACACTATGCGGGTTCCACCTGTCACATGCGCTTCACCCGTGTCCGATGCAGTCAGGTGAGCATTTAGTTTGAGTTCCTATATCCCATGCACCTATTGCAGTAAGATGAGCTTGGGTGCTCTGTGGAAATTGATTGTGGCTCACTCTGTTTTCACACTTGTTACAGTTAAAGAAACTGTGGTTTATCAGAAGGTTATTTTGTATTTTATTTTTTTTGAAGTTATGGTAAAGGAAAAATAAAAAAAAGGCAAAAAATGCACCATTGATGGGAAATCTTAATTCCCTGTTTGTGTCAATGAGGGACCCAACAGAAGAATACTGACGCTAAACTGCTATCCTTTCTGTTCCTCACCGCAGGCACACTGATTAAGTCAAAAGCACGGTTTCATCTTAAGGCCGATCTTGGTGAGGCCGTGCGAGTGCTCCTGAGGTCAGGGAATCTCGCTGTTGGTCACGGCTACCTGGTGTTTTTAGTGTGAACCACCAGGCAGCTGCTAGCTGAGATGCATGTCTCAACCTCCAGGTATATGGTGGGATCAAGCTGGAGGCGCACAGGTTACATTTTCCTCAGGAACACACCAGTAACAGCCAGTTTTCATTTTTAAACAGTTATGTAACCAATGTTGGTCTGTTTGGATATTTCCCATCAAACTGGACACCGTAGCTCTCGGAAAGGAAACAAAGTGAGTTTGAATGATAATTTACGGTGCTTAGATTGAGCTTATTAAGGGCGCTACACGAAGCCGGTGGCAGCTGCGGGCTCAAAATACCAGTAATTCCAGCCTTGCCAGATGATCTTCCGTCTGTGCCAATGGACTAGGATTCAGGGCTTCAGTCAGCTGGGAAGTGCATGCTCGCTAGCAGCTTCTGCAGGTCTGTGCCGGGCCTAGGGAGATGTCTCACAACAATGACAGCAGAGGTCAGTGCAATTGGCTCACAAGAATTTCATTGTTATGAGTAATGGGTGGGGCTCGGGGGGTGGAGATGGCACTTTCTGAGCTGGATGACTGTTCTGGCCCTGTGTGGTCAAAATTTTCTTCTCTTAATGGAGCTATATCTAAGTTTGTGGCCAAAACTGGTAGTGCAGTCTCATTCAAAATAGTGTTGAGCGTAGTATCCCCTCCCCCTCTCCCCCAGACGAGAGTTTGCCAGCTAGGTTGCCGGATCCAGCAAGAACGACTAGTACACGGAGCTACCATGGCCACGTTTCAATATCACCAACGATTTGCTCTCACAGGGTTGTGTTCAGTTCAGTTCAGTTCAGAAACGATTAAGACAAATAACTAACTTCAGCAATGGTCATATTGGTCAACTTGCTCGTCACTCTTCTGTTTGGATAGTCCACTAAAGTCCATACTGCAATATGCGTAAAGAATGAATGAGGACTCATTTGACCAATGTACTGTCTTAATTACATTTCATATTGCCATAATGGCTGTGTTAGTGTTGGAACGGTATCCACAGCATCTCAGCATAATGCCAGAGAAACAGACTAATAATGCATTGCTAATGTTATCAATGAAAAGCCTTTGTTTTTATTTCTCAGCTTATTACCTAGTCAATTCGATGACCCTCCTGCAAAGGCACTAACGTACCATGAACGAACATGCATAACGTTATTCGACTGTAGAGAATATTTGAAATGTCCTTGCCTACATTAAATAGAATTAACTTGGCCAAACTTAGCTGAATCTTACCTTCCCAGTAGAAAATTGACAACTTCTGCGTCGGTCTTCAAATTCTTCTCTGCTTTCAGCCGTCTCCATCTTTCAAAGGCATGTCCAATACAGATCCTTGTTTTGTTTCTGACTTTGTCACAACTTATTTCGGAATCACAACGAGGCCGTTTGGGTTTAGTATCGTCAGACCATTTGTGCTCAGAAACGCTGGTAACTGCAGCTCAGTGGTGACTGGCAACCTGGATGCCGAAATGACAACTACTGACTTCGTAATTGGGAGATAGATGGAGGGCAGCGCAACAGGCCAAAACAAAATGTCAACAGCAACATTAGTTGTGGGCTGCATTTGTTTTTGTAGTGAGAATATTCTGGCTGGACTACTGTTGTCAGTGATATAGGTATTTGAAATTAATGATTCATGATTAATCAACATAAAATTCTTACATATTGCTCCTTTAAGAGACTGTCTGGAAATCAGTGCAGTTATATTATCATGCTGAATGCTGTGTGAATCCCACTGAGTGTCTATACCTGTAGTTCTGTGGTAAATCCACTCATCTCAGGAGCACCAATCCACCCAAACTTCTTTAAAAAATCAAGCATACACCACCAAATTTGCCCAATCTGGTAAATAATCCAGCATAAGACTTTGGCAGCATTGCAAAAATGATCAAAACACATTGGTCGGCACTTTACAATTAAAAATAATTTGGATTCCCAATGTCATATGATGTTACAAAGAATTAAAACTACACTACGTCTGTGATGTCTACTGTTTTTCTTAGATGCATACATGTCAGGTGTGGCTTTTTGCCTATGTGTCCAACACCTGTGTCAAATTGCCTATTTTTAGGTTGTGCATAATGCATGAATTATTTTTTACATTTTTACCCCTCAGCTCCGACTAAGGGGCAGAGGGGTATTGTCACGCCCAGTGTACGTCCACTCTTTTATTCCATACATTTACTCACAAATGCCATTGTTGATCAACCCCATTTTTGATGTGAGTGTCCGAGTCGAGTCGCGACAGAAGCCTATCGATTTTGGTGGCACTCCGATATCAAGTCTTGAATTTGCATTGACATCATCTTACTGTCCATGTTCACGAGAAGGTTACAAAGCTCAGCAAAACAGCTGAACATCAATGAACGGTCTTCAAGAGAAAATTCATGTCAAATAGTGGTAAGTATTAAACTCAGTCACACACTGATATACTGCTCAATATGGGCTGAGGGGTACTGCTCACGTCAGTGTAGCCATTTTTCGCGGTTGGGTCATTTCATATGAAGTTAACCAGAGGTCCCCAGGCCACAGACTCTGCTTTGGCTCAGATTTATTTTGGGAATTCTTGCAACTTTTCTCATCTCCTTTACTGTTTAATCATGTTGTCAAATATAGACTTTTGGGGTGAAAACTCCCATTATTATCCCTTCTATTCTGCAACCAGAAGTTTTAAATAGACTGTACATACTCAAACTCGAGTTACATCATTTCCAAAGATAATCTGACATCTTTCTAATGACCCTGTCGTTAATTTGCCTTTCTTTGTAGGCATAGTTAATGCATATGGTGCATGTGGTTTTGTCTTCATTGCACAACCAAGAAAATGGAAACAAAATTAAGATGCATCCTATGCCTCATGAAAAATTTGTTTGTTTACTTGATGTGCAAAAATGTTTGAATAGCAAACAAGGCCATGTGACGTCGGAGCATCTCCGCGAGGAGTCTTCTGATTGGTTGAAATATTTTCAGTGGCGGCATCAATGGAATTGTCAATTCTGCTTCAGAACCGACTTTCAGAGATGGATAGCTTAGTTGTATGAGCTCAATATGTTCAAACATTCGCATGAATCATTAGTTTATAACATGATCTATCTTCCAAACTGTATTTTGAAATTCCATTGTCTATTCCTTTAATGGGTGGCTAGCTATCTAGCAAGCTAGCTACTGAACTGCACAAAATAGAAAAAGGTCAATTCCTCAGGCTGAGCAAGCATGAACGTTACATTTGTAAAGGGCAACATGCAGTCACCATAAAAGTTTAACAATTGTTTCAGAATTCAGTCTCTAAAAGAATGATCTGTGACTAGCATCTGTGTAGTAGCAACCATTAGCTAACATTCCATGTACTGAGCTACTCCTACAGAACTTTGAAGAAAAAGAGTTCCATTAAAAATGATTACCATTCTGTCATCATGTCTCACATACTTCCTCACAAATGTTTCTAAATAAGTCGCTAACTAACTTGCTAATAAACTTCACAATGATTATAGTAAGGCAGTCCGTGCATGCTAGCTCCTAGCTTTTTTTGAGTGTGGGTCATTCCGTGTCAGTTCACCAAATTTCAGAAATCATCTCGCATGACCACCTCATATTTTCTTGTAAAAATTAATGGTGGATTCTCTTCTTAGTAGAACTAGGCTTATGCCATCGGAGGCGACGGCTGGGGGTATATCCCCAAATGGCCCCAATCCTCCAATTCCCCAATCCTTGAATAGACTTTCATTTGAACTTAATTTCAGGTCAATCGGACAAATGTTTCTGAAGATATGGCCAAAATGGTAATTTTCTATCACAAAGCGCCACCTGGTGGCAAAATATTGAACCATATAGGTATGATGTTATCACGTGAGACGTTGTGAGGTCCTTGCAGTTGCACATAGTTTCATGTCAATTGGAGAAATAGTTCCAAAGATATAGCAAAAATGGTGCATTTTATGTGACCAAGCTCCACCTTATGTCAAAATTTTGAACCAATCAGGTATAATGTCATCGTCGCACACATCCTCAGGTCATGACCTTTCATTTGCACTTGATTTGAGGTCAATCGGACAAATATTTTCAGAGATATGACAAAAACAGTGATTTTTTTTCAGTTTTTGGCCCCTGGTGGCCAATCCTAGAAATTGTAAATCGTCCAAAATCGAATCAGTTCTTCCTCTTTATTATACTTACTTGTATGCAAAACTTGGAATTTCTAATTGAAATATTACTGAAATTATTGCGTTAACTCGTAAATCAGTTTTTGGACTCCGAGAACACGCCGGTATGGTACATTTCGGTACGGCGACGATCATTAATCTGGACGCGTAATTTCGTGCATTTTAATCCACGTTATTCAGAATTGCACACAGACGTTTCAAATGGTCTTTTATTTAATTTAAACAAAATGATCATGAAGCGCCAGTTAAATGACTTGATGTGTGGAAAAGGTAGCACGGACGTTTGAGAGCAGTTCGTCTTTCATAAAGCGTTGAACAATTTTTGAGTGGCCTAAATAATTTTTCTGATCTGAATTTATCCCATTATTTAGTCGTCAATAGATCTCATGGAGACAGAAACCATAACTTTGAATTCTTTTTTTGTGGCCAAACTATTGGCAGTAGAGACCTACAATTTTGGGATTATTCTATTAAGACGTGAATCCACTAACATTATTGTTTTTTTCAAGAAAATCTGAGGGGGTCTTGCGGGAGCCATTCGGTGAATTGACACGGAATGGCTCATGTGGCACTTAGCTAGCTAGCTACATCAACAACAAAGCCAAACAAATTTAACTAAGCTTACGCTGGGAATTCAGTCTAAATATTTACCGAAATTTTAAATATGACCGATTTGCCCTGAGAATTGAACAAATCCACCGCTGCTTTGCTTCCTCCTAAAAGCATAATAGGTCCCTTCTAATATAAATTTATTTGCCGGTCATACATTGTAGTGATCCAAATTGGTAGTATTCATGTAAAGCAGTCAGAGAAAAAATGTTAATGGCTCATATACAACCCCAATTCCGAAAGAGTTGGTACAAAGTGAAAATTGTGAATAAAATTAAAACGCTATGACTTTGAAATCACACCAGCCTGTATTTCATTCACAATAAAACAGACATAACATAGCAAATGTTGAAACTGAGAAATTTTACAATTTTATCCACAAAATGAGCTCATTTCAAATTTTATGCACATCTCAAAAAAGTTGGGACAGGGGCCTGTTTACCATGGTGTAGCATCTCCTTTTCTTTTTAACAGAGTGGAGGCATCCGGACATTGAGAAGACAAGTTTCTTGAGTTTAGCCATTGGAATTTGATCCCACTCTTGTTTAATACAGGCTTCCAGCTGCTGGAGAGTTTTGGGTCTCCTTTGATGGACTTTTTGTTTAATTATGCGCCAAATGTTCTCAATTGGTGAAAGATCAGGTCTGCAGGCAGGCCAGTTCAGCACATGGACTCTTCTACTACGAAGCCATGCTGTTGTAATAGCTGCAGTATGTGTTTTGCATTGTCCTGCCGAAATACACAAGGCCTTCCCTGGAATAGGTGCCCTTTGGAGGGGAGCATATGTTGCTCTAAAACCTTTATATCCCTTTCAGCATTCAGGGCCATTGCATTTTAAATTTATTCACTATTTACACTTTGTCCCAACTATTTCGGAATTAAGGTTGTATATATACACGCTTCTGCAGCTTGACTCTAGGACCTTGGCATCAAAAATAAGCTGTGGGAGGAGATATTCGGATGACATTCAGAATTTGCGCTACCCTTATTGGCCCTCATTTATCAAACTTGCGTAGGATCTGGTGCAGATTCTGGTGTAAGTATCGGCGTTCGCCAGGTGTCACGTCTGATTTACGAAAACTGTGTGTGTTGCTGATTTAGGTGTAGAATTGGCGTGGCGTTTATAAATGTGACTGCAGAAACCATCGTACTTTACATGACACGCCCCTATAAATTCATGCTGCCCACTTTACGACATGGACTCTCGAAAGACGGCAAAGAAGAAATAACTTCACTGAGGAGGAAATATCGTTGGCCTGCTGATAAAATCTCTTATCTACAATTTAGAAAGGGGACACACACTAATTGAGTGCGAGTGAGTATTAAAACTTAGTGTCAGGTTATACTAAATGAGTCACAGGTTGTCCCAACACTCATTTGCTTTCAGAGAGCTCTCTCACACTGAAAATAGCGTCTCTCTGGGTGAAGGTTGAGTGCAGGGAACACCTCCCTTGAGCTGCACTAACTTGCACCGGTATTTCGTTGTCATGGTTTTCAAGTGATTACAAACGTCAGAAACTCTGGATCATTTACAGCCACGTACTCCACGCAGTTGCAACCATGCAGATTTTAACTCTAATGGTAATAACGATGCCAGTAACTTACTAAATGACCACCTGGTTTCAGTGTTTACGAACTGCACTGTGAAGGTTAGCATTTGTGTACCCACCAATAGCTACTGATAAACTGGCAATAGGGGAAGCTCAAAACCATCCCTTAAAAATAATGATTGGATTTGATCTGTTTTCAATCATTTATTTACTTGAACTGCAAAAATCCTAAGGATAATCATGTGTTACCAGTTCTACTTTTTAAGTTAGAATGATAATTATTGCCCTGTTTTCAATTCATTTAAATTACCATAGCAGAAACTCCAAAAACTCAACATTATAGATGTGGCCAGTTTTCATTAATGACACATATCTGTCATCTCTCACGCATTTGGATTTCTCGTGCTTTTCTTTACTGATGGGTTGGAAAATTCTGTGCTCAGCGGCTCGTGGGGCGCGTGTGGATTGGTCTTCGAGGCTCATGTAGCTGTAAGTCACGAGACTCCATTCTTTTCTACATTCTTAATTGCTGAATGTAGAAGGAAATGTCTGGCACGTTTCACAGCTTGTTGCTTAGTGAGCCTCGCGGGCTGTCCTGCGTCTTTCGCGAGCCACTCGACCACAGAATTTATGAAGACATGCTGATATTTATTTTGTCATATATGTGCGAAAGAAACTCCTCAATTTTGTGAAGCAATGTATAACAACGCTATCAAAAATAAATTTGATTGTCATTTTACCAATTAGTCTGAGAAACTTTCAAATCAAGAAAAGTAAACTGCGTCAGGTTTAGGTCATTCAGCACTGAAGGGTGAGGATTGAGCGTCCCTTTGCAGCAGCCGACGCACCGCCTGTGGCACCCACTGTCTGTTAAGCTCGAGTGGCATTTGTGAATATCACCTGGCAAGGAGTGGGACCGCTCCCTCGGTAAGTGGTCGGTCGATCTCTTTCTCACACTCCAGTTACATTTCAATCGTACTCACGATATGGTGAGTGGAGAGTGAGTGTGAGTGTTGATTCTGAATACGAGCCAAAAACTCAATAATAACATAAACATTGCAAAATACAAAATTTCATTGATTGGATACATTCTTAGAGGAAAAATAGTCATCCTACCGGAACACCGCTCAACTGCATTCTTACATGCAAAATTAAACTTTTTTTTTTTGCTCTCCTGTAAAGTTTATCATTTTGAAGATAAGAGGTTTTATCAGCAGGCCGATGATAGATGGAGAAAAACAAAAGAATTTTATTTGGAAGTCTTAAGAGTGGCATAAAGGGAGCCCAGAAGGCTGGAGTTAGGCTGCTGCAGTAAACACCGTTGGGGTGGAAAACCGGAGTGCAGCAGATGTTTGATGTAATTCATTAATAAATGACTATTCGCACTTAATTTTTGTGCTTGGACGCACTTAAAAGACCAAAATTTTTGTTAGACGTACTTATCATTGTGGCCAAGATGCACATTTCTCCATTGCCCACACTTATTTTATCTTGGCCGAACTTACTTTCAGCGGTACTTTCTAAGCAGCACCGGAATGATCATCAACTGGCGCACTTACAAGTGTGGTCAAGAAAAAAAATCAGCATTGGCCACACATAAGTGCAAATAACATCGGCCTTAATAAATTCAATTTATAGATCCACGATATTTCATGTGATATTGCTTACATAATTGACAATCCAAATGCTTTCCATGTAGGTTAAAAAAAGTTGTCCAATTTTAAGATCGCAAGAAAGAAACGCAAGCTAGCTAGTTTATTTAATGTACTCTTATGGTTACTCAGTCGAAGTGACCACAAAATAAAGAAAAGTTTGATGAAAAAAGTGTAAATGTGCACGTGCTAGTTATAAATTTGATTTTCTAAAATAATTACGCTCAAACTTATTTTCCAGTCTGCCTTTAATTAGGCTAACTTGCTTTTCTTTTGTTGTTCAGTTCAGTTTATATCTGACTGGATGAGCATCTGACATATTGCACTTAATCAAATTTATTGTAATTGTCAGCCATCTGGCCTGACAAGCAGGTTGTCTCAAAATATAAATTTAATTAATTTCTCAACACAGGTGTTTAATTCATTCATTCATTCATTTAGCCAATTTATCTATTTAGACTATTAATTCTTGTCACTTATGAGTACAACAACAGCATGACATCCGCATCGCTGCGCATGGTTTATTACTCATTTTGACAGCTGCACTCGTTCCTGCATATTGTTCACTGGTTTCAAATTTGCGTACACCTGGTCAGACCAGTCGTGAGATTTTTGCGGACTGTTTGCTCACGTTCAGATTGATAAATTCCGATCCTTGCGGCAGTACTCCCATTTTTGGTGTATACACGTTTGATAAATGAAGGCCATTGTGATTTAGCCACGAAGGGGAGCAAAATCTGAATAGCATCCATATGAAAATGTTTTATGACAGAGGCAGCCCCACAAAAAAAAAAAAAAAAATTGACTGGGTTGTTTTATTTTGCAGTGTGTGGGTTGGTTGGCACTCCAGATACTGAATACATGTGCATAAGAACTGAAAAAGTTAGGTTTTCATAATATGCTCTCCTTAAATCTTGACCTTATCAATGGAACTATCAATGCTCTTGCACAATTTACCTTTATATTGCGTTAAGGTCAAATTTGACCCGTTTTCAAGTTAAGATATGTAATAACTACCATTTCATTTTTACATTGGAACAAGGATTCATGATATCCTCAGACACAGCTATTTTATCGCAACAAAAGACATTTTCACCATTTTAGTCAATTCTGAATTTCTTTGAAAAAAGAAGTGACATCTGTGATGTTTTAGGTCAAATATGACCCGGCAGAGAATATTTGCTGTTACACGTATCATTTAAATATTGATGGCTGCTCTGTGGGTCAAATTTGGCTCAATTTGACGCACACCCATGCACACATACATACGACCGCGCGCACACACAACACCATTTACAGAATAATTGGTGGGCGGGGGGTTCTTACACCCCCTTTAAGAACTTTTCTCGCTTGTAGTCCAGACCAAACGTTATGCAAGCAGCGCTTGTCCAGTTGAACGGTGACTTAATATTTTCCAGTAGCCAGCTTTGGTGCGAGTACGCGGCGCTATCTGCGAGAAATCCCCCTTCTTAGAGGAAAGTGAATTATCTCTGTTCGGGCAAGAAACGCCCCTGACCACTCACATTCAGAAGTAAGTATTTTCCTCGTAATTGTCGCATACCAGTATGCACCAGTTTATGGCAGTTGCCTGAAGTCCCTTTTTTGACGGGATTTGAAACCTCAGGACATACTAATCAAGAAGACATAGGCAGCACTCCAAATGCATAAAAATATATATTTATTGCCACACTATAGGACTACTATAGTGTGGCAATAAATATATATTTTTATGCATTTGGAGTGCTGCCTATTTCTTCTTGATTCGTATGTTTCACTTTTTATAGGTTTTAGCACCCATTGCTTAATAGTTTTATAACTTTTCGTGAGTTAGCGCTTCTGTGCCTTTTTCATTAACCTCAGGACATCCAATAAACTTACATTTTCTCAGGCATATTTTTATAGCGATATTAATTCCTTAATTATCTGGCATGTCGGGTGCGTAATTATTAGCCTACTTGAGCGCGGGGTAAGAAAATCCTGACTGAAATAACCGCTGTTCTGAGGGAAGCTCCGAATCCGAGGTCCTCATGCGGTCACTTGCGAGAAAAAACAGACAGTTGCGCTTTTCTGAGTTTTCGCTATGATGTTCATGTTTTTCTGCTGCTGCGGCGTACATGCTGTTGTCAGAACAGCAATAGCCTACTAGCGTACTGCGAGCAATAATTTTCTGTCGGTACTGCTTTTTACAACATGTTATTGTCCGGACTATCAATCCATAATTACTGGAAATTCAGCCGTGGCATTGGCATGATGGGGTAAATGACAGAGGTTATGTTAAATTGATATTCGATATTCAGACATTTGGCGAGAGAGCATTTCAATAACTCTTTATTCACGCAGTCGGTGTTATTCAAACAAATTGTGCATGAAATCGAAGAAGTAAACTTACGTTTCACAGCTCTTTTTTTATACTTTTGCTTTTGTTTCGAAGTGCACAAGAAAAACGACCACGAGATACACGGAGAAAATGAACGATTGCGGACAGAAGCGGTCGGTTATTTAGAGACCGTCGAAATATTGCGTAACAACTGAAAAACGTGGAACCTTCAAAACGTCTGATCTTTTTTATTGACACATTCAGCTGACTATAGAAATACATTTGTACAGCTTAAAACAGAAAATACTGTTTGAAATAGCTGACAAAATATATTTTCTTGATATTGACATAATATATTCTCTAGCCCTATATTTTCAAATGAGTGTATATATTTCCATCTATATTGCAACATAAATGTGACCTAAAAGCGACTTTTTCAGTGTGACTGATATTATATTTATGTAACGTCAGCTTCAGATACCTCTATGAGAAGTATTGAAATTGTAATATTGCCATAACTTGGAGATTATTTCTTTTGGACTGAAAGTTGATTTTCATATTTTCCTTTCAGAATTTTTCTTCATGGGGAAAAAATACCTACATTATGGGATAATATGTAATCTGTGCCCAAGTTTTTTTTTTTCTCAATGGTTATTCCCATTCAAAATATAGAGAACTGGTTCCCAAACCTCTCCTGGAGGCCTACCTGCCCTGCAGGTTTTGGATCTCTCCCTGCTTCAGCACAGGTGAGTCAAATGATCGGCTCATTAAACACCCCATAAAGCTGATTAATGACAGCCTGATGATTTGAATCACCTGTGCTGGAGCAGGGAGAGATCTAAAACATGCAAGACAGGAGGGCCTTCAGGAGAGGTATGGGAAGCACTGTCAGAGCATGGGGATTAATTCTGTTCTCACCTGTTTCAATGTGGGCACCTTTCGCAACCTGTCTTTTTGAGAAAAATCTAAACATTATGGGCAAATAATCAGCCTGGATTCAAAATTTAGTTTTTTCTCAATAGCTTTTTCAATTTTCATCCCAGTACCAGGGAAATTATTTTATTTTAGTCTGCCCCTATCTGGCCACCTTTCACAATCTTTATTTTTGGGGAAAAATTCCAGCATTATGGGCAAATTAGCTGCCAGGACCCAAAATTTTCAGTTTTTTTCTCAATAGCTTTTGCAATTTTCATCCTATTACCAGGGAAATTGTTTTATATATGTCTGCCCCCATCTGGCCACCTTTCACAACCTTTATTTTTGGGGAAAAATTCCAACATTGTGGGCAAATAAGCAGCCAGGTCCCAAAATTTATACAAAACCCAAAACCAGTGAAGTTGGCACGTTATGTAAATCGTAGATAAAAACAGAATACAATGATTTGCAAATCCTTTTCAACTTATATTCAATTGAATACACTGCAAAGACAAGATGTTTAATGATCAAACTGAGAAACTTTTTTTTTGCAAATAATCATTAACTTAGAATTTAAAGGCAGCAACACATTGCAAAAAAGTTGGTACAGGGGCCTTTTTACCACTGTGTTACGTCGCCTTTCCTTTTAACGACACTCAGTAAACGTTTGGGAACTGGGGAGACCAATTTTTGAAGCTTTTCAGGTGGAACTCTTTCCCATTCTTGCTTGATGTACAGCTTAAGTTGTTCAACAGTCCGGGGTCTCCGTTGTCGTATTTTACGCTTCATAATGCGTCACACATTTTCAATGAGAGACGGGTCTGGACTACAGGCACGCCAGTCTAGTACCCGCACTCTTTAACTACGGAGCCATGTTGTTCTAACACATGCAGAATGTGGCTTGGCATTGTCTTGCTGAAATAAGCAGGGCTGTCCATGAAAAAGACGTTGCTTGGATGGCAACATATGTTGCTCCAAAACCTGTATGTACCTTTCAGCATTAATGGTGCCTTCACATATGTGTAAATTGCCCATGCCTTGGGCACTAATACATCCCCATACCATCACAGATGCTGGCTTTTGAACTTTGCACCTATTACAGTCCGGATGGTTCTTTTCCTCTTTGGTCCGGAGGACACGACGTCCACAGTTTCCAAAAACAATTTGTAATGTGGACTCGTCAGACCACAGAACACTTTTCCACTTTGCATCAGTCCATCTTAGATGAGCTTGGGCCCAGCGAAGCTGGTGGCGTTTCTGGGTGCTGTTGATAAATGGCTTTCGCTTTGCATTGTAGAGTTTTAACTTGCACTTGCAGATGTAGCGACGAACTGTAGTTACTGACAGTGGTTTTCTGAAGCGTTCCTGAGCCCATGTGGTGATGTCCTTTACACACTGATGTCGGTTTTTGATGCAGTACCGCTTGAGGGATCGAAGGTCACGGGCATTCAATGTTGGTTTTCGGCCTTGTCGCTTACGTGCAGTGATTTCTCCAGATTCTCTGATCCTTTTGACGATATTACGGACCGTAGATGATGAAATCCCTAAATTTCTTGCAATAGCTCGTGTTCGACAATCAGCTCACGCAATTGTTCACTAAGTGGTGACCCTCGCCCCATCCTTGTTTGTGAATGACTGAGCATTTCAGGGAAGCTGCTTTTATACCCAATCATGACACCCACCTGTTCCTAATTAGCCCGTTCGCCTGTGGGATGTTCCAAAAAAAGTGTTTGTTGAGCATTCCTCAACTCTCTCAGTCTTTTTTGCCACTTGTGCCAGCATTTTTGAAACATGTTGCAGGCATCAAATTCCAAATGAGCTAATATTTGCAAAAAATTACAAAGTTTACTTGTTCGAACATTAAGTAACTTGTCTTTGCAGTGTATTCAATTGAATATAGTTCAAAAAGTATTTGCAAATCATTGTATTCTGTTTTTATTTACGATTTACACAACGTGCCAACTTCACTGGTTTTGGGTTTTGTAGTTTTTTCTGAATAGCTTTTCCAATTTTCATCTGAGCACCAGGTAAATTGTTTTATTTTTGTCTGCCCCCATCTGGCCACCTTTCACAACCTTTATCTATGGGGAAAAATTCCAAAATTATGGGCAAATTAGCAGCCAGGATCCAAAATGTACATTTTTTTCTTCATTGCTTTTCCAATTTTCATCATTGCGCCAGGGATACAGTTTTTTTTTTTTTTGGTTGTTTGTTTGTTTGTTTTTTTAAACCCTGGTCATGTACTCACCTTTCATACTCTTTTTTTTTTTTTTTGAAGAAAGAAATTCCCAACATTACGTGCAAAGATACATGTATATATTTTATATTAATTACATTATATTTTTGTTTTTTCAACTGTTTGTCCGATTATCGTCATAAAACTTGGTATTGAAGTGTATTTCACATCATGTTCAGAACTTAAATTCATAGGTAATTGCATATTTTTATTTGCTTTAAAGCACAAGTTCAGTTCCAGTATGACTGAGAATGAGGTGGTGAATTGTAACTGCTCACCAAATCATCTTACTAACAGGGATGTTTTTCTTTTCTGTTTATTTAATTCTATTTTTTAAATTTCTTATTTTTTATTTATTTATTCATGAGCAGTAAGATAACTCCCATCCTTGTAATGCCACTGTGGGTAATAACTTGTTAGGGAAAAAGATCAAAGGACCATGGGCGATATTGGTGGGGCTCTGAAATTACTGAGTATGTTCACAGTTGTTTGTCTGATATTTTGCTGACTAACTCTCTACACAAGCTCTCTCAAAACTGCAGAAGAGAGCTTCCTCTTTATTGATATCCCTGTGTAAAAAAAAAAAAAAGAAAGTAAAACCTACAGGAGTACATTTTCAATCCCACGGCCACTTTAACATGCGACATTCATATCCCTGGACAAGCAAGTGTAGCAGTGTTGACTGAGTAAAAGAAGGTGAAGAGCTGCAGGGTGTGGAGTGCTATTCAAGATACTGAGCTTTTTTGCAGAGCTGCTGTCCATGGTGCTGATACCTGTTTCTTTGTCATCTGTCTGTTGACTGCGGCTATCAGAGTGACACTTTGAGACAGCATTTTGTCGCACTGGGAAAACAGTTTATTTCCTTGTTATATTTGTAGTCACCTGTGACATTCTTTCATTAAAAAACCCCACAATATTGCAAAATATGCACCCGATTTGTATGTATTTATTTTGATCCATTGCTTTCGGATTTCTCCATTTCACAACCTTTGTTTCTCAAAAGAAAATTTAAAAATATCAATTTGGTCAAATGCGTATAGTATATCATACAAGTACGGGTGCTTGAAGTTACTTGAAATTTTTACTCTTTGCTCTGTGGCAGCATATTTGAAGGACTGTGGAAAGCTCAATTTCAAAGCCAGAGGCTTGATATTGCACATACACCTTCCCATACGTGCTCTGTACTTTGTATTCTAAAAGTGCCCCTCTGTGATGAATGATCTCAAAGATATTAAAGCTTGAAAATGAACAAAAACCAAACCAAAAAATGACAGCATTCACTAACATTAAATTGTTTTAGAGAGATTAGATGTCTGGTATTAACAAATCCAAATTTCGTGATGGGTTCCGCCTTATTCTCACAAAATGAATTTTTGAAAATCACGCCTAGCATTCAAGACCTTTTGAAGGCATATTCAAATGCTTACAAACCACAATGAGTTTATGACACAGAGCTACAAATCCACAAAATGCTTTATTTCATTCATGTTAAATTGTACTTGAAGGGGATCATATATATAAATATATATATATAGCCAAGCATCTCCCATCGAAAGTTATAAGGCAGGTACTTCCTTGCTCTCTCCAGTTCTATTATGGTGCTTTTCCACAACACGGTACCAGCTCTACTGTACTCTACTCGCCTTTTTTGCTTTTCCAATAGAAAAAAAGTACCTGGTACTTGGTACTAGTCGGTACCTGTACCTTCTGGTACCTGCTCTCCTGGGGTTCTAAAAATTGCCGACCGGGTACTAGTAGGTACTAAAATGTGATGTGACAACATCACAGCCCACTGATTGGTCAGAGAGAATTGTCACAGCGAAAGTCGACCTTGGGACATCTCATTCAAGATTGGATTGACGAGTCTCAAGATTAGCGTAGTTATTCAAACACGGTTTTGCTTGTTCACCAAAGCTGCTACATTCAAGAAATTCATTTCTCTTTGCCTGTGACCCCATTCGTGGTGAAATTAAGTGATGGTATTGCATCCAGTTATGTTCCCCTAACTAAATCCCCTTGAGAAAGTTATGTGATGCTTCCCCCGTTTTAAGAAAATCACGCATAATAATAACTTTACCGGAGTTGACGATTCATTTTTCTCTTAAAGGTATCACAGATGAGATGATGCAACGTAATGAGATAAATTCTTATACTCTGCCATCTCCTGCGATTTGCACATTTGCTTCATGTTTTGTCTCCAATTTCAAAGTGAAATGTTTCACGAAGCCTGAATGTCATGCTAATAAACAATAATTGTTTTGTCTTATGTGTTATTTGCTTCTTTGTTATGAAGGAAAAAAGGTAAATTAATGATTCTGTGTGTGGTGATTCAATATTTTTTGCCAGGGGTTGTAGTTACATTATGGAATACTGACGTTACACAAATGCCTTGAGAATATACTGCCTTTTTCTATAAATACTACATGCCTTTTACGGATATCATTACGGATATCATTTTGCGTTTTTAGGTGGTAAGTATTTAATGTGCAACCGAATCGGACACAACACCAGCTGCTATCCTATGCATCAGGACAATGTCAAACAGAAATTACAATTGAACACTCGCAGACTTTAGTGCCATAACGTGGTGATGGTAGTGCGCGTCCCCTGATTTGAACACAAATATTTCAAAAAATTGATGGAATAAAAGTCAACTTGATATAACTGAGGATGCCGTCACGGCAGTAACATCCTGTGTCGTAAAAACGAGCAGGTACCGCAGAGGCAGTACTATCCTCAAATGTAAAAGCAACCCCAAAGAAGTACCTGGTTCCAAGGCCGAGTAGAGCTGGTACCATGCAGTGGAAAAGCGAAATGATATTACCTCCATGTTTCAGATGCTAGAACTGAGGACAAATTAGTTTGTGAACACACAGGCCTAGGTCTGTCACTTCCCTGCACTTGGCTAAGCCTTTTGTGGGCAGGAAGCCAATCAGGGGGATGAGCTGCAGCTGGGCTCCTGCGCTGCACCAATTGACTGCCTGATTGAGGCTGCTGCCTCTGTCCAGGCTTGAGTGGGGGGGAGTGGTGCTGAATTGTGTTGGAGTTGTGGCAGCGCTGTCCCTGATTATGAAGTCCCCGCCTAGGGGATAAGGCAATTGACAAAGGTGTGGCCCGTATGCGGGCAGGGGCAGTGTATCAAAGTGTTTATGAACTAGGCTTATGCCGTCGGAGGTGCCGGCTGGGGGTATATCCCCAAATGCCCCCAATCCTCCAATTCCCAAATCCTTGAATAGACCTTGAATAGACTTTCATTTGAACTTAATTTCAGGTCAATCGGTCAAATGGTTCTGAAGATATGGCCAAAATGGTAATTTTCCATCACAAAGCGCCACCTGGTGGCAAAATATTGAACCATACAGGTATGATGTCATCATCTGACACGTTGTGAGGTCATGACCTTGCAGTTGCACATAGTTTCATGTCAATTGGAGAAATAGTTCCAAAGATACAGTATAGCAAAAATGGGGAATTTTATGTGACAAAGTTCCACCTTGTGTCAAAATTTTTAACCAAACAGGTATTATGTCATCGTGGGACACATCCTCAAGTCATGACCTTTCATTTGAACTTGATCTGAGGTCAATCCGACGAATATTTCCAGAGATATGATAAAAACAGTGATTTTTCCAGTTTTTGGCCCCTGGTGGCCAATCTAGAAATTGTAAGTTGTCCAAAATCGAATCAGTTCTTCCTCTTTATGATACTTACTTATATGCAAAACTTGGAATTTCTAATAGAAATTTTACTGCAGTTATCGCGTTAACGCTGAAATCAGTTTTTGGCCCCTGGTGGCCAATCTAGACATCGTTAATTGTCCAAAATCGAATCAGTTCTTCCTCTTAATGATACTTACTTATGTGCAAAATTTGGAATTTGTAATTTAAATATTACTGAAGTTATCGCGTTAACACGTAGTGCGGCGGCGGCAGCCGGGCCAAAAACATAATATAATTTAAAACATAATTGTGTAAAAAACATAATATTAGGTATCATAATATACCTAACTCCTCATAAATAAATAAAAAAAAGAAATGAAAAAATAGAATAAAATAAACAGAAAAGAAAAACATCCCTGTTAGTAAGATGATTTGGTGAGCACTTACCACACACAGAACTATTCACAACCTCATTCTCAGTCATACTGGAACTGAACTTGTGCTTTAAAGCAATTAAAAATATGCAATTACCTATGAAGCTAAGTTCTGAACATGATGTGAAATACACTTTAATCACAAGTTTTATGATGAAAATGAAACAAAAAGTTGAAAAAACAAAAATATGAAGTAATTATTATAAAATATATGTGTATCTTTGCACGTAATGTTGGGAATTTCTTTCTTAAAAAAAAGGGTATGAAAGTGAGTACATGAGGGATTTAAAAAAAAAACGGTATCCCTGGCGCAATGATGAAAATTGGAAAAGCAATTATGAAAAAAATGTAAATTTTGGGTCCTGGCTGCTAATTTGCCCATAATGTTGGAATTTTTTCCCAAAAATAATGGTTGTGCAAGGTGCCCAGATGGGAGCAGACAAAAATAAAACAATTTCCCTGGTGCTCGGATGAGAATTGGAAAAGCAATTGAGAAAAAACAATACATTTTGGGTCCTGGCTGCTAATTTGCCCATAATTTTGGAATTTTTCCTCAAAAATAAAGGTTGTGAAAGGTGGCCAGATGGGGGCAGACTAAAATAAAACAATTTCCCTGGTAATAGGATGAAAATTAGAAAAGCTATTGAGAAAAAACTGAAAATTTTGAGTCCTGGCTGCTAATTTTCCCATAATGTTGGAAATTTCCCCCAAAAATAAAGGTAGTGAAAGGTGGCCAGATGGGAGCAGACAAAAATAAAACAATTTCCCTGGTAATAGCTTGAAAATTGGAAAAGATATTGAGAAAAAACTGAAAATTGTGGGTCCTGGCTGCTTATTTGTCCATAATTTTGGAATTTTTCCCCAAAAATAAAGATTGTGAAAGGTGGCCAGATGGAGGCAGATTAATATAAATCAATTCCCCTGGTACTAGGATGAAAATTGGAGAAGCTATAGGAAAAAATATAAATTTTGGGTCCTGGCTGCTAATTTGCCCATAATGTTAGAGTTTCTCTCCAAAAATAAAGGTTGTGAAAGGTGGACAGATAGAGGTAGACTAAAGTAAAACAATTTTCCTGCTAATTGGATGAAAATTGGAAAAGCTATTGAGAAAAAACTATAAATTTTGGGTCCTGGCTGCTAATTTGCTCATAATGTTGGAATTTTCCCCCAAATATAAAGGTTGTGAAAGGTGGCCAGATGGGAACAGACTAAAATAAAACAATTGCCCTGGTAATAGGATGAAAATTGGAGAAGCTATTGGAAAAAACTATAAATTTTGGGTCCTGGCTGCTAATTTGCCCATAATGTTGGAATTTTTCCCCAAAAATAAAGGTTGTGAATGGTGGCTAGATGGGGAAAGTCTAAAATAAAACAATTTCCCTGGTGCTAGGATGAAAATGGGAAAAGCTATTGAGAAAAAACTGAACATTTTGGGTACTAGCTGCTAATTTGCTCATAATGTTGGAATTTTTTCCCCAAAAATAAAGGTTCTGAAAGGTGGTGAGATTAGGGCAGATTAAAATAAAACAATTTGTGTGGTGCTAGGATGAAAATTGGAAAAGCTATTGACAAAAAACTGCAATTTTTTGGTCCTGGCTGGTTATTTGCCAGTAATGTTGGAACTTTTCTCCAAAAATAAAGATGGTGAAAGGTCCCTACACTGAAGCAGACTAAATGAAGGCAGTTTCATCGGTGCTAGGATGAAAATGGGAAAAGCTATTGAGGAAAAACTGAAAAATTTGGGCCCAGGTTGCATATTCGCCTCCATTATAAAGTTCTTTCATGTAAAAAAATGCTCTGAAATATTGATTCCATAGGCATAGACCCTCAACTTGACTTGCCAGAGCTTTGTACTGAAAATTTGAAAAGCTTTTGAAAAATCAAAAATCAAAAGGAATAAAATATTGCCAATCTTGAAATGGGGTTTCCTCAAAATGAAAAATTGTTCAAGGTCATTACATACTAATGAATACAAATAAAATTCTTACCAGTGTTCTAACTAATGATTTTACATTGTCATTGAAGAAAAACATTTTCTGGGAAAACACTAATTTTTCTCCATTTGCATAATCATTTGTAATCAAATTGCAGGGTTTTTTTTTTTTAAAAACTTAGTTCTAGAAATTTCAAGTTTTGCATATAAGTAAGTATCATAAAGAGGAAGAACTGATTCGATTTTGGACAATTTACAATTTCTAGATTGGCCACCAGGGGCCAAAAACTGAAAAAATCACTGTTTTTATCATATCTCTGGAAATATTTGTCCGATTGACCTCAAATTAAGTGGAAATGAAAGGTCATGACCTGAAAATATCTCACGATGACATTATACCTGTTTGGTTCAAAAGTTTGACACAAAGTGGAGCTTTGTCACATAAAATTCACCATTTTTGCCATCTTTGAAACTATTTGTCCAATTGACATGAAACTATGTGCAACTGCAAGGTCAAGGTCACGAAGTGTCACATGATAACAACATACCTGTATGGTTCAATATTTTGCCACCAGGTGGCGCTTTGTGATGGAAAAATTACCATTTTGGCCATATCTTCAGAACCATTTGTCTGATTGACCTGAAATTTAGTTCAAATGAAAGGTCATGACCTGAGGGGCTTTATATTGTATTGGGTCTATTCAAAGATTGGGGAAATGGAGGATTGGGGGCGTTCATGGATATACCCCAGCGTTGCCTCCGACGGCATAAGCCTAGTTCTGCAGAATGAGAGAGCAAACAGGGACTCTGTGTCCACAGCAGTCAGAGCTTGGTCTCCGGTCAATAATTTTCACACACAATTATTATACCCTTCTAGCCAGGCATCTGTCAAGCAATCAATCACAAAATTACACAGACATTTTATTCTTTGAAGGTTTCTGCTCTAGGGATGCACTTGGAGGAGTCACATCCTGTGCTTTGGGCTCAGTTTCAAGGCCTGGTACAGATAGAAACAATTCTGTTATCTTGCTAAGTTGGAACATTTCCCAGACATGAGTCCATAACTCATGCCCTATCCAGGTGCATGCACCCCTCCCATCAGCACTTTCCCACAGACAGTGTCCTCAAAGCCCAAAGCTGAGAACAAAAATTAGCATTTACATTTCTAATAAGTGTATATTATTTTTTTAAGCAGTAAAACTATAATGTAATAAAATCAAAGTGCACTAAACACTACAACAATGAATTTTAAAACTAAAACTGTAACAACAAAAATTCCTTCACACTGTAGCAGCAATCAAATTTGAAATGAGCTCATTTGGTGGATGTAATTGTAAAATTTCTCAGTTTCAACATTTGCTTTGTTATCTCTGTTCTATTGTGAATGAAATACAGGCTGGTGTCATTTCAAATTCATAGCATTTTAATTTTATTCCCAATTTACACTTCATCCCAACTATTTCAAAATTGGGCTTGTAGATATCTGAAATGCTCCTTTTGACTAGGAAGAATTGAACTGCGGATTGAATCCGCAACACATCCAGTTTAGCGATTAAATGTTAAAACGGCTTGCCATACTGAATTCACACAGCCCGCAACAGGCTTACAGCCTCGACAAAAGGTTTGTACGTACATGTACACCTGCAAATATGATTCCCAGGTGCCTGCCCAACAAACTAAGATGCCTTTTTATTTCGTTAACCCTGCCTTTCACCAGAGTCATGATGCTCACATAATCATGTCAGTGAAAAGGAAGAAAGAGGGTTACACCAACTTACAGTCAGAAAGTGTGTTTGAAACCATAATGGAAGTTTACTAAGATTCTGTTCAAGAGTTTAAATGAATGACAAAGATGAACAATGCAGTGATTTACAATAAATTAGCATGTAGTACATGAGCTATCAATGAGTCTTTCTATTATTTCAAAATGTGATTGCTCTTTTTTCTGAAAGATAAAAAGTTCTGTTAGTATTTTTACAGAAATGTGCTTAATACTTTATGCTTAAAGTTTTTTTTTTTTTTTTACTGTTTAGATTCAGACAAGAGCTATACATGCCACATGCACAAGACGTACATGATCTAAGTAAAGAAGTATTGTTAGATTATCTTAAAACAATATATGAGCTTACAGAAGTTGAGAAGAAAGTGAAATTAGAGAGGTTCAGTTCTTCATAAAAACTGGTTACAAATTCATAACAAGCAATAATTTTGGTGATTTGTGTGTTTTAAAACTTATATGTGACTTACTGTGTAATGTGATATATTGTTCTTTTTGTATTTTTTTTTTTCTGGCAAGTAAAATTCCTCTTCAGGCAAGCGCTTTGCAACTGTTAAATCATTTGCTTGCCCGACTGGGCAAGTGCTGAAAAAAAGTTATGTCCCACCCTGCTGTATGTGTCATGGAAACCTGAGTGAAATGGTTCCAGAAGGTTATTATTTACCAATCAGGCTTTGAGATAAAAGGTAGAGCATGTTTTATTTATTTATTTTTTGCATTTATTCTAATTTTTCCCATCCTTACAGTGTCATATTCATCATATAAATGTATCTAATGGACAGTCACTTGTCATTGTTATTTCTCGATCTTTATGGGCCATGTATTAGTCTTAATTATTCAGTAATTAAATTATTTTTTATTGATAATCCGACAAAATGAAATTGGGACCGCTTTTTTCCAATAGTGCTTTGAAAGGTGAGGTCACTGAAGGTTTTCTCAACCTCTGATGGCATGCCACTGGTTTCACATCAATTAATTATTGAACTTGTCTTATCATTATTGGTCCTAAATTGTCCTTGCACCAACTTTTTGGGGTCTGTTGCAGTCCTCTGATTTGAAATATGCATGTATTTTCAATTAACAATTGAATTCAGACATTATATCATTAAACAATGCATTAATGTCAGAATTTCAATATAGTGAGAGTGAATGGACTTTTCAAATGACTACTTGTTCACTTTATTTTCCATAATATGCCAACTTTTTTAACTTGGGGTTGTAAATGTGATTTTTCTTCTTATAGTCTTAGGAACAGTACTTCAGCTGTACAAGGTGTGTTGAAAATGTAACCTTCCTAGTGGATTTACGCATTTACGATTTACGCATTTACGATTCTTTATTTGCCTTATTTGAAGTCATATCTTAATGGCCTCCTAGCTGAGATAATGACAACATCGTACTCTTCATTGAATATTGTTGAACATAATCTACATTCCTTTACAGGTTGCATGACCTCTGTGGTTTGGCAAATTCCCATTACCCGACGTCATGTCAAAAGGAACCGTGGTACTGGCCTACAGTGGAGGGCTGGACACCTCCTGCATCCTGGTGTGGCTCAAGGACCAAGGCTATGATGTCATCGCTTATCTGGTATGGGACAGTTACAGGTGCAAAGACGGTAGTCTCCTCTCTAAGCTTCTGATCGTTTTCTGCATGTTGATCTAAACTACAGTCTCAGAATGTGTCATGGTACTTCTACCAGTCTTTCCACAGTAAAATGCAGGGTATGGTCAAAAAAGAGCTGAAGAATGCAAGAAGATTGTATGCAGGCAAATTGCAGGCAAAACAAATATTCCAACAGCACCAAAAGGGATACAAAGATGCCCTTAACTCAGCCTGGACCTCCTATTATTCAAACCTTATCAATAACAACAGCAACTCTCGACTTCTTTCTACTGTGAGCAGGCTCCTCCAACCTGCTAACGCTGTCACGTCACCCAACACTGAACTTTGTAACAACTTTCTTCACTTCTTCCACAACAAAATTGAATCCACCTATAATAAGATCCTCAACTTGCGCCTCATTACTATTGGGCTGCCGTCTCCTGTCCTCCCAGCTTCTGGCCTTTCTACCTTTACACCTGTCACTACAGCTGATGTGACTAAGCTGGTGAGGCAGATGAACAACACAACCTGCTCCCTTGACCATCTCCCTACACCTCTCGTTAAGACTTGCCTGTCTGTTCTTGTCCAATCAATCACTGCCATCATCAACAAGTCCCTTAGTACCAGTATTGTTCCAGGTGAATTTAAACATGCAGTTGTCACTCCCATAATCAAAAAACAAGCCTCCAACCCCAATGACCTGAAAAACTACAGGCCCATTTCGAACCTCCCATTCCTAGCCAAAATACTTGGAACAGGTAGTCTCCAGTCAACCACTCCCACACCTAACTTACCAAGACCTGCTGGAGCCCCTTCAATCTGGCTTTAGAGCACGACACAGCACTGAGACTGCCCTTGTCTGGGTCACAAATGATCTCCTAATATCTATGGACTCAAAAGCCTGCAGGATCCTCATTCTTTTAGACCTCAGTGCCGCATTTTACACTGTCAACCATAACATCCTCTTAGACAGAATGGAAAACCACCTTAGTCTCTCCGGTTCAGCACTTGAATGGTTCCTATCTGGTAGATCACTCCTATCACGTTGCCCTCGGGTCCTGTAAATCTGACAGTATGGTGCTGTGCCATGGGGTACCACAGGGTTCAGTCCTTGGGAATTGCTCTTCTGTATTTATATGCTGCCTTTTGGTGACATCCTAAGGAAACATGGTCTTGAGTACTATCTTTACGCAGATGACATGCTGATATACATCTTTGCTAATCAGAAGACCATAAACGAAGCAACCTCCCACCTCCTACATTGCTTTCACAACATCAAGGCCTGGTTGCAGAAGAGCTTCCTCCAACTGAACCTTGGGAAGACAGAACTTATCCTGTGCGGCACAAAGACCATGCTCAGCCAGCTTCCTGAGGTCGACCCTCAGATTGATGACATCAGAGTCCTCCTCTCACACCAGGTTCGTAACCTGGGAGTGATCCTGGACAACCAGCTGTCCATCGATGCTCACATCAAATAAATCACCAAAGTTTCATTTTTTCGCCTGAGAAATATTGCACGGATTCGCCCTTTCCCAGCCAGCAGCAGAATGTATCATACATGCTCTTATTTCCAGCAGACTGGACTACTCTAACGCCCTCTTGGCCGGATCCACTGATACCGTAGACGCTTTATCATGGTATGTCCAAAATTGTGCCGCCCGAGTCCTTACCCACACCTCACCCTGGGACCATATCACCCACATCCTATTCTGCCTTCACTGGCTGCCTTTTCATCAAAAAAATCAATTACAAAGTTCTGGTGCTCACTTATCATGCCATCCACGCCACCAGTCCCTCCTACCTGTCAGATCTCATCACCGTAACCGGTCTTAGACGCACCCTACACTCCTCCAACTCTACTCTCCTTCAGCAGCCACATTAAAAACTTGTGATCATGAGAGGCTGGGCGTTCAGTTGTGCGGCACTGGAGTTATGGAATAAACTTCCAGAAGCAGTCAGGAGAGTAGACTCTATCACATCCTTCAAAACACTCCTCAAAACCTACCTTTTTGAATTGGAGTCCAAGGACTTTTGCTGAAAACTCTGTGTCTACTAACATTGTACAGCACATTGAGTCCTAGAAATGCGCTTTATGAATTTGATCTATTATTATTATTATTATTATTATTATTAAAACTAACAGGGGAAATTGGGCAAAAACTAATCCTAAGCACTTTTTAGCTTACCGGCCCAGTTTTCTGAATACATGCCGCATTTTCCCCCAGTTTGTTGCAGCCCTAGTAGCAACGCGGATAAAATCTATAGTATCATTTTATCCCATGCTTTATCAAGGTCCTGTCTATCCTCACCTTAGACTGTCTCAACTGACACACTCAGCTTATGGACTTCAGTGGAGTTCAGTACAGTAGCCAACAACTGGACATCATCAAGAGGCTGCAAGCAATTGATATTTCACAATCGGTAGATTTTAGTCCACGTCACCAGGCCATCAATACATGGGTGTTGTAAATCTTTAGAGTAGTGTTTCCCAAACCTCTCCTGGAGGCCCACCTGTCCTGCATGTTTTAGATCTCTCCCTGCTCCAGCGCAGGTGAGTCAAATGATCAGCTCGTTAATCATCCCCTAAAGCTGATTGATGACAACCTGATCATTCGAATCTCCTCTGCTGGAGCAGGGAGAGATCTAAAACATGCAGGACAGGTGGGCCTCCAGGAGAGGTTTGGGAAGCACTGCTCGGGTTTGGTTGGACTGTGGTTGTAAAAATACCTATTCCCTTTCCTGTGCTACATCACAGCTCTCACTTTTACAGCTGCTGATGATATCTGGCCTACATCAGGGGAATCAGAATCATGACTCCCACTGTCACTATTGTCACAAAGGTTGGCACTTACCATTGTTTTGAGGAATTGATTGCGATCATGCTCCTCCAACTTCTTCATGGGACAGTTACACTGAGCAGTAACTGGAATGACAGACTGCAGAAGGATAAACACTCAGCCAGAGCTCAAACCTTATCTATTTCAACATTCAGCAAACGTAGCCTCATAGTTGGCATTTAACTCTCTCCTTCTTTGCATATGACTTCCAACTGGATACCTTGCCCCAAAACTGAACCAACCCACATATTCATGAAAATTTATACAGTGGTTTGGTCTTTTGTATTGTAAGTACCGTGTCAACCGAAATGCATGAAGATAACTATATTTGAAAGTTAGCAAGTCTTGCCAAATTCCGTTCAATTACATTTAATTTCAAAGAAAAATCATGAAATTCATGTGTTGGTAGAAGGCATGCTCTTTTCCTTTGAGCATTGTAACTCTGATGAGTTTTAACTAAAATTATTCATCCCGTTGACTTGAATGGACTAGAAGCTCACGGTTTTCTCATTCTCCAATTGCAGCTCCTGGTCTCGTTCCAGCTTCGCTATTCTGGCCAAAGTTTTGAATTTACTCAAGGTCTCCTGATGGAGGATGGATTTAGTTTCATTTTGAGAAATTTTTTTTGCATAAAATAGTATCTGCATTCATTGTAGGATAGGCTTATTAAGCGGCACCCTGAGCTTCTTAACCTACTTCTCTGACTACAGAATAGATGGGACAGATTCAGGACCGGACCGGATCGGGTTGGCCTCGGTTTATTGACTGATGGCTTATTAAGCGGCAATTTCAGTTATTTTTATATTTTTTTATTTTTTTTATCTGGCAGATAAAAGCAGTCATCAGTTAAGGGTTTAAAGCAGATCACCGATCTGCTTTAAAGTAAATATTTAAAGTAAGGATTTTTATTCCTTACTTAACAGGTAAAATATGAAATTAACATACATCGTGTACAGATCTTGCAAGCATTGGTGTTGTTTAGTCATTTTGACCCCGGGACCTATTATTATATAAAACCTTAATTTTGATCTTGTTTTTGTTGTGTTGTCTAATGTTCAAATTAATTTCTCATTCGCTTCACATTTGTTCTCCATTTCGCTATAATCATGCATAATCAATGTTTAACGCATAAGGGGAAGATGAGGGAGTCACGATTTATTTACTTGGCTATTAAAGTGGTCTGTAGAAAGGCATAAATGAGTTTAGAAAAGATTGGATTACACTTTCAGTTACAAACATTTAATGTAGTTTTACATTGTAGGGATCAAACTAGCCTAAAATTAAAAATGGTTTATTCATTTGAACATTATCAGAGGGCTAAGGGATTCAAACCTCAAAACTCATGAAGACTATTGGAAAAGGGGAAGGACTAATTGGGGACACGAGAGCTGTGACAACCTGGCTTAAGAAAAAGGAAATCGAAGTCTTGGAATTGCTATCAGCTCCCACCTCAATCTCATCAAAAACCTGTGGAATGACCAAAAGAGAGCTGTATATAATTAATCCTGCAGCAATCTGATGGAACTTTTTTGCCAGAAGAGTGGGGTAAAAATCTTAAAATGTTTGTTTTACATTTAGATTTTTTTAATTAAATTTTTTTTTTCTGCTGACTTTTATTTGTTGAAAGGTCAATTGGAAAATAGAAGTCATATTTCTGATGTTATTCCATGCTTCACATTTCAAGCACCTGCAATTTTAGTAAAGGTGTGTGGACTATTTATATCCACTGTAGCATAAACACAAGTGATGTGAAGTATTCTAAAACGATGACTGGTAGACTGCCTGTCTGCTGTGGAGTTCAGTATAGAGAGTAGGCAGTTGGGTGGGGGTAGGGGGGTGATTTGTTGCAGGCTTGTGCATGTGCACTCGTGTCAGGAGAAAACTGCTAACAGTTCAGAATTTCCATCTGTCTGGGGACAAATAAAGGAAGGAGCACTGTCAGGGACTGTTTGGATTGCATGACTAGCACTGGTGTTTGCATAGGGTGTTATTTTAGGGACCACTGACAAAAGAGAAAGAGAAAAGAGGTTAAAGACTACTGGGTCATTCCATACCAAATCAACCAGAATGAGAAAATGTTCCCAGGTTACCATCTCAAAAAATTTTGAATAAAATCAGATGTAGTGCTACCTGAGAGATGAATGTGTGCTAAATTTCAAGACAATCTAAGCAATAGTTCCAGAGATACAGCTACGTAATTATTTCAGTTATTTTTCAGTTTTTCGGAAGTTTGACTTTCGTCCATGTTCAAAGGAGCATATTCAGCATTTTGTTATTTGAGTTGAGATTTATTATACAAGGGCAACATTTGCTGAATGATCTATTTCTGTCATGAAAATGGGCCCCTGATCTTTTACCCCTGATTGTCCAGAGAGCTCCAAAAATGGAAAAAAACCCAAATTTCTGAAATTGTGTCCAAACTTTGCAGCCCTGCTGCAGGACAGTGCCTTACATTTCAGAGCAGAAATCATTTCTATAGTTTTGCCAGTCACACTTTAGATGAAGTATTGCTCAAAAAGGCTTTATACAGCATGTATAGTGCCATCATAAAAGACACAAGCAAAAAAAAGGGCTGAAAAAGCTATCAATATATAAGAGAATCAGCTGGAAGAACATTTAGCAAGTAATTACGTTAACTGGCATCAGGTGTGTAACATGAATGGCTATAAAAGGGATGTCTTAGAGAGGCTGAGTCTCTCAGAAGTAAAGATGGCCAGAGGCTCTTGTGAAGGCTTGCGTAAAGAAAATTGTGGAATACTTTAAAGACAATATTCCTCAACTTCAAATTGCAAAGGCTTTGAAGGTCTCATCATTGGCAGTACATAACATCATCAAAAGATTCAGAGAAACTGGAAAAATCTCTGTGCGTAAGGGACAAGGCCGAAGTTTACTGGATACCCGTGATCTTCGGGCCCTCAGACGCCACTGCATCACTCAAAGGCATGATTCTGTCATTGACTTAACTAAATGGGCTCAGGAATACTGCACCCTCTATAATTATTGACACCCCTCGTTAAGATGTGTTTAAAGCCTTAAAATAAATTCAACTTTTATTGCAGGAGCATACTCTCACACTGAAAATTGTAGAAAAATGTAACTTTCAACTCAAGTGAATTTTAAGGGAAAGAATGAGAGGTAATGCTCTGGAACCAAACATGAGAACACAGGATTGCAATAAAGGAGATTTTATTGAGCGAGGGGGGTAACCCCCGCAGGGCAGAAGGCAAAAGTACAGAGTCCGCAATCCAAAAGTCAAAATCCAGTGGGGCAGAAACAGAGTTGTAACCAGGGCAGCAAACGGAAAAAATCGTAGTCTGGCAAAACAGATTCGGTACACAGGCAGTGGCTTGTAGAAGAAGCAAAAATAAAAAAACCAAAGGGTAACTGCAGGCTTAATTTGTGAAACGTGAAAAGTGGGGTGAATTCTACGCATAGACAGAGGGAAACGAAGGTGAACAGCAGTGGGGCTAATAATTTTCTCTGTGGAAAAGGGGCCTAAGAATTTCGGAAAAAGTTTTCCCTCGTTACCCCTTAAGGGAATATCCTTGGCCGATAGCCAAACGTAATGCCCAGGTCGGTAAGATGGAGCGGGGGTATGTTTCTTGTCAGCACGAGCTTTCATACGTGCCACCAACCTGAGCAGCGCTTCACGTGTAGATTTCCAGGTGCGCCGGCAGCGGCGCGGACAGAACGCACGGTAACCCCGCCTCCCAGGCAGCAGTAGCCCACTGCTTAGCTCTTCCGGAAAGTTGCTTGATGATGTAGGCAATGCGAGCTTGCTTGGTGGGGAAGGTGGAAGGCTGTAGGCTGAATATTAGCTTGCATTGGGTCAGGAAGGCGCGACAGGATCCTGGATCCACGTCATACTTCTCGAGAGGTGGCAGGCGTGGCTCGGCGATCGGAGCAGGAAGCGTTGAGGGGGGTGCAGTCTCTTGAGCAGGCATGGTTGTAGCAGGGTGTTGGGGTGGTCGGACGGTCTGCGCATTCTGCAGGGTGCGGGTGAGGTTGGCCATCTGGTGCGTCATGGCTTGCATGTGTTGCATCATAGCCCGAAGCTGTTGCTGCTGGAGTGCAAGCTGGGCCCCCTGTTCCTCTACAGCAGCTTGCAGAGGCCTGTTGCTCGCTGGTTCCATGTTGGTCAGAACATACTGTGAGGTAACGCTCTGGAACCAAACGCGAGAACACAGGATTGCAATAAATTAGATTTTATTGATTGAGGGGGGTAACCCCCGCAGGGCAGAAGGCAAAAGTACAGAGTCCGCAATCCAAAAGTCAAAATCCAGTGGGGCAGAAACAGAGTCGTAACCAGGGCAGCAAACACAAAAAATCGTAGTCAGGCAAAGCAGATTCGGTACACAGGCAGTGGCTTGTAGAAGAAGCAAAAATAAAAAAACTAAAGGGCAATTCGACTCGTTAACAGGGCAGCAATCCACAAAATCGTAGTCTGGCACAAAGGGTTCGAATACACAGATGCAACAGTAGTCAATGAAGGGCAAGCCAAAAATCAAAAGTCAGGCGGTCCAGTCAGAAGAGAAACGCAATGAGTACAAGATGGGATAATGCGCAGCACAGGTAAACACAACAGACGTTCTGACTGGGAAGTTCTGTGAAGAGACACCTAATATACACTTCAGGGAGATCACATGGTACATAATCTCATTTCCTGGACCTGCGTTCTAATTACAAAGGGTGAAACAAGAGGGAGAACCTAATCACATAAAATAGGCAAAAGCCAAAATGCGGACAGGGATCACGAGACAATCCTATTGACAAACATAAGGCTCCGGTCAAGGAGTTCTAACGTGCATAGATAATGAGAGAAAGGAAAGCATGATCAGATGTGGAGATTCCACAGAAATGCAGCAAAGGAGATTAGGGAGAGACAAGAGGCGGACACTAGAGCAGGATGAGTGCTGAGAGCTTGTTAATCAATTAGTAAGTGAAACTATACAATCCCTAAGTGCTCGTTAGTAAGTTAGTATTATATACCATGTTAGTTAGTGTTAGTAGCTTTTAGCGAAAACAACAAACTGTTAGTATGGTTAGTAAAATAGAAAAGTAAGGTGAATTAAGCAAACGAGATTGGAAGGAAGACTGAAATCCAGAAACCATTAAATCACCCGAAGAGTGGCACGCAATACCGGGGCTCTGAGCTGAGAAAAGACAAGAGACCAGACAGGGGGAGACAAAGTGCAATGCATGGTGGAAAGCAAGACATGGACTGGATTAAAGCAATGATAAAATGCAAAATATGGAAAAGTAAAACTAAGACAATACATAAACAAATCTATGTTACCAATTCACAATAAACATATCAAAGAATAATCAGACATGGCAATGATTCAAATACCAATAAAACATAATATCAAATCATGGCAAATAGAACAAGACATGGCAAATCAGATTATGAACATGGCGAGACAGATGAGAATCATAACAAAAAAAATCCCTGCCTAAGGAATAATTATTTTTCATAAAATCACCTGTTCAAGAATTATTGGCACCCCTAACCCCTAACAATTAATAAATGTAATTGAAGTAGGTCTATCATTTCTACAGTAGTTTACAAAGTTGATCAGAGTATCTAGGAACATTTAATTAGTAATTCATCACTTCCTGTTTCCCTGGGGTATAAATATGACGTGACACAGAGGCTATTTCTCTTATCCACTCTTCAACATGGGAAAGACAAAGGAACACACTATTTAAGTCAGGCAGATGCGTGTCGACCTTCACAAGTCAGGCAATAGCTACAAGAAAATAGCCACTCGCCTGCACCTGCCCATATCTACTGTCAGAGAAATCATGGAAGTTTAAAACAACTGGAACAGTGGAAACAAGCCTGGACGAGGATGCAAGGTTATTTTGCCACCACACACAGTGAGGAGGATGGTAAGAGAAATAAAAAGTTCTTCAAAGCTCACTGTTAAAGAATTGCAATGAATGGTAGCATCTTGGGGTCACAAAGTCTCCAAAACAACCATCAGGCGCTATCTACATGCCAACATGCTGTTTTGGAGGCATGCATGGAAAAAACCTTTTATCACTCACAATCATGAACGCGAACGTCTAGAGTTCACTAAGCGGTACTGGGACTTCAACTGGGACCGCGTGCTTTGGTCGGATGAGTCCAAGATGGAGCATTTTGTCAACACCCTAAATGGGTCTGACGGAACACAAAAGATGAGTATGCAGAAAAGCACCTCATGCCCCCTGTGAAGTATGGGGGAGGATCGGTGATGATGTTGGCCTGTTTCTCTTCCAGAGGCCCTGGGAACCTTGTTAGGGTGCATGGCATCATGAACGCTTTGAAATACCAGGACATTTTAATTCAAAATCTGGTGGCCTCTGCCTGAAAGCTGAAGATGGGTCGTCATTGGGTCTTTACTTTTTAAACAAGTGGCCAAATCTACCCGGAAAGGGTTCACCAGACAGAGAATCAAGCTCCTCCCATGGCCTTCTCAGTCCCCAGACCTCAACCCCATTGAAAAGCTGTGGAGTGAGCTGAAGAGTAGAGTGCAGAGGAGAGAATTCAGGTCGCTGGATAATTTAGAGAGATTGTGCTAAGAGGAATGGTCGAAGATCCCTCTTTCTGTATTCTCCCATCTTGTGAAACATTGGAGAAAATTAGGTGCTGTTTTGTTGGCAAAAGGGGGGTTGTACAAAGTATAAACATCAGGGGTGCTAATAATTGTGGCACACATGATTTGATGTAAAAGAATTATATCTTAATGTGGGATTTTTTTTCCCTCTGAATAAATGCACTTGAATTAAAAGGTAGGATTTTCCTCTTTTTTCCCCCCATTGTGGTCCTATATTATTTCGAAAAAAAAGAAGAATTTATTAGAAGCTGAAGAACACATCTTAACCAGGGGTGCCAATAATTATGGAGGGCAGAGTATGTAAAGAAACCACTGTCTGTAAACAGAGTCCGCAGTGCCATCCACAGATGCCACCTAAAACTTTATCATGCAAAAAGGAAGCCATTGTTGTACATGACCCAGAAGCGCCACCGTGTTCTGTGGGCCAAGGCTCATTTTAAATGGACTGTAGCAAAAGGGCAAAGTGTCCTGTGGTCAGACGAGTCCAAATTTGACATTCTTGTTGGAAATCATTGGCGTCGTGTCCTCTGGGCTAAAGAGGAGAAAGACCACTCCTCCTGTTATCAGTGTTCAGTTCAAAAGCCAGCATCTCTGATGGTATGGGGATGCATTAGTGCATATGGTGTGGGACACTTACATGTTTTAAAAAGCACCATAAATGCTGAAAGGTATATTAAGGTTTTTGGGCAATATATGCTCCCCTCCAGACAACATCTATTCTAGGGAAGGCCTTGTGTATTTCAGCAGGACAATGCAAAACCACATACTGCAGCTATTACAACCAGACGCGAGAACCAAGCAATGCAGTAGAAAGGAATTTATTTAGCGAGGGGGTAAACCCCCCCGCAGGGCAGAAGGCAAAGGTACAAAATCCACAATCCAAAAATCACATCCAGTTGGGCAGAATCTTGAGTCGAAAACCAAGGCAGCAATCACAGTACTCATGGTCAGACAGAAAAGGATTCAAAAAACAGATGCAGACAGAAATCCAAAACAGAGCCAAAAATCTTAATCAGGGACAGTCCAGTCAGAATAGAATCACAAAGAGTACAAGGCGAAGACAAGCATGGCACAGACAAACTAAGAGAAACGTTCTGACAAGAAACTGTGGTGAGAAGACTGCTAAAATACACATGCGGGAGGTCACATGCTATACAGAAGTCAGGTGTAAAGAATCAGACTAATTACAAAGGAGCAAACATGAGGGAGAACATAATCACAAGAAATAGGCAAAAGCCAAAAATGCAGACAGGGATCACCAGACAGCCAATAGACAAAACACACAGCTCCGGTTAAGGATTTCACATGTGCTCAGATAATGAGAGAAAGAACAGAGTGAGCAGGTGCGGAGGTTCCGCTGAAACGCAGCAAAGAAGATTAAGGCAAGAGGCGGAGACTAGAGCAGGGGAATGCTGAGAGCTTGTTAATCAATTATTAATGTGCAGCTATACAACCCCTAGTGCTCGTTAGTAAGTTAGTATTGTGTACACATGTGTAGATTATTTCTTTCAAATTTCACTGTAAGTATCAAACTAGTTCTATTTTTAGAAATGCAACAAACATTTGCCAATTCTTTGGGAAAACTGATGTATAAAATATACATTAAATCTGCGTAATGAATGTAAAATTCATACATTTGCATTAAATTTGTAGATTTTTTTTTCTACTTACACTCAAGTTGGACTTTCCAACAATACAATGACCCAAAGCATATCTCAACATCCACACAGAAATGGTTCTGTGACGACAAAATCAATGTGCTGCAATGGCCATCTCAGTCAGCAGACCTCAATCCAATTGAAAACCTGTGGGCCGAGTTGAAGAGGGCAGCTGATAAACACAAATCCAAGACTGTGATGGATCTTGAAAAGATCTGGTCAGAGGGATAGGCTAAAATCCCCCCAAATATGTACCCTCACCTTTTCAGAAATTACAGGAAAAGACTCAATGTTATTGTCCTTGCTAGAGGTAGTTGCACTAATTACTAAATGAAAACTGCCAATTACTATAAAACCTTGATTTTGTTGAAATTTATTTTGTATTATATGATTGTTGTGATTTTTGTTGCCTCCATCAGAACATGAATAAAGTATGTTGCACATTTCGGCATATTCGGTTTCTCTATAATCACATTGTTTATATTTTTGTATTGTCTGTGCATTGCCAGTCGGTGAAAAATGAATGTTAGGCTATACCCTTTTTGATCACTGCATTCCTTTCCACTAATTTTTTTATCCATTCAGTGCTGATATGGCTCTCATATTAAAATGTGGTGCCATTATTTGTTATTTTGTTTGTCCAGGCCAATATTGGGCAGGATGAAGACTTTGAAGCAGCACGCAAGAAAGCTGAAAGTCTTGGAGCCAAAAAGGTGAGGGCTGGAGGGGAAATTGTAGTTAAACGATGCAAACACGGGGACTGGATTCAAACTAAAGTACTAACAAAGTGAACATTAGCATTAATGGTTTGAGGATTAGATAAGGCAGTAAGAGAGGAGGATAAAAGATGTCGGAATGCAGACTATTCAGTGCTATGAACAAGAATTTTCCCCCTTCCAAATGTGCTACATTTTACCATGTTTGCAACACTTAAATGTTTTAGATCATCAAACAAATTTTTTTATTTAACAAAGATAACACGAGTAAGGACAGATGCAGTTTACAATGATGATTTCATTTATCAAAGGAAAAAAGCCATCCAACTTTTCCTGGCCCGGTGTGAGAAAGTAAATGCCTCCTTAGTTATTACATCAACCAAATAGACATATTTTATGGATAATTTGAATGAATCTCACTAAGCACACCCAAGAATAATTACTGCCTGCCCTGCTGAATTTATACATCACTTATGAGAACCTATCTGGCAATGTGAAGTGGGCAAAAAGCTGCATATAATGCCACAATCTCAAGAAATCAAGGTCAGATTAGAAGTTGTTGCCATTAATCGATCTGGACAGGGTTACAAATCAACAGGGGTTCTGTTTCAGCTTGCATAAAGCTAAAACAGCATTTTAACCCCTTACCACTCCGACGGCCCGTATACGAGCCTATCAGGGACGTTAAAGACAAGAAAAGATTTCATTTTACCTTGAGTACATCCTTTATAGGCATTCTAAGAAAATGTTCCCGGAGTGGTAAGGGTTAAAACAAGAACATCATTCCAACAGTCAAGCACAATTGTGGTAGTGTGACTGGTGTGGAGCTGCTTTGTTAGTCCTGGGAAACTTGCCATTATCGATGGAATGATTAATTCTGCTCTCTATCAGAAAATCCTTCAGGAGAATTCTGGCCATCAGATTGTAATGTAAAGCTTTGGCACAGTTTGCTTATGCAGCAGGACAATGATCCGAAGCACACATGCGAGTCCATCTCTGAATGGCTCAAAAAAAATAAAAGGAAAGTTTTGGCATGTCCTAGACAAAGTCCTGACTTGAATCCAAATGAGACACTGTGGCTTGACCTAAAAGAGACGGGTCTTGCTCAAAAACTCTCCAATATGGCTGAATGAAGACAAATTTGTGAAGAAACCTTGGCCAAATTTCCTCCACAGTGATGTACAAGGCACATTTACAGTGATAGCTAATGTTTGGTTGCAGTTGTCCAACCAAGTGTGGCACAACCAATTAGGTTTAAGGGGGCAATTATTTCTTTCACATTGATGAGAAAGGATTTGAATAAGTGAATTTTTGAATTTGTTTATCTTCAACGAATGAAATGATAATTTTGTATCTACCTGCAATAGTGTGCAATAATTATAAAATACTTAAATCAGATAAATACTTAAATAGATAAATCAGAAACCAAGTACTATTCAAGTATTTCTTTCATGTTCCACTGGATCATATCGATGAAAATAAGTACACGTATAACAATATGTTGAAAAAACAAAAAAGTATTTATGAGAGAAAAAGTCAATATCTAGTGTGGCCATCGTTTGCTTTGATTACAGAATTTAATTTTTCAGGCATAGTGTTCACATTTTTTTAATGTCGCCATATGATTCTTTAGAACTGAGAGAATTCTTTCATAACTTAGAAGTGTGTTTAGGGTTGCTATTTTACCACGTATTTCAAATAAAATCCCTGACCAATCAGCCTTTTTCCAGATGGCAATGCATGCCTTAGAGAGATGCTATGATACGTCTTTTGATCCATGATTCCATCGATTTTAATAAGACGACTGGTTCTTTCGAGCAGACTGAACCTATACCATATTTTATTTATTCATAATTTTTTTTTTTTTACTTTATATCAGACAAGTGTGGTCCATATAAACACAAATGAAGGAACAAAAAGAAAAAAAAACAACAATTAAAACAATACAAAAGAAAACAAAAGTTCACATCACAATAGCTAAAACACATACAGACAATCACTCCAGTGCCTCCAGACGCAAGAAAAGTATCTAGTGTCACTCCTTGTTGGCTCAGCCAGGACCTGAATAACTTCGTTCTTGGAGTCGGACAATCAAAATATAAATTTAAACGTAAAATTCCTCAGCGCAGCATGAAAGGTGGGGACATTATTGCTCACAAACATTTGGCTTGCACTTGTACACCTTGGAAGCTTAAGCAGGATTCTCAAAGCATCATTATATGCCACAATAAGCTTTTTGATTTTTGCTTTGCTGTAAGTGTACCACAAGTGTGCTGTATAGAGCGGTGTGCAGTAAGATCTGAAAAGGGCTTTTTTACCATCATCAGTACACATATGGAATTTGTGTACCAGCATGTTCGCTTGCGCATATAAGTTACAGCACTGGCGCTGCACATCATCATCATCATCATCATCACATAAGTCATCCCTGATAAAGTGACGCAGGTATTTTACCTTATTCACTGCATTTAGTACTTGATCGGACAGAAGGAACAATGGAAAGTTCAGCTTCTGGTATTCTTTAGTTTTAAATATCATAACAACACTCTTTTTAGAGTTAAACTTAATATCAAACTGCACACCATAACCTGAGCACACTCTGAGCAGTTGTTGTAAACCAGCACTACAAGGAGGCGGAACAACTAAATCATCAGCATACATCAGATGGTTAATGAGGCTCTTCCCTACTATACAACTAGTCTTATATGCCTTTAGCTTTTTAGAAAGATCATCCATAAATAAAATAAAAAGAACAGGTGAAATAATTCCGCCTTTTCGAACGCCATTGGTCATCCTGAATGATGCAGATGTAATTCTACCCCATCTCACCTGCAGGGTTTGATGTAAATACCAAAAATGCAAGATCCTTGTCAGATATGGGGGAACCCCTCGTAAAACAGTTTACTATGTTTGACACGATGAAAATGCTTTAGATGCATCCAGAAAACACACAAACACTGGAGTGTTATGTCTACTGTACTTACTAATAACTTCCTTAAGAGCATATACAGCGCCCTCCATAATTACTGGCACCCCTGGTTTAGATGTGTTAAAAGCCTTAAAATAAATTCATTTTTTATTGCAGAAGCATACTCTCACACTGAAAATTGTAGAAAAATGTAACCTTCAACTCAAGTGAATTTTAAGGGGAAAAACAAAAATCCCTGACGAAGAAATAATTATTTTTCATAAAATCACCTGTTCCACAATTATTGGCACCCCTAACAATTCCAAGGAAATAAATGCAATTGAAGTATTTCTGTCATTTCTACAGTAGTTTACAAAGTTGATCAGAGTATCTAGGAACATTAAATTAGTAATTCATCACTTCCTGTTTCCCTGGGGTATAAATATGACGTGTCACAGAGGCCATTTCTCTTATCCACTCTTCAACATGGGAAAGACAAAGAAACACACCATTCAAGTAAGGCAGATGTGTGTCGACCTTCACAAGTCAGGCAATGGCTACAAGAAAATAGCCACTTGCCTGCACCTGCCTATATCTACTGTCAGAGGAATCATTAAGAAGTTTAAAACAACTGGAACAGTGGTAAGCAAGCCTGGACGAGGATGCAAGGTTATTATGCCACCACGCACAGTGATGAGGAGGGTAAGAGAAATGAAAAGTTCTCCAAAGCTCACTGTTAAAGAATTGCAACAAATGGTAGCATCTTGGGGTCACAATGTTTCCAAAACAACCATCAGGCGCTATCTACGGGCCAACAAGCTGTTTGGGAGGCATGCACAGGAAAAAACCTTTTCTCACTCACAATCATAAACGCAAATGTCTGGAGTTCGCTAAGCGGTACTGGGACTTCTACTGGGACCATGTGCTTTGGTCAGATGAGACCAAGATAGAGCTTTTTGGCAACAAACATTCTTAGTGGGTCAGGTGTAACACAAAAGATAAGTATGCAGAAAAGCACCTTGTGCCTACTGTGAAGTATGTGGGAGGATCGGTGATGCTGTGGGCCTGTTTCTATTCCAGAGGCCCTGGGAACCTTGTTAGGGTGCATGGCATCATGGACGCTTTGAAATACCAGGACATTTTAAATCAAAATCTGATGGCCTCTGCCCGTTGTAATGTGAATATAGGCCACTAGATGGCAGTATTTACCTTTTTTTGTAAAGCTCAGACTGTAGTCATGTTTAGACATGTCCTGGACATGTCTGGGGCAAGTCCCCGAAAAGTAAAAAAAAGAGGTCTAAATGTGGGTGGGGTCTGCAAAAGAGTATATAAGGAAAAGAATTGAGACAGTAAAGTAGTAGGAGAAATTGCAAGAAGATGACCAGACCTGCCATTCTGTTCAAGACCTGTGACGTTTCTTTTGTGGATTTCTTTGCCTGTGTTTGAGCATTTTCATCATCCAGGACATCACCAAGCCACCCCCACGAAAAGGGATTGTAAATATTTATGTTTTGTACATAATTCAATCTTGGTCTTTAGGTTAGTTAGTTGTGTTATGGCCCCAATTTGTTATTACATTTATAACACAACAGCAACAGCAAGGGATGACAGACACAGTTTTAAAAACCTCAACACATTTAATTAACAAACAAAGACTAAACTACTATTTACAACTAAATGACCAAGATTGAATTATGTACAAAACATAAATATTTACAATCCCTTGGTGATGTCCTGGATGATGAAAATGCTCAAACATAGGCAAAGAAATCCACAAAAGAAACGTCACAGGTCTTGAACAGAATGGCAGGTCTGGTCATCTTCTTGCAATTTCTCCTACTACTTTACTGTCTCAATTCTTTGCCTTATATACTCTTTTGCAGACCCCACCCACATTTAGACCTCTTTTTTTGAATTTTCTGAGACTTGCCCCAGACATGTCCAGGACATGTCTAAACATGACTCCAGTCTGAGCTTAACAAAAAAAAGGTAAATACTGCCATCTAGTGGCCTATATTCACATTACACCTCCATTCCAAAAGGGAAAAATTTTGACTCATAAAGGCAAAATTTTTCTTTTCAATACAAAATGGTTAAGTGAACACTTGTCTATATATACATATCATACAATATTCAAACACATGATATATATATACACATTCAAACACGGGATAAGCAATCAGCAATTACATTGTCTGTACCCTTCACATGCTTAATTTCCAAGTCAAACTCCTGTAAAATCAAACTCCAATTCAACAATCTACGATTCTTGTTTTTCATCTTACTCAAAAACATTAACGGATTGTGGTCAGTGTACAAAATCATTGGCTTTTGTCCTGTACAAACATAAACCTCAAAGTGTTGTAAAGAAAGGACCAGAGCCAACAGTTTCTTCTCTATTGTAGAATAGTTCCTTTGGTGGCGATTGAACTTCCTGGAGAAGTATGCCACGGGATGCTCAATGTCATCAGAGTCACTTCTCTGTAGGAGCACAGATCCACAAGCTTGGTCGCTAGCATCGACCGCGATGGAGAACGGTTTGTTGAAGTCAGGAGATTTGAGCACGGGGAAGTGACACAGCAGAGACTTCAGGTGATCGAAGGCTCTCTGGCATGCATCATCCCAGGTGAACTTTACGCCTTTCTTCAGTTGGTTAGTTAGACTGAGAGCAATCTCAGCAAAGTTCTTGCAGAACTTGCGGTAGTACCCGATCATTCCAAGGAAGCGACGCAAAGCTTTTTTGTTGTCAGGAACTGGAAAGTCCATGATGGCTTGGACTTTAGCATTTATGGGTGCCACCTTACCCTGGCCTATGACGTAGGCAAGATAGGTAACAGTAGCACAACCAAAGTCACTCTTGCTCAGGTTAACAGTCGGGTTAGCCTGGGTCAGGCGCTGGAACAACGTCTCTACATCTTTTAGATGTTCTTCCCAGGAGTCACTCCATGTGATCAGGTCATCGATGTACGCACCCATGTGTGGCAATCCGGCGATTGTAGACTGTATCATCCTTTGGAACGTGGCTGGGGCATTTTTCATGCCAAAGGGTAGGACTTCATACTGGTACAATCCAGATGGTGTGGCAAAAGCAGAGATGCTCTTGGCCCTCTCAGTTAAAGGCACACACCAATAACCCTTCAATAAATCAATCTTGGTCAGAAACTTTGCTTGCCCTACTCTATCAATACAATCATCAATCCTAGGTATTGGAAACACATCAGTTCCAGTTACAGCATTGACTTTGCGATAATCTGTACAGAATCTATTACTTCCATCAGGTTTTGGAACTAGCACACAGGGTGAACTCCAATCGGAGTTGGAGGGTCTGATAATATCATGTTTTAACATGTACTCAACCTCTTTCTCAGCAATCTTTCTCTTTTCAGGATTCATCCGGTATGGATGCTGTTTTATTGGTTTGGCATCACCAACATCTACATCATGAGAGGCTATAGTAACTCTCTTTGGAACATCAGGAAACAAATCCTCATATTTCTTGATCAACCTTTCAAACTGATCTCTCTGTGAGGGTTCTAAGTGCTGGAGTTTTACATCAAGATTTTGCAACACTTCAGTGTTTGACAATTTACATGAAAGAACTTCAGCTTTAATTCTTGGTTCATCATCTTGACACTCCCCCTCATCTTCACACGTTTCGACCATTGGAGAATCTGAAGTGACAGCTGCAACCCTAGCATTTCTGTCATGATAAGGCTTTAGCATGTTAATATGACAATATTGTTTTGGTTTTCTCCTATCTGGAGTCTTCACAATGTAATTGAGATCATTGAGTTTTGTCAGAATTTCATAAGGACCATGAAATCTAGCCTGCAATGGATTGGACTGCAAGGGAAACAACACAAGGACCTTGTCTCCTGGTTTAAACTCACGGCTTCTAGCCTTATGATCATACCAAGTTTTCATTTTTCCCTGACTTGATTTCAAGTTCTCTTTGGCAAGGTCTCAAGCTGCACGCAATCTTTCCTTGAACTTGCTAACATAGTCTAACAGACTGATATGCGGCTCTTCCTCTCGCCATTGTTCACTCAATAATAGCAAAGGTCCCTCACTTCATGACCAAACACTAGCTCAAATGGACTGAATCCAGTAGACTCCTGCACTGCTTCTCTAGCTGCAAACAACAGCAAATGAACCCCTTCATCCCAGTCTTTCTCATGGTCATAACAATAAGTCCTCATCATTATCTTGAGAGTGGAATGAAACCGCTCTTAGGCACCCTGACTTTCTGGATGATAGGCACTAGAAAAAATCTGCTTTGCACCTAGTTCATACACAACCTGCTGAAACAATCCTGAAGTGAAATTGCTACCCTGGTCTGACTGAATTTCCCTGGGATGGCCAAACAACGTGAAGAACTTTATCAAAGCCTTCAAGATTGCAGTTGCCTTGATGTTACGTAGAGGTATGGCTTCGGGGAATCTGGTAGATGCACACATGATTGTCAACAAGTACTGATTTCCAGATCTAGTCTTGGGTAATGGACCAACGCAATCAAAAATGACCCTAGAGAATGGCTCCCCAAATGCTGGGATAGGCTGCAATGGAGCTACAGGTGGGTCTAACTGGTGTTTTCCAACTATCTGACAAGTGTGACAGGTTTTGCAAAAGTTGGAAACGTCTTTCCGAAGCCCAGGCCAAAAGAAGTGTTTCATGATCTTATCAACAGTCTTGTTAACACCAAGGTGACCTCCTAAAGGTAAACTATGAGCCATTGTTAAGATCTCATTCCTATAGACCTTCGGAACAACAATTTGCCTGACCACTGCCCAATCTGCATTGGCAGGGATATCAGGAGGGCGCCACTTCCGCATCAACACACCATCCTTGAGATAATACCCAACTGGAACTGCGTCTATTTCTTTATCAGGAAGGGCTCTCCTCTTTAGTACACAAATTTCAGGATCATTAGTTTGCTCCTCAATCAACCGCTTTCTGGACAGAGACAAGTCTCCAGACACATCAGAATCACCAGACCCATCCGGCTGGCTGAATAGAGAACTGATAAAAGTATCTGATAAGTCCTCAAACGGAGAAACCATAGAACATATTCATTTGCAAACTTGGCAGCTGATTGCAAATTCAGTGCTTGCTTCTCATTAAGGTAGGTCTTAATATTATCCTTGACCTCCATAGAAGTACACCAGCGCTCAAAGCAAACCTTCTTCTCATTTGCAAATTCCACATAAGTCTGATTTTCAGATTTCTTCAGACCTCTGAATTTCTGTCGGTAAGCCTCTGGAACCAACTCATAAGCTCTCAAAATAACCTTTTTGACAACCTCATAATCAGAGGAATCATCTGCAGACAAAGCCGAATAGGCTTGTTGAGCTTTACCCTTGAGGACAGTTTGCAACATCAGAGGCCAGTGTTCCTTTGGCCACTGGCAACTCTTTGCTACCTTTTCAAAACACTGGAAATAGTTGTCAACATCCTTTTCCGAAAATGGAGGCACCAGTTTTACCTCCTGACTGGCACAAAATTTATTTTTAATTTCCATTTTAATTTTTAGTTGCTCCATTTGGAGTCTTTCTTCTCTATCGAATTTCTCTAATTCAAAATCTCTCTGTCTTGCAAATTTTTCAAACTCAAATTCTCTTTGTTTTTCTTTTTCCTCCCTTTCTATTTTCTCTTCTCTTGCTAATTTTTCTAACTCAAACTGGCTTTGTTTTTCTTTTTCATCCCTCTCAAATTCTCTTTGCTTTTCTTTTTCCTCCCTTTCTATTTCTCTTTCCTCCCTTTCTTTTTCTCTTTCCTCCCTTTCAATCTCTAGCATTTTAAATTTAAGTTCCATTTCTATATTTGGATTTTCCACTGGAAACTGTTCCAGATCTCCGGGTGCAAACACATGTTCATCAATGTAATATTCAACTATCTCTCGAGCCAGTCTTGCTTTTCGCATGGCTGGTTTCACCTCTGTCAGCTCTAAATGTCTGCAAATTTCTAGCAGTTCTGTCTTTTTAAAAGACTTCAAAACCCCTACGGTTGGTGATGCCAAGAAATCATCCATTGCTGTTGTCAATATATATGTATTCAATTAAAAAAAATCAATTTTACAATTTGAAATGTTAGATTTTCAATAAATTACTCACAAAATGGTCTATCCCGGACCTTGAGCCCCCAATTTGTTATGGCCCCAATTTGTTATTACATTTATAACACAACAGCAACAGCAAGGGATGACAGACACAGTTTTAAAAACCTCAACACATTTAATTAACAAACAAAGACTAAACTACTATTTTCAACTAAATGACCAAGATTGAATTATGTACAAAACATAAATATTTACAATCCCTTTTCGTGGGGGTGGCTTGGTGATGTCCTGGATGATGAAAATGCTCAAACATAGGCAAAGAAATCCACAAAAGAAACGTCACAGGTCTTGAACAGAATGGTAGGTCTGGTCATCTTCTTGCAATTTCTCCTACTACTTTACTGTCTCAATTCTTTGCCTTATATACTCTTTTGCAGACCCCACCCACATTTAGACCTCTTTTTTTTAATTTTCTGAGACCAGACCCCAGGACATGTCTAAACATGACTCCAGTCTGAGCTTAACAAAAAAAAAGGTAAATACTTCCATTTAGTGGCCTATATTCACATTACAGTTGTTATTGTCTTTGTTTAATTAAATGTGTTGAGGCTTTTAAAACTGTGTCTGTCATCCCTTGCTGTTGCTGTTGTGTTATAAATGTAATAACAAATTGGGGCCATAACAAATTGGGGGCTCAAGGTCCGGGATAGACCATTTTGTGAGTCATTTATTAAAAATCTAACATTTCAGATTGTGAAATTGTTTTTGTGAATTTTCCTATATAAATATATTGACAACAGCAATGGATGATTTCTTGGCATCACCAACCGTCGGGGTTTTGAAGTTTTTTAAAAAGACCGAACTGTTGGAAATTTGCAGACATTTGGAGCTGACAGAGGTAAAACCAGCCATGCGAAAAGCAAGACTGGCTAGAGAGATAGTTGAATATTACATTGATGAAAACGTGTTTGCACCAGGAGATCTGGAACAGTTTCCAGTGGAAAATCCAAATATAGAAATGGAACTTAAATTAAAAATGCTAGAGATTGAAAGGGAAGAAAAAGAAAAACAAAGGCAGTTTGAGTTGGAAAAATTAGCTAGAGAAGAGATGAAAGAAAGGGAAGAAAAAGAGAAAGAAAGAGAATTTGAGTTAGAAAAACTTGCAAGACAGAGAGATTTTGAATTAGAGAAATTTGATAGAGAAGAAAGACTCCAAATGGAGCAACTAAAAATTAAAATAGCAACTGAAAATAAATTTCGGGCTAGCCAGGAGGTAAAATTGGTGCCTCCATTTTCAGAAAAGGATGTTGACAACTATTTCCAGTGTTTTGAAAAGGTAGCAAAGAGTTGCCAGTGGCCAAAGGAACACTGGCCTCTGATGTTGCAAACTGTCCTCAAGAGTAAAGCTCAGCAAGCCTATTCCGCTTTGTCTGCAGATGATTCCTCTGATTATGAGGTTGTCAAAAAGGTTATTTTGAGAGCTTATGAGTTGGTCCCAGAGGCTTTCCGACAGAAATTCAGAGGTCTGAAGAAATCTGAAAATCAGACTTATGTGGAATTTGCAAATGAGAAGAAGGTTTGCTTTGAGCGCTGGTGTACTTCTATGGAGGTCAAGGATGATTTCAACTCACTAAAAGAGATGGTGTTAGTTGAAGAATTCAAAAACTGTGTTAAGGATGATCTTAAGACCTACCTTAATGAGAAGCAAGCACTGAATTTGCAATCAGCTGCCAAATTTGCAGATGAATATGTTCTCACGCATAAGTCCAAATTTCAGTCTAGCAGTAATAATAGATGGTCCCAATTTCAGAAAAAGGGTTATGGTGATACCCAAGATTCCTCACCCAAAGACAAAGACAAATCTGGGGATGGTGCTCAGAAATCCAGTAACAGGTCTGATCAAAGTGTGAAAGCTGACAGTGACAAAAGTGGTCTAGTTTGCAGTTATTGCCAGAAATCTGGTCATGTTACAACTTACTGTTGGTTCCTTAAAGCTAAGAAAGGAAAAGAAAAGGATACCAAACCAAATGCCTTTGTGAAAACAAGGTTAGAAACCCCTGTAGTAGATGACCGATCTGCTAAATTGCCTGCTTCTTGTGGGGCTAAAAAGCCTGATACAGCTGACTTTGTGAGGGAGGAATTTCTTCCATTTGTGTCAGAGGGATTTGTGGCTCTGAATGAGCATACTACTCCTGTCCCCATATATATCCTAAGGGATACCGGAGCTTCTCAGTCACTTTTGTTGATGGACTCTTTGGAGTTACGTGATGAGACCGCTTCAGGGGATTTCATACTTGTACAAGGTATTGAAGGGAGGACTGTATCTGTACCCCTGCGCTCCATATTCTTGAAGTCAGATTTAGTTACAGGACAGGTAAAGGTGGGACTTATGTCAAGTCTACCTATAAAGGGTGTTTCTCTGTTGCTAGGCAATGACCTGGCTGGGGGCAAAGTAGTTTCCCCTGTACATCTTACTTCACAGCCGAGCACTGAAGATGGGGATGAGGACCCATCTCTGTATCCTTCTTGCGCAGTGACTCGTGCTATGGCCAAGAAGGCTAAAGAAGAAGATGATGTGGTGCCGTCCAGTACATTGAATAGTCAGGACTCAGGTGGTTCGCCTCATGACTCTGATTGGCCTACTATGGTTTCTCCGTTTGAGGACTTATCAGATACTTTTATCAGTTCTCTATTCAGCCAGCCGGATGGGTCTGGTGATTCTGATGTGTCTGGAGACTTGTCTCTGTCCAGAAAGCGGTTGATTGAGGAGCAAACTAATGATCCTAAAATTTGTGTACTAAAGAGGAGAGCCCTTCCTGATAAAGAAATAGACGCAGTTCCAGTTGCGTATTATCTCAAGGATGGTGTGTTGATGCGGAAGTGGCGCCCTCCTGATATCCCTGCCAATGCAGATTGGGCAGTGGTCAGGCAAATTGTTGTTCCGAAGGTCTACAGGAATGAGATCTTAACAATGGCTCATAGTTTACCTTTAGGAGGTCATCTTAGTGTTAACAAGACTGTTGATAAGATCATGAAACACTTCTTTTGGCCTGGGCTTCGGAAAGAGGTTTCCAACTTTTGCAAAACCTGTCACACTTGTCAGGTAGTTGGAAAACACCAGTTAGACCCACCTGTAGCTCCATTGCAGCCTATCCCAGCATTTGGAGAGCCCTTCTCTAAGGTCATTGTTGATTGCGTTGGTCCATTACCCAAGACTAGATCTGGAAATCAGTACTTGTTGACAATCATGTGTGCATCTACCAGATTCCCCGAAGCCATACCTCTACGTAACATCAAGGCAACTGCAATCTTGAAGGCTTTGATAAAGTTCTTCACGTTGTTTGGCCTTCCCAGGGAAATTCAGTCAGACCAGGGTAGCAATTTCACTTCAGGATTGTTTCAGCAGGTTGTGTATGAACTAGGTGCAAAGCAGATTCTTTCTAGTGCCTATCATCCAGAAAGTCAGGGTGCCTTAGAGCGGTTTCATTCCACTCTCAAGACAATGATGAGGACTTATTGTTATGACCATGAGAAAGACTGGGATGAAGGGGTTCATTTGCTGTTGTTTGCAGCTAGAGAAGCAGTGCAGGAGTCTACTGGATTCAGTCCATTTGAGCTAGTGTTTGGTCATGAAGTGAGGGACCTTTGCTATTATTGAGTGAACAATGGCAAGAGGAAGAGCCGCACATTAGTCTGTTAGACTATGTTAGCAAGTTCAAGGACAGATTGCATGCAGCTTGTGACCTAGCCAAAGAGAACTTGAAATCAAGTCAGGGAAAAATGAAAACTTGGTATGATCATAAGGCTAGAAGCCGTGAGTTTAAACCAGGAGACAAGGTCCTTGTGTTGTTTCCCTTGCAGTCCAATCCATTGCAGGCTAGATTTCATGGTCCTTATGAAATTCTGACAAAACTCAATGATCTCAATTACATTGTGAAGACTCCAGATAGGAGAAAACCAAAACAATTGTGTCACATTCACATGCTGAAGCCTTATCATGACAGAAATGCTAGGGTTGCAGCTGTCACTTCAGATTCTCCTATGGCCGAGATTTGTGAAAATGAGGGGGAGTTTCAAGATGATGAGCCTAGAATTAAAGCTGAAGTTCTTTCATGTAAATTGTCAAATTCTGAAGTGTTGCAAAATCTTGATGTAAAACTCCAGCACTTAGAACCCTCACAGAGAGATCAGTTTGAGAGGTTGATCAAGAAATATGAGGATCTGTTTCCTAATGTTCCAAAAAGAGTTTCTATAGCCTCTCATGATGTAGATGTTGGTGATGCCAAACCAATAAAACAGCATCCGTACCGGATGAATCCTGAAAAGAGAAAGATTGCTGAGAAAGAGGTTGAGTACACGTTAAAACATGGTATTATCAGACCCTCCAACTCCGATTGGAGTTCACCCTGTGTGCTAGTTCCAAAACCTGATGGAAGTACTAGATTCTGTACAGATTATCGCAAAGTCAATGCTGTAACTAGAACTGATGTGTTTCCAATACCTAGGAGTGATGATTGTATTGATAGAGTAGGGCAAGCAAAGTTTCTGACCAAGATTGATTTATTGAAGGGTTATTGGTGTGTGCCTTTAACTGAGAGGGCCAAGAGCATCTCTGCTTTTGCCACACCATCTGGATTGTACCAGCATGAAGTCCTACCCTTTGGCATGAAAAATGCCCCAGCCACGTTCCAAAGGATGATACAGTCTACAATCGCCGGATTGCCCCACACGGGTGCGTACATCGATGACCTGATCACATGGAGTGACTCCTGGGAAGAACATCTAAAAGATGTAGAGACGTTGTTCCAGCGCCTGACCCAGGCTAACCTGACTGTTAACCTGAGCAAGAGTGACTTTGGTTGTGCTACTGTCACCTATCTTGGCTACGTCATAGGCCAGGGTAAGGTGGCACCCATAAATGCTAAAGTCCAAGCCATCATGGACTTTCCAGTTCCTGACAACAAAAAAGCTTTGAGCCGCTTCCTTGGAATGATCGGGTACTACCGCAAGTTCTGCAAGAACTTTGCTGAGATTGCTCTCAGTCTAACTAACCAACTGAAGAAAGGCGTAAAGTTCACCTGGGATGATGCATGCCAGAGAGCCTTCGATGGCCTGAAGTCTCTGCTGTGTCACTTCCCCGTGCTCAAATCTCCTGACTTCAACAAACCGTTCTCCATCGCGGTCGATGCTAGCGACCAAGCTTGTGGATCTGTGCTCCTACAGAGAAGTGACTCTGATGACATTGAGCATCCCGTGGCATACTTCTCCAGGAAGTTCAATCGCCACCAAAGGAACTATTCCACAATAGAGAAGGAACTGTTGGCTCTGGTACTTTCTTTACAACACTTTGAGGTTTATGCTTGTACAGGACAAAAGCCAATGATTGTGTACACTGACCACAATCCGTTAATGTTTTTGAGTAAGGTGAAAAACAAGAATCGGAGATTGTTGAATTGGAGTTTGATTTTACAGGAGTTTGACTTGGAAATTAAGCATGTGAAGGGTACAGACAATGTAATTGCTGATTGCTTATCCCGTGTTTGAATATGTATATATATATATCATGTGTTTGAATATTGTATGATATGTATATATAGACAAGTGTTCACTTAACCATTTTGTATTGAAAAGGAAAATTTTGCCTTTATGAGTCAAAATTTTTCCCTTTTGGAATGGAGGTGTAATGTGAATATAGGCCACTAGATGGCAGTATTTACCTTTTTTTGTTAAGCTCAGACTGGAGTCATGTTTAGACATGTCCTGGACATGTCTGGGGCAAGTCCCCGAAAAGTAAAAATAAGAGGTCTAAATGTGGCTGGGGTCTGCAAAAGAGTATATAAGGAAAAGAATTGAGACAGTAAAGTAGTAGGAGAAATAGCAAGAAGATGACCAGACCTGCCATTCTGTTCAAGACCTGTGACGTTTCTTTTGTGGATTTCTTTGCCTGTGTTTGAGCATTTTCATCATCCAGGACATCACCAAGCCACCCCCATGAAAAGGGATTGTAAATATTTATGTTTTGTACATAATTCAATCTTGGTCTTTAGGTTAGTTAGTTGTTATTGTCTTTGTTTAATTTAATGTGTTGAGGTTTTTAAAACTGTGTCTGTCATCCCTTGCTGTTGCTGTTGTGTTATAAATGTGATAACAAATTGGGGCCATAACACCGTAAGCTGAAGATGGGTTGTCACTGGGTCTTTCAGCAAGATAATGACCCTAAGCATGTGGCCAAATCTACACAGAAATGGTTCACCAGACACAGAGTCAAACTCCTCCCATGGCCATCTCAGTCCCCAGACCTCAACCCCATTGAAAACCTGTGGAGTGAGCTGAAGAGGAGAGTGCAGAGGAGAGGACAAAGGTCGCTGGATGATTTAGAGAGATTGTGCAAAGAGGAATGGTCGAAGATCCCCCTTTCTGTATTCTCCCATCTTGTGAAACATTATAGGAGAAGATTAGGTGGTGTTTTGTTGGCAAAAGGGGGTTGTACAAAGTATTAACATCAGGGGTGCTAATAATGATTTATAAATGTGGGATTTTTTTCCCACTGAATAAATGCACTTGAATTAAAGGTTGGATTTTCCTCTTTTTTTCATTGTGGTCCTACAAAAAAACCCAAAACTAGTGAAGTTGGCACGTTATGTAAATCGTAGATAAGAACAGAATACAATGATTTGCAAATCCTTTTCAACTTAAAAAGTTTCTTCACTTAATTGAATTTTTTTTTTTTTTGCAAATAATTGTAAGCGGAAAAGACAGAGAGGATTATCTGGCTGGATTATCTAGCGCCATAATCATTACTCTAACAGTTTGACCCTTGTTGGGATACGCGCTCCAACATTTAGCAGATGACCCCAGGGTCATGGGAATGGACTCAACCAGACTCTCGGGCGCCAATCTCATCTTGCCACAGGGGTAATGGTTAATGCAGATGCCTGGGAATCTACCAAACAACTGCTGTCCACAAACCTTTGGCCAGCGAGACTCATGCCGGACAACTCCACAGTGTCATCCAATGGACTCTGACATAACTGCACCCATACAATTTCAACACATTACAGTTTAGGTAAATATTTCTAAAGACTTTTAGTTTCCTGAGTAAAACACTAATCTCACTCACAATGTCACAGAATAATGTGTATTTTGCTATACTGAAGGTTAAGAGTGGAATAATAGCCTTAATGCAGATTATTCTTGTAATTCGGTATTGTGTCGGACGTTTCATGACCAACTCATGACTCTCAAGGTTGTGTTTGGTATGATTTTAATCCTCGTAATTTCTGAAATCTCATAGGGAATATTTCGAAGGAATTGGACTTGTGCCATACCCTCCTTCAATAACTTTAAGGGAAGAATATGCTTCAGTTTTCCTTGTGGTCATGTCTCCTCCCACAGCCCCTCCGGAATGGGGGAGCCTTCTTGGCTCAAATTACCCAAAACGACCTATGACCCCGCCATAGGACGCAGTCTAGAGATTGGGCATAAAAGAGGGGGAAACAGAGAAGTCGGGGAAGCTGTATTCATCCTTCCCATATACGTTGTGTATATGTGTAGTTTTGGGCTGCGCCAGGTATGAATTGACTTCTTTTCTCTTTTCTGTAACGATGTAATTAGGTCTTGTGATTTAAGCTTGTGCCTGCCTGGCGAAATAAATTGATATTTGCATCTGTTGTGTGTTTCTGACTTTAAACAAACATATACTTTCCGGTTTTCGGACTCCTGGCTCTCAATCGAGTAACGTAGTCCGTAATTGCGTGCCTGATCAATGCGCTTGGCATCTGCGTTATAAGGTGGATTTTCCATTCTGTGTATGGTGCTATTAATATTGGCCTCGAGCAAGATTCCGTTTATATTTTTAGGCGGAAATCTTAAAAGACGCAAGGCCTCTGAACGATGTATTTCCGTTATGCCTTTGTAGTTGCTCGCTGTGGGCCCCGGTAATCCCTAGTCATAATGTATTCCTGTGTCAAATTCCTGCGCTTAATAGGCCGCCAGCCTCTGAGTTCTTTCGCCGGATTGGGTTGTTCAGATGGTTTTGGTCCGGCGGAGTAAGGTATAGACCTGTTATGAGTCCGATGCACAACGGAGCTCCAAATTGGGTAATAAATTGACGAATTAAAATCCGAACATATTCATGCAAACGCATGATAACCGCAAAAGATTGCAACTACAATTTTGTATCCTAAATTTGATATGGAGTCAGATATATTGTAACCACTAAGATATTAGGGCTGCAGCATTCGCTCGGCTCGTCTCAGGCCACTTAAAAGCGGAACGTGAAAGACGTCATCACGTGAGGCCTGGGGCAGAGGTCCAGTGCTGACGCTGTAGCCAGACCCCATTATTATAATGGAGACTGCGAGGACCATCTTTTAGCTGGCTGTTAAGGCAAACACGCTGAGACCATCCGCCTCAACTAGGACCCTCCTTGGCCTAGTTGCAAAGTGTTTACATAATCATTAACTTAGAATTTAAAGGCAGCAACACATTGCAAAAAAGTTGGCACAGGGGCCTTTTTTTCCACTGTGTTACATCGCCTTTCCTATTAAAGACACTCAGTAAATGTTAGGGAACTGAGGAGACCAATTTTTGAAGCTTTTCAGGTGGAACTTGTCTTGCTGAAATAAGCAGGGGCGTCCATGAAAAAGACGTTGCTTGGATGGCAACATATGTTGCTCCAAAACCTGTATGTACCTTTCAGCATTAATGGTGCCTTCACATATGTGTAAGTTGCCCATGCCTTGGGCGCTAATACACCCCCATACCATCACAGATGCTGGCTTTTGAACTTTGCGCCACAGTCCAGATGGTTCTTTTCCTCTTTGGTCCGGAGGACACGACGTCCACAGTTTCCAAAAACAATTTGAAATGTGGACTCGTCAGACCACAGAACACTTTTCCACTTTGCATCAGTCCATCTTAGATGAGCTTGGGCCCAGCGAAGCCGGCGGGATTTCTGGGTGCTGTTGATAAATGGCTTTCACTTTGCATTGTAGAGTTTTAACTTGCACTTGCAGATGTAGCGACGAACTGTAGTTACTGACAGTGGTTTTCTGAAGTGTTCCTGAGCCCATGTGGTGATGTCCTTTACACACTGATGTCGGTTTTTGATGCAGTACCTCCTGAGGGGTCGAAGGTCACGGGCATTCAATGTTGGTTTTCGGCGTTGTCGCTTACGTGCAGTGATTTCTCCAGATTCTCTGAACCTCTTGACGACATTACGGACCGTAGATGATGAAATCCCTAAATTTCTTGCAATAGCTCGTTGAGGAATGTTATTTTTTAACTGTTCGACAATCAGCTCACACATTTGTTCACTAAGTGGTGACCCTCGCCCCATCCTTGTTTGTGAATGACTGAGCATTTCAGGGAAGCTGCTTTTATACCCGATCATGGCAACCACCTGTTCCCAATTAGCCCGTTCACCTGTGGGATGTTCCAAACAAGTGTTTGATGAGCATTCCTCAACTCTCTCAGTCTTTTTTGCCACTTGTGCCAGCTTTTTTGAAACATGTTGCAGGCATCAAATTCCAAATGAGCTAGTATTTGCAAAAAATTACAAAGTTTACCTGTTCGAACATTAAGTAACTTGTCTTTGCAGTGTATTCAATTGAATATAGGTTGAAAAGGATTTGCAAATCATTGTATTCTGTTTTTATTTACGATTTACACAACGTGCCAACTTCACTGGTTTTGGGTTTTGTATATTATTTAGAAAAAAACTGAATTTATTAGAAGCTATAGAACACATCTTAACCAGGGGCGCCAGTAATTATGGAGGGCGCTGTATACACAGATCTGTCCTGTGTTTACTTTTAAATCCAAATTGGTTGTCAGAAGTTATTATGAATTCTTTAAGCTGATCTCAAAGAATCTTCTCTAATACTTTGGACAGTATGCTAGTCAACGCTATTAGTCTCTAATTTTCAATGCTAGATAACTTACTGGTTTTGTCTTTAACTACTGACACAGACAAGACAGACAGCAGAGAGTCAGCTAATACACCATGCATTAAAAACCCAGAAAAACAGAGAGCAAGTAACACTGATTCTCTATGGCTGGCATACTTCAGATGTTCTGCTGTTATTCAGTCAAGACCACAGGCTTTGTTCACCAACAATTTCTCAATAGCAAAACACACTTCATCAAGTCTAATAACCACAACTTCATTGTTTAAAACATCATCAACATTAAATTTGTCACTGTTAACATGCTTAAAAATATCCCTATAATATTTTCTCCATTGGTCATTTTTTGATGTTGCCAGCTCTAATGCCCGGTATGCACTGTGTGATTTTGGGCTGTACCAGACCAAAGACGACCGTAGTGAAAGAAACATGGCAATGTCTTTGGTGTTGGGTCTTAAACGGTGGCCCACTTCGCACTGTGAGAGAGGTTCAGAGACGGTCGTTGTCACGGTCTTGCGACCAAAGATAACCTGGGATGAAAAATTAACTGTGTCAGAAATTTGGGATAACTATCTCACAGTGTGACAGCGCCTTCGACCTACGTTCACTAGCCAACCAATGGGAATGCAGCATGAAATGATGTACTGATCAACGCGACATTAGCGTTAAATCTAAACACAGGGTGCGCTCCCACCACGAGAGTGAGATGAGCAAGAAGTGGTGTTTGGGACTCGAATAAAGAAGAAACTTTGTCAGCACACAATACTTTGTTAAACTTTATGTTTAATCATGTGACACTCTATGTTGTGTTTCACAGTTGGGGAAGTAATAACCCACAGCTATTGAAGTAGAGTGGATGATGCAAGATGTTGACGTTTTCCTGGTATATTGACATGCGCCTTTGCATGTGATCATTGTTCATCAAACTTGGATGTTGTATCGAAGTTTACTAGGTCCATATTGCACTGTGTGGTTTGCATTAAACCTAGAATATTGTTGAAATTTCACAGTTTGTAGCCAGCATTAGAAGTGGTTTTTTGGCAGCAGACCTTCTTCACACAGGTGTCTGGAGATCTTGAGTAAATCTTTATACTTTCTTCTCTTCACTTCTGGAGCTATTAGTATCATCATGGAGTTGTTGGGCTGGCAACCACCAATTTTTTACATTCGTCACACACAAATAACAAACATCTGAGGCACTTAACTTCTTTTGCCCCTAGTTTTTAGCGAACTAGTCTCTTTGAAACATTTGATGGTGTTTCTTACAGTGCCATAGCAGCATTTAACGTCCTAAGAAATTTTTCTAAGTGACCAACCAGCATCACGTAAGGCCACAATGCCACTGCGAACAATAGCAGGGAACTCCTTCTGTCATGCTATTGTGCTTAACACTGTGACTGCACAAAGTTCATGTCACTTTATACACTGAAGCAGCTGACCATCAGAAGTACTTTTGCAGAATAATGTTGCCTGAAACCAGTTTAACCCTCTATAAATCAAGTACCTTTCCAACTGTGTAAAAATCATTTCCCTAGGCAAAAATGTTGATTATGGGCCAATATTTGGAAAAATTGTTTATAAATAAATAAATAAATATATACATAAAAAATCGTCCCTTTGGCCCACCTTTCCAAAATGTAGCAGATCTGCTACATTGGGTAATAACGTGAATGGAAAAATTTAAGTGACGGACCATTCAAGTTATTCGCAAATGTTTACTTGGCGATAAGAAACAAAACCAGCAGGGTGTCCAGGCTGTTAACCCTTTCACTTTATGTTGCAGATATGCTACGGTGGTTAATAAGGTTTAAACTTTTTTTTTAGCATCAATAATTATGGAATGAACCTTCAAACATGTATTCACGCTATACAAGAGTTAAAAAATGTATATATTTATTTATTTTATTTTATTTTTTGACACCTCTCATTTGTTATAAAAAATTGATGTTTTCAGCCTCTTTGTTTGTTAGACATAATTTTACCTCAGTATACTTTTGGGAATGATTTTTTGTTGTTGTTGTTGCTCTCATTGCCTACAATAGTGTTTTTCAATATATTTTCTCCTAAAAAGTTTTGAGAAGTAATATTTTCGGACCCCTTTTTGAAAAAGTGTTGGTGTATAGTTATCACTGCTCACTATTTTACATTGTTTTATATTTAAATAAGTTCGATGATCTGAAACTTTGAAAAATGACCTTCAAGCAAAAATACAGTATAAGAAATATTGAGTGGACAAATACTTTTTCACAACACTCTAAAACCTAGCTAACTTTAACACTAGGGGATCAAGTGCTGGTTAAGGTGGTAAAAGAGAGAGGTTTAAAGGAAGTACAATGTTGGTGTTGGGATGGGCGAAAATGTCAAAGGAAAAAAGCACAATAATTGCCTGGATAACGCTGAATGAATTTCTTATTTAGTTTTGCAAAATTGTATCACTTTTTTTTTAAATTAACTTCAGTGCCTCAATCTGCCTAAATTTGTGTGCTGGAAGATACAATTGTAGTTTTAATCATATGACAACAATCGCACACAACTTGTAGCGAAACAGTAGGAGTAACATCACTGTCAGGTCAGCAGTGTGAATGTGGTGTCTGTAAGCCCATAAATAATTGTCAGCTAATTTGCATGCAAGTACATGGTCTGAGGTATACCACTGCAATCACGAGGCACAGACACCGTCTCTAATAAGACACCAGCCGGTAGTGTGGAGAATGTCTTGCTGGTTGTGTGCAGAGAATCTCTTAATTGTTTACCAGATATTGTGCTTGTAGGTGTTCATTGAAGACCTGCGGGCAGAGTTTGTGGAAAAGTTTATCTGGCCCTCAGTCCAGGCCAATGCCATATATGAGGATCGCTACATGATGGGGAGCTCCATTGCCCGCCCATGCATTTCTTGGCGGCAAGTCCAGATCGCACGGCAGGAGGGGGCAGAGTTTGTCTCCCATGGAGCCACAGGGAAGGTGAGGTTTCAGGGGAGGCCTGGGGGGCGGGGGACACGGAGACGCCAAAAGCAACCTAAAATTCTGAAGTAAATATTCTAGGCCTGTGGGTGGTGCTGTATGGTGCTGCAGCATTTCTACAGAAAAATAGCAGAAATGGAGTGGAAAGCACATGCTCGTTGCCCTCTTCTACGTTTTTGGTCTGTTTTCATAGAAACGCTGCAGCGCCATTCAGTGCCACGCACAGGTCTGAGGGCTGTGATGGGGGCTATCATGTGATCATTTTCAAAAAACTGTTTTTGTTATCCACGCGAAAACTCGGGGATGGCGTTTTCAGATTTTCTCACTCTGGAACCCGATTTCAAAAAATATTGTTTTCTGGCTGCGTTTTCACCATCTCTGTGTGGACGCAAGGCTGAATCGATAAAATATTTGTGCGTTTTCAAAGGAATCGTTCTTGTGTGGACGGGCCCATAGTGTGCTGGATAACTGCACTGAATGAAACCCTAGACAGCTCTTTTTATTTTATGTTCCAGATTTGGGAGCTTGTTGGCTAAATATTATTGGTCACCTGCCACCCGAATGGCAAGTTTGGGGACTTTTAATTAACGCTTGTATTTAGGCTGGGCTCGTCCGTCTTTGGATGCATACATCCGTCCAGGTCAATTACTCTGAAACATTATGCAGCAGCCTTACCATTTCACACTGACTTTATGATCTTTAACAAAGCTCCATATCTGTTACTTTTTTTATGACCTTATAAATTTTGATCTTTTAGCAATGACCCGTATCCTCATTTCTTTTTGTTTCCAGAGCAGACCTCTGACACAGTTGACAGTGGCCCTTTGAAATTGCTAGTGTAGTTTGGCCTTATCCTCTAGTTGTGTCCTCTAATGTTTTGTTGACTCATAACTTTTGACCTTTTCCCTATGACCTTGACTGTTTTGTGCAATTTTTACCTTTATTGAACATCATCCAATCTTTGAATGTAGCACATCAAAAACTGCCAGGTTTAGGTAATGAAAACCAAAGTGCTTGAAGTGGCTTTTCAAAATGACTTTGTTGTCCCCTGCCACCCGATGATTAGGTTGAGAGACTCTTGATTTAGGCCGTTTTCCTCCATTGACTCCTGTGTGCGAGTGTCCATCCATGTGTGTGGGCATCTGATCTTAGGCACGGGACTCCAAGGTCTCTGACTGCCTTACTGGCTTGTCCTCAATGTAGGTAACCCCGCTAAACAGCTTCATGGAACAGAGCTCAGGTTATCTGTTCCAGCTTTGCACACTTTGTGAAAATAACCACTCTTTATATCTTAGGGTTCATAACAAAGAAACAAGAGGACAAAGTCATCTATATCCCCTGTCACTTAATAGCTCATTTGTTTCATGGTAATCAAAGCAAATGGTCAAATACCCTTGCATCACAAGGCACAACTACAAACTACATCCCTTAGAGAACATGGATATATATCTTGGATACTTTCCATGTTCTGCTCCGGAAACAAAGCTCACCTGTTATTAGTTACGTGAGAGACTATGTCCCCTTTCGTTTCCATGAAAATTGGAAAAAATACAATTTGTCAAATTTCCTGGTATCAAAAGTCACAATTACATCCCCTGGAGAACATGCATGCCAGTGGCGGCTGGTGAACTGGTGATGGGGGAGGCTCAAACCATCCCTTAAAAATAATGATTGTTTAGGGTTGGAAGCAGTGGAATTGTAAAAAGACATTTCAAATAATCTTATGTCATTTAAAGAATTTAAACGATAATGAAACACATGCATTGCTTCCAACCTCTGAGTAAAGAAAAGTATGAGAAGTCTGGAGTCATAATCACAGTAACGCATCTAAAACAGATAAATCTCCAGAGCACAAGGACTTCAATTCCGCACCAGAGGCTCTTACATAAGCATTGATTGAATAATTGCTGACTACAGCAGGGGAACGTAAATGCCTCTAAAACTCATGCCTAATTTCTTGGCGCAGCGCAGGGTGGCGCAGCGTGGCATAGTGTGGCACAGCCCACGCCGTGGTAATTTCGTCCGGCACAGCCCACGCAGTGGTAATTTCTTGCGGTGCAACACCGTGCGCAGCCACTTTGGCAATTTGATAGATGGACATGCGCCGAGATGGGTGTGGCAGCGTTGTAGGGGGAGGTGTCACATATTCATCAAGACGCAGTGACAATTTTGTAGAAAAAGTCTCCGCTGGAGTTGCGCAGAAAGCTCGCCAGCTCCAACCTGGTTTACTTTCTGTGCAGTGGTAATTTGGCTGACCGGCACACAGTGCGCACACGTCACCGAAACCTCACAGGCAGGTTTCCAGAATGTCAAGCACATTTCAATGCAATAAATAATTACAGGAAGCACAATTTAATGTAATTATCTGAATAAGGACATAAATTATAGTATCTATAGATAATCCTGATGTCAGATTAAAGGCGGTTGGCACGTGTAATGGAAACTTGACCTGGCTTAATCAATGCAGCTCTGTGCCGCGCCTACGCCTGGTCGACGAATTTAGAGCCCCAAGTCTTCAAATTCATTAACCATAGTGAAATGCTCAAATAGAGGTGGGGATGAAAATGACTTTTGAAAGGCATGTTTACAGGAATGTTTGTTCTTCTGTGGACTTTTATTTTATTATTTTTGTTTTATTTTGCTACATTTAGACTAAGGACCTCTAAGCCATAGTCAACTAGAAACTGCTTTACAGACAAGATAGAAAGCATTGCATTTGGTGGATGTAACAGTGTAGTGTATAACCTTTCAGTGGGTGTGTATGAGCTGTAATTATGTGAATCCAATTTTATCTGTGGTGAATCTGTCTGTGACTTAAACTTGAAAAAATGCTTAATTGATGAAATAAACATAATCAATCAAACCATTTTGTTTTTATAGCCTACATTTCCTTCTCTTCCACAATACACATCTCAATCTTCAGAGCATGGAAATAAGTAAGGTCAAGAAAGAATTGATGACCTTGTTATTGTTAATGTTTCAGGAAAAAAATTTAACAAATAGTATTAGATATTTGTGTTGATATCATAGCTTTTTGTCTCCTCTCACTTGCCATAGTTAAGGGGAAATTCTTGTCATCATGCTAAAAAATGAAATAATGTCAGTCGATAGTTTATAATGTATAGAAGGTACATAAAAAATTTCAGTGCTATCCGATCGCGTTTTTTATGGTTTTAAGCCAATTACTTAGTGATGGAAGTGACGTCAGCTGTGCGTATTGACAGTAGTAATCTCCACTTTGTACCCGGGGGTTGGTCCAACATGTGACCTGTGTTTATGCTTTTCTGTGAGCTGGTGGATTTCTGAGGAGTACCAAACGTTTTAAATGACTTACATGGACTCAGACAAAGTTTTTTTTTTTGAGGAGTAACCCATTGCACTTGCATTTTATGCGCGGATAGTAGGTCTACTTTATTTTAAAAAAGACTGAAAGGGGTTCTTTCGACGTCGCGTTTCTGAGACAGTGAACTGTTGGCTTGTAAAGTTTAGCTAGCGGCAACGGGATAAGTACAAGAACATGGCCAAAAAAGAGGCAAGAGAAAAGGGAGCTCTGATAATGGACTTGGAGCCCGATAAAAACCTTCCCAGGCTGAGATGAATCTCTTCCCCAGACCCCTCTCAACAGCCCTGACCCAAAGAAGATCCGTTCTGAAGCTTACAAGGTGAGAGAGGAAGCTGTATCTAATGCCGACATCGTTAAAGCTATTAATGGGCTGAATGACAAATCCTCCAAGTTTGAACAAATGGTGAATAAAAACACGGCGGAGATTATTGCAGTGTAGGAACATGTGAAAGGCCTGGAGTTACGGAGTAAAGCTACAGATGTCACCTTGAAGAAGCTGAATGACCGGATTGCTACACTTCAGGAGAAACAAGAAGAGACTGAGAGGTACAGTCGGCGGTGGAACCTCCGTCTGCTGAATCTCCCAGAGCATAGCAACGAAGAGGTGAGAAAGGAGGTGATGGATATAATCGCCCTGATCATCCCAGAGGAAATAAACAAACTCAGGTTCATGATACAAAACCCAAAACCAGTGAAGTTGGCACATTATGTAAATCTTAGATAAAAACAGAATACAATGATTTGCAAATCCTTTTCAACTTATATTCAATTGAATACACTGCAAAGACAAGATGTTTAATGTTCAAACTGAGAAACTTTATTCTTTTTTGCAAATAATCATTAACTTAGAATTTAAAGGCAGCAACACATTGCAAAAAAGTTGGCACAGGGGCCTTTTTACCACTGTGTTACATCGCCTTTCCTTTTAAAGACACTCAGTAAACATTTGGGAACTGAGGAGACCAATTTTCGAAGCTTTTCAGGTGGAACTCTTTCCCATTCTTGCTTGATGGACAGCTTAAGTTGTTCAACAGTCCGGGGCCTCCATTGTCGTATTTTACGCTTCATAATGCGCCACACATTTTCAATGGGAGACAGGTCTGGACTACAGGCAGGCCAGTCTAGTACCCGCACTCTTTTACTACGGAGCCATGCTGTTGTAACACGTGCAGAATGTGGCTTGGCATTGTCTTGCTGAAATAAGCAGGGGCGTCCATGAAAAAGACGTTGCTTGGATGGCAACATATGTTGCTCCAAAACCTGTATGTACCTTTCAGCATTAATGGTGCCTTCACATATGTGTAAGTTGCCCATGCCTTGGGCACTAATACACCCCCATACCATCACAGATGCTGGCATTTGAACTTTGCGCCTTTAAGAGTCCGGATGGTTCTTTTCCTCTTTGGTCCGGAGGACACAACGTCCACAGTTTCCAAAAACAACTTGAAATGTGGACTCGTCAGACCACAGAACATTTTTCCACTTTGCATCAGTCCATCTTAGATGAGCTTGGGCCCAGCGAAGCCGGCGGCGTTTCTGGGTGCTGTTGATAAATGGCTTTCGCTTTGCATTGTAGAGTTTTAACTTGCGCTTGCAGATGTAGCGACGAACTGTAGGTACTGACAGTGGTTTTCTGAAGTGTTCCTGTGCCCATGTGGTGATGTCCTTTACACACTGATGTCGGTTTTTGATGCAGTACCGCCTGAGGGATCGAAGGTCACGGGCATTCAATGTTGGTTTTCGGCTTTGTCGCTTACGTGCAGTGATTTCTCCTGATTTTCTGAACCTTTTGACGATATTACGGACCATAGATGATGAAATCCCTAAATTTCTTGCATAGCTCGTTGAGGAATGTTGTTTTTAAACTGTTCGACAATCAGCTCACGCATTTGTTCACTAAGTGGTGACCATTGCCCCATCCTTGTTTGTGAATGACTGAGCATTTCAGAGAAGCTGCTTTTATACCCAATCATGGCACCCACCTGTTCCCAATTAGCCTGTTCACCTGTGGGATGTCCCAAATAAGTGTTTGATGAGCATTCCTCATCTCTCTCAGTCTTTTTTGCCACTTGTGCCAGCTCTTTTGAAACATGTTGCAGGCATCAAATTCCAAATGAGCTAATATTTGCAAAAAATTACAAAGTTTACCTGTTCGAACATTAAGTAACTTGTCCTTGCCGAGTATTCAATTGAATATAGGTTGAAAAGAATTTGCAAATTATTGTATTCTGTTTTTATTTACGATTTACACAACGTGCCAGCTTCACTGGTTTTGGGTTTTGTAGATACTGTGCACAGAGTTGGACGAACGAGAGATGAACAGCTCACGCCCCATCATCGTGCAATTCACCATGCGCACCTTCCAACACAAAGTATGGAGGGCTTCCCTCAATTCTGATGCGATGAAGAAAAAGAATCTCAGGTTTGCAGAGGATCTCACTTACACGGAGAGACAGTGCAGAAACAAACTCTGGCCAATTGTCAAACAAGCGCGCGACGAAGGGAAAAAGACCAAATGTATCGGTCCAGTGGCTATCATCGACGGTGTGAGACGCACTGCATAAAAGGACTCTAGTGGATCAATGAGGTGATCTAAATACCCTAAGTTCACTATGAAAGCTACCTAATATTGAAAAGATCTTTCAACTACCTCAGGCTTACAGTGTAACTGTTCACAATCAGTAATAACTAATTTAAGCACACTGTGACTCTGTGTTTAAATTGAATATATTTTTGAAATACCTTAGGTTCATTGGGCAATGTGTTTATAATCAATAATTGCTTTAAATTCTCTATGAAACTTATCTCACTTTAAAAAGGTATTCCTACTAAGTCACCTATTGTCCACTGGATACCATGATTGCAATAATGTAATGATTCATTTATATTAAATTTAATGCAATTTACGTTATGAGTAGTTAAACAACCTACTTTCTACAGTGGTACAACTACAGGTACTTACATGCTTGAGCAATTGGCTGACTTCACTTAAAAAAAAGAAAAAAGAGTCTGAAGAATTTTAATTAAGGTACTCAATACTTAGTTTTCCTTTTTGAGAGTATCTTCCCTAAATGTTTATATTTTAGCACTTTACAAGTTCCTAGTCATATTAACAGACATCCAGTTCACTTTATTCTTTTTATTCCAGAATTACATTTCCGTTCCTTAAAAATAATATCCCTTAATGTCAGAGGTATCCGTGACAACACCAAAAGAAAATCTATTTTTATTTTCTGTTGACGGAAAAATGCTGACTTGATTCTTTTACAAGAGATGATGTGAAATTTTGGAAAGTACAGTGGGGTGATCAATGTTATTTTTGTCATGCCTCTCAACAGTCAGCAGGTGAGGCCATTCTCCTTACCAAATTTAAAGGTTACATTATTGAGTCATTATCTTTGGATGAGGGTAGATGGATTATTTTGGTTTTCATATTGGATAACACCTTCTTTATAATCTGTAATCTGTATAATCATAACAACACAACTCAGGCAAAAACTATGTGTACGCAAGTATGTAAGAAATTTGAAGTTCTTAAATTGAAATACAAGGGAGCGCACATGTTTTTTGGAGGTGATTATAATGATGCTCCAGATGATCTTTTAGATAGAGTACCGATGAGAACAATCCAACATTCAAGATTTAAAAGCACTGAAATTTTCTGTCAACAACTATCAGTTATAGATGTGTGGCAATACTTAAACTCTGATATAAAAGAGTTTACCTGTAGTAATGCAAATAGATCTTTGTAATGTAGAATTGACTTGTGGTTGATATCATCTTCATGTCTACAATTTGCTTCAGAATCCTCTGTTGTGATGCGATCAGGAACCAGATGCGAGAACCAGGAAATTCAGTAGAGCTTGTTTTATTGGTAAAGGGGGGTGACCCCCGCAGGGCGAAAAACAGTACAAAGTCCACAATCCAAAAGTCGAAATCCAGTTGGGCAAAAATAGTATCAAAAACCAGGGCAGCAATCACAGTAATCGTAGTCGGACAGAAATGGGTCTGGTACACAGGAATAGTACTATCAGAGAGACAAGCCAGAATCCACAGGACGTAATCCGAATCGTTACCAGGGCAGCAAACAGAGATCTCGTAGTCGGGCAGAAAAATGGTCAAAACACACAGATATAACAGTAATCCAAAAACACAGAGGCAAAAATCAAAAGTCAGGCAATCCAGTCAGAAAGATAAACACTGAGAAATCGAGGCGAGAAACGTAGCACAAGAAAACTAGGGAGAGACACATGAGGAATAAACTAATTACATGAATTTAGCTGTAGCCAAAACACAGACAGGGATCACAAGACAAACCTAAGTACAAAACAGCTCCGGTTAAGGAGTACTAAAAATTGCCAAGATAAAAGAAAAGGAAAGCACAAAGTATAAGTGGAAATCCACAGAAACTTGCAGCAGAGATAATTAGGGATAGGCAAGGAGGCGGAGATTAGAATTGAGCGACTGCTGAGAGATTGTTAGTCAATTAGTATGTGCAGCTATACAATCCCAAGTGCATGTTAGAAAGTTAGTAAAAATATACAAGATTAGTGTGGTTAGTAATTAGCAAAAAACAATAAACTGTTAGTATGTGTTAGTAAGACAGTTAAAGAGAGAGGAAGGAAGAACACGAGATAATGAAAGAAGATTGAAACCCAGAAACCAGTAAATCACCCGAATGAGTGGCACACAAGACAAGGGACCGTGAGCAAAGATACACACATGACAAGACAGGGGAGACAAAGTGCTAAGCATGGAAATGAGAACATGGCATGGAAACCAAATGATCTAAACATGGAAACAAACAAGAAATCTAAATTACCAAAACACAAAACACAATCCTAAGAATAGTCATAAGGCAGGCAGTGGTCACTATGCTCAAAAAGCATACATGGCTAAGCCAGGCACAGAACTTAAACATGACAACAGAATCACAGATCACAACGTCCTCGCATAATTTTGCTCCATTATCTGATCACAAGTTGATTACAATTCATTTAATCGGGAATAAAAAAAAGAAATTTACGTGGTTTCTGGAGGCTAAATATAGATTTATTGAATGATGATACGTTCTGCAATATAGTGAAAAAAAACAGTGGAACAGATATTTGGGGATACCAAAATGAATCACACACAGACATGGGAATTTTTTTAATTCAAGGTAAGAGAAGTAGCAATAAGACAGAGTAAAGAAATAAAAAAATAATACGAAAGAAATGAGTATCATAAATGAATTAAACACATTAATGAAGAAAGATGATCTATCAGAGGATGAAGAAATTAAATGGAAAAGACTAAAGGAGGAAATGGACAATGCATATATTAACATGGCTCATGGGGCCTTTATAAGGTCTAGAGCAAAATGGCTGGAATTCAGTGAAAGGAATTCTAGCTACTTTTTTGCTCTTGAGAAACGAAACCATAAGAGAAACAATATCTCTGCACTTAAGATTGATGATAACATAATCACTAATCATTTGGACATCTCAAAATATGTTGGTTCATTTTATATTAATATATACAAGTCAAATTCTGATATGAATGATTGTGATAGATTTATTGAGTCAGTAAATAATTTTACACCCACTATCTCAGAACACTTTAAAACTAATGGTGAATGACCCATTACAAAATCAATCCAATCCAATCAATGAAAAAAGGCAAATCCCCAGGCAATGATGGACTCTCAGTAGAATTTTATTAACATTTTTGGGATGTCATTGTCAATCCTTTATCGGAATTATTTAAGGAATGCCTTGATAGAAAAGAAATGTCCACAAGCATGAAACAGGGTGTCCCTAATCCCTAAACCTGACAAAGATCACCTACGAATAGAAAATTTGAGACCTATTACACTCCTAAATATAGATAAGATTCTCGTTGGTCTACGCTAAAAGGCAAAAAAAAAAATCTTGAAGAGATCATAGGTGAAACACAAACTGGATTTATGGCCAACCGTCACATCAGTGCAAACATAGGACTTGTTCTTGATCTATTAGACTATTCTGACAATATTCAAAATGACTCCCTCATTGTTTTTCTTGATTTTTATTAAGTTTTTGATGTGGTAGAACATTATTATTTATTTAAAGCTCTCCAAACTTTTGGTTTTGGTCCAAACTTTGCGTCAACAATCGAAATGTTTTATAAAGATATTGCCAGTTTTGTCACAGTATATCCAAACACTACCAAAAGATTTACAGTTATGAGATCCGTCCATCAGGGTTGTCCAATTTTGCCTTTTAGATTTTTGATTGTGGTTGAACTACTTTCATTACATTTCTTAAATAACGCGGTAATTAAAGGTTTATCTATTTTTGGCAAGGACATCAGACTGACTCAACTAGCTGATGATACAGCATTATTCTTAAAAGAAAAAAATCAGATTGAAAATGCTATTTCATTAATAGATGAATTCTCAGCTGCCTCTGGGTTAAAACTAAATAAATCTAAATGTGAAATTTTATGTTTGTACCAAATGAATGTTAAAACTTTATATGATATTCCTGCCAAAAGGTGTGTTAGATATCTTGGCATTCATGTCTGTAGGAATGTAATGGAACGCCAACAACTTAACTTCTCCCCCAAAATGAAAAAAAACTAAAACTATATTGATGTAAAGAGAGGTCAGGAGAACACCAGTTGCAGGATCCAGAAGTGTTTATTAAACACAAAGCACTAGGAGAAACTTGGCAGACACGCCAGAAATAAAACACCGTGCACATGCACTGAACAAATGGGAAAACTAAAGTACACTGCCAAAGGCAGGGGGAAACCGAAATACTCACTCCAAGAGTGGTAAAACTAAGAAAACAAAAACTGAACCTAACTAAACTGACGGACACACTGGGAGACTTAAACACGGGGCAGAGAAGACAAGGGCGCAGCAAAATATAAGACTCGGGAATCATACAAGGAGAAACTCTGAAGGCACAAAGAACTGAGATTTCACCAAGTAGAACAGAGTCAATATGAGGATCCATCTGACGTCCACTCCCAATACTGCCACATAAATAGCCACAAGAGGAGGCGGGGACTCGGAATGCAATCTTGACTGAAACAGAAACACATGGGATTAATAAACAATTATACGAGAACCAGGTTAACAAGAATGACTCGAGACAAGACGCTGAGACCCTCAATCAAGCTAGACAGTTTAGATTTAGGTAATCTAAACGTGACGAGTAAAAAGCACCACAAGAAAAGCAAAGGAAAGCACAGCTTTTAATTCAGTTGATCAGAGATAGCTCAGACAGAATGTACTGAAGTCAGAAACGCACGCACGCACGATACTTGTCAATTTTTAGGAAGAGTCCTTTTGACTAAAGCTGAAGGTGTTTCTGGATTTGTGTACCCAGCCCTTTCCCTCAATGTTTGTGATTGCACATGTAAGGATATTAATAACATGTTTGTTAACTTTGTATGGAAGAATAAGCACCATCATTTGAAGAAAACCTTGCTTTCTGGACCTAAAGATGGTTTTGATCTACTGGACTTCATGGCCTTGAATTATACATTTAAGGTGAAATAGCTAAAAGAATGCTTAAAAGCTCCAGAATCATTATGGCATTTCATTCCACACAACTCATTTAGAAATGTTGGAGGTCTTCAGTTCTTATTATCATGTAATTATATACTGACCAAAACTTCCAACGCAAAACTAGGGTTTATTGCAACACATGTCATTTTCTTACGATAAATTTAATAATACATAACAAATATTAAGATTCAAATCAAAAATTTACAGTTTTTGAGTCAGGAATGAAGAACAGATTTTTCCTGGTTTCCAATTCATTGCATCAGTTGAAGGCGCAATTGTGGATCACCGAAGTCAGTATCTTGTAAGGCCTCCTCTGGCGTCACACACAGCCTGGATTCTGCGATGCATGGAGTCAATCAAATGCCGAATTTCAACCTATGTGATGCGGTCCCATTCCTCCTGGAGTGCTTTACGCAACTGTTGGACTGTGGCTGGTTCTGGATCACGCCTTCTCACCAGGCGATTCAGAATATCCCATAGATGTTCTATAGGGTTAAATCTTGGGAATACGCAGGCGAATCAAGACACTGAACATTATTCTGCCTCAGGTAGTCCTGACAGAATCTGGCGACATGTGGTCTTGCATTATCCTGTTGCAGCGTTAGGCGATAGCGATGGACGAGTGGAACTGCGGCAGGGGTAAGGATGTCGTCACGGTAACGGGCCGCACTGAGGTTTCCATCGATGAAAATGAGGTCTGTCTTGTGTCTACTGCTTATTCCAGCCCAAACCATCACACTGACTCCACCCCAGTGGTCACGCTGCTGGATGGTAGCGTCAGTATAGCGTTCCCGTCGCCTACGCCATACACGCAGTCTTCCGTCAGACACACTCAACTTGAACCTTGATTCATCGAAGAATGTTCCACCTGAGAGCATTCCAACCCAAATGTGCCGTTGACCATCACAGACGGACGCGGTGACATGCAGGAGTCAACACCAAACCACGGCGGGAACGTCGGTTATGCAAGTCGGCTTCATGCAGGCAGCTGCGTATGGTTTAGTCGCTAATTCAGTTCTGGTGACGACCTCTGGTCTGAGCAGCAGTGACTTTAGCTGGCAGTAAGCGATTGCGCAGGTGCTGGAGGCGAATATGGCGATCCTGCTGAGGGGTGGTGACACATGGTCTGGGGGCACGTGGTTGATCTCCGATGCTTCCTGTTTCATTATACCGGCTCCAGAGACGTGATATGGTCGAAACATGGACGTCCAGGTTCCTTGCAAGCCGTCTTTGCGACATTCCACCAGTGAGCATACCAACGGCTCACTCTAGCTGATTTTGACCTAGGCGCGGCATGATCACTCGTTGACCCAGGATAATGCAAAGGAATATTTAAGTTGCCCATTGCTACGGCTATTTATTGACCAAATTCTCGAAGGATTGGTCAATGAGCTCTACTCAACCTGACGGGATAGGCAAAATTCTAAACAATGTGCAATAAAGCGGAAAGAGCTGCCCTACTCCCACTATTCCATGAAAATGCACATACAGAGGCCATGATTCTCCATTCAGCCTCTCTTTGCACTCGGTAAACAAATACATTGAACAGTGCCAGACACATATGGAGAAGACAAGTATATTGTGATGATGGGGGGACTGCACATAAGTTGCTTGGCCAGTGGCTCACCAATAGTGGATGGGAAAGTGCATTAGTTCAGGCAGATATCACCACTCCTGGAAGAGCAAATGCAATCTTGAATGCATCACACGTAACTCGTGCTAGATATGCTCATCAAATCACTGTCTGTGCTTTGTATAAACCTCAGAGAAAGGCATATGCAGCAGATACATGTAACGACACGCAGCCAATTGATTTCAAAGAGTGGCTTGCCACACCACATGTAATTACCTCTTCAGTTTATAATTATGTTCTTCAGTACAGGCTATTGATAAAATATGTTTCTTATTTAAATCATTTTGATGTCACCTCAATGTAAAACATTTGCCTTTGACAAGACAAATAAGTAATACTGTGCTTGACTAAAACACCTTGTACCTCGTGTCTTGTCATTGTAAACGTTTAATTTCAAGGTGTCATAATGATCCAGTCCTAACATTCTTTTTTGAAATCATCTAGTGTTCTTAGTAGTAATTAATTGCACTACTACAGAGTTTATATACACTGTCACAGCGCTAACTAATTTACTTGTACCACTGTTTTTATTTTAATATACCAGTTAAGTAAAATAATCTGAATGTTTATCAGGGTCTACAGGCGATTACTGAGTTCATTTGAAACAAGTAACACAGGTTTAGACATATCTGCCAGGTTAATAATCACTTTAGTTTGTAATTACGTTAATCGGTACAAGGTATCGGTTATATATATGACCAAATATGTTGCATATATTAATAATTTTCTGTTAGATAACAATCATTACTGCTTATTTGTATTCTTTGACCACATAAACATGGGTATGGACACCTTATTTGCTTTGTTATCTTTAATATTGTGGAAGATATGGGCATTTAACAATTTTTCGGTAATGGCGGAAGTAATTAGTTTGATGTGGATCGTTAAAATCAAAATTTGAGATGGGGCTTGCTTTTATAGTAATCTACATATGAAACTCTACCAGTGTGCCAAATTTGACACTTCTATCACATTTTGAACAATTTCTCACCTTATCAGCTGTACTACCACACGACAAAATGAAAACAAATTTCTGAGCTTTTAAGTTGTAGTTGATGTATCATGGCTCAAAACCAATATCCCATTTTATGTACACCAATTATTTCAAAATTGTATGTGTTGCATTAGAAGTTTTGGTCAGTCTAGTACAGGGGTGGGCAATCACGGTCCTGGAGGGCCGGTGTGTATGCAGGTTTTTATTCCTATCAATTACCCTGACTAATTGAGTTAATTGATTGCATGCACAAATATAGATTTTCGCAATGATTTGATCAAAGGAAAATGTTTTATAAAGGGAGACAAGACTAGTCTTTGTAGTTTCATGATAATTTAAAGAAATGCGCATGAAACGTCAGATTTCATAAATGGTTTGGCTAACTGAGACAATCAACTAATTAAAGACCAGACGTTGGTGTGAAAACCAGGGACAGATACGGCCCTCACTGCCCACCTCTGGTCTAGTATCTCAAGGTTACCTGTTAAGTTGTCTGAATTTCATCGACAAGCATTGTTAGCATGGAAATTGTTATTCACATAACGTTTCTCCACATAAATCTATCGTCTGGAACAATGAATATATCACCAAAATGAGCAAATCACTTTATTTACAGAATTGGACTGATAAAAATATAATTTATTTAAGAGACTTATTTAACTCTAATGGCCAATTACTTTGTTATTAAGATTTTCTTTTAGAAAAAGCACTCTCTATCAAATTTAAAGACTTTAGCTTAGAAATACACTCCATTCCCAGCAGAATAATAGAGTTAATGAAAAGCTATAAAAAACAGAATGTGCAACATACAACTGTTAACACTCTTTATGTCAATGGTATTGACATCTTAGTTAAAAAATGCTCTAATAAACATATTTGAGAATGTTTCTATAATGCTAGGAAAATAACACCACGAGGGAAGTTCTTCCTGGAATGCTCTCTTTGGGGTCTGTTCTCCCATGCGCGTAAGTCGTAAAAAGCACGTAGCTACGCGCTTTTCAGCCTAGGCGTATTCTCCCCTCGACTTAAGTCTGTGCATTATGCGCCCCGAAGGCAGTTACGCGCTTGGGGCGGAGCAAGGCCAAAATTGGGGCGTTTCCGGGCGTTTCTCAGGCAAATAACACTTACACGTATTCTCCCCCTGGCTTACGCGCTTTTTCTGTTAAGCATTTTTGAGGGCTGTATTAAGGTCAAACGCCAACATAAGGCGAAATGGAATACTGCGTTTGATGTCAGTTATAGGCCGAATTTTACATAATTTTTTTTTTATTTAGCATGGTAAAGGTTGAGACTTTTAATATTCTGCCTCTCTTTTGCATTAGTCACACCTCTTTCATAAGGCCGCCTACATTCTGAAGTTAAGCGCTATGGGCGTGATCGAAGCGAGTTGGGGAGAATACGCATAACTCTAAAGCGCTTAACTCGAATCGCGTAAAAAAGGACTTAGGCGCATGAGAGAATAGACCCCTTTATGAATATTAATTGGAACAAGGCGTGGCTTGTTCCTTTCAGATTTTGTATCACAAAATCAGAGAGTTACATTTGAAAATACTACATAACATATAAGGCTTGTACCTCGCTCCATGATTGTGGATGTGTTAACAGGCTATTGATGGGCAAAAACAACGAACCATTCTTTTTTAACGACTCTTTTTAGTGTCCGACATGTACCGGATCAGCCTTTCAAATGTCCGAGTGCAGAAGTGAATCCCCGACCTCTCCCGCCAGTTAGACTCGCCCACCCGTACTGCTCACTGGCTGCTACAGTACGGTACTGCAGTGGCTTGATAATGCGGAAAACAAACAAACAAGCGGGGATCAGACGAGGGCTGCATCGCAATTCGCTTAAATTAAGGGTGAATCCCATTTCACCCATTGGCCCTACCACTTAGCCCCATCCCTTCGTTTTGCGCGTGTATGTGTGTTGTCATCCACAGTATCTCGCATATCATCGGCAAGATGGTTACCAACGCCACAGAGGCACTAAAAGAAACGCATACATGTAGCCAAAATAATTCCTTGGTCAATAAAATATGAAAATCACAGAATCACCTTAGTTCAGTTGCGTTTTAATATTTTATGGAATGTTTGTTCGTAACAAAAATCGCTAATGGTGTACATGTCTCTGCTCATGACTCTAGCAAAATAGCTAAAGTTGGCATTATCATGAGGCTGATTTTTGCTTGACCGTGCTGCATTTTAAGACGCCCAGAATGTAACTTTTGTTCTGCAGCGAAGTTACTGCACGTTGCCGCTCCCCCAGTCTCAGTGCGCACTGGCAGGGTAAGAGCACAGATCTCTGGAACATAGCTACATTTGTCAGTCGCCAAGCCTTGATCATTTTTATTTTATGATTAACGATCATGCATAAAACGCGTGAGTTGCGAACGAAGCATTCATGCTATTTCAATCTGTCAGGGAAATAATGTCATCATTGCCGTAGTTGGGAGGCAGAGTAGAAAAATCGTGCCTGAATAAAATCGTGGCTGTTTTCAGCATCACGTTTCCTTTCATGCCTGACAAAATTAACATGTCTGTTATTAGAATAGTCTGGGTTGGCAGCCTTTATAAAATAAGCTATATCATTTGTTTCTCTGAACAAGTTTCTTTGACATTCTCGTGTTCTGTCATTGCAGGGACTCCAGAGAATTCCCGACAGCTCATTAGGTTTCGAGCATACATGCAATGCATGTGTAGCTACGGTCTTCTGTTTCATTATCCCCGCTCACATATTATCATTCAATCAACAGACAAATGGAGAAGAAAAAAAACTATCGTTTTTTTGCGATTATTGAGTGAATCCAGTCGACTTGACACTCAAGACAGCAACATCAAATGAACGAGAAGGATAAGCGACTGAATGTGCTATAAGCACATGTGACGCCAGGGCCATGATTTATGATCATGTGACTTGCAGAAAATGGTTTGTTGGCGGCCTCCGTGGAGAGCTTTGACAGTTCAGCGAAAAAGTGTAATAATATCAAAATGCCTGGGGGATGTTACTATTTTTTTTTCATAGTAGGCTTAGAAACGATACTCCATTGAAATATAGTGTTTTATTAGGTATGTTCAATGACTGGAGTGTCCCTTTACTAATGACTGGTTTACTCATAACATGCTGTTGTCACATGTCAATATGTATTTAGGATCAAATGTGATGCCAATTTCACAGAAATTCTTGTTATTTCTCTAAGGGACATTGGACTAATATGCAGATATTACCTTGAGAATGAAAATATGAGCTAGGCATCATGTATGACAGTTGCAAAAGTGCGATATGAGATATACAATAGGTATGACAAACAGAACCTGCCACTGGGTATTAGAGCTATTTATACCATGGTCTGGGCGAATACTTTTTTCTGATTGGCTGACAGGTATGCATAAAACCGTGGAACCGCACAGGTAGTTCGGCTACGGTCGTTTCACCATTCGAAATTCATCCACTTGCCAACTTGTATCCCTAGCAACGTTAAACGTGGTATTCGGCTGGGTACAACGGAAAACCTAGCTGCTCATTTATCTCCAGTAAATTTAGCGGCGTCATACAAGTTGCGTCCAGCGGGGCGGTTAACTATAGGTACTCGAGCGATAATGACCGGAAATATTATTGCAGCGAAGTAATCAGGCTTGTAATTGTGTACGGTTACAAAGGAAGCTAACGTGTCCACTTCATGTGTCAGCAACTGCTGACAGTTCGCTAGCTACATGCTATGCCAGCAGACTGATTTGAGCTCGTTGACTGCGGAAACCGTCATAAGTTCATTGTAATTGTGGGTAGCAGGTTAGCTACAGTCTGCATAATCGCACATAATGTTGCGTAATGCATAATCTCCATTTCAGCTGGAATCCGTAATCAAATCAGCTGGTAAACGGATGTAAGCGTGTGCAAAAAAAAATCATTCTCCATGAACGTAAGATGAACGAAGAGCCTCTTTAATGATTACCTGCTCGTTTTTTTAGGGCAAAACTTTCACCAAAATTTCTGAATGCTGCAATTTGATATCGCTGGCAAATAACCATGGTATAAGCGGGATAATCAACTCGAAGGTGAGCATTCCACGGTTTTAATGCACTTCGCGGAGGCAACCACCCGACGCGAATCCGCGTCGTGCATTAAAACCGTGGAATTCACACCTTCGAGTTGATTATCCCTTACATAGGAGACACATACCTTGTATGTTTATGTAAGGCCTGTTTGTGGAAATAAAGAAGCAATATAGGAGACCCATATGCCCTCTATAAGCACATATATGTACCTGAATTTGGCCTATATACGCATATATGCGGCATATATGCGGCATATATGTTGCATATATGCGCATATATGTTCATATAGATTCTCTCCATGTGGGCTATGCCGCTAACGTCAATATTATGCATTATAGATATGAGTTCACTTGCTATCTCGGACGTTCGCATATTACTATAATTGCCATGAGCGAATTTGAAGGGCATTTCAAAACGAAATGACATTATAGATTGTTCAAACTTATGACGCTGGAATGAAATACGACAGCTGCTCATTTATTTCTTGCCTGTTTGCATCTTTGGGAAAAGAAAATTGTTATGATCCTGATCTGTCTGACCATGTTTTTGTTTGATCCTGTCCTGCCTGACCATGTTTTTATTATGAATTCTGCCTTATCTGACTGTGCTCTGTATTTTGTATTGTGTTCTGGGATTCCATGCCATGTTTTGTTTTTGCCTTGTCTCTGTCTGTTTGCCATTTTCCACCATTGCAGTTATATTCCAGTCCTTGTTTTGTGTCATACCATGCATTGCACTTTGTCTCCCCCTGTCTGGTCTTTTGTCATGTGATCACTCACTGCCCCAGTATTGTGTGCCACACTTTCCGGTGATTTCATGGTTTCTGGCATTTCATCCATTCCTTCCATTCTCGTTTACTTCCTTCACCTCGCTTTTCTATATATTACTAACAATACTACTAGTTTGTTGTTTTAAGTAAACTTACTAATCAAGACTAACATTGTTTAGAGCACTAACTTACCGACAAGCACTAGGGATTGTATAGCTGCACATTACTAATTGACTAACAAGCTCTCAGCACTCGCTCTGCTCTAGTCTCCGCCCCTTGCCTTCACTCAATTTACTTTGCTGTGCTTCAAGCAGATTTTCTGCAACTTGTTAATCACTGTTCTGCCTCTCACTCTGTGCACGGTAGAACTCCCCAACCAGAGCCATATGTTTGTCAGTAGGCTGTCTTTGTGATCCCTGTCCGTGTTTTGGCTTTTGCCAATTTCTTGTAATCAGGAACCTCCTCAAGTTCATTCATTTGTAATTAGTCTGATCCATATCACCTGCCTCCCCTTTGCAGCATGTGACTTCCCCTGTGTGTATTTAAGCAGTCATTTCATTCACATTTCATTCATCCTTGTGTTGCGATTGTTTATGTCTTGTACTCTTAGTGTTATATTTCTGACTGGAACGTCCCGGATTCTGATTTTGGCTTTACCTTTGATATTCCTGTGCCCGTGTACCATACCTGTTTTGCCCGACTCTGAGTTTTGTTTGCTGCCCTATTAACGGTTCGGATTAAGCCCACTGGATTTTGGCTTTTGATTCTCTGACAAACCCATGCCTGTGTAGCGAACCTGTTTTGCCCGACTACGAGTACTGTGATTAGTACCCTGGTTACGACTCGGATTTCGCCCTCTGGATTTTGACTTTTGGATTGTGGACTCTATACTGTTGCCTCCTACTCTGCGGGGGTTCTCCCCCTTCCTTAATAAAATCCAGTTTTACTGCACTGCTTGGTTCTCGCGACTGGTTCCTGAACGATACCTCACAAAAATATGGATAGCGTGTTCCTATTATTACACCCTATTGCTGCACAAGGTTTCGGTATTTCTAACATGCTTGCGCAACAATGCAAGATATGGTAAAAATTTCATGTTTGCGCCTTTAAATATCTGATATTGACCTAGTACAAGATCATGGCAATCTAGCGGGTTGTATTCCTTTCCACTTCTAAAATGATAAAACCTCACCGACAAAGGTATTACTGAGCATAGAAACACAAGCATTATTTTAGTTTTAAATTTTTATTTCTGGTTTCCCACAGTCCATACTGTATTGCCAGATGTACTGACGTTGTACAGTGACAATCGCGTGCCTCAGATTTGGCTCCTGGGTGATGGAAAAGCAAACAGGTTCTTAGGAGGTGCAAGCACTAGCGCTAACAGCAGCCCCAGCTCGGCATTAGCACCAGAAGCCTTAAATAAGGTAAAGCACAAAGGGGTGGCACAGTGGTTAGCACTGCTGCCTCACAGCAAGAAGGTCGTGGGTTCGAATCCGGCCTAGGGCCTTTCTGTGTGGAGTTTGCATGTTCTCGTGGGGGTACTCTGGTTTCCACCACCCACAAAAACATGCCCCATAGGTATACTCCAACCAGTACCCCTGACCAAGGAACTGGAGTTGGTCCCTGTGTGCTGCCCTGTGGCTGCCCACTGCACATAACTATAGGAAGGGTCAAATGCAGCGGACAAATTACCCCATGGGGTTCAATAAAATATATCTTCTCTCTTCTGAAGTAATGCATTACCCCAACACTGGTCGGCAAAGAAAGCATTTGCCCACTCTGCGCTCTTTTTTTTTCTTTTCTCTTCTTTGAAGGACTGGAATAAATACATGCAAAAAAGGTACTTCTGATGTTTAAGTATCAAGTATCCTTTTTTTTTTTGAGGCAGTTTCATTATTTGTGAGTCAAACACTTGAACTAGGTCAACCAAATATGAAAGGATTGTTCAAATAATTTTAATGGGTGAGCTCTGGAAGTTATCCAAATGGTGTTTGCTTTTAATATTGAAATCTCTGTTCTTTGTAAATATTTTGGCCTGAACTCTGTTTTAATTCTTGCAGGGCAATGATCAGGTTCGCTTTGAACTCTCGTGTTATGCCCTGTACCCCAAAGTGCAGGTACGTTTCAGCCTGGCTGTGTGCCAAGAGATGTTAGGCTAATTGATGTCCTGGAGTCTGGAGGCTGTGTATCAAATGTGTGAAACAAATGTCATTGCCCAATGAGTGGTGCACTGGTCCTAAAAAATTAATTCAATTCTATAACCTATTAAATTCAGGAGTTAAAAATATTATTGTACTATTGAGTCTTGCCATTTCTTGTTTCTGACCCAGAGATTTACATTTTTCTGACCTCAAGTTTTAATAGTATTCTGAATCTGGACCAACAACAGTTCTATGGGTGGTCATGTTGATGCTGGTTTCAGAAGTGTGGCCACAGTGATATCATGACATTTTATAATTTTTCATTTTGTTTCTTTACCCAGATCATTGCACCTTGGAGAATTCCTGAGTTCTACAATCGCTTCAAAGGCAGACAAGATTTGTTGGTGTATGCACAGGTATTCTTCAGCTGCAGGCTCTTGGATTTGTGTGTGTGTGTGCACACGCGCATGTATATGCGCACATGCACATGTGTGTTAGGGCATGCACAGCTCTGAACTATTGGGATTCCAGTTGAATGTATTTATTTGGTTCTTTTTATCTGTCCCAGAAGATTACAATGTATCCAATACGTTTTAATTTGAGTAATCATCAATACAAAAAAAAAATAGCTGGATCCAGCTTTTTCGCCAAAATTTCTTACACCTCCGAGACTGCCACACTTCTGATGTTCAGCTTGCTAGTGCTTAAATCTAATGCATGCGCATAATAACATTGATCATAACTCCAGTCATTTTTTTTTTCGGATTTTTGATTGAATACTTTTTTAATGTTTTATGGGCCCTTGAAATTTTGGCTCCAGTGTTGAAGACAGGACTGAGAAATTTAAAAAAATTTCTCAGAAAGTGCTCGATAAATGATTTTAGAAATCAGGCAATCAACTTACCTTGGTACCGTCAATGTACAGAACAAATGCCATTTTGATTGAATCAACGGAAGTGCATCTAGTGTGGGGACGCTGTACTTTACCATTAGGTCCTATGGAGAATATGCAAGATGACCTGTGGAGGCCAAATGGTTGCAGATAGAGATTAAGTTTATATTATTGACATAAAGGAAGTCATATATGATGTATATTTTGGAAATATTAAATTTGACTGCAGATGACTTTGAAAGGTCAAACTTGAGGTCTAGGAAAATATCAACAATATTAAAAGATAGGACTTGAAATTTTAAAAAATTATTTCTCAAAAACTTTCCGACACTTTTTTTCTCTAAATCTGGCGATCGACTCACCTTGATAGACTTTATGTACAGTGTGAGTGCCATCATGAATGAATCGACGGAAGTGGGTCTAATGGGGCCGCTGTACTTTAACTTTGGGTCTTATGAAGAATGGGCAAAATGGCCTGTGGAAGCTAAATGGTTGCAGATAGAGATTAAGTTTGTCTTGTCAGCATATTTGAAGTGATATACACTGCCCTCCATAATTATTGGTTAAGATGTGTTCTTCAGCTTCTAATAAATTCAGTTTTTTTCTGAATAATATGGGACCACAATGAAAAAAAAGAGGAAAATCCAACCTTTAATTCAAGTGCATTTATTCAGTGGGGAAAAAAATCCCACATTAAGAAATAATTTTTTTACATCAAATCATGTGTGCCTCAATTATTAGCACCCCTGATATTAATACTTTGTACAACCCCCTTTTGCCAACAAAACACCACCTAATCTTCTCCTATAATGTTTCAAAAGATGGAATAATACAGAAAGAGGGATCTTCGACCATTCCTCTTTGCACAATCTTTCTAAATCATCCAGCGACCTGGGTCCTCTCCTCTGCACTCTCCTCTTCAGCTCACTCCACAGGTTTTCAATGAGGTCGAGGTCTGGGGACTGAGATGGCCCTGGGAGGAGTTTGATTCTGTGTCTGGTGAACCATCTCTGTGTAGATTTGGCCACATGTTTAGGGTCATTATCTTGCTGAAAGACCCAGTGACGACGTATCCTCAGCTTTCGGGCAGAGGTCACCAGATTTTGATTTAAAATGTCCTGGTATTTCAAAGCGTTCATGATGCCATGCACCCATGTGGATCACTCGAATTATACAGTTTTGTGCATTAAAAGAAAAAAATATTGGTTTATTTCTTCTGCTAGCAGGCAACAAGTGATTAGATACCCAATGTCTGGATTTTGTCCACTGCACATTCTGAAAAGTTGTGATCATCAGGTCCTAAAATAGAAGAAGCAACATCCAGTAAATGTCAAGTAATTGGGCTTAGGATATTAAGTACATACAATGTATAGTTGTATATATTCAAAGAAGCAAAAGAAAGAAAAACAGGAGTAAAAATTAACAAAAGAATCACAAGGACAAATTTATGTCAGTATCAGAATTTTATCATCATTTGCAGCATTGCTCCACATGTCGAACATTTGGCCGCATCCGAATTTTCTTAAATAGGCAACATTTTTCTTTTCCTCTACACTTTTCCTTGACCTTCCAAGAAAACATCACATAGGTGACAGAAAAGTTGTGGGGGAAATTTAGCCCCTTAACGTGCAGTCCTTTTTTTGAGCAAATTTCCGACCAAAAGGATGTGCTCGCTGATCTAGAACCACTTTGTCTACAGAGCCATTTAGTAGATTGCAGTTACTCAGAATTGCTGTTAATATTACCAAAATTAAGCAACAACACTGGAATTATACATTTTGTCTGGCAAAAAAGTCTATTTTCTTCTGCCTCGTAGCACTATGACCAACCCTTATCTGCCTAGAAAAATTATACAGCCACAGCCAGATGCCTTAGCAACTGCAGGTTGAAATAATTTTGTTTTGTGATCAGAGATGAATATTTTACAATTTTTTTCCTGGTTATGTTTGTTTGTGTTTCAAGAAACAATTTTGGAGAGTCCAAATTGGCCTGCATTCCTTGTCACTGTCATGCTTGCTTTTATTATACTTCTTGAACTTCTTTTTTTTTTCGCCACCTTTATCAACATTTTTAATTCAATATACCCTTACAATACCCTGCACTGGTGTGCAATGTATACGCAATAAAGTCTCTTCCAAAGCTCAGAAACCATTGAAACAAAAACTCATCGAAAAAAAATTAATCCTTTAGCTATCGCACGCATCTGTCTTTTGGAAGTTTCAGACCACTGGCTGTCTGTGTGTACTGAAAGAATTTGATTTTTCTGTTGTATTGGAGTGAGGGCTGAGAGGCTAAAACACTCATTGTTCCGTTAGATCAGCACATTATAGCCAGTTGGCGCACTTATTTTGTTCCCAAAGGGCTACTGGACACTCTCCAACACTGCATCATGAGTAAAACGCTAATTATAGAGATTCACAGCGACTACCTCTATGTCAAAATTGATTTAATCACATTTGTCCAAGCTTACTTGTTTTTCCAGTTTAAAAACTATGAAGGGTTTTTATCTCTGGACCACTACCAAGGCAAGAACATTGGTTTCAACATATTTTGATAAATTTGAACATATGTGTCTAGATGACCTACCACGTATCATTATGAATGTTGATTATGAAAAATTTGTCTCGCCTCTTAGCAACAACTTAGGGCCATACAGAAGAAATGCTGCTTAGGGAATAAAAATACTCAACAAATTCTAGTATTGTCTGTTTACTATCAAAATCTCCCATTTAATATTTATATAAATACAAAATGTTACAGGTGCGAAAGCGTTGAGAGGACTGTTTAAAAGATTCATCTTTATTTTTTCTCTTATTAGTGAACCCCCTGAAAAAAAATCATAAATTAGAAAAAAGAGCCATGTCCAAAAATGGTCTCTCTCACTGCACATGTTGTCCAGAAAAATTTTATTCATGGCTCTTGAGAGAGCTATATGAAACAATTTTCGCTTTTAAAAAGAGTATCAATTTAATCATAATCTTTTAAATCAGGGGTCGCAAAATACCACATGAAGCGGCCTTACTTTTTGTGTTTTATAACAACTCATTAATGCATGCAAGATATTGTTCAAAAGACATATTTTAAGCAAAATTACATTATACCATTGTCAATTCCCCACTTTCCAAACAGGAAATTAAACTTCATATTTGTTATCATTGAGTATGAACACTTGCATCACAACCAATCGTGATGTTGAATTTAGATTAGAGGGCCAGAATTAGCAATCCCTGTTTACATTGGGGTGGAGAGAATATAATATATCCTTGAAAACATGTTATCATAAAGGGGAAATGTGTACAATCTTTAGGTTTTGGATTTTACATCCTCCGATATCAACCAAATTTGAATCCTCGGCTAAATGAATCGAGCCTGGGAGGCAAAGGTCTGGGAATGTGTAATCTTTGTTTTCATCTGTCTTGCATACACAAAAAAATGCATATCAGACCCCATTAAAGGTAAATAATCTGAGATAATCTGTGGCTCTGAGGTCAGCCATTGAAAATAAGATGGGTCGAAGACCAATGGGCACAGAAACTGACAGATGTAACTTTTTGTCTCTGAGTAGGATGCCCACAGTAGGCTGATCTCCCTGAATCATTTGAGCTGGAGTTTTCCATTGAATGATTAAGGTTGCATTTAATTAAAATCATTACCTTTTGGTCTTTGAGCCATTTCCAGAGAAGGTAGTCACATTATTGGTGCTATATGGTATCCTTTGTACAAAATTATTTGGTGTAAAATGGGCTCAAGACAAGAGAGCCACATCTATGTCTTTCTTTCTCAAAAATTCTAGGACTCAAGTAGCTATGCTTTAGTGGTGAGTTCAACTCCTGAACAATAAAAGATAAAACAGTGAAATAACCAAATCTCATAATGCCTGATCAAAGTAAGAGAGCTGACACAATCAATCACTCTTGCAAAATTTTCCCCCAGAATTCTGCTCCTGCCCTCAAATAGCCCCTGCTTGCCCTGGATTTGGTGCTTCCATATTATTCATATTATTATTATTATTATTATTATATTTTCTTGTAATATATGACAACAGCCAAATAGAACTTTAACATTTTGTTTTTTTCCATTTAGCATTTCCAATCCCACCCAAATCTGGGATATCCAATTGGGGAACTATGCACAATTTCTTGGGCTTATTCGCACATGCATCCTCCTGTTGACAATTCAAGAGAGTATACACAGCCCGTGGTGGTTAGCAATTGCTTTTTATTCATTCTCTAGACGAATCTTCATAAGCTCAGAGTGAAAGCGAAGGATAAAGAGGCATAAATTGGGCAGAATCTTATTTATGAGCACCTGTCTAGCTAACAGGACGCGCCTAGGGGAACTCTAATCTACATAACCCTTCCCAGCTGGCCCTTTGCAATTTGCATCCATGTAGCACATTGGCCAATTGCGCGCTATTTCTGAAAAGAGCTGCCGACCACTGCTGGTCAATACAGGGCAGGAATTAAAACCTATATGTTTATATAGGTTCATTCCGTGTGGGAATTTAAGAATCCTAGTTATTTCATCCCTGTAGGAAAAAATCTGGGACCTTTAGATGCTATTCATGCATCTCAGATAAAAGACAACTGTCTGTTCATTAAAACTGTGAACAGAAATGTAGATTTGTCTTCAAATTCATTAACCACAGTGAAATGCTCAAATAGATAGGGGATGAAAATGACTTTTGGAAGGCATGTTTACTTGAACGTATGTTCTTCTGTGTACTTTTATTTTGTTATTTTTGTTTTAATTTTGCTATATTTAGACTAAGGACCTCTGAGCCATATTCATCTAAAAACTGCATTACAGACAAGATAGAAAACATTGCATTTGGTGGATGTAACAGTGTAGTGTATAACCTTTCAGTGGATGTGTAAGAAGAGGTCAGAGGAACACCAGGTGCAGGATCCAGAAGTGTTTATTAAAACACAAAACACTAAGGGAAAAATGGCAGACATGCCAAAAACAAAACAAATGGGAGAACTGAGTTATACTGACCAAGGCAGGGGGAAACAGAAATCTCTCCAAGAGAGGATAACTAAGAAAACAAAAACTGAACCTGAACTTCAAAAACTGAACTTAACTGACGGACACACTGGGAGACTTATACACAGGGCAGACAAGACTAAAGAGCAGCAAACAGAAAAACTCGGGAACCATACACGGGAGACACTCGGAAGGCACGAGGAGCTGAGACTTCACCGTGTAGCAGAATATGGAGGGTCCGTCTGACAATTGCTTCCAACGCTGCCACATATAAAGCCACAAGAGGAGGCGGGGACTCGGAATGCAATCACGACTGCAACAGAAACACATGGGATTAATAAACAATTACAAGAGGACTGGGTTTAACAATAAAGACTCGAGACGAGACGCGGAGACCATCAATCAAACTAGACAGTTTAGATTAAAGTAATCTAAACGTGACGAGGAAAAAGCACCACAAGAAAAGCGAAGGAAAGCACAGGGTATTAAATGCAGTTAATCAGAAAGCTCTGATTGAAATACAAAAGACAGAAATGCACACGCTCGCTAAATGAGTTAATCAGGGTTAATACTACGTGACGAATTATTTACAATCACCCTTAAATAAGTGCTGGTTAGTACGGGTTAGTAATATCCTATCAGAGAGCGCATTCAGTCAGAGTTTCGCGAGACCCGGAATAAAACACAGCTGTAAGTAATGAATGAAATGCCAAAGCCAACCGAAAGTGGAAACGTGATTGGACGACGAGACACAGGCATGCTGAAGGCAGTCACGCGACATCACTGGAGGCAGATTGGGAGCGGATTGTCAGACGGCTGAACTGAGATCTGGAAAAAGAAACGAAAGTAAGCCACAAGCACAAATGAACACGGGACAACACATGAAAGTGCAGAATCACAACAGGATGTGTATGAGCTGTAATGATGTGAATCCAATTTTATCGAATGTGGTGAATCTGGCAGTTGACTTAAACTTGAAAAAATGCTTCATTGATGAAATAAACACAATCGAACCATTTTGTTTTTATACATTTCCTTCTCTTCCACAATACACAACTCAATCTTCATAGAATGAAAATAAGTATGGTCAAGAAAAAATTGATGACCTTGTTATTGTTAATGTTTCAGGAAAAGAAAATGTCACAAATAGTATTGGATATTTGTGTTGATATCATGGCTTTTTGTCTCCTCTCACTTGCCATAGTTAATAATGATTAGTTTATACATAATATGCCGTTGTCACATGTCAACGTGTATTTAGGATCAAATGTGATGCCAATTTCACGTGTTCATGTGCGATTAATAAGTTATTTCGTGAAATTCTTATTTCTGAAAGGGACTTTGGACTAAAATGCAGATATTACCTTGAGAATAAAAATATGAGCTAGGCATCATGTATGAGAGTTGCAAATGTGAGATATGAGCTATACAATAGGTGTGACAAACAGAACCTGCCACTGGGTATAAGAGCTATATAGGAGACATTTACCTTGTATGTACATATATGTGGAAATAAAGAAGCAATATAGGGGACCTATATGCCCTCTATAAGCACATATATATACCTGAATTTGGCCTATATGAGGCATATATGTGCATATGCAGTATATAGGTTGCATATATGCACATATATGTTCATATAGATTCTTTCCATGTGGGTGCTTGTACAGATTTTTTTGTGTGCGTACTTCAGCCTTTTCTCCTCACGCTTAAAACTGCCTCTCCGTGCTTGAAACATTTCTGCCTGCACACAGAACATTTCTGCTCGTGCTCAGATTAAAAATCGTCGACCAGTAGAATGTCAGATTTTGCGTTAACCAATGAAATTATCACAGCCTCGTTGTGCGTCCATTTGTTTAACTTCTTACAGCCTGCCGTGGGGGCGCTGCAAGCAGAAATGTTTCAAGGGCACAGAGTTTTGATTGCAAGCAGAAATGTTCCACGTCGGTTCGGTTCCACGTGTACCTCCTACCCTTCTCAAATCCTCTTGTGACTCATGGTGTGGGGCCTCCTGTTGAACAAGTCTTCTTTTGTCCTGTAGGAAAAGGGCATCCCTCTACCGGTGTCCCCCAAAGCCCCATGGAGCATGGACGCCAACCTCATGCACATCAGGTAGGTTAGGAGCCCCTGTTTTGTATATGTACCTCTGCACTCCGGCCGCAGCTATTTTATTCAAATTCTGTGAACAGTCTATGGCGTATCCAAGCCTGCAGACTCAGCACATATCATTTGGGGCATCAGAGTACAGAGATATAGCCTCAGCTGAAACCTGGTAGTAATTGGATGCTACCGTAAATCTACGGTATTAAAGAATCAGTTTCACTGTCTTACAAAAGGTATCATTGATGAGAAGCAATGAAGCCCATGGTTTTAAAAATGAGTGTCAGAACTGATATAGAAAAATGAGAATGGATAAGTATGGAAAAGCCGAAGGCGGTAAAGAATAATAAGTGTTGTTAAAAGGGGATAAAACAGGTTATGAAGCCATATATGTACTTATTACCAAATGGGGGAGAAAAGGGGTCAGTGGGAAAGTACTTTGAGCCCAGTATGATAAAATACCACAGCCCCATCACAGATAGTTTAAGCACCATTATAAAAACCCTGAATCAATAATGGACTTATTTTATTCAGCAGATTTTACAGTTTCATATCCTCCCTCTATCCTTGTGCAGCTATGAGTCTGGAATTCTGGAGGACCCCAAGGTAAGCTATCGCTAATTCACTCTGTGTATCAGTTCACTGCAAACGTAGTGTGCAGTGATGATTATTCACCACCATTTTTTGTCTAAAAGGGGTCCTAACATACTATGTATTCTCTATAATTTTTGGCAAAAATATATTGAAAAATACTATTATATGCAATGAAAACAAAAAAATCGTTGTCACAAGTATTTTGAGGTAAAATATCGGTAATAATCAAAAACACTGAAAAAATCAATTTTCTTATGAAAATTAAAATTTGTCGAAAAAAATTTTTTCTTTGACTTTTGCATAACCTGAGTGCTTGTTTGAAAGCTCGTTTCATGATCATTGATGCTAAAAGATTTATTTAAATTGGTCTGAGGCAACATTATGCTGCAAAATTACCTCTGATGGTCAGTTGTTTCAGTATATAAGGTGACATGAATTTTGAGCGCTGTCACAGTGTTAAACGAGATGGGATGACGGAACAAGCTCTCTGAGATTGTTCATAGCTGCATTGTGGCCTTACCTGATGATGAACACGTTAAATGCTGCCATGGCACAGTAAGAAACACAATCAAGAGGGACCACATCCCCCAAGTCACCATCGACCCTTTGTGACAGTCTCATACAGCAGAGATGACAGGTAGTGCAGCAGGCTAAAGGCAGACATACCCAATATTGATTTGTGAAATTCAGGCAGGAGACCCCATCCCCTTTATCATCACACCATCCTGAGATTCTTGTATGTCTGTTCCAATTATTGATTGAAATGTATTGCAATATAGTCAAAAAATCTGTCAACACTCAATGAAGGCAAAATGAGTTTCTGAACATGGTCAAATTACTCACAATAAGAAGTGCTGCGTTTATATTTTTGTTCAATGTATTTCTAGACGCCTGTGTGAAAATGGTCTGATTGCTTGTGTTGCTGCCATGGGCTAGCAACATCAAAAAAAGACATGAGGTTGCTAAGAAATTGCACACCAGCGGACTGGGAGCAAGTCCTAGGACCGATGAATCAAAATGCAAAATTTTATACCTAAACGCAGAACTCGTGCACCATCGAGAGAATGTTTCAAAAATGACTATTTAACCCTTTCAGGAAGACAGTGAGGTGGTAATATTGTGGTTTGGGGTTCAGTCTGCTCAAAAGGAGCTGGTGATCTCATCAAAATCAATGGAATCATGGATCAAAAACGTATCACACCTTGCCATCTGGAGAGAGACTGATTGTTCTGGGATTTTATTTTCAACAAGATTATGACCCTAAACACCCTTCTAGGTTGTGAAAGACTTATCTCAACTGGAAAAAAAGTGTCAGAAAAGTTATAACTTGGCCTGCTCAAAATCCAGACCCTAATCCGAATTATTTTTGTTTTTGCTTTATGTTGTTATCTTGATCGATTGATATGATATGATTCGATATTACATGAAATAAATACTTGAATTGTACTTGATTTCTGATTTACCTTCACCTTGTTGAGTGTATTATCATCACTGCATGGTTTTTCACATTCAGATTTGCCACACCTGAAAGGGTGACCACTCTGGACTCTATCACACCCAGGATTTATTTGAAGGAGACCCAGCTTCTTAAGGCTGATCTTTCTGCACTTTTTGCATGCCATTTAATTTGTTTTGTTTAATTATATTCATTTATTAGTTTTAGAAATCTGGTTCTACAAGCCCAATTCTGAAATAGTTGGGACAAAGTGGAAATTGTGAATAAAATCAAAACACATCACTCCAGCCAGTATTTTATTCACAAGAGAACAGAGATAACATGGCAAATGTTGAAACTGAGAAATTTTACATTTTATCCACCAAATGAGCTCATTTCAAATTTGATGGCTGCTACAGGTCTCAAAAAGTTGGGACAGGGGCCTGTTTACCATGGTGTAGCATCCCCTCTTCTTTTTGACACAGAGTGGAGGCGTCTGGTCATTGACGAGACATTGAGTTTCTTGAGTTTAGCCACTGGAATTTCATCCCACTCTTGTTTAATACCGGCTCCCAGCTGCTGGAGAGTTTTGGGTCTCCTTTGACGGGCTTTCCATTTAATTATGCACCAAATGTTCTCAATCGGTGAAAGATCAGGACTGCTGGCAGGCCAGTTCAGCACACAAACTCTTCTACTACGAAGCCATGCTGTTGTAATAGGTGCAGTATGTGGTTTTACATTGTCCTGCTGAAATACACAAGGCCTTCTCTGGAATAGATGTCATCTGGAGGGGGGCATATTTTGCTCTAAAACCTTTATATACCTTTCAGCATTCATGGTGCTTTTTAAAACTTGCATGTGTCCCACACCATATGCACTAATGCATACCCATACCATCAGAGATGCTGGCTTTTGAACTGAATGCTGATAACAGGAGGGGTGGTCTTTATCCTCTTTAGCCCAGAGGACACGATGCCCATGATTTTCAACAAGAATGTCAAATTTGGACTCGTCTGACCACAGGACACTTTGCCACTTTGCCGCTGCCCATGTTAAATGAGCCTTGGCCCACAGAACATGGCGGCGCTTCTGGATCATACTCAACAATGTCTTCCTTTTTGCATGATAGTGTTTTAGGTGGCATCTGTGGATGGCACGGCGAACTGTGTTTACAGACAATGATTTCTTGAAGTATTCTTGGGCCCATTTAATACTGTCAATGACAGAATCATGCTGGTGAGTGATGCAGTGGCGTCTGAGGGCCCGAAGATCACGGGCATCCAGTAAAGGTCTTCGGCCTTGTCCCTTAAGTTCAGAGATTTTTCCAGTTTCTCTGAATCTTTTGATGATGTTATTCACTGTTGATGATGAGACCTTCAAAGCCTTTGCAATTTGATGTTGAGGAACATTGTTTTTAAAGTATTCCACAATTTTTTTACGCAAGCCTTAACAGGTTGGAGAGCCTCTGGCCATCTTTACTTCTGAGAGACTCAGCCTCTCTAAGACATCCCTTTTATAGCGAATCATGTTACACACCTGATGCCAGTTAACTTAATTACTCGCTAAATGTTCTTTCAGCTGATTCTCTTATATATTAATTGCTTTTTCAGCCCTTTTTTTTGCCAGTGTCCCAACTTTTTTGAGACTTCTTGCAGCCAAAAAATTTGAAATAAGCTCATTTTGTGGATAAGAATGTAAAATGTCTCAGTTTCAACATTTGAAATGTTATCTATGTTCTGTTGTTAATAACATATTGGCTCGTGATCTGAAAGTCATTGCATCTTGATTTTATTCACAATTTACACTTCGTCCCAACTATTTAGAAATTGGGGTTGTAATTATGTATTTGGTTGGCCACATGGTTCACAGAACTGCCCCCCTTCCCCTCAGGAGCATGACACAGCATCTTACTGACATCCAGTCAGGAGGTCAGAGGTCAGATGTTGAAGGCACATGATGCTACAGGGAAACTCATTCTGAAGCTGAAACAGTCAGCCAACATGCCTCAAACTTCTTTGTCAATATTTCTGCATTCTTTTCTTTCCATTGCTATCCCAGTCTTTCTTTTTCTAACTATCTATCTTTCTCCTCCTCTTTCTTGATATCTCATTCTCTCAAGCAGTCTCTCAATTTCTCATTCACAATATTGCCATCACTCTTTGAATTTCAACCATTCTGTTTCTCTTTTTCTCAAAATTCCTTGGTTCTTCTTTCTCATTTCCTCTCAATGTCTTTCTTCTTTTCCTCTCTCGCAATCTGTCTGTTTCTTTGACACTCAGGTTCCCTCATCTCTTTTTCTCTTGCTCTTTGACTCCTCTCCTCTTTCATGGCCTCTCTCTTTCTCTCTCTGGCCTCTTGTCACCCTTTTAATTTACTATTCCTGGGAATCTTGGAGAGATTTCCCAGTGCTGACACCAGGCAGTCATTAGGATTGCTCTCTGAAACGAGCGATTTCATGGGAGTGGGGAGAGTGAGTCGGGGTGGGGCAGTTCAGCCCAGCTGGACCGGGATGTCCCCGCCTGCGACCCCCGGCGGATGTGCAGGGCTCATTGTGCGGCGGGGCAGCCGGAGGGTGGGGTGGGAGAGACGTATCTCCCAGTAACACTGTGACACTAAAGTGTATGAGAGGCCGTGTAGGCCGAAACACACTGGAATTCTCTCCCACCCCAACTGAAACTGTCTCTACACACTGAAAATGATTGTCACATATATATTTATGGGTGGCAAAACACACTGGAATACGTAACCACATGCCTCCTTTATTTGTCTTCACACTGGAAATGTACAGAAGAGCACAAGTACGGGGGAGGGAGGAGAGGAGAAGGGGGGTGTAGAGTGACTGAGAAAGAGAGAGAGAGAGGGGAGGGGGCGAGGGAGAGTGAGAGAGAGAGAGTGAGAGAGAGAGAGAGAGATGTTTTCAGTGCGACAGGAAGGCATTTCAGTGGACCCGGAAGTCACCATGAAGATTCACTGAAATTGCCTCCGGAAGTCTAGATGATAACTGTCTTTCTGGAATTAATATTTAGTTTAAATTTTGCCTACGAAAACAGAAACTGAGCGGAGCTTGTTGTTCCGAAACATTTCATTTTCCAAATAATTACGTTTTTAAAATGCAGGAGCGGTGTTTAAAAAAAGTGGGCGGTCATAATTTTTGGCGCTCTCGTTCCTGATGCTGACCATGGCAGACGTTCCTCATCCTCAGAAGAACATGGAGGAAGCTATAGGAATTTTACGAAACAATCTTGGGTTCACCAGCTGTAATCAGCACTATTTCAAATGCTATCAGCGGAACGCCACAAGTCAATTCTACTTCAATTCAACTGGTTAATTCCACTCCAGGTCTTAATGCCCAGAAAAGCAGTTTGTTTAGACCAGACAGAAATGGTGCTAATTCCACACCCACGCCACCAACAACACTGGAGACTCCCAGGTTTCAGGCCAGGCGAGAGCGCCAAAAATTATGACCGCCCAATTTTTTTAAACGCCGCTCCTGCATTTTAAAATCGTAATTATTTGGAAAATGAAATGTTTCGGAACAACAAGCTCCGCTCAGTTACTGTTTTCGTAGGCTAAATTCAAACTGAATATTAATTCCAGAAAGACAGTTATCATCTAGTCTTCCGGAGGCAATTTCAGTGAACCTTCATGGTGACTTCCGGGTCCACTGAAATGCCTTCCTGTCGCACTGAAAAAATCTCTCTCGCTCTCTCTCTCTCACTCTCTTTCTCAGTCACTCTACTCCCCCCTTCTCTCTCTCTCTCTCTCTCTCAGTCACTACTACACCCCCCTTCTCCTCTCCTCCATCCCCAGTACTTGTGCTCTTCTGTACATTTCCAGTGTGAAGACAAATAAAGGAGGCATGTGGCTACGTATTCCAGTGTGTTTTGCCACCCATAAATATATATGTGACAATCATTTTCAGTGTGTAGAGACAGTTTCAGTTGGGGTGGGAGAGAATTCCAGTGTGTTTCGGCCTACACGGCCTCTCATAAAAGTGCCAGTAGCAGTCATTATGTACAGGGGCCTCATTCTGCTCTTCCATGATGAACTTACGAGCCTTTTCCTGTGTGCTTCTCTTATTTAATCTCATATACACACTTCTGACGCTCAACTTCTGACATGCTTTTACTCACTCGCCCAAGCATCGTCTTACTCACATGCCTTCACTCACTCACTCACTCACTCGGCTTTACTCACTCACTCACTCACTCACTCGCTCACTCACATGCCTTCACTCACTCACTCACTCACACAAATGCCTTCAGTCACTTTCACATGCCTTCACTCACTCACTCACTCACATGGCTTTACTCACTCACTCACTCTCTCACTCACTCACGTGCCATCACTCACTCACTCACTCACTCGCATGTCATCACTCAGTCACTTACTCACATGCAGTTACTCATCACTCTCTCACTCGCTCACACACATGCCTTCACTCAGTCACTCACTCACTCAGTCACTCACATGCCTTTACTCACTCACTCATTCACATGCCTTCACTCACTCACTCACATGCCTTCACTCACTCTAGCGCTCCTTCTCACATGCCTTCAGTCACTCACTCACTCACTCACTCATTCACATGCCTTCACTCACTCACTCACTCAGATGCCTTCACTCGCTCAAGTGCTTCCTTTCTCACATACCCTTAGTCACTTACTCACTCACTCACTCACATGCATTTACTCACTCCCCCACTCACATGCCTTCACTCACTCAAGCGCTCCCTCTCACATACCTTCAGTCACTCACTCACTCACTCATTCACATGCCTTCACTCACTCACTCAAGTGCTTTCTTTCTCACATACCTTTAGTCACTCACTCACTCTCTCACTCACTCACATGCATTTACTCACTCACCCATTCTCTTACTCATTCTTTCACATCTTTACTCAATCATTCACTCACTCACTCATTCTCTCACATCTTTACACACTGTCTCATTCTCTCACATGCTTTCACTGTCTCTCTCTCTCTCTCTCTCTCTCTCTCACTGACTCAACGACCTACTCTCTCACCACAGAGGGAGATGAGAGAACTGTAACCACATAAAGACCACCAGTATTAGGGGAGGGCTGTAACCACACTTCTCCACCTACTATCCTTTCCTCTACATCTGCCCAGAGCTCCAGAGGTCATGTTCATTGTTGGAAACCATGAAATTTGGGGTCAGGTGTGTGTATTGTAGCGCTGAGTTCATTGGTGCTATTGCTGGGTCTACACGTGGGGGAATGGATTGAGTCTTAGCCCAGTCCAAGCAAGCGTTTTGAGAGTTCAGTTGTGTCTTTTCTTGTTTGAAAGTGCAGAGGCTGTGCTGGTAGTAACCTATTTCTAATAGGCTCACGGGCCCTCTGACCTGTACCTGATGACCAAGAACCCTGCGGACGCGCCCAACAGCCCAGATGTGCTGGAGATCGAGTTCAGCAAAGGTCTCACTCACTCTGTGTATCTCTCTCACCGCCCTCTCTCTCTCTTACTCTTCTTGTGTCTTTCTATCTTTCAAATCCCTCTCTCACACTCACTCTCCCTTTATTTACAGTGCTGCAATAAAGTATTGCCCCCTTCCCCATTTCTGGTTATAGTCATCTTTAAGGTCATGATCATGTTGAAGATCATCCAACTAATTTTGATATCAGACCAAGACAATGTAGGTAAACACAAAATGCATTTTTGTTTTTTCTGAGAAAAATGTAGTATATAACAAAAATGGCTTGAATACACCATGTTAACGGTCTCACAATTGAACGACACTAGCACATTATTTAGCCAACAAGATGAGGCAACTTCTGTGAAAATATGTTAGGTGTGTTTTCATAGGAACCTGGTTGTTTGTCAAGATGAACTTTACATTTTGCATCAAGACTGATGCATTTCTTAGTGGAAAATCGTCTGAAACTGATGCGTGATCAGGAAGACACCAAATGCGAGGTGGAAGGGAAAGGGAATTTATTTCAACAGAAGTAAAACAGGCACGAGGGCCAACAAAAAACTCGGCCCAAAGGGTTGCAAAATACAAACTAAGGTGAGCTGCACAGAGCTAATAACTAAAGAGCAAAAAAACCACTGGAAACTCCAGGCAGAAGTCCAAGAACAAAAATAAACAGAGACTAAAGATATCAAAGGCAAGACTTGCAAACATGGGCTTGAAACAAGAACTTGGGAACAAGAACTTGAAGCATGAGCGAGACACTGTCTGCCAGCCAACTTCCACCGCATCCAGATAAAGGCTAGGAAATCATGACATGAGGGGCAACACCTGGAGAAGGAGAACAAGAGGCATGGCAAGATCATGACATGGACAAAGATTGGTTGACAAGACTTGCTCATTAAGAGAATGAGCGTGCTCAGCTTAAGTACCAATTAAGTATGCAGTTTGGAAGCAAGCATGAATGTTCAGAACAGAAAAGCACAGCAAGACTTGAAATAGTAAAGCAGGAATCATGACAATAAACTCCCTGTCTAAATTAGTAATATTAGTAATGTGCCTGTCTAAGAATTACACCACCCAGTGAATGTTAGTAAATGTTAGTAACTTAAAAACAGTTCATTGTCAATTAAGCTTAGACAGCCCCGAATCAGCACAACACGGAAGGAAGGGTGAAATACCAAAGCCAACCATAGCTCAGAAATGTGCAACAACGAAGGCACGGGGCGGAACGCAGACAAGCGGTGGAGTGGCTTGGCAGACCTGGCGAAAACAAAAACATGGAAAAGTAAAAACATGGACAAGGAATGTGAAACATGAAATGCAAAAACCTGAATCAAGAAACTGTTAAAACTGTGACATGAACTATGAACTATGAACTAGGAACTATGAAATCTTGAACATGAAACTGTTAAAACCATAAATGCTGTCCTGGCCAAAGGCCAGGACCCCAGAACACAACAGAAACTTCTTCAGTTTTTTACTTATATACTTATGTTTGGTACCAAAATTTTCGTCATGTTATGTAGCCATTTAAAATCACGTGGTTTTTCAGAACAATCATTAATGAGTTTAAAAATGGACTTTTCGAGGCCTTGTCCCACAACAATCTTGAAATCACTAAATAGGTCACAGTTTACTTCTTGTTTGCAAATTTTGCATTTCAAATCTATTTTCTGAACAGTCCCACAAGTAGGTACATATAACCAGAAGATGGTTCAAATTGGGCTGTGGGCAAATGTGCCTATACCCTGCAAAACCTCCTTTGTTGTGAGCCTTCCTTATGATGTTCTGAATATCCCCTGCGAAAATTAGAAAATTCTATGTCCCAGTTTGTGAGAAATTAAGCATTTTGGACTCAGAAAATCAGTGTTTATGCTAATTTTTTCAGTCTTTCATTAATATCTCAACAAGAGGCCTGTTGGCCCAAAGAGTTCCACTGAGGATGACAGAAATTATCATTTTGTTCTGGATCATGTTATTCTGCATCATGTTCTTCCTCGTCATTGTTGTGGATCAAGTTGTTCCAGATCATTGTTCTGGATCATCGTTCTGGATTAATTTTTCTGCATCATATTGTTCCACATCATATTGTCTAGTGACAGTGTTGGAATGATTGTGACTGCTATATTTGTGATGTACTGGGGGGGAAAGTATTTGTTGGTTGTTAGTATTGCTTGGTGGTTAGATCATTGAAATACAAAAGTGTAAATGATTGCAATTTCCAATTTGGTGCTATTGTTACACTACATAAATTGAGACACCAAACTGGTTCAGTGTATTCTGGGTACCAAATACAGTGCCCTCAATAATTATTGGCACCCCTGGTTAAGATGTGTTCTTTAGCTTCTAATAAATTCAGTTTTCTAAATAATATAGGACCACAATGAAAAAAAGAGGAAAATCCAACCTTTAATTCAAGTGCATTTATTCAGTGGGAAAAAACCCAAATTAAGAAATAATTCTTTTACATAAAATCATGTGTGCCACAATTATTAGCACCCCTGATGTTAATACTTTGTACAACTCCCTTTTGCCAACAAAACAGCACCTAATCTTCTCCTATAATGTTTCACAAGATAGGAGAATACAGAAAGAGGGATCATTGACCATTCCTCTTCGCACAATCTCTCTAAATCATCCAGCGACCTGGGTCCTCTCCTCTGCACTCTCCTCTTCAGCTCACTCCACAGCTTTTCAATGGGGTTGAGGTCTGGGGACTGAGATGGCCATGGGAGGAGCTTGATTCTGTGTCTGGTGAACCATTTCTGTGTAGATTTGGACACATCTTTAGCGTCATTATCTTGCTGAAAGACCCAGTGACGACCCATTTTCAGCTTTCGGGCAGAGGCCACCAGATTTTGTTGTAAAATGTCCTGGTATTTCAAAGCGTTCATGATGCCATGCACCCTATCAAGGTTCCGAGGGCCTCTGGAAGAGAAACAGGCCCACAGCATCACCGATCCTCCCCCATACTTCACAGTGGGCATGAGGTGCTTTTCTGCATACTCATCTTTTGTGTTCCGCCAGACCCACTTAGAGTGTTTGTTGCCCAATAGTTCTGTCTTGGTCTCATCTGAGCAAAGCACACGGTCCCAGTTGAAGTCCCAGTACCGCTTAGCGAACTCCAGACGTTTGCGTTTGATTGTGAGCGAGAAAGGTTTTTTCCTGTGCATGCCTCCCGAACAGCTTGTTGGCACGTAGATAGCGCCGATGGTTGTTTTGGAGACTGACTGACGTAGCGTTCAGAAACCACAGGCAAGAGATGGAAATCCAAAAAACGTATGCCTTTAATGAAGTCCGGGTCAAAGCCAAAAAACACAGGAATTGCCAAGCCACAATACAAAATACAAAAACGGAGTTGACTAGACGGGCAGGGGTCAGAACCAGAAAAACAGATGAGCAAAGCTACATAGACGGTCGGCAAAAAGTCGTAGTCGATGAACAAAGCCGAGGGTCTTACACAGGGAATCCAAACACAGAAATCGTGGTCATACAAAAATAGGTTGAAATCCAAAAAGACAAAACAATACAAGAAGGGCTATGGCAAGAATCTAAGTCGGATGAAACAGTTGAAGGAAGACAATACTCAATGGCATACAAGACGCTCTGCACAAAGAAATATTGATCAACATTCTGACAAAGTCAGCACTGCAGTGAGGTCTCTCAAATAGACTGGAGGGAAGTCACATGCTGCGTAGGGAACAGGTGAGCCGGATCAGGCTAATTACAATGGGAGGGACACATGAGGGAAACCCTAGCCACGAAAAGTGGCGAAATTTGAATTTATTTTAAGGCTTTTAGCACATCTTAACCAGGGCTGCCAACAATTTTTGAGGGCGCTGTATTTAATGGTAGGAGCCAATATTTGTTGACGGAACTGTATTCAGCACTGTAAATATGAATGCTGTGTAAGCCTTTTACACCCATCTCCCCATAAAGCAGAATTGTTTTCCTGTGACACGGTTTGCTCGGTTTTTTTTCTGCTTTTTTATTTTACCCCCTGCATGCCCACTTTCATGTAAATAACCATGTTAATGCTGAGAGGCGGAGGGAATTAAATGTGGTCATATTTTTCTATAACAGTGTCTTTCCCTAGTATTGTGCGGCCAGCTCACGCCAAAACCTTTCAAAGCAAAAGAAGAAAGAAACCCTCTTCAATCCTCAAACTTCTCCATGGCTAACCTCTTCTGGCTGCGTTCACACCACCCCCTTCATTCATTTGAACTCTTAATCTCATTATTAACCATTTGGTTAGCTCAGGGGCTGTTTTCCTCTGAAGACTTGTGGGATTGGTTCAGTCTTGTGGTTGAGGGATTTCTTTTTTTGTGGAGAGGGGTTAGGCTTGGGAGGCTGACAAAGCCTTTGACTGAAATTATTTGTTGAGTATTATGTGTCATTTTAGTCAAGCTTACAAAACCTCTTTTGAATTTCAGTTTTGAGTGGCTTCTTCTCTCTGGTTGATTGGCAACTGTAAGGGTGCTATATGCTAATAAGATGTGAACAAATAGAAGATTATGTGTGTGCTTTCACCCCTTTTTACTCCATTTCCTTTGTTATTCTTTCTTTTCTGCTACCTTGCTCACTCCTTCCCTCTCCCCCCCTCTCTCTTTATTTTTCTCAAACTCTTTTTGTTTAATTGGCTGATAGTCTGTCATTTGCTGTTATACATGGGAAGTTGTCACTATCCAGACTTTCCAAATTCACATAAGGTGTGCGTGTGAAAGTGTCGCCCTGACATACTAAAATACACACAGACAGGCAAATGTACATACACACTCTCACGCACAAATGTACTCAGTCATTGTGGCACAGAGACCGGGTGTGAAATTGAATTAGGAAAGGGGCTGCTTGTGGTTTCACGTCCTTTCACACTCCTACTGCTTTAGCTCCATGCGTGTTTGGGCAGTGCTCCCTTATGTAAATCGCCCACCAAAATCCCCTCACCTCCATCTATATGCTGCTCACTCTTGTCTCCTGTCCCGCCAGCCCGGCCTGCAGTGCACCACTGGGCCCACAAAAATCAGAGACGGCCTGTGCAGCAGTGAAAAAACACTACTTGAAAGTGTCCCACAAAACCTAGAAGTTCATTCTGTCCCCTGTAGGGGACTTGAGTCTCTGGTCTTCATCTTAGGAACAACATGTTCCTCTATGCTGAAGCCTGGATGACAAGAGGAATTAAATAAAAATGAAATTACAGTTTTAAGAAATATTTGCATAATAATATCTGAATATTTTTTGTGTCATTCAAGACATTTGCATTTGCTCAAGCGTGTCTGTCGTCCCTCTGCTTCACAGGTGTGCCAGTACGAGTGACTCACTTGAAGGAGGGCAGGTCCAAGGACACGCCCCTGCAGATCTTTTCCTATCTGAATGAGATTGGGTGAGTGACCCTCTACAGTGGCGCCCAGTCTATGGGATGCAGGCTCAAACTATTGGAGTCCCTGGAACACAAGTCTGACCGGTCAGCACAGAAGAGATACATAAAAATCCCAGCTTGGATTTGGGATAACAAAGGACCTTGTCACTGTGCAGGCAGCCATTGATATTGCTCCAGTTTGGTGAACAGCATTTTGGAGAGCAGGAGTGCAGGTTTAGGGCTCCTTTGATGGCTATATTGAACAATTAGGAGTTTATGCGGTACAGCCGCAGTGCATAACTTGCTTCTGATGTGTCAACATAAAAATGAATCTATTTACATTATTAGCTCACTAGCTAATACATTTTATGGAGGAAAAAAATTGGCTCTGTATTTTTACGTTAAAGTTACCATAGAAAAAAAATCAGGAAGGAAGGAAGACGCTTGTGAACATTGGGTACTTAGAAGAGACATAGGACCAGAGAGGATGAGAAGCTGGAAAGACCATTGACTAGCAGTAGGCATAACCTGGAAAATTGTGCAATGCACTTCACCATAATGCCGTTAGAGGGCAATGTGTACCATTCAACATGGGTAACAGCATGGTGGGGAGAGTAGGACTGTTGGTTTGTGTGCTGAGCGGTGTGCTGAATTGACCCCCCTGCCCCATGTTGATCTTGCAGGGCGAAGCATGGTGTTGGGAGGATTGACATTGTGGAGAATCGCTTCATTGGCATGAAGTCCCGAGGTAAACACATTTTGATTGTTCTGTCGACACGCTGCCATGAGAAGTATTTGCCCCCTTTTTGATTTCTTTGATTTTGGCTTACTTGTCACCCTTAACTGTTCAGACCTTCAAACAAGATATAATATAAGACAAAGATAACTTGAGTATCCTCAAACTGTAGAAATGATACCCACATTTTTTTAAAGAAAATAGGGATTGATATTGGCTTATATTTGACTACTCGCAGCCAGGCTCGATTACTCTTGCACTTTTAAATCAAACAAATCAGTGATATTGGCTAAAACATCTCAACAAGCCCCACACTATGCTGTGATGTAAAGATTTTCAAGGAGAGATGTGAAAGAATGTTTTTTGAAATATGCCTGACTGGAAAGGGTTACAAAACCATGTCTAAAGCCCTGGGACATCAGAGCTGGAACTTCAGTGAGTCTTACTGGAATGTGTCTTGCGTCTAAATGGTTTGTGTTTGTTTTGTATCTTTCGGTGCGTGTTTGTGTGGGTACTGTATGTATTGTACTTAATGTTGAAACTGTGTAACTCATCTAGTCCTGCAGGTGGAGCTTGGATGTGGAATGTAAAACATAAGCTGGCTTACAGAGAGGAATCTGTACAGAGCTGGCAAGATGGCTTGGGGCAGTCTACTGATCCCCCCCAAACTGCTCCATTCAAAAGGGAGAGCTTAGTAAGACTGAAACTGTTTAAAAAATTGGTACCTGAAAGTCAGTTTACCTAATCCAGTCTTGTTATTTCTCACTCAAATCGCTGTGGACACTTAGAACTGTTTACTGACGGTTTGCGGCCAGGGGCGATGGAGAAATGGTCTCTTCCCCTTTGTTTCACTGGCCTTATCTAAATCGGCCTGAGTGGAGATGAATTGAATTGCTGTATTTGTTTGGCTTGGGCAAGTTTCAAATTTTACGATGACTGAAAGTTTCTGAGAATGTCATTTTTTTCCAAGTGCAAATGCATTTCGGCAGACGAGATGCTGAACTAAAGTTCAGGTAGCGGAGACATTCTGCTCTGTATGAATGAATGACGAATGACCAAACAGATGTAAATGAGGGTGGACAAGCAGACAGTAAGATTTAAAAAAATTATGTTCATGAGGAAATTAGCCCAGTTAGCTAGCTGCACTTAACTGGTTTTTGTTGATACTGGTCATTCCTTAAATCTTTCTAAGGTGGATTTACTGTAGACATTTGCTGTCAGAAGCTTGTTATGAAGGTACTGTAACCAAATAAACTCATGCATGAGCTGTTTTTCCTCAGACCATGTTGTCTTGTGCTCTTTTGCCTTTCAGGTATATATGAGACTCCAGGGGGCACCATCCTCTACCAAGCCCATTTGGACATAGAGAATTTCACTATGGATAAAGAGGTCCGGAAGATCAAACAGGGACTGGGAATCAAACTGTCTGAGCTCATTTATAATGGTATGAGTCTCTCACACATGCGCACACTCATATGCTACTCCAGACACAAGCACCTCGTCATGCACTCATGCATATTATCTAACATATGTGCACAAATGCACACACACACACACACACACACACACGCACACACACATTTTGAGGCAGTATGCCACATCTGTGCAATGTTTTGCTGTATATTAAGACAACCCCAAATCTGAAAAAGTTGGAATATTGTGGAAATTGCTAATGAAAGGAGTGATTCGCAAAGTTCATCTCCCCTCTTCTGTAGTGAACTCTATAACAATAGTTGTGACATTGTGTATTTTCATTTAGCCGTTAAATTCACGTTAGAACTTCAAATAATGCTGTTTCTGTTTTCTATACAGTAGAGGGTGAATAGAATTTGCAACTCAGTTCTTTATTATTATTATTATTATTATTATTATTATTAATCACATTTCTTAGCATATGGTTACTTTTTGGAATTGGAGTTGAATATTAATTCATTTAAATGTATTACATATCAATACAGCAAATGTACAATTCACAGAAATGACCAAATAGATAGATGCTCTCATTCACAGACTTATATCTGTGCGCATTCATACAGGCATACGTGTGCGCGCGCGCACACACACACACACACACAGACAAATACAAATACACAAACACACACTTGCTTCCTTTTAATGAGCAAATGTTTTCCTCAATTGATGCACACTGGCTTCTAGCAAACTGCATTGGAACATTTCCACTATCTCACCGTGGGGGATTTTTCAAATGTAAAGAAGTCAGCTGTGAAGTTCTGTTTATTTCACATTCAGTAAGAGTGAGCCAATGAGGTGCAGATGTATTGGATAGCTTGAGTTTTTATTCAAACATGACAGGCTGGGAACCCATTGCACCCTTAAGGTTCTTAACATTAAGTGAACCTGCATTGAATGAAGGTTTTTTTATAACCAAAACTAACAGGAAAATGCTTAATCTGTATCCATGAAACCAGCTCTGAGAGTCTTTTGGAAATTGCCCTGTATTATGAAGCCAAAGGCTTGTTTGTGGGTCACCATATTCTTGATCATTTGATTTGATATATCTTTGACCTTCGTCACATGCAGCTTCAACCGATAAGCAACGTGAGAACTTTGATGGTTGATTTTCTGCTAAAATTGAGTTTTGCATGGTAGGGAGACCAACTGCCAGCTGAAGCACTAGGCAGCACTCACTTGCTGTTGGATTATGAAATCACAGTCTTAATTCAGTGGGCAGGACCACTGGAGAGTTCAGTAGGTGGGATAGATGGGTGTTGCCGTGGGATTATGACTTCATACTCATTATGGAAGGGGCGGAATAGATGGGCCTTAGCTTTCAAACTGCCCATGGATCGTACCTGCCTGACCTACATTGTTCAGTACCACAGGGTATGCTAAGTTAAGTGAGCGCGAATCTGGATGCTTCGGGGTGGCTTATCCTCTTAAAGCAGCCTGCCTCTGGAAATAGCCCCTCAGTGGTAGCTCGGGTTGGCTCAGGTGTCCTTATCTCATTGTGTGGGGCTCTGGATTTTCCTCCTCAGCCAGGTAATAGGATTTAAGACATTACAGGGCTGATTACAGGGGCGGGGTGAATCAGCACATGTAAGATTCGGCGCTCTGGGGGGGGGGCTGATTTAAATCATGAAAATCTCTTAGAATGTTAAACCTTCACGTTAAACCCTCAGAAGGGTAGGATTTTTTTTATTTTTTTTTTTGAACTTATGATCTCAAACTCCATTACATTCAATTTCCTGTTTTTATTATTTTTAAGTCAGGAGCAGTTCATCCAATCAATCTCAAACCAGGTGGATATATTGCTTAGGACCCAGGGAAGTGTACTGTCAAGTTTGAAGTTGTTTGACTGGGGGATTCTAAAGAAATCAAGAAAATTGCAAGCACCAATACTGCCCAAACAACAATGGAACAGCACCGGTGCTTAGAATACTTGATTCTCTTAGTTCTGAACTTTCTCTTGAAAGGGTCAAGATTCTCAATGCTGAAGGTGCTAAGGGTTTGTGAAAAAACAAAAACACTGTTTGTGTGTTTGTTTGCGTGTTCACTTGTTTGTGTGCAATTGGGTAATTGGGTGTGTTGTTGCATAGTACATATGCACACAACTGCTTGCAGAGGAGGCCTTGTGAACAGGCAGTAAATAGTCAGGACTTGCACTGGTCTGGTTGGGTGGATCTGGCAGGATGACAGGGTTTGAGAGGGTCGTGCTGGACCGGGTGATGGGGTTTTAGATTGTGTACTGTTTGGAAGAGTTGGCAGTCGGCAATCGCAGATGTGGCTTATTCTCACGTTATGTCCAGAGGGCGGTGTGGATTAGCAGGGATGGAAGGAGATGGGAAGAAAATGGCAGTAGGTACAGATGTGACAGAAATCTCTTTTGGAAAATGGGTTTAGCATGGTGTGTGCGTGTGGGGGGAAGGGGGGTGGGGGTGGAGTTAGGACAGCTGTCCCTCTGCTTAATAGGGGTGAAGTCACCTGAGGAGGGTTGGGATTCGAGGGGGGGCTCACCATTGGCCATGTGTTACTTTTCAAGAAAAGGGTTTAAAATCTTAAATATCACTCCCCCTCCAGGAGCTGGATCAAACCTTTAGTTGAGCAGACATCTCCACTAACACCCCTCCCCCACTCCCATACCTTACCCACCCCATCCTCATTCATTAGCACAGCATGCGGTTGCTCGATCCATTCTTTTTTTTATGGGTTGTTCTGTGCAGCAGTTGATTATTGTGCACGGAAGTTTGTGACGTAGACATGTCACGTTCGTTGGCGTCTTTAAGATGTGAAAGGTCTGTTTTGGTGTACTGTACACTAATTAGGGCTTTTGGTTATGCTCCTGCTTGTGGTGAATATGTGCATTTTTTTCAAAGATGCTTCTACCCCTCTTGTTTTCTGTAATTCAAAACTAAATGCCATTGGTTGACCAGTTCTCTTACCCTGATGAAAATACAATTCATAAAAAGAAAAGTTGTCAAAATAAAATGAAAACTGAGTGCACCGTTTTCTGAATTGCTTTCCATCTGTATTACATTAAAAACAATATGACAGCAGATTATTTGATCATTTCGCCACATTCATTTTTCAGATTTTTCAAATTAAATTCAACGTTACATTTCAACGTTGAATTTTGCACCATATTTAAAAAAAGTTGCAACAGTGAAGTATTTACTGCTAAGTAATGTTGCCATTTCTTTTCATGGCACTTAAATGTTATGCGACCAAAGACACCACACAATTAAGTATATCCGATGTCATTTTGTCCCATTCTTTCCGCAAACAATTCTTAAGGTGTCCACCTCTATAGGGTGTACACCTTATGATATTGTTACTGTTAACAATATCTTGTTATTGCATTTCGCATTCCAAAATGTGCCACATATTCTCTATTGGGGTGAAGTCGGGACTGTAAGCAGGCTAGTCCAGTACATGCATCCTCCTACAATGCTGCCATGCCTTTGTAGTGCAGGGTATACAGTTATTCAGTTTAGGCTTGCGCCCTTGCCTTTTTGGCACAGATCCTCCCTCATATTTTTTTTATCTTTTAATTATGTAATAGCCCTTATAGGGTGAAATATCCTAATTTCTTCCAACCTTTCTGGGGAAAAACGTTTCGTAAGAGCATGTACACGAGATTGAGATCAGGTGATCAATCAAAATGGCCTGAAAACAAAGCCAAAAGCCAACAAAAATCTCATGTTTGCTGCCTATATCACTCTCCAGTTTCAGATCAGATTTTCTCGTTAGATTGGCATAGCCACACAAAATTTTGATTGAAACTCCTGATTTCAATGAGTTTCCAAGCATCGCTGTGCAGTAACTGCCCACACATTACACTTTCCTCTAAAAATTTTTGATTCTCTGCATTGCTTGTGACTTCAGAGGAGATTCAAATGCCTTTATTCGATACACACGTGGCCATTGCAGATATTTGGCCATGAAATGCTTAATTTAGGGCTTCCTTTGGTGAATGATAAATCAAAACTGATTGACAAGCAGTGGTCTATAAGGCACAATACTTCGGCTGTGAGCTCACAAGGGGTGCACGAGCGCCCATGCCAAAGGGGAATAGAATTGACTGAATTCTAAGAGTTGGAGAGCCTGAACTTGAGCCCCTGCTTTGGTAGAATTTGGGGGTTTCCCTGTGAAAACGTTTTGGGAGTTTTTGGGTGAGTCCTTTCACCAGGCTGAGTAAGACGGAAATCAGCGAGATGGCATGCGTCACCCCTGCCTCATCCTCTCATGGACAGGCTCTTACACCTTTCAGGTGAAGAGTCTAGTGATAAAAGTCCGAATTTGAAAATCGTGAGGTTAGCATGAGAAAACATCAACGACAGTTACATAAGGCAATTTTCTCAATTTTCTCAAAATTGACATTTTGTGACTCAAGCACTTTTCGCACCAGGGTCTTCAATTACTTTCTCATGTATTTCTGGGCAAACTGGCAATCCCTTGTCCATCTTTGCTCCTGAAGCACTTGGCCTTTCCTGGATGCTGCTTTAATCCCCAATCATTAGGTTAGGCTTGGGTTAGGTTAGCCTTTATTGTCTCCCCTAGGAGAAATTTGCCTTGGGCATTCGCAGGAGAGCATTATTGGCACGTACATTAACAAACATATCAAAATCAGGATAACACATACAAATTAATTTCCAGTCCCATCCTATCAACACACACCACAATAAATAGAATCGCACACAGTCATTCCCCCTCGCCAGCACCATAACACCCACACACGCTTACCCACACACATATAATCTCTGATTCATAGAAAACACACATTCATTCGCCAAGCTCCGAGCCCATGCACATATCCCCATACAACATACACACAGTCACACGCATATATTCACATACACACACGCACACACACCTATATAATTGTATCCCCCGAACGAGTTCGGAGGATACTATGGATTTGGCCTCGTCACGCGTCCGCGTCCGCAGAGATCTTCTTGTGAACGCTCTACAGCCCACATAATTGCACGGATTCTTTTCAAATTTTGCAGGGACATGTATTATGGTAAGTTCACGACACCTATTGATTTTGGGTACTCTGGGACCATCTGGGCCCAACTGGGGGGCCTTCGGGGGATACATGGACTCGGTTGCCGAGTGCTCTAGTTCCTAATTCGTAAAATCGCTCACCCATTCATTCATCAGGCACTGACTACATGCATATATCTTCATATAATAGACACACAGTCATCAGCATCACATTGCACCCCTGCCCCATGAGGAGGGGAGGAGAAAGGGGAAAAGAAAGGAAGAAAGAATTATGAAGAAACAAAAGTCGTGGGTGACACCCCCGTGCTGATGTGTACATATCACATTTACAGAGCATCACCTCTTAAGAAGTTTGATTGACATTGGGATGAAGGTGAATTTATTCCTGTTTCGCTTGCAGTTTGGTAACCTGAACCTTCTGCCTGATGGCATTAACACATACTCTGTGTAAATGATGTGCCTGGAGTCGCCGGAGATTTTAAGGCCCTGCTTCCTCTCATATATCTCCTGAAGAGAAGATGGAGGCTGCGTTCCTATTCTTTTATCAGCCCTCTCGACTAGATTTTGAAGTTGTGATTTTAATTTGACGGAAAGGTTACCAAACCAGGTACTGATGCCAAAACGTATTATAGATTCAATGACTGCTCTATAGAACAACAACATGACATGTTTGTCCACTCCATGGACCTTGAGCCTCCTTAAGAAGTGCAATCTTTGATTAATACGTGAGCACACATGAATACAACATGCTTACATCAGTTGTTTTAAATCACATTGTAATTCAGAAAAGTTTTGATGTAATTACTTGTCCTAAATTGCCTCCATCAACTTTTATTGAAATGCATCTCCGGAATGGAGTTGACATTTATTTCATCTTCATAATTTCTGCAAGGAAATACAGGTCCAAGTAATATTAGAAATGACTGATTTCAATATTTTTGTGGGGATTTACGAAATGAACCAAGTGCGACAACCAGTAGAATACAAAAAGGAGGCTTTATTTCTGAAGGGGGAAACCCCCCAACAGAGCTGGCAACAGTACAAAGTCTGCAATCCAAAATCAGAATCCAAAGGGCGTAATCCAGAGTCATACACAGGGCACCAATCACAAAAATTGTAGTCAGACAAAAGAGGTCAAAAAACAAGAATGCGGCAAAAGTAACAGGGAATAGGCAAAGCTCGATATCAAGCACTGTCCAGTCAGAAAGATAAACACTGAGAAATCAAGGCGAGAACCGTGGCACAAGAAAACTAGGGAGAACAATCTGACAAGAAAGTGTACCAAACAGACATCATATATACACACCCGGGGTAAACACATGACCAGGGAGAACAGGTGCAATCAATGGGAACAATGATCAGGGAGAGACGCGTGAGGAATAAACTAATTACATGAATTAGGCTGTAGCCAAAACACAGACAGGGATCACAAGACAAACCTAAGTACAAAACAACAGCTCCGGTTAAGGAGTACTAAAGTGCCAAGATAAAAGAAAAGGAAAGCACAAAGTATAAGTGGAAATCCACAGAAACTTGCAGCAGAGATAATTAGGGATAGGCAAGGAGGCGGAGATTAGAATTGAGCGACTGCTGAGAGATAGTTAGTCAATTAGTATGTGCAGCTATACAATCCCGAGTGCAAGTTAGAAAGTTAGTAAAAATATACAAGATTAGTGTGGTTAGTAATTAGCAAAAACAATAAACTGTTAGTATGTGTTAGTAAGACAGTAAAAGAGAGAGGAAGGAAGAACACAAGATAATGAAAAAAGATTGAAACCCAGAAACCACTAAATCACCCGAATGAGTGGCACACAAGACAAGGGACCGTGAGCAAAGATACACACATGACAAGACAGGGGAGACAAAGTGCAAAGCATGGAAATGAAAACATGGCATGGAAACTAAATGATTCACTCATGAAAAATAATAAACAGGAAATCTAAATTACCAAAACACAAAACACAATACTAAGAATGGTCAGACAGGCAGAGGTCACTAAAACACAAGAAATCTAAACATGGCTAGGCCAGGCACAGAGCTTAAACATGACATGCAGAATCAGAATCACAACAATTTTATGCATTTTTCACACTGTCCCAATTTTTTTTTTAGTTGAGGTTGCAATTATTGCAGGAGGCCTGCGATTACCAAACCAGTTCTATTGTAATTGCAGTGCCAGGCATCAGTAAAACTTAAATATAAATATTATGTCTTTAAGTATTTTGGAAACATATGGTAAAAAAATGGCTGGAGATAAGTGAATCTGAGGAAGGAGAATGGGAGCCTGGGGACTGTAGTCATAAATCTGCGAGTAAAGGGTTAGCTTTTTGCCTTTGTCTTCGACTCCTCGCGTCTCGTCATCCATTCGTTTCTGCACCTGCAGGGTTTTGGTACAGCCCAGAATGTGTTTTTCTCCGGCACTGCATTGCCAAGTCCCAAGAGAACGTAGCGGGGAAGGTACAGCTGTCGGTCTTCAAGGGCCAGGTGTACATCCTGGGACGTGAATCCCCCAACTCGCTCTATAACCAGGAGCTCGTGAGGTAGCACACCGATGATCGTTGACACATACTGAAAACTGCACATGCTCTCCGACACTGCTACATATAGGAAACTGTGCATACTTTCTCACACTGACACATAACTGCATGTGCTGTCTGATGCTGACACATACTGAGAACTGCACATGCTGTCTGATGCTGACACATACTGAGAACTGCACATGCTGTCTGATGCTGACACATACTGAGAACTGCGCATGCTGTCTGACGCTGACACATACTTAGAACTGCACATGCTGTCTGACGCTGACACATACTGAGAACTGCACATGCTGTCTGATGCTGACACATACTGAGAACTGCACATGCTGTCTGATGCTGACACATACTGAGAACTGCACATGCTGTCTGATGCTGACACATACTGAGAACTGCACATGCTGTCTGATGCTGACACATACTGAGAACTGAATATGCTGCCTGATGCTGACACATGCTGAGAACTGCACATGCTGTCTGATGTTGACACATACTGAGAACTGCACATGCTGTCTGATGCTGACACATACTGAGAACTGCGCATGCTGTCTGACGCTGACACATACTGAGAACTGCACATGCTGTCTGATGCTGACATATACTGAGAACTGCACATGCTGTCTGATGCTGGCACATACTGAGAACTGCATATACTGATACTGTCTGATTCTGACACATACTGAGAACTGCGTATGCTGTCTCATGCTTACACATACTGAGAACTGCACATGCTGTCTGATACTGGCATATACTGAGAACTGCACATGCTGTCAGATGCTGACACATACTGAGAACTGCACATGCTGTCTGATGCTGGCATATACTGAGAACTGCACATGCTGTCAGATGCTGACACATACTGAGAACTGCACATGCTGTCTGATGCTGACACATACTGAGAACTGCACATGCTGTCAGATGCTGACATATACTGAGAACTGCACATGCTGTCAGATGCTGACACATACTGAGAACTGCACATGCTGTCTGACGCTGACACATACTGAGAACTGCACATGCTGTCTGATGCTGACACATACTGAGAACTGCACATGGTGTCTCATGCTGATACATACTGAGAACTGCACATGCTGTCTGACGCTGACACATGCTGAGAATTGCACTTGCTGTCTGATGCTGACATATACTGAGAACTGCATATGCTGTCTGATGCTGTCACATACTGAGAACTGCACATGCTGTCTGATGCTGTCACATACTGAGAACTGCACATGCTGTCTGATGCTGAAACATACTGAGAACTTTGCATGCTGTCTGACGCTGACACATACTGAGAACTGCACATGCTGTCTGACGCTGGTACATACTGAGAACTGCACATGCTGTCTGACGCTGACACATACTGAGAACTGCACATGCTGTCTGATGCTGACACATACTGAGAACTGCACATGCTGTCTGAAGCTGGCACATACTGAGAACTACACATACTGTCTGATTCTGACACATACTGAGAACTGCGTATGCTGTCTCATGTTTACACATACTGAGAACTGCACATGCTGTCTGACGCTGGCACATACTGAGAACTGAATATGCTGCCTGATGCTGACACATGCTGAGAACTGCACATGCTGTCTGATGCTGACACATACTGAGAACTGCACATGCTGTCTGATGCTGACACATACTGAGAACTGCACATGCTGTCTGATGCTGGCATATACTGAGAACTGCACATGCTGTCAGATGCTGACATATACTGAGAACTGCACATGCTGTCAGATGCTGACACATACTGAGAACTGCACATGCTGTCTGACGCTGACACATACTGAGAACTGCACATGCTGTCTGATGCTGACACATACTGAGAACTGCACATGGTGTCTCATGCTGATACATACTGAGAACTGCACATGCTGTCTGACGCTGACACATGCTGAGAATTGCACTTGCTGTCTGATGCTGACATATACTGAGAACTGCATATGCTGTCTGATGCTGTCACATACTGAGAACTGCACATGCTGTCTGATGCTGTCACATACTGAGAACTGCACATGCTGTCTGATGCTGAAACATACTGAGAACTTTGCATGCTGTCTGACGCTGACACATACTGAGAACTGCACATGCTGTCTGACGCTGGTACATACTGAGAACTGCACATGCTGTCTGACGCTGACACATACTGAGAACTGCACATGCTGTCTGATGCTGACACATACTGAGAACTGCACATGCTGTCTGAAGCTGGCACATACTGAGAACTGCGTATGCTGTCTGACGCTGACACATACTGAGAACTGCAGATGCTGTCTGACGCTGACACATACTGAGAACTGCAGATGCTGTCTGATTCTGACACACACTGAGAACTGCACATGCTGTCTGATTCTGACACACACTGAGAACTGCACATGCTGTCTGATGCTGACTCATACTGAGAACTGCACATGCTGTCTGATGCTGACACATACTGAGAACTGCACATGCTGTCTGATGCTGACACATACTGAGAACTGAATATGCTGCCTGATGCTGACACATGCTGAGAACTGCACATGCTGTCTGATGTTGACACATACTGAGAACTGCACATGCTGTCTGATGCTGACACATACTGAGAACTGCGCATGCTGTCTGACGCTGACACATACTGAGAACTGCACATGCTGTCTGATGCTGACATATACTGAGAACTGCACATGCTGTCTGATGCTGGCACATACTGAGAACTGCATATACTGATACTGTCTGATTCTGACACATACTGAGAACTGCGTATGCTGTCTCATGCTTACACATACTGAGAACTGCACATGCTGTCTGATACTGGCATATACTGAGAACTGCACATGCTGTCAGATGCTGACACATACTGAGAACTGCACATGCTGTCTGATGCTGGCATATACTGAGAACTGCACATGCTGTCAGATGCTGACATATACTGAGAACTGCACATGCTGTCTGATGCTGACACATACTGAGAACTGCACATGCTGTCTGATGCTGACACATACTGAGAACTGCACATGCTGTCTGATGCTGACACATACTGAGAACTGCACATGGTGTCTCATGCTGATACATACTGAGAACTGCACATGCTGTCTGACGCTGACACATACTGAGAACTGCACTTGCTGTCTGATGCTGACATATACTGAGAACTGCATATGCTGTCTGATGCTGACACATACTGAGAACTGCATATGCTGTCTGATGCTGACACATACTGAGAACTGCACATGCTGTCTGATGCTGATACATACTGAGAACTTTGCATGCTGTCTGACGCTGACACATACTGAGAACTGCACATGCTGTCTGACGCTGGTACATACTGAGAACTGCACATGCTGTCTGACGCTGACACATACTGAGAACTGCACATGCTGTCTGATGCTGACACATACTGAGAACTGCACATGCTGTCTGAAGCTGGCACATACTGAGAACTACACATACTGTCTGATTCTGACACATACTGAGAACTGCGTATGCTGTCTCATGTTTACACATACTGAGAACTGCACATGCTGTCTGACGCTGGCACATACTGAGAACTGAATATGCTGCCTGATGCTGACACATGCTGAGAACTGCACATGCTGTCTGATGCTGACACATACTGAGAACTGCACATGCTGTCTGATGCTGACACATACTGAGAACTGCGCATGCTGTCTGACGCTGACACATACTGAGAACTGCACATGCTGTCTGATGCTGACATATACTGAGAACTGCACACGCTGTCTGATGCTGGCACATACTGAGAACTGCATATACTGATACTGTCTGATTCTGACACATACTGAGAACTGCGTATGCTGTCTCATGCTTACACATACTGAGAACTGCACATGCTGTCTGATACTGGCATATACTGAGAACTGCACATGCTGTCAGATGCTGACACATACTGAGAACTGCACATGCTGTCTGATGCTGGCAAATACTGAGAACTGCACATGCTGTCAGATGCTGACATATACTGAGAACTGCACATGCTGTCTGATGCTGACACATACTGAGAACTGCACATGCTGTCTGATGCTGACACATACTGAGAACTGCACATGCTGTCTGATGCTGACACATACTGAGAACTGCACATGCTGTCTGACGCTGACACATACTGAGAACTGCACATGCTGTCTGATGCTGACACATACTGAGAACTGCACATGGTGTCTCATGCTGATACATACTGAGAACTGCACATGCTGTCTGACGCTGACACATGCTGAGAATTGCACTTGCTGTCTGATGCTGACATATACTGAGAACTGCATATGCTGTCTGATGCTGTCACATACTGAGAACTGCACATGCTGTCTGATGCTGTCACATACTGAGAACTGCACATGCTGTCTGATGCTGATACATACTGAGAACTTTGCATGCTGTCTGACGCTGACACATACTGAGAACTGCACATGCTGTCTGACGCTGGTACATACTGAGAACTGCACATGCTGTCTGACGCTGACACATACTGAGAACTGCACATGCTGTCTGATGCTGACAAATACTGAGAACTGCACATGCTGTCTGAAGCTGGCACATACTGAGAACTACACATACTGTCTGATTCTGACACATACTGAGAACTGCGTATGCTGTCTCATGTTTACACATACTGAGAACTGCACATGCTGTCTGACGCTGGCACATACTGAGAACTGCACATGCTGTCTGATGCTGGCACATACTGAGAACTGCACATGCTGTCAGATGCTGACACATACTGAGAACTGCACATGCTGTCTGACACTGACACATACTGAGAACTGCACATGCTGTCTGATGCTGACACATACTGAGAACTGCACATGCTGTCTGATGCTGACACATACTGAGAACTGCACATGCTGTCTGATGCTGACACATACTGAGAACTCCACATGCTGCCTGATGCTCACACATATTGAGAACTGCACATGCTGTCTGACGCTGACACATACTGAGAACTGCACATGCTGTCTGATGCTGACACATACTGAGAACTGCACATGGTGCCTCATGCTGATACATACTGAGAACTGCACATGCTGTCTGACGCTGACACATACTGAGAACTGCACATACTGCCTGATGCTGACACATACTGAGAACTGCACATGGTGTCTCATGCTGATACATACTGAGAACTGCACATGGTGTCTCATGCTGATACACACTGAGAACTGCACATGCTGTCTGACGCTGACACATACTGAGAACTGCACATACTGCCTGATGCTGACACATACTGAGAAGTGCACATGGTGTCTGACGCTGACACATACTGAGAACTGCACATGGTGTCTCATTCTGATACATACTGAGAACTGCACATGGTGTCTCATGCTGATACACACTGAGAACTGCACATGGTGTCTGACGCTGACACATACTGAGAACTGCACATGGTGTCTCATGCTGATACATACTGAGAACTGCACATGGTGTCTCATGCTGATACACACTGAGAACTGCACATGCTGTCTGACGCTGACACATACTGAGAACTGCACATACTGCCTGATGCTGACACATACTGAGAAGTGCACATGGTGTCTGACGCTGACACATACTGAGAACTGCACATGCTGTCTGACGCTGACACATACTGAGAACTGCACATGCTGTCCGATGCTGACACATACTGAGAACTGCACATGCTGTCTGATGCTGGCACATACTGAGTACTGCGTATGCTGTCTGATGCTGACATGTACTGAGAATTGCACTTGCTGTCTGATGCTGACATATACTGAGAACTGCATATGCTGTCTGATGCTGTCACATACTGAGAGCTGCACATGCTGTCTGATGCTGTCACATACTGAGAACTGCACATGCTGTCTGACGCTGACACATACTTAGAACTGCACATGCTGTCTGATGCTGACACATACTGAGAACTGCACATGCTGTCTGAAGCTGGCACATACTGAGAACTACACATACTGTCTGATTCTGACACATACTGAGAACTGCGTATGCTGTCTCATGTTTACACATACTGAGAACTGCACATGCTGTCTGACGCTGGCACATACTGAGAACTGCACATGCTGTCTGATGCTGGCACATACTGAGAACTGCACATGCTGTCTGATGCTGGCACATACTGAGAACTGCACATGCTGTCAGATGCTGACACATACTGAGAACTGCACATGCTGTCTGACGCTGACACATACTGAGAACTGCACATGCTGTCTGACGCTGGTACATACTGAGAACTGCACATGCTGTCTGACACTGACACATACTTAGAACTGCACATGCTGTCTGATGCTGACACATACTGAGAACTGCACATGCTGTCTGAAGCTGGCACATACTGAGAACTACACATACTGTCTGATTCTGACACATACTGAGAACTGCGTATGCTGTCTCATGTTTACACATACTGAGAACTGCACATGCTGTCTGACGCTGGCACATACTGAGAACTGCACATGCTGTCTGATGCTGGCACATACTGAGAACTGCACATGCTGTCAGATGCTGACACATACTGAGAACTGCACATGCTGTCTGACACTGACACATACTGAGAACTGCACATGCTGTCTGATGCTGACACATACTGAGAACTGCACATGCTGTCTGATGCTGACACATACTGAGAACTGCACATGCTGTCTGATGCTGACACATACTGAGAACTCCACATGCTGCCTGATGCTCACACATATTGAGAACTGCACATGCTGTCTGACGCTGACACATACTGAGAACTGCACATGCTGTCTGATGCTGACACATACTGAGAACTGCACATGGTGCCTCATGCTGATACATACTGAGAACTGCACATGCTGTCTGACGCTGACACATACTGAGAACTGCACATACTGCCTGATGCTGACACATACTGAGAACTGCACATGGTGTCTCATGCTGATACATACTGAGAACTGCACATGGTGTCTCATGCTGATACACACTGAGAACTGCACATGCTGTCTGACGCTGACACATACTGAGAACTGCACATACTGCCTGATGCTGACACATACTGAGAAGTGCACATGGTGTCTGACGCTGACACATACTGAGAACTGCACATGGTGTCTCATTCTGATACATACTGAGAACTGCACATGGTGTCTCATGCTGATACACACTGAGAACTGCACATGGTGTCTGACGCTGACACATACTGAGAACTGCACATGGTGTCTCATGCTGATACATACTGAGAACTGCACATGGTGTCTCATGCTGATACACACTGAGAACTGCACATGCTGTCTGACGCTGACACATACTGAGAACTGCACATGGTGTCTCATGCTGATACATACTGAGAACTGCACATGGTGTCTCATGCTGATACACACTGAGAACTGCACATGCTGTCTGACGCTGACACATACTGAGAACTGCACATACTGCCTGATGCTGACACATACTGAGAAGTGCACATGGTGTCTGACGCTGACACATACTGAGAACTGCACATGCTGTCTGACGCTGACACATACTGAGAACTGCACATGCTGTCCGATGCTGACACATACTGAGAACTGCACATGCTGTCTGATGCTGGCACATACTGAGTACTGCGTATGCTGTCTGATGCTGACATGTACTGAGAATTGCACTTGCTGTCTGATGCTGACATATACTGAGAACTGCATATGCTGTCTGATGCTGTCACATACTGAGAGCTGCACATGCTGTCTGATGCTGTCACATACTGAGAACTGCACATGCTGTCTGACGCTGACACATACTTAGAACTGCACATGCTGTCTGATGCTGACACATACTGAGAACTGCACATGCTGTCTGAAGCTGGCACATACTGAGAACTACACATACTGTCTGATTCTGACACATACTGAGAACTGCGTATGCTGTCTCATGTTTACACATACTGAGAACTGCACATGCTGTCTGACGCTGGCACATACTGAGAACTGCACATGCTGTCTGATGCTGGCACATACTGAGAACTGCACATGCTGTCTGATGCTGGCACATACTGAGAACTGCACATGCTGTCAGATGCTGACACATACTGAGAACTTTGCATGCTGTCTGACGCTGACACATACTGAGAACTGCACATGCTGTCTGACGCTGGTACATACTGAGAACTGCACATGCTGTCTGACGCTGACACATACTGAGAACTGCACATGCTGTCTGATGCTGACACATACTGAGAACTGCACATGCTGTCTGAAGCTGGCACATACTGAGAACTGCACATACTGTCTGATTCTGACACATACTGAGAACTGCGTATGCTGTCTCATGTTTACACATACTGAGAACTGCACATGCTGTCTGACGCTGGGACATACTGAGAACTGCACATGCTGTCTGGTGCTGGCACATACTGAGAACTGCACATGCTGTCAGATGCTGACACATACTGAGAACTGCACATGCTGTCTGACACTGACACATACTGAGAACTGCACATGCTGTCTAATGCTGACACATACTGAGAACTGCACATGCTGTCTGATGCTGACACATACTGAGAACTGCACATGCTGTCTGATGCTGACACATACTGAGAACTCCACATGCTGCCTGATGCTCACACATATTGAGAACTGCACATGCTGTCTGACGCTGACACATACTAAGAACTGCACATGCTGTCTGATGCTGACACATACTAAGAACTGCACATGGTGCCTCATGCTGATACATACTGAGAACTGCTGATGCTGTCTGACGCTGACACATACTGAGAACTGCACATACTGCCTGATGCTGACACATACTGAGAACTGCACATGGTGTCTCATGCTGATACATACTGAGAACTGCACATGGTGTCTCATGCTGATACACACTGAGAACTGCACATGCTGTCTGACGCTGACACATACTGAGAACTGCACATACTGCCTGATGCTGACACATACTGAGAAGTGCACATGGTGTCTGACGCTGACACATACTGAGAACTGCACATGGTGTCTCATTCTGATACATACTGAGAACTGCACATGGTGTCTCATGCTGATACACACTGAGAACTGCACATGGTGTCTGACGCTGACACATACTGAGAACTGCACATGGTGTCTCATGCTGATACATACTGAGAACTGCACATGGTGTCTCATGCTGATACACACTGAGAACTGCACATGCTGTCTGACGCTGACACATACTGAGAACTGCACATACTGCCTGATGCTGACACATACTGAGAAGTGCACATGGTGTCTGACGCTGACACATACTGAGAACTGCACATGCTGTCTGACGCTGACACATACTGAGAACTGCACATGCTGTCCGATGCTGACACATACTGAGAACTGCACATGCTGTCTGATGCTGGCACATACTGAGTACTGCGTATGCTGTCTGACGCTGACATGTACTGAGAACTGCACATGCCGTCTGATGCTGACATATACTGAGAACTGCACATGGTGTCACATGCTGATACATACTGAGAACTGCACATGCTGTCTGATGCTGACACATACTGAGAACTGCACATGCTGTCTGATTCTGACACATACTGAGAACTGCGTATGCTGTCTGACGCTGACATGTACTGAGAACTGCCCATGCCGTCTGATGCTGACATATACTGAGAACTGCACATGGTGTCACATGCTGATACATACTGAGAACTGCACATGCTGTCTGATGCTGCCACATACTGAGAACTGCACGTGCTGTCTGATGCTGACACATACTGAGAACTCCGCATGCTGTCTGATGCTGACACATACTGAGAACTGCACATACTGTCTGATTCTGACACATACTGAGAACTGCGTATGCTGTCTGACGCTGACATGTACTGAGAACTGCACATGCCCTCTGATGCTGACATATACTGAGAACTGCACATGCTGTCTGATGCTGACACATACTGAGGACTGCACATGCTGTCTGATGCTGACACATACTGAGAACTGTTCATGCTGTCTGATGTTGATGCTTACTGAGAACTGCACTTGATGACTGATTGACAAATCCTGAGATCTGTTATCAGACTTTAATGTGATAATAATGTGGCATGGACATAAGGTGAACTGCACATGCTATTTCACTCTGGCCCATTCAGTGAACCATATGTGCTGTGACACACTGACACACGTGTAGAACTGCCCTGACTTCTCATCATTGTCAAGACCTAATTACATTAAAGTGAATAAAATGATCGGGTCATGGTCTGTAGGGTTTTGGAAATACGACTCCCCTTCTCAGATGTGTCTTAGTTTTATTTCTAAGCAGAAGCCCTGCAGCCACTATTAGGATTGTAATGTTTTCCACAGAGTCTTTAGGCTCTTATTTATTTCTCTTTTCTTTTTTTCATTGAGCCTGACCTGGAACTCGGTCAAGGTTGGCCATCACTGAAGAAATTCCCATGCTCTATTTTATGCTATAGACCTAAATTAGCCTATTTTGTTGCCCTGCTGTTGGCAATATCAATTTACCTCTGACCTATGACCTTCCAGCATGAATGTGCAGGGAGACTATGACCCCAGTGATGCATCAGGATTCATCAAAGTCAATGCTGTCAGGTGAGTTGCTCTCTGTATTTGGCACTAGTTAGGGCCACCACCTTAATAATGGTGATATCAGTGATATTGATGGTAATATTTTCTTTCCATCTTCTGTATCGCAGGTTGAAGGAGTACCACCGCTTGTTTGGTGATGGCTTGACAAAGACTTGAGGGACAATTTTGGAACCGCTCTCAGACCCCAAACTTTTTGTGCATACTGTAGATGCTGGGTTTACTGTATGCCTTCGGATTGTGCCTTACCTTCTCTTTCCATTGTAGAGCAGATTTTTGAGTGTACTTTTTACTCCTGGATAAGCGAAGCTAAGGAACGAGTGTTATATTGAGACTCGAGCATCACTCACTATTCAATCAATCGATCAATTTGCCGTTAGCACGACCGCATGTACAAAACCCAAAACCAGTGAAGTTGGCACTTTATGTAAATCGTAGATAAAAACAGAATACAATGATTTCCAAATCCTTTTGAACTTATATTCAATTGAATACACTGCAAAGACAAGATGTTTAATGTTCAAGCTGAGAAACTTTGTTTTTTTTGCAAATAATCATTAACTTAGAATTTAAAGGCAGCAACACATTGCAAAAAACTTGGCACAGAGGCCTTTTTGCCACTGTGTTACATCGCCTTTCCTTTTAACGACACTCAGTAAATGTTTGGGAACTGAGGAGACCAATTTTTGAAGCTTTTCAGGTGGAACTCTTTCCCATTCTTGCTTGATGTACAGCTTAAGTTGTTCAACAGTCCGGGGTCTCCGTTGTCGTATTTTACACTTCATAATGCGGCACACATTTTCAATGGGAGACAGGTCTGGACTACAGGCAGACCAGTCTAGTACCTGCACTCTTTTACTACGGAGCCATGCTGTTGTAACATGTGCAGAAAGTGGCTTGGCATTGTCTTGCTGAAATAAGCAGGGGCGTCAATGAAAAAGACGATGCTTGGATGGCAACATATGTTGCTCTAAAACCTGTATGTACCTTTCAGCATTAATGGTGCCTTCACATATGTGTAAGTTGCTCGTGCTTTGGGCACTAATACATCCCCATACTATCACAGATGCTGGCTTTTGAACTTTGCGCCTATAACAGTCCGGATGGTTCTTTTCCTCTTTGGTCCGGAGGACACAACGTCCAGTTTCCAAAAACAATTTGAAATGTGGACTCGTCAGACCACAGAACACTTTTCCACTTTGCATCAGTCCATCTTAGATGAGCTTGGGCCAGCGAAGCCGGCGGCGCTTCTGGGTGCTGATGATAAATGGCCCTTGCTTTGCATTGTAGTTTTTACTTGCACTTGCAGATGTAGCGACAAACTGTAGTTACTGACACTGGTTTTCTGAAGTGTTCCTGAGCCCATGTAGTGATGTCCTTTACACACTGATGTCGGTTTTTGATGCAGTACCGCCTGAGGGATCGAAGGTCACGGGCATTCAATGTAGGTTTTCGGCCTTGTCGCTTACGTGCAGTGATTTCTCCAGATTCTCTGAACCTTTTGACGATATTACGGACCGTAGATGATGAAATCCCTAAATTTCTTGCAATAGCTCGTTGAGGAATGTTGTTTTTAAACTGTTTGACAATCAGCTCATGCATTTGTTCACTAAGTGGTGACCCTCGCTCCATCCTTGTTTGTGAATGACTGAGCATTTCAGGGAAGCTGCTTTTATACCCAATCATGGCACCCACCTGTTCCCAATTAGCCCGTTCACCTGTGGGATGTTCCAAATAAGTGTTTGATAAGCATTCCTCAACTCTCTCAGTCTTTTTTGCCACTTGTGCCAGCTTTTTTGAAACATGTTGTAGGCATCAAATTCCAAATGAGCTAATATTTGCAAAAAATTACAAAGTTTACCTGTTCGAACATTAAGTATCTTGTCTTTGCAGTTTATTCAATTGAATATGGGTTGAAAAGGATTTGCAAATCATTGTACGCTGTTTTTATTTACGATTTACACAACGTGCCAACTTCACTGGTTTTGGGTTTTGTAGTAAGATAAATATGAACTTGGCATGAATTACCAGCCCCTAATTCACAAACGGCTTATCCAGGAGTTAACGATTGTGCCACTTAGATTTGTTAATGATTAACATCAAGTGCTGTGCTGTGGACTTATTTCACACTTAAGAATTAATCCAATAAGAATAGAGTGATTAAAATCATCTGTAAAAAAATTTTTTCTTTGCATTTTTTTCTCTTTCTCTTTAACTGGTGCTAGCCCCAGAAGTGAAGCATTTTTAGCAAGGAGGAGTTTGAGTGGGTTTGGAATGCAAAATGGCAGCGATAAAAGGGTGACTATGGTCTTTTAATTATTCTTCCATCTATTTAACCTCTTTAACACTAACTTAACTTTTCTCTTAAGTTTTTCCTTTTATCAGTTCAAAGTCAAAGAAAGCATTTTTTAATATTGTAGGACAATGTCACATACATGTTCTACACCTGCTGGTTGCAGCACTTCACTGAAGCTCCATCGAACATATATTGAAAGAAATATACAAACTCGGGACACATTTTTTAACGGACCAAGCATTATATCAAATGGAAAATATCTTGATCTTGTGTATCACTTTATGCATATTATCCTGCAATTCAGCAGGACATACAGCTTGTATTTGGGATTATTGGAAACCTTGGACTCTTCAGTAGTATTTAAAATAGGCCAGAAGTTCCACAGGTTTGAATACAGCTGCTGCATTTGATGGACCACTATATGGGTCCATGGGGTTTATGGGGTTAATTTACTTGCCCTGTGTTTCATTTTAGTCTTCGTGTCTGACTGTCAAACCTCTTTTCCCAGCCTTATAACACTAGATAAATGTCATATAGCAAAATAGAGTATAAATTATTTGAATACACTTTTAGTTGGCTATCATTAGAATAATACTAATGCCTCAAACAACCTAATCCCTGTTCTCTGGAACAAATATTTAAATAGCTATGAATAGTTATGGGTTTTGTCATTTGCTATCTGACCCTTTCCCGAGTCCAACAACCCAACACTCTGCTCTCTACAATACAAGGATCAGAGGATAGGAGGGAGGGAAGCAAAGCCAACCAGGAAATCGGGTATGGCTTTATTGTTTAACATTCGACCCCTTCCTGAGTTTGGAAAATTTCACCCCAAATTCACTGTGACAAATAGTTTAATAGTTATGAAGGATGATACATTGTCCAATCAAGCAAGGGGCAGGACTCAATTGATTCACTCGCTATCCTTTCCTGAGTCCAGCCTTCTAATCTCCCACTCTTTGACAGATGGTTCAATAGTTATGAAGAATTAAGTATCAATCAATGACAAAAGGGTGTGGGGCATCAACAATTTAACATTTGATGATTTCCTGAGTCCAAAAACCCAATCCACAACTGTCTTATGACAGGCAGTTCAGTAGTTATGAAGGCTCAAACATCAGTCAAACAGGAAAGGGGGTGGCGCTTGATCCATTCCATTTTACCATTTCCATAGTCCAATAACCGAGCCCCCAACTCATTACGACAAATGATTCAATCATTTTAAAGGATCAGATAAAGACCGATCAGGAAAGGGAGGGGGCTTCACCATTTAACGTGATGTCCTGAGTCCAACCAAATTCCTGCCCTCTAAGACAATTGTGAAAATAGTCCATTTACATGTGATCCTTTCCTGGGTTTGAGAACTCAATTCCCAACTCCCTTTGACAAACAGTTTACAAATTATGAAAGGAAATATCAGCCAATCAGGAAAAGGGGTGGGGCATCACAATTTAACAAATGAACTTTTCCTGAGTCAAACAACTCAATCTTTAACATTCTGGGACAAATGGTTCAGTAGTTATGTAGGATCAATTGAAGCACCTATTACTAAAACCCCATAAGTCACACTTGACTTGACTTGACTTGTGGGGTTTTAGTAATCAGTGCTTCAATTATTGAGCAAGCAGAAAAGAGGGTGAAACTTCATGATATAACATGTAGTCCTTTCTTTAAGGCTGAATCTCTGAATGTGCCACAGCTGCATAAAGTTGGTCTGTCCATATTCCGAAGCCATCGAGTGTTTTCAATTTTCCCTACCGCTCTAGGCTAAGTTACATTCTTTTGAGTGGCAGCAAAGCCAGCCAATCAGCCTCAAGTGCTGCCATCATAATGAGGTTGCCAATTATGCCCGAAAGGTCACGAAATAGGAGCAAAACAACACATTCAAAATCCCCCACCCTAACATGGCTTATTGAGAGCTTCTGAGGCATTACAGACCCACCAAAATTTTGTTGAATATACCCTGTTCAACCATTCTATGTCACCTTGAAGTCCAAAAACTAAATCCCTGATTCTTTATGACAAACCCATTCCTAAGTCCGACCCCCGAACCCCCAACTGCCCTATGACAAGGGGTTCAATAGTTTGGAAAGATTGAATTTTGACAAATCAGGAAAGGGTGTGGGACTGCAGTATTGAACTTGTACTCCCATCCTTTTGAGTCCAAAAACCTACTCCCCGATTCTTAATGACAAGTGGATCAAACATTATAAGGTTGTCAATTTGGGTAATATGTGGGATGGAGTGATGCAAACTATAGCCTTCAGGGAAGCAGAGCTCAACTGGAGTACAGCTGGTCAGCTCTCAGTTGTATGAAGGGAACTTACAAAACCCATCAGGTTATTTAGTTGTCATCAGGACCAAATCAAAGATGGTGGCCTATGTCAGCCATCTTGAGTCAGATCAGGCGGAAATGCAACACCAACCTGGTCTATGGTGTAATGATGCTACATGCGTAGTTTCGTCAACATTGCTTAATATTTGTAGACGCTAGACTCTTTAAGTTGAAGAATTAACCGTCGAAGGACAAGGGACGACGCTAGACACCGGATTGTTCAGTTTGTGATGAATTCAACTGGGCGATTGTTGTTTAAGTTGTTAAGTTGTTTAATAAAAAGATAAAACTGCTTCATTAGTCTGTGCCTGTCTGTGGTAGTTGGGGGGGGCAGAAACATCATTTATCTTTTCGGAAATTCTTAAGGGTGCAGCAAGTTTGACGGGACTTGCTGGAGATTTGCGAAACTTGGTAATTGAATGGAGATTAATGGAGGATGGAGTGATGAAAAAAAACAGGGACAGGGCTTCAGAAACAACATCTATCCTTTAGGGCAGTTAGAAGCCTTATAGAAAGTTTGGAGGCTTGAGCCTTCAAATTGTGGGAGTTTGAGGGCTTTTAAATCTGAATGGAAGTCTATAGAGCTGAAAAAAGAAGTAGGGCATCAAAAAAACATCTGAAAGACAAGTACGACCCAACATGGAACTACATGGCAAATTTGATGTTTCTAGCTATGAAATTGCTTGAGTATGAACAATATTTAAAAATGGCCCATTATTAATTTATGGGAAAAAGAGGGATGAAAAAACAAGTAAGAGAAAGAACGGAAGTGAACTATCCAGTCAAAAAGCAAAAGCAACTTGCCTTGGCATATCCTGATGCAGCCCTCGAGTTTCTGGACGTGTAACTTCAAAGCTGTAGGAGGACTTGCTTCTGCAAATTTGGCACAAAATAATAATAATAATAATAATAATAATAATAATAATAATAGGATTAAGAATATCAGCCCAAATGAACAACAAAAAGAAAAGGTTTAAGAGGATCTGTAAGGTGGCTAACTTTAATGGGAAATGAATACCACTTTGTAGGATTTTGTCAGATTCCTTTCAACTTTTTTATTTTGTTAAATTTTTAGAGAGGTAAATTTTGTCACTGACCACAGGCACAGTTTTTGTTTCTGATGTGTCAGAGGGAGAATGTTCTACTAGACTCAGTTAAGATGGAGATGTATTTACAAATATAAAATCTGGAGTTGAAATGTGAATTTTTGGTGAATCGCCACCAAAGGGCTGGAAATTACATATCCACCATGAACTCTCCATTTTGCCTGTATCTGCGGTTGTCGTCTCAGTGTGTTCACTCAAGAACTCTGATTGTGGATGGGAATAGCTGGGGGTGGGGTGGTAATAGTTATGTGAACAGCATGGGAAATGTCTGAGAGGTATTGAAGAGTGTACCTTTACGGCCAGATCGTGAATGCAGTCTGTACGGTCTTAAGGACTGTCATGCCTAATGTAAGCAGGTGAGATACCTGAATGCAGGTGCTTTTACTAGCACTAGAATGTGCTTTGCTGTTCTGTATACTGACGGTTGTTAATGAGCAGAACGGATGGCAGCATTTAACTTCTTTCCTTGAGGTGGAAACCAAATGCTGCTGCTCAGCAGGTGGTCTCTCCCCACCCTCCAGCTTTTGGCTGCACTGCAGGAGGCCTTCAGCATGTTCCTCAGGTGCCTTCTGTCCCCCCACCCAATTGCAGCACGCCCCTGTCTGTGAGAGAGAGAGGAGTCACTTACAGAGGACCTTATGCCATCCATGCATCAGTTGCTGTAGAATATGATAGCAGTTTCATTGATGAGGCTTTATTTTTGGCTGTGGTCATCTTGAATGTGTGTACTGAAGGATCCATTGCCCTACATTTGTGTATAGTTCGGTTCTCCCTCCAAAAAAAAAAATAAAAATAGTGATGATAATAATAGTAATTAATTAAATTTGAACTCTGAAATGCTAAACTCTCCTATTACTTCATATGTAACTGCAAAACATTTTGATGTGTGGGTGCACTGAGAGAAATGCATCACGTATTTTATTGCATTGCATCAAAATGGTCTGAATATATTGTAGATCCTCTTGGAGTGTGAAAATGTTACTTCAGTGCTTTAAAATAAGGCTCTTCAATTTCTGAAACCAAATGTGGGATGGAGCCCAGAGGGGAACAGCACAATTCAGCTCACATGTTGTGGGCGAAGGCATGTGGGCGTTACCAATGCCCAGCCAGTGGCTTTGCAGGATGACTGCTTAGTGGAGTGCACACAAGGCTTGGGCGCTTGTTCTTATTAATTAGAAATGGAAGAGAACTTACGCAAATACTATCATTAAAGATTAAGTTAAAACTACGTGTTCCCCAATCCCCGGCTGTGTCTAGTTTCATAGTTACCCAACTCCATGTATTTATACCCTCTTTTGAGTTGCAAGCTGCTGGATTATCTTTTGCTGTGACTGATTTAAACCAGTCATTATTTACAAGTTAAACTCTTTTGTCTTTTTTTTTTTCTTTTATTAACTTAATTTTTCATGATAATCTGTTAATCCTCTCCCAGGCTCTTCCTCTATCCAGTTTATTAGGAACAAGCTCCCAATCCTTTTATGGTCATCAGGCTTGGCACAGCATTCCTCCTACGCTCTCCATCTTGCCTACAGACTGTTTGGCTGTGGAAAAGTGTGCACTCCACCACTTCTACTTTGGATTCTACTCTGCCTGCACACTTGATTCCTGGTCTGGGTCTTAAAGGTATGGTAAGCGATCATAATTCACACACTTTTTGTCAAAATCACCATATTTATCCTAACTATCTGCAAGCTGTCACTTCTGAGAGCATGCTGAAAAAAAAAATCCGGTTTCAATACATAGCATGGGCTCTGAATTTCAGCAGGGAAATCTGTGGCTCGGACTGAGCCACCACAACATGGGTCCCACCCTCCACGCCCCGGGGCAGGTTCATACTCATGCACAGGTCAGACACAGGGGGAGTGGCAGTAGCAGGTCGCGTAGCGTGCGCAGTTAGAGTAGAGAGAGAGAGAGAGAGAGAGAGAGAGACATGGCATTGCAGCATTTGCGATGGCCAAAAAATAGCCCAAGAGAAAACAGTGTGAGGAACATAAATTAAAAAAGAAGGGCTACTACCATGAAAGGGCGAAGACCCGGGTCAACATTGGTGTGGCTTTCCGACGGTGTAGGGAACTCCGCGAATTGGAGGGTTTGAAAATGGACGGGGAGATTGCCGCCTTTCTGCGGAGTGGGTGAACAACATTAGCTTTGCAGTGCTTCACAAAATAGTAACAGCTGTCAGGCATTCATCAAATTGTCTGATCTGCCAAAATGTACCGTTGTTGTGGCATTGATAATAGCAGTCGAGTTGTGGGTACAGCGGTCTGACGGGTCAGCTAATGTTAGCTTTGTAAATTGAACTTGTGGCTAAGAGTTCTTGTGAATGTCTGATATCTTATCTAAGGAATCGACAGGGAATTGCGCAATCAAACACTGTACATGTGTATGTGCGACAAGATAGAATGAAATGAACCGCCTTTGTCTCAGCTTATTGTTTTGCTTGTACTGTCTCACTCTGCATGCATGCTGTTGTAGCTGTACTGTTATATACCTGCTGTTCTGGAAGAAATTTTGCTATAAGCTCCTGATAACTGTTTATTCCAAAATGAAACCATTCTGACAGCAAGCTACTGAATGAGCTCGCAACGGTCTGAGTGTTGCTTGTGAGGAGCTCGGGAATCGATAACTTGTACAGTGAAAAATTCTGAATCCAGTTTCCACTTTTTCAGCTTGTAATTAGCCAGATAGATTTTTAAATTAATTCCACACTGGGTTTTAAGTGCTTGAAAGTCAGAAAAAAAAAAATACTGAAACAAGACCTGTGTCATTTTGTTGGTCTTATTGAGCAGATAAAGAAAATGCAAAAATAAAAAAAAATCTGTTGGGATTTTTTGGAGAAAATCCATTTTTTATGTGGCAGTCATCTTGAATTGCAAAATCCTAAGAAAGGGGTTAATAATTGCAAGCCATCATGTTCTTTTTTTTTCAATAGTTTGACTTATTAGATAATCATACCACAGGGTCAGATTGGCGAAAATACAAAATGGTTACCATGGTAACCGAATTTATTGTCAAAAATATGAAAATATTAAATCCCTCAATATAATCCATCATGTTGCTCGAAATGTTGGTCAGCTTTAGTCCAAAACTCTCCTTTTGTGTGGTAAGAACAATTGGCAGCTGATTACATCACGTATAATAGGTCTTTTCATTCATTACCTCAGCTGGAGTGGAAGTAGAGACAAGATACCCAGAAGCAATCCAGTGGCTAAGGAAGCTACATCTGGTGAAGGAAGAACACCATAAACAGTCTGAGGGAAACGAATGCTTCACCTTACTATGCAGAACTGATGTCTTAGTCCAGCTCATAAGTTAAACGACGAAAACACCAGCAAACCATCCAGCCACACCCTTCGCAAATGCATTTGCAGCAATGGGAAAGAAGGTCACTTCCTGCTTCAGACAAAGCCTAAACAGTGGATGGGCAGACCATGTTGCCGACTTCTGCGAGGCCTGTGCGAAACTTGGCATCTCGATCACACCCAAATTCCACATCATCAGAGACCATTTGCGTGAGTTCTGTAAGTGCCATGGTTGTGGATTGGCTAGATATTCTGAGCAAGCTTTCGAAGCAGTTCACGCTGACTTATCAACATTCTGGGAGAGGCATCAGATAAAGGATAGCAGCAACAAACTATTTGGTTTGCGCTTAAAGCAAGCCGTTCAAGAGTACAATAGCGCACATGTCTAAGCATTACATCTAGCTAGATAGAACATTTTTGCCACGTGAGGGTTTAAGAAAGGAGATGGACAACTATAACTATTTTTCACATTCTTTTGATCGACAACCCTGCAGAGAAGACTTTCAGAAATAAATCACCAAAGTTTTTTAACCCTTTAACATCAATTTGAAAATTTCAAGTTAGGTGCCGATGAAAAAGTGGATTTTCTCCAAAATTTCCCAACAGATTTTTTTTTATTTTTGCATTTTCTGTATCTGCTCACTAAGACCTACAAAATGACATAGGCCTTGTTTCAGTATCTTTTTTTTCAGACTTTCAAGCACTTTAAACCCAGTGTGATTCCTGACCGTAGTCTGTTCGTGGACACGAACGGCTGTTTGCATGACAATGCGCGTCCATGAACTTTGGGGTGGACCCCGGGGCGGAGTGTGAAGGGAGGGGGAGGGTCTGTATTCGTTTACACTTCAAACATCAACAATCTCTCTTCTCGTTTTCTCCTACATCGCTGACTACACCTTTAAGATGTGGTGTGGACCTTAGAAGCCCTAACAACTACCTGTATTGCTCTGGCTGTATGTGAGATTATCTTTGAGAAAATGAGTGGAATCGGACAAGTGCTGCAAATCCTCACCACTGGTTGTGAATGTTGCAGCAGTGATCAACATTTACTTCATCTAAAATGTTGCATTGGACTCCAGCCCACCCGGCCATGCTTACCCCTCTAACACGCATACACGTGACTACGCAGTCAAAAACACGCTATCTTACTCTCTTGTTGAGCATTCGTCTTCTAGCATTCCCCTCAGCTATCATTTAAGCTGCGATAATAAACAGTATTAAACAATGTGCTGCTCGATTGATACTATCCTCCATCTCCACTAGAGAGAATTCACTCCTCTCTTCAAAATATTTCTACAGATCCACAAAAGGAACCCATCCATTTTGAGTCTGCCACAGAATATGTTTTCATTTTTAAATCCTGGCTTGTTGATTTTCTGCAAAGTTGTGCTACTTGTATGCTTAGGCTGCGACACAAACGTGTGCATCCACAGTCACAGAAAAACATATTTTGTGTTTCTCTTTCATTTGATTGTTAGAAGATGGCACATGTAAGCCATGCTTACTACCTCTACTATGCTTCACATACTATATGTGATGGTAATATTTTGCATTGTGTAAGCACACGCACGTATTCAGTGCTAGTAATATCCAGAATATTATCTAGAATATTAATGAGAGGAGCCTTTCCTCGCCCAAGCTCCAGCTTCAATCTCAGAATTTCAACAAAGGGTTCAAGTGTCTTGACAAGATTGGACCAGACCGGTGGGATAGGGAAGGGGAATGAACTTGACACTCAAGCAGCCTGTTGTGGGTAATGCTCCAGTCCAAAAAAATCCCAAACGCATTTAAGGGAAGTGGGTGTTGTCTAACTGGCTAGGTTCTCAAAGTCTCACACCTGCTTTAGATAACTCCACACTTCCCCCTGCACTGAGGGACCAGCCATCCAAATTTATAATTGTTCCTAACACCCAACAAGGACTTTTGATTCTAAAATTTGACTTAACTGTTCCCAGCCCATCCCGAGGACTGCGTCCAATTTTCTTAGCACATGTTAGCAATAGGCAAGCAGGAGGAGAATGCTATCATGTTGCATTGGACGTCTTCATTAGGAGGTGTCAGTCTCAGCCTAGGTAATGGCAACTGCCCCCCCCCAATTCATTTTCTTCTCCTCTTCTTTAGGGGTTGATAAAATGCCCCAGGCAAGTGTATCCAGAAACTGGATACTTCTGCTTGAATCACCACTGGAGACCCAGCAGACCTGCCTTCCGAATTGGCCGCTATTAGCACTCACCACCTTTCAAAGGACAGGGAGACACTAGTATGGCTGTCCTGTAACTGATGTGATTTTTAAAAATCATTTACCCTCATCTTTCTTCTCTGTATAAAGTAACCAATCATGCTGAATTGCAGTTCTTTGCTGTAAACTCTGCTATGAAAGTGGGGGAATGCAGACCAGTTCTTCTGTGTTGTGTGTTTTGTCAGACACAGCATTGCTTGGCACACACCAGTTCACCAACAAGCTCCCACAGACAGGAGTTGGAGTAAGACACTTCATTTGAAGCTAAACGAGCTGATTCTCAATAGTCTTTGACCGATAAGTATCATTGGTGCTCTATGAAATGTCAGCTGGAAGGGATGAGAAGTCTCATGAAATGGGTTTAGGGATTTTCAATGACTCCAACTTCAATGCCTAATTTATAGTGATAGTGATATAGTGCTTGTAAACAAACCATTTAAAAGCAGGCTTAACTGTTACTGAGAAGATCTAATGTATGGCCACAATGATGTAATTTCATATACAATGCATTTGCTGTATTTTTACTAAAAAAGGCATTCCAGAATGCTTGATAGCACAGGAAAGTATTTCCAAGACAACAAAGCTGTGAGTTCCTGAACTGAAAGCGAAAAACTCTTGTAACATTACCTGACATTGAAAATTATTATGTGCATGTTTCTGGTGTCTTAGACTTTCCCTGTGCAGCAGGTCATTTCTCGGTCAGAATTTTCAGTTTGCATGATTTTGGGACACAGGAACTTGTTAGCATAAACAGGCCTGAAAATTGTTGGTTTTAAATTTAATCTTCATTTCTGCAAAAAAAGACCAAAGACCTACCAGATGAGACAATGTAGATGTTTCCATATGTTTCCACGAGTCAGTCATGACCTCAGAGAAAAAAGTTCAGTCTCATCATTCAGTGCTTTCACATGGGCAGCAATATTCTGATATTTACCCGATTAAGATATTGCTCCGAATGTGACTGACTTTGCCATATAAATTGTATTTTCACATAAAATTCACCATTTTTGCCATATCTTTGGAACCATTTGTCCAATTGACATGAAACTTTGTGCAACTGCAAGGTCATTACCTCACAACGTGTCACATGATGACGTCATACCTGTATGGTTCAATATTTTGACCAGGTGGAGCTTTGCGATGGTAAATTACCATTTTGGCCATATCTTCAGAACCATTTGTCCGATTGACCTGAAATTAAGTTCAAATGAAAGGTCATGACCCGAGGGGCTTTATATTATATTGGGTCTATTGGAGGATTGGGGGCATTCGGGGATATACCCCAAGCCGTCACCTCTGACGGCATAAGCCTATTTTCAAATGTCTTGGAAAAAAATATCTGATGATTTAATAGCAGGAGCCAAAAACTAAACCAAGGACTTACCTCAAAACAATTTGCTTTGGTTCATAATTGTGCTAGCTTTTGTAAACAAAAATAAAACCTTCCTATTGTAGTTCATGCATTCCCTATGCCATCCCAAAAATAATCCCCCATTAAACTTTTGCCATTTTTCCTCTTCTCTTCAGTCTACGTTTGGTGTTTCTCATCTGTTCCCAATTGGACTAGGTGTACATGTGTGGGTTATGTGGTGTATGTGTGCACATGTGTCTGAGAAAGGCAGAGTCAGAAGGACTGGGGGTGTTTGGGTTGCTGCAGTCTTAGTTTTTGGTCTTTGCAGTTGGACGTACGTGTGAAATTCAAGTTCAAATTACATTCTAATGTCTGCTTCTCATATATCACTGGAACATCTGCCATTACCCTCATGTGAATCCCTTGTGTATCTCTTCACAATTCAGCAGGCTGCGTGTCTTTAAGTGTATGTGCATTGTGGTTGGTTTACATCTTGTGCATTTCTCCCCCTCGGCTGAATTTCGTTATGCGGTTGTACACGTAGCGACGGTGTAACGAGTACTCAAGCCCTCTTGTTTATGTGAATGTTGCTGGATTGTAAACTCACTTTCATGCAAGTAATCCTAGTCAATGGTTAGCTCTGAAACTTTTGTCTTTGTCTAACGGAACCAGTACTTTAGGAATAGCCTTTTCCCCAGAAGTCATTCTAATCATTTAGTTGATTCGAACAACCTTCCAACCCTAATCAGGTCCAGCATTGGGATTGAGTTCAAGCTAACTCTATTCAAGTTTGTTCCTGCTCTTTTATACAAATTATCAAGAATGAGCTTCCAGTCAAAATCAAGGTTAAAGACTGAGATCTCTTTCTTGTTAACCCATTCAGTTTGCTGTTCTTGACCAGTTTGTTAGGAACAAGCTTCCAATCTCAAACAGGAACCAGCACTGGGACTACATTCCCCTCAAGCAGCCTCTCCATCCTCTGAAGTAGTTCAGTGCTGTCGGAGCCTGTGTAACACCTGGAAATACCCCAGAAGCCTGGCGAACAATTGCAGCTCAAGCTTAGCCTTTTACTACTATGTTGAACTGTCTATCCTCCTCAGGGTTCCATCCCCGCAATCCTATTTTGAGTTCCACCCCCAATCTCTGCTATATTGCTGTCAATAAACTACCATTTGGATTGTACTACTGGCTCTGCGCTTGATTCTTGGTCTGGATTATTTTTACTCTAGTAGTGTACCACAACATACTGGAGTTGAAGTTAAGTAATTATCATTATTTATTTTAAAGAACCTCAGTTGTAATTTGAGGGTATCTACAGTCTAATGGCATTGGAATTCTGCTACCTTTTATAAGTGCCCTCCCCCATTTTATGGACCAAAATTAATTAGACAATTGACTGCTCGCCATTACCATTGCATGTTATTCCCTTCTTATTTCATTTACAAGTGAACAAATAAAAGATTTAGTGTTGATTTAAAGTTGCATCTGCATTCGCAATCAGCCACAGCTGACTCAGTATTAAGTCAAAGGAGCTGTGCTCAGGAACACCACAAGGCCTGGAGGACCATGAATTATAACTGTGGAGGATGACAAATAGAATTATTTCCCTGGTGTATAAAAAACCCTTGACAACAGCCAGCCAGATCAAAAACACCGTCAAGGAAATAGACATACTATACGCCAATCAGCCACAAGATTAAAACCACCTGCCGAATATAGTGAAGGTTCCCCCTTGTGCTGCTAAAACAAACTTCAAACTGAAATTGCTTGAATTCCAGAACTCGGGGTTTCCAGGCAAAACATTTCCCAGAGTATCACGCTCCCTCTACCAATTTGTCTTCTTTCCAAAATGCATCCTGGCGTCATCTCTTCCCCAGATAAATGATGGAAAAGTACCTGGCGAATGCTCCAACTGTAAAAGAAAATTGGACCCAGTGGACAAGGCAACCTTCTACAACTCCTCCGAGGTCCAGTTCTGAAGCTCAGGTGCCCATTGTGGATGCCTTTAGTGGAAGACCGGAGTCAGAGTGGGAACTTCGACTGGTCTGCAAGCAAAAAAGTGCAATACACAGCAGGATATGATGCACTGTGTGATATAACACATTCCTTATGTAAATATTATTGAAATTCTCAGCAACTTATGCCACAGTCACCCTTCTATCGGTTTGAACAAAACAGGACAGCCTTCATAGCCCTCATGCATTGATCAGTCTTGCCACCCCTAACCCAGGCGCCAGTTCATGGTTTGTCCTTCCTTGGACCACTGTCAGTAAGTGCTCACATCAGCTGATGGGGAGCACCCAAGACGTCCTGACACTTAAGAGATGCTCTAACCCACTTGTCAGGCCATGACGATTTGGCCCTTGTCAAAGTCGCTCAGTTCCCATTTCTCCCACATCCAGCACGTTGATTATGACAACAAACTGTTCATTAACCATCTGAAATCTGTCTAGAGACCTTGATGCACAATTATTATGAGATGATTAACATTATTCGTTCCATCTGTGCTTGGTTTTAACATTTTGGCTCATCTGTGAATACATCAAAGTCAGTCAAGAGAACATTTCGCCAGAGTAAATCCTGAGTTCATCACAAGATTTGAACCATGGCTGATCCTTAACACCAGGGATCTTATTGATAAAAGATTGTATGGATTTCAAACCTAAATATTCCATATCTTCAAAAGAAAAAAAAAATCTGAATTTTAAAAACCATTCATAAACTACATTTTTTTTTAATTAAAGTGAACAGGATTTTTCACATGAGCATAATCTTATTTTGTGTTTATATAACACCAAATTTGTTTTTATGAATCTGATATCTTCAAAAGAATTGGCATATGTGTCATTTATGTACCTACACATTGTCTATGAATGAAACCCCACATCAGTTTGCCAAAAAAAATACATCGAAAAAGCCTGTGCAGTTCTGGAACAACATCTTTTGAACAGTTGAGACATAGGTCACCTTGCACCAGAATGATGGGAAGAGCATGGAGAGAAGAAGGAACTGCTAATAATTCTAAGCATACCACACCATCTGTGATGCATGGTAGAGGTAGTAAAATGGCGTGGGTGTGTATGGCTGCCAATGGAACTGGTTTTCTTGTAATAATTTATGGTGTATCTTCAAACAAAAGCAATTGGATGAATGCTGAATTGTATGAAGCAATTCATTTCTTCACAGATGCATCCTGATATTTCAAAACTCATTGGATAGTGCTTCACAGCGCAGATGGTGCAAAGCATAGTGCAAAAGCAACCCCAAACTACCTTCATTCCCACACTGTTCATAAATTTTTAGTTTTTTTTTTTTTTTACAAAACCCTCACCGCTAAAAGTCTAGACTTCAAGCATATCTTGAAGTCCAAATACACTGCAATGGATTAACTACTAATAATAACTAATGGATTAAACTATTAAACTACTACTACTACTACTACTATGCACTGTGGACTTGGAAAATCTGCAGAAAGATCTTAGATTAGAAACACACATATCCATTGATAAATTTAAGGGCATCAAAAAGAATATGGTGATGGAGACATGTGCTTGTTTCGCTTGAGAGGTCCACTATATTTTGACTGTTTTAATAGGTTTTTTTTTTTTTTAATGCTCTACTTGTATATTTTTACTTGTTGTGATTGGCTGCTATCTTGGCCAGGTCTCTTTTGTAAAAGATATTCTGAATCTCAATGGGACTTCCTGGTTAAATAAAGGAAAAATAAAAATAAAATAAATAAAAGAGCCACTATGATGAAAAATTATGTGTCTCAGTCTCTCTGGACCAGTCACTTTCTGCTTAAAACTTTAAAGAGGGTGTGATCAAATAGCAAAAGACAGCTGGAAATTACACCAGCTATTTGTTAAATGTAGTAAAAACACTAGGTGAAAATCACAAAACAGTTCAGCAGAGATAACACCTTTTCTTTTCCGAGTTTTGCGATGATTAATATGTCAATTTCTTACGGTATACTTTATTAGTCAAAAACCACAACAGTGAACTTTACCTACGTACTAAGAATCGATATAACGAGACAGAACGCTGGCATGGCGTTAAGTTTATACAGTATTACCACAAATGCGAAGTGCAATTAGTTCAAGGGGAAGGAAATAGCATGATTCTGTCTCGCACCCACACCGATCAGTTTCCCTTAGAATAAACCATGTGATTTCTGCATAATCTACCAAGTAATCGCGTGTTTTTGGTCGTGCTCCTTCTCGCGAGCGTGGCCTCGCGGTGTTTCTGTCCAGCGGTTTCCGCTTCCTGGGGTCGACGCGTGCTGCTTCTTGCTCGCTGGTGTGGAGATTTTCCTGCCTTGTGGTGCGTTGCTCGGAGCTGGTGTTGGGATGATGATGATGGCGGAGCTAGTGCAGGGACAGGCCTCGGTGGCTCAGCCCGGAATGAAAGCTGATGGTTTCGCAGACGCTCTACATAGAGCCCGACAGGTAAACACTGTTATAAGGAAGAGAAGTGTTCTAAATTGAAGGGGGAGTTGCGCTCGACCCTTAGGATTGCGGGAGAAGTGTACTTTTAAAGCCGCATACCTTGGCCCCCTGTTCCGAGAAAACGCACTCGACACACTTATCATTGCTGGCTAACTTGCTACCTAGCTTTACAGTTAGCCAGCTAGCCACTTTGCTGGCAGCACAAGTGTCCTAGTGTGCAGAGTGACCGAACCTGTTGCGTAAAGAACGGAGGGTCATTTCAACTCAATTTTCTCCGCGTTTGATCGCGAAACCGTTGGTTATTCGAATGGAGATGACCGTAGATTTCTGCCAGGCTAGCTCGGCTACAAAGCTAACAAACAACTTCCAGGGCGTTGAAGTGGGATCAACTCAAAAAACTGCAACCTGTTGTCAGGACCCAAAAGTTGTGATCGCTCGGTGGCAAACGAGTTTGGCCCCGTTCAAATTAACTAACCGCAGCTAGTTCGTCATCTATCAAAACTGCCAGCTGTTTAGGTGGCTACCGTCGGCTAGCTTGCCAATGTGTTCATGTAGCTACCGCCAGCCTGTTACTTTGGCTAGCGAGGTATCCATATCTGTGTACTTCGTAATCAGAATATATCTAGCTAGCCATATCTAGGGAAGTAAATACTAACGTTAATATGAAAATTCGGTTGTACCGAGAAGCGGAGTGGTTTGCTCGCTACCCAACTGTTGGTCGATTCGACGTGATATTGCACGATTGCGACCAGATAACGGTTTCTGCAAACGGTGACTAGTGTCGCTGCACTAAAATTGCCACCTAACCAGCAAGTTGGTTTCCTGACCAGCCGGGTAATTTAGTCTGACGTTAGATGGGTCTATGCATTCGGCAACGCAAGCGCTAGCTAAACTCGTGTTCACAAGTTAAAAGGGGATTGAGTTTCAAAATCGGTTAGCGTATTGGGACATAAATTACTTCAGCCTACAGCTAACGTAACGTTAGTTGGAGCGGGTTACTTCTACTGCATGAAGTTTTCGAACCTTTGGTGCTACGGCGAGAGCTCATGCAATTCAGGAATTAAGTCGTTTTCTCACCGGACGCGAAACGAATTTTTCGGACCACAGCTTGCATTCAAAGTCGGTATTCTCGTCTTTGCATTGACTTTGAATGTAGTCTGTGGTGCGAAAAATTCGTTTCGCGTCCGGTGTGAAAGCAGCTTTAGTCCGCAAACCGCTGTAACATTATACAGGCTACATCTGGACTTCGTCGTATCTAAACCTCTGAAGCAGTGTTGACCCTAAGTTGGTGAGGCCGACATGCAAGGCCTTGATCTGTCGCACTCGTGGTCGCTTGGCTTCAACACATGGCGTCCGATTTTCGTCCTTAATGCATTGAGCCACGAATTGGATCGGTGCCATTCTTTGAAAAGTGATCAAATGGCTGGCCTCGTGTTGTGCATTTTGACATTAAATTGTAGCCTACGCTCCTGTGGAAACTACCCTCAACACCACGGCGTCTATGCGCTCATGTCCTCACTGCTGAGTGCTGACAGCAGTCCCTCTTGAAATTGGTCATTTGTTGTCGCTTACGCCGTAAGTGTGCGTGGTTGCGCAGTCTGGAGCCTAGGGAAGTTTGTATTAGAGATGGGTTGGTGATATTGCCCTAATGCAGTAAACTCTTCTAACTGATGCTTTTAATAAAGAAGGAACCACCGAGGAATATTTACTTGATACTCGCAAATTTCCGTGCCCTGTGTCGGGCGATGTATGTGACCTACTTGAATTATGAATTTTGCGCAACCACTGTTAAAGGGATGGTACTGGTGGCTAGTGGATGCAGCTGCCCTTGGAACTTTTTTTTACTACAGAAATCAAGAATGTAGTTTGCTCTCATCTACACAAATAGGCTGTTTGACAGAACTGCACATTTGACTAGTGGACATGAGGGTAAACCTGTTTTTAGTTGAACTTGTGCTGCTGAATAGCGTTCACAAGATCATCATTGTCCTTTGTAAAATCATATTATTTACTTTTTGGCCTATTGGTATCATCTTCTTTGTTGAAAAAAGCAATAGTTTTTATACATTGAATCCATTCATATTGCTGGAATTTAACTATAGTTGAAGTACATTAGCAAATGATGTTGCTGTAGCGCCTGACCCGAGAATCAGTGGCATCCTTAATTTCATGCCCAGATCTGTATCTCTGCCCTTCCCTGACCTACATGGTGTACTGCAGCTCTGATCAGATGGGAAGAAAGGACTGAGTTCAAACTGATATTGGATAATGGATTGGGATTTGAACTTGCAACCACCCTTTCCTTTATGTTTGAGTGGAGCTTGTATAACATGAAAAACCAGAAGCAGCTGAGCAGGAGACTGTACTTTTTATACCATTGTTACACTCAGGATGACTCAAAACCAGAGACCGCACCCAAATTGTCTTTTTACTATTTTCTATGATAATGCACCCCTGAGCCCCAGCTACATATTTTATAAATATGTCAAAATGGAGATTTTTAAAAAAATTTCCTTAGGAAAATAGTCTCCTATTGCATATTTGCCTCAAGTCATTTAGCAGGCGTTTGTAGAGAGCAGCTTGCTTAACCTGAATTCTGCTCTTGTTAGAATGAATTGTAAAATGGGCTACAGGGAGGTTTCATACACTCTACTTATAACCCCAAATAGGAGATCTGAGCAGATGGAAACAGTGGAACAAATTTAGTCTCCTGTTTGTTGCTGAGCTTCAGTTTCACATAATTTTAATGTATGTAAAAGACTTGGGTGAAGTCTTTTATTTTGGGCCTGGAGTTTTAAAGTAACAGGTTTTCTCCTCCTCGTGTGGTGGGTAATGGGTCTTGCCCAAGCCAACAAACTGTTATGTTTGTAATACTCAGGTCCTGGTCTGGTCTCAGATGTTGCTCATTGTGCCATGCTGTGAGTATTGGTGGTTCTACCACCATTATCAAGACCAGACAATGGAAACTTGCATGTGAAAGTGCAAATGCAACTGTGCCATCTTGACTATAGATTACTACTTTCTGGATGTATCGGGCGCAGATTGGGTCACTGCGTCTCACCAGGTGCACACAAAACCAACATGGTGGCTGAGCTGGCTCCATATTGGTCTCTGGTTCCAATATATACAACACGTCAGCACTTAAAAACAGCCAGTGTGCTGAATGATTTCTCAAACCTTTGAGGGAAGTTAGTTGGTGACTTCATGGTGACTTCATCCATTTTCTTTGTTCACTTCATGCTCTTACCGTACCATCGGTGTGAATCAGATCGGTCTTGCATGAACTGGCCTTAATTAGGTGCGGGGGAGGCTCTCCTGTGTTTGCACTGCCGTTGGGAGGTTGAAACCAACTCTTTACCTGGTGATCTGCCATCTTCCTTGATTTTCATGTTGATCCTTTTTGACCCACATTATTTCCATTGATCAGCAGCTCGGCAAGATCTCTGTTTGTTGGGAGGGGTTTTATTTGTATGAGCACTGATGTCCATCCTACAGCCTGGTACATCTGTTGGAGCTTTGGTTTGCTGCTAATCAAGTGCTACTGAGTTTGTCTTGAGCTTTCTGTGGTTTAGGGGTTGGCATTCATGGCCGCTGGCTTGGATCAAGCTAAAAAAAAAAAAAAGTAATTGTAAGCTAATGAATTGAGCCCATCCTCACAGTGGAAACATCAGTACGTTTCAACAGAGACATGCTTTCTTAGGAGTGCAAGTGCTCTTTATTTAAAACAGTTTTTGGAGATGGGAGGCACCAGCAGTTCCTGTTCAGCAGATGTGCTCCTGAATTACTTTCTGCTCGCCACACCTGTTTCAGTAGCGAATGCTCCTGAGTTTGGGAGCCTTCAGAAACCCTATTCATTTGGGTGCAACTTTTTGGTAAACGGTGCCCTATAACACTGGCTGTGCATTGCACAGGAGATAGACCCAGACTAGCACAAGGATAAGACGTGCTCAATTACTGGTGCACTTAAATATAGTGAAACATATAAGGGCTGTTTCTCTGTTCTGGAATGCTGTAGAACTGCTTCTGTGTTGAGTGCTCAATTTGAAATGAGTGTGAAGGATAAGCCATCTGGCGTAATGCAGTCTTCCATGCTAGTTTATGCCCAGCTGTTTACATTGTACACTGGGCTCTGCACCGGCTTTTTTTTCTACACCGAGCTTGTGGTCCAAGTGTTCGAATACATCCCAATTCAATGTGCTTGCAAGTTTTGTCGTGAACACATCAGTTTTCAGGAGCGAGTGGACAGAAATGGGAGTGCAGAGGCCTTATGCGACTTGACATTGAAGGAAAGCGCAGATGTCCTGTGGAAATTTGTGCCCATTTTTCAGGAAAGGCCAGTTCAGAAGACCTGTTGGGGTTTACTTTAGAAGTGGGCATTTTGTGTCATAGTCAGAGCGCCCCCCAGGCCTGGTTCTGTCGTCGTCACGTGACGTCAGTCAGCACTGTGTACGTGCAGGAGCTTGTGGGCGCCTGTCGAGGTTCCGCTGAGGTCACACACCTGCTCGCCGCCCGTCACCTCTCCCTTGCCGTGGAGTCGGCGTAAATACAGCGGGCTCGCACATTTGAACGCCTGGCCCAGGACAGCTGTTGTCACAGATCAACTCTCGTCTTTTTTTGGAATCTTGAGCGCGTGTTTTTATACACTTGTTTTGTGTAGTTTCCCTGCCCTTTATATGTCTCTGCTGTTTATCACTTTAAGTACAGAGAACTGCTGTTTCTCCCTTCATGAGTTCACCTTTTAACATTTTGCTGATGGCCATCTTGAGATTATCCCACAAATTCGATTTGTGTATTAAGACTGTGGTTGGGTTAAAATAAGTTGTCTGTGATTTGCTGTTTTAAAATGGTAGGACTGATGCGATGTGTCTTCATGCTGGTTTAGGAGAATTAGTGTGTCCGTCCTTCTGTCAGTTCCCCAGGTTGGGAGGAGATGTTGACCGTTTCATTACGGATTGGGTCAGTCCAAATTCTACTGCTACCTTTTAGTAATTCTGAGTCTTGCTTATGGACAGGCCTAGTTTAACTCTAATCAGTGTGCACCATGAGTTATTTCCAGCTCTGCTTGTACCCACTAACAACAATTTATGGTTCAGGGGAGTTGAGGTGGGAATTGGATTAGGGGTAAAACTGGGACCACAGCCAAAAGCATTCCCCATTTTACCCCTGGAATGGCACTGTGCAGTCAAGGCAATAGTGATGTGGCTGAGCCTTGGTTTTGGGCTGCCCTGGGTTAGTTCTGTCCCTGTTTTAAGCTGCTTTTGCAGGCTCAGTTTCTCAGGAGTCCGGTTAAAAATGTTTACATATTTTTGTCATAGTTAATTGTCTTTAAACCCTAATAGTCTGAGAATGTAATGAGCTGGGAGGGGCTCTATAAGTGGTACCCAGTGATGTCGCCATGTGTCATCCTGTCGATAAGGAAATGCCTTATCTGGAAACATAGTGCTGCGGTCTTTCCTGTTTTCTGCTCTGTAGTAATGCCACTGTTGTATACTGTCAGGAAGATGTCAAGTCAGGAGTCCTCTGTTGTGGTTCTACTTGGCGCTAATTTTGGGAACGGTTGGTCCAGAAAATGAACATGCTGCTAAATAATTTTTTTGACTTAGTTTGTACCTCCTAATTTGTATGCATGTCATATGTGCTGCTTGGGGGCGGGGGGGGGGGTAAATGTTGAATTCCTCGGATGTTGAACGAGGAATTTTTTTTTAAAAAGTGATAAGACCACTTGCCGTCATGGGGTTGGTGTATTCCTTGAAACAGACACACCTGAAGCGGCGCAATTTAAAATGCCGTCGGGAAGAAGCCGGAGTTTAGATTTCGCTAATTGCAGGCACTCCGCCCTTCCCTAAATCTGCACCCGTGTACTTGTCCTAAATAACAATCAAGAAATATCAGTGGCCTATAATGATTAAGATGTGATGGTGAAAAGCAGACAAACCTAACTGGGCTACGGTGTTAGAGTGGAAGAATGCCAATAATTAAAAAAAATCTTCCTCTGAATTGCATCTATCAGCATTTTAGGACATTATTAAAGATTAATTTAAAACAGATTTGTTAGAAGATCGCCCTGGATTTTAAGCCTTTATAAAATACATAAGGTGGAAAACATTCTGTAAAGCGGATGAAACGTGAATTTGAGATATAAATGATCACAGTCGCACGAAATGCATGGCAATGGAAATCGTGTTCATGCTGTGCTGTTCTATGGCCATTTAAATTTAAAAATGCAGCAATCAAACATGCTGCCTTAATAAACAGCTCGACTCATTCAACTTGGAGAGTAAACGCATCCACCATTTGATTGCTGATCAAGCAAGTAAACTGGAACTGGTTACTTTTCTTAGAGTAGCCTAATTGGTTAATAGGAGACTATTCTGCAGTCCTTTATTTCGCTCAATGCTGCATGTCGCCGAAAAATACTGATGTCAGAGTCGAGGTTTTTTCCCGGAAGCATTTCACATGCCCTCTCATGTTTGGCGCTTTTGTACAACCTGCGTCGGGTTTTATAAAGGAAAAGGGAAAGCTTGGATGTTCGCCCCATGGCAGCAGGTGGTAGTATTACACCTTAAAGAATCGACTCAGAATCGTCCCAGCCCTAACCTTCTTAGATATTGTTGCAGTTCACTGTGAAGGCAAATGTACAACATTTCTCCCGATTCAAGATAATGTTGTAGTTTTATAGATGCTCAAACTTTTTCCCCTTCCCCAACACAAGTCTCGAGCAAAACCCTCTGGCAACAAACGCACATTTCTCCTGGGAAGTTTTTTTAGAGCATGTTTACGTCCTCCTCTTGTAACCTTCAGCCGTTCCTGGGCATTTGATTTATCGGTGCTCCTGCATTGCTGGCATTCCCTCTGTACATTCTGGAGAAACGAGGCTTTGGCTTTCTGGAGCGAGAGGGGTGGGAGCGTCCCTTCTGTCGATCTCCTCAACCCCTCAGCCTTCAGGGCCTTGTTCTGTGGAAGGGCCTCATGAGGCTGTGAGTTGGTCGAGACTATAATGCACGTGTTGTGCCTTGGCTTTGAAATCAAAGCTACTTCTGTTTCATGTCAAGTTGGATACTCAGTTCTCCACAATTTTCTGAAACCTCAAACTTTCCTACACAAAAACCCAAAGAAGTTTATAGAGGATTCACTCTATTGTCTGTATTGTGTTGGGACATATTTGTGTATTGTGTTGGGACATCCTTTAATTGCACCTGGAAACTTGGTGGTGCAATTGGCACTTCAGAAGGGGGCCGCCAAGCTGTCACGGAATTACAGTCCCATTACATTTTGGGTTGTAACTCTACAACTAAATAAGATAAAATCAAGTATATGTCATATTGAAGGTATTAACTTGTTCTTTAATATCATTAAGTGAAAATATATTTTTTTCAAGGAAGAAACAAGCAAAAACTACTCCGTCACGGAATTACACAAAATTGACATGGTTTTTTTTAATGTTGTGTTTAACTATCCAGAAAGTGATGTTCCTATCATAGTTATGAAACTTCAATAGGTTCATATTTAAGGTGTTTTTTGTTAATACCGTAAGTTATAGAAAAAAATATTGACTTTAACCCTGCTTTATGGCCAAGAAAATTCAAAAAGTCAATGTCACGGAATCGCAAGTGGCAAATTGTCACGGAATGACAACAATAGTATTAATTAGTTTCAATGTATTTATTTCAATATATTATACATATATACATAATTATTTACATTTTTACAGTTTAGCAATATATTACAATGAGTTTTCCACTTATTATGACCAATCATAATGCATACTTAAATTTATTTTTTAATCTCCATGTCAACATTGGCTTGGCGGCCCCTAGAAGTATTGTTTTTTTTTTTTTTTTTTTATGGCTGGTATGAGCATTATTGATGGGTTTAATTTTAGAACTCTGCTTTTGTGTTAACACTGGGGAAGGTTACAATGAGTTTGTAACTGTCTGCTTGGAAAGGAAATGTGTAGTTAATGGAAGTCCAACCGCAATGCGACTCCTCATGACAAGTTCTATTTATGTCTCTGAAAAACAGAAATATATATTTTTTTTTTGGCCGCTTTTTTTTTTTTTTATTGTCTCAAGGACCATGTTTACTCTTGTCATTTCACACGTCTTTTGTCTGTGTAATATCCGGACATGATTTATCCACATTTCAATTACACTTAGTCATATAATTGTGTCTTTTTTAGGCAGATGAGTCACGTTTGCAGTTTCCTGCATGGAATGCAAATGTCAGTTGATTGAGTTTTTTTTTTTTTTGCAGGAGGGAAAGGGTGACCAGGATTATCGCAAAAGTATGAGTATGGCATTATAACGCATTACAAAAAAAGTCTTTCGCTGTTATGGCGAATCCTTAAAGGTGACACCCGATTTAGGAGTCCATACCATGGTGCAGTCTTAATGTTTCTCCTCTTTCTGCGTGCTCGTTGCATTGCTGGAAAAGTAATGTTTTGTTTACAGCATAGCTCAGAGGTGTAGTTTAGAGGACGGATCCATTTACCTTTGACCACTTTGCAGCCACAATGCGTCTCCTCCGTCGGTTTGACAAATCGATTAAAATCTAGCCCAAATGCATCTTGGACCTATTTCACCTGGCCTTTTGGGTACCCGATTGCTATCTGATCTGCTCAAGATGCATGCAGTGCATTTGCTTAAATGGGGTACAGGGCATTGTTTTTGATGTTCACTGTTGTGTTTTTTTTCTTTTTTTTTCTTTTCCAGATTGCTGCCAAAATGGGGAGTGACCAGCTGTCCCACTTGAATAACACGTCACCAGTTGTAGACCCTTCACTGTATGGTTATGGAAACCAGAAAAGATCACTGGATGACGGAGGCAAGTGTCCAATCGACATGTTCTCCATTACCAACTAACTGGCTTCTCCCCGTCCTAATAAATTGAGTTTCTGCTGCTGACTGACCAGGTTCTCCACTATTTGAAAGTTGATTATGTGGACGGCATCTTAACCTTATGCGGTTTAGCCTGATTTATGTAACCTGTTTCAGGGCCATTCTCTGAAATATGAGCCTGGAAGGGCAAATTTTCAAGTTGGATCCATCAAATAACTAGTGCATTTGTTTCTAATAACTATTATTGGGCTGGGCCTCGAATAGCGGCCTGGTCCCTAGTATCTGACTGACTTACTGCCTTAGTGATCAAATTCAGCAATTGGCTGGCCGGCGTGGAAGATGTTCAGCGATTGGTCGGCCGGCAGACAAGGACTTCAACGATTGGTTAGCCGACGATTAGATGGCTGGCTGGCCGGGCGTTTTTCCCTCGTATCTCCCGGGGGGTATACTACGAAGCAAGTTCAACATAGGCAGGCTATATTTGAGTGAGCCGGTTCAACAAACCCTGAACTTGCAATCAGAGATAATTGGTACCGCAACGGTGGTTGTAATCATTCTTTGTTAATATCCTTTTCGTGCTTGCAACATTGAACGAGCTCTCAACAAAAATGCGTTTAATGCGCCAGTTGACAATACATTCATTCACAGAATGGCAGATCGCGCTCTGAACGTCCCTTGAGTTCATTATCTCTGATCCCGGATTAGTTACATTGCGGGTTATCTCCCCCCGCAGCACCAGGGGGCGCCACCAGCGATTTAATGGGAGACATGCATAGACTGGCCATGTTCTCAGTGAGCTGGCTCAACAAACACTGAACTCGCAGAGATAATTGGTATCACAACAGTGGTCGTAATCTTTCTCGGTTAATGTCAGTTTTGTGCTTTCAACACTACGTGCTATCAACAAAAGAGCGTTTCATGTAGCAGTTGACTCCATTTCCGTTCATAAAATGATCGATTGTGTCCTGTATGGTTCTCCGAGGAAGCTATTTCTGTTCCAGGTTCAGTAACACTGCGGTTTTTCTCCCCCTGCGCCACCATGGGGCGCCGCCAGTGGCTTAATGGGAGACCCATATGAAGTTTTGCGCTCACTGGTTGGACACTTGAAAGACTGCTTTTACGCATGCGCATACTCAGTAGGGGTGTAACGATTCTGAATCAATGTTTTTTTAGCGCACCTGAAGAAGTTAGATGAGCTTATGTCATGGCCTGTTTGGTCGTTGTCGTCGTCGTTCGTCGTCCGTAAACTTTCTTCTCCGACGAAACCACTGGGCCTTTGAAGCTGAAACTTGACGGGTACCTTCCTACCCATGAGGACACCAAGGTTTGTTCAAGGCATTTCGATCCGATTTCAAACATGGCCGCCATGGCGGCCATATCGAAAATCGCATAATTGGCCATCTGAGAGCTATTTATGCACACATTCAGCTGAAATTTACTATGTAGTTAGTACGTGGTAAGATGCATCACACATCATACGGCTTTTTCCGTATTTCAAATTTTGACCTTGCTTTGACCTTCAACTTCATACAACCTCTGTGAGTTACATTGAAATCTTTCAAAATCATCTTCTCCGGAACTTCTTGGCCAATGAATTGGCAGGTATCTTCCTAAAGTTTGTTCAAGGCGTTTCGATCCGATCTCAAATATGGCTGCTTCGGTGGCCACTTTGAAAATTACATTAATCACCATCTGAAAGCTATTTATGCATATATTCACCTCAATTTTGCTATGTAGGTAGTAGGTAGCAAGATACATGACATAGAATTCAGGTTTTAAATGTCAAGGTCACTGGAGGTAATAAGTTGAAATCTTGCCTTTGGCTACTGGTCAAAAGTGGGCATGCAAGAAAGTCCCAGGGTTTTTGATGAGCAGTTTGAGTTAAACTGCTTCTTACACACCCTTGAGTGGTCAGGTGAGCTACAGGGCCCGTGGCACTATTTTTAGCTGCGACCAAGCAGCTCTATGAACCCGTCTGTCTCCGTCCGTCCGTGACACCTTTTTCACCATGTTCCTGTCGTCGTATCATCATGAAATTTTCAGGAGTTATTAACCTTCACCAAAGTGATGTCCATGCACAAGGTCGAGGTCAAAGGTCAAGTTCACAGAGGCAAAGACCTTGTTTGCAGGTTTTCGTGCTGTAACTCCAGTTAGAATTCATGGATCGCTATGAAATTTTGGAAATAGCTTCTAGGCATACAGGAGGGTGTTCCCTATTGTTTTTCAAGGTCATCCGTCAAATCCCTAGGTCACAAAGGTAAAAAAAGTGTCAATTTTGCCCGGTTCGACAGTTTTCACTCCGTAACTCAAGTTTAATTCAATGAATGGCTATGAAATCTTACAGCCACCTTCTTGGTATAGAGGAGGGGTTCCCTATTGATTTTCAAGGTCATCTGTCGAATTCCAAGGTCACACCGGTCAAAAAAGTGTCGATTTTGCCCCGATTTCAGTTTTTGCACCGTAACTCCACTTTAACTTGATGGATGGCTATTACATCTTTGAACAAGCTTCTTGGTACAGAGGAAGGGTCCCCTATTGATTTTCAAGGTCATTTGCCAATTTCGACATCACACTTGTACAAGAAACCACCAGTCATGGACACTAGGCCTCGTGACGGATGCTAGGCGAGGTCGCAGCTATTAGATTCTTCTGATCTACTTGTTTAAGGCTTAGGACTGCCATGGGGCGAACATCAGATATCTCTTTTCCACCAAGGCCGTGCTGGTGCTGGTTCCGGTGCTGGTGTTGAATGAGCCCAAGTGTGGTGCCTTTCAGCACCGGCCTGCGTTTCCACAGCTTGCGGCACCAAATGAGTGCTAGAGAATGTGTTGCATGTTACTATAGTTACACTGTACAATGTACACAAGCAACCTTAATCACACCAATAACAATGGCTGGCATAAAGAAGTAACTGCTTTTCGTACTCTTAATTGGTACTTTACAAGTTTTTTTTAATTTATTTTTTTATCTTTATTAATGAAAATATATAGACATAGACGCACTCATAAACGTTTTGCACAGGGGTTCAGTGAGTTACACAGGCATTGCAAGGATTTACAGGCAGGGAGTGGAAAAAAGAAAAAAGTCACAAGTTGTTTTTTTTTTTTTTTTAACTCTCGAGTCGTTCTTTTGGCTTTAGAATTGTTAAAATATTCTATTGGCCCAAAGTAATTCTGGAGTTCGATTAGGAATGCTGGGAAGTAGGGTTTAGTTGATTTCACTTCAGTTTGAAGGCTGGTGTCCTGTAATGAACTTTAACAGCATACGGAACATCAGAGATTAGGCTTCAGACGAAGGGTGCGTATGTGAAGTCAGTCAACGATAGGTGAATGTCAGTTAACGATGGGATAATGTCAGCATTGCGTTAGCTGTCTCTGGTAACATACTACAATATTTATTTACATCGCGGCTGCCTGTCTGTTCTTCACATAGTCTAAAAGAGTTAAACCCAACGCCCACTGACCGCGAAGCGGAGTGTCGTGTCTGACGCCGAACGTTTTTAAAAGCCGACTGGAAGCGTCGGTAGCATCAATATGGACGGATGATAACAGAACCGAAAAGCAAGCCATGGGTGTGACTCAAAATATTCAACTAGGCATTGTGTAATTTTGAAAAGACCCATCGATAAGCTTATTTTTACTGATGGCAAAGTGCAACGTTCAGGTTACTGTGCAATATACGCTATCTATAGGCATCATTTCCCTCCTTAATTTAGCCGTTCAGTAAATTACGATTGATTCACATCACTTCACCCAACAACAAATTAGCTGGCTAGATAACTTTGCAGTGTTAAGTTACGAGTGTACCTTGAGTTAGGTACTGTCCAATTGTAGATCGCTTGATAATGTAAATGCCTGCCAAATAACGGATTTCCTTTCAAAACTGCGACTTGCTTAGAAAGCTGTTATATCAGTTTCAAGAGCTGCATGTCAGGTTGCCGCTAAAGGTGTGCCACTAACTATGACAAGGCAAAAGAGTTAAATCAACTAAAAGACAAACTTGTTTTTATTGTGTTGACTCTTATGAAATTGAGCAGTGGCGAAAAATAAAAATCTGACGCCGCCAGTGGGTGTTGCTCCATTGAAATTAAAGGAACCTATTTTTTGACTCGGCTGTCTAAAAAAAAAAAAAAATGGCGGCCAAAACGTCTGTTGTTGAGGATGTAACCCCGCCGATACCCTTTATGATGCAGCGGTGCCCGGCTCTGGGCCCAGAAACTTCAGGGAGCTTGCTTGGTGCCTGTTTTGTGCCGACTTTTGGGCACCAGCACCAACAGAGCTCCTGTGGAAAAGCGCAGCACTTGTTCAAGTTCAGACACCGGCCTGGCACCGGCACCATGTCTGTTGAAAAGGCCTAAGAGTTTTCCCTTTTCCTTTGTTGAACCTGACAGTCTTGAACGAAAGTGCCAAACATCAAAGGGTATGAGAAATGCTTCCGGAAAAAAACTTGACTTTCGGCAACATGCTGCAGGGAACCAATTAAAGGACTACAGAATCCTTTCCTTTTAAGCAATTAGGTTACTCTAATCTTGTCCCTGTTTACTTTGCTCATTTAGCAATCAAACAGGCGATTCGCTTTTTTACTTTGCTGAATGAGTAGAGGTGTTAAGACAGCATGTTTGATTGCCGAATTCTGAAAATTAAATGGGCATAGATTTGCAAGAACGCGTATTTAGCCATTTCATGTGATTTTGTTCATTTATAGCTCACGTTCACGTTTCATCCGCTTTAATGTTTTGCACCTTGTATATATTTTAGATTCTTGAAATCCAGGGCGATCTGAAAATCTCTTTATTTTATCATAGATCTCCTACAAATACCTCAGTGAGAGATGAAATGCTGAGTTTGGATGTGGCGATGTTGAACAAGGATTTTTATTTTTAAAGTGTGATGAGACAACTTGCCGTCATGGGGTATTTTGGAAGTCGTGTGTAATTTCTTGAATATACACACCTGAAGCGGCTTAAAACAATTTAAAATGTCATCGGCAAGAAGCCTGAGTTTAGATTTAGCTAATTGCAGGTGCTCCGCCTTTCCTTAATCTGCTCCCGTGTACTTGGCCTAAATAACAATCAAGAAATTTACCCAGAAGCCTATAACGATTAAAATGTGATGGTCAAAAGCAGATAAACCTAACTGGGCTATGGTGTTGGATTGAAAGAATGCCAATTTGAATAATTACAAAAAAAAAATCTTCTTCTGAATTACGTCTCTCATGGTAGGATTTTAAGACATTATTCAAGATTAATTTAAAACAGATTTGTTATAAGATTGCCCAGGAGTTTAAGCGTCTAAAAAATACACAAGGTGGAAAACATTCTGAAAAGCGGATGAAACGTGAATGTGAGATATAAATTATCACAGTTGCACGAAATGGCGTGGCCATGGCAATTGCGTTCAAGCAATTGCATCGTGCAGTTCTATGCCCATTTAAATTTCAAAATGCAGAAATCAAACATGTCTTACTAAACAGCTCTACTCATTGAACTTGGAGTAAACGAGTCCACCATTTGATTGCTAATCAAGCAAAGTAAACGGGAACAGGTATACGTTTCTTAGAGTTGCCTAATTGGTTAATAGGATGACTTTTGTTTTCATTTCTTTGGCTCCTTTCAGCACGTTGCCGAAAAATACTGATGTCAGTCAAGTTTTTTCCGGAAGCATTTCCCATGCCCTTTGATGTTAAACACTTTCGTTCAGGACAGCACGGGGGTTAATAAAGGAAAAGGGAAAGCTTTAAAAAAAACATTGATTCAGAATCATTACATCCCTAATACTCAGGTGGACACTTGCGAAATCATTATTGAGAGTCATGTTAGTGCATTCATGTTGGTTGATGTATGCTTTTGTTTGTTGGATGTAATGTAAGTCGTTGCTTGGTGATTAATTAAATCTTAAAAAAAATAAATAAATAAAAAATCACCTAGGTGGAGTTGGTCGTGATTATGGACACTTATGGAGAATGTAAATACTCTGCTCAAAAAAAATAAAGGGAACACTGAAACAACACAATGTAACTCCAAGTCAATCGCACTTCTGTGAAATCAAACTGTCCACTTAGGAAGCAACACTGATTGACAATCAATTTCACATGCTGTTGTTCAAATGGAATAGACAACAGGTGGAAATTATAGGCAATTAGCAAGACACCCCCAATAAAGGAGTCGTTTTGCAGGTGGTGACCACAGACCACTTCTCAGTTCTTATGCTTTCTGGCTGATGTTCTTTTCACTGTTGAATGCTGGCGGTGCTTTCACTCTAGTGCTAGGATGAGACGGACTCTACAACCCACACTAGTGGCTCAGAGAGTGCAGCTCATCCAGGATGGCACATCAATGCAAGCTGTGGCAAGAAGGTTTGCTGTGTTTGTCAGCGAAGTGTCCAGAGCATGGCGGTGCTACCAAGAGAAAGGCTTGTACATCAGGAGACGTGACGTAGAGGAGGCCGTAGGAGGGCAACAACCCAGCAGCAGGACCGCTACCTCCGCCTTTGTGTAAGGAGGAACAGGAGGAGCACTGCCAGAGCCCTGCAAAATGACCTCCAGCAGGCCACAAACGTGCAAGTGTCTGCTCAAACAGTCAGAAACCGACTCCATGAGGATGGTATGAGGGCCCGACTTCCACAGGTGGGGGCTGTGCTTACAGCCCAACACCGCGCAGGATGGTTGGCATTTACCAGAGAACACCAAGATTGGCAAATTCGCCACTGGTGCCCTGTGCTCTTCACAGATGAAAGCAGGTTCACACTGAGCATATGTGACAGACGTGACAGAGTCTGGAGACGCCGTGGAGGACGTTCTGCTGCCTGCAACATCCTCCAGCATGACTGGTTTGGCAGTGGGTCAGTAATGGTGTGGGGTGGCATTTTTTTTTGGGGGGCCGCACAGCCCTCCATGTGCTCGCCAGAGGTAGCCTGACTGCCATTAGGTACTGAGATGAGAGCCTCCGACCCCTTGTGAGTCCATATGCTGGTGTGGTTGGCTCTGGGTTCCTCCTAATGCAAGACAATGCTAGACCTGGTGGCATGAGTGTGTCAGCAGTTCCTGTTAGACGAAGGCATTGATGCTATGGCCTGGCCCGCCCGCTCCCCAGACCTGAATCCTATTGAGCACATCTGGGACATCATGTCTCTCTCCATCCACCAACGCCACGTTGCACCACAGACTGTCCAGGAGTTGGGGGATGCTTTAGTACAGGTCTGGGAGGAGATCCCTCAGGAGACCATCTGCCACCTCATCAGGAGCATGCCCAGGCGTTGTAGGGAGGTCATACAGGCACGTGGAGGCCACACACACTACTGAGCCTCATTTTGACTTGTTTTAAGGACATTGCATCAAAGTTGGATCAGCCTGTAGTGTGTTTTTCCACTTTAATTTTGAGTGTGACTCCAAATCCAGACCTCCATGGGTTAATGAATTTGATTTCCATTGATAATTTTTGTTTGATTTTGTTGTCAGCACATTCAACTATGTAAAGAAAAAAGTGTTTAATAAGAATATTTCTTTCAGATCTAGGATGTGTTTTTTTAGTGTTCCCTTTATTTTTTTTTTAAGCAGTGTGTATAAAAAGCAACACTGTTGCTGCTAAGAAGGCCAGTGAGGAATTCTGGCAGGAAATTGCTAACTGTAAGTCCTCTGATGGACTAGTAGAAATCACATCAGTTTCTCAGCCAAATCAAACAATGCAATTAAATTATAGAATGAACTTTATTTCTCTGCCATTTCTCATGATCTTGCTGTTAACTACAAGGCCTTTTCGAGAGCTCATAAATTCATTAAAATTAATTGCATTTCACTTTTTTGTCACATACTTAACCGTATTCATCAACATCAAATATCCATATCCTCACCAATATCAGATAACGCTTTATGTTAACACATGACCGCTCCTTCACTCAAACATGTTTATGTGGTTTTACTCGAAACTGTGGATTCTTTGTCCATAACATGCCCAAAGACAAAATATGGCGGGGGGGAGAATCTTTGAAGTTCGCCCCTGCACCCTCACTATGTAGGAACTGTCATGTGTTCACAGAAGCGACGTCTCGTACCTGGTTAGCACAACTGAAACAATAACTTTGTTTCATTAGGATTCAGGAACATGCATACAGACTACTATCTACATCTATTGCTGTTGTCTCTCTCAAATTCACATTCATAAAATCAGTGACTGCTACCCTTACTCTAGCTGTTTGTCTATTCAAATGTATAACTTGCTTTTGGTATGTTTTCCTTTGCATTAAATCTTATTTGTCTTTGAAAGAGGAAGCCAAATAAGACAGCTCTAGGTGGCTCCCCAAACACACGCAGCCCTCAAAATGGTGTACTGTCAAATCATAAAACAATCATTTTTAACACACATCAACTTTTGATGCATGAAATTCAATATGAATGAATTTAGCCTGAGGTTATTAATTTAGGCGCAGCTGGATATCAATGGTCACCAGTACCCTCTCCAAACCAAAAACACCATGTTCATACTGCCAAACCCAATATTCTTATTACGAACATTGGCTAGTGCAAAGGATGTGTGTTAAACGCCTCCATGCTTACTTTCAATGACCTACAATAGCCATAGATATGATTTTATTTTAATGAAATGGACTTGCGCATTGCAGGATGTGCACACAGTCACACACGTAACAAACGTGTCTCACACGTAACGCATGCAAATGAGGTAATGGTGTGCAAATGAGCAAGGTATTTTTATTGAAATTTCAATTAATGCAAACGGGAATAACTATTGCTAAATTTGATGAAGCCAGAGTGTCATCTTTGTTCAAATCTCAGAACTTTTGGAATGTAAATTAAATGTAATGATTGACCCATTTTCTGTGTCACACACGTAACGCAGCCCCTTTCTGCTCCTGTACTTCCAATATTTTAGGTAAATATCAAGGTGTTGTACCACATTGATAGGAAAGCCCAGGTATCTTGTGGTTGTCCTTTATTGATCCCCATCTGCAACCCAATTAAAGTATAGTGCATTGAAAAATGTCAAGAATACCTTCCAAATGTCTCACACGTAATGCAAGAATCACCCCTCAGTATTTTTCATACTCGCTGGGCCATGTAGCTTCTGTGCTGAGTTAAATTGTCATTTTCATCTGTATTGTGTGAATTTGATAAGAGGAGTCGAATTTAAATGCCTTTGCTCGACCTGCATGAGTATGTATTTTGGTGTTTTTGGTTTTCTTCAGCAATTTTGCCTGTTGTCCAGCTTGTACACTTGGCTTTTTTTTTTTTTTTTAATTTAAATCTTGGTGTTACAAATTTGGGGGTAGACATCTATACTTAAAAAATCTTGGTTTTTCAACTCGTGTGCAGGATTTCACGGAATATAGTTATATCACTTTGCCTTGTTTATTATGTAGAGGAAAACCCAGTTGGTAGTGGAGAGCCTGTTCACTTGGCAGTGAAGACCCAATTTATTTGGCAAACATTATCAGTTTGCTAATGGAACTGCATTTGCTTTATCAATCAAATGTTAGCCTTTTATTAATGTCATGATAACCATTTGTATATGAATCTTTCTGAACGCTTGTAAATGTTCAATGTACTTTGGAATCTGGACTGAGATGGCCAGTATAGAACATTAATTTTGTTTTGCTGGAACCATTTCTGTACGGATTTTGATGTCTGCTTTGGGTCATTGCCTCATTTGGAACATTCACAGGCTTCCAAATTTAAAGTCTCTTTTTCATCCGAAGATGATTTGGGGGGGGGGGGGGGGGGGTGCATTTGCAGTTTGGAAAGTTTTATCTGGACATGTCTATTTATTGTTTGGCTTGAATTTCTGCTCATGTTTGAACCCTACTGGAGGGAGGTATGATAAACCTTAACAAACCTAAGGTTTGTTATCCCCAGAAGCTTAGTGGGCGTATCCCACAATAATCACTGGGATGCGCATGTTTATACTTTCAAAGTGGGTTCTGTGAGGTTGAAAAGCCCCTAAGAAGTGTGAAGGGACAGGATCCAAGGCCTATAGCTTTCAGTGTAGCGGTAGCCCACCACCACTCTGAGAGCCGAGCCACTATTGTCAGTGCACCAGCTCCCTTATACAAAGTAAAACGATAGGAGTTTCGTAATTCATTACCGTATTGCAATGCTTGTTTCCTGTCATCGTCTGAACTATTTAAAATGAGTATTAACATTTATCCCCCGCTATGAAGAGCATGAGGATATAGGAATGAGTGTTGTCCCTCTGTCTGTCCATCACGCTGCTTCTCCAGACCAGAAGTCCTAAGTCGCGCTATATTTCTCAGTTAAATTTTATGTAAGGATACAGCTTATTGTGTTAAATGTGCCTTTACATACTTCTGTCTGTCTGCCTTTCAGTCTGCCCATCTCTCCAGTCTCCACCGTGGGATCCCTCTCGGTCCAGAGCTCCTTAATTGTTCAGTACTTATCCAGAAAATGTAACATGACTAAACATTGTTTGTGCCGATTCATACTTCCATCCATTGCCCTGGCCTTCTTTCTGTCCTGTTTGTTTCCAGGCCAGATATCAGCCATCCCATGGCAGGGAATCTTGAGTATTTAATGCTTGTTTAATTTATGTGTGGATTTAGAAGGGCATTAGGAGTAGGATGAAGCTGGAGTGAGTGGACATGGGCACTGGCAACCATACACGTTTTTGTTTATTTGTATAGATTTTCGTGTATTTGTGTAAGGCCACTCAGCCCATTTGTTACCCTAGTCTCTGAATGTGGGGGCTGTCGAGCAATTGAAAACCGTTTAGTTGCTAATTAATTGACTCTGGCACCCTTCAGCTGTTACTCTTGGATGGAGGGCAGACTGGCAGAGTGCTTCCTGAGGCTGAGTGCGCGTGCCCGCCTTACATTTTATTCTGCCCCGATGAGTAATCTAATAACTTATAGTGCATGCTTGGTCAATTATTTCATTACATCACCTTTCTGAGCAATCTTGATATTCAAAAGTGAAAATAAGACTGATCTCTTAAAAGTGACGTAGAATCAAAAACCGTTTTTACCTTATCTATGTTGAGTGACAGTAGTCTACCCGCATTGAAGAACATACGAAAAGTGCTAGACATTCTGAACATCTCCGTTTCATAGAAATTCCTTTTAAAAATGACCGCCAGAAAACGAGCCAATCTGAGCAACGGATACATATGATGTCACATGCATCTCACTGCCCCCCCACTCTCATTTAGTTTCCTCCCCTTCAAAATAATTTGCATACACATCTTTATGCAATTCCATTGCTTCCAATCCCTCAGTAAAGATAAGCGTGAGAATTCCAGAGTTGTCATCGGTTTCCCTGTCACTAGTGGGGAAATCCACCGTAATGCATGTGAAACAGAAATTGCTGAAGGACTAAAATTCCGCAAAGGAATTTCTTCAGTGTGCTTTGGTTGAATACTTGCTGACTACGGCACAGGAACGTCAATACGAGAGACTCACTCCGAATGCGTGAGCCTTGGCATGGTTATTGCATTTAAAAAAAAAAAAATTCAAAAATGCTTGCCATTCAGAAACGTGTAAATCCAGCCTTTACTGGACTGGTTCTTCTTCAGATTAAGTGTCCTCAGCCGATTCGGTCTCAAACATATAAGGCTGAATCTCTGAATATGCCATAGCTGCATAAAGTTGGTCTGTCCGTGTTCTGAAGCCGGAGACTGTTTTCCATTTTCCCTACCGCTCTGGGCGAAGTTACATTTTTTTGAGTGGCAGCAAAGCCAGCCAATCAGCGTCAAGTGCTTGCATTTCATAATGAGGTTGCCAGTTAAGCACGAAAGGCTGCCAAATAGGTGCAAAACAACACGTTCAAAATCCCCCACCCTAATATAGCTTTTTGAGAGAGGTTTTTAGGAAGCTTCTGAGGCATAACAGACCCAACCAAAATGTTGTCTATATGTCACATCACAGAACAAGGATGAATACCCCGTTCGACCATTCTATGTCACCTTTAAATGAAAAGCCAATTGTTTACTTTTTTGAGTATGTTTTTATTTATACTGTTGTGCTTTAGTTTTTCTCTTGCTCAGATAACTTTTTTTTTCTTTTTTTTTTTATCAGTGCTCATCTCCTTTTTAAAATAATCTTAAGCTAATGTATTTTAGGTCAAACACATTTATCAGATCTAAATTGGTCAATTAACCCCTATAAACAGCAATATGAGAAGGTTCATATTTAACATGATGTATCCAACTTCAAACAAAAGCAATGTACCATCACACTTTTTTTCCCCCCTCTGTATAACCTGCAGCTTGTTAGGCGCTGCAGGTTATCAGAAGCAAAGGGCAGAAAGAGATGAGTGTGTGCGACACCTAATTACAACACGAATGAAGCCCATACTTGAACTAATTGACTGCGGGGTTTTATTTTCTGTGGCTTTTTAATTTCTTGAACAAAACTCCTCTAATCGATGACCAAAGCCCAAAATCTATCTGCAGAATTTTTCTGATTGGCGGATTTCCCTGTAGATGATGAGAACAAGGAAGGCTGCTCATCCAAAGTGAAATCCGCCAATCAGAAAAATTCTGCAGATAAGGATAACCGAAGCGCAAAACCTATGTTGGGGAGTCACAGCCACCAAACTCATATAGTATTTGGCTAATCGTGAAATATTGCCTTAACTAACTCGCCGTCATTTATAGCCTTAATCACGACGAGACAAAACATTAGGTTATGTGAAATGCAACTGCTAGCGTTTGTTCCACTCTGAACTGAATGCATAGACTGAATGTTTTTTGTTCAAGTGCTGCAACATTGACGAAGTGCTTTAAGGGGCAAGCTAATTCCATTTTACAGTGAATACACTGCACTATATTTTTTTTCAACTTGTAGTGATCCCACACTTTGGACATTTTCTGTCTTTTTTGCTGGGGTGTCTGTTTTTGCTCGCAATTTTCTTTTTTCTCATCCTCTGTGATCTTTGTAGTTCTCATTTGCGCCTCATCCCATTCACGTTACAGCTACCGTACTGGTGTGCATACAAGCACAGCGCCTGTAAGTGAAAATGCACCTATAGTGGAGTACAGGGGCACACACCTATAATGGAGACCAACTACATTTTTGGACTTCAGTTTAAATCGGGTATCAGTTGCTGGGGGGGAGGGGGGGGGTACATCTCTGCTGGAGGATGCTGTTCCCATAAGCACAGATGCTGTTGGCAGCTGATAAAGCTTCAAAATACTAAATATTGTACACATGGGGATCACGTGATATGCATAGCTGTATGAACTTACCTGGGATATATCCACTGAAGATTTACAATTTTTATTTACCCAACAGCTACAGGTCTCTATCAGACTCAGACTTTGAAGACGATATACAGCTGTGAAAAACGTAAAGCTGGGTGACTTAAAAGACGAGCCCTGCTTATGATCGTTTGCTCATTCTGCCTTTCTCTCTCTGTTCCTTTTGTTTCCTGTGCTTTGCAGTGGGTGGCCAACTTGGTGGGATGGTGCATCAAAGGTGAGTTTTAATTTACCTCACAATAAATATAATGGCGCTTTTCCACTAGCGGTACTGACTCTACTCTAATCGCCTTTTTTGATTTTCCATTAGGAAAAAAGTACCTGTACCAGGTACTAGTAGGTACTTTTTCTGTTACCTGCTCTCCTGGGGTTCCAAAAAATGGCCGACCAGGTACAAGTGGGTACTAAAATGCGACATGCAACATTGCAGCCCACTGATTGGTCAGAGAGAATCGTCTCTGTAAAAGACAACTCTCTTCCGCATTGTCGCTCGGGAACTGGCTTCACTTACCATCATTGAAACAGTCCTCAAATTGTGTTTTTTAAATGTGTATTGTTTTGGGCAGCTTGATAAATATACTGTGCATTGCCTTTTCCTTTCAAACAAGGCTGCGTTTTTTCACCGAAGCTGCTGCATTTATGAAATGCGTTTCTTTGTCTGTGATCCTGTTCATTGCAAAATTGTGTCAAATTCTGTTCCCCTAATTCCCCATGAGAAAGTTATGTGCTGCCCCCTTTTTACGAAAATTGCGCAGAAAAAAACTTAATGGATACTGATGAAGCATTTCGTTCTAAGGAAAGGTATCAGGTGAGATGACGCATCGTAAAGCGATTAATTCTAGTACTCTGCCATCTCTGGCGATTTGCTCATTTGCTACATGTTTTGCCTTCAATTTCAAAGTGAAATGTTTCATGAAGCCTGAATAGGAATATTCTGTGCCTTTTACGTATATCATTGCTTCGCATTTTTAGGTGGTAGCTACGTTATTTAATGTGCAACTGAATCGGACACAATACCAGCTGCTATTCTGTGCATCAGGAGAATGTCAAGCAGAAATTACAATTAAACACTCGCGGACTTTAGTGCCATAATGTGGTGACTATACTGCACGTCCCCTGATTTTAACACATAAATGTTTAACAAAATTGACGGAATAAAGGTAAACTTGATATAACTGAGAATGCCGTCATGGCAGCAACATCCCAGCAAACATGAGACGTCTGCAGATCATGTCTATATTGCGTTACATCATCTGCAGGTCAGGCAGACGTCTCATGTTTGCTGGGATGCTGCGTCGCAATGATGAGTAGGTACCACTGAGGCGGCACTATCCTCTAATGGAAAAGCAATTCTAAAAAAGTACCCGGTTCCGAGTAGAGTCGGTACGACGTAGTGGAAAAGCGCTGTAATTTTACATTGAGAAGTTTTGACTGCTTGTGCTTTCAGGTTCTTGTCCACTTTTACCAATTAGTGATGAGCCCACCGTATGCATGCTTTAACCTTGTAAAATGCACTGAACATCCATAGATATGCCTCAGGTCTTACTGAACCTCCACAGACTATGCGCTATGGTGTCGTGTTGTGTCCAACCTCCATAACCATGATGATCAGTTACATATTGTTCCTTAGCTGTGGTCATTATCTGAGAGTGGACAACCCATTGCTTTTTTCTTATGCTGACTTATTGAGCATTTTGTGTATGGTTGGGTGGAGTGACCATCACTTGGACTTGCCCAAGACATGCCAGACTACTGTAGCAATTCTGCGATTTGTTGCAGAAATCATTGTTCTTGTGAAATTCTGAAACCTCTCCACCTGTACCCCCATAGAAATAAATATGTGCCATGTATCACAAGTGACTTTCTCTTGCAGGGCTATCATGACGGAAGACTTCAAAGTGCCTGATAAAATGGTGGGATTCAGTAAGTATTGGTTAGGATGACAGGACTGGGGTTTGTGTGCAGCAGTGCAGACATTGTGTTGAGCTGGATGGTTTGACCGCTTTCTTGTGCACCATTGGCAGATACCAGGCTGGTCGGGCTCTTAATTGCATTTCTCGGATGAATGAGCGAAAAATCGAGTATTGATTTTCATAGTGAAAAAATGGTATGCACAGACACAGAAAGTATGAAAATTTACGCTGAAGCTTTATACAAGTGTGAAGTTGTGTATGAAGTATGAGGAGTCAGTTTTTTGTTTTTGTGCCTCTGCCCCCAAGGGGCTGGTCTTGGTGCAGAATCGTGCATTTGTCAAGGCCAATTTGTATTGCTGTTTTATGACAAATTGTAACCAATTTTAAAAATAAATAAAGATAGCACTAAAATCAAAAGTAAAAAGAAAATAAAATGTGTATATATTTAGCTCTAATGACCTTCTCACTTTTGAAAAACTGTTCTCTCGTCTTACCATCCAAAGGAGCGATTGTCCAACCAGGAAATTTCCAAGCTCAGATACAACCCAAATTCCAAAAAAGTTGGTGTATTCACAAAACTGCAGAGAAATCCAGAAGGACCAATTTGAAAAGTCCATTTACCCTCTGTTGTAAATGATACAACACATTATTTAATGATTACGCAAATATGCTCTTCAAATCTGATTTGCTTCAGAGACATGAAGTTGGTGCAGGGGAAAATTAAGACACTTTATTGTTGCTATTGGCAATATGGTGATGAGAAGTAGGTTATGTTAACCAGGTAAGCTAATTGTGTTCTAGTATGAATGGCGTCTGCAAAAAAGGGCCTACTCCCTCTACAGCAAAGATGGGTTGTTGCTTACCAATTTGCCTTCCGATGCTTGAGCTTATGATCCATCACTAAGGAACATTTCCCAAAGTCAAATCTGAGGAAGTTAATTTATAGTACATTATACATTTGAAATATGGAAGGAATTGGGTTGAATCTCAGTCCATTAAGGGCAAGGCCGAAAACCACTTCTGAATGCGCATCATCTGTGATTTCTTCGGACATCTGTCTGAAGAACAGTCATGCGACTAATGGATCTCACGACATGGGTTCTGAAATGCATTTGACCCTTTTCGGCCAATGCCATTTGTTGTCACATCCACTGTTCTTCCTTGAAGTTTTACTATGCAAAGCCAGCACTGTCCAAAACCTCCCGACTTTTCTGGGCTTGGACTCCTTGGAGATGAACTCTGGCTCAGTCGAAGGGCGCAATTCATGATCTCAGGAGTCAACATTTCTAGGGGTTTTTGTTCTTCACACCAAAAACGCCTAGGACAACCGGAAGCTGTTATCAGGGCACATCCAAAAGCCAGCGTCTCATTGTGGCAGTGCGTCAGTGCATATTGAATTGGTGACTTGCTTATTTTCACGGGCACCATTAATGCAGGAAGACTCGTGCGAATTTTGGAGCAACATGTAGATCTAGATGTCGTCTGTTTCTGGGATGTCCTGGCATTTTCCTGCAAGATGATGACAAACCACTTTCTGCTCGAATTAGAAGTGCATAGCTTCATAACCTGAGCATTTGAATGCTGGATCGGCCCGCTTCCAGCCCTGATCGGTCTGATTGAAAATTGTATGGCGCATTATTAAGGGAAATGTGTGATCACAAAGGTCCCAGACAATTGTGTGCTGCTGAAGACTTGCATAACGGAGGAATGGGGGAATGCTCTTGTTGCTCGACATGACTTTCTGGTATCCTCACTGCCAGAGTGCTAGATGGGTGTTATTAAAAGGCATGGTGAAATTTCAGTGGTAAATGGTCAAGTGTGCCAACTTTTTTGGACTCTGTTGCAGTCATCACATTGTATATTTTCAAGAAGCAATGGAATTCAGTGTTTGAACATGAAATAATGTTTTGCAGTGTTTTCATTGCCATGTAGGGTGAAAAGGCCTTAATTCAGTCTTTATTGATTTTCTTATTTTCTCTGATGTGCTTTTTAAACATTTTTTTTTAAATTAGGGTTTTTTTTTTTTTGGCGGGGGGAAATTCTTTCCAGATAATGAGTGCACTGCCTGCATCTTCCCTCGGAGTTCAGCGGCCTGTCTGAATGTAACTTCTTGTCTGTTTCTGAGTGTGCAAGTTTAATTTGGCTAGTATGCTAGTAATGTTCTCAACAGAGTGGGAGAGTGCAGATTGGACGTGACTTGCTGGGTATTTCGTTTTGTAATCTTCTGCACTCTTGTCTCCTTGCAGCTCATTGCCTTCAGTTAGTTTCTTCATTGTGTCGATTTACCTGGTTACCTGCAAATAGCCATACCTGGAGCATTAACTGCATCAGTACCTTTTTTTCACTGTTTCTGTGCGTTGTGAGGACGTTTCTGTTTGTCTTTGATGTGGACTTGACTTTGACACAAGACTAAATTTCCTGCTGTCTTCCCCCTCATCCCTCCTGCCCCCTCCTGCAGTTATCGGCAGAGGAGGGGAACAGATCACAAGAATTCAGTTGGAGTCGGGCTGTAAGATTCAGATTGCAGCAGGTATGTCCAAATCAACCACCTGCGGAAATTGCATGAATCCACACAACCATGGCCAAATTGTTTTATAGAAGTGTTTAATGTTTGAAATCAGTTGCTTTTTATGAAATATGTGCTGGGTGTTTTGCCACGCTAATGTGAGGCAGACTTCATTGAAATATGTGACCCACCGTAGTAAAAGGTACCTCCTAGTGGTGATCATGCTATTGAGAAAAACGTGATTTAAATTTCCTGCTCGCCACATGGACTGTGTTTACTTTGGGAAACTGCTTCTGATCCACGGGATTAGCTCCATATACGTCACGCGGAATCCCCTCTGTCTCGATAAATTTCCATTTCAATACTGGTGAAAATAGGTTATTACTTAGTGGCGGAGCTAGAACTGGGAATTGGAGAGGCACAGACGCATCCCTTTTTGACAACAATTAGTCCTGGCTAGTTCTCAATCATGTTCTTTTATTGACGCGTTTTCCGATGATCATAATTGCCAACTGAAGACACGGTTTCTCTCCATATGTGATCTAACAGTGATGAAATCATGGGCTAAATTCAGTACAAAAAAATAATTTCCTCAATAGGCCAATGCTTTGCGTTGTTTGAACTGATCTACATTCCAATGAAATATCGCCTTTCACTTTCAGTATTGCATGGGTTGATTTTTTTTTTTTTTTTTAAAGTGGCACTCGGCCGTTAAAATGGGCTATAGAAAGCGTGCAGCTCAAGCTATTTGCGTGAGAGGCGACAGGTATGCAATTTTGAACAATGTCATTTAAATACAGCAAATATGCGTCCGGATGAATTTCTGGAAGAGGAAGGTCAACTCTATAAAAAAATAAGATAAAACTGAATTTTGAACATTTTGACCCTGTCAGCCTTTTTTCATGGCTGGTCACATGTCCTGTGCTACATGGGAGTACACATTAAGTGCACTCTGGGAAAATGCATTAAAGGTTTCATGGTGTAAATGAAACTTGTGAACATGCATAAAATCCACTGTGTGGGCGTGCACTGGACCTCATTAAACGTTTTTCTGCTCCCACAGACAGTGGCGGAATGATGGACAGGCCCTGCACTCTTACTGGGAGCCCAGAGAGCATTGAGTGAGTGACATTGGCGTTGGCTAGGGCAAGGGGTTCGAACAAAAGAAAATGAAGTGGTACAAAGCAATGTGTGCGCATTTTCATAAAGCACGTATGCATAAACACAAATGATTTTCCTGCATTATTTGGTTTTCGGCTAAATATCTGCCGACCTCTATCCTGCAATGGTTTACCAAAACTGAAATGTTGCCTTTCCTATTGGCATCAAGGCAATACATTTTTGCATGCGCGTGCCGGCAAACACTTGCGCATTCCCACAAGAGAAACTCATTTGGTCGCAAGGTTTTATTGATATTGAAATTGTGATCATAAAACTTCACTTGTAATGTAATTTCCAATTCCTTATTTCATGAAGATTTTTTTTATTACAGTATCGATTTGTTTTATGGATATTTTGGAGAATGCCTGCTGTTGCTGTGAATGAGCCCGCAGATCATTGGTCCAGTGGTGTGACTGGAAGGATCGTTCTCTCTCCGCAGGCAGGCGAAGCGGCTGTTGAGCCAGATTGTGGACCGATGTCGGAATGGACCCGGGTTCCACAGCGAGATGGACGGCAGCAGTGCTGTGCAGGAGATCCTCATCCCTGCCAGTAAAGTGGGCCTGGTCATTGGCAAGGGCGGCGACACCATCAAACAGCTGCAGGTGGGGCCCACCACGGCCTGCTGCTGCCCACTTACATAAAAGTGTTTCGCACAGTTTTGATTTTTTTTTTAAGCGCTTTTAGTTTGAAGGATAATGGCACAATTGGGACCTTCACGGAAAATAGGGGCTATTTTAATTGAAAGCCGTATTGGACGTATGAGAAACGAGGTCTGGTTTCTGCAGTGTCTGCAACTTGAACATCAAAAACACTATAATTCTCTGCTACAGTTTGCAATCGGTATAGTTCTTATAGCCAGTTCCTGGTGCCGTTGCATTACCGATGCTGTATGTAGAGATGTAATGTTTATTAGTTACTGTGCTGACAGAGTTGTTGCGTTTCTGGATCTCTCTTAATTGGATTGTTGAGAATTCAGACTTAAAGGCGAAATCATTCAGTAATTCTGCACACATTATTGTGAATGTTTTAATTGAATGATTTGCGTGTGTGTGTGTGTGTGTGTGCGCGTGCCCTTGTGTGTGTGATTGGCACCTTCGCCACACAGGAGAGGACAGGAGTGAAGATGCTGATGATTCAGGACGGGCCCATGCCCACGGGCGCAGACAAGCCCCTGAGAATCACTGGGGATCCTTACAAAGTGCAGGTCAGTGCCTCCCAGCTGCTGCGAGGCTGGAGGTTTTGGCCTAATCGCTTCAAACCTCCATTGCCCAATTGGACGTCTAACTTGATTCACTTATTTGCTGTGTGGGTTCATCTCTTGTTCAGTGAATATACCTGGAAAAGAGAATCATGGTCGAAGACGGGGAAGGTGACCATGCTGGATTGAGCGCCAGTACATGCACCTTAACCTCTGGGACATTGAAGCCTGTGGTTGCCCTCTAAAACAGGGGATTGTCCATAATTTGCCCTAAAATGTTCTTATGTGAGTGCATGCCATTGCTGTGACAGCGCAGTAACCCAACTGATTCTGTTGAAAGCTGACTTTGGATGATATTGATTTCTTGCATAGAGTGTATAACTGCTGGGTTGAGACTGAAATTTTCTCCCAAACAAACATTATGAACCCTGGCTGTCCACACTCCCCACTCCTCCTGTCCGCAGCAAGCACGAGAGCTGGTGCTGGAGATCATTCGGGAAAAGGACCAGGGAGATTTTCGGGCTGGAAGGAATGACTTTGGCTCCCGACTCGGAGGCAGCAGTATAGATGTAAGAGCCGTTCTTTTCCCTCAAACCTCGCAGGACATAATTCGTTTCACTGGGGAGTAAAAAGAGTATAACTGTAGTTGGAGGTGGTGTACTTGTACTACCACATGGGTGTCATTCTGGGTTATTTGAAAGGGCTGTGCTGTTGGATCCTTTCAAAGTAAGTCGTATGTTGTGAAGAAGACAGGAGAGCAGAATAGTAGGACCTTATTAGCACCTTCTCTAGCTTGTCAACCATAGGTCAGCTGGTTGAGGGATTTGGTGAAGTCAGGAGTGTCAAACTCCAGTTATGGCGGGCTGCAGCGTCTGCCAGTTTTTGATGCATTCTCCACAATGCATTGATGACTAACGATTTCTCGCTCCTTATTCTCGAATCAGTAATTATCCTCTGATTGAAGGAACCCATGAAGGTGTGCAGACATGGTGGCCCTCCTGGACAGGACTGAAATATTCATGGGTTGCATGCTAAATTGAATGTAGCTGGCCCCTTTCTTACCTCTTCTGGGAAAATAAAAACTGCCTAAATTTTGAATGCTGGAACATTATCCCCCACCCTGAAGTGAATGGGAGTATAGGAATAAGTGAAGTCCTTCCACGAGTCCATCTGCACGCTGCTTTTCTGGGCCAGAACTCAAACTATTCATTATTTCTCAATGCAGCTTTTATTTGGCTACTTCTTGTTGTTGAGCTGTGCCTTTTCATTCTTCTGTGTGTCCATCCCTTCAGTTTTTTGTTTTCAGGCCAGAGATTTACCATCCCGTGGCGGCAATCTTAGTATTTTAAACTTGTTAGTTTATTTTGTTCCTGATTGATGGGCATGATTTTTCATAGGAGCCCATGTTTTGAAAAAATCAGGCTGGGAAAAGGAAGATAGATGTGTTCAAGGTTCTTCATGGGCTTGACTCCCTGAAATGCCTGATTCTCATGAACCTCATCCCTCTCAGGTGGCTGTCCCGAGGTTTGCGGTGGGGATAGTCATCGGCAGGAACGGGGAAATGATTAAGAAGATTCAGAATGACGCCGGTGTGAGGATCCAGTTTAAGCCAGGTGCGTTTTTTCCCCCGATGAGTCAGTGCAATCGTTTCTTATTGCAAAGCAAGGTACCTTGGTCCATTGGTCAGTAAGGGACAGTGACTCATATATACAGACTCACTTGGGTGTGGTCTTGAAAGTTCAGAGCAAAAAACACATTATTAGTCGGTCTCATTTGCAATTCAATGGATGGTGTTTTTCTAGTTAAGTGATAGGTAGCTTTCGTGGTAAATGCCCATCGATATTGAATTGGGTCTGGTGTGCCAATTATTTATTTATCCCCCCCCCCCCCACACAGATGATGGCATCAGCCCTGATCGAATTGCTCAGGTGATGGGACAACCTGAGCGATGTCAGCACGCGGTTCACCTCATCAACGAGCTCGTCCACACTGCACAGGTATGAGAAGCCGTTCTAAGTCTGGAATATGGACTTGTGCAAATATATTGTGTTTTTGGTTCCTTTTTTAGCATATGAATGAAGTCCAGCTTCATTTTGGTCATGTTCTATTTGTCCCCAAATTTTGCATTCAGTTGAAATAAATAGAAAAATCGCATGTTGATGGTCTCTGTTCTGTGGAGGCTCTTAAAGGATTCATGCCAACATAAGTAGTTATTTTAAATTATGGTTTCATTGCATGTAAATTGCTCTGTAATTACATTACCCATTGCACTTTCCGGGGTGTTTTCCGGGGCAATTTTCGGCCATCCAAGTCAGGGGCCTCAACCCAAAATAAAAGTTAATGAGCTGTGGGTCACGTGAGCCATGTGACGTCAAAGTAAGGCTAGTCAATGTAATTCTTAGCTAGATGTCTGTTGAAGCAAAACGATTTGCATTATGTCCGATTACGAATCTGATGCGCAGGAAAGCCCGCCTATCTCTCTTTCGATTCATACATTTACGATCCAATAAGGAAAGTTATTTCAGAACCAGCAAGCAAAAGATCAAACCCTGAACCTTCACGAGTGTCAGTCATTTACAACGATTGGAATGATGGCGACAGCGGCTGTGACTGTGATCAGTCTTCACAAGAACATGAAGATACGATGACAAACTATTTAACTTTGTACGTTTATCTACCATATTTGAAAGTCTGTCAAATATAAATAGCTTGACTAAAGAAAGTAAGAGGCAAAATATGACAATGAACATTATCCAAGTGCAGTTCTAAAATGGAAAACTGGAGCTGCACCAGATATCCCACTGTGAACTGAAACTCAAACTGTCCAGTCTCTGCTACTACTACAACAACAACATTACATCGACGTGCTTTCCTGTTCCTTGTAAGAAAGCTCCTGCTGGACTTGAGAATAGCTGGATACTGTCAGCGATGGTTTCAGTGTCTCAAAAACTTTGGGCTAATATGAAGTCCATTTTATGCCCTTGAACGCAACTTGGATTGTAATACAGCTAAGGCATGGTCATGTCTGTACAATGTGCAGTTTGTTTTTGCTGATTTGGCTGCTAATTCAGTGAGTTCTGGTTGTGGAGCAATAAACCAAATGTGGTTAGAATCAGTAGAGTCTCTGTGTTTATAAGATATATTGTTTGTGTGCTAGACTGAAGTGACTGATTCATTAGCACCACCTATGCAACCCATGCTGTGCTCAGTTTTTTTTTTTTTTTTTTTTTTTTTTTTTTTTGTCTTGGAGCTCATTTATTCGCTTGGTGTTGGAATTGTGTTTTGTTTTGTTCTGTCAAACTGTTTTCATGGGCTGCTAAGGGAGTTTCATTCCATTAAGTTGTTTTATAATATGATTAGGTCACTATCTGGTTAATTTGCCCTCGGATGGTGTTAGTTGTGAGATGTGAGGGGCATTTGGGTTCAAGAGAATAACCCCACCATGCAAACAGGTCACGGTCCAGCATCGCCTTTGAAAAGTGTTTACTGCAAAGCTCTTGGTGACGTTTCGGCTCAAACCGCAAAAGCGCTTTGTGTAATGGATCAGTTGGTTCCATGTTGCTTGAATCTTCGGAAAGGAAAAGAAATACTGCATCACATCCCTTCTACAGCAAGCTATTGCAGCCGTATGCTTTGCAAACAATAAAATAACTTGGGAATGATTGAGCGAGTCAACGGAGCAGTAAATATGTCTGCTCTATTATTGCGCTTTCTGTGACCTCACCAGTCAGACAGCCTCGCTCTTGATTCTCAAATATGCATAATCGCCTCAGGCTTGATGCCAGTGCGATGCACACGGATTGTGGAAACAGAGTGGTTTGGTTTTGTTCGGCTTATCTTAATTATACCCATTTTACCAAAGCATTATAGGCCATGAATTGGGAAATTTCTTGGCATGAATCCTTCAAATGTCCTAAATACCTGGCTCCTGCCGCTGTGGAATAGGTTGGATCAACATCACTCAAGTTTGATTGAAAGGTTGGGTAAGCCCCTCCCCCTCTTGTACAGCCCTCCTCTCAGCCCCGGGCCAACCTCTGGCCCATGGACGGGGTGACCCTGGCGCCCCCACAGGCTGCGCTGGAGCCCCTGTCCCTCTGGCTGGGTGGGGGGGAGCTCCTGAGACGGGTGTATGGTCAGGTAACCTGCCTTCAGCTTGCTACCAGTCTGCCAGCCCTCACTCCATGGTCTCCACGCAAGGGATTTTGCAGCACTGTTGCGCACTTCGGCATTAGAGTACATGAGCTCCACGTGGTGGTACACAAGTCACTTTCTGTTTTGGAAGGGGATTTATTTTCTCTCTGAACACGTGGTGTTAAAGGACCTGCTCTTGTGTTTGTCAGTGGCTGGTAAGTTTTTTTTTTTTTTTTTTTTTTTTTTTTTTTTGGACAAACCTTAAAGCTTTTTGTTTTTTCCCCCCAAGTTTTAGGCTTTGTTAGACTTTGGCGGTGCTGCCAGGGGTGCTTTCAGTTGTATTTGCATTAATGCAGTGGGCTTGTTTGGAGTTAGTTACTGTGAGCTCACCTCCTTATTAAACTTTATGCATTAATAAGGAAATGATTCAGAGTAACAGGAGGTAACCCAGACCAGGGATCAAGAAAGCTCTTCTGCAACTGCATGCTGATTACCTTCATACCCAGTCTTAAGATAAAGGCGTAGAAGTATCTCTTGTTTATTGGAATCTGTGAAAATCCCATAACCATCTCAAAAGGCTGGTGTTAAAGGTTGGGCTTGAGGTGAACTTGGCAGCAGTTGACTACTTTGAGGTGGTTCTGCTGCCTTGAGCGCTGTGTGGTAAGTTGTTCTGCACCTGGAGGCCTCAGTGCAGATGGGCAGGCATGCGGCCTCATATCCTGCTCCCCTCAGCCACTGCTAACATGTTTGGAAGCAGGTTTGGGAAGCGTGCGAGCTTATGAATGCTGATTGTATTTTTGCTCGTTTCATGCAGGAGAGGGATGGATTCGGGGGGCCCGCTGGTCCCCGGGGCAGGGGAAGAGGCCGTGGGGAGTGGAACATGGGGGCGCCGGGTGGACTGCAGGAAGTGACGTACACAATACCTGCAGACAAATGCGGCCTGGTGATTGGGAAGGGTATGTTGACCACTTGTATCCATCGAAGTTGGGATTCTTGTGTGAGATGAGGCCAGATATGCCAACCTCTCCGTTTTCGGCAGAGTTACTCCGAAATTTTCATAGAAAATCCGTTCTCCGCACACGTTCTCAAACACCGATTTATCCATCAAAATTTTAAAAATAATTTTAACATCATATAAATTTGCGATTAATTTGAATGGCATTGAACCGAGTAGTCCGCGGCTAGTGTCTGTGGTACAGTGTATGGGATGTGTACATATTCAAATGTTGAGGCTTGCTAATCAATTATTTCTTCGGCCAAAACAATCTTTAGCTTGAAGGAGACATGATATGTATTTGGGTGGCTACACACGTTTCTACAGCCAAAGTAAAAAATTGTGACAAGACCGCGAGTTGCAGTTCATATGCAGGAAGTGATTAGCTGGCAAACTGCGTATAAAAATGCTTTTGATTGACCAAATAGTCTGAGCAGTTTCTTTGTTTTACTAAAGGGTAAAAACCCAGCCGTCACTAGCTCCACTACTGAATGATATATCATAAGCTGTCGAGGGCAACAATCATTATTCAGAGCACAAAAGTACAGCCCCCAAGCTTCACTTTGCCTACTGGAAATCACCAATGCACGGAACGAAATAAAGATCTCAGTCCAATCCGATTATACACCTTTCAATATTCACTAACGCTACTGGTAAACTGGTAAACCCCTCCACTGCTCAATGTCAACTTGTTCAAAAGTGCTGACATTAGCCTGTATAACAGTTAAGTGTGTGGGTATCAGGATGCATCCCGCGTGTGACCATAGATGGACACTAATAACATGGCAAACGCTGGTTACTTCGACTGCGTGTTTTGGCGCTTTTTCCACTACATGGTACCGACTCTACTCTGCACCGTGTACTTTTTTGGGGTTGCTTTTCCTCTAGAGCCCTGGTCCTCAAATCATACCCTACGAGGTCCGCGGACTGCTGGTTTTTCATCCTCCCTTTACCTGGGAGTCAGGTGTTAACACAGTTTGGCCAATCAGAGGCACCAACTGTTCATTTACTTGCCTGGAGGATAACAGAAAACCTGGGCTGGATTTGGATTCGAGGTCCAGATTTGAGGACCCTTGCTCTAGAGGATACAGCTACCGCCTCCGTGATACCTGTTCGTCGTTGTGACGTAGCATGTTACTGCCGTGATGGCATCGTCAGTTATATCAAGTTTACTTTCATTCCGTTGATATTGTTATGTATGTGTTCAAATCGGGCAACGCGCACTACCGTCACCATGTAATGGCACTAAAGTCCGCGAATGTTTGTTATTTCTGTTTGACATTCTCCTGATGCGTAGAATAGCAGCTGGTTTTGTGTCCGATTCGGTTGCACATTAAATAACGTACCACCTAAAAATGCAAAGCAATGATATACGTAAAATGCATAGAATATTCATATTCAGGCTTCATGAAACATTTCACTTTGAAATTGAAGGCAAAACATGTAGCAAATGCGCAAATCGCCGGAGATGACAGTATTAGAATTTATCGCCTAAAACAACTCACGTTTCATATATGTAATTTGAAGACCTGCTCCAGTGATGGCAAATGAAGCCAGTTTCCTAGCGATAATGCGGAAGCGAGTTGTCTTTTGCAGAGACTATTCTCTCTGACTAATCAGCGAGTTGCAATATTGGACGTCACTAGGGATGCACATGAACTGTTTAACTGTTAACTGATAAAAACTTTGACCGATTAATACTATTGGTAATTTTTTTTTTTTTTTTTTTTTTTAATGCCCCCGGAATCAAAGCTTTGGGGGCATGTAGTTTTTCACCTGTCCGTCCGTCTGTCTATCTGTTTGCAGCGGAAAAAAAACTTTTACCTGCAATACTTAGACCTGCCGTCGGGGTTAGGGTTCCACGAACACGGTTTGTTTTTTTTTTTGTTTTTTTGTTTTTTTATAGCTACTCATATCAATCAACTCGTGGGGGCGTATCGACAGGTGCAATACGTGCCTTCAGCCGTAGCCTACTTCGCAGCGAAAATGAAGAGAGCAAAAAGGAGTTCATTGTGGGACCATTTCAACCGAAAGGACGATGACGTTATTCGCAAGCAGTGCAGCACTGAAATATAACATGAAAATTGTGATAGATGAATTCTTTTGACCTTGGAGTAGATTAGCTTGAATGCTATCCACAGTAGTAAATATCAGTCTGATTAATACAGAAAGAGTTGAGTCACCTGAAGGCAAAGGCCATTTCAAATAACATTTTGTTGCTTTATGAAAGATGACTGACTTAATTGCACCTTGTAGGCTATGATCAGATCGCCAAGCAGACTAACTAGGTGGGATGGGGGGCTGTAGATATCGTAGTTGGCGAACTTTCATCAGACTCCTCTTGTGCTTGTTCTTCATCGTCAAAGTCCTGCTCTTCTTCTCTGGATGTGAAATAATCCATTATAACATCCTGCAAGGCATTAGTGTATCCTAAGTTGAGGAGGTTGATTCATCCTAATTCATTTAATTGGGCAGCAATTTCACTCTCCCTTCTCGCTCGAAGCTCAACCATGCCACCTCTCTGTATTGTCTTGTCTGTGGCAGATCTGATCATCATCAGAGGAAATTTGATGTGTAGCTCACATAGGACTGGCGGGCAAATTAAGTGAACAAAGACACAAAATGCCACAAAACGGCATATTTGAGACCAAAATTTGTGAAATATTCTTGGGAGAGGTGCACCCTCCCCATACCCTCCCATACCCTCCCCACAAAACGCTGCTTGTTTTGCCCTCTCTGTCATGTCCAAATGTTGGCATCTGTGTATGGCTCATGTGAAATCACATATTGTACTGGAATTAGAATATGATGTTATTGGATTATGATATTCTTAATTTAGTATTTTGATGTAACAAGTTTTGGAACCCTGACTTTTGAAAAGGCCTTTCAAAAAAACCAAAGGATATGGAAAAGCTGGTTATGGAAAACGCTGCACTGTGAACTTGAGAAAGAAGCCCCTTTGAGGGGGTGTGTATAACATCTGCCAGCAGTTACTGTCACTGAACAGCTTTTTTAGGCCTCTGGCACTCGGAGATGTTGAATGACGTCATTGGATTTTGAATGAAAAACTGGGGGCTGCTGGGTGGCTCAACTGGGTGATGTGCTGTACTGGTGTGTGGATGGAGATCATGTATCAAATTCAAACTGTCGGCGTCAGACTGAGGCTTTTGGCCCAGTTGTGCCTTGTCCCTTTGTGCCAGTCGCAATCTAACTGTTGAATATGGTGGCTTTGTTACGATTTATGGAATTCTATGAGATCTTAGTTTATTATCCTAAACATTATTGTCTCACAGACTTATCTAATCCTGCAAATTTGCTTCATTGTTTTTTGACTTACTTTTCCTGTAGACCCAGTTCTACTTTCCTTTGTGCGTTTCTGCAGAGGGCATATGACTCGGTTAAATTTTATTTCTTGTTCAGTATGTTCTATCCTTGTTTCTCTGTTTGAGGAGATGTTAAAACTATTAGGAGAGGCTACTGTTGTCGGCGAGGTGTGATGCCTGTTGATGTTGCAGAGGAGCTTGCCCTTGGCTCTTGCACATGAGTACTTGGATAGATATATATATATATTCACATATCATCCAGAACGCTGCAGCTCGCTTGGTCCACAACCTCCCGAAACACTCCCACGTCACCCCCCTGCTCACAAAGCTCCACTGGCTCCCTGTTGCTGCTCGTGTCAAATGAAAGACTTTGGTGGTAGCCTATCAGGGAGTCAACAAAACAGCTCCAGCCTACATCCAGAGACTGTTCAGACCTTACACCCCTGCTAGAGCGCTGCTCTGATACTTCTGGGCGCCTGGCTCCTCCCCCCCCTCTCCGCTCCTCCCCTTCCCGCTCAAGGCTGCTGTCTGTCCTGGTACCTCGTTGGTGGAATGATCTACCTATCGAGGTCAGAACAGCAGAAACCTTGAGCATCTTCAAGCGCCGCCTGAAAACCTACCTCTTCAGGCTCAACCTTTCCCCTACTCCACTGCCCTGAATCCTGTCCCTACATCCCTTGAATTGTTGCACATAATTTCGTTTACCTTACTTCCTGATTGTTACCGCTTGATTTGGTTTCCCTTCATTTTGTTGCTCCCTTATTTTGTCAGTTTACTTGATTTTCCTGCCCCTTTGTTTCACTTCACCTGTTGCCCTTTTATTGCACTTATTTTATTGCCTTTTTGTTGCGCTGACTCTGCCCCTTTGTTGCACTTGCCTCTGCACTTGACCTTGTTGCCATTTTGTTCGCTTGACCTTGCCCTTTTGTTATTGGTTTAGATCTGTAACAATGGAACGTGTTCTGTCACTTACTGTTAGCACTTGTACTTGTCTCCTAGGAGGTCTGCTCTTTAGTACTGTTCTTGTGCACTTGTGTACGTCGCTCTGGATAAGAGCGTCTGCTAAGATCCTGTAATGTAATATGAGTACACGCCATATAAGTCATAATCGGTTGCGGAGAAATGCTAGTTAATAATCATTTAGTAGTCCTATATTTTATCTTCATTTTGTCTTGCCGAGTTCCCTGTATTTTATAGGCCATGTGTTATTTTAATGTGCGACCATCCTTGTCGCTTTATGCGTTTTAAATCTTCAACCCCAACTCCTGGTAATGCTAATGTTCCAGAATTTTAGCTGCATGGCATCAGGGGTAGGTAATGGAGACCCTTCTACAGGAGTTATTTCGCGTTGGTCTCGTTATAGATCGACTGATTAACAATAAAAGTTTATTCACATTTAACCAAGACCAGTATATAAGACTATAATTAAGAATTTATAAATTAAGAATTGGCTTTAAAATGGTAATTTTAAGCAATGGGAGAAGCTTTCGGTTAGACAAAATGATGAATTTCTGCACCCCTACTGCTGACCCAGCTTCATCTTTGATTCTGCATGCGCCTTTACAGGTGGAGAAACCATCAAGAACATTAACCAGCAGTCTGGGGCACACGTGGAGCTGCAGAGGAACCCCCCGCCCAACACCGACCCCAACGTCCGCATCTTTTCCATTCGGGGCACCCCCCAACAGATGGAGCTGGCTCGACAGCTTATCGATGAGAAAATTGGGGTATGTTTACGCCGGGGCTCACCAGCCTTTCTCTCAACTTCGGTTTCAAATTGAATTTTGCCTGTTAGCGTGGGCACCATTGTCCCTGTTCTTCGATGTGTGCTTTGTTGGGACTTGGAAACATGGGGGGACCGTGAGTCCCTTGGAACAGAGCGGCTACACAGATCTCCTGGTCCCGATTCATTACGCTGTGATGATGGCTGAATCCACACCCTGCCCTGCTCTGCTCTTTGACATGTGGGGCTGGGGGGGAACGTGGCATTGGGGTCGTAGGTAGTCTCATCTGTCTTAAAATTTGCCTTAGGCCGTTGATGACCTGGTGACATACTGTTTGTGGTATGGGTAATGGCTGGGTAACCCAACACCCCTCCCTCCACAGGGCACTGGTTTGAGCAGCAGCAGCAGCTTTGGTCTCAGCCCCTTCTCACAGGGCCCAGCTACGCCTCACCAAAAGTAAGCTGCCTTCTCCCTTCCCTACCCTCCTGTGTCTGCATCTGTGTCTGTTCCATTCAAACATCCCTTTCTCTCTCTCTCCCTGGCTGCAGTGGCCCTCAGACCTTCCTGACTGGAGGCTGGGGCACAACATACCAGACGTGGCAGCCCCAGGGCCAGCAGGACCCCAGTAAGTGTGCCCACAAAAATGTTTTGGTGGGGAAAAAAATAACTGCTTGGAGAGGAGCAGTGCTGAATCTGAAACACGATAAGAGAGGCCCCTAAAACCCAAGGGGGAGGGGTTGGAGGACATAAGTGGAGATGGGTAGAGAAAGACAAGGATCTGTCCCCAAAATCATGCGGACCTTCCTTTTAATGCAATGATATATAAATGGAGGTTTTTGTGGAGCATTACATTCACTAATTATATTCTCGCTAAGAAAGAGGATCATTCGTGGGGGGAAATTACCCTGACTTATTTCGCAGTGTGATGTCTTCAGCCTCTCCTGACCTCACTGCTGTGTCAAATGGCCGGTAGATACATTTCTGGGGGTGCCGGACCTTTGCCCAAAAGGTCCTTAAGCTCACATGGGTGTGTGAGGGTCCAGGATGGGACCTTGGCGGGGGAGTCGAGAGATGCAGACTGTAAATGTTTAATTTATTGGATAAAGAAGAAATCGGGTCATATGAATTTCTCTTTAAAGTGAAAGACAACTCTCCCACACAACTATTTTAAATAAAAGAATTATCCATATGGAGTCAAGATATTATGACTTTTTAAAATTTTTCAGTAAAGTGGTACAATGCCTCTAATGACTAAAATGTGACCAAATGACAAACTGGAAGTGGCCATCTTTCCATCCCTCAAAGGTTTAGCCAATGAGAGCCCAATGCTTTGGCGGTCATGTGACAGTGCTGTAGCTTAATCAAAAGCTGTAGCTTATCCAAAGTCTGTATAGGCTTAACTCATTTTATACAAAATTTCTGCTCATTTTTTGCGGTTTGTCAACTTAAATTGGTTAATGTATGCGCTAGTGCCCCTCTTTCCTCGGTTGGTTGTCTAGCAATGGAGAGATTTGTTAATCCATATTTTTCCCCACATTATTGGTTTCTTCTTTATGAAGTATGCGAGAGTGAAACGTGTGTTTTGTTTTCATTATATTGAGTGAATATTTACATTAGTGCCGGTATCACCGTTAGTGGCTGTATGTCATTCCTTTTATCATTCTGGGATGTGGGATGGTCACCGCAAATTGATCATTACACACTGCTTGCATGTTTCGCATCAGTTTGTTTCAGCTTGTTCCGTTAGCCTAGCTGGCATCATTGTCGGATTACTTATGTGCAGTAGGTTACTTTACACTTCAGTCGCGTTTATCTGGTTATATAGCAAGGCATTTGTTGTATTGGTGGATGCGGTTCTTTATGAAATTGCCGGTGTATTCGACTATTGGGAGTCAGAACACTCAGAGGAAAGCAGATTCTAGTTTACAGCCCAATCTTTTTTTCACCTGTTGCTATAAAAGAGCTGACATTGCTGTTGAAAGGAAATGGTGGGTACTGAGTGTTTTTTGATCCAGATGTTAAAGTATTTATTATTCAGTTCAGCTTTGTTTTTAAATGACCATTTGTAAGCCAATAAGGGGCAGTTGTAGTTCACTTCAGTCGTAGGCTTTCTTTCACTTTAAGCTCATGCCAACTCATTCTTTGAGTAGTTTCCTCCAGCTTCAAATCAGCGTGCTGACGCAACCCATTAAGCAAGTAAGGGAGGAGCTACCTCCTTGGACTGTGGAGCAAGCATGGCTGTAGATTTATGCCCAATAGGTTAAATAATGGGGAAACGTTGTTGTAAATATGACTTCCCTCATGCAGAGAGACTGTTTCTCAAACAGTGTAATCTGTATTTGGTTGCAGGTCACAATGGATCCCAGGCTGGGCAGATGGACTATTCCAAAGCATGGGAGCAGTATTATAAAAAGCTAGGCAAGTGCTTCTTGAGAATCGTTGGGCCTTGTTATGACCCGTAATCCACCCATGTACCTAAGTGGCTGCAACTCAGCCGCCATAACTATAGACACAATTTGAAAACGGTCCCAGTTGAGATGGAAAAAAGCAAAGTGCGAAATTATTGTTAGCAGTTTATTTAGTGCTTAGCAGACAGTTGGAATTACACCAAAGGTGTTAAAGCTCAGCGAATCTTCAAGCTTGGCTCAGGTTGTAGGCCTCACCTCGGAGTAGGCATGATGTTGGTACCTAAGCTGATAAAGGAGAAGGCACTCTTATGTCCTTGCTCCCGTCTCTCGTAGACGGTTGGATGTAGGCAGTCTCTTGCTGTCCACACAATCTAAAATCTTCTCCTGAACCATCTTCTGAAGTAATAAGTAGCACTAGTTGGTATTAACAAGAAGGCTATAGAACATAATTCCTTTGCACATCGCCAACAATGCATTCACAAACATGACCGAGAAGTCATCTACACCTTTATGGGGAGGCACGAAATGAGCGCGGCAGTCAACACATCTGCACTGCTACATAAAATAAATGAAAAATACAACCTCTTTTCCAAAAAAGTTAAGTGTAAAGTGTAAAAAATTGACTGCAATGATTGGTAAATCATTTAAACTCATTAATTAATTGAAAGTAGTTCAAAGATAACATCAAATGTTGAAACTGAGAAATTTCATTGTTTTTGAAAAATGTGCTCATTTCAAATTTGGTGCCAGCAATACTTTAAAAATAAACGTTGGGATGGGGGCCATGATTTAAAACGGTGGTAAGCATCTCTTCTTTTAACAACAGTGTGTTTTGGAACTGAGATCATCAATTACTATAGTTTTGAAAGCAAAAATGTTTTCTCATTCTTGCTTTATTTTAGATTTCAGCTTCGCAAAACATTTGCACATTCGTCACATTTGTTTCATAATGCATGAGATTTTTCAATGGGTGACTGTCTTGACTGCTGGCAGACCAGTTTGGCACCCGGATCAATGATTTTGTAACATGCAAACCATGTGGTTTGGTATTCTCTTGCTGAAATGAGCAAAGCCTTACCAGAAAAAAGTGTGAATGGCTGTATATGTTGCTTAAAAACCTGGATATAAAACCTGTATAACTGTGAGGGGTGCACTATTGCGGTAGTGCACCCCCATACTATCAGGGATGCTTTTGAACTGTGTGCTGATAAAAAGCCGAGTGTTCCCTCCTCCTTAGCCTTGTGAACATAGCATTGATTTACCAAAAAAAAAAAGTCAGATTCTGATTGGTCAGACCACAACATAGTTTTCCACTTTGTCTCAAGCCATCATAAATGAGCTTAAGTCCAGAGAAGGCAGCAGCATTTCTGGGTCTTTCTAATGTTTATTTCTTTACATAGTGAAGTTTGAACTTTCATTTGTGGATGCAGTAACAAACTGTGCTTCATGAGAACTGTTTTCAAAAGCGTTCCTGAGCCCATGCATTGATTTCCACTGCAGAATCCTGTTTGTTTTTTAATGCAGTGCCACCTGACGGCCTGAAGATGCCACCGCCATGCAATATTGGTTTTTGGCCTTGTCCCTTGCATACTGGAATTTTTCTGGATTCTTTCGTATAATTTTTATGATATTGCATACTATAGATGATTAAATCTCCAGTTTCTTTGCACTTTCATTCTGAAATAGTTGAACAGTTTTCTCCTTCAGTCTGTCACGGAGTGGTGAAGCCCTCACCATCTTCTGCAAGATTCAGCCTCTCGGAGATGCTCTTTTCACACCCATTCATGTCCCTGACCCATTGCCAATTAATCTAATTAGCAGTGAGATGTTCCGCCATTTGTGCCTTTTGATGGAGCGAATTTGAGTTATCTAATTAAAAAATGTGTGGAACTTAACTGATTGGATTTTTCAGCATTACATACCTTAACTGATTGTTACAGTTGGCTTATTCAGGTTAGGTTCTACACGTCTTTTGATTAAATACACTGAGATAAAATGTGATAAAATGTTGAGACACTTAAAGGGTTCCTATTCTTCAATATATGCATCTTCCAGTTGTAACTTCACGTGAAATATTAAGTTAAGTCTCTCTCTGAGCCAGTTATCTGTGACTGGGTTTGCACTCTACGAGTGCCTCTAGTCTGTCACTGCGATGATAGTAACACACTCACATCTGGGCTCTGATGTATTATTATCTATTTTGTTTCCCCTTAATGCTTGAAATTATCGGTCGTTTGAAACATAACTGAGAATTTCCTGTCTAAACCACAGCATTTGAATCTTGAATTGAAATGCAAAAGCTCCTGGTTGCCTGATCTTTGCATGATGGATTGTTGGCAGTTACTGAAATTCAAAAAAATCATTTCCTTTAAACTCCTGATTTGGGTCCAAAAAAATACCTGCAGTTTGTAAAGTTCTTTTTGGGCTTCCTCACAGACGCTCATTCTGTGTCCCCAGGTCAGCAGGGCCAGGCCCAAAGCAGTGGCCCTGATTACAGCAAGGCGTGGGAGGAGTACTACAAGAAACAGAGTAAGTACCTGCCAGGTGTTTGGAGGACTGCAGATTTTGTCATTTCTGAAAGATGGGCTGACCAATCTTTCTTTTTCAGAGATGTCTAATCTTGCCCAAAAGATGGCTGGTGTATGACATCAACTTGTTTTATCAATTAACTGATCAGTAGGGCGGCACAGTGGCCCAAGCACACCCATATCGGGCTTATTGGAGATTGTAAATGGCCCATTGGTTTGAGTGTGAACTCTAACAGGTTGTTGAGCTGTCCAGGGTGAGTTTTTGCCTTTCACTTGTACACTGAACAAAAATATAAACGCCCCATGTCAAATATTGATGCCACATGGAGTTAACATCTCTAAGTGAGGATACGCTGACTTTTACTTGTACAATAGGGATATTTCTTGATTTGTATACCCTTTTTTTTTTTTTTTTTAATCCATCTCTCTGTCAGTGAACATTTGCTCAGTGATGCAGTGATTTCACTCAGTCCACGGGTGTGGCATTTCCAGAAGGCGATCAGACAGAATGAGCAGTACCCAGACACTCCATATACTGGGGACAATAAAAGGCCACCCCAAAATGTTACACTTTGTCAAAAGTCATCATGCCTCAGATTTCTCAGGTCATGCGAGAACGTGCCATTGGCGTGCTGGATGCAGGGATGTCCACCAGTGCGGTCTGTATGCAGCTCCTTGAAGCAGAGCACATTCCAGTTCTGGACTGGCCTGCGTATTTGCCGGACATGTCGCCCATAGAGCATCTTTGGGATGTTCTGGATTGACGTGTCCGCGACCGTGTTCCAGTTCTGGATAATGTGCGCCAGCTCTGTGTGGCCCTCTGGGAAGAATGGAACAAAATTCCACAGGCCACGATAGACAACCTGATCAACTCCATGCGAAGGAGATGTGTTGCTCTGAGAGACGCAAATGGTGGACATGCAAGATATCGTACATTCAATTTCTTCAGCCTGACCCCCAACGTGTTCAAAGGATTGTCACTCCTTTGCAGATGCCAATATCAAGATGTAAAGGACGGTGATCTGAAGATGAGTCATTAACAAAAATGAATTTTGATTCCCTTCATATATTGCATAACCCTATAAGGTTAATAAAAACTCAAAAATTTGACATGGGGCGTTTATATTTTTGTTCAGTGTATTTGCCTGGGATAGGCTTCAGCCACCTCATGACTCTGATTAGGAAGAATTGGTTTAGATAAATGGATGGTCCTAAATCAAAGACATTGCAGAGTATGATCCAGTGTCCCATTGAAGGGACCTGCACCTCACCTAGCCCTTTTCGGATAAGATTGGACATCCCATTTCTTGCTGCTCAGATAATTTGTCGTTCCTTAAAATCTTGTATAATTTAGATGTCTAAAGTGTTCATTGTAAACTCTATGGCTGAGGTACTGGGTGAGCTGTTCTGTGGCAGTTTTAATGGCGGTACTCCTCTCTCCCCTAGGTCAGGCCCCTGGGCCAGCCTCCCAGCAGAGCTCCCCTCCAGACTACAGTGCAGCCTGGGCAGAGTATTACCGACAGCAGGGGGCGTACTACGGTCAGAGTGCTCAGCCAACACAGGCCCCAGGCCTTCAGGTACGGCCTCATCCTCATTATGCCCCTCCTTATCCCCCTCTTACTTCATCACTCCTTCACCAACCTGCCTGAGCCCGCCCTCCTTTGTCTCCAGTTTTCTTTTCTTTTCTTTTTTTTTTTTAAGTCCCCCTCTCCCTTCTCTTAGTCATTGAATGACCTCCCAAGACAGGACAGAAGTTGTCCCCAGTATTGAGACTGACCAGTTGAGGTTGGGCGAGGAAGTGCGGTTGCGCTAATCTGTGAATTGGTGGACATGGACCCAAAAAAAATACTATAGAGATGATTTAAGTGGTCCAGTAACATTATCAGACCGGAAAGCTACAAAAAATGACAGATTTGGTCCCTGGGACTGGTCATATTTTTAGTGTGGTTGTGACAAAGAAGTATCACTTGACTGTCAATAGAAGCGGTAAACATGGATGAACTGATGAACTGAGATTTCCTAGCCTTGCAAGGGCCAAGTATAGCAAGCCACAAAAATTGCAGCCAAATAGTTCATGGCTTTGACAGCTGTACAGTTTCCTTTTTTTACATAACCCTCCAACTTTTGACGTCAGTCATAATGTATTTACGCGATTGTAATTATCTGTCATCTTTTTGCTGGTTACATTATATCGATACCCTCATGCAAAAAGGGCAAAAGTGACATTTTGGGGCAAAAATTGTTGTTTTTTTTTTTTTTTACTTTTTAGATACACCCATGTAGGACTCATCATCTGGCAAAATCTCTAGTCTGAATTCTCATTCTAAAGGCGTGAAAGCACTTTTTAAAATGGCGTATCTGCAAGAAAATTTTCCCACTGATGTTTATTTGCTAGAAGTGTGTAAGTAACAGTCCCCATGCTAAATGGGCAGAAGTGGTAGTTACGCCCTTTTTGTGAAAGATATGCATTTTCAGTCCAGATGCATATGCCATTTCAGCTTTTCTTCATACTGTTAGTCCTAGTTGGTACTGTCAAAACTGTACATACGCCCAGTCATTGGACACTATTATCCTTTATCGTATTATCTGTTTATGGCTTCAGATATGAGTGTCAGATAGCAGAGTGCAGCAAATATGCCCTTTTAGAATATGTTTTTCATCTGTTGAAGTCCTCATCCTGACTCATGCTAAAAAAAAAAAAAACTTAAGTGTCAGTCTGGATTATCTCTTCATTGGCTAAAGATTGAAAATCAGTCTTTTTCAGTCAGTATCATCTAATGACCCACTCATTCACCATGGAAATTTTAATAAATATGGTAGAGATTTACCTGGAGCAGTTTTTCCTCTCCTGCAGTAACATGCCACTTGCGCCCTTCTTGCTTGATGGTATTGATGTTTGCAGTCCTAATGGAGTTCTTCAGTCTAATGAAAATCAAAACACTGCTTTGTCCAGAGGATTTTGTGCAACCGCTTTGGGCGGAACCTCTGTCCTTGTTTAGGAGGCCATCATATGAGGACCCCTTACCACCTGTGTAGTTTGGACATGTGTGCAGTTGTTTTAAATCATCTCTGTTCTCTCTGTTCTGTCCTCGCATTGTAACTTTCATTTTCATGATTTTTTTTTTTTTTTACAGGAACATTAGAGTGGATTTCCTTTAATTGAAGATTTTTTTTTTTTCTGTTTTTGTTTTTGAATCGCTAAGTGGATGAAAAATAAAACCTTTTATAACAGAGGTTTCTAGATTTGCAACGCCTTGAAGACTTTTACTTTTTTTTTCTTAGTGAGAAACACTAGCTGTAGAATGACTTATACAGTTTAAAAGGATAAAAAATATTTCTAAATCAGGAACCTTTAATTGTTACTAAATACTTGTGTACACCATTATTTGAATGGACAATTTCCGGGATCCCTTTTGGACTTGAGTGAACAGTTTTGTTTTTGGAATAATTTTTCTTTTTTTCTTAACTGAAATATGAAAACACCAAAATGTACCCCGGAGAATTGTAACATTTCAGAGAAGCGCAATATAATCTATTTTTTCTAGTTCTGTTGCAATAAAATCGTACTTGCAGGCTTAGCAGTCTTGAGTCTATTAATGTCCTTGTTTTATTGTCATGAAAACAGATGTTTTATGAATGTGTAAAAAAAAAAGTGTTGTCTTTTACTTTTACATAACACATTTTAATTCTGTGAGACGAAACTGTGATATTTTGTTACAGGAAAGGGTATTCTTATGTTACGAAATACCAGGGGTGATGTCAGCAAATGGCAGAAAATTCCTATTGAAATTCCTGTTTCTTGGCTTTGTATTCTGTTATTCAGTATCATTTTTATTGTACTTCTGGTTTAAAAAAGGTGCAATATCTTATTTCATTTTTGAAACAAAGATGGATTCTAATATCTTGACAAACGTTAATTGTAGTTTCTTAGGTTATTTTTTTTAGGCATTGAAAATGTAATTGATATTTTTTTTAAATTACAGTGATCTGGTATGGGTAAAAGTGGGGTATTGCATTTTGCAAGTTTTTTTTGCCTTTGCTGTCTTGTTAAACTGTGTATGTATGATCAAATACTTGACTAAATACTTTATTTAAAATATATATTATATAATTAAATCAGAGTTTTTCATTGAGTCATTTTCACAGGAGAAAAACTGTCCCTATGTTCTGTGTTCTTTTCATACTGAAAATATTCAAAGATTGTGAATGTGCTATTTGAAATTCGATGTTGCATCTTGCTTGTATGGACAAAAATAAGATGATAGATTTTTTATGTGTATTCTGTGCTTCAATCTCAAGACTGCTAAGCCTCAATTGGATCCTACCTGTGTAATAATTAATAGTAGTTTTTATATTAAGTATTGAGATCAAAGTTGTCTTATTTGGTACCAGCCAGATCCCTCAATGCCCCAACCAGTACACACTGTGGACTTGCTTGAAGTCCTATGCTAATATCTTTTTAATTATTTTTCTTTCTACTATGTGTGATTTAATGTATGTATGATTGATTAGTTACGAATTGAATCTAGTATTAACTTCATTGCTTAATGAAAAGGGATATTATAATTTCAAAAATGTTTAATTTTAGTGTTTTTTTTCCCTCATGTACAGATAACAGTGTATTAAAAAAGTCAAAAGTAACTGTTTCTGTTGGACTGTTTGGGGAAGGGGTATATTCCTTTTCTTTTGGTGTGGTTTTAATTTGGGCACATTCCAATGTGTAATTTGTCGTTTCTGAGTTTAAATCAGGGCTCCTTGGGTTGGTCTACAGACTTAACCAACTCGGCCTGTTAAGGCTGTGTATACAGTATGATGAAGTTATATACAGAATTTCTTGTTCTGCGGAAATATAAATCTTAATTCCCTGTAGATATTGTCCATTTCGTTCTCTAAAATTTTCAGCAAGTTTATGGCAGGCGTGTCGAATATGAGTTTGTTAGTAGCTATGAATGAACAGCTTTGCAGTATGTAGCCTCAAGTTTTTTTCTTTTTTCTTTTTTTTTTCCTTTTTGACATTATTGCCCTTGTGTGATTTGATTGCATTTTGCCAAGCTGAATTGGCTCGCATATATTCTGATGTATTTTGAGGAAGGCAGAATAGCCCAAGCAGGTGATGTGATGCGAGTTCAATAAAAAATGTGCGAACATCTTAGATAGTAATGAGTGAGTCCATCAGCACCTTCACAAACATCACATTTCGTTTTGGATACCCAAATCCTTTTTTTGGTGACTGGCTCTGGACCCCAATCTTTTTTTTTTTTTAATTTTTTTTTTTTGAAAGATTGAATGATGGTGAATATAAGCAAACTAGGAGAGGTGCCAATTCATATGATTTGTTCCCTACAATGGACTTGTAGGTAAATGGGGCATGAATAATTGTGTATTTTAATGGCGGTCTGAAGTGTAAGAAATTTCGGCGAAAAAGCTAGAACAAATTATTTTGTGTGCTGACGATTGCTCAAATTGACATTTAGTTTTACCGCAAAGCACACATTCACAGCTGCAGTTTAAGGGTGAAGTGTGTCGGAATTGCCGATCTTTTTGTGTTGCCCTCTGCCCCGCCCCCTTATTATGTAGAATTTAAAGGTCTGGTGACACCCAGAATTTCAAAAAATTGCTTTCAAGCTATTCTGCATACGTTTTGCCGTGTGAATTTGAAAATGACCGTTTTTTTCGTTATTCTTTTCATGAGAAGTGTAAAATGCAAATACAGCGCCCTTCATAATTATTGGCGCACCCCTGGTCAAGATGTGATAAAAGCAGAAGCATACTCTCACACAGAAAATTGTCGAAAAATGTAACCTTCAACTCAAGTGAATTTTGAGGAAAAAAAATTCCTGACTAAGAAATAAATATTTTTCACAAAATCACCTGTTCCACAATTATTGGCACCCCTAACGATTCCTAGGAAATAAATGTAATTGAAGTATTTCTGTCATTTCTACAGTAGTTTACAAAGTTGATCAGAGTATCTAGGAATATTTAATTAGTAATTCATCACTTCCTGTTTCCCTGGGGTATAAATATGACGTGACAGAGGCCATTTCTCCTATCCACTCTTCAACATGGGAAAGACAAAGGGACACCATTCAAGTAAAGCAGATGTGTGTCAACCTTCACAAGTCAGGCAATGGCTACAAGAAAATAGCCACTTGCCTGCACCTGCCCATATCTACTGTCAGAGGAGTCATTAAGAAGTTTAAAACTACTGGAACAGTGGTAAACAAGCCTGGACGAGGACCCGAGGTTATTTTGGCTCCACGCACAGTGAGGAGGATGGTATGAGAAATAAAAAGTTCTCCCAAGCTCACTGTTAAAGATTGCAACAATGGTAGCATCTTGGTGTCACAAAGTCTCCAAAACAACCAGCAGGCGCCATCTACATGCCAACAAGCTGTTTGGGAGGCATGCACGGAAAAAAACCTTTTTTGACTCGCAATCATAAACGCAAACGTCTGGAGTTTGCTAAGCGGTACTGGGACTTCAACTGGGACCGTGTGCATGGGTCAGATGAGACCAAGATGGAACTTTTTGGCAATAAACACACTAAGTGGGTCTGGCGGAACACAATAGATGAGTATGCAGAAAAGCACCTCATGTCCTCTGTGAAGTATGAGGAAGGATCAGTGATGCAGCTCTTCCAGAGGCCCTGGGAACCTTCGTAGGGTGCATGGCATCATGAATGCTTTGAAATACCAGGACATTTTGAATCAAAATCTGGTGGCCTCTGCCCGATAGCTGAAGATGGGTCGTCACTGGGTCTCAGCAAGATAATGACCCTAAACATGTGGCCAAATCTACTCAGAAATGGTTCACCAGACACAGAATCAAACTCCTCCCATGGCCATCTCAGTCCCCAGACCTCAACCCCATTGAAAAGCTGTGGAGTGAGCTGAAGAGGAGAGTGCAGAGGAGAGGACCCAGGTCGCTGGATGATTTAGAGAGATTGTGCAAAGAGGAATGGTCGAAGATCCCTCTTTCTGTATTCTCCCATCTTGTGAAACATTACGGGAGAAGATTAGGTGCTGTTTTGTTGGCAAAAGGGTGTTGTACAAAGTATTAACATCAGGGGTGCTAGTAATTGTGGCACACATGATTTGATGTAAAAGAATTATTTTTTGATGTGGGATTTTTTTTCCCACTGAATAAATGCACTTGAATTAAAGCTTGGATTTTCCTCTTTTTTTTCCATCGTGGTCCTGTATCATTTAGAAAAAAAAACTGAATTTATTAGAAGCTAAAGAACACATCTTAACCAGGGGTGCCAATAATTATGGAGGGAGCTGTAAAAACCAGGCTTGGGAAAGCCTCTTGAGAATTGCTAAATCGCTCTGTGCAGTTGCATAATCCATGAGACATCAACTCTAGAAGAACCATACTCTGAGCAAATTTGCAGGAAGTGAGTCTTGCCTGCAGTACCCCGTACATTCGCCTTGACCTATGACTCAACGTTAGTATTTTTTGCTCCCAAATTCAGTACAAATCATCTGCCACACTCTCAACAACAGTAATACGTATGAGTGAATTTAGTTGGTTTTTGAAATCTGCTGAAATAGATTTGTCAGAAAATTGTGAAATTCAAGCTGGAATCGATGGGCCGTATATGAGCCCAAGGTGATAGCAGGTTTTAGAAACTAAATGCCATGTCAATATATGATGCAAAATAAATATGAAGTCATTTTTGGTACCATCCAGTCGCCAAAAGTGGACGCTCATCTAACAATGGTGCCTGGTGAACTGAAAATTGGTGAAGCACAGACCAGACCATGAAAATGATTGGTCTTGACCTATTTTCAATTGTTAAATTAAATTGACTTTACATGAACTCCGAACAGTCATAATCTTTGATCTGTTTTCAATCATTTCCCTTGAACAGGTTTTACAATGAAACAAATAAGCCATTGGCAGTTAAATGAGTTAAATGCACAGCTTCCTTGCTAATGCATTGTTGCAATGATTAAAGAGAAAATGTTCTATTCACTATACAAAAAAGATAAAGTACGATGATATATATATATAATTTTTTTTGAAGCACATTCTGCTCTATCAAATTTTTTGCTTTATGATTGGTTAATTACAGCGAAGAAAGCGAAAAATTGCTAACAAAAATCCGCAAATGAATAACATTGATTGAAATGGAATGTCATGTTGAAATACCACTTTTTTGTGTTAAATGACTGAGGAAAACTCGTCAAATCAGATAACGTTGACTATTTTGGAGATTACGTAATGTTAAAATAAGTGATTGAAAACCATTTTAGCCAAATTATTATTATCAAGGGATGTTTAGTGCTTCACCAATGTTTTTCACCATCCGTCGCTGATGTACAGTGCTCGTATGATCACGGCCGTGACTCTGGTGTAGCGAGCTGCAGCCTGCTTAGATTTACAAGGTTACTTTATTGACATTTGACATTGTTTATTCTTTCTGACTGACATGATGGCGCATATTCTGACTTGCAAAGTTGCATCAACCTTAGCCTTTTGTACATGTAGACTGATATGCATGCCAGCTGCCTCTCACTACCCAATAATGTAAACGAACGTGTAAGCATGAAATGGCTACCTTTTATGTTCTACAAAAAAGAGAGAAATCTATATCTAAATCCACTTTTTCGATTCACTGACTTTGCACCAGTGTACTTCCCTTCCTGAGATGTCGTATACGGTCACAAAACTCGGCAAGTGAACTTTTTTTATAGGGCGGGGTTTGGGAAGTTAAGCGTACTCAGACTGGATAGGAGTTTCCATTTATTTCTTTAAGTTGTGATTTCACACGCGAAACATGCAAAAAGTGGACAATAGTCTCAACCCTTGTCATTTTTTATGCGGCTTTGTAAAAAAAAAAAAAAAAGTTGCAGTATAATGCAGTATGCAATATAAACAAACAAATCTGGGGCCTCGTTCACAAATTGGGAGTACATACAATGAAGATGCATATAAGCAAGCCACTTTCCTTTATTCAAAATGAAAACATTTTTATAGGCCTATTAAAAGACAAGCTAATATAATATGATCGTGCACATGTCCAATATGTCAAGTTGATTTTGATTTACCTCAGAAAAACTTGCATGCAGTTTAACTCATCCGCCGTTTTATAAATAATGATAGGGTGCTTTAGACCATAGGCGCTGTAATTTTTTTGTGTATGCGCAATATTTTAGCATTTGAAATATGACGAAATTGATTGGAATCTCCGTCTACATACATGTTTGGGATTCAATTTTCAACCATTCATCCAATCGACTAAACACTTGGCTGAGGACCCAAGGAAGTGCACTGTTCAGTGCTAGATTGTTTGGCTGAGTGGTTCACGAGAATGATGCAAGCAATCAGCCAGCTCAGAACAGGCTCGTTCTGAACGAGCGCGTCTTGTCAAAGCAAATTTTCCATAAATACTGAATATCTGTCATGTCTGCCACGGCTATTCCGGGCTCAGTTGAAAACTGTTATAGACACAAAGGTCTATCATTCAAGAAGTCTTACGTAGACCGCAAATTACATACCTTTTGTAAATACCAAAAACTGCAGGCTTTCTCAAGGTGTGTAATCTCAACATTTGTAAAGAGCATTTTCAGTCTTTTTGGTTTTAGCTCGTCGAAATTGGAACACTTAACCGTAGCTATATATTCACTTAATTCAGGGCAGAATTGTTTGGATAAATGGCTCCACTAGACCACTGACCAGACCGGACAGGTGAGAAAACTGGGTGCTTTGTTCTGGGCTTTTGATTGACTTCTAAATTTCGAAGTCATTTGTCGACCGGAAGGCAATTAAAGGAGCTGTGATGCTGACTCGAGCCAAACTTTAGGGGGTGGGGGAAAAATCAACTATTTGCAACTTTTTTTTTTGGTTTAGAAAAAAATGCATATCTGGTGAGGTCAGACCAATTGGCCAGTGAAAACTTCACGGTGCGGCCAATCAAATAGTTCTCACTAGCGAAGGATTGGCATCTCATTTTCGGGGTGCATCATTTCCTGGACCCTCTAAACAAATTTTTAAGTCATATTAGGCTATGGATTTCGGCAAACATAATCAGGAGATGAGGATCGCCTCACGTGAAATTCTGATATTAACACCAAATTAATTAAACTGAGTAGTTTCTTTGGATGGTTACAAAAGTTCGCCTGTAATAGACAGGCCTGACTAATATGTCACTGTCTGAAAATTATCCTGAACTTGAGTGAGAATAAAGTTCTGCACTTACCAATGGTAGAACTCCTATCATGTCCCCCGTGTCGCTTATCGGACTGGAGGGATGCATGGGCGTCTAGAAAAACCGTGTCAGATTGATTTGCAAAACGTTTATTTGACTTGACATCAGTCTAAGCTTGAATGGGAAAGGCCTGAGCCCCGGACAGAGTAAAGATGTTCTCAATTTTGGATAACTTGGGGGAACTCGTCCATTTACTCCCAGTCCATCAAAACTGAAAACCAGAGTCAAATATAAATAGAAAGAGCAGTGCTTATTGAGGGGGCTGTATACGCAAATCTAAATATTGTCACAGAATAGGCTATTTAATGCCTCGTCTTAACTCCATGAATATTGAAGAGCTTAATTAAAAGAGATGGCGGAGCAGACCATCCACTATGGCAATTTACATTTCCCTACGATCTTAGACACGTCAATCATATTGATCTCTCAACTTTTGTTTTTATCGAACTATAACCACCGTTGGGATTATAATATTGTGGAATGAAGGTTAAAATCACTCACAGTTTTATATTTTTTCATGAGGAAAAAATGGCGTGAATTGGGAATTAGACGCTTTGCCTACGTAACGGCTTGTCCAGTCCCTTTTTCCCCGCATGCAAGTTCGGCACCCTTTCACACCCAAGTCATTCTATAGCGTTTATTTTATTTTTTGTTTGAGAGGTTTGTTTGAGTATTGAAAAAAAAATTGAGTCATGTACTGTAAAAACAATGACAATATATTTGTTTGGAATAGCCAATATGCCTATTTCTATGTGTCCGCTTCGCAGTTGTACCAGAAATTAACTACCGCTCACCAAAGGAAGATTTTGTTTATGTCCTAATTGCCAAGCAGCCCTGCAGCACTCAGCAACCTTGGGGGGCTATGTGTCATCCCATGCGCCAAAATCTGAGTATTTGACAGATAAGAACACATTTGACCTAACCGTATTTGCACACCTTACTAATATCGTATCAGGAGTAACTAGCCAGTTCCCATATTTAGGCCTACTTTCATGCTGTGCGAGTTGTAGGTGTTTTTTTCTGCAACTAAGGAGAGCAGTGCGTGAATGTAGGCCACCATAAAGAGCATTGTCTGTCCTGTCAACCGGGGCAGATGCATCCACTCAGACCGCAAAGTTAAGGTGGCGTATTTTGTATTGCCGAGAGGGATATGCGCACGTCCTGCTCTCTTCTGTTCCCCTCCGCCTCCACAGTTTGCTTGCCCAATTGCATGTCTCGCTAAAGGCAGTTTATTTTTCTTCAACGAGCAAGTCTGAGGCTGAAGGGGAGGGGTTATCGATAACTGATAGCAGAGGTGTCAAACAACGATTTAAAAGGAGGAAAGGACTAGAGTCTTCAAACCACATTCTGTATGCTAAGGAGGAATACAACTTGGGTAAAAAAAAAAAAAAAATCGGTAGAATTTTATTCGCATTTCGTTTTTCATCCCTCGCTTTTTCGTCTTTTTGACGCTACTATTATTATTAGGCCTATATTATTATTAGCCTATTATTGTCACTGATAAAATATATCGTGCCATGGGTACGGTGTTGCCTGCAGAAAATCTTGCATTAAAGTCTGGATATAAAATGTCAGGCATTTCACTCTCAGAAACCATTACGTCGGATATTCTGCACAGCTTCTTGTACGGTCGTTGGAGGAACCTGCTGGCTAAACATCAGGAAGAAAGAAGCGTCACCGTCAGTCCCAAAACCGCCTTCAACGCGGAGGTCCTCGCGCAGTCTTTTTCCGGAGGTTAGTATAATTGCTCCTGTTTGAATATTGTAGCAGCCAATGGTCCTGTCAAGCGAATTAGGCTACTGTTTTCAGTTGTCAGATGTGATCGGCCTTCATGTTTTAGTGTTTAATCATTGAAAGTAAATTACAAACGAATGTGTGAAATTCCCCGCCTATAAACCCGCAAGCAGCAAATTAGACGTGGAGAAAGAATCGGCAATCTAATTCAAGGCAAGAGGAAAGGGAAATCTCGATATGAGGTTTGATATTCGGCCTTTGTGTGACGTTTGTTTAATTTTATTTCATCATAAAACTTTTTTTTTTAATTGTTAAGACGTTTGCGATGGTTCTGCTTTTGTGCTCGGTCCCGCACAAGCAACTTTTTTACTTCTTTGGCGCGAAAAAACAGGTCGGCTCATCGGACAAAACTTCTAAGTTAATGGAATTAAGGGCGTTAATCTCTCCTTTTGAAAGATATTGAAACTTCGGTGGGGTCTTGTCATGGCTCTGCCCCTGCTGTCAAATGGAATGAGCCGAAAAAGTGAGAACTTTACACTTATGCACTGTTCAAGATTTCTTCCCAAGGTCCCCGTCACTTTCCCATTACTGTTCTCCGGAGGGTTTCCACTTTCTTCGCTTTATTCCACCCATTTGGTGCATTAACCCGTTTAGCACATTGAGACCTCGCATTTAGAGGCTTGTTAGGCGTGTAACTGTTGCTGACTCAAATACAAATAGAGGTATTAAATTCATTTGGTTAACTTTGCGCTTGACCTGAGAAAGTTTCCACTTAAACTGAGGAGCGAGAACGGTTCCCTTTCTTTAAGATGTCGCTCATTCATTTATGTACGGACGGTCTTTCTTTCTCTTCTGGCAGCTATTGGGCCCCGGCTCTTTTCTTTCTTTACTCACCAAAAAGATTGCTGTTCAACCACTAATGCGCCATGAAAGCTAATTTTATTGCTATTCATACCATGTCAACCATCTAATCGCCTTTCCATTTTTTTGTCAGCCAAATTCCCGTCCCTTTTAAACAAGTCCTAATTTCATTCAGTGCAGATTTATAGCTACAAAGTTCTTAAAGGGATAATGAATTTGGAATTAGACGTTTCATTTCACTTTATTTAAATGAATATCACTTCTAAAGCGTGACAGATTGCTGGACCCCAGGAAAATGGAAAACCGTTTAACCCCAACTCGAACTGCCTTTATTTACCCGTCGCAAAATTTCTTTGAAATTGACATGAAAGCTCTTTACAAGTTAGGTGTAAAGGCGCGTTTGAGGCACATTCCTTTCCTTGAGAAATCAGTTAAACTTTATTCATTTTATAGAGGTAGGTCTAATGTGCTGCAAAAATTCAGTCAGTATAAGACTCAGGTCGAGTCATACTGTAAAAATGAAAAGTTGACTCAACTTCAAAAATTCAGTAAAACCGCTGCTGAGTAATTTTGATTTGGCTAAACATTAAATTCCATACCTTTTCATAAATTAGTCTATGCAACCATTGTGACTTGAAGTTGAGCAAATTCAGAAAGGCTTTTTGGCTAGTTACCATACATTTTTCGAGTTTCTTCGACTTAAAAAAAAAAAAAAAAAAAAAGTTGTCCCTGCTCCCAGCAATACATTCACTGCTGGAAACATTCCGAGTTTATTGTTTTCATTTGGATTCGTTTGGAGCATACAATTTGATATTTTCTAAAATACGTTAAAAAATGGCCTATTTTCCAAGACCCAGCCTATTTGTTTAGCCTATAACTAAGATTGCAATGGACCAAATCGTATTAATTTTATTATGTGAAATAATCTGTTTTTTTTTTTCTCATCTGCGAAACCAGTTCATGCCTTAAATGCACACATTTCTCCGTATTTTAAATTTTAATGGAACATTTCGTAATTCATTCCCTTTCCAAAACCTTTCATGTCGCATTAGACCATTATGTTTGTTACGTCCACAGCTCTTAAAGGGGTTAAAAGGAGGTAACATAAAACCAGATGTTAAGGTTTTACAGAGGTTTTTAATAAAATAAAAAGGATTTAAACATACAGATGCGTGACCGTTCCAAAAATCGTTGACACTAAATAAAGCCACACCGAACTATTCAAAGTACGGTTTAGATCTGAATAAACAGGAATAATACAATCGGGAACAACAGTTTCTAAGTTTTATAGGGCCGAGTCAGACACGAACAACATATCCAAAAGCAGCAATTTCTAAGTTTTAGCAAGCCGAGTTAGACAGGAACAACATATTCAAAAACAGGAATTTCTAAGTTTTAGCAAGCCGAGTCAGACAGGAACAACATATTCAAAAACAGGAATTTCTAAGTTTTAGCAAGCCGAGTTAGACAGGAACAACATATTCAAAAACAGGAATTTCTAAGTTTTAGCAAGCCGAGTTAGACAGGAACAACATATTCAAAAACAGGAATTTCTAAGTTTTAGCAAGCCGAGCCAGACGAAGTTTGGGCGACAGTCCACTTCAGGAAACAGCCGCCCCCGAATGACGCTCTCTCCAGCCTTTTAAAGGAGTTGCCATTTTCTTGTTGGTTGCTGATTGGAAGACAACCGAACACTCCCATAAGCAGTCGCCCCAATCCTCCACCTCCACCTGGCAATCTAAGGGGAGACGGTCACAGGCACGCACGCACGCATGCACCCACGCAGACACACTCAAACACTCACTCGGCATCAGCCGTAACACCCCTCCCCTTAAAACAACAACCCCTGGTTGTTGAAACAGTTTTCAATTATAAACACACAAAAAAAAACAAACTTCTCAAAGCCTGGACAAGGCATCAGCCAAGATGTTCTCTTTACCTTTTTTGTGTCGAATTACCAAATTGAAGTCCTGCACTATCAACGCCCATCTCATCAGCCTCTGGTTATGGTTGTACATGCGCGCAAGAAATCTGAGTGGGTCATGATCTGTGAAGACAACAACTGGCAGAGGGCTGGACCCAACATACACTTCAAAATGTTGGAGTGCCAACAGCAAAGCAAGAGCCTCCTTTTCAATAGTGGAGTAATTTACCTGATGTTTGTTGAATTTTCGTGAGAAGTAGCACACCGGGTGATCGACCCCACTGGTATCCTCCTGCAGCAGGACAGCTCCAGCTCCTACTGCGCTTGCGTCCACCTCTAACTTAAACGGTCGAGCAAGATCGGGAGCAGCGAGCACAGGAGCATGGCTAAGGAGAGCCTTAATACTATTAAAAGCATGTTGGCACGCTTGGGTCCAAACAAAGTCCACCTTGGGACTGAGAAGATTAGTCAGCGGCTGAACAACAGAAGAGAAATTTCTACAGAAGTTTCTGTAGTATCCTGCCATACCTAAAAAACTTCTGAGGGATTTACGACTGGAGGGGACAGGAAACTCCTCAATTACAGCTACTTTGGCCTCTAGGGGACGTACTTGGCCCTGGCCCACCTGTCGGCCTAAATAGGTCACGGTGGCCTTCCCAAACTCACATTTGGCCAAATTTAAAGTGAGTGAGGCGTCTGCGAGTCGGCTGAACACTTTTTCTAATACTTGTATGTGTCTCTCCCATGTAGTAGTGTACACAATGAGGTCATCTAAATAAGCGTTGCAATTTTCAACACCCTTTAAAACAATGTTCACTAGTCTCTGAAACGTTGCCGGTGCATTACACATGCCAAATGCCATGACAGTGTATTGCAAGAATTGATCAGGGGTAACAAAGGCAGAAATCTCAGAGGCACGCTCCGTCAGTGGCACCTGCCAGTAACCTTTGAGCAGATCTAGTTTTGTTACGAATTTTGCACTGCCTAAATTATCTACGCAGTCCTCCATTCGAGGGAGAGGATAGGAGTCAGGGACTGTGACGGCGTTAACCTTTCTAAAATCTGTTATGAATCTAGGAGATCCATCAGATTTCGCCTCTAGCAGGCAGGGGGAACTCCACGAACTAGAGCTGGGCATGGCGAAACCGTTTTCCAGGAGATATTGAGTCTCTTTTTTCATAATTTCCCTCTTAACTGGATTTACGCGGTAGGGATGCTGTTTAATGGGCCGAGAGTTTTGTACATTTATATCATGCATAAGTACATTAGTTCTAGTGGGCACATCATTAAACAAGCAGGGAAATCCCTTTACCAACCTGATGACGTCATGCTGTTGGTCAGGTGACAGGTGACTCAGTACTGAGGGAAGCCGTTGCAGCATTTCTGAGTTCGGCAGACGAGCGCTCGGAAGAGCAGAGTGGCGCATAACCAAATCCTCAACACACTGAAAGTCTGCCACAATCGGCGCACATGCTCCTAATACTAGGCCAGGCTTAGTTTCAACCACATTCGGGGATGCTTCCCTGGAGTAATATTTCTTAATCATATTAATGTGACACACGCGCGTCTTGCGCTTCCTCTCAGGGGTGCGGATTATATAATCAGTGTCACTGAGACATTCACAAATTTCATATGGGCCAGAGAATCTGGCTGAAAGAGAGGACCCGGATATGGGCAACAGAACCAAAACCTTGTCCCCCACTTGGAAACGTCGTAGGACAGCGGAACGATCATAACTACGCTTCATAACTTTTTGAGAAGAGGACAAACACTCCCTTGCTAATTTTTTTGCACGATGTAGCTTTTCACGGAATTGACAAACATAATTTAACACACTTCCCTCCATGGAGGATTTACGCGCGAGTAACCTCTCCTGGAGAGATTTTAACGGACCGCGGGGAGTGTGGCCAAATACGAGCTCCGCAGGACTGAATCCTAAGGATTCTTGCACAGCCTCACGGGCAGCGAACAACACAAACGGGACAACTTCATCCCAATTTTTTTCCGTTTCAAAACAATATTTACGCAACATAGATTTAAGAGTTTGGTGCCACCGCTCTAAAGCGCCTTGGGATTCGGGATGATAGGCGCTGGAAACTACATGCTGGATATTTAATGTTTTGAGGACCTGATTGAAGAGTTTGGACTGGAAGTTTGTACCTTGATCGGTTTGAACTATGCGAGGGAGACCGAAAGTAGAAAAAAAACTTGATTAATGCTTTTACAATGGAAGTGGATGTTATTTTTCGGAGCGGCACAGCTTCGGGAAATCGGGTGGAAACACACATGATTGTTAGTAAAAATTTATTTCCGCTCTTTGTTCTAGGTAGCGGGCCAACACAGTCAACAATGACACGATCAAAGGGCTCTCCCATAGCGGGTATAGGATGCAGCGGGGCTACAGGGATGATCTGATTGGGCTTACCTGTTACTTGACAAACATGGCATGAGCGGCAGTGTTTCACTACATCCGCTTTTAATCCTGGCCAAAAGAAATGTTTTAGTACTCGCTGGAATGTTTTAGTGATACCCAAATGTCCAGACCACGGACTTTCATGTGCCAAAGATAATACATGCTGTCGGTACACAGTAGGGACAACCACCTGGTGCACTACACTCCAATCCGAATTTATTGTATTACGCGGACACCATTTTCTTAGCAGCACACCATCATCCAATGTGTAGGCTACTTGCTCATCTTTTGCTCTGTTGGCACTCACCACATTCGAAAAACAACTTTGTAATGTCGGATCCGCCCCCTGCGCTGCGCGCAGGCGTTCTCTGGAGACAGGCAGGGACGCACCGTCAGGATGAGATAGGGCTGTGCTGTGAGAATGCGCCTGGACAGTTACAGCGTTGTCTTCAATTTCATCGGGTTTAGGTTTGCTCTCAGTCTCTACTCGATCTGAAAATTCTGTCATGAGAAAGCTGTCAGACAAAGGTACAGTGTTGTCTTTAAGTGACTGGGAACGTGTGATGGCACAGGAGGGAAAGAGATCAGAATTTGGGATTGGGTCTACATTACCCGACTCATGGTGTTGTGGCACATCCAGCACCTCTAAATTAGGAGTCACTTTGCCCCCAGCAATGTCATTTCCTAATAGAAATGCAACACCTTTAATTGGAAAGGCAGGGCAAACAGCCACGGGAAACACTCCATTCACTAATTTGGACTCAACATGCACGTAATGCACAGGTCGAGGAACATAACCCAACTCAATCCCATGCAGCACCGCACCATAACCACAGGCTGATTTCTCCGAAAATGGCAACACACTCGCGAGGATCACCGATTGCGAGCAGGCGGTGTCTCGCAGAATGCGCACCGGGCGCTGATCAGCAGGCTCACCTGAAAGCGACACAGATCCTTTCAAAATAAAAGGCTCAAAACACAAATCGGGCTTATCATTATCATCATAAATGTCAGTGTTGATTTTGGAATTAATTAATCCGACACCTTTTGGCTGCAGCACACTTTTGGACACCTGTTCCTTACGTTTTAGGGTGAGACAGTCAGCGATAACGTGTCCAGCTTTGTGACAATAAAAACACTCGCGCTCTTCTTTCTTTAAGCTCTGAGGCTTTGACACACTACCGGAACTAACCGGAGAGCTGCGAGGTTTTTCTAAAGGAAACGTAATCTTGTGCGTAAGTACATATTCATCTGCCAAAATAGCAGCAGTAGTGAGCGAATTGGCTTTCTGCTCATTCAAATGGACAACAATACGTTCAGAAATACAATTTTTAAATTCTTCTAACAAAATGACTTCTCGCAGAGAATCAAAATCGTTTACTTTAGAAGAGACAAGCCATTTATCAAACAAGATTCCCTTGTCCCTGGCAAATTCACTAAAAGTCTGGCTCGGCAGCTTTTTTCGGTTTCTAAATTTCTGCCGATAGGCTTCGGGAACCAGTTCATAAGCGCGGAGAATGGCGGCTTTAACACTGTCATATTTTAAACTTTCTTCTAAAGGAAGTGCAGAAATGGCTTCCTGGGCTTTACCATGCACTTTGCACTGAACTAAAAGTGGCCAAGCCTCTTGAGGCCAGTGGAGTGCGGAGGCAATGCGCTCAAACGCGCTGAAATAACAATCTACCTCCGACTCTCTGAAAGTGGGAACTAAAGTGACGTGCTTACTGATATCAAAGGAACTGTGATTTGCATTAGTGGAGGGAGGATATATACCTGGCGGTAAACTGAGCACTTGAGTCTCCCTCTGGGACTCGAGCTCCAGTTGGCGTATTCGGACAGCTGTTTCAGCCTCAATTTCGAGCTTTCGCATCTCCAGCTGATGTTTCAGCTGCGCGTCTCTCCTCTCAGCTTTTTCTCTGGCCTCCAGTTTCAACCGGGCGAGCCTAACTTTCAACTGGGCTTCGGTCGCGGACCCAGTGCTGGCTGAGGAGGACGTTGACGAGCCAGATCCCGAGCGGGAGCGCTTTCCTCGCTCTCTCGGATTCTCACCACTCCCACTCTCCGGCACAGTCACGGTGAGAGACTCCGTGTCCGGCTTAACACCACCAGCAGCCCCGCTCAGGGCGCCATCCAGCGGCACCGCAGGTGCTGCTATCAACTCTTGCTCCACCAATGCATTTATAATTAAGTTTTTCAACTCTTTCTTGAGAATTTGCTTCGAATACGAAATTTGAAAGTGATTAGCAATTTGAATTAATTCGTCCTTTCTACAATTATTGATCTGTGAAAGGGAAGGCTCTGAAATGAAACTTTCAATGTTAAACGGCTCCATTCTCCGCACCGTTCACAAAACACCAGGAAAAAAGAGGAACAATCAAATAAATAGGTTCAAATCCTAATACTGTTATTTTCAACCTCCTCGGGAACTTAAATTGCTCTCGGACGGGCCCCCATTATGTTACGTCCACAGCTCTTAAAGGGGTTAAAAGGAGGTAACATAAAACCAGATGTTAAGGTTTTACAGAGGTTTTTAATAAAATAAAAAGGATTTAAACATACAGATGCGTGACCGTTCCAAAAATCGTTGACACTAAATAAAGCCACACCGAACTATTCAAAGTACGGTTTAGATCTGAATAAACAGGAATAATACAATCGGGAACAACAGTTTCTAAGTTTTATAGGGCCGAGTCAGACACGAACAACATATCCAAAAGCAGCAATTTCTAAGTTTTAGCAAGCCGAGTTAGACAGGAACAACATATTCAAAAACAGGAATTTCTAAGTTTTAGCAAGCCGAGTCAGACAGGAACAACATATTCAAAAACAGGAATTTCTAAGTTTTAGCAAGCCGAGTTAGACAGGAACAACATATTCAAAAACAGGAATTTCTAAGTTTTAGCAAGCCGAGTTAGACAGGAACAACATATTCAAAAACAGGAATTTCTAAGTTTTAGCAAGCCGAGCCAGACGAAGTTTGGGCGACAGTCCACTTCAGGAAACAGCCGCCCCCGAATGACGCTCTCTCCAGCCTTTTAAAGGAGTTGCCATTTTCTTGTTGGTTGCTGATTGGAAGACAACCGAACACTCCCATAAGCAGTCGCCCCAATCCTCCACCTCCACCTGGCAATCTAAGGGGAGACGGTCACAGGCACGCACGCACGCATGCACCCACGCAGACACACTCAAACACTCACTCGGCATCAGCCGTAACAATGTTTATTTGTTGGCCGGACGAAAGAGGCAAAACTGATCGTGGCAAGATGTTCCACTTGCTAATAGACCGACCTGCACTATACGGCCCAGGCACAATCAAAACTACGGCTCTCGCTCTTGCTGACTGGTGGTGTCCTGAACTTGGAAGTTGCATCCGAATCGTCTTAAACATGTCCCACTTTCAAGGGAACTCGCACGAACACGTCACGCGTGTCAAGGGAACGTTGCAGGTACATTTAGAAAGCACCTTGGCACTTGTTCTTCAATAAACACTGCCTGGCTAAAAAAGAAAAAAAATCACCCCCTAGATTTTAAATAAGCAAGCAGGTCAGAGCTTTCCATTGGATTACTACTGCAGTGATTGATGTTTCAGCTGGCAGCAGGTTATTACCTAACTGATGCAGTGAGTAACTTCTCATTTCTTGAATAACCATTTCGAAAGACATGCCTTGTGACTGTGGGAAAAGATGTTTCTCGGTTTCAGAGAGGTCAAATTACTGGCCTGCGTCAAACAAAGAAAACAACTAATGAGATTGCTGAAACTACTAAAATTGGGTGAAGAACGGTCCAATGCATAACTTAAGCCTGGAAGGATAGAGGTGAACCATCACCTTTGAGGGGTGATCTGGGGTTAATTGAAAAATGACACAAGGAAACAACTCAGAATTAATCTAAAGAGATATATGTAATAACCACCAAAAAAAGACACAAGCTGGCATTTTTCTATTAATGCGGTTGCCATGGTAACAGAGCTAGGTCATTAAATATGCAGAAAACTTCTGGCACCAATTCCTCTTTAACTCCTTGATAGAATTCAGTTTTTCTTTCATTTAAATGCCATTGCTTATCCAAATGCACTGACATAGCCATTCTTTGCCCAATTTATCAGTTTTGTGATTTTGGGGCATTTTACTCAAATTTAGAAATTATTTTACACAGAATCTGACGAATACTCAAAATATGTAACAGATAGGGAAATTTTGCCTATGTCCTTGCATTTCTTATGAAGTAAAGTACCTGCAGCCGAAATTTAGTTGATTTTCAATGATACGTAAAAAAAGTTATGGCTGCCACAAACATGAGAAACGTGGAAAAAGTAACACCTTAGGAAATCAATGGAAAATGCATTAGACCGCATTGAAAGTTGAGTTCAGTTTTTAATCCTTATAGCAATTAGTGATCATTAAAGGTGGTTTATTATAGAATATTTTTATTCAAAAAAAAAAGTTTTGGAAAAATAATCAAATTTTGCTCATTTTTCCTCAGATCACCCCGTAAGGAAGAAATCTGGTTGGAAAAAAATCCTGAACTGGAGATCACTTGAACTTTTGGTGAAATCAAATGATAGAAAATCAACAGCAGATCTCTCAGCTTTATTTAATTTTGAAAGTAAGAGCATTTGCACATGCACAATGCTAAGACAGCTCAAGGGATTGGCACTAAACAGGATAAGAAGAGAGGCAGTTGAAGTGATGCACCCATCATGTAGTGCCTATGGTACAAGCCTGTGGGGGCAGTATTGTGATCTTGGGTTGCTTCAGTTGGTCAGGTCCAAGTACAGCAAAGATATGTGGCCAAAAATGGGAGCGGCGATATTCCAAGATGACAATGCCAAGATTCATGGACTTAAATAATGAATGAGTGGTTCAGGAAGCATGAGACATAATTTTTTTTGGCCACCACAGAGTCCAAACCTTGACTGAAATTGAGAATCTTTGGGATGTGCTGGAGAAGATTTTATGCAGCAGTCTGACTCTACCATCGTCAATACAAGATTGGCAAAAAATTAATGCAACTGTAGACAGTAATGAATGTGGTGACATTGCATAAGTTTAACAAAACGATGCCTTGACAAATGTGTGCCATGATCAAAGCTAAAGGCGGTTCAACAAAATATTAGAGTGTGCCTTTTTTTTCTTTTTTTGGCCGGGCAGTGTACCATGTGCTCAATGTGTCATTGGCAATATGAATATGAACATCGGCAAATGGCGTGTCCAATCACTAAAGCTGCGAAAGATTGTAGCAAATAATCTGTCGTTCAAGGTTGTTCCTGATTTATTGCAGGAAGGAATCAATGAAGGAGCTAATTGTCTCCTTGGTGTCATGCGATAGACGATTTGAATTCGCCGTGGCTCCTGCTAAATTTTGTTCGGCTCATTCCCATTATCAAGGAAGGGTCCTCGCTCTTTGAAGAATTTGGATGAATCCTAAATCCTCTGCTCTTTCCTTTTGTCAGAAGTTCAGAAGCTGTCGAGTCTAGTCCTACCCAGCGAAGTGGTCATCGCTCAGAGCTCCATCCCCGGGGAGGGACTCGGGATATTCTCCAAAACCTGGATCAAGGCCGATACAGAGATGGGACCTTTCACAGGCAGAGTCATCTCCCCCCAGCACGTGGACCTTTTCAGGAACAACAACCTAATGTGGGAGGTGTGTGTGCATGTGTGCGCACAGAACCGCAGGCACTGAATTCATTCCTCACCGGACCAGCACATATTATTTCATATTAAAATCATGAAAGGGGATACATAAATCCGCTATTATGAATTGTCTTTAAAAATGGCAGGTCTGTGCTCATATCCACACAAGTTGGAATAGAGGCATCATGTCTATTTTTCCTCAGGTGTTCAATGAGGACGGAACTGTGCGTTATTTTATCGATGCGAGCCAGGAGGATCATCGTAGCTGGATGACCTACATCAAGTGCGCACGCACAGAACAGGAACAAAACCTGGAAGTGGTGCAGATCGGCAGTAGCATCTTTTACAAGGCAGTGGAGGTGAGCAGCTTGCCGGACCAGAGGAGCAGTTAGCCCTTACACGGCTTTTACAGGTCTTTCCTGTGAAGAAAGAGAGAAATCAGTCTGCCATAGGCAACTCTTTATGAAAAAAGAAAACTTTTCTTCATTGTAGAATTAAAAAAAATTTGTCATCTTTACTACACAGCACTAGGGATGACCTATTGTTTTACTACACTTTTATACTGACTGCATTACAGAGGACAAGGTTACCCATCGGGCTGGAGAATCACTTTTGGTTTTTTCATGCCCACTCCATTTGACTCAAAACAGACAGAGCAGAGCATTCATCGCATTAACTGTTTATAAGGAAAACTGAGACAGGAAATGACGATGTGGAAATTGTGGCATTCAGTGTGTCAGTTCAATGTGGTCACCTATTTTAATACCAAAGGTGCACATTTTATCAATCAGAATCCTTTTTTCCCCGTGCACAGACTATTCCTCCAAACCAGGAGCTTCTGGTGTGGTACGGAAACGCTCACAATACTTTCCTGGGGATCCCTGGAGTACCTGGAATCAAGGTGGAGCAGCAGAGAAGGATGAAGACTGGTGAGGAGTTTAAACTGCTGCAGGCAGGAGGGGCGGGGCTGTTCAGGTGGATTCTGATCCCTATCAGCACAGTTATGGGCTACAAAAGGCTTAATTTGGCCTTCTTTGACTGCCTTATCTGCTGACCGATCCTAATCAGATTTAAGCACTGACTAGGTCATTTCCTTACTATGAGGTGTTGCTCTCTTATTTACAGAAAATACTTAGCTTCTCCAAACTGTACTATCAGTGGAGGGCTTGTAATCAAAATGAAAGGTTTACCAGTGAATAATAATTGAAAAGAAAAATTCAGAGGAAAAAATTGTTTTAAGTTCTGCGCTTACTCCAAGTATATTACTCTTAGATTGACTGCGATTGTGACCTGAATCCAACAAATCACTTTTGTCTGAGATTATTTCTACATGAAACAGGTTAAGTTTCTTTTCAAAATATTAGAATTCGTTGTAAAATCAGACCAAACCTGAAAATAAGCAATTTCCCATTTCTTCATAGCTCCATTGACTCCAACTATTTTTCTGACTGCGTTTGTGAGGCTGATCACTCAGTACTTCTCTCCCCGCCCCCCCACCCCCACCCCCCCACAGACGATTCCCATTGGATTGATGGCTTCCCATCATCCTCACTGCCTGCCACCAGCCGAATGCGCTGCGTCATCTGTCGCCGGGGCTTCAACTCTCGCAGTAACCTACGATCACACATGCGCATCCACACGTTGGACAAGCCCTTCGCCTGCTGCTACTGTCACCGCCGCTTCAGCCAGTCCTCCACGCTGAGGAACCACGTGCGGCTGCACACCGGCGAGCGGCCCTACCAATGCCACATGTGCCACAGCGCCTACTCACAGCTGGCTGGGTTACGTGCCCACCAGAAAAGTGCCAGGCATCAACCGGGGCCGACTGCAACACCAACGCTCCCCTCGACCCCCACCTTGTCCCCTGTCCAGGTGGTCCTTGGGCCCCAACCAAACTCACTTACACAGCACCTGACGGGAGTAGTGCGGAGAGAACTATGAATTCACACACACTCGCGAACACAATCAAGCATGCACAGATGCACACGTGTGCATTTATACAGATAAAATGGCACACTGGATTATTTTTCATAACCAAGTTGGGGGAAATTCCAGTTACGTGCAATCTGATTGACTGAAGTGTGGCTCAGAGCAGAGGTGGTGCCACAATTTGTTTAGGAAAAACAAGCACGCCAACAGCACAGATATGCAAGCATGAAAATGGCCACGCACATGCCCATCCAAGTGTGCGCATACTAATGTGCATGTGTTTGTAAACAGAGGGAAAAAAACTCAGGTCGCACTTTATTTGAAGTGTTGCTCATAAAGGCTTTATACAGCATGTATAATGCCTTCATAAATTAGACATAATGTCTTCATTAATCATACATAAGCAAATGTTATACTTTGTAAAGGTTGAAATAACACATCATTATTCAGTATGTGATGCCAGATGTGACAATGACAATGTCACTTCACTGACAATGTCACTCTTTCTTGCATTTAGCCTCTAGCTAATTTACACTGTCAGTTAAATCACAGCTGGCATCACATGCTGAAGAGGGATGTGTTATTTCAACCTTTACAAAGTATAACATTTGCTTATGTATGATTTATGAAGACATTATGTCTCATTTATGAAGGCATTATACATGCTGTATAAAGCCTTTATGAGTAACACTTTAAATAAAGTGTGACCAAAACTCAATTCAAAACAAAAGAGGTTGAGTGAACTTAGTGGGCTTTGCATTCCAACTTTACGTATATTTGTGTACACAGTATGTAATTTCAAGGGAAATGTTGGCTTCAGTTTCTGACCTGCAGATTAATGCCGACCCTTAAAAATGAAACAAATGATCTCTCACGTCAGCATCCGAGAGACCACATTTGACTCCTATGACTTGATACCCAAAAAATATTATTATATTTAACAATGTATCAATGGAATTGACACTGAAAAATGACAATGCACAAATACATTCATCTTTATGTTCCAGGTCTGTCTGGTGCTGTTCAAGTGCAGGTCTTTGTCAAAATTTTAAATTCACAATAAGTATTTTATGGGTTTTTTACTTATTTTGTTCGAAGACCACTCCTGTAGACTTTATAGAGTAATTTCAGGTCTATCATTTCAGATTAAGGGGAGAAACCTTTAGAAAACATAAATCAATAAAGCCATCTTCCTTTCTTCAATTTATTTTTTCCTTCCTCTAATTTTAAAAATTGGGTTTGTGTATGTACATTTGTGTAAAATTATCTCTAAGATTTTTTATATCATTACCAGCATATGGTTACTCCTCTGCAAATCACGTACCCAAGTTGTACTCCAAATCAGATAAGTGCATTTTAAACCTAAGTGAAACAAATAGCCAGCAGAAAAGATCCCTTTAAGCATTTCAAAGCCCCTAAAAGTTTTTGTATCAATGGGGGGGCTCAATTATACAGGCATAAATTTGCCCTTTAGCAAAATAACGGAAAATACATGGTACATGTATCTAAATGGCAGCGGTAAGCACAACTGCCTCACATCAAGAAGGTCGTGGGTTCGAATCTGGCCTGAAGCCTTTCTGTGTGGAGTTTACATGCTCTCCCCGTGTTTGCGTGGGTTTCCTCCAGGTACTCTGGTTTTCCCCACCCACAAAAACATGGGAACACTCCAACCAGCCCCTGACCAAGGAACTGGCTTCAGCACTGGAGTTGGTCCTTCGGCGGCGCTCTGTGGCCGCCCACTGCTCCTGGCTATAGGATAGGTCAAATGCACAGGAAAAATTACCCCACGGGGTTCAGTAAAAGTACATATATAATATATATCAATGCCTTTCAAAAATTTCTACGGGGTAAAGACAAGTCAAAAATGGTTAACCACCTACTGGTTAATTTTGAAAATGTTTGAATTAGTTATTGGGATGGATGAAAATATAAAAAATTAGTTGCAGGATTCAGAGAAACCAGAATGATAAAGCAAAAACCTTTATGACAGGTTAACCCCTTACAATTTACAGACCCATACGTGAATCCTTCAAATGCAGCAGCTGTATGTAAACCTGTGGAACTTCGAGCCGATTTCAAATTCAAGAGGAGATCACAAGGTTTCTAGTGGTCCCAAATATGTCTTGCTTAATTACAGGGAAATATGTTTAAAATAATATGCAAAATCTAGATGATTTCCATTGGATATAATGCTGTGACTAAACATGGTGCCCTGGGTTTGAATGTTTCTCTTACTATAAGCGCAATGGAGATTCAGTGAAGCGCTGCAACCTGCAGATTCAGAATATGAATGACATTGCCCTATGATATGAAAAAGGAAAAGCTTTTATTACTTTGAACTTAAGGCAAACCTATGCAAAAAACTGAAGTCTAAGGGGATGAAAAGAGACAAATTTTCAGTTTCATGAGTAAGTTGTGGCATAAAGACTGATTTTAATTGCCATGTCCACTGAATAAAAGCCGAGAAGATCTGGGTAAATTTTTTGCAAGGCCACTGATTGTAAAAAGGAGAGGATTTCAAGTCCCCTTACCTGAGTTTGTCTGTTGCGGTCTTTCTTTTCTCCTCCGGTTCGGAAATGATCTGAGTTAATGGCAACCGGGCAACGCTTTCTGCGGTCCAACCACATCAGTTATTCTTTACCATCCCACTGGATGTCGCTGTTTATCGATTGTCAGAATCGGAGAGGCTACAGCGCGGATCGGTCTGGCAACGCCTAACGCTTGATTTAAAAATTCACGAATAAAAAATAAATAATTAAAAGGAGGGGGGGGAACAATCAGTTGTAACACTAAATGCCCTATTCACTTGGTATGAAGTGAAGTCACAGTAATATAAGAAAATGTGGGTTAGTGAGTCAGTTTTTAGAGTTCCATAGTAAATGCTTTAATCCATGCACTGAAAAAATATCAACATTTCAACTTCATCTGGACCAAAACACTATTAGCAAGTTTGATTAAAAAGGCCCCTTCTGCAAGCGGTCTGGCTGATTGTATCTTGCTTGCATTGAGATTCAATCTTGGAGTGGACAGACTAGACAGTTAATGCATCCAGGCATGATTGGATGACAAACGTTGCATTGAAAAGACAAGTGAAATCATGCCTTTGTCAGGGCCATGACACAGACATTGGCACCAAGTCTAATCAAAATCTGACCATTGGAACTGCAGAAGAAGCTGAAAATACATAAAACAATAATTGTATTTTGAATAGAGCCAAAGGAAGAACACTTCGTCAGGACCATAAGATGAAAAATTGTAATCTGCCTAGCAGAACTTGAACAGAGGTTGAAAATGCATCAGCCAATCAGAGGTCAGTGCAGCCAAATCAGATTCTGAACTGAGCAAAACAAATAACAGAACTTGGTCAGTGCCATGTCACAAACATGCACCAAGTGCAATCCAAATCTAACCAGTGAAACTGGAGAAGAAATAAAAAATGAATCAGCCAATCAGAGACCAGGGTGGCCATATTAGATATAATAGTGAGCAAAAAAAAATCACAGCGCTTAGTCAAGGCCATGAGACGAGTAAGCAAACCACATCCAATCCGACTCTAACCAATGGAACTGGAGAAGTAAAAAATGTGTTGGCAAATTAGAGGCAGGGATCCCATATTGGATGCTGAATGGAGCTAAATAAAATACCATCACTTGGGCAGGACCATGAAACAAATGGGCATATCAGCATAAATGAGTACAACCCAACAGATTTTTCAGAAAAACCTCCATCTCCCTTTTTAACTAATTCTTTCTATGGGATCCCACAAAACAAAATAGTCATGCAAATCTCAATAATTGGTTTTAAAAGAGATTTGTCAGTTCCTAAAACAAATGTGAATTTTTCTAACAAAAAGATTTTTGATCATGGTGCAAAAATGAATACACCCCAATTAATGTCCTGGGACTAAAACCTGACAAATTTTTGATTCACCAACAAATGTTTCGAATCAATCATCACAGAGGTGGCCACCAAGCAAATGACAATTAAAATCTACTCCCATTCAATGCTGACAAACATGGCACCATATGGAAGACAAATGTCACAAGACTTGAGAGAAAATAATTTCTTTACACAAAAAGTGTCAAGGTCTCAAGAAAATTAGTAATGCATTGCTAATAAATCAGAATACAGTAGAAAAGTGATTTAAAAAAATTCCAAAAGGATGGTCTTGTGGGAAGCTCCCTGAGACATCCAGGCCATCCATAGAACGGAACACCTCAACATGAGCATTTTCTGATAAGAGGAGTTGAAGAAAGTCAGCATGTAAGCTCATCACAGTTAGCAAAAACATTAGATAGTCAAACTGGGGTAAATGGTTCCCATGACACAATACAACATTCTCACTGCAGAGGACTGGGATGCATGAGTGTTGTCCATGAAGGAAGCCCCTGTTGAAGCCCATGCACAAAAAAGCCCATCTAGCATTTGCCAGGGCCAAGCTGGATAGAGGTGAAGGCTAATAATGGTTGGATTGAGTACAACCATATGGCAGATGAGATTGAACCAAAAGTGAAATATAAATGGGTATTGTCATCAAGTGGTGACCATGACACACTTGCGCTGAAGAAGCAAAGCCGGGGAGGCGGAGGACGTAAACAATGAGACATATGAGGCAAATAAAGAGAAACCTGTGCACTCACCTCCATTAAGTTCAATCACTGCCACATTTTAAAATTGCATCACAATGCAAAATTACTGAATTTTCTGGATAACTTCAATTTCAGTATGTGCTCCAAACCGGGCAGGGCTCTGTGCTTTGCTCGGTGTACATATCCAATTAAATAAGTAATTATTCCTCATGGCACAGGCAACCCCTTTCTCGAAACTGAAAATACTGAAATATTCCTCTGCTGGATACTGACAGACTGTGCTGAAATGGGAACACAACTTCCATCCTGTTCTGCAGGTATGAGTACCTTAGAAGTTACCAAGCAGAAGACACTTGTATACCCAGGCTATGGCTACTGTAAATTAGACTATGCATGGGCCAATCAGTATGTGATGAAGGGCCTTGTTCATGGTTGCAAGTGCTTATCTGGGACTCACAACTGTAGCTCAAACCACCATTACTCATGACTAAGCCAAGCACCATATTGACACAGAGGAAAGCACTGGTGAGATGGGGAGACAGATATTCTCACCAGTGCTTTCCTCTGTCACTGATTTCCTCTTAGGAAAAAAACGTTGAAGCAAATGCTTGCAATAATCCGAAACAAAGTATTCACCCATTCTGGAAGCTGATTAAACAAATCATTTCATAATAAATCCGGTCAACACCAACTTTTCGTGTTTCAGGTATACAAAATGTGCACACTTGCGCAGTTACTTTAAAGTAACTATGTTGCGCATTACGCACGTCCTGACGTCGCACGTTTCCACCCCCACATTTCAGTATACCACCTTGCGTACGGAAATATGGCGGCTGCTACAGTGCGCTGATCGAGGTATACATTTTTCTACTTCCAATGAAAGAACGAAAAATACATGGAGAAAAGAAAACGGCATTGACCGAGGGCTTGGCAACGGCCCGCTCTGGATAGGTGTGGCGAAATAGGCTTGACAAGCTCTCTAACTCCTGTGGAAATTACGGATTGTGCCTCTGCTTGGATTGCGAAAGGGTACCCGGGGTCCGGGTACTTATGAGCCCGGGGAAGAGCTTCAGAGGACGGAAACGCTGGACACGGAAGTTGGAGAAAGAAAAGCAGTGGGGGTGGGGTTGTACTCATTCCCAAGTTTGTATTGGGTCGGCCGAAATCGATTCGATCAAGTCTCTGAGGTAGAGACACCGCTGCATAAAAAATGTTCGCTTATTGCAGACACGACTGTTAACTTTAACCTGCCCACCGTAGCTATCTTATTTCCATCGCTGCGCGTTATGGATTTCTAGGATTAACACTACAACAGCGTTCTCACAGTGTTTTGCTTGCTGAATTGGAAGTCTGTCACGGTTTTCACGGCTCAGTGACAGCGTATAGCGTCTGCTGACAATTAAAGTTGATCAGAAACGCCACACTGCATTATATTAAAGTTCTTGCCAAATCTTCCTCTCGTTATTGAACAGCATACATGTCATCTTCCTTTAGGTTCTTGCTGTTCTTTGGGTTTGTAGTGAGACTAGCCAGCTACGACTACTGATATTGCCAAGAATAAGCTTCGAACACCAGTTGCTCATTCAGTGTGCCGCAAGCGAAGGGCTGCAAAAATCTAACTTTGTCTGGCCGCTTCGCATTACAATAGTGTGAAACTGTTTTAACGATTAGCTGAGTGGATGGGGTTATTCAAATTGAATGAACTTTAGTGCGCTGAAACATGTTATTTGTGGCATAAGTATGCCATCCACGGTCCAATGTGGTGTTTTCATGTTTGTGTACTGGCTTTGTAATGTTGGATCAACTCTTGTATCTAAGCAATGTAGCCGGGAGAAAGTGCACTCAAGGAGATGTCCTCCATTAGTCAACTACATACACTGTGTGTCATTCGTGAAAGCAACTGACGAGGCCTGACGCAATTTAGCCCTCATTTTTCTAATCGTTTTCTAATGAATTACTTCTAGCTGAGGTAGACGAGTGTTGGCAAAGGAATATCTCCGTTTCTTCCAGGTTGAAATGTTTACACGGTGTGCACCCATGTATCATTCCAATAAACCATGTTTATTGCGACGGTAGTCCTTTTCCTCAGCAAGTGCCTCATCGGTATACTTACACCTCAGAGATGGTTTGAATGAGTGTTCAAATCTATAGCTAATATTTAGACAAGGATGTCATTTTAGCTGGGGATGTATGTAATGCTAGATTAGTTGCCGTAACTACTTGTAAGTATTACTAGGAATGACTGTGATAAGCTACTGAGCTTTAGATTATCTATCTATTGTTGCGGGTTACAGGTATTTACTGAATAATCTGACACTAGACTGTTGCCAAGGTACCAAAATGCAGTGTCACTGGATTGGTTGTAGCACTGACTGAGCTGGAGTACCCCATTACTCAAGCGTGTCGGATCCTTTTGGCTCAAGTGGCATCAAACTGCTGGATACTGGTGCACGGACAGGCTTGTGCTGGAACATTCCATGAACTTTTAGGAACAGAGGGTGGGAAGCACCTGGAATTTTGGCACCTTATTCACGCCTTTGTGCTTAAGGATAGCATCTGCCGTGTTCTGGGGATCTGGATTTGGATTACGAGGACAGCGGCTCCATCTTTCCGCTCCCCCTCCCTTCCCTGCGTCCTGCCCCCTGGCCTGCCTGAGCCCCCAGTGGAGGGAGACCCCCCGCGTTCCTCCCGGCTGCGGCCCAGAGTTCTGCCTCTATGGGGCAGCAGCCGGGGAAGTTTGTGGGGGACCAGCGGCGGCCGAGTCTTCCGGCTCTGCACTTCATCAAGGGGGGGAAAAGGGACCAGTCACGCCATGGAGCCCACCACGGCAACATCTTCACTGCTCACGGTGAGTACAGGCCATATCTGTCCACCCCACTGTCATATTGTTTGGTCTCTCTATCACTTTTCTGTACCTCCTATTTATGAATATTACTCTTACTTCATGAAATCCTGACCGTGAGTTCATTACCTACTTGGTCATCAAATCCACATTACTAATGCGTAACAAGAGTTACATTGTGTAATTGTTGCCCCTGGATGAAGGGGGGCAGCTTCTATGGATTCATAGTTGTCGTCTATACTGTTGCCGCTGCGTCCGCATCCGTAGAAATTTTCTTGTGGAGGCTCTGCAGGTTACAAATGTCAACAAATTACTTTGATATTTGGCATGAGCATAGGTTATGGTTCGGTCACGACAACTATTTTAGTAGCCATAGCAACAAAATTGGTCAAATAAAGCATAATTTCATGCTGAAAATGTGCTTGCTTTAGTTTATGGCTTGGAAATGCTGTAGATATCATAGTTTTTTGAGCTATCACAAGCTGGCATTCAGGTGCTACACCCATGCAGTTGCCGCCTACTGGACTGCCTAGTTATTTCGTGAAAGCCCCAGTGGTCCTCACAGTATTGTCAAAATGTTGATATTGGGGAATTCGGGTGAAAATATTGTGATATTAGATTTTGTCTGTATCGCCCGGCCCTGTTCTGTGTGGTTAAAATTGTCAAGCACGGTCTTACATGCATTGTTCGGAGTTTACATACCAGTAGTGCTTAGTGAAGGCTTTGGCTGATGAGGTTGTGACTCTGCCCTTGAGTTTGTATGTGCGCTGTATTGGAATGCTGCTGTCCCTCAGCTGTCTGATGGGTAAGTGGTTGACATGGACTCGGAGGGGAAGGAGGCGATGGCACTATTGTCTGGTGTTTGTGGCCTCCTCGTGACACTGAAAGGGCCCACTGGTTACTCTGTGTGCCACCACCCCCACCGCAAGCAGACCAATGCACACACACTCATCACAATTCCTGCTTTTCTGCCAGAAAATGCCTCCTATGTTTTTGAATGGTAGTTAAGTGGGAGGATTGAGGTGAGGCTGTCAGCTTTCTCTGTGGGCTTGAATTTGTGTTGCAGGGGAGTATTTTCTTTCTCCTCTAGATGTTAGTTCAAGCAGTTGATGGGGAATATCGGTGTCTATTGTCTATGAAGCTAATGCAAAAATTGGTGTCTGCATAAGTTCATTATGGCAGTTATTGCTTGGGATTTGGCCTGTCTGTAATCACTAGTTGACTCAGCTGTGTTGGAGATGGTTAGATTTGAGATATTATTCCCATCAAGATGGAGTGTTTTTGCGAAGGCGCATTTGTTCAAGTGTGTGATAGACTGGGAATTGCGATTGTGTGTGTCAGTGTGAGTGAGAGGTGATGTGGGTGAGAGTGAGAGGTTCTGCGAGTGAGGTAGAAAGTGTTTGAGAGAACTTTTGTGTACAACGGAAATGTGTGTCAAAGAATGTGCTTGTGTGTTTGAGATGGAGTGAGTGAGGGTGAATGTGTGTGAGTGACTGATTTTATGTTTGAGTGAGAAGATTGATGTGACTGATTGAGTGTGTTAGTGTGCTATAGTGTATAACCAGTTGAACTGCAGCTGAAATAGCTGCTGTGTGTCTCAAAGTGGAACTCGGAGAGACTCTCAGTGGGACTCAGTCGCAGCAGGTCTCACGGTAAGGCTGATTTCAAATAGTCTTTTTGCATGGGAACATTCCTAACTTCTTCAAAATGACCTGAATGTATTTATGTGGCATCCATTGCTAGTGCCGTTCAAATTCTCTAAAAGGAAAAGTGCTTCATTGCTTCTTAACTTATCTCCTTTAGCATAATAGGGTACACTTGACCATCATGCATGAAAATAAAGATGATAATGCCTCCCCACAAGTCTTTGCGGCAGTAATTCTTTAAGTGATGCACAATCCATTCGGCCATTCACAAAAATAAACAAACATGTCTGGCAGGGGACACGTGATTGCATTGCCTAGTGCAAGTGCAGCTGCATTCTGTTAGCACCACGTTACCCTTTGCTAAGTCCTAATGAATTTTCTTTTGCATCTTAGCTTAACCTCATGACATTTTCCTTGAGGTTAAGGAAAAGTGGTTTGGGATTTGACAATGGGACGTAATTGTTTGTTCAAACATTGCATTAGTCTCAGAGTCCCAGAGACACTAAGGCCGAGAGGGATAACTCACAGTGGGATCTGCTAATGGTGGGTCTCGCACACAGTGGGACTTCCTCTCAGTAGGACCTGCTTGCAGAGGAACTCGCTTGCAATGGAGCTTGCTGTCAGTGAAATTGGCTCCCAGATGGTCTGACTCACGGTGGGACTCGCTCACAGAGGGTCTAACTCACAGTGGGATTGGCTCACAGAGGGTCTGACTCACTGTGGGATTGGCTCACAGTGGGTCTGACTCTCAGTGGGACTCACTCACAGAGGGTCTGTGGGACTTCCTTAATGAGGGGCTTGCTGTGGGACTTACTCAACCTGGTGCTCACTGCGGAACTGTGAGTGACTCACAACTAGACTATCAGCGGTACTGAGGGATCCTGAGTGGGCACAGGTGATTCCAGTGACTTGGGCTGGGCTCTTTTCATCACCCTTGTGTGCAGCCCCCTGGACTCCTCTGTTGCTCTAATCATTCAGTGTGGAGAAACATACCTTCACTTATATTCTGGACCTTTTGAGCTGATGAGTGAATGTGCTTGTGTGAGTGTGTTTTTATGCCTGTTATTAGAAGTTTGATACACCAAGGGAGTGTGTGGGTTGGGAAAAGACCAGGTCTTGTTTTTGTTTTGGGAGTAGAGGTTGTGGGGGTTACAGGGCGCTGTGAGTCACTCGCGAGGAAAGGAAGTGTCGGCACCGCCCCCCCATCAGTACCCCCCAGGGAAGAGATCTGTTAGAGACAGAACAGAGGGCAAGCGAAGACCTGTTGCTGTGCAAGGCACATGGCAGCTTGCGCTGCGTGCACCGTCTCGCAAGCGTTTGGCAGGAATGAAGCTGGATGCACGTCGGACAGGTTCCTGTGGATTACCTGGTTTCACCAGCCTGCTTTCTCCCCAGGATTCAGTGCAGGCCCAGGGGAAAAAAAACAAAACAGACAATGCGATGGAGCCACTGGTAACCATGCAATTATGTTCTACAATGCTGAGAAAAAGTATTTGCATCTTATCGGTTTCCTGTATATTTGCTTATCGTTTGTCATATTAAAATATTTCACATCATTGAACTAATTTTTATATTAGACAAAGACAACTTCAGTAAACACAAAATGCAGCCTTTAAGTAATCATTTTATTTATTGAACTAACAAGATATTAAAATTGTTTATCTGCTCTACTTCAGTCTATTAAATCTGAAAGTTGCACATACACTATTGCTCAAAAGTTTGGAATCACTTGCAAATTTCTTTGTTTTCCAAAGATAAGTACATTTTCATGCATTTCACAAACGATTACAATTGATAAGATGATTTTCAAAGAATGATCTACATTTTTGCATAGAGGCCTATTATCAGCAACTGTCAGTCCTCTGCATCCAATCTCCTGGTATGGCTGCTAATCCAAGTTAAGCATTTTATAAGGCTAATTGATTATTAGAAAACCCTTCTGCAAATGTGTTGCACAGCTGAAAACCATTGAACTAATAAGGGAGTGCAAAAGGGAGCATGGCATTCTTGAGGTTGGTTTAGTTCCTGAAGCATCAGCAGTTGTTTGTTTGTTTACAGGCTCAAAATGGCCAGAAAGAAAGAACTTCCTTTCGAGACCCGTCAGTCTATTGTTGTGCTTAGAAAAGAAGGCTATTCAATGCGAGAGATTGAAAACTTAAAATCTCTTTCCATGCTGTCAACTGCTCCCTTCAGAGAGCAACACAAACTGGCACTAACAAGGACAGAAAAAAGGAGTGGGAGGCTCCGATGCACAACTGTGCAAGAAAAATATCTGAGAGTGTGTAGTTTAAGACAAAGATGCCTCACAGGTTGTCAACTAGCAGCTGCGCTAAATGGTTCCTGTCAAACACCAGTTTCAGTGTCAACAGTGAAGGTGTTTTTTTTTTTTTTTGGACGAAGGCAATGTTTGAAGTACATATTCATCATTTTCCATCAAAATAATTATTTCTAACTCCGATAATGTTAATAATGTTCTGTTCATGTGCTATATTTCCTATTCAGACTAATTTCATGTGTGTTTCTATGGAAAACAAGAACATTTTTAAGTGATCCCAAACTTTTGAGCGGTAGTGTATTTCAATACTGCTCATCTGTAGTTTACCTTTTTTGACAGTTCTGTCTCCAGCTCTTTTAAGTGGGAGTATGATGAAGGTTTAATGGTATTTTTCCACCTTCCCCTGGCCGTAGCTTCATTCTTTTTTCTTTTTTACCTTTTCCCCTCATTTTTTCTAAAATCAGTTTTACACTGATTGGATACTGCATATGTGATGCAGTTTTGTACTTATTGTGTGTATTTTAATGAAGATACTTTTTGCTGTTTTCATGATTTGTCACTCTTGTCATTGTTGGCTTCTGCTTTTGCCTTACCCCACAGGGCTCCCTTGAAAATAAGATTTTGATCTCCATGGGACTTCCCTGGTAAAATAAAGGATAATTAAAAAAAAGGGAAAAATAAATCACTCGTGAAAAAATAATTGCCTACCTAAACCTAACAAACGGTTGTGCCACTGTTGGCGACAACAACTGCAATCAAATGTTTGTGATTTACTTCCTGTGAGTCTTTTACATAGCTGTGAAGGAATTTATGCCCATACTGCTTTGCAAAATTGTTTTATTTCAGCCACATTGGAGGGTTTCCAAAAATGAATGGCCTGTTTGAGGTTATGCCATAGCATCTCGATGGGATTCTAGTCAGGACTTTGACTTAGCCACTCCAAAACCTTCATTTTGGTTCTTTTGTGCCGTTCAGAGGTTGACTTGCTTGTGTACTTCAAATCATTGTCCTGTTACATAAACCATCTGCGCTTGGAACTTTATGTCACAAACTGATTGCTGTACATTTACCTCCTGGGTTTTGTGCTGGTGTGTGGAATTCATGGTTCCATCAATAATGGCTAGTCGCCAAGGTCCTAAAATCACAAATCAGACCCAGACCACCACAACACTGTCACCGTGTTTGACTGTATGATGCTCTCATTGTAGAATGCAAAATGAGTTTTAGCTTAATGCCTGATGTAACGGGATCCATGGTTTCTTTTAGAGTTCCACTTCTGACTCATCACAAGCCTGGAAATAACTCATTTTTAAAGCAAGGCCTCTTTATGAATACGAATTTACCAGGGCATCACATCCAAAATGTTGGATACAAAGGTCAAAACCAATGGTGCAATAACAATTAAATTGTGTAAGACAAAACAGTACACAATCAATAAATAGGAGTCCATGTTTTGATAAACAGAATTGAGTTCTTAAAGTTGTTCTCTGTAATTTTGACTCTTTCCGCAAAACGCTGTTTCATTGATTTTTAAAATTAATTCATTAATTTATTTATTTTAATGTGAGCAATTCAAGATACTAATTTGGCTGAAAACATGGCATCCAATCAGATCTCACAGTAAATTTCGTATAAACTCTATGTTACTGAACCGTTTGTTGACTTGTATAAATATTTACTGTGTACAGTGTTTTCCTGCTTGTGTTTGTCACATAGCATTAATTTTTAGATAATGTTTGCTATCTGGACTGCTTGCCTGTTAGTGTTTACATTAGCATTGCACTTATATTTGTGGGAGTGCGAAAGATCTCTCGGTACTGTTGATGGCCACTGAGAAGATGGAGACACTGGGAAACTCACTTTGTTTTCGCTGTGTTGCATGTGGCGAGGTTTCTTTTAAATGAAAAAAAATACAAAATCTTTATTTTAAAGGCGCAACAGACAGTCCATGAAGGGCATGCCAAACTGGGCATGTGGTCAGTTGATTTTAGAAGGGGCATTATGGCCACATTCCAGAGAATCCACTGCCCTGGCCATTTGACCGTGGTATAATTCTGGCCCTGCCGTCAGTCCACAGAATACTATTCCAAAAGTCTTGGGGGTCATTGAGATGTTTTTTTGGCAAGTGTGAGATGAGCCTTTGGTCAGTGATTTTCACCTTGCAGCTCTCTAATCTTGATGACTTCTTCTAGGCCTGACCGCAACCAAGGATACGCATACTCCAGACTATACTCTCACGCTCTTGTTCCTGACTGACCATTAAATTAATTTTGGTCTCTTCCTGCCTGAGTGTCTTGGGCTCTGGTATGTGATAATTCTCTTCCGTTCTGACAGTCCTGTCATTATTGCATGGCAGCACAGTTGTTAGTCTTCTGGCCTCACTGGAGGGTGACACTGGGCATGGGCTCTCCCCTGGCATTCTGGTTTCCTTCAACACTGAATGACACAGATATTGAGTTCGGCAAACTCTTACATGGGGAGGCCCTGAGCCAGATTTATCGGCCTACAGCTGAGAAAATTTAAAATTTTCTCTAGAATCAATGGGTGGTCAGCTCCAATTATCTGCCAATGAAAAATAAGTGTATCTTTTCATTAGTTGCTTTTCTTTTGCCTGTCGTAATATATATAAAATTGCAATGTTTTACACTTTGTTTCCCCAAGTAATTTTTGGATGCCTGGCTAACAAGATTATTACTATCAATCAGACCTGAAAATATCCAAGGGAAAATATTTTCACATTTTATTGTGAATAAAATGTGAAGCAGTTTTGTAAATATGCTCAACTCTGGTCTCAGAAATGGAATTATTTATCTATTCTGCTCTCTCAGATTCAGCGGGATGCTCATCTGTGGTTTACTGTGAGTTTTTGATTCGGAAACATTACTGAACCCATATCCCTCTATTTGCTGACTTTATTACGACCTTCAAAATTGGAGAGGCGGGAGAGACAAAGGTCTGAAGCTGAATATTTTTCTTATTACATAGCCTTGTTTAAGTGCTCACATAGTCTTGGCAAGTTAACAAGTTATATATCTACATAAGGGTGATCTGCCCCTAGGCTTTCCCTCATCTGTAATTTTAGAGCTGTATTCACCATCACTTGATGGTTTACATGCCAGCGTGGCCTTGCCACATCGTGAATGATAGCCTTTTAGGGCGTTTTGGCTAATTACTGCGGCTAACTATTAAGTATTGCACATACTTGGAAAGGACAGAGCATTTGTCATGCTGAAGAAATTCATGACCTTGACTGTTGGCTTGAACCTACTCCTTCATCCTGCTTGTGTTGAAGGGTCATGGTTGAGTAGAAGAGTGGGGAACATTTTAGATTGGAAGTTGGGGGCGGGATGTTGTATTTAGGATTAGTTTTGGATCTCTTTTTGCTGCCTAATCCTTTTTACAGTGTCAGAGCCGTCAGTTGAGAAATGAGTCTGCGGTTCTTTAGCTCTTTTGCCCCTAGTGGTCAGTGTTTACTTAGTGTTGGCTGAATTTTTTTTTCTCTTGAGCCTGTCTTTGTTTCAAGCACGTCCTTTTTTAAATAAGAAGTTTCAACACCAACACAGAGCCCTAAGTCTTGACGGTAAGTTGAGTGTTTATTCATGTTAAGAACATTATTTTCATGCCAGTTAAATGAGTCGTGAGGACAAAGGTTATGATGAGACCCTCTCGGCAAGGCCAATGTGTACAGTAGTGTTTCCCAAGCTTTTTCCCTTCCGCGGCACATTTCCCAAATTTATTGAAATTTGGGCCACGAACCATTACTTGTCTTCTGAACATTTGCTACATGGCTGCTGGAAAATGGTAATAGTACAGCAAAATGCAATCCAGTAATCCAACTTCTATTACAACATTAGCCTTTCGGATATTGCTTGGCTTCACTCTATCCCCCTTTCCCGCCATTTGAACTGTGTAATCTTATAAAAAGATTTATGCTGACAACCCAACTGTCATTTCAGTTTCACTGTATTAGTTCTGCTGAAAAGGTAATTTAGTTTGGAAAATTTTACTGTGTCACATGTTATGCATTTAGGCTTACTGCTGTGCCATACACATTTCTTTTTGGAGTTAAAGTTGCTGTAATATACTCGATAGTGCTGTTTATCTCCCACGGGGTGAAAGGTCAAAAGGTGGATTGCGTCGTGGCGCAGTCAATTCATCCATTCATCTGGCCAAATCAGAAGGTACTTGGCTGGTGAAATCAACTCCTCCTACAGTTGTTATAGGACATCCCTTAAACTCTGCAGATAGACTGATGTTGGGCATATTGCAGTCGAGTCTTCGGCGAGGGATGTTGTGCTCTTAGAGCGCTCTAGTTTTCTATGGTCATTGATGTTAATTCAGCAATATGCTATTGGTAAACAGAAGTTGTATCAGCAATCTAAGCTGTATGCGTGGTTTTATATATACACACACTAGCGCGTTGTCTTGGGGATGGACGGGTTCAAGAAGTAATCTCAATTGCTCTTGGGTTTTATCTCTTTCAGCATTTGCAGTGTGGCGTTGAAGTCTTTCGGGGGATGTGTCATTTATGGAAACACCATAGCAACGTGATGGCGTCATAATGGTGCACGAGATGACATCATAATGGTGCATTGTTCACTATAATGTGAAAGCGAAGTGGACTTTGGTCACGTGACTGAGTCATTTCCAGGCCATTTTCCACTGATTGGCCGGACACATGCATACACGCGCACAGAGTCCACCCAGCATCTGCTTTAAGCTGGCTGTCACTGTGGGGACACCATAGCAACGTGATGACGACATAATGGTGCACGTGATGACATCATAATGGTAACGATGTATAAATAAAGCCATTTTGGCCAGGCACGCACGCAGAGTCCACTTCACTATTTATAATATAATAGCAAAGTGGACCGTGCGTGAGCAATTAATTAATTAATTAATTTTATTTTTTTATTATAATTATATATATGTATATTTTTATTTATTTATTTATTTATTTTTATTTACTTTGACAGGTTTACAGTCAGTCACAAAAAACAACAATCAAGAAAAAGGAAAAAATTAAAATAAATCACTGAATAAATAAGTAAATCAATCAAAAAAAAAATGCATTCATACAAAAATGTTCAGGCACAGTCAGAACACAGACTGACAGACTGTGTGGTTATATTTGCCACATGCAGGCTTTGTTTGTGTGCTGGTGCTTCTGTTTTGGGCGTATAGGTCTGTAAAGAGACGACTCATTCTTTTTTAAGTGGAAAAATAGTGGTGAGTTTAAATGGGTTGTGTTCATGCTAGAGAAGTTTGCGCCGAGAGATATTATAGTACCATCATTTTGATTGATTGACAGACTTAACTTAAAGAAGGTTTTTTAACTTTCATCTGAAAATTATGAAAATGCTTCGGACCTCACTTGCTGGCAAATTGAGTGGGAATCAGCGGTTGACAGCGGTTTAGTACACAATGGCGGCCTTACGTAGACAGTTAGGCTGTCGGGTGCATTTAGCCTCCCTTGTGCAGGTCGGCCCGCACTGCTGCAGTCACACAGATGATTGTGATTTGTAGGGTCTGTGAAACCCAGAGCTCCGGCTGTGTGTGTGACCCTGTGTAGTGCACGTATGGGGCTTTATTTCTTCTTTGGCTGGAACTTGAGGAATCCATCCAGTCTAGACACCAAAGCTCCCCAATGATCCCTGTGGGTCTTGAAGATGTGTTTGTGTGTATGTGTGTGTATGTGTGTTTGTGTACGTGTGTGTGTGTGTGTGTGTGTGTGTGTGTGTGTGTGTGTGTGTGTGTGTGGGATTGAGTGTGCGTGCATGTGTGTGTGTGTTTGCGCGTGTGTTTACTTGGACCTGTGTTTGTGTGTGTGTGCATGTGTGCTTGTGGAAAAACAGAGCCAGCCATCTCCCTCAAATTGGGACTTGTTATACTGCCAGTTGCTCACAGCTGTGGCTGTTGACCAGCCTGTCGGTTAGATCTCGTGCCTCTGCATTTTTTATCAGGGTGTTTTTGTGGGTGGTGGATCTGCATTTTGGCAAGTCTTACAGAATGTGTCGCGGACAGAACTGCTAAGGTCTCTGATAAAGAACAGACTTCACCGCAAACTCTTTTTGCTGAAGTTGCTGCTCATAATTTTACAACCAGCGCTGTGTAACTCTTGCCTGTAGGGTGAAATGGAGAAACTTGTGCATTTCCTTGCCGTTAAATGTGATTTTTTTTTTAATTCAAAAAGCCAAAACTAGTCTGTTGTTGGTTTTGTTAAACAAAGGATCATCATAAAAAAAAGCTGACTGAAATGTGATGAGGCTTGTGCATGGGGTGAGCTGCATTTCTTGCCTTTTTGGGGTATTCAGTGCAATATTGTTTGTCTGAGGCTGGTGAAATGGTGTAAGTATAAATGTCCTGTCAGCTTGTTGTTTGGAGTGTCATTCACATTGTGTATCAGTAACTTTCATGAGCTCCCAACATGAAAGTGGTTGATCTCTTGGGACTCAACCAGTACGTTTACATGCACAGTTAAGTCGAGCTATGGTAATGGCTTGATTGGGCCATTTAATCAGACTAATTTCTTTGTCTGAGTTTTCAATTGCGGTAGGGAATCGGTTTATTACCCGTAGCATGTCCGTCTCCACTACGGTATTCCCCCTTTCAGCTTGTTCGCGTTGGACCTTCTTCTGGTTGACCCATTATGTCACAGACCAAACAATTGACAAAAAAGTTAGCCGGCAGCTAACTGGTAGCATGTCAAGTGGCGATAACCTGGGAAATTTTACGCCTCTGTACGTTTCCTATGTGCTGAACGCTGTGTTTCGTACAGTTGAGATACACGCCATCCCTGGTCGCTGTGGTAATAGTTGAAGGCAGGTGGCAATTGCCATGTGCTCCTGGAGTGCTCCAGCAATGCGACCTCCACTATGCTCCACTTTGTGCCCTCTCTACCACCCTGGACTGCGTTACCCTAAAGCATTGTTGCTAACTAAGTTGGCAACTAACATAGTAAGTCCATTCACAGTTTGTTGTTCCAACTACGTAAGTTAGCATCTGTGCTTTCGGGAAACGCACTCCCAGGCTTCCTATGCATGTTAGATGCTGGTCAGAAGTTAAGACTAGTGTGACAGAGTCGTTTTTAAGTTCCTGATGGCAAGTGGAAGGAAAATTTTAGGATGACGAGCAAGTCATTTTCTAAATTACACAGATTTATGGGAGAAGTTATGAGCCCCCAAGGCGTGACTGTTCAAGCATCAATCCTCTTGCAGACGAGGATTGCTAGTGATCTATACAAACTTGCTGGTTGGGTGGACCACAGAGTTGCTGCTAATCAGTTTGGTGGTTACAAGTCCACAAGACTTCTAGATCAAAGCCCTGTGTGTTGAAATTTGTAGCATGCGCAGAGCGCATAGTCCAGTTCGGTTCGATTCAAGCATACACACGGAGGAATAGTGCAACTAGTAACCACATTATCTGGGTGTGTTAGTCCAACAGTGAAAAATTTGAATTAATGCAATTCCAGTCAAACAAACATGTTTACATGTATTTTAAAAGTCCAGTTATAGTCAGACTAACACACTAATAAGAATTTTTTTTCCCCAGCCTCACGTAAACGCACTCAGTGCTTCTGCCCCCATGTGATTTTATGAAGGCCCTGGTTTGGGAGTGTAAAGGGCGAGTTTGCAGCGTGCTGTCCATTTTCAGACTTTATCACATGCTTTTCCCTGCACCAGCGCAGGCCACATGCTTTGCAGACTGCTCACCTTGTCTGTCCCTGACCGCTGCAGAGCCTGGTGCATTCCACGCTTTACAATGCACAGCATTTCCAAGCACAGGGAGGAGAAGGGTGCCGAACACGGGGCATGCTGCAGCAACGGAGTCAGGAATGTGTCGACCTGTGCATTCCACACTCGCATAGCTGGCGTGCCTCCCTCCCTCTCTTACTCTTCTCTTTCTCTCTCTCTCTCTCTTCTCTCTCTCCCCCCTCCCTCCTCTCTCTTTCAAACTTTCCTCTCTCAAAATTCTCTCTCTGGTCTCTCCCCCATTTTTTCTTTCTCTCTCCCTCTCTATCTCTCACTCTCTTTTCTCTCTCCTCTGTCTCTCTGTCAGACTTTCCTCTCTTGAAATTCTCTTGCCTCTCCTCTTTTTTCCCTTTCTCTCTCTCTCTCTCTCTCTCCTTCTCTCTGTCCCTCTCCATTCCCTCCTTGTTCTCCCCCTGAGGGGTTTTAGTAAGTGCTTTGTTGAATGTTGATGTTGTTTTTGTAAGTGGTCTGAAGCGGAGCTCCATGCTGTAAATGGCTTCAGGAGGTGTAACCTCCGCATGCCACTCCTCCGTGTAGAAGGTGTTGAGTGAGACACCTGCCCCCTGTAAGTATTTGACTCTGAGGGCTGTAATTAAAGCAGTCTGTCCCTCTGGCCAGCCCTAGTCGGTTATGTGACATCTGAGAAGTCTCTTGTGGTATTTAAACAATGACACAGCAACCGCAACACGCCATCACGCGGGCGACGCGGTCTGTCTTGCCTACAGAGGGGCGGGCTTTGTGTTGGCTCAATGAGGACGACTTACTGGGAGTGGCTCCTCCCCTCAGGAGCATTTTCCAGGTTGTGGACTGGGCGGATGTGCTCTGACCCGCCCCTTACCCCGGGTCACGGAGTTTGTTGAAGCCTCTCGCCTGAACTGTGCCCCTGGACACTAGCGTTTCATCATCGCTTAGAATAAAAAATATAGCAGTAGAAGAGACTTGGCGAGGCTGCCAGGGCTCTCTGGAGGCCTGTAATAACAACAGAATTCCAAAAGGCAAAACAAAGTCCTCCAGCTGGCGTCAGAGGAGAGAAAACTGTTGAACTTCAGAGCTGGAGGATCCATTTAGCTGGTGCTGTTTTTGTTCCTTATTACACCTCTCCTCTCCCTCTCGCCCCCCCACACCTCCTCTCTCTCCCAGCTGCCTGCCTCCCCCGGCCTCCTCTATAGATAATGGTTGGGAGCAGAAATAAGCCCCTCTGTGGCTGTTCCCTGGCTTGCTTACAAGATTGGCACTTAATTTAATAAAATATCCCAGAATACTACCTATATATTGTACCATTTAGTTACTACCTCCTCAGATCTTTTGTTCATAAAAACTCACTCCTGCTCGAATAAAAAAGGGTATGAAAATGTTTCAACTCAGTAACAAAACTTCTCTGCTTTCACAAAAGTGTGTTGGCAAATGTCTTGGCTGCAGTTTGACAGGTGAAGAGAGGGTGTCCAGTTTCACACTGGTGTTGCTGTAAATGACGACAGCTACTCTCCATCTGAGGTGGAACAGGCTTGTTGTTTTTTGGGCTCCGAGCAGCAGGTTTCATGTGAAATTGGACAACTGTGTGTGAGCATGGCTGGGGTTCGTATGACGCTTAGGACAGTTTGCTCTAATTGAAGAGGGGGAAAATGGCCGGGATAGTGGGCATCGACAGGCTAATTTCTGCTCTGTTTCTCGTGTACGAACGCACACATACACACACACAGTCGTCGTCATGCACACATACACTCTCTTAAACACGGTTACACATGCATTCTATGAAGCGTGCATACTCACACCAGACACTTCCTGAATGTGAAAAAGAGAAGACGCACTCTGTTGCCATCTTTAACAAGGCCTCGGGCAGCAGGATTATGGCCAACAAGACCAGACCCCTGTCTCTTGAATGTGGAAATGCCTGCCTCTAACGTCCAGTAGTCTGGAAAACAAAAAAATACCCTAATAACTGAGACACATTGCAGCGTTGTACAATCTATTGTAAACATCAAAGTCCTGCGGCTTTGCATCATGGTGTGATTGGCAGACAGTGGTTTTACGTTGATGTGCAGCTGTATTTAACTTTCTAATTTTCTCATTGCACCGGGATGTCTGCTCATATTTTTAACCTCTCTGCTCAACCTCACTCACAAATGGAGAGAAGCAAAGACACACACACACACACACACACACACACACAAGGTGAAACCTATCCCGTCTCCAGCGTGATGTAAGCAAAGCCGATCCCTGCATCTGGTTTCACTTACACTGAAAGCGACTGAAAGAGAGATGAGGAGATGGAGGGATAAAGGGAAAGCGAGTGTGGAGTGAGAGAGAGGCGAAGAGAAAGGGAAGCAGAGAGAAGGGGACGGGGGTAGAGATGGAGAGCTGCAGCCTCTGCTCTGTTTCTCTCGGTCTCCCTGTTCCTCATGTCGCAGCAGAGATAAAAGCCCGCTGGCCATCTCTGAGCATTCACTCTGGGAACAGCTGTAATACCTGTGAGCTCTCAAACTGTTTACAGGTCTCTGCACTGATACAGGGATGTAGTAGACACTCAATATGCCCCGGGAACAAGGACACGTAGGTAAAGCCCTGCTAATGTCTGGGTGCTTTCTCATACTTCTTGTTTCAGGGTACAGTTGACCTTGGACAGAGGTTATTAAGTATGATTCAGTAGCTCCATTGGAGGTGGGGTGGGGAGCTGAAATTCCAGAATATTCAATGTGTGAAGAGAAGCAGGCTGGCCTATCTCTGCAGCCCTGTAAGGTCTCTGTCTCTCATTCCTCTCTCCTCTCTCGTTTGTGGCACAAAATGATCAGATGAGGTGGCTCAGCTCAGTCACTGGTTGATTGGCGCCCCCATATGACACCAAGGAAATGCCTCTTATGGTGCTTTTCCACTGCACGGTACCGGCTCTACTCTTCTCAACTCGGCCTTGCTACCGGGAACTTTTTTGGGGTTGCTTTTCCATTAGAGGATAGTAACGCCTCCGTGGTACCTGCTCGTCGTTGCAACGCAGCATGTTACTGCCGCGACGGCATCCTCAGTTATATCAAGTTTACTTTTATTCCATCGATCTTGTTAAATATCGTCACCACGTTATGGCACTAAAGTCTGCGAGTGTTTAATTGTAATTTCTGTTTGACATTGTCCTGATGCATAGGACAGCAGCTGGTATTGTGTCTGATTCGGTTGCACATGAAATACTTACCACCTCTAAACGCAAAATGATATCCGTAATGATATCTGTAAAAAAGGCATGGAGTATTCATAGAAAAAGGTAGTATATTCTCAAGGCATTTGTGTAACATCAGTATTCCATAATGTAACTACAACCCCTGGCAAAATATGGAATCACCACACACCGAATCATTAATTTACCTTTTTTCCTTCATAACAAAGAAGCAAATAACACATAAGACAAAACAATTATTGTTTATTAGCTTGACATCAGGCTTCATGAAACATTTCACTTTGAAATTGAAGGCAAAACACGTAGCAAATGCGCAAATCGCAGGAGATGGCAGAGTATTAGAATTTATTGCTTTACGATGCGTCACCTCATCTGTGATGACTTTTAGAGAAAAATGATTTGTCAACACCCGTATAGTTATTTTTCTGCGCGATTTTCTTTAAACGGGGGAAGCATCACATAACTTTCTCAAGGGGATTTAGTTAGAGGAACATAACTAGACACAATACTGTCACTTAATTTCGCCACGAACGGGGTCACAGGAAAAGAGAAACGCATTTCATGAATGTAGCAGCTTTGGTGAACAAGCGAGACTGTGTTTGAAAGGTAAGGCAACGCACAGTATATCAAACAAGTTGCCTAAAACAATAGAAGTCCATGATCATGAACTACGCTAATCTTTCTGACCAATCAGTGGGCTGCAATGCTGTCACGTCGCATTTTAGTACCTACGAGTACACGGGCGGCTGTTTTTGGAACCCCAGGGGAGCAGGTTCCTGAAAAAGTACCTACTAGTACCAAGTACTTTTTCCTAATGGAAAAGCAAAAAAGGCGAGTGGAGTACCGTGTAGTGGAAAAGCGCCATTACTCCAAGGCTTACATTGGCCAGCAGTGCCGTATGTGTGAGGTTGCTAGGGCGCTTGGAGCAATCCTTCGCTCTTCAAAGTGGGCCTCACCCTGAGGACTGGCACGGATATTTTCCTTTTGTTTATTTCTTTTTTGAACTGTGAGCCGTGAGGTTTTTTCACTTCTGTGTTTTTATAAGGGACAGTTTGAAGAATGTAGCTCAGGCTGATGCACTAGATTGAGTATGTAAGTATTAAAGGGGCACAGTCACGACACAGTCGCGTGAACTTTAATAATATAAGCTGAAATATTTTCTGGGAGAATCTCATTGATATTTTGAACAGAGTGTTTGAAAGGATTTTGAAAGTGCTTTGTAGTTCCGTTTTCCCTAACTATGGACTAATAATGATAATAATAATAAGACAACCATACAGATTCACTGAGAGCTATTGATGAATCCAGAGGAAATCGATATTTTTGTTTAAACTAGAACGGGCACTCGGTAGAGCGCATACCTTCGCCGACACCACTGAATCCCTCGCCACTGGCGTTGGTTTCATGCCGATCGGATAAAAATTGACCGAGATATGGCCGAAAGTCGATTTTGACCTTTTCGTGGCCTTGACCTTGACTTTTGACCCGATCACTCCCAAAATCTAATCGATTGATCCTCAGGTCATGCCAAATGAACCCACCAAATTTTATGAAATTCCGTTTGGTACTTTTTGAGTTATTCGATACACATACATACACACAGACAGACAGACAGACACACAAACAAATAAATACACGGGGATCAAAACATTACCTTCGTCAGCGAAGTTGCTGGCGAAGGTAATGAAATGGGCTACCTAATTTTTATGATTTTCCATTTATTAAAATATAGCCAAGTGAATCACTGTGATTGCTGCAAGGAATTGATAGATAATGAAAAATGGATGCTTAAAAATAAAAACGATGGGGATGCTGATCTGAGGTCACAGTCAGTCTCATGCAGGACGTAGTTGTAGACGACGCGAGTTCAATTCTTATGTCTGTGAGAATGTCTTGGAAAGAGTAGAAACGTGCCGCTTGGTCTCGCTTTGACCAGATATGAGGAAAAAAGACAGACTTTGCAATAGACTTTGTTTAGCTGTTCCATCTGAAAACTGCACAGGTATGATGATCGAGCCGACACTACCGTCGCTGAATGTTAAAAAATGAGCTACAACTGGCACAGTAGCAAAATTATGCATTCGTGTTTGTACAGTTAAAATAATATTTGTGCCGATCAAAAAAAAAGAATGGCATGATGTAACATTAAACTATGATGCTAAATTTTGCTTGAATTTTTTGTTTTTTCCCTACACAAATTACAAAAGGTGTTTTCATTTTGACCAATGTTGGACCCAAGAATAAAAAATACTTCCACTTGGGAGCTTATGTTACCCTGTAGACTACTTTTATTGGACAGTGGTTTAAAAATGGGCGGATGTGAAAACTTGTGGTCTTTGAGAGTACTGCGGTATATGGACTATATGCACAAAATGCGAAATATACAAAAATAAATTCTCCGACATCGTGATCAGAGAAGCAGTGGTTAGCGTTTATATTTTACATCAATATAAGCTGAAAGATGTCAAGTCGTCGTCACTAACGCTGTGCGAGTATAAGTTTACGCATGAAGTATTCAGTGGCACCAATCTTCACAGCTAATCCCGCAGTGTCCGACCCCCAGTGGTCGTTTAATTGTTTAATTATCTGCCGTTTAAACGTTTACAAATTTTGCAAGATCTCCCTAATTTAAAAAGAATATAATTGTTCAGTACTATATTGAATAGAGTCGAAAATCCTACTTCCCATTTGGGCCTTGCTAACACTCTCCTTGTGACTGATTGTAGACTTCTAGCACTGAATTAAATAATCATTGTGTAATTGTTATGATGATTGCTAAAGCAATATTCCATGACCTTATTATAGCAGGCTTGTGTTCTGAAGGTGAAAAATGACCTTTCATGTATACCCTCCTGTTCAGCCCTCCATGGATCATTACGTACAATCCAGAAAATACAAAGTTTGATACTCTTTGGGCAATATCATGTTCATGCAACACTTATCTTGATTCTCTGAAGTCTGTGTTTCTCATGGTGCAAACCATGCATTAGCCAAACATGCTAGTTCATTAGCTATTTCAGTTTAAAGTCATGTATTTTCTCCTGAATTTGACTGGCAAATGAACATGCCTTTTTTTAAACATGCACTGCAGTGCTGTCCTGTGGGAATAAGGGATTTTTGGTGCGGTGGGGGTGGGGGCAGTCTCTGGCCAACCTGCCTGTGTTTGTGGTATAATTGTGTGTCTTTGTGTTTGTGTGTGTGTGTGTGTGTGTGTGCGCACGCACATTTCCTTTTGTGTAAGCGTGGACTGCTTGGTGGGGGATGGAAAACATGCTCTGGTTTTAAGGCCACGCTCTCATTATAATGTTGAGAGTGGCTGTACTGTCTGTGACAGAAATGAGGCCAGCTGAGAGGCCCGTCTGTGGCGACATCACATCGGATGATGTCATTATCTGCCCTGCCAGCATGACTGCCTGGGGAACTTATAGCGCAAACTGCTTGCAGTGGAATGGACTGCTTTATTGCCACCATGTGATGGCATGCAAATGAAGTTCATCAAGGGAACTGACCTGTCTGATTGGATAACAGATATCGGAGTTTTTTTGTTTTTTGTTTTTTTTTTTTTCCTTGTCCACACAAAACCATAACTGAGGACATGATGAGATTTTCTGTCTATATGACTGCAGTTCTTATATTGGGCATTGCATTCAAAGTTGGACAGATGCTGTAATGTCTATTGAAGAAATGGAACAAAACGAGAGATATGTGTCTGCTCACATTTTTGCGTGTGAAGTGTGCGGACGGTGTTCTGCGTTTTGGTACAGAGTGTATCCTGATGTCCTGTGTGTACGTCAGCTAACTGCTAACATATCCAGAGTCGGATTATATAAATCGCAGTGGGCTGATTTTTAGATGAGCTCATAGTAGAATGATCTGCTTTGCGTTTCACCATCTGTGACCTTCCACCCCACGCACCCCCCACCTCCATCCTTGGCCCCCAAAACCCTCCCACCCAAAGATTGCTTAAAATGCGACTTTCTTTTCAGCAAATCATTTTGGTCATTCATTTTGCACTGGCTGGATTCGCACATCAATCTTGGTTGCCAGTGGTGCTCAGCAGGGGCGGGGCTCGGAAAAGGATATAGGTGGGATGTGGGTGGGTTGTGGAAGAGTGTAGGTTGGACAGGGGTTAGCTGTGGTAACCTGTGGGCATGTGGTTCTTGTAGTTCTTGACTACATTTCTCCCCAGACATGCTAGAGAAGGGTGAAACCTTGCAATCTCACCTAATGTTGTATCCATCAACCAGCTGTTGCTATTGAAGTGACTCAGTGAACTTCTATACTTGCAGCTTTATTCTTGGAGTCACGATAGGATAATTGAGAGTTCACTGCCCTATATGTCTGATCTCCACTTTCTGCAATCCTAAACACAACAGTGTAAATATTTATTTGCAGCTTATTTAATATTCAGTCTGCAAACTTTACAGTTGTTGCTGCTGCATATAGCCCAACTTTATTTGCCTGTTTAGATGAAGCACTGTCATTTTTATCTTTGATTGGTTTTTTGAGTTCTTGCACTTAAATTTCTAATATTTAATTTCAATAAGGAAGAGAACACACACTGTATATCCAAAGCCAAAGTTAATAAATGGGTAAATAATATCACAAACAAATGTCTTGCACTCTGCAGGGCTCCATTATTCACTTACTTATGCTTCTGTAGTGACGTTTGGAGCACAACAGCTTTTCAACAGACTCAGTCTTGTTCGTTATATAGATATTTAATTTCAACCGTATGAAGGTTGCAGTCCAACACTTGTTTATGATGTTAACCTGCTGTTAAAGTTAATGTGGTTTTGCTGTTTTAAATAAGAAGTGCTTTATGCTTTACTCTATAGCCTGATGTAATCTGAAACATAATACCAACAACATCAATAATATTGATCATAATATTTAAGAAAAATTAGTGCTGGTATCAGAATAGTATCAGTATCGTTAGATATCAAAATTCAGACATCAGAATGAGATTGGAACTGAAAGAAAGTGGATCAGTGCACCTTGTTTTTTATGCCTCCATGCTGGTGACAGACGATATGTTTTCAGACTGTCTGTCCGTCCATCCGTACTTCCAGTTGTCCCATTCTTGTGAACGTGATATATCAGGAACGCTTTGAGAGAATTTGGCACAATTGTTCATTTGGACTCAAGGATGTACTTATTAGATTTAGGTGGTCGAAGGTGAAGGTCTCTGACGTCATGTTCATCCCATTCTTGTGAATACCATATCTCAGGAATGCATGTCATTACATCTGGCACAAACGCTCACAGGGGCTCAAGGATGAATGGGGTAGAATTTGGAAGTCAAAGGTCATGGTCTGTTACCTCACAAAACATGTTTTCGTCCATAACCCAAGAACACATTGGCTAATTTTGAGAAAATTTCACACAAATGGAATTTAACGATAAAATGAGAAGTGATGATGTTGATGTTATATATCAAAAATCTTGACTGTCATTTAACTTCATTGTGACATTGTAATGTTCTGCAAAAACTTTACCGGCCATTATTATTATTATTATCCCCCCGGCGTAGAATGCGGGGGAATATAGGCATTGCCCCGTCCGTCCGTCCGTAATCATTTTGTTTCTGGAGCAGAACTCAGAAACTATGCAAGATATCAGCACCAAACTCGATACATGTATTCTATGTATAGTCTAGATGTGCCTTTCGCTACTTTGGAAAGTTCAGGATCACTATTTTTGCCATTTCCATGGAAGCGAGTCTGGACTTAGTGCACATCAGGCCTAGTTTGATTCCGGAGCAGAACTCAAAAACCATTCAATATATCTCACTGACACTTTGCATGTGTATTAATCACATACTGAAGTGGCGCCTTTTGATATTTTCAGATTTCTGAAAATGTTCTTTTTTTCATTTCCATGGAAATCAGTTTCATTTGGACTCTGTACAGAGAGGTTCATTTCCGGAGCACAACTCAAAAACCGTTCATTATATCTTTCTGAAACTTTGCATGTGTATTACTAAAATACTGAAGTGGTGCTTTTTCATATTTTCAGATTTCTGAAAAAAAAATTTTTTTTCCTGTTTCTATGGAAATGAGTTGGATTTGGACTCTGTACAGAGAAAGGTTTGTTTCCGGAGCAGAACTCAAAAACCGTTCAATATATCTTTTTGAAACTTTGTATGTGCATCACCCAAGTACTGAACTGGTGCCTTTTCATATTTTCAAATTTCCGAAATAATTTTTTTTTCCTTTCCATGGAAGCAACATGGATTTGGACTGAGTTGCTGGGCTGAGTTTGTTTACGGATCAGAACTAAAACACTGTGATTGCCTTTGTCAACATGTGCTTCATAATCTTGGGTAGATGTTGCCAGTACATACTTCCAGATTATTCCAGAGGAAAATCACCTCAACATTCTTGTTTGAATTTCTCAGTAGGTGTAGGATTGAGATGACTTTTGCAAATAAGGGGCCAGGGGGATATGTCATCTTCTGATGACTCTTGTCTATTGATTAGGACCCCATGAGACTTCTTACAGTCCACCCCCTCAGTTTCTTTCTGTGGATGACAACCAGGACAGAGCACCTCCTGTTCTTCTAGACCCCCATTGGCCATTGGTCAAGCTCTTTGATCCTGCTGACCTTGAACTTCTGGTGACTGTCATTGCACCATGTGGCAAAGCTCTCTGTCGGCCCCCCGTACTCCGATGAAACAATAGTCTCTAAGTGAAGATGGTATGTTTCTTTCTGGAAATTATTCACTGGAATCATACATGTCAATATCTTGATAACTTTTATTTCCCAATAAAATGCACATCATACCTGTGATGAATTCCTTCGGAGTTCTCAGTACATTTCAGTTTGGGCAGACTTGGATGTAAACTGCTACATGACTGGTTGGCAAGTGTATAAATCTACGATGCGGTTGCTTAATTCTGGCTTATTTTTGTCAAAGCTGTGAGTAAAACAGGCTGGTCATCCCTGGTCACCCTGACCTGGGCGGCCTGCATCTGTTGACAGCATTGCCGTTGAGCCTCGTCAGCCTTGCCATTATAGTGCTTTGCTATTTTTGCGCCTCTTCAGTATTTGACCTCATCAGCTTAGGGCCATTTCATGGTATTTGTGAAGTAGTATCAGAAATATAAACATTTGAATCTGAGCAAAATACCAATTGGATATGTCAGATGTACATCTGAACTGATTAGAAAACAAAAAAATGGGCCATGTAAATTAGGATTTAATTAGGAAATGATGAAAATCAGTGTGTCGGACAGGACTAGTTTTCTAATCTCTCTCCGGTTGTATTTAATTTTTGACAATTTTTTCCTGCTGACAGGACAAGTTTCAAGTCAAAGCAAATAACCCACCTAGTAATGTTTTTTGCTCAAGCGTAAAGCCCTGTTAATTTCACTTCACAGCAGTTGGATGTCCTGTCCGACATGATTCATGAGCAAAATGTTTAATTTATTTCCAAAGTAAATGACTTATGAAGGCAAGAATTTTTCTCCTTTTTGATCTGGTATAAAACAAGGCAATCAGAGATAGCAGACCTGGCCCCAGCCACAGGCTGACAGACAGAGTGACAGAAACACACACACACACACACACACACACACACAGACATGATCATTGCTTAACCTGGCTCCCCCTAGAGGGGGGCCAGGTAACAATGTGAGTAAGGTTTTTTCGAAGAAATAGACCACCCCTCTTGGGAAATTAAAAATCTTTTTTGTCCTGTCTGACACAGTTCCGTGTCAAACAGGACTCTAGTGTTCTAATAATGGACCAATAGCTAATTCCAGAGTTGATATTGCATCTTACACTACTAGTAAGGCTTTTAGAATGCTGTTCGGTTCTTTCTGAGTTCAGAAACCACGGGCTGATTTAATTGCCAGTAATTAGAGATATGACTTCAAGATTAGCACCTGTCACTAAATATGTTGGTGTAATTGGTGATGGCTTAAGTGAGTGGTGATGTGTTAAGTACATGTATTTGGTACCAAATTTACAAATTAGAAGACATTGAGCAAAATTGAGGAACCTCCAGAAGAGCTGATTGCTTTGAATTGAAGTGGTTTCTTCCTGTGTGTGAGTGTTTGACTTCCGTAACTCGGAAGAAACCATGTCAGCTTCCTTAGAACTATAAACTGCACCCCAGATTTGATGGGTCCATCACTATAATGCAAGTTCAGAGAGAAGCAACAGCCATGCCACCTAAAACAGATGCTGAGAGGAGCCGTACCAAAAGGAAAAAATCAAGAATGACAGTGAGAAGTACGAGGAGCCAAAAAGGAGGACAAGGAAAGAAAAAAGCATTTTATAATCATCATGTGTGTATCATCTGTCATTTTGGTCCCGAGTGAAAAAGTGTCCTCTCCGACACATCCTGTCCAACACGCTGACCAAGCGGGAACTTTTGACCACCTCTCAGCTATCAGGGCTCGAAATGAACTTTTTTATTTGGTAGCGCTAGGCAAAATTTAGGAGCGCACACACCAGAATCTAAGAAGTGCCAATATACACATGTGAGTCATCAAATATGACCAGAGGAGGACCCTCCACACTGATCCAAATCAAATCTTCAACTGTGATAGGGTTAAATGCAGATCTGACGTAAAGTCGTAAAGTCTTTGTTTTCGCCTTAATATTGCCATATGACTCAGTCGACTGAGGTAACTTTGTTATTTGTTAGCTTATTGTAACACAAGCAGATGTTAAAATGAGTTGGATACTTTTGTTTTAGGATGTATGCGGCACTAACCTTACTCCGCCAGCCTTCGTACTTCCGCTTAATTTCATTTCACTTCAGTACTCAGTCTAGTCTCGCGGAGCTCTGCCTCATTTACCCTCCGCAGAAAATACGCCGGACCAACCAGCGAACAGAAGGCGTGGCTGAGACCCATGATGTAGCCGCTGCACCGAGTTTGAAATTGTTGTCTCCAAAATCAACAATGGCCAGGGACATGGATGCACTGGAGGCCATTCGGTCTGTCGTGGAGAAAATCCTGGGTATCAGCGACTTACAGCCACAACAAGATGAATGTTTGGTTAGTTTTTTGAATGGAAATGATGTTGTAGCACTACTCCCGACAGATTGTCATATCTACTTAATAGCCATCATGAAATGGGCACCCTGTTCATCTCTGTGAGAGACAGCTGAACCACCTCAGCTAGCTTGTAGCTTCTAGTGTTACATTACCCGCGAATTTCACACTATTTAAGGTAGCAGCGAACTTTTTAAAAGCCGTGTTTTTGTTCATGTGTCAAGACATATTCGCTATCTCAGTGTTATGTTGTCATTATCCATGAATGAAATGGCTGTCTGAGACAGCCAAATGCTTGGAGCCAAACTCTGTTTCTATAAAGTTAGATAGCGAGCTCGGGATGATGTTAGCGCAAGTATGGTTAACGGTTCAGTTTTTTTTGTCAACGCAGATTTCGTCCTGATATAAATAATGCGTTATTCTCGCCGATTCTGCCGTTGGTTTCGGGTCTCTTCCTTTTTTTATAACAGCAGCAGTATCTGCAGAAAAACGTTAGCTCAACAGTTTGTTTCTTGTAAGGAGAACAAAAAGAGCACCTTTGGTTCTTTTCAGTGAATGAGTGAAGGATAAAATTTGGTATATGGGCAATATGTATGGGTACAGTATTAACTTAAATGTACTGATCAGTTTGTTTTCGCTGCATTCCTGTATTAAGGACTGTAGTTTCCTGCAGAAGTACTAGGCAGCTGATCCGGCGCATAACATACGTCGTCGCCAAATGTTAGTGGTTAGTTTACGGGTACACCAATGATTTTAAACTTCTGACAAGCGGCCACCAGCCAGGAAGTTAACACTTGTCAATGACGACTACACAGACTGTACGAAGCAAAGCGAAGTAGCAGAGTCTGGTTTTACCAGGCTAAACTATCAGGGAACACAACTGCTTGGCTAAATTCGATTAATACCATGTGGTTGGACAGAACTTGGCAAAAGTTTCCAACATGGCAAAAATACCATTTCACTTTTTGTCCTGTCCAACACAAACTTCCTGGCTTAATTTTGAAAAATGACGTCAAAAGACTTTACCATATGAAGTGGTCCTATGGCTCTTGCTTATGACCAGTTTAAACTTATTTATCATTCCCCAGAGTAATGACTATGGTGGAAAAGACCTGCAAATGTCCTGTCCGACACCAATCAAATAAAATGAAATGGCCCCATAATGCCTGTGTTTGTGAAATTGTCCCATTTTTTTTCTCTCTCTTTTATGCTCCCTCCTGGCTTTTGGGGTATAATGGAAGTTTTGAAGTTGTGTGGTCAATTGTTAGCATTTTTTAAACTTCCGGACTAAAAAAATCTTGAATCCAATGGATGTAATGAATTGAGTTTACCTAAATCTAAATAAATTTTGGAGTTTTGATGTTTGTATTTACAGCGTTCTCTGCTTAGTCCCTGAAGTTGGAGACAGGCAGACTGAGGGTGTGCTACCTTTGCAAAGTATCTGACAGTAGATGGGGGATCTGGGGATCCTCCCTTGAAAAAATTTTTAAATGCACATCAAGTGGTGGCTTCTAGTGCATTTTTGAGTGCCTTTTTGCATACTTTACTTCATCATAACGTTGAATTAAAAATTCACGCATTTTTCAGTAAGTTCGCGAATTATTTGAGGGTAAAAAGATTATACAAAATTAAATTAGCCCCAGAATAGGTGCCAGCACGGCTGTAATATTGCCGCCTGCCGGCAGCTAATGGACAGGCTTTATATACATGTACAAGAAAAAATAACTAAGTTGTTTGTAGCATACAGGGCTGCATTATGCGTTAATGGGAGTTGCTACCCAGTTTTTTTTTTTGTAAAACTGCTCTATCTTTTTCAAGGAGCAGTGTGTAGAATTTAGATAGAAATTCTGGCAGAAATGGAATATAACATTCATAACTGCTTTTTTAGTAGTGTATAATCATGGGAAAACAATTATCTTTGAGTTCCATTTCACTTAGAATAAGCCCTTCAAACCTACATTGGAGCGGGTCCACCTCTGTGGAGAACACCATGTTGCGCCGCCATTTTTTCTACAGTAGCCTAGAACGGGAAAAAAGTAAATGAATAAAGCTCTGATGCAAGTTTGGCAGCCACCGTAGGTTTTGTGAGAAAAGGAATGGTCAGTTTGATGCAATCTATACTATGACCATTAGATGGCTTTTACACTAGTCCTTTTAATTGGCATTACTGTTTTCTTTCACAATTTCATTCATTTATTCAAGCAGTCTCTTAAAATTTCTTTGTTAGCTACCATTAGAGGTCTGTGAATTGCTTTGCAATTGAACCAAGCAGGTGCCTGCAGCAGCCTTACCCTGTTAATGGCTACGAAATTGTTAAGGTTATAACTACAAAATTCAGTGGAAATGATGAATTATAAGGCAAAAATGTGTTAAAAAACGTCCACATTTTGAATGATGACATTAAACACAGAAGGTGACAGGTGGTCGCATGAAACCTCTAATTTTTATGCCCACGCCCTCCAAAGAGGAAAGTGGGCATTATGTCGACACCATGTCCGTCCGTCGTCTGTTACCTTTTCGTTTCCATTGGATAACTATACAATCCCTCGTCGGATTGATGCCATTTCTTAATGGTGTATTGGGAGTGGCTAGAGGAAGGTTCCTTTCGAAAACCAGCGTCGTGCGATATCTAATATGGCCGCCACAGCAGCCATCTCAATATGCCCTTGATCAACATACAGGCGGGGGCATATGCCACGCTCTGCGTTGCTCTTGTTTTCCCCTGGAGAAATACGGTTTGAAGCCGAAGGCTATGAACTGTTAGCCCTGATGATATGACCAGCGCCTCAGTGCTCTGGCACATGTTGTTCCTCACTGAGCCGTCCTGACAGCAGCAGAAATGTCAGACACAGCACGGGCTGGATAGCAGTGGACTAACTCAAGTGCATGTCGAAAGAGTGATTGTTGCCATGGATTCTGTTATTGTTTTTCCTTTCTATCCCTTTCTGGAACATTCTACCAGCCATGCTCCCATTTTATAGTTCATTCTTGAGGGGCTCCTTTTCTATGGCTCACGGAGCTGTTTTTAATGATGCTGCTAGCTGTAATGGCCTGGCGTGAGCATGTGCTTGCTTGAGCGGAAGAGTATAGCGTACAGAAATGGGAACCTGAGGCCTAACGTCTAAAACCAAACCTCTCTCTTCTTGCATGGGCTGAGGTGAAGTTCCGCTCCATTTGCCTACATGGTAAGCCAGACTTGGTTCTGAATCCTGCCCCGGTTCTGACGTTGGACCTACTCGAGATGGAGTGAGTGAGACTGAAGACGAGTGCAGATGTGAGGGGGGCTTTTGGGCGGAGGAGGGGGGTGAATGTGGAGGAGAAGTATTTGAACATAAAATAAAAAAATGCCCCTGTGAGTCCTAAACATTTCTTTGGCCTACTCTGCTATCAGACAAACTGCACTCGTTCTCTGTTGGGGTCTCTATAGGCCATGCTTATGTTTTCCAGTGTTTGTTTACATTAATGCATATATGATGGTAGGTATTGAATGTTTGCAAGTTTGTGTTGTGGATGAGTGTGTGTGTGTGTGTGTGTTTGTATGGGATGGCGCAATCCTGTCCTTGATGATGTCAGAGGGGTGACAGCAAGTACGTTTGTGCATGTGTTTGTGAACATGCGCCTGTGTGTGTGCGTGTTGGAGGGGGTGGGGCCAGCCTCACTGATGTCAGAGGGCTCCTAGCCCGCGCGGCTGGGTGAAAGAGCTCCTTTGTTGGGAGTTGAGCAGAGTGGCGGTACTCCTGCAGGCATATACACACACACACACACTCACACACACACACACACACATAGAACAGGCTCAGAGGATCAGACTTAGCCCAGCTGAGGGGACTGTTTGCTCGAGCTAACTAGCTCAGGATCTGTCCTTTTCCAGGGGCTGACTGGGAAATACGGCTCTACGTCCAAACCCTTCTCCCATCCCCCTCCCTCCTCTTTCAGCGCTCCAAATTAGGAACAGAAGTCGGAGAACGGAGCCCCTCGCTCCGAAAACATTGATTTTCAGCCGAAGGACGGATTCTGAGTTCTCCTTTTTGGCGAATGAGTAGGAGGGAACCGTGGTGTTGAATATCGAAGAATATAAAACTGCAGCCACATTGACGTCCATTTCTTTACTCGCTGTACTGTTTTATCTGATACACTATGGAATTTAGATGGATGTTCCTTGTTGTGTGGGTAAGATAAGAGTTCAAGAGACCGAGAGGGAAGAAATAGAGGTGAGACGGGGAAGAAGTTTAAGCAAGTGGATTGTGAAGGCAGAAGGGGGGTAATAGACAAATGAAAATGCTGGAGATCTGCCTGAAATTGGTGGGGTGCAGATCGAAGAAGGGGCTCTCATCGTCCTCCAGCTGCTACTTCGAAGGTAAGCATTATGATGTGGTGTGTGTGTGTGTGTGTGTGTGCGCGCCTCTGTGCTTGTGTGAGGGGAAAGCAAGAGAGATACTGAGATTTTTTGGCAAGGGATGGGGGTGATGGACATTTTTGGGAAAATGGGAGAATTTTACCCATATGTCCTGGGGCTCATTAGCCAGGTGGACAGATGTGTGGACGGAGGGATGGGCAAGTGGGGGTATCTGAGGTGTGGAACATTCGGTTCTTAAGCCTGAGGCTCCTCTTGAAAGCGTGGAGATAAGAGGAGAAGTGAAATACAAAACTGAATCGCAGAGATGCCATGAGCTGTGCCCCGGTCATTTCCCCGAGAGGCTCTTACCCCTCTTTCTCCTTGTGTAAACTGGTCTCCCTCTCTTTATCTCTTCCTCCACCTCTCTCCTCCTGTTTTCTGGACTGTAACAAATATATTTTCTCTGTGTGTAGCCTGTATCCCCATTTTTGTGCTAGTTTTTGTCTGCCCTTGGAGAACAACCGTCAATATACTATTAGAATCTGGAATTAATCAGCAACTAAATCACAAGACCTGTGCGTTTGGGAAGAAAAAAAAAACATGATGGCTCGCTGTTTTTTCCAAGTTCTTCAGCTCCCCTGTAAAAAATATCAGTGAAGCTGCGGCACAGCGATGACGGAGGAGGCGAGGTGGGTGGAGCGTCGGATATAAACGATTCCGAGAATCCTTAAGCGCACATTGAATCCATTCCCGGGCGATAATTGATTGGTGTTTGGCGGCTTCAGAAAGTGTGCAGGGTGTGGGGGCTGTTGAGTAATGATGCTAATGAACCGACCCAAAGTGGGGCATCTTTCTTGGAATCCATCTTCACAACTAGGTGAAGAACAATGTTAAGGATGACCTGGCTTTAGGGTGGAGAAAAAAACTGAGGTTTATGCAATTCCCCCCCTTAATATTTACTTATTGGCCAGAATCACTCGATATGAAAACTTATCAGAAAGGGACATGCTTTGGAGTCGGTGACCTGTTTATCATCCCAGCTTGGTTCCCATTAGCTTTGCATGCACTGGCAGTTTATTGCGTCCTAGTTTGGTCCTGCCTATTGTGTGTGGCCTGCAGCCTGTCACCTGTCGCCCCAAGCCAATCTCAAGGCATCATTGTGGTCTCTCAGTCCCTCTGAGTCCGATGCTGTACGATTTCGTCATGGAGTCTCTCATAGTGTGTTTATCTGGTAACCGAAGTTAGGATTAGATGAAGAAAATATCATTTAGTGTAGGCAGGAAGCTCTGATGGTAGGGTCTCACTTTGGTTTGGGTCTCGCTGCATTATGAGGTACACTTATTGTTTCTCCCCAACGACGATAGTTGGTAGATACTATGGTTTAGTTCCGGGGCCGCCGCAGCGGAGATTTCTGTTCCAGGCTCTGGAAGCCACAATTATTACAGGAATTTCTCCAAATTTCACACAGGTGAAGATACTGATTAGAGAATGCTCAAGACCGATTTTCGCAAATTTCAGATGTCCAATATGGCTGCCGGCGGCCATTTTGTCTGAAATTTGGGGATCAGGGAGATGCGCGACTCGGTCCCTGAGGCGACCGAGTTATCTAGTTCTCTTCTTGGAGGAGTAAGCTGGATTTCTCATTTAGTTTCTGTATTCATTGAATTTGTGACTCTGCATCTCTCTATGCAAGCTGGAGGAATAGAGTTGAATTTAAATATTTTGCTGCCTTTATTGTTGTGGGTTTCAAAATTTTTAATTTAGCACTATTCTGTTGAGTCTTGGGGTATCTGTGGTCAGAGTCATTTCACATTATGGACTGCATCTGGCAGCATCGCATGGATTTCAACTGTGGATACTAAATGGTTTGTTTCTGAGTTAGACAATAATACAGTGGAATTTATTTGAATTTTAGACATTTAGTCAGAGGAATTTAGTGGAAAGAGTTTTGGTCAGAATTCTCATTTAACAAGCCTTTCTTTGCACTTTTTGCGGCTAGATGGTTCATATATTTGTTTATAAGAGACTTGTTTTACTTTATTGCATCTCCCGATGACAATTTTGTTCATTTGATTTATTTTGGGTGAAAACAACATAAAACTGGTCGGTAACGCACTGCTTGACATCGCGATTGCAATTGCGATTAGATTAACCGTGCAGCACTACTAAAAAGAGCACAAATGTCAGACAATGACATTTATTGGCAAGAAAAAGCTAGTGTGTTTTGTATTGGTTAATATCTGGGTCATTGTCTTTGTAAGCTTGGAAATGATCTTGGAATATCTGTCATTGTCAAGGGCAATATAGTCATTTTTATGTGTTTCATCGTTATTTGAGTGGAAATGCTCTTTGTCAAAACAACCCCTATCTGTTCTTACCTGTACCTCTCTGCTGAGCTTTTACATCTTGAACCAGCCTATGCTGGTTTTTCAGCGGATTTCATTTGTTCACCATAAACACAGCTCATGCAGTAGTTGACTTCGCTGAACAGTCCAGCTTAACCTGATTTTACCAGCTGGAGATCAGCTTTGACCTGATAGAGGTGTTGAAAACACAGCTTAAGCCCTCAAAAAATTCCTGCAAGTCTTGCGGCATTGGAGAATTTAACATTTTATGTCACACCTGTCGTCCAAATCCAAATATAACCACACAATGCATTATATAATGTCTTGCAGAAAATCAGTTGGCAATTGTGATTTTTCAGGTACCCGCTTTCTGTACTTTGTCCTTTTGCAGAGCATAATAGCTGAAAATGTTGGGAAGCATTTTTGACTGTTCCAACATGTTGAGTTCAGATCTTCAGTCTGCATTTGTGACCCAAGCTCCGCTACATTTTCAGCTCTGTTTATACCTGGAGGTTGGCCATCTGTTATGTGGTTAGTTCTTGGTCGGTTTTTGAGGAATGCTGTCATTGTCTTGTGGAAAGATATGTCTGGTGGTAGTTTGTACTCCTTGGCTGAGAAGCATCAAGTTCTTTTGGCATAATGTCTTTAAAATTCAGTTCTTGATTTATTTGACCTTAACCAGGGCCCCACTCGATACAAGGCAGTCCCAAAACATCAGTGGCCCACTACCATGTTTTTAGTCCTTATGTTATTCTTTTTGACCGAAGTGCTGTCCTTCTCATCCTACTGATGCAGAGCCCAGTACTCTGTCCAGGGTGGCTCAATATCAAATCTCATCATCAAATAAGTGTTGTGCGTGCATGAGGGAGAGAATGAGTGAGTGAGAGCTAGAGTGAGATTGTGCTTTTGTGTGTGTGTGTGTGTGTGTGGGGTGGGGGGGCGCGATGGTGGTTGATGCATTTTTGATTTTTGACTGTTTTGGGGCTTTACGTTCCTACTACCCTTTCGATATAATGTCGTCTAATACTCTTTAGTCTAGCATGCTGATCTGATTGTTAAGCATGTTGTTACAGTGGGGTACATCGCACCACTCAGCCATTGTGTGTTCTAGGTGGTCAGTGATTTGCAATGAATGCTTGGAGACAGCCTGTGTCCATGTGCTGTATGATATCTGCTGCAGTATGAAAACACAATAAAGCACTTGTAATGCTGCAGATGATTTGTACTCTGTGGGCGTAGCATTTCCCGGAATCCTTCGCTGCTTTGTCGAACTGCTGAAGCAGAACGTTCTATCACTGGGGACGAGAGCTCCTTGCATCTCCTGCTACGTCACCAGCTGTGTCAGTCAGACGCTTTATCTTCTGAAAGGAGAATGGTAAACATCTGTTAATTTAACCCAGGTGCTAGCGCTCAGTGTTGCTCTTGCATTTGCTCATGCTGGCGCTGCATCAACATCAAGCTTGGACGCTTTCTTCGTTTTGTCCCATCCTCCGGTATCGAAGGAAACCTGGGTGGAGATTGGACAAATGAGCATGATCATTCATGCGCTCAGACTGTAATCAAGCTGGCTGGGGGTGCTGACTACAAACTTAGAAATGTCATCTTTCCAAGTTGGGGAGCAAACGGTCATCTCAACTTGGGTCTTACTTTGCCTTTTTGCACTCATTTTTGTCAAGACTTTGGGCAATAGAGGGAAAAGGAAACAAAATTGATGCACATGGTGATCGAGTATGCAGTGACGGGGATGGAACAGAGTAGTGCCCTCAGTGGAAATATCCATGTGATGTCTCAGGTCTAATGTCACATGACGACTTTCTGTCTCTCACCCTTCTGGTCTGTGTGATGCAGGGCGTTTCCCCACTTATGCACTTGCTCATGCCCTGCCCTGTATGTACTTTTTTTCAGAAGCTCTCCAGCGACCCGATTTGGAGCCCCAGGGTCTGACGGAGGCTGCCCGCTGGAACTCTAAAGAGAACCTGCTTGCTGGACCCAGCGAGAATGACCCCAACCTGTTTGTGGCCCTTTACGATTTTGTGGCCAGTGGAGACAACACGCTCAGCATTACTAAAGGTAGGGGAGCTGTCCTTAATGTGCATTTATATTTTGCTTCTGTACAGGTTTCTGAGGGTAATTGAAATGGTGAAACTGGGACATAACTGAAGAAAAGTGGATAGTGTTGTAGTCTGTGCCTGTATGTTGCGATTCTGTCCTTTGTTTCTGAGCTCCAAAGGAAAACTACATCTACAGAGGCCATTGTAAAACTGAGGTGAGGGAGGCAGGGTGCAGAGATGTCAGTGTGCTGCTGTTAACAGATGAAAAGATGGCTGACACATGCCCTCACTGTTAACCTTCATTCAGGAAATATGAATACTTCACGGCAGATGGAGTGCTAATTTTCCTGGAGTCAATAAATATGGACAGTCTTTTGCTGCAGATCATGTGCCCAGGTCCTCTGGGACAAAGTTTATAATGGTGTTCCAACATAAATTATGCAAGATTCCAAAATTTTGCTTAAAAATTTAATCTACTGCCTCAAAATCCTCCATCTGCTCTCCTAGTCTGCCAGGGTAGTTGCACGGACGTTAAGCTTATGGACAGAATGCCTTAAGGCTGCAGTAGGCAACATGAACACTCCAAAGCACAACCCTCCACCTCTCTGTCCGCTGCCCTGTGTCGCTCCGCTAATCCTCTCACCAAATGATGAACTGAACACGCATGCGCATTTTGCTGGACTTGGTTGTCATTCGTTAAAACTAACTTGCAAACCAAGGTCTGCTCTCCTTGGCTAGTTATGTTGGAACCGGATTACTTGAAACCAAGCTTGTGACCCGGTGGACACAATGGTATCGCCTGCGTTACTGCCATGTTGAATTTTGAATAGCTGGCTCACTTGGGTGCATAGATCAGGGACGTGAAATGAGGGGCTTGAGAGCTAGTTTGTAATAACTGCTACCAGAGCATAACATTACAGGCAGAATGAGATTGCTTTCTCTATTCCTGGGCATTAGTTTGCATGCGTACTAGGTTAACAAGAGCGTAGCCTCAGACTCTTTTGCCACCTGAGTTTTGCTTTGCCAGTTTAATGTAGGTGGCTTGGTTGGATATTAACATTGCTCAGACGACATCTGCCGTGCTCTGTAGCCCCTTACCCTCTCGCAGTTGTCACCAGCTCAGAAATGCCTTTGATGTTCACCCTTGTGTCTTATTTCTCTTAATAGACTGTTTTTTTTGTCTTTCCCTTCACTTTGGAAGTCGTCCTTTTTTGGCTTGTTTTATTTTGCTGTGCATCATTGCAGGCAAAGGAGGTAAATTGTAAACTTTGCATAAGCTGCCATAGCTCTCAACACAACTTCTGCATGCAGGTCGCCTAAACAGGACACACAGAACCAGGATGACCCTTGTTTGCACAGAGTCACTGTGATTGGCTTGTTATGTGCAAGGTGACCTTGATGCTTGTTTAATTTAGACTGGGGTTCAGTTTTCTTTTTTTAAACATTAAATACAAAGGGTCTAGAGCTCACACAGATGAGTATTTGTCTAAAGGAATCCTTCAGTTAAATATTAGTGACATGCAGTGGTCAAAATTAGTTATTTCACCCAAAATTATAATGAAATAATGTCTCCTGCAACTTCAAAGTATGTCGTTTAGAAAGAGCTCTTTCTGAAATTCTGGAAAATCCAGAATATAAAGTTCTGTCATTATCTACTCACCCCCACGCTAGTTGAAATACGGGTTTGTTAGTCCATACAGCACACTGGACTGCAGAACTCCATAGCAGCCTTCTCTAGAATCCCTGGAGTTCATGGGGACTTGTTAATTTGAGTTTTTAGGAGTCTGAAAACAGCCAAAAATTCCAATGAAATTACTCCATCCAGCCCTTGCACCATAAGTCTCCCGAAGCCAAATTATGACTGGAAAAGACCTGTATTACTCCATTATTTAGTGCAGATTTTTCACTCTCCACATACGCCTTTGCTAAGCGATGCAACTAAGTATGTCGCAGACATAGAAGGAGCTCTTGTCAAATGAGTTCAAACGCTAACTATTTACTTAGATTCTGACTGTCAAACAAAGAAGGAAATGTCTCAGGACTTTGATGTTGATGAGAAACAAAAGTTCTTAGCCCAGCCTTCTTTATTTGAAAATGGATTCAGTATATAGACAAGTAAGTCTGAGTGTGAGTAAGCCTGAAAGCGCAAGGCTGGGTGGTGCAATCACGAAAAGAACAGCTGCACATTTACACTGAATAATTCTGTAACACAGGTCTTTTCTGGTCATGGTTACATCATATGCTTCAGGAGACTTTGATTATGCCTTAGGAAATGCACAGAGTAATGTTATGGTCACTTTCGGCTGTTTTTTTACTTGAAAGAACTCACAAATGACTTCTGTTTTTATGGAGAGACCTATTGTTTTGGTAGCTTTTCAGAGTGTTGTACAGACACATAGTGAACAAACATCACTTGTGTTTCAAGGACGGTGAGTAAATATTTGGCTAAATGTTAATTTTGGGGTGAACTTTTACTTTCAGCATTGTACACCAGGTAACTGATGATGCTAATTATGACGTCTTTCCCTCCACAGGGGAGAAGCTTCGGGTCCTCGGCTACAACCACAATGGTGAGTGGTGCGAGGCACAGACCAAGAACGGGCAGGGCTGGGTGCCCAGCAACTACATCACTCCAGTGAATAGCCTGGAGAAGCACAGCTGGTACCACGGGCCGGTGTCCCGCAACGCTGCCGAGTACCTTCTCAGCAGCGGCATCAACGGCAGCTTCCTGGTGCGAGAAAGCGAAAGCAGCCCCGGTCAGAGGTCCATCTCGCTGCGTTACGAGGGCCGGGTCTACCACTACCGCATCAACACCGCGTCTGATGCCAAGGTCAGTACCATGTTCCCAGGAGGCACAGAAGATTAAGGTCACTGGTCGTCCCCACAGCAGCATGATTCCCCACTTCTCGGACCAAAAGAAAGTACATGTTACGCAGTGAAGGGCTGATTGCAGCGCACGACTGAGTCAGTCAGTGAGGTCGCAAACACACGATTAGCTTGCACCTCCCGTGACCCCAGCCAGCTGCTGGCCGGCTCACACCCAGCAGGAGAGCTTCGACACCAGCATGTGTCAGAGCAGTGTGGTGGGAAATGTGAGGCACCCCGGTCCCAGAAGCGCATTGAGGTTAGCAGCTGGAGCAAACCATATGAGAATAATTCCCCCAACCGCCATTGCACCACAGGATGAGGTGATTTCAGTCCACCGGTGTTCTCTCCTTTCTTTAACCCTCATGGTACTCTTCCCTTCTGGCCACTGATGTACCGAAAGCAGAGGCCTCACTTTTCAATGTTTTCCTCTCTTCCCCTCAAGCAGTAATTGAAATAACTGTTGATCAGAGTGGCTTAGACCCCTCAGCTGTTGAACTGGATCCCTGCTTGTGTGGTTTGTGGTTGGAGTCACTGGGCCTTGCAGCCAGGGGAATGCTGGCTCGAGTGTCATTCTCTTATGGCTGACCTCCGGTTTTTGATTTGCTGGTGTATTTAGATTTGTGCCTGCAACAAAATTTGTCTGTTGTCACGCTGAGCAAACTCCACCTGCAAAGATGGTTTAACTCCTTCAGGTTTGAGATTGCAAATGTGTGATTACACTTTTCATAGCTGAACTTTCTAATACTAATGTCACTATCACTCCATTGCAGTGGAGTTTGAGCACTTTCCAAAAAAAGTGGAATTTCTCCTAAAATATTTAAACAAATCAAAGAAATATAATAAATGGCTGGTGCCCCCCAGCAATGTTTCTGAAGAACCACTTCACCTAGTGTTCTTGAAATTTAAGAATTGTCTGGATACAAATTTTCCTTTTGTCTTTGTGTTTGGGGAACCTGTTCCTCTTGCATTGATGATACCATCTGCCCCCTCCACCCTTTCCCACAGCTCTACGTGTCGTCAGAGAGCCGCTTCAATACCCTGGCTGAGCTGGTGCACCACCACTCCACTGTGTCAGATGGTCTGATCACCACACTGCACTACCCAGCACCCAAGCGCAACAAGCCCACCATCTACGGCGTCTCGCCCAACTACGACAAGTGGGAGATCGAGCGCACTGACATCACCATGAAGAACAAGCTGGGCGGCGGCCAGTACGGCGAGGTCTACGAGGGCGTGTGGAAGAAGTACAACCTCACCGTGGCCGTCAAAACACTAAAGGTGCGTGGGATGGGACGGCCTCGGGTACATGGACCTGGCTGCACTTTGCATTGGCCTTGATCTGGGCTTATGAGTCAAGGGGGTTCAAATCCCCAGCTGGGCATTGTTTGATGTGCTCTCTGGTCAGCGCGCTTTACCCAGTCTGTTCAATGAATATGTAGTCATATCAATGATTGATGTGTGAAAGAGATGAACTCTGCTGGCTGCAAGGTTTGAGAGGTTTCTGACCCTTGAGGTGTAAGATTACAGCTATTGCATTAGAATTCTATTTACTGAAAATTCTGCCACTGTTCTGAGGACCACTAGTGGTGATTGAGTTCTGAAAGCAAACCTCTGGAATACTGATGGTTTTTCTTTCTGTAAGAAAAAAATTGTCTTAATCTGCTCTTATCAGAGTTCAGCATACAAAGTAATGGCAGAAGATTGACATCTTCAGTTAGTCCGGGGCTGCGTTCCAATCCAAAATAAGATACTTCCTTCACTTCTCCCCTCCACTCGAGTGAGCCCTTCAAATGATGTAGCAGACGAGTATGCCCTTCCCGAGCGAGGGAAGGCAATGGAGGGAACTTGGGGTGAGGTTTGTGGGAAATCGGATTGGAATGACCCTTGCTGCATTTCCTCCACACTTTGACATTTGTTAACAAGCCAACAGAAAGTTAGTGTTGCAATGGAGCCGACTGAGTTAGTTGCCTGTTCGTTTTACCTTTTACATTTCGCGCAGATTCTGTATCGCATGTTTATGGCAAGAAAAAGACTGCGTGCTTGTTTGATTGCAGCGACTTTTGCCACTGTTTTATGAGAAAATAAAGCTGCTTTCACACCGGACGCAAAACATTCAAAGTCAATGCAAAGAGGGAATACATGAATCGCATCCAGTGAGAAAACGGCTATAGGTTCCGCAACATTCCTCGAGGATGCTATAGGCTAGCGACAGCAAAAATTAATGTAAAGTTACATGCTTGAAAGTAAAGCAAAACCGATGCCCCTCACCCCCAAACTTCGCTATTTGCATATAACTATGTCATAAATTACACACTACTCGAACACAATTCTTACATTTATATGGTAATTTCCCTGCCATAGTTCCTCCTTTTGCCAGCAGAAAAGAATGGCGAACGTGAAATTTTTACCGAGGGAGAACGAGCAAGGCATTCTGGGCAATATCAAAGCTTGGAGGGATGTTCTTTGTTGGCTTCGTTTGAGGGAGGGTAATCGAGGGCTTGAGCAAATGAAAATTGCCCTTCCCTCCGCAAAACTGCCATCTTACATCCGGGATTGTTTGGGGATTCCCCCCTCGATTGGAAGTCGAGTGAACACGATGAAGCAAGCATTTTTTCGGATTGGAACGCAGCTTGGCTCTAATCTTGTGCAGTCAGTGGTTAGCTGAAATGGAAATGTTCACTCAGGGTTTGAGGGACTGAAGAGCAGTGGTAACCCATCCCATTCCAGAAGTTCTGCCATCTTGTTGGTTATGGCTTCAACCTTTACTTGGCACACATCACCCAAACTCCAACCCCAAATCAGAAAAAGGTGGGACAGTATGTTGAATTGAAATTAGAAGTGAAACCAATTTGTAAATTATCCTTGACCTATATAAAGTTGAAAACAATACAGCAGCATCATATTTGCCTTTTCATCACATTAATTTCATTGATTTCTGAAAACAAACACTTATTTGAATTTTGAAATATTTCGAAGAAATTGGGTCCCTGCAATATTTACCACTCTTAAATGATGCCATTCTTTTTCAAAACATTTAACACATTTTTAGGGTCTGAAGAGACCAAGTGATTGAGTTTTTAAGGGGTAATTTTGTCCCATTCTTCATGCGCACAAGTCCTAAGTTGTGCAACAGTATGGCCTCTCATTGTCACATTTTGCATTTCAAAATGCACCATACATTTTCTATTGGGAACAAGTCTGGACTGCTGACAGGCCAGTACAGCATCCACATCCTCTTTTAATGCAGCCTTGCCTTTGCAATGCATGCATGCCATATCCCTGGAAAAGATGTCTTGAAGATGGCATATATTGCTCCAAAATCTCTGAGTGCACTTTTCAGTATTTCTGGTGCCATCACAGAAGTGCAAGTTACTGCCGCCAAAGGCACTGACACAACCGCATTCCAGGACAGAGCATGGCTTTTCAATTTGTTGCAATTAGGAGTCTGGATGGTCCTTTTTTAACATGGTCCAAGGCAGCCAGTGTCCATTCCTTCCGAGAAAGATCTGAAATGTTGATTTGTCTGACTACAAAACTTGTTTCCACTGTGTGATGGTCTATTTCTGATGCCTCTGAGCTCAGAGAAGTCGGCGGCACTTCTGGATGTTGTTTACATAAGGCTTCCTTTCTGCGCATTGAAATTAAAGTTTTAACTGGAATTTTTGGCTGTAACTATTTATTGTTATACTTCATGTAGGTTTTCCAGAGTAATCCTGTGCCCATGTAGCTATGTAACTTACTGATAAATGGACGCAGGGTCTTTGAGTGGTGTGAGATCAGGGGTATTCGGCTTAAGCTCGCTCCCGTGCCCTTCGCACAGAAATTCCCCCAGATTGCTTAAATCTTTTAATAATATCCAAATGCCTTCCTATGCTCCTCTGAGGAACATTGTTTTTAAACCTATCAGTGATTTTCTCAGTCATTTGTGGGTAAATGGGTAATCCTTGGTCCATCTTTGCTCCGAAAGGACTAGGCCTTTCCTGGATGCTGCTTCTGAGCCAAATCATGATTACAGTCACCTGCTGACATCAGCTGTTTCAAATTGCATTATTTATTTAAATATTATACCTCATAAATAGCCCTAAATTGCCCGTGCCAACTTTGTTGGAATGCATTTCAGGCCTGAATGGCAGGAATGGATGAATATTTACAAATGATGCAGATGAGACAAAACTTTAAATGTATTTTATTGCAAACAATATGAGGAAAAGATAAATCAATGTAAATTTAACGATCACTTCTTTCTATTTTATGTACATTTTCTGTACCGTCCTCACTTTTTTCCCTGAGTTGGAGTTACAATTATCTGCTCAATGGTCAATTTACTTAGAATGTGAATTTGAATATTGTACTAACATAATAGCAACAAAATTTTACATTACTAACGTCATAATATGGGGAAAAAATGTTGTATTGTGCTCAAATTTTGCCGCAAGCCAAAGAGCAGTAGACAATTGGATGCACTTTCTGCCAAACTTATTCATGTCGGAAATTCAGATTGCACCAAGTTCTGATATGAACTGAGTGGAATGATATGTTGAGCGGAGTGTTTTGAAAAAAATCTTAACTTTAAACTAATGGCGACAATATTTAACATAATGGTTGCTAAAGCTATCTGCCCATCAATGAATTGGAAATGTAGATGCATTTCATCATGACAAAAACTTATTGGCACTCACAGAGGGGGTGGATTTCAATGGAGTTTTATCAGATTTCACTATTCGAGACTGATTAAAAAAAAAAAAAAACAGAAAGCATCCTTCTCTAGTTGTCAGGGCTCAGTACAATTGACTATATCTTCAAATTATGTTGAAAATCCAACAAAAAAATTGATTCAGTGCAGTTTTATTTATTTGCTGCTTTTCTCAGTTAAAGTGCTGAAGAACTCTGAGGCCAGCTCATGTTTGTGAGATCTTCACTAATCAAAGCTTACTGTCCACGGAATGGCATTATTGCTCATGCCTGCTCACTTTCTCCAATCGATCGTATTAAAGGGTCTTTAGTATTGACATTGCCCCGTGTGGATGTTTCATTTAATTTCTCTGATATACTTGGTGTGGAAGCATGTACAACCCCAATTTCGAAATAGTTGGGAAGAAGTGTAAATTGTCAGTAAAATTATTTACAATAGAACATATATAACATTTCAAATGTTGAAACTGAGACATTTTACATTTTTATCCACAAAATAAGCTTATTTCAAAAAAGTTGGGACACAGGAAAAAAAAAAAAAAGCAATTAATATATGAGAATCAGCTGAAAGAACATTTAGCAAGTAATGAAGTTTCCTGACATCAGGTGTGTAACATAACATGATTGGCTATAAAAGAGATCTCTTAGAGAGGCTGGGTCTCTCAGAAGTAAAGATGGCCAGAGGCTCTCCAACCTGTGAAGGCTTGTGTAAACAAAATTGTGGAATACTTTAAAAACAATATTCCTCAATGTCAGATTGCAAAGGCTTTGAAGGTCTCATCATCGACAGAGCATAACATCATCAAAAGATTCAGACAAACTGGAAAAATCTGTGCGTAAGGGACAAGGCCGAAGACCTTTACTGGATACCTGTGATCATGATTCTGTTATTGCCATTGCTGAATGGGCCCAGGAATACTTCAAGAAACCACTGTTTGTAAACACAATCTGCCGTGCCATCCACAGATGCCACCTAAAACTCTAAAATGGAAACCATTGTTGAGCATGATCCATGACTGTAGCAAAATGGCAAAGTATCCTGTGGTCTGATGAGTCCACATTTGACATTCTTGTTGGAAATCATGGGTGTTGTGTCCTCTGGGCTAAAGAGGAGAAAGACCACCCCTCCAGGTATCAGCGTTCAGTTCAAAAGCCTGCATCTCTGATGGTATGAGGATGCATTAGCGCATATGGTGTGGGACACTTGCATGTTTTAAAAAACCGTATGAATGCTGAAAGGTATATAAAGGTTCTAGAGAAACATATGCTCCCCTCCAGACAACATCTATTCCAGGGAAGCCTTGTGTATTTCAGCAGGACAATGCAAAACCACAGACTGCAGCTATTACAACAGCATGGCTTTGTAGTAGAAGAGTCCGTGTGCTGAACAGGCCTGCCTGCAGTCCTGGTCTGTCACCGATTGAGAACATTTGGTGGATAATTAAACAAAAAGTCCGTCAAAGGAGACCCAAAACTCTCCAGTTGCTGGAAGCCTGTATTCAACAAGAGTGGGATCAAATTCCAATGGCTGAACTCAAAAACTTGTCTCCTCAATACCCAGACGCCTCCACTCTGTGTTAAAAAGAGTTTGTTAAGTATAAATTTGGATATAACTGGATAACATTATTTAAAAAAATAATAAAAAAGCAAATTGACGCTTTGGTGTTTGAACGTACACTTTAATATTTTAATTCAATTTAAAATTGAAACAATCGTTTGACAGCCCTGCTCAACAAGATGTCTTACTGTTGTTAAATAATGGGTCTTAATGGGTGAAAACGTACTTCAGGGACAGATATCACTGCTAGAGAAAGATCACTACATCCCCACCTAGTGGCCAGTTAGTGAAATTGCCAGCCGATGTTGCTTTCAGGTTCCACCCCCTTGCCCTCACCCTCATGTCACCTAACTCTTCTCCTGTCCTGCAGGAGGACACCATGGAGGTGGAGGAATTTCTGAAGGAGGCGGCAGTCATGAAGGAGATTAAACATCCCAACCTGGTTCAGCTCCTGGGTGAGTTCCAGTGACCGCTGTCATGATTGCACTCGTTCTCCACGCACCGTTCTGATGCAGTGTTCAGATTGTATATGATGCATGGTTGATGACTGACCAAAGAAAAGCAGTGGCTCAGTCGGCGGGCTGTAGGCATTTTCCGTTATTCTTGGTAGTAAGCAATGCTCCTTGGTCTTCACTGCCATTGTCGGCAGTCTACGCACTAAGGGGTGTATTCTCCCATGCGCGTAATTCGAAAAAAGCGCGTAGCTACGCGCTTTTCAGCCTGCGCGTATTCTCCCCTCGACTTAAGTCTGTACATTACGCGCCCCGAAGGCAGTTGCGCACTTGGGGTGGAGCAAGGCCAACATCTGGGCGTTTCTCAGGCAAAAAACACTTGCGCGTATTCTCCCCCTGGCTTGCGTGCATTTTCTGTTAAGTGCCTCTGAGGGCTTTATTAAAGAAAAGCGCCAACATAAGGCGAAATGGAATATTGCGTTTGATGTCGGTCATTGGCCGAATTTTAACATTAATTTTATTTTATTTAACTTGGTAAAGGTTGAGACATTCAATATTCGATTCTTCCTTATTTCTAAACTACATTTCTCATAGCCATAATAAATTATCAAATGAAATCATCACATGATATTACGCAACAGCCTCTTCTCCAATTACTTCAATTTCAAACGCATAGCAATTAATTAATACGAGTATACATAAGACCATCATTCTACCATGCCCTCAAAATCTAAAACCAAAATGCCAGTCCAGCATTTGCTTGCACTCTTATGTGCCTGGGAAAAAGTAAGAGGAGTGCGCCAACCTCGAAGACGACCACGCATATATCGGCTTCGTTTGGACATCTTGGGACTAACAAACGCCGACTTTCGTCTGGACCGTGCACGAGGCAATCATCTATCTTTGCCGACTTCTGGATGAACAGCTGTCCAGCCGCAGCAGTCATCCACAAAACATACCCGTGGGCATCAAGGTTACAACTGCGCTGTCGGTCCGGGCATCTGGGTCGCTCCAGAGAATGGCTGGTGATGTCATTTACATATCGCAGGCATCTGTGTCAAGGTGTCTGACACAGTTTGTTGATGCTCCAAGTTCTTCTCAATGCACTTCCACTGCAGAAAGAGCGAATGCCTCCTCCTCCTCCATTGCAGTGAAATGCACAGGGGATGATGGTTGTCCACTATCTGTTGCATGTACACTTCTCCAGTGTGCAGAGAGCCTGGCTTTTACAGCGCCCCGCAGATCTCTTCATTTATGCATTAAATCGGAGATACTGTGCTTACATCTCCCTACTGAAGCCACATCCAGAACGATTCGCAGCTTTCTTCCTCGGATCAGCCTTCACTGTCCCCTTACCATACAACACCTCATGGTGCCTCTTCACTGGTTACCCCAATACCTCTAACTCCTCATCTGTGAAATTAGGTTTTCGGCTTCGGCTTGACGTTGCTATCATGGTCTTCATGCGAGTTTTTATTTCTTATCAGTTTGGAGATACAAGGTTTTATCTGCTGGCTGACGATATTCAAATTTGAAGTCTGGTCTGCGTTTTCCATGGGCTACCACTGCATTTTTATGGACGTACCAACATACCGAAGTTAAGCGCTGTGGGCGTGATCGAAGCACGCAGGGGTGAATACGTGTAACTCAAAAGCGCTGAACTCAAATCACGTAAAAAAGGACTTGCGCAAATGGCAGCATAGACCCCTTAGATATTTTCATCGCAACAATCGTGCATCAGGTGTCATGGAAGGAAAAGACATAATTGACTCTTGAAGAGCCAGTTTGAGAGTGGGGCCAACTGAGCCAGAACAACCCCTGTCAGTAGAAGCTGAGGTCACTACTGAACTTTTCTCTGAACCCACCCCTGTGATGTCCTGCAGGCGTTTGCACGAGGGAGCCGCCGTTCTACATCATCACAGAGTTCATGACCCACGGAAACCTGCTGGACTACCTGCGTGAATGTAACCGCGAGGAGGTGAACGCCGTGGTCCTGCTCTACATGGCAACTCAGATCTCCTCTGCAATGGAGTACCTGGAGAGGAAGAACTTTATACACAGGTGAGCCCACAGTGTCTCTCTCACCTGTACACTGTGTGTCTCTCACCTGCACACTGTTCCTCACTCACCTGTACACTGTTCCTCTCTCACCTGTACACTGTTCCTCTCTCACCTGCACACTGTTCCTCACTCACCTGCACACTGTTCCTCACTCACCTGCACACTGTTCCTCACTCACCTGCACAATGTTCCTCACTCACCTGCACACTGTTCCTCTCTCACCTGCACACTGTTCCTCTCTCACCTGTACACTGTTCCTCTCTCACCTGCACACTGTCCCTCTCTCTCCTCTACACTGTTCCTCTCTCACCTGCACACTGTTCCCCTCTCACCTCTACACTGTTCCTCTCTCACCTGCACACCGTTCCTCTCTCACCTGCACACTGTTCCTCTCTCACCTGCACACTGTTCCCCTCTCACCTCTACACTGTTCCTCTCTCACCTGTACACTGTTCCCCTCTCACCTGTACACTGTTCCTCTCACCTGTACACTGTTCCTCTCTCACCTGTACACTGTTCCCCTCTCACCTGTACACTGTTCCCCTCTCACCTGCACACCGTTCCTCTCTCACCTGTACACTGTTCCCCTCTCACCTGCACACCGTTCCTCTCTCACCTGTACACTGTTCCCCTCTCACCTGTACACTGTTCCTCTCTCACCTGCACACTGTTCCTCTGACCTGCACACTGTTCCTCTCTCACCTGCACACTGTTCCTCTCTCACCTGCACACTGTTCCTCTCACCTGTACACTGTTCCTTTCTCACCTGTACACTGTTCCTCTCTCACCTGTACACTGTTCCTCTCTCACCTGCACACTGTTCCTCTCTCATCTGCACACTGTTCCTCTCTCACCTGTACACTGTTCCTCTCTCACCTGCACACTGTTCCTCTCTCACCTGTACACTGTTCCTCTCTCACCTGCACACTGTTCCTCTCTCACCTGCACACTGTCCCCCTCTCACCTGTACACTGTTCCTCTCTCACCTGTACTCTGTCCCTTTCTCACCTGCACACTGTTCCTTTCTCACCTGTACACTGTTCCTCTCTCACCTGCACACTGTCCCCCTCTCACCTGCACACTGTTCCTCTCTCACCTGCACACTGTCTCCCTCTCACCTGTACACTGTTCCTCTCTCACCTGTACACTGTTCCTCTCTCACCTGTACTCTGTCCCTTTCTCACCTGCACACTGTTCCTCTCTCACCTGCACACTGTCCCCCTCTCACCTGTACTCTGTTCCTCTCTCACCTGTACTCTGTTCCTCTCTCACCTGTACACTGTTCCTTCCTCACTTGCACACTGTTCCTCTCTCACCTGTGCACTGTTCCTCTCTCACCTGCACACTGTCCCACTCTCACCTGTACACTGTCTTTCTTACCTGCACACTTTTCCTCTCTCACCTGTACACTGTCTTTCTTACCTGTACTCTGTGTCTCTCTCACCTGGGCACTGTTCTCCTCTCACATGTATGCTTTCCCTTTCTTTCCTGTGCACTGTGCTTCTCTCACCTGTGCTGCCTGAGGGACCGTTCACACTGGAGGAACAGGCATGTCTTTTAAAAGTGAGGAGATGTTGCTTTTATAGTATATCATCTTAAAAGCAGGAGCGCTTGGCATGTAAACACTGGAGAGGAGATGCTAGGCAAAAAGACGTGCGTCTAGCCCATATTACCATTGGTAAATGATTAAAAAAGGACGCACTGAAAAACATACATCTCCTGTGGAACGGCCCCTGAAGCAGTCTGCTCGGTTCCACCTCTGCAGTAATTCTCCCCGTCTCTCTCATGCAGAGATCTGGCAGCCCGGAACTGTCTGGTTGGTGAGAACCACCTGGTGAAAGTCGCAGACTTTGGGCTGAGCCGACTCATGACAGGAGATACATACACTGCACATGCTGGCGCCAAATTTCCCATCAAGTGGACTGCCCCGGAGAGCCTGGCCTACAACAAGTTCTCCATCAAGTCTGATGTGTGGGGTCAGTTTGTTTGGGATTGCTTCAAATGGGCGGGGACATGACTTAAAATGGATTCAGTCGAAGTGATTGACTGGAATTTTGTGACTAGAATGTTCTCTTTATTTGTCTTCTTCCCCGTCTTCCAGGGAACAAACAGGCAAGTGTAGGAGGGGGTACATATTCAATGCTACGATTGCGCTGGTTGAGAAGCGCTAAATTCTTTATTTGTTATTTCATTATCGCAGCTATTTGTTTGCATAACTTTGTCACGGTGGCAGTTTTTATTGCAGAAGCATACTCTCACACTAAAATTTGTAGAAAATGTAACCTTTAACTCAAGTTAATTTTAAGGGAAAAAAAAATCCCTGATTAAGAAAGAAATATTTTTCAATAAATCACCTGTTCCACAATTATTGGCACCCCTAACAATTACTAGGAATTAAATGTAATTGAAGTATTTCTGTCATTTCTACAGTAGTTTACAAAGTTGATCAGACTATCTAGGAACATTTAATTAGTAATTCATCACTTCCTGTTTCCCTGAGGTATAAATATGATGTGACACAGAGGCCATTTCTCTTATCCACTCTTCAACCTGGGAAAGACAAGGGAACACACCATTCAAGTAAGGCAGATGTGTGTCGACCTTCAAAAGTCAGGCAATGGCTACAAGAAAATAGCCACTCGCCTGATCCTGCCCATATCTACTGTCAGAGGTATCAATAAGAAGTTTAAAACAACTGGAACAGTGGTAAACAAGCCTGGGCGAGGACGCAAGGTTATTTTACCACCACGCACAGTGAGGATGGTAAGAGAAATAAAAAGTTGTCCAAAGCTCACTGTTAAAGAATCGCAACAAATGGTAGCATCTTGGGGTCACAAAGTCTCCAAAACAACCAGCAGGCGCTATCTACATGCCAACAAGCTGTTTGGGATGCATGCACGGAAAAAACCTTTTCTCACTCACAAATGCAAACTTCTGGAGTTCCCTAAGCAGTACTGGGACTTCAACTGGGACCGTGTGCTTTGGTCAGATGAGACCAAGACAGAGCTTTTTGGCAACAAACACTCTAAGTGGGTCTAGCGGAACACAAAAGATGAGTATGCAGAAAAGCACCTCATGTCCACCGTGAAGTATGGGGGAGGATCAGTGATGCTGTGGGCCTGTTTCTCCTCCAGAGGCCCTGGGAACCTTGTTAGGATGCATGGCATCATGAATGCTTTAAAATACCAGGACATTTTGAATCAAAATATGGTGGCCTCTGCCCGAAAGCTGAAGATGGGTCGTCACTGGGTCTTTCAGCAAGCTAATGACCCTAAACATGTGGCCAAATCTACACAGAAATGGTTCACCAGACACAGTATCAAGCTCCTCCCATGGCCATCTCAGTCCCCAGACCTCAACCCCATTGAAAACCTGTGGAGTGAGCTGAAGAGGAGAATGCAGAGGAGAGGACCCAGGTTGCTGGATGATTTAGAGAGATTGGGCAATGAGGAATGGTTGAAGATCCCTCTTTCTGTATTCTCCCTTCTTGTGAAACATTATAGAAGATTAGGTGCTGTTTTGTTGGCAAAAGGGGGTTGTACAAAGTATTAACATCAGGGGTGGTAATAATTGTGGCACACATGATTTGATGTAAAAGAATTATTTCCTAATATGGGATTTTTTTCACACTGAGTAAATGCACTTGAGTTTAAGGTTGGATTTTCCTCTTTTTTTCATTGTGGTCATTGTGTATATTATTTAGAAAAAAAACTAGCTAAAGAACACATCTTTACCAGGGGTGCTAATAATTATGAAGGGCAGTGTATGTGAACTTTTATTTAGTGACCTTGACATTGATTTTCATTGATTCAAATGTCAAACTTCACTTGAAATTTTTATAACTTGTATCATCGCTGTAAGACTGCTTGCTGGTAAGCTACAGGACCCTTGGTCCTATTTTTAAAAATTTGTGTAATACAGCCATGTCATTCATGTTTGATATAACACATATGTAATACAGCATTCTTGCGTCATGATTGGTCAGATTCCTTTCAGTGGCAAACTTCAACCAATATCTTCACAACGGTCACATTACCAATGTTGCTGGAAGCTGTTGACCATCGCCAGTGTTAGCTTCTAGTTCCTGGCCTATTCTAATCAATGGGATGAGTAATTTGCCAGGTAGCGTGCTAACACTTTTCGTCATTAAAGAAATAAGATACACCTGTAACTGTTATTGGAAAGTTCAATTTATTAATTTGAAGGCAAAAAGCGTTAGCATGCTAGCTAACAAATTATTCATCCCATTGACTTGAATAGACTGCCAACTAGAAGTTGACGCTTTTTTTTTACATTTTTCATCTTCCAAATAGTGCCATGCTGTCACTCATAGGATAAATAGGATCTCAAATTCATGAAACCCGAGATATCAAATTTATGAAACTTGAGTAGTAATTTTCATTTATTCCTAGCCTTTTATTCTTGTTTCTTAGATTTGGTACCTTCGGCTCACTCATAAGAGATCCTGTATTTATGAATAATCTTTTCGGGTGCCATTAGGTACCGTTGGGTGGTATTTCAAGAAACTCTACTGACAGAAACCTGAAATTGTGAAATGTTGAATGCATGACTAAACTTACTATGTCAGAATCTGAGTGACTCAGGTGAAAATTTCTCCCGGGTAGAATTTTCATGCACCACTGGCAGGATATGCACTTTGTTTGTGAGTGAATTGCAGTTTCGAGAGTGAGGTGCGAGAGACGATGTTTACGTAACAGGAGTGGCATTGAACATGAATCCTGTTCACTACTGTTGAGCAAATAACGGTATTTAATGGAAAACCAGATTAGCACTTTTGAGTTGATCGTGGTATCACTTGAGACTGAAACCTGAAAGGTGCTGTTGAGCCGATAGCACTGGCGTTGAGATTGATCAGGTTTCGATCTTGTTGAGTGGAGACAGAAACGTGATTGACTCTTCCATGTTTGCTCAGCATTCGGGGTCCTGCTGTGGGAGATCGCCACCTATGGCATGTCTCCATACCCTGGCATCGACTTGTCCCAGGTGTATGAGCTGCTGGAGAAGGACTACCGCATGGACCGACCTGAGGGCTGCCCTGAGAAGGTCTATGAACTCATGAAAGCATGTAAGCTCTCTGTCTGATCTCCTTATTTCTCTTCGCAGCATCTCACTGTCTGTTTTCCCTCAGCTAATGTGCATGTTCTGAAAAAAGCAAGAAATAACCATCTTACAGAATCTGAAGTTGGATGACTCTACACATCACCATATTTTCCCCCCAAAGTTTTACTATTACGTCACCAGACGCACAGCCAACTAGCCATCTCAAGCTATTTCAAAATGTGTCCTGCCGGACCTCTCAAGGGGGAGTGAACACCCAGAATTAATGAAGGAACTGATTAACTGGTTGGCTGCCATTGATCTGTCCTGCCTGCCTGTGGGTGGTCTCTTCCCTGTTGTATTAAAAACAGAACAGATTTCGAAATGGCTTGTTATGGCTCATTGGCTGTGCACCAGATGACATCATAGGAGACCGTTGAACACACTCAGTGCCAGCTCTAGGCATAGGCAGTATAGGGAAATTCTAGGGGTGCCGTCCATCTATGGGGGGCGTCACGGTTCCCCACGGAAGAGTAGTAATGAAAGTAAAGTAAAATGGGGGAAAAAAAAAATAAACAGAAGAAGAAAGCAATAAAGTGTTGATTTTAATGCCATCTTAAAGAAATATTACAAAATTAGCCCACAGCAACTTAATGCCATTTATTCCCCCTTCGATTTCATGATGCAACGTTGAAAAGATTATTCTGCTTTTCAGAGAATAACCCTGCCGTATGAAGAAGTAACATATTTTATGTGTCTTTTAGCTGTTGTTTAAATATTAATATAATATTGGCCCAAAACTTTAAAGTCAGTAACAACTACAGTACTAACACCTGACCTCATTGCCTAAACCCTCCATAAAGCTAGGGAAAGCCCTGTAATTACTTCTGTTGTTCAGAATGTTTATATTTATTCCTGATATTTATGTACAGTACCTGTCAGAAGTTTGGACGCATTGCTAATGTCACAGCACTCTGTTTTTAGAGAAATTTAAAAAGCTAAACTTCTCAACGTAGTCTCAAATGGAGTCTGGTGGGAGCTAAACAGTCAGAACTTAAAAGAGAATAATTTACTTATTTCAATAGTGTCCAAAATTTTGTAATTCTCAAAGAAGCCACATTTTGCAAAGTAAATAGTCCAACAAGCTGCTTCCATTTTCCAGTGGCTGAATTAAAGTCAAGCTGATTGGGACTTACTGGCCAAAAAGGTGAATGAGAAGCAAAGCACAAGTGCAGCACATTTTTTTGGATCTTTGAATGGCTGGTCAACTGCAAACTCATTATAGATGTATGACTGCCCAAGAGAAAATAAAGGAAATTAAAGGTCTGCTCAGCAATTATGACAACAAATGCTGGTTAGTTTGACTGATGTAAGAATTAGATCTTTTCTTTTTTTGCAAAATAAAGGGTGCTTATTTCTTTATTTAATGTGTATTCGGATACTGTATATTTATTATATTACCTTAGTTGGGAGGTTATGCTTTCATCTCCGTTTGTTTGTTTGTTGGCTTGTTTATGAACAAAATAACTCTAAAACTTGGGGGTGGATTTGGATGAAACTTGGTGGAAGGATGAATTATGGGTCAAGGACAAACGGATTAACTTCTGGTGCCTGTACATCAAAGGTCAAGGTCAGGTTGGCCCCTTTTAGTAGTAACCCTGGGTTTATATGTAGCCGGCATAGCATTAGGACCCTGGGGTGAGCAGGAGAGGATAAACAGGGCATGAGTTAATGGCGATCTGCTTGCATTCTATGAGTAGATCGGGAGAGTAACAGCTTGTGTTTGTGCTAGTGCCCTAGTAGGCGTGTCTGGCTTTAATACTGATAGAGCTATTGGCAGAGGTATGCACTCTATTGAGTGCTTTATAGTTTATATTGTATTTACAGTTTTATGCCACGTATATAAGAGTTTTAATTATTCTGGTTTTCACTGCTGTTCGTGAGTGTTCATGATATTAAAATAAAGGAAATCTGTAAGACATAAAGCTTTATCCAATTTCTGTCCAAGTGAATGAACACATTGTGGAATCAGCAGCAATACAATGGGCACCAGCAAAATCTTGCAGAGGGTACCAAATGGGTCCGAGTCATCTCTAAATGTACTGTTGATCAGCGAATCTGGTAATGCCTGTGAGCTTCATTCCATGAGTGGGCTGCATCAGACATTTGTCTTCCACTGATTTTGGAAAGTGGGGTGCAATTTTGTTTTAACTAAAGCAGATGAACTATCTTTTTTTGCAGGAAGGGAGCTCCTTATAGTTTTGGTGAACAGCATTACACCAGGCTGCTGTCTGCGCTCATGTGAATGAGGTTGCAGTGATATGCTCTCGACGATCGGGTGTATGAAATTTGAGAAACGAGAAGCATTAATATTATCACTGGTAACGGTTACTCATGTGGTTCCTGGCTCTCGCTGAAGTTGGGTGTTCTGTCTTCAATCCAGGCTGGAAATGGAACCCTGCTGAGCGGCCGTCCTTCGCCGAAACGCACCAGGCCTTCGAAACCATGTTTCAGGAGTCAAGTATCTCAGACGGTCAGCTCTCTCCCCCTTTCTCATTCACATTTACCCTCATTCCATCTCTCTCATGTTCACCCTTTCCCCTCTTACTTACTCTCATTTCCCCTCCTCCGCTCATTATAATGATGGGCTACATTAATAATATAGTTACTGCTGTCCGTCCATATATATTCCTTACCCTGGTTTTTTTTTTTTTTTACACGTGTGCATCAGAGGTGGAGAAGGAGCTCGGTAAGAAGGGGAAGAAGGTGACATCGGGTCCTGCCCAACAGGCCCCAGAGCTGCCCACAAAAACCAGAACCCTGCGGAGGAACGTGGACAGCAAGGATGGAGAGGGTCCAGGTCTGTCTGATTTGCATTTCAATGCGTAAATAAATGGGAATATTATGTATTAATAAAAATAAAATGCTAAGTAATTGCATAGAAATAGCTGTCATACCCTAGTCGGGCTTGTTCTGGCTTGTTAGCCAGGCATTAATTGTATGTTGGTTAAGTGTTCACCCCTTGTTTTGTCCAAACAGATGTGGCTGAGCCTGAGGTGGCTGTTTCGCCCATGCTTCCCCGGAAGGCGAGGCCGCCAGGGGACAGCAACTTGAATGAGGAGAAGGACAAGGATAAGTCCAAGTCCAGCATCTTTAACCTCATCAGGAAGAAAAAGAAGACCGCGCCTACGCCGCCAAAACGCAGCAGCTCCTTCCGCGAGGCAGACTGCCATTTTGAGCGGCGAGCTACGACGGGGGCGGCCAACAGCCGCGAGGACTTCAACAACGGATCCCTATTTGGGGAGGCCCACGTCAGTGACCATGGCAAGTTCATGAGCGCCAACAACAACGGGACCAGTATCGCCAACGGGGCTCCCACATACCCAGGGCCCCTGCTGCCTCAGGTTCGTAAGAAGGGCTGCCCTGCAGGGTCCACTGGTGGAGGAGGCGGGGGAAAGGGAGTGCTCACACCACCGGTGGAGGAGGACCCTATATCCAACACCAAACGCTTCCTGCGCTCGTCCTCCGCCTCCAGCATGCCCTCCGGACACGATCGGACAGAGTGGAAGTCAGTGACGCTTCCTCGTGACCCGCAGTCCCGCCACCACTTTGACTCTGGAACCTTTGGCGGGCGCCACGAAAAGCCTGCCCTGCCCCGCAAAAGGGCAAGCGAGCAGAGGGCAGAAGGCACGCCGCTCCGACTGGGCGCGCTCACCCCACCCCAACAGCTGCCCAAAAAGGGCGAGGAGACTGCGGCAGACGAGGTGTTCAAGGATGGGGAGTCGAGCCCTGGCTCCAGTCCACCCACACTGACGCCGAGGCTGGGCCGCCGGCCGCAGGCTGCAGGCGATGCCGGAGAAGCTTTCCGCACCAGTGCCCTGCAGGCTGAGCTGCTGAAGCCCAATGTGTTCCCCGCGCTCGGTGCTGCAGGTGAGGAGTGTCGCGCCCGCAGAAACAAGCACACCTCGGACCACCCCCAGCAGCGGGACAAGGGAAAGCTTCAGAAGCCTAAACCAGCCCCACCCCCACCTCCTTCATCGTCTAAGTCTGGGAAGGTCTCCTGGACAAACACCCCAGATCACCCTCCCTCAGACGCCAAGACCAAAGCTGCCCCACACCTGGACCCCCACTCTGTTGGTTCCAGCTTGGCCGAACAGGGAAGGGCCCCACCACCACCGGATGCCAGCAAAAAACCCACCCTCACCCCGAAGCTCCCACCCCCAAAATCTGGCTCCCCCACGTCGGCCCCCAACCAGCCGATGCCCCTCGGTAGTGAGCAGATGAATCCCACAGCCTTCATCCCCCTTATTACCACCCGCCGTTCCTTACGCAAGACCCGGCAGCCCACTGAGAGGCAGCCCAACTCCGCTGTCACACGGGAGATGGTGCTGGTGGGCACCGAGCAACTGCGGGCAGCCATCGAACGCAATGCAGAGCAGACAGGCACCCATGGCGCCGTGCTGGAGGCAGGCAAGAACCTGTCCAAGTACTGCGTCAGCTACGTGGAGTCCATCCAGCAGATGAGGAACAAGTTCGCCTTCCGCGAGGCCATCAACAAACTGGAAAGCAGCCTGCGGGACCTGCAGATCTGCCCTGCCACCACTGGGGGCAGCGCACAGCAGCAGGACTTTACCAAGCTACTGTCCTCCGTCAGGGAGATCAGCGACATTGTGCAGAGGTAGCAAAGGAAGTGGGGTGAGGTAGAGCATGGCGTAGTGTCAGACTTCCTGCTTGCCGGAATAGTCAGTGGTCTAATGGTCTGGACTTTGTGGGTCTGGAGAACAGGAGGGGTGTCAGGGGGGCTTGCCTTGAGCATGAAGCTCATAGACGTTCCCTCATTGGCTGGAGCAGTTTTTATGAAAAAAGAGGAAATCAAAGCAAAAAAATGGGATGGTTCTGTTTTCTGATTTTCAAATCAAAATCAAAGGAACATTTTGACCTTTTGTGTTTCGTCTGTTTCTAAACATAAACAAAAATATCTTCAGTAATACTATACTGCATTGAAAGCCTTGATTAAAAAGGCTTGTGCCTTTTTCCGAATTCACTTGAATTATTTTTGATTTGGTTACTGGTCTGTATTTTTTGAAAAAAGTTTTAAATATCATTCCTAAGTAAGTCAACATTCTTCTTAATGGACAGTTAAGAGGAGGTTGGCTTTCATTCCTCATTTGAATCTCATTTGTCAAGTTCTTGCCAGGTCTGTGAGGACGATAATTGTATTTTTTACAATGCATTGGACATTGCGCAGGGAATATGTCTGGGACTGGGAGCGCACACGGGTGGAAATGGCTCACCTAGCAGTGCTGCTACCGGACATGCAGCACTGGAGTCTGCGAGCGACTGAAATGTGAACTGCCTTTCGGAGGCAGGGAGTTCCCCAAAGATTGTGAGCAGAATGTGACAATTTCCTGGTTCACTGCCACGATGCCATCCGTGATGGCCGCTGATGGAGATGTAGAGGGACTTGCAGAGCGCTGAGTGCCTTAACATGGTGCCTTAACTGAAATTACAGCAATATGCCAAGGAAAGTCCATGAAACATTGTGCCTTAATCATCAATTGGTCTGTGACCTTGACTCATGGGAAAACTTGTGATCCAGCCAGAGCATTGGGACCTCACAGAACATTTTTGTTACTTCTGTTTATTTCAAGAATTCACATTATCTGTTGGCCAACACTAAAAAAATACTGACTGATACTCTGTCTCACTACACACATACGCACACTAATGTCTCCAGGATGTATGGAGAAAGACCAGGAACAAATCCTAAATATCTCCACTACCAAGAGGATATGTCCTCTGTTTGAATGATTGATTTGGTTTCTTGAGTGATTTTTGATTGCTACCTTAGAGACTGTTTTCTCCACCCAGGTCACTATACAGACTGAAGCTTTAATGTTGCTGCTTTGACCTTCATAAACATGTTTTCTTGCCAAAATGTCTGGCAGCACGGCCATTTGTGCAGCTTCTAAGAAGTTTAAGAATCAGTCATTTGTTCCTACATTAGCGACGTTGAGTCCCCCGTTTTCTGAAGGGGTTGGAGGGTAGGGATGGACTCATTTCTGAAATGATTGTGTTCATACTCAACCAACCAATGGTTTACATCACTTTGCAGTCGTACTATGATTTTGTGCCGCTCATTTCCGTTCTCATTGGTGTTGACGGTGTATTTTTATGTTCTCAGTATTACTTGTTTCCTGATAAATTTTGCCGTCTGACTGCGATTACTGAGGACACCTCTCACCACGTGCTGCCTTTACTCTATCAATACGGTACTATTGTGTTCATTTTCCCATTTTAATTTTTATTATTATAAATTTATGCCACTATTTTCCTTGTATCTTAGCGGCCTCACCATTTTGTGAACTAATGAGCGGTTTGTTCGCTTCTTCTTTGTAAATATCTTTTCCTTCATTTCACAGTCCTCTTGTAACCTTGGTGCAATTTTTTTTTTTCTGTTTGATAAAATACAAAGCAAATGTGTTACTTGATATGTGGCTTGTCCTTTCATGATTCTGATCCCAAACCTGCTGCCTTTAATTCTTCTGAGGATTTGGTCTCCTCTTCGTCCTCCTCTCCTCTTGTTCTGAAAATTGCTTCGGTCAGGCAGGCCATGGAATGGGGTGGGTGGCGCAGGTCAGCGCTCGGAGATTATCAGGGACAAATGCCATCTGCTTCGGAGAGACGGAGGGAGTATGGATTTATATTTTGTGGCCACGAGGTGGCTAAATTGTGGGAGCGAGTTACTACCTTGTTGCAACGACACATCTAATTTGTGAGAACAAGTAACCAACTCGTGGGAACAAGTCACTAATTCGTGGGAACGAATTAACTGATTCGTAGGAACGAGTTTCACTGAACAAAAAAATAAATGCCCAATGTCAAATATTGGAGTTAACAACTGTAAGTGAGCATATGCTGACTTTTACATGCACAATAGGGTTATTTCTTGATTTGTGTACCATTTTTTAATCCATCTCTCTGTCAGTGAGCATTCTCTCAGTGATTTCACTCAGTACATGGATGTGGCATTTCCAGACAGAATGAGCAGTACCCATACACTCCTTATACTGAGGACAATAAAAGGCCATCCCAAAATGTCAAATTTTGTCATAAGTCATCATGCCTCAGATGTCTCAGGTCATGCGAGAATGTGCCATTGGCATGCTGGATGCAGGGATATCCACTAGAGCGGTCGCTGTGCAGCTGAATGTACAAAACCCAAAACCACGTTATGTAAATCATAGATAAAAACAGAATGCAATGATTTGCAAATCCTTTTCAACTTATATTCAATTGAATACACTGCAAAGACAAGATGTTTAATGTTCAAACTGAGAAACTTTTTTTTTTTTGCAAATAATCATTAACTTAGAATTTAAAGGCCGCAACACATTGCAAAAAAGTTGGCACAGGGGCCTTTTTACCTCTGTGTTACATCGCCTTTCCTTTTAACGACGCTCAGTAAAAGTTTGGGAACTGGGGAGACCAATTTTTGAAGCTTTTCAGGTGGAACTCTTTCCCATTCTTGCTTGATGTACAGCTTAAGTTGTTCAACAGTCCTGGGTCTCCGTTGTCGTATTTTACACTTCATAATGCACCACACATTTTCAATGGGAGACAGGTCTGGACTACAGGCAGGCCAGTCTAGTACCTGCACTCTTTTATTACGGAGCCATGCTGTTGTTACACGTGCAGAATGTGGCTTGGCATTGTCTTGCTGAAATAAGCAGTGGTGTCCATGAAAAAGACGTTGCTTGGATAGCAACATATGTTGCTCCAAAACCTGTATGTACCTTTCAGCATTAATGGTGCCTTCACATATGTGTAAGTTGCCCATGCCTTGGGCACTAATACACCCCCATAACATCACAGATGCTGGCTTTTGAACTTTGCGCTAACAGTCCGGATGGTTCTTTTCCTCTTTGGTCCGGAGGACACGACGTCCACAGTTTCCAAAAACAATTTGAAATGTGGACTCGTCAGACCACAGAACACTTTTCCACTTCACATCAGTCCATCTTAGATGAGCTTGGGCCCAGCGAAGCCGACGGCGTTTCTGGGTGCTGTTGATAAAACTCTACAATGCAAAGCGAAAGCCATTTAACTTGCACTTGCAGATGTAGCGACGAACTGTAGTTACTGACAGTGGTTTTCTGAAGTGTTCCTGAGCCCATGTGGTGATGTCCTTTACACACTGATGTCGATTTTTCATGCAGTACCGCCTGAGGAATCAAAGGTCACGGGCATTCATATTGGTTTTCGGCCTTGTCGCTTACAAGCAGTGATTTCTCCAGATTCTCTGAACCTTTTGACGATATTATGGACTGTAGATGATGAAATCCTTAAATTTCTTGCAATAGCTCTCGTTGAGGAATGTTGTTTTTAAACGGTCCGACAATCAGCTCACGCATTTGTCCACTAAGTGGTGACCCTCGCCCCATCCTTGTTTGTGAATGACTGAGCATTTCAGGGAAGCTGCTTTTATACCCAATCACGGCACCCACCTGTTCCCAATTAGCCCGTTCACCTGCGGGATGTTCCAAATAAGTGTTTGATGAGCATTCCTCAACTCTCTCAGTCTTTTTTGCCACTTGTGCCAGCTTTTTTGAAACATGTTGCTGGCATCAAATTCCAAATGAGCTAATATTTGCAAAAAATTACAAAGTTTACCTGTTCGAACATTAAGTAACTTGTCTTTGCAGTGTATTGAATTGAATATAGGTCGAAAAGGATTTGCAAATCATTGTATTCTGTTTTTATTTACGATTTACGCAACGTGCCAACTTCACTGGTTTTGGGTTTTGTAAACTATCGGACCACAAGCCGTTTGAGAGTTTGTTTCTGACAGACGGGCAGTACTGCAAATTGACCCCGTCCATGTCGGCCACGTGTGACCACACTAGCACAAGATCTCTACATCCAGCTCGTCCACCTACGAGATCAGCGACACGCACAGCAGATGAGAACATTGGTCTGCACAACGGATGTATCACACCACAGACAGTCCGTAACTTCCTGCGAGAAGCCGACTTGCGTTCTCGGCGTCCTCACCGTGGTCTCAATCTTACCGCTGTCCGTGTCGGAACCGACTCGCATGGGCAAACGCACACTTTCGATGGCCCTTGGCACGCTGGAGAACAGTGCTATTCACAGACGAATCCCAGTTCCAGTTTTTTGTTAATAAAAACTCAAAAATTTGACATAGGACGTTTACATTTTTATTCAGTGTATATCTTGTGACTACAATTTTTTTTTTCCCCTCTTCATTGCACTTCCCACCCTCCGTACATCTCCGAGTGCGCAGCGAGAAATCCGAAATAAAATATAGGGGTCGCCATCTTGAATTTAGGTCACTGGAGAATCCCTCTTGCTGATTTGACCCATTTCAAGCTGATGACATAGTCCAGTGTGTAACCCTAGGCTCAACTACTAACTGTTGCTGAGAATCACAGAGTGGAATGCCAAAATCCAGACAACTTCACCTCCTCATTCTACTCTACATGTCTTAACATTCTCGACACCGTAGCCCCTGTTAAAAAAAAGCGGCCAAAAAATAAAAGAGAACCTTGGCTGAGTGCTGTCACACGCACAAGCAGACGTGAGTGCAGGAGGGCCGAACATAAATGGAAAAAAGATAAACTGCAAGTATCTTTCGATATCTTAAAAGACACCTGGGTCAAATATCAAAGAGTCGTTAAATATGAAAAAACCAAATATTTTACTAACATTGTACTACAGAATCGCAACAACCGACGCACATTATTTAATACCATTGACACTGCACTAAATGCACCCCAGTCTACCTGGAGTGATGCCACTCCCTGTAACTGTGAAAAATTTTTGAACTTTTTCGTGAATAAAATTTCGAGCATCTGAACTCTTGCATCTCCACCCTCTAATGATCCATCCATCGCTGTCACATGTCCCACAGTTCTTAATAAATTTAAACCTGTGCCTCTTTCCCACCTCCATGAAATCATTGGGCAGCTGAAAACCTCAACTGGGCCCACAGTCACCATCCCTCCCCATCTCGTTATAGATTCTATTGAGACCACTGGAGCTGGTTTTAAAGCTCGTCACTATACTGAGTCGGCACACCTTAAAGTATTTAATGACTTGGTACAAATCACTGACAGAGGTGACTGTGCAATCCTGGTACTCCTAGATCTTACAGCAGCATTTGACACAGTAGATCACAACATGTAAATACATCACCTAGAACATTGGGTTGGTATCAAGGGAACTGCTCTAGAGTGGTTCAAATCATATCTTGCCAATAGAAGTTTCTCTGTCAATATTGGAGAATACACTTCCTCCTCAGCACCTCTCCCCTGTGGGGTCCTCCAGGGGTCCGTTCTCAGACCTATCCTTTTTTCCCCTATACCTTCTGCCCTTTGGTTCTATCCTAAGATAATACAATATCTCTTACCACGAGTATGCAGAAGATACCCAAATCTACATGCCACTGAAGCTCACAGACTCTCAGTCAGTTAAACGGCTCTTGGACTGTCTTGACGACATCAAAACCTGGATGTCCTTAACTTTTTACACTGAAACGAGAATAAAACAGAGGTATTATTATGTAAACCTAGCAAGGCCTGTAAAAATTGTTTGTGCATGTTAAAGACTGTGTCAAAAATCTAGGTGTAGCTCTCGACTCAGATTTTATACCGGATAAACAAATAAAAAATAGTGCCACGGGCCCTGTAGCTCACCTGACCACTCAAGGGAAACGCCTTGAACAAATTTAGTGTCCTAATGGGTGGGAAGATACTTGTCAAGTTTCAGCTGCATTGGTCGAGTAGTTTTAGAGAAGAAGAGTTTTAAAGGTATCAGTGTAACTTAGAGGGGTCGTACAAAGTTGATGGTCAAAGCAAGGTCAAAATTCAAAATACGGAAGAGCTCGTATTATATGTGAGGTATCTTGCTACTTACTACCTACATAGCAAATTTCAGCTGAAACTGTGCAATAATAGCTTTCAGATGGCCAATTAGGTGATTTCCAATATGGCCGCCGTGGAGGCCATGTTTGAAATCGGATCGGAAGGCCTTGAACAAAACTGTGTCCCCTCAGCGGCAGGAAGGTACCTGTAACTCACAGGGGTTGTATAAATTTGAAGGTGAAAGCAAGGTCAAAATTCGAAATGCGGAAAAAGCCGTATGATATGTGATGCATCTTGCCATGTACTGACTACATAGCAAATTTCAGCTGAATGTGTGCATAAATAGCTTTCAGATGGTCAATTGTGTGATTTTCAATGTTGAAATCGGATCGGAACCCTTGAACAACTTTTGGTGTCCTCATGGGTAGGAAGGTACCTGTCAAGTTTCAGCTTCATAGGCCCGGTGGTTTCGGAGGAGATGATGTTTATGGACGACGAACGACGGACAAACAGGCCATGACATAACCTCATCTGACTTCGTCGTCAGGTGAGCTAAAAATGTGGTCAAATCCAGCTTCTACCACTTCAGGCTCTTAGCTAAAGTTAAACCTTTTTTATTGCCTGGTAACCTGGAGACTGCCATACATGCTTTTATTACTCCTCGCCTTGATTATTGAATTCACTAGAAGCTGGCATTAGCTGCTCTTCTTTGTCCAGGCTTCAGCTAGTTCAAAACGCTGCCGTCCGCTTTCTGACTAGAACACGCAAGCGAGAGCACATCACTCCTGGACTTGCATCTCTTCATTGGCTACCTGTTCACTTTAGGATAAATTTTATAATTCTGTTATTTGTTTTCAAATCTCTGAAAGGACATGCGCCGCCCTATACATCAGATATCCTACATCTTTACACATCCTTGAGGGCACTGAGGTCTACTGACCAACTACTTTTAACCATTCCACCCTCAAGGTTAAAGGGCAGGGGGGATCGTGCCTTTGCAGTTATTGGTCCAAAGCTGTGGAATGAACTCCCTTTGCATGTAAGGCTTGCTTCTTCAGTGCCTATTTTCAAATCCCTCCAGAAAACACATTTCTTTTCCCTGGCTTTTGACTCTGTATAAGTGTGTCTCTGTGTAATGTGTTCTTGCCTGTGTCCCCAATTTGTTTTCTTTTTATGCTGAACTTCTATACTATTTATTTGGTTTAGTACAGCACTTTGGTCAACTATTGTTGTTTTAAAGGGTTCTATAATAATACCTCACCTAACCTAACCAAGGCAATCATGTGACACAGGTTTGAGGCAGTGTAGGGAACTGAAGTTTCAGGCGGTATCAGGCAGTCCAACTGCAATTGGATTAATACTCATGTGCATCTGAACCAATATGCTTATTGGCACAAAATCCGGTACGTAATATCCTTACACTGACCTCAGTCTAATTTATGAGTGAAAAGTTGCAACATCAAAGAATGTGGCCGCTACAAGCCAATCAAGTTGCTTCATTTACTGATTAATATGTAAATGAGCCAATATCATACTTCAATGCATCAATCATTCTGAAATTTCTTGAGCACAATGACATGGCCTCACTGACAAGATTTTCCAATGTTGAAAGCAATGTCAAAAAAAAAAAAGACTCCACAAGCACTTGAACATGGCCATTTTAACCCAATTGTTAATATGTGAAAAATATACTGAAAAATCTTCTTTTCATGAACCGTAACTTCAACTGATGCAAAATTTTCAAAGTACTGCCTTTGGGGTATGCGCTATCAAATTGCGAAGGGATTCTTGCTACACTAAAAAACACTAGACCTAGTATGAGCCAATCAATTTGCAAAGGTCTCAGAATCAATGCTGAAAAATGATTAGAATTTATACCCATGTGAACGAAGACAGTTGCTTAAAAAGTGTCAATATTTTGCATTCTTCTATGACCCCAAAGGATGATTCTTCTGTATGAAAATGTTGTATACTGATGACATGGTTTTGCTGCCACACTGGATTTCATCTTACAAATTCAGTCTGTCCTCTTGCCAAAACAAAACATTGGGAACCCCTGAGACTTTAAAGGTATGTTTCTCCCTCTGTCAACAATCATTCCAATAAGGGAGAATGTCATCGGTCACATCATTTGGTGACCCTCTTGAATTATCTGTAAGACTCTTAAATGCCAACTTTTTTTGAACTGTTAGGCCGATTGGTATAAAACATGGTACATACAATTCCTCAACTAACTCCTGTCTAATTTGCAATTGAAATGTTGCTACTTCAAAGAATGTGGCCTTTCCTAGCTAGTCAAATTCTTCATCAGACTTTTAGTGCATGAAATCAAAGACCCCCATGCAATTTGCTTATTTGTTCTTGGACCCCGGAATTGCTGCTTGCAGCTATATTTGAATCAAAGAATTTACAAACCCTATTTCCAATTAACTTGGGACATTGGGTAAAACATGAATAAACACGGAATACAGTGATTTACAAATCCTTTGACCTATATTCAATTGAGTACACTACAAAGATATTTAATGTTCAAACTGATAAACTTTGTTTTTTCAGAAATATTCACTCATTTTGAATTTGATACCTGCAAAATGTTCCAAAAAAGCTGGGATAGGGAAAACAAAAGACTGGGAAGGTTGAGGAATGCTTAATACACACCTGTTTGGAACATTCCACTTGTGAACAGGTTAATTGGAAATGGGAGTGTCATGATTGGGCATAAAAGGAGGGCCAATCCATGTCAAATCATCAGATTTACAAAACATTTGTCACAATGTAGTCATAGATTGCTTCCATATTTTCACATTAGATAAATATGCATTAGTGATGAACAAATCCAAAATTTCAGCTCATTCGGACCAAAAAGAATTTTTGGTAAATTATTTTCTAAGGGTACTGTCTGTCAGTTGACATTTTTCTTGCATTTACACCTATAGCTTTGAAACTTTGCATCTAAGCTAATGTTATACGGCTTCATCAGAAAATGTAGTCCATTTTCCTTTATCTTTCTTGGTTGTGGAACTATAAGGACACCAAAAGTGCCTTTTGTTCAGTCAGTTCCATGTTTAGGTCCCCAAAGCACCTCCAATATAAACCCTCGCATAGGCCCTCTGGCGTTTTCTCCATTCATTTGTGTCTGCTGAATATAAATCAGGTTGAATTCACCATGAATTCTCCAACTGCAGTCAGTACCTTGCCAAATGTGAAGAAGAAAAAAAAAAAAGGGGCCTCGCTGATGCGGGCAATACCCCTCAGCCCCGAAGGTCACTGCTGCAAGGTCAAAGGTCAAAGGTCAAACTGAGACGAAACCTTGAAAAGGCACACCTACCCCCCCCCCCATGGGAGTCCAAATGTGCAATATGAACTTCCTAACCCAAGTGGTTGTGGAGAAATAGCCCGGAAAAAATTGCAGCCGCCCACCCGCTCGCTGAAGGGACAACAATACGCCTCGTGCCCTTGTCGGGCTGAGGGGTAAAAACGCTAAAATGCCACCTGTTTTAACCCCTGTATCTCCAGGAGCACACCTTGGATTTTCTTCTATTTTTTTATTTTTTTTTTTAACTGATTCATCTATTATAGTAGAAAGACCACTCCAAAAATTGTTGATGTGTTTTGACCAACATAAATTTTGTAAATTATAATAAACAGGGGTGGGGTAATCTCAAAAATCACTTGGCATTTCCAGCTTCTAACACAATGTTAATGATAACTGAATCACAATAATTGTAAGTTCTCAATACATCATTGCATGACACATTCACAGAAAGGTCAGTATATGGAGGTTGGTAGATCATGTTGGCAAGGAGAAACCTGAACCAGTTATTGATCAATAATTTCTGACTATTGCTATTCTTTTTCATGAAGCGAAACAAGAGGACACAAGCATTAACATGGACTTCTTCAGAAAAATGCTGGGTGCCATTCAATAACGTTCTCTGAACTGTTAAAACTATGGCTGTGACTGGACACACAGCCCGGCAGTATAAGTTGGACAGTACTGGGACAGACAACATTGTTGTGCTCTTTGCTACATTTAGGAAGCAAGAACACTTAACATTGTATTCCATGCTAAGTGTTAATTTGACAGCCAGTTTACAAGAATTAGTGTTAGTAAATTTTATTGATGATTATTGAGAAGTGTGATTTTCAAAAATTGACTCGCCCCCATTAAGACAGTTCGGAAATGTATGTCGTTCAAGTGACATCAGCAATTTTTGTTCTGTTATTTCTACTATAATATAGGATTTAGTTCAATTAAGTATGTGATTGCCTAATGATTGAAAACACTTAAAAATGTTGCTTAGTTAAATGTGTAAGAAGCTTAAAGTGCCACAAGATTCGAGATTACCCCACCCCTGTTCAGACACCTGCAAAACTGATACTGGTCAAAACACATCAACAATTTTTGGAGTGGTGTTTCTAATATAATAGAGGAATCAGTTGGAAAAAAAAAGAAAAAAAAGAAAATCCAAGGTGTGCCCCTGGAGATACAGGCGTTTGAACAGGTGGCATTTTAGCAGTCCCCCCCCACATTTGGCAAGATACTGACTGCAGTTGGTGATGAATTCATGGTGAATTCAGCCTGATTTAGATTTAGCAGACACAAATGAATGGAAAAAATGCCAGAGAGCCTTTGCAAGGGTTTATATTGGAGGTGCTTTGGGGACCTAAACATGAATCTGCTTAAACAAAAGGCACTTTTGGTGTCCTCATACCTTCACAATCACGAAAGATACAGTAAAATGGACTTCATTTTCTGATTAAGCCATATAACATTAGCTTAGATCCAAAGTTTCAAAGCTATAGGTGTAATACTAATAATGAAAACGTCATGCCACGTTAAATACAAGAAAAATGTCAACTGATCAAAAAAAATAAATAAATAAATAAAAAAAAAACTGATGGGCAGTACACAGAAATGTTTTCACCAGAAATTCATTTTTGGTCTGAATGAGCTGAAATTTCAGATTTGTCAGTGATATATATTTATACAGCTGCATGCATAAGTAGCAAAATTGAGAAGGTGGTGGTGAGACCCATTTGATGATCTGACATGGAATGACCCACGAGCATTCCCCAAAGGCTCACCAGTTCACAAGCATGGATGGAACAAGGTTCACCACTTTGTGAACAACTGCGTGAGCAAATAGTCCAACAGTTTAAGAACATTTCTCAACGTGAAATTGCAAGGAATTTCAGGATTTCATCATCTACAGTCCATAATATCATCAAAGGATTCAGAGAATCTGCAGAAATCTCTACATGTAAGCAGCAAGGATGAAAACCAACAATAATTGCCCGTGACTGTCGGTCCCTCAGGCAATACTGCATTAAGAAGCGATATCACTCTGTAAAAGGATATTACCATGTGGGCTTAAGAACACTTCGGAACACCATTGTCACTTAAAGTTCGTCGCTACATCTACAAGTCCAAGTTAAAACCGTGCAAAGCGAAACCCATATAAACAACACCCAGAAATGCCGCCGGCTTCTCTGGGCCTGAGCTCATCTGAGATAGACTGATGCAGAGTGGGAAAGTGTGCTGAGCCCTGACGAGCTCACATTTCAAGTTGTTTTTGGAGAACATGGACGTCGTCTAGCCCAGGCTAAAGAGGAAAAGGACCATCCACATTGTTATCAGCGCAAAGTTCAAAATCCAGCATCTGCAATGGTATGCGGATGTCTTTTTTTTTAAATATATATTTTTATTTATTAAGCTTCATGGATACAACAATGAAATTAAACATAACAAATTATACAATTTTAAAATATGGAACAAAAATCGACACAATATAAAATAAGTTCAGGTTCAATACAGAAAGTTGTATCCAAGAGGTAACCACAAAGGATAAAACCTATATCAGTGGCTCCTGAAATCATAATGCATGAAATCCTAAAGTCGCACTTAGGCAGGCCTACATCTTGAGCAGCGACAATAAGTCACAAGAATGGGACAGATCAACAGAATTAACTCTTAATTTATAGATTTCAAATACCTGATTTTTAAAAGACTTCAAGGAAAAGGTGGCCCTAACAGACAATGGAATACCATTCCATATCCTGCAAGCCCTATTAAAATAACTAGCACCATACTGCTCCGTACAAAAAAAACGGGCCTTTAAATTTGAGTGGATCATCACCTCAGACTAAGGGACTTAAGGTATTCAGGTCTAATTCAAATTTTTTATCCAAACAATTGTGAAAGAACAACAAATCAGCTATTTCTATCCTAAATGAAAGAGGAAGTAAATTTTGCTTATTTAACCTTTTGACATAAGTTTCAACTGAGCCAAGGATATGGCGCGTGACAGGTCTCTGAACTTTTTCCCAGAGACTCTGTGTGCCGCACACTGTCCAGCAATATTCTCATTTGCTCCATACCAATGCTTTATAAAGGGTAGCACACACATCCCTGGTTGCCCTTCCACCGCAAACTCTTCTTATGTCTCCCCATGCTTGATTAGCATTATTACTGATTGTTTCAATATGCTGCCCCATGACAAAGATGAATGGAAAATGACACAAAAATCCTTTACACGACCTAATTTACAAAGGACCCTTTCATCCATATTGCAAAAAAAACAAGGGCTACGCTTCCTACTAACTTGCATAAATTCACACTTGAAAATTTTAAAACTCATATGCCACGTATCACTCCACTCAAGTAGTTTCTCAATGTCCTCTTGTAACCTCAAATTGTCATCGTGACTTGAAATTAATTGGTAAATCTTACAGTCATCAGCAAAAAAATCCATAAAGGTATTCTCATCAATAACAGAGGGTAAATCATTTATAAACAATACAAATAAGGGACCAAGAATGGACCCTTGCGGTACGCCGGATGTGAGATCACAAACGGATGGCTCAATCCCCTCGACAACAACCCTTTGTTTCCCATTAGAAAGCCATTGTAAGAGGCAACCTCCCATCCCAAAATATTGGAGCTAGTAAAGAAGTAGGTCATGGGACACGGTGTTGAATGTTTACTAAAATCCAAATAAACCACGTCGACTTGACCACCCGCCAAGACTCGACTCAGACTATGCTGAGTTTGAGTCAATAGGGTGACCGTCGAGTGCATTAGTGCCCGTGGCATGGGTAACTTAGCACATCTGTGAAGGTACCATTAATGCTGAAAGGTACATACAGGTTTTGGAGCAACGCATGCTGCCATCAAAGTGGTGTCTTTTTCAGGGATGTCCCTGCTTATTTCAGCAAGACCATGCCAAGCCACATTCTGAACATGTTAAAACAGCGTGGCTTCGCCGTATAAGAGAGCAGGTAATAGACTGGCCTACCTGCAGTCCAGACCGGACTCGCATTGAAAATGGGTGGCGCATTATGAAGCACAAAAAATGACAACAGTGACCCAGGACTGTTGAGCAACTGAAGTCGTACATCAAGCAGGAATGGGAAAGAATTCCAACTACAAAGCTTCTCCAATTAGTGTCCTCAGTTCCCAAACACTTGAGCGTTTTAAAACTGAAAGGTGATGTAACAGTGGGAAACATGACCCTGTCCCAGCTGTTCTGGAAAGTGTTGTAAGCATCAAATTCTAAATGAGTATTTCCGAAAATACTAAAAGTTTCAGTTTGAACATTAACTATCTAGTCTTTGTAGTGAACTCATTTGAATATAGGTCAAAAATTACAAATCATTGTTTTTGGTTCGCCAGCCACAAGCAGTTCCTATCAAGTAATAACCCCATAAATGCTCAATAAAGCATTCAAACTTCCCCAGGGTGGGGAGGGGCTTTTTTCTGGGACAAATTCTACTTGAAACCTGACTTCAATTTCAAAACGGCATTCTAAATCCGTGTTGATACCGGAAGTGTCAAACGTGTTCGAAACTAATCAAATTAATGTGTTGAAATTGCTACCACTACTACAGAATGTCCTATGGCTGAAAATCCAATGAATTGGATGTTGCAGTTATGGCAAGCAAATCTGTTACCCTTTCAGTCTAAAGTTCTAGCCCTCTCCAATGATGGGCAAGGCCCCAAGTTTTGTTCTTATTTTTTATTCATTTTTTAAAAGGCAAGGGTAGCATTAAGAGGCCACACCAATCAATATTTATGCTGTTTTTTTCTAGAGCATTTTATTATCATTATTAAAATCAAATGTCAACATTTTAAAATCATATACACGCAGCACGCATTGTTAGCACAATTCCTTCAAAATTTATACATATTTACTTTTTCTTTTTAGCCAGCAAACACAGAGCCAGGAAATGTCATCTCAAGAGCAAGGAAGTAAGAGCACAGCTTTTGGGCAAACTCATCTGACCCCATTGCCCCTCGCCTCAACACACTGACTCCAACGTCTCAAATTTTCAAGACCAAAAACATGCCCCTCCCCCAAAGGAGAAATATTAATACAGCAATAGCCAAATCCAGCATTCTCCTTCCAAGGGCTTACAGAGGAAAAGATTTTGCAATACAAGAGAACAGGGTCATCCCCCTTTTCCATCCATAAAATTAAAAGCTGGCCCTCCCACCTCGACAGTGGGGTGTTGCTTCACTGTTGCGATGAAGGGGAAGAAACCATATTGCCACCAAATATAACCACTGAGGGCAAAAAATGGGACCTTTTCTATCAGTTTCTAGTCTATGACTGGGATTTAATAAACATTTGTCCAGAAGTTTACCTTCCAAACACTGACAACCAAAAGCAGGAACAGTTACACACAACCAGCCACCGCATGTCCCCACTGCTTTGTTTATCCAATTGGTTTAGAGGACAAATGCAGACAGATGTCCACATCATATTATAAATTTTTAAGCATGAGTTACAAGCATCCCTCAAACACAACACCTGTACAGACTTCTAAATGCCCGACACACCTAGAACAATACCCTTCATCACTACATTCATCTTTACAAGCTGCAGAGGTCGTCATTATCGTTTTAACAGTACATTTACAATTGTAACGATAACAAACCAATGTAGGTGGTGGGATTTGTTTGGTGGGTTGTATTTCTATAGCATTAATATACAAGCTTTACTGATTTCAGGCGATTTACAGCTTCAAATGCGTTACAGACCGTCCTATAAACATGACCCTCCCACACACTGACACGCACTTCTACCCGTTTAACATGGAATCCCCAAATCCAAAGAAAGTATGTGGGTATAATGTAAAACATTGTTTATTAACAGAAATTTGTCCAACATCAGTAAGTAGAGCAAGCTGTGACTAAATATTAAATACAAAATAATTACAGAAATAATATAACAGTAAGGCAACGAACAACAAAAAATAGGTGCAAAAGGACAATGTCATGGTCTGGAATCTGTTTCTTAGAGGGAAGAGGGGGGGGATTATAGAATCTGCTGAGGAAGTGCAGTTTCTAATAAACCTGAAAGCTCAATGGTCTTCGACAGCACCACCCAACCCCACAAAGGAATCCATAGGAAAATGGGAAAGTCCCACAGAGGGCATGCTCAATCACTGGTAGAAGGGTGTATACGTTTCAGTGATTTTATTTATTAATTTATTTTTTTAATGGTAGGAACGGGGTGGGGGGGGGGGGGCTTTTTGGGCTCAATCTAATGCAGCTGTGGCGCCACACTGTGGCCAAATCCTACAGTGCAGAAAGCAAAAGGACACGAGTCAACCACATGAAACCAAATTACAAGCTGAGTACATGTTTTGGATACGAGACTCACTTGTAAGGCGCGCAGACACACACACACATACACTCACTCACACACACACACACACACACACTCTGACACTCACACTAAGGCAGAGGAAGGGGGGTTGGGGGGGGGGGTGTCATTACAATGTACATAATTTCCTCTCCAAGTACTCCCTTCTAGATCATACAGTATAGCAAAGTAGAATCATTTACATTTCATTTTTAATTTAAGTTAAAATAATCCTAAATTACACCATGCAAATGTGACAAAGACACAGAAGAATTCCAAGCTGGACCGAGTGTCATTAGCCTACTTTTACGGGCTGATACTCAAATTCTGTGGATGAAACAGACATTGATATATGTGTGTATATATATTTATATAACAGCTATAAAAGAAAAATAAAAAAATCCTTGTTTTTTTTGTCACCGTCATCTGTTACGCAGTTGCTTGATTAAACTTGTTTGTAACCCAGACCCTACAGAAAAGAATGGTTGTTACAAAGGCCGGGGGTGGGGGGGAATGGTTGGGGTGTAGCAGGATGGGGTGAAGGTGCTGGGATGAAGATGTAGGACAGGAAAGAATGACAGGGTGCCCCACCCTAAAACCATCCAGTGAGCTGGAGGGGGCAGAAGCCCTCAGGCAGAAGGAGATGATGGTAGTGGATGACACCAAGGGGTCAGAGGTGTGAGGGGAGGCGAGGTAGGCGGGCATTAGCAGCCGCAGCCGTCCTTCACGGTCGGTGGTTCGTTGGTTAGCCTGCCCCCCTGAGGGGCAGAGGGCTTGTGCTGCACGCCCGACTCCGCCGCGTTAAGGTCCAGGCTCCCGTCCTGAATGTTCTGGTAGATCTTCTTTGCAGCCTCTAGGAAGGCATCCTCCACATTCTCCCCCCTAAAAAGAGAACAGACCGAGGCAGAGTGGGGTTACCCACTGCCAGAAAACGGCATTTCCTCCTTTCAAATATGACACTAGAATAGGACAGAGTGGGACTTACGTTTTCGCACTGGCTTCAAGGAACAACAGGCCTGGGAAACAAAAGGAAGAGAAAGGAGACTGCCGTTACTTAACCTCCCACCGAATACAGGCGCGCCTCAAAGGCGGCCACTTAACCGCTCTGACCAGGTGACGATGCCATTATCAGACATTCATTTTGCAGACTGCCCAATGGAGACATACACGTACAAAGACCCCAAAAGCACTCAAACAGCTTAATTATGAGCAACTACATACATAGTATTTTCCCCCTCCCTTATTTCCTCTGTTCTAGCATGTGTCATATTTTTAATGTTCAGATCATGAAACAAGCTTTATGACTAGACTAATATAACCAATGTAACCATAAAATGTAGTCTTCAAATGATGATTTCATTAATGGATGGGAGAAAAAAAATCCATCCACTCTACCTGGCCCTATATGAAAAATGTATTGCCCCCTTAATTACGACATCTACCATTTAAAACTAAATTATTTGATAATTGGGTTTACTTTACAATCCACATATGATTGCTGCCAGCCTTCAAATCTAAACATAACAGAACCAGTCTAGCAATGTGGAGGCAAAAAGCAGCACATAATGCCAAGATCAAAAGGAATCAAACAAATTGAACATGAGTAAGTTACCAAATAGTCACGTAAGGTCATGTCGACATCATGAGACCGGCCCTCAGCAAACGCAACACACCACTGTCCTACATACAAGCATAGCATATAACACAAGTGTTCAACTACTAGCCAAATTACTAGACGAGAGAATGAAACAAATCTGGTTTTTAACATGACTGCACAAGTCCAAAAAATTCTATCCGATAAACAACTGATTAATTGCGGTATTAAAAATGCTTACTGTACCACTAATGAACAAGAGAGGAAGGCTACAATTCCACTGAAACCTGTTGCACCAGTCAAGATCGCGTAATTTCATAACACTGATGCTATGAAACGTCAGCGACAAAAAAAATCCATTTGACACATCATCGAGTATAAGATTGTTCGCAGTATAAAGTATGCATTATTTGGTTGTCTATAATGTAAACGGTGAGACCTTAATAAATAAATAAATAAATATAAAAACCTTTTATTTAAATCCTAAAATGGCATTTTTAATGGCGTGCTAGTGGAAAAACTGGTCTGTTCCAGACCAAGCAATCCATTACTCTTTAAGATCCATCACCCCTTTATATACCGTACCCAGGGTTCTGCCGATGCTGGTAGGCGCCGACCAGCACTCTGAATGCTCCGACCAGCAATCTGAATTCACTGGCCACCACTCAGCCCAGAAAGTGCTTTTTCCTCACGGCACTGTTTTTTTTTCAAAGATCACTTAAAACGAATGCATCCAGCGTTCAATAAAACCACAACAAACAAAACAGAAATGACCCTATACATGTCCCCTTCCCCCCTTATGTTACTTTCAGAATAGCGAACTTTCGTTTTCGACCTGCTCCCTTACAGCCAATTCGTGGAAATCGTCTGCGGAGATCATCATAGCAATCCGCCTATTGTACATGTATTATGCTTTGACAAGTGTAGCAGACGTACTGAGGGTTAGCAGAAAGATGGCCAAACGGAAGAATCAGGGCCCAATTGTCAGATTTTTAAGGAGAGATTCAGTGTTACACTGAGAAGATAACAGGCTTCGAAATTCGTGGTAGTCTGCTAGTGCTCACAAAAGTAAAAATTAAGGCGGACTCATAAGCTTGTCTTCAAACTAGTCCGAGTGTCTAATAAAATATTGTCAAAATCATGCATTTACTCGGAAAAATGAAATTAAATGTCCATTTCAAATTTAAATGGTCCGTTTTGAAGCTTGACTTCAAAAAGGTAAAATCGCCAACGCAACTGCTAATTTGTTCAAGATGAATGAATATCTTTAACCTTATGAATTGAATAGGGTACCTGTTCTGTGAAATCACGCATAATAAACAGCTCAGTTGAAAAAGTATGCTTCCTACGTGCACAGATGTGTTAAAGGAGACCCATTTTGCCATATTTCCAAATTTATATTTTTATCTTTGACTCCCCTAGAGTACTCCTGATCGTCCAAAGTCCAAAACAGGGTCCTTATTTAGCTCATACTGCCATCCTCAAAAAACCCCATTTGTAGTCCATTGTTGTCTCTGCCTGAAAGACCTCATTGGGGTGGCTCTTCCGCTATGGCTCCCACTCCCCGTGTGCCCACTTTCTTCTGACTGGCCAGCTCTGTGGAGGGCGGATCTAGGCTGGACGAGGTTGCAGAACGCAGTTTTCCGTGTCAGTCTCCCCAGAGTGAAACGTGAGATGCATCTGCCAACTGATAAAGAATCGGCGAGAAATTCCACAATCTAAAGCAGTACGTGTGTAGATCTAATAAAATTAACTTGTTCTAATGGTAGCGGCGAGAGTGGAGGACGCAGCACGGAAGTCTGACAGCTCAAGAACAAATTTGCTATTGACTACAGTTTGCGATGGCATCAGTGGCGAGTACAGCAGTTTTTCTACTGTATAACTAGTATGCAAGGAAAGCTAGAATCCACCCTATTTAGACACTTGTAGAACGGGTCGACATGCCCAAAAGTAGACCGGAGACCGTAGAAATCCGGTGGGTCTGAGTTTAGAGGGAAACATGGACAGTGAGGAACAGCTAAAAGTGGACCAACAGCTTATGGACTGCTTTGGTGTGTATTAGGACTTGCTGGTTCGTGTGCATAGCTGTGGTGTGTTGTTAGCGTGGACAAACGAACAGCTTCTGCGCTGGTATATGACGGAGGGGCAAAAGCTCCAGGCTAAACGGCCTTTTTGGAAATTGCCCGTGGTAATGGTTTACTCATTGCTTTGGAATGACCAGCTTTTCCTCGCGGAAAATGGGCATGTTTTGGATAGTGCCAAGAGCAGGATAAAGCTTTGGTTATGTCATGAACATAATATAGGTTTTACAGACCGTAAGTTCTATTTGCGTGAACCTTGCTTATGGGCAGCTATCGAATCGATCACTTTTACAGGAAAGAATTTAATATTCCATCCATGGCAATGCAGAGAAATCATTTGTTATGCCGGACACGTTATAGCCTGTGCGCTTCCCTATTGCTTTCACCGTTAGAATCAGAGAGCTTGCCCAGACATTGGAGATGTATCAGGCTAACCCCGGTCATGGATAAGTAAAGCGATTGTTTCACAAGCACCCATACAGGCAACCCAAGCTCTAGAAAACCTACACCTGGTCTAATTGCAGCCCAACTTGGCAGACGCATACAATACCTCTCCGGTTAGCTTCAACTGTAGTGGCTACAAAAAAAAAAAAAGGCTATGCACCAATTTCTGGTGGCATCCTCATTTGGAAGAGAAATCAGTATTTTTCTTTGTGTCCGAAAGTAAATGGACAAGCAGCTTTGGGAGAGATACTGACAAAACTGCACCTCAAACGATCTGCGGTTCTTCTTTTGTATTTCCAAAAGTGTCAACGCTACTAAGGCATAGTATGATCTGCCGTTGTTAGTGCCTGCTAGAATAGTTTCCGGTGTGGGCAGGTCCAGCGCCGTGATTGGCTCTGGCTAGGTCTGTAATAATTTGACGGCACAACCAGACGTCAGGTTTTGCCCAGATCTCGAAGATCTCAGGAGGAGCTGTTCAGAGAGGAAATCACATTCACAAAATCACGTTCTTGGATTATGGTAAAACCCCTGCATCTTATGTTTAGAAACTTCAGAGGTTGAGTATGGACAACTAACATTATAACATTACTAATATGTATTCAAAGAAGGATCAGCATCATTGAAGCCCCCTTTATTAGATTCCCCTTTACTAGACCTACAATGAGGCAAATTTGAGGTCAGTGTAAGTAATTGTTCCCGAGTTATGGTTAAGAAACTGATTCTCTCAATGTATAGCATCACCTGGTGGCAAACCTAGGAGTGCATACTTGCCCAAAATCTAATCATTTCGTACCCTCTACCATATCTACCTACACGCTAAAAATGAGAAGCCAATGTAAAGTATATTGTGAGTTATCGCACTAAGGGCTAAAATCTGCGGACATGGCGGCAGCGAAACCATATCATCCCCGAAACTCATATTTCGGGGATATAATAATTGCTGACTATGGCATATGCCACTCAGTCTTATGCCAAATGCGGCAGAGTTGGGAGCCCTGCAATTAGGTAGAGCAGGATGTGCTCACAGCAAACATTGAAGTTAGCATCTTAGTTCATCGTTTTGCAAAGTGAGTTTTCTCCAATCATTGCACACATTGCATTAAGAAGAAAGCAGCGCATTTTACTGCTGATAGCTAATTTTTATTCATTGGAAAACGTGTTCATCAAGCAAAATGATTGACAACAGTTCGAGAATTATTAGTGCTTATTTTAATCTAGGCTTATGCCGTCGGAGGCGACGGCTTGGGGTATAACCCTGAATGCCCAATCCTCCAATTCCCCAGTCCTTGAATAGACCTTGAATAGACTTTCATTTGAACATAATTTCAGGTCAATCGGACAAATGGTTCTGAAGATATGGTAATTTTCCACCACGAAGCGCCACCTAGTGGCAAAATATTGAACCATACAGGTATGATGTCATCATGTCATCATCGTTGTGAGGTCATGACCTTGCAGTTGCACATAGTTTCATGTCAATTGGACAAATGGTTCCAAAGATATGGCAAAAATGGTGAATTTTATGTGTCAAAGCTCCGCCGTGTGTCAAAATTTTGAAAAAAACAGGTATAGCGTCATTGTGGGACACATCCTCAGGTCATGACCTTTCATTTGCACTTGATGTGAGGTGAATCGGACAAATATTTCCAGAGATATGATAAAAACAGTGATTTTTCAGTTCTTGGCCTCTGGTGGCCAATCTAGAAATTGTAAATTGTCCAAAAATCAAATCAGTTCTTCCTCTCTATGATACTTATATGCAAAACATGAAATTTCTAAATCAAATATTACTGAAGTTATCGCGTTAACACGTAGGGCGGCGCGGCGGCGCCAGCGGTCGGACCAAAAACATAATATCCCCGAAACGCCATTTGGCGTTCGGGGATATAATTAACAAGGAGAACTGGTGACACCTGATTGTCCTTCGGATTTTTGGAGTTCATGTAGTCATTTTACATGGGCGTGGCGGCTTTTATTTTGCTGTGGCGGTGTGCCACGATCAGTTACATGCTGCAGAAACCCTGGACATAGATATACAACTCATATATATTTACAGTTAGTTAAAACTCAATAAGTTAAATGTAAATTAACTATTAAGCATTTCCTAACATCCATAAACAAAATAATAATTTATTAAATAATGGTCGTGCATGTAGGCTGAAGGGTGACACCAGTCCAGTGTTTTACATTTCATTTTATCTAGTGGCATATACACATGTACAGCGTTTGATTTCGCAATTCCCCGCCAATTCCTAGATGGCAGACGCGCCTCACATTTTGCAGTTGGTTCAGTCAATGACGTTGTCCACTCAAGTGTGTTCTTTAGCTCTGCGGGTGAGACTGGCGCGGAGTTAGGACAATTATGGGGTCATTCCACTCGTAACCATGGTTTCAGTCTCGCACCGTTAAGTTATCCATAGGGCGGTGGCGGAAGCTGATCAGGACGATATTACTGTAGGAGCCCATTTCTGTTCAAAGCTGGACGAAAACTTTTACTCACATTAGCCGAATAATGTATCGCAAAATGGGGATTTCAAAAGCCCTTCACAAATTGGTGCATTTAAAAAATATATATATATATACACATGATCGCATTTTGCGATGCGATACCGCTTATCGCCAGCCCTTTAATGGTCTGGGGCTGCTTTAGTGATTGACAACCTAAGTGACTTGCCATAATCGATAGAACCATGAATTATGCACTCTACCATAAAATCCTGAAGAAGAATGTCCGGCCATCTGTTTGTGACCTCAAAAGCTCAAGGGCAATGTGGTTATGCAACAGGACAATGATCCAAAGCAGACAAGCAGGGCTACCTCCTAACAAACATAATGATAGTTTTGGAGTGGCCAAGTCAAAGTCCTGTCCTTAATTAGATTGAGATGCTGTGGCCTGACCTTAAACAAGCAGTTCAAGCACAAAAACCATCCACTGTGGTTGAATTAAGCCAATTCTCCAAAGAAGAGCAGGCCAAAATTCCTCCACAGGGATGGATAAGACTCTTTACTAGCCATCTCAAGAATTCCATGTTGTTGATGCAAAGCGTGGCACAACCAGTTATCGGTTTTGGGGGGGCAATTACTTTTTCACATGGATGATATAGGCTTAGAACAAGAAGATAACTTCAATAAATGAAACAATCATTTAAAAGATGCAGTTTGTGTTTACTTGCTCTTTGTCTTAAAATTAGCTGATGGTCTTTATGATTTAGAAAGTGGGAAAGAACCTGAAATTGGCCGTTAGCATGAAGAGCGAGCAGAGTAAGATATTCCACTTCTCCCGAAATGTGAAGAGCAAGAAGCAGCAGTGGTAGTCTGGTACGGGCAAAATTCATATAGCTTCTCACCATTCTCTTCTGCAAACTGTTTGGCCTCCTCGTACGTGACGTCTCGCTGGGCCTCCAGGTCTGCCTTGTTTCCTATGAGAATGATCACCTGCACAGAGGCGGCCCATGTGAGGTCCAGTGCAAAAACCCAGCACACGCACAAGTAAATGAGGCCATAAATACAGGTAAATTTTCAGGTGGATTCTCACAAACACACATCAGCCTGTGGCACTCACAATGTTGGCTTGAGAGGTGAGAGAGAAGCTCAGATTTTAGGTTGGAATTGTGTGCACCACTCAGCATTAGACATTCAGTGAACAGCACTGAGTGTAGGGCTTGGAGTTGGTGTGCAGGATTCAACTTAAAATTTGATGTGTGGTACTGACCAATGAAATCTGGAGTGCGGCATTCCCAGTGTTGCGGCTGGAATTCAGTGGGCAATGACCACCAGGCTGGGGTGGGAATTCTCTGCGTGTAATTCAGTTTTGGGGTCAGAATTCAGTGTGCACTAGTCCTGTGCTAGGGTAGGAATTGTGTGGGTGTTATTGACAGTGTTGGGGTCAGAATTCAGTGAGCAATGGTCATTGTGTTGTGTAGGAATTTTGTGTGCGTTACTGGCAATGTTGGGGTCAGAATTCATTGTGCAATGGTCACTGTTGGGTGGGAATTCTGTGCGTGTTACTAGCAGTATTGGGGTCAGAATTCAGTGTGCACATTACAGCGTTGTGGTCAGATTCGGCGTGCAGTGGTCACTGTACTAGGGTAGGAATTCTGTGCGCTTTACAGTATTGGGGTCAGAATTCAGGGTGTGAAGGTCACTGTGCTGGGGTAGGAATTCTGTGCTTGTTACAGTGTTTGGGTTGGAATTCAGTGTGCAATGGTTACCATGCTCGAGTAAGAATTCTGTGCACGTTACTCACAGTGTTGGGGTTGGTGAGGTTACGGGCGTCAGTCAGCCAGCTGCTGAGGTGGTTGTAAGTGCTCCTCCTGAGGGTCACACAAGGTAATGATGCTCATTACCAAGACAAAAGGGGTCTGACTGCTGAGACCCATTTAACACTCATGTTCAACGATCAATTCCACCATCAATGAATTTTAAAATACCGAGGTACTGCCTTCTAAATGAACATGGTTTCCCCACATATATTAAAGAAAAAGAAAAAAACACACTGAAAAGGGCCAAGAGGCACATACTCTTCTTTCCATGCGGAGAAATTCAAAAAATATTGAAATATGCAAATATAAAAATATCACAGCCCTCGCTCCTCATCCACCACTGCTGCATGCACTAGGTTGATCAGTGAAACTAAAATATAACTAGATTTAGTCAGTAAGCATGGCTTACAGGATACCCCCCGCAACAACAAGTAGTCGGGCAGTACCACAGTCAATAGACCTTCCAGCAAGAAAAAAAATTTTCAAAATCAGATGAGTAGGTTATGAGATCTAGGTCCGGACGCACAGACACACACACACACACACACACGCACAGACACACGCACAGACACACGCACAGACACACGCACGCACGGACAAAGCAAATCCAGTATACTCCCTAAACTTCGTTGCGGGGGGTATAATGAAAATTACAAAACCATATAGAACAATAGTGCTCAGCCACCTTTTTCTCCACAATGGAGAATGTATGTGCGAAAGTCATGGTATTACAAAGTCACGCGACATTGTCATATGACAAGATGAGTCATATCATGCTCTTAAATAGCAGCAGAACTTAAGTGTTTCTATTCATAAAACAAATTTCTTGAGAAAACCCAACATGGAACCTCTTCACTGAAATGAGCAGATATGCAGTCCCTCCAAGTGTGTTGGCATATTAGCCAGATGTCTGCAAATACACTCCAACCATTTCAGCAGCTTAGTGAGTTTATGGTAAATAATGGAAGGAAGCTCCATAAACGGCTTTCTTCTGCATTCCTGCGAGACCCCATACACTAGTATGCGGCACAGGTCCATCTTTCACTGTAGAATGCGGGAGAGTGCGGTACACCACATACATGTTGGCTGTGATCATGACTCCCAGGGATCCGCCAAAGATTGGGCCACGAGAAAGTCAAGCGTTCGGCATCACAAAGAAGAGGGCAACAATCTAAACAAATCCAGCTTTCTCTTTCTTTAAGTCTAATTGACCCAAGTCACATTTCTTATTCACATTCATTAATGCAGATGACGACAACAACAACATTATTATTATTATTATCATAACACCTCAGTAAAAATACATTCATTTATCTGTTGACATGTGTTAAGTTTTAGGACAGCATCATTTATTTAATTTTATGGATGCACGATATTGGATTTTTGGCCGATATCCGATATGCCGATATTTTACAACTCATTTGGCCGATAACCAATATTTTTTCCCCCCCACACCTAATTGCAGAGATCATATAGGTTCTGTAGTGGAATTAAACAGAATTATTCTGCATCGTCGATCATGTTTGCCCGCTGGCCAATGCAGACATAAGACAAAGCTGAAAATGATGTAACATCAGTAATCATTCCTTGTGAAAAATACTTCAATTTTATTTGATGTTTCAATACTGAAACATCATATTTATTCATGACAATTGTTTTTAAACAAAACAATTAAAATACTTGCATCCTATCCTACTTAAAACAGACTTGGATAATGCTCTCCCTGAGACAATCATGACAATACCCACAACCAGGGCAAATTTGGCAATTTTACATAACCTCCATTCACAAGGAACATGTGAAAAGTGCACTGTACAACTGTACAGCAATGAAATTTTAATAGATTTTAGATTTTAAATAGATTTTTATAAATCAGCCTGCTGCAGAGGACAACGATTATTTCTGTAGCAGGAGCTGAAGTGCTGGATAGATACTAAGGACAAGTATATTGAGCAGTTTGCACATCAGGCTTAGCTGAGGAGTTTTATTCCTGAAGAACAGGGATTGGAGTGAACTCCTCCATATTCTAAACTTTGTCCAGCTTGCTTGTGAATATTCAATAACTCAGAGCCGTATATAGAGAGAGTCTGGCCAGCTTGGGGTTTGAACGTCTGAGCTATCCCGCTATGCTGATTGGTTCTGAGCTGGTCACGTGTTTTATGGACACCATGTTTGATTACATTAATCAATATTCATCCAGCAATCCCCATAGAGAAGTGTCGAATAAGAGGCAATTAAATTCAATGTTATTCAATTATGCAATTATTTGTACATATATTTAATTATTTATTTATCCTGGTTTCTAAAATACGGATATGTTTACATGCACAAACGCAAAAAACGGGATTCTCCAAAAACCCGATCATACCCGGGATACTGGAGCCCATGTAACTAAATGCACTCAATAGAGAATACATTGCAAATGCTCATTTACTATAAGGCTAGCGGCATTGATATCTTCAGAGAGTGGACATGTCAAACGAAAGTTAAAGCTTGCAACAAACGCAAAAGTTACTCAACTAATTTCTTAAATTTCTTGTAATTTCTTGTACACCAAGAGTGTAAGGTTCTGTTTATCACATAACAGAGAATCATAAATTAATAGAAGACAAATGCAATTTCTGTCAGCGCCTTAATGGAAACGTTAGTCAATTTGCAGGCATTGTAGCATTGCGCTAACTCCATTACACTTGGTATTCAGTTTAGCGACATACTAATAGCGAGACGCACCGCAGAGCATTTTTTATTAACCAAGTATTAGAGCTATGTGACTGAAGCTGCTTGCACACTGGACGTGAAACAAATTTTTTGCACGACAGATTACATTCAAAGTCAATGCGAAGACGCGAATACACGCGACCTTTCCATCAATTGGCTTTCGAATGGGAGCGCTTGGGCACTGCTACGATCATATCAAAATAGCCATTTTTAAATCACCAAGACTCAATGAAACTTTGCTCGTAGTCATCACCAGGCTCTCTACACATGAACGAGCATTGTGAACATTGTTTGTGTACACGGAGTTTACTTAAATACCGCTTTTAACACTGGACTCACCTAAGGCAACAATCCGGAAGGCAACAAGAGGTAGGTCTTTTAAGCAAACTCTTTGTATACGAACAATGTTCTCAATGTTCGAGTCCATATGTAGGGACCCCGATAACGTGACATTTTGCTTGTAGTATTATGTCATGTTGTGATCTATGCTGCATGCTTTATTTTGTGCTAGGTAGACAGCCTAGGGCCATATTTAGTTTATTATTGGCGAACTTTGTAAAATAATAATTTTAGACATTCTTATTTTCAAATAGGCAACTCCAATGCCCCGTCCAACAGCAAGCATCACCATCAAAATAGTGCCCACTGGAGAATTGGAGGGAGTGATTGAGAGTGCCCGTGCAGTTTTCTCCTGGTGTGCACTGGAGGCCATGCGCAGGACTGAAAAATCCATCCTGCACAGACATCCAACAACAGGGTCTGGTTTACATTCAAAATCCACACACTATCAACCACGTTAAGGTTCACTATGCTAATGCAACTTTCGCACTCTGTACTGACAAGTCCACTCTGCACTGAAGGCATCAACTTTCTCTGCTGGCTTTGCATTTTAGACTGTTTGGTTTTCAAATCTGAGATGTACCAAATCTGACTTGCCTGGGGTAAGTTTGAATCTCAATGTTAACAAAGTGCAGAGGAATTCCCTTTAGTAGAGGAATGTGGGAAAAGGGAAAAAAAAAAGAAAAGAAAAGAAAACTGGTGAGAAACTATGAACAAGGAGAAGTATAGTCAAGGTCTGATATTTTTATGAGCATTAACACAGGAAACACACTATATTTGAGTCAAGGGAATCTTTAAGGAAAGCAGAGGCAAAGTCTCAATGATGAGCCAGACTCAGGCTATAACTCCTGAATGCTCTTAATAGCCAATCAGCTCCAGCAGAACAGTGTTCAGGGCACAGGACCCACCTGGTGATGTCATAAACCATGAGCGCGCCGGCGGCACCCCTGTAGTAGCTGCGCGTGACGGCCCGGAAGCGCTCCTGTCCCGCTGTGTCCCAGATCTGCAGCTTGATCTTCTGTCCACTCACCTCAATTATCCTTGTACCGAACTCCACGCCGATTGTGTGGGGGCAGTCCGCCATGACTGAGGAGAGAGATGAATTAGCCACTAGAACTTTGGCTACACACAAGCAACCATAACAACATGCCACTTGAGCCATGTATTGATCATTTTGTAGCCACCAGTGTTGGTTGTGCAGCATTAAGATTGGAGAACAGAACTTAAAAGGTCGTAAGTTTGATTCCCAAGGCCACATGTGGACCCTTGGACCAAACCTGGACCATCACTCATCATAGTGATGGATTAGAGCACCAAACATATGCTAAAATGCATGTTGGTGCATAACTCACATCAGTAGCATGACACTGAGCTTGAACAATGAAAATCATAAACCTAAAAGCCCAGTGACGGCTCCTTTACAACATGCTCTGAAATTTCATCACATCCCAGTAATTTCTCCATTTCACCCAGTAATGACAGATTCGCGTGTGAATACATTTAAATTTTTGAAGTCACTTTTGACACCTTTTAAATTGAAGTTCTCTCTACTTCCACAACAATTTCTTCATTACAATCTTATAATGATACAAGTTGCAGGGAAAGTGTATAAATCATTTTCAAAATTTTCAAGCCAACCTTAACGTAGCCCAAACATTAAAATTCAAACACTCAAAAAAAATCTAAAAAGCTAAAAATACCAAGACATAGGACGGATTGGGAGAAGGCGGTCTTCATTATTGCTGCACCCATTATGTGGGAAAAATTGAATGAAACTACGCCGTCCATTCTGGAATCATAACTGCATTTATGAAGAGCAAGTGGCTGAGCAGCTAGAAGAAAATACCTGCAGCAGATGTTAAGTGTGCACATTCAGGAAGGGTATGGGCCTACATGTATAAATGTGCACGTGAATGTCTGACTGTTTTTGTGTATATTTAAAACTTGCTTTGACACATGAACCCATGGAAGAGAGACCACAGTCTCAGAGTCCTCTCAGCTAATATAAATGTTAAACTAGACAGGCTGGTCGGCAGCAACTGCATGGGTGTAGCCCCCTAGGCCAATATTGTCGCCATGGCAACCACAATAGATAGGAGTCATTACTTAAGCAGAACACATGTCCATACTCAATATGAAAGTAATCGGTCAAAAATTTCAGCCTGTACTACGTCCACAAGGACATCTCTATGTTTTACCAAAAATTTCCACATTATTCGGCCAACACTGCCCTTTGGCAAACAAAATCGAAAGGTGTCATAAGTGAAGTATAACATCTCTATACCAAATATGAAAGTAATTGGTCAAAAATTCTTTTGCATGTGATGACTGCAATTGATGGTAGAATGTGAGAGAATCAAAACCATGTCGAATTTTTTGCTCCAGGAAACTGATTTTTCTGAACCACTAACTGGAACACCGTTGGCTCACTGTAGCTTAAGTGGCTGCTAGACAATTTTTTTTTTTTTTTTTTTTAAACTGCTGGATCAATACTATGGGCAAGGATATTGACCAGTTTGCACATCAGGCTTAGCTGAGGATTTTAATTCATGCAACTCTTGAAAAACAGGGAGTGGAGAGAACTTCCCCATATTCTAAACCGTGTTCAATCTCTGCTTGCTTGTGAATATTCAATAACTGATCCAGGGGTGCTATCTAGTGATCGAGTACAGGGTGGGGAACGAAATTTGCTAAATAAATCACCATCCATAGATTGTATATTATTCTCAACTGGCATGTTTATTGAAAAAGAGGATTATAAAGCAGACAATAAAGATAATAGGTCCATTATTCAATATGTCCACCATTATAAGCAATATCAGGTGCACACAATTCAGGGGAGTGGTTGTGGGATTGTTTGTACTTTAAATGTCAGTGCAAGTTTTGCTTCCCCACCCTGTACAGTAACTGCATTCTTAAATTTGCTGTTCCATAGATGCGAGCATCTGCAGAAAGGGGTTAATGACATTACACTCTGAATTCAGTTTGAATATTATAAGAAAATAAAAATAGTTTGCTTAATAGTTACAGATACTGTGAGAAAATTAATCTAAGCCACTGCTCATTTGTATCTTCTGATACTGGCAGAAGATTAAGACATTTAACGTTATGTTAGGTCATTGTAGTTAAAGCTGCAGTTGGTAAGTTTTAGAAAAGTAACTTTGTCATTTTTGCTAAATCTGTCACTGTGTACAGACAGTATTACATAAAACTAGTACTCTGTAATTAAAAAAGGCTCCTTTAAACCTGCCTATTGCTCCTACTGCAATTTAAAAGAATCGTTCGGACCGACCAAAAAGAACCAATTCGAGCCAGGATGGTGTCTGACAGCCGTCAAACAGTGCACATGCATGCGCTGCAGACAGCCCCCTCCCCCTTCCTCCTCAGTTTATGCCAGTGCTCAGTCAAGTTCAAATCTCCGAGAGCGTGTTCAGGAGCTTAGAGCCATCAGCGAGGAAAAAAATACCGATACCTTCGTTACCGGCAACAGCACACACGGCTAAGACAAGTTTAAAAAAAAAAAAATTCTTTCTTATGTGCTTTTTTTTTTTTTTAACAAAACAAAACTGACCCACAATTTGCGACTTTTCTCCTTGACAGGTAAACCCCTGCTTTATTTTCTGGTTAATTTTTTCTCTGCAAATAAGCAAGTTGGCATTGCTGATCACCAAACTAACCCCAGCCCTAACCAGCATCAATTCAATTACTCTCTACAAATAAGCGAGGGAATGTCGCTTACAAGCACAGTCGCTGTTCGAATAGCCAGAGTCTTGTAATTGTTACAGTACTCCGCAGTGCATGTGATGTTACTGTCATGTTGCAGTCGAGGTAAAGTTAGCTTGTTTCAGATGCTAGGACTAACGTTACTAGCGTTGTTTTATTAGAGAACAGCAGAAAATATCTTTATGAAGTGACCTGGCAGTCTTATCAGTTGTGTTGTAGTCCTATGCATCATAGGAACACTCCAACCAGTACCCCTGACCAAGGAACTGGCTTTAGAATTGGAGTTGGTCCCCAGGCGCCGCTCTGTGGCTGCCCACTGCTCCTAATTATAGGATGGGTCAAATGCAGAGGACGAATTACCCCACGGGGTTCAATTAAGTAAATCTATCGATCTTATAAATGTGTAACGTTCCTGTGCTCTCACAGCTAAATGCTGACATACATAATTTACTGGCCATTCAGCTGGATTCACGACAGTTTCTGTACTCTAAAAATAGGGTAAATTACTGAAATAAGTGTGTGCTGGGTTTTTAATTAATACATACTCCAGTAGATTAATTTTCATGTCGACATGATTTATTTCTGCTCGTTTGTTGGCAGGCACATCGTCAGACCTGAAAATTCCTTTATTAAAGATTAGACCTGCCTAATTCTAGATGAGTTTCCTTTATTAACACGTTTTCCAATTCAAGAATAATCAAGGGGCAATCGAAGACACTGCTTCTCTCCCTCGTGCGATCTGAAAGCGACAAAATAATGGGCTGCATTCAGGACAGAAAAATAATTTAATTTTTATTCGGTATATGCACCTGCACTCGGCGACGGCATTTCAGACTAGCAAGTGGTTTTGTCCGTTTACATTTTCTAATCGGACAGCTGTCTATTTTTTGTACTACGAATTGAGCGACCGTGCTGCAAAAACAGGAGTATGTACTTGTCGCCAAAATAACCATCATTCGCTGAAGAGTTATGAAATGTCATCGCCGAGTGACAGTGCATAGGTCTAATTAAAATCTAATTATTTTTCGGTACTGAATGCAGCCTATTATTGTGTCGCTTTTAAAACGCATGGGGGAGAGAAGTAGCCATCTGGGGGAGGGTCTTAGGAGTGCAGAGGAGAGGGAGGGGGAAGGATCTGAAAGTAGCTTTTTTCACATTTTTGTGCGAAGAACTCTCCTCAAAGTTACCAACTGCAGCTTTAACGACAAAGCACCTGGCTTTTTTGAACAGACAGAAAGCCTTTCACAGTAACTTTATCTAGTGCCGGGAGCAGCTGACCATATAAAAAAAATCTGTAGCGAAAGTAGGAAAAAAAAACAAAAAAAGTTGCAAATGGAGTGTTCAGAGCAGTAGGAAACTGGAGGTTTTTGCTTATAAGGATTACTTTAGACTTTTACCTCATTATTTGCAACTTCGGGTACCTCTTATATGAACACCCTTCATAATAACTCTATACACAAAATACAGAAAAGCCAATTGGGTCCCCTTTAAATTCAAACACATAGAAGCACAGATTGATATATTATACACCTTGCCAGGCAATGATCGTAAGCATGGTTTACAAACATTTCTGCTCATATGCAACCATGATAAAAAATAAGGAACTGGACTTAGACCAACACTTCAATTCTTTTAACAAAACAAGAATTACATTCAGACAGACCACAAGAGAAGAAATTAATGCCAATCAATACTACAAGTTTTCTGTGACTTTGGTCACTGTGCAGATACTTACACTTCTTTTCTGTGAATTGATGGAGCAAACAAGATTTTCCTACACCCATATCCCCTGGAGAGGAAAGGTAAACAGTGAGTTATATTGGCCATCATAAACAATACAAAACACACAAACTTATTTAAAAAATTCAAGTGACACAGACAAGCTGGAAAAACCCCTAATTCCTGTTACATTCAAGAAATATACTTCTGCATCAAGAATCTCCATCAACACAGAGGACCCTGTCCAGTAATGTAAGCAAACTAAAAGGCAAGCGGATTATTGTCTGGAATATGAATGCATACTTAGCATTAAAACTCGCCTACATTATAACGATCCCAAACCAAGAAGTATCCAGATACTTTTGGTTATATAATGTAAACTGCCGATCAAAGATCGCACACCCACACATTTGTGTGCAGTTAGAAATGGTGAAAAGATTAAATAAACATCTTTTGTTTGCGCAAATATATAGAAATCTTAGTCAAAATAGCCATATTAGTGATGCGGTCAGTTAAAAAAAGCCAATAGTGATGTGGTTCAGAATATTAACACCCATCACCATGTTGAAATACACCACAGATGTGCTGCTCATATGAGTTGCTTCTTGATCATTTCATTCAGTGTCTCAATTTTACTGTCTTCACTTGAAAATGGAAACGATTAAACTGTTTATTGATAAATTATGGCCTCCGTCAAAACAAAAAAAATTGCTTGCATTGCACTAGAATTTATTTAAATCCAATTGTGGGTCCAAGGCACAAGAAATTAAAGGCCAAAAGAATATTTTAAGTGCAATAATAACCCTTGCCCAGGATCTTGTGAGACTTATAAAATGTTCGTTTGGAGAAATATTTATGCATTAAAAACCCATATATTATAAACAGACTGTTCAGATTCATTAACCAGCCAGTCTATCTAAAACGTGCTTTTTGTAATTTCCTAGAATAAGGTACATAACTTCAGGGGAAGCAAATCACTGCCATTTCAGTGGGAGAATCTTATTGGAGAATTCTGGTGTGAAATTGACTTGGGGTGTATTGAAACATGATAACGAGTACTTACCTTTATCGAATACCCCACCTCCATACGCACGCAACATTTTGAAATATATCGCTTTTTAGCCGAAGCTCCCAGCAGGCTTACAATAGTAGCGAATCGGGCATAGCGTTGCCATGCAAATAAATCGCTATTTTTTTCCCATCATTAACAAGGCTCAAAGTAGCTCCTCACTTCATCGGTAGAATTCCAAGGGCCCTGACATTTAAAACGAGGCACTGAGAACTTTGAAAATGCACAGGTAGTTTATTAAAAAAAGACTATTTATGCAAACAGTACCTTGAGGTAGTTTCCAGTCGCCTCCATCTTGAAAGTCACAATAAGTCGATTACAATCTATTCGTTCGTGCTCATCAATCGACTTATCGTAACTTTCAAGAAGGAGGCGACTGGAAACTACCTCAAGGTACTGTTTGCATAAACAGTCTTTATTTAATAAACTACCAGTGTATTTTCAAAGTTCTCAGTGCCTCGTTTTAAATGTCAGGGCCCTCGGAATTCTGCCAATGAAGTGTGGAGCTACTTTGAGCCTTGTTAATGAAAAAAAAAAAAAAAATTGCGAAGAAAAAAAAAAAAGCTTTGCATGGCAATGCTATGCCTGATTCAATACTATTGTAAGCCTGTTGGGAGCTTCGGCTAAAAAGCTATACATTTTGAAATGTTGCGTGCGTAAGAAGGTGGGGTATTCGGCAAAGGTTAGTACTCGTTATCATGTTTCAATACACCCAAAGTCAATTTCACACCAGAATTCTCCTTTAAATCTCAAGAGAGTGTTTCCTACTCAGCAGTTCTGTTCATTTTTCCCCTTTATCAGCAAAGGGGATCAGCACCAGGCCTTCTAACATCCATCAATGGCACCTACATCAGTAAGGAGAGCTCTTGCACTGGCAATGCATACATCAGCAATCAAACTCTCTCTGCTGTGTGGCCCATGATAAAGATGCAAAGGATCTTCATTGTCAGGTGAGACTACCTGCACTACATTCTCCTAGCATGCGCACTCTGCTCGGAGGACATGCACTCTCCTCAGAGCATACACTCTTCTTGTGCCGACTTATGAGCCAACAAGCCAGACAGCCCAGCAACAGGCAAGTGGCGCTGAACAGACTGGAGCTGATTAGTATGATGATGCAAGGTGCAGGAGGACCTTACAGACTACAAGACCCCATCGCCACTAACAAAAAGGAAGGACTGTCTTGCTGCAGTGTACACGCTGTAATAGCTGAATGATATGGGCTTAAATGTATCAGTGTTACCAGCTCATCCTTCAGCAAGACTCAATACCATAGGCACAGAGGCAGAACATGACTCACCTCTTATGCATACTTACCAATAATAATATATTTGAAGATGTAGGAATAGTTGTACGGAGCGGTGGCCATTGTGGCTCTGAAAGATAAGAAGAGTCATTAGGTACAATGCATCGACAGCAAGGTCAAAGCCAGGCACCTTCTTACTTGGGAGCCCACATTGGGTCATTCCATGTCAAATCACCCAATGGCCCTCATTTATCAAACTTGCGTAGGATCTGGCGTAGATTCTTGTGCAAATATCAGCCTATGCCAGGTGTCACGTCTGATTTATGAAAAGTGTGCATGTTGCTGATTTCGGTGTAGAACTGTTGTGGCATTGATAAATCTAGTGGTTGAAACTAACCATACTGTGGGAGGCATAGTCCTTCCAACTTTACAATACAGACTCTCGAAAGATGGCAAAGAGGAATAACTTCACCGAGCAGGAAATAGAAATGATCATGTCCAAGATGGAGAAAAACAAAATTATTTTATTTGGAAGCCTTAAGAGTGGCATCAAAGGAGCCCAGACAGCTGCAGTTTGGAAAACTATTGCTGCTGTGGTACACACCGTTGGGGAGGAAAACCGGAGTGCAGCAGAGATTTGATTTAATTCATTAATAAATTCAACTTCTAGATCAATGATATTTCAAGTTATATAGCCTACATAACTGACAATCCAAATGCTTTACATGTAGGTAAAAAAAAAAAAAAAAGTGGTCCGATTTTAAGATCTCCACCAAAAAACGGGTTGCGGTGCTCAGGCCAGCAGCGCACGAACCGGTGGAGGCCAATCAGGCTCAAACCACCAGCTGTAACCGTTCGAGAAGCGCGTGACAACACTGAAAGGTTCCCCCTCCATCATGGGAATAAGAGGCAGCAGGGACACTGATGAGTCCCCAATACCTCGATCGGAGCTGCTTGAGGGCAATTATGTTAAAATACAGTCTACAGAGATCGCTGTTCATTGTACTTTTATTTGTAAGCACATTATGCTTGATCAAATTGATTATAATTGTCAGCCATCTGGCTGGCAGGCAGGTTGTCTCAAAATAGAAGTTTAACTCATTCCCTACGGAATACTTTTATATAAAATTGTCGCATTTGTATGGAATACTTTTCCCGAAAATTACACAGTATTAAGTATTAAAGTACAGGTGGCCCATGCCCGCGATTGTAAACTGATTTTGTGTTTTCATCAGACTGCTAATGGTCATCCACGCCGCAAGCACCGGCTTACCGTAGGGAATGGTAGAATTTGCAGCTCCGTTGGCAGTGGCTTGCCGTAGGTAGTGAATTAATCAATTTCTCAACACAGGTGTTCTATTTTGCCTATTTTTTTCCCATTTTACTAATAAGAACAACAGCAGCATGACGACTGCATCGCTGCATATGGTTTATTAATCTTTTTGACAGCTGCACTCGTTCTTGCATGTTGTACGCTGGTTTCAAATGTGTGTACGCCTGGTCAGACCTGGCATGAAATTTGTGTGCCGTATGCTCACTTTCATATTGATAAATACCGATCCTTGCGGGAGATTTGGCAATTTTTTGAAGTGTCCAAAACGTGTCCAAAATGTTAAAATATAGCTCACAAAAACTTTCTGCTGATGGCGTGATGTGCATTTGCCAACGACATTAAATCCATCTGTAATATATTTATTACATTTATCTTGTGTATAAGCTGAATGTGTCTAAGCTGAGCGCAACAACAAATAGCAGGAGATCAGGTTTCAAGTGAATCTGGGGTCGGGGGGTGGGGCCGGGAGGGCGAAAGTTTATTTTCCTACAAACTTTTTGTCCTCATTTGCATGCGTGCATGCCCACTCCAGTGAGTTCCTGAATAATATCAAAACATTGCTACGAGTCACCCACTTGCAATTGCGTGCTTTCATGTTTTGAAGCGCACCTGTGAACTAATTCTAAACTCACCCAACTATACACTGAAAAACGTTCACCAAACCGTCGGCTCTATTTGTTTTAGCTCATCATGTTAATATTCAGCCGTTAACTCTGAGTTAGCCCAGGATCATCAGTAAATGCACTCTAATTTCTAGCATTTCTTCGGCATAGTAAATAATGCTAACGTTAGATACAATTGAGTCACTCCCAGTTAGTATGTGTGAATGTGTTTAGCTGGCGAGCCTACACGTTTAAGCTCATGGGCTTCAACTGCAATGTTATATTCAGTCAAAATCAAAATAATAAGATAGAGCTGTTCAGAACTTCAACTTTATATGGCTTAATGGTTCAGAATACGTGGAGTCACAAAATGATGACATACCCGCGATGAGAATTATTAATATTAAATGCTCCAGGTTCATTTACAGCTGGCTAGCTATATCCAAAAAATTTATCAACAGCATTCAGGGACACAAATTCAATGTAAATTTGGTGGCTCCTCGGAATTCCGAACTTTCTACTGGACATCGGCAATCTTTATAGAGCGTCTTTATAGAGAGTGAGCAATGTCAGAGATCTGCGTTTTTTACTTCAGCATATTCCTTCAGGGTTTTGTGAACGGGGCTAGAAAAAGATTATCTTGCTGCCAGAGACTGAACTAGTAACATTGCTGATGACCAGTAGAAAGTACTGAATACCAAGGAGCCACTGAATTTCACTGAAAAAGTTCTGAAATGCTCCATCTAATTATTTTGATTTTAACTGAATATAACGTTATACTTGAAGCACACACAGGAAAAACAAGTGTTTGCCACTAACATGGCAATATCCCCCACCGCCTCAATTTTTTGTGTCCGTACGGACGGATGGACGAAGCCCAATGCTATATCCCCCGCTTGCGCTAATCGCACAGCGGGGGATAATAAAATGGAAAAAAGATGCAAGTGCGACCCCACGTGGTCAAAACCAGTATTATGGTTTAATTCGGTTTTTAATTCAATATCGAACCGGTTTAATTTTTTTCATATCGGCACATGCTTAATTCCAAATCTGCCATTTTTAAACTCATTCTGGTAACTCTGGGTGTGATGAATTATTGACCTATATTTTGACCTAAAAATTGACCTTGAAGGTAACATGACCCAGAATATTTCTATTACACCAAATTGTAATTGTAAAAATTGGCAGATTTGGAATGGTTGTGATTCCCTTTCCAACAATACCTTGTTTGTCAAAATGAGTCAAGTAGTTTTGGAGATATGGCCATTTGAATTTTGGTGGCCACGGCCATTTTTCGCAAAATATCAGAAAGAAAAAAAACCAAGGCCGCAACTTTGCAGTGGAAGGTCCTATTGAGTTGAAATTTGTAATTTGGGCAGTTGGGGCCATAGCCAACTTGCATACCAAATTTGAAGAAAATCAATACAAGTGTTGTATAGAATTCCTTTTTTTGGGTGATTTGATGTGGAATGACCCCATTACAGAGGTAAACTTTACACTCAATGATCAAAACAGAAAAAAATGGCAAGAAGAGGGAAAGCTGGTCAAGGTTTGCTATAAAATTGGGCTTCCATATTTCTCAGCCTACTTCTCAGGATTTTAACTATCATTTGTCAAATTCATAGTTAAATGAGACAGTGTAATAGTGAAGTGCAGTGAAACCTGAATGTGGGGCAAATAAATGCTACACAGTTAATCATGGATAGAAAGTCTCCATACAGGCCGGCACAGACCCACCAAGTGCAAACAGGAAGGGAAGAAAGCCAGAGATCAGATGAAAATACAAAAGCTTTGAGGGTAAGCAATCCATTACTGCACTCCCATGACAATGACATCAAGGCCTAAAACAACAATACAATTCGCAGAAGCCTCTACTGAACAGTTGTCAATCACAAACCCTGTGACCAGTCAGTGTTCTCAAAGAAACCACTTGGAAAAATCAACTTGACTGCATGTTGCAATGCCACCCACCTATCAGTTACATCAATTATGGTAGTGCATGAATTATGGATGAATCAGAATGTTAAAGGAGCACTCATTCATAAATTCATTTTGTCAGTCATCATCTTTCCTATGAATGGGTATGATTAATAGGTTGATTCACACCATGAGACAGGAAATTACAGATAAAAACAAAATTATCTTCAAGACAAGTGACTTTTCTCAAACTGTACTTCTGAAAAAGCTAAAAACATGTGGGAGTATGAAAACTTAAAAATGACATTTATTCTGATGTTTTAACTTGTGTTTTACCAATGCAGTGCAATTATAAGAACAATTCAAGTGCAGAAAGTACCACCATTGCACATTTTCAGTTCACAGTATTATACCGTTCAATTTTCATAATTCATTCCAAGTAAACGGAATTACTTAGTAACCTGGTATCTGCCAGGCTAATAAAAACAAATCTAACAAAAAATGTTACTACAGAAAACAGCAGTATAATGAAAGTGGTGTCAGGCATAATCTGCATTGTGCAGCAGAACCAGACAAACAAGAGTATCATTCCAAGATCTACAACTGGAAACAGCTCATCATAAATGCATTAATAAGCTGGTCTATCCAGCTGTGATCATCTCACGGTCTAAATGCATATCAAAAGCAAAACAGAAATTTTTTCTGTGAATAATTCAGACAAAATAGTAGAAAAAGGGGCATTCCATACAGCTAGCTCAAACTTGTCAACTGAAAAATGCAGAACATCTATCTATACAGCAAGAAGCGTCTGTGTGTCTGTGGCTCACATGCATCTCTCTGACTGTCAAATCGGCCTAAGCTTTTGGATATGGCTTGTGCATGGCACGATGGTGCGCATCCTTCATTTTGAAGCTTTTTCGATTATTTTTTAAAAAGTTACAATCCCATACGCCTGTGTAACCTATCTAGCCTGCCGCGCTCTCACTCTCAGCTATAGACACGCCTCAGGGAAAAAAAAAGTTAAAAGAATCCCATATGCTACTGCTATACCGCTCTTGGTCACCAGAAAGTTTGCATAGGCTTATGGCATTCATCTGTAAGCAGGCCATTTCTTTAGTTTCACCACGCTGTTCTCATCTGTTCATCGTGCTTGCTGACATGGCTAGAACATGGTCTAACTGATTAAAACACTGCCTAAAATTCCCATACCAAAGCATGTTTGCAATAGTTCATTTTCATGTCCAGATCTTCTTTACGATTCAAAGTACTGCGTATGTGCATTCTTCATTGACACTCCCGGAGTTTTTTTTTTTTTTGCATGCGCTTGTGGATAGGCCATTTTTTAATTAATTTTGAGACCACTGTCTATTCTCTTCCCAGTGATTTCACTTGCTAGCGTTTATAACCTCTTGCTACATACCGTTCGAAATGCTGCGTCAGGAGTTTATTTTGTCCCAATCTTCCTCTGACAAATAAACGCTGGTCTCAGAAGCTAACACAGCCTCATTTGGCCATCGATCCATGAAAAAGCTGCTTAAGCTCCCACTTTCTTTATAGGAAAACATACTTCCAACGGGCCTTGCACTGGTCATGATAAAATACTTTGCAATCTGCTACCGTATTTTTCCTTATTTTCCAGCTAGAAGTCACAAAGCACTACCAGTACCACGTCCTATAATCAATCACACCCTGAAGTCTGTACCTGGGAGCTTTTCGTTATGCTAGCTTATGCTTCCTCATGTACTCTCTCCTCCCATGACCTGGAAACTGTTCCCCCTCCACAATCATGGAGGATCTTCCAATCCCTTACATGTACAATGAGGAGACACGAGCCTTACGGAGGATTTTAGAGTGAGGAAAGACAGGAGTATCCCACACAAAAACCTTTAATCGAGTGGCATAATGATTAATTGCTGCACCTACACATCACACCTCTTAAAGGTCCCCTATTATGCCACCCGGTGCGCAGCTAATTAGCCATTACGAGCCAGGTAAAAATCTCCCCATCCTGTCACATCAAGGGGAAGTGACCACCCAGAATAAATAAAATCTGATTGACTGTTTGGCTGAAGTTGATCAGCTCTTCTTGCCTCTGGTTGGTTGGTTACTTCCCTATGTGATGTAAAGAGGGGAAAGATTTTGAAATGGCTTGTAATAACTAATTTACTGTGCACCTGGTGGCGTAATAGGGGACCTTTAATGGAACTAAGGATTTCTCACTTGGCAGCTTTTTGCTCCTCCATCCTTGCGGTGCTTCCTTGCATCCCTCTTCTCAGATCCTTGCAGGAAGGAGCATCGCTGTTGTGTCTTAGCTCCTCCTAGCGAGGATCTAAGAGATGCAAGGAAGAGCCGTGAAGACAGGAGTCAAACCTCCCTCAGATGTCCAAGCAGTAATGAATACAATACATTTTTTAACCCCACTTGTTACCAAACAGCTATTAACTGTAAAAGTATATCAGAAACAAGAAAACTCCATTGCTTAAAAGCAGAAATACAAGGGCCACAATCGGCCAACTTCAACCTTACTCAATAAAAGGACCCCTCGGGATTACATCACCAATGTTCCGTTTTCACATCCATCAGGAAGCTAGGCCTGACCTGTGTGCCCAAAGGCCCCTCCCACTTTTCACATAGACTTCCTAAAACTGAGCAAGACACATCCACTTATCACCACTGAGCCAAGAGTAAAGCAGCCGCACAAAATAAATGGTGCTGGCTAGTTATAAAACAGCACCACAAAAGCAGCATGCCGACGTCAGTCCAAATCCAACTTTTCACGCTTGAACAACCATTCCTCATGGCAACTACCTTGATGGTTGCACTAATTAAATCTGTACGAATCCCTACCTCATAGAGCAGAGGTCTCCAATCTTTCCCAGAAAGGGCCAGAGTGGGTGCAGGCTTTCATTGCAACCAAGCTGCTACACACCTGATTAGTAGTATCAAGCTTATTAGCAAAGAGTACAGGGGTTGATTAGTAGTATCAGGTGTGTAATAGCTTGGTTGCAATGAAAGCCTGCACCCACACTGGCCCTTTCTGGGAAAGATTGAGGACCCCTGTCATAGAGAGTCAGAACATCAACTCCAATTACTAACATCACTACAGTTGAATAGCATCAGCTAAAGGGTCACACTGTGTACTGGATGTTTTGCCAGTCCCCTGCCAGTAGGATAACCTCCATACTGCAGTCCACCACTGTAAATCCAGTTGAACAGGAAGCGTAATACAACCCATTATGCTGCTTCTACGACTAACCAGTGCACACAAAAAGGCGGCAACAGAAGTTGTGCCATCCTGTGAGGAAGGCAGAGGACCGCCAGTCCTCTTCGTAAAGACAGCACATGACAATCCTGCAGTTTCAGCAGTTCTTCCTGTCTCTCAGATTTAACACTACCAGCAGCACAATGAAGACAACAGAAGGCTACCAACATTCAACTCTAGGCTTTGCTGGTTTGGGCCCAATAAAAGATGCAATTTAGATGATATTTACTTTTGCCTGAAAATGTATTACCAGTCAACAACACCGATATGAAAAAGCCCATGTTTCAAGCCAAAAAAAAAAAAAAAAAAGAGAGCACTGTACGTGGGGAGCAGTATCTGTTGCAGGGCATTCTTACATTTTCAAAGGTGAAGCATCTTCCAGCGCCTGTTATAGTTTTCGCAGGCTCACAAGCCACACCTAACAATTTTACACACAATTAAAGTATGGTTAAATGTCGATATCAAATATTCCAGAAATTTTAGAGGAGCAATTGTCATCAATTTCATTTCACGTGAACAAACTCGCCTGAAGACAATGAATTTAACCTTAAACCCACCAATGTTCCTATGTGAAGTAACATTAGCTGAATTAAATCCCTCACTAATAGCACCAGCGAGCCGTTTGAGATAACCAACAGCTACAATTTTGATCATCTTCATCAACAACGCGAACCAAACTATTAGATGAGGTGCAGTGCTATCTTGCGAAAGCCGTTTACGCATCTCCACCTCCATAAGAAAGTTTGGCTAGATCATCTTTGGGAAATACTGACCACGGGCCGGCCCGGCTAGAGTCCCAGCTGCTGTGTCATCACCCGAAGCAGCTGATCAACCCAAACGGGTTAAGGAGCGTTAACGTTACCGGAAAAGCAAACTGGCTAAGTAGGCCGCGTCGGTGCTCGGATTAAGTTATGTTACATTAGGGGGAGTGGGTCCATCAATTTAATGAAGCGTCCCTCAATAAGACGCTGAGAACACGTTACAAATGACAAGCACATTTCATGATGGTTGAAACTTTGATGGCGGGTTAACAAAAGAGAAACGTTCGTAATATGTAGCCAACATACAGAAGTCAAAATGTTTTTGTTGAACAAATGCACCGACAACATAAACAAGACCGCAAGCCGCCTAACGTTAAGTCACCGTGCTTAGTGCTAACGTACGTTCAGCTCGTTAGCGATCAGGCGGACAGGAAAGTGACAACTTGCAAGGGCTAACGTTAGCCAACTGTGCGGGTGCGAAACTAAACCCAGGGCAGGGTCGTTATTGCAAAGCAGCTCGTTAAATGCTAGCGATAATTCCCCAGAACTAAATTAAATGTGTAAAGTTGGCCAACTAGCCAGCCTTCACATTTAGGTCTGTACCCTTGATATCAACCGTGAAAACGGTAGCCTTAACGCGAGTATAGAAGCGTTAACGGTCATCTTTCAAACAAGTGACTACCAGAATGGCCCAGCGTCCCAGCTCGCTAGCATCGCCCTGCAGCAGGCTGACGTTAACCCGGTAACGCCTTTTACACCACCAAACGAGTATGCTCGTTAGCTTCAAAACACAGCGAGCTTCAGTTGTAAATACCGGCGATGCTGCCAGCTAACGCCGACAGAGACGCAACATTGAAATGCGTGTTCGCTTACCGACGAGGTGAACAATGATGCTATCTGGCTACCTGCTCGAATAGCTGCTGGATAGAAAGAACTATCACTCTCTGGTAACGCTAATCAAACGGTACCCAACTGTTCTTCCACCCATTCACTCAACAACTCACGGTACCCACAAAAATCCCACGTACAGGTTAGCTAAGTTATGTAGACTAGCTCTTCCGGGTGTTAGGAAATCGGTCCTCTATCCTGTGGATGAACATTAGCCACAATAACGAAGAACCCCTTAATCTTATGCCATCTACCCCAAACAATCAAAGAGCAAATGGCTCACAAAGAAGAATTCTCTCACGTTAGATCCCGGTTTCTGCACTCACATTGCAAACTTTGGTTACAACAAGCTAATTTTGTTGGACATATTAGCTAGCTAGCCAATTAACGTTACGTTCGTCAGTCGGGATAACGAAAATGCCATACCCATGCCATTATGTAGGGTCATTCGCTCCTTCTTAAATGTGTTGTCCAAGCCAATTCACTGTAAGCAAGCCAGTGCTCGCCCCCTAATTTCAAGAAAGAACTGTCAGGGTGGTGACAGCAGCATTTCTTCTGCTCCAACAGGCTAATAAAATAACGTTGGCTACCTAGCTAGTTAGCAAACCAAATAATAGCCCTGAGTCAGCTATGCTGTGGGCCGTCGGAATGTGGGCAGTTTTCACCAGGACAAACTGTTTAACACTGTTAACCTGGTAATGTATTACGTTTTTGCTTACCGTTGCTGTCAGAGTATGATTATGTTTTATACGAGCTATTCCAACTGAGGAGATCTGCGGGTTATCCTGGGTTGAATGGACGGACAATCCAAGATGGTGGCCAGCGCTACACAGGGTTTCCTCTGTCGTATGCAATGGGCTTATGGGACAAAGGGCAAATGTTTGCGGCAAATCCAGTCCCATTCCTGGGACAATGTGGGCACAAGATCTCCTGAGCCAGGATATATTAATGTAATAATCTTTGATAAAACTGTGCTCTCACAAAGTATATTTTACGTTTTATACATTTGTTGCCACTGGCAACAAATACATTATGTCAGTGGTTCTCAGCATTTGTCAGAAGCCCAGTGTGTGCATGTTTTTGTTCCAACAGCATTTGCAACTGCAGGATTTTAACAAGCTGACAATTTACCTTAATTGGGCGCATTTCAGGATTAGAGCAGTTATTTACCCTCTCATGCTGACAGAAATATCTATGCATATGATGAATAATTAATATAATGGAAACCACTGCAGAGAAAGAGGTAAAACAATGAAATGAATCACATTACATAGTTGCTACGCCCCTGATTTATGAGGACTAATTGACAGATGGGTTCTGAAACTATATATATATTAGGCAAGCAAATACTAGTGTCATGTTAATGCAATTAAAGGCATAGCAACTTGACCTATTTTCAACCAGCTTTATATAATTATACCAGGGGTGGGCAATTCCGGTCCTGGAGGGCCGGTGTGTATGCAGGTTTTTATTTCTATCAATTACCCTGACTAATTTAGTTAATTGGTTGCATAGATAAATATAGATTTGTGCAAAGGTTTGATCAAAGAAAAATGTTTTATTTAGGGACACAAGAACAGTCTTTGGTGGTCACTAATGATAATTTAGAGAAATGCATCATAATTGTCAGACTTCATGAATAGTTTGGCCAATTTAGATAATCAACCAATTAACCGCCAGAAGTTAGTGTGGAAATCAGGGACAGATACGGCCCTCGTTGCCCACCCCTGAATTATACTGTGGTTACTATATGCAAATGAATAATGTTTAACTTCCCACAGTGTTGCCTGAATCTTGAATTCCCTGCTCATTTGGCAGAAATTGTCCTCCAGGTTTGCGTCCAGTGGCGAACAATTTCTGGCTCTCGGGTTGTTGATCAAACAAGATTGCACTTCCCCAAATTTCAATTTTTTTTTCATATGCCCACCTCGACGGATCAACAGAGGCCGGCCCGGAAATTTCCAAAATGCTGCACGGCAGGGGAAGACTGATGCTGCATTCAATTTGGCTTGGAAGTTGGAAGTTGGAGCTGGGAATGATGTCATAACTAAACTGATGACGTTCCATTAAATAAGTCAGAAAGCTGACTTGGAGTCAGTGCAGTTTCCTCTTGCTGGGATAGCCATTGTTAGTAATACTATTACTAGTTGATAACAATGGATTATGAGGCATTTTGTGCATACAAACACTGCAGCAACAAGCCCACTGATAAAAGCTATTCAATCCTGTGTGAACAACTGATTTAATAAAACACAAATAAGACCAATGTGTTAAAAAACAGTAAATTACTACATCTTTGACTTTGTTGATACACCGAGCAGCCATCTTGAACTCAGAACTTGGGGTACGCGAGGTTCCTCCGACTTCCCAAGTTGGAAATCCGACTCCAGGGCATATTCCAATTGGAATTTCTGATTGGGAACTTGACTTCCCATTACAAATGGATGGCAACATCATGCTGCGTTTGATTTGGCTCGGAAGTTGGAAGTCTGGGCTGGGAATGACATCATAGCCGGGTGGAATGGGTTCCATTAAATAAGTTGGAAAACTGACTTTGGATCAGTGGGCTTTCCTCTGGCCAGAATAACCTTTGTTAGCCATTGTTAGCAATACTAGTAGATAAAAACGCATTACGCTGTATTTTGCACGTACAAACATTGCAGCAACAAGTCCACTGATCAAGGCTATTCAGTGCTGTGTGAATGACTGCATAAATGAGACACAAATAAGACTCAAGGGTTAATTAACTCTATATTACTGCATCTTTGACTTTGTTGATACAGGGAGCAGCCATCTTGTAAGGTAAGTGAGGTTCCTCCGACTTTCCAAGTTGGAAATCCTTCAGGGGGCGTTCCAATAGGAAGTTCCAACTGGGAGCTTGGAAATCCTGACTTCCCAGTATAAATGGAAGGCAACATTATGCTTCATTCGATTTGGCTCGGAAGTTGGGGCTGGGAATGATGTCATACCTGAGCTGACTGCGTTCCATTCAGTAAGTTGGAAAACTGACTTTGGGTCAGTTGGGTTTCTTCTGGCCAGGATAGCCTTTGTTTGCTATTGTTAGCAATACTAGTTTATAACAATGCATTGCGCAATATTTTGCACATACAAACACTGTAGCAACAAGTCTACCAATGAAAGCTCCAGGGAGTGTTCCAATTGAAATTTCTGACTGGGAGCTCAGAAATCCCTACTTCCTAGTACAAATGGAATGCATAATTATTTACATTCATTAAAAAAAAGCTAGACTACCTGATTGACTTACTTGAAGCACTTCAGAATGTCTGACAAATCTGAGGAAGACAGCAGATGACAGTTTAAGACATGCAACATTTTTTCAGCAGATCAGGTTGTGATTCTTTCATGAATAGTAATGAATCCTCCTCCACTATCCCGCATTTTGGAAATTCACGGCCAGTCCATCGGATCCTACATCGAAACATCATGCCTGCCTTGTTTTGAACAAGCACTGGTGTACCATGGCTGAGTTCAGTGTTCCTGTAGGTATGGGAGAGCAAAATTTTAATAGTTTATTGTTTGGATAAGACATTTGGAGCGATATTCAAGAAAACTGGCATCATCTATCCCTCTTCCTCTTCTGCTGGTGCCTGCTTTGTCTTCATGTAGAAGCAGGCCCGGCACTGGAACAGGGAATTGGGGGGGGGGCACAGACACGTCCCTTTATGACAAGAATTAGTCCTGGCAAGTTCTCATTGATTTTCCTGTATTGACGCATTTTCCAATTATCGTAATTGGCATCTGAAGACATGCCCCTGAATTCATATGGGTTTTTTCCCTTGATCACGGTTAACTTGGCTAAACAGTTTATAAAAAGGTGATGATCGAGTGGACAAATTTAGGCCTGAATTCATGAAGAGAGGTCAGATCAGCTGCTGTTAATATAACGTACATAGTTAGTCACACCTGTCTAAGTAACAAAAGAAATTCTAATCGTCCCAAGGGGCTTGTTTATATCATGTACAAGCTACCAATTCTCTGTTGGCTTGGTTGTGTGGCTGGACGTATGACCATGGACCTCTTGTTCATAATTGAATTAGCACAGGAAGAGATGGCTGACCAAAGGCAAGGTGCCGAATTGAGAGTTTTCAAAGACAGGACGAATCCTTCAGAAGAGTATAGCCACAAATTTGTCAAGCGATACAGAATTTCCAAAGAATCATACTGTTATATTATAGACCTAATCAAAGCAGACATTGACCATCCCACTAGAAGAAACCATGCCCTTCTTCCAGTACACCAACTATGTATTGCCCTGCGCTTTTATGCATGTGGTGCTTTCCAAATGGTTGTTGGTGACACGTGTTGTGTTTCACAGGCAACCTGCTGTCGAGTAGTTTGTTGTGTTACCGAGGCAAGATGTTCCTGGAAAAACCACTTCATACCATGCAGAGCGTCACATGACATCACTACACATCAGCTAAACGGGGACTTGTACACGGATGGGTAAACACCCGATTATGTTCTACCTGAGTTGCGCTAGCCACAGGAGTTTATCCACAAGCGTACTTCTGTGTTTTAGCCTCCGTACAGTAGTTGTACATGACTAAAATGATCGGGTGATCATCACCCTTTATGAATTCAGGCAATGGTTTCTCTCCATATGCGATCTAACAGCGATAAAATCACGGGCTAAATTCAGTACACTGGCAGCACTAGGACTGATTATTGGGGTGCACAAAACATCCGTTTAAAACAATTATTAGTCCTGACCTGTTCTCAGTCATTTTCATGATTGACAAAAGATGCATTCCGAGAGCACTCCACACTTAACAGGTGCTGCTCGTTCTCCCCAATTAGGTAAGACGCCAATCACTCATCTGGACGCGTATTTGCTGTATTTAAATCAATGTTATTCAAAATTGCATACCTGAGCAAATAGCTTGAGCTGGATCCTTTTTATAGTCCATTTATCTGCTGAATGGCACTTTCTTAATCAACGCATGCAATACCAAGAGTGAAAGGCGCTATTTCATTGGAATGCGGACCAGTTCAATCAATGCAAAGCTTTGGCCAATTAATAAGTAAATAATTTTTTTTGTACTGAGTTTAGCCCACGATTTCGGCAGAAGCCATTTAATTTCTTTGTTTTAATACATGGCATGCGGTCAGTGGTGAGGCATTACTCAGTTTAGCCTTTTTTTCATCCCCAAGTTCAGATTCCACATTGGTACATTATTGGAGACATGCTGTTAGGTAATCCCATTCTATGCATTAAGCCAATCATCTGTGCTTTGTAAAGAAATGGATCAATGACACCTATCCTGTCTTGCCCACACAAATTAATTCAGGGAACTGCACAATAAAGTGTGACTAGCGTAGTAAAACCTTGGGTACAAGATTGGAAATGAAAGTAATTCATGAATTTGCAATGTATCATTGGTACTGGCAAAAATAGATCTCTATTTTTGGGACTGGATATAGCAGACAATCAATGTATATGATACAGTACAACATGTACAATATTATGCCAGTGGTGAGTGGCTCATCAGAGAATTCTGAAGAAATATCAATGAAATACCCACTGTACTCTCACTGATTATCACAAATCTTATGGTGTTTTTCAAAATCATTCTTTTTAGGGATCATTGAGCGATCTTTCTGTTCAGCTAGCTTGTTTTTCTTGCCGGCCTTGTGGCACCATGAGCAACACAACTTCGTCCCGTACCCAGGGGAAGTAATGAAACCAAAATTGTTGAATGCAACTGCAATCACTTCTATCCAGTGGAGGCTTGTGAACTGGCAATAGGAGAAGTTCAAACCTTCCCTAAAAATTAATGATTGGTCGTGACCTGCTTTCAATCATTTATTTTGATTACCATCACAGAACGTCCAAAAACTCCCAACATTATCAAGTGTGGCCAGTTGTCATTGAGAACGCATATACCGATCACGACTCCGGACTTCTCACTCTTTTCTTTACTCAGGGGTTGGATGCAGTGCACGTGTTTCATGACCGTTGAAATGAAATAAGATCATTGGAAATGTCTTTATGCAATTCCATTGCTTCCAACACCGACAAGGTGTTTCGGCTCTTGGGAGGCCAGTATTCAGCATGATGCAGCGCTCTCCTCCGAATCGTGCATGTGCAAGTCATTATCCTGACAATATGAATGTGGTAAAAATTAATCTACCCGATCGGGAATACTGCCCTCAATGTCAGAGGCGATGTACGACCCCAATTCCAAAATAGTTTGGACGAAGTGTAAATTGTGAATTAAATCAAAATGCAATGACTTTCAGATCACATGAGCCAATGTTATTTACAATAGAATAGAGATAACATTTCAAATGTCGAAACTGAGAAATTTTACATTTTTATCCATAAAATGAGCTTATTTCAAATTTTCTGGCTGCTGCAGGTCTCAAAAAAGTTGGGACACAGGCAAGAAAGGGCTGAAAAAAATCAATGAATATATAAGACTATCAGCTGGAAGAACATTTAGCAAGTAATTGATTTAACTGGCATCAGGTGTGTAACATGATTGGCTATAAAAGTAAAGATGGCCAGAGGGTCTCCAACCTGTGAAGGCTTGCGTAAAAAAATTGTGGAATACTTTAAAAACAATGTTCCTCAACATCAAATTGCAAAGGCTTTGAATGTCTCATCATTGAGAAGTGCATGACATCATCAAAAGTTTCAGAGAAACTGGAAAAATCCCTGTGCGTAAGGAACAAGGCCAAAGACCTTTTACTGGATGCCCGTGATCTTCGGGCCCTCAGACGCCACTGCATCACACACTGGCATGATTCTGTCATTGACATTACTAAATGGGCCCGGGAATACTTCAAGACACCACTGTCTGTAAACGCAGTCCGCCGTGCCTTCCACAGTTGCCACCTAAAACTCTATCATGCAAAAAGGAAGCCATTGTTGAGCAGGATCCAGAACCGCCGCCGTGTTCTGTGGGCCAAGGCTCATTTAAAATGGACTGTAGCGAAGTGGCAAAGTGTCCTGCAGTCAGATGAGTCCAAACTTGACATTCTTGTTGTAAATTATGGGCTTCGTGTCCTCCGGGCTAAAGAGGAGAAAGACCACCCCTTCTGTTATCAGCGTTCAGTTCAAAAGCCAGCATCTCTGATGGTATTAGGATGCATTAGTGGATATGGTGAGGGACACTTGCATGTTTTAAAAAGCACCATGAATGCTGAAAGGTATATAAAGGTTTTAGAGCAGCATATGCTCGCATCCAGACAGCATCTATTCCAGCAAAGGCCTTGTGTATTTCAGCAGGACAATGCAAAACCTACCAGAGAGAAGGCAATTTTAAACTTAGTGCTCTGTAATGGCCCTGATAGAATTAGCAATGTTGAGGTACTGGAGCCACTTCGGACAAGTGATCACTCTGCTGTTAATTTTGATGTTTCATGGGAAGTTAAAAAGGTGTATTCTAAAACAAAAATGTTCAGTTTTAGGCGAGCAAACTTTGACAGAATGTGCTCATATCTAGGTGAAATTTTTGTAAATTGGGAGACACTCCTGGACTGTGAGTCCGTAAATGAGATGTGGGAAAGATTAGAGGGGGTTTCACTTGAATCACAATGCAGATTCATTCCAAATGTGTCCAAAAGTAAGCTGAAAAAGTAGAATACTCAGTGGATGACCAAAAGTATTCATAGGATTTTGAGGGAAAAGAGGAATCTTTATAAGATGTACATAAAGGATAACAATGAGAACACTAAGGCTGAATACCGTAAAATGCGGGCTGTGGTCAAAAAAGAGTTGAGGAATGCAATAAGACTGTATGAAAGACAAATTGCAGAGGGGGCGAAAACTAACCCTAAGCGCTTCTTTCAGCACTGTAGCAGAAAAAGGAAATTTAAAGAGCAGGTTAAGTGCATAAAGAATAAAAACGGATCGCTGCTATATGATAGCAAGCATATTGCGGATGCCTTAAACTGTGAGGTACAGTTCAGGAACCACACCACAAAAAACATATGCCTTTATTGGAGTCTGGGTCAAAGCCAAAAAACACAGGAATTGCCAAGCCACAATATGAAATCCAAAAACAGTATCGACTAGACAGGCCGGGGTCAAAACCAGTAAGACAGATGGGCAGAGGTACAAAAACGATAGGCAAAAAGTCGTAGTCGATGGGCACAGCCAATGGTCATACACAGGGCATCCAAACAGAACTCGTGGTCATACAAAAATAGGTCAAAATCCAGAGAGACAGAAACAGTACAAAAAGGGCTATTGCAAGAATCAAAGTCGGACTATCCAGTAGAAGCGAAACAATAATCAATTGCATACGAGGAGCTCGGCACAAAGAAATATTGATCAACGGTCTGACAAGGGCTGTGAGTGAAAAGACTCCTAATATACACACAGGAAAGGTCACATGATATATAGAGATCAGCTGTGGGGAATGAGGCTAATTACAAAGGGAGAATCACATGAGGGAAGCCCTAACCACGAAAATCGGCGAGAGACAAAATACGAACGGGAATCACACAAAAAGCCTATGACATTTCAACAGCTCCGGTCCAGGAGTTCTACGTGCACAGATAACAAGCGCAGAAGAGTGATTAAGCATGTGCGAGTGATTCTCGCTGAAGCTCAGGGGGAGGAAAGCGATAGACAAGGAGCGGAGAATAGAACAGGGCGATTGCAGAGAGGTAATTAGTCTATTAGTAGTGGTGCAGCTTTACAACTTAAACTAGAGTGCTCATTATATATAACAATATGGCAAACCAGAACATGAACGTGGCAAGACAGATCAGAATCATAACATAAACAGTTACTTTGTTGAGAATTTTACCTCAGAGGGGGTCTTTATTTGGCCAGAGGGCATGTCAAATGCTCAAGATTATTTAGCGGAAATTGAGGTTCGGGATAACAAAGTATTAGACAAGTTGCATAAACTAAAGGCAGATAAGGCGGCAGATCCTGATGGCTTATATCCTAGAGTGCTCAGGGAAGTTGGTGAGATCATCTTCAAGCCGCTATCCGCCATCTTCAGACGGTCTTTAGAAACTGGAGAAATAACAAATGATTGGAAACAGGGCAATATAATACCAATATATAAGAAAGGGGACCGTACCGAGCCAGGAAACTACAGGCCAGTCAGTTTAACTTTCATTGCGTGCAAAATATTGGAATCTATCATAAAAGATGAGGTGGACTTATTTCTTGAATGTAACAGTATCTTGAGGGATAGCCAACATGGTTTTCGGAAGGGATGGTCATGCCTAACAAACCTTCTGGAGTTTTTTGAAGAGGCCACCAGGACTTATGACCCGAGCAGGGCTTATGACATCATATACTTGGATTTTCAGAAAGCATTTGATACAGTACCGCATAAGAGACTCATTTTTAAAATGAGCTCCATTGGAGTTACAGGAGGTATTCTGAAGTGGATTCAAAACTGGTTACAGGACAGAACACAAAGAGTGGTGGTCAGTGGTATCTCATCTGAGCTAGGTATGGTGGGGAGTGGCGTCCCCCCAGGGATCAGTGTTGGGACCCCTGCTGTTCCTCATCTACATTAATGACCTTAATAGGAATATTGGGCGCAGATTGGTTAAATTTGCAGATGATACTAAATTGGGGGGTTTGGCAAATAGTTTAGGGTCCACTAAAGTGATTCAGGATGATTTGGATAGAATCCAGAATTGGGCAGAAATGTGGCAAATGAAATTTAATCTAGCAAAATGTAAAGTTTTACATGTAGGTAATAAAAACTTCAGACAGGATTACTTCATGGGAGGTTTAAAACTGGAATGTGCTGCACTGGACAAAGATCTTGGAGTGATTGTGACCAAACCCTCACAGGTTCTAGCCATTGTGCCGTAGCAGTTAAAATAGCTAATCGGATGCTGGGATACATTGCCAAAAGTATTGAGTACAAATCTAAGGAGTTGATGCTTCTTTTGTACAACGCATTCGTTAGACCACATCTGGAGTATTGTGTACAGTTCTGGGGACCATACTTTAAGAAAGATATAGAGGCTCTAGAGAAAGTTCAGAGAAGAGCCACTAAGTTTATTCCAGGTATAAAAGATGAAAGCTACGAGAAGACGCTGAAGATCCTTAATCTCTTTAGTCTTAGGAAAAGGAGACTCAGGGGTGATTTGATTGAGGTCCTTAAATATGTTAAAGGGATTAACAAAGTGAATTATGTAGGATTCTTTCGACCAAGTGTTGTGAGTAGAACTTGGAAGTACCACCCCTGGAGTGTAAACAAGGCTCAACTCGCATTTCTTTTGGTTTGTGTTGTGAATTTGTGTGTCAATCCTCTACCAAGTTGTTCTTCCACAGAATGTATTCTTGAGCGGCAAATCTTCAAACCGAAAAAGTAAAGGTGTTCTCCTAGTTAATCTTCCGAGAATAAAGCAAGGAGAAATTTCATTAAGCGTTTGGTGAAAACACAGCATAAGATTAAAGAAAAACACCTAATCATCAATTATAAACTCAATCGCAACAATAACAGTGCGATGAATGATTGTGCTTACAGTGTAACAGACCAGAGGAACTTTTGTAATTGTAGCTAATATAGCACCTACTTATTCACCAGGACATTTATACCGATTTTGAATAACCTAGCGGTGGATCTGAAGGATGGTCAGGGGTGACACTGCAATCACATTTTCAGGGTATTTTTCCACAAATTTTTTTTTTCCTTTTGAGGTGAAACTTAAATGGACTATAAAATAGTCATGGGAAAGCTATCTTCCCATGTTTTAAATAAGTCAGTTAAATGACTGAAAAAGTGTGACAAATGGATTTTAGGTCCAGGTGATGATCGTCATCAAGGACCACCAACAGTTTCACTGCTTCACAGGTCTTGTCCTGCAGTATTTCAAAAATGTGTCACACCCTGAATGATTCCTTAATTGAAGCACTGATTACTAAAACCCCACAAGTCAAGTCAAGTCAAGTGTGACTTATGGGGTTTTAGTAATAGGTGCTTCAATTGTTTTTTCCCACAGTCAAGCAGTCCTTCCTAGTTTCGGATGCGATTTATTCATTGTTTTTCCTTATTTAATTAAGGCGTCAAACTACTCCCCTCACTCATGGTTCTGTTCCTCTTGGCTCACCTGTGTACGACTTACTCAGTAGTTTTCATATCCCCCTGATCTTGTAATAGTGGAAGTGTCTTGCATTAGGCAGTTGGGATTCTTCTAAAATGGTATGTTTCATGAAACAATCCCCCTGCTGTTTCAGCTTCATAAATCTGGGGTGTTGATGCATGACTAAGCACTCACCACACACTTGTGTTTCCAAAGGCCTACACATACTGTCCAGGTGTAAAAGGCAGTGCCATCAGTCCTTAGGCTGTGTGCTATGTGTTGTATGATGTTGTGCCTTTATCCGAGGCCCTGAATCAAGCCACTATGGATCTAACCATTCAGAGCAGGTGGGTACAGGTATTCTTATTCCTCTTTCCTTGATCAGGTGACCTGGAGAACTGGTAATAATGTGGCTCTGTAAGTCATCAAGAGGTCTCCCATTTTTGCAAGATTCTCAATTTTATCGTCACTGGGGGGAATCCTGGGAATGATTGGAAGATTCATGAACTCAAAGTCTGTCTTGAATGTTTGAGTTAGGTAAAAAGATGAAAACTGTGGGCCATTATCTGTCTCAAGAAAATCTTGGCTTTCAGACGTTGAGTCCATCTGGTGTTAATGATTTGCTTCCTGGCAAGATTGTGACATCTATGTATCTAAAAAAAAAAATTAAAAAAAATTGTCAGCCAGTGGAGGATACAGACTGTTTTTCTCTGGGATAGGTCTGCCTCAAACTTGTACTGGCATATTTTGAGTGTTCTGTGAGGTTCCGTTGTATCACAGTCTTCGCTGTTGCTTTCACAGCTCGCCACAGTCCTCTTGATCTTTGCCGAAAAACCCAGCCCCCACGTTGACTCAGCTGGCCTTGGTCATCAGGCTGTACATTTATTTTTGCTTTCCTGCCCTGCGCGTATCGTCTGGAGTATGTCATTTGTCAAGCTCTTAGAAGTCTTTCTTCAATTATGTGCAGCCTTTACACTGACTGTGGTTCAGCTCTGCTGCTCCAGACAGGAAGGAGCACTGTGTGTTTTTGGCTGCCATTTTTCCATGTTACATCTAAGATGTGCCCTTATTTTGTGTTCACCTCATTTCTTTTAGTTTTGACTGAGTTGCTGGTAACTGTTCTTTACCTATTTCACTTTGCCCTGTTTCTCTGCAGTAATTTTCTTAAGAAGTACATTCTGTGTTATACTGTTGGAAAACGTTTTCTCCACATACTGATTTCTAAAGCACTCACAAACCCAGGCCAGGCTACCCCAGGGACTTTAATTGGTTGAAGAGGAAGTTAAAGAGGTTTGCAAAACATTAGTCATGCCATGCACCAGTGTATTCAATGGATGAAACTGCAGTTCAGCGCATCCATAACTGTCTCTGAAAATAAAAGCAAAAATCTGTCATTTCATCAAAAAGCTTGCTTCTGTTTGAAGCCTGATATTTCTCTCTTGCCCCATTTCCTCTTCATCACTCAGCCCCTTTCTATTCCAGAGCTCCTCTTCATCTTTACCCCACTCTCCACACCGCATGGCCTCCTTAATTCACTACATCCCACACCCCGCCTCCCGTTTTGGATCTCCACAGGCTGGTCTTGCCTCATCTCCAGTCGCCTAATCTCGAAGCGCACCCACCACCTCTAGCTGTCTTATCCTCCTGAACAGTGACCCCTTGTGGTGAGTGTCCAGCAATGATCTCTGCCAGGGATCATGCACAAGGATCTTCTAATGCACTGAGATTTTAGTCATTTTCGCCCAGGAGAGCATATCATGTAATTTTGGTGAAATGGAGTAAATATCAAACATTTGGCAATAACTTTAATGTTTTTTACTCCATCAAAAATGGTGACTTTGAAAACATCCCAATGACATAGAATAAGATAGCATATGTGAATAAACAATGCAAATACACGCTAAGATGAGCAAGCACACACTTTTGCAAAACACTAAAAACTGGAAGAATGGTACTTATCTACTGATTTGAATGAATTGCACTTTGATGTATTACTTTCTGCAGAGCCAAATATTTTCTTAGGGTGGCAGTGTTGCACAAGATATAAGGTCCAGCCACTGAGTTTTTTTTTTCCCCCTTGTTTTTGCAGTCTGCCTTGCATGCTTACGTGTCTTTAAGGAATTTTATATCAAACTACACTCCAGTAATATCTTTCCTGTAAAGCATCACTTTATTTGCACACTCCCAATGTCTTTTAAGCCTGTTGATTAGCCAAATACTTGCATGTTGTTTTATCACACAAAGCACTCTAAATTCATGACATGCATAAAAATCCTCTTTTTCTTGTTCATCTTCTCATCATTTTTGTTGGACATAATCTGTTTCTTTAAAAAGCAGAAAATAACCCCCATCAAAAACACACGTACGTACATACACACACACACACACACACACACACACACACACAAGCACACGCGCGCGTGCTTGCATGCACACAAATGACTCATTGGGCAGAGAAATACCAAAAGCAGTAGTCATGATCTGATTTCCATACAGGCCTGGGTCTGATTCAATGGCCTAATAAACTTCTACGGAGTAGCATTAAAAAAGCAAGCATTTAAGAAATTAATATGTACTGTATATATATATATATATATATGTTAATGAATCCATCACCTGAAACTGGGAGATTCCTCGGAAACAAACACAGGGAGGAAAACAGGAACTTTAAGGTCTGCCATAAACCCTTACACAAAATAATAACCTAAATTGGAGGACCTCTACGGCTTACTTTTATCAAATCCATGGAAGACACAGCAGAGGGCCTGGTTTTGCATATGCTGTAATTCTTTCCATCGGATGCTCAGCTGTATTGCCAAAAACCAGACTCAGAAAACTGACAGAAAAACGGAGGCAACCTCAATCTAACCACCATGGGGCTCCATGTTTTAATTCAGATTAAGAAAATGCACGATGTTAACACCAATGTTTTCCTCTCTGTTTGTTTTTATATAATTCTAACACAATAATACAAGACATAATGCTACAGAGATACAACGCTACAACTGCCCTAGTTAGAAACAAAATTAAATAAGACAGAAAAAACAAACTTAGGATGAGAAGTACTTGATTTCCTAGCCAATAATCAAAAACTATTGTATCTTGGATATCTGGGTGAATGGCAGTAAACAGTTTCCCAACTTACCCTCATGTAACATTTGTTTTGGAGGTGTGAGTTTTCTTCAACCACCCATAGTGTTTTCACCAGTCTCTATTTTAATCCAGCAGATGTCGTCCACCACCAGCGGAAGACAGAAACATTTATCAGCCCCTCATGAGCTCATCCTCTCTTTCACCCAGCCGTGAGCAAAGAAGCCCCAGGCCTACACTTAGATCTGAGCTTGTGTAATATACCATCCTGTCCTACCACTCAGAAATGCACACACCCAAGCGCCATTGTTTCATTTGGGAAAAGGACACTTAACTTTTGCATCGTACCAAATATTGTTAGCTCATGTACAACAGTAATGTAAAGCAAGAACACTGAAAAATGTCTAAATACATTAAAATAATGTCAACAGTGGCAAACCTCTAAAATGAAGTCAAATCCAAATTTCGGTCAGATCACCATTTGAGGTTGAAATGGCATAATTTATCTTGTATACAATGCGGGTTTTTTAAAATTAATTTTTTTCCAGAAATTGGGAGGTATGTTTATCCAAGCATACCACTTGCCACTGCGTTTCAGCAGACTGGCTGTCTCACTTGCTTTGTCTTCAGATAATCCCACGCAGCTTTGATAATGCTGAGATCAGGCACTGTGGATTCCATGCCATCTGCCATTTTCAGTAACATAAGAGAAAAATTTTTATTTGAATACTTTTATTTTTTGTAGTATGAGCACAGAATTCTACGATTTTTCTCAATTCTCCCAACACACCCATGCAAAATGCAATAAAATTAAATATCTAAGATCAATCTTACTGTATATAAAAATCAAGGCTGCCAAGGAGCTTTTGAGTTTTTATCAAGAAGACCTAGTTGATCATATTTTAATTTGCCATGTTTTCCATGAGTGGGTCACAGATACAGTAGTGACAGTAGTCCCAGTAAACACTATTGCAATGAAACCAAACCACTCAGAACATTACCATTTGGGCATAATGCAGCATGTGGGGAATGCACGTCATATTTGTCATTTCTCGCGGCTTACGACACAATAAAATGTTAAAAAATATTGCTTGGCATAAAAAATAGAAAACAACGTATATGTTTTGTCGCAATGCTTGTGTGAATGCCTTCTGTGTCATTCAGCAACTTGCGCGTAGGAGTAATATCTCCTTTGATTGGTTTGCATCTCGCGTGCTCCCCTCATCCCCGGGCTGTGTCTTGCTTCAAAGTTATCCCACTTCTTGTGTGTGTGTGATACCCCCTCTTTTGGGTTGCAACTAGCTGGATTGTAATTATATCCCCGAACGCCAAATGGCGTTCCGGGGATATTTTGTTTATGGTCCGACTGCCGCCGCCCTACGTGTTAACGTGATAATTTCAGTAATATTTGAATTAGAAATTTCCTGTTTTGCATATAAGTAAGTATCATAGAGAGTAAGCACTGATTCGATTTTGACTAGATTGGCCACCAGGGGCCAAAAACTGAAAAATCACAGTTTTTATCATATCTCTGGAAATATCTTTCTGATTCGCCTCAAATCAAGTGCAAATGAACGATCATGACCTGACAATGACATTATACCTGTTTGGTTCAAAATTTTGACACAAGGTGGAGCTTTGTCACATAAAATTCACCATTTTTGCCATATCTTTGGAATCATTTGTCCAATTGACATGAAACTATATGCAACTGCAAGGGCAAGACCTCACAACGTGTCACATGATAACATCATACCTGTATGGTTCAATATTTTGCCACTAGGTGGCACTTTGTGATGGAAAATTACCATTTTGGCCATATCTTCAGAAACATTTGTCCGATTGACCTGAAATTAAGTTCAAATGAAAGTCTATTCAAGGTCTATTCAAGGATTGGGGAATTGGAGGATTGGGGCATTCGTGGATATACCCCAAGCCATCGCCTCTGACGGCATAAGCCTAGTTTGCTACAAGTGCTTAGAACCAATCTAGTCTTGTAAACCAGTCTTTTAGCACCAGTGTTTTACTAGTAGAATTCCTTATCTTTTGAAAGTACAATGTAATTTTTAATGAAAGTTATTTATGGAAGCTTCCTTCCTTGTCTAGTCGAAAGGAACAAGCTTCTAAGCATTTTTTAAGGTCCCCAGGATTGGGACCGCATTCCTGTCAATTCTTTCCCAACAGGGGCGAAGTGGCCATTGGGACGACCGTGACATTTCCTGGTCAGCTGGCTGGCCAATAAACCAAAGTGAATTGGCCCGCAGACTGCCCTGCACGACCGTGTGATGTTCATGGTCGGCCCATCTGAGTGAAAACTACCCTGAACCAAGCATGATCTTCTGAAAATCTCCAAGACATACTTAACCTACACATGTCCTGACTGCGAACAATATTTATAACACTTGGTGTCTCTCTACTTCTCACTCATGGTTGCTCGAGTGTCAGACTCACTCTCCTCAATCCAGCCTAATGATTTTTGTTTAGCCTCCTATCTTTATCTAATTATTCTTTTTATTCAGACTAAATTGTGTCAGACCCTCTTTAAAATGTAATTTAAGATAAGATAGATGAAATGAAATAAAAATTCAGTTTTTAAATGAAGTTTTTATTAATTAAGAGGAAAGGTTATCAAATCAACTGTATATCACCCACATGAAAAAGTAATTGACCTGAAACTTAATAGCTGGTTGTGACGCTATGAGCAGCACTCTTCCAGTAAATGGGGTGCAGTTTGTGGAGCTAGTTCTGGCAGACAACTCAAGACATGCCCACATTCCTATAAACACTCCCATGTACATTAAACACTGCACCGCCCTACCAGTTAGCGGGCTATAGGGGTGCAAACGAGTACTCAGGTAAATGAGCACTAATACTCACCAAATAAATCATTTACAGTTACAAAAGATTGATAATGATGATACATTTTTCTGTAGTCCTATATTTTTGATACATTTTATCCCAGTAACTGCCCTGTAAATGCCCATTCTTCATTTAAAACGCTATTATTCTTGTTGCTTTATGTACGATGCATTTCAATCCCAACTCCAGGTACTGCCGGTATAACAGAATTTTCAGTCGTGCATGGTCAGAGGTCTTGAAGCCTCTCACCTTTGCGTAAACGCCCTGATGAAGACCAAATACGTAGGTCGAAACATGTCGGCTTTTTAAAAAATGTTTTGCCATGATATAATAAAGGCTTCTTATCCTTTTTGCTTCTTTTTGATCTAATTATTTTCTGAGTGCCTGGAATTCTCTGATTTTTGGTTTCCATGTATATGATATTGTAAGGATGACAATCATAAATGTAATAAAGTAATTAATCCAACACTGAATTATATCTCCCGTTTCAGCATTTAAATTGGGAAAACTCTTTGTAGGTGTGTTATGAAATAGCAGTGCAGAACAGTGTCACTTATGAGCCAAGATAACCATTTTATGAGCTACATGATGTCATCATCCACTCCCCCCACCCCCCCTCCCCCCAAAAAAAAATTTTCAGACGAAACTCTAAGTTTGAATAAAGTCACTGATCTCATTAAATGAGTACTTTTTTATTACATCAACTTTTCTTGATGAAGGAAACTTGTCAGTTTCTTCTACACAAATATATGCAAGCAGCAAGATAATCCAATGACAGCCATTATGACCAGCCATCTTAAAATGATCATTTTATCTGACATTTTTCTTCTGGTATGTTGGTATGAAAGCTAGATTTTGAAATGCTAATTGCCAACAGTCTGTACTGCTGGTTTTTGCTAACTTTGCTGGTTTCTTTCAGTTGGCTACGGTTCATTCCAGTTCAGCAATTTTCACTCAGTGTTTCTTTTGTCACTTGATATAGTAGCACTTTAACTTGTCTCCTTGGAGCTCAGCACTTTTGCACCAAACTTTTGCACTTTATACGTCACTCTGGAGAAGAGCGTCAGGTAAGTACATGTAATATAATGTTATGTCAATATGGATTGAAGCAGGAATTTTGTTAGATTGAAGAATGTTGTGAATTTTTCAAAATGATTACATCTATCTTTTTTCAATACATTTTTACTTTGTTATTTGGACATTAAAATGCTCTGAAATTATTGGAAAATGTTAGGATGACGAGAGTCGAGAAACAATCCTCCGCAGCCACAACCGGAATCTAGTCCTACAAATAATATCACACTAATAATATTAGTCTAATCTTTGTCTACAATTGTGCAGAAATATCTGGTTTAAATAGAAATACAGAGTTTAATTAGAATTAATATATGCAAAAAGCTGCAGCATTCGAACATTAATTTAGAGTTTAATTTAATGGTAATCTTCCATCACAAAGTGCCACCTAGTGGCAAAATATTGAACCATACTGGTATGATGTCATCATGTGTCACATTGTGAGGTCATGACCTTGCAGTTGCACATAGTTTCATGTCAATTGGAGAAATGGATCCAAAGATATGGCAAAAATGGTGAATTTTATGTGACAAAGCTCCACCTTGTGTCAAAATTTTGAACCAAACAGGTATAATGTCATTGTCAGGTCATGAACTTTCATTTGCACTTGAGGTCAATCGGACAAATGTTTCTTGAGATATGATAAAAATAGTGATTTTTCAGTTTTTGGCCCCTGGTGGCCAATCTAGAAATTGTAAATTGTCCAAAATCAAATCAGTTCTTCCCCTTGATGATACTTGCTTATATGCAAAACATGAAATTTCTAATTGAAATATTACTGAAGTTATCGCGCTAACACGTATGGCGGCACGGCGGCGGCGGCCGTCGGACCAAAAACATAATATCCCCGAAAAGACGTTTGGCGTTCGGGGATATAAATATTAGGTTTCTGCTCCCCTAGTGGGCTATATACCGTAAGCAGCTTTCACGCCCTTCCTTTGCAGCAAAAGATGCCTCTGAATGCTGCTGTGCTGCATCACACTAGCCTGCTGCTAATTAACACTAACCGCTACTAGATGACACTGCCTGCTGCAAAGTAATGTGGCCAGCTGCCAGATCACATGCAATTCCCGTATGTATGCTGCTGCATGTTGCCAGTCTAACCTGGTCTCCTATGTATGTGTGCTATGGCTAACCTAAAATTAACCTTCACACTTCATGTTTCTGAAGAAAGTTTCGCAATTTATTTGGTTGTGCTTACCTAAGCTCTCTTTAGCTCAGCATGCACTTGATCCGACTTATTTATATTAGCCATGTGAGTTGCCTGCAAGAACTTGATATTTTTCATTGCTGCAATGAAATTTCTCTTTTATGCAGAAAAGCTTTAATGCAGCTGCATTGGATGGTTTTCCAGTATGAACTACCTGCTTAAGGTCCAGCAACAGTATCTCAAAGGGATTCAAGCCAGGACTTGGACTTGGCCACACCAATCTTAATTTCATTTCTTTGGAGCAATTAATAGATAGACTTCCCCCTGAACATTGGATCATTGTTTTGCTGTAACAGCAAGAGACACTTGAGCGTCACATTATAGAGAGATGACCAGACTTTCTCCATTAGAAATTTGTGATTGAGTGCAGAATTCAAGCACCCTGGTGTTGAAGCAGTTAAGTATCTTAACATTGTCATACTAAGACCACCATGGTTGGCTGTTGGTATGCTCTTCTTATAGGAGAATGTGGAATGCTGTGTTAGTTCTACACCAGAAGTTACAGGACTTATGTCTTCCGGTAAGATCAAATTTCAACTCATCAGTCCATATAATATTGTTCCCAATAGGCTTGGGATCATCAAACTGTTTTTGGCTAATGTGAGATGAGCCTCTTAGCAGTGTTTTCTGCCTCGGATCCATTTTTGCCCTGTCTGTGATGGAGCAATCATGAATCCTCCTCTTATTTGAAGAGAGCAAGGCCAGCAGTTTCTTTGCAGTTTGTTTAGGTTATTATGTGTCTTCCTGGATGTCTTGTCGATGCACTCTTTGAGGAATTATGGTTGGCCATCTACTCCTGGAAAGATTCTTCTCTGTTCCAATTGTTTTTAATTCGGAGATAAGTCTCTCACTGTGGTTAGGGAGCTTGTCAATATTCTGAATGCATCCAAAAATGAACATGCGTCCATTCAAAAATGAATGCTTTCACTGTTCAGAATATTGACAAGCTGTGGACTCCCAATTTTGAGTCCCACCGCTACAAGTAGCTATGGATTTATTACTGACCTGCCCTCTTTGGAGCAAATTAACTAAGATGATACTTGGCTTGCTACTTTAAATTCTCATTTGGGCCACTGGTCATATGAAACCTTGCCTGGCCAAAAACAAAAGCTTGCCTTTTGGATTTTAAAAAATCTAAGGCTGGTGCATAATTCTCCCATTTTCCACCTTGGGTGAATGAATAATGCAGCTTTCAGAACGTTGTTGTGGCAGGATCACGTAAATAATTCCAGGATAACTTTGTTTTTTCCATTGGTTGTCACCCTAAATCTTACCCAGATGTGGTAGTGCTATTATCTGATTGGCAATTGTGTAGCCCCTTTCCTTTTTTTGATTGGCTGGTAGGTGAGCTGCAAGCTGCCACTGAGAACTCCAGGGGAGATGTGTTTGATTCCTGCTGGTTTCCACAGTTATAGCGGTGCCACTGTGCATATTGGCCTACTGTTGGATATTGTTTTCGTTCAAATCATTTTTTATCTGAGAAATACGATGTGTGGCATGAGTGCGTGACATCCGAATAAAATGAGTGACAATCACGCTCGTTGTCTGAGAATTGAGAGCCCTGATATAGACACGACCGGCACATCCGGGTACTTCGCCAAACGTTCAGGCCGCGCCCCATTTTGGGGGATAGAAAACCTCAGATCCCCTTGACCTTAATGTAATTTGATGTGTTTTCAGGTGTAAAATTTATCCGATTTTTTAAACTAAATTTCCTGTTTATATTCATTTATTGATATGTCTAGCAATTATTTTCCAACCTTGCCCGAACCTGAGCGTTTGCGTTGCCTTAAGAAATTAAGGTTGATCGGTCCACCCTCTTGCCCTTTCAATACCACAAATTTCGAAGTCTGTGTCAGTTTGGGTTTAAGAATAACTAACAAATGCACATAACGTTACACCACAAACCTGACTCGGTTGGATGACGCTACTTTACGTTAGCTAGTTAAGCAATTTAAGAATAATTAATGGCACGAGACAAAAATCTCAGCAAATAAACCTATTAAAGTATTGTACCAAGTCTTGCAAATCAAAGGGTGCTTACGTTACATTCTAAGTTTAAAAAAAGAGTGGCATGGCCTGTTATGAAGCGTTTCCCATACATATAAACATGGGAAGACACTGGGCACATAGCTTTTTCCCTTCATCTTCTCTTAACTCTCCTTTTTGGATTCTTCCCTTTTCCAGGTAAGATGGGGTACCAATTATCGTTATTGGCAACTGAAGACACGGTTTCTGTCCATATGAGATGGAACAGCGATGAAATCATGGGTGAAATTCAGTACAGTGGCGGAACCAGAACTGAGAATTGTGATAAAACATCCGTTTAAAACAGTTATTAGTCCTGACCTGTTCTCAGTCATTTTCATGATTAACAAAACGTTCACTCCGAGAGCACTCCACACTTAACAGGTGCTGCTTGTTCTCACCGATTACGTAAGAAGAGAATCATTCGCGTATTTGCTGTATTTAAATCAACGTTATTCAAATTTGCATACCTGTCGACTCTCATATAGCTTGAGCAGCACGCTGTCTAACTACCCACTGCCACTTTTTTTTTTAATCAACCGACTCAATACCGAGAATGAAAGGCAATATTTCATTGGAACGTGGACCTGATCAATCAACACGAAGAACTGGCCTGTTAATAAGTAAATTATTTTTCTGTACTGAATTTCGCTCATGATTTTATCGCTGTTCGATCGCATATGGAGAGAAACCGTGTCTTCAGTTGCCAATTACGATAATAAAGGAAAGTGATTGAGAACTAGCCAGAACTAATTGTCATAAAGGGACGTGTCTGCCCCCCCCCCCCAATTCCTGGTGCTGGAACCGCCAATGCTAGTAGGTTGACAGGTGAATAGGAGAGGACCAATGGTCAACAATGTAGAAATGAAAAAATCCCGCACACTGTCTTCTCTGCAAAAAAAAAAAACAAAAAAAACTTTATTACCAACAAGTTGTGACCTTCATCAGGTCATCAGGTTGAATTACATGGGTACTGCAGTGACCCCATTTAAAAAGAAAGGGAGGCACATATTAGCCAATCAAAAGTCTCACTTTTTCGTGAATCCACCCAAGTAAGAGATAGATATTAGTTAGCTTATTTTTTCTTTAATTAATAACATAGATAATTATTTCTAACAAGAAAATAAAGCGAAAAAATATTCCCCCAAAAAACAGTATATAGGCTATTCAAAAAACATCAAAAACAAATACAGCATATTTCTTGTACCAAAAAAGGACATTTTGTCATTGTTTCAAAGAATAGGAAATATTCATCTTTTTTGCATTCTGTCCCTAAAAAGGGGAAAAGAAGAGAGAAGAGGATCAAGGCATTGGTATGGAAATCAAAGCATGACGTTAAGTGCTAATTCATCATTTAGACCCTTCGGTGCCAGTGTTTGTAGCGTGAAAATCCAAAATGCTTCACATCTTTTTAATAACAGGTCCCTATCACCGCCTCTATGTGGTACATTAACAGTTTGATGCCACAAAACTAAAGAAAAAAAGAAAAAAAAAAGCTAATTAATATCTATCGCTGACTTGGGTGGATTCACTGAAGAGTGAGACTTCTGATTGCCTAATATGTGCCTCCCTTTCTTTTAAAATTGGGTCACTGCAGTACCCATGTACAATCCCAATTCGGAAATAGTTGGGACGAAGTGTAAATTGTGAATAAAATCTAAATGTAATGACTTTCAGATCACAAGAGCCAGAATGTTATTTACAATAGAACATAAATAAAATTTCAAATGTTTAGACTGAGACATTTTGCTTTTTTATCCACAAAATGAGCTTATTTAAAATTTTCTGGCTGCAACAGGTCTCTAAAAAGTTGGGACGCAGGCAAAAAAAAAAAGGGCTGGAAAAAGCAATTCATATATACTCAACACCATTAAAAACAATTAGGTGAGGTATGTACTGTATTTGCAGCAAATTTAAGAATCGTTTGATTATTATTGCTTTTCCAGTGAGGTACAAGAAGAAATAAAGAAAAGCGTGTGGTATTGTAATCCTGATGCGCACCACGTTCACGCGCCAAGCACTTCAGTAATAACAAACATTGAGCTGTTTGTGATGTGTACAGTGACACTTGACTTGTTCTTTTTGGTGTGGTCAATAGCCTACCTAAAGCCAACAAAAAAACCAAAAATGCTACTGCATCAAGAAAATGGAAGGGCTTGTGACTCAGGAGAGAGAAAAAGAGCCTTTGGCATGTTACGGGTAGATCTCAGCCGCCGAGAGGTGGTGCGTCATTTGCACTGCCACCGTTCAACAATCAGTCAGCTGTCTATCCGAGGATGGAACACAGGCACCGTCACTAACCGACCCCGCTTAGGGCAGCCACGAGTGACAATGGCAGCTCAAGAACGCCACATCTGGTTACAGCCTGTACATGACAGCAACCAAAACTGATCATGAGATGAGGGGTCCGAGACGATTGACGGTGAGCGCAAGTACCGTTTGATGCCGTCTATGTGAGCAACACATGCGTGCATACGGGCCCTACAGAAAATTCAGTTTTTGCCCATTTACGCATGGCTGCCCTTACCGTGTTCGGTCAGCAACAGTCCCTGTTTTCCATTCTCAGACAGAAACAGGGAAATTAAATGCCAAAAAATTACCCAGAGGCAGATGCCCACAGTCAGAAGTGAAGAGTTCCTTCTCTTTTTAATGGCACTGAGTATATAAGAGAATCTACTGAAAGAACATTGAGCAAGAAGTTCAGTTAACTGGCATCAGGGGTGTAACATGATTGGCTATAAAAGGGATGTCTTAGAGAGGCTGAGTCTCTCAGAGGTAATGATGGCCAGAGGCTCTCCAACCGGTGAAGGCTTGCCTAAAAAAATTATGGAATACTTTAAAAACAATGTTCCCCAACGTCAAGTGGCAAAAGCTTTGAAGGTCTCATAATCGACAGAGCATATCGTCATCAAAAGATTCAAAGAAACTGGAAAATGCTCTGTGCGTAAGGAACAAGGCCGAAGACCTTCACTGGATGCCCGTGATCTTCGGGCCCTCAGACACCACTGCATCGCTCACCGGCATGATTATGTCATTGAAATTACTAAATGGGCCCAGGAATACTTCAAGAAACCACTGTCTGTAAACACAGTCCGCCATGCCATCCACAGATGCCACAACTCCATCATGCAAAAAAGAAGCCATTGTTGAACATGATCCAGGAGTGCTGCCGTGTTCTGTGGGCTAAGGCTCATTTAAAATGGACTGTAGCAAAGTGTCTTGTGGTCAGACGAGCCCAATTTTGACATTCTTGTCGGAAATCATGGGCGTTGTGTCCTCCGGGACCACCCCTCCTGTTATCAGCATTAAGTTCAAAAGCCAGCATCTCTGATGGTATGGGGGTGCATTAGCGTATATGTTGTGGGACACTTGCATGTTTTAAAAAGCACCATGACTACTGAAAGGTATATTAAAGTTTTAGAGCAACATATGCTCCCCTCCAGATGACATCCATTCCAGAGAGGGCCTTGTGCATTTCAACAGGAAAATGCAAAACTACATACTGCAGCTATTACAACAGCATGGCTTCATAGTAGAAGAGTCCATGTGCCTGCCTGCAGTCCTGATCTTTCACCGATCGAGGACATTTGGTGCATAATTAAACAAAAATTCTGTCAAAGGAGACCCAAAACTCCCCAGCAGCTGGAAGCCAGTGTTAAAAAAGAGTGGGATCAAATTCCAATGGCTAAACTCAAGAAACTTGTCTCCTCAATACCCAGAGGCCATTCTGTGTTAAAAAGAAGAGGGGATGCTACACCATGGTAAACAGGCCCCTGTCCTAACTTTTTTGAGACCTGTAGCAGCCATAAAATTTGAAATGACTTTGAAGTGGACAAAACTGTAAAATTTCTCAGTTTCAACATTTGCTCTGTTATCTCTGTTCTATTGCGAATAAAATACTGACTAGTGTGACTTGAAAGTCATTGCGTTTTGATTTTATTCAAAAGCCACACTTTGTCCCAACTATTTTGGAACTGGGGTTGTAATTCAACCTGATGAAGGTCACACGACCGAAACCTTGTTGGTAACAATTTTTTTTTTTTGCAGAGAAGACAGTGTGCGGAAGTTTTGCATTTCAACATTGGCACAGTGAAAATGGCATAATATGTCTCCTTTAAACGCCAGGTTAGAAGTTGTAGGCCTATCTCGTGGTCATGGAAAGGATGTTACTGTGTTTCAAGAACATTCAGCAGAGAAAACCAGCAAGGTGATCGCCGAAATCACTGCAATTGGGTTAAAAGCTATCCAACGCATTATTAAAACATGGTAGGATAGTAGCGAACCATCAACTTCACAGAAGAAAAGATTGTGATTGGAGAGCACTAAAACGCTTGGGGAAGTCTCTCCGTAAAAATAATCTATAATAGGACATTGATTATGTTTATTTGTGAAAGTAAGGGCATTTCCATCTCCACAATGTGATAAGAACTCCCAGGATTGGGACTAAACAGTTGTAAGGCCACAAGAAAGCCACTTTTTAGTAAGGCTAATTTGGGAAAATAAACAACTTCAAATTGCTACGGAGTATACAGATTGGACTTTGGAGCAATGGGAAATGGTGATGTGGCCTGACGAGTCCAGATCTTATCCACAGCTATTAGCATGTCAGAGAGGAAGCTCATAAAGGGATGTATATATCATGCATAGTGCCTGCAGTACAAGCCTGTGGAGGCAGTATTATGATCTGGGGTTGGTTCCGATGGTCAGGCTCCGCAACATTAAAATGCAGTTAGCAGAATACCTGCTTGTACTGAATGACCAGGTTATCTCATTAATGGATTTTTTCATCCCTGACAACACAGGCCTATTCCAGGATGACAATGCCAAGATTTTTCCGGCACAAATTGTGAAAGAGTGGTTCAGTGAGCATGAGGAATCATTTTCAGGCATGGATTGGTTACCACACAATCCTGATCTCAACCAATAGAAAGTGCTTGGGATACATTGGGAAAGGCTTTACTGAGTGGTATGATTTCCGGTCATCAAAGCGAAATGTCGGCCAAACACTCTGGTCAGAAATAAATGAAAAGATAAATTATAAATGAATAAATGTTTCCAAAATGCAGTATATCCATTTTACTCAATTTGAGTAAATTAGCTTTTTCTATGTTGGCGCCTATTGCATTTTATAGAAAAACACAAACTTTGACCATGAAAAAATACACCCTATACTATGAATTTCTAAAAACGGATTTTTACATCGCATGTAAAAAGCACAGGGCTATTGCTCCATGGCATTATCTCAGTTTTTTGTAATTTTGGCACTTACTGTGTTTTGGAAACAAACTCTTCAAATGTATTGTGTAAGATTGTAAAAACAATGCCAAGACGAATGAGCCTCGTGAGCAGAGCTAAGGGCACTCCAACAAAATAGTACAGAGTGTAACTTTTTTTTGGCAAGGAAGTGTATACAGTTTCAGTGCATTGAGCTCCATAACAATTTGGATGCCATTCACTTTGCGTCATATGACAGTGGACTGCATCTAGGAAACTCATGAAACTGCAAAAGCCCCAAAAAAAAAAAAACTATCAGCATAAATAGATAGTGTTCAAGGTGGCCCCCCCACCTTGAACACTATCTATTTATGCTGATAGTTTTTTTTTTTTTCGGGGCTTTTGCAGTTTCATGAGTTTCCTAGATGCAGTCTTCTGTCATATGACGCAAAGTGAATGGCATCCAAATGGCTCATTCTGAGCAGGAGACTGAACATTCCCAAAATAACAAGACAAGATTTCCGAAAGTTGACTATAAAATCCTCCTTTTTCACCACTCTACACTGCCAGACCCAGCATGGGAGGAATTCAGCGAATCGTTCAGGGAGGTGTGTCCTGTTTTGTACCCTGTGAAGGCTGTGGAGGGCCGGGAGGAGGAGGAAGGTTGCTATGCTTTGCCTCTCCAAGCCTGTGGAGGTTTGAGGGGTTGAAGATCTGTGAGCAGGTCTGGTAAAGCTCGGATGTGCATCAGTGACAGGGTTGCCAGGAAGGGCAGAGCGTGGCTGGGTTCAGGTGGGTGGTACTGTGTTAATTCAGGAGACTTGTTGTGGAGGATGTTGCATGGGGCTTTGGCAGCCAGCATCATTTTATTTATGATGAAGTCAAGTGTGAGGGAAGGTTGATTGTTTTTTAGCATGCTGTAGTAAAATTGTGATCCATGCTTAGCCTGATTGTGGTCAGCTTGCATCTTTGTCTTGCTTGGTGCGCTTAGTGGGAAGTCGGAGCAGTCTTTTCATTGAAACTCTACGTATTGACTCAAACCTACTTGGCAAGGGTAAGGGTGGAAAGCATCCAGCAAAGTTTCCTATTTGGTCTGGTTAAGTTTGCCACATGGCCCACTAGAAGAAATGGAATGAGGAATTGTGGGTCTTTGGACCCTTTTTAATGTTTAAAGTTTGTCCCTGTGTGCCATTTTATGAAAAATGGCAGTATAATTCCAAAATATTTTGTGTATGGACGCGGTTCTTTGTTAACTGTGCACTTACCAAGTGAAATGCTGCTCAGGTCAAGAAATTGACTCAGCCAATGTGGTTGTAGGAATATCCATTTATTTGCCTTTGGTCGCTATTGTGGTATACTGTGGTTGATCGTCCATCTGCTCTGTGAAGCATCTTTCATAGCATTAAGATTATTTTTTTGGCTGTTTTCTCCTTTATTTGACAGTGCAGTAGAGACAGACAGGAAGGGTGGGGAGAAGAATGGGGAAGACATGCAGCAATTTGCCTGGGCCAGATTTGAACCCAGGCTGCTGCGGGAAGGACTTTGCCTTATGGTATGTGCACTTAACCGATGAACCTCTGGGGCGCCCCCTTCCATAGCATTTTGAAGCATGTCTGAACAGATAAAATAGCCCATTTCAATTCAGAATTAATTTTGCTGCTTTTGTCAGCAGATGCAACTTAAATGAACACAGCTGTACAAGTGAATCAGTTCTATCGGCAACCATACCTGCTTATAATATAAAGCTAACTTCACCATGCATCTTAGATGAGGTGGTATATGTGGATCATGAACAGTTCATTGCCTGCTCCATACTTGTTTCTTCCCATCATTCTCGTATGAACGAACTCCGGTCTCATATGTCCAAAGACTGCTGCTTCAGGGCTGCAGTTTCATTCATGTTTGTACCAAACTCTGCACTGGACATGCTGTATTTACTCCAATGAATTCTCTGGATTGTTCAGTCAACAGATATGCCTACCTCCAGGGGGCTGTTCTTGATCTGGCCAATTGAAGCACCTATTACTAAAACCCCATAAGTCACACTTGACTTGACTTGTGGGGTTTTAGTAATCAGTGCTTCAATTCTTGAGAAGGGGATTGTCCTCACCAAGGATATAATTCCCTTATCATTCACAAAAGTTGTTGATCTTGGTCTTCTTGGCTTTTCCTGTTCCTGACAGCCATTGCGTTACTGACCACCTCTCAATGTTTTTGCTGTTCATCTGATGGGTTTGCTTTGTTTTTATTAGTTTTTTAGCCCATTCATGGCTTGTTTCATTGGCATGAATGCTCTTTGGATTTGTGAGTCAACAGCAACAGAATCTGAATGCACTTGTCACATAAATCAACTCTGAACATTTTATCTGCTTACCTTTAAAGGAAATGATGCAGAATTAACAAACACCTGCCCTCGGAACAGCTGAGCAGCTCACTGTCCAGTTACTCTGGCCATTTAAAAAGATGTGGACCACATATAGAATGAGCTGTTAACCCTACACTGCTTGACCCATTTGAATGTAAATCCCCTAAAATTACAGTTAAGAGTACTTTTTAGTCAGAGTAACACAAACTATGTCAAAGGCCAAATATTTATGGACCTGACTGTATTGGTGTGTAACAGAAAATGTTACATATAATCAATTTATTTGGAGTGTCCTGTGACCTCATATGTTCTCCTGTATCCTTGTGGATTTCCTTGGGGTGCTAACACAGTCCAAGGTGAATCTAACTGGTCTCGGACTGTAAGAGTGCACGTATATGCAGGCAGAAATCTACAGAAATCCTAAGGATTTTATGAATAAAAAATGAAGGGAGGAAGCGCTACCTGGATCTGATGGCTAATCCAACAGGTGCTTTGTAGGGCAAGTACAGTTAAATGATTAAAAAATTTCTGGGAGTCTTTGTAGTGTAAAATAAGGCAAACAACCGTGGAGAAAAACAGGCACTCCGTCTCGGATGCAGAATTGGAGAAAAATGTATTCTATGAGCAAAGCAACGAAGCAGAGCCCTAGTGGAAGGAAGTCACCCATGGCTGGCATATAACTCTGTTTGATAGTGTGTCTGTGAGACCCCGATGAAGACCTAGAGTTGATACACGTTGGTCTGCTCTGTTGTGTCAGGTATGGAAATAATCCAGCCAGGGATTTGAACCATCACTCTCACTACAAATATACATTTCAAAAACATTTCGGCACATTGCAAACAATCCTCCTCATGCTTCCAGAATTGTGAAAGAAATTATGAGTACAACAATAACCATCATGGTCACTGGCTATATTTGGCACTCATAACCATGCATGTTATCATATTGTAAATACTTGAAGCCACAAATTGCATTGTGATCATTTAGGCATGAATACATTGTATGGTTGTTGCAGATTTTTTTCTTGAAAAGATGGTTTACTACATTTTCCGATTATTCAGTCAGAAGGCATGTTTGTTTTTCTATCAGTTGGTTACCGTAAGCAGAGCGCTGAGACCAAAAACCTAATAAACACAGGGCAGCATATCACATGACTAAGTTTGACAGACGTTAATTTTTGTATAACATATGGTTGTAGATTTGTCTTTTGGCATAGGTAGCAGAAGTGAATTAGATGTGAGTAGTCTTGCTATTTTGAGTTTTATAGCTCCTTAAATATAGCATTCAAAAAATGGCTGCTAAGATCACAACTTATTCAAAAAAAAAAACAAAAACCTTCAGTGCAGTCACCTCACAAGGAATGGGCAGTGAGCCAGCGTAATGTATATAGTGCATAAACGAACACCACATGGATCATCAAGAACTTATGATTTCACTGTTGCAGTAAACAATAACCTTCATGAAGATGCAAATGTGAAATGTTTCACTGGCCGAGTGGCGTTAGGCTGAAGCAGACATCTTGAGGAAAAAAGATCCGGCTTTCCCGGTCAGCCTAATTTGTGATTTGCAAGTAAAGAATTCTCGGCGGTCTGTTCCGCGCTTCCTAAGTTAGAAAGAAAGACATTGTGCGGTCACAAAGCATGCACAATTAGATTTCCTCTCGCTGTTCTCGCTTTTATACATGAATGGGCCGCAACAGTCCACGGCTCCATTTAGAAAATCCACTCCAGCCGTTCCGAGCCAGGCCCTTCTGACCCTTTTAAACATGTTATCCGGCCCTTTGTGTGGAAGTCAAAGCGCTGAGTGCCGTTTGGGTCCTTGGATCTCTGTAATGAATAGAAGAGCAGATAGACAGGGTAAATGTGGCTTTCTTCTCTAGATTTGTCCGTATTGGCACAATGAAAGCACAACGAGGGCTCTCAGCACTTATAACCTATATTCTGACTGGAGCCATAAGCTATTGCTCAGGCTACTTGTAATTAGGAAGTAAGGCTAATTTGTGGATCATGTTTTTGTGCTATACTTACCAATAAATGCATACACAATAAGATGACTTTCATCTCACAAATAAGAAGTACAACAGCAAGACAAATGAGTCCAGTATTTTCATCCTTCGTCAGTATTTAGCTACACAACAGTACAACAAAGATTTTTGACTCGAAAAATAGCAATAAAAGCAATGAGATTAAAAACAAAACAGTGCTCTTAACTCTCAGATTCACTGTCTATGTGTGTGTGTTTGTAATTCAATATACGAGGAATGTAATCATAGACTGCGGCTTTTTGGTGATCTTGCATCATTGAAGTAATCAGTGTTTTGTGTACGAACTGTCCATAATTACATACTGCGACTAAGAATAATATCAACAGAACATCACAATATTCTAGCGTAACAATGTTTGACGAACATGACTTCAGTTTTCATGTCTTTCATGTACCCCTTTTCTGCAACCAATCAAACGCAGTAACATTGCGACTTTCTGGTATCACGCAGGACACTGTGATTACAAACACAGACTCTCCGCAGTTCTCCAGCATTAATGAGATGAGCCTGTATTCAGCTTTGATCTCCCTCATTTCTTCACTTGATCTTCTGTAAATTTGCTCCGCAGCAGGGGATGATACTCCTTTTCGGAGTCTGGTCCTGTTAAAGAACAACTGCCGCTCACTGCCTCAAGTCAACAACTGTTTATCTACTGCAACATTTCTTTATATCAATCTCTGACGATGCAAATATCAAAACTAATACTTCTGCACACCTCCATTCTTACTTCTCCTACCACACACCTCGCGACTGAGAATGATGCACATACATTCAGGTCAGCGCTCAAAGTCTTATGTAAGAGCTCTCAAAAACTCACGCATTTGGTTAATGCTCTGGCAAAGGAACATATCGAGGGCTGACTGCAATAAGCAGTTATGTCCAGATGTTTTACATTGGACATAACTGTTTATTGCAGTCAGTCTTCGATATGCGGTTTTAATGCACATCCAGCTAGTTCACATGGAACTTGTGTATTTTGCAGGGAGAGAACAAGGACCCCCCAATTCCAAATCCCAGCCCAGCTCTCATATATTGCAGCCACCCACTTCCTAATGAGAGTCAGACTAAAATTTTGTGTACATCTAAATTGAAACTGACACGACTTTGTTCACTAAGTACCAACATAGCTAATACTAATGTGTCAGTCATTGTAAAGGCTAAATTATACATTCAAACAAATGTTCATATACACCAACAGAGCAAGAAGTTAGTGCCAGAGTTAAATTTATAATCAGTAAGCTCTAAGGTGAACACATTTCATGGAAAACATTTGCGATTAATATCATTTCCGCTAGCACTGCTACTACTGCCAGTATTAGTGCAACAAGAACTACTTCTACAGCTAAAACTACTGATGATACTACTAACATCCCTATTAATATCAATAATGGTTGCGATATAATGGTAGGCAAAAGCAAAATTGCAGTCTACAGTCAGGACCTCTACAGACATAATGACAGCTACTAACTAAGAAGAGAAGGGACTTGAAGATAAACATTATTTCTGGCACATTGTAGCCTTCAGCATCTTATTTTCCGGCTGCCTTTTGTGTTTTGCCTCGACCTAATGGTGCTTCAAAACCCAGCAAATCCCAGAGCCCCCCAAATCTCAGCTCTCGTACACTCTCCACACTGTAGCCACTCCAGGGGTACATCAAACAGCCCTCCCAGGCCCTGGCCCACCTTAATTGCACACCTATTCTTCCGTCCATACGGCTGGGAAACGCTGAGCGAGAGGGATAGTGGCTTCTGTAATCAGCTTCCTGCTGCTGAATAAATGCAATGTAAACAATATGAACCTCTGGGCTCCCAGGCCACTCATTATGCTTGCTAATGGCACAAGGCCTCCTCTACAGCGCTGACTATAGTGTATTTGGTACAGAAAGCCAGAGCGCTTTCAGATTATGAACCCTTTGAAGCTTCAGTATATTGTCAAGCTGTCAAGGTTTCTTTTTTTGGTGGTCAGAACAGACACCAAACAACTGAGTTAAGTTGCTTGGTTTTGTTTGCATCTACCTTAGCAGTTCATGGACATTTAATGGTTTCTCAAATGCAGAAAAAAAATTTTAAATACTTCAATTTAAATTTCTGGTATCAATCAGGGTTGGATTCAAAATGTCTCATGCACTTGCAAAATCTTTCAGCATAATTGAAAACCAATAACATGGCCAGTGACTGGCCAGAACACTTGCTTTGTGCCTATCAATGCCACGTTGTTAGTTTTGTATGTACTAAAAGGTTTTGGACAAGAAAAACATCTCAGTAAATCTAGCCCTTGATGGCCCCATGATGAATCCTCCAAGCTGTGAGGGCAGCTGCATTTCTCACTTTTTTGTCATCCGTATGTAAACGTCTGTGTGGAGTGTGTGTTGGATAGAGCCCAGCTGTGTTTCAGATCATCAGTAAAGCACCTCATCCACAGGGCATCATTTTGGCAGCCTGCCAGGAAGGCTACAGTCTACACACGGCTCCTCCACCCTCACAGGCACCCTCCCTCCCTCTTACTGGGGGTGAGAGGGGTTACAGGACTTCGGCCCCGGACTTTTAGTCCCCAATTTTTTCAGCCCCTGTGAACTTTTTGTCCCCTTGAACTTTTCATCTCAGGACTCTTTGTCCCGAAGAACTTTACGTCCCCACATTTTTTGTCCCCTAATGATAACAAAATGTGCCACCATTGTTGACAGACGGATGGATGGACGGATGACGGACTGATCACCATGATATAAGGGTTAAGGTTTGGTTTAGGGTTAGGGTTATAATGCAGAAAGAGGGCAAAGCATGGGGACAAAGAGTCCGGGGACGAAAATTCCTAGGGAATGAAAAATCAAGGGACAAAACGTCCGGGGGTGAAGAGTCCTAGAGCCGTTGAGAGGCAGCAAACCAGGGGTTGAGACAGCAAAGTTCGCCCCATTCATTCATTTCGTCTGTGAACTTGGCCAGATGAGGTCAGTAATTCTCCCGAATAGTTGAAGAATTCTGGCAATGAGCGAATTCTGGTGATCAGAGCAAGACTGGAGAGATTAGGATTTTCTGGATTTTACACCTTTGCTTGGGCTATAATTTATATAAGTAATACGTATTTTGTGATTGATTATTTTTAAATGCATGGATCCCATCAAAGTTGACCAAAAGAAACTGGTATATTTTCATGATGATCATGAGTAATCCTTTATATCTGTAAGGCCACATCTCCAGCCTGCGAACTCACTGGTCTATTAAGACTCAGACCGCATTCTTCAGTCCTGCAATCATTGTATGCATCTGCTGTTCATTTCCTCTGTGTGGTGGTGTTGCACTATTTAAGACCGACCCTCGCAGACCGTCTTTGCGAAGTCTCGTAAAAGGCATTAGCCACATGCTGGTGTTGTAACTCTAGTGTTATATAGACGTATTCTCCCACATTAACAGCGTATATCTCACATGAAGGAGTATTATTAACTCTCCCACATAAAGCGTACATTATTAAATTTAACTTCATGTATTGCTTCGTGTGTGCCAAATACAACCAAGTCCATCCTTGCACCTGAGTCTAGTCCACAACTTCCTGTCCTCTGTGCACATTTAAGTTGTTTAACTTTAGTAAACAATCTGAAATGAAGGTGAGAGGACAATAGTTACATGTAAAAAGACACAGTAGAGTGTCTAATATTTTGGAACACATGAAAAAGCCAGAATTAATGAAATAAACAGACTCGCAAATACATTTCATTTTCCAAAAAGTGAATAAAATGAAGCTCCTTTGGAATTATTATTATTTTTTTTAACAGAAAGATCAAAAGAAGCAAGAAATTATGATCTCAAATTTTAGCTATTTTGATTTACAACTTATATTACTCCTCTAAAATAATAGACGATTATTTATTTTATAATCACTGATTGCAAAAAAGAATATGGGAGTGTTGAAACTTTTGACTGGTTCTGTATATCATATTTATTATGATCAGAAGTAAATGGAAACTGATTATTTATTAAATGGAACCTTGTGAATCTTGTTGTATATCTTTAGAATGCATCTACGATATTCTGGTCTTTCTCGCCTGACGTGAGATTTGTGGCAGAATTTCAGCCACAAGTTGCATAGACAAACTCTGGAAGATTTCTGAGGGCATTTAAGATGGACTCCAGGGGTCTCTCCTGCCCTGAGAATGGAGGCCTAATGTTGAAAGCAGGGAGTTGATAGAGGAGCCTCCAAATGACTGTTTGGTCCCTGGCAGCCCAGTGTGGCGCCGTCTGCTGCCAGGGGTTTTTACGAAGTGTTATGTTTACAGGCCTGTGGATTTTAACGGGGACAATCAGTCTGGGGGAAGGCGGACCTGACCCAGGGCCATCCCTGAATTCTATTAGCTAAGGGGAAGTGAAGTCACTCTTACCACACGCTGCTCAATCCTTGCCACAGCGACAGCCCTTCAGCCCTTGATCCAGATTAGCATGTCGTCACATGCAAAGGGAAAGTAGAGCAGGACTGGATCAACACAAGTCTATGGACCTGGTACATGAAAAAAGAGAGGCATCTTTATTTCCCAATGAGCACCAGAGCTGCAGCTGCCAATTGTAAAATTAGCTGCCACATACACATTTTTGTGATAGGTAGCTCTCTCAGGAAAAAAAGCTAAGAAAAGGTACAAGGGCTTGTCATAGGGCTGGTAACTTTTTCAAAAATGAAATTATACCCATATCTTGAAATATATAGTCTATTGGTACAGGAGTCAATTGTCCTTTCTAAAACACTGTTGCACTCACTGAGTAAATTTCAGAAATTATTGTCAAAAAATACAAAAAAAAATGCCCTTCCAGTATACCTTTATTTCAGAAAATGTGTGATGCTATTAAACCACAAAAACAAGATTTTTCCCTTTGGTGAACAGTAAAATCAACAATATGCAATGCACTCCCTTGCCCCCTTAGACCTTAGGGATCTCTGACTGAGACCAATAGGATGACTGGCATATCGATTGCCGTTTCCAACAACCTCTTCCAGATTGGCAATATCTTTCCAAACATCGGTGATTACACGCAACCAAAGACGCTGCCAAAGTTTAACCTATACCTTAAGGTATGCTTTTGGAGTTCACGTTTAATGCAGTTTTTATTGAGATTTTATGAAGCAAGAGGAAAAAACTGTAAAAGTTGTGTGGTGCATGAGGTTATGGTGAAGTCACTCACTGAACAGTTTTCATGCTTGTGCCTCCTTTTGCTCAAGGGAGAACAAAAGGATGGGAGCTTCAAACATGAGTGAGAGAAACAGGCTTTCAATGGGCTCTGGACTGTGCTCTGCCATCGCGTGTTTGGCTGATTTAGACATTTTCACTTAGATCACAACAAAGTGATTTCCCCACATAAATTATTCTGCTGAGACTCATTATGAGTCAATGCACGCACATGCCATTGCTTAATTAGATCATGAGAAACAAGAGGACACAAGAAAAACAAACGAGTGAAGAGAAACTGTTGTCCTTCAATGAGATGTTAAAAATGTGCAGACACCAATAAGTGCTTTTGAAGAAATGATTAGAGGTTTCAAAGACTTGAGAAAGATGCGACAAAACCTACAGAGACTGTAAATTCAGCCATTCTCCAAACGTATATTTTACGATACTAACATGTCGACACCACAAATGAAAGGTCACTCATAGAATGACGACTTGCCGAAATCATGCACAGATCTCTGAAACAGAATGAACCAAATGGAGTTGGTTTCAAGTCTCTAGCTTTAATAGTAGCAAAGTTATGAACCAAAATGTAGTTTTAATGTTCTTCCTGACTTTGACCTTGACCTTTGACCTAGGGACAAAACAAAGTGTCTAGCGACTAACCTCTTATATCACATGAATTTTCGTGAACATAAACGATATTGAAAGGATAAAAAAGCTTGTTACTAACGAACAGACAGACAAACAAATCAGAGAAAACGTTAATTATGTCACCGCGCTCAAATTTAGTGTGTAAGGTACTTGATCCATGGGCTATCCGATGAAAGTGAAAAATTGAGCAAAATCAAAACTTGAAAGTTGTCGTCATTTTGACATACTTGTAATGATGTCAAAGGTGAAATTTGATGGCATACTGCTTAGAGCACTTTCCATGATGCACAAAATGGCGTTGAATTGGCATTGATATCATAATAGAACTGACGTTATTAGTCAAATCGTGATTTTCACCTAGATTGTGATCAAGACCTTGACCTTGAAGATAGCAACTTCTAATTTCTTACAATGACTTATATTATATCCCTGATGTTAACAGTTAAACAATATTTAGTCTATACACAATGGAAATGGTTCAATAGCAAAATGAAAATAATGGTCATTTTTGTAAAATGCGATTTTGACGTCAGAAAAACGTCTATTACATCATAACCATTTGACTGATTGAGATCAAATTTGGTGTGTGAGGTACTTGAACAGTGGGGTATAGGATGAAATAAAAAAAAAATTTTTAAATTTAACATTTTCGCCATTTTGTGACGTTATTTTGACCGGAGGATCGTCTTCAGGACCCATAACCGCGAAAATGGGCACTCAAGTCGTTATCTCAAATACAAACAAAGTTATCAACCAAAATGTGTTTTAGACCTTTTGCCTGATATTGACCTTGACCTTGTACTTACTCTCACCAAAATCAATAGGCTTCTGTCAAGGACATGTGAGAGTCAAATGATGATGAAAGAAATGTAATTAATGAGAGTTTAAGAAATAATCGCGTTTGTGACAGACAGACAGATTAACAAACAGACAAATGCAACCGACCAATAGACTTGCCGATTTCGGCAAGTAATAATCTGATAATGGAAGCATCAGTATCAGCGAACTGAACATTAGGAAGATATCCTCATGTGTAAACCTCTGATCTACAGCTGCTAATAGAGTTCATGGCGTGTTACGGTACATCCGTAACATAATGCGCGCAGAGGAATAGAATGGGGACTTGAAGTTTAGGTGGAGGAAGAGATGAGGAACACAAGCCTCAGCATATTTTTGGTTTCCCATAATTCTCCAGCTGTCCAATGCCAAGGTGAAAGTTCAGATTCTCACGGTTGGCCGAAACACACCCGTACAGCATGACCAAGGGACTATATACTGGGGGGGGCAGGGGGAGCACAGGAGAGTACAGGGCGATGGGGGAGGCGGGGGGTGAGAAAAGACAACAAATGTTCGAGGCTAAAACGGGTAACAGGAAGCCACTTACAATGGAGGAGACCTTTGATCCAGGCGCACGGGGAATGACTTCCTGGAGGGAGCGAGGTGCCGAATGTGAAAGTAGGTCCTCCCCTCGCATAGACGCCGCAGTGAATAATGGCGTCTAAAATTAGTGCACAATGGCGGGCGGGTGGCGGACGCTCGCGCCCAGCCATGCGCAGGAAGGGAGCAGGTCGGGATTGTACCAAAATGAGTTATTTGCTGGGGCGGCAAGACAGACCCAACGCCAGGCGACAGCCTTCCACAGCTCCTCTTCGGGCGGGGCTCGAGACAACAGTCTGAGTTGAGGGCTGGTGAACAAACCCACCACAGACACAGACAAATCACTTGCACTGAGCCACAAACAACAGGGAGAGAGCCTAAAAACTAGAGTGGTCTTTGTTTAGCTCAAGAAAAACTGATGACATAACTTCACCTGATGATGAAACCCAGGCCACTCAGTCCAACAATTTTTGCCATTTTCTTACTGGTAAAGTATGCCTAATTCTCAGGTAATCATGACAGCAACTAGCAGGGTAAGAAATCTGACCATAAGAACCCCTAAGAGTTTCTGCCTCCAGTATATAAGAGCGTATCAAGGTTTTTCCAGGGTGACCACTCGCCCTGTGGGAAATCAAGGCCGGCTGGACAAGAAGAGCACGCACAATTAAATCCACTTTTGAGCAAAGGTGATGATGTCGAGGATGTGATTTGTGTAGAGGGTAAGAGACCAAATATAGTCACATGACTACAGCACGCCCAAGTATGAACTCTGATGGCCTAGTGCACCAGTCCTACCTTGTCCTCCTTTTCTCACAGTGAAGTCAATCAGTGTGCATCGAGTCTCATCAATCGCAGCATGAACAGCAGGTTTCACCCTCCCACCAAAACAAATCGTCCCCATGAGCAAATGCACCACAATGGTCACAGCATTTTTCTGTCTGTTAACAATCAAGTGTGGAATTACAACACTATGGAGTGTTCAGGATCCCTGCTAAGCCCACTGATGTTGCAAGACATTTCCTCTTTTTTGGCATTCAACATACTTCAAGTCCTCAGGCCTCTCGCCCATGTATCTTTAAAGAGGCTGCTAATCATGTCTCTGTCGTTGAAAGCGACGCAAGCACGCCAAAATTTTACAGGGCTGGCCGAAACAAAACTGTTCTGCCATAGGCCTACATTAGCCTTAGGCTGGACAAAAGGAATCTTTCCCAGGCAGGGAACGGTTCTCAGAAACGATGGGAAAGGAACTCAGGGTCCTGTTCCCGAGGCAAATGATCAGAGGAGGGAAAGTTCACCAACAGGAATATGGCCAAAGCGCTCCTGTCGCCACAGCAGTAAAAAAAGCATTAGCCCACTTTATCCATAGCGCTCTCTCCTCTTTTGGCACTTTAAAGCCAATGAATGAATCAAGAGGATTACAATATCTAATTTCCACACAGCACTGGTCCTGAAAGAGTACTGATGAGTTATGTGTAGAGAGACATAAAGAGAGAGAGAGAGAAAGAGACAAAGAAATCCCAAGTGAGCAAGACACCGAGAGAAGAAAAAAATAGTATGAGAGTGACAGCACTAAACCAGAGAGAGAGAGAGAGAGAGAGAGAGATGGGGAAAGTGTTTAGCAAGCACTAGACACAGAGAGTGACTCAGACAGAGGGAAAGACAGAGACACTAAAAGTAAGAAAGGAAATAATAAGTAGCACTGCAAGCTCCAGGTTCTGATTTCCAGAGGGAGCTCATACGTATATGCAGCCTGACCCTAACCACTGGAACCACATAATCTCATGTAATAAAAAAATTGAAATATTTTGTTTTAGATGGGGGTGGTAATGAGGGTGATAGACCAAAGAACCCTTTGGAAATTGTAAAATAACAAAAAAATAAAGGAGAAAATATGCTTGTTTTTATACCTTTCCTTCAATTTTACCTCTTTTCAAAATTGTATGCACACAGCGCTGCTGTCATTTCTCATACATTATGTTAAGCGACTCAAAAGGGAACCGGTGGAGGTTAACTTTGTTTTTTTAACGTAAAATTATGATTGAATCTACTCACGTTTTGACATCAATTGGTGACCACCTGATGATTCAAAGAAAACATCTTAGAAACCTGCAATTTTTTCAAAAAACAAAGATCGGGTTTATTTTAAATTATTCATACTGCTCCATTGCTAAGACACTCTTTTCGATTGCTCTTTTAACATATTCATAACTAATTTCACGAGCATGCTTGTATTTCAAATAAAAATATGCAATAAATATTAGCAATAAATATCTATGAAAGAGCAACACAGTATTGTATTATGAGCTGGTAATATACACTGAACAAAAATATAAACATCCTATGTCAAATTTTTGAGTTTTTATTAACAAAAACTGGAACCGGGATTCATCTGTGAATAGCTCTCTTCTCCAGCATGCCAGGGGCCATCGAAAGTGTGCGTTTGCCCATGCGAGTCGGTTCCGACAACGGAGAGCGGTAAGATCGGGGCCACAGTGAGGACGCCGAGCGTGCAAGCTGCTTCTCGCAGGCGGTTACAGACTGTCTGTGGTGTGATGCGTCTATTGCGCAGACCGACGGTCTCATACGCTGTGCGTGTCGCTGATCTGAGCTGATCCCACAGGTGGACGAGCCGGATGTAGCGATCTTGTGCTGGTGTGATCACGTAGCCGACGTGGATGAGGTCGACTTGCAGTACTGCCCATCTGTCGGAAACGAACTATCGCCTATCGTCCGATAGTTAACATTCAGCTGCACAGCGACTGCTCTAGTGGACATCCCTGCATCTAGCATGCCAATGGCATATTCCCGCATGACCTGAAACATCTGAGGCATGATGACTTTTGACAAAATTTGACATTTTGGGGTGGTCTTTTATTGTCCCCAGTATAAAGAGTGTCTGGGTACTGCTCATTCTGTCTGATCACCGTCTCTATGTGCCACACCCATGTACTGAGTGAAATCACTGCATCACTGAGCAAATGCTCACTGACAGAGAGATGGATTAAGAAATGGTACACAAATCAAAAGAAATATCCCAAAGTAAAAGTTGGGGGGGGGGGGTGTGACGCCCTGTGCCGACTTATGCGCGAGGCCCTGCTCACGTGCACGCGCATTAATCATGTCAGGCTGCAAGCACATAGCTGTTCTAGTTATACCCGGTGAAAAGACATGCATTTTTCGACTAAAACAGCATTATTATGGCAATAATTTCAACTATGATTTTTTGGATATCGTAATTTTTCAAAGGTAAAAAAATCAACTGCACAACGATTGGCTTTTATCATCAAATCAGCTCAGCTTTCACTTTATTTTGGCACGTTTAAGTATACGACAGTGCGTCACGAATTACAATTCAACAAACACTAATACACAATGGCTCACACTCACTGGTGACAATCGCTTATTTTGACTCATTTCTATGGAAAAATCTGATTTACAAAGGCTTGGTATCCGCTGACACCCGCGACAGTTTAACATTTGATTACGATGCAGTATATTTTCTCATACTAGTCCGTCACATTCCTTGCCTTTTTGGCCGCAAACTCAGCAATTAAATCCTTATAATCCAGCCTGGATGCAACGTCTTTTTCGATAGACAGAAGGGCGAGCCCGCATAGTCACTCCTGGAACACGGAGGTCCGGTAATAGTGTTAAATAACACATCTGCCACGAGGCCCGCTAAAGGCACGAGGCCCTGTGCAGCCACACACTTCGCACAGCCCTTGCTATGGCTCTGTTGTTAACCATGTGGCATCAATATTTGACATGGGGCGTTTATATTTTTGTTCAGTGTAGTTGCTAGTCATTTGCTGTCTATTGGAGATGATCATTGTTTTAAAAAACAGATTCCCAAAATATTATAAACTAAATGGACGTCTTCAAGGACAGGTAGCTTCCTACCTCACACACCAATGGCAAATACTTCTGAGGAAATCACCTTTCGTTGTACTTTGCGAATTCAGAAAAACGTAAAACGAGTAGTCCCTGAAGTTCCCCCAATAGCTGTTTTTGTGCGTTTCTATCATTTGTAAAGTTTAACAAAAGAAGAAAAAAGACATTTCATTGGGTGAAGGGGTTAATAATGGACCATTGGAAAAACAATGATAAATAGTATTATATTGATAAATTTGATCTACCAGAGAGACAGATGGCTTTTGATGTTTAACAAACATGTTGACGGTATAGGTTTCCATCGTTAGTTGATGGCAGTGTAGGCTGCACCATCCGTAAATCAAAGCACAGGTTATCAAGGTCTTAGAACCTAACTGTACAGGGCGCCCAGCTGTCTACTGGGTATTCTGTGAGCTGAAGGCTGGAAATAATTAAGCTTCTCACAAATGAATGTTCTTAGTTTCTTTTTCTTTTTTTTTTTTTTGGTCTGCAGAAATGCAAGCATGCACCCATGCTAAAACTGTAATGAAAATACAAAAGACTGACTAAGGAAAAAAACACTAAATTCGTTACAAACAACTGTAGATCAACCCCAATGACAATAAATTAATGTCATTGATATTGTTTTATTGAAGCAAATCAAATTCTCTTAAAAGAGCAACAATATCAAATGGTGACGTTGCCTTGTTAATACGTTGCCGATCGAAAATGAAAACGCGCCAAGTTTTAATTTCTGGATACTTTGTAACTCACAGCTATATATACCTTATAATCAGAAACCATCTCAATATTCAGTCAGTTCAAATATTAACTATCTGCAGGTCAATAAAGCAGGACCTCGTCATGTACAATATCACTCCTCAACGGTCTATAGGTCTATTCCCTGAACTTTTTTTGAGGCGAAAGATCTTCTCAACCAGATAGCTATGCTGAGAGCGTGGTCCATCACTGATCAGCGTCTGTAGTGCTTTCCCCTCAGACCAGGTCTGGAGGGAGGATTATAAGCGATGCTTTGAGGGACGAAGAACAGATACCACTTCAAAAAGGTTTTGTAGAACCACTCCTGTCATAGAAAGCCCATAAAGTACACTTAGCCTATCGAAAACACATGTGCGTTTGAGCCCAATATCACAACAGTCAAAAGGAGACTAGTTTAAGTGATGGCCCTGCCCCGGCTGTCGCGCGACTCGTGTACGCAATGAAAACCGTAAATCTAACGAATATGCTGAAACGTGAAACACAGTACATTGGAGGTGGTGGAAACTGAGTGAGAGAATGGATATTTTAAGTAGTTTCTCCTGTTTTCTTTACTCTTTCCTCTGGCTCTCGCCCACAAAGCGACCTTCACTACCGGGAGATGCCAGCGTTCTCACGGGGGTTAAAACCGACGGCAGTATTTCTCCATTCACGTAATTAAGACAACACCGCACTTATTTCACCGCCACCTCCACTACCAACACCTCTGCATTTTTTGTGCGCTTTCGTCGGCAACATTGTCTAACTTCCCGTCGATGACAGATCACAGTCCCGGTTTAACAATGCAATTAACACCGCGCTTTGTTCTCGATTCAGAAGTACGTGCGTTTTTGAGGCATGTGTACAAACATCATTGAAGCGTCGATATTAACAGATGCTAATCTGCAACATTCACCAGAAATGTTGCTTGTTCCATTTTTAAAGACCGCACAATCATTGAATTAATATGTGTGCGGATGAGTAAGTACAAACAAAAAAAAAAGTGTGCCAACAGTTTGATAAGAAGAGTGAAATGACTACATGCTGAACTTCTGCTGCATTTTTTAGTATTTCATTTTGATTGAAACTACAAGCATGGAGAGGAGAGGAATAGGGGCTCCAAGTTGGGTCAACTGCCTTGAACTGGCCAGGAGCCAACTCTAATCTATCCCCCATCGGGGAGAAACCTTTCATCGCGGGAAGGGCTCAGCGTGCAATTACACTGACTTCTATTCCTGAGTTCCTCAGTTACATCATGTTACAGCACACACACAAACACACACGCACACATACATGCACACAGTCTCTCACAAACCCTTATAGAGCATACAGCAAGCATCTGAAGCCATACCCACACACCATTGCACAACCATGATTATGAGTGATGTCCAAGTACACGCTCATACAAAGAACACACACTGACAGAGAGAGCAATCAATCCCATTTGATTCATACAGTTATATCCATACATGAATATATGGCGCTGGTCTTGAAAACACAAGCACACACACAGGATGCACGTCAAACTACATAGACACGTTAATGATGCAAGGATACACTGAAATTCATCATTTATATACACAAATATTCTTACACTCTCTAACAAACCCAATGTGAGCACTTATTTATAAAGGTACATAGTATTTTATGTGCAATCAAAAGCAAATTTTACATGTAGTGCACTCGCACACACCAGCTCAAACAGCTAGCATTAGCTTATACTCCCACGTACACTCACTGACACACTTAATACATATGGAGAAAGGTGGACCTGAGAAGCTCCAGGGCCAGGATAGAAGTCACATGGAGGACAGGATGAAGAATGCAAGAGGCCTAGTTTAGTCTGGGCAGAGGGGTACGGCCTGTCAGTATCTTTAACGAATGGGGACAGGATGATGTCATGATTAGAAGAGGAAATTAGGTATCCCTACAAGAAGCAAATGCTCAACAGTCATAGCCATGCAGCCGCAGTGATCTGAAGATAGTTGCCAAGTTTTGAGTGTTTTTGGGAGGGGTAGGATTGGGGGAATATGGGAGGCAGCATTTGAGCCATATTTCTTCCGCGCTCTGAACCTGACCCGTGTTCCTGAGATCAAAGTGGCAGCATGCCCAGCTGACCCAGAGAGAGGTCTCAGGGGAGGCCGTCTGAACTCAAGGCCCGGGCTTCAGGGCATACTCCTTACCATATGAATTAAACACAACAAAATCTCGTAGGTCTGCAATATGGCACTCAAAGTAATTCCTCCCTCCATCCACTCAGCATTACGCTCTTTTCAATCTTTGTTTCTTGCAGCAAAATTTATCAGATTCCAGACAGCTGTGGCAGGCATCAGTGCCACAGACTTCCACAAGCAGTGTGATGAGATGTCAAAAACAGGCAGAAGTTTTTTTTTCCACCCATTTTTTTTCCTCCCTGAGCACAGCTGAACTTTTTAGCCCGCTGCTAAGTGACCTGCTCCCTTTGGCTTTGGAGGAGGATGCCTTGGCATGTGATTCCTCCGACTCGTGACGACTCGTTGATTCTTTACATTATGCAACTACACCACCAGTTACACACTGCCTATGTCGTCGGGGGATCATGTGATGAGCGAACAATTTTGTTTGCACGGCTACATGCGCCTGGCCAACCAAAAGCAGTTGCAACAGTGCAATGAACTAACAAATTTTAATCAACTTAACCCCTATTATCCCTGGCAAAAGTGCACCAAATATTGCCTCACCCATGCGGACCTCCAAGTGTGGGTGGTAGTGGTGTTGCTGGGCTTTGCACAACCAATACTGGCCATTTTCATTGGTCTGTAGCCTTTCCCAGTAAGAAATTTAGTGTTTTCAAACTCTCATTCCTTAGTGTCAGTGTGAACTGACTGAAAATAAGGACTGCTCAGCCGGACCTACCCAATGTGCCCCCCCCCCCTCCGTTTGCAATTTATACTGCATATGCTTACTAAAGAAATCAAATAGCATTGTTTTTACCATTGTCTTTAATTTATAAGATAATGTCACCCAGTTTACATGCTTAACAAATAAATACAAAAAAATCTAAAGTACAATACAAATACCCTTACTATAAAATAAAAATCCTGTAAATAAGTGAATAAATAATAATAATAGTAATAAATAATAAATACAACAATACTCAAGTGATTATGCATGGCAGATGTTGACAGGTGGTTAATATCTTTGCCTCTGCTAACTTTAGCTTTGCACAGTTTGCTGATCACCTTAGTTGGTTCTACTGCACTGACTGTCAGCCATGTATATTTTTCTCCAGAGGGCGCGCGCACACACACACAACTTGGTTTATTTAACAACAGCATGCCACAACTAAGCAATGCAACTCAGTGTAACTGTTTTAATGGTAAATAAAGGAACCTGAACTTAACTGTCCGCAATGATAGCTTGCAACCCAACTCTCAGTCACAGTATTTTTCTCCGGAGCGCCCGCACACAGACACAGACCAGCAACAAAAGTTTAAGAAACCCACTCTAACGTCTATCCACTCCGCGAATCAAAAGAAATACACTCAGCGTTTTAAAACTGTCTTGCGGAAACAACCGGACAGTAGAACAAAGCAAGCAAACTACACTAACAGGCTAAAGACGATACCGTAGCCTGTTAATGACTAAGGGTGCGTTCCAGGCAACTCGTAACCCGTGATTTACCGGTTAAAAGTGGGAGGAGCTACCGTCAAACGTGTGAATTCAGGCCGGTGAACTCGATTGTGCTCAACGTACTTCGACTTCCTTGTTTGACGTCACGCTGCTCAACTAAAATGGCGGCACTAGCTTTGTTTCAAGTGAAGTCAAGTATGAAGTCATAACTTGTTGCTTTTGCCTGGAACGCTATGAAGTCGTGACTCGTAACTTTAAAGTCGTGATTCACAGGTTCACACCCCCGCTGGAACGCAGCATAAATGAGCAGACTTGCGCAAAGAGGACAAGCAACACAGGTTTAAGAAACCTACTTACGGGTGCTGACGCCATCGATTCTGACTGACTGGTGAGGATGATTAACAGCGGTGCCAGCCAATTTAGTTCGAATTAGAGAACTTCAAAAACAACCACTTGTAAGAGATGTTTCCGTTAGTCAACATATTATATAAAGCTGAACTTTTAACAAAATGTTCGGACGAATAGTTTATTTGGCAAAAAGCCATTATTCGTGACTTGCCGAATATGGATTCGGATTTGAGTGCATCCCTTCTGATTAGCATACCATGTTGCAGCTAATCGCTCAGAAGCAAGTCATCAATTTAACAGTACACTGTGCTAAATAATTGACGCAGTACAACTGATGCATTACTTCGTCACTGTATCTTAACTTCACTTCTGTCTTTCTCACGTTTTTCCTCCTTTTCTTTTGTTTTTCCATCCCTTTGCTCCGGTCAGTTAGGTCGTATTGACATGTTTACTAAGTTCTCTGGGGTCACATCAATAAATTAGCCCCTCCCCCGACAGAGAGCGAGCAGGCACCAGCCAGAGGAGGTGGGGGACTTCTTTGGTATTATCATTTGTCGTAATATTAATTGGGCATTGCTTTACATTTGAGTTTATGATAGCTTTTCCATTTTAAGAGTTAATAGTAATACCTAGTTGTAATATAATTATATTGAAGGTGATTTTTTTTTCCGCCCCCTGGACGCCACGACGCCCTTAGCATTTGCCTATCTTCCCTAATGGGCCAGCCGGCTCTGAAGGACAGGACTTCTGCCGATAAACCTCTGTCAATTGATTCTTATTGAGACCATATTATACAATTGTGGTCTAATAGCACAGTTTGTACAGATGTGATTTGTTTCAACTCCATGAAGCCAATTAGATTGTGTCCCACAAATTGACTTCATATCAAACGGTACTAAATCTTACAGAGGAGAGTCCAAAAAGGACTCTAGTTTATACGGTTTCCTTTGTGACACAGGAAAGATCAGGCTCTGTTCTCCCCATCTTGGCCTGGGCTTTATCTGTAGTTTCTGCAAGCAATCCCCACTGGGTTCTCATTCCTAAATGTGCCATAAACAGTCTAATGCATGTCAGAGCCTTTACAGAGAGATTCTCACCCATGCTTTAATATGCAAAACAAAACCAGCCAGCCACAACAATTGGTGCAGGAGTCATAAACCTGGAAGAGCTTCAGAAGTTCTGTTCATTTTCAGGAGTGAAACTGACATGAATGTCAGTGAAGGGACATGAAGGGAGGCAGTAAACTGGACTGAGCTGCACTGGTCAGAGGATGTGAGTTCATTTTTATGTTTGCATGGTAAGTTTATACTGAGTCCTTTGTCACCACGATGTAGCTTCAAATTAATTCTTTACTAAATTGGGTTGCACCGTTGGTATATTATGTAGAAGACAGTGAAGTCTTCACTAGTGTAAACCAAGTACTGCATAGCTAAAAACCAAGGTAAATGATGCTTTATGGTGACAAAGAGAAAGCACTAACCAATCAAATGACAATGTAAACTGGTAAATCAACCTGCATTGAGTTTGAGCAACATATGTTTTTGGGCATTAAGCCATTTCTGTCTAGGTTTTCTATTTCAGTAAAAATCCAATAGTATTTAGGAAAGTACACAAATTTAGATTTTTATAACCAAAACTCAGTAAGACTTAAAAAATTTTAACTTTCTATACTGTCTACTAAATACTATTTTAATGCTATATTGAAAAATATTACAAAAACTCAAAGCATAATAGCCAGTTACATAATAAAAATCATGTCAAAAAGACCAAAGTCCTTTGATGTCCAGGGCAGAAAAGAAAAAGAAGAAGCAGAGAAAAATGTGGAAAGGGAAGTGGTGATGTGTGATATACACTGAACAAAAATATAAATGCAACACTTCTTATTGTAAGAAATATGACCATGTTTAGAAACTGACTGTACTTTCATTGAGTGTTGACAGATTGTTTGACCATATTGCCATTCATTTTGATCAATTATTGAAACAGACAAACAAGTATCTCATGGTAGCATAGATGATAAAGGGATGGAGTTTATTGTCAGATTGACAGATCAACATTGACTTTGTCTGCCATTGGCCTGCTGCATTGCTACACATCTCTGCCATATGGACCATACCAAATGGTCAATGGTGACTTTGGGGACGTGTTCCTAGTCCTCTGCAAGAGCTGCATGGAGTTGGCGGATATTGACCGAACATGGGAAATAGTGACAAACTCGTTGGTTGATGACAGCCCAAAGATGCTGGATGGGGGACTAATTATTTTCAATAAAAGGAGGGACATTAGCCTCGGAATTTTCAGGTCTAACGACGCGCCTGTTTGTTGGCCAGCAGTGTTGACTGTTCACAACAGTAACATCTAGCCTTGGCAACTTGGCCGCTTTCATAATGTGAACGTGCAAAATCTCTGTGCAGTTGCATGCATAACAGCTCGCGTGCCTTCGCGTGCACGGCAGCCTTCTGGGGGAGGATCTTAGGAGTGCAGTGGAGAGGGAGGGGGATGGATCTGAAAGTTGCTTTTTTTCAAATTTTTGTACGAAGTCCTCTCCCTCCTCAAAGTTACCAACTGCGGCTTTAAGAGCCTTTGCAACAGCCCTGAGACACATTCCTGCATTGAGCAAGCCAATGGCACAATGAAGTTATCTATGGCATTTTGAGCAATGGCAGAACTGGAACTTTTGAGGAGGCCTTTTATTTACCAAAGGACAGGATGAGCCTGGGCTGACCTTACCTGATTTCAATAGCTCTGGATCTGACCCCACCTGTCTAATAGGCCAATTTTGACAAAGGGCATGAACTTGACAATGATATGGAGAAGGTGACTGAAGTGCACAGAGCCCAGTTGCGCACAACCTTGGGCATGTAAATAAACCCTACAAAGCCAACCTCAGAAATAATTATGCGGAATATCGAAAGGGCTAAACTGAGTAAAAAAAAAAAAAAAGGTAAAACAAACCTCACCCGGTAGAATTTATTTTAATGCTTTAAGCTTCTGATTCGGCAGCCCTCAGAAAATTCGCAACCTTCAGTTTGATGTTTTATGGTCACTCAAGGTCAAAGGTCATGGTACCAAACGAAGGCCTAGATGTGTCTTCTTAAAGTCGATAATACTAAATATCTCTCTGTCTGCAACCGTTTCAAAGTTATAACTTCCTGAAACTTTGTGACCTTCTGTTTGACCTTTCAAGGTAACTTAAGGTCAAATCTTATTTTCCAAAATGAAAGCCGATATGTGACTTCCTAAATGTTGATAATAACACACTTCTCTACCTCAAACCATTTTAGAGTTGTAATGGAAAATAAGCAAATGTAAGCAATGACCTTGACCCCCCTGACATTTCACCCTCAGCTTCTCAGAAAACTATGAGACATACCCATCATGTCCCACACAAGTAGAAGTAGAATTGAAAGATGCATATTCTGGATTTAGTTTGAAGTTAATATGATAGTTTTTTACCAAAGTTATTGCAGAAAAATTATTTTCACCTTTCCAGTTACCTTAACCTTGGCCAGATGACTTCCAGTCAATTGTGGACTAATGGCCTCCTATCCTCAAAGTTTCATGAAGATTGGTCCAGCTGTGTTGCAATAATGTTGCTAACAAAGAAAGAAAGAAGGAAACCTCACCAAAAACAATATTTTGTCCTCTGGACTTTTTCCTTGGTGAGGTAAAAACATTTTATCCGCTGCTTGCTACTGCTGCAGCAAGGCTACACAGTGACGTGAAAAAATATTTGCCCCTTCCTGATTTCATCTATTTTTGGTTATTTGTCTTATTCAAATGCATCATACAATCCAACCACTTTTAATATAAGACAAAGATGAAATGAGTAAACACAAAATACTGTTTTTAAACAATCATTTCATTTACTGAAGGTGAAGAGTTTTTCAAAACTTACAGTATATCACCCATGCGAAAAAATAATTGCCTTCCTGAACCTAATGACTTGTTGAGCCCTTGGCTGCAATTGCTGCAGGCTAATGTTTATGAAAACCGGAAATGAGTCAGTAACATTGCTATGGGGAATTTCTGGCCCACTCCTCTTTGCAGAATTGTTTTAATTTAGCAACAGTGGGGAGTTTTCAAGCATGAGCTGCCTGATTAAGGTCAACAGAATCTCAATCAGTTACGTCAGGACTTGACAAAGCCACTCCAAAATCTATTTTCAGTCATTCAGAGGTGGACTTGCTTATGTGCCCCTGATCATCGTCCAGCTGCATAACTCAACAGTACTTGAGCTTGTCAGGGAACACAGAAGACCCACGGCCACATATCAGCAATGACCTCAAACTGGAGTTTTTATTATTAGGCTGTGGTACAAATTTGTAATCAGAACTCATTGTAAATAAGGAAAGGCTTGTTAGCCATGCTGGCGGAATGCAGCACCATGTCAGGTCCTGGGGGCGTGGCCAGGCAGGCAGGGTTTGTAAGCAGTAAGACAAATTTCAGCAACAAAACTCATCAGAATCAGAAGACATCATAAGTAGCCAAAGCAGGGTCAGGGCCAGAGAGACCTGGAATGCACAAAAACAAATAATTACTTGGGACACAGAAAAAAACACAAACAAAACTGCAATACTGGCTTCACGAAAGAGCACAGAAGTGAAAAACAGCCAAGCACAGACTCGAGATAGGGGGAAATATATGTGTACACACAGGCTAAACGAACGGACACAAAACAGATGGGCAAAAGCAGAACAGTGGCAGAGTGAGGAACAACACAAGGAAACAGTAATTGATTGACAAGATGCAATTAACGGGCACCGGGGATGAGACGCACCTAGGAATGGCAAAAGAAATACACAAGGGATTAGAAATAAATGGAAACTGCAGCCCCCCAGAAACAAGAAAAATAAGACATGGAACAGGTAACAGACTACAGAATCCTGACAGTTCGACACCCTGGCCAAAAGGAGAACCGAGTCCAGAATGTCCCAGCCTGGAACCCAACAGTGCTCTACTGCGCTGTAACCCTCTGATTCACTCGGGTACAAGAGTCCTCTGCCCCACCAACAAACCATTGGCAGGAGCGCATCATGTAAAACTCTGCACTGTTAATGGGAGGGTGACATTAGGATGGGGACCACAGTGCTGCGTATCACTGGGTTGACCTGGGACACTTGGAACATGGGATGGATTTGTTTTAGGGTGTACAGTAACTGGAGTCGCATGTTAATCGGATTGATTGTCATGTCAGCTTCCTCTAATCCACCTTCAGCAGCAGGTCCTGGGTTGCTGGACCGCAGCCGGAATGTCAGGCGAGAACCCCATACAGTGGTGAGATAGAGCCAGTGTTGTAGATGCTGAGGGTAATACTTGCTGCAAAAGATGAAAGCTATGAGGAGAGGCTGAAAATATTTAATCTCTTCAGTGTTAGGAAAAGGAGACTTCAGGGTCATCTGATTGATGTCTTTATACATGTTAAGGGGAGTGACAACGTTAACTATGCACAGTTACTTAGGCTGAGTTCTGTGAGTACAACTACAACTCGGGGTCACAAATAGAAGTTAGCTAAGGGTAAATTTAGCACTGATAAAATATGGAAATATTTTTCCAAGCAGAGAGTAATCTCACTGTGGAATACCTTGCCTGGCCATATTGAAGAGGCAGAAACTCTGGGAGTTTTCAAGACCAGGCTTTAGTCACTGCTATATACCATTTAGTCCTCAGTTATTTGCAGTGTTTGGTTCACTTTATCGAACATGGCGAGCCTAGTTGGGCTGAATGACCTGTTTTTGCAATTCACGTTATGTTATTCTGTTAGACTGTTAGAAAAATCTGTCAAGCATGTCACAGAGGACATCATTGACAAGTGTCTGGAGGACTGCTGGGGACACTGGTTAGCCCAAAGGGTATTGTCAGGTTCTCATAGTGGCAAGTGAGGGAATCAGAGTCTGTGCTCCAGTTGTTTCTCTCCCTGATACAGTCAAGGTGGTAGGCATTAAGGACATCCAGTTTATTAAAGATCTGTGGGCCCAGGAGGGAATCAAGGGCAGTAGACATGAGTAGTAACAAGTAGCGGTTCTTAACTGTTATGTTGTTGAGTCCACGATAATTAATACAAGGGTGGAGACCACTGTCCTTCTTGCCCATAAAGAAAAATCCTACTCCAGTGAGGGAGGAAGACAAGTGGATGCTGCTGGTAGCTAACAACTCGTGGATGTGCTTCTGCATGCCCTCAGTTTCAGGATGAGATAGGGAGTGCAGATTGCCTCTGGGGGGTGAACTGCCAGGCAGGAGGTTGATGGGGCAACAGCCTGGCTGGTGCGGTGGTAGGGAGGTTCTTTTGGGCTTGCAGCGTGGAGGTCATGGTACTCCAGAGGTATGGAAGACAGGTTGGGGATTTTCCCTTAGTCTCTGACCCACGGTAAACAGCAGCTTGAGCATACCTCAGACAATGGGCAGAGCAGAAGGGACTCCACTCGGGGGCAGCCCGGTGGCACATCAGGTAAGTGCATGTACCACATTAAAACTGAGACCTTCCCGCAGCGGCCTAGGCTCGAATCTGGGCTCAAGGTGTCCAAGCACTATGGGCAGTGACGTGCAGTCGGAGGTCAGTTTGGTGAGGCAGAAACCTTCCCTTTGCTTGATTCGCAATCAGACGATTAACTAATTTAGAAAGACTATTCGGCAGAATGACGGGCCATTTTAAGTTTCCGCGGCGTTATTTATCAGTAGGCTACATCGAACTTGAAATGCTCACGAAACTGCAGATTTGCGAGTACATGCTTACAGGAAGCCAGAGACGTGCGGTGAGATGAGGCAGTGACCCAAACTTTTATCACAGGATTTTATGAACCTGTACCCACGTACTATTCCTGATTGACAATGAAAACAATTAAGACAAAGCCTTATGGAAGCCTGATGCTGATGGAGGAGATACTAACTTAATTCACGTATACGCTGCAGTTCGAGACTGCAAGGATGGAAATCTGAATAATCAATTAGGAAAAAGTCTCGGCTCGGTAATTCTGTTTTTAAACATTTTGTTAATCGGATTACGAAAAAAGACTGAAAACAAACGCCCGCTTTTTGTTTGGGTGTAAAAACGAGTATTTAAAGGAGAATACATTAAAGGCTATTGATTTAGCATTGAACTCTGCATAAGTCGATCTGCGTTAATATTTGTTTAAGACATCGCTTCGGCTTCCTGGAAGCTAGTACGCGCAAATCTGCTGTTGAGCATTTCAGGTTCGATGTACCGAGTAATAACGCCGCGGAAACTTAAACTGGCCCGACATTCTGCCGAATAGTCTTACTAAACCAGTTAATCGTCTGATTGCTAATCAAGCAAAGGGGAGGTTTTTGCCTCACCAAACCAACCTCCACCGCACGTCACTGACTATGGGTGCACAAGGGGATTTGAGGAAGAAGTAGATTACGTTCCTTCAGTGGTTACCAGAGATGAAGAGATCCACAGGGGGTGTGAAGAGTGTGAACTTCTTAAAAGTTCCACTTTTGACTCATTTGTCCACATAATATTTTCTAAAAAGTCTTGGGGTGGTCATCTGGATGTTTTTTGACAAATGTGAGATGAGCCTTTGAGTTTGGTCAGCGATGTTTTGTGCCATGCAACTCTTATGGATAACATTTTTACCTAGTCTCCTTCTTATTGTGGAATTGTGAACACTGACCTAAACTGCGACAAGCGAGGTCTGCAGTTCCTTAGACGTGAATGTGGGTTCTGTTATGACCTTCTATATGAATCGTTGATGCGCTGTTGGAGGAATTTTGGTTGGCTGGCCTCACCTGGGAAGGTTCACCACCGCTCCGAGTTTTTTCCATTTGTAGATAATGGCTGTCACTATGGTTTCATGGAGTCTCAGAGCCTAAGAAATGGCTTTGTAACCTCTTCTAGACTGAGAGATGTCAACACCTTTGTTGTTTATAAATTATGTTTAGATCTTACAGGGCTGGTATGTGTCTAGTCTACATGCCTGGGTGTGTCTAGTGAAAGTGATCCATTTATCAATTAAATTTCTGTAATTGGTTGATTTAGTAACCATGGGCCAATAACTTTTTTTCACATACAGATAGGTGGGTTTGGATAGCATTTTTCCTTCTATGAACGAAATAACCATTTTAAAAAATTGCATTTTGTGTTGACTTTGGTTATCGTTGTCTTATATTAAAATTAGTTTGATGATCTGAAACATTTAAGCATGACAAATATGCAAAAATAGAAGAAATTAGGTAGGGTGCAAAAGCTTTTTCAAAGCACTGTACAGCAGTTAGCCACATTAGTCCTGCTTGTAATTGTCCATTAAATGTTTTTCCTTTTCCATACCCTTTTGTAACAAATAGTTGTAAGCCTTCACATTTTCATTATTGCACAGCTTTATATTTATAAAAAAACAGCATGCATCATGTGAGAGAAGTGCTCATTGAACACAAGTTGTGCATGAAGACTGTATGCAGGGGAAACTGGGGGAAATTGTAAAAATTTTAAATACAATGGAAAGACGCGCATCAGTTGGCGGACTATAGCCAAAAACTGGTGCCTCTCAGAAAGAGGGGGATAAAAATGCAATTATCAAAGGAAGAAGTCCTGGAGCACACAGTTATATAAGGCGATTTATTAAGGAGCAGGTGACTAACGTTTCGACACAAGGTCTTCTTCTGAGTCAAAACCAAACACAAACATTTCAACACAGGATTGGGTGATTATAATTTGCTGTGAGTTTGAATTCTTCAATATATAATGAATCATTACTTTTAGTGTTCAAGTGCTTTCCTTGATTAGGAACCAACTCATTCTTTGAATTCATCTGTTGCAAATTTGCCCACTTTTTATGCGATAAAAAGTAATATACAATACGGCTTGGTATGAAGGCTGAACTTTAAGAAACACGCCATTCAATATCTGCATAAAATACGAAAATGTATGTTTTAACTGTAAGAGTTGAGTGCAGATCTCCACAATGTGGTCAGAGTAAAGGATAATCAGATTAAAAGTATTCCAATTTCATTTGCATTATTGAAGTGCATTGTTGACATGTATGCACCTTGATTGCATTATAACGTCATATTGGGGGTTTTCACAGCATTTAGCTACACGTGACGCAGTCAAACTTTATGATGTAGCCCAAGCTTCTAGCTTGTTTACATTATGACTGACGCTGTTAAAAAGAAGTCCCAACATTTTTGAAGTGAGGCTGAAACTATCTGTATGCTACATGTTACGAGAGAAATGAATATTATGACATTTTTGGATGGGCACAGACATTGCTATGTGGACGTTTTTTAAAAAGTTGCTGACCGAATGAAGTGTGTGTCGAGAGTCATTAGCCGAACTATGCTCTGTAACGTAAATGGGAATATGAAAGGAATATTCTAGAAGCAAATCATGTAAACACCTTAATCGAAATATTGTCTTATTTAGAATCAGGCCACTAGTTAGATTATTGCTGTCCGTGTAAATGTAGTCACTATCCATAGCGGAAATATTCCATTCTGATAACTTGCGGCCCCTACTGGCCAGTTCAGCAAGGTGAGGAGTCAGCTGTTATTGATGGTATAAGGAAAAGCAGTCAATAAAATTGTTTTTTCAAATGTTGTGAATCATCGCAACCATGTGAGGTCTTTGAGCATAAAGTCGTAAATGTGCACAAAAAATATTAGGCTGTTGTGACCAGTAGTATGTGAGAAAAGCCTTGGACAGATGAGCACACAGACTCATGCACAAACACAATCAAATGCATCATCCCCTCCAGGCTTACGCCTCATGGGGATAATTAGACATGTTTGTTCTTTCCAAATACTAAGTTATTTTTCTAGTTTTGGGAAATTGGGGACTGAATAAAGGGAAAATGGTGAATGATTTCAGAATAAAATTTCTTTCTCATGACAAGTATGTCATCCCTACAGTAACAAGTGACAGAATGGGGTGTAAATCTTCATTGAGCTCAGTATCTCGGGTGTAAATCACTGTCAGTCTGTACTCTTATAACTGCTGTGCTCGATTCCCTGTAGGAGCAGACTGGCCTAAGCGTGGCTCTCCCCTTTAATCTGTGCAATTAAACTGCCGTCCGCTGGAAGTGCTCCTGTCAGAAAGTGATGTTTTGTTTGTTTTAGTTCAGGGGCGAGCACAAATTTCACTCTGAAAGGTGACAAGACAGGGCGAGTCACATGGCGCAAGGAGGAGAAACTTGACACTCAGAAAAAAAAAAAAAAAAAAAAAATCCCCCAAAGCGGTTCACTCACGGTTGATGTCTGAGGCAGGGCCAGGCTTGCTTGAACATCCAAGGCCAAAGGGCAAAAGTGAAGATGTAAAAAACTCATGTGAGTAGCTGACTACTTGTTTGCAGCAATTTGAAAGGCCCCTTTGGCTATTCTCTAGAATAGATAAAAGGAAGCTGCCAGCATCAGTTCGTGATTGGTTCTGATTAGCGACTCACTAAAACGTGACAATAAATTGAAATTAACAACATTGAACTGGACATATTTATAAATACTTCATTTGAGAGTTTAAAACCACATGCTCTGAATCTGCCACAGCCTGAGTAAACAGCCCTCATGAGGTGGATATGGGCTCAATTTTCAAACTAAAGCCTGGCCCATGAATTTTTGAAGTCTTAACCAATGTTTAGTTGTGAGAGACACCACAAATAGATATGAAATTGTGTAATTCATATTTTTTGGTCCTCAGATATGTAGAGAGCACAATCACTTCACAAATTGGACTCCACGCCACCCAATATTGGATAACGAATATTGAAAATGTTTAATATTCCTGACTTGAATTCGGTATGGCCCCGACAGGTTTCCAAGCAGATCTGGTGTGTCAAATGCACTCTAACATGCCTCACACTGCAGGGGAGTCAGACAAGAAAATTTATTGAGCCATTAAAAAATTGGGCTTTGTGAACAATTGTTGGACAGGGGAAATTGGCCCAAAATCAGCTGAATTATCCTTTGATGTAAGCCCGGCTTAAGTTTAACCAGCAGAAACTACAGTTTTTCTCCCCTCCGCACATATTGTGAGCACCTTTGATGGGTCAACATACTCCCTTGAGTTAATACTGTAAGTCTGGCAAAGGATCCCAAGATGGGTCGGAGAGAGAGCCCTCAAGTCTTTCCACAGAGGAAGTCATTGATTGGACAATTATAATAACAGCCTCCAGTCAGGATAGCATTTGAAGGTTTATTTTCATTTTTTAATTTTTAAACTGAGCAACTGGAGAATGTGTCTTCGCAACTTCCAGGACTTCATGCTCTTTCTCTTTGCCCTGACAGGCAATTCCAAGCAGCACACAGCCTTTAGATGAATTTTACAATGAAACAACTTCAGCCTAAAGGAGATTTCCCTTTCGATGCAAGACTGAGTGGGCTCGACATCGGATTGGGTGGGATTGTCCATAAGCATAGCTTTGACTTGTATCACTCGATGACAGTTATAAAAAGTTATAACATTGGTCAGGTATGTTTATCCGGTAAGCTCTGTTATATCCCATACACTAAAGAAAATGGCGTCACAAAATGACAGAAAATTAATGTAGAAATAAACCACTGGTAGACTATACCCTGTGTAGACTGGAGGTGGTTTCAAAAACCTCCTGCACTACACGTTATTATGAGAACTTAGGGCATATAGAGCCCCTTTTACTATTATTACTATTTTTACAAAAGAAAAAAAAAGCCCCAATAATTAAAGTGCCGCTGATGAGGGCTGGAGTTGCAAAGAGAACATCTCTTTGCAAACTCCGTCTTCCTCGTATCACACTGCAAACTAGAGGCACTCCTAGAGTGCAAACCTCCGCCAAGACAGCACAATCCAAATCTTCATGAGAGGGACCAAAGTTGATTTATTGCGTGTCATACAATTTCAAGATGGCTGCCGTGGCGGCCATATTGTGTCACTGATCGCGGTGAAAATCAATAGAGTCCATCCCCGATGTAATAGCAATCCACCCACAAAATTTCAGAGAAATCCGCGCATTACTTTTTGAGTTATATTGTTCACAAACAGACAGACAAACAAACAAACAGGGGCGAAAACAAAACCTCCGCCCCAACTTCGTTGGTGGAGGTAACGTTAATAAAACATGGGCTTCATTCTCCACTTGCTACCACAATGTGGGCAGTGAATAATGCCCCTCTGAGAGCGGGGTCCCTGTGCGCAGTGCATCATACATTCCTGAAAGTGACCTCAGTTGTAGAGCACCCCAAAGCGGATGCACATTTGGGCAGGCCACGTGTGCCCCAGTAGCCTGCGTTTGTTTAAGCAAGACCCCGAGCTTCCTCTAAGAGGGAAGGATCCCCCCCTGCCCCTTGAGCACCCCAATTTGGAAAGACCTCTGGGGGCTCTTAAGATGTGATGCACCCTGTCAGCGTTGCTCTGGAAGCCATTATGCCTGATCCCTGCTGATTGGGATCAAGGTTTCATAGCGGAAAGGATGGCTCTCCTTCATCAAAGATCTAGACGTACCCAACTGGACCCCATGGAAAATTATGAAATCGCAATTTGCAGAGCAAGGCTTGGGATTTCACTGCTGCAAAAAGGATACAGGGGAGTCCATATGTTTGCTGCAGCCTGTTGGGCAGCTGACTATCAACCCTTATGTAATTCCACACCGGCAACCAGGGGATCACCTTTGGCACCTACCTTTCTCCAGTCCCCTTTCCAAATGGTACCATCAGCTCTCCATTTCCTACTAGTCTGAGTAAAGTAAAAATAAAAAAGAAAGCAGCCGCACTGTTTCCCTAATCTCTTTTAAAAAGAAACAAAAGGATTATACAAATGACAAATTATGCGATTCCTTCTCGGCAGCCATACCTGCTGGGGAAATTTTTACTCATAACTGGCACAGGAGTGAATAGTGCCAAAGCAATTTGTCCATGGCTAACTCACATTGCCACCATTAATCCAGTAGAAATGCTCTTATGGAGGAGGCCAGCGTTACCATTACTAGTAAACTGCACACATGCGCAGAGAATACAATGCGGAGTTGGGAAAACTGAGTATGTCACATATCAACAGCACTGACTGTAGCCTTGACTGGAATTTATCGATGTAAAAACCCTGACTCTTATTGTCATTACCTCCTGATATTTTCATACCATTGGAACTACTTTACAGTTAAAGGGATTTATAATATACTGAGTACAAATGAAAACGCACTACTCACGAAATCTGGAATAGCTCCACGGATTGATATGTGAAGTATATACGTATGATGCATTTGAGATAATGAATGATTTAAGAAGACATGTAAACATCATTCAATTTCATTCACGATAAGGTTAATGCGCGAGAGAGGTTTAACTGGTGTAGGGGTCAAACAGAAAGTCAATAACGGGTGTGACCGCCATTTGCATTGACTCATGCGGCGCATCGTCGTCGCATAGAGTTGATCAGTCTCTGGATACTGTTTTGAGGGATAGCATTCCACTCCTGAACAAGGGCAACCTCAAGTTCTCGGATGTTGTCCATCTGGCGTCGACGTGAAAGACGTCGTCCAATTTCATCCCATAAGTGCTTGATAGGAGAGAGGTCGGGTGACAGAGCTGGCCACTGAAGCACGGGGATGTTCTACTGTGCAAGGTACTGCATGGACACCCTTGCAGTGTGTGCCCTAGCGTTGTCCTGTTGGAACGTGTGGACATCGTGGTGTTAGTTGAAGAACGGCACAACATGGTTCTGCAGCACCTGGTCCCAGTAGTAGACACCGTTCACCCTTCCTCTGCAGATATGGAGAGGGGTTCTGTGACGGTAGCTTATTCCTTCCCACACCATAACGCTGCCACCACCCCAATGGTCCGTTTGAACGACACAATCGGCGTTATAACGTTCACCACGTCTCCGCCAAACACGTATACGGCCATGTGCATTCCTTAAGTGAAATCGTGACTCGTCAGAAAAGATGACACCGTGCCATTGTCGTAGTCGCCAATTCTGGTGCCTGTTTGCCCACTGTAGACGCTGGTTTCGGTGACGATCCATAAATATGGGGCCGAAATAAGGACGTCGTGCACGTAGGCCTGCAGCTCGCAGACGGTTACGTACAGTGTTGGGGTGAATGAATCCACGTCGTCCTTGGACTTGAGCAGCCGTTCTTGTCGCTGGTAGTGTTCGGTCTCGGACATGATCCCGTACGATCTGACGGTCCTGAGGTGCCATTGTCACACGTTGTTGACCCGGCCAAGGACGGTCCAGAGTGCTCCCGGTTTGCAGAAACCTTTGATGGGGTCTTGCGATCCTTGTGTGTGCGCAGTGTAGTCGTCTGGCAATTTCCCTGGCGCTGGCGCCAATTTGAAACATACCTATGGCACGTTCCCGTTCAGGGGCTGTAAGTCGCGGCATAGTGTCGACGTTTCACAAGTGTCAGTGAAGTAGTGAAATTTTATTCGGATTCACATGCTTTTAAAGGCAATGTGTGCACAAATTCTGAGAGAAATTCATTTTTCCCGTGGTGTGCGTGCAAGATGTTGCGTTTTTGCAAAAAATTGCCTAGCGTTACAGTTAACTTGAAATTCTCGCATTTCTTGCACCTGGCATGTTGGGTGACGTCACTGCAGTGTTGTTGTTGTATAAAAATTATATTGAAGTTCATTTGAACTTAAATATTGACTTTTTTCAAGTGGTGCGTTTTCATTTGTACTCAGATAATTATTAAAGACACTGCTTTTTAAAATGTTACTGGAAAGTGCGGCACTTTGTGGATCTGTTATGACAACAGAGCCAAAAGAAGCTATTATCACCTCAGGCATGAGGGTTTTGAAACATCCAGTCAGCTTCCACCTCTGAAGACATCAAGTGTAATACATACTATGATCAATTATCTGCAATCACAGCTACAGTAAGACATAGCCTCTGGATTTCTCAACACCAAATTGAGGAGAGAGCTCAGACAAGACATGCATGCTTTTCTTTTGAAAATGCAGCTTTGATCTATGGCTGAAAATTGCATAAGACTCATCTACATTAGCGTCACTTCAATTTCAGAACATGTTCCATCTTATGCAAGCCAAGCAGCGAGGTCACAATCCAAAATTAGCATAGGGTTGCCCGGTATTGTATGCGCAGAAGAATGTTAGCATGTAATGATTAGATTTTTCCTGTTAAGCAGGCCTTGGTTATTCTTTAAATTTAAACTGCCGCAGTCCATTCAGCAACAATATATTAAGATGAAAATGACAATATATTTAGCTGCAAAATGACATATTCATAAATTATTTTCTTTCTGCGTTCCAGATGAGAAAAAAAATCGCTACGCAAATTTCTCTCAGTATTTGATTGCAGTAGCATCTGCCGGCTTTGTCTCCGAAAGTTTAATAAATTTGATGAAATGGGATCGAGGGAACTAATGCCGAATCTACCGTAAAACAACATAACTCTATGGTCTCATTTGGGTCAACTGCATCCAGTAAGATATTAATAGAGTATACTCTCCAGTCTAAGGTAAACTCAAATCATTGAAAGATTATGAAATGGAAACACAAAGGCCCATATGACTTTACTTCAAAATGAGATAAAATATGAATGAATGGCAAGAGACAGGAGGGTATGTCAGGGAGAAAATGCACACCAGTGTGCTGGTTGCAGGTTTGAGTGCGTGTTGTGTGCCTGTGTTAGTGTGTGTATGCATTGGGTGTACGTATCTCAGTATTTCCTCCTGGTTGTAAAGCAGGCGCCATGCCACTCCCAGGACCCTGAGGAGCTGTCAATCATGCCTATGAAATATTCAGCAGGTCTTTATCTGCTGCTTCTCCAGGGGCAGAGCAGGCGCCAAACCAGACCTTCTACTTCTCCCTCTCCCTCCCTCTTTCTGTTTCTCTCTTCTCCTCTTCATCCTCCCTGTCTCTCTTTATCTCTCACCCCTATCATTCCCTCCTCTGTCATTATTTGTCTCTCTAAGAGGTGAAAGTGTACACAACCCCAGAGCAGGAAAGGTAGACACCATAGTCATTCAGGGCTGCTGTAAAACAAGTGTCCGGCATCCCGGGGTCACCTGATAAAAGGAACATGCCTGCTGTCAGACACTCCGCCCCACGGCTTTGAATGTGTTCACCCCAATGCTTGTGTCAGACCTGAGCCTAAGTTTCAGGGTCTGACCTCAAACACCAGTACCTACCAGCCTCATTACCTGCATCTGACTGATCTCTCGGGCAAGGGGGCAGTGTTCCCAGTGGGAAGTGAGTGTCCCCAGACCCAAAACAGTCCATAGAAAGATGAGCCATTACCGCCATCACTGCTACCTCTTCTGCTTTCGGTATCAGCCAATGGTATGAGAAAATACTATACAGCCCAATGCCAGGGGAGTCAAAAGATCAATAGAACAACGGCTTATCCTTTTATCGAAGGTGGCCCCTGGGGCCCTAAGTGTTCATCAATTGCAGCAGTTTACCAGCCGCAAGCCTCCTGCCTCAGCCCTTTTCACCTTCCTGTCCGCTCTGCTGCTCTTTTTTTATACCGTGGCGTCAACTCCATTACCCAGGGTGTTAGAGCGACTATTGAGTTCCCTTGTTTTAGCGAAGTGCAGTAACTGTACACGCTGGGCCACCTGCACCCACCTCAGCAGACAGTCAGTCTGCCCAGAGTGCAAAGCGCTCATTCTAATGGACTTTTTAAAGGGCTTGTAATGATGGGAATCTGTTTGCACCCATGCTGTTGCGCCTAATTACTCAGGGAGAAAACAAAGACTGCATTTACACTGGCTCGGGTTACCTCTTCCCTTTCGGCACCTTTTATTGTGCTCCTCGCCCCCGACTGGCTTTCGCTCAGACCCCTGCACGATGTGGCGACACACAGATATGCCGTTGTTCACACTCGTCCTCTAACAGACCCCCTCCATCCCTTCTGACCCCCCCCCCCAAAACTGTCAGTGTTTGTGAAAAGCAACAATCTACAAATGCTTGAGTGACTGTGTGCTTTTGCCTTTTATTTTCTGTCTTTGAACAGTCTGGCCTTCCTCAAAGGTGAGCGTCGCCCATGGCGACAGGTGGCTGGTTGCAATATCCCTCAGCCGCAACTCTAATCTCAAGCTCCTCGTCTCTCAGCTTCATCAGATAAGACATGTGACCACTCTCAGCTCCATAAAACACTATGACGGAGATGTGAGGGAGATGATTATCGGATGTTTGCGATCAGTATCAGACCAGATGATTAAAAGCTGTATTCAGTGTACACAGCCAGAATCCTGTTTTAACTCGCTTATGAATCTGCCGTTCAAAATCTGAAAAGACGTAATAAAAGTTCATTTTGTTTATTTGCTCACTGGTCTAATTGCAATTGGCAAGTTTAGTACCCAGTCGCTCATTTTAATTTATTAAAATGAAGCTAAATTTAGTGTATTATGAAAATGGTTCACAGAAAGTGCTGAAGGATAGCATAGCAGATGCCTATATTTTTCAACTCAGATTTATTCAAAAAGAGGTGTAGTGACCTCAAGTGAATAGTCTTCAAGAATGCAAACTAACAAAAAACATAAGTATTGTCCAAATGGACACAGTGCATCTTGGCTATGTCTTAAGTATAATTTTATACCTGCATCATCTAAAACAAATATGCAATCTTTAAAAGCAAATTCATTTTTCAGGCAACTGTCAGTATGTACAGTCATTAACTTAATATGATTCATCTCTTAAAACACAGTGGCACAGTGTACTTCTTCAAATTAAATGCTAAGAACTCCCAAGATGTTTATAGACCTATGCTTTCAGATAGGCATGAACTTACCAAGCAAGATCTAAGGAGAGATATGGGTGGGGGTGGGTGGATGGGTGGTGAGAGCTATGGTGCCAGTGACAGAGATAAGCAGATAATGTCACCTCCCCTGCTGGTCTGAGCTTTAATGAGAGGCACTTGTGGGGAGTATGAAAGTGTGGAGTCATTATTTCCGTGTGTGTCAGGAAACTCTCATTATGTCTTTCAATTTCAATGCACGTTACATGTGTAGCTTCTGTTACTAAAGAGTGAGGTGGTCAATAGATACCCATTGCTTTTTCATCCTTGCATTTCATTGCTTTCTGTCCCATCATTTATTTTGTTTTAATTCAGTGCATCCCTCTGTTTTCCCTCCACACTGCTCAGCCTATCTTTGAGTAAGCAAAAAAGGAAAGTACTTACTGTTTTTGCTGCTCAAGATTAAACCAGGATCACTTGACACTCCAAAGGGTATGCTTCTAACTTGGTAAAACCCAAACTCTCAACTGCTGTTGTAAGTTGCTCTGTCAGTCAGAGACAGAGGGCCTGTCTGGCTCCTCAGATAAATCCCATTCAGAATAGTCTGTCCCTAGGCGGATCTAAAACATCACACTAAATTGGCACCACCTCATAAAAATGTCTCTGTGGGTTGGGTGTTTTCAGGAGTACACACAAATAATCCAATCAGTATTGCAGCACAAATGCTCCTGAAAGCAAGGGTTTGTGCATCTGCTCCAGGACTACTGTAGCAATTAATCAGAGCTTTTAATCAGCTAATGCATTAGTTTTCAGAGATACTAACTGGCGTTATTTTTTCTGACTAATAAAACATAATTTCTATTCTAAGTCTTAACATGCACCAAATACTAATAAAATTCTATTAACAGACATATCATAATAAGCGGGCGTAGTGCCCTTCAAAGGGAATTTATATGAAAATGACTGGAAAGAACTGTGGCACAGTAGGTAGGGAACAAAAGGCCACATTCAAGCTTTGCTTTTGGGGCTTATTTGCCAGTCTTGTTGAGAAATGTTTCTTACTAAAACCATATTGGTCGCCTGCAGTAAAACCCATTCATACCCCATCTTCTATCAAAACCATTGAACCAAGTTCAATGTAAAAAGACTAAGAAAATCATTCTTTCCACTAAAACTGCTCACATCATTTTTTTTTCTTTGTCTCCCCATGAGCCAATTTCTTTCAGTTCGGGTGCAATTTGAAAAATAGAGAAATATTCTTCAGTTTACACAATCAAATGTACTTAGTTGGTGACTCAGACTCAGTGTCGCACAGAAACGGCCTCAAACTTGCAGTGCCTAAAAACTGCACTTCAAAAATGGAAAGCGGCACTGAGACTTGGACCATATATTTTTTTCAATAGTTGAATCACGAAAACCTTTATTTCATTATTCAATGGACCAAAATGTTTTGAGCTAATGCTGCACAAGCTTAGCATATAGTTTCCCTAGCATCCTAGTAGACTGAAGATCAAACATAAACTTGCTCCGCATGATATTGAAAGTAACTGAACACATTTGAAAGTTGAAAGTTTCAGTGTGAAACTAAGCTAATGTGGATATGTGTCATCTTATATATTTGCATGTAAATATGTTGAAAGAACCCCCCCCAAACACAGACACACACACACACACATACTGAATAGGCAAAAGGATGGGCTGGAGAATACTGAGTAAAAGCACGTAGCTATATGTCGCCGTTGTTACCCTTTTCAGGGCCCTGACCAGACCTTCAAACCCCAAACTTAAGTCCGCTCCCTGTTAATGCGGAATGTGTCTCAGAGGGAGACGCAAGCGCAGCAGCCCCGCGGCTATCTGTGAACTTTTCAGCTGCTAGCACAAGCCATGATTAACTCAGCAGCAGTGACTGAGATAAATCACCTCTCAGAGGAGGGGGTAGTGCTGAATTTAGGAGGCCAATTTTGGGACACGACCTTGAGAAATGCATCTCTTCAAGTGTGGGCCTAACCTAAGCATTGAGTCTGATCCTTTGAACACCTGCTCCACCCAGTGTGAGTGCGTATGTCTACATGCATGTTGGTTAGTTAAAGGGCATGCACAGTATGCGTGTAAGAATTTGCACGTGTGATGTGGGTACGTACGCATATTTGGGCATGTGCACACTAGTCTGTAAATCTAGGTATCTTTGTGTGCGTATGTGTATAAGAGCCTGTGTGTGCATTAGTGTATGAGTCAGTATTATGCATGCATTACAGTGTGTTTGTGCATGCATCAGCAAATTGTGGCAGATGGGCCTGATGCAGACACTATATCACCATCTTCAGAAGTCAGACCTCTGTGCTCTGATAACAAGTTATGACACTATGAAGTTTCAAAAGACCTTATCAAAGTTCCCCATAACATTGCCCCTTATATTAAGAAGTTTTGCTGATACAGGAGAATCAACTGCAGAAAACTGTCACACTACCCTCTCAAAGCCAAAAGTACTCTGAAGGAATATGAGAGAAACATACATCAATTATAATCCATGTAATGATCCCCTTGATGGATAACATGCTGTTCTTCCTCCTGAGACATGATTATCATCCATAAATAGTGGCATTTAATATTTTCATAATAAACAATGGCAGTAAACGGACCACTTTGGAAATGCCTGTTTTACCACCATAACAGCGTATTTGATGCTCTGAGGCATTTTGGGGATGGAAAGGGGACTCCCCCCCAAAACATGGCAAAGCCCTATGTTTGTCTTTCGCTGGATCTGAAGACAGTTCAAAGCAGAAGTAGGACTCACAGTGCAATCCTTGAACATTTACACAAAGCCAATCATCAGCCCATAATGAGACACAAATCATTCACGAAGCTAGTCCACTGGGCATGAGAAGAGACTTGTGCTGTGAAAACTCACCACTTATGTTCCAGAACATCACGTTAGTTATAAGATTGACAGCAGAACATTAAGCTGCCGTATTACTGGTAAGCCCCTCCCAGTGATCGCCCAGGCCCCAGTCTTACAGTAAAGCTAACCTCAGTGGGACCCCTCCTTAGATGTCCGTAACCACAACGCTTTTGGGAGGTGCACACATGGTGCCCTCACACAGCATGAACAAACAGTCTCAGACCACGACAATGTGCAGACCTGCCACCCCCAAATTAAACACAAAACCAATCTGAGCTATGATAGCTATGGAGAGCCAGTTTCCTCGGGGTGTCTAAACAAAGGATCTGAATGCTGTCCTTTGAAAGGCTACACACATAACAAAGGGAGCTTTCGTAATCTTTCATTCTCATGAGAAACCCTTATAAGAAACACATTTTCCAGGGCAGAAAAAAACCTGAATCCTAAGCTGTATACAGTTTCAAATCTGTGCTCTGGAACGGCTAAAAGCATTCTCTAATTAGCATGTGGAACAGTAAACAACTACTCCATTTATTAGAAGTCTATTGCATGCTTTTTTCAAGATTGTCGAGACACTTTTCTCAAGAAAAAAAATCTAAATGCACAAATATATAACGCAAAAACAAAGCAGTCTGAAATGGAAACACTTTTCACATGTTTATATACAGAATTTCAACGCTGTAAGGCTTCATGAACTTGTATTTCACAAGTATATTTGTTGCTTTTGAAAGTTGGTTTGTTGACATTCCTTGTTTTCAAAAGCTCAGCAAAACTTCACCAGATTTTCCCCAGTATAGATTATTTTAAATGCAACACGAAGGTAATAAAAAGCATCTACATTCGAACAGATTCTGTCAACAGCAATACACTGTTTCATTAAGCCTCCACTTCCTCTCACCCAGGTGAAAAAGTATTACACTTAATTATATTAAAAGTATATTTGTTGCATACAAAATTTATTATAAATATACTTTTACTTTTTGTAATTAATTCGCAATATATTTAATATATACTTTTAGAAAGTGTGCACTTTAAGTGTACTGAAGTAGTACACAAGTAGTATTCAATGACTACTTGAGCACACTTAATTACACATAAAGGGGGCGAAAAAAGCATACACCATACTTAATACAGTCTGTAAAAGTATAATTCAAGTATAGTATTTTTTCACCTGGGCAGTAATAACTGCTTCCCAGAAAAGCATGAGTCTGCAAGTGCCTGGTTCATTTTTAAGGCTCAGGCCTATAAATTCTTTTGTGAGAAGGCCCTCCTGTCTGTCAGCCCTGTGCAGTTAGAGGCAGCAGTTATTATTTGTTATATCCTATCCCAGGTGAGGTGAAAAAGTATTACACTTAATTATATTAAAAGTATATTTGTTGCATACAAAAGTTATTACAAATATACTTTTGCAAATTAAGCACAAAAAGTAATATATTTAATATATACTTTTAGAAAGTGTACACTTTAAGTGTACTGAAGTAGTACACAAGTAGTATTCAATGACTACTTGAGCACACTTAATTGCACATAAAGGGGGTGAAAAAAACATAAACCATGCTTAATACAGTCTGTAAAAGTATAATTCAAGTACAGTATTTTTTTACCTGGGATAATAAAGTTTTCATGCATGTATTTTCCCCCAAGGCATAGTACGAGCGGTCACAGGAGGATTGACCCATCTGCAAAACTCCAAAAAAGTTTTTGATAGCTGGACTGCTTATTCTGCTTAGTAAGAGTAGGCCAGAGAACATGACGGACCAGGGTGACTGGTTATGGCCCCATATACGGAGGTAAAGCGGAAACACAGTTGAAAACCTTTTCCGGCATCCTGTTGACATTAATTTATTTTCACCTGACCTGCTTGTTGGGATGTACTAAAACAACTGCGCCCGAGGGTTTCTTTTTTCTTTCAAAGGAACTAGATAGGAAACCGATAAAACAGCCATTTGCTTCAGATTTTCTTGTCGTCATAATTTAATGCACAACAATTCATTTTGACCTATAAACTTGATCAAATGGATGTATGCTCTGTCGTCATTAGCTGATGTAAAGTGCATAAAGGACAAAAAGAAACTTTTGATCGTGATTGTATTGGTGCATTCCAAACAAAAAAATTGATTGACCTTACTGTCGGTCTAGAGTTTGGTACAGAAATCTGAAAGTGCTCTTGTACCGTCAAGATTTAAAATCATGACACAATACGTGGCATATTGGTCACATGTAATTGGTTTTAAAGCCTTTAAACATTGCTGATACAGGATGTGCCAGTACTTCCGGAGAGAATATAAAGCCGTTGCTTTTCCATCTATGGTGAAATGCCCAAGCATTGCATCTAGCAGTACACCTGAAAAGGCATTGAACTGTTTCCACTTCAGCATTTTCTGTCTCTTGCACACTGAAATCATCATTACCAGGGCAATGCTAAAGCCAGTCAAATGCTGCTCCACACAACTGCAAAAGGTGGCATCGGCTCAGACTGGATAAAGCCGAACCAGTGCGCGAAAGCCTCCAACAAAAAACACATGCTCTGTGGTTTACCCAGGTCAGCTCCGGAAGCTGCTAAAAGACACTCCACAACAGAAAGGCAAAATTTGCCCTGGTTGGTAGCAAGGAAATTACAACTGACTGAATGCCATATCGCCGCATTGGGTTCACAGGATACATGGTGCCAGGGTATGGGTCCATAGTACAAAGGAAAGGGTGGGGTGTTTAGACCCCCAAACAAAAACAAACCGGCCCGTAATTCAAAACCACAAAGTCAACAAGCACAAACAAGGGCATCTCAAAAACACCTGGACTCCATAACATATTGCCCGGCTTCCTGTAAGAGAAACAAATTTGTTTGATATCCTCTGTCTCTCTGGCTGTTGAAATCCTTTCTCCCTGTAGTTTTGTCACCGCTGCAAACATAAATTGACCACAGTTACGCTCTCGTTTTCCCATTTCTTGTTCTCTGATTTCTGGGTTCCTGTAAATAATCCTGCCTTTGTAGAGCAGGGCACATAAATGGACATCTGATTTAAACACGCAGACACATACAGTTTTGGTTCGCCACTCATTCACTAAAGACTGAAAAAATGTTTTTATTTAATATTTAGTGCATTAATTTAATAAGTTCATGCAGATCAGTGTCAGCAGAGTAGCTAGTCAGCAGTTTTGCTCGTCTTACCGATGATGCTCAACCCATTCAACATCTCAGGATGCAAACATCAGAATATAGTCCAAGCTGTTTAGCCACAGCTTGTCCCAGAATACACTGTTTGCTGAACGGCCTTATGGGGCGCTGTTTGTAAAATAGGGTGTGTTGTTTTATGCTGCACAGTTGTTGCACATTTAGCATCAAAAACTGGGAAAAAAGATTGTTGCCATATATATATATATATATATATATATATATATATATATGTGTTAATTATATATATCATTTAGGATTTAAGATTTAAGGTTTAGATTTAACCTGTTGGCCGATAGATGGCACTGCCAGCTTAGAATTGCTGTTCTGTGGGTCGTACATGACTTAAGCGTGAAGACAGCTTGAGCGAGTAGTCAACAGCGCGCTATTGAGAAATGGCCACAGGTAAAAGCCAAGACTTGGCAACAGCCATACAGATGGCTGTTTCCTTAGGTGTACGGGCAGCAATATTTTTTTTTGTACCGTTAATGCGTCACTACTCTGGAATTCTGATCACCCCACTTCACTTTCATCCCATAATTGCGTCAATTTGCATCTTGATTATGCCGTCAAAATAAGGCTACAGTTTGCGAACTGTCTTATTCTCTAGGGAGCTGGTTGACTATGTAGCTAGCAAACTAAAGTTATTGAACTGTATAATGTTATAGCTAACGTGCCAATGTATTTGGCTACATAGCCAACTGGCTAGCAAGATAAAAAGTCTACAGTTCACTTTCAATGACCAAAGTATTCTCAGAAATAATTATGCCGACAAAATAAGGCTACAGTTTGCGTGCACTGTCATACTCGCTAGCGAGCTAGTTGGCTACCTAGCTAAAGTGAACTGTATAAAATGATAATAACCGGCTACAGCATTTTTGTGTTTGACAAGTGCTTATGGTGTCCTTTTAGCAGGCTGCAATTTTTTATATACATACATACATACATATATATATATAAAATTTAGATTTATATTTAGCAATTTGATTTATATTTAACGTTTAGATTTAGTATTTAATGTCCTCTTTTTCCCTCAACAAGAAGTTATACTACAAAAAACGATATCACCTTTTCTACACCAATTTACACATATTTGAGCTTAAAAATATGTGAAAAAGAGACGGTTTAAAATGGCAACAATCTTTTTCCCTGGTTTTTGACGCTAAATGTGCAAAAACTGGATGGTATAAAACAACACACCCTATTTTGCAAATGGCGCCCCATACTGCCTCACATATGCCAATAGTTTTAAACTCATTTTAAACTGCCATTTTAAACTGTCTAAGGGCAAGAATAAAATTTATTGTGGATGAGAGTTCATGCCCATGCATTCATTCTTTTGATTTTGAACTAAGAAAGCACTGTAAGCAACTTAACTATGAATAGTAAACTACACTTTACTACAGTAAACTATACTATACTAGTTTACTATACCTGTAGTAGAGTTTGACTTTTGTGATTTACTTTAGCATCACTATAGCAAACTAAAGAGTTACTATAGTATATCTACTATACCTATATACCTATATCTACTGTATATCCTACTGTTACTATAGAAAACTATATTATTTTTACTGTAGTATTTTGTGGTAATTTTCCATAGGGGTAGGTACATAATTAGTGCTTCTGGTTCCAGGTAAGGGAGGGTCCCTAGTCAAGAGAGAATGGAATGCCAGCAGTTCTCAGAATTAAAGGACTGTGATTTCATGATTTCTGGTCTTGGTTCCTTGGGAGGGAAATGTTGATTCCATCAGATAGAAAGATATTCCATATGACTCTGTGCTTCGAGCAGTTTGCGGAAGGACCATTCCTGTTTTGGCATTTCAATGTTAAGGTCAGTATTTACATGGTTAGCAGAGATTGGAGTAATGTGATAGGCTTAAGGTCAGGAGGTTTTGCAAGCCAATCTAACATCATTGGGATCAACTGGAAAACTGATTCCATCAAGCTGAACACCCAACATTAATGCAAAGAATTCTCAGAAGAGTACAGGCAGTTATGGCTCCAAAGCATGACCAACTCCTCATTATTTCCCATGTTTTTGGATTGAGATGTTGGACAAGCAATCACTGTCTTCATAGAGTGATCACTAAAAAATATGAAGCAGATTTTTTAATTGAATAAAAGGAGTTGGGTAATCAGGCAAAACAGTTTTAATGCTTCAGATTACAGCTAATGACTTCTCGCTGCGTCCAGCACCACAGTACAATACTGACCTCCCCTGCACCCTGTTGCTTCCCTCAGGCAGTCTCCTTAACCCCAGTTTCTAAATCCGCTGACGCGGACCCCCATCCTCCCAATGCCCGGTGGGACTGGCTGACGGGATGCTTCTGTAAAGCGCTCCTCCGTGTGTGAAACATGGTAAGCGGCTGTAGTGTGCATTCGCACAGTGGCAGATTGGCACACTGCCCTTCAGTCTGCTGATTGCAGTTGCTGCCGGGAACACCATCTCCAGCCAATCAATACCAATCAATGCAGCTCTGCCCCCAGCAGTGACAGCAGACTCATCCAGGGAGACCATGGGCTGATGTTACCAGACAGTCACATCCTGCAAGCTTGTTAAACACCATGAAAAAAACCCCCAAAATATCTTCCCCTATTCTCAGTTTTCTCACAGGTGCTGTGAAAATACAGTAACAGTCAAAAGTTTGGAAATATTTTACTTTTTATTTTATTTTTATTTATTTTTGTAAAATTAAAAATGGTTTTACTTTTGAAAATAATGCCAAATGTTGCAAAGGAAGAAGAAAATGGAAAGAGGTTAAGAAGGAAAATTTACCTCACAGAGTACAGTAAGGTCCTGAAGTTTGAATATTATAGAAAAAGGCATATCTGGCAAAATGAACAGACAAATAAATTATCTCCATTATCTAAGATGTGACTTCAAATCAAGCTTGTTTGGGACTTATTGAACAGAAAGAACAAGGATGATAAAACCTCAAAAGTGTGGCAGGTATGAAACCTCAGAACTACAAATGGCTGCTCGCACAGAAAAAAAAATGTGATAATGCGCTGCAATTCTTATTGCATATCGTTAGCCTTGTAGCATAATTGCTTAAGTCATTTTTTGGCTTACTGTTGCAATATCAATAAAAATGTGCTTGTTAAAAATTGTGTTCTTGGGCTGGGCCCCTATAAATGTGAATGTCGATGAGTGTGTGACTGACTGAATGACTGACTGCCTGAGTGATCAAGTTCAACAATTGGCTGGCCAGCGGGGAAGAAGTTCAGCGATTGGGTAGCAGGTGGGGAGGAACTTAAACGCTTCGTTGGCCAACAGTTGGCTGGCTGGCTGTTCAGCAATTGGTCGGTCAGCGGGGAAGAACTTCTACGATTGGTTGGCTGGCTGGCTGGCCGGGGGTTTATGTTGTTTGTATTTAATGTGTTTAAGTGTACAAGGGCGCCCCTCCCTTTGTAGCACTTCCTGGTGGTGGCTGCAGACTTATAGCATTCTCAATGTAACAGTAACTTTAAACAGTAAAAATGAAGACAGAAAAATAAAAACATGAATTGGGTTAAAACTGTTTTGTACAATCTAACGGAACATTCACATTGGCGCGGCGCGTCCATTGACGGCTACGCCTCCCAATTCAATTGCTATAGAAGGCGGCGAGCGCGTCCGTAGCCGCGGCGCAATGCACGATGGGAGCGGCGCGTCAAATTTTGTGCTTGCGGCGCGTCGAGGAAGCTGGGAAAAATTAAGTTTATGGTAATGAATACGGCAAACGGAACGCGTATATCCAATCAAGTGGTTGAAGGCAGTGTGTACGTTGTCTTCCAGGAACGTGGGCTACAAAATAATGGTTCCGCTTATTGCAAGTGATTCGGGAACACAATGGAGGAAAAGCTTATTACCGCCGTGTCCTTTATATAACTAAATGAACAAAACGTACGTAGACAAATAGCGAGGCGTTCAGCCGGACCAATCGACTCCCGGAGAGCGGTATTGATCCTCGTTATTCTCGGTGCTACTCGCAGGTCTTCAAACTGACTTCTTGTGAGTCTGAAATATTGCTGTAAAAGGTATTCATCCAAGCGTAGTTCCTGCACCAAACGGTGGTACTCCCCATACTGCTTGCGGTCTCAAAGGACTGGATGAACCCAGAGAGACCGGCGCCGTTTTCGCCGAAGATGCAGGATTGCGACTATCAGAACTGTTAATCGTTGACAATGATTAACCTCCATGACAATAACGGAATGCATTTATACACAACTGCAGTCCCTCAAAAATTCAAAATCCAAGCGGGAAAAACGACAATTGCGTGAATTAATATCGTTGTCAATGAAAACTTGCTTCAGCCAGTTGACAGCAGCATTTCGCTTCTAGTGACCTCACTAGAAAACTGGACCGCCCTAAGGCGGCAAAACCAAGGGGATAGAAGCATCTGCAGGCGTTGACGCGCCACGCCAATGTGAATGTTCCGTCAGTCTAAAACCTTTATTTAAAAAAATCTGGGTCGAATTTTTTTGACATTTTTAATTATGTATTGAGGGAATACTTTCTCCAGGAAGCGGAAGGCGCTGACATAAACGCAGTGGTAAGCAAAAATGGCGAACAGCAAGCAAAGAGGGATATCTGTTTTTCCCCTCCAAACAAAATGTAAAAGAAAACTAAAGTAACTGCTACAAACACGTTGTGAGGGTGCGATCAGGAACCAGTCATGAGAACCAGGCAATGCAGTAGAACTTGCTTTATTAATAAAAGGGGAGGACCCCCGCAGGGCAGAAGGTAAAAGTCCACACTCCAAAAAAATCAAAATCCAGTTGGGCAAAAATAGAATCGAAAACCAGGGCAGCAATCACAGTAATCGTAGTCGGACAGAAATGGGTCTGGTTCACAGGAATAAGTATGTCAGAGAAGCAAAGCCAGAATCCAATGGGCGTAATCCGAATCGTAACCAGGGCAGCAAACATAGATCTCGTGGTCGAGTAGAAAAAGGTCAAAACACACAGATGCAACAATAATCCAAAATCACAAAGGCAAAAAATCGAAAGGTCGAGCGGTCCAGTCAGAAAGATAAACACTGAGTAATCAAGGCGAATGAAGCGTGGCTCAAGAAAACTGAGGAAAACGATCTGACGGAGAGTAACTGTGAAAAGACACCTAATATACGTTTCCAGGGAAAGCACCTAATATACTTTTCCAAGTAGTTTGTTAGCCAAATAATTTAGCTGGTTAGCCAAAATGGATCGCCTTTTCCAACAAATGATGTTAACTGTGCAAGTTGTAACAATGCTTAGGTGCCAGCTATTGGCAGCATAGCAGACCATTATCAGAAGGAAACAACGGCATCAAAACACCGTCAAGATGCAGTAGCAGATTTATTAGGCGATTAACGTTTCCATCAGCATTTATCGCATAAGTCTTTTACCGATCAAAAGAATCTGATGAGATGGACCATAAAAACTATGAGTCGATAGTCTTGAAATCAAGTCTAATTTCACTGTCTCCATAAGGCACTTTTAATTCAATATTACTTAATTGGCCACAGATGCAGAAGCAGTTGCTTCACTGCATAAGCCTACCCAACTGATGACCTGTTGAATGTGGCCGTAGCGCTGCGGCTTACGTAGCCAAGTTACTGTCGCTAATGTTTGTGTCCTAAATATGCAAGAGTAATATCAGGGGAAAATCAACAGAAGGTGTGTGAACATAAACCTCATTTGAAGCAAACTTTTTAAACTTGTTTGTAATTTGGATGCTTGGTACTTGGTACAGTTGAAGCTAACCAGAGAGGTGCTGTATGTGTCTGCAGAGTTGGGCTGCGACGGCTGCAGTTAGACCAGACGTAGGGTTTGCAGAGCTTGTGGTGCGTTTTTGGGTGCTTGTGAAACAATTACTTTACTAATTCATGACTGGGGTCAGCCTGATACTTCTCCAATATCTGGCCAAGCGCTTTGATACTACCAATGAAAGCAATAGGGAAACGCACAGGCTATAATGTGTCTGGTATAACAAATGATTTCTCTGCATTGCTGTCGATTGAATATTAAATTCTTTCCTGTAAAAGTGATCGATTCGCAAGCTCTACATAAGCAACGGTTCATGCAAACGGAACTTACGGTCTGTCAAACCTGTGTTATGCTCATAACATAACCGGTGCTCTATCTAGCTCTTGCGCACTATCCATAACGCGGCCATTTATGGCAAGCCGTTTTAACATGTAATAGCTAGACTGGATATGTGCTGCAGATATCCGCAATTCAATTCTTCCTATCCACAATTGTCTTTTAAGATATCTACTACCTCATTCTTCCTAGGATAAATGACGTCACTTTTTCCATTCATGTGAATGGGGTTTCTCATTAAAGATATCTGCATTTCAGTTGCAGATATCTGCAAAGTGAATTACGGATATCTGACACTGAATTACGACTAGTAGTAACTCCAGTTTGGGATATCTACAATTAAATGTTGACTAGTCAAAATTCCAGTCCAAGATATCTTGAATTGCCCTCAATTCAAGATATCTACATTGTTCTATGTAGATATCTTGAATTATGCTTTGCCTAGCCAGAGTGACATTGTAGATATCTTTGACTGGATATGTGACTAGTCAAAATTAATTAGTAGATATCTCAAACTGGAATTTGGGATAGTCATAATTTAATTGTAGATATCTACTATTAAATTACAGATATCTCGGAGAGAAATTTGATTAAAGATATCTGTAATTGGAGATATCTTTAGCTTCCATTCTGCCTAGTCGAAATGTAATTTAAGATATCTTGATTTAGAGTTTTGACTAGGCGAAATGACGTCGCAGATATCTGTATGCCAGAAAGTTACGACAAGCGGAAGCGGCGCCGCGTGTTGATTCAAAGCTGCATTTAAACGCTATGTCAGAGCAAGCAGTGGCCGAAGTTGTTTTTGAACGTGTTTTTTTTAATCCCGCAGCCCGTCCACGACACTAGCTGTCAAATGTACAGGGTTTAACGTTACATTCTGCAACAACGACTCTGTCAGCTGTTACTGCAGGGGTGCATTTCTCAAACTACTTCGTCCATTCACAGTCAATGGGTCGAATTAAGTGAGTTAGCATCAGTGATTTCGGGAAACGCATCTTCGAACGGGAGATCAGTGTTCTAACACCATCCAGGGGCACGTTTCCCAATCTGCTCCAAATATCAACTATTTATTGAAAAAATAAATAAATTAAAATCCTTTTCAAGCCAAACAATGGAAGTTGTTCACGATGCTTTCCTGAACAAAATTAAGGCATTCTTTCGTTAAATATGCCTCAGTAGTTCGTCCATTTACAGTCAATGGGCCCAACTACAAGTTAGCATGTGATTTCGGGAAACGCATCCCAGAACGAAAAATCAGTGTTCTGACACCATCCAGACTTCGTCATAGGTCCTCAAGTAAGTCTGGAGCGAGACAACAAATATTCAATACGCTGTAAATTTGCATCACAAGTCTCTAATGAATGAAGCTCTCCTCGCCACTATTTCCGTGGTGATAAGCGCATTCTATTTTATGGCATTTTCTATCAATCTTATCCACAACAGCAACCGCCATGTCTTCCGCAAAAGCTGCACAAAAATTCTGACGAGTCATAATGACGTTTGAGATATCTTTAATCTCCATTCTGCCTAGTCAAAACTGAATTAGAGATATCTACAATTGTCAGTTAGGATGTGTGACGAGTAGAGTGTCCCTTTCAGTGATGTCCCTGCTGATATCTGTAATTCAGTTGTGACTAGTCAAAACGGAATTACAGATATCTCTAACTGAAGTTTTCACTAGTCAAAATGACGTCATAGATATCTTGAATGAAAATTATGACTAGTCACAATGTAATTACGACGAGTCAAAATGACGTAGTAGATATCTGCAATGTTAATCCCGGATAGTCAAACTTCGCTATTAAATGTTAAAACGGCTTGCCATAGGCCATTATCCGTGAGGAAACGCTGGTTATTCCGATGCAATAAGTAAACCATCACCATGGGCAATTTCCGAAAAGTCCATTTAGCCTGGAGCTTTCGCCCCTCCATCGCAGAAGTTGTTTGTTACTTCTCGCTAATGACACACCACAGTCATGCACACGAACCAGCAGGTCCTTATGATACACATCGAAGCAGATGAGTTATCAGGGCACTTTTATCTGCTCCTCACTGTCCATGTTTCCATCTAAATTCAGACCCACCGGAAATCTATGGTCTCCGGTCTTCACTTGAGTATGTCGACCCGTTCTACAAATGTGTCTGTATGTGGTGGAGTCTAGCTTTCCCTGCAACCTAGCTATTGAGTAGAAAAACCGCTGTACTCACCACTGTTGCCGTAGCAAACTGTAGCCGATTGCAAATTTGTGCTTGAGCTGCCAGACTTTCGCACTCCGTCCTCCACTTTCACCGCTGCGTTTATTAGAAGAAGTTCATTTCATTAGATCGATATTTAAGTATGGCATTAGATTTCGGAATTTCCCCACTGATTTCTTATCAGATAGCAGATGTGTCTCACGTTTCACTCAGGGGGAGGCGAACCTGGAAAACTGCGTTCAGCAGCCTCGTCCCAACCAACTCCACCCTCCACAGAGCTGGCCAGTCAGAACAAAGTGGGCACTTGGGGGGTGGGGGCCATAGCGGAAGAGCCACCCCAATGAGGTCTTTCAGGCAGAGACAACAATGGACCACAAATGGGGTTTTTTGAGGATGGCAGTATGAGCTAAATAAGGACCCTGTTTTGGACTTTGATTGATCAGGAGTACTCTACGGGAGTCCAAGATCAAAATATAACCTTGGAAATATAGCAAAATAAGTCCCCTTTAAATGTAAAAAATGCTGAAATGGGAGATGGGATTCAGAGAAAGGGAAAGAATTACCTATCAAACCTTCACTTTTTTTGGCTTTTTACTCGGCAGAATGATTTTTAAAGGGGGAGCCCTTTTAAGAGGGAGAAGGGAGATTTATAATTTCAGATGCATATTTATTATCGTGAATGTGCACTCTTTTCTCGGCTGCACATTCTCAGACAGCACTTGGCAGCCCAGCCATACACTAGGTTGCACCTACTCTTGTTTCTTATTTTATGAAAATTCTCAAATATGACTTAGGCAACTATGCTATTAGGCTAACGATAAGGTAGTTATTTTTAGGAATTTTTTAGATCTTTTTTTTTTATATATATAAAACGGTGACATCTGACTACTGTGCAAATGTGAATGTGCTCAAACTTTTTACTGGTACTGTACATGCATTTTTTTACCGTGTAATCTGATGAAGTGTTTTGTCCCTCTTCAGCAGGACAATATGCCCTTTCTTCAGTTATATTTAGTCTGAAGCTGACCCCGGGAGATTTGGCTGCAGCAGTTTTGGCAGAGCATGGGCGTTGAAGCCACGCAAGGGTCTAGAATATCACACACGCTGCTGTTCAGAAAAAGAACCTGTGTAATCTCTCATTGATTATACCAGTCAGACATATCTTTTTACCATCATCTCACATCCTCATCATCCATGCGGGAAAATTAATTGGTCATGTTATGAAGGAAAAGCATCCTGTTTTGATGGGGTGGTCCAGCCAGAAGAGAGCAGTACACACCTCTGTCTATGAAGTAACAGCACACACGCAGCAATCTCCTGTCCACTCAACAGCACACACAGCAATCTCCTGTCCACTCAGCAGCACACACAGCAATCTCCTGTCCACTCAACAGCACACACAGCAATCTCCTGTCCACTCAAGTGCACACAGAGTTGTCTTCTCAGCACACACATATAAAGGGAGAGACATATTTCTAGTAATTGTAACACCGGCGCAAATGTAAATAGGCTTTCTGGGCAAAATAAGGAGTATGAAAGACAACTCGCATTTCACTCACGCTACTTCATGATAGGAAAAATGAGCTCATCTGTAAATCTCCCTTCGCTAAGACAACCAACACAGAAGAATAGGGACAATGGTAATGACAAGCCTTCTCTCCGACTAACTCCTCTGTGATTTGTACCCCGATAGGAGGCTTAGGCACACACAAGGCATTTCTTACTGGGTACTAAACTCTGGCACTTCCCTGTGATTTGTTTGCGGTTCGTTGCTGGAGTTGTCCTCCCTAACCGCTCAGATAATATAATATTTACATGTTTTGCTTGTACAGGTCCACACATGCACAATTTATGTGAAACTATTTGGAATAATACTGTACAGAAGTCGGAAATACTTTCTTCCCAATTCGAAATATTCTGCTTGCCTGTACATATGTAACACGCAATATAATTGATTGGTGAATATTCTTCTCATGGGGTCTTTCTCAAACCAGCCCCTATTCCCTCGCCCTATCCTATCTCTCTCCATTTGTGCGTTCGCTTGGAGGGTCCGCCACATTGAATGCCATCCCAAACCAATTAGCACAGAGTGGAAGTGGCTTATTAAACCCTCTGCAGCAAGTCTAACCCGAATCAAGCTCACAAACCACCCTCCTTTCAAGTGCAGAACTTATTTTGTGTTCGGGACGGAAGAAACGCTGCAGGTCTCCAAAAGTCGGTTGTGTGTGGAGATTTCCAAAAGATAAGTAATACCTCAAACAGACGTTTGAACTACTATTTCTTTTGCACATCACAGAACTAAAGGTTACATTGCATTTAGAAATGAACATGCAGATGTGCACCCAAGAAAACACTGAGTCAGTAGTTTTATTTCTTGAATCAATGATTGCTCTTTTTCACAATGTGCTATTTTATGCTCAAACACCTTTTGTCACCGAACATCTTTGTCACTGCTGTGTATTAAATATTTTTAATATTTAAGCAGTATACAATGCTACATTGAATAGGTGAGTTATATAAAAATATATATATATATATATATATATATATATATATATATATATATATATATATATATATATATATATATATATATGCACTTCCACATTAGCCTCACTTCTCAGCCTCGGAGGTTGCAACTTGATGGGACAAATGAATTGCATGTTAGAATCGAACAGTCACAATTGCGATTGTTGCAAAAACCAGTGCAGAAAGGGGGGCCCCAGGACCAATGTTGAGAACCACTGTTGTGAATGCATATATCCCTTTTACCCTCGAGTGACAGATGCTGTGCAGTCAAGTGTCAATAGATGATTCTAGACATGTTTCAGGAACAATGAGGGTTATGAATTGTAAGGAGTAGTACTACAGCGGTTAGATCACACTGGTTACTTCTCTCCTGAAAGTCCTGTTGCCCGCACTGCCAGCATCAGTGTATGTTTGAGTGCAGTTGTGCCCCAGGACATAATTGTGATATGATACACCATCACACTGAAACACATGTGCACGCACATATGAATGCACACACAGACATAAACACACACACACACACACACACACACACACACAAAAAGCCAAATAACGCTTTGCTCTTGTGGAATGATATGCCACCATCTTCGCTGACCAAAACTCTGCCTTCCCTTGGCGACGTGACAGCCAATTATCCACCGGCCAGCTTCCAGCAGCAGAATGCCAGCGAACAATAAAGGTATCTTGACTCGATTTCAGACCGGCAATCAGTGCATGTCGGTTAATTAATTGACCCCTTGTTATTAGACTCCCTGAAAGACTGTTGAGATTCTTATGTTACACCTTGGATAAACTCCCAGAGCTGATACACAGGGAAGCCCAGCTCTGTATATGACATTTGAATGCATATGTATACAACATTACATATATGAACAAGTAACTTCCAGCGTTAACAATATTTTTTTCCAAAAATAGGAGTAATTCCACTTGAATTTTGTCAAATTAAGAGATGGTTGAGATGTTCTCTGATGGTTTTAAAAATGGCATTACTATCTGATAGATTAATTTGATTTCAGTTCATTTCCTGAAATGGCAGAAATGAAAGGGAATCTGCACTGACATACAGCAGGGTACAGGGCTCAGACAGCACAATGTCTCTGAACACACAGGTCTTAGAATGGGGTCAGACAAGTAGCTGAGATGCCTGTCAGTGAATTTACTGCCTGCATCTACAATGCATCTCTGGTTGTTTAGCTTGATGTGAAGGTTTAAGTGAGCTCTCAGTGCTGTGGACAGCAGCCTTGGAAATGGGACTGAGGAGTCAGCAGCATCGCAGCAGTGCCATCACCACAAACACACACACACACACACACACACACACACACGCTCCCCGTTCCACCCCCCCAAGCCCCAGCCATGGTTAATCTAATCGAGTGCGAGGGCCGGCTCGATTAATAAAGCCAGCTATTGACTCCTAATTGGCGCCGCCTCTCCCCTGACTTCCTGAGGAGGAGTTGCAGTAATGCGGCGTGCCTGGCCGAGTGCTTTCTTCCAACTCCCAAGAGAGACGCTCCGTTAGAGCACTGAGATAGAGAGAGGCGAGAGGGGGAAGGAAGAGGAGGGTGATCCGCTCTGATATAGATCTCCCGGCTGTCGCCCTGGCAGGGCCCGACCTTTGTTTTGTGGTATTGGAGCAGGAGTGTTGGTTACGGCGCACTATTTGCAGCACTGTATGGTGCCACCCGGGTTCGAGGGCATAATCCAAACCTGCCTGCCTCACTAGACCGTTTATGAATTCCCACTAATCACCTCCCTCCCCCAGGTCTCCATCTCCCATGCTTGCCCCCCGTAAGGTGTTCCATTCTGTTCTTTTTGGTACGTTTACATCTCTTTACGACAACAACTGCAGGCACACTTCATCATGAAAACTTAACCATGCATGAGTAGGCTCGCATGTATTATTTATCCAGACTTAAATGCAGTCAATGGCATGTCCCCAACTATACCTACGAGTGATCCAGGAGATATGGATTTTTATGCCCAGAATGCAGTCCTTCAAACACAAGTTTGATACTTCATTGACACTGATCTGCGTGGACCCCAGCCCCTGTTTACTTTAAGCAGCAGGGGGGGTGGGTTCAGCGGGAACAAGAATGTTGCATCCATTAACGCAGTGTTCCCCAACCCTCTCCTAGAAGCCCACCTCTCCTGCATGTTTTAGATCTCTCCCTGCTCCAGCACAGGTGATTCAAATGATCAGGCTGTCATCAATCAGGTTTAGGGGATGATAAACGAGTTGATCATTTGAATCACCTGTGCTGATGCAGGGAGAAATCTAAAGCATGCAGGACAGGTGGTCCTCCAGGAGCGGGTTGGGGAACACTGTATTAACATATCCACACACCCATTTCGCCGTCCCTTTTGGAGCAAGAACATTTGGGCAACAAGCTCTTCAAGGATTTTAACATGTTCAGATGAATGCAGTCAGCATGAAGTCCTTGTTCAAGGAGAGCATCACCTAGTATACGACCATGCCACCCTGGCAGTTGGAGCAGTCAGCCAGGTTCATGGATGAAGTTCAGTGGATGAAGAACAGCTGTGAAGTCAAAACCAGGAAGAAGTTAAATCAAGCTTGGATGTGTCATGGTTTGTGTATTTACTTTTTGCTTTCTTTGTTACTCTTGTCCTTGACGACATCGTATTATTTCCCCATCGGATTTTTCTCCCAGCTGGCTGATTATTCTTGGGCAGTGTTTCCCCAGGGTCTATATAAGTCCGGGGTCCGCCACGCCTCCTTTGCTGGATTGTCTGCTTTTTAGTTATTCACCTCAGCTGAAGATATTTGCAGTCAGGGTTAGTTTGACTCTTATATTCTTTATTATTTCTGGGAAGCTCCGCTTCTTTAGGTAGTTTCACGCACTATTGTGTGGTGCCATCTTTGCTCGTTTGTTGAGATTTATTTTTCTCTATTTAGGCTCGCAGTGTTTCTGGCACTTAGTCGTCTCCTGTTTTCAGAAACGCGAGCCTCGCTCCTTCCATTTCCTCCATAACTTCCTGCTGTGCTCGGCTCCGGGTTTGGTGCACCTCTGCCGGCCGACGCATCTGAACTCCACTCTACCAGCCTTTACCGGATGCCCCAAAAATCAACATCAAAATAATTCACTGAAATGGACGAAAACTTCACATAATAAAGTGTGCAGTTCTGAAAAAAACTTCACTGCTGACGTGAATGAACAACCATGCTTCAACCCCTCAGATATTTGGAGTGGCCAATTGACGAGTGGCGAGCAAATACAGTATAACTAGGACTCAAAGGGTTGCAGATTCAAGCTCCACTGTTGCCACAATTATATAAACTGCAGCTGTTGGGCCCTTGTACAAGCCCCTTAACCCCACATTGGCCCCTGCTCATTCCAATTAGCTGTAAGTAGCTATGGATAAAAGCGTCAGCAAAGTAGCAATGTAAATGTTAGTTTTTGTATTGAGACACAAACAGCCCCCTTTCAGTTGCTGGGTACTGCCAAGCATAATATTCTTGATAGTAGGATTGGAATCACATGTTGTAGTAGAAAATGATCCCAAACACCACACACAACTCCTTCTGCACCAGGAAAACAAATTCTTCACATTGCCCTTGTTCTCTCAATAACCCTCATTTTAGTTTGTAAAAGAGATGCCCTTTCTCCTAAGAAACCCATTAATCAGATATTTAGACATTGGTTCCTCCAACAGGCAGATATTGCCATTTCCCAAGGGAATAATCCACAATTACAAATCACTGAGTCCAATGCCATTGGCAATATATTCTCTGCCGTTGGCTAGGTTCCTTCCATACTGTCGTCTCCGAAGATATATTCTATCTGAGATGATCGCGATTTGCAGTGATGAAAATGCGAATAAATTTGTAACGGCTAATTAGAATTTGAAATGACTAATGCACAAGGGATGCATTCCGTGGTCCAAATCGTATTTTTAGATGGACAAGCACTTCAATAGTTTGGTAAACGTCGAGGAAAGAATTCCAGATCCACTTTTTTACTTTTTATTTGGTAGAACGATTTCAAAAGGGGCACAATAGTTAGCATTGCTGCCTCACAGCAAGAAGGTTGCTCTTTCGAATCTAGCCGGTGTGGAGTTTGCTCATTCTCCCCGTGTTTGCCTGGGTTTCCTCCGGGTACTCCGGTTTCCTCCCACAGTCCAAAGACATACATATCACGGTAATTGGAGACACTAAATTGCCCATAGGTATGAGTGTGAGAGTGAATGATGTGTGAATGGTGGGTGCGCCCTGCGATGGATTGGTGAGCTGTCCAGGGTGGGTCCCTGCTTTCGCCCACAGTCAGCTGGAATACGGTCCAGCTCCCCCCGCGACCCTAGAGAGGAATAAGCTGGTATAGAGAATGAATGGATGGATGGATTTTAAAATGGGGCGCCAATATATTTTGGGGGGTTTTATTAGTGAAAAGGGGGCTTAGAATTTAATATTCATATTTTATATCGTGAATGCATATGCTGTGCATGCCCTAGCCACCTGGTGTGTCATTGGTAACATGGCTGCAGCCATTACAATGTATAGCAGTAAACTCTGTATGCTCTTGCCTGGATGTACGCATCACGTTTTTACACACCTGAATGTTTCTCTGGGTGCCCGAACATCAAGGTAAGCTGAAAAAGTTCTGATTTCATCCAATATCAGTGGAGGTTGAAAGAAGTTGAATACGGAATTCTTTCCAAGGTCAGCAAGTTCTCGTCAAGGACATCTAGTGGATAATGCCTTTGTATAGGCTAATAGCTGGGTGGACTACAGCTGACAGTAATGTAAGTCACTCTTTAAATGTTGCATGGTATAAGTTTAATCATGTTTTATTAACTTATTGCTTAGAATGACATGAATTTATTGGTATTGTGCATAGTTATTTGCTTTTGCTGTAAAATAATTTGGTAGTGTATATATAACCCAAAGGCTGCATTCAGGAGCCACAAAAAATATCTTAATTACTTAGACGTTATGACCAAATGTTGATCATTTTGCATGATCAAGTTTTCCAATGATTAGAATAATCCATGGGAAGTTTAACACAGCTTTCTCCTTTCTGCAATGCTGCGGTAGTAAGATATTGTAGTAAATTGAATGAAGAACAATGTTTTAATTGCTGAATCAAAAAAGTTAATTAAACAATAACACTATGCTATAAACCTCTGTCTGTGCTGACTTTTAGCACATCCATAGATGTAACGGACCAATTTCTTTTAAACTTTTCTTTTGTGACTTCATGTGAACACAGTTACAGCCTTCAGCTGATTAAATAGGTCGTATTAGTGCTACTTGCTTCAAGCTCAGCAAATTCATCAAGGTGCTGCATTGGTGTTTCGTTGTCCTATGCACTAGTAGCTTGTAAGCCACTGTACCTAGGATAATACTCCCACGTATTCTTTTCTATACCCCCTGACCACTGTAGCTCATTCGCCTTGCTGTCTTGCATTACTGTTTTAAACATATGCATACACTTTTTTCAAATTCTGGCTACACCCTTTCATTCAGCGATGAGACCATTGTTCTTTGCAAAGCTGAGATAGCAGTCTCAAAGATGTGCTCAAATAAGTTAATCTCATAACGATCAGTGCAGCTACTTCTGCAGCTCAGATTGTATCGATATCTACTCTGAAATCTATCTTCTGCTGGTACTTCATTACTTTTTGCTATGAGGAAACAGTGTTCGCTTTGAGGCTCATGAGTTCCTGAGCAATGTACATATGTACTATTGCATAAAATTACAATGCATTGGCCATAGTTGTCTGCTGCTACTTCAGGTGGATCACTTGGTAGATTAGGTGGGCTCTAGGACTTTTTGACCGCAAATTTTTCGTCCCCCAGACTTTTCTGAGCCCTGTAACTGAATAGATTAGGTGACCCTCAGAACATAGACTTAATAAAAAGATGGATGAAGCAACTGTGACATCACCCATTGGTTTTAGCATACCATTTAGGAAGCCTCGATTTTGGCTATTTGTATAGCGCCATTTTGTCATTTTTAAACCGGATGTGATTCCTATTGGACAAGAGCGTGAATTGAATATCAAGGGAGGAGTGAGGGGTGGATCTACAGGTGGATCTGACCGTATCAGATGAGGACCAGAGGATAGCCAGGCCCATAAAGCATATTCGGGCTTTATCCTTTATTCTAGTCTATTTTCGACCATAATTTACAAAAATGAACATCATGATATATCGAAGGAGACTTGAAATAGATACCATAAAGTAATGTGGAAAATCATTATTTGAAGTAATAAATTTGGTGGGAAAGTCGGGTCATTTTCTCTTAGACGTCTATGGGATTGAACTTCTTTCTGCAACCACAGATGTCGCCATTTGCTGGCCATTAAATAGAGTGCAAATTTTAGAGATTTGCGAGTTGGCCTCAGTTTTCAGACTCGGGTGCAGGGTCCATCTTTGTATATAGCCTATGCCTCAGAATTAGTATTTAGTGATATGCTCCTTTGAGATGCTTCCTGTTGAAGAGGGCTCACTCTGGCTGGTGCCTTGGCTATGCATTGATTGCTGCGCTAGCTAATATATTCCTGCATGAGAATAGCCATACGGCGGCTGGTGCCTTGACCATACATTGATAGCCTCACTAGACTGTATATATTATATGTTACCACACTGATTCGTATGCTTTTCGTTTGGTCTAATCGTTAGGCATAGCTTCATTTTAATCGTTTAGTTTTTTCTAAAGACTTCACTTTAGCTGATCGTGTTCATTGTTTCCCCGGGTTAGGTGCAGAGCGTGTCATCGGATGTGCTGTTTTGTTGTTTAGTTTGTTTTGTTTGGGTGGCTGGGGCTTAGTAGCAGTTGTCTCAGGAGCACATCCAAGGCCTTGCGTATTAATCGGTAGCTCTGTACGTGCTGGGCTTCCGCCGTCACCTGCCGTTAGCCTGGGGTATGTCTAGGGAGCAATTGTCCCAGAAAAAAAATGAAAAAACTGTTTGACCGTCGAGCTATACCGCGAATTTTCAGTGTCGGTGATCAAGTGGTTACGCTTCTTCCTGTACTTGGTTCTCCTGAAACCGTATTACAGCCATGATGAAAAAGCGTGTTTCGCCAGCTCCTACTCCTGTGGTGCTAGTGAATAGCGCCCATTGGCCAGGTCTCTCATCTTCGATAGTCACTGATTTGTTGAATGAGTTAATAGTCTTGTTTTCTGATGTGCCTTCCCAAACTGACGTGCTTGAGCATGATATTGACATTGGAAATGCGGATCCCATCTGTCAACGTTTCTATCGTGTCCCATTAGATAAATGTGAGGTGCTGGATAAAGAGGTTCAGTATTTGTTCGAAAATAATATGGCCGAGCCTTCATTTTCCAGTTGGTTGTCTTCATGCTTATTGGCCAAGAAGGCTGATGGATCATTTTGTTTTTGTATTGATTACAAAAAGCTTAATGCTGTAACCAAACCCAATTCATTCCCTCTACCCCGAATAGAGGATTGCGTTGATCAGGTTGGGGCTGCCAAAATCGTTACCAAACTTGACCTTTCAAAAGGTTATTGGCAAGTCCCCCTAACTGAATGCAGGTGAAGTCTCTGCCTTTATAACACCTAGTGGCTTATTTTCTTACCGGATATTGCCCTTCGGTTTGCGGAAAGCTCCATCTAGTTTTCAACTGTTAATGAATCGAGTGGTGGCTGGTTTGGATGGCGTTGCAGTATATATTGACGATGTGGTTATTGTAAGTGATACTTGGCAGTCTCATTTGGAGTGCTTGCATCTGCTCCTCGTGCGCCTCGCACAGGCACGGCTCACAGTCAATCTAGTGAAGTGTGAGTTCGCTAGTGCGAGTGTGACCTACCTGGGCTGGGTTGTAGCGCAGGGGCAAGTGCGTCCTGTTCGTGCAGAAGTACAAGCCATTGACGAATTTCCCGTTCCCGCAACTAAACGTGAATTAATGTGCTTTCTTGGTATGGTGGGATTTTACCGCTGTTTTTGCAGAAATTTTTCATCAGTTGTTGCACCACTAACTGCTCTGCTAAAAGCGAAAGCTATATTCACGTGGGCTGATCAATGTCAAAAAGTCTTTGACTGTGTGAAAGCCCTATTAACCTCTGTGCCTGTCTTGCTAGCTTCGCGGCTGGATAAACTATTTAAAATCCAGGTGGATGCCAGCAAGGTCGGTGCTGGAGCTGTGTAAATCCAAAAGGATGATTCCGGTTTGGATCATCCTGAGTGTTTTTTTTTTCACGCAAATTTTCGAGTTACCAACTCAGTTATTCTGTGATCGAAAAAGAGGCCCTTGCTCTTGTCTGGGCACTCCAGTATTTCGAGGTATATGTGAGTGGACGTGGCTCACCTGTGTTGATCTACAGTGATCATAACCCACTTACGTTTCTCCATTCACTTCAAAATCCGAACCAACGGCTGATGCTTGGTGTTTATTTCTCCAGCCATATAATTTAGATATTTGGCACATCAGGGGTTCGGACAATGTAGTGGCAGATGCTCTCTCTCAAGCCCCTGTATGTGCCAAATAGAATGTGTGAAGTTTGAATGGTGTGTGTTTGTGACTGTTTGGTTATGTGTATTGGCCTATATATGTGAGTGTTGTAATTCTATGTGTATGAATGTGTTATTCCCAGCGGGTGTGTGGAGTTACTTGTGTGGATGTTTGTGATTTTACATGCTTATTAAAGATATTGTGATTTTGTGAACATTTAAAGACAATTGCTTGTTGTTTTGATTACAATGATTTGATCTAATCTTTGTTGCTCTTTAGCAATTAGGCTTAATCCATCTTTAGCTATAAGTTTGTATGTAGCTTTGCGCTTCTCCAGTATGGCGTGTAATGGTGAGGTGAAGTTTTTTCATTATTAGTTTTTCACTTTAATATTGAAATTTTGACATTTAATAGCTGGTCCTATGAGGTTTCACTTTTTGGTGGATGTTTTTTTTTGGGGGGGTTTTGTGTAGTTGGACACTTGAGCACTAGGGGGAGGGTGTGACGGCCCTCTGGCCTTTTCAGTGTTAATAGTTGTGTTTTGTGTTCAATTGTTGTGCTTGTCTTGGTCCTGTTTATTGTGATTGCTAATCTTGTCTACTGTTTGCCTTTTTACTGGTGTGCCAGTGGTAAACGTGACTTAATTTTTGGGAGTGCGCCGTCTATAAAGTTGTGCTCGGCGGGGAACCACACTGATTCTGCTTGTTACGCGCCACCGGCACATTTGTTTGAGGATCCAGTGTTGGGCCTTGTTTGTAGGCCGGCACCTGAACTTTCTTTGTTCTGTCATGTCGGTGCTGCCTTGAAAAACAATTTCATTTTATTGAACTCTTGAAGCGGTAAATAATTCTGAATTATTTGGAATTCGTAATTGTTGTCCTCCTCCTCTTTTGTATATGTGAAGCTCGTGGTGCGTCACGCCTGGAGAATGAACCTGTGAAATGCAGGGTTTTGAAAACAGCTCCACCAGTTTAAATGTTGCGCCAGCTATCTGTAACACCTGGCGTAATGTCAGGGATGAACAATTACAAGAGAGACATCATGTTTTAAGTCTACAAAATTAGGCTCAATCTTTAAGAGCTGATAGGCTATTTCATGCAGAATTAAAGGAGATGACAAATTACATGGGTTTCATGAAAATGAACACTTTATAGCTAATAATTGGTCCTTTGAAGTTGTGTTATTTATAAGTCAACGAATATAAGTATAAGTCATATACCCCAAGAGAAAAGAGAAGACAAGTAAAGGGCGAGGTGTTTTAACACATAAATGCAGCATTTGATTTAGGCAATCATTCATTGCAATTATTTTAGAGCACTTATGGAAATCATCACCACCGATTTGAATTTACTGAAGTAATGCAGCTTGAAAGAATGGACTTCAATCTACAGCTATTTCTGGGGATGTTTTCAGACTTTCCTCATCAATATACCTTCATGCATAACAGAGCATTTTTTTTATCACTGGGATAAAATAAAGATGTTCTGCGAGGAGCTAGTAGTCAGAGTGAGGGAGGTGGATGTTGGCAGCTCGATTGCATGCCATTACTGTAAACTCTGAAAAACCACACAATGGATTTTCTGCTCTAAGTCTTAAATCTTGCTCCTTGATGCTGATGACCTGGATGGTGACAGTAAGTCGTCTTTATCCTGTGTTAAGATCCGATATTGGAAAAGGGATTCTGTGTCTTTAATGCACTAGATTAGGATTAATCTGGTTGTTGGGGGGATGAAGGAGGTGCTGAGCTGAGAGTACTTACAGGAGGGGGGGGGGGGGGGGGGGTCTGGGGGTATTTTTGAATCCAGTTTTAGTACGGTTACCCAAATGAGAAACAGTGAGTGCGTTTGCATGATATTAGAGAAAATCAATTTATTGCATTAGTCTGACTAAAACAGGATTTTTAAAATACATGTAAATGTGAGCCCGACTGAAATCTTACTAAATCGAATTTTTCAAATTCAGACTAACACACCCAGATAATGCAGCTACTAGCCAGATTATTCCTTCATCTATGCGCTTAAATCGAACCGAACTGGACTATTTGCTCTGCGCATGCTCCATAGTTTGTCTTGCAGGGCTTTGACATGGAAGTCTGGAGGACTTGTGAACAACAAACTAATCAGCAACAACTCTGTACTCTGCACAACTAGCTAGTTTGTACAGAACAGTCACAATCCTCATCTGCAATGGTATTGGTGCTTGAACAGTCACGTTTTGGGGGCTCATAACTTCTTCCATTAATCCGCATAAATTGTCGAATGGCACGTGCATTCACCGAAAGCACAGATGCTAACTTAAATAGCTTGAACCATAGGCTGTGAGTGGAAGAACTATGTAAGCTGCTTATTTATGGAGCTAGAACGGTCTTAAACTAGATAAATGCACAGAAAAAATTCACAAATGTATTTGGGGATATATATATATATATATATGACTCAAAACACAAACACATTTTCAATGCACACACAAATACGTTTCATACACAAATACATTTCCAATGCACCCAAATGTTTCATTCCATATACGTTAAAAAAAATCCATGTATAAAAAATAAGATTCATGAGCATATTTTCGATGCACACACAAATAGAAAAAAATTCACAAATATATGTATGTAAAAGTATTTGCAGCCTACATCAAATACATATGTGGAGCTTGTTACATTCATATATGAACTACTGGATCTGCATTTACAAAGTGCTTTTAATTTGTAAACTTAATTTGTGTGAGACTTTTGAGACTCCTCTGACGTGACTCCGATCCATAAATGCATTTTTTCTGAGAGGGATCGTCTGTAGCCAGTCAGAAGTCTCACTCCTTTACAGCCAATCACCTGACTACCTCCCCATGAGGGGTGTTTTATGATGTCATTAATAGGCGTAGGCGGTCAGAGGCTGGAGGTTTTTAGCCATGGATCCCAGAGCCATAGAGAAACAGTTGTGACAGCTCCGTTGACTTCAATGGGCCACTGCAATGGCAGAACATGGAGGCATCCAATAGTTCCAAACAAAGCTCCCTGGGAAACTGTATCGCTGTGGAGAAGTCGTGTGTCTCACATCTTCTAAATGATTATTTAAGGGTAAGAAGTAGCAGATCAATGTACTATGATAGCCATTTTATAAGCATATTTTAACCAAACTAACAGTGTGATTTAACACAATATATACTCAGCCAAAATAAAAACTTCACACTCGTTTGGAGGTCGATAAGTTGAACATACAAGAAATGATTAAATAATGATTTTATTTAATTCTGTACTCATTAAAGATGGTGTATCATAAAAATAATGTCCATAATGTGACCAGTTCCACCGGAAATGATACGGAAATGTCCAAGAGTAAAAATGGTAGGTTACAACTTGAATAAGAGCACTGTGCAGGCGATTACGTATGGTTTCGGCAGTCACACGACCTCTGAACAATTCATTCCTAGTGGACGTTGCAGTGACAAATCGATTATACAAATGACGTAAGACAATTTGTCTGTCCTCTGCTTTTGACGTCACACGTGGGCTACCAGAAAGAGGTCGGTCAGCTGTGATGCCAGTTTGTTGGAAACGTGTCCGAAGATCATGGATAGTCCGTCGACTGCATCCCATAACCCTTGCAACGTCAGTGACAGACGTTTCTGTATTTAGCATGCCAATGGCACGTTCATGGTGAATGTTTGACAGCCATGGCATTGAAAATCAACGAATAATTAACTGTAAAAACGTATTTTTCCGAGATGTCACTCTAACGTGCTAACGCGAGCTCAGTTGCACTTCTCTCATATGGTCAGGTGACAAGGAACACGAGAAAATATGGTTTTAGCTTAAAGTACACTTGCACGTGCTATGTACCAGTGCACGTCGAAGTTGATGTGTGTTATGATGTCTTTGACAACGCATTTACCCGTTATGTAAATCGTAGATAAAAACAGAATACAATGATTTGCAAATCCTTTTCAACTTATATTCAATTGAATACAAAGACAAGATGTTTAATGTTCAAACTGAGAAACTTTTTACCACTGTGTTACATCGCTTTTCCTTTTAACGACACTCAGTAAACGTTTGGGAACTGAGGAGACCAATTTTTGAAGCTTTTCAGGTGGAACTCTTTCCCATTCTTGCTTGATGTACAGCTTAAGTTGTTCAACAGTCCGGGGTCTCCGTTGTCGTATTTTAAGCTTCATAATGCGCCACACATTTTCAATGGGAGACAGGCCTGGACTACAGGCAGGCCAGTCTAGTACCCGCACTCTTTAACTACGGAGCCATGCTGTTGTAACACGTGCAGAATGTGGCTTGGCATTGTCTTGCTGAAATAAGCAGGGGCATCCATGAAAAAGACGTTGCTTGGATGGCAACATAAGTTGCTCCAAAACCTGTATGTACCTTTCAGCATTAATGGTGCCTTCTCATATGTGTAAGTTGTCCATGCCTTGGGCACTAATACACCCCCATACCATCACAGATGCTGGCTTTTGAACTTTGCGCCTATAACAGTCTGGATGGTTCTTTTCCTCTTTGGTCCGGAGGACACGACGTCCACAGTTTCCAAAAACAATTTGAAATGTGGACTCGTCAGACCACAGAACACTTTTCCACTTTGCATCAGTCCATCTTAGATGAGCTTGGGCCCAGCGAAGCCGGCAGCGTTTCTGGGTGCTGTTGATAAATGGCTTTCGCTTTGCATTGTAGAGTTTTAACTTGCACTTGCAGATGTAGCGACGTACTGTAGTTACTGATAGTGGTTTTCTGAAGTGTTCCTGAGCCCATGTGGTGATGTCCTTTACACACTGATGTCGGTTTTTGATGCAGTACCGCCTGAGGGATCGAAGGTCATGGGCATTCAATGTTGGTTTTCGGCCCTGTCGCTTACGTGCAGTGATTTCTCCAGATTCTCTGAACCTTTTGAAGATATTACGGACCGTAGATGATGAAATTCCTAAATTTCTTGCAATAGCTCGTTGAGGAATGTTGTTTTTAAACTGTTCGACAATCAGCTCACGCATTTGTTCACTAAGTGGTGACCCTCGTCCCATCCTTGTTTGTGAAAGACTGAGCATTTCAGGGAAGCTGCTTTTATATCGGTCTTGAAACTTTTAAAAATTTTATTAGAGACCTTGAAGCTGCTTCATATCAAAATTGCACTTGTTTTAACTGAAAACTTTTAATGTTATTCTTTTTACCCTTTATTGTATTAATTGCATAAGTGGATTTGTTTGTTTGTGCTTATCTGTCATTGTCTCATTGTAACTGTTTTTTGGCTGCTGTCTTGGCCAGGCTTCTCTTGGAAAAGAGGTCATTGTATCTCAACGGGACCGACCTGGTTAAATAAAGGCTTAATAATAATAATAATAATACCCAATCATGGCACCCACCTGTTCCCAATTAGCCCGTTCACCTGTGTGATGTTCCAAATAAGTGTTTGATGAGCATTCCTCAACTCACTCAGTCTTTTTTGCCACTTGTGCCAGCTTTTTTGAAACATGTTGCAGGCATCAAATTCCAAATGAGCTAATATTTGCAAAAAAATACAAAGTTTACCTGTTCGAACATTAAGTAACTTGTCTTTGCAGTGTATTCAATTGATTATAGGCTGAAAAATATTTGCAAATCATTGTATTCTGTTTTTATTTACGGTTTACATAATGTGCCAACTTCACTGGTTTTGGGTTTATCAAAGTTTCAAGAAAATATTTAAAAATTTATGAGTGTGAAGTTTCGTTTTTGACTCAGTATAGCTTGTGTCTTTCGAGCTGATTTTAAGATGTAACGCAGTTATTGAAGATTGACACGGCTTTGTCTGTCTTTGCTAACTGTGTTTAACGCCTTTGAATGAAACGTTTCACGGAGTTGTAATTAAGTTTAATAGCGTATATCTGTGATGTGTGAATTGACATTATATGGTTTAATTAAAGCTTTAAATAATGTTTAATATGATAAGGAATCAGTTGACACCAGATGCGGGAAAAGGGAATGAGGATTTTATTTAAAACCAAAACAAAACAGGCACGAGGGCCAACAAAAAACTTGGCCCAAAGGGTTGCAAAAAACAAACTAAGGCAAGCTACACAGAGCTATAAACAATAAATGCAAAAAGGCAAAAAACAAAAAGGCACTGGAAACTCCAGGCAAGATGCTCAAGAAAAACAAATAACCAGACTAAATATATATTCGAAAAACAAGAGGCTAGGACAAGACTTGAAACTAGAAATGCTAGGGAACTATGACAACAAGAGCTTGGCTAAACTTGCACATGCAACGAGACGCGAGACACTGTCTGCCAGCCAACTTCCACCGCAACCAGATAAAGGCTTGGTAATCATGACATGAGGGGTAACACCTGGAGAGAGAAACAAGAGGCATGGCAAGATCAAGACATGGACAGAGATTGGATGACATGACCTGCTCATTAAGAAAATGAGCGTGCTCAGCTTAAGTACCAATTAAGTATGCAGTTTGGAAGCAAGCATGAATGTTAAGAACAGAAAAGCAAAGCAAGATCTTGAAATAGCAAAGCAGGAATCATGACAATAAACTCCCTGTCTAAATTAGTAGTATTAGTAATGTGCCTATCTAAGAATTACACCAACCCAGTGAGTGTTAGTAAATGTTAGTAACTTAAAAACAGTTAATTGCCAATTAAGCTTAGAAAGGCCCGAAGCCAGCACAGCACAGAAGGAAGAGGGAAATACCAAAGCCAACCAGAGCTCTGAAAAGTGCAACAACGAAGGCACGGGGCGGAACGCAGACAAGCGGTGGAGTGGCATGGCAGACCTGGCAAAAACAAAAACATGGAAAAGTAAAAACATGGAATGTGAAACATGAAATGCAAAAACTGTGACATGAACTATGAACTATGAAACTATGAACTATGGAATCTTGATACATGAAACTGTTAAAACCATAAGCAATACTGTTCTGGCCAAAGGCCAGAACCCTGAAACACAACATAATAGTTGTATTATGGGCCTAATAACTAAAACGTAGATGCTAGCATGCTATGCTGACCATGCGAACCGTCAACGGTCGTTATCTTAGCATGAATGTTTGTGGTTATTCAAGTAATTTGAACGGCTTATAATGATCGATCATCATAAGTCTCTTTTGGCATGAATGACAGCTTATTACGTTATTCAATAAAGTTATTATGAGTTGCAGAGGTGGGTAATCCAGGTCCAAAGAGTAAAAATCATCCCCACTATTTTGTCCTGATCCTCCTGGGTTGTCAAATGAGTAAAGGAGAAGGGAACCCAGCTACTAGAGAGCCATCATCCTGCAGGTTTCAGATGTCTGTCTACTCAAACACATTGGTTTGAAATAACTGCCTTGTCCCCTTCTCCTTTACAAGTAGGACAAACCAGAACAAAATACTGAGGAGGATTTTTACTCTTTGGACCTAGATTACCCACCTCTGATGAGGTGTAATGTTATAAACGCTGCGTTCAAAACCAGCTTGTGAAACCATACTAGTGAAAATTATGGCACCTGTATAATTTGGTTTTCCATCGATCTTGTTCTTTTTTTTGGTCCATTCATAGGATTCCCATGTTTCCTGGAACACCTTGAAGACCTGGAGATTTTATTACCTGTTGGACCCATGCTTTGTTTCATTGCCCCATTTCTTCCCTTTTGTTGTGTTCCTGCCCTGTGCCTTGATTTGGTCTATTAAAAATATTTTTCCAATTCTCTGTCCTTAATATTTATTTTCTTCTGGAGAGCTGCCTTTAATTATTTCAAAAAATGATTTCTCAAAAGATGCATATGTTTTTATCGTATTTGTGTTTTGCCTATATATCCCCAAATGAATTTTTTCTGTGCGTTTATCTATTTTAGACCGTCTTAGCTCCATACTTATTTAGTTAGCTACTACGCTTTAGAGAAACATACTCCTGGGCAGTAGAGAGAGAACAAAAAGGAACATAGCGGAGTTCGTGCTGACGGAGCACTCGGCGTTGCCTCCTGCCTTCAACTAATACCATAACCACCAGGGATAGCGTGCATCTTAACTGTACAACGAACACAGCGTACAGCACATTTGAAATGTACAGAGCCGTAAAGTTGCCGACGTTCAATATGCTACCAGTGTGCCGCCATCTAACTTCTTTGTCGATTGTTTGGTCTGTGACGTAACAGATCAACCAGAAAAAGCTCCAACATTAACAAGCTTAAGGGGGGCATATTACCACCTATCGTAGTGGAGACAAACATGGTTCGATTAATCAACCGGTTTCCCTACTGTGCATGTATACTGAGACAAGAACAGTAGTTTGATTAAATGGTCTAATTCGAGTTTTAACCGTAGCTGGATTTAATAGTGCATGCAAACATACTGGGGTGCGTTCCCCAAAATCGCAGACACTTACTTACAGAGTTGGAACCACTGACTGAATGGAGGAAATGTAACTATGCTTTTGGGAAACGCACCCCTGAGTGAGAAATGACAGGGGATCTCCCCTACGGTCCATTACCAGATTTCCCATTTTTGTTTTGTTGATGTGAGGAAAATTTTAGTATCAAAATGTGATATAATTGCTAATAAAGGTGATATTAAATCCTTGAGGTTTTGTTAATTGGTAGGAGATCTTTATTAATGGAAAATTTCTGGTAGCTATGAGCTCCCTGACCACCAGAAGTATTCTGTCCAGTACCTTTAGCAAAGAGGGGATGTTAGACTGAAAGATGACATCTAGGAGCTGGCATTTACCTGGGTGAGACAAAAAGACCCAGCACCGAAAAGAATGCTTCCACAGTATGTTATTCCATCATACTAAAAACCAATGTATTCATGCATTTCATGGACAAAAGTAGGAGAACAAACCCGGGAATAAGGCTGTCGGGTTATGGTTTGTCTGGTTTATTTTTGTCATCAGCTGTAACAGGCCTTTGCAGACAGCTACAGGATCTTGAAGAGACCGGTTTCTAAAATGTAATAATTTAGACCTCATCAATTTTACAATGATTCAAGCCAATCAGCTGTGTAGTGACATCTTGACGTGAAAACATTTTTGATACTGAAGTCGTAGGAAACAGCAAGGCTAGTTAGTACAGCAGCTATTTCGGAAGGGTTGGTATAGTGCAATGGAACATTGCAAACTGAGGATGCGCCTTCACTCTTCTAAACATGTTCTTTTCCAGAGCGGTTGAAACTTTATTTTGTTTAAATATTTTAGGGAAAATTTGCCAAATTATAAGATCTTGGAAAAAAGCTTTATAACATGCAGAACAAGTTAAAACCAAAAATGGAGAAAGTAATTAAAAAGAAACATGAAATGCAATATTTTTGATTATAAAATGGGTGCTTGCCATACTTAAAAGGGATTGGCTGAGCCGCGTTCCATGCCGGTATAAAATCACTGTGACCCACTGCAGTTTGAGGCAGACCGCAGCACAAAATATCCCTGCGCGCAACCAACTACTCGGCGCTGAACTGACTCGTTAGGTTACGTTTGATTCAAGACTTTTAGCTCGCTATTTCAATATTAACGAAGTTTAGCTTTTTAACGCGCTAACCAGTTGGCTTTCTACCTAGCTGGTGTAATGTGGAAAGAAGCCACTAGATGGCAGTATTGACCTTTTTTTTTTGTTAAGCCCAGTCTGGAGCTAGGTTTGGGCATGTCCTGGGCATGTCTGAGAGGTGAAAGTCCCAGAGGAAAAAAAAAGTCTAATTGTGGGAGGGGGCTGCAAAAGAGTATATAAGGAGAAAATTTAAGAGAGTAAAGTAGTAGGAGAAATTGCAAGGGAAGGATACATTTGACCAGAGATGTCACTCTTTTCAAGACCTGTGAAGTTTTTTTGTGGATTTTTGCCTGTGTTGGAGCATTTCCCTGTCCTAGGACATCACCAAGCAACCCCACCAAAGGGACTGTAAATATTTTTTTTTTGTATATGTCAATCTTGGTCAGTAGTATAAATTGTAGGTTAGTTGTCAGTCTTTGTTTCATTAAATCTGTTAAAGTTAGCACAATTTTGTCTGTCATCCCTTGCTGTCCGATTTGCCATAACAAATTTGGGCCATAACACTAGCTATTGCATTACAGGGTTCGATATCATCTTAGCTTGCTAGCTACATTGCTAACCAGCTTCAGTAGTAGTGATAAATTGTTGATTTTTTTTTGTTGTATGTTTATTTTATGGCCTATGTGTTGGGTAACCACATCCATTGTTGTGAATGCTAGCTAGTTGACAAGCTGGCCAGCAAACTAATGCACAATTCAACATATTTTCCTGGACACCGGCAAGAGTGGAGGACAAAAGTCAATCTTCTTCCCTACTCTCGCTGCTGGTTGTAATGATATGGCCAATCGGCGCGAGTTTAGAACAAGGAAACTCGAAAACCGAAACGAACGTAAAATTATTTAACGGGGCCTTCAGAGACATTCCAAATAGCCTGCTTTCATAGTATGTCTACATTCACGAGCCCAAATAGCCTGATGTGACATAATGGCGGTAGTTGAAAAAGGAACCTTAGCGTCTGTGTTGCTTGCCAACCATTCTGTCCACTCTATCTTGCTTGGTGGAAGAATGAATAGTTCTCAATTTTATTGTTGAATTACTACCAATAAATCGTTGATTATTTTGCTTGTGTGTTTATTTAATGGGCTATATGTAGGGTAACCATTTTATAAAAGCAATAAGCCCCTTGAAGCAGTGGGTTACAGTGATTTTATAATGGCGGAGGGGCACTAACGCACTCTGCTGCGCGCCGTGCCTTAGAGCGCCTCTCCGCCATTATAAGATCACTGTAATCCTCTGCTTCTCGGGACATTCCTTTAACAACAAATTTCCACAGTCACAACATGTTCAAAATGCTTTCTCCGTCCCCCTGCTTCAGCCATCTGCCTGGTCTCCTGTAGATGCATTGACTCTCCTCTTCCTCCTTCAGTTCCAAATGGTGCAGTTTGAGGCCACTCTATTGCATTTCATGCAAAATTCTATTTACTCAATGTGTTTCACTCGGAGAGAATTTGTTTGCTTCTTTAAAACATGGAAATATGTCACAGGCATTATTTACAGTATGCTGCAATGAGTTTTAAGTCTATAATTTATAAAACTTCATTACAGGCTAATTCACTTCATCATAATTTTATAATTCCAATTAATGGAAGAATACGATCTGCCCCGATATGTACCTTTACTGATTAGATTTTTTTGGAGTTAAAAAACAGTTATAATACCTATAATAGTGTGTTTATAGAAGGTTGGGTTCATGGGCTATTGCATTTAAAGTGCCAGAGTAATCGTAATTTTACTTTGACAATCAGCTCTGGCTTTTCTCGCCCTAACAGGTATGCAAACACTTATCCTTTGATGTTCTGCGGTTTAGATTACTTCCTATCAAGTGCAAAACAGGTGTGTCTGAAATTACGCATCGGCTGAGACATGGAATGTAAATGTATGCAAGGGAGGAAACAACCATCAGAGCAGCTGGAACACACTGTGGGAAGGTTGGAAGCGATCATTCAAAACCAGTAGTACCGAGAATCTGACATTCTCCGCCGACTGTTTGGGTGCTCCTGGATTTTGGCTTAGTCACTGCTTTAATTCTAATGAAGCAAAATGTTGATGCTACTAGCATTCAGTGACATTCCAGATTTTGGTGTATTTGCTATAGGCCGCTACTTGTAATTAGAATAGTTGAATCACATTGTTTTTCTTGGTAGTTTCCCTTCGTCAGGGTGAGGGACTGGCTAAGACATTGGTTCCTGAGTTCTGCACATTCTCCCATTCACGGCGAACAGAGAGGCAGCAATGAGAATTGGTTAGACAGCTGTCAATCATGTGTGGATACAGGAATGGTCGAAAACAGTAGTCAGGGTTTTACATCCCCTAAATGGGTTTAGAAAATGGAAGTGCATGTATTTAGGGATGGAACTTGCAAACAAAAACTCATATATTTCCGTGCACATGAAATTTTAATGACGGCCATTGTGATTTATGGATTCACAGACAGCAAGGAAGCATTTTAATGGACTTTAGAGACTTATTGAGGGCTGGAAGGTGTACCTGGAAAAGTCTCAGCTCTAACCTCCTCTCCACCACCCTAAACACTTATAAAGATGGGAAGTAAGATAAATGCAAAGTTCATTCTTACAGGAGCTTAATTTGCATGTGATTAGATGGGGCAGTATACTGACAACCACCAAAGGCAAATGACTGACTGAATAGTGACAATAATAAAACAAAAATAAGAACAGAGTCTGTAAGATTACGGGGTTATAAATCCAGCCTCTCCCACAGGACAGTAGGTGTCACTGTCCTCTCCAATCTCAAACTGAACAGGGATTAGATCAGCAAGAATGGTTAGATACACCTCAAAACAACCGGGAGCACTCATACAAACGCATACATCCTCAGATAGATATATGCAGACACATGCAAGCACACACTCACACCCACACACATGCATACATACAAATTCTTGCACTCGCATACAAAGACCTGTAAATACACTTACTCATTCATCATCTACCCACACTCAGACATACACACAAACAGACACACAGACTACTAAATACACTGACTGAAAAATGTACTCACACACCCATAGGCACTTGCACGTTCAGGCACACGCACACAAACAGGCACACAAACACACATAGTAGAGCGGTGACGCAGCGTACTCAGCCGTTCCTGACAGCCTCCTGTTTGGCACTGCAAAAATAGAAACCTGCACCTGCCTCTATGCTGAATTCCCGGAACAACAACTATGTTAGTTTTTCTCTGAAGGATTTAACTCGCTGCCCGTTGTTGCAAAGCTGTCAGTCGGATGCTCGGTCCTGTCGTTAGATAAACCTATTATAACGATCAAACGTGTGCACAATCTCCCCGCAATCCCCCGGCACCTCAGCAAGGCAGGAGGGCTAATTCTTCCAGTGCGTTGAAATAGCTCATCAGTCATCTTGAGGTCTTCCGGTCTTTCACACACACTGGGAGAACTGTCTACCTCAACGTCAAAACACAACAATCCATGATACGGGGCCTCATCTGAGTGAATGGTCTTAGTCATAAAGTATTCATTACCTGAAACCTTACCCTGCTGTATTTATTCATTACAACACAGAGGATGAGTGGTGCATGCTTATTCATTTTTCATTAGACCTTGTTGCGCAGCAAGTAAATCCTATGTCCGTAAAACAGCATCAAAAGCATATGACTGCATCCATGAAAAAGGGGCCTATTCCAGCGCAATAAGGGCAAAAGGCAGGAACACACCCTGGGGTGCGTTTCCCAAAATCCCTGATGCTAACTTGCATTGTTGGACCTATTGACTGTGAATAGACAAACTATGAAAGTTGCTAACTTGGTTAGCAACCATGCCTTTGGGAAACACTGCCCTGGACTGCTCACCAATCTATCACAGGGCACACACACCGTTCACTCACGCACTCGTACCTACAGGCAATTGAAGAGTTTCCAATCAACCTGACATGCATGTCTTTGGACTGGGAGAGAAAACCCACCTGAAAAGTGAGGAGAACACTCGAACACTAAACAGAAAGGCCTCAGGCCAGATTGAAGCTCACGACCCTCTTGCTATGAGGAACCAGTACTAGGCACTGCATCATACTGTTTCACATATGGATTCATTCAATTCTATAGTGATTTATTAACGACTACCAAGTCTCCAATGAGCTCTGTCTTACAGCATTGACTTGCAGCCACGGTTATTTTCGGCTGTTGCTGTGTTTCAATGTTTGGCACTTATGTTATAGTTCTTCACAGAGTTGCTTGTATCACTAAAATAGTTGAGCAGTTCTTGTGATGAATGCACATGTATCAACTATTTGGCTCAGTTACTATCCTCATCTTGCTTTAGTGTGTAATGATCCAAACATGCAGAGGCAGAGTGCAATCCAATGGTAGGGTTTATTGATGGTAATATGGTAACAGAGGGATGGAACCCAGAGGACAACTGCACAGTTCAGTTCTGATGTTGTGGGCAAAACAGTGTAGGTGTTGCTAATCAGCGGCCAACAGCTTTCCGGTATGACAGCCAGATGGAGCAAAACTTGCCTGTGCTGAACTGTCCAAAGGCCAGAAGGAATTGCTAAGGAGGAACGCGGTACCAATCCTGATGACTGTAGAAGGATTGGGAGCTTGTTCCTAATAAACTGGACAGAGGAACAGAACAGGAGAGGATTAATAGGAATGTGGTCCCATCCTGGAGACCGTAAGAAAGACTTGGGTGCTTGTTCCTATTCATTGAACTAGGAAGAAGCTCCTGTAAATTTCTATCATTAACGATTTAGTTTTATTTTAAAAAGACAAGGGGTTTCAGCAGTAATTACAGACTGGTTTTAAGCACACATAGCAAATTACTATCTAGCTACTAGCATCTCACAAGAAGGGTTATAAATATGTCACTCTCACAAGTGGTAGGTTAACTACTGTGTGAAACAAGACACAGCTGTGGATAAGGGAGTGTGCAAGATGCAAACCTTTCTTCCAATAGACACGCAAGTTGTTGAATGGGAGGATTCACAGAGGACATTCACTTGAGGGTTGTGACATTAGGTACTTAGTAAAGTTCCTCTGTGTAGAACTCCTTTAAGCAGGGAAACTTGGTTAGTTAGCATTACCAGCGCAGATGCTTTTTCTAATTGTGTTTTAGTGACTTCAAAGTCGCTGCCATTTTCAGATGTAATTTCGATAGTTTTTCCAATCACTGCATAGTGTGCTATTACATCCCTTCATGATTCACATGGGTACACAAATTTCATATCATGGTTGAAAAGTCCTGTTGTTGTCCATTGCATTGGAATAAGCCTAAGAGCTCTCAATTAAAAAAAAGACATGACATTTGACTGTCACAAGTGATGAAGAGAGTATAAATGTACACGAGTGGTTTAACATACCACTAATAAAACACGTAAAATGTGCCTGGGAGAGGATGCAAGCATAAACAGTGGCCATAAATGGTGAGGAACATGGTGAGAGGTGAATATAATGAAGTCAAAGTTAAAAATTTACGGTGTTTAGTCACTTCTTTGGGGTCACCATGTCTCAAAGACGATCATGAGATCGGTCCACAGCAGGATGCTCATAGAAAGTGGTTCAAGAAGTAGGCCATCGATGGGCCCAGAAACTAAAAACTGGATAAAAACTGTGCCAACTGTTTTTTTTTTTTTTAATAAACTATTTCATTGACAGTGGAGCATTCCATCGAGTCATTTGCAAAGCACAATATTTTAGATACGCAGGAAAATAAAGTCCGTCAATAATGGCACTATTTTTTAGTTCTCATAGTTTTTGTTCATTTTCCTTTAGGGTGCCAATTAATCTGCAAATGATTACATATTTGCATTGATTAAAAATACTTGAATTTATTTATGAGTCAGGTGAATGGTTGAATGATGGTTCATCATGCCCTCTCTGTTTCCAAGGAGACGTCTCCCTTCTTTAGCCCTGCTCTGTGGGGACTCTGCTTACTTTCCTAAAACTTTAGGGCTCCAGGAGGGACATGATCCTACGGGCTCATGACCCCTCGTCTCGCCGTGCAGGTATGCAGGTAATGGCCTATAATGATGTCACTTGATCTGAGAGACAAATGGGAAGAGAAGTGATGACTGCACAGGCAGGCAGACAGTGAGCCTGATTGTGTCTGTGTGCACATATGAATGGGAAGATTTCAACATGGGTTTATAATGACTGTATGTGCGTGCATGTGTATATGTGTATTTGATTGCACTCTCTCGCACACATTGAATGTGTGTGAGAGAGTGCATTTGTGTATTATGTGCATGTGCAGTGGGACTGGGAGTGAGAGAGTTTGAATGTGATTGTGTGTGCGGGGTGTGAAAGTGGACCTGTGCATGTGTGTGTGAGAGGGAGAATTTGATTCTTGGTGGTTGCATGTATGTGTTGGTGCGTGTGAGGGAGTGGGAGTTTAGACTGAGGGAGTGTACATGAATGTTTGCATGAATGAGTTTGTGAGTTTGCATATGTGTGCAGGTGAGTGTTTTTGGAAATGAGAGTTTCAATGCGAGGGTGCGTGGATATGTGTGCACACGCATGGGAGTGTAGGAGTGGGAGAGATTGAATGTGGGTGTGTGTGGGAGAGTTTATTTGAGTGTGTGTGCACAAATGCTCACATGCGTGTGTACAGGGAGTTTTTGTATACAGGTGTGTGAGAGTGTGTTTCTCAGATCTGAGGGTCCTGTCATACTATGACTACCTGACTTTCTGAGACGCTTTTTTCCCGCCCCACTGAAAGACACCCCCCCCACCCCCCACCCCCCACCCAAAAAAAATTCTGATTCCCCGCCTCCAGTCTTCCAGTCTGCCTCTCTTTCGTTAAGATGTCAGGCCCTTTGGAGACACCAGCATTCCAGAGGGAGTTGGGGTCAGACAGTAATTATCCCCAGATCCACCCCCCTCCCCGCCATGTTCACTTAATCCAGGCCTGCCGAGAGAGAGATGAACAGGGGCAGGCCACGCACTAATGCTAGCCAGTGTGCTAACATTACCACTGACCTTCCCCGTCTCCTGTTTCAATTTACATAGCTTACATTTAGCTACATCTAAAAATGTATACTGGTGAATACCACTTCAGCTGGCATACTTAAAACAGGTTCTGTTTTATTGTGTCTTCAGATAGGGGGTCACTGATAATTAACACTCAAAGGCCTAAGGTAAAAAGTCCATGATTAAAATGTTCTTAATCTGAAGATTTTAGCGCTGATGTCAAAATTGCTTCAGGTAATTGATAGCAATAGATTTCAATAACGCTAACTTAGAATTTTAAAAGAACTTTCTAAAACACCTACTTCTCCTCAAGTTAACTGGAGACCACTACAGTTATTTTTGTTATTGCTCTGTTCATCTAAATGTTGGGGAATATTTAAAGCATAGTAAAAGTTGACCCCTGGACAAATCTTCCCAATAATACATTTTCTGATGAAGCCTCCCCCTTCCCCCTCATTCGTAAACAACACTGGACGACGCCTCCATTTTTGCCAGGGTCATGGCCGGCAAAGGGGCAACCTGACCCCGACATGGGGTGCAACAAGAGCGGGAAGCCCCCTTGACCTCAACCTCCCCAATTACACGCGAATCAGCCTGAAACTCTAAGGCTGAACCCCAGTGGACCTAACTCAGACCTGATGCCTGGGGAGCCCCCTCCCCCCTCTGCATCCTACCTCCTGCCCAGGGTTCAGCTGATGTCCTTCCCCCCCAGAGACCCATCAAGACCCCCCACTCCCTCCTTAGAGACGCCCCTGGATGATATCAGTGAGTCGGATAATGTCTGGAGTTCCTGTGAGCAAGAGAATCCTGTTTCACCCCTGAATTTCACTGGCTCCAGTCCCATTAAGCATCCCCGCTAAAAGAGCAGTAGCACCAAACAATTCAGGAAAAACTGCTTTTCCCTAAAGGTGCTCTTCTTACTGAATAAGAGCACATTTAACTCAGTGATTTTGAGGCATGCACTCGCACTGCTGACCAACCAAGTCCTGCTTCTATGTCACCCTTTGAAGTGCAGGTTAGCTGGAGACATTTTTCCCCCCAATTCCAGGTCACTTTTATAGACCATGACTGCTTGGACTTGTATGTATAGATTGTTTCATTAGCTGTATAATGTTCACTAAGTGCATTCTTTTCACTTATCTTTCATCGTGTGCCTCAAAGGGCGAATAATGAAGATACATTTTCAGGTATTTCTGAAGCATCACACTATTTGTTCTTCGAAAATTGAAATGCAATGATCAGGATATTCCTTTGTGGGAACCATTGTATTTTCCTTCCCATCAATGACAGAATACATGCTTACATAACTATACCTGTCAATGTACATGCATACTTGGTCTGCACACATTATTTGTATATAATAACTGTTTCATATTACTCCTTTTGAATAAACATGGCAAAAAAAATACTTTTCCTGCGCATGTGGGAAAAATGTGCAGAAAATAAGAAACAAATATGGAGGATATTGTGCAGGATCAGTCTTTTGATTAAATGAAGAGTTGCTACCTCTGGCTCTAGCTGTGGTCTGCTGGCCCCTAGTAATCAGACATTCTCTCATTTAAGAGGGTTCAACTGGTAATTCTATTAAAGGGGCGATGAGCCCCAGGAAATGAAAGAGGGGGACTCGCTAAGAGGAGGATTTTTTTTTTTTCAGCAAATGCTTTGTGTATTTATTGTCAACAACCCAAGAAGGAGGATTATCAGAAAAACAGAAGATGAAGAAGAAATAATATGAGCAAGGCTAGTAGACAAGAAGGAAGAAGCTAAAGTACAAAGAGAAGTAAATAAAAATTGCAGCTCTAGTACAGAGCCATATCTGTATACATGCAGGGGTCACAAAGCTCCTCTCCCAGGTACTTAACCAGGGGACCACTAGACCAAATATTCACATGAACCAGTGCCAACAGATTGGAGTGGTGCACAGCAAATTCTGTTCAGTCCAAACTCCATTAGCCTACTCCAATTAGATGCCAGATAAGGTCTCAGACTTGTGTTTGGGTTTGGAATGATGGGATTTTTCACTGCGAGGGGGTGGCTTATATGTACAGTATGCTTAGTGTAGGAGCCCTTTTTGGGTAATGTGAAATTCTTTTCTGTTCGCCCTGAACCCAGGTTTAATTCGCTCCCCTCAAATCCCTGATTCCAGACAAAAATAATAATTCTGCTTAGGTACTGTCAAAACATTTTTTATCTAACATTCAAACAGATAAATAACATGAATGCATCATACATAGTGCAGTGAAAAAGTATTTTTCCCAACCCAGATTTATTCTATATTTTGCTGATTTGTCATATTTAAATGTTTAATTTCATCTAACAGATTTTACTGCAATACAAAGGCTATGTGAATAAAGACAAAGTGCAGCTCGTAAATGATCATTTAGTCTACTGAACGTAAAGAGTTAATCAAAACCTAAATCACTCATGTAAAAAAAATGATTGCCCCCATAAATCTGATAACTGGTTGTGCCAACAACAGTAATCAAATATTTGTTATAACATTTACATGGCTGTGGAGGAATTTCAGCCACTTTTCTCTGCAAATTGTTTCAATTTGGCTACATTGGAGGGTTTCAAGCATCAACTGCCTGCTTCAGGCCACACCACTGCATTTTCACTGGATTCATGTCAGGACTTTGATTAGCCACTGACAAACCTTCATTTTGTTTATTTTGAGTCATTCAGAAGTTGACTTGCTTGTGTGCTTATAAATCATTGTTCAACTGCACCTAAGCTGTAGGTCGGGAAATGATGGCTAAACATTCCTTTTTAGAGCTCTCTGGTAGATAGCAGTCAATTATGGCAAGTCGTCCAGGTCCTGAAACAGCAAAGCCCCAGACCATCACATTGCCATCATGGAGATTGACTGTAGGTATGATCTAACAGTGGAAGTATGAAGGATGCAAAGAGACCCTTGTTTTCCAAAAAGTTCTATTTTTTGACTCATCAGTCCACATAATATTATCCCAAAAGTCTTGGGGGTCATCAAGTTGTTTTTTTGACTAAGTTAATTTGAGACAAATCTTTGTGGTCTTTTTGGTCAGTAGTGGTGGGAAGTGAAATGTGCAGTTCTTCAGATATTAGTCTGGGTTCTTTTGTGACCTCCTGGATGAGTCATTAAATAACTCTTGGAGGAAATCCGGTGGTCTTGGGAAAGCTCATTATTGCTTCAAGTTTTCTCCATTGGCTCTCACTATGGTTTTTTGGAGTCACCGAGTCTTATAAATGGCTTTGCAAGCCTTTCCAGACTGATAAATGTCAATGACTTTGTCTCTTATCTGTTCTTTCAGATTTTTAGATCGCAGCATCAAGTAATCAAGCATATTCCCAACCAGAGATCCTGCCCCTCACACAAACATGCATACAGACTTATGGGGGCACACCCACACACTCAAATGTGGCAGGCACTCACACCTGAATTTTACACTGTGTGACTTGCTGTAGTCCCCAAACCACTGAAGTAGAGACTTGCTTTGCCTGGCTGCTTTTTGAAATCATTTTCCTCCCTGAGCATGAAACTTACAGCAGGATAAATTGGTTTCCACACATTTAAATAGCTGGACCCTCACATGCCAGTGTGCTATTGTTTTTCTTCATAGTGCTACCAAGACCAGACGAACCTGGTCCAGCACCATGGTGACATGACCCACGGAAAGCTCTACAGTAAGTTCATCCAAAAGAGGCCTTACAGATGGAAATGGCTTCTGTTACTATCAGAACACAGAACTGAGTCCATCACAAGCCCAGGTTGAAGGGAAAATCTATACTTCAAGAAAGAACTAAACTTTCTTATTTACCCTAGCTACAAATATGGCCCAACATTAAACACTCACCCATACATAGGCATAACAAGGAGGTTAGCTACCTTTGAGAGGAAATAAGGGTCTTGTGTGATGCTGACTGTTGTGTTCCAGGGTTCTGGCCTTTAGCCAGAACAGTATTATTAATGGTTTTAACAGTTTCATGTTCCAAGTTTCATAGTTCATAGTTCCATAGTTCATGTTTCATGTCATAGTTTTAACAGTTTCTTGTTTCAGGATTTTACATTTCAAGTTTCATTCCTTGTCCATGTTTTTACTTTTCCATGTTTTTGTTTTCGCCAGGTCTGCCATGCCACTCCACCGCTTGTCTGCGTTCCGCCCCGTGCCTTCGTTGTTGCACATTTCAGAGCTCTGGTTGGCTTTGTGGTTTCCCCCTTCCTTCTGTGCTGTGCTGATTCGGGGCTGTCTAAGCTTAATTGACAATTAACTGTTTTTAAGTTACTAACATTTACTAACACTCACTGGGTGGTGTAATTCTTAGATAGGCACATTACTAATACTACTAATTTAGACAGGGAGTTTATTGTCATGATTCCTGCTTTGCTATTTCAAGATCTTGCTGTGCTTTTCTGTTCTTAACATTCATGCTTGCTTCCAAACTGCATACTTAATTGGTACTTAAGCTGAGCACGCTCATTCTCTTAATGAGCAGGTCATGTCATCCAATCTCTGTCCATGTCTTGATCTTGCCATGCCTCTTGTTTCTCTCTCTCTCCAGGTGTTACCCCTCATGTCATGATTTCCAAGCCTTAATCTGGATGCGGTGGAAGTTGGCTGGCAGACAGTGTCTCGCGTCTCATTGCATGTGCAAGTGTAGTCAAGTTCTTGTTGTCAAGATTCCCTAGCATTTCTAGTTCCAAGTCTTGTCCCAGCCTCTTGTTTTTTGAATTTATATATAGTCTGGTTATTTATTTTTCTTGTGCTTCTTGCCTGGAGTTTCCAGTGCCCTTTTCGTTTTTTGCCTTTTGCATTTATTGTTTATAGCTCTGTGTAGCTTACCTCAGTTTGTTTTTTGCAACCCTTTGGGCCAAGTTTTTTGTTGGCCCTCGTGCCTGTTTTGTTTTTGTTTGGAAATAAATCCTCATTCCCTTCTCCCCGCATCTGGTGTCTTACTGATCCCGTATCACTGACAGCGTTTGTGCTGCAGCTCAGATTAATACTGTCTCTGTAAACTGTCATCAAATCAGCCCTGACCTGACAGACAGGAGGGTGTTTCTTTCAACTCCATTTCAGCCTCCAGCCCTCTCTCTCTTTTTTCCAATCAGAGCCCATCCCCGTTGGAAAGGAGTAGGCTGGATGTTTCTGAGTGCAAATGAAGCCCAGTGTTGAGGTCTCAAAAAAGGTGGGCTTTCCTGGAGGCTATCTTGTTTTTTGGTAGAGGCCGTGTCTCAACGTTGGAGTCATAGCAATAAGAAGAAGAAGAAGAAGAGGAATAATAAATGCAGTTTCTAAAAAAATGTGGTGTGAAAGTTGGCTGTTTAAAGGCTGATGCTAAACTGGATAGCTGGTTTATGAATGTGTTGAAAAGCTGGAATGGAATGAAAGATGCTGAATACTTTATGGTCCGAGCTGGGAGCACAATTGCTTTATTTTTATTGATGACTGACATTAAACCGCATCGCTGACTTGAATTTGAATAGAATTGAAAGAATTTGAATGAACAAATGAGTTTTTTTTATAGGACTCAAAAGTTGAATGATACTTTGAATGAATATATGTTGGAGAGGCAGGAAAAGGATGAGGGATGCAAAATTTATTCTACACTGCAAGATAAGCTACATTGCTATATTTCTGGCTGTTGAAAGGCTGACACTGAACGGGATTGCTGTTGAAATGGGTTTGGATGATTAGGAATGAGTAGGACAAGTGAGAAAGGATTGAAGGATGCCAAATAATAGTGTAAACAATGAAAGAGGATCAAATAGGAGTTTTAGGGTAAGGACTGATCTTAACCCTCTAACTGGCTGGCTGAACTTTTCGCTTTTTGAGTCACTGTATCTAACTGAAAGATATGTTGAATGTAACTAATCAGATTTTTTTCGGGTAACATACTTCAGCTGAGTGTTACTGGTAAGTTTACCCCTTTGCGCAGAAGCCAAATTTGGCTATTTATGGGTTACCCGATTTAATGCTTTATAATTCAAGATTTAAGCTTCATAAAGAGGAAAAAATGTGGCTCAACTCAGAAAAGACACTTACAGCATTTAGAATTACCTTGTATTTCAGTTTATTTTCATGAATGTTGTAGAGAAAATTGGCTGCAAACATAAACATTCTTCATGAGAATTCACAATTGAAATTGCAAAAAAAAAAAATATATATATTTATACTGAGAATCAAAAAACTGCTGGGGCTTAAATCTATACATTTCTGGGATCATAAACTCCTTGACCACAAGTAGAATTCATCTTCAACATTAAATTCTAGATTACTTACATGCTATTAGCCAAATTATACAGCTATCCAAGCGGCTCCCCAAAGACTGAGATCGCTCAAAATGGTACACTGTCAAATCATAAAATAATCATGTATTTAACACAAATAAAGTTTTGAGGCATGAAACTTAATTTCATGCCTGTAGTGAAAGTTCAGTCAGGAAGACTGTTCTTTCGCATGCTGCGGCCTATAGTTTATTTCTCATTCGATCTGCCTTTCACTGCACTCACGCATGCTCGCCGCTCATAATTCCTGCTGCCTGGGGCTGTCAAGTGGGACATCAGTTGTCCTTTCAGCTCATCACAGCTATCTAATATTGCAGCAACATGCTAATGTCATTAGCTTATCATCATTGTAAGGTCAACTTCATTTATTTGTAAATATACATCAATTCCTGCCATTCAGGTCTGCAATGCATTATGAAATAAGCTAGGACAGCGGTAATTTAGGAATTGTAAGGAGGTAAAAAAAAAATTGAGTGATAATGTCATGTGAAACAGCTGATGTCAGTAGGTGATTGCAATCATGACTTGTGCAAAAAAAGCATCTATGAAAGGCCTAGTCTACGGTGAGCACCGACTGGCCAAGGATTGTCAATTTTCCCTCAAGTGCATGAAAGATTTAAAAAAGAAAGTTCTTCAAAGAAAGACAGGAAGGTAATAGGATATTTCACAGCTTCTGGTGCACAACATATTTAAAAGATTCAAGGTATCTGAAGGACTTTCTGTGCATAAAGGGCAAGAACGCACACCTAAGCTGATTATCTGTGATCTCTGATCAGTCATATGGCAGTGCTTCAAGAACCATCTGTAAGTGATATAACTGCTTTGCCTCTAGATTACTTCAGCAAAGTTTTATGAAGTGTGACATCACGTAGTAACGTCCACAAATGCCAGTTAAAACTTAACCAAACAAAAAGGAAGCCTTCTCTCAACAATGTCGAGAAGTGTCACCACTTTTCTGGGCTTAGATGCATCTGTGTTTGGACAATCACATAGTGGAAACACGTATTGTGATCCGAAGAATTATTTCTCCGGGTCTTTTCTGAAAGAAATAGATGCATTGTGCTCTGGACCAAAGAGAAACAGGAACAATCTAGATTGTTACCAGACATGAAGTCCAAAAGCCATGGTCTGTGCCCTTGCCAAGGGTAACATGGTTTTCAGTGATGGTACCATTATATGGAGGACCAAAAATGACTTAAGTATAAATAAATAAATAAATGAATAAATAAAGACATTAATATATAAATGAATAAATAATTGGAGAAATTAATATATAAATAAATAAATGCAATAATAAATGCTGAAATAAATGAATAAAAGATTATATTTAAACATGACATAAATTAATTAATGCTTTAAATTTATTTCTACATTTTTACATTTATCTATTTATTTCTATGTCCGTATGCTAATTAAGTGGGAGATCCTAGATTGAAGCTAGTGTGAAGCTGTGAAGCTAGATTGGTCAATAAGGAGACCAGACAGAAGCAAACGATCCTTTGTGAATCTTCCCTGTGAAGTGAATTGAGTGTATAAAGCTGCTTTAACACCGGACGCGAAATGAATTTTTAGCACAACTGATTACATTCAAAGTCAATGTAAAGACGTGAATACACGCGTTTCATGTGTATTCACGTCTTTGCATGGACTTTGAATGATCTGTCGTGTGAAAAAAATTGTTTCGCGTCCAGTGTGAAAGCGGCTTAAGTCACACGGTGTTCGCGATCTAGCTCGGGTATAATGGCTTTGACTGGAAGGCCATTAGCAGAGCAGCTGCAGGATGTGGCTGACCAGCTTGAAAAACTAGCATCTAAACTTGCACCGACCTGTGACTGGAAGATAAATATAGCTAGAGTTAAACCGCGACCATTTACGATATGCTCTATGTAACTGTGACCTTGCTAGGCTAGCGAAATAGCTAGCTAAGCAAGTGAACTAATGTAAGCGAGTTAGCTAACGAGCAGTTATATTTAGTATAACATAAATGCTCGCGGTTCAACTGTAGCTAAGTGAGATCGCAAAATAATAGATTATTTTTACTCATTTATTTTATTTTGACTTCCGTGCACCAAACTGTTGGTTAGCTAGGCTAGCGAACTTGCTAGCTAAGCAAGCAAACTAACATTAGCTGGCTAGTCTCGCTTAGGACGGAATTAATAGCTGTTTTAGTTGGCGCCTATCGATAATGACCAAGAGCACTTTCGTTGTGTTGATATCTAAATGCAGCGTTTTTCTCTCTTGCATTTGCCCCTTTTGTGGTTTGTGTTTTTGGTTTGCATCATTTCTGTTTTTGCAGTGCACCAATTGGAGTTGCTTTTGGCCGTTGCAGCACGTTTTCTCCTGTAGGCCACCGCAGTGCGATTCTAAACTGCGGCTGAAATGCTATATTTATCTTCCAATCACAGGTCGGAGCAATTCCTGCATTTAGCTGCTAGTAACCCATGTCAATTGCACTAGTTTCAGCCAACCGTTAGCTCACTGGTTTGGTAGCATCAACTTTTGTGTTCACGAGTCAGCATATTAGCACCCAGAGGAAGTAGTAGACCTGAGTTGATCACACGCCTCTAAACAATCCAGATTCTGACTGAGCTAGGACCTCCCTCCTAATTAGCATATGGACACAGAAATACATAAATAAATAAATGTAGAAATACATTTAAAGCATTTATTCGTTTATGTCATGTTTAAATATAAATTTTCATTTTGTCACTTCAGCATTTATTTATTTCATTTTAATTTCAGCATTTATTCATGCATATATAAATTTATATATTTTAACATTTATTTCTGCATTTATTTATTAATTTGTCAATTTCCAGAATTATTTATTCATTTCTGTATTTATTCCCACATTTATTTATTTATTTATTTATTTATACTTTAGTAATTTTTGGTCCTACATGCCATTAAGGTTGAAAAAGTATACTGAAATTCCGGAGCAACACTTGTTGCCTGCAAGACAACTTTTCTAGGAATGCCCATGCTTATTTCAACAAGACAAAGCAATACTGCACTCTACAAGTATTGCATGAGAATTGGGTGTTGGAGCTGGACTGGCCAGTCTGCAGTGGTGAATTGCTTGCAAATGGCTTATTTTGCAAAATGAGATAACAATATACAGGTTCTGTTGCACACTGTATGATGTGTCTGCAGGAAGAATAAAATAAAACAAAACATTTACTGTGTTCTCAAAAGGAATGTCAACATTACAAAACATACTAAAATGTCCTAAATTTTTTGAAATATTTTGCAAGAATCAGAATTGTGTTTAATCTGTGAAAACAATAAAATTTATGTGGTAAAAGATCAAAAAATGTGCTGTTGTACTGATTTCCCTATAATTCAGGTCAAAAATAATTGTAACATCATTGCTATCACATTTACTTTCATTTGCTGTACTGTCCCAACCTTTTCTGATTTGGGTCTGCATGCTCATGCTGCTGCTTTGCCTCCTTCCCATCATCGCCCAGTCTTTACAAATTCATCAGCCTCTTCCTTCATCAAAGTCGTTACCCTGTCAGTCAACAGAGACATTAGCCACCACCGCCATGAGTATCTGGATTCCAAAGGGGGATTTACCGTGCTTCGGCTCAGGGCAGATGCTCCTCAACAACAAAATCTCCCTGTTGATTCCAAGCGCCAAAGGCTTTGTCGAGGATTTCATCACATCCGTTAAACTCGACCCTCTGTAATTTGTAAAAAATAATTATCTTTACATAATTTATTGGTCTCTCTTGATTGAACTACAATAGAACTGTAATGAGCTGACATACATGTACTAAATGGAGTTCAAATGTCATTGTGTGTTTGTGTCAATGTGTTTATGAAGAAATGTCTGTGAGTTACAACTATCGCTAACATCTCTTTAAAGCTGCTGAGAGATATATTATGTGACAGCAGTACCAGAAATTATATCAGAAAGTATGATTGTGCAGATAAGACTTGAGTAAATACTTGAATAAGTGTGAGGATGTCTGAGTGTTATATGCGTGTGTCAAACTGAACTAATTAGCTTATCTGTGTGTTCTCGACTGCTGTCAAAGGTTGCCATGATCATGATAACTGGTGAATAACTTCTAGCAGAGTTCATTTCATAGAGATTTTCATGAGGCACAACTCTCAGAGTCCAGGAGTTTCTATATGAATGTATAAATAAGGTTATTGAGGTTGACGTGAATGAATTTCTGACTGACTTCCATTATAAATAGGGTTCAAACAAAGTTTGATATTTTAAAATGTTTTAATGAGATTTAAAATTTACATAGTACTTTGAATGTATGAAAGATGTGGAATATTTAACCTCTTCTACTCAGGACTTGCTGTTGGAGGGATGATAGCCCTGCTCTCCTCTTGCCTTAAAGCGCATTACTTCTCCAAACCCATCCCAATTATGTTTCCTAATAGAGTCCTTAAGTGTGACGTCATGTTGCCATGGCGCTGCAAAACTCAGTTGCAAACAAAAGCCAATATTACATGTGTATGGGTCTCGTATTCAGTCTTCGAAAGGTCTAAACCTCTAATTATGCTTTGTATTCCTACTAAAGACAGCTAAAAGGAAAAAAGTTCCTACAAAAGACAGCTAAAAGGAAAAAAAGGTTAAAAGAGCATCAACGGATCATCTAGCATCTTAGAATTGTAAAGGGAGAAATTGAGGCTGGTAAAAACAGTTCTTTGTTTTGCCCTGACCTGTAGCCACACATCTTACACAGGTGAGCACCTTATCAGCAAAAAAAGATAGTAGCACGTAAATTGTACCCGACGAGCGATGATATGAACAATTGAACAGCGCAACGAACCAAGCTTGTTGTGTTTCTTCTAGAACACTATCACACTAAGTTCAAATTCCAGCTAGTATGTATATAAAGATTATATAAAAGTATGACATTATTTGAGTTTAGACTTTATAAAGATTCCATAAGTGATCTTATTTGACCGGAGTTTAATAGCGGACATTAACTTGAACTCTCCGTGACTTCATAAACCTTGATCTGAATGGTTGCATGTACTTTTGTACTTCTCCACATAAAACGCCCAGCTGATAATTAAATGACTGAGTGGTTTTCTCCCAATTAATTTTCTCTGCTTCGGAGAAGAGAGAAAGCAGCGAAGTGATAGATAGCATCGCCATTTTGAATGGAATGCCGGTTTGTTTGGAACTGAAAATTTCAGCCTCATGGTAACGTGATGTCACCGCTTTGGGACTCTATTATCAACTAAGTGTTAATTTGTTCCGTTGCGAGGATCAGTTGCTACTGTCCATTTCCTCTCAGCTTGCATTAGTGTCCACTGCCATAGTTCCAGGCATTTTCCTATCCATATTAATGATGACATAAAATGTCAGCTGGTACCACCTAAAAACACAAAGCAATGACATCCATAAAAGTCATAGAGTATTCATAGAAAAGAGCAATACATTCGCAAAGACATTTGTGTACTATCAGTATTCCATAATGTAACGACAACCCCGGGAAAAAAATATGGAATCTCCACACCCCAAGAATGTTAATTTACATTTTTTCCTTCATAACAAAGAAGCAAATAACACATAAGACAAAACCATTATTGTTTATTATCTTGACATTCAGGCTTCAGGAAACATTTCACTTTGAAATTGAAGGCAAAACACACGCGTAACCGTGTTTGAAAGGTAAGGCAAAGCACAGTATATCGAGTAGCCTGAAACAATATAAGTCGATGATCATAATAACTAAGCTAATCTTGAGACTTATCTATCTAACTCGAATAAGATGTCCCGAGGTCGACTATGGAGTTGTCTTTCACAGTGACGATTCTCTCTGACCAATCAGTGGGCAGCAATGTTGCACGTCACATTTTAGTACCTACTAGTACCTAAACGGCCATTTTTTGGAACCCCAAGAAAGCAGGTACCAGAAAAAGTACCTACTAGTACCTGGTACCAGGTTCTTTTTCCTAATGGAAAAGCAAAAAAGGCGAGTAGAGTAGAGTAGAGCCAGTACCATGTAGTGGAAAAGCGCCATAAATGGTCAGTTGGATATGGATGACAACATCCTCAAATTAACAGTCTGCACTTCAATCTCATTTCTCCTTGTCATCATATCCATTGAAACGTGAATATCAAACAAAAAAGAAAATGTGACTGTCCGATAAGTTATGGTGCCTAAAGTATATATCTTGCAGGTGAAATGAATGTAGCCCTCACCTCAGAGAAGAGATTTACACCACTGCCGATCAACACCCTCATAGGAAACAGGGGGGTTGATCGAGGACTCAGTAAAAGACGTCACACGTTCGTGTTGTGATTAGCTGCTTCTTATTTACAGGCGACACACACTGCACAATACAGCTGGGTGGAGGGAGGAAGGCTGAACTTGGAGAGGGGTGGCACTGTAGACTCGACTCCTCTCTCACGGCAGACAGGCAGGAGCCAGGGACAGGATTCTTGAGGAAGCGGGCTCACACGGACACCAGTCTTTTCCACATTTGTGTTTCCTTAGTAGAACAAGGGAATCAAAAAAAGACTTTGTCATCATTAGCAAAGTATTACTGGTGTAAATAACAAAGTTATTTAAAAAATATGCACAGCAGGGCTGATCTTCACTTCTGGTCCCTAAATCTAGAAAGTTTCTGATCAAACTTGAAAGAAAGACAGGCATCACAGCACAGAAAAATCATACTGCTCTGATGACTTGTCTTAGAGATCTGTAGCATCCCAGTTTGGACTGAATGTGATGTACATTCTGTGTCTTATTCTTAATGCTTGAATGATAGACCTCCACGTAAAAAGAAAAAAAATATTGAAAGGGAAAATAAATAAATTACATCAAAATTAAAGGGTTCTATCAGAACCCACATAGAGCTTTTTTCATACCTCCACATAGCTCCACAGACGGCAGGATTACACTGAACAGAAGGATGGTTGAGGAGAGGTATGGTGAAGGCCAGCAGCATTTCAACAGAGAACAGGGGGGCTTTTGTGTTCGTGAACAGACCAGGTCCACACCAGGTGGCACTGAGTCCTCTCCCCAACAAGGAGGAGACATTTGACGGGAGCAATTTGGGGAGGATTTACCCCCTCCCTCCCACAGGCACAAACTTATGGGTACATAAGCACACACACACACACACACACACACACGCGCATGAGAAGAATAAGCACACACAAATACAAAGGCACACACACATACACACGCACTCACAGTCAGACACATAAGCACTCACAAACACACATCTGCACACACACAAATATTCAGACATAAGTTCATACAAATGCACATACACATTCACATTGATAAGCTCAAACAAATACACAGGCACACACACACATAAAAACACATAAGCACATTCACATACAGACACACACACACACACACACACGAGAATATGGTCATACAAACCAACACACCTGCAGACGTATGAACGAATATACGCACACATTCACAGAGACATACAGATGCGTATAAATGCCACTTTCAACATTTTTGAAGCACCACTGCAAGAAGATTATCTTTTGCTGGCGATATTCATGACAAGATCTGCCCTTAAGAAGCACACTATATATCCCAGTGTTTAACATGCTTGCACATCAGATTTCATTCAGAAGCGCATTATGTGCTTAGCCAGTTTTTTTTTGCTTATGCGATATATCCGCGGAGCCAATCAGCGATGGAGAAGCCTGCGCTACCGAAAGGCTTGAATTGTTTACGGACTCTTATTTTCAGGATAAACGATAAATATGAATGGAGTATCTGCTGCGAGCACTGCGGAAACAAAGATTCTCTCATTCATCTGTAGAGTTTGCCGTTGCCATCATAGTTGGGACGTATTTTTTTGGCTGCATTGAGCAGCAGATTCACCAAAAAGGGCAGTGTACTTCCAAAAGAATGGCGAATTATCATAGAAACATGGAAATGTTTTCATCTGTGATATTTTCTGACAGGCCTTTGACTTGAAATCACTAATGACAGGTACACTCAGCATTCTTATTCATCAATGTCGTAACGCCTGTGTGACATATGCTAAAGTCCAGACAGTTGGTGATAAACTTATTTTGCTGATTATTAGCAAAGACTGCAATGTTGAGTCTCCTTCCATATGCTGAGACTCATTAGTATGTCCATAATTCCGAGTGATTTTCTCATGCTGTTGTGTATGGATTCTATTAATGATCTTTCTTACCGTGACCTCTATACACATGAACATATTTGCCAAACATAGAAGGGAGGCCAGTCTGTGTGTGTTTTAGGTCAGGTTTATTAAGTCTTGGTGTCCATTTTATATATGTTCTTATTACAGTGGTCAGGGATGCAAAACCATCACATGACATTAACAAAAAAAAGTTGAAATTAACCCCAGTTTAAAGAGATAGGTGTATTTTATAAAGAAAATTTTCACTCAAAGCAAAGTGCACTTTGCACTTTGCACTCACAAAATTAATTTTTCTTGGATTTAATTTCATCAAGGTAGTTTTTTACTTGTTAAACAAAACATAAACAAATAAGAAAGCTCTTCTATGCTATCCTTTCCCATGACAATTAAAAAAAAAATGCTTAAAATAGAACTATTGCATTTTGCGATCAAACTCTTCATGTTTCATCACAAACGCACATCCTCATGCAGACATGCACACATAAAGACATGCACACGCATATACAAATGAATGCAATCAAACAAATGTGCTTTAAAAAAACAACTGCAAACACACACTCATGCAGACACAAACACATGCGCACACACAGACACAAACACACATCAATTTGCGTGAGTAGGCTCAGACTTCGCCTCTCCCTTCCACCCACTGAGATAAGGCAGTCTCCAGCCGGCCACACCCACTTCCTGTCATCTGTCTTCTTCTTATCACGCGGACTGACCCAGTGTTTACAAGGGGGATAACTGCCTGCTGTTCTGATGTCTGTCGTAGATGAAGAACCTTGGAGGTCCAGCCGGAGTCTCTCCCCAAAAAGCCAGAAGACTCTGGTTATCTATGTCCCTGGTTATCTATGGTGATCACTTACTGAACACATTCTCGATTCCAGTATTCATATCTATGTAATAATACTAATAATAAAAACAATAATAATAACAAACAGCAAAAACAATAGCTATAAATAATGGTGATGGTAACAACAATAAAACCAATAGCTTTGTCCCACCTGAGAGGACTTTGTATTTGATCTGGGCTGCAGACCTTAATGTTTCTTCATTGGTGTGACCCTTAAAATTCATGATAATGATAATGAACTTTAGCACTGAATAATGACTAAAAACAGCTATACTCCTGAAGAACTCCATTCTCTGAAATTTTATATCAAACCATACAAAGCCTCACTCAACAGCTGGAGATCTTGCCGAGCTTCTAATCTGTAGAATCAGGAGTGCTAAATTAGGGTTGGAATGAAAATCTAAGGTATTGTCGCTGTGGGTACTACTGCTCTAAATGATTAAAGGCAAACACATCACCCAGACCACACAAACATATACTTTTTCAAGCAAACATTGTCAGACGGCACTGCAATCACGATAAAACTGGAGATCTCCCCCCTAAGCTCTCATTCAAGGATTATAAACCCTCATAAAGCTTTTATGGTTGTCAGTGATCGTACATAGAAAATCTCTGACACCAGGCTCGCAGGGTTGTTTACAGTTTACCCATCTTCCCTTGCCGCCGGCCTGCACGCGACAAGGCCTCTCGGCTTAAGGGTGCAGGAGTTTTGAGCAGTGGCGCTACTGATAAGAGGAGCGTGATGGGTGTTTTTAAGGTCAAGGTAACACAAGTTGTTTCACCTGCCTGACAGCATGCAGACTTCACCTGGCGTCCCGCTTCAAGCCTGGCCTTGGGTCTCTGCCCACAGTCCAAACACCATGCGTTAGTGGCACTGACGTGGGAGATGAGGTCTGTGTCTTACATTGTTGCTGGGATCATATGGGTTGAACATGGGCCTTATTTTCAGCAATCAGGTGAAATGAGGTGATGGAAAGTGAATGGCACATGAATGAAGAGGAATGGAAGCAGTCAGTGGTCTGGTGGACAGGTAATCAGGTATAATTAATGTGCGGTGTGGTTTCCAGTGGTTAACTGTCCTTGTCTAGAACTGTTCTGGGAAAGTCCCTATTTTTTACGGTACACTAACACAACTGTGACATGTGAAATGACAGCTTAGCTACTTGATGCTGCAATAGAGACGGCACAGAGCAGCAATTTGCAGTATCAATTTAGCCTTTCTTGTTTTGACCAACAGGGGAAGCTGCTTACTACAGCGACTTGTGCAATTTTGTCTTTTTCTTTTAGTGACTTTGAACGAAGTTGAAGAGCCCAATAACATTGCTGACACTAGATAACATTACCGTTATGACTCATCATCGCTTACTAGTGACTTAGCATCACCTAACATTGATTTTTATTTGACAACATGCTTATAAACTTCAAGGAAAGGCAACTACTTACTTCATGACAATGTTGTAAGTTACATCTGTAATTTTAGTCGAAGGGCTGAAGGTAAAATTATCAATAGTTTACTGCCATTGCATACGAGTTCCCCATCATCCTCAGTTAGCTGCCATGGCCCATGCCCATTACACAGTTAAGCCAGCTAAATAGGTAACCAGCTATAGGAAGTGCACAGGTTATAAAGGATATCCATGCATATCCCATGCATATACATACATACTGTGTTTTATCTCACCACAGTAGCGTAAACAGTTTTTAATATGTTACTGGTAACTATCTCAATCTTGACCAGAAAATCTCAAAACAAAAAGGACTAGGCGAACTCATAAACCATGGACAAAACAAATCAACACCAGATAGATAAGCACTCGCAAATACAAAGGTTTGTAAGTGACTTGGAAAAGGCAACAGACTTGTGAAGCAACAGACTCACAAAGGCTCGCAAAGGGAAGTGATAACAACAGGAGAACTCAAATCAAGTGCTTGTGAACTGGGAAGCATGACTAGGGGTGTGGCTGCAAACAAGGGAATGAAATGAAATAACTGGATACATTGCAGCCAGACTTAACCAATCCATATGGAAGACATTTTGAGATGTCGGCCATTTTAACTTCCTAACTTTAAAGGAATAGACAACGGAATTTCAAAATACAGTTTGGAAGATAAACCATGTCATAAACTGACGATTCACGCAAATGTTTGAACATATAGCGCTCATACAACTAAGTCGAAAGCCAAAAGTCGGTCCTGAAGCAGAATTCTCCCATCATTGACAATTTCATGAATGCCGCCATTGAAAATATTCCAACCAATCAGAGAATCCTCGCAGAGATGCTCTGACGTCACATGGGTCCAGCGCGTAGAAGCTATACATGGTGAGTGAGACTGCCCAAGTATTGGGATGGTTGTTAAATGACTCACTAAACATTTGATTTTATTGATTACCACTGAGTGCTATACTTGCAGTCCTAATGAGCGAAAATACCGCAGTACTTAGAATCAGTCCCAACTTCAGCGTCAGGCATGTCCGAAAACCCGTTGAAATCAGCAGCTGCTTCACTGTCAGTGGATGCGAACAGGTTTAGTTGTTCATCCTTCGTAATGTCAGTGACTGGGTCTGCACTATGCAGCGGTATTTCTATCAAACAAGAAATAGTCATAGATACATGTCTGATCCAATAACAAACCAGTACTTTTTTTTTCCTTTTTCAAAAAATAGGCATGTCTTCAGCGAGAGTTTCCTTGTGAATGAATTTCCCCACTTGGCAGTGGTCACAGTAAGACACTTGTTATCAAGGTTCCCGGCACTTACGATAATAAATTAACTAGATGATGCGCACTCTGTAGAGATGCTAACCCACACCCTCTTGTGGCCGAGCTGTCGCGCCGACAGACACACACACACGCACACACATACACACACACACACACACACAGACAGACGGTGCTAAACTGTATACCCACACCGCCTCGCTGGGCCTGGGTAACAAGTGCCCCGACCTAGATCGTACTGCAAGAGAAAATAAACTCAATCTGACAGAATGTGATCGGTCATCATAATATTACCATACCTAATGGGTTTTAAATTAGACTGAATGTGTACCACTGTTTCCAAACAGTCCTAATGGAAAACTATCAATCGCTCAGGGGTGCGTTTCCCGAAATCACAGATTAACTTGCATCGTACGAACCACTGACAATGAATGGACGAACTGTTTAAGCTGCTTACTTAGTTAGCAACTACGCTTTTGGTAAACGCAGTGGTCAGTAATAGACAAAAATAGCGCTTAAAGCTAACTCTTCTCTAGTTATTGGTCAGAAAAGGTAATAAGCTTTCTTTTCTCAGCAAAGCCGTATGTCAGCAGCAAAGGCCATCTCAGGTAACACAAGCATCAGTGTCCAGTAGGCTCTTTGACCTCTGAAGACACAGAGGACTTCCTGTTCCCCTTCCTGTGGGCCCATTATAGCAGACAGCTGCCCTCTGATTCACCCAGGACTAAAAAAACACTTTCATATATTAGTTCATTCCTTTCCCAAATTATCATTCTCCCCAGGGGAGCCATGGAAGTACCTTCTCTAACTCTGACCCCCTAACCTCCCCGTAAGTCAGGGTTATCCTTTTGTAATTCTGCTCAGTAAGGTCCTCATGTTCATATTAACCTCTAACATTCACCCCCTAATCCAGGATCTAAAAATCATTCTATTCCACAAGGTCTACACTACCTGACAAAAGTATTAGGACGTCACTATTTATGCATGTGATTTTCTTACAGTGCAGTTGAAAATAGTGAATGTATCATATTTGGAAATAGTTGTTTATTCAAATAAAAATACAGGCCCCGTTTTTGGATACATCAAACTGAATTATTCTAAGTCTTGACCCTCCTTTTATAGAGAATCAAAATCACCCCATGTGCCACACCTGATCATATTGATTGAACTAATAGTAGCCGTGGTCTTCCATTATAACAAAGACACAATTCCAAACTTGTTAATTTGAAGATTACCATCTTGCAAGCACTATTTATTATAATATCTCTTACTTATTACAGACCTAAAGTGAGAGTTTTTTATGCAGAGAAAAAATATGCCAATTTGTATATCTGTAGCATCCCCAAATGTTCAAATAATGTTCTGTGATGTTTACATGTACATTTTAGGACACCATTAAATTCCTACAAAGCTCACATGTGTAATATAGCACGTACATCAAAGGTTGAGTGAGAATGAGGATTGTCCTAATACTTTTGTCAGGTAGTGTATATGCAGCTACTTTATCTGACTCTGATACAGACACACTCTCATTGACACACAGACAAATACAAGTAAATGCAATTATGCAGAAACACACAGTCCCTCACATATGCATGGACATAGACATACATCGCTGTGAAAAATTATTTGCCCCCGTCCCAAGTTCTTAAATATTTGCTTATTTGGCATATCTTAATTTTGAAGATATCCTACTATTTTTGATAATTAAGTCAAGACAATGTGAAAAAAACACAAAATGCAGCTTTTAAATTATTATTTCATTTATTGAAGGTAAAAAGTTATTCAAAACTTATATCACCCATGTGAAAAAATAATAGTTTCTCTAAACTTAATAACTGGTAGTGCCACTCTTGGCGGCAACAACTGCTTACAAACATTTGTGATAGCTGGCAATGAGTATTTTGGCCCAGCGCTGTTAGAAGAATTGGTTTAATTCAGCCAAATCTGATTGTTTTTAAGCACAAAATGCTTGTTTAAGGGGACTTACAGTTAAGCAAACATTTTTCCAAGATATTCGTTTTTTAATCTAAGAATTATTATCAAAATAATTCTATTAGAAATTGCAACTTAACTCATTCCCCACGGCAAGCCACTGCCAATGGTACAGCGAATTCTACCATTCCCCATGGTAAGCCAATGCCAGCGGCGTGGATGAAAACCGATGAAAACACAAAATCAATTGATGATCGTGGTGATGGGCCACCTGTACTTCAATACTTCATATTGTGTACTTTTCAGGAAAAGTATTCCGTACAAACTCAAAAATTTTATGTAAAAGTAATCCATAGGGAATAAGTTAAAACACTGAGTTTCTGCAGCATCACATCAGTGGTTTCCATGGAAACGGATATTTGAATGAATACATAGACACTTAGAGAAACACAGTGATTGAGATAACTAAACAGTATTTGGTTATAATTTCAGCTGTAATGTTAAGGAAAAAACATTCCTAATGTCACCACAGAGCTTTTTTCCCAGGATTCTATGGTCTAGTATTGATTTTGATCCGAACTAAATCAATTTAGGCAGGAAACGGATAATTAAATATGCATATTTTTATTTACTCATATTCAGAGGTGCATATTGAAGAAAGAGCTCTGTAAAGTCATAGATCATCATAAAATTAAGAACACTGCCAAATATGAAGTTCAATGGCTATACTGTTGCAGATAAATTTATATTTTCTTGTTGAAAATCTGTATTTTTAGAAAAACGTGATTCTAGTTTGGCAGTAATGATGCGATCAAAGTTTGACTGTACTGTTCTCAGGAGGAATTCATTTAGTATTTGTTTTCTGTGGTTTTTAGGATTTTTTTTTACGTCCTTAAAAGGCACCAGCCTCATGAGTAACTCCCTCTTCTTCAATCTGTTTCTTCCCTAGTTTTACGTGCTTTTCGAGCGTCTCTTCGTTTCTTTTTTTCCAAGTTCTATTGTGCGTTTTTCACTCTGTTTCACACGTTTCCTGTCCATTTCGTGACAGCCTTTCACTAAGTGTGCCCCTGCCTTTATGCCAAGTTTCTCAGGAATGGAGGCAATTCCCTGTTGGCCATTATTGAAAGTCACCACACTCATAGCTGTTCCAGCCTTGAAGACTGTGTTTGTGACGAATGTTTCCTTCGGAACATGACTCCATATTATGGGCTATTTGAAGGACCACTTCATGTTCTTACCTCAAAACTAAAGTTTTGAACCAAAATTGGCATTTTGCTTAGCTGTAGGTCCTCTTAAGTTCATGCTGCAGCATCTCAATCAGATTTAACTCAGGACTTTGAATAACTTTCATTTTTTGACTTTTGAGCTATTCAGAGGTGGACTTGCTTGTGTGCTTTAGATCATTGTCCTGATGCATAACCCAGCTGCGCTTGAGCTTTAGATCACAAACTGATGGCCAGACATTCACCTTCTGCATTTTCTGGAGGACTGCAGAATTCATGGTTCCATCAATTATGGCAAGTTTCCTATTACCTGAAACAGCAAAGCAGCCCAGACCATCACGCTGCCACCACCATGTTTGAATTTTAGTATGACAAACTTACTGAGGAATGCTGTGCTAGCTTTAATGCAGATGTAACAGCACCCATGTCTCCCAAAAAGTTTTGACTCATCACTGCACATTATATTACAACAAAAGTCTTAGCCTCTTCAAAATGTTTTTGGCAAATGTGAGATCAGTCTGTGTATTCTTCTTGGTCAGCAGAGGTTTTCACCTTGCAGCTCTCCCATGGATGCCATTTTTGCCCACTATCTTGCTGTGGAATTGTGAGAACTGACCTTAATGGCAGCAAGTGAGGCCTGGAGGCCTTTAAAAGTTAGTCTGGATTTTTGTAACCTCCCGAATGAGTCTTCCTCATGCGCTCGAAGGAATTGTAGACTGCCAGCCACTCTAGAGAAGGTTCACCACAGTTACAAGTTTTCTCCATTTGTTGATGATGGCTCCCAGTGTGGTTCACTGGAGTCCCAGATCATAAGAAATGGTTTTGTGTCCCCTTTCAGACTGGAAGATGTCAATGACTTATTTTTTCATTTCCTCTTCAATTTCTTTAAATCACAGCATCATGCGCTGTGTTTTGCCTACTTCACAGGCTCTATTCCAGTGATGTTTAGATTCAACACAGCAGGCAGTAACCACGCAAGGGTGTGTCTTGTGAAATTACATTTTTTAAATTGGTTGATTTAATAACTAAGGGGGCAATTACTTTTTCACTTAGGGCCAGGATGGGTTGGATAGATTTTTTTTTACTCTAATAAATGAAATCTTAATTTAAAAACTGATTTTTGCCTTTACTTTGTTTAATATTAAAATTGGCATCATAATTTAAGTGTGACAAATATGCAAAAATAGAAATCAGGGAGTGGGGAAGCATGTTTTCATAGCAGTGTACATATGTGCACGCCCACATGCACATGCACACACCCATACACACATAATCAGGCAAAAAACACAGAAACACACAGACACATATGCATACACGGACACGTGCTCATGCACATAAACATTAAAGCACACAAAATGTTCCTTATCCTCAGTTTCATTCAAATGAAAAATCAATGGCATTCAATGATTTCACAGAGTTTTTCTGTTTACAGAGATATACTACAAACATACACATGTTGTGCTGTTTATTGCAATACATGAATTTCCTAATGAACAAAAATACATTACAACTCATGTAAAATCGTATTTTTAAATTACCGAAGCACTCAAAAGTGCTGCCCAATGACTCAACCCGTCACAGCAAGCATGCAAAATTAAAATGACGATAGTCACAATCAAAATATCAACATATGCACTCAATTTTCTGACACTTTGCCCTTCCATGCTCTATCAATGCAACAACTATTACTGGGCAGTCAGGTAAACAAAATAAAATAATGAAAACACATGCAAACATGCACCATAAAAATTAAATAATAATAATAATAAATTAAATAGAATTTCAACTTCTCTGAGTTTCAAGGAAGTCACAGGACGCTGGACTGTCAATATTGAGAAAGTTGGGCTTCATGCAGCACCATAAAATAGAGGCTTCCTGACAATCAGGAAATCACCCTCTATCTTTATATTGGGTATTTAGTCTGCATCTTTCTTTTCATTCCGCTTCCCACGTTCTCGTGCTTCTCAACCTCCATCCCCTTTAACCGCACAGTTCAACAGTGTGTCATTGGCAGGACTGCATAATAAATTGGATAATGGCTGAGTTTCATAGACACAGATTAATTTTAATCCTGCTCTAAATTGAATTTTGTTCGGAGAGTCTCAATTCAAAATTGAATTGTCTGGTCTCCAGCATGGCTTAATCTGTATCCGTGAAGCTGCCCCAAAATAGTATGTGCTGTAAACAGACCATCACTGATCCACGTTAGTCACTTTTATCCAAATATTTTATTGAGGTGTATTACGTGTACATAGCCAGTCAGATGAAGCCTGGAGAGATGTTTGTAATTAGCGATGTGATTTGGTGAGGACTGGCTCCTTCCAAAGTATCGAACTCAGAGTAACCTGGTAACACACAACACTTCTGCTGCACCTACCAACACAGCTGGTGGGTTAATAATTCCCAGGGAGCCGCTAAATTTCACAACAGAGAAAAAAAAAAACACCATGGAGTGAAATATCTGACACCCGAGAGCTCGCACTTTCCAGTATAAGTGTATTGCCCTCATAAAGTGCAGAGTTAATGACATCGACAAACTGCACCTTATCAAATCACCAGGGACTGAGCCCAGCGGTTGCTGCTTGTCAAACTGCGGCTCATGCCTGAGTCACTTCAACTATCGCTGCCATAAACCCGATCCTGAACCAGTGGGCATTATCTCACACGCTCAGCAATAAATAGAGTTAAATGAATAAATATGTCATTCACTGTGGGTGTGAGAGTCAGAGCATGTGAGAGCGAAAGTGTGATAAATCAGATCAGTACCACACCTTGCCGATTACCTGCTTTACTGCAGCTGAGACATTAAAGTATTCAGTTAATGAATAGGAGCATTTAGCCCATATAAGTGTACGCACTGCCCATATTTTTAAAAGAATTGTGGCAGTGGTGATCTGATTCCAAAAAAGTTGGAAATTTTTGAAAACTGTGAATAGAATCAAAATACAAAGAATAGAGTCAAATCCAAAGTGAAACCGAGATAAAGGCCAGGATCAGGGGAAACCCAAAATCGTAATCTAGAAGGCCAGCAAGGAATCATCACCAGAAATTCAAACAGACGCAAAAGAAAAAGTAAAATCAAAAACTTTGAATGTATGAAAAATACTTACAAGAAAAGGCAGTAGCCAGCAACAAATGCTCAAAGAAAGAGTTAAACTAGGAAGTATATAAAGGGAGAAACAGGAGCTAACAACAACTGATAACAGGTGAGAGAGCAGGGAATAGAGTGGCAGGGGGTTTTTCTATTAACAGGGGCATTAAGTGCGAGTAGTGACTAACCAGAGGGCGAGCGAGTGAGATCGAGCGAGAGCGAGCCACAACAATAGCATGTGGCAAAGAGCGGGAGAGCAAACGCGAAGAGAATTAAGACAATAGCCACCTGAGGAAAAACGATAAATACATTATCAACAGTAAAAATAATAAAAACAGAAAAATATTTCAGACCCTGATACAGGTCTGGATTTGGAACAGGGAATCTGTTTCTATATCAGCACCTCCAAGTCTGAGACATTTTAAAAACTAGGCCATGGTTCTCAAATGGATGGTACAGGGAATAGTCTTATTTGTCGTCATGCATTTAGAACACGAGAGATGCTTACCTTGGTTAGAGGGGAATATAATTGATTCCTGTTAGTGAAAGATGAGGTTATTCAGCCATTATGAAGGGAAACAACCACAGACCAACATGAACCCAGGGACAGCTAGAGAGAGCAATCCCTCTCACACAAAATCCCCCAGAACATTTTCATGACTGTCTCCTATTTTAATAAACACTTTACAGAGCCATGAACTGGACTGGAGAACGATATTGTTTTCAGTTGTCAGTACTGATTGGTATATCAACATTAAGATGTTCAATTAAGAACATTGTAATCTCATATTTGTTACAGTATATTACCCCATAAAGGGTGAAGTACTACGGAGACAAATATTCAAGGAGTCCATGGAAACAGCTCAGAGAGCAATGGAAAACCAGGTCATTCAAGAGAACGATGTCAAGCTGATACCTCCGTCAGATAGAGTAGAAACTGTGGACATGACCAATGAAACCCACTTGCCATGAATGGCACCAAGCAAATTTTGAGGGCTTTGTGATAAATATGCATCTTGTGACATGCATATTTATCATGTATTTTAGCTTTTGAGAATGAGATTTTGCTCATTTTTAAATACTTTTGAACATTTCGAGAGTTGTACCATGGCTACAGCATTCAGGTATGGTGTTCAGGTCATACATTTTTTTTAAAAAAGAGCAATGTTTTTGACTGGCAGAAGATAAACACATCTGAATTAGAAAATGTCACTGGTAATTTGACAGAACAACCAAACCATCATCTGACCGAACGTCCTGAATCCCATTTTCTCTGCTTCACCAAAGGGGGCTGGGGCTTAAAAACACCTTATTAGTTTAATGACCAGCGACTGTGATCAGTACTCATCAACATTAGTGCCACTACAGCGCTTTCCTCTGATTGCCTAAGGCTCCAGTCTTCATCCTCAGACCAGAATAGGGAAGAGGACCCTGGTTGGCCTTTCCTTCACTGGGCGAGCGGCATGACAGGGGAATGGTAATGTAAGTGGAAACGGACGTCAGTGTCAGAATGACAGCGTAAGATACTGACACACTTTCACATTCTAAATCACAATTGTTCATTGCATAGGTCACAAAGGAGCCACACCCCTTGTGCAGAGGCCATGGATTTTGGGGCAACTTTGATTAAAATAGCTCCTTAATATAATGATTTGTAGGTTAACAAGCCCTTTGGTTTTTTTCTGTTTGTCTGAATCTGCTGCATATGGCTTGTATATACATGCAGATCAAAATGATGGATGTGGCACAATATGATAATGAGAGGGAAGTGCAGTGTAGGAGGCCTCCAGCAGTAAATCCCTGCGCTTTATTGGAGACAGTCATTTAGTTGTGCTTTCCACTCCATATTTCATTAAGGACTGCTTATTATTTTTAATGCGTGCTTTGATACACCCCCCACCACCAAATTCATTTTTTTAAACAAAGGCTTACGAATGCATAGCATTATCTAGGACAAATGAGGCATTGTTATGTGGACGCACAATACAATAATAGATGGTCGGGGGAAATTGGGGGTAATTGGTAGTATGGAGGGAGAGAACATGAGCATACAGATAAATATGGGGATTAAACCTGAAGATTTCTGCATGACAGTAATGAGGTTATAGGTTCAAAATGCAAACCATATGAATATGTTTTTTTATGTCTCTTACATACCCTTTGCATATTCTGTACTGCTCTTTCCAAGAAAACTGCTTGATATATTGTCATATTCTGGTTTTCATTTGAATATGTCATTGTAATGACATTCATTGTGAAATTTTAGTTCAAAGCAAATGAATCGAGGCAGCAGCAGACTGCTGGCTTAAACTGCATCCTTTAATAATGGGATCAACTTGCTAAAGGCCACTTTCGTACTAAATGGAGCATATTTACAGAATTGCAGCTCGCAGTTATATTTTCATCTTGGCCCATGAACTTTAGCCCAGTAATGAAGAAATAGGAAGAGCTGCAGTCAGTGGGTGTGTCCAAACACACACCTGAGATCACACAACGCCGCCAGTCCATACATGGCTTCTGTACAAGAAGGTGTGGTTCCTGTTTGTTTTGTGTGATGACTTTTGGAAGCACAAGTTATCCCAAATGATTTATGTTCTACAGAGTTTTATTCATTGTATGAGATCATAAGTCTTAAGGGCAGAAATGTGTAATTTATTAGAATTACAGTTAGGGCAGGATAGCAGGTTGGTTAGATGAACTGCAGAGTAGCACGTACAGATTCCGTATCTGTTCTGGCACTTTCCATGATCTGAAATTAGATCACATGCAAATCCAGAACCACTTCAGAATAAAGTGCATGCATTATGCTGAATTAAATATTGATGACTACAGTATTTTTCTGAGTTGTTAAGTTTTATTTCAGAAATAAAAACTGGAAAATTATATTCAAGTATACATTCAGAGCAGCTGTGATTTTCAACAGACGACCGATTATGTATCATATTGGAGCCCCAAGTGTGGTGTGAAGTTGAAGATGTCAGGTAACCCAAGTCTCTTATTACAGTAACTCTTCTCTAAATTTTTAACAATGCTCACAACCAAAGTGCACTATGATTTGTATATAATGTACTTTTGCATAATTTATTGAGCCTTTGGAATAGAATTATATTCCAGTATTATTAGGCATCAAATAGCAACAAATATGATATAAATTTATACTTTTCAGGCACAGAGTAAAATATAAACTAGAAAAGGAGTAGTATGCACATTTTTGATGAGGAGAGCAAGAATTTTAGCGCATAAGTTTCACTTACAATGAGATCTGTGTTCCATTATAGCCATTGGCACAGGTCAGGTCACAGCATGCAAAGCAAAGTAATGGAGGGAACAGAAACAGTGATTAAAAAAGGGACATAACCGCTGAAAAAACTTCACCTCTGAGTGTGTTTTCCCTTTGATCTCTGCCACTTTCCACTCCGCGTTGCTCACTCCGGGTAAGCAGACTGGCACAGTTGGCAAAGAATTGAGCAGAGGTGGGCACTAAATCACCCACGGGGCTCACCAACCTTGCAGAGCGGGGAAGGGCAGCTCTAATTATGATCTGGGGGAGTGATTGCTGTTTGTGCATGGAGGAGGTGTGGGAGGGAAGCTCACCTCTTAAATGGCCTTCCTGGGGGCTTATCTCTCTCCATGAGTAACAGTCTGTTGCTTTCAGCAGAACCAAGAAAAGTGTCACTGAGCTGCCAGATTTTTCCCCACCATAGTTGTGTGGCCATTTCTCTGTGCTGAAGTACGTCATTTTAAAACAGTATGAGCAATGACCCTGTCCACATGCAGCACAATAAACTTCCTGTTTGCGCAGTGGTTACTCATAGGGACATCGCAGCAGTCAAAATTTACAAATAGGCCAGAGAATCAGCATTTAACAACTAAATTTGTGTGATCATTACTAAGTGATAGTGTCATGAGGGCATTGTTTAACGGCAAATTCATGAATTCATTGCTGAACGCTGATTTAATGGATTCACTGTCCCATGCAAAATTCATGGATGTATCTAACTGTGCATTCACAGCTGCTATGTGCTTCTCCACTGAGTCGCTCCTCCAGGCCTTCCCATCGATCCCATTCAAAGGTAGTTGTTCTAATTGGTTTGCTTCTCTGCTGCACTTCTTCTTCCTTTTTAAGAGGGGATCTTGCAGTCTAGTATTTGTGGCATTATTTGGTGTTCATATTTTCTAAACTTTAATGTAGCTATGTAAGCACCTGGTTTGATAATGTTATGTTTAATCCCTGGATCCTGTTGGTGGCACACAAGGGCCCTGGAACCATTTCAGAGGTCCAGGGCCCAAGTATGTCTTCAATCCCTTTATTATAATAATCAGCAGAATGTCATCATTTATAGAGGCTCTCTGTCGCGTGAGCCCAAGATATTGAATTTATAAAACGAGGGTAGTAATTTTCATATTTATGAGCCTGTATCCCTTTGTCATCCAACACCATGAAAAAAAACAAAACAACTGTCAGTTCAAAAGAAGCAGATGGTCGTAGACCTTATATATAGGTTGCTTTTTGAATATTATGCATTTGGCAGTGCACAACCAACTTCTGGACTAGGATAAAATATAAAGACCATAACGGAAAAATGATCAGAGTCACATTTTTATGTTAAATTCAAAAATGCCCATCCAAAAAAAAAAAATCAAAACAATCTTATAAACAAAGCACTGACAAAATATGCAAAAAAACATAAAATATATAAAATATTATAGTAATATATACTGCTCAAAAAAAATAAAGGCAACACTTGGTATAATATTATTATATATTATTATAAAATATATAAAATGAACTAAAATGCAAAATTCAGACTGATCATTTTTCCTTTGTGGTCTTCATATGCATACTCCTTTCCTTTTTGTATTTGAAGGCTGTAAGTAGCTAAATGCTTTGAGCGGATGGGAATGTAGCCTCCTAACATGCATAAAAGTGGTGGGACGGGCACTTCGGCTGCTCAAGCTGTGTGTCGTGTCTTCCGAGTTTCTGTTAGATAAAAATTATCCTTATTTTACTCCTGTCTGGCCTGACAATAGGTGTCATGACTCAGAATAAATCAGGCTGGAATGTCTTCAAAATGGCTCCATACCAAATTCATGCATTCATAATTCAATACAAAATTCATGCTTTCATCACTCAAAGATACCGTGGGCTCCAAAATTACTGTCACCCCTGACTGGCAATGCACAAAAAAAAAATTCTAAAAATTCAGAAATATATATATATTTATAGAGAGAGAAACTCTAAATGATAACATGAGAAATACTTTGCAACAGGGGCACGTTTAGGGCCTGGCTTCTGGGCTATAGCCCAGGGTATTTTTTCTTTAGCCCGGCGTGTTTTCTTATGGCTGAAAAACAAAACGATTATGAACTTTGAGCTCTTGCAACCACCGAGTCTTTAGCCTATATTGTAATTAATTTCTGGCATGCGTCAGGAAGTGACCATAACGGGGAGGATTATGTGTCTGTATCGTTCTCATAAAAGCCTCCCTCTTCCACCCGTATATATGTCTATGTTTGCACCCACGAAGCTCATGATGCCAGAAACGTGACATTTGGCAACTAGCTAGTAGCACAGGCAAAAAAAAAGGATCTGAGAAAAACATACAACGATTTAGGTAATGTTTACTTATTACACATAAGCCTTTCATTGTTGATAAAAATTAATACATCATGTCATTTGCATCTGGCAAAGTGAACAGTGAACTTTTTCTCATTGTGGCTAGCTACTGCTACATAGCTAGCTTGATCAACCACATTGGCATACTCGAACATTAGAGGGTTTTCATAGATTAACGTTGACGAACTGATTTTAAAAACTTGGGAAATTGCGACAGATTAGACCAATTTTCAATATTTACATGCACACAGCGGTCGATTCTGCTAGTATACCTCTTTAGGAAGCATAAAAACGTCAAGTGCGTCGCTTTGACGAATTGTTAGTGAGTGCGATTAAAACATTCAAAATCGGTTTAACCCATTCGTGAAATCTGTTGTTATGTCAGTTGTCTACCACATTTTTAAATTCAGTTAAGCGGTAAGAGCTCTGTAGTGGGCACTTGGCTGTGATCGGTGATAGGGACAACGAACTTTGCAGTAAATGTTATTTTGATATTTAAAGCCACAAAATAAATATACGGTATAAAGTAAATTGAATGTCTTATTGAAATAAACATGCACTTTGGAATGAAGTGATCGAGTATGCTGTAAAGCTTTTAAAGAGAAAAATGAGACACACAATTGGCAAAAATAAGTCCCAGAATAGTTTTTCTGCCTCCGAATTTCATGCCCTCTAACCTGCCTTTCAAACACATCACAGACTTGACATTTTTTCATTTCAATTAACAATAAGGTATACAACCCCAATTCCAAAATACTTGGGACAAAGTGTAAATTGTGAATAAAATCAAAACGCAATGACTTTCAAATCACACCAGCCAGTATTTTATTCACAATAGAACAGAGATAGCATAGCAAATGTTGAAACTAAGAAATTTTACAATTTTATCCACAAAGTGAGCTCATTTAAAATGTGATGGCTGCTACAGGTCTCAAAAAAGTTGGGACAGGGGCCTGTTTACCATGGTGTAGCATTCCCTCTTCTTTTTAACACAGAGTGGAGGCACCTGGCCATTGAGGAGACAAGTTTCATGAGTTTAGCCATTGGAATTTGATCCCACTCTTGTTTAATAGAGGCTTCCAGCTGCTGGAGTGTTTTGGGTCTCCTTTGACGGACTCCTCACTGAATTATGTGCCAAATGTTCTCAATCGGTGAAAGATCAGGACTGCAGGCAGGCCAGTTCAGCATACGGACTCTTCTACTATGACGCCATGCTGTTGTAATAACTGCAGTATGTGGTTTTGTATTGTCCTGCTGAAATACACAAGGCCTTCCCAGGAGTAGATGTCATCCGGAGGGGAGCATATGTTGCTCTAAAACCTTTGTATACCTTTCAGCATTCATGATGCTTTTTAAAACATGCAAGTGTCCTACACCATATGCACTAATGCATCCCAATACCATCAGAGATGGCTTTTGAACTGAACACTGATAACAGGAGGGGTGGTCTTTCTCCTCTTTAGCCCGGAGGACACGACACCCGTGATTTCAAACAAGAATGTCGAATTTGGGCTTGTCCGACCACAGGACACTTTGCTACTGTCCATTTTAAATGAGCCCTGTGCCCACAGAACATGGCGGCACTTCTGGATCATGCTCAACAATGGCTTGCTTGTAGCATGATAGTTTTAGGTGGCATCTGTGGATGGCACAGCGGACTGTGTTTACGGACAGTGGTTTCTTGGGGTATTTTTGGGCCCATTTAGTAATGTCAAGACAGAATAATGCCGGTGAGTGATGCAGTGGCATCTGAGGGCCCAAAGATCACGGGCATCCAGTAAAAGTCTTTGGCCTTGTCCCTTAGGCACAGAGATTTCTCCAGTTTCTATGAATCTTTTGATGTTATGCACTGTTGATGATGAGACCTTCAAAGTCTTTGCAATTTATCATTCTTTTTAAAGTAGTCCAGAATGTTTTTACGCATACCTTCACAGGTTGGAGAGCCTCTGGTTATCTTTACTTCTGAGAGACTCAGCCTCTCTAAGACATCCCTTTGATAGCCATGATGATGTTACACTCATCATGTTACACTCCTGATGTAACTTAATTACTTGCTAAAATGTTATTTCTGCCGATTCTCTTATATCTTAATTGCTTTTTCAGCCATTTTTTGCCTGTGTCCCAACTTTTTTGAGACCAATTGCAGCCAGAAAATTTGAAGTCAGCTCATTTTGTGATTAAAAAATGTAAAATGTCTCAGATTCAACATTTGAAATGTTATATATGTTCTATTGTAAATAACATTGGCTCATGTGCTCTGAAAGTCATTGCGTTTTGATTTTATTCACAATTTTTGTCCCAACTATTTCGGAATTGGGGTTGTACAATTTGAGCAGTTATCAAAGAACAAATAAGGAAGAAATGAGGAAATTACTGCTTGTCACCCATTAGTTAAATGGAATTTCTTGAGGAACCCCTTGTCACCTTTAAAAAGTAGGCTCGCTAGTGATTATTATTCGAGGAACAGAAAAGGAACTAACTGGTGGTACATTATTAGATAACAGTCAGTTCTTGAATAACTCCCCATCAAATTTTATAGATCAGCTCACTATTTATTCCATATTTGTTCTTCAATTAATTAATCATTTCATAAAAATCTGATTAGAGTTACTCAAAAACTGCTCATTGTGGTTCACAGGCTGTTAGTTCCTCATTAGTTCCTCTTTTTCCCCAGGTAACCAGTCAAATTTTGAACACCTTTCTATGAAACATTACAGATGATTCAGTGTTGAGCTGAAGAAGTCATTGAGAGTATTGTGACTGAATTGAAAGAATCCAGCGTGTATGCTCTTGTGGCTGATGAGGCCAGGGACAATAATTTGTCTTTCAAAAAGACGGTGATGTAAATGAACATTTTTTGGCTGGAAATGATTTGGGAGGCTTTAATACAGACACTATAGCAGGGTCATTGGAGCATACATTAAAAAGACATGGAATTAACATGGCATTTTTCATTTAATGTTTATGTGCAGTACTGTATCCAATATCACATACGCTTTTTGCATTAGTCAATTCTTTGAAATGTGAAATTTTAGGCCAATGCGTTGAATTAGATTTAATCCAGGTGCGAGACTTCATAATACCATTGACAAATTAATCAATTCTAATCAGCACCACATCACATCCTGTCTTTGGGGATCAACCCCTGGTGTTTCAAATGTCTATACACACTCCTGCTCCACAATATTCATGTTCCAATGGAACCAACCAAAATTATTTACTGATTCAATTAAAAATCAATTTCCTCCAAATCAAGGTATCACAATTAATTCACCCTGAAAGATTATTGTGAATTACGTCTACAAAAATTAAACTGGGTATGGAATTCCACATATTTACATTTTATCTAAGTGTTAAGGAACTATATTGAGCCATTGAATCACTTCCCATTTCACTAGGCTATATAAATGAGGCAACACACATGCAATATCCCTTTGTCATCCTACAACATGAAAAAAACAAAACAACTGTCAATTCAAAAGAAGCAGATGGTCGTAGATCTTAATAAATCTGGCCATGGTTACAAGAGGATTAACAAACGATGGAATATGCCGCAAGCACTCTCAGGACAATTACCAAAAAGTTCCATAGACACGGAATTGTTGAACACATACATATACATACAAATAACAACTGTATTTTGGCCCCCAATATTCTGAGGATGGTGAGAGACGCAAGAAAATCCCTAAGAATCACTGTGAAGGAACTGAACTGCAGGCCTTAGTGGTATCTTGGACTCACCAGGTTTCGAAAAGCACCATGAGGCGCCACCTCCACAAGCACTGGCTCTTTGAAAGGGTTGCCAGAAGAAAGCCTTTTCTGACCAGAAGACATAGAAGCAAGTGCTTTGAATTTGCACAATGCTATTTAAATTATGACTGGAACAAGGTGCTGTGGCAGATGAGACCGAAATGACACGTTTCAGTTAGGTACAGCATCAGCACGTTTGGCGTCGTAACAAAGATGCATACGAGGAGAAGCACATCATACCCACGGTGAAATATGATGGTGGGTCAATCATGTTTTGGGGCTGTTTTAATTCAAGAGGTCCAAGGGCACTGGTTAAAATTCATGGCATTATGAATTCCACCAAGTATCAGGATATTTTGGCTGACAATCTGCTTGCCTCTGCCTGAAAGCTGGGACTTGGTGATAGGTGGACTTTCCAACCAGACAATGACCGAAAGCGTACCTCAAGATCGACACAGAAATGGTCATGTGACAACAAAATCAATGTTCTGCGATGGCCATCTCGGTCACCAGACCTCAATCCAACTGAAAACCTGTGGGCTGAGTTAATGAGGGCAGCTGATAAATCCAAACCCAAGAATGTGAAAGATGTTGAAAGGATCTGCTCAGAAGAATGGCCCAAAATCCCCCCAGATGTGTGCCTTAACCTCGTCAAAAATTACAGAAAAAGACTCAATGCTGCTATCCTTGCACTCAGTGATTGCACGAAGTACTTAATGACTGGTTCCAATTATTTTGAAGCCTTGATTTTGTTTAAATTTATTTTGCATTACATGATTGTTATGATTTTGGTTGTTTCCGTCAAAAACAATGTTGAAGAAAAGTATTTCACGCATATTGGTAAATTCTGTTGGTATATTCTATTATTATATTGTTTATATATTTTTTTGCATTGATTGTGCATTGCCAGTCAGGGATGCCAGTGATCAGTAATTTAAGCATTCACTGATTCCTGCCAATTCAGCCCATGTCTCTCTTCTGCTAGCCATGGGTATTGAGGCAGTGGAGATGCAGGCACTCAGCAGTGATGAGGTTGTTTTTTTTTTGTTTTTTTTTTTAACTGCAGGCCCAGTGTTAAGAGCCTGCAGCCCAGTTCACAGATCTGAGTGACTGCTAACTTAATGCCCCTCGCCTCAGCTTCACCTCTTGTCCTTCCAGATTTGCCGTCTCCGCTGCTCGATTTTTCGAAATTTCTAATTATTCCTTCGCTCATTACACCGCAGCCCTTCAAAATAATTAAAGCAGACTCCACATTAGAGTAGAAACCACCCCCAAGAGCAGAGACCAGTCCAGGACCAGTCACACCATCAAACCTTAGTGTGCTCATGTCAACAATGCCCCCCATTACTGTGGGGATTTGGGGGATTGACACGGGCTGACCGCAACACATCGGCAACATGTTTATCCTATATATCAACAACAAGTCACACGGCCAGCTCTTTAAGGCATTATTACACTGTGCATGCCCTGCTTCTTAAGGAACAGTCTTTCAATGGGAGCACTTTAGGTTTTCTATTTGCTGGAGCTATGACATTTAAATTGTGTTGGGATAACGAGGGCACCGCACCCTGTGAAGGACAGGGAGGGGCCAGGATGTGGGAGAGTGCAGTGGAGCTCATCAGCACTATAAAACAAGCAGTCAGCATGAATGTGGAGGTGAGAGTGGTGGAGTCACATCACTGACTCTACTTAGTCAATCCCCGATCAGACCCCCGTGGTGAGTGAATGCAGAAATCAGCATGTGTATACTCACTTACTGAATCACACACAGTCATACGCAGGTGCACTCACTCTCATACCTAAACGCATGCTCACTGAAAACATTTATGCACAAAAATATTCTCTCTCTCTCTCACTTGCGCACACACACACACACACACACACACATAAAAGTCTGTGTTATAGCTGCTATTAAATTTTACAACCAATTTTATTACCAATATAATAACCGCGGGGAGAGGCCAACATTACCTCTTCCATGAGGGGGAGGGGTTAGTGCATTGTTAGCAGAAACTCATAGTCATGGTGGCACATGGAGCACCCTGAAGGGCTGAGAATAATACCTCAGAAAGATCTCACGTTTTTTTTTCTTTTTTTTCTCATGCCTTGGCTCGCTGGAAGCACACTACGTAGTGTGCTCTCACTGCTTCTTTGAAAATTGGTTAACTATAATTATATGCCAATAAAAGGTACATACAAATGTTGACACACTTGCATGTAGCCTCTCACATAAACTATTCATGCACATACAAAGCACCAGCCTAAACAACTACTGCTTCCCTCCCTAAATACGTGCATACAAAGACAAATACACACACACACACACACACAAACACACACCAGACCAACCTTCATCTAGTCCCATCAAGAGGAATTAGAGGGGATTTGGCAGGAGTGAATCTCACCATGGCGACAGTAGCCTACTCAGTCTCGCTCTTGAGCGCGGGATCCTTGCACGATGAGTCTGATTGGGGCCAATGAGAGGGGAAGGGGAATCTGGTGGCTTGCATGCCAGCTGCCATTCTTGCCATGTCTCCCATTCAGTGGTAAAGGGGAGGGGGTTGATGGAAGATGACATTACTGTTAAAGGCAAAGTGTCCCAGATATGTCCACATAATGTAGTTCCACTGGCAGAAAGAGCTAATGCCACAAAACTCTGGGCTGCCAATGCGCTAGCCTTCCCGAGCAGCACTAGAACTACATAACTGATCACACATGCAATTCAGCAACTGCAGAGTCCTCTGTCCATTCAAATCTGCCTCCCTGTACCAAATTTTACAGTTTCCCCCTGTGGCTAATGCTAGACCTGACAAGATGCCGCTACAATCTGAGCAGTCTGACCCTGAGACCAAGTTTCACCTATGCATGATCACAATGAGACATAATTTTCTTCAATAATTTTCTGGTCAATAATACAGAATTGATAGCCCATACAACCAATACATGTGAACAAAGAATATTCTTTATAACAATTGCTACAATTGTGAAAAATATGCAGATGACAGGCTTAATATGGTTATTTGACAACTATAATAATTGCCTGAATGCACGCAGGTACTGCATTGATCAAGTACAATAATACTTCCAACTGCCCATCCAAAAAAAAAGTTGCGGTTTGGATTTAAATAAGCAAATACTCAAGAGCCTTTTGATTAAATCATCATTGCAGTGAGAAATATGTTTCAGCTGGCAATAATTCTTTTAATCCTGACTGATTCATTGCGTTACTTCTGATTTCTTGAAGGCAAATTATTGGCCAGCATCAAGTGAATAAAATAGCAAAGGAGATTGCTAGAATCACTAAAATCAGGTCATGCAACCGGCCGACAATTTATAAAAACCTGGAAGGACAGTGGTGAAATGCTACTTTTACGGAAGGAATGGGTTGGAGAAAAATCATGACTGATCCTGATCGGTCACTAAAATGCTTTGCGAGGTCTCATCATAAAAAAATCAACAGTAGAACTCATGGCTATGTTTAATTATGAAGCTGAACAAATGGGATTCTTCAGTGGAAATCACTGCATGGACTCAGGAACACTTCTGTAATACTTTGTCAGTGAACGCAGTGTGTTACAAATGCAAGTTAAAACTCAGCCATTTTCAGATTTCAGCATATATAATCAAGATCCAGAAACCCTGCCACCTTCACCCTTAAAAATGTTGGGTTAAAAACAACCCAATTTGGGTAGTTTCCCAACCCAGCACTGGTTAAATATCGGACAGAACACACACTGGGTTAATTTAACCCAACAAATTGGGTTGGTTCCCTTAATACAACAATTGAGTTGTTTATACAACCCAATTGGGTTGTTCATATAACCAAATTAAGGGTTAACATTGACTACACTGCTGGATTCTTTAAACCCAGCAAGCTGGGTTGCCAATATATAATTATTACTTATCAATATTACAATTATTATTTATTATTATTATAATTATTATGTAAGAATAAAAATAAATAAACAAGATACAGTTTAAGGAAGAGTACGTGTGAAATAACACAATATAATAATAATAATAATAGAATTTATGTATAACGCACATTGCATTTGAAGTACAAATCTTTAAGTGCTAATATAATAATAATATAATTTAGACTAGTATTTGACATGTCTCAGCAAGTATTACTTTGTACCTAAAATAAAAAAAATAAGAATAATAAAAAAATACTTATAATAGAAAATAATGTAATATAATATAAGCCTATATCTTAGTGCCCTGAAACTGATTTAATCTATAATTTAAAAATAATCTTCTTAGCACAATAACATACAGTGGTCAATTGCCAAATGTCACTTTCATCATCTTGCTGATGTCTTACTAACAAAAACATCTTTTGTTTTCTTGTCCTGACATAAGCTCATAATAAGCTAGTTTAACTTATATTAGCTTAAGAGATATATCAAATTCAACACGTTCATAACAGTTAAATAATATAAAACAACTTCTCGCTTGTGAAATGTTATTCCTTGTTTCTTGGTTTCAGCGTTTCTTTCACGGGAACATCCATAAGCGGCACAAAAGTCTAGCATTTTACTGCCAGTCAGATGCACAGCGGTCCTGATCGGGTCTGACTGCTTGTCAGAGACCCCGGCCCAAGATGGGCTGTGCTTGACGCGTCTGACAAGCCTGTATGCGGCATCAACATGTATGCAGTGGACTAACGTTGGCTAGCTAGCTGAAGCCTGCTAGCATGCAGCGGGCTAGCTAAAAAAACACCAATTCACCACAGCGCACAGATTACTTCATAAGATTCTTTTATTTTTATAACACTCTCCCACTCAAGTGAGAACTAACCTTGTCCTCCTAGCTATAATACATAATGCATTTCTCTTGTCATTTCGAGTAACAACATAGTTTGGCTGCTACATAGCTAGCCAGCTAACATGTTAGCTTGCTACGTTTGAGGAAATGAAGTTTATGCTACTAACGCTAGCTAACAGTTAGCTTGCTAACGTACCAATCGATTCCTGACACTAGTACTCAACAGTGCTTCACAAACTTATATCTTAGCGACTATATGAAGCTTTATATAATAATATAAAATCAACTATATGGTAAAACAATAGTGGGCATGTATCAAACCTTGCTTTGTACTGGATTGATCCAGAGACGCCAACTTTCAACGTCTTAGGCGTGAGTAGTGGCATTCACAACTTTTTCCATGGTCAGAAATTATTCAATCAACGTGCACTGAAGAAATTCACTCACAGAATTTAAGTAATTGTGCATCAAGTTAGTCAGTTTCACATGCATTACAGTGGATTTCCCCACTAGTGACACAAAAATCGATCTTTACTCTGTAATTCTCTGGCTTATCTTTACTGAGGGATTGACAGTAATGGAATTGCATAAAAACATTTCTCCCTCTTATTTCATTAAAACAATTTAAACGATCACGAAACACATGCATTTTCCATTGTTTCCTGAGTAAAGGCATGCACAGTCCAGAGTCATAATCGCTTTCCATGTAACTTGTGATGAGGTGCACCTGTATGCAAGTGAAACTGAAACTTCAATGCAAAAGGATTTTAACTCCGTCACTTCTACCAATTGGTCAATTGGTCGAAATTTTACAACTTTGTTTAGAGCCTCCTCTTCATTCTGCCCTTGCAGGTTCTGCTATTGTCGTTGTGAAGTTGAAGTATGATACTTTCATTTGACCCAACCAGAAAGCATTCTAATACAAAGGCAGTATTTTATTTATGAAACCTGGTTGGTGACATTGGGATATAAAATCTCTTTTGCAAAATATATTGATTTTATTTTAAGCTATCACAACCAAGAGGTCTCAGGGATTCTCAGGGATTCTTATAATGTCTCTCAAATAGATGCCAAATGGAAATCACATCAAATAAAGAATAGGGTTGGTTCGAGTTCTTTTTATTTTTATATGCTTTTGTAGAATATGGATCGTCAGTGGTTAAACTTGTTTTTATGTAGTGCTATACAGGGGCATAGGTTTAATTTGGGAGTTGATAGGGATATCTGCAATGTGACCGCACACATCACGCAAGCAGGAAAAGTTCTTGCAATAATTTGAGTGCAAATATTGCCTTCTCCATCAACTTAGATTACTGTGTGTTTCTTTCATGTATTGCATGGTGCGTAGCAAGTTTGTAGTTTTCATAGATAGATGTCATATTCATGAACTTGTTTTACTATTGTCTATTTAAATAATTTTGATTAGGTTTCTGTATACGACTTAACAACTGTTATTTATGTTGTTATGTTATTGTGTTATGTTATTTAACTTGTACCCTTTTAATACTGCACATAGAAATATAGGCTGCTTCTGAAGCACTCTAAATGGGTCCAGCATAAGTCGTTTCATACTCACCTTCGCGACCAGCTAGTGTGAAGCTATATAGAAAGTTTAGAGGCTTTAATCAACAAATTGTGGGAGTGTGAGGGGCTTTAAAAATCAATTGAAGTCTGTTGAGCTGAAAATGGAGATGAAAAAGTAGGAATGGAAGTGGGGGATCATCAGGTAAACATGAAAAATGACAAAGCAGACAGACATGAAGCTGAACAGTGAGTTTGATGGTTCTAACAGTGAAAATGCTTGAATATGAAAAGTTGTAATAAATGACCCATTATAAGTTTATGATGACTGAGAATGAGTTTGACGTGTGATTAACTTGACCTTTGAGCACTGACCACCAAAATCTGATCACTTCATTCCTGAGTTCAAAAGGAAATGTGAAAAAAATCTAATGAAATTCCCACCATGCATTTCAAAGGTTTTGTGTTCAGAAGATTGAGCTAGATGGACATTCGAATGGACGGATGTAGGATTGGACGGACCACCTGAGAACATGATGCCTTCAACCAAAGCAGAGGCACCGACATTTTATAAAGGAATGAATGAACATTTAGATGAAAAATCTTCAAGCCAGAGAATGTAGTGTGTGCTCCGAGCTCTTTCAGGGCATAGTGTTCTAATGTTCAGAATGACAATGGTCCAATTGCAGTGAATTTGGAACAACCAAAGAATACTCAGAGCCAATGAACAAACACATTCAGTGCTTCTCCAGATAGACCAACACAGATATACAACTTACTGCCGATGAAAATATTGCTCTGCCTGTATATCACCTTCTTCATAAGCAATGAAAAAATCATAGCCTAACAAGATTTGTGCTCAACCATAATATAATTTAGAGAAGCAAGCTGCAACATGTGCAACCTGAGAAGACTGAAATGCTCTCTGCATTTTGATTTATATGAATTTAGACACTGTTACAAACTGATTGAATTTAAAAGTTAAATTAACAGATGGTCACCTTGTTATTTTAAATGTAAGTAGAGTCCTGCACACATTTAACTGTAGTAACAGTTAACATATATTTTATTAATTGATTGTGAAATTACAGCTGAAATAACTGGCAAAAAAGGTGCCAGTTGAAATAACTGGCAAAAAGGTGCCAGTTTATAACAGTGTATGTATCAAGGTTTGGGGGGTCTACTGTTGGCTGAATTCATTTTGACTAATCTTTTGCAACAGAAACTTAAAAAATTTGCAGGACTAGCAGTCATAGACTATTAACTTGGAACGCAAAGACTTACAAAGCTCATTATCATCATAGATGAAAATATGCATGTCAAATATACCATGACAAAATTGGAGTCAAACAGTATTAGACAAATGTTGAAAGACGAACTTGAACATTTTGATTGATTTCATTGCTCAATTTGTTAATCACAAGTCCTCTTGTTCACCCTTCTCTGCTCAGCATTTAACTGGTTTTTATTGCTCCTACCATCAGTTTTCTAGGTGTTCAATCAAAGAACGACAACGCAGCAAGTTTTGAAATGTTTAGAGATCATGTCAAGAAGTTTGACAGCCAGAGGTATTGCTTTGACTGTCTCCTCTTTGTCTCACTTCAGTTTAATCTTCAAAGTAGTCTGCCACAATAAGGTCTCTACGGTGCTTTTACGCCAGAAGATTCAAAATGGAATTAGAAGAGTATACACGTGCTATTTTCAGCCCAGCCATTGTGTCTGAGCCAGAGGAAAAACTAATTTTAATCATTAAGCTGAGACTGAAAGTATCCTTTTGTGTGTGTTTACTGTGTCCCACACAGGACAACTTATCAATATAGGGGCTTTATTTTATCAATAGCACCTAAAAGAAAAAAAGTCAATGACTACAAGAGTCTTTGTATTGATCGTGATGCATGTCCTGGAGCCATTCAGAGCAGCACTCATCGGGAGTAATGCCAACTTTTGTTAGTTTCGTTGCGCTCAGCACGGTTGATGTGGTAAATACCAGCATACATAGCTTCTATTCTTAAATCAAACAGTGTATTTTTGGGTAAAAGAATTGCCAAGGCACTGCATTTTGTATAGATACAGATTTTTTTTCCCCCTGTCTCCTGGTGATAGTAGAGGGTACAAACAGCTGGCAGTTCTGACAAGACTGCATATGGCATTTTTATGATAGTTACAAAGTTCACACAGTCGACCTGTTTGCCTGTCAGCATCCATTTGCCAGTAGAGGTAGACTGCTGTATGTTGTCATGGTGACTGTAGCTAAAGGGACCTGGAGGAGCGTTCACCTATGAGGCAGCTCAGGGCCCAGGCTTCAACAGGAAATGTCTCAAATTCAGTTTTTTCATAAATTTTCATAGATTCAATTTTGCTGACATTTTTACTCTTAAATCAAAGAAAAGCACTTATCTATCATACTCTCCACCTCTCTGCTCTCATTTGGCCTTCCCCTCACTCTGTCATTTTCTTCTTCTCTCTCTCACTCTCTCCCTCTCTCATATGCTCTCTCGTTCATGTCTCACGCTCTCATTCTCTCTGTCTCGTATGCTCTCTCTCGTTCACGCATTCTCTTCAAGATTTGACAGTTCCTTGTGACAAACTGGTTAGTGAAATGTGGCAGACAGGTTGCTTCAGCGAACTCTTGTAATCAGAGCGTGAAATCCTCATGAAAGAAAGCTTCAAGCAATGCCATCATTTGTTTATTCTTGTAGGCTGCTCGTCTGGTGTTTGGCACTAAATCACCCCTCAAGCCTCCCCAAGGGATGCCCACTATTATACCCTCCTCTGAATAAAAAACACAATACCAGAAAAATCAAAAACTAATATTTCTGAGGAACAAAGAAAATTGAGCTCATTTTGAGTATGTGTAAGTGTGGAGGAGTGTAGCCAAGGTCAGTGAAGGCTGCTCCTTCAATACTTCACTCTCCAGTCATGCGCATAGCTCTCTGAAGACTCTTTTGAGACAGCTGACAGAGCAGTCACAGCGGCAGCTTGGGCCTTGGGGTGGTCAGGGGATCAACTTGCATCTGATTGGGCAGTCAAGGCATCAAAGCTGATTGGGTAGCCCCCACGGGGTAGAGAAGCGGTCGTATGCCTAGAAGCAGCCACACACTTTCCTGGCTCTGCCTTGCATGTGCTACTGACCTCACAGTGAGGGAGGTGGTGAAGAGAGGCTTGAGGCACAGGTCTCAATGTGGTGCAGAATCTCACACATCCATCAAGTCCCTTTCTGTGGGCTTAATCACACACCCTGGCCATCTGCCGTCAGATCTCAATACAAGAAGGGGGCCTTTACCAGCATCTTGTGTTGACCTCTGGCCTTAAACCTCTGACATGCCACCAATATGCTGACCTGATGGATTCATAAAAGGCTGCATCGTGTTGCGTATATATGAGCAGAGCTGTAGCTAGGATTTCTGGACCTGCTGAAAATACAGTTGTCTTGGACAACCAACCCTGCCTCCCCACCCCCATCCCAGCTTTCCATTGCCAAAGCCCAATTTTACACAGCCTCTTTTTATTAGGTAATGTATTATCATTTCCTCTATGATCTTTACCTTGTCTGAAACAGTATATGAAATTAGATTTTTTTTTTAAGTCAACCATGCTGGCATTTCTGTTGGGAGGCCTGGCTTTGTAGTGATCAAGGACATTGACTTATGAGGACTAATGAATAAATGTACGTTTTTCCATGGATCCCAAATTCAAAAGAGTTAGGAGTTCAGAGTATTTGCACTTTCCAATGGCACAGCAGTTCACTAATAAGTCAAATAACCAACGATGACTCTGCAGTAGAAGCACATAAATGTTCAATTCTTAGTTTTATATTGACTTTGCTTGAAAACCAGCACATTTATTGTAATGTTTGTTAAAAGCTTACCAACCTAGTTTGTCATACAAAGCAATATTAGCTTAATATTAGCTTATAATATCATAGCTGTGAGGAAACAGCACCGGATTATTGTATGGGGAGGGCAAACTGCATAAAGGTATAATGCATAAGGTTGCTTGGCCCCTTCTCCATGGCTCAACCACACCAGAACCATGCACCTGCTGAGCGTAATTCAAGCTGTGCTCCAAGCTGGGTCATCCTGTACAAACCTAGGTGGGGAGCTAGCTAGTGCAAACACATTGTTAGCTAGTAGGGGAGACCGGGTCTAGCTGTTTCACGTTCATGTTGTTACATTCTAAATAGTTCTGATAATAAAACACAGATGGCACTTAAATTTTTCCTGCTGCTCCGCAAAGGTAACCCTCGTCATTACGTGACAGAAGGACATACGTCAAAAGTCACAGGTTAGAGTTTCAGAAAAATGCTTGAAAATGTAGCTTTCTTGGTGTTTGGGAGATTTCGATTCACATCAAGTGAAATTGATTCATACCCAAGATTTTCTTTATTATGAGAGAGGAACACATTAGCCACTGTGTCATGACGCACCCATGTAAAGATTGCACAGGAACATTTCAAAATGGCAAAGGGTTGCGGATGGACTAGTTGATAAACCCATGTTGTTACAGTAAGAACTTGCCCCAAAACCTGTAACAACTTGGGCAAGATCAAATTACCTCACTGAATGACTTTCTACATTTTTGTATTTCAGAAAGATTCCTCGAAATTACAAACGTATAACGAAACATGGGAATGCCATTAGAGAATGACTCAAGAGGTTCCTTACTGTGGCTTTGTGGGATAATAGTAGTAAGGCATACCCCTTAACTTGCCTACTTATATGGGAAACACGCTTAAGCAAATTCTTAGTGTAACAAAATTCCCCACAACCTGCAACAAACTACCTCTCCTGTAACAAACAACCCCATATATGGGGTAGTTTGTAACAGGTGATGGGATCTATTTTTTCCTCACCAGCATTATGCATGCGCAGAATATAGAGGTTGCTGCAGATCAGTCATGTAGTCTAATAAACTTTCTATCTTTACAGTGCATATTGATAACAAAAACCTGATAATGTCAATTCTACGGCCGTTAAAGAAAAAGTGCAACAACTAGTCCCGGTCTCCCCTAACTCTAAATTACTCTGTATTATATTTCTACACCAATGCTGTATATGCCAACAATGCTATGCCAGTTCTGCAACATTAAACAATACACTGTTAACAGTAATGTTAACTATTAATCGCTTGCGTTATAATCCAGGCAAAGAAGCAGATGCAGAGACTGAGTACAATCTAGTTGTAGGGTTTATTGATAGTTATACAATAATGACAGAGAGGGACGTACGCTGAATGACACAGTTCAGTTTAGGTGTTATAGGGCTTGGGTGCATAATCATTCATACAGTGATCGTATTTTATCAAATTTGGCTTTAGCATTTGTTCACATCATGTATTCTTTTAACTTGACTGACATCATTAATTTTCCGCAGACTGGGTGCAGCTTGGCCTTCTGCTGCCATTGACCAAGGCCACCGGCAATATGCAAGGATATCGACAATCTGTGGCTTTCTGCAAACCAAGCACCAAATCATGGACCAAACTATTTTTAAAGAAGAGGGGGAGTGACCAAGCAAATGGAAATGTCTTCTTAAATTTTGTTGGTTTCTTTCTTTACACCAGTACTTTTAACTGAATGTAGGTGTATTAGGCATTAAATGTTTGTCATAGAAAGGGACCCACATAATCAACAACCGGGGTTCTTGTGGGCCCATATATTTGTCACCACCTTCCCCCCCAAACAATGGCTCTGTATGTGAGTCTATCTGAGAATGTGCATGTATGGTTGTGTTTGTTGTGTGTTTGCATGGGTTTACTATAGGGAATTCATATATTCCAATGGCTATTCATTTGCGTTGAAAATTTGATGACTGAGGTTAAAATAAAATCAGAGAGACTCAGAAGCATTCATATCAGGCTTGGAGGTTCTTAGTAAAAATGTAAGCTGTGTGAGTTCCGCTGGAAAGAAAAAACAGCTACTAAATGCTTACATGAAAAATGCAAGCAGAATTCAGAGCACTTTAGCTCCTCAGAATACACAGTGAAATACCTGTGCAATAAAATATAAAAACTGCTGAAAAGCTGGTGAGTAGGTAGTAAGCAGGCAGAAGAGAAAGTTGTATGATAATGTCTGGGGTAATTTGAAGTTTTCATTGAATGAGATAATTAACATTACACCAAATTGGAATATGCACATTTAAATCAGCTTCTGTGATTAACTGAAGCTTCAACTCAATAATCCTTGTTGCCGATCCAAACCTCTTCCACGGCATGACCTTTAACAGGCCGTTCATGCTCGAAAACCCTCCAACGAGGCTGAATTAAAACAATTCTACAAAGAAGAGTGGGCCAAAGTTCCGTGATGTGAAAGGCTCATAGATCATCAAACAATTGAAAACATATGTAATTTCTTAATTGATTATTTATTATTTATTATTTAAAATTTTAAATAATTGAGCAACATTGCATATTTATATTGTGTGGTGAATTCAACCACAGAATGGTTGTGCAATGGGTTCCTGATATGGAATCAGTGACACCAGATGCGGGAAAAGGGAATGAGGATTTATTGATAAACCAAAACAAAACAGGCACGAGGGCCAACAAAAAACTTGGCCCAAAGGGTTGCAAAAAACAAACTAAGGAAGCTACACAGAGCTATAAACAATAAATGCAAAAAGGCAAAAAACAAAAGGCACTGGAAACTCCAGGCAAGATGCTCAAGAAAAGTAAATAACAAGACTAAATATATACACAAAACAAGAGGCTGGGACAAGACTTGAAACTAGAAATGCTAGGGAACTATGATAACAAGAACTTGGCTAAACTTGCACAAGCAACGAGACGCGAGACACTGTCTGCCAGCCAACTTCCACCGCAACCAGATAAAGGCTTGGAAATCATGACATGAGGGGTAACACCTGGAGAGAGAGAAACAAGAGGCATGGCAAGATCAAGACATGGACATGGAACATGGATAATGAAATACTATGACTATGAACATGAACATGAACTATGGAACATGAAACTGTTAAAACCATAAGCAATACTGTTCTGGCCAAAGGCCAGAACCCTGGAACACAGCAGTTCCACTGTTGCCTCATGACACAAAGTGTGTGGGTTTGAATGTGGTCTGGGGCCTCTCTGTGTGAAGTCTGCATGTTCTTACAGTGTTCACGTGGGTTTCTTCCATGTACTCTTTTCCGCCCTCAGTCCAAAGACATGCATATCAGGCTAAACGAAGATTGTAAATTGCCTATAGCGATCAGTGTGTGAGTGAATGATTCATAAATGGTGTGTGTCCCCTCCGATGAATAGGTGAGGTGACCAGAGAGTGTAACTGCCTTTTGTTTTGTCCATAATTGGGTGGGATGGGATCCTGGTCCCCCTTAACCCAAGTGAGGAAGAAGCATTTTAGTTAATGGATGAATGGATAGATTACATTTTACTATTTAGCATACCAGTATGTTTTTATCCAAAGCAACTTACGATTAAGTGTCAACTGTGAAGTCCAGCTTCACTTGTCACTTCAAGACGTCACCAAATTATGGTGGGAAACAAAGGAGAGCCCTCAGAGTGATTGGTGAGGAAATGAACATTGAAAAAGCAGCCCAAACATAAGAGAAAATTACCATTATTATGATTACTATGACAGGAAATTTAACTGTGCAAAAGCACAAAGTAAAAGATTTTGAGGCTTTTTCAAAATATACCAGCTGAGAGCATTAATGTGGTTAAATTTGGGTGAATGGGCCATCATCATCAGACTGATTTTCCATAAGCCTACTGTCAGAAACCCAGTGCCCAGTGATGGCATTGATCCTTTCATAAATATCTCTGATGGCAAAACCCTCTCACACCACTCCCGTTGCCTACATGCATTGCCTTATGGTGACGAAAAGTTTATAAGACATCTTTAAGTCAAACAATTTTTTTAAAATGATTATTGTAGGTCACTCTTGCTCAATGAATCTTCTCCCTTTCCTTTGCCATTTCTGGTTGCTTAACAATATGGCTAACACTTAAAAAATATGTTTTCATCCGTTAAGAGGACTTTAATCGCCATATGAGACAGACTATGTTTCTCTTGCTCTTGCACGCCATTTTTATGAATGAATGTTCTAGACAAGTGGGGCACCAAGCTTTTTCGTTTGAAGTATTAGTCATGCCAATCCAGAGTTTTCATGAAAGCTTTCTCCTTTTGGAACAGGTGAAATTAATCTTTTTTACATTATCACTTTGGACACTTTTCATGAGTCAAGAGAGTGACTCGAATTTGACATAGTACGTCTATCTTACAAAGAATAGTAAGGAATATTTAGGAAAAGAATGCAAAAATGTTCTTGTATGAGGGCCAATGCTTTTCATGATCTGCAAGCCATTTGTTCATTTCTTGCGGTTCGGAGCGGTTCTTTGTGAGCATTGATGTCCACCTCAGCCGATATTGATGGGCTTAAAGAGTCAAAAGATGTACTGTATTAAAAATTTGATTATTTTATGATTTGACTGTGCACAATTTTGAGAGCTTAGAGAGCCATGCTATCTTATTTGACTGGTGTCACACTAATGTAGAACAGTTTTGTTCCAGGGGTTTATGATCCCAGAAATGCACTGAATTACTGTACCTCAAAACCATTTTTAAATTCTCAATATTTTCTTTTTTACAACTTCAATGTTGAATTTTTATGAAGACTATCTAGGTTTGTGGCCTGTATTCTGCACTGAAATTATGAAAATAAACTGAGATATGGTATTCCAAATGCAGTTTGAAATTAGAGTTTTCTGTCATTATCCAACTACTTGTACCATAATGATTTTGGGTAAAAAAACAGTTTCTTAGAAACCCCCTTTGAAGAAGGCTAAAACTGAGTTCAGTGGTGGGTATATCCAAGGTAGAGTTCTGTTCTTACTTTTCATTAATGACACAAATGCAATCAACTGATTAGATATTGGTCATGTGACCTTTTACAGCTTTTTGCTTTTAGAATTTTTACATTTGTTGGGCAGTGTTTGTTTGCCAATAGAGTCAGTGCTGTTATAGCCCCAGTGGGGCGGAGAGCCTAATGTTGCAAATGGAGTGAAGGTAATGCTGTAAAGATTATCAATACAGCAGCTGAGGAATCCAGTCATGATTCAGCAGGGACTTTGATCCAAGAGGCAACTCACTAAAAATGGAGGCTTCAATGTTGTGCGTCGGCCAACTGCCATCTGCATCAACATGCATGCACAAACACACATACAAATATGTGCACACTCAGAGATATGCAGCAAATTTTCTGAAATCATAGTGCTCAGTAATCCCCCAAATCCAATTTATTCTTTTGACGACTGAGGAACTGAAGTGTAGCATGCACCATCATGGACAAACACCTGGTACTCAGCATTCTGTAGAGAATTTAGGTATAACTAGCAAGACCTGAGGGAAATATCTAGACAGATCAAACATAACTATTAGCAGGGTGCCCCGGTGGCACAGTGGTTAAGTCCCACGTGCCACGCTAAAGGCTGAGTCCTTCCCGCAGTGACCTGGGTTTGAATGCGGCCCAGGCCATTTACTGCATGTCTTTCCCCCACCTTCCCTGTCTATCTCTACTGCACTGTCAAACAAAGGAGAAAAACTCTCCCCCAAAAAATCTTTTAAAAAAAGCTATCGTTGTCACCAAGACTGGTACCCTCATCCATTCTTACCCAATTCTGTATTCCTGCGCTGGAATAACACTAATCCTGTTACTCAGTGTTATTAATTAAAACAGATATTCTAAAGTAAATATTAAAATACATACCCTAAATCACCATTCAAATCTGATTTAGCATGTTTTATGATGTTAGTAATCACTTAGCATGTTAGCTATCCTGATTGTGGATTTCGACCTGCGTTCAATCACTTCTGGCGACTTCCAAATGACCAGCACATTTCTCTTAAAACCTCAAACTTTAGCAAATGAGTAAAGAATCTTTACATATCATATGATATATATGCAAATTCAACCTAACTCATGGTACTGAAACATATTAAATTAATCCAGAGTATTAAAAATATACCAGCAGGTGCTGGCTTTCTGGTGAAAACATGACAGCCACGTAAGAAATGGTTGAATCGTTCTAAGTGCTGCAGCACAGCAGATAGACTACAAGGTGGAACAAGCTCTGTGATTTGATTTCACTTAAAAACCTAATGAGTTAATAGCAGCTTAATTGCACTTGAATAAGCCCGCTGATTCAGCTCATTTGGGTAATAGAAAAGCCAAGCCTGTGGGTTCTGCATTATTGGATTAACAGTACCATAATTTATAGCTTTAAACTGCTGCACTGATGTTTGTTTGCAGTTAGAGGTGCATTTTAAAATTGTGTGTATTTTTAAACAAAGTTACTTAGGGACAAGAAGCACTACTTATCCAATGAAAGGAATTTATGGTCTTTCCCACCTTAACTGCACTTTCAGAAACACCCAATGCTCAGAATTACTCTTGTGGGCATCTAGAAAAGTACAAACATTCATATAGTTGCTCATAAAATAAATAAAATATAAACTATATTTCTCATTCTCTTTCCAGCAGGCTTTTATACACACACACACACACACACATACAATGACACAAAGTACTCCACACATGCACGCACACACAAACATTAACTCTCAGGAGGCCTTCAATCAAAGCACAATGCATCAATACGCAGCCAGAGCTCCGGTTCCCTCTCAGTCACCCGCCTTTCAATAAACTAATAGCTCTAATGCGAGAAAATTGATTTTCAGGGATGCTGAACTATTACGTCCATCTGTCCATCCGCCTGTGTTTCAGTCTATTTGTCTGGCCTCACTCTCTCTTCCATGCTCCTTCTCAAACCCTAGTGATTAGCTCCGTAAATATTATTGATAAGCTGCAAGTGACCTTGCACAGTAATTTAATGTTTAGTTTGTCAAGGTTTTGGGGACTTCGTGCCACATGTGCGTGCATGTGCTTGTGGGTGTATGTGCATGTGTGGGCTATGTGCATGTGTGTGAGTGTGTGTTTCTGTGCTCAAGTGCTTCAGCCCAAGTTTGTGGATTTGTGTTCGTGCATGCATGTGTAGACATATAGATTAACATAGGGGCTGTGGAATTGCTTAGCTCATCGCCGTGTGAAAAATAGAAAATTAAAATTTACAATCTCTTTATTTTTTTACTGAGCAGAACTGGCCCAGGCCTAACTCCCAGAAGAAACAGAGCTCGGAGGCAAGGACCTGAGCAGAAGTCGCAGAACAGCGCTGCCCAACAACAAAGTATTGGCACAGAAGAGCCCATTCTGCCACCTCAGCACACACCTCCAGGCCCTGATGTATGGCTGCACCACCACTGGGACCAGACACTCCATTTTGGGTGTCTTCATGGGTCACTTTCCCAGGGCAGTGCAGCAAGGCAACTATCCATGTTCCGGCTGAAACCTGCCCAGCTTTCCCACGAGCAGACCTGTGCTGGACTGATACAAAACTAATCCTTTTGCTCAGATCACTTTTAAACCTGTGAACCCTCCCGCTGAACATTTGACACTCCCGTCCTTGTGAGCACCACTCCACACACAGGTACCCGTTTGTTCGGAGACTGGCACTGCGGCTGAGGGAAACCCCTCGCGCTCATTCAGTGCTGGGCTATTCACTTCTGTCCCCCAGAGGGAGCATGGGTAATTATGTAATTGACTGCCCGCGCATAAGCAGGTGTGTGTATCAATTACAGAGACCCGTTCATTGTAGAACACTGACCTCTCTCCCTGACCACTGCCCTGAAACAAAATGGCCTCAGAAATCCAGCCCCCTGAGAGAGTGGGAGTAATTGTGCCCATTGCTCGCCCTCTGGAAAACGTTGCTTCAGTTTTCCAATCGAATAAGGACGAGATAGACAAGCCTCGAGTTTCCAGCGAGAGAGCTGGCGAAGTCTATTATCCCCGCCTCCATGTCACATAGATATTAAATACCCCCTAACACCAACACGTCCCTATACATCTCTCCGAAGTCCCTGATTCAGTGTTATCTGACAAAACGGATAACAGCAAATTTAACATTGTATTGAGTGTTGAGAATAAAGCATTCACATATGGGAACTCAGCAGGCTGATAGTTCTGGAGCCAAAATGTCTGAAAAATTTAGCCTCTGTTATTCTCCACTGTGGAACCAGTTCCCAGTCCCTGACAGTGGCTTTCAGGCCAGGGCAGGACTGGCTAACGTAACATGCTCCGCAGGGAGAGAGCTGTCACCAAGCATTCAAAAACGACATTTTTTTGGGGTGACTTTTCACATTTGGCAGCTCATGAACAAAAATTGACTACATCTGTCACTCGTGCTGAAAGTTTTTATGGAGTCAGTAACATGGAAATTTGTCATTAATAAACCTAACCGATGATCCCCGGAGATTGGGAGGAATGGTGCAAACTGTAAATATATATTTGAAAAAAGCCTTGTAACCTAGAATGGGGATTTTCTATCAAGCATATAAGAACAGAAAAGGGAAAAAATGCTACACAATTAAAGCCGCCAAAATTCAGTAAAACATGCCACTGTTTTCGAAGTTATTTAAAAATAAGCGTGTAATTGCCAGTGTGCATTTCATCACTCTTCCTCCTTTCACTGCATGTTAAAGGAGTGATAAGGATCCAGGTCAGACGTGATATTTTAATTGTTCAGATAACTATCATTAGGCAGGTAGTGGGAAGTTGATTGAATAATCATCTCACCCATGACTGGGCGACATGACTCTGATAAAAGAACAAACAGGATTTTCAGGAATCACCTGCCGTTGAACAATAAAATCCGATCCCATCTGAAAGAAAAATTATTTGTGCTCTCATCGGCGCCACTTATTTCTCAAAGAATGTAATCACTGTGTAGTAATCCCTCGTCAAATTCCAAATCTTCTCAGCCAAATTGCCATCTCAAAATTTTAGGGGAGAACACATGACATCACATTTGATTGGGGAATACTACACATTAAATTCCAAAATTTGATTGCCAAATAATTCTGTGATTAAATTTGCAAATGTCTTGCTTCACTGGAAAAATTTTCCACAGTCTCTGTGACACTAATACTGACATATAGTCTTAATATGCTCATGCATTATAGGATTAATTGGCAATATTAGTATTCTGTGCAAAGGTGTTCATACCCTACTGCTGGTGCCACCAAGAAGGACACAGAAGAAATGTTTGGCAGCAGGTCAGTAACTTCCTACTTCCACCTCCCTTTAAAACTTGCAAACTCTCACATGGAAACAACTACACTTTGTTTAATGTCTGCTATAACAATTTTTGTAGCACACTAAAGTTCATAAGTTAGAAAAATGCGACCCTCGGAAGGGATTGAACCTTGGACTGCAGGAGCCAGGACAGGTGGTGACCCATTCTTCATCACTCTCTCCCCCCTCCCCCATAAAGTCGCGCTGGAGAATCCAAGATTAGGGATTATCACAGGGGGCTGGCGTCTTCTGTTTTCTTCTGGGCGTTTATCACAGATTAGACTGTAAGAAAACACAGTGAGATTAGGGTTTTGTGACTGATCAGACAAGGAAGGCGGACGTTCATCCTTAAGTCATCTCTAATCTCCCTTTGAGTGTAAGCCCAAGGATTTGAGGAGAATTGTGTTTGCGGAGTAGAAGTGAAGTGGGCTATTGGAAGTTGATAGGGACACCGGAAGGTCTGTTCTCCAGTACGTTTTTCACTCGAAGAGATTAGCGCAACACAAAAAACTGAACTAGGACAAGCCGCTACTTGGAACGCCTGATAATCCAACTTGATGAGTCGTGGATATTGGCTCCGTTGCAATTCGTTTCTAAACAAAAGCAATAATTTTGAGATAAGAGAGGCGGAGCAAAGACTCTACATTGTGGGCAAGCCCACTATTCCTTTACAACGGGTGTAAAAAGATCCTTCACATTGATTGTTCAGGGCTGCAGAGAGGAAGCTTTACCTAATTGGTCATTTCTGGCTGCACATTTTCCCAACCCTATATCCCCCCTTATCCTCCTAAATATGAACCAAAAATTTATGAAAGCAGAAACACATTTTTCATAAATATTACGTATAATCATAATGATTTCATTTAAAATGAGCCCATTCACAAAATGAATTGTCAATGCATCACATAAAGTTAAAAGTATGTATGACACTTTGTGAACAAATGCATGACCTGCAACTTCCTGAACTGATAAAATGAAATAATGCAGTGACCTCTATTAGCCGACTGATGCTTATCTGTTATCTATAAATGGAAAGTGCCGCACACTGAACTGAACTGTACTGAAAAATCAACTCACCGCAAAATTGTTCATGCTAAATCAATTGGGAGGGACAAAATGCACTGTATTATTACCTTGTTTTTCAGTTAATTTTACACTGAACATAAATAGCTGTGAAGAGCACATTCAACTGCGAACGGAACAATAACCTTATAAAGGGTTTCTCCTTAAAAAAAACAATGAATCCAAAAGCCAGGCTGATCCAAGTCACTGTACCCCAGCTTTTCCTCAAGAAAAATGAAACCCATCAAATGTGATTAGCTCCAAGTACAATAACATTAATGGGCCAGACCCAGCCTGGAGTCAAGAGCTTAGGAATTGAACCCAGGAAGCCCGATACTCTGGAGAGTTCTGCAGCTCTGATTGGATTGACAGAATAATTCACGGACATAAAACAGTAAAGGGCACAAGGTAAACAGCTATGTGCACAGGGCATAGTGCAGTAAGCAGCTTTCTATGTACAGGCCATTCATAGTCCAGATCCAGGCACAGTTTTCTGGCTTTGATCCAATAACACAAGATTTTCATATGGAATATAGTACCTGATCCAGCAGGAGAGGAAACTGCAGTGCAGACAACTGCAGGACAAATAGCAGAAGCACAGCAGAAGAGAAGCTCATATGTTTTTCTACTCAGGAGTCACGGCAGTGTTTAGTGCAGTAGCACTGACGTAGCATTAGCAATGATAGGCATTACGTTACTGTATTTGCACAGTTGCGGTATTTTTATTTGTTTTGACAAGAACAAAGCAGCAGTTAAACATGCCAGTGTCTCATGCCAGAATTGGAGACTGGGAAGCACTCCCATTGCTCTGTGCTTCAAGCCAGAAAAATTCAAGGTAATTGGCTTTGGCTGCCTTGAGTGGTATCAACTGTGAAATCCGGAACAACAAACATGACGCATGAAACATATTTCATTTTTATGCTTTAAATAAAATAATTCAGTGCGGAGATAGCTTGGGAATTTGGAGGGTTTGATATGAATAAAAATTTTGAAATTTCTTGATCTTGCCAGACAAGAAAGAATACAACATGAAAAGTGCACAGCAATCAACCTGCTGTTTCTTAGGGTCAATGTTGATGACTGGCAAAAAAAAAAAAAAACTAAATTAATTATAGGCAACTCTGCAATAAATACAAAAAAACCACTTTCCAAATGTTTCACCAAGCATTACATGTTTCCCATTGAAATAAATTACTTAATTCAGTCCATAGATATGTTTTTTATTATTATTTATCTTTTTGCTTTGGTTTGGCACTCCACAAACTGAAATGATACAATGAATATCAGGTTACAGTGCAAACTGATAGCTATAACTGCTGTGTATTTACATATGTATATATGGCGGTCTAAAAAGTGAAACAGTTCCACACTGTTTTAAGTAACCTCTAAGTGAATTCTTAGATATTTTTTTAGCTTTAATTTAAAGCTACTTAACTCAGTTGTATGAAACAGTTTCTTTGAGTGAAAAATTTACAGCGATTCATATGCGGTGACTGTCCACTCAGGAACTGTACCACATTAAAATTAAAAATAGAGATTTTTAACTAAGTGACTGATATATACTAGAGGAGTTTTTTTCTCTCACACCTTTTCAATAGATTTCAGCTCCTCCTCCGAACTGCTCTTTATAGGCAGGAGTGAGATCAGGCTTGACTAATTACTCCAGTCTTCAACAGTATATAAAACTGTCCTCATAAACGCAGAACACTCATCTCTCCTCTCTCAGCTTGACCTCTGCAGTCTAACCATACCCCCCAAAACACCCCCCAAATGTGGACTTCACCCCCCCACCCACTTTCAAAAACAACTTTGAAGTTTTTTCCTTGTTGATATCAAGCGCCTTTTAATGAATGCAAACAGGGCCATAAAAGGCAAAAAGTGTAAAATCATTTTTACGAGATGTAAGTGGTTCATCCTTTCAGCTCAGTATTGAGTTTGTCCTGACCATAGGAAAGTCACTCTCCTCTGAATCCTGATCCCATTTCAGATGACCGGCAGGGCATTACAGCTGCACTACAATGGGCATTCAAGCTTTTTTTAGCTTAAGACAATTTCCGACAACAAGAATGCAGCTGTTTTATTTCACCTTGCATGGAAATACTTTGTAGATGCATTTGGCACACCCTCCTCTATCTAAGTTGAGAGCAGTTCCACTTGAGTTCAGCCAATGATGGGAATGTGCTGACATCCAGTCAATAATTTTTCAATTGAATGAATCCCCATTAAGCATTTTTAATTTTAATTTTTTAAGGAATAAATATGAATTGACCCTGATCTTATCAATTGTGCTAATAACCAAATTAATTATAGCTGCTGCACAGCAATGGTTGGGGCCAGGCAATTTGAGGCTAAATTTGGGAATTCTGAGCAACAGGCAGAGTGTAGAAAAATGAAAAAAGGTGGCATTCTAATGTGCACTTTTCATCAGTTGAGGCTTGAACTCACAATTTCTGGCACAAGAGACTATGATATATCTTACTGAGCTAATTAGCAAGAGACAACTCTGTGGTGTATATGTTCAAAATTTATTCAAGCTCATTATGGGAATTCTACAGCTGCAATGACAGCGTGTACAGACAGATTTCAAACGGTTGTCAAAAATTCAATTATTAAGACAAAAATACGAAAATATACAAATTGCATCTAGACAGCATGGAGATGTTGGTAATCTGTTTTTAACAATGATTTATTGGCTCCATAAGTGAAAAACTGATGTTTAAAAATGCCATGTTTGAATTGACTCCAATTGTTTGCATGAGAGCCAAATTCAAAATGCTGTAAAAAAATTTTCTGAGATAAAATTCTGATATTTTTCAAACATCATCTACCATGACTCCAAAATTTTGTCATTTTTTTAATGAACATTGAAAATGTATTTAGCAAGAATTTACAGGTGTATGTTTACAATACCATTTACATTTAAACATTTTGACGCACTGTAGGCTCAATTTTTGATAAATCAAAAATCTGTGTGGATCATTTGTGTAGGACAGTCAAGAGATGCTCTGTAGCAAGTTTGGTGTCAATTGAGCAAAAATTGTTGGAAGAGACAGGTTTAAGAAGTTTTATAGTTTTTGAAAAAAACCGATTGACTTAGGTTTAAAAGAACAAAAGTGTATTCAGTATTGGGGCTACATTTTGGTGAAAGTTGCAAATCTGTAGCATATATGGTTGATTTGTTTTGAATATTAAAAACTGTGAACTTTAAAGGCTTGCTGTAGTGCCACCATCAGGACTATTGGGCTGTTTTTGCAGCTGAGGCAATCTGGCATGGGACTGGACCTTTGTGCAAAGTTTGGTTATTTTTTGCGCATGGGAAGTAGGATTTCCTTGTAGGAGAAGAAGAAGAGGAAGAAGAAGAAAGAAGAACATGCAGGATGATAATAGGGTTCTGGCAGCTTAAGCCTATACACAAGATTAATAAATAATTTTCACTGTAGAATTTTTCATTTCAATTCAAGAACCAATCACTGTGGAGGAAGAACCTGAGAAATTGCAGATAATAATCAAATTTTTTGTGCCTTACTTATTTAATTAAGTTCAAGCAAAGAATCTGGAAAGAACTTAAAACACTTGTGCCCAGATTTCACCGGTTTTCTCACTGTCTAATTTGACCTGCTGAACAATGTTATTACCTGAAATTACTCACACCATTGAGAAATAAACACAAAATGTTCAAGATCTTTCATTTTTCACGGCACATATCAATAATTCTGTCAAAATGGAGCTTCAGAGGGAAAATAACTGGTCTCAACACAAAATCCACCCAATTAGGACAAATTGTCAGGTTTAAATCATAGCATTGCAATTGTGGTTTGAACAGAAACCAGCATACCATTGGGGTTCCCAAGAACGAGCGGTATAGAGTCACATGTCCATCCTCAAGTTCTGCCCCCTCCTGTTACCTTTCACGCACCTTTTCTGGTTCTACCATCCACATCCAGTGCAAATGCAGTACCACACAAATGGTGCAGACACACCTCAACAGCGATATTGTGTGCAAGTTATCACACTGGCACTTAGAGCTATTCCAAACCAAAAGGTATGTCCTCATTACGAACTTACACTGCCTGCAACACTAACTCAGTGCAGTTTAACCAGCCAAGCCTTTGATGCAACTTTTCCTCATCTGCATGGAGGAATGACACAAAGCACAGCTCCAGCACAGGCCTGCTCTTCAAGCCATTTTCACAATGACCCACAGATGCTAGGTAAAACTGCTCTTCGTACTCAGAATGCAAACTGTGATCTAAACAGAGGTGTACAGTCAGTGATCAGGCCTGTAGATTTCGTAGAGTAGGTAGTGGCGTTTCAAGGGTTACAACAGAAGTTCACCTGGAATTGCAGCTTGTTTGTGAAAGCTGCACAAAACTGAGATAAAGGTCAGCTGGATGACTTACACTCCATTACTAATGGTAATTGATTGCGAGGAACAATTAATAAATGTATAAGAAACATTTGCATTAACTAATTATTTAAAAAATATTCTCTTTTAAACCAACAACACTGCTACAAATCAAGTCATGTATTTTTGTTCTTTAATTCCTACCTGACTTAGCACCAGTTACATCTCAAATACTAATAAAGCATATACGTGATACCTAGGTGAAGGCAGTATTTATAGTAGAACGATGACGTAACTGCATGCCCATTTAAAACATTCAGGTCTGGAACTTCAGTGGCGATTCACTTTCCGCACCCAGGATACTGCGTCAATTTCAGCTTTGTTTTCATGACAAACCCGACTCTTCAAAGAGCTGGACTGAGTGTGACAGACCCTTACAATTCATCAGCGATAAACACGTCAACAGGCTGTATCTGCCTCTCTTCATTATGGTGGTCTCCCTTTTCCTGCATGGGCCCGCTGGTTTTGATGTGGGGTCTGGGGGCGAAGCACAGGGCTGGACTTGGCCGTCGCCTCTGAAGAGTGAGGGCTGACAGGTAACGTTTGACCCCTGCTTGTAAAACCAGTTGTGTGTGGGGGTGTGCCAACAAGCGAAGAAATGGAAGCCATGTGACGGAAGACAGGGCCTATAAATAAGCTGAAGATCAGAGGGATGCTTGATGCACAGGGCGACAGACCCCTGTATAACTCCCCAAACCAACCCCTCCCCACAATGTCATAAAAAGGCCAACCTTGCCACTTGAAACCAATAAAACTCAAACGAATCCTCACCAGGGAAAAAAAAACTAAACAAAACCGGCCCTTAACCTTTGACAACTTATCGCCTACCTCACTCAGTGCCTCTTTCACTTACTCAACTCTCTGCTTCCACCTCCTATCCCCCTCCATCACCTTCCACGCTCCAGGGAAGCGCTCATCGCTCATCCACACCCTGTGCTTCTGTCACCCTACCATATATTTACCAGAAAAGTTTGCCAAACAACTCAAATTTTACTGTGCCAAACAGACCAGGTGGCAGAAGTTCCATGATTTTCAGGACTGCCTTCTGCTTACTTATTCCCTATCTGATGCCAATCCCCCTGAAAATATCAATAAAGTACCTTACATTTTATGTTAAAATGATAACTGCCTTTATTCATTCTATATTAATTGAATTTTGATGGTTAAATTTAATACGTACATTCCCTCTTACAAGTTAGAAAGACATTATTGCATAGACCCTGAATGCGCCGCACTCATGCTGTTCATAGGGAGAGCACAAAAAATGTTAGATTCTTATGTTAAAGATCTTATTCTTCGAAATGGAAGGGCCAGTAAGAAGTTCACAAGCTTCATTGCGAGTGTTGAAACTTAAGAAACCCTGTATTTTGAATTATGGTTTCATTCCCTTTCATTAAAGGTCACATGAACAATTAGATAAAATATCTGAAACTTTACTTTGTGTTATTATTGCTCACCATTGCAGAAATGGATGTATGGCAAATCAGTAATTTTGCAGATTTTTGGGGTCCATCTCCAGAGCATTAAGGAGGGCAGGGGCTCAGGAGAGATAGTGCTCTGTTTCACAGTGACCGCTTGCTAGCTGGGTGAAGCCCTTTATTTAGTTTACTCCAATTGGATCAGAACACTGATCAAATATCAACTAAGATGTAGAGTTAGTGAGTAAATACAAAACATGAGGTTAGGGACAAAGCCATTTCTATTAATTTGTCTATTCATGTTTCTCTCTCCAGGAGGAGGTACTACATTAGAGTAGACAGCTGGGAGTCAAGATGTAATGTAATACCTACCTAATTCAATCAACTTCATTAAGGTGACTGCCTTAGCAGAAGAAATATCTGGAGTCAAGATGGCGTCAGACCCCCTTTTGATTCCATCAGATCCATTCAGGTGTCTATCCCAGCAGAAAAAAGAGCATCTGGAGCCAAGATGGCGTCAGATCCCATCCCTATTCAATCTTTCATTCAAGTCAGATCCCATCACTATTCAATTTGTTTCATTCAAGTGCCTGTCAGTGCAGAAACAGTATCTGGAAATATGATAGAGTCAGAACCTCTCCCGCTTTTCAAACAGACAATTATGAAAATGAGAAGAAATTAATAACAAAGACTAACAGAATAATACCTAATGGTAGTCACAGTTGAACAAGGGCAGGGGCTCTGTAATTCATTGAAAGACATTCTTCATTAGGCCTACACACATTTTATGAGGACAGGAATAAAGTGGCTTGCGCTGACACAGTCAAACCACCTGAGATCAACTTTCCTCAGCCACATGCATGAAAGAGTGCAACTCAGGCACCTCATTTTTTAAACACTTTTGTTTGAGCATTTAACAAATTTTAAAAAGAAGAAACTACCATTTATGCCTTTATTATGTCAGTGTGATGTCTAAGACCTGGGCCTGTATAAAAGTCGCTAAACCATGTCACCGTGCTGGGAGCTTGGAAAAACAAGTTGGTCCGGTGAGCATACAGGAACTACTGGAAAGCTCATTTGGAGAAGCCCATTAAGAGCCTTAAAACAAACACGAAGTTGGCGGCGTTGGAGGCCACCCAACAACAGGTCTCATCTTTCTATAACCATTTTAACATTTCTGTTATTATCCAGACGAGGAAGCAAATGCGGAGGCAGAGCACAATCCAAAATTAGGGTTTATTGACGGTGATACAGGAGCCAGAGGGACAGAGCCCTGAATGGCACAGTTCAGTTCAGATGTAACAGATGAAGCGGTGTGGGCATGGCCTGTGCCCAGTCGGTGGCTTTCCTGGACGATTTCCTGATGGAGTGTGCACTTCGCCAAAACCAAACACTCCGATGGCATGATGGAGAATTTAAGCAGGAATACAGTCCCAATCCTTATGATTGAAAAAGGCTTGGAAGCTTGTTCCTAATAAACTGGGCAGAGGAACACATTGAGAGTAAATAAACAGGAATGCGGTTCCAATCCTGGACACCGCGAATAAGGCTTGAGAGCTTGTTCCTATTGATTGAACTAGAAGGAGAACTACCTTAAACTTCTACCATTAAGGGTTACAATTATATTTCAAAAGACGAAGAGCTTCAATAGAAAATTCTTACTGGGAATAAATTAATTTAGTAAGTGACAATCCAGAAACTTACAAATTCAAAATAGGGGGTATAAATACCTCAAAACACACGAGCAGGACTAAAATATAAATGGGACACTGCCGGTGAAAGGATGCGTGCAAGACATAAACCTATCAGAGGAGACAATACTTCTAATAGACATGCAAGACGCTGGATGAGAGGAGACAAAGACAGCATTCGCACCTGAGTTCTGACAAGTCTGTTCATACACACGGGCTGTATAGAACATGATGCTTTTTCATAAGTTCACTGAATAGGAAAACAGGTGGTACATTATCCAATGTCCTTTGTGAGTATAAATTACACAAGAGAGAATGATGGGGCATGGAGGATTTTGCCGCTGAAAGAGATCTATTTTCATGGCATTCAATGTACATCGCTTTAAAGTCAAGGACCTATGGGGCTTCTGAGAGTTACGCACAAGCTGTGGACTGGGAGGAGGCAAAACTGGAAGAACAGCAAAACTCAACAAAGCAGTTGAGTCTGCAATGAAGGTCACTTTGGGTAAGTACTCCAGCTCTAAACATGTGGGCCATTCCTTACTACAGCCTAATTTATGCTTCAGGAGAAGACAAATCTTTTCCTCCTTGACTGGTGTAGCCTCGGTGAAAGAAGTTTGCTTTTATACTTTCAACAAGTTCATCTTGGAATTTATTTGTAACAGAGCCTGCGTCAATGCACAATGGCTGTTTGAGATTCTAGGTAAGCTCTTCTGTTTTAATGTTTCATCTTGCAGTGATTTGCAGCAAATATCACATTGGAAAATTGTTGATGTAAAGTGGAGCTGTTGTAATAGCAAATGATATCAGTATAGCTATTTAACAAAAGAAACACATTCATTGCCGTTGTCTGCTGGGACAAAGAGTAGCAGTGATGTGGACCAATTTCTCCCGGGCGAACAACATGGCAGTATTATGATGTCAAACGCTGGCCTCATGCAGAAACACTCTCTAAAAATTGTCTTATATTTTCTCTAATCTTTTTGCCGAGAGAAAAAACAAGAGACGGCAACTCCAGATGTGCCAAATGTTCTTACCATCCAAATCTGGTCTTAGCCATTTGTGCTGAATGATGAATCCCACTTTATCACAAATCGTAGGTACGTTGCTAATTGTTTGAAATTAGCATATTGCATAGGTAATACCACTGATTGTCGACTCCAGGAACTCCATCATTAATGGCCTATCTCCCTCGGCCTTCTCGTCTAACTGGTCTGGGGTGCATTTCCCAAAAGTGTAGTTGCTAACTAGGTTAGCAACCTACATAGTTTGTTCATTCACAGTCAATGGGTCCAACCATGTAAGCTAGCATCAGTGATTTCGGGAAACACACCCCTGCTTGGAAAAATTTTTGTCACTTTCTCGACCAGTACAACATATCCTTCCCATCATGTGATATCATCACCATTTCCTGTTTTGTTACCTTCGCCAATTCCGTGATGGCTATCAAGGCTCTCACCCTAAAAGTTAACCATAGTGGAATGAGCTTTTTCTCCAATCCAGGACTGGTCACAAGTCATTCTTAGGTAACCTCACTCATCAATAATCTTCTACACAAAGAGCCCATTCAAAATCCTCACCACATTGCTCTCACTATCGACTTGTCATGAACACACTCCAGATACGGCCATCCTCACATCTTGCAAACTTTAGAAGCCATGCTCCTGCTGACCTTTTTTGGTTTCCTCAGATCCTTTGAGTTCAATGCCTCAACCCTCCACTTTGACCCAAGCCATCACACCATTATTTCTTACTTGTCTATTTTTTCAGAAGATACTGTTGTATTCTACTTGAACCACAGCAAAACGAATTAATCCAGCCAGCCTATACCAGTTTTTTACTTAAAAATACTATCATCTCTGAATACTTTCAACACTTGCTGGTCTGGAAAACTCAGACTTTAACACTAAGAGATCCTTGTTCATCTCTGAGTCCATATAGGTGGCCCCTAGATTCTGGTTCCACAAACACTTTCACCAGGTTTTCTCCCTGTCTGGCATTTCCGCCAACCTTTACCCTGGGCACTCTTTTAGGATCGTAGCCGCTACCTCGATCTCCCACAATAACACTCCAGAACATCTAATGCAACTCATTGATTAGTGGTCCACTCAAGCCCATCACCGGTACTTCCGTTCCAATCTCAAAGATCTCAGAAAATCAGCTCAATTTTGTCTCAAATAACCAAGAGCTTTCAGGAGCTCATCATGCCAGGGTGACGTACTCTCCATCGAAGCTCCCCAAACCAGCCTACAAGCGAAAGAATTGCAAAAGTCATAGCTCTCACTGACATCATATTATCATCAATAAAATATTAAATGCATCATGTTGATGGTGGGGTCATTGCCGAAGAATTTAAGCTATCTAGCAAAGTTTAAGGGGCAAGACCACACCTCAACCATATCACATGCAGCACATCCCAATAAATACACCCCTAACCTGTTCCTCCTGTTATGTTCCTTCCAGTCCTCTGTCTGATGCTAAAGGGGTTTGTCGTACCCAGGTGCCACAGCAAATTCCCCATCGAAGCTCCCAATGCCAGTCTACAAGTATTAGAATTACAAAAGTCATATCTCTCACAAAATTTTAAATGCATCTCATTGATGGTGGGGTCTTTGCTGGTGAATTTGCTCATCAGTAGGGATACATAATCACATGCATGAATGGATGTAGATAGGCAAGTATGCCTGATTTTCCTGATGGAAGAAAGGATATACATATATAAGTAAATTGCACATGTATAGTCATCTAACAATTACGCCTGCTAGCCAATCCACAGAAGCTCAAAACATCAACATTAGTTCACTGAACATGCTAGCAGTGTGTAATGATGAAATCTGCGACAAATTTCATGGGTTCCAAAACTATAAAAGGAGTGACATCCTTGTTATTGCTTGTATTAGTAGTACCTGCACTAATATCAATATTATTACTGAAGTCCCCTACTGATGAACCACAAAGTATCTGTTTTGTCCTTCTCATACAGCATATTTACAGGACCAGTTTAATATTTTCATTAACTTTTCTCCTCCTCATAACATATATGGTGTTATTACGTATTTGTATTTTTATCTTTTGATATAAACTAAAACATCGACGCTTCGTGGCCTCTCTGAAGTTCGCAAACGTGCCAAGCTGCAGATTAGAAACAGATTAGTGCTATCGCGCTTTTCTGCAACAGAAGACACAGAGAGCAGGAACTTACCAGCTAAATTTTTGAAGCTGACCTTGGTCCTGCTCATCGTTACATTCGCTGTTTAACGCTTCATTCTCGATGGTATCGGAGACTACATTGGTCCCTGGCTTGAATTTAATAAAGTTGCCTACCAAACTCATCAAAACTCTCAAACTCTTCAAAAAAGACTTTGCTCGAGCTGTCAGTCTCCTGAACATGAATTGTTAGCTGACATGATTTTCTTGTACAGTAGTTGTAATATTTCAGACCAGCTTTGCTGAGCGCGCAACGCAATACGGCATCACCCGTAATGGTCAATTTGAGTTTTTCAAATGTATCTTTTTGATGCGGATGGTCAAAGCGCACTAAGAATTGCATTATTTTGGTCTCAAACTGATGCAGTTTCAGAAACATTTGTTCATTTTTTTGGCCTCAGTTTCTCTTTAAGCACTTATTGATCAATTTAGGCCCCTACCTGCCAGTTTTCTGCAGAAAGTACTCAGTCAATGGCATTATAAAACACACCCGTCAATAAAAATGTTTTTTTAAGAATTGTGAATCACCACAACAACAAGAGTTCCTTGTGCATATGGTCTTAAATGTGCACAAAAAATACTTGACTGATGGGTCCAGTAGTGTGTGAGATTAGCTGTGGACAGATATACACACCGACACACGGACACACGCTCAGACACCACTCATGCCTGGCAGAGATAATAATGACCTGAAATTGATTAAATTGTAATACATGCTAGAAACAACTTGGACTTGTCCGAGAGGTCCAAGCAATGTCACTGCTTATCCTACATAGATAGATTATGAGACATTTCCATCTTCAGAATTGCTTTTGAACAAGATGTTTTTCAGCCGAGAGAACTCCAACGTGAGTTTGTTCTTTAGGCTGTCTGACAGATTACAAATGTGAAGTTCCTCCTCAGGTGGGAATAAGGAAAGACAGTCTGTCTGCCGGTGACAGAAGAGCCTCAATGTTAACAGAGTGATCGAGAGCAGTGGACTGTGACATCCAGGTTAACAGGTACCGTCTTCTCAGAGTTTGAGGTGACGCTGTGGCACTCAGTCATCAATGTGATGTTCGGGGAGAGTGACGCATTTGGCCGGAGCGGTCAGGTGTGTAATGCGTAGGCGCAGACAGAATTACACGCACGGAAGGTTCACATTCATAATGTGTCCAGCTGTCACAGTGATGCAGACACACTAGTGCTCAAAAGAAATGCAGCCCTGCCACCTCCCAAACACACCCCAGAAGTGTGAATCATCCTCGGACCCAAAAATATTACAAGCACTTAATCATTACAGAATGAAGGGGAGTGGAGAGGGATACACCATAGGGCACAAACACACACGAGCACATATACATTCACGGATGCACACAAACACCGAAACACGCATGTGAACACATTCACACATACTGATGTATGTACACACACAACACATATACACACTCATGCACACTCAAAGAGACCAGCAAGTACACACACACACACACACACACACACTCATATACAGATATGGACATACACACCTACTTGCACGTGCACATGTGCACACACACCGACAAGCTTATACACATACACGCACACTCACACACACATACCCGGATATTTTGTACATCAAATGCCAATGGATGCATAGACACTCATGCAGACACAAAAAGGAAACCACAAACACACACACACACACACATGCACCCACACCAACAGAAATACAAGCACATATATATACACGCACACTCACACACACACACCCGGAGATTTTGTACATCAAATACAAATGGATGCATAAACACTGATGCAGACACAAAAAGGAGAGCACATACACACACCAAGGTATACCGATATGGATATACTGGACTCCAGAATTGCTGGCACCCCTGACTGGCATTGCACAAACAATCCAAAAATATGTATATAAACAACTTAATTATAAACGGAATGTACCGACATGTGTGAAATATAGTATTAATGTTTCGATAGAAATGACCAAAACCATAACAATAATTTAATACCAAATACATTTCAACAAAATCAAGATTTCATAATAATTGGCACCCTTCATCTTTTACTTCGTGCAACTGGCTCTGGCAAAGATAACAGCAAGGAGTCCATTGATGTAATTTTTTTGCAAGGTTGAGGGGGGATTGTGGGGGATTGTGGACCATTCCTCCAAGCAGACCCTTTCAAGATCCTTCACATTCTTGGGTTTGTGTTTATCAATTGCCCTCTTCAATTCAACCAACAAGTTTTCAATTGGATAGAGGTCTGGCGACTGAGATGGCCATTGTAGAACGTTGATTTTGCAGTCACAGAACCATTTCCGTGTGGATCTTGACGACTGCTTTGGGTCATTGTCTTGTTGGAAAGTTCACCTCCAGCCAAGTCTAGGCCTTCAGGTGGAGACAACCAGATTTTCAGTCATAATATCTTGATACTTAGTGGAATTCATTTTGCCATTAATCTTGACCACTACCCCTGGACCTCTTGGATTAAAACAGCCCCAAAACATGACTGAAGTGTATAAGGTGCTTCTCCTTTTATGCAACTCTGTTTCAACGCCAAATATGCCAATGCTGTATCTGACTGAAACGTGCAATTGTGGTCTCATCTGACCAAACACCTTGTTCCAGTCATAATTTAAATGATGTTTGGCAAACTCCAAGCATGTGTGTCTTCTGGTCAGAAAAGGCTTTCTTCTGGCAACCCTTCCAAAGACCCTGTGATTGTAAAGGAGGCATCTAAAAGTGCTTTTTGAAACCTGGTGACTCCAAGATACCACTAAAGCCTCAAATTCCTACACAATGACTCTTAGGGATTCTGTGGCTTACCATCCTCCTCAGTATCCTGGGGGGCAAAATGCAGTTATGTCCTCTACCCTTTAGGTTTTCTACAGTTACAGTTGCAATCAAAATTATTCAAGCCCGTTGAAAATTAAGTTTATTGGCAAAGTTTACAAACTTTCAGCTGTTTGCAATGAACAACAACAACAACAAAACAAGAACAATTTAAATGGCAGGCTCAAAATTATTCAACCCCTTCATCACAAGCATCTTTAATACAAACCCAAAACCAGTGAAGTTGGCACGTTATGTAAATCGTACATAAAAACAGAATACAATGATTTGCAAATCCTTTTCAACTTATATTCAATTGAATACACTGCAAAGACAAGATGTTTAATGTTCAAACTGAGAATCTTTTTTTTATTTGCAAATAATCATTAACTTAGAATTTAAAGGCAGCAACACATTGCAAAAAAGTTGGCACAGGGGCCTTTTTACCACTGTGTTACATCGCCATTCCTTTTAACGACACTCCGTAAAAGTTTAGGAACTGAGGAGACAAATTTTTGAAGCTTTTCAGGTGGAAATCTTTCCCATTCTTGCTTGATCTACAGCTTAAGTTGTTCAACAGTCCGGGGTCTCCATTGTCGTAATTTACGCTTCATAATGCGCCACACATTTTCAATGGGAGACAGGTCTGGACTACAGGCAGGCCAGTCTCGTACCTGCACTCTTTTACTACGGAGCCATGCTGTTGTAACACGTGCAGAATGTGGCTTGGCATTGTCTTGCTGAAATAAGCAGGGGCGTCCATGAAAAAGACGTTGCTTGGATGGCAACATATGTTGCTCCAAAACCTGTATGTACCTTTCAGCATTAATGGTGCCTTCACATACGTGTAAGTTGCCCATGCCTCGGGCACTAATACACCCCCATACCATCACAGATGCAGGCTTTTGAACTTTGCGCCTATAACAGTCCGGATGGTTCTTTTTCTCTTTGGTCCGGAGGACACGATGTCCACAGTTTCTAAAAACAATTTGAAATGTGGACTAGTCAGACCACAGAACACTTTACCACTTTGCATCAGTCCACCTTAGATGAGCTTGGGCCCAGCGAAGCCGGCGGCGTTTCAGGGTGCTGTTGATAAATGGCTTTCGCTTTGCTTTGTAGAGTTTTAACTTGCACTTGCAGATGTAGCGACGAACTGTAGTTACTGACAGTGGTTTTCTGAAGTGTTCCTGAGCCCATGTGGTGATGTCCTTTACACACTGATGTCGGTTTTTGATGCAGTACCGCCTGAGGGATCGAAGGTCACGGGCATTCAATGTTGGTTTTCGGCCTTCTCGCTTACGTGCAGTGATTTCTCCAGATTCTCTGAACCTTTTGACGATATTACGGACCGTAGATGATGAAATCCCTAAATTTCTTGCAATAGCTCGTTGAGGAATGTTGTTTTTAAACTGTTCGACAATCAGTTCATGCATTTGTTCACTTAGTGGTGACCCTCGCCCCATCCTTGTTTGTGAATGACTGAGCATTTCAGGGAAGCTGCCTTTATACCCAATCATGGCACCTACCTGTTCCCAATTAGCCTGTTCACCTGTGGGATGTTCCAAATACGTGTTTGATGAGCATTCCTCAACTCTCTCAGTCTTTTTTACCACTTGTGCCAGCTTTTTTGAAACATGTTGCAGGCATCGAATTCCAAATGAGCTAATATTTGCAAAAAATTACAAAGTTTACCTGTTCGAACATTATGTAACTTGTCTTTGCAGTGTATTCAATTGAATATAGGTTGAAAAGGATTTGAAAATCATTGTATTCTGTTTTTATTTACGATTTACACAACGTGCCAACTTCACTGGTTTTGGGTTTTGTACTTAGTAGAGCACCCTTTTGCTGCAATGACCTGCTGGAGATGTGATGCACAGGCAGACAACAGGTTCTGGCAGCATTCCCAAGGAATCTTAGCCCTGTCCTCATGGACAATGGCCTGCAGTTCACTAATATTCTAGGGTTTGCATGCTGCAACTGTCTTCTTCAAATCCTACCGGAGATTTTTATGGGGTTCAAGTGAAGTGAATGTGATGGGCACTCTAGAATCTTCCCAGACTTCTTCTGAAACCAAGCCTTGATGGATGTTGAGGTATGCTTAAGATCATTGTCCTTTTGGAAGGTCCAATGATGCCCAAGCGTCAGCTTCTCTACAGACTGCATGACATTTTCTCCTTGGATATCGTCGTACTTGACTGAATCCATCTCGCCCTCCACTCTGCAGATTTCCAGTGCCAGAGGAAGCTAGGCAGCCGCAGAGCATCAGAAAGCTCCCACAATTCTTCACAGTAGGCAGGGTGTACTTTTCAGCATATATGCTTCTTTTTTCCTCCTGCAGACATACCACTAATTCATAAGCTCAAAATATTTCAGTTTTGTATCATCACTCTACAGAATAATATCCCCAAACTTCTGTGGCTTATATATGGTTTTGAGCATATTGGAGCGTGTGCTTTTGGATCAGTTCTGGTGAATGTCTTGGAGTTCGGGCATGGAGACCTTCAACGTTTAGTATGTGCCCTATTGTGCAAACTGAAACTTCAATGCCTCCTGTTTCCAAGTCTTGCTGCGGGTCTCCTGTAGTCACTCAAGGGTTTTTGAATATTTCTATTTTTGTACCCTAGTGAAACTGGAAGTGATGTAATAGCGCAATTTAGTTCCTTAGTACCTGCTTTAATTATATCCTCGAACGCCGAATGGCGTTTTGGGGATATTATGTTTTTGGTCCGACCACTGCCGCCGCCGCGCCGCGCCGCTCTACGTGTTAACGCGATAATTTCAGTAATCTTTCAATTAGAAATTTCATGTTTTGCAAATAAGTAAGTATCATAGAGAGGAAGAACTGATTCAATTTTGGACAATTTACAATTTCTAGATTGGCCACCAGGGGCCAAAAACTGAAAAATCACTGTTTTTATCATATCTCTAAAAATATTTGTCCGATTCACCTCAAATCAAGTGCAAATGGAAGGTCATGACCTGAGGATGTGTCCCACGACAGTATACCTGTTTGGTTCAAAAATTTGACACAAGTTGGAGCTTTGTCACATAAAATTCACCATTTTTGCCATATCTTCAGAACCATTTGTCTGATTGACCTGAAATTAAGTTCACATGAAAGTCTATTCAAGGTCTATTCAAGGATTGGGGAATTGGAGGATTGAGGGCGTTCGGGGATAGACCCCAAGCTGTCACCTCCGATGGCAAAAGCTTAGTTTTGTGAGATGTATTTACGGTAATCTTTACGGGTGCCATTAATTGTGAAACCTTGATTTCGTGGAAATTGATTTGTAATAACATCAGTAAATGATTTTGGGTGGTTCCATTGGGACAGTTATATTGTACAGCATTGCTCACATGTTGTTATTTTGAGTTTCTTCATATATATTTTTATTTTATTTGGAAAATATTGTTTGTGCATTGCCAGTCAGAGTGCCAATAATTTTAGAGCCCACTGTACATACACACACAAATTCACACATACTCACGCACACACCGACGCAAGTCCATGTTCATACATACTCACGCAAAAACACACGCATACACGCACACACGTACACACATACCCTCACATTCATGAAATGCACATGGACGCATACACATTCATGCACGCACCAAAAGAAAGAACAAGTACACATACAAAGATACATGGCTAAACACACACTCGCTCAGATTGGCGCATACACCAACACACGCCTAAATACACACACATACCCCAACAAACGCACATGTACACACATCCACAGACAAGCACACATGCTTAGCCTGCAGTGTTTGTGAGCATTAAGCCATGAGGTCCTACAGTCTGGCCTGGATGCCGACAGGCTTTAATCAGGCCTGAGTCCCTAATGAGCAGGAGGCAGAGCCCAGTGCGTCTGCAGAGGAGAGAGGGGAAGGAGCAGCGGAACTTTCTGGAAATGATTACAGTCTCATTTCCTTGTTTACGCTGCCTTTGAAAGAGAGAAGACCCCACCCCCCCTTCCACTCCATCCACAAAGTAGACACCCAACGCTGTCCTCTATACTGAGAGTCCCCCCCCCCCAGAGCATCACCCTGTCCCACTTCTAAACAGTCACTGCACTACATCAGGGCCCTGTTCTTTCTTTTCATGTCAGGCCTGTGGACCCCCCCCATCTCTCGAGTGGCCAACCCGGCGCGTTCTCAGCTTAATGATGGTAAACTGCAGTAACGGCCTTCTCTTCCACCTCCCCATGCTCTCTCGTTCTCTTTCAACGCATTCCCCCTCTAATGTTCCCTTTCTCCCATCCCATCCCCCTCCCACACAGACCCCAAAGGACTGTGGACAAGGCAAAGGTCTTACTGCAGATCAAACAAAGCGCTCTGGAGGAACAAAGATTCAGGAGAAACAAAGACAGCAAAAACAAGAGTGAGAGAGAGAGAGGAAGGAGTACAAGTGAGTGATTGAGAGAGGAAGAGCTATTTCAAGCTTTTATTGCTTGTGTATTTGCAAAGAATTAGTGAAAATCTGACTGTTAGAAGGGTCTTTTCATCTGAAATCCACTCTTTAAGGTACTCCAAGAGATTTAGAGACTTTTTAGATTTTTCATCCAGAGTTTCCATCTCTTCATATATGTATTCATAATGTCCAACTGTAAGCACAGACCACTGGGTTGACCTGGGATGTTGAGCCCCTTCCTTGTCCCCACTCTAAAACCTGGCCCCCAGCCCAAAGCTGTGGGAGAAGCACTAAAGTGATCAGGGAAGCCCAATTCTGGATAATTAGCGCAGGAGGGTAGGACAAGAGGAGAGGCTGGGGTTAGGCAGAGAAGACCTGGTACTTTATTGGTGTCTTTGCCAGCTGTGTTTGTCTATTGGCTCATCCCAATGGCTTTATTCCACTCCACTGTTTCCTATCTTACACCTGATTCAGAAATCGATCAAGGTCTGTCATCCTTTAGGTGAGTCAAGGTGACCTCAGCTGAGGAATGTGCAGACCACTGTGGAAGTCTTTTTTTTCTGAAATGTACAATGATTTCTGGAAAGAGCAATTGACACCTGAATCTCTCTTAATATCGGCATGATCCTGCTACTCCTGTCACGGTCTGTAATTGGGGTTTCTTCAAAATTACATTTGAGTGAATGTGGACATTCCATTCCACCAATTCATGTCTATTTGACCCCTATTTTTCTTCTTTTTTTTTTGCCAACTAGCATTATCTATTCATCCAGTCATCCCTGCCAGTCTGTGAGCGCCACCTCCACCTTTTAATTAAGTTGTAAAAAATTGCTTTAAAAAGGTATACAGTCCTTGAATTTATTCATTTCCAAAAATTATCCATTAGTCATAAAATATTTGACGCATAAAATGGTGTTTGAAGTCAGTCATGCTTCATTACAGAAGTTCCAGCATTTTTAATAGAAAGGGAAGAGGCCTCTGAAAAAATGCATGTACTCAGAAGGAGGTTTAAATTTCTTGCCAATCTAACCGCATCCCATTATCTCCCAGATGCCTTGGTTGTATCTCTACAACTGGAGTGTTTTTTAGTGAGAGCAACCCATTGTGAGAATCAGTACACTTAAAGCCTTGAAAATGTTCAGGTAATACGCCTGTCTACCATCATGCAAAATCCTACACAGCATTGTACTGTCTACAAGTAAAAACTTCAAGCAGCAGCATAATCTGAAACACTCAAGTCTATGCAAGTTGAAAAATCCACACAGGACTTCATTTGATCTGCTATCTGATAAAGGTAGACCGCATTCTGAGGTTCAAAAAGCCTTAAGGTTTTAAGCATGCATTAGACTTCCCTAATAATTCATTGTTCTGTTTGACATTTTTAGATATCAACTAGTGTTGTGAAATCAGAGCTGTGGTTTTTTGCTATGAGCCAACAAGCAGGAGTTTGAATAGAATGACTGCAGTATGTGAGGACCTTTTCTTTTTACATTCTAGAAATTTAACCAGAAGTGATTGTTCAGTGCTGGTTGCATGTTACATGGTAACGCTTTACATAAGTGGTTAGAGCTGACTGTGTGTATGCCCAGTGCTGGTTGAATACAGCAAGCTTCATAATATTTGGGTCAAAGACATTTTTTTTGAATATCTGTATGACAGTTTTTGTTTTTCTACCAAATTATTAAAATGCAGGTAAAGTGGCAATTCCCAAAATTTAAGTAAAGGATATGTATACACTTCTGTTTCATGGCATATTCGACCAGTGGTATGCGCTCTTACCTTTACATGGTACTTCAGCCAAATTCTTTAAAGAATATATTGCGACAGACACAAAGGACGGTGCTATTTTGAAGTTAAGGACGAAGCACTTTATGGGTTTGACTGAATGCGCCCCACCCCACTCAACTCTCCACCCCACAGTGTTTATTATTCTCTAATTCAGAGCAATGAAGAGTCAGGGAGTCTGCACGTCTGACCAGCTTAACGAGGCTGGGCAAGCCTTCGCAATCAAAGTGAGTTATATGCGTGAAACCCTGTTCTAAAAGCCCCGCCCTTACATGACAGTTAATGGAGTTCAGCCCCCTTCTGCATCCAGCGCTGTCATCGTGATGATGTTTTCAGAGAAGATTTACAACCAGGGCCATATCGCTGGCTCAATCAAAAGTAAAGTATCCTGGCTTTCATAAAGTAAGTTATTGTAATAATAAAGCTGAACAACAACTCCCAGGAGTAGTCAGCATGTTATAAATGTTTTCTCACCCCACCAAACCCAGTATACATCATGCAAGACATAGCTGGCTTTGGACAGCTGTACTAGGTTTGTAAAGGTTCAAAATCCCACCCAGATCGTTCCCGGGAATGAGCCTGATCTGTGTGCAGCAGGCCACAGTTAGGGTGCTCTTTCAGATCGTAAAAGATAATTGCATTCCCTGTTACTTTGAAAGTATGGCAGACGGCGCATTGAGGGAGGTCAGCACATCTAACGCACGTCGTCTGGAATGCCTTCGCTAGTCGGCTGACCACCAGTGGGGATGAGAGTCCATAAGACAAGGAGGTTGGGTCGTGCCTGTCTTTACTTGTAGGCCTCACCTCTTGCTCAGGAGAAATACTGTGGAGGACGTGGTTCTCAAAATCCAGGGGTGTTTAATCACAAAGACCTCTATGGAGGGGGACGGGCATTAATACCACATGCCTGGTAACACTGGCTGGAGTCGGACTGCGCAGGGCTCCAGGGAACGCATGGGAGAAGTGTGATTACCCTCATGAAAAATTACTATAGTTCCAAGCCATAGTCATCCCATAGAAATGGATGGTATTTCCGCCACCGTAGTGTCATATTACTATAGTAATTCTATAGTTATTCAAGCTACAGCAATGCAGTTGTGTGGACTATAGTAATATCACGGTACTGTTCACTGCGGTAATATAATAGTTATAATATGAAGGCTATAGTACTACTCTAGGTATACTATGCAAACTACGGTAATACTATAGTTATGCAATTAATACTATAGTATTACTAATAAATAATTATAGGATATTTTCATAAGGGTAAGTAGACTGCTTCCACAACGAGGAGCAGTAAGCAGAAAAAAATACAAACCTCAAGTGACAGGGAACTGTTTCAGTTTGGCTATGGGATGTCCAGAACAAATTTTTGCTCCACAGGTCCCAAACACTGTGTACTAGTAATGTCCCACACGATGCATAGCTGTGATACTCTTGGGCAGTAGAATGGTATAGATCTTTTTAAGTTAATATCTTAGTTTGTACATGATGCATAACATTGATCCAGCTGCGTAGTAGAATGGTATAGATTTAAGTTAATATCTTACATGATACATAGCTTTCATGTCCCCGGTCAGTCCAATGGCATGGCCCCTCTGCTTCAGTAGCCAAATATGGAAGCAGAAGCTACATGGGACACAGTTCAGAGGAGGATGACTCAGAAGGTTTCAGAGAGTCAAATTAATTTTCTCAGGCTCTAATAAATCACCAGTCTTCCCCCTGGAGTGAGTCTATCAAACAGATCTATGGTAATACAGCACCAAAGAGCTGGGTAATCATATTACCGGAGATGCATCCGTTTCAGTTACAGATCTGAAGCTTTCTTCTCTGATCACTGGCAAATGCCCATTCCAGCATATCGGAGCCCGGTTTCATACCAACCCAGCAGAATTAAACATTATATCTATTAGGGTTTAATCCTTAAATGTGTGGATGATTTGCAAAAAATTGTAACATACCACAAGTCATAATGGACCATTTCTTATCTAACACATACAGAGCTACATAATACATATTTGAATAATATAGATCATTAATTCATCTGAATATAGTATGAACAATATCGCACCCCCAAAACATACTTCCTCCATAAAAGCATATGACAACAATGACTTTCAACTAAAATGATATTCCGGTGCCAGAAAACTAAAATAAAATAGATAGTATGAGGAATAGCTAGTCTGAAAAACAAATGAGAACAAAGTTGGATCTGTGAATTTTGCACTTGATCCTAGTGTGCGAAGTTAAATTATAATCACATTTATCCTTTTATGGGGTAGATAATATGTGATTAGACTGTTCTTATCTAAGCATCCAAATGTTGATATAGTTGTCACAACAGTTAACCTTTGAATGGAGTTTTTAATTCTAAAAGGGTTAAAATCTCTTTATCCAGCTAATAAGATATGAATAATGAGTTATGAGCCCAGTCGCAGTATTACTGCATTGTGATTGGTTGCAAAGTATTAGTCCACGTTCAGATTGGTATCCTGCCTGTATAAACATGTGCATTCACACACACGTACACGCAGATGCTCTACATGCATGTATCCAATGCTCACACACTTCCAGCCATAAATCAGTGAGATTCATTGCCAAGGCCCAGATACCTGGCTTAGATTCTAACCCAGCAAGTTCACCAAGGACAGCTAATGTCCTGCCCCTCCCGGTGCCATGGCAACCCCCACCATCGCTGTGGCGCCAGCTGCATTCACCCAGTTTCACCCAGAAATCTCAGCTCACAAAGCACAGGGCCAGCTGGCTCCTCCCCCATCACGCCTCCGAGGAGAGGCATGATGGGGGATAAATGGCGGTTTGGTGCGCCCCATATGGCATGTGACACTGCAAAAGCGCAGCCGTTACACAGAGATTGAGCAGGAGCAGGACATTTTACAAATGAGGTCTCTACCTCTTGAGTGGTCTACTTTCATTTCTTTCAGAGCAAAACTGAGGAGAGTTAAAAAGGAATGAGTGAATGAATGAATGAGAATCATGAGTTCTGACACCTTGTGTGGCCATAGTGCATATCCTGACAAAAAAAAAAAAAAAACAGAAAATTCAGTTAATCTTCAGGGGTTTTTACATTTTTCCGCAAGATCCGTTAGTATTTGTACAGTAAAACTCAAGGGGCTGTCACTCAATATGAATTTAATAGCAGACCAGTCCACTTTTATTTGAACAAATGTACACCCTTTCACACCTGCTGTTGCCTCATCTTACATGAGTAAGCTGGAGCAGTTTCTTACTCTATCATCCTACAAACCTGAGAAATTTAATGTCAATGGGAAGAACTCATGAATTTGTTCAATGAGCATCACACAACAAATGTATACACAGGTCCATATCCACAAAACTTTCTGGGGTGAGAGCACTGTACCAGGATCAGATTTGACTTTTCAAATCATCATAGATGTGGCGAGGAAGAGGAACTGAACCCAGATCAGTGCACCTGCTTTTGAGAGGCTTTAGAATGTATATAGGCCATAGTGTAAATATACTGAATAAATACATACAATCAATATTTATGACACACGTACAAGACTTTGGAAGAACTAAGAAAGCGCTCTAACAAATAAAACAGGATCCTAAGGCCAGGATCACTCTTCCATTCTCTCAGAGCCACAAGCTGGAATTATCACCACAAACTGAGACTTATCGTGTCAAATCGGCTGTAAGACTCAAGGAGCTCAGCCCCCCTTGTTAAAATGATGTCGATAGTCTGGAAGGCCTTGATCGCATCATAAACTCCCATTCATTTTTTTATCCAGCACTTTTCCCAAATGCAGCCCTCATATTTGAAAAGGGTCTCAAAATTGCTCATAAAAGCCTCTAACCGAAAGCCAGCCACAACAGAATGGATGTTCCCATTTGATGTTCCCAGCCACAACACTCCTCACACAATAAAATTCTGTTAGTTTGTCAAACCAAAGTTCTTCCCACCATTTTAGAAATGCTTCGCTAAATGAGTCACTTTTATCATCTCAGTGAAAGAAATTTCCTCCTCTAATCCAGGGTGAAGATTTTGTGGAGCACAACGTTCCACTCACAGTCTCTATGAAAATGGTGACAAAACCCTGTGTTTTGGTTTATTTTTGTTCTTTAAAGCATTGCTCTCGAGAAGCCTAGGCGACAGACGGCGTATATTACCTCTCTGTGGGCCAGTAAGGAGGACTGTGCCATTCACAGGACATGGAGGGTTAGGTAGACTGTAGAAAATTTAGCATGACGGGTCTCCCTTGCTCTGCTGAGGCCCTGGGCGGGGCGGGGCCTGGGGGTGTGATGAGAGGAGTGGACAGGTGAGTGACAGGTTGACAGGTGCCGCTGGGGCAGCAGTGAGGCCCTGAAAGGGGGGGGGGGGTGGGGGGGCTACACCGAAGGTAAGGAGATGCCAGGGCAGGTGAGGCCGGCTGTTTAATGATGCAGAGGGGTCATGTGACGACAGACTCTGCTCACAATGTCGCTACACTCACAAACTCATGCATGAGTATACACACACACACACACAGACGCGTGCGCATGCACGGGCAGACGCATATACATGCAAACACAAATATACAAAAGCACACATACACACGCACACACGTGTATGTACAAACACACACAAATATACGTAAACAAGAATGAGTACACACACGAACACAAATACACACGATCACACGCGTGTGCGCCAGTGCGTACACGTGCAAATACAAATATACACATGTATGTACAAACACACACACACAGGAATATGCGCAAAAATGAGTTTACGGACAAACACAAACACAAATACACACACGCACGCACGCACACACACACACACACACACTTTCCTGGTTCACCTCTCGTCAGTTACTGCTTCCTGTTCCACTCTACCCATTAGCACAATGACTGTGGGTGGGAAATTACCTTTAACAGTTCTGAGTAATTGTGAATAGATCCCGACAACTCCCCTTTGTGAACATGCAAATTGAGAGTTGCTAAATCCATCTGATGAGCATGTGTGAAATGGTAGAGCACTAGCAGAAAAAGAGTGACCTATGTCCACTATGCACTTTCACCCAACACAACACCACAACTAGGACAAAGAATATTTAATCAACTTCCTATCCTTTACAACAGAGCTGAAGACAGTTCAGTCAGCATCATTTCCCCAACATTTCATGAAGTGAGCTACCATTCACCCTGTATGTCAAGTTGCACAAAATAAACCCAGCTCAAACTGGCATAATTCATTGATGATGTGTATTCTTCGCTGATTATTTATAATAAGCTTTGGAATTATGGCACATCAGGTTTGCAGATGGGGATGCAATGCTAAAGTTGTTATATCGTGCACTATTTCAATGGACTCCCCCTGTCCCTGAGATCTGAGGATTCTTCAGTCACTGATTTGACAGAGTGAGAGACAGCATCTGCCTCCCTCCACATCAACATCACACAGAGCTAACACAATGCATGACAGGGGGGCAGCATTACAGAAAAATCTCATTTATGAACGCCTGAATTAATATTTCATTTTAGACTTTATAAAATATATATTCTTCAGGAAGGCAAATTCCAAATGAAATTGGTGCATTTCCTGTTGATGAAAAAGCAATATGGTTTGGCTGTCATACATTTTAGCAGCTGCCTGGTCATTCGCTTAGAATAGAGCAGCAGATTATGTTCAACGTATCCCATTAAGCCTGACCATGCATATTGTTGCGGTTGAATGACTCCAACACCAACTCTCAGGGAAAAAATAAAATAAAGTGCTAGTTCTGTATTGGACATCATAGTTTTTATTTGTCATTCAGATGGAATGCTTGAGTTTATAGAGTCTGAAAAGATCAAAAGGTGAATGACCTTTTTTCCTGAAATAAATAGGTTAAAATTGTGTCTGCTGATAGTTTACAGCAATTAGCATTAGAAATGACAAAAATTATTGGCAGCATGACAAGAAAATTTCTGCATGCCCCCATATGTAGCCTATCCCTGCAGCCTCATGCTTACCCAATTAAATGTACCGGTACCTACATTTTTAACTAACATTTTGTTGTTAACTTTTATGGCCTATTTTACCCGAATTCCAGGGATGAGCTGCTGGTGAATAAATTGTTCAACAACTTCAAGGTTTTTATATTGCTAAAACCTCCTTGCTTAATTGTTTTGGGTCTTGAGTATTAGGAAGCGCTTCGCAGTATTTCTGGAAGATTAGCAATGTAGCTTGCTAATTTTAGCATAATATATTTTGGCAAAGGAATGTCCAATCCTTGAAGCCATTTCACTCAATAGGCTTGAATATATAATATGGTCCTAACATTGTTTTCCTTGGTAATTAGGCTTGCACAGCATGAAATGGCAATTCAGGAAGTTCGAGTGTCAGTCGCTATGGTAGTGATTGTCACAACTGCTTGAGAACATGTTCACTGATTTGTTACGTTTGTGTTTGTTACGTCATCTATTATTGCAAATCTTATGGTAAAAGATGTTTCAATGAAACGGGATGGATATTTACATTTTAATCCAATCAAACAGGAACATTGTCATAACAATCAGGTGCATACAGTGCACATTGCAATCACTGAAGTCATTCAAAGGTGCGTGTTACATTGTTTTGTTTGAGCCATTAACTAGGTGAACTAACTTTAGCTATCAATTATCGCAACAGACTGCATGCCTCTGTAAACATATCAAAAGAAAGAGTGCTTAAGAAAGAAATGTAGTCTAACAAATCTGATCTTAAGCGTTAATTAAGAGATAAAGATAAAGATACACTTTATTGAACCCCGTGGGGTAATTGTCCTCTGCTTTTGACCCATCCTATAGTTAGGAGCAGTGGGTAGCCACAGAGCAGTGCCCAGGGACCAACTCCAGATCCTTGGTCAGGGGTACTGGTTGGAGTGTTCCTATGATGCATGTTTTTGTGGGTGGGGGAAACCGGAGTACCCGGAGAAAACCCACGCAAACACGGGAAGAACTTGCAAACTCCACACAGAAAAGCCCCAGGCTGGACTCAAACCCACAACCTTCTTGCTGTGAGGCAATAATGCTAATCACAATGCCACTATGGAACCAGTGCAGCCAGGAAAAAAAAAAAAAGGTTGGTAACCGATGCCCGCAAGTGGCATTGTGGTTTTGAAACAATACTGCACAATATTCATAGTTAATGGGCAGTGAAATCAATAATATTAGTGAGTCATCCTTTCAGTATAAGTTCAGCTGGATATATAATCTTGACAACTTGTGCACATCAATGCTACTTGATTGTATCCACTGTACAAAAAAGGATACTGTGAATCACACTACCTTTCTTGTTCGTATATATGATTCTTGTAATCACAATACTGGTCACAAATGAAATTGGAATGTTGTGATATTGGTGGGATTATATAAAGTGACACCACGCATCGATTTTTGTACCGGTAAGGAAAGGTGGAACTTTGCCTCACTATGGGGATACACCTGCGATTGTCAGCAGCCTAATTTTCTAGTTCTTAAAATATGTTAACTTAACCTAGGAAGCTAAATGCAATCAAGATGAATTGCTCATCACTTACTTACGGTATGACGTCATGACTAGTCTCTTCATTGCATTTTCTAAACAAGGCCTAGGCCTACACTGTGGCTCCCAACTGCAAACTAATATCTCTGAAATACACCAATCCCTTGCACCACGATCAGCCTTTGCCACCAATCATGCCATGCTCTCAATTGCATTTATTATTTGAGCCAAATTAAAAGTAAATCGGACAATTTGTTTTTGAATTATGGCCAATAATGTGCATTTTCATGGAATGTGCCCCCAGGGGGAAAATTGTGTTATCAGAAACGTGCCAAAAATTTTATCAGTTCTCCCTCTCTCGGACATGTAACTACTGTTGAGAATGGAAAAATTGAGCTTTGACAGAAATTCTGATAGGCCACGGAGTCAAGCTTGCTGAACATACCTTCGTGGAGAGTCACCTGAGTGCATTTGACTGTCATCTGACTTTGCTGCCTCATGATTGCTTGGCCAGTAATATGTTGAGCTTATTTAAGTTTGCCTTCACGACCTCAGCGTGCTAGCTCAACAATTGCTTGCATCAGAGCAGATCCACCTGCTACAAAGTTCGTGGTATTCGTTATCGCTGCAAACTTCTATAACACTGTTTACTTTGGCTACCGCACCTTGGTTGAGTTCATGTGGCTCTTGGTCTTTGATTTCATGCTTGACTAGCTATGCTAGCTACGCTGGAAGTGCTCGGTAATGAAGGCCAGCCTGCGCAAAGCGTACTTGTCTTAAAATGTAGCTTGTTTCGAAACATTGTCTTATGTGATCGCTGAAGGAATTTTTGGTGAAATTGGTGTCATTTGCCAAATCGTAAATTTAGAGCAGCACATGCAAATTCGCGCAGCCATGAATGCTCGACAAATTAAGTTTTCACTTGGCAGGGCAGCACTCCTTCTACGGCAAGAATTGCGATCTGCTCACCTATCGCGAATCGTCACTGTCCGAAAGCTGATCTTTTCCGGGTGTCGAAAAAGCATTTGGATACTTTAAAAATGCAGTAAGTGTACTGCGGTACTGTCCTCAATCGGGAACGTAATAATTGGACAAGTATGTCTTGAAAACAAGTGTGTACTGGAGTGCAAAGATATCTCTGCGGTCAAGCTATCTCCAGTTTGCAAAACTACGGTCAAACTATCACGCTGAAATTTTCTGCTCAAATACAGCGGATAACGCGGTAGTAAAGTTTTAATTTTTTTTTCTCTTTTATCAATAAATAGTTGACATTTTGGAGAACTGCCGTTACTCCAGATAACAAACAATTGTATGTAACTGTAATAATGTTTTACTTAAAGCAAAAGGAAAAAGGTAGATATCACTGTGGCATTAATGTAGGAATTCCCATTAGAATTGGTCATTATAGGTGGACAAAATACGAGAAAATTCAAGCAAGGACCATAATACTTGTGTAATTCAAAATGTTTGTAGAAATTAGGGGGCCCAAACCATGCTGCACACGCTGTAGTAAAAGCTTATTGAAAAAAGAGAGTTTGCATGGGTCAATCATTATATAAACAGCCATGAAAATATGTGCTTTGCAATTGGACACAGCAAAATGAGGACGTGTCTGAGGGCCTGTGATGGTTTAAATTGAAAAACTCAAATTTGATGACCTCATCAGAAAGGTCTCGTCACAAGGGATGCACGTGCCAAGTATCAAAGACCTACCACTAACCAATCAAAAGTTATGGCCAAGGTTAAAGTTCTTTTTCATTGCGGACAAACCGACAGACAGACGGACAGACAAAAAAACTATATGCCCCCAAAAATAAAAATGATTTGCGTCAACGACGTCATTTAGGTAGTAAGCGCAACGGCTCGGTTGCTACATGGATCGATTGCGTATACACGGGTGGCAGTTAAACAAAACCCATTTGTCAGAAGTGTAAGTGTCCAAAAGAAATCAAACTTGAGTTTCAAAATTGCCTCCTCTGAGGGTATTATTTATACATCAGGGTGTCATGCACATTTCTGCTCACCAAGGATTTGTATGCTTTATTAAAACTGTTTACCCGAGTCAGCTCGTTTTGTCAGAACACTGACCTTATATTTTACGGGCTGGGGCAGGGCCTGTCTTCGCCAACTCCGCCCAAGGGGCCCCACGGGGCATCGGCGCCCCAGAAGCCCCCGACAATTCTGATGAAATGAAAGGTTTCTCTGGTTTACAGTAAAGCATTTGACAACATGGCGGTTGTCTCGCATGTCCCTCTACATTCATCTTTGCACTCACTACCGGCTCACGTGTGGCATAGAATATCTTCCTTTCACATAGACAGGTCATCCAGTGACACTACATGGCTAATGCCAACTTATCCACTAGAACACAACCCATGATAAAGGTTCCAATTTCCCTTTCAAACAATTGTACCAGCCATTAGGCTGTCTCTACTCACGACACTTTATAGCATATCTCTCTTGAATCAGCTTCAACCAAAATTCTGACAGCCGCTGGGATGTCACTGTTCATCGTACATATCACAACAAGACATGAGTGTTGAGAACAGGCCATTCAGCCCAGCTAAGCTCACCATTTTCCTATCTATAAAGTTTCTCTAAAACGTCAGATATTAGTTCACTAAATGGCTCATATAGTGCATTTCTCTTGTATAGGCATCAAGAGAAATAATGCCAGCTGCAAGGTTATCGCTACACATGGTACACTTCATTTCCCAAAACTCTATTTTGGGGATATAATTAGGCTATTTGGTGAATAGTTTGATGATGAAGAATATAGATTTTTTTTGACTGTTTATTGGATACGGCTTTCAGATAGACAATGTGTGAGGCTGACTACCTGTATAAGTTTGCTAATTATGACAGTTGTCATAGCCTACAGCAAGTCGGTAGTAACTAGCTAATCTGCTCTAGACCATGGATGTATTATAAGATCTGGATACTGAACCAGGGCTAAAACGCATGTGACAAGGGTTTAGCGGTCAAGCAGATATTGTAAGTGACGTGATCCCATGGGGAGCAAAAAGAACATTTTTCAATAGGGAATAATTGAAAAAGACACTGATTAATTTGTGAATAAATTCTTTTGACTACCACTGATTATCAATTTGTACCTTTTTCCAGGGCAGCGACAATATTTTTTATTCTTATTCAGGCTATGTGAACACCAAGGGTACTTTGTCTCAAAGCGCATTCTTGTAAACAGTGCACTGTGGTTTCGCTGTGGACATAATTTGCAACATTTCCAGGCGGCATTGGTTATGAGCACGTGTCCTGTGTGGGAGTGCTTCGAGCGTGAACCGTTGTCATAGATACCTCAGGCACCAGCACGGTCATGAGCCCCCCACTTTTCCACTGGGAGCGAAAAGTGTCCACACATCCATGTGACTCCGGAAATAAGTCCCACGTCGGCGTGTTGCGCCACTGAACAATTCCCATTGAAATGAATGGGAGGCCATTTTCGGTTCAGTATCCAGTTCTTATAATACATCCATGCTCTAGACACACAATGCTTTTTTTCTAACTGAACAACAACAACTTTCCCTTTTGCAATTCCAGCTGTTAATTTTTGGATTTATACAGCCAGAATGAAGGCCAGGCAATCTATTGCAAAGGATTAGCCAAGCGGAAAGATTCTGAGGTTTTTCTTTGAGTATCATAAATTTGACTTTTGAATTTAGTTTTGGCCACCTTACTTCTGAAATAAATCCAGGGCCCCTAAAGCCACCTTTTCATTTCTGCTTCAATTTCTATTTCCAGATGCTGGGAAATAGGGGTTTTTGGCAGTATAGATTTTTAAAAATCGCGGGGGGGGTTTGGTCTCCAAGCCTCCCCATCATATGGTGGCCCCCTTTTCTTCAAATGCTGGATTTGCGGCAGTAAAAATTATATTAGAAAGCCATGAATAAACATTTTAATTCTGATGTAACAATCACTTTTGGTAATTAAAATGGGTTTCAAGAACAAGAACTATAATTTTGAAAAAACCTTTCTATTCAATCAATTAAAGTAATTTAAGACAGGAATTATTGTATGCTTTCTTCTTTTTCAGGAAGCTGCCACAGCGCCCTTTACATGTGTGGCCGTTGAAGCTGGCAATTACAGCAAGTTGTCCTCACAAATGGTGCCAGGGGATGTGCAGAGGACCTCAGAATGTCCCAGAATGCCATTTGGGTCCACCCATTCTGTCAGCGGCAAAGGCAGCCTCTGTGCTGTCCTCCATCCCAGCCGTCTGAGGCTGAGCAAGTAGGTCATGACCCATACAGAACCATGATGAGGGTGAGGGCAGGAGGGGGTGAGAGGGGCGGTGGGGAGGCTGCGGGTCACCAGGGGGTCGATCAGCGTCTCACATTCCAGACCCCTAAATCCACTGAGGTCCTCGTATGTTCGGCCCCGGCCGCGGGCAACAGCCAGCCGTTCGCTGACGGATCGAATAAAGGCCTGCAAAATAAATGTTTCCACACAGAGCAAGTGCGCTTTCCAAATCTGCGCCCCCATGAACCTCAAACCTTACCCGATCTGGGCCCCACATCTGTTAACAGGCCTCTGGACCATGTCGCCAGACTGGCCGCTCATAGATTGACTTTGGCGCCCCTACCCAAAGGCGATGAGTGTGTCGTGGTGAAGTACCATCCAGTACGATATGAAAGCCCTTTAGAAGCTTACGCTGTAGGGATCAGGACCATGTGGGGAAGTCTGCATAATTCTGTCTTCCATTCAGCAAATCAGGCACACTTTCATTTAGTAATAAGCACTAATACAGCGGGCATTGTTATGCCCATTGCTAAACTTTTCAGTCATTATGGCTAAATTTTAAATTATGGCTTTATTATACTTATCGCTAAATCTAGATCTCGTCAATGAATTATGATTTATACTTCAAGCTGATCATTACATTTCAAATTTATCTTCATAATTCTAATCATATTTTCAGTGATACTTTATCAAACTTGTCGCAAAATTTTGAGGAATATTTCATCAAGCATATTGATAATTGGAAGACTGATGCTTGAAGACATATCTCCATTTGATTGAAACCTTAAGGTGAAGAACATGATGCTCGATTATCACTGTCCACCTAAGAACTATTATCATCAGAAAATCTATTTAAGTCACTTTCCTAACCATAGAATTTGCTGCTTTTGTCCGTAATAGAAGCAAAAGTCCGCAAGTCCTAGATTTTTGTGGTAAATGTACTCTAATCTGTCTGTACTCTAAACAGCAGTGGTGAAAGTAAAGGATTATACACCCACATACATATGAGCCACCATTGAAACCAGTGGTTGCAATCAGTGAACTTAATTACAAAGAGATGACTTGCACTCTCCCTGCCTTTGCCTGTAGTCAGCTGGGATAGGCTTCAGCTCGCCCCGCGACCCTAGTGAGGAATAAGTGGGTATAGAAAATGGATGGATGACTTGCACACTGTAGGGCTCCAATATTCACTATTTATTACACAAAAACGTGACTTTTCGAGCACTGCAGCTTTTCATCAGACCACCAATGGCAGCGCACAGCGCCATCTAAAATATACGTGGCAAAAAATCATCTGATCCAGACACATGACCCAGTAGTTTACATAATCAAAGAAAAACATATCAAAAAGTTAAAAAACCAATTTGTGTACACACTCGTATACCCACCCACACACACACTAATGTGCATAAAAACAAGTATTAACCTACCTATATAGTACATATAACTTTGATACAGTAAAAATGTGGTAAGAAAGCACACAACAATCCAATAGACAGGAAAAATCCTCAATACAATCAGGCCAATGAGCCGTCAAAAATCAAAAGGAAATAACTGCCAAGGCGCTAATTGAACATGTTCAGCTTTCTCGGAGGGGGGAGGTGACGTCAATGCTTTACTTCTAAAATGGGAATTATTTTGGATCTTTACTTTAGAGACCTGGTCACCTAAGGGTCTTAATGAGGAAATGAACATTTGTCCTTTTTTATCATTTGATATCATTCCCTTTCTATTTCTCTTGGTTGTTTGGGCCGCTTATGTAATATTCTTTGATTATATTTTTCATTTTCTTACACCTTGACTCTTCTTACACCAAGAAAAGCACCTTGGCAGTTTTTTTCCTTTTGATGAGGGCTCACTGGTCTGATTATATTTAAGATATCTCCTGCCTATTGGATTGTTTGCTTTCTTACCATATTTTAAATGTGTTAAACTCACATGTACTATATGGGTTAATACTTGTTTTTTTAATGCACATTTGTGGGTGCGCGTGTGTGTGTGTGTATGTGTGTGTGTGGGTGGGTGGGTATATGTGTGTGTACACTTGCATTGGTTTTTTAACTTTTTGATATGTTTTCTTTGATTATGTGGACTATTGGGTCACGTGTCTGGATCACATGATTTTTTGCCACATGCATTTAAGATGGCGCTGTGTGCTGCTATGGGTGGTCTGATGAAGAGATGTAGAGCTCGAAACGTCATGTTCTTGGTGTAACAAATGGTGAATATTGGGGCCCTGCAGTGTGCAAGTCATTTGTTTGTAATTTTATTCTCTCTCTTTTTTGACTCAGCACCTGCTCCCCTAGATTTTGAATATGCATGTATTCCTTTTTATTTGCAATCTGTAAACTCAAAGGAGTGAAGTATTATGAAAAATGGTTACATTATGGTTGAAATAATGTTTGTAATAGAATAAGTGGTAGACTTCAATGTTAATTTTTGATGAAAAACTAGCCAAGTCACAGATTTGTGGTAGAAATACTCAAATCAAGAAATAAAATTCTCTATTTCAAAATTCAGTTTGGATTCAAGATCTAAGTCTCACGGATATATACAGTACATAACCCACCTGCAAATATGAAGCCATAATCAGAAATAAAATTGTAAGTCTCGCCTGATTTCAGAATCACTTGAACTTTTTGGACATCATTTTCTCGAAATGGTTATTTTGTGACTTAAGTGTTTTTAGCACAAGCATCTTCAATTTCAAATTACACTTTGTTGCACAAATTGCTAAGTTTTCCAGTTTTCACTTATCAATCTTACCATCAAATAGAGCTCATTAAATTCAAGTGATGATTTGTAGTGGAATTGATATGCAATATTTTGGGTCTGCTTAATTGAATCCACCCCTAAATCCTTTAAATTACTCAATCTTAAATGTTACAAACTGCACAGTCCTGGAAAACTATACAGAAATTAATGATAGAAAATGAAAACTATACAGAAATTCAGAAATTAATGAAGTGAAAACTCTAGTAATCTAAGGGGCTGGGAGGGTAGCGAGCTATATTTTGCCAGAGACACTCACGGGTAGACTCATATTCTGCACTACACCCTCCTCGTTGTGTGAGAAGTTAGATATCCGTCAAAAGCAGATTTGATTTGGTGGAATAAAAATAATACTTGGGAGGGCAGGTGTTTACATCCCACTCCACGGCTTCAGCGTGCTGCCTTGTACAACATGGGGAGGGGGGTGTATAAGAACATTGCTCAGTGTGTTGTCTTCATAGTCACATCAAGGAAGCGGTGGGAAGGCAAACATATCAAAGTAAAACCTGGAAAACACCACCCTGCCAGGTGCCCAGTGAAGATTCTGGATATGAGGATAGTGGATGAAGAAAACATTTACGGGGTCTGTCCTGTACCCTCAGGTTTACACCAGTGACTACAGAGAGATTTAGGCAGACAGAGAGGGAGATGGAGAGGGGAGAGGGTGTAGTTTACAGCTTAATCAGCAGCAAGGAAATGAGTTCATTCTTAGCGTGCTGTGAAGGATGGCCACTGATTTCGGTTCAGGGCAGCGGGAAGGAAGTAGGAAAATTAGACCCAATCAGGACAGCAAGAGATGTCAACTACTTCCTCGACATTGAGGGGTGTGAAGTATTCCCCGTTACTGCCTAATCCCCCCTCCCCCATCCGAGAATATCACCCCCGCCCAATATCAGCTCTGTTTCCCAGACCTCTGACCTCAGGGCAGAGCCCTGCTACTCTGACAGCACCCCTCCACAGGGGCTTCAGAGAAAGGAAAACACTGCTAACCGAGGCCATGTTTCACCCTGAAAAAAAGCTATTGTTTCACCCAACAGGACAAAAAGATGATCAGAAGTGATGTGTGAAGGTTAACGGTGTGTACTGGCGACACCGACAGGCTCGCTGCCTCCCAGACGTGTGTCTCCCAACACCCTCCTGAGTCATCGGCCGCCTGTGACATTGTTAGCGAAACAATTACAGGATATCGGCACCCCTTGCGCCCTGCTGGCGACGTGGAGTCGCGCAAACCGCCATGTCAAATATGCCTGGCAGAGTACAGCTCCTGTGCTCCGCCCTACCGAAACTTCACCACCCAATAGATCAAAAATAATGGGCACATTATTAAAATAGAGTGTCTCTGAGACTGCCAATGCAGAAAAACATTAATTTTGAATAGCTAGTGGGTTGACACTGGCTTATTACTGCTGTAACAAGAAGTCAGTCGCATGTAGTAATTTAATCACCAATATGATGATTGATACAAACAAATAATAAAAATCCTAAAAACAGACAAATGCTGGTGTTGTTTCCAGAGTTATCAACGAGAAAACTTGTGATCCACAGAGCGAATGGGTTCCCCAGACCTCGCTTTCAAAAAACAGGTGATTTCACAACACAAGCAGCTGGATGGAAGATGCGAGTTTGGCGCACTCAGAACTGAGTTAATGCCTCTTCTCTGGAGAGTGACGTCTGCCTGATTTATCTGCCGGTCGGAATTCTTGGATGTACCAGGATCTCTGCAGCAACCTTTTGACCTCACCAGATGTTTCCCTCCAAACGCTCGCTAATGTCCACCCCTAAATCCACATCCAAGGGTATCAAATGGCAGCGATAGGCGTGCGTCTGCACCCAGGGAAATGACAGTGATGGTGATGAGGATGGATTTTAAAATAGAGACGGAATGCGGTGCATTAGAGGGGCCATATGCTCCGAGGCCAGAGGTTACTGAGGGAGGGCCCCTACTGCACTCGCAAATGCATCCAACACCAGTATTTTGCAACAGACAATAATCTAATCTTTACTCCAGCACATTTTGCAGGCATTCTGTGACATCATCATAAAAAATCAAAACAAAACTGCAACAAATAATGCACAAATGAACTGAACTGTGAATACTGAGGCTTGGGTTCATCTGCATGGCTGGGAAAGCTGAATCCACATTGAACTTCAAACTGGCCTCAGCTCTTAATTATTGAATTTTGCAGCTTATGTACAACAAGAATGGGAAATATGTTCCAAAGCCAAACCACTGGGATACAGTCAATTAGCTAATTGGGCTCGGGAAATTGAAGGAAAGAATCAGCCATGTACACAACAGGCTGTTGATGTACTTAGCACAATCACGCTAAAGTCCCGTGATGAGGACTATTCTCTCTCGTTCCTGAGGTCGCGCAGGATTGACGGAAGTGGGATGTTGATGACTAAATGGAGATGAGCATTACACATTCGGGGCATCAAGAGGACGTGCATGTCATCGCCTGGCAACAGCCAACAGCATGTTTCTGGCCTTTGGCAAAACACTACCTCCTATACAAGCTCATACAATCCAAAAAAATGACAAGGAGTCCAGTTCAATCATGCTAAATTACATCTCCGCAGATTCCGAATATATTGTGTCTTATTTTCCTCTCATGGTATTTCATGGCTAAAAGGCAGACAGATCTCCTGGCCATGTTCTCACTGAATTTACCTATGATGAGTGACAGGTAAATAAAATTTCAGTCTCCAGTGGATAGTACTGTACCTACGACCTGGTCCATGACAGTCCCTCCAGAAAAACCATATGATTATCGCTGCTCACAGTTGCTCTATCCCACCCTTCTGCAATAAATCAAAATCAATAATGAATAAAAGTCACTTCCCGCCCATCCAATATCCTACATATATCACAGGAACATAATCCTGGATTGCAGAGTGCAACACACTGAGCAACATATGAATGAAACACACATTGAGGACAAGATTTATAAAGGTCTTAACCGTCACATATTAAGACTGCGGCAAGCCACGGAAAAGCAGTGGCCACAAGTCAGTATATTTGAACCTACATAACAGTCTGGAGCTACACAACTTCTGCTCTGCACTCCAGCCTATTCAATAATGAACATCAGATTCATAATGACAGCAGAAAAGAGGAGACTGAGCTTCAAGTTAAGGCAATTTTACATTCACATCTGTGTGAACTAGCCGTGTAGGATTTGCAGCCATTTTTCCTAACATCACTGTGCAAATATTACAGACTGTACATGTAATTTCCTGCCATTCAGCAGATGCTCTCATCCTGAGTGATTTCTGACCCAAGCAAAAGTGCAAAGATCAGCAACTTAAGTGCAGTAATTATGTGGATGGGGGATGTATTGACCTATAGAGAGACAGAGTGTTGTACAAAAAGTACAAACTCGATTAACAACTTGCCGACTACCCAATTAAACACCAGTATAACAATACACACAAGGCTAAAACTACAAGACTGAGCATTAAGCTACATTAAATAGACAGTGAACTTCAATTACATAAATATTTAAGTAGCTCTTTGGCAAAACTATGATCTTGAAAGCTTGCTTGCCCATTCATCAGACCTGGCAACAAAGCATAACATACATGAAGCTGTTTGTGTATGTGTGAGTGTGTGTGTGTGTGTGTGTGAGAGAGAGAGAGAGAGAGAGAGAGAGAGAGAGAGAATAATGCTTGACTGGCAGCCCCAATCAGTATGTCACGTAGAACCCTTCTCCATGTTCCAGCAGTATACAGTGTGCCACACTTTCTCTTACCAGTTAACTGTTGCTCTCCAGCCAGTATCTTTCAGACATGGGGGTGGGGCTGAGGGGTGGAGGGGAAGCAGTTGACTGCGACTATCCACACAATATCAACCCATATATCGCATGTGGCCAAAAATTTGAGCCATTACAAGAAGCAGAGGAAATTAAACATGTTCCTGATGTCACAGCACACTTGTCTCCAGGTCTTTTTACAATACAAGTAAAGACCTTGGTGCGAAAAGTATTGAAGTCACAAAGTGTCTATTTTAAGAAAAGGGGGTTTGAATATATAATAGACCCATACAATTGCTCATTGAAGACACCAGCGCTAAACATACGTAAGTCACAAAATGTCCAATTTCAGAAAATTGAAAAAATGAATTTTTTCCCATCCTTACCTCAATGTGAGTGAAAATGTAACTTAAGCGGTTTAAGCACTCGGCTCTTCAATTGGATGCCAGTTTAAGAATTATTTTGTTTGGAACACTGCCGTGGCTTGATGGGTGAGGTTAGACGGGAACGGTTTTGTTAGATTTTTTTTTTCTTTATTTTAATCTGTGGTTTAAATGCTGTATGATTGGCAAGACTAAGGCAAAGCATTTATACTGATGAGGAAGTGCTAGGGTATCATCAACAATGTTGATGGGATTAGAGGCAAAACTGCTTTTGGGGGAAATACATTTTTAAGGTCAGGCTGTGGTACCTCGGGGCACCATGGTGAGAGCCATTATCTAAAAATGGAGAAAAGTTAGAACAGTAGTGAAACTTTTCAGGAGTGGCGAGACAACCAAAATGCTCCATGAGTGCATCAACAACTCATCCAAGAGGTCACAAAAGAACCCGGACTACCATATAAAGAACTGCACGTTTAACTTGCCTCAGGTAAGGTTAGTGTTCATGATTCCAAATAAAAAAGAGACAGGGAAGAAATGGAATCCATGGGAAGGCCGCAATGTGACAACCACTGCAGACCAAAAAGAGCATAACAGTTCATCTCATGTTTACCAAAAAAATTCTGATGACCCCCAAGGTTTCTGTGATAATATTCCGTGGACTGATGAGTCAAAAGTGGAACTTTTGGGACGACATAGGTTTTGCTACACCAGGCGTAAAGCTAACACAGCACTCCATAATAAGAGCATCATACCAGCAGTCAAACGCAGTGGTGGTAGTGTGACAGTCTGGAGCTGCTTTGCTGCTTCAGGACCTGGATGATTTGCCATAATTGATGGAATCATGAATTCTGCACTGTACTCGAATATCCTGAGGGAGAATGATTGCCTATCATCTCATAACCTAAACCTCTAGCACACTTGGGTTATGCAGCAGTACAGTGATGCAATGTACACAAACAAGTCCACTTCCAAATGGATCAAAATATGTAAAATTATGGTTTTTGAAAGGCTTAGCAAAAGCTCTGACTTGAATCCAACTGAGATGCTGTGGCATGCCTTGAAACTGGCAGTTAATGCTTGGAAAAGCTCGAAGGCAAAATTAAAATGATTTTGCAAATAAGAGTTTGGGCCAAAATTGCTCTACAGCAATATAATAGAATCATTGCCAGTTATCAGAAACACTGTTCTGCCAGTTAGTAGGTTTTGGGGGAGCAATAAATATTTCAAATGGGTAACATAGGTTTTGAATAATTCTTTATCTTCAATTAATGAAATGATCAATTGTTTTTGTTCACCTTGTCTTTGTCTTATATTAAAATTATGATGATGATCATTTAGATTTGACAAATAAGCAAACATAGAAGGAATCAGGAAGGAGGCAAATATTTTCTCATAGCCCTGTAAGTGCTTGATGAAGCCCGCAAGATTTTCTAAGATTGCTTAGCTGTTTATTTGATAGTCTAAAGAACAAATAGCTCTTCAATTTTTTTTTTTAAATCTCAGCATCATTGCAGTGTCATGTTTTATATTTTAAAGCAGAATAAAAGCAGATAAAATTATATTTTGCGTATTACAATTTGTACTGTTTGCCCTGCTAAGGCTAAGGCATTTGAGAATAATTCCATATCCCAAAATAAATAAATAATGGTGCAGATAGATTTTAATAAAAAATGGAAAAAAGCTATCAATGGCAGTGCAGATTTGCAAGGATATACTGCTGCCTGTGCTTTCTATCTCATTCTCTTACTCTCTCAAGACCAGCAGATGTGAAAAAAGAGATTTAGAAGACTTCAATATGAAATATTTGATAATATCCAAGTATTTTTCTGAACAAAATTTGTAGTTGTAATATGAGAAGAAAATCTGGGTTGAGAGGTGCCCAAATTTTCAGATTGCTCAGATTTATCCCGAATATAAACTGATTGCATTCTGAGGAAATAGGATCTTTTTGATTTTTTTGTAAATATCACTGGGTTTTCACCTAAATGCTTGGATGGCAGTTCACTAACTTTTCACCACAGAAATGTTCTCAAGGTTTGCCTATCTACTAGTTCAATTCTCGATTTACAGGGGTTTTTGACAAACTAGGCTAGCATATGGACCGTGTCCTCAGAGACAAAGGCTCAGGGGCTCTGCCTTGCAATACATCATTTATTTCACACGGCTGCAATGGCACACATTTTTATACGCGTTTCTTTTAGGTGGCACTGCTTTAACAGTTTTAGCTCTGGTCCCATGTGTGCCATATTGTTCCAACTGTAGTCTTCAAGCTTAAGTTCTGTAACCGTGCTCAATCATTTGAGTGCTCACGAAAGAGAAAAATCTAGACTTATTTAAATTAATAATGTAAAGATTGGGTCAAAGTGCCACCTTGGCTACAGCATAACAGCCTTTTCTTCCTCATTTTAGTTGGAGTGGAGTTTTTTTAAACAAAGTAAACATGAAACATGCTGCAACTAAAACTGGATTTCCGGACCCCATATCCATATTTAATTGATGCTCTTCGTGCAGGGGTAAAAAGTGATACGAAATGCTCTTAATGCAAGTTTGAAAAAGGCGATCGCAATGGGGCGGCCCGTCACTCGTGATTGAGTTAGGCAAACCTCCTCCTCATAAAGCCTGTATGTGCTGATGTCACATTGATTATGCTGCCTTCAAACAGCCATTGTTCAGGAACAGGCGCCTGTCCCTCACTTGTCCACGGGGACGAGGTGGAGTCACACTAAAAGCCCCTAGTTACACGGTCGCCGTAGCTTTTGGTCGCTCAGCGGATAAAGCTGTTCTCCCTGGAGTGTCCCCAGTCCCACGTTCTCTCGCATGTTTCCTTATGTTAATTGGATTTTAATGTTTCTTTCCTTCCCACAGGTTGTCATGGACAACCAAGTAAATAGAATTCTGAGAGCATTTTTTAAAGGGGAAACTGATTACGGCATAAATGACTGACACACCTAGGCTGCCTGGTTGACGTGAAAGGTCAAAGCATGCATTTGAAACAGACCTCTCAACAGGCGGGTGATTCCCAGTAGTCTTGAAGACACGCAGCAAAGGGAATAGGGTGGAGACCCACTTAAAGTTTCACTCTTTAAATATGAAGCAACCAGCTAGAGTTTGTTTGCTTGAATATCTCACTGTATAGTTAGGGACGTCAAGTGGAAAGTGCACCAGTTCTGTCCTGACGTTGATCTGGTCTGAAATCACTCGCTATCTGGATCTGTATAATCCATAAAAATTCAGTAAATGATAAAGTAGTTTGGCACCAAATTTTGGATATAAAACAGTTAATGTGTTGCCTTTAATGCCACTATCACCTGACAAAATTTAATTATTCTGTTTGCACCCTCAGGCTCAATGACTGGCACAGCAGACCAAGACTGTACATATACCACGCCCTGCAGACTACGTGCTGCGACAACCAACCAGTATGTTATACCTTGAGGATTATAGCTTGTTAGATGTGTTCAGGGATTAAAAGGTCTTCCAGCACCTGTTTTAGGTGTCAGTGAGGAGTCTGGAGTCTAGACCAATCAAAGCTGATCTGTGTTGACTGAAGAAATGGGAGCACGACTTCTCATGTTACACTTTCATGCTCAGAGCTCACCATATTCTTACTTTGTCATCAGACGGTAATCCATAAAAATTTCTTTCAGAAATTGGCCATGGAAAATTATTCTTTGAAGTACAAGAGGCAAAACGCACAACAGCTATCATTTCAACCTGAAGAACTGTTTTTCGGTTTTAATTTTCAAGTAATGGTGTCATTAAAGTCCCACGTATTTTGAAAAAATGGGGAGTTTATATTGAACAATGAAAGACAGTTGCTACAAAGTCAGCCCAAACAACTGTTAGAACCCAATAATGTCCAAATGGAGCTGGAAGGAGAAGCTGTAGATGGCGAGAGAGGCGGGGGAGAGAAGAGGGGTGACAAAGCTTCGGGGGTGGGGGGGGTTGGGATGGGAGATGGGGTGATGGAGAGGGGCAGCTCGGGGCAGCCTGGCGCTAGGGGCAGGGGAGGGTCAGAGTTGGGGTTTGGGTTACAAGGCCAGCATCTGCCATCCGGCCATCAGGCGTCATCAGTCACTTCCGTCAGTCAGCATCGCAGGCCCAGCGTTTGGCAAAAACACCCAGAGGAAATGGAGCTTCAGGACCAGACAAGAATAAAATTAGCCTGATGACTCAGTTCCTCCTGCTTGCTCTGGAGGGGACTAAGACCCTCCATTTGTTTTCATTACTTCCTTCAGACTGTGAGGGGGTGGGACTGGAGGGACGTTTGCAGTATGTCACAGCCCCGAATGTCTCACAATAGGCTGACTACCCGGCAATCGGTCCGGAAGATGCCACGACTTCACACACTCAATATGAGCACTTTTATTGTAGAAATACCTTTTGATGGACCAAGCACCATTCAGGTATCTCTCTTAGGACCATACAGCCATATATGCTAGCATGCGTTGTGCCACCTGTTTACACACTTGCTAGTACACAAATTCCAATAATACCAGCTGATTATTTGTGTGCAAGCATGTGGATTCGCCAAGCATCCATTAGTAAAGTATCACATTAACAATTTATAACATTTGACACTCCATTCTTGAATTTGTTGTTCTCTGTAGTGGAGCCGTCCTCTGTCTCCGCAGGCAGTTGACATGTAACACATTTGGACGTTCTCGCTGAATGGTCGATTTGGGTTTGCCGCATGTGGGCTCCACACCATGTGGAAAAGCTGTAGTTTCTTGCAAAAGGTGAATAGAGCAGGAGAGGCAGAAAAAGACAGGGCTAAATCATGTTGTGTGTCCTATTCTGCTTATGTTAGTAAAGTAAGTAAACAGGGAGCAGTGATCAATACCTTCTCAAAGAGTTATGCAAATGCAAGACGTCATCTGGATCGCTGCTCAACTGTGATTGAGTGAAGCAGAATTCTAATCATGCCCGGCAGAGAGTCTGCTATAATTTTTTTAGTTCAGCAGCATACACTGCCTGGCCGAAATAAAAGTCACCACCTGGACTTAACTAAGCAAATAGGTAAGAGCCTTCCATTGGATAAGTACTGTCGTAATTAATATGTTTCAGTTGGCAACAAGTTATTTAACTGGAAACGGATTCAGTGAGTAGCTTTGCATTTCAACCACATTGGAAGATGTATCCTGTGGTCATGAAAAAGATGTTACCCTGTGTCAGAAGGGTCAAATTATTGGCCTGCATCAAGCAAAGAAAACAACTGAGGAGATTGCTGGAGCTATATACTGTATAAGATATATATGCACACCAGTGGCGGCTCGTGAACTGGCAACAGGTGAGGCTCAAAACATTCCCTTAAAATTAATGATTGGTCCGGACCTATTTTCAACCATTCATTTAAATAACCGTTACGGAAACTCCGAAAACTCTCAACATTATCAGGTTTGGCCAGTTTTCATTTATAACAAATACCTGTCAACTCTCATGCATTCGGTGTGAGTTTAAGATGCATTTTTACGTTCCTGCGCTGTAGTCATTAATTATTCAATCAACGCGTAGGCTATGTAAGTTTCTCATGTGGAATTGAAGTGTTTGTTCATGGACAGGTTGGAAGCAGTGTAATTGCATAAAGATGTTTCAAATTATCTAATTTCATTTAGACGATCACAAAACACCTGCATTGCTTCCAACCGCTGGGTAAAGAAAAGCACAAGAAGTCCGGAGTGATAATCAGTATGCGTTATAAATGAAAACTGGCCACACCTGATAATGTTGAGAGTTTTCAGATTTTCTGTAATGGTAATTTAAATGAATGATTGAAAACAGGTCGTGACCAATCATTAATTTAAAGGGATTGTTTTCAGCCTCCCCTGTTGCCAGTTCACCGGCCACCACTGATGCACACATGACCAGAAATGAGATGTCAACAAGGCAATCACAGACTCACTATTCCAGGAACTTTAACCCCTTTACGGCTCAAAAGACATTTCTATCACCACTGGCTTATGGGTAGAGCGACATTATCGAAGTCTTCATTTTAACCACAGATATGGTTCATAAAAAGTCAATACCAAAAAGGCATCATTTGATATTAAGAGGAATTGTTGTCACATTATTGTCATTTTTTAGTTCATTCATTTAAAAAATTCAGTGAATGGTACTATATAGCTCGAAGAAAATTGACCAGTAAAAGGGTTAAGGCTTACTATGGTCAGACCACCCTTGAATGAATCAATCGCTCTTATCTAAGCCTCATCAAACAAGGTTACAATCGCTTTGTGTGTCTTCTGTTACTTGTGTTAGTTGAGAGCAGTGATTAAAGCAGTTCACCTGATTCACTGTTTCAGCTCCTTTGCTGGAGTGTACAGTACTGACAGCCATCAGACCTGACAGTTATGGATTCAGTGTCAAACCTGGAGGAACTACAATCTTCTCATCTTGATCAAAGTGCCCTTTCACCTGACACCTCAAAATCAAACAGAGTGCAACTAAGTTTGTGAAATTTCCTTTGTAAAAGGGATATGCAACATGACAACATTCCTGTTTCATTGTTGTGTCATTGAAAAAGCATAAATAGAGCAGGAGTCATATGTTATAAATCATATATAGTAGTCTTCTTGGTTTCCAAACAGCACAGACTTGTCGGCCTCGTTCTTATATGAACGTGACATGCAACAGAGTTATTTAAAAGCCATGTACCAGAAGAATGCAATACACCACATCCAGAGCATTCCAAACCGCACCCTTCCACGATGCTGCCAAATCTCTCGAGCGAATCCCCACTCTTATCGGCTTGTATCTTTGGTTTCGGTTGCTATTTGTGTCCTATTCAGCATGTACTGCATCGATTGACTCCTTGGAGTTTGTGCAACATGACCTGGCTTCTTTTTCAGACTCTGGGTTGGAACAGATGAGGACAGATTACAGTCTGCACGATCGCTAACCCCCAGGGGAGGTATCTCTTCTTCTGCCGCTAAAATCCACCGCTCCAAAGCCCCCCCGCCCCAGGAGGCCCCCGGGAACTGAACTCTTACATTCTTGGATTTGTTTCTTCCTCTCAACTTCAATTTTGATGCTGAGAAATCTTGAAAACAGAGGATTTTTCTGGCAAATGAGATGTAGGGAGGCACTGGAAGGCGCACTCAGACTCTCAAACAAACAATATTCGTGACTGTGCAACCGCCTCGAGGCCGGAAGAGCTGTGCTCATCCCTCTCTCTCTCTCTCTCTTTCTCAGCCAGCTTATTTTCACTCATCCTTCACTCCTCTCACCCTCACACATTCCTCCGTCCTCTGCGCTCATGATCCCTTTTTCCTCTCTCTCTTCTATGCTCACCCCCCTCTTCCGTCTCTTTCTTTCCTCTATTCACACTACCCCCCCTTCCTTCACACACTCTCACCTTCCTTCAAACTCATCTCTTTCACCCTTTCTTATCCCTCTATTAGTTGTATTCTCCTCCATTGTCACATTAAGTATAAGGCCAGTCCACATACACCCCCTTGTCCTCTTGAGAATCAGCCTCTAGCCCCCGCCCAGGCTAGAGGAGGAAGCAAGATACCAGCATCTTGTCTCACTTAATCCTATGCAGGACAACAAAACACTGTCCACTGGTGCAGCGGTCACAGTGTGTGGTTGCCAATGCATAGTATTGGTGGTGGCGGGGGGGGGTTAGCGAGCAAAACGTTTAAAAAAATGCCGCCATTCGATGGGCAGTGGGAGGAGTTCTGCAGACTCTGCTGACAGGCGCTGTCAGAGCGAGGCAAGGAAGGTTAACTCTGAAATAGTACAGAGGCACAAACGATACTCTCAGGCCAGGATCCGCCTGGTGGTGACATGGTCAACACCAGCAGCTTATCAGTGGTGACAAGAGGGTCACACTAAGAGCTGTGACAAGCTCGAGCCTATAACCATTTGCTGCTCATTTTTCTTATTTCCTCCAGATACAGTGTTTGATGTGGGTAGGCGTAATTTCCTATCTCTGAATGTGCGCCAATGACAACACCGTCTCCACTGCGCTGACGCTGAGGCTGACTGATGATCTCAGTAGAGTATAGAACTCATTGTCTGAAAAGCTGCGGTAGAAAAAGAGCAAGAGCAAGAAAGTGCAGTGTAAGATCCATTGGCAACATGCGCATGAGATCACTGTTCCTTTTCTGCAACCCCATGTGAGCAACTTTTCCCAACAGAACGCTGCTAAATAAATGCAAGGCATGATTTATGAGTGTCCCCTGAGAGTTGCTGCTGAAAATCAATTTTAACACTGAGAGGAGTAGGTACTTTTAGAATGTTTTCAACCTAAAATATTTGGTCACTGTTGGACAACTCCATTGCTTACAACAGCTCTGATTTTTATATCTTTAACATGGATATTTAGTTACAAACATTCTAAACTCACAGTACTCAGTTTGTTTGAACCAAATTGCTACCAGCACTCAAGGTGCAAAACAGCACATTTCTATTGCAAATGTATACAGAATAAAATCAGCTGATTGCATAAATTGCCAGAATCTCAACCTAAGCACAGATCTCAATCGCGACTTTGAATGCCAGAATGCTTTGCTCTAAACTTAAAACACCGTCGGAGGACAGGAGAGTCTCAGGTTGGGAATTTAAGATGGAGAGATGGGAGAAGTCAGGGAATTTTATTAGCATCTTCATGAGCCAGGACTGCTGGTACAGAGTACATGTAAAATATAAGCCCCTTCCACACTAGTATATGTGTACATTTCAAAAGCAGCAACAATATCACAGACTCCCCCCTCACAACAACCTCTTGCTTGTTTTCAATTTCAGTTGATTCTTCCCGGTTCACGAATTTATGAGCACAAGTTCATACCCAGAAATACACAAACACAAAAACATGTGCATACACTCTAGCACAGAAACATACACTCATGTGTCTGTAAACCTGCAATGGAGCAGAAACGCACAGATAAACGCAGAGAAACACTCTCGCACGAACACGAGCGTAAAGGCGAAGTAACACACGTGCTAACGCACAAAATCACACCCATATAAACTCAAGCACGAGCAAGGATAAGCACGCACTCATGTGTGCATGAAGATCTACAAGCATTCACATGCAGCAGACGCACCCACACACACACACACACACACACACACACACACACACGCACACACACGCACTAAGTCGCATACAGACACCAACACATAGATACTCACGGACACATGCACATAGAAACATGCACAAATCCCCATACAGATACCCACACACACAGTTACAGTATGTGCACATATGCACACGCAGACACACACAATTACGGTATGTGCGCCTATGCACACATACACGCACACACAAACACACACTGATAAACTCTATTACAGGATTGGGGGGAATTGATTGCTTCCTGTGGAGCAGGAAGAGGGGCAGACAGGGGAAAGTGAGGCAGGAAAGCCCAGCACACAAATATGGCAGGGAGATGGATGTGCCGTCCCAAAATCACACTCCCCCACTGCCTCCGTCTCCCTCTTTCCTTCCGGGAGAGGGAGAGATGAGGCCATGTGCTTTTGGTAACCCCCTCGCTGGTCAATTAATGTTGCTGTAGCATTCAGATTGCACTGTGATTCGCTGATCTGCTCAACACCACAGCTCAACTGGCTTTCAGTGCAGATTTAGCCAGAGTTGTGAGGCAAACCACAGGAGTGGAACTCACGTAATGATGTGTGCAGTATAACAGCAAATAGAACTGTGCCGTTTACTCAAAACCTGCTCATTTCAACCACAGAGTGGATTTAGTATTCATGATTAATCTTGATAAGTAATGACTTCTATAATGGAAAAAATATCTTACATTTACGTTATTTTAATATTAGGGACAATTAGTGTTTCAAAAATCAAACATTCAAATCATAATCAATTCAAATCAGCTCGGACAACTGGCTACTACAGAGACCTTGATTCTCCCTTTGCGACATGGCCAACATTTTCGAGAGGTAGAGCACTCCAGCTCTTAATCTACAACAAAGCGTCAATTCTGCTCGGCCCTCCAAACGGTTCTAGAGAGTTCCGCTCGCAGTGGGCAGAAGAATGCGGAGCTCTTCAGCATTGTGCCTCGAAGATCTCAAGGCTTACATTCATCACCCGCGCTCAACCTCTCCCTCCACATTCATTTTTCCGGCTCCTCATTTACTCATGTTCACATTTGACATCTGGTCCCCCAGCAATTAACCTTGATGAAATCGGGAACGGCCATCTTCTTTTCATTGCCAAACCGGCCCCACTCCCACTCAATGTTACTCTGCTGCTGCTGAAACCAGGCTAATGACTGTGAAAGGAAGAGGAATGCTCTTTCAATAGATAATTAGGGAGATTGGTTTCTCGGGCTTTGGGAGCAGGCAAGGGGGGCGGGGGGGGGGACTCCCTTGAGAAACACCTCCTTCTCTCTCATTGGTCAGAGCAGGTGCCTGGCAGGTAGTGAATTGAGGAGCCCCCCCAATAAAATAGGTCAACTTCACAGGCCAAAGGTTAGCATCTCAAGGTCATTAGGTCAAGGGCCACTGCTGTGACAGATGACATGATATGCAGCTACTACCTTCTTGGACCAAAATAGGCTTGTTATCATAGGAGTGCGAACACGCGTTCATGTGCACGCACAAATGCATGCACAAGCACAGGCATGCACACACAACACGCGCACGCATGCAGGCACAAGCTACCACACACACGGCGGCCCATACTTCTCTCAGCTGGCGTCTCTTGGTACCGTTTCCTCGGAGCTATAAATGGAGGCTCGCGAGGACAATGGGGATGAGGTCATTTTTCACAGTGCATCAAGTGCAAGCGCCAGCAGTCATCCGATTGTTACCACTGGCAGCACACTGAGAAGAATTACCCAGGATATGCTCCAAAAAGATTCTAAGTGGCCCACACATAGCATCAGGAAGTTAAGTCACACTTGGGACCAGGAAGTGAGGTCACCAGTGAGGGGAAAAAGGTGGAATATTATTGTTTTGATGTGAGCATGTAGACCCAACAGCACGTGGAAAACATTCAGATGGAACATAGCATTTTAGTTCTGTAGTTGTGGAACAACTGGGAGCTAATACATACCATTAGCTCAAAGCTGAAACTAATGTTCAGCTTGGGTTAGGGTGAAGATAAAGACCACATGCCTTTCTCTTTATAAATGGTGTGTTTGCTCCAAGGGAAAGCTAGCAAATCATGCATTTGATTAAGCATTTGGCAAAAAACAAGATCATTTTTGCCCAGACATTCAGATAAGCTACAATACCGAAACGCCAGATCCTATTCTCATGATTAGCCCCTGGAAAAGACCTGAAAAAGACTTCTTTCATAAAAAAAAGTGATCTCAAATTTCACTGACAGATGAAGGCATGTATTTTAACAAACCAGTCATACCATTTTGCCTTGTTTCACAAAATGAAGTCAACAAAGTAATGTAGTCAACCTAGTGGAAAGTAATGACAGATGAAACTGAAAGATTAGCAAAGTACCAATATTCCAACACAGAATGTGATCTTTCCCTCACTCACCCAATTCCCTTTCACAGGGTTAAACCGGTAAACCAGAGCAATGGGGGCTAGCTTGCCCCCTCACTCAGCGAGCCATAAATCATTCCCCCCACCCCCTGGCCACCGTCCCAGGTCGGCCGCAAAACTCCCACCCCCTGCCGCTCCGGCACAAATAAACATGTAACGGGATATGTCGGGCTGACTCCCAGTGTGGACAGTTGCTCACATGCTTGTGGCTAGAGAGCTGGTAGGATGAACAGATGCTGGCCGTGAGTCTGCCATCCAGATGATTGCTGTACAGGCATGTACACCGTGGAGCTTTCAGATTCTGATTGAGCTGTGAGTTGGACCTGTCCATCTGAGGCCAAGGTTCTGTGGAGTTTCCCCGCTTCTGGTGTATGTGTGGGCAGGCCTGCTCTGAGGGGGCTGTCCCAGGGACAGGCTCTGTGCGCTCGGAAGGGGTGGGCAGGGGGCGGGGGGGGGACCCCACTTACTCTCACAGCTGTTCTCTTTCATCTCGCATCGTTCTGCATCGCTGGCAGATAGCGGCACTGGGCACAACCTTGCCAGGCAGTTAGAACTGAAAGGCTCTCGAGCCAACACAGTTTTTTCAGTTTGACTATGAGCTTCAGAGCAGTGTGGAGAGTGGAGGCAGTGTACAGGGAGATCCACACATCATTTGCGTAAATTTTCAAATTTGACAACAAATCTTCAAATGTCAGGCACAACAACAGTAATAATAAAATATTCCCTGTCATGAGCTGCAACATCTGAGGATTGAATTCAGCCACCAGACCCATGTCGCATGACTCTCTGTCTCCCTATTTTGTAAAAATCCTCTTAAATAAAGCAGTAAAAGCCATGAAATATATATTCATGCAGCATTTGTGCAGAACTCCTAATGCCACAGATAAACAAGCCGCAGCGGGAGGGGACTGGCGGCTTTTGCCCTGAGGAGCCATGCTGCTCTTCTCAGAGCTCTGTGTCTGATGGCCAGCGGCAGCTCGAGGTCAGCTAAACCAGAGACCAACTGGAGCCATTTCTATTCTAATTGGACTGGACTGACAGAAAGTTGGCTGCCCACTGACAGCATAACAGATTGGCCTGAAGCCCTGATAAGAGCCGCTTACCTTAAAACACCTTAAAGCATTACAGCAGCTTTTATTTATTTATTTTTTTACAAAATGGTATCTTAGCACTGCTATGTTTGCAAATCGGAGGGCCAATGCAGTTGCCATTGCATTCTATTAGGCTTCATAATGATGTCTTTGGAGTGGTTGGGTTCATAAATTACCTATGGTATGTAATGGACTGTTTAAGATGGTCACGTGTAGAAAAGCTGAAAAGCAGGTTGGGAAGACAGTTCTTTTTGAGTTCTCCCATGGAGCCCTACAAAGTTGCCCCAGACTCAGGAATGTCTCTGCCCCATATCCAGTTAGACCTCAGCTGATAACATCGAGCTCCGCTGGGACCCCCCTCCCTCGGGCAGCACAGGCAGCAAGATTTGAGGTAGGCGGAGACATTTGTCCACACCGAGGCTCATCCCAGAGTGATCTGGACTTGTCAATCACCCTGCTCCCCAGGACATCCCACAAAATATCTGATTCCAAGGACTGCATGCACACAATTTACGAGGCAATAAAACGAAGTCACACAGGAATTTAGCCCAAACGTCTGTACACAAAAAGAGATAAATTACCCGAGAGAGATAGATTTGGAGACATTGGAAAGGCATAAATCTACTCAAGATTATCTACACTAATTATCAAACTCAGAAATGTAGATGAGTGTTATCCTTCAATCTAAAAAAGAAATGCAGCAATTATTTTAATTCCATTCTTACATGTTTGTTTTCAGTTCTTGGATAGTTACATAATATAGCATGGAGGATTCCAGAAGTTCCAAACAAGTTCCAGGAGTTGGCAAGGATGAAATGTCAGTCAAAGCAATGACAGCTTTGTAGCTGCATAATTGTACAGGCTACTGCTACTATTTACTTTTCATTCATGTCAGCTGACAACATTGCTCCTGAGAAACATTACAGCTATGTTTAAACAAAGCATGTGCAGTATGCCTTTCACATTAAACCTAAATTATCACCATACAAGAATATATACACTGCAGACAGGACTGCACATGAATTATGTACAAGAACATATTTTTGATTTTCATATTTTATTTCCAAGGAAAAATAATTAAATGTCAGCTTCTTATTTCTAAATGTTATTTCCGATACATTTTTCAATTCAGGTCAACATGGTAACAATACTGGTGATTGAAGCTGCCTCAGTTTTCTGAGAATCTATTGGATATTTATCCAAAACTCAATTTCTGAAATAGCTGGGATGGAACAAATGCGGGTAAAAAAAAAAAAAGTAAGCAGGGAATTAAATCATCTTTGACTTTTACCAAATCAAAAACAGACCAATACTAAATATAGCATAATCGTAATATTATGCTTTGCATTTTTTACTTTATTTTTTAAAATAAATGCTCATTCTAAATTTGATGCCAACAATATGCTCCAGAAACTTAGAACAGGGACAATATAAGACTCAGAAAGTGTTAGAATGTGAATGTGTGCAGGTGTTGAGCACCTGACACTTTCACGCTCGGATGTTAAAAAGGGCATCTGTAAAAAGCCCAGCTATTTACAAGCAGCAAGTGGCTGAGGCTCAAAAACTGTGACATAGCACATTGTACATGATCAAACAGTTTAAATGCTCATTCTTCTGTGATGGATATAATAACATGGGCTGGGACTACGGTGAAATACATTTGCCAATGTATGCCATTCCTTATTGCTCCAGAAATGCAAGTGAAGACTGCTCTATGCACCCAGTACGCTATATCTCAAAACATGTTGAAACACTGCTGTCTTCTCCAGGCATCAGATCATCCAAAATTGACTGATACACAGAGGTAAAGTGCTGTTTTAGACTGGTCAATCTTTCAAATGGTGCATAGACATTGGGCTCTAAATTCGTTGACTAGGCGCAGGTAAGGTGCAGGGACGGCGAATGGGGGGAGCGCCACGCTAACGGGGCGTATCCAGGTGTATTTTGCAATTTCGTGCCCGCCGCAAGTACTCCTCTGTCCCGCCTCTGTCCCTCCTGCCGGCGCAAGTGGCAAAGAGGGAGGAGAGAAGGCGTGAGAGGGTTTAACACAGCCAAATCAAATCTTAACCAATCAAATGAGCTCCTCTCCTTTCCTTTAAAATTTTGGAATATAGAAGCCTCTGTCCTGGCTAGCTAGGGCATTCATGAATTATTACCATTAGCGAACTTGAATGGAATTTCAAAACGAAACTACGTCAGATCATTCAAACTTATGAAGTTGGAATGAAATATGACGGTTGCTCGTTTATTTCTTCTGCTTGCCTCATTGGGAAGAGAAACAATGGATAGCAAGTTCCTATCATTAAACCCTGTTGCTACTTAAAATTTTGGGATTAACATGCATGGACATCAATGCAAGATACGTTACACATCTATTTTAAATATGTGATCTTAACTCAAACGAGATCATAGCAATCAGACTGTATTCCTTTCCCCCACTAAAAACGATAAACCCTAAAAACCAAAGTGACAATAATAGTATTAAGCCGCGACTTTGCATTGACTTTGAATGTAATCAGTTGTGTGAAAAATTTGTTTCGCGTCCAGGATGCAAGCGGCTTTACTGAGCATAGAACGGAAGCATTATATATACATACATACATATATATACATACATATATATATATATAAATATATATATATATATATATATATACACTGCCTGATGCTGAGGCAGTTTATGTTTGGCTGAGAAAGATGTGAAGTCGTTAGTGTGCATCACATTGTTAGTGTGCATCACAGATTCAGCTGCGTTGATTAAACTAGGTCGAGTTTCCATTACGCTTGCCAACTGCCGATCTGACATCAGGAAAATCGATATAGATACCATAATTTATGTCCTGATTCAGATAGTTACATTAAACAGTGGTTGCTGTAATTTATTATTGCATTGAAATATGCCTGACATCCTGGAAACCTGTCTGTGAGGTTTCGGTGACATGTGCGTACTGTACGCCGGTCAGCCAAATTACCACTGCACAGAAAGTAAACCAGGTTGGAGCTGGCGAGCTCTTTGCACACTTTAGGCGGAGCCTTTATCCGCGAAATTGTCACTGCGTCATGATGAATATGTGACATGTCCCCCCACTACGCTGCAAACACCCATTTCAGCTCACGTCCGTCTACCAAATTGCCAAAGTGGCTGCGCACGGTGTTGCACTGCACAAACTTTCCACTGCGCGAGCTGCACCAGATGAAATTACCAGTGCGTGCGCTACACTATGCTGCGCCACCCTGCGCTGCGCCAAGAAATTAGAGCCCATTATGTTCTTCCAATGAAGAAAAGAATTCTTATTAATTGAAGGTTCAAAAGTCAGTGTCTGTCAAAATATGGGGGTGTGTTACTGCCCATGACATGAGTATCTGTATAGATACCATTGATGATGGACATAGTGTATACAGTACCAGTCAAAAGTTTGGACACACCCACATTTTTCTTACAATACAAGTTAAATAAAGAAAGACGCACCCTTTATTTTTCAAAAAAAGACCTAATTCTTAAGTCCATCAAACTAACCAGCGTTTGTTGTCATATTAGCTGAGCATACTTGCAATTTTTCCCCTCACAAGCACAGTCATATACAGTGAGTTTGCATCTGCATGGCTGTCTAAGTTCTCGAAGATGTGCTGCACTTGCGGATTGCTTTTCTTTGTCCTTTTTGCCCTATGCGTCCCAAAACAGCTTGACTTTAATTTGGCTGTTGGAAAATTTTAACGGAGCATCTTTGTCTGTTTACTTTGCAAAATACAGTATGACTTCCTTGAGGATTCCAAAATTTTGGACACTATTCAAGCAAATAAATGATTCTCTTCTAACATCTGACTGTTAACCACTTACGAGATAAGCCCTGCTTATTTCAACAGACCAAGTCATGTTCTGCAAGTGTTACAACCAGTGTGGCTTTCTAATTGGTGCATGCGGCTACTAGACTGGCCTACCTGCAATCCAGACCTACCTTCCATTGAAAATAGTGATTTACTTATTCATAACTTATTTATTTCAATTTATAAAGTGCAAAATGTAAGGGTGAAAACCCATAAGGCCCGAGCAGCTGAAGTTCAAAAAAATCCTTAAAAATCAGAACAATTTGTGTCCACAGTTCCCCAAATAATTACAAGGAGGGCTGTTAAACGGAGAGTGGGAGGCACACACCAGGCCCAACTGTACTGAAGTGTCTGGCAAGCATAACATTAACATTAACATTAACATTAGTGCTCATTTAAAAAAAAAAGAAGCAAAAACATGTCTTCACACTTTTCTGAATTTGATTTGAGGATGGTCTACAGATGACTGTTTTCTTTTTTAATTTTAATTTTCCATTGGTCCTAACTTTTGTGGAAAATGAGGTAGAACACAGACACACACACACTAAGCAAGAAGAAAATTACTATACCATGAATATATGAGCGAGTGGGGAATAATAAAATCATAGCGCTGAGGTAGGAGGGGTTCGGCAAATGGTACTTTTTAGCTGGGGTAGCAGATTCCTTTCAAGAGGAGGCAGCATTTATGACATAGCATCACGTTTGCCCTGCGCATACACATCCTGCAGCAAGGCTGTTGCAGCCCGTCCCATTACCATCCACATCCACATTGTTAATACTAGCCCCCCTCCCCCCAGGCCCCCCCACTTTACCTTTTTGATTTTATTTTCATTTTTCCCTGTCCCAGGCCCAGTATGAGATTAGGATCGATCAGTGAGGGCCGTAGCAATGAGCGGAGCACTAGCAGTTCGGCCCCTCATCGAGCGACAGCCTCGCCTCCCTGACCGATTCAATGGAATCATTCGCCCTTACATGTCAAATTTTTTTCCGAGACGAGGATGTCAATACTACTTAGACGGCAGGCAGTTGCCTTGGTCACGCACCCCCACCTACTACCCTGCACTCTTAGTATTGTGTCTTGACCACTTAGTAAGTGAAAGAGCTGTGGGGGTAGGTGTTCTGTGCTAAACCTTGAGCTCCAAATCAGTTTTGTGACTAGCACAAAGGCAGACATTATGCTAACCATGTCAGCTTCACTGAGGAGCATCACTTGACAGGGGACTCATGGGAATTGGAGTGAAGGGAAAGGCGGGGGGGGGGGGGGGGGAGGATGTTCAGAAACTGTATGTTTAGGCATCTGCTAAAAGGTGAAAGTCCCGTCCAAAAATCTGATCATAATCAAGATAAATCCAGAAGAATGGATAAGATACGACTCAAAATAGAGGTGGGCAAATGAAGGAGCAAACTTAATTAGGGCTGAAAGGACTCAGTTTCCATTTAACAACTTTGGATCCTGTGTAACTAATGTGCTAACGTGAATTTCGAAGGTGTGGCAGCCAGTCATGCAGACCTTGGCATAACCAACAGAACAAATAAACAAGCAAACAACTGTGGTTGTTCATATGCCCACTTATAACAGTAAGCAGAGCAAATTCACTGGGGGAAATTAATTTAGCAGGCTCCCAAAGGTGCTGTTACATAAAAAGCATTTTTTTCATAGAATTATCATTCTCAGATTACTTAAGATTTCTGTTTGTACAGGTAAATCCTCAATAATGAGCACCTGTCAGAGCAGTTAAGTGCCGATTATCCAGGAATCCTTTCCTCTCTAAAAAAAATCTTCGCCCCTTCCAAATTTCTTTTATTTTCTGTGAAATTGTATATATTTAAATGTTTCAGATCACATTTAAATGTTTCAGTCTTTTACATCGTTGTGGAGGAGTTAGGGCCCACTCTTCCCAGCAGAATTGTACTAATTCAGCCACATTGGAGGGGTTGCTAGCAGGAACTGCCAGTCTAAGGCAAAGCTGCAGCATCTCATTTGGTTTCCGGTCAGGCCTTTGACTAGGACACTCCAAAACATTAATTTTGTTTCTCTAAAGTCATTCAGACGTGGACTTGAATATGTGCTTCGGATTATTGTCCAGCTATATAGCCCAACTGCGCTTGAGCATTTGATTGTAATATGATTCTGTAATATTGTTACTAAGATTGTTATTGTTACTAGTATTGTTATTAAGATTGTAATATAATTCTCTTTCGGGATTTTCTATTAGAGAGCAGAATTTATGATCCCCTCAGTTATGGCACATTGTGCACTCTCTGAAGCACCAAACCAGCCCCAGAACATCACACGGCCACCACCTTGATTGAGGGTTGGTATGATTTTCTTATTGTGGAATGCTATGATCTCGAAGCCGAACATAACAGGACCCGTGTCTTCCAAAAAGGTCTACTTTTGACTCCACAGTCCACAGAATAATATCTTAAAAATCTTGTGGGTCATGAAAATGTTTTTAGGTAATGCAAGACAAGTCTTTGTGGTTTTTTTTTTTGGGGGGGGGGGGGGGGGGGGCAGCAGTGGTCTTCACCTTACAGCTCTCCCATGGATGGCTTTTGTCTTGTTGACATTGACATTAACTGAGGAAATTGACGCCTTAAGTTCTTTAGAGGTCAGACTGGTGTCTTTCATGTCCTCCTGAAGAAATCATCAATGCATTCTTAGAGGAATTTAGGCCAGCCACCCCTGTAAAGGTAAACTTGTTCCAAGTTTTCTCCATTTGTAGATGATTGCTCTCACCAAGGGCTGCTGGAGTCCCACAGTCTTACAATGTCTTTGTTTGCCATCTGTTCTTGCATTTTTTTTTTTTTAGATCATGGCATCATGTGAAGCTTTTCGCCAACTTTACATTGCCAGGCAGGTTCTATTTAAGTGATGGTAAGATTCAACAGGGCAAGAAGTAATTATGTCTGAGTGTATCCATTGAAATTGAACCCAATTATCAATTTAAATTTGTTTTATTGGATAATTTAGTTGCTAAGGGGGCAATTACTTTTTCACACGGGGCCAGGTAGGGTTGCATAGTTTTTTTTCCCTAAATAAATTAAATTATAATTTACAATTGGCATTTTGTGTTTACTGTGGTCATCTTTTTTCTGTGGGGGATATAAAAATGGGGTCCGTCCGTCCGTCAATCTGTCAGTCCGTCCGACACGTTTGTTGTCTGGGCTATAACTTTGAAACTACTCATCCGATTCTGATCATATTTGGCGTCGAGGTGTAAAACCACATAAAGGTGTGTCATGAAAAACAATTTTGAAAATAATTTTGTAATTTTTCACGTTATGGGGAAAAAAGCGACAAATCTGTGGGAAATCTGTAATGTGTCGTGTCCGGGCTATAACTTTGAAAATAATCGTTCGATTGCGATCATATTTGGCGTCAAGGTGTAAAAACACATAAAGGTGTGTCATGAAAACAATTTTGAAAATATCTTTACAATTGTTTGTGTTTTGGGTCAAAAAGCGTCAGATTTGTGGGAAATCTGTAATGTGTCCTGTCTTGGCTAAAATTTGAAACTAATCATCCGATCGTGATCATATTTCGCATCGAGGTGACATAAAGGTGCGTCATGACAACAATTTGGTATAATTTTCTGAGTTTTCTGATGCATACTCTCCGGCCTATTTTTTTGCAAGGAAATTAACAGCTTTGCGATTAGTACAGTTCTTTAGAAATCTAAATGCATATAATCATTCTCTATTCAAAAACGCAATGCCAGTTGCGGGGGATATTGCTTGACAATGTCAGCAGCTTGTACAAAAATTATTTGATGATCTGAAACATATCAGTGTGACAAATATGTTAAAGTAGAATAAATTGGGGTGGGGAAAATACTTTTTCAAAGCACTGCACAATAGTTCCTGAGAGGAGAAGAGGTATTGCATTCAGTGAATTAGGGACTTAACTAAGAAAGCAGGCAGAAGAGGAACACATGCTGATCAGTGTCTCCCACTGTATTTACACAGGTCCAGATAGAGAAGAGACATTAGACACCATTTCACACAGCACAGAGGAATTTCACGTATGGCAGCCAATGTTTGATTCATGAGCAGACCCAAAATAGACAGTATTTCTGAGTTACTGCCTGACTCAAGTTTTCAGGCTAATCAGCAGGAACACCATTGTTAGGCTGTGGTAAGGAAGTTGAACTTGTCACGGCCACATTGCTAAATTCTCAGTAAGGGAACTCAAATACAACCCATGAATGAGGTATTTATCGCAATTTTCACTATTAAACATCCAGCTGTGCGCAGGATGGAAGTTGCACTGAGAGAATGAAGGCAACGCACATCACTCTGCACAATGGTGTCTGCTGGAGGCCAGAAAAATAAATGCCCAGCATCATAATGGATTGCCCTGATCACATTGCGCGTCTGTTAGTCACTCGCTTCACCCAGCTGTTGTTTTCTCATATCTTGGACGCGCAAACAGGCTTTGAATTGCTTCCATAAACAGCAGGTGAACATGAATGTTATCCAATTACACAACATAAGTGCACAGAAATGTCTGACCACAGTTCAGCGGCCTCACACTTCACTCTTCAGTGGGACTGGAGGATGAATGAATGACCCACTGCCTCAGACAGCAGCGCTAACAAAAAGGAGCATTGAATCATTTTTGGTCTGGGTTTATTACCCAGGGTTTTTGGTCAAAATGAAATTTAAGCCCAAAATCACAGGCCTCATAAGACACATCTTTACATTACCCACTCTGTACCTCCTCTGGCTGCTGAGAGCAGTGAGGATTGCTGCAAGAGCATTGAATTCAACTTACGCCAACTTAAACAACTGCTTTGGTCGTTTCCCCTTCTAATCCCAACAAAGTACACTTTGAATAGGGTGAATAAGAGCTGTGGCAGTGGCTAGGAAACTGGCTACCCTACAGTTTTGGGGCTCAAACAAACTCTTAGCCTCTTCAGAAGAACAAAAGCTGATTGGACACAACAGCTTATTTTATGACCAAAGCAACTTTCCTATATACGGGCCAAACTCTGAAGAATGTAGCTAAGTACTTGGACAGTGGCACAATATTAAAGGGCTGTAAATCCTACAGGGTCCACTTAATATGGATGTAAGTGCCCTCTAAGGCGAACACTTCAAACAGAGGAATTTAGATCTATAACAACTGAACTGCGTAATAACTTCAGCCCCTAAAAAAACTGCTACTGGCTAAATACTTACCGACCTCATATTTGTACAGGTTTCTCTACGCCAGCACAAGGCATTAAAACATTACCAGAGGCCATTGGCATGTCAGTTGACTAAACAGCATTAGCTTTAGCAGGAGTACCCATCCCTCCCCTCCCGAGTGTAATGAGGTGAATAAAAACTCATGCAGCGGCCAAAAAATGAAATTAAATTAGGAAGACAGCGGAACTTGCTAATGATTGAGAGCAAATACTTTTGCCAGCAGTGCCCAATCATGTGCCCCCAACGGCCGAGAGTACTCTGGTTTTCATTCCACTTCACCCACTGATTTCACAAATCATCACGCCTTCTACAAGATAGGTGGGAACTAATTCAACAGTGGATACCATTGGTTGGAATGAACAGCTGCTTAGTCCTACTTGGCAAATACCTGTGCACCATTGATCGATGTCTCCACATCTGTAAGTCTACTCACTGTTCATTTTAATCTTGGGCATGAGCAGTCAATTTCAGCAAATAGCCACCAATGAATATTACAGCTGAGGACACCAAGGTCAAGTGACAGCATGCAAATCCAATTTCTACTTTTTTCTTTAATGACCTCTTAAAATCACGATGCAGTCTTTCCGTAATAGAGCAGTTGAGGTAAATTCCACACAGCCACATGAAAACAAATTTTAAGACATAGTGGAATGTGCATGACACAATGCGTGTGTGTATGTGTGTGTGTACACACATGCTGCATGATCTTCTAAATACTACTGTATGAAAACAAAACTGTAATCAACGTACATGGCACAATAGCACAAATTGGGGTCCCCAACTCAAATACAAACAGCACCCACTTTTCCCAGTCCAGTGCCAGCCAAGATGTTTGGCACATAACATATTTTTCCAGCTCCAGTGGGGATAATGTATCATCAATGCCCAGGGTGAAGTTGATCATTTACTGGTCAAAAAGAGAGCGCCGTCATTTAATCTATGATCAAATGCAAAATCTGAAAATAAATAAATAAAATGCCACTTACGCAAGTTATACATATAAATCTCTCTTTTGAGCCTTATGCTTCCACCTCTGTGTGTCTGAGGGCAGACAGTACAACGAGCTTAACTGGTATATCATGCAAAAGCTCAGGGAAATGACTCAAATTCTTCCTTTGATTATAATACCCCCATGACCCCACCCCCCACTCCCCCCATATGATTCAGTATAATTTTTTTAATCACCACCCTTCTTGAGGGAGTGTACCAGAGCTTCACATATTCCCCTTTGATATGTTGCAGAATTGTACATTTAGCATTAGGGGCAATAACTTTAATCACATGGAGGTAGTAGCTTAACAGGCAGCTATCCCCATAATCTCTTGGTTAAAAGTCAATCCCATCTCTTCCGCCACATGCCCCGAGCAGCTGCAGGTTGAGATTAGCGGTGGTGTAATTGTCACTGTTTACATGACAGCAAAATTAAAGGTCAAATCTGTGCCACTGAAACCCTAACTCACCATAACCCTTCTGACTCCCCCAAACACCATCTTGTTTTTATTATGATCTCACTTTCTCCACAAATATTTTACAAGACTGTCCTAAAATGAACATCATATTATTGGACACTCATTAATTGAAAGCAATGGAGTTCAAGTGCACTGCATCTACAGCTATTTCATGAAGCTCCAGGAATATGTGAAGACTTCATTTAATTCAGCATAGGGCACAGCGTTACCTCATGTCTGACTGTGCTATAGTCTAAATTCACCCTTATGTTGAATATGCATTAAAGGGAACATCAATGAAGTCTTTTCAAAGAGAGCAGTAACATGTGCCACATTATTCTTCCGTAGCAAAAAGGCTCCAGTATTTCTCCATGCGAATGGAATGTAGTAACTTTGACATCATCAGTCACTTAATAAAGCTACTGACACGTTAATCCTGTTTAATTTGCCTTTCATCTTTGAAATTGCAAATAACAATGCTCAAACGTGTGTGTTGCATTAAAACTCAGTCCAAGGACAAGCCAGGACATCACTACTACCTTTAGATTTTCGCACTTAAGTGACAATAGTTATGCATGTAAACCAGGGCAGGTCAAACTTTACCGTCACAGTGGAAATTTGCCCAGCTTGCAAATTCTCTTGACGCCTGTGATGCTTTGCATAAGCCGTTCTATCATTTCCAGGAACAGAGATCAGGCAGCACGTCTGCATCGACTCTCATTTTCCAACCATCTCCATGCTGTTTAGTAACCAAAGACGGCAATTCCCTCTGCTATGCTGAGAATTTTCATTTATTGGACCGATTTCAGATGAAAAATAAGATGGACTGTACTGACTGGATTTCACACTACGAGACAAGCGAAAAAGAAAGAGCGGGTGAGAGAGTGAGAGTGTGAGAGCAAGAGTGGGTAATTTACATCAATGTCATGCTCCAACAGAATGCTCATCTCCTCGGAGGCAGAAGCTATCTAAACAGCATTTACTTCAGAATACATGGAAACCACACTGTCCATTTGCATAAAAATTCACTATCACCACTTGTTACTCCATTTATAATTTCCATCTATAATTTCATTGATTGCACCATCTCTTTAATTTTCACTTCTTTATCTTGTATTTATTTTTCCACATCTGCTTAATATTACGTATTTATTTCTCCATTTCTAATATCCCATCTCATTATCATGCCATCACTTTAATAATGACTTCTGAGGAGCTCATAGAGAGGAATCGGAAAAAACCTAAGTTTAACATATCAGGGGACAAGCTCTTGTCGCTGTAAATACAAGAGCCCCAAAAATGGCGGAGGGCTGTCGAAGGCCCATATTCACAAATCCCCTCAAACGCAGGAGCACTGATCTCAGACCAGTTCCCTCTGCCCACCTCCTCATTGCATCCACCATGAGCAGAAATGACAAAACTGATTGTAGATCAGCGCTCTTACTGAGATTTTTTATGAATAGGGACCCATGTGTCCGAGTCGATTCACAGCAATTTGGAAAGGTACAGCAGTTTTTGTTACAGAGCTGCAACAACTCACTGAAGTCTGTAATACATAAAACATGTTGTGTGAGCATAATGAATCATCCTCTGGTGAATTTTGCGTAGCTTCTTCCGTTGAGAGGGCTCAGAGTGCTGCCTCTTCATTTATTTTTGGCAGATGTCCTCTAGCATCATCCCTGTTCACGATGCATTGCATTAGCATTCAACTGTAAATCTGTCCATTTGTTTGTACACTACATAGCCTGACCAGAATTAATACTTTGTTGGAAACAGATGATACCCATAATTTCTGCAGCTGGGCCCCCAATGACAGTCTCAAAATTTTAATTTGATTTGACACAGTATTTTACAAACTGCATGCAGAATTCGAGTACCTCTCCCAGCCAAAGGAGTCACCCCATCTGCAAACAAGGGAAAAAAAGTAAAAAATTGATACCTTTTGTGGATAAACACGGTAAAGCCATTCACTACCACACACTGCTCACCCGTTTGTGAATTTCGTATACCTCAAATGCAAAGGACAAACTTGGAGAGGACATTAATTTTCTTGTGAGTGGACAGCAACAGTTCCCAATTCATCAACCTGAGAAAGGCTTCTCTAATTGACTGCTCGGAGCACAAAAAAGTTAAGTGCATTTTTTAAGTTTTGAGAAAATGCAATGTAAAAATATGATTTGCATTCAACTTCCTGGTTGCGGGAAAAAATGTAGGGGAGACTGGGGTCCGATGAGCCATGGGAACCAATGAGTCATATCACTATTTTGCGATCAATCGATGACAGAGCTGCTTAAAATAGGCAAAATATTTCAAGGTTGACTGATGAGTCATGGGGATAAATGAGCCATATCACTATTTTGCCTATTATAAACACCTTTAACATCGATTGAATGCAAAATAGTGTTATGGCTCATTTTGGTCCCAATGGCCTCTCGGACCCAGTCTCCCCAACTTAACACATTTGTGCACTAAGCAGTCATGACATCCTCACCATATTAAAGATAAAGAGAGCAATTTGCATTCCAATCAGTAGGAGGCAGCACTGCCTAGAATAGAGCCTGACAGGCCTTCAATGACACCCCTCTGTTGGACTCTGTGCTCCTCTCTATGCTCCAGCAGCTCAGGGGTATTCTTCTCTGAAGTCACTGCCAATGCCGCCCATCTGCCATGACCTGAAAAACACCCCACTACACACCCCACACACTCTTCACAGTCATACTGCAGGAGCTGGGGGGATGTGCTCAGAGGGTGGGTATGAAGCAACCCCTCAAAATATTTCCTGCGCTGTTAATGTAAATCAAAAAATTTCCAGCCTGCTCTGAATTTTAATTCAGCTCTTGAGAGAGAGAGGAGAAAAGGAAATAAAGTGATTTCTATGTAAGTTTTCATTTTTCTCCTGCCGAAAACATTAAAAGAGAGGACGGGCCATCCTTCCTTTTCCTTTTTTGGCCGGTTCCATGGGCAGCCTCAGTACCCGGCTGGGGCATTGATCTTTCAGCAGGGCCTCGGAGAGTGAGAGACTGGAGCAGCCCACTTTTAAACAGCAGCCTGCTGGAGCCTGGATATAATTGTTCCCAGTTTCCTCAGATTGTTCCCGTTTTATTTTAAGGAGGGGGCCACAGTATCTTTCACACTCCAAAGGTAAGGTGGAGTGCTGCCGACATTTGGGAAAGCACGTAATGACCAGACTTTGGGGGTGGTACAGGCGACTGGATATGGAGAACTTTGGGTGGTCACTCCTTACCTTATGTGATTTCCTGGCTTCGCATCCTAAAACTCCAAATAGCAGCAATGCCATTATGATGAATGCACCATGCATGGTCGGTGAAGGGCTTATGAAGATTGTGATGTGAAACAGTGTTTGTACCAAAAGATAATGCAGAATGTGGGCTCGATTAAGTGTGAATATGTTTTTGCATGCATGTATCTGAGTGTGTGTGTGTGTGTGTGTGCGTGCGCGCGCGCGCATGCAAACGTGCACATGTGAATGCATGTTTGCAGGATTGTGTGAGTGTGCAAGTTAGTTTCTCTTTTCTGGGCGCATAAATCCCCCTGTATTTCAGTGACTCAAAAACACAGACAGCTGAGACAGGGGTCCTTGGTGGGGCCCCTGACGGATATCTGATCCACACACCACAGCAGACAGGACCAAATCGTGATGGATGCCCAGCTCCACAGTCATCCTGTCTGGGAGAGCGAGAGAAGGAACCAGGCCAGAGAGCCCCAGAAGGCCCTTTTCAAGATCAACTTTCACTTAAAGCTTCAATATTTAATGCAGTCCCCAGCAGAAGTGCTCCACAAAATGTCAAATTGACCAAATCTCTTTCCTTAAACCTCCACCCACCACCAACCCCCACCCACATGTAAAAAAAAAAAAAAAACGCAAGGCCTATTATGACCACCGAGTGAAAAACTCGGACAAAAAAATCCAGTCACGTTTTCATTTAGTCTGATGTGTGGCAAAAATCAATTATATAAAAGATGTGCACTTTTCAGCTTTGTCAATTTTGGCTAGTCTACTTTAAAGGTGCTATGTGAAACTCATATTTTACATTGACTAACCACTTTCTAGTAGCGACTTATGAATGGTCTGTTACGTAACTTAAAAAATGAGACCTTTCCCAACTTTGTAAGTCCAATAACTGCCTCTGGACTGATTTATATGTGGAGGTATATGGTCTGATTTTCTTTGAAAATCCAAAGGAAGTGAGAAAAAGCGTCAACTGATTTGAAAAGCTAGAAAGCAAGGGGCTTTTATAATTTCTTTAGCTGATGTTTGCTTGGAAATGGAATCTGCTTACATGAAGAAATGACCAGCAGCACCCATCACGACACAGAGTTCAGCACAAAGTCCACCAAAGTGCAGCATGGAGTCCATCGAAGTTCATAATTGTAGTTTTCAGTGTAGGCAGACCTAGACTGGAACCAAAATGATTGCATGCCAAACCTTTTCTTTTTAGAAAATGCAAGTTAATGTTTTACTTGGTCACATTTGTACTTTTGTACAAGGGTCTGCCTAGGAGGCGGTGAATCCACAGATTGATGGCAAAAGATTTTATTTAGTGGATTTTTTGGCTCGAGTGCCGTTTACGAAAATCTTTTATGCTCCATATTCCCATTCAGTTGACTAAGGTGCTGTGCCTAAGTCCTATACATGCAGGAAAAAGTTGTAAGATACAGTATTTGGCAACTATCAAATCAATAAATCATGGTGGCAACAAATTTTATGCAAGATTTACTCGCTTAGCCTTAGCATCATCATCCAGCAAATCTAGCTATGCTGACATTGCTTAGCATATTTGTTTATTCGTTTGGATGGTGTACTAACAGGTTTTTGGTTATCCAGATAGTAGATTTTTTTTCTCATAGTGGAGTTTGGTTTTAATTTGTTCATTTTTTTGGCAGTGCTCAGTTGACCATTCTTGTTCCCTTCCCCTAGTTTGTTCGTTTATATTTGCATATATGTATATAATAGTCAGTAAAACACCATCTGCTGTGACCCCCCCCCCAACCCCCAACAATTTGTAAATATACCTACCCTTACACACATTTTTCCCTCCCTCCCTGATTTTTTTTTTTTACCCCAAACACTATATTCTCTCTTACCTGTATCCATCCACTGGACATAACTCACCCAGTGAAAGCTAGAAAACGGCGAAAGATAAAGATGGCTAGCTAACGCCAATGTATCATTATAATACAGTCAATACAATATCTTCTATTGTGCGATCTAGTATGCTGATAAAAAATATCATGCTAAATTCAAAAAGACGTAACGTTAGCCAAACTGTGATAACAGTGTACCTTCATTTCACATCATCAGTCATTATGGTGCCGCCGGTTAGTCACATCAGTCGCAACTTAATGTGCCCAATGCCCAAGATACTTGCTTATTCACTTTTGTGGATTGAGCGTGGACCACAAGATGATAGCTGCAGCTGACTTAACTGCGGCCAGTGTTAGTAATGGCATGGAATTTCTCAAAGTTGCAAAATTGCTCCTTTAGCGGTAATTAACACGCTCCATGAATGCATTATTGCACTGAATGAGTCAAATGTGTACAAGACATTGCCACTAGGCTAAGCAAAGCCAGTTTCAAATTTTGGTTACACCCCCAATGAGACATAATCCTCTGGAATATGCACATCGAGTTTTTCAAGTGACATCTTTGTCGAGAAATGTCACCTGCTATTTTTTGGGATTTCCAGTACATTCAAACAAAACTTCTTGCAGGGTTTCGATACGTGGCAGGCCGAAGGAGGATCCGAGCGGGGAATTGAACCCCTGACTCCCGGGTAAGAATCAAACGCACTGACCACGTAGTCAGGGCATATACTTATTAGGAGGCATTTCTATTGACAGGGCCCTTCAACTGTCACATATATATTAATGCAATAGTGTTCTGATGAGTAAGAGAAGCAGCCATTACAAGCACCAGCTTGATACTGTGTCGGTCCTTCTCGCGCTGCCCAATCAGCTCCAGCAAAATAACATCCACTTGAATTACCACAACCAGAATTTCCAGGCAGAACATTTCCCTACAGTATTACACTGCATCCATCAGTTTGTCTTCTGCCCATGGGTGCTAATCTCATTCCCTGGTCTATGGTGCACACATACTGGCGCGGATTAATGCACAGGCTGACCTAGGCTGCAGCCTAGGGGCATAACGTGCGCAGGGGCCCCGGATTGGCCAGGCTATTTTTAATTATTTTTAATATATCTCAGCAGAAACGAGAAAAAGAAAAAAAACGTCTGTGGGCCATAAAACAAATATACAGCTGATTGGATAGATGTGATGCCTCATCTATCCATTCAGCTGCAGTGGCAAGTTATTTTGAAATACATCACTGCTTTTGCTGGACAACACAGCAGCAAAATATGGAAGCCCAAAACTGCCAAAATTAAAAATAAATAAATGAATGAATGAATGAATAAATAAATAAATATTTAAATAAATGTATTTATAGATAAATATATAAATATATGTATTTATGAATAAATATATAAATACATTTAAATGCAATAAAATTGCGAAACAAAAAATCATTCATAAATAAATAAGATGAATGTATAAATTGGTTTCAACCCATTTATTTCTATATTTTTTCCATGTATATTTATTTCCTAATTTATTTATTTATTTCTCAATTCATTTATTTCTATATATATTTCCGTGGCAGTCCCAAAGAAATCAGGAAATTTAATGGTAATGAAGGGGTGTGACTTTCATCCCTGTCATCGCGTCGCCTTATTCCCATTGGTTGTTCCGTAACAGAGTGCTTAGATTGATTACACAGGCCTACTTCCTGTATATGCTTGCTGTTTAGAATTGTCAATTCACTAAATTTGGGAATTAATTCACAAAAACGAGCAGTAGCGAGAGATTTGAGACTTTTAGCTGACATTGCAGGATATGAAAACGCCAATTTTGATTATTTGCTATTTCGCGTGGAAGCCTCGAGGAACTATACTTTGCATATTTTCCTCCATGGACCACTGTAAGTACTCACCTGTGCTGACTGGGAGCACCCCCAGAACCCTTTCCCCTTCAGAGATGCTCTGACCTACTCATAAGATTTAGCCCTAATGAAAGTTGGTCAGGTGCCATTTCCCCCTCATCCAACATGTCGACTATTGGTGGAGGTGAATGATTTCTGGATCACAGAGGGGAGAGGACGCAAGGAAGCATGAGTTAGCATAAAAGCACCCCAAGACAACCGACTGTCAGCAGACTTTTGGTATGCGCTGTTGATATGATGTTACTCTCTGTGGGTGGTTCTAATGTTTTGGCTCAACAGTGTATTTTCACTTCACTCTCCAAACTAGAAGAGTACGCTGGAATACAAAGCTATTTTCCTCAAGGTTCAAGGTTTTATTTTCCGGTTTTTTGGTCCAGGCCGAGCAGTGGCCCGGCCCCTATAAAGCCTCGTTCACACATATCGCTGCTCGCCTATCGAGTATACTCGCTGAAATTGTACTCGCCTGCAGAAAAATTCTCTGCCGTCAGCATCGGTTGCCATGGCTTCCCAATAGTTTACTTTCCACTGCAAAAGTGTCCGAGGGAAACAAGTTTTGGCGGAAATAACATACCAGCAGGTGCATACACATCATTATCTGCCTTGGTTAAGATAGCTGACAATTCACTTTTCTAAAATCATAACATAAACCCATAAATAGTACCACTTATAGATTGCCTTTACTTTTTCTATTGTCAGCTAAGGCATGCTTTGATGTCCACAGTTGGCTGACAATTAGCTTCCAAAAGCATATTCTGGCTAAAGAGAAAGACGTGATTTAAAACATGCTTTCACCTGAAAAACAGATGATGGCAGACACTCTGTTCCATGCGTCATGCTTTCGGTTTTTGTTTTTATAATTTTTGAGGGTGGTAAGCCTATCATAGAGCTCCGGCTGGTTTGAGATCGCTATTATTAAGACATGATGTAAGAACTAAAATTCTTGTGCGTTGCTGTGTTCAAAAAACAGCTCTCTGTGGAACTGTCTTTTCACGTCAACAGTCAATCATCTCTATCCTACATTCCCTTTGGTAACTAGCATTGCTGACAGTAAAAACTATTTTATGTCCGTACCCGCCCACATCGCATCGCTAGTCCTCGACTCCCCTGTCCTCGCCACATTCTGCTGGAACACATTGACATTTCATTGACAGTTATCGCTCAGCGATGGGAGAATAGCGATATGTGTGAACGCAGCTTAAACGCGAATGTCACCGAGTGAGTGAGTGCCTGAGTGATCAAGTTCAACGATTGGCTGACCGGCAGGGAAGAAGTTCAGCGATTGGTCGGCCGGCGGAATAGAACTTCAACAACTGATTAGCCAACGTCTGGCTTCAGCGATTGGTTGGTCGGCGGGCAATAACTTAAACGATTAATTGGCTGATGTTTAGATGGCCGATTGGTCGGACGTTTGCCACTCGTATCTAATCCCGAAATGGCAACACTGAGGATTAACTCCCCCGCGGCACCAGAGGGCATCATCGGCGGTTTCATGGAAAACACACATGGACAAACTGTTTCAGCGTTAGTCGGCTCAACAAACCCTGAACTCACAAGCAGAGATAATTGCTTGTAATCTTTCATTGATAATATCGTTTTAGTGCTTTCAACACTGTACTTGCTCTCAACAAAAGGGCGTCTCATGCGACTGACCCTATTTCCGTTCATAAAATGACCGATCGGGTGCTGTATGTTTCTCCGAGGAAGCTATTACTGATCCAGTATCAGTAACACTGCGGATTATCTCCCCCCGCGGCATAAGGGGGCGCCGCCAGTGGGTTAATGGGACACACTTATGACGTTTTACACCGACACTTCAGAGGCTGTAAAATTATGTAAGCGCATACTCAGGCGAACACTTGGGAAACATGGCAATCAGAGATAGCAGACCTGGCCCCAGCCACGGGCTGACAGACAGAGTAAGTGACAGACACACACACACAGACACGATCATACATACAGCACAAACGTTCACAGAAATTTTACGTAATGTTCATTTCGCATAAATAATACAAAGACAACCTAAGCAGACATAGAAAACAATATAATACACGACAATCCAGGCTCCTCAGGCATTAAGCAAATAGGCCTACGAGCCACAGCGGCCTCCATTTTAATACGAAGAGCGGTGAACTGCGCTGGTCCCCGAGGCATGGCGTAGTTTATCCCGGGCAGCTAGCTAGCTAGCTAACTCTCCTTGTAATATAAGTCAAATTCATTCATACAGCAGAAATGACCACAGAAATGCTTAGCTGTGTCCAGCTAGGTAAAACAAAATGCTAACTAGACACAGAAGACGATGGAACACATTATACAATCTTTAAAAAAAAAAAAAAAAAAAATCAGTGATTTCAGCAAACCCAGCGGGCTGGAAAGCGGAGCCCGTGTGCTATGTGCAATGCCATGCAAGTTCCGTGTCAACGCGATGACTTTGTCCGCCAACGAAAAACGAGCAGTATGCAGCGAAAGTATGCGGAATAATGCAACGCAAATAGAAATAAAAGCACAAATTCAATCGTAAATCTCATACAATTAGGAAACATAATTATTTAATGCAAACTAGCATACTGTTTTATGAAAATGCATCGCGATTATGGTTCGCAGGGGTCCGTGTCACAACACGGAGCTCCATGTAGCTAGCTAGCATGCTAGCTACACACTTATAATGAAATAATTACATACAGCACAAACGTTCACAGAAATTCTACGTAATGTTCATTTCGCAAAAATAATACAAAAATTACCTAAGCAGACATATAAAAGAATATAATACACGACAATCCAGGCTCCTCAGGCATCAAGCAAATAGGCCTACGAGCTGCAGCGGCCTCCATTTTAATACGAGGACAGACGAACAATGCGCTGGTCCCCGTGGCATGGCGTAGTTCATCCCGGGCAGCTAACTAGCTAACTCTCCTTGTAACATGATCATTGCTTAACCTGGCTCCCCCTAGGGGGGGGCCAGGTAATGGCCACGGGCTGACAGACAGAGACACACACACACACACACACACACACACACACACACACAGACATGATCATTGCTTTACCTGATCCCCCCCAGGGGGGAGCCAGGTAATAATTATTATTGAGATTTACAGTAGTGCATTCATGTTAGTTGATGTATGCAATTGTTCGTTTGTTCGTTGGAAGTAAGTGGTTGCTGGGTGATTAATAAAATAAAAAAAACAAGAAAATCTCCATAGGAGGAGTGGGTCGTGATTATGGACAGTTACGAAGAAGGTAAATATATAAAAACAGCAAAAAGCAACACTGTTGCTGCTAATAAGGCCAGAGAGGAATTCTGTCGGGAAATTGCTGACCGTAAGTCCTCTGATGAAGGACTAGTGGAAATCACTTCAGCTTCTCGGCCAAATCAAACAAAATGAAATTAAATTGTAGAATGAACTTTCTTATTTCTCAGCCAGTTCTCATGATTTTGCTGTTAACTACAAGGCCTTTTTGAGAGCTCTCAATAGGTCATAAATTCATTAAAATTAATTGCATTTAAATTTTTTTTCCACATCGTTAACCATATCCATTCATCACCAATATCAAATAACGCTTTATGTATACACATGGCAACTCCTTCACTCTAACATATTTATTAAGTGGTTTTACTCAAAACAGTGGATTCTTTGTCCATAACATGCCCAAAGATGAAACATGGGGGAAAAAGGAATCTTTGAACTTTGTTCTTACACCCTCACGATATACTGTCACGCCCAAAATGATTCATACCCCTACCAATTTTTTTTTTTCGATATTATTTTTTGACAAATCAAATTTATTCTTGCACAAATGACACAGTAAGTTGACATAAGGCTGTAAGAAGTACAGTAAACAATTTTTCAAGAAATACAATACTTTTTGGTATTTTATTTGACAGATTTACAAAAAATGCCATGTCCAGAATTATCCATACCCTTTTCTCAGTAATTGATGGCAAAGCCTTTATTCACGATTACAGCCTCCAAACGCGTCCTGTGGTGGATCACAAGGTTTCTGCACAGGGATTTTGGCCCACTTCTCTTTGGCAAACTTTTCCAAATCCTAATGGTTTAAGGGTTTCCTTGCCATTTACCTTAGTCTTCAGTTCCCTCCACAGATTATTGATGGGATTGAGGTCGGTGCTCTGGCTTGGCCACTCCAAGACGTTCACTTTTTTTGTCCATATACCATTTCCTGGCAGATTTGGTCATGTGTTTATGATCATTATCCTGTTGGAAGATCCATTCCTGCCCGAGACCAAGTGGCGGATTTTTGGCGGATTGCTTAATGTTTTCACTGAGAATCTGGATATCCTGATCCTGTTTCATGATGCCATTAACTTTAACAAGGTTTCCAGGCCCGTTCGCTGAAAAGCAACCCCAGAGCATGATACTCCTGCCACCTTGTTTGACCGTTGGGACCGTGTTTCTCAGGTTGAACACTTCGCCTTCCTTACGCCTCTTAGACTTCCCCAACCCAGACACACAAGAACAAGTCTAACCTTCGCAAAAGCTCACCTGGATGAAGATATAAGCTTCTGGCTGTCAATGTTATGGACGGATGAAACAAAGATGGAGCTGTTCAGGCACAGAGATGGAGCTTTTGTTTGGCGTTAGAGGTGAAGCATTCAACCTGAAAAACACGGTCCCTGCAGTCAAACAAGGTGGCAGGAGTATCATTCTCTGGGGTTGCTTTTCAGCAAATGGGCCCGAAAACCTTGTTAAAATTAATGGCATCATGAAACAGGACCTGGATATCCAGATCCTCAGTGAAAACATTTAGCAATCCGGCAAATAACTAGGTCTTGGGCAGGAATGGATCTTCCAACAGGACAATGATCCTAAACACATGGCCAAATCTGTCAAGAAATGGTTAGTGGACAACAAAGTGAACGTTTTGGAGCGGCCAAGCCAGAGCCCTGACCTCAGTCCTATCGAGAATCTGTGGAGGGACCTGAAGACCAAGGTCATGGCAAAGAAACCCTCAAACCTTACGGATCTGGAGAAGTTTGCCAAAGAGGAGTGGGCCAAAATCCCTGTGCAGAAACCTTGTGATCCACCACAGGACGCATTTGGAGGCTGTAATCGTGAATAAAGGCTTTGCCATCAATTACGGAGAAAAGGGTGTGAATAATTCTGGACATGGCATTTTTTGTAAATCTGTCAAATAAAATACCAAAAGTATTGTATTTTTTGAAAAGTCTTTTACTGTACTTCTTACAGCCTTATGTCAACTTATTGTATCATTTGTGCAAGAATAAATTTGATTTGTCAAAAAAATCACGAAAAAAAAAGAAAAATTGGTAGGGGTATGAATAATTTTGTTCATGACTGTAGGAACTGCTAAGTGTTTGCAAAAGTGGCGTCACGTCCCCGGTTAGCATAACTGTAATAACTTCATTGTTTCAGTACGACTCAGGGACATAACTGCTATCAACATCTGTTGCTGCTGTCTCTCTCAAATTGAAGCACTGATTACAAAACCCCACAAGTCAAGTCAAGTCAAATGTGACTTATGGGGTTTTAGTAATAGGTGCTTCAATTCACATTCACAAAATCAATAACTGCTACCCTTACTCTAGCATTTTGTCTATTCAAATCTATAACTTGCTTTTGATATGTTTTCCTTACCCAAGACCCCCTCCACCTCCCACTCCCACTACCTCACACGCTCTCACTCACTCCCACTCCCTCACTCACACTCTCTCACACTCACACTCTCACTCTCCCCACCCACTTAGTAAATTATTTATCAGCTCCAGCTCATTACTAAACTTGCACTTCATCGTATTGCGTGAGCTATGCCTCATTTAGCACGCTTTGCTTGGGCCCACATTCTCATACAGCACTTGGTGGCCCAGCCATATACTAGGTTGCACCGAGCCTTGTTATCAATGTGAAATGGAGGCTCTGAAACCAGAAGGAACAAAAAAACAAAACATTGCCTATTAAGCAAATATCCCGTGATGGTATTGCTAAACCATTCATTGAAATATTCAATCAGAGGCCACATTCTGAAAGCGCCGGTGGGCTTCCTCTGTTTTCGCCAGTGACACCGAGCAAAGTCAAAACTTTTAGAAATTTGAGTCAGAATCTTGAACTCAGTTGGTCTGTTACAGGCCCACTCCCATGAGTGTATTTCCGTGTATTTTCATTGGAGTAAAATTATTGAATAAAAAATAATGTTGATATTATTTTTTTTTCTCTCCTAAAAGCTAGCGGAAGCATATTTCCATTCATATTTTGCATGTTTTAAGTTTGCATGTTTGATTAGGAATGCCCAATTGGTCATGATGACTTCCTGTTTAACTTCCATATAAATATGAAGGTATACAAGCCCTATTCTCTTAGTCATTCATCACTGTGAGAAAGACTCGAGAACATAATGACGATGTACAACAGAAAGTGGCTCAGCTGCGCAAATCGGGAAGTAGATCGAAGAAAATCTCAAAAAGGTTGAAAATACCTATTTCCTCAATCAGGGCAATAATAAGGAAGTTTAAATTGACAGATGATGTTAAGAATCAGCATGTACATTGTCCATACACATTGTCTGGGAGATGGTTCAATTAGCAAAAAAATCTCCAGGAAATCCTGCAGGAAATTTGCTGAGTTTGGTGGAGTCTTGGGGTCAGAAAGTCTCCAAACTAGCATTGGACACTACCTACATCACCATAAATTGTTTGGAAGGGTTCACAGAAAAAAAGCCTCTGCTGTCAATCAGCAACAAACTGAGGCAGCTTCAGTTTGCCAAATGTTACTGGGAATTTTTATGGAACTTGGTTACGACGTCAGATGAGCCCAGTATAGAGATCAAAAGTGGGTTTGGTGTGGACAGAAAGGTAGCTATGCAGAAAAGCATTTGATATTCACAGTGAAAAATGGTCGTGGATCTTTGATGCTGTGGGGCTGTTTTTCGTTCTAAGGACCTGGACATCTTGTTAGGTATTATAGACTCCAAGACATACGAGCAGATATTAAATAAAAACCCAACTGCCCTTCCTAAGAAGCTTAAAATGGGAGGCGGTTGGATCTTACAGCAGGACAATGATTTGCAGCACACCTCAAAATCTACATAAAAGAGGACAGACTAATGCAGAATCAGGATCTTACCATGGCAATCACAGTCCGCCGACCCAAACCCTTTGGAAAATCATTAGGATTAGCTGCAGAGGAGGCTCCACATGCATCAACCTTGTACTGTGAAGGATCTGTAGGGATTCCTTAGGGAGGAATGATCTCACATCCTGTGCAGTATGTTCACCAACCTCATTACTCACTGTTCAAAAAGACTTCTGAGTCTTAAAGACTCAAGACTGTTGGCAAAAGGAGGTGGCATAAAATATTAAATGAAGGGGTGTCAATAAAGGTGGCACGCTTATTTTTGAGAGAAAGAATTGTTCCATGATAAGAGTTTAATGTCTCTTACAATTATGTTACATCAATTTAAGGTTAGATATTTGTGAATACTTTGAATGAAAAATCACGAGGATTAATGATGCAGACATTTTTTTTCACATCTCGTTTTGCTCATTACCCCTCAGCCCTGACTAAGGGATGGAGGGGTACTGCCGCCATGTGCGATGTCTGCACGCCTGTCTGTCCATCCGTCCCGTAAACTTTTGTATTCCGCTCAATAACTTGAAAATGCCTTCGCCAATCAATGACATTTTTTGCTGTGTTGCTTGGTCTTGTGCAACTCCAGAAGCCTATTGATTTTGACGAAGCTTGGATGTTCAACATGGCCGCCACATCCACCATCTTGAATTTTGTATTCCACAGGATAACTCGAAAATGTCTTCGTCAGTCGATGCCATTTTCACTCTGTTGCTTGGTCTTCTGTACTTACAGAAGCCTATCAAATTTGACGGCACTTGGCTATCCAGTATGGCCATCCCAGCCGCCATCTTGAATTTTGTATTCCGCAGGATAACTTGAAAACGCCTTCTTCAATTTATATCCATTCCAAATAATCAAGGGGCTGAGGGGTAACATCCGCTTTGCAGGGCTGTTTTTTTTTAACTAACGGCCAAGTGCCAATAATTATGGCGGGCACTATGTTTCGTAAGGTTTTTGGTGTGCCACCAAGTTCGATCTCAAACACTGCTGCAGTTTCTCAGGCCAACATTATTTATTTATTATTTGTTTGTTTTCACATTAGTGTTGTAAAGAAATACTGTTGACGCATAATCTTTTTTTATTCATTATTTGCCCGAACAATTTGAGGCCATATTCGCTTCACTGTTTCATAACATTGAGGTCCGATTGTAAATTTACACTGGTCAAAATGCAAAATTTCATAATAGTGTTAAGCATTGTTCAAGGATTTGCCATATTTTCAGCGATCTCTAAATTAGCATGTAAAGTGAATATCATACACTTGTGTATGTAATTTGAAGTTTGCTTTCTGTTATTACGTCCATAAAATATCAGTGAATTATATTCAACGCATACAGGCACAAACATGTGCAGATGCAGATGTCTGTCATTCTCACATGTCCGCAAGCACACACAAAAACACTAAGCCATGCACATACTCACTCACATACATGCACGCCTGTTCTAACCAAAGCTCTGGCCTGGCTCCAGTATTAGCAACAGCTCACTAATGAGATGAATGCTTTTCCCAGGCAGACAGTAAAGGAGGTAAAACTCTCCAATCACAGACAAGGCAAAATCAATTTAGCATCGACATCTCTCCTCGCCAGAGCAAGCAACAAATCACATTTGCTCATTTATTCTGCCTCTCTCTATACCTCCCCGTGTCTCATGTTTTTTATCTCATGAAGTGCGTCTGGGTATTGTCAGTCAATGGCCCAGAACCACCCACCCCCTCCCTTTCTTTTTTGTAAAATCTCTTCAATCTTTGTCTGCCCTTGGTCTTTGAGCACATTTGCCATAAACATTAGCTGATGGAAAACTCCTTGTATACCTGTCAGGTAGTGAACTCTTGTTCATTTCCTGTTTTCAGGGGAACATAACTTTCCAGTCATGACAGCAACAATATTCATGAATATAATTAATTATTGCTACCTTTGTCATCACATTGGTTCAAGACTGCAGAAATGAATCAATCAATCAATCAAGATTTATTCACATTGCACATTTCAGGGAAAAATGTAAAATTCAAAGTGCTTAAAGTCCCTGGGACCTTAAATCGCCCATTATCTTTTATAGATCTTTTTGGACCTTCGGGGTATACAGTATACATTCGGTAAGTATGAGATGACGACCACTTTTCCTTAACTAGATTTACAAATCTAAAAATTTTCCTTGTCCAGAGGTTGGATTCAAATTGGGTGAGAACCTTTACATACCGAGGTGATGTCACGTACTTACGTAATCCACCTGACTTCATCGGTTAGGAGCTCACTCAATCCCAGAGTTAATATTACTTTCACATAAAATCAGGTAAAATGTGAGACATAAAACTAGTTTGTACTCTATATGTATTAGAACGACATGAGCAGGAGAAACACAAAGAGAGAAGATAATAAAAGGGACAATAGACAAGATCAAGTGAAGACAACAAAGACTCCCCGACCTTTGCATGACTGTCATTTTCGCCGGGCACAGTAGATGCTGTTGCATCAACTCCACACCCTTCTGCATTCCGATTAATCATTTCTGATTCAAGGGAACAGCTTAAACTTCCTCAGCAACTCTCTTGGGAAAGAAAAGCATAATTTCCTATGTTACTTACTTGGGCGAAATATTTCAAAAGAGTCAGAAATCTGCTAATACAGGAGAATGGAATGTTATGCCATTAAAAGCAGTCTTGCAAAATTTGCTGATTGGTGATAAGTAGTTTATGCCCATCAGAAATTAATTGAATGCTGTGGCCCAGCCATATACTAGGTTAGTTAGTTCCCCTAGCCGTCCTTAAAGGCTGAGGTAAAACACGAGAGTCCCTACAGCATGAACACAAAAAATACAGAAGCATCACTTATGTCCAGATCCCCAACAAAATATAGCCCTTGGCTTTGACCAAAAGTTAACATGAACACATGATAGCGTATTAAGTTTTCCAATATGGTTTGGCGAGCGCATCTCTGAAATAGACCAACCAAAATGTTAAAGGTATACCGAGTACAATATTTTGTTGGCAGTTTGTAAACACTACATTCAAATTTGGCCACTCCTCTGTGGTTCTATAACACCAGACGTGCTATACTTCAGTGCAGCGCTATATCCCTCCCTCTCACCCTGTGGGCTGTTATTGACTGGAAGACTATGTACCCACTGCCCAAAGTTCGTGCCCAGAAACATCCCCACAGACAGACGGCAGTGTCTCTGTAGATACAGAAACTAACATACACTTCTAGTGGGACATAAGTGATGATTTGGAGGGATTATTTTGGTATGAGTCAATTAATTCTTCAAGATTTACTCAGTACACCTTCATGCAATGTGGACTGAAATAAATATCGAAGATTGTGAGCAGTTAATGGAAGGTTTCCACTTCAAATCCATCCTGAATGCAGAAGTCTTTTCCCAGTAACAATTTGAAGCAGCAACTAAGTTTTCTTGCTCAGTTAATGAATGGACAAGCCATGCAAGTCACCACAGATATAGGATTTCCGTTAAGAGAGTACAGCAACATTGCAAATGTGTAGCCATAGATTGGAAACTTGGCAAGCATTGTCAGGAAGGGAAAAAAGTATTTGTTGCAGACAACACAGGCTCTTTCAAAGGATTAAAGTTTCTTTTTTGCTAAGCTAAACTTTCAGGCAGGAATTTATGTGTTATATTTTCCCTAAATACTTACACACCTGCGCAAGACAAGCAGTGAATCAAATTAAAAGGAGTTTTATTTTTTATTCACAGCTCTAGGTTCTTGGCGTAAACATTAATGAATCACAAATGTCGAGAGAACATTTGGGATATTGAATTAATGTCTTGTGTTTGTCAAAGAACAGGTCAGTTCCTGGTTTGGGTCTGGTGCAAGTTTTCTCCAATGTATTTCCTTAAATGCATCAATCAACAACACTACCTCCTCAAAAAATAAAGATTTTGACAAACGTTGATTGACTCCACACCTTCTATTTCTTTGAGTAACACATTTGAGCACTAATTCAATATTTAGGCTTTAGCAGAGCTCTAAAGCATCACCAAATGAAGTCCCCTTCACTAATATTGGCACCTTTGATAAAAGTAAACTAGAACTGCAATGAAAAATGTGGCTGCCATTAATCCTGCCAGTCTTCTATGTAAAAATGAACAAAAATCTAACCCAGAATTTAAAGGAAATGATTGAATTAAAAAAATGTTCATAAAAACATATTTTCCAAAAAACAGGACTGCCACAATCATTGGCATCTCCAGACAGTCTTGTAGTAAAAATATGATTGAAATAGAGTCCTATTAATATTTCAAATTTTTACGTTCACCATAATGTGGAGGTAAACAAGAGGATCAAGTAAAGAAATGTATTTTTACTGGCCAGAGCTATAGCTGTAGGCTATTCATGTAAATCTGGCTGAAGCCCAAGCTGTGAAATCAGGTTTTTTGCTTCCAGGAGTACTATACCTTTAAATGGTCGTCTTTGACTTCCTATTTTCCTCGGGTATAAATATGAGGTGAGAGACACAGGCCAGTTTCCCTCAGTCATCCATCACCATGGATTAGACAAAAGAACACAGTAACGATGTATCAAAGAAAGTTGTTGAGCTTCAGAAATAGGGAAATGGCTTAAAGAAAATAAGTACTAAAATTAAAATATCCCTTGTGACTATCAGCGCAACAATTACAAAAGGCATATGGCAATGTTAAAAATCTGCCTAAAAATGGGCACATGCCTATTTTCAAAGCACGCACTGTGAGGAGTATGGTTCAAGTGGTAAAAGAAATTCCAAGGATCACAGCTGGAGAATTGCCAACATTAATTGCGTTTTAGGATCAGTCTCTACAACTAGGATCAGACAGCATCTGTGCAACTACAAGATTCGGAAGGTTGCTAGAAAAAAAGCCTCTGTTTTCATCAAAAAAAAAGAACAACTCATGTGCCAACAATTTGCCTGACGTAACTGGAACTTCCAGAGGATCCTGGTTCTATGGTCAGATGAGACTGAAATAGAGAGCTTTGGCAATAAACCTCAGATTGGTGGTTTGGTGTAAAATCAAAACTATTCATTCTGTAAAGAGCCACATCCCCACTGTGAAGCAAGAATTGTCATGTTGTAGGACTGTTTTTCCTCCAAAAATCCTGGAGCACTTGTAGACGAAGAATTCATGATTTAATCAAGTACCAGCAGATATTAATTGAAAACCTGACTCCCTCTGCCAGATGGCTTAAACTGGGCTGAAGTTGCATCATCCAACAGGACAATGATCCAAAGCATGAGTTGAAATCAACAGAAAAATGATTCAGCGAGCACAGAATCAAGGTTTTGCCAAGGCCATTCCAGCACTCTGACCAACACCCAATAGAAAACAAGAGTGCTCTGAGAGCACAACATCCACCACCAGAGTGGCGACTCTGATATGTGTATCATCAGTCTGTCTGCAGCATAACGCGCAAATTTTCGGGGATGTCCCATAAAAACTGTTGGAGGAGCTGATTTCACCAGCTAAGTACCTGTTGATATTGACGGACAGACAGATGGACTGCGCCACAACATAATCCCCCTTTTGGGCTTTTGCCCGGCGGGGATAACCAGTCAGACAATTTAAATAGGAGAGTCCATAAACGTGGATCTAGGTATATAAATGACCTGGAGAAATTCTGCTTGCAGGAATGGTCACAGATCCCTGGCCATATCCTCTCACAGGAGAGGACTCAGAGCTGTTATCTTGGCAAAGGCAAGCTGCACAATGTTTTTACTGAAGGTGATGCAATAATTGTGCATATGTTTTTGAGAAAATACTGTCAATGTTATCATCATATCTGTCATTTTCTTTCAATCACTGAGAATTGAAGGCCTTATTTTTGACATTTTGAATTTACTATAAATAGCATAAACAATAAAAATATAATTCTCAAAAACTTTAATTGGTGTAACCAACGGCACCCATACTCGTGCGTAGAAGATATAATAGATTTGTGGGAAAGGATATACATCCAGGATTAAATCTGTTCCATCACCTCATTTATCCATATCACAGTCGAGACTCTGGGGAACTCAACCCCAAGAGTTTTAAACTCCTAATCATTGCACTTTTAAAATGTAAGGAGTCCAAGTGTACTCTTCGAGTAGAAAGTGGTATTACCAAGTATCCATTGTGGGATTAAAACGAGTGTAATGTACTAATCTCTCATGTGTTCTCTTATCCAGCTCGATATACTCACCAATTAAAATAACCGAGAGGGATACTCTTCCTATGCTACACATTTCTGAACAAGTGAGAGTCTCTTGGGAGGGACCATCACACACTACAAACATCGGATAATTATACAAACCAGTTCCCTCATTAGCTGAGTGCTTACTGCATTGTGGGAGGCACCTCTAAAATGGGTCATATACGGAATTCTGTAAATTCAAAATACCACAATTTAAATTTTTAACTAATAAAGCATTCTATATTCGGCGCAAAGTCGCGCAGTGAATCTTTCATTCACATCTGAGGGAAAACACAAACTTGCCTTCAAAATTGAAAAAGAAAAATCAATTGAACAATTATATTCCAAGGCCTATATAAAATTATAGCCTGCTTACAATTTTGAAATAGGATTTTTTTTATTGATATACAAATGAATCATTTGTTTCTAGTTTAATTAAACGAATGTACTTGAAAAATAAACGGTAAAATAAAGCTAAACTGATCTGATGGCTAAATATAGCCAACTTTATTTTCACATTAGCCAACCGCGCATCGTCAAACATATTCATAAAATTTCACTTCACGTGTAATGAACAAGAATTCGTTTACTTCAGTGATTTAGTCGATCACTTGACATTAATTCCAAAAATTATCGATGCATAAAAACTTTAATTCCTCCCCGGAATTCGTGATTCAGTTTCCCACATGTCTCGTGAATTTCAAACACACTCCACGCTTCAGAAATTAAAATTTCACATTTATTTAACCACGTAAGGCCGATGTCGACTCGTTCCGAACAAATGGCTTTAGAAACTTCTGATTAAAATCCAAGATTTCTTGCTTTTTCTTTTCTTCAATTCACAAAATGAGCCTACTTAGAAGATAATCAACTCAATTGCATGGAAGCAGCCGGCAATACATTTTACAGTAGCCCAAGTCTAACATTTCATTTTGAGTGATCTGTTGACACCGGGGAAACCACCGAAATTCGATCGGCTTACTTAGCGGAGATCAAGAGAAAAACGCCAGTTTCATTCATGCTTTCATCTGTGAATACTTCCAACAAATAAGCAAAAAACTGCGGCAAACAAAATCAGGCAATATGACAGCATCGCCTACATAAATAATCGCGGGCATAGATTGCAGGCTGCAGGCTACATAAAGCAGGTGCACTGAAATGAAACGCAAAAAGCAATATACGCAGTAGCCATGGGCAGCCCTGTCAAATACTTGTTACAATTCTTGTTACAATCGACTCGAAAGAAAAATAAAACATTCGAGTTCCCTTACAAGGAAAGCAAGGAAATGTAGTTTTCTTGCCATAGTTATCTATTGCAAATGACCCTGATTGGGTCTGCCGCGGAGCCACGTCCATGTTAATTTAGACAAGTTTTAACATGGTTGTTTGTCCCCTCGGTTTATCCGATGGGACGGGGGCCGTGCCACGCGAAGGGCGATTTTTCACTCTTGAGAAAGGGAGAGTGCATTGCCAGGCAGTAGGAGCCGCTCGCTGCAGCACACGCTCAACTGTGGTCGTCCGCGCTGTCCTGCCAGTGTGTGTGTGCGTGTGTGTTACGGAGGAATAACATTTTTTCGAAGGGCGACTATGCTTGCTGTGTGTGTGTGTGTGTGTGTGTGTGTGTGTGTGTGTGTGTGTGTGTGTGTGTATGTGCGCGCGTGAGAGAGAGAGAGAGAGAGAGAGAGAGAGAGAGAGTGAATGAGTGAGACTGTGCATGGTCATTTTTGATCACGCAGTTAAATTCCGACTTGAAGGGAAGTGTCTGGTAGATTCCAGACAACCTGGCACCACCGGCCATCTCTGTAGGCAATGCGAGCCTGTCGATCAAAGTAGGAACTTTGGTGTAAATCTTTCTCGTGTTCTTTGTGTACAGCGCAAACACTTCCCACCTGAGGAAAGAATTTTACAGACCGACTTAAAAAAACTGGCTGATCAGCCATCGGTTAGATAAGTTTTAAGGGACGTAAAATTGGCAATCATGTTGTGTACTTACCACGTCTTATTTGATATAACGAGCAACGACCAAAAATGTTATTTTAAAGTGGGGTCCAACGGTAGCAACTGTTTTGTCGTGAATGTATATTTTTCACGTGGACAATTCGTTTACAAAACAGTTCATGCATTTCACCAAATTAATGCATTTTAAGCATTAATGAGCATGTGTGTCTGTAGGCCTATGTCTGTGCGCCTGTATGTGTGATGTGTCTGTGTGTGTGTGTGTGTGTGTGTGTGTGAGTGAGAGAGAGAGAGAGAGAGAGAGAGAGAGAGGGAGAGAGAGGGGGGGGAGAGAGAGAGAGAGAGAGAGAGAGAGAGAGTTTCTGATCGGAGCCGACAGTCTTTATGTAGAGGGCTAAGCAGGTCAATGCCACTCTTGATTATGGACGGTTCTCGAAAGGTCACAGGCATGAGATAATGAGGTCCTGTGATATAGCGGGTCTCCTTAAAGTTTTCCCATGGATCGGCGCTGTCGCCAGTTCACAAAACGACAATGTGCTTCGGCACCACGCTAATCACATCCAATTTGTCCCCAACAAAAGCAGATTTATCCCAAAGCCCTACTAACAAACTGCGGACTGGAAAAAAATAATAAACTGTTCAATTTCACTGTTTCACCACTGACTAAATGGAATCCCACCTTAACCTCAAAACAGTGACCAATTAATTTGCAAAGTAGGTTATGTCAAAGGTCGTCTTGAGGCCGCAGCCAGCCGCCAAGAGCATTTGTGAAGGTCTGTGCCTTCAGAAAAAGCAATAGATCTTATTAAGGGGTCACTCCGATACAGAAAGCTTATGGGCTTTTCACTGCCTTGGCCTGAAAACGCAGATTTTTCTGAATCGGGTTTTAATTGGTCGGTTGTTCGGTCTGTGCATGTATCTCCACGTGCGCACTGGGACTGAAGGCTGAAGTCTAAAGTATAGCCGTGTTTTTTAGTTTGCGTGCCAGAATGCAAAGGCGGATCCCGCAATTAATTGGAGTCCATAAAAACAGCATAAGAGGTCACCGATCTGTATTTCCATCGGCCACTCACAATAGCAATGTACTGAATGTGACAAGTTTAAATAAATATTTGTCAATAAACGACTGCCTTTCTAAGATCGAAGCTATTTGAAAGACGTCCATATTTCACATTATTATTTCATAAATAAAGGTAAACAGTTTAGCCCATGGGTCAATGATCACGGGCCCGATGGTCTGCTACAAAACCGCAATTTTTTTCACAGATGTAGCATCATTACAAACACGCCCGACTTTTTACTCCCTCATTATCTTCACTTACTATATAGGCAGCCTAAATGCGCACATCAGCGAGAAGGGCAGTTTGCTTGTCTATCAAAGATTATGTACTCATAACAACAACGACAACAACAGCAGCAACAACAATAACAACAATAATAAAGTTTTTTTTTTTTGTTGCCAAGTGTCAATTATAAATCACGTTAGGCCAGCGTTTTGCATTGGATTACGCTATTTACCAGCATCACAAGTGGCATTGCATTCTTTGTATGATTTGTCTTCGCTTTATTTCAAAACATTTTTTGACTTAGTATGAGGTGCCTGTGGGGAAAATTATATTATTAAAAATATGGATAAGAAAATCCCTCCTTAAGTAATGACACCGCAGCATCAGTGCTGACGAAATGAAACACCTCCGTCAAAGTTACCTATGTCAACACATCAGTGACGAGCTTGAACCGTCAAAGGGCTCAATTATCAACCCAAAGACGAACCGCCCACTTAAACGCTCCGCCAGTGGTATAGGAGACCTGCAGATAGGCTTGATAAAACTGTTTCTGACACGCCAATCAAATTAGGGTCATTCGACAGCTCAACAGAGGCAGATTGATTAAAAGTTGCCAATGGCTATGCGAACGGTAGCAAAGCAGATGAGAGATCATTTAGCGCTGCGAAGTGTGAAAATGCACTGGGGCGAACAAAAGTACAAGGAGGATTCGAATCCCACAGGTGTTTTAATTTCAGATTACCCCCCTATTCACCATACCCCCCGATAATCTGAAGTTACCTTCAAATTACCCCCTGGTACGTTAAAGTTGGTCTCAAAGTACCGGGGGGGTGGTAATCTGGAGTTAATTTCTAGTTAATTTGAAGTTAATTCATTCATTGGTTCATTAATTAGTTAATTCATTAATTAATTTCACTTTGAAACTAGGGAGGTAATTTCAATTTAATTTATTAACTACATTATCGGGGGGTAACTTGAATTGGGGAGGTCATCTGAAACTGTTACACCGGTGAAGTCTCGACTGGATTTTCCCAGAATTCCGCGAGCTAGGCCTGCTGTTTACAGAACGTGCCAGTTAGTGGAAATGTCATGCAAATAATGCGGACAGAAATTCTTTAAAATTTTGCATTAAAATGATGAACCACAACTTCGTGAATATTTGCAGACAGTCTCATTACATTGCAACGAAGATAAATTCATATTTGTTGTTAATATATTCCAGAGAGTTGAATACAAAAGTAAAATAATGAATAAGATATATAATACTTATAAGACACACAAGTTATGACACGGAAAAACGCATCTAGTCGGGGAACGGTGTTTTATGGATAGATAAGCAACATAGGCTATTTCAGTTCTCAGCAAATAGTATTCTTTTGAATCATATATCTGTAATATTGTTTCCTCTGATAGTTTTCGTTCGCATTTATCCAAGATGAATGTACCCTGTTCAATATGCCAGATTGACCCCTCCAATTCTCATAGATTTTCAGCACCAGTTCAACCAGGTTCAACGAACGTTCAGACGCTCTCCTACAATAAATCCAAAAGATGGTTTATGCAAAACATATGTAGGAACTAGAATAAATGCCAACACGCCTCCCCACCGTTTCCTACTTATATTCTTTCATGTGGCTCAAGTGTATTTTCTGTCTTTATAAAGTTCTCGAGCTCTTTGTTTAAAATGCCGACAACTTTAACGTTAAGCACATGGGACCAAAAGCAAGACTGTAAGGCTGAATTAGAATGACAGCAGTTTACTACTCAGTACTATGACCCTCTTGCGAACATATGTGCACTTTTTCTAACTATGACGGCATTCATATCCTTTTAAATTAGATTTCAGAAAATTAATTAAATCAATTAATGAACTTAACCAAAAATTTGTGCCACGCCGCAATTAAACTTTCAAAGTTAAAACCCAATGACCAATGCAATTTCCTGGAAATTTTGAGAACAGCCGAGGAAACGTTCAAAATCCTTCTGTGCTGAGTAAATTCGATATCACTCAAAGTAGACATTTTCCAAATACCCTAAAACAACTCCGGGTTTCATATATTACAGTTATTATTATTATTATTATTATTATTATTATTATTATTATTGAGATGATGATGATTATTATTATCATCAGGCCTATTTCTACCTAAAACTCTATTCTATGGGCTTTTTTTTTTCAGTTTTTATGAAAAATGAACTTCTCATTCGACTCGCAGAGGTCCAACCCGGCAAAACTTAAGAGCAATCACAGAATTCTAAAGCAGTGTAAGAATCCTAGGATGCTTTGTTGAACGTAAACACGAAATAAGGGGCACAAAACTGAATTATACGTTTTATTCATTCGCTATTCAGATACGCACATTTAGTTTATTCAAAGCAACGAGTCTGTGAAGTATTTGTGCTCTGTGATAGCTTAAAACATCATAATTTGTTAAACAAATGAATATCAGATTTGGATTTTTCGGCTTCCATCGCATAACCTCAATGGACACAAAATTATCGCTCATCATGTGGGTCGGGACTCATAAATGCTTAATAGAATAAATTGGCTGGGGGAATAAAACAGTTCGGACAGGTTAAGGGCGTATTCACTTCAAGAGGGACCAATTGATTGTGAATAAATAACCATTTACAAAATAACTAAAGTACCCTTAGAAGCTCCGTCAAATTGATTTAGATGCTTTGTTAATGTGAGCTATTAAAACGTCCTCAGTAGGCTACTTCATATGTCTTCCACAATAATTAAATTCGCCGAACACCAATACATTGTCAACAACAGATGCTGTGTTGCATTACCGGGATTTTTTTCCGTCTGAAATTGATCATTAAAAGATAAAATAAATTTAGCCTATCATTAGGGAACTTAGCATCATTTAAGGCGATTGAGATGGAATGACGCCCCTTGCGTACATTTTTACTCGTACGCATTTAAAACTGGACAGCGGTCTGTGAGCATACATGGCCTAGAGCACATTTTTTCCTCTAATGTAAACAGTTAGGTCACCGAGTGTATGGGTTTAATGAGAATGGGTCTTAGGTGTAATTAAAATAGAATGAATCATCTCGATGGGCACTATGAATTTACATTTTAAATATAGGTCCAATGAGTAAGCTAAAGAAAAAAAAAATCCATTCGCGCATAGCTCGTTCGCCTGACACCGAGATCGTTTAAAACACTATAATATTCAGAATAAGATATGCTAAGTTTTATTTTGCAAACAGACCTTAGAGGGAAGACAGAGGCCTGCATTACAAATTAAAATAGTATCCTTAACGTGCCTGCACCCTACAGATAGGATATAACCTATAACCAAGATATTTGTTTCAAATACTGCACAGTGCAAATTGTTTTAATTCCCTCAAACAAATCACAGTTAGATCCAACTTAGAATATTAGCAGCCGATGGCAATTTGACATGTATTAGCGATTGGCTAGATCTAGAGGGTGTGTAACGATAACCAGAATAGGATAACAATAAATGATTTTCATTTCTAACGCAGAGTTCTCCGCAAAGGAACTCAGGCCAATTTAAGGAACGCAACTGTGTAGGCGATTGTACCTATCCCTGTACTTTTCACAAACAATAAGACCTCATTTAGTCAATTTCCTCTGCTCTAAAAAAATGTGATACGGTGTTAACATCTTAGATAGAATAATGGTTTCGTGACACTTCCAACTGAGGCATCCAAGTTGCGATGAATTCCCCAGTTAAAAATATCTGGTAGGAAACATATGAGCACGCACAAATATAATTATAGGGTAACTGAAGTCTGCTCTGTACCTCAAGCATGATGCTACTATTTTAGAATGAACGTGCAATATCCTATCTTATGGACGAAGTTAACACGTAAAAGATCAACCAATAGATGCACAAAGAACAGGTCAGCTCACGTTGTTCAAAATTTTATACATTTATTCAACATATTCCGTTTTTTAAAGCTGTCACCTCTCCTAAAAGATGGGTTTCAATTCCATCCCGCGAGACTTATTCAGCATAGGCCTGTACAGCAGGCTATTTTGGGCCTTATCTATATCTCACGGAAAAAGGACACGTGCATCGATCTGGGCTCAGTGACATCGGCTTAAGTCAAGCAACGTGAAGAAGGATGGCTGTACTACGTTATTTTGATCTTTCCTTGGCGTTACACTATAAGTTAATTTGTATTATAGGCGAACTTCCGCCCCACCGGCCAAAAGAAAAACCACGAGGCAGTCGGAAACTGCCCCTGAACTGGCAAGGCTGACCTCACGATTTGAATGTCGCCAAGAATGAAAACTCAGTGTTCGTAAGCCTCAGCTCGTTGCTAAAACAAACCATTATTTGTTTGTCACAATCTCATTTATTTAACAGAAAAACATATTCGAAATCAGTTGACCATTCAAAAGGGACCAAACGCTTCTCTTTGCCTTCATTTTAATTAATTTGGAAAAAAGGCCTGTTCACATTCCTCATATAGGGTACTTGCTTTTAATGGGATACTTTCCCTCGTCGATTCAAAACCTTCAAATAAATTACTGAATTTGAACTTATGTACGAGGAGAGAAGTAGGAGAGACTGGGACTGGTTGTCTCACAGGTTGGTTGTCACAGATCTCATCAGCCTACTTTAATACTCGCGTTCAGAATGACATACAAAGACCACAGTAATAGGCCTCCTCCTGAACTGAGAGCCTCTATTTTGTTTAAGGTCTTTCAAATGTGAAGATGATGGGGAGTTTGTGTTTTTTAAAGAGTAGAAACGAAATATTTCCTTTCATTTTCTTCTTGTGATAAACTGATATTGTCTTAGGAGAGCCCCAAAATGAGAATTCTGCTCACCAAAGGGACAAATACCTATATTTTGACATTACGTGACTTTATTTTGACGTATAAATGTGTGTTTTCGAACTGAAAATTATGCAAGTTAGTGAGGAACATATTTAAAAAGTGAGGATGGGGCAAGTTGTCTCATTTCTAAGGGGGCTAGTTGTCACATAACCCCATTAATATTATTTTTAGTATAATCATAGTTAGGAATCATTTGCCGTAGTTTGTTTCTTGTTTCTTGTCTAGTGTTCAATTTGCACAGAAGCATATGTAAATAATAGGGCAAGAGCGGTGCGGGCCGTTGCCATGTACAGCGTGCTCATGAAGAATGTACACAAGAGCTAATAGCTTTTATTTGCCAGAACTGCAATTCTTTTTTTCATTTGACACTGATTTCTATTTTTAAAAAAATAATCTAAAAACGGTACTTTTTGTTGTGGTTTAAGGTTCATTTTGTTTTAGAAAAAAAAGGGACCATGTTATCACTGTGAGTTCAATGAAAAGACATTTAAGTTGTTAAAACAGTCAAATTCCGGATGTTTTTTTTTTCTACTTTGCATAAGACCATTCAATTTCCAGCAAAACTTGTAAATGAAAAGTGACAATTTAGTTATTTGAGTTTTTCCAATGTGGAGAGTTTTTCAAAGGAAAAAAAATTAAGATCTCTGTTGGTTTGCCAGCATTTTATAACTGTAATTTAGGAAGGTGCTTGAGAATCCTATCAAAACAAAACAAAACAAAACAAAACAAAAAATGTCTCCCAGACTTGCTGTTCTAATGTCATTTGTTTTACTGAAGACATAAAAAAAAATTGTTACAAACCCCACATCATGTGACATGCAACCCTTCCTTGAGGGAGATTGTCACTAGTAGTCAAGCCCTATTCAAATTGCCATAATTTTGTTTTGGTAGCCTGTAAGTTACACGAAATATACAGTTCTCAGTTTCTAGCAGAGATGTTCTTCATTCAATAACAAGAGAATAGAAACTTGAAATACAATTAAAACCCGAGATATGAAATTAAAACGTGCGACAACCACATCCGGACTCACCGCCAATGCACTAGCCTATTCCTAAAGGGCAAGCATCGGAAATCCATCTTTCTGACGGCCTGCCTGTTCCTGCGGTCTCCGCATTTTGAGTAGGGTATAACTTTTAATTTACATTGGGCACTGCCAATTTACAGGCGTCTAGGCATGAAGGATTTAAATTTAGGTCTTATTAATTATTCATTCCAATCTCGCAACTGACAATAAAATGCATGTTTAAGAGGCGGCTCGATTAGTTTCAACTATTTCAACCTGCAACAAAACCGATCGACGGATGGGGATGGGTTGGGGGGGGGGGGGGGGGGGGGTGTACACGTAATTTAAATCTCTTATGTCTTTTTCATTTATTAGCTCAGAATCAGCGCTGAAATAAGATCTAATTTCCCATTCAGCGTATACGTTTCAAAAGCGCTCTTCGGTAATGTTAAACTAAGTGCAGATTCTTAATTGTAAATACAAAAGTCTATGTCCGTTTGGACGTGAGTGTTCGTTTTCTCAAGATTGCTTTGTCAACAACAGTCACTGCACAGACTGACAGCGGCTACCAAATGAGGAAACAAATAATAATTTATCCAAAAAGCAAGAAAAAAAACCCCACCTTGGTATGAAGAAAGTGTAACACATAAGGGTCAAGAAATTACGTCTATTAAAATATAAGATTCTGTGACTTGGTCGATGGAAAACACGGCAATGGACTTTTCAGCACTGGTTTGTAAATTCTTTGATGTGCGCAAATATTAACACTGTATCAGAATTTAATGAATGCATTTACCAGCACAGAAAATAATAATAATAATAATAATAATAATAATAAATCACTTCGAAGCTGATGTTCTGACTGATGACAAATTAAAGGCAATACCAAAATACCATTGTGTGATGTTTGGCCACCATAAGTAGTCAAAACGGCTTCAATTCTCCCGGCGATTTCGTAGATTCACACCTTTAGAACACTAAATAAAGGCTATATTCTTGTGAAGTATATTTCTAAAATTTGTGTTATAATGATTGCTTTGGAGCATGCATCTTGAAAATACAAGATCCGTTCAAAATCAGTCAAAGGAGATCAATCTGGTGTGCGTTTCCCAAAACCGTATTGCTTATTTAGCTCTATTCACAGTCAATGGGCACAACTATGTAAGTTAGCATCTGTGATTTTGGGAAACGCATCCCTGGTTGATTGATCTGATGACAGTGGAGGTCAGAGCCTATGATCAGTATATCATAACTCATTTAACCATTGAATGACACCCTCATGCTCAATGGATGGGCCGGGGGGGGGGGGGTGAGGCAAAGAGACCACCCCCAGAAGGATTGAAACATTACCTCATAGTCCAAAGATGATTCAGGACAACCTAATGCTGGTTTTTAGGGCTTGTTTTCTGTATGGGGACCTGTGGCCCCATACCACACCGGGAAGAAGTCTTCCCACAGCTTAGCAGTGGCACCCACTGTAGGAATCAAGCATGCGGTCCTATGCTGTTCTCTGGGCGCACGTTACACATGCACTCGCCCACTTGTCGAGATTATGATGAATGATAACTCGTCTGACCAGATAACTTTTTTCCTCTTCCCTGTAGACCAATGCCAATGATGCCAATAATCCTCTTGTAGTTTTCAAGGAATTGCCCTTGCTTACAGCCTGAACATGTCCTGTACTGACATTCGTAGCCATCTGAGGAAGAGTTGCTCTTTACTGTAAAGAATATCAACATGATTAATCTTAGAAAGGAAAGTTCACTTAAAAATGAGAGTTAACACACCTTGAGAGCTTTGTTTCAACTCACAATTAGTGAAGACTATTGGTCACTTTAAGTTTAACCTTTGAAAACAAATAAACTTGAGTTCAATTTCTAAAACATGTCATGACAAGTGGAGTAGAGGATACTTTCACATAACCTAATGGGGCTATCATGTTCTACAGTGTTCTGTTCTGCCTAACATACACATACATAGCATGATCACACAACACATTATGGTGACCGAATGTGCAGCTTTGATCACAGCTTCCAACATGGTTTACTGATCTCATTCTAATATATCTAAATGCAGATCTCACTTTAGTCACTGTTTCTATTGAAACACAAGTTGAGAGGTCTTTGTAACTACAGGTAGCATCACCCATTCCCCAATGAACTCTCTTTCAAAGTCACCCAAATCTTTTCCTCTTTTCATCTTCATCCAAAAACAGTCAGCTGGGCCAGCTGAGAATTTTTATACATGCTACAGAGCATGATAGAATGTAGATTGCTCAATAGTATTACACAATACACCAGAACCAAAGAATATGGATCTGTTCTCCACTCGTGTATTGAGGTTTCTTTTAATTAGTCGTTCATCTGTATAAGCAGTGATTTAGGCAGCATTGCTTTTTAAGAGAAATCATTTCTGCAAGGTTTAATTGATATAGATGAACATACAAACAAGAGTTGAGATCCCACAGTTTTATCACACAAATGGAGTGAAGTGTATCATTGTAAAAATTAATTCATTTGGACAGGTTATGCAGTCACTTCAACTTTTAATAATAAATTTGATTTAAAATAAAAACAATCTATTTAAAAAAGCTTCACTGACAGATTTTTGCATGTCTTATCACAATATGTTGTAGTTCCAACTGAGGAAGACAGTAGTCTGAAAATAACTGCGAAATGCCAGAATACTTTAGTAATGGCCCGTGGTGTGGAGCTTTATCTTTCTGGTCAGTCTGTGACATTCATCTCAGACAGTGTGGACGGATGTGCTTGTGAGAACAGATTTCTTTTCACAATTTTCTTCAGTGATTCACAGCCCTGCATTGGTCTAGTTGAAAAGTTGAAAATGTTTAAGACTGGACTGAATGCCCCCCAAGTCCCTAAGATGACAATTCCATCTTCCCCAAAAATTTTTTTTATTGCTGTCAGATATATAGCAAAAAGCCATGTCTACCATACACCATTCTTCTCACGCGAAACTACCAAGTGCTGCTGTCCCCAAAATAGGTGTTTGAATAAGGCAGAACTATCACATATCATTTCCCCCAGTTGCTGCAATGATGCAAGCAAAGAAGGCAGGCAGGTGATCGCAAATCTGTCTGCCTCTGAAGATCTGCTTTTGCTTTTCACAACTATGATGGAACCAAGAGGAGCTTTAAATTTGGACATGTGCGCCAGATTAAAAAGTCTGAATGATCTATACTTCAAACACTTGCATCTTCTCAAGAAAGGCCAGTTATTTTTGTATGCTTAACATTTATTCACCATTTGACTACATCAAGAAGTGACTATTGTGCCCAATAGTACATGCAACAATTCACTATTCATTAAAAAACTACAAAAGAATGTCAATTTTACACCTTTGTCTAAACAAATAGCTCTTTCAGCGATGAAAGAATAATCAATGATGTAATCCACATCCTGGCAAAAAGAGGACAGGCAGTCTACTCTCTGCGGCTTTATGTTCAACAATTCAGGGATGAGGCAAAGTATCAACGTCTGTACCTCAGCCTTTCTAACCAGCACAGAGGGCTCAGAAAATGCTGAAGTCTTGAATAATAAAAAGGCAACTGTTTAAACTCATTACTCAAAGTTAATGACAAAGTGGTATGGCAATTAGAGTGCCTCCTATTATCGATCAGCTGTGTCAAGTCTGCCATTTTACTGCCCAAGAATACTAACCCTGTAAAAGTTTATATAGTCTATTGACTGGCCTCTTAAGGTTGCTTACTCAATTAAGCCTAGTGGCTATTTGAGAGAGATGGCAGTAGTCGGACTGTCAACAGAGTTTCCTGTTTAGTAGCACCTTCTCCTAAATTGAAATGCTTGGCATACGGGTGAAGGTTTAAGTGGAATAACTGTGTAATGTGTACAGACCAATCCCATGCACACAAAGGAGAATAATTACACCAAACCTGTGAAAGCAAACACATCCAATTTCTCCTGCTCTCTTGGACATGCAGTAGCAGGAGAGGGGAAAGCTCTTATTCTGGATGGACTAATTCTACTTACATTCCCGCAGCAGTTAAGCCGGTCATAGAAATGTAAATCTGATGGGAGTTTGACTGGGTACAAATCTCAACATACACAAACATTTATGAATACCCATTCATGACAGGATTTAACAACAAATGCACACCATGACTCAAGTACAACTGTTCAAGATCAATCAACAAACAATATTTTACATAAAAAAATGACCTGTGCTAAATGTAATAAATTAATATACCTTTCAATTTTTCCAAGCAGTTGAATTTTAGTATATTCTAAATGAAGACCCTTAAAGATACTCTTTATAATCAGTACATACAAACTCCACAAGGTTACTATCAGTTATAAGTCTATAAAACTGAATTGCAACGTTTCTCAAACAACTGCCATCCTTCTCTAACTGAACATTACAAATAAGTCACTTTGAGCAAGTTGTTCGATCCCCTTACTCCGATTCACAAATGTCCTGTTCACACATTTTTTTCTTTTACCATTAATAATCATATATCCCCCGCAAAAAAAAAAAAAAAAAAAACTGCCCCTAGAAAATGAGTCTGCTATTAAACAAATGAAAAGCCTATGTGCCTTATCTAGTTTTGTTCTGTACACTTGTTTCGCAGTTTTCAAACGACTATTGGGTAGTCGCATCTACTTTGCACAGAAGTATTGTTTATCCCAACGGTAAAATTATCTGTATTTACTGATTATCAAAGTCTTAAAAGTAAGATTGGAGGTCTGATTAAAAGTCCTCTTTAGCAACAGGTGCTAGAATGAAAACTAGCTTCACAGAAACGACCAAGTGGTAATGTTCTCCACGAACAAGCCTCCTCACCTAATATTCGTGCAGCGAGCCGAAACTTCCTCAAGGCCCATCTCTCGCCCCAGTGGTAATCAAAAAGTGAGAAAAAAAATTGACACAAAAAACATCCCAACCATACCCAGATCTAATTTTCTTATTTCTACCGTCTTCCCCAAGTATTTAATTATATTTTCTGCCCCCACAATGCAAACTTGGTCGCCTAGAAGTTGAAAACTTCCAGCATTACGTCTGAAAATGGTAGGAAAGTTGGAACGTGCAGCTGGACGAGATTACTTTGAAGGGGATGAGAACATATCAAATTGTTGGGTGAATATACATTATTTTCTGAAATACAAGTGAAGTCCAAGAACTTTCTGGTCACATCTGGCACATGGAATAAAGATTGCACCACCGTTTCTACACTGCATCACGACTTGATGGAAGAGGGTTATTGGGCAATCTTATCATCATCATCATTATTATTATTATTCTTATTATTATTATTACAAATGATGTGTTTGACCAGACTAAAATGTCTTCTATAAGCAAGAGAATGTGCTAAGTCAGACACATTCGAGTGTAAAAGCCATAAACATACGAAACCCGGAAAGACCCTGTGAAAGTATGCATACAGCACGAGCATATGATATATTTCTGAAACTTCATCCGAGCTTTATACGCATCTACGAAATTATAGTACCTCCTTTGTGGTCATAATGGTTGTTGGAGAACAGTTATCAACCTGAAAGTTGAAATAAATAGGCTGGCCACTGATGACTCCCAGCCGTTTACGAAATTAATTATCCAAAAGAGTTGTCGGCACCAGTGACAATTTTTTTCTATTCCGGTGTGAGGCGAGGCCGGACATAAGTAACATTGGATGGGCGTATTCTGTTCGCGCGTGTATATGCGTGCTTTTTAGTGTCTTGTTCGGATTTCGCTATTATAATCGATATAAACATAACCTTAGCGTTACATTTTAATTGATATATCCTCAAGGAACTGATTTAGCGTAACACTCAAGATGAAAATGACTAGAGCTCTGAGTGTTTCCGAGAAACGCTGCTCAGAATATAAATAACAAACACTAAAACATCAAAAATTAATTGAAAATAGATGCGATACCATGCACAGAACTATACATAACGGTCAAAATGAACAGTTGAAAGCCTGGATATTCAACAAGACTGAATTAACGCGAAGCCCCACAATAATAGTTCTTAAAATGTGTAGCTCAGATTATCGGACAAACTGAAGATAGCCTGTTATGTGAATCCTCGGTGAACTAATGGCTTTCATAAAATATGTAAACACACGGACGCCATCTACCTTTAACCGACGTACAAAGTAGAATTAGAAGTAGGCTATCTCCAGAGTCCTTTCGTCGCAGCAGTCTAGCTGTTAATCTCACGCGCAAGCAAGCGTAAAATATGAGAAAGTGTGTTAGCGCGCGCGCGCGCGTGTGTGTGTGTGTGTGTGTACGGGAGAGAGAGAGAGACAGAGAGATAGATAGATAGATAGAGAGAGAGAGAGAGAGAGAGAGAGAGAAGAAATATCCCAAGAGTACTAATTCTGTATTTGCACATGCAGAAGCACAACTGACATCCTTCAATATCAATGTCTACAACAAAATACCTTAAAGGTTTGTTAAACACAGTTCCTTCTCTCGTTCAAATCGACGGCTGAAGAACGTAAAGAATAATAGACAAGTAGGCCTATAATGCGCAGAAACCTCGCCAATCAAGTCACAGAGTGAACTTGAGTGAAATTACCATCCCCATGAAACACAACAGCATACGTCGGTAGTGTGCGTCGAACATTTTGTATTCAGCTAGAGGGTGAAACAGACAAGACCAGTAAGTTTAAAAAGTAGCGTAGACTACAGAAATGAATCCGATTGAATAAAAGGTTTTTTTTTCTGCAGGACAGTGGGCATGACAGTGAAAACTATTTTTACCGATTATAGATATCAGCAAAAGAACTAGGCCAATAGTTTGAAAAATCAGGGTACAACCCATGTTTGAGGCCTGTTCTGTAGATATGCACGCAATACAGTAACTGCCAAAACCACCACAACTCGTTTCCAGTCCACTTCGCCGGCTGCTATAGACCGACCAATGCTCCAGTGATCTTGCGATATTTACTTGTTTACGTCGCGCGACGCGAAGCTGTGATATTTCGCTGCAGCAACACACTGCCCAACGCGTTTTTATAACCAATGTCTGTCTCCCCTCCACCCGACCTGTCAAAACCACGCCTACGAAGCCACACAATTGGTCCGAAAGCGTCAACGAGCCTATCAACAGGATCGGTATTTTCGCTACATGTAACACATCTATACAGTTTGGAACCTACGGGGTAGAGACGCGCAGGGAATTTCTTGATGCTGAGACCTAGCCTCTTCTTCAAGAGTTTTCTGCGGGCAGAGATCCTCTTCCTCGGTTTATTTTTCTGCAATGTGTTTGCGTGTGAGATACAGCGGAAGCAGATATGTGCGTGTTCGTGAGGGTGAATGCTTGGTGAGCGAGGAGGAAAGAGGAGTTGAGTTCAACACGACCTAAACCTTGGGACATAGTTCGTCGGCGATAAATCAGACATCAAGGACCGATTGAATGAATTCCGTCAAAAAGGAATATCGTATTCAATACAGGAACCAGTAAGGAAACTAGAACTCCTGAACAACAAGCCACGGTGGACTTGATTTTCAGCCAGATAGTGCTCGAATATAAGTACTTTCGCCAACGCAGCTGAATATAAATTGACTGTCGTGTTTAACGCAGCACGCCGATGCATTGGGCGGAATTACTCGAGCGTAAATAGAGATCGGCGTTGGCGGTATCAAAAAAAGTGGATGCGTCTTTGTTCACGAGCGCAGTGAATACATTCTAGAACTTCAAAACCGACGAGAGATATGCTTTGCTGAATTGCTCGAAGCTGAATTGCAATCCCCCACCCCCAACTTCAAGCATCAATACATCTGGAATATTTGTTGCAAAGTGGATGAGCTTCCCGATGAGAGATCCAGTTATTCCGGGAACAAGTATGGCTTATCACCCGTTTTTACCTCACCGGGGTACGGACTTTGCCATGGGCGCAATGCTGGGTCATCAGTCCCCCTTCTTTCCAGCCCTGGCACTGCCTCCCAACGGGTCTCTCTCTCTCCCGGGCGCGCTGGGGAAACCCATCATGGACCAGCTGATGGGGGCCGCTGAAAGCAGCCTCCACTTCTCACTCGGCCACCCGGCTGCTGCAGCCCATCTTAGGCCTTTGAAATCGTTGGAGCCAGAAGAGGAGGTTGAGGATGACCCAAAAGTTCACCTAGAAGCCAAGGAACTATGGGAACAGTTCCACAAACGCGGCACCGAAATGGTTATTACGAAATCAGGAAGGTAAACGGAACTACTGTACAAAAATCATAGGCCAACGGTTTTTTTTTCTCCCCAACCCTCCGCCCCCAGCTCCCCACCCTTCAATTAAAAGGGGAATTTCAGAATTTAGCGTTTTAACATGACTAATTTGTATAGTTGACGGAGACTTAAAAAAACACTGATTATTGTTTATTATTAAAATAATGAAAGTTCCTGTTTTCCCGAAGTGCAAATTCTCAGTACAACTTAGAAAAACGTTATCATAGAATTATATGGTCTTCTTGCATGCTAATGTTATCTGCCCAAATGATATATTGCAACCCAACCTAAACTATAATGGAGACAACAATACATTATGCAGTAACAGTTTAACTTTTTTATGACGCACAGTGAAGTCACAACCTCGGAGTCACTTACGAGCCAGACTTTTCTATTTGTATCCATTTTGTGAATTGCAGATTAGCTCTTTTAACATTTATAACTATCATTATTATTTTTATTACAGTTGTTGTTTTTGTTGTCGTCGTTATTAAGTAATACTAGATAGCGGTTGTAGTGTCATTATTAGATTAATAAAAATAATCACGCACTGTTACCACGACGTATGATATAGTATGCTGGCTATGCTATAACCCTGAAATGATAAAATCTGGTGGTTGTACGATTTGTAAAGGTTGGATAAGTTTTACTTGCGAGGTGCTTTTCAATTGGATCGATGTTTACATCGCCGCCAGTTTCCAAACATTATGTATTAAACCTTTTTATGATTATTCTTGCAGGCTTTAAAGATATATAATCAAATTGTATACTTTCCACCAACCCGAACACGATACGAATGTAGCGGAGAGATCAAGATATGCAAGGACATTAGTGCACTAGCGACAGCACGATGGCCGATGCATAGAAAACAGGCGTGCACGGGCACTGAGGCCTATATCTCTTGGTTGTTTTCGAATAGCTCTAAGAATAAATCAAATGTTTTAAGATCTAATATCGATCATTATGCATTTCCCCTTACAGGCGAATGTTTCCCCCATTTAAAGTCAGATGTACCGGCTTGGACAGAAAGGCCAAGTACATTTTACTGATGGACATTGTTGCAGCTGATGACTGCAGGTATAAATTTCATAACTCTCGTTGGATGGTTGCGGGGAAAGCCGATCCTGAGATGCCGAAGAGGATGTACATTCACCCGGACAGCCCGGCCACTGGTGAACAATGGATGTCCAAAGTCGTCAATTTTCACAAACTTAAACTCACAAATAACATCTCCGATAAGCATGGATTTGTAAGTTGTATTATTATTATTATTACTATTATTATTATTACTATTATTTTGTTGGTTGTCGGATTGTCATAGTGCATTGAGGCTGAAGCGTTTATCCTGCGGCTTATCTTTTTATCTTGCAGAGGCTTTTTATGGCTCTGCTATGTTTTCGTTCCAAGATTACTTCCGTTTTTGATATTTTGTTTTTTTTTAATCAATTTAAACTCGTTAGCAAACGTTGGGTTAATTTCACGCAACGTGTAGGTCAATTCTGTTGTTTTTATATTTGATTGTAATAGAACCAAATCTGAGGCCATACAGGCCCAATGTGGAATAGACGTAATATGGGCAAAATGGCTCCATAATTCTTAAAATATGTTTAGGCCTAAATTGAAAATATCAACGGGTTGTTAAAACATATTTTGTTAAATTATCATTGTTTGAATAAAATTAGCTGTAGCCCATTTTTAGGCCTGTAATTCGACAACGAAAGAGTCCACTGGTGGACTGAAAAAAGAAACGCTCTATGTTTGTTATTTTAAATCAATAACTGTTTCCTGTTACAGACAATTTTGAACTCCATGCACAAATACCAGCCAAGATTTCATATCGTCAGAGCCAACGATATTCTGAAACTTCCCTACAGTACATTTAGAACCTACGTTTTTCCAGAAACTGACTTCATCGCCGTAACAGCGTACCAAAACGACAAGGTAGGGATGAGCGATTAATGTTTTATTTTTAGAATGATTATTTTATTATTTTTGTTATTGTTTTTGAAGTTGTTTTGCAGACTACTGAATGAACATCTATATCCAGTGTAAATGGTTATTAAAAGAAAAAGTTTTACATCAGTCATGACATGTTGAATTATGAACTGCATGGATTCTTAAAACGTAAAACATTTGCAGGACATTTCAGAACTGTCCGTGTTTCGTTCAATGATTTCCATTCAGTGCTCGGCCTAGTGTCACTGGGCTACGAACAGAAATGACCTCATCTTCAAAACGAAAAGGGCCGTGTGTTAAGTAATTCATGTTATCTTAATTATATCTTATCATGGAAAGGGGGATTTGTGTAATCACGCCAAATTATGTTTGAGGCCTTTTGAGAATGGCGGAGTCAAAGTGCAGTGGAGGGCTTTATTCGAGGCGTCACGGTGGCTTGATCAATACTTTAGGCTATCTGTATTTGTTCATCGGGGCTATTTCGGCGAGCTGGAAAAAATATTCAATTAAATGTGAGAAAATGTCTTAACTGAGCCACCTCAGATTGCTATACGGTTGAAGTACAAATGTTACAAATAAATAAATAAATAAAAAATAAATAAATAATAATAAAGAGACGCACAAATATATGGCATTTTGTCTAAGTGAGGAAAAATCTGCCTTACTTGAATAGCGACAGCATAACAAATGTGTTGGCTAACAAATAGAAATAAAGATTATTTGGGTCTTATGGCGTCTTTAAAGTCATTTCTGCCCAGCGCGGGCAACGGTTTAACTTTTAAACCGTGAACAAATAAATGTACGTAAGGGTGCAACCATACCCAGTGAAGACCTATTGATTGGACTGTTGTGCATGCTGGGTATTTTGTGCACTTTCGTCAAACATTTGTTTTGCTGTTTACTAGGGTGATAAACATGGACTGCAGCCTTGTGTTTTCTTTACTTGTGAACCACGTTGATCATGACTGGGAGCTTATTATGGACTCTAGAATTATGGGCAACTTGTCTTACAAAAAATATGGCAGAATTCATTAGTTTCAAAACAAATAAATATTTTTTTTTCTTTTCTTTCCTCAAATCTGTGATCCATTTTTTTTCTTTTTTTTTTTGGTCAGGCCACCCCTTAGTGGGGGAAAAAGTGAGAAATAGGTGAAGGTTATAACATAAATTGAAATCACTGGGACAAGTAAGGCCATCATCAGTTTAAATATGGTGTGATCTCTGATCAAAGGTCAGACTGTTTTTAATGTAAAATTGCTTCGGGCTCGTGGTTTAGTTATTCCTATATATGCAAACATGCCTGAGATAAACTGCCTATGATGTTACCTTGCATTTAACAGTGTCATTTTTTTCTCTGAGAGCTCTATGGTGGGAGCTGAAACCCTGATGAATGATAACACGTATGTTTGGTGTACGCAGTGTTCGTTATTGCAGAGCTGTGTGCTGTAGTGTATTTAAGTGCCTGTGTATAAAGAAATCAAGCAGAAAACAAAAGGCAACTAGCAGACATCTACCTGCTACCCACCCCACAACCTCAACCCCCTAATATCATATGGTTTCTCCATCTCCAACAATCCTCTCCGTTTCAGATCACCCAACTAAAGATTGACCACAATCCATTTGCAAAGGGATTCCGCGATACAGGCAATGGGAGGAGAGAAAAAAGGTATCTTACTTTTCATTTTAACTATTATTTATTTTATTTTATTTTATTTTTTTTTTTGGGGGGGGGGGGTTTGTTCTGAGCTTGATATGTGGTGTGGAATCCTGCATTTGCTTTGCAAGTTGAGGACAAAAGCCAGATAATGGGAAAAGGCCCTGGCTCATGTGAACTGAAGAGTCCACAACACAAACACCACTGCCTGCTTTATTGTATCGGTGTGGTGCTGCATGCTTACGCCTGCTTGTATTAGCAGCCTCATGGTCCTGCTCAGAACCATTAACCGAAATGCGCAACAATAAACAGAACAGCCTTGCCTTGATGGACTGGAACATTAAGGGTAAAACCCATTGGGAGTGTATTTGTGTATTATACTTAACTTTTTCTTAAAGCACAGTTTTTTCCATATTTAATGCCAGTGCTGTAGCTGTATAAAATGGTGCACAAGCAATGCTCAGCAAATTGTTTTTACAAGAAACCTTTATGTTAGAATTCTAGATGGGTTCACTACTACTACAATCATTATTATTACTAACATTATAGGACAGACAGGTGGTGAAAAATAATATATAATTAGTAATATTTTAATGTATGGTTAGGAGTAATGTCACATTTATATGTTTCTGTAACTCAGACACCTTAAAGTTTAATCACCCCCTCAATAAAAACTTTTTGAATGCCTACTAAATGAATAATGCCAATGAGATATTCAGTGAATGGTGCAATAGAGTCGGAGAGCTAACACGCAACCTTAGCTGCAAACTCCACACGCAGCGCTGACAGTTTTGATCAAACTTGAAACATGTCTGTTTTCCTGAGTAGGAAGCAGTTGGCCCTACAGTCCATGAGATCTTACGAAGAGCACCAGAGGAAAGAAACGTCCGATGAGTCTGCCGGGGAGCAGGGCTCTTTCAAGTGCTTCGGCCGATCCACATCCCCTGCAGCCTCTGCCACAGGGCTGCCTAACCTGAAAGGTGAGTGAACACGCTGTCAAAGCTTGTTAGAGCGATTCGACTTCAAGCCATGATCGCTGCTACTCAGGGAATTACAGAGGCTTTCTTGACACCATGCATGGCTATAGCTGTGACTTGGCAGTGGATCAAGGCAATCCACTTTCCTTCCGTGATTAAACCGTAACCGCTTGAGGTGTTAGATCACAAGTATCGGATTGGAATTTTCTTAACGACAGTCTAAAGTCGATGTAAAAATGGCGACCGGTAATTAAAATCATTTGCGTTATTGGACACTGCCTCATAACATTGATTAAAAATAAATAAAATAAAAAATCCTAAAAGATAAAGATTTAGACGGCTCATTGTTTCTTGAAACTTCTGCAATTGTATTTGATGATGAGTTACTGTTCCAAGAATAAAATCTCTCGAGAAATCTTTAAGTTAGGGATAATGCTGAATGGGATCAGGAATTACGGGATGACGTGGAGTCAGATTTGTCTGTTGGCAGTGGAGGACAACTGCCTCCACAGAGTCCATAATGGACACCTCGTTGGTCATTATCCCACTAATGCCATGGTCAATTGCCAAAGGGGGGAAAAAAACTTTAATTTGTATTTTCATGCTTTTTGCTATAAAAATATAAAGCCCTTCCCCAGCTGTAATTCAGGTCCCCAGTTGCTACAGTTACTAAATTCAGCCTGGTACTATGTAGCCAGATTAATTTAGGACAATGAACAGATGGTTTCACTGTAGGAACTCGGGAGGTGTCCATTTATCAGGAATGAATGGACACCCTGCAGCCAATAGGAATCAAGTATTCACCCAGTAATGGAATGATGAAAGATAATTCAAACTATTTTCCTATGATCATTAAGAGTGAATTCAGGCTTTGACTGAGGGATACGTGCTTGTAATTGTGGCAATATGTTGACATAATATGAAAACAACCACAGGAACTCTAAGGTTTCTGTGATTTTTTTATTTTTTATTCTAGGCCTGGAAAATCCTAAAAACTCTAATAATTTGCAGACCATGATTAGGGGATTTTTTTTATTGTGAATGCAATTTATATTTGTTGCATGCTTTATTGAATTTAAGCCATTTCATGACAAATTGCAATTTTTGTCGAAGAGGCCAATTTTTAAGTTATGTGAGAGGAGGTCTTTCAGGAATCTTCAAATTGGAAGCGTTTCAGGCCTAGGTAGATGAATGCAGCAAACCTAAAAAATGCGACACAATCTTGCAATCATTTTCACAAAAGCAATATTATAATAATAATAAAAGTATTACCTTTGACAAAATGGCTCCTGTTCAGAATTGTTTCAATGCATTTATAGTAGCCGATTTATGTGTTTTACCTCACATTGTTTTTGCTACGAATAATGATTATTATTCAATAACGATAAACCCAAACTATTTTCACTTGAGTACATTACTGCTGAGAAATCATTACTTTTATTTCCAGCTGAAGTAAGTTTGCAATATTTGCCTGGTTCATGTTGAGTTTTTGAAGTGTCGTTTCCAAATAATCTTGTATGAGCAAGTATTGACAATTCGAAACAGAACGTGCATCAGGGTTACTTAGGCCACTGTAGATTTAAAAAAAGTGTACGCAAAGTCAATTAAATCTTTAGGTAGGATTGCAGTTGTTCCATCTAATGTTAAAGAACACCTATAAGCCCCCGCAGAGCACCTTTTGTCTGGCCATTCCTTCCAATTATTGGTGTGATAAACATGAAAAATGAAAGGGAACATATTTGTGGAAATAGACAGATTTACTTTGGATCAAGCAATAGAAAAATTGTCCTTGTTGATTTGTATGTTTTCACAATGATTAAAATGTCCTTTACCTGATCACTGGATCCCCTCTCACACACTCTTATTTTCTGACAGACTTCTGCGAGAGTGAGGAAGAGAGCGACGATGAGAGCAAGGACGGAAACCCGCAGGAGCGCACGGACTCAGGCAAGATCTCCACCACCACTGCTGAGCCCGGCAGAGAGCGTCAGTCCGCGGGTGGCGACTGCGCTCGGCGGCCGAGTGAGGAGCCTCTGGCCCCTGCGAGGAGCCCGACGCAGTCCCGGCAGAGCCCCCTCACCCTCATCTCCAGCACCACCAGGTCAGGGGAGGACTCCAGAAGTCCAGCTCCGAAATCAGGAGAGTGCCGGCCCATGAGCACGGAGGAGTTCTCCCCCCTGAGCGTCCAGACGGATGGTGGCGCTCATATGAGCCAGGCCCACCTGCATAATTTTGGATTTCCGTCCGGTCTGGCAGGACAGCAGTTTTTCAACCACTTGGGCGGCGCCCACCCCTTTCTCATGCACCCTGGCCAATTCGGCATGGGCGGCTCCTTCCCCGGCATGGCGGCCACGGCGGGAATGGGCCCTCTGCTGGCGGCCATGTCCTCCAGTGGCGTGAGCAGCATGGACACAGCCGGCATCGTGCCCGCCCCTCACGGCCTGGGGAGCACCCCAGGGCTGCCCTTTCACCTACAGCAACATGTGCTCGCATCTCAGGTAAGGAGTGGCTGCTTTATTATCAGCAAAGGTGTAGGATAACAAATGTGTGATTAGATTGTTCTTTAACCAAACATTATAGTAATAATGCTTATTTTGTAATCAGCGCAGGAAAATGGAAAAAAATGAATTGAGTATGCTGAAAAAGAATTTGGAAAAACATTTAAAAAACACTTTACAAACATTCTCAGCTACAGGATATACAGTCCCTCAAAATGGCTGATCGCATGTTTAAGCATTTTTGCAAAAACCCTTACGGTTTGGAGAGGGGTTAAATAAACGATGATGTTGATCATTACACCCCGACTCGTATTGTAAGGGGGATATAGGGATGAGTGTTGTCCTTCCATGTGTCTGTCTGTCAGCCCGCACGTACGTTCACTTGTTCGTCCATCACGCTTCTTTTCCGGGCCAGAACTGTGTAACATTTTTCCACAAAATTAATGTATAGATAAATCTTTTATTTTTGATGTGCTTTTTCATACTTCTGTTCATCCTTCTGTTCATCTGTCTATCCCTTTTTTGCATTTCGTTTTCTGGCAAGAACCTCAAAACCGTGGAGGGGGCTCTGAGTATTTCATCGTTATTATAATAATTAAACACTGTGTAGACGACAATAAGACCAAAATTTTCATCAGAATGATTGCGTTTCTCAAATGTAAAGGTAAAAGAAATAATTGGGTAGAATTTCGGTCCATTTGGTTATAGTGCCATGGCTGAATGAGGAACATGTTTTCTAAATCACATTTTGGAAGAATGGGAAAACAGCTGCGCTGCACAACCAATGGGAACATCTTGAAAAGCAAATATATCAAAAAGAGGGGTAAACATCCAAACTTGAGAAAGACGCAATGTCTGTTTTCCCATTGCTTCTCCTTTTAAAGCCAAGGAATTGGCAGTAACTACAAACTAATGATGTTTGCCTCTCATTATAAATTTCTAGTAAGGAAGTGTTAATTGCCTTCATCTGCTGGGAAGAATGTACTGCTCATGTTGAGAGTTGATGGCAAAAGTACCACAGTCGTATAGTAACCAGCTCAGTCAAATCCTAAAGCAGTAAATCGCTTAATACCTGTACCTTTAAGAGCATAAGTTTTAGCGCTTTGACGAATGTGCTTTATTTATTTAGGCTATTGATGTAGTTATGTATTTATATCTGCAGCTAGGTTTTTAATTCATTTACTGTGATTCATTTGATATTCTCGCTTATTTTCCTTTTAGTAGTGCATGAAGAGGCAGTTTTCCATTTAAAAAAGTTAACCTCGGCTGACAAAAAAACTTTTACGTTCGCACCGACTGTGAACGGCGGTCTTGATTAAGTAACTCGCTGAAAGGCGCCATCTTAGTCTTCTAAACCTTCATCTGATTGAATCAGCCCATATTTGAATACCAAACAGGCGCAAATTTGAAAAATTGAATTAGAATCTATCAAAAAAAAAAAAAAAACGAATTGAGTGTGAAATTATCGTGACGTGTGCTTTCTCGATATTTATTCTTAGCTTTTAGAAATAAAGTAGGCGGAAATACGTCAAATTATAAGGGAGACCGGGGTTATCTCGTCATTGGCTCCATAACTCTTTGTTGATAAAACGTAGAGAAATACCGTTACGGTATATGTGTAGTGCAGAATGTCGCCTACAAAACTCGTATTAATATGTACAATCTCAATATAACATATATTTACATCATAATATTCAATTTTCGATATATCACAATTTAACATTCCGAAACAACACCATACCCGGGGTCACTTCGTCAGATGGGTGGGGGAAAATTACATTACATTGCATACATTAAACCATTACAATTTATTCACAAGGTTACGTACCCTGGCTGTTGTACCGCTGTAAGACCGGTTTCATCTGTCACCCATGTGGGTTAAAATTTGTGCCTGTCATACGGCTCACCCAACTTGGTGAATAAATAACAAACTGAGTGCTCGTTGAAGGCAGTTGCTCGGGCAAGAGAAGCTGGTTGAGCCTTCCTGACAGCTAAGTAGGCTAGAGTACAAGCGGACGGGTCAACTTCGGCATAGCCTACCCAGGGCTACTGCACTCTGACGAACTAACCCCATGCTGCTCGGTCAGTGTAGCCCTGTGCGGCTATTTTGGAAATTAGGCCGCAAATCTCATCTCATGATCGCGGCAGGCCTTTAGCTTGTGTGTTGTTAATATCTCTAGTTACATACGTTTATGAAACAGTAAAACCACCGTGGAAATCTTTGTCTTCAAAGAAGCTAGACTCATTTCTTTCATAAACTTAAACTTAACAATTTGGGTCAAAATTCGGTTATTTAGGCAGAAGACACTTGCATGACACTACCAGTCCTTATTTCCAAGCGATGACGTCGCTGTGATGTCACATAATTTGAAAGCTACCATTTCGTTTTCCCGCCAGTGCGTTTGCAAAGAAAAAAAACTGAGGTGGCGGACCTAACCCCTGTGGGTTTGACTGTGGGTAAGCCCTCATGGTGTTTCCACTTTATGAACAAATGATTAGACCTAGTTTGTTCGATCACTTCCTGACCTCTCTGAAACAATTTGAATAGTCTGGGCTGCAGGCTGCCACTACTTACCCTACTATTACCACAAGGCTACTACTACTAATACGAATACTACTACTACTACTACTACTACTACTACTACTACTACTACTACTAATACGAATACTACTACTACTACTACTACTACTACTACTACTACTACTACTACTACTAATAATAATAATAATAATAATAATAATAATAATCATTTAAATACCCATGCAGACTATGCTTATTGATGCATGGCATTTAAATGACTGCATAAACTACTTGTAGCTTATGTTTCAAACAGATTCTGTGTAGGCCTATGCACCATTAGCCTACTTTATAGCCGCGAAGAGGCAAATGTCAAATTTGGCAGCCTATCTCACAACATTTGTAACGGGCACACCTGTATTCGCGGAGTAGTTTGGTTATCTAAGTGCAAGTGGTATTCATGTTAAAAAATACTGAGTGGTTCGGTGATTTCTGAGAAGGCTGCTCATTAATTTATGATTTGTTACAGGGTCTGGCAATGTCTCCATTTGGAAGCCTTTTCCCGTATCCTTACACATACATGGCAGCTGCTGCCGCGGCTTCTTCTGTGGCCTCGTCTTCGGTTCACCGGCACCCGTTTCTGAACTCGGTGCGCCCTCGACTAAGGTACAGCCCCTACACCGTTCCCATGAATGGACCGGACAGCACTCTGCTGACAGCAGCCGTCCCCACTCAGACCAGCAGCGCCCTCGAGCTGAAAGGAAACGCCATGGCAACGAGTCCAGCTTTGGACTGCACTGTGGAGGTCAACAGTAGATCTTCAACGAGGTCTTCGCGCTCCCTGTCCCTGTCACCAAAAACGTGCCTCGATAAGGATCCGAACAACGAACTGCAAAGCATTCAACGACTTGTCAGTGGACTGGATACAAAACACGACAGGCCTCGAAGTCTGTCACCATAGGGGACTCCAGTAATAAAGTAGGCTAAAAACAATTTTCGTGAACAATGTTGATAAGTTTTTATTGAATGCGGGTTTATCTGCGGAACAGATGGAATTATTGGACAATTAAAATGCACTTTGTTTTAATAAAAAAAAAAAATCATGTGTATATTTGTTTTCTTTTAATCTAGATACGAGTTGTGAACTTTCCTGCTATACCATATAAGTATTGAAACTGAAAGGTTGGTTGGGCCTAGTTGCTACTATTTTTTCTGATATAAGCAAGGGTGTCGAGAAGAGTTTTGTTCCATATTTTGAATGGGCTCTTAAGGTTTGTTTGTTATCTGAATTGCTGCGCAACTTTAACGACACAAAAGAAGAACAATGCGAGGCCTGTTATTGTGTTCAGCGCGACGGAAATATGTTTGCATGACCCACACTTGGTTGAAATATCTAGCCTGCCAGACACGTAATGTATTTTTAAAAGACCAAAATATGATGCTCACAAATAAAATATGAAATCATGTTTGTGTTGGCACAATTATAAAACAATCCTAGGGCGTTATCACATTTTCATGTTTTCCACGCATTTACAATTTTGTCAACTGAAGGTTACGGAAATTAGGAAAAGGGATTTCCAAAGGAAATGCAACAAAAATGGAAAACGGACTATAAATGTAAATAACTATATATTGAAAGTATTTATGTTATTATTTGATATCACTTGTAAATATAATGGATTTGATGTTTCAGTTGTTTGTTAATTTATTGTTGATAAATGCAACCCGTGTTAAAGTCTGTAAACTAGGTTTGTTCTCACCATCTATTTTTTGTAATTTTTCCGAATAAGGAGTAAACCTACATTTCTTTCATTGTGTATTTTTTTTTCTTAGACACAATCATATGCCATTGTGGCTTTCAGTGTTGTCTTTGTTAAAGTGCTACTACCATAATTGATTAAAATGGCAATACCATGCCCAATGGCTTGAAAATTGATTACGTTTTTTTCTTTTCTTTTTTAATTTGTGTAAATTGAACCACTTTTTTTCAAAAAAATATATTTATAGGCCGTTTGAAAATTAAAGTGGCAAATCCTAAAATATGAAGGTTTCATTTGCGTGTGCGTGTATGTAAATTGTCCTCGGGTGCTGTGAAGTAGCCAATTCTCAGTTCCATCTGGCTTTTTTCTTTTCTTTTGTTTAGTTATAAACATCACTGATGTTAAGTGAACGAGTCAATAAAATATTGAAGGCTTGTCTGTTTTAAAGCGGTCACCGTTGGATTCTCATACAGTTTCTGCGACAACTGTGAAATAATGGCTGCATTTACTCAATAAATATGTTAAAAGTTGCATAGGCTGTTCCATTTGCAATACTCAAAACGGTCTGTATGAAAAATACCCCTTTTGAATACATAAATTGTTGACTTATGTCACAATAAGTACGTAAATAAATAAATTATTAATAAATAAATAAACTGGGACGCATGTCTTGGAAGCAATTCAAAGTCACGCCAAGAAGAGTAGGCAACACGAACGACAGTTAAATTTAAAGTAGAATATTTCAACCATCCGTCCCAAACAAAGCGCGGAGCCCGGACTTTATTCCTGGTTACTTTGTCCAGCACCAAAAATTGTTAATTTGGGAGAGCGCACATTTGCGTTCTAGTTTTTTTTAGCGTAATGGTGAACATCCGTGGTGGTCGAAGTAGATACATTTCATAGCCTGTTATATATCCTTACTTAAATGCTATGAAGCTGATTTTCCTCCAGATATTTCTAAATTTACGTTAAACTAAATCGAGACAGTAGGCCTAAACTTCTAACAGTTATTTCCTGATAATTGCCAGTAAGCTTCATGTAACGTGCGGGGTAACCTAAGACTTTCGTTCATTTCTGAACCAAGGGGGCACAACTACCACATTGTCCTGCACGAGACACATGACCCTAAATGATGCGGACGAGTGATTACAGTTTATCTCCAGTTAATGTCAGGTCAGACGAATACAGAACTGAGCACATCAAATACTATGTAACACCTTGATCCTTTGCTGGTAGTTTGCACGTTCCGTTTAATGTTACGTGTAGCTACCACACCTAAAGGGGAAACATTCTCCTTTTAACTGATTAGACCACAATGTCCCAATAACGTTGAGATGAAACAGTCATATCACAGGCCACATCAAGCTCTCTCACAAAAAATTTCCTGAAGAAGTTTACAAGGCTGCACTAAACGTGCAGTCATGCCTGGAATTCTTTGCCTTGCACGCGGTTGCACATGATCGCGCGCGCCGGCGTCTGTTGGCATATACGTTCTTCAGCGAAAGAATGAGAAATAACCATTACCGTCAGCCTAATCACGACTCCTTTCTTCAACATCAGCATCTATTTATTTGTGTACACATGGATTAATAAGTAACAACTGTGGCGCTGAGGAAGGGCGGTAAACAGGACGCAGCCTATCTATATTGCCTTCGCTATTGCTCACCTGGCGCCTTCGACGATATCTTGGCTGATTTTATGACAAGGAAGGCGGCCACAGGTCTGCATCGTCAGGGCCGACCCAATAAGTGTCTCGTGACTGATCGCCATCTTCTGGACACAAAATAAAAATGCAAGATTGGACGACTTCCAAGACCAGCCGACAGTGAATTTTAGACAATAAAAGTTCAGTCAGAGCGGGACTTGAAACGGTGGATTTTCATTTCTCTTTAGCAATGCTTTCTTCTTTTTAAACAACGGCAAAATAAATAATTAAAAAATAAAATGTAAAAACTGTCTACAGGGACACCAGATATTAAAAGTGGTTTAATGGACCCCTACAGGACTGTGGGACCGTCAGTAGGTGAGTTTGACCAAATGCTCAGTTTTGCATTCCGCACATCTTGGTCTGATGACCAAATAACGTTGATGGCAATGTGATTTCCATTGAACCTACCATTCCACCTCAGCGCTTTCATTTTTCCTTGAAAGACTTTGTTTGTTGCTATTAGTCAGCAAACAAACACTTTACGAGCCAGGCAAAAATATGAACATTTGTCATTTATTATTTTGGTTATAGACTCTGATCAGATAACCGCATCACATTCGATCCGCAAATCACTAAAAAATCTGGACGGGAATGCTGTATCATTAAACACTTCTGTATCTGAATGAATAATGCAAAGCAACCTTACATTAGCCCCTTGAATTAATACCACTGATTCACAAGCAAGTTAATAGCCATTATTAACATGCCTTAGTGCTTGGTGGTTGACTTCCACGCTTTATTCTGAAACAAGAAGAAAATATGTCTAAAGATAACTGGAGAGATATCACAGTAGGTCAGAGGTCTTGAAAAGTCATGTCACCAGGTTAACGGCAAACAAGCCAAAGGCCCCATCAGATAGATTTCCCATTATTCTACGAATCACCTTTTCAGCAAATGAATCTGCAGTTGGAATGACCAGACCAGTAGGAGTCTGGCACCAATCATTCACTAGTCGTAGGCAAGCTACTTTATCCCAGATCACACGTATTATATTTTACAGCCAAGGCCTCTCCGAAATGGAACAGCAGAACACTAAAAGATAAAAGTATGGAAACAAACATTGACTTTGTACGGCCAATATGATATAAATAACACTGCACGTTTACATAGGGGAGACCGGGGCTTGTTGTCACATGGGTAAGTTATCACACTGCAATTATCTTCTCCACTAGAGAGCTCAACTAAATAGTGGAATACTAGTTTTCTTCCTTTACATGGTCATGGTCTCATGTCCTGTTTGAGAAGAGAACAACACATTATAAGTTGAGATGAGCACTAATTAACTATTTTCCACGACTCAAAGTAAAAAATATTAACTTTATATATTTTAAAATAAGCTTCTTTCAGATAAAAATCCTAGTAGTGATACATGTAGACTTGTTAGAGAATATTAAGGCATCCTGTCATACCTCAGTCATTGTTCTGTTTTAAGCTAACTTTAAGCTAGAGCTAGCATTAGCAAACATGGTGGTTTGGGGAAACTTGTTCAGTCATTTGGGGGTTAGTTGTCACAAGTGAAGAAAACAAGTTAACCAGCTGAGTAAGAAGAGAAAAACTGTTTTTCTCACTGACACACCTGTGAAGGAGGCACTTGAAGCTAAAAGGCAGGCCAAGGGAAAAAAAGGCTATTCAAAAAGAAAGGCAAGGCAACCAAATCCAAAATACCAAAGAAGCAAAGCACAGGGAAGAAACAGAGGGCAGGTACAAAAAGAAAAACTCCAGATGACTCCTCATCGGAAGAAGATGAGTCCCTGTGCCTGGTCTGTGTAGAGCCATTAGGAAACAGCCACCAAGGAGAAACCTGGGTGCAGTGCATAATATGCAAAGGATGGGCCCATGAAGAATGCACCCCTGGCAAATCACTCTATGTATGTAGGAACTGCGACACAGATGAGGAGTCTGACTAGTGAGGTCACGTTTTGTTTGAAATTTTCTGACTGGATGTTCCAGGACTGACTAGTGAGGTCAGGTTTTGTTTGAGTTTTTTTAATAGATCTTCCAGGACTAGTTTAAGTTTCATAAGTTTCATAATGCATGTTGCATAATATTTTATGTCAAGATGTATTCACTTTCAAGTAAAAAAAATAACAACAATAATTTTGTCCTTGTGTTATTAGTTGCAAAATCCAGCGTGGCAACTTGTCCGTTGGTAGGGCAACTTGTCACATGGTGACAATCTGTATTTGATTGCTTATATCTCTGCACGGACACAAGATATGAAAATTACATGAATACAAAATATATACCCGAGACTATGGTCTTTCATCTGGTACATTTTTAATATATATATCATGTATTGATTCCAAAAATATATGAGTGTAAAAAGTGTGACAAGCCCCGGTCTCCCCTAACCTTCACAACATAAATATAAGTTCACCTTAAAAACGCAGTATGACTGTACCATGTTGTCCAATTATTAATTTTTATATAAAAAGAGACAGAACAACAACAAAATTAATGGGATTTGTCATGCCATAAACAAATCAGCGTTATAAACATAATCGGGATCGATCTAATGCTCTGCATCCCGACAGATGGCCTATCCCTCCTATCATCGACTGAAACAGGAAAGCAATTTTCTACAGCCGACATAAATTCGAGTTTAACAGCAAACACTGTGCGCTATGGCCACCGATTGCCTCTTCCGGTTCAGCACTTTATTTGAAGTTCCAACGTATAATTTCCTTATTTATAACACCATACACGTTTACAAGGACACACGCGCCATCAAATAATAATGCATCAGTTTTCTACATCGCTTTTCTGGACACTCAAAGGCGCTTTACGATGGATACATTATTCATTCACGCTCTGATGGTGGTTAAGTACGTTTTTGTCGCCACAGCTGCCCTTGGGCAGACTGACGACCACCACCAAACATTCGCACACAGCCATACAGGAGTGGTCCTATATTGCATGTTTTGTGGGTGGGGGAAACCGGAGTACCTGGAGGAAACCCACGCGAACACGGGGAGAAACATCCCCAGGCCGGATTCGGACCCACGACCTTCTTGCTGTGAGGCAGTAGTGCTAACCACTGAGTCACCCAAATTTTAATACGACCAAAATAAACTGAAGGATGAGGCACCATTAACATTTTTTTCCCAGTGGGGAAAAAATCTAGTTGGCCTATACAATAAGGCTATATGAGTTTGTCAGATTTGTGCGGGTTTTTTATTTATTTAATTTATTTTTTATATTTTAATTTTTGTATTATTAATTTTTTTTTTGAAATGCAATCGCACACCAAAATCCTATAGCAGCATTTTAATGAGTTTGTTGGTGTCGATTTATTTATATTGAGTGAACAGGCATTCAGCATTTGCAGGATGTAGCGCTGATAACTTGGCTTTTTCTACCATCTAAAGTATATTTCAATGGAATGAGCTTGCCAGCAAAGTCATGTGCCTGATACAGCAAATTTATTCCTCTTCACATATTTTCTGCCTTTGCACGTCGACATGGTGTCTCCGCCGACCTCGCGGGAAAAAAAAATAATACGTGATTTTGGCGCCATCGTGTGGCATTTTAATAAGATGTTCAAATCTTACCTTCAGCTATAAGCACCGAGTAAAAGAAAACGCCGGAGTGGACACGAGGCCAGTTTTGGCGAGATTCGCGTCCGCCATATTACCGAAGGATAGCGTCCCGTGTGGAACTGTGAGAAACCTTCGACCAAGGTGGAGGTGGCATACAGAAATTATGTTGATGATTTTTGTATGAAATAAGATTCTAAGGGTATATTAACCAAGCTGAAGTTTGTATATGAGCATATGTGAAAAATAGACCAAAAGGTGAACTTGATGCCGATGATACTAAAATTAACAGGTTTATCACTTATTATACAATATATATATATATATATATATATATATATATATATTATATACACATACACATACATACTGATACTAACAGCAATTCTGGTTAGTTTAGGATCTAAAGGCATTTTTAATGTATGGTGTCCATCCAAATACAACCCCCATTCTGAAAAAAAGTTGACACATCATGGAAAATACTAATTATAATCAACAAGGACTGATTTAAAAAGTCCATTCATTCTCTACTATGTTGAAAACAGTACAACAAAAATGTACCAAGAGCTCATTTCCATGACTGGGGCCCAGCCCACCAGGGCCTCCGCCCCCATCCACCTGACCCCTACTACACTCTTGGTGAGTGGTGACTGGTGTGCCCACATAGAGGTGGTTGCCCATCCCCTTTTCAGGCTAAACCCCAGGTTCTCGCCTAGAGGGGCCCACGGTATTCCTATTACAAGTGAGGTTCTCATATTTCTGGAGAGCCATAGCATAGGAGTCTAGGAAATCGCATTTCATCTGGCCCCTCGCCTGGGACTAATTTGCTAGGGGAGACCCTACCAGGAGAGGCAACATAGCTCCCAAGATCCTGGAGGTAAGCAAACTTCTTCACCACGATAACATAGTGGTTCTTTGGGAAATGCAAGCAGCTAAAACAAGCTTTTTTCGCAGGGTGGCTGGGGTGACTTTTAGGGATAGGGTGAAGAGCTCGGACAACCGAGAACCGCTGCTCCTCCGTGGTGAGACAAGTCAGTTGCGGTGGTTCGGGCATCTGATTTGGAAGCCTCCTGGACACCTCCCTTAAGAGGTGTTCCGGGCATGTCCAACTGGGAAGAGGCCCCAAGGCAGACCCAGGACACGCTGAAGGGATTATATCTCCCAGCTGGCTGGGGAATGTCTTGGGGTCCTTTCATGAAGGGTTGATGGAAGTGGCCATAATGGAAGTTAGCAGTTATCTGCTAACCCCGCAACCTGGCTCTGGGTAATTGAAAGAAAAGAGATGGATGGACGGATGTATGGAGATCAAGAATGCACAAACACATTATTTGATGTTCTGATGTACATTGCTTGATGAAGGTATGCTATGTGATGACAGCAGCAGAGTCCAAAAAAAGCTGGCGCAGCTGACTGGTTGCAACTGTGTAACATCACCATTTCCTTTAATCACACTGATTAAGTCTTTGGGCACTGAAGACACCAGTTGATCAAGTCTTGCATGTTAAATTTTTCCACATTCCTCCATCATGCAGGCCTTCAGCTGCAACTGCAAGGGGGCCTTCATTGCCATTAAATTTACTCCATACAGTAACAAATTCTCAATCAGACATAGATCAGGACTGAAGGCAGGCTGATCTAGCATTCCCACACTCATCTTACGCACTTGTAATCCCTGTAAAAACCAGTAGGGAGTTGTCTGGAAAATAAATGAACATCCCGGGAACATGCAAGGTCTAAATGTCAGCATGTGTTACTCCAACATTTGTATGTGACATTCTGAATGAAGAATTTCTGGGCAAATGTGCAAGTCTGCCAAGCTTCTATCCCCATACCAAGATATATGCTAGCATTTCTATTTGATACGGATTACAGCTTGCGTTGTCCTTGTAATTTTTGATCCTCAGAACATAGTAGCTGTTCTTGTCCAAAAATCACTTGAAATTTTGCCTAGTCGGATGACAGAACATGTTTCCAGTATGCTACTGTCCATCCCAGATAACGCCTGGACCAGAAAAGTGATTAGTGTTTGAGGGTGGTGATGTATGGCATCAAATGTACAGAGTAAAGCTACAATGTGTATCCTACTATACGATGGCAAAAAGTATTGACTTTTTTTACCAACGTATTTCGTGGCCCATGTTGAGTTATCCATGACCATTCTACAGACAGCGATTTCTGAGGATTCAGAGATCAGACGTGGTTTTCGGCCTTGCTCTTTATACATCAAGATTTGACCAAAGTCTTTCCGTGTTTTAATTATACACCGCACAGCAGAGGGTGAAAAGCCCAAAATCCTACTAATTTGTCTTTGGAAAACGTTGCTCTTAGAGTGATGGATTGAAAGCTCGACATCTGTTTAAACACTAGTGAGTCTCAACTCATCTTTGCTGCTGAGATATGAGGCCTTTTTTGGAAGCTCATTGCAAACTATGACAACACTGGGTCACCTGTTTAACATCATCTTGTAAATATCACCTTAATATTGCAACTTGACAAATCAAAGTTAGTTTAAAATTGCCCATTTCAACTTTTTTGGGTCAGTTACAGTCATCAGATTTAAAATAAGTGTAATTAGCGTTGTGGAAGTAAGAGCATCAAATATTGTTTTCTAGGGTTTTCAATAAAAAAGAGTGCGATTGGATTTTTCAAATCACTATTTTTTCTTTTTCTTTTTTTAGTTTCCATAATGTGTCAACTTTTTCAGAATTGAGATTGTACTAATGGACTATCATCGGATTCCTTTCTGAGTAATCCAAACAAGTTCAAGTGAACCTGAAATTCAACTGGTTTGCCACCCTGCCATGTACATTCGGGAGTGGGGAACAAGACTGAATTGAATGTGAAAGTAGTCTGTGTCCTGAAGATATTTTTTTCAAAGTTTCATGAAATTTGATTCGCAGTTAGGTCCATAAATATTTGGACAATGACAACATTATTATTATTCTAGCTGTCGACCATAGAATATTGCAGTTGACATTAAATCATAGATTGGAGTTTAAAGTCAGTGCAGTCTGCTTCACTTTGAGGGTGAACACAATCAGAAATTGGGTAGACGGAGGAATCACAGTATCTTTTTTTTTTTTTTGAGACAGGCGGTGGGCTACAAGGGGTCCACAAACGCATTCTCCGCCCCCCCAAAAAAACTACACGTAATGGGTATCTACTGGTAGTGCTGGGTCCTGGCAATAAAATAAAGAATGTTAACAGGAAATATTCTCATTCCCACTACACCCCCAAACAGTTTTTTAACCCCATCTGGACGGCGTGCCAAATCTGGGCTTTTCGGGATAGGGAACTTTCAAGTCCCGTAACTTTGGTTTGGATTGAGCAATTTTAATAAACTTGATATATTCTTGTAGGTAATATCATCAAATATTAAAATATTTTCATTCCTATTACACCTCAGACACCACTTTTTACCCCTTATGGATGACGCGTCAAATATGGATTCTGGGGTAGGGGAACTTTTAACTGCCATAACTTTGGACGGTCCAGTTTTAATCAACCTGATATATTCTTGTAGGTTTAGGATTGCTCTACCATAAAATGATATCATGACTTCTCAGTTATGTAATCAATGATGTCACTAGAGGTCAATGGGTCACATACAAATGATATATGTAAAATTCCTATCTCTCTACTGCAGAAATGACCTAGACCCTTTAATTTCCAAATTAACCATCAGAGCACACCCATCAATGTTTCTTACTACTTCCACAATGGTGCCTGGCATCAATATGAACTCAGACCCAAACTAGACCTTCTTCAGACCAGGTATGATGCAAAATTGCAAACCTTATATTTTTCATTTTCCCCAGCCTTCCTGTCACTCTCCACTATACAACTGTCTAATAAAAGAGAAAATCCCCCCCCAAAAAAAATCTTTAAAAATGGGTGTCCTGGGAGAAATTCTAGACAGAACAGTTGCAAGTGAGGAGGGACAGAGAAAAATGGGTAAAGCCTCAGGAGCAATTTTGGGGCCAAGGGCCTTGCTCAAGGGCCCAACAGCAGAGTTCTTTCCAACTTCACCTCTACAGATCAAGCCCTGTCTGGGGCCTGAACGAGCAACTTTTCAATGACTAGGTCAAGCAACCTACCATTAGGCTACCCTGCCACCCCACTCTGTGAAGAGAGGTTATGTATGAGCATGTACGGCAACTATTTGAGCTAGCTCCCTAATATCTATTGGTGATGAGGCTGTTGACAAAATGTAGGCTGAGGATTACCTTGGCCTATCTGCATTTTTTCTAGCATGGAAAAAACTAGACCTTAAATTTTGTTTCATCATAACTTGCTACTCCAAAGATTTTTTTTTCCCTATGATTTACTCTCGGGTAAGTTTTTAGCATTTAAGACTAGCATGCCATGCAGTGCTACCTACGGTAGGATGATTTGGCAGAGGATCTGGGAAAATGAAATTGGAGATAGATCTTTGGCAAGTCCCTGGGCTGAATGAAGCCCCAGATGTGCAGCCCAATTCCTTTCCATGGGGGAAGGAAACCAGTGTGTTTAGCACTTAGATGGTGGGTAGAAAGCCATGTATACATGGACAGTTTAATTCCTCTTTCATTCAGAATGAAAGGCCATTCCAATTAAAAGTGGTCATGTAAACACCTCAAACAGAATGAAAATGAAAGGCCATTTCCATTGAAAATCGAATCCAATTTAAGGGGGGTGGTATATTCCATTTGTCATTCCGATTGAAAGAATCTTTCGTACATGTAAACACTCATTCCACTTTAAGTTCATTCCGTTCTTTCTGCGCATCCTTGCTACCTTTCCCTTCCTTGTGAGTGGGACGCGGCAGAGGGCTAAGGTAGCTCAGTCGTTGCGCTGACCGGTAGCCAATAACCAAAGCACGGTCTTCTGCCTCCCTTTTTTCAATATTCTACCTCCCATTTGCTCCTTAACACACGAATAATAATAATTAAAATGATGTGGTCATACTGCTGCTTCAATAATAAAAGCAACAGGGCTCTCAAGTTTTGAACGCAGGCTAGAGTAAGATTTTCTCCAGGGGGTGCATGGTACGGGTACTCCCGTTTTCCTCCTTGGGTGAATGAATAAAGCAGCTTTCAGAACGTTGTTGTAGCATGATCACTCCAGGATAACTGTTTTTTTTTCATTGGTTGTTACCCTAAATCTTACCCAAATACGATAGTTCTATTATCTGTTTGGCTATTGTGTAGCTCCTTTCCTTTTTTTGATTGGCTGGACTCCAGGGCAGATGTGTTTGATTCCTGTTGGTTTCCACAGTTATAGCGGCGCCTATAGCCCTACTGTTGGAAATTATTTTCGTTTTAATAACTTTTTTGCGTGAGAAATACTATGTGTGGTATAAGTGCGTGACATCTGCCTGAAATGAGTGACAATCACGCTCAGACTTGAGAGCAGTGAAGAAAAAAATCAGTGCAAAAAAGGCACTGCTAACGTCATTCATGTTGTCGCTGTCAGGAATAAAGACAAGCCTAATATTTTTCTTCCAGTAGGCTAAACGGAAACACGTATATACATATCTGCCCTGCTCCCTATCCAATCAGAAGCCTTCCCTGCACCAAACTTTACGCAAAAGCAATTAAATGAGCCTTCCATGTAAACCCCCATTTGGAATGAATGAATAAACTCGCAGGAAAAAAAAGTTCATTACAAATGGTTTCATTCAGATTAATTCATTCCGAATGAAAAGTCGTCATGTAAACATGGCCATTATCTTTGTGGTAGATCGCCCGTAGAGCAGAAGCTTTGATAAAATAATTTGCATGGAGGTGGGGGGGATGAGGGAACGAGGGATTAGGGGATGCGGAAATTGGGGAGAAACAAGGGTGTAAAATTTCTATGGAATTTGTTATGCGTTCTTATAAGATAGCTCTTCTTAATAATGAAATGCAATAAAATAATTCATGTGGGGGATTAGGAACGAGAGACAAAAGGAAGGGGGATGAAAGGGAATGAGGGATCAGGGGGACGAGGGGGCTGGAAATTTTATTACTGGAATTCAGAACATGGTCTGATAAGGCATCTGTAACAAAAAGTGCATCAAATTCATGTGTGGATGAGGGGACAAAAGGGAATGAGGAGGAAACGGGATGAAGGGGAGCAATGGAACTGGGAGGAAGAACGGATGTCAAATTTCTTTTCTGGAATTCATCATGTGGTCTTATTTGGTATATAGTCTGGTATAGCGCGAGGGGGGAAGGGGACGAAAGGGGATGAGGGATGGGGAGAAAAAAAGGATGAGGGATTGGTAAGAAACGGAATAAGGGAGGGGGATGAAAGGGGAACAGGGGAAGGGGACAAAAGGGAAAGAGGAATGGGATGAAAGGGAAAGAGGAGATATGTAATTTTGTTTTTGAAATGTATCACATTGTCCTAGCAGGTAGAACATCTGTAAAAGGAAATGCATCAGCAATATAGACATGGAAAAAAATACATTGAGTCTCAGCAAGAGGGAGGGATGGATTTGGTTGGGGGTAAAGGATAGAGTTGTCGGAAAGAGAATTGAGAGATTAGCTTCTCCTCGATTTGAATTGACTGCAATAAACATGTTAGAGGTTGAAGGACCCAAAGTAGAAGTCTTTGATTTCTTGATTAGGGGAAGGAAGAGGAATGGAATGGAAGAGGAGGTAACAGAGCATTTGTGCTGGGGGATGTTAGTGCAGCCAGCAGAGACAGGGACAAAAGGGGGGAAGTAAGAGACCGAAAAGGTCAAAAACAGACCACTTGGGAAATACAACTTGGCCCACTAAATGTGGGCAGCTGTTTCAGGACTAGTAACGTAGGCTATTGGGTATGGGTTATTGGGTATTGGGTTAATATGACAAGGGAAAAGGGCAGCAATGGATGAGGAAGCAACAGGGCGCCTGGGGATATTAGAGCAATATGCAGAGACAGGGACTAAAGCGGGGATGCAAGAGGTCAAAAAGTTCACAAATTGAGATTGCAGGCAGGGGTCATTCAACCTGGCCCACCAAATTTGGGCCTTTATTGCAGAGTCAGAGGCATATGCTGTTGGTTGTGATGGCATCGCGGTTGTTGTGGTGAGGACCGAACGCTGCTTTGTTGTAGTTGGAAGAGTTCCCGATGATGGAAGATTGCTTTGCTTGTGAATGGTGTGGACCAAGACTGGAACAGTTTGCTTTGTTAAAATAGAAGTTAAATGTAAGCTTTTTCTGTGTGTTGGAGATGAATGACGATCAATTGCAAGGGACCAGGAATGCATGCTGGGTTGAGTCACTGGATAGTTGAGAACACAAATGGGAGGCACTGGACTGTGCTGCAACGCTTTTGAGGAGCCAAGTAGAGGCAATAAGCTTTGGAGAGCCATTTGATAATCTGCTGCCCTGGAACATGAACTACATGTGTCCATAGTTCAGTTTCCATCTCATGTCAAGCCAATTTAATCAAATTTCTGAAAATTCCCTTGGAAGAAAATTTGAATTACCTTCATTTCCGTCCACTGGTTTGGAGCAAATAAACTCCAATAAATTAGTCCAGTTTTGCCACAAGATGGTGGCAGTGAACACTCAAATCATGTATAGCACAACAGAAGAGGAAGAGGTTGCGGTTTTACTATGCAGACGAACTAGCTGGAGCGATTCGTTAGGTGCATCGCAAAGCGTAGACCACAGACTGGACGCAGTTTTTTTTTTCTTTTTTTTAATGAGGGAAATGGATTCGGAAATAGAGTTGGAGAACGAGAATAAAAAGGAAAATGGACATTAAAGGGAAAGGAGGAAAGATTAGTGAAGTTCTTCGGGCGAAGCTAGTGATTCGTTGAGGAAAGAGGAAGAGTATCTAGTTGGGATGGCAGCAGTAAGCAGTATAGATGGTATTTTTAAAGACCAGAATGTGGTCGGAAAGTTTGTGGGGGAAGAGCTTGGAGATGTAAAGTCGGTTAGAACTACAGGAAGCGGGATGGTTATTATCGAATGTATTTCGAAGCGTCAGCAAGATAAGGCACTACGAATTTAAGTATTTCAGGACTATATCTGAGTGAAGTGTTTTCCACTTCATTCAGCAGTAAAGGTGAGGGGAGTAATTAGCGGCATGCCTTTGTCAGTTGAGGCTGAAGAATTCCAGGGGGTTGCAGGTATCTGTGGTGCAAAAAGACTGTCCAGATGTAGAGACGGACTAAAGGAAGATAGTACAACTGTTTGACTTTTGTAGGAAATTTGCCAGAAAGATTATATCTAAACTATGTCAGTTACGGGGTGAGGCCATGTGAGAGAGCGCCCCTACGTTGTTACTGCTGTCAGGCACACGGTCATGTTGCTGCGGTCTGCAGAGGAGTAAAACGGTGTAGGAGGTGTGGTAAGGAGGACTGCAGGGATGAGGTCTGTAAAACTGGTCAGGAGGCGGTAAAGTGTCTGCATTGTGAGGGAGATCATGTTTTGGGAGCGCGACAATGTTCAAAAAGAACTCAGGAAAGAAAAGTAAATCAGATAAGATCAGAAGAGGGATGTTCATATGCCGAGGCTGTTAAGAGGGTGGAGAGAATTATCAAGTCAGAGGAGACAGTAGCAAAAGAACCAAGGCGTGATTGTGACTATGTTAATGCGGATAAAAGGAGGTTTCTAGCGTTTGTGGCGATGGTAACCAATTGTGCAAGCGAAATAGAATCAAAAACAGAAAGGATTAAATTGGTTGTGCATGCAGCCAGGGAATTTCTTGGGGTAACTGATGTGAAGGGAGAAGACAGTAAGGAGATGCTTGAAAAAGGATTTTGTGGGAGTGGCAGCCAGATACCAAAATAATAATGTTTAGTTATCATAGATTGAAAATTGTAGACTGACATTTGATTTCTTTTGAGAAGGCTGTTAGAGGAGACCCAAAACTCTCCAGCAGCTGGAAGCCTGTATTAAACAAGAGTGGGATCAAATTCCAATGGCTAAACTCAAGAAACTTGTGTCCTCAATGCCCAGATGCCTCCACTCTGTGTTCAAAAGAGGGGATGGTACACAATGAAAACAGGCCCCATCCCAACTTTTGAGACCTGTAGCAGCCATCAAATTAGAAATGAGCTCATTTTGTGGATAAAATTGGAAAATTTCTCAGTTACAGCATTTGCTGTGTTATCTGTTCTATTGTGAATAAAATTCTGACTGGTGTGATTTGAAAGTCCGGCATTTTCATTTTATTCACAATTTACACTTTGTCCCAACTATTTCAGAATTCAGGTTGTATTGACAAATAAAATCAAGTTGAACAGATAAACCATGAAATATCTTGTCTTCACATTGTCCGCCATGAAATACTAGTCGAAGTAAATTCAGAAATCACAGCTTTCTATTTTTAGGTGCAAAATAATACTGCCCCAACTTTTTCTGAGATGGGGTTGTTGCATGGAACCCTCTCTTTCTGGAAATAAAACTACACCCTCAAGATCCAATTCTCTGCCCAGATACATTTGGGGCTGAAATGAAATGACAAATTAGTCCGTGTGGCTGGTGGAAAATAGGAATGAAGGAAGCAATCTGCATTTTCATATACCATCAGATCAAGGGCTTGCAGGAAAATGGGGCCTAATGTCTCAATAATGCAATGTAAACAAATGACAAACAGAACAAAGAACATAGATTTATGGACCTGGTGGCGAGAATCGAGAAAACCAGATTATCTTCAACTTGTAAAAAGTAATGCAACAGATCAAACGTACATATTGAATGAAAGATTGCACGATGCATATACAAATCGTGCTATAAAGTACACTGAGCACTTATGGTAAATTGCTCAATAATGCATTAGGAATGCTTTAAGAAGCTGCAAATCCTTATGAAGCTGCCATTCCCTTTCAGGAGGAAAGAGAAGAAAGTTAATTTTGTCAAGTGCTGGACACTCCAGACTGTTTGAGGAGAAGGCTGCTGGCATTGAACAGTGAATGGTGATTGAAACATTGGCTCACACAGCTCTGATTTCAAATATCAGACATGTCAGCATGTCTGAATGCTAACCGAAGGAGTTCTGGGCGAGGTCTCGGTACAGCAGTAAGTAGGGCCTCACCCTTGAACCGAAAGCAGTTTTGTGTCATGGATTGTAGCCCACCGGCAAGGGACAAAGCCGGTGGGCGCTGGGATGTTCCACTCATGTTCCACAAAAGAAGTGAGGGACCCAAATGCACAGGCGGAGTAAAACTACAAAAATCTTTCATTTAAATCATAAAGATTAAATCAGTCCCAGAGGGGAGCAGCAGCCCAAACAACGCATAGCAGGGCACAGGACACAAATAAAATACTGCTGCACCAAGATAGGTGCAGCCAACTCTTAAATACTAATGCTTCACCTCCACCTTAACGAGCAATAGGTGTGGCTCGTTAAGGTGGAGGCGAAGAATGCAGCAGGGGGAAGGGCCTGCAGGCACATGCCATAACATTTTGTGTCACAATCCAAGCGCGAACGTGCCCTGAGCGTGACGTCGATTGAGGTGAATGGGGAGGGAGCTTCTTTTTCAAAGCATGTACATCAAAAACACCGAAACCACAAAGTGACAGCTTCAAATGAATGGTTCAACAGATTCCTACCTGCAATAAGCAATTCACACGTAATCACTGCCGGTCCGCTTGAGAGCACGCTTCAATTCTGCAAACCCAGACAAAAACATCTGAAGCTCATTTACAAAACCTCTAAAAGCTTATTAAATTCAGGGCTGTGAGCCAATGCAACCCATCGTGTGTGATACTATAAAATAAGACACCTTACATGCAATAAAGAATTTTCTCATGCTTGTTAAATATTTAATGTTAGTCCTGAAAATTCTGAATGTGTGCACACATGCGCATAGTTCGCATCTCACTTTGACAGCAGGCTTCTCTGGGGAAGCAGATTTCTTTCTTGGGCAGTAGACAGTGAGCCTCTTTTGGGTAGTATGCCTCTTTCTCTAGCAGTTGTCCTCTCTCTGGAAATTGATCCCCGCCTTCTCTAGTAGCAAGCCCCTCTCAAGGAGTGAGCCTCTCGTCTGCAGTATACCTCTTTATAGGGAAGTAAACCTCTTTCTGGCAGCAGGCGTCTCGGTCAGCTGAGCCCCCTGTAGGGTAGGAGGCCTCTCTCAGTCAGTTGAGCCCCTTGTAGGGTATAGACCAGGAGCCCACAAGGTTAGCCTAGCTGAAAAGCAAACCAATTTTCTCTTGTGCAATACTGCTGCATGTACATCACTTTTCATGAGAATGGAAGTCTGACAGGCCCCTGGTGGTGAGTGTGGCCAAGAGGGCTGTCACACAGGACCAAGAATATTGAGCTAGATCGCTCAAAACTGTACCACATGAAACAAGTGCCAAATTGCACCCTACATCCTCAGAAATGATAAACAGGCACTGACAGACATTTCTGGTGGTGGGACACTCCTGCCAGATTTACATAACTGCCCCACCAGGATTGAGCAAGATCAGCTGAAATCTGAACCAAATGAAACCAACTGGGGATTGTTCAACACCATCCCAGGTATCATGAATGCCCACTGCCGGACAGTTTCTGTGGTGGGGTACCCCTGACAGACATCCCAAAGCATGCCAAAGCGCCACACTCCCAAAGTGAGGTAGATCAACTTCAACTCAAGAGAGTATAATTGCCAGACTGACTCTGTGGATATTATTCCACCACACTTTCCCGTAACATGATAGTGCCTAATGACGAGCCATAGGCATGCCCTAAGATCACTATATTGAAACCCAAAGTCGCAAGTCTGAAACCCAAACATGCCACCGATAAGAGCATCAAAAGATCACAGCTGTTTCGAAGAATGTTTGTGATGTGCTTGACTGATAGCTCCAGAAGTTACAGTCGGCACCCTCTTGACTACTCGTAATTACTACCGCACAAACCACACAAACTAATTAGAAATTTATAATATTAAAACGTTACTTGAATAACGTAGGCTGGACATAAAATTCAACATCATCATACAGAAATACAGGCTACAGAGGTAATCAATATGCATTTGCACGAAAACGAGTGAAACAGACTCGAAGCCTGTCTATCAGCTAATTTTATTATGCTGCAGACTCCCACTCTTGCAGACTTTACGTGATGATGGTGAAGACGTCGCATTACATACGCCTGAAGTCCGTGAGGGCTCAGTCTGCAAGTCCAGAGGGTGAAGATTTGGATTCAGCCAATTTGAGGGAAGAGTAGCTGAGCTGCTTCTACTTCTACTGTTTTTACGCCTGCTTCTACTACTTCCTATAGTATTTTTTTCTACCACCCCCTGTATTTGCAGCGAATATTGCAACAGAGAATGCGCCAAGTATTAATGCCTCCGTGCTCTGTTGAGGTGCGGGCGCAATTCGCAAAAGAGCCAGGCGAAGGTATAACTGGGGTTTAATAAGGCTATTGGATATATTTGGAAATCTCATCGATTTTTTGAGTAGGCTCTTACTTGAAAATGAAGCTGTTGTATAATGCATATCGCCACATTGTTAAATGATGTTTTCACAAATTTACTAGCCAGCCACACCCACCTAAATGGCCGAGTGAGAACTCCAAGACCGCTGCAAAACACAATATGCTTGACATGACACGTCTGGCCATGGAGCCATGGAGTGAGGACTCAGATTTTGATGTTGAAGAGGCAGAGCAGCCAAATTTGTAGGTCTGCAGTGTCGCTCTTCCGGGCAGAACCCAGTCACTGCCGTTATTGCCTCCTTCCCTCTGGGTGGTGAATTCCTATAATACATTTTGATGTTCACAACAGTACCTTTTCATTGCAGCTTTAAAATTTTATTAGGGTTGGCATATTCTGTTTAATTAATCTGATTAAGCTACTTGTCAAGAGGACAACCAGCATTTTGGGTTTTGAGTTTGGAACCTTCGTACACGTAGCGACAAACACTGTCTTCTCAAGTTCAGTGTCAAAGGTATATAGTTGGATTAAGCCTATTCTAACTGCATTCTTCATTCCTCCAAGAATAAATTAGATAGTGTCTGTTACACATTTGACTATGTTTTTGTGAAAATCTAAAGGTATCTTTGATACCTTTAAGTAACTTCAATATGACACTGGAAAATGGAATTCTCCATTTCCGAATCCCACTATCCCACTATCCGAATGGGTTTCTTGGTGCTCTGGCCGGCCCATATGTATGGAATCTTTTCAATCTTCCATTTTCTCAGATTTGTAACTTATAATCTTGTCTTCATACACTTAGAAAATAAACGTAGATTGAAGTAGATTTTCAAATTTTAACTTCTTTATTCATATATGTAACAGGGTGGCCCAGATGATTTCCCAAAGACAGTGTTTATTTTTGTCCCAGTTTATCCATAGAATGTATGGATGTATGGGGATGCCCACCACAGAAACTGTCTGGCAGTGAGCATTCGTGAAACCTGGGATGGTGTTGAATAGTGGCGGGCAGTGGCCGGAGAACAAGGAGGGCGATAAACATGTCTTTAAATTGCTTATTAGTCTTGATCTGTTAACAGTCAATTTCCCTGGTAAAAGACACTTGAACCCTCCCCTCTCAGGTGTAGCTAATTGTCTTCATTAAGATGAGAAATCAAAGGCGTCACTTAAACGCAACAAAGAGTGGATTTCAATCTTTTTCAATTAAACAATTATTACGCACAGGTTTGACGACTTGCTTAGGATTTGACAAAATTTAGCACGGAAAATCCACTGTGGTTTTTTCGTGAAGAGTTGCCAATTAAGGCATGTGAATTAAGCATTTTATAGAATTTATTATAAAACAGGTGCTTCCCATTTTTATTTGCGATTGGCTGAGCCGCGTTCCATGCCGGTATAAAATTACTGTAACCCACTGTGGCAGGTCACAGCACAAAATATCCCTGCGCGCAACGAACTACTCTGGGCTCAACTGACTCGTTAGGTTTCATTTATTTCAACTTTTAGCTCGCTATTTCAGTGTTAGCGAAGTTTAGCCTTTTAATCCGCTAACCAGTTGGCTACCTAGCTAGCTATTGCATAACAGAGTTTGATATCACTTTTGCGTTGCTAGCTAAATTGCTAACTTGTTTATCCTTTCTGAGGATGTAGGGTGCATTTTGGCATTTGTTTCATTTGGTACACTTTTGAGCTGATCTAGCTCAATATTTTTGGTCCTGTGTGACAGCCCTCCTGGCCATACCCACCACCTGGGGCCCGGCAGACTTCCATTCTCATGAAAAGGAATGTACATGCAGCAGTATTACACAAAAGAAAATTGGTTCGCTTTATAGCTAGGCTAACCCCTGTGGGCTCCAGTAGGAGGCCCCTTTCTCAAGTGGTCTGGTCCTCTCTGGCACCAGGCCAGTCTCTCAGGTGATAAGCCTCTCAGGCAGCGGCCCTCTCTTATTTCTGGTGGAATGGCAGGGTTTGAGATGCTTCTCATGGCTTAGGGATGATTCTCCAAGCCACAATTGACAGGGCCTCGCCCCCTTACTCAGTGACTTATACTCAAAGCAGTTACTACCTTCAAGTGTGCAGCCAGAGCGTCAAATGTGAAAATACAGCCTGTCACCCCGTACAAAAAACATGGACTGGTTTCACATGCTCAGCTCCCAGTGAAGAAATGATCACATGACATAGGTCATGACCTTTGAACAGGAAAAAGGGGAAATCTAAAAAGCTAAGCACAGCAACTGAATAAGCGGAATGAGGTGTGGATGAAAAGCACATTCAAGCACTAGTTGGTCCTCCATTTGGTGAGGGGGTCGCGCTTTGGACGAATGACTCCCACAGCCTAAGACCAAATCCAGACCAAGCCAGTGCTAATTGTGGCAGGTAGTTCAAAATTAAAAGAGGGTTCAGATGGAGTTCTGTATTTATTCACTGATAGGCACATGGACTGCACATGAAAGCCAAATACTGTATAAAAAGACTTCTTCTGCAGCTAGCAGCATTAAATTCAATTATTCATTACCTTACCTGGTCGGAGTTCCCAGGAGGCTGGGGGCTATCCCTGTCGAATGGGTTAGAGGGCAATTTGTCAACCCATCGAAGGGGACAGAGATCATTCACTCACTCATTGCTACCACATGCAATATGTAATGTGAATATATGCCACTGGATGGCAGTATTTACCTTTTTTTGTGAAGCCCAGACTGGAGCTAGGTTTGGACATGTTTTGGGCATGTCTGGGGCAAATCCCAGAAAATAAAAAAAAAGGACTGTAAATATTTCTGGTTTTCTTATTTATCAATCCTGGTCATTAGTTGTAGATAGTAGATTAGTTAGTTTAAGTTGTTCAATTAAAAGTGTTCAAGTTTTAAAATTGTGTCTTTCATCCCTTGTAAATGTAATAACAAATTGGGGCCATAACAAATTGGGGGCTCGTTCGGAATAGAACATTGTGTGAGTCATTTATTGAAAATCTAACATTTCAAATTGTAAAATTGTTTTTTTTTAATTGAATACGTATATATTGACAGATCAACAGCAATGGATGATTTCTTGGCATCACCAACCGTTGAGGTTTTGAGTCTTTTAAAAAGACAGAACTGCTGGAAATATGCAGACATTTGGAGCTGACAGAGGTAAAACCAGCCATGCAAAAAGCAAGACTGGCTAGAGAAATAGTTGAATATTACATTGATGAAAATGTGTTTGCACCAGGAGATCTGGAACAGTTTCCAGTGGAAAATCCAAATATAGAAATGGAATTTAAATTGAAAATGCTAGAGATTGAAAGGGAGGAAAGAGAAAAACAAAGAGAATTTGCGAGGGCAGAAAGAGAAAGGGAGGAAAGAGAAAAACAAAGAGAATTTGCGAGGGCAGAAAGAGAGAGGGAGGAAAAAGAAAAACAAAGAGAATTTGAAAGGGAGGAAAAAGAAAAACAAAGAGAATTTGAGTCACAAAAATTTGCAAGACAGAGAGATTTTGAATTAGAGAAGTTAGATAGAGAAGAAAGACTCCAAATGGAGCAACTAAAAATTAAAATAGCAACGAAAAATAAATTTTGTGCTAGCCAGGAGGTAAAACTGGTGCCTCCATTTTCGGAAAAGGATGTTGACAACTATTTCCACTGTTTTGAAAAGGTAGCAAAGAGTTGCCATTGGCCAAAGGAACACTGGCCTCTGTTGTTGCAAACTGTCCTCAAGGGTAAAGCTCAACAAGCCTATTCGGCTTTGTCTGGAGATGATTCCTCTGATTATGTGGCTGTCAAAAAGGTTATTTTGAGAGCTTATGAGTTGGTTCCAGAGGCTTACCGACAGAAATTCAGAGGTCTGAAGAAATCTGAAAATCAGACTTATGTGGAATTTGCTAACGAGAAGCAGGTTTGCTTTGAGCGCTGGTGTACTTCTATGGAGGTCAAGGATGATATTAAGACCTACCTTAATGAGAAGCAAGCACTGAATTTGCAGTCAGCTGCCAAATTTGCAGATGAATATGTTCTCACACATAAGTCCAAATGTCAGTCTAGCAGTAAGAATAGATGGTTCCAATTTCAGAAAAAAGGGAACGGTGATACCCAAGATTCCTCACCCAAAGACAAAGACAAAGACAAATCTGGTGATGGTGCTCAGAAATCCATTCACAGGTCTGATCAAAGAGTGAAAGCTGACAGTGACAAAAGTTGTCTAGTTTGCAGTTATTGCAAGAAATCTGGTCATGTTACAACTAACTGTTGGTTCCTTAAAGCTAAGAAAGAAAAAGAAAAGGATACCAAACCAAATGCCTTTGTGAAAACAAGGTTAGAAACCCCTGAAGTAGATAAACGATCTGCAAAAATTGCCTGCTTCTTGTGGGGCTAAAAAGCCTGATACTGCTGACTTTGTGAGGGAGGAATTTCTTCCATTTGTGTCAGAGGGATTTGCGGCTCTGAATGAGTATACTACTCCTGTCCCCGTATATATCCTAAGGGATACCAGAGCTTCTCAGTCACTTTTGTTGATGGACTCCTTGGAGTTGCGTGATGAGACCGCTTCTGGGGATTTCATACTTGTACAAGGTATTAAAGGGAGGACTGTATCTGTACCCCTGTGCTCTATATTCTTGAAGTCAGATTTAGTTACAGGACAGGTAAAGGTGGGACTTATGTCAAGTCTACCTATAAAGGGTGTTTCTCTGTTGCTAGGCAATGACCTGGCTGGGGGCAAAGTAGTTCCCCCTGTACATCTTACTTCACAGCCGAGCACTGAAGATGGGGATGAGGACCCATCTCTGTATCCTTCTTGCGCAGTGACTCGTGCTATGGCTAAGAAGGCTCAAGAAGTAGATGATGTAGTGCTGTCCAGCACATTGAATAGTCATGACTCTGGTGGTTCGCCGAATGACTCTGTTCGGCCTACTATGGTTTCTCCGTTTGAGGACTTATCAGATACTTTTTATCAGTTCTCTATTCAGCCAGCCGGATGGGTCTGGTGATTCTGATGTGTCTGGAGACTTGTCTCTGTCCAGAAAGCGGTTGATTGAGGAGCAAACTAATGATCCTGAAATTTGTGTACTAAAGAGGAGAGCCCTTCCTGATAAAGAAATAGACGCAGTTCCAGTTGGGTATTATCTCAAGGATGGTGTGTTACTGCGGAAGTGGCGCCCTCCTGATATCCCTGCCAATGCAGATTGGGCAGTGGTCAAGCAAATTGTTGTTCCGAAGGTCTACAGGAATGAGATCTTAACAATGGCTCATAGTTTACCTTTAGGAGGTCATCTTAGTGTTAACAAGACTGTTGACAAGATCGTGAAACACTTCTTCTGGCCTGGGCTTCGGAAAGACGTTTCCAACTTTTGCAAAACCTGTCACACTTGTCATGTAGTTGGAAAACACCAGTTAGACCCACCTGTAGCTCCATTGCAGCCTATCCCAGCATTTGGGGAGCCCTTCTCTAAGTTCATTCTTGATTGCGTTGGTCCATTACCCAAGACTAGATCTGGAAATCAGTACTTGTTGACAATCATGTGTGCATCTACCAGATTCCCTGAAGCCATACCTCTTCGCAACATCAAGGCAACTGCAACCTCAAAGGCTTTGATAAAGTTCTTCACGTTGTTTGGCCTTGCCAGGGAAATTCAGTCAGACTAAGGTAGCAATTTCACTTCCGGATTGTTTCAGCAGGTTGTGTATGAACTAGGTGCAAAGCAGATTCTTTCTAGTGCCTATCATCCAGAAAGTCAGGGTGCCTTAGAGCGGTTTCATTCCACCCTCAAGACAATGATGAGGACTTATTGTTATGACTATGGGAAAGACTGGGATGACGGTGTTCATTTGCTGTTGTTTGCAGCTAGAGAAGCAGTGCAGGAGTCTACTGGATTCAGTCCATTTGAGCTAGTGTTTGGCCATGAAGTGAGAGGACCTTTGCTATTGTTGAGTGAACAATGGCAAGAGGAAGAGCCGCACATCAGTCTGTTAGACTATGTTAGCAAGGACAGATTGCATGCAGCATGTGACCTAGCCAAAGAGAACTTGAAATCAAGTCAGGGAAAAATGAAAACTAGGTATGATCATAAGGCTAGAAGCTGTGAGTTTAAACCAGGAGACAAGGTCCTTGTGTTGTTTCCCTTGCAGTCTAATCCATTGCAGGCTAGATTTCATGGTCCTTATGAAATTCTGAAAAAACTCAATGATCTCAATTACATTGTAAAGACTCCAGATAGGAGAAAGCCAAAACAGTTGTGTCACATTAACATGCTGAAGGCTTATCATGATAGAAATGCTAGGGTTGCAGCTGTCACTTCAGATCCTCCAATGGCCGAGATTTGTGAAGATGAGGGGGAGTTTCAAGATGATTAACCTAGAAATAAAGCTGAAGTTCTTTCATGTATATTGTCAAATTCTGAAGTGTTGCAAAATCTTGATGTAAAACTCCAGCACTTAGAACCCTCACAGAGAGATCAGTTTGAGAGGTTGATCAAGAAATATGAGGATCTGTTTCCTGATGTTCCAAAAAGAGTTTCTATAGCCTCTCATGATGTAGATATTGGTGATGCCAAACCAATAAAACAGCATCCGTACCGGATGAATCCTGAAAAGGGAAAGATTGCTGAGAAAGAGGTTGAGTACATGTTAAAACATGATATTATCAGACCCTCCAACTCAGATTGGAGTTCACCCTGTGCGCTAGTTCCAAAACCTGATGGAAGTACTAGATTCTGCACAGATTATCGCAAAGTCAATTCTGTAACTAGAACTGATGTGTTTCCAATACCTAGGATTGATGTTTGTATTGATAGAGTAGGGCAAGCAAAGTTTCTGACCAAGATTGATTTATTGAAGGGTTATTGGTGTGTGCCTTTAACTGAGAGGGCCAAGAGCATCTCTGCTTTTGCCACACCATCTGGGTTGTACCAGTATGAAGTCCTACCCTTTGGCATGAAAAATACCCCAGCCACATTCCAAAGGATGATACAGTCTGCAATCGCCGAATTGCCACACACGGGTGCGTACATCGACGACCTGATCACATGGAGTGACTCCTGGGAAGAACATCTGAAAGATGTAGAGACGTTGTTTCAGTGCCTGACCCAGGCCAACCTGACTGTTAACCTGAACAAGAGTGACTTTGGTCGTGCTACTGTCACCTATCTTGGCTACGTCATAGGCTAGGGTAAGGTGGCACCCATAAATGCTAAAGTCCAAGCCATCATGGACTTTCCAGTTCCTGAGAACAAAAAAGCTTTGCGCCGCTTCCTTGGAATGATCGGGTACTACCGCAAGTTCTGCAAGAACTTTGCTGAGATTGCTCTCAGTCTAGCTAACCAACTGAAGAAAGGCGTAAAGTTCACTTGGGATGATGCATGCCAGAGAGCCTTCGATCGCCTGAAGTCTCTGCTGTGTCACTTCCTCGTGCTCAAATCTCCTGACTTCAACAAACCGTTCTCCATTGCGGTCGACGCTAGCGACCAAGCTTGTGGATCTGTGCTCCTACAGGGAAGTGACTCTGATGACATTGAGCATCCCGTGGCATACTTCTCCAGGAAGTTCAATCGCCACCAAAGGAACTATTCCACAATAGAGAAGGAGCTGTTGGCTCTGGTTCTATCTTAACAACACTTTGAGGTTTATGTTTGTACTGGGCAAAAGCCAATGATTGTGTACACTGACCACAATCCGTTAATGTTTTTGAGTAAGATGAAAAACAAGAATCGGAGATTGTTGAATTGGAGTTTGATTTTACAGGAGTTTGACTTGGAAATTAAGCATGTAAAGGGTACTGACAATGTAATTGCTGATTGCTTATCCCGTGTTTGAATATGTATATATATATATATATATATATATATATATCATGTGTTTATTTGAATATTGTATGATATGTATATATAGAGAAGTGTCCACTTAACCATTTTGTTTTGAAAAGAAAAAATTTTGCCTTTATGAGTCAAAATTTTTCGCTTTTGGAATGGAGGTGTAATGTGAATATAGGCCACTGGATAGCAGTATTTACCTTTTTTTGTTAAGCCCAGACTGGAGCTAGGTTTGGACATGTTCTGGGCATGTCTGAAACAAGTCCCAGAGAAAAGAAAAAAAAAGACTAAAAGGTGGGAGGGGTTTGCAAAAGAGTATATAAGGAGGGAGAATTGAGACAGTAAAGTAGTAGGAGAAATTGCAAGGAGAAGGATACATGTTACCAGACCTGTCATTCTGTTTAAGACCTGTGAAGCTTTTAGTGGATTTTTGCCTGTGTTAGAGCATTTTCCTCACCCAGGACATCACCAAGGAACCCAACCAAAAAAAAAACGGACTGTAGATATTTCTGGTTTTCTTACTTATCAATCTTGGTCATTAGTTGTAGATAGTAGATTAGTTAGTTGTAAGTTGTTCAATTAAAAGTGTTTAAGTTTTAAAATTGTGTCCGTCATCCATTGCTGTTGTCAATGTAATAACAAATTGGGGCCATAACAAATACTATACAGAAGTTTGGACACACTTCAAATGTGACTGACCACTCAGGTTTTAGTGAAGTTAGTTACATGGTTTATCTTCTCTAAATAGTGTAATTTCAAGTGGCACATGATAAGGAATAAACTGAATAAGTTCAAAATTAATAATTTACTTCACAGAGTGGTGAAATTCATCAAAAGCCATGTTTGGCAATAAAAAAAGACTGACGATTTTTTAAAAATTTCACAATTATTGCAATAAAATTGGGACCTATGAGACAAAAAAGCAGAGGAGAGGCAACCCACAAGTGCAGCACATTTATAGGAACCTCGACAGCCGTGTTGGTGTGAACTCTCAGAACCACATAACATTGTTGAAAAAAATATTCAAGTATGCCCAGCAATTATTATCAATTCAGTTCAATCAAAAGTTTTTTTTTTTTTTGTTTTTTTGATCACTTGTTGAAATGAGATTTTCAATCCTTAGAGCACTCCTATAACTGTGGGGTCATTCCATCTAAAATCACCAGAAATAGTTTTTTTGCCCAACCGTCAAGAATTGATTGCCGTTTTAAAATATGGGACATATTTGCACTACCTGGTTTAATTTTGTTTTCATGGATTTTTAAGGAACTGAATAATTGAATGGGCTGTTTTTTCAAGATTTGTTGATTTTCTAGAATACCTTCTAAACTACCTTCGATATGGGCTTGATGGTCGTTAACCTCCTAAAACCTACTGACCCATATATGGGTCCATAAAATGCAGCCGCTGCATTCATGCCTGTGAAACTTCATGCCTATTTTAAATTCTAGTGGAGATCCCAAGGTATCCTGTGATCCTGAATATGTCCTCCTGAATGACTGGGAAATGTATAGACAATGATGCAGAAAATCTGGATATTTCCCATTTGATGTAATGCTGTGGTCATAAAATCATGGTTTCCTGGCTTTGAATATTTTACACAATATAGGCGTCATAAAGTTTCAGTTGAGTGCTGCAAAATACAGATACAGTAGATGAATGTTACATTGTCCTACAACATGAAAAAAAGCTTTTTCTGACCTTAAACCTACTTAAGGAAAAAGCAAGCGAAAAGTTAGCTATAGCTTAACCCCTTTGTGCAGAAGCCAAATTTGGCTATTTATGGGTTACCCACTTTAATGCTGTATAATTCAAGATTTAAGCTTCACAAAGAGGAAAAATGTGGCTCAATTCAGGAAAGACACTTACAGCATTTAGAATTACATTGTATTTCAGTTTATTTTCATGATTTTGGTAGAGAAAATGAGCAGCAAACATAAAAAATCTTCATGAGAATTCACCATTGAAATTGCAAAAAAAATAATTCTGACGATTGAAAAACTGCTGGGGCTTAAAACTATACATTTATGGTATCATAAACTCCTTGAGCACAAGTAGAATTCATCTTCAACATTACATTCTAGATTACCTACATGCTATTAGCCAAATTATACAGCTACCCAAGTGTCTCCCCAAAGTCTCAAAATGATTTGCTGTCAAATCATTAAAAAAATCATGTATTTAACACAATTAAAGCTTTAAGGCATGAAATTTAATATGAACGAATGATTTTCTGGTTGAGTTTAGTATGAATTTATCAATATCAGTGCAGTTGAATATCAGTGGTCACCAGTAATCTCTCCAAATACGAACGTACCTTTTCTCCATAATAAAGTTCAGAGTTTTGGCCATTTTTCTTCAAAGCCAGCACAAACACGCATTAAATAAACTGCTAATTAAACGGTCAGAACATTCACCCTGTAATGAAAGCTACCAGTCCCCTCTTCAAAGCTCACGAACCCATTTCAACACTTATAAGGAGCAAGTACACCTCACGAACACAGTAATATCTGAATTCTGAAATATACCTTATTTTAACTGAACAGACACTCCACTTTCAGGGAATATCAAATCCATTGCGTCTCCCGATTCAAAAGAAAAGTGCAATGAACGTACCGGGGGTCCACTGCAAAATGCACGGGCAGTTCGCGTTTTAAACAGGAAAAAAACCTCGACATTCGACTTTGTTGAGTACATATACATTCCGAAACAGAAAAAAAAACAAAAATAGCAGCCTGACCTTTTTCGTGAATCCCTCCTCCAGAGACATTGACTGTATAAAATAGAGACCGATGTACCCAGTAGCAAATACCCTCCGGTCCTGTTTCATTCGAAATAATTCCAATAGAGCATATCGTTCTCATTTAAATCCTGTAATGTAACTGAACACTTCAAGGCCAGTTTTGCGAACCGATTTTCTATAAATCCCGTCTATTTTAGCCGCGTAATGTGCATAACGTAGACAGGATACAACCGAGCCTGCTGATACGCATTGGTTTGTATGCTCTGTGTTTGTCCAATCAATGTGTTTCACTTACTCTAAAATGTTTAAACACTCGGGAATTGGATAAGAAACGAGCCGATCAATACATTGTTATCAGGGAAACTTCACGAGGTGATGAAGTGTAACTCTACAATTACGCAGAAGAGCTTGAGCGTATGGTTGAGTGATTGGCTATCAACGCCAGTACTCGGGTGGATATAAGGAAGCGCTGGATTTGGCAATGAATGGATCTGCGCGTAAATCCACGGTAGGGAACTACAATTTTTTTTGTATGGGACAACTGTAATAGGCAATAGAATGTGAGAGAATCAATACCATGTCGATTTTTTTGCCTCAGAAAACTGATTTGTATGAACTACTAATTGGAATACTGTTAGCTCACTGTGGCTAAACTGGTTGCTACTAAGGATAACGATTTTTTCTGTGTCAAGATATCGTTTTTTCAAACTGCTGAATCGACACTATGGGCAAAGATACTGACCAGTTTGCACATCAGGCTTAGCTGAGGAGTTAAATTCATGCAGCTCTCGAAAAACAGGGAGTGGAGTGAACTTCACCGTATTCAGAACCGCGTTCGAGGTCTGCTTGCTTGTGAACATTCAATAACTGATCCGGGGGTGCTATCTAGTGATCGAGTACAGTAACAGCGTACTTCCAATGTGCAGGTCTATAGACGCGGGCATCTACATCTGCAGAAAGGGGTTAAGGGGTTAAAAATGAAGGCAGTCTTTAAAGCAGGAATCACCAAAACTGGACTTTAAATCATTGCTGAAGGTCTAGTGAAACAGCAGTGCTCCTGAGGGGCAGACAGGTCGGGAACCTGCAAGTCACTCGTGCTAATGACTCACAAAAGTTTGACAAATAACTAGAAGACATTGTCTGGATGATGGCTCAGTGGTGTCTCCCAAAAAGAGTTTTTATATATTGCTGGCACAAAGTGTTGAGTGAGCTCTGCCCCATGGATGCACTGACACGGAGTACGTGTACCGCCTCTTTAGGGAGTGCTCTGTGCTTACGCAGGTCTAGGGCCTTGTCGTTTCCTTTGTCTCCCTTGACAAATTACTGCTGAGACCCACCCTGAAAGCTGACCAAGTCCTCCACAGTCTTCAGAAAGGCGGCAAAACACCACAGAGCCAGCATCAGTGGAGGATAGTGAACATCTTCAAACAGGCCCGGTGTGAGCCAAAGAACAACAAAGGTCTACCAAAAACAGCTGTAGACCTAGTCACTCCCCGAACGAGAATTTAAATTCTCCTCCAGGATGGTGTTTTTGCGGACTATTCAAAGAACAAAAACCTCGCTCAAGAGAAATGGAGGTTGGACCACCAGAGAGAACAGGTCATTCAGTCCATCCCCTGCAAGAAGGACACCGGCTGGACATAAACTCTAACGCATCCTTTACATGTCTGAAAAGTCATAATTTGTGTCTATATCTGTATCCCTTGTCTTGTACTGATTGCATTTTGTCACTTAGTCTTGTAATGTGAAAAAATGCCACTAGATGACAGTATTGACTTTTTTTTCTTAAGCCCAGTCTGGAGCTAGGTTTGGGCATGTCCTGGGCATGCCTCAGAGGAGAAAATCCCAGAGAAAATCGAAAATCTAAAAGGTGGGAGGGGGCTACAAAAGAGTATATAAGGAGAAAAATTGATAGACTAAAATAGTAGGAGAAATTGCAAGGAGAAAGATACATTTGACCAGACCTGTCGCTCTTTTCAAGACGTGTGAAGTTTTTGTGAATTTTTGCCTGTGTTGGAGCATTTTCCTGTCCCGGGACATCACCAAGCAACCCAACCAAAGGGACTGTAAATTTTTTTTTATTGTTATGTCGATCTTGGTCAGTAGCATAAATTGTAGGATGGTTGTCAATTTGTTTAATAAAATCTGTTTAAGTTTTAAGATTTTGTCTGGCAACCCTTGCTGTCTTGTATGTCATAACAAATTGGGGCCATAAGTCTTAAGATGTATAATTTCAATTTCATTGATTTGGTGAAGTTTGTAACTTACTTTTGCAGAAATCTCCCATTAAAGCTGTATTTTAGTAGTTACATTTGAATTGTATTTGTATGATTTTATAACCAAATCTTGTGTGATATTTGTATGCTTTGAATGCATGGCTGGGTATTGAAAATGTTTTATTATGTGCCTCTGTTGGTCAAAGCTTATAAAAGTTTCTCTTAATTTTGTAAATCAATAAAAGACAATAAAATCTCTTCTTAAACATTTGCAAGGACCCACTCTCCAGGTAAAGGGGCACTATCACAACATGCGCATGTGCAAATGTTTGCTCCAATCTTGAAATCATTACCCTTAAGTTTTCAAAAAGAATTTTGAGGATCTCGGGGTATCAAGGGTTATTGTTGCAATCTTTGCACTCTAGACTATTTCAGCTGTTGTGTCATCTTGATTGATTTTTGTTTCGAATTTTGAGCTGTTATTTTGTTTCAATGTATATTTTTGAAAGATAAGTACAAAGAATTCAATACATACACAATCAATAAATAATGGCAAAGGAATAAAATTTATGAAATTGAAATACTTTTAACACATCTATGTTTAATGCAAGTACAAAAAAGAATAGAATATGACACTTTGCACAAAAAGGCAAAACCACAACAAGACAGACACAATCAGAGAGTGATTTTATGTATTTGATCCATACTAAAGATTCAAATAAATCCTGCCCGTCCAAATAAAGTTACGCTATCAAATGTTTAGTCAGAACCCCTGCAGCTTTGATAACAATGCAAATTTGTTGCCTCATTGTTTTAACAACCATATGAAACATTTATTTTCAATCAGACCTGCCCTCATTTTTGGCTCAAGATCTAATCTTCACGACAAGATTGTTGAACCACTCTGTAGTCTACTTGAGCATGTCTCAACAGCTTTCAATATGATTTAGATAAGAACTTTATGGTGGCAAATTTATGCGTGAAAATTATTCCTCATGCTTGTTTTACTCATTCATTGTTTTCCAGTGGCGGTCTGTCAGCACAAACACAGGGCCAACAATAACCTCACCTTTCACTGCTTAATAACCTACTGCTCTCGCAGTTTACCTCTCCCGATTAGCAACAGTTGCTCAGAGTAATTGGTAGAACTGACGAGAGTCTAATTTAATTTTGAAAGCCTTGTTATACATTGCACTATGAAATTATACAACGTTTTCTTCCGCACATCAATGACTACAAAAAATATCCATATGTCTTTATAATTTCTGTGCTCATGTAGCTCGTGAAACAGCACAGATTTGTGTAAATTAGCTTGCGAGGCTCATTGAGCAATTAGCCACGAGAATCTGTTCGATAGTCTGAATGCAGTGACAGCTAAACGGCGCCATCAGGTACGATGCACAGCTGAGTGCTAGCAAAAATAATTGCTGCGAAGTCAGCAAGAGTTGCAGATTTTTTGCAGATTGTCATCCTTGGGGAGTCACATCAATTATATCAACATAGGCAATTGCTTTGTCATTAGCATTTCTTTATCATTACGCGTCATGCATTGGTGGTGGCTGTTCAGTTAAAAAATTGTTTGATTGTTAATCAGGCATACTCGATCGCAAACAGTTTAAAAGCAATTATGCAGGAAAGGGTGATGTTACTGAAGGCCTTCCTGACATCAGACAGAATGCCACTGATGTTTTCTTTGCTTGATGTAGGCCAATAACTTTCCCATTATTAAATACTCTAATGTGTTTTTCGCCATCAAAGGATATGCCTTCCGACATGATTTTTTTTAAGAAATTTGTTGCTGGAAATTACTGGAAAGATACAACTTTCATGAAAATATCAAACAAGAATAAAACACAAGATTGAGCATCAAAGAAATTTAATATTTATATTTAATATTTTAATATTTAACAGGTGGTATTGATTGATGTGAATGTCGATATAGATGAAGTAATCCCAATTACAAAGGTAAGATTATAATAAATTATCTCTGTTACAACCCTCATGTGAATCTTTTTCGTGTCCCCTCCCATCCAGCTGCTTGTGTGACTTTTAGATATATTGTCTCCTATGATTGGTTTACATCCCATGTGCCTTCCCTGCCAGCATTTTTGCAAACTAGCTTTCTCATTTCTTGTAATTTTGCATGGGTTTAATTTCCTAATTTTCTGTTGCACTGTAATTACAGGGCCGGATTAACACAGTGCTATGCCCCAGTGTGGCCAATCATGAAATGCCCCCCCCACAAAAAAAGTTACTTAACATGGCTTATAGAACGCATCAATGGACCACTCTTCCCTTTGATAATACTAGTGTTTCATTTATTATCAACTTAACTGGCATACAGAAAAAATGCTAAAGCTAAAGCAGCAGCTGAACAAGCCTTCAAAAGAAGATTGCCAATGGTGATAATAATAATGGTGCCTTCAAAGTCAGTGTGACAACCCGGCTGCCTACAGGGACAGTGCCCAAAATCTTAAGGGGTGATCTGAGGTTAAATGGGCAAAATTTGATTTTTTTTCCAAAACAAATTTTTTGAATAAAAATATTCTATAATAACCCACCGTTAATAATCACTAATTGCTACATGGATTAAAAACTGAACTCAACTTTTCAATGCGGTCTAAAGCATTTTCCATTGATTTCCTAAGGTATTACTTTTTCCTCGTTTCTCATGTTTGTGGCAGCCATAACTTTATTTATCATTGAAAATCAATGAAATTTGGGCTGTAGGTACTTTACCTCATTAGAAATGCAATGACATAGGGAAATTTTGCCTATCTGTTAAATACTTTGTCGTATTCGTCAGATTCTGTGCAAAATCATTTCAAAATATGAGTAAAATGCCCCAAAATCATAAAACTGATAAACTGGGCAAAGAATGGCTATGTCTTTGCATTTGGATAAGCAATAGCTTTTAAATGATGAAAGAAAAACTGAATTCTATCATAGAGTTCAAGAGGAATTGGTGCCAGAAGTTTTCTGCAAATTTAATGAGCTTGCTCGGTTACCATGGCAACCGCATAAACAGAAAAATGCCAACTTGTATCTTTTTTGGTTGTTATTATATATACCTCTTTAGATTAATTCTGAGTTGTTTCATGGGGTAATTTTTTATTTAACCCCAGATCACCGCTTAATTATGAGTACTTTCCATCCAGTCACTAAAATGGCCCTTAACTTAGGTATTGGAATTAATGGCAAGAAAGGCCACACATTTACATTCACTAAATACTAAGAACTGAAATTCTATTGCAGAGGGTTTTAAAAGGGGAAAGCCTTCGTGCAGTGAACTCACTGCTGTCAGTTTCTGCGAACATGCTAACGTTCTCTGTCTCCGAGTTCAGCTGTTGCCATCATCCCACCTGCGACAGGCTCTCGTTAACGCCAGCTAATATTATGCGCTGCTGCATCTGCCTCATTAACATTAGCCACTAACGTACATGGCTACCTTTTGTATCTCTGTGCGTAAGTACTTCCTCTCACACTGGAGGAACGGAATTGACGGGCGGAACAGTAGCCTCTTTACCGACAGCTTCTTTACCGCGAGTAATGTTGTAAAGGCAAGATATTTCTGGTACATTCGGTAGCTTGGATATCTTTCGTACTTTTTTTCTTCTGCAATGTTCCGATTAACACAACCGCTCGGTTGCTTCCCCCGCCGCTCAGTGTGTTGTGGCACGTGATGTCAGAACGAAGCCACATCGTTGTCATCAACAACTGATTAGAGATCAGTGCCCATTGAGTTTCTAAATGGTGGGATTCTAGCTCAGCTTACAGCACTGATCTGGGACCAGTTTGGCCTTTCTGTGACATAGGCACTTCAGTTCCAAATCGCAGTTTTTTTTTTATTTATATTCTTTTTTTAATATTCTCTTTTGATATCAACAGTTAAGTTTGAATTTGTTCATGATAGACATACACATCTCTTCCAATTAAAAAAAAAAAAAAAAACTGAGGATTCGTAAATCATGTGATGCCCCTCCCAGCATGATGCCAATGTGTACGCACACCAGTCATAATATGGATAATCCGGCCTTGGGAAATTAATATGATTTATGGGTATTAAATAGCTAGAATTGATTTCATTAATGAGGACAGTTCTTTGACGGAGCTGGAATCAGTTTTTGGTGGAGAATCACTTTCTGGCATGACATCAGTTTGGGGTCCGGAGGATCAAGGAGAGGAGCAGTGGTAAACAGGCTGTTTAGTTGTTTAAAAGAGAAGGCTGCCTGGGGGCTGCAGGCAAAGGGAACTACACTAGATGTCAGTTTGATTGGGGGAGCAGCAATACTGGAGTGCCCTCAGATTAATCATCAGTTAAAATTGTCAAAGCCCAGAAATCTTTGCAGTTCCTCGCGGTCTTTCGGCTCTGGCTAATCTAACACTGCCAGCGCCTCCTGGTGATCCATCTCCAGAGCGCCCTGCGTTACCACAAACCCCAGGAAAGAGACTGTAGTTTAATGAAACTTGTACTTCTCAGGTTTCAGGAAAAATTGATTCTCCAGGAGTTTTTGAATTATCAAGCAGATGTGGCAAACGTGATCTTCCAAGGTTTGAGAGAAGATCAGAATATTGTCAAGGTAGACATAGATGAAATGGCACAGCACAGAAGACATTATTTATGAGGTTCTGGAGCACAGCTGGCGCATTTGCGAGCCCAAATGGTATAACCAGTACTCCTAGTAGCCCTTGGGGGTATTAAACATTGTCTTCCACTGATCTCCTTCTCGTTTGCGCATTAGGTGGCATTCATTGCACAAATTCAGGTTGGTGAAGAATTGGCAGCCCTGGAGATTGGAAAAGGTTTGAATCCATTAAAGGCAAAGGATACCAGTTTTTTTTATTGTAACTGCATTCAATCCCCTGTAGTCTATGCAGAAGCACAGCAATCCATCTTTCTTAGCCACGAAATAGAAAGCAGCTCAGGTTCGCAACAAAGAAGTCCAAATTATTCCAGACAGCAGGGACTGACTTATCTATTTTTCTAGTGCTTGGTGCTCCTGGTTGGTTAGAGAGTACTGCCGAACTCTGGGGGGTCAAAGTTCTGGGTTACAAGTCAATGGCACTATCATAGGGCCTGTAAGGCGGAAGTGCTGTCGCTCTTGCCTTGCTGAATGCAATTTGAAGGTTGTGATAGATGACAGGAATGTCCTTCAGGTCTGGCAGCTCCTCCTGATGGTCGGAGGATGGAGGTGCAGCTGGGCAGGTGGCAGGTCAAAGACAGGTCTGAGAACACAAAGTATTCCACTGCAAAATGGATCCGGAAGGCCAGTCGACCCGAGCGTTGCGATGTTCTAACTAGGGCTGCCCCAACATCACCTTAGCATGCGGTGACTCCATGGTGAGAAAAGCTAACTCTTCTGAATGTTTACCGGAAGTCAGCATAAGCACTGGTCGAATGACTTTGGTGACATCAGGAGGGACAGCCCTTGTCTACACCTGAGATTGGCGGGGAACTGGCAATGGCTTTGTTGGTATCTTCAGGCGTCCAGTGAAACCTGGATGGATAAAATTCCCAATCAGCGCCAGAATCAATCAAAGCCCAGGTGGTAACCATATATATATACTATATCTCTCTCTCTCTCTCTCTCTCTCTCTATATATATATATATATATATAAATAGAACACTAGATTGCTGATAGGGTACCCTCATGTGAAGCATCTGCTCTAGTAGCCTATACACCCGGAAGTAAAATTCACTCATAGACTCCCATTCATTCTCACCTACTTTAAAATTACATTTTCAAAACATGCGTGCGAGTCAGTGCTTATATTGGTATCGCTGTGCAGAGCAACATTTTTTCTCCCTAAATATGTGCTTTTCGGAGGATGGAAAGCGGCACACTTTCTAAAGCGAAGATCGAAATGTGACTCATTGTTAACGTCACTTCTCCGCTGCACTTTAATGTTAACGCGGCCAAGGCTTTTACCTCTGATAAGATAATCGCTTGGAAGTTATCGCCGTTATAAGAAACGTTGATGAATGTCTGTATACGTTATCAAATTACACCCGGGTTGACTATTTGACATCAACCAAATTGTTTATATTGAATCATATGGCTAATGCCAACGTTGATAAAAGGAAGCGCTAGTGAAGCCTTTCTCCCCTCCTTGTCTTTTGGAGCTTGGTATAAAACGGACAAATCGACTTGTCCAATGTTTTAAATATTATGCGGGTAAGAAGTATTGTCGTTGAATGTCAATTACAAGTAGCTAGTTAGCTTGTTAGCCACTTTTTAAATTTCATTTACCACTAGTCAATGCAATCCCTGTGACGCCAAGGTAGCTCGCTGGTGACCGTTATCAATCGCTAGCGTTCGCTTTCAGTCAGCGGTCTGTTCAAGTCAATGGGACGGCTAATTAGCTAGCTAACAGGAAATGCGATTTTTTCCTATGTAAGTGACAACTTTGCGTTTATAGGTTACCTTACGCATGAAACGTTTTGTTACAGCTCTTCAAATAAATATTGCTGCAAAAGTCAACCGCACGTCTCTGCATTTTCTTGCTTGTATCGACTTATTTGAAATTGGCCTCATAGGAAATCATTCATTTTTATGAAGAGGTTGGGTGTATCAGTATGGCGGCCGGGTGCTTCACTTTCGATAATGTAAATATGAGGACATCAGCAATCTAGTGTTCTAAATATATATATATATATCTATGGTAGAAACTTGGCTGCCTTGCAAGGTTAGGTGAACGGGAAGAAGTGGGCGGACTGATGAGACAGCAGTTCCCGACAGCACCTCTCTTACTAATGTTGCTTGCATCAGTTGAACACTCAGCTATGGCATGTGCAGCGTTTCAGCAGTACAGGCAGACACTCAGCTTCCTCTGAAGGCAGCTTGTGAAGCCGAGCCTGGTCAACAGCTGTGCGTATTAGAAGAGCCAGATGGGTAGAAGCCCAAAGTTGCATATCCTGAGATACAGACAGGGGAGGTACCTGTAACCTTGCCTGTTTGTCCATCTGCCTCCCTTGCAGCCTGTTCTCAATTCTCACTGCCAGGTCAATCAATTAAAACTCGTCATGTATTCGCTCTGCTAAGCTGAAAGGGGCTACATTGTATATTGCCAGGGCATTCCAGAGCATGGAGGCAGCTAAGGTTTGTAAGTTGAAGAAGTTATCTGACATCGACTGGTTGCATTGATGCAGCTGGAGAGACTGACGATCAGCGGCATGACTGGAGTGGGAACAGTCCAGTCATGCCGCTGCCCGCCAGTTACTCCAGCTCTGCCAACGACATCAGTCGACATCAGATGATGACACTGGAGGGTAATCTGTCTTCTACCAGGCAGCAGCCGAATCTCTAGCTTGTCCAGAGAGGCGACTGATGACAAACCCCACTTTTTACTGCTCAGTGGGGAAGGTGGAGGGCTGAAGCTTGAACCCCATAACACATTGGGCCAGGAAATTGTGATACGTGATAGTTTTGCCACAGTTGGAGTCCTGAGCCACCAGGTTGGGCTCCCAGAAGGCTTTTGTCTGAGGGAGAGCTTGCGGCAGAAGGGCACGGGCTACTTTAGCAGCAAAGGTAGGGTCCCGAGAAATTTCTCTTATAGCCACAAGTTGATTGGAGAGGGCTCTAATGGACTGGCGAAGTGGCTAGAATTAATGCTCCTGGTGACCAATCTATTCACCCGGGTACCTCTGTGAGACAACCGAGCTTGACATCTCCACTTATTCCATTTGTGGCAAGATTGTACTGTTATGGGCCAGACCAGGAATCAAGTACTAAGTGATGCAATCTAAGTGGTAGTTTGTTGTTTGCAATATCGTGCACAATGGACAGGGAACCCCAGATAATGTAGTGCGGGTGGAACCCCAGATAATGATAGACAGTTCAGCACAGATGTTATAGGCTATGCTGGGTTGACAGAAGATGGCTAGTAGCTTCCAGGATGCAGCCAGGTGGAGTAAAGTCTTTGCCAGTTCTGAACTACTTCAGAAGAGGAGAAGGTTGTGTGAGAGGAACACAGATCCAGTCCTTGAGGGTTGGACACTTGTTCCTAATAAACTTGACAAAGAGAACACACTTGGAGGGGTTGACAAGAACGCTATCCCTGTACTGGACCCTGATTAGGCCTGGAAGCTTGTTCTTGAAAACTTGAGTAGATAAACTGGCTTGAGTATAGTTCCCTCGAACTTGGTCCCAATCCTGTAACCTGATTAGGACTGGAAGCTTGTTCCAATCAACTAAATGGCAATAAAGGCCTCTAAGAGAAATGGCTGTCACTAAAGTATTTGCATTAGACAAAGACAAGGAATTTTACTAATACTAATGACCGGGATTTCAATATGATCATGTTTTTACAATCTATAGCAACTTGCACATGAACCTAATCACAACACTCATACACCTACCAGACACACAAGCTGCTGAATAGCGAAAACACATGCAAGGAATTCACAGAAGGGTTTTGACATGTTATTCTGTGAAGCCCGGCAATGCTCTAAGAAACATTTTCGTCAAGATGTACTTTTACATATATATATATATATATATATATATATATATACACTCAACAAAAATATAAACGCAACACTTTTGTTTTTGCTCCCATTTGTCATGAGATGGACTCAAAGATCTGGAATTCATTCCAGATACACAATATTATCATTTCTCTCAAACATTGTTCACAAATCTGTCTGAATGTGTGATAATGAGCACTTTTGCTTTGCTGAGACAATCCATCCCACCTCACAGGTGTGCCACATCAAGATGCTCATCAGACACCATGATTAGTGCACAGGAGTACCTTATACGCAAGCATTGTGGGAGCGTGCAATTGGCATGCTGACAGCAGGAATGTCAACCAGATCTGTTGCTTGGGCATTGAATGTTCATTTCTCCACCATAAGCCGTCTCCAAAGGCGTTTCAGAGAATATGGCAGTACATCCAACCGGCCTCACAACCGCAGACCACGTGTAACCACACCAGCCCAGGACCTCCACATCCAGCAGGTTCACCTCCAAGATCGTCTGAGACAAGCTACTCAGACAGCTGCTGAAACAAGCATAGCATTTGCATAACCAAAGAATTTCTGCACAAACTGTCAGAAACCGTCTCAGGGAAGCTCAACTGCATGCTCGTCGTCCTCATCGAGGTCTTAACCTGACTCCAGATCGTCGCCGTAACAGACTTGAGTGGGCAAATGCTCACATTCGATGGCATCTGGCACATTGGAGAGGTGTTCTCTTCACGGATGAATCTCGGTTTACATTGTTCAGGGCAGATGGCAGACAGCGTGTGTGGCGTTGTGTGGGTGAGCGCTTTGCTGATGTCAATGTTGTGGATCGAGTGGCCCATGGTGGTGGTGGGGTTATGGTATGGGCAGGCATCTGTTATGGACGAAGAACACAGGTGCATTTTATTGATGGCATTTTGAATGCACAGAGATACCGTGATGAGATCCTGAGGCCCATTGTTGTGCCATACATCCATGAACATCACCTCATGTTTCAGCAAGATAATGCACGGCCCCATGTTGCAAGGATCTGTACACAATTCTTGGAAGCTGAAAATGTCCCAGTGCTTGCATGGCCAGCATACTCACTGGACATGTCACCCATTGAGCATGTTTGGGATGTGCTTGACCGGCGTATACGACAGCGCGTACCAGTTCCCACTAATATCCAGCAACTTCGCACAGCCATTGAAGAGGAGTGGACCAACATTCCACAGGCCACAATTGACAATCTGATAAACTCTATGCGAAGAAGATGTGTTGCACTGCATGAGGCAAATGGTGGTCACACCAGATACTGACTGGTTCTGAGTCCCCAGACCTCCAATAAAGCAAAAACTGCAAATTTCAGGGTGGCCTTTTATTGTGGACAGTCTAAGGTACACCTGTGCACTAATCATGGTGTCTGATGAGCATCTTGATGTGGCACACCTGTGAGGTGGGATGGATTGTCTCAGCAAAGCAAAAGTGCTCACTATCACACATTTAGACAGATTTGTGAACAATGTTTGAGAGAAATGGTAATATTGTGTATCTGGAATGAATTTTAGATCTTTGAGTCCATCTCATGACAAATGGGAGCAAAAACAAAAGTGTTGCGTTTATATTTTTGTTGAGTGTATATGGAAAGTGTACATTAAACATTAAATGTACAATTACAACGTTGCATAATCACTAATAATGACGAATAACTAATACAATTATTTTTCTTTTTTATGGGCTGAATAATTTTTTTCCAGTGATCGGCTGAATAAGTGCTGGGGTGGCACAGCAGCGCAGTGGGTCACTCAGTTCCATCGTAACTAAAAGGTTTGAATTTGAATCGCCCCATGGGATTTCTGCACTGTGTTCTCCTAGTGCTCGCGAGGGTTTCTGTAAGGTATTTCAATAACTCCCCAAATGCCGTGAGTGAATTAAATTGAGGGTCCTGCTGTGGGTAGGCAGTCTTTCCAGTGAATATTCCTGTCCGTCAGCAATAACTCTGCGTGTTGTACAGAAGACCACCCTATTGCATTGATAACTAAGGACAGCACTACCGACAAGACCACAAGATGGCGATGTGAGACAGTAAGAAATTAAATTTGTGTGAAAACAGAGGACGTGAAACAGTGGACATATTTTCGAAGGACTTCAACTGATCTGTGAGGGCTACGAATGAAACTTACCCTCTCTTTACAGCAGATCCGCGCAGCAATAAAATTCCGACGAATGCGAAGAGCAAGAACGCCACCAGCGAGAGATATTTCACTTCAGTTCCGGGCTTTAAACTTTTTTCGCAGATTGTTGCATAAAATTTTTAGTCGTCCTCAGAGGAAATAGCAGGTCATAGGCAATATCCCGGCCCTTGCAAAAAACTCTGCAGAAAGCAGCGAAAAGAGCATTGGACGCCCACATCAGTTCTCCTAAAATGAACGCTATCACGGTGATAGCGGTTGTGTTCCACGACTTTGAAAAGCAAGAAATATAAATGCATAAACAAGCGTAAAAATTCTACTGGTTTACAGTAACAACTTCGCACTGCATTGTATCAAGCGTGTCAGGATAATACAATGTCCAAAATCGGCTCACAGTTTCCATGAATTTTCCGCGCAACGGAATTTAAATGTTATCCAAAATGTTCATTATTGTTTTCCTGTGATTATTTGTTGTTCATGAAAAGTTATTCCACACCATAAGCTTACATAAAGATACTTATTTAATGCATGATGTACACTGAGAGTTTATTTAATCTTTATCGTTGGTTTATTGCAGGGATGCCGCCATTCAGCTTCTGGCGCGTATAAGTGCGGCTGAATTAAGTGGCCCAATAAGCAATAATTTAGTCTAACAACACCGCGCGCAATTAAGGGCTGTGGAAAATTGTTGCATGAAGCTAAATGTTCAGAGCTTGCTGTTTTGTTTTAAACTCCGTTTCGCTGATGACTTATACGATAAATAAAAATTTGCCCATATTTTTCCTTAAAACTTTCGCATATAAGCTCTACCAAGATATTCTTAATAGATAGGCTATGATAAATTCCAGCGTTAACCATTTTCATTAAAGCCATATACTAAATTTGAATTATCCACACCAAGATTCATGACATCTCGCCAACGGCCTTTTTTTATTGTTGTTGTTTTTTTAGATATTCAACTCAATTCTTGCTAAAATATTTCGCTTTCAGAACAATCCGCACTGCGTCATGGATGGAATTTGAAAATCTGTGCAAAGAAAGATGAATGGAGATGAAACCAACAACTCAAGGGAATGGAACTCAAATTAGTTTACTTTGAATGTGAAGTCACACCAAATTTTAATCAGCGTTATTTTTTGGTAGAGCATGAAATTAGCGCAGTTCTCCTTAAAAAAATGAGCTGAGACAAAACTCGCAGCCAAACGAACCCCCAATCTGAAAGATTAAAAAAATGACCAAGTTGACAATGCAGCATAACGCTTCCGTGCTAAGGAAATACAATTTGATAAAATTACTCCACAAGTCAATATTAACTGCACTTCGTTAGTTTTTCAGGTACCACAGTAGGCCTAGTGGACGTGAAATTGTCATAGCGTGTGGAGTGATATTTGCCTCAGTTTGAGTTGGATCACAAAAACCAGATGACTATTTTGCATCTATCAGGACATTAACGGAGAGAGAGAGAAAGAGAGAAAGTGCTCAGTCGCAGCAATGCATTCAATTAATAGTGCTTAAAATAACAAATTTAAAAGAATTGTCCCTGAGTGGAAGATTTGACGTAGCCCACTTTAGCCAACAATTGAAAAGACGAATAATATTCTCCTTTGTTTAGCAGGGCTTCAGTTTGCCATTACAACCTGTACAACGTTAGTTTACCTCGAGAATTTTTTATTTGAATTCTGCACTCCACTTAATCAAAAGCCTTATCAGTATTTTCTGGGCCATGAATTAATGCAGTCACAGCTTCAAATCACACGGGTCTATCAACTTTTTTAAAGACCATTACAGCATAACTAGCCTAGTGTGTCAGACCACAAAAATCCACAAAAGACAATTTGCGATTTAAGTGTGCACCTGTCCTGAAAATACGCATAAAATACATTTGATTGTGCATAATAATGCGCAGGCTCAGTCACAGCAATGCATTCAATTAATTAGGCTAAAAATCACAAATTTAAAAGTATTGTCGCTGAGTGGAACATTTGACGTACCCCGCTTTAGTCAACAATTGAAAAGAGGAATAATATTCTCCTTTATCTCGCAGAGCTTCAGTTTGCCATTAGGCTACAAGCTGTACAACGTTAGTTTACCATGAGAATTTTTCATTTGAATTCTGCACTCCACTTAATCAAAAGCCTAATCAGTATTTTTCCTGGCCATGAATTAATGCAGTCACGGCTTCAAATCACACGGGCCTATCAACTTTTTTAAAGATCATTACAGCATAACTAGTGAGTCCGACCACTGTAATTCCACAAAAATTTGCGATTGAAGCGTGCACTTATCCTGAAAATTCGCATAAAATACATTTGATTGTGTATAATAACAACAATAATAATAATAATAATTATTATGGTCGTAACCTATATAAACAAAGCAATATCCAAATGCTCGGAGAAGCTACATTGAGTCTATAATGTACTCTTTTCGCTTAACTACAGTTGATTTCACACCGCCAGAGTTGATTAAATGCAAGCAATCTTGTTTTGCGGGGGAACAGTAGGAGTAGTAGCAAGGCTACAGTATTTGCAGTATTAAATATAACACATAATGCCAGCAGAAATAAACAACGACGACAAAAATCATCTCGCACCCCTATTCTCATCCACCTCCCCACTCCGGTTAAGTTGCCCTGGCCGGCCTGTCTCGCCAGCAGTGAGCAGCTCCTTCATTTCCCCTCTAAGGTGCCTCAGTCTAGAGAAGCTTCATCAAGTCACGTGCCAACTCTTCAGCTCTTGAAATTTTGTCTTATCCACTAAGTTCCTGGAGGACTTTATCGTGACCGTTCGCTATTACCTTTGTCATCTCTGAAAACAATAGTTCCTCCATTTTTACGGGTGAACAAACGGGTAATCATTTTTAGAGGACTATAAATAGGCTTATGCTTATTGTCATTTCATCTCTGCAGGGTCAACACTCCATCGACCAGCCAGGCTCTCAACGATATTACGACACATTCACAATTTTTGAACGTATGTTTCACACTCAACGAATGCATGCGGTGAAGGTCTACAATGGAGAAGACAAGCCAGCCACAATTGGAGGACGAGCACGAGCAATATTGGAGACAGCGGAATTGAAGCAAAAAGCCGCTCAATTCCATTTTCCTGCATGCAGGCATCCAATTAGTCTAATGTTATTTTAAATACCGCAGAGAGTAATTTCGACGAGAAAATGTTGTTGTCAAATGTCTTTCGATAAGATTAGGCTATCATAAATGTCTATGGCCGTCGAGTAGACCCGACTCGACGAATTTGGCACATTTGAAATGCTCATCCTCGGGTATTGTTTTGCGGCTTACGGCGCCACCCAGGACTTTAGAAAGCCAGTTTTCCTCAGTGCCATTTTATGAAGTGGTAGAAAATAGCATAGGCCTGCTGCCTATAGGTCAATGTGCGAACGGGCTATTCAATGCGATGCAAATGGATAGGAAAAGCTCGTCCATAAAGCTAAATCCTGTAATAGCCTACATTAAAAGCTCCACCAATACTGTGTTCCAGCGTTCCCAAGACGAAAAATGCAGCTGGAGGAACTGGGCCGCTTGGATGAGCGTACGCTTGTAACCTTTAGTGGTCACGTTATGTCAGAATCAACGTCTCGTGGCGCCGGAATATTACCGTAAGGGAAACCCTGCGAGATAAAGTTTGGATGAATAATATGATTGAATAAAAAGTCACTGAATTTCTTGGAAAACAGAAAAACTGTCCCCGGGAGTCTGTTGAGACCGTGATTTGTTCTGATGCAGCAATCACATTGTTCTGCGCCATGCATAGGACGCACGGCTGTAGCCTATAGGCTATGTGCTGTGTGCTAAGGAGGTGCTTGGATAACGAGTATCCAGTTAATTTTTTTCTATTTTTATTTGAGTAACCACGTGCCCAAAAAATGTCATGAAACGATCATGAGGTACCCAAAGTGGCCGTCGTTTGGCAATCTCAGTGGAGATTTGTGCCAGATTGCTTTTCTTTGGTGGTATTTTCTAGTGGAGCTTTCCTGCTTTGAGGCGCAATAAACCCGCTCCACAGCCGAAAGGAGCATCTCTGTACCCGACATTCAAAACATTGGTCATAGTAAATGGCAATGCACTTCTTCTGTTCTGGTGGCGTTTCTGCGGCAAATATAAAGGCTTTCAGGCTCCGTGCTCAAGCGCGTGCGCGAACGCGCGGGAGTGCCAATTAGGGTTGATATCGTATCTGTAATCGTCCCCGGATAGGCGAGGGCATTAGCCAATAGATATGCAGTTAATTCAGCCTCGTTGGTATCGTTGTACGAGGAGAGAATAGCGGTGGAGAGGAATCTGGCTTCGAAGGACAGACGATGAGCATCTGCGATGCAGAGAGACCTTTTAGAATCTATAAATTGATTTTCTTCGGCTAACAGTTGAGCTGCATTGTACGTTGGTGTGAATGTGTACATTTTTTGAGAGGGATAAAGATCGGAGAAAGAGCAACAGAGTGGGTACCCCAAACGGAAGACGGACTTCTAACGAATAATTTCGATTCAGCTGGACTGGATTGTAATTTTTTAAAGGGTATTTCACCATAATAATATCAAGTCAATTTGTTTTTGAAGCTCAAGCTGCCTTTTTCATTCTGTCAAAATGAAATGGAGTTTTCCCTCTGAGAAGAGAAAATCCGTGGATCGAATGGATACAACTCTAAGATCAAGTCTTTTGAATTCGCCCTAAATTGAGAGGAATTTCTGGCGAAAAATAACATCAATTTTAAGGATCCCTTTAATAGCAGTTGTCTGCCACACGGGATTAGTCACGGTGAGTTGCTCCTCTATTGCCACGAGGTATAAACAAATCGCCCTACTACTAGGCTACTACCAAACGCTGTTAGACACTGGTACTTGTCAACAGAGGCCTCGCTTCAGAGGCAAAGCCGACTTCATGTTTGAAATAGTTTTAATATAGCGCAAATGGGCGATGGACTCCACTAAATATTCAAGCATGTAGTTCTATTAATGGAATATTGTGATATATGATGATAATTTTAAGAGTCACAGCCCACACGACGTTTTTCCTAAAGAGACAGTTCGGAATAATTCCACAAGAGATATGACAACAAAAGCAGGTTCAATTCTACATTAGCTGGTATTACAATAAAACAATAACATGGAGTTACATAATGAGCGAGTAAACCGCCATACTTGTGCAGGCTAGACGTTGAAAATTAGAGGCCTGTATTGGCTGGCGACAAAGCTCGGCTTGTACACTGCCCGGCCAAAAAAAAAGTCGTACACTGAAATATTTAGTTGGAACCTCTGTAGCTTTGATTACAGTGCATATTCTTCTTGTCATTGTTTTAACATCTATATGCAATGCCAGAACATTTATTTTAGATCAGAAATGCCATAATTTTTGGCCGAGATCTTGTCTTCTCGACATAATGGTTGAACCACTGTGGTCTTTCTTGAGCACATCCCAATAACTTTTAATGTGTTTAAGGTCAGGATTTTGTGGTGGCAAATTTGTTTGTGAAAATGATTCCTCATACTTGTTTTTGTCATTCATGGTTTTCTTTGCTAAATACAGCCAATAATTTGCCCGTTCGGAAATATTGTAACATCTTATCCACCATCAGGGGATGTGTCTTCCAACATGATTTTTTAAGAAATGAGTAGCGACGCGCTTCATCAGTCAGGATAAAATGATTATTGTCAGCTGAAAAATATTAATAACCGCAATAATGATCCAATTATAGAATTTGTTCGCTAATTTCCAACTGGTGACTTTTTTTTTGGCCGGGCAGTGTATGTATATATATATATATATATATATATATATATATATATATATATATATATATATATATATATATAATATGTATATTGTGTGTGTGTGTGTGTGTGTGTGTGTGTGGTGTTTGTGTGCGTATCAAGGGCAGACACATGAACGCCTGTCATTTGAAAGTGTTTTGCGTACATTTCTTGTTCTTCTCTCCTCTGAAATTTTTTAAGTGAGCTGCTTGCAAGGCTATATGTATCGCACATTTGTGGAGGCTCAAATGGTTTTTCTCCCCGCTCAGGTAGTTTTGGTGTGCAGAAATGGGAGATACAGCAGAAGCGTTTGGACCCCCAAACGCTCAACATGACCAAAACACGAAGGAACAACAAAATGAATGTAATGAGGAAATTCAGAAAATAACGTCGAGCAAATCGCCATCACCGCAGACAACATACGTCCAACAGGTTGGAATACATTGCTGCGTATATTTGGCCTGTTTTCACTCAAGGCCAGGAAAGAGTTGGGAATTCAGTGCCAATCAGTCAACCTCTATTTGTGAAAGATGAAGTAAATTACGAGGCATTATAAAAAAACCAAATGTCAGAAACAGTATATGAATAGGCCTACCATCTGAACATAAACGTGTTTTTGAGAGCAAAGACGTGCAATTGTAATAAACTGCTGTACAGTGACTCCTGTCCCTTCCAGTGCTTTAATGAGCTTGAATAACGGCAAAAAATTAAGATAGAAACTTCGGTACAACCGAAGCGCAAGAAAATCTCTGTACTCGTCATAAGGTTTTGTGCAAATTTTTGTTCAACTGTCAGTATACTTAAATACATTCCCATTTGCGGAAACTTTAAGAAAAATACAAGTAAATAGGTCCGGCTTCGATGCATGCCCTCTTCAACGCGGAGGTCGCCACACATTTAGATTTATTCACATACCGACATAACCTTATTTTAACACTCGTTTACGAGAACACTAATTATATTTTGAATGGTTTATGACCACAAACGCTGAAGTTCCAGTAGGTCTATACCTCATAATTTTTTACATGTAAGTACGCTACATATGAGACTGACTTAAGTCTTGTCTTAAGTTTATTTTCCAAATGTCACTTGTAAAATGCATTATTATGATGATCTTATGATGAATCTTATTATTCATATATTCTTGATGATAATGTAAGATTGTGTTTATGAGAATACATAGCCATTACTGTATGTCTCCACTGTAAAAAAATACAAAGTTGATTCAACAACAAAAAAGTGAGGCAACCAGCTGCAAAGCATCTCTGAGTTAGTTCAACTTCAAATTCCAAGTTATTGCAAAAATGAATTTGTGTAACCCCTGAGTCTTGAAGTTGAGCGAACTGGTTGTCCCACTTTTTAATGTTTAATCAACTTTTTTATTATAAAATGCGAACTGTATATTAGAAGAAGAAGGTCAACTTTTTCATGGTTAAATTGGTAATTACTTTGAATTATTTTTCAAAAACACTTTGAAACACTTTGAGCAGGGAATGGAGGACATACAAGTTTATTTGCACGAAGGAGAACTATGGACAAAATTCCACGAAGCGGGGACTGAAATGATCATTACCAAAGCTGGGAGGTAAGGACAGTAAAAGTGACCATATATAGCTATGGCCTTTGGTATTGTTATTCATTTTAACTTCATTTTAGTCATCCGATGAAATAACTGGACCACGGAGTCCAGAACTTCTAATGAACTATACCCACTGTGAAAATTGCAAACTGAAATGAAATTAGGATTCAAAAGAAGCAATGTAAATGTTGAATCTACTCGGGGTTTGCTTAGTAACTGTTTTCACGTTTAGTCAGGCAAGACCCAGGTTAAGTTTTCAAAGTGCTGTGCTCCAAAATATCATGAATAGGCCTATACCTATTGGGACATTAAGTTACAAGAAGATGCACTGAAAAACTAAAGTGATGACTTTAAAGAAAATTAAACTAATCATTATCAAATCTGTGAAATATTTGATGTTGACTCAATGTAAATAATTTAGTAACTTTATTTGGTTTTTTCTGTATTTTTTAAGTTCAGCCGTAAAAATAAATGTGTAAATTCAGTTTAAATGAATAAACTAATCATTTTAAGCTATCAAAGCAAGAAAAACGTATTGAACAAGCAACTAATTGACTTTTTAAAGCTACAACCCCTGGCAAAAATGATTGAATCACCGCACACAGAGGGTGTTTATCCACATTTTTTATTCCATTGCATTTAAACAAATCACAGATAAGATACAAAACAAGTTTTTTGATTAGCCTATATTTAGGCTTCATGAAATGCACCTCAAACTATTTAGATTAAGTTATTTTAATGTACAGCATACTTTTTCATAATGAAGTAGAGGAAAAATTTATGGAATCGTCAAAAAAAGACAGAAAATCAGAATTATTATTTGGTTGCTCCTCCTTGGGCTTTTATGACAACCTGAATTCTGAGTTCGCTAATGAGAAATAATATTCTCCATCAAGCTGGTAACAACTTTCTTGAATAGCCGTTGACAGATCAGCTTTGCAGGATGGGGCTTTGTCATGCATCATTTTTTTTTTCTTAATTTTCTGGTAAGTTTTCAATTTGATTGTCATCTGGTTTGCTGGCCATGTCATTGAGTTCACGTTTTTCCAAAAGAAAAGTTTTTACACTCTTCGCTCTGTGGCATGATGCATAGACTTTCTACATAATGTTTTTATCATCACCAAATCTATTTTCTATCGATGGAATCTGAGACTGGTACAAAATTTAAATGTACACCTGCTCATTGACTGTTGAGGTAATGATTGCCAACCACCCCCCCCCCTCCCCCCATCATTTCCTTGACATGCAATCGCATATGTATCATAATTGAATAGGGAAATGTGCTTGTTTTCTTCGAGCTGTCATCTTAGTATGTTTCATTGGAATGACACCAGAAAAGTTTCAGCATCATCGCTTTAGCCAATGCAGGTTCCTGATTCACTGAATATTACTTTCATCCAATCATCCACACTCAATAGTTGCATCACATAAGCGCACTGTTACCTTGCTTTCATCTGCTTTGGTGTTAGTTCATTTTGCTTTTCTGTATGTAAATCCCATTTCATTCAGCCGATTTCTTACAGTTCTGTCACAAACATATATTCTGGTCTCTGCCCATTTTTTATCATTTGCTTTATTGTGTATTTTCCATTTTCAAGGCATATTGCTCTGACGTTTCAGTCTTGATGCTTTGATGTCTTCTGTGGTCTACCCGCATGTTTTCCTCTTACAACCTTCCCATTTTGTATGTACTCGCACCAAATTTTGTACCAAGCTGAATAGGAACAACCAGCACCATTTGCCACTTCCCTTTTTGAATTTTCTTCTTGAGGCAGTTTTATAATCCTTTATCATTTTTTCAATTGTTAGCTCTCTTGTTGGTGCCATGCTTCCTCTCAATTAACCAAATCAAACACCTCATTAAGATCTACAAGCACTCTCTTTTAACTTCAGATATCTTCATAATCAGATTTGTTCTTTTATTGTGATGGTATTTTTCTTTTAACTACAAGGTGACTCAGTAATTTTTCCTCAACACTGAGTGAACCCATATTTGTTCCTCTACTTGATTATGAAAATATACCATTAATTAAAATAATAACATTTGTTTGAATTGTGTTTCATGAGGCCTGAATGTTCAGCTAATAAACAAAAATAGTTTTGCATCGCATCTGCGATTGTTTATTTGCTCTGAAGTAAAAAACCTGGATGAACGCACTTTAATTTCATTGGAAAATAGAACAGTGAAAAACAGTGACGCCGTAAATAATATTGGTACACGGATGGAGTGAGCACAGATTGGTTCTCTTAATGCGGAATTGAAAAGTTTCATTTCAGCTTTCAAACAGAAATGTATTGATAGATTGTTTTATAATCAGAAAATTCACACCTTACTTAGATTGTCTTCACCCCTTGTATCCCATGTTCTTAATATCACCTGCTTCAAAAGTAATCTCTTGCTCCCGGCTCTTGATAATCTGTAGTCTACTACCTGCGCATAGTCGCTCATTTACGTGCCTTTTTAAATGTCTTCAGAATGCATTCTAATAGGTTCCTACAATATTAATATCCCGTTGTCATGTAGGCCTAATCAACCGACCTCAGATTCAACGCAACTTGTTGATTATAACTATCGACATTTTTTTCTTTCGCAGGCGAATGTTTCCAAGCTACAAAGTTAAGGTGGCTGGATTGAATCCCAAAACAAAATACATTCTGCTGATGGACGTGGTTCCTGCGGACGACCACCGTTACAAGTTCGCCGACAACAAATGGTTTGTGGAATGACTGCAGAAACCTTTCAGCGCGTTCATGCAATGATAAAAAAATATATAATAACTAGGCTACATTCAAATTGTCAGCAACAAAGTTTAAAATCGATCACTAATATACTGTCTTTCGGCCTTCTTTTTTCGGCCTTCTTTTTCTTCTTATATGGCCTAAGCCTATTTTACGTCGGAATCCGGGATTCGATATCGTTACCAACTCTACCCGAATTCATCAGGCCCATGAAATCATAGACAAGTTGCTGAGACGGCAGAATGACAATGGATATTTCAGTTAGGATCAAGAAGACAAATTGCCAGTTTGGAGACGTAATCTGACGTCTAAATTTCCCAATAGCCTACTGCAAAATGAAACACAAGCCGTTTTTACAAAGTAAGCCCATCAATTTAAATTCTTCACCAATCTCACGTACAACAATTTTTGAAATAACTAGTAGGTATATGTTTGCATGCATGTGGGCTGCAATACTTATCACTGATGCTAGGCTAAATCCGCTAAATTATGACGAGACTGCAGTAGCCTATAACAGAAAATATGCCATGAACATATGCGTTAATAGGCCTGATTCCCTACTCCTGGGACGCAAAATAACCTGACTTTTTAGGTCTTTGGATGAGGTTGTGCGCAAATCTTAGTGTTCTTTAGTGCGAACGACTGTCAACAGTCTTAAATAGTAGAATTTTCGGTCGTTATCACCACTAGGCCTATATCTAATTTTCTTAATTTCCTTCTTTTCTTTGCTGCATACCTCAATGAATAGCTCATTAATCTAATCAATGAAAAAACAATTGTATCACATAATTATTGTCAAATTAGATGGTTGAAAAATATTATTAAACACGAAGTAACTTCCAATGCTCAACAGCCGTTTCTGGGGTTTCAAGACGTCTCTTGCCCAAATAATTGAATTCTCTGAAAGATGACGCCGAAAATAACAAGTTGGCGAGAGGTTTTGTATGGTTAGGCTATCGAACGTTATTCCAAGGCATAAGAAAACATCGACCCAGAAATCCATCAATGCAAATACAAGTGCATCTTCACGAACAGAAAATGTGAGGTCGGCCTATTCGAATTTTCGAGCTGTATGTGAGCGCGGGGGGTTCACGTTGGCTTGCTTTTGAATATTCAGGACAAATCGTCGAGGTAACTGGTCATCCCGCACAACCTGATGAGCATTTCCGTTTTTTTCGGAAAAAATTGTGTGTATTGCTATAATTAACTGCATTACCGTTGAGAAAATCCTAAATGTTACACTTGAAAAGATCGCATGGTGCGCAAGCTGTACCTAGCCTATACGGCTTAGATTTTCCCGTGTCAGTTCAATCATTCATTATTAAAAAGGAAATTAAGCATTACATTCACATATGAAAATGATTCATCCTGACGTAGTAAGTCAAGATTGGTTGTATCAATCTGGGGTGCGCTTCCCGAAATCACAGATGCTAACTTATATTGTTGGAAACATTGACTGTGAATGGACGAACCATGTAAGTTGCAAACTTAGTTAGCAACTATGCTTTTAGGAAATGCACCCCTGGTGTGAAAGGCGGCAATCTTACGCTCTGACTCAGGTCTGTGACAGGCAAGGCCGAGCCGGCTATGCCCGGAAGACTGTATGTCCACCCAGACTCGCCAGCGACCGGTGCGCATTGGATGAGGCAGCTCGTCTCCTTCCAGAAGCTGAAGCTCACTAACAACCACCTGGATCCATTTGGACATGTAAGTAATATTTCTGTTACACAATTGATCCAGTCGCTCTTCTCTATTTTGAAATTGATCCGGTGGAGCATGATAGAGTATAAGATTATTCAGAAATACAGAACACAGGCCTATCTCCTATACGAAAAAAACTTCGGGATAAAAGAATAAACTTGAAAAGGAAACGATCAATATCAGCAGTTCTTTGGGATATTTATTGAAGAATTCTAATTCCCATTTTCAGTAGCCCTGAGACCTGTCATGGGCAGAGGCACTGCCCAAAGCACAAGCAGAGGCACCACGTAAAGAACCTAGTAAAAATAATTGCTCACAATCTAATTAATGGCAATTTATTATCTTTTTTTTATTTTTTATTTGCAATGAAACATTGTTTCATGAAATACATGGTCAAAATATGTACACCCCTTTTTATCAGAACCTTTTAAATGAGAAATGCCCAAAAATGATGAACATGATGAGAACATCCTGAGGTTAAAGACCAAGCATTGAAGTAAGCAACTTGTATCAAGATAATAGAATGGAAACATGATCGTGCTCGTGCTTTTTTATCTGTTGTTGAAAAAAATGAATTTTACACAGATTTCTCTACAGAAAAAAAATTAGACCATTAGGAATATTTAACCCTTTCAGCGTAAGATATCAAAGTCAGATGCTGTTGAAAACCTTTCTTGTGGCAACTTGTTTTATAGAGGGAGCTCTTTAAAAAAGTTGCCACATGATAGGTTTTCAACAGCTCAGGATAACTACAATTTTAATTCCTTGAAAATGTATTCAGCACTCAAAGGTTTAAAGATGAAATCTAGATAACTGGTGGATACTGCCAGCATGAGCATAATTGACAGTTTGGGGCAGTCTTAATAACTTTAGGGAAAGTTATTACATAATTTGGCTCATAGAACTCATTGAAAAAAAAAAAAAATCTGAGCAGCTAAAAAATTAAATTAAACGCCACTTTAAATGGATAATTACGCATACTTTTCTTTTAGAAGCCATTATGTGTACACATCTTTAGAGCTGTCAAGCAATCTTTCTGGCTGTCTGACAATCAGATTTATCTAGCAACTCGAAGTGAGCCTGTCTGCATTCACAATATACACTGTAAACCCTTACAAGTATGGTGAACTCAAATGTCTTGTGGAAACTGATTACCTCAAAAAAACTGAGTTTACCAACTCAATGACCTTGTGTTCACTGCACTTAAAAATGTACGTGAATAAATAAATAAATAAATAAATACATAATAACTTTGTCTTATTTTCTTTAAGTTCCTTCCACACAATGCAATTAAGTTGGCCTTCACAATTTTTTTGAGGCAATCTGTTTCCACAAAATATATGAGTTCACCACTCTATCTGGGTTTGTAGTCTATACTCTCACACTCAAATGGGTCAGAATTAGGAAGATGTAGTACACTTATCGAGCCTTTAGCTTGTGCAGTAATGGCTATAGCATTTGTTCTGCTCTAATTATTTACAATGTAATTGGTTTTGAGCGTGCTTAAAGTTTTTGCACATGCAAAAGATCTCAGTAAATGTGACCCACGCTGTAAAAAAGTAAAACTGAAGTAAGTAAGGCAGTTAGCTCGCAAAGCATTTTTGACTTGGTTCAACTTTGGTTCAAATTTTTGAGTTTGCACAAACTAAGTTTTTGAAAAACTCAGAACTTGAGGTTGAGCCAAGTAAAAAGTGCTTTGCAGCTATAATTGCCATACTTTGATGAGTCAACTTTTTATTTCTTACAATGCAGTGTTCTAAATGCATTGTGTTGAGAATAACACAGTCAAGAGGAAGGCATGCACTAGCCTATAAGCCTGTAATTAATACAACCCCAATTCCGAAATAGGTGGGACAAAGTTTAAATTGTGAATAAAATCAAAAAGCAATGACTTTCAAATCACACCAGCCAGTATTTTATTCACAATAGAACAGATATAACATAGCAAATGTTGAAATAGAGAAATTTTATCCACAAAACGAGCTCATTTCAAATTTGATGGCTGCTACAGGTCTCAAAAAAGTTGGGACAGGGGCCCTCTTCTTTTTAACACAGAAGGCATCTGGGCATTGAGGAGACAAGTTTCTTCAGTTCAGCAATTGGAATTTGATCCCACTCCTTTTATACAGGCTTCCAGCAGCTGGAGAGTTTTGGGACAGACTGACTAGCTGGCCAGTTCAGCACATGGACTCTTCTACTAAGAAGCCATGCTGTTGTAATAGTTGCAGTATGTGGTTTTGCATTGTCCTGCTGAAATACACAAGGCCTTCCCTGGAATAGATGTCATCTGGAGGGAGCATATGTTGCTCTAAAACCTTTATATACCTTTCAGCATTCATGGTGCTCTTTAAAACATGCAAGTGTCCCACACCATGTTTTTTGTCCCACACCATCCAGTAAAGGTTTTCGGCCTTGAGATTTTTCCAGTTTCTCTGAATATTTTGATATGTTATGCACTGTTGATGATGAGACCTTTGCAATTTGACGTTGAGGAACATTGTTTTTAAAGTATTCCACATTTTTTTTTACGCAAGCCTTCACAGGATGGAGAGCCTCTGGCCATCTTTACTTCTGAGAAACTCAGCCTCTCTAAGACATCCCTTTTATAGCCATTCATGTTACCTACCTGATGCCAGTTAATTTAATTACTTTCTAAATATTATTTCAGCTTATTCTCTTACATATGAATTGCTTCTTCAGCCCTTTTTTATCTGTGTCCCAACAATTTTGAGACCTGTTGCTGCCAGAAAATTTGAAATAAGCTCATTTTATGGATAAAAATGTAAAATGTCTCAGTTTCAACATCTGAAATGTTATCTATGTTCTATTGTAAATAACATACTGGCTCATGTGATCTGAAAGTCATTGCATTTTGATTTTATCCACAATTTACACTTCGTCCCTAACTATTTCGAAATTGGGGTTGTATAATAGGGACAAGAAATCATATTTTAAAAGGAAGGATGATGGTGAGGAATTTGGCGAGAAAGACAACAAATGACAGTACCAAACCTACACAATTTTAAGGGATTAAGGGGACTAAATCTAAAAAAAGAAAAATTGTAAATCAGAGCTAAGGATTGGAAGTTGTGAAGTATATAAAATACACGCTTGAGACAATCAATTTCATTTGATGTGACATGGATTCAGTTGCAATGTGTTGCACCTAATATATGCAATAAAGGGCAAAAAGTGTGACAAAAATCTGTTCTCCCTGACTCACAAAAAAAAACAAAAATAAAAAATAAAACTGCAATCATTGTAGAAAATTTATATAGTTGATAAATCATACCGTGTATATTAACTATGTTAAGATGAAAACATTTTTTTCTTTGGTCACTATGCTCTCTAATACCTGGAATTTCCAACGTCTGATTTTAGTTTGAAAACAGCTAAAAGAAATCTGCTTTCTTTGGAAACCTTTCAGGCAAGGGTTGTTTAGAAAAGTTAAGGCCATACCCTATGCCTGAGATGATCATGAGAACATTTTCCTCTGAAGATGAAAACTATTGTCTTGTAAGACGAGAAAAACTTGGTATAAACCTCCAAGAGTAAAGTAAGATCAAAGCTGCATTCTTCTGCTTGCTCTCTATTGTGTACACAGCCATGATGAATGATGAGATGGTGATATGATGGTGAATGATATCTGCTGGCTGTTTTAGGTACTCCTCAGCAGCCTGTGAGCTCACCATCTAGTTTTGATGTCAGACTAGTGGTTTGTATCGTGCAGTTTAACCTTCAACTCTGGTTGTGAAGCCATGTGCAGACAACAGTATTTGAGTCAATCATGTCTGCAAACCAAAGATGTTATAGATAATCTTATAAAGCTTTAGGTTTAGTCAGCACTGCTTTATGTTTTCTTATTTTTCAACTGCATAATGGCTGTCTTAGCTGTCCAGGGGTGCGTTTCCCAAAATCAAAGATGCTAACTTACATAGTTGGGCCCATTGACTATGAATGGACGAAGTACATAAGTAGCTAAGTTGGATAGCAACTATGCATTTGGGAAACGTGCCTCAGGGTGGGTCCCTGCCTTCGCCCGTATAGTGAGCTGGGATAGGTACCAGCTCCCCCCGTGACCCTAGTGAGGAATAAGCAGGTATAGAGAATGGATGGATGGATTGATGGATGGATGGATGGATAATGGCTATCTTGACTTTCATGGTCTCAGCTCTGTTCTTCATTGAATGGACAGCAAACTCCAAGGACAATTAAGGGCAACAATTATGATGCTACAGGCACTTTTACACCTGCATTATTTCAGCTTGAGTACACCAGATTAAATTTTCTGGAGTTCAGAGCCAAATCAATAAATTTTTCCAAGTTTTCATGTGGACAGACTGTATCGTCCTGTTTGAGGGTAAGTAATTGAAATTAAACTCCACATAGACAAGCATTTACTTGATAGAGGCGTGAAAATTCACAGACACTGGTAAAGAGCAAACGGGCATGTAACCTATTAATTCTAGGAAATTAAAAGGCAACTGTTAACTGTTCATCTGGAAGAGGGGCATAATGGATGACTTGTGTTTAACTAAATAAGTGTCCTATGCCATGCCATGTCATCGTGCACGCAGCGAAACAACAGACTGCCAGTTTTTTCAAGCTAAGGTGCGAGGAAGATTATGCGGCTTTTAGAAGGGCGTTCTAAATTCCCGGATAAACCTCTACATTTTCGGTGATTTCTTAACGCCATTGAATATGTCCTTTGCAGATCATCTTAAATTCCATGCATAAATACCAGCCAAGGATCCACATCGTCAAAGCGGACGAAAATAACGGATTCGGTTCCAAAAATACAGCGTTTTGCACGCACATGTTCTCGGAGACGGCTTTCATCGCTGTCACGTCATATCAGAACCACAAGGTAAGATGTTTCGCCGCGTGTACGTTTTCTAAATAATAATGGATATTATACGCCTATTGGTGAGTGAATGAGACAGTTATTTCGTTGCTAGAACCATTTCCATGGGCATAGGCCCTCGAAATCATCTGATGAATTTTGCGCCGTGGCCTAAATTTAAAATTAGCTAATAGTGCTGAGAAAAGTCGCAATACAAAAAAGAACGAGCTGCAGGACTATGAGTATGTGATTTGGTCACAGGAAAGTGAAAAATTAAATTAACCATAAATACTGCTATTATTTATTCACGCTACATACGAGTTAGATCTTAATTTGACCAATAGTTTAAAGGAGCTGTGTCACACTTACTGCGCATGTTTACAACGTATATCCCAAGAAAGTGAATCTGCTTGACTGCAAGTCATTATCTGATTCGATCCTTGCCAATCCGTCTTTGTATTGCATTGTATTTCTATATTTAAATTACTCCAGCAGTATGCTCTTTATATTACGGAGCTTTCTATGGAAATTTGAAGACTCAAAGCACTATTTTAAGGTATAACCAAGAGATTCGAAGAATATAAGCTGGTTGCCGTCGCTATCGAAGAAAAATAGGCCTACTACATAGATTTGACTGACAGTTGAGAACGATTTACTTCGTTCATTATTGTGAGCATGCGCAGTAATCGTGACACAGCTCCTTTAATTCATGCTTGATAATTTTTTTCATTCGAACATCCAACAAAGGCGTTCTTTACGGCTGGTTTGCTGCTGTGGCTCAAAGTCATTACAGTATTTCTGCGTTATCAGCCGATAAAAAACTCGGAAGGCCTGCAATTACCTGTGCACGTTGATTTTATCATAAAAGCAGGCTGCACATGCGTTCAAATGTGCACCCTGTCAACGTCGACTTAACTCTGAACAAAGTTATCAAATCAATCAGTTGTCCAAATAAAACAAACGAATAGTAGGCCTATTTAAAGTAAACTGAGCTGAACTTTAGAATTCCTAAAGTAAAAAAAAGTGATTAAATATTTTTCAAACTACCTCGTAATCCCTAGCACAGCTTCAACCTCATTCTATCATTCCGCTGTTTCTTCTTTCATCAAAAGTTGTATCTAGGCTACTAAATATAATGCAAGGCTCTCCACCGTCATTATGCATACATCACGGCATGGATCCCTGAAATCACTGAGTTAGGCAACAACGACAGTAATCAATGTTTGTCGACTGTAAAATAACTCCCTCGAAACCTGGAAGTTACGTTTTTTTTCACACATCATCGTTGATTCTGCATGGAGTGTTCTTCACATTAAATGTAATGCAAGAGACATTTTCTCCGTACCTGACAATTTCGTGCACAGACGTGCCGTCAAGTTCCCCTTTGACAGGATACTCTCAACTTGTAGTCGCATATTTTTCCTGCTTACAAATCAACCAATTTATTTACTGAATAATCAAGACAAATTTGAAGATTATCCGGATAAAATAATGAATACAAAGAGATTAGGTAACTTGGTGCATCATTTGATTGTAAGGATGGTAAAATCCAACTAATGAAAAAAATAACATCTCTTGGTAGCATTTTCCGCGATTTTACGAACAAGTGCCAAAAAATTACGAAAATTGGTTTCTAATTTGGAACTTAATTAGCCGAAGTTTATAGCATTTAAAAAAATGCAGGCTACAGAGAAACAAAGTGGAAATCACCGTGCTGAAAGTTTCGAATAGCTTAGTGTTGAACGCCACAGGGTAGGCTTTGTTTTTAAATTTCTGCCCTAGTGGCTTTACTGATTAAGTCAGATGAACGATTGTTTGCATGTCTGTGCCGTTTCATGAGCATTGAAAATTTACAATCTTCCATAGCATATTAATGATTTTTGACTATATGCTTCATTACTTTGAGATGCGTTGAAAGATAATGCCACTTGATTATTGTCCGAATCAATTGCTTAATTTCTATTTTAGCTACAGCTTTAAGTTAACGGGAAAAGAGTGTGAGTAACTACGCGCCAGATAGAGAGGATTTCCGCCCATACTCTGTCTAGTCTGCGAATGTACGTCAGTGAAATATATCATCATTAGGCTATACTTCAATATTACCCAAGAACTGTGGAAAGATTATTGCGAATCAATGCTTACGGGATATTTTTTCAGAATTTACTGTTCTGTCAGGCTAAAGTCAGGAACCTTTTTGTTTGCCTGTCAAAATTCTACCCAAAAACCACTTGGAATCGAAACTGTTGTCTATAGGCCTACTTGTAGGTCCAGACATTCGATTGCTTTGCCAACCTAATATTGCATCTTTACCTCGGGTTTATCGCTCTTTGGCCTGAAGAGTAGGACTATAATGGAAGAACAATAATCCAACGGAAACAATTTCCCAAACGGACAGGCAAATATGTTGCAAACATAAATTTAATTTGAACCAATAGAATACTAACTATAGGATTAATATTACATGGATGAATGAAAAATGGGGACTGTATACTTCGCATCATACGATGGGTAGAAAAAATGGAGAAAGCAATCAGAAATCTTACATGTTCTGGGATTATTTATAATATAAAATAAACTGAAATAATATCAGTCGATATTGCCAGAGTTTCGTTCACGAGTTTCACAATTTTAAGATTTTAATATGTTCCTACGAGAATGCTCTTCCAGTCACTTAAGGCTGACTACTACAATTGTTCAGAATTCCGTGAGTGACATTTCATTAGCCTATACTTCCCTTGTAGTGCAAAAGCCATTTAAAAGCAGTTCTGAAACAGCCGACGATAGAAGCGTGTATGCTGTCCAAACATCTGGGCTATCCAATTTCAAGTCCTAAATTTTATGAATGGATACAAAATATTTAGTGATATACTAAATACACATTTCAAAATGTTTGTCTTATAACGCCACTAAGGCCTATCCGCATTTCATAAAGCATAAAATACAACGAAAAACCTATTTTGAATTCTAGCGATTTATATATAATTCCATCAATGAGTCTTCATTAAGTCTTTAAATAACATGTTTGTAAACCGATGTTTTCCCTATATATGTAAACCTATTGAAATGCAAATAAAGGTTACTTTCCATAAAATAGTAATTATTTTCCATGGAACGTATTTCAAATGAGCACATGATTCCTCTAAAGCAGAGGCAGACAATTATAGTCCTGGAGGGCCATTGCGTTTGCAAGTTTTTATTTCATTTTAAATAAATTTAATTGTAAGCTATTACATTTACTAAATTTTCTTATTGGCATTGTCAACTTTTTTATAGATTAGATTACAGTAAAATGTTACATTTAGGGCAAAAGAATAGCCTTTAGCTGTCATTCATGAGCATTTAAAGAAATACAGCAAAAATGTAAGAGTTCATCAATGTTTTAGCTAATTATGCTTATTAATTAATTAAAGGCCAGAGGTTGGAGTGAAAGCGAGGGACAGATATGACTTTTGTTGCCTACCAGTGCTCTATAGTTTATATATTTCAGTGCCTAAGCAATGCAAACAAATGTATTCATGCTAAATTATTATGCCATTGGAAGAACAGGAGACCACAGGTGCACATTCAACAATTTTCTACTTCAGAGAACAATCCCATATTCATTTTGCCAAATTTACACCAAGTAAATGTGCTACTATTACAATAAATTATAGGCACCCTCAGGCATCCAGTTTCATATCTTTACTACGAAGTCACCTATTTCATGTCTGGTCTCATAGGTTAGGCTGTGCATAAAGCATTAGCTTCTAATGAGTTATACTGTCCCATGCAGTTCAATGCAGATAACCTGAACAACACTGTCTTTACAAGCATGTCAGTATCACCTCTAGCAAACAATCTTTAGCTTCCAGGTTACAGTGCTAGATACTGAATTGCTTTACTATAAAGAATGAATCAATTTTAGGTGTACGCGGGTGTATGTGTGTGTGTGTGTGTGTGTGTGTGTGTCTGCGTGTGTGTGTGTGTGTGTGTGTGTGGGTGAGGTGAAGAGAAAAAGAGACAGAATTGCAGGAATTTTGTATAATAAGGTTGATCTGCTGGTACTGGGATGTCTATCTGTATTCCATCAACATCTGCATGTACTGATTCTGTTTCAGAGAGCAGTCATCTTCTCCATGTTTTATTTAGCAGCCCTGTTGGACATCTTAAAATGCACATGAAATTCCTACCAATTAATTCATCAGTGACATTTGTGACCCAGAAAAAATAGAAATGATCTTTTTGGCCATATTTGGCTTTGTCAAAAATACAAGTATCGGCCTAAGTGCTGCCATTATTTTGCAGATAACTCAACTGAAGATTGAGAACAATCCCTTTGCCAAGGGCTTCCGAGGCGGTGATGACCTAGATCTCCACCGAATGTCCAGAATACAGAGGTAAACTAACCAGGAGGGGTAATAGCTTCCTGTACCCTTTCTCCAAAATCCAACAATTTTTCCGCAAATCACTCTCATCCAAATAATCAAAATAATTTTTCTCATTATTACATGTAAATATGTATACTGATTGATATTTTTTGCATGTTTCGTCTGTGAAACCACTGCTCTGAAAAATAAGCAGAAATTTCTATCCAGTTTGTGCATACTTTTTAACGTCTTTAACCCCGCCCCTTAAAAAAGTTCACCGACCGCCAATGTGAGTTTTGTGACCAAATACATCATCTCAGGAAGGATACTTCACTGGTGAAAAGTCAGTGTGTCGAAAAAGTACATCTAGATATAGATTTTTTTCTTTTTTGTAGAACAGAAAAGGTAGCCATTTCATGCTTACTTCCTGCATAGAAACTACCGTCTCATTGCTGCATGCTGTTATTATAAGTTTGTTTAACATTACTGGTCAGTGACAAGCAGCTGACATGCATAGCAGTCTACAAATAATATCTAAGGTTGATGCAACTTTACAAGTCAAAATATGTGCCATCACATGTCAGTCAGCAAGACGAAACAATGCCAAATATCATTAATGTAACCTTGATAATCTAAGCAAGCTACAGCTAGCTACACCACAGATACAGCCATGGTCATACGAGTACTGTATATCAGTGACAGATGGTGAAATAAAAATTGGTAAAACGCTGAACATTCCTTGAAAATAATTATTGGTTTTAATCTGTTTTCAATCATTAATTTATTTTCACCTTACATAAACTCCAAAAGTACTCAACGTAATCAGATTTCACAAGTTTTCCTCAGTAATTTAACAGAAATATAATGCGTCATTTTGACATTGAATTCCATTTCAATCAACGTTATTCATGTGTGGATTTTTCACTTTCTTTGTTGTAAATAAAGAATCATGAAGCCCAGATTTGATAGCGCCTGATGTGCTTTAAACAAACACAAAATTTAACATTGCAATTTATCTTTTATTGTGAAGTGAATAAAACATTTTCTGAGTAATCGTAGCAAGATTTCATTAGGAGCAGAGCTGGGCATTTAACTCATTTAACTGCCGAAGACTTATTTTTATCATTGGAAAACGTGTTCAGCACAGAAGATGATTGAAAACAGATCGAGGCTTATGAGTGCTCATCTTATCTTAATAAGCAGAACTGGCTAAACCTGATGGTCCAGACTGTTTTCAGAGTTCATGTAAAGTCGATTTAATTGAACAATTGAAAACAGGTCAATACCAATAATTATTTTTAAGGAATGGTCTGGGCCTCTCCAATTTTTAGTTCACCAGGCACCATTGTTAGATAAGCCTCTGCTTTTGCCTACTGGAAAGCACCAGAAATGACTTAATAATTATTTATTTTGCATTATATTGACGTTGCACTGTGTCTAAAACCTGCTTCCACCTCGGACCCATAACAGTACGGCCCACGTATTCCAGCTGCCTAAATTCCAGCTTAAATTTCACGAGCTTCTGACAAATTTGATATTTCAGCAGACTCCGTAAATAAATTATTTTCTCTCTCATCCTCATTATTGTTGTTGGAAGTGTTGGACACGATTTGTATCAAATTCAGAAGTGAAAAATGCAAATGTGTGTCAGTAACTCGAGAAGAATGTGTGAGGTACTGCTTTCAAAACCCTCTTCCCCTGACTCTGCTCAGAACATTGTCCTTCTGCAAATGACGTTACATGGATTATGTAATTGCACAGTCTTTTAGCAAATTTCAAGGGCCGTTCTGTAGAAGTGTAATTTGCATTTTACTCTTCTCATGAATGGAAGTATGAAAAAACTAGTGTCATTTTCAAATTCACGTGGAAGAATGCTGTAGATGGGTTTAAAAGCATTTTTTAAAATTTAGGGTGTCACGGGACCTTAAAAAATTACCATCTTTTCGTGTTCTGGTACAGTATGCATATAAATTATAATAAGGCCCATTCAGCCTCAGTATAGGATCAAGATGACAAGAGGTAAAGCCCTAAGTGACTTTGCTGGAGGTTGATTTATTGGAGCACAGATAACAGGAGCTTCTGTCACAGAGACTGCTCAACTGGCCACTGTCTCAAGTATAGACAGTGACTGAGGTGACACCTGTTGTTAGATCCAGTTTGGGTCTGATCCCCTGAAATGGAGGGGGTCAATGAAAATAAACACAAAGGTGCATCTTTTCTATAATTAAAAAATAGCCCAGCAAAGGGGACGTTACCCATCAGCCGCTGGGTTGTTTGGAATGAATACTAATGGACAAAGACATTTTCAAGTTATGCGGGATATAAAATTCAAGATGGCAGCTGTGGCGGCCATGCTGGACATCTGAGTGGCATCAAAATCGATGGGCTTCTGCAGGTACACAAGCCCAAGCAACACATCAAAAATGGCTTTGATTGACAAAGGAGTTTTCATGTTACCGTGCGGAATAAAAAAAGTTTACAGGACAGACAGATGGACGGACATTGCACATGACAATATCCCTCTGCCTCTTAGTTAGAGCTGAGGGGTAAAAATTGTATCTTGATGGAATTGTCATATCCAGGATAAAACTGCGCAAGAGGGGATACTGAACAGATTCAGGAGTATTAAAATTATGCCAATCATAAATACCTCTGTCGTTTTTGCAATTGCAAGATCTCATCCAAATTAAACACCTCGAGAAGACTGGGAAGACATTTTAATAGTTATCTCCATCACCATCATGATCACGCCAAACAAGGGCATACAAACAGTGTGAGACTTGTAGAAACTAAAAATGCATCACAGAGCTGTTTAGATGGATCATGGTAGTTAACTCCTGACAAAGCACTTTACGTTGGTTTTCCTTCAGTGTCATCAGTCTGGCTGGAAAAAAGCAGTAAAAATTTCCTTGAATAATCCCTAATAATTGCCTGTAAGGTCACTGGTTTCATGAAAAATTAGTGAAATTACTGACTGCAATGCTGTGTGTTGTCCCTTGTCTGTGTCCTCAGTAAGGAGTACCCAGTGATGCCACGCAGTGTGGGACGCCAGGCACGGGGCTCCAGCCCCACCCCCTTTAGTGTAGAGGGGCACAGCCTGGCCACACCTCCAGGATTGGGCTCTCCATTCTCCTGTGAAAATGGGGTCTCCAGCCCCGCTCCGGCAGGACAGCCCACCCAATCAAGCCCCTATCCCCTCCCCCATGAGCACACTCATGAGTATCACTGTCCCAAGAGAAAAGGTTGGCTTTCCCTACTCTTCAGTCACTCACTCCAGGCTATCAAATTAATTGAATCCACTGCAAATGTAGAATGCTTTGAAATGCAATTTAACCAGTGTGAATTAACAAAACAATTCTTAACTATTCAACGGATTTTGTCCATTTGCTAGCCTGAAATGAATTTGTTAAATACTCAAAGCAGTTTAAGCATTTTCGGCGTGATAAAGTGTTTGCTTTTTGTTCTGTTCTTCAACTTTGAGCAGACACTTTCAGCTTTAATTTGTGGATATTTACCTCCTTCTATTCTGAACCTAGTAGGAATTACAGTGTCACCATCAAATTACTTTCAGTTTTTAATCAATTATTTCACACACCTCATTAAATGTATGCATCGGCAGGAAAGAGACTAACACAATGACTTTCCATCCTTCCACAGTGGTAGAGGACACCCATACGGCTGATCACCTGTACAGAAAATCCTTCACCGAAAGCTCCGCGGGTGAAAGTGACCCTTACTATCGCCCATCCAGCTATGCCCAACCCCTGGGTCTCAGCGGCAGCCCCTACAGGACAGAGTCTTCTCAGCGGCAGGCCTGCATGTACGCCAGCATGTCATCAGGGGCGGAGTTTGTGCCCGGCTTGGGGGACCTGAGCTGCAGCTCATGGGCAGGCATGTCTCCTTACGGCAGCAGCCCAGTGGCAGGCGTCCAGCCCCCGGACCGTCTTTCCTACCACCACTTCCCCCCAAACTTCACCTCAAGGCCCCTAGTAGCCAGGCTGAGCGAGGCCACAGGCTACACTTCCCCACAGCAGGGTGATGCCCAATGCCACGCTCATGCCCTGTTCCAGGGCTCCATACCGTCACAGCCCCTCGGTCGGCCATATGGACCAAATGCAGGGATCCAGTCAACATCTGCCAGCTTCCAAGGAAACGAGTACCAGTACCCCTCCGGGGGATCTCATACCCTCTCCACGCACCAGTACCACACAGTACATGGCGTAAGCGTCCTGCCAGACTGGAGCCAGAGCGGCTAGGGTGGAGAGGTCTAAGTTTTTGGATGAATTTTCATACAATTGTTCTGTGCAAGAACTTTGAGAAGGGATGGGTGGATCAGTGTGGTTAAACTGCAAATCCACATGAAAAGAACACCCTCTAGTGCAGTACTTTTAAGGTTCTGTACACTGGGTGCAAATGGGAAGAATGCTTTGACTTCCCAAAACTGACTGAAGCAATATTTCCTTCACCAGCAAAAAGTATTTGCTCCCTTGCTAATTTCTTCTATTCATGAATATTTGTTGTACTTACATGTAACAGATCAAAGAAAATAGTTTATATTTGACAAAAATATCCAGAGTAGTCACAAAATTCAGTTTTAAAATGTCGATTTCATTTATTGAAAGGGAAAAGCTATCCAGCCCTATCAGCCCTGTGTGAAAAAATTAATTTCACCCTTCGTTACTAAATTGACTGATTAAACCAATTAAATTGATCATACATCCAGGCATCACGTACTGTAAATAGAACCTGTCTCACAAGGTGAAGAAGGCAAAAAGCAGCGCATGATGCCGTGATGTAAGGAAATTCATGAACACACGAGAAACACAGTCGTTGACATCTATCACTCTGTAAAGGATTACTAATTGCTTAGGCTCTGTGACTCCAGCAAACCACAGTGAGAGCCATTATCTACAAATGGAGGAAACTAAGAACAGTAGTGAACACTCAGGAGTAGCCAGCCGATCAAATTTCCTCCAAGAGCACATCAATGACTCAATTAGGAGGTTACAAAAGAACCCAGAATGACATCTATGGAACTGCGGGCCTCACACGGCTCAAATGAAGTCAGTGTTCACAATTCCACAACAAGAAAGAGACTGGGCGAAAGCGACATCCATGGCAAAGCAGCCAGGCGAATATCAGTCCTGTTACACCTGACGTAAGGCTAACACAACATACCATGATTAGAACACAATACCAACAGTGAAACACAGTGGTTTTAGTGTGATGGTCTGGTGCTCCTTTGCTGCTTTATGACCTGGGTGGCTTGCCATAATTGATAGAACTATTAATTCTGCTGTGTGCCAGAAAATCCTGTAGGAGAATGTCCGGCCATCAATTCTCAACCTAAAGCTTAAGCACAGTTGGGTTATGGGAAAGGAAAATAATTCATGCACACAAACAGGCCCACCTCTAAAAGGCTCAGTATACAAAATGAAGGTTTGGATTTGCCTAGTCGAAGTCCTGCCATGAATTGGACTGAGTTGCAGTGGCATTAAACAGGCAGTTCATGCGCGACAACCCTGCAATATGGCTGAATTAAAACAATTCTGCAAAAAATAACGAGCAAAAATTCTTCAGCAGTGATGTAAAATAGACTCATTGCCAATTATGTCAATGTTTGATTTCCATTCTTGCTGCCACGGGCAGCGCAACCAGTTATCAGGTAAAGGGGAGCAATTATTTTTCTCACATGGGTTATAAAGGTTTTGAATAACTATTTACCTTCAATAATTAAATGATAATTTAAAATCTGCATTTAGTGTTTACTCATGTTGCCTTTGTCTGATCTGAAACATTGAAATATGACAAAAAATGACAATATGACAAAACTCAGGAAGGGGGCAAATACTTTTCAAAGCACTGCACGTAAAGTGGACTTTGACGTAAAGACAATGACTGGAAAACAAGCCTAGAGGCTTCTTCCCCCAAAATTTAAATCTCAAGAAATTTTTTAGTTGGTAGGTGTGTGAGAAAAAATATTGTCCAGAAAAACAAATTCCACTCGAAAAATATTTCTGCTACATGATCTTTGGGTACTTGCTCTAGTATCCCTTTCTAGAGTGGCTGGAAAGATAATATCTGAAAATTCAAAGAAAAAATTCATACTAGCCAGAATAACTCAGAGGTACTGTTTGGAATTTGCGATTTTAAGACATAATGCTCAAAAGGATGTCAGGCACACTATCATCACTTTACTGTCACCTATTTAGTATTTGGTGACAAAAAATATTCGTAGAATTCCGTCCAGATGTGAAAGGATTAATCACTTTGAAGTGGAGAAAGTACAACCCAATTTCCAAAAAAAAGTCAGACGATATGAAAAATGCAAATTAGAAAGAAAACAGTGTAAATCATCCTTAATCTATATTAAATTGAGAAACAAAAACAAGATATTTCATGTTTTTCCCTCTGCATTATTTTTTTAAAATAAACATTGAATTTTATGCCTACAACATGTTCCAGGAAAATTAAGACAGGGGTGTGTTTACAACTCTGTTGGATCACTTTTGAAGATCCCTCAAAGTAATCATGTGGAGAACTGAGGATACCAATTGTTTCAGTTCTGAAGGTTTTTTTTCCGTAGTGCATCAAGAAGCTGCTCAGACATTCGGAGTATTCAGTGTTGTATTTTGTGCCTCTTTTAAAGCATCACATAAGTTTCAATGGGACACAGGTCTGGGCAGCAGGCTGGCTAATCAAGCACCCGCAATCTTTGATCAAGAAGCCACTCTGCAGTAACGCATGTAGAATGTGACCCAATGTTGTCTTGTTTAAATAAGCAGGGATGTCAATAAAAAGACCTCAAACAGATATGTTGTCTAAAACGCAAATGTCCTGGTACCTTCAATGGTGTTCAAGTCACCTATCACATGACCACTAACACTCCCCCATACTAAGACAGATGCTGGCTTTTGAACCTTACATTGGTAATAAATGGAATAGTCCTTTTGCTTTTTCCAGGATAACATCCATCTCTGCCGTAATTAATTTGAAAGATTGACTGCTCCAACAACAACATGTTTCCAAGGAATATCTGTTAATTGCAGATGTGATCAAGCCCAGAGAATACGGCAGCATTTCTGGATGTTAACGTTGCATCCATGGTGCATAATGTAATTTATTAGAAAAGATGTTTCCAAACTGGTCCCAGCCAATGTGGTAATATCCATGACAAAGGCATTTTGGTTTTCTATACTGTGCCATCTGAAGGATCAAAGATCAGGAGTATTCGATTTTGATTTTCAACCTCGTCTTCCAGGCAGAGATTTCTTCAGATTCCCTGAATCTTTTAACAGTATTCAGCACTATAGAGGGAGTTGTTTTGCTGTTTTGATGTTGTTTTTAAACTGGTGGAAGAATCACTCATGCCTTGACCACATAATGAGGTCATTTGTGGATGCTCTTTTTTTTTATCCGCAGATGATAGTCTTACCTGTTATCTTTCAGCATTCCAACACTTTCCCAGTCTTGCCCTGTCCCAAATTTTTTTGGAACATGACACAGGGATCGTACTCATGATAAGCAAGTACTTCCAAAAAAATTTAATGAAGTTGATAAGGTTAGACATAATATTTTGTTTGGTGCTGTTTTCAATGTAATACAATTTAAATATGATTCACCAATCACTGCTGTCTTTCTTGCATTTTTCATACCATCTCAACCTTTTTTTGGAAAGGCAGTCATAATTCCAAGCTTATCCAAACGTATTTACAGTGTATGTAGTGCGAATAGGCTTCAAGCAACAACAGCAGTCTAAGCTATTCATAGTTGTTCAAATCTCAATTCAATCCTAGTCATTCTCAGGACCTTGCTGAAAGGGAATTTTTCAGCAAAAACTATAAACAACATGGAGCATCAACGTGAAATACTTTTTAAAATAGCAAAGGAATATTCAATGTTCTAAAAGCAAATCCCCATTACATTCAATATGGTTATTGAAAACAAGAAAACATATTGCAAGTGTGTATAAAGAGTGAGGTAAGGAGAAATGCTCCTCTGAAAATACGGTTACCAGTATTACCTCTGTTCATATTATTTATTGAGCCTGTAATTGTCCTTCAAGGATCTGGAATATAAGAGGAATATAAGTATTCACATTTTTTTAAATGACAAGATTCTCTTAAAAGGTGTGGCAGTGAAGATATTATCATAAATAATTATTTAGTTTTTTTTTTTTACTGAATATACCTTTTTCAGTTCAATTTCAGCATAGAGGAGTAAGGTTCAAGAGATGACAACCAGAGAGCCACATCTCATTGCAGTCAAAGATGAATTATTTTGCTCATAGGAGGGAAGTAAATTCTTTTCTCCTCTCTTGAGATACTTCACTGTTCCAACAATTTTCATTGATATTTTTGCTTAAAATTGTTTATTACAAAAATCTATATACTGTATACTGTGACGCTTATGTAAAGTGCATTAATATTGGAAAGAGAAAATTATTAATCAAAGACATACTCATAAAGACATTAATCCAAATAACATACCATTTTGGATTATTTCAATGCACAGTATTGAATCCTGTTAATGCAAAGACCGAGTCATTTGCATTCAATAAACAAAGCAAAATGGGCAACATAAAGATATGTTTTGTCATGTTTTGTCAACATGGATGTAGCCTGCAGGAATTGACTAATTGCTCAAATCTGAAGTCAAACAATCTCAGGGATTTTACAGTGGCTGTCGTAGCATTTCCTCTCCCTAGCAGTTGGCCGCTCTTGTAACATTTCCTCACGACTTGCGCCCTATCAAAACCAAATTCAAACCTGGGCACCTAAGCTCATTTAACAGGAAAATAGATTAAATAAACTGCTTAATACACTTGTGATCTCACACAATATGATCGAGTGTGCAGACAATGAAAAGTTGAGAGCAGCATCCAGGCGGATTGGGCACTTTGATCTGACAGTACCTGACCCCATGGCGGCCCTCTTATCTGGACCCAAAGCTCTGGAGTCCCGCAGCTGAGACGCCCTTTAACCTTTCACCCCGAGGCCTTCCTTCTGTTGCTTCAGATAATTTAAAGGGTCCCTCCATGATCCCCCCCCCCACTTAAATAAGCAGGCTTTATAATGACCAGGATTGATTATGTCACACCAGGTACTTGTTCCACGCCGTTAGTACTGTGGTTATGGCTCCACAAGCAACAGTGACGGCATGTAATAAATCCTACATTTTGTGTGAGTGTGTGTGTGGTGTGGAGGGGGGGGGGGGGGGCGGCGAAAGGAACTGAAGTGATCCAGACTCCTGTCTCCCAGCCTTCATAATGTATTGTGGTGATACTGTACATATGCGATAACCTCATAGACACAAAAAACGCATGTTGGGGATTCACTGCCGGTACAGATCATGGGGAGTCCCCTCCCTCCAACAAACTGTGATCAGTTCAGGAGACAGATGGATAAATGAAACAGCAAAGGCACTCCTGAATGGCCTGAGGAGGGGGTGTATTAAGATCTGCTGAAGGGCTGCTTTGCCAATGATTGATGATGAGCTTAAAAAAGCAAAGGTGTTCAGTAAAAAACCTCTGCCCCTGCCGCAGCACATTTCCCCAATGCCATTATGCCCAGAGTTACATTAAAGGCTTTAGAACCTTTAGTCGGCTTTTATAACCCTGACACAAAACTTAAGTATAGTCATAGCAAGAGCGATACAAATTTCGCAGAGAACAATAAGGCATCATAAAGACTTATTGTCAAAATTGTGACAAAATAACATGAATTCCAGGATCACAGACATCCCAAACTTAAGCCATGCTGGATAAGAAATAGATAATGAGACAGCCACCCTATCTGCTTCTGCTGACTGTCTGGTCGGGCTGATAACTCCCATAAGCAAAATTCCAGCTCATCACTGACGTCATCTCTCTTAACCTTGATGTCTGAGCGAGACAGATGGAAATAGAATACGGTCACCTGATGTTCACATTCACTTACAGCCTCATGCAGCCTGATAGCTTTTACACTTCGTTTCCCAGCCAAGCATTTGTAAACTGCTAAAAACAAAGTATTTTTACTTTACTCAAACTGACTCAACCCCCAAAGCACTTTTTCTTTCAGCAGAAAATCAATGTACATGGATATTCAGTAGTGTTGTTCAAGAATTCTGGTCCAAGTCTTGACATTTTAGTGGGAAGTATTTTAATTCTACATATAGCGTAATAAATGTCAAATAAAATAGCGACTGCCCTCTTCCGGTTGAAACCCAACCACTGCAACTGAATTTCACGACCGGCTGATCTATTAGCAAGTGAAGAACATGGAGCCAGCTTTCATCACCATATATGAGAGATATGGCTCATTATTCTACGCGGCTCATCGGGCCCCGGTGTCCCCTGTGTAATTTGGATTATTAGAGTTTTATTCCGTTCACCAATTTGTTTATTTTTTTTACTTGGCATAATTTACCACAACTTCTTGGCTATCATGGCTGCTATAGTTTTAATTCATCTAATGTTCCGTCCTCCATTCAATCAAAACCATCATGAACTAGGTCACAATCCCCTGAATTCAATCAAAATCTCCATGTAGTAAGCTTTAAAAAGCACAGCTATGCAAATGCCAGTGAATCTTTTTTTTCAGGATGAAATGCTTGTCTAGAAAAGAGCAAAGGAGTCATTATGAGGACTTCTTTGCATAGCACTTTTCACTGAGCTTCCGTAGATTCAACTGCTTCCAAATTTACAGAGCGTATACAACTGTCCATTCATGAGATGGAAAAAAGGTGCATTAGGTGTATGACAGAGAAGAAGAGATGGAACCATAAACACATGTCTGAGGGAATTCAAGTCAAGAGTCGCAAACCAAACAAATCCGTGTTGGGCATCAATTCCTGAGTTTCCTAGGAATGCAGTCAGGAGGAAAAGGAGAGATTTGCCTTAACAGTGACTGATGCGTTTTAGGGATGCACTGTGACACTGGAGGCAAAGCATTCCACAACAAGTGGTGCCAGGCACAACAAACCCCGCCCCTCGCACATACTTTCACCGACTTGCAGAAAATTCAATATGGATCTATTCTGGCTCAGTGGCAATCCCTATACCGAATTTGGGGTGAATCCGGCCATTAGTTTTGCCGCTAGAGTGTCAACAAAGAAACACACAAACAAACTGAACTGAAAACAATATCCCTTCCCTCACCCTTCGGGTGGGGCGGGGTAATAAATCCAAAAGAGTGGAGCAACTTGAAAGCCTTATGAGCAAGGAGAATAACTCTAATGTTTAAGAGCATGAGAACTACAAAAAGCATTCAAAATTCACAAAAAAAATAACCTGTCCACCTGTCAGCATTTCTGATGGGATGCCTTCCCCTCTGCAGCATTCGCACACAGTCAGCCATAATAATAAGACAAAGGGGAAAAGTTTTAGTCACAAATCATCATGGATGGGGAGAAAGCATTGGTCTCGTGTCTGCTCTTATCTCATCACTGACAGGCTGTTTACATTTCCCAACAGCTTAGCCCGCTCATTTGAGGACAAGTTTTAGGTTTTCAGTATCTTCTTCTCTAGAATGACAGGAGGCATGCTTTGGATTTGTTGGTGGTCCTGAACACTACACCACCCTATCCCAGACCCGATCAGCCCATCAACAAAAGTTCCACTTAATCGTGGGATTTAAGTACCTGCGTCCTAAATACAGTATATTACTGAACTGTCTCACGCTCCAAGTCCTTAAAATCCATGCCAGTTCCAGATTTGTTAAGTTTAATATGTTTCTCAGCTACCCCTCCACTGAAGTGGGAGTGTTCAAGTTAATTAAAGGTACAGAAAAGCAGTTCTTAAGCCCAGAAACCCAATACATGTTCTGATATACCCACCTTCGCGCACTTCAGAGTAGAATACTCAATCAGTAATCTTCCAGGGGAGGAGGCTTTTGAGAGAGCAGAGGTAAGACTTTTCCAAGTGGTACAGCTAAGTAGACCATTGCTTTATAGTTCTCTTCACAATCTTTGACAGTTTAAGTCACTAGCTACAATTGTTAACCAATTGTATTTCAGTCACTGGTTGATGGCTGAAAACAACCACCAATATGACATCCCATTTAGGTTGTGAAAGTTGGTGGGCAATCAGGCCAAAAATCACATAGAGTGCAGTTCAGTGAGAAACAAACAGTAGAGTCAATGTTGATAACATTAACAGTGATGTGTTTGTGCTTGACAAGTAACAAAAACAGGGCCAAGAAGGTCAGCTGTCCCACAACACCGTAGGTTATCTTTAGGAGGGCATTTATCATTGATGATGCACTGTTTGGCAGTAGAGAAGCCCACTGGCTTATTATAACACAGGCAGACAGTGGATGAGTCAGGAGTGGCGATGAAGAACAGGTCTTCCCACCTAACAGTGTCACAGGGAAATCCTGGGAACTAGATTAGCCCGATATACAAACTATCAGGCCTTGAATGAAATACTTATCTATTCTACTTATCATGAGTAAAAACATTATTTCTAAACAAGGCACAACCATCCAAAATACCCACAAGTGTTTCTAAAATAACTTTAGCACAATTAGCATTCCCTCATTTTATCTCATTCACAACCCACAGCCTATTCACCAAGCAGTCAGTCAAGCAATTTGTCCAATGTGAAATGTGCTTCCAAGATGGCTGCAATTCCTTAATTTCCCTAATTTATCTGCCTCAACGAAAGTGGACCACACTGATGATATGGCTATTCCAACTTTAAGAGGAACCTATCTGCTTCAGCAGTTAGAAAACCAGAACAGCACCTTAGCTATCTTCACCACCAAAAACACAACACTGAACTCTGCTATTTTGGGAAAAACCCAAAGACTAGACAGACACGTCAGGACCAAACCAATGCTGGACTTCAAAACTGAAACCAATACCAGACATTCACACCAACACTGCTGGAATGCCCTTTTTTACGCTAACCTAGTCAAGCAGTGTTTTCAACCATTTTTTTCTGATCAACCAGATGGTCATCACCAGACCAGTCCATATACCAAACTACTCTGAGTTTATACCAGCCTACTCTGCCAATTCACCAGGTTTACAGACCAACTTTGACTAGTCACAGACCAGTTAGATGCGTCAAAAACACATCTTGGTCCACCCTGAACCAGTTCAGAGTTCCATTTAATTCCAAATTCAGAAGATGGTGCAGGTAGCAGTTTGTAGTACCGTGTGGGGCTTCATTCCTGTCTGAATGACAAGCAGAGCTGGTAAAAAAATGAGTATCTGCACACTTGGATCTTTTAATGCACCAAGCTTTCCGTCAAAGGATCTTCATCAGGGTAACGATCAAGCAGAGCGGAAATGCTGTTTTTTTGCCATGTTTCAAATCACATTTTTCCTGCAGATGGCACCAAAAACTGAGAGATTCCTTACAGTATTCCAGAGTTTACATATGATGAATGACAGAATTGACTACTTTCCAATGAATGTTCAGATCCCGTAGTCTACAGCAAAGCAAATTTGACCACTGATCTGATAATAGCCCACTAGATACAGTATGTCAAATTTTCAATTCATTTTCTCCCGGGACCTGTGCTATTTATTGACAGTGTGACAAACCATAAGAGCTGCTGACTACAATCAAATGTGTGCTTTTTTATGTTTGAAAGAAAACATAAATTGTGTATTTTAGGCTATTACTGCAATTGAGCTTCATCATTCTCCTGTCATATAACCTTTGATAAACAATAACACAACCACCTACATATGCTATGGATTTAAATCATCACTTCAGCAATGAAAAAATACTTCCATTATATTTGTAGCAATACAAGCAGGCCTGAAGTGAACTCACTAGCTCACAAATCCTGTATCACCTATCGAGAGCCAAAGGAAGTTCTGTAAAGCTTCTGTTGTTACCCAATTAAGACCTTGAAGGCTACATAAATCGACCAAATATCAAAGAGGGTGGAGCCCTACATTAGTTTTTTTTTTTTTAGTACATAACATTGCTTTTTGCATGCTGAAGTGCATGGTATTCTTCATGCTACGTAATCAAAATAAGTGCAGAGACTGTCTTGCAATCAAACCGGTAATAGTGTGGACCACTGAATCCTGGTATTAGGACATCCTTACACCAGACTGACACATTTCAGGACTAAAACAGCACCGGACTGATAACATTCCCAGAAATGTAACAAAGAATTATGTTTAGGGTCCCTTCGGCACTCAGCTTGTTGAGCAAGGCAAAGGCACAGTCATTTGGCACCTGCGTAAGAAGGCCAAATTTGCCAGGCCTCTGTGATGACGCCAAAGTCAAACCCGCTTCTCTGACAAGTAAGTGATTTAGCATTCGGCTGCTATAAAGTCTCATGCGTATCCTGTGTCCAGAATTTGATACTTGTTGCTGCGGGAATATGGTTTTTGCTGAAAGCCTTGAAAAGGGGGTAAGGGGGATTGTTCAGCAGCACAAAGAGGGGATAGAGAAGATGGAGGAAGAGGGGGTATAACTAAACTCGGGTGGGATCCACACCATATTTGGGAAGGAACAGGACTAAATATAATCAGATCAGTTATGCTTGAAAAGAAATGATAGCATAGAAGAGATAACATATGAGCATTGAGCATTCCATAGATCAGAGGTTAAGGCACACACATCCCCCCTCCAGGCTACAGTGCTTCTTTCACCCCATTGCACAGCACTAGACCAACCACTGACTCAGATTCTGATGATTAACCCTCAGAAACACTTGTTTAGCATATTCTAATATTTATGACACTCACACCACTAGTGACTGGAATCTAAAGTGTACTAGAACACTGACCAAGAATGACATATATTAACCTGCACAATATTATTACTGAAGTGCAAAATTAATTTTGTTCTCCTAACCACAGCACTGATAATACAAAACAACTCTTCCGTTTGCAAGATCACATTAACAGTGCTCCAGGCTTTACATGACAGCGTCCATTCTAGCATTACAGAGAGTATCTTTTAGCTCTCTAATCCTATATGCACCAACAAACATTTATAAGCCAGTAAATTGCACCAAAAAAACAAAAATAATGATTACTGTCAACCCATTGTGTTGCTCTGATCTCACATAGAAAAATAATCGGCTTACCTCTGTTAGCCGCATGTCCATATTTCAAGTTAAAGAGAAAAGCATGACCCCAACAGGCCCGAAGAATGAAAGGCCCAAGTTGACAGGTCAGCAGGCAGAATGGGGTGGGGTCAGGGGTCAAACTAACATCAAGATCGGCTGCACCCAAGGGGGACTAGGGGGAGTAAACCACTAGACCAACAGGGCCATCAGTCAAAACAGAGGGGCCTGAGCATTGGACCCAATGTCAGGGCAATTAGCAGGTTTCTGATGCCTTTAATAGTTAGATTGATCAAGAGCATGAATTCCGCCAAAATGTTGATTAACAACCAAATTCAATCACCTCAATATTTAAGGCTTGTCCGGGAGCTCCAATGAGGTAGGACTACTTTGTGGAGGTACAAAATTTGAACAAGACCAGGAAGTAACAGATGACCAAACTCTTTCAGGTTATAGCCACCGTCCTCCGGTAGTACCAAGAGTCATCAGAGGATGACATTTCCCCCCGGGTCCCAGCAATCACTTCATTTCACTTATCAGTTGACAACACTGTTTAAAAAATCTCAAAGATATTGAGTACCGAAACAATCCCTGACAAAAAAGTCTCAGATATCCCAAAATATCAAAAGGCACTAGTGCAGTGCACTGGTGCAGATTAATATGCACAGCAAGTTTCATTAAAAAATATTGAACGGTATTCAAGATCTTCCCCGGAAACGGTCCCGACGCTCATCTTGCCTAAGTTAAAGTCGTTTCCATGGAAACACAGAAAAAGTAAAAATCACAGAAATTTGAAAATATCAAAAGGCTCCAGTGAAGGGCCTAATTAATGCACACAGCAAGTTTTGTTAAAAAAAATATTGAATGGTATTCGAGTTCTGCTCCGGAGACAAAATAACTATGGACGGACATACGGATATACTGATGACAAAATCTCCCCGCATTACATGGGGGGGATTGTAAAACTTAAAATCTCAGGAATTCAAAAATACCAAAAGGCACCAGTGTAGGACCTGACTAATATACACAGACAATTGCAATGGAAAATATTATATGGTTTCAGACTTGTGCTCCGGATATGGTCCCAATCTTCATTTCCCATAAGTTATGCTTGTTTCCATGGAAAAAAAGTAAAAATAAAAAAACACAGAAATTTCAAACTATCAAAAGGCTCCAGATAAGGAGCTGGTTGATATAAGCAGCAAGTTTGGTTCATAAATATTTAACGGTATTTGAGTTCTTCTCCGGAAAAGTTCCCTACCCTCACTTTCAGTAAAATAAACTTGTATCCATGGATACGAAGAAAAACTTAAAATCTCTGAAATTCCAAAATATGAAAAGGCGCTAGTTTAGGACCTGACTACTATACACAGCAAGTTTTGTTCAGAAATATTTAACGGTCTTCGAGTTCTGCTTCGGAAACAAATTGCTTACGGATGGATGGACAGACATACTGATGACTATATCCACCCGTATGACAAAGGACTAACAGAACAAACATTCAGAAGTATTCAGTGCAAATCCAAGGACATTATAATTTTATGGGGCTGAGCATCATTGGTGCAAAAAAAATAAACCTAATTGGTATTGCTAGTGTTCTTCCTATTGTTATTCCGCAATAAGTTTTCAATGGCAGCCACTTGAGCCGTGTGGTAAAAAGTTGTAAAATCTGGCACACTTGTAGGGGCCTAGTCTAAACGCACCTTACTCTAATTTTGGAAAACCGCAGTGCAAGGCTCAAAGGCCACCAAGGGGTCAAAGTTGCTTGTACATTTCTGCAAGTAACTTTTGAACTGTACACTGGAAATTCAAAAACTTGGCATCACATGCATCCTTGGATTAAACTGAGTCCAAGGCACCCTATGATGTAATTCTGTGCCCAACTAGCTTTCCAGCCATTTTCAGTTTTCTCTTAAAACATCCCTTTGCTACTGCTACCATAAATTTCTTCTTATCTTTACCAAATTTTTCTGGAATTCTTAAGACTGTCCAACACAAGGTTGGATGGATTTGTAGGAGCTCGCCAAACAAATGTGAACGGCGAAGACACAAAACTAGAAATAATGCTATATTTCCCCAATTTGTTTTCTTCTTGATAAACAGTTTGTTAACTGACCACCCCTTTGTGGCTACCACTTGTGGTTGTCCAAAAAATTATGCAACAGTGCTCTCAACCATTAATTCAAACAGGAAGACATCACTTCTCAGTAATCTTTGGTTGGATTGACATGAAAATTGGTTTCTGAGGTCAGAATCAAGCCTCAGCAAGACCCTAGAAGTTTCATACTTTTAACTTAGGCCTAATGCACATGTACAAGCATATTTGTAAAAACAGGGTTTTTTTTTTCCTTTTTTTTTGTCTGTCCACTCAAAAAAGTGCTATCAAGAGCATACAAAACTAAAAGGTCAGGATAGTATAAATTAATCTAAGACCATGTAGACTGATCACAGGCCTTAAAAACTCGTCATGAGAAAATACAGTTTTCAAAAATATCCATGTACCTGTGGACAAGGCCAGCAAACAAAGGCAATAACAAACATGTCATAAAGGAAGTCAGGCTGTATCTTGGCAAAGCTGAGGGACAGCGATACAAAACTTCATATTTAATGTCTCCACCAAGCTTTGAAGCCTTTAAAGAAATTTTGTACCAGTGAGTTGTAATCAATGGTGACAGGCACTACTCCAAATGGGGAAGTAGTGCCATATCTCAGTCACACTTAAGAGATATTGCCAGAAAACCACATGTGTAACACCTCAGCAATGCTCTAATACAACCCAATAAGTTTTGTAACCATACCATCCAGTGCTCAAAGTAAATAGGGAATAAAATATACAGTATTTCAGCAGTTGGTTATAATACAAACTCCTAAATAGATTAATAACTGTACTTTATCATTGTCATAATGTGCCCAAAAGGTTTGGTGATCCTCAACCAAAAGTTCAAAGGTCAACAAAAGCTCTGAGTTGCAATACTGAAGCCAACAGTGAGGTCTTATCTTCAAAACACCATGGCCTTTAAGAACAAACTTCTTTCCTGACCTTCAAGCAATCCACCACAACTACTCATAAAGTTCCATGATAGTGCATCCTAACATTCAAGTAAAATATACATCACATTATATCTCACTAATAAAATGACACACTGATGTTAAACCCCACGTATTAGTTTATCATTGTCATCTAAGGAAGACCAATAAGCTTTCTGGCCATGTCAAAAGACAGTTCAACCTTGACCTGCATGTATTTATCATAACCTGTCAACTTGTTATACAATTTCTATGCAGAACTTCTGAACCTAACACCTATGGAATCCTTAGAACAACCCAAGTTTAAAAAGGCACTAGTGTCATGTCAGACAGTGCACAAACCCCACCAATGTCATGTCCCACTTTGAAGAGGTGATATGCAGACGAAACAGAACTCACGTACAGATCCAGTTCACAGGTTTTATTAAAACTTGTGGTCACCCACATAGAAACAATCTATATGAAGATATATAAGCATATATGCAACCTATATGCCGCATATATCCAGCACATTGGCCAAATTCAGGTACATATATGTGCTTATAGAGGGCATATGGGTCTCCTATATCACTTCTTTATTTCCACATATAGGCCCTATGTAGTTGATATACCCAGTGGCAGGTTCTGTTTGACATACCTATTGTATAGCTCATATCTTACTTTTGCAACTGTCATACATAATGCCTAGCTCATATTTTTATTCTCAAGGTAATATCTACATATTAGTCCAAAGTCCCTTACGGAAATAACAAGAATTTCACACAATAACTTATTAATCGCATGTGAACACATGAAATTGGCATTACATTTGATCCTAAACGCTCATAAATAAGATTCTGACCAAGTTATCATCTGACTATTCTCTGCCCTCATTCTATGCTTGCACTCTGTCTCCCAGCTAGCGTATGAATAAACAAAAGTCATCAGAAAATGACATAACCCGCTGGCCTGTGATTATTTGCAAAAGTCATGCCAATTCTACACCTTCAAAGAAATTCAAACTAGAATGTTGCGGTGAATTTCCTCCGGAGGTATGTACTTGCAACATCTACCAAAGACTATGAAGCAAACCTCGACAAAGGCAATAAAAATAAAATAAATAAACATAAAAAATAAAAAAACAAGGGTCATTAATGAACATGTTTTAGTTCTGCTCCGGAAACAAACCCAGCCCTGCGACTGAGTCCAAATTCATGTCGCTTCCACGGAAAGGAAAAAAAAAAAATTATGTCAGAAATCTGAAAATATCAAAAGTCACCACTTCAGTATGTGGGTAATACACATGCGAAGTTTCAGAAAGATATAATGAATGGTTTTTGAGTTGTGCCGCAGAAACAAACTTATCTCTGTACAGAGTCCAAATCCAACTCGTTTCCATGCAAACGAAAAAAAAATTCAGAAATCTGAAAATATGAAAAGGCACCACTGCAGTATGTGGGTAATACACATGCAAAGTTTCAGAAAGATATGATGAACGGTTTTTGAGTTGTGCTCCAGAAATGAACCTATCTGTGTACAGAGTCCAAATGCAACTGGTTTCCATGGGAACGAAAAAAAAAACAGCATTTACAGAAATCTGAAAATATCAAAAGGCACCACTTCAGTATGTGGGTAATACACATGCAAAGTGTCAGTGAGATATATTGAATGGATTTTGAGTACTGCTCCGAAAACAAACCCAACTCTGTACAGAGTCCAAATCCAACACGTTTCCATGGAAATTGAAAAAAAATTTTTTTTCAAGAAATCTGAAAATATGAAAAGGCACTACTTCAGTATCTGGGTAAGACACATGCAAAAGTTCAAAAAGATATAATGAAAGGTTTTTTAGTTACGCTCCGGAGACAAACCTTTATCTGTACAGAGTCCAAATGCAACTGGTTTTCATGGAAACAATTTTTTTTTTTTCAAGAAATCTTAAGATATCAAAAGGCACCACTTCAGTATGTGGGTAATACACATACAAAGATTCAGTAAGATATATTGAACGGTTTCTGAGTTCTGCTCCGGAAATGAACTAGGCATAATGTGCACGAAGTCCAGATTCGTTTCCATGGAAATGGCAAAAATAGTAATCCCGAAGTTTCCAAAGTAGCAAAAGGCACATCTAGACGATACATAAAAAAAAAAAACGTACAAAGTTTGGTGCTGATATCTTACATTGTTTTTCAGGTTTGCTCAGGAAATGAACACAGTGGAATTTGCACCAAGTCCAGATTTGTTTCCATGGAAACGACAAATATAGGAATCCTGAAATTTCCAAAGTAGCAAAAGGCACATCTAGACTATACATAGAATACATGTACTGAGTTTGGTGCTGATATACTGCATAGTTTCCGAGTTCTGCTCCGGAAACAAAATGATTACGGACAGACGGACGGACCCGGCCGGACAGATGGACATTGCGATGCCTATATTCCCCCACATTCTTTGCTGGGGGCATAAAAAGTAATTGTTAATGGCCGCAGGCTGTGTACACTCTCCTGAATTGTCAATAGGGGGCCGCATATGTGAGTAAGCCTAAGAACTTGTACATAGTTCCCTAATTGGATATCCCAGATTCTGGTGGGATTGGAAATGCTGAATAATAAAAAAAAAAAGGTAGAAGTTTTATATGGCCGTTTTCATATATTAAAGGTACATATATGAACATATAGGTATTTACATGGACCTATATTTACCTATAATATATGAAAATGGCCAATCTCATGTATGTTGCATATATGCAAAACCTGTATGTGGCCCTATATTAAAACCTTATATAGGTTCTTTCCGTGTGGGCATACAATCCAGTTTGTTAATAAGCAGACGAAATGCAGTACATCAGGGCAAATATAGAACTGTAACAAAGTTCAGTCCAATAGTCGAAACCAGGGAGTCAGAACGCAAAAGCCAAATCACAAAGAGAGAATTTAAGGCAAAAATCCAACTCAAAAATCAAACACGACTAGTCAAAATAACATTTGTAACAGGTCTGAAATCATAAGCCAGGTACAAAACAAACCATGACCACAGGAAATTCAGGAATCAAGAAAGCCGCTCGTAAGAAAGACACTCCAACAAGGCTTAACAAACTTGCGATTGGGACAAGGCAGGAAAGGGAATAAAAAGGGATGCAAAGGGGCAAATTACATGGGGGAAAGGTGAGGGGATCAGATAAGTGTGCAGGGAGGTGTAGTTTCAAATGGGGAGACGATCCAACAATAAAACAGTGAAAGAGGGGTGGAGCGTGTGAGGTCGTAAAAACAGAAAGCACATGGCAGCAGGGCCAACCCCAGACTAATACACAAACATAAACAAAATATAAACATGAAAATAATAATGCAAATATAAAATAAAACTAAAAAAAACTAAGAAACTGACAATGAGGGTGCGATCTCTGCTTCAACGGTGCTTGCTGCATTACTTTTATGCAATACCTTTGTCAGTCTACATTTTGTAAATTTGAACGTTATAATTGGGGACTGTACTAAAAGAAAGACAGAGGCTCTGAAAATGATATCCAGGTATAAAGGATGAAAGCTATGCGCAAAGAATTAAAATGATTAATCCCTTCATACAAGACGACTTTGGCTTTTAAATTCACAAAAGGAATTTTAAAAATTCACCAACATGGGATTTTTTTATTTGAAATTGATGGAACATAGGTGGAGGTTAGCAAATGGAAAATATAGGATGGACGTTAGGAAATGTTCATATTGGTCACACTGGTGGACTGACTGTAGAGGAGGGGGAAACTCAGGGTGTTTTCAAGACAAGGCTTAATTCATTGCAAGATACTATCAATTCCCTAAGTAAATCAAGTGTTTGGTCCACCATAGATGGAGAAAACGGTGAGCTTGGGCTGAATGCCTCATTATCATCAGGGAGAGATATTATGACAACAAGCACAGTGACCATGTTACATGAAATAGGACCATGATTTGTCTGCATAGAGAGTATGTCATGAAGCTAAGGACAGATTAGCTTCTGAGATTTCACAGCTTCCGACTAATGGAGGTGAACTATACTTCCCATCGTCATTCTTGGAAGGTAAACGTGGTGCGTGTTGGGGGTACTCTGCAATGCAGTCCAGAAAAGTGTAGTTTAGAAAGCGTTTCCTGCAATAAAGCAATATCAATGCAGCAAAAGCTTTGGTTTTTGTCTTCCAATTCTGATCAAAATCCCAAAACAAGATCAAGGCCTGCCCCTTGCCCCCCATGACTATGCATGGCAGGAGCCCCCAAAATGGAAATCTGGGATTATAGATCTAACAGAAGCTCAGCCTGAGACTTGTCCCCCACCATACCCACATTAGTCAGTCAGTCTGGCACCAGGCAGCAGCAGCCAGGCAGAACACGTGAGGGCCCCCTGCTGACAGCACACTGAGGGGGGAAGAGAAACAAACTGCCTCTAATAGAGACACGACATGCTCGCCAGGGCGGAAACTCACTCTATTCATGGACTAAATGCTGTTTGGCACAGATCCCCATGACCAACTCTACTGGCAGAAAGAATGGAAATTTAAAGGTAGTAAAACGCAGGAATTGGGAAGGATAACCAAGCTGCCCAGCTGAAGAAAAGGAACTAATCAAATTAATCTTCCAGCCTCTGGTGATACCTCCTGTAATCCATAATGTTATGTCTATAAAGTAAATACAAGTTAATTGGATGCAAGTGTACTTAATTGGCATAAACAGGGTGATTAAAAAATCTCATCTCATCTAATAGCTAGAATAAAAACATGACTCGAGGATGGAGTTCCAATGGAAATGGTCCAAAAGAGATGGTAATTGGATCAATGAAATAAAGACTTGTGCAGATAGTAATGTGGTGCATAATTATTTGGACAGTGACAATATACAATTCCAGCATGGTTCACATGATATAATAAAAGACCTACAAATTAAAGTCTCCGGCCTAAGATGAAACATTTTCACTTCCATATTGCAGCAGTACCAAGCAAAATGGTAAAAATGTTGTCTATGGACATCACTGCACACAAAGGTGTGTCTGATATTGACTTTTAAGATGCCACCAGATGAGCACTTCTTTATCTTTTGGGGATGGGATAGGGAACAAATAGAAGTTACCACAGCACGGCGGCTTGGGATGAACGAATGGGATCACATTGACCCAGCTTGTGGGCTATATTCCTCCCTGGAGCACTACAGGTCAAACTCACTTTTCCACGCTTGGGTGGAGGAAGTGACCTGATGAGGAACCATTGGTAGATTACAAATTAGATTAAAGCCATGAAACACAAAGAGCCCGACATCAGACTCCTCTCTCCGTCACTCCCATAGAAGGTAGTCATGTACAGAAACCTACTCTCCCAACCAGAAGCAACAAAAAATTCCAATACTCAGGAAGCAGGTCAACAGTGGCTCCAGGGTGGTCTGCATATTATATACGGCCCAAATCACAAGGGGCAATCATTTTCAGGGCAGCCAAATTGTAAGAATAAATATTGCTCTCAAACCATAGCACAGTTCCACCACAACAAGATTGCAGCATGAGTAAGGCTGTCCATAGGGTTATGGCTTGGTTCAATACACCAAAGGCAGGTGCAGGCCGAGTCTTGATCTCTAGTTCCGATTGACAAGTGATGACCTTTGATGTTACGCCAGTGACTGATAGAGTGTGGCCCTACTGAATACCGGACTGATGCCCGGCCGAACTGGAGCCAGTGTCGCTTCTCATTATTGGCTGAACGGGCTCTCCTAATCTCGTCCACCTTCCCCATGCCCCCTCCCTCCAAGATTCTCTGCTGGAGAGCCAAACGTAATGATATCAACAGCAGCAGGGGTGCAATGAAGGCAAAGTGTCGAATGCCAAATGTTTAGACAAGAACGTCCCTCCCAAACTCATCAGCCAGTAAGAGTGCCTTTAATTATGCAGCTAAAGATGAATGAAATGTGCTGCACACTACACCTGCAGTAAAGCTGTCACAAAGACTAATTGATCTCAACTTTTAGTGCAAAAAAACTACTAAATAAGCACAAGTGAGAGAGGGGATTGTCCAAAGCACAATATCTAATAACCATTATTTTCATTAATGAATTCAAACATGACTTTTTCTCAGGAAAACGCTCCAATTCAGTCATTAAAAAAATGAAATTCTCCAAATAGATCTTCAAACAAATTACTTACCTACCAAATTACTTACCTTAATTTCTTAATTTCAGTCAATTTGATAATATGGAAATGACAGGAGGCCACAAAAGTTAGCATTTATGCTTCAATCAGCAGAGTCGTAAAAATTATGACCTGACGAATGAGATTAGATTGCACAGATTATGCTTGTGAATACACTAAGGGTCCATTCCAGAGTATTATGGACATGTGACATTGCAACATTTCACAGAGGGAGGATGAGTTATACCAATATTGACACATTAATTAACAAGGTACACTATCTCACTACAAGAATAACTACAAAAACCAGATTACCAGACATTTCAGAGATATTTCAACATTGAGTACAGAATAAATGCAATTCTCTAGCGTCATCCATGCAGTGGTATGGTTTTCGCTGTCACTCATTTAAATCTGAAGTAGGATCATGCCTCAATCTAAGAGTCAACTGTTGTATAACCTGATATAAACCCTAGTTGGCAATAATTAGATACATTAACTACCTCCAGGACATGCTCTAATACCAAACTTGCGCCTTGAATAATTTGCATCTCAAAGATCTCAAAGTCACTTCAAGGGAACGTTGAGTGATATTTAATACAGGTTGCCAATGCAAACAAATGGCGTTTTTTTTTTCTCTCCAGCCGCACTTCTGCAGACCCCTGGAAAGTAAGTCAATTTAACGGCGGTTCCCTAAGAAAACAGACTCGTGCGCAGCTTAATATAATCCGTTTCTCCTTCGAAACTATATTACTTGCGGAACTACCGCATCGACAGTATCGTTCACTGCACGGTTTAGGTGTTCGTGTTTCATTTTAAACAGCTGTATTGGTCAAAAAGGGCGCTAACAGTCCTTGTTTCCTGAAGCCAAACAAATCAAATCATCGCAAACTTTTACGATATCCTTGTGCAACATCAGCGATATTTAAGGCGGGACTCGATAATTGATTATCAGACTTGAGTTTATCCTTAGCTCTTGCATTGGCGTTCCAGGAGGAAAAGAATCACTTCTCTCACGTGTTATCCCTAATGAAAAATTACTATCGTTCCGAACTATAATTATCCTGTAGTAAATGGATGGTATTTTGCCACCATAGTGTAGGCTAATATTACTATAGTGATACAATAGTTATTAACTACAGCAATACAGTTGTGTGGAGTATAGTCATATCGTGAGACTGTTAACTGAGGTAATACTAGGCCCTATAGTTATAATGTGATGGCTATAGTACTACTCTATACTATGCAAGCTATAGTAATACTATAGTTCTGCCAAAAAACACCATAGCATTACAGAGAAATAACTATAGGATATTTTCATTAGGGATAGTTACAGAGCAGACACACCGTCCCGAAAGGAGATGAAATTAAAAATAAAACAATTGAAAATTGAAGCAATGATTCTGAGTATATTTACAGATTTAACCCAGGTTTCATATTTTTCCTTTTCTCTTGTTTGGTTCATTTGGCGAGTCAGTAGCATTGCTGCCTCAAAGCAAGAAAGTTGTGGGTTTGAACCCAGCCTGGGGTATTTTTTGTGGACTTAGTATGTTCTCTCTGTGATTGTGCAAGTTTCCTCCATGTACTGCAGTGTCCTCCTATAGTTGAAAGATACATATGGCATGCTAACTGTAAAGTCTTAATTGCTCGTAGGTATGAGTATGAATATTGCGTGCGCCCCACAACAGATTGCCAAGCTGTCTGGGGTGTGTGCCTGCCTTTTACCCAAAGTCAACTGGGATAGGCTTCAGCGCCTTGTGAGCCTAGTGAGGAAGAAGCAGTTTAGAAAATGGATGAAGTGCGTGTGTGTGTGTGTGTGTGTGTGTGTGTTTTGTTGGACTTCCTATGCATTGAGGACAAGAACACGTTAACCAACAGATCGGGAACATATTTTTTTTGGAAAGTGAGGACATTTTGACTATTCCTCACAGCTCCACGTGCAAAATGTGACTTAGTGAGTAAGGTTAGGGTTAAGGTTTGAACTAGCAGTAGGTTAAGATTCAGGTAAAGGTTTGGGTTAGGCATGCTTTGGATGCAGTCACTATTAGGGAGAGGCTATTGAGATAAACAGAGAATGAATATATTATCTTAGTATTTTATACATATATTTTGATGCTGGCATGAACTACAAATATATTTCCATATTTGTTTCCCATGTGAAACTAGAAACACTCATTGACACTTCAGGAATATTGGCTCATAACCTTTTGTCTCACCACCATGCCAGTGTAGGGGAGCATGTCTTTTTTATGCAGCTGAACACAAGCCCCACCCCCAACCCTTCAACCAGAACAAGATCCAGATGGAGAACAGAGTCTGTAGTCCTGCCTCCAGTCTCCTTCTACCTGCTTATCGCTTATCTCTTTAGTCTTTTCACTCTTAAGACGCCAATGACAGCCATGCTCATTAGCACCTTCTCCCTTCTCTGATGCCTGAGAAAAGCTGCGTATGTCCCCTTTACAGACTCTGAAGGGCCCTAGGGGCCATACATTGCATCCACACTGAACATTCTGCCATCTGTTGGTTTACTGATATGCACTTCTGGATCAGGCAAACGCTGCCCAGCTACTTAGTAATAAGGTTCAGATTGATGGGACCCATCCAAAAGATTTATCCTCTCTGGACAATGTCAGGTGAAAATATTGACAAGTGCTTCTGCTTTGGCTAACAATAACAAAAAAAAAAAAGAAAACCTTCTGAATTTCAGGTAAGACCAGCTGGGATTCTAAGCTGGTTTCAGTTGAGCCAAAATATTTTAACAAAGATGTATGGATTAAGCTGACTTTGAGCAGGAGTTTTACTTGTTTTATATCCAATATTTAGCCCACTCATGAATACCTATAGCCGTTATAGCAGGTTTATGGGTGGTCAAACCTGGTCTCTAGTTTGAAAAAATTTCCAAAGCTGGTGGTCAACTGTTGGATTAATGTAGAGATGGCAGGTCATCAGACAAACAGCTAGTCAAGCTACTAAAACTGTAGAATTCATGGCTTAAAACAGCCAGACAAGCTAAGGCAGGTTTAAGATGGCATTTTCAGCTGGGTCATCGTATGCTCAACAGTGCACTACAGCAGATGTAACTGCTGGCTATGTGCCCTTCACTCCACCAAAATGATTGTTAAGCAAGCAAGTAATCGTTTTTGAAATTGTTGGATTTATTTTTTCATGCAAAAACAACTGCTCAGCCTGTTTAGAGAAGTGAATAATTCTGTCAAAAACTGAGAAATTGTTTTAGATATTTGCCAGAAATGAAGTCATGCAGAATCAGTATCCTGGTGCAGTTTTATAGCAGCAAGTCTGCGCTCTTTTGATGCTGGGTTTTAAGAGGTGCTACATGCAGTCTACTCTGAAACACCTGCGTGGTTCATTTGTTTGTTTTCCCAAACGTGCTCTCAGATGTCCCACTCCCATTTAAATGGGGTCTTCATAAAAAAAAAAAAATTGACATCAAAGTTGGGCTACCTCCACATTGCCATTAGTACTGAACAACATTGAAGTAGCCTTTCAGACGAGTTTGTTGGGGACAACGGAATGTTTATAAATGACCCTTTGACAGTTGTTTTTTTTTTTTTTTAATTTGCTTTCAGGTGAAGATTCATTCTGAAATTCAGTGGATTATGCAGAAAACTTATGAAAACCCATTTCAAAAATTCAGATCAGAATCACGGACCAGCAATGTATTCTTTCCTCTTTAGTTAGTCCAGATAGTCGTTACAAAGTGTGATGTGAAGCAAACAGGAATATTTCTGCAGGCAGGATTCCCAACTTGTTTTATTCAATGATGTTATCCTGCTCTGTACTGTTGCTTCATAAGACTGGGCCCATTGCATGGAATTAAGATGCGAGAATCATGCCGTTTGATATTTACAATGACGACAGACCCAGTATCACAACTCTCAAATATCACAGCAACAATAATGCAATGTCATGTGTGGGACTCACAATGAATTTGATATCAGTGATCGAAGAGACTGTAGAAGTGTAAACAGTGCCTGAAAATTTTCAATTATACAATGGTCTTGAATACGGAATTGTCATTGGTTGAAGATGTATTAGTTTCCGGTCGAGCTTGAATGTGGATATATCATATTGCCACCGATATTTTTTGAAACCCCACCTTAACCTTGTACAATTTTCAAATAAATAAATGAGGATGCCACCTTTATGTACACTGATGGGGATAGGCAGATTTACAAGTCAATCATTCACTGGCCATACACTCCAGAGTAAAATACTTTCTAAAAGGATGGTCACAATACTCTTTGCTGTGCAAGAAAGGAAACAAAGCAGAGAAGAGAAGCTGATGGGATGTGGCCCCAAACAGAGGATGTTAAATATATTGCAGTTTGGACAGTGGGCCTTAATGGTGCTAATTGAATGGTCTTTCTTCAATAAAAGCTGACGTTCCATATTTTTTAGGCCATACCATGTATGCCATCTTCCACCCTACACCTTTTACATGTTCACAGCTCCTCATCAGAGATATGAGCTGGAAATCCCAAATCTGTCCAACCTGTTCCCCCATACCACCCTATGGCCACTCCGAGAGAGATTCTAGAGCTTAGAAGCAGGAACAGGTTTCAGAAATAAGAGGTAAACACACAAGTCACACTGTCTTCACTCTTTCTGGTCGGACATGCCCATTTACACAGTGCAGATCCATGGTAATTCACTCAAACTAACCAACTGAAAAGTGCTGTGGGTGGTTCGGGGGGTTGTGAATGTCTAAAAAAAAAGTATATTTCAAAGGTCACCGTCCCGGAATCATCTCTTCACTGTAGCAGATGCTGTTTGCACTCTTCTCACAGGAAAGCAAGTCTTCATAAGTGATCATCAGACGCAAAACATTCTTTCAGTGAATAGTCTTCATCTCTAAATGATACCATCACAATTTTTTGCAGTTTTTTTTTTCTTTCAGCAATTACGTATAAAAACTGAACTAAAACAATCATTTTAATCTGCAAAATACTCTAATACTGTCAATGTATGCTTTGAATAACTTAAAGGTACCTCAGTAATTAAAATGATCAATTTCTAAACAAAAATTTGTCATGATTATGTAGTTATGTTACCGTTTTTACTGTCTTCATCAGTTTAAGTATTCTAATTACAAAAACACCTCACTCAAAATATACATCACTTGACTATTTTCTACATTGGATTCAGGAGGTAAACCTGTTTATGTTCAAAGCCAGTATGAATGAGAACTGAGTCAAAATGGCATGTTACATCACTGTCCCAATACTTTTATATGAAATGTGTATGCGTTCATGAGTTGCGTGTGTATACATGCCAACTTGTAGCTGGAAGTTGTGATCCTGTTTGAATGCACTGTAACTTCAGCCCCTCTGCTGGAAACACTTTCCTGTCTGATGGAGTGGTTTCAGATTTACTAGAGGAACAAACGCTTTGACAGTTCATAAATCCGTCTAACTCCTGCAGAGCCCACGCATGTTTGGCGTGTCACTGACAAGGTCCAGGGGAGGCAGGAGAAAAGGCTGAATTTCCCTACTTTATTAAAATTAATGAGACCCAGTGTGGGCTGACTGGGGAGGGGTGGGGTATTTAATCAGTGTATCCAGTGGTTGTTCAGTTGAAATTCACATTTTGCTGCAATACAACTGGAGCTTGAGTGAATACGTCCATTTTATTCTTAGATAACCATAATCCACCAACTAACTGCATGTAGATGTTTCTCATTGCCCTCAGCGGGAGGCAGGGACGCATTTTTACTCCAGACTTTAGTCTTCAAATTTAGTCAAACATGCATTTCCATCCCATCGCTACAATTGAGTATACCTGATCAACACACATTTCAAGAGGTTTGAACACAGCAACTGTTTCAATTCAATTGATAGTCTCACTTAACCAACATGATCATTCTGCTGAAGGATCCAAGGCTGGACACAGGCAGACCATAAGAAAGTGAGAGTATTATGATGCAAAGACATGAGCGCCCTTGACAAACACGCTACAAATGTGCCATTGAAAGCTATGCAAACAATTGATGCAAAGCACAAAATCACTGCATTGCTGCTCGCCTGCGCCACCTTGTGATTGGGAACTGAAAACTTGCAGAAAGTTGCAGATCATTTCTTACATGTGTGTACTTTCCTGCAAAATTCAGATTAAGCTATAAAGGCTGCTGTGTCAGCTGGGATTTTGCAAACAGGAGACAGGCAAATTTTAATAGCCAAGTATTCCGGAAATGTGAGGACAGAGGCAATTTCAACAAACCTATTATTTAAGATCGAAACAGAGTTGAGGATGATATAATTACCTTCACAAGTCACGTAACACTTGAAATAGGCAGAATAGACCTGTGCAATGAAAAGCAAATGCATGTGAGATGGTGGCCATTTTGTGTCAGGAAATTCACCACACATCAGCTGTCAGCCAAAGACACAATTTAGGTCTATATAAAGTAATTGATTTTGGACCCCATCAACCACCTCCTCTCTGCAATCCTAAGTCCTACAACAATAAAATCAGGACCTTGTCTTTCAAAGAATCCAAAGATTAAAAAAATCTATTATCCATCTCAAACACATTGATGGTCAAGAGCCACCTGCATGCACATATGAAGTGAATTTAAGCCGGAAATTAGTGTTCCATCTTTAAAGCTTCTGAGTCACAAAATTGGACCTCATGCTTGTGCTTTTACCCTTCGGCCAACCAAATCAAGCAGAGTGGCTGGAAGCCATGAGAATCAGATCACAGAATAACAAAGACCCTAACTTAAGGGAAAAGATGCCAAGGTGCTTGAAAAGCATTTTTAGCAGCTTTTAACAGCAGTTACACAGTTCCAAAAGTAGTTTTCTAGAAATTTAAGAGTAGCCAATCTTGGTTAGTCCTGCAGATCTACAACACCAATGTAACCCTGTCCACAAAATTAGGACTTGCCTTTAGAGTAGAGACAAATAAAGCAACAATCACAAAGAGTATTGAGTAAAAGGGGCAAACATTTCTCTCCAACACCCAGGCAAGTGTTCCTTCAGTCAGGATGCAGTTTGAGAATTTAATCTGAAAATGGCCCTCTAACAAGCCAGGACATGCTGAAAGCAAAAGGGGATCAATCCCTCTCCATGACGGAACCCAAGCTCAGAAATTCACTCCCTAAACACTAGAATGGGAAACACTTGTGCTTGAAAACATTTTCAAAAATGCAACATATAATGCCCGCATTTTGGGAAATAGTGTCTACATCTAATCAATTTTATTTTGCATTATGTAGCTATATTATCATCCCTCCCAATAGTCTCTCTCCATTTGTCAAACTTCATCCTCCCATCTTGCTTTAGTTGGTTTTGTCTTCTTAATTAGTTTGGCATTGAACATACTGAAACCATTGTAAAAAGTTATAATCAAAATTACAAATACATTATGCATAACATGAACAAATACATTTATCTCATAAAATACACTACAGCATTTAAAGCTGTAAAAACTACTAAACTAATTTGGAAACACTCATGCTGAAAGCATGCTCATTGTGGAATAAATAAGAACCCTGAAGAACTGTCATGCGATCCAGGACACTGCCATCTAGTGGTGACATACTGAAATAACTCAACTGTCCAAAATAATGACATTGAGCTACGTGTAATGACTGCCATAAGGAATTTAGCTTTTTTTTGCACTGAACTTGCACACTTCAGGTTTTTATTTTAAAATGGCACAGTGTGACACAGGCATTTAATCGGAAAGCACGTTTCACTGGTGCCAGCGAACAAAATTCCATCTTCGCAACTAGTAAGCAATCTTAACAGCTTCTGAAACACTGCAAAACTGAGCAGTGAGTTCACAGTCCAACACTACTGAAGTAAGGGCAAAATGAAATTTATTTACAGGATGAGACTGTATTTTTGCCGCTGTACACTCCTCTTCCAAACAGATGTTTAATGGAGAGTCCTTTCATAGATGTTGATTTATATTCAGAGTCAGTGATCTTTGGCTTCTCATCCATGCACCAGAACTCTAGCCGTGAAACAAGCATTTACAGTGATGCACAGCGAAAATGCATATTTAAACAAGCGCACACACACACACACACACACGCACACAGCACAGGTAAGGCACTGGACACGCATAGCCCTGATCATGAGCATTCTCTCTGTAAGACTAGAACCAATGGGCATTCTAGCCAAACCTTGTCTGAGGCCCCCCAGCTCCCCGTAGAGAAGAAGTCCAGCACTCACAATGGTTTTGCTTCAGTTAAACATTTCAGAATCTTAAAAGAGGTGTGCATGCCCAACCTTTGACTAAGAAAAAAATTGGTCAAAATCGGAGCTGTGACCTTGACATCAAATATGCTTCTGGAGACACCCAAAATGCATAACCTGTTCAAATTTGACAGCTGTCCCAACAACAGTTCAGCAGTGAATATTGATGGGAAGAGCAACAGAAAGACGAACAGAAAGACGGACATATAGACGGCAGTGGGGACAAGAAAGCCTCGTCGGCAAGACTAGCCGGGGGGGTAAAATAGGCAATTCCAGTTCCCCACCCATCTCCACAATAATTGATCAGTGTCCAGCCTCTTCATTGAGTAGTCAGTGGCAGAAGGCAGCCGGTAAGCCCCTCCCCCTTATGCTCAAGGCCGCGCCCCTCAGAGCTTCTTCCTCAGCTTGCCCTTCTTCATGCCTCCGCGGCCGAAGCCGGACTTCTTGACGTCTCCGAGCCGCTGCCGGGATCGAGTTCGCAGCTTCTTCAGGCCGCCGCTCTGCAGGAACTGATGCTTCTGCTTCTTCTTCCTGTGCTTCAGGATCTGCTCCCGACTGCGCAGCTCTGAGTGCGCCCGGGCCCCGCCCTTCTGACCCGCCTGCTGCTGCTGCTGCTTGGGGCCCCGCCTTCCTCTGCCACCTGGAGGGGGCACATAGGATGTGATGTCAGGAAATGCAGAATGCAGCACCAAATCTCTGCAATTACACGAATACAAACCCTTACTGCAGTTAAGTATGAGCACATCCACCGATGGGCACATAACACTTACACACACCTGCAGCTACACACTACAGTCATGAGGCCACAGCCATTCAACAACAAAGACACAAGCACAGACACTGACATAAATACACATACACAGACAAGACAAATACAAAGACCCCAACAGACATTTACTCATAGAGAAACACACCGACGCAGAAATGGGAATGAACAGTAACACACACACACACACACAAACACACAGTCAGGGGGAAAACTACCTCTACCAGGTCTCCGCCCATTTCCAGGCGTCTCTCCTTCAGAATCAGAGCCGCCATCGTCCATCTTGTACTTCTTCTTCCACTCTTCATAGCTGCACGGTCTCCAGTCAAAGAACTTAACAACCCCGATAGTCCCTACTCCAAGTGTGCCAACATCAACACTCAGCCATGCCAACACCCAGCAGTCCTCATTTCAGTACACAACTTGCCAATAACACCCACCTGACAGCCCTGATATCAACACACAGTAGTTTAAATAACAACATTCAACTGTCTCAATACTGACATTCAAACCATATGATATTAAAACCCAGCTACCCCAATGTCACCAAGCAAACATTCTGATTTTAAAGGGGGCATATTATGAAAAACTCACTTTTTCAGTGCTTGTGCACATAGATTTAGGAATCTGGAGTGCCTCCCAACCCAGATTTTCCTCACAAGCACCAAACCAGCTCTGTCGTTGGCTGCAAAGATCAGCTCAAATCACCACACTGACTGCCAGCCTCAGCGGACAGAAGAGTTGAGTGGATGAAGTTTATTTTGATGGCAACATCCCAGCTATAGTCAACAAAAACCTTTACGAGTATGCTTACCACTTTGTGTTTAACTGCATGTCCAACCTGGGTCAGTAACTCAACTTGCAACACAGGACTGGCAAATCTATTTTTTCTACAAGAGAGATCAATTCACACTGTCTTTGGCAAATGCAAGTATTTAATGATAATATCCAATATATTTCTTAGGCTTGTTAGCATTAGCAAATACTAATAGCGGAGGAAAATACTCAATGTAATTACTGGCATTACTTGTTCCAAGATCCACAGAAACATTAATGCTATTAGTTTGCTAACTGAATGTCTGTAAGATGAAGTTCATCTTATCAGGACTCTTAAAGGAACATTAAATTTAGAGAGTGAGTGTAGATGTTTCCAGGGTTTGTTGCTGTTGATTTAATGCAGATTCACGAGATGTTCATGACTTGCCATGAATCACCACTTCACTGCTGCCCTCTGTTTGCATGTAGCTGGTCTGCAGTCAGACTCACGGCTGTGTTCCGCACAGGTTATCAGGGGTTAGCAATGTTAGTATGTTGCGCTTGGGCTCGAGAGCCTCTTCTTGCAAAGGGTCTGACTCTGGTTCAAACATGTATGGTTGCACTGCTTCATTTTTATGCTCAACAGTAGTCATGGTAGCGCAAAGCCATACTTATGTAAGCACACCCTGCAGAAGAGATGGCTCTCTATCATGTAATGGAACAGGCAGCCAATCTGGCCATTCTCAACAGGGCAGTTTAGAGTCAGAAGGGTGCTGTGATTTTCGGTTCTGGTGGTATTTTGATCAAAGCATCTCATAGACATTCAATTTAGACCCAAGGAACTGTGTCAACCATAACAACCAACTACTGTACACCTACATACAGCACTGCTGGAAAACATCATCCGCTCCAAATCAGACAGGTTCAATAATCACTCGAGAGAACCATCATGGTAAGGAAGAGCAGCTAATAGCATGAACTCCCAACTCTTCTTTACCACAGCTTCAAGGGTTTTAAATGATGACACTGTCAGGTGTAACTGCCACTCCAGCATGAAGGAAAGAGGATACAAGTTCTTCTTCTTCTTAGAGCTGCTGACAAGTTGTCCACTTTCCGTTCTCACTTTCTTCTTTTTGTCCTCTTTTCCAGTCTCCCGCACAAAACGCTTTCTCTTCCGGTCCCTACAGAGAAAAGGGAGAGTATTACTTCTAAGACCTCACCCACAACTGTTATTCCATCAACGAGAAAACATGAACCCCAGTGGCTGCTGGGTAATCGGGTGCGGCTCTCTCACCACTTCATCATGGTCTTTTGCTGGTTGAGTTGGCTGCCCTCATCCCCCATGAGGTCCAGTACAGCAGATGAGGCCTGCAGCTCGAACGTGTTCCCCTCTCCACCCAGACTGAGCCTGGACACCCAAACACAACAAACCTCTTCCTTAGAAGCAAAGTCTGCATCTGCAAAAGCTCTGCAGCAGAGATCATCTACTCACGGTTCTTCACCAGGGAGTCAGGCCAATCAGAGCCACCAACTGCTCCGTTCATAACGTTCATTAAGTGAGAGAAAATGAAACCCGAGCTGAACTGGATACAGGTTCCAGATTTGGTGATCCCGGCTCTATATCGTAGATCACCACAAAAATGCACTTTCTCCCCCTTTCATGTTTCATGAGTGCGCCGAGATGGTTTGCAGCTGTCAGTTACGGTAGTGGCAAGTTTATGTATGTGGCATCTTTGTATGAAAGGTTTGGAGGCACCTTGCGTAGCTTAATTTAAAAAAAAAAACGGAGAAACGCTCATTCGGATAATCTCTGTATACAGTAAAGGCTGTATCTGCACTCAGATTTACATTAATTTTCCAGCTCGCCGTATGCACGCTCACATGACATACATGTCCCTACCAATTCTCACATTAAGCCCACGCCCTCGGTCCCCCCCAGTGTTAAACTCATTCCTACGCCCCTGCTCTACACAAAGATACAGCTACTATAGTGTCAACAGTCTGGGCATTGGAGTGGAGGTCTTACCCTCTCTCCGAGTTGAAGTCTTTGGGTCTGTATGGGATGTAAAACTCTTCATCACGGGTGGGCCCCCTCTTCTTCTTCTTTGGCCCGGCTGCATCCCCTTCTCCCTCTCCCTCCAAATTTTTCCTCTTCTTCCCTCCCACGACTCTGGAAAACACCTCCTGTGCATAAATGTAGCACAACGCAATGAGACAGAATTGGTGTTTACTGTAAGATCAGTGAATCATCATTCGAATATGCACCACCTAACAGAGAGAACCTGGGCCTAAATACCACAGTCAGTAAAATGCAAAATACGGATAATAGATCAGTTTTGTTGTAACAACAAAAATAGACCCCAACTTTAATAATGTAAAATGTCCGTCAATTTCGCCCAGATAAAACACACCCTGGGTCTCATGGCCAAAAAGCAAAGGGATGCTACATCCAATTACAGTTATACATCAAATGTACTGGCCACTGGGCCATTGAATGATTCAGATTTCCAGTAGTTTTGGCAAACAGTAAGTCATTTTGTGTGTTCAATGGTCTTCCATCTGAGAGGTGAGGTGTTCTGGGACCGGAGGTCACCTGGAGGTCTTCCTCCTCACTTTCGCTCTGTCTCGGATCAGCAGCAGTGGTTTTAATCGGGGTAGGGCTGCTCATCAGAGCTTCAGAAAAGCGGTCTTCGCGGGCTCGCTGGAACTTGTCCACCAGCTGCATGTCACGATTCCTCTTGGCCCTCATCACCTCACTCGCCGTCGTCTTGCTATTGGAGTTGATCTCAAATATGGTCTGTGGTATGGAGACAAGATCAGCTGGTTGCCACGATAGAAATCTGTTGTTTCTAAAGCAGTGTTCTTGAAGGCACAGTAACTTCCAGCAACTTTTCAATTCTACTCTCAACTTAAACTGAAAAACATTCTCTTGCAGGTACAGACTATTGTCATTAACATGCAGTCCATCAATATTAGAACAGTGAAAAAGTGCTTTCTGGCACAGGAATCCAGCACACTGGATGATGAATTACAGTGAAGTCCATAACTTAAAAGTAGAAACTGCCAGCTTTAACTTCTGGGAATTTTCAATTGCACCGCGCACACTGTGTGAGAACTTCAGCCCTTTTTCAGGTCACTGCCCAAATACTTTAAGACTGAACATTGTGAGAGAGAGACAGACTGGACATTAGTCTGGCACTCATGAACACAGGCCCTAGATCAATGGTTCTCAAACTCGGTCATGGGAGATCCCTGTGTACGCAGGTTTAATGTTCAACCAAAATTGCAATTCCAGAATTTTAACAAGCTAAGATTTCTTAATTAGGTGCTTTTGATGTTCAGAGAGTTAATTTACCATCTTAATCCACAGAATGCCATACATACCTTTGCAATGCCCCAAAGATGACTAATTTCATATAGTGTTTATTGCACTATCGGCAAGAAATTAAATAAAGAGGTAACAAATAAATGAGATTTATTGGCCAATTTAATGATTAAACAGGTTACTTTGTCAAAGCAAAACAGGTGGGCCTCATCATCATTTGCGTTGTAACTGAATTCTTAATAATCTTCTAAATGGTTAGGAGTGCTGGCTAGGTGCACGTACCAATTCAAAGCTTGCTGATTGATCTGCCTTAAATTTAATCGGTTATAGATAATTTACCCCTCTTCATGCATATAGAACTTAAAAATTTTACTCATTCCCTATGGCAAGCTGCTGCCAACTGTGCGGCGGATTCAACCATTCCCTAGCGTGGATGACTAGTCGCAGTCCGATGAAAACACGAAATCATGTGACAATTGCGGTGATGGGCCACCTGTACTTCAATACTTTATATTGTGTGATTTTCGGGAAAAGTATTCCGGAGGGAAATAGTTAAATTTCATTCAGATTGTGATTTAAGAGTATAAGTAATCCCACAGGATAAGTGCCAAGTTTGGAAAATGAGCCGCTTGTTAAAAGTCGAGAATTGCCATTGCAGTTGGAACAAAAACCAGCATACACAGGGGTACCTCAGGACTGAGTTTGAGAACCAGTGCCCTAGATTACCTAAATCTTACGCACATTCACTGCCAGTCATAAGAGGCAGGTTAACATGCAGTCAGAGACACTGGGAAGCATGACTGTGTTAAGCTGTTCTAAACTTACAGCTTTGGACTTGTAGCTCTTGATGCTGTCCACCATCTTCAACCGATCCAGTTCCTCACTTTCCAAGCCAGATCCTACAACAATATTGAGATATTGAGAAATGCAAGTACAGGAGAGAGCTTCCAATCATCTGTGCCAGACTCAAGAGGAAAGAACCTGATTCACACACTTGATGTAATATTCCATAATCAAAGGTTTTAACCTCACAAGGGAGTGGGCATTCAAACCTTCACCATGTTCAGAACGTTTTCTATTCAGCAGAAGGCTATGTAAGATTTGATATGTCAACTAAGAGATTACAACTTATTATTTTGGAAGTTTACGCAAATCATATAGCCCTCTTGCAATTTCAACTCTTTTAGCGTTTGTCTCGAATATTTGTATGATAGCTGCTCAGTGGCATATAAAGTCAGCTAACCGAGGCTGCCATGTTTAAATACAGGGATTTTTTTGACAGCAACGCATACATACATGTGTTTTGGATACATATGTGGACAGATGAAAAGGAAAAAAAAAATAAATCAGAGCAAAAAAATATAATTGTATTCCCGGATGATGAGTCGGGGGTTAATTGGATCAGTGATCTTTACACCGTTTCCACTGCTGCGTCTGTAGAGATTTCTTATGAGTGCTCTATAGGTCACAGTTCTTTATGAATTCACTGGATATTTGGCATGGACCTAGTGTGGTAAGGTCACAAAGCCTATTGAATTTGGGAGAGATTGCATTAGGGCGTTTGGGGAATCCCGCTTACCTGAAGGTGACCAGCTGTCTAGTTTTATCAGGTTAGTCATAGTTTTTAATTACATTCAATGGGGAAATTATTTTTTGGCATCAGAGGCTTTGTTGAGATGCAATACCCCACAACAGATGGGGAAACGGTGGCGAGTTAAATTGCCCCCATAAAATGTAATTCTGTCCCTGCCCTCCCTCAAAACTACATATTTGGATATTATCTGGATCCCCTGGTACTCAACAGTACCCCCACTTTCAAAACCACTCAAACACCCTTTCTTCCAACAGCCATTTAGGGGAGAACATCAATCCCTGGTGCCTTGAAACACACACTTTGATGACTCGTGTTTCCATAAATGAGTTTCTCCCCATATTTGCTGAAGGATACTGTGACAGTGAGACGGTGAGTTAATCTCAGCGCTGCACTGGAGATGTAGCACCAACCTACCGAGCAGCGGGTGGACGGCCATGTTGGAAAGTTCTGTGTTCTTCACCCTCTTGATGGACTCCGGGGAGGGGTTAGGCCGGGACTTGAGGTACTGTTTGTAGGCATTCTCCGAGACACGATGCAGGTTCTGCAGGTCCAGAGAGTTCTGGTGGGCCGTGATGAGCAGGGCTTCCTCATCATCTAGAATACTCTGTGGAACCCGGCCAAACAACCCGTCAGCATCTGCGTGGGGAGGAAAGGTGAAGGAACAATGAACCATCACATATATTTGACACATTTTAAGATTCTCCATCCCATCAAGCTCTACATGTACTTGTCTAGAATAAAAAGAGCAATTAAGGTTTGTTAATGAAGCATGTTCTTCTACCTATGAAGCATTACATGTGTCAGACATTACTCTGGGTAAGAGCTTCTGCTAAATGCCTGTAGAATAATGCAACTTATTTTTTGTATATCTTGTGTACTCATCAAAGTAAATTTTAAAAGCAAAGGTCAACTACTTGACTGCCTTAAGGTTGATGTGCTGGACAGTCAGGGCTCAGAGTGGTTACCTTGGGGCTGTTCAGGCAGGGCAGGCTGTACAGGACGTCCCAGGAAGAGATGCAGATCATAAATGTAGGGAACTTCATCAGTGCACACCAGGCTGTAAGCAATGCCACTCCTCCCAGCGCGAGCCACTCGACCTGAAGCAGACAGGCTCTGTTAGCGCCTGCAGCATCATTACCTTCAGACCTATTTCCACTCTACAGTAAAAATCTCTCCCTTCACAACAACCCTCAGCCTTCATTCAGACCCATCACTTCACACCTCCTGATACTCACCGACCCTGTGCAGGAACAGCTTGGCCTTGGAGGGGAAGTTGTAATTGATGACGTTGTCCAGCAGGGGTATGTCGATACCGCGAGCCGCCACGTCCGTCACCAGCAGCACCATGGCCTTGCGGTGAACGAAGCGGCCGATGTTGATCTTGCGGGCCGTCTGGTCCAGGGCGCTGTAGATGTAGGCGCACTCTATGCCCTCTACTGTCAGCAGCTGTGGCCGGGATAAAGAGAGTAGGGCCGGGTTGTCGGGCTGACTGAATGCTGGATTGTCTGGCTGAATGACTGACTGACCAAATGACTGGTTAATTGATTGGCAGACTGATCAACTGATTGTCAGAGTCTGACTGACCGACTGAGTGACCGTTCAGCTGACTGAGTGAGTGTGGGAAAGTGACTTGGACGCTGGCAGGCGCAGGTCTCACCTCCTTCAGATACTCCACGTGGTGTTTGGTGGCAGCGAACACCACAGTCTGCTCCTGCGGCTTCACCACATTCCTCAGCAGGTGCAGTAGGAGGGCGGGCTTCTCATCCAAGCGCAGGTAGAAGAAGGACAGCTGTGATTGGACAGAAGGTGGGGGCGCACATCACAAAGAGGAGTAGGAACGAACAATGGTAAAGAGGGCAAGATGTATGAGACCACTTTTCTGACAGCAGCAGGCGGCACCTCAGAAGACCAATCCCCATACAGTAAGACAGTCACACACCGTCACTACAAGTCAATGAAAAAAACAAATGTGCGCCTTTAGCAAAAGAAAAAGCCAAAAAATAAAAGAACAGCAGCCACAGAATCAGTGTTATCTAAATGAGCAAGGCACTCATAGCACTATCTACTCAAATCCTGAAGAATATTTCTAATCAATCCAAAAAATTCAAGCAAGTGGCAAACATTTTTTGTCCGATTTGTGCCTGTCTGGCTCTATATCCGCGGATGTCAAAAAATAGAGTGAGCGAGTGAGCAAAATGATGACTGACTGATTGACAGACAGAGAAATGAAGTCACACCATTGGTCAGCCGGCCGACTGCACTTTCTCAATTGGCCGTTTCACTCTCAAACTGATTTTGCGTGAACAATTTCTATCATGTCATCAGGGGGAACTGACAGAAGATTTTCACAGAATTACTTGAAGAAATTGATACCAAGACCAAAACAGAAAATTAAATGAAAAATTAACATCCAGGAAGTAACATTACAGAACATATCACTGAATGTCCTTGTCACAACCTACACAAAATTTTGCACATAGACCATAAACAGCCCAGCCATATGGGTCATCCCATGTCAATTCAACAAATTTCAGAAAATTTACCCACCTGACCATCTCAGGTTTATTTTAAAAAAATTCTCACACCAAGGCCATGTACTTAAATGGATATGTGCAACGCTTCAGTTAAATATCTTCTTTAGTTTGGACAAAAAAAATTAATAAAGACGACAAAGTTTTGCAGATTTTCGCACCATTTTTTGCAACGGCAAATAAAAGTGGATTTTTAGGAGGCAATGTCTCTAGTTATATCAATGCCATGGGCTCAAAAATTTCCACAGTGCAGCCTCTATGCCCAGTACACTTGTGAAACACATTTTCACAGGCAAATATGTTTTATTAGGGAGCTGTGGCTGTTTGAAACTGCACATTTATTTGACAAAGTTGTCTGTGACACCAACTTTGAAGGCCAATTATGACCAGTTATGCAGGTAGAGAGCGGATTTCTTCTGGTCAAGCTCTCCTCACATAGTGCTATTGGTACAATAAACAGCAAGCCTGCCAATGCTATGATTGTCCAGAAAATACACAGCAAAATCCTTAAAGCTTACATTCTTGGCTATCTTTGTTTCAAAGGTGGCTGTGGTGCAATGCTTCATTAAATAGTTATGGATTTTTTAGTAACGCCTGGTAAACACTCGTTTTTCATTGTGTCTATGTGATTCCTTGCATATTGCAGGAGTTTCTGATAACAGCAAGTCACTGAAAGATCTGCAATATTTAGATACATCGGTTATAGTACCATATATAGGTCTGGAAATGGTGCAATAGGTCAAACTTGTATATATATGAAATTTATTTAGCAAAACTGATGAATAATGACATAATTTCAACCACTGGATGGCACTGGAGGACTTACAAATTGTTTATTTCTCCAAATTGACATTTATATTTGTGCATAGAATAGCAGTTCAAATAAAGTGTTCCTAATTTTGATAAATGACCTGCATTATAATAGAAATAGCCCCGGATATAAAAAGGCTGATGCTTTTGAGTACCCATTTCTCTGCCAGATTCACATAATTATTATGTAGGATAATTCATGATTGTGCTCAATATATCTTTTGACAGAGAAATACACATGCAGGTTTGAATCCTCTCTGCGGTTTTTGTTATCCCATGGGACCTGAAATTGAGGCACATTGTATCCAGCGTTCTACACTGGAAAAAGACAGAGAAACCCCAAAGGAACAGAGAACACCTTGGTATGGACTTTCAGACACCAATGGTTGTTAGGATCAGATCTCACATTTGTATTAACATTAAAAAACTGTAGAAAAACGAGCGTTTATACGGTGTTACAAAAAATTCATACCTATTTAATGAAGAGTCGCACCACAACCACCTTTGAACCAAAGATAGCCAAGAATCCAAGCTTTAGGATGGTGAAGATTTCAAGAATTTACAGGTTGTCACACCTCGGCAATTTCATGTCAAATTTCATGAAATTTTGTCTTTTTTAGGAATTTGCTGTGTATTTTCTGGACAACCATGAAATTGACATGCTTGCTGTTTATTGTACTGTTTATTGTGTGGAAAGCTTGCCCAGAAAAAAAAATCAGCTCTCTACCTGCATAACATTAGTCATAAATGGCCTTCAAAGTTGGTGTCACTGACAACTTTGTCAAATAAATCAACATTTTCAAACTGCCACAGCTCTCAAAGAAAAAGAGAAAAGCCATTGAAAATATGCTTGCCTAGTTTTCTGGGCCTAGATGCTACACTGTGGACAATTTTGAGGCAATGGCATAGGTATAACAGGAGATATTGCCTCCTAAAAACTCCCTTTTATTTGACGTTGCAAAAACGAGTGTGAAAATTCACACAGCACGAGCATCTCTATTATTTTTTTCTGCCAAAACTAATAGACATATTTCACAGAAATTTGGCAAACATCCCATTAATTATATTACCTTTCTGTGATAATTTTTTTAAACAAATATGAGATGGTCAGGTGGGAGGCTTTTGTTGAATCGACATGTTTTTGACCGAGTCTTGTTGCTTTTTTATGGCTATATATGAGAATACGGTTATCTGCAGCTCTGTAGTTCAGCAGCAGTCCATTAATTGGGCACAATGTCTGGCAAAGAGCATTCTTGCTTTCCTTACCTTTAACTGCTCGCTGAGCTTGGTGTCAACGTCCAGTCGGATGAGCACAGGTTCAGTCAGCCCTGCAGCACAAACTCATAATCAGCACCATCCCTCATGAAATGCATTAACAAGCCATCAGCACCTCCCTTTATGCTAAGTACAAACACAAACAGTACCTTCTCTCGGGAGAAGCATAAATACATAGTCAGAACCTCTTCTCATGAGGAGCAAAAAGCCAAAATTAGGAACCTCCTCTAAGGAAGAGAACAGACTAGCTAACGGACTCACCTGCTCTGGCAAACTCCACGAGTAGCTTGGGCAGTGTGGCAGAGAATAGCAGGGTCTGGCGGGTGTCTGGAAGGCGGCGGATAATCTCCTGCAGCTGCTCAGCAAAGCCCATTTCAAACAGCCTTAAAAAGAACAGTGCATTACCTCCAAAGACAATTTGATAAAATATGACCCACAAATATAAGCCCATCCTGGGTCAAAAACATTGTGGTCCAAGCACTGCACCTAGCAGGCTCACCTGTCAGCCTCGTCGAAAACCACATACTCCACACTATTCAGCTTCAGGTTCATCTCCATGACGATGTGCATTAGACGACCTGGAGTGCCAATGATGCTGTGGGAGGGGGGGGATAAAATATTTTCAGGAGTACACATACATGCCCAGCACCAAACACAAATATTAAATATTTCCACTGTATGCACAAGAGTGCAACTTCCACCAAACTTACATATCTGGGTTCTCATGCAGAGCAGCGAACTGATCATCCATGCTAGAGGGCAAAGACAAAACCACAACAGACTACATTACAAAAGCTCAAGCAAAACCTCAGATGCAAGAGTGCACCCGAGAACATCTGCAGGAAATGCCAAAGTTCTGTGAGTGGGAATGAGTAACAAAGCAGTCACTCCTACAGAGTAAAATGTTATTACCTGTCTCCTCCAAGGATCAGCGCCGTCTTCAGGCCAGTGAACTTACCAAGCTGCAATACAATAGAATCAATCACAAAAAATACATTAACACACGCAGAGTTTCACAGCAGTACAGGCACACAACCCACTACACTGATTTAAACTAGTGGTGCCAGGCACAACATACTCCAGTCAAGGGAGATGTTCCAGTGCTTTGGGTGTTTGGGTGTCCCCAACGCTCAACTCATACTGCAACCCAATCTAATGACTTCAAACAACAGTGTCTTATATGGCTGGAAGCTGAACTGGAAAATGCATGTTTTAAATCCATTTAGAAATTGATCAGGGCTGATTTACAGAAGTTTTTGTGAAAAAATAGTTTTGCTGACCTTAACGTTGACCTGATTAGGTCAGAAATTGTATTGAGTGACCCATGGACCACTGCACACAAATTTGGGCAACTTAATCAAACAGTTTTAAAGGAAAACTACTGACAGACATACAGACAAATGCCACCAAAAACAAAACCCCTCAACCTTTTTTCTGCATAAAGTGCTTTCTGAACCAAAACTTCACTTATCTACAAAATATTTATCACCACTTAAGCAAATAGTGTGTGCAGCCATTGTTTTATATAATATAACAGCCCCCCCCCGCAACAAAGTTCAGTTGTTCCCTTTTGTCCTTTGCCAACAAAAGGAGGGCAGAGAAGGCTGTGTTCAAAACAAGTAGATCAGAGGGATCTAATAGCTGCGACCTGGCCTAGCATCCGTCACGTGGCCTAGTGTCCATGACTGGTGGTTTCTTGTACAAGTGTGACCTCGAAATTGGCAAATGACCTTGAAAATGAATACCCTTCCTCTGTACCAAGAGGCTTGTTGTAAGATTTAATAGCCATCCATCAAGTTAAACTTGAGTTACGGTGCAAACTGTGAAATCGGGGCAAAATCGACACTTTTTTGACCGGTGTGACCTTGGGATTTGACATATGACCTTGAAAATCAATAGGGAACCCCTCCTCTTTACCAAGAAGCTTGTTCTATGATTTCATAGCCATTCATTGAATTAAACTTGAGTTACGGTGCGAAAACCGTCAAATCGGGCAAAATTGAGACTTTTTTTACCGGTGTGACCTTGGGATTTGACGGATGACCTTGAAAAACAATAGGGAACACCTCCTCTATGACTAGAAGCTATTTCCAAAATTTCATAGCGATCCATGCATTCTAACTGGAGTTACAGCGCGAAAACCCGCAAAAAAAGGTTGTGACCTCTGTGAACTTGACCTTTGACCTCGACCTTGTGCATGGACATCACTTTGGTGAAGGTCAATAATTCCTGAAAATTTCATGATGATACGACGACAGGAACATGGTCAAAAAGGTGTCACAGACGAACGGACGGACGGACAGACGGACGGACAGACAGAAGCGTTCATAGAGCTGCTTGGTCGCTGCTAAAAATACACAGAGAAAGCTTTCAGCACCAAATCACAGTAAAGAGCAAGCGCTGCTCTCACCTCTTTGGTGAACTTCATGGTCTGTAGCGCCAACTCACGGGTGGGTGTCAGGATCAGGGCACGAGCGCCAGTCTGCGCCTGGGCAGCCTTCAATCGCTCAAACATGGGAATCAAGAATGCAGCAGTCTTCCCACTGCCAGTCCTCGCCATAGCAACAATGTCTTTTCCATCCATGATGACAGGAATAGTCTGGGAGTGGGAATGGAGAGAGTTATTTTAATTGAATGCGCTTTAGCCGCTCATCTTTATCCATAGCCATTTTCAACAATGAGGACAATTTCTTATAGGCTACTGACCTTTCTCTGAATAGGAGTGGGGACTTTGTAGCCCTTCTTCATGACCCCTTTGAACACAGGATGACTGAGCCCTGAAAAAAAGAACCACATAAGATTTAAGATTTCAGTGAAGACAATCATATCAAAATCCCTGCAACTTTCATTTAAAAAGTTCCTGGCTCTTACCCATTGACTGGAAGCCTCCAGACTTTTTCTTCTTCTTGTTCTGCGCGCGGACCATTTCTCTGGTGTCTGGCTCAACGTCGGACAGGCATTCCCAAGCAGCTGGGAAACGGAGCGTCTTCCTTTCAGTCTGGGAAATTCACAGAATACAGTTCAAAAGAGACAATAATCATAAATTACCAAGAAAAATTGTGATGTAAGCGCACATGGTAGCACTTGGTTCGACAAATGTTTGATCTAATTCTAAACCAGTGGTTCACAAATACAGTCCTGGGGGACCCCTGTGCATGCTGGTTTTGTTCCAACTGCAATGGTAATCCCAGAATTTTAATAAGACGTAATTTTTCTAAACCAAGGGCTTATACGGGATTACATAAACTCTTAAATCACTTTCTGTCAGATATTGCTATGGATGCCATAACAAAATAAGGGTAATTCCAAATGAACTCAACCAGAGCTCCCATAATGACCGACTCGGATTTGGCAAAAAAATTTGTACAGGTACCTTAACATATATGATGAACATGTGCAAAATATTTTGTCAAAATTCTAAAGGGTTTTTGTGCTGTGGCTCTTCAAAATAGGGTGGTATACCCCATTTTTGACCCTTGCCAATCTTGCATGTTTAAGAACAGCCATATTTGGATGCCAACATCTTGGGAATGAAATGAGTTGTGAGCCTGAAAAGTGGTACAGCATGTAATTAGCACCCAGGCTTTCAGGATCTGTCATCAGAAAAGTCCTATCTCCTCTAGTTTTTGAGGTATTGGCCTCCAAAGTAGTGGTTTTGTTATGTGCGAAAATGGAAATTTCAATTTTCAGGGGGCAACTGTCATGCTACAATAAATCACAACCGTTTATTGGGGCTACATTCCTTCTAGTTAGGCACATGACTATCAGTAGAAAGTTTTTGAACAGTATTGAAATCATAATTTAGGAGTAAGGGAGCTCCAAAAATGGCTCCGACTGAAAAAATGCAATTTAAGACCAATTTTTATCAGTCAAAATCATAGCTTCAAAATTAGCGAGGTTTTCTCTTGCAAGAGCTGGCTGGACAAACTCCCAACTCACAACTTAAGATTTAATTAACTACCATGGCAATTTAACAGAGAGCCACCTTCATGACATTAAGAGCCAGTTTTTATAAGAGTCAGGCTGATTTCTATTAGAGGGTGATTCATGATTCGGATTTTTCCGAAGTTTTTTATTGATAGATACATGTAAGAAACAAAGAAAAAAATCACATTTTCGATCCAATGCTTTTTTTGGGGGGGGGGGGGGGGGGGGGGGCCTGGAATATCGGGGTCAAAATCAGCCAAAAATCACAAAAATTGGGTTTTTGAATGCTTGTATTTCTGTGCACCCTGAGTGAGCCAAATTGATTTCCATTTGTGCAAGTCTATTGGGTATGGACTCACCAAAAATGTGAAAATTTTGGCGGCTGACACTCATCTCGCTTCCTCATACACCTCTCTGGACACCAGGATCAGATCAGATCATATTTGCCGTACACAGTTAATTTAAGGAACATCAGCTAACAAATTGTCATAATTACATTAAAGTGATCATTTCATTGAAATGAAAACCAGAGATGTCTTTAATGTTAGTGTTACTGAGTGAAGTTGGTTGCAGAGGTGTTTAGCCAATCTGTCTTTCCAGAAAGCAGTCCATTAACTGATCTCTGTAATGGCTCACTTTAGTCATGTTTATTAGTGACATCCAGACTCAGCTGGCTAGGTTGGACAGCCTAGGTTCATTTTTAGTGGGACTGCATTTTGTTATTGTTTCTTTGCAAGAGGTGGAAGTCTTACACCTAATAATGCAGACTCTGAAAAATGCAGATAAAAAATGTCACTAATTAATTAAATTTGAAACCGTAGCAAACCCTACTTCCATCACTCCCAACCTAAGATATGTACCTCAATAACCTTGCCCGTGCACATCCAGGGATTTATACATTTTCTCTCTTGAGTGGATCTCATAGAGATGCAACATAAAGTGAGATTAGAGGGATATGTTATTGAGACTAAAGCTGGGGTTTTCAAAGTCACAAAGGTGGCTTTCTTTTAACCTGCTGTGGTAAATAACCCTAAATGTGAGTTGAAAGTTTGTTGACTTTGCTCCTGCAGAGAAAGCCTGGCAAATGTTGTACTTACTTCACAGTACACCGCTCAGAAGTGTCGATCAAGCAACAAAGACAACAGGATTATCTGTCCATCCATTCATCAAATTATATGGGAAAGGTAAACTCCACCATCCGATGTCTTTCAATTAAAAGCCACTACGAGGTCTTGCATCACATACGTTTTAGGACATGGTGGCTCCATTCGATTTCCTTGGAGTATGGGGTTTTCACCCTCTGATTATTCAGTACGTTATATCGATCTGCAGAGCATGACTGCTAGCCATGACCACCTGCTGCTTTGCTAGCGCTATATTTTGGGTGAAGTGAATGATGCTCCTGCTCACTAGGACTATAAGCGCGAGTTCCATACTTCAATAGCTACTTATTCTCTGCCTCAAGATGCTCTAAACATGTCCTTAATTTATGGACAAACGTCCATGCAAAAAAGTTCTTGTAAAATAGAGAACGTAAGACAAAATAGCAAATTATTGCGATTTTAACAACTACGTGATAGCAGGCTGAGTATCACGATTTATCGCTGTAAGTCACTGTATTGTACCATCCATGCACATTATCTGGACGAAATCCGCTGTGACGTTTGTCAACTCACAGAAATGCCCATCAAAATAGAAAACTCGGAACTGTAGACAATTACGCACGGACAGCAAACGTATTGCCCTATAAAATAAACACAAAGAACATTTTAAAACTGCTCACCGTGTCATCTTTCACCTGGGCTGCCAGTTCAAACTCTCCACCGTCCGAGTCCAAATCAAATTCCTTCGACTTACTTCCTGTATGTCGCTTTTTCTTTGTTAATTTTTTCTTCCTCTGAGCCATAGCAGAATAAGATTTATTAAATAACGTTATGTTTAGTCTATATCGTAAGATCGTCGTCTTCAAAAAATATTTAAAAGCTGATACCTTTACTCAGTTCTTCTACCCCAACTGCAAGGCAGACATTTTGAAGCACATGTGTTATTCAGATCCAGTGTCGCGTACCACTGACGTCAACAGTAAGTTCCCCAGCCCCTTTTTTTCCTTCTTCTTCCGTTGGCTTGCGAACCTCTGAAATCCTATTGGCGGTTTATCGCAAATTACCGGATTTATAATTTCTCCAAAACTGTTTCTCAATACAGTGTATAATATGAGACAGAAAAAGGGAAAAAAAAGTCTAATCCTATTCCACGGTCTTCGATAGCAATAATTAAGATTATCTAACTTCTTGGTGTTTCTTTCATCATAATACCCTAAATTTCATCTCTCCTCACGTCTGTTATCATAAATCTCCTTAGCAGAAGGTTCAACCATTGTTATCATATCTGTTTATCACCTTTGACCTTTTTTGTTCATGCCCATAATTTCTTCATCAGGTCAATACTTTGTTTTCCTCACACCATCTCCGCTGCATTCTGTTTTTTTTTCTTCTGACTACTTTTCTTCTCTCACTCTCTTCATAGCCACCACATATGACATCTGATTCTGTGTGCATGTCTGATCTCATTTTCTTTATTCACAAAGCTTTGCCTCTGCTTCATTATTACCCCCACAGTGACAACAAACAGCTTGCTCTTTCAATAACTTACAATCCTTTGCTGTGCACCCTTCTTTAACACCTTCCACATCAATAGATCTTTTTCTGACATACTGCTACCACACGCCCACATGCTTGACACCAAAAGCGATGGAGTGGAGCCCTTTCAAAGGTACTCGCCTTCCCTGTAAAAAATAAAAAGCGGACGCAACATAAAAAGATAAGGCCACCGGCTGCAAAGTATTTTTGAGTTTGCTCAACTTCAAGTTCCAAGTTGTTTCAAAAATGAGTTGCCATCATTTTCTAGGTTTTGTCAACCTTAAATTTTTTACGGTGCTTCAGCAATCATAATCAAACAAAACTACGTGGTTACTCATCACCATGCAATCTTGCTCCTTTCCATGCCAATAACTTTTCAAGAGCCAAGCTCTACATACTCCCTCCACTAGCAAAAAAGAATCAGGTTTCACGGAAAATGGAACACCTCTGATGGCAGCCTTCACAATAGTCCGATGGCTCAAACAGATTACACAAGAAAAATCTAATTTTTGTTTTCAGAACCTTTTCCCTCTGTTTCCTTTTTTTAGATTCTACAACTAGACAGTCCTGTCGCCCGCAACCGCATGTGTGTAGTCCCCGAAAGCCCGCTTCTCCCCTTTTGTGTGCATTATTCGGCCAATACTGTCCCTATGGCAACCAAAATTGATGAGTGTCAACAATATGTTTGGTATAACACATGTCCATTTCAAATATGAAAGTAAACTGTCAAAAATTACAGCCTGCGCAGTGTCCTCAAGGAAGTGTCCATGGACATGAAAGCGGTGGCGGAGATGACAAGCATGAATCCATAGTAGCTGCCCGAGTTCATCTGGGAGATACAATTATAGCAGCATTCCTGCTCTCCCCCACCACTTTTATGTCACCAATTTCTTTCTTAACTTATCGACCCACATGATGATTATCACTGAAAATGCAGTTGAGTTCCCAGCTTCCTCCAATTGCATTTTTCCCAGCAACAATTATCTTTTTTAATCAGTTTCAAGGGAAAGTTGTGAGGAAATTTTAAGATGGCTTGGGCAGAATTTGAGGAAAAACTGAATGATCTTTCCTTCAGTATGCTATAAGCTTGGTGGTGACTGATAATGACAAAACTGATCCAACAGGTAAACTTTGACAAATTACCTATCCAGTCACTACACTGCTGGAAAGGTGGCCCATAATCTATGATTACTTTCTTGCAAAGTTGGGCCCGCATTTCCTTGCTAGATGGAAGCAACAAAGGAGATAATGGCCTCCTTTCCTTCATGATGTACACACTTTGGCATTACTAGTCATGGCTACCAGGCAAACTATTTCCGGTTCATATTGTAATGTGAATATAGGCCACTGGATGGCAGTATTTACCTTATTTTTTATTCAGCTCAGACTGGAGCTATGTTTAGACATGTCCTGGACATGTCTGGGGCAAGTCCCCGAAAAGTAAAAAAAAAGAGGTCTAAATGTGGGTGGGGTCTGCAAAAGAGTATATAAGGAAAAGAATTGAGACAGTAAAGTAGTAGGAGAAATTGCAAGAAGAAGGATACATGTGACCAGACCTTTCATTCTGTTCAAGACCTGTGATGTTTCTTTTGTGGATTTTTGCCTGTGTTTGTGGATTTTTCTCACCCAGGACATCACCAAGCCGCCCCACAAAAAGGGACTGTAAATATTTCTTTTTGTTTTTGTTATAATCAATCTTGGTCTTAGTTGTTAGTTGTTTAGTCGTTATTGTCTTTGTAAAAAATGTAATGTGTTTTAGTTGTTAAAACTGTGTCTGTCATCCCTTGCTGTTGCTGTTGCTGTTGTGTTGTAGATTGTAATAACAAATTGGGGGCTCAAGTCCGGCATAGACCATTGTGTGAGTAATTTATTGAAAATCTAACATTTCAAATAGTGAAATTGTTTTTGTGAATTTTCCTAGATATATATTGACAACAGCAATGGATGATTTCTTGGCATCACCAACCGTAGGGGTTTTGAAGTCTTTTAAAAAGACAGAACTGCTAGAAATTTGCAGACAGTTAGAGCTGACAGAGGTAAAACCAGCCATGCGAAAAGCAAGACTGGCTAGAGAGATAGTTGAATATTACATTGATGAAAATGTGTTTGCACCAGGAGATCTGGAACAGTTTCCAGTGGAAAATCCAAATATAGAAATGGAACTTAAATTAAAAATGCTAGAGATTGAAAGGGAGGAAAGAGAAAAAGAAAGGGAGGAAAAAGAGAAACAAAGAGAATTTGAGAGGGAGGAAAAAGAAAAAAAAAGAGAATTTGAGTTAAAAAAATTTGCAAGACGGAGAGATTTTGAATTAGGGAAATTCGATAGAGAAGAAAGACTCCAAATGGAGCAACTAAAAATAAAAATAGCAACAGAAAATAAATTTCGGGCTAGCCAGGAGGTAAAATTGGTGCCTCTATTTTCGGAAAAGGATGTTGACAACTATTTCCAGTGTTTTGAAAAGGTAGCAAAGAGTTGCCAGTGGCCAAAGGAACACTGGCCTCTGATGTTGCAAACTGTCCTCAAGGGTAAAGCTCAACAAGCCTATTCGGCTTTGTCTGCAGATGATTCCTCTGATTATGAGGTTGTCAAAAAGGTTATTTTGAGAGCTTATGAGTTGGTTCCAGAGGCTTACCGACAGAAATTCAGAGGTCGGAAGAAATCTGAAAATCAGACTTATGTTGAATTTGCTAATGAGAAGCAGGTTTGCTTTGAGCGCTGGTGTACTTCTATGGAGGTCAAGGATGATTTCAACTCACTAAAAGAGATGGTGTTAGTTGAAGAATTCAAGAACTGTGTTAAGGATGATATTAAGACCTACCTTAATGAGAAGCAAGCACTGAATTTGCAATCAGCTGCCAAATTTGCAGATGAATATGTTCTCACACATAAGTCCAAATTTCAGTCTAGCAGTAACAATAGATGGTCCCAATTTCAGAAAAAGGGTTACGGTGATACCCAAGATTCCTCACCCAAAGACAAATCTGGTGATGGTGCTCAGAAATCCAATAACAGGTCTGATCAAAGTGTGAAAGCTGACAGTGACAAAAGTGGTCTAGTTTGCAGTTATTGCAAGAAATCTGGTCATGTTACAACTAACTGTTGGTTCCTTAAAGCTAAGAAAGAAAAAGAAAAGGATACCAAACCAAATGCCTTTGTGAAAACAAGGTTAGAAACCCCTGTAGGGGGTTACCGATCTGCTAAATTGCCTGCTTCTTGTGGGGCTAAAAAGCCTGATACAGCTGACTTCGTGAGGGAGGAATTTCTTCCATTTGTGTCAGAGGGATTTGTGGCTCTGAATGAGCATACTACTCCTGTCCCCATATATATCCTAAGGGATACCGGAGCTTCTCAGTCACTTTTGTTGATGGACTCCTTGGAGTTGCGTGATGAGACCGCTTCAGGGGATTTCATACTTGTACAAGGTATTGAAGGGAGGACTGTATCTGTACCCCTGCGCTCTATATTCTTGAAGTCAGATTTAGTTACAGGACAGGTAAAGGTGGGACTTATGTCAAGTCTACCTATAAAGGGTGTTTCTCTGTTGCTAGGCAATGACCTGGCTGGGGGCAAAGTAGTTCCCCCTGGACATCTTACTTCACAGCCGAGCACTGAAGATGGGGATGAGGACCCATCTCTGTATCCTTCTTGCGCAGTGACTCGTGCTATGGCCAAGAAGGCTAAAGAAGAAGATGATGTGGTGCCATCCAGTACATTGAATAGTCAGGACTCAGGTGGTTCGCCTCATGACTCTGATTGGCCTGCAATGGTTTCTCCGTTTGAGAACTTATCAGACACTTTTATCAGTTCATTGTTCAGCCAGCCAGATGAGTTTGGTGATTCTGATGTGTCTGGAGACTTGTCTCTGTCCAGAAAGTGGTTGATTGAGGAGCAAACTAATGATCCTGAAATTTGTTTACTAAGGAGGAGAGCCCTTCCTGATAAAGAAATAGACGCAGTTCCAGTTGGGTATTATCTCAAGGATGGTGTGTTGATGCGGAAGTGGCGCCCTCCTGATATCCCTGCCAATGCAGATTGGGCAGTGGTCAGGCAAATTGTTGTTCTGAAGGTCTACAGGAATGAGATCTTAACAATGGCTCATAGTTTACCTTTAGGAGGTCATCTTGGTGTTAACAAGACTGTTGATAAGATCATGAAACACTTCTTTTGGCCTGGGCTTCGGAAAGACGTTTCCAACTTTTGCAAAACCTGTCACACTTGTCAGGTAGTTGGAAAACACCAGTTAGACCCACCTGCAGCTCCATTGCAGCCTATCCCAGCATTTGGGGAGCCATTCTCTAAGGTCATTGTGGATTGCGTTGGTCCATTACCCAAGACTAGATCTGGAAATCAGTACTTGTTGACAATCATGTGTGCATCTACCAGATTCCCCGAAGCCATACCTCTACGTAACATCAAGGCAACTGCAATCTCGAAGGCTTTGATAAAGTTCTTCACGTTGTTTGGCCTTCCCAGGGAAATTCAGTCAGACCAAGGTAGTAATTTCACTTCAGGATTGTTTCAGCAGGTTGTGTATGAACTAGGTGCAAAGCAGATTCTTTCTAGTGCCTATCATCCAGAAAGTCAGGGTGCCTTAGAGCGGTTTCATTCCACTCTCAAGACAATGATGAGGACTTATTGTTATGACCATGAGAAAGACTGGGATGAAGGTGTTCATTTGCTGTTGTTTGCAGCTAGAGAAGCAGTGCAGGAGTCTACTGGATTCAGTCCATTTGAGCTAGTGTTTGGTCATGAAGTGAGAGGACCTTTGCTATTATTGAGTGAACAATGGCAAGAGGAAGAGCCGCACATCAGTCTGTTAGACTATTTTAGCAGGTTCAAGGAAAGATTGCGTGCAGCTTGTGACCTAGCCAAAGAGAACTTGAAATCAAGTCAGGGAAAAATGAAAACTTGGTATGATCATAAGGCTAGAAGCCGTGAGTTTAAACCAGGAGACAAGGTCCTTGTGTTGTTTCCCTTGCAGTCCAATCCATTGCAGGCTAGATTTCATGGTCCTTATGAAATTCTGACAAAACTCAATGATCTCAATTACATTGTGAAGACTCCAGATAGGAGAAAACCAAAACAATTGTGTCACATTAACATGCTGAAGCCTTATCATGACAGAAATGCTAGGGTTGCAGCTGTCACTGCAGATTCTCCTATGGCCGAGATTTGTGAAGATGAGGGGGAGTTTCAAGATGATGAACCTAGAATTAAAGTTGAAGTTCTTTCATGTAAATTGTCAAATTCTGAAGTGTTGCAAAATCTTGATGTAAAACTCCAGCACTTAGAACCCTCACAGAGAGATCAGTTTGAGAGGTTGATCAAGAAATATGAGGATCTGTTTCCTGATGTTCCAAAAAGAGTTTCTATAGCCTCTCATGATGTAGATGTTGGTGATGCCAAACCAAAAAAACAGCATCCGTACCGGATGAATCCTGAAAAGAGAAAGATTGCTGAGAAAGAGGTTGAGTACATGTTAGAACATGATACTATCAGACCCTCCAACTCAGATTGGAGTTCACCCTGTGTGCTAGTTCCAAAACCTGATGGAAGTACTAGATTCTGTACAGATTATCGCAAAGTCAATGCTGTAACTAGAACTGATGTGTTTCCAATACCTAGGATTGATGATTGTATTGATAGAGTAGGGCAAGCAAAGTTTCTGACCAAGATTGATTTACTGAAGGGTTATTGGTGTGTGCCTTTAACTGAGAGGGCCAAGAGCATCTCTGCTTTTACCACACCATCTGGGTTGTACCAGTATGAAGTCCTACCCTTTGGGATGAAAAATGCCCCAGCCACATTCCAAAGGATGATGCAGTCTACAATCGCCGGATTGCCACACACGGGTGCATACATCGATGACCTGATCACATGGAGTGACTCCTGGGAAGAACATCTAAAAGATGTAGAGACGTTGTTCCAGCGCCTGACCCAGGCTAACCTGACTGTTAACCTGAACAAGAGTGACTTTGGTTGTGCTACTGTCACCTATCTTAGCTACGTCATAGGCCAGGGTAAGGTGGCACCCATAAATGCTAAAGTCCAAGCCATCATGGACTTTCCAGTTCCTGACAACAAAAAAGCTTTGCGCCGCTTCCTTGGAATGATCGGGTACTACCGCAAGTTCTGCAAGAACTTTGCTGAGATTGCTCTCAGTCTAACTAACCAACTGAAGAAAGGCGTAAAGTTCACTTGGGATGATGCATGCCAGAGAGCCTTCGATTGCCTGAAGTCTCTGCTGTGTCACTTCCCCGTGCTCAAATCTCCTGACTTCAACAAACCGTTCTCCATCGCGGTCAATGCTAGCGACCAAGCTTGTGGATCTGTGCTCCTACAGAGAAGTGACTCTGATGACATTGAGCATCCCGTGGCATACTTCTCCAGGAAGTTCAATCGCCACCAAAGGAACTATTCCACAATAGAGAAGGGACTGTTGGCTCTGGTCCTTTCTTTACAACACTTTGAGGTTTATGTTTGTACAGGGGAAAAGCCAATGATTGTGTACACTGACCACAATCCGTTAATGTTTTTGAGTAAGATGAAAAACAAGAATCGGAGATTGTTGAATTGGAGTTTGATTTTACAGGAGTTTGACTTGGAAATTAAGCATGTGAAGGGTACAGACAATGTAATTGCTGATTGCTTATCCCGTGTTTGAATATGTATATATATATCACGTGTTGATTTGAATATTGTATGATATGTATATATAGACAAGTGTCCACTTAACCATTTTGTATTGAAAAGAAAAATTTTGCCTTTATGAGTCAAAATTTTTCCCTTTTGGAATGGAGGTGTAATGTGAATATAGGCCACTGGATGGCAGTATTTACCTTTTTTTTTTATTCAGCTCAGACTGGAGCTATGTTTAGACATGTCCTGGACATGTCTGGGGCAAGTCCCCGAAAAGTAAAAAAAAAGAGGTCTAAATGTGGGTGGGGTCTGCAAAAGAGTATATAAGGAAAAGAATTGAGACAGTAAAGTAGTAGGAGAAATTGCAAGAGGAAGGATACATGTGACCAGACCTTTCATTCTGTTCAAGACCTGTGATGTTTCTTTTGTGGATTTTTGCCTGTGTTTGTGGATTTTTCTCACCCAGGACATCACCAAGCCGCCCCACAAAAAGGGAAAATATTTCTGTAAATATTTCTTTTTGTTTTTGTTATAATCAATCTTGGTCTTAGTTGTTAGTTGTTTAGTCGTTATTGTCTTTGTAAAAAATGTAATGTGTTTTAGTTGTTAAAACTGTGTCTGTCATCCCTTGCTGTTGCTGTTGTGTTGTAGATTGTAATAACAAATTGGGGCCATAACAATATCTGTTATCAAGAAAAATTCCTTGCTCTTTGAAGAATTTGGACACACCCTCAGACAAGGGGTTCATTCTAATATCCCCTCTCACATCCTCAATCAATTAACCCAGAAATTAATTGAGAACTGCCAAATTCCTCATAACTCAGTTAAAAAAATACAAGAAAAGGATAGTTTAAGGGATTCATGCAATGGCAATTTTTTTTCCCAGTGCAATCCACCTGTACAATGGTTTCTGTATCTACCAGCCCTGAGATGGCTGACTTTGAAGACCCCAAAACTTAGCCGTTAGAACCCCCTGTCACGGCATTTTCCTGCAGGCCCTTCCCCCTGCTGCATTCTTCGCCTCCACCTTAATGAGCCACACCTATTGCTCGTTAAGGTGGAGGTGAAGTGTTGGTATTTAAGGGTTTGCTGCACCTGAGTTTGGTGCTGCAGTATTTGTTGTTCTGTCTGGGAGCTCTGTTAGTTTCTGCATGCTGCTCCTTGGTTGGTTTAATATTTGTAATTTGAATTGAAGTTCATATTTTTATCTCAGCCTGTGCGTTTGGGTCTCTTAATTCTTTTTGGGAACATGGTCCCAGTGCCCGCTGGCTTTGTCTTTTGCTGGCGGGCCACATCATGACACTCCCCTTTTCCACTGACCACCCTATTACGGAGATTAGGGCCCCGTCTATACACAAATAAAGGTGAATCTTTAAATTTATCATTCAATGAAGGATCATTGGAAATTAAATGCCAATATTTCATAATTATATTTTTTATTATATCAGCCTTTGGAGTATAAGTGGTAACAAATGAAACGGAAAACCTCTTATCCCTTTTAACACTCTTCTTTAATAGTTCAGAGTGTGGTGTTGACAGTGCAGTATTGTAGGCCTCATTAATACTCTCAGGGGAGTAGCCCCTGGCCAAGAAACGTTGTTTCATGGCAGAAGCCATACATATATAAACAAGACCACACAAAACTACATTCTTTATGTATTATGGTGTGTTTCCATCAAAACACAATAGTTTGTCCGCAGAATCATCTTTACTTTCTTGCTTTGAAGATTTGTGCCTCTATTCACAACAAAATTAAACTCACTTGTACAGGGCGGTTCTTCCTCGGAGCCTTCAGAATATCAACAACAAGAAGGTGATGTTAATGTTGTCATGCTAATTTAACAAATATTTCACTTAATGAAAATTTTACCTGCTTGAAAATAAAAATATTCACAAAACTGATGATGTTATCACATCTGATGTTGAGCAAGACCACTATTTTTTGTGAAACTAAATTACATTGGTTCTTTGTCACAGCTAGCGAGCCAGCTGGCTATTCAATTATCTTGAGCAATGTAACTGTATTTCGAGCAATGCAGGTAGCGTAGCAAGTCAACTGAACTTCCAGTGGTAATAATGCTATTCAGAACATAATACTCTAGCAATTTATTTGTTTAAGTTGAACACAAAATATAAAGGGTGCAGGTGTTGGACTGGCCTGCCAGCAGCATTTACCCAGTCCCCAGTGGCACACTTTGAACAGGAAAATTTGACAACCAGGACCCTATATTGTTGCATATCTTATGACTTGTATGCAGGAATGGGAACACCTTAAACACTACATCGCATGATGTCTCTTATCCCTTAATATGTACTGAATGTTGTTAAATGGAATGGCAACATTACAAAGCGGTAAATACTGTCTCAACTTCTTAGAAATATGTTTAAGCGAGCAAAATTGAAATAAGCATTTATTTTGAGAAACTGATAACATTAATGTGTTGAAACATCAAATAATGTGCTATTGTATTGTTTTCAAAGTAATAAGTTGCAGTGATAATTTACCAATCACTACTATCAGTATTGATTTTAATTTAATATACTTTCCCAAATTTTCATGATTTGGGGTTGTACAATACAATACCTCTAATAATGGGTAAATGAAATAAATGAAAATGATTATGTCCCACTGTTCTCATAGCCAGGGGAATCATATAATCAATCAAAAACAGACATCCCCAATGATTCAACAGCTCAAAAATGTCTATATCCCTCTGTACATATTCTGACTACACACGGCAAGTCCGTTGCCCTGACAACTGTTCCAGCACTACGATCCTGTTCCCAAGGGGACTGCTCTTTGAAAATGGCAAGTAAATGTAGACTCATAGCCTGTCTTGAAACATTACCAGAGACATCCTTCACACATAAACTCACTTCAGAGTCTGTTCACATCCAGCGCTTTGCCAATCAGGTATAACTTAACTGTTCCAGGATTCAAAATGACACAAATGATGAGCACCTTATCTGAAGAAATTGGTCTGTGCATTCATCCTTGTATGATGAAAATTCTTTGTCAGCATCAACAAAAGTCCATGCATTTGAGGGATAAAACTCTTAACCACCAAAAAAGCCACCATATACCACCCCTAATAAGCCTGTTGCCAACAGCTTGGGGAGTCAAGCTGTAGGAGTTTGTCTCTTCATGAACAGACAGCATATGTGCCCACTCCAGGCCTTATATTTGTCTGTCCACATGTCTAGCCTGCTGAGGGTGAACTAGGCTTCCCTCAGAGTGTTCCTTGTACCACTCCTGAAACAAAAACAAGGGTAGGGGGGCACACACAGAGGAAAAATTAAAAAAAAATTTTTTTCTTTTCTTTCAAAAGCTTCGCCAAATCTTGTCATTTATTATTCATTCATTAATGCAAACAGGCTATGAGGTGCCATCGCATATTAACGAAGAAGGGCAGAGAGAGATTTTTCCTTACATAAAGCCCATGCTTTGTTGTTCAAACATCCCCACCCTTTCTTACCCAAGTCTCCTCCTCATACATCTTCATGCTCAGGTCAGTCTTCGTGCGAGACCGACGACCCACAAACACCAGAGAGGCGAGCTACAGCAAGAGAGAGGGGAGAAGCTGAGACTTGATGTCTTCATCTGACCTGTGTGGTTGACCTGTCCATTGTCCACAGAAATGCATTACAACACACAACACTTTGCTTCAATGTATTTCTCTCGTGGAGCCTAGAGATTAGCTCCTGAGAGACTGACAATGTCAGAGGGAAAGTGCGTCTATGTGTGTAGGGGTGACTTCAAAGGGACAGGGGCTCACTCTATTGGTTTCAAGGCTCCGCAGTGCCTCCTGTAGGGAGCTCAGATCTGATTGTCTGGAGCAGGTACTCCGACTGAGCTCCATCATGGAAAGGGCCTCCTCCCGAAACACTTCCACCTCGAACACCACACCCTTATCTTCTGTCATATAATCAAACGCAACACCATTATCCTCTGTCACATAATCAAACACCACACCATTATCACATGACGATTTGCACATCATTACATTCTGTTTTTATTCACATTTTACACAGCATCCCAACTTTTTTGGAATTGGGGTTGTGATCTGTTGGACATTTTCAATGGCAGACAGGTCCTGGCTACAGCACCCACGCTCTGAGACTATGAAGCCATGCGTTCGCAGAACCTGCAGAGTGCAGCTTGGCATTATCCTGCCGGAAAAAGCAGGAGCGTCCCTAAAGAAGAGAGTGTCTGGAAGCCGGACACATTGTTCCAAAATGCATGTGTACCCTTCTGCCTCAACTTTGCTTTAACAGATGTGCAAGTTGCTCATATTGAATGCAACAATGCAGCTCCCAACCATTACAGACACTGACTGTAGGACATACTGCTGTTATGTCCAGATGGTACACTACAAGTCAAAAGTTTTTGCACACCCTAAGATCTGGAGGTGGTCCACAACACGGCATTGCAATAACAAATGAAACAACAACAACAAATTCAGAAGGGATCAGGACATGTGAACCCCAATGTCAGACAGAGCAGAGCTGAGCAGCTGGAGGCAGAAAGAAAGAAACATTTCACACCGCAAACATGAGGCAGCAAACTAAGCAGCAGAGGTGACTGAGCTTGATTGTGCTTAAATTGACCAAATAAGTTTTGTGTCGTTACTGCGCTCCGTTTGATGCGCTCTTGTTGATGCAGACTCAGCTGTATCAGCTGATGTATACATTGGCTGCATCCAAATAGTTAAAAAATTACGTACTATCGTCAATTCCTAACCACTTTTCTTTAACCTCTGTGTAAAACCTCATGAGGTAAAGGAATGGTGTAAAGGGGACTCTTTTACAGCTTGGGAGGAGAACCGCGCTAATAAGCGAATCTGAATGCACTTACACGAGGCTCAGTGATTACCCCCTTCCTGCCCTCATGTTTGTTTGTTTTCGTGATTGGCCGGATGGACGGTCATTGCGAAATTGCAGGATAGCATTTCCTCCTTTCTTTTCGAAAAGGATGGTTCAGTGTACCCTATTCTAAAAGTGATAAATTAGGATTAGCATTGAAGCACATTTTCTTTACAATTAAAGAATCCGAACACACTTATCATGGCTGTCACATGAATACTTCAGGATTGTTTTCCAGGAGTTAGGGACTTTCCTAAGTAAAAATCTTTTTTGCCTAGGAAAGTTCCTAACTCCTAAAAAATGATCCAGAAATAATTACATGGCAGCCGACAAGAGGATTCAAATTCTTTAAATTTCAAGGGAAGGTGTCTTAGTGCTTCCTAATTTACCTCCGTTAGGGTACAGAGAGCCATCCTTTTTGAAAATAAAGGAGATAACACTATCCCACAGTTCTGCGCAGCAGCAATATTTAAAGCGACAATCATTCATCCGGCCAATCGCGAAAAGAAACATATATGATGGCCAGGGGACTGATGATTACGTTGCCAAGTGTTAGTGCATTCGGATTCTCTAATTAGTGTGGTTTTCTTCCTAAGTCATCAGGAATTCCCCTTTACACCTTTCCTTCATCTTATGACATTTTCCACGAAGGTTAAAGAGAAGTGGTTAGGTTTTAGTGGATAGGACGTAATTTTTTTTTGACCATTCGGACGCAGCCTTTGACTGATTTTCTTGTCTGAACAACTTCCAACTGCTTGGTAACAATTAGAGGGCACTCAGAGAGTGCATACCTCCACCAGTAGGTTTTGATTTACAAGCGCTTATAATCAGCTGCAAAATCCAGATCTTTATATGGATTGACCTGAAAATTTAATTTCCTCTTCCCATTCATACACTCCAGCTTCCCATAAAAGTTTGTGGTAATCCATTGAATAATTTTTGAGTAATCCTGCTGACAAACACACATATAAAAACACACACGCACACACACATTTTATTACAATACTCCTGGCAGAGGTGACTATGGTAATCTAACATGTCAAACCTTTACCTGGCTTTCCAATGAAGCTGTTTAGTTATTCAGCACAGGAATGTTCCAGCCAAATCTCTCTTCACCTTTTGCTGAGTATAAATCAATCATCAGAAAATGTGACAAGTTCAAAGAAACGGCCAACTGTTAAATCTTACGGTCTGAGGGGCACAAACATGGCGGCTGTCAATATTTACTAAGGCCTGTGACATCAGGTGAAATCCAGGGCTTCATTTGATAAGGGGAAACCCAAAATATTTTTCTTTCAAATAAATGTAGGTAAAAGAGTACTGCCAAATCACCTAACTCTGTTTTTAATTGCATTTACATACTGTCCCAATTCTTGTACATTTGCGGTTGCTTATCTCAAGTGCTTCACAGGACCACAGTGAGTTGTACAGTTCCCTCACAGCAGGAAAGTTCTGGGCTTGAATCCAGTCAAGGAGCTGTCAGTGTTGAGTTTGCATATTCACCCTGTTTTCATGTGGGTTTCATTCAGGCACTGCAGTATCCTTCCTCACTCTAAACTGAGACATGCAAGTCAGCAAAACTGGCAAACTGTCCAGCAGGCAGACAGGGCGTGATCTTGCCTCTCGGCCACTGATTGCTGAGATTGGTCACTTCATAAAATGGGGTCACAAGTATGTGGCATGCAATTCACACTGAAAAATCTACGCAACACTGAAATGAGCTGCTTCCACTACTTTCGATGGAAAGTTTAGGCGCCAGATATGATTGGGGTATGATATTAAGAAAAGATGGCAAGAAACAGTCAAAAGGAATAACGCAATACAAAAATTGGCTGGATGACTGCGAAAATAGACTTTATTTCATGAAAATAATGTGGTACAGTAAGTGATGTCACACTGGGAGGGGACTTTGTGTCCTGTGGTGGTGGATTTTTTTTCTTTTTTCAATCACACCGTTTCATAAAGGCACATCATTTGATCTTTGATATATGGTGAAGGAATATCCATCACTATGGTGGGCTCCTGCCCAAATTTCTGGAAAAACAACACATCCCTGGCGCCTTTATTGTCACACTATGGTTTGTGACCCCATTTCATGAAGTGACCCAGATAGGCTCCAGTGACCCTGACCATCACTTTTAATAGATGGTCGGGCAAAATTAAACACCATTATCATCTATCACATGATCAAACATAATTCTTTTACCAGCTGAGCTCAACATTTCTTTCGTACCACATATCCAAACACAATCTATTATCATAAATCACTCACTTACCATGTCACAATCAAAAACTCCCAAGCACAACAGCAACCATCACAGCACAAATTAATGCTCAAACTCAGTGACAAACCTGTGCAGTCTCCTGCCGGCTCATTGTTTTTGCGGCTGTAGTTCATTCTGAAAATGAAGGCATCCAGAATAAAGGCCACATTGATGGTCATCACAACCTGTGGTTAAAACAGAAACAATCAGTCTGTGGACCTTGTCCTCACGCCACTAGGTGGCAGCAAAGCAAATAAGTTAGGAACCTTGTCGTCATGAAGCGCTGAAGAGACCTTCAACCATACATTTTTTCCCACAAGAAAATGAATAAAATCCAAAGGCAATAGATCCAACAAAACATTGTTAAGCAATACATCACCATTAAATCAGAGAAGAAACACATGTAAACTAAAGCACAAGATCGACTCACCATGGTGAGGATGTAGAAGGTCATGAAGTAAAGACGACTCCACCGATTGGTCTGTGACGTCACCCCTTCCTAATTGGAAATGGGAAGGACTTGTCATTTTTTGATGCCCAGTAGCCAATTATAAGCCAGATATGTATAATATAGCAATTCATTTGCTGAACAACCAATTGGCGGAACATCAGTTACAAAACTCTTGTGTCCTCTCCCCCATTCGCAGTGATCTCAGATCAGTACTCTGAGAGCCAATGCCCAGTCACTGAGTTTTCAGTTTGCGCTGTTCACTCATTTGTTATGCTGATTGATTTTAATTGCCTTGTCATCTCTCCATTCCCTGAATATTTCTGATGCCTTTTCTTGCACCTGTTGCTAATTGCTACTCATTGTCTCAGTGCATTTAAGTCTATATGCTGTACATGTCTGTGCCAGACTGTTGTGTGCTTGTTTCCTGCTCTCTAGCAGTTTCCCTTTTCTCCTGATTCCTCTCTCCTGCCTCAGCCCGCGGTGTTCATGCGTCTCGCCCCGCTGTTCTTACTCCCCAGTTCTCAGGATTCCTTCCCATGCCTTCCTCACCTTCCTTAAGACCATACTGCCAGGTTTCACCCCCAGCATGAATATACTTCACCCTGCTCATCCCTCAGGATTCCAGCTGCTATTGCTAAACCTTTGCTAGATCTGTGCTGTATTACCAGCATTACCACGGCTGTTGTGTTGACCCTGGACTATTGACCTCTCCGTTAAAGCTTTGGTTCTCAATATTTCTGGTGTTGCTTCTCACTCCTTTAACCTCCGCATCAGTGATAATACCAAATATAACATATTATGCTGAGTGACAGGGCTCAATTCAGAGATGTGCCCCTGCACACTGCTATTACACAAGGCCTCACTGACTGAATACTATAGGTGAATTTGTTCCACGATTCCCAGGAAACTCCTTTTACCTCTGTAGTGAAGAAAAACAAAACATTTCAAATACAGGTACCAAGAGTCATGTTCTTACCATTATAATGTACCAGTTATTGATGACTGTCAGCTCAAACAGAGTTACTGCAATAAGAAACAAACAATGGTGAGTTGCAGCTTACAGTTACATCTACTCCGTGGACCAGACTGCTCTCAATGAGGTGCTGCAGGGTTGAAAGCTAGCAATGATGCAACAAATGGCTCAGTATGCACTAATCACTTTGGGGTCTATTCTCCCAAGCGCGTAATTGCGAAAAAAGCGCGTAGCTACGCGCTTTTCAGCTCAAACATATTCTCCCCTCGACTTACGTCTGTGCATTACGTGCCCAGAAGGCAGTTACGCACTTGGGGTGGAGCAAGGCCAAAATTGGGGCGTTCCCGGGCGTTTCTCAGGCAAAAAACACTTGCGCTTATTCTCCCCTTGGCTTACGTGCTTTTTCTGTTAAGCGCTTTTGAGGGCTGAATTAAGTCAAGCGCCAACATAAGGCGAAATAGAATATTGCGTTTGATGTCGGTTTTAGGCCGAATTTTGATGTTAATTTTATTTTATTTAACATGGTAAAGGTTGAGACCTTCAATATTCGATTGTTTATCCTTATTTCTAAATTACATTTCTCATAACCGTAATAAATTATGAAACAAAAGATATTACGCAACAGCCTCCTCTCCAATTAGTTCAATTACAAACACATTACAAACAATTACAAACATACCGGTGGTCATCAAGGTCACAACTGCGCTGTCGGTCCTGGCATCTGGGTCATTCCAGAGAGTGGATGGTGATGTCATTCACATATCTCATGCATCTGTGTCAAGGTGTCTGACACAGTTCGTTGACACTCCAAGTTCTTCTCCATGCACTTCCACTGCAGAAAGAGTGGATGCCACCGCCTCCTCCAGTGCAGTGAAATGCACAGGGGATGATGGTTGCTCACATCTGTTGCGTGTACACTTCTCCGGTGTGTAGTGAGCCTGGCTTTTACAGCGCCCTGCAGATCTCTCAATTTAAGCTATGCTTTAAATCGGGGATACTGCGCTTACGTCTCCCAACCGAAGCCACATCCAGAACGATTCGCAGCTTTCTTCCTCAGATCATCCTTCAGTGCCCCCTTGTCATACAATACTAACATCTGTGAAATTTGGTTTTCGGCTTTGACTCGATGTCGCCATCATTGTCTTCATGTTCTAATAACAAATGTTCTTGATAATCTAAAAAAGTTGTGATTTTCTCACAAGGGAGGAGAATGATTTTCTAATTGAGGATATCTGTGTCATGGATTTGGTTGTTGGTCATGTTTATGTTCTGATTTTGTGTTTATGATTATTGTCTTTGATTTATTCTTTATGGTTATTGTACTCTCAGTTTTTTGGTTCATTCCATGTCTCTCTTCCATTTCACTTGTCTCCCCCGTTTTGTGATCTAGTTGGTTCAGTCCGTCTTCCCTGTCTGCGTGCTCACTGACTTCGGGTGATTTAAATGTATTCCGGTGTTTAAAATATTCTTCTGAAATCTCGTTTTCTTCCTTCACCCTTCTGTTCTGATTACTAACAAGACTAACATTTGTATTTTGTATTATAGTCTACTAACACAACTAATCCTTGTATATATAAGATTACTAACTTACTAATGAGCACTCTAGTTTAATTTGTAAAGTTGCATCGCTACTAATAGACTAATTACCTCTCCGCAATCGCCCTGTTCTATTCTCCGCCCGCTATTCTTGTCTGTCGCAGTCCTCTCCTGAGCTTCAGCGAGAATCTCTCACACGTGCTTAATCACTCTCCTGCGCTTGTTATCTGTGCACGTAGAACTCCTGTACCGGAGCTGTTTAAATGTCATAGGCTGTTTGTGTGATTCCCGTTCGTATTTTGTCTCTCGCCAATTTTCGTGGTTAGGGCTTCCCTCAGGTGATTCTCCCGATGTAATTAGCCTCATTCCCCACAGCTCATCCTTGTATAGCATGTGACCCTTCCTGTGTGTATATTAGGAGTCTTTTCACTCACAGCTCTTGTCAGAACGTTGATCAATATTTCTTTGTGCAGAGCGCCTCGTGTGCCATTGATTATTGTTTTGCTTCCACTGGATAGTCCGACCTTGATTCTTGTCATAGCCCTTTTTGTACTGCTTTTGTCTTTCTGGATTTTGACCTTTTTGTATGACCACGAGTTCTGTGTTTGGATGCCCTGTGTATGACTATTGGCTTTGCCCATCAACTACGACTTTTTGCCTATCGTTTTTGTACCTCTGCCCATCTGTCTTACTGGTTCTGACCCCTGCCTGTCTAGTCGATACTGTTTTTTGGATTTCGTATTGTGGCTTGGCAATTCCTGTGTATTTTGGCTTTGACTCGGATCCCATTAAAGGCCTACGTTTTTTGCATTACTGTCTCTCGCAAGTGGTTCCTGAACTGTACCTCACAATCTGTATTAACTAACTTGTGTCTTTGTAATTTTTATTTTGTTTTTTTTAACCATTGATAATACTGTGTATTTTAGTGTCTGAATAAAGATATTATTAAATAGGCTACTCTAGATTGAGCCCTACCCTGGCCAATACCAAAGCACTACCCATTTGTTAATCAATTTTAGCCAATAAAGAATAGCCGACATGGGAAGAATCCATCCATCCATCCATTTTCTATTCCCGCTTATTCCTCACTAGGGTCACGGGGTGAGCTGGAGCCTATCCCAGCTGACTACGGGTAAAGGCAGGGACCCACCCTGAACAGCTTGCCAATCCATCGCAGGGCGCACACACCATTCACTCTCACTCTCATACCTATGGGCAATTTAGTGTCTCCGATTAGCCTGATATGCATGTCTTTGGACTGTGGGAGGAAACCGGAGTACCCGGAGAAAACCCACGCGAACACGGGGAGAACATGCAAACTCCACACAGAAAGGCCCCAGGCCGGATTCAAACCCACGACCTTCTTGCTGTGAGGCAACAATGCTGTTGCTTTTGTGTGACTAGAATGTTCTCTTTATTTGTCCTCTTCCCTGTCTTCCACAAAAAAAACAGGCTGGTGTAGGAGGGGCACATATTCAATGCTCTAATTGCGCTGGTTGAGAAACGCTAAATTCTATTTGTTATTTCATTATCGCGGCAATTTGTTTGTTTGCATAGCTTTAATGCCATGGTGGCTAGAGTAGAGAAATTAAAAATGAGATGCTGCATTACTTCTTGTAACTGGCACAGACATACAAAGGCCTACTATTACAGCGGCCTCGTCAGCCTGCTGATAAAACCTCGTATTTTCAAAATGAGAAACTTAACAGGAAAATAAAAATAAATATAAAATTAAAAAGTAATAATATGAATTGATAAATATAGCGTAAAATAAAATGTTTAATTTTGCATGTAAGAATAGTGCACATACAAGTTTTTGTTTCTTGTCAGTTTGGAAATATGGGGCTCTAATTTCCTGGTGCAGCGCAGGTGGCGTAGCGAGGCGCAGCCCGCGCAGTGGTAATTTCGTACGGCGCAGCCCACGTAGTGGTAATTTCGTGAAGTGTGCAGCGTTCGGTAGACGAAGGTGCGCCGAGATGGGTGTGGCGGCGTAGTAGGGGGAGGTGTCACATATTCGTCAAGACGCAGTGACAATTTCGTAGAAAAAGTCTCCGCTGGAGTTGCACAGAAAACTCGCCAGCTCCAACCTGGTTTAATTTTCGTGCAGTGGTAATTTGGCTGACCGGCGCAGAGTGCGTACTCGCACCGAAATCTCACAGGCAGGTTTACAGAATGTCAGGCACATTTCAATGCAATAAATAATTACAGGAAGCACTATTTATTGTAACTATCTGAATAAGGACATAAATTATAGTATCTATATCGATTGTCCTGATGTCAGGCGGTTGCCACGCGTAATGGAAACTTGACCTGGCTTAATCAACGCAACTGAATCTGTGATGCAAACTAACGACTTCACATCTTTCTCAGCCAACCACAAACTGTATAATATCGAATGCTTGCGTTCTATGCTCATTAAAGCGGCTTGCACACTGGACGCGAAACAAATTTTTCGCACGACTGATTACAGACAAAGTCAATGCAAAGACGCGATAGTCGGACAGGATTTTAATATTGCTCCGTATCCGAAAGTCATAAAAGTTCTAATTTTTCCGAGTATTCCAGGAATTATTAGACGTGCAAACTTGGCCATGTTTGTGTTCGGCCTGCACAAAATGCAAATTGATAGATATCGACCTTTCTTGGTCTTTTTAGCCTATTCATCTGTTTTCTTCCGTTGAAGATAGACATCAGTATTTATTCGGTCTTTCTTTTGAAAATTAGTTCGATGGATCGAACAGATTGACGCTTTATTTCCACAGCAGAGATAAAATAGTGCGTGAGCAAATCAATTCCATGACCACTGACAGAGTGAAAAAATCATTGCATGCGCGATCAAGACTGTCCGACACGAAATGCAAATTACTCCATGTCCAGCAGCCAGCAAAAAGTAAAAGTATTGATATGAGAACAGATTTATAACGAAATAAAGAATAAAAATATATCAGCAACAAACGTGATATCAAACAAAGATGACCCGCCAATAAATAAACCGCAGTGTTCATTGGATGCTTTGTTGTTAAAATCTTTCTTTTTATTCTTTATTTCATTATCAATCTGTTCTAATCGTCCTTTTTTTTGGCTGTCAGACACGGAGGCATTGTACATTGTCTCGCGCCAATGTCTACTCGCTTTATTGAGCAGCTTACACAGAAACATTGATTGAAATTCTCGGTACTCATCTTGAATAACTGAACCCTCTTATCAAACATTCATGTGTAATATCTAAAAGAGTCTGTAGATTTGAAGAAATTAAAAACAATAATAGACTGTCGGACACGGCAATTTATTAAAACCCTGTCAGACCTTTGGACACAAGACGCAATCTGTCGAGCGAAAAATTCGTTTCGCGTCCAGTGTGCAAGCGGCTTAATACTAGGCTACTATTATTGTCACTTATGTTTTATCGTCTTTAGTGGGGGAAAGGAATACAGCCTGATTGCAATGATCTTGTACTATGTTAAGATCACATATTGGAAATAAATGTGTAACGTATCTTGCTTTGGAGTATATGCATGTTAATCCAAAATTTTAAGCAGCAACAGCTTGTAATAATAGGAACACGCTATCCATCGTTTCTCTTGCCAGTGAGCAAGATTTGACTCGGCAGTGTCGCCTTCTATATTCTAACACATTAAAGGTGAGGTGAGGAGCTCATTTGACTGGTGAAGATTTGACTCGGCTGTGTTATACCCAAACACACCTTCTTTGCCAACTTGCGCTGGAAGGAGGGGCAGAGGCGGGACAGAGGAGTACTTGCGCCAGGCTACGCCGGGCACGAAATTGCCACATACGCCTGGACACACCCCGTTGGCGCGGTGCACCCCCCATGCGCCGCGCCTGCGCCTGGTCTACGAAATTAGAGCCCATGAGGTTTTATGAGCAGGCCCACAATATTCAAATCAAGTCAGGTTTGCGTTTTCCATGGACCACAACTGCATTTTCATGGTTAATCAGAAAATCCTTGTTCCTTGTTTTCCTGATAGCCATAATCAATGAGCTTTGTAAAGAGTCTGCCTCTCTTTTGCATTAGTCACGCCTCTTTCATAAGGCCGCCTACATTCTGAAGTTAAGCGCTGTGGGTGCGATCGAAGCGCGTAGCGGAGAATACGCGTAACTCAAAAGCGCTTAACTCGAATCATGTAAAAAAGGACTTAAACGCAAATAGGAGAATAGACCCCTTTGTGTGTACATGTGTGTGTGTGTGTGTGTGTGTGTGCGTGTGTGCGCGCGTGTGTGTGTGTGCGTTTGTGTGCATAAACAAGGGCTAGAGAGTAATAACGCCTACCGAAGGAGCTGAGCATGTCATTGAAGTTGTTTAGATAGTAAAACCCCTCATCCAGGATACTTTGGTTGCCGACAGTGATGGTGACCTGCCTGTAAGATTCTGCCACTGTGCTGTTTCTGTGGATTTTAAGGAAGATGTAGCATTAAAAATGGATCTTTAATTAATCACAAACCGCAGCCTACTTCATACACCAATCTATAAACTGCATACTGACATTTAATCTTTTCACTCCTACAAATATTTGAGTCTATGGCAGCCGCAAAAGAGCTGACAGGGGTTTTATCAAAGACAGCGCTTTGGATGTTAGCTAGCTCCGCAGGCAGGAATAGTACTCGGTGCTTTCCATTTCATGACAGCCACGGCTGTGGAAGGAGAGATCCAAGGGAAGTGAGATCTCGGGACTCGCAGGAGTGGGTGGGCTTTACATTGTCACACAGTGTGATGGAATGAACACAGACGGTTCCCATCAGTACCACTCACTTGCAGCAGTTAGGATAGATGGCGTTGGCATAAAGCTCCATCCCGACTATTGCGAAGGAGTAATAGAAAATGATGAGGGTGAGTCCCAAGCTGCGACAGAGATTAACAATATCAGGCCCTTAATGAGTACGGAGTCAGACACTAATATGCACAGACAAGTGATCATAGACTACCCATAACATCCCAGAGCTCACAGACACACAAAACATCCAACCAATCAGCACTCAGAAGATGGCAACTGGGGCACCAGGGGGATAGTTTTTTGGGGTCTTACCTCCCCACTCGAGGAAGGAGCTCCACCATAGTGTCCAAGACGATGCGGAAGGACTTTTTGATCTTAAACAGCCTGTAAAAAATGACAGGTAAGATCACAGGCCGGTAACTAAATTTGATTGGAGCAGAGATCACATCTCTGCTGTACGGGTGTGGGGCTGGGGGGAAACTCAGTCTCCCCTGTCTCGAGAAACATGATTTGTCAGGCTTTATCTGAAGAGACACACTGGGAGACTTACCTGAGCAACTGTAGTGGCCGCAGCGCCACAATGAAATAAAAGGGCTCCACATCGAACTCCATGGCAATCAGACCCAGAAGAGCCAAGAGCGTGACCAGGAAGTCAAATCTGAGGGGATTAGACCATAGACTGTAGTAAAAACTATGGTCCAAGCTCCGGAGGTGTCAGCATTAATTTTGCAATGGTGAAAAGTATTTTGACACATGGAAGTGCAGACTTTGTCATTTTGTACAGTTTGGAGCCAGTGCACTTAAGCCCCTGAATTGTCCACTAAGCACATTAGATGTAGTGACGTGACTATACATTTTGTAGATGCAAAGAAAACCTGACGGAGTTACTCACAGATTCCACCCAGAAGTGAAGTACTCTACAGGGCCAAGACTGGAGGTTTTCAACAGGATTTCTACCACATAAACTATGAACAGACATGCATCACGAATCAACAACTTCACCCAAAAATACTCTAGAAACAGACAGGCATTCCTCACTCTATTTACTGACGCACAAACACCACCAATCAATGTCATCACTCCGAAAACTAGAATGAGACAGAAAAGACTGAAATCAGCTCCCTCTCATTTACTTTATACAACCAATGGATTTGCATCCATTCACAGTATTTCTTACTTCTGTGGAAATAGGAAATTAATAATCTGCTGGTCATCCAATTAGTTCCTCATTAATGCAAACTGCAATCATTCTGACTATTTACTGTCCAGCTTTTGCAAGCAGCTTTTGCCAAAAGCCTGGTATTGCCAGTAACAAACAAAGTTCGCCTTTTTCCAAAGATGGCGTTAAGCCAATCATGCTCAGTTTGATTAGCTCCACAGCATTAAACAAACCTCTATGATTTCATCATCTTGTGCTGTGCTTTTTGGCTGGACTGGCATGGTCTGCCCCAACATCCATGGATGTTTGTGGCTGAGTGAGTGAGAGAGTGACTGTTGAAGTTACACCATTGGTCAGCTGGTTGAGTGAGCTTTCCCCCTTGGTTGCTGCTCATTTCCCACCATTTTACCCAAAGACCATAAACAGCAAAGCCATACACCAGGTTTTCCGAGTCCATAATTTACTATTCTAAGGTACTATTTTGAACCACAGATGAATATAACCGCAGCAAATATAACAGCACAGAGAAGTTCAGATCTTGAACGTTATAATTTTAGAATCAAACCACCATAACTCTTTCTTGTAGCCAGTTTTTTTTTTAGACATATTACCAGACAGCAGTTCTCTTAACATGTTGATGCTCCTTTAATTGTGCAATATGCACCCAATGTCAACAAATCTACTGCTGAAAAGAATATTAATAATAATAATTAAAAAACATGAAAACAACCGCAAAAAGGGAAATGAGTGGAGATTGCTTACTGATGACAAAGACTATGTAACTCCAGGGAAAAAATGTTGACCAAGAGGAAACGTCTGTACAAAAGACATCAGAACAGACTTTGGCTTCTCTTTCTGTTTTGAAAGCACTCAAAATAATGTATAACACATGCTGCTTATGCTAATAAAATGTCTAGTACTGCAATCATAGCCACTTCCTCATTGCCGGGTACATATTTTTTCCTAGTGAGATTACCTCCACCCAGCTTTACTCTGTGAGAATACACACTGCCTGGTCAAAATAAAGTCAGCGTTTGGGTTCAAATAAGCTAATATTTAAGAGCCTTACTACAGTAATTAATATACTTCAGCTGGTGACAATTCTGTTTTCCCCTATGCAGTGTGTGGCTTCTCATTTCTTAAACAAACACTTTGGATGACATATCCCATGGTTGTGGAAAAGATGTTATTGTGTTTCAACTGGGACAAATTAATGGCTAGCATCAAGAAAAGAAAAAAACAAAAGAGTGTGCCGAAATGACTGGAATTGAGAACGGTCCTACTCATTATTATTAAAACTTGGAAGGATTGTGGTGAACTGTCAACCTCACAGAAGAGATGGGTTGGAAAAAATCATGAATGCCCGTGATTTGAGATCACTAAAATGCTTGGAGAAGTTTCATCACAAAAACAGAACTGTTTCATTGTCTAAGAGAGGGAATTTCCATGTGTTCATTGCAATAAGAACTTGCAGCTCTGGGCCTAAACAGCTGCATGGTCACAAGAAAGCCTTTTGCTAGTGAGGCTATTCAGGAAAAATGACTTTTTGTATGCCAGGGAGCATAAAGATTGGACTGTGCATTACTCACAAAGGTTATGTGGTTTAGTGAGTCCAGATTTACCTCATTCCAGAGCGATGGGCACATCAGAGTCAGAAAAGAAGCCCAAGAGGCGATGTAGCCCGCAGGCGTACTCCCCACTCTACAAGACTGCAGAGGCAGTGTTTGGATCTATGGTCGCCTCAGTTAGTCAGTGCTAGGCTCAGCAACATTATGCAACGAATAAATGAAGTCAGCAGACTACCTGAATGTATTACCCGACCAGATTATCTCATCAATGGATTGTTTAATCTTTAATGGCACAGACATATTCCAGTACGAAAATGCTAAGATTTACTGGACTCAAATTGTGAAGGAATGAGTCACTGGGCATGTGGAATCATTTTCATACATGAATTGGCTACAACAGAGTCCTGATCTCAACCAGTTGAAAGTCATTGGAATGCGCTGAAAAATGCTTTTAAGGAGTGGCTTGACCTTTCAATCTTGGCCAAAAATTAAAGCAACTTTAGTCAGAAATAAATGTTGTAATATTGCATAAGGTTATGGAAACCATGTCACAATGCTGTGATCAAAGATCGAAGCGGTCCAACAAAATATCACAGTGGGCAACTTTTTTTCTTTTTGGCCAAGCAGTGTATATGTCCCAGGAACATAAAGTAAAAATTGTATTCATGCTATTTGTTGAACAACTTGAAAGAAGAAAATTCCCCAATGCACTTCAAAGAAACAAAGTCACTTAAGTATGAAAACAAGCAGCTATCTGCGCTGCATCTCGGAGCCCTGGGCCTATCAGCATCAGAAAGGAAGAGAGATGGGAACCTTACTGGTCATGACAAATGTTCCCAACAGGACCCAAATTCCATTTAGGGCTACGACCACATCTACAGGTGCACAGAAAGCAAGAGGATGACATCACATTAGGTTTGTATGAGGCACAAGCACATTTTATCAAGTGGTATAATACCCTTCTTCTCAACTGGCTCCTTCAGGAAAAAGGCACATCAGCACTGGCATTCTGCGCTATATCACTCCTCAGGCAAGGAGTTAAACTCTGGCTGCTCTGGGGTACAGTGGTCTGCAAACATTGATGGAGAAATGGCTGTATTGGACAAGCTCTGACCAGGCTCTGCACTTGCCTCGTTACACCAAAGTTGGTCAGTTTACGTCAGCTGTTTGTGAAGTTCAGTGTATTGAATTTTTTTTGACTTGCAGCTATACTGTGAGCTGAAGACTCAGCAGACTCAGACAGATTGTGCTTTAGAGCAGGTGGGTTTTTGCAAAGACGGGAGAGCTTTTCAGACGGGAGAGCTTTTCTTGAGAGGCCAGAATTTCTGTAGAGGACTTCTTTTTTACAATGGGTACTATGATAAAGTAAGATCCAGAAAAAAAAATATTAAAAATGCAATGTAAATTTTACAAGAGCACCAAGAGTAGGTCTTGTTGTTCAGGAGTTTCTCTGACTTGTAAACCTTCAGATGTACTCTTCAGAAAAGAGAACACAAACACTACCCACATCATACTTGGAGGAAATACTTGTAACCTAGTCCCACAAAACAAACTTCTTGTAAGCTGGATCTCATGAATAACAAAATGCTTAAATAACTTACACATTCCATTCTGAAAGGCTTTAGATTTCACAAATCTTTGAATTCCTGTAAAAGACAGTTTAGAAAACAATAAATCACTGACGCATAATTGATGCATCTCAAGCATCTTTCAGACATTTTATCATACCACAGCGATACTGGGGAATTAGTTATTTTTGGTACTGCATGATATATGGCGCAGAACTTCAGCTTAAAGCAGTGAAAAATAATTCCGGCTAAACTTGTTTAGTGTTTGACCCTAGTTTTGAAACCAGAACAAGGCTTATGGTTATAACACCGGCATTGCCGTACTATGAAAGACATTGTTAAAGAATGCATTCACTTGGAATATGTTCAAAATCTGAAGATACGAAGTCCCCCCAGCAAAGATCACTAAATAGGCTTATTAAAAAAAATCACCTTTTGGTGAATTAGTTTAATGTTGCACTGAAAAAAATGAGAAATAGCCAGGATATAACCAAAAAATATTTATTTCTGAGAAAAATTTCTCATCCATTTCTTATTCTTGCTTCAGCTACTACCTCGGCTGCAGTCCTTTTAGCCTTCCGGTACCGGTCAGCTGAGTCAGGGGTCCTGTGGGCCAGCCAAGCCCGAAAGGCCACCTTCTTCAGCTTGACGGCCTCCCTCACCGATGGAGTCCACCAACGGGTTCTTGGGTTGCTGCCCTAACTGGCACCGACAACCTTCAGGCCGCAGCTCACAGAAGCCGCTTCCACAATAGAGACCTTGAACTCCATGGGGACTCCATGTCCCCAGCCTCCCTCGGGATATGGGAAAAGCTCTTCCGGAGGTGAGAATTGAAAATCCTCTACTAAACGTTCCCAGTCCACCCCACAACACGTTTAGGATTCCCAGGCCTGTCTGACAGTCTTCTCCGCCATCTGATCCAACTCACCACTAGGTGGTGATCAGTTGACAGCTCAGCCCCTCTCTTCACCCAAGTGTTAAGACATATCGCCACAGATCTCATTGACACAATTACAAACTCGATCATCAACCTTTGGCTAAGGGTGCTCTGATACAAAGTACACTCATGAACAACCTTATGCTCAACCACAGTGTTTGTTATGGATAATCCATGACTAGCACAGAAATCCAATATTAAAACACCACTCGGGTTCAGATCAGGGAGACCGTTCCTCCCAATCACTCCCCTCCAAGTGTCTCCGTCATTGTCCACATGAACGTTGAAGTCTCCCAGCAGAGCTATGGAATCCCCAGTAGGAGCCTTTTCCAGGACCCCACCCAGGGACTCCAAGAAGGCTGGATACTCCAAACTGCTGTTGGGTGCGTAAGCACAAACAACAGCCAGAGCATTCCCCCCCGCAACCCACAAACAAATTGCAGAGACCCTCTCGTTCACTGGGAAAAACTCCAACACGACGGCACTCAGCCGAGGGGACAATAGTATCTCCACGTCTGCTCACCACCTCTCAGCTTGGGCAACTCCAGAAAAGGAGAGAGTTCAACACCTATTTAGGAGCTTGGTTCCAGTGCTAGGGATGTGCGTAGAGGTGAGGCCGAATATATCTAGTAGGTACTGCTCAATCTCCCGCACAAGCTCCGGCTCCTTCTTCACCATTGTGGTGATGTTCCATGTCCCAAGAGCCAGATTCCGTGACCGGGGCCCAGAACGCAAGGGCCCTCGCCCCCATCTGCCACCCAATCTTCAATGCTCCCATTCCCTACTTCTCTCCTCGCAGGTTGTGGGGCCACGTGGAGGCAGGTCCGCATCGCCTCTTCGGGCTAAGCCCGGCTGGGGTCCTGGGAAAAACCCGGCTACTAGGCGCTCGCCTGCGAGCTCCCATCCCAGGCCTGGCTCCAGGAGGGGGCCCTGGTGTCCCTAATCAAGGCAAGGTTTGTATTTCCTTAAGGGAGCTCTTCATCAGAGACTAGGGATCAGCACCTCCAAATCTGAGGCCACGGTTCTCTACCAGAAAAAGGTGGATTGTCCTCTTCAGCTGGGGGGTTGGTTGTTACCCCAAGTGGAGGAGTTCAAGTATCTGGTGGTCTTGTTCACGAGTGAGGGTAGCACGGAGCGTGAGATTGACAGACAGATTGCTGCAGCGTCTGCAGTGAAGCTGGAATTGTACCGGTCTGTTGTGGTGAAGAAGGAGCTGAGCATAAAAGCGAAGCTCTCGATTTACTAGTCCATCGACGTTCCAACCCTCAACTATGGTCACGAGCTTTGATAGAGACTGAAAGAATAAGATCACGAATACAAGCACCCAAAATGAGCTTTCTCCGTAGGGTGGCTGGGCTGACCCTTAGAGACAGGGTGAGGAGCTCAGACATCCAGGAGCAGCTGAGAGTAGAACTGCTGCTCCTCCGCATCGAGAGGAATAAGTTGAGGTGGTTTTGGTCATCTGGTCCCGATGCTGCCTGGACACTTCCCTTTAGAGGTTTTTCAGGCATGTCTAACAGGGAGGAGGCCCCAAGGCAGACCCAGGACACGCTGGAGGGATTATATCTCCTGGCTGGCCTGGGAACGGCTTGGGGTCCCCCAGGTAGAGTTGGAGGAAGTGGCTGAGGTGGGGGGGGGGGGCACCTGGGCTTCTCTACTCAGTCTGTTATCCCCGTGACCCGGCCCCGGATAAGCGGAAGAAAATGGATGGACGGATGAATGAATGGATGGATTCTCATCAAAAAATTTTTTAAGGAAACCACATGTACCACATTTATTGGCATCGCTGCATGTAATCCTTTGTATAATATCCCATTGCAGTGAGTCCTCTCCTATAACATCTTAGAAAGTTGCGGAATGTTGAGTAGGAAATTAGGGACCATTCCGTTCCCTGTATTCTCCTTACCCTTGGGGACTGAGAAGGCCATTGTAGAAGCTTGATTTTGTGTTCAATTTACCATTTTATGCTGATCTGGAAATATATCTAGGATCATTTTCCAGCTGACAGACACAATAACTACCCAGAGTCAATTTCTTGGCAGATGCGGGCAGATTTAATAATAAAATTACTTGGTATTTCACAAAGGAAAAACAACCCTATGAAATCTCAGAACCTCCAAGATACCTAAGAAAGGAGTCCAGGTCCTTTTCAGAATAGTCATCCTCCTTTTAGTCCAAACCCACCTTGAGAATTTATTGCCAAAAAGCTCAATTTACTGCCCTATATGGACATTTTCAGAGGATGATATATTCAGACTTTTTATAGACATTCCACGACTACAAACATACTTTACCCAAATTTGATTTATGTTTTTTTATTTTTACCTTGTTACTGAATGAAAAGGGAATTTGGCCTTTGTGTGACCTTATATTTATGTCCTAGTCAAACAGGAAGTCTTTGATTACTGCATAAAAGTTCCTAAACATCCTGATAAATTAAAAAAAAAAAACTATACATGGAAGTAAATTCACCTCAATTAAATTAAGGATTTTTTTATTTTCTTCAGAGTACAAATTGAGCTAATTTACCAAAAGGTGAATTTCCAACAGCCCTCTCAACAGTTCTTTATTAAGGGGCCTATAATTGCTGATGGGGCTGCAGGTGATACCCAGAGAAAAATCAGAATATTTACTGCATGAATATATAGTCAAATTAGTCACTCATAAAACTTTGGGGTGGCATGGCTCACCCATACAAATATCAGTCACCTTTGAAAATGAAGGCCATTGTGTGTGGAAGGCTGTCGAACCAGTTACTGTGGTTCTGCTGTGCCTATGACACAAAGATAGACATGCACACGCATGCACAAACATAAATACACACACAGGTATAGGCATTTGCACAAGCACAGACGTGCAAACACACTCACACACACATGCATGCACACGTGTGCGCGAACACACACAAACACTATTACATGCACACATGCATGCACTCGCACGCTGCGTAAACAACAGAGGTTTGAATCAAGTAAATTCCAAAAAATCAAACAAGCAGCAGCTTACCGTCCACTTCAGGCCCATGACTTCATAAAAGTGATAAAATTCCTCCAGGCTGTAACATGACAGAAACATGACTTTTACCTGTGAGCTGTGGTCTCAAAACAGACATTAAACACTTGCACTAATGCAGATCTATTCATCCCTTTAAAAGACCATGAACCAAAAAAAGTAATCTCTAGTCAATGGCTGCCTCATCTCACAAAGTCAGGAGGTAGTCCATGACAAAATTAATGAAAATACATCCTATCCCTACTGACTTGAAGAGTGATATTCAGGTGTTAAATGCAGAGGTATGGTGTTTTCTGGCTGGCAATCAACAGTGGTTAGAAAACTATACATTGTTAGGGTGGAAAAATTCCCAAAAAGATAATCATTGATCTGAACCAGAATTCATTCATTTCCCTTGGTCAAGAAACAAGCCAATAATTTACTAAAAGATTTGATAATTAAAAAACACCTTCCTTATTTCATCTTAGGGAGATTAATGGTCTATATATGGTATGCATTATTATTATTCTTTTTTTAAATGAATCACTTTATCGGTAATCAAGGAAAACAGCTGGACACAGTGTAAGTTTTTTGCTCTTCAAATTTTCCGGTCACCAAGCTTAATTTGTGATGATCTCAGCTATGGGACAGTGCCCACTCACTGGGCATGTGCAGGACAGAGGTGAAGCTTCTGGCGATACTGGACCTTATTGCAGTGGTGCCGGAGCGTTCCAGAGCCCTGAAGGTGAGTAAGCGGTCACGGGCGGTCATCTGCGGCCGGTAGAACCGCATGAGTCCGTCAAACTGCTGGAGGGACACCACGTTGGGCCTCTGAAACAGAGACACTATACTCTTAACTCTCCTAGACTTCAGAATCTCCAGCAGTATAGCAATATAACAAACAACTCTTGGCCAGATCTGCATAAAATTAAGGTGAGCGTTTGCCAGAAAATGTGCAGTTTCAGTTTTGCTTTCTATTGGGAAGTCATCTGACACATAAATATCTCATGACTAGATGTATGCTCGGTTGCAGTCATCAAGCACTAAAACCCCTTGAAACCAACAGTTTTTGAAAGTTTTTTCATGTCCCCAAATGAAAAGCTCATAACATGCAAACTGTTTGGCCAAACTGCATGGATAAAACCTCATTTGAAGAGCAACATGCTGCAGTTTCTGGAAAAGTACTCATGTAGTATGTGGCTCATACACAAGCTGCACCACATCAGCACAAACATTAAGGATTTTTTTTCAGTGCACTGCCCTATCAGGTTAAATGCAAACAGTGGAGGTTCTCAGCTCTATGACTTAAAGTGAAAAGATAACTTTTGCACAAAATCAAAGTTAAATGACAGAATTAACCGTTTTTCAAAACCGTTTAAGTTTTTCAAGTTTTAAATTGCCAATGTGTTTCGCTATTAGGTGTCAGATCCCTCATGGGGAAGCAGTTTGGGTCCTCAATGAGAACTTTTTTTTTTACCATATCCTGTGGTTGTTAAAGGGAACATGGGGGATGCTTAAGTATTTATCATTCAGTTGATCTTTGTCTGAAAATGTTGAGCAGTTGTTTTGTTTGCAGGTCACTTCAAATGAAAATTGTCTTTCACTTAAGCACAACGGGAGTTGAAAAGTCTATGACTCCAAACAAATATCCCCACCCTTTCTGACCTGTTTGCTGACCAGGAGCTGGAAGGCATGGTCAATGGCTGTCCTCTTGTGCAGCAGTAGTGATTTAAACTTCATCTTCTCCACATCATTGAATGTGTCAAACACCACTGCAAGGAGCTAGTAGGCGGTGGGATAGCATAAACAAGCACTGAGGGTTGTCACATGTAGCAGTTAAGCAAATCAATGTTTATTTATTTATTTTTTTTTCAAATAAGGCAGCGTATACTGATACATGTTTAGCGTAAGGTTACCGCAGGCCCTCCATACTGCTGACAGCATGCAACTTCCTAATCCCATGGAGCACACAACAAAACATCAGCAAAACTTACACCTTAACTTTCAGCTGTGAACATGAGAAAATGGTTTTAATAGTTTAAAAGAGGACACTGGCAGCATTTTTTGGGAGCTGAAAGGGGCTAATATGAGCCACTCAAACTGAGGGGCAGAGGGAACATACTGACCAGGTTCATGATGAAGTACAGCTCAATGGACAGGTAGACAATGAAAAACACAGAAGCCCAACGGCTCCTGGAGTAGGCTGGCATCATCACATCCGGGAAGCTGAAGGAAAGGAAATTATAGTGACCAAGACTTTACTTCAGAACCATGAGTCTGTGCATCGCCCTCTAACAGGCTCCACTTTTGGTTTAACCTCATGAAGCTCCGCTTTGGCAACTGAGAAAAGATCAACATAGTCATCATCCAATCTTTGGGTTGCATCCACACAGTTACCTACCCCTATAAAGCCCTGCACACTGGCTGCTCATCTTCCATTGAAGCTCAGTGACAAACAACTGGACCCAGCTGGGCTTGCAGCTGGAGGACTATGTACATGATCATAGAACTGGAGTTACATGCAGTTCTTCTACTAGTACTACTAGTTTTATATTATATGTGACATGACCTCTAACAGGTTTCAATATTGGTTTCTACCTAAGGCATAGTTCATTAGGTTTGCAACGTATTCCCAAGTCACCCTGAACCAACACTTGTCCAATCTCAGCCGCAAACAAGACAAGACAAGGGCAAGGCCTGCCATAAGACTGAGAAAGAAGGTCTGCGGTTAATAGAAGCAGGGTTGCCATGTTATTGATGGTTGAGTGGAGCAGGTCAGGCAAATTCACCAGTGGTAGCAGATGCGATGGACTGCTTCATCATCTTGAAGACGGACGTAGGGTCTTCCTCCTCAGAGATGTAACACACATTGTTACAGTGGACTAATGGCTTGGGCGGCGTCATCCTGCCCTTTGCCGCCAAAACCAAGTTCACGTAGAGGGAGTGGACAGACTCGGGAGTGCCGCTGCTATTTGTGCTTCTCCGAATCTCCGCCAGATGGTAAACAGAGTTTGGATGTGGTGTTTTCAAGGTTGGTGGAGTGAAAACAGGATACAAGCAGCAAGAGCGCAGGGCCTCTATTGGGTGAGGGTGGTGTGTCGATGTTAGCCCACCCCCTCATTGGGTAGTGAGTACACAGGTCTTTTTCTTAAGTGTTGAGGTGGAGCCTCATGAGAGTAAATCAATAGTGATGACAGTGATGACTATTAGATGGCAGGGCACATAAGGACATAGAGTCAACCATCAATCACAATAAATGGTGACAGAACTCCCACCTACAGTGCTGTACAGTTGGACAATTTTTTGCCTTTTGGCACTACACTCTAACTCATAAGAATAGCAAATAATCTGCAAGAAGTGAATGTGGAGAATGTTGGCTAATTTGTCAGTATTTGCATTTTTTAAATCATGTGAGCTATGTAGAAATCGCAGGTCTTTTAGCTCACCGTGCCACTGTTCAAATAGCTGCAAACTGCACTGCATAGCAGTTTTACACAATTGAAAGAAAAAGTGATTATTCTTTTGTTTGGTTTCCATTACACAATCGCACAGGGTTTACTAAGTACAGTTTGATGAGGGAAACTCAGAGCAGGTACAGATGTGCTTTTTTAGAACAGTCCGGTAATTACAATGCTGAAACCAGGAGGGGGCGGGGCTTACTTGGCAGTAGTCAGCAGCACGAACAGACTCACAATGCTGTTTTCCAGTGAGCTGAAATACTGTAACAAGAACACAACCTGTTTATCTGTCTGGAGGAGAAAAGACATGCTTAGAATGTTTCATCCGACTATTATACTCACTGGATCAGCGGCATTTGGGGAGAACAAGTAAAATCCTGAAAAAGAAACAAACTAGGTATTAGATGGATTCATATGAAAGCTAATTGACACTCATGAGCCACAAAAAGTTCTACCAAAGTGAATCAGAGAAACGCTGATATCAAAGCAAATCAATATACACATAGTGAGCATTCATAAAGGAATCATGGGAATGAATATGTTTACAAAACTACAGCATATCTGCAAATTTATTTTGTAATTTATTCTGCAGTCATTGAAAATGAGTCAGTGAAAGTTTATGAATGGAGCAGGATTGTGAAATAGCATGATTGTGCAAATGGGCCTTTTCAAAAGAGGTGACTGAGACGAGGGACTCACCCAGGATGGAGAAAATGACCATGAAGAAGAACAGGAGGAGGAGGATATCGATAAAGGGCGGCAGCGACTGGAAGATCTGCCGCAGGTTCCTTCGTGTACGGTAGATAAAAATCAGAGGTCTACAAAATATTTATGGTGATAGTCACCCCTTTCTAAAACACCCACTGCCCATTCTCCTATAGGCACAAGCCCAATATTTAGCAAATCATTGTTTAACATGACTGCTTCTTCATCCTTAAACTGTTGCTCCCCACATATTGAACTATGCCTGCACCTGGTGTGACAAACATATTCAGTTAGTGTCTAGTTTCTTGCTAGATACATATTTACCATGCGGCATGAACAACAGGGATGTCTCACCTGCGCACTGCCCGGCAGTACCTGCAATCCACCAGGAAGATGGGCCGCAGAGCTCGGGTCACTCGCAAGTGGGATGTCTGTCGGACCAGCACCACGATGGCCTCCACAAACTGTATTACTAGAACACACGTCTGACCCCGATTGTGAGGGGAATTCAGTTGACTCTAAGGGGTATGGCTTAATTGTGCAATGAACTCTACTGAGGCATGAGGATTACTTCACAGGAAACCCGGCTAAGGGGAATCGCTAAGTACACAGTAAACACAGCTAGGAGGAGTGGCTAATTGCATAGTAAAAACTGGTAAGAGAAGTGGATTATTAAACAGTAAACACTGTTAAGGGACGTACACTACTACCCAGGATACCCTGCTAAAAAGAATGGATAACTGCACATTAAACTCTGCCACAAGGAAGTAGCTTACTGCACAGTAAACACTGCTACAGGGAAGCGGCTTACTGCACAGTAAACACCGCTGCAAGGATGTGGCTTACTGCTCAGTAAATACTGCTACAAGGATGTAGCTTACTGCACAGTAAACACTGCTACAGGGAAGTGGCTTACTGCACAGTAAACACTGCTACAAGGATGTGGCTTACTGCACAGTAACCACTGCTACAAGGATGTGGATTACTGCACAGGACACTGCTTCCCTTCCACATAGCCTTATCCAAAGAGACATTACTCTGTGAGATGTTAAACTGATATTACTTTGTGGTGCATCATTATTTTCAGTGTCATTTGATCTGATTGGTTTTGATTCAGATCAGTTATATTTTCTAATCATAAGAAACGTTAGCTCTACAGTTAGCATAATTTAACAAAGAAGAGTCCATCCTCAGTGCTGAGGGGCATAAATCTAATTAACCATCCTAAAATCCCACCACATATGAGATCAATAAAATGAAAACTGAGCCACTCAATGCATGGATTTCTTGCGGCATGATGACATCATGTGATACCTTGACCATGATTCTCTTGTGTCTAATGAAGGCCTGAAAGCCCAGCCATCGTGACTTTATGGAGAGTTCGAAGGCCACCATTACCAGCGCCAGCAATTCAAGAGTAGCATGGACCTGCATGGGCAAACAAGTACATTACTGCACTGCCTTCTGAGCAACTTACATTTGAGTACCTTGAAAAATTACTTAAGAATTTTGTCACTCAATGTGAATCAACGTTAGCAATGGCAATGGAAAGATGGAGTCAAGAGCTGTCCCCGTAATGTGAACTGCAAATACAAAAAAAAAAAAACTAAATCGTTGCATTTAGGCCTCACATTTCCACAAAAACTATTTTTAAATTTTGTTACATATCTAACATGTAGACACAAGTATTGGCAAATTGGTGAAATAGTCTGTCTTCAGGTTCGTTTTGTCAAGAAGACAGTAACTTCAACTAAGCAATTTTTTAATCCAAGGAAAAAAGTTTGTCAATATCATTTAAAGATCTAAGCACAAGCAAGTTCTTTTTTTTGCCAAGTACAAATGGCGCTATTCCATTAAACAGAAATGAACATTTGGGACTAGGGAGTGACACATATTATGGGAGATGTAGGGGAGACTGGGGTCCGATGAGCCATGGGGACCAATGAGCCATATCACTATTTTGAAGATCAATCGATGCCAAAGATGTTTAAAATAGGCAAAATAGTGATATGGCTCATTTATCCCATTTATCCCCATGACCCCTCGGTCAATGGTAAAATATTTTGCCTATTTTAAGCAGCTCTGTCATTGATTGATCGCAAAATAGTGATATGACTCATTGGTCCCCATGGCTCATCGGACCCCAGTCTCCCCTAATAGTGTGGATGGAGCTCAGGAGTGGGCTTGACTTACGTAGACGTTCAGCTGAAGAGAAGGTACCGCCGGGGCTTCAACCAGCGATAGCATCATCAACAAGAGCCCCGACAGCAGCTCCATCATGTAAAATATGGTTTTGTGGGCAGAGATGTAGGCTGTCAGAGCCTTGGGGTCACTGGGGTGTGTGAGGAACTTGTCATTGTCCTCCCCTTCCTATGAATAAAACAGGCCAACAGTCATGTGATGAGCAGCCATCTAACTGCTCTGCAGTATCAGTATAGGAAATGGGTCTATACATTTTAACACCGTCACTCAAAGCCACATAATTACTATTATGTTGTTCAATTAGCACATACAATTTCAAAATTATCTGAACAAATTTCAAGAATACATTTCCGCATTTATGCCATTTATATGAAATATAATTAATTGACTCCTTGCTGCAGCTGAGCAGTAACCAGCTGACACTGGTGCCTAAATGATGCAATGTTTGTACAATTCCTGTGCTGTCAGTCAAAATTAAAATCAGTTTTAATATAATACAAATACACAATAGTATTATTGATTGCCAGAAGAGATGTCCAATTCGAAATTCAGCTTTTACTTGTTCCATCAAATACAGTGCCCGGCCAAAAACAAAGTCACTGTTGGTAAATTAATGAACAAATTCTATAACTGGATCATTATTGCAGTTATTAATATGTTTCAGCTGGCAATAATCATTTTAACCCTGACTGATGAAGCGCGTCGCTACTCATTTCTTTAAAAAATCATGTTGGAAGACACATCCCCTGATGGTGGGAAACATGTTACAGTAATTCAGAATGGGCAAGTTATTGGCCTGTATTTAGCAAAGAAAACCATGAATGACAAAAACAAGTATGAGGAATCATTCTCACAAACAAATTTGCCACCACAAAGTCCTGACCTTGAATACATGAAAAGTTATTGGGATGTGCTCAAGAAAGACCACCAAGTGGTTCTACCATTATGTCGAGAAGACAAGATCTCGGCCAAAAATTATGGCATTTCTAATTGAAAATATACTGAACAACAAAAGAAACGCAAGTTAATTGAAGGCAGACTGGAAAATAAGTTAGCTCATTATTATTTTAGAAAAGAAAATTTATTACTAGCGTGTGCACATTTACACTCGTTTCATCAAACTTCTCTTTGTTTTGCCATCATTTTGACTGAGTAACCATAAGAGTACCTTAACTAACTAGTTAACTTGCATTTCTTTTGTTGCTCAGTACAAATGTTCTGGAATTGCATATAGTTGTCAAAACAATGACAAGACGAATATGCACTGTAATCAAAGCTACAGGGGTTCCAACTAAATATTAGAGTGTGCGACTTTTTTTTTTGGCCGGACAGTGTATTACCACTGCACAAATTAAAAAAAAAAAAAACTGCGAAAGAAACGCAGAGTTAGGAGTGAAGAAATTCCCTTTTGTAGCAAATTCTGCCCCAGGAAATTTTTCACTTATGACCAGTAGTGTTTAATTCAGTAGAGGATGATATTTGCTTTTAAATTGCCTCACTCTGTTTCAATACCTTTTGGATTTGCCAATGCTTTATCAGCTCTTTCATTTAAGAGTAAAAAGGGTTCAAATGTAAAGATATCCTCTCACAAATGATGAAAACTTTTGTCCCAAACTGTCGAAACAGTTTCCTGGTGGTAGTCTCTAGTTCTGGGTTTTGTCCTCAGTGGTAGCATAACCGAGGGCAAGGAGTTAATGATTCAGGTAACGTATGGTTTTTCCACCGAGCCATTTTATGATTCCAATGGTTGAGAGCAAGGGGTCTGCCAAGTACCTTGCAAGCAATACTGGTATGTGGCTATGCATTCAGTCAGAATTATGGACATTTTTCAAGCAGTTTACCAGAAGGCAGTTGGCCGTCTCCTGTGGACCTTTTCACGTAGGAGACCCTGTTGAAGTCAGAAGGTGATCAGTGCTCACCTGTAAATAGATAGCTGCCTCCTGGTAGTTGGTCTCCCAGCATTGCCTCAGGGAATTGAACTGCGATGGATAGTCCCTCAGCCCAGTGGTTGGTATCACCACATTGTTCATGATGTCATAACCACCACCTTCACCTATCCGAGAACATCAGGCAAACACCACTGTTAGCACAGATCCCTATATAAGATCAAGCCCTCTTTCCAAGATTGCTGTAAAATAGATCCTGTATTTCGATTCTAACTGGGACTTGAGTTGTATTCAGAAAACAGCAATAAATGTTTTTTCAAACAAAAATACAAAAAAGTTCTCTTGCCTTAGAGTAAAATAGAGAGAGAATACTCATGAGTTTCAGTGAAGAGAATAAAAACCAGCAAGGGGAGCGAGACCTGTTGCTGTCAGTTCAGAAAAATAAATTCATAATTGCTACACATCACTGTCGGTTTTCATTACATATACCCATAGTACACTCGGTATGGAACTCCCAACGATGCCTAGAGTCAGGTGGACAGCTAGTGAAGTTTCCGAATGGTACGTTTACGTCTGTGTATGTTTTTGTGATTTGGAGCTGATGAAATCTTCTATGCATGCTTGATTTATGGACACATTTATTCATGACATACATGCAACTCTAAATCTGCTGAAGGAACATTTTGGCTTTCTCCTAGGTTTTCAGAGTGGCACTTTTATGAGTTAAAAATGATTAATTCTTCCCTGGTATTTTTTCCCATCCATGGGGCCAGGCCATCAGGCCTATCTATGCTCTAGAACGGTGTCTTAACAGATACTTGTCTGTGGGACCAGTCCGTCCATTTAATCAATATCTAATTGTATGGTCAATGCAGCATTTTTATTTCTAAATATACTGTAACAGCGGAGTCAAACCAGAGGCAATGAGATATCTGTGTTTTATGTATCATACAGTGCTGGCAGAGTTAAACATCTTCCAAAAAATATCTGGATGAATTTTATAGGTCATACTGAGGTCGCTCAAGCTCACCTGCCCCACCCAACCTGCTCCAGTTTGACCCAAAATTGTTGGGTTTTTTTTTTTGTTAGTCTTTTTTGGTTTCTGTTTAACTTGTGCTGGTTTGCACCATTAAAAGTTTTGTTTGTGGTGCTTGCAATATTTTAAAAGTTTTATTTCAAGTGATGATGCCACCACCACCCCCCTCTCCCCCCCAAATAATGCCAAATTCACCCGAAATTGCCTTTTTTTCTGCAAATTTTGTCTCATTAATAGTTCTGTTTGTGCTGTTATGTTTTCTGAGGTTTTATTTCATAAAATCATGTCATTCGCCCCCACCACCATCACCAGATGAAAACATAAAATTATTTTGTTTGAGCTGGTTTGTGCCATTAAAGGTTTAATTTGTGCTATGATTTTTAAGAAATTAGAAGTTTTATTATTCACAATGATGTCACCAATCCTCCAAAGAACTGGCTGGGTAAGGGGCTGAGTGAACCCAGAGAAAGAAAAAATATTTTTAAATCTAAAAAATGATGGCAGTGTAACTAAAAATTTTAACTGCATAAACCAGCATGAATATAACAGAAACAATGGAGACTATTTTTCCAGAATTTTGCATTATTAGGTAGGCCAACTTTCCGCCGGTGCAATACCTCTGTGTTTTATCAGTATAATTCAATGTCATACACTCAAACTGCAGTCAACAGATCTGTGTTTTATCAGCGTCCTACAGTACTAGCAGCGTCAATCCGTAGGCAGTAGATTTGCATTTTATCTGTATCATACTGTACCAGCAGAGTCAAACTGCAGGCAATAGATCTGTTCTATCAGTATAATACCATACCAGCAGAATCAAACTGCAGGCAATAGATCTGTTCCATCAGTATCATAACATACCAGCAGAGTCAAACTGCAGGCAATAGATCTGTTCTATCAGTATCATAACATACCTGCAGAGTCAAACTGCAGGCAATAGATCAGTGTTTTATCAGTATCATACCGTACCGGCAGAGTCAAACTGCAGGCAGTAGGAGGAGATCCTAGCCGGAGTTTCCTGTGTCAGGTTTAAATCACTCTTGCTGCTGGTAACAGCCCCTGCTCTCCTAATGGCTGAAGAATCAGTCTCATAGGGCATTGCACTTGCTTGCAGGAGGAGCTCAGAGATAAATCAATTAATGACCATTGACAAATCAAAAACTAAAATCAATCCTGGCCTCACAGCCTCAAAGACAGTCTCACTAGGCTTTCAAAACAAAGGGGTCATTTGTGGCAGCCAGTGTAACTGCAAGCAGAAAATTCACATCAGTACCCAGGGGTAATGATCAGACATGCTGCAGCCCTAGATAATTGGACGATATCAAAGACTTTTGACCAGTCGTATCCAGTGGAGTTTGAGTGGCTGGCTCCAAGCTCTAATCCCAGGGCTCTGAATCCATTCGCCAGCCCAACTTTAATCCCCGCAGGACTGAGAGTGTCTCAGAATGCTGCTGCTGATGACTTCTTCTGCTGAGAGAGGCTTGCGGCCACAATGAGGATTTTCTTTATCCTTTATGTGCTGCTGTGCTTAACCTGAGAACCTGTGACAAAAAGAGAGGGAGGGGGAGATCGAGTGACAGAAGAAGAAATAGAGAGAGAGAGAGATTGCTCCTATAGACTGATTCCAAGACGAAAGGGAGGAACGTGGGCCATATTTAGAAATTCCTCCATCAGCTCAGCAAAGCGCAAAATATCAGGTCTCGGACTCCATATAACCTTAAAATCTAATTTGTAGGTTTGTTGTCCAAAAACAAAAAAAAAAGAACATCAAACTTGTTCCCTTCAAAAAAATAAATAACGACAGAAGATAGCTTTTTAGTGGTCATGCATGTAAGCCGATCTAGACGATCCAGTAGTAATCCATGCGCGCATAAACTGGTCCCATCCATGTGGTTGAGAAAGGCGTCTTCCTTCAGAATCTATACAATATAAATGGTGCTCTAAATAACCTCCAATTAGGAGGTGAAAATTTTCAGTATTCCCTATGCATCAAAATAATTCCTATTATGAAAACTCGCTGTGTTTCAAAGCTCCGAGGCGTTGTGGTTTGAAAGTTAGGTTGGACGTGTTCCAGGCAGTATATGAAACTGCACATAAAGAACATCCCATTGGAGGACACCCCTCCTCCCTTTCCTGTTAAAATGCAATGTATAGCTGTTCTCTGTCTTCCTGTTTCATTTAAACCCACGATGGAAATACCAGAAATCTCAGAGAGAACATTCTGTTTTCAAGAAAGAAAAAAAAAAGCATGCAACCTGTCACTTACAGTAAATCTGACTGCACATGGATGTGGTTTTTTTGCAGTTGTAAAAGTCCTGCACACTTCTGGATATACATGCATCATAAAATTAGATATTATTGGAAATTACACCTATTAAAGGATGGGAAAAAATTCTGTGACCAGATTTTTTTTTTTCATTTGGCATCTCCAATCCCACCCGAATTTGGAATGCCCAATTGGTGAACTATGTACAAAGCTTGCTCATATGCGACCCCAACCAACTCAGGATAGTGAAGACAGTTCACGGTTCTCCTCCGAAGCATGTGCCTGTCAGCCACTGCTTCTTATACACTGATTGGTTGAATCTTCGCAAGTTCAGAACGAGGGCGGAGGATACCCGGACATGAACAGACTTCGAATCTTCCTGACGAGCACCTGTCTGGCCAACAGGAGGCGCTTGAGCAACGAAGCTGTTTATTTATTTTCCCCTACCCGGCAGTCCCTTCCCAATTTGAATCCCTGTAGCACGATGGCCAATTGTGCACTACACTGAAAAAGCTGCTGACCCCGTTCGAACCCGTGGCTCGAACCCGCGACGTAATAGTCACAGTGCCTTAACCGAGTGAGCTATCCGGCAGCTGCGACCAGATTTTGAAAGAGGAGATCTGGACTTATAGAGTCTGGATATAGAGTCTAACTTTCTTCTAGCTGCTGGGTTCCTTTCTCTCTTTTTTTTTGTATTTTTCTTTATTTTTTGTTTCCCAGTAATTTATCAGTGTGCGTGATGGAGCTGGTAATGGCATCCCCAAAAAATGCACCACTACTCCCCATCTGCTTAAAGAATTCAACTGAATTCTCTAAGGCCTTCATCCTTAACTTCTTTGTGCTCTTGACAGTGTTTGTCAAGGTTGTCAGTGTTTTTCACAGAACTGTTTTGGAGTTTCTGAGAAGGAGTTCTGTCTGAATTGCCTGCACAGTGCTCCCTGTCTTGAAAAAAAAAAAAAATCAATGTATTTTGCACTGCTCTTGTAACTAGGAATTTTCGCAACCATGACATGAAAAATATCTCAGTTACCTTGAGATAAGCTTTTCATGCTCTACTGTGGGAGTTCGCTTTATATTGAGTAGATCTGATATCAGGCTTCAAATGTTTCATTCTCGTCCATTTACTATGTGAGAATCAAGAAAGTAACTGCTTCAGCAATTCCTTGAAATTATATTGAAGTATTTAATAGAAAATCATTCATAACATTTCTATGATTTCAAGAAATTAGAAAGTGGCCTTTTGTCTTGAATATATTCTCCTGTGTCTTGTTGAGCCAAAATGGCTCAATAAGATATACCTCTCAATAAGAAAGCATGGAGAACTAGAAGAATTTCATATATGATTACAGGTCTAAAACAAAACATCATTCAAAGTAAAATGATGAATTATAATAGCTAGACTTTTTTACTTGCCGGAATCTCCGATTCTGCAAGTATATTACTCTGTTTGATTGTTTGTGGGTTTGTTACTAGCCAGAATCTCGGATTCCGCAAGTATATTACTCTGTTTGTTTGTTTGTTTGCACTGTGGCGTCCACAGTTTCAGCTACATTTAGCTAATATTTCATGATCAAAATAGGACAGGCACTGGGCAGGCACTGCACTATTTTGGTGAATCTAGGTCAAAGGTCAAGGTCACGGTCACACAAAAGGTCAAAAACACATAAGAAGCTATATCTTCATTTCTAATCGTCGTAGAGACTTCAAACCAAGTGCATATTGTTCATAAACAAAGGGCCTATGTTACTTGACTGCTATGTTAGATACTGCACTATTTTGGTGAATCTACTGGCAAAGTTCAAGGTCACACCAAACGTCATAAACACATAAGTGGCCATAGCTTCACTTCTAATCAGAGTACACACTTCAAACCAAGTGTATAATTTGTTGATAAACTCAAGGCCAGCGTTACCTGACCTGAGCACTGCACTATTTTGGTAAATCTAGGTCAAAGGTATAGGTCACCTAAGCAGCGCCCTATTCTGGGTTTTTATTTTCTCTGTTTGTCTGTCTGTCTGTCTGTCTGTTTGTGCGCACTCTACAGGCCACAATTTCCACATTATCTACACCAAACTTGGTGACAACATTGAATAGCCTTGTGCCTGGAGATCGGTCTCTTTTCGAGGCCAAAGGTCAAAGTCAAGCTCACCAAGGTCAAAAATACATTTTGATTCATTAATTCACTACTATTACAGCTAGAGATTTGAAACCAGCTTCATTCCATTCATTCTGGTTCTGACATCTGTGCATGATTCCAGTAAGATGTCATTCTATAAATGATCTTTCATTTTGTTTGTTTGTTAGTCTCGTGGCACTCAAAAGGGCTTCAGTTAGGGCAGACAGGAGCTCCTGCAGCAAGTAGAATTCCAAGCGAACAAGCTCAGCAAGGGCTGATGGGTAGGCAGTGATCACACACCCAGTTAGAGGAATCCAAAGTCACCAGCATATGGAGGTGTAAAATCTAGGTCCAGAAAGTGGAAATTTTGTTTAAATCATTTTCATTCACCCTTTAGCCCAATTCCTCCAGCAGATAATGGAACCCATTAGAAAAATCAGCTGGATTAGTTCAAGGATGGAAGAGAAATGGCAGGATTTTTACTTTCTGACTGCAGGATTTTCCTCTTCAGCCAACAGAGTGTGCTCAAGGGAGCACAATGTGGCAGAGACTTCAGAAATTGAATACCTTCTCAACTGTTCACAAAGTAGTCCAGCCCATTGGGCAAATGAGGAGACATCCTAGCTACTCACTTGGAGCACCACCTTCTTTCCATCAGAAAATGGGGTCATTTATTTAGCTGGGCCCTCAAATAATTTTGGTGATGGCTATGACCATTCAACTCATTAGGCTGCATATAGAGAGCTATCCTCAGGCCTGACAGCTCTTGGGCAGCCGTATCCAGGCTCTATTGGCACAGCCTGTTTTGGTCTTGGCCCATAGCTTTGTTTTCCTGGCCTCCAGCGCAGCTTTCTTGACTTCAGTGAAAAATGGGAAAAGTTTGAAAACAAGAAGCACTATTTTCATCCTGGAAGACAATCATTAAGTACCATTTTTATGATGAACATCACCCAAAAGTCACTTCATACTCCCTGAACAGCTGAAGCTGGAACATCAGATTAAAGTCTTCCATAATCTGGCTGGGGGGAGGCATGTGGATAGTGCTGTCGTCTTACAGAAAGGTTTCGGGTTTGAAGTCAGCTTGGGGCCTTTCTGTACGGAGATTGCTCGTTCTCCCTGTGGTCATGTGAGTTCCCGTCAGATGCTCCAATTTCTTCTTACAGTCCAATGACATGCTTGGCAGGCTAATTGGACAATCTAAATTGTCCATAAGTATCACTGCATGAACTCTGTAATCGATTGGGGAGCTACGATAGGTGCGATCCTACCCATAAAAGACTGGGATGGGCTCAAGCTCCCCCTTGACCTTATTGAGGAAGAAATAGTTCAGATAATGGCTGGATCAATAATCCAGATGGCAAAACACCCCATTGCCTATAGACCAGTTACACTCTCTGGGACTCATTATATGCACACACTCACATTTCATCAATGATTTGAACTCATTTCTCTCATGAAATCCTCTTCTTAGACCATAATTAATAAACAGAGGTCCATTCTTTGTTTTTGTGAAAATAATAAAGTAACTGGGACATTAAAAGAAATATATGCTTACACTTTCAGCAGATATACTGAGTCAAAAAAGAAACTTCACACTCATAAATTTGTAAATATTTTCTTGAAACCTTTAATAAAAGAGTTTTTATTATCACTAGGGGTAAATGCGTTGTCAAAGACATCATAGCACACATCAACTCCGACGTGCACAGGTATATTGCACATGCGAGCGTACTTTAAGTTAAAACCATGTTTCCTCGTGTTCCTAGTCACGTGACCATATGAGAGATGTGCAACTGAGCTCACGTTTGCACTGACGTTGCAAGGGTTATGGGATGCAGTCGACGGACTATCCATGATCTTCAGACACGTCTCCGACAAACTGGCACCACAGCTGACCGACCTCGTTCTGGTGGCCCACGTGTGAAGTCAAAAGCAGAAGACCGACAAATTGTCTCACGTCATTTGCACAATCAATTTGTCACAGCAACGTCCACTAGGAATGAATTGTTTAGAGGTCATGTGACTGCCCAAACCATACGTAATCGCCTGCGCACTGCTCTTATTCAAGTTGTAACTTACCAGTTTTACTCTTGGACATTTCCGTAGCATTTCCGGTGGAACTTGTTACATTATGGACATTATTTTTATGATACACCATCTTTAATGAGCACAAAATTAACCAAGTATTTGCCACAAACGTGTCTTAGTCCCCCGCCAGGAAATGGCAAATTGTGTCAAAATGAACAGTGTCTCGGTGTAACCTTGAGAGTGACGCAAAGGTCACCAAAATCAATTGGCGCTGGGGCACCACCCTAATACATGTTGACATGAAATTTGAAGGAAATCCGTCAAATCGTTCTTGAGATATCTCGCTGAAAAGGTCGTACGGTTGTGAATACTATCTCCCGCGGCTTCACGCATTCGCGCGGCGGGAGACAATAAAACCTGATTTCTTATATGTTCAACTTATCGACCTCCAAATGACTGTGAAGTTTTTATTTTGGCTGAGTATACATACCATAAGAAAGCATCTGGTTATCATTATTATTTTTATTTTTATTTTTTTGTCAATTGAAAAGCTGAGCCTGAGATGAGTGACATCTGAACGGAATCTTGGTTCTTAAGTTCTGACCTGCACACAAAGCTTACACATGTATGACAGTCTGTGAATACCCATTTTATTCTGATGCCATAATAATAAGTATATTAAAACAGCTGCATATTCTTCATGTACACTTAATTGTAGAGCATTTGCTGAGGAACTTCCAGATTCCTCAGTCCAGGTTAAGCACCTGTCTCATTAAAAAACAGCTCACTCTTCAGTGCCAGTCACGCCCTTGCTGTGTTAAAGCCTACTGTTCCTCCAACCCCCTCCCGTCCCATAAAAGCAGCTGTTCTCTCATTGAATCCAAATGATTGTTTTCATAAAGTTGAAATTCATAATAACAAGTTACAAGCTCAAACTGGGTGACAGAGTTGGCAAATCCATATCTGAAATAGAAGAGAGAAGACTAAAAGTGGACTGGGGTTTTTCTAAGTGCTTGAAGGACTCAAACCATAGTGCTACTGAAATTCACATTCTTCATGAGTATAATACTGTGGGACTGTACAACTGGAAAGTAATGAACCCAATATGATTATGCATTGTAATGTATTATACAGTTCTTCGATGAGCTTCATAAGGCGAGATGTCAACATGTTTTAGGCTTGACTTCTTCTTGAAGAATATACATTTTGACAAAGCAGCATACATGCTTCATGCAAGCACATGAGAGAGGATGACATGCAAAAAGGGGGCAAGAGAATGAGAGCGAGAGAGAGAGAGAGAAGCGTAAATATAAAATTAGAAGAATGTTCAGCTAACTTAAATGCCAAACTAAGAGCTTGTTAAATATTTCTCATTTGTATCTGTGGCAGTTTAAGTATTTATCCACAACCTTTTTAAATCCAGGCTGTGCTGTTTTTCTTTAAATACAATACACTGCACTCTAGTCCATGCCAATGAGAGAGCTGTTTTTAATTAATAGAGAGCAGCAATTTGTTTTTGGTCCAAAGAAATAGCCACAATATGCTCCTGGAACTTAAGCCTGGATAAAATACCATAGGGAGGACCAGTCATACGTTATACACAAAAGTATCTATTAAGTGGAGGATTCTCATAATTATGCATATTCATCAATGTTCTTGTTATTGGTGGTATCAAGAATATTCAATGATATAGAATAACAAAAGCTGCTTGGATGAAATAGGAACTGTATGGTCCTGAGTTAGTAGACAACAGTAGCCCAAATGCTCCTCTTCCGGATTCAGAAAATCCAGCTGGTTGTTATAGATTTCTGTCCTCATACAGACACTATCATTGAATGCAGAAACTAATAAGCTAAAAACCCTCGGAGATACTAAAGGAGTAAACCACAGCCACATCCAGTGTTGTACAGCGCGTGGCCAGCTCCAGGGCTTGTCCTGGGAAGCAGGATTACGCAGTTAGGTTCTGTGAGTGAAGACCAGACCCCACCACCCTGAATCTGGAATATGAAATAAGTAAAACCAAAGATTTATCAAATTTGCCTTTGTCAGTGCAGCTGTCAAATGAACTCATTTTGCCCTCCAGTTTTACACAGTATTTATGTTTTTCCTGATGTGTTATGTCTATATGAGAATTAGCAGAGTCGAGTGTCCCTCCCTGCAGATACGTTTGAGTAAGGAGGAGACTTGGGTTTGTATGACTTTGCCCTTGGTTGAGTATCCGGTTAATTTTCTCTGTTGTGCAGTATCAATGGGAGAATAGAGGAGAAAGGAGACTAAAGGCAGTTACAAGGTCTTCAGAAGCTGTCAGACATGATTAATGTAACCACAGATCAGACAAATTTAATCAATCAACTTCCCTCTGGATGATTTAATCAGTTTACTGGTACATGAAAAACATATTACACTGCAACCACTGTCTAAAATTCTAAAAACTACACAGCAATTCTGAGCAATTCTCATCGCAAACTGCGCTGGAAACAAGGTGCCGCTTGGTATGCCTAAATGCAGTATTGATCGACTGGTACTGTTGTTCATTGTCCGTTTGAGAAGGATAATGCTACGCACAGCATCCAGATGTCAGTTTGTGAGGGAGGTGTTTTTGAGGTGGGTGTGGGGCAGCTTGATCTATGTCCTAGGCCTTTGCTGGTGCAATAATGATAATAAAATGGTGTTTGTGACTCTCACGTGTGGATAGATTGTTAAAATTCCCCAGACCTTAACATAACACTGTAATTTGGATCTGTAGCTGCATTCAGCCTCCCATAGCCCAGTCTCCTCTCAGACCACTTACATTCCACGAATGCTTTTCATACATGTTTTAATAAACAGACACAATATAGCTTTCCTATTGTACAGGCTGTAAGTCAGTGGTTCTGAAACTTCATCCCAGGGCACCCTTGTGTACATTTGTTTCAACCACAGTTGCATCGTAGGATTTTAATTAAGCTGCTATTTGGCACAATTGGGTGCATTTCATGTCTGATGCAGCTGTTTTCTTCTTAACCCAAATTTTGATAGATATATCCATGTGTGCCACGAAGAATCAAAGACCTTACAATATCCAATGCTGTGGAAAAGTGTTTCCCCCCATTCCTGATTTTTCTATTTTTGCATATTTGTCATCATTTTATTTTTCAGATCATCAAACTAATTTTAATATATACCAGCAATGTGAGTCAACAAAAATGTTGCTTTCAAATGACAATTTAATATATTGGATGTAAAGAGTTATTCAAAACCTATATCACCCATGTGAAAAAAAAAAATAGGCCCCTGAGGACTGGTTTTGCTACCCTTGGCAGCAACAACTACAATCAAACATTTGCAAAGTAACATTTGCAAACATTTGCAAAGAATGCTGAAACCAATGGGTGATGTCACGGTTGCTTCGCCCATCTTTTTATACATTCTATGTTCTGGCCAGATAGATGTGAACAACTCTGTTCTTGAATTTTTTAAATTGTGGCATCATGTGCTTCTTTTTCATACTTCCTATCGCCAGACTGGTTCAATTTATGCAATGTTTCGATTCTTCAGGGCTGGCAGTAATCATGCATGGGTGTGTCAAGTGAAATTGGACCCAACCCAGTTAGGAACCTATTGATTGTTTACTTTGATTAGTCATTTTTTCTTCTATTCTAAAGCACCTCTTTGTAATATATCACAATGTGCGTATGAATTTTTTGAAGGATAAAGAACTGCATAAAGAACTTAACATAACTGCACCTAGTCAAAGCAAATCAACAGCTTGTTGAAATTATGTGATTGCCTTTGTGTTTGGAACAAAAGCCAGCATACACTGGGGTGCCCCAGAACAGAGTTTGGGATCCACTGTTCTATGCCTTCTATGCCCATTGTCTTATTGTGTCTGCATATCTGGAAAACCGGTGATCCTTAAAAAACAGAAATTGAATGATGGAAATTTTTTTGTTTTCACCCTTTGTTGCATAGCAGTCACTAAAGTAACCAAACCCACCAACTACCCTTAATAGGCAAAGAGGATAAGAGTCATGCAACAAAGGGTTAAAGTTTTTGAGAGAATAATTAAGAGGGGGGAGTTTGTACCATCAATTCCACATGGCAGAGAAACCTGCTGGCACAGTATTCTTTAGGAGGAGCTTAATCCTTGCTGAAATAGCCATGCACTTTAAAAAAAAAAAAAAGGATCAGGATCCTGGGCACAGAACTGCCAAAGCACATAGATGTGCTGTAACTCACAATGACTAGTGATAGCCATACTGCAATAGAAAGCTTCTAATCTTGAGCCCTCAACCGCTAATCCCGTTCAAAGTGCCAGTATTACGTCAATAGTCCCACAAATGACCAAAATGTAATATTCCTTCTTTGAAAAATTATTTAAGATGGTCAGCACGGGATGTAATAAGATGGAATTAAGCAAATTAAAAACATGTTTAACTTCCATAATGAGTGTGCCTATTTAATACTTTCCGCCGCTCATAGTTTACCTTTGAGATTACATGGTGACAATATGCGGCATGATGAATATCACCCCAAACATTGCAGGCAAATGAAGAGGCGACAGATGCTCAGCATTAATGCCTCAAGGCGGAATTAACTTTTCATGCATCACATTCTTGCTTCTGGTGTTTCTTGAAGAAATGGCCTCGCCAGCTCAGTTTGTTTTCCACGTCACACTTTAAAATGTGCGGCTCACGTAGAATGCGCATAACAGCACACTATGTAGGTTACTCTACACTCTCTTACCCGCGAAGACAGAATGGAAGTTAAAACCTAATGGATTGCTTTGTTGTTGACTGGCACCAAGATGCGGGAGGAGCACTTAAGTTGAGGGGAAGAAGCCTTTTGTTATTGAGAGGCTGCCTGGACCGCTCCCCGCCAGAGATGGGAGGGAGGAATTGGTTCAGCGTTACTGTACTCGGTAAATACTTGGTATATTCTTATCAATATGGGCTGTAACAGATTACGAGCCATACGCTGCATTCATGCTGTATCTCATATATACAGTCGTATTTTGTTATGATAAGCCTAAATAAAAAGGTTTATTTGATCGATCTTTCAGGATCTCATGGTAGTGGATATGATTCATGTGTTCTATGTATTTGTGCTATTTTTCTTTGTAATTTTCTGTGCCTTCAATGTTTCTCCCCGATGGCTTGAGTATGTCTGTCTAAGAGAGTGTTGCAGCAGCTGGATTCCAGAGGAGTGAAGGTGGGGAGGCTTGAGTACCTGCAGGGGTAATGCTGAGGTGAATACTGATGGCGAACAGTTCAAAAGCGGCACCCAGTCCCCAGCCCCCCCCCCCCACAACTCACCCTCCACCAGTACCCCTCTCACTGCCTCTCACTGGATTCAGGGCAACCACTGACAGACAGAGAGAAATTGAGTCCACCTGCCATTGTTTCATTATATAATGACAGGCTCTTTAAAAAGAAAATGACGCTTTATCGGGTGTGAAATCTGTCACTTACGTCTTTATATGACTGATGAAACCTGTGAGAGGATATATCAAATGGGACCATATGTTGCTGTGGAGGGCGACGGCCTGCGGCTTACCACAAAGCCTACCTTATCCTGCAGTATTATGGACTCTGAGAACAGATTTAAACCTTGATTAGAGTTAGATCAAATTTTGTATCCGTCAGCTCCCCCCAACCCCTTGGGATAATAGCTGAACACCATTACCCAGAACAGGTAGAGCGAGTCTGACACCCCACCTCCCCCACCCTGGAGTTATCTATCTGAACACAGCCATCCTGCACTGATGTAGTTTGTGTTATTATAACCCATGGGTTATTCAATCAGAAAGCAATCCTGTTTTTCTCTCTCATTCCTGAGTGGCAGCTTCAGCTCCCTCTATTATAAACCTCCTCCCCTCTCCCCGGGAGGTGGGAATGGAGAGAAAATGGGGGTCGGGGCTGGGGTGTGGGGTAGGGGGTGTCGAGTAACAGTGATATTCACCGCGAACGCACAAGGCTGCCCTCCGCTCAGACTCTCTCTCGCATCTCACCGAGGGAAGTGCAGCGGCCACTCAAAGAGGAACTTCTTTATTTATATGACACTTGACTGTTTCATCCCCGTTCCACCTCAACCCAGCGTAATAACCCCCCCCACCACCTCCTCGCTCCTCCAGTGCTGGCGGGGTTGTGCGCTCAGTGCTTTGCGCGCCAGTGTGGCCGCACTCCTCAGTGGATGCACAGTACTGCTGCACTGCTTCTTAGGGGATCCCAGCTCCAGCAGAGCTGCACGAGGGCAGCGCGCAGACAGCAGAGCTCTGACGGACTGTCACCAGCACAGCACCCATGACTTATCACACCTGGCTGCAGCTGGGGCTCGGGTTTGGATTCTTACTCTTCTCCGCCTTCTTCTCCAGGCAGGGTAAGAGCTGGACACTCTGATGCTCTTTAGAGAGAGTGTGTGTGTGTGTGTGTGTGTGTGTGTGAGAGAGAGCATATGTGTGTGTTGTGTGTGAAAGAGAGAGAGAGTGTGTGTGTGAGTTAGTGTGAATACGTGTCTGTGCAGGTGCACATGTGCATGAGTTTCGATGTTTGTGAGTGTTTATGCGCCTTATACATGCTACTTCACTTCTGCCTTTTTGTAAAAGAAGAAATACTGTTCTATAAGCAAGAAAGCCATATTTTACTAAATAAGGTCTATTTCATATTGTTTCAGAAATTAGTTCATTGCGGTTGGTGTTCTTAAATAAAAGATATTTCGGTTGAGTAGATAAATGTGTCAATGGCAGTGCTCTGTTTCACTGGATATGTCCAAAAAAAAACAAACAAAAACAGTCACACTGGGGTTGATCAATTGAGGTTGATCAATTTACATTTTGACCTTATTTAATGAACATATTTTGAATTTCTTCAAAATTGCTGTCAAATGCGGATTTGTCTTTGAGCTGCCAAACATTTTGGGTTATGTGTGAGGGCTTACTAGAGATTATTTGAGAGTATCATTCCTCTTGAATCTTGCCTTCTCAACAGGTCAGTGAAATCATATTCTGTCAGAGGGCTTGAGCAGACTGTCTGTCATTTTTACTTAACTTCATGGGGTGACATTATTGGGATTTTCCCTCCTAAAATCCTATGAGTGTTAAATCTGAAAATACATGGCGTAATAATAACAAATTAGATGGTCAATAGAGTGTTCCTTACTGCGAGGACAGAGGAAATGCCAGATTGACTGTATTTCTGATATTTAAATGAGTGATTAAGCATAAGAGGCCCCGTGAAACCTAATTATGCCTCACATTCATGCTGCTGTAAATCAATAAATTATGAAAGCTGCAACTACCATCATACCTTGCTTTCAAATGGCTTACATTCAATAGACTTTGAGGAGTACAACCACTATCACAGTTCATAAACAAAAAGCTTCAATTCAGTCTCATTCAAACAGCTTAAATTTAGTATCCTGTATAGGTCTAACTTACTCTTATCAACAGTAGAACCATAATAATACCGTTCCAATCACAAAATCTCCCAGGGCCGTTTTTTATCGTCAGAGTACCTACTTGGACATATTGGGCCCTATCTTACGCCAGAGTCCCTAAACCCGTTATTTGGGGATTTAGCATTGCGTAAGAGGCGTTCCCCCCTAAAAGTCGCTATCTTGCAGACCTGCCTATATCCCTAAAACACCAGCGCTACCCGTTATATTATGCATACGGCAGTTAAACCAATCAGTGTGCCAGGTGCCGTTTCCTTTAACAGCAGGCTGCGCTATCCCAAATCCTCAAACCGAAACCCGTGATGGAGAGAGGAAGGTCGCACGTTTCTCCGAAGTTAAATTTCTCGTGCATGAGGTCAAATCCAGACAAGGGAGGATCAAAATCCCATTTTAGAAAATACCCACAGCCAAAAATAAATGCTTACATTGACTGCACTGCACAGTCGACGGCACCCTTGGGAACCCTTGGGAACCCATATCTTGCCAAAAAATCCCGCTTTACCCTACGTTGTCTCTCGGGTGTCACAGGGATGCCAGTGATGTACCTACAGGCATGCTGGACTATGCTGGCAGTGACTGCAGTTATAGCCGAGCTTAAGGCAGATTGGGTCATGCCTCCAGTTGAGTGAGTGGGTGTTGGAATGACCCACTAGCATAGCAAAATAGTGCCACAGTAACCCTAACAGCAACTGGCAAGGCACACAGACAGCTGGCATACATCATCTGCAACCAGGTGACATAATTCCGTCACTGCCTGACGGGAGAGGCGCAGTTTTGTCACGCATTCTCGTTCTGCAGGAAATACTTGTATTGTATTATTATAATGTTAGAATATTATATATCATTAATATATAATAATTAGATATTATAAAAGCGGAAAGAATGATCAATACAAAATACAAACAATATAGACTTACCTGAAAGGCCCAGGTAGCTGGTGCGCTGGCGGTATGCGCGTTCTGGGCATCTTCTATTATTTAACTGGCGGTCAAGGCGATTTACTACTCTCTCTGCTGTTTTCTCAGGGGTTCAACGAAGGCTAATGCAAGGTGGCTTTTTATAGGTCAGTTAATTTGGGAAGTGGAGCCGCATGTGCACGTCCACATGTGTCCAAGTGGACGCGCATTGAAGTCTCCTGGGCGCGCTCTTGTAAAAGCCAAAATGGGTAGCGGGTGGTTTGAGGACCCGCTATACACAATCCTTATTGTGTGTGATCAAGATAGCAATTTTAAGGAAAGAGCATAAAAATGCCCACGGACACACCTCCAGGTGCAAATAAGGGAGACTGCATAATGTAAAGCGGGTAGTGTGGCCGCAAGACACCGTTTAGGGAGAGTGGACGCTGCTGAATTCGTAATTCAAGGGTAGCAGCAACAGGTAGGGCAGTGTGAAAGATAGAGCCCATTGTTTGTAAAACTTTTCCACCAATGTAATAGGAAATGGCATTAACAGGTCATTCAAGTGGCAATGTGAGGATTACGTGAGGAACCACAAGTGAGAACCAGTGAATACAAAAATGGAGGCGTTATTTCTGAAGGGGGGAAGCCCCCAACAGAGCAGGCAACGGTACAATGTCCAGTATTCAAAAATCGGAATCCTAAGGGCGAAATCCAGAACCGTAAACAAGGTACCAATCGCAAAACTCGTGGTTGGGCAAAAATAGGTTCAGAACACAGGCATGTCAGAGAAGCAAAGCCAAAATCCAGTGGACGTAAACAGAGTTGAATACCAGGGCAGCAATCACAAAACTCGTAGTCGGGCAAAAAGGATTCGTAAACGGAAGCAGACAATAGTACCAAAGAGCAGGGCCAAAAATTGTAAGTCGGACGGTCCAGTCAGAAAAGTAACACTATGAGTACAAGGCGAAGAAATAGCAGCACAGGTTAAGAAGAGAAACGTTCTGACAAGGAAGTGCTGTGAAAAGACTCCTAATATACACTCATGGGAAGTCACGTGCTTAACACAACACAGGTGGAGGAAGTCAGACTAATTCCAAAGGAGGGAACATGAGGAAGAACCTAATCACATGAAATAGGCAACAGCCAAAACGCGGACAGGGATCACGAGACAATCCAATAGACAGATACACAGCTCCGGTCAAGGAGTTCTAACGTGCATAGATAATAAGAGAAAGGACAGCGTGGGCAGGTGTGGGCAGCTATACAATCCTTTGGTGCTCGTTCGTAAGTTCGTATTATATACAATGTTAGTTTGTGTTAGTAACTCTAGCAAAAACAACAAACTGTTAGTATGGGTAAGTAATATAAAAAAAGCAAGGCAAAGGAAGTAAACGAGATTGGAATGGTTGAAATCCAGAAACCATTAAATCACCCGAAAGAATGGCACGCAATACTGGGGCTGTGAGCAATGACAAGACAAGATAGCACACAGGGGGAGACAAAGTGCAATGCATGGAAGAAACAAAAACATGGACCGGAATGAAACTATGGTAAAACACAAACACAAACACATGGGAAAACTAAACTAGACAATACTTGAACAAAACTAAGTAGCCAAATCACAATACATAATCCAAGGCATGGTTAGACAATACAGAGAACAGACAGACATCAAAAACATGGCAAACAGAGCAGAATCATAGCAGGCAATATGTTTCTTTTAGCATGTCCTCTATCTGTCCAAAATCCAGCCTTAAAACAGAAAATGATGTCTGGCCAAACTGTCTCAGAAAATGCTTATCTGAAACAAATCCCCCATTGCCACACATAAACCCCACTGTACAACTACACAGAATGCAATAGGTAAACAACCCATCTCAGTGACACACATTACAGAGGATACATATCTCCAATTAGCGCCCCAGTGTTAACATACACATTCAGCCAATTAAATTATGTGGGAAAGGAGCACATCACATACATCTGGCTCATCAGGCAGGGTTGCTGGCTGGAGCCCACACTGGGTCTTTTGGGCAGTTTCCATGGCAGCTAAAACATCTGAGAATCTGACCTTTGAAAGGGTTCCTCAACTCCCTCGGCGAGGAAGGATTTACTGTATATACATTGGCTACTAATATTCTCCACATCATGGTTAGAACAGAAAAAAACCGCAAGGACAAACACACAAACACAAAAACATATGGTCAACATAATGATTTAAATCCCTTATACTGACCTGTTGGTGTTTATGGATCTCAGGGGTCATAGTTTCTTCAGAGGAGTTAATAAAAATAGCATTTCTGAGAGACTTGTGATTATAAGCGGGCATGGGAAATGGCAATGGGTTATTCTGTCAAGAGTTTCCCACTTGATAAAATATTTATATTTGATAAAATTACAGCTGAATTACAGCAAATCAGTTTTGTGATTTGTTAAGGCATGTGATTCTTTCTGGAACACAGGCAGAGTGAGTGTGTGCAGAGGACAAGAATAGGGAATCACTAGTGTATTTTTCATGTAGGGAGGAGGCAGTTGTTCAGAGCACTGGTCGTCTCTCTCACTCACTTGCCTTACTGTCTCTCTCCCACTGTCTCTTCCATTTTCACCCTTTTCTAATAATGCACACTCCTCCTTCACTGAGTCCCTTCACCCTCAATATTTCTTCCTCCCAATTTCTCCAAACACACCATCCTTCCTTCCCCTGCCCCCGGCTCTGAATCAGATTGCCTCGGCTGTTAGAGATCTGATGTGGAATCTTGAAGGAATGTGTGAATAACTGTTCCTGAAGCACTCTTAGACCACAGATAATGATGCTCATTTCTGGAAAAAAATCTTATCTATTTGAAAACTCCATTAGTGTAGTGTAATGTGAATATAGGCCACTAGATGGAAGTATTTACCTTTTTTTTGTTAAGCTCAGACTGGAGTCATGTTTAGACATGTCCTGGACATGTCTGGGGCAAGTCTCAGAAAATTAAAAAAAAAAGAGGTCTAAATGTGGGTGGGGTCTGCAAAAGAGTATATAAGGAAAAGAATTGAGACAGTAAAGTAGTAGGAGAAATTGCAAGAAGATGACCAGACCTGCCATTCTGTTCAAGACCTGTGACGTTTCTTTTGTGGATTTCTTTGCCTGTGTTTGAGCATTTTCTTCAACCAGGACATCACCAAGCCACCCCACCAAAAAGGGACTGTAATTATTTCTGTTTTTTCTTATTTATCAATCTTGGTCTTTAGTTGTAGGTTGTTATTAGTCTTTGTCTTTGTTAAAAATTAAATGTGTTTTAGTTGTTAAAACTGTGTTTGTCATCCCTTGCTGTTGCTGTTGTGTTATAAATGTAATAACAAATTGGGGCCATAACAAATTGGGGGCTCGTCCGGGATAGACCATTTTGTGAGTCATTTATTAAAAATCTAACATTTCAAATTGTAAAAAATTTTTTTTTAATTGAATACATATACATTGACAACAGCAATGGATGATTTCTTGGCATCACCAACCGTAGGGGTTTTGAAGTCTTTTAAAAAGACAGAACTGCTAGAAATTTGCAGACATTTAGAGCTGACAGAGGTGAAACCAGCCATGCGAAAAGCAAGACTGGCTAGAGAGATAGTTGAATATTACATTGATGAAAATGTGTTTGCACCAGGAAATCTGGAACAGTTTCCAGTGGAAAATCCAAAGATAGAAATGGAACTTAAATTAAAAATGCTAGAGATTGAAAGGGAGGAAAAAGAAAAACAAAGGCAGTTTGAGTTGGAAAAATTAGCAAGAGAAGAGAAAAAAGAAAGGGAGGAAAAAGAGAAACAAAGAGAATTTGAGAGGGAAGAAAAAGAAAAACAAAGGCAGTTTGAGTTAGAAAAATTAGCAAGAGAAGAAAAACAAAGAGAATTTGAGAGAGAGAAAGAGGAAAGAGCAGAAAGAGAGAGACAGAGACAGAGAGATTTTGAATTAGAGAAATTCGATAGAGAAGAAAGACTCCAAATGGAGCAACTAAAAATTAAAATTGAAACTAAAAATAAATTTTGTGCCAGTCAGGAGGTAAAACTGGTGCCTCCATTTTCAGAAAAGGATGTTGACAACTATTTCCAGTGTTTTGAAAAGGTAGCAAAGAGTTGCCAGTGGCCAAAGGAACACTGGCCTCTGATGTTGCAAACTGTCCTCAAGGGTAAAGCTCAACAAGCCTATTCGGCTTTGTCTGCAGATGATTCCTCTGATTATGAGGTTGTCAAAAAGGTTATTTTGAGAGCTTATGAGTTGGTTCCAGAGGCTTACCGACAGAAATTCAGAGGTCTGAAGAAATCTGAAAATCAGACTTATGTTGAATTTGCTAATGAGAAGCAGGTTTGCTTTGAGCGCTGGTGTACTTCTATGGAGGTCAAGGATGATTTCAACTCACTAAAAGAGATGGTGTTAGTTGAAGAATTCAAGAACTGTGTTAAGGATGATGTTAAGACCTACCTTAATGAGAAGCAAGCACTGAACTTGCAATCAGCTGCCAAATTTGCAGATGAATATGTTCTCACTCATAAGTCCAAATTTCAGTCTAGCAGTAACAATAAATGGTCCCAATTTCAGAAAAAGGGTTACGGTGATACCCAAGATTCCTCACCCAAAGACAAAGACAAATCTGGTGATGGTGCTCAGAAATCCAGTAACAGGTCTGATCAAAGTGTGAAAGCTGACAGTGACAAAAGTGGTCTAGTTTGCAGTTATTGCAAGAAATCTGGTCATGTTACAACTAACTGTTGGTTCCTTAAAGCTAAGAAAGAAAAAGAAAAGGATACCAAACCAAATGCCTTTGTGAAAACAAGGTTAGAAACCCCTGTAGTAGATAACCAATCTGCTAAATTGCCTGCTTCTTGTGGGGCTAAAAAGCCTAATACAGCTGACTTTGTGAGGGAGGAATTTCTTCCATTTGTGTCAGAGGGATTTGTGGCTCTGAATGAGCATACTACTCCTGTCCCTATATATATCCTAAGGGATACCAGAGCTTCTCAGTCACTTTTGTTGATGGACTCCTTGGAGTTACGTGATGAGACCGCTTCAGGGGATTTCATACTTGTACAAGGTATTGAAGGGAGGACTGTATCTGTACCCCTGCGCTCTATATTCTTGAAGTCAGATTTAGTTACAGGACAGGTAAAGGTGGGACTTATGTCAAGTCTACCTATAAAGGGTGTTTCTCTGTTGCTAGGCAATGACCTGGCTGGGGGCAAAGTAGTTCCCCCTGTACATCTTACTTCACAGCCGAGCACTGAAAATGGGGATGAGGACCCATCTCTGTATCCTTCTTGCGCAGTGACTCGTGCTATGGCCAAGAAGGCTAAAGAAGATGATGTTGTGGTGCCGTCCAGTACATTGAATAGTCAGGACTCAGGTGGTTCGCCTCATGACTCTGATTGGCCTAATATGGTTTCTCCGTTTGAGGACTTATCAGATACTTTTATCAGTTCTCTATTCAGCCAGCCGGATGGGTCTGGTGATTCTGATGTGTCTGGAGACTTGTCTCTGTCCAGAAAGCGGTTGATTGAGGAGCAAACTAATGATCCTGAAATTGGTGTACTAAAGAGGAGAGCCCTTCCTGAAAAAGAAATAGATGCAGTTCCAGTTGGGTATTATCTCAAGGATGGTGTGTTGATGCGGAAGTGGCGCCCTCCTGATATCCCTGCCAATGCAGATTGGGCAGTGGTCAGGCAAATTGTTGTTCCGAAGGTCTATAGGAATGAGATCTTAACAATGGCTCATAGTTTACCTTTAGGAGGTCATCTTGGTGTTAACAAGACTGTTGATAAGATCATGAAACACTTCTTTTGGCCTGGGCTTCGGAAAGACGTTTCCAACTTTTGCAAAACCTGTCACACTTGTCAGGTAGTTGGAAAACACCAGTTAGACCCACCTGTAGCTCCATTGCAGCCTATCCCAGCATTTGGGGAGCCATTCTCTAGGGTCATTGTTGATTGCGTTGGACCATTACCCAAGACTAGATCTGGAAATCAGTACTTGTTGACAATCATGTGTGCATCTACCAGATTCCCCGAAGCCATACCTCTACGTAACATCAAGGCAACTGCAATCTCGAAGGCTTTGATAAAGTTGTTCACGTTGTTTGGTCTTCCCAGGGAAATTCAGTCAGACCAAGGTAGCAATTTCACTTCAGGATTGTTTCAGCAGGTTGTGTATGAACTAGGTGCAAAACAGATTCTTTCTAGTGCCTATCATCCAGAAAGTCAGGGTGCCTTAGAGCGGTTTCATTCCACTCTCAAGACAATGATGAGGACTTATTGTTATGACCATGAGAAAGACTGGGATGAAGGGGTTCATTTGCTGTTGTTTGCAGCTAGAGAAGCAGTGCAGGAGTCTACTGGATTCAGTCCATTTGAGCTAGTGTTTGGTCATGAAGTGAGAGGACCTTTGCTATTATTGAGTGAACAATGGCAAAAGGAAGAGCCGCAAATCAGTCTGTTAGACTATGTTAGCAAGTTCAAGGAAAGATTGCGTGCAGCTTGTGACCTTGCCAAAGAGAACTTGAAATCAAGTCAGGGAAAAATGAAAACTTGGTATGATCATAAGGCTAGAAGCCGTGAGTTTAAACCAGGAGACAAGGTCCTTGTGTTGTTTCCCTTGCAGTCCAATCCATTGCAGGCTAGATTTCATGGTCCTTATGAAATTCTGACAAAACTCAATGATCTCAATTACATTGTGAAGACTCCAGATAGGAGAAAACCAAAACAATTGTGTCATATTAACATGCTAAAGCCTTATCATGACAGAAATGCTAGGGTTGCAGCTGTCACTTCAGATTCTCCAATGGTCGAAACGTGTGAAGATGAGGGGGAGTTTCAAGATGATGAACCAAGAATTAAAGCTGAAGTTCTTTCATGTAAATTGTCAAACACTGAAGTGTTGCAAAATCTTGATGTAAAACTCCAGCACTTAGAACCCTCACAGAGAGATCAGTTTGAAAGGTTGATCAAGAAATATGAGGATTTGTTTCCTGATGTTCCAAAGAGAGTTACTATAGCCTCTCATGATGTAGATGTTGGTGATGCCAAACCAATAAAACAGCATCCATACCGGATGAATCCTGAAAAGAGAAAGATTGCTGAGAAAGAGGTTGAGTACATGTTAAAACATGATATTATCAGACCCTCCAACTCCGATTGGAGTTCACCCTGTGTGCTAGTTCCAAAACCTGATGGAAGTACTAGATTCTGTACAGATTATCGCAAAGTCAATGCTGTAACTAGAACTGATGTGTTTCCAATACCTAGGATTGATGATTGTATTGATAGTGTAGGGCAAGCAAAGTTTCTGACCAAGATTGATTTATTGAAGGGTTATTGGTGTGTGCCTTTAACTGAGAGGGCCAAGAGCATCTCTGCTTTTGCCACACCATCTGGATTGTACCAGTATGAAGTCCTACCCTTTGGCATGAAAAATGCCCCAGCCACGTTCCAAAGGATGATACAGTCTACAATCGCCGGATTGCCACACACGGGTGCGTACATCGATGACCTGATCACACGGAGTGACTCCTGGGAAGAACATCTAAAAGATGTAGAGACGTTGTTCCAGCGCCTGACCCAGGCTAACCTGACTGTTAACCTGAGCAAGAGTGACTTTGGTTGTGCTACTGTCACCTATCTTGGCTACGTCATAGGCCAGGGTAAGGTGGCACCCATAAATGCTAAAGTCCAAGCCATCATGGACTTTCCAGTTCCTGACAACAAAAAAGCTTTGCGCCGCTTCCTTGGAATGATCGGGTACTACCGCAAGTTCTGCAAGAACTTTGCTGAGATTGCTCTCAGTCTAACTAACCAACTGAAGAAAGGCGTAAAGTTCACCTGGGATGATGCATGCCAGAGAGCCTTCGATCACCTGAAGTCTCTGCTGTGTCACTTCCCCGTGCTCAAATCTCCTGACTTCAACAAACCGTTCTCCATCGCGGTCGATGCTAGCGACCAAGCTTGTGGATCTGTGCTCCTACAGAGAAGTGACTCTGATGACATTGAGCATCCCGTGGCATACTTCTCCAGGAAGTTCAATCGCCACCAAAGGAACTATTCCACAATAGAGAAGGAACTGTTGGCTCTGGTCCTTTCTTTACAACACTTTGAGGTTTATGTTTGTACAGGACAAAAGCCAATGATTGTGTACACTGACCACAATCCGTTAATGTTTTTGAGTAAGATGAAAAACAAGAATCGGAGATTGTTGAATTGGAGTTTGATTTTACAGGAGTTTGACTTGGAAATTAAGCATGTGAAGGGTACAGACAATGTAATTGCTGATTGCTTATCCCGTGTTTGAATGTGTATATATATATCATGTGTTTGAATATTGTATGATATGTATATATAGACAAGTGTTCACTTAACCATTTTGTATTGAAAAGAAAAATTTTGCCTTTATGAGTCAAAATTTTTCCCTTTTGGAATGGAGGTGTAATGTGAATATAGGCCACTAGATGGAAGTATTTACCTTTTTTTTGTTAAGCTCAGACTGGAGTCATGTTTAGACATGTCCTGGACATGTCTGGGGCAAGTCTCAGAAAATTAAAAAAAAAAAGAGGTCTAAATGTGGGTGGGGTCTGCAAAAGAGTATATAAGGAAAAGAATTGAGACAGTAAAGTAGTAGGAGAAATTGCAAGAAGATGACCAGACCTGCCATTCTGTTCAAGACCTGTGACGTTTCTTTTGTGGATTTCTTTGCCTGTGTTTGAGCATTTTCTTCAACCAGGACATCACCAAGCCACCCCACCAAAAAGGGACTGTAATTATTTCTGTTTTTTCTTATTTATCAATCTTGGTCTTTAGTTGTAGGTTGTTATTAGTCTTTGTCTTTGTTAAAAATTAAATGTGTTTTAGTTGTTAAAACTGTGTTTGTCATCCCTTGCTGTTGCTGTTGTGTTATAAATGTAATAACAAATTGGGGCCATAACAGTAGCAAGGAAATTTATCTTTGTTAGCAGCAGCATATTTCATGAGTAAGCAAGTGCTCTGCATATTCACCTTTTTGTAAGTGACATCAATGGAGATTAATTCAAGAACACCATCTCAAATGTCATCCGTTATGAATGACAGTCAACCAACATACCCGGCTGAGAATGAAAAACATTAAACAGAATATTCTGTCATTATTCTGTAAAGAGGCACAAAGCTGATTGTGTCATGTTACAGAGCATTATCATCATATTCCAAAATATGAATATTACTGGCCCAATTCCCTCTAAAATCTGTTGCAAAAATTGCCTTCATGTTCTGCTATAAGATATAGCATTTCCAGTAAAATATTCGCTGATAAATCTCAGAGTTCGTATGGTCCCACGTGGATTCATATACTGTAACGTTATACTCTGTCAGATTTTAATCAGCATGAACATATGAACATTTTGTGTATTAGGATTATATTTAATTTGTTTTACATTTTTAAAGCAAATTTGATACAGTATTGCTTGAATTTCTTTGACTGAGGGCACCTGTAACAGGAAATCCGTGTGTCGAGTTTTCGACTGGAGGCTGCCCTGAGATCTCGGATTGGATAGTGAGGTCAGGTGGCCCCATTCACAGTTGGCACCGCCAGCCGCATTGCACAGAATACTGAAGTGACACCAGATGTCTCATTTGAATATCTCCCTCACCCCCTTCAATCTCCAGTTTTCCAAGAGGAAGACATCATCCCTTCCAGGCTCTTTCTATTCCATACAAAGAGAGATACAATATTATAAAGGAGGCATCAATGCCAACTGCATGTGACACTGAATTTTTTTCCCTCATATGTGGCACCAGACAGCACTTCAACACAGTCAGACATTTTCATTCATCTCAAATTTCATTTATTCTCTGTGTTCCTGCTCTCTGACATGTGTATCCTGAAATCTGATTTACTTTATATTCATCTGAAGCTTTACATTAATTTCAGCCAATGTTTAAAAAGTGATTCCTGTCAGTGTATTTGGCAGGATGAATTTTCCTCTGAAAATCTCAAGGGCAGCTGCACAGTGCTGTTGAATTGAGTGAGTGAAAAGCTCTGCAAAAAAAAAAAAGAAAAAAAGAAAAAAAGCAGCAGCATTGGGGGAAAGGCACACAAACGCCACCCTTTATATGGTCTTAGAGTCATTCCTTTTTTGGAAATTATTTTTCGGAAGGAAGTAATTTTTTAGTCCTTTTTGGGAAGGCTTTTATTTTGAAAAGCAAGTCATGACTCAGGCAAACAGTACGTTTCTGGCAAACACATCTCCTGATACAAAATCTGAATACCACCATTATCCTGAATTTAATTCTCAGATTAATATTGCTTATTTACACGGTCTGAATTTTTACAAGCGGAAGTTTCATTTGTAAACAGCTTGAGAAATTAGTCTAGCAGGTCCAAGAACATAAACTAGCTGGTGTCCTAAAAAGTGCAACAAAACAACATAGTGTAAAAAAGTCATGCTGAAGATATCATTAATTTACATGTTAATTTTGTGGTTAAGGCTAATATTGATGATAATCGACAATGTTAATCCTGTGCTTATTTTGTTCATAATGTAAATATACTGTACATGCAGTTGTTCATGATGAGGTCGAGCTGATCGTATTGCAAATCTGCGTATTAATTTTGTCGTAATACTGTTAATGATTATCTATGCATTAATATTGCAGTAATTTTGATAATGATAATATGGACCCACATGTAAGTGCTGTGGTAATGTTGATTACAAACATCACTGGTCTCGAATTTATCTCCTTCTGCGTGGCTATACTCCGGTGAACTGCAGCCGGCACAAAGGTGACATTTTGTGAGAGACTCTCACTGGTTTTAGATTGATGAGCTGCTGCCTTCTCGCAGGGGATGAAACTGATTAAATTGCTGCATTTATGAAACCAATCTGCTTTTTATTTGGTCTCGGGGGGTGGGCCTGCTCCAATGAGATTTCATTAATCAGAGTTGCGCAAATGATGCATGAAACATTTAGTCGCTTTATGGCAGGTTTCATTAACATGGACTGTCATGCATTCTGTGCACAGGCAGGATCATGGAGAGCCGAAAATAAGGAATGCATAGCATGCTTAGAATTATTATGGCCCATAACTATATATACTAAGTAAATTCCGGAAGAATTGGGATAATGTGTCAAATGTAAATGTTATTTGTAAATCTCTTTCATCCCGTGTTCAACTAATAGATAAAGTACAAAGACAAAATAAATAATGTCCTCAACCTTTTTGTTTTTTGAAAATATTGACAATTTTGAAATGTGATGCCTGCGACACATTCCAGTGAAGTTAGGACTGGTGCATGTCCACCGGTGCATAACATCACCTCTCCTTTTATCAACACTATAATCATTTGGGAACTGAAGGAACTACTCTTTGGAGCTTTCAAAATAGAACTAGTTCCCATTCTTGTCTGATACAGGACTATAGTTAGTCAATAGTTTGGGGCCCTCATTGTGAGAGTCATAATCTGCAACTAGTTTTCAATTGAAACAAGTCTGAGCTGTAAGGTGTACTGCATGCTGTCACTATGAAGCCAAGCTGTTGTAATACTTGCTGAGTGTGGCTCGGCATTATCCTGCTGTAAGAAGCCGGGGTAAGAAAGAAAAGGTCAAGTAGACAGCATTCATTGTTTCAAAATGAACACGTACCCTCCCAGGTTAATTGTTCCTTCAGATATGTTCAAGTTTGTGCCTATATGCCAACCCAGACTGACAGATGTGGGTTTTAGAACATGGCATTGATAATGGGCAGGACTGTCCTTCTCCATTTTGGCTCAGAGATTGTGACGCCCATTATTTCCACAAACTATTTCAAAGACTGACTCATCAGACCACAACGCTGTTAGTTAATTTCATTTGAGATTGAGCCCAGAGAAGGCAGCGTTTCTGGATGGTGCTGATTCATGGCTTCCTCTTTGCGTGGCAGAGTTTGAACTTGCATTTGATGATGCCACAACAAACTTTTCACTGACCTGCGACTTCTGAAGTATTTACAAGCCCATGTAATTATGTCCACCACACACATTCAGTACTGGTATTCAGGCAAATCCTCGACGTACATACGAAAATTGCACTCGGATTGCCATGTCTTGCGTCGCTTTGTCTGGTGTTCTCTGGCTTTTCTTGTGTTCTGTATTTTGTGGTAAAGGGTTTTTTATTAATTCCTTGTCTGTTTGCCCTCTGTGAATTACTCAGGCATTTTCCTGCACCAGTTTCTTCTCTGACCTCCATGTATTCAGGTTCTGCTGTTTCTGTGTTCATGGCCAGATTGTCTAGTGTTTCTTCGTGCTTCTGCTACTTTCTCACATTTTCTCTAATGCTCTAATTCTTCCCAGTTCCTAGCTCTTGTTCTCAGCCAAGAGGCTTGTTTGTGTTGCCCTGTCTTTGTCTTTGCCTTGTTCTGCCCTAGTTTCCCCATCTTACCTGCTCCTGTGGACTGAATTCTTAATTTAAATCCCAGATTTAGCATTAGACTTTGCCAGGTGCTCTTCCCTGGATCCCAATCATTGCCGCTGAACCTCTGCCTGCTGTGTGACCATGCTCTGACTGTTTCACCGTTTGTTTGTGCAGCTTTTGGAAAGTAGCAAACCTCAAATCATCTTCCTGATAAACAGCTGTGCTTTTTGTGAGTGCTCATTTTACACCCAATTATCATTGAATCATGTTTTACCTATCTATCTGTTCTCTAGTAGAATATTGGTGTCTTTTTTAAAGATTCCACAACTTTTTCCGTTTTTCCAATCCTCTGTCCCAGTTTTGGATTGTGTTGCAGGCATCAGATTCTGAATCTGCGAGTACTTACCAATGCGGTGGATAGATAAGGACATACTTAAAAGTCCCCGGGAAGTTATATATTTAATGCTCTCTTTTCTACCTTTTTATTTATTTATTTATTGTTTTTTTTTTTTGTTTTAAAAATTTGGCATCTCCAATCCCAACCGAATCTGGAATGCCCAATTGGTGAACTATGTACAAGTCTTGCTCGTATGCGACCCCATATGCAGAGAGTGTAGACAGTTTGCGCCTCTCCTCCGAAGTACGCGCCTGTCAGCCACCACTTCTTATACACTCATTCGTTGAAACTTTCCGAGTTCAGAACGAGGGCGGAGGATACCCGGACATGAACAGACTTAGAATCTTCCTGACGAGCGCCCGTCTGGCCGACAGGAGGCGCTCGAACAACGAACAAGGCAACTATTATATTCCCTTCCCAGCAGTCCCTTCCCAATTTGCAACCCTGTAGCGCGATAGCCAATTGTGCGCTATACTCTGAAAAAGCTGCCGACCACTGGTGGCTGGTATGAAGCGGGGCTCGAACCTGCGACGTGATAGTCACTTCTGCTTCGCACTGCGATGCTTTACCAAGTGAGCTCTCCAGCAACATTTATCTACCTTTTTTGGACCATGTGGGTATTGTCATTAATTTCCGAACACAGGATTCACACGCAGATCACTGACAAGCCGTTTTGGCGTCTTTAATAAATAATACATAGGAGTTATCAATAGAGAGGATAATCAAAAGACGGTGGGAGGTCAGCTGGGAGCGAAATGGAACACAGGAGGTCAGGCTAGGAGCAGCTGAAGGGTACATTAGGCAGATGCAGCTGCTCACACTTGGATGTTGAAGAAACTGGAAGAAGCTCCGCTCGATGGGAGATGGAGACCAGGGACGTAAATACACAAAAACCACAATTAGCTGAGTGGAAATATGTTTGCAAGCGTTGGGATGAAACACAAGGAGAGGAAGTAGAACAAGACAATAATGAAATAATGAGAATCAGTCAAAACTACATAAACCAAAATTGACAAAAATGGCAAGATTGCAGGGAAAACAACTAAGAAACACTCCAGATGTAGAAAGTATACAGGATACATATGCAAAGAAGGAGCAGAATTCTGCTTTTCCCTGAACACAATATAAATCTGAGGATTTTTCTTCCCCCTGGCTGGATGTAATATAACCATGAAACTTTTCATCACAAGGTACATCACATTGTACTCGAGTAATCCATCAAATATCAGCCCTTTGGAGTAAAATGTGAATGATCCCCTCTATGGACAATATTTTTGGTTAAAATTAAAATTACGAATAGAAAATTAAAAGAGATCATTTAAAAAGATTATTATTCCACCACACTACTGGGTATAAACAGGACACAATTAAACTTAAAAATAGGACATTGTGAATTCAAATTTAAAATATAATATGTTACTCTGAAAATGCATTGTGACAATGGGAAAAGTGAAATTCAAAATGCAAAAGCAGAAATGCTCAAGCATTGACAGTCTCAATTTAAAAAATGAAACTGAAAGAGGATATGGAAATATTAAAAGGGAAACAGTAAATATGAAACTCAATGTGAAATGGAAAAGCGTAAATTGAAATACATATCAAATTTAAATAGAAAAGCTTTTTTTGCAGTTGTACTTTACTCTTTATTCATTTGACATTTAGGATTTTATTTTTTTGCCACTTTCCATTTGGAATCGGTCAGTTTGCATTCTTAGTTTCAACTTATGTATTTTCCATCAGCTTTTCGAGCTGTATGTTAAGTAGGAGGCGTGGCCTGAAAGCTGGAGGGAGGGCTTGAAATGGCTGAGGCGCAATGTACAGCAGAGGAAGCTGCCTGATACTGGGTTTGTTTGCCAGTAGTGAAAAATACATTAATCAATAAGGATTGGGTAAGGTTTTGGATAAGGTATGAACTCAGAGATCCCTCCAATATAATTTACTTTTGCTTTTGTGGACTGGGTTCAGCTGCAAAATTACTTTTATTGCTAGACCTAATTTCAATGAACTGCTTTGTAAACATTAACTACAGTATGTTCGATATGTTCGATATCCAGGGCTGACTTTCTGTCTGCTCTCTATCTAAGTTCATGGGCTGCAGTGTTATGGCTGCAACATCATCCAGGAGAGGAGGTACGTGGATGTGGGCTGCTCCAACCCCGAGGTGATCACCTGCTCTCACTCACACAAGGGCTTCAAGCACCGCTTCTGTCTCAAGACTGTGAGCAGTGAGTATGGCCTTCCTCAGCTCTTGAGTAAATAAGGGACTATACACTTCTTACCTCCTCCCATGAACGCTGAAGATTCCTATCATAGAAAGGCTCCGCTACTCCAGTCACAAATATGTATCACTTGCTAAGTTTTAAAAACCCCCTTCTTTTCAATCTGTGGCACTTTGTGAAGCTTGTATCAAGCCATGGCTGAATCACTGCCTGCACCTACTAATGAGCATGTCCTGCCAGCTGCAAAGCCTGGCAAGTTTCACATTGGCCAGGGCCTGGAGCCAGTGTCCTGAGGCCCTCCCCACACACCCCTCTCCCCCTGCTGTTATTACATCTCATAAAATCACATGCCATGGTATAAAATGGACCATATTCAGTACTTTGTAATGTAATTAAATGCAGTTACACGGAAAAAGATGTGACACATTTGAAATATCCCCTTATGTATGCGCAGTACTTGTTCTCTAATGGCTTCAAAAATTTCGGAGAATCTGTGAATTGCTGGGGTGGGGTGGCCATTTGTGCCTGGATTTGGAAATACCCAGCCATTTGCTTTATAAACTGCACTACTTCCAACGCAGTCAGAACAAAATATATGTTGAACTAGACAGAATGTGTATTAAGAATCTTAAAAGGCAATTTATTTCTGTCTAGCAGTATGGGTCTGTTCCAAAAACACTCCCAGGCATGTATACAAGCGAAACGATAAGCCAGGCAGGTAGAAAGACACCTAAGCAGAGAGATGTACACAGAATAGATGCAGAACACTATAAAAGTTTAATGCTAAACTACACAGGATAAGTTGTCAACATTGTGAAGAAGCGGGAACAACCCTTTGTGGACCCGGCTTAACATGGATTCTCCACACAGGTAAGGTCCAATCAGAGTTGATTACAGGACCCTGCATCTGCGAAGTGATAGCATATAGCTCTGTGCCATTGTGCTACTCACAGTCAGATAAACATACAACCCCAATTCCTAAATAGTGGGACGAAGTGTAAATTGTGAATAAAATCAAAATGCAATGACTTTCAGATCACATGAGCCAATATGTTATCTCCAATGGAACATAGATAACATTTCAAATGTTGAATTTTCAGGCTGCAACAGGTCTCAAAACAGTTGGGTTGCAGGCAAAAAAGGGCTGAAAAAGCAATTCATATATAACAGAATCAGCTGAAAGAACATTTAGCAAGTAATTAAGTTAACTGGCGTCAGGTGTGTAACATGATTGGCTATCAAAGGGATGTCTTAGAGAGGCTGAGTCTCTCAGAAGTAAAGATGGCCAGAGGCTCTCCAACCTGTGAAAGCTTGTGTAAAAAAATTGTGGAATACTTTAATAATGATGTTTCTCAATGTCAAATTGCAAAGGCTTTGAAGGTCTCATCATCGACAGTGCATAACATCATCAAAATATTCAGAAAAACTGGAAAAGGGACATAAGGGACAAGGCCGAAGACTTTCACTGGATGCCCTTGATCTTCGGGAAACTCAGACGCCACTGCATCTCTCACCGGCATGATTCTGTCATTGACATTACTAAATGGGCCCAGGAATACTTAAAGAAACCACTGTCTGTAAACACAATCTGCTGTGCCATCCAGAGATGCCAACTAAAACTCTATCATGCAAAAAGCAAGCCATTGTTGAGCATGATCCAGAAGTGCCGCAGTTTTCTGTGGGCCAAGGCTCATTTAAAATGGACTATAGGAAAGTGGCAAAATGTCCTGTGGTCAGACGAGTCCAAATTTGACATTCTTGCTGTAAATCATGGGCCTTGGGTTCTCCAGGCTAATGAGGAGAAAGACCACCCCTCCTGTTATCAGCGCTCAGTTCAAAAGTCAGCATCTCTGATGGCATGGGGATGCATTAGTGAATATGGTGTGGGACACTTGCATGTTTTAAAAAGCACCATGAATGCTGAAAGGTATATAAAGGTTTTAGAGCAACAAATGCTCCTCTCCAGACGACATCTATTCCAGGGAGGGCCTTGTGTCTTTCAGTAGGACAATGCAAAACCACTTACTGCAGCTACTACAACAGCATGGCTTCATAGTAGATGAGTCCATGTGCTGAACTGGCCTGCCTGCAGTCCTGATCTTTCACTGATTGAGAACATTTGGAGCATAATTAAATGAAAAGTCTATCAAAGGAGACCCAAAACTCTCCAGCAGCTGGAAGCTTGTATTAAACAAGCGTGGGATCAAATTCCAATTCCTAAACTCAAGAAATTTGTCTCCTCAATATCCAGACGCCGCCACTCTGTGTTTAAAAGAAGATGGGATGCTACACCATGGTAAAGAGGCCCCTGTCCCAACTTTTTTGAGACGTGTAGCAGCCATCAAGTTTGAAATGAGCTCATTTTGTGGATAAAATTCTAAAATTTCTCAGTTTCAACATTTGCTATGTTATCTCTGTTCTATTGTGAATAAAATACTGGCTGGTGTGATTTGAAATTGCGTCTTGATTTTATTCACAATTTACACTTTGTGCCAACTACTTCAGAATTGGGGTTGTACAAAGAAAAAGCTGGAGTGGTGGTGGCTGGTTTCTAGACTCACAGTCTGCAGAAAGTGTTCTTACAGGAGAAAGGCAGCATTCAATGATCATGCATGCTGGAGAGTGGCTAAATGGGCTGGGTGAGGCCATTCAAATAGACCACCATGTTATGTGAACAGATTGAAATAGGCTTCAATCACTTATCAGATGAGCCATCCACTGATTCAGCAAGAGCAGTTTTGACTCTTCTCTGCCTGAACTTCCAAGCACAACTTAAAAACATTTCAGGATCAGAGCCTTAAGAAGATGTAATTCCTGCTGCTTAAACTGTATTAACTCATATCAAATGTTTAAGTGACGTTTTAAGTTGATTAACTTTTCGGGAATAATCTAAATTTAAGCTTCTTACTGCATCAAAAGAAATAAATTTGGTCGTAAAATAATAAATTCTGGCAATAGTCAATCCATTCAAGTGTGTCACAACCAAACACCAATGTCATTCTCCATTAGGTTGCCAGATATGGCTAGTTTTGAACTGGAATATCTACTTTTCAAATCATTTGAGCAGGTTCATGTCACCCTGACCAGACAAACTAAAAGTAATTTCCAATTGAAAACACAGTGAATTTAGTGTGAATTTCTTCCACCTTCAGTGTTACACCTCTCTACAGTGGGCTTCAGCCTCTCCCACTCCGCTCCTGGGTGTGAGGTCTAACTGCGTGTGCTCTAGGCTTTTCAGATGCCTCATTTTCCACTGATCTGTCCAGCTTTCAAATTATTTGAGAGGGTTTGGTTTGTGGTCCTGACCTGCAATGTCTGGTTAGTAACTGATTGAAAATATTGACCTTTCATTTGTACTGACTGTGGCTGTCTATCACTCGCTGCTCTGTAATCCGTCCCTCTGATGGCATCTCATCTGCTCAGGAAGGAAACAGGTTCCTATGGTGATGGCAACTCAAACCACCACCTGTATATCCGCGATCATTGGTTGCTTGTTAGTTAACACTGTGAGTGCTGACTATCAGGATTCACAAAGGCTTATTCGCACATATAGATTTCTAAATTTTGATTAAAATGACTATTAACATTCACGTTATTGGATACAGTATAGGTTTCAACATCCACAATCACAAAAAAAAAAACAAGACAAAACATAACAAAAAATAACAATAAGAGTCACAAACACAAATGTATTTGAAGTTGTCGTCTTGTTCTCATTCATTTTTGGCTCCAGTGGACTACATTGCTAGTAAAATCCCTGAAAAAGTACTTATTTTTGGCTTAACATGAGAGAAAACCTTTCAGTAGGTCAGAGAATTGTATTTGATGCATTCCTGCAGAAATAACTTTATCTTGGCTGTGGATAAATGATTTTTCATGGGAAGGGAGTCTGGACTTTGTTATGGTTGTATTTTTTATTCACTGGAGTGAAATGGGCTGCAAGCCACTGCTGTCATCCACCCCTAAATCCTGACCAGAGAGGTAACTGAGTCAAATGACACATTTGGCAATAAAAGCTATGTGTAAAGGCCAATTTTGTCAATTTATTATTTGTAGACAGGATGAATGATCCTAAATTACCTTCAGTTTCATGAAAAGCGCCCCTCAATGTTTCTATTTTCTGCCATGGCTCCCTTCCAAGCCCCCACAACCAAACAAGCTTCCTGCATTCTTCTGGCTTCAATGACCACATCCCTCCATTGGTCAACGCACCATTTCATCACACGCCCCAGCTTTACTCATGTCATGTCTCATGCTGTGGACCTCAGAGTCACTGTAAAAGTGTGATAGCAGACAATGACAAATCCACACGCTGACACTAAACTAGAAATCAGTCTCACCATTTTTTGAATAAGGTCAGTAAACACCTTTGAGCGAACCCTCCAGGTCACCCCACTCAACTCCCTCCCTTCTGTGTGGTTGGCAGCGACACTGGGGATTGTTCTGACGAGCGGCTGCGCCACGTCGCGGCACTGCCAGCAGCAGGAGCTTCCCGGAGTGCGCATCCACTGCTGCGACACGGACCTGTGCAACAGCGTCCCCTGCTGCCATCCTGGCGCACTACATTGCCTGGGCCTGCTGGTCGCCTCGCTCCTGCTGTGGCTGTGGGTGTGAGGGGGGAAGGTGGCCAGGGAAGGGACTGCAAAGACACTTTTTGGACTCTGTTTTGTTGAGAGACGCACGTTATACACCAGAATTAGTCCCACACCTGCTGAGAGACCTGGGCGGCTAAACTGTTCCCTTCTCAAAGACAGGCTCATCCCCATCTAAGAGCCTCAGATATGATTTACAGCCCAAGAGAGGCTCGTCGAGCTCGGCCCTGAATATTACATTCCCACCATAATACACCGCACACACAACGGCTCAGTTTTATGGTCCCGTTAAACTGTGCTTGGATCTCTACCTAATTAATATAAAACGGGTTGCGAAGACGGCGCCAGCAGCTAACCCGAATGACAGTCATCTATTCGGCTTAATCTGCCCATGTATTCAAAGCACCGCCAATGATGAGTTGGAGTCATTTAAGCTCTGTACTTTGTGGGTTGTGTGGGTTTTATTTATCATCAACATATTGCCACGGAGGAATTGGAGGCCTGTTCATTTAGACAAATGCTTACGAAGCCAGACAGCCTATTGTGCAACCGCTGCCAACTTTTGCGAAGGTTTCAACAGCTACAATTGCTCATCTCGTAGATTCACCTGACTTCATCACATTGTTCGATGCAGCCCGCCAGCATTCTCGATTGAGAAAGAAAAACACATATTTCTTTTTTTCATTGAGGCTATAATAGCTCCATTTATCACTGTCACGTTTTATCAGTATGAACCCTCATCCGCATTCAAAAGCTCATCCGTGTTAAAAACTGAAAATGAAAGAGATGAAAAAAAGAAATGTTTGCAATGACTGTGGAGAAGCAAAGTGTCTCCTGATTTCCATTTGTTTGGGCTGCACACTTGAAGGATTACACACCATGTCTTTGATGTTTGTACATTGCAAAAGCTTTTCATGTGCTGTAAGCTGTGTAATTTGTTTTGGTGTATGTTTGTCTGCATTGTAAGAGCTAACAAGGGAGGACAGCCTCCCACTTGCGATATGTGGGCCTAATAATTGGAAGAGTAAATGTAAGAAAATCCCACTTCTGTAAAGGCATGCTTCGATATGTTAGCTTGTATTAAAAAAATATATGAGAAACTGCTCATGTTCTGAATTTACCATATCTGCGTCAAACCAGTTTGAGGTTGGAGCAAATTCCTATGCAAGCAAGTTGTTCATTTATTTTTCATTCGACGAGAGCCCTTGAGCATTCCAAAGATGCTTTATGGTGGATTTGACATAAATTGAAAAACTGGATATCTTCAGCAGAGGCTGTTCTGCAAGGCCAGTGTGGTTGTCTTTGTTTTGGTATCCCAACGTAAAAATTTATTAGAATTTGAGAGAGAAATCTGCCAGGCTCTATGCGTGCACCAGAGCACTGTAATTGACACCATTGTGAGTTATACTACATGCATGTCTAACAGTTGATGCTTTTCACTGAGAGGGTAGGATCATTTATGTGGGAAATAAATAATCACCATTATGTGTCCTTTAAATGTGTCAAAGCCTACAGGTGAATCCTGAGGATAATTTTGATAAGTTTTTTTTTTTTCTGTCTATTGTTTGGGGTCTTGTAAAGAATTCTAGGCCCTTTAAAAGAATATTGCTTTGGGCCCTAATACTTTTGGAATTTTTGTGGCTCCCTCTGACAGTCGAGGGGCCCAAGTGTCACTCCTCTTTCATCCGAATAGCAGCAACTAACAGACATGAAACCTGGAACTCTGATAAATGATGCATGTTCAATTGAAATCTATGGGCGATCACGTCATGTGACAGGATTATGAGATTTTCTTCAGGATTCATGGTATTCATCAAACATTGTCATTATAGTACGTGTAACAGTGATAGCAGATAAAGATATCAAAAGAGAAGGAGGCCTATTTTAAATAATTATCAAGTGTTTTCTAGGCGCATATGTGAAAACAAGCTGGAATCTTTGGTAGGCTACCAAAGATGACAGCTGGGGACTCAAAAATTTCCACAATTATAACACCTTTTCTTCGGATCAAAACGTGTCCAAATGCTTGAGAATGTAGTCAGTTCAAAAGGATATTTTTTAGATGATAATTCTGCGTTTTCTTTGTGCATTTTTGCTTCACGAGCACAGACATACCCAAAATAACTAGAAACTCAAAATGTTCTACAATATTGGGTTTCCACTAACCATATCCAAGAGCATGAGAACGCAGTTTACTTCAGAAGGGATTTTCTTAGCTCACGTCCACTTAGTGAGCTAAAACACACAAACGATAGCCAGGGGATCAAAACCGTCCACGATTAGCCAATAGTTTTCTCTCAGCTTAAGAATGTAGCTAGTCAGCGGCAAATGTTTAAACAGGCTACTCAGTGTGCTTAACAAGCTGTAGCCCTATGATCCTTTCTGTTGCAGCTCGTGTGTCTGGGGAATTCGATAGGAAAAACGTGACCAATGCATGACGTCACCAGTGCAGCGCACCATTCATCACACTTTTCCACCTGCTCCAGTCAATAATAACAGTTCAATATGCTGAGCTTCCTGCTTTCTGTGTTGTACGAACATGTGCAGATAGGCGTCATGATTTATTTTTGCACTGATGCAGTCATTCCGGCTATTAAACCTCAGTTAATACACACTCCAGTTGGCTGGGCTAATGCTGTCTCCCAACTCTGTCTCAGTGGCATATCAGTCTGTCATGATCATCCAAAATAATATTTTTGCTTATAGTAAGAGACAACAAAAGATGCAATCTCTTCACTATTGATGGGATCCCAGAGGCCTAATTCAGTATTTTCATAGTCATGCTGCTGTATCACTTCCCAAATACTTCTTTCCAATATATGTTGCGAATGTCTTCATTACTGCTAAACCTTGATTAGAAATAAGGCGATTCTGATTTCCACTTCACTGCAGTAGTAATGAGTGACTCACATTCATTTGCTGATTAATTATTGCACATGATTAAAAAAACAGCACTCGATCAGCCAAATGATGCAGTGATGTGCCGGTGAAGTGGAATTCTTGCTAAATTGGTTCCCATATGTAAAATCAAAATTCATAAATGTGTGAACTGCTCCTATTAATGTGCCTCTCAGGCCTCCTCATCCGAGGTAAACGTAGTTCAAGACATTATCACGCTGTGCGTTGCAGCACAGTCAAAACCTATCATAATCCTGGCATTGCATGCTCTCAGAACAAAATACCAAATGTCTTTTAACCTGCTGTCTGCCCTGGTGTCTGAATTTATCCATCAGTTCATCTCATCTGGTCCTGCTATCATTCAGGCATTTTGTCATACCTGGATAAAAATATTGTTATAGGTCTAGGGGCAGCTATTTCTGAATTGAACCCCAGAAATTGGCAAAAAAGGAAACTGTTTTATAAAAAGTCTGCGTTCAAGCTGCTCCCTTTTTCTGAATTAGGCATGTCATAAGACAATAATGCATTTGCCAGAAAACCAGAGGCATTCCTTAAGAATAATGGCTGGTATGGAATCCCTTGCAACTTATGGTGTATTTTGTAGGTTTGATTTTCAGTTGGGACACAGTGTATGTGACATCTATTGTTTAGTAAATATCACATTGAATAAAAAGATATTGTAAATAAAATTGTCTGTATGTTCATTTTATGTATAAAAGTTGCTTTTATTGAGAACTGAGGCTAAATGCCAGTAATTCAATATAATGTATTGTGCTACAGTCTTAAAAATGAATACACTCCAATGGCGGCTGTTAAGTCGAAAAAATGAGGCAGTTAAGAAAATTCCCTTGCACTGTTGATGCATCTTGATCTACTTTCAATTACTTTTCTTCATGGGTAAGACCAGAAATAAAAGTCTTTATTTGGATGGAAAATTGTTCACATTTCAAACAATTCTATTTAAAATTATGGACGAGGCAAATGTTGAATTTCTACGCTTGACTTTGAACAATCATTAAGAGCAAGTTAGAATGCATTTCAGAATGTGCCAAAAGCGCATACCATTTTTCAGACATTTGTTTTTTCATTAACCCCAGTTTAGCAATACATTTTTCCAAATTGAATCAATTTATCGCCCAAACACTACACGAAGAACAAAAATATGTTTTCTTGTATTCCTTTGTATTCCAATCAGTATACCTGTTAATGAAGCAAAATGATTGAAAACAAGACTAATCATCATTTTTAAGGGTTGTTTTGTGCTGCCTGAATTTTTATCTTGGCTGCAGCATGTGATACATGCTAGTGTTGCATGACATTTAATTACAAAGCACTAATTGTACAACCCCAATTCCAAAAAAGTCAGCACATCATGTTAAATGCATATAAAATAAAAATGGACTGATTTGAAAACTTCATTAAGCCACGAGTGTATTGACAATAATTAGGTGTTCTAACATGAATTTAATTGGTTTTTGCACATATGGAATGCGATGACTGTAACAGAGTCCAAAAAAGTTGGTGCTGTTAACTTCTCACCTCTGTGTAACACCATCATGTCAATCATAGTCATGAAGCATCTGGGCTCTTAAGACACCGGTAGATTGAATCAATAGGAATTGCTCCATTATGCATGTCTTCAGCCGTGTAATTTCATGGGTGTGAGGGTTTACGAAATGAACCAAGAGCAAACACCAGTAAAATGCAAAAAGGAGGCTTTATTTCTGAAGGGGGAAACCCCCCAACAGAGCTGGCAACAGTACAATGTCCGCAATCCAAAATCAGAATCCAAAGGGCGAAATCCAGAGTCATACACAGGGCACCAATCACAAAAATCGTAGTCAGACAAAAGAGGTCAAAAAACAAGAATGCGGCAAAAGTACAGGGAGTAGGCAAAGCTCGATATCAAAGACGGTCCAGTCAGAAAGATAAACACTGAGAGATCAAGGCGAGAAACGTGGCACGAGAAAACTAGGGAGAACGATCTGACAAGAGTGAGAACCAAACAGACATCTTATATACACATCTGGGGTAAACACATGACCAGGGAGAACAGGTGCAATCAATAGTGACAATGATTAGGGAGAGACACATGAGGGATAAACTAATTACATGAATTTGGCTGTAGCCAAAACGCAGACAGGGATCACAAGACAAACCTAAGTACAAAACAACAGCTCCGGTTAAGGAGTACTAAAGTGCCAAGATAAAAGAAAAGGAAAGCACAAAGTATAAGTGGAAATCCACAGAAACTAGCAGCAGAGATAATTAGGAATAGGCAAGGAGGCGGAGACTAGAATAGGGCGACAGCTGAGAGATCATTAGTCAATTAGTAAGTGCAGCTATACAATCCCAAGTGCTTGTTAGTAAGTTAGTCCAAATATACAAGGTTAGTGTGGATTAGTATTGAGCAAAAACAATAAACTGTTAGTATGTGTTAGTAAGACAGAAAAAGAGAGAGAGGAAGGAAGAACACGAGATAATGAAAGAAGATTGAAACCCAGAAACCAATAAATCACCCGAATGAGTGTCACACAAGACAAGGGACCGTGAGCAAAGATACACACCTGACAAGACAGGGGAGACAAAGTGCAAAGCATGAAAATGAAAACATGGCTAGGAAACTAAATGATCTAAACATGAAAAATAGTAAACAGGAAATCTAAATAACCAAAACACAAAACACAATCCTAAGAATAGTCAGACAGGCAGTGGTCACTAAACACAAGAATCCTTAACATGGCAGAGCCAGGCACAGAACTTAACATGACATGCAGGAATCAGAATCACAACAATGGGATCCTTTCACCATTGAAAAAATGTTGAATCAATGGGATTCATGCTAAATGGTTGTGAAATGGTTAACAAAATACACTCCTGAACAAAATCTTAAGACCGGGGAAAAAATTACATGAATTCATATTTTGCACTGGTGAATCATAACCAGGTTGTAAGCTGTGCTTCGAAGTGCAAAAAGAAGAAACTGGAGCAAGAGACAAAGAACAGAAAGTAGGCAATTTATTGAAAACAGTATTTAAACTGAAACAGGCTGTTCATCAGCTGATCAAAAGTTTAAAACCATGGCCCCAAAAAACAAAAAAACAACTAAAGAGCAAAAAAAAGATTCAGTACTGAGTAGCCCCACCATTCTTGTTGATTACTTCAAAAATTCGTTTGGGCATGCTTGATGCAAGTGTTTCCAGGAGGCTGGTGGGAACATTGCTCCATGTGGTGAAGATGGCTTCACGAAGTGCATCCATGGTCTGGAACTGACGCCCATTTTTGTAAACTTCCCTTGCCATCCATCCCCAAACATTCTCAATGGGATTTAGATCAGGGGAACAAGCAGGATCGTCCAAAAGAGAGATGTTATGCTCCTGGAGGAAGTTCTTTGTCAGGCGGGCGTTGTGAACTGTAGCGATCTCCGGTGGGATCTCCTTGTCATGCCAGTAACGTTGTAATCCATCGGGACCATCCAGGTTAAATTTTTTCTCATCAGAGAATAAAATCTTCTTCCACCTCTCAATGTCCCATGTTTGGTGCTCCTTTGCAAAGTCCAAACGCGCAAGTTTGTGGCGCGGGAGGAGGTGTGGCCTGTGGAGCCGTTTTTTGTTCTTAAAGCCCTTCTCTCGCAGATGCCGTCTTATGGTTATTGGGCTGCAGTCAGCATCAGTAAGGGCCTTAATCTGGGTTGAAGATTGGCCTGGGTCTTCACGGACAGCCCGTAGGGTCCTCCGGCTCAGTGCAGGTGAAATTTTTTTTGGGTCTACCGCTTGACTTTTTTGTCCCATAACCCTCAGGATCTTTTAGGAAATTTAAAATCACTATTTTACTGCGTCCAACCTCGGCAGCGATGGCACGTTGCGAGAGACCTTGCTAGTGCAGCTCAACAATCCTGCCACGTTCAAAGTCAGAAAGCTTTTTTGCCTTTGCCATCAGGAGGTCATGACAGTGCAAATGCATGAAAGAAATGACATGGAGGCCAGATTTTTGCACAGATTTTGACTTTTTAAGGCTATGGTCTTAAACTTTTAATCAGCTGATGAACAGGCTGTTTCAGTTTAAATACAGTTTTCAATAAATTGCCTACTTTCTGTTCTTTGTCTCTTGCTCCAGTTTATTCTTTTTGCTCTTTGAAGCACAACTTACAACCTGGTTATGATTCACCAGTGCAAAATATGAATTCTTGTAATTTTTTCCCCGGTCTTAAGATTTTGTTCAGGAGTGTACGTACAATAAATGCTGGAATTTCACCAAGATTTGTTCATTGAATTAACGTTATTTGCTTTACCACATACAAAGTAATTTCAGTCTTTTAAATTGCTCTGTTCATTATTGTTGTTTTATGATTATTCTGTTATATCAAAGTTGATTTCCTTTTCATAATCAGAGAAACAATCAACCGTAAATCAATGTTTATCACAAGGCTGATTTACCAGTGAATAAACTTTGAGATGTCAGCTGGAATATACACCATACACAAATGTGGACAGATTAGGACTGCAGGCTAGCCAAACTAGCACCCACACTCTTTGCTTGCAGTCACCCACTTAAAATCAGTGCTTTGGCATTGTCTTGGTTTAAAATGCTGGGCCATCCCAGATACTAATAATATCTAGATGGCAGCATATAATTTGTACATATCTTTCTGTACGACTGTGCCCTTGCAAATTTGTAAATCACCATGTCTTTTGCACTGACACAACCCCATAGCATAACAGTCACTGTATTTTTGGGACCTGACGCTGAGAAGAGCTTGGGCTGCCTTGTTGTCTTTGGTCCAGAGAAGAGTATGTAGACTCTGATGACCACAGAACACACTTCCACAGCACTACTGTCCATCTCAGAAGATAGTAAGCCCAAAGAAGGGATTCTGTACAGTGCTCATATATGGCTTTGGCTTTGTACAGTAAAGCTTGAACTTGTATCTGGGTCATTCCATGAAATAGAGAGCCAAAGTCCCTGCATTTTTTACAGAACTATATGATTCACAAAATTGGATCCCACTTATAGTAAATGCCATGCGTGAAGGCCAGAGTATATATAAAAAAAAGCTAACACAGGCAATATAATTGGTCTTCTGAAAAAGATAAATAAAAAAACTGCCTGTCTTTGAAAAACTTGTGGATAAAAAGTGTGCAAATTTGTGACATTCATTCCCTTCAGACTTTGAATGTAAAATTCTCAGAATTTTTAAATAAAAGTCTGGCTGAAATGACTTTTGTCCTTATCAATTCCAAGTGATTAACCCACAATGGCAAATAACTGGGAAATCCAGATGTATAACACTGCAATTAGCGCTTAAAATATTGTTGTGAACGTAACTCACGGTGTCCTGAAAAGTTACGTTGAAAAAGTGCTGAGAAAACCCAGGAAACAGAGTATACTATATAGATTTTTGTATCAACGTGTTGAGATTAATCTGTTTCATAACCATTCAAAATATTATCTCAGAAAACATAGGGGTTTTTATAAAATTCTTCTTTTTGTGGAGCAAAATTTTTCGCGTCATATTTTTCCATGTTATGTTCAACACGAGCTGGGCTCGTTGCCCGATCCCCCGTATCCCCTTGGGGTCTCACAGTGGTCACAGATATGGATTTCCTTTCGAACCTCCCACTTCTCATCTGGGAACCAGTCTATCATCTTCATGAAGGATGCTGAGCAGGTTAGTATTTTTGCGTCCCAGAAAGTTACGTTCAATCAAAAACCAAAATCTTTTGGTAAATCACCGATTTTCAACACAGGTATGTTTTCTTTTGGGATTCATAATTTGGCCTGCCGTTTCACATGTTTGAAGGAGTGGTGCATCGTTTTTGGTCGTGGAAGCTTCGGCCTTCGCGATTTGTTTAGAATTTGGACACGAAAGTGGTTCTGTGTCTTCGTTATGTTCAACAAAGCCATTGCTGAAACAACAGCTTTCAGTGATTTTTACCATTTTATTGTTGATTGTTTACTAGGGCTGGGACTTTAACGCGTTAATTTGGATTCATTGATTACAGGAAAAGTAACACACTAAAAAAATAACGCATTTAATCACACCTTTCTCAGTTCCCTCATTTCTGGCACACCAGTAACACTGATGCACACACTTTAGCCTGGTAGGTAGTCACTGGTAATGCACCCTAATTCTCAAAATGTTGAATAAACAGGCTATAATTGCACTTGGGAGTTTGCACTGATCAGTGAATGTAGTACTCATGAAAAATACACTGATAAATATGGATGAAAAATAAACATTGTTGTTGTTAAAGATCACATATATGTCTATTCGTTGATTCAGTCGTCAACCAAAATTTATTTGAATTGAAAAACTTTGCTTATTGTGTCAAAAATTGGTATTTGATAAAAATGCGATAAATCAAGATTAATTAATTGCAAAGCCTTTTAATCATGTCCCACCACTATTGTTTACATGTCTACCGGCACCTCTCATCCATATATTTTCTCAATGAAACCGCCACTTGACAGTTAGGTGTATTTTTGTGGGAGTTGTGACAAACTTGACTGGGACATGACCAGTCACTGCTGTTATTGCGTCCATGTTGCATTCAACGCACTTTAGCGAAAGAAAGATGCAAAATAAAAAGAATTTTGATGGAAGTTGTTTGGCTAAATTGCCTGTTTCACATTTACTATTTTTCTTAAATGTTGCAAAGCAAATGAGGGTTGCTTTTTGTGAAGTTCCTGTATTTCAGCCCAGAATTGTGTTGAATGTTTAACTGCATGCTTCCCGCTGAAGAATTGAAATCAACAAATTCATCCTGATGAACATTAGTTGTGCGATTGTAAATTGAGCAATTAGTCGTTTCCAATATCAAAAAGGGCGTAGGGTGAAAACAGGTGATGCATTTGCTAAGTTGAGCATTTTTCATGTCCATGTTACATTTGCAACATTTGTCATGTGGTAAAATCCAGATGACAAATTTTGCATTTACTAGTCTACTCTAAAATATTTTCAGAGCTGATGTGTACTTACATGGGCTGCCATCTCATTTATATTTTGTCCAGAATATTGCATTTGTTCCCTCCTCAGATGAACATGACCAATGAGCGACTTTTCAAAGCCCTGCCAAACATGTTCAGACCTTATTAGAGCACCACTGGGCATTGCCAAACTGCCGGTTTGTTTTAAGTTTGTTCTCTGTTATACTAATTGAACAAGTTTAGACTGTTATATTTTGAAATAGAATTTTTATTGCATACTTTTATGTTAGTTTCGTGTCCTTGTTACAATGGCAACGCTGAACGTTCAGCACCTTGCCTCTTACATCTTACAGTAGATCGTGCCATTTAACTTCTGTCACATTTTGACTCATGGGCACACCAACAAAAGTGAACCAATACTTTCCGCAAAATCTTTGTTTCAAATTTGAACAGTTATGTCACACTTTGGCTCTCTTTTTCATGGAATGACCCATCTGTGAACGCAGCAGAAAATTGTCCTGACAAACAAAGGCAGGCCGAAATAATTCCAAGCCCATGCTGTGATATCAATGACGATGCCGTGGCAGTTCTTAAGACAGTGACCTTTGAGGGATTAAAGAGCACGTGCATTTTGACGTGGTAACAGCCGTGTCCTTTGCATACACAGATTCGACTGGGTCATTTCATTATATTACATTATATTATGCATTTCGTGAAGGTGAAACGCCCAAAATCCTCCTTGTTGGTTTTTGGAGAGGGCTGTTCTCAAAGTTTAGGATTATAAGCGCATACATTTGCTGGGACATTGATGAGCTGCAATCCCTCTGTGTCCTTAAAGGACAGGGCCTTTCATATTATGGCATGATTCGCTCGCCTGCTTAACACAACCTGTTACATATCACCTCATGGGGACTTGTCACTGTATAATTAGACCTAAATCCCTCTCACGCTAACTTCATTGCAGTCTGTTGCAGTCGTAAAATTTGAAATCATTGTACATTTTCAACAATTTTTTAGAATTGAATTCACTAGTTAAAAATCAAACAAGCATTGCCGTTTTGTTATCAATATTATAAAGGTTTTATTTACATTTTCTATAATATTTGCGAGAATAAGCCAAAATTTTCAGATTTAGGCTTGTATTTACACACTGTGTATCCAGAGGACCCCTTATTCATTTTTATTAATTTATCAATCTCTCAATTTTGCATTTTCTGTTTGGTGATACATTGCTTTGTTTGCTTTTGGCCTAAATTGAAATACAGTATATACATTAAAAAAAAAAAAACATTTGGGAGAAAATCCATAAAATCCACAAAGACTCCTTTTTCCATTCTTGTTAAACCTTTCATGGGAGATGGATTATTATGAGCCCCTAAGGAAGCTGATGTAAAGTTTCCACGATTTACTCAAAACAAAAGCTGCTGGTAATGTGTGGAATGAATCGGTTGATACAAAACTGTACAGCAATTTTCTGTGAATCCTTCATTACTGCTGCGGCTGTCAACAGGATTATATTTCTGCTTTATTGATTTAACGAGGCATTAGTGTCTTGGATGTTGTACACAATCCAGTGCCAGTGCTCTAGAACCCCACTGCATTCTGTTACCAGTGCCTTAACTGCAACATCAACACTAGAATGCGAAGTTAAGAACATTCCACATGTGTAATTGTGATGTACCACCGTTAATGGTGAGGTGTGCTCACTCTTTCAGTGACATTTAGGTGGCACCACTTCAGACACGCAGTCAACAGGATCAATTGAAACAGAATATAAACGACAGTCAAGGGACCCAAGCTTTGCAGAAATCCGTGCTCCCTCCATAAAACCTCTCAATTCTGATAATGTTCCCCTCTGTGCAGCTTGTAAGTGCTAATCGCAAACATATCCCCCTTGGGCTGCATTTGATGTCATTATGAAGATTGAGCGATCGCTGTCTTCATGTTGTAGTTACTGGTGTTGTCCTCTAGAGGGTGACATTTACCGTCATGTAAAGTAGAGGAGGGAGGGACACTGGAATGCTCTGACAGAGAGCAGTGGTGGATAGATAAGTCTCTTCGCAGGATCGAGGCTGAACTGAGTGACCTTTTGACTGGAAGTTGCTCCCACCTGTTGAGTCTCAGTGCATTACCTGTTGAAAGAGGAGGAAAAGGAGGCCTCATGGCCAGCTAAAGCCTGAGATATGGGATGCCCTAAACACGCATACAAACACAAGTATGTACTTTTGCAGACAGATACGTGAGCACAGAAAAACACACACTCACAAACACATATTATATTCTCAAAATAATGTAGACACTTTGCTGAGACTCCATTGACATATAGAAAACTGACATTGTTAAAAACTATATATTTCACATTTTGTCGGAATAAAGGAATATGCTGAAATGGAGTTTCAGCTTCCATTGCAAAACAACGCAGTTCAAATCTGTTAAACCTATAAAAATCTGTACAAAAGTACCCGCAAATGAAAGCTGAACATATACTGAACAATTCATTTCAAACCAAATTTAACTGAAATGACAAATATTCTGAATTCTAAAAGATTTGGTTTTTACCTGCATGGTAAAGAGGTTTCAGTGAAATGTCCATGTACTTTTGCTATATGGAGTAAATTCATATAAAAATGTTCACACATAATATATAAATGTTTACTAACCTGCACATACATACATGAGCACACATACATTCACACACTCACTCACATTCAAATTCAAAGACAAAAATGTACCCGCACATACTGTATTACGCATGTGCACACACAAACACACACCCATCCTCTTCAGAGCAGTGCAGTAGTCGTGTAACAGAAGAACTGGCTGTGGATTCAAAACTCACACTTACACTCCATAACCTTTACAAAAAGCCCCTGATTTCCTTGTCGGATGCCCCGGGGAAGAGGAAATCGATAAGTACACATTGTGTTGCTGTCTAGCGCTCCTCTCCAAGAAGGCATTTCTCAATTCGTTTGCTCAGCGTGTTTTCCAGTGTTGTCCAGGGCGTGTCAGACCAGAGGCCAATCATAAATCTGCTCTTGTTGGAATGGAAGGCCTTGAGGCGCACACAGGGAATGTAAGGGGACGAGGGGATTGGCTAACAGTCACCTTTCCCAACCTTGTAATGTGACCAGTCCTCCAGAGGGATTGGCCAACCAAATCCAAAATGTCCTCCAGAGGACATGTCTGTTTCTCAAAATATTTTGAGAGCTGTCTCACTCCCAGTCGTGTCACAGGAAATGGGCCTCCCTCGCCAGCCATACTCTGATGATTTCCTGTTCCACCTTGTGGTGCTGTGTGTTAAATCACAACACAGACTGCTAAATCACAGCAAGTACAAACCTGCCTCTGGCTTTACTAAAAGTTTTGAAGAATCGCTGTAGACCCACCCCCCTAGCCTTCCCCCATCTGCACACCGCAACACACACACAAAACACACCTCATTTCTTCCTAGTCTGGCACTCCTCCAAGTCTCACACACACACACACACACACACACACACACACACACACACACACGCACACACACACACACACACCTCATGTTTTTGTTGTAGAAAAGTTGCACTCTTTCACTCCTCCAAGTGTCACACACATACACACACACGCACGCGCGCACACATAAACACTCTTTGTGCAGTCTCATTGCCGACTCTGTTAAAACTGTTGTGACTGTTTTTCCTAAGTGGGATTAGTGACAAGGTGAGCTGGTGCCTCGTCAGCCAGTTAACATGACGCTTTTGGCTCTGAGTGGAATTTTTGGTGGCGGCACAGGGGTGGAGGTACTGCAGCACACAGACGTGCAGATGGAGTCCAGAGGGAGAAGGAAAATAAAAGACAGGGTGGAAAAGGAGACAAAGGGGAGGCAGAGGGAGAGAAAGAGCATGGATAACCATACAGGTGTGCGTCTATGTGAGAGAGAGAGGGAGAGCGAGAGAGAGAGAGAGAGAGAGAGAGAGGGAGCTCATTAATGTTTTATTTATTTACGTAAGAGGCGTTGGGGGGTACTGCGCGCAGGAAAGTCTCCCGTTAGCTGCAGCTCCATCCTGAGAGAGCTGCAGCAGTAATATAAATCACAGAGATCATGTGGGAAATGTATCAATAGAAAGTGGTAATAAAAATTATGAGACCGTGTTGTCGTAAAAGTCTCGATGTTTCTTTTCCCTGGAACCTCACCGAAAGGCAGAGCCTCTCCTCGGGGCTTGGACGTGTAATTACTTTAACGTGCGGCTCATAATTGTTTTCTCTTTTTTTCTGTTTTCTCTCGCTTTATTGGAGCCAAGATCCAAGTCTGTGGCGCCACTCGCATAACTGACAGCTTAATACTGTACCAAATGTGGTTTTGTGGGCAGAGAAAAAAGGGATTGCAAAACTGAAGGCTTACGCAAAGCCATTTGAAAAATCATAACAGTATTGTTTTACCTCGTACCACGGCTAACCTGGTCCGACAACCGTCAGCACATGAAAGTGCAGAGAGGGAAAGCGTGGAGATCTTACTGTGATCACCACAACCGCCGAGTAGATCCATAGATTGTGTTCACTAACAGCCCTCAAAAATGATTTACTTTCAATGGTAACCTCCTGGGGATGTTCAATTTCAGTGGAGTCTATTGAAAATAATAATTAAATAAATAGTGTAATACTTTATCAATGAATGTTGTTCGATCTCCCGGTGTATCTTGACTTTGGGTTGAGAGTTTTTCTGCGAAAGCACAAATGAGTCCGGTGACTGTACCTGTTAGAGAGAGATTAAGTTTTGTGCACGAGTAGAAATGCTCATTGTGTTCAGCAGGTCACAGGAGGGACCCCCTACTTCCTACACTCGGGGCTACAGTCTGAAAGGCAGCACAGTTGAAGCTTTGTAATTAAACTGCTCAAAGTCCTGGCACAGCCCAGGCCCCCAGGCAGGGCACATAAAGCCACTCCAATTCTGGTCTGAAACAACCAGGCCTCTCCTAATGAAATCTATGTGTGTGTGTGTGTGTGTGTGTGTGTGTGTGGGCAGATATTCCTACCTATTTTCTGGACCAAATGTCCTCATAAGTGATGGAATACCGCTTTTTGGTCCTGACAAGGTTACTGAGCTATTTTAGGGTTAGGGGTTAAGGTTACGGTTAGGCTATGGTTGAGGTGAAGTTAAGGTTAGGGTTATGGTCAGGGTTAGTCATGTAGTGTTTATGGTTAAGGTCAGGGTAAGGGGTTACGGAATGAATTTAAGTCTATGGGATGTCGTCTAACAACACGAAAACAAGACTTGTGTGTGTGTGTTTGTATGTGTGTGTGTGCGCATGCATGTGTGAGTGCATTTTTGTTTCAGGTGGGCTTGAACGTTACTCTTTCAGCATCAGCTTAAACATGGATATCAATTTGTACTGAGTCAACATGCATTGATGTATTGCTTACAACATGGATTAAAATGCATCATAAAATCTGAAGCTAAAATGCGCACTCTAAAGTGTTCTGCGATAATTGCTCTCTTGCAGGTTCCGTAAGATGAATGAAAACACACTCTGATGAGATTTTTCGGTGTACATAGCAGGTCCATTATCTCGTATTAAAAACAACCATTAAAGTATGTTAATAAATTTAATCCAGTAAAATGAGGCACTCTATGTTACTTATTTATGTCGAATAAAACATATTTTTGAATGGCACATTTGGCAGGTTAAAGGAAGCATTTAATTATCTGTGTTAAAGCAGATTTTATGTGGATATGGAAGTCACCCAAGCAACCTTCAAACTTGGGTATTTTATGTCACTGTAAGAGTTGCCACTACTACCACGCTAATGAAAAATGTTTTTTTTTTTTTTTCCGCTGCTTATGTGTGCACAGATAACAAACACGCACAGGCACACGCACATCCCAAAGCTTATAAAATTTAAAACACTTTGTGCAATAAATAAATGTCCAGTCACATTTTGTGTGTCTCCACAGCCTCTCCCTTTTGTGTGTCTCCACAGCCTTTCCCAAATCTTATCCATAACCAATGCAAGCTGAACCCAAACCCTTAACCTATCCTTAATTCATACCTCAGCCCTGTCCTTAACTAGTTAGTCACATTTTGTGTTTGTAGTTTGAGGACTGACCAAAATATCCTCAGTTCCCCAAAAATGTCCACACTCTGTTTACTAAAAAGCTGTTGAAGTTCTCACTCTGTAGCATGTATAAGAACACACACACACACACACACACACACAAACACACACACACACACACACACACATACACACACACACACACACACACATACACACACACACACACACACACACACACACACACACACACACAACATACATGTACACGCGGCTGGATGCTACAACCCAAATTCCGAAATAGTTGGGTCAAAGTGTAAAGTGTGAAGCGCAAATATATACAAATCAAAACGCAATCACACCAGCCAATATTTTATTCACAATAGAACAGAGATATCAGAGCAAACATTAAAACTGAGAAATTTTACAATTTTATCCACAAAATGAGCTCATTTGAAATTTGATGGCTGCTAAAGGTCTCAAAAAAGTTGGGACAGGGGCCTGTTTACCATGGTGTAGCAGCCCCTCTTTTTTAACTCAGGGTGGAGGCATCTGGGCATTGAGGAGACAAGTTTCTTGAGTTTAGCCATTGGAATTTGATCCCACTCTTGTTTAATACAGGCTTTTAGCTGCTGGAGAGTTTTGGGTCTCCTTTGAGGGACATTTTGTTTAATTATGCGCCAAATGTTCTCAATCGATGAAAGATCAGGACTGCAGGCAGGCCAGTTCAGCACATGGACTGTTCTACTACGAAGCCATGCTGTTGTAATAACTGCAGTATGTGGTTTTGCATTGTCCTGCTGAAATACACAGGGCCTTCCCTGGAATAGAGGTCAATGTCGTCTGGAGGGGACCTGATTCTCACGAAATTGCATTTTGTCATGTCTGTCAGGATTTGATATACTTAAACTACCAAAAACAATCATACTTTTGTATTATATGTCAAACTATGGTGTGTATTAATTGTAGGACTGCTGTTGTCTTTGTATTTGATGGATTACTCCACATTTTATGACAACATTTCAACCTAAAAGTTCATTACCGTAACGTGTCCGGACTTTTATTTTTTACCTTAAACCCAAAATGATCACAATACATCCCCATAATTTAATATACATATAAATACAAAAAATGGTTGTGGTTATACCCTTTAACTAGCAGTGTTACCGTTTTTGGCCAACCATTTGTGAATTATTATTTTCTGGGCCAAATACATGTGGCCAGTACATGAACAGTTCATTTCCGTATCAGAGATGTTTGGCTCCATTAAAAGATACTTTGTGTGGAAGAGAGGTTGCAAATTTGCAACCAGGAAATATCATATTTCAAGATCTTCCGGTAAATATGTTTAAGATTGCAATTATATACACCCCTTGGCACACTACTATTGTTCATCACCATAACGGTATATTTAAAATAGTTTTGAAGATAATTATTTCATATTCTATGGAAAAGTAACTTTTATAGAGCTAAACTGTTAGTGAAAATATTTCTGGCGAGTCAGGCTAGCTACGCTAATTATTGCTAGCAACATGGGACTGCCATTCATAACTGTAATGCTCTGAATTCATTACTGTAGTATATACAAGGCTGTTACGGTAATGAAATTAAGTGTTATGGTAATTTATTATAAACGTATAATCAGAGCTCCAGGTTTTGTGTTTGGTTGTCTAGGGGTTATACTGTCGGGGTTGGTTGGTACTAGGAGTAGCAGTAGACAGAAAAGGAGATTAACTATTCTATATTGACGAGAGTAAGCAAAGTTGAATGGATTTAAATAATACCGCTAGTCTTGATACAAGTATATTTCTAATGATTCCTCATTCCAAATGTATCCCTGTAGCAGCATTATTTTTATTATTTATTCATTCTTTTTTAGCTAATTTTGGTTTTTTTTTTTCCTCAAAAAATTTATCAAAATATTACAGGAATGGGTTACGGACTTACTTTTTTTTCGACATGCATAGGAAATTATGTCAAATACCATATTAGAGTTCATTTTTCCGAAACGAGAAGTTGAAAATTCACTATTTCTGAGCACATAAAATAAAGTAAGTCTGTAACCCATTCCTGTGAATTTTAAAGGTACATTGTGTAGCAATTTCTCCCATCAAGCGGTGAAATTGTATTTTGCATTCAAACGAATAGTGCTGTCTAGCGCCTCACTTTTTCAAAGGCGTGTTGCAAGTACGCTAGCCGTTATGTACTAAGAAGCTATGACATCATGTCATCCAATACCACTTCACAATACCACGCTGAACAGCGGTCTGCAGCGGAGTGTACAAACTCTCAGACCGCTTCTGTACAAGGTACAATTGTTCGGTATCGTGCCACAGTGCGATTGTCCCCTCTCCCCGCTGGTCAGCTTACACACTAGTAATATCGTACCATACCTGAGTATGCCAAAATTCCAAAACAACGCGTTGCAGTATCCACCTTTGTAGTTTTAAATGGGGAGATATACAGAAAGAAGGAGTAGTTAACTCTTGCGTACAGAGAATTCCATATCTAATCTCTGCTTTTTTCTGGCTTTTTATTTGCCAGTACAATTTTAAAAGGAGGTGTCAATATGTTTTGGGGGATTTTATTATTGAGAGGGGGCTTTAGAGTATTGATATTGTGAATGCATGCTACGCATTCCCTAGCAACCCGGTGTGTTTTCAGTAATATGGATTACCACATATAGCAGCACAAGAAATCAAACTCGAAACTTTCTTGACTGAAATTCAGTGGCTAAATCATCAAAATTGCTAAAATTGCTCCCTACAACTGTCAAACATGAGTCCGTCATCTTGGATTTGCCCGGAGACGCCTGTCAAACAATAATATTACAACTTGATGGCCGGCTTGAGACCATCATTTACCACCGTTGTCTGTTTTCCTAAGAAACGCACTGATGGAGGTAGTGGGCATGATGAAATGCAACCCTTATTCCATCAAACATAGCCTATGCTGTTTACCTACACATGCTCTACTGTTATGCTGCCTATATAACAAATTACACAACCAAGCAATGATTTTTTAATCTTGTACATTTAGACCGTAACATTTACTTACCAGTCGAGAAGAAAGCAGGCAAATTCAGCGTCCCTTTGAAAGTCTTTCCCCTTCATTAGCTCTTTCCATCTGGGAAAGGCAACCCCAATTTTTACCCTCGTTTTTTTGTATTGAAGTTACTGGTTGTTATTAGTGTGAATGCCGAGTCAGCATTCACACAATTGTTATCCAAATCTTTTTCTGTTCTTATTATTCTGAGATCTTCTGCCGTTTTTTGCAGTCTAACTAGTCCTTCATACCTTGATGGAGGAGAATGAATAGAGAGAATGTTCAAATCCTTCAAATCGTCAGCCTCTTTAAACTTCAACTACTTCAGCATATTTTCAGCTAGAGACTTCATTCAAGCTTTAAAATGCTCTAAAGACTTTCAGCTATTCATCTGCTATTCAACTTTTTAATATCTTTTATACTTTTCAATTAATTAAGAGCAATTCATAAAAATGTTGTTGTACACATTGTATTGATTGTGGTTGTATTAAACCTCCTGTTATTCTGTGATGAATTGCCCTTGATTCATAATTTTTTTGTAAAGTCATGCTTAATTTGTCATTACCCAAGACAATCTAATCATTCAGTAACTGAAGCACCTATTACTAAAACCCCATAAGTCACACTTGACTTGACTTGTGGGGCTTTGGTAATCAATGCTTGTATTCTAATGTAGCCTTACATGATAAACAGTGAAAAAGACTGGACAATATAGCTTAATTTGTGAATACTAAAAACATGGCTTCCATGATGTATGAATGCCATGTGAGGTCATTTCTGTAACAAAGCTTTTCATTACCGTTACAGCTTTTCATTACCGTAACATTTGCTGTATATGTAAATATTTGGAAGAGAATTCAAAGTTTATTTTTGCACAGGAACTATTTGCCAAGTCCTTTCAGATTACTGAATTGACATTTTTTTATTTATTTGTAAAATTTACACTACAGGAAAAATTGAGTATAAAACATGTAATTTTATTATGGCAATGAACATAATAACTAAAGTTATTATATCAATAAATATCTTTCTGAATGTTTACACTATGTGGCTCTTCTGAACTATTAATAGAACTTATATGAAAAAAATAAAAGGTCTACCTTTCATACATATTCAGTTATCATCAATTGAAAATGTGTGACGGTAATGAACTTATTTGGTCAATGACTCAATAAAACATCCTGAAAATGTATTAAAAAACATATATTGATCTCTCATTTTAATTGAGCCAGTTAATTGAGACCTCGCTTGCTACTAATGAGAGAAAAAACTAGCTAAGTTGACCTGAAATTTTTTTTGCATAAGTCAGGACAGTTTTGTGAGAATCACCCTTATATACCTTTCAGCAGTCATGGTGCTTTTTAAAACATACAAGTGTCCCACACCATATACACTACTGCATCCCCATACCATCAGAGATGCTGGCTTTTGAACTGAACGCTGATAACAGCAGGGGTGGTCTTTCACCTCTTTAGCCTGGAGGACACGACATCCGTGATTTCCAACTAGAATGTAAAATTTGGACTCGTCTGACCACAGGACACTTTGCCACATTGCCACTGTCCATTTTAATTGAGCCTTGGCCCACGGAACACGGCGTCGCTTCTGGATCATGCTCAACAATGGCTTGCTTTTTGCACGGTGGATGGCACGGCGGACTGTGTTTACAGACAGTGGTTTCTTGAAGTATTCCTGGGCCCATTTAGTAATGTCAATGACATAATTGGACTGACTTACTGCCGGTAAGTGATGCAGTGGCGTCTGACGGCCCAAAGATCACGGGTATCCAGTCAAGGTCTTCGGCCTCGTCCCTAATGCACAGAGATTTTTCCTGTTTCTCTAAATCTTTTAGTGATTTTATGCACTGTCGGTGATGAGACCTGCAAAGCCTTTGCAATTTGACGTCGAGGAATGTTGTTATTAAAGTTTTCCAGTCCAAAAAAGAAAAAAGATTATTGCGCTCAAGTCAACAAAATGAACTGATGAGTACTACAGGTGTGTAGAGCTGATATAGTAGAAAATAAAGAAAAGCTGACCGCACACTGTGTTACAGTGTGCGGTCAGCATTTATTTTTTTTCTATTAAAGTATTCAACAATTTTTTTACGCAAGCCTTTACAGGTTGGAGAGCCTCTGGCTATCTTTACTTCTGAGAGACTCAGACTCTTTAAGACATCCCTTTTATGGCCAATCAAGTTACACACCTGATGCCAGTTAAAGTAATTGCTAAATGTTCTTTCAGCTGATTCTTTTATATATTAATTGCTTTTTCAGGCCTTTTTTATCTGTGTCCCAACTTTGTTGAGACCTGTTGCAGCCAGAAAATTTGAAATAAGCTCATTTTGTGGATAAAAATGTAAAATGTCTCAGTTTCAACATTTGAAATGTTATCTATGTTCTATTGTAAATAATATATTGGCTCATGTGATCTGAAAGTCATTGCATTTTGATTTTATTCACAATTTACACTTCATCCCAACTATTTCTGAATTGGGGTGTATTTCTCCTCTCTGTGTTCCCTCATATCAATCTAAATCATCTGCTCTTGACCTTCATCTCTTTCCATGATGTCCCAGTTTTGACGAAAAGTAAGAGAGGTAGAATCAAGGGAGCATGCCAGTAATCATGACTCACCAATCAAACTAAAGAACAAGGCCTTCAGGAGAGCTGATAAATCATACCACCAATTAAGGCTCAGAAAAAAGGGTGCTCCTTCTGCAGCAATCAAAAAGAGTGCAGTGTCATACCAGCAAAGTGTGCTACCTGTGCACTCATGCACCTTCTGCTCGACCGCAACAGACTTGGGGGCCAGATCTACTAAAGCTTTGCGTGTGCACTTAGAATTGCATCTTTGAAGTGTGCAAATTTGCACATTCTATGCAGTTTGTACTTCTGGCACTGATGAATAAGGGGCATGCCTATCTTAGTGTGCAAAATATGGGAGTAGAAAATGCAAATACAAAATTTTAGCACATGCATGGTGACTTATCAAGCCTTAAGGCAATTTCAGGTGTGGTGATTGTGTTTGCAATTTAATACCTTTGAAGGGTAGGTACTAATTGGCTCCATGAAATTGCGCATTGACAAGGCTGCCACTATTGCCGCGAGAAAAAAAACACAGGCGGCGAGCACACCGAGAACGGGTGCTCTTCATCTGTGTGACAATTTTTGGGATGTCAGAGGAGAGAATAATCCAGACATATACTCTATCCAGCAATGTCATTTTGGAGCTGTTAGATGAGATATGGGCTGATTTGGAGCCAGTTACAAGAAGTCATGCCATACCTGCAAAGACAAAACTTCTTGCTATTCTCCATTTCTCGCAATTGGTTCGTTCCAGGGTACTGTACCTTTCACTGCTTGGATCTCCCAGTTTCAGTTTCTCATGTGTACTGTCTCAAATACTGGATGCCATGTTGCACAGGATGGGCCGGTATATAAAGTTTCCACTCACACAGGAAGCACTTAATGAAACCAAACATCAGTTGTATGCAGTTGCTCCCTTCCTAAGAGTAATCAGAGCGATTGACTGTATTCTGCAAATTGTTCACCCCTCAAACACTGGGCATGCAGTTATGAACTTGTACCTTTTTTGCCAGTCATTCTAACCGGCATCTTTTTTGCCAATTTTTTTTTAAAACTGTAATTTTACAATCAGTTTATGGCACAGATTTTGCGTATGCTTAAACTGTAAACCACAATTAAATGCACACAGTATTCACAGTTAAAATAACATGAAGACAATCCGTTAATTTAACTGCAGAATTCAGTCCATTTATAATAGTCTACAGTGCCGTGAAAAAGTACTTCCCCCTTTCTGATTTCTTATTTTTTTGCATATCCGTCACACTTAAATGTTTCAGATCATCAAACAAATTTTCATATTAGACAAAGACAACCCGAGTAAATACAAAATGCAATTTTTAAATGATGTTTCAGTTATTAAGGGGAAAAAGCTATCCAAAGCTACATGGCCCAATGTGGAAAAAGTAATTGCCCCCTAAATCCTAATATCTGGTTGTGCCACCCTCGGCGACAACAACTGCAGTCAAACATTTGCGATAACTGGCAATTAGTCTTTCACATCGCCATGGGAAAATTTTAGCTCACTCTTCTTTGCAGAATTGTTTTAATTCAGCCACATTGGAGGGATTTTGAGCTTAAACAGTCTAATTAAGGTCATGCCACTGCATCTCAAGTAGATTTAAGTCCGGACTTCGACTAGGCCACTCCAAAAGCTTCAATGTTTTTTTTTTTAAAGCCATTCAGAGGTGGACTTGCTAGTGTGTTTTGGATCATTGTACTGCTGCATAACACAAGTGTGCTTGTGCTTGAGGTCACAAACTGATGGTTGGACATTCTCCTTCAGGACGTTCTGGAGGAGAGCAGAATTCATAGTTCCATCAATTATGACAAGTCGTCCAGGTCCAGAGGCAGCAAAGCAGCCTCAAACCATCAAACTACCACCATCATGTTTCACTTTTGGTATGATGTTCTTCTCATGAAATGCTATGTTAGTTTTATGCCAGATGTAACGGGACACACACCTTCCAAAAAGTTCAACTTTTATCTTTTCAGTCCACAGAATATTTTCCTAAAAGTCTTGCGGATCATTAAGATGTATTTTGGCAAATGTGAGACGAGCCTTTGATTTCTTTTTGGCCAGCAGTGGTTTTCACCTTGGAACTCTCCCAAGGATGCCATTTTTGCCCAGTCTCTTTCTTGTTATGTGAACACTGACTTTAACTGAGGCAAGTGAGGCCTTCTTCAGATGTTGTTCTGGGTTCTTTTGTGACCTCCTGGGTGAGTCATCGATGCGCTTTTGGAGTAATTCTGGTAGGCCGGCCACTCCTGGGAAGGTTCACCACTTTTCCAAGTTTTCTCCATTTGTGGATAATGGCTCTCACCATGGTTCACTGCAGTCCCAAAGCCTTAGAAATGGCTTTGCAACCCTTTCCAGACTGATAGATGTCATTTTTTTTGTTTCACATCTGTTCTTGAATTTCTTTAGTTCGCAACAAGACATGTTGCTTTTTAAGATCTTTTAGCCTACTTCACTTTGTCAAACAGGTTCAGCTGAAGTGATTTCTTGATTCAACAGGTCTGGCATCAAGCCTGGGTGTGGCTAGTAAAATTGAACTTAAAAAAATGTGGTTGATCACAGTTAATTCATGATTTAAAAAGGGGTGCAATTACTTTTTCACATAGGGCCAGGTAGGTTTGGATAGCTTTTTTCCCTTAATAAATAAAATCATCATTTAAAAACTAAATTTTGTATTTACTCGGGTTATTTATAAATTATATTAAAATTAGTTTGATGATCTGAAACATGAAACGTGAAAAATATGCAAAAAAGTAAGAAATCAGGAAGGGGGCAAATGCTTCTTCACAGAACTGTATGTGCTTCCTCCACAAGCACCTCCAACTCCTCATTTAAATAATGCTGTTTGCACCAGCAGTCATTCAGGTAATTACTCTCAGTAAATCACCCACAAAATGCAAGCAAACTAAATGTGCAAAATGTACCACGAGCATGCAATTTGATGCTAGTTACCTGGGAGTAGATAAGGCCCTCATTGCGTAACATTCAGGAAACTTCACTGAGAGAATCATATAAAACAGATATCATTTTTTCCCATTTCTGATTTGACCTTTTTTCAAGCATTTACTTAGAAGCAGGAAAATACATTATTCATTCGAATGAAATATTGAAAAAGAACATCCACGATACCCTTGATGGGGCAGTTGAGGACGCAGAGAGAATGGCAGAGATAAGGAAAGGTTCCTGATTGGCTGAACTATTTTCTCTAATTGCATGTTTCATACTGCGCAATAAGATAGTGCCAAATACTGTCTTCCTCTAAGAACAAAAATATACATCGATGGGTAGTGAACCAAAAATTCTAATGCCAGTTGGATTTTGCTGTTGATTGATGCACATGGCGTTGAGTGCTTTTTGAGGATATGCCAAGCCTTAATTCAATCTAGAAAATACCCTGCTTTAGACATGTTAGGGCCAGATTCATCTGTTAGGGCAGATTTTGAGATTGGCTTGGCTGCTCACAATTATCCAAATTATTTGTAGAATGGCTTGTGTGGGAGGACTGATGTCTGTCAAAATATTTTGAATCTTAGAGAAAAAGTTCATAGTATATAATCTGAACTTGGTGTTCAACTTTTGCAAGCCTATAGTGTGGCATTGTGAATCACTTGAAACATGGCCAAAGTAACAGATATTAGAATGCCTTTAGGGATGTTGAAAAACAAGGGAGGAATTGTGTTGGACACCAGGAGAGATCTGTACTTCATTCGCTTCAGAGTACAGGTGGTCAGAGAGTGATGTAAAACACCTAGAGATTATTATTATTTATGTGTTTTTTCCTTTGCAAATGCCAAGCAGCTGATACTTATTGCAGCACTGTTTTACGCCTCGCTTTACCTGGGTCAGCCACAGCACTGAGAACCAGCACGCTGTAGGTCATGTGGTGCAAATATTCAGGCTTTCCCAGTCAGCTTGTGCTTACATTGCCTACTGTACCCTATATAAAGCAAAGACTAATATATACTATAGACATACAAAATCGCGCGTTTGCGCTAGTTTATGCATTAATGATCCAAAACATGAAAACTACACAGAGATGAATCAAATAATGTTGATGATCTCAGAATAACAGCATATGTCTGTAATGTCTGGTGAAAGGAACCAACTGCAAGTTGTCCAAAATGCAAAAATCTTGGTCTTTTTTCAATCTGAATCCAAAGAGAGGTAAACACAGTGACGGTGCAGAATGGCAATCCAAAAAAAGGGTCCAAAGACAGGCAGGGGTTCAAAACCAAAAAGCACAGGTGACAATACCAAATCGTTAGGCAGTAGGAGAGTAGAGTGTCCAAAATCCGAATTCAAAAACAAGGGCATCAATACACAGATATCGTGGTCGGACAGAAAATGGGTTGTACTCTGGAAGCCAACAAAAATAAAGGCAGGCACAGGCCGAAATCAGAATCTGGCAAAAGGATGTCACAGAATCATAAACAGATCACTGGCGTACAAGGGGCTTGGCGCAAAGAAAAGTTGAATTACAGCCTGACAAAGCTAAGCAAAAGTGATGGACTATATATTCTCAAGGGAAGTAACAAGCTAGGTGGGGCAGCAGGTGTGAGGAATAATCTAAACATTAACTGAGAGGGGGAAAAACACAAGAGGGAATTAAACAATACAAAATGGGAAACAATGACAAAGACTAGTTTTCACATGAAATCCTCAAACAATGGATCCATTCAAGGGGTGCTTAAGTGGAGAGAGATGGAAGAAACAGATTAGTAGAAGAAATCTTGCAAGGTTTCTGCAGAAACTCAGGAAAGGACCAGGATAGCAGAGAGGGCAAAGTTGCAGATTGGTGTGGAAAGCAAGAGATTCAATTAATGATATTAGTAGTTAGTCCAGTAAGGATTTTACCCAAATAGTGAGAGTTAGAATCGATATATTATTACGGAGTTGGCAATTTGTGTAATTTCACACATCTTCTCGAAAAAAAACTGAGTCTGTTTTCTGCATGCACCGGTTTCATTGTGTGACAAAGATTGTGCACCGGTTTCATTGTGCGCCAGGTTTCAAACTCAGTTATGAAGTGAAAACTGCAATTTGAAGCTGTTTTTACAAGTAATGGTTCCAAAGATATGGCAAAAATGGTGAATTTTATGTGACAAAGCTCCACCGTGTGTCAAAATTTTGAACCAAACTCATGACCTTTCATTTGCACTTGATTTGAGGTCAATCAGACAAATATTTCCAGAGATATGATAAAATTTCAGTTTTTGGCCCCTGGTGGCCAATCTAGAAATTGTCCAAAATCAAATCAGTTCTTCCTCTTTATGATACTTATATGCAAAACATGACATTTCTAATTGAAATATTACTGAAGTTATCACATTAACACGAAGGGCGGCAGCGGCAGTTGGACCAAAAACATAATATCCCTGAAACGCCGTTCGGGGACATAATTAGTAGATAAATTACACAAAACAGTGTTAGTGTGATTAGTACTTAATTAGTAATCAGTGTTGAAGGACGTAAACGAGCCATGAAGTAACTTGTTTGAAAAAATCGGGAACTTCCAAAATGACAGCTCGTGTGAGGTATCGTTCAGGAACCACTCGCGAGAGACAGCAATCCAAAAAAGGTATGCCTTTATTGGAGTCCGAGTCAAAGCCAGAAAACACAGGAATTGCCAAGCCACAATACGAAATCCAAAAACAGTATCGACTATACAGGCCGGGGTCAGAATCAGTAAGACAGATGGGCAGAGGTACAAAAACGATAGGCAAAAGGTCGTAGTCGATGGGCAAAGCTAATGGTCATACACAGGGCATCCAAACAGAACTCGTGGTCATAGAAAAATAGGTCAAAATCCAGAAAGGCAAAAACAGTACAAAAAGGGCTATGTCACAGATCAATGTCAGACTATCCAGTAGAAGAAAAACAATAATCAAAGGCGTACAAGGAGCTCGGCACAATTAAATATTGTTCAACTTTTTGACAAGAGCTGTGCATGAAAAGACTCCTAATATACACACAGGAAGGGTCACATGCTATACAGAGATCAGCTGTGGGGAATGAGACTAATTACATCGGGAGAATCACATGAGGGAAACCCTAACCACGGAAATTGGCGAGATACGAAATACGGACAGGAATCACACAAACAGCCAATGACATTTAAACAGCTCCGGTCCAGGAGTTCTACATGCACAAATAACAAGAGCAGGAAAGTAATTAAGCACGTGCGAGAGATTCTCGCTGAACATAGGAAGAGGACGGCGGAAAGCAAAGGGGCGGAGAAATAGAACGGGGCGATTGCGAAGAGGGAATTAGTCTATTAGTAGCGGTGCGGTTTTACAACTTAAACTAGAGTGCTCATTAGTAATTAGTAATTGAATATGTATACATGGTTAGTTATGTTAGTATACTATAATACAAAATACAAATGTTAGTCTAGTTAGTAATCAGAACAGAAGAGTGAGGGGGGAAAACGAGATACGAAGGAATGTTTTAAACACCAGACTTCCTTTAAATCACCCAAAGTCAGTGAGCACGCAGACAGGGAAGACGGACTGAACCAACTGGATCACAAGACAGGGGAGACAAGTGCAATGGAACTGAAACATGGAATGAACCAAAAACCAGAATGTTTCAAAAACCAAAAATAATAAATTTAAGACAATAATCATGAACACAAAACCAGCTCATAAAACATGATCAAAAACCAGAACCATGACAGCTCGCAGACAGTGCACTGAAATGCACCATAGAAGACCATAGAAATGCAAGACATTGCAGGGAAAAAACCATGTGCATTAACTGAATGATGATACAGAAAGCCTAAACTAAACAAAACAATTGGAAATAAATAAAAACCAGAACAGGCAGAAATTACAGATCATAACAATGTCAAGGAGTACAGACAGACCTTAGACTAAGGCTATGCAATCTTATTGAGAAAGGGCCGGTGTGGGTGCAGGCTTTCATTCCAACCAAGTACTTACACACCTGACACCACTAATCAACCTCAAGAGTCTTTGCTAAAGAACTTGATTAGTAGTATTGTGTGTAAGTGCTTGGTTGGAGTGAAAGCCTGTACTCACACCTGCCTTTGCAGAATGATGTTGAATGGCGCCAGATGCGCGGGAAGATGTTTGAATTTGGGGGCTGCCAATCTAAAGTAGAAGAGTGACGTCAATTTTTTTTTAATAGCGCTGCATGAGGGCGTTATGACAATGTTGGTCTTTGCAACAGCGGTCATAGCAACTAAGGGTGCAAACGAGTTCTGGAATAAAAGAATACTCGCCATATAAGTCATAACCGATCACAAAAAATGTAAATTTATAATTGTTTTGTTGTCCTGGGGCCTGAATTTTTTTCTATGTTTTGTCCCAATAAGTTCCTTTTTTTGTGCACGTGTCATTTGAAAAGCTATCATGCTTGTTGCCTTATTTGATTCAACCTCTTCAACCCAACTCCTGGTAATGCTGTCGTTAAGGGATTTGCCTGTCTCACACATGCTCACAATCTCTCCCAGTTTGATATCGCCTGATTCACAATCAAATAATTTATTATTTGAATTAACAAGACCAATACATGATCGCATAATGATTTAGAAATTATTAAAGAGGAAACGACCAAGAAACCACTGACAGGCTACATTGAAAACGCGCATGTAATTATAGGGATGACAAGTACCCCCTTCTCACAAATAAAACCCTCCAAAATACAATGGCAAGCCCCCTTTTAAAATTGTTCCGGAAAATAAAAAGCTTACAAAAGTTGAGGTTGGATACGGAATTATTTCCCTTTCTCAGAATTCCATCTCTGGTTTCAGCATTTTTTACATTTAAAACAGAAACATCTTCCTGTCAGGTTCTATAAAACATTGGCACAGAAGGACTTCACTTTGTAGGCCTAGCTATTATGCGCCGTTTTATGAGCTACAGGAGATTATCAGCCCCAAAAATAAACAAATAAGTCTTGAGCAAAGTCCACCATTTGAATAAAGTGATTCATCGCATTAAATTACGAAATTTTTAATTCAATCATCAACTATCCTTAATGAATGTAGCTTGTCAGTTTCGCCAACCTCCAAGCAGCAGACTAATCCCATTAAAGGTGAAAATAATCGTTCCCTTTGGGATCATAATTAGCATTCTCAGAATTCTCCCAAACCAGTGATTTTTCTTTATATCTTTTTACAGTGGGTACATAAAAGCCACTCTCCAGTTTTTGGTAATGAGAGCATTCTGTCACACAAGCTGCTGCGGTACGTGTCGCGATGACTGTGCCCTCTGGGTGGTATTCCTTCATGGCCCAAGAATTTAGCTGATCTGAATAAATGTTACAACACTGTCCTTGCAGAATGATTCCTAGCTCCAAACTCCCAAAACATAGCACTGACTGGAGTTAGCATTGCTAACACACGTAATGACTCAGAGTGCAGGTCTGACAACTCATGCTGACCAAGTTCTTTCTTTTGCCTTTTCCCAGTTGCTAAATCCCCCTTTGGCAAACAAACTGTCATTGAGGTTGTGCAGATAAAGCAAAGAATGAGGTCAGTTTCTTTAACACAATACAATCATCGCCATTTTCAAACAAACCCCATTGAAACACTCTGTCAAATCACACTGTGATTCTCTTCTGAGAAATTGTTTAGCTCCTCCGACAACCGCCAAAATCCCCCTACGTGCTGTCTGCACTTGACCTTTTACACTGATGTCAGGTTGGAGAAATTGATTTATTTATATTGAATAAAATAATATTTAGGCTACGTTTCAATACCTTCTTACAGGAAATATATTACAAATTGTTGTAAAGAGGCTGCATATTTTAAGTTGTTAATGTTTGCACATTGTCTGTGTGCTCATACTCCCTGCCAACAGGGGGTGCTGCAGCACCCTCAGCACCCACCATCTCGCGCCCATGAATTGCGCTACCTTAAGCTGATGGTTGCATCTTGTCGTAAAAGTATTGGAAGTGGGAGAAATTAGACCAGAGCTGGGTTAAATTTTTATGGCCTGATGAGTATGTCAGAGGATTTCAGAAGCGGCGAGGCCTCTGGGGTACTGCCAGACAGCAGTGATGAGTTTCCACTGTCAGTGACCCAATGAGGAACAAGCCACAAACTGACAACAGGGTGCTGGGCACTTGCTTATTTAAAACCAGTGAAGTTGGCACGTTATCTAAATCGTAGATAACAGAATACAATGACTTGCAAATCCTTTTCAACTTATATTCCATTGAATTCACTGCAAAGACATGATGTTTAATGTTCAAACTGAGAAACTTTCTTTTTTTTGCAAATAATAATTAACTTATAATTTAAAGGCAGCAACACATTGCAAAAAAGTTGGCACAGGGGCCTTTTTACCACTGTGTTACATCGCCTTTCCTTTTAACGATACTCAGTAAACGTTTGGGAGCTGAGGAGACCAATTTTTGAAGCTTTTCAGGTGGAACTCGCACCCATTCTTGCTTGATGTAAAGCTTAAGTTGTTCAACAGTCCGGGATCTCCATTGTCGTATTTTACGCTTCATAATGCGCCACGCATTTTCAATGGGAGACAGGTCTGGACTACAGGCAGGCCAGTCTAGTACCCGCACTCTTTTACTACGGAGCCATGCTGTTGTAACACGTGCAGAATGTGGCTTGGCATTGTCTTGCTGAAATAAGCAGGGGCCTCCATGAAAAAGACGTTGCTTGAATGGCAACATATGTTGCTCCAAAACCTGTATGTACCTTTCAGCATTAATGGTGCCTTCACATATGTGTAAGTTGCCCATGCTTTGGGCAGTAATACACCCCCATACCATCACAGATGCTGGCTTTTGAACTTTGCGCCTATAAGAGTCCGGATGGTTCTTTTCCTCTTTGGTCCGGAGGACACGACGTCCACAGTTTCCGAAAACAATTTGTAATGTGGACTCGTCAGACCACAGAAGACCATCAGTCCATCTTAGATGAGCTTGGGCCCAGCGAAGCCGGCGGCGTTTCTGGGTGCTATTGATAAATGGCTTTCGCTTTGCATTGAAGAGTTTTAACTTGCGCTTGCGGATGTAGCGACGAACTGTAGTTACTGACAGTGGTTTTCTGAAGTGTTCCTGAGCCCATGTGGTGATGTCCTTTACACACAGATGTCGGTTTTTGATGCAGTACCGTCTGAGGGATCGAAGGTCACGGGCATTCAATGTTGGTTTTCGGCCTTGTTTTTAAACTGTTCGACAATCAGCTCAAGCATTTGTTCACTAAGTGGTGACCCTCGCCCCATCCTTGTTTGTAAATGACTGAGCATTTCAGGGAAGCTGCTTTTATACCCAATCATGGCACCCACCTGTTCCCAATTAGCCCGTTCACCTTTGGGATGTTCCAAATAGGTGTTTGATGAGCATTCCTCAACTCAGTCTTTTTTGCCACTTGTGTCAGCTTTTTTGAAACATGTTGCAGGTATCAAATTCCAAATGAGCCAATATTTGCAAAAAATTACAAAGTTTACCTGTTCGAACATTAAGTGACTTGTCTTTGCAGTGTATTCAATTGAATATAGGCTGAAAAGGATTTGCAAATCATTGTATTCTGTTTTTATTTACGGTTTACACAAAGTGCCAACTTCACTGGTTTTGGGTTTTGTACATACGACACATATTCCATTTTAAGAAACTTCTCCATGGCATATGTCTGGTTTTGTCAGATCTGACATGTTAACAGTACCCCCTATACTGACTTTAACATTCGTCCCCTTATATCCAAACATTGGCAAAGAATGCCATGAAACTTCCTTTGGCATTTTAAAATGTCTGGAAAGGGTTAAAGATTCAGCTAATTTCAAAGCTCTATCATCTTGGTTAAAATTTTTATGGGCCCCTGAACATCACTGCAAATAGGTGAATTGGAAATTTTGTCAAAATGTCTGTAGCCGCTGCTCCAAGATGGAGCATAGTGCCAAAGATGTTTCTGGTGTCCTTTGTTTAGCCCAAAGGAAGGTTCAAATTAATGGTCTGCCCATCCCCACCAGTCTTTGGTTATTAATGCTAATTAGCTGTTAAAACAGGAAAAATTTAGTCCACACAACTTTAGGAGTAAATTTCTCTAAGAGTGCCAGACTAAATACCTCAAACTTTTTCCCCACCTTTAATGTCTGAAAAGGAAACAGGTAAGATGAAACAGGTCTGGTTTAAAAATTAAAATAAGCCTGAATTTGAAAAAATATTTTCCCGTTGGACACCGATTTCTTGTCATTGCAATAACCAACATGAACACCAAGTGGCACTTTCACATTCAAAAAAAAAAAAAAAAATATATATATATAATGAGGGTATCCCAGTATCAAATACAATCTCAGCTTATTTGGCACATTGATGCAGATGTCCACAATATTCCTTCAAAGATGGGTATTTTTCCTCAAAAACGCTCAATTTGGTGCCTGACTTGTCCATTTCTCCGTGGCGCTGTCGCCATATCAATAAAAATTGTGAGCGGAATCCCCGAGATTAAGGAAACGGAAGGGAAACACACTAAGAACTCGGAACTAGAAACAAAGGGAACTGGAGAAGACAAAAGAGGAGTGAGACGCCAGGTGCGGGGATCAAAAAAATAATAATTTATTAAAGCAAACTCAGAATAAGACAGGGGAAAAAAAAAAAAGAGAAACAGGGGGCAGACTCAGGACAACTCGGAAAGCTAGGGGACACTCGGAAAGCTAGCAAAGGGAAGGCACAAGACGAGACAGTGGGCACAGCTGGCAGATGGCCAACTCGGGCAGCACAGCTGGCCAGGAAAAGGGTAAGGGAGAACATCAGGAGGGGGGCAGACAGGACGGCAGGAACGCTGGCTCGGGAAACGGCGAAGGCGACAGGCACACAGGACTCAGGGCAGGTAGCACACAGGGCTCAGGGCAGGTAGCACACAGGGCTCAGAACTCACACTTAACACACAGACAGGGATCACAAGACAATCCCAAAGACGGGATAAATAAACTGGATAAAAAGACTCCTAAGTGTACAGAATAAGAGCCGGAATAAATAATAAGAATGCAGAGGGTCTGCAGAAAATTTAGCAAAGCCAATGAATAGAAAAGCAAGGGGCGGAGACAAGAACAGGGCGACTGCTGAGAGGTAATTAGTCAATTAGTAATTGGAGCTATACAATCCCGGGTGCTCGTTAGTAGATTAGTATTATATACAATGTTAGTTTGGTTAGTAATTTTAAGAAAACAACAAACTGTTAGTAATGTTAATATGAATAGGAAAGCAAGGGGAAACTAGCAAACGAGAACAGAAGGAAGGATGAAACCCAGAATCCATTAAATCACCCGAAACAGTGCCACAATCAATTAAGACAGAAAGCAAAGACAGAACATGGGTAAAACGTGGACTGGACTAACACGGGAAAGGAATGAAATCTGAACACTAAGACATGGACTAAAAACTGACATACCAAAATAATAAAAACCTAAAATAAACTAACTAGGCACACAGACCACGGAACATAACAGTGATTTCCCATTTTGCATATATGGGCACCATTCTGCCAAATATCATGCAATTCTGAGATGTCAACTCCACTGCCAGTGCCACTCTCAGAAAATGGCTCTTAATATTGTGGCTGATACATACACATGCGCGCGCACAAACACACACACACACACACACACACACATGAAAACATGCATGCACATGCACACACAGGTTAATTTTTTTGGCTGCTGGCTGGTAGTCATTCCTGTTGAAATTTAACATGGCCTTTGGTATGAAGTTTCCCCTGTCCAGTCTTCTGAAGGCACTGATATTTTCCAGCTCCATTTTGCTGTCAATCACATGGGATGTGACTGCCATTTCAAAGATGAAGGACATGAGCTGGCAACCACACAATCTGAAAAAGGGTCCATCTGTCATGTGCTCATATTGGATGCAAACTTGAACCCGAACTTGTTCAGTTTTCATGCTAAAATTCTAGGCATATTTTTCTGAAAAGTGAAGAGAATATTTTTAGTAATTTTGGCCTGGCAGTGAAAGGATGCTTGATTTTTTTTTCCAGATTATGCTGGTTTTAAAGAGATAGCAGCAGGGAAAAAGAAAACATTTTTAAACAAATTTGTTTGAAATGTGGCAGATGAGGAAATATGCACAAAGCAACTCAGAAAAGAAAAGGATGATTGTTGAGACTGCTTGTTCACTGAAGATGGGAACATTTTGACAAGCAGAGCACTCATTGTTTGATGAAAGCGTATTCATGAAAAAAAATCTATGGTATTCATTCCCAGCATGATTCAATTTCATGGTGAATTTCTGTCAAAGACCAGATTTGCAGAATATCTATCATACATTCTGAGCTTGAATGGGAAATACAAAACTAAGGTGAGCAACCTGCTTCAGGGAATTGAACACAGATAGGTCTCATGTCTCTATGTGCCATTTGATTAATTGCTTTCCCAATTACCACTTCAAATGCCCTAAATATCAGGACCAAGTGGCATTTCTGGGGCCCTAATTATGCTTTAAAAGGGCATTGAAACAATAAGGCGATCAGTACTTACAAATGTTGTTGCATAAAATGTCATTTTTTGCATACAGAGATTGATTGTATAAAAGATACCAGTCACATCCATGCCAAAGCTTGTGAATTGGAATTGATTCAATTGCTATAAATATGGGAATGATTCAATGTACATTCGATTTTACACACACCATTTGGAACAAATTTGTCGGAAAGGTCAGAACTTTAAGTATACAAGCCTTTTACATAACTGGCTGAAAACCTGTAGCAGTGGCCGAAGACCTTTGCTTACAGTGGATAATACTGTGCCCAGCAAACCTGTGTCCAAAATTACATGTCCTTCTTTTGATCTATTGCAGACTGTGAAGGCTGTGGACATACGTCTGTTAAAAACCGAACAGTCACATGGCGCATGACGCGTATGCGTCCCACTAAATGTTGTGCTAAGCGGGCCTGCTAAAGGCTCATAATTGGGCAAGGGAGTGACCACAGTTTGCAATGCATAGATCATGGAGGCAGTTCAGTTTGTTCTGGGGGGACAAGCATAAGGAATCTGTGAGCTGTAAACACTTCAGTAATGCAGTATTACAGTATATGCCTGGCCTGCAGCAATGTGTCAGTCTTCATCCCAAATACAGTCAGGTCCATAAATATTTTATGCTGTTTTTGCTATGTACGCCAGATTAAGGGTTTTGTCATGACCATGTTGCATGAAGCATGTCAGAATGGCTAAAATGTAATTGAACAAACTAACATAATCATGCATTAAGCTGTCATTTTTATTACTCAGTGACAAACCCTTTGTGGTCAATGAAGACCTTAAGCCCAGAAACCACTGACATCACCAGACACTGGGCTTCTTCAAAGGCTGTCTTCAGTTCTTGTTTCATTGGTGAGGCGTTTTGCATTTAATTTGGGCTTCAGCAAGTGAAATCTATACACTAAATTGGATTCAGGTCATAAGATTGACATACCTATCTTAGAACATTCTACTTCTTTGCATTAAAACATTATAACCTTTGCAGCCTGCTTCCAAGTTATTGTCGGCCTGAGAGCTTTGTCTTGTGAGCATTTGGGTGAATCTGAGCATATTATACAGCTTTTAACTATAAATAATTCATCCTCCAGCTTTTCTCAGCAGTCAAATATCCAATAAATGCAAAGGGACCAACTCCACTGGCAGCCATATTTTTCTGCTCATGACCGTTCTTCAGAGATGTGGTCGCAGGGGCGAACATGTTATCTGTGAGTTTGATCTATTTAACCATGTGCATTGATGCTGTTTTCTGACTTGCAAGTTGCTAGTCTAGCTCGGGAAAGACAAGAAATGTAAAGGTAGGCCTGAAAAACTCAGAAAAATATTTAGTTCTTTAAAAAGTATTCACCAAAATATTTAAATTTTCCAAGTACAAAGGTTATTTGCCACTGTATGCAGCAGCATCATTTTTTTGCACATAGAAAAATGAGCCCAACATTGATGCATTATGTCAGCCTCGCTGCAGCACTAACAGCAGTGAGTTGGACTCAGTGGGACTTCACTCCGCTTTGCCATGTGAAAGCACTCGTGCCAATGTGTTTAAGCCAAAATAGTAAGACAGACAATGACAGGGATTTCATGAGATAGTTATGGCTTACTATTTGACCAATATGACCAAAAACTATGCACAGTTTACTAGGATTTGCTTGCTTTTTTTTTTTCAACCATTAGGAGTAACACTGGTGTTCATTCACTGAATCATCAGCTCATCTGCTACGTCTGAACATTGAACACTGACATGTATTTTCTAACCAAATATTAAAGGACCTAAGCATGAGTAAATTCAGTGATATTAACACTGTAATTACAGAAGTTAAAAAAGGTCTCTGATCTTGCTGTGGTTTGTATAATTGTCGTAAAAGAGAGAAATTAACATTGACAAGGAAATGTTCACCCTGACGTGTTCATGCCCATGATTACTGAGCTAGATATTCTTATGGCCTCTTATGATAATTATTGTTTACTTATAATTCTTGACAATGGCAATTAATGCTCTATGATTTCATTTACAGACATTTGGGATGATTCCAGAGGTTATCCTAATGTGTCTTAAAAGTCTAGGACCTTTTTTAATTACCAGTCCTTCCCTGTGATGGTGGCATGCCTCTGATCACAAGCAATATTTTTCATTCTCTATACCCTTCCTTCCCCCTCTTTTTGGTACAAGTAGATCTTCGCCACATCAATCGACAGGATGTTGTTCCAGAACTATTCAGGCTTTTGAGAATGATTTATTGAAAACGTGATTTCTTAAGAGACTGCCGACTTTGGCACTGATGCTGTACAGTTGTTATCCATGGTCTTCCAGGAATTTTTGTATTCCTGAGCTTAATGTTGTCACAACCCTCATGTGAATTCCTTCTGTGTCTTATTTAATTTAGCATCTTTTTAGGTGTATGCACCGTGTGATTCCTATACATTGTGTGTGTCTCCTCATCCGCGGCTGCATCTCATAACATGGTTAGGCAGAAGTGGGTATTTAAGCCCTCAGTTTTGTAAGTTGCTGGATTGTACTATGCTTTTGCGTGCGTAGAATTGCTCAGCATTTTAGTATAAACACTTTGTTAAATGAAACTTGTACTTTTATGACAGCAGTTGTTGAATATCATTTTCCGAGCCAAGTTAATTCAAACTAAGTTCCAACCCTCATCAGGGCCCAGTATTAAGAATGCATTCAAGTTCGCCCGATTCCAGCCAGCGTGGCAATACCAGAATACAAGGATAAGCACCAAAGCCTGACCAGGGTGCAGGATTGGGACTGCATTCTCCTTATCTCCTCCGAGTCTGTTCCTCTGTCCAGTTTGTGGTAACAAGCTCTCAATCCTTCTACAGTCATCAGGATTGGAATCAAGTTCCCCTTCAGGTACTCCATCCTTCTATGGGACATTTCGTTGCTAGTGAAGTCTGCACACCAACTGACTGAGATCCTGGAAGTCACTAGCAGGCGACTGACAGCTCAGCTTCTTCTGTAACATCTGTACTGAACTGTCATTATTCGGGGCTCCGCCCCCACTTCTTCCTCAGGGGTTTTGTCCCCTTCACCTCCATATAAGCTGTCAGTAAACAACCTGTTGGATTGTTCACTGCGTCTGCCCTTCCTGGTCTGGACCATAACACCAGTACTTTCTTTCTTTGTAAGAATGGAGCAAAAAGTTCAGTTAGTTACATCTACTGGTTTTCCGTTTTCTTTGGTGTGTTTGTTTTGATTTTGCAGTTTAACGATAGCTTGCCTCACAGGCAGTGACTGCTCTTTGGATTTCAAATTGATATTTAACAGCAACAGATTCCAGATGCAAATTCAAAGCCTGAAATCAACCTTTTATGTATTTAGGAAATACAACTTACCTGGAAATACAACTTACGAGTTGTCACTTGTTCATATACTTTTGGTCACTTAAAAGGGCGGGACCTCGTTAAAAAAAAGCTACAATTCCTAGACCATGCACCCAATTATGACGTGTATACCTGCACATTAATGCTGTATGTCTGCACTTTGGGTTCACTTTGGGCAATATTTAAAATAAAAATGAAGATGTTGGTGTCCTAATATTTATGCGCCTGCCTGTACGTCTCAACAATCATGTTTACAGCATGTATCTCTCTGTGAAGACTCAGTAAAATTATGTGCCAGAGAGCAATGGAAAAGAAAAAAAAAACACACACGATATATTCAAACTATTTTTAACGCAAGAGGCAGAGGCTCACGGATGAAATCGGCTGTGTAAACATTCCAAATGACGGTATCCCTGCGGCAACAGTGCTTTGATTAATGGTCTGTTGACTGCTCGTCATGTGACTCACTGGACCAGCGTTCTCTTATCTTCTAGGGATCACCAGCTCATTCGTCACCCCAACTTCAAATGTTGGAGAACGGCAGGCTCCAGACAGTTGTCACTGCTATCTTGCAATCTAGACAAACCTGCTAGCTTTCAGGCTTGAGCACGATAACCTTGAAGATTTAACACCGCGCAAGAAAAACAACTCCAGGGCTTCAAGACTGATTGGATGTTGATAGCCGCCCACAAATTCCAACCCCAATGCCCCCCACCCCATTCACCACTGTGCTCCAGCTGGGCTATGCTAGGATATAGGAATTCAGCATTGTGTTCTAGCCTAGCTGCGTTATGGTACAGGAATCCAGCTAAGTGTTCCATTTGAGCTGAGTTAGGGGGAAGGAATCATGTGCTGCACACCAGCTGAGCTGCATCATGGTACAGGAATTCGGGTGGAAACCCACAATCTGCTCCTGACTTCCCACCACAAACATCACTCATACATTCATGAGTATTGGGGCAGCAATTCTTGCTGCCTGAACCCCTTTTTGAAAAAATCCCAGAGAAAATGCATTTATGGAGAGGATAAGATTGAGGCACACTCTATCCATTCGGTGAAGGGAACATGCAGGAAAACTGAGGATGATTTTACCTGCCTCCAACTCTCTTTCATTCCTCAGTCTTGACACACTGGTCCTGCTGTAGCAATATTCAGTAACACGTGACAAGACACAGGGGAACATTCTTAGCAACTTTTTAGCAGCATTGGCTTGGCTCAGGGGTAGACTGCATTCCCTACTGGCAATGCAAAACAGACTCAGAAACAAGCAAGTGGATTTTAACAGGAACAAGCAAGTGGATTTTAATACAGGCAGGGCGATGGAGAAATCATTCCTTTGTGTTTGGAGTGAGAACCTACAACACTGCCCCACCCCCATCCACCAGTGAAAAACCCATATTTGTGTTTTTCACAACACAATGGGATCTATTGAAACCAGTCTATTGTGATTTTAGTGCTGGATTTTGAACTCACTTGGGGGATTTCCGGCTTGTGAGCTGATCACATGCAAAAGAGCATCTTCTCTATCATTCTCATCACCAGTCCAGAAAAGTGCTGCATTATTCCAACCAGAGAATATTAATTTCCAATGTATTATGTGTGAACACCTCAAAACCTTATGATTGCCCACGGTGAGTACGCTTTTATTTGGTACTCAAACTAGACAATTTATAGAGTTGCAAATGCAGTATTAATTATGCTATGTCAAGGTCTTTTTATTTTAGTCAAATATGGAGCTTGCACTGCAGAGTTTGTGTTTGATTGCTGAAATGCCAATTATATTTTAGAGTCTCGCTCGCATTGCACGGCCAGGTGCTGGTTTACAGCTGGAAGTTTCTAAGGGGTGGTTTATGCTTTCAGAAACGCAGCCGACGCTGGCAAGGCTGCCTCTGCTACTTCACTGTGCGACGTTTACCAAAGACTATTTCAAGAGAAAGAACATAGTGTACAGAACCCTAGTAGAGGGCATTCACCCTCTCCCCTCCCCCCCAACAACCATGCAGCCCCCACACCAACTCAGGAAAACATTTGGGTAGTGTTCTGTTTTTGCGGTATATAACTAAATTTATTTCCAGGAAAATAGAGTGTGAGCTTATTATTATTATTACTATTATTATTATTAATATTATTATTTAATTTTTAAAAATCATTTTTTGATGGCTGTGTAATCTTCAGAAAGCACAATTGTGTGATTTTGTTGTTTTGGCTTTTATATGAGCATTGCTGTGGCATCAGTGGAAAATTATTGTTTCTATCCTTACTGGTCACTTTGTATATATTCATTCCCAAAACAAACAAATGGTTGCTCACGTCTGGGCATGTAACCTGACCGCTGAATTGGACTGTCTGAGAGAAGTCAAAATAGGGAGGGGGGCTGAGGTATGACAAGGGAGGCAAAGAATTGAGGGAGGGCCATTCATCACAATAAGGCTAAGCTTCGAAAGTACAAATCAGGATGTTTGCAGTTAGGGCAGGACTCTTGTCTATCAGTTTCTCTCTATTCTGAGTTCCACATCTGTAGCACAAAACCAGCAGGTTCTGCAGCCTGCAAACCGTTCTAAGGGCATCTCACCTGGCAGCAGCTAATGCTACCCTGATGGGTCCTTTATGTAAAAAAGTTTTGTTCATAATTACAGACTGAAAGCTTTGGCAAAGTACCTGCGGTGTAATATGTGCGCATTTCCTTGCATCATCGCTGTGGACAAACTCCCTCTATCGATAAGAGCTGCTTCGCTGCTACCGCCCCTCACATCTCAACGTACAAACCGCAGCCTTACGTGGGCCTTTCACTGGTCAACCTGGTTTCATTGTTAAAACACATTAGCTACTAGCTATAATGCTTGCTTGTGAAAGTCCATATTTTGCACTCCTCAATTACACATGATGCATTGAATGCATCACCTCACCTCAGCTGGTGGCAAGTAGGACGGGTGATGTAGCTCCGACATGGAAGATAGCTGTGGTTGTGTTAGTTGCTGAAGTACTGAAGAAAGCTCACTTTGGTTGAATTTTTTTTTTTTTTTTAATGATAAAACCATATTGGATGGACTGTTAGTTTGAAAGCAAAGTTTGGGTGAGAAATGAAGTGCCCCCTACACAAGCTTCTTATTGCATAAGGAAGTCATGCGGCTGCAGGAAGTGTTATCCTCTGCCTCACAGCTGTGCTGCCCTCAGCGCTGTCAGCTTTTCATATCTCAGGTTCACACCACAGAGGCCTCAAGACAAACTCCTCACAGCACTCTGTAAGATCTCCGCAGGAATCACAGTCTGTACTCTTTTCCGCGATGCCCCCTTGAAACTTTTGCGGTGGCCTGCGCAAGTGTCTTATCCCTTTGCACAGAAGCCAAATTTGGCCATTTATGGGTAAACCAATTAATGCTTTATAATTCAAGATTTAAGCTTTATAAAGATGAAAAATGTGGCTCAACTCAGAAAAGACACATACAGCTTTTAGAATAACATTGTATTTCAGTTTATTTTCATGATTTTGGTAGAAAAAAATGGGCTACAAACATAAAAAAATCTTCATGAAAATTCACCATTGAAATTGCAAAAAAGAAAAAAAAAATAATAATAATTATAATGAGAATTGAAAAACTGCTGGGGCTTAAATTTATACATTTCTGGGATCATAAACTCCTTGACCACAAGTAGAATTCATCTTCAACACTACATTCTAGATTACCTACGTGATATTAGCTAATTTCAAAAAAATTTTGCCCATTTTTCTTCAAAGTCCCCCAAGCCAGCACATGACACGCATTAAATAAACTGCTGATTAAACGGTCAGAACATTCACCCGTAATGGAAGCTACCAGTACCCTCTTTCGAGCTCACAAACTCATTTCAACACTTACTATGAGGAACAAGTGCAACTCACTAACTCAGTAATATCTGAATTCTGAAATATACCTTATTTTAACATAACAGACATTCCACTTTCAGGGACGATCACGTAATATATGCCTCCCCAGATTCAACAGAACCGTGCAATGAACGTACCAGGGAGTCCACCCAAATGCATGGGCAGTTCACGTTCTCGCCAGGAAAAAAACCTCGGCATTCGACTTTCTTGAGTATGGTATACATATTCCAAAACAAAAAAGCAGAAGTAGCATCTTAACCCTTTTCATGAATCCCTCCTCCAGAGACCGATGTATCAAGTAGAAGGAACCCTCCGGTCCTGTTTCATTCGAAATCATTCCCATTGACCATGTCCTTATCTCATTTAAATCCTCTAAATGTAACTGAACACTTCAAGGCCAGTTTTGCGAGTCTGTTTTTCTATAAATCGCATCCATTTCAGCCGCACAATGTGCGCAACGTAGACAGGATACAACTGAGCATGCTGATACGCATATGCTTGTATGCCCTGTGTTTGTCCAATTAATGTGTTCCACTAACTGTAGAACATTTAAACACTCGGGAATTGGATAAGAAATGAGCCAATCAATACATTGTTACCAGGGAAGTTTCACGAGGGCGTGATGTATAATTGTGCAGTTACGCAGAAGAGCCGGAGTATATAATTGAGTGATTGGCTATTGTTATGGCCCAAATTTGTTATGACCTATCAGACAGCAAGGGATGACAGACAAAATTTAAAAAAAAACTTTAACAGATTTCATTAAACAAACAAAAACTGACCAAGATTGATACAAACAAAACTGAGATATTTACAGTCCCTTTGATGGGGTTGCTTTGCGATGATCTGGGTGAGAAAAATGCTCCAACACAGGCAAAAATTTACAATAAAACTTCACAGATCTTGAGAAGAGTGACAGGTCTGGTCAAATGTATCCTTCTCCTTGCAATTTCTCCTACTCCTTTACTATTTCAATTTTTCTCCTTGTACACTCTTTTCCAGCCTCTCCCACCTTCCATCTTTTTTCAATTCTCTGAGACTCGCCCCTCTGAGGCATGCCCAGGATATGCCCAAAACCTAGCTCCAGACTGGGCTTAACAAAAAATGTCAATACTGCCATCTAGTGGCTTTCTTTCCCCCACATTACACTATCAACACCAGTACTCGGGTGGATATAAGGAAGCGCTGAATTTGCCGATGAAGGAATCTACACGTTTGTAAATCCACGGAAAGGAACTACGCAATTTTTGAGAGAGATGACAGTAATTGACAGTAGAATGTGAGAGAATCAATACCATGTCGAATTTTTTGCATCAGAAAACCGATTTTTTTAAACCACTAATTGGAATACCGTTGGCTCACTTTAGCTAAAGTGGTTGCTACATAGGACAACGATTTTTTTCTGTCAAAAGAGATCATTTTTTTAAACTGCTGGATCGATACTATGGGCAAGGATATTGACCAGTTGCACATCAGCCTTAGCTGAGGAGTTTAGTTCTTTCTACTCTTGAAGAACAGGGAGTGGAGTGAGCTTCCCCATATTCAAAACCGTGTTCGAGGTCTGCTTGCTTGTGAATATTCAATAACTGATCCGTGGGTGCCATCTGGTGATCGAGTACAGTAACAATGTGCTTAAATTTCAGTTCCATAGACGCAAGCGTCTACATCTGCAGAAAAGGGTTAAAGGGCCTGACTCACTTCTATGGCTTGTCTTTACGGATAAACATGGCAGCTCCACAAAGAAGCTTTGATTTATCGGACCGGAAATCCTTGCCAGGGAAAGTACAATCCAGTGGTTCAGCAGTGGCTCTTGGCATAGTAAGCCCACCCAAAACGCAGGCTGTCTGTCACCTCCAGACCACTTTTCTAATCTCCATCACTCCATAGCAGATGGCTGCAACTCTTGGAGAGTATTATGTCTCCAAGAAACCTCCTTTTTCTGTGTTACAGTAGTGACAAACTCTGGCAGAAATACTGATTAAAACATATAAAACAGAACAACTACTCTTGCCGCAGTAACAAGTACTAACACCTCAAGAAGTGCCACAATTAAGTTTTTACTGAAATAGAAACTGAATAAAAATGAATAACTCAGTTTTAAAGAATTTGAAGTTCAAAGGAAGTGAAAGCTTGAGAAATATTTTAACAAAGTCACACAACTTAGACTGTTGAAGGCTGTTCCTTGGTTTTCTCGGGGAAATTCAAATGGTTGAACTATATAATGGAGTGAGTTATCAGTTAGATCACGTATACAGAGGCAAGTGCATGGAATTTACATTTCGCTCTCAGTATTTTTAGTTTTGATTCTACAGAAGAAATCACACAGTTAAATATAGATCGCAGTTAACTGTGAACGACTTTTGCAAAGGCAATGAGCACTCTTTCTTGTTATGCAATGCCTTTTTCAAGCTCTCCAACATGCTGGTTAAGCTAAAGGCATCGCCCCCTTGGCTATCGACAAAGTGACACACACTGACACCTGTCCTGGTTCAAGTGTACAGTGGCTCTCTGGCCCTCAGTTCTGTGATGGCATAATAGTATAATTATCCTACATCTTTTCAGCATGCATAATTTAAAAGTATTCTGATAAGTACTGAAAATGATAGGGTGCTCATCAATAAGTGAGAATGAAAAATTAAAAAAAAAATCAATATGGGGCAAGATAATTCTGTGCAGTCCATTTTAAAATGTTTTTTTTCTTCAATCATAACAATAGCATGTTGGCACTGAAGTCACCAGTCAGATTAAAAGGCGTTTTTTTTTTTTTTTAATGATTCTTCACACAAGTACAAACTCTGACAGCGTCAAGGGAGAGAAACTGCAATCTGCAATCAGTTTGAATGTTTCTATATGTTCTAACAGGAACATTGTGTGCCTCTGTGCTCTCGTCCAATAGGAATTCAGCAGACGGTCCTCCCACCTCAACTGGGCAATTAGGGGAGGCCACAGAGTCATAGAGCAGCTGCAGATGGTTTAGCTGCCTTTGTGGCGCACTCCTTGGGCAGGACACAGGGCTATGCATCGATGGCAGGCAGCCAGATTTCAGGAGGTTCAAGTTTAGGCCCTATGACCCCAAAATGATAAGGTGAGGGGGTCAGAGAGAAGTCAGGAAGCCATTGTTTTCAGAAATTTTGATTATTTGGTTATTTAAGCTGACCCAGGCTGTGCTTACCCCCCTTTTCAATCCTTATGGTGGCAGGAGGCCTGGATAACATCATAGCTCTAACCACATCTGTGCTGAAGAGAGAATCGCTACTGACAGGGGGAATAAAGAGAGCGGCAGATACGGGCAAATGAAAAAAGAGCAATTCGCAAAGGGCCAAAGAGAAAAAGAGCAGACCAGAAGAAAAGAATAAAGAAAGAAACCCACAATACCAGAGAAAGAGAAACCTAGCTCAGAGCAAAAACATCAAATAGAGAAAAAAGACGACGATTATTGGGAAACTGAGACGGCAAGAATCCAGACTGAGATTGAGTGAGATATTGGGAAAGAGTAAGTAAGAAAGGGTCTATATCTAGCGACAGTAGATTAATGGCAAAGACTTAATTCTGAAACTCTGTACATTAATTACAAGGTGTACACTGGACACTCTAAAATCTGACCGTACCAGGCATAGCTACTACCAAGCAGTGATGTCATGATATGAGGATCTTAATGTGCTTTGATCCAGTTTCATTTTCTGCCAGAGTGAATTCCTCCCTGTACTGAGCACAGCCGCCCAGGGACTGGGTTTAACTGGACTGAGATGGATTTTCCTCTCCAGGGCTGTTCATCTAGAGATTAACTTCAAAGTTTGACCCGAAACTTATAAAAGTAACAGCTTTGTTCTCAAGTCCAGCTTTTTTAATCTCTATACTTTTGAGTGATCAATTTCACTACAGTTAATAGGACTCTGTGGTTTCCAGCAACTCTTGGTGGTGAACAATGGTATCAGATGCTGGCAGGATACTAAAGTCTGTCCCCTTAAGAAACTGCCAGTCTTCTGTTTCCATCTTATCAAGGTAGCTTGCAGTTAGACACAGTCTTGAGTTAAAATAAATGCGTGACTGTATAACCTCAATACCAAGAGTTTGCACATCATGGAGAATGCTAATGAAACTGGAAAGTTTGTGTCCCTTGGGCTCAGATTCCCCTCCATCTGGGAATTGCAACCAAATTTACCAAAGTTCAAACACCTGAGAAGAATGAGATTCACACCTTTAGTGTCCCTAAAAAGCACATGTATAACTTCAATTAATTCTGTTGACAAGTTTTTGAGAAGAAGTGGATGATTGATAGCCCTGTGAAGACCCTGTAAGGATGTACGTGCGGACAAGGGTAACCCTACATGCTTACAGCAATATATGGCAGGGGCACAATTAATGTCTTTTAATTAAACTTGCCAAGTATCTGGGCACTATAGAGACATCAAGATCAAGCCTATCAAGAATACTTTTCTTCTTTTCCTCCATCACGCAGGTCTTCACCTGTGCAATTTGCGTCTGTTGCCAATATTTCAGTTCATAATTTGCCACACTTTTTTTCAGATCAGGACTGCAGCCAGGCCAATCTAGCACCTGCATTTTATGCTATGTGCACTGACACACCCCCATAAATGACAGACACCGGCTTCAGACCTGACGCTGACAACAGCTTGGGTTGTCCTTGTTGTCTTTTATCCACAGGACACAGCAACAGCTTTTTACAAAAACCATTTGACTCACTGGACCACAAGACAAGCTTCCACCGTGCCACTGTCCATCTAAGATAACTCCAACCCCAGAGAAGTTGTTGTACTCAAAGTGGTGGATTATTAGCTAATGCATCTGTTTGCTAATTGGTGAGCCTCACCCTATCTTCACATCTTAAGAAATAAGGCTTTTGTTTTTGGAGGCTCTTTTCATACTTGAACGCAATTATAGCACCTGTTTAATATCACCTGTTTCACACCACCTTATCATTGCAATTTTTCACATTATTATTAGGCCTATATTGCCCCTGGACCAACCTTTTTGGGGCATGTTACTGTCATGAGATTTGAAGTAATTGTATATTTTCAATGAACAATTGGATTCACATATTCAGCATGAAATGTGTTGTAGTGTTTCCAATATAGTACAAGAACTTTTCAAAACACTCCTTTTGGATTTTTTTTTTAAATTTTCCATACTGTTCCGACTTTACTGATACTGGAGTTGTATGAGTATGTACTCTATGTTTTGCAAGAGTAATGTTCATATTTGTCCAATTGACATTAAACTATGTGCAACTGCAAGGTCATGACCTCACAACATGTCACTTGATGACATCATACCTGTATGGTTCAATATTTTGCCACCAGGTGGCGCTTTGTGATGGAAAATTACCATTTTGGCCATATCTTCAGAACCATTTGTCCGATTGACCTGAAATTAAGTTCAAATGAAAGTCTATTCAAGGTCTATTAAAGGATTGGGGAATTGAAGGTTTGGGGATATACCCCCAGCCGTCGCCTCCGACGGCATAAGCCTAGTTTTTCCTTGAATATGGTTGCACCACATGGGATGAATGAGGATCTGTCCCTTACCTGCTTTTTATAGTATGCTTTTTAGCATGACTTTGCATATCTGTCTTAGCTATATGCGCAGTGCTACTATGACGCCTAATTATGCGTGCTGGTATGATTGCATATATTGGTAATTTTCATGCAATTTACATAATTGCACTATCACTTAATCGATGAGGGTGAGTCGGCGCATTGGCGTGGGTATATAACCTGTGGAATGACTATGTCTGTAAGCACACTGAAGAAGGCACTACGCCGAAACGCGTTTGTGCGGAGACGCTTGTTACAATAAATGTGTTTTTGCAAAGTGCGACCTTTTTTCTAATTTCATTATTGCTGATTTTGGTCCTGCACTATAAAAGTCTGGGAGTAAAGCCTGTTTGTGCATTTATAGTACGGCCCATGTCCCATCCACGAGCGGGAGGGGGCGGGTTTATTACCTATGCTGCAGCCAGCCACTAGATGGCAATCAAGATGTTTTGGTCTCACTTTTGGGGAGCATGGCATTTTTGGGAGTATTGTTAAGTTGTCTGTATTTATATACAGTGAATGGACAAATCATTATTTTTCAAGGGCATAACTTTCAGAGGCCATAGATATTAATCGTTTATCATTACTGGTTTTTAGAAACATATCAATAACTCATGAGCAAAGACTCAAATATTCTTTCAAACAATCAATCATCATATGAGTGCTGTGCATCGCTAGTCACTCACATTAATGTACATTATAATATTTTTTTTTTCTTTATGTAAACAACACTACAATACTTGGATACATCACTTAGAAACACATTACATGTATATCAGTGTTCCCTGATGAGTTTCTTCATGACAATATCTTATTAAGAATTTTAGCGTATTAACTGCGCCAAGGACAGATTTCTGTGCCACTTTCACTTTAATAAGCATTCAAATGAACTCTTAGGGTTTCCTATTTGATTAACCTGGCCTTGATATAAAGTATGTCTCATAGTAAGTTGGATGACATTCAATACAGACAAGTGCATTGAAAATCATTGCCATGAAACAACCAGTGCCTCCTGTGAGTTTACCCAGTTTTTTTCCCAGCAGTGTCAACTCAGACTGCAATTTAAAAGAACGATTTCTATTTTGTCAGGTGACATATTTTGTGCATAATGGGGCTCATATTGAATAATGCAGACATAAATGTATGTTGACGTGTGTGTGTGCGCTCGCGCGCGCGCGCGCGCGTGTGTGTGTGTGTGTGTGTGTATGTGTGTGGGTGCACTTGTATGGATGTGTGTGTGAGTGTGTTTGCGGGATTATATACGTGTGCCTGTGAGTGCACAGTGTACTTAAAATTGCTCCTTTGCAAAACTCTGTCCTAAGCTCACATACTTACGAGTCTGCATTCTGGTCCTTCTCAATATGCACAGCAACAGTATTTGTAGTAATGTACTTCCAAAGCATGGATGTGCCCTGATCCTGTTGGAATCCCACAGCAATGGCTGTGATAAGAACAAAATCAATGTCATTGTTCTATTCACCTACTTCTTTCTCCCCTCTTCCTTCCCTCCCTCTCACCCCATCCCATCATAAAGGAACAATATAGATTTGAACAGTCATGAGGCATGAACTCTGGGAAAAGGTCTGTTGATACATATTTGACATATTTAACAGATGTCAAGTTTATGACAAGGCTCATATGGTTCCAAAAGGTCGGGTCAATTTTGCATTAAAAAATGCACAAAGTGATAGAAGTTTCCGCTGGCCTCAAAAATCCTAGTCACGGACGACCCCTTACATAAAGCAAAACCCCAATGTCCATAAACCACACTTACAGGCTTACAGTCAGTTATAATTATAAAACCATGTTGAAAAAGGGAATTGCAGTACATTCATATTTGAAGTCCTGATTTTTGAGTGAGTAAATGTGAGGGAACTAAAGGGATTATACGTCCCTCAGGACGCTTCGGCCACAGTATGGGAGAGGCGGGGTAATATTATATTCAGCGCATTATTCCCTCTCCATGCATAAAATCCTTTGTACGAACAACAAAAAAGCAGGTTTAGTAACTGCATGAATTTCCAGCAGTGAGGGACAGAAAACAAACTGGAGAATGTGATGTAGTACAGCAGCACAATTACTATGAAGTTTGTTTCAGGTCCTTGTCTATGTTCCTTACCCAAGTGAATTGAATTGAGTACAGCACCGACAGAAAATGTGCATACGCATGCACTCGCACTTTGATTATACATGTACATGCACGCAGAAACTTGCTTGTACCATGGTATGCTGACATTATCACAAACACACATATGTTCACTTACTGTACACACACGGTCTTGGATATATTTCTTTTATCTTAATTTCCCAAGAGACCGTAATTTAGTTGCATTGTGCATCACAGGAGAGTGCATGAAATGAACCCAATGCACCGTTAAAAACAAAAATAACGACTTCATCTTTCTTTGTAAGTTGTTGCTGCAACCTTCGAGTGCTTATCCTTTAGTATCAAAGATAAGCTCCTCAGATACTAGGCTGAAATGGCAGCCGTCCATGAATCAGCGTGACCGATCACACATATCCCCCCATCTTGTGGAGGGAGATGAAAAAGCTGCTTGCCTTCCCGAGGCAATAGTACCCGTGCTCAACACCGACAAAGTCTCTTTTCATCCCGGCTCCTGTTTTACATCCAGTCTGCGGTGCACTCGCTGCTCCCTGTTGATTTACTTACCATATTTTCCGCAAATATCTAGCTTTCCCCTTCATTTTTATTTTTTATTAATTGGCCCCCTCCCCCCACCTCCAAGCGCAGTGATAATGCTGTTCACAGACTGAGCAGTGTTTTGAATGATTCGCCCTCTCTTTCCCCGACCGCCAGCGCGATCAATTACATGTTACTATTATGTGTTCGTGCCTGTCCGCTGTCAGGATTAATGGGAAAATAATCCCATGAAGGGCTTCATTTAAATTTAAATCAATAGTGTGCACCAGGGATCAGAGCTATTTCTCACACACACACTGTGCAGTGTCATTCATTGCCATCTCTTCCTTCCTTTTCTTAGAAATACATTTTTCACAGTAATGTGGGGCAGCGGTCAGAGTGCCGGACGTGCGGCCGCAGCCCAGGGCATGACGGCCGGCTTCCGAGGTCTGGAGCCATATCCATCAATGAACACTGCTATTGAACACTCGACCACAGTGCGCACTCTTCCACTAAACACACTCAGCTACTGAAAAGGCCTTTCGATCGAATACACTCTTCCACTGAACATGCTTTTCCACTAAACATTCTTAGCTACAGTTCATGATTTTCCCCTGATCACACTGAAAACTCTCTTTAATTAAGCACAATCATTGACTGATTTTGCACTTTGAACACGCCTTTCTACTGAATACGTACTTGTATTCAACGTGCACTTCAATTGAACGCACTCAGCCACTGAATACTGAATACACTATCGTATTGAACAAGCTTTTCCATTGAACACACTTAGGCTTACATTTCTGCATTTCTAATATCTAAGCACAAGATCTAAAGTGCATGAATGAGTGAAATTAAGGCACGTTCAAATCCACACTATTCAACAGAATATGCTGTTCTACTGACTGCACTCTTCTACTAAACAAGCTCTTCAACTGTAACTATATGCTTCATCCACTGTACACGCTCATCAATTAAACATGCTGTTCTACTGAACAAAGTTTTCTTTCCACAGTCTTCCATTAAATATGAACACACACTGGCACTGAAAATGCTTTTATAATAAACACACGCTTCTGCGGAACATTCACTTCCACTGAACTGACACTTCAAATGAACGCCATCTTGTACTGTTCTGTGCTCTTCCACTGAACACATGTGCACACTAGAGGAATGCACTGTTATTACACTGAAATCATTCAGATGCTAAACACCGAACACACTCTTAGACTGAGCATGCTCTGGCAGCTGGAATGTTTCCCTGGTCCAGTGCAAGGATTACTGATTGCTAAAGACAGAAATGGTAGCAATAAAAAAAGTTGGGCTGAGAGTATATGTAGATACTAGTTTTCTTTGAAATGTTCATTAACTAATATTATTTAATGAAAAAAACAATATCAACTTTTTCTTTTGCGATTATTGGAGTGAACAAAAACAATAGAATGGAAATATTCTGTGATGGTCGGTTTTTTGAGACGCCAAATGCAGAGGCCGGAACGAAAGGAAGAATTGCAAAATAAGAGACTAACAGACAGAAATCAGAGCGGGAGACTCAAGCTTCCATAGGACCCCTAGATCCCGTCTGTGACAATAGGGAAGCAAAGCGAGTTCGACAGAACAAATTGACGGGAAAAAAATCTCGGAAACCGAGATAAAAAGAATTAGCACCAAATGGTGCCCAGAAACAGGACAAACAGAGATTCCCTTGCTATCTAGCACCTTCCTCTTTTGCAGCTAATACCTCAACAACTCTCTTACTAGGGACCTTACCAGCTAAAGTGCAAATAAAACACTGACACTCTAGCAAGGGCAGTGAGGCAGAACTTGGGCTTAAATAGAATCCAGGCGCCGCCCCCAATTAATGCCAGCTGGCCCAAGAATCCGATTGTGGGCAAAACGATATCGTCCCGGACGAGAACAACCAAGAAAGCTCTGAAAGCCACCACCAGCCTCCAAAACCATTAAATATTCAATAACGAAATGCCATTTTTATTTTAAGAGTGCTGTATAAACAATGCTTAGCCAATAAAAAGTCACTCTTTGTATTTGAATAAGCAAAAACTTAGGAGCCTATAACTGAATCATTATCGTAGCAATAAAGTGTGTTTAAGCTGCAACAATTATTTTAACCCTGACTGATGCAGTGTGTAGCTTCTCATTTCTTAAAGAACCATGTCAGAAGACATATCATGTGGTTGTAGATACAATGACTCAGACAGAGCATATTATTAACCTGCACCAAGAAAAGAAAACAACCAAGCAAATAGTGGAAATCATTGGAATTTGGTCAATAACTGTCCAACGCATTGTTAACTCCATTGGGAAGACTTCATAAAGTGGTTCAACTCTCCTGACGTCAGTACAAGATTTCGGCCAATTTTGAGTTTACTTGAGTATTTAAAAACTTCAGCATTAAGAAAAATAATTGAAAAACGAGTCAATAATAATCCTCAGTTTAAATAAAAATGATTTGTTCCTCCTCTTTCATTGTCAGTTTTTTTTTTTTTTTCACAGCTCAGCAGGGCCACTGATATGCAAATTATGTTCACTACCTTCAAACTCAAACATACAAAGATGGCCAAATAATCTGAAATTTTAAGCTTGTTAATTTTTTTTTTCTATAGTATAGATTTATGTTGCATATTCCATTTGATATACTGTATATATACCGTATTTCTGGGCTGTTTCATAGTCACAGAACTGCTTCAGCGAGAACCTGAACCTAAGCAATTGGATGAGTAAAGCTAATGAAGCCTTAGGCATGCTGGAACATCCAGCCAACAGAGTATGGCCCACTGTTGTCATTCCTCTGGATCCAATAGATCTCTCCTGACCACTGACTGTGGAACATCAAAAGCCAGTCAGTGGCTGTAACCCACTTTATACCCCAGCCGCTGTATCTCTCGGACTGCATTCACTGGAAGAAGCTGAGGTCTGTTCATATATAGCTAACCTATCATTCTGATCCCTAATCAGCACGACCCTAAACACTATTGGAAAAGGTGATGAACTATTAAGTTCCCCATCGGTGGAGAGTAAAATACTAACTGCCACACTCCTATGTACCAACATTTTTCCAACAAGAAGGGAAATATATGATATCATTAACTAACTGAGTAAATTTGCTTATCTCCGGACCAATTCAGCTTTGCGTGGGTAAAAAAGAAAATTTGCAGAGATAAAAAGGAAAACTTGCATGGAACTGCTGAATCTCCAGGCCTCCAAAAATGGATGCAGATGCCAATCCTGGTACATTTAAAGCTTTCATGGTTATTCAGCGTGCGAACCGAATGAATACTGTAGCTGCTGCGCTCTCAAGAGCTTAATAGAGCTGTGTTTTTTCCACTCTAGGTGCTAAGTTAATACTCTGTAGTTATTGCTCGTACAGAGGAAGTTATATCCCTTGGTCTGCACTCAAAATTGTGCAGCCGTCTTTCAGCATGTAGGAGAAAGGGTGGACTTTAAGGAGGGGGGGGGGAGGTTTGTCACTGTTTTCCCTGGAAGTAATTGATGGGCTTCTCTAGGATGTGTGTGTGTGTTCATCACTCTAAAAGCAGTGGGGGGACAGGATAGATCAAGGGGTCCCAATCCAAAACAGTGTGAGCACCTCTGATTAATTAGTCTGAGTGACACTGCATCAACGAGTCCAAAGCAGAGTAAAAATCAGGTACACTTCAGTAATCACATCAATTAAAATGAATATAAAATACCCATAATGAAAGTGACAGGATGAGAATTGAGTGAAAATTAGATGATGGTCCGCATGCATGCGTTAATAAAGTTAAGAACCAATTCTCCACATGAAGGATATAATTCATGATTGGGAGTGCCTTTTATATTGCAAAAAAAAAAAAATTTTTCTTTAAAATGTACTCCAATAAAAAGGCTTACGATTTATTACTATTACTCATTGCAAACTAAGGAAAAAAATATTAAGAGTGAGGTGAGACACTTCACTAATAGACCTCAACAATTCTACAAGTCAAGCAATAAATAATAAAATGATTTGTATTTCTCATTACAACACTTGAAAAGTCAGGACCTTTCTGAGTATTTTTTCATACGGAAAGGGGACACCTTTTGAATCTGATGGGTGGATCACCTGATTCCTCAGTAGATCAGTAACATGAAGCCTCTTGCCCTCTCCATGTGATGGTTCCACCCTGCAGTCCCTCCCCCCTCCTGTTGTCTGCACCTCCACTTCCACGAGCCACATCTGTTGCTCGTTGTGGTGGAGGTGCAGTGAAGAGTATAAAAGAGCTGCACTGCCAAACTGGCAGTGCAGCTGCATTCTGTGCTCTGGAGCCCTGTTCTTTTGCTGCTGCTCCTCTCTCTGTTACTTTTTAAGTTAAACATGTTTTTGTATTTTTACTCAGCCCGTGCGTGTGGGTCCCATACTTGCGTTTGGGTACATGGTCCCAGTGCCCGCCGCTTCATGTCCTCTGCCGAGGGGGGGCAAAACCATGACACTCCATTTCCCCTCACAGACACTAGTATCAGTGGTAAAGCGGAGGAGAGCTTTGCTAAATGCAGCTGCCTTCAAAGTCAGGATTACTGAACAAGAAGCAATAGGTGGACCCCAGTTCAGTCTCTGATCCAGCCATCTCGTCATAATCGGAGATGAAGATGGATATTAAACAAAACACAACACAGAGATGACACGTGACAAGAATTTCAGCCGATTGATTGGTTCTAATTTGGGCGGCGATGAGAATATCCTCTCTCTTCAGGTCTCCCTTGATCCAGGATTTTTCTTTTACTTCAAGAGCAAGTTTGCAAGGGACTAGATGAGAGAATCACACAGGTTTATAGAACTAGTGGGGTGCAGTTCTGTGCACACCATTGTCAAAGATGATGGCTCAGATGCTGGAGGTTTACTTAACCTAAATTAGCTTTCCATTAATAACATTTTCGTTTCCTTAAAACTCACGGGGGTACAAAAGGAGATAGTAGAGTCCAGAAATGTTTAGACAGTAATACAATTTCAAAGGGCTGTAATCCCATATGGCTCAATCCATAGAGGATCTTACACAAGGTGGCATGTCATATAAAAGTTATGAAACTCGTTGAATAAATTTTGAATTTGTTGCAAGTTTAGTGAGCTTGAATTTTGCAACAAATGCAAAATTTACTCAACAAGTATCATAACTTGATATCTGACTCGACCAAGAGAATAACATTCTGGTTATCACATAACTGAATTGCGTAATTTAATAGAAAACAAATTTAATTGCTGTTAGCGCCCATTGTTTATTAGCACTGAGCAATCTCCATCACTTTGCTAACAAAGTCGGTCACTGAATCAGATGTTCGCGGCTGAACCAGCAAAGGTTTGTAAATTCAGGTAACGGAGTAGCTAGCTAACATTAGCTCGCTGGCGAGCAAACTAATGTTACATTATGGTTATGAAAATGTACAGTATACAGGATAGCTATCTAAGTAACATGAACTTAATTATGTGAGAGACATCTAGTGAGCTCGATACAGCGCTGAGCCATCCCGATTTAACCAACTTTGCACTTGGTGTAAAGTTTTGCTAAATATTAACTGCTTGACATAACGCGGGGTGATTTTTTCTCCCACACTCTCAGGCAACAAAATAAAATAAATAAATAAATAAATAAATAAATAAGTAAATAAATAAAATTATAAAATAAAATTTTCGCAAAAGTGATATTACCCTAGGGTAATAGGGTAAATATGCCATCGGCTGGGATATGGGAGAAGTATCACAGTTATTTGACAAATATGGATCTTAGCGCCCTCAGTAGCTCTGTAAATTCCAGACATTGAGTTTTAATCTGCAGGTACTTGCTTGCAAGTTATACTGAGTAAGAATGAAAATCCTTTAGAACTGAACCACTGACCTCACAACACCTTAGATTGTTTTGGAGTTGAAGTTTTATGGGTTGTACTGAAACCAGGTGCTGGACCAGCACCACCAACTATCCGTCTCTCACCCCTCTTCCCTCCCCCTTGTCATTGTATAAAGGGTGATAACATGAAACAGCAACCCAGCCAACAAAAAATATAAACAAAGACAGATATCTGTAGTTTTTGTGAAATATCTGAGCAGCTCCTTGGAAAAATAACATCACTGTAGGTTTGTTAATATAACCTGTGAGTGGATACTTATCACAGGGTAGTGAGAGACTATGCTGCCAAGATTACACTTATAAAAGAGAAAGACTCCTCCACTAGATGTCTTTATGAGAGTATGAGTGTGTAGAGAATGTGTTCTGAACATGTCTGAACATGTCTCTGCCTGTGCGTGTGTGTGTGCATGCATGTGACTGCATGTGCAAGTGGATATACGTCTTTTAATGTGTGTATATACTCAGTAAAAGTCAAAGGTTTCACTTTACTCGTCTTAAAGCACTCTGCTTTTTGTGAATTTGGAGTGATTTTCTTCTCTAAATAACCTAATTTGGCTAAAGGTGAGAAGTAAATCATCAGGAGTTACACAAGAACGAGGTGATACCTGGTCTAAGCCGCAATCTGTCAATCAGCTAAGGGTGGAGTCTCATTAAGGGCAATAATTTTAAGCATAAACATCAAAAGGGTCATAGTTAATAACTGTGTTACTGAATAAAACTTAAACTAGAAGAATGAAGTGAGAGCCATACTCACACAATCCATTTCGTATCAACACACCCCATTTTCGGGTTTACAACAGTCGGTTGATTCAAGTGTTAGGATGAAGACGTTACCAGTGTCAACACATCCTAGTTTTTTCACTGATGTTAGTGATACCCTAGGGCAAATTTCAGCAAATTCCCTAAGTGTGTCATGGCCGGGAACTTTGTCAAATGTACAGTACAGGCCAAAAGTTTGGACACACCTTCTCATTCAATGCGTTTCCTTTATTTTCATGACTATTTACATTGTAGATTCTCATTGAAGGCATCAAAACTATGAACGAACACATGTGGAATTATGCACGTATCTAACAGTTGTCCAATACGACTGTTGGCTGTGTATCAACCTGACTTCTGCACAACACAACTGATGGTCCCAACCCCATTGATAAGGCAAGAAATTCCACCAATTAACCCTGACAAGGCACACCTGTTAAGTGAAAACCATTTCAGGTGACTACCTCTTGAAGCTCATCAAGAGAATGCCAAGAGTGTGCAAAGCAGTAATCAGAGCATTGAATCTACAATGTACATAGTCATGAAAATAAAGGAAACGCATTGAATGAGAAGGTGTGTCCAAACTTTTGGTCAGCACTGTACCATCGTTTATAGCTGTGGCCGTTGGAAATCTTCATTTCAGAACATAGTTTTTGAACAAATATCTTACTATCTCCGCAGTATGACATCAATTTCAACAAATTCTTTTTTATTCATTAGGAAAACATATCAGCTACAATGTGCATTTATAAGCACCTGATTATGATCATTGGTGACACTTTGTGGGGCCCCAGAATGGGTTGCCCCTCCCAAAAACAAAAAAAAAAAAAAAATATATATATATATAATATTATTTTTTGTCACAAAGAAAATTGATATTGCAGGTTTCTCTGGAGGATTCATGGCCCCCATGGGGTGGTTTATCAATGCTGAAAATTATTTTGAATTTGGTGCTTTGGGCCAGAAAGCTCTTATTAGGACTCCACCTTAGGGACAATGTAAAAATCATATGCCATTATGCAGCACATTGGCAAAAAGTTTTTATCTCCATAAGGACAAAGGCTTAAAAGATGTCCATTGCATGTTTACTTGAAGTAAAATAATTGATAGAAATATTAAATTCCAATCACGAAACAAATGTTTTCTTTAAAAAAAGTGCAAAATTATTGACACTCCATTAAGTATTTTGTGCAGCCTCCCTTTACTAAGATAACAGATTAATGCATCATGAGGTTGGTGAACACATGGCGAGGAGTCTGAGACTATTCCTCAAAGCAGAATCTCTCCAGATGTCAGTATTCTGCCTTATTTTCACATTTTCTATTACGTTTATATTTTGGTTTTTGCTTACGTGTCAGTTGTGTATTGACACAACTTCAGGACTCAAGCGTAGACAAAAATGAAGTTTTGCGCAGTTTATTGAAGTAATAATCATGACCAAACAGTCTGAGTCAATAAAACCAGAGACAGGATTGTGGCACAGAGTCACTGGACAGATGAAAAGTCAATGAACAGGCAGAAGATCAGGAACCAGTCAGGCAGAATGCAGCACAGGATCGCAGATAGAATCCTAACTAGGGATAAATCCAAAGTTATAGCCAAAAGGAAGCAGACAGAACGGCAATCAAAAAATATGAACAGTAAAGGAAGTCGAAGCACAGTAATCAAAACTGAGGCGAAGATTTGTAAGAGACAGGAAAAACTAAGACAAACTCAAAAGAAAAAGGTACTAACAGAGGGCATACATTTCTAGAGGGATACTCAAGGGAACAAAAGGCAGGTAGAAATGTGGGTAAGAGAAAGCACAGAGGGGCATGACCCTCTGACACAACATCCCACAGACTCCACTGTTGTCGCTTCTGGACTCTGCTCTTCTGCCCATCTCACAGATTTTCTTTGGGGTTCGGTTGGGGGACTGTGATGGCAGTGGCTAAATATTGAATCTAGGGTCAATTAGCCATTTTTTTGAAGATTTTGAGGTGTGTCTCAAATCATTCTCCTACTAGAGGGCCCAGCCACAGCCCATTTAAAGGAGCAGTATGTAAGTTTGTGGCCAAAACTGGTAGTGCAGTCACATTCAAAATAGTGCAGAGCGCAGTATCCCCTCCTCCTCTCCCCCAGACGAGAGGTTCCCAGCTAGGTTGCTGGATCCAGCAAGAACGTCTGCTACACGGATCTACCATGGCTACGTTTCAATATCACCAGTGATTTGCCCTGACAGGGTTGTGTTCAGTTCAGTTCAGTTCAGTTCAGAAAAAAATCGACACTAATGACTAACTACCTTTAGCAATGGTCAATTTGGTCAGCTTGCTTGTCACTCTTCTTTGGGGATAGCCCACTGAAGTCCATACTGTAAAATGCGTAAAGAATGAATGAGGACTCGTTTGATCAATGTACTGTCTCAATTACATTTCATATTGCCATAATGGCTGTGCTAATGTTGGAACGGTTTCCACAGCCTCTCAGCATAAAGCCAGAGAAACTGACTCTAAAGCCCAGTTCAGACCAAAGATTTGCGACGAGACGGGCTGAGACTTGCAACTACTAGCGACGCGCCAGTCTGCGACGTTCTGAAACCTGCCAGTTCACACCAATGCGTCGAGATGAGACAGGATATTGTTTCCACAGCAACGACTCTCTGCGCTTCAGTTGTCACTGCTGGCTTTTCAGGCCTTTTTTCTAGATGATACATTTGTTTCCGCTTTGAAAATATGGATAATAGTAATGAGTTATTAGACTCAACAGTTGCATTTCCGCTATTGAACACACAAAAAAAAAAGAAAGGGGCTAGAATTTGGAGCCGTCCATCGCAGTGGCATAGACAGAACTTAAAATTGGGCGGGCACTAAACATCTCTTTAAAACATTTATCCGTTCTGACTCGATTGCAGTCATTTTTTCTAATTAACTATACATTCAATCCGAAAACACTCCCCACTATCAGGTGTTGCTTGTTCACCTCGTTCAGGCAAAACGACAATCATTAATTTGGATGCGCAATTTTGTGCATTTCAAACCAGTGGCGTAGCCACACCTGAAAATTAAGTGGCCACACAACATGGCTTTACTACAATTATTATACCTAACTTGTTCTCAGCCATTTTCCTTTGTTAAAGCAATTTGCATATATATGAATAATCAATAGGCAATTAAAGACACGGCTTCTTTCGTTATGCGATCTAAGGGAGACTAATCAATAGGCATAACTCAGTTCAGAAAAATAAGTTACTCATAAGTTGTACCAACTTTAATACTTTTAAGAATACTTTGAGAGGTAAACTGCTCTGGAACTTTCGCGCTACCTTTTTGGCTCATAAGGCGATCGAACCTGCGCTTCATGATCGATTGAATTTGAATTGCACAAAGATTTGAAATGCACAAAATTGCGCGTCCAAATGAACGATTGTCATTTTGCCTGAACAAGGTGAACAACCAACACCTGATAGTGCGAAGTGTTTTCAGATTGAAGGCATGGTTAATTAGAAAAAATGATTGCGATCAAGTCAGAACTAATAATTGTTTTAAAGAGATGTTTATTGCCCAAGCAATTTAAAGTTCTGTATGCGCTACTGATCTATGGGTGCTTTGACGAAATACCCAAGGCACTTATGCCAACTGTGCTGGGAGCTTGCAACGAGACACCTGCCCTCTTTAGTAAGTTTCTCTCAGTTATTCTAAGTGCAGTTCTGACCAGCTGATAGTTTGTAACTGCCAAGACCAGCTGAATTTGCTATTAGCTGATTGGCTGTTGAGATGGTTTAAGTGCTTAACGTTCTAAAATCAGCCTCCGGCGATTTGACATGCGGAATCTCTGGCGACGCCATCAGCCGGCTTGCAACTAGCTGAGATGGGCCAGTTCACACGGCTGCGACTCCTCCCTGCGACGCTCTAAAACGGTCTTTTCGCGTTGCGAATATTTGGTCTGAACTGGGCTTAAATATGCATTGCTAATGTTAACAATGAAGAGCCACGGTTTTTATTTCTCAAACAATTTGTTACCTAGTCAAATCGATGACCGGCCTGCATACGCACTCACATACCATGAACAAACATACAGTACAGGCCAATAGTTTGGACACACCTTCTCATTCAATGCGTTTCCTTTATTTTCATGACTATTTACATTACACTGAAGGCATCAAAACTATGAATGAACATATGTGGAATAATGTAGTTAACAATAAAGTGTGAAATACCTGTAACTGAAAACATGTCTTATATTCTCGTTTCTTCAAAGTAGCCCCCCTTTGCTCTGATTACTGCTTTGCACACTCTTGGCATTCTCTTGATGAGCTTCAAGAGGTAGTCACCTGAAATGGTTTTCACTTCACAGGTGTGCCTTGTCAGGGTTAATTAGTGGAATTTCTTTCCTTATCAATGGGGTTGGGACCATCAGTTGTGTTGTGCAAAAGTCAGGTTGATACACAGCCAACAGCAGTACTAGACAACTGTTAGATACAAAGATAATTCCACATGTGTTCATTCATAGTTTTGATGCCTTCAGAGAGTATCTACAATGTAAATAGTCATGAAAATAAAGGAAACACATTGAATGAGAAGGTTTGTCCGAACTTTTGGCCTGTACTGTACATAACGTTATTCGACTGTAGAGAATACTTGAAATGTCTGCACCTACATTAAATAGAATTAAGTTGGCCAAAGTTAGCTGAATCTTACCTACCCAGGAGAAAATTAGCAACTTCTGCATTGGTCTTCAAATTCTTCTCTGCTTTCAGCCGTCTCCATCTTTCAAAGGCATGTCCTATACTGATCCTTGTTTTGTTTCTAACTTTGCCACGACGTATTTCGGAATCATAACGAGACCTTTTAGGTATAGTAACGTCAGACGTTTGTGATCCGAAACGCTGGTAGCTGCAGCCTAGTGGTAACTGGCAACCTGGATGCCGGAATGCTACTGACTTCATGATTGGGAGATTGATGATTGGAGGGCGGTGCAACAGGCCAAAACACTAAATGAAAACATCAACATTAGTTGTGGGCTGCACCTTCGCTTTTGTAATAAGAATATTCTGGCTGGACTACTGCTGTCAGTGATATAAGTATTTGAAATTAACATCATTCCTTAAAGCTATTCTTACCTTTCTGGAATTTTTACACTTTTCTTTTGTAATCTTAAAATGCTCCAAATAAGCATATGGCACCCTAAAATGTAAAAGAAATCCACCCAGGTGTTGAAACTCATCGATATTCAATTCTCATATATTTCTGATAAAAGTCTGACCAATCATTTTCTTCGGTCCGAATAAAATGATTTGCCAAGCTTCCTGTGTCATCCGTTGCTGTGACCCTTCCAGTTGCCAACCGCTGTCACCGCTTGCGAGTCGCTCACCTCTCTGGCAGAGCAGCAGAGCGATAGAAACAAAGCAGGCAGCTACTCAACAAAGTTAGCCTGCAAAGCAGCTGCAACTGCTCTTGATTTAATGACTAATGTTACCAGGACAATTCTGATGAGGTAAGACATTATGACAGCAGTTTTGCAAGAAAATATGTATGAATTCTGCCAAGACACGAAGCATCTGACTGTAAACAAACAGGCACTGAAATGTTATTATTACTAACGTCAATTGTAGTTCGTCAGACGTTACGAGGGCATTTTATTCGATACCACATTTAGAATGGAATATTATGTAATTACTGTTGGTTAGTTTTCACTAACCAATGCCTCTGAAACCATTCCCTCCTTTAAAGATGCTTTCACACCGGACGCAAAATGAATTTTTCGTACAACAGATTACATTCACGCCTCACGTGTGAGATTTGCGTCTTTGCATTGACTTTGAATGTAATCTGTTGTGCGGTGTGAAAACAGCTTCATTCGCGCTGCTCACTTTCTCACCGCATGCGTCAGAGGAGGAGGGGAGCCTCAGATGTCAGGCAGGCGAAGGAGGGTGGGACCTTGGAGGGAGGCGGAGTTGTTAATGTTCAAATTTCTACTAAGTGCTGTGCTCTATGCCAGAAAGGTAAGAATAGCTTTAATGTCTGGTGATATATCAGGGCCATTTCATGATTAATCAACATACATTTCTTACATATTGCTCCTTTAAAGCTTGCTGGCAGAGGCTGCTTGGTTTTCATTTAAAACCTGTTAGTTGGTAGTTGATAGTCCGTGATACCATGCATCCTAACATGGTGTGCAGAGCCTTTGGAAGACAACCCGCCCCACAACATCTAGGTTCCCATACTTTACAGTGGGTATGAGATGCTTTTTTTGTATGGCTAATATTCTGTCTACACCAAATCCAACTGACCATATCAGCTAGTACCATTGTAGGTCCGAGTAATGGTTGGAAAATTGCAGGCACTTAAATTTGCCATTGATTGACGGCAGAGGTTTTTTTCTGACAGCCCTTCCAAAAAACTTGTGGTTATGTAGGAGTTTTCTGATGGTAACTTTCGGAAACTTTCTGGTCCGGAGACTCAACCAATTTCTGAAATTCTCTACCTGTCATCCTCTTATATTCTTTTTCCAGTCACACCATCCTCCATACAGTGCATGGGGTCAATGTACATACATGTCCTCCTCCGGCCTGATTCTGAACAACATCTGTTGCTTTAAACATTTTAATGACTTCCCTGAGAGTGGATACTGGAAATTACCAGTTTGAGTTCTTTAGATGGTGTAAACTTTGTTGTCTGTAGTACATCTGTCATCCATAAAAATTCCACCCATATCCCCCAGTAGTGACAAATATTGATCAATTTGCATCAAACTTGGTATGCAACATCTTCAGCAATTTAACTCCTTTAAGATTGCATTTCAGCCCCTGCCTTCCAAAAGTGAGTGTACAGCAGAGATTTACTATGGGGCACCACCTATACAGATCAAATCTGTGCAGCCTCTTTCTAATTAGTTGACTCTCAACTTTCTGCGCCAACCAAGTCTGAACAAAGTCCACACAGCATCCAACTCCAATCCGAATCTGTACCAGCTCCAGTTAATTTAGCCCAGAAAAGGCAACTTTCCGGCAGATATCAAACTAAGGCTGTGGTTACAATTGTCTTTTCAAAGCTACATTTGTGATCAGATGTCCCAGATCAAAACTCAGCTGTGTTTGCATGTGTGTGTCCATACTTGACACTTCAATGCTAAATACCTGAATGGATAATGATTGAATATGTTCCCATGGATACATTCCCATACACCCTAAATGGTTCATGGTGCATGAAAGCACCTTCTTCCTTTCTTAATATTTTGTTCCTTTTCTAATGGTGGCAGGACTAGTACAAGACATACTTTGTTGAGGGGAGAGCTGCGGAGATTAGTGAACAATATAGCTATTGCTTTGTATCTGTGCTGTTAAGTCTATCTTGTACAGTTGTGTCAGACCACACTGCTACAAGACAGTGAATCTCAGCTGTGCTCCTGTCCCAGTTTTCCTCCCTATGCTGAAAGCGCTTGGGGGAGGAATTTCAGTGTTAATAGAAGACAACTCGAGGCCTTAATTTGATAAATTGCTTGGTTTATCTCCATGTGCTATTCACGCGTCACTGAGATTTGAACTCAAAGCAAGCCAGGCCACTTCAACATTTGGTCTGGCTGATCTGATCTAGATGCTAGCAAGGTCCAATCTTGTGGCCCACAAACTTGACAGTTAATGAGTCCTGGTACGGTCAAATGACAAAATTTGCATTGAAAAGACGCTGTTTGAGTTTGTGCTATTTGTGTCGCTTGTTATCTCCAATGTCAGTACTCTGTTGTTCATGATCGTCAAACACTGCTGGATGTTTGCCCCACTGCCAAGGATTTGGTGAAAATCGACCATGATCATGATGGTCATACAACGTTCCCGCCGTTTTACTTCCCCGGGATACCTACTCATCTTTGGCTCATTCTCGCTCCACTTCCTCGGCGTAAACACAGATGCCGCCGGGGTAAATGCTGCGGTCAGCTGGTAAGACACGATTTCCTGTGGCTTCCTGAAGGGACCCTGTCGACACCGGGCTGGTACCTGTTGTCGGTTCGGATAAGGAAATCCACCCCCGCGGCCCCTGCTCTCCCCGTCCCCGCAAGTGAATCCTTGCCATCTGCGGGCCCTGTGTCAAGCTCCATGAGCAGCTGATTCGTGCGTGTCGTTCCCTGCCAGGTTCGGCCTTGTCAACGCAAGATCACTGACAAATAAAACTTTTCTTTTAAGGGATTTCTTCATGTCCCATGGACTAGATTTTCTCTGCGTGATGGAGACGCGGCTGAGTGCTGGTGAGTCCACCCCTCTTATTGAACTCTTACCACCGAACTGCAGCTATTTTAATTCCCCGCGGTCATCGGGTTGAAAAGGAGGAGGAATAGCAGTTGTTTTTGAAAGTTACTTTAAATGCCGGCAGATCTGCCTGCAATTCTCCTTCAGAAGCTTTGAACTTTGCTAATTTGGACTGGGCCGCTCTCATGTTGTCTTGCGTGCTGTCATTTATCGTCCACCCAAGTACAATAAGGACTTTATAAGTGACTTTTATGAATTTCTGGCTAAAATTCTGCCTACATACGATCGTGTGTGATGGGCGCTGGAAGTGGACGCCAAGGGCAGCGGCCAGAAATAAAAGGCAAGTCTCACAGCGTGCTGAGAGACTAAAAACAGATAGAAATAACGAGACTCGCGCTACCAATGAACCTGAAGCCGTCCGTGGTAGAAAATAGGCGAGCTTGAGGAAAACAAAAGAAAAGGGAAATAAACCAAAGATTCCCTTGCTCACCAACACTATTCCTGAAATGCAACTAAGTCCCGGACAATACTCTCTCTAGAGACATTATCAGCAAAAGCGCCAAAGAAACACTGACACTCTAGCAACAGGAGCGAGGTGAAATAGGAGCTTAAATAGAGTCCGGGCAACGCCCCCAATCAATGCCAGCTGGCCCAGGAATCTGATAGGGAGCAAACGATATAGTCCCGGACGAGAGCAACAAAGAAAGCTCTCAATACCATGACATTATGTCCTTATTATTGGTAATTTTAATATTCAAGTCTGAGATGAGCCGATCTCCTGGAACTTTTAAAGGTTATTGGCTCTTTTAACTTCGTGCAGTCTGTGTCTGGTCCTACTCACGAACTCGGGCACACACTTAACTCTCTGCTCTCGCATGGTCTGCGTGTTTCTAATTTGGTCATTTGTGACGCTGTGTTTTCAGAGCACATGCCAATCTTATTTGACATCCCCACTCAGTATCCGGTTAAACTGTGCACTGCTCCTCAATGCTGTCGCGTGTTTAACTCTTCCTCTCCAGCTCTGTTCTCCTCTACTTTTATTGGTTTCTGCAATTCTAAAGCCCCTATGTGTTTGAATACTGTGGAGCTGGCATACAGTTTTCACTCTATTTGTGTACAAACACTGGACACGATTACTCTTTTGAAGAGTCGGCGCATCAAACCAACCTGTACCCGAGCCCTGGTTGAATGACATTACTTGTGCTGCCAGGCGAGAGTGCAGGAGAGCGGAGTGCAGGTGGAAAAAGGACAGGCTACCTGTTTCTTATGGTATTCCTAAAGAGAGCCTGTAGTGCTATCAGGAGACCGTAAAAGCCGAGAAGAATAAATATTTCTCAGAGATAATTGCTTTTAATTGTAACAACCCCAGTGCTCTGTTCAAAACCATAAAAAAACAAGAGCCTGTATCTCTCAGCCTTCTTATGACCCTTTGATTCCTTTGCCCTGCACATCTGTATTTGTTCAGTTTGAGCCTGTGTCCCTCTCCATTTTAAAGGACACAGTTAGTCATATGAAGGCCTCTGGTTCCCCTGCAGATGCCATCCCCCCTTGCTTGTTTAAAGAGGTACTTGCTACTATTGGACCAAGCGTCCTTGAGATTGTCAATAGTAGTCTCTCCTCTGGTACAGTACCTGGGGATTTTAAACATGCAGTAGTATGACCCCTACTTAACTAGATAAACTCAAGTTGGCTTATTAGGAGAGCTTATTTCATAAAGAGTTTGCCTCAATTTGGTATTTCATTTCTGTCAACTGAAACTAACACCCCCTTGTGAATGTTAGTAAATGTTAGTAACTTAAAAACAGTTAATTGTCAATTAAGCTTAGACAGCCCCGAATCCAGCACAGCACAGAAGGAAGGGGGAAATACCAAAGCCAACCGGAGCTCTGAAATGTGCAACAACGAAGGCACGGGGCGGAACGCAGACAAGCGGTGGAGTGGCTGGGCAGACCTGGCAAAAAACAAAACACGGAAAAGTAAAAACATGAACAATAAACATGAATAATGAAATACTTGATCCTAATACAAGAAACTGTTGAAACTGAAACTATGAACTATGAACATGAACTATGAAACTTGGAACATGAAACTGTTAAAACCATAAGCAGTACTGTCTTGGCCAAAGGCCAGGACCCCGGAACACAACGCACGCGAGGAAGATCTGGGAGTGATTGGTGACCAAACCCTCACAGGTTCTAGCCATTGTGCCATAGTAGTTAAAAAATCAGATGCTGGGATACATTGCCAAAAATATTGAGTTCAAATCTAAGGAGGTGATGCTTCTTTTGTACAACAAATTTGTCAGACCACATCTGGAGTATTGTGTGCAGTTCTGGGGACCATACTTTCAGAAAGATAAAGAGGCTCTAGAGAAAGTTCAGAGAAGAGCCACTAAGCTAATTCCAGGTATAAAAGATGAAAGCTATGAGAAGAGGCTGAAGATCCTTAATCTCATTCTCATACAACACTTGGCGGCCCAGCCATATACCAGGTTGGACCTAGTCTTGTTTTTTTGAGACATTGCAGTTTCAAAGTGGAAATGCTCAACCTTGGCATTGACTGCTTATTGCGTTCCTAATATGCCTTTTAGCATGAAAAACACCATTTGGACATATTGACGAGGTTTAAAACTCTATTTTCAGTGATGAGTTTTTTAATGTTTTGGCTCAGCGAGGCATGCAGCACCAGTGTTAACTACCCACTTGAGCACATTTTTGCCATTGAAATGCATTTATACCAACAATAAAGATGCTCAGTGCTTCTAGAAAAATGAAATCTTCGACCGGTAGAGCCAAGGATCAACTCAAAGCACAGACATTTGGAGTTCAAGAAAACAAGCCCATTCGGGAAGGACAAGGTCCATATGACCCCGTCATAAGAAAACACAGACAAGGCAAAATAAATTGAGAGACTTGCAGGTTGAGTGCTCCAGCTAAATGCGGTACAGGAGAGAAACGGCAAACATAGAGAAAGACAGAGCAAGAGAATGTAGAAAGGGGGGAGAAAGAAAGAAACCGAGAGAGGCGATGAGAGAAGAGGGGACGTATAGAGACGGAAATGCAGCGTGTGTTGTAGAGAGATGTCTTTGTGAGGGGGTGATTTAGAAGGCAGACGTGCTGTGCTCTGCTGAGGCTGAGAAGCCGCATGGATGAGCCCAGGGGAGTGGTGCTGTCTCCCTCTCTTTCCCTGACATCTCTTTCTCATCCCCCGCTCCTTTCATCTCGTCCTCTGCGCCATCTCCTACCAGCTGCTTCACCAAGTCAGAAAATCCCACTGCACACAAGAATTATAAAATGAAATCACGAGAGCAAACAAACTAATAAGGAAAAATCTCCTGTATTGTTTAACCCTTTGAAGGACAGATTTAATTTTTTTAAGTCAGGGCACTAAAACTTCATTGCTTCCAACAACCAGTGGTGATCCTGTCTTTAGAATCGCAGTATCTATTTATGATCATTCAAATCACGTATTTTTAATTTTAGGCTCTGAAGGGCTAGGTTATGGATTTTCACCAGTTTCGTAAAACAAAATGAGGGATTTTCGCAACTGTTCATGAAGAAGGACTAGTGTGGAGGGGGTTCTTATTGGTAGTGAAACTTTAGCGCACAGTGATTGTGGGCATCAATTTCCATTTTTCAGGGTGAGCTTTCGGTCTTTAGCTCAGCTGTGTGGGCTGAACTCTGCATATTCGGTGTGCTGATAGTTTCATCCCAGAGACACGTCCCAGTTAGATATGCCCACATAGACGCATCCCAGTTAGACATGACCCATAGGTCCCATAGCCTAGATTATAAACTCTCCTGAAGGCATAATTCAGTGTCACACCATTCATTAGGTATGTAGCTTCCAATGAAAAATTTCCCAAAAAATACAATGGATTATAACTTAAAATACCCACTCATCTCGCTTGGACACATCTATGTGGGATGACGTGATGACATAGCGTTGTGTTGATCTGTCCTTCAGCACACAAAATACTTTTTTAATATCCATGGCCACTGGAGCGACAGGAAATTTGTTTAACAAATGTGCTTTTTCGGCGCATTGTGGCCCCATCAGCTATGCATGAGTTTCTCACTGCTTCTGTCAATGCTGGCAATGGCTGCGTTTGTTGAATTGTTACTGCTTTATCAGCATAAGAAAATGTGTCCAATGTTATCGGCACAGTGAGGAAAACATGCATACACAACGACATACACTCACTCTCCCTCTTTCTCCCCCATCTTTTCCTCTTCATGTTCCTCTCAGTACTTCTTCTCTCCCCCCACCACCCCGCCATAAATACAAAATAACACATCTGGAGAAGCCACAAGCTCAAGCACAAAGGAGCTGCAGGCCTCAAGCTTTTGCCTTGGAGGTGTTTTGAGTTAAATAGATGAAAGATTAAAAGATTTTGTTGGCTTTCTGGATGAAGCCCAAGATAGAAACAAGCTTTCACCACCATCTATTAAATAAGAAAAGAAGAGGAAACAGACGGGGAGGATTAAGAAATTAAGCTCTTTGTCACATTTTATTTCCACCAAACACCCTCAATAAAAGAAACCTGGCTTCAGCATTAAAGGGAGGGGGGTGGCGGCCAGGCTGGAGGAGAGAGGAGACATGGGTTTTAGCCTTAGAGATGGCGGATGATGATGAGAAACAGTCAGGAAATGTGTTTCGCACTTCAAGTGTGTGGCATCTTCTGCATCTCTCACTGGGCCCTTGAAAGCAAACGCCCCAGTAAGTAGCCAATGAAGCAACAAAACTCTTTAAATGGTATGAATTGAGAATAGTACACACACTGAGTAATGAATGAGACATTTTCTTGGACTTACCAATATTGCCAACAAATGACTGGCCCTGGAGAGCCACTGAGAGTCTTTTCAACCTCTCAATTTGTGGAGAGGAAAGTCTGCAATATCGCTGTGGGATCATTATGCACATAGGGGTCTATTCTCCCATTAGCGCGTAAGTCTTTTTTTACGCGCTTCGAGTTAAGCGATTTTGAGTTACGCGTATTCTCCCCTACTCGCTTCGATCACGCCCACAGCGCTTAACTTCAGAATGTAGGCGGCCTTATGAAAGAGGTGTGACTGATCCAAAACAGAGGCAGACTCTGTACAAAGCTCATTAATTATGGCTATCAGGAAAACATGGAAAAAGGATTTTCTGATTAACCATGAAAACGCATTTGTAGTCCACGGAAAACGCAATCCAGACTTTAAATTTGAATATCGTCGGCCTGCTGATAAAACCTCGTATCTCAAAACTGATAAGAAACGAAAACTCGTATGTCCACTATTCTTACATGCAAAATTAAACATTTTTTATTTTAAACTATATTTATCCATTTATATTAGTATAATTATTATTATTATTATTATTTTATATTTATTTTTCATTTCCCTGTGAAGTTTGTCATTGTGAAGATACAAGGTTTTATATGCCGCTGTAACAGTAGGCCGTACCAATTACAAGACATAATTCAGACATCTCTTTATTTATCCCCCGCCGCGCGATTAGTGCAAAGCGGGGGATATAGCATTGGGCTCCGTCTGTACGGACACATAAAATTGCGGCGGCGGGGGATATGTTAGTGACAAACACTTGTTATTTCTAACTCTAGCCACCATGGCATTAAAGCTATGCATACAAACAAATTGCCGCGATAATGAAATAATAAATAAAGAATTTAGCGCTTCTCAATCAGCGCAATCAGATCATTGAAAATGTGCCCCTCCTACACCAGCCTGTTTGTTCCGTGGAAGACAGGGAAGAAGACAAAGGGAACATTCTAGTCACATAAAGACAATCAAAGACAGTTTATATGATCTCATTTAGAAATTGTGCACTTGACTACTACTCCGATGTCAGGTTTGCAACTAAAGGACATGGAAACACTTTAACAAGGATTCTTACCCCGCACGCGGTCATCTCCCCGCCCCGAAACCGCCTCAGCAATGACGGAATTCCATATCCATAGCCTGTCATCCTATTTGATTTGAGCGACACATTCACTTGAACTTGTGCCTAATACTTTATTATAATCAATTATCCCATTTACTGATAATGATTCTTCCCATGTCGGCTATTCTTTAAAGGCTAAAATTGATTAACAAATGGATAGTGCTTTGGTATTTGCCAGGGTAGGGCTCAATCTACAGTAGCCTATTTAATAATATCTTTATTCACACATTAAATTACACAGTGGTACACATTTATTACCAATGGTAAAAAATTACTAGGACTCGAGTTAGTTTATACAGATATCCTCAATTAGAAAATCAATCCCCTCTCACGTGAGAATATCACAACTTTTTAGATTATCACGAACATACAGGGCAGTCGCATTTGTTAATAGAACATGGAAGACAATGATGGCGACATCGAGCCAAAGCCGAAAACCAAATTTCACAGATGTTGGTGTTGTATGGCAAGCAAGCAATGAAGGCTGATCCGAGGAATTAAGCTGCGAATCGTTCTGGATGTGGCGTCGGTGGGGAGATGTAAGCGCAGTATCCCCGATTTAAAGCATAAATGGAGAGATCTGCGGGGCGCTGTAAAAGCCAGGTTCTCTGCACACCGGAGAAGTGTACACGCAACAGGTGGTGGGCAACCATCATCCCCTGTGCATTTCACTGCACAGGAGGAGAGGATGGAATCCACTCTTTCTGCAGTGGAAGTGCATGGAGAAGAACTTGAAGCGCCAACGAACTGCGTCAGACACCTTAACATAGACGTCTGTGATGTGAATGACATCACCAGCCAATCTCTGAAACGACCCAGATGCCAGGAGCGACAGCGCAGTTCTGACGTTGATGACCACGGGTATGTTTTGTGGATAATTGCTGCGGCTGGATAGCTGTTCATCCAGAAGTCGGCAAAGATAGATGATTGCCTCATGCACGGTCCAGACGAAAGCGCTGGATGCACTCAATGTTTGTTTGTCCCAGGATGTCCAAACGAAGCCGATATATGCGTGTTCGTCTTCGAGCTCGGCGCGCTCCTCTACTCTTTCCCAATCACGCAAGAGTGCAAGCAAATGCAGGACTGGCATTTTGGCTTTAGATTTTGAGGGCATGGTAGAATGATGGTCTTATGTATACTCGTATTAATTAATTGTTTTGCGTTTGTAATTTAACTGATTGGAGAAGAGGCTGATGCGTAATATCATGTGATGATTTCGTTTGATAAATTATCATGGCTTTGAGAAATGTAGTTTAGAAATAAGGAAGAACAATCGAATATTAAATGTCTCAACCTTTACCATGTTAAATAAAATAAAAGTAATGTTTAAATTCGGCCTATAACCGACATCAAACGCAATATTCAATTTCGCCAAATGTTGGCGCTTGACCTTAATACAGCCCTCAAAAGCGCTTAACAGAAAAAGCGCGTAAGCCAGGGGGAGAATACGCGTAAGTGTTATTTGCATGAGAAACGCCCGGAAACGCCCCGATTTTGGCCTTGCTCCGCCCCAAGCGCGTAACTGCCTTCAAGGCGCGTAATGCACAGACTTAAGTCGAGGGGAGAATACGCGTAGGCTGAAAAGCGCGTAGCTACGCGCTTTTTTCGACTTAAGCGCATGGGAGAATAGACCCCATAACGCGCATCCCAAATGTACCCCACTCACAGACTTACGGGCAAATGGAATTACTCTCTCCGCCACCAGAAGTTCAGGACCTGCAATGCCACTGCATAAACGGACAAACAACGAGCAGGATTGTGGTGAATTTTTTCTAATGTTCTTGTTTTTGACCCTTTAGGCTGATAACAGGCCCCCATTGAAAGGGACTCGCCCAGATTGTGTGCTTGTCAAGAACAATTAGCATCCTCAGATACATAAAAGCATGTCTGCAATGCATATTGATGGCTACTGAAGCCATCATATCAGGCCACCTCCACTTCAGCCCACTATCTCTGACCACTGTTAGAAGATACTTGTCATCAACTCCTTTCAATTCTAAACATACAGTACATGACTCGACCTTATGTTCTCTAATGTCTTTACATGGATGTGAAAATGACTTTAGGCTCTTTGTACCTATGGCCAAAGCGCCAATAACCACAGATTTTTTTAGATGCTCTGTTAATCATGCTCGTGACTCATCACCATCATCATTATCTGTGTTTTCCACTGGACGGGCAGTTTCCTGCCTGTGCTCGAAGCAAAGAAAATTCTGAGTAGGTCCCCCACCCACTCCAGCCTGCTGCACTGCCATGGAGTGGATTTAATAAACAGGGGAAGGAAAAGAACCCATCCTACTGACTCGAGTGCCATTACCCCTTCCCCCGCCCGTCCCCTCCATCTCCCATCCCGCCCTTGGACGTCAGGCATCTGTCTCTTGAGAAGAAGGAAACAGTCATGTGAAGGTGACGATAATATGAATGACTGCCGCAGAACGCCAGGGTACAAGGTAAGGCAGAGTGGCAAGGTAAAGGACTTCATGACAGCGTGTGTGTGTGTGTGTGCGTGCGTGCGTGCGTGTGTGTGTGTGCGCGCACGCACACGCATGTATTTGTCCATGTGCGTGGGGGCGCCGAGTTCAGGGTAATCTGATCTACAGGATTTTAAAAAGGTCAAAAGTAATAGTTAAAAGTAGCATTTTGCTGCACGCTTGCGAGTTATTTTCCATATGACTACAGGGGTCGGTTCTGTGACTCATTGGCGAGGGCACTGGGTTTGCAATGCTGGGTTTGTAGTCCAGTAAGTACCCAAAGCACAAAGTTGTCACCTGAAATGCACTTATTCAGTGATGAATCCAGGTTGGGAGAAAATATTAAGAAATAATGCGGAATGTATAATTCAGTGAAGTCCCACTCTGTGGTGCATGGATGAGGCAGATAAAATTGAGACTGGCTGGCAGATTCACAGAGATATGGGTAACCAGTAATTGTGCCATCCAGAGTAAGGGAGGCTCCAGTTTGATTTCTGCTTCAATTTCTATCCAGTGACCCTTGCTGGATTATTACTCTGACTCCACTCAGTGCCTATTTTGCTACAGTATACAGTGTGAAAAGATGCAGCCAGCGACAGCATATGCAGTGGAGGACAGGCTTCCATGTGCGTACTTCCCCAGACAGACAGTATTATATTGATATATGCACAAGGCCATTGCTCTAGATTGATGATCATTCCAAAATTAATGTGGAAATTTCTCATTCAATGCACAAGACCACTAAAAGATAAAACCACAACAATGTATTTGTTGTGCACCTGCAAATTTGCAGGGCTTTTTTTTGTTTGTTTAATTGTGTGTTTCATTCGCATTGCCAAAAACTCTGAATCATTGAAGAATCTAAAAGGTTCTCTATGGTCACCCATGTGAATGATCATGTGTCACCCATACAAAGTACAGTAGTTCTGGCAGGCCACTCTAACACTTTCCTGCTGTTCTACTCCAATAAGATGGAAACTGTTATACAGTACTGTGCTACAGAAAGCTAACCAAGGAAACCACAAAGGGATTTCAAAAACTGCACACACAAAAAGGTATATAACAAACTATTCTATCAAGGAATGGAAACTTTATCCAGGAGAACATTAATTACTTGCAGAGTTACCCACAGTTTGACGGCAGGGTCTCGATCCACTTAGTCACTGGGATTCTTTTTTAAGGAGAAAGGTGCAGAGCACACGTTTTGAGTGATTAAAATAAACCTTGTTTTATGTGTGTCTGCCTTTAGGGCAGCCCATGCTCCGAAAAAGTTGGCTAACTTACACTTATCATTTAATGTGAATATATTTCAACAGAACATGAAAGACATTTTACATTGTCTTGGTAAAAAAAACTGAAATTCTTGCCTGAAATTGAAACCCAATGGAAATTTATACTTCAGCATAACTTACCAAAAAAAGACAATTCTTCGGTCTCAGAAGCAGAATTTGAAAAGGTGAATTGGCTTGTGTTCTCTACTTGTGTAATGCACTTTAATACATGACTTTCATATCTCCCCGCTCCAGGTAGGAGCGCTGAGTGCTTCGGCTAATCAAAAACCACAGAGGAGAAGAATTTTATGAAGTGCAACAATGGAGCAGGGGTAATGGGAAGAGAACATTAACAGTTGTACTCAGTACTGACTGACCGCAGTGGAGGTGGGAGAGCTCTGGGAGGAGTAGTGTGTTCTGCCACCTGCCACTACAGATCGTACCTCAAAGTCTTTTCATTCTCTAGCCAAACAAAAGGGAAAAGCGAGGCAGCATCTTCATTTGCTTAATCTAGAGGCTCATGCAGAGAACTGGGGAGATGATGATCCCATCTGCGAGAGAGTCCATAAGGATGTGGGCGGATTTGCGGCGGACAAGCTCGCCTTGTGCTGGCTACCTTGAAATCGACTGCCAGCAGACCCTATCATGAAATTTCACGCACTTCCCCTGACTTTCAAGCGTACAGCAGTATCTGTTCCCTTGCACAGACTTTCAAAAAATGGCCTTCAGCCATAAAACATTTAGGATTAAGACTGCTTATTCTCCACTTTTTTTTTGTCTCTTTCCCTTCCTCTGTCTCTCTGTTAGTGAAAACACCCCCCCGCCCCCCCCCTTCTCTCCTTAACCCCTTTGTACAGAAGCCAAATTTGGCTATTTATGGGTTACCCAATTTGATACATTATAATTCAAGAATTATGCTTCATAAAGAGGACGCATGTGTCAATGAGTCAGAAATGACACTTACAGCATTTAGAATGACATCGTATTTCAGTTTATTTTCATGATTGTGTTAGAGAAAATGGAATGCAAACATATAAAATCTTCATGAGAATTCACCATTGAAACTGTAAAAAAAAAATGAAAAAAAATTCTGAGGATTGAAAAATGGCTGGGGGTTGAAACAATACGTTTCTGGGAAAATAAACTCCTAGACTACAACTACTCCTCATCTGAACATGAAATATTAAATTATCCACTTTTTATAAGCCAAATAAGATAGCTATCCAGGTGGCTCCCAAAACTCCCAGAGCCTTGAAAATGCTATACTTTCAATTCATAAAATCACATTTTTAACGCTGATCAACGTTGTACTCATGAAGTTCAATATGAATGGATGATTTTCTGGTTGAATTTAGCATGAGTTTATCAATATAGGCGCAGCTGGACATCAATGGTCACCTCTGACCTCTCCAAACCAAAAACATACCTTTTCTCCACGATGAAGTTCTTGTCCATTTATCTGCAAAGCCGCGTCAGCAAGCACAGTCACTCATTAGAGGAACTGCATATTTTATGGTCAGAATGTTCACTTAGACGGAATGCTCGCTGTTTACAATTCCGATCTTAGCGTAACACAAGCTTGTAACAACGTTTTTCAAATCCTCTATGGAACAAGTATAACTCAGGTCACAGTAATTGCTGTTCGCACTTTAAAAGAGCGAAAATGCTGGGCATTCCGTTTCATTGAATGTGGTATAAATTCTAAAACTGATCGCCTAGTTAAGAAAAATGCCAGCACACTGCAGTATCCAGTACTCTTTTGTTACCCAATGTGACAAAGTAGGTCTGTGATTAAGGTAATAAACCAAAAATAAGAGATAACTGGCTAGTTAACTAGCAGGCTAAAAGTAAGATGGAGCTACACCAGACAAAGACAGCTTTATTCACTTTTCAATGGAATTATTGAGCTGCTTCTCAAAAGCATCAATGCTGTCAGCCCTCTTGTCTGTTCTATTCAGATTAATAGTTTTTTTTTCCATCTCAGAATCACATTTCCATCCCGAAAATAAGCTCAGCTCTTCAGGCTCAGTTCTGGAGGTTTTTTGTACCCATGCAACCATGTCAGTCTGAGCTGCATAAAGTTTATTGAATACAACGTAACCCTATTACGCAAGTATTTTAATATGTTTTTTAAGGTCCAATCAATGTCTTTCACTTACTGAGGAAAGCTTATACTGTCTGCAATTGGATAAAAATTGTGTCAACCAACTGGTAATTACCAGGAGAATTTTGCGTGGGCATGAACTACAGCCGGGCTTTCACGCAGACACCATTGAATCACCATTAAAGTAATTGGATTTCCGTGAGAGCTTGTATGAGGCTCTAAAAGACAGCTAAATTCTTCAACCGACATATCTACGCATTTATCCACGATAGGAAATTGCGCGTTTTAATATGTGATGACTGAAATTGATAGGAGAACCATATAGTGTCAATACCATGGTGAATTTTTGCCTCAGGAAACTGATTTTTTTTTAACTACTTGGAATACCATTGGGTCACTGTAACTGAAGTGGTTGCTCCAGAGGACAACGATTTTTTGTATTGCAAGAGATAATTTTTTTTTTAAAAACTGCTGGATAGATACTATGGGCAAGGATATTCAGCAGTTTGCACATCAGGCTTACCTGAGGAATTTAATTAAGGCAACCCCAGAAAAACAGGGATAGTAGTGAACTCGTCAATATTCTAGACCAGGGGTGGCCAACCCTGGTCCTGGAGAGCTGCAGTGTCTGCTGGTTTTTAGTGCTAGTCAGCACTTGATTGATGAATTAAAACAGTTGATTACATACAAACCCAAAACCAGTGAAGCTGGCACGTTGTGTAAATCTTAAATAAAAACAGAATACAATGATTTTCAAATCCTTTTCAACATACATTCAATTGAATACACTGCAAAGACAAGTTACTTAATTTTCAAACAGGTAAAATTTGTAATTTTTTGCAAATATTAGCTCATTTGGAATTTGATGCCTGCAACATGCTTCAAAAAAGCTGGCACAAGTGGCAAAAAAGACTGAGAGAGTTGAGGAATGCTCATCAAACACTTATTTGGAACATCCCACAGGTGAACGGGCTAATTGGGAACAGGTGGGTGCCATGATTGGGTATAACAGCAGCTTCCCTGAAATGCTCAGTCATTCACAAACAAGGATGGGGCGAGAGTCGCCACTTAGTGAACAAATGCTTGAGCTGATTGTCGAACAGTTTAAAAACAACATTCCTCAACGAGCTGTTGCAAGAAATTTAGGGATTTCATCATCTACGGTCCGTAATATCGTCAAAAGGTTCTGAGAATCTGGAGAAATCACTGCACGTAAGCGACAAGGCCGAAAACCAACATTGAATGCCCGTGACCTTCAATTCCTCAGGCGGTACTGCATCAAAAACCGACATCAGTGTGTAAAGAACATCACCACATGGGCTCAGGAACACTTCAGAAAACCACTGTCAGTTACTACAGTTCGTCGCTACATCTGCAAGTGCAAGTTAAAACTCTACAATGCAAAGTGAAAGCCATTTATCAACAGCGCCCAGAAACGCTGCGGGCTTCGCTGGGCCCAAGCTCATCTAAGATGGACTGATGCAAAGTGGAAAAGTGTTCTGTAGTCTGACGAGTCCACATTTCAAATTGTTTTTGGAAACTGTGGACGTCGTGTCCTCTGGACCAAAGAAGAAAAGAACCATCCGGACTGTTATAGGCGAAAAGTTCAAAAGCCAGCATCTGTGATGGTATGGGGGTGTATTACTCCCTCTCTCTGTTTCTCCCTCTTAGTGCAATACACCCCCCTCTCTCTGTTTCTCTCCTCTTAGTGCACTCGCCTCCTTCTCTGTCTCTCTCCCCTCTTACTGCACACGCTTCCCTCTCCCTGTCTCCATCCCTTTAGTGCAAGTTCACACTTCCCCCTTTCTGTTGCTGTTATTTCCTCTGTTTCTCTCCTTCTCACCTGTAAATACATACACCTCCCACTCTCCCTAACTCTTCAGCACCTCCCTCCCTCTCAACTCCAGATATACACTTATGCTCCATGTCTTTGGTGGAGGAAAACTGAGTTCTGCTCAGAATTTTCCTAAGCAAGCATGCAGGCTTTCTCAGCAGGCTTTGGCTAGATCCCTTGCCTTCCGCTGAGCAATCTCACAATCAAAGGAACGGCGTGGCCTTCGTATGTTATGCGAACACAAATTAACTCCATTGCAATACATTTCCCTGTCAGATTATTCCAATTACCGATTCTGAGCAGACAGAGACAAATTCAATTTTCTAGGCCCTGACAGCATGATTTTCAGCAGCTGTATAAACATGGACAGCTGGTACAGACCCCTTCAGTCATAGGATCCTTCACAGCCACACAATTCACCAGCAGCATGCAAAATGCAGGTATGGCAGAGCACTACCTGTTAAATGATGCGTGCAAGAGGTAAGAATCAGTTTTCGGGCGAACTTAACCAGTCAAGCCTCTTTGTGCTGGTGCAGCCAAGCAATACCGAAAGCTGCAATCTAATCACGTGAAAGTGATGGAACCCCATTACGAATAACCAACCAGCTGGCAAACTGTGGGTTTCTATATCCATGACTGCCAGATGCATTCAGTAGATGCCATGTGAATTTGCATTGCCCCGCAGTTGAGCTTACCGCTGTTGCAGACACTGCGCCTGTGATCACATGATTAGCGTCAGCATTGAAAAAATGTCAGGATGAATAATGATTATTATCAGTCATGCTGCTATCAGTGCCGACCATTCTTCATCGCAGGGTTTTCAGGCAATATCTGCCTCTCGCCTTAGATGTCAGGGTTTTCTGCTGCGTTTGACACGGTGCCCTTGCCATTAGTGGCTTGTGACTCCTCAGACTGCTCCATAAACTTCAGCAGTTAAATCTGATCAGTACAGGCTTTTTTGTGGGTCAGACGTTTTTCCTGAGTTATAACAACAGCGACTCACAACTTTAACCCCAGCTTTGCTCCTCCTGTGTGCATCATGCTGGTGGATATCCTTGCTGACAGCACCAGGGATTTACATTCCCTAAGATAATTCTGCCTCTGGTACAAAATTACACTGAGACACAATCCATTATTCAATCAGCATCTAAACTCATTTTAATATGACAAGTACTTATATGAGCTTTTGTTGATGAACAGACATTATTCACCACTGTGAAGTTAATTGTAGTGGTGGCAGATCTCTCCTAATTAGACATGTGAAGGAATAACCTCAATCTAGTTGGAATCACCATTTACCCTTCAAAGAGTAAGTTCTGCTGAGTTTTCCCAGAATTTGAAATCAGTGCTGTAAAACTCCATCGATTTTGACCATGAGCAGTGTTTGCTACATCAGCATGAGAATGTTACGTACAGATAATTCGAACCTCAATAGTGATGTCACACCTTAGGGGAAAGGCTGAATGATAACATCAGTTTTTTATTTAGTGAAAACAGGCCTTTCTTCTGACCAACATGTTGAAGATCCAATAAAATTGCTTTCACTCCTTCCCAAGTGAGGGCTTTAAAGCCGGTCAATATTTCTGTTCATTGCCTGCAGTGAAGTGCAACACATGCATAGTTTGACCAAGTGTGACATCACTCCTTGGGAACTCCAGTCCAAGCATCTTCCCAATTAATGGCGGACTACAACAACAATTTGAGTGATTCAGAGTCAGATGTCGGTGATGTGGAGTGTTCATGTGAGGATCAACAGGGTGCATCAGAGGCAGCACTTTGCATTCCGCCCTACCAGTATGAACTTTATTTAACTGCTGAAGACAAAATTCCTTCCGAGTAAAATGAACAACAGCCCACCCAAGAAGATTGGCTTTGTAGTAAAGACTTGTAAACTTATTCTCAATGGCACTTTTAAAACCCTTTCATCTCGAAATTATAATCTTTATGAGAATCACATTCTGAAATCTGATGCATTAACATCATTAACGTTAGCACTGTTTGTGCTTCCTCAGACTCATAACTCAAATCTCACATTTTACTAGTAGACATATCTAATTTTAGCCTCACAGAGAACCGATTAAACGTCTTTGTGGGCGAGCTCAACAGCGGCAGAATGAGCTGTGATGTGTGTCCATTGTAAAGTGGTGTAATGAATGCCTAATATTTGCTAGTGTTTCCACATCTAAATGCAACAAACCCCCTTCCTATTTGAAATTAATTTATAATACTCTAGTTTCGGTCACATATCAAAATAAACAAGTGATGCTTTGAGGGTAGCCGTGATAAAAATGGGTGATAAAGCAGGCCCTGCTAGGCAGAAAACGTGACGTACGAGATAGGATGCCTTGAACACAGCCAAGATCTGCGCTTCCTCCATGGTGAAATTTGCAACCTCTCCTTGCATAGCGAGCAAAAATAAGTTGTGCCAATTTGCAGGGCAAAATTCAGCATAATTGACAGAGGATTTTTTTTTTTTTTTCAAAAATTTGATAGAACGGGTTATAACTGAGTGAAAACTGAATGGACGTTTTAGACACTTTTTACGACCTGAGTGAGAACCTCATTGACGGGCATGGACGGGAAGGGTGCTGAAGAACATTGAGCATGTCCAAAAATTTCTCCCGGCCATTCCTTTCTAGAATAAGACTGCGTGAGGTCTTACTGCAAACGAGTTTGCTGTACTGCGAACGGAGTTGCCGTAATTCGATTGCAAATTCGTAATTCGAATATCGAGAACAAACAAAACATGGCAAGGTCGGGGGAAAATTTGAAGTACGTTTGAACACTAACTTCGTATGGTTCTACCTCTTCTTTCCCGTTCCCAGACAGACTTAACTTGACTACGTCCAGTGTCAACTTCCAACTTAATACAGGTCCAACAGGATCGCATCTCTCCGTGATCGCATGGCAAGATCTCATTTTTGATGCATACCGTTGTTTGACAGTCCAAGGCCCGATCTTTTTTTGCTAGTAACCTCTAAGGACTTTCGTTTGAGAGATAGGCACTAATATCAATTGAAAAACTAGGCAAACAGAAAGCAGTGTTCATGTAAAGCAATCCTTTGGTAAAGAACTGCCTTTGTATTGCAACATTCACAGTGAAAAGCAAAGGTACAGATTCAGGAGGAACGAACAAATTGGTTACCTTCAGCAAAATGTCAGTGAAGCGGCGGTGAGAAACTGTTTGATTGCCGGATAGCTCACTTGCTTAAGGCACTGCGCTGCAGTGCAGAGGTGACTATCACGTCGCGGGTTTGCTCCAGCGCCTCCTGCTGGCCAGACGGACGCTCGTCAGGAAGACTCTGGGTTTGTTCATGTCCTGGTATCCTCCGCCCTCGTTCTGAACATACGAAGTTTCAACCAATGAGTGTATGACAATCAGTGGCTGACGGGCACATGCTTCGGAGGAGAGTCGTGAGCTGTCTTCACTATCCTGAGTTGGCAGCAAGGGGTCGCATACGAGCAAGCTTTGTTCATAGTTCACCAATTGGGCATTCCAGATTCGGGAGGGATTGGAGATGCAAAATTTAAAAAAAAAAAAAAAAGAAACTGTTTGATTTAATGCTGAATACACTAGGAAAAATGGAATGACTGAATCAGCGCAATGCTGGATTGCAGCAGGCGCAGTACTTTCTTGGATTTCAAGTTCAACGCCGAGTGGTCTCACACTAGTTTGGAGGCCATCTTTGGGGTGGTAGAGAGACTGTCGAGCTAGTCCCACTGGCTGACCTCGTCTACGTCTCCAGTTGGAGCTCTGCAGGTGGTCCGTGACCAACTGCAGCAGCCGTGCAAGTGATAAACTCCACAATTGTTAATTACTGGCGAGTTGTCTTGCGGACTCTGCAATTTTTATGATTTTGGTGGAGAAAAGGGGCTGCAAACATAAAAAATCTTCATGAGAATTCACCACTGTAATAGCAAAAAAAAAAATAATACTGACAAATGAAAAACTGCTAGTCTGAGATTCATCAAAATGGTTCACTGTCAAATTATAGATTAATCATATAATTAACACAAATTAACTTTTGGGGCATGATATTCAGCATGAACTAATGGTTTTCTGGTGGAGTTTAGCATGAATTTATCAATATCAGTGCAGTTGAACATCATTGGTCACCAGTAACCTCGCCAAACACAAAACATGCTTCTCCATAATAAAGTTTACAATATTGTCCATTTTTCTTCGAAGTCCCCCTAGCATTAAATAAACTGCTGATTAAACAGCTATAACATTCACGCTGCAATGAAAAGCTAACCCCTCTCACATCCGAGCTCATTACACCTTAGAAGGGTAAAAACTCACTAACTCGGTAATATCTGAATTCTGAAATACACCTTATTTTAAAAGAACAGAAATTTCACTTTCAGAAAAAATCAAACGACATATGCCTCCATATTCAACAGAATAATGGAATGAATGTACCGAGGGATCTACCGACATGCGTGGGCTGCATGCATTTGGAGAGACGAAAACCTCGGCATTCGATGTCTTGAAACGTGGTATAAATTCTACAGCAAAAAGCTATAATGAGCAAAATGCAAACAGAGTAGAAGTATAACCTGTTTTCTTAATTGATGCTCTCCTCCAGAGACAGATGTATCGGGTAGAAGGAACCCTCCAGTACTGTTTCATTCGGAATAATTCCTATTGACCGCGTCCATACAACATGTATCTCGTAAATGAAACTGAACACTTCAGGCCGGTTTCGAGTGTCTTTGTTTCTTTGATATCGCATCATTTTCAGCTGCGCAATCGTGGCCAACATTCGAAGAACACAACCGACCTTACTTTTACGCTTAGCTTTGTATCCTTTTCTTATTGTCCGATCAATGTATTTCAGTTATTGAGGAAAATTTAAACACTCGGGAATTGGATAAGAAACGAGTCTATCAATACATTGTTACTGGGGAAGCTTCACGAGGGCATGAACTATAACTGTAGAGTTACGCAGATGAATCTGAGTATATAATTGAGTGACTGGCTATCGACACCAGTACTTAGGAGGATATAAGGGAGCGCTGAATTTGTCAATGGAGGAATATACGCGTTAATCCATGGGAGGGAACTACGCATATTTTGTGTGTGATGACTGTAATTGACAGTAGAATGTGAGAGAATCAATACTATGTTTTTGCTTCACAAAACGTATTTTTTAACCACTAATTGGAATACTGTTGGCTCACTGTAGCTAAAATGGTTGCTACAGAGTGCTAAGTTTTTTTTTCTGTCCCAAGTGATAATTTTTTTAAACTGCTGGATCGATACTATGGGCAAGGATATTGACCAGTTTGCACTTCAGTATTCAATACTCTCGTGGTCGAGTACTGCAACTAAGTGCTTAAATTTGCATAATTATAGACGCGAGCGTCTACATTTGCTAAATGGGGTTAAGGTGGTATCTGCGTTGGAGAATACTGCGAAGGGATCTGCAGCTGCTGGGCTGCTCTTCGTGGAGCGGCGTACAGTTGTTGAGTCGCCATTGCAGAGGGTTTGTGACGCTTTTGTGGACTGCATTTAGTTGTTTTGATTTTGCGCATTTTAACTATACTTTCTCTAGTAAGTTAGAATGGCGGGGTGTAAAGGTGGTACACTTTTATTTCTCCCGATTGTATGTTATTTTGTGCTCACAGCTCGACTTTTGGTCATCAATATTGAAGTGTATTCAAGGCGAGACCCAAATTTTATAGAAAATTTGCCATTGACCATTTTTGTCGGCCACAGGCTTAATTTTGGGCTGATTGAGTTGAAAAATATGTGTTCCTGAAGAGAGAGGCGTTCTACTAGACTAGATGGTGATCGGGGGAGGCCCTCGACTTTTATTTTGTTGCTAATGTTATGGCCCCAATTTGTTATTACATTTATAACACAACAGCAACAGCAACAGCAAGGGATGACAGACACAGTTTTAAAAACTCAAACACATTTAATTATCAAAGACAATAACAACTAACTAACCTAAAGACCAAGATTGAATTATGTACAAAACATAAATATTTACAATCCCTTTTCGTGGGGGTGGCTTGGTGATGTCCTGGATGATGAAAATGCTCAAACACAGGCAAAGAAATCCACAAAAGAAACGTCACAGGTCTTGAACAGAATGGTAGGTCTGGTCATCTTCTTGCAATTTCTCCTACTACTTTACTGTCTCAATTCTTTTCCTTATATACTCTTTTGCAGACCCCACCCACATTTAGACCTCTTTTTTTAAATTTTCTGAGACTTACCCCAGACATGTCCAGGACATGTCTAAACATGACTCCAGTCTGAGCTTAACAAAAAAAAGGTAAACACTGCCATCTAGTGGCCTATATTCACATTACACCTCCATTCCAAAAGGGAAAAATTTTGACTCATAAAGGCAAAATTTTTCTTTTCAATACAAAATGGTTAAGTGAACACTTGTCTATATATACATATCATACAATATTCAAACACATGATCTATATATATACACATTCAAACACGGGATAAGCAATCAGCAATTACATTGTCTGTACCCTTCACATGCTTAATTTCCAAGTCAAGCTCCTGTAAAATCAAACTCCAATTCAACAATCTCCGATTCTTGTTTTTCATCTTACTCAAAAACATTAACGGATTGTGGTCAGTGTACACAATCATTGGCTTTTGTCCTGTACAAACATAAACCTCAAAGTGTTGTAAAGAAAGGACCAGAGCCAACAGTTCCTTCTCTATTGTGGAATAGTTCCTTTGGTGGCGATTGAACTTCCTGGAGAAGTATGCCACGGGATGCTCAATGTCATCAGAGTCACTTCTCTGTAGGAGCACAGATCCACAAGCTTGGTCGCTAGCATCGACCGCGATGGAGAACGGTTTGTTGAAGTCAGGAGATTTGAGCACGGGGAAGTGACACAGCAGAGACTTCAGGTGATCGAAGGCTCTCTGGCATGCATCATCCCAGGTGAACTTTACGCCTTTCTTCAGTTGGTTAGTTAGACTGAGAGCAATCTCAGCAAAGTTCTTGCAGAACTTGCGGTAGTACCCGATCATTCCAAGGAAGCGGCGCAAAGCTTTTTTGTTGTCAGGAACTGGAAAGTCCATGATGGCTTGGACTTTAGCATTTATGGGTGCCACCTTACCCTGGCCTATGACGTAGCCAAGATAGGTGACAGTAGCACAACCAAAGTCACTCTTGCTCAGGTTAACAGTCAGGTTAGCCTGGGTCAGGCGCTGGAACAACGTCTCTACATCTTTTAGATGTTCTTCCCAGGAGTCACTCCATGTGATCAGGTCATCGATGTACGCACCCGGCGTACATGGCAATCCGGCGATTGTAGACTGTATCATCCTTTGGAACGTGGCTGGGGCATTTTTCATGCCAAAGGGTAGGACTTCATACTGGTACAATCCAGATGGTGTGGCAAAAGCAGAGATGCTCTTGGCCCTCTAAGTTAAAGGCACACACCAATAACCTTTCAATAAATCAATCTTGGTCAGAAACTTTGCTTGCCCTACTCTATCAATACAATCATCAATCCTAGGTATTGGAAACACATCAGTTCTAGTTACAGCATTTACTTTGCGATAATCTGTACAGAATCTAGTACTTCCATCAGGTTTTGGAACTAGCACACAGGGTGAACTCCAATCTGAGTTGGAGGGTCTGATAATATCATGTTCTAACATGTACTCAGCCTCTTTCTCAGCAATCTTTCTCTTTTCAGGATTTATCCGGTATGGATGCTGTTTTATTGGTTTGGCATCACCAACATCTACATCACGAGAGGCTATAGTAACTCTCTTTGGAACATCTGGAAACAAATCCTCATATTTCTTGATCAACCTTTCAAACTGATCTCTCTGTGAGGGTTCTAAGTGCTGGAGTTTTACATCAAGATTTTGCAACACTTCAGTGTTTGACAATTTACATGAAAGAACTTCAGCTTTAATTCTTGGTTCATCATCTTGAAACTCCCCCTCATCTTCACACGTTTCGACCATTGGAGAATCTGAAGTGACAGCTGCAACCCTAGCATTTCTGTCATGATAAGGCTTTAGCATGTTAATATGACACAATTGTTTTGGTTTTCTCCTATCTGGAGTCTTCACAATGTAATTGAGATCATTGAGTTTTGTCAGAATTTCATAAGGACCATGAAATCTAGCCTGCAATGGATTGGACTGCAAGGGAAACAACACAAGGACCTTGTCTCCTGGTTTAAACTCACGGCTTCTAGCCTTATGATCATACCAAGTTTTCATTTTTCCCTGACTTGATTTCAAGTTCTCTTTGGCAAGGTCACAAGCTGCACGCAATCTTTCCTTGAACTTGCTAACATAGTCTAACAGACTGATATGCGGCTCTTTCTCTTGCCATTGTTCACTCAATAATAGCAAAGGTCCTCTCACTTCATGACCAAACACTAGCTCAAATGGACTGAATCCAGTAGACTCCTGCACTGCTTCTCTAGCTGCAAACAACAGCAAATGAACCCCTTCATCCCAGTCTTTCTCATGGTCATAACAATAAGTCCTCATCATTGTCTTGAGAGTGGAATGAAACCGCTCTAAGGCACCCTGACTTTCTGGATGATAGGCACTAGAAAGAATCTGCTTTGCACCTAGTTCATACACAACCTGCTGAAACAATCCTGAAGTGAAATTGCTACCCTGGTCTGACTGAATTTCCCTGGGAAGGCCAAACAACGTGAAGAACTTTATCAAAGCCTTCGAGATTGCAGTTGCCTTGATGTTACGTAGAGGTATGGCTTCGGGGAATCTGGTAGATGCACACATGATTGTCAACAAGTACTGATTTCCAGATCTAGTCTTGGGTAATGGACCAACGCAATCAACAATGACCCTAGAGAATGGCTCCCCAAATGCTGGGATAGGCTGCAATGGAGCTAACTGGTGTTTTCCAACTACCTGACAAGTGTGACAGGTTTTGCAAAAGTTGGAAACGTCTTTCCGAAGCCCAGGCCAAAAGAAGTGTTTCATGATCTTATCAACAGTCTTGTTAACACCTAGATGACCTCCTAAAGGTAAACTATGAGCCATTGTTAAGATCTCATTCCTATAGACCTTCGGAACAACAATTTGCCTGACTACTGCCCAATCTGCATTGGCAGGGATATCAGGAGGGCGCCACTTCCGCATCAACACACCATCCTTGAGATAATACCCAACTGGAACTGCGTCTATTTCTTTATCAGGAAGGGCTCTCCTCTTTAGTACACAAATTTCAGGATCATTAGTTTGCTCCTCAATCAACCGCTTTCTGGACAGAGACAAGTCTCCAGACACATCAGAATCACCAGACCCATCAGGCTGGCTGAATAGAGAACTGATAAAAGTATCTGATAAGTCCTCAAACGGAGAAACCATAGCAGGCCGAACAGAGTCATGAGGCGAACCACCTGAGTCCTGACTATTCAATGTACTGGATGGCACCACATCATCTCCTTCTTTAGCCTTCTTGGCCATAGCACGAGTCACTGCGCAAGAAGGATACAGATATGGGTCCTCATCCCCATCTTCAGTGCTCGGCTGTGAAGTAAGATGTACAGGGGGAACTACTTTGCCCCCAGCCAGGTCATTGCCTAGCAACAGAGAAACACCCTTTATAGGTAGACTTGACATAAGTCTCACCGTTACCTGTCCTGTAACTAAATCTGACTTCAAGAATATAGAGCGCAGGGGTACAGATACAGTCCTCCCTTCAATACCTTGTACAAGTATGAAATCCCCTGAAGCAGTCTCATCACGTAACTCCAAGGAGTCCATCAACAAAAGTGACTGAGAAGCTCCGGTATCCCTTAGGATATATATGGGGACAGGAGTAGTATGCTCGTTCAGAGCCACAAATCCCTCTGACACCAATGGAAGAAATTCCTCCCTCACGAAGTCAGCTGTATCAGGCTTTTTAGCCCCACAAGAAGCAGGCAATTTAGCAGATTGGTTATCTACTACAGGGGTTTCTAACCTTGTTTTCACAAAGGCATTTGGTTTGGTATCCTTTTCTTTTTCTTTCTTAGCTTTAAGGAACCAACAGTTAGTTGTAACATGACCAGATTTCTTGCAATAACTGCAAACTAGACCACTTTTGTTACTGTCAGCTTTCACGCTTTGATCAGACCTGTTACTGGATTTCTGCGCACCATCACCAGATTTGTCTTTGTCTGAGGAATCTTGGGTATCACCGTAACCCTTTTTCTGAAATTGGGAACATCTATTGTTACTGCTAGACTGAAATTTGGACTTATGTGTGAGAACATATTCATCTGCAAATTTGGCAGCTGATTGCAAATTCAGTGCTTGCTTCTCATTAAGGTAGGTCTTAATATCATCCTTAACACAGTTCTTGAATTCTTCAACTTAGTGAGTTGAAATCATCCTTGACCTCCATAGAAGTACACCAGCGCTCAAAGCAAACTTTCTTCTCATTAGCAAATTCAACATAAGTCTGATTTTCAGATTTCTTCAGACCTCTGAATTTCTGTCGGTAAGCCTCTGGAACCAACTCATAAGCTCTCAAAATAACCTTTTTGACAACCTCATAATCAGAGGAATCATCTGCAGACAAAGCCGAATAGGCTTGTTGAGCTTTACCCTTGAGGACAGTTTGCAACATCAGAGGCCAGTGTTCCTTTGGCCACTGGCAACTCTTTGCTACCTTTTCAAAACACTGGAAATAGTTGTCTACGTCCTTTTCAGAAAATGGAGGCACCAGTTTTACCTCCTGACTGGCAAAAAATTTATTTTTAGTTTAAATTTTAATTTTTAGTTTCTCCATTTGGAGTCTTTCTTCTCTATCGAATTTCTCTAATTCAAAATCTCTCTGTCTTGCAAATTTTTCTAACTCAAATTCTCTTTGTTTTTCTTTTTCCTCCCTTTCTATTTTCTCTTCTCTTGCTAATTTTTCTAACTCAAACTGCCTTTGTTTTTCTCTTTCCTCCCTTTCAATCTCTATCATTTTTAATTTAAGTTCCATTTCTATATTTGGATTTTCCACTGGAAACTGTTCCAGATCTCCTGGTGCAAACACAATTTCATCAATGTAATATTCAACTATCTCTCTAGCCAGTCTTGCTTTTCGCATGGCTGGTTTTACCTCTGTCAGCTCCAACTGTCTGCAAATTTCTAGCAGTTCGGTCTTTTTAAAACACTTCAAAACCCCTACGGTTGGTGATGCCAAGAAATCATCCATTGCTGTTGTCAATATATTTATATAGGAAAATTCACAAAAACAATTTCACAATCTGAAATGTTAGATTTTTAATAAATGACTCACAAAATGGTCTATCCCGGACCTTGAGCCCCCAATTTGTTATGGCCCCAATTTGTTATTACATTTATAACACAACAGCAACAGCAAGGGATGACAGACACAGTTTTAAAAACTCAAACACATTTAATTATCAAAGACAATAACAACTAACTAACCTAAAGACCAAGATTGAATTATGTACAAAACATAAATATTTACAATCCCTTTTCGTGGGGGTGGCTTAGTGATGTCCTGGATGATGAAAATGCTCAAACACAGGCAAAGAAATCCACAAAAGAAACGTCACAGGTCTTGAACAGAATGGTAGGTCTGGTCATCTTCTTGCAATTTCTCCTACTACTTTACTGTCTCAATTCTTTTCCTTATATACTCTTTTGCAGACCCCACCCACATTTAGACCTCTTTTTTTTAATTTTCTGAGACTTGCCCCAGACATGTCTAAACATGACTCCAGTCTGAGCTTAACAAAAAAAAGGTAAATACTGCCATCTAGTGGCCTATATTCACATTACACTAAGTAGTGGCGACGTGGAAATTAATCCCGGACCTGGACGCTTTCTTTCATATGTACATATCAACTTCTTTTGCCAGAATACAAGAAATATTGTAAGTGAATTAACAGATTTTTATGACATTATGTAGTGATGATGAGTTTGATGTGATAGGTCTCACAGAGGCATGGTCGAGACTGGACATATTAGACTCAGAAGTTACATCTAGGAGACAATATTCATTATTTTGCAGAGATAGAGACTTCAATAACTCACGTAAGGTAATGGGGGGTGGCATTTTTATTGCTGTCCGTAATATACTGAGAGGCATTAAAAATGCAAAGTTGTTTTTATCATCTAATTTGAAAACTGATTGTTTTTCCTTTTGCTGATTGACATGATGACTATCAGGTATGGTAAGAAATGCAAAATGTCGAGTGTCTGGGTTCAAATCCTTTCTTGTTTAACACCTCATCATGATTATCTAAATGCAGCACAGTTCCCTGGATCATGGTTGTGAATCACATTGGGAGAAATCATTTTGCACGTGTGAAGTTGAAGATCAGGGGCAATAAAAACACACATAAACAAAGTCATGTCATTCCCACTTCAAATGCCACAAACAAATGAATCTCGGAGGAATCAAACATTTTGAATGTTGAATGATGGCCAGTCTCAAAGAAAGGATTCTGGACGCATTAATGTCCATTAAATGACTGCATCCAGACTGCAGATGACACAGAATGGCCAGATGTGTCAGCTGTCATCCCTGAGAAAGTTCGTCATATGTGATGCCACAAAAACACATTCCATAAAACATCTTCTGCTGTGTCAGATAATACATGAAAACTGCTGAATTGACTGCAAATGTAACGATAACAGTGAGGGCTAGTCTTACTACCAAAAGCACCGTTTCCCAAGACCTTGTTATGCAACTGTGAAAGAAATCATTTACCACTACTTAAAACAGTAAGGGGAGCAATATTGAACTGTATAGACTATAGACTTCTGTAGGGAGAGCTTTTTGAATGACATCGCCTCTGGTATACGGCTGCTTGTGTGACATCGCCTCTGGTTCCAGTGATAGCAACACTGGAAAATTGTGTTTTGATATGTACATATTTATACCCAAAATATATTACCGCAAGTTTCTTCTTAATTGAATAAATCGTCAATGTCAACTTAAAAATATGTTAATCAGCCAAGTTCTTTAAAGTGTTAAAGATGTAGCTGGGCCATATTGTCATCACAGGAAGAGCCTAAGCCCAGATGCGGGCAGGAATTTGTAGGTTTGAGCCATTTGGAAAATCCACCATGCTTGACTTAAATGAAACTTGGCTGCATAGAGAGGTTACAGCCCTCCTCTTGGACCCAGAGTCTGTGGATGGAGCACCAGCTGGCTGGATTCCTCATTAGAGCTGGTGAATTATTCAGCTTTGTGTAGAAGCTCAGCAAACTCATTGAGGAGGCAAAAAACAAGTGGCAAAGGAGGTAGGTCTGTGAGCGCAGTGCTTAAAGATGTTTTTAACTTCTCATTAACTCTGAGATGCCTAGAATCATACAAAATGAACCCGTCCTGTTCTGCCTGGCACTGTCTCTGTCGAAAGCCAGCTCTTAAATATCCAAACTTTTGTCGCTATAGAGATGGGATCACATATTCAAAGCAATGCAGCAAACCACTGGAATTCTGCAGAGTAGCTAGGGAGCTAATTAGCATACCAGAGGCTAGTGATGACTGCAGAGGGGTTGATAATGGATTAGAAAAGTGCTTTGCTGGACCCCACTGGGCACAACACATGGAAAATGAGAGAAATAAGAGAATTCATGTGATGAGAAATTATGGCAAAATGCAAATTAATTGCCAGATTGGGATATGTTTTAGTCAAGGCTTTTATTCAATTGAACTCACAGCAAATTATTTCCTCAAGCTGGCGGTTTAGAGGGGAAGCTATTCTTTCACTTCTTGCAGGTCAGTGACTTGTTGGACTATAGAAAAACACAACATATTCTTAAATGTTTTCAAGAAAGTAAAATGCATGCACAGTGAATCAATGGTTAAAGAGAGGGAAAATATTAAGTTGTTGGGTTTTGGCAACAAAAGCGTCTAAGGGAAGGCAACCCAAAACAGTTCTGCTCAAAGCGATGTAGCCAATTTGAGGACCGAACTGACTTCGAACATTATTTTCTCAAAATGGGACAATTATTTATCAGTTGGTCCAGGACAACCGACTGAAATTCCAGGGATACAACCTTGGTGCTCAGCTAAAGGATGCATAAATCTCCCTGATTTCTGCCATTCAATGAGCAGACTAATGCTTCAATTACAGAGCATGGTTGCTTGCTGGACTGAGTGGATTGTTGTGAGTGGAAACAGATGTGGTTTGGGCCTGGCGCTGGAATACCCCACACCAGGCCCCCATCACAAGTCTGTGGGCCTGAATATTGTCTTACTCAAACATCCGGCCCACTGCGAGCTTTCAGCTGACCTGCACAGCCCCTGCTTTCTACACAAAAAGGAAACAGATTTTTCTTTTTATAACAATATTCTGCGAAGTGCTGGGTGAAGAGATGGAGCAGCACACTCATGCCCTCAAGCTGGAAGGACACAAAGTAAGCCCCCCCTCCGCGGAAAACTCCATGAGACACAATGCAGACATGATTTGTGGTCTCACTGCCGCTACAATGCGCACATCGTACCATGAAACACCAGCCTCTTTTTTCGCCCCTCAACTCAGCGCTGAGTGCTGGATCTCGTTATCTGTAATGTGAACGGCTGTTGAGATATTCACTTTGTTCCAGGCGTTTTTTGAAGTATACCCATGCCCCGTTGTCCAAAACTAACATAGCAGTCCAGAGAGCAGTTAGCAGCACAGGCATTTGAAAACAAATATTGCGCCTTACTTGCGTATGCATTATAGCTCTGAACTCTAAGTGAGCCTTGGGACCTCTGGCGGAGCAGAAAATAGGACTTTTTCAAGCCTTTCACCCTTCAAAGGTAAAAGAGCTCGATGGGCCACATTTGGCAGCAGGTGGATAAGTCTTGACACATGTAAAAGACACACCAGGTAACCTGGGCTAAGGTGGGAAATCCAGACCAAAATCTATGCAGTCCCTCTTTTGCTGTGGAGAAAAGGCAGGTTTTCTCCTCCAATTTGTTTGAGCAGTTTCAGGTTTCACCTCCCTCACACATATGGTCTCCTTCTTATGGGACGAAGGAACTGACCCCCCTACATACCACAGGGCTTTTATCGAAGTGGGCCCCGTCTGGACTGTGCATCAAAGCTCATGCTGATTGAAAGGTAGGACCTGAGCTCAGCCTGCATGACGAATACTTATCCTGATTGTCCCCTTTCTCAACCGCCATTTTAATTAGGGCAGGATATCGAAAATAGCTGAACAGCTGGTAATAGTATTAACCCTACTATGGGCATCTGCAGTGACCATATTACAGGTAACAGTAATAGCCCTACTACTGGTAGCAGGGCATTTACACTGGCCCGACGCGTCAGCTGACGCCCACGTCTCACTTTAATTTTATATGGAGAGCGGCGAGAGCTTCCAAAACAGCGGCGCATTACATTACGGTAATGGCCGTCCACGCCTCGATTTTGTGACCACAAGCTAAGTTAGTCAGTGCCAAGTGCAAATGTCCACCGGAAGTGCCGGTTAAATAGCGAAACGCAAGTACAGCCGTCAGACGGCAAAAAATCCACTGCCTTTGGCTTTAACTCTGGATCGCCTTGACTGGATGTACGTTTTACGCATTTACACACCCAAATGATCTTCCAGCCACCCAAACATCGCGAAAAGCCGATCAAATTCATCAAAACTTTTCCCAATGTGGTTTAGGGAATCGCGAATTCGCCAGCCTCTCTCGAAACATGCTCAATGATCTCTGATCATTATAATGTGGGGAAAAAAAAGCCACTTGATGGCAGTATTGACTTTTTTTGTTAAGCCCAGTCTGGAGCTAGGTTTGGGTATGTCCTGGGCATGTCTGAGAGGGGAAAGTCCCAGAGATTTAAAAAAAGTCTAAAAGGTGGGAGGGGGCTGCAAAAGAATATATAAGCAGAAAAATTGAGAGAGTATAGTAGTAGGAGAAATTGCAAAGAGAAGGATACATTTGACCAGACCTGTCACTCTTTTCAAGACCTGTGAAGTTTTTATTTGTGGATTTTTGCCTGTGTTGGAGCATTTCCCTGTCCCAGGACATCACCAAGCAACCCCATCTCAAGGGACTGTAAATATTTTTTTTCTTGTATATGTCAATCTTGGTCAGTAGTATAAATTGTAGGTTAGTTGTCAGTCTTTGTTTAATTTAATCTGTTTAAGTTTTTAATTTTTTTTCTGTCATCCCTTGCTGTCTTGTATGTCGTAACAAATTGGGGCCATAACATCATTCAGATACATGATTTTGTGATGTCAAAATGTGACTGAGTTGGAGAGTGCCTGTGTAACTGGATTTTAATGGGAATGGATCGTTTAACATCTCTGATCAGGTGTTAAACAACATTATGCTACAGTAAGGTATAGATAAGAGTTGTACTTCAGGTAACAAGTAGTTTACAGAAATTTCGGTATAAGTACCATACACAACCTCCGGCAAAATAAAAAAAATCACAACTTTTTCGGTTTACCTTAATGTTTAGATACCAAGTGAAGTATTCGGGTGTGGAAAAACGTCGACCGTACATCCAGTAAAGATCATTTACACTTTAATTTCTACAGTGGCTATACGTGCTACTAGCTTATAAAGGTGGCAGCCATGACACTGTTGACAATACTGGGACATGCGCAGTGTATGCATAGTTCGCAATATCGCGTAGGCACCCGCGGGCAGCGAGGGTGAGTGCTCAGTTTCCTTGCGCTAGTGTGTTCGACACCCAGCTGTTTGTGTCATTGTGGGGCTTTATTTATTCGCATCTGGACCTCTGACTAATAATTTGCATGCTTAAGCTTGTTTTGCGCCTAACAACATTAAATCTAGAACTTACACAAGTTGGTTTTATGATATTTTATGAAAAATGTCTCTCTGCCTCATAACTTGAGCTGCAAGACTTTGGCACCGCAGCGCGTTGCGCACATTTTCTTTAATTTGTCACGACACTGATCTATTGTTCTGTCATGAGCAGACGAATGTTAACTGCGCGCAAATTATTACGGAAACCTCTAAGTTTAGTGTATACTATATATATACACTCAGTCGTGGATTGTGTTTTCACACGCCTACATTTCGAGCTTGTATTGAATTTCATCGTTTTGAACGGAGAGATCCTTTCGCCGCTGCATTTCTTAAGAACTAGACAACTGCGACACATAACGATAATCTGCTGCCGTGCTGAAGTACGGTTGCTTTCACATTTGATACTAGTACGGATGGATCTTGCCCGAATCCCCCTCCTCCTCTTCTAACCGCACTCGCCGCGAGCCGTGCCCGAGCATGGCACACTTGCGCTCACACTTACCACCAAACGAACTAAACTATCTCTATCCCTAAGCCAACTCATAGGGAATGCTATCCCTATCCCTATCGCTAACCCTTACCTTAACCTAACTCATAGGGAATGCTATCCCTATCCCAAACCCTAGGCTAACCTTAACCTAACTCAAAGGGAATGCTATCCCTATCCCTGTGCCTAACCTTAACTCAACTCATAAAGAATGCTATCCCTATCCCTATTCCTAATCCTAACCTTAACCCAACTCCGTCACAAACAATGGTTTGTTCTGCTCAAATTATTTTACCCAGTGTCAGCAGATCAGCCAATTCACCAACATGAAAGACATCAAAATGGATATTCACTTGACATTTCCTCATTGACAACAATAAATAAAAGGGGGGGGGGAAATATATATATATATATATATATACACTTTAGGTTGTCTGTCACCCTTCAGCGATGAATGGAAATGAATGGCGCTGAGCTGGAAACAAACTCAGTTGATGAAGTGGTTAAGGCCACAGTGAGTGGGGTGATTAACATTGCTTTCTCCACAGGTTTCCTGTGTCGAATCCCGCTGCAGACGCAAATTTAATGTCTAACTTAACATGTAAACTTTTGTTCACAGCCTCATCGATGGAGGGGGTAAAAAAACATTAAAGAAGAACATAAGTAGTTCAAGAGATAGGACACAGAGTGAATGACACGAGGGAACAATACAGATGTGGAAAACGGAATTACCGCAATTCGTTTTTTTTACTCGCGCCGCATCTGCCCCTTCCCCCCATCATTCTAAACCCCCTTCTCACTCGTAAAACCCCCCAAAAATATGCGTGCCCCCTTATAAAATCATTCTGGCCCAAAAAAACCCACAAAAAGCGGAGGTTGTGTATGGTACTCTTGCCAAAAGGCCTTTTGGCATTTAAAGTCTGTTATTCTGTTTTCTAACTGTTTTCTCAACAATTGCTAATCAATTGATATAATGATTCGCAAAAAATGCGATTAAAGTTTTTCTTCTAAAGCTGATCACTGGCGTTTTTATATGACGAGATATGCGCTGTGTAGGAAGAACTCAACATTCTAACTGTATTAGAACTCAACAGTCTAACTGTGTAGCTATTGTGTACAACTGCAGCCCTCTAAAAGTCGAAATGATTGTTCAAGGTAAAATTAGTGCCTATTGCAAATTATATGTTGCATGAAAAAGAAACTATTGGATGAATTAATATTGTTAATGTAATAAGTTTACTTTTGCCAAAATCACTTGGGTCAGTATTTCATTGATTGAAGTATTTTACCTTCAGCTATGTCACTGGGAACGCTGAACCACCCATAAGCGCCAAAACAAAGGGGAGGAAGCATCTGCAGGTGTTGACGTGCCACGCCAGTGTAAATGTACGAATTTCAACGAATTTGAATTGTGCTGCACCGCTGCAGTGTGTTCAAACCGTAAGCGGCCGGCGATCATGGGCGTCAGCGAAATCGAATGATGCCTCACTGCTGCAGTGTCTTCTAACCGTGAAGGTAATAACCCGACTACAGCTGACAGTAATAACCTTACACTGCTGGTAACAATGAGAACTACTGTTGATATGAACCATATGGCAGGATTTAATTCCTGCTGGACTAACCGCCAGATAATCAGGCTATGGAACAAAGTACACTCATCATCAAGCTCATTAATGAAAAAGTTAATGTTCATCAACTCACTAATCCCCTGTCCTGATTTGTGCAAAGCTTTGACATCGACAAGAAAAATTCATCCTAATGGATCCATTCATAGTCTGCACTTAGCAATTAAAAGGTAGAAATACAGCACAAATGACTTAATTCCCTACAAATCAGCTGAAGTCAAGAGGTAGACATATTTTTGCAGTTTCATTGTGAATGTTCAGCCAGACAGGAAACAAATGTTTACCAATTCCTGCCCTAGCTTCAAATCTCTAGATGAAAAGAAACACAAAATTCTATTTATACACTATATAAATATATAATTATTATAATATAATATAATGTGGTATGATGTAAAAAAAAAAATAAATAAAAATCAGTTTTTTGAGTTCATCTGTGCTCTGTCTGTCCTATAATTGTCTGTCTTTCTCTTTAACATATACTGATCGACATCCACATGAATGCCCTGACCCGGAGTCTCACAGTAGAATATTTCCTCAGCATTCTTCTTCTAACGACTCATCCTGATGCCACCTCTACCCCAGGTAAATGGTACACACATACCCTGTGAAAGTGAATGATGAAAAACAAAATGGGACTCTTTGAACTAGGCAACCTTCTTCCATTGCTCTATGGTCCAGTTGCAAAGACTATGTGCCCACTGAATGCACCTTTCATGGTGGATTTGGCTTACAAGATCTCGACAACAGATCTTCGGCAATAAAGCCTCTTATGCAGCCATAAGTGCAATGCATTGTGTACCTTGACACATTCCTTCCATGACCACCATTACAATTTTACGGAGCCTAGGAAGCGCAGTGACACATAAAAATATAAGACGTGGCCACGAGACATAAGTCGTTCCCTTAATTTTTTTTTTTTTCATGTCATTGTAATTCCTGGGCTCTGTAAAATTTTCTGAAACTTGTGTCACAGAAGCCTTTTTGTTGGTTTGGACCGGATGGGGTACCCTTCATTGCCCTCGCATCGAGGAGCCTTCGGTGTAGCCTTCATTGCCCTCACGTCGAGGAGCCTTTGGTGCCCAACAGTCTATTGCTGGTTCATGGTTCATTCCTTCTCAGACCACACATGCCATACCACTCCAGAGGTGCTCTAAACAAGTTGTCAGGGAATTACAGTTTATCTGTTGTCATAGTTGTTCAGGTCACCTACAAGAATTGGCTGTTTTGTTACCATCTAAAATCTGTTTGCAGTCTTTGACATGCTCAATCGTGAAAAGATCATCAAATTATTTGCTTTACCTGTGTTTGATTCTAATGTTTTGGGTATATTATGGGTATGTCCAATGCAAAATGTGTACAGCTATTAAAAAAATAAATATATCTGGGAAAATGAGCCCAGTTCAGATTTGAGCTCTGGTTATCACTTGGCAATCTGAAGAGGTTCTAAACAAATTAATATCATTTTTCATGGTACAAACACTGCCTACTAAAAGATATTAAGAAAATGAACTCCATGAAATGCATAATGTTATGCTCCTGTAGGCTACACCTAAAAGTACAGATTTGCACAGAATCAGAACATTCCAGCCAGTCAATGCAGACACTCAACATACAGTACTGTTCTGAAGTTTGGTATCTCTGAGAAATTGTTTTTAACAGAAAATCACCATTGTTTTCAATTAGAGTAAATTGTTCAGAAATTTGTTAATATTGTAATTAACTATTATAGCTGGACCAGACTGATTTTTTTGGAATAACACCGGAGAATATATCTTGAGATCTTTTTATCCAATCAGCTGCATACTAAGCGGGTGCATTGCTGAAGACCAAAGGTAATGCAATGTTAACTTTGAACTTGTTTGGCTGCACCAGTCGAGCAAATTGAGCATCAGCACTGCAACAAGTAAACAGGCATTGCATTACGAAAAGATTAAAATGGGCAAAAGAACACAACCACTTGATGGAGGATGATGAGAAATACTGTTAGTGTCATGAACAGGCATATTGAGGAATGAGGTATTTGGATAACAGAGAAGGACATTTTTGAAGGGCAGATCAAATGAAAAGATGCTAGAGCAGTACTTGATTCCCTCTGTCCAACATGATAAAGGAAATATGACTGTCTGGGGATATTTTGGTTCTGAAAAATGTTCAACTTAGTCCAGAGTAAAGGGAATCTTGAACAAGGAAGGCGACCTCTCCTTATTCGCCTTACCATGTGGATGGAGCTTAATTGGAGCCAATTTTATCAAAACACAATGACCCAAAACACAGCTTCAAATTATGCGAGGCCTATTTTTGGGGAGAAGCAATAATCTTGTATTCTGAAGGAAGCTGATTGTCCTGCACAGTCAATGGGTCTCAGCCCTTTTGAGCTGTTGCTGAGGGAACTTGACGGTATAGTATAAAAAAGTGCCCTTCAAGCTTCACCAACTTGAGGAAACATGCAGCTAAATTTCTGAAGATTACAGTTTCAAAGGTCTGCAGGGCTTGAATGGCTGCAAATGGAAGGTTCTTTGGTGAAAGCAAAGTTTTCAGTACAAAAAATGTTTTTGGAAGCCGATATCTTTATTTATAACCTTGTCAGCGTCTTGACTATATTTTCAATTCATTTTGCAACGTATTTTAAAACATGTCTGGAGAACCTAAACAAGAGCCCGATGCAGATCACAGACAAAGTAGAATTGGCTGAAGAATTGGCTGAAGAATAAGCTCAAAAAAACTTAAGAGGAACCTTTGTTTGGAAACTGTTCCAAGTAAGGCAGGGTGAAAAGGAAAACTGGGTGGCATACATGAAGGGACTGGTTCGAGGTCAGTTATGGGATGGTTAACTGAATGATCCAGGCCATGCAGGCAGGTGCCCACCTTCAAGCTGGGGTGTAGGAGAGACTGGAAGAAGCCACTCACCAGGACCGTAAACACTTGGAAGTGATTTTCTAATAAAAAGTGCCTTACTTGCCTTACTTAATAGTTAACACTGAGGACAGAAGAGAACAATCCAGCAAAGAGGAGACAGAGACCAGGTACTTAAATGCACACAATGAAAATTAACAGTAGGAAACAGGTGAGAGAAGAGGCAAAAAAGGAGAGGAAAGACAAAATAAAATAATCAAATAATGAGAACGAAGTAAGGAAATTGGAGGAGAAACTGACAAGGATGACTGGATTCCAGGAGAACACAGTCAACTCCGGACATGACAAAAGATGACATTTTTTGGAGTGAATCTAAACTTTTCGTGGTTGTGTATGTTATCAGAGATATTCTCCACCACTTCTCTTTAGACCCCGAAAAGTGCCTTTATAAAATAAAATTTAACACTCTGTGAGAGAGAAGAAGCCTTCAGATCCACTGCTAATTGCCGCAGGTATTGAAGACCACAGAAAGGTCTCTATTTGTTTTCGGAAAGTAAAAGGCATGAATTTAGAGCTAATTGCTTTCTGAAGAGCAACAAACCTACATAGGGCTATTTGTACAAATGTAATGATTTCTGAAGTTGTTCACCTCCAACAGAATCAGTAACAGAGCATTCCTACTGCTTGCAAATCTATTATGGGAGAGGAAAAGGGCACTCACACACTACTCATGTTGAGAGACAGTTATTACAAGAAGCTTCAGAGGAAATTTTGAGTGGGCATTGGGGGGTGGGGTTGGTTTGACCAGAGGGTAGAAGAGGCTGAGGGCCAAGGGTTTGGGGGAGAATATGTACCATGAAGAGAAAAACATCACATTTGGCATTAGCTGCTCTACACATGAAAATAAACTGGAAGAAATAGTGCCCTGAATAGTTGTTAAAACCTTTAAAGTTTTTAAAGCAGTATTGCACATCCTAATTCATTTGCTATAGCCTTGAAAGTCCCCCTCTCGGTGAATTACATTGCAAGGCGCTGAAACGGATGGACATTCCTTGAATAACCTTGAGTTGTCCACACATCAAATGAGGCCATAAGAGACTGTGGCCTTCCCGTGCTCATTAATGCAGATTCATCATGTGCCTTACTACCCTTGGTTTGTTTGAAGAAGAGATGCGCTGTTCATTTGCTTGTTTTTTCTTGCAAGTCTCTTCTGCTACACTCAGCCAAAGATAGTATGTAATTTATGTTTCATGAGCAATTTTCTAAGATGTGCAATAGTGGGTATGTGCATGTGTCCTTGAAAAAAGAGCACACTCATGTACTGTATTATGGCTGAAAAAGTAGCGATAATTTATGGTTCAAACTAATAGTACACTAACTTAGTGTACCCTGACTCTGTCCAACTGTAACTTTGCCCATGCCAGGTGATGTCATTTCCCGTCCCAGACTACATCTGAATGTACGATCTTCGAAGGGGTCAGTGGAGTTAGGGCAGGGAAGGAATTAGGGCACTTTATATTATGTTCTTTTCTGAGGAACTTATACAAATGAACTGTTAATTCATTAGTAAGTATCAGTTAATATTTATTCAACTTAACAGTTTCAGATACAGTACAATTTGTACCTTCTTACCTCCTTATTCGATAGGGATATTCATAATCAAACATGAGGACAATGATGTTCACATAATGCACATTAGTAAACTGCAGATGCAGCCTTCCTTTCAGGCTCCCACTACATGATGCAGTTGCTTGAAGCACATGCAAGAGTGCGCAACAAACCACTTTGCCAGGCTTTTATCATGGGTTTTGATTTCAAGGGAAAAAAGGAAACAGGAAAAAAAATATTCTGTGCAAATAGTTCTATTCACAGCATTGTAAAAACTTAAAGTGCTATAGTAGCACATTTGAGCTGGCCTAACTCAAAGTCAGATTCCTGGGTTGTTTTGGCAAGTGACAGAACGTGCAACGATTGACATTCTGTCAATGAAATACAACGTAAGATGAAAGCAGTGAGCAAGAAATTCCAGTTAATTCATTCATATTGTAATTATAAAACATATTGGTTTAATTGTCCACATTAATGGTAGTAGATGTGTTCTGGAGATGTAATTGAATACTATTATTTCTGGTATTTCTGTCTTTTCATATTTTAAGGGTTTATCAGCTCTTCAGTTGAAGTAATTCATGAAATTATCTGTAGCAAATAGCTTATGATTAGGGGGGAATTCTTTTCCTGTACTCCTCCAATCTGAAAGGGTTAGTCTAAAAAAAGACTCGTGGTGCCTCTAGAACCCTCTGCAATATTTAGTCTGGCAGACGCCGCAGACTTTGACAGATGCACCATCTGCGCAAAGATTGAAGCTCTGATGTATCATTTAGTAAATTCTTAGTCATCGGCTGCTTCTTTGTTTTCTGGAATCTTCCCTGAGCATTAAAAGCATAATTAATCTTGAGCTGTCATGTCTATGGTTGTCTGTTATTGAAGTGAATGGAATGTTTCAGGGGTCAGTGCTGCAGAGGTCTGCCCAAACCATCGCCCCCTAACTCCCCCAGCACCTAATCCACCCCAACCCCCACCCCTCATTACATCACCAAGATATGGTGCTATGGATAATTGCCTCATTTATGTATTGAAATATTACGCAGCACATCCACACTGTTATGACCATTCTTGAGTGCTTTATTGGATTGATGACTTGGTGTTGAATTGATTTTCATGCATATCTATTCCGCTCTCTCTCAACTATTGCCGTGCCTGTTGACCAGAAGGGAAGCGCTCCTGCTCAGGAGACTGCATGCTGAAGAACACAACTCGATCACATGTTGCTATTTCCTGCCTTGGATTTCCAAAATCTCTAAAAATTAGATTTTCTGTGGCTGGCAAACTTTTGCTCTGCACCTTACTCTTATTTCATAGAACGCTGCTCCAAAGAACAGTAGCACAGAAGTAATGTTTCAGCCAATACAGTTCACTCTGAGCGAAAAGGAGCTGTCAAAACAGCGACAGGGCACTATTAGAACAAGGGAGCTGGAAGTCTGTGGGTTTGCATCCTTGGGGGCAGAGTTGTTTCCATGTCATTCATTTTATTCAGTCTTGCAGGTTCAGTAGTGACAAAGGAGCCCTCCCTACACCTTGCTCGGGCTTAGTAGCAGTAGTAATGATAATAGTACAGAAAACTGTCATCAATAAGGATAAAATTATAATAATTACAAAAAAATGCATCATTGTCTGATGCTCAGAAATGAGCAGACACTGTATCCACATTTGAAATATGCATCTTTATTTAAAATGTTGCCTCGTATGCAGTATTTGACTGTTCTAGATCGATCAATCTTTTCTGTTTTCACTGATGTATTATGCATAATGATCATTCATGTTGTGAACAAGAACATGGTCTTCTCTTCCAGATTGGTTTTGAATGTTTTTGAAACTAATTGCAGAAGAATTTGTTACGAAGCTTCCCACAAAGAATTTCACTAACGGGGACCACGTCGTCATCAAGATATATTTATAAGTTACTTAAAGAGAATAATATATGCGAATATATGCGTTGATATGCGAGAGGGGAATGCTCATGCAACATTTCTGCTTTGTTGGCTGCAAGTTTTGGGAAACTACAATGGAGAATTTGCCGTAGCACGCAGGCGCGACAAACTTCCAAAAATCTCCAGTTATTCGCGAGGAGATTGGGCGAATCTAGGATCACAGTGGCTGTAGCGGTGATATGTTTTGGAAGACTATCCTCCAGTGATAGGTGTTCTGGGATGCCATTGCATGAAGTTGAAGATGGATTGAACTGAGTAATGGGGGAGCGGAAGGCCAGACACTGCGGGAATGTAACGGAAGTGCTCTTAGAACCAAAATCGAATTGCCGTTTGTCCGGACCCAGAGATGGACAGTCTGTCAATGTTAAAGGGGAAGTGTACCGGTCAGAAATTTGCACCACAACAGCAATTTTAAACAAAATTGTTGCGTGGAATCATTTTTAATTGTGCTTGTCCCGCACCAACTCTGAAATTCGTATTTTAATAGAATTTTAAATGATTCATGGCCAGCGTTATTAGACCCTTAGTTCTCTTGTGGGAAACCCCATTTGTGACATCAGATCATTGATATGTTGCTGTTTTCAGAACAGTTTCGCACAGGGTAAGAAAGAATTTGGGGGCGATTTTGAGGGGAATCTATATTGGCTCTTTTTTGAAACCTTTTTTAGACTATTATTTCCGCATTTCCTCGCGTTAAACGTTTTCAATGGGCCGTTTATATTCAGAGTAGAAATTATTTCCTGTTTCTTGTCACCAACGATTCAGCTTTCATTAAAAAAGAATACAGTTATCAAATAAAAAAAAAATTAGAGCTGACTTTAAATCAGATGCCAAATATTTCAGTAGAAAAAGACAACCAACGGCAGGGAGCTAAAACATCTTTAAAAACAACACACAGGACCATTGTCTGCAGACGTGCGACAAGCTTGAGAAATACTTCTTTGCTCAGAATTGCATCCCACCGCACTTTTGCGTCTGCCTTTCAAGGGCAGAAAGCCAGGATTTCCCAATGAGGAGAATGGGGAGTTTAGAACAGATTGACTTGTGGCAGGGGATGGTCTTTTCTTTACAATCCAGAGTGGGAAAATAAACCCAGTGAAAAGAGCACTCCTTTCCTGCAGATCGTGAGAGTGGTGTCGGTCAAACTGAACATATAAGTCACTGGTGAGATCTCCAGAAGCCCATTTCCTTCTTCCTACGGACTAATATGGACCCCTTCTACCTAGACATCCATATGGGTGAGTTTGTAAACCTGAGACTGGATGGTGGTGTTGACCATACCTTGTGTCAAATGTCCAGTGCTAACCTGTTGACACACTGGCTGCTAGATTGGTTTCCCATATTTGTTATGGGTCATGTGTAATGCTGATCCATTGGATCTACGATTTTTTTTTTGTTAAGAGAATTTATTATATCTTGTCAGTTGTCACCTTCCACGCACACTGAAAATAACAAAACCTTAAGTGTATTAATTGCCATTTTTGTTTAATTCCAACAATTAATCAATGAAAGGTATCTTTTAGCCTGCATTAATTTAGATTGCACATATGCAAGCGTGTGTCTGTGCGCAGGGGTCTGCAAATACAAACATACAGTATACACACAAACTGTAATACACACCCATATAACATACTATATACCTTCCCATGCAAAAATATCTGCCAGTTCATGGATTTGCTTTTGGTGAATATTCATTAACTTTATCAAGCCTGCTGTTTAAGGATTCAACAGAGGCAAGTTGCAATTGACCTGTCCAGTCCCAGCCTTGGCTTTCACCAGAAAACTGTTTTGTTGAATACTACCAAGAGATTTCTGTGGGCATCAGAGGCACAGCTACGAAACACATAACAACGGAAGCTTTGCTTTACCTCCAAACTGCTGGCTCCATATAATGAAGGTTTTCATTTTTATCATCTACTTTTCATTCTTACAAGACATGCTTTATAATGTCAACTGAAGCCATTTCCTTCGAATAAAGTAATAATGGGCTGTGGTGTGCATAAGGTTTGACATATTCACAAGAAAAGTTAATCGCCATTTTCGGGGAGGGCCTGCCATGATTTGAGCTGTATTTGGAGGTGATTTGGCAAAAATGGTTGAGAAAATCGTTTGTGAGAAAATTAAAAATGTCAGTTAATCTAATGAGCTGGATAATGATGTAAGAGGGTCCTTGTATCGAGGATTCTAGAAGTAACACACAATTTCAGAGGTTAAAACCAGGAATGTAAGTACAAATTTGGTCTGATGGTGCCGATGGAGTGCAGGTCCTGGGATCACCAAACTTGCTACCTTAGAAGATATGGCCTTCTTTCATTGCGTCTGGGTGGCATTCGATTAGTCTGTATTGCTCAGGAAAGTTCATAACTCCAAGAAAATGCCCTGGAATTATTATTGTGGCAGCCACGATAAGCGTTTTTGAATTCTCGAAATGTAAAGGAAAGGTGCTTCAATGCTTCCTAATTTATCACCTTCAATATAGGGCACACCGAACCATCCTTTTTAAAAAGAAAGGGGATAACATTGTTCCACAATTTGGTGCGGCAGCAATATTAAAAACAACGACCATGCATCTGGTCACTCATGAAAAAATAAACTGAAAATGGAAAATGCCTCCCACCATCAGAAAACTCTTTAACAAGGACTCTCTCCCACCAGTCTTTGCCCCTGACCCACATCCAACATGCACGGGAAGCCAAGGGTACATTTTCGAAAGCACAGAAACTAACTTACGTAGTTGGAACCACTGACTGTGAGTGAACAAACTATGTAAATTGCTATCTTAGTTAACAACTATGCTTTTGGGAAAGACGCCCCGAGATATTAGAGAAGACACAAGGTGGAGGATAGCGGAGGTTGTCGGAGCATTGTCGGAGCACTCCAGGAGGATACAATGTTTCCGCCTGCCTTCGTCTAATGCCATAACCACTAGGGATAGCGTGCATCTCAACTGTACGAAAAACATAACTTACAGCACGTACAAAATGTACAGACCAGTAAAGTTTCCCAGGTTTTTTCCATTCGACATGCTACCAGTTTGCCCCGAGCTAACTTGTTTGTAAATTGTCTGGTCTGGGGGGCACGCTGGAATCATGGTAGTTTTCCACAAATCCAGGTGGGCACCACAACTACAATGGCACTGAGCAAAAGGCAGTTCTGTGTTTAACATTTCACTTCATGTTCCAGCATTTTTCTGAGGGTTCTGCGTTGTATGCAGCACAGTTGCCTATCTAACTGAGTAATCTGGCTTTATGAAACAGGAACTCAGCCTCCGGGACTGCTGGAGTAATGCATTTATACTAAAGGCTGTAGGTCGGAACCAGAGGTGGGAACCGCACATGAAGGGAGGAAGGGAGGAAGACTGAAGGAGGGATAGAGGGGTAGAGTGAGGAAGCACAATTCAAGGCATAAATAAAAGTCTGGCGGATGCTTGGCAGCAGTAGGATGTTCCGTCCCCAAGGGAAGCGCTCGCGTGTTTGCTCAGCAGGGGGGGTGGGGGGTATTGATTTTGCAACTGGGGCCTGGCACAGGGCTCTGGAATGCAGACCCCTGCTTGTGCAACAGTTTGACTGATTTTAAGAGAGGACGATAGAGCCTCCTCTGACCCCCACTGCCTTCCACCCTGAACACAGTAATGTTGTAACGTTCACACTTGGGCATGTTGCACCCTGACTCACAACACTTCCAGTTCAAACCTCCTCCCCCCACCGACAGCAATGGCTTGCTGGATAGCCCGAGCCCCGATGATGGGACCTGCCCAACAAACTTTCCAGTACTTTCTGGCAAGGATCAGAAAAGGTTCAAAGAATGTAAACGAAAACCGGAACAAAATAACGGGATCACAGCATGGATAAAGGTTCCACTTTCGCCAACGCACCGTTAGCTGTGTGTCAGCCGAAAGTCAGGTGGACGTGCCCTGCTCACTGAACCGGAAAGTATGGTGAGTGAGAAGGAGTGTTGGCCAGCCGTTTCACAAATATCTAAGTGTAAATCCTTGTCGCAAACAAGTCCAAATGAGTTAAGCGTTGACATTTTTTCGTCGGACAACATGACGTCCATTATATTTGTTGTATAGTGTAAACGACTGAAGTAATTTTTGCCGCAGATTTTCTTTCGTGCAGTTGGCGATATATTCATTTTCAGGAAAGTTAATGTCTGCAAATTCATACATTTTTGCTATAATATTTTTGCTGTAATATTTACCGATAGTAATCAAGAAATGAAACCTTTCCTAGTTCTAAAGCGCTATTATCGGAGAAAGCAAAACAACATGTTTTGCCACCACTTTAATATTATATTACGAACAAAACCTGGACGTCTGAAAATAGAAATAAAATACGCAAATATCTATGTACGTGTAACTTACAATAGCGGTGTCACTTTTTCCTAAATCCGCAAGAAATGTTTCGGCCTTTGTAAATCCAAAGGTTTTAGTCGTCCTCGTGTACAAGCTGAACAACTCTCAATTAAGCGGTGACTTGTTCACTCGGATCAAACGGTTGAACAGAAAGTCTGCAGCTTTTGTCATCTTTTACTCATAATTTGAGAGCTAATCTCAAGAATAAACTTAGGCTGTTGCCGACAAATTAACGCGATAAAGCCCTTCTCAGTTGCAAGTGTCACGAGGTAGCGCAGATTAAAAACTGTTCTCACAGTGGGACTAATAATGTTTTCACATTTGTGTGAAATGATCACTTATCTGCCTTAGGTATACTGTGTAAAACATTTATATTCAGATTAAATGGTATAGTTATGAATTTGCGAACTGTGTGCAAGCCAGTGATGTGCGGTCGGAGGTTAGTTTGGCCCTTCATTCTGCCGAATAGTCTTACTAAACTAGTTAATCGTCTGATTGCTAATCAAGCAAAGGGGAGGTTTCACCAAAGTAACCGACGGCACGTCACTGGTGCAAGCCAATGCCTTACATTATTAAGACCAATATTTCACCACGGTTAATTATCGAGTGACACAAGCAAGATTAAAAATTTTGAGCATCCAACAAGAAATTATAAACGTATTAATAAATATTTTGTGACAATAAATGTGTAAATTGTCATCCATAAGGAAAGCGTATCTACTTCATGACCTCTCCTACTTCTAACTGCCTCTTGTAGAATTAGATATTTTAAAACTCTTATAACAAAAACATCGATTGACTAGTAAATAAGTCATATCCGTAACAGTTATGGTAGTTTATCCTTGCCAAAATTCAAGGCCTGCAATAGCATCTGGTACAGATCAGTCATATCCAAAAACCGCTCCCTCCTATTGACAGTCCTCCCAAGTTTTGCCTGCTGGGACAACACCGACACCTGTTGTAATCCTCCCCCCACCCGCCAGGCCGATCAGAGAAAGGTGGACGAAAACAGGAAGCCAACCTCTCGTTAACTTTAGCGATACCTTTATCCATGCTTGTATTGTATGTAATCAAAAACAGGAAAGAAGCAATTTCAGTGGTTCCGGAGTGAAACCGCTTTTCTCAATTTGAGATAATCGGTGAATAATGTCATTTATTGTTCCAATTAGCTATTCTTGACAAATTATTTGCTGACAAATTTTCAAAGTAAATTCTATTCCGGAAGTGATTTACTTGTTGCCTGAGTGAGTGTTCCAGCTTTTCATGGAAGGAGCTAATGAGGGCTGTGGCGTGAAGGGATCCAATAACCATGAAATTTGACGTTATTTTCTCTTTATCTCCTTCTGGCTGCGAAGAAAAGTAGGGCATAAACCAAATCCCTATGCTGAATTTGAGTTGGCAATAGCTGCCATTTGGTTGTACAATAATTCAACACATATCCAGCTTAACTGTCATAGTGGTTTTATTTGCATTCACTGCAATCAGCTAGCTACCTGGTTACTTAGTTAGCATTTTACCCTTGTCATGCTTTTGAATAAATTAGCTTACATTATAAATTGAAACCTTATGTTAAGAAGTGATTTTTACCCCTGTAAAATACTCCTATTTTGGTAAGTTACACTAAGCATCTGGAGCCAATAAGCTGCACTATTGTAAGATACAACAGGGATGAACTTATGATGTTCATGACATTATATCATTTTATTGCATATTACACTCATTAGTTGGCCAGTAATTTTTCTGTTTGAATCCCATATATATTTATAACTGTCATGGATGTCTTCAGCCCAATAGTGGAGGCTATTTTGGCTACCTGCTTGTGATTCGTACACGGTATGAAATAGACATTATTAAATAAAGCAAGTAATTGCAAACTAAGTAAAAGATTTTCTTTTTTGGACATGATTGCGTTTAATGGTACCGCCTGATTTGAAAATGTTGCCAATGGTCAGAAAGGAAACGTTTCTCAGAGAATGAATGTAATATAAAAGTGTAATTGATTTAATGTAATCTTATTAAATTTAAAAGTTGTCGGCAAAACCAGTAGGCTTGTTTCCAAAGATGGAAAGCGATGCGTTGCATTTACACCCACGCCCAAACCCATCCTATTAGTGTTGCTTAATGACACCTCTGCTGCAATTGTTCATTTGCATGAGTGCCAATTTCTGATTCTTGTTTTCCCCCTCGATTGTTCAGAATGAGGGAAGGGTTGAGTTCTAGGAGAGGAGCTGTCAGGCTACATCACGCGCATTACTCATTCATCCTTGTGCGAAGCTGCAAATATTTATTGTTCCTTTCTGTATTATACTTATTTATTTTATTGTATTGATACATAAATCATTTTATAATGTAATTTCTATGAACCATTCCTCAATAACATTCCAAGGATATTAACATTATTATGTACAGATATTGGAATGGGAACGCAATAATAACATTTCCACTCAGAATGTACCTAATGGGCCTCTTTCTCAGAGGGTCAACACTGAGTGAAAATAATCAGAAGGAAGGGGGAGTGATGTTTTTAATACACATGGGCACCGTGCAGGGGTGCATGGTATATTGTACTTTGCATGGTATGGCCTCAACATTTTTTTGGCTGACCTGTTGCAGGATTTGGCTTGTTTATCTAAAGATTTGACCGCGAATCCATAAGCAGAACATGTCAAGTTTACATGGTTATGGCACTCCCATAAAAATGCTTTATGAAAACAGGAAGAATGGTTCCTCCCTTAGAAATGACATAGAATTCTTTAAGAAGGACCTCTTCTCCAGAATCACTTTGAATAAAGTATAGTAGTGCGAAATCCATTTTGGAACAGTGAAAATAAATGAAACTGCCAGGAGACTCTAAAGCATTCAGAGCACACATAGGCTCCAAGAAAATTCCAAGGAAGCCGGACACACTGACACAGCAAGAAAATACTCAGAAGAACACACCTGATCTTGCTGTTCCCTGAAGGGCGTGTTTGTGGCCGGTGTTCACTGCTTGCAGTCTGAAGTCACTGCAGCTAGACAGTTGCAGGGCACTGCGACTTCTGCAAGATTCCAAGGGGTTCCACGCGTCCCCATTGCCCTTGCACATCTGTTTGCTTACATCATTTGTGAATAAGAGTGCATGTGTATCAGTGGCGGCTGGTGAACTGGCGATAGGGGAGGCTCAAACCCATCCCTTAAAAATAATGATTGATCTGTTTTCAATCATTCATTTAAATTACCATTACAGAAACTCTGAAATCTCGCAACATTGTCAGGTGTCAGGTATGATCAGTTTTCATTAATAATACCTATCAACCCTAAAAAATTTGGCGTTTGTTTTAGTGGCATATTTACGTTCCTCTGCTGTAGTCAGCAATTAATCAATCAAGGCATATGTGAGAGATTCTCGTGCGGAACTGAAGTCCTTGTGCATGGAGGTTTATCAGTTTCATCATTGGAAGCAATGGAATTGCATAAAGCCGTTTTAAATTATCTTATTTCATTTACACTATTTAAACGATCATACACTGATCCCAACCTCAGAGGAAAGAAAAGCGTGAGAAGTCTGGAGTCATGATCGCACGTGAAACAAAATAAACCTCCATGCACAAGGACTTCAGTTCCGCGTGAGAATCTCTTCCATATGCGTTGATTGATTCATTGCTGACTACAGCAGGGGAACCTAAATATGCCACTTAAACAAATGTTGAATGCGTGAGGGTTGACAGCGATCCGCTATTAATAAAAACTGACCACACCTGATAATGTTAAAAGTTTTTTTTTTCAGAATTTCTTTAATGGTAATTTAAATTAATGATTGAAAACAGGTTGTGACCAATCATTAATTTTAAGGGATGGTTTGAGCCTCCCCAGTTCACCTGCCACCAGTTCACCAGCCACCATTGTTGTGCATGCATGTGTGCTTTTGTGTGTTTCATGTGTGCACAGATACATGAGCATAAGTTTATGTGCTCATGTGTATTTGTATGCATGCATGTGTGTGTACACGTATATGTGTCTGTTTGTGCATGCGCATTTGTATATGTGCACGTGTGTGTATGTGTGTGTGTGTGCGTATGTATGTCTGTGCTCATATATGCATGTTTGCGCGTGTGTGTACATGTCCAGTTAGCAGTACTGACTATAGAATGCCTCTGCATAAGGAAACTTGAAGTGGTGAAATAATATTTCATCTAAATCAGAAGGAGAATGCATAAGCTATGTGGCATTTTTTTAATCAGTAACTTAATCCTGCTTAGTGATCAAAATTGAATCATTATTCTCCCCTGAGCCACAGGGATATGCTGTTAGAACAAAATCAAATGGGAGAGCTCATTTTACATTAAATCCAGATGCTCCTTGAAAAGTGAGATCTGTTTGATTCAGTGCTTCATAAAATAAAAAGCTGGCCAAGAATTTCTGCTACTTTGTCTTATATATCAACCAAGCATGCACAGAAGCAGTGAATCTTCTTTTATTGAAGGTTTGTATTGTAAAGTAGAAATACAGTTGTGCATTCACATTACTCTATTAATATAAACATAACTGGCAGTGCAGTATATACATGAATACTATGGGCCTTAACATGGGTCTGTCAAATGCAGCTGCTGTTGTCAAAACTGGAACTACAGGCCTATTTTAAACTCTAATGGAGATCCCAAGATTTCCTGCAATCCCAAATATGTCCTGTTGAATTACAGGGAACGCTGTGTAAAATGATGAACAAGATTGTGGTATTTTCCACTTGATGTAATGCTGTCACCCTAAAAAAATGTCATCCTGGGTTTGAATATTTCTCTCAATAGTATAAGTGTTATGTAGCTACAGTTATGCGTTGCAACCAGCAGATACAGAATATGCACGTGACATTGTCCTGCAATATAAAAAAATGCTTTTTTGATGTGGAATCTAGGGAAAACTTCAGTGGAAAAAGCAAGAGTTTATGGGGTTAAATACAAAATTGGTATGAATCAGTAAAGGTTTTACCCTAGTGTGTTCCATCAACCAAAGCAGATATTAGGATAGTTCCTTTTAAAATATATTTGATTCAGGGATTCACTTGAAATTCCTCACACAAATTCAAAATGGCCACAATATTCTCTGATGATTTTTATGAGTTCAAATGAGCCCATGAATTTCAATTCAGTTCATAAACTGATGGGATGAAAAAACTGACCCATTCCTGATGATCATTTTCTTGTTATTTTCTTGTTAATACAATAAATGAAGTGCAGTTCAGTGATTATCTGTCTTTTTAGATAGTACTGTTTGACAACATTATTCAAAAATCCAAATTTGTGATGTATTCATTAAAAATCAGCGGGGCAATTTGAGCCCCTTGTCAAGTCCAAAGGTAGACTGTGACTGTGTGCTGAGGGACAGAACACTTCAAGAAAAATGTTTTTGAAATAGTCAGTTCACTGTTTCAACTTATGTTATCTATGTTATTCAGGACCTGGTTTTGTTAAACATAGTGTCAGCTACAATCAGCTTAGCCCAAATATTAATAAGCGAGTACAATGAGCTCCTTTATGAAACCCCAAGACTGTCAACTGTTAGACAAGGCTGAAAATGCAATGTCAATACCCAGTGCCATAGAAAATCAGTAGCTTTTTTATGGCAAACTGAAGAGAAAGAGCACATGAACTGTACTTTCGCATTTTGCCTCTGTCACCTCCCCTCTTCAGTGCGTCTAGAGCATCTCTTGACTATGACAGCAGCTCAGCACTATTGATCTGTAGAGTGTGTGATGGTAATTTGGTTTGACAGGAAGCCGCGCAGATCGCCATACGCAGGGGAAAGACTGTCAACACATCCAAAGCACAGGGCAGATATCTCACCGACAGAGCCCGCTCCATCCACCAAGCGAGTCTCGAACACGGATAGGGCTGGGGAGCATTTACCAAGAGACAGCAGAGTGCTTCTATTGCCCCGAGTGCGAGAGAACAGGTGCAGAGATATTTCTTGTTCTATTTTAGATAATTTTCCAAGTTCGTGTCCTCTTTTTCTGCCTCTCAATCCCTGTTAATTGGAGAATGAACAGATTATTCTTACAGAGCGGCCGTTTCTTAGACAACAACTCAGAAAGAGACCAGATGTTTGTTAGTTACACTCACATTTCACTTGCGTAAAGGGCAAAAGCCCTCTTCCATGCCCAAGATTTGTCCATTGTATTTAAATGTATTTTTTAGCAATTTCCTTGTAGTCTTGGTGTTATCCTGAATTGTTATGATGTTCCATTTCCTCTCCATCTTTTTTTGTATCCAAAGATATAGAATATAATAGTAGAATTCAATGTCTTTAAATCTATTTGCAGACCAATGAGGCAGCTCATTTAATCCACACACAGATTAAGCAAAAAGCAAACGACATAGATTTTTTGATTATTTAGCAACAACGATGCATGTCGAGGTTAGCAGACTGACCTTAGATGATCAGCACAGTCGGTTCTCATAGTTGACCAATAGGATGCGGGAGAAATGGGACAAGGGAAAAATCCCTATGGCCAGATGAGTGGCCCAGAGCATCTCAGAAGCATCAAGACTTCCGGGGTGCTCCCAGTTAGCAGTGGTTAATACCTACCTTCTGTGGTCCAAGCAAAAACAAACCTTCAACTGATGACCAGAGGTTTGGTGCCCGAGGCTCATCGATATACAAGAGCTAAGACAGCAATCCCGTATGTCCCAAGCTGACAAAAGAGCGACTGTGTCGCAAGTTGTAGAAAATTTTAATGATGCCAATGTGAGGATTATGTCACAACAAGCAGAACATTGCACGCCGTTGTGCATAATGTTTTGTAACTTAAGTAGAAGAGCCTATTCTAACCCTGGTTCACGGCTATAAGCACGTACAATGGGCAGGGTGTCTGAAGCTGACCGTGGAGTAATCGGAGGAGTTTGTCTGGTCCAGTGAGTCCTGTTGTTTTTTTTACACCATTTGCAACAGTAAGGTACATGTTTACCTGGGGATGTGATAGCGCCCTCATGCACAGTGGTGGGGACAGTATTATTTTCAGGGAAGTGTCCAGTTAGGAAGCCCAGGGTCCGAGAATTCAAGTGATTGACAGTTTTATGGAGCTCTTTAGTGGCATTAGGGGACTGGCACAATATTAGGCAGGTGGATTTAATATTGCGGCTGACTGGTCAATATTTGGTCATCTGAGCACAAAAGTAATTTCTGTCAGCCATTTCATGTAAACTATTGACTGAAGTATCAACAAATAGATAGAATAATAGTTTGGCATCTAGGCTCTGACCCGGACACGCGCCGCAGCCTCTTGGGCCTGAGGAAAAGAGCGCCGCATCAGGGTACCCGGCCCCCGAAGGAAAATTCATAACCCACAGGAGGATGCTGGGGTGCAGGTCAGATGTTAACTAGCAGTGCAGTAGCAGGCTGAGGCATGGTTGCCACAGAGGTGAAGCTGGAGAGCAGCTCCAATATCCCACCTTCCAGAGGGGCGGGGCAATCAGTGAAGTGTATGGGAGTGTCTATGGGAATGTGGACATGTGTTGAGTTGTCTGCCAGAACTATCCCCCCAAAGCTACATCCCACTTCAGTCCATAGTGCTCCCAAAAATGCTCTCTATTAATATGGCATTGGATCACCGGGGAGCATACTCAACATATGGTGATTTCTATGCATCACACAGTTCAAGCAGTCATTGTATACAAATAATATATGACCAAGTATTGAAAAATGCTACTTTATTCTAAATGATAATAAACTGTCCAATATTTTCATGCACCCAAAAATTGGGGGGACCACGTCCAAAAGTTCCTTTAATTTCAAATCAGTTCGACCAATATTGATGAGCGCACCCTCAAATTTGAGCTGACAGTGTGCAGTTTAACCTCACTATCATTTATCCTTTCAAACTCACTAGAGCACTGAAGCAAAATAAAATGTGTCAGTGTACAATTAATTATCTTTAGACAAAATATAACCCAAGTTACCACAAAATGCTGTTTTTGATGAATTTATATACTGAAGTATGAAAGCAATCCAACCCTGGCCCTATGTGAAAAAATAATTTTCCCCCTTGGTTGCTAAATCAGCCGATTAAACAAATTTAATTGATAATTGAGTTTAATCTCTTCCTCCCTGAACTTGCCATCGGAGGGATTACAGTCCCTCTCTACGTCGCCTTATCCACATTACTTCAAACCTATTCCTGATTAGCGACTAAGAGTTAATTTGTTCAGATGTGAGGATCAATTGGTATTATTATGGCCCATTTCCCCTCAACTTGCATTATTGTCCATTACAATACTTATCAAGCATTTTACTATTAACATTAATGGTGACATAAGATGTCAACATCTTTCACAGCTTCTGAATTCCTGTAGCTCACAAGACGGTATTTTTTTTTTTTTTGGAGTCAGTCACCAAAGAGCTTGATGCATCTTAAAAACCTTTTAAAAATTACGGTTTTGCCGACTCAGGTCCACATGTTAAGTTATATGTAAAAATAAAACTCTGTCTACAACCAGTGACTTTACCATAATGCAAGATAACTCTCAACCTGTTTCTGTTTAAGAATCTGACAATTAATTATCAGAATTTAGTGAGCAAATAGGCTAGCAACTTATGATTAAGACATAGCTTTGCATAAAAGAGGATTGGTCCAATTTGAGATTTCATTGATGTCAATGAAATAATTACCTAATTTCTCAAAATTTCGTCTTGCAGTACAATGTCTAGAAGTAAATGCTGCTGAACAGGGGTGGAGTGGGACACCAAAATCCACGGGGATATTTCTGACTGCTCCGGCCCGCCACTGGCAATTTAAATTTAAGGAAAAACTAATTACATCACCAAAACCATGCAATTTCTATAATTGTATATCCTCTAGATGTGATCAAACACAGGCCAAATTGCCAAAATCAAATCAATCAAGGAAAAAAAAAATGCATGAGATTTTTTTTTTTTATTCAAAATAAAATGTTTTCTGTATCAGTAAAATAGCAACTGGTAGATTGCTGCGCCCGCTGATTTGTACTGAGAGTGTTGTTATTCTCACACAAGTTAAATGACAGCTGTGCGTGTGGAAAACCCCTCTGGTCCATACTCACGGTGCAGATGCAGATGGGTTCGGAGCTGACGGGAGGAGAGAAAAAAGAGAGTGAGGGGCAACGCGGCTGCAGTAGCCGCCGTGATGACACCACCCCCGCTGAGGTGGAACTATGAAGAACTCAGCTGTAATGTTATGCTTATTCACACCCATTAATAACGTCAAGGCTTAAGCTAACTGTTTTCCTGTCAACTCACCTGCATCACTAGTTGACGTCTGGTTATTTCAGAATAAATCCGTGATTTTTGACCATTTTGATACAACCCCTCCAGCTTCCTCCAGCTCTTATTTCTCCTTTCTCCTCTTGCCTTCTATCTTCGAGTGTAAAAAAATCCGCTACTTCAACCTGCCCGCTTTCTCTCTGTCTGACGGCCGCTCATTCATGCCCCTACGTTCGTTGGATAAGTGCAGAGTGATACACAGTTTCCATTTCCCATGAGGCTATGCTCCGACCATTCCACATTAATTTTTGAACAAACAAACAAATTTTATAACAGTAAATTTTAGATTTGTGGTCATGAAACTTATGTAACGTCTGATTAAAAAGAATTAGCTCAAGATAGGAGGCTAAACTAAAATCAGTAGGCTGGATTCATGAGCGTGAGTCTGACACTCAAGCAACCATGAAGAAGATTTAGAGAGATACCAACTGTTATAAATATTGGTAGAGTTACTTACCCTAACTTAGACGGACATCTTGGGAATTTTCACGGGATCATGATTATTACTTCGTAATTTTGATTCAGTGGGCTGACCCTATACGTCACACGGCCGCACAGGGTAGTCTGCGAGCTGATAGACTTGATCTTATTGGCCTGTCAGCCAACCAGGAAATCTCCCGGTCGTCCCGATGGCTACTCCGCCCCTGCTGCTGAGTATGGTGTTCAGGTAAGGCTTCGATTTCCTTTCTAATAAATTTATGAGATCATTGCCATTCATACAACCTCATATTTAGCCTTCTCACAACTTTCCCATAAGCTAAATAGCCCATTTAGAACTTAATGTAATTATTTATTAATAACTAATATTAATTATAAATAAAATCTTAGATTTCATAAAATTCTGGATTTTCAGTTATTATAGTAATTTTATGAGAATTATTTCTTATTTTGCAGATTTCTTGCTACACACTCTGTGGGAAGACAAACACGTCTTAATTATCGATCCTCGCCATTAAATATATTGTAGGGACACGACCCCTACATGGTAGCGTGATGGTCTGTGCTGCTTCATAGCTTCAGGACCTGGGCGACCTGCCATGATTGATGGAACCATAAATTCTGCTGTCTTCCAGAAAATTCTGAACGAGAACGTGTGGCCTTCTGTTTGTGAGCTAAACCTTAAGTGCTGTTGACTTACAGTATACAGCAGGGCAGTGACACTAAACACACAAGTAATTCCACCTCCAAATGGCTCAAAAGAAATAAGTGAAGGATCTGGAGTGGTCCAGTCAGAGTCCTGACTTGAATCTTATTGAGATGGTGTGGCATGACTATGAACAGGTATTTTACACTCCAAAGCCCTTCAATGTGGCTGAATTAAAACAATTCAGCGAAGAAGAGCAGGCCAAAAATCTGTAAAAGATTCATTGCCAGTTATTGCAAATTTTTAGTTTCTGTTGGTGCCACCTCGGAGGTAACCAGGTTTAGGGGGTGCAATTTTTTTTTTTTTTACAAAGGTGATATAGGTTTTGATTTCTTCTTTACCTTCAGTAAATGAGATGATCATTTTAAAAGCTGCATTTTGTTTTCCTCACATTGTCCTTTTAGTTTTAAATCAATTGAATGATCCGAAACAATTTAATAAAACAAATAAGCAAAAATAACAAAATTGGAAACTGTATTTTGTTCCATCCATTTTTTTCACAAGCATTTCCACGCACAAGGAAAAGACTGTTCTCTTCTAGGCTACGGGATGAGTCCTGCCTGAGAGCAGTATGTGGGGATTTTGGTCCCCTCTGTTCTGAATGCATCCAAAGTTACCGCTGGAGCACAATAATAATATGCGCTAAATCTGAGTCAATGCCGAGTCAGATCATTCTGGAGAAAAAGTGTAGTAATTTCAGTTTTTAGTTTTACTTTTTTTTTCAGAGAAAGCATTATAACCATATACTTTTGACAGATAATCACCTCATGAGAGGTCTGAATATCCAATTGTGTGTTTATTTTTATCTCATGGGTTGAGAACAAATCAACTTTTTGGATTGAGGCACTGTGTGTAAACTCTTTATGTGGATTGGTCTGAGCCCAAAAAAATGACCCTGTTCGACTGTCGCCTTTCATTATGACCATTTAAAATCTGAGGCTAACGGCTGTCATTCAGTATTCTGAGACCCATAATCACTTCTATATAATTTTGCACTTGCCTTTACTCCGTACAACACTGTTCTGTGGAATGGATGAGTTAGAGCAGGAGCTTTGATGTACACTTCAATGTTTCAAAGTGCACAGCAGGTACATTTAGGGAAATAATGGAACAATTTGCTATTAAATCAAATTGACCGAAGCAAGAAGCATCTTCTGGTCTCGTGGATAGCATTTTTCAACCCGTTTTGCATATGAAGGAAAAAACCCATCATCATTTTTTTCTTCCAGAGCACAGTGCAGCTAAATGCACCCCTCTTCAAATTATTGCTGAGCACAATTTATTGGCTCAAAGTATTCAAAAGCTGCCATTCATGAAGATTAGCAGAGGACTTTACACTAGAGTGTACATGTGATGACTCAAACTGGAAAATTGTATTCTTTCACTCCAATTCAGGTGCTTAGAGGAAAAAAAACATAAACCCCTGTCCCAAAAAAAAAAAAAAACTTATTAAAATTATGAATCAGAACTTTGTGTGCCCTCCTCTGACAAGGACAAGCACTGGAAAACATTGCAGTGGATTAAGGGCTATTCCTCCTCACCAAATCCTTCAATACCCTTCAATATGGACTTATAAAAAACCCTCTTCAAACCACAAATTCTCAATAGAGGCTCGTCTTGAATCTGGGGGAGCAACCCACCAAATGTATGATGTTATTGTACCCATTACAGCCTAAAAAGTGACAGAAACAAAATGCCATATGACTCAGAAAGTATCCACAGTGGGTGGTTAGCAATCACAGCAATACAAGAACAGTGCACTGCCAGGGTCAGTCCCATTTAAATTTTTGTTCCAAGTAACAAATTTTTATGCTAAAATGCCTCAGTTCAGGACATGTATGACTCATAACGATGATTGCATAGCATGCACACAAAGACCTTGTGGGCAGAATTAATTTAATACGGCTACCTGAAAAGCCAGCGTTAATGGGTACAGTCTGTTTAAATGTCATGTGACTGGTAAACTTTATGGCATCAGAGAATGCATTTTTTGTGTATAATAACTTGTAAGTGGTATTTGGGAGGGAAACATTGAGGTTCACATGAGGATTAACACTTTACAACAGAATTAGCTGAGATGTTTAATATCTAGAAATTTAACCCGCAGTTCAGGATGAGAAGTTTTAACTAGGAACAGAGAGCAGGTGTAACAAAAGCCTGGGGGATGGTATTTATTTTCTTTTTTTTTTTCTAAGAATCAAAAGTATGAAATCAAGTCAACAAAAAATGAGAGTTTATTGTGGATGTCACAATATCAATAATAGAACATCTAAAATCAATTTACTACCTCATTTCCTGAAAAGTTTGACAAAAAAGACAGTTTGTAAAATGTAAATAAAAACAAAATGCAATGATTTGCACATCATTTAAACCATATATTTAATTGAAAATAATGCAAAGACAATATATTCAATCTAAGAAATGTTATTGTTTTTGGAAAAAAACATCTGCAAATTTTTAATGTGATGCCAGAATCTCATTTCAAAAAAGTTGGGACAGGGGCTACAAAAACTGGAGTGATGTAAAAAAAAAATATATATATATATATATATATATATATATATACCTGGTGGAGCATTAATTAGCAACATGTCAGTGACATGATTGGGTATAAAAGTCATAAAGATGGCAATGGCTTCATCTCTTGGGGAAAAACTGCATCGGCAAATACGCTTTAGTTCAATAATTTAAAATAACATTTCTCAAAGTAAAATTGCAAAGAATTTGATATTTCATCCTCTACAGTACATCATATTATCAGAAGATTCAGAGCATCCAGAAAAATCTCTGTACAAAAGGGACAAGACCAAAAACCAATATTGGCCATGATCTTTGGGCTCTCAGGCAGCAGTGCCTTTAAAACAGACGAGATTCTGAAGTGGAAATCCCTGAATTGGCTCAGGAACACTTCTGTAAACCATTTTTGGCGAACACCATTTGTTGCTGCTTCCACCAAATGCAAGTTAAATCTCTATCATGCAAATATTAAACCAAGATAGATAAGTGCTACTGCCAACCAGCTTGTTATCAGTGTCCAGTTCAAAAGCCAGCATCTGTTACAGAATGGGGGTGCATTATTGCATATGGCATGAGTAACTTGCACATCTGTGAAGACACCATTAATGCTAAACAATATAAATAGGTTTTGGAGTTCCATACACTGCCATCCATATATCTTTGACAGGGAAAAGGCCTTGCTTATTTCAGCAAAACAATGCCAAACACACCATTCTGCACGTATTACAACAACATGGCTCAGTTGTAAAACAGGCTGGGTGGTAAACTGGCATGCCTGCAGGCCAGACCTGTCGCTCACTAAAAAATATTTGGCGCATTAGGGAAAAAAAATGAGAAAGGAGTCTGCTTTTTTTTTGCCAAAAAATAAACATCTTATCATGGAATGGTGGTCTAAAATAAAAATAGACTAATCCTACTATTAACTGATTATCCAATTTACTAATTCTTGGTCAGGACTACTAACGCAGAGCCAATACACAAGACAAGAGGCAGGAATGCTCAACAGATAGGTCACTAATCCACCTCAGGCAGGGCACACAGACCACTCACTCACCCACTCAGACCTGGGGGAGATTTAAATTCTCCTGGAAAACCTAACCTTTCGACTATGAGGGGTAAAGGGTAAGCCAAAGGACTTTCATGCTGTCAGGCAGCATTACTAACATCACCAGTTTACCTCAGCGCCATTCAGAACAAAGATATTCTATTTTAATGTATTCATGAGGGGGATGGGAGGGAAAGAAACTCATCATTAAGGCAGTGCAACAAATCAGTCAAACGTTCAATTGAAAATGCATAGGAACCATTGAGCTTAATGTAGCTTAACATGTTGTAATGGCCTGAAATTAAGGTAGAATTACGGTAAGAGAAAAAAAAAAAAAAAACCGAAAAATACATACAATTGAAAATTAATGCAAGCCATTTTCAGAGAATGTTCTTACATCCACCATATGTCTGAATTAAATCTCCCTCATTTCCATTTCAGTTACTTAGCTTCATTTGGCAATACATTTTTCAATTTCTAACATTCATTTAAAAAAATCCAGATTTTTTCACATCTATTATGTCTCGCTGAGTAAATACCTCCTGTCTCAGGCAGCATAGCACTGTCAGTCTTTATTTCTTTTTTCTCACGTTTTGCTTCCCTCAGTTGATAGTTATGTTACTGCACCATTATAATTTTTAATGTATTTTAAATACTGTGAGATTTTTGTTTGCTGTCTTTGCATAGCATGAACAAAGACTTACACTGGACTTACAAACAGAAACCATGGCATTTTCATTAAAAGTTACTGAGTCCTTTTAATGCTAATATGAATACATCTGGTGCCTAAAATCTCTGTGAGCAGTGATTTAATGTCAACCATGTTACTGTGCAAGATTCAGGTGATAAAGCATATTCAGTTTGTAGAGATCACCACACCTTTGATGTCACCACTGCATGACATTAGCCGCGGCCAGAAGCACTGAAACACTGACACTTTCGTCGAGCCGGTCATGACTCTCATGATTCATTTGGAAGACTGATTAGGTGGCAAAAACAGAAAAAACAGGTATCATTTACACCAGCTGTAATGTGACTTTCTTGCAGTCAAAAAGCGGTGGGGGAAAGTCAGAATCTAGATGTCTAAACTTTTCAAAACAAAAAACGTGAGCTATAACCAGCATTCTGCCTGATACGCAAATGCTCTAACGCATACTGAAACAACAAATAAATAAAGTCAGAGCTTGCGCCAATGAAATCATCAAAAGTGAGGCACATTTGAATTATTTTTCATTAAAAAAATGTGTTTTTAAAATATTCTTTCTCCATCTTCAGTGCTTATCTTCCTCTTAGTGCTTTCTGTTCCTTTCCCGGCTCTGTCCAAGGAAATGAACATACGTCTAATTAATGGCCGCACGCTACACGCATGGCTGAAGATCCACCTTCTGTCTCCGAATGCACCCCAAAAGCCTCTGTGAAACTGCAAAAAAATGTAAGCCTTCATTTCAGGATAAGCCCACATAACAAGCACACTAAGCGCAAAGTTAGGAAATCACCTCAAGGCCCTGCCTCATTAATCATGTTCTTAGTTACTGTCCAGCAGGAGAGACGTTTATTACACCAGTGGCAAGAGTTTCAACATCCAGTTGGCAATGGGCTCTGCAGCTCTGCCAAGCAGTGAGGCTGGGCTGTATTAAGGCTGAAATGATGCCAGACTTGGTACTAGTGCCCGTAGGAAAGAAATGCATGCAGGGAAACATCCAGCTGTAAGTGCTGTGGGCTTCTCATTCGAGGCGTTCTGCTCCATCAGTTCTCACACTTACATATTGGACAACTTTTTTTTTAAAATCATAAACCCCTTTTCCCCTCAGTCCTCTCCCCCTGAATTGGGAGCTCCCACATCTAACCCTTGTATAACCGCTGGCCTGTCCCATTGCTGCAGATCCACAGGCAGTTCAGATGGGCGGGCAGTCAAATGAGAGTCCCTCCGGGTGGCGTGCAGCCAAAAGCTGCCATTTTTCCCCATGCAATCCACCAACTAAACACCCTGCTAACTGTGCCGTTGGGCTGCTCAGCTGCACTTGGCAAAGAAAGCACTCAGGTGGCTCATCGATAAGAGAAAAAGAACTCCCTGCCAAATTACACCCTACCTGTCTCAGCATGTGCATATGTCACTCAGGGGCCATATATGCTACATATTTTTTTGTATTGTTTAGTTTTTCTAAAGGTTAAAACAGCAAAAGTAGGAGAAATATCACAAGTTTTCTACAGGCCACAGGTATTTCACTGTGTTGGTTTACATAGAACTGTTCAATAGAGCTGTTTCACGCAGAGCCACTACTTAACGCAGTTACACACAGAACTGTTTGCACAGTCATTACAATGAGCTTACAATGAGCACATGCAGTAACTGTTCCACAGAGCCACTACAAAGATCTGTTAGAATTACAGCAACTGGTCCACAGAGCAATTACAAAGGGCTGTTACACATAACTGCTCCACTGAGCCTTTAGAAAGAGCTGGTTGATAGAAGTGTTCCATTGAGGCGTTATGCAGAGATGGTATCCAGTGCTTGTACATAGTGGCCACAATAAGTGTGCATGACCACACAGTGCCGCTCTGAAAATCCCAATGCTGACCCATCAATCAATCAAGATTTCTCAGCCCAGTTAAAAATTAAATTGTCAGATTGAAATTGATCTGGTAAAGATGAGCAGTTTCCATATTCAACCATCCATTGCAAAACGGAGTTAAATTCTATTCCACTGCATTCAGCCCTGATCTCAATTCTGTAAAATGGGCAAATGGAGAATTTTTGCCTACTGAGGATATGGGAAGGGTGTTATATGGAAAGTCCGTTGATAAGAGCTTGACTACCCAAGACATATGCGGAACCAATGTGATGCGGCGAAGAAGACTTTTGAGAAGAATAAGCTAATTAACTGAGCCCAAATACATCCAAAGTGTAAATCCCAAAGGATTTTTTTCACGTCATTACTTGATTATGAATTTGAAGTGAAAAAGTGTTTTTCTCTTGAGATACATTTCAAAAGACCTTTCACAACTGAGAGGTTGAAACAATCATTTACTACAAGCAGATGTGATTGCTGCAATGAGCTTCACAATAGTGTTCCAGAAAGTCTACTGATGTATGCAGTAACTGATTGCTTGTTCACAGTTCAACAATGAATATCAGCCAAGACAATAAGAGCTCATATGTTCCATCCGTGAGGCAATACTGAAAACGGTGTCTTTAGTAGTCAATTTAAAATATAGTGTTTAATTGTTCAAAAGCACTAAATGATTTAGATGCAAAAATATTTGCTGCTGTTCATTCTATGTTCACGGTAGAGCCCTTGGACCTAGTACAACTTGCCTTCTAGGCATCTGAACGATAGATCTTAAATAAAAATGAGGAAATAAATATGGGGAGAAGTTTTGGAATAGATCAACTCTGCATTATAAAAAGATATCTTTCAAAAAAATATTGTCGAAAATTTCTGGATGGATTTTAATTTTATGATTTTATGGATTTCATAAAGGGTTTTCAATCATATTTCACTTTTTTCAGTTATTCTTCATCAGCCTTATGATTCAATTGCTTTTTACCCCTCAGCTGGGGCACGTCGGCCGGCCGAGGGGTATTGTCGTCCCTTGCGGCTTCCGTCTGTCTGGCCGTCCGTCTGTCCATCGACAACGTTACCACTCCAGCGCATTCAGGTTTGCTTCTAGTAGTGTTGTAGTACTCAAGACTGGTCTTGGTCTCGAGACCACTTTTACATGGTCTTGGTCTTGTCTTAGTCTCTACGCTTTCTGGCCTTGGTCTTGTCTTGGTCTCGGACATAACGGTCTTGAAGGGATTTCAAAATCCAGGCCAGCAGCTGGTCCTGGTACAGCCCCATTATTAATATGCAGCATTCTTTAAATGCAGCCAGTAAGAGGCATCTATTTTAAAAACATTTTACAATGTATATTTTTCCCTACCTGTGGGGTCTCCCGTCCCGTCTCTCTGTCTCGTCTCACAACATATGCGCCACGAATTAGTCCAGTGAACCAGTAAAAATGTCAGCTAATTCATCTATTGTAAGGTTTTCCTATACAGATTGCAAAGAATCTGTATGCGAAATAATGAATTAAAAAAAGTTTCTGCTGTGCGCAGATTTTGTCAAATCGCCCTGACTGAGATTGCCGGTACTAGGGTTGGGTTCAATTACTTTTTTCAATTACAGTAATTGTGATCAATTACTTTTGTAATTGTAATTTAATTTCAATTACATTTTTTATTCAAAAAAGTAATTGTAATTGAACTTTCTGCCCAGAAAGTACTTATAATTGTAACTAGGCTAATGCTGTCGAAGGCGACGGCTTGGGGTATATCCCCGAACGCCCCCAATCCTCCAATTCCCCAATCCTTTAATAAACCTTGAATAGACTATCATTTGAACTTAATTTCAGGTCAATCGGACAAATGGATTTGAAGATATGGCCAAAATGGTACTTTTGTAATTTTCCATCACAAAGTGCCACCTGGTGGCAAAATATTTTACCATACAGGTATGATGTCATCATAGGACACGTTGTGAGGTCATGAACTTGCAGTTGCACATAGTTTCATGTCAATTGGACAAATGGTTCCAAAGATATGGCAAAAATGGTGAATTTTATGGGACAAAGCTATACCTTGTGACAAAATTTTGACTCAAACAGGTATAATGTCATCGTTGGACACACCCTCAGGTCATGACCTTTCATTTGCGCTTGATTTGAAGTCAATCGAACCAACATTTGCAGAGATATGATAAAAACTGTGATTTTTCAGTTTTTGGCCTCTGGTGGCCAATCTCGAGATTGTAAATTGTCAAAAATCGAGTCAGTTCTTCCTCTTGATGATACTTACTTATATGCAAAACATGAAATTTCTAATTGAAATATTACTGAAGTTATTGCGTTAACATGTAGAGCGGTGCGGCGGCGGTCGGACCAAATATAAATATAATTACTGTACAATCAATTGTAAATGAAAAAAGTAATTGAACCCAACCCTGGCCAGTACAACGTCAACTTTCACCAGGCACTTGAAGAGGAGACATGCCGACAGGTAAGCTAACATAGACTGACTCTGCTCTTAAACTCTGTGAGGAAAAAAAAACTGCCAAACGTCTCAAGAATAAACACAACTTGTACATACTTTGTATATTATTGTAAAAATGTTGTACATGCTTGCACGGTATAATCTGTTCAGGACTCGAAATTGAAGTTGTTTGCAAGCATCTGCTGACTAATCCTGGTTAACTGCAGTTAATCTTGCTTGCTCTAGTGGAGTTAACGGTCATAGGTAAGGTCAGTTACCACTAGCGTTTTATTAAAGAAATTTCCTAGCGAATTCACTGGATGAAGCATATTGCTACTCAGTCATAGTAATGGGGTGTGATGGGTACTGGCAGTGGACGCCAAGAGCAGTGGCCAGAAATAAAAGGCAACACTCACAGTGTGCTGAGAGACTTAAAGCAGATAAAAATAACGAGGCTCGCGCTACCAACGGACCTGCCGGCGTCCGTGGTAGAAAAAACAGGCGAGCCAGAGGAAAACAAAAGAAAAGGGAAATAAACCAAAGACTCCCTTACTCACTAACAAAATTCCTGACAAGCAAGACAGTGCTTGGCAAAATCTCTCTGGAGAACCTTACCGGCTAAAGCGCTAAAGTAGAACTGACACTCTAGCAACGGGAGCGAGGTGAAATAGGAGCTTTAAAAGAGTCTGGGCCACGCCCCCAATCAATGCCAGCTGGTACAGGAATTCGATAGGGAGCAAAACGATATCGTCCCGGACGAGAGCCACAATCAGCTCTCAAAGCTCCCAAACCATGACATGGGGAGCTTGTGCTGTCTTACAAATTAATTGCTTTGAATTTTTGAGGATAGCTATGTACGCAGGGTAACTACTGAGGGTCTTATAAATGTCCTGGTGTCATGTAGAGTGTTCTGGTCTTTCGTGTCTTCATTGGCTTTATCCAAAGTAATCAGCTAGATGAAAATAGCTACAAACAGTAGGTGGTCGACTGTTGGTGGTTGCCCTCCATTTGCTCAGTTTGTCATCATTACCGCCAATATCAGTCTTGCTGAGTAAAATTAGCTAAATAAGGCAGGTTATTCACTAGTTTCAGGAGATCCCAAAATTCGTGCAAGGAAACTTTCCTCATTGGCCATCTGTTTTCCAGCTTCATGAAGTTGGCACTCCATATGACTAAAATCTGAATGAAACCCATTACATTTGTTTCCGCTTCGTTTGTGCTGGCAAAATAAGAATTCATCGCCTGCCCCTGCTATTTGTTTTAGATGGAAATCTTAAATGTTTAATGTCTCCGGGATGGTGACAACGGATTTTGGATTGTGTAACCATACCAATCCCTTACAGGAAAATATTTAAATGCCTATAGAGTCTCAATCCTCTGAAATGGCAATAATAGCTGTTATGCAGTTGCTACACACGATGACTTTCACCCAAATACTGCCCATATTTACAGTGAAGTGAAACGCTTGTTTGGTCTTGGTCTTGGTCTCGGTCTCATCCTGCTCTGGTCTTGGTCTCGAAATGGTCTGTCTTGGTCTTGGTCTCAGTCTTGTCTTGGTCTTACTACCCTTTGCTCTTGGTAGTGTTTTGGTCTCGGCTAAGGCAATCTTGACTACATCACTAACTTCTAGCTTTCTCATTTATGGCTGGCTATCTGGCTATCGAATTCCGGCCATTTCCGACTCATACTTTGGCCACCAGGGGGCTTATTGTGAAAAATGAAAAATTGTCATAACTTCCTTATTATTTCAGCTAGGGCACTTACATTTTCACTGAAGGTACATGGGATCACCCTTTATCACATATCAGACACGTTTTTGATTTCACCAATTTTCCTCCATTTTCTGCGTAAATGCTGTCGATCTTTAAATTCAACGACGTTACTGCTCTAGTACCTTCAGGTTTGATTCTAGGTTTCTCATTTTTAGGTGGCTGCTTCTCACCCTGCATCATATATCAGACACGTTTTTGATATGATCTTTTTTTTTTACCATTTTCTTTGTCAAATACCGTTAATGCTGCCGATCTTTAAATTCAATGACGTTATCCACTCTAGTGCCTCCAGGTTTGCTTCTAGGTTTTTTTTGGGTGGGTGGTTCATCTATGGATCCTTCACTCACCTATCGAATTCCGGCCATTTTCGACTCATACTTTGGCCACCAGGGGCTTGCATACGCAGCCAAGGGGTCTTAAGTGTGATTAGAACGGTATTTTTTCTTTGAATAACCACTGGTTCACACGGAATAATTTTTATGTGAAGCGCTTCAGAATGAGCATATGACTAGTGTAATGACAAATAAGCCTTTTGAAAATGTTTTTTTCAATAAATCTTTTAAAATGTACAGAATATATTTAGATGAAGTTGGTTGCACAACATTTATAGAGTTTCAGCACAGTTTTAGACTGTATTTGCAATTTCACCAGCTAAAAAATGTCACATGGTACAACCAAAAGTTTCTTGAAAAAAAACACACTTCCCTCTTTTTTATGAGTGACTTTTCATGAAAGCATACCTGAGCGTGTCTACTCTGCCTAAAACATTGCTATTTTGTAGTTGAGCTGGGTATTAAAAGTGACTTATGGATTCTTTTTTGTAAAAGGCAGGTATTTTTGGTTTTCCAAACATTTAAGAACAATTAAACTAATAAATTTTGTTTATTTGAAAGGTTTTCAACATAAAATTATGCCCCCATATTAATATTATATTAATTCATATTTTAAATTACGACAACCCCAATTCTGAAATAGTTGAGACAAGGTGTAAATTGTGAATAAAATCAAAATGCAATGACTTTCAGATCACGAGCCAATATTTTATTTACAATAGAATATAGATAACATTTCAAATCTTGAAACTGAGGCATTTTACATTTTTATCCACAAAATGAGCTAATTTCAAATTTTCTGGCTGCAACACGTCTCAAAAAAATTGGGACAGGGCTGAAAAAAGCAATTCATACAAAAGAGAATCAGCTGAAAGAACATTTAGCAATTAATTAAGTTAACTGGCATGAGGTGTTTAACATGATTGGCAATAAAAAGGATGTCTTAGAGAGGCTGAGTCTCTCAGAAGTAAAGATGGCCAAATGCTCTCTAACCTGTGAAGGTCTGCGTAAAAAAATTATGGAATACTTTAAAAACAATGTTCCTCAACGTCAAATTGCAAAGGCTTTGAAGGTGTCATCATCGAGAGTGCATAACATCATCAATTGATTCACAGAAACAGGAAAAATCTCTGTGCGTAAGGGACATGGCCGAAGACCTTTAAATGGATGCTTGGTATCTTCGGGCCTTAAGACACCACTGCATCACTAACCGGCATGATTCTGTCATTGACATAATTAAATGGGCCCGGGAATACTTCAAGAAACCACTGTCTGTAAACACAGTCTGCCCTTTCATCCACAGATGCCACCTAAAACTCTATCATGCAAAAAGGAAGCCATTGTTGAGCATGATCCAGAAGCGCCGCCGTGTTCTGTGGGCCAAGCCTCATTTGAAATGGACTGTAACAAACTGGCAAAATGTCCTGTGGTCAGACCAGTCCAAATTTGACATTCTTGTCCAAAATCATGGGCGTTGTGTCCTCGGGGCTAAAGAGAAGAAAGACCATCCCTCCTGTTTTCAGCGTTCAGTTCAAAAGCCAGCATCTCTGATGGTATGGGGATGCATTAGTGCATATGGTGTGGGACGTTTGCATGTTTTAAAAAGCACCATGAATGCTGAAAGGTATATAAAGGTTTTAGAGCAACATATGCTCCCCTCCAGATGATATCTATTCCAGGGAGGTCCTTGTGTATTTCAGCAGGACAATGCAAAACCACATACTGCAGCTATTACAACAGCATGGCTTCGTAGTAGAGGAATCCGCATGCTGAACTAGCCTGCCTGCAATCCTGATCTTTCACCGATTTAGAACATTTGCACATAATTAAACTAAAAGTCCGTCAAAGGAGACCCAAAACTCTCCAGCAGCTGGAAGCCTGTGTCAAACAAGAGTGGGATCAAATTCCAGTGGCTAAACTCAAGAAACTTGTCTCTTCAATGCCCAGACCTCCACTATGTGTTAAAAAGATGATGGTATGCTACACTCTGGTAAACAGGCCCCTGTCCCAACTTTTTTTGAGACCTTTAGCTGCCATCAAATTTGAAATGAGCTAATTTTATGGATAAAATTGAAACATTTCTCAGATTCAACATTTGCTATGTTATGTCTGTTCCATTGTGAATAAAATACTGGCTGGTGTGATTTGAAAGTCATTGCGTTTTGATTTTATTCACAATTTCTTGTCAATCCATTGTTCCTTCCTGTTCCTTTCAGTCAGTTTATTAGGAACACTTCCCAAGCCATCATCTGTCCCCAGAATTGGGACTGCGTTCCTGCTGTCAAGCTGTCCAGCATCTGCAAGGGCGTTTCACTTCCAGGCTTCTGCCCCAGAACATATGCCTGCCCTCTCCAGTCATTATGAACATAGTTGGACTGCCCCTACAACAGTTCTGGGCTCCTGCCTTCCCCGCTTCTCTTACCACATTCCAGCTAATAAATCCACCCTTGTGGTTTGTACCCTAAACCTGCATTTGGTTCCTTTCCTGGATCATAACATTGAGCCATTTCAGAAATCAATTCAAATCAGTGACCATCCATCTCTCATACAGCAGAGGCCTTTCCAAAAATGTATACTTATATAGTAAATTTCAACATGCTTCTGCAGAATTCCAGGAATCTGGTGATATAAAAGTTATGAGTTGGTCTGTTCAATATCCAGACCTTAATTCGATTGAGCAAATCTGTTGTCATACTGAAAGAATCTCTCTGGAACGAACTTCAAACCATATGGAATGGTTTGGTGAGTGAGAAAAGAGATATGTTAAAACTATGCCTGAGAGATTAAATGCAGTCGTCAAAGCAAAGGGTTGCCACACTAGATTTTGACTTTTTTCTCGTAAAAAGACATTATTATTTTTGTTTTCCTATATATTGCTATCTTCTTACTTATTTTCATCCATATGCTCCAATATTACATGAAATAAATTCTTGAATTGAGCTTGGTTTCTGATTTATGATTATTATGTTAAGTTTAATTATGACTGCACACTACTGTATTTTTGTTCCATTAGTAACTACACATGACCAAAAATGATGACCAGCACCTCTCATTTCCCCTGCATGGGTTATGGCCATGGCCCATTGAATTTGAATCTTGTATTTAATTTTTTTATTTTTTAAATTCTCTCTGCATTTTCAGAGCTCCTTAAAGTAATTTGTATGAAAGGGTATTGTGTTTGCCAGGGTTACATTTTCACCAGGTGACTGCATGCATTTGTGCTTACATACTGTATAAACAGTATGTGCACGTGTACCAGGAGCGAATATTTAGTGTTAATAGCAATTTGTACCATACATACAGAAAGGTCCCTATGTGTCCCCATTTGAGTTTACACAAGGCACTTCACTGCATGTTTAATATGAATACAGTGCATTTTGAGCATTCATACTTTCCTATTGATATATGTGTATGAGTGAGTGTGTGTACAGTATGCATCTATGCATGAGCAGATATGAGAGTACATGCGGGGAGCAGACATAACGCTGCCTGGGCATTCTGAGTATGGTCCAGCAGTGCTTGTGAAAACAGCAACTTTATAAAACAGTCAATATTGCCTGGCCATCTTCGCTTCCCTTCACACCCAGGCACTGTGGCCCCCTGCTGCTCGATAGTGAGTGTAATAACAATACATTCTGGCTCAATGGACCTCTTTGGATTTCAGTCAAATGTGAACGTGTTCCAATTTCAAGTGCATTTATATATACGTTGCGCCATTAAAAACACAACAATGAGGTACTGTATGTACTGTATTAGCAGCAAATTGAAGAATCAATCCATGTTTATTGCTTTTCATGTGCGATACGAGTAGAAATAAAGAAAAACGTGTGGTATTGTAATGCTGACGCGCCACCACGTGAATGCATTTTTTCCAGGCTCAAACTCTGGAAGTAATGAAGCTAACCCCACGATTTTTTTCAGGACTTGTTCTCTATGCAAGGTACTACCCTTTTTTGCCACTCAAAGTTGTTTTAACCCTTTTATTGTGGTTTTATAGGCTACCAAAAATGCTACTTTTCCACACCAGTATCAAAACATTCACATTTAAGGGTACCATTTTCACACCTTTCTGACGACATATTTGGATTTCTGGTAATATCAGCTATTAGTAATGGTCAAGAGCTTTCTATAGCCGCCAATTAATATCCTGTAGCATTCATAGTTCTTTGGCAATATTGTCCCTTACTTTAGCCTCCTGTGGGGGGTGACCCTTTTTCAACCATTTTTTTCAGGATGTGGGTATGCTTCAATTTTAATGAAATCTATATTTTTGGAAAGCTCTTGATACGGAACAAGCATACCTTCATTAAAAAATGTTGAGCCATTTTCTGCAATTTTCTTGAAAGTTGCTCATGAATTCATGGGCCTACAAAGACATAGTCAGTTCACTATTGGCAGAATTGCAATCAACAATTTACTTGGACTTACCATCACTTTTTGATCACAAATGAACTCATGAGAAAGTAAGCTTTAATTCATGTCATTCAATATATGATAACTACATGATTTATGTCCCCTTATTATGAAGTGTTACCGATATATTTTGCGGCGCTTTCATGTGTCCGAACCGTGCTTTCCAATTTTTAGGACGTTTTGGCAAATTTTCTAGTTTCCTAGCTCTAGAACTATTGCTGTTACAGCGAGCTAGCTAGTGAAGTTACCCAAATGATAATGCTTAAATATGACGATTATTGGCAAAGATTGCATACATCTCAGCTCAAACTGTCTGCTTACCCTTCATTTAACACTTATGGAGGTGGGGTCGGTGTGATCGCATTGAAAGTGACCAATCAGAGTCGTAAAAATGGTTTTGAAATCACAGGAGCAATGTAATTGAGTTTTCTACCACTCTGAGTTGACCGATTCCAAGCCCCGCCTCCTATTGTTACTGTTGCTAGGTCGGACAACTAACCCGGAAACTAAAGCCTCTCCTGAGTTCAAAACAACAAGCATGGCGTCACAGGTACTGTTCACTGATGTGTAGCATGAGAGTCGGTGTTATTTTGGTATCGCTGTGCAGAGCGGCATTTTGTCTCCCCAAATATGTGCTTTTTGGAGGGTGGAGACTTTCTAATTAAATTTACCACTTACTAATGGGAAGATCGAAATGTGACTCGGTGTCAACGTTAAAGTTGAGCAGAGCAGAAAAGTTAACATGATGAGGCTTTTAATTACCCTCTGATAACATAATTGCTTGGAAGTTTTTGCCGTTTCAGAAACGTTGATGAATGTTCGTATACATTATCAAATTACTCTCTGGTTTCCTCACTTCATTGTACCCTGGTTGAGCATATTTTTTGTCAACAAAGTTGTTCATATTGAATCATATGGGTAATGCCATCGTTGTTAAATGGAAGCGCTAGTTGACTCTGGCTAGTCCTTTACCTTTTTCATCTTTACCTCTGTCCCGTTAAAACACTGCTCTCAAAAATGATCACTGCACAGCATGGATCGAGGAGATAGACTTTTTTTTCTCCTGATTTCCAACAGCCAAGCCTTTCTCCCCTCCTTGTCTTTTGAAACTCTGTATAAACAGACAAAGCGACTTGCCAACTGTTTTAAATATTACGCAGGTAAGAAGTATTGTTGTTGAATGTCAGTTACAAGTAGCTAGCTTGTTAAGTACCTTGTTAATTTTTTAACTGCTAAGTTAATGCAGTCCTCGTAAGGGTACAAGGTAGCTCGCAGATGACCGTTATCAATCAAGCATTTGTTGTTAGTCAGCAGGCTATTCAAGTCAATGGGACAGCTAATTAGCTAGTTAGAATATGAACACGTTTTTTTTTTTCCATTAAAGTGACAGATTTGCATTTCTACATTAACTTACACTTGAAAGGTTTTATTACAGCCCTTCCAATGAATATCGCGGCGAAAGGCATGAGAATACAACTGTATAGGTTTGTTTGATAAAAGAGCCTTCTGTCATATTCTTGTGTCGTATATTGTAATTATCTTGTGAGATTTATCACCAATGAAGAAGACACAAAATTAACAACTGTTTCAGATCTTTTTTTAATTAATTTAGGAATACATTAAAAAGCTTATTATGGTTTTTGAGATGGAAAACACGCCTTAAACACAATCAGCATATTGCGTGTCACTAACGTGAGACGGCTACCTGAAGTGAAATATGTCCAAGGTTCCGTCAGACCCTTGCCTGCCCAATTGTGACGTAGCTGAAAGTGGGCGGGGCTTGGGATCGGTCAATTGTCTGATATGCAAATGAGAAACGTTGTCTGTGCGAAACTCTGTTGGAAATAAAAAGTTTTGCGGGCAAGGCCCTTTGGACTAATTTGGACTGCGGGGCCAGCCCGCCTTGTGGGGGGGTGGCTGCTGGGGTATGATTTATGGCCCAGTTGCAAACTTAGGAAAAAATGGGATTTATAGAAAAAAAAAAATTAATCTTTTCTTTCACATTTGGAAATTTGGTTTTCGCCTTTGGCTCAACGTTGCCATCATTGTCTTCATGTTCTTTTAACAAATGTGACTGCCCTATATGTTTGTGATAATCTAAAAAGTTGTGATATTCTCACGAGTGAGGAGATTGATTTTCTAATTGAGGATATCTGTTTTAACTAACTTGTGTCTTTGTATTATTTTTTTTTTTTTTACCATTGATAATACTGTGCATTTTAATGTGTGAATAAAGATATTATTTAATAGGCTACTCTAGATTGAGCCCTACCCTGACCAATACCAAAGCACTACCCATTTTTTAATCAATTTTAGCCAATAAAGAATAGCCGACATGGGAAGAATCATTATCATAAATGGGATAATTGATTATAATAAAGTATTAGGCACAAGTTCAAGTGAATGTGTCGCTCAAATCAAATGGGACATAATAGGCTATGGATATGGAATTGCTTCATTGCTGAGGCGGTTTCGGGGCGGGGGGATGACCGCATGCCAGGTAAGAATCCTCGTTAAAGCGTTTCCATGTCCTTTAGTTGCAAACCTGACATCGGAGTAGTTTGAGATTTCAAGTGCGCAATTTCTAAATGAGATCATATAAACTGTCTTTGATTGTCATTTTTTGTGTGACTTGAATGTTCCCTTAATTTGTCTTCTTCCACGGAACAAACAGGCTGGTGTAGGAGGGGTACATTTTCAATGAGGTGATTACGCTGGTTGAGAAGCGCTAAATTCTTTATTTTTTATTTCATTATCAAGGCAATTTCTTTGTTTGCATAGCTTTAATGCCATGGTGGCTAGAGTAAGATATAAAAAAGAGATGTCTGCAATACCTCTTGTAATTGGCACAGACATACATAGGCCTACTATTACAGCCGCATATCGTGGGCCTGCTGATAAAACCTCTTATCTTCAAAATGATAAACTTCACAGGAAAATAAATAAACATAAAATAAAGAATAAATATATAAATTGATACATTTAAAATATGAATTAAATAAAACATGTTTAATTCTGCATGTAAGAGTAGTGGACATACGAGTTCTTGTTTCTTATCAGTTTGGAGATACGAGGTTTTATCAGCAGGCCCACGATATTCAAATTTAAAGTCTGGTTTGCGTTTTTCATGGACCACAACTGCATTTTCATAGTTAATCAGAAAATCCTTGTGCCATGTTTTCCTGATAGCCATAATCAATGAGCTTTGTAGAGAGTCTGCCTCTCTATTGGATCAGTTACTCCTCTTTCATTAGGCCGCCTACATTCTGAAGTTCAGCACTGTGGGCGTGATCGAAGTCAGTAGGGAGAATACGCGTAACTCAAAAGCGCTTCTCGAATCGCGTTAAAAAGGACTTACGCGCTAATGGGAGAATAGACCCCATTGTGATTATCTTTCTGACTGGACGTCTGGACCGTCCTTGATTTATGATTTTTGCCAACTCCCTATACCTCGCCGCCTTCTTGTTTGCTGACCCCTTTTTGTATGACTCTAAATTTTGTTATTGGTGCCCGGGTTACGGTTTGGGATTGCGCCCTTTGGTTTCTAATTTTTGATTCTGGACTCTGTACTGTTGCCTGCTCTGTTGGGGGTTTTCCCCCTTCAGAAATAAAGCCTCCTTTTTGTATTTTACTGGTTCTCGCTTGTGATCCCTATCGTAAAACCTCACGGTAATACCACAATATCACCACTAAAATGGCAGTGCAGATGCATTGCTATACAAAGATGGATAAAGTGAAATTCAAGGCACTTTGACAAGCTAAGTGCAACAAAATAGTCTCCATGTTCTCTAGAAATTATTTTTGGGTAATTTGTAGTAGTCATTGATTTTAATATGGCCTAATCTTTGCAATAAATGCACGATTATGAGATGCACCTGAATTAGAGATTGCATAGCTGAGTGTTGAAGCAGCATGTTTACAGTTGTGGTTTTAGTGCTGTACCCAGTGGGCTATGTGGCGCACAAACTAAGTCATGCATCACTATTGCCTGCTCCAACTGGATGCTCATTAACAGAACTGTTTCCAGAGTGGGACACTTTTTTGCTAGCATTCTACTGAAATTTCCCTTAAAGTACAAATGGCGTTCCGGGGGATATTCTGTTTTTGGTCCGACCGTCGCTGCCGCCACTGCCGCACTACGTGTTAACGCGATAACTTCAGTAATATTTCAATTGCAAATTACAAATTTTGCAAATAAGTAAGTATCATAAAGCGGAAGAAATGATTCGATTTTGGACAATTTACAGTTTCTAGATTGGCCACCAGGGGCCAAAAACAGAAAAAATCACAGTTTTTATCATATCTCTGGAAATATTTGCTCGATTGACCTCAAATCAAGTGCAAATGAAAGGTCATGACCTGAGGATGTGTCCCACAATGACATTATACCTGTTTGGTTCAAAATTTTGACACAAGGTGGAGCTTTGTCACATAAAATTCACCATTTTTTGCTATATTTTTGGAACTATATCTCCAATTGACATGAAAATATGTGCAACTGCAAGGTCATAACCTCACAAAGTGTCACATGATGACATCATACCTGTATGGTTCAATATTTTGCCACCAGGTGGCGCTTTGTGATGGAAAATTACCATTTTGGCCATATCTTCAGGACCATTTGACCGATTGACCTGAAATTAAGTTCAAATGAAAGTCTATTCGAGGTCTATTCAAGGATTGGGGAATTGGAGGATGTGGGGCGTTCGGGGATATACCCCCAGCCGTTTCCTCCGATGGCATAAGCCTAGTTTTGAGATGTTTTTGGGTTAATTTCATGGTTTAAACTTAAGTCTAATTTTTCAACCTTTCCAACCAGATATCGCTTTAATCATTTACTTGAACTTTGTATTCACAATAGCTGACAAAAGGATGCTAACAATGATGATTTAGCTGTGGGCTAACTGTTTTCTTACTGGGACCCCCATAGTTCCACTCTGTAAACACTGAGCGTTGCTGGTTTTGCAAGGGCATTGGCAAAGCTTGTTCCTGAGTTGGAAAAATGAGCATAAATATTGGGTTTAGCCTAGCTTACGGCAACAAAAACACTTGTTTGAGGTTATTTGAAAATAGTTTTGCATTTTATCTTTCATGTTTCACATATCTGAAATCAGGAGCACTTTGTTATGTGATTCTTCGTTAGTTAGTCACAACGCAGTATTCAGTGAAAATGCAGGCAAACTAGAGGAAAAGAGCATCGCCCAAATGTGATTTAAGCATTCTTGTGACTTCATGTCATCAAAGTCACTTTCGCGTAGAAATTACTTAGACATGTAAATATTCATGTTTACATCTAAAATTTGACATATCGAAGCTAAAACGTATATAAATCAGTCCCACTTGAGGCCCAAAAAAACGGCTGGATGGTGGGTCAGACTGGAATTGTCCTACAGTTAGCACACGGCATCCCTCTTAGGAAACACTTATGTTTTACAACTGATCTTGACCAAAAATTTTGATTACTGCCAGTGTTACGTCAGAGCAAAAAAAAAAAAAAACATCTGAGAAAAGGCCACTGATAGAAATGAGACCAGTGTATTTAGCTCAGGACTATTCCTAACAGTCTATGAGTGCACTTTTCTTTTCTGTGATGGAATTGTCGCAAATAATTGCAATGCATCTAGCTTTATTATCTCACTTATTCAATTAAATGAGAGCATTTACAGTTTTTTCATATAGATTCTGCTACCATTGCTTGAAAAATCACATGAAACATACACATAACAGTTTATATATTATTGCTGAATGATATACATTGCATTCACTAAATATTGGGACTGTGACTGAGTATTTGCTTGTTGTATTCCAGCACAGTGACTTTGAAATAGATGTGAAATGGATTAAATAAATGTAAGGTTAATTCAAAGACTGTCAGGCCTAATTTGGAGGTACGCACATCAATTTTACGCGAATCACCGTGGAATGTCACTCCTCTAAATTAATGGTCACTTATTCAAATTCTTACAGGCCACACTACATTGAACCATTCAGACTTTCTGTATACTGCCATATTTCACAGTGTATATTTTTTTTTATCCTTTCTTTATTTCTCTGTTTTATAATTCTATTTTGTTAGTGTTCCTCTGTGAAGCATGTTAGGCTGGAAACCATTCCATGAGAACTACAATATAAATATAGAAATTACTATTATTATCATCCTACATTTCTACCCGACCATTTCAATTTTTGGGACACAAACAAAAGCAGCAGTTAGACCTTGCTGCGCATCTGTCTTCTTTCAGAGCATCCCAGATCCTGGATTCCAAGCAGTAAGGCTTCTGTTCTGCATTAATTTGATTGGACCCCCTGGCTGTTAGTAGGGGAAGTAATTAACAAAGGAAGTCAAATCGGATTCTGTGCAATGTCATTTTATCTTGAGGTCCCCCCTCCTCTGTCCAATGGTGTGCATATCTCTTAGAACAAGAGGTTCCTCTGTAGCATACGGAATGGATTAGGAAGCAGGCCCCACACTCATTTATCTGAAGGCTGTTGTTTTCAATCACAACTTCAGTCAAAAAAGATTTTCTTCTAAATATGCAGATATACTTTGTTCATTATATTTCCAGATTTGGTGTATGCTGCAGGTTTTTCCCCACTTTAGAATTACACATTTTACTGAGCATTTGGAACTCAGAGAGGGAACCTCCTTGAATCAACCCCCTTGTTTTTTAGTCATCACTGAAAGGCTGTCGTAAGCTAGGCTGCTGTTGGCCAGATGGGTTTCCATGTCCTCAGTATTGGAGCTGGGCATCAAAATTTCGTTGCCCTTCAACGCACTTTGTGAGTGCTCTGAACTGATGCAGTGACTTCTGATGCCTGGCTTGTCAATCATGTCAATCACGCATCTGACCCTATTCAGTCCTCTAATGTTTCAAAATCTTGTCTGGAGCATAAAAGTTAGGATATGCCTAATCTAAATGTGACTGTTGAAAAATATTGGATTTCTTCAAATCATTTCAATAATTAAATAAATATTTAGGAGCATAATTTTTTATGTATTCTACACCCAATGGCTGGATGTCATTAACCATTATTTTTGGTAGTATTCCAAAGATACAGCATAATAGCCTGTCTGCTTTTGGCAATTGAGGTTTCTTCCCTTCTTTTAATGCTTGAAAACAAAAACGGTCATATTTTGACTATGGTGCATCGTAATATTTCCGTCTTCATTTTTTTTTTCCAGTTTCATTCACTTGTGACTGGAGTCCGAAGTCAGACTCAAGGCCACGTTCTATGGCCAGATTCATTACTCCAGGCTCTGAGCCGAAAACTTGTTTGCCAATGAGGTCAGACCCCACAAAAAATCCCACCCACAGGAGAGCTTTGTGCCACAATCGCATACAAAAAATCAAGAAGCGTAAATAAGACAGCACAGAGCATAACTGCAAATCTGATCGTTGCGAAAGCAAAAGAGGGTGAAATGCAAACGAAAGGACATATTATCAAACAACTAAAAGACCAATGGTTTACTCGATTACACAAATAATTTATTTAAAATTTTACCTTCGAAATAACTTTTTTTGCCTCAATTTTGAAGTTTTTGTTTGCTATCCAAAAAAAAGATTTGATCATCTGGACACGTAACAAATTCCATGAAAATACAAAATGCATGATGTCATCAAACAAATGTCTTCCAACATGTTATTATGTTATGGTCCCAATTCGTTACAGCAAATCGGACAGCAAGTGATGACAGACAAAATGGTAAAACTTTAACAAATTTAATAAAATAAAGAATTGACCAAGATTGCAATTATATATACTATTAAAAAAAATGATAGTTACACTCCCCTGGTAACTGAGATGGGGTTGCTTTGCGGTGATGTCCTGGGACAGGAATATGCTCCAACACAGGCAAAAATCCACAAAAAGCTTCACAGGTCTTGAAAAGAGTGACAGGTCTGGTCAAATGTATCCTTCTCCTTGCAATTTCTCCTACTACTTTACTCTCTCAAATTTTCTCCTTATATACTCTGATCCAGCCCCCTCCCACCTTTTAGACTTTTTTTTAATTCTCTGGGACTTCCCCTCTTAGGCTTGCCCAGGACATGCCCAAAACCTAGCTCCAGACTGGCTTAACAAAAAAAGTCAATACTGCCATCTAGTGGCTTCTTTTTTTTTCCATATTACAAAATTACATGCATCAAACTCAAAAAAAGACAATAATTTTCACCTTTGGCTATGCGAAGAACCAAAAGTGTTTGCTGCACACCACCCTTGCCCACCATCCTCACAAACCAGCGACAGGGAATAATATTATTAGTGTTGTACACAAGTTGCGCAGTTATTGTTTTACTATGCTTACATCACCACTTGCTGTCGTATCGAATTTGATACAGATCCTGGCCATGAACCGACATTGTCAAGCCCAGAAAAGCCATAAAACACTATATTTCTTCACCGCTGGCTGAACCATGATATTGAAATATTGTTTACAATTTTTTTCAGCATGGCACTTCGTGATTTCAGCAGAACGGGGCTCTGCCTGTGCTGGGAACTGGGAGAACCCTGTGTTGTTATTTCCTGGTTGTATACAGCTGTCCAGAAAATTGCTGGTACTGTAGCTTGATTGACTGTCTTAATGTGAACACTCTTAGAATTTTAAATTTTTACGCACTCTCCTCAAACTGCTTGTTTTGCTCACATCACCAGCTATCTCAGTATGCGTCATTCAGTGAGTCAGCCAATGCCCATTGACAATGAATTGGTGCCAATTTTCCGTGTGCCTGTTTGCATTTTGTGAGCAGGTAACTTTTACCCTGATGCTATTCAAGTGTGAACAGCCCTTCATTCAGGTTTTTTTTTTTTTTAACATTTCAAAAGTTTGCAAAATAAATAAATAAATAAATAAATACACTTGCTGTACATAGATGAAAACACAGGTAGTGTCACCTCCTCAGTCCTTCCCCCACCTGGTTCATCTTTCTACAAACTTCTGCACCCCATCTAAAGAACCTGTGTGGTCCTGCCCACCTTCCTTATCAGAGAAGAGAGGGCAAGACCATTCAAAACAGTTCATTGCTGCTGCCACAGTTCACCAATCCTCTGCCCTTGAGAAGCTCCAGCCTCCTGCTATCATCCTGACCTTCCCAGCCCCACCACACACAGCTGGTTGCTGCGTCACCATGAGGTTCCCTATATACCAGCCTTTAAAAAATCATCAGACTGGACTTAAGCCATCCACTCCAGATAGAACACCCAAAATCAGAATTCCGGGGCCATCATCTTCCAATAGTGTTTTGCAGCACCGGCATCAAGAGCCAACATTTTCAAGTGCATTTTTCACTGGGATGTCAAGTGAAGAACTGTCCTGCGGTCTGATCAATCAAAACGTGAAAATCTTTTGGAAATTACGAATACTGCACTCTCTGGCTAAAGAGGAGAAGGACCAATCGGGTTATCAGCCCACAGTTCAAAAGCCACCATCCATGATAGTATCGGGGTGCAGAAGTGCACATGGCATGGGTAACTAGCAAATTTATGGAGACACCATTAATGCTGAATAATACAAACAGGATTTGTAGCAACAATATCCTCTCATCCGGCTGTCTTTTTTAGGGAAGCCCTTGCCTATTTTCACAAGACAGTGCCAAGCACTACATTCTGCACACATTACAGCAACATGGCTCCATTGTAAAAATATATATTTATTTGGGCGCTAAACTGGCCTGCTCGTAGTCCAGATCTGTCACCCACTGAAAATATTTGGTGCATTATGAAACAAAAAATATGACAAAGGAGGTTGCAAAGTGTGGAGCATCTGAAATCCTACAGAAAGCAAGAATGGGAAAACACTTTGCTCTCAAAACTACTGCAGTTGGTCACCTTAGCGCCAACTCGCTAACAGAGTTTTGTTAAAAGAACAGGCGATAAATCGCAGCAGCAAAAAAATGGCATTTTTTTAAAAAAGATTTTTTTTTCTGACATCAAATTCAAAATTAGCATACATTTCTAAAAACAACTAAATTTCTCAGTTTCAAAATTTGATATGTTGCCGGAGCTTGTTTCAAATCGGGGAAAACCACGTGACTGATGACTTTCAAACCACTTTACTGCTTCATTCAGAATGAATCAGCTGATCGGTTTGATTCAATAGGCCGAGCTTTGAAACATTGGCACAATTCAAATGTTATTTAAGATGGATGAAACAGCTCTCTGTTCGGCAGTTTTATTCAAAAACAATAATGCCAAAGTCGCTCAAGCACAAACAGTTTACACCAAGCACTATCAAAAAACATAATAAAATATAACCTGTTTTTTGGACAGAGTAAATATTTACAGGATTCACTGAGGCTGTGGATATAATTAATGTTATTAAAGTATAATATAAATTATTAAGGTAAGGAAGAAAACAACAGACACATGAAAAACGAAGTTAGATTTCAGCTTTATTGAAGTATTTCTCACAAAACAACATACTCGAAGTGCACACGCCAGGTGCGTCAGCGTCACCTTTGCAAGGCTGTACAACAATCTCTGTGGCAGCAGATGTCACCCAAGTGGTCAATGAATGAAGCATTGAGTAGTGAACCAATTTTCAATACAATGGTCCAAAAGGGTCCGAAGCTTCATGAAGCCTCATTTGGCCATCACTACTTTACTTTCATTTTTATATCTTCAGCTTCCAGTTTGGCCGTCTGATTATCCACTCCCTCTCTGCCTTCAGTGATGTCGCGTGACTGCCTTCAGCATGCCTGCGTCACGTTTTCTCTTTCGGTTTTCGGCTCTGGTATTGGATTCATTGCTTCCAGCTGTGTTTAATTCTGGGTCTCGCGAAACTCTCAGTGAATGCGTTCTCTGATAGGATAATTACTAACCCGTACTAACTAGCACTTATTTGAGGGTGATTGTAAATATCTCGCCACGTAGAATTAACCTCTTACCAACTCATTAGCAAGTGATTGCTTTTCCTAGCTTTCGTGCATTCTGCCTGAAGCTGTCTCTGAATAACTGTTTAAAGCTGTGCTTTCCCTTAGCTTCTCTTATGGTGCTTTTTACTTGTGACGTCTAGATTGCCTTAATCTGAACCGTCTAGCTTGATTGATAGTCTTAGCGTCTTGTCTCGAGTCATTATTGTTACCCGGTTCTCATGTAATTGTTTATTAATCCCGTGTGTTTCTGTTTCCTTCCGAGATTGCATTTTGAGTCCCCGCCTCCTCTCGTGACTATTTATGTGGCATAGCTGGGAGGGGAAAAATCAGACGGATCCTCCTATTGACTCAGTCTACTTGGTTATTTCTCAGCTCCTCGTGCCTTCCGAGTTTCTGCTTGTATGATTCCCGAGTCTTTCTGTTTGCTGCGCCCTAGTCTTGTCTGCCCCGTGTTTAAGTCTCCCAGTGTTATCCGTCAGGTAGTTAGGTTCAGTTTTTGTTTTCTTAGTTTTACCACTCTTGGAGTGAGTATTTCTGTTTCCCCCTGCATTTGGCAGAGTACTTTAGTTTTCCCATTTGTTCAGTGCTTGTGCACGGTGTGTTGTTTCTGGCGTGTCTGCCAATTTTCCCTTACTGTGTTGTGTTCAATAAACACTTCTGGATCCTGCAACTGGTGTTCCTCTGACCTCTCCTTACACCTTTGGGAGAACCATACGTACTAACCTATCTTCATCCAGTCATATATGTGACTATGTAACCCTAGTTACATCGTTACGCTTTAGTTACGCTTTATTCCTGGACCCATTTCACTATCAGTTGTGCCATGTTGACTAATCCCAGCAGTATCCACAAAGAGTTGAGTTCATAACCGTGTTTGTTTGGTTATATAGCACAGAATTCGTCGCTCTAGTAGATGCGATTTTTCACAGATCGTGAAATTTCCAGAGTGTTCAGCTGTCGGTTGTTCACTGTTGGGTGTTGCAGACACTTAGTGTGTTCAGTGAGAGCTTTTTCTACTTCTTACCAATAAAGGGCCATTGGATATCTGGCATTAATGAAGCGCACTGTCAATGTGAAAACGGCAGGTTCGGTGTTTCAAGTCGGATGTTTAAGTATTTATTATTCATCTCAGCTTTATCTTAAAATTGCCAAAACACATTTTGTAAAAGCTAAGGGGCAGTTCTTTTTTTGCAGTTCACTTCAGACAAATGTTGTCCATCACTTTAAATTCCTGGTTTATGGCTTCCCTTTGCTTGAGCTCCATCTTCAGTGTTTGTCGCTTGCTCAAAAGAATCTGGGGATTCATTAAGGATTTTATTTGCAGTACTGTGCAGTCCTAGCGACTTGCACTTCTTCCTGTATCTTCTTTGTCCAATCCGTGAGTGTTCATCTCCCCAGTGTGCCCCAATCGCTTCAGCTTGACTCCCTGGCTTCAAACCTCAGACCAGTTCCTTCAACTACGCTTAGCCTTACCCTCTGCGTTCTCATTCACCCTTGCCATACCTCGGACCCTCTTCTAACTATCCTCTCTGTTTGCGCTAAATTACTCTTGTCTTGTTTCTATTAAAGACACTTCAGGGTTTTGTCTGTGATCTATGCTTGGCTCCTGTTTTGATTTGACACACACACAAAAAATAGAAGCTAGAATCTAATGATCCTAAAGAATGCCAACAGGATCTCATCAGAATCTTCTCCCCCGACAGCTTTCCAAAATATTTGGCATAATAAGACAATGCATGAACAAAAAGTCAGCAGCTGACAACTATTATATAAATTCTACCTTGCAATCTCAGAAATAAAGAAAAACATTTATTGAATAACATGTTGATACCAATGTAAGCCGTGCATTGAGATGAAAGAAATCTGAAACAAATTTGAGTGGATACTGCAGAACTGAATTAATACTGATCTGACTTTGTTGCAGATGTTACATATAGGATCCATGGAGATGTAGTTTTTCTGGCACAGTTCTAGTTTTCTAAGGTACGTGATAATTGATGAATGAGCTTATGCTTGTCATGACTGCCATCCCTGATTCTGCCTCCTGCTAATGGTGGCCAGGACCCCCTGCATCTACATCTAAGACATCGGAGAACTACGGGTTTGGTTCCGCACTGGCACTCCTGGCAGATCCGAAGCGGGATCTGCTTTCTCTCGGCAGCTGGGAGAGGTCTTCATCATGTTTGGTACTCAAGTCTGAACAATGGTACTCACCGAGTCCTCTTGGGGGGGGATTTGGGGAATTTGACCCTCGAGTTAGTGCTCACTGAAGGGACCCTCTGCATCTTTAAGTTTTAAGGAGGCCCAGGGTGTGGGGAGCCCTGGGGTGAACACTGAGTCACTCAACAGTCACTGCTCCATCAGTGCGACACCATCCACACTTCTCAAAAAATTCCACCACCTCTCTGCTTCCCCACTTCCATATGTATTCATTTGCTATGACTGAGAGGAACATTCCCTCTGTCACACAGAGGAAACAGAATGAAAACGTTTCACGGGTAGTTTAGGCCGTCACTCATTCTGTGCCATAACACTCGACTGGAAACACTGGCCCTTGTGTTTTTGGGTAAAGTTGCACCTCTCTCTCTATATAACTTCAGTTTTCCCACTGTTGCATGTGCACTAGCACACTGTAAGACATGTTCTGGAGCTGACTTCATGGAATGCTTAAATGTTGAACGGCAGCACTTTTTCCCCCTAAGGTCTCCTGGGTGTCACGTTTCAAGGCAAAAACACTCAGGTGAAACCTCCAGCCTGGAACAGGATCTCAGGCAGGAATTTGGACACATAAAGAGCCGTAAACTCATGGCCGTCCCTCTGAATTTTCGGCCATATGAAAATTTATGGTCATTCGGGACGGGTCGGCTTACGGGAATTTCAGACAAAAACATATGGTTTGATAGGTTTCGGTGAAATTGATCTGCTCATGTTAAAGCACAGTAATCCCCAGCAAATGGCCTTTTTTCCATGGCTGACTGTATTCAGTGGACCACAAACATTCTCCCTGTTCAGTATGATTTAATTTGCAGTAATTCAGAGCAAAAGCCAGGGTACTTGAAAGGGGTCTCACTGAGGAATTAAACAGTAAGTTATTATGTAAATAATTAACAATAGTGGAATAGATTATTTGTGTATGATAGAATTTATGCAAGATATTTAAAATATGCTGAACTATTTAAATTTGTCTTTTTTTAAATCAAGTCATTTGTAGTGATATAAAACTCAGTCACCTATCTGAAGATTTTCTGATCAGATAAAAATGTAGTACATGCATGTTTGACTTCTCGATCACCCTGCCTATTCAAGTATCCCCTGGTTAGGATGTCCACGTAATTGTACACCGTATAAATATTTGTTAAATATAACTGCAGCCCCATTCAGCTGATACTGTCTGCGTAACTCTATCAGAAATGCTCAGACCATAGTGGGAAACCCTATACAAGCATCTCTGGTCATTATTAATGGCCCAGTAACTGTTACCTGTTACAAACCAATTACTGTGTTATTAAATTTTGAAAGAGCACCACTACGAATACAGAAACTTATCATCTCCTCCCACCCGTCACTATACTTTCACCTCTTCTATTTTTTTCCTTTTTTTTTTGTTTTCACTGTGGTATGTGGGAGGTGAAAAAGACAACCAACAGAGTCTTCCAGTATCCGGGGAAATTGTGTCAGTTCAAGAGTTGAAGAAGTCGAGAGGTTGAGTGTAGTGGCCTCTCGATGACTCTGTGAAATCTGGTGACCTGGTAAAGTGATATCGCACCACGGAGGGCAGGAGGGGAGAGGGGGATGGGAGGAGAGAAGAGAGAAAGGGAAAAAGTTGCCACTTCTACTTGAGGTTAAATCAGGGGGGAGAATTGCATCGCTGAGGTATGGTGATCGGTGTTGTTTGTTCTGTAGGCATGCAGTGCGGAAGGCCTGGAGCACCAGCGGGTGCAGCCTCTTTTACAGTCACTGTAAACATTGCCTTGCACAACCCTTTCCCTGACTGCCCACAGGAAAACCATGGTCAGGACAGAGTCAGGTGACTTGATTATGAGGGTCACATGACCCCCAAAGGCTTATATTTTGCTGATTACATCATGCACTGTCATTGTCACTGTTATTAATGTCACTCTACCACTAGGCATCATATACTACGCTGGTAAAAATCGACCAAAACTCCTGCTCTGAGGCGTGTCATAATATTTCATCTCAAATTTCCCTATAGAAACAGCATCTGTGGGTTCAAAATAAACTTGGATAAAAAAGGTACAAAAAGGGCCATAAAGTTTACCAAACGGTTATAATGAGAGGTGTCCATTAGGTACCTACCTGAACCAAGCAAACGCATAATTTGTGCCTTTTTTGCTTGAAAAGATGCATTACGTATCTGTTGTACTGGGTAAATTTGGAAATTTGTTCCCAATAGTGCAGCTCCACTGACTGTACCTTTATTCTTGAGAGTACCCTCTCTTCTCAAATAATTTTCTATGTCCAAACAACAACATTTCCATGAAATGTTTTTTTTTTTTTTTTTGCCTGAGGCAACTTGCAACAGTTACAGTTTGGCTGCAACTCAGTGCCTTTGACTATTCAAAGACAATCAGGCTTCCATTAAATTTGACTTCCATTAAACAAGCACTGAGAAAAGGGCTCTCTGTAGTACACTGATGTTTTAAACAGTGGTATTGTGCTTGCCCATTCAGCTTATCTGTGTGCCCTAATACTTGTGCCATAAAAGCCAGAACTTATTTATGGAATTTAGCCATGCTAATGGAAAACTGGCAACCATCAGAAAAGTTGTGATTTTTCCCATAAAAACAAAATTGAAATCAGCCACTGAGACCTTTCACCATCCACTCCTCTCCCCATAGAAACAGCCCCAATGGCTGTGAAATATTTCTGCAGCAATGTGCACATCCTCATGTATGTGATAAAAAAGGCAAAAAAAAAGGAAACAGCTACTTCCTGCTGAGGAAGGATATGCCTGCCATACGTCCTCTCTGATTAGTCAGAGCGTCACTCCCCCACAGAGCACGAGGGCATCTCGCCCACGCAGTTTCCCCATCAGGAGAGTTTAAGCCCATAGCCACAGCGACAGATATAGACAGTGTCCTGTCACAGCATCATAGAGGTATGAGGCTCGGCAAATCTTGCATCTGACGGAGATAATACGCAATTGTCACTTTTTCCTACACAAATGCCTCATAGTTCATAGTCAGCCATCTCAATGACTGACTGAAAGTGATACTTTGAACACTTCATCATTTTCATATCTTCCGTGGCACATTTCTTCTCTTGCATCAAAATAAAAGCTAGCAAACGGATATTTTGGTGTAGAATTTCAAAATGAATCGCTATCATAAACAATTGGTCATGGGTGCATTCTGCCTTAGGTTGAGAGGCTAAACTCTGCCTTTCATCTGTGTTGATTAAGGGGTGACGCTCGAGCCCAGATTTACTCAGCTGACAGAATGAAGTCTTGGGGTCAGTTACTGCTGTTGTGCTCCAGAGCCAACTACTTAACCCCAAATGAAGTGCCTAAGCGACTATACTGCATCTGTAGAGTGCCAGCCCTTTATGCAGCCTCTGTGTGGTGTCATGGAAAAGGTGCACTGTAAACCCAGATGGTGTGGCACACTCAAATGATTTGTGGAAACCTTCTACCTCAAAAAAATTATGCAAGCCAACTTCATTGCATTGCATGACTGGCACGTAAAGAACATAAGGTAAAAGTTATTACCATGTTTTTAAGTGCTGTCAACACAAGCTCGCCAAGTTGTCTTACACAATTTTTTGAGGTAAGTGCCCCACACTTACCAGGGTTTACAGCGTAGCCTAAGAAAATAAATAATGAAAAAAAGTTGATATGCTGACAACAATAACATGGCAGCTGCATTTGGTTATTGTATAGACCAAATGCACATAGTGACGCAATTTTGGTTATTGGCTCCATACTTCAGGAAACTGGATTTGAAAACAATATATATGAGCTTAAAGTACAGGCTATCTCCTGTAATTTTTTGTTATCTCGATCTATATTATTTCATTTTTGAGAGAATTATAGTATTTTTTATTATGATAACACCTTTGATATACTTAAACATTTTAATGTGGTTATTCAGTGCTGTACTGGTTGGCCGGATTTAGGGCTGGATTCATTTTCGGCATCGCATTTCTCTGTATCCTCATTAATCCACTCTTTCTTTTTTTTCATTCCTGTCTTTTCTCGTCCCTCCTTCATAAGTGGCAAACTAGCCCCTTTCACTATCGTGCTCCTGGGGCTGCTCTGGTCACCTGGGAACTGTGTGGTTCCCTCTTTCTCCTGGGGCCAGCATGATCTAAACTTGGGAGATGCAATCCGTTATTTCAGTAGCGCAGGAAGGAGCGAGTGTGAGGTTTTTATGGAGATTTATGGGTCTCCGCTGGCCCTAATTGCCTCCGTTGGCTGGCTGGTACTCCTGCGAGGCCTGCGGAAAAGTCTCGCACTGGGCCGTAGCAATAATGGCTCCAGCAGGTGTCCCACGCACCCCGCGCATCACCTCGTTATGAAGACAAATGGTGTCACTGCGCTGCTCTTCTAGGGTGAAAAGGAAGAAGCCACACACAGCAATTGTGAGAGAACACAAGCACAGCAGTACCCTTCCTGGCCAGCAGGGGCAGTGAGATGTAAAGGAGATTTTCCATGCTCAGAAGTCTCTATGCAGTCATGAAGAAAAGAATAGGGGATGAGGACAAAATCTGTTATGAAGGGGAAAGTCCAAGCAATAGCTGCCAAAGGTTTTATGTTCTTTGGTAATGCTGGTAAAATGCCATAATTCCAGGTAAGCATAGATTTACTTCCAAGCAGGACCAGGGAGGTTTTTTTTTTTTTTCATAGATAGACAAATATTCATTAGCAGATTAATGGGAGCAAGCTTTTCAAGCATTCAACCATATGAAATACATTTTTAAGTTACTCTCCAAGTCTGATCATGCAGAAACAACTTGTTTTTTTTCCCCAAAGGTCTTTTTTCTGCTGAGAGAAATATTTCATAAATTTGCTCTGTGAATGACATGAAAATTAGGTATTTGAGTCTGTGGCGTGCGAATGGGAGAGGCAGGTGGCAGGAATGTACGAATGGAATTACTTTCCCCTGCCCAGCAGAATAACTTCAAGAAACATTGCAGAATTATTCCATGATATCAGAGCTCTGTTACAGCTGCGGTGATCTGTTAGCACAGTGATTGATACATTTTTTTCATGCTCAGAAGTAGAATAGGTCCCAAATCTTCAAATCCTGGTTAGAACTTTTAATATTTTTTGGAAGTGAATTCACAAGGGACTGCTTAAGTGTGCAGGCAGGTAACAATTTTACCACAAACTTTTACATAATGCACAGGTACACAGCATATATATATATAATGTACATTGCAGTTCAAACACAGCTGCCTTGGTGCATATCTAGCTGAACCTAGCTAGTAACTTTTACCTACCGTGAAGCAGCACCTCCATTCCAAACAATAAGAAGGTTACAGAGCAAGAAAACAGACGGGTCACATGATATCATTTCCACATCCTACTGCAATTCACTTTCTACCTTCTCTTTTCCTTCCGTCCATCTTGTGTTTCACACTGTCACTGGGGATGATCTGCGGCTGATGACCAGTTGGAGATTAGCACTGCGTGGGAGGTGGGAAGGGCGAGAGGGGGAGGGGACGGCCAGGAGCAGGGTCTGGTCTACCTTCCTACAGCTCCAAGCTCACTATCAGAGTGGGGTATGTCTGGGGGATGGGGGCCACAGTTGGGAGCAGAAAATGAGCAGTACTTAGAGTTTTTGGTCTCAAGTAGAAAAGATTCTAGATTTCATAATGAGTAAATAGCTCACCCACCTCATCGGCATTATTTTTGCCTTATTTAACAAAAAAGTGTTAGAAATGAGATTAATGGTCTTAATACAAAACTAAAAACACAAACTATGTGTTGAGATGTAAGATTCTTGTAAGCATCCTAGTTGAAGAAAAGGGAAAGAGGCCTATGCTGTTGGTAAACAGTTTTCCAGTGAAATGGTAACATCATTGAGGAGCGCTGCAACTGGGGTAGCACACTGTGTCACCGCTTTGCAGGTACTCATTATTATTTATCTGTTTGGCAGACAGACTCCTGCCAGCTGGCTTACACACAGAGCAGTTTACATATCATCCTCTTTACTGCTGGATATTCAATACCCCAGGGTGCAACAACAGGACCCAATCCTGGAGGCCAATCTGCAGCCATCTGAGTATCTTCTCAAGCCAGGATCTATGACAAACTGGACACAATGGGTATTTGGGCTTTGGTTGCAGTTAAGAGTCTAACCCTAACCTAGACAAGCTCGCTGAAGCAGAGTCTTTGTAAATTTGAAACTCAAAGCTGATCTGTTGCCAGCCAAAGTTGATCAAAGTTAGTTAAGCTGTTCTGCAATTGGTCCCGGCAGGGTTGGGTTTTTAGGAAACAGTATTCACATAGAGTGAAAACTCATGTCTCGTTGCTTGAGGCTGAGCTAGCCTCCAGACTCGTCCCCAGGTGGCACGTATGGGACATTGTGTTAAGTCACGCTCGAAGCTCCACCCACGTGCTCATATTTTTAATCTACCAAGCTGGAAAAATTAAAATCTAAATGACGGGATCAGAAATGAGCATGCTCCACCTGCCCTCCCCCCAGCATCCCTCGCCTGTCAGACAGGCACTGAGTGCATTAATAACAAGGAGCTCCCATCCAAATTAATGCATGAATATTGGATCCGTATATTTCATTTTTCATATGCATCAGTAGAACTAGGACAGAAGCTCTTTCACCTGAGCCGGCCTGTGGAAACAGATGCAACGTCAGTCCCAGAGAGGTGGAGCCAAAGTTCCATCACCAACAAATACCCACTTTTCGAAGAGACGGTAGGAAAGGTGTCCCCTTTGAAAAGAAGGTCTGTGGGTATGTTTGATTATTTTTCAGGGTGACACAGTGGCACAGTGTGTAGCACTGACTGTAGCAAATGGGTAGCAGGAAGGTTGTGAGTTTGAATTCAACCTGAAGCTTGTCCATGTGAAGTTTACGTTCTGTGGGTTTTTCTTCCTAAAGTCCAAACACATACATGTCAGGCGAATTGGGAACTCTCCATTGCCCATAGGAATACAGTGTGAGCACACAGCAATGGATTAGCAAGCTGTCCAGGGTGGTTCCCTGACTTTTTTCATAGTCAGCTGGGATAGACTCCATCTCTCCCACAACCCTAATGAGGAAGAAGTGGTTTAGATGGATGGATTATTCTTCAAAGAAATCCCAAATCCAAGTTATAGCAGTCTATTGCTTTATGAGTTCCCTGTAGTTATTGTCATATCAGCATTATAATGTTGTGATGCAAACATTCTAATCAAAGATTGTGAGGCCAACCACTAATGAGTTAAAGCTGAAACTGAGGGCAAAGCCCAGTTCAGCTTTGATGTCTGCTCTCCTAATTCTGGGCTGGACGGTAAAGAAGCTAAGATGCAGTTGTTTTTGGTCCATCATCAGTCACCCCAAAAGCAAACACAGTGGATTACAGTGCGTAGATTAAGCACTGTACATTTTTGAAGATTTAAAGTCCTGGAAAGCCAAACTGAATAAAACAATAATGACACTGGTCACATGCTGCTGATGCTTTATTGATACTGAAAACAGAATCAGTATCTCTCTAGCTCAGTGTTTCTCAAACCTCTCCTGGAGTGCCACCTGTCCTGCATGTTTTAGATCTCTCCCTGCTCCTACACAGGGGATTCAAATGATCAGCTCATTTATCACCCTCTAAAGCTAGTCGATGACAACCTGATCATTTGAATCACCTGTGCCAGAGCAGGGAGAGATCTAAAACTAGCAGGACAGGTGGTACTCCAGGAGAGGTCTGAGAAGCACTGCTCTAGCTCACATTTCATTTGATCCTGCTTGAGTTCAGCCAGATTTTCTCAGACAGTCAAGTCAATAAAATGTACTACTGAATCATGTCTCCAACTGCAGCTTTTATGAAACAAGGCCTGAATACTGTGACACAAAAACAAAATTAAAATTACACTGCTCATCAAAATCTCACAAGGGAGAAAAATAAAGGGAAACTTGGAGCATAAACAGTCTAGGCAGACAGAATAACCACAAATAATTGAATACAGCATTACAGAAAAAAATTCTGTTTGACTTCAAAGATATGAAATATTTATCGATTTAATTTGTAAAGAAAAATTATGAAGTTGAGATTTCACACTTTGGCGATGGGCAATGAACTGATTCCATGGACACCACAGGCTGAAGGACTTTAACAAGACCCCTGAAGACTGCACGGACTCTGCAACATAACTGTTTCTGACTGCATCTGGTTGCCGGTTTAGGACTGAAATTTCATCAGTGGTCTGGTTAACAACTTGTTAATTTTTTTCTTGAATGCTGGTCATATACTCATTGCTTAAGTATTTGTGTGCAACTCCTACAACTGTGAAGCTAATTTACATTTTTTTTTCAAGTTGGTCTTTGAATCTATTGATTTGATACTGTGTAACTCAATATTATATACCTGGAGGCACACAAACATACACACATTCAGCAGAGTTCATAAGAGACATTCAGTGCATCCGCAGTAAAGTGAAATAGCAATGAAAGTGAATGGAATGAGTGAGAGTAACCAAATCAGATGGAAAGGCATGAAAAATTAAAGAGGCGGTAAAGAATATGCAATTCTTCTGAGAGATTAACTCAACCCAATCGATTAGTGCATTTCACCCTTTGAAGAATTGGGATTTTTTGAAAGTTCTTTAAAAATTCTAAGCTAGTCCTCAAGAACGCTACTGCCCATTTTATTCAGGAAAATACAGCCTTATAATTGTGGTAGAAAAATACGTACTATTCCAAAGATTATTTACTGGCAGCAAATAGTTGTAAAGTAGACTCTTCTATACGGCAAGAAAGTAGTCAGGTCAAAATCGCTCAGCGGGTAATCTTTGCCACCCCTTCCACTAAGACCCCTAGTGCTGGCCAAACAGGTCAATCTCACACTGCCACATCAACATCTCCTCTCCCTATTTACTCTGCTTGTCAGTGTGTTGTAGGATACAGAAGAAATAGCAGCCACGCACTATGCCCGTACAGCCATTAAGCTAATTACCATTCGTTTCCCCCAGCTGAAACCCCAAACCTGTTTTGAAGGCACGGCGACATGCATCCTGATCTGAATATTGGAACAGGCTCAGAACGCCATCTGCTCAGTCTATGATCTCCTGTGGGCCTCAAACAGAAAAACACAGGACAGCCAGCCTCATGTCAACTCAAAACACCAGCTATAAACTAAATACACACTTTTTTAGGGACAAGCACAAAGTTTTTATTTAATTGTCTGCCAGGTCAAGTAAAATGTTTTGTTTTGTCTGTAGTTCTGAATGTTTTTGGACACAGCTGTGAGGCAACCACTGTTGTGGTGAGATTTTTGAACGTTTCATTCTGATATAACAGACGGGACAGGTGATGGAGGGCAGGAGGCAAGTAAACACCAGCTCCTTGAAACTCAATGATTAGCATCGCAGTGAGCAACAGGGAAATAAAGGCATTTTTACATCCATTTATGAAATGGATGAAAAAAGGCTCTGTATATTTCTTGCCCCAATGTGCTCAGCGCAGTCCATTCTGCTCTTGCACTCCACACAGAGAGAATCTGAAAGACTAGGTTTAGAAGGCGATGGACCCACCCTGCTGAGCAGTGACAGGTGTATCAGCTACAATTCCCAGGGTCGGCCTGTAAGTCTGCCAAAGCTTGCACTTGTCAGTCGCCTTCCTCAGGATCTGCTAGAATTTTATTTATTTTACAGCAGCCATATCTCTTCTGCCTCCCTCTATTGAGGAGGAAATAAATGATGAAACCTGTATTTAAAAAGAATCTCTGAGTCACAGGCTGGAGCAATGATCTAGAATCATTTCAACTCTGGCCAGACCAAGGCTTATCCATTAGGATCTGAAAAGCAAAACTGACATCAGTCAAGTTTTCATACCAAAGCCAGTTTTTGAGTGTGACCTTGAGTCTGTACACTGTCAAAAAAAAAAAGCTGACAAAACGTAAAAATGTATGGCATCCACCTGCAAAGCATTTTTGAGTTTGCTGAACTTCAAGTCCCAGTGACTGTGCAAACTAATTTTTGAAAGATCTAAGAACTTGAAGTTAAGCTTACTCAAAAATGCTCTCAGCAGGTTGCCTCACTTTTTAGAAATGAGTCAAATTTTTAAAACAAATTTTTTAGCTCCGCTGTGATGATAGTCAGCAGTCAGCGGAGCTTTTCTCGTGCCGAGTTGTCCGGCATCCGTCCGTTTGTCTGTCCAGCGTCAACTTCTAAATCTAAAAAACTGTCTGATAAATTTCTTTCTAATTTGGTGTGAGCCTTAAGTTCCTTATCATATTCTAAATATTCACTGTGAAAATGAGAAAATTCTACTTCCCCCTTTTTGAGAAATTCAGCATTTTGGACTTCAAAAATCAGTGTTTGTGCTCATTTTTTCAGTCTTTTATTAATATCTCAAAAACTGTCTGATAGGTTTTTGTCTAATTTGTTGTGGGCCTTCCTTTTGATGTTCTGATGATCCCCTGCAAAAATTAGAAAATTCAACATCTCGGTTTTTGAGAAATTCAGCATTTGGGACTGATTTGCGAAAATCAGTGTTTCTGCGCATTTTTACCTCCGCTGTGACGATAGTCAGCAGTCAGCAGAGCTTTTCTAATGCCAAGTCGTCCGATGTCCGTCTGTCTGATATATCTCAAAAACTGTATGATAAATTTTTGTGATCCCCTGTGAAAATTAGAATACTGTACTTCCTGGTTTTTGAGAAATTCAGCATTTTGGACTGAGAAAATCAGTATTTGTGCTCATTTTTTTCCGTCTTTCATTAATATCTCAGCAAGAGGCCTATCGGCCTACAGAGCTTTGCTGGGGATGACTGAAATGATCATGTTGGTCTGGATCATGTTATCATCTGAATATAGTATTCAGCTCCGTCTGTCTGTCCGTCCGTCCGTCCCGAACATTGCTAGCGCGATATCTCAAGGAGTCAACCTATTTCAATTCTTTTTGGTACCAACCTTCCTACTAGGAATGCGCAGACACCAGTCGGTTTTGGTGACCTAACGGCGGGGGATATAGTCACTTTAGTGATAAACTCTTGTTCTGCATCATGATGTACCTCATCATTGTTCTGGATCATATTGTTCTGGATCATTGTTCTGGATTAATTGTTCTTCGTCATATTGTTCCGCATCATATTGTCCTATGACAGTGTAAGAAGGGTTGTTACTCCTATATTTGTGATTTACTGGGGGGGAGGGTACTTGTTGGTTGTTAGTATTGCTTGATGGTAAGATGATTAAAATAAATGATTCCAATTTGCAATTTGGTACAATTGTTATAGTATATAAATTGAGATACCAACTGTTCACAATATATTCTAGTTACCAAATGTGTCATATGTGTTCATATTGCAATAGTTTTCAAGAATTTCTGAAATTAAGTTATGACATGAACATTTCACTCATCCTCAGGAGATCTCTAAGCCAACAGGCCTCTTGTCAGTGCAGGCGGAATATCACAGACTAAATATGCACCCCCAGAATGGTGGAGTTTAATCTCCTGTCACCTCCCTTTTTTTCACGGTCTTAATAAAGTAGAACAGATTATCCTCTTTCACTGGAGGAAATGAGCAAGGATGGAGCCCCAATTTCTTTTTGTGTTGTACTGTGCAGTACAATTAATGCACTAGTACAGCTAAGCATTGTCTTCCATTGACAAGGACATTGGAAACGTGTTCAGTGAAATACTTTCATGTGCCATTCTTATGGTTTGACACGACATTCCCTTCAACGCTTGATCATGTTGATTATTTTAAAACAGCAATAAAAAAAAATCCTAGCTGGATGGATATGCAAATCACTCACTTAAATGACTGAGATGCTCAGATGGTGATACGATCCTCCTGACTGGCAGTGGCATTACCACAGGGTCCATAGTGGTTGAATTAATGCAGCCTATTCTGCATGTTTGGTGCAGTATTATGTCAGTTCTGAGCTGCCAGCAGAGAGAGGCCCAAATCTCCAGTATATGGGCTGAGAACCATATTCTCATGAACCATCTTCCCTGGTTTTCCAACCATGCGGGCAGCATCTCTGTGTAAATAATAGGGTTTTTGCTGCTAGTTGAGTAAGTTAGGAAGAGGACATTAAATAAGGACAGTTCAATGAAGTATAAGGAAGAAAATTCTGCAAGAGATGCACTTCCTTTTTCTGTAGCACAGGCGCACATTTTTACCAAGATAAAATTTGCTCCACAAGTATGAATCAAGAGGTAAGCAGTTAGAGAGGCAATGGTATTAACCGCTTCTGATTTTGTGGTCACAAGACAATTTCGAATGATTTATTGCATATGGAAGTGAGATGTTATGGAATTAAGCATAAGCAGAGGGGTTTATCAGTCTGGTTTATCTCATGCCTATCTGGTGGCGCAACTGGAGTTAAAGGTTAAGTAAATGGTGGGATCACTGTGGCCAACAGGTGGCTGTTCTACACTTGCTGTAAGGTCAGGGCTGACATGTTGAGGGCGCGCAGTAGTACTGTGTCTGAAGCAAGTTAAGTACAGAAGCGAGTGAAATACTCATATTTGCCCAAGTTTAATGTTTAAGTTGCCTTCAGTGGGTATTCGAGGGACGTGCATGCTGTTGTATTTTGAGCATTGCCTGAGTATTGAGTAAACTTCAAGTGTATGCGTAAAATGTACTGAAATGCACATGATCTTCGCCCTGAGTTGTCCATATTTTTTGTGAGGTACACCAAGCGCCTTGACCGCCCTGTCTCATACATATACTATTGTGTAAGATAAACAGCAGATACTGTCAAGTGTGTTCAAATTGCTCTTCGCAGGTAAGATCCGCTACATCCCAGATGACAGAATGTTCTCTCTCATTCTTAATCCATCGAGCAGGGAGAGAAATTCAGAAATGTAAACAAAGGAGCCTTTCCCAGGCAATGGAGCCTGAGGATCAGACACATGCACTCATCATGGCTTCCCCAGAGAAATCCACACAAAACACTGAGTGCTGCATGCACAGGCAAAGACACATTGGCACTGTTCTGCACATGAAGCAGACATGATGAAATGCAGCAAATCAGTTCCACCATATTCAACTGTATGAAAATATACAAACCCAGGCAATGGAAAAATTTATACAAACTGGGGACAAGGGAGCATTTCAGGGGGGAAAAATATTCTTAGTTTGAATTATTTTATGTTTTTATAACCATAATGAATGAATTATAGTATTTTAAAGCAAACGTTATTGCGCATTACTGGAGTTGTGGGCTTCCAAACCATGAATTTCATGTTTTTGTTTGTCTTTTTTGTTTTGTTTTGTTTTTTTTGTCTGTCCAGGAACGGCCCAAGGGGCACATTGTTTTCTACTCAGCCTGTTCAGGGGCTGCTATAATTAGTTTAATGTTTCCAAGCTTTGTGGTTGGCTCATTTGGTAGATTTCAGACAGAGAGCCACTATACCTTCTGTGGGGTATCTAGGGCAACTGCAGCTCTAGTTTCACTTTACTGTGCCTCTTCAGTCATGCCTGAATGTATGTGTGCCTGTGTGTGTGCGTGTGTGTGTGTGCGTGCGTTCGTGCGTGTGTTTGTGTGTGTGTGTGTAAGAGAGAGTGAGAGAGAGAGATAGTTTATCAGACATACATATCATATCCTCCCTCAGCTTGCTCTACATGCGTATAGATGCCTTCCCTTTTTATAGCTATTCAAATGCATATCAGTACCCTGCTGTGTCTTACTAAAAGGCCCGATTTCATTTGGTTTACCAGTGCCATCAAACCAAAAGTCCATTCAGGATCAGTTATTTACGAGAAATGAAAAAAGTATGTTTGCAGGGCTCCGGTCAAAATCCGAGAGCACAAAGTTTCTTAACATTCTGAGTGAACTGCCATTATTCTATTATATTTTAATAATACTGCATAGAGGATACATTAATTCAACAAAACCAAAAAAACTAAGGTTTTTTTCAGGTCTTTTGAAATCAATTTAAAACATTTTTTTTTTTATTGGAATAAATTGCCTTTTGTGTACTTTGGTAAATAACTAGCTTAAAATCTGAAATAAAAGAATCCTGAAGCAGCAGAGCTGCCTAAAAATAGAACTAGATTGCACTTTGCACTAATCTACCCATTTAGCATGCCTTAAAGGAGTGCTTGGCCAACTTTTGACCCTCAAAAATGAGGTTAGATTTTAACCTATGACCTTGACATCAAGTAGGCTTCTGAAGTCACCCCCAATATGCATAGCCTGGTTAAATTTGAGCGCTGTACGGACAAGAGTTCAGGTGCTAGAGAGGTAACAGACAGAGAGACAGACAGACAGACAGACAGCGGAGGGGGCAACAATACCTCATTGGCTTGAATCACTGTGGGGTTAAAACAATTAACACATTTGAAATACTCCAAATTTTAATTGTGCTGGGCACAAAATAGTCACAACTCCATTTCCAGTGGGGACACTGTGCAAAAATGTGAATTAAAAAAGAACCCAATGATTTTCATATCATTTAAACTCTATATTTCATTGAAAATACTTCAAAGACGACATTTAAATGTTAATACTGAGGTTTTTTTTTTTGAAAATGGCATGTTCATTTTGAATTTTGAGCCAGCTACACATTTGAATAAAGTTGGAACACAGGCATGTTTGCCACTGTGGTGCATCACCTCTTTTTTTTTAAACATAACTCTGTACGCACTGAGGAACTGTGGAGACCGACTGCTATAGTTTTGAAAGCAAAATGGTTTCCCATTCTTGCTGGATATTGGATTTTAGCTGCTCAAAATTTTGCAGCGTACTTTGTCATATTTTTTGTTTCATAAGCAACAAATATTTGCATGGGTGACAGGTCTGGACTTCAGACTGACCAGTTTAGCACCCAGTCGCTAACTATAGAGCCATGTTGTTGTAATGCATGGAAAATATGGTGATTGGCACCGTCTTACTGAAATTAGCGAGGTCTTGCTAGGAAGAGATGGCAGTATATATTTTTTAAAAATCTGTATATATTGTTCATCAGCATTAATGGTGTCTTCACAGATGTGATGTGCAAGTTACCCATCCCATCTACACTAATGTACCCCCATACCATCATGGATGCTTGCTTTTCAACTGTGCGATGATAACAAGTCGGACTGCGCCTCTCCTCTATAGCCCCGAGGAAGTGGCATCCACGATTTCCAAAAAGAATCTCACGTTTTGACTGATTAGACCCCTGGACAGTTTTCCACATCGTCTCAGTCAATCTTCATTGAGTTCAAGCCCAGAGAAGGCAACATCAATTCAAATCAATTTATGTATGATTTTTTCTGTACATGATGGAGTTGTTTCTGGATTTCTGGACATTCTGTTTCTGGACATTTCTGGACCAGCGACAAACTGTGATTACTGACAATGGTTTTTAGAGGCTTTCCTCAGCTTGTGCAATGATTTCCACCAAAGAATCCAGCCTTTTTTTAATTCAATACCGCCAGAGGGCCTGAAGATCACACCATTCAATTTTTGGCCTTGTCCCTTCCGAACAGAAGTTTCTCCGAATTCTTTTAATCTTTAATGGCATTATGCACCGTAGATGATGAAATCCCAAAATTCTTTGCAATTTTACATTGAGAATTATTATTTATTAATTGTTATTCACAGCCTTTCCCAGAGTGGTGAAGCCCTCGCCGTCTCTGAGAGACTTTCCCTCTCTGGGATGCTCTTTTTACACCCAACCATGATGACCTGTTGCCAATTAACCTAATTTGCTGGTAGATGTTCCACTAGTTGTATTTAGCATTATACAATTTTTCCAGTCTTTTTTTGCCCTCATCTCAACTTTTTTGAAACATATTGATAATATCAAATTCAAAATGAGAAATTATTTGCTACAAAACAATACATTTTCTGTTTCAAAATCTGATATGTTGTTTTTGAACTATTTTCAATTTAATGTAGAGTTTGCTACTCATTTGGTAAAATGTAGAGTTTGCAGATCATTGCATTCTGTTTTTGTTTACATTTTACATAGAATCCCAACATTTGTAGAAACAGGGTAGTAGTTTAAAATTAAAATGACTGAAGACAAAAAACAGGGGAGAGAGAGAGAGAGAGAGAGAGAGAGGGAGAGCGAATATGTTGGAAGAGCTGAAGATAGATTCCCCTTTTCATCTGCCATTGACTGAACAGAAAAAAGTCTTCATTGCAAACTGTTGCTCAGTGTGTTGATTTCATGATTAAAAGCTGAAATGTCCTTTCACACATAAAGAAAATATTTCTGCAGATGGCCAATAAACCTGTTTGAGTGTTATAGAAGCAGAGCAAACAGTAATGACAAAGGAAAAGCATCTTAGTCTTTAAAGGAGTGCTCTGAGCTGACCAATATCTGGGGAAGAAAAATGCATTGTATCCCATCACATACATCTCCTTCATCTGTAGGACCAAGAGTATTAGAATTCATTTCAGTTCTCTTATTTGACATTCCCTCATCCCTCAAACCTCGCTTTAACCAAACTGTTTCAGGACCTGCCATTTTACAGGCTGTCCCATCTCATATTTCTATTGAGAGAAGCAACGAGGAGCAAGGAGGATGCTCAGCTTTGATGAGCCATGAGCAGGGGAGCAGCCTTTCTGGAAGACTTTCAGCTCTCATCTCCATGATGTTGATCAGTAACAACAGATGCTGGCAGCAGATCCAACTGAGAGACATCATCAGAAACAGATGTCTCTTCATGTGACACTTCAGAGGAAAGGACATCTAATTTTTCTATATTTTTCTCATTTCCTCTCTCCTGGCATTGTCACCTTGGGTCTCGCAATGCATCCTCGGTGAGAGGGATTAAGATGCAAGAGAGAGATGCATGTGAGGGAAACATGAATGTAATTCAGGAGAACTGAGATCGAATCCATAGAATCATCGCTACTTTTCACCCTTATAACAATGGACCAGGCACTCAGAACAACTATAAACAGTAGCCACTGCATTCAGGCCATGGGCCCCACTCCCCCACGCCCAGGCAACTCCCGCGCTCTTTTGCGCAACAGTTTATGCAGATCTCGATCCTAAAACAAGAAGTGTCTTGATTATTCTGTCTTTCTTCCACATGCAATAGCTGGGCTTAATGGTCTAAACTGGCTGGATCACGTCCTGCTCCCTGTCTGTTGCACTCTGTCTCTCTCATTTATGCCTGTCATTAAAACTTGCTCATTGTCATTCCCTAACTTTTTTCTCTCCATCCTACTTTTTCACCATCGATTGTCTTTTCTCTGATGTCTCAAATGCTCTCTGTGTCACCCGTACTTTCCAACCTCTCTCTTTCTGTTCTCAGAATACACTTAGCCCTCACCTTAGTAATAAAACCTATGTAGAGTCAGAAATTGCATTGCAGTTTCTGATGTCTCTCTGAGACGTACTGGAAATAAAATGTGCCGGGACAGATTTCTCAGTCTCTCTTGCAATCCCCCAGTCTCTCTGAGATGTGGTTCATGTAAACTGTGTTGGTGCTGATTTCTCACTCTTTCACTCTGAGATGTAGGCATACTGCTTGTAAAATATGTGGGCCTGATCTCGATCCAAGAGAGAATCGTGAATATGTACAGAGCTACATTGGCTGCAGCACAAAGACGAGCCCAGCAGGGCGCTGGAGTGCTCAGGGCTGAGCCGTGGTGGTCCGTCTGCACACAGACACCATGCAGGGCCTTTCACTTCGAGTGCCAGACTGCACCTGTTTCCTGTCCTGTATCACCTGTGTTCTACTGTGGCCACCTGCAGCTGCAACAGAAGGCTGTATTTACACAATTCAACTCAATGAGTCCCTCTGACTACTAAGAAGTACAGTGGGAGTGAGATAATAATAAGGTGATAATAATGCAAACAAACTTTGAGTTGGCTCGAAAAAGTTAAACCGATGTTATCAATGATGCCAGTATTTCAAATGACCCAATCCCCAACTCTTAAAAATAAACGGTTAAATAGTCATGAAGGATGAAAGCTCTGTCCATCAGCACACAGGGTTGGCCTTTGTCGAGTAAAATGTGAGCCTTTCCTGAGTCAAACAACCCACTATTCTCTATGCCTATTGGATAAATAGCAATAAAGGAGAGAAGCAGAGCCATTCAGGAAAGGAGGGAAGACCAAATCAATTCACTTGTGATCTTTTCTAAAGTCCAACAACTCAATTTCCATTTGTCTATACCAAATGGCTTAATAGTTATGAAGGATTAATTCAAGCCATTCGATCCCTGTACAACCAAAGCCGGAGTTGTTTGTGCATTCTTGACATTAAGTCAGAATTGTTTCCCGTTGGTTTTGGGCACCGAGGGTGCACCTTGTCACCTATTCTGTTCATGACTTTCATGGACAGGATATCGAGGTGCAGTCCAGGCTTAAAGGGTGGCCAGTTTGGTGGCCTTAGGATTGCATCCTGGCAAAATGATTGGGTCCTCCAACGTGCACTGGAGCAGTTCGCAGCTGAGTGTTCAGTGGTCGAAATGAGGATCAGCATCTCCAAATCTGAGGCCATGGTTCTCGCCCAGAAAAAGGTGGATTGTCCTCTTCAAGCGGGGGGTGAGTTGTTACCTCAAGTGGAGGAGTTCAAGTATCTTGGGGTTCATGAGTGAGGGTAGGATGGAGAATGAGATTGACAGACGAATCACTGCAGCGACTGCAATGAAGTGGGCATTGCACCATTTTGTTTTGGTGAAAGAATAATTGTGAATACAAGCAGCTGAAATGAACTTTCTCTGCAGGGTGCCTGGGCTGACCCTTAGGGATAGCGTGAGGAGCTCAGACATCGGGGAGTGGTTGAGAGGAGTCAGTTGAGGTGGTGGGGCATCTAATCTCGATGCCTCCTGGAGGCCTCGCTTTAGAGATTTTCCGGGCATGTCCAACTGGGAGGAGGCCCCTGAGGAGACCCAGGACACGCTGGAGGGATTATATCTCCCGGCTGGCCTCGGAACGGCTTGGGATCCCCCAGGTAGAGTTGGAGGAAGTGCTTGGGGAGGGAGGCACCCCAAGGTCTGGCTGCGGAAAATGGATGGATGGATGAATGGAGTTATGAAGGATTGAATACCGACCAATGAGGAAAGTGGGCGTGGCTTTGGAAAATTTCACTTGTCAAGTCAAATAGTAACTTGTCTTAAGTTTTTTTTTTTTTTTTTCTAAATACAAGTTACTATTTGACTTGACAAGTGAAATTTACTTACCCCACTGGCAAGCTAGTAAAAATTACCTCAAAACAAGAATTTTTTTTTTGTCTTACTAAGAAAAATAGTGATGGAAATAAGTGTTTTAAGTCTTAAAATAAGTAAATTCATCTTACGTAGTATTTTTATCTTACCATTTTTTGCAGTGTATGTGTTTGGTGGGGGGACATCAGATACATCAACATCAAGCCTTTAGGAAAATCCCAAGCATGACACAAGTTTTAAGGCTCTTGCTGCTGTTGTAAGACCTGGTAAATGAATGGAGTTTAATGGTGGATGGAGTCATGAAAAAAGTAAAGAAACAGGAGGCGGAGTCACAGAAACACAAACATCCTTCTCTTGAGGCAGTCTGAGGCTGTGTGGAGAGTTTGGAGGCTCCTGCCTTCATATTGCCAGTATATGAGTGCTTTTGAAAATGAACAGAAGTCTTCAGAGCTGAAAAAAGAAGTAGGGGATTGTCAAAAACAAGACTGTTCTGAGAGCACAACACCTCCCGCCAGAGGCATGAAAGTATTATGCGTATCATCAATCTGTCTTCAGTGTATGTGCACAGTTTCAGGGATGTCCTGTGAAAACTGTAGGAGTTGATTTCACCAGCCAAGTACCTTTCAATACGAACAGGCAGACGGACAGACGTACTGCACCTCGACATAATTCACCCGCCGAGTGATAAAAACGTGAAAATGACGAATCTGATCTAACATGAAGCAACACAAGTAGTTTGAAGTTTCTGGCTATGACGTTGCGTGAGTATAAGCAAGTTTCAAAAATAGCACTTTATAAACCTACGAGCGAAAAAGATTAAAAAAAAACCAAGTGAAAGAAAGAATTTAGCCATCCACCCAAAAAGCAAAGGCAAACTGCTTTGGAATATCTTGGAGCGGTCCTCTAATTTCTGGGCTTGTAGCTCCAAAGCTGTGGGAGGAGTTGCTTTGGCGAATTTGGCAGAGTATACTAAAAAGATTAAGATCAATAACTTGGCTTTGTCAAGCCGACTTAATAATAAGAAGATTAAAAAGATCCGTAAGTTGGGTTTATCAGTAATAATAATAAGATTACTATTATTCTTAATATATTAGTATTCTTATTATTATTTCAAACATTATACATATACATAATAATTTTTTTTTACCTATTGTTAGAAAATTAACATTTAGCCATTAGCAATAGGTTGTGAAATGTTCTTTTAATTACTGTACATAGTAATGTGGAGCTGAAAAAGAAATTTCTTATTGCAGGACTTAAAAGTCCAAAGGCAAAAGCACTAGTTCTTGAACACTCACAAACAGACACAATCCAGACCTCATGCTCTCTCCTCACCCGTTTTCAGTGTGAAATGACTGGAGTTTGTGCTCAGTGAGACTATTGTTTGCTCTCATGAGTGATAGTTTGATCAGTCAGATGGCGCTGGGCAGTAGAAGTGAAACTGCTGCCTTCAGCACCTCTTAGGAACGCTCAGCCTATTTTAGCCACCTGACCCACGCGCAAGCTGACCTGATGTGAGATCCTGTGCATCAGCCCGCGCCCACTCGTGACCCAGAGATGTCCATTTGACCAAATGTTATTTGCAGACAAGCTACTGGTCGGGGCAGAATAAAAGGAATCAAAAAAATCTGTTCTATAAGGGGAAAATCTTGTGGTTCAGCCAACATCTCATCTGCTGATAGGGTTACGAAACCCTCTAATTCTGTTACGAAAATGTTCTAAGAAAAAAAAATTGACTCAGTCAAATTCGGGGGCTGAGGAAGTAAAGGAAGCAGAAGCAGAGACAGAGTCACTTGCGGTTAAAGGAGAGGAAAAGGTCACTGCATCAGTGAGCAATCTGTTATTTAATCATAAACATGCAATACTATACTCCATTTAAGCTTTCATAAGCAATGCGACAATATCTGTATGCTAAGCTCAGGAGATGCGAGATGAAGCTTTTGTCTTAGTGGTAAATTTTGAACTTAATTTGTATCCACACTAGTAACTGCCTCACAGTAAACTTGCAACTAATTTCTGCATTTAAAAATAATCTTGGTTATTTACCAAAAACTGGCTGATTTCTCCCCTGAATCAAACTGTTCACATGATCTTCTTTCAGTTGCATATTACTCTATCGTGGGCTTAGCACAGAGCGAGTCATTAATATGCAGTCAGTGTTCCGGCCTATGCTTGTATTTGTCACTTCAAAAGGATCTGCCGTCCACAGTCATCCAAATTACAAACCGAATTCCGCATATTCACGGCTACAATCAGCCAGTTTTGCAAATTTGTAATTAAAGTTTATGTGACTCTTAATTTCCAGCATGAAGTCAAAGAGAAGTTTGTTGGCCGTTCATTTCTAAATCATGCAGATCCTTCTTGCATTTTTTGTTTTTTAAATATACATTTTTATCCCAAAAGTCCATTTTTCAAGGCCGCCGCGCTGTGATAAGAACACTGCAGCAATGCCAACGTCCTTATGAGCAGTGTTGGTCTGTTCACCATTCCCATGCTGACAGATACAGTGATGAAGGACATTAGAATTGCTATCCTTGCTGGGGCGAGTAAGGCATTCGAGTTTATTTAACTTCTTGCTTCCTGTATGCAATGTGAAGCGCTGAATAGACAGTGGCTCCGCACTTCATTGAGTCTCCATGTTCCCATATACTCAAAAAATATCTTCTCATGATGCAGCAGAATTTTTTGTCCATTGTAAAGTATTGCTCAAACATTGCAACAACATCGTGAGAATGCTTTGTGTTTTGGCCAGGTCTGTCAGTCTCAGACTTGTATGTGGACTCTACCACGCCCTCCTGCACCACACAAGATCACTTTGTTATTGTTATTCAGTCATAGGGGGGTGGGGGGTGGGGGGGGGGTCAGATGGAAAGGGTGGACTGTGGCCTTTTTATGAATGAGGTAGTAAAAGGCTACTCGAACATGCATCAGCGATGCCAAATATTTTAGGTTTTTACTTTGTGCGGGTCGTTTGCTGGACACCAGAGTGAGCTCCAAGGATGTCAGAGAGGTCAGAGGTCACACGGAAGTCAGGCAGATAGACAGCCTAGCAAGCCTGTGAGAGTGCAAGCCTCTTACAGGGCTTGGGTTCCAGGGACCGATCGCAGCCTGACAGCCTTAAATCAACTCTCAGCGTTTGTAATTGAAAAAGACCGGAGGTGTTTGGTCCAGGTGTCAGAAGTAAAAGTCCTGCCATGCGTGTCTTATGCTAATGAACTCAAACCACTAATTATTTCAACCGCTCTGGTGGAGTATTTTACTGGTGAGCAAATCTAGCCGGTTGGAACAAAAATTTGGGAATTAATTTCTTTTTGTGATGCTGGATTACGCACCTCTGTAAGAACTATTATGACATGAGGACGTTTACTCACGTTTATGTTTGCTCATATGGTTTCTGAGTGAGTGAAAATGCTCTGAGTCTCTCGTCCTAATGTTCTCATTTTGGTCTTTTAAATCCACAGACTGCCAGGCGTAGAGCGTTTGTTCTAAAGAGAGAGGCAGAGTGGTTTGTGCCAACCTTCTCATTTCTCCCTGAGAAGCCCCGTCAGATAAAATGTTCATAGTTAAAAGGTTCAGCAGAGGCATAGGAAACTCTGCTCCTGGAGAGTTATAGCCCTGTGAGTTTGAGATGTCTCCCTGCTCTAACACACCTGATCCAAATGATTACCTCCATATCAAACCTTTCACAAGCAGTAACCATTTGAATCAGGTGAGTTAGAGCAGAGACACATCGAACACATCCAGTGCTATCGCTCTCCGAGGGCAGGCTTCCCTATGCCTCATTCGGCCCTGTCTCACCGCCACGAGATAGCAAGATGCAGAGGAAAGCAGCCTTGCTAAATAAATACTTTAAGCTTATAGAATACATCTGTAATACAATACCTAGTGAAGTCATTTGTGCCCCTGAAGTGGACATACATACATGCAACCATGCACAAACTGGAAAAAGGTGACAAGATACATGTATTCATGACGCCCTAGACCTCCCTAACACATAAACTGTGTGTATTTTTTGATTTCTTGATGGTTAAGTTCAAAGTTCCATATTTTGCCAAAAGCCAACAACAACACATTCAGACCTTTTAGGAGTATAAATAAATAAATAATCATCAGTGGGATTAAACGGGTGAAGCGGAAGGCAAGATTGAGTAATGATTTAAAAAAAATGATTATTTGCCCGGAAAAATTTCAATATCAAATTGAAACAGTAACTACCATAACTGAAACTGTATGGTGTAATATTCAGTGATAGATGCAGTATTTTATACAGAGCAGAGCAGAGTAAATAGGAAATATAGAATACATAACACATAATAATTAATGGAGAAAAAGAAGTGAAGGGAAAGAGAGAAGTGAGAGGCTGTGGGTGGGGTGCTTTACTCCTGGGCTCACGAGATACTCCGTTCCGTGAAAATGACACCCTCAACAACATCTCATGGCCGCATTCAGAAGCAGGTCAGGTTAAAAAATTCTAATATATTTTCTATTACTGATCAGACCTGAAAAACCATTGCTACTACTCAGTAGTGCTCATGAGATAAATTAGAGTTGTTGCTCCTGTTTCTGATCATGCCATCGTTTCTGTTTTTGGTCACTTTCTGCTGAAATACTTTTCACCTTTTTCATCAGGATTTGTGTTTACTAGAAACTTGACATGATTTTCTCCTATAATCCCATTCAGACATTGGTTATTGATTGATATCTTTTGCATTGTGCGGTTGGGCAAAGTAAAACAACAATTCTGCAGAGAACCAAAGACAGCATATCTCCATAATTCATCTGGATATCTAATTCATCATAAACATACATTAATGTACAGCGAATAATGATCTCGAGTACGTGCTCCAGCCAACTAAAACATTTGTATATTACAATAAACACAGGTAAATATATAGTATGTATGCAATCATTCTAAAACTTTACATCATATGCTGGTGGTGTGAACACCAAGGGAACGGGAATCATCGCAGATTCATCAATCAGTGGCTAAATAAAACACAAATAGTGGGTGAAGTTGAATGTTTTGCCATAATGTTTTATGGAACCAGGACGCAAAATGCAATACATGACTTCATATTCTTATGAATGCCCTGCAGTAAATAAACATCTGCACTACAGAGTGATTATGACATTCATTGTGCCTTCTGTCACATTAATAATATATCATAACTGTGCAGCGAATGCATGCTTTATGTCGAGCACTAAATGCATCACCCTTGGCCTCTTGAAGAAAGCATGCACTTGGTTCAGAGAAGGTAGCAGAACCAAAGGCTCTAATCCATCACTTTGATACTGGCACCAGCAAAACTCCCTTTCTTCAATGGAATGAATCACGTAAGAACACTGGCGGATCACAAGTTTACATTTCTCAGTGTTGAGCAACATAGACATGGAAATGTTGCACTCCATAGGGAAGCACACATCATTTTTATTACCAATGGGCCATTCTTTTTGATTTTTTTTTTTTATTTGCTGGGTTTGTAGATTTATTTTCCTGTCCATCATTACTACAGTAATTCTGTACATGGGCCTATGATTTGCCATGTCACAAAAGTCTTCAATAGTGCACTGATGATGACAAAACATCATTGAGAATAATTATGTTACTGAAGCTTGCTGCACAAGGACCTTAGCTGACATGTCCACAGTATTGCTATTCTCCACTGACCACCATTCCACCTCATTCTCTACACTCAGCAAATATCACCTGCCATATTAAAATATACTCACTCGCCTGTGTGAGGTCAGACAGAACACGGTCTTACTTTGACCAGCACATCATACCTAAATGTATAACATAGGTTTCATAGAGTTTTTGATTGCAAGTCTGTAAACACAACATTCAAAGTTGGCCCCTCCTACCTGGTGCGATGACACCAGAAGAGAGGCTATGTCCCTCCCTCATACCCTGCGTGCTGTTATTGGCTGGGGGCTACATACTCACTGCCCAAAGAGTGACACCCAGAAATGTCCCATACAAACACAATAAGAAAATACAGGTAGATGGCAGGGTCTCTAGATATACAGACAATGCCCCACACTTCTAGTGGGTCATAAGGGACGTTGGAGAGGAATTAGTTTTGAGTCAATACATTGTTTTAATACTCAATATATCTTCATGCCAGGCTTGATAATAATGAAACTGGTGGCTTTAAAAGAATGGTCTCCTTATATTTAGACTTATTTATATCATTTTTTGATGGAAGGCAAAAAGAATGGCAAGGAGGTGAAAGCACCTGAAAACAAGAGATAATTTCCCAAATAAAATTATTATAATATAATTATTATAATTTTCCTAATAAAAATAAATTTCCTTGTGCCTAATAAAAAGCCGAAAAAGGGAGAGATTAAATAGGTAATTCTTTCCTGTAGGAGTGATCAATTCGCTAGCTCCAAAGAAGCGACTTGTCCACGCTAACAGAACTTACGGTCAATGCAAAGATGCGAATACACATTGTCAAGCAGCTTTCACACCAGACGCGAAACAAATTTTTCACGCGACAGATTAGCTACATTCAAAGTCATTGCAAAGACGGGAATACAGGTGTTATAGGCTCGTTAAGCAGCTTTCACACCGGAAGCGAAACAAATTTTTTGCGCGACAGATTACATTTAAATTCATGACCGCTTATCAGCTACTGCATGTTAGTTTGCGTGCTCTGCTAATAAAAAATGCTCCTGGTTAACTTATATTCAGCAATTATGATCGGTATGCTTGTGTTGCTTCGGTAAGCATCACTGTGGCAGTTTCATCATAACGTTGCCTGATAGTAGCCACAACAGTTGAGAGGTGCTGTAAGTGTCTGCCGAGTTGAGCAGCAGTTGGACCAGACGTAGATTTTGCAGAGCTTGGGGTGCATTTTTGGGTGCTTATGAAACAATCGCTTCACTTATCCATGACCGGGTTAAGCCTGATGCATCTCCAGAGGCTGGGCAAGCTTTCTGATACTACTGGTGAAAGCAATAGAGAAGCGCACAGGCTAATGTGTTCGGTATACCAAACGCTGCATTGCCATCGACTGAATATTAAATTCCTTCCTGTAAAAGTGATCAATTCGATAGCTCCACATAAGCAACAGTTCACGCAGACAGAACGTACGGTCTATAAAACCTGTATTACGTTCATGACTTAACCGGAGCTCTGTCCAGCTCTTGCTAGCTATCCATAATGCACCCATTTTTCGCGAGGAAAAGCAAGTCATTCCGAAGCAATAAGTAAACCATTACCACGGGCAATTTCCAAAATGGCCGTTTAGCTTGGAGCTTTTGCCCCTCCGTCATATACCAGCGCGGAAGCTGTTCGTTTGTCCAGGCTAACAACACACCACAGCTATGCACACGAACCAGCAAGTCCTAATACACACTGAAGCAGTCCATAAGCTGTTGGTCCACTTTTAGCTCACTGGCCATGTTTCCCTCTAAGCTCAGACCCACCGGATTTCTAAAGTCTCCGGTCTACACTTAGGCATGTCGACCCGTTCTACAAATATGTGTATATGGGGTGGATTCTAGCTTCCCCTGCATCCTAGCTAGGAGTAGTAAAACCGCTGTTCTCATCAACTGTTGCTGCAGCAAACTGTAGCCGATAACAAATTCGTGCTTGAGCTGCCAGATTTTCGCAGTGCATCCTCCACTTTCGCCGTTGCGTTTAGTAGAACAAGTTAATTTCATTAGATCTATACACATGTACTACATTTTATAGCAGAATTTCCCCGCTGATTCCTTAGCTCAGATGGCAGACGCATCTCATGTTTCACAGTGACACTGCATCATCCTGCCTAGATCTGGCCTCCACAGAGCTGGCCAATCAGAAGAAAGTGGGCGAACGGGGAGTGGGAGAAATAGCGGAAGAGCCACCCCAATGAGGCATTTCAGGCAGAGACTACTATGGACTTCAAATGGGGTTTTTTGAGGATGGCAGTATGAGCGAAATAAGTACCTTTTTTGTTACTTTGCGCGAGCAGGAGTACTCTAGGGGAGTCAAAGACCAAAATATAAACTTGGAAAAATAGCATATTTGGTCCCCTTTAATTCCTTGTGAAAATCTCATTAATAAGCTTTCATTGCATAATTGCACACTACGGTGAATAAATCTTAAAAATGCGTGAGACATACGCCGAATGCGTGAGACTTGGCATCTCTGTCATACAAATCAAAGACAATGCTCAAGACAACATGGCACCCACCACCAATTTGACGGGGGTGTGAATTACATTCTGTGAAACGGCCTTCAAAATATCAAAATATTCCGTCATGATAAAAAAAAAAAATCTGTCAATGACGGAAAATATTCGGTTAACGCGACCTCTGTTTGGCACACCATTAAGATTTGGCTCCCCTTCCTACGTCACATACAGGCTCCGACCCCTCATCTGAATCTCCACCCAATTTTTTTTATTCGGGGGGGGGGGCGAAAATCTATAAGTGTGTGCTATCAACTTTTTGTCTGACTCCTTGATAGAACTAACCTAGATTGCTACAATGCAAGACTGGCAACAAAATTTACATTAAAGGGGACCAAGTATGCTTTTTGAAAGGTTTTATTTTCAGGGAGATTCTGTAGCTAGCAAGCGAGCTGGGCAGCAGGGTAAGTGTTTCCGATTTCTGTTGCTATTTAAACTGAATTCCATATGTTACTTGCTGGTTATTAAATTGACTGTTATTTTAGACGCTGTAGCTCGCTTAGCCAGAGGCAAAGTAGCAGACACATTGATAGGCACAGATAGAATCCCAAGTGTTTTAATGGAAATTTATTTGTTTTTAATGGAGTGGTGCTCCTATAATCAAATGTTTGCCAATGGTTGCTACTATGCAGATGCTAACCGTGGATCATTCTTAAGGGACTCAATTCCAAGTGCAGTTCAAATTGAATGGTGACTGCATGGCACATATGAATGTAATGACCATTCTTGCCTCAGCTGCTTGCGTTACCTTTCCATACTCATTATGTAGCAAGTTTAGTAGCTACCAAGGTAGCTAGCTACTACAAAACCCAAAACCAGTGAAGTTGGCACGTTATGTAAATCGTAGATAAAAACAGAATACAATGATTTGCAAATCCTTTTCAACTTATATTCAATTGAATACACTGCAAAGACAAGATGTTCAAACTGAGAAACTTTATTTTTTTTGCAAATAATCATTAACTTAGAATTTAAAGGCAGCAACACTTTGCAAAGAAGTTGGCACAGGGGCCTTTTTACCACTGTGTTACATCGCCTTTCCTTTTAACGACACTCAGTAAATGTTTGGAAACTGAGGAGACCCATTTTTGAAGCTTTTCAGGTGGAACTCTTTCCCATTCTTGCTTGATGTACAGCTTAAGTTGTTCAACAGTCCGGGGTCTCCGTTGTCGTATTTTATGCTTCATAATGCGCCACACATTTTCAATGGGAGACAGGTCTGGACTACAGGCAGGCCAGTCTAGTACCCGCACTCTTTTACTACGGAGCCATGCTGTTGTAACACATGCAGAATGTGGCTTGGCATTGTCTTGCTGAAATAAGCAGGGGCGTCCATGAAAAAGACGTTGCTTGGATGGCAACATATGTTGCTCCAAAACCTGTATGTACCTTTCAGCATTAATGGTGTCTTCACATATGTGTAAGTTGCCCATGCCTTGGGCACTAATACACCCCTATACCATCACAGATGCTGGCTTTTGAACTTTGCGCCTATAACAGTCCGGATGGTTCTTTTCCTCTTTGGTCTGGAGGACACGACGTCCACAGTTTCCAAAAACAATTTGAAATGTGGACTCGTCAGACCACAGAACACTTTTCCACTTTGCATCAGTCAATCTTAGATGAGCTTGGGCCCAGCGAAGCCGGCGGCGTTTCTGGGTGCTGTTGATAAATGGCTTTCGCTTTGCATTGTAGAGTTTTAACTTGCACTTGCAGATGTAGCGACGAACTGTAGTTTCTGACAGTGGTTTTCTGAAGTGTTCCTGAGCCCATGTGATGATGTCCTTTACACACTGATGTCGGTTTTTGATGCAGTACCGCCTGAGGGATCGAAGGTCACGGGCATTCAATGTTGGTTTTCGGCTTTGTCGCTTACGTGCAGTGATTTCTCAAGATTCTCTGAACCTTTTGACGATATTACGGACCGTAGAGGATGAAATCCCTAAATTTCTTGCAATAGCTCGTTGAGGAATGTTGTTTTTAAACTGTTCGACAATCAGCTCACGCATTTGTTCATTAAGTGGTGACCCTCGCCCCATCCTTGTTTGTGAATGACTGAGCATTTCAGGGAAGCTGCTTTCATACCCAATCATAGCACCCACCTGTTCCCAATTAGCCCGTTCACCTGTGGGATGTTCCAAATAAGTGTTTGATGAGCATTCCTCAACTCTCTCAGACTTTTTTGCCACTTGTGCCAGCTTTTTTGAAACATGTTGCAGGCATCAAATTCCAAATGAGCTAATATTTGCAAAAAATTACAAAGTTTACCTGTTCGAACATTAAGTAACTTGTCTTTGCAGTGTATTCAATTGAATATAGGTTGAAAAGGATTTGCAAATCATTGTATTCTGTTTTTATTTACAATTTACACAATGTGCCAACTTCACTGGTTTTGGGTTTTGTACTTCAGTCATCTGAATTTAGTGACTCGCCAGTAGCAGGGGATTTTGAAATCATCGCATTCATTTTACATGGTGTTCTGTTCTTGATCAATCAGAACACAAATCATTTTATAGAGGGCATGCCCTCTCAGAACAGTCTGCTTTTCAGACACTTCAGAATAGCATGTCAAATTGCCTATTAATCATGGAATTTTGAAGTATTTTTTCTTTAATTTGGCTAAAACATTTTTAAATCTCCCCTTTGGACATATAAGAGAATTATTACAGTAAAACAATTGCATGATAGTATCAAGCATCACACATTTTCAATGGCAGAGAGGTTTGGATTGTTGCTGGGCCAGTCTAGCAGCCACACTCAGTTTAGGAAACAACGCTGTTATAACACTTGCAGAATGTGCCTTGCTATTGTTTTATTGAAATAGGTGGGGGAGTTTCTGAAAAGACACAATCTAAAATTCAGCTTATGTTGCTCCAAAATGGGGAATAGCTTGTGGAGTACGTTCTGGCCCACAACTTGAGACATGCCCATTTGCTTTCCATTAAATTGCGCAATCCACTCATGTGATGAACAGAATCTTACTCTCAGTCGTGACCTGATCAGGCCACCGCTAATGCCTCGATAAATAAAACCACTGGAAATGTGTATCGCAACCATAAAATGGATGTAGTTCTGGCCATTCATCTCTCCTAATCTGATTCAACCATTGCCTTCTTCATAGATAAACTTCTGGAAAACAATGAAAAATAAGATCAGCGTGCAATCTAGCATCCCCTTTACACCCCTATCACCCCTATCATTCTTTGTTTTGCAAGTCAAGCCTCATTTTGGCATCAGAATGTATGCAAAGAATTTAAGAGTGGTCAATATAGACTACTTTTATGATCAGCCTTTGCAGTGAAAAGCACCTGTCTGCTGCTACTTCACTTTTGCCTACCACTCATTAACATTGCCTGCAGCAGATTAAAGTTTCTGACTGCTAGATAACTTTTTCAGCAGCTAGACAATTTTGCCTGCGGCTAGAGAACTTTTCCTGCTGCTAGTAAAAACTGCCCACTGCCAGTGAACATGCACTTCCTGCATATGTCCAGTCTAACCTGCTCTTGCTTGTTTGTTCTCTGTGGCTAAACTAAAATGTAGATGTGGACTACATGCTAATGAAAATCTTGCAATTTATTTGGTTGTGCTTATTTTTGGCTCATCAAGCTGGTGATACAACTACAACGTAGTTTGCCACTTAAAATTTTTTGTTCATGCCATTTCAGTATTCATTGCACTTGTCACTCCTGTCTTGTAATCAGTTTGGTTCAGTCTGTTCTCCCAGTCTGTGTGCTACATGCTTCAGGTGATTTCAATGGTTTCTGGTGTTTCATATTATTACTTACTTTGCCTTACTTTCCTTGATTACTAATAATACTAACTTTTATATTTTGTATCATAGTTTAGTAACTTAACTAATCTATATATATATATATATATATATATATATATTTATACCATGGTCTGGGTGAATACTTTTTTCTGATTGGCTGGCAGGTATGCATTAAAACCGTGGAACCGCACAGGTAGTTCGGCTACGGTCGTTTCACCATTCGAAATTCATCCACTTACCAACTTGTAACCCTAGCAACGTTAAACGTGGTATTCGGCTGGGTACAACGGAAATCTAGCAGCTAATTTATATCCAGTAAATTTAGCGGTGTCACATAAGTTGCATCCTGCGGGGCGGTTAACTATAGGTACTCAAGCGATAATGACCGGAAATATTATAGCAGCGAAGTAATCAGGCTTTATTCATTAAACGATTGTAATAGTGTACAGTTACAAAGGAAGCTAACGTGTCCACTTCATGTGTCAGCAACTGCTGACAGTTCGCTAGCTACGTCCTATGCCTGCAGACTGATTTCAGATTGCTGACTGCGGAAACCGTCATAAGTTCATTGTAATTGTGGGTAGCAAGTTAGCTACAGTCTGCATAATCGCACATAATGTTGCATTATGCATAATCTCCATTTCAGCTGGAATCCGTTATCAAATCAGCTGGTAAACGGATATAAGCGTGTGCAAAAAAAATCTTTCTCCGTGAACGTAAGATGAACTAAGATAGCTGGTTCAATTTAATTTAGCCTATAGTAGGCTATTGTGTATGACAAGGCGCGGCGCCCGTTTAATGATTACCAGCTCATTTTTTTTTAGTGCTAAACTTTATCCAAAATTTTCTGAATGCTGCGATTTGATATTGCTGGCAAATGACCATGGTATAAGCGGGATAATCAACTCGAAGGTGAGCATTCCACGGTTTTAATGCACTTCGCGGAGGCAACCACCCTCCGCTTCGCGTCGGGTGGTTATTTGCCTCTGCGTCGTGCATTAAAACCGTGGAATGTACACCTTCTTGTTAATTATCCCTTACATAGTAATATATATATATATATATATATATATATATATATATATATATTACTAACTAATAATGAACACTGCACCGCTAATAATTACCACTGATTCAATCTCAGTTATCGCCCTGTTCTAGTCTCCGCCTCTTGCTTTGCTTTCTCTGCATTTCCGCGGGATCTCTCACACATGCTTAATTGCTATCCTGCACTCCTTGTCTGTGCTCTGAGAAACTCCTTGACTGGAGCTGTTTATCTGTCATAGGATGTTAGCGTGAATCCTGTCTGTGTCTTGGCTTTTGCCAATTATTGTGGTTAAGGACCTCCTCATGAGTGCTCACCTTATCCAATTCACCTGTTCCCTACATAGCATGTGACTTCACTCTTGTCTATTTTAAGTCTTCACTGCAGTTCATTCTCTGTCAGAATGTTGATCAGTACTCATTTGTGCAGAGCTCCTCGTATGCCTTTTCTTCATAGCTTCTTCACAGCTCTTTTGTCCGACCTTGAGATTGCCTATTTGGATTTTGACCTATTTTTGTACGACCACAATTTCTGTTTTGGATGCCCTGTGTATGACCTACCCTTCTGGATTCTGACTACGATTTTTGGCTTACTGTTTATGTACCATTGCACATCTGCCTTACTGGTTCTGACCCCTGCCTGTTATTTTCGACTTTGCTTTTTGGATACTGTTTTTGGCTTGGCAATTCCTGTGTCTTTTAGTCCTGACCCATTTTGCAATAAAGGCTTGTGATTTTTGGAATTCCTTTTTCTCACGAGTGGTTCCTGAACGCTCCGTCACAAATATGGGTTTGGAGGAAGATTAAAATTGTGCTTTAATGGGCTTATTTAAAACATCAAGGAATTTTGCTCTCCTCTGGTCACTACAATTTAGCCAACACTAAATCCGCCAGATCACTATCTAGATAGCATATTTGCTTGGGTGCTCATATCAAGTCTATTAATTAAATGCTGACATTAGACTGGTTAAAGAGGCTCCAGTTTCTGTCGTTACCATGGTAAGTCTGTACACTTGCAAATCTTGCTATTCAAATCTCATTCAAATTCAATTGAGACTTTGATATGGCATGTATGTAGTCATACAAATGATATTCAGTAGGCTACCGCTTTGGAATTTAATGGGCACAATTAGTTATCTCAACAGATGGACTCATCACACATCTTTCAAAGGAAGCGCTTGCTGAGGCCGCGATTTGTAAATTGAGCTTTACTCATTGCAGTCTACAAAAGTCTGCAACTAATTAGGCTAAAATGATTATCAGGCGCATAATGAGCAGTTGAGCCTTTCTTGGAGAACTGAGTGATGTAATATACCAACTGAGAAATGCTGATAGGTATGTCTTTATCGTACATGAAAGACGGCAACACGCCCAGCCAGTTTTCAAACCTCTGCGCTGGTGTAAAGCTGCTTGAGGGAAATTCCGCCAATTAGTAAACCTATATATGGAATTTTCAAAATAGTGCTACGCATCTCTGTAATACATCATTTTAAAGGTTTATAGCCCTGTTTTCCAAAACCAATTAGTAAACTTGAGTGGAAGATGTGTATTTATATAAATATCAGTGATTTTGTAAGATGGAATAAAGGAGTCTGAATATCCCTGATTGATACAAATAATTGATTTAAATAATTGTATTTTTTTCTATCTATGATTATCATTGTTGCAGATTTTTGTTGGAGTGATTTTTACATAAGGCCTTAGTATTTATTGCATTGATTAAAAAATCAGTTTGATTCAAAATAAAAAATACATTTGCATTCTACCTATACACACTTTTCTCATGTACGTCCGACACCAAAAATGATTATAACTATCCGATCAATATGAATTGCAAAACTAACTTGATATCCTGGATTAAATGTGTATATGTTTTTATCACAATGGACTAGTTTATTGTTATCAGGTATTTGCAACATGTTGGGAATACTGGTGTCAAATTTTGTACGTCCGACTCCGTGTACGTCTGACACCACAGTTTCCAACCGTTTAAAGCTCATAGACACTGTATTTGGTAACAAGAATGGTTATTATTCTCATACCTCCAGTTCTGGAATTGAAGGAAAGCATTTCATAGGGATAGGAAGAGGAATAGGAACTGATCAGCTGCCATCTGATAGCTGGAATAGGAACTATGTTGTGCGATTGTATCTTCTTTTTTCCACCAACTTTGTACTGGAGAAAAATTTGATTTTGAACCTTGATTTTGAAATTCCACAGATTTTAAGACACTGGACTTGAAAAAAGGTGAGTACAAGAAAGTGAATGTGTCCAAAGTGTTGGTTATAAATCATGGCATATGAACGTCTGGTAGCTATGTGGAACTCTAGGTCATTCGGTGCTTTGCGGTGCGTCCTCCGATTGCATATCACAACTCGGCTGGATTGCGTTACGGTAGTTACGATAGTGTATTGCTTTTTCTGGTACACGTCTTGGTCGCATGCTTGTTGGGAAGTCTTATGTTGATGAAGTAGTTCACACATTTGCACACAAGTGCCATTTTGAATTTTTCGATTTGATAAACGGGAACCAATTGAAATTTTGTTTGAGTTTGTGCTCACAAAACCAATGATTGTTTTATTGCATGCAAGTAAAATAATCATTGAAACCTGTTATATATTCACTTTTATATATTTCCCCATCAGTGTGCTGAATTTGAGCGATTGATTGATCTAGTGAGTGATATTCGAGTCTCATCATAGCTCTCTTTTCTAAGCTTCACTCATCCACAAGTAAAAATGCTGTTTTGCTGACTCAGGGTGCGCATGCTCACCGCTCAGGTAAAAATAAAACTGTCTACTACCAGTGGCATTACCAAAGTGCATTTTAACACTCAACCCATTTCCAAGAGAGAATTGGGAAATTGATTGAATTAATTTACTGAGCAAAGTGTTATGTATTCAATAGGAAACACTGAATATGTGTTTGATGTCAGCTGTGCTTGATTCCTGGAGTGTTATTTATTTGTTGAATTACCTTACTCATCAGCCAACTTCCCAAGATTTGAAGTTGTGCTTTGTTCATTATATGGGGATCGAGCTGGCTTAAAATAACATTTAGACTGTATGTCCGACACCAAAAAAAGTTTTTATATATGTTATTTTTTAGTCACCTACTCATAAACCAGCTTGCAGAGGTTTGAATGTGGTATTTTGTTCATTAAGTTTAAAATATGTTTGTTGAAGACAAGGATCCAGTTGATGTAAAATTACCGACAGAACTTGTTGGTTCGACACCAAAAATGGTTAGATATGTTACTTTTTTAGTAACCTTCCTCATAAATGTACTTGTGGAGGTTTGAGGTAGTGCTACTTTGTTCATTTCATATGATAAAGTCTAAAATACATTTGTTAGAGATGAAGATCCAGTAGAATTTTAAATTACATTCAGACGCCGTATGTCCGACACCAAAAAATGTACGTCCGACCCAGTGTTTAGTGGTACGTTACATGCCCATAACAAAAAGTATGGATTCCTTTATGTAATCTTGTTTTAGTGTTCTGTCTTGGGGAATCAGTCATGGATTAATAATTGAAGCACCTATTACTAAAACCCCATAAGTCACACTTGACTTGACTTGTGGGGTTTTAGTAATCAGTGCTTCAATTGGAAAAAGTTTAAACACTTCGCAGAGATCCTAAAACAAATCATGTACATGACATTAAAGCCATTTGTCTGAGTACGTCCCACACCAAAGTATTCTGGTGCAACAACACTGTGATGAGGAGCTTTACTTCTGCAGACCAGATGATTGCCATAACCAGGATGCGGAATTTGCCCAAATGACAGCCATCTCACTGTGCTCTTAATTGACCTATGAAGTGTCTGAAATGTACGTCCGACACCACAGAACTGCCCTTGGCTGTGTCCTTCAGTGCACATGGAAGAATTAGTTAAAGGATAAACTGCATCTAATATCACAAATTGCTAAGCCATATCTGGTGCTGGTGTTGAGAATAGTAACGCTGGTGTTTCCAACCATCCATTATATAAATATTGGATGGAAATGAGAATAGGAATGAAAGAAATGGCAGAAAAAATTTGAATTAAGAAATTTGAATTAACAAATTTTTGAATGACAAATGAAAAAAAAGGAGTGCTGGAATGCGTATCATCGTGGTTGAAAATAGTTTTTTCATGGCGATAAAGCCTAAGTCCAGGGGTCATTTCTGTGGAGGATATTTTTGGTTATAATCAAAATTTTAAGTCCAAATAGAAAATTAAAAGAGATAAAATTTTTAAATATTATTATTGTATGACATGACTAGGTATGATTAGGACATTTTTTTTAAAGTATACTGGAAAAGTTTATTTAAAGGATAAAATTCTAATTTGAAAATGTAAAGTTGCAATTACAAATGTGAAATTCAAAATAAAAAAGCTTGGATATGCTCAGATTGAAAGCTAAAATTGTAAAGATGAAATTGGAAATGGACATAGGAAAAAGGAAGCATCAAATATAAACTCAACATGGGAAATAGAAAAGCTGGCATTTTTAAAAGTTTGTCCTGGTGGTGGCACTATGGAAAAGGTCACACGGTAACCAATGTCTATAATATTGTTAGCCTCATAGCATAATACTCTCTGTCGTTTTAATTAATTAATTTGTCTGTTTATTAATTCAAGAGAATTAATTTTTATTTTCATTTTTGGAGATTTTGACAAAAAAAATAAATTCATTCCTTTGCCACACAAAAGAACAGGCAACTGTTTTGCCAATCTCAATTTGGCAAAAATATGATACAGGCAATCATTAGGCCTATTAGGCCAATTGGCCTTAGGCTAACAATATGCCCTCTCTAGCCCAGAAACAATCACAAGAAGTGTTACATGATTCCTGTCAAAACTGATTGAGTTATTGCATTTGGAAATATAAAGTTTGACTTGGTGGTGGCACTATAGGAAAAGTCATAGGCTCACACACAAAAAAAAAAATAATAATAATAATCGGATTCATCCTATATGCATGAGGAATGGACAAAAAATTTAATCGGATCAGACAAAAATTGCATCCGCGATCGCATGGACAGAATGACAAAAAGTTTTGACAAACTGACAAACAGCAAATCAACATACTTGGCAAATCTTTGATTTCAGACCAATGAAATCATGCCCACATTCCTATAGACACGCCTGTTAAAATTAGACGCTGCTCCACCTCTGCAGCAAAACATGATTCTGCCTGCTGCTGTCTTTCATCACTCACTGCTGCTCCATCACTCTCACCTGCTGCTCGTTCACATTCCACCTCCACCCCAGCAACTCCATGTGGGCTCCAGAGAGGTGGGGATATCCTGGCACTCCCTGGCACTCCCTAGTCCAGTGTTTCCCCAACCTCTCCTGGAGTACCACCTGTCCTGCATGTTTTAGATCTCTCCCTGCTCCAGCACAGGTGATTCAAATAATCAGCTCGTTAATCACCCTTTAAAGCTGATTGATGACAACCTGACCATTTGAATCTCCTCTGCTGGAGCAGGGAGAGATCTAAAACATGCAGGACAGGTGGGCCTTCGGGAGAGGTTTGGGAAGCACTGCCCTAGTCTCTTCTCTTCAAGCTCAATAGGCCCTGTTAGAGACTGGACATCAAAAAGTCATTTGTATCTATCCGCTATTATGTCACTTGAATGTTTACATGTCAGGTGGCTGACTGAAAAAATATTGTACAGGGAAGAGGGTCTTGTTTTGTTCTTGTTTTAAAACCGTTTGATTATTCTTTCATGTAGTACTTTGAAAAGTGGTGAGCATCAAAAACTCTTTGTTTGTTAACAATTGGGTCCCTTGTGTTTGCTCCTTTCATATCCAAGTCCGAAAGCTTCACCTCCTTGACACTCGTAAACCTGTAATTTTAGGATTCCAATGATATTCAAGTGTTAATTTGCCCCTGTCTTAACTTTTTTTTTTTGGATTATGCTGCATGCATCCATTTCAGAAGGAGTGTGTATTTTCAAATATTTTGTCTTAAAAAGTTTTAAATTCAGGTCAAGAATAATCTACAAATCATTGATGAAGTATCTACTTTTTACTCCTGGATAAGCAAAGCTTAGGAAGGAGTGTTTTGATGACACTCGCGCGTCACTCACTAATCAATCAATTAATCAATCGATCAATTTGCCATTAGCACGAGCATGGGCGGGAAGATTCACAAACAGCTTATCCGGAAGTAAACGATAGTGTCACTTTGATTCAGTAATGGGGGAACTTGCATGATAAGAATGTTTTCTACTCCACAACACTTAACCACATCGGCTCGTTTTGCAGTTTCTAGACTATCCTTCCCCATGCTTCAAAATTCTCCCAACAAAGGAGACATCATCATCAAATATCAGAACTTTTAAATAATCTTAAAATGAAAAATCAAATGTGCATGCCTGCAATACTGTACAACGTATATAAACCTAATATTTTGATTCAGTGCTGTCGTCATTGTATTGTTGTAAAGTATTTCATCGACAGTCAGTGAGTCATTAATTTTTCCTTCTTGTGGGGAAGACAATTTTTTGTATCCTCAACTCTGAAATAAAGCAGGTGGTCGAAGTCACATTACAGTGAATGATTACTGCACTTAATGTTAGAACTTGGAAACAGCTACACTCTTGCCGCACTCAATACAGCCGGACTTGAGCGCTAATGTAGTACACCTCTGTGCAGCCCGCTGTTTTCTGATCCATATCAATAAATCCATTATTACTGCTATCCAGTCTGACTACGGCCGGAATTACTAGTAATGAGTACATGTTGTTTCAGTGGCTTGGTAATAGACTCCAGGGGAAATTAACAAATCAATGTAGCTAATAAAATGGGCTTGCTCGCTGAAATCCTCACAGTGCACACAAGGAAGATTACTGCAGCAGATAAGGTTAAACAAACAGCTGCCTTTATCCACCGGCCAGTGGGCTGGCTCTTTTTACCCAGAGCTCCTTTGCTACCGAGCGGCAAGTTGAATAAATCAATTGGAGGCTGGTAATCATCATTTTCACAGCGGTGTCCAATTAATAGCCCCTGCGCACTTTTACAAATTACATATGCATAATTAACCAGATCGGGGCAGACCGGATGGAGACTGATCCTCTGACTCTCTAATTTCCCAAAAACGCTGTGATTTTAGTGAGACGAGAGCAGAGGTCTCTCTCTCTCTCTCTCTCTCTCTCTCTCTCTCCCTCCCTTTCACTCCTCTCTCCCTCCTGCCCATCTTTTTCTAAATATTTATTTCCTCTACCACCTTACTTTCTCCCTCAGCCTCTCCCTTGCTCTCTCTCTTTCACTCTCTTCCCCTCCCTTTCTCTCTCCCTACACTTTCCATCTCTCTCTCACATTGTCTTTGCATCTTCACGCCCCCATCTCTCATTCTGTTTTTCACTCCTTTTTCCCTCTCCCTACCTGTATCACCCTTCCTGTCATTCTCTCTTGAGTTCTTTCCCCTCCCAATTTTACTTTTTATCTCCTTTTACTCACCCTCTCTCCTCTCTCTCACTTCCCCTTTCTCCCCATCTTTCCCTCATTCTCTGTCTCCATCTCCTCGCCTCTCTCCCCATCCCTCACTCTTTCCTCATCCATCCCTGATTCGCCCTCTATCTCCTCACTCCCCCCCCATCTTTCCCTCATTCACCCTCTCTCTCCCAATACCCCTGATTCGCTGACTCACGAACAGAGTCTAACCGCGCTCGGAGCAATGAGAGAGAGAAGAGGCGATGTCTCATTCACTCTCTCTCGCTCTCTCTCGCTTTCCTTTCATCTGACTCCCAAACAAGGCCTGCAGCTGAAAGGGAGGCAATATCTCATTCTCTCCCTCTATCGCTCCATCTCTGACTCTCAAGGGGTTTGTCTCTCTGCGAGAGCAAAAGAAGATATGTGGGGTTTTCTCTCACCGCTGTGTAAAGCAGAACAGGGCTAGTGAAGACTGCTCTCTAATTTCTCAACATCTAGAGCTCTCCATGTCTCCTTGCCTTTGTCCCATGGGAGTGTATTCTGGATCAAAGACGAGAGGAAGAAAGAGGAGGACCCAACCCCCATGAAGCGCCGATTCACCAGAGGCCGAAGTACGGTGGAGGCGGTGGGCGGGGCAAGGCAAACGCAGCTCACCGCGTTTGACTGTTTTAACTCTGCCCTCCGCCACAGCGCCCGGTCACCACGACGAGAATCAAAGCAGCTGTCGTGCAGCCACAGCTTTAAAGGACAGCAAACAGTGAGAGCTGGAGCCGTAGGGAAGCGAAAAATCGAACAGAATTCAGGGCAGGTGAGGTGGAGGTGGGGCGGGGGAGAGGCTGTCATGACCAGCATGTGAACATCTGCTCATACCCGAATACTCCCACAATATTTATGCCAACGCCGGCCCACGAACACCGCTCCTAAAGTGGAATAATAATTTGATTCCCCCCCACCTAAGCCAAGGTTCAAGCCATCTCTGGTATTGCAATTGTAGGGTAACGGGGTAACGCAGCCGTAAAGATTAATAATCCCCCCACCCCTCATCCCACCAACGGCCAGTACTTTCTGAAGGAGACTCTCTTTGATCATTCATCACAGTGAAAAATGCGTATGATGCATGTTGCAATGAGTAAAGGAATGCGCCCCCCCACCCCACCCACACACTCACACACGCACACACACAAAAAACCCATCCATTTGCCTTGCAATTCAGCAGCATCCTGCTTCTGACAGCTCCTCTGCCTCGCCCATCACCTCCATGCACCCCCTATCATACAGGGAGAGGGAGATCTCAATCACTGCTCTCTAAATATGTGAATAAACCGCATCACGTGCTATTAATTATCATAGTGCCGAGTGAATTATGACACAAATGGACAAAGGGGTTGATGCCATGTATTGCATTAAAAAAATGAAACATTTTCCTGTCCTCCCAAGATAGATTAGCGGAAGCACTGGAGAAAAGTCTGTTACCATGTTAATAGCGGACTTGACCAGAATGAACATTATACAAACTACCTTTGAATTCAAGCATGCACACAAAGAGGGCCCGCGTCTGTCATAAAGTGACTAGGTACATCTTAAAATTCACAATTTGAAAATTTCTCTTAAATATGTCACAATATAATTAAGAAGCCTATCCATTATGCAGTTATTATTTATGATCTTATGAAATTCAGACACATTCCATTATTCGTATCCTAGTTCACCAGTTTCCACCCCCACCATTTTAGTTGTAGCATTCAAACAAGCAGTATGATTCTCATTGATACTGATTGTCTAACTGTGATGACATCATCTTGGCTCGTCAAGATAAGGTCAGAAACTTACATTTCACAAAAAGCAGACACACCCAAAAAACTGAGACATTGGAGCTATAGGCTGAAAATATCAAAATGAAAAAAGAAAAAAAAAGTCTCAGCACCAGGAAGGATCACGTTTTCCTTAACATTGATGATGCCATCACTGTTAGCCACATTCATGAGAATGATATTGCTTATATTTACGGTTTTTTATGCTATTTTTTACTTACTTTTCCCAAATATGCTTACGGAAATAAAGACAACAGTACAGTGCCTATCCTCTCTCCTGGTGCATGAAACTGTGATCAGTTCTTTCTAGAATCTCCCATCAGCTCCTGGGCCTCTGATCTGAAGCCAGCTGATGTCCCAAGCTTCTGCAGTCTTTAGATATATGAAGCCAAATATCTGTGCTGGGTGTCCCTCCCTTGCTTCAGGTGAGTCACTGTCCGGTGGCTAACAAGTACCCCATAGAGGTTTAACATTTATTTATATGGGCCCTGGCAAAGGCAGAACAGATTAAATTTTCCTTTTACATGATATTTGGCTGCAACGCTATTCAGGAAAAATAAAAAACATAGTTTTGCTGTTATTCTATGCTGCATTGCGGATCTCCAGTTTCCCCAAAGCTGAGAAACAGCAGTACTAAGGATGTCAACAGTAGAGAAAAAAAAACCCAAAGTACAGACACCATTCAAGGGAGAACACAAAATGTGAGAAAAAAATGATTGCGTTTCCTCAGTAGAACAACGTTATAATGCATTTGCAGTCCATTTTCAAACCCCCACACCGTATGAGCTTTGGATAGGGGGGCAGGGAAAATTTCTCAGTTCTCCTCTTCATCCCACTGCGGAAAATGCGATTACGTTTTTGTCCTAAAATCCTTGCGCATATATTATTGTTCCCTGACAGAACTAAGCCTTCTGCATTAGCAGCCGTTATTTTCTCAAGGTACTAGAACAAAAGAGCCGGGATGTAAGATGGGGGAGCCTCTGATTTTAATGCATCACACAGTGTCCATGAAGGTACAAAAATGATCCTTTAAAAGGAAAAGTCTACAACTTTCAATGAACAGCTTAAGTTTGCTTAGAGGTGAAAAAGGATTATGCAGTGCAAAATGACTAATTTCAGAGGAAATTATACCCATGAATCTTGACTCAATGGTCACTTTTGAACAAAAAATTTAAATGACATGTACAACCCCATCCCAAAAAAGTTATATCAGCATGGGAAATAGGCATAAAAACAGAAAACAGTGATATTTAAATTTTCTTAAACTTGCATTTCATCGCAGACAGTATGAAGACAAGAAATTTCTTGTTTGGTCTGGTCAGCTTTATTCTATTTGTAAACATACACCCATTCCTGACATTCAGACCAGTAATGACTTCAAAAAAAGTTGGGACTGGTGCATTTTATGACTCATAATGAGGTAAAAAAAAAAAAAACATTGAAAAATGTTGTGATATGAAACAGCTGATGTCAGCATGTGACTGTAATCGTGATTTGATACAAAAAGCAGCATCCAGGAAAGGTATTGTCCTTCAGGACCAAAGATGGGCTAAGGATCCTGCAAATGTATGAGGGAATCATAGAAAGGTTTAAAAAGGATGTTTTCTGATGAAAGAGAGAGATTTCGATATTTCAGTCTCAGTGATGCACAGTAAGATTCTCAGCATCAGGCGGAATTTCTGAGCACAAAGGTTAAGGCCATAGGCCTAAGCTGAGTACCATGATCTCTAATAGTTCAGACGACACTGCAGCAAGAACCATATTTATCTATAAATTATTTAAGCACATGGACTCAGGACTTCTTTGGCAAACCTTTGTTGAGTATTACACTAAATTTTGCACAATAAAGTTTTATCTTAACAGAGTCTAGAAGCCCTGTTGACTGCTCTGAGCTCGGAGGTATCCGCCAATTTCTATCCAACAAATTCTTATCCCAACTCGTCGAATAGTGATGTTACCTCATCAAGCGTTGATATACGATGCAAAAGAAGGCTTTTGGCCTCAATTAAATGTGGAGAGGAAAGGTAAAAACCTGCCTGTTTCAGACGAGTCAGATTCTTCCTTGGATTTAGTCAAACCAGTGACTGCACAGATTCCATAGCTGCATGTGCTGCTTGGTGGGCCACCAGTATTTAGTGGCTCATCTCTGGAAATGGAGTATTCTCTGTTGTCGGTCGGTGAAATGGTAGAGGGGTGGGAGGTACGCTTTCTCTTTAGGAAAGTTGGGATGCAGTCTACTTAAGAAAATATCAGCAGTAAAGTCTAAACCACTGTATAAGACTCCTGACTGTGGACCAAAAGGGACAGAAATAGAACTCATTTAGAAATCTCACTGAGGCCCAAGAAGGATTTTTTTTTTTTTTAGAAAAAAACTGTTTGGGGGGTGGAGGAAAGTGAGTCCAAACAAGCCCGAATGTTTACAGGAGATTATCTTTCCAGATGGATTGAAATTCATCCATCCATCTAATTCCCTGAAAACTTTAATTTGCACTGAGATAATGTCATCCTCAGTGGACCTTCTAATGGTTCAGATTTGCAAATGCATACAGAAGGTTGAGGTTGTTCACATACAGCCACTTGGGTTCAGGGTTTAGGTAAGAAAAACGTCAATACAGTCAAGACAAACCATGAGGTAATTTGACTCTTTTTTTTCTGAAGCACAATTCAGACTCAAGCTTGTCTCACAGCTTACTTTGACAACTGGAAGGTTAGGAATTATAAACTCAGTGAAAAAAGTCTGACAATAACTATGATGCAAGCGTGCATTCATGTTGTATTTTCGACAAAGGGCCGTGCAGAGAAGTTCTGTCCTGAACAGCTGTACAGCTGGCACACGGCTGTCCTACTTGGCTTTGGGCAATGAGCAGCCTGATGATTTATACCATGTCATGCACTAATAAGGCTAAAAAGATGTTCGTTTGTTTACTGCGGCCTTTGCCAGGAGATCAATGAACGTTGATCAATAGCCTATTTTCCACATGGTTTTTTGAAAGAGCAAGAAATGCCAGCACATTCTGATGTAATCAGGTAATGGGAACATCTTAATCCCTGCATCTGAACTAAAATATGCACTTTTCTGTATACTGAAGGCAAAAATATCTGCCCATTTATTGGAGGAAAGCCATACATTCACTATTACTAATGATATTTTAATTCCTAATAATCTAAAAATACGAATACAACTAATCTTTGCAATGATATCCTCATTGGGATTTTGGACATTAAACCTTTGCACTAAGTCACATGTCCATATTCATGTTGTGTGAGTCAAAACCATTGATTTTCATTCAGAGGTATTGCCCTTTCAGATTAATTAATTAATAAATATATGAATGAGCAAATAAATAATTGATTAAATAAATACAAAAATAAACACGTAAACAGATAAAAATTAAAATTTGAAAAAAATTCACTGTAGTAATAATGTAACCATTTCTAACCGTAACAGTTGGCGTGCATATAGATTTTTCCAATTTGTTCCATTACTAACGCAAAAGCAAAATAAATGAAGGATTTTTTAGCTTCTTTCTGTTGCTGATATCATGCCATTAACATCACAGTAAGGCCTATTCTCTTCAAATTTCGAAAATTTCTTAATAGCGAGTGTCAAAAGATGATAAATGAATAAATTGAAAAATCACCATCTTGTATTAAAACAGAACCTTGTCCATTAAGTTTTAGTTTTGTATCCTGTTACAAAGCATGCATGAGGTGTTGAAACTTGCCTCAACTGCAAGCAAATCAACCAGTCTTGTCCCCTAGTTTTAGGTTTTCTGTAATGAGTAGGTCCTAGAATCATACTGATGATCTATAGCTGCAGCAAGGACAGGTGTCGTGTTCCTAGGTTAAAACATATCGGGTTCAATGTGAGCATATACACTATTTTCTCGTTAATTTAAAATCTAAAAGTGTTTGGATGTGCCCGTGTGCTCTCTCCTATGCCTTTTACAAACATAGCCCATCAGCTTGTTGAGAAGCGAGTACTCTGCACCTCAATCCCTCCCATGAAGTTTTCAGTTCTAGTGTATTGTTTCAAATACAACAAAAAACTGGATTATAAGAACCAAATGAATGCTAGTGTTTCATGAAGAAATTTGAAAAAATGACCTCATGGCTATTCAAAGGACAAGTCTATGGTCTACCACCATGCTTTTCCAAGATTTAAACATTTACCTCAACTCACTAACCCTGTCTGTCATTGGCTCATGGGAATTGCATAGTGTTTGCTCCAAACTGCAGTGCAATATCATGGTGCTGCGAGGAATCATGAGTGATTGATTTAACCGAAGAGTCTAAAGACAGAACTTGAGAAAAGGGCTCATTAAGAGCTGGGTCAAGCCCTCTGACATCTGCATGCTACATATAGGTGCAAGCCTTGAATCCTGACACTGCCTTAAAAATGCTGGTCTTAAGTGTTTATCATTAGTCACTTGACTCTATCAAGACTTTCAGGCTTATTTTCCTCTCAAGTATAAGATATAGGTTTAAGTTTACCAGTCGCTTAACGAGGGATATTGCCTGACTTAACTGGCAATACATTTGACTAATTTGTCAAAAAAGCAAAATATGGTTTCTTGTTTGATAAGTCTACGCATCAAAATGTACATGGGCTTGTGGATAAAGGGGAATGTCAAAGGTGTCTAAAACTGCTGCCTTCAAAGACCTTTCCCATCCTGGAGTGGTCACAGCCTGTTAAACCCTGTTTACACCGGACTTGCGAGTAGGTTGCGACCGAAAAATGGACAAAAATCGCCATCACTCTCACTGACTCTTGATGAGGTTGCAAGTAACTCTCAATAAACTCTCAATGGTCTCAAATTCAATCTCTCTGATCTCTTTCACTCTCTATCGATCTTGAAGGGGTTTACGATTGTTTTGAGCTGTTCAAAAAAATCGCATAACTTTTGCGAGTGTGTGCGAGTGGTCAGAAATAAATGCAGATCTCAAAAACAATCGTAATGAGCTCTCATAACTCTCAAGTCCCTCTTAACTCGGTCTCGCAGGTCTTGATGGACTCTTGATGGACTGTCTAACAGGTTGCATAAATAATCTCCAAATATCGGAATATTTTTCATTATGCAACTATGGCGATCGTTTTTGCGAGCTGAACAAGAGCTCATTGCAATGCCTGCAAGAACAAAAAAGTCATGGCGAGGGAAATTGCGAGAGCATCAGTGATGAATGGGATTGAAATTTGACCAATGGCGATCAGTGAGAGTGAAATTGCGACCAATGGCGAGCTTCCATGCGACTCTTTCCGAGAGTGGGTTTCCTATATAAAGCCATTGTTTTAATCGGTTCATCACTTGCTGCAACGATCGCATCAACTACACAAGACCAAGAGAGACCAAACAAGAGAAAGGAGAGTCATCGTAAATTTATCGCATAGATCGCCTAATTTTTATTAATATATCTCAAATGTGGTCTCACTGGAAGCTTGGTGTGAACGCAAATTAGCAATTAGATTGGAGAGTATACAAGACTTGGGCGAGTTCATCAAATCCTTGTGATCTCACAAGTCGCAGCAGTCGCCATTTCAGTTGTATTTTGGTGTAAACAGGGCATTAGCTTCCAGGTGGCTCATGGGCAGAAAGAAGAAACAGGCCCCAACTGAGATGGCCCTAAAATGAGGGGAGGAAGCTATCATTTTCACCGTCACTGGACCTAATCATGCCCCTTTTCTGCATTCATTATATCCTCCTGAAAGATTGACAACTCTTGTGGGGCAGTGAAATATCAGTTTAAATAATTCATGCTAATGGGAAAAAATCCAGTTATATTTGCTCTTTGCAGTTAGATATTAGGTTCTCAAAAGAGGCTGTTCTTTTCAGCATTAGCAACGGTATTTGAAGGCTTGAAATAGCATTGGTTTCATACCGTCCTCCTTAGCAGAATTGAATTGCCTCCTAAACTGCAAAAGAAGAATCTATTGTCTTAGATTTCTGTCAGCAGTGGTGCTCTGAGCTCGTGTGTGAGATGAATTGGGAAAATGTATTGATTCCATCTCACCCTTCCAGTAAAAGCACAAAAACTCACCTTACAAGGGCTTTCAGGAGTGCTTATAATGAACCCCAATCGTGTTAATGTTTTATTAGAATTTGTGCCTATTCAAGGGGGCCTTTTGTGTCCCCATTGCAGGAGTTGATGACTCAAAGGGAATCATTAAAAGGGGCAGCTAAATTGGACGGACAAAGAAGAACTGGCAACCTTTGTGGGAGCAATCGTTTCATTTTAGCAGCTGACGGAAGACGGATCGCCATGCTGGCAGCCTCAGCACTCGCCTCTGCGCCTAAAATGACATTATGGGACTGGAGGGGAACAGAGGGTGTTGAGCACATTATTAAATTTGGTGGCCCTTTTTCATGCAGGCTTGCCTGATGGGCACTCATCAGTATTTGTCAATGAATATGGGCTATTAGTCAGCAGTCGGTTGACAGGACCCTCTTGTAAAAGATAGGAGCTTCACCCCCCCCCCCCCCCCCCCCACACACACACACACACACACACACACACACACTGAGAAAACCAAGTGTCTGCCCCAACAAGGGTATGACCCGCCAGCATCCCCTCGTGCCACTGGGAAGAACTGGTCGGGGGGGGGGTTTGGGTCTAGATGAAGGGGGTTTGAGGCTCCCGGGCTGTTGACCATGGGGTTCCCGAGAGTTGACCTGCCTCTGACCCAGGCCATGATGAAGTTACCCTGCTGATGACTTCTCTACACTTGACAAAATGGCAGAATTTCAGAAAAGGGCCCCATCAAAGGGGGCTCCGAGGGACAACTGGTCTTTAGCGTATGCTTCAAGCATGAAAAAAATCCTTCATGAACAAATTTGCCATGGCAGCTTTTGAAGTCCATTTTTTTATATAGGTTCTGGGTGTTACACACAGCACATGTGAAGGACGTTTATGCCTCTTATACAGAGAATAAATACAAGATTTATGCGGTATGCTGCATCAGTTTAGCTTTTGATGTTGCTTTTTTCAAAACTATGATACTTAGTTTTTGTATGGTCTTTTTTCATCTTTCAGTTCCACTCTTCACTGAAAATATTTCAAATAGACATGCATATGAATTAAAGGGGATGATACCTTTTTAGGATGCAAAATTGATTGCTCGGAGCTTGTTATGAAGTTTAATTAAATATCATTCATCAAAAATTTATGAATGTTCTTTGAATTTTACAGGCTGTTCATGCAAATCTGGCAGCACACAGTAATTCAGTAAGACTGTACAATTTTTTTCAGCAATTGTGTTCTTTCCAAGTATTTCTTAGATTTGTTGTGAGTGATCAATTCTGTGCAAAGCTTTAAGGAGGGATAATTGCTATTTTTAAGGCATTCATTTTATTTTCCACACTCCAGATGCAAACTTGAGTGAAACTGAAGACTCTTGTCTCAGATCCCATTTTTGCTAATAGTAATGAATTCCACCTGGACCAGACAACCTTCTGTGAGGCATCAGATGGGATTTCTATGATAACATGACACATGTTATACAGGCTAAATCCTATTGTGTGATTCAAAGCATATTGCTAGTAATCACTCTAGGTTTTTAGTGAAATATATTCAATTTCAAATTAAAAGGTTCCTTTCTTTTAAAAAAAAAAAAAGCCAAAATATTTTGTATTCTACTAACGGTGCAACAACTGTTATCAAGGGTGTTCTTTCAAAGGCAAATTGTATATTAGACAGACTCCAGAAATTTCAGAAGCGAGTTTTCTCTTTGCTTGGTTTCCAGCAAAGGATAAATGGACATGTGCATCTATGCTGTGCATTTTACTGCCAAAACATGGCATAAAGGAGTGGGAAAAAGCGTTATTAGGGTGTCCATTCCTTCGCAGAAGTTGCAGTTGGTAAGAATGGAGGAGTAACTTGCAAACTTGCACAGTGAGATGGAGGGCAGAGTGTTCTCAGCACAAAGATGGCAGGAGGGACTCTTCAGATTTTCATAGAGTTTTTCTCTCCAAGCCAGGGCTGGGGCTGGGGCTCAGGCAGATCAAAAACAGATGTGACTTTGCAGGATGGCAGCCTGATTGCTGGGATGGTTAGTGGGTTCAGGTATGAACCCCCAAAATGGACATTTTGGGTGAAATTTTGAGAGAATAAATGCCAGAGAGGACAGATGATACTGCGTAATTACGAAACACTTGATGTCCTAATTCTCTAAATGTATGTAACGTAAACGCGTTGTCAAAAAGAATGGCCATACTATGAAGTGGTAACTACTTTACTGTTCCCAGTGGTTTTTAGTTTGTTGCGAGAATCAAAATTAAAAATATATAACAGCAAGCACTAATTAGCAGGGTCTAAGCAACATGAGGTAATTTTCCATTTTGAAGTAGTGAAGCCATGCATTGAATGAATTCTTGAACCAATTTCCAGTTCCTGGCACATAATCGTGCATAGTATACCTTGCTCTGCAAATTTCATGTCAGTTGGCTGTAAAATATCTGCTGTTACCTGATTGGCTAATAGCAGTCATATTTTAAAGATTTATTTTGCTCATTGGGAAGACTGGAAGAAGCTCAGTCAGAAACACAGTTTGCAAAATGATATCTATTTGGTTCAAATGGCTCGGCAATTTCGCATTTTTCTTCCTGCATTACCACCTATCGGCCCATTGTAACCAAATTTAGAAATCTTCAGCTTCCCATACGTGTAAATTTTTGTTTTTTTTTTTTAAATAATTTGACATCGTTTCTTAATTCTTTAGTAAATTCTCAAGTTTGGCTTTTTCAATATCTTGGTCAATAGTGGTAATAATTTATCGTTTTCTGGTACAACTGCACACCCATTCACAAAAATCACTTGCACTCGCTTGCCACTGCAGAAATATAGACCTAGTGGTGGTTCTGTTACAAATCTGATACAAATCAATATTCAGTCACCTGATATTAATTTATCGGTCCCACCTGTAGTTTTAGCTTTTCAAATTCGTATATGTGGACTGGGACTACTTAGTCTTAATGTAAGGAGTTTGTTATCAACAATAGATTGTGTTTGGGCTATGGTACTACAAAGTAATCCTGATGTATTTCTTGCTACTGAATCTTGGTTGAATGTTTCTGTGTCGGACTATGATATAGCATTGGTTGGTTACAGAATTTTTTGGTGTGACAGGAGGAGTAAGAGAGGGGGTGGGGTAGTGATGTTTGTAAAATCCTCACTCACTGTAAATGTTTTATTATCCTCCTCTCTTCCGGAGCAGTTTGAGCGTCTAGTAATTAAAATAGTCCTGGGTTCTCTAGCAGGTGTGTATCATCAACTGAGTGTTCATACTTCCTCTATAATCATTCTGTCTAATACCTTGTCTAATTATGCCCACACTGAATTATTTGTCGCAGGCTATTTCAACATAGTTATCATACATAACATAATGGTTATCACCGTCCTCAAACTATTTTAAAGAAGTCTGCGATGGCTTGATTCTGATGCAACTTATTTTGGAGCCTACGCGTCCAAATTTTAAAGATTTATCTCGGTCGACTTTGATTGATCTCATTTTAACTAATAGACCATATAAGTACCCTCTGAGCGGCATCTTTCCCTTGGACCACTGCCCAGTGGCATGTATTAGAGAGATGAAAACTTCAAAACCTCCACCATGTTTCATAACTAAAAGAAATTTTAAACATTTCTGTGAACAGAAATGCACAATATATTCAGAGTGACTTTAGCGCTGCAGGTTTTATTCCAGACCCTGACCTAGCATTGATTCACTTTACCAATGTGTTTAATCGCGTTGTGGATAAGCATGCTCTGGTGAAAAGATACAGGATAAAAAATAGAAGTTATCCTCGGTTTTCAAATGGATTATCCACTGAACTGCGAGTCAGGGATGAGGCATGGGTTAAAGCTAGGGAAACCCAGGCACTCTCTGACTGGCCTGTTGTTTAAACACTAAGAAATAAATGCTGCTTACTGATAAAAAATCCCAAAATTTTATCTTGTCATTGGCAAAAAGCCAGGGAAATGCCGCAGAATTTTGGAAAATTGTCAAGTCACTGAATCATGGTCCTACTTCATCATTACCATACTCTATCTACACTGAGTCTGGACCTAATACTGATAGACATAATATCTGCAATTTTTAAAATCAACATTTTATAGCGGCCGGACACCTTTTTGAAAAGTTCTCGATCACTAACTAATTCTCCAAAATCTAGAGTACTGTTTTCATTTAAGGAATTTGAAGTGAATGAGGTCCTAGTAGAATTAAAACACATAGATGTAAATAATTCCACTGGAGAGGATCGCCTAGTCTCAAGTCTTTTACGTGCCGCAGCCCCACTGATTGCACATTCAATAACTAATATTTTTAACTTGCCTTTATCGACTGATACTCTTCCCAGTGTATGGAAAGCTGCTCGTGTTTTCCCATTGTTTAAGGATGGTGATCCCAGTTCAGTAAACAGCTACCAGCCCATCTCAAAATTGCCATGCCTGGCTATGATTTTAGAATCTCTTGTTAAGCAACAACTTTGCAGCTTTTTATCTTTCAACATTTTAAGTTAACAACAGTCAGGCTTCAGGCCTGGACACAGCACCATTATAGCAGCTTCACTGCTTATAAATGATGTGGTTACCGCTATGGGTAATAAACAAAAATGGGCAGCCTTATTTATTGATCTAGCAAAAGCTTTTGATACAGTAGATCGTATGATCTTACAAAAGTTTTTAAAAAGTTGTCCTCTAGTGGACTTGATTGCATAGCCGGGTTGAGGCTCCAGGACTACCTCTCGAATAGAACACAAGCTATTATAAATGATGGAGGGTGTACCCCAAGGGTCCATGCTTGGACCAATTTTATTCACAATGTACATAAATGATATTGCCAGTAATATAGCAACTTGTAAGGCTCATTTTTATGCTGATAACACAGTGCTTTACTCCCCAGCACCAATGTGCACCCAGGCCCTTGTATACTTACAATCTGCTTTTAATGTTATACAGCAAGCTCTTGCTGGTCTTAAACTTGTTTTTAATAGTGATAAAAAAAAGTTCATAATCTTTTCAGCATGGAATACAATTATGCCAAATGCCACCATTTTCTTAATATGTGGTGCTCAAATTGATCAGGTTCAGTCCTACAAATATTTAGGTATCTGGCTGGATCTGGATGTGTTTTTCTCTTAAAACACATGTGGCCAACATGTCCAGAAAAATTAAAATAAAAATTGGGTTTCTTTACGGAAACAGATCCTGCTTTTCATTAGACAGTAGGAAAAGGATTTTCCAGGGGAAAATCATACCCATATTTGACTATGGGGATGTCCTGAACATTTTGTCCATTAAAATCACAAGTCAGGATATCTGGATTATTTTAGATGAACCCAGGACTAGAACAAATCTGGGCTGTACCAGTTTCAGTGCATTTTTACCTTGTATGTGGAATAATTGTCAGGATATGCTGAAGATAGATTGCCTTATCCCATTTGAGTCCTACAAGAAATTAGTATTGCATATGATATGAAAAGAGGCCAGATGTACTAGCTTTAAGTTTTAATGTCACTATTCTCTGTCCTTTGTCCAAATATGTTTTTATTTATTATTCTTTTTTATATTATTTTCAAAAAATTGGTTTGCCTTTTATCTGCACTTGCTGGATGTGCATCTTGTATAGTTTTTGACTGTTTTGTTTGTCGCTAAATTCTCACCATAAAATGTTTATTTTTGTAATCAGGGCTCCCCTGCAAAAGAGACCTCGGTCTCTGTGGGACTTCCCTGCAGTAGAGATTTATAAAAGTTTTGACATGACTGGACATTGAATTCAGCGGTGACACGCCAATTTTTCAATGCAGACCATGCCGAAAAAATTAATCTGCTTACTGCAGCCATGTTTTAACATAGTAATGTTCTTTATGCTGGAATGTAAGATCTTGGTCTGCAAAATCCAAAATGGTCATTTTCAAACAGATTGCTTTTTTTACACATCCTTAACGATGAAATAAAGTTTCACAATGATAGGTTACAGCTAAAATGAGTATATGGGCTACTGAAATTTGATGTTGGCCATCTTGTCTGAGAAATAATCTTGTTTTTATTGATATCCAAGCAGCTTTGATCAACTTGCAGCTAGAAAAATTACAAGTTGATCCAACAATAGCACCATGCATGGAGGGATTTACACCAAATTTGGTAGGTTTGAGTGTAATGGATAGTACATGAGGGATAATTAGACTTTGCATTAATGGGTTATAGCTCATTATATTAATAGAGGCCACACCCTGTTACAACTGAGTTGCAAGGCTCTCATCTTGTACACTTTAATAATGGAAAAATTAATAGAAAAGTGATATATGTTATTTGTTGTTTGGTAGCTTTTGTAATATACATGGCTAGTTTCTGAGTTCGATAGCTAACGATAACGTTGTGTGGGAAACATTAGTTTGCTCACTTACTTAAGATCCACAGTAGTGTGCAGTGATGATTATACGCCACCACTTTTGTCAAAAAGGTGTCCTAATATATTACTTCTCTATAATTTTTTGGTGAAAATGTATCAAAAAATACTATTGTAGGCAATAAAAAAAAATCATTCCCACAAGCGTCCTGAAGTATAAAAATATAAAAAATATAAATATAAAAATTTGGGCAATAAACAAAACCACTGCAAACATCCATTTTCAATTGAAAGGTGCAGCAGAAAATATTGTTTTGACTCTTGCATAGCTTAAATGTATATTTGAAGGCTCATTCCATGATTTTTGATGCTAAAAAAATTGCTTAAACTGGTTTGAGGCAACACTATTCTGCAAAATTACCTCTGATGGGTCAGTTGTTACAGTAGATAAGGTGACACAAACTTTGAGCAGTGTCACAATGTTAAATACAATGGCACAACAGAACAAACTCTCTGAGATTGTTTACAGCTCCATTGTGGCCTTATGTGATGCTGAAGATGTTAAATGTTGCCGTGTCTGTCAGAAATTCCATCAAGAGAACCGATTCACTGAAAACTAGTGGCTGTAGAGGTACAAAATGGAAGTTAAGTGCCTCTGATGTTCGATATCTGTGTATGACAAAGTAAAAAAAAAATTTTTTTAAATCATTGACGGTTGACAGCATGATAACTTTGTGATGATATTAAAAGCTCCAGAAGTGAACAGATGAAAGTATTAAGATCTACTATTAACAGACGCCTGTGTGAAAATATCTGATTGGTCATGATGCTGCCAAGAGCTGGTAATGTCAAAAATACACTTGAGTTTGCCAAGAAATTCAAGGATTGGACACAAATGGACTGGGAGAAAGTTTTTTAGACCGATAATTCAAACGTTGAAGTTTTCTCACCCAAAACGCAGAACTTATGTGGGCCGTAGAGTTGGTGAACGTTTCAAAAATGACTGTTTGACCCCTTCACTAACATAGAGGTGATTATATTACGGATTGGGTTTCAGTCTGCTTGAAAGGAGCCAGTGATCTCAAAATAATCAACAGAATCATGGATCAAAAGAAGTATCACGGGTATCCTCCAAAGACATGCATTGCCATCTGGAAAGAGACTGATTGGTCGGGGATTTTATTTTCAACAATAGAATAACCCTAAACAGACTTCTAAGTTGTGCAAAAATTATCTCAGTAGAAAGGAAACATCAAATGACATAGAAGTTAAGGCTTGGCCTGCTCTAAATCCAAATCTAGATCCGATTGAGCAAATCTGTTGTAATATCGAACTACTCTCTTTGGAATGAACTTCAAACCATATGGAATGGTTTAGCGAGTGAGGAAATAAACAAGACTAGGTGCAACCAAGTATATGGCTGGGCCGCCAAGTGATGTATGAGAATGTGGACCCAAGAAAAGGGTGCTAAATGGGGCAAAACTCATGCAATTATATGAAGTACTAGTTTAGTAATGAGCTGGAGCTGATAAATTATTTATATATAAGTGGGTGTGGAGAGTGTGAGTGAGTGTGAGAATGAGAGTGTGCGTGAGGGAGTGGGAGTGAGTGAGAGTGTGTGAGGTAGTGGGAGTGAGAGGTGGGGGGGATCTTGAGTAAGGAAAACATATCAAAAGCAAGTTATACATTTGAATAGACAAAGGGCTAGATTAAGGGTAGCAATTATTGATTGTGTGAATGTGAATTTGAGAGAGACAGCAGCAACAGATGTAGATAGCAGATAAAGTATGTATGTATGTTCCTGAATCGTAATGAAACAATAAAGTTATTGTTACAGTTGTGCTAACCAGGAATGTGACGTCACTTTTGTGAACACATGACACTTTTGTGAACACTTTTGTGAACACATGTTCCTATGTAGTGAGGGTGTAAGAAAGAACTTTTTCTAAGAAAAACTTTTTCTAACTTCATACGGGTCCTCCAATTAGCCGCTGGTGGCGCAGGGGGAGATAACCCACAGTTTTAGTGATCCTGGATCAGGGATAGCCTCCTCGGAGAAACATACAGAATGAGATCAGTCCTTGTATGAACGGAAATAGGGTGAAATGCCACATGATATGCTCTTTTGTCGAGAGCACGTAGTGTTGAAAGCACAAAACCGACATCAACCAAGAAAGACTACGAACCGCTGTGGTACCAATTATCTCTACAAGTTCAGGGTTGAGCCGGCTCTCTGAAATATAGCCAGTCTATGTGTGTCTCCCATTAAGCCGCTGGCAGCGCCCCCTGGTGCTGTGGGGGGAGATAATCCACAGTTTTATTGATTCTGGATCAGGGATAAAGTTCTCAGGGAATGTACAGCGCGTGATCGGTCATTTTGTGAACGGATGTAGCGTCTATTCATAGGGATCATGTGACATCACTGTGCTTTTGCGCCGCCATACTGGTGTCCAAAATGATCACAGCTGCATTCCACAGCCATTGTCTGCAGTTGGCAGATGAAACATGAAGATGCACGAAATACTGAAATGAAGTGAATCCAATATGCCTGAGATATGTCGTACAGTTTGCTGTAACAACAGTTGTCAGAGAAACTCTAAAACTATAGTTTAATTCCATCGCAAAAGACTTCACCAAAATTTAGCCTGCATATAACTCCCAGTGACTATGCTGTCAGCGCTTTGTTTTTGGCAAGTTGCTTTGTCTTCAACTTAGCTTATAATTATTTTTTATCCTTTCGCACCCCTTGGCAAGAAAGCTCTAGGGAAACACTTTAAACGCTCCAGTACAGTTAATTAACTTATAGGGAAACTGTCATTGAGTTGTGCTATTGTTCAGTTTGTCAAACCAGTTCTTGATATTTTAGGAGACAAAGCAGTAATTAACATTGTACACTTGCTAGCTAGGTAGCGCAATGTTACAGAACTTGCATGGGTCAGCAACAAGCGGTAACTTAGGCATGCTTCCCTGCGAGATATAACCACATGTATTTGGTGCCGCGGGGGGGAGAAAACCCGCAGTATTACTGATTCTGGATCAGGTATAATTTCCCCACGGAACAGATAGCACGCAATATCGAAAATAGTGTCAAATACCGCATGAAACGCTCTTTTGTTAAGAGTGCGTACAGTGTTGAAAGCTCAAAACCGACATATACCAAGAAAGATTACAACCACCGTTGTGGTACCAATTATCTCTGATTGCGAGTTCAAGGTTTGTTGAGCCCACTCATTCAATTATAGCCTGTCTATGTTGAACTTGCTTTGTACTATACCCGCCAGGAGGTACAAGTGACAAATGCCCGGCCAGCCAGCCATCTAATCCTCGGCCAACCAATCAAGTTCTTGCCCGTCGGCCAACCAATCGCTGAAGTCAGTCGTCGGGCAATCAAGCGTTGAAGTTCTTCCCCGCCGGCCGACCAATTGCTTAACTTCTTTCCTGTCGGCCAGCCAATCTTTGAACTTGATCACTCAGGCAGTCAGTCAGTCAATCAGTCAGCGACATTCGCGTTTATAGGGGCCTGGCTGCTATTCGCGGCCCAGCCCCATAATATGCGAAAACTATGCCTGAAAGATTAAATGCTGTAATCAAAGCTAAGGTTGGCCACTCTAGATTTAGACTTTTTCTCTTAAAAGGAAATAATAATATTTGGTTTTTTTTCTGTACAATTTATTGTTATCTGTATACTTCTTTATGTACTGTATATATTTTCCTTTCTAATGTTACATGAAAGAAATACTTGAATAATATTTGGTTTCTGATTTATCTTCATTTTGTTAAGTGTATGATCATCACTGCACACTTCTGTGTACTGCCTTGTTTCTCTATCATCTTTTGATTGCAAAACACAACTACAATGACTTAATATGTGTTTCTGAGTAACGTAAATGTTTAATCTTTACTTTTGATGATTACCAATTTTTCTTACTTTGCAATGAAACATACTGGAGCTCATTCTGTGATTCTGTGTTGTTATGGCTGGGAAATTGAACTCGTGAGCGACGATGGAGGGATGGGCTATAAGAGGGAGAGAAGGAGCAGTGTAAGTGGGGCAATGGTGTTTCTGACAATCTCTTGCTCTTTTCTCTAAAGTTACTGACTGCGGCTTTGTTTTTTTTTTGTGTAAAATTCCTGCAGTGAAACATAATGCGCTATTGCATTGTTTTGCATAATACAGCTCAAAAATAATTTGCCAATCACTACTTTCAGTTTCAATTTGATAAACATACCCTCCCAACTTTTTCTGATTGTGGGCTATATATGGACTGCAGTTTATATCCACTGTAGTGATGGAACACTAGCCAATACAAGCACTAGCAAGGAAAATGAAGCGGCGGAGAGCGATCACAAGCATATTATCTATCAAGTTGAGACTCTTTAATGCTTCCCCACATCTTGACATAATCACTTAGTCCCTTTATGGCCGTCACAACCACACAACTTGTCGACGTGCATTAGCATCACAAGAGAGAATGAGTGTCAGCTCGGCACGCTGTCATTCCGCTCCGTGCACTTTACTGCTCCACAGCTGCGGCGAGCGTGGCCAGATATAATATGCGTGTTGAAGAGGATTTTTGCGTGTCATTTTTATTAGTGTTGTTTGGGTCAAACTTCTGCCATAACACCTGTCATCACTGATTGGGGGACCTTGATAATTGCAAGATGGCAGTAAAGATAGAATCAGGTGGCTTAAATCAGGCTTAGACAATCATCCAAAAAGGGCCGGCAGGGATGTAGGTCTTGTTTTCTACTTGTTGGACACAATTCGAGCAATCGCCAATAAAAAAAATAAAAAAAACCTGTAGGTAGCAATTTTGCCAAAATTTCTTACACTTCCGGGACTGCCACACTTCCAGTGCACAGCTTTCGTAGCAGCATGACAACAACAATTCAGCTATTCTTGAGAAACTGCAAACGATATAAATGCTAAAATCAAGCCAAGAAAAAGTACTGGATGCATAAAGAATTAATACGGCTTCTATGATCAGTAGCATATGGCCAAGTATCTGTAACCATGCATGTTAACACAGCTTTTTTCCCCACTGTGCGCGACCGGAAGTGACTTGGCCACCAAACTATCCCATAAAGCATAGATATGGGGCTTAACTGTAATATCCAGGTTATTATTATTATTTATTTATTTTTTTGGATTGGCAATCACTCAAATTCAACTGATGAAGGTCCTGATTGAAGACTATGGTTTGTTAATTATAAATTAGTATAACCAGGTGTCTCAGCGTCACAAAAAACAAAAACCCGCTGCTGAACTGCCTATTTTCGGATAAGATACACCTCTGGCTTAAATTAACTGGTGCAGGTAGCGTATATAGATGTTGGGGTGGCTTTTTAAGGATTCTTTATGCACATCCACTAAATGGCAATCTGGCCCCATGACATCTCTGATTTTGTTTTTTCCACTGTTTTTGTATTGACCATTAGAAGGTCACGAGGACCAGCCATTATTCTATCAAAGTGTCAGATGAAAAAAATGCAGTGTTTAAATTTGTTTGGGCCAGCTGTCAAGCACAGCTTTGGTTATGTTTTCAAAGAAAACAGCAATTTAACAGTCAATGTGTCAGTGTTTCAGTGCACTGACTACTGTTCAGACAGAATTAGTACGTGTATGCTGCAGGCAGAAGGAGCTCTTAATTCTGCTGCCTTGAGGTGACTCTAATTGCTGACATTCATGTTTAATGCACATGTTAAATTCTTTCCTGACCTCCTGTCATTCCCTAACAGCAAAAGCCCAAAAGATAACTCAGTCTCAACAACTTTTTAAGACTTCTTCAACATTTTGACTTCCAGTACTTCTAATTGCTAAATTGAAAATATATTGCCGTATTGAGATAACTTGACTGACTAAACTTTTTACTCATAAAACTAATAGCAACTTTAAAATAAATAATGTTTTCTGCCTGAAAGGACAAAAGAAAATAAAAGGCAGACTTATCAACACTGAAACACCTCCCTGCACAGCTATTTCACAGTTTATAGGGGAGGGACCAATGCCGCTAATCTGAGTCCAGACCTCCCAAGTGGGTCAAATGAGAGATGATGAAGGTCTCTTCATCAGAATGCGCCTAATATAAGTAATGGCAGTAGTGGTCCTCCACCGTTCACATGAGGACACTGGACTGTGTGACAGCCAGTCGTGCTTTATTTCAAAACAGGTAACATGGGCCCCACCATATCATAGGTGGCATGCCAATACTCTTAAACTCCAAAACTCCCAGAAAACCTGTTTTTATTTTTCTACACGTCACACCCACAAAGCGCTAATCAGGGAGGGGTTTCTGTCATTCAAAGGGTCCATGTAGATAAGGTCTTCCACCAAACTTTATGAAAAGTATGGCCTTAAAAGAAAACAATGCCATGTTCCTACACCTTTTTCAGAGCCACAAGACCATGTCATGCTTTCCACCTTTGCTTCATCTGTCTATCTACTGAATTAGAGTGGAATGATTGTAACTGAATTATAACGTGAGATTTCAGGTCATAGGAGAGACTCAATGGGGTTCCTCTGTTCTTGAACTACATAAAGGGACATACAAATCTTTTATTTTGGTGTGAGGGTGACAGGTTATTTTGTTGAATAAGCGCAGTGATGGTGCTGAGGAAGGTTCGAAGGAACGATAGGTCAGATTGTGGAAGATGCTTGGGTCTAAGGATCCACGTAGCAAAATCTTCTATGAAGAATGAACTGCTAAGAGTTGTTCCTTGACACAAAGAATGCTTTTTTCACTTCGCATGACTTAATTCTACACAGCTCGAATTGGTTTAACACAAGTATTTTCACTGCAGGGGAGGAGAAGAGGACAGAGCGGGGGCTTAAATTGCAGATAAGTGAGAGGGCTAACTTCACACGGCCCAGATACTGCCTCACACTCAGTCCTTCACAGGAAGCACGAACAGCCCGACTGAGTCAGTGTTTACCTTGAAACCACCAAGTTGAACACAAAGACATTGTTGTTAAGGTACTTCGCAAACTGAGCCAACGGGACAGTGGTTCATTTGCACCTTTGTGTTCACTCAAAAAGAATCGCTTCATTCTCACAACTTGTTGAACCCTGTATCTTTTTCTTCAGAACACAGTGGCCAGTGCTAATTATCTCCAAGATAATTTAAGTCACTTTTTCGCTTTTAGAGAAGAATGGGAATTATACCGTTCTGATATTAGTATATTTTTCATGTAAACATTTTTTGGACTATTTTAAATGAAATAAGAATATACTTTATGTACAGGGAAGCATGTGGATGTTGGGGCAGTGGCACTAATTTTTTGGCTATGTACTCCGCATTGGATTTAAAATTAAACTATGAATACAAGGCCATAATGACTTTTATTTGCTGACAGATAAAACATGCTTGCTCACCAAATGTAAACTCAGGCACAAAGTAACATATTGCATATAAAAATATAGAGTGCTCATATAATACATGGGAATGTAATAAGGTTCTGTATCATAACCTATCCTGATGACTATTCCAAAACTCCTTTAAGGTTGAAATTTATAGTTAAACAATTTTCCTGTCACCGCTTGAATTAATGCATTGATGTTGCCTGCGGTGGTTAGCATTCATTCCTGCTAATGTCACCTCAGCCGAACATAACCCAACAATTACCACCATGCCACAGTTGCAGTGGTCTTTTTGCTTGGCCATAATCACAGGAAGTCAGGTCCAGGGCACTTTTTTTACTCAGGACCCTGTGTATTCTGGGATGGTGCTTGCTTAATGAATGGGCGAGCCACACCTCTACGGTATAATTCGCTCAGCAAATCTTCGCTGCCGTTTTCCTTTCAGTGATCACAACATTTTTCTGCGCATATCATTTTTACCCTTTTTTACTTTTTTAGAGAAATTGCACCTGTAAACAGCAGTTTGCTCTATTATCGTATGTAAATTGCTGTGTTTGCGCATACAAAAGCCTTTTTTCAACCATGAGTCCCCCTGTACCCTTTTTTGTTCTCTGTTAGCTTTGCTTTAGCATTGTCTGTAAGGCAATAAAGACTTTCAAACTGAAAATTTGAATGAGATCAACCAGAGACCAAGTGGGACCAAAAACTGTGCACACAACTTCAAGCACGAATTTTTGCACATTTGCTTACGAAGATTCATGCATATCAAGATCATGCTCCTAATATTGCTGAAAATTAAAAGATATCTGCAATATAGGATGTAAGGGCTGGTCGTCACATGAATCATGAATCGAAGGGATCACGTGATATGGCGTCTTCCTCCTGAGTCAATGGGAGCAGGTCACTTGCTTTGATTAAACTGATTGACTGTGTTCAGGGTGGAGAAAAAAGGGACGACCGCCCCCCCCCGCACACACACACACTCACACCCTCCCAGAAAAACATATGCCTGTGAAGTGGAAAAATAATTTTCAGTATCTCTGAAAGTGAAAGCCTTCTAAAAACCTTGTAAAAACACACACATGCATATACACGAGCACACGGAGAAAGCATGTCCAGGTCAGTCAGATTGGCCATTTTGTCTTTCAAGCTCCATTGAGCAGATTTCCTCTGTGGGAAGCTATGGGCGAGCTGGAATCAGGTGACAGGAAGAGTCTGTTGTATTTGAACAAGGTCTCCCTCAGACCTTGGCCTGCAAAATCCATCTCTCCCCAAATGGCCGGTGCACTGGGGCACTGGCCATGTGGTGAATTTTTTTACTGTACCACAGTTCACCCTTACTGTGCCGATAACAATGGGACACGTTAAATAAATATGTCATTACAGGCATTTTCCATCACCAGAGTTTTAATATGTGTACATGTTTTATACCCCATCATTGTATTCTAACAAAAGTTGTGCATAGTCTAGAGTTGACTTAAGATTGTAGCAATCGAAAGTTAATGCTCTGCTTTTGACCCTTTTTCTTTCCCACTCATGTCAGTGCATAAATTCTGAACACTTCCTGATCTGTCACACCCACTAGTGAAAATGACATTTTCTTATTGAGATTAAAGTAGGCTCAAATGTGTTTCCCTCTTTTGTCTTTCTAAGTCTAAATCACAGCCTTGTCCCATGGGGTTAAGTCACAAACTATACTCCCCTTCTTTGAATTAAGCAAAACAAAGCAACTGCACATTTCGTTCTGCTCCCTTGTGACTGCTAAAATGATTCAGCGACTCCCTCCCTTTCGCTTTGACTCTAGGGGCTCTAAATTTGTAGACCAGGCGCAAGCGCGGTGCAGGCACGGTGAATGGGGGGAGTGCCGCGCCATCGGGATGTATCCAGGCGTGTTTTGCAGTTTGTGTGCCAGGTGCAGCCTGGTGCAATTACTCCTCTGCCCCGCCTCTGTCCCTCCTGCCGGCACAAGTGGCAAAGAGGGAGGAGAGAAGGTGTAAGTGGGTTTTACACAGCCGAGTCAAATCTTCACCAATCAAATGAGCTCCTCTCTTCACCTTTAAAATTGGAATAAAGCCTCTGTCCTATATATGCATGATGCGTGAATGCTGCTCCGCTTATTTTTGTTTTAAGCATTACCAATATGAGAGAGCTGGCTAGCTAGGGCATTCGCGAATTATTACCATTAGCGAACTTGAATGGAATTTCAAAACAAAACTATGTCAGATCATTCAAACTTATGAAGTTGGACGGTTGCTCATTTATTTCTTCTCCCTGCATCATTGGGAAGAGAAACGATGGATAGTGCGTTCCTATTATTAAACCCTGTTGCTGCTTAAAATTTTGGGATTACATGCATGGACAACAATGCAAGATAAAATCACATATTGAAAATAAATGTGTAGCGTAAGTCAGTGCGAGATCATAGCAATCAGGCGGTATTCCTTTTCCCCCCAAAAAACAATAAAACCTAAGTTGACAATAATAGTATTAAGCTGCTTCACATTGGACGCAAAACAAATTTTTCGCACAAAAGATGACCTTCAAAGTCAATGCAAAGACACGAATAAACGTGTGTATTCGCGTCTTTGCATTGACTTTGAATGCATTCAGTCGTACAAAAAATTTGTTACACATACCAAAATAGCCTACACACGCACTCATGCGCCCACATGCACATATGTCGCTCACTCTCTGTCTGTCTTTGATCTGACATCAGGACAATCGATATAGATACTATAATTTATGTGCTGATTCAGATAGTTACATTAAATAGTACTTGCTGTAATTATTTATTGCATTGAAATGTGCCTGACGTTCTGGAAACCTGCCTGTGAGGTTTCGGTGACGTGTGCGCACAGTGCGGCGGTCAGCCAAATTACCACTACACAGAAAGTAAACCAGGTTGGAGCTGACAAGCTCTCTGTGCACTTTCGGCGGAGCCTTTAACCATGAAATTGTCACTGCGTTATGATGAAAAAGTGATACCTGCCCCTACTACGCCACCACACCCATCTCGGCGCACGTCCGTCTACCAAATTGCCAAAGTGGCTGCACACGGTGTTGCGCCGCACGAAATTACCGCTGTGCGAGCTGCACTGGACAAAATTATCACTGCATGGGATACACCACGCTCCACCACCCTGTGCTGCACCAAGAAATTAGAGCCCTAGATCTCATTCAAACACTAATTGCAGTCCATCCAAATCTTGTTAATCTCTGAAATCTTTAAGATTGAAAGCAATCCATCAAAAAACGCTAATGATCTTCCGGCTGCATCCAGACTAACGCTGACAGAGAGGATGACTCACGTGCGTCAACCATGGTGATAAAAGAAAAGAAAATTGCATTTTGTGTCCCTGGCAGCAGAAATTTATCATTAAACCCGCGCTCAGTCGGTTTCAGCTTTACATTTTCTGCAAATCCAGTACTGAATAATAATTTGGCCTCTGTTGTACAGAGAAATGCCAGATTCCATATTTAGACTTGACTTCTGCCTGTAGCAGAATTGGACTGTTGGATGTTTCACAGTGAAACTGACGGTAATGCGATGTTTAAAATTGATAATGGTCGTGAGATGCCGGGGGTTCCAATCTATTATGAAAATGTTGATTTACCTCCATCTATAAGTGACATCACTTATTTTATATGCTGCTAATATTTCTATAGTTCTCAACAAAGCCTTGCAGTTTCAATTTTGACTCTCCCTAGAGCATTACTGCCTGTCTTAGTAGGGGTATAGGGCCACACTTTCTTCAGGTACACGTGCAGGTATTTATGTACTTTTTCCAATAATGAATTACTTCACCAGATTTCTTTGATTTCCCCCAAAATAGATGAAGTTACCTTATGAGGTCAATCAAGTGCTGTCATGCATGGTTCAAGCTTATATCACCAAACAGTGTAGGCTACAGCAACTGTTATGCTGAGTAGGCCAAGAAATGAGGAATGTGCCTTTGTTACAATCCTCAATGCCTCTAACCCAGGGGTGTCAAACTGGTCCATAAAAGGGCCGAGGGGTTGCAGGTTTTCATTCCAACTGAGCAGAAGCACACCTGATACAACTAATCAACTGTGCAGGCTGAGATCAGTTGATTAAATTACAACCCCAATTCCAAAATAGTTGGGATGAAATGTAAATTGTGAATAAAATCAAAATGCAATGACTATCAGATCACATGAGCCAATATATTATTCACAGTAGAACATAGATAACATTTCAAATTTTTAAATTCTGGTAATTAATCGTTTGATAAAATTCAATTTCAGTTTATTTACATAGCATATTTAAAAACTCAATGAGTACAATAATGTGCTGCACATGTGAAAGAGAAAAAAGGTAGGAACAGAAAAATAGGTAAATAAAACGGGATTAGATTTAGCATGCGTTTTAAGGTGAGGTTACTGAAAGGCTATTAAACCTCTGACATGGCACTGAAAGCACAGTCGCCTGCAAAACGGTGCAAAATAGCAGCGCTCACGTTATGCTGGAGATACGTGCCCGATGGAATCTAGCACTGAGGGGCTGGACACACAAGCACGCACGCACGCACGCACGCACACATGCACGCATACACACACAGAGGCCACTCGGCTATTATAATATAAACATTTTTACCTTTGGAATTGTTTGCTTCCTCTTTTGTCACCCAATTTTCTGTTCATCCTCTTTATTTCCCTGCCAAATCAATTGACAATATTCCTAATAAACAACTTTCCAAGTGGCAACCTTCAATGAAAATCAATCTGACAGATTTTTTTTGCAATGAAACGTAATCTTAGCCAAACATACTCACAAGCTTACTTGCCACTTGTTACGTTCAGATATTTCTTTGAACTATGTGTTAATTGTGCATTAGCAAGTCAATAATAGTTGATTAGCAACAAAATAACATCATATTTAAATACTTTTTCTTGTTGATCATATTTGTGCACATGAATGAGTATAGGCTGAGGCAGATTACTGTCTATCGCTTTTAAAATATAAACAATCATGAAAAAAGGAAGATTTCAAGGGTACGCAATTTTTTTTAAGTCGATCCTGTCCCGTAGGAAATTCATCTCTCTTGAGATGAATTTGAGCTTCTCATATTTGTATCATTCTGTGATCATTTGTTTCTGAGTTATTTCTCCTAAAGGTCTTTTAGGAGCAAGAGGTAAGCTAAAAAGAGACAAGACATCATTGAGACAAAGGAGGTTGAGTTGAGATAGCCATTTGAGCAATACTTGAGAAGTGAGATACACAGAGGAGATCTCAAAATTGTATGCCCCTGATCTCAATTGAAGCACTTATTACTAAAACCCCACAAGTCACACTTGACTTGACTTGTGGGGTTTTAGTAATCAGTGCTGCAATTATGTCTTGGTTATTTTGAAGGAGCATTAAAGAGAAAAACTCAAAAAAAAAAACCCTACAAAATCCTCCAAGCAGTGGGATGCAGAATTATGTTTTTTGGGGAAACTTTTATTCGGTTTTGCCTGTGATTACCGTAGAAATCTTTTTTTTTTTTACTTTTCTTTTTAATTCTCCTTCAAAATAACCAAGACATAATTGAGATCAGGGGCATACAATTATGAGATCTCCTCTGTTTATCCCACTATTCAAGTATTGCTCAAATGGTTATCTCAAATCAACTCCCTCTGTTTCAGTGATGTCTTGTCTCTTTTTCGCTTATCTCTTGCTCTTAATGGACTTTTAGGAGAAGCAACTCAGAAACAAATGATCACAGAATGATACAAATATGAGAATCTCAAATTCATCTCAAGAGACGAGATTGAGCAACAGATGAGCAAGACACTTTTCCTATGGGGTAGTATAGTATATTATTACCAAACCTCTTCAGTTTGCTAAAGTAAATAAAACCTGCTGGCCACAGCAGCTGACTTTTTACATCAATAAAGGTTGACAACCTGCTGGGTCAGTGTGTACAAGTCACGTTATAGACCACATCTTTTTGCTAATGATCTAGAGATATTGGTTCACATTCATTTTGGTGAACTGCGCCTATAGTGCAAACTTTTGGCCTAACAGTCATGTACTTATACATGGTGTCATCTATTCCAATTTTTCCTTCGCATTTTTGATTTTCTGTTTGATTTTACCATTTGTGAGAAACAACAAGGAAAATACAGGATGTTGACAGACCAGCAATATAAGTTGTGGCAGTATTGACTCTCTTGTGCTGACTGGGTGAGGACACAACTCTTGTGTGTATGGAGCAAGTCAAGGCCCCCTTGGAGATACTTTTAAAAAAGGTGAGAGGTCAGACAGCTATTAATCACAGCCAAAAGAACTGGATTAAATTGCTTGGTCTAGAGGCCGGATGAGTGGAGTGTCTGAGGTGTTGTGAGGGAAAATGTTGAGTCTGTCTTAGATTACAGCACAGCGGCCTAAGGCCAACATCCATAAAGCAAAGCAGTATTCAAACACTTTTTTTCTCTTAAGCTCTATTTCCTTTCACCTCCCCTCTTTAATGGTTCCTAGTCTGGGTTTAGCTTTGGTGCACCAACAGTGGACCCCTCTGTTAAAAATCAGAATTCTTTATCTTACAGTTTTAAAGGGGAACAGGGATAATCATTTTGCAAAGTGTACATTTCCTGCAACATGCTCTCTCTCTCCCCCTCCCTCCCTCCATCTCTCTCTCTATTTTACTCTCTATAGTGAGCAGCAGAATATAGTTGCTAAGGTTTACAGAAAGCTGCAAGGTTCACAAAGGACTGAACAAGGCCTTTCTTGGGCTAAGAACTGGAGACTGCTCCATAAAGCAAGTTTTTCCAGCTAGTCTGACTTATTTTCAGTTGTTTGGGTTTCACAAAGAAAATTCAGCACAGTTCTAGCTCGCTTACTATGGCAACTTATGCTCAGAAACTAACCTGGTCCGGGGCGGGCTAACAGTCAGGCTTAACCAAAGCTTCTGTAACACAGACCCAATGGGAAAGCTGTCTCATGCTGTTTCCACCCTTGTTTCCTATGTTCCAGCAATCCTGGGTCAGTTTTTTGTTGTACCCTCCTTAATTGATTAACCTTTTGTCTCGTTACACTCCTGTACCCCTTTACCCTCAAGTAAAGTGTTGCGCAGTGTATATAAGTTGTATTGCGTGTCATTCGTCGCTGGATTGTCTTGCCAAGCAGTAGTCTCCCAGGAAGCATTCTTTCATCTTGTAGCTGTAGAAACAGTCTCTCCCTGCTCTCTAACTAGTCTCCTGAGCAGGGACAGTCCTAGCTCTTGTCAGGCTTGGCGCCCCAGTGGATCTCCTGTTCTGCAGGAGTTGTAACTCCTGAGTTTGGTCCAGCTGACCAAATGCTGTATCTTACCTTTGGATTGTCCCGGTTTACTGCTGCTGTTTCCCCGACTCCAACATCCACTGGTCCATCTGCATCGTATTGACTATTCTGTTACACCTGTTGTTAAGCCTACCCTCTTATCGATGCCCGAGTGGCATTTTCGTCCTATCTACGTGTGGTTCTCAGGATAATGACGAAAGTGATGATTTTACCTCTGATTCTCTGGCGTGCTGCCATATTATTTGACTTTATTACCACTATCAGTCAAAATGTAAGTTAAAATAAACTCAAATAAACAATAAAATTAAATTAAAGCAACAATAATAAATGATAACATGTAGACAAAAAAATTTGAATAATATGGTATGTGATATCAAATGTTTAGAATTATGCATCATTAAAATAATTCTCAATTTAAATAACCCCCATATTGACAATAGCTTCACAAATAGAAAGCAGTACTACTGAAAAATATTGCAAACTTGATCAGAAAGTTACAAACAGTTGCTAAATCCATATGGCTTTTTACTCAGCAGGAAACCAAGTTTAAACATATTGGATATTGGTCAATAAATCAAAACATGTCAAAAAGTAAACTTGGATGTGTTTGAATCGAAGCTGTGATGGCTGGTGTTTTGCGACGCCAAATGCTGTGGCTGGAACGAATCAAAGAATAGCAAAATAAAAGACAAACAGGCAGAAATCAGAGAGGGAGACTCGAGCTTCCAACCTAGATCCAGTCCGTGTAACAATAAGGAAGCAAAGCGAGCTTGACAGAAGGAAATAAAAGGGAAAAATCTCAGGAACCGAGATAAAAAGATTTAGCACCAGATTCCCTCGCTGACTAGCACTTTCCGCTTTGCAGCTGATTCCTCAAACAATTCTCTAGCTAGAGACCTTACCGGCTATAGTGCATAGTAACACTAACACTCTAGCAAAGGCAGCGAGGCGGAACTTGGGTTTAAATAGAGTCCAGACACCGCCCACAATTAATGCCAGCTGGCCAAAGAATCCGATTGTAGGCAAAACGATATCGTCCCGGACGAGAGAAACAAAGAAAACTCGCCAGCCTCCAAAAACCATGATAAGAAGCCTTTATTGTCATTGTTTACCAGATATAATGAAATTGGAAATGCTGCTCTAAATGGTGCACAACAACGATTCACATCATATTAAAAAAAAAAAAAATTCTGGTGAGTGTATATTCTTTTTGAATTCATAGAGATTAGTAAATAAGTGTCCTTCTTTGTCAATCATGGCGTGTCCTTTCAATGATGATGTGGTGAATGAGGGAGCTGTCATAGTACAGGACTTTTTGAAGAAAATTTACTTTAAGTGGCGAGTTAGAGCTCATCCTGACACCAACTACCTGTTTGAGCAGAACTGGTTCCGGAGAGAAGGGCCACACATTGTGATTAACGCATGTCACATTAAAGTGCTCACAGCCCTACAGACTGTGTGCATGCCACTGTTAGTTTTTTTGTTGTTGCCAGTAGCATGTATCTGAACACAACTGGAGATGCAGAGATTATTGGCAAAGCATCTGCTGCTCTGTGATAGTGGCGTACCTGTCCTTAAAAATACTGCTCTTTTATGTTCTTCACCAATCCTGGCCACAGAGTAATTTGTTAAACAGGGCTTTTCAGGAATTGTATTTAATTTCAAGCTTTAATTGTATGAAATATTAATGTTAGAAGTCACATTTAGGGGCTGCCCCTTATTACTTTAGTTTTATAAGTTTCCCAAATGTTATCAGGGCTGTGGACTGTACCCACGTGCAAAAATTTTGTCTGTCCAGTTCGCATGAGGCATATTTCATCAGTTGGAAATCATTGCACGGTGTCCATGTACCGGTGCGGTATTACTGAGGTAATGGTCTTGTAGGCAGTGTGAATTTTATCAACAAAAATTACGTTAGAATATTTGTCGCCGTCTTTTTTTCTCAATTAGAATGACGAGACGATGACAAGATAAAAATTGATCCTTGATGGTAAATGATAAAATGTGAGTTTGGTTTTGTTGAGGAGACAAGAAATTTTAGTCCAGACATTCGAAATGTATGATGCATGGCATGTCTCCGTTAGACTGTACTGCTCAGACTCCCCCTGAATTTAACTAAGTAAATAAGCAAGAGCCTGCCATTGGATAATTACTGCAGTGATTAATGTTTCTGCTGGCAACAAGTTATTTAACCTTAACTGATACTGTGAGTAGCTTTTTTTTCTTAAACAACCAGGTCAGAAGACAAATCCTGTGATGATGGAAAAAATATTACTCTGTTTCAGAAGGGTCACATTATTAGCCTGCATCAAGCAAAAAAAAACAAAAAAAAACAAAGGAAATGCTAAACCTACTAAAACTGGGTTACGAACTGTCCAGTGCTTCATTAAAACCTGTAAGGATAGTAGTGAACCATCATCTTTAATGAACAAATATGGTCAGAAAAAAATCTTGAATGATCGTGATCGGAGATCAAATAAACGTTTGGTGAAATCAAATCGTAAAAAAATCAACAGTAGAACTCAGCAATACAGCAGCAATGTGTAGAAGTGAAAGGAAGAGCATTTCCACTCATACGATGCAAAGAGAACTCAAGGGATTAGAACTAAACAGCTGCGTAGCCCTAAGAAAACCACCTATCAGTGAGGCTAATCAGAAAAGAAAGGCTTCAATTTGCAAAGGAGTATAAAGCTTGGAATCTGGAGCAATGGAAAAAGGTGATGTGGTGCGATGCACAGGCATATTCCAAGATGACGATGCCAGGATTCTTTGGGCTCAAATTGTGAAAGAATGGTTCAGAGAGCATGAGACATCATTTCACGCATAGATTGGCCACCACAGTCCAGACCTTAACCCCATTGAGAATCTTTGGGATGTGCTAGAAAAGACTTAACGCAGTGGGCCAATTGTCCCATCATCAGTAAAAGATGTTTCTGAAAAATTAATGGAATTCTGGACAGAAATAAATGTTGTGACACTGCATAAGCTTATCGAGACAATGCCACAGTGAATGCCCACCATAATGAAAGCTAAAGAAGGTCCCACAAAATATTTGAGTGCACGGCTTTTTTTTTTGTTGGTAGGGCAGTGTTTAGGCAATGAACTAAGTGCACCCCAGTAATTTGTAAATAACCCTTGATCGTTGGTTGAATGAAAGGGATGTGTGCAGATGTGTCCAAGCTCTAAAGGCAAAAATATGCTGAAACATTTCATTTGCATGCAATAAAGGCCATATTTTGCATTAGCGAAATGCAGGTAATGTTTGGCTGTTCAGTGGTTTTGTTTGTTTTAAAGAACCTGGTGCAAATGTCTTGACCCTCCTTGACCTACAAATAAATAATACATCGACGGGCTAACTGACAAGACTGGTGATCACTGCTGCACAGTTGGTTTAGTGAGGTGCAGGTATGCATTCCCTTAGGCAGGTAGGCCAAATACAATTTTTTCTGAAGTTGTGAGTCTTGCTACCTCAACTTGTTGAAATGCTCATTAAACTTTGTGTGCTCATTAGAATCAGTCTCCTTTAATAAAAAAAATACAGATGTGCTTCTTTCCCTGGAGTGAAAATTTGAAATGGTGATTAAAAAAAAAAAAAAAGAAAAATTCTGAAGAAAAATCTGATACTTCATGGCTCACTCATGTTTGCTTTACAACTCAATTCATGAGAGGCTTATTCCAGAGCAGATCTGGCCCCCTTTTAATTGTATTATGACGCAAATTGCCGTGCCCTGGCCCAATAGTAAGTTTGCACACGTGATCTGAGGGTTATCGGCCTGGGTCTCTCACTCGCTTTCCCTCGTTTCTTCTCTGCTCACCCCCTATGGAGTCCAGTCTTGCTCACGTTAGGTTTATTGCACAGTGTCGACAAACGTCTTTGATGTCTAATGCGCCGCGTGCCGTATTAATTATGGATTCCCCTCGGCCGGAACGCGCGCAAGTAAGCACCTTCAAACACTTATATAAAGCACATGCTGTCTTTTTAGTAGCCCCTGGAATGGCTTCAGGACCATATATAGGACAGGAGGGATTGAGAAAATAAATTTTAAAAAATGCAGCTATGACCCTCCGTTCCCGTTCAGTGAGATCTCCGTAGCTCGAGGGGCAATAAACAGTCGCGCATGGAAACATTTATTTTCCGAATGTGATTCGTGTAGCACAAGTGCTGCGGGTATGGGGACACTCCTGAGTGACAGAAATGTGGGATTACAATGGTACAAATATTAGATCAACTGCCCTGCCCAACACAATGGAAGGGAACAATAAAAATGACCCAGTTTTTCTCACTGTAATCGAGGTCCATTGTGAAAACTTAGCAGCAAATAGGTGCGGTCGTACGAATATGTCTGCCTGCAATTAAATTCATTTGATTAAATTTCCAAGTGTTGAGGCTGCTGACACAGGCCATATAATTGAGCACTGTAGCAGGAGGCCTCAGGAACTCAAAATTAATATTGAGTACTGAGAGCAAACAGTCAATGAACAATGAACCCCGGTAAAGTAGAAAGGGCCTGCACAGGTGAATTGTTCTTTCTGATTAGTCACTGTTCGGCACCTATGGCTTGAATCCTTCATCAGCTTTGAAAGTGAAAAAATATAGGTAGCTATTTAACTGTTATTAAATATTTAATATCAATCCTAAAGTCAAGGGAAAGTATAAGGAGAAAGATAATAAATCATAATAAAGGATGTTGCATACTTATCACTATTTGCTATGAAGGAAACAGCTGTAAGCTTTAGATAACCACCAACAGTTTGATGCTCTGCTATTTCTTGTTTTGCACTGTTGTGTATGTGCTATTGTCTATGTGCATTGGGAGTAACATGTTGACATAAGCTTTACATCACCGTTGAGTACACAGAATAGCGGAGACATTATGTGGTCAAACTAGTTGTATCCCTTTTCAATAAATGTGGCTTTAATGGCAATGACAAACAGGTCACAAGTTAATAAGTGTTCTTTCATGTAAGACACCTGGAGAAAGACAGAGAACAACCATTTAAAATTGTTAAAATGTGTCGGCCAGTCAGAATGTGCGACTCTGTTTGCGACAGATGTGGACCTCGCTCCATGTATGGCAGTGTCTTTCCGAAACAGGAAAGGGTTTTCCCAAAGCCATTGAAGATACAGAACCTTCTTGAATGTCATTGTAATGTTACGATTTTTGTTCAGTGGATATAGCCCCAAGCCATGATGTGTTGACATGACCCTGGCCATGTAATGTTGCTTAGTCTCCACTGCTCTGGGGTGCGTTTCCCAAAAGCGTAGTTGCTAGCTAAGTTAGCAACTTACATACTTAGTCCATTCGCAGTCAATGGGTCCAACTGTGTAAGTTAGCATTTGTGATTTCAGGAAATGCACCCCTGGTAGATAGGCCACCTATGACCTGCTTCCTTCTGCTGGAAGTCTCAGCCACAACAAATGTACAGCCCTGTTCTTGAAAAACCAACTAATCATACTCACTTTGGAAGGTGTGTTTGCAATGTACCCCTCTCTGAATTTACTGAGGGGCTGTAAACTGGTGAAAAATAATTTTAGTGTGTGTTGTAAATCCACATGCTGGACTTGGAATAGAAAATTAACAAAAAATGTAAAACCAATTTTTAAATGTAGTAATATTTGTATTGTGTTTAACAACAGTGTACTGCATTGCAGTAGGCCGATCTGAACGTTGCAATTGGTGAAAACATATTCTGGAGAGTTTCTGAGTTGTACTCAAATGTGACAACACATGCCCAGCTATGTGTTTCAGTTCATAAGCATACAGAATTAATTTACCTCTCAGGGAGATATTTAGGATTTGAACGATTGTATTTCATTTAGCAGTTATAGTATGCCTAATAACCACATTCTGAGTACAAATAGATGGTGATTTTTATGCTGATGTATTATAAAAGCTCCTTCACCATAGGACAGGCATTCTTTTGATAGATTACATGCTGTGCATAATAGTGTTAGTGGATTAAAAATACAACCCATACTTGGGATGATAAGTTGGGATGATATAGAAATAGAAATATAGAAATGCACATAAAAACAGAAAGCAGTAATTTCTGAAGTTCATTTGCCTTGTATTTCATTGCAGACAGAATGTAGACGGTATTGCTATGTTTTGTCTAGTCAGCTTCATTTTATTTGTAAATATAGATTCATTCCTGCCATTCAGGCCTAAAACACACTGCGATAAAATTTGGGATGGGGGAAATTTAGGACTAGTAATGAGGGAAAAAAAAGAGAAATTATGTGATTTGAAACAGCTGACGTCAGCAGGTGGTAGCAATTCAAACAAAAGCAGCATCCAGGAAAGCCTTGTCCTGCAGACGCAAAGCAGGGCAGAGGACCACCAATTTGCCGACAAATAATGTCAGAAAAATCATTGACACAAAGGAGGGACTTTGTATATTTCAGTCTCTTCAGGGCATTGGCATAACTGAAAGATCCAAGGAACCTGGATTTTCTGAGCATAAAGGGCAAGGGCACAAGCCAAAGATGAACAGGCACGATCTCAGGCCCCCCAGAGGACACTACATCAATAGCAGTCATTTTTCTGTGAGTGATATTACCACTCTGGCTTAGGCCTACTGCGGCAAACCTGTATCACATACAGTACAGGCCAAGAGTTTGGACACACCTTCTCGTTCAATGTGTTTCCTTTATTTTCATGACTATTTACATTGTAGATTCTCATTGAAGGCATCAAATCTATGAATGAACACATGTGGAATTATGTATGTATCTAACAGTTGTTTAATAGGGCTGTCGGCTGTGTATCAACCTGACTTCTGCACAACACAACTGATGGCCCCAACCCCATTGATAAGGAAAGAAATTCCATTAATTAACCCTGACAAGGTACACCAGTGAAGTGAAAACCATTTCAGGTGACTACCTCTTGAAGCTCATCAATAGAATGCCAAGTGTGTGCAAAGCAGTAATAACAGCAAAGGGTGGCTACTTTGAAGATACTAGAATATAAGACATTTTTTCACTTACAGGTATTTCACACTTTTTTGTTAAGTACATAATTCCACGTGTTCATTCATAGTTTTGATGCCTTCAGTGAGAATCTACAATGTAAATAGTCATGAAAATAAAGGAAACGCATTGAATGAGAAGGTGTGTCCAAGCTTTTGGCCTGTACTGTACGTACTTCAATACATGACTACATCTAAAAATACGAGCAATAACTTAACGACGCAAAAAAGAAGCATTACATTAATGGAGTCCAAAAGTGCTATCGACTTCTCTGGGCTCTGAGGCATCTGAGATGACCTGTCTCACTGGTGAACGTATATTGTGGTCTGACTTGTACTTACTCTAGATTTTTATCTAACGTAACGATAGCCGAGTTCCAATTTTTCTGGTGCTTTGGCCTTCTTTATGTAGCTGAATGATTTGCTCCCGCATTCGACGGGGTATCTCGCCTGTCTTCGCCATATATCACAGGAATACATTATGGGCATGGTCAGGCCATTTACATAGGCCAGTCTGTGTACAGAGGGAGTGTCCACTATGGTCATGCTTGAGCAAATCAGACCAAGTGAGTCAACCATGTCCTGTAAACATCTTGAGTCAATTTTAGGCGAGTATTATAAGTTTTGTGACTCACTAATGGAACTGTACAGATACTTATTGGGTCAGATAATCGCCTTTCTGACCAAATATGCCATTTTGACATTAAATATTTGTTTAAAACATATGGATTATCAAATATTTTAATCACTTTTACACACAATAGCAAGCATTTAGCCGAATATACAAAAGCTGTCATGTATTCAAATTTTCAAGTAGTGTACAAATACTTATTGGAGCCATTGTATATTTTCTGGGGACACCCATGCATATTTCAACAAGACCATGGAAAACTGCATTCAGCAGACTCAACCCAAATGAAGAACATGGCACAGTTTTGAATGCAAAATGCGACAATGAGGACCTTATCCTCTCCACACCATAAGAACTGTTTGCAGGACAAATGGTACAGAATTACACCTGAGACAGTTAATCACCTGGTGTCCTTAGTCCCCATTCATTGATTAAGTGTTGCAAAAAAAAAAAAAAAGGTCAAGTGATAAATACACTTAACCACTCCAAAATTTCAATGATGTTGCTTAAATCAATACATACAAAAGATCAAGTAATATGCCATGCAGTTCAATAGAAGTTGAAGGAAATTTGCAAATTCACTGTTTTCAATTTAAATTTGAATTAAAAATATCATCCCAACTTTGCCTGATTTGGGTTTGTGCCCAATGCCATCAGATATGCGAGGCACGATCCCCAATTCTTATTCAAAAATTTTATTCCAAATTTCCTGCATTTGATTCATAAAAAATCTTCTGGACTTTGACTTAGATTATGACATTCTTGGGATCTATTATGCTGATTGTAACTCAGAAAATACAATCCCAGCAAATGGTTTAACCCGATTACATCGGAATCATGGGGATCACTGTAGCAGCTACAACCTCCTGCATATTGTCAAATGGAATTGTGCGGCACAAACTGTGTGGACCACCATGAGCCAATCCAATTATTGCAGCACTGAAGAGGCCTCTCTAGAGTGCATAATAATGTTCAACTTAAGCAGCATGGTATTGTATATTTAAAGCTGGTGCATCTTTGCTTGTGCTAAATTGTTCAACAGCTGTTGATGTTCAGTAGTTTCAGAGGACAGCTTGTACTTTCTGAGTGTGTACGCACAATCATACTTGGCTGATAACTGAAGTGAGAAAATAATTTTAGGTACGACATTCAAAATATAAAATATGTTTCATATACTTATGCCCAGAGGTTACCTGAATGAAAGTAATTCTTTTCATAAAGTGAGCACACACACACACACACACACAGATGTGTGCACGCATATCACCGATGAGCAAGAACATTAGAACCACTCATAGATGTAGCGAATAATGATGATTATCTCAAAACAAAGGCATATGTCAAGGCCCTAGTAGATCAGAGTATTTACTGATGAGCCATAACATTATGACCACTGACAGGTGAAGTGAGTAAATTGATTATCTTGGCACCTGTCAATGGGTGCGATATATAAGGCAGCAAGTGAATATTTTTGTCCGAGACCACAAAGCAATGGAAGACGGTGGCCTGATCTGATGAATCACATTTTCTTTGACATCATGTGGATGGCCGGGGAGCGTCTGCACACTTACCTGAGGAAGACGTAGCACCAGGATGCACTATGGGAAGAAGGCAAGCTAGCAGAGGTAGTGTGATCCTTTGGGCTATGTTCTGTGGGGAAACCTTGGGTGCTGATATTCATGTGGATTTTACATTGACACATACCACCTTCATGGAAACGGTATTCCCAGATAGCAGAGGCCTCTTTCAGCAAGATAATGCGCCCTGCCACACTGGAAAAATGGTTCATGAATGGTTTGAGGAACACAACAACGAGTTCAAAGTGCTGACTTTGCTCCCAAATTCCCCAGGCCTCAATGCAATCCGGCACGTGCGGGACGTGCTGGATGAACAAGTCATATCTTTGGAGGCCCCACCTCACAACTTACTGGACTTAAAGGATTTGTTGCTGATGTCTTGGTTCCAGACAACAGAGCACACCAGAGGTCCAGTGAAGTCCATGCCTTGACAACAGAGCTGTTTTGATGGCAAAAGGGGGACTTACAAAACATTAGGCTGGCGGTCATGATGTTGTGGCTGCTCAATATACCTACATATTTTTTGATATAATATTTTATTTTCACATATTAGTCACATTTAAATGTTTCAAATCATCAGACTAGTTTTAATATTAGACAGTGATTGCCCAAGTAAACACAAATTCGATTTTATATACAATCCCAATTCCAAAATAGTTGGGACGAAGTGTAAATTGTGAATAAAATCAAAATGCAATGACTTTCAGATCACATGAGCCAATATGTTATTTACAATGGAACATAGAAAACATTTCAAATGTTGAAGCTGAGACATTTTACATTTTTATCCACAATATGAGCTTATTCCAAATTTCCTGGCTGCAACAGGTCTCAAAAAGTTGGGACACAGGCAAAAAAGGGCTGAAGAAGCAATTAATATATAAGAGAATCAGCTGAAAAGAACATTTAGCTAGTAATTAAGTTAACTGGCATCAGGTGTGTGACATGATTGGCAAAAAAGGGATGTCTTTGAGAGGCTGAGTCTCTCAGAAGTAAAGATGGCCAGAGGCTCTCCAACCTGTGAAGGCTTGCGTAAAAAAATTGCAGAATACTTTACAAGCAATGTTCCTTAATGTCAAATAGCAAAGGCTTTGAAGGTCTCATTGTCAACAGTGCATAATATCATCAAAAGATTCAGAGAAACTGGAAAAATCTCTGTGCGTAAGGGACAAGGCCGAAGACCTTTACTGGATACCCGTGATCTTCAGGCCCTCAGATGCCACTGTATCACTGATCATGATTCTGTCATTGATGTCACAAAATGGGCCCAGGAATTCTTCAAGAAACCACTGTCTGCAAACACAGTTAGCTGTGCTATCCACAGATGCCACCTAAATCTCTATTATGGAAGAAGGAAGTCATTGTTGAGCATGACCCAGAAGCGCTGCCATGTTCTGTGGGCCAAGGCTCATTTAAAATGGACAGTAGCAAAGTGGCAAAGTCTCCTGTGGTCAGACGAGTCCAAATTTGACATTCTTGTTGGAAATCATGGGCGTCTTGTCCTCCGGACTAAAGAGGAAAAGAACACCCCTCCTGCTATCAGTGTTGAAAAGCCTGCACCTCTGATGGTATGGGGATGCATTAGTGCATATAGTGTGGGGCACTTGCATGTTTTAAAAAGCACCATGAACGCTAAAAGGTATTTAAAGATTTTAGAGCAACATATGTTCCCCAGATGACATCTACTCCAGGGAAGGCCTTGTGTATTTCTGCAGGACAATGTATAACCACATACTACAGCTATTACAACAGCGATGCTTCGTAGCAGAAGAGTCCAAGCGCTGAACTGGCCTGCCTGCAGTCCTGATCTTTCACTGATTGGGAACATTTGGCACATAATTAAACGAAAAGTCTGTCAAAGGAGACCCAAAACTCTCCAGCAGCTGGAAGCCTGTGTTAAACAAGAGTGGGATCAAATTCCAATGGCTAAACTCAAGAAACTTGTCTCCTCAATGCCCAGACGCCTCCACTCTGTGTTAAAAAGAAGAGGAGATGCTACACCATGGTAAACAGGCCCCTGTCCCAACTTTTTTGAGACCTGTAGCAGCCAGCAAATTTGAGGTGAGCTGATTTTGTGGATAAAATTGTAAAATTTCTGTTTCAACAATTGCTATGTTATCTCTGTTTTATTGTGAATAAAATACTGGCTGGTGTGATTTAAAAGTAATTGTGTTTTGATTTTATTCACAATTTACACTTTGTCCCAGCTATTTTGGAATTGGGGTTGTACATACATACATAGGCCTACATAAAATACTGATATCAAAATCGAATTTAATATAACTAAAACGTGTACTGAATAGCTGATTCGCCTGATGATCACACACAGACCCTAGAACTAGCCTGTATCAGGGAGAATAAAATACATTTCATCAATACATTCTTTGATACTCTACCTTATATAATATAAATATTCCTCTCTGTTGCATTACGTAAATATTGACGATTCTGCCCTGAGCCCCAACAACGATGCTCTGCTGCATGATCATTACGATTTCAGCCCGTCAATTAACGCTAAACAATATACCTGAGTATTTATATTGACGTGTGAATTAGCGAAAAGTTATTACCTATAGTTATGTGTCATTTCTGTTCTGTTTGCCAGTGGGAGTCCCCCTGTAAGGGCCCCCTTTGCAGTAACGTTCCAGTATTTGGGGTAGTCCATGATGCGAGAGAGAGAGAGAGAGAGAGAGAGAGAGTGAGAGAGAGAGAGAGAGAGCGCTTGGACAGACAGAAGTAGCCAGCTAGTAACGTTTGGCAAATTTTGACGCGACAGAACGCGGCGTTTCAGACTGTCACTTTCTTCTCTCTGGAACACTCACGACCGACTGAGAGAATATCACGTCGTCTGGGGCTTCAAAACTCAAAAGACGTTCGTATCAGCTGGCATGAGCTAACCCACCAGACATGGAGACAAAACCTTTCTTGTCACTGGGTAAGTTAATTTGTCAAATATCTTTATAATTGTTAGTACTGATTTTGAGACTGAGGCGACTTCCTAAGAATAGCACGCCTGCCGTCGTGGCAAAAATAAAAAGATTTAGCAAGCTTGCCCTCGGCTGTGGCTTTATGCCGCGATCATAACATCGTGGCTGTCTTTAATCAGCTGTTGAAAATCCGCGCGATACTTTGTACAAGAAAAATTGTCATTTAAAGTACAGTAGGTTGGCTAAGTTTGCGTACCCTGTGAATAGTTGCAATTTAATTATTAGAGAACAAAACTTAAGTGGCGATTTACGCTTGTCAAATTGGTAGCACATGCCATCGTCTCCTACTCAGAGCTATCAGTTCCGATGACAGAACACATTGGACTAGTGTGACAGTGGTTTTTCATCACTGCCAAAAAATAGGTTACTGTATTCTGTGTTACATACCCACACGTTTAACGTTAGTTTTCAAATAATGTATGAATTCCGTGTGTTAAATTGATACAGTTGTGTCTGTATCTCTCAGCTTCTTCGTCGTGTTTAAACTCGACCGTCGTTGTAGTTGCTGTAGCTTGTTATCCATGTTACACAACGGCAGCATTTATAGATTTCGAGCTGCATTGACGTGCAACTTGTACGCCGAGCAGATTTTTGACTGATACAGTCAGTGGAATTACTGCATAAATATGAGCAACTGGACGTGAATTGGATAAACAGTCAGTTATCTACTTAACCATCCGCAATTCGGGACGCTTCAGCGAACTGAAGTATTTATTTATAGCAGGAGCTTGTAAAACAAAACCTTTGAAATCTCAAATGCGGGCTTGTCAAGTTGGAGACTTTTTTCCAAACCGAGTGCAGAACTGTCGGCTTCACACTGCTGCCGACTTGCCCTGTCACTTTAGCCGCGACGAAAGAAAAGTCCTGCCTCTTGATTTTGGCACCACTTGGCGCTTCGCATTTTGTGGGAGACTTCGTGTATGCAGTTATTGAATTAATATAAATATAAATGTAAATATAAGGGAGACGACTGTGGTTATATGCTTCTTTGGAGAATACAACGAAAAGAGAGCGGACAATTCAAAACGTGCTCTGACTGGAAAAGGTGTACAAAGGCTTTGAAGTCCGCTTACTTCTGCCACCAAAGCACGCGCGCCTGAGGAACAAGATAGAAAATTGCGCCTAAGTAGCCGAAACAACATTGAAAATTGTATCGACACTTGTATGTCCACTACTTATGCACTGCCTAGTGAAGTGTTTTTGCGCTCAGATATTATGTTGCGGAGCCCGTGATTGTATGATCCTAGTATTTTCAAACACTGAACAAATGTTACCGCGGTCAGGGGCGGATGGCACGAGGTTGCAGGAGTCTGATAAAGCGTCTTCTGTACTTCAACTTTTTAAAAACGAAACTAGAATTTTTCTTAGCCAATCTTTGTCACTATCTGAAATGTCAGCTTCGACGGCAATATTGTGGAGACGGCGTCTAAATCATTCTCGTGGATTTCGCTTGATTATCAATACTGCAGTACCCAGCCAAGTCAGAAATATGCTTGCGACACGCGCCGTTGGAAACTTTCTCTGCTCCATTGTCCTGGCTGGGAATGAAGTCAATTAAAGTGTGCATTTAGGCTATGTGTCTGTTTCAGATTCAAATTGCCTGGCTCAGCTCTGCCTGTCTATTACCCCGACACGTCAAAAGACTTCCATTGCATTTTAGTTAAGGATCAATTCATCAAAAGAGCAGAAGCCTGTTTGTCAGTTGAAAGGTCTGCAGTTTTTTCATTCTGGGTGGGGGGAGAGCCTCAATCCTTTCCTGCTTGGCTTAAACAAACCTTCCCCCACTCCACATGCACACCCTACAAAAAAAGAAATATTTCAAAACTGCAGGCTGGGTTGTTGTGTCTGCTTCCTTTTCACAAAGGAGTCAGGTTACACCTTGACACACATCAAGTCCACAGTATGTGGAGGTGTGAGGCGCAAGGGCTGCTGGGACAAATGCCGTATTTTTTTTTTTTTCAGCCTGTAAGCATGGCTGTGTTAACATGTCTGCTGACAGCGTGCATTCATGTAGTCTAAGCAGACTTATAGACAGATGGCCGCACAGACAGACGAGCTGCAGGACCCTGTTGAAAACTGAGGTTTCGTTTTGCCCTTGGAGATATCCATATGTACAGTGCAGAGAAGAATGGCATGAGCTGTGCCGTATGAGGTAATTTATCACAGTGTAGTTGTGTGAACACCCTCTGATTATTTATTCTCAACAAAGGAAGCGGTTTGTAAGGAAAATGGTCCAGTTCAATACGCTAAAACAGTACTTCTACAGTCATCATTCTGCATGAAGTCACCTTTTCTGAGTTCAACTACTGATGAATCCAGTGACTCGGGTATTAGCAGAGATTCTGCACCAAATCATATGCGCAGTGTTGCAGTACAATGTGAAAGTTTTCGGGAGACTAAAAATGTGTTGAATCCCCTCTGATGTATCGATCTGCGGAAAGATCGGCATGACTGCTGCAGAAACCATAGGGCTTTTTTTGGCTTGTTTCGCTGGCTGTTTGTAAGCCAGACTAGCACGCTTTCATGGATGCAGAAGACGTCTGTCATCTCCCATTATGGTGATGGTTAATTTGGCATGGCAGTGTGGTGGAGAAGATTGGGTTGGGGATCGGCGACTTGCTGGTGCAGATTCTGAGAGGGGACAGAGTGTCTCTGTTTATGAGATATGCATTTGAGGTGGATTGCTCCAGTCTAAATCTCACTGATTATAAAGCGCAGCGTTGTGTGTGTGTATATGGTTCTGATTAAGAAGACTCACTGAGTGTGTTTACAATTTAATGTATTTGTGCTATGATTCATCTGAACGTTGGATGGTGTGTGTGCTGTTTTCAGAAGCCAGCGCTTTTTTCTTCTATTGCCAGTTAGGAGGCTAGAGGCACCTAAAATGCAGTCTTCAGCGCAATTAGGGAAAATCTCTTTTCCAAACTTGGTGATAAACAGAACATCCCCAGTTGCATGGCTTTACTCTAACATTTTTCTTTTTCTGAAGCGTAAATGTGCATCTAAATTAAAAACATAAGGGGTGGACTAATGAATCCTAATCAGTAGATTTGCTTTGAAATAATGCTGGTAAAATGGGAGCCCTGTATGGCTGTAGCTCAGGTCCAGAACGTATGGAGCTGAGCCAGGGAGTGTGTATGGGCAGAGAGAGCGGTTCAGTGCTGAGGTGTGTGCAGCCGTGCTGCTGAGGTCCTGCGCTGCATAGCTTCCTTCCACTCCCTTTCAGATACTTAGAAATAAAACCACGAAGGACCTGCAATGCTGCATCACCTCCGCTTTTTCTCTCTCTATCACTAATGAAGCCATTGTGGAAACGCCACGAAAGTGTGTTAGTGCTGTACATCAGGGGCAGCTATAGGACTGAAGATTGGTGGGGCCCAGAGCTCCCCTTTAAAACAATTACTGACCCCGACTTACGCGCAATCATTCGCATAATTGACAAACAATCCTTCCAGGATTTTCCTGGCTTTTTTTATTGTTTTATTGTTTTTTTGCGGTAACTTTCTCAAAAATTGGCAATGAAATTTGCACTATCTTGTTGATTTATTTTTTTGTCCGCGAGAAATTTGCGTGGATTGGTTGAATTTGCTTTAATTGTTGCTTTCGCGACATGCAGCTTCCTCGAGGGACTGAGCAACAGATTCACTCCGAGAACACGCCGGTACGGTATGGTACATTTCGGTACGGCGACAATCATTAATTTGGACGCGTAATTTCGTACATTAAAATCAGCGTTATTCAGAATTGCACGCAGACGTTTCAAATGGTCTTGTATTTTATTTAAACAAAATGATCATGAAGCGCCAGGTAAATCATTTGATGTGTGGAAAAGGTTGCGCAGACGTTTGAGAGCAGTTTGTCTTTCATAAAGCGTTGAACAGTTTTTGAGCGGTCTGAATATTTTTTTTGATCTGAATTTATCCCATTATTTAGTTGTCAATAGATCGCATGGAGAGAGAAACCATAACTTCGATTGCCAGAGGATTATTGTCGTAATTGGAAAACGTGTTAATAACGGAAAATAACTGAGTACAAGCCAGGAATCATTGACAATGGCATGGTCTGGGCCCCACCAATTATCACTTCCAGAGACACCACTGCTGTGCATTTGTATTTTTAGGAAAGCTTATTAAGAGGGTAGTTATTAGAGTTTAAATTGAGAAGGCCTGGATTGGTTGCAAATGAGGATTTGTGAGAAAATTCTGGTAACAATATCTTAATTTTGTATGTCACAGTATTTGGTTTGCTATAGTTTTGCAGTAGTTTTCTCTTCTCCAATTTTTTGTTTTTACGCAATGAAATGTTGAATCCATTCTTTACGAGTAAATACATTACAATTTAAATTCCTTCTTGCTCAATCTTGAAAATAGTGACAATATCTCTTAAATTGTGGATGTTTTTAAAAACATCCTCAATTTAGTCAGAGTTTATGCCTAAATGTAAGATGCATTTTTAGATTGACTCAATGTTATATTTTTTCAATGTATGGACTCATTAGTTCTCAGTTACTGTTGGGACAACCCTTGACTTGCTACACTACAGTAGTTATGTGCCCCGATTTCGATATCCCCTGGAGTTCCAGAAGCTTCCCGTTTTGTGGGTAAACACCATGGTCCCAAAATGGGGGTAGTGTGTGACAGAAGGTGTCCCAACGCCACCCCCATCCTGGCTGCCATTACAATGTGAATCTCCATTCCTCATTTACGACCATGAACTTCAAATGGGTGATGGGTGGGTGGGTGGGGGGGGGGCTGGCCTCCTGTTGCTTCAATTCTGGATTCTGTGGGAGCGGGACGGTTAAGAGGGACAAATGTTAAAAGTTGTGCTGGGAGTTTGGGGGGGCAGAGAGGGTGGGCGTGGCAGCACTGTTGAAAGAGGACAAGTTTAGTTTACAGCGCTGCTGCACTTTTGTTTTTCTAAAGTAATGCTCGGCTCCTCGGTCCAGGACTGCAGCTGTCATTTTTATTGGCGAGGTTTATAGGGAAAGTTAATGACTTAAAGGGCCAGTGCTCCCTTTTTCCCTTCCTCCTCCCCTCCCCCATCCGTCTCAAGCTCCCACAGCGTACAAGTCAAAGGAAATGCACCCCCCCTAACTACCATGTCACTCCACCACACATCCTCACATCCTCCACCAGGAGTGAGTGCAGGGACAGAGAGGGTCTTTACGTACAGGGCCGCAGAGTGGAGTCCATGTGCCTTTCTAAAGTTAGCCGCCATTACTCAAAATCCTGGTGGGCCACGCTCCTGAAAGATATTTCTGGCCACGCTCTTTGAGCACTTACATCTCACTTCTAAGGAGATGATGCGGCAGGTCCTGAACTGCTGCAGTAACCTGCGCATGTCTGTGCCATTGAAAGGCACCACACGGTCATTTCAGTTTGAAATGAAAGCGACGGCTGGGTTTCGGAGAATGCTTTGTCATCAAGTTGTCGCTATTTGTGCGGTCGTTGTTGTTAATTATTTGTGCTTTGAGCTCTGTGCAAGCAGAACTGTTTTGTCGATAAAGTCCGGACTGGACTTCGCTCCTTAAACTTTGACTGCATGTGTGTGGCATCTTCAAACAGTTTTGTTCTATTGGCTGCACGACAGATTATTTGGAAACATTATTCTGCTTCTTATTTTCACTCGAGAGTACAGCTGGATAAGCCTGAAAGAAACACTCAGCGCAAGAAATCTGTTTAGTGGATGTGCCATGCTTTGGTTGTCATGGGCCAAGTTCACTCTTGTATGGGCTAAGTAACCGCTTTCAATTACCAATTATATCGTTTCCATGTGATATGTGTCCAGAAACTCATTTTCGTTTCAATATGATTTAAGTCTTCAGTGACTCGATAGTTCCTTTTAACCCTAAATGCAGCTATTGTTGCTCAATGATGCAAGACATCAAAACCAAAGCTGCTGAAAACCTACCATGTGGCAACTTAACCCTAACCCAACTTAACCCTCAACTTTAACCCTATCTAGACTGGGCTTTTTGGGGCTTCCTGGGGACACACGTCCAGATGATTGATTGTCTTCTTACCTATTCGGGGAGAACCTGTTAATTGTGGAGTGCTCTCGGAGTGAACCTTCTATTAATTATGAAAATGACTGAGAACAGGTCAGGACTAACGATTGTTTTAAACAGAAGTTTAGTGCAACCTAACTTTCTGTTCTTGTTCCGCAACTGTACTGAATTTAGCCCATGATTTAATCGCTGTTAGATCGCATATGGAGAGAAACCGTGTCTTCGGTTGCCAATTACGATAATTGGAAAACATGTCAATAAAGGAAAATGATTGAGAACTGGTAATTGCAGTCAAAACGGGACGTGTCTTCGCACCCCTGGTGGCTATGCCACTGCTTAAATGTCTACAAAGATTTCTACTGCCAAAGGCAATAGGAACAACGTCAAAATGACGTAATAGAATGATGTCATAGATATGGCAAAATGGCTTGAACTTCTCATAACATGATAGTCGACTGTAACTCCTAATTGACATGACATATGACTACCAAATTTGCAGGGAATGATGTACGCATAAAACTAAATCCCTGCAATCATTTCGGTATTATTATGACCTTTTATGATGTCATTATGACATCATGTTTTTATTTTTATTACCCAGAATGCTTATTTTGTCCCATAGTGCACCAGCTCCGAGAGGCCATAAAACACACAAAAGTCAATTTATGTTCCGTGAAAATAGTTTTTCATTTACTCAGAATGTTTTTCTTAGAAGTTAAGGTCAGAAAGAAATGAAAGTAAACTCAGAAAGGTTTACAGGTTTGCATGTGCAAAACTTGCTCTGTTCTTATCGTCAACTTCTTTGTGTTTCATGATAAGAAAATAAAAGGAATTTTGGAATTGATGAAGCTGACATTAAACGTAAGATTTTTTAAGTATAATGGAATAAGTATATGTTTAAAAAGGAAATCTGGAAACTACATTGATGAAACCGAACTTGCGATTTTTTGTCAGTCATACCTGTTAGAGAAACATTACCATGGAAATGGTGAAGATGGTGGACTTGACTTATTGGTATAAAGTTGTTCCCAGACAAGGTTTAGGAATAGTCACCAAGTTTGGTGGTCCCAGCTCATGCCTTTCATAAATTATATGACGTGAAATTTGGCGTGGGCATAAAATCCCCCCCCCCCGTTTAGATAGGGATAAAAGGGCTCCCGCATGGGAGCTCTTTTAAACAAGTTGCTACCTGATAGGTTTTAAACAGCACAACATAATTCAATTCATATTTAAAAAAATAATTATTTCACTGCTCTAAGGGTTAAGCAAGGATTGAAAGTCAGAGTGCTGATGATTTTATGAGGGAGCTGTGCCAGGCTATTTCTCCATACACCATCACACAGATATTCTCCTATGTTAAGTAACAATGGAGTCCATTACACATTTGCCCTCCATCAGCCGACTGAGACAATAACACGCTCTGGCAGTCTGAAGCGGCAGTGCATCCCTGAGAGCTGCTCTGAAGATGCTGCCCGTCTCAGGAGAGCGCTGTTTGGGCGAGATGGGAGTGATTCTGTTGCTGATTAGATGACTGTATTTCTTGCAAATGAAATTACAGTTATGAAGTTATGAAGAGACAAAACAAATCTTTTTCCTCATAATTAGGCATAAAAGCATTTTTTTTTCATGAAGTGCAAAATTGTTGCTTGCTTTAGTTACAGCATGTCTGATGATTGAGACATTCCTCATCAGCAAAAGTTGAAACTGTCTCATTTTATCATCGGTTTGTTTTTAAAAAATGATTGATTATTTATTATATTTATGATATTATATTATTTGTTATTTTTGCCTTATTTAGCTTAATATACAGTGATATGAAAAAGTATTTGCCCCCTTCCCGATTTCTTCTTTCACAATAATAAAAGCAATAACTTTTTCACATAGGGCCAGGTAGGTTTGGATAGCTTTTTCCCCATATCAAATGAAATCATCATTTAAAAACTGCATTTTATATTTACCCGGGTTATTTTTTATATTAAAATTTGTTTGATGATCTGAAACATTTAAGTGTGAAAAGTATGCAAAAAAGTAAGAAATCAGGAAGCGGGCAAAAACTTTTTCATGGCACTGTAAATCATATTTCATGTCAGAATATAAGAGTAAAATAGAAGAATGAAATCCTTTGAGGTTTTTTTAGCTGTGTGGGCTCTGAGGCTTGTGAGAGGTCTGTTGGCTGGTGTGTTTTCTTTGTTCGGTGGTGCTGCTAAATTGCGTGAGACTTTTGGGTGGCTCTCCATCTCAGTCAGAATTCAGAACAAACAGGACAGTATGTTTGCCCTCCAAGCCAGTACAGAGAAGAGGTACTGCCCCCCCCGCCCACGAAACCTGCGGTACAACGCTCGTGTTGGGCAGTGTTTCAGGAGGCACGCTCTGTTAAACTCATTCTCAGACCTGTCACCCTGCCTAATGCCAAGAGGAAGCGGCTCAGTGGTCACTATCAGTGAGAAACTGACTGTTCATCGCTCACTTTCTGTCTGATTATCTGTCGCATTAGCGTGCATGATCTGTCTCAACGGTTTTGACCACTTCTGAAGCACTCTAAACTGCCACAGGTGGGATATTACAGGGATTGGTCTAGTTTTCATTATCATGCCTCATGGCTACAGATTAGATGGATGCCCTTTATTTTATATGCTGAGACACCATGTGTAAAATCTCCTGGTGTTTTTCAGCTCGCTGACTTATGTGTGACTCTTCTGTGAGTGTAACGCCTGACTTTAAGAATCATGATGCTGATGAAAATGCTGACCAGAGTGCAGTGTTCTGTCTCTGATTTGTGCGGGGTGTTGGCAGTACCGCGTGTGTCCCCTCACTGTCAGCGAGGCACTCTGTTAGACCCGTTTCCCTCCACACCTCTGCGCTTCTTATAAAAGTCACAGGCCTAAGCAGGGATGCAGGAAGTGAGCTGGTACAGCGGACAGGGCTTGTGCAGCTGAATTTTGCCCCCAAACCTCACCAGCGCAACCTCTTTGTTCTCCTGAGAGCCAAACGAGGTGCCCCAAATTGGCTCGCCCTGACTTGGCCCCAATGACTGAACTCGACACCTCTGCATCTTTTTCAGCATGCTGACTTCTGGGTCGAAGTATCAAAACTGCTTCTTATCTCCCCTTGCTTTTATTTGGTTGAAATCTTTTTCTGCTAAAACAGAACCACGCTTAGCACTAGCCTTGGGAGGCAGGAGCACAGGACAACCCAGTATGCTTTTCTGCCCTCAAAGTCCTCAAACATGAAAGGGCCCTACTGTGTTAATGACATGCATGCCAGCCATCTGTCTTCAGCTGTATGGGGTGCAGCCTGTTTCCTTGTGCTGGGGACCAAGGGTTCGGGTTCTGCATTGTTGTGTTGGGTAACCTATGGTTTAGGCTCTGCTCACTGGTGCTCTGGGACCTTGGATTTTGGTTCTGTATTGGAGTGTGGAGGGACACAGGGTTTAGGTTCTGTATTATAGTGCTGGGGGACCCACTGTTTGGGTTCTAGTACTGGGGCACCTGGGGTTTTGGCTCTGCTCTGTTGTGCAGGGGGATCCAGGATTTAGATACTGTGCTGTAGTGTTGTGGCACACGGTGTAGGTTTATTGTAGTATTGTGTTTAAGGACCGAAGGTTTGGGTATGCACCCAAGTGGAGCTGGGACCTGGGGTTTGGATTTTGTCGTGCAGACTGGAGAAACCCAGGGTCTTGGTCCTGAACTGCTGTCTTTGAAGACCCAGGGTTTGAGTCCTGTGGTGTTGGGGAACTCTGAGGTAGAGTTTTATACTGTAATGTTGGGGAACCCAGGGTTTGGGCTTTTTACTATAGTGCACGGGGACCCAGGGTTTGGGTTCTGTATTTTGCGGCCGAGGGAACCTGCTTTTGGGTTCAGTACTGTAGTCTGTTCTGTAGACACAGATTTTGAGCATTGTTGTGTTGGGGAACCCTGTGTTTGGGTTCTGTAGTGTTGAGCGACCCAAGGTTTTGTTTCTGCTGCGTAGTGCTATGGGAAGCAGGGTTTTGATTCTGTGCTTTGGTGCTGGATGACCTGGGTATTGGGTTCTTTACTGTGGGGCTGGGGAGCCCATGGTTCAGGCTCTGTTCAGGTGATGGGCGTGAGAGCCTTCACGACAGCTGCCAAGACTTTTCACTAAAATACCAAAAGACTCAAAAGCGCAGCACTCCTCTCTATGCTATCTCACATGTCTGTGTCAACACAACCCAGCCCCGCAGAACTGAACCCAGCTATTTCACATATCCTACCAGGGACTGCATTTCACAACGGCCTGAATCTGTCTGAATGGCAGTGTGAATAAAGCATTGAGTGCAATTATGGTATCTGTTGAAGAACAAAGCTGGTTAAATTTGTTGTTCAGGGTTAGAGGCTTGGGGGGGGGATGTGTGTGGAGGTAGTGTTTTTGGGCTGAGCCCAGACCTGTCCCACTGTCTCGGGCCGCGGCATAAGAGAGAAGGCGTGGTCGTTTGCATTTCACAGCAGCACGCGGAGATGTGTTCCACTCCGTATATCTGTGTCTAATCATGTCCCGGCTTAAACTGCAGAGCTTAAACACAGCAGTCAGATTAAGGGCTCTCGATCGCCGTTATGATAAGTCAGATCCATTACCAAGATGACTGAAAAGGTATCTGGAAAGAGGATAAGGCAGGATTAGCAAGGTCACTTTAGATAGTGAAAACATGATTAAGAAAACTGGTCAAGTGTCCTGGACTTCTGGGCTCCCCCCAACATCTCTAACTAAATATGTTGAGTATAAATTCAAATCTTCTGCTGGAAACCATGGGCCATTTTTGGACAGCTGTGGGTGCATTCCATTTGCTGGTGGAGAATTTAGCGGTAGACTTGTATTTTTCATTGTCTGAAGCGGACACCAGAAAAAGTGCTGCTCGTTACACGACCAACTGGCTTTCCCAGTGAGCCGTTGCTGCAGTTACAACACTCAGCCATTAGGGGCAGCAGAGTTCAGGGAGGGCAGTAAAGCTGCCTTTGCCAGCATGTTCCGTTCTGAGACACTGTGCTGCGAAGCCTGTGATCAGGGTGATTTAGTGCCGTCTCTGACGCCTCCGGCTCTAACGTTCTTGCTTCCGTCGCTGCTCCCCCTCTCCCTCAGGGTCTCTCTGGCTGTGACTCGCATGCAGCCCTTTAATGCTACAGCGGGACATCTGGCTCCAAATTCTTTTCAGGCTGGAGTGTGGTGTGCGTGGAAAGCTCTTACCTAAAAATCAACCCCCTCTGCAGAAACCCTGGGAGAAGCAATGGAGCTGGAGTGGATACTTGGTACAGGTGCTGGCTCCTTTCGACCCCCCTGTTTTTTTTTTCCAGAACTTAGTAGAGGGGCTGAAATGCTCTTGTAATATACAGCAAAAAAGTAATTTTAACAAGGGCTTTAGTCTTGTGATGACACTTCTAGTCTCACTTCTTTTGCCGCAAATAGAATGTCCTTGCCTTTTGCGCAATAAATTTCTCACTGGCAGATCTCAAAAATAGACACGCTTACTGGGGCACCTCTTTTGCAATAATTTTTACATATGTTTAAAAGTAATGTTTTTGTTTTACAAAAAAAAAATCTGTAAGATTAAGTCAAATATAGGACTAAACAGCTTTTAGGGACGGATGGTCCTTGTTGGACACATGGGTGTTTGGTGAGAGGTGACTGGATTTTTTGGTGGTGTTAGCAGTGAGGAGTCGTGTGTCCATGAGCGAACGGTGTGTTGCTAGTGACTGCTGCTGGAGGTAATAGCAGAGACGTGCAGTGGAAGCTAAAGGGCTGTCGGCCGTCAGAGTGCAGTTGCACAGAAAAGCCTAATGAGGTGAATGGCTTGTTTGCCCTTGTCTGGGTTTATCATTTTACCCAGAGACTGGACACCGTCAAACAAGGCGTCAAACGTGTTCTTGAGTGGTTCCCTGGTCACTGCTTGTTCTTTGAGTTAGGAAATGGCATTCTATGAATTATGAGCATTCTCAACCTGCTTGGTGCAACTCCCCCCACCCCCCCCCGGACACACACATACGCACACACACTTAAGCATCTTCCCCTTATTTGAAAGGATTGGTCATCTAAAACATGTGTTGCCACTAAACGTGGCCATGTCCCCCACCAGGTCACGGAAATCGACTGGGGTCGGCGTATCACACTAATACACATTGAAGCCAAAGATGAAGGAAATTGGTCAAACCGTTCTTGAGATATCGCGTTAACAAGAAACGAGACGTGACGGACGGACGGAGCTGAATGCTATGTTCCCCGCTCCGCGTGCTACGGCGGCGGCGGGGGACAATTCATCACCTGGATCAGTGGTCCGTCCACTTATCATAGCAATAATGTTTAGCAAATGTGAAATGTTTGTTCAGAGCTAATGGCCACTAAACAGCTAAACAGATGAGTACTTGGGGACATGCCAACTGTCACACCAACATAGGTGTGCTAATACTGTGTTGATATTTGTCAGTTTCCTGGCTGGCTGCTGTTAAACTAATTCATTCGAGGTATCAGTTGACCCTATTCGGTAAATATTACAGGATTACTTTTTTCCAGATCCTTGGGGCTCTGCATTTGAGAGCACTTGTCCCTTTCAGACGGAATAATGGTGAGTGACTGACTGGCCAAGTTTAAACTGTCCCTGAGTTTAATTCCTTTTCCATTCGGAATGAAAGGCCATTCCAATTAAAAGTGGTAATGTAAACACCTCGGTTGGAATGATAATGGCCATTCCGATTAAGATTTAAATCTAATTAAAGGGGGTGGTATATTCCGTTTGTCATTCTGATTGAAAGAATCATTCATACATGTAAACACTCATTCCTCTTAAAGTTCATTCCGTTCTTTCTGCGCATGCTTGCTTCCTTTCCCTTCCTTGCGAGTGGGACGCGGCAGAGGGCTAAGGTAGCGCAGTCGTTGCGCTGACGGGTAGCCAATAGCCAAAGCACGGTCTTCTGCCTCCCTTTTTCAATATTCTACCTCCCTTCTGCTCGTTAACAGACGAATGATAATAATTAAAATGATGTGGTCATACTGGTGCTTCAATAATAAAAGCAACAGGGGCTCTCAAGTTTTGAACACAGGCTAGAGTAAGATTTTCTCCAGGGGGTGCATGATACTCCCGTTTTCCTCCTTGGGTGAATGAATTTCAGAATTTCAGCTTTCAGAACACTGTTGTAGCAGAATCACGTAAATAATTCTAGGATAACTGTGTTTTTTTCATTGGTTGTGGGAACTCCAGGGGAGACGTGTTTGATTCCTGCTGGTTTCCACAGTTTTAGCGGTGCTGCTGCGCATATAGGCCTACTGTTGGAAATTGATTTTTTGTTGTAATGATTTTTTTGCGTGAGAAATACCATGTGTGGCGTAAGTGCGTATCATCTGACTGAAATGATTGACAATCATGCTCATTGCATGAGACTTGAGAGCCCTGAAGCAAAATCAGTCGGAAAAAGGCACTGTTAACGTCATTCAGGTTGTTGCTATCAGGAAAGAAGACGAGCCTAATATTTTTCTGTCGGTAGGCCAAACGGAAACACGTATACACATATCCTCCCTGCTCCTTATCCAATCAGAAGCCTTCCCACCATCAAACCTTATGCGAAAGCGATTAAATGCGTCTTCCATGCCAACCCCCATTCGGAATGACTATATCCCGTGTAAAGCCGCAGGAAAAAAGTTTATTCCGAATGGTTTCTTTCGGATTAATTCATTCCGAATGAACAGTCGTCATGTAAACGTGGCCACTGACGAATATGCCTTGTGGAAATATGCATGCACAGTGCAATACCTGTTTGCACCACTGGGCACCAAGTATGCATACTGTTGAGCTGCCTAACCAGATGAGAAATGCCTAGACCTGTCTCTGGACATGTACAAGACAGTGGTCTACATATGCAGTGGTTGGTGAATTTATTTGTTTCGTGGAAATGGCTGTTATTTGGCTGATGAGTTGTTATCTCTTCCACTGCTGTCTTATTTTAACAACTTAAATCAATTGTTTTGGGAATTATGGCAGAGTTTGCTTACAGTAACCATATGGTTAACAGCCTGCCTGATCAAGGACAAATTTTTTCACTTAATTTATAAAAGTGGCATGTAGCTTAATGACCTCGCAGTATGCGTTCGGGTCACGATCTGTTTAGCTATTATGAGGTAAGTGATAAAAAGTTAAATGCTTGATCTAGGGAAAATGTTAGTTGCAAAGCTTGTTAGCTTGCTAAAATGGTAGCGTATTTACACTAGCTTACTGATGGAATACGATCAAGTAATCTCATAGTTAGGGGATCATTAAGTCAGTTAAAGATGGTTAAAAAAGGTAAATGAATGTGCTAACAGAATTCAAATTTTATATACCGCAGTATTGTATATAAGTGAGTGCCTAATAGTTAAACGCCCGGATTTGGGACAATGAGCTGGATAGCTTGCTAAAATGATAGTGAGACTAGCAAGACTTAGATTGTATCTAGGGGAGCAGGGAGTGAATGGAAAGCGAATGGTCGGCATTAACATTAAAGGAGCATAAAGTATTGACTTTAAACCTTTAAAAACCAAGACTGGACAATATATGGAGCATTATTAATGGAGTCTGTTCTACCAGAGATTGAATATATAGTCCCAAAAAACCATGAGAAGTTTACTTCATAATTCCACTTGTGAATAAATTATTATCCCCCGCCAACACGAAGTGTGAGGGGGTATTGGTTTGACCCCATGTCCGTCCGTCCGTGCGTCCGTCCATCCTAGAGAAAGGGGACAACTTTTCTCAGAAACTATTACAGATAGGACAACCAAATTTGGTGTGTAGCTTCAGACTGTAAAGGCCTTGATGGAGTTCGAAAATAAGAAGCACATGATTGGCGGGGGATGTTGTAGACCATGTCGACTTGTTTACACTGTAGTGTTTTGTGGGTTTTTCGGAATAGCCGATGGCCACGTTTGGTATGGCACGAGATATGTAACGTTGACAAACACTCAGCAAATTTTTGCTCAAAAAACACACAGAAGTACATGTCCAAGTGCGAAAGTGATCATAATTGCTCTAAATTAAAGACACACTTTAGAAAGAAAAATATTTTCATTGATTGATTCTGCCACTTTAAATTACCTTGACAGCAAGCCACTCTGACCTGTATCCATGCGAGGCCCAGCTGCCTCAGACCAGAACCAGTGCATTTACAGCTCGAAGCTGGCTGCTGTCCAGGTATATGTAGCAGTCATAAAAGTCAGGAAATGGTGCTTGTATCAATCCATTTAAATGAACGATAGAGGCCCCACAACTATATGTTTACCATGAGCAGATCCATTACACTGGATTGACCTGACCATGAGAAGTGCGTCGTAGTGTAGTATGCCAGAGAACAGGATGGCTGTGTTCGGAAATGCCTTTGAGTTACCACTGGGGGTCGTTCCATCGTGAATGAGGCAGCGGCAGAAGAATTTTCTAAGACTTTTTCTTAGATTTTGCTGATTTTTAAAATGTATTGTTGGTACATGTGTCAGAATAAAAGCCCCCAATTTCTGTGGATTGGTTTGCGCTGCCCTCAGATTGGTGGCCATCTTGAGATTGGGCCTGCAGTGCGTACTGCAGTGTACCACACCCCTTTTTAAGGCACTTTTTTCTCAATAACTCAGCCTGTACACAAGCTGTAAGTCGAAGATTGGTCTGCATGTGTGATTTTTTGCATAGAAACAGAATCTGCAATCAGATTTGTGATATACACTGCATTGAAAAGGATAAATGATAAAACAACATTTGGGGGTATCTGTCTTTGCGCCCCCAACCCAACATTTGGCAAACCTTATGTAGTTGCAATTTTGGTGTAATATTTTACATCACTTATTCTCACAAATGTGTGAAAGTTGGATCAATGATATTTCCCAATGCAGAGAAATCACAAAATATTCAGAACCTAATATTTTGATCATGTTGCCCAAAATGTAGTACACCGTGCAAATATACTAGAGAACATACACTGTGGTTAGAAAAAAGAACTTGGGAGCATTGTGTTGAAGCATTGCAGCTCAAGAATTTGCAGGGTATCACATTCCACTTATTATAAAAACCTTGGTAACCCTCGATATTTTTTGGTACCAAAAACCTGCAAATGCACTAAAATCTGAGAAAATCTACTGGACAGATTTTCTGCCTGGACACATCCTAACATTCTACCAAAACCCTCATCAAGACAGCCAGCGAAATGATACTCTAATTTAATATCAGTCTCACAGCAGTAAAACTAAAAAAAGGTTAGTGACACTGCAATTTGTGAGTGCAGGATAAAATTGAACAAATTTCTCAGAATATTTCTCTACTTTCTTCACTTCGTCATCAGACAGCCAGAATTTGTCGAGTGCTGCTGTCTGAAGCTGTTGGTGTTGACACTAGTGTCAAAACATGAATGGATGGCACCCAGCACTGCTCCCTCTTCTGCAGTCAGAGCAGGCTACCTTTGTCTGAATGTTGCATGAATTCGAGATCAATTTCTTTATTCTCAATGCAGCTCTCTTCAATGCACCACACATACTGCGACCCCAATTCCGAAATAGTTGGGACAAAGTAAATGAAATCAAAACGCAATGACTTTCAAATCACACCAGCCAGTATTTTATTCGCAATAGAACAGAGATAACACAGCAAAAGTTGAAACTGAGAAATTTTGCAATTTTATCCACAAAATGAGCTCATTTTAAATTTGACGGCTGCTACAGGTCTCAAAACAGGGGCCTGTTTACCATGGTTTTGCATCCCCTCTTCTGTTTAACACAGATTGGAGGCGTCTGGGCATTGAGGAGACAAGTTTCTTGAGTTTAGCCATTGGAATTTGATCCCACTCATGTTTAATGCAGGGTTCCAGCTGCTGGAGAGTTTTGGGTCTCCTTTGACGGTCTTTTCCTTTAATTATGCGCCAAATATTCCCAATCGGTGAAAGATCAGGACTGCAGGCAGGCCAGTTTAGCACATCTACTACGGAGCCATGCTGTTGTAATAGCTGCAGTATGTGGTTTTGCATTGCCCTGCTGAAATACACAAGGCCTTCCCTGGAATAGATGTCATCTGGAGGGGAGCATTTGTTGCTCTAAAACCTTTATATACCTTTCAGCATTCATTTTGCTTTTTAAAACATGCAAGTATCCCACACCATATGGACTAATTCATCCCCATACCATCAGAGATGCTGGCTTTTGAACTGAACGCTGATAACAGGAGGGGTGGTCTTTCCCCTCATTAGCCCAGAGGACACGATGCCCATGACTTCCAACATGTCAAATTTGGACTCGTCAGACCACAGGAGACTTCGCCACTTTGCTACAGTCCATTTTAAATAAGCCTCATGCTACGCACCTGATGCCAGTTAATTTAATTACTTGCTAATTGTTCTTTCAGCTGATTCTCTTATATATTAATTGCTTTTTCAGCCCTTTTTTGCCTGTGTCCCAACTTTATCAAGACTTGTGCAGCTGGAAAATTTGAAATAAGCACGTGAAATTCTTCTGAAAAATAACAGACAAGCTTCTAATTTGGCACATGAGCAGCGTTCAAATGATTTATGAGACCATCAATAAACTTAATTGCAACAATTTGAGGGGATAGACAGAGTGTTTTGTTATTTCCCTTTTTAACTGATGGATGTGTCACAAATCTGATCCCAGGTTCTGATTGTACATGCAAAATTATTGAAGTATTCAAATTTTAATCTTAATAAAATGTACATAGGCTGAGTTATAGAGCGTAAAGTGCTTTTAATAAAGAAGCGTGGCAAATCACGGCACATGCTGAGGCCCGATATCAAAATGACTGCCCCTCTGAGGGGATTTAGAATTTAGCCCCAAAAATTGGGCTGTTTTGTTTGCATACATGTACTATAGCTCATAGACACAGTTACGGCTCTACAGTTAGTCTGATCACGTGTCAAATGGAGCCATTATCTTTTCATCGCTTTATCAGGTGCTGTCTCAATGCAAGTGAGTACATACGTGAATAAACTCATAATTTTGATGATAAGTATTCAAATTTCGTTACTGTGACGGGTTGCTGTGCTTATGGGTGCAGAAAAAGGATGGTGAAAGGCCACAAAATGTACAGGTATCCTCCTAATCCGGAGAGAGCTAAAATAGGGGTTGTGAAAGGCTGCCTTTAAGGGCGGAAGCCAATCTCGTCATCATTAATTTGTGAGGTAAGTCCTTCCTCTTGTCATTAATTTTGATCAACCGTAGAGATATGTTTTTTTTCTGTCTCGGAGGAAATAACATCAAATGAATTAAATTAATGCATTTCCTTTACTTGAATGTGGATGGCTCGGCAAGATTGGCATTAACCGTATGCTGACAGCAACTCACATTTACAGTTAGCTGTAGGATACGATAAGCCCCATAAAACTTACGGAAAATGTTGCGACTGTTTTCAAACCTGTAGGTCTTCAGACCTATTTTAAATTCTAGTGGAGATTCCAAGGTTTCCAACGATCCCAAATAAGTCCTATGGAATTACAGGGATGTGTATAAAATGTTTTATAAGATCGAGACATTTTCCATTTTAGTGATGCTGTGCCCATAAAAATTTGGCGTCTTGGGTTTGAATATTTCTCTCAGTATTAGTTAGGTGTGGGTTTAGTAGAGCGCGGCAAACTGCAGATACAGAATATGTGAGTGACATTGTCCTACAAAATGGTAAAAAAAAGTTTTTTTCTGACTTTGAACCTACTTAAGGGAAAACTTAAGCAAATAGGTAGTGTTTAATGGGTTAAGCCACTTCCATTGATTGTCTTGATTATTGCCTACCATTTTTTGCAAAAATTATTATACAGAAACTAGCAAGCATTTACTTTGGCTTGCTAACACCTTTTAAAATATCTCAGATTTTTTAAAGTGATGGTGTATGATTTATCCATAATCTGCACCTTACCTATGATCAGCGACTGGAATGTATTGCTTTGGCCCGGGGCAAAACGTTTTTTTACCACCTAATCAAGCCCTCCTCATGAAATAAGTATCACCTTAAGTGTATGGCGTATTTAGGATATTTTCACCTCTTTAATTTTCCATCAAATCACCCTTTCCTTAGGAATGAATGTTTTTCTCAACTGTCGAACTTGTGTAGCTACCTAGTTAGGCTATTCCTATTCAATTATGCGTTGGATTCTCTGTCAAATGATTGTGTAGTAGGCATAAAATTATCATAAAATAAACTAAATACAAGGAGGATAAAACCATATTGAAAAGGATCCTAGTTACAAATGGAAAGAGACCGCCTAAAACACCTCCTGAAATGAATGTTATCTTTCTGACCAAAGAACAAAAAAAAGATTTCCATTGTGCGCAATGGACTGTTTTCCTGCTAAGGTAACAAAATGCCTGCTATTGTTCTGTCGTTGTGACTATCTTTATCTAGAGACCGTAACATGTTTAGGCAATATATATAAAAAAGCAGCTAAATCTGTGATGGAGTGATTCCACCCACTGCGTTTATTTGAGATGGAATGATCCATTGTAATGCTGATCAAGACCAAGAGTATAAAGTGGTATAGATCACCTTTCAATGCTTGATTACCCAATCCTTTCGCAATTGCAGTTACTGAGCTGCAGTTGTGAAAAATATTCAGCAGAATTTTTTTTGCATTTGCTTTTGCACGTAAATGATGACGTAATACGTCAATACTTCTCTTGAATATTTTGAACTAGTTTGCGAGGGTTTTCGATCAGGTTCGAGAGGCTGTTCTGTATTCGAAATATAGTTGCGGCTAAAGGGCGTTGTTCGGCACGATTCCCGGTGGAGTGACATTGTAAGGGTAGCAATAGTTCAAAACTTTTGCAGACGTAGCATTTTTTCAAAATGCTGAAAAAAATGCTAAAATGAATGATTGAAGTCTGCGATAGTTTTGGATTTTTTGCATTTATTCAACTTATTGCCATCTTTACTGAGTCGCAACAATAATATAAATGAAGCTAATAGGTAATCACTTAATCATTATTATTTCTTGATCATTGTACTGCAATGATTGTAGGCTATGCTTTAGTCTTGATTATTCAGTCAATAAATGGAATGATCGTCAATCAGGCAAACTTGAACTGGAACAGCTTGAGGTTAAAGCTGCAGTTACTGATGGCCTGACTGCACAACCCTGCCATATATAATTTTTACTGTGAACAGCTGGAGCTATCTACAACCCAAATTCTGAAATAGTTGGGACAAAGTGTAAATTGTGAATAAAATCAAAATGCAATTGATTTCAGATCACATGAGCCAAAGGCTTTGAAGGTCTCATCATTGACAGTGCATAACATTATCAAAAGATTCAGAGAAACTGGAAAAATCTCTGTGCGTAAGGGACAAGGCCGAAGACCTTCACTGGATGCCCGTGATCTTCGGGCCCTCAGACACCACTGCATCACTCACTGGCATGATTCTGTCTTTGACATTATTAAATGGGACCAGGAATACCATCCACAGATGCCACCTATAACTCAATCATGCAAAAAGGAAGCCATTGTTGAGCATGATCCAGAAGCGCCGCCGTGTTCTGTGGGCCAAGTCTCATTTACAATGGACTGTAGCAAAGTGGCAAAGTTTCCTGTGGTCAGAGGAGTCCAAATTTGGCATTCTTGTTGGAAATCATGGTCGTTGTGTCCTTTGGGCTAAAGAGGAGATAGACCACCCCTCCTGTTAACAGCGTTCAGTTTAAAAGCCAGCATCTCTGCTGGTATTGGGTGCATTAGTGCATATGGTGTGGGACACTTGCACATTTTAAAAACCACCATGAATGCTGAAAGGTATGTATAAAGGTTTTAGAGCAACATATGCTGCCCTTCAGATGACGTTTATTCCAGGGATGGCCTTGTGTATTTCCACAGGACAATGCAAAACCGCATACTGCAGCTATTACAACAGCATGGCTCTGTAGAGTCCATGGGCTCTAATTTCGTAGACCAGGCGCAGGCGCGGCGCTGGCGCGGCGCATGGGGGGTGCGCCGCGCCAGCGGGGTGTGTCCAGGCGTATGTGGCAATTTCGTGCCCGGCGTAGCCTGGCGCAAGTCCTCCTCTGTCCCGCCTCTGCCCCTCCTTCCAGCGCAAGCTGGCAAAGAAGGCGTGTTTGGGTATAACACAGCCGAGTCAAATCTTCACCAGTCAAATGAGCTCCTCACCTCACCTTTAATGTGTTAGAATAAAGAAGGCGACCCAGCCGAGTCAAATCTTGCTCACTGGCAAGAGAAACGATGGATAGCGTGTTCCCATTATTACAAACTGTAGCTGCTTAAAATTTTGGGATTAACATGCTTATACAACAAAGCAAGATACGTTACACATTTATTTCCAATATGTGATCTTAACTCAGTTCGAGATCATAGCAATCAGGCTGCATTCCTTTCCTCCACTAAAGACGATAAAACCTAAGTGACAATAATAGTAGCCTAGTATTAAGCCGCTTGCACACTGGACGCGAAACGAATTTTTCGCTCGACAGATTGCGTCTTGTGTCCAAAGGTCTGACAGGGTTTTAATAAATCGTCGTGTCCGACAGTCTATTATTGTTTTTAATTTCTTCAAATCTACTGACTCTTTTAGATATTACACGTGAATGTTTGATAAGAGGGTTCAGTACTTCATGATGAGTACCGAGAATTTCAATCAATGTGTCTGTTTAAGCTGCTCAATAAAGTGAGTCGACACTGGCGCGAGACAATGTACAATGTTTCCGTGTCTGACAGCCAATAAAAAAGGACGATTAGAACAGATTGATAATAAATTAAAGAATAAAAAGAAACATTTTAACAACAGAGCATCCAATGAACACTGCGATTTATTTATTGGCGTGTCATCTTTGTTTGATATCACGTTTGTTGCTGATATATTTTTATTCTTTATTTCGTTATAAATCTGTTCTCATATCAATACTTTTACTTTTTGCTGGCTACTGGACATGGAGTAATTTGCATTTCGTGTCGGACAGTCTTGATCGTGCATGCAATAATTTCTTCACTCTGTCAGTGGTCATGGAATTGATTTGCTCACGCACTATATTATCTCTGCTGTGGAAATAAAGTGTGAATCTGTTCGATCCATCTGACTAATTTTCAAAAGAAAGACCAAATAAATACTGATGTCTATCTTCAACGGAAGAAAACAGATGAATAGGCTAAAAAGACCAAGAAAAGTTGATAACTATCAATTTGCATTTTGTGAAGGCCGAACACAAACATAGCCAAGTTTGCACGTCTAATAATTCCTGGAATACTCGGAAAAATTAGAACTTTTATGACTCTCGGACACGGAGCAATATTAAAACCCTGTTCGACTATCGCGTCTTTGCATTGACTTTGTCTGTAATCAAATTCGTTTTGCTTCCAGTGTGCAAGCGGCTTTAATGAGCATAGAACGCAAGCATTCGATATAAATATATTATACAGTTTGTGGTTGGCTGAGAAAGATGTGAAGTCGTTAGTTTGCATCACAGATTCAGTTGCGTTGATTAAGCCAGGTCAAGTTTCCATTATGCGTGGCAACCGCCTGACATCAGGACAATCGATATAGATACTATAATTTATGTCCTTATTCAGATAGTTACAATAAATAGTGCTTCCTGTAATTTTTTCTTGCATTGAAATGTGCCTGACATTCTGTAAACCTGCCTGTGAGATTTCGGTGACGTGTGGGCACTCTGCGCCGGTCAGCCAAATTACCACTGCACAGAAATTAAACCAGGTTGGAGCTGGCGAGTTTTCTGCGCAACTCCAGCGGAGACTTTTTCTACGAAATTGTCACTGCGTCTTGATGAATATGTGACACCCCCCCCTACTACGCCGCCACACCCATCTCGGCGCACCTTGGTCTACCGAAGGCTGCGCACCTCACGAAATTACCACTACGCGGGCTGCGCCGTACGAAATTACCACTGCGCGGGCTGCGCCTGGCTACGCCACCTGCGCTGCGCCAGGAAATTAGAGCCCCATGTGCTGATCTGGCCTGCCTCCTATTCTTTTATGGATTTAGAACATTTGGCACATAATTAAATAAAAAGTCTGTCAAAGGAGACCCAAAACTCTCTAGCAGCTAGAAGCCTGTATTAAACAAGAGTGGGATCAAATTCAATTGGCTAAACTCAAGAAACTTTTCTCCTGAATGCCCAGATACCTCCAATCTATGTTGAAAAGAAGAGGGGATGCTACTCTATGGTAAACAGACCCTTATCCCAACTTTTTTGAGATCTGTAGCAGCCATCAAATTTGAAATGCATTCATTTTGTGGATACAATGGTAAAATTTCAACATTTGCCACATTATCTCTGTTCTATTGTGAATGAAATACTGGCTGGTGCGCTTTGGTGCGTTTTGATTTTATTCACAATTTACACTTTGTCCCAACAATTTTGGAATTGGGGTTGTCCATGATATACAGTAATCCTAAATTCATTGCCGTTCAGGGTGTCATCTCACCTTTACCTGGGTGATCTTATTAGCCTAGTGGCCATATGAGTGTATAGTGCTCAACAGTTTATTTTTGTCACATTGTTAATTATTTTACTTTGTTCTGTTATGGGGATAAACTTGTAGTATCCAGTTTGGTGCATTATGCAGAATGTAGTAATTATGCACGTAACCACTGGATCAGGTGACCCAGACACTACGCAGAGCATCTCGAACATCTACTTCAGCATGCCTCACATAGCACACTGGCTGGCTACCAGTCCAATGTGATGCCAAGCTGATGTTACATCTTGGCAAGACTAGTGGCCTATGGCCACAATTATAAGGTTTCCCCTTTACCAACAGAAAGAAGATGCAGGAAAAAGTTGCATTTACATGCATAAACGGCCATTACTTCCGGTGAAGTAAAAAATGGTTGCTTATGCATGTAAATGCAACTTTCAGTTAATAAGTTGCCTTTAAACAAGGCTTCTATCAGGATTTTTTCCACAGGGGTCCTAAAACCTTGGAGACTTTTGTGTGGGGGCCCCAATCCAGAACGTGAGGGTCCGATCCTTTGACTTATAAGTATAGCCTTGGAATATCAGGCACAAAGCTGGTATTCTACTTGAATCTGGTCCACACTGTTGCACCCGTAACATCAGGATCCTGGGGATGTACACACTCCAACAACCACCACTTTTGGCCTCGTATCTAATTATGTCTCCCCCCTCCTGGGGGGGGAGACATATTGTTTTTACCTGAATTCCCGTTGGCGTCGGCGTTGGCTTCGGCGTTCCCATTTGTTTCCGGAGCTTCCGAACTCTGAAACTGTTCAACCGATTCTCACCAAATTTGATATAGTGTCTCTCCATAACATGTAGATGTGCCTTTTGAGGGTTTGAACTGCTTTTGAATTTTATTTTTTCTGTTTCCATGGCAACAATTTGGACTTAGGCATATTGAAGGGTGGGACTCGTTTCCGGACCATAACTCTAAAATTTGAAATGGGGGAAGGGGGAGACATCTGTTTTTACGTGTAAAAACCATTCTAGTTTTGATTTCAGTTTCTGTTCAATCATGGCATCAAACCATTGACTGATGAAGTGAATAACATTGATTAAAGGCGCTAGTGTACATTTTTATTGACAATCATTTCTAAGAGAACCAAGGTGTGGGCTGGTGTTTCTTCTCTGTACCTCAAAATGAAATGGAACAAAATTTTAATGCAGCATTTTCCTCACCTTCTACTTCAAGACAAAATAATTAAAGCTTTAGAATCTACTGAATTTGGCCTTGATTGAGATACATCAGTAATTAAATACAGAATATAGATAGGGGACATTCTTACATTTCCTCAAGTATGAACATTAAAAAACGAAATTGCACCATGGGAAGGGTTTTCTTATCGGCCGCTTGTATATGCCGGAAGTTATTTTGATTGGTGGGTGATTTGAATATCATTGATTGCGGGACTCGAGCAGGCAGGTATTGTGGTGTGTATGTTACAATAATGGAGGTCTACAGGATGTTTTAAAAGCCAAGTTTAAAGGCAGACATTTGTGGAGATAGCTTTGCAAAAATGAGGAGAAGGAAGGGAGAAGGTTCATAAAATGGATTCAAAAATTTGTATTTGAAAAATGAAGAGCATCTTCGAAACCCTCTGACTTTGCTTATTGTGCAGCCCAAGCAATTTTCATGTGCATTTCACCCAAGGTCTCAGGGTATTGCGGGACCAATTTGAAACAAAGTTTAGCTATTTAAATTGTGCCCTCCCTGCTTATTTGCTTTAGGAACAGATATGCATGTAGAAACTTAGCAAGGTTCAACAAAGCACCTGATTCATACTTATTAAGTTTAATGATTTTCCATTACTATACTCTTGATGATAAATCTGTGACGCCTATGAGATGAAAAAATATAGATGCTTTGCAGTACCACACAATTACAGGTGCAACTAAACTTTGTTACTGTGCAACTTAATATTTTAAAATAACAGTGCCTTTTTCACTTATAGCTGTCGTTAAAGAATCACCAATGGAAAAAAGTCTACAGACCTGCAAGATGGTACAGCTAATTTGTCAAACTAGATTGATGAACGCAGCATTTTCTATGCAGTATGTATTTATGCCATGCATTGACATGGGCTGTTGCTTGTTTATACATGAACTTGTGGTCATTGCAAGCTGATGCACAGTGCAGTTTTGGCCTGAGGGTCCTGACACTGTCAGTCTTCCTTCAGAGTCTATAAGTCATGAATTCAGCCAACTGCATTAGTCGTAATAAAAACAAACAAACAAAAATGAGCCAATGTGCTACATAACTCGTACTGCTCATGCTCATCTCACCTGATTAAGCTTACCCACAGTGTTGGGTTTTAACTTGTTTCACTTGGTTCTTATTCTCTTTCTTTTGGTGCGCTCAAAGCAATACAATATGTCTTGCACCATGCAGCCATTGGTGTACTTAACTGAATTCTTTGTAACAGAGGAAGCAGAGTTGCATTTGCTAGATCAGTGCACTCTTAATTGCACAATGAATTGCACTCTGAAATTTTAAGAATAATGAGAACCCTCGTGATATGGAAAACGGATTACTGAAAGGGACTATTGCATAGATTATTTGCGATCACTCTGGGTAACCAGGGATGTGGCGTTTCCAGCAGTCGCTTGGTGAGTTTGCCTGGCGGAGGGAAATGGTTGCATCCTAAGAGGATGTCTCGCCTCCACAGCAGAGGAACTCTTTAATTTCCTGTCCCTGGAGAATGGCTTTTGGAGCATTTTTACCCCATTCTGGTCACTGAGGGGAGGCAGGATGTCTTATCAAACTGCCTCTCTTTTCTGTGAGGTGCCTTTTTAATGCTATGCAAGTGTGGAAAGTTCTTAGTCTGTATCTCCTTCTGACTTCAGCAGCTGTCTGTGCAAATCTGAAGCCCAAAATGGGCGTGTTCAGTTTCTGCTCCGCCTATGTGTTGTGACCAATGGATAATTTCGTTTGCCATCAAACGGAGAGGAAGTGTGGTATTTCAGTAATGACTGTAGACTTTGCTTCTCTATCTCTGCCTCTTACAGTATCATCCTCTCTCTCTCTCTCTCTCTCTCTCTCTCTCTGTCTCTCTCTCAAAGAGTTTAGAATCAGAACCATGCTCTTCTTCAGCATGGCTCAATGGTTTCTCCTGTGCCTTGGCCATTGGCAGCCCCGTTGTCCAAGTGCAGTGTTTGTAGGGTTTAATCCTATTTCTTTATAAAAGCCAGTAGTTTGAGTAAGAGTGCTACAGCTAGTAAAATCCAAGATTATTTTGAAAAAAGTGTGCCCTCAATTACAAATTAATGAAAAGCATAACATATAGTTCAGGACTTTGAAGATGATGCGTGTGGCAGGAATAGAGGTTGTGCTCTGTCTTGGAGAACGTAGGTCAGAGGTCATGCTGCGGTTTTTTATGATCGAAAAGACTTCAGACCGCCAGTGGGTGTGTGTTTAGCAATGTGGCCATTTTGGGGTTTGGAGTGGCTTGACAGAGAGTTTGGGTGGGGTGGTGTGGGACTCTCGAAGCCCCAGTAAGGGCAGGTTTGCAATTGTGGGAGAGGAGGACAGAACATCACTTACAGCTGTCAAGTGTTATACTCACTCAGTGTTGATAACGTCTGATAACGATAAACTGTAATGTGAATAAAAGTGTATCTCACGCCCCCGCACACTCATTCCCTTTCTCTTTCTCATTCTCCACCCACTTGGAATACAAACATTCATGCATGCGTGCATACGTACACACTCATATAAATACATACATATTAATGTGCATGAACATGTTAATGTGTCACACAGCTATTCAAAAGAGACACACACACATCGGGGCTTGACATTAACTTGAGGCACTTGTCCGCTTTCACTTGTACTGGCTCAAAACTCACTTGTCCGGGTATAATTGACAAAAATTAACTTTTTATGCTCTCGGAATCGAAGAAAAAATTGTTCTATGCATGTCACAGAGAAGTACTACATTACCCACCATCCTGCCCTGTTACCTTGGAAACATAGACTGTATAAAAAGATGGACGAAGCAGACGTGACGTCAACCATTGGTTTCAGCATACCATTTAGGAAGCCTTGATTTTGGCAATTTGAACAGCACCATTTTGTCATTTTGGAACTGGATGTGATTCCTATTGGACGAGTGTTTGAATTGAAGATCCAGGGAGGAGCGAGGGGTGGATCTGACCATATCTGATGAAGACCAAAGGATAGTCACGCCCATAAAGCATATTCTGGCTTTATCCTTTAATCTAGTCTATTTGTGACCATAATTTACAAACATTAACATCATGATATGTGGTAGTAGACTTGATACTTGCAATAGATACCATAAAATCATGATGAAAATCATTATTGAAATAATAAATCAGGAGGTAAAGTAGGGTCATTTTCTCATAGACTTTGATGGCATTGAACTTCTCTCTGCAACTACCGACGTTCATTAAATAGAATGCAGTTTTTAGAGATTTCCGCATTTGCCTTGCTTTTCAAACCCGGGCGCTGCTTCCATCTTTTTATACAGTCTATGCTTGGAAATGTTTAAAAAACCCGCGAATGTCTCCATCACTAACGCCTCACAGCTAGAAGGTCGTGGGTTTGAATCTGGCCTGGGGCCTTTCGGTGTGGAGTTTGCACGTTCTCCCCGTGTTCGCATGGGTTTCCTCCGGGTACTCTGGTTTCCCCCACCCACATAAACATGCACTGGAGGAACACTCCAACCAGTACCCCTGACCAAGGAACTGGCTTTAGAACTGGAGTTGGTCTCCGGGCGCTGCTCTGTTGCTGCCCACTGCTCCTAACTATAGGATGGGTCAAATGCAGAGGACAAATTACCCCACAGGGTTCAATAAAGTGTATCTTATCTTATCTACTAGTAACGAACAAAGCACTGCCAATGTAACTAATTACAAGTAACATGAAACACTAAATGTATTCATGACACAAACTAAAATATATCACAGGGCTGTGGAGGGAGGAAGTCCTGGAACAGGACCCCTTGAGGAGACAAGGAACCAGCACATCTAGAGCACTTCAGAAAATATTTCTGCCACAGATAAATGTGCTGGAATTTAAGAGTGTCTCCTTTGAATCTGCATGTGTGGCTCCCCACTCCTTTCTCCTGAACCTCATCCCTTTCATCATCCCTGCCTGTCTCTTACTCTGTCTTTGTGCCCCTCAGAAAAGTCGTTAGTATCTTCTAACAGTACAGTGGTGTCACTGTCTTAAGTGATGACCCATCATCGAAACCCTTTTCCAAATTAGTGTTAAAAAATTCCAAAAAGGCATGCTTTTCATAGGGTTCAGTAAAGGAGGTTCCGATGCTGTTGCAGTCTGAGCCGTTCCAGACTTTATTGTGAGCTAAGGGGGACCGTGTGAGCCGCTGGCCCTGCGTGAAGTCTGGCTAATAAAGTGTTTGTGAAGAGAGATCAGTCTCCTGTTTAGTCAGTGTTAGATGAGCCTTGACAGACCTCTTCATCAAACTGCGTTTAAATATTCTGAAAGTTAATATTTTATCAAACAGATTTTTAAAACTGACAGAAAGTTGATTTAGTTAAATCTCCACCACACCAAAAACGTTCACACTCTGGGATTTATTATTGTGGAATTGGTGTCTATTAAATGCATGGAACAGCACCTCTTGCTAAATTTGAGTAATGGCGATTTCATTTTGAATCGGGATGGATTTTACTGCACTTGAGCTGAACTGACTGAGCCAGTGATACTTGTCTCCAGAGACTCTGGATGTGTGAGCGTGTAGATGACTGAGATCTTCATCTCTGGAGGCGGACAGCGAAGACACATGGCGCGAAGAGGCCCAAGGCATTCGGCAGGAACTTCAAAAACGCACGCGACAGCCTAGTTTGAGTAGGCCCAAAAGAAGAACTGGTGGGCGTCAATGAAAACAGCTCCTGTTGCAGCCCGTTGAGTAAAGATCTTCTGTGATTGCACAGTTAGGGTGTGATTTGGAGTTGTCCTCATGCCTGTCACTCAAATGCACAGAGTTTCTGGGTGCAAAATGTACAGTTCTGTCCAGTATTTCATTCATATCATCTGGATTGGCCAATTAGAATGATTCACTTGGCTATAGGCAGACTTACGTACTGAATCAGCTGGTTGAGTTGGAGGGTGAAGGAAACACACAGTAGGACTTTGTCCTACTGACCCCTGATTCTCACACCTCTGTTGCTGTCGGGGTAGTTTACCTCTCAGTTAGCGGTTTTAAATCCTGAACGTGGAATGGGGAAGACGCATGTTTGGGAGCCTGTCAGCAAACCCCGTAAATTGTCGTTCACAAGGGACTTTAGCTTCTGTGAGCCTAGCGCTCACTAGCGCTTTTCATCAGCCTTTCTCCTTTCTCATCGTCATCAGGAGCAGCCTCATTTAGAACGTCTCTGATCCAGCCGCTATTCGCACATTATTTTGTAGCGTGGTGATGACCGCGGCCAACAGTGGCTAGTGCACCGCTGCATGCTAATGCGGGAGCAGCTCTTGATCAAAAAGAGGGGAGGTGAAAGATATTTTCCCATGGAGGCACACACCACTCCTTCTCTCCTGCCCTGAGGGCAGTATTGGCAGCGCCTCTCATCAGGAGATGCTGATTGTCCCATGGAGATTCACAGATCTGCTCTGTGAGAGAGAGGCCAATGGAAACTCTCAGATCTGCTCTGTGAGAGAGAGCCCCATAGAAACTTTCAGTTCTGCCCAGTGAGAGGGAGAGTGACCAATAGAAACTCTCAGTTCTGCTCTGTGAAAGTGTAGTCTATAGAGACTCTCAGTTCTCTTCTCTGAGAGAGAGAGCAGCCAATAGTACCTCTCAGTTCTAATCTGCGAAAGTGAGGCCTATAGAGGCTCTCAGTTCTGCTTTGTGAGAAATAGAGTGGCCAGTGGCAACTCCCGATTTTGCTCTGTGAAAGAGAAGCCAGTAGAAACTCTCAGTCTGCTCTCTGAGAGAATATTCAGTGGATTCACAGTCATGCTCTGGGAAAGAGAGCTGAGGCTAGAGATTGACAGTTCTGCTTTGTGAGAAAGATATCCCATACAACAGTTTCCATCCCTGTTTGTGGAGAGCTGCCATCAAGAAATTTTTACCAAAGTGCACCTCATTTCTCAGTTCAGAAATCATAATGAGACGCCAATCAGCTGAATCTTGAGTGCTGAGTTAAGATTGAAGTAAAAACTGATAGGATGGTAGGTCTCCTGGAACAGGGTTGGAGACCACTACAATTCACGCTGTCAGTTCTGCTCTGCTCTCTATGTTGGCATATAGAGATTCACAGTTCTGCTCTGTGAGAGGGAACATTGAATAAAGAGTCAAAACTCTGCTCTGCTTGACATAGCAGCCAACAGAGTTGCAATGTGCCTGAAGGGCGCAGGTCCCCTTAACCGTAGTGTTGGTCTCTATGGCTCATTGCAGCATTCGTATCCCTGAGCTGTCAGCGAGCAGGGACATATTTAAAGCATTACCCGTAAGCAGATGGGTCTTGCGAGCTAGCCCACCCGAGTACAAAAGTCCTTTTGACGGGAGGGGGAGAAGTTCACAGAGCCACAGAGAGGGAAGCAGGGAGGTTTCTGCCGTTGACACCATCAGGGCCAAGTTTGTGGACCAGGAAGCCCTCAGCCTAGCCGCCTAAGAAGCGGGTGGGTAAATCTGCATTTTCCACCCCCTACCTCCCTGCTAAACTCTTATGGCCTTTACACACTCTAAGCCTCCAGGCACAAATCCCAGCTGGGGCTGATACACACAAGGGGAGCTTGAGCAAGCCACTGTATATCAGACCCCCACATGCCTCATACCAGCACCTTACTGGAGTGCTACAACACTCTCTCTCACACTCACTTTACCCTCTCTCTCTCTCTCTCTCTCTCTCTCTCTCTCTCTCTCCGTGACAATAGAGGATTTGAGCCAGAGGGGTCCATTGTCTGCCAAGACTCAAGGCTGATATCCTCTACTGCCCTGCTGATGCCCCTTCATACAGAGCCCTCCAATAGCGTGGGAACTTGAAAGTGAAATTTATCATTTTTGGTATACGTTTAAAGCCTCTAAATTTATTAGGTCTCCAAGACGAAAGTCGTAGAAACCTATTGTTATCCTCCTGTTTTTATTCTTATTATTTGTACTTTTTTGTGCGCTTTCATTTGAAGTAACTACCGGGCCGATTTTTATTAAATTTTCAGGGATGATAGAGCATAATGAGGTGTCAGCACGTCACCTAAAAAAACTTTCATTTTCACTCTGCGTCAAGGGGGATAACACAAAACGTAAAAATCTCTGAAACTCAATAGCTCGAAAACTATTCAAGATAATTTCACAAAACTTTCACCAAAATGTAGATCATTTACATACATCATTCTCCATCGATTGCACCCATAGCGGTTTCTGAGCACCTGACTAGATTTTTCGCTATTCCGAAAAAACTGAAAATCTTTCGACATTTTCAAAATTTGACGGAGGTCCTCTTTAAAAATCTTCTTTTCACTAACGGCTGTAGTGACAAATATGTGTAATAGCTCAAATGAGAGCAGATAGAATTCTCTACAATGTTATCAAAGCATTTTTCCAATTTCGTCTTAGAACTTGAATTTTCTTCCTTCGAAAATGGCTCTTTTCGGGAAGTTACATTTTTGGTGTCATATTCCAATGCTTGTAGCTCAGTAACAAAACATGATATTTCATATTTAATGGTATCAAAATGTTCCTAAAATGTAGATCAACAATTTCACTGATATACTTCATTATATAAATGTGAATAGTTTGGCTGTTAATTGAGTATAAATTAAAATCTTTGAAATTTTGCGATTTTCAGGTTTTCTTAGGGTGGTTGTGTTGGCAGTTTTCTACTGCAGCAACCGATAACAATAACTGTGTGTTTCATAGCTCATTTTGAAGAAGATACATATATGAATTTAGGAAAATTAATTGAAAAATCATCAGTCAAGGTGTTCTTCTCATATTTTTGCTTGAAGAACCCCTAAAACCGAAAATCTCAATTTGGAGGGAACTTTGGAGGATCATGACTCATTAACTAATGATCCAATCTTAAGTATTGTTAACATCATCACATACGCCAATGCAAGCTCTACATTTTCTATGTTATACCCTATTACTAAAATGTTGATATTTAAGCCATAAAATTTAGAAATATCATGATGGGGTCCGGAAATTGGAAAAAAAAAATTGCTGTTCATCTCATTGTAACTTCAAAGGATCATAACTCACTAGATTTGTGTGGACTACTCTATAGTAACCATTTGACCGAATTGAACGATATTTTCAAGGATGATAGACTGTAATGTAAATTCTAGAATCACGAGGCCGGATTGTACATTTTCACCCTTAGTCAAGTGAAAAAAGTGAAAAAGCATTAAACAACTTCAAGTAGGAGCCTATTTTGAGTTTACCATTAATTCAGATGTTCAGGCAAGATAGACTGCTACTTAACTTTGTGAATCACAAGGCCCTATTTTGAATTTTTATCCTCAGTCAAGTGAAAAAAGTGAAAAGTGATAGATTTTGTGTGGACTCTTTTGGGGTAACCGTTGGCCCAAATTAAATTAACTTTTCGGGGATGAAAGAATGCTACCTAACACAGTGAATGAAGGAGCCCAGTTTTATATTTTCAGTCTCATTCAAGTGAAAACAGTGAAAATGCCACATTATTTTGCTTCAACAGTGCCTTCCTGAAAATAAGGCTAAACTTTCTTATACCATACATAAATAATATTTCATTATTTATTCTTCCATTTCGGAATGTACGCAAAGGACAGTCATGTCGTTAACGTAAGGGTGTAAGGCGGCGCGTCTTGGAGACCGTAAGTGTTGTCGGCAACAACCCTAGTTTTCAAAGGATTCATTATACAGACGTAAATGCATTAATGGTTTATTTTATAGTAACCACATGAATAGTAATTTTTTTAAATCATTTTATGGAATTAGCAGTTTTTCTGCCCCAGTTCTGCAGTGAAAAATGTATATAAGGAATGAACTAGGAAGTTGAAAAGAGCAATATTGCGTATTGTTTGTGGCGTGGCAGCAACTGCATCTATTTTACAACCCGCTGAAATCAGCAAACGTTTGGTATCTTTGGTATCTTCCTTGGCGATCTTCGTCATCTTCACTTTCCCACACTTTGTATCTCACAGTAGGTTCCTGCAGCACAGTAGGGTACTGTGCAGGCTTTCCTGGAAAGGAGTGAACATCAGGGGACGGACGGACCTCCCAGCAGGCTTTTTGTGAGTGGGGGGGGGTGAAGGAGGGTGCAGTGATAGGGGGCTCCTCTCTCCCCTCAGTGTCTCAGGCCTCTTGTTGAAGACGGGGTTGAGGTGATGTTCTCCCGTGCTTAGGTCACGCTGAGCTCTCCAGGGCTTATTGGACCACTAAAGGTCACAGTACAGTACAGTACAGTACAGCCCGCTCCCCTTCCCTCCCCTCTCCCCCCCAGTTTGATCATAATCAGAAAGCTGTCAGCTGATCCAATGCACCTCTTCAGCCAGTCAGTCAGTGACACAGGAAACCATTGAGCAGCTGACGACTGAACCATCCACTCCTCCCACTGCTCCTCACTCATTCTACACCCCAGCATACATAGGCCATCAGGGCCTCTTCCCTGACCAAATCAAAAACAGTGATTGCTAAGCTTAGCACAGCCCTTTAAAATGTTTGTACTGATTCATAGCTTTCTGAATGGGGAGCTGAAGGCAAGATATTGGCTGAATTGTTTGAGTCATCCGGACCGCGCCGTCGCCGGATGGGTTGGCCGTGCATGATGTCATCCTAAATCTCACTTTGAATGCGCATACTTGTGAAATTGTCATAGTATTTGATTTTGGCTCCAAGTTCTCTGCAAAGGAATTTAAACTGAAAATAATCTGCATCCGGATTACAAACTAAAGTTGGCAGGTTCATTCTGCAGAACCAGTTCTGGACCGTTGATGTCAGCGATTTAATTGGCCTCCTGTACTGATGTTGCTTTTGGGCTCCCCCTCCGGATCGGTGACTTTAGCATTTCACGAGACGTCAGCTCACATTAAGTGCCTGTCTTAGTCACAAAGAGTACTTGTGTTCCTCCTGTTCGTATGTCGCAACTCTTCCCATACTTATCACTTCATGTTATTTCAAAGAACATTTCCTGTCAAATGGTTATGATTTATTACCACTGTTCAGAGTTGGTGGTATGCATTACACAGAAGCTCATGGACACATTTAAAACCATATCTGGCAGATACACACAAGCACGTTTGATATCCTAATTTTGCACTTTCCTCTCCCCAATGAGAGATTCTACCTGATATTCGGAGGTCGCGCGAGGGTTCAGCACGGATAAAACATGTTGACCATGAATAACAAGCAAGAGACTGAAGCTTTATAGCCGCACTTAACAAAAAAATATATTATTATGAAGAATGAATCTGCTTGTTTTCTATATGGCAGCCTGAAGAATCCATAAGTAAAAAACCTTACCTGTTTTATATGGCTGTTAGTCGTATTTTTAAAACGTATGCAGTGAAAAAAGTCTGAATCTGTTGTGACTTTTTCATCCAAGCCAATTGATGCTTAACAGAGAACATATCTGATAATTTAAGTCTCTTTCAGGGAATTATCCCCAGTTGATTTTAATGAAAGTTGTCTTCATCAAAATGGAAAATTACTGTACTTGGAAATCCTAATTTTTTCATGAAATACCCCTTTAATTGGTGGCAGGTTGAATATTGTTCTTGAAAGCTTAAAAACTGATGGATGTTTATAGAAGTTTTATGCTCTCCACCACAGCCACGGAAAATCACACTTTTTCCGACGCAAAGGATGTTATTGCTTCTTAATTGTGTTGTGCTAAATGCAGTCAGTGTTCAATGTATCTTCAATGTTTTGAATATTGGCCTTGCCATTACACTTGGCTTTGGGCAAAAGATTAATGATATCCCTGAACAGGTAAAAACCATAGATGGTGGGTCCTAATTCAAGGCCAAATGATTTTATTTGGGGAGACTGCTTGAGAAGGTTCTGAACATAAACAAGTGTTTTTATCTTGTCGCAGCATAAATAGCTGCCTTCTTAATTTGGACTTTTTTATGCCAAGTGTCATTTTCAGCCAAAAAAGGGAATTAGTTTCCCTGCCAGCTGAGAGTGGAGCCAGCTCAGACGATGATGTAACCTTGATTAACCATGTGCTGAGATGATGACAGCATGGGGCGCATCCACCCTCTGTAGCGCTGACTGTGGAGTCACAGCTCTGAGGCAGTGCATTGCTGCGCAGTCAGCCGGTGTGCCGTTATCAGCTGCTGCAGAGAGCTGAGCACCACCGCGTCTCTCCTCACTCTCCCCTGCTTTTTTATCCTTATAATCATGTTTAATACTCATCCGTTTTATCATGTGAATTACGCATCCACATTTGCCTTGAATTTGCTGTTGAAATGCAAGGAAATTATATGCAGCGATTTTATGTATACTTACTGCCCTGGAGCGTTCTCTGAAATATTTCTGCGGCCAGTGTACGTATACATGCTGGTACGAGATTCTTAGCTTTATTCGTTTTCACTTGCAGCTATTTCAGTCTTCTCTGCAGTATTCTGAACTAATACATGCAGAGCACATTAGACAGGGAGAGTATTGCTCTCTAAGAGCATTAGAGAATGAGAGAGAGAGAGAGACTAAATCAGACTGATGGTATTAGACTGATTAACAGTCAGAGTAATAAGGCTCAGAGACTATTGATCACTGATTATTACACTGAGAATATTAGGATCAGAGAGTATTAAACTCAGACTATTTAGCTTAAATACTCAAGTACTGTCACCAAGCGTATTAGGGGGAGAGGAGTATCAGACTGAGAATATTAGGCCCATTACAGAGTCAGATGCAGGCTCTGACTGTTTTGCCTGAGAGTATGACGCACAGAGAGTATGAAATAGAGTATTATTCAGTGATAGCTTAAAATAGAAAATAGAGTACGCGACTCAGGGCATAGGAAATGGCGTATTGTACGCTATGGAATATGCTACTCGATACAGAGGTTGCAAAATAGGAACAAAACACAAAGAGTTTGACATAAACTGGCAGACAATATGAAATTCAGTAATAGACAGAGAATATGAACAGGTATTATTCGCCAAACTAGGAATGGAGTATTATACACATAGAACATGAAATAGAGAATTATACACAGAAAAGAAGAAGTAGACTATTATGAACTGAGAACATGAAAGAGTATTATACTCTGAGAGTATGAAATAGACTATTGTACACAGAGAATATGAAATAGATAATTATACACAGATAAAAAACTATTATATGCTAAGAACATGAAACAGAGCATTATTCACTGAGAGCATGAAATAGAGTATTATACTGAGAGAACATGAAATACAATATCATACACTGACAGTATGAGATTGTATTGTACACAGAGAACATGGAGGAGAGCACGAGAGACTGCGAGCTCTGCTCTGCGTGAGACGAGTCCAGCCTGTTGAGCAGGTACGCTCAGAAATAGAGGCGCAGTAAAATCAAGAGGGTTTCCCCTGCACGGGACAGTAAAACAGGCAGCGCTCGATGGAGCCCAGCCAGCCTGAGAGAACAGCTGTGGCAGAAGTGCCGTTAGTGCGCGACCTGCTTCCTTTTTAGTCTCTGGCTCCTCAGGGTCTTTCGTTCAGGGGCACGACTGAGTCCCGCGGAGGCCGAAAAGAGGGCTTTGCACTAAACCGCGTCAGACGCTCTTATCAGCCATCTCACTGAACCTTGAGTTTCTGAGAAGAAATTTGTCGCTCGCTGTCGCGTGTTTCCTGGGCTGGCAACCTGTAGCATTTTTTTTAATGTTTGTTTTTTAAAAAAAAAAAAATTTTTCTGCATGTCTGCAAATAGAAGTGGTTGCGACACCAGTTTCACACTGCAGACTCAGCAGAGCACTTCTCTCTGCCTCGGAGCAGTACCCCCCTCTCCCCCTCCCCCGCCCCCCCGCAGGATGTAAAACGAATCATCTCCTGCATTACCCCACCCCTATTATTCCTGCAAACCCCCGCATCCTCGCTTCCTGATTGGCTACGGAGAGGAGGAAACCGCCATCTCGCAAAAACCGCCGATCCGGCTTTTCCTTTCATCTCCGCAATTCCAACTTTTTTCACATTTTTTTTCCTTTGTGCCTTTTTTTAAAGATACGGTGAACCTCCCACCGACCGTCGCCCGCCAAGAAAACCTGACGCTAAAGAAGTGTCCTACAGTAACCCACATCCCCGAAAAATAAAGCCACTGTTTGTTGTGTAAATGACCACATGCTGTAGAAAATTAATCCAGCCTGCACTCCATCCTCGTCATGTGACTTGACCTACTTTTTGTTCCTCTCTCTTTTTCCTTCTTTCTCTCATGTGCTCTTTTTCTCGCTGTCTCATGCACGCTCCCTCCTCCTCTCCTGTGCAGTATCGCTGTCTGTATGCTGGCTCCTGATATTTATAGACTGATATGTAATATAAGTAAGACTCCATTCGATACGTATCAGTTCCCAAACTGGGTCCCGGGGCCTCCCTGTGTATTCTGGTGCCATTCCAGTGGTTTAACAAGGTGCTGTTTTTTATCCTAATTACGCTTTTCATGTTCAGAGGGATCGTTTAGCGTCTTAAGCTACATTTTGTCTGAAATAAGTTTGCATGCCTCAAAGGATACAAGTCCGGTATTATGCTGTGTTACAAAGGACTGTGGAAAATGAGGTAAAATGTCTTAACTGATCAGATTACTCGGTGGTACCCTTGGCGATGCATTTGCTGGAACAGTGTTTAAATAATAAACTGCAGAAGCTGTGCACTACCCAACATGGCCTGTGGAGGCAGTATGAGGTCCAGTGGCCCACTTAAACCATAGAGTTCATTCCTCAGTGGGTTAGCCAGCGAGCCAGTACACTACCCCTCCTCCCTTCTCCCAGTCTTGTAATCACCGTGCCTCTGATTCACTGTTTCTGTTTTTTTTTCTTCCAACTATATGGAAACTTATCTGACAAAACAGGCGGCGTATTTGTCGCACTTTGCCTGTTCCTTCTTGTCAGAGCACTGGTAGTAAATAAATCCTCAATGAAATTTTTTTGTTTTGTTATTGTTTTTTTTTTTCATGAGAGTTTGGCGCGGCTGGCAGCTTTGTTGTGGACACAATAGCTGGTTTCTGTGGGCAGTGAGAGGCCTGAGTTGCTGGGCTGTGTTTACACTCCGGGCTGCCTGTCTCTCACATGATCCGCAGGGAGAGGAAGTCATTGGAGAACAGTGCAGGCCTGGGGTCAGTCTTAGCTGCGAATTTCGCCGTTGGGAGTGTCTCGAGTTGACTTTTACAGTGCGGGTCTGGAGGGGCAGCTCGGTGCAGGTCTGGTGTGACCTGTCAGGTGCGTGTTCAAGAGTGACCACCGTTTTTATTTTGTGTGTTTTGGGGAGGCTCCAGTGATCACTGTTCCTATGGTCAGGTGTGTGCCTTCAGTGGGCCTCATTGATCACAGGCCCCACAGTCAGGTGTGTGTACAGAGGGCTGGCCTACAGGAGTGGCTGGCTCTGCAAAGCCTCATAGTACTTATGAAGTGACAGTAGCTCTGAAGTGAGATCTTTCTGTGTTCATATACTCCCATGAGTGTGTGTGTGTGGATTTATAAAGCTTGTGTATGTTTGTGTGTTGTTTGTTCATATGTGTGTGTTTGTGTTAAAATGCATGTGTCTATATGCGTTCTTGTTTATATGTACAAAAGTATGTTAGTGCACATGTGTCTGTGTGTTTATATGGATGTGTGTATGTTCCTTTTCGTGTTTATATGTGTGTGTGTGTGTGTGTGTGTGTTCAGATAGGGGTGCCTAGGTCTCTGTCCTCTGACATAATGGAACATAATCCGTTCTCATGGACCTGTGCTGCATCGGGGGGTTGCCCAGGTGACAGGCCCCACCCTCTTAGGCACGGCCTGGGAAGGAGACTCTGACTGCTGGGCGGAATGTGTGGCATGTGGCCATTCCTGACGAGCACTGTCAAACTGGGAAGGGGGGGTGGAAGAGGTGAGTACGTCCCAGGCACCTGGTAGGGGTGCCTCTTGGGATATTGGAGGAGGGGAGTGGGGTGAAGGGCTGGGACTCAGGTGAGCTCATGGGAATGATCCTGCGGGGGTGTGGGAGCAGAACTCCTCACCCAGCTGCGGCCCAGGACCTCTGATAGAGCCAAAAACTGAGCAAATCCCGCCAAGCACCTGTTCTCCACTCACACAAAGGAAAACAGTCGCAGCTTCTGTGAACTACAGGTTGTGCATACTGGAACCGTACAGCTGTTTCAGGGCTGAGAGCAGGCAGAAGAGTGATGTTTCTGAAGAAGTGCACTCTGTTTGCACTGTTCACTGCCTGATAAAAAACTTCTCAAAAATGGCCAGTAAAAGAGGATGAGAGGTTGGTGGCTTCTGTTCTCCCAGTTTTGGAGTTAAAGCACAGATCTGCTGCTGACGGTAAAGTAAGGTTAAAATACCCTGATTGAGTTATGTTTTCACAAGCGGAGCAGCAAACCAATCACAGGGCCCTTAGATGCCGCTGTCGATGCGAACATCCTTTACGTAATGATTTCAAGGGACATGTGCCGCAGATTATCACTGCGTTAATAGAAGAGATTAACATGAAGACTCCTGTGATCTGATTGGTCGGCTGGGAGCTGTCAAACTGGTGACTGTGCGGCTTGCGGGTTTTATCGATCGCACGCTATTATTTGTGCCGAACTGATTACAGTGAACTTGTGAGGTCAGGACCGCTAATGGGGAGGGTGGGAAAATTCTGCACTTTCCCACGTTTGCTTAGCCCCGTACGGCACGCAGTGTGGAGACACATGTTCCAGAAGTCAGGCTTCGTTTCCGTATTCAGCTTTCCTTGCTTAAGCTCTGGTAAAGAGTGCGGAATTCCATATGGAATCTACATTCTGAAATACAATGTTTCTTGAGGAAATTTCACCCCAGAATGCAGTGTTTTTTAAAATGAACCTCCGATCAGTAATACAATTTTCCAAGCAATAATACACACAAAAATTACAATTCAATGTGCTGTGGAGAAAGCACTGTTCCCTGCTGTAAATGTACTTCATATTGAAAGTGCAGTCAGTAATACCATGTTTCCAGTGAAATTTCGCTGCAGAATGCTGTTGTTCACGCCCACTCCACAGTTGCCGCAGTCTGGTGAATGCTAATGCTCGCCTTCCGTTCATATGCACGTGGAGCTTTGCAATTCATACTGAGTCACATTCTGCTTTCGGAAAGATATATAAAGAATTTCAAAGCCCACGTTTCCTTGGGACATGAAATCAGCATCCGGACATTTTTGGTCAACAACTGGCCTTCTGGTTAACTGTGGGTAACATTTTAGCTGCAACATTGTGTTCTTACTTCATGTTTAGAATAAATACGGAAGACTGCGGAAGATGTGGTTCCATGTAATGAAAATTTCTAAGCGACTTTTAAGCGCAGCTTACATGCATTCCTCTGAAATGGAGAACTGACTATCGCAATGAGGTTTTTCACTGCGCAAATCAACAATTTTTGTGGAAGAACAAAGTGTCCATTTTCCAAAGCACCTCGAGTTTGTGTCTGCATTCTGCAGGACTTTGGCCTTTAATGTAACGACCAGCGTGGGTTGGGGCTAAATGGGCTGGCAGGGGTGTACATGGGGGTCTGGGGACCTGAATTGGGCAGTGGGGAGCACAGCAGGGAACGAGTTAATGCAGCACAAGCAAAATAAAGAAATGATGATACTAATAAGCTGCTTTGTGTGTGAGGCTCTGGGATGGTTCTGGAATCTGGGTCAGGCTCAGAGGCAAATATTATTCAGCAGAGAGAGAGTGAGGGAGGGTGAGAGAGAGACACGGAGCGGGAGGAAGAGAGGGAGTGAGGGAGGGAGAAGGGGAAGCCGGGAGAGGGGTTGAGAGAGGGAGAAAGGGGGAGGAAGGGTGAGAGAAAGGAAGATAAAGAAGAAGAGTAAGTGCAGAGAGAATATATGGGCATGGGAGCAGGGAGTGTGTATCTGTGTAGTGGAGCTGGTGTATTGGCTAGGAAGGGTGTAATGTATACAGGTATGCTTCAGTGTGATTTGAGTTCCTGTGCCAGAGAATTTGAGTGTATGTCGGTGCAGTAATATAAAAGTGTTGGTATTGGTGTGTTTATGCATGCTAGGATTTTCAGTTCTTCACTCAAAAGTTTAAAAGGCAGTTAAGGCACATAGGCATGCATGTAGCGGTGTTTACATATTTAAATATTAAACTTTAAAGTCTACCAGACAAGGTAGTGACCACCTGTTTTCAGTGCTTTTCTCGAGTACTTGACCTACTTCAGCAGTTTTATTTGAGGACTGGCTTTTTTACAAAATGTGCCAGACAAAGCATTTTGGTTGCAGTTTATGTCAGTTCAAAGCTCTGTCCGATCAAGTGATGTATATTATTTTAAGGAAATGAAAATTCTGCTTCTACTTTTGGCAAAAAATCTCAACCACTGTTTACATAGTTTGAGGGTGTAATTTAATTGCGGTTTCTGCATAACTTCGACGATCAAGTGGCTAACTGAGGTAGGCCTACTTTACATTTTATTTTGTTTTTCAGACATTTGCGGGGTCTTTTTTAAGGGCTCCCTCTCAGCTGAGCGGGACAGTGTCAGGCTACCGTGAAGAGACGCTTTCGGTCTTGTGAATCTCTGCAACAAGATCAGAAAATGAAGGCTGGATTTTAAACACTTCCTATTCCCCGGCCCTGGTGAAAAAACCTCTTTTTTTCCTGCCTCCTGTGAAAGCCCAATCACAGAAATGTAATTACAGCGTTTGCCTGAAGAGCTTTTATAGAAGAGAGAGAGCAGGAAGAGGGCTGATCGTTCTCCGGCCCTCCGGGGGAATCTCTGCGGCCCGCGAACAGGAACAGGCCCGTCTTTCATACGCTGCTGCGTTACCTCGTTACCCCCTCCTCTCCCCTCCGCCCCACACCCGCCACAGGCGCTGTCCTCTCCCTCCCCTCCGCCTCATCACACCATTGGCCTCCTCTACTCCTTCTGCTGCATGTTCGTCACTCTCTTCTTCACGTCACTGACAAGGCATTGACTTGCCGCAAACTGTCATTGTTTAAGAAAATGTATGGTACAACACAATTCAAACCTCACCCAGGAAAAAAATGCGTAAAATAAACAGTGAGGCATTTTTGAAGAAATGAGACCCCCCCCCCCTTTTTTTTTCAACTTTCCAGGGCAGTGTGATACAGGGTGAACATGCCTTTTGGGCAATCCCATTGTGAATGGCTGTCAATCACTTTGAGTTCCTGAGATATTTACCCACAATACTGTTCTGCCATAACATGAACTACCCTGGCGTGATGTATATATTCTCAACAAAAATAGTTGGGGAACACTGTATTTTAACCTGACTAAGTGAAATGTACAAACTGTGTACGGGTGTTGTTTATGTCATTGGTGTTAATCCAAGACACAAAACATTATTCAAAACATTTGATCAGACACCCTATTTTGTGGTATAGAAGTTATTCCCTGGGAAGAACAGAATCACAACAAATTCTGACAATTAAATCAAAATGTCAAATAATGTCAAAAGTCATTTCACTATCCAGGGTGATCACCTCCTGCTCTCACCACAGCTTGACAGCATTTTGGGAAGCTCAGAACAAGAGAAAATAATAGAGAAAAAACTCAGTAGTCCTTAATTTTTTTGTTGAGTATATTTCAGCTTTACTCGTAATGGCCCTCATTTATCAAACTTGCGTAGGATCTGGTGTAGATTCTGGTATAAATATTAGCGTTCGCCAGGTGTCACGTCTGATTTACTAAAAGTGTGTATGGCGCTGATTTCGGCGTAGAACTAGTGTGGCGTTGATAAATCTGGCGGCTGAAACCATCATAATTTACATGACTCGCCCCTATAAATTCATGCTCCGGGAGGCATAGTCCTGCCCACTTTACGACATGGACTCTCGAAAGACGGCAAAACAGAAAGAACTTCACTGATGAGGAAAAATAAATTATCACGTCCGAGGTGGAGAAAAACAAAATAACTTTATTTGGAAGCCTTAAGAGTGGCATAAAGGGAGCCCAGAAGGCTGCAGTTTGGAAAACTATTGCTGCTGTGGTAAATACCGTTGATGTGGAAAACCGTAGTGCAGCCGATGTTTGAGTTAATTCATTAATAAATCGAAGTGACTATTCACACTTATTCAAGTGCGTCCAAACATAAAAATTCATCGAAATGCGCATTAGACGCGCTTATAAGTGTGGCCTAGATGCACACTTCTCCATTGCCCAGACTTAGTTTAAGTGTATCCAAAGCTACATTTTTTTTCTTGGCCAAACTTATTTTACGCGGTAGCTACTTTCTATAAGCGGCCCTTCATGGTCATCAACTTGCTCACTTATAAGTGTGGCCAAGAAAAACATCCAGCATTGGCCACACGTGTAAGTGCAAATAACATCGGCCTTAATAAATTCAATTTATAGATGCATGATATTTCAGGTTATATAGCCTACATAATTACACAAATTAAATGCTTACGTGTAGGTTAAAAAAGTGGTCCGATTTTCAGATCGCCACCAAAAAAACGCGTTGCGGTGCTCAAACGCAGCAGCGCCCGGACAGGTGGAGGCCAATCAGGCTCAATCCTCCAGCTGTCACAGTTCGAGGAGCGCGTGACAACACTGATAGGTGGGGAGTCCCCACCACCTCGATTGGAGCTGCATGAGGGTAATTGTTAAAATACAGTCTGCAGAGATCACTCTTCATTGTACTTATATTAGTATTACTCCATGACATTTTATTGGGTGCCACACAAAACGAGCAGCCACTCGTTACTTTCCTCGAAGGAGATCTTCTCTGTTCCGAAAGTTCCTCACACGTTGGACAGAAGCTTATTCCGATAACAAGAAGATCTGCCATTGTCAAAATGTGATCATGGCCAAAGTGTCCATAGGCCCATATATACTAAGCAACAAAAGAAAGGCAAGTTAGTTAGTTAGTCAATGTACTGCTATGGTTACTAAGTTAAAGTGACCGCAAAATGAAGAAAAGTTTGATGAAACCAGTGTAAATGTGCACGCGCTAGTAATAAATTAGCTTTTCTAAAATAATTACACGCAAACTTATTTCCAGTCTGCCTTTAATTAACTTGGGTTTCTTTTGTTGTTCAGTATATATCTGACTGGATGAGCGTCTGACATACCACACTGCATATCTGCTAAGCCACGCATTGTACTTAATCAAGCTGATTGTAATTGTCATCCGTCTGGCCTGAAAAGCAGGTTGTCTCAGTTTAATTAATTTCTCGACACAGGTGTCTTATTTATTTATTTATTCATTCATTCATTTATTTATTTATTTAGCCTATTTATCTATTCAGCCTATTTATTCATTTTACTAATAAGAGCAACAACAGCATGATGTCCGCATCGCTGCATATGGTTTATTACTCATTTTGACAGCTGCACTCGTTCCTGCATGTTGTTCACTGGTTTCAAATCTGCGTACACCTGGTCAGACCTGGCGTGAGATTTTTGCGGACCATTCGCTCACGTTCAGATTGATAAATGCCGATCCTTCCAAGATAGCCAGCACCTCCGCTCCGGATCTGCCCCAGCTCTGAGCCGCATCAGCTTGAGTCGGCACAGAGCTGGGCAGATCCGAAGCGGAGGTGCTAGCTATCTGGGTTGCTGGAGATTTGGCGTACACCCATTTTTTTGGTGTATGCACGTTTGATAAATGAGGGCCAATGTGACTACTAAATTTGTGCCCAACTTCCACAGAAATAAAATATGCAAAATACGATGGTGTCTAAATTTAAAATGCATTGAAAAGTGTGTGTTGGTACTATCAGGTAAACAGTTTTTGTCAAGTAGACAGATCATTTTGTGTCACCAGCCATTTTTGAAAGGGCAACCATAACCACTTCATGAATCACTATGCAGCCCTCCGCCCCCAACCACACCAGTAGTTTAACTTAATTTGACAAAAACTTGCAAAGTTGTTGGGATGTTGAAAAAGAAGTTTAAAAAATATTCAGAAATTAGCATCAGGGCCCTGAAGGTATCATGTTCTAAAGTTCAAGCATATCTAGAACATTTCCAAACTACTATTGATTTGCAGGAACTAATTGTGCAAGTCACTTGGGTTTTTTAAGGCTTTTTGTGTCTTAAAGTTTGAAAACTATGAAGCCGTAAGCCTGTCAAAGGCTGTCAGGGTCTCTTTGGGATATGTTCTTTTTAGAGCTGATATTTTTTTTTTCTTTGTAATCTCTTTGAGGGAGTTTGAGGGGGTTTTACGTGACGAGGTTGCAGATACTGCTGAAAGTATCGGCCTACATAACAATAAGATGTGTTAAAGGTAGGTTAGCCAGTGAGGAAAAAAAAACAGAAAAAAGGAGGGAAAATGTGAAGAGAATCAGTGACGGGTGGAGATTTTTAAACAGGAATATGCCAAGTTCTGATATTAGTGGACTTTCAGTCCCCCAGTTTAAATATTACACCAAAAAAACTTTTAGTTTCATTGCTGAGAAGTGAGCCACTAAAATTGAGAGGTGATAACGGCGGCAGGCGTGGCCGTGAGAAATCTTGAGTTGGCACATTCTGTCACGCTCTTATGAAGAGCTCTGAATGGGGCCAAAGACATCATGGCGATTAAACATCCTGAGGCCTCCCTGCTATTGCAGTTAAAGAGGCAAGTAGCTGTTCGATTATTTGGCCTCTTTTCAAACAGGATTGGAAAACAAGAGCAAGTGCTTGATTTAGCTGCACTAAACACTCAAGTACTTCATTGAGACGAATAATACTCTTGCTAAACCTTTTTTAGATGACCCTTGAGGGGCATACCCCATGAACACTCTCATGCCTGCTGTGACCATCATTAACTGTTAGTAATTAGCACAAACCTGACTCTAGCTCCCCAGTCTCTTTGAGGAGAACACTGCATGCTACTGTTTATTATTTGGCACAGTCTTTCCCAACCTGTGTGCCATGCCACCGCTGTGTGCTGAGTCAAAAATCCTTTTTCACAAAAAAGTCAAACTTCGAATGAATTTAAAGACTTAAATGAGCAATCCGCATCACACGCTTGGATTGAAACCTTGGAAGAATATGTCACGCCCACTGTTGTCACATCAATGTCAGTACACTGCTTGCTTTTTTGTCAGCGGAGTACAGAGCTCTGATTCTGTAAAATCGGAAAGTTTGCTGCAGAAAGAAATAGATTGGGAAATGCTGATTAAGCAGACTTGGAGGCAGAAAGTTGAGAAATTCACCGCTGAAAATACTGCAAAGAAAACAGGATTCATGTGACACCACATATGGCCAAAGTATGCTGACAAGGAATCAGATATGAATGCTCAGGAGAGAAATACCTGCCGTGTGCTGACTCGGTGTTTGGCGCGGTGCCTCAGTACACTACGGGGTTTACACGTGTCAACCACATCTGAAGCTAGCTCGTGCTCACATTGAAGGTGAAAAAAAGTAGCAGGAACTTCACATCTGAAATAACGAAGCGAGCCATCTCCGCAAACTGGATAATTAACTACATTTAAATCTAAATCCCTCAAGTACCCATGTAAATGTGGTGTAAACCAATAAAACAGTCCCAGTCCAAGTACTCACAGAACAGAAGTGGCTTTGACTGGGGGAGCACTTTTGATGGCTTATTAAAAGCCACCATCGTTGGCACGAGTGCACGCTGTTGCATAAGGCACAATAAGCTAGTCAGGGTAGAACACACTGTACTTTATGATCATGCAGACTGTCCGCATCTCACCATTTGAGTGTCTTTTCTGTCAAAACAGATGTTGGTTTAACACTGGACTTGTGGGATTGGGGAGTGAATGTGTTGCTAGCTTGGGCTGTGATTTTTAGTCGCGCATTGCTTTCAGACAACTTGTGGATCAGCTAAAAAGCTTTTTCAACTTGGCTGCTCTTTCTCCACCAACATGCAGTGTGTGTGTGGTGTGTGTGTGTGTGTGTTTTTTTTTTATGTTTTCACTGCTTAAAAATTGCTCTGTCTGTCTCTTCCCCGCTCTTTCTGGGCTGCCATTTCTGTCTGCCAACTTTTTTTTTTTTAAACCTTTTCTTTTAATAACAACAGTACACATATTTATAGATTTGTATCAACCGTGGATTAGTCGTTTCTATGAGCTTCGCGAACAGAGAGGGGTATCCAGGTGATTTATAGATCTGATAATTCAGCGCAGCATTGAACCATTGAGTTGGCGACGCGTACCCGACCAGAAACAGTGGAAAACCAGGCAAAACTTAATCCCTTATGAAATAAACGAAAGCTGGAAATAGATCATTGCAGTTTTCGTCGCAATGTGCTTATGCAGAATTACAGCCACAGTTTTGGCAGAGATATGGGATGAGAGGTATATTAGGGGTGAAATACTTCTCTGTTTTGGACAGTCTAAAGCTGTCAGGGCGCAGGGCCAACCTCACTAGAGATCAATGAATTGCGACTGTCTCCCGTTTTGAAGTTATAGTTCCTCTAATATGTTTTCTTAAAGCTCAAGAAGTTGTGAATGAAGCCTATTATGGGCTTATCCTCGGATGCAGCGTTAGCTCTTAGCTTGTGATCGAGGGCTGTGACTCTAGGCTTTATTCAGTTGTCTGCGCGTTCACCTTTTAACAGAGGTTCAGCAGGAAGTGGGCGTAGGCTGTCAGGCGGCGCTTCAATTATAAAATGCTAAAACATTCAAAGAGCATTAATCTTTTCTTTGTGACTGTTTCAGCTGCAAATTCTACAGTTGACCTTTCAAGATTTACTCTTTTGAAGTTTTGTTTTCATTACTAGATAATGGTATTCCTGCACTCATACACTCCCTGATGGTGAATAAAGATGTGACAGTTCAAAAAGACTTGAGTCAGCAAGGTTTTTTCGGGTTACGCATTAATGAATGGGCATGTGTGGGGCTGCATATTGATTAATTTGAACTATTTATTTGATCAATCACTGCATTTACAAGACAAAAACTAAGTGACTCAGTGACAAAATGGCTGCATGTTTGACATGAAATACGAATGAAATGTTCCGCAATGTAATGTTGGTCTAGATCCTGAAGTAATATATTTAGACTTTATATAGTCTATAATTCTATAAGTTATAAAGTAACAGCGCAAAGTGTATTTGCGTGCAGTAATTGAAGCACTGATTACTAAAACCCCACAAGTCAAGTCAAGTCAAGTGTGACTTATGGGGTTTTAGTAATAGGTGCTTCAATTCTTAGTCAGCCAATAAATTTATCTAATTCAATGATATAAATTCTCTCAGTTGTGTGTATATACACAATCGAGGGTAATGAGACAATGGAAAAAAGCTGACTTGTTTTTATGCTTCAAGTATAAACGCACATAAAAAAATAGGGGCAAAGTACAAAGTACAGAGTGCCTAGTATTTAAGAGGCTTATGGATAAAAGATTTTTCTGACTCACACTACAGTGTTGACATTTAGTCAAGTAATATTTAATTTTATTGCCATATTTACAGTTGTATTGCTGTTTGCAGTCCTGCAATGTGTCTATGTACAAAGTATATGAGAACTTGCTTCATCTCCATGGTGAGAGACAGTGCTTTGTCCCTTTTCATGTGCATTTCACATTTGCTTATTATGGAGATGATTATATTTGGTTCAGAGTTAAAGCTGGCACAAACTGACCAGTTTGTGAAATTGAGTTATAACCTCCAGGGAGGGAACTGAGACTGATGGAGCAGATGATGTAAGGTGATGAGAGTGGGCACTGTAGACCTTCACTGTAGGCTTGTGAATTTACGGATTTCAGAGGTGGATCACCGAAGCCATCTTGTTTGGCGTTCTCATGGATTTGCAGAGGTTACAAATGGAACATGTAACACTGGTGAAATGTCAGTATTACAGTGATATATGCTTTTGTACATCGATACAATCGTGCGTTGCAGTTTTGCAGAGTTTCCAGTTCAGACACTAGTGATGGTTGGATCCTGCGATATGAAGCATAAAGTAAGATGGGCAGCTGAGGGTGGGAGTTTGAGCAGTGAATTACTGAGTGGATGGATAAAGGAACGAATAGACAAGCTGAGTGAGTAAATTGGTTAGTGAGTGGAGAGCTGGGGAGTCTTTGCTGATTTTAATGGGGGACTATGGCAACAGGCGGTTTTTTTTTTCATTTATTGAGTTTGATGAAGTGTGCTGTGCTGGGGAGGGCCTCTCACCTGCCTGCTCTTCTGTAGAGAGGGAGAGAGAGAAACAGATGAGCTGACGGGAGCCACAGAGAGACTGGGAGGGGGAGGAAGGAGGAGAGGCGAGGTAGAGAGGAAGCAAGAGCGAGCCATAACGAGGGAGCGGAAGAAACAGTGCAGCGTTCGATAAGAGAGGACTGGGGTGGAGAGAGAGAGAGAGAGAGAGAGAGACTAACCTACAGAAGCAGGGAGAGAGAAAGACAGGCTGGAGTGCTGGCTTGAGGAATAGACTCTGATGTCAGAAGGTCTCCAGGCTCACGTGTAGTTGAGTGTCTGGCGCCGAGACGGGTTTCTCCCAAATCCTTCCTTTTACTCTATCTATCCCTGAACCCCATCTCTCTCTCTCTCTCTCTCTCTCTCTGTGGTTGGCTCTGCATGGTAAAGGAGGAGAGATGGATGTGAGCACACTCCTCCGGTCTGATGTTGTGAGGCTCATCACTTCCACAACTTCATCTTCCCCACTAGAATGCAGCTCTGTGTCTTTTTCGGAGAGTAAATAAATGCTGAGGTTCCTTTGCACTGAGTTTTGACACACTTATTCAAATCTTTGAAATAAACACTATAGGTTAATTTCCTTATGGTGGTCTTCGTATCGCCCCATGGTCACTGCTGTCAGTGTTACACACTCAGAGTACAATTTAAAACAAAATTATTTAAAGAAACACACGTGCTGCATGTTTTTAGGAGAAGAAACCAGCTGTTGCATATCAGGCTCAAGTAGACTGTCAAGAGTCAACAAATCATGGCATTTAACATGGTCATATTGAGCTAGATTGACATTTTTTGAATTATGCCGAGTTTTGTCCGTCTCGCAACATTCTGTTTTTTTCATCGGATCATCAGTTTACTCACTCTCTTGCTTGAAACAAATAATCATATTTTAATTTATGGCAGGGAATATTGAATCCAGCTGAACCCATTTAGTACAGCATGAGATGGCAGAATTTTTAATTGCAATCTCATTGAACTGGTGTAGTGTTCCCTCAAAAAGCTTTGGAAGAAAGTAAACAGTTTTAAATGAAAAAGTTGTAGTTTGCAACTTAAAAAGCCATGATTAAACAAAAGGACGATGTAAAGTTGTTTCCTGTTTTAGGACTGCAGAGCTGTTTTTCTGTAGCTTTTCTCGTTCTGGTCTGAGTTCTGCTCAGCGGATTTATTCATTGAGTGGACTGTGACAGAGGAGCTTTAATGGATGCAATTGTCAGTTTGGAACGAAAAATACCAGGAAAATGACTGCAATTACATTCAGACGATGAATTTATACTCAAGTTAACCTTTGGGGCTCTTTTTGCTAATGGATTTTCGCACCCATACTTCTGTTGAGATGGAAGTGCTTTTCTTATTCTTTTGGACGGTAATTTTCTTTGAGACGAAAATATATGGACCATTTTACGAGTCGGCTGCATAATGTGCAGTCAGAGCCGCACAGATGTTAACAAGTTACAGTTTGCTCATTTAACTCATTCCCTATGGCAAGCTGCTGCCAACGGCGCGGCAAATTCTACCATTCTCTACGGTAAACCAATGCCAGTGGCGTGGATGACCATTCGCAGTCCGATGAAAACACGGAATCAGTTGACGATCGCGGTGATGGGTCACCTGTACTTCAATACTTTATATTGTGTAATTTTCTGGAAAAGTGTTCCGTACAAGCGTGAAAAATTTATGTAAAAGTATTCCATGGGAAATGAGTTAACTTTCCTGGTTTGCTATATTAGCACAAAGCTGCAACACCTGACCAAAACTGAGCCATCAGGACTGGAAAAATTAAAAGTACATTTATAAATTTTATTCCATATTCCTGTTTGAATATAGCAGTCCCTACCGGTCTTATTAGACTGCTTGGCGCGTGGTTTTGATGAAGTAATACAAAGAATTACTTATGTGGTGCAGCAAAGCGTAGGACTTCGGGGATGGGATGGGGGGTCAAAATTTGTTCAGAGGTAAGGCACGCCGATGGGTTGTGCTCTGACGGCAGATGTTCATTTAGCATAGAGATGTGACTCAGCTGATCACTCTAGTTAACATAAAAAGCTTTTGAAATGTTACCGTCATGTTATAATGTTGTTATATCATATTGTGTATCTGATATTGCCAGTACATTGCAGGGACATTGGGAGGACATGCTCTGTCTACTTGATTTAGGTGACACACAAAATGTTTTCCTATGACTCATGCCATTTCAAAGCAAGGCTCGTGGGTTGTGGCGTCACCTCGGAGTCAAATGCATACTTGTCTAAACTTGACTACACACACACACGCACACGCACGCGCGCGCAGACACACGCACACACAGACACACACACAGTTGCACTCGTCCGTACACACATGCACACGCAGGACACATTCACTCAGCATGAGGGTCTCCAGTTGGCCTGGCTTTGAGAGCACATGTCTTGTGGTCTGTCTCTTGAGAGCTGATTGGCCGGTTCCCAGCACAGGCCAGCTCAGTGGGAAGTGTTCTCGGGGTGAATTGTCAGTGTAGGCAAAACAAACAGCCCCACTGAGGAGGTCTGCCAGGTTGAGAGACAAGGCAGTGGAAGTCAGCCATATTTTCACTACTTCTGTTGTTGTGCATGTGGTTTTAATTCACGAGAGTCATATTCTCGCAGTGTTTTAACAGAAACATTTGAAAGAGGAGAATAAAAGATCATGTTAAACTTAGAGAGAAAGCACCTCCTTTCAAATGGAAGTGTTTTTAGTACTTTTACATAGAAATTCTCTCTGCACATTAATTACTACATACTGTGCAGCTGAACGGGTAACCGCTGAATGTTTTGGATTTGTGTTTTGGGTTCAGGTCCGGGTTAATAGTACAATTGTGGTTTGTTTTAAGGTCATGGGATGGGTTCGGACAAAGTTTATCCACATTATAACAACAGAAACTGCCAACGTGTGTTCCACATTAGTCACAGTTTTCTGTCTTAAAGGTCCACATCAAATTTGAGAATAAATTCTGCATCTAACTCAAGTCATATGTTTTTACATTGGAAAAAAGAATTCAAATTAACTTTGTTGGGTTTGGGAAACTAACGCTGTGTTTCTCAGTACTATTCTAGCCCATTTGTTGTAAAAACCACAGGTATTTTCAGTAGGACTAGTTGCTACGACAGATCATATGAAGTAGGACACAAGAGCTCAGCTGTCTCGTGTCCAGAAGCTCCGCTGTTCCTGTCCAGCGTGGGCTCCAACTCAGAATCTCCACGGTAACCCTGTCTCATCACATTACTCGTGTGCTGCTGGTCTTCATCGACTGTTGAGAGACACTCGCGTGCGTGTGGTTGCGTGGCTCGCAGTGGTTTCCTTCTTAGTGATATTCACGCTTTTGCAAAAGAAGGAAGCATCAGAGGAGAATGAGTGGCCCACACATGCATTTTATTGTCTCTGTATCACATAATTTAGGTTAGAGTTCAGAGTTTTTCGCCCTCCCCGGTGTATACAGATAAGTTTAGCATTTTTGTTTTTTAATGAATTTTTTGTTACTATTTTTGCACAAAATTAGAGGATTGTATATGGGAGTGTTTCACCTGTTCTGTGGTTATAGGCCAGGAAACCATTTTCGGAATCCGGGTAGAAGTTGAGTTAGTTCGTCAGACTGCTGATTATCTGAGGAAAAGTGCCACCAAGTCCAAAAAAAAAGTGTCTTTCGTGTTTTTACAGAATGCTGCAGTCAGACTTTCTGCAGGTCCTCCTCTTGTCTTAGCATGAATTTTAGCCCCACTAAAGTGAGAATAGAGTGTGCAGTGAGGTATTGATTCTGTACTGTAACACGGACAGCTCACTGTGAAAGCGATCACTGTGTAAAAAGGTGCTCAGATCATTGATGTCTCTTACCTTTTTACCTATTTCATAAGCCAAATGGAAAAATAAACATGCTCGCTTAGTGCGCTGAAGACGAACTGGCTGCTCTGCAAACAGGAGGAAGGGCATGCAACACAGATGCTGTCTGACAGAGACCTGACTCTGACGAAGATTAAATGTAAAAACAGACAAAAGGATCTTCAACTCCTTCAATGTTAGTTCCCCACAGACGCTGCTAGTTGGCCAGGGGACCTTAAAGTTGTGACACTGGGACGTGGGGAAATCTCCAGGGGTGAAGGTCTCTGAAAACACTGAGAATCCAGTATGGTCGGGGCAGTGTAGGCCACTAGTCAGAAAAGATCAGTAAACCTCCTGAGTACATCATTAGAAAGTTCCCTGTAAAGCAGGACCTCCCTCACCCAGTTACTAATGCTCGGGCAGAAGCTCTGTGAGAGACAGCTGAAGGTGACCTCCGATGACAGCAGTCGCCATGACGATTGATGACGGCGGTGGAGGTCACGCTGTTTGCATTGAGAAGGCCCGGGCCCTGGGTTGCAGGCGTGGAGACATTTATGACATCTGAGATGTATGGAGCTCCTCTGCCGAACTTTGACATTGGGCTTGATGACCACGGTAACGAGATACAAGGGCAAGAGCAGGACAGGACAGAACCACCATCAGGAGGTGCATACAGAGGGGGTGGGGGTGGGGGTGAGCGGTGCCTGAACAATCCCTCAATTCGTCACGGGTCTCATAAAGTCTGGCATTCAAATGTGGAGACGTTACTGTTGCCAATAAAGATTAGCTGGCAGCCCCCTTTGGGCTCCATATTCCTCTATAGAGGCAGTTTCATTAACACAAAACCTTTAACAAGGAAATCCCCCAGAATGCTTGTGTGGTGCTCATATCTAGGCCTGGTGTTGATTGGCTGTTGGTCTAAGGCCTAGAATTTGGATTCCCCCCCTTGAACAACTCCATGTGCAATTATGAAAAAAAAAAAAAAATCTCAATACAGTTTAGAAGAAAAACAAAGGAGAAAAGATGAAACGATTCTAGTCAGGAGAATGAGCTGAGCCAGAGCAGTAAAGATGAGTGCCAGTAAAAAGCTCTTTAATAAAGAGGGAGGCAGACAGACTTTCGTTTGATTTAGACACAGACAGGAAGCCCTGTTCATACAGGCCGCCGCTAATACTGTATCTTCACTGGGTCCCGGAGGCAGAAAGTCCTGACTTCTTCTGTGAAAAAAAAAAGTCTTCATTGTTCTGAAAGAGCTGAACATCGTATTGTTTTTTTTTTCACTGTTTGTTTTTATTTCTGGAATTACTGGATCATTCCGGTAGTTAATTTATTTCTCTTTTTTTCAAACTGTGGAGGAAATCTACTTGATCTTAATACTCAGCTGAAATGTCTGGAACGACCTGTTTTTTTCCGGTAGCATATTTCCAGTGGATAGAAAAGGGGGTGGGGCCCCAGGTGACGTTGTTCACTACTGACATAATGCATTCTGGCGTGCATCCTACGCCTGGATTTGTCTGTCATGCGTGTGACTCAATATTTTCTCAAATGTCAATAAAGAGAGCAGGAAGTTGCCGGGTTCAGATATCGCTGTCCCTTATCCTCCTGCCGGACTGTTCTGCTCATCTTTTCCTCTCTGTCTTTCATTTTATGCCTCACATCCCTTCCCTTTATTTACTTGCTCTTGTCCTCCCCAACTGAAACTGTGTGTTTTATCTGTCTGCTCATACCATACTCCCATTTTCTTTGACCACAAATGCACCATAGTCAGTGCGGCTGTTTATTACTGCCGCTCCAAACTATTTATTCAGGTTACTAAATATCTGATACTGTTAGCCTAACCTATATGACCCATCGGACGTCCTGGTGGAACCTTGCATAGACATGGGCAGAAAATGCAAACATCCACTCAGAAAGGTCAGGATTTATTACCTTTTCAGTTACTCAGTCTACAAGTGTGGTGGGTTCAGTTAAGACTGACGCTTTAAAATGCAACTGTATGCAACTTTGTGTGCCCTTTGAACAACCGCGCCACTCCGTGAATTGACACAGTGTTGTAAGCAGCCTTCCTTCACTGCCTGGGAAACACTTTTGTGCCCACAATCCCTTGCTTCAGGTTGTCCTACTGCTGTGGATTTGCTTGGATCCCCAGTCAAAGCACAGCATGAGAACTTTAGTTCAAACACTTTTTCCTCTATGCACTCTTAACTGGTTGTCTCTTGAAGTTAAAAAGTTTCGATTGGCTTTATATTTTGGTGAATCAGGCTCCTCGGCATCCAGCTGTGCTGACTGAGTAGTGCTGTTAGAAGTGCCCCCCTCAGGGGGAATGATGGCATTTGTTCCTCTGCTCTCGAGGGGGGGCTTTCGATGTTTTGGGAGGCAGCGGAACACATGACCCTGAGGTGTGACTCATGCGTTGCCGCGGTAATGCTCAGTGACATCTTTCAGAGTACTCCAACTGCAATAAAGTCAATGCTCTGCTTCCCGGCCTATTCCGCGGGGATTGTGCCTTGCTCCCAGTCGAGAGAAGGCCACTCTGAGGAAACATCAATGGAGGGTTTGAATGGAACTCAGAGTGAGAGCCAGTGAAACAGATGGTGCGGTGTTAACGGGGGAGGAGGGATGGTTCAAATGGTCATGCAAGTTTAGTTTTTTGCTCTGATGTTGGTTTAGCCAGCATTTTTGCTATTCATAATTACTGGCTCTTGATTAGTGCTTTTAAAGCATTGCATAGTCACATTCTCACTCATGTGGGCTCTTGTTTTGAGGGACGATTATGGGGGCTGGACCAGTATCTAAACTCAGTGTGTTTGGCCCAAGTCAGATAAAGCAGATGCCAGTCCCATGCAGTTTGCGCATCTCCTCCACTGGCTTGGGGAACGGTGGAAACAATTCCTTGTACTGTGTGGAACAAGCATAGCCTGGTTAATTAGAGCTACAGGTCCTCAGAATGGCTGTGTGTACTTCTTTAGCAGTGAAGATGTCGTTCCCTCACTTACTGGCGGAATAAGCAGTGTCTAATAAATGTAGCCGCAGAAAAAATAAATCAGTTGAATTCATTTAACATCTTCTTTGGGAAAGCAGTTTGGTTTTTGAGATAAGAGTTTGGAAAAATGTTCATGAATGTTTTCTCGTGCTCTTGAACCGCTATAATATTATATTTGGACTGTCAAGATGTCAGGACACAGCAGCCTGACGCTGTAATATACTGTAGGTCTCATATGCACTTCCTGGACCTCAGAGTATATTCTGCCCTGTAATGAAAATGGTGGTTTTCCTGGTTTTCTCCCGCTGTGTTCAGGAGCATTATATGACCCCCTAACCCTCACTGATATGGGTATTTATTCATTTCATTATTTTAATTTTTAATCACAGCACTGAGGAATGTCTCTGACTGAGCGCGCACTGCCCCTAACCCCCACACAGGAGTCCCCCCGCCCCCATCCTGAGAGCACAGCAGCCCAGCCAGCTTATCATGGGGAACTAATTCAATATCGCTGTGCCTGCTTTAAATGTCATCTGCTGAGCTGCTCTGTAGCACCGTGTTTTTCATGGTCCAAGTAATGGCACCTTATTGAACAAAGGTTGTCACTGCCTGTACAAGTAATGTCGGCTCCATACCTTAAAGGTCTTTGCGAAGGATGCGGACAGAAATAAACGTGAGCAAGTCCCTCAGTGAGCACTGAGTCACAGTCATATAAGGAGTCAGAGTGGATCACCAGTGCCCCTTCACTGGGCTTAGTTTGGACTGATTGGTTTGCGAAAGAGGCTAAAGCTGAATTTAAGCTCTGGCACTTTGGTACAGACACATTATCCAGCCTCTGTCATGTCATTGGTTGATCTATTATCATTTCATAATGATGACATTTTTCCATTATATTCCATTATATGTGGACTGGAAGTAGGAGGGGCTTTAGAGTGAGAGGGGAGGAGCCGCAAGGGCTTGTCGTGCACAGTCAAACAGTGGGAGGATGCTGTAGAGATACTACACTGAGCTCACTGGCTTGCGTGGGGAGGGTTAGATGATTCCTTATCTTGTCTGCGTAACGACCTCGGATGACACGGTTTGCGTCAGCGTTGAGGTGGGGGCTGTGGTAGCTGCAATGGGGAGTCGGGGGATGGGCTCGATCACAGCATGTATGTGTCCTCTTGTAGCAGATAATGGCCCCCTTGTTCAGCCTGACCCCGCTGGCCCCTGGAGAGACAGCGCGACTGGCTCCCCCAGGCCTGCAGGCTTCATTTGGCATTATGCCGATGTAGAGAAACGACCTCGGCTCCCCAGCCTCAGGCAGCAGGCTCACCCCTCTGCTGTGTCCTGGTGTGTAGCATGGCTGCTGAGCTGATAGGGGTGGACGGTGCAAGTAGAGCCGTAAATGTGAGAGGTTGGCTGGGCTGGACCATTAGTGGATGTGGATGGTTGAGTTGGGTGGGAATCGGGGGGAGCTGCTCCTGCTGAATTAGCGGGGAAATATCATTGTGGAAATTTTCTCCTCCCATTGGGTCCCATATCTTTGCCCCTCCAGTACCCTGCACTGAACCCCTCCCGCCCTTCTGTGCACTGACACCTGTCCTACCCCAGTACCCTGCTCCTCACTCCTCTGATATGCTAGTGCTCAGCTAATGCTAACCTTCCCTCTCCATATCCCCCACTTTCCACACAGGATTCCTGAAGCCCCAGTGCTCTCTAGCGTCGCCGCCCGTTCAGAGAGGAAGACCGGGCGACATCTGTTCCTGTTTCAGTGGCATGTGCCCTCTTCATCAGCGTCGCCTGTCCACAGGTACGGACCTATACGACCCCATACCGCACAACTCACAGTGCCAGTCATGTTACGCCTGTACCCGGGGCGTGGGATCTATACACACAAATCATGACTGGACTTTTAAACTTTCAACTTTAGGTGGCAACGTTTCGCCCTTCTAGGTTAGGAGTAATTCAGCTAACTCCAAAATGTTGTTGAAATGATGCTGCAATGTGGTGGCTATGTTGTGGATTTGTTGGACAGTGTGCGTTGCTGAGTGCATTAATTTTGTTAACTCGCTTTCCGCTCTGGTGCGATTCTATTTGTAAGGCGAATAATGCGGTGCAATTATGTGTTTTGTTTATCACAGCTATATTCTAACTTATATGCAGAATCACTGAGAGATTGTATGTTTGTGCCTCTCATTGGAGGTTTGTTGGAGTTTGCTCAAACAAATCTTACTTTTGAGAAGCAAGATGGTACTTGTTCTTCCTCCACTTCTACATGTACCCTCTAATCTTAAGTGAAATCTTGCCCTGTGGCTAATTTTGCTATGACCTGTTTTTATGACTAGAGAAGTCGTTGTACGTGTAACCCCTGACAACCGAGGCTATTATTTTCCCCCTTGTCAGGCTTTTGGCTCCATTGATCATAGTTTGAGTTTTGAGTGGTTTGTTGTTATTAAGACGGTTGAGCAGAAGTTCTCTTTACTCTGTGTGGTTGGGAAAGAATAACAGGTAGGATAGCTTTGGTACGTCTCCATTGCTCGTGGAGACTGGTTCCCCCATGGGTTGTTTTAGAGTGGCTACTCAAATCGTAGTGTTACAATGTCAGATAAACTTATGGTTATAAACTTTATGGTTGTGGTAACCACTTCTGCCCCTGTTAGTTCCAACCAGAAGTGCACCTCGTTGAACAGCTGGAGTTATTGGTGAGCCTCTAGTATATTGGACCAAGTGTGTATCTAAATGAAATTAGTGTTTAAATGAAAACCAATGAACAAGCTGCTTTGAAGGCTGCAATTCAGCAGTACCTGACTCTATTCCTGGAGGTTCATTCGTTCATAGCACATCAACTGATCCCACCCTGTACTGGGTATGTACATCAAATAATCATTGTGACGTCGTGCGGATTATATGCGGATCAGTGAGTCTACACAGAGACCTCAAGTACAGTGCCCTCAGTTAATGAATGTACTCTTAAGCGCGGAGTTAACGAGCTCAGAGTTAACAAGCGCACAGTAACGAGCGCGCACTTAACGAGAGCTCAGTGGTCGGTGAGAACACTCTGCATTCATTCATTGCCCCAGTAACGGGGATTGTCATTATCTCAAAGGCACCCAGCGGTACTGCGGCGCTTGTCATGTCCTAGACTGACAATCGTTTCCGCAAGGAGCTAAAGCACGCAAGCGATTGTCCTAAAATTATTCAGTCAGTAATGCATGACTCATATTGGCCTGTCACTGTGGGAAGCCAGAGCCAGGCATGTTCAGTCGCGGCATTTCAAGAGTAATACTTCTGATCTGTTCTTTAACGCATCATCAACCCCATTCGGACTGTTTAGAGGTGACGATAAGCCACTCTGCTAATCTGGCTAATCCCAGACACCCTCTCAGGGGTATGAATGCGTTTGCCCCCCTGTTCCCCCACGGCCCTCAGGAGATATGCTGCTTTTTTCTGCAACTTTACTGCTGTCTGTCTTAGCTGCATCGTCAGGAAACATCTGCTGTTTCCCTGGTACAGTAGAGCCTTCTCAGTGCCTGCGCTGTGTACAGAATTAGGTTGTTAGCCCAGCACAACGAGGACTGCGAAGTGAGATTCACTCTGCTTCTTAACTGCAGGTACTGCCATCTGTGTCTCAGCACAGTCTCAGATGCTCAAGTACAACCCCCCTTCCACCCACCCCCCCCCCGCTTTCTCACTCTGTCACTTCCTGTATCCCTTTTTTTCACTCTTTCCTTTCTCCTCCCTTTCTCTCCCTCTCTCTCTCTAGTTCACCGCTGGTCTCTTCTCCTCTTTTCACCTGTCTTCTCTGTCTATCATCAGTGTGTTTGTTTTATTTTCTGTCGCACATATCTCTCTCCATCCGCTTGTCTTTAAATCTTTAAATCTCAGTCAGCTTGCTAATGAGTGTTCATGAGGTTTTTTTTAGCCCTGGCTCCTGAAGGTATCACCTCAGGTTGATGCACCAGCTCTTGCGAATAAAAAGAATCCTCTGTTCACTCCGGGTGTGTTAATGGATGCGATGCAGCTTTCTTTCACACGTCACAGCAATAGCAAAGCAGTGACGCCAGCCGTCTGCTCTGTCAAATATTTCTCACAGCAACTGCTCGCTAATGTTGTTTTCTGTGATTAGCAGATGGTTTGGTTGAGGCACCAATAAGATGTGATGAGTTACATATGCCTGCAGCATAACTGTACCAAATGTTTGAACAAGTTGGATGGTTCTCTCCGGATTGGCCGGCGCTGCTCCACAACTTCCAGGATGGCTCTCTGGAGGTTTGCATGGAAGGTTTGGGTCTTTTATGAAGAGGCAGCATTACCTGTCCAGTTTATAGTGTCCAGAACCTGAGCGGAGAGTGAAGTTTTAAAATGGAATCACTTTTTCCATTCCATTACATGCAGTAACCCCTGTTGAATTAATTTAAATGCCTGTCTTTTTAAAATTGTTTTGTCTCTATCTCTCCCTGTCTCATTCTTCGTCCCTTTAGCTGTTGTGTTTTTATTCACATGTTGGATTACTATTATAAAGGTATTTCAACTGCACTGTCTCATCATTTGAGCAGCATTCTTTGAAGAACATGCAAAGCGATGGTTGTTTTATGGGCCTAGAGAAGTCATGTCAATAAGAGACTTTCAAAATAAATCCTTTCCCCATGTTTTTTCCTCTACCCTTATCCTGTCTGCATTTCTGGCCAGATGGCAAGCTGTACTCAGAATATTGTTCTTGTAGTCAATGGACGAGTCTAGGCGCTGGCTGCCCATCAGTGAAAATTACTGAATCACTTCCTGTGTTTGATAAACCACACATTTTCAAGTGCAGTTCTTTAGAGTGAGTAAATTAAATGTTTGACTTGGGTGGGTTTCACATGGACTTTACAAATGCCAATTCACACCATTTGACTTTGGTTTATACAAGTTAACTGTTTATTGAGTTCATTTTACAAGCTTGAAACTCCTTCCTAAGATATTGAAATTAACGGTGTATCTATTTCATGAAACCTCTTAATGAAATGATAAATTTTAAAAAGTATGCTACATTACTTTAAGAAGAGAGTGAGATGGACCTTGCTTCAACACAATATGCCAAGCTCTCTTTTAGTAGCAAAATGGCCGTTCATTAGTACAGTTTTGCAGCTTACTCGCCAATAGAGGCTTGCCTTGTTCTAAGCCATGGTTGATTGGCAGCTCTGATTGGCTCATGGGCATGAATTGATGTATGCTAATGAAAGAAAAAAATAGAATGAAACTTAGTTGTGTCTCAGTGTTCATAACCCATCACCCACGCAATATTAGCGGCCATATCTGTTGTCACATCACACAACAGGCAGAAATGTGTCCTTTGGAAGATGATAGTCATTAAAAGTTGTGGTTTTCTAATTGGGAGCAGAGAGGAGTGGAACAGATAGAAAACAGATAGAATAGCTGGAGTTCCTGTACTTTATAGGGAGAGCAGCAACCCTGTCTGTAATTACAGGCGGTGTAGCCATAAAGCTTTTCTGTGAAATTAGCTCTGTCTGTGCCACTGCAGCTTCTAGCCCCTGCTGCTCTTGGTATTTGGCAGCATTCACAATACAAGCTTGTTTTTGAGAATCAAAGAATGCTGGGATATCTGCTGAAGTTCTGACTGGGCAGATTCAACACCAGTCCTATGAACTCCAGACCTCACTCTCATGTGGTGACGGTCTGCTTTTTTGGTTTTTGCATTTTTAGCATGTTTTCATTTGGTTTTTTTTCATTATGAAACAAACCCGCTCAAGAAAAGAACCGTGAGAATTGTAGCGTCCAGTATTTCATAACCGTCTCACAGGGAATCATTTTGTTATTTCTCCAAGTGTTGTATTTTTTCTCCCACTTTTTTCTTTTGAGCCTCGGAGAGGGAAAAAAAAGTTTTTTGGAGAAGTTGTGCGCGAGAGGGAGTTAAAAGAAGGCTTTGAATGAGCTTTACAATGTGAGGCTTGTGCGGAGATTCAGCATCTCCGGGAAGAGGAATGGAAAAGATTATCCACTGGAATGTCTGGGGTGGCCTCAAGCGGACGGGCCAATGGAAGCACGCCGTTCAGCGCGGGCCTAATTTTTTCCTGATGAACGTAGCGAGCTGCTCCGTAATGGAGTCTGATTGCTAGCGCTGGATGCACATATGGCCCTTGTTTCAGGCCCAAATGACTGAAACTGCACACTGAAATTTTCCTTTATTATGATACTGAATTGGTATGCATTAATATACATGTGTATGGGTGTGTGTGAGTTTGTGATTATGTACTTTTATTGTTGTGTTTGCGTGTGTGTGCTTGTGCATTCTTATAAAGTGTATCTAGCTCAGACGTTGGCAGTAAACTGTCAACCGTACGGGTAATATCTGTACCATTTAATATTTTTACTGAGCCTGTAAAGTCTCACAGTTGCAAGGTTTTTCTTACGTTTTTCACTTTATTTTCATCGTTTTGGTTGTGGTGTAATTACAGTATAATTCTGAAGCGTTATTTCATTGTGCCCCTCCCTCTGAGTCATTCAAAATTTCCCCTCTGCTCGAGTCCACACCTTTTAATTAGGACCTGATTTATTACCCATCACCATTTAACATAACCGGCGTCCTTCAGGCTGGCCAGATTAATCAAAGAGCTATTGCATTTATGTGTGTGTGGGTGTGTTTATGTGTGAGCGTGTATGTGTGTGCTTGCACTGGTATGGTCTATTTGTGTGCTTGCACTGGTATGGTGTATTTGAGTGCATTTCTGTGTGTGTGCTGGAATGGTGTGTTCATGTGCATTTGTGTGTGTGCGTTGGTGTGGTGTGTTTGTGTGCATTCATTTGTGTGTGTGTTGGTGTTGTGTGTTCATCTGCATTTGTGTGTGTGTGTGTGTGTCGTGTGTTTGTGTGTGTGTGTGAGTGTGTGTGGGTGAGCGTGTGTTGGTGTGGTGTCTCTGTCTGCGTTTGTGTGTGTGTGTGTGTGTGTGTGTGTGCGTGCGTGCGCAGTTGTGTGTGTATGTGTTGGTGTGGTGTCTTTGTGTGCGTGTGTGTGTGTGTGTGTGCGCGTGTGTGTGAGTTTGTTGGTGTGGTGTCTGTGTGTGTGTGTTGGTGTGGTGTGTGTGTATGTGTGTGCGTTAGTGTGTGTTTTGGTATGTTGGTGCAGTGTCTCTGTGTGTTTGTGTCAGTGTGTGTTGCTGTGGTGTGTGTGTGTGTTTGTGTGTTGATGTGGTGTGTCTGCATGCGTTTGTGTGTTTTAGAGTCGCCATGAGGTTTAGTTTTGCGGGTGTCCCAGTCACATATGCTGCGTACCCTCCCGCTCCACACGTTTCCTGAAGACGGGTTCAGTGGAGGTGAAAGAGGTCGCAGACTGGAGCTTGTTAGCTCAGATGCTTCGTGCTGGAGCCTGAATCCCTCCGGTCCCCATCGGATCACGCGCCACAGCGACCAGTGCTACAGGGTCGATTAGCCGGGTTCTCCCGAGCACGGCACCATCGTTACTGTTTCTCTGCGCGCATTTCTTAACAGAGTTCTTGAGCACATTGAGCTTAATAGGTGCTGTTTAAACAGACTTTTATCTGTGTTTACTGGTTCCGCTTTGGACAGTTTTTGTTTAATTTAAGTTAGCGGAAAGCCGCCACTGTCCTGCTCTCAGTAGCAGCTGGCAAACGTCACACATTTAATTAGGGTGTCAGGCATGGGGTCCTTCCCTCTGTTTTCATTAACTTTTCTGTAATGTTCTGGCGGCCGCTGTAAAAAGTCAGAAAAAGGTCATTTTCCTGCCATGATTAGCAAATTCCATACGTCTGAAATATAATAAACGATGGTTTGCAGAATAGAGAAGGGGCGCCGTTTGTAACAGCAAACGATCGTGAAATGGGATGATCTCATCCAGTAATGAGAGTTGTCTGGAACAAAGAGGGAGGAAGATTGTAATTCCGCTGCATTTGTGCTGCACACACTGGGGACTGTGTTCGAGCCTGAGAATCCTGCCTGATTGATGGTGTTCCCCGTGCTGCGTGCCATTGGGATCGCTCAGCCCTGCCTTGGTGTTTCAGCTCACACCATCATCGTCATCATCATCATCATCATCATCATTAGCATCATTGTCATGACCTCCATATATCCTTTCTTTTCAGAACCACAGCATGGAATTAAATGCCCCCCAATTAAAGCTGACAGTTTGTACTGTGACCCAGATTTCATCATTTTTGAGTCCAACGGGCTGGAATACCTGCTGAAGCGCAAAAATGTGTCACTATCAAAATACTTTGAGACTGAACTGTGTATACAGTTCGTATTATGCAGTGAAAAAGTATTTGCCCCCTTCTTGGTGTCTTCTATTGTTGCATATTTGTCATACTGAAAAGTTTTAGGTCATCATACTAATTCTAGAAAAAGACTAAAAAGACCAAGATAACCAATTAAACACACGATGCCGTTTTTAAATGATGATTTCATTTAGTGAAGGAAAAGAGCTATCAATTTCTACTTGACCCCATTTCCTCCATAGTCAATAAATCACGTTATCAAAGAAATTTTATTGATAATTGGGTCAAATTTCTTTCGACACACCCAGGCATGATTACTGCCAGCCCTGTTGAATCTAAACATCACTTAAATGGAATCTATCTGGCATATAAAGTTGGCAAAAAGCAGCACCTGTTTCTGCACGTTTCTAAAGAAATTCAAGAACAGATAAGAAACAAAGTTATTGATGAATATTTGTCTGGAAACGGATGCAAGGTCATTTTTAAGTTTCTGGGATAATGGCAACAGCCATTATCTACAAATGGAGAAAACTTGCAACAGTGGTGAGGCTTTCCTGGGGGAGGCCGGCCCACTAAAGTTCCTTCAGGAGCGCATTGAGAACTTATCCAGGAGGCCACAAAAGAACCCAGACTAAAATCTAAAGAACTGCAGGCCTCAGCTGTATCATTTAAGGTCAGCATTATTGATTCCACAGTTAGAAGGAGACTGGGCAAAACTGGCATTTGTGGGAGAGCAGCAAGGCGAAAACCATTGCTGACGAATAAGAGTAAAAAGGCTCATCTTACATTTGCCAAAAAACATCTTGCTGACTCCCAAGATGTTTGGGATAATATTCTATGGATTGAAGAGTCAAAAGAACATTTTTAAAGACATGGGTCTGTTGCATCTGCTGCAACACAGTATTCTGCCATTAGAATATCGTACCAGCATTCAAACAAGGTGGTGATAGTGTGACTTCTGGGACCGCTTTATTGCTTCAGGAACTGGGCAACTTGCCATAATTATTGAAATCATGAATCCTGCTCTCAACCAGAAGATCCTGAAGTAGACCGTCCATCATAGTGTTAGCCAGAATGGAATCTCAGGGTGTCTCACCCCAGTGACCAGGCCAACCTGGCCAAGACGAAACCACCTATAGTAGGGTTCATCCCATCAAACCAGCTTGTTGCAAAGTAATCTAGAGATTGCTTTCAAAGCAAAAAAAGAAACAAATGTCTGCCCCCACCCCAACGCAGCCCCCCCTCCCCCCCCAATTGATGTTCACAGACAGTAAAAGGCACATCTACTTACAGTATTTAATGAGTGTGCAAGGTTTGATGTAAATATCTTAAACAGTTTCTGAGTCGCGAACACAGACGGGAAACCATACAAAAACAATATATCTCCCCTATCTTTTGGGGGGAGACATAATGGGTATTTCTTGCCATTGACACAGAAGATAAAGTCAAAGACACCACTTCAATTCAAAACACCACATTTAATTATACAAAGTCATCTTAAATATACAGCAGTACTTGCATCCAAATATGAATGCATTAGTGTATTTAGTTCACTAAAGGGAACTGTAATTAAAAGAAAATCATGGAATTATTGAAACCTCAAACCTAAATGAATTCAGTGCTGTACTATGTCGCTGGGAAAACCTGAAGTGATCTAAGACAATACGCATGCACCCATTGTGGGCAGTCTTGATTTGAACTATCCCGAAGGATACTGGGAACAGCCTAAGGACGTCTCAAATGTCGAATGCCTTAGACTCATCACAAGCCTGAAGACAGTACTTTTATTTATAACATTCAGTGATGCCACAACTTTATTAAGCTTGTTTAGAACAGAGATTCTGACCCTACACTGACCGAAGCGATTTCCCTCAACTGGGGTTCCAAGCTTGGCCAGTCAGTCCGTGAGTTGCCAGCTCAGCACGAGGCAGTATCCGGATCGATCTCTCAGTTGAGAATATAGCCCGCCTGCAAAAAGTTTTTTTCCTCCACTCTGGTTTACACTCCATCTGCAAGTGAATCAGCTGGGGATGAAATCTGATGACTGTTGAACTTATAGAGCAGAAAGCAGCGATACGAATCTAAAATAAATAAGCGGAGCCATGATTACCAAATTATATGTACATGTATTTCTTTCAGGCCACGTTTACTCAAATACCTGATTTCTGATAAACAAGTTTCAATTTCCAACACTCACACCAATACGAATAAAAACTACTTGAAGGGGTTTGAAAGAGGCATCGAATCTAACAAATCAGTACAAGGCAGAGCGATTCGAAATACATAACAGCGAAAAAATGCTTTTGGACATTCACGTTATCATTATAAGCGCTGATCTACCTTAAAAACAACTCTTGTACAAGTGGACAATGCCCAGTTGCACACACGCTACGAGACTTGGCTATGGCGCCAATGTGTGGTGCACAGAAAAGACAGAAGTGCGCCGATTGGTCATATGTTAATGAGTTTATATTTGAGCCCAATTTTGCTCAGTTCACTGAAGAATTAAAGTCTAGTCGACTCCACAGATTTTCGGGTCAAACATTGTTATCTATACAAATGCTTGCCCATCTTACATATAGGCAATTTTATGCTGGAAACAGCCGGACCCGTCTCAAATCAAATCGTCTCAGGTAAACATACCCCATCTTAAAGACAGGTAGACGGGGCGGCTGGCTAACACTATGCTGTCCAATCATCAGTTTATGACCTAAAGCTCACAAACTTGTTGGGTTATGTTAGTTGGACAATGATCTGAAGCACACAAGCAAGTCCACCTCTGAATGGCTTAAAAGAAGCAAAATGTTGGTTTTTGAGAGGCCTAGTTGAAGTCCTGTCTTGAATCACTGAGAAATGTTGGAACCTGACCTGAAACAGGCAGTTCTTGCTCAAAAAGTCTCCAATGTGGCTGAATTAAAACAGTTCTTGTAGGAAGAGTGGGCCAGATTCCTTCACTGCAATATAAAAGACACATAGCCATCACAAACTTTTGATTGCAGTTATTGCCACCAAGGATTACAAAATCAGTCAATAGGTTCAGGGGGGGAAATTATTTTTTCATATGCGTGATATATGTTTTCACTCATTCTTTACTTTCAATAAATAAAAAGATCATTTAAATTCTACATTTTATACCGACACGTCGTCTTTGTCTTCTTTTGAAATTAGTTAGATGATCTGAAACATGTAAATGAGGCAAATAAGCACTATAGTCCAAAAAATAAGTTGACATGACAATCAATTTGTGTAAAAACATAGCAATCAGAAGCTGTGGTAGATTACAGCTCATGTGCTTATTCTACTTTATATTCTATTCCCCTCCCATGATGTCAATGATTTGTTTCTTTAAAGTATTTCCAAAAAGTACAGAAAGATATATACTTTGACTTTATTTCACTGTATTTATACACAGTTGTTTTTATTTCCAGTATTATATTTATAGTTTAGTCCTGTTGCCATGGGACCTGAGTCATGGTAAACAGGGCTCAGTGTGATCCTTTTGCCTCGCCCCCTTCCCTGATTCTCCAATTGCGAAAGTGTAGCTGTCTTGTCACTGGCGATGTTAGTCTTCCTGGTGCAGCTGTTGTTTTGATGCAGCATCTGACTCTAGTCTCAGGTGAGAGAGCCAGCTGGACTGGCCTTTGAACCCCAATGACAGCAGCCACCTGCTCCCCAGTTCCTGCCTCTCTGCCGGTACTTTGGGTGTGGTTATTATCCCCTATCATGAAGTGGAAGGAGGACAGAGGAATGATCTTTGTCCTTCCGAATGTCTGTTTGTTTGTCTGTCCATCCTGTCACACTTCTTTCCTGGCCAGAACTTCAAAACTGTTCAACATTTTTCCATGAAATCTAATATGTAGATACATCTTAGAGTTTAGATGTGCATTTTCATACTTATGTCCGTCCTCTTGTCCGTCTTGCAGTTCGTCTCTCCGTCCTTCCATTGCGTTTTGCTTCTAGGCCTGAACACTAAAACCATGGCAGGGGATCTGAGCATTGCTTGCTTCTTTGCTTCTGCCACTGTTGCTCAGATACACATCATTCTCTTTGTCAGCTGAAGTTTTCTTTTGTCAGCTTCAGTATATTTGGCTCATTTATGAGATGGACTGTTTTTGTTTCCCAAGGTCATCCTTAGAGATTTCTAAGGAATGTTCTAGGGTCATCAGGTCATTGAGTGAGTCTGTGTGACTGCATGTAGGTTTTGTGAGTATGTGTGCATGTGTCTGGGTACTTCCGCCAGGACGAGTCTCTGTGTAACTGGGGTAAAATTCCTGGAGCGCTATGATGGTAGACTGGAGGGAATCTGGGAGACCCCATGGCAGTTCCCTCATGCTGACGTGCTTATACGGGGTAGTTGCATGCAGGAGCCACAGGGGGCAGTCTCAATGTCCACAAAGGTCCTCTTCACATGCTACTGCTGCAACCGCTGTGTTTGAGCCTTGATAGTTCTCTGATCTCTTCAAGAGTAACAACACCCTAAAAAACTATGCTTTCACCTATAAACCTCTCTGTAATACTGTTCAATCATGGAATCAAATGATGTCGGTCGTTTTCTCAGCATTTGAGCATAAATGTGCCAGCACCGGTTTTTAACTTTAAAAAATCAAGTTAGTCTTACAGCCGCTAAAATGCTGATAGCATGTAGATGGAACTCCCTCATTTGTTATCCTTAAATAAATGATTGCTAGATTTCATAGATATAGCCATTATGGAATGGTGGGCAGATAACTTGGACCGAGCCAAACCTGAAAAAATTTTTGTTGGGATGATGCCATCTCCGCTCTAAAATCTTTATTGTAGCCATCTCCTCTTCTTACTTTGGGTCCTATGGGTGGGTGGGAGGAGGGGAGGGATGTGGCACTTCTTGTACCCTTTGTATATATTTTCTCATTTATTTTTTCCTTTCCTTTTTTTTCTCTTTCTTCTCTTATTTTCTATTTAGTTATTTTTTGTTAAAGATTACTGAGTATCTAAAGATATTGACTCCATCTAAGAGTTCCAGCCCCCTTTCAAGGGCCCTATAGGCATTGTGTTTTGAGGACAGTATTGGTTGAGGCTTGCTTAAAAAGCTCTGAATTACTATGTGTTTGTATGTGTGTTCACATGCGTGTTTGTATGTACATCAGAGCAATTAATATAGACAATGCCTGTGGACCCCTTGAGATTCGGGGGGCGGGAGGGGGGTTGTCTTTTCATTTTTCATTATTATTATTATTATTATTATTATTAATAATAATAAATGTATTTTTTTATTTTTCTTTGTTATGCTACACTACCATTCTTTTTTCTCGTTACTGTTGCCATTATTGTCCAAATGATGCTTGCCACATCTCTTTGTTTTAAACTAAATGGAAAAACCAATAGAAAATTGATCACAAAAAAAAAAATTCAAGTTCAGCCTTCACTGCTGGTTGAAATGAGCAGAGTATGTTCACTTGGAAATGCTTATGGGTTTATGGAAAATCGTCCATTAGCACTAGTCTGTGTGCTTGTCACCACTGTATAAATGATAAATTTGAATGGGGCCATAGACCTTCATTACCCATGCTTATGAATCCGATTAATTTTGAAGGAGTTAGCCTGGTGTGTTAAGCAGTCAAATTAGTCACGCCAGTCATAATTTGTTTTTCCAGCTGGGAGTTATTTTTCCATGTATTGTTTCTTATTGTATTGGCAAAGACTATGTTTCGTCGATATCATAGAATCATCATTGTGGCCACGTCCGCCACTGATCCTTCATGATAACGCGATTACTCGAAAAGTATTTTATTGATCCTTTTGAAATTTTGTCTGCCTTTAGATCTTATCAAGATGGAGAACTTAATTTTTTTGGGCTTGCAATTATTAATGATAATAAATAATTTTACTAATTAATTCCCTGCAACATCTGAGCTTCACCATATTGCCCAATATGTTAGCAAAATCACTTAGAAATTTTGCCATTTCATTTTTTCTCTCATGATCAATTGTTGTGGCAAAAATAAAAATGCAACCCCAATTCCAAAGGAGTTTGGATGCTGTGCAAATTGTAAATAAAATCAGAATGCAGTGATTTGTAAATCTCATAAACGCGCAATTTATTCACAACAGAACACAGACGAGATATCAGATGTTGAACGTGAGACATTTTATTATTTCATGAAAAGTATTAGCTCATATCAAATTTGATGGCAGCAGTGGAGGTGATGTGATGGTATGGGGCTGCTTAAAACTGCTTCAGGACCTGGGTGACTGGCCATCATTGATGGAACCTTGAGCTCTGCTCTCTACCAGAAAATCCTGAAGGTGAATGTCCGGCTATCTTTTTGTTACCAAAAGCTTAAGCTTTAGTTGGACAGTGATCCAAAGTACCCTGGCAATCTACACGAGAATGGCTCAAAAGAAATAGAATGACGGTTTTGGAGTGGCTTCGTCAAAGTGCTGGCCTTGATATGCTGGAGATGCTGTGGCACGTCCCTAAACAGGCAGTTCATGCTTGAAAACTCCTCCAGTACAATATGGCTTAAATAAAATAATTCTGCTAAAAGGGGTGGCCCAAAATTCCTCCACAGCGATGTCAAACGCTCATTGCCAGTTATCGCAAACATTTGGTGGCAGATGTTGCCCCCAAGGACAATTAAAAGGCAGTTACTTTGCGCAAGAGTGATACAGGTTTTGAATAACGTTTTACCTTCAATTAATGAAGTGATATTTTACAGCTGCATATTGCACTTACTCATGTTGTCTTTAACTTAAATTTTTTTGTAAATATGACAACCTAGACTGCGGGAAATACGCAAAAATAGAGGAAATCAGGAAAGCAGCATCTACTGTAATTGACGGTAATTAAATCAATGCATTCAGTGTCGATGAAGATAATTACTCCTCTTGTAAAAAGATACTACGTGCATTTATGTTTCCTATGTACATGTTAATGTGTAACAGTTGTGATGCAAAGTTGTTTTGCAATTTTATTTGTTGCATGTTACGTATGAATTAGTACGTGCCCATGCTCATGAGCATCACCCACCTCTCAGTTCTTGTGGATTTCCAGCCAACCAAAACCAACCCAAGGGCCTGTTGTGTCTCCACTATCATGCCCATTCTTTGAAATACCGCAGTTGGCAGAGCGAGGCGCAAAGCTGATGTGTTGCTGCCCTTAAATCCTCTCATGGGAATGAAATGACTCCACCAGAATGAAAAGACTCTTTGAGAGTGAAATGACACAGCCAGAATGAAAAGACAGTGGCGAAATCTAATGGCGGAGGGAGAGTGCAATGGTGAATGAAAATGAAATGAGACTGGGAGGGTGAAATGGCATTCAGGATTGCAGAAATTGCAGAATGGAATAGTGCGCAATTTTTGGCACGAGCAGAATGAAAAGACATTTGCAGACTGAGATAACACGCTCAGTTAAATTGCACTGGCAGAATGAAATGGCACTTGATCATGAAATGGCACGGGGAGAATGAAATTGCCTGAAATGTGATGGCACAGGCATGATGAAGTGTCACTGGCACAGTGATATGACATGTAACAGTGAAATGGTATGGCCAGAATGAAATATTATGCAGTTTTGCGGCATGGACAAAATCAAATGGCACAAGACAATGAAAACGCAAAAACAAATAGATTGCAATGTTATGACAGTGGGCCACGTTTGAGGGCTGGGGCTAATCTGCAGTTGAAGTGCTGTGTCCCTCAATAGCTCAAAACCATTGTAGCTGGTTACTGCTGTCTTTGTAAAGTAAAGCTGTGGCATTAGTGCGTCTGTATCCTAATGGGTAAAATAACAACATGATGGCTTGTAATCAGATGGAGCTAATGGAAGTAAACAGAAGAGAGAGAAGTGGAATTTAATTATGCAGGAAGTACTTCACTTGCTGGAAAGAACAGTTAGGTAATTTCATCTTTCACTGTCTGAACAAGAAGCACTGAATATGCATCCAAATTTATTAGAATTACTTTTTGAAATTATTGGCTTGCTCTGTTTGATTACAGTAGAAAATGTAGTGCTCTTCAGTGGTCTATTTGTAAAAAGAAAAACAATAACGGGAGTCATTGGAAACGAAGGGGGGGAAATGAGCTTGAATTAGCACAGACAGTGCCTCATCTATATCCAAGGAGAGTTCAGCTTCATATGAGTGGTGTTGTTGGTGCGCCGTTTGGGCCTTAAGGCGCGTTTGAAGTCTGTTGGATACAAAATGAGCGAATCCTGTCCTGTCTTTCCACGGATTATAAAACATACATTCTCAGTCACACACAACCCCAGCCCACCCCACCATCCCCCCTCTCGTCCCGCTTCCCGGAAAGTCCGATTCCGGGAATGCTCTAGAAAGGTGTGGTTTCAGGACGTAACCGCACGCGGGTTTCTCCGGGCCGCGATCCGAGGCCGGCTTCAGACTCTGACATTCCCAGCGACTGCTAGTCCTCCCGCCAACATCCACAGACATGAATTGCGAGAGCCGCCTCTAGTTACTTCTGTGCAGTCGAATCAAACCAAATCGGTTGAAATTTCAATTGTAAGGTGTATTTCACAAGGAATTGGTTGCGGCATGCGTCTGAGTAGCCCCCTGCCTAAACATGGAGGCAGTGGTACAGGAAGACTCCTTAAACCATTGTTGCTTAACCCAGCTGATGGAGCACCCCTGCCCTGTATATTTTGATGATGTTTCCCTAGATTAAAACGCCTGATTCAGCTGATCGGCTAATTAGTAGAGCACTTGATGAACTTTAGTGGGTGCATCGGGGTGCCCCAGTGGCACATCGGTCTAAGTTAACATACCACAAAAGGCAGCATCCTTCCCATGGCAGCCCGGGTGCGATTCTGGCTGGGGCCGTTTGCTGCAGCTCACCCCGCTCTTGTCCCACCTTTCCTGTCTGTCTCTCTTCTGTCTACTATCTAATAAAAGGAAAAATCCCCCCAAAAAAAGTGGGGTTGTCAGATCAGTGAGACAACTAAAATGTGCGGGGCAGGGTTACTATAGGAGCAGGAACAATATTGCGCCTTCCATGAAGCCTAAATTTGCCCGGCGCTTGCCGCAGTCTCTATAGACTGACTTCTGCTGTGAGCCCATGGACCTAGCATGTCTTTCTTGCTGCAAGACTCAGTGTGAGTGTGTTGTGTGCACATGGTGGATAAGTTCAGTTGTGTTAAATGCAGATGTTGCGTAAGTGAGGGCTTGTTGAGTGATGTACACCATATGCTGATGCGAGTGCATGAATTCCACATTGTCTGCCAGCTGAACTGTGTTGAACATAAGGCAAGATTAGATCGTATGAAAGAAAGAAAACAGCGTTGACTAGTTCAGCGTCATGACAAAGAGTTTATGGGTTGATCACTGGACTCAGGTGTGTAACTGTTTGGATGGAATAAACGCCTGCACCCTCACCAGCCGTTGTTTGATAAGGTTGAGAACCCCTGGACCTGCTGTTCATCTGACGGAGTGCAGGTATTTGACCTTTGAACCCTGTGAGTTCAGAGATGAGATGTCCTCCTTGTCCTGCCCTTGGCTGACGGTCCTGTTGTGGGGTGGGAGTGAGGAGGGGCACTGCAGCAGAAGTTGCCAGACTCTCAGATTCCCACAGGGGTGTGTAGAGTGGACCGAGTGGGGGGGGGGGGTTGTTCTTTGATGTTGAAGTGATCAGACACGCTTGGCATTATAGCCAGAGAGGATTGTGGGAAGGCTAGAGTGAGTGGAGTGAATGTTTGATGTGAATGTCAGTGAAGCTACCATCTGGATCTGAACTGCGGTCTGTATGAGTGTGTGTGCATGCATGTGTGCGTGTGTTATAGTTTGGCTTTTGTGACCTAGCAGGGTCACACACTACACTCATCCACTACAGGCCTGACACAGTGCTAATGTAGAGTGAGTGAAGCATGCTGGGATGCACAAGGGTCCTTAATGGATTTGTGCTGTCGAGACGCCACAGTTTGCGGCAGAGGCTGGCAGTGGAGACAGAGCTGGGAGAAGCTGCAAGAGTGTGTGTGAGTGTCGGTGCACCCGTGTGGAAGTGTGTGTGAGTTTTTGGCAGCGACTCATGGCCCTCATCCGCCTTTTTCTTACTACTACATCTGTTGGATTAAAAATATAGAGAAGCGCAGCTTCAATATCCCCCAAACCGCCTCTCGTCACAATTCCCCCGGTCCCCCCAGACAGGGACCTCTGGGACCAAAGGACAGCAGGCTTTTTCTGAAGAACTCCCACTGAAAAAGTATCTTTCACCTCTACGTTTTTAGTTGATACAGCAGTGGGGGATGTGAGTGGAGGGCAGGACCGCTGAGACAGTGAGTCCGCTGGTACGATAAGAGATGTAGACCTGAGCTAATTGAGCGACGTGGCAATTTAACCAACCGTGAGCGTGAAGCTATGAGGGAGGAAACACTGAGAAATAGGTGGAGTGGGGAAAACTTTCTGGAGGTTTCTTAACCATCCAGCCATATGAAGATTAGACAGCAGGAGGCCTGAGACATTTAAGGTGCCGGAAGGGGCTGACTGTACGGAACGCCATTCAACGTCACTGAGGCTCCATGGAGCAGGATTTTCCGGAAGAGACACATAAACTGAACAGAAGAGATTCCTCTGAGTGTGAGGTCACATGTGTGGGTGCGTGGCAGTTGTGAAATTGCATGTGTGTGTAACAGTTTTGAGTTTACACGGCTGCATGGCAGGCAATTCGATGACGGGGTTGAGAGAGTGAAGGGAGCATTACTGCAGCTCAAGTGGTTTTACTCTTTTATTTTTAATTTAACCTTTATTTTACCAGAGCATTCTTACTGAGATTAAAAAAAAAAATCTCTCTGGTAAAGGAGACTTGGCCTAGACAGTTGCATAATTTTCCATATAAAAAAGTTACTTTGCGCAATATTGAGGGCTAGTTTCACCCATCAACTTTGGGATAGAGTGTGTACCTAGAATTTTACTGTAGCTCATCTAAATTTTGGGACATAGTGTTGTTGCACCTCTGAATTCCTGGACAGGAGGGTGAATACTGGGCCTGAGTGGTGTAGCCCTTCTGAGTACTTAGACGGAGTTGTGTAGCTCTTCTGAAGTCTGGAACAGAGTGGTGTAACTCTTCTAAATACTGGCCCAGAGCGGTGTAACTCTTCTGAATACGGAGACAGAGTGGTTTAGCTCTTCTAAATACTGGCCCAGTGTGGGTTAGCTCTTCTGAAGTCTGGAACAGAGTGGCGCAGCTGTTCATTTTGGAACAGAGTGGTGTAGCTCTTCTGAATACTGAGACAGTGGTTTAGCTCTTGTTAATTTTGGGACAGAGTGGTGTAGCTCTTCTGAATTATGGAACGGAGCGGTTTGGCTCTTCTGACTTCAGTGTAGCTCTCTTCTTGCTCTCTTCCCTCCCCCTCTTGCACTCGTCGTTCAGCAGAGCAGCCTGTGTGAGCCAGGGAAGAGTTAATGCTTAGGACGTGACTGTAACAGAGTGCACTGAACGATTATGAAATTGCCCAACACTTGGAACAGTTTGTCCCTGTCTGTTAGTGTTCATCAAGAGAAGATGTGCAAATCGAGGGTAAACAAAAGCATTTGGAAAGAGGGTTAGCATAGAAATGTAAGCATTAAAAAAATGCAATATTTTTAAGTAGCAATTTTGTCACTGTATTGGTGTTTTGGTAGGGACCAAATCTTATGTGTTGATTTGTGTGAGCCTGCTCACATGCATGTGCGGAAGCACAGCTGTCTGCATATTTGCATGGATAAGATGGGCCATTTAACAGCAGTATTTGGGGGGTGTGGGGCATGTGCATAGACTGGTTTAGAGAGGAATGCAGAAAGCAGGCCTTTCTTGAGCAAAGCAGAAGTGCTGAATTGGCAGTCAGGGTCTGCTCCTGAATCGGGATGATCTCAGAAAAAAACTGTAGGTATATTTGTAAATTGACATTACTACTTTCAGTTAAACAAGAATGACTGATGCATAATTTCGATAAACAATGAATGCACAATGGCAATATGCAATCGCCATTGTATATACATGTGCACACTATGTCAAAGCCATCCTTGACTTCAACAATGTCTTCATCCTCATGTCCCTGCTGTCTCGCAGAGTTTCAATAAACAGATCATATATTCAGAAATGAAATAAAAATGATTTCTGCTAGAAGAAATGTCAAACTTTTTTTGAATAAAGTCAAAATTTAAAGACAAATGTTCTGATTAAAGAATGGAAAGGCTTAGCACGGCTAGCGTTTAACTTGTCAGCAATTTTTGGGCCATGCCTATGTCTTCTATCAAGAAAGTGTTGAAATTATAACTTCAACCTAATTTCATAAGCAGACAGTTCTTTTTTTAGCCTGTGGGGGCAAGACTGTACTTTGCATAGAGACTTCAAAGAGAAATTTCAGAGAGGTGAAATTCTGCTGGCTTTTCTCTTCTACAATTTGAGCATTCTCTCAGAAGAAAATGCATATATTCAAATTCAGAAGGACCCATTGCAATGCATATGCAGGCTCTTCACTCAGGTTAGAGAAAAGCAATGCCCTGAGACCCAAGGTGGTAGAGTGAGAAAACCCTGCCCATCTCTCTAGCCTTCAGAGAGGATCAGATGAGCCATCCGGTGCAGCTGATATCATGTGATACTCTAGATTCTGTGCAACTGCTCTTGATTAGCCAGCTTAGCAGTTGCTGCACGGGGAACCTGCAAACTCAAGAGAGTGAGACGAGAGCACTCTAGAAAGACTACAGCTTTTTAAAAAAATGTTTTGGGTTTATTAAAGTGCAAAGTTGCTTTACAGGAAAAATGTCCTCTCTCATTATTTTGGGGCATATACTGGATAACAATAACAAGTAGCTCTGAAAATGTTTTCATTTTTTGTTATTATGTGTTTCTCACTATGTAATTTTGTTGGTAGTATTGGATAAGGCATATGTATATTTGAAAGGCAGCTGAGACTCATGACCCCCTCTGGGAAAAAAATAAATGAAGTTATCGTTGTTGGATGAGTACAAAAGCGACAAAAGAGGAAGTACACAATGAATAGGGGCTGTAGTATGCAGATGTTTGGTCTATATCTGTTCTTGATGCTACAGCATCAGACAGAGACATACATGTGGAGGACTTACCCTGCTTTCAAGTACTTATCAAAATAAAGGCATATATGTTTTCCTCGGAAAAGATCCTCACGATCACATTACGATGTACTTAAAAACACCAAGTAAACTGCTAATTAGTACAACACCACAGCATACAGCAGCCTGTGGCATTTGCTTCATTAACACCTTGAAAGTCGATTGTTGACTAGTAAACAGTGTAAAAGGAGTGAGTGCTAGGCCACTGTCTTGTAATCTTTATTTTAATTGTCTGCCCATAAAGAGTGAGCCATGCGAAGAAATGGAATAGCCCAGTTCTGTTGACTTCACAGTCACAGTACTTGAAAGCAAGGTGACTCGCTGGTTTTGCTAGTTAACAATGACAGTCAATTATGTTATGTGATTATATTATTTTTTTAGTTGCTTGATGGTGTTGGGAGATGTTTGGGTCGGAAAAATTATGCCACAGTGTAAATGAAAACACAAACCACATTGTCGTAAAAATGATAATTCCTGCTGTGAAAAATGGTTCTGAGAAGGACAAAAATATTCTATTGCTCTGATTTCATGAGGTGCCAACTTCACAATGACAGCACTAAAATGCTTGTGAGTGTGCTCGGAGAGCGTGATGTAAATCATGTGTTGTAATTATAAAGAGGAGAAATTATAATGTTGGTGATATTATAACCAGTCGTTTTCTCTTCAGGCTCTATTATATAATTACAGAACATCTCAGCACAATTAGCATCTGCGATGGCAGAGCTTCACGCTAAAAATGAGTGAGCATAACAGACACTATTATGACTGCCTGTGTGTGTGTGTTTCTGTTTGTGTACGTGTAGGTGTAGGTGTACATGTTTATCTATACTTGCGGGAAATAAAACTCCTCCCTACAGTAAAATATGAAAAAAATTGCTCCGTGGAGACCATTTTTTCAGTCCCCATGTGAAATTCTGGCTTTAACTTCAATGTCTACAGTTCAGCTCATGGTGAGGACTAGGTCTAGTTTTATGGTTTAGTGTTAAAGTTATGCTCTACGACAGGGCTATTCAACAAGGGCCGGTGTGGGTGCAGGCTTTCACTCCTACCAAGCACTTACACACCTGACACCACTAATCAACCTCTTTAGTGAAGACTCTTGGGGTTGATTAGCGGTGTCAGGTGTGTAAGTGCTGGGTTGGAATGAAAGCCTGCATCACACTGGCCCTTGCAGGATAATGTTGAATAGCCCTGCTGTAAGATAAGGTGAGATGTGAAATTGAGTTTAAAAAATTGGTTACTTTGGTGAGGGTTGTTTTGGTTAGGGTTAAGATAAGGTTTAGGGTTAATCTAGAGACTAAGACTAAGGTTGATTTAGGCTTTGTGGGCGTACGATTTTGGTGCATATAATTTTTTGTCCCAGCGAGGACAGAAAAACAGGTGTGTGTGCGTGTGTGTGTGTGTGTGTGTGTGTGTGTGTTTGTGTGCGATCTGCAGTGTGGACATGCTTCGTAATCACAGCAGAATGACTGTGAGTGTGGGTAAGTGGGGGCGTGTGTGTGTCTGTGTGCGACAGATTTGAATGATTACACAACACATAAATGGCGGTGCTCTGTCATGGTACGTCACCTGACACTGCTGCGGTTGGGGTGTAATTATTCAGACATGCTGCCTTCGATCCAGGCAGACCACACCGCTCTCCCAGGGTAAAAGCTGCACAGATCGATGAAAGCACCATCTGGGGTTTCACAGAGGCCTGCGGACCAGTGCGTACTGCAGTCAGTCAGCTCACGCCGGCCCTGCCCACTCACCTGCACATGACTCCGCTGTGTGTGTCTGACTGGAGCACAGCCTGCCCAGGAAACCCCACAGTCCTGACTGAGAAACCCAGTTAATACCAGCAGGGAGTCTAAACACCACTTTGTGCAGATATAGATATAGGCATCTGTAAATTCCAAAATTTAACTCCTAAATAATTCTGTAATTGAATTTCAAAATGTCTTGCTTCACTGGAATAATTTTCCAGAGTCTCTGTGATACAAATACCTAGTCATAAAGCCTAAATAGGCTCATGCATAACCGAAAAAATTGGCATTATTTGTATTCTGCACAAAGGGGTAAAGATGGTATAACATGTGCCTTAGACTTCATGATCATCATAGCTGGTCTTTGGCTGGTTAAAGCTGGTCAGTGTGGGTTAAGCTTAGTGAAAGAAGCTACCGGCCATCCTGTTGGACTAGTTTACTATAGAGGCTGGTCAGATGTTGAACTGATAACTGAGCACCTAAAAGTTCTGAAATCACAGCAAAGACAACCTGATTGAACTGGAATTTTCATCAGAAAATGCGTTAACTGCTTACAATTCTGATTGTGGATCTCAGCCGGTTTTTACGCTGCGTGTTTGTGATCCATTACGTAGCTGCGGTATGTCTTACCTGAGCAGAAACAGCAATTCTCCAAGAACATGTGACATGAATGTAGTTCATGACAAGCCAAGACAAAGAAAATTGAATATGCAAATTCGTTTTGTGTTTCTAAGTGTCTTATTTAACTATCTGATTTATTCATTATGCAAAACTGAAGCTGTATGGAGATCGCTAAAACTGTCCTCAAGAAGTACAGTACATTCAGTGTGCTCAACAAATTAAAGTTGCCATAGTTACATTACCCAGACAATAATATATCCTTATACTAGATTGAAGATAGATTGCAAAAACACAATCATGGCCTATATTTTTGTTTTGCCCAATATAACCGTCAATTCTACATTCAGATATTTTTGTTTTAGGTGTGAGGGGGTTCTTAAGTTATTTAACTGTGTGGCTTATGCATTTGGGGCTTTAAAAACCTGTTTTTAGGCAGTGACGGAGTCAGTCAAACAGCATATTTTAATACAAGTCAGTTATTTGCATTTTGCAAAATTCCAGAGGTACAGAATTAGCGCACGATATGAAACACTTTCTCTCAGCACAAGGACTGTATATTTATAATCTTTGTTCTGTCTTTAGTTCAGGCTGCTAATCCTGCAGCCTGGCAGGAAAGGTAATAGCTGGGGATTTAGGGCTCGTAATCTCATGTAAATAAATATCTGTTCATTCAGCGTCGTAAACCCTGCATCATTAAAATTGCCTAGTGTTTCTTTGAGATGCGTGTTCCAGCCTGTTTTTAAACAGCCAGATCAGAAAAGACTGCCTTCGCCTTTCTGTTTCAAATGTGCGCCTCATCTCCACGGCTCAGGAAACCTCAAACTTCAACAAAGCCCATCGTCGCCGTAATCAAAGAGATTCTGAACTTAATATTTGCCAATTATTACGTATGAAACTATAGCTCACATGAAGGTGTGAGCACTGGGGGGGCTGAAGAAGGAGCTGATTAGGCGAGACCCCCACGGAGGACCCCACTCCGAGCCCCCCCACCCCCCACTCCACCCCCAGTCCCTCAGATTTAAGAGGCACACAGACGTCCTGCTGTCTGGTAATACCTGCCATTTTAACGAGAGCACAGCCTGACATGCCAGCACTTTTAAATCACCATCAGTAAAGTTTAAGACCTGGGGAGAAGTGGAGCACAAATCACACAGTTCGCTCTTTCATTCCGCCATTCCTCTTAAAACCTGGACCATGGTCCCATGTAGCTCTCAAAACAATTGGCTGAAAAAAATGAATCATTAAGACTATTATATAACCAAAGGTTGTGAAATTTTTTTTGGGGGGACTATAAAATGTCCTTGATGTCCTTCCTCAAATCTGTTTCTCACTCTACTTTTGTCACAAGGTTAGAAAGTTGCTGAAAAGGCTAACTTAACTGTTTTCACTCAGTCACTTTTCAGTCCGGCCTTTGTTAGCAGTTTTCAGTCAGTTAACTCTTTAATGCACACACTCAATTCAAAACGAAAGCTCTGCGAAGCGTGTTAATACTCCCACAGGGCAGCCTTGTCGGCGACATGTTATTTGACTAAATATTTTCCAATCATCACCAAAATCAATAGGGATTCTATTCATATCGACTGCTTGGTGCACAAAAGTGTTAAATGCACTTTTTGCTGTAACTAGTAAGGTGGATGTGAACCATATTTTTCACATTGTTTCAAAGATTTACATTGCTTTTTCTCAAAACTTAAAAAATGCACTTAATTGTTTTGTGCTGCAAGCGGTTGGTATCACCATTGACCTAAGAAAGGAAAATGAAAAGAATGCAACAAATTATTGTCTGTAGAGTAAGAACAATAAACTGTGGATGGACCGACGGAGGGACTGACAGATGGATTGGGGTGATCGCAATATATGCCCATCCGGCGAATGGGCGTATAAGGATAGGTGAACCTTGAAGCGTGGGCCTGCACACTTGAGCACATATTCAGGCTTCCTCAGTTTGATAAATTGCCTTGAATGGCGTTCCTTGTGGCACAGGATTGCTCCAATATCCTGTGGAATGCTGGCATTGTTCCTTTGTGTCCTATTATATTTTTTGGGATGCTGGGATGGTTTTGTTGGACAGTGGGATGGTTCTGAGGGGTGCAGTAGAGATGTGAACATTTCCCTGATCTGCGAGGAAATGATCACTCCCTGTTCACTCCCTGCAGTCTGTCTGCAGCCGCAGTCTTCAGGAAATGGTAGACTTCTATGTTCCTGTGTGTGTTGAGCAATCCACAAAACTGCACATGAAGATAAATCCATTTTGCATGCACACACATGCACACGTGCATATATACACACACAACATAAATTTTAGTATTTGCACATCAAAATACCTGCTGTATACAGCAGCAGTAAAATTATAAGTGAAGTGACAGTAAGATAATGTTTCATCTGTACTTTTTCTATATTGTATCATTTCCTTATGTTTGGTCCGTTAAGTTCCTGTTTAGCCATATAGTTTTGAGCAGAAAGACTTGGTGGTTTACAGGAATTCCTCATTCTTATTGTTCGCATTTTCCTCAAAGAGAGGAATCCCTCTTATCTATCAAGCTTGATGTCATTTCTCAAATGTATCTTTTCCCAGTAACAGATGTGAGCATTTGGTGTGTCATCCTGTTGCAATTGCCTGCTTTTCTAAACTGAAAAATGGGTCTTTACTGTGGTTGAAGTAGGTCAGTGATTTATAAAATCACACAGCTCTGTGTTGTACAGGCGGTTTCGCTTGCAGAGCCCATGGTACAGAGGGCTCTATCTGCTGAAAAGTTGCTCTGAACTCCAGAGTCAATAAGAGGAGAGAAAAAAAAATTCTTGGCTTTTGACTGTGCCTTGTGTAGATAAAATAACTGCAAATCGGTTTGAAAGACGTTAACCTTTGGTCCGGGTACTTCATGTTTATTTAGCGTTATTGCTTAACAGATTGGTTGAAAGTACAGTAAGTATTCTGATAATCTATATAGAGGTAAAGGGGGGTTCACCGAAAAATATAATCAGGGCTAAGATGACTGCCTTTCAACAGTTTTAGAGAATTTAATTTGGTTTTGCCCTCAAATGAGGTAGCTATTTTTTCCGGCGGGCATGCTAATGCGACAGTGGCGGCATTGTTTGAAACAGCCTGGCCATGAATCAAGCACTTGATCTGTAAGACACGCTGCCTGTGAGCCCTGTGACACCCTCTGACCCCGAGCCATGCATCATGACTCTGAGGGGTTCGTCAGGGCACCATTGTGATTAGCCGCTAATTGCCCCGCAACGGCTGGCCTGGGACTCCGTCTGTTTATTTATACATGTCTATTTTCCGCCTGTCCCTGAGCTACCTTTGCTCGAAAGATGGACGGTTTTTCATAAAATGCGCTGCTAAAACGGAAGGGGGTGTGTGTGAGAATCTATGCTCCGTGAAGGCATTTTGAGGACGGTGTTCGTGGCTCTGAGCGCGCTCAGTCAGCAAGCGGCAGCAAGAGAAAAGGCGAGGAGCTGTGGACTCAGTTCTAACTTTGAGCTCGGCCTACCGCTAGCACCTCTGCCTGTGGCTGACCAAATATATTCATCACTCTCACATGTTTTCATTTTTCTGATATGCTTTATATTTATCTTTAATGATATACAAGTAACGTAACTGAATGTTATTGGAAAGGAAAAAAAAAATGAAAACCTTTAATAATGAACCAAACTGCTACCCCACAGTCTACAAACAACAGCAAATATACGCTAAAAGGATTGACTGAAGAAGGATTTGCAATCATTGTAGAAGTTTCTAATATTGGGGAGAAGCAGGGAGATACCCAAAAAGAAGATGTTTGTGTTATGGATTTGCTACTAACTTAAGGTCAGTTAAAGATTCATTCTGTCCTGAGATTTAACTAATGCAGCCCAGTTAGGATTAAAGTGGGTGATTTAATGGTGTTGGGAGAGCAATTCTTTCCCCTTCCTTCTCTGATTCCCTGCTAATGTGCTTTTGGCGGGCAGGTCACCATTCAGATATAATCCTATCTGCAGTCAAATGTTGGCCAGCGCAGAGGTCGCACCCTTGACCTCCTGGTGCTCAGCTCATTAATGAGGCCTTCGGTATGCCCCTAATCCGACTGAATCCCTCCATTCAAATTCTGGCGCACACACGCGCACACAGTTCACACACCACATGCAGTCACACATATACACATATTGTGGTTTCTCTGCAGTCTGGTGTGAAAGATGGGGGGGGGGTTAGCCCATGCAAAGGCTGTGAGAATCTGCCTGTTCTGCGCTCTCCCATTAAAATCCCCTGTAAGGCTGCTGGCAGACAGTCCCCATTATTTCCCATGCAGAGCTCCCCGCCATCCTCCCATCATTAGCCCTGGGCTCTGGCTCCTCCGCAGGGATGATGGGGCTGCTAATTCTGCAGTGACAGCCTCTCCTATGGCTGCCACGCGGCCATTTCCATGACACCTGGCAGTTCTTGCAAGGCAAAAATAACAACAGATCCCTTTATCGCCGGGACTTCACACGTCACTTTCACTGAATCTCTGTTTCTCTCTCTCTGTCTCTCTTTCACACATACGCAGACACTGCCCTCTGTTTCTCTCCCTCCCTCTCGCTCTCTGTTTCTGTTACTCCCTCAATCATAACCCAACCCTTTCTCTCTTTGTCTATCTCTCTGTCTCTGTCTGCCTCTCTGCGGGTTTGAAACCATGGCATTTGCTGCTGCTCTAAAATAGATTTGCACTGATTCATTTTGCCCTCTTTTTTCTGAGGGCTGGGCTGGAGTTTGGACGGGGGACTTCATCTAGTTTCCGTGCTTTATGAGTCCCACTTCCAGGTCTGTAATTGCGCTTATAGGTGATTAAACTCTCGATGCCCCACTGAATTCCCCCAGCTGGTAATTACTCAGAATCAAACTCAATCCTCCCCATTTTCCCTCTATTTGATTCTCCATGTGGCAGCTTCAAATCAGGCTGATTTAGTGAGCGCTGGCAGTGGCTGTGTATCCCGCGAATGGTTACGCGTGTGTGTATGAGTCTGTTTGCTGCTGTGTGTGTCTGTGCGTGTACGTATGTGTGTTTATGTGTGAGAACACACCGCTGCATAGACATTTTGCTGGTGTGTGTGTGTGTGTGTGTGTGTGTGTGCGCGCGCACGCACGCCCGCGCATGGGTGTATTTGCATGCCATTGTGCCTGTACCTTCAGGGCAGTGGGAGTGAGGTCTGTGGCGCAGCTGCTCGTCAGATTGACTGACGTGTTGATGGTGTCTCGGTGGGTGGGATTTTGAAGAGCACAGGGCCTTATCTCAGCCCACACCCCGCCCACACACCCCTCAGCGATGGGGCCTGTGATGTTACCTGATCCCGGAGAAGAGCAGGGTGGGCTGGGCTGGTCCAGCATATGACCAGAGGCAACACTGGTTCAGAGGATGTTTCCAAGGGGGAAATGTGGGGGCAATCTGTGGTACTGTAGTGAAGTGAGCCCCCCCCATTTTCTGCAGCTTTCCTTTGTGGGGACAGTAGATCTTTGAGGGGAGTTGGGCTGTTGAGGTTTTAGTGTTGGTTGGCGGGGTTATCCACTCCGTCACTGTCTCAGGCTCTGAAGCCCCCACTTGGTGCAGAAGGTCAACCTCTTGGGTCATTTAAGTTCACCTCAGTCATCCAGTAAGTATTATAGAGTGCCGATGCTGGTTAATACGATTAGAAATGCGGAGATGAGGACATAGACTTTAGTGCGGATAATGCTCGCATCAGTACTGGAGCAGGAAGCAGCGATTGTGTGAGCTTGCATACATGCAAAGGGACAAAGAACTTGTCATCCACTGTTCTTCAACAGGTACGCTGGAATGTTCAACTCTATAAATGTACACTGAACAAAAATATAAACGCCCCATGTAAAATTTTTGAGTTTTTATTAACAAAAAACTGGAACCGGGATTCGTCTGTGAATAGCTCTCTTCTCCAGTGTGCCAAGGGCCATTGAACGTGTGCGTTTGCCCATGCGAGTCGGTTCTGACGCCGGACAGCGGTGAGATCCAGACCACGGTGAGGACGCCGAGCATGCAAGTTGGCTTCTCGCTGGCGGTTACGGACTGTCTGTGGTGCGATGCGTCTGTTGTGCAGACCAACGGTCTCATCCGCTGTCCATGTCGCTGATCTGAGCTGATACCGCAGGTGGACGAGCCAGATGTAGCGATCTTGTGCTGGTGTGGTCACATGTGGCCGACGTGGATGTGGTCGATCCGCAAAAATGGCCGTCTGTTGGAAACGAACTTTCAAACGGCCTATCGTCCGATAGTTAACATTCAGCTGCACAGCAACTGCTCTGGTGGACATCCCTGCATCCAGCGTGCTAATGGTACGTTCCCGCATGACCTGAGACATCTGAGGCATGATGACTTTTGACAAAGTTTGACGTTTTGGGGTGGTCTTTTATTGTCCCCAGTATAAGGAGTGTCTGGGTGCTGCTTATTCTGTCTGATCACCGTCTGGAAATGCCACACCCATGTACTGAGTGAAATTACTGTATCACTGAGCAAATGGATTAAAAAACGGTATACAAATCAAGAGAAATATCCTTATTGTACAAGTAAAAGTCAGTATATGCTCACTTAGAGTTGTTAAATCCATGTGGCATCAGTATTTGACATGGGGCGTTTATATTTTTGTTCAGTGTAACACCTTGCAACTGTCTGCCTTCTGACAATGGGCTAATTTCAAAATAGCGCTAAGCGACAGAACACATCACGACTGCTGCTTTTGTTGCTGAAGAGAGGAGACTTAAGAGAGTCAGCCATCGATATCGCTGTGGTAAATCCAATCTGACATTTAGCATCATAAGCTGGGAATCAAAAAGGTGATTCTGTTTGGTTTTTTAGTAAAGGTTTTTTCTTTCTTTTTTTACCTGGGTCTAATTCGTTTCAGTTGTCAGATTGATTTCCCATGAATACAAACTTTTGAAAATATATTAGGAACCATGTAATACTGCTGTCTACTGAAAGGAAAAGCCTGTTGTGGTGGCTGAAAGAAATTGGAAATAATACGTAATGCAGTCTGAGACTGTAATGGAAAAAAAAACATTGCAGTAGTCCTTTAAACACAGTTTTAAAAAAAGGTTCTTGTTGGTCATGTTATTTGGTTGTCAATCTCTGTCATGGAAACTAATTCAGGTCTGAAGCCACTGTGTACCTCTCTTGATTGCCCCGGTGTTGTAGCCCTAGCATGGTCTACAGCCAGGATCCCTGCTTTTGATTGTGGGAGCTACCACTAACTCTGCATCTGTAGATTCTCATGGTCCGGGGGAATTTACCCTTGTACGTGTGGTGCCAGCCTGTGCAGCCAATCATAATGGTTGATTTATGGGTGTATTTCCTCTGAGCCAATGAAAACACCTGTTTCTCATTTGTTCCTTTTTATGCCAAGTACAACATCTGATTCACTGGCATATGTCACCAAGCCAGTCATAACAGCGAATTTATGGGTGTACAGCAATCAGGAAACGTAGGCTGTAAGTTATAGTTTTTTTTTCAACTCAGGGCTGCCTTTTTAGCGAAAACGGACTTTATTGTTAAGAAGTTGATTCATTACATTGTCAGAAGTGAGCTTTTTATTTTATAAAAATTTAACTTCTTAACATCTGTACAGCTGGAATGTTGTTGAGAGATTGTGCTTCTCTTAGCTCACAGGTGCTATAAAGAGCATTTTAAAGTTTTACGTTTGTTGAAAAGAGGAAGTGGAAAACGGATAAAACCCAAACCTGTAAATGATCTTGCTGTGTGCTGTCTGATAAAATTGAACGCTGTTGCATGTGAGTAGGGCTCTCTCAGACCAGCCCAAATACCTTTCTGCTTATAATCAGGACTACAGTTTAATTTATGTCAGCCAGCCAGCCTATATATGAATGGAGCGCAGTAGAATAGTGTGAAAATGAATTCCAAAGGTCCCAGGTGGGGCCCATGGGGAACCCCCAGAACATTCTGCTTTGAGCCAGGAGACTGTAACGTTCAAGGCACTGGATATCTGTAAACACTGGGGATTTGTTTTATTCATGGGGGGAATGACAGTAGGTTGAGAGTAGTGGAAGCAGTTGCCATAGATCTGTCCTTCAGATGTTGAATACATACAGAGCATATATGCATCGCACACCTGCTAAGTGTTATGTCCCCTAGTTCTATTTGTTTTATGGTCACATGATCATCTGATGTAGTGACTCCTCCACCAGTCAGCTTTCTACCACCTTCCACTCTCTCACTCTCTCCCCAATCTCTCACCCTTACAGGGCATAGTCACATGTTTATGATTCATCAAAAGAGGATGACCTCCTGCGATCCGGTTTCATTTTGAGACTATGTCTCCAAACAACAGCGTTCCTATGAAATATGATTCCTCCTCTCTCACCCCCAGCCCCAGCTCATTGCAAAACAAAAGAGGTGCAGCAGTGTCTATGGCAGTGACTTCACTGGGAAATTGTAGCCACTGAAAACAGTCTTTGCATTGGCCCCTGGGATAAATTCAGTTTCTCTCTTCATTTCTAAAATTCATTATTTATTTATTTATTTATCTTTCCACATTACAATCAAAAAAGAATTCTTTTAAAGTTTTTGTAAAAACACATTCATTTCGACATTTTGATCCACAGCATGTTATGTGACAGTTATGTGACAGATCAAATAATCGTTTGTGGAAAAACTCGGAAGTAATTATTTGAGATCATAGAGTAATTGTTATTTGAACTTTTTCCTTAACCTGATCATAAATGTACCATGAAGGACTGGAAATAGTGCTGTTCGGTTTTAAATTTTATCCTGCCAAATTTTTTCAGTCATTTTGTTAAATGCGTATATATTCTGGCTACAATGAAGTTTTACAACAAAGAGGTAAATACATGTGTTTTTAGCATAATGGTGAAGATATGAAAACATCAAAGCGAAAACTTCATTTGAAGCGTCTCTGATTGAGTGGCTGGAAAAGAGACACTCCTGACTGAATGAAAGAGTGTATAATGTTGACAGTGAGGCATTTGTGTGATTTCATTGGGAAAATCAGAAACTAAATGATGCTCCTCAGCTGTTTTCCAGATACCTGGGAAGGGCTCAGCATGAAGTCTTGTTTCTTGGCAGTTAGTCTTCTGTACATCTAAGATTTAAGGTCCACAGTTTTTTTTTTTTAATTTTTTAATTTGGCATCTCCAATTCCACCCGAATTTGGAATATTCAATTAGGGAACTATGTACAAGTACTTAGGCTTTTTCGCATATGCGCCCCCCTGTTGACGACTCAGGAGATTGCACACAGCTCGTGGCTTTCCTCCAAAGCCCGCGCTCATCAGCAATTACTTTTATACATTCTTTTTATACATTTGCTGGGCGAACCTCCGCAAGCTCAGAATGAGGGTGGAGAAAACTGAGATTTCAATGGGGTCAGAATCTTCTTCATGAGGGCTTGTCTGGCCAACAGGAGGCACCTAGGGGAACTCTAGTGTACATACCCTTCCCAATTTGCATCCCTGTAGCGCATTGGCCGATAGCGCTACTTCTGAAAGGAGCTGCCAACCACTGCTGGTTGGTACGAGGCGAGGATCGAACCCGCGTCGTGATGGTCACTTCTGCTTCGCAACGCGATGCTTATCCGAGTGAGCCATCCGGCAGCTCTAAGGTCCAGAATTTAAGGTTCGGAATTTCAGGGGCTGTCATTTCAGATAAGGAGTGTCAGTGTGTCAGCAAGTTCCTGAACAGCGTTTCAGTGGGTCACCGATTTCAGTATAATTTCAGTGATGATGCCAGCCCCATGGGCCTTACAGTGTGACGGGAGTGCTTTTTGAGGAATGTGGTTTCCAGGGGAAGGGATGTGACCCTGAGTGTGGTGGCGATATTCCTCTCACAGAGTGCTGGACGGCAGTTACTGGTTCCGAGAGCAACAGAGCACCCCCCTCAAGTCTGTTCTTAGAGAGAGTCATGCACTGGGGAGCACTGCACGCTTTTAGCTCAGCGAGCGGGAATTTTCACCATTCAAACCATGTTTGTTTGTTCTGGAAGCGCAAATGCGGGTTTCATGTTGTTTTTTGTTTTCTGCTGTCCAGTGTGTGGGGGGATGACCGCAGTCCTGTCACTAACAGCCCTCCCTTCCCGCGACAGTACTCCCTCATCCAGTGTGGGCTTCCAGTTCCCTGAGCCTGCGAGGCCCCTTCCTGCCGCACGTAGATGATTTCCCAGACCCCCCCCCCCAAACTTACTTGTAACCTCTGTTCCCCCAGAGGCTCAGAGGAGCCGTGACAGAGGCCGCATTTCTTTAACACTGGGCCAAGAATCTGATGAGCCAGACATTTGTGTCCCATTAGATGGAGCTTTGAGTGAATGCAGTTCAGCAAACAGAACAGTAATATCTTAAAATAGGCACATTCTGCGGTCAGTAATGGGTCCCTGTCCTGTGCCTTTCTTTTCATTTTTCTTTCAAAACAGTCAAAATGGAAACTGCTTTTTATTTCTCCAACGAAGATTTGAGAGTTTTTTTTTTGCCCTAAATCACATATAAAGGTTTCTTTAGCAGTGTTCAAAAGAAATTATAGCTTTTACGGGCAGTCCTATTACTAAACCTCCTCCTGCGCAGACACACGCGAGCAAAGACACACTAACACCACAGGCACGCACATACAAGTACTTATTTTTACAAAATGCTGAGGACACATGGCTGGGAGAATACTGACAGACACACGAACACACACATACGCACACATACACTTTGTGTGAAATAATCTTTTCTGGAACAGGCCCAAGAGGCCATGTTGTTGAACATATTTAGACCAACACGCACACGCACGCACATGTATGTGGTTTGTGTTAACATGAGCCTGGCTTGCCATGATCGCGGCTCTTCACACCATGAGGCACAGGAGGGGAACCCTCCCCAGCTGCCATAATTAATGGCTGTCCACAGGACTGCTCCTCTCTCTTCTAGTACAGTTTATTCCCTCACCAAAATAGCCTGCAGCCCAGACACCCCTAAGCACAGTCAATCTGAGTGATAAATTCCTCAACCCTGTGCTCTACATGGAATAGATAGTCTGTTTCACTTGCTGTAATTGTCATAATTAATCACTGTGGCTAACAGCTTCATTGGGTTCCCATCTGAAAAGAGGCCATGGTTGTTACGAAATCTGTAGGGACTGGTTTCTGAAGTAGAGCAGTTCGCAGTTTGGTGTGTATGGTTTGTTATCTGTTGTTGATATTGTTGTCTATGGGAAGACTCTTGCCGGACATTTTGAATTCTGTTCAGAATGTTCTCTCGTTAAGCAACTCTTGGAACATTTAGACTTCAGCCAGGCTTTCCATCACCTCCCAAGAGAACAAAGCACAGCCCTGTTCCCGAAAGTCTGCCATCCTTTAGGTTTTCACTTCGACAAAGCAGGCTTCATTCGACAGGTATAGCAGAGGGGTGTCCTGTGAAGTGAGATTACCGGTTTATCAAGGTATGCTGAGCCTGAAGTCGGGGTTTTCCATATCGTGAAGGTGGCTGTCTTTTAATTGGCCGTGGTCACTAATTGGATCACTGATTGTAAGTTTAGGTTTTGTTGAGGCAGCTCACACAAAGAAAGCCTGGCTAATGTTGAACTTGTACTAGTGAGCCCAGCCTTGTTCCGGGAATTTGTTTGGTTTTCACTCCAGAAGCATTCACCTCATTTAACAGCTACAGATCTCCTGGAGCTGCTACAATGCAAAAAAAAAAAAACTTACCTAACATTTTAATATTATATTTAGCCTTAGAATACTGATTTCTAATACCTTTTTTCTCAGAAAAGAAAGCTACCAAAATGATCTTGCATCAGTGGCAGAACTTTTTTTTTTCCAAAGAAGAAGGTAATAGAAATAAGTGTTTTAAGTCAGAATAAAATATTAAAATGTTTGGTAAGATTTATTTATTTATTTATTTTTTGCTGTGTAATTATTAGAAAGAGACGTGATGAATTAAGGCTAAAATAAAATCCAACAGAATTCTGGATCTCCAGGAGCATGGTAAGGCAGCCCAGTCCTAAATTAATGCATTCAGCTCCCAAGAAGGTAAATGATGGCAAATTATGACAAACTGAGACCCTCGTGTGACACGCGTGACTCACTGCTGCATCTGAACAGAACTTCAGGCCAGCAAACTCACTGCAGCTCTACTGGCTTATTGTTATGGAAGATCACAGATTTGTAATTTTGATCTTAACTATCGATGATGTCACAATCAGCTGATAATTCAAAGAAATCGACTTCAGAGATGCTGATGCCTCAGACACTGTGCAGCTGCACTGCTTTCTCAAGGACGCACTGGTTTAAATGTACAGATAAGCACATATTTTGAGTTTTCTTCTGTTGCACTCAATCACTGCATTTTTTTGCCCTGAGTGTTTTGAATGCCATGGGGCCTCGCTGTGGGAATTTGCAAGTCACAATCTGTTTACCGCTGCTTTACAGCATGTTAATTCTGCCCCAGTCAGGTTAGAAACTGACAACCCTCTCACTAGTACTGAGATGGGGATTTCTTTCCCCTTGCTGGGTTCTGTCACTGGCTTATGAATGAAATACCTCCGCGCAGCCACCTCTATTGTTACCTTGAGCGATTCATGTTGAGTGTTTCACTCTATTAAGTGAGCTATTGCTTGGCTCAGTTCGATCTGTTTTATCTTTAAACTGTGAGTATTAGAAAAATAACATCTGCAAGAGCTGTTATTTTTTACTGGTTTTGAAGGCTATTTTTAGTAAATGATCATACGGTATAAGAGTATGAATGGACACTAGAGGAAATACTAGTTTAATAATAATAATAATAATAATAGGAAACTTTATTTTTATAGAGTACCTTTCATAGAAGGATGTAACAGTTTTCTACAGACTAAGTATAGACAGAAAATAAAGAACAAAAAAAAACAAAAACAAATGCAGAGTTGGAATGCAAAACCCACGAGGTCCACTCAACCTCTTTTGTTTTAAATTGAGTTTTTTTTTACCCGGTATAATTATGCGGAGGGAAAAAAAAAACTCAAAAAACAGGTTGAATGGACTTCGTGGGTTTTACATTCCAACTCTTCAAATGGAATAATATAAAATACAACGGGACTACATTTAAGAAGTCATATCATTTAAAGGGGTGATTGGAAATAATACTAATTTAAGCAATGTTAAAAATATATATATTTATATATTTTACTTTCTGTTTTTTTTATGTCCACAGAGCTAACTTCCCCAATATACTAGGGCAGGGAATTCCATTGTCTGGGAACAAAAACATTAAAAGCAGCATTTCCCATGTTCTTTAGGGAGAGTATTTGAAAAACCTGCTGTAGAGGACCTAAGAGCACATAGAGGATGATAATAAGACAAGTCATCTGTAATGTACAGAGGACCGAGTCCATTTAGTGTCTCACCGTCTTTCAACTTAGAAAATGGCTGACTTTGGTAATCTTTTGTCAATGAAAAAAGATGTTTCAGTCAAGAAGTTAAAATGAGCTAAGAAACTAATCTCAGCATTGAAAATAAACTCAGTGTTATCCCGTTGAGCGCATTGAATCAAATGGGTTCATGACGGCTACCAAGAACCAGTCGGTTCAGCCACAGTGCTGTCTCTTTCAGAGACATTATTGCTATTTTGGAACCAATAGGTACCTTTTCAAGCAACAATAGTGTAAATTAGTTGTGTATTATACAAAGTATCATCTTTTGATATATTTCTGGGTTGGGGCAGAGTTCACTTTACCTGTAGGGTACCACATCATTGAGAATTTGTATCTTTAAGATTCTTTTTGTTCGGTTTTCGTAGCGTATATACAGCGCATGCTGTAAACCCTTGGAGAGTCATCCTGCTGAACCCTATTCTGTGGTTATCAGTAGGGGGTGCAAAATCTGGACCACGACTGCAGCTCGAGTAAAAACACCTGCTGTACTTCAAACAGCATCCCTGAGAAGTCTAGTGCAGATTCTGGTTAGCCGGCACATTGGCTCGTGGCTGGCCACTGCTGACACAGAAATGAAGATCCAGAGTCCAGTGAATAGACTTCATCGGAGATGTAATCATTCCCCCGAGGGACGGCACTGCCGCGCGGCTCGTATTAATCACTCTCCCGCGGGACAGAACCGCAGGCGCACTTGTAATTACGCTGTGTCATGTTTGCTTGATTCCCTGTGTCGCTGTAATCAGCTCCTCGCATTGTCTGAGACCACTGGAGACGAAAAAAAAAATGCAAAAACCCACGCCGGCAAACCAAGATGTCATATCGGAGACACGTTAGCTCATCATAAACACGGAAAATAATTCCCACTGGATCTGTGTTCAGTTTAATTTGTTATATATACACACGACAGATGTGACTGCTACCTTTAATACACTGCTGGGAAAAGCTGTTTTCCATTGACATGATAATTGGGCTCCTGACAAGCAGATATCCCATTGGGCTCACTGCACTGCTGCTCTCGCAGAAAAAAAGAGAGGCCGTCTGGAAGTGGATAAAAATGTGCGAGTCCTTGTGACTGTGGTACTACCCGTTATGTACATTCATTCTAACCTAAAACTTATTAGTTTCACATTTGGTAGCTGACCCGTATTCAGTACGGTGAAGGTGTGTTGCACACCGTGTTGCTAAAATATCAGCCCAAAAATATTTGCGTGCTCATTTTGTTTTTAAATGAAAATTAGAAAATTTTTTCTTACTTCTTTCCCAAATTCTAAGTGTTTTCCTAACTCATGGCCCCGAGGTAATTGTTCATTAGTTAATATCTGAATGTGTTTTGGCATACAGGTACATTTGTCTGATGTTTGTGCGTGATACATTCAGCTTTATGCATATTATGAATATATCATTGGTATCATATAAATTAAAATGTATCTTTAAAAAAGAAATGAACCTCACTCACTATGACTAAAGAAATCAAAGCGTGATGTTTTGGCAACTGCTACGAAAGCCCAGGAGCTCCTTAGCAGGCGTATCAGACTAATCCTCTCTGGTGATAACATCAGAGCTGAGAACAGGGCCAGTTGGCTATCGCTGAGGAATTGGTGGGAGTGGAGTGTTATTTGTAATCTTGCCTTCTGGTATCTCTCCTGCTTTTAGCAACATCATTGTCACTAAGTCATTTCTATGTAATTTTATCTCTTCCAGGTGAAACAATATGACCAACAATGTGAAAGAAAGCGATGAGTTTGTTGTAAGGAGAATTAAGACTGCGTGAAAATTGATTCTTTCACAGTGAATATTTAGACCGGAGGTTAAATCAGCACACACCACCCAGTAGTACTAATTATAGCTTTCTTTAGTCTTTGTGAGCCAATGTGGGCGTGTCCGTGCAAGTTCATGTGTTTGTATTACGTGTGTGTATGTGTTCTTGAATGCGTACGCTGCCGCTCAAAGGTTTGGAATCACTTGTTTAAGTACTTACTATTTTATTGGTTAAAACTGCTTTGCAAATTTTTAGCATTTGAGATATCAAATTTACCTTGCTTTTTCTGAAAATAAGCACACTTCAATCTTTAAAATTCTGCTGATCCCACAGCCTTTCTTTAGCACTTGCATCAGGTAATAGATTGGGCCTCTGCATATTTTGTCAGTTCCTTTCCAGAGAATTCCAGAGAGTTGAAATGTATGCTGTTAAAGTTTCCATTTGATTAAAGTGAAGAAAAAAAAAAAACTGACCTATGTGTTTGCAAACTTTTTAGCAGTAGTATATGTGTACAAGTGTTTGTATGTACAGTATATGTGTGTTTGGCTTCAGTTGAATCAGTTTGAGTGAATGAATATCTTCTGGATGAGCAGTAGGGTCCTTCCCGGCCCACTGCATTCTCCCACAAAGCAGCCCCCAAGAGTCTGTGCCCTGCGCAGCCCCCACCCTCCCCCTCCCTGCTTCTGTTCCCCGAATCACTGCATCCCAGTGGAGCCGACCGCTGCGGAACCACGCTGTGGAAGCAGGATGGGGGGTGGGGGGGTGGTGGTGGTGCTCTTTTCCGCACCCACGCTCCTCTCTCCCGGCCAGGACGTCCCGTTCACAGACCATCCGCCCGAGCTTCTCGCGTTTGCGTAAACAAATCAGACCGCCGTATTTACACAAAACAGTTAAACTGTGTGGCCCAGATTAGCCTGTTTACATTAACGAGGGGGAAAATTTCCTCAATTAATGAGCCGGCCTTCCAATCTATCCTGCCTCTGCAACAATAAACAGCACATGAGGTTTATCAGTGGTAGTAAGTGTAATAATAATAAAAGGAAAATAAATATTTGGAATGCACACATGACTTGGTGCCTCCTGCCAAACGTTTTGTATTGAAGGGTAAGGCTGGAACTGAGCTGGAATCCTGTCTGTGCCGGAAATGCAGTGATGTTCTTCTGTCCTTGAATAGGGTATAACCATGACCTGCTATTAACACTCAGCAAAAATCCCAGTGTTAATTCAACTCCAATAGAGTTCATTTGAGTCCAAAATGGATGGATTGGTCTCATATAAACTCTACTGGAGTTGAATTAACACTGGGCTGAGAATCTTACATTTTTCACATTCTGTGGATTTTAATACCAACAAATAAAAGCTGACATTGTCTACGTTACGTTCATTGTTTTCAAATCCCACATGCTGGAGTTCTGGGTCAAGAAGCAAAATTGTGTTTCTGTCCGAATACAAACAAACCACGCTGTATTTCCTCTGGTAAATCATGTCCCTGATTTCATCCAAACTCCAAAGATCTCAGTGAGGTTCTCTGTTTCATTACTTTAGCAGCAGTGTGAATAACACTCCTCCTCCCTGAGAAACTGTAATCGCATCCCTTTCACCTGCTTGCCGAGATGGCATTCTGTGGGTGTAAAAAACAGACAGGTTTGTGAATATTTGTTGACACATATCTTTATGAATATGTACATACGCATATGTTTATGAATAAATACTTGTACGGGGCGGATACGGATATGCAAAAAGTGAGCGAAACCGTGTGCCTGGAAACGCTAGTTTCATTTCCATAATACTGGCCCTATCTGGTGAATAATTTATGTCGTTTCCGTTAATTCCTGCAGCAATATTCACTTGTCTCCTGCAGATCCTTCTCCTGTTTTGCTGTAGTTTGGCTCATGAGATTCTCGGGCAGGCAGGTTTTTGCGGTTTAAGTCAGACCGTCCACACCCTGCATCCCCACTGGGGAAGCCTCAGTTGGCGCTTCATCCAAATATCCTCAGTGACGTTGTACTGATGAATAATAGAGTTATGCCAGGGGGCTGGGGGGGCGGGAGTTTGGGTAATGGAATCTGCTTAGAGTTCCAGCCTCGCTCCTGCAGAGCCAGTTTAATAATGTAGCTGCCCCCCCTGTAACAGTAGCACTGCCTGGGCTCATGTGGGGGGGTGGGTTAGCGGCAGTGGAATCTGCAGCTGCTGATGCACCCCCCCCCAAGATGGCCCAGGACACCATTCAGACCCTCTGCAGTGTGGGCACTGTGGGTACAGCTTTTCACTGTGCATGGAGGATACCTGCATGTCTACTACACTAGATATATCAGCAGCATTGAAATACTTTATAATATATTGGCACATACACGTTTCAGTTATTAAGATACGTTGCTCTGCTGTACATTTTTTCCTGAAGGCCAAAATATTTGCCATTTACAGCCCGCCAAAGGGGAATTGGCTCCTTGTGTGGGGCTGGCTTCTCCCCAGCTTTCTCCCTGACTCTCTCCGGGTAGTTTCTCTGTGTCAGTATTGCCCTGGCGACAAGAGCATTAAGACAACAGTTTTCTATGTGCAATATTCTGGTGGATTTTGCTGTCATTTCATTGGTCGTATCTGTGTGCGCAGCGTCCTGCAAAGGCACAAGGGTCATTGCATGCAACAGGTGTGTCGGTGGAAAGAAAGCTGGCCTGCTCATTGGTCTGTACGAACCCCATGTGACAGATTTTGTGTCAGGGGCTTCTGGTCGTCTGAGGAGAGGGGTGATTAAGAGCGTCCAGAGCCCCAGAATCGTGGATTCGACTGCCGCAGCAGAAGTTGGGTTTCAGTGCGGAAGCGAAGGTGAAGATCTTTACTCCTCACCAGAGGCTACTGTACTCCTGCCTCTGCTGGGATTCTTGTCTGTTTCCCCTTGAGCAGAGCACTTAACCTGAAGTGGCACAGCACACTTCCAGCTGTCTAAATTAAATTATGTGTCAAAAGTAATCTACCTCGCCAGGGACTGGGGTTCAGCTAAGCAACGGTAATCTTCGCTAACCACCTTCACCTCCCTATGAGAAATCCCTCCAGCATTGTTTGGTCACATTGCTGTGTGCTGAAATAAATGAAATGTTCTGAAAACTGTAGCACTTTTTAGCTCTTTCATCTCAGACTCCTGTCGCAATGGCACAAACTCGTATCCTCCTCAAATGATCCAGGGGGATGCGGTGAAAAACTTGGTGACAGTTTTGGTGCCGTTGTGAAGTTACACAAATGCAACAGGGTCGTCACTGTGATGCTATTCTGATGTCACACATAAATATGTAGAATGTGCCTGTGATGCTTTTGTGATGTCACAGAGCACGGACACTAAAGAAGAACCATGTGGACATCTGAGACCTTCTTGTTATTTGGTGTTTTTGGACCAGAAACACATTTTCATAGCTCTAAGAACTATGTTTTGAGAAGCTCTCCCTTTATTGCATCCGCACTGCAGAACTGTGAAGCATCATATTTTTAGTTTCAGAATTGGTATTTTCGCAGCACGAGAGTGACCAGGAGTGTACTTTGGCGTACTTACCACTGGCCGGCTTGCGGCACATCCGAGGGTCCCTGTGGGTACTGCGAAAGCTGACAATACAAGCTAGAAATACTCAGATCCTCCACCACAGATGACTGATATCTGACGTGCAAACAAAGCAGGGGTAGAGGGATGGACAGAAGGACAGGACGATGAACGGAAGTACAAAAAGGCTCATGTACACAACAAGATGTATCCATATACGAAATTTCATCGAGAAATATTAATTGGTTCAGGAGTTCTGGCCCAAAATCAAGCATGGTGGATGGATGGGTGGACAGACATACACGCAGAGGACAACTTTAACTCCTGAATGCCGGTTCACTTTGTGGCGGGGGATAAAAAGTGCCCTTAGAAGGGCACATCCTCTCAATGACTCCCTGGAACTCTTAGTGCAAAAACATCTATTGTCCCTCCCTACAGTTCTTCGAGGTCCTCATAGCGGTACAGGCCTAAACGCCTACTATGCCATCACGCAGAAGTTGGTCGTTCTGGCAATAGGCTGAAAGGTCAGGGCTGAAAACAGACGAAGTGGCGGCTGCCATGCGCTCCGAGACAGACAGCATTAGCAACGGATGACAGAGCTTGAAGCTCTGAAGGTCTGTGCCTTTACGGCTTGATTTAGCTCACATTGCCCAGACTGCACACGAAGTTGGACGCTGCATTAAGCTCAGTGGCACGGCCTTACTAACTCTTACTGATGGGACCAGTCGAAGCAAGTATTCGCAAAGCTACCGGAGAGCAGTCTGTTATTACAACTTATAGCTTGCTGTAGTTTTAAAGATGGGGGCGTGTGCCTGTCTGTGATAGTGAGGTGTGTGTGTGTGCGTGTGTGCGTGTGTGTGTGTGTGTGTGTGTGTGTGTGTGTGTTGCCTGTGTTGGTAGGCAGTGTTGCCCTATGCAGGAGTCAGTAGAAAGGCTGCTGGGCAGTGGCCGGACCCAAAGCAGTTTATGGGAGGGAACCTTCAGTCTGAATCACTCCTTAATCTCTGAATCATCGGAGAACGCAGAGGGAGAAAGAGCCCAATTTAGAGCAGGCATAAGCAGCTGTGCACATGCAGTATCTACTGACTGTAGCACATGCAATAGACTGCAATGTTCTGCTTCCTCTGAGACGCAGTGAAATACAGCTGCGTGCATGCGCACACACATTACACATTACACTGAGCAGTTATCCATGCGGTCATGTCCTGCCCATGGATTGTGCCTCTCTGTTCTGCTTCCTGTTAATACTGTGTTGACCCTCAGTGTTGAGCACTTGAAGTCTCCAGCCCAGGCTGCCCTTCAGGGGGATTCTCATTTCAGTTACATCTCTGTCAGGCCAGAATGACAGAGCCCAAACATGGGATTTACTGCGGCCCCTGTACTTTCCCAAGGCTTGTGCTGCTTTGTGAAAGAGCAGATCGAATGCTGATCTCTGGTTCTTTCAAGTGCATTTGCGTCAGTATTGATCTTGTTATCTGTTTTAGGAGACGGGCGATGTCTTCAAAACACTCAGTCAGTATTCAGAAACTCTGTTGCATCTGATTACCAGAAGTCATTGAGGCAGCTGCATTAGGATATTATGTTAAGAATATTCTAATCATCTTATAATTTTACAATTTTACAGCTCAACTGACAAGTATGTGAATATGAGTTTTTTTCTTTTGTTTGTTTGTTTGTTTGTTTTTTTGTTTTTGAGAGGCCTGTTTAACTGCTTAACTTGCATTCCTTTTTTAAGGAAATTTCCACTTACTCTAAATTGCTTACTGTCCTCAAACCATTTTGTCCACTGGCATCATCATGGTCTCTTCTGAAAGGTGAAACTCAAGACAAACTATTGCTTTCCAATAGTCAGAATTACTGAGTGTATCAGTCAAATTGAGCAACAACACCAGAAATGTAAGTTTTTTTTACTGACAGAGAAATATACTGTGTTTTTTTTTGGCCCTGTGGCGCTGTGATCAAGACTCATCAGCTTAGGACAATAATGAAGCCACAGCCAGTAGCCTGACCATTTGCGGGCTGAAATATTATTGTACTGTAACCTAAAATTAATATTTTGCACGTTTTCTAGGTATTGTTCATGCATTTTTCAACATGCAGTCTTTGTAATTTCTGTCCAATTCAGCTTTACGGTGGTTTTACAATTTCTTCCCTTACTCTGGTGTTTTTTAGAGGCTGAATTTTCACTTTAATATAATCTTCCACTTCCACTAGCATGAGCGCGCTCCTTTTTATGCGTAGCACAGTGACTTCCAACTTTGAGAAACCCTCCATGTCTGAGACCATCCAAACCATTCATCCTTATAAAAATGTATTTCTTGGTCACTGCATCCCGCTCTTGGGCGTTTTAGACCACTGGCTGTCTGTGTGAAGTAATAGGGAGTTGATTTGTGTGGTATACTTGAGTGAATGCTGATTGGCTGGAACGCTTACTGTTCTGTGAGGTCAGCAGATAATTGCCGATGGAGGCTCATGGGCTCATTTGTTCCTGAGTGGGTACAGTACAATCTCAGGCCCTGCATTCATATGTATTAAAAAACTGTTATGATGAAATTTGCTGAGACCCAGGATTTTCAGCTATTGACTAACATAATGGGATTTGATTGCTGGACCTTTACTGAGGTACAAGAACATCAATATCAACATATTAAGGCAAGTCTGTCCAAAGCTGTACAATCAAACCTATAGTCAGGCTGAGTGCCATTATGAAACAACTTGAAATGCCATATTTGCTCTCGCATTTGCGTCATAGAATGGCATACGCAGTTATAATGTTGAGCCTTTGCACCTCTGAACAATACGTAGTTTTACAATTCAGCACAATATTTGACGGTATAAAAACGCAATTACGCTTATCGGCCCTGCCCTCGGGCTTGTGGGCTATATCGTCTTAAATCAAGATACCCCAGATTTCAGAATGGCTTGTTTTCAGATGGACTGGGTGTGGAATGAAACCTGGCTGTTTGCAGGCTCTACAATGACCAATTTTCAGATGCGTGATCTCCCTTTTCAATAGAGGAAAGTAATCTACTGCAGTAACAGCCCGAGATTTGTGTGGACCAGAGTACACCTAAAGCATTATATCTAAATCGAGCTGCTGCTCTGCCTACCACTGGAAGGCTGGAGAGGGAATATAGCCTTGAGCACTAAGCCTTCATCCGCCTTCCATTATATTTCAGTATGCTTCAGAGTACTGCAGCTCCATCCTGCGGATATCATCGCCATCCTTTATTTTTCTGCATCTTTTATTCCTTTTTTGCATTGTTTGGAATGCTTACGGTATGATGGCGGTCTGTTTTGTGTGACTGTTTAAATGAATTTGATTCTATCTTTGTGGAAGCAAGGCTTTCACGGTGAAGGTTTCTGAAATGCGGAGGTTTAAACGGAGCGGAGAGTCTTTGTGCGGAGAGCTGGATGTAGGCTGCAGCTCCAAGGGCACCTGCCCTCCTGCGGTTTGAACCGTACGCATCACTGTAATGGGATGTGAGGTCTTGTCATTTCCTGCCGGGCAGGAGCAGGGTCTCAGCTGAAGGTTTGAGAGAGGTGTGGAACTGAAGGGGCTCCCTTAGTGTTCCTCTGCAGTATGCAGATCTAAAGGCAGACTGACAGCTGGAGGGACAGACGGACAGACCATTGGATGGGCAGGCATGTGACTGAAAGATGAGCGGACGGACTGATAGACGTACAGATACAAATGAACGAGAGGAAGAGATTGCTTTTGTTCCTTCTTGCACTGACCTTTTAGGAATCCATTTATCTTACATTGTACCAGAAATTGCAAATACAGCCAGATATTGCTCACAATTTAGGAACATTTGTTCCTCGATGTTTGCAAACTGGGAAAAGAAAAATTTGTCAGCAAGTTTGCTAATGGGGATTCATCAGTGCACTCAGAATGTTCCGCATTTTGGTGTGCTTCTTGGAAAAAAAATTGAATGCAGTGATATCAGTGTATTGATTGATATTGATATCATAATCTTTCTTTCACAAAGTGGGAATAGTGACCGCATGTCTCCTTGCAGTCAGTTGATATGAGAGCGGTTACACTGCATGTAAGTTAATGAATATTTCCAACTCAAAGGCACAGTTTTAAAACAAACGGGCTCCAGAAGCTAGCCAGGCTTTTAGCGTTAGCTGGGACATAAGCCACGGAATCTCACAGGGCAGAGGGTTTGATTATTTAGGTTATCACTCCTGAGAGCCACTTAACGGTCAGATTTGAAAGAGGAACGAGGGCCTGATTAAGGCCTTCAGAGAGAGCTGTGAGCAGTGAGCAGTGTACTGTACGCTCAGATAAAGGCATCGGGCGAACGCCTGTGCGCATATCTGCTTCCTCCCACACTCTAATCTCTCTCCTATCATAGCAAGCATTTTGTTTCAAAGGCTATGTCAAGAGGCCTCATTTTGCACTAATGAGCAAAATTCTGCCTTCTGTCTTCTGTTGGCTGGTGGCTGGTGTGTGTACATCTCACATTCTCTCTCAGTCCCTCTGTTTGTCCTCACACTCCTCCCTCCTCCCCCATCCCCCTCTCCCTGTCTGTTAAATGTTAATGGGACACGCAGGTCTGTACAGCGAAAGCTAAAAAATAAGGAAATCTCAACGTCTTTTAATCTTATATTTACATTTTGCACCTAAATTTTATTGCTGCCCTGCTAAAGAAGACATAAAATATCCACCAAGGTGAGACTGTCCCCTGATATGCCTTTAAAACAGGCTAATATCCGCTGTGTGGGAAAAGTAGATTTTCTTTTTTAGCAAGATTTTTTATCTTTCTTTGCTCAGTGATTTGCTAGTTCTAGTTCAACCAACCAGACTGTTTCTTTGGGTTTATTTCCTGAGAAGGTGCCCTTAAAGAGATTTTCGGGTTGTTTTGGCATTTTGAGTAAATTACACCTGTCGCCCCGGGAGATGATGGGATAATCCTCCATGTTTACTGCTGCACTCCAATGGGAGTGGCCTCAGGAATGTGGGAGTGGCTTTGTGAGGTGATACTTAGAGGGGGGTTTAGCTGTGAAATTCCTCTAATTCCCATCCTGCTCACCATCCGCATAAACCTGCCATAGGAATCCTGGAATTATCCTGGAGTTTCCCCTAGCTGGGAATTTATTAACCCTTTATTTTGAAACTTACGGAAGGAGGAGGCTGAGGACAGACTGTAGTGTTGCTTGAGGGAAATGCCCTTCCAAACCAGCAGAGAAAGAGAGGGAGAGAGAGAGAGGAAAACAGAGGGGTAGTGGTAGTGGTATGAAGTGAGTGAGGGACAGTGGCAGAGTGTGAGAGAGAGAGGGGAAAACAGAGGGATAGTGAGAGGTGGAGTGAGAGAGGGAGGGAAACGGGGGTAGAAAGGGATATGGAGTGATTGTGGGACAGATTGACAGAATGAGAGAAAGAAAAACAGGGATAGTGAGAGACATGAAGTGAGTGAGGGACAGAGTGGTGGAAGGAGAGAGAGAGGATGAAGGGAATGAGAGCTCGATGTAAGAACCACGTACAGTTTTTTGTTGTTAGTGCAGGCATTAGTCATGCAGCAGAATGCTGGCCGGCTCACGCAGCTGTGTGTGGTCCCGGGACGAGTGCTCAGTAAAGGGGGCAGGGCATTGAAAAAAAATGTGCGCTCAAATTTGTCTGAAGACCCCCAGCTGTGGGGGCATCCGCCTGTACAAGTTCCCACTGCAGGTGGGCCTGCGAAATTCATCTTTACGTTCTGCAGAAGTGTCTGGGTTTGCGCGTGATGGACAGGAAGGTGTGTTTGTGTGTTCCTGTGTGGGTGTGTGCATACATATTTGTTTGATTGTGCGCATATGTGTTCGAGCATGTGTGTGTGTACACGTGCATGCATGTGGGGAGTCTGCTGCCATGTGTGTGCATGCAGGAGTATCTCTCAGTGTATTCATGGGTGTGTATATGAGTGTGTCTGAGTTTAACCCCTGCACATGTGAGTGTGTGTTCCAGTGTATCTCTGTCACTCAGCGGCAGACCTCTCCTGGTAAACTGCCCCAGGACAGAATTAAAAGGGTGTAATGACTTCACCTCTTCTTTTGAAAGGATATGAGCTGCACAGCACGCTTTGGACATCCCTTCCTACACTTGTTGCTCCGCTCCCCCACAAACCCACTTCCTGACCTCATCGAATGTCCTCCTTTCATCTGTCTGTCTGCTCTGGTCATCATTAAGCAATCAGGAGGCACTGAAACCCAGTGTAGAGGTCTGGCTCAGTTTAGCCATTGCACTTACAGCTGCTGGATCTGAGGTACACTCTCTTTTTAGTGTTATGGTGCATACTATAATGCACTTGTGGGTTGTAACACAAAAAAAACTGTGCTTTAACAAGAATAATTGAATTTTCCAAAAGCCACAAGAGAGAATTTATTTAACCCCATATAAGCTACAGACCCATGAGTGGTTTTGTCAAAAGTAGCTCCTTAATTCAAACCTCTGGTCCTTTGGGCCTATTTTGAATTCTGGTGGAGATCACAATGTTTCCAGTGATCCCAAATATATCCTGCTGAATTACAGGGAAATATGTATAGAATGATGTATAAGGTCTTGATATGTACAATTTGATGAAGCACTGAGGCTGTAAAAACATTGCCTCAATGTAAGCATGATGCAGCTTTAGTGAAGCACTGCAACCAGTGGATACAGAGTATGTATGTGACATGATTCTATTATTTGCGTAAAATGTGTTTTCTGACTTTGAGCTTACTTTAGGGCAGACTGAAGGGAAAAGTTGGGGTTTGAGGGGTTAATAAGCCGCAGTGAGAACACAAGCCTTCTCTCCATCACGGTGTATATACTGTATGTACAGATGTAACTACATGACCTGTGTTATAAATTAAAAATGAGATATCCTTCCCTGGCACATCATTGCAATATATTCTCTGTGTTGAGCTTTTTGTTTGACAGTTTGCCTAGCATTACCTTTCCTGGTCTTCACACCAGCTGTAATTACTGTTTTGCTGACAGATGGCAAAGACAATAAGTTTATTGTATCCGTAATGTTAATGGAATGGCCAACTAACTACATGGTTTTGCCTACATGATCCAACAAAGGTGACGTTTCTGTGCAACTTACAGTCTCCTTCTTTAGAGGCTCTGGACATTAGTCTCCCAACTCCGACTGTTCTCACACTCTTCATTTTAGAGCGTCATGCAATGTGATATTTGAGCTACTTGCCAGATTTATAATGCAGCCTAATGTCTTGCCCCGTTTAGTCAATTCATCATTGAAATTTCAGATTTTGCGGTCTCATTATATCCCCAACACAAAGTGTTCAGGGACATTAGGTTTTTGGGCTTGGCCATCGTTGCCGTCACTGCCGCCACATATCCTTTGTGTTGGCGTGATGATAACTTGTACAGTTTTTATGGGAATTGCATGAAAGTTCTTTGTGTTCATCCCTGATGCACAGAGGATGAGCCTTGTTGCTTTGAGTGACCCTACGTCCTTTCCTGTACTGCAGCCACTCGGTCAAACTTTATATTTCCAAATGCAATAACTCAAACAGTTTAGTTGGAAATGAAGTCGCACATTTTGTGATTGTTTCTCTTGGATATTGAAGGGCGGTTAGTGATGTTGGTCACCCTTTGATCTTTGCTGTAGGGCCAGCACCAGGCCAAACTGTTATTTAAAAAAAAAATTGCAGGATTTAGACACCTTTCATGGGAGATCATGTCAAATCAGCCGTCAGCATGCCTGCTGCATAGGGGAGGTTGCTAGTGATTGTTGTAACATTTCCTGCAGTGCCACAACTTGGTCTTTAAAATTTACTAATGCAGTAACTCGAATAGGTTTGACTGGAATCATGTCACATGTTTTGTGATTGTTTCTGGTGCTTATAGAAGAGGTGTCATTGAAATTGATCACTTTATGACCTGCATTTGCCGTGATTGTTCCTGGAGTCCAGTGTATAGTAGCTCTTTTGATTTTCTGTATCCTATAGCCATTCCATTTCTACATTCGTTTGGCCAAACTATGAACTTTCCCTTTCGGGAGAATGTTCTTATTTTGAGGGATGTAACCTGCTGTCATCCAACAACAGCCTTTGCTGTTTAAATTCTGTAAACCGCACTGTTAGGAAGGTGTTATGAGCTTCAGAGAAGGAACCTGACACAGATTCAGAAAAGGCCTCTTTGCCCTTAAATAACAAAGATCAAGTGGCGATTGGCACAAACTGAGGATAAATAACACAAGAGGGGCTCAGCAGCAGAATGGAGGGGATTCAGGAACAGTCAGAGTCTCTAGTTTGGCTGACAGGATGAAGGAGGTGAGGCAAGCTGTAGTTGGTAATTGGTCCGACTCCGAGGTCGATACCGGGCAAGTAATGTGTAGGAAGGTAACAGGGCTCAGAGGGGTGTACACACTCTTGAGCGCTGCATCTTAAAGGGTCCAGAGAAGCCACTTAAAGACAGAGAGAGCAATTCATAATAAAGAGGTAGGGGTTTGATGATTATTATATTATTGAAGACGGGATATATTTGTGAGCTTTAAGAATGGAACTGAATAAAGGCACAATGAAGAGAGCGAGACAATCCAGCAGGGGGAAAATGAAACACAGGAACTTATATACACACCACGGCAATGAAAAATGATGGAATGGGGAGCCTGCAAGAATGCTGCGACGTGGAAGAAGGGGAGCAAAACTGGATAATTATTAATCAATTCAAGAAAACAGCACTGGAAACCTACACTGGCAGCTGTTCTGTGGGGAAAACATTTAAGAAAACTTACAGGACATGACAGAAAGTACAGAAAGTATTAATGTCTCTGAATGTCTGAAGGAAGAAAAAGGGATGGGCATCCACCGAATTCACATTTTTGCACAAAATAAGCCTTTTCGTGTGCATCTCTCAGGGGTGCCTACAACTGAGTAATGAAATGACTTAATGACTCCAAAATTAGTGCTCAGTCTATGGTGATTGTGATCCACCAATGAAATAATGATTGGCTTAGAAACAGCAGAGATATTGAAGTTCAATAGTTACGTGGAAGAGCTGACCAACAGAAGTGCCACTCCAAGAACTGAGGGAATCTGTAATGTTTCAGATCTGTTGTACCTCTGTTAGGAGATGGAATAACAGACTTATTACAGTTGATATGGGTATCTGAGGATGTCTCTTGGGGAGTTGCAAGGTCAGTAAGCTTTATCAGCGTGTACTGAGTGTGACTGAGGGGTGTTGTCGTTGATTTGGGGGATTTAGACGTCCTGCAACGTGGGAGGGTGGAGTCTGCAGGTAGAACGTGCTTTGATATTTATCATGAATGAGGGTAGTCAGGAACATCTTCAGTTTGTTGGCGTTTGAACACCCAGCTTCCTTTCCCCTCAGCACCATGGCGATTCGCCATGGGAAGTGCTCAAGAGGTGTGCAGGATGTCACCACAAGTACTTGGCAAGGCCCGAGCGGCTGTCGTGCCGGGCCAGCAATCGCTTGAGGGGCGGCAGCCAATAGAAGTGCGTTTCTCACGCCGCTCGACCTGGAATTTGCCAAACGGCTCTTTGCGGTGACGTCAGCAGGGCGCTGGAGAGGCAGCAGGCCGCACGCGCTGTTATTCTCAGCTGTCGAGTCGCTGAAGGACTCATTTCCCTGCGGAAGGTGCAGCTCGCGAGGCTCGGGTGAATGAGCTGCCATTTTATTTGGACAGGCGAAGTGTATGTGCGACTGAACCTAGTCAGTGGTGTGTGCCGTGCTGTTAACACTGTTACCAGCGCTTCAGCAAACCGCCTAGGTGAAGCGGAGTGGTGGGCTGGGCTCAGTCAGAAAACATACTGACAGTTGTGACTCCGGAAAAAATAATGGGCCATAGACCCGTAGCCTACATGAATGCCTCCTGCCTCAATCCTCAAAGCATGCATTCAAAAAATTGAAGACAAAAGTCAAAGTTTTCAAAATGTTGCATATAATTTTTTTTTTATTAATGGCAGAATACGAGGGAGCCCATTTCTGTTTCGAGGGTCTATTGAGAGCTGGCAAACCTTTTTTGTGGAAAAATACTATTGTGTTCTGAAGTTAATGAGAAAATTAGTTTTGATTTAAGTACTTATAGTACTTCCTCTCCCCTGAGCACCACCCTCAGCTCCACACATTCCTGTGTATCTGGTGCAGAACGGGGGGTGTCAGTACCCCACTAATGGCTGGTCAGACAGCAGGACTGGGGTGGGGATTACTGTCCAGTGAGGAATTGCTGGGCCAGAGCATCACTCACTCTTGTGTTAGAGAAGCACGGCGGGCCAGACGTGAGGCTCCTGTGTGATGCGTGATGTGAGACGCTGGCTTGTATTTGTCCTTGACTTTGACTCAGCAGCCATTTTACATTGTATCCCTGGACAGTTTGGTTCATTAATTCTGCTGATTGACGAACTCCCCGAACTTTGTGTGTGGATTGAAATAACAAGTGTGTGTATGCGTGTGTGCATCAAAAAGCTTGTTTTTTATGAGCTCAATGCGTGTAGACTGGGGACTTGGAAGGTTGTGGGTTTGAGTCCTCGCTGGGAAACTGTTGCTGTATCCCAGAGTGCAGTAGTATGGGGTGGCACAGGGTGGCCTATTGGCAGTTAGCTTGACTGACATCTGCTGGTTCAAGCCCCTGATGAGTCTTGCGATTCTGACTCGCATCTGGATAGATGAAGGTGGGAAGAATATTCCATTGGGCCCTTAATCAAGGCCCTTAACTCCTACCCTCTCTCTCTCTCTCTCTCTCTCTCTCTCATTCTCCCAAAATGTGAGTGCTCACTCTGGCATTTGTCCCAGACTGTCCTTGTAAATTACAGTTACTATTATTAAATGACCCTGTGAAATAAAAGTAAAAAAATTAATGCACAGGGCAGAGTTTCTGCTTTATATTTAGATGAGTCATACAGAGAAGTATGCTTTCATTTCTGCAGACCTTGGAAAGTGGAAGGAGCCAGTGTGACATCGCCATGGTGATGGCAAAATATCACTATGGTGATGGGACGTTGCACGTGCTGTTAGCATGGTGGTAGTACTGTGCTTAACGTCGCTGTGCTCTTGCTGTTCTGTTGTGACAGATGGTTCGGGACAGGTGCCGTCCTCGCCCCTGGGGTCCCCCGCCTCTAACAGGGGAATGCACCCGTCGCTGCTGAGCCCCACCTCCATGGGGGCCTCGGGGCCCCTGCACTCTCCCATCAGCACCCTAAGCTCCCCCATCAACGGCCTGGGCTCCCCCTTCTCTGTCATCAGCTCCCCCATGGGACCCCACTCCATGAGCCTGCCCTCCCCTGGGATGGGCTACGGGCCCAGCATCAGCCCACAGGTGAGAGCACCTGTGCACGCACACGCACGCACACACGCACGCACGCACACACGCACATACACACACACACGCACGCATGCAAACACACACACACACACGCACGCTCGCACAAATGCCCAGGCTTTCTTTGTCTAATTCTAATTTTCTGTCTTGAACCCATGAATTCATTCCTCTCTCCCTCTGTCTTCCCCTTATCTTTGTTATATAATTAGGCACCTGACTCATTTGTTATAAAAAGATGTGCAATTAAGACATCAAAGCTATCTGTGTCCTACTTTCCTTTTCGAAATCTGGACTTAAAAATGAAGACATTCCTATGTCAGGGACAGCAGTTTTTCAGGGCTGATGAATGGTGTTTACTGAGAGAGTTGAACTTTAGTTCTGAAGTGCAAGTCCATGAGTGGACCATGCAAAAGGTGTAAGGTGGGGGCCAACAAATCGATGTAATTTGGTGAATATTTGCACTCGGCTAAAGTCCAGAGAATATACAATTTGAGCCAATTTTATTGAGTCGTTCTGTGGTACATGCCCAAAAGAGTGTTCGAGGGGGTCTGTGTGGCATTGTTGCTAGATTCTGGAGGGCGATATTCTATTAGCCCTAGGCAGAAAACGGTTGAAGATCGGATACTGCAATTTTGCAAGGACCTTCTCTATCACAATATCTATATTTTCCCTGAAGGCCATGATATTTATGGGTAATATGACTGAGAAATTGGAAAAAAAACTTTACCCCTTCCCAAATGGCCTATTTTGAGGGGTCATTTTCTAGGCGCTATAACTTGACTGCTGCAGGGATTCAGGTCACAAAATTTAACAGGGGTTACAAGCAGGAACCATACTTTAATAATCTGAAAAAAAAACTTGCCCTCTTTCCCCCTATATGGATAGCAAGCGAGTGAGCAAGGGGCTCTTCACCACAACTTGTGCAGTGCGGCCACCTGTTGTCGAGTACACAAACTACATGCCAACTCTTTCGTGTGCCCGAATGAACCACCCAAATTATGTTCTAACCCCAAGACACAGTATTGCAGGAAAGAATTGAAGAAGGAGGAAACGGGGTATCCTTTATTTCCAATTTTCAGGTCGGGATTAGTCAGATAGACTAACCATAGCTGGTCAGAATGACAGCCGGTATCATGGATACACATGCCCCACCTTTTGTGACTGAAAGCAGCAGAAATCAACACAAAGCGACACTGACAGACTTGACCTGCGCCACCATTGCCTTTGTTGACTGGTGGTGTCCTCTCTACCCTGATGGTGTCAAATTTGCCAAAAAGAAAGAAGTCAACAGAGAGGTTTGTTTTAGAAACAAAGAATATATTTTTTTGTACTCCTGAGAAAGAAAGCCTTTACAAGATTTACATACATAATTAGACAATGTGATTTTAGGTGGTACAAATGATAAAAGCAATACTGTAACCCTACAAAATTTTGTAACCTGTTAATTTTGCAAAAAAATTTATGACCAGCATAAACCATAAACTTTCAACCAACACATTGAGGAAACAAAAATATTACCTAGGCTGCACTATTAAGAAATGCAAAGTATAGATCTTTTCAAGGAAGTGCAACTGACTGTAGAAATAAACAGCCGCTCATACTTTCCGGTTTACAGTGAGCCATATACCGCTGTACAAGTGTCCAAACATGCACAGACATATTTCCAGGTCTGCAGGATAGGATTTGCTCCATTACATGAAAAGAAATTTTCCCAGGAACAATCATCCCATTCTTGAGTTGTGCTCGTTTTAGCAATCCAAAATCACGTTCCCACGAGAGTGTTTTTGTCAATGAGACTGTTGCGAAACTGATTGAAGTAATCTAAACAATGTTGTTCACAGGAAAATATCCTATCATGTGCTGGAAAAAACAGTATCCTGAAAAGCGAGGAAATGTGGTTGTGAATTGGAGTGTAAGGTATCCAATATGGGATAATCTAGGGGGACAAAAATATTGTATTCCAATTATAATAACAAACAAACATTACCTTTATAAATTTGAGATGTTCCCTATCTGCAGTGCAAGAAACATCGTGGCAAGGATTGCCATTCTGCCAATAATTGTGAGATGGCCCCTATCTGCAGTGTATATGGTGTAAGGTACTTAGTGATCAGGACTGCCATTCTGCCAATAATTTTGAGATGGTCTCTATCTGGAACTCATCATTTCTAGAGCTGCTCCATCATAAACCAAGTTGATATCGATGGTTGGGGCGTATGGTCTTTTCTCTCAACACAAAGTTTTCAAGGTCAGAATGTCCACAACAAAGAGCAATGAGCTGCCACTCTGTTTGCACAGTCGAAGTTTCTGCCTTTAACGCTCTCAAATGCTGCCTAATATCCTTGTTGCATTTGTGCAAGAGCACCACACTAATGTCATTTAGATGCTTGGCAATAACTCCACCCTGATATCCTGCACAAATTTTAGGGCCCTTTTTGGCTGACTTTCTGCCACCTCCATTTCCCCTGCATGCCTGCTGCACGTGTGAGTTGTCGTTATTGCTGTTGTTGATAAGCCGGACTGAACTACCTTGGCCCTAGAGATGTCCCTGTAGTCAGGGTACAACTCCAATTCCAAAATAGTTGGGACAATGTGTAAATTGTGAATAAAATCGAAATACAAAGACTTTCTAGGACTCAATGCGCCGTACAATGTTAGTAGACACAGGTTTTTCACCAAAAGTCCTTCTACTCCAATTTAGAAAGGTAGGTTTTGAGGAGTGTTTTGAAGGACGTGATAGAGTCTGCTCTTCTGACTGCTTCTGGAAGTTAATTACATAACTCTGGTGCTGCACAACTGAAATCCCTGAACTGAATGCGAACAACATGAGCCAATATGTTATTCACAATAGAACATAGATAACATTTCCAATGTTGAAACGTCACGATCCAATGTGACGCACTCACTCACAACAGCGGCGACACATGCACTCTCGCACAAACACATTATCGCACACAATAGCGGACACACGTGAACTCTCTCTCTCCCTCTCTCTCTCACACACACACACAGACACACACACAAGCAAACACACATGTACTCGCCCTCTCTTTCACGCACACTCAGACACACACACGCACACTCCCACCCCATTCCCCTCAGCCCTAGGTAACCCTGATCTGCAGTCACCTTGTCACTCGCTCAGCTGTCAGTAATCTGCCTGCTACAGCTAACACTGCAAGCACTATGTGCTCTCTGTCATTACTTACGTCTGCTGAAGGCCACAGAGGTTCTGAATGACAGCAGTCACTGTTATGTGAGAAGATGGAGAGTCGTCCGCCACACATCAGAGTCACGTTTTCTCTGGGTGACACACTGGCCCATACACTCCACTGAAAGCCAAACACTGGCTGTGACAGGAAAGGGCATCCATTTACTAATGGAATTTATTCACTCTTCACACTCCTTTCGGTGAACAGGTCTGGGTTCCTACCTGCTGCAGTGTGGGGTAACGACTGCCTTTTTTATTCTCAAGAGCGATAACATTGCCCCACTCGCACTCTGGGACTTCACCAGCTCAATGCTGTGACACACTACCATTTTCCCTGCAAGGGCTTGTGTATAATTAGGAGATTCATCACTTAGCCTTGTCCCACAAGGTTTGTTTTTTAATTCCTTTTTAATGTAATTAAATTATTTTCAGGCAACAGCTCATTATCCGACCAATTTTTGTCTTAGGTAATTCGCTAATGCTGCTGTTAGTGCTTGAAGTCGATTCAGATCAGTCCAGCATCTGTGCCTTTAAAAGCCCACACATGTAGACAGAAAACATTTCCTGAGTGAATTTTTTTTTCTCTTTTTATTCCTCCTCTTTCTCAAAGCACTCGGCTGTATTCCTCCTCCTCGCCCCCCTGCTCTCTTTCACCCTGTTCTGGAATGTTCTCCAAAACGTCTCTCTGGGGCGATTGGTCTGAGCGAGAGCCAGACCACAGCTACCCCACTCAGGATTAATGCCGTCATTTCATACTACAGCGCTGGTCTGTACTGTAAATGGTTTGCAAATCGCTCCCTTTCTTTGACGGCACAGTCTTAAGGGCATCTGTAAAGGATTACTAAAAGCTGGAACTAATTTTACCCTCCAAATGACAATTGACAAGGCCGTCTCGCGGTGTTCTCCAACAATAAATGGGATTCTTTTTTTGTTTCTAACTATAATCTTATGGGGAACCATGGATACATTTATCCTGGAAAAGTGAACATTAGGACTTGTAGGAAGTGAAAGCTGATCAGAAAAAGGTGTGAAAGGTTTATGAAAAAACCTTTTCCTTTGCATTTTACACTCCTGTTTTGGTTGGTAAGATACCAAAACGTCAAAGTGTCAAAAGTAACAGGACAAGTCGAATGGATTAAAACTTATGCACTGAGCATTGTATTCATTCTTTATTTACTGTGTAGCCTGTGTTCTGTAATGAAGAGTAGTGTGGTAGGTCCCCTTTAAATCCAGCCATTTCTACAGTGACTTCATATCAAAATGGCTGTCAGGTGTAACTTGGGGGGCATTCACTAAAATAAAGGGGTTTTGAAACCTGTGTCATCAAATGGTCTTTATAGAAAGGTCGCAGGGCTCTAAATTAGCTAACGAAATGTATCATGGCATGTGAAATTCAAATACCTGGTATCTGCTTCACCCATATGCCATCTTGTTGACTCTACCCAGCTGTAATATTAGTTTTGTTCGTTAAAATGTAACATTTGTGCGAACTACGTAAAGACCTTTCAGTGACAGTAGTAGCACCAAAAAACTGAGAAAGTGCACCTTTTACTGAGAAATTCCTACAAAAACTTAGAATACACTGAGGTTTACTGAAGATTTGAGGCCAACTCGGTAAACCTCAGAAAAATTTTACTGAGGTATCTCAAAGTCTGTCCGGTTTACTTAAGTTTGGACAACACCTCAGTAAACCTCAGTAAAATTTTTCCGAGACACACCGAGGATTGTGTGGCCCGGTGAAGTTCAGAGACCACATCGGTATTCCTCGGGAAAATTTCACTGAGTTAATAAATTAAATTTTTCCAAGGTTAACCGAGTTTGCCTCAAATCTTCAGTAAACCTCTGTGTTTTTGTAGGAATTAATCGGGAAAATGTGCACTTTCTCAGTTTTTAGGTGCTATAAGTGTGAGTGGGGAATGCCCACTCGATGATGCTAGTCTCGAAACGTCTGGGATTTAGTGCAGAATTAATTCCAGGTCTACTCTGATTATCGCTTTGGATTAGCGTGTTGTGTAGGACAAGATGAAACAATGTGACCATCCAACTGTGCTCTGATTGGGTTACCAGGCAATGGTGGAATCACTTTTCACGACAATTGTGGAGGCCAGTTTTACCCAGTGCATTTTCTCCTTTTCGAGCACGCTCTTGGCCTTCGGGATAGCTGACGGGCACCCCGAGACACCTACGCCTTCATAGCCGTAAGCAGGCCTCGCCCACGGGCTTCGCCAGGTGCTCGCCTTTGAAGTTCAGCCCTGCCTTTGATCACTCAGGTTTATACTGTGGGCGTTTGTGCGGAGGAATGTTCAGGTATCGACCCAGTGATTTACTCTGCCTCCCATACATCTTTAGACACTCTGTAGCAAATTCTGTCAAGTTATCTCATGCAGAAAGTTTGAAGGATGGCTGAAAAAATTCCATCAGAGGGTGATTTTGCGCTGCCTGCAATTTAAGCAAAGCACATACTGTAGTGTTCTTTGTTCTCGGGGCCTTGGCTGGGTAGTATTCTCAAATTTAATCAAATGACTCAAAGACATTGACCGAGGCGCCAACGTTAAAAGCAGTGGAGAGGTAATAAGGCTTTGCTGCCATGTGTGAGACACTCCTAGAACTAGGAGACCATTAAATCACACTGGGCCAGAGTCGTATGGGGCTCAGCTGGCGGGGGGGGGGGTTTGTGTGTTTTGTGGTTGGTAGGGGGTTCCTTTCATGTCTCCCTAATTTGGCGACTCAGGAGAGTGCACGTGAGGCGCGAATGGTCGGCTGTTGGCCAAATGTAGACGGGGACGATGTGCACCCTTCCCTAGAGTCCCGCCTCATTACGCCCGGCAGAGGGATGACCTCTGACCCCCTGAGGGAGCACCTGTGAACTTGGCCGGCTTCGTGGCCCTTAAGGCCGTTATTAATCACCCAAATGAGCTTAACAGGTCCCCGTGTGGAGGGAAGGGGGATAGCAGCCGCGGCGGGACCATGTGCAGGACGTCAAGAGTAAATCATAAAAATCACGCCAAAAGGGCCCTTTCAAATTCACTGGCGACCTCTTTTAAGAATGTTCACCCCTCGTCTGGGTGGATCAACGGAGTGGGAAAGAGGACCGAGTCTCCAGACACACTGAAAGACAGACGGACTGAGCTCTCGAAACACGGCCTGGGGTTCCCGGAAACTTTGTTTTTCTTCAGAAAAGGAATAAAAAGCTGGTGCGAGGTTTCTTCTCGACACATCCCCCACTCCCCGAGGACTGGAATCTGCTATGGGGGTGAACTGTGCTCCCAGCTCTGTGCTGCGCGCGGGAAACACAAGACAGGCTGGATCCTGAGTGCGGCCCTCGGTCTGCCGCTCTCTCACAGCCGTAATTAAGAAAAGATGCTGTTTTTATTTCATGTTCACATGTGATCCGGGGGGAGATCCAAGGAGAAGGAGGGGAAATCCAGAACGAAAAGCAAAGTGGCCGATCGTGTTTCAGAAAATATTCCTGCGGTATTCCACTCTTTGTTTAACCCCAGAAGAGCTGGCCGCTCTTACCTTCAGAGACATGTTGGTTTCTCACTTCACCAGTGCTGGTTTGAGTGATGAAAGCACAGGAATATTTATTAGAATAATTGCGGGCTGAAGAGGCTCCTTTTTTGATTAGCCTGGTCTTGCTTGCGATTCTCATCTGCAAATAACATACTGAACTGTACCACAATGGAAAATGATAAGCGGCACTGTTTTTACTCTCCGTAGCTCGCACGTTGTCGAGACACCAACGTGACTTATTTTGTATTTTATTTAACTTTTCACTGTATTCAATCACTCATCAATAAATTGCATATTCCTGTATTCCTGTCCTATTGAAAAGACTCGTAGTAGATTTAACCTTTTTAAAAATAACTGAAGTTCAACCACGCTTGTAACAATTCTAATTATCAGTGGATTATTGTGGTAGTCTGCAACACTGCATACGCGCTTTTTTTATTGTTATATAACCATATGGTCCCAGTACTTCATATGCAGTAATCATGAATTGTAAATTTTGGACTCTGTAAGTCACTGCGTTATAGTTCAGTTACAGTCTAACTTCGCAGTGGCTACTGTAACTTTGGCAAAGGGGTCCTGTCTGGCACAGTTTTGCATGTCTCAGCAGTTTCAGGTTGTAATCACAGAACAAACAGAGAAACCCTTGTTATCATTATCCATGTGTTAGCAGTGTACCAGAACAGAAACCATGGCCCCTGTGAGGGTTCTCAAATGTGGGAGTCTGCTTATTGCCCAAAGATTCTCATTATTCACAGCTTTTTACCTCAAGCACGTTCACTGCATAAAGGCAATCAAAACCCCTTTGAAAGCATTGGGAGCTCGTGGCTCAGTGCCTTACGAGATGTGCTGCAGCATGCTACCTTCGCGCTAACTTCCTACGGTGCCTCACAATTCGCTTTTTCGCCAGCAGTGGAAGCTCATCATTACCTCTGTCTGGAGGAAGTCTACACGTAAAAGATATCCTGCTGCTGAAGCCGCGTTTACGGGAATGTGAGAAATGAGATCTTTTTAACTTCCTATGACGTTAGATTGCGTGAAGATGAGTGCGTTCGGTGATGTTTTCGAGGTGCAGTTGATGCGGCGCCTAGTGCTGACTTTATGCTGACCTGCTGCGGATCAGCACGACTCCACGCCGCAGTTAGCGGGAAACTCAGCATGCAGCCGCAGTCTAAAACCAGGCTGGCTTTCTGACGAAAACAGCTCATCCAAAAAAAAAAAACTTCTCCCGGCATTAGTGAAATAGGCCCATTTCTTTCTCAAGTGCTCAAAACATACTTCTCTCCAAAGCTGCAGTCTTTCTCTTGGGCCTTTGTGAGGTATAAACTGAACATCAATGTTCAGGCTTAAATCTAGCTACATTTAGATGAAAGTTTTTATTGTTGACTTGGACATTGTATGCCCATATCCAAGATAAACTTGACTTAAATTGGGGTGAATGTCGTCCAACTATGCCTGAAAGACTCTCGACCCTCTGGACTGAGCCGTATATTGAGAAAGTTGCAACAATGGGGGGGTACCAAAAATTAAGCGTCACGTGATACATATGGCCACCATTTTGTGGCCAGCTCAGCAAATGCCAACATGTTGTATTACCATATTTCTACTGCGGCCATGTCAGTGCCATGGGGAGGCAACGTGACTGATCAAAAGAAGAAAAATATAGACTTCGAGTTTGGAGTATGGATATCTAAAATTTAGCAAATTACACTCACCACAACATACTACATAGAGTAATCAATGCCACAAAAATCATTTAGCAGAACTGTTTATCAAAGGCCAAGTGCATAATCCTATACAAGTGTTTGGGGGATACTGTGATTATACCTAAATGATCACATTGAACACATTGAAGTACACAAGCACATGGTATGAAATAAAGACAGTCAACCATCAACGGTTATTGATTTCAATCATCTTGATTAATATTTGGTCGTGGAAGTCACTTGGTTCTCCCTGCTACGTCACTGCGTCTGTATCTCAGGGATATCTTGAGCAGGGAGATTTAGCAACTGGAACAAATTTGACCCCTGCTCCATTTTTTCTCTTTAATAGCTAGTCCAAGACCACCAACATAAAAGTTAGCATAAGCAGCTAGATAGCTAAAAAAGCAGTTTGTAGGCTACAGCAGGCATTTTATTTGTTGCCCCAAGGGACATTAACCCCTGAGTAACAATTGAAATTGTTCCATTCTTTTAGCCCAGCTAGAAAATCAATCTCATACAAAAGCTTCTTATGAATCTTTGTTCTGTATTGTGGACGGAAGCGAGGCACAAATATCTTCTTTTACTGTGGAACAAATTTCATGGGAATCCATCTTTTACTGTAGAAAAAATTTCCCGGAATACCTTGTTTTTGCGTCATCATGGACTGGTCCAGAGGAACTGAACTTTCCTGTTATTTCGAAATCTTGTTCATCGTCTGCTTCTGAATTATTCAATTTGCTTCGATCTCCGCTGCTACGGGTGTTTGTATTTTCAGTGCTACTGGCTAGCTACATGGCACTGATGGGACTTTTGCAGCAGTCAGTATCATTGTTTGGCCTTTTGAATGGCAAATTTGTAAAAGATCTCCTTGTTTTGTTGCCAAGCAATGCTTGCTGATAAACAAGTTGCCGTGGCTAAGCTTTTATGACAATTTTCAAACTTCCAGGTGATGAAATGGCCATTGAAATTATTCTTACATTATTATAATATAATAATATAATTTTATAATTATACTGCCAATGATTTAAATGCATTTAAAAGACCCAAACACCCCCCAAAAAGAGAAATTTGTTTGAAAAAGTCTGTTCAAAATATTCTGTACATTTGCACTATTGCTATGTATAACTGAAACAGTGCCCACGGGTTAATTGGTCCATAAATGGCTTCCAGATGTAAGTTGTTGCAGGTCTCTCAATATATGCCTCTACCTCTGGACATCCTGCTTTTGCACATGGGGATGTGACTGCAGTCCTAAGTGCTCTGTAGTCCCCCATGGTTACTAAACCAAAGGGGCTTGTGATCCTGCTTTTATCTGTCACATCAGGCTCAGAGTTATTAAGGCACAGATCTTGAATTTGAATTGGTTTTTCATGTTAACTGTAGAATTGGTGCTGTTGGTCCAGCACGAGTTAATCAACTGCTCAAGCTCCGCAAACTAGAGGCTAGATCACTCTTGGGGTTTTTCACATAAAATCATCGCACCGCACTGAACGCAGCAGGTATTTTAATGGGATTAGCAGCTGCTTAAATGCTAAGGCGGCAGTGATTTTAACTCGGCCCCTGTAGCAAAGCAGGGGATTTTTGGTACTGCTGCAAAGATTCCCTTCTCAGTCCGAATGCCCCATGCGGAAACCATCAGCTCATTACGGCAGTGGCTTCTGCAATGAAAGACCCTCATCTGCCTCCCTGTTTTAGCTCGGTAAGATATGCACACATCCGGACAAAGACTGATAATCATCTGTGTAGTGAGTGGTCAGGGTGTTGGGGCAGTGATGTGGTTAGGGCAGTGCACTTAAAGACTGTGCTGTGCATTGTTGGTCTCTAGAAGCTTCTAGAGTAGGAGCAGGCAATGTGCAGCAGGGAGGCCTAGTGGAAGCATGCTTAACTAGCGACTGAAGAACTGCAGGGTTGAGCCTTCTGTGATTTGTGGGAGATTTACTTGTATCTGGAGAGATGAATTCAGCAAAAACTCTGCTGTCGGGCCTTTCAGTCAGACCCTTGACTCCATAACCACTCTAGGGGGTTCACCCCCGTTTCTCTCCATCGCTCCACATTCACTTACGGTTCTGTGCCGAGTTCCTCCCTGGGAATCCTTGAGAGATAAACATGTTCTCAATGAAGGACTGTATATTTTCTCAGCTCAAACTGTTCTCCCTGTGGAGAGGGATCAGCGGTGGAGATTTTGCTGAGGTCTGGATCTGTGCGATAATGTGTGTGCGTGCGTGCGTATCTGCGTGTCTGTGGTATGTTCCTTCAACATGAGTTCCAGCGACATGAAATCTCAGGGAATAATCGGGCGAGTGGCATGAATCAGATCACATCTTTATTTAAAGATCAAGCATGTATGTTGCGTGAAACTCAACTCTCGTGTGAAATAAATGTAACGTGCGACGCAGCGAGGGAGCTGCTCCATTATTAGTCCTTCTTGCCGGAGGAAACACAAGATTCGGGGTGTGTTCACCCCTGGGGGGGTCACGTTTATCAGATGAAGGGTCACCCTGTGGCTTTCGCTGATGCCCTGCTTTAGATAAAGGGGTCAGAGTGAGCATCCAGAACACAAGGAGTGCTGAGAGACACTGACCTTTTCGCAGCATTCTGCACCCGTCCCACACCTCCCCACTGGGACCTATGCTGGCCTTCCGCCTTCCTGCCCCATTTTACACACCATCTGTCCCATAGTGTCTATCCCAAGGCGTCCCAATCATGCTCTACTCTGCCCTATTAAGGCCCAATCATGGCCTGCACGCTTGTGTTGGGTGTGATGGGACTTCATGATGGAGGCGGGTGTGGACGCGGGGGAGTGCAAAGAGAATGAGTGAATCTACAGTACAAGCTATGGTTGAATAAGAGAGCCAGGTTCCCTTTTGTGTCGGGGTCCCCATTCGCAGGTCCAGAGACGCCCCTCTCCGGACCCTGGTTAGGCCAGAGGAGGTGTGCTTCCAGCGATCCTGAAACGGGGGCAGTAATGGCGGCGAACGCTTCTATTTCTAGGCGTTGGGTTTAGCTCCTTTAATCTAACCCCATTCCGGCGGCCCAAATGGAGCGAAGGTCCCGCCCGTGGATGGAGTCCTGGGACAGATTGAGTTGCAGGTTCCCCGAAAATAGACCTTCAGATGATGGGCCACATCAGTAAGGCAGCCGGTCAATTCGATAAAGGCGTTCTTACTCGCGGAACGTTCCAGATTTTCTGAAGTATGCTCTCTACAAAGAGCTTTGGATCAGGGTAAAATTACACTGGGGTAAGACAGTTCTGTGTGTGTGTGTGAGCTTCAGTCTTTGTGTGCAAATGTTCTTGTGTATCTGTGTTTGCGTGCGTGTGTGTGTGTTTGTGAGAGAAAGAGTTTAGTAGTGTGCTTGGTTTGCATGCGTGTGTGCATGTGCTGCCCTGCTGTCTCTTGCTTTGAGTTCCTAGCGAGTTGCTAAGGCTTCAAATGGCTCTGCCGTGCCGATGTATTTAAAGTGGTAGTTATACCTTTTTAATGCATCAGGAATGTTACAAAGGACCTAAATTGAGTTTTTAGTGAACTATGTGAAGAAACCAGCTTAACCTTACAATGTAATAACAGACATTTCCATTAGTCATTTACACTTTTATATAAACATCAATGTTGTGCAATGAGTGTGCACCTCTAAGGGAGAGCAGTTGGGCTGTCTCGGAATAGGTGATTGTGTATGTGTTCGAGCGCATATCTGATGGTGTTCCGAATGTGTATGTGTAAATTCATATTTTATTTCATGGTACTCTGAATGTGTCTGTGTAAATTCATATTTCATGGTACTCTGAATGTGTGTTTGTAAACTCATATTCCATGGTGTGTGTGTGTGTGTGTGTGTGTGTGTGCGCGCGCGTGATTTTGTTTGATGGAGCCTTTTGTTACCTTCTGTTCCCTGTCCATAAATGTTCTCTCTTGGTAGTCTTCTGTGATGAACAGTGATATGTATTCATGTGGATGAATGTGTCCCTGAATCTCCCAGCTGTTACAAGGTGAGGGTGGGAGGGTTACTGTGAGAAGCCCTCCTGAGGGCCTGTCTACTGATTTTTCCTGAGGTCAAAGCTTCATGAATGCTTTGAGATGAAATGTGATCTTGAATTTTTTTCTCTGAAATACTATTGCAAATATCAGACATGGTTCAACAGACTAAAGGAATAAATTGAGTGTTAAAGCAATAGTTTTACAATTTTGAATGTAGCACTTTATGCCGTTACCGATTTATGTCATACATTGTGCAATTGACTCGCAAAGACAAAGAGGAAGCAATTAAAATTTCTGTCAGTCATTTCCATGTGTGGTCTTTGAGCAATTATCATTTTTAAACTGTTTTAAACACAACTAGATCTGGTCTTTGGACAGGAAGTACTTTGACCTCAATCGTAACCTGAATATGCCACAAGACTCCCTCCCATTGGTCCGGCCACCTAGCAGGAGTGGGTCTGTCCCAGAGTGAACAAACTGAGCCGTTTCAGAGAGAGATTATGTAACTACAGGTTCTTAGCACAACTCTGAGCGGCACAGTGAAATAAAAATGGGACCAAACTAATAAAAGATTTCTTTGTGAAAATGTAACAGGCCATTTTGAGGGAAAAATATCATAGCAAACACCTAATATTGCATAGGTTCTTTGAAGTATACAAATTGTATGTTCTATTATATTCGTTGACGCTATGGAAGTGAATGAGAGGGCAAATTTCAAACCCCACCTCTTCATCACATAGGCATGGAATCTTGGTGAGTCAATCGCAAAATGTGTTGTACATTTGGTAACTGCATATTAGGCCCCATATTCAAAATTGTGATGGCACGGCTTTAAAGCAGTCAACCTAATCCTATGTGGCTTTTAACCTAGTGGCAGAAGTGTTTGACTGGAAAGGTATATGCTTCAAGCTCCAGTGTAGCCACAGTATGATTGGTGCAGCTGTTGAGCATTTGAGAAAGGCCCTTAACCACACACTGCTTCAGGGGGATTGGCCTCGCTCACTTGTTTGTTATACAAGTGCAAAAAATAATAAAGCTCTTTGAGGAGGTTATGCAGACTCGACCATGGTGGTAAATGGCACGGTTGTGTTTGTTTTGTACAGCACAGTTTACTGAAGAAGACTAACCAGGGGTGCGTTTCCCAAAACCACAGATGCTAACTTACATAATTGGGGCCCATTGACTGTGAATGGATGAACTGTGTAAGGTGCTACCCTAGTTAGCAACTACGCTTTTGGGACACGCACCCCTGGTTGTCTTGCTCCTGCATTCCTTACCATCATCCTCGCATCCTAATGCCAGGAGCCTCCAGTTGACAGTTTTTCCCTCGTGTTTTATCACACAGAACATCTGTTGTGACTGACGTCCTCGCTCACACGCCTTTATCAATATTCATGACACAGATCGGAGCTGGAGCAGCACAGAACAGTGGAGATTGAGCTTGATGTCTAGTGGGATCAGTAGTTTTTGTTACTGCAGCTCAGGGAAGGAATTTGCCGTGACCCTTGACCCCCTGGATCTTTGGTACTGTGACTGTCATACCAGTTCTTTGAAAATCAGTCTGAGAGTTTCAGTGTGACAGGTAACAAGTCTCTATCAGGAGAGGAGAGGTCAAAGGTCTGATTGTTTAGCCCTGTGTGAGTGAAATGCTGAACTGGCATCGCCTTAATCATGCATCACTGTCATAGCAATTGGATGGGGGCTTGGATTGGTTAAATGTGTGCACACTGAGCATGTCCCTATGTACGAGCAGTATTTTTCCATATTCAACAGGCATGAGCAGGATGGGATAATGCCCTTGTTTGGAGAAGCTTTGCTGAGATAGTAGTCGGGGCTCTTGCCTTCCATTTCTGTTTTTTGAGGCCAGCAGCAGCCGGGTAGACAGACCTGATTCAATATTCTCATTAAGGCGATTTGGGTCAGGTGTGTTTACAAGATGTCTGACGGCCACAGATGTTAACACCCCACCTCACTCTATCTCTCTCCTTCTCTCTCCCCTACCTGTGAGGCAATGTCTCCGTGGCGATAGCACGGTGTCACGCAGCGTTTCCCACACCAGAGTGACGCAGGAGGAAGCGCTAAAATTAGTCCGTCTGTGTTTCTTTTGTGCCCAGGCCTGGTTACTCAGGGACATGGCTGACAGATCCACCACACTGGCCTGTCGCCAAACTATAGCCATTCATCCGCAGTCAGACACGCCTCCAAATTAGTAGAGCAGGACGGGCAGATTGGGGTCGGAGCAATGGATGGATAGGCTGGGAGAAATGCATAGACAATCAGAGCTGTGAGATAAAAACTAGCAGCTTTCAGATGGAGTACATTGAAGGTCTAGAACATTCCAATGGCGAGGAGCTTCCTTAGGGAGCTTGTAACTCATGGCTTACTGTGAAGTACTGTCTTTTGAAGCTGGAAACTTCAAGCCTTATGAATTCTTTGGCTGCATGTCCTGAGGCGAGGAATTTTTATATTGGGAATTCTGAGGTTTGAAGCTCCATAGGTTTGAATTATGACCCCAGATTTGAATCTTCACATTTGTCGTGAATTGTATGTTACTAACCAGAATCTATTCTGCACAACCCATTCGCAGTTATTCTGTGACTATGATGTGGGAACTGATCACTGGTCAAATTTAGAAATATGCAAATCCAGATTCGCTATTTCGGGTCATGCCGTCCTTGTCTTGCAGCCACCATCTCGACCGGAGAAGTCTGAGGGACGTGATCCAGACGCGTCCCTCCTTTCCAAGAGTAAATGCTCACAGTGACACCAAAGTGCCACAGCACAGCGGGAGTTCAGACCTTCAGCAGGGGTTTGTGCGTTCCTGTCTTTGGTGGAGTCGGACGCGTCTCACGAACTCGAGTCAGCCCTGTAATCGAACACTTCTTTGAGACTGCCACAGGGCTATTGCCACCTTTTCAAGGACTGTAATGCATTATTGAGGCTCATAAACTTGGGAATAAGTATGCGGTATTCAACATTGATACTTTCTCTCTGTGCAAACCCGTGTCTCATTAAAGGTGAGCTGTGCCATAAAGTTTAAATATGTCAGTGAGTGACGATGGAGAAGATGGAACTGAATCCTGCTTCAGAAGTTGAAATAAAGATCCCATCTTTTCTTTCCTGGTTTGATATTTTATTGGAATCATGCAAAAAGAGCATCTTCTGTAGTTTGAGGACGGCCATAACTCAATGTAAAGAGGACACTGTTAATGCTCGCTCTCGCTCGCTGAGATCCTGTGTGGTTTTATTTAAACTTCGCTAACTGTTGCCATGGCATTGTTTCCTCTTCTGTCCGCATGTACGAGACTGTTACTGACACAAACAGCACAAGTGTTTTTGTAGGTTTCCATCCTGGCGTTGGATTATCAGGCTGTTTTTACAGCTTGGAATAGAAGTGTCAGTTTTTGTCTGTCTGTCTCTCTGATGCTTAATGAATCTAAATCTCTGGAGTAGGAGAGTAGGCTAATGCTCACTCTCTCTCTCTGTCTGTCAGTCTATATTACAGTATTAAACCGATGCAGCCCTCAATGCTGACTCAATCTGTTTTTCCATCTCTGTGTCCCTGTGTCTGTTAGTCAGTGTATTCTCTTAGGAAGCTGACCCCCCTGTCCATCTGTCTGTCCATATTACAGTGTGATAAACAGAGCTTTAGCACGGACCTGAGCCAAATATTTTTCTCTCTGTCTGTCTCTGTCTCTCTTTGTGTTGATTGAGGAAGCTGCCCCACATGTCATCTGTCGGTTTTAGGCCTCACATGCCATCAGTCTGGGCAGTGTGTCTATATGCATTTCTGTATTTCGGCTCTGCGCCCCAGTCTGAGCAGTGTGTCCGTGTGTCTGTCTGTGTTGCAGCTGAACTCCCCCATGAACTCGGTGAGCAGCTCTGAGGACATCAAGCCTCCACTGGGGCTGAATGGGGTGATGAAGGCCCCGGCTCAGCCCTCGGGCACCCCACTGTCTCTCACCAAGCACATCTGTGCCATCTGCGGAGACCGGTCTTCAGGTGGGACCTGTCTGTCTGTCTGTCTGTCTGTATGGCCTGACCCGCTCTCTCATTCTCTCTGTTGGGCTCTGCGCCTCTGCTTTCTAAACTGTGCCATGCCATTGTCTCCACTGCCCGTGATTCTGTGGGTCCAATTGTCCGAAAAATTTCCCATTGGACCCAAAGCCCATTAGTCAGACATCCGTTGTCCTTAAAACAAATGCCCATTATTCTGAAGGCCCAGCAGCCTGAAAAACCTTCCATGTGCCCATTAGCCTGACAGCCCGTTATCTCGAAAACAACAATGTGAATGACAACGTCGAAAGCGCTTGCAGTGTGCTAGTCAAGTTGCACTAACTTGGGCTACTAGTTAGGAAACCAGGTGTAGTACAGCGAAAGTAAGAATTTGTTTCTTGCCAACATCTCCTCTTAAAACCACAAATAAACTACTATTATAAACTGTAACGGCTGCTGTGCTTAAAGTAGTGGAAGCACAAAAGTTTATTCTCACTGCTGACTTGTCTCCTCTCATTTTAATAATTTCCCCTTCAACAATGAGTCAACTGCTCAAAACACTCAACTCTATGCTAAGAATAGAAAAAAAACACTTTCATTGTATGCAATATTTGGTGCAATATACTTTACATTTTTAAAAATAGTGGACATGTGTCACTAGTAATTGTTTTCATTTAAGGGATACTCTAGTCTTCAGAGGAACTTCAGCTCAAAGCAAGTATTTGTACTGTAATAACAAGAAAATGGCAAAAATGGATAGAGAAAATGTTAAAAGCCTTAAAATCAGAGAAGAGTGAAATAATCTTAAGAATTACAATTGCCTTTTTGTGGGGCACATGAGCGATGACGTAGAAAGAGGAACTTGTGTTGACCTTCACTGAAAACGATTTCTGGCCGCACCCAAATTCTCTTCAATGTAAAGCCTTGTAGCTGAGCTCCACTTTTACTTCGTCTGTCCAGAAAACATCACATGGGTCATGAGAACGTTGCAGGAAGATTTTAAAAGTACCTTGGGACATATTTGAGAAAAAGCAGGTGTACATCCCTTCAATATGCCATCAGTTTGATGGAGAAGATAGCCTTGGTGATTTGTCAGAAAAAGTTCAATACGAATGACATCTAATTGCTACTGCTGCAAAAGAGATGTTGTCCATAAGTTTTCCTTTCTATCAAGGTTGGTCTTGTATTCCTTTGCTGGAAGGAAGCAATGAAGAGGCTAATTGTGTCCTTTCCTTCTTGAAAAAGGTAATTCGAGCACTTGTTTTCATGGGCCGCAGAAAAACAGAAATAGTTTGACTGGTAGCCATGACGTGGACCATCGAATTTCATGAAGGAAAGGAGGCTGTTATCTCCTTAGTTGCTTACTTTCTGCTAGGAAAGACAGGACCAACCCAGGAAGAAAGGAAAGACGGAATATGGACCACATTCCTTTGCTGCTGTAGTGGCTGGAAATGTCATTCGGTTGTGAAGTTTTCTGATAAATTGCGTCGGCCGTCTTAAAATCCATAGCAGTGGAGATGCAGTGGAAAGAAACAAGGTGGTGCTGTCAGATCCACCGTGTTTAGCAGCACCTGGGAGTTACTGTCGATATTGTCATTCGGACTCATGGGATTTCAGTCCAATGGGACTTTTTTTGAAAGTGGACCTTTGGAATAATGGGTCGTTGGAAGAGTGGGCAGTTCCCATCTAAGCAGGGCACATGACACCATTGTGTCAGTGAACAATACCACGAGGTAGAGATTCCATCTTCGAAAAATGCTATCAGTGAGAGATGCTATCAGCAAGATATGCTGTATGCTAGAGAGGATATAACTGGGAGATGCTATCGACTCGAGAGACTATTATTGGGAAATTCTACCGGTTAGAAATTCTAATGGGGAGAAATGCTTTCGAGGAGTTGTGCCATCTGCTCAAAAAACTTTCTGTAAGAAAAACTTCTACTTTTACTCAATTGCTTTACTTTTGCAACATTATTCATGGCTAAGAGACCAAAAAAAGTTGTGAAATCTCAGGGCGTGGAACCTGAAGCCACAATGGAAACAGTAAGGCCTCTGTGCGAGTAGCTGATGTGTTCTGTGTGCTGCGGTTCCTGTGTGCCTGCAGGTAAACACTACGGGGTGTACAGCTGTGAGGGCTGTAAGGGCTTCTTCAAGAGGACTGTGAGGAAGGACCTGACCTACACCTGCCGTGACAACAAGGACTGCATAATCGACAAACGCCAGCGCAACCGCTGCCAGTACTGCCGCTACCAGAAGTGTCTCGCCATGGGGATGAAGAGAGAAGGTATGCGGACACGCTCTCGCTTTGCATTCTGGGTCCTTTCCTGCCACGTACTAATGCGCCAACACTTTTTTAATGGTTAACTTAGGAATAAATGCGAAGGGTGTATTTCTTACCTTGAAATCATACAGACTTGGTTTATATTGATGACCTCTATCCCCCCTTTTGCCTTAGTTTTCCTTGACTGTCAAAACCTGGCAGTAAGGAGGCATTTGTCCAGTGGTCCTTATGCCAGTCAGCCTGTCTTTATTTTTAAAAAAATGCACAGCATAATACGCACTTCCTGCGGAGCACCTTCCTGTGGCCAGTTTCCTCCTCCTGACCTCTGTACGGCGCACATTTCCAGGACGTGTACAGAGAAAGTCACTTCCTGTTCACTCCTGCTGCTGAGGTGCGAGGGCCCTCCCGCAAGGCCCCAGGGGCACGGGCAGAAATCCAGCGCCTGACTAGATACAGGCCACCATCCAGGAGTGCCTCAGGCAGCGAAGAATTATCGTGCCCCTCGACTCCTATTAGACTGGAAACTCAATGAGGAAGAAAACCGCACCTTCTTCCTACAATCACCCCCCCTCCAGTTTCCCATTCACTCAGACCACTCCTATGGAGAAAATGTCACAGACAGAGAACAAGAAGAAAAAAAAATGCAGACAATTGGAGACAAAAGACAGCGCCTCACCCTCTACAGACCTGTGTTTGCCCTGCCGTAAACTGGACCTTCGTACCCTAATTTATATTATTACAGCCCTGTTCTGGATGCTGTGTCCCCTTCACTGCATTTCACCTCATTCCTGTCATATTAGCCCCTGCACCTCAGGAGCCTGGGGCAACTGAGCAGGAGTAGCTGAAATCTGAGCAAATCTGCAGAAAAACAGGATTAAGTGAATTTATGTGCTGCTTCTCTCAGGGGGAGATGGAGCTAACCTGATTTCCCTAGGCGATTTCGTCCGTCTTCACCTCTCCATGACTCCTACCCTGTGTCCTACCCTCCGGCTGACCTCCTCAATCCAGACGGCGGTTTTCATTTCAAAACTGAGAGCCCCCCTACTCCCGCCTCTCCTGAAGAATTCCCTCTGATTCACTCCTACCAAAACAAAAAAAAGCCCAAAATATGTCAATTTTTTGACCGATGTGAAAATGAAGGAGTGCGTGCTGAGAAAGTGAGGGAATAGGGTGGGGGGCGGAGAGGTACTCAGAACCGCAGCGGGGGGAAGTGCGGTTTTCGCTGCGAGGCCGCAGTGAATTCCTGGCGCCCGACACGCTGCTGTCTGCAATGCACTCAAACCATTTCCTGTGGCACCTGACAGACAGCGGCTGCCATGAGAATAATAAATGCACACAAACTGGGGCCTCTCAACCGCGTGGGCTGTGCCATTTACTGCGGGAAACAAATAATTCATCTATATCTCTCACTTCTTCACATAGATATAAGTGTCTGTGAAGGCGCATAGTCACGAAGATTAACTTAAACTAAAGACATGATGCTATGCGTTTTCTAAACAATTACTTTCTTTTTGTGGCCACTCGAAACTGTAAATCGTTACTACACTGTATTAGTCACCTGTTGCTTTTTTATGTACACAAATGGTGTTCTGGTGGTGTAAAACTGATAGGTTTGGAGGCTAGTTTAGCAACTAGGACTGTGGTTGTATTATTTGGTGGAAGAACCTAAGTATCAAGTAGTCGTAACCGGAACCAGTTTTTGTTAACCCAGCTGTTCAGGAGGAGCGCCAGCGGGCGAAGGAGCGCAGTGAGAACGAGGTGGAGTCGACCAGCAGCGCTAACGAGGACATGCCTGTGGAGAAGATACTGGAGGCGGAGCTCGCGGTCGAGCCGAAGACCGAGACCTATATCGAGACCAACCTGGGCGTACCTTCCAGCTCGGTGAGCAGCCCTGCCAACTCGTTCCGAAAAACAAACGCGTGCCACCATTTCCTCTCACGCCACCTCGCTTCCTGTCACAAACCTTTACTTCCTGTACAATGTTGGTTCTCAGTAGCTAGACCAGATAAGACTTTCTTTAATGTGCCAGTGCAAGATTATCTGTTCAGTATGCTGTCTTTGTAAGCATGCTCTGTGTAGAACTGTCGTTGGAGATTTGGGTTGTTTTTAGGGGTTAGGAATGTTCTTTCGGGTTGTTTTTGCAGTTGGTCTGTTTTTTTGAAACATCCCCTCCTCTTAGGTTCTAGTCAGGGGGTTGAATGGATATCTCAAGTATGAGACGTGATTTACCACAAGACTGAATGTGCAGTGTTGTTTCTTTATTATGCTTGGTGCATTGTTTGGAAAGTTCCAGAAATCCGCACAGTCTTTTCAAGTCTGGTAGAACTGCATCTCCAGCCTCCTCTGTTAAAGAAATGAGAATGCTGTAAGCGCTGGTGTTTGGGGAAGGCTTCTATTTTTTTAGTGTGCTGACTGAAGAGGCTTTTTTTTATTCGAAAGACAGCATTTTTGTGGCATTAGAACTTTATTTTTCTTTGCGCCCTGAAATTGAGTTTTACATAGCCGTGCCACCTGCTGGTGAGCAGTGGAAGTGCAGTCTTCAGCCTGGTAACGGACTTTTTCTCCGTGTGCCGTGATGCAGTTTCCAATTCCTCCTTGTACCGTTCTGCCTCCATCCTCATTAACAGACACGCATAAAATATATTTGTAATGTTGTGGATATGTGTTCTAATTACAGTTCTCACTATAACCATCCACTTAAATCCAGTCTTAGGGTATTGCAACGTTTTATTATTAGTTCACCTCCTGCCAGTTGTTTGTATTAATGTGTGTTTTGAATTGTCATATCTTTATGTCTATCATGTCATTTGTCCTTTTACACAAGTGAATGACATCTAACAGTAAATAAATCTAATCGGCTCTTCATGAAATACTTTACTCATTGAAGACCTAAACAGAGAGTTTCATTGTGTGATAATGCTTGTGCGTCTGTGTCTGTGTGTTTTTGTGTGTATGAAATGTGTGGGGTGCAGGGTTTTTAATTAAGATTTCTGTAGGGAAGTACGGATACGAAATTGGAAATGTAATGGCTGTTATATGACGCTGTTTATGTTAGCAGCAGGTACTGAAGGTGGAGAGTTCAGTCATCTCCATATACCAGCACACAATCGAGCGACACCTAGGTCACATGGTGACTATTTACATCAGTCTGTATGCATTAGAGACTGTCTGGGACCAGGGCTGTCCGTCCACTCTTAACAGTAACAGCCGGTGTGAGGGAGATGTTAACACCTCACACTATATCACCTCTGACTGTATCTCTGGGAGCCGTCCGCTCTCTGTGCTGCTGTCCCGCCCGGACAGGTCGAGAAGAGGAATGTGCTGGAAGAGTGGGACTTTGGGCGGTGTGTTCATGAGTGGTGTGGGGTGTGGAACAAGCAGGGCTTCACTGGGCAGGAGGTGTAGTGAACTTTGGGCAGAAACTGGGAGAGTGAAGCGGCAGGGCTTTGTGTGTGTCCCTGCAGTCCCAGAATATATGCTTGGCGTTAGACTCATACTCTGCACCTCTCCTTCTGTTGGACCGGGGGAAAACTTCACAGCAAAACATGAGAAAATAACTCCATCTGATCAGACGCTGTAATCTTGCATTAAGAGTTACACTTATTTCTATTACCAGTTTTCTCAGTAAGACAAATACTCTGCCAATGAGGTGAAATAATTATCGCTTATTTATAGACTTGCCGATGGCATAAGAAAATTTCCCTTATCAAGCACTTGGTAACTTAAAATAAGCTATTTTCTACTTTGCAAAGGAAAAAATAAGAAGTCTCATAATATAATTAAAAGACTTGATGAAACAGACACTTTTTGCTGTGTCGGTTCCTACTGTAAACTTTTTTGACGAATGAACGAGAAACTGAATCAGTTTTAGGTGCCGCATCCATTGTCTAAAATGTGCATAAATTCTGTCACATTGCAGCGTGATATTTTTAGGCTGCTGTTTCTCCTTGTTAATTATTACAGTGTTCGGCTGGCAGATCTGTTTTTCATGCTGGTAAAAGGCCATTAAAAGTCGTTGATTTGAGGTGCAGGGCAGGATGGGTGAACTCCTGTCCCAGATCAGCCTCTCTCAGGCCCTCGGCCCTGCGTGTCGTCCTCAGTCAGAGTCTCAGCTGACCTGCACCTCCGGAGAGCACCGAGCCACTGCTGCCTAACGGCCTGGGTCTGTCCGAGCTGAATGAAGTGTATTTATCTCATAGTGACCCAGAACGGGAGTTAAGCAGGCGTTAGTAACACGCTCCCAGTCACACAAATAAAGGCCTCTTTTTCCTGACCTCACTCTCTTCCTCTCTCTTTCTTTGTGTCGCTTTCTCTGTCATGCAGCCTCACACACACTCACGCTATCACACACCCCTCTCTCTCTCTCTCCCCCACACACTGACATGTGTGCCCACCCTACCTGCCTCTGTCAGTCACACACACTCTCACTCCCCCTCTCTCCTCTCGCTGGAAAGCAGCATATCTTAAACATTACAAACACTCCTTCCCACCTGGGTACGGGCAGCGTATAGACAGAGCTAAGAAAGGAGGGCAAAAGAAAGACGGGGCAATGGGGAGGAATATGAGAGACAGTCACAGGGGAGAGGTGTGATCTGACCCTGCATGACCTCCTGCCGTATGTGGGATTCTTCAGGTGACGTATCCCCTCTCTTTACGTAATCACCTTTACTCTCACGACCGTTAAACCATCCTCCCTCGAGTTCACCCGCGGCAGGCTCTTACACACACTCGCATTGGCTGCGTGTTTCACTCTCCCGACACTCCTAATACGGATGTTAGCATGATTTATTTATTCACTTCTGTATTTGATATTTGAAGAGTAGTGGTGGGAAACTCGTAACGGTTAAAATTCTTAGCACGTAGCCTGGAGGGAATGCGGAGGATCTTGTGGGGATTTTTCTCTCTGTCTCTCTCGCGCACGCGTTTGACGTTTGTTTCTTTTTTCAATCTCTCACTGTAAAGGAGAGTCAGTCTCCCTCACTGTAAAATGTTCCTGACTTTCACTTGCCCTCTGATTCAGTTGTGAAAAACACCGATAGAGCAAGAAGACTTGTCAGAGAACTCTCTGACCTGCAGCTATTGGTGTGTCAGAGCAGCCTTGAATACAAACAGTGAGGAACGGGGATTTGTTTTGTCCGCACTGTTTATGCCGTGGTTTAATTCAAACATATTTTCATATTATGAGGTTCCTCCATCCTCAGACATTTGGAGAGAGACAGGTTCTTCAGACAATTCGTCTTGATTGAGGCATATTGATGAATATACAGCCGAGGTATTTTTGCGCAAGAAGATCTGACATTCTGCTTTTCTCACCGAGTTGTTATACCTTCAGCACAGGAAATATCTTCCCAATATGGTTTTTCCGTCCTCTCACACGACAATGCTTCAATAACGTAATGTCAGCTTCTTACTTGCTTTTCAATGGTACAATCGTGTGGTGTCTGAATGTTACTTGTTTTTCTCTTTTTATCATTAGTTGGCATCCTTTGAAAAATAACAACTTCAAGGCCACTTGTTTCAGAGGACGTTTAGTTGGTTCACAGGTTGTCCCAAAGACCAAGACACTGCCAACTTGCCTTGAAAACTGCAACCAAAAGATAACAACTCTCTTCCAGTGTAATGCTGGAGCATGCATAGCTATATGATTTCTGATGAATGATGGTGAATAATGCTGATGACTGAACAGATATTGCCTGAATCACCTGAACAGATGTCAATCAAAGCTACAGAAGTGTGTGTGTGCGTGTGTATGTGTCTGTGTGCCTGTGCCTGTGTATGTGCACGTGTGTTACTGCTGCTTACATAATATAGTTACTGATTATGATTATTGATTATGGTTATTGATTTACTGATGAATATGATGAGAAATATTGAAATATAATCCTCAACATTTACTTGCCTTGTGTAACAGGCACCTCACCTCACTGTGTAGCGTCTGGCCGTTATTGTGTTGTTTTTGAAGTGGGACTGATTGCTGATTTTAATTGGAGCATAAAATGAAGTGTGGGCTCCCGTCACTAGCAGATGTTTCTCTCTGCACGCAACTATAATTCAGTTTAAATAAGACATGAAAAATTAAGCTGGAGTACTTCCTTTCTGCTCTGCGAGAGATGAAATTTTCATACGGCCGCGTGCCAGTGAAGGGTTGTTGTCTGCTCTTAATAACGCACTCGGATCTTTGCATAAAGGGGAGTGATACTGATGCTGAATTTTACACAGCTGCTTGTGAAAGCGCACCTCTCCACCGCATCGTTGAGTTCATTTTGTTCTGAATTTGTCTTTCTGAGCTAATGGCAAACCAGTCTTCCTATACCCCCCCCCCAGAGAGAAGCAATTCACTCCAAAAACAGCGTAAAAGCCTTGTTTTTTGATGTTTCAGTTTGTGCCGATTCATTTATTTGGTGAAAATGAGACGTTTTATCGGGGGTCCCAGATAAAGGGCAGACATCTCTGTCGAGCCTCATAATTGGGTGCCAGTTCCCGTTCATACAGGGTTCGGGCTGGGGATTTGATATTAATGATGTTGACTGTGTTCAGCGATCAGCAGCCCTGTAGCGCACGCTGAGACAAAAATGAGGTTCGAGCAAACACACTTTTCGATTGGAAAAACATAGCCATACGCATTTTGCAAGTTACAAAATATTCATTGATACACCAGGAAGAACTACAAATCAGTTTGCTCACAATGTTGCTCAGTAGACAAAGCTGACAGGGTGCGGAAAAGGATGAAATTATGTGTGGAATCGGGCAGCCATGTGCGAATGAATGAATAGAGGCTTGTCGGCTGAACATGAATTCATCAATTTGTCACTGAAAATCTTGAGGATGGCTTGAAGGCAGCCAGCAGTAATGTTGACGAGACTGAGAGGTCTGTGCTTGCAAGCTTTAGTAACTTCAGCTGCGAAGATGTAGAGGAGAGAAGCAAACGAGTCAAGGACATTCACTGCGTAAAACCTTTGTTTAGAACTGATGAAGGGAACGGCTTGTCGAAGCCAGAAATGTGCATTCATTGGTTGCATACATTTGGGTCTTTAGAATCCTCACATTTAAGTGTCGATGTTGCAGACTCCTTAGAAAATGGGTAGTTGTGCCCGTGGGTTTTGCGGAGCTATGCATCTTTCATGAGCTCCAGCGTGTCGGAGAACTCAGGGAGTTGTATTCTGTCGAAAACAAGGTCGGGCGCCCGTGTTCCGCATCCTTTTGTTTTACCTCCTCCTAGCTGTTTTGTGAATGAAGTCAGTCTGTTTACGTGTAAGAGCTGTGGCGAGACCACGGCGCTACCCTCTCCTTCTGTCAGGGAGGTCGCGCTGCGAAATGCGGACATTTTTTTTTCTGTTCTTGAAGGCACTCTAAAACAAGTGACAAAACCGCAGACTCAGAATTCACACTCTCGTCCATTGCAGGATTCAGGCAGATGAAAGTTTCAGAGAGTGCGAGAGTTTGTTTACATTTTCTTTTTTGAGTCTCTGGATTTGTGTGTGATTTTAGGGCCGGGTTTGGGGAGATGGGGAAAAATAAGTATCTGCTCTCATCTGATCTTCGCTTTTTGAAATTTCCCGTCCAGTTCATAGGAAACGCTGTTTGCTGAAGGCTTTCTAATAAACAGAAAGCTGCTGAAAGTATTCACCTGCAGCCAGGCTTTCTCAGTCACCGGCCACTAAAGCCTGTGTCAGGTGTCACCCCGCGTCTGCACCTGCTTCTTACAGGTGTTCACCTCACTTCCTGGAGGAAATAAACTCAGACTTCCTCCCTTTGAGAGATCAGTGGTCCTTTCTGTAATTCATTTTTACATTTGATTGATTTATCAAATCAATAAATGTATTATTTGCATAATTCTTGGAGTTATTAAGACTTGAAAGACTAAATATTTTGTCTTTATAAAATAGTTTGAAAAAACATATGGCCTTTGTTGTGTTTGCAATGGCGATATGCCTCTTTTGGCCTGAATCTATGCAGTGAAAGTGGTAGATACTTGTATTCTTCTATATCTGAATAAATGGAGACTTCCTCCTTCCCCATTATCCAATCAAACAATTGATATTTACTCATCTCAGTAGCCTGGGACCAATCCCATTTTCTGTTCCAGGGAAGAGTTCTATGAACGTATAGCACACTTCATAGCTTGTTATTTTCCGGCCTCTGGCATTACCTGACGTGCGGGCGGTTGATGTCGTGCTGTCTCCATGGAAACGTATTCAGAGGATATTGCATGGCTCTGTGTGTCTGTGTTAGGGTGGGTTTAAATGTGGAGTTTGAAGAGCAGGTGAATGTACTCTGTGCCATTTGCACTCCACTCTGTCTGGTTAAAAAAAGAGAAAAGATGAACAAATTCCCGGTTCTTCTTATAACCACTCAACAGGCTTATGCTGGCAGGGAGAACTCTCCGATTCCATCCTCGGACACCTATCTATACAACCCGCCAGCTCCATCGAGTCTTAGTCAAGCCCCCCCTCGACCATCGAGCTTACTTCTCTGTTTGGGTGTGCTTCCTTCAGGAAATGTTTTGGGAAAGTAATTTCGTTCTTCTCTGCTGGTGTTTCCGCTCTAAGCCGCTGCCGTGGTTTGTTTTGTCTTCCTGTCCGGCTCATCTCAGGTCTCTGGGTTTCTTTTGGGCCAAACTGAGTGTGTAGAGGGGCGGAGCTTGCGAAGTGGGTGGGGTTGGCAGTCATTCTCCAGCCAGGGTTGCCAGGTTGATTTTTAGAATCCTGGCCAAGGCTACTTATGGCTAGGAAGCGCTAACCCAGTACACTGTGTTTGCTTGTAACAGTGATGGTCTTTGGGCTCATGCAGTAGATCTGTGTCAGTGCTGATATGAAGTATGATAACAATCTGAGGTTATGCTTTTAGTTTCTCTGTTGGTGCTCTCTAATATTGACCATAAATCACAATCCTCGATTGGTATAAGTAAAGATTGTCAAATTGTCATAAAATGCTAAGTTCAGCTCTGATATCCATGACACTGCTGAGTACAGGAGATTCATTGAAGTTTATCGTTTACAACAGCAAATATTGATACGAATGTTTGGTACACTGTGTTGTGACAATACTTCGAGTGATCTATGCCTTTATGAGAACGGTCTGTCTGGTGTTTGAGGCGCACTTGAAAAAGAAATAGAGCTGGATTTGTACATGGATGGATATGTTAATCACCCTCACTTCACCTACATATAAAAAATCCACTTCCTTTGCTCCTGTAGATCTGTATTTTGATCAGCAGTCTATCACAGACTTGGCCCTTTTCTCTCTCTCTCTCTCTCTCTCTCTCTCAGCCAAATGACCCTGTCACCAACATCTGCCAAGCAGCAGACAAGCAGCTCTTCACCCTGGTGGAGTGGGCTAAGAGGATCCCACACTTCTCCGAGCTCCCCCTGGACGACCAGGTCATCCTGCTACGGGCAGGTAGGCCCTTTCCTGTCCCCACGACGCTGAAACATCCCCCACTCGCAGCTCGGATTGGCCAGTCCACAGCTGTCCATAACTTTGGCCCTCTGATGTATTGAACTGTCATGTCCAATGTCAGTTTCCCAGAGCTGGCAACGGTGCCGAGTTGCAGATGGGGGGTTCTGCGTGTTTGTGCATTCTTCTGAGAACAGATATACCTGTGTGAGCGTGTGTGTGTGTGTATGTAAAAAGGGAGCGCATCACCATATCAAAAGCCTCCTCTTGAAGGTCGCTTAAGAAGGTCTTTCTGTTTAGAGGAAGCTGAAGTCCTTCTGTAAGCCCAAAAGCTCAAAAGCACTTAGGAGATTAGCCGCGTGAGCACTGAGGACCTCAATTATGAAGTATTTCATGTAAAAGATTTGCGTGTGTCTGTGTGTGTGTGTGTGTGTGTGTGTGTGAGCGCGCTCTTGCACATTGGGAATTAATAATAAATGTGATGTGAAGGCCACTTGTCTAAACGATGAAATCCTGGTAACTCAAGGTCATAATTTTACTCAGTAAGCCAGAGAAAGACCCCAGTGCCCTTCTTAACCCACATAACTGCCTCGGCTGTCGGCTATTTTCATTTGTTTGTTCGTTTTTCTGGTGCAGATGAGTTATATAAAACTCCACCAGGGCGCTCGGGTTTCGAAGTGTCTTTCATTAGTCCTTCATTAGTCAGAAGTACTTTGCAGGATATTCATTGCATTTTTTTGTAGTACAAGGCCAAAACAAACCAAAATTACACATCTTTTGTAACATTCACAGACTGGTTTTTAAAAATGTGTTTTCGCATAGGATCATGTACATTTGACTTCAGTCCTGTACTTTTATACGGCCCTGTGTCCCGTATCACGCGTGTTTTTGCACTGAAGTGTCGTCTTGGCTGAAAGAGTTTCCCTTAAGCGCAGGGGCTCTGACAGTTCTCCGCTTAGTTCCGCTGTCACTCAGATAAAAGCCTCTTCGCCTAACCAGGGAACTCTGGGGAAAAGGGAGTGTTGCTAGGCAGACCAGTTAAAGGAGCCCTGTCATTCAAAAACCTCCCGCCCACGTTTCCACGGATACAGGCAGGTCCGGCTTCCTTGGCCTTGTTATAGCAGCGTCCCTCTAATTGAGAGGGCTAGAACCTCTTACTTTGCAGAGGGTAGAAGCTTGAGTGTGACGCAAGCTTTGAGAATCATCCAGAGGATTATGCAGAGCCCACAATTGCTCTGGCAAGCACATCAATGTACCATTATAATTATAATTTATTAAATAAATTAACCCCCCTGCTGTGATCAAATAGCATTTTATCATATTACACAATGATAATAAGTCATATCTTACTGTTTTAGCTCTTTGCTTTCCTCGTAGAAAGACTAAAGTTTTTGTGAAATGAAAGGCGATGTGATTAAGTATTGGATTGAGCTGAAAAGAAAGATTATGCTTCCCACTGTGCTTTTAACGATTCCGGTGGAATGTTTTCACAGTTAATTATGTGTAGCTCTGTAATGGAAGGCTAAGGAGGACATAATTGCAAGCGCTGTGAAGTGTTAGCATTTAAGCACACAGGACCGTCAGATAGAGGAAGACCCACTTTATCTCCCAGACCAGTGCCTGCTGCTGTATCTGTGTAAATAGCTCGGCCAAAAATGCACTTCAGCCGCTGTAATACGTAATGTCAAACTCAACTTGCCTTATTTGTAGGTATTTTATATGTATGTCAGTCTCAGTCAGAGTCAGAGCAACAGAAATCAATGACATTGAACATTCTCCAAACAGAAGCACCACGGTAATAAAACAATGTTAATGTTTTGTCTTTCGACCCCATTCCTTGAGATGTATGGAACCGTGGATTTTCATTTCAACCCTAATTTGGCTCGCCTGATTCTAGTAATTACAAACTCAATGAGATCTGTCTTTTAATGAGGTCTGTCTGCTTAGAGTTGGAGTGAAAACCTACTGGACAATAGATCTCCTGGAACTTTGCTCTGCAGCCCTGTGTGAAATCAACTCCTGTTAAAAAATGCTCTTTCTCCTCTCTCTCTCTCTGTTTCAGGGTGGAACGAGCTGCTGATTGCTTCGTTCTCGCACCGCTCGATAGCAGTGAAAGACGGGATCCTCCTGGCCACAGGGCTCCACGTGCATCGAAACAGCGCCCACAGTGCTGGAGTGGGGGCCATCTTTGACAGGTCTGTGCTACCTCCTGTCACGTCTTCCTGGTCTCTCTCTAGAAACCAGAACTGTGATCTGGGTATCGGGCAAGTTCGGATTGAGCAAAATATTCTCAGTAAAGTTGGCTAATTTCTGAGTTGGTGAATATGAATAGGGCCATGCTAGGTTGAAGTAGTAATCAGCCATTGCAAGGTCACACTGAAAATTCTTTTTTTAAGCAGCCATGAGTTGTGGGATGATTTTTCCGAAGCTGGGAGCTTTCAAAGTAGCAAACAGAAGTGGTGTGACTAATTGCATCAGGACAAAAAGCCTTCCCAGGGTGCTTCGATTTGGCATTCCTGAACCCCTCTGCAATTCGCTGCTAAGCTCAAGCCTTGTGGCTGGCTAAGTGTTGATGGCTCGGACGTCTTTATCGCAACTCGGATACGTCCTGTCCTTCACAAAGAAGTTTGGCTTCGCCGATTTAAATATTCATCCCGCGGGCCAGCGGAGGGGGATTATATCTGCAGTGCAATGCAGGCTCCATTATGATGAAGAGTATCGAGATTAAGAGCAGCGATAAACACTGCTTTTTACCGCTCACTCGGGAGAGTGATGTTAGACATCTGCCAAGACCACAGAGGACTTACAGCACTACTGTCCAACCCACAAACTCATTCCAGTCGCTTCCTTTTCTCTCGTCTCTCTCCCTCCTTGTGCCTGACGCAGAAAGTGATTAAAGGGTCGTCATCTTTAAGGAGGCTTGTATCCATTAAGGTAGCTGGGGAGAAGGAACTTGGGTTTCCTCAAGGTGAACTTAGTTAAGGAGCTTTGAGACCATCCTTTGCAGAATGCCTGGCAAATAAGTGATCGACCTGTAAATCATCGAGCTCTCTCTCCTCGTCTGCCTTGGCTGTAATTAACATCACTTCAAAAAATAACAGTTGAAGCAGGAAGGATGCTCCATTTCACTAACTAACATTTCCTTGACCGTCATTTTTTTCAGGTCCTTATTTTTTTGTTTTGTCTCACCAATGGGTAGGCCTAAGATCAGGAACAGGCTGAAAATAAGCTTGAATCATCACCACAGAACCATCAAGTAGAATTGTCTCAACTTAAGGGTGGCGCCCCCAGCCAAAGGGGTTTGCAGTGGATTTGGGGTGAAGTAGTTTTCAGAACATGGCAAGGTTTGGAGTCGAGTCGGCTCCCATGCTCCTTTAGCAGCGATGACCTCAACAACTTCAGTTCTACTTAGAAAAACAGTGCTTCGAGTAAGGGCTGTCTGTGCTGCTCATGAATAATGTAATGTTTAACTGTGTGTGGGTGTGAGCGTAGGCTTTTCACAGAGGTGCTCGCGGGAGATGAAGTCCAGAGTATCATATTTTCCATATCCCATCCCCCAACAGCAGACTCCATTTCCCATGAGCTGGGTTGCATTCAGAGTTTCTCATCAGAAGTGCAGATGGACCAGCAGCTTTGCTGTATATTTAATGAGCCGCTGGTTTTGCAGGGTGCTGACGGAGCTGGTGTCTAAGATGCGAGACATGCAGATGGACAAAACAGAGTTAGGATGCCTCAGAGCCATCGTCCTCTTCAACCCAGGTACCAAAAACACACATTCACACACCCCATATCTCACTCCCAAGTCGCTACCATCTCCCCCCTATTCCAAACCGTGTACACAACACTCTGCTTCCTCTGAATCAAACAGCATTGAAGGTTTGTTTATCTGAAAGAACCCCCATAGGAAAACTGGCTTCAGTACAGCGTGAGTGGCTGTGTCAATTTTGCCACTGGACCATGTTCAGACATCACGTTTCACAGTGAAGACCTGAGGGGGGTCATTGACAGAGCAGTATTACTGAGTTATCTGGCTGTACGTCTCAGATTTGGGAGAGTTTCCAGGTTTTACTTTGGGCAGTAACACTGTAAATCCTGTTTTGTGGACCATGGCCCTGGTCCAGACTGGTACGGTGGTAGGAGGGGCCAGGACGAAGGAGGCAGACTGCAACAACAAATGTGTGACTCTCCCCTTCCCTGTTTCAGATTCCAAAGGCCTGTCGAACCCGGGGGAGGTGGAGGCGCTGAGGGAGAAGGTGTATGCCTCCCTGGAGGCATACTGTAAACAGAAGTACCCCGACCAGCCTGGGAGGTAAGCAGCTCTCTTCTTACACAACTAATATCCTCACATGGGGCACCGAGTCTGGAGTGCTCGTCTCTGATTGGTCGCAGGGATGTCACACTCATACCAGTGCTCCTCTGTTGTCATCTTGAGCAGGTTTGCCAAACTATTACTGCGGCTTCCAGCCCTGCGGTCCATTGGCCTCAAGTGTCTGGAGCACCTGTTCTTCTTCAAGCTAATAGGGGATACGCCCATTGACACCTTCCTCATGGAAATGCTGGAAGCGCCGCACCAAATGACGTAATTGGCTCGTAGATCCTCCCCTCCCCGAGGAAGGAGGGGGCTACTCTCCTCCTCCTCGACAGACTGATGACATCATCTGATTGACAGAGATACGGGAAGCCTGCAGTCAACTCCCCTCTTCATTTCTACGTGTTTTTTTTTTTTTAAAGAGTCGAGTTCATAACGTCTATGGGTCTGTTTTATACTTTGTATAAATATATAAATGTATAGCTCCTGAAAAAAAAAACAGTGAACTGAAGCGCCATAGACTGATGATAAAAATATCAAGCCATTGTATTGTTTTTTTTTTTTTTTTTTAAAAAAGGTTCTATGGAAGAGATCAGATAAAATAGGCATTGATATATTTACAGGTTTGTTATATACAGCAAGATGACCATAGGATAGTCAGCGTTGTTACAGGACAATCACGGTGTTTTTGGGGAGAGAAATAGTGAGCTCCTCTCGATGAGTGACGTCACCTCAGATCCAGGAATGGGGTAGGAGAGTATTTATATCTGGGAGGGGAGCAGAGGGGGGCCAGGGGTCACCTGTGTTTTGGATATAAAATCCAGCTGTTTTCTAGCTGGATGATTTGCACTTCCCGCACAGGTGCCATTTTAACACCATCTGATGGGGAACTGCAAATGGAGTTGTTCCACTCCGGTAATGCTAGCATTCTCTGGAATACCACCGCTAGTATCCACCTCGACAGTTCCTCGACAGCGCTGTGCTTCTGGGCCGAGCTTTAGGACTCCCGGTTGACAGTACCAGATACCCTTCTACATCCTGTGACCCCTCCTCCAGCCTCTGAGCCCCACCCTCTGCAGAGCTATCTGTTTCCTCACTGCTTGGCTGCCCCACCTGGGCGGGGCTTATAGCAGCATAACTTATTACAGTATAATGCAACCAGATTCAGTATTGACATTATTCATTTTTACAACTGTGCAATTCCTTCCTCATTATTTATCCACAGCTCACCTCAGTCAATTTCAGCCCAGTTCAGTTCATTTCTGTTCAGTTCAGTGATGTCTTTTTTTTTTTTGTGATTATTGACAGATGCAGTACTCATTCAACTGAAGCCTTTCTAACAAAGAAGAAACTATGTATGTTCTCTTTTTCTAAGCACTTAAATTTCCACTCACAAGCAAAAGTCTCCAGTATTCAAATTTTGGACCTGGAACACTTGGGGTGGGGGGAGGGGTTTCTGGGATATCACAGTGGGCACTTCATCTGGACAAAACCACAGCCTCGTTTGAAAAGTTTTAATGTTTTTCAGAAAAATTATCTGTCTGTAAATTTATTAGGTGTCTCTCCCCTTCCCAACTGTTCTTTATATTCTTTATTTCTGCTGTTGTTGAACTATGCATCCAGCGTTTCCAAAGACAGTCCGTGGTGAGGTTTAATCCGGTTAACGCCAGGCGAGAGGGTCTTCGAAGTGAGAACGTATGAATTGAGACCAGACAAAGGCAGCAGGGTTCGACTGGTGTGACCAGCGCAATATAGAGGCAATGGGAAAGCTGTTACTTCCCCCTGGTGGAGGAAATGTGGCATTGCAACACTACTTGAATTTTTTTAAACCCAGTATTTGATCAGAGAAACAGCACTTCTAAACTTTCAGTGAATTTAATTTTTCTTTCTGCCACAGAATGAATTAAATGCCATTTTATGTGCAAAAAAATGAGCAATAATCTGAACTAAAATTGGTCCTTCAAAATGTTTCCAATGCACTTGTCTCTGCATCATAAATAACTGCTTCAGTATTTTGTATTTGGCAAACCTCCACTGTCAGACATTTCAAACTGCACAGTGTTGGCACTCAAATCAACTGCACTCATTGGCTGAGGATGGTCTGCGCAGGATAGGTTTTCTTGGCCTTGAGGACTGTAAAGCCGGATATTATTTTGCTCATTTTGTGGGTTCTTTGCTGGGAACGAGGATTGGAACGGTTAACTCGTCTTTGGTTCCAATAGCGACACAAATAATTCAGCTAAAGAATGGAAATTAGTAAAATCACAAACGTCAACATAAGTCAAATGAATTAGCCGTCTTCTCTTTGAGACCCATACAACTGCGCAAAACTGAAATGAAAGCAGGGTAAATCACAAGAGTCAAAGTGTGACAGATTTTATTAGTGGAGGAAACTGATCATAATTTGATGGGACAGGCGGCACCAATACTGATAACATTTGTCTGAATTTTTGGAGCAGTGATTTCCATATCCACTTAGCAATTTTGCGGTTCTGATATAACCCAATCTACAAAGTTCGTTCCTATCTCAGAAAATGCACTCTGTTGTAAACTTTATCATTTTGTGAGATTTGCTGTTTAGACCTCTGAAAATGGCACCTTAAAAGAAACTTTTTTCTCGTGATAGTAAAATTGTGAGTGCAGAAGTAGTTTTCCTAATATTTGTGACAGACCTCGCTCATGACAAGATTACCAACCAGTACTTAGAGATCCTCCCTGCCCCTGCTCAATTAAAAGCATGAAGCCATATGCTGGGAATCAGAATCATGGAGAGGAAGGGACCCTTCCACTGGATATAGACTTGATAGTCTCAGATCCTCTTAACTCTTGCTCCTCAAATCACTACCTTGAAGGGCAAGAATGGCTGGTTTACCAACCTCTGTTTACCTGGGAGTCAGGTGTTGAACCCGTCGGGCCAATGAGCAGCACTAATTGTTTAGTTAATTATTAGAGAGAAAAGAAAAATGGGGCTGGATTTGAGATTTCCTGACATAAACTGGAAAAAAGAACACCATGACACCTACAGTATATGAATGCATAAATGCTTTATGCATGATATAAAGCTATATTTCTGTGTATCTGTACATGTGTGTACATTTATGCATATATTTCATGAATTGTTACTGGTTTATTCTGGCTTTGAAGAAACTTCAGTTTGGCCTAGGTAGATCGAGGAAACCCACAATCATGTAATAAATCAGTATCTGAGTTAGAGTTTTCTGTACTGACTTCTCATTTTGTTTGGCATCAATATCTCTGGTCCAAAAATCAACCAGCCAACATTCTACCAGCAATTCTAAGCACTAACAATAACCACACCAGCGTCTGGGGAAGTTTCCTGAAACTTCTCTCACAATCCTCTAAAAACAGCAGTGGCCTGGTAGATCTAAATGCATATACATATGTATATATTTTATATAAAAAAAAGCAATTTCCCAAACTGTACCTGTTGCTTTGCTACTTGTGTGCTGCAGCTATATCAGGACTAGCTGAGATTCTCCTCATTCAATGCTTCAGCTCTATTTAGCGATAGGAAAATGTCAAAGGATACATCTAATGAAAAAAAAAAAAAATCTATTTTTGTACAAATGTAATTCCATCCCCTGCTTATAATGTTCTTATATTTTCCTGCTGTGGGCTGTTATTTGTAAACATTATTTGTGTAAATGTTGATTTTAAATGATAAAAGAATTCAAAAATAAAAAACGGGCTGGGGGGGTGGTTACACTCCTCCAAACTTTGTCCTGTACTTTACCATTTTTCGCTCCATCGTTTGAAGATGGGGGTTTTCATCTTTATATTTTTTTTTTGCCGATTTTTAACTGAAAAACATTGTTCTTCGTGGGTTGTTCTCTGATGTTCTATCTTTCATGAAAGGAAAAGATTAATAAAAAATCTAAAAGATGCTTGTGCTTTGACTCATACATGAGAGTTTGTTTGGTTGCTGTACCTGTAACCTGTAAAAGAAAAAAAAAAAAACTGCTACCACTGCACACAATGCTGTATTTGAACAGAATTGTACAATGTGCAGGCGCAGCAAAACAGTTATAATTCGGGGGTACCACATCCGAGACGCCCTCCCCATTTAGAGATAATATATGCATTATGGGTAGTAATATGGTAATCAGACAAAGTGTCCACTTGTTACCCTTCTGCATTAATTAATAAAAAAAAACTGCATGAATTAAAAGTACAGCAATAATTGATTACGGTAAAAATACCATGTTATATGTTTGGTATCACAAGGAACACCAAAAATAATGAACACAAATTGTAATACACTGTGCATATAGTCAGATCCATAAGTGAGCAATTTTCCTCATATTTGCTTGTTGACACCTCCTCAGCCAAAACATGAAAACCACTCACAGATGAAGGAAACTATACTGATGGACTTAAAAAACAAAGTCTGACGAGACAGAAATAGTATAGTTTGGGGAGGGGAACTTTAATTAGATGATTACATAATTGATATGCAGTTGTCTCTGAGTAAGGAGACACAACAGTGTGTGAGGCCATGACCTTGTTTGTGTCTGTGGAGCAGGATTCGAGGAATTAGTGATGTAACCTCGTCCGGCTTCACTGATCACACCATGCTGTCAAATGCCTTGAAACAATCCCAGAGGTCATTAAGGCCAGAACCTGAGAGCATTTTTTCAAAGACACTACATGCGCCATGCCTTCCTTTCCAGTCCCCAACGAGATCAAGCCATTGGGCTGTGGATGGCTGAAACATCCCAAAATCGCCTCGCTCAGCGTTCTGGGGTAAGCCAACCCACAATCTCTAACCTTGTGGCTTGTTACCAGGAGACTGGAAGCAACATGATCGACCCCACCTTGTCAGCCTAGGGTCACGACCCCAGCCCAGGACAATCAAATCCGCCATGTCCACCTGAGAGATTGGTTTCGAACCTGCACCAGGACGGCTCAGGAGACCCTAGGAATCCACAGACCAAGGATCAGCAGTAGAACAGTGAGTCGCCAACTCGCAGAGCGAGGGATCAGAGCCCACAGGGCAGTCGTTGGAATGCAGCTTGATGCATGGCGCAGGGCTACCAGACTTCACTGGGCTGAAAAATGTGGTCAGAGTCGAGTCCCCAACCAATTCTGGAGGAACGCTGTTTTGATGTGTCCAGATTTTGTCTGTACTAACATGATAGAAGACAGAGGGTCTACAGGCGACGTTGTGAGAGATAAGCGGCCCTGCATCGCTGAGGCAGATAGCTTTGGAGGAGGCTCAGTGATGGTCTGGGGTGCCACTCAGAACGGCTGGAGGTCCGACCTGGTCATAATTAATGGAAATCTTAATGCAGCCCGCTACTGTGACCTTGTCGTCTGACCACACGTTGTACCTTACATCACAGACCACCCTGAGGTCACGTTCATGCAAGACAACGCACAACCTCACTCAGCACATGTGACCCAGCAGCTCCTGGCCCAGAATGGTATAAGAGTCATGAAGTGGCCACCTTTCAGCCCTGACATGAAGTGCATCGAGCATGAGTGGGACCTGTTGGATCGGCAGGTTCGGCAACGCACTCCAGCACCCAGGACGAGGGCAAAGCTCCAAGAAGCTCTTCTCCAGGAGTGGCAGGCCATTCCCCAGCTGCAGCTCAACAGAATGGTGCTGTCCATGCAAAGACAAGTGAAGGCTTTGTTACGGGCACGTGGCGGTCACACTCGGTACTGAGATTAGAGTTGATCTTTGTTGTGGATTTTGTTATTAAACTTGTCATTGTTGATTCCTTTGTTGTTCTTTTTTTGTTGATGTTATTTGACATTTTGTCGCAGCTGTTGTATGGGTAAAGTCAATAAATGCTTACGAATTTGAATCAGAGTTTGGCTACAATTCTGGTTATAAGTTTTTCAAGTCCATCAGTGTATAAGGGCACTCAGTAGAGTGCATGCCTCCACCATGCTATACACCAGTATTATTGATTCTTCCGGATCTAGAATCCAGAATATGTTCTGGATCACTTCCAAAATTGAATCAACTCATCCTTGGACAGTACATACATTTTTAAGTGAACAGACAGACAAACAAACAAACAGGTGAAAATATAACCTCTTTGGCAGAGGTAATAATGTTGATTATCTGCACAACATTACTTTGTCAAGGATAGCAGACAGATCTTCAATAGTCAGTGCAGAGTCAGTACTCACAGTTGGCATATTGGATGTCGGAGAAAAGGGACCTGGCAACGTTGACTAAGGCCAAATTGTTATGGCTAGACAAGTGGGTCTGAGGTTCTCCAAAATTGCAAGGCTTCTTGGGTGTTCCCAGTCTGCAGTGGTTAGCACTTACTGACAACAGTCCAAGGAGACTCACACCTTGGGCCGGAGACAGGATGTTGTGTGCTCAAGACCTTAATGCAGAAGGATGAGAAAGGCCATCCCCTGCAGTTCAAACTGATAATGTAGAAGGGTTACTGCAGCACAAGTTACAGAGAATTTTAATGCTGCACGTGAGGAATGTGTCACGACCCACAGTGCATCTCACCCTGCTGCGCATGGAGCTTCACGGCTGCAGACCAGTCGGAAAACCCATTCTTACCCTGGTCCCCACTGCCGAAAGCACTGAGAATGGGCACTCGAGGGTTAGAACTTGGAATGGAACCTTGAAGATGCTGGCCTGGTCTAGTGAGTCCTGTTTTCAAGTGTGCTTCTACATCTTCTGCTTCAATCAGGTATGTGTGCACCATTTACCTGTGGCTAACACAGATTAACCACAACATAAACATCACCTGCCAAATACAGTGTTGGTGCCCCTTGTGCTGCCAAAATTGCTCCGACAAACTGATGTTCACTTGAACAGGGTTCTCACGGATCCTTAAAAAGTCTTAAAAGGCATTAAATTCACGAATCTAAAAACAAGGCCTTAATTGGCATTAAAATGTCTTAAATAAATCTTTCAAAAGTCTTAAAAATGTGAACTCGTGATGAATTATTTTATGGTTGTAATTAGTCTAAAATCTAAAAAAAAAAATGGTAACATTAATTTATTTTTTATTATTTTTTTAAATCATTTACGAATGAATCTCGCGGTGACATCGCGCAATCACAGTAGCGGAACCAACAGTGATGTGGTTGCAGCCCAGTTAATGTTCAAACTGAGAAACTTTTTTTGTTGTTGAAAATAATCATTAACTTAGAATTTAAAGGCTGCAACACATTGCAAAAAAGTTGGCACAGGGGCCTTTGTATCACTGTGTTACATCGCCTTTCCTTTTAACGACACTCAGTAAATGTTTGGGAACTGAGGAGACCAATTTTGAAGTTTTTCAGGTGAAACTCTTTCCCATTCTTGCTTGATGTACAGCTTAAGTTGTTCAACAGTCCGGGGTCTCTGTTGTATTTTATGCTTCATAATGCACCACACATTTTCAATAGGAGACAGGTCTGGACTACAGGCAGGCCAGTCTAGTACCCAAACTCTTTTACTTCGGAGCCATGCTGTTATAACACGTGCAGAATGTGGCTTGGCATTGTCTTGCTGGAATAAGCAGGGGCGTCCATGAAAAAGACGTTGCTTGGATGGCAACATATGTTGCTCCAAAACCTGTATGCACCTTTCAGCATTAATGGAGCCTTCACATATGTGTAAGTTGCCCATGCCTTGGGCACTAATACACCCCCATACCATCACAGATGCTGGCTTTTGAACTTTGCACCGACAACAGTTCGGATGATTCTTTCCCTCTTCGCTCCGGAGGACACGATGTCCACAGTTTCCAAAAACAATTTGAAATGTGGACTCGTCAGACCACAGAACACTTTTCCACTTTCCATCAGTGCATCTTAGATGAGCTCTGGCCCAGCAAAGCCGGTGGCGTTTCTGGGCACTGTTGATAAATGGCTTTCGCTTTGCATTGTAGAGTTTTAACTTGCACTTGCAGATGTAGCGACGAACTGTAGTTACTGGCAGTGGTTTTCTGAAGTGTTCCTGAGCCCGTGTGGCGATGTACTTCACACACTGATGTTGGTTTTTGATGCAGTCCCGCCTGAGGGGTCAAAGGTCACGGGCATTGCTGTACAGTTGTGCAATGCACTTCATACATGTTCCTTGTGAATAGAGGTAAAATTGGTTGTGGGTGTTGTCTGTTTTAAGTAGGACAGGCTGCAAGTATCTTATTTGTTTTGTGTAAAAACAATTGTAATGAATAAATATGACATGTTTTAAATAACGTAAATTGAGGTATTTTTCTTATTTTGCACAAGGAGTGATTACTGATGTTACATCATTTTCAGCTTTGTCTTATGTCTGCATTTGCCAGCGGGCCGACATGATAAAGAGTCTGCAGAATAATTCTGTCTGTTAATTCCCCTGCAGAAACTAGATGATCACTGCAATTAGATGTGGGGGAAAAAATATCGGTATCAGTATCGGATATCGGCCAAATGAGTTGTAAAATATTGGCATATCGGATATCAGCCAAAAATCTAATATCGTCCATCCCTAGTATTAATGTTTCTCAAAAAAAGTTTTCATTTGATCAAAAGGTCATATTCCATGTTCAAATAAACATTTGGGCAAAATTGTCCCGAATCCTATGATGAGGTGTTATTTTTCCATTTGTGTTTATTATGAAGTTGGTCTTAAATTTAATATCAAATGGCATTAAAAAAGTCTTAAAAAGTCTTGAATTTAACTTGCCCTAAGCTGTGGGAACCCTGTTGAATTTCCATACCCAGGATTTCTACGCAAAACATCTCACAGAGCTTCACATTCCCTCAACCAGCTTGTCTCCCTCCCACTGTGCATCCTGGTGCCATCGCTTCCTAGATAAAAGGTGGACACATACCTGGCCAAAGCAGGAGTGCCAACACATAAGGTGGCAATTTTTTAAGAAATCCTTTATAAATTAATAAATAAAAATGTTGATCTCACCTGGCAAAGAGGGAGGGCCAGCCCATCTTCTGGTACAGGACACCAAGATGGAATGCTACATGGGTCGTCAGTAATAAAACTGAAAGCCACAAGATAGACAACATCTGGATATTCACCAGCAGTGATAGCAATGCTGATATTGCCTTCCATTAGTCTTTGAGAGTGTCATCAGGGCAAACTTCACCAAGACTAGTCTGAAACCACTTTGCAACTGCTGTCTGCGTTTCTATTTGTGTACAACTCTTGTGAACAATAGTATTGCGGCTTTTCAAGATGCAGTTATGAAGCATTACAAGTGAGTAGTTGGGATGAGAAGGAAGTTCAAAGAGGGAAGTGGTTCAAATATGGGCTATAGGAACTCATTATAATGTACTGCTATTCCGAAAACAATACCCAGCCTTGGTTTCATGGCTGGTGTGATTTCAGATGGCCTCTTAATAAGGTTGGAGATAGAAGCATGTCTATAAATAATGTCACCATAATCGTCAATAGCAGGAAACAAGTCCTCATCCTTCCTGGTCTATAGAGGAGAAACTATTGATTTTTATGGCTCTATTAGTTATACCGAGGCTCCATCTTTAAGTAAGGCCACATTTCTAAATGCATTAATTCAAATTCTTCTAATGGGAATCAGATCAAATATGCTGTGAACGTGTTAGTGCATCAAAGAGAAATTTTATTTTTCGGTGACACCACGACCGTTCCTGTGGCTCTATCTTCAGGCCAACCTTCACTTTTTTCAAAATTGTGGCAAGTGAAGCAGTTTTTGTGAGAATCAGGTAAAATTTGCAGTGAACATTCATCGAGCCCAGAGTGGTTCCCCTGTTGATATTCTGGACCCAACACAACAAATTTGCTTCGTAAGATGAGTGCTATTGTTTTGGGGATAGACCCTGTTGTTGAAAACCAACAGCATTTGTCTAGTTTATTTAAGCAAATAGACAACATAGCCAAGCAGTTTCATAGTGCAGAAATGGCAAAGCTGGATTTTTTGATTGACATTACCATGAAAAAATAAATTTTTGGAAATTCAGTGAAGAGAGAGAGAGGATCTTACACGAGTTGGTGTGTCATATTAGAGTTATAACAAGTTGAGTGAATAACAAACCCAGAATTTACACAAGGAGTTTGATTACTTCCATCAGATGCGACCAAGAGTATACGATTCTGATTATCACATAACTGAATAGCATAATTTAATAGAAAACAAATATTATTTCTGTTAGCGCCATAATGGGAATTCCCATTATATGTTAGCACTGAGCTACAGCTTCCTCCATAATTATTGGCACCCATTGTTAAGATGTGTTCTTTAGCTTCTAATAAATTCAGTTTTTTTCTAAATAATATAGCACCACAATGAAAAAAGAGGAAAATCCATCCTTTAATTCAAGTGCATTTATTCAGTGGGGAAAAGATCCCACATTAAGAATGAATTCTTTTACATCAAATCATGTGTGCCACAATTATTAGCACCCCTAATGTTAATACTTTGTACAACCCCCTTTTTCCAATAAAACAGCACCTAATCTTCTCCTATAATGTTTCAAAAGATGGGAGAATACAGAAAGAGGGATCTTCGACCATTCCTCTTTGCATAATCTTTCTAAATCATCTAGCGACCTGGGTCCTCTCCTCTGCACTCTCCTCTCCTCTTCAGCTCACTTCACAGGTTTTCAATGGGGTTGAGGTCTGGGGACTGAGATGACCATGGGAGGAGCTTGATTCTGTGTCTGGTGACCATTTCGGTGTAGATTTGGCCACATTTTTAGGGTCATTATCTTGCTGAAAGACCCAGTGACGACCCATCCTCAGCTTTCGGGCAGAGGTCACCAGATTTAGATTTAAAATGTCCTGGCATTACAAAGCGTTCATGATGCCGTGCACCCTAACAAGGTACCCAGGGCCTCTGGAAGAGAAACAGGCCCACAACATCACCGATCCTCCCCCATACTTCACAGTGGGCATGGAGTGCTTTTCTGCATACTCATCTATTGTGTTCCGCCAGACCCACTTAGAGTGTTTGTTGCCAAAAAGCTCTATCTTGGTCTCATCTGACCAAAGCACATGGTCCCAGTTGAAGTCCCAGTACCGCTTATGGACCTCCAGACGTTTGCGTTTATGATTGTGAGTGAGAAAAGGTTTTTTCCGTGCATGTCTCCCAAACAGCTTGTTGGCATGTAGATAGCGCCTGATGGCTGTTTTGGAGGCTTTGTGACCCCAAGATGCTACCATTTGTTGCAATTCTTTAACAGTGAGCTTTGGAGAACTTTTTATTTCTCTTACCATCCTACTCACTGTGCGTGGTTGCAAAATAACCATGCGTCCTCATCCAGGCTTGTTTACCACTGTTACAGGTGTTTTAAACTTCTTAATGATTCCTTTGACGGTAGATATGGGCAGGTGCAGGCGAGTAGCTATTTTCTTGTAGCCATTGCTTGACTTGTGAAGGTAGACACACATCTGCCTTACTTGAATGGTGTGTTCCTTGGTCTTTCCCATGTTGAAGAGTGGATAAGAGAAGTGGCCTCTGTGTCATGTCATATTTATACCCCAGCGAAACAGGAAGTGATGAATTACTAATTAAATGTTCCTAGATAGTTTATAAAGTTTATCAAAGTAAGGTAGAAATGACAGAAATACTTCAATTACATTTATTTCCTAGGAATTGTTAGGGGTGCCAATAATCGTGGAACAGGTGATTTTATGAAAAATGATTATTTCTTTGTCAGGGATTTTTTTTCCCCTTAAAATACATTTAAGTTGAAGGTTACATTTCTCCACAATTTTCAGTGCGAGAGTTTGCTTCTGCAATAAAAACTGAATTTATTTTTAGGCTTTTAACACATCTTAACTAAGGGTGCCAATAATTACAGAGGGCGCTGTAACTCTATGACTCTGCTATAAAGTCAGCCACTGAGTCACAGACATTCACATTCAAAGTAGCAACAGACTGTAAATTCGCAGTCAACTGAGTAGGTAGCTAACTTTAGATAGCTGGCTAACAAACTACTATTACACAATGGTTGTGGAAAGGGACTGCATGCAGGCAAGCAGCCAGCTAAGAAACATTAACTTAGTTATGTGAGTGGAATTTAGCCAGCCCACTGCAGTGCTAAGCCATACCTAAGGCTGTATATTAACAGCAAGACGTAATAATTAGGGATGCACGATATATCTGCAATCATATCGGCATCGGCCGATGTTTGTCATTTTTTAACATATCGGCATCGGTACAATGAGTAAAACTGGGCCGATATAAACAAATGATATTTATATCCGTCTAGTTGCCGTTTGTGTATGTGTGCAGGAAGAGGGGGAGAGAGAAGCGTGGAGGAGGGATTTGGCCATGAGACAGTGTCAGTGACAGGAACGCAGCAGAGGATTTTGGGGTGTTTAACTGAAGAGGGGGGAAAAATGTAAGCAGTGTGGCCTTTTTTTCACGGTGTCAAAAGAAGATACTCTTAAAGCAGTATGCAACACCTGCAAAGTCGAGGTAATGCGAAGATGATGCATTGACGCCAATTGATGTTTGTTGGCGATAATGGTCACCATGTTACAAAGATGTATGCGTATTTTCTTCCAATAAACAGCAAATGGTGGATTAAATATTAATATAGTGGATGCATATGCTGCATTTGACCTAGCTAGCATACCGGTCTTTTAAAAAGTTTCATTCGATTTTGTTGCATTTAGCTATCTTTTTTCACGCTAGATTGGTTCGGTTTGTTTCAGCTTCACGCTTGTTTACTCTGTTGCCTGTTGCGAGATTCCATAGAGAGAGAGGAATGTAACACATCATACCAATCTAGCATGAAAGAATCATAACAATGGTCGGAATGTGTTTTTTTTTTATTTCCCTATTTAATCTTGCAACCGATACGACAGTTAACAAGCATGGAGGACAGTATCGGCTGCGAGATTGAATAGGGAAATTAAAATCACATTCCGACCATTGTTAAGATTCTTTCACGCTAGACTGGTATGTTACATTCCTCAGTCTCCCTTTTGAATTTCGCAGCCGGTCCCAGAATTATTTCCGTAATCTTCCTATTGAATCTCGCAACCGATAAGAGAGAAAACAGGTACAATGAAGGGACTAGGAATACATTATCATACGGAGGTGTACATGTGCTTCGTTGCAAACTTAAGTCGTTTTTTTATTATTATTTAATTTTTTTTTTTTTTTTGAGGATTTGTAGTTTACTTGATTTTTTTATTGAAACTGGAACTTTTACTCTACTACATTTAAAAGATAAAAAGTATACTTTCACTTCGTTAATTTGACACACACCACTTCGTTACGCGTTAAGCATTAAAATATGAATGTAATTCCTCATTTAAGGATGATCTGTCCATGGCACGTTCGAGTAGAGCAACGGTGCTCGCAGGATATCTTGGCCGCTTTGCGCAGATGTTGATGCCAGCGGACAAGGAGCTGCAAATTTATGCACGCAGTTACAATATTGTATCACTAGATAGAACACTCGGATCAGTTACTGTACTGTACTTGAATTTAGTAACACATTTGCTACTCTGTGCTTGCATTATGGAAAAAATGTGTAGCCACTGCGGCTACAGTCAGAAAAAATTGTTTAGCCACAATGTTGGTCTGGGTCCATAATGCAGCGCGCGAAGCAAAATAAAAAAATGCAAGAGGGGCATCATCATATAGTTTAAAAGGCATTTTTTGCTTAACATTACCTTTGTAAAATACTTTTTAACATTAAAATAAAATCATACAGGAAGGAAGTGACTTGTCAATGATCGAACGTAATAATGGTCTGTGTCTCTTTTGGTAATTGGATATAATGTATGAAAACGGATTTCAAAAATAGAAAAACAACTGGATATTTGATTTTTGTTTTAAAAAATATACATTAAAATTGAAATACAATTTGAGTTTATTTTTTATTGTCTGAAACGAGTGAGGAGAAGTCAAATAACATTTTAATTTTCAATTTTGATTTCTAAAAAGAAAATAGAATATAGCACGAGAAACAAATCGAAAAACGGCCCGTTTCATTGTTTTGGACTAACGTTACCGGAAGTTGTCATGACAAGAGCACTGCTCATACGGACCAGTAGATGACGACAGCATGGTATTTGACGCTGGCCTCGCCTGCTGCTTTCCCATGGAAAACGCACGAGAAGAGACGCCGACTCACGAAAGTGCCCTTCTACTAGCTAACGAACTGAGTTGGCTAGACGCAGCTGTCGCACATAGCTAGCACGCCACTATATTTAGCTCAGGGACTGTATAGCTACATAGCCAACTGGCTAGCGAGCTAAAAAGGCTACAGTTCGCTCACAACGGAATACTCGCGAGTGAGCTATTTGGCTAGCTAGCTAGCAAGATAAAGAGACATCGATATCTATGATGTTATAGCTTGCATGCCAATGTATTTAACATCCTAACGTCGCTTTCACACTGGACGCGAAACGAATTTTTCGCACGACAGATTACATTCAAAGTCAATGCAAAGACGCGAATACTCGCGAAAACGCGAAAGCGCTGTCACTTTACGATGGATTGGCATTCATGATCATACACAAGTGTTCACGATCAGATCTGAGTTTCCCGCGGTGTTCATTAATCCGGAGTAAGTTTTTAGTAGCGTAGGCTTTTATGTGCAAATCTACGCACAAATTTACTAACGTTTCATGAATGAGACTCATTAACCACGTGGGTTTTTTTTTTTTTTTTTTTTTTTGTTCTTTCAGTATTTCGAACAAGTTCATGGAGTGCCAAAACCAGCTGATGCTCCTGTTTACCTTTTGTGGGGAAACATGATGGAGCAGCGAGAGGGAACAGGTAAAAGGATATTTGTCAATTGAAAATCTGCTTGTGACTTATCTTTTGTTTTTGTCAATGTGCCACATGTTCACCGTAATTTCAAACTGAAGAATTTTATTGACAAAAATAGTTGAAAGTGTCCCCACTCCTCACCTCACCACCTTCTACATGGGCATCACTGAAAGCATCTTGACATACAGCTTCACTTCTTGGTTCGGGAGCTGCTTGGCATATGAGCAAAGGCAGCTTAACAGAATTGTAAAGACAGCCAGCGGAATAATTGGTGCCCCTCTCCCCTTCCTGATGGAGATCTACTAACAGTGCTGCCTACATCATCAAGGACGTTCACCACCATTCTCATGGCCTGTTTTCCCTCCTGCCATCCAGAAAAGGGTACAGAAGTATCTTTTGCAGGTCAAAATGGTTCCCGCCCAACCTCAGACAATCTCCCCTCCACAAGCTTGACAACTAGCCACCTGTCAAGGACAAATTTTGAACTGTAATATGAACGGCTCTTTACTAAGTTAATGCACCTTCTTCCTCACCTCTGAACTGCTACTAAACACTGTTTTTATTTTTTTATACGTTAGTGTTTCTTTTACATTTAAAAAATGCAGACAAAATATAGACAGAGACAAAATAGACAATTGAGCAGTCCCAGCAGCATCCCAGGGCACCCCTGTGTCACAACCTGCAGAAGCCAGGCCCACTCTTACAATTTCTGCGGGAATTGTCTAGTTGCTCTTTATGATGTTGGCAGTGGCGCAAATCAAACTGGGTATTTGGGGGAGGGTTCATAATTAACAAAAGGTTCACTACGAGAGCACTCCACGCATAATCAGAGAGAACAAGCGGCACCTGGTAAGACGACGACAATCATTCATCTGGACGCGTGTTTGCTGCATTTAAATCGATTTCTAAAAATTGTATAACGTTACCTGTCGTCTGTCACGCCATTAGCTTGAGCCGCACGCTTTTAATAGTCTATTTAACAGCAGAGTGCCACATTTTTTATCAACTTATGCAACACTGAGAGTGAAAGGCGATATTTCATTACAATGCGGACCAGTTCAATCGAGGCGAAGCATTAGTCTTTTAATAAGTACATTATTTGTCTGTACTGATTTAAGCCCATGATTGCATCGCTGTTAGATCGCATAAGGAGATAAACCGTATCTTCAACTGTCAATGAAGATAATTGGAAAACGCCTCATTGAAGGTAAACAACCGTTTGCCACTAAAATGGTAATATCCATAGATATATATAAACACTAGGTTGGCTCAAGCGCGCTGCGAGTCAATGCGAAGTAACGTTGTCACAGGGCGACAGGGACAGGGCTGCTCGATCACTCATAACATTACAGTCAGCATAAGTCAGCATTGCAGCAGACTTATTTTCATTAGCCTTCGCATCAGCCTTCCTGTCACAAATGACACCTGTCCGCGCTTTGACAGTCTCAATGGGGGTCCGCCTCATCCGACATTAAAATTTCAAGACGATGTCTTTTTGTCCGTAATTTTGCATCTACAGGTGGTCGAGACACGCTGCTAAATGTACACCCCTGATGCATTATGCAAGTAACAGGCTGAACAATAAAACGCGGTCAACTCCGCCTGACCACTTGATCACGCGAGTACAGCTAAACATCTGCTTACTTAGGGTGAGTGTAGTAAAATATTAAAAGTTTTTTGTAATGAGCGCTTAAAACTCTAGTTTAGCAATGCCCGAACAAATGTGTTTTAACTTGGTTCTTGCTCTAAACGCGCAAGGACTTTGCGGTCAAGCTGATTGCAAGTGACGTGATGCCATGGGGGCAAAAGGAAATTATTCCATAAGGAGCCATTTAAAAAGACACTATAATAGATCCGTGAATAAATTTTTTTACTACCGCAAATGATCAATATATACTCAGCAACAAAAGTTTCTGTGACACCATTTATGTGTATGTTATAAATGACACGCAAAGATCTCAATGCAATCAATATGTTTATTTAACAGGAGAAACACTGACTTTTCAGTGCCAACGTCACTCAAAACGAAAAATGTCATTTTCATGCGTCATGAAGCACTTGTCTGACGTCTAACCAATTGTGACCTTCACACTTCAATACCGGGTGTGACTTCCTCGTGCCATGATGCAAGCAACGCATCTCCGGCGCATGGACCGAATCAGATGTGCCAGAAATTGCTGTGGGATGTCATTCCAAATCTGACGTAGACGTTGTCGCATTTCCTGGAGTGTAGCTGGCGGGTTATCCAACCGCCGCAAACGTCGATCCATCTCGTCCCAAAGATGCTCGATTGGGGACATGTCTGGGGATCTGGCTGGCCATGGCAGGACATTGACATGTTGTTGCATCAGATACTGCTGTACAATCCTTGCAACGTGTGGTCTGGCGTTATCATGTTGCAGCGTTATTCCGGGACAATGTTGCATCAAAAACGGTACCACCAATGGCCGTAGCACTTCATCGCGATATCTTTGACCTGTCAGATTTCCATCAATAACAAGCAAATCTGTTCTGTTTCTAGCCGTGATCCCTCCCCAAATCATGACACTACCACCTCCAAAACGATCAAATTCCTGAACACAGTTGTTGGCATAACGTTCTCCACGTCGACGGTATACACGTAAACGACCATCACATCGGTTAAGCATGAATCTTGATTCATCAGTGAAGAGTACAAGATCCCACTGACGTTGGATCCACCGTCGATGTTGTTGTGCCCACTGTAGACGCAGTCGTCGGTGTTGTGCTGTGAGTATTGGACGTCTTGCTGGCCGACGTGGGACAATGCCAAAATGACGGAGACGGCGACGGATTGTCTGTGCAGACAGTCACCTCAAACCAGGTACCGTTCTTGCAGTTATGGTTGCAGGTTGGAATCGATTTCGGAGATGGGTTGTTCGAATCCAGTTGTCCTGTCTGGGAGTGGTTACTCGTGGACGGCCGCTGCGAGGACGGTCTCTGACATGTCTTGTCTGCTGATGACGCTGCCATAAGTTCCAAATGGTGTTTCGGTGGACATTCAGGCGATGAGCAACTTCCCTCTGCGAGGTTACGGATTCAATCATCCCAATGGCCCTCCACCGATCATTTTCAGACAGTCTTGGCATTTAGAGGGTAGAGTTCCTGATCCGAAATGGCTGTGTTTTCGATAAGTGATGCTTCCGTCGTTCATCAGGCACAATGTGAACATTTCAAAAATTCTCCTCTTTTATTGCCATCCACAAGCATGATTTACGCACATTTTCACGTGCAAAGTCATTTTCTCGCATTTTCATGATTTCCATTTCAATGTTGTGTTTACGTGTACTGTTTCAGTCTGATATCACCATGTATGACAATTTCATAATTGCGTTATGAAAAATAATTAACAATATTGGTGTCACAGAAACTTTTGTTGCTGAGTATATAATCTGTTGATTTTTCTATTCTAAATTGTCAGTGCCTTTTTCCACAGCAGAGACCATTTTTTTATATCAATTCAGGCTACGCGAACACCAAGGGGACCTTGTCTCTAAGAGCGTTCTCGTAAGCTGCACTGCTGCGGTTCTCTGCGTGAAGCACTGGTCAGGAGATTTCGTGCGGTCAGCATACGTAATTACCAAGTCGGTAAAGTGAGCGGGTGTAACCACGTCAGTGTTTTCAGTTATTGTAGTTGATGAATGGCTTTGTTAGCTTATATAGCGACTCGACTGCTTCACCTGTCTTCTATGTAATGTTACAGAATAAACAGTGAGGTAGCAAAGGCTGTTGTTGGTTAACTTTGGTTGGATGACAGGTATGTATTCGGTAACTATTGAAGGTGACATCCTATAAGCTTGCATGTAGCTAACACTTGCTTTGCTTTTTCGTAGTATAAAATGTTCAAGATGCACCTAAGCTGAGTTGTTTATTACCATTACTTTGAATATCTTACACCGATTCACAGTACAGTGTTTTGCTGCTTCATGTATTATATAGAGGGCTGACTGCAATAAACAGTTATGTCCGGATCTTATGTATTGGGCATAACTGTTTATTGCAGTCAGCCCTTGATATGCTGGCTTTCGGTTCAGTAGTACCAGTTCTATTAATACATCCATGGTTTCATCAGCGTTGACTAGGCTTTTTGATACACGGTGGCTGCTGTAGTTGCAATATGTGTTTTAAAAAAAGTGAGGCGCTAGAATGCATTACTCGTTTGAATGTAATACACGATTCCAACGCAATTCCTACACAATGTCCCTTTAACCAGAAAACGGGTTACGTGGAATTTACCTTCATAACCCATAGTTCAGTTAAGCACTTTTTTTTGCGTGTCGATTGACGAGCACGAACGAATAGGGGAATGGATTGAAATCCAAGATGGTTTCAAGATGGAGGCGACTAGAAACTACGTCAAGGTACTATTTGCATAAATATTCTTTTTTAATATATTACCTGTGCATTTTCAAAGTCCTCAGTGCCTCGTTTAAAATGTCAGGGCCCTCAGAAATTCTACCGATGAAGTGTAGAGCTTCTTTAAGCCTTGTTGATGATGAAAAAATAGTGATTTTTTTGTATGGCAACGCAATGCCTGATTCACAAACATTGTAAGCCTGTTGGGAGCTTCGGCTAAAAATCCATTTATTTTGAAAAGTTGCTTGCGTACGGAGGTGGGGTATTCAACAAAAGTTAGTACTCATTATCATGTTTCAATACACCCCAAGTCAATTTCACACCGGAATTCTCCTTCAAATGCACACAAACTACCAGATTTCCTCTCAAAACTGTGACTTGGTTAAAAAGCAGGTATATCAGTTTCGTCAACTGCATGTAAGTTTCCTGCTAAATGTATGCCACCAACCGTGACAAGGCGAAATAGTTAAATAACCTAAAAGACATATGTATTTCTATTGAGTTGACGCTCAAGAAATTGAGCTGTGGCGAAAAGTAAAAATCTGACGCACGTCACACGCTGCCAGTGGGCTTTGCTCCATTGAAATTAATGAAACCAAGTTTTTGGCGCGCGTCTCACAGTTATAGACATTAAATGAAATATGTGAGAATAATGGTAACCGAAGCAGATTTCATGTTTGCGTGATCACTACACAGTCAAACTCGCTAGCTAGCAAGCCAGCAATACAAACAAATACTTAGCCTGCCATGCAGGTTGAATTAGCTGTCAGGACGTATTTTTGTTTTGATTTTTTTTTTTTTTTTATATTATTATTATAATCCACGCCTCATACACGGCGGTTTTATGCCCTTGTGTTTGACGAGGAAGGACCTCTAATTTTGAGACACAAAACTCCAAGTCTGTCGTGGTACTTTACGTTATCTGGGGACATAAGCAGAATGTTGTGTTATGGCCCCAGTTTGCTACGACATATAAGACAGCAAGGGATGACAGACAAAATTTTAAAACTAAAACAGATTTAATTCAACAAAGACTAACACTTACCTACAATTTGTACTACTGACCAAGATTGATAATATACAAGAAAAAAATATTTACAGTCCATTGAGATAGGGTTGCTTGGTGATGTTCCACACAGGCAAAAATCCACAAAAAGCTTCACAGGTCGAAAAGCGTGTCAGGTCTTGTCAAGTGTATCCTTCTCCTTGCAATTTCTCCTACCGCATTACTCTCTGTTTCTCTCCTTATATACTCTTTTGCAGCCCCCTACCACATTTAAACTTTTTTTTTCCTCTGGGAAATTCCCCTCTCAGACATGCCCAGGACATGCCCAAACCTTGCTCCAGACTGGGCTTAACAAAAAAAAGGTCAATACTGTCATCAAGTGGCTTCTTTCCATATTACAGTTGTCATAAGCATCCAGTGACTTATATGCTTGTAGTTCCTCCCTAAGTGTACACGGTAGGTTTCTTGAACAAATGGCTATATATATCAAGCCATGGAATACTGGGCCACTAACTAACGTCATCTACCCACTCACTGATACCTTTCGGATCTGGAAATTGGTTGCCATTTGTCAAAGTAAATTTGTTTGGGTAGAACTCCTGATCTTTGATGGCTAATGCCCTCGCATAGCTTGACAAGCTATTATGGTCTGCCATACTTCCGTTGCCAAGCTGTGCGTGCAACCTGTCTTGTTTGTAAACAGTAAATGGGTCTATAGCCTACAAGGTGTACAAAAACTTCCGCAACCGCATCCAATTAGGAGACAGAAGTTTACTGGCAGTTGTGAATATTCAATAACTGATCCTGGTGTGCCATCTAATGATAGAATATTGTAACAGCGTTCATAAATTTGCAGCTCCACGTCCACTGGCAGACACATCTGCACAAAGATACACTGTTGTTCTTCTCGAACATGCCAAATCCGGATAATCGTTAATGATTAATTAAATTAATATTTTAATTTGAAATGAGTAACTAAGTTGCAAGTGGCAAAATAACGAAGTGAAAGTATACTTTTTATCTTTTAAATGTGGTAGAGTAAAAGTCCCGGTATAAAAAAAGTAAGTACAAATTATCTTGAGTAACGTACAAGTCCTCAAAAAACTACTATGCACCTTTGAAAACAGGGGTATCATGCACACCCCCCCCAAAAAAAAAACGTATTCCTGTGCTGTGCCCCCCTAATTCCCTATTGGCTGTAATGTTATAGCCATGTGCATGTTCGCCAATGTAATGAGTGGGATGTATTGCCTCCCTTTCTGAGCTCTCCTGGGTTTGATGGAAGAGGAGAGGAAAACTCGTGCTGAACATGTTTTGTTTTGATTGCCAGTCTAGAGAAATCAAAGTTCTTTTTTTCCCACGTCGTTTTGCGCCAACGGGAAAATGTTCGCCCGTGATTGGATTTGCGTAAACTCTGCGCGAACTGAACGATCGTTTGCGCCAATTTTTGGGGACTGAATTTTAACTAAAATATGCTCTGATAAACTGCTAAATAATAATATAGGGCACTACGTTAAAATAAACAAAATGAAGTTTTTGTTGATGTACGCGCACACAGATGGAGCACGATACCATAGATCCCATGCCACTCGGGCAGCGGGAGCATATTCGTTGTATCCCCCGAACGAGTTCGGAGGATACTATGGATTTGGCCGCGTACGCCGCATCCGCAGAGATTTTCTTGTGAACGCTCTACAGCCCACATATACTCAGCAACAAAAGTTTCTGTGACATCAATATTGTTAATTATTTTTCATAACGCAATTATGAAATTGTTATACATGGTGATATCAGACTGAAACAGTACACGTAAACACAACATTGAAATGGAAATCATGAAAATGCGAGAAAATGACTTAAATCATGCTTGTGGATGGCAATAAAAGAGGAGAATTTTTGGAATGTTCACATTGTGCCTGATGAACGACAAAAGCATCACTTATCGAAAACACAGCCATTTCAGATCAGGAACTCTACCCTCTAAATGCCAAGTCTGTCTGAAAATGATCGGTGGAGGGCCATTGGGATGATTGAATCCGGAACCTCGCAGAGGGAAGTTGCTCATCGCCTGAATGTCCACCGAAACACCATTTGGAACTTATGGCAGCGTCATCAGCAGACAAGACATGTCAGAGACCGTCCTCGCAGCAGCCGTCCACGAGTAACCACTCCCAGACAGGACAACTGGATTCGAACAACCCATCTCCGAAATCGATTCCAACCTGCAACCATAACTGCAAGAACGATACCTGGTTTGAGGCGACTGTCTGCACAGACAATCCGTCGCCGTCTCCGTCATTTTGGCATTGTCCCACGTCGGCCAGCAAGACGTCCAATACTCACAGTACAACACCGACGACTGCGTCTACAGTGGGCACAACAACATCGACGGTGGATCCAACATCAGTGGGATCTTGTACTCTTCACTGATGAATCAAGATTCATGCTTAACCGATGTGATGGTCGTTTGCGTGTATACCGTCGACGTGGAGAACGTTATGCCAACAACTGTGTTCAGGAATTTGATCGTTTTGGAGGTGGTAGTGTCATGATTTGGGGAGGGATCACGGCTTGAAACAGAACAGATTTGCTTGTTATTGATGGAAATCTGACAGGTCAAAGATATCGCGATGAAGTGCTACGGCCATTGGTGGTACCGTTTTTGATGCAACATGGTCCCGGAATAACGCTGCAACATGATAACGCCAGACCACACGTTGCAAGGATTGTACAGCAGTATCTGATGCAACAACATGTCAATGTCCTGCCATGGCCAGCCAGATCCCCAGACATGTCCCCAATCGAGCATCTTTGGGACGAGATGGATCGACGTTTGCGGCGGTTGGATAACCCGCCAGCTACACTCCAGGAATTGCGACAACGTCTACGTCAGATTTGGAATGACATCCCACAGCAATTTCTGGCACATCTGATTCGGTCCATGCGCCGGGCATGCGTTGCTTGCATCATGGCACGAGGAAGTCACACCCGGTATTGAAGTGTGAAGGTCACAATTGGTTAGACGTCAGACAAGTGCTTCATGACGCATGAAAAGGACATTTTTCGTTTTGAGTGACGTTGGCACTGAAAAGTCAGTGTTTCTCCTGTTAAATAAACATATTGATTGCATTGAGATCTTTGCGTGTCATTTATAACATACACATAAATGGTGTCACAGAAACTTTTGTTGCTGAGTATAAGTGCACCGATTCTTTTCTAATTTTGCAGGGACTTGTATTATGGGAAGTTCACGACATTTATTGATTTTGGGTACTCTGGGACCATCTGGGCCCAACTGGGGGCCTTCCGGGGATACATCTACTCGGTTGCCGAGTGCTCTAGTTTTTGGTGATATTTTTAGGCCAGTGACCATGAAAAAATAGGATAAGGGCACCTTTAGGCACGTCATTTGCTGGCCTTTTGAGATGCACGTCCTGTGAGAATTAGGAGCCTATAACTGAAATAGTTGATGAGAAAGCAAAATATCAAAGGTTTTGGTGATATTTCTAGGCCAGTGACCTTGAAAAAAATAGGTCACGTTTAGGCATGTCATTTGTAGGCCTTTATAAGATGCACGTCCAGTAAAAATTAAGCACGTGAGCTACTGGGTAGCTCACTCGGTTAAGGCACTGCGTTGCAGTGCAGAAGTGACTATCACGCGGGTACCAACCGGCAGTGGTCGGCAGCTTTTTCAGAGTAGCGCACAATTGGCTATGGCGCTATTGGGAAAGGACTGCCGGAAAGGGAAATGAATAAATAGCTTTGTTCGTTGCTCAAGTGCCTCCTGTTGGCCAGACGGGCGCTCGTCAGGAAGATTCTTAGACCTTGTCCACACGTAGCCGGGTATCTACTAAATCGAGGATAATATCCAACATTTTGACCTGTCATCCACATGACAACGCATCAAAAACGAATGTTTAAAAAAACTCCGGGCAAAGTGAAGATTTTTGAAAACTCTGTTTATGCATTTGCGTGTAGACAGAGATAACCAGAGTTTTGCGTTTTCGAACGTCACAACCTGCGCCAAAATGACAACAAATCTGGAGTAGTGCCTTGAAAGCTGTGATAGCGTTAATTATTGTGCAGGCGCTTTATACATGTTTAATTTTAGAAGCCCAACTACTGCTCCAAGAGCACAGGCGACGGACAACATTGCGGTCTGTGTGACGCCAACAGAGGGCTATTCTGATGTGATTGGGTAGGATTTGGGGAAATAATGCCATCTACAGATTTGGAGGCTTATTGAAAACGCAGATGTTCGGTTATGTGTGGAAGGAATTTTTTTTTATAAACGGAAGGGGGAAATACTCGTTTTTAAAAATACCCGGCTACGTGTGTACATTGCCTAAGTCTGTTCATGTCCGGGTATCCTCCACCCTCGTTCTGAACGTTCTGAACAGACGCGTGCTTCGGAGGAGAGCCGTGAACTGTCTTCGCTCTCCTGAGTTGGCAGCAAGGGGTTACATACAAGCAAGCGTTGTACATAGTTCACCGATTGGACATTCCAGATTTGGGTGAGATTGGAGATGCCAAAATTATATTTTAAAAGAAAAAAAAAAAGGCTCTTGTAACTGAAATAGTTGATGAGATAAAGCAAAATGTTGAAGTTTCTGGTGACACACGCTCTCACTCATGGAGCCCGATACCATAGCTCCCGTGCTGCTCAGCGGCGGGAATAACAACTTTGGCAAAATACAAATATTAATGGACTTGGTGGTCATGATGCCTCGGTGCTTACAGCAGTGACAAGTATGGCCCTTGATGAAGTTATAAAATTCTGTGTGGACATGTCAAGAGTGCCCTAGCTGTGTATCTATGCTTAACATAAGCAATGTTTCCATCCACTTATCAATTGATTAACGAATAATTAAAATTATTCCTGTGAATAAAGGCAATGAAATTTCATTTCCACCTGACAGCATTGTAGCGAATAAAAACTTGAGTGTAACCTACTGACATAATTTACTACTATGCAATCAAATTGGTGTATTGAATAGATGTAACATTTTAAGCAGTTTCCATTCATTTTCGCCCTGAATCGCAGAACCTTAGAGTGAACAGAAGTAGTGTGGTAGGCACCAGAATTAACTAGCTAGCTCTAAAATGCAGTTGAAACTATCAGTGAATCTAATAAGCGAATATAAACTTTGCACTCAAACAAACACCAATAACTGCAATTAATTTAGGGTAGCCAAATGAACAAAAGACGTGGTTATGCTAGATCGTTAAGAGCTGCTCACGTCATCTACTTTAATACGAATTAAACTGGTTGTTATCTGACGATCAACATAAATTAAAGCTGGGTACAGAAAAATGACGATAACAAAATTTATTAGGGGTCAGCTAATGCAACAAATTTCCCAAAAATACAGTCATTTGAAACTTACCTGCAAACATGTTCCAATGAAAATGAATTCATTGTTTGGAAGAGTTGCTTTCCCCATGACACGCATTACTTCCGCAAAACTCGATTCCTATTGGAGTCTATCGAAGTGTCAAATAGCGCTTTAAGTCGAAAACAAAGCTCTCTCTCAAAAATCTGGCAAGATATCATGGCACTTAACCCATAGAGTCATATTCTAGGACTTGATTTTGACCAGCGGAGCGGTTATCCCATTAACAGACAGAATGACACACAAACGAACTAACTTATCTTATGCCCCACTTGCGCGCATGCACAGTTGCATACCGAGGCATAATGATAAAAGGTGGACTACAGCTCCAACAAAACTTATCCTCCAATCACATGACTGTCAATTCATTTTTCTAAGTAAAAGGCGTTGATGATGATGTATTAATTTCGGGAAGGGTCCATCTCTGCATTTCCACAAGGATTGATATGACGAGATTTGCTCCACATTTCGGACATAATCACTTACTGCTTGCTAAGGTTGTGCACTCCCAAACACCACAAGCGGATTTTCCCAACTGACAATTCATTTTTTATGTCGTCAACATTAAATCACTGGTACAATTAATATACATTAAAAAAACATCTTTTTATTGAGTCACAGGTTATACCTGTCAAAACGCATGTTCACAAAATCTGGAGCTGGTTAATGCTGATACAAGTTAGTTTTCATGCAGCCCTTGAAGAACACAATGTGCGCTGGAGATCCTTTCCACCCAGAAAATTTACTCAAATTAAATACATATTCTGCCTGTGTCATTACTCTTAACAGTTTACTGAACAAATGAGGAGGAAAAAAATTCTACAATGTAGCACATGCCAAAGCTGCAGTAAAACAACACTGTTCCTGGAGCTCTAACCCCAAGCAGGCTGAGTGGGTACAGTGTTTGACTGGGACAGAGCAAGTTGGTAAATCAGGCCTCTAAACAAAGCCCTTAACCCTTACTCCTGTGAGGACTGGCTTCTGCTTATACAAATCATTTAAAAATGGATGTGTATACCCAATATCCCTCAGGTTTTCGCTTAAACGTCAACAGAGCACATCCCATTCAACAGAGATATTTGCATCATGTTAATAAGTAGTTGAGTCCACAGCAGGCAAATGTGGCTGAAAGGAAAACCAACTAAGGGTATATTCCAGGAGCAGGGTTGGATACCACGGAGCAAAAAAATACAGATTCATAACACTCAATAAGAAGGCTGTAATATTGATTGTATTCCAATACATAAGCAGATGTTGATGCACATTCTCACAGTTATGACCTGTTTTTCAGGGATAATAACATATACAATGGGTAAAGTCACCACTCCATCAGTTCAACCTAGAGTCTGGAGACTGGGCAGAGATTCAGAGAGAGTACACTTTAGACACAGTGAGTGATTGACTTTCAGGGAGCATGGACTTAACGACTGACAATCTTGACATTTTAGTTCAATCATTTTGGCTACAGACATGCTCAGCCCCAGGTTTCAGGGGACTGAAATGAGCAACTGATTTCTCTGTGGAACATTATCGGGGCGAAAGCCCATTCAATTAGGGGTCATTTTAAATGTAAAGTGTGATAGAATGCATTAAATTATCTAATAGATTCATGCAATTAGCCTTGGAGTGAGTCCCATTGTAAAAGGCTTTCCAGAAATGGAGTCATGCTGCTACTAAATGTAATATTAGTGAAAGCTTAAAAAAAAAAAAAAAAAAAAACCTACAATTCTCTCCAGCTGGCGGTGCCAAGAGACTAATCCGAAGCACCACTCGTCAGTGCAGCTACCTGCTCAGGCACTGTTGTGTTGACACAGTGAAAACAGATGCAGTGCTGAGATCTAATCTACACACAAACACAGTCCGTTTTTACAGGTACGTATGCAAATACCCTTCAGAGCGAAATACAGTTTTTTGTGACATTTGCACTTAAACAGAAATACAAACAGCTATTCTAAACTGACTTGTTCAGTGCATGCCTACTCAATGAGACAAGGCAATGACTTACATGGTTAGCGGACAAGAGAGATTGCGATACTGGTAGGCATGAATGGTTTCTGACTTTGCCAGGTACAGTGGGGTGCAAATATTTGGCAACCCCTGGTTTAAAAGTCTGTTACAATCAATCTCCAAGTGATTGAAAGCAAACCCGAACAATTAACGCTACAAAGTTAAACATGACACCTTTCTGCAAATTTAAAAGCAAGGTTTCCTTTTATTTTCATTTTTCTGAATTTTTAAATGATAAGAAAGGAAAAAAGGGCCCAGTGCAAAAGTTTGGGAACCCTTTTGGATTATTCTTTGTTACCTTGTAAGATGATTACTAAGGCCCAGACCCGGGTGATTTAATCGTCAGGGCTTCAATGAGACAGGTGAATATAATTCCAGGGTTGAACTATATATTCTGCAGTAACCCCATGCCTTCTAAAGTATCAGACTGTGGTGGCTGTTGTGTCTGGTGTTATAAATCATATGTTCCTCTAAACCAGGGATACTCACTCTTTTCCAGATTGAGCCGCAGTGGGTGCAGGCTTTCATTCTAACCATGCAGTCTCACACCTGATTCTACTAATCACGGGTCTTTGGAAAAAGCCTCAAGGGTTGATTAGTAGAATCAGGTGTGTGACTGGTTGGTTAGAATGAAAGCCTGCACCCACAGCGGCTCAATCTGGAAAAGAGTGAGTATCCCTGCTCTAAACTGTTGTCCAAGGATGTCAAAATCAAGATAATTCACTTCCACCAACAAATACAGGGCTGCAAAATCTCTCTCAACATTTCAAACTACCCATTTCTACTGTTAGAAACAAAGTAAGAAAATGGAACAATCGAAGTCAAGGCAAGATCTTGAAGATCAAGAAAAATTTCTGGTAGAATGGCCACAGATTTGGTAAGAAATGCTCAGATGAAGGTACGTTTGCAGCAAAAAGGGTGAAGAACACATTGCCAACTGTTAAACATGGAGGTGGATCCATTATGCTTTGGGGTTGTGTAGCAGCTGGGGGCACAGGCAATAATGTGCAGGTGGAGGGCAGAATGGATTCCACCAAATATCAAGACATTCCAGAGGCTAATGTTCAAAGCTCAGTCCAGAAATTGAAGATGAAGAAACGTTGGGTATTCCAGCAAGACAATGACCCAAAGCATACCTCAAAATCCACCATAAAGTACCTCAAGGAAAGACTGATGAAGGTTTTGGAGTGGCCATCAGAGTCCCTAGACCTGAAAATTATTGAAAATCTGTGAACAGACCTCAAAAACGCCGTGGATGCAAGCAAGCCAAAGAATATTTGCAAGCTAGAGGTGTTCTGTCAGGAAGAATGGGGAAAAATTCCAAAGACAAGAATTGAAAGACTCTTAGCTGGCTACAGGAAGAGTTACAAAGTACTAGCTGACAGGGTTCCCAAACTTTTGCACAAAGCATTTTTCCTTGTTTTATTAGTTTGAAACTGTAAAAAGTTCAAAATAAAAATTATTCTTGCTTTAAAATGTGTTGAAATGTGTCATGTTTAACTTAATAGCATTTAGTGTTCAGGTTTGCTTTCAATCACTTGGAGATTAATTTTAACAGACATTTTAACCAGAGGTGCCCAAGTTTTTGCACCGCATCGTTAGCTGCCTTTTACTGGGTGAAATTTCTGTCCTGAATTAGCTGTTATCAGAAATGTATCAGTATCCTGCAAAGAGACCTCTGTACAAGACAGCCCAAGTGATTATTACCTTCCCTAAATTCTGTTTTGTAGCTGATGCATACGTTCAACAGCACAATGGGTTCTCAATTCAGCAGAGAAATTGCTGAAATGTGAACACTGGCTACTTATGTTCAGTACCTCTGACCTGCCATTGCCCTCTCTCTCAGATACCTATGGGAAACCATCAACTTGGGCAGGGATTACAACAATTATACTTTAAGGAATACTGTCAAAAATACATTTTAAAAATAAATTAATTAAAGTACAAGGCCTCCTGCATTTTGCTACCAGGCCTGCAGAGTGTAATTCAGTCTCTTGCCTATGGGGAGCAGTGCACACACATTTCAACTGCCAGGCTCCTTACTCTGACCCAGCAGCAACTGAAGGCCACCTCCCCAATTAAAAAAAATAAAAAATAAAAAAAAAAACATCATAGTGAAACATCAGCTATAAATGAGCAGAGCTAACGCATGGTTTCAAAACCTCACTTATCTGAGCCAACAGAAAGCAGTCTTTGGCCTGGCTCTTATTGGCAGTAATTGACAGCAAACAGCTCCTTAATTCATAGGCCTCATCACTCATCTCCACTGATCATCTATTTATACAATGGTAAGCCCCAGGTCACCTACTAGCTGGTCCTATTCCACAACCTGTGTTACCATATTTCAGTAAATATATACATACTACTGTATGTACAGCTCCATTCAAAGATCAACATCACTTTCATTTCTGGAGCGTTGTTCCGTGCCTCAAATAGCACAAGGAAAATTTGGTTGTTACCCTGCCTGTAATAACCACACATATGATGTGATGACACTTGATTTAGTTTCTGGAGATTTGTCAGAGCTCATAGTCTGCTGGTGGATCTTTTGTCAGTTGACTGAAAGATTAACATCAAAATAATGGGACACAGTCAGGGAGGAAAGGTGTGTTGCTGCTGCCGACTGCTACAAAACAAAGCTGAGATGAAATCAGGCCACTATGTCCACAAGTTGTGTTTTTCCCACAAATCCATTCAATTCAATTAATTAATAACACAAAAATTTCCAATAAGTGGCTAATTTGTCATCATTCGCACTGGTCAACAGGCAACACGCCCAGACCAACGCCCACAAAATCAGTTATCTACGAGATACCCCACAACCCAATGAATACTCACTGGAGTCCCGATCTCAAACAAACACTGCACCAGCTGCAACTTCTGCGTTACATATGCTTCATCTGAAAACAGAGAAAGCGGGGCACATAAACATAATCCAAGCAGAAGAGCAGTATCATACCAGAGGAAGAAAAACACCTTTTCTCACTTTGGATAGTTCAGAGTTTAAATCTACATGGCTCAGAGCCGAAAAGCAAAGTGAGGAGCCCCATTAAAAACAACAAACCATCAACACTACAGCAGCCCAAAAACTGGGACGACAAGCTACCAAAGTCGCCATCACTGCAATCAAACGCACGACAGCAACTGATAGCCATGGCGGCCCAACTAAAGCAGAGCGAAACCTTCATAGGCCAACAAAATTGAAGCTGAAAACACCAGCACTGTCTGGCGACCCTGTTCCAGTAGCTAAATTGTAAGTAAATGTGGCCCAACTCTCTGGACACACAGCAAGCCTCCCCTGCAGGCCCTTCAGTTCTGGGAACATACAAGTGAGAAATGGACGAACAGCTCTTGCCTCCATCAGACATTAACGAAAAACTCGCAGCTACATAGCGAATGAGTCAAGAAATGGGGTAAAAAAAATGCAAAACCCCACAAGCAGGAATGCTAATACATATTCAGCAAGGGTATTGTTCATGTTCACAGCCCTCTTTAAAAAAATGTATTTCCACATGAGCTAAATTCAAACAAACAGCTGGACTTGCACCTAAAACCACTAACACCTACAGAAGGCCTACAACAGACAGCTAGTGGTCATATTAAGACTGCAGCCCAGGGAAGCTGTATAAGCCATTCACTAGTGTCTCAAGTGGTTTTCATTTTCAATCACTTTTCTGTATATTCAATGTCTCGCGACCCCAAGCCTCATTTCAAGTCTTTCTTCATATCAAGCACACTCACTCACACCCACAATGTACAAAACACACACGTTTTCATCAGGGGAGTGTCCTAATAGATTGTATGGTGGAAGATTTCTCACTGAGAGACATTCCCATCCAGCCCATTAAAAACTACAAAGCATTGCATGCAGGGAAAGAATCCCCCGGGGGGGGGCCCAGATGGTCTATAGGACAGCACACACAACAATGGAGGCATCAAGCAGCTGTTGGATGCAAATTGCTCAGTAATATTTCAAAAATTGTTTTCTTCAGATGAGTTTTCCACTCCAGGGTAGCTAAACTACTATCACACAGCTGGAGTGCTTTTTTCTTCAGATAGCGGACAATTGGGTGAAGCATAACAGTGACGCTCCATGTAAAAAAACCCATCATTTGGAACATCAAAAAACTACAGTTGAAAACTTGAGGCTTAAAATAGGCAGCAATCACACAAGTATTTGAACAGCACTGCATTTTCATGTCTGCTAAAGTGACATGAAATTGTACATAAACCACATGTACTCTAAGGGCTTAAATTTTATGGCACTGAAATCCACATAGGGTGATCCATTATGGAATAAAGCCCATTTCTATGCATCTTGACAGCCCAAATCCTTGCAGATATCACTGCATTTCTGCATCAAGTATGCCAAGTTTATCACATTTTCACATGGGATAGACTGAAGCATTTCCAACCTTTAAGATTTATTAAAAAATAAGAGCCAATTCACACGTTAAATAAGGCCGAGAGGAAGTTCTGAAGATTCATCACTCTGGAGCAGCACAGAGAAGGGAGCTGAAGAGATATTTGGCAGGGATGGTCGGCACCACATTTAGCACTTTGGACCAGGTATTCGGGCCATTCCTTGGGCCTGGCCCTGTTCGCATCGCATTGTATGCGTGTCTGTGTGTGTGTGTGTGTGTGTGTGTGTGAGAGAGTGAGTGTGTGGGTTGGTGGAGGGGGGCGGTAGTGTGTAATTGTGATCTTTCAGGAAAAAAAAAAAGTCCATATCTAAATAATAAAAAAAAAGGCGACAGAATGTACAAAATTGAACAAAATCTGTAAATATCTAGGACTTAGCAGTCGCTTTTCCACAGTTTGATGGTTTTGTCATTTTCTAGCGCTGCCGATGCAATGATGTTTTCTGTGGGATGGCAGGCAGTCGAGATCACGACATCTGCAGGAACACAGGAGGAATGGGTCCTTCACCAAGATGCCACATCTGCTCATCCAATCCAATCAAATTTACAAGAAAATAGCAAAGCAGAATCTATTGCATATTTTAATGTGTAATCAGCTTAATTCTGGAAATGCGTGTTCATTATACACATTATTCAACTTGGAGAGTCACACTGATTTTAGGAATTATCCAGAAAAATTCTGAGGAAGGGGAGAGCACACAAATGTTACAAAATTAAAATAAATCAGGTAATAATTTCACAAAGTGCTGGAAGACATAGGCGGAGTCTAAAATCAGCACACCAGCTACTTATTGAGATACGTATACATCCTATATGCATTCTAGTCAACTTGTGTACTCAATAGTTTGCAAGTATGTCAATCCAACACATGGCCCCGGCCTTCATGATATAAAATAGATGCAGACCTCTTTATCAAGTGCACACCATATCTATGGATGACCAGTATCTACCTTCCTAAACGCATGAGCCATTTTATGTGATACAGGTATGATTTTATACAGGAAAAAAGTCGCTCTCCATGGCCCATCAAACCTTGCCTCTGCCCTGTTTGGCCTCTCTCACCTGTATGACCTTGTAGTTTCTGTACGATCTCCTTGGTTTGGAGATTCCAGATGTAAACCATGTTGTCCTCCGAACCAGAAACGATCCACTAGCAGGAAAGAAGATGGACAGATGGACATACAATATGCATGATAAACCACATTCACACTGGGCCATTTGAGACCAGCAACAGTCATTACAGAAGCTTCGCTTAAATGAACAGATTTTTTTTGCACAACCCAGAAGGTCAAGCCATGACATTAATTAAACACATTCCCGCATTACACAATCAGCATAAAGCACACATTCGCAATGGCATATCTTATCATTACATTAAAGAGCCCACACTTCGATCCAACACACCTTTCCGCCAGTGACAGAGAAATTAGCAAATACGCAGTACTTCTCATTTTTGTGGCCAGTATATGTTTTCAGGCACTGAAAAGAGAAACACAAACGGTAAAATAAGTAAAACCAATTCATATTGTGAAATAATACTGATATTGAACTCTGAAATGCCAAAAAATATATATAATCCTAACATGCGCTGAACATAAGTATCAGCAGCCAAAATCTGAATAAACATGACTATGCTATGAGGATTGTACACAATGTTCAACATGAGAACACTGACCTTTCCTTTGCTGTAGTCCCAAAGCTTCAGGGTGCTGAGGACGATGCAGAGGTAAGATCATTAGCCCATGTAAATTTCAAAACCAATTTAAGCACCATTAATGAGCTCTGAGTTCTCACACCAGCATGTACAGATATTGAATTGACACTTCAGCATAAGCCACTCAATGATTTTCGGACAAGATCAGAAAAAGATTTGGTTGTAAAATGGTTAACAAGCTGGAAGTTTACATTTCTGACCAAAAAAAAATCAGCAGGCAATAACAATATACACATTAAGCACGTAAGTCTTTAGTTTTCACAAATTAGTCACCTCCCGTAATCACGCTCTCCAAGCTCCAAGCAGCGGGCTCAAGGGGAAGATATTCAGCATCGCAACCCTCTTGCTAAGCAGGACTATTCTGCCCAACTTTGAAAAAAGCAAGTTAAGTTACATGGTCATGCATGTCAGTTGCTTCCTTCTGTCAAAGTTGGGCAGCACTTAACTACAGGCCCTGTGGGCCACGTTGTTGCTCCAGCCTTGCACTACGTCGTCTGATTTTGCTAGCAAGCCGACATCATGAATCAAGGCGGTAAAGTAATTTTTGATACCAGGTGCTGTAGTACAGGTTGAAGCAAATGTCTGCTGAAATTGTGTCCCGTGAAAACTGGCTTTCAGTAGCGCTGGGTTGGTATAATGGTGGTGCCCTGCATACTAATGCACACGGCAAAACACGAACACAGGCGCAAGTGAGACGGACAACAGTGGCTAGAGGAATGGAAAGAGCATCACAAACTCACTTATCCAGGGTGGCAGCCAAGATGTACTTCCCATTGGGGGAGAATTTCACGAAGGACACGGGCGGGTTGTCATCATCTGACAGGAATAAGGAGACAGTTTAGAGAGTAGATGCAACAAAACATTGCTCAACGTAAAAACATCCACAATAATGAAGGGGACAAGAGGACAGACGAGAGGGACAGGCGATTCCAGAATATTCCTCACAATACAGGACAAGCAGGTTACAATCTTGACCCCATCTTGTTTGAAAAAGGCCAAAATTACAATATCCCACCAGTCTCTGTGTTACACTGTAACATCCTTCTTGTTATGCATCCAAAAAAGGACACAAGTCCTCATGGAAATGACACTTCGTCTGAATAATGCATCGAAACATATTCAGTCATCAAAAAAAAAAAAAAAATTGTAAACAACATCTGTTCTTACCAATTAGCGTTTTCAGACATTGTCCTGATGCCGTATCCCAGATTCGACTGTGAAAACAGAGGATTGAAGTTCTGAGTTTTGTCCATCCACCCATTTCATCAGAACATCAAAGCATATTCATTAACAAAAAGTTAATGTCTAATAAATGAGAGGAATCAAACCATCTGGTTGCACTAAGGATGAAAATCTGAGAATGTCAAGGGTTTTTTGATTCTGGATTTGGCATGAGCCACACAAGCAGATGAATAAAAGATGGAAGCGCCTCTCACCAGAGACCATCGTAGCTGCTCGACACGATGAGAGAGCCGTCTCTGTTGAAATGGACCTGGGAAGCAGAGGGACAGAAATACGGCAAATTATTGCAGGGCGCACGAGATCCACACTTCAGTCCTACCAACCTCCACACAGTGAATAGTCCTGGTTTGTACCATTAGGTTCAACTTCTGCACAGTAAATGTTCCAGGTTTGTACCAGGAAGATCAACCTCTACGCAGTAAATGGTTGTGGTTTGTACCATCAAGTTCAACTTCCACAAAGTACTGGTCTTTGTACCTCTTGAGTTCATCTTCCACAAAATAAACTGTCCTTATATTAGGGCTGGTACGATTCTGAATCGATTCTTTTATAAGCCGTAGTACCACTACCTGCTGCTAGAACAGCACAACATAAACACGATTGCCATTGCCTCGGCATTTCTTGCGACTGTGATTATTTATATCTCGCATTCACGTTTAATCTGCTTTACAGAATGTTTTCCACCTTGTGTATTTTTTAGACGCTTGAAATCCAGGGCGATCTGAAAACAAATCTCTTTATTTTTATTTTATCATTATGGATCTCCTAGAAAATACAACAATGAGAGATGAAATGCAGAGTTGGGATATGGTGATGTTGAACGAGGATTTTTTGTGATAAGACCACTTGCCGTCATGGTGTCTCGTGTAATTTCTTGAAACAGACACACCTGAAGCGGCACGATTTAAAATGCAGTCGGGAAGAAGCCTGAGTTTAGATTTCACTAATTGCAGGCCCTCCGCCCTTCCCCAAATCAAGCAATTTCAGTGGCCTATAACGATTAAGATGAGATGGTGAAAAGCAGACAAACCTAACTGGGCTACGGTGTTAGAGTGAAAGAATGCCAATCATTTGAATAATTAAAAAAAAAATCTTCCTATGAATTGCATCTCTCAGCATTTTAGGACATTATTAAAGATTAAAACAGATTTGTAATAAGATTGCCCTGGATTTTAAGCATCTAAAGAAATAGACAAGGTGGAAAACATTCTGAAAAGCGGATGAAACATGAATGTGAGAAACATGCCCTTTGATATTTGGCGCTTTTGTTCAACCTGCGTCGGGTTTTATAAAGGAAAAGGGAAAGCTCGGATGTTCACCCCATGGCAGCAGTTAGTGGTACTTCGCCTTAAAAAAGAATCAATTCAGAATCGTCCCAGCCCAACTTGATATGTACCAGGAAGTTCAATTTCTATTCAGTAAATGGTCCCGTTTTGCACAAGAGACTTCAACTTCTACACAGTGAAAGGTCCTGGTTTTGTACTATTGAATTCAACAACCGAAGTAAATGGTCCAGGTTTGCAGCAAAGATCAACTCCACAGAGAAAATGGTCCTGGTTTGTAACACTGAGATCAAATCCCACCCAATGAATTGTCAGGGTTTGTACAAGGAAGTTCAACTCCTACACAGTAAAGGGTCCAGGTTTGTACCAGGGAATTCAACCCCATGATACAAACAGTCCTATTTTGTAATAGAGTTTTCAATGTGCGCATTGCACAAGGTCTTGGTTTGTACCAGGGAGTTTAACTGCAACACAGTCCTGCCTTGTACCAGACAGTTTTAATGCAATATTTATTCATCTTTAAGGAAGCCAAACAGAGGACAGAGAATCCACAGTACTCTCCTTGGCAACACTCCATTGCCATTCAAAAGTGCGAACAATGACAAGGGGAGGTTAAGCAAGAAAACAGCCAAATGCCATTTCCGATACACTGCCAGGTGTCACGCAAGCACATTTCACTACAGACTGAGAGAGCAAGGGCTTTATATTGTACCTGAAAGCATTGGACTGTTCTGCTAACGCATATCTAGAAGGCTTAAAATCATTAATAGAGGTTCCATATGCCCCTTGTCACTTCATTTTTAAAAATGATGAAGTTACAAGTGGACTTCCAGATCCGTGTGCAGCCACAAGAACTACAGTGATGTTTGTATCATCACCGGACCTGCTCCTTGGGAGGGTAATTTTTCTTTCAAAGGAACTAGAAAGGTAACCGATAAAACAGCCATTTGTATCAGCATTTCTCATCATCGTAATACAACGCAAAGCAATTCCCTTTAACTTCTGAACTTGATCAAGCTGAGGTATCCACGGTCATTAGTAGCTATTGCAGAGGTCATAGAGGAAAAAAGGAACCATCGGATGCAAAAAACAGACGTCAGCCAGGTGAAAATGATAAAAATCATCGTAGTTTTAGTCGTTGGCACACAAATCTGTCCTCCCGACTTTAAAAAAATGAAACAAGCCGTAGATCGGTCACTAGCTAATGATTTTAAGCTCACTCAGTGGTTACTGAGTGATCCAATGGTTCCGGCAGTAATATAAAACACTTGCTCTTTTCGTTTATGGTAAAATGTGCTCGCATAACGTCGAACGAAATACCTGGAAAGGAATTCAATCGTTTTTCCGTTTTACCTCAATATAATAATAGTCTTCCCTCAGCCAGTCGCTTGAGTCTGCTGTCTTTTGAGGATAATGAAAATCCGACTACTTGTCGACAGAAAAAAGGAAAATTTGTGAATTTTGTTGGCAAAAATGGGACTGTTTCCAAGAGCTTCAGACTTGATAAAGTTTTAATATTCTGAATTTATTATTGTTTACAAGCTGCTCCACAGAACTGGCACGGACATTGCACCAGCGATGTGTAATGAAAACATGCATAACGCCTGTAAGGCAAAGCCAGGAACTTTGGACTAAGCGCTCATGTTCTGCTATATTGTCTAACCTGGGCACAGGAAGTATATTCCACACAGCAGGGTGAAGAGAAAGAGACGGGAGGCGAGCGTAAGCTTGAGAGGAAGTGAGAGACAGGAGAGATGCTGCGTTCAGCAGGAGTATGGAAAGTGACTTACTGCTGAGACAGGATCAGAATGGGCTGGCAGTGTCTTCAGGCACTTCCCCGTTTTCACATCCCATATCCGCACACTCTCGTCAAACTGCCAAGAAACCGCACATCACACCCCACCCACACACTGCACCACCCCCACAATCCACCCATGTTCCTAGAGAAGGGAGAAAGGCTTGGAAAATAAATGAAAAATGTGACTTATAAATCTACCATTGTTTTAACCTTCAGCGTGCTCCAGGCGACCGCAGTCGCCCATATATTCCTCATTCTGTGCAACTGCCGGCGACCGCAGTCGCACATATATTCCTTATTCTGTGCAACTGCCGGCGACCGCAGTCGCCCATATATTCCTCATTCTGTGCAACTGCCGGCGACCGCAGTCGCACATATATTCCTTATTCTGTGCAACTGCCGGCGACCGCAGTCGCCCATATATTCCTCATTCTGTGCAACTGCCGGCGACCGCAGTCGCCCATATATTCCTCATTCTGTGCAACTGCCGGCGACCGCAGTCGTCCATATATTCTTCATTCTGTGCAACTGCCGGCGACCGCAGTCGCCCATATATTCCTCATTCTGTGCAACTGCCGGCGACCGCAGTCGCCCATATATTCCTCATTCTGTGCAACTGCCGGCGACCGCAGTCGCCCATATATTCCTTAATCTGTGCAACTGCCGGTGACCGTACTCGCCTTTATATTCCTTAATCTGTGCAACTGCCGGCGACCGTACTCGCCCATATATTCCTTAATCTGTGCAACTGCCGGCGACCATAGTCGCCATGTTTGTTTATGTCTGTTCCGATTGCCGCCAGATTGCTCGACAAGAAGAACAGTGTTTCGGAATGCCAAGATCCGAATTTCAGCGGCAAGTGCTAATAGAACTTCATTTTAAAGTGAGTACATGACACAGTATGAGTGCGGTCTCACTGATAACGAGCAATGGAGAGACAGTGGCTATGCATGTGACCATTGCCAAATGTGACAGATTATTAAATGCTGATATAATGGATTTTGTGTCCCACATCTGTCTTGCATTGTTCTTGCTCGCAATGTAGACAATTCTTGTAGGACAGGTATTGCAAATCTGGCCATTTTTCATCATACATGCGAATGTAAAATGACTGTTGCGATCGCTGTACAGTACCAGTACACTCATACTACATCAAATAGTTCCTTTTTTGTTCTTTTTTTTTAACGAACCAAATAAATATATATGAAATGTTGAATTAGAACTTATTTTGTCTCACAAATAAATACAAAAAAAGGTGCATACAAAACATAGTTTACCGTGCTTGTGTTTATTGCGTCTGGGGAATTTCGGAACTCGTTGGGCCGCGGAGGGATGTTTGCGGTTTCGTGTGGTAAAAATCCCTCCACGGCCCAACTCGTTCCGAAATTCCAATCAGCTACAAACACTTGCCTTGTATTTTATACTTAAAATGAACCAACAATCACGTGGCCAATATTAGCCATTCATATATCAGAATACGGGAGACTCCATTGTGTCATCGTAATGGCTTGTGTTGAGTGGTTGAGGTCTGTAATTCTGGGTTATTTCTGTGGAAACGAACCATTTTTTTAGAATCAGTAGGTGTGATATCTGGATCAGTCTTGAACATAAGCCAGTTGCAGGCTATATTATACTGATCCAGAACTCAGCTGCCAGCATGCAATAGGCTGAAATTAACTTAGCATGCTAAAGGTTAAAATGCATTTATAACAATTCACACATTCATGATCAATGACCACTTTCATTTTTCAGACCTTCTATGACCTTCGGTAATCTTAAAAGGTAATCTTGTGAAGAATAAAGAAGGGTATTCCTATTTCATAAAATAAATAACACTCTCTGAGCTAGGCCTCTCCATCCAACCCTAATGTGAATCAGGACTCGAAGCAGACTCACCGAGCCAGATACAATCAGATTGGACTGGGGGTTGAAATTACAGCAGAAGACATAGTTGCTGTGGCCCTTCAATGTTTTCAGGCATTTTCCCTGCAAGAGTAAAAGAGAATTACACGTAAGGCAATGATGTCATAGACTCTGGATTAATCCTTGTGGAGTAGTCGCTAGGCTCCAACACAAAGACCTCATTCAGCACACGAAGGATTCCACGTGGCAGTTACCATGGTAATTCTGAAATCACTTTTCATCCAGTTACCATGGGGATGCTGCAACCATGGGCAAAAGCATAAAGCTTTATTAAAAAGCTTCTAAATGTATAAAACGTCCGAGACCATAATGAAGCACACTTAGTAAAGAGTAGACTATGTTAGCCCCAAATCTGAAGTGAAATTTAAGGAGACGTCACATTGCTGAAAGATTGCTTAACCCCTTGCTGACTGGACACAGCCCCCTTTTTCCAGATTTTTCCATTTGCACTCATTTGTTCCTCCCTGTCCCACAGCTCTACCTCCTCACCGAGCTCACGTCCCAGATTTTGAGCGTCTTGTCGTCCGAAGCGGAGACGAGGAGATTGGAGTCTGACGACCAGGCTACGTCCGAAATCCCCTGTAGGAAGACAAGATGTGCCACTCAAAGCTTGCCCAAGAATGAAGCAAGGACCTCTCCACACAGCACACAACTAGCGGTGCATCAATTATTAATCGTGGTTATTCTAAAGCGTAGTAACACCACCTGCTGCCATCGGGCGAACATCTCTGTGATCTGAGCTTTCCCTTTTCTATTAACCCCCGTGATGTCCTGAACGAAAGTGCCAAACTTAACAGGGTATGGGAAATGCTTCCGGAAACAACTTGACTGACATCAGTATCTTTCAGCTACGTTCTGAAAGGAGCCAAGCAAATGAAAACAGAATCGTCTCCATTTAACCAATTGGGCAACCCTAAGAAAAGTAACCTGTTCCCGTTTACTTTGCTTTATTAGCAATCAAATGTGGATTTGTTTACTCTTTCAGTTGGATGTGTTGAGCTGTTTATTACATGTTTGATTGCTGCATTTTGAAATTTAAACGGCACAGATTTGCATCGCTGCGCAATTTCGTGCGACAGTGATGATTCATATCTCACATTCACGTTTCATCCGCTTTTCAGAATTTTTTCCACCTTGTGTATTTTTTAGACGCTTGAAATCCAGGGGAATCTGAAAACAAATCTCTTTATTTTTATTTTATAATTATGGATCTCCTAGAAAATACTACAAAGAGAGATGAAATGCAGAGTTGGGATATGGTGATGTTGACCGAGGATTTTTTGTGATAAGACCACTTGCAGTCATGATGTCCCGTGTAATTTCTTGAAACAGACATACCTGAAGCGGCACGATTTAAAATGCAGTCGGGAAGAAGCCTGAATTTAGATTTCACTAATTGCAGGCGCTCCGCCCTTCCCCAAATCAAGCAATTTCAGTGGCCTATAACGATTAAGATGTGATGGTGAAAAGCAGACAAACTTAACTGGGCTACGGTGTTAGAGTGAAATAATGCTAATTATTTGAATAATTAGAAAAAAAAATCCTCCTCTGAATTACATCTCTCATTGTAGCATTTTAGGACATTATTCAAGATTAATTTAAAATAGATTTGTTATAAGATCCCCCTGGATTTTAAGGGCCTAAAAAATACACAAGGTGGAAAAAATTCTGAAAAGCGGATGAAACGTGAATGTGAGATATGAATCACAACTTTCGCATGAAATGGCGTGGCAATGCAAATCTGTGGGGTTTAAATTTCAAAATGCAGCAATCAAACATGTCTTAATAAACAGCTCAACTCATTCAACTGAAAGAGTAAACAAATCCACATTTGATTGCTAATAAAGCAAAGTAAACGGGAACAGGTTACTTTTCTTAGGGTTGCCCAATTGGTTAAATGGAGACGATTCTGTTTTAATTTGCTTGGCTCCTTTCAGGACATAGCCGAAAAATACTGATGTCAGTCAAGTTTTTTCTGGAAGCATTTCCCATGCCCTGTGATGTTTGGCACTTTCGTTCAGGACATCACGGGGGTTAATAGAAAAGGGAAAGCTCAGATCACAGAGATGTTCGCCCCATGGCAGCAGGCAGCAACTCGACCGGCCTGTGTGTCGCTTAGTAACGTCAAATGGTGGCACAGAATAATCAAAATGAGCTTCTCAAAAACAAAATACCACAATGAATATCTGGTAAAAGTGAAATAAAACTGCAAGGAAAGGTGAATTGCACTTGGGGGGATGACAGCATGAGAACAAATCAGATCAACTCACAAGTTTGTGTCCAGACACCGTTTTCTCAAACTTCCCATCATAAGCTCCCCATATTTTTATCAGTTTGTCAGCAGCTGTAACACAAAGCAAAAATTTCTTGATTTCTGAAGACAACTACATCATGCTTTATGCGAAAAACATCCAAAATTCCACTCAGGTACTTCCACTTACGTACCAAAGGTCACATCAAGTCAGAACATTTCAAAACTATAGAGTTATCAGCAGGGTCTTTCTCAGCTAATAACACGCTATTCACAGATACGCTCCCATACTGTCACTCTGCTATTACTGAAGAGTAGATTAAATCCAGCATGCAAAGAAAGTACACAATCACAGGATGCAATCTACATACAAAGAGCTTACAGCTTCCTTCTCTACAGTATTAATGATAATAACAGCATATTTTGTACTCCGTCACATCTCTAAACTTCTCAATTTTCTGAGAAAAATGAGCAAGAAGTTATCCAGTGAAGCAATTCCATGGTTTTAAAAAATACGCTTGTGGCATTCATAATTGAAAACTGCAGACGCGTGCAATTTCGAAAGGGACTTTCCTCATCTCACCCCCAACATTCGCAACAAATTCAACTTTGATAAGAACATATGTACTCCTTGAAATGGAAAAAAGACAAAAAACAAATTCAAGACGATGGCCATGGCAGCCATATTGAAAATTCCAATGCCCCCATTTTTGACAGGAACCTTCTTCCACCCACCAGTAAAATACATAGCAAATTTAAATTTGATCAGATCATCCCTGAAATCAACGAGAACAAAGTTCAAATTGTTGTGACGGCCAGACTGAAAATGGACAGGGAGCCCATTTTTGGAAGAATTCACACTTTACCCACGTCTAACAGATACACGGATACAGAAAATTTGACTTTAATCATTCTTGAAACTGACAAAAACTAAATTCAATAAGGTTGCTGTGGCGGCCTTATTGAAAATGGACCCATGTCCATTTTTAACCCTCCACTACCCACAACCAACTGCTACAGCTAATTTGATTCCTATCTGAATTCTAATGCTGTTAATGCTGATACAAGCAGTCTAGTCCGCTGTCAGGGACTGCAGGTGAGGAAGGTTGACCACTGTGCTCATTTTCAGTTAATTTCATCATTGAGATGTCTGAGCACTGACAACTTGGAGAGAAGCCATTAATGTCATCGTAGTCAGTCAGAACTCTCTCTTGCATACAAGTCACAAAGTTCAAATGATGGCAGATTTAATTAAGGGACTATGCAGCAGATGCAAAGATGTAAGGTTTCTGAAGTAAGGAAGCCATATTTCAATGTAGAATGGAATGACTGGTTAACTTCAGCATTTAAAATTTTTGGCAGGAGCAGATAGAATAATGCCAAAGAGAACTATCTGCCTGTTTACGGCTCTGGGGGTTGGTGTTTTTAAGTGTTATCTGCAAATCAGTGCCAGAGAGACCTTTGCTGTTTGGTTCGCATGGTACTTTACATTACAAAATAGGAGACTGGACTAATATCTAAATTTCTACGAATTAGTGGGTTTTGCAGCAAGGTATCCAATTATCAGCAAGTCTTGTCACGTTTCACGCGAAATAAATAGTCTGCTACCTTATCAGGGATGTCCTGATCTCCTTTGTACTGGATCTTAAGGAAAGTGAAACAAAGTATAAGCGTGATTTTCCAATTGATCATTACACAGCAGATAAAAAAAAACTGATCCATTAATGACTTAAACCACAGAGAAACTGCAGACACGCCATCCCATCGCCGCCACTTGAAAGAATCAAGAGAAACTGCTACCATATAAACATGACGTCATACTGCAGTACTGTGTTCTAGCAGCACATCAGTTATGTGAAACATTAATTCACGAAGCTCAAATAATTTCAGCAAACAGAGCGATAAAATAGTAAGGCACTTACGCCTGCTTCCGTCTGCCAGTCCTTGTTTAACAAACTGCCGCAGAATTAAACAATGTCAAATAGGGTGCAATTGCTGCCATTTTTCAAGCAAAGATGCAGTTACATATGCAGAAAGCAGGAAAGTAAATGAATCAAGCTTCACTCAGTTATGCTGAATTCTGACACAACAATGTGCGTGACTCAGCAATTGAAGCACCTATTACTAAAACCCCATAAGTCACACTTGACTTGACTTGAGGGGTTTTAGTAATCAGTGCTTCAATTCTTTTCGAATGTCACGGCACTTAGAAAGGCAGACCAAACAAAACCCAGTATGCCCTCCAGTTATAGAAGTTAACATACGTGAGGTAAATGGCACACATAAAATACTTCGCCGATTAGCACATTTTTAATCGGTTAAATTCTTAACAGCAATTAAATCGATTAATGATTAATCATTAAAAATCCTACATTCACTCACAAACGATTATACAACTTTAATTTGAAAACGATCTGAAAAAAGTCTGGGGGTTGCGTTAAAAAGAAAACTTCAGACGAACAGACGGGTGGACAGACAAATGGACTGCGGGTGTATGGACAGACGAATGGACGGACAGTGCCATATCATAATATGCCCATGTTTGCTGATGATATAAAAAATATCTTTATTTCCTCCCTCCAGAATTCTGAGAGGATATTCCATGGGTAAATGAGTCAACGGTGAAACTTGTATCCAGCCATCAGTTAGTAACCGAAAGCTACAGCGCAGTTTGGTTATGCAGCAGGACCACAATTCGAAGCAAACAAGCACATCTAACCCTGAATGACTTGCAACAAAATTAATATTTTATGTTGCTTTTCCGCCTAACACGAACTGAAATTTCTCCTCACTTTATTTGCAGGAGTTTGACCACAAAATCATTATATTTTTTTGCTTTGAAGATCTTCCGCTCTGTTCACACGAAGATCCCATTCACTTCTACGGGAGCACAATCTGGCAGAAAACTGACACATGAATTCACACTACCGACCAATAGCAATGCCATTTGAGCCTTGTTTACACTCAAGGGAGGAGCGGTACTTCATTGCGGTACAACATTGGCGATGCTAATGTTGCTATGCTAATGTCACAAACATTATACTTTTTGAACATCGTGCCTGCTTGAGAATAAAAATATTCGCAAAATTGGTGTTGTCACGTCCGATGTTGAGCTAGACGGTTGAGCTAGACCACTACTTTTTGTGAAACTGATCCATAGGTTATTAGACACAGCTAGCTCGCTTATCTCAAGCAATGCAGCCAAGTACTGTTTAAATGTGAAGCTAGGTAGCCTAGCTAGCCAGTGTTGCTACTAGCAGCAATGATGCTATTGAGAACACTGCTCTACTCGCGCAAATTTTTCGCAAAAGAATATTTAGACGTTGAGTAAAATGTGAATTTCGTGCATTCGCACTGTTCGCGTGAGCCATTCACGTCGCGTCACTCTGCATCTGCCGCGTGATTCGCGTCACCTGGCACGAACTGGCATCTTTTCTCGTTTTTGCATTGACTTTGAATGTAATCTGGTCGCGCAAAAAATTTGTTTTGCAAAAGTGGAACCACAGCATTCGAGAGTGGCTTGTCAAAGTTCTGATTTGAATCTGATTGAGATGTTCTACCATGACCTTACACCGGTAGTTTATTCACCAGAACTCTCCAATGTGGCCAAATTTTAAAAGATTCAGCAAAGAGTTGCCCTAATTCATCCACAGCGATGCAGAAGACTCATTGCCGGTTACTGCAAATGTTCAATTGCAGTTGTTGGAGCCAAGGTGGCACAACTAGTTATTAGGTTTAGGTGGTAATTTTTTTTTGCACATGGGTGCCATAGGTTTTGAAAAACTCTTTACCTTCAATAAAAAGAAATTATCATTTGAAAACAGCATTTTATATTTACTCGCATCGTCTCTGTCATTTAGTAAAATTATTTGAATGATGCAACGCCCTTAAATATGGCAAAGCAAAAATCAAAGAAATCAGGAAGGGGCAAATGCTTTTCACAGCACTGTAATAGGATTCCTATGTTAGCAGGACAATGGCACCACGTAACTCCCTGAGCAGAAGTGTTAAACTTTGGTCCAGGTTCCAGATTTGAGAAGATTCTGGGTTTACTCAGAGCAATTATCCTGCTTACTCAGTAAACCTGCTTTGAGATACATGCCCTAGATGATTTGAGGGGAAAAGTTGGGAATACATGTACATGCACACTTCCTCACAGAGAAGATATCTCCTCCTAACAGAGGGTCAGTGAAATGCATTAGCAAATAGCTCTCTTTGCAAATGCAGACCTCTGAGCACTAACTGCATACAGCAGTATACCTTTCCCCCACTACACCAACACCTTAGTGCGAGTCTCTGAACCACAAACCGAGCAATTCCACCAAGAGCTCCTTCATAAAGACTAAAAACATCAAATTATACAGGCAAAATTGAAAAAAAAAAAATCTCCTTGATGAATACGAACAGAATCAATTGACAAGACAAGTGGAACAACTGAAGTGTGTTATTATGCCACAGATGGCAAGAAATAAACTTGAAACTGCTCTTTTAATGGTTTTCTAAAGGCTTTAATTCAGGTATTCCGGACAATAATACACTCCTGAACCAAGAATATAACTCCGAACATGACAAGGCTTCCTGAAACAACTATAATGGGTGATTAATGATGACATCATCGAGGGAGATCATCTCTTGCTCTGAAAAGGAGCACCCACTCTGGTCAGCAGGGCTTCTGTGGTCTCGCATATTGCCCCTTCTATTGCCATGTTGAATCTCAATACTGAAAAAAATCCCTCCTTTCCTCTACTCATCCCTGTCCTAATCAATAGTCTGCAGCGGAAGCAAAGAGGGGGAGGAAAGGGAGAAACTAGGAGTACCGAGAAATACCCAGGGACAACGCAGCCCAAGTGGAAGGCTGAAGGAAATGGAGTAAAGAGCGGTCACACCCATGTCACATGAGCTGTGATCGACCACACCCACTCCAGAGCAGGAGACCCAGCAGCACATACTCACATGAGCTAGCGAGCCACTCTCCACTCGGACTAAACTTCACAGATGATACTGCCTTTGTGTGGCCAGCTAGCGTGAACTTCAGAGTGTAGTTGGGCTTCGCAGGAGCAGACTACAGAAGGAGACAGGGTTAAAAGAAAAGATCAAGACTGCTTTACTGATTTCCGATGGCCGGGGCAGAGGAAGGTAGAGACAGGGCGAGGCAAAGACGTGGACACAATGAATGAACTCAATTTGAATGAATGGCTGTTCAGATGCCCCTTTACTGGAACAGAAATTTACAAAGGCCGAGTAATGAGAAGCAAAATACCCAGCATACTGTCATAAACATTGTAAACATCATCAGGTAGGTACTCTGGGGATTACTGCTGAAGCGGAGACAGAAATAATCAGGTACTGCCAGACTTACCTTTGTCTGGCCACCAGAGGCAGATGACGCAGACTGCGTCTTTGAAGCCTCCGTTTCTGGTTTCTTCTCCTCTGTTGCCATGGTTACGCAGCTGGTGAATTGGACCTCAAGAGTACAGAGTATAATGAAAACATAAAAACCTGATGGAAGCAACAGTAGATTTTACAGAGCATTACAGTCACATTTACACACTGTTCCAAATAAAGTCGTACATTGTTAGTCTGGCAAAACAGCACTGCAGTCCCAGTCGCAAACCATTATGATAATCCCTCAGGGTTACTTGAGATGGGCTTCAACTCACAGGGTAGATTCATATTTTCTGTGTCTGCATGGCACCTGAATTCTTCGCCTGCTGGGGATCAGTGGTTGTGGATGAGGTAATTTTTAGGTCTCCAAGATGAAAGTCGTGGAGACCTATTGTTATTATCAGGATTATTCACTATTATTTGTACGATTTTGTGCAACGAATTTCTGCAAAACGCATGGATCGATTTTGATGAAATTTTCAGGGATGACAGAGTGCATCAAGATGTGGAAACGTGCCGCACGGAATTTCGATTTACGTTCTCAATCAAGGGCAATAACTCCTCAAAGTCGGAAAGTCGGAAAATCGGAAAATTTCAAACCGCGATAACTCGAATACTATTTGAGATAATTTCATTCTGATCGCACCAAAATGTGCGCAAAACTATTCTGCGTCGAATGGACCCATTGCGATTTTCGGCCATATATATAGATTTTTTTATATTTCGAAAAAACTGAAAGTCGTTCGACATTTTCACATTTTGACGGTGGTTATTTTCAAAAATCTTCTTCACCTGAACGGCAATAGTGACAAACGTGTAATATCTCAAATTAACAGAAATTGAATTCTCTACAAAGTTTGAGATCACCATTTCCATTTTCGTTTTAGAACTTGAGTTATCTCCCTTTGAAAATGGTGCTTTCCAGAAAGTGAAATTTTAGTCGTCATTTTCAAATCCGTATAGATCAGTAAGGAAACAAGAATTATATTTTGAATATAATGGTACCAGTATGTTCCTAATACATAGATCTATATTTTATCTGATATACTTTATCATATAAATATGCATACTTTAGCCGTAAATTGCAAATAAAGTGAAATATTTAAAATTTTTCGATTTTCAGGTTTTCTGAGGGTGGTTGTCTTTGGAAATTTCTACTGCAACTAAGGCCTCATTTTAAAGAATATACATAAATAGTTTAAGAAAAAGTATTCAAAAATAAATAAACCACGTGATTCAACTCTTAGATGAGCTTGAAGAACCCCTAAAACCGCAATTCGCAGTTTTAAGGGAACTTCGAAGGATCATAACTCATTAACAAATGATCCAATCAAGGTTTAGCTTACACCATCATATGCGCCAATGAATGTTTTATATTTGCTATGATATACCTTATAACTAAAATATTGATAGTTAAGATGTTTACCTTTATACCTTATTACTAAAATGCTGATAGTTAAGATTTAATTTTGGGAACACAGAACATTCCGGATTAGTTACATATTAACTTTAATCAAAGCCACTCAGAATAGAGAGAAACAAATACTTTTACGTAAAAAGAATTATCCATTTTCTCACTAACGCTGTGTGATATTGAACAACTTTATTCTCATTTGCGGAAAGTACGCAAGGACTATTTCCCAGGGAACGTAGCGTGTACGGCAGAAAGTCTTGGAGACCGTAAGTGCTGTCTCCGACAGCCCTAGTCTCTATAGTGGTTATTATTTCCGCCTGTTTACTTGTATCGTGTTTTCATTTTGAGTCAACCAGATTTTTCTGTGTATGATATGAACTTTCCAAGTATAATACCAAGTTTGGAGAAGTATAGTTAGGCCTACACCATTAATTGAATCCCGTTTTTGCATACTAAGAAGTAGAAGTAAGCCTGTTTCGAGCCTCGTGGCCCATCGGCCCGGTGCTTAACCCCGGTTTCTGTGGCATGAAGCGAATAGGAGTATTACTACTCCCCTGGATGGGATGCCAGTACATCGCAGGTACTCCCCCAGCTCTTTTTGCTGGTACCCATTTATACACCTGGGTGGAGTGAGGCGTGCAGTGCGAGAGTGAAGTGTTTATGCCCAAGAACACACCGCGAGGGCCGTGGCCGGGGCTTGAACTCAGGACCTTCCGATCCTTCTGGTAAGAAACAGGGAAAATTTGCCAGTTTACCCCACAGCGGTAGTAACTGTTATTACACTTAAAAAATAAGTAGATCAGAAGGATCTAATAGCTGCGACCTCGCCAAGCATCCGTCACATGGCCTAGTGTCCATGACTGGTGGTTTCTTGTACAAGTGTGATCTTGAAATTGGCAAATGACCTTGAAAATCAATAGGGGACCCTTCCTCTGTACCAAGAAGATTGTTCTAAGATGTAATAGCCATCCATCAAGTTAAAGTGGAGTTACGGTGCGAAAACTGTGAAATCGGGGCAAAATCAACACTTTTTTGACCGGTGTGACCTTGGGATTCGACAGATGACCTTGAAAATCAATAGGGAACCCCTCCTCTATACCAAGAAGCTTGTTGTAAGATTTCATAGCCATTCATTGAATGAAATTTGAGTTACGGTGCGAAAACCGTCAAATCGGGCAAAATTGACACTTTTTTTGCCTTTGTGACCATGGGATTTGACAGATGACCTTGACAAACAATAGGGAACATCTCCTCTATGCCTAGAAGCCATTTCCAAAATTTCATAGCGATCCATGAATTCTAACTGGAGTTACAGCGCGAAAACCCGCAAACAAGGTTGTGACCTCTGTGAGCTTGACCTTTGACCTCGACCTTGTGCATGGACATCACTTTGGAGAAGGTCAATAACTCCTGAAAATTTCATGATGATATGACGACAGGAACATGGTCAAAAAGGTGGCACAGACAGACGTACAGACAGATGGACGGACAGAAGCGTTCATAGAGCTGCTTGGTTGCTGCTAAAAATTGAGTTTCATCAATTGAGCAGCCCTAATTACAATCCTGAGGCAGTGTTACTGAGCGGTCTGCAAAGGGGCTACTGGAAGGTCGATTTCAGATCTTACCACAAACAAAACTCAATTTTTAAATTGTATTACCTGCCATATATCTCCAGGCTAAACCTCCACATGATGCGCAAGCTAAAATACTGAGACACTCAGCCCCAATCCCAACTCATTGCTGAAAAGCAGCTTTGATCTTTCATTTATGCCTCACAATAGGAAATACGTGATTTGCTCTTCTAAAGGCATACGCAGAATCCCACTTGATGGCATAAGACACTGTAGTCCCATTACATTCCCCTCTCCCACCCTCCAATATGGACCAAGGTTATTCAAAGAACATAAACAAAAATCACTGCCACCATTACCTGGTCATGTCATAAACCTGTTGCAGAACACCTACCATCAACACACATGGTACATGGATCCAAATGTATGCCTGCCTTTATAAAGGCTTTTTGTGAGAAAGAACACAGGTCATGCTTTTGTGATGTTCCCTATAACACTCAAAACCTTCTAAGAAGAATCCAGGGGAATCCCGCAGATATGGAATCCCTCCACTATATGGAGACTAGTGGACCTGAAACATAGAATTAATTATGCATGGCCGTACTTGCAATATCAAAAGCATATTGACTGAAAACCCTACTACAAAGAATCTTGACTGAGGAATAGTTAAGTGTCTTGGAGGACAAAGACCACTTTGTCAATGTGTCTTGGATGACAAAGTGTTTTGGAGATCATGTCACCTAATTACAATGCATGCAGTTACTCAAGGAAGCTCAACAGTTCTTCATGGGCGAAAGACTGACTTTGTAAGTATCTCTTAGCTGACCACGCACTTCTCTCTTCCCCAAGTTTACTATCTGAGGACAAACCATTGGCAGTAGACACTTCACATTTGGGACCAGTTCAAAATACTGTCCCACAATGACAGTACACCCTGATACAAATTTATATCGATAGCTGTCAGTAATGGGCTCAGTCAGAGTGTGGGGTGTTTTCACTACTTTTACCAAGTAATAGGGGGTGAACTCTTCATCTGAGCACACAATGGCTATGCTGTCACTCGTAAGCATTTCTGGGCAGTCTAGCATGGTTGGCACCGGTAAAGTATCAATACCATCCTCTGGGTAATCCTCGTCAGTCATTTCAGTATCATCTATAACATCTACTTTGTATTATCACTTTTGTGATCTTGGGAATACCTACCAAAGCAGATCTGGCTCTATCTTGAAAAATGACAGGATGAAACCAGCGAAAAGCCGATTTTCAATGGCTTAGAAAAAATCTTGTTGGCAAAAAGAAAAGGTGGTTTTCAAGGTTATTACAAGGTGGCAGCACACTCTATTCCATGCAGTGGAGACATCTGAAGTCAAAGAGCCGAACTGAATAAGATGATATTTGAAGAAGACAACTTTATTCTCTGTCTCCACCCCATGTTGAAACGTGACATACAGTCGGAAAACATTCTTCCCCACCGTATAATGTGATGTACGTCTCTGATCCTAAGCTATGTGCCATGCTCCTTAGTAGGCACAGTCGTTATATAGAAACCTTGACCACCATATCTTGGCTATTGGTCTAGGAATTAGGCTTGGAAAACAAAAATGTGACGTACAGTCGGAAACCTGACACGTCATTTTTGGGATGGCCGGTAACTGCATTGCCACATATGAACTACCATGAGTTTTGAAAGACTGGCTGAGTACATCTTGAACAAATTTTTAAATATGAAAACAAGCAGATTATAGTCCTCGTCTTCAATTAAAGCTATAGGATAGACCGGATATATGTTTTAGGGGAAAATCTGAAAAAGTGGCCTTTTGATATAAAAATGAGAACGATTGAAAAGTCGATGAGTGAAAAATGATCTGTCACCAAAAATTTGTTTCTAGACATCTTTAGCCATTCTCTGAAAATAGAGACTGTGAGAATTCAGAGCAATTTCTTTTCATGACCCTAGAATGTGTATTTTTTAGTAATCTGAAGTCTTTGGAGTCCTCTGGAAAGAAAATGATAAAAGGTGACATAGACAAACCATACATTTTAAGATTCCTCAGACTCTCCTCTGACAGAAAAACACAGCTTTATGACCAACTTTTTCACTGGTTGGGTTTGCCATGCTGAAGAGAGGGTATATGGTGAAAACATTGCTTTATACCAACTTATGTGCGACACGCCCATCTGACTGTTACAGTCCATCTACAAATGTTGGCGAAGTAAAACCAAGATCACACATGCCAAGTCTCTAGGTCATAAAATGGCCATCAGATGTTAATGGCCGTACTGTATAGCAAGTTTATAGCTGATTGTGGTCTTTACCAATGCGTCATGTTTACACAAGGGATTTCTAGACAAAACGTCAACTGACAGTTTTCTTCCCAACACAGCCCAACATTTCACCATATACGGACGGGGGCCCCTGATTTGCACATTTTGGGACAAAGTGACTTAACATAACTATACCCAACTTAAAAATGGCACATAGAAGATCATAACTAATTTTCACATGTCCCCAATCCTCTCGCCAGCTGCACAGCCAATTAGCCATTATGAGCAGTGACAAAATCTGTTCCTTAGTGACATAACTAGGGGGAATGACCACCCAAGGGCAAGAACTGATCAACTTCAGACAACCAGTAAAATGAGTTCCTTAATTATTCAGCTCCCCTTGTAATGTCAAAAGGACTGACTTTGAAATGGTTTGTAATGACTAATTGGCTGTGTAACTGGTGACATGAAAGGGGACCTTTCAAATGCCAACGCAACCTCTAGTTGTCAGTTGAAAGACAAACGCGAAAATAAATTGGAGTTCTTGTGAACCCCATCGATTGACAGTGGAAACCAGGAAATCTCAACCCAATTCTTTCACTCTAACCAGAAAATTATAAAATTGACGCGCAAAGCGAATATAAGTATTCCTTCAGACAGCAAACACCGCATTGTTTACGTTAGTGTGGATCATCACTAGCACTGGGAGTTGACGGTACATGCGCGATCACTTCGCATAGCTGTAGCTTTTTGGACTGTCGAAAAAGTCACAATTGTGACAGCTTCCAGATAAATTGACCCCAAACCCCCAACTGCAGCAGTCTGTGCGTTATACATTTTCACAGTGACACTAAAGGAACAGAGAGCGACATTGCAGGGTGTGCGCAAGATTCCGATTCGAATAGCACGTTAAGATACCCGAGTTTAATGATGACGGATCCACAATGCCTGAAATTGGAAAGCTAAAATGATCCAAGCCAATGGTCATTAAACGCATGCCCGTACTCATCTGCAGCAGAGGCCATCCTACCACTAGTGTCTCATAGCCAGATAGCGAGTCAACGTAACTTACATGGGTTAGCAATCAGGTAAGCTAATATTCGAACTTAATACATGTTTAGCTCGCGGAGTGTTACCGATTTTGCAGTGATTATTATCGCTGAAATGCGAGCCACATGACCGCTCTCTCCTTCCAGAGATCTACATGTATCCCCCTAATTTAGTTACATGGTACGTTACCGTTTAATAAAATTCATGCATGGAATCTAGTTCTTTTGGCAGTGAACTCTAGTCTTGCTAACCAGATAGCCACTACAAACAATAAAGCGCCGAGTGACTCACAGCGGGTGTGTAGATGAGACTTCGTGCTTCTTTCTCCAAAAGCACCGGGCGAATCAATGATGTGAATTCTGCCCCAGGAATAATAATCAAGATAATAGTTATGCCTTTTCTTTCAAGACTCAACCAGCTAGTTAGCAATGAAAGAATACATCGGCAGAGCAAGGGGGCTAAGGCGCGGAATGTGGAATCTGCGAGGCACAGCGCATGCGTGGCATAGCGGCCTCTGGACATGACGTATGAAATCAAACCGACGATAGTCTGCTCTGCATTTCGTCAAAATATCATGAACGACACGTCATCAGTTATTCGAACTAGTCGTGGCTGTATTCCACGCATATGTGCATTTACAACGTGCACTGTCTGGCAAAAAAAGTCACCATCAGGATTTAACTAAGCAAATAGGTAAGATCCGAACATTGGATGATTATTGCAGTTATTAATCTGGCAACAAGTTATTTAACCCTCACTGAAGCAGAGTCGCTTTTCTTAAACAACCATGTCGAAGACCTATCCTGTGGTGATGGAAAATATGTTGCTCTGTTCCAGAAAAGTCGAATAATTATTCTGCACAAAGACATTAACTAATGAGACTATTGAAACTACTAAAACTAGGTTAAGAAATGTCTAACACAGTATTAAAACCTGGAAGGATAGTCATGAACTATCGTCTTTGAGGAAGAAATGAGGTCAGGAGAAGGGGAAAAAAAAAACTGATCTTCGTTCACGATCATTGAAACGTTTGGTGAAATCAAACCGTTAAAAAAAAAAAAAAAATCAACAGTGGCCATGTTTGATAGCGAAAGTAAGTGCATTTCCACATGCACAAAGCGAAGAGAACAAGGCATCTGGACTTAACTGTGTAACCTTAAGAAACCTTAACCTTAAGGAGAAAGGAAGGAGGTCATGTGGTCTAATGAGTCCAGATTTACCCTGTTTCAGAGTAATGGGCACATCAAGGTAAGATGAGGTGCAGATGAAGTGATGCACACATCATGTCTAGTGCCTATTGTATAAGCCTGCGAGGGCGATGTTGTGATCTGGGGTTGCTTCAGTTGGTCAGGTCTAGCTAGGTTAATCAATGGTATGTTCCCAAAAAATGAGGTCAGCTGACTACCTGAATATATTGAGCAGCTTTTTCCATCAAAGGATTTTTTTCTTCCCTGACGCTGGCATAGGCATATTCCAAGATTCATCAGGCTCAAATTATGAAAGAGTGGTTCAGAGAGCATGATGCATCATTTTCACACATTGGCCACCAGAGTCCAGACCTTAACCCCACTGAGAACCTATGGAATGTGCTGGAGAAGACTTTACACAGAGGCCTGAATCTCCCATCATCAATACAAGATTCTGGCGAATAATTAAAGCAACACTGGACAAAAATGTGTGACATAGCTTATCAAAATGATGCCGCAGCAAATGCGTGCTGTAATCAAAGCTTAAGGCGTCCAACATATTAGTGAGACTTTCTTTGGCTGGGCAGTTCACCATTCCATATTTTTTCACAACACCCATTTTAAATGTCTCTTTACAGTAAACTAGTAGGCATGTTTTTGGGCTGTGAAAAGAAACCGTTATACCCACAAAAAATTCATACCAACCGGGAAGAACATGCACACTCCACACAAAGGCCCCCCCGCCCCCCAAGGCCAGATTTAGACCCACAACCTTCTTGCTGTCTGGCAGCAAGGCTGCCCTACGGAGCGATTTATCAAAAAAAGGCAGTGTAGCAGCAGAGCTTCAGTAAAATATCAAAGCTGGCTCACCGTCAAGAGCCTGAATTAGTTCATTACTGTCCATTAAATTTCAGGAATTTACAACACTGCTGGTACCAGGGAATTTAGCACCAGTATTTCATCCAGACAATTATAAAAAAAAAACAAAAAAAAAAACAACAAGTCCTTTCTGTCCTTTGTCCATCAGTCACATCATTCAGATCGTTGGAAATATTAGGACCAAACTGATTTGAACACCCCTTGGAAACACCGTGACCAAACAGCAAACAGCAGGACCTCGGTTGAGAACACCCCACTATCAGCTGCTGTGATGGAAGCTTTAAGCAGCAACAAGGCACACACTGCACTTGGTTTTTGGAGTTTATTTATGAAATAGACTAAATAACCCGTTAGCCTGGAGTCCCCAGGTTAGCCGTTACACTGGATTTTGGCTTCTAAATCCAACTCAAGTCTCTCTCCACCACCCCAACCTCCCAGGACCGATATTGCAATACACAAACCTAAATCTACACAGAATCCTCCATTTCCACGTCAGACATTTACAGAAAGTTACCATAAACAGCTCAAAAAAAGATTATAGGAAAGTTCCAATAAGCCTGCATGCACATCATACATAAAAAGTAAACTTTGTTTATTATATAAAATTAACTATTATAGCATTTTGATAGGGGCCTAAAATAAACTAAGTGGCGGCGAATATATATTTATATATAATATTTAAATATAATTATTTTCCATCATTCAACTCAATTGACATCAAAAGAAAATTCATCCAGGTGCTGCGCATGGATGCGCATTAGCGCAATGGAGAAGTACATTTATCATCATTATCAGGAGTCATGACTATGACAAGTCATCCTTAACCTCACCCCATTGAAGCCTTTTATGATTTAACTTTACTTGTAAAACCAAGGTCAACTGATTTCAGCATGAAAAATGGATGTAAACCTCAACACATAGTAGGCAGTAGGATATGGAAACAACATTGAACACATACTTAAAAAAAATATAGCTTGAGAGGAAAAATGGGAGACATGACCCTGGTCATTGGGGTAACAGTTGTTTTGCCTTCATGTTTCCCATAGAATGGTGAGCACAATTCAGTTTACCTTCCTGTTCAGAAGTTTCTGGAACACAGGGAATTACTACTATTAACGCAACTCAATTCCAGCCATTTGTAGGCAGGAGACCTCTACATTCAAAGCATCACATCCATTACAGAGCAAATTAACACTTCTTTAATTTTTCAGTTCCCACCAACTTGCAATAATCATTTCACCAACAGGTGCTGAACAACCATATAATTCACAACTTCATACATTCAGTAATGAGACTGGATACTTGTAATGACCAAGAATGAATCAAATGTTATGCAGAACAGAGGCGGACAATGCAAGCACACCATGGAATTTTAGAAATTATACATGAAATTTACCTTTGAGCTTTCACATGGTAACAAAGAAAACACTGACAAAATGGAAGAGACCCCTGTTGCTTTGAAACAGTTAACATGTAAAACAGCATGAACTTCTGAAAGCAATAACAGGGTAAACGATGCACTGTTTCTCAGGAATTCTTCGAACATTCAATTCTTTATGTGAAATTTCAGTCACACTACCCAAAAATTTTATACAACAAATGCTCTTTGCTGATAACACACAAACACTTGGCCAAGAAGGATCACTTTAAATTTGTATTCGAAACACAAATACTGCACTGACTTGATATAAATTGGGAAATATTCAAAGCCACTCACCCTTCTCAAAAATGAACACAGATAATCGAACACATTTGACCAGACCCCAAACAGCTTAATTACATTCTAATACTAGAGGAAAATCTCCAAATTCCACTTTTGCTATGCCAGAGAAATCAGAGGCTTATAGTCACAAAACCCAGTTAAAAGAAATTAATGGTCGAACAGAATCTAAACCAAATAATATCTATGTACGGTGTTGACAATAGAGGAAAGACTTAAAAAGGAAAGTTGATCTGAAAGAACAGCATCTACAACAGAAGGTGAGGAAGTTATATTTACCCCCCCCGCAAGCCACCTTAGCCTGATCATACCAATTGCTTCTTAGCTACCCACTTAAGTACACATACAATTCCTCATATTCATTACCAATATTATCTCAGTTAAATCTAACAGTCAGTGAGGCAACCATCCTCCAGAACTTACGGATCTCAGTGAAGAGCAGAGCAAAAACTCACATTCTTTGTGATTAAAAAATAAACATTTTTTATCGAAGGGAAATTCTATAGCAATGTTCTTTTTAAAGATGTGAAATAATTTAGAGACGGACAGGAGGACAGATTTGGAAACGTGTGGAATGCGAAGGCCATATGATGTGATAAAGCGGCAGAGCGAAACTGTTCAGTTGGACTCTTAGTGTCCGGAGGGGTCAGGCCCAGGAGACGATGCAGTGAAGATTCTTCCACTGAAGCAGTAACAACTTCGGCAGATTCTTTCAGAAAGCTGAATGCTGACGCTGCAAAGATCAAGAACTTTCCCAGATTAACGGGGAAAAGCCCCCCCAACAGAAAAAAAAGAACTAAGCAAGAAACAATCATCGAGTTTCATTCATCCAGTTAAAGAATCTTTCAGTGTTTTTTCATCACTTCAAAAAACTTCTGCTCTCTTGATATCACACCAGTCCCTTTGAAAGCCACCGAAGCTCCCCAGTAACCTGGCAAGTCAAATAAGGCTCCATACCTCTCCCGTTTCTCCACCAAAACATTTAAAAACTTTAAATGTTCTTTGGCGCAGGGTTACTTTGCTTTTTATTGTACTTTTCTATAAAACAAGTCTCAAAAAAGAAAATAACCACACCTGCAAAAGAACGTTCATTTAAAAAGAAAATGATATTAAAAAACAGAAGTGAGAGATCGCCGGTGGCGGGCGGGATCAGTCGGAGTCGCTGCTCTCAGAGCTGGATCCGCTGGAGCTGCTGCTGCCCGTGTCTGAAGAGCTGCTGCTGCCACTCAGCCGTGACGCTCCGCCCCCCGATCCGCCTTTCTCTGCGACAGAGCACAAGCACAGTAAGAGCCCGAGCAGGAACCCGCATGCGCGCACACACCTACATAGACACAAACATAAAGCGCATTTTTGTCACCCCTCCCAAGGTCAGGGGTGTCCAGTCTCATCCAAAAATGGCTAAATTGGGCAGTTTTTGGTTTTTGTCCAGGACCAACACTCCTCAATTTATTTACCGAGTTCTTGACTGCAGACTTGACCAGTCAGTAACTGGTTTAATGAAGTGTCTTGGCGCTGGGATAAAATGAAAACCTGCACCCGCAGCAGTCCCTTTCAGATTCAACATTTTGTAGACCCCATCTTTTAAGCAGAACACTATGCAGATACTGCATATACAGTACTATCAGCATGTGCACTTCAAAATAACTTTTCCCCATGAGCAACGTCCAATTTCCAGAAACAATGGCCCCTAAAATCGGAGTGTGGTGAAGCCCTAATGGGAGGAGGATGAACCGTATAACAGCTCTTTTTACAGTACATGTTCCAGATGTGGGAGAGATCCAAACTGTACACCACGCAGTAATCCATTCAAATTGTTAATAACGCTCTGAACCACAGGAAATCTGGCTTAAACGGAGCTTGGTAAGGCAACAGGTGCAAAGGGACAAATCAGAGTAAGATGGCAAAATATTTATGTTATAAACTGTTAGGGCTCATTCATGTCACATTCTTGTAACTTTGGCTGGATGAGGGCAGGTTCAGTTTAAGTTCATTAACAGACCAAGCAGAGAAAAACCACTCAGTTATACTATGATGTGGACCTCAAACAGTCCATCTGTAAGGTCTGAACGTCATGAAATGATTGACAAGTAAAGCTACACTTTTCCCAGCGCCCACAAGAGGGTGACACAGAGCAGATGCAGTCAGGACAGCCCAGCTGGATCCTGCTACTGAGGAGGTTTCAGCCTCAGGACTTCTGTAATATCAGGACTCAAATCATATTTACCAGCTTATAGAGGCCAATCAGAAGCAAATAGTAGAACAGCCTAATGAAATACTGGGGTCCCAGAGTGAGTTTGTAAGTCACATTTCCACAAACCACAGACCCAAACCAAGCAATGCCAACACAGCCTTATCAGTGATCTCTGCAATGCTCAGGTTTGTTTTTTTTCCCCCCATACAACAGGGCCGATTTGGGAAAAGGTGTCGTTTGTTTTGTTACCAGTGTGAGTATATATTGCCAGGACCACTTCAGATGTCAAATAAGTGATAATACTTCAGCATGCAAATAATGCACGATGCTTTTTAAAATATCAGATGCCGTGCTTTGGCAGCATTGTGTAAAAAAACACATTGGTTTATATTTACAATTACTTAGTAACTGTGATTCAGAAGACCAGTGACTTACCCAAGGCCAGATGTTTCATGCAAAGCACAAAAAAAAAAAATATAAAAAAATAAAAAAAAGTATGGCAATGGCAAATGAGTCTCAAAACTTCAAACTCTCATTTATCACTCTAAAAACTGTTTAATAGGCACATACAGTAATAGCCTTAGCTGCAGTGTCATGTAAAGTTCAGAAAGAGAACAAAAAAATTGTGTCATGAGGTCACGTGAAATATTCATTTTTCGGCTATCGCTCACTAGTATGCTAGTTGCTCAGTAGCTTGCTAGTCTATAGCCGACGTTCCCAAAATACTGAATGATTAACATTGTTCTGAATGATAAAATAGTGCTAATGACCTTTATCTATTGGGAGAGCTATTGGTTTGTCGTTTAATTGTGTTTCATCATTGCTCAGTGGAAGAACAAATGTGAGTGAACAAAGATTATGATGAAGAGTGAAATGGTTTTATGACCACTTCAGCCACAGTTTGAGTACAAGTTGGCCAGCAAAACATTTCTGCCAGTTAATTCACGGCTACCGGTTATGGGCAGGCACCAGCACTCATCTGCCCTGCTTTGAAACAGGGCTGGAAGTTTTATGGTATGGGTCGGCAAGCATTTAATGTATTATGGAGGCAGAGTACTGCCATGGGCCCAGTACAGCTCTGCAGCACAGTGGGTCAGGACTGAAAGGTCACATTTCCACAGCTCCAAAGCTAGACAGGAAGGACATGGTTAGAGAGAAAGGAAGGAGTGAAGTAGAGCAGATGCGCAGGTGTGTGTGAATGAGACTCACGCTGTGGTTTTCGCTGCTTCTTCTGTAAACATGACTTGACATATCGCTCCAGCTCCCGCAGCGTGGAGGGCTTGAGTGTTTCAAAGTCAATTTCGATCTCGTCGGGGTTGGAGTCACGCAGCGAGGGCTCGCGGGATTGGATGATGTGCACGACGCGACCCAGCTTCTCACCGGGCAGCCGGTTGATGTCCAAGCTCAGCTGCCTCTTCTCATCATATGTCATGGGGAGCGGAGGGTCGTCCTCCGACTCGCCCCCAGCGGCTTTCGCTCCCTTCTTTGGCTGCCTGTGGATTTCAGGTGACATGTGAGCATTAATATAGTCATTTCTGGACACTATTAAGCAGGATGACTACATTTCTGCTCATCTAAGCTCAGTTTGGGAACTCCAGGTAATTGTCCATGCAATGTTATGCAAACAGTCACATTCCCCAGGACATTAAGATAAAGATATTGGCGGCAACACTGGCCCGAGTTACAGGAGCAGATGGTGCAGGTCGAAAATAATAGAGGTTGTAGTGATGGAGATGGTCCAACAGGGGCAGTACCAGGATGTGATAATAGTAGAGGCATAATGAAGCAGTAACAAGTTGCTGTGCTAGCAGTGGCTTTATAAGGGCAGTAACAGGTTATGGCAATAGTGGCAGCGTGAGAAGGGCATTCTTAGGTTGCGGCAATACTGGCGGCGTGAGAGGGGCAGTAACAGGTTGTGGCATTAGTGGCGGCGAGAGAGGGGCAGTAACAGGTTGTGGTATTAGTGGTGGCGTGAGAGGGGCAGTAACAGGTTGTGGTATTAGTGGTGGCGTGAGAGGGGCAGTAACAGGTTGTGGCATTAGTGGTGGCGTGAGAGGGGCAGTAACAGGTTGTGGCATTAGTGGTGGCGTGAGATGGGCAGTAACAGGTTGTGGCATTAGTGGTGGCGTGAGAGGGGCAGTAACAGGTTGTGGCATTAGTGGTGGCGTGAGAGGGGCAGTAACAGGTTGTGTCATTAGTGGTGGCGTGAGAGGGGCAGTAACAGGTTGTGGCATTAGTGGTGGCGTGAGAGGGGCAGTAACAGGTTGTGGCATTAGTGGCGGCGTGAGAGGGGCAGTAACAGGTTGTGGCATTAGTGGTGGCGTGAGAGGGGCAGTATCAGGTTGTGGCATTAGTGGCGGCGCGAGAGGGGCAGTAACAGGTTGTGGCATTAGTGGTGGCGTGAGAGGGGCAGTAACAGGTTGTGGCATTAGTGGTGGCGTGAGAGGGGCAGTAACAGGTTGTGGCATTAGTGGCGGCGCGAGAGGGGCAGTAACAGGCAGCGGCAATAGTGGCGGAGAGGGGCAGTAACAGGTTGTGGCATTAGTGGCGGCGTGAGAGGGGCAGTAACAGGTTGTGGCATTAGTGGTGGCGTGAGAGGGGCAGTAACAGGTTGTGGCATTAGTGGTGGCGTGAGAGGGGCAGTAACAGGTTGTGGCATTAGTGGCGGGGCGAGAGGGGCAGTAACAGGTTGTGGCATTAGTGGTGGCGTGAGAGGGGCAGTAACAGGTTGTGGCATTAGTGGTGGCGTGAGAGGGGCAGTAACAGGTTGTGGCATTAGTGGCGGCGCGAGAGGGGCAGTAACAGGCAGCAGCAATAGTGGCGGAGAGGGGCAGTAACAGGTTGTGGCATTAGTGGCGGCGTGAGAGGGGCAGTAACAGGTTGTGGCATTAGTGGTGGCGTGAGAGGGGCAGTAACAGGTTGTGGCATTAGTGGTGGCGTGAGAGGGGCAGTAACAGGTTGTGGCATTAGTGGCGGCGCGAGAGGGGCAGTAACAGGTTGTGGCATTAGTGGTGGCGTGAGAGGGGCAGTAACAGGTTGTGGCATTAGTGGTGGCGTGAGAGGGGCAGTAACAGGTTGTGGCATTAGTGGTGGCGTGAGAGGGGCAGTAACAGGTTGTGGCATTAGTGGTGGCGTGAGAGGGGCAGTAACAGGTTGTGGCATTAGTGGTGGCGCGAGAGGGGCAGTAACAGGTTGTGGCATTAGTGGTGGCGCGAGAGGGGCAGTAACAGGTTGTGGCATTAGTGGTGGCGCGAGAGGGGCAGTAACAGGTTGTGGCATTAGTGGTGGCGCGAGAGGGGCAGTAACAGGTTGGGGCATTAGTGGTGGCGTGAGAGGGGCAGTAACAGGTTGTGGCATTAGTGGTGGCGCGAGAGGGGCAGTAACAGGTTGTGGCATTAGTGGTGGCGTGAGAGGGGCAGTAACAGGTTGTGGCATTAGTGGCGGCGTGAGAGGGGCAGTAACAGGTTGTGGCATTAGTGGTGGCGTGAGAGGGGCAGTAACAGGTTGTGGCATTAGTGGCGGCGCGAGAGGGGCAGTAACAGGCAGCGGCAATAGTGGCGGAGAGGGGCAGTAACAGGTTGTGGCATTAGTGGCGGCGTGAGAGGGGCAGTAACAGGGTGTGGCAATAGTGGCGGCGTGAGAGGGGCAGTAACAGGCAGCGGCAATAGTGGCGGAGAGGGGCAGTAACAGGTTGTGGCATTAGTGGTGGCGTGAGAGGGGCAGTAACAGGTTGTGGCATTAGTGGTGCCGTGAGAGGGGCAGGAACAGGCAGCGGCAATAGTGAGGGAGAGGGGGAGTAACAGGTTGTGGCATTAGTGGTGGCGTGAGAGGGGCAGTAACAGGTTGTGGCATTAGTGGCGGCGCGAGAGGGGCAGTAACAGGCAGCGGCAATAGTGGCGGAGAGGGGCAGTAACAGGTTGTGGCATTAGTGGTGGCGTGAGAGGGGCAGTAACAGGTTGTGGTATTAGTGGTGGCGTGAGAGGGGCAGTAACAGGTTGTGGCATTAGTGGTGGCGTGAGAGGGGCAGTAACAGGTTGTGGCATTAGTGGCGGAGAGGGGCAGTAACAGGTTGTGGCATTAGTGGCGGCGTGAGAGGGGCAGTAACAGGCAGCGGCCATAGTGGCGGAGAGGGGCAGTAACAGGTTGTGGCATTAGTGGTGGCGTGAGAGGGGCAGTAACAGGCAGCGGCAATAGTGGCGGAGAGGGGCAGTAACAGGTTGTGGCATTAGTGGTGGCGTGAGAGGGGCAGTAACAGGTTGTGGCATTAGTGGTGGGGTGAGAGGGGCAGTAACAGGTTGTGGCATTAGTGGTGGCGTGAGAGGGGCAGTACCAGGTTGTGGCATTAGTGGCGGCGCGAGAGGGGCAGTAACAGGCAGCGGCAATAGTGGCGGAGAGGGGCAGAGACAGGTTGTGGCATTAGTGGCGGCGTGAGAGGGGCAGTAACAGGTTGTGGCATTAGTGGTGGCGCGAGAGGGGCAGTAACAGGTTGTGGCATTAGTGGTGGCGCGAGAGGGGCAGTAACAGGTTGTGGCATTAGTGGTGGCGTGAGAGGGGCAGTAACAGGTTGTGGCATTAGTGGTGGCGTGAGAGGGGCAGTAACAGGTTGTGGCATTAGTGGTGGCGTGAGAGGGGCAGTAACAGGTTGTGGCATTAGTGGTGGCGTGAGAGGGGCAGTAACAGGTTGTGGCATTAGTGGTGGCATGAGAGGGGCAGGAACAGGTTGTGGCATTAGTGGTGGCGTGAGAGGGGCAGTAACAGGTTGTGGCATTAGTGGTGGCGCGAGAGGGGCAGTAACAGGTTGTGGCATTAGTGGTGGCGTGAGAGGGGCAGTAACAGGTTGTGGCATTAGTGGCGGCGCGAGAGGGGCAGTAACAGGCAGCGGCAATAGTGGCGGAGAGGGGCAGTAACAGGTTGTGGCATTAGTGGCGGCGTGAGAGGGGCAGTAACAGGTTGTGGCATTAGTGGTGGCGCGAGAGGGGCAGTTACAGGTTGTGGCATTAGTGGCGGCGCGAGAGGGGCAGTAACAGGTTGTGGCATTAGTGGCGGCGTGAGAGGGGCAGTAACAGGTTGTGGCATTAGTGGCGGCGTGAGAGGGGCAGTAACAGGTTGTGGCATTAGTGGCGGCGCGAGAGGGGCAGTAACAGGCAGCGGCAATAGTGGCGGAGAGGGGCAGTAACAGGTTGTGGCATTAGTGGCGGCGCGAGAGGGGCAGTAACAGGTTGTGGCATTAGTGGTGGCGTGAGAGGGGCAGTAACAGGTTGTGGCATTAGTGGCGGTGCGAGAGGGGCAGTAACAGGCAGCGGCAATAGTGGCGGAGAGGGGCAGTAACAGGTTGTGGCATTAGTGGTGGGGGGGGAGGGGCAGTAACAGGTTGTGGCATTAGTGGTGGCGTGGGAGGGGCAGGAAGAGGTTGTGTCTTTAGTGGTGGCGTGAGAGGGGCAGAAACAGGTTGTGGCATTAGTGGTGGCGTGAGAGGGGCAGTAACAGGTTGTGGCATTAGTGGTGGCGTGAGAGGGGCAGTAACAGGTTGTGGCATTAGTGGTGGCGTGAGAGGGGCAGTAACAGGTTGTGGCATTCGTGGTGGCGTGAAAGGGGCAGTAACAGGTTGTGGCATTAGTGGTGGCGTGAGAGGGGCAGTAACAGGTTGTGGCATTAGTGGTGGCGTGAGAGGGGCAGTAACAGGTTGTGGCATTAGTGGCGGCGTGAGAGGGGCAGTAACAGGTTGTGGCATTAGTGGCGGCGTGAGAGGGGCAGTAACAAGTTGTGGCGTGAGAGGGGCAGTAACAAGTTGTGGCGTGAGGAGGGCAGTAACAGGTTGTGGTGGGGTAAGTACCTGGTTGCCGTGACAGTACTGTTGGCTTTCCTGGCTGGAGGCTTCTTGGGCTGGGTCTGCTGCTTGGCTGGTAGCGCAGACTGCTGTTTGGTCTTCTTCTCCTCCTCCCCCTTCAATTTGTGCTTCTCTTTATCTTTCTCTTTATCCTTCTCTTTCTTCTTCTTGTCCTTCTCCTTCTTCTTCTTTGGTTTGCTGACCGGTGCCTGGGACAGAGCGGCCAGCTGCTCGTGGACAGCCTTCAGCTGTGAGAGCGAGAGACAGCCATTCACACCATAAAACAATCCTGGACTCACTTGAGGCCAAATAAAGCTCAGCACCTCAGTGAGCCTCAGTACAAGTGCATCACTAAACATACGCTGCACTTCGAAAGTACGCTTCACACAGGACAGACTTGTCAGACTTTGAAAGCGAGAGGCATTTTCTCCAATCTTAAAGGCAAAGCGGTCTCATTCATCGATTTGATCATCATACATTTTGCCAACATTTTTAGATTGGAAATTGAGTTTTGAGGACAGCTAGATTAGACGTAGTAAAAGGCACTACAACATTAACCCTCGAGCACCTCTTCACATTAAAGGCAGCCCATGCAGGATTTTCACCTTGAAAAGATCACACAACCAAATTCAGTTAGACTGTGCTCCCCTGAATACCCATGACCATGTCCATTTCTGTCCAATACCTCGCTGTTCTACCTGCATTTATTATGTTAAAAAAGAAGGAAAAAGTCTGGGACATTTCACAGCAAAATCCCTTTTTATACCTGAAAAGCACACTGCTAAAAGGAGGGGTAGGCGTGAAAGGGACAACATTTATTAATTGGTGATAGCAGTTGTGAATTAGCTGGGTACATGATGGCCGAGATGGTCATCAACAAAGAAAGCAGCTTGACAAAATTAGGTGAAGTTAGGTAACAACTGTTACTAGTCAACTCGATGTACATTAGCTAGCTAGTCATGACAGGCGAACCATCAATAGCAAGTACCATGGCATATCTTTGAGTGATCAATCTCTCTGAGCAGAGAGTTTATGCCAAAATTCAAAGATTCGGGGAGACACAGCATAACATTAAAGGTCAAAAATAAATAATTATGCATTCGTGAGTATGAATGGTTAGGTTGTAGAATTTTTCCATGCACCCAGACAAGCTAGTAGTTCCATCACTACCATTATTCAGGTAAAGCTTACAACCTGTAACTTTGCTGCATTATAGTTTTTGCTAACAGATGCTACATCACATCTTTGAAAAGATGGGATTTCAGTAAAGAGTACAGTGCAGTGAAAAAGTATTTGCCACCTTCCAAATTTCTTCATTTATTGCCTTTTCATCACATCTTTTACAGATGACCTGACAAATTTTAATTCATGACAGAGACGTCAGTAAAAAACGAAATGCAGAATTTAAATAATTTTTAAATCTATTGAAGATAAAGAGTTGCATTACAAACCTGTATCACCCATTTGATAAAATAACTGCCCCCAACCCCCTATCTGGGATCATAAACTTCTTGACCACAAATGTGCTACCATCAGTGTGAGACATTAAAAATGATCAACTGTATATGAGCCAAATAAGACAGCTATCCAAGTGGCTCCCCGAATGGATTTCCACGATCTCCAATCAGCTTTCCAAGTGGCTCCGGAAATTGCACACAGTCAATCATAAAATGACTCATAAAGCTCAATGTGACAAGACTGAGGCTGACTGGCTCTGTATTCGTCAGCAGCGCAATAAATGTACTTCCTTAATTCGGAACACAAAAGCTGAATTCTACTTCTGCGAAATAACAAAAAACCTAAATGATCCTAAGAAGTTTTGGAAAACAGTAAAATCCGCGTCCGACTCTGCGCCAACAAATGACCTACCAAATGTCTTAACTAAAGAAGGTGAAAAGCTCACCGACAAATCCACCATGTTGAGCCATTTTAACAAACATTTTATTTCTTCAGGATTTTTATTTGAGTCCTTAAACCCTGTTTCAAATTCAATATCAAGCCTGTTTTAAATTCTGAAGCCTGGGATATGAATAACTGTTTCAATACTCCCCTCTTCAATTTTACCCCGGTGTCTATTGCTCATGTTCGTAATGCTTTGAGAAAATTGCACTTAAGAACGGCAGCTGGTTCTGACAATCTGGACCCCTTTTCTCTCAAACTGGCTGCTGATTTTATTGCAGAGTCACTGTCTTAGATTTTAGACTTAAATCAATAATGTAACTTAATTCCCAATAACTGAAAATCAGCCTTTGTGGTCCCGCTTCTGAAGGGTGGTGCCCCCCCAGAGGTGAATAACTACAGACCGATTTCTAAACTTTGTGTACTGACAAAAATGCTTGAAAAGATTGTTAGTGAGCAATTAAAAGTATTTTTAGAAGTTAATAGTATTTTAACAAATTTTCAATCTGGTTTTAGAAAGCAGCACAATACTGTTACTGCTGCCATAAAGGTTTTAAATGATTTTATTCAGGTCTTCGATTTAAAAAAATATTTTGTGGCACTTTTTATTGATTTGTCTAAGGCATTTGATTCTGTCGATCATACAATTTCAATTTATACACTGCACAAGACTGGCATTTCAAGCCAGCCTACCACTTGGTTTGTAGATTATTTAACTGACAGAAAACCCTGTGTCCAATTGGCTAGTTCCTCTTCCTCTTTTCTTATCACTAAAGGAGTACCTCAAGGTTGAGTCCTGGGACAAATTTTATTTACCATTTAAATGAACAACTTGTGTGATAACTTATCAAATGCCTTTTACCATTTTTATGCTGATGACACAGTAATTTATTGCTGTTCGTCCTCTCTTGCCCAAGCCTTAGAATTTCTACAAATAGCTTTAAATAAAGTTCAGGCACGCTTATGTCTAGCTTATGAAAAACAAAAGTATTTCATCCAACAAAAGGCCTACTTACAGACTGGGAGAAACGACTCTTCATGATCGACTTCCTAATCTAGAAAAATGAATGCAGTCAGGTTCAGGGAAGCCTCAGTCCCGGTTTCATTTGGATTCACTCCTGTGCCCACATCTGTATTGCTTTCTCATCACATAAAACTAACGTGAACCCCCTTGGGATGTGCATGGTATAAACAGTATAAACAAATTCAATATTTTACTTCAGAAAGCTGAAGTTTCCTTCAATGCATGAAAGCATTATTTAAAAAAAATGTCATTTTGTGTTTACTTTGGTCATCTTTGTCTAATATCACTCTAGTTCGATGATCTGAAACTTCTAAGCGTGAAAGATATGAAAAGATAGAGGAAACCAAGATGGGGCAAACGCTATTTCACAGGACTGTCATGGAGCAAAAGTACCCATTACCCCTTTGGGGTGAGGGGGTGTTGGTGACATGGACAAAAGAATAGGAGACTCTATTTTTATAAATGAAGAATATGAACAAAAACAATCCTGCATAGTATGCCTTCAATTTTCTATAAATCACTCGCATTGAAGTGGATACCAAACACAGATCAGATAGTATTCATTTTTCCAGCAGTTCAGATCCATTTGCAACGCTGAAAAATAAACATGTCTCTTCTTTTTAACTTAGTGATACCAAGGCCCTGGAAGCCAAGGAATTGAAAGGCACTGCGTCAGCAAGCAGAAATATTTACTTCGAGACATAGCACAATAATCAGTGATGCAAATGAAAAGGGAGAGACACCTTCAGGAAACGGCTATGCAAGAAAATTTTGAAGCATGGCCATGATTAGGAAGCGATCACAAACTGGCTCCATCCAACAAAACAGATGAAAATTATAGCCTTTCAACTGTCTGTTCTTCTTATCAGACCCAAGCTGCACCAATCGATGGTGCGGAAATGATCCAAGGAGGCAGATGGAAAGAGAAGGGCATGTCCGCTCCCCACCAGGAAAAACGACAAGCCCCAGCACCACTACCGAAACATGCCCCTCAACCACTCGCCACAACACAGGGGGCGCCAATTATCCCAAAGAGGAGTTAGTAGGGACTAGGGAGAGGGGAAAAAAAAATTTAAAAATAAATGTAAGAAAAAAAAATAAGTAAAAAAAATTTTTTTTTTAAATCACCTGAGAATGCTCTGTGCACCCATTACCCTTGGGGTGCTCCATAGAGTTTAGCTGGTAAAAAAAGCCAAAGTGATATCAGAAAGAGTAATCCATAGATCATAAAAATGTAAAAATGGAAAAAAAAAACAAAAAAAAAAAAAAAAAACAGCAGGGTAGTAGATCAGTGGGCATTCAAGATTAGTGGACAGTCCAGCTCTACCCTGCTCCTCAATACCTAACCTTCTGCAAGATGTCTACCTGTAGCTCCACCCTGCTCCTCAATACCTAACCTTCTGCAGGATGTCTACCTGTAGCTCCACCCTGCTCCTCAATACCTAACCTTCTGCAGGTGCATTTGCTTCAGTTTAGAGTGAATACCCACCAAGCAATAGATGTCCAGTAACAGGGCTGCTTGACAATGGTCGACTCCAAAAGGACCGCTACCACAGCACATTGTAATGACCCTTAATGAGCTTCATATTAGTAGTTAACCCTTTCAAAAGCAGTCACTTCTCCATCAAAACTAAGAAGCATTTGTTCAAATTAGAAGTAAAGATTGTAACATCAGCATTGAACTCATTTTAAAATATTCATACTTGTGATCTCACAGATTAAGCGTTAAACGTGGACCTGCATTACTTGAGGTAGGGTAAATGGTCACCTAGCCTTATGGTGGGGGGGCAGTCATTACTGAACTGAATGGCACAGTGGGGGGGGGGGGGGGTTACCCAGGGATTGGAGACCCCCCTCCATTAAGGTGAAAGCTTTGCTCAGTTGCAGCCCCCTCAGGAAAGCTGAGTGAGGCTGTAGTGTAAGAGGGAGGGAGCAGCGTGGTGCCCCCTGCCCAGGAGGAGGTAGAGTGAGTCGGACCTGGGTCCTCAGTTGTGAAACCCACCTGTGCCGCACCCACCTGTTCCTGCAGCTCAGCAAGCCGGGTGGCCCGCTCCTCCTCCGAGTCGGAGCTGTCGGAGCTGGAGGAGTCGCCGCTGCTCCCACTGTTCCCCACACTTTTGCTCACTGCGCCCCCAGGGGGTGAGGCCAGGGGCGGGCTGGACTCTGCCGGTTCATCAGGCATTTTAGCGAAGCGCATCTCAAACACGTCCTGAGAAAGAGAGAGGGATGATGAGCAATGTGTTGACACACATGCAGTACACTACAATACAAATGCTACACTTCCTGGTCCACACTGAGGAAACTGGCCTTCAGGTCACCAATAAGGAGATACAAAAGAAATATGGGAGCAGTCCACAATTAAAATGGCAATCCAAGAAGAATAATAAACAAAAACCAGAGGTTTAAGGGAACCCAAAGCTCATCTGGTCTGCCACACCCATATGGGAGTGAAGCACACAGCTGAAATTAACTACCCAAGTAGTACTAGTCCTAAAGATGTTATTGGCAAACTTTCGAGAAATTCGATAATTATTTGTGATTATTAGAGGTTATTTAAGGGGGAAGTATGCAAGTCCGGTCACTTTTCCGCTGTTTTGCTAACCCTCCTCCAGGCCATGTGCATTTGTTTACAACGAAGCCGGCGAGAACTCAATCAATAGAGCAGTAGTTAATGTTATATATCATATACAATGTTACGACGTGTATATTTGTGCAGTTTAATCTGCCATAAACAAGATTATGGGTTACGGGGTGCGCGTTGCGGTGCGCAGAGACGAGAGCTGGGACACCGGGGTGGCGGCGGCCCCGATCTTGCAAAGTTGTTTTTCAGTCAAGAGATGCAATAAGTGAAAAGCATGCGGTGGCAGTGAGCCTCCATTCTGCCACGTAACAAGTTAAGCCATTTATTAAACCATGACAATTACTCCAAAGCTGTTTAATTAAGGTAAAATGTAGCAGAGTTAAGCAACAAATCCTGCATAGTTCCACTTTAAATAGGTGTCTACAGGTGCAGGAATGTCAAAAGTAACCAGTCATTCTTCAGAAATCAAGCAAGCCCATCATTCATGTTGAGACGTGTAGTATATCACTGAACATAAGTTTCAAATCTTGATCCACATTATGCAGGTCTAAAATGGGCTACTTCAGCTATTTATGATGACCACACTGCCATACCCACTTTTGGTAGTGCAGTGCAATAATTCAATCCCTAAGTAGTTCATGTGCAAAAAATGTTGCATACAGAGTGTCAAATTTGATCGATATTTGTGACTGCTACAGGGGAAATTATTTATGGACAACAGACAGAGTTTATACCATCCAAATAACTCAGCTAGTCAATGACCGATGACAGTTGAGGAAAAATTTTGGATTTAAAAACAAAAAAAAAAAAAAAAAACAAACAAAAAAACATGCAACAGGATAAGCAGCAGCTAGACCCAAAAGGTACCAACAGCAGCAAGTTCCAAATTTGAATCCCCCCCCCCAGTTGGAGATCATGACTCTACCAATTCCGATTTTCCACGAAAAATCTTCCTGATGACAAGAGTCCAAATTACTTATGCAGTTGAGAAGGGAGGTCATTAAAAACAATGCTTTTTGTTTCTCTAAACTTATTCACGCGTCTGGATTACCCCAGAATCCATATAAATCACTTTCTGCTGTTTAATTCTCATCTTAATTTCAAAAACACATGAACATAGACAAATAAAACAATTTGAGGGCTTTTAAACCATATGAAATACATTGTTCCCCATGTTGTTTTCTGAGTCAGTTTCAGTTTCAGCATTGAGGAGTTCAGTTTCTGACAAGCGACAAATCAGAACATCTGAAGACAGGAATCTAGGCCAACAGGCGACACCAAATAACTAAGCACAAGTAGGTCACTTTCATATTGCGATTGCATTGTCATAATGGCAATCATCAACCCAACAAATTTTGTCAGCATACGATTCAATAATCTAGATGTAATCTTCTTAAAGCCAAGTCCACTGTACTCAGATGAAGAGTCAACTGGAAAACATCATTCAACATTCATAGCAGTCACAAAGGGTTAATTCCAACAGTGAAGAAAAAAATCTTGGCCCAAAAAAAAAAAAAAAATTCTAAAGCCTACCTGTAGTCTCCTGGCCATGGCTACAACCTCATGATCTGGTGGGTTGTATTTGTAACAATTGGAGAACATCAGTCGTACGTCTGCTGCAAAGCTCTGGGCGTCTAGATACTGCCGTTCATCCATCTTTTTCTGAAAACATGCCACCAGGACAGAATAAGCACAAGACAGAGGAGTAAGAGAACATGCTTGCCTAACATCAAAAGAACCATATAAAAGTCCCAGTGCTGTGTGTAGTCTTACCACCTAAAGTGCAAATACAATTTTAATAATCAAATTTATTAGTCAAGGTACCAAGGTATGATCATGTAGACCGCATGGTCCAATGGTCATAGACCAGCTAAGGCCAGAGTCAGTGTTAGCCAGGCCCCGACTAAAAGAGGACCAAGCCAGTATTAGCTGGACTATTAAGTATTCATCGTTCAATTTCCTCATAAAATGGCCAAAAAAATAATAATTTGTAACTCCTGACTGGTAGTTCTTTTGTTAACAATTCACTTCAGCGAAAGTTCTCTTTTGCTGCAAGTAATTTCATGCAACATTTCGGACGTTTTTTTCGAATACAAAAGCACATTCAACGGGGCTAAGTTTACAGGCAATTTGAAACAAAACTGTATTTACCCTAAATACCGTGAACATTACATAAGCACACAAAAACATGAAAGAATAAAAATTCATAAAATCTTAACATGGAAGACCACTCCTTCCACTCAGTGGAAAACAAATTTACTCTGAAGATGGAATCACCATGTACCATTGTGTTTATAAATGCCTGTCATATATTCGTACCTCTATATTCAACATGTTTTCTCGTGCGCTCAAATCCATAGCTGCTCAGAATGCAGGTTAGCATTTCAATGAAAATGAAATGAAATAAAATGAAATTAATTCCCCTCCCGATAAAAACAGTTTTACTCCATTATACAATGTTGTTCATACTTGTTCATCTCCAACTTGCACTTCATTACCTCTTAGAGACCGACCCCTTGTCCCAGCTTTATGAACTGGAAGTCAAAATCACACTATACTACACCAACAGGACAATCATCAATACCACACCATACAAGCCAAATCAGTGGTTCCCCATCTTGGTCCTGGGGCACCCCATGTATGCTGGATTTTTCCAACCACAATTGCAATCACTGGATTTTAACAAGCTGTTATTTTGTTTCAACCAGGTGCAATTATGTCTCGCGCAGTTATATATCCTATGAAGCCACATTTGAACAAACATCCATACATACCATGAAGAGGAAAGAAATCCCTATCTGTATTGTGATACATTAGAAACAACTACATGAAAAGGAGGGAAAAAAAATTGAGCTCGAAGTGAACAATCCGTGGTTTCTTTATTAATGAAACTGTGGACATATGGTTGTGAAAACTAGCAACTTATTTAAACCTGCTTTGTGTCATGTTAATGACATTAAATTCAAGCAAATTGAGAAAGAATGCGAGACACCAATCAGCAGCCTAATTTGGAGCGGACAGATTTTCTTAGTGTCTAGTTTGATCTGTTAAAAAAGGTTGTCCCCTGAAATTGCTTCAAAATGGTAAAATAGACAATCTGTTCAAGGATGCTTTATTATATCCCCGAATGCCATTCCGGGGATATTATGTTTTTGGTCCGACCGCCGCCGCCGCGCCGCCCTACGCGTTAACGCGATAACTTCAGTAATATTTCAATTAGACATTTCAAGTTTTGCATACAAGTGTCATACAGAGGAAGAACTGATTTGATTTTGGACAATGTACCATTTCTAGATTGGCCACCAGGGGCCTAAAAATGATTTACGTGTTAAAGTGATAACTTCAGTAATATTTCAATTAGAAATTCCAAGTTTTGCATATAAGTAAGTATCATAAAGAGGAAGAACTGATTCGATTTTGGACAATTTACAATTTCTAGATTCGCCACCAGGGGCCAAAAGCTGGAAAAAAAAAAATCACTGTTTTTATCATATCTCTGGATATATTTGTCCGATTGACCTCAAATCAAGTGCAAATGAAAGGTCATGACCTGAGGATGTGTCCCACGATGACATACCCATTTGGTTCAAAATTTTGACGCAAGGTGGAGCTTTGTCACATAAAATTCACCATTTTTGCCATATCTTTGGAACCATTTGTCCAATTGACATGAAACTATGTGCAACTGCAAGGTCATGACCTCACAACGCGTCACATGATGACATCATACCTGTATGGTTCAATATTTTGCCACCAGGTGGCGCTTTGTGATGGAAAAATTATCATTTTGGCCATATCTTCTGAACCATTTGTCCGATTGACCTGAAATGAAGTTCAAATGAAAGGTCTTGACCTGAGGGGCTTTATATTGTATTGTGTCTATTCAAGAATTGGGGAATCGGAGGATTGGGGGCGTTCGGGGTTAAACCCCAAGCAGTCGCCTCCGACGGCATAAGCCTAGTTCTTTATGTCAATCATTGGGTTTTTCTGTCAAAATGGGGATTTAGACGGTAAATAACAGCTTTAAAAATGAAATACACCTATTTAGGACAAATTAATAGCTTATTAAAATTCTGCAATGCAATCGTGGTTGGAACAAAAACCAGCATAAACAGGGGTGCCTCAGGACCGAGACTGGGATCCACTGAGCTAGATGATGAGTGGATCAGGTGAGGGAGAAAAAGCAGCGCTGAAGCACAGGGATGTGTTGAGGGGGGTGAGTGAGACAAACGTACTTTGACGGTGCTGAGGTCCATGGGGTGCTTGATGATCTCATGGTAGTCGTGCAACTCCAGGGCCTCAGCGTCCACTGGCTTGTAGAAGGGCCAGGCATAGGCAGCATGTTTTTTGGACAGCATCTCCTTCAGAATGCTATCGCAGTACCGCAGGTGTTCCGTGAGCCGCCCCTTCTTACCGCCACCGCCAAGCAGGGCCTCGCCATCCTCCAGGTCTTTTTTGGGCGCCTTTATGGAGCGGCCCGTGCTCTCCCTCCGTGACGCCACCTTGCCCTGCTTGGCGTCCATGACAGGGGGTGGCGATTCACTGCGGCTTGCAGTGATGGCGGAGGTGGTGGGTGTTGTGGTATCAGCTTTCCGCTTCACACCCTTCTTCTGCTGGGGTACACACGTACACTTTAACTTGGTACACTCCACAGTTTGACCCAGTCTCAATCATGGTCAGAAACACAATCTCATGATCAAATATTGATTCCAAGTTTATCAGACTGAGAAGAAATGGCAGTGGCGGTGCACAAACTGAAAGCAGGGAGGGCGTAAAAACTTTCCTTTGAATTGATAATTAGTCTTGATCAGTTTTCAATCATTTTTCTTGATTTAAGATACTTAAACTCACGTATTTCTGGTGCCATCAATTCTCACTCTAAAAGATAAGAAATAGGATGCACAATCTGGATGCAAAAATGTGGCATTTCAATCTGTTCTCATTTAAACAATCATGAAGCGTAGGTTTGACGGCCTGCTTTGCAGGATATGACAAAAGTTAACGTGTAAAATCCAGAGTAGCATATTAAGGCAAGTGAATAAAACATTTACCATTCCCTTGCCTTAATACTCCCCCAATTCCGAAATCGTTGGGACAAAATGTAAATTGTGAATAAAATCAAAAAGCAATGACTTTCAAATCACACCAGCCAGTATTTTATTCACAATACAACAGAGATAACATAGCAAATGTAGAAAGTGAGAAATTTTACGATTTCATCCACAAAATGAGCTCATTTCAAATTTGATGGCTGCTACAGATCTCAAAAAAGTCGAGACAGGGGCCTGTTTACCATGGTGTAGCATCCCCTCTTCATTTTAACACAGAGTGGAGGCGCCTGGGCATTGAGGAGACAAGGTTCTTGAGTTTAGCCACTGGAATTTGATCCCACTCTTGTTTGATACAGGCTTACAGCTACTGGAGAGTTTTGGGTCTCCTTTGATGGACTTTTCGTCTAATTATGTGCAAAATGTTCTCGATCAGGGAATGATCAGGACTGCAGGCAGGTCAGTTCAGCACACGGACTCTTCTACTATGAAGTCATGCTGTTGTAATAGCTGCAATATGTGGTTTTGCATTGTCCTGCTGAAATACACAAGGCCTTCCCTAGAATAGATGTTGTCTGGAGGGGTGCATATGTTGCTCTAAAACCTTTATATACACCTTTCAGCATTCAGTGTGCTTTTTAAAACATGCAAGTGTCCCACACCATATTCACTAATGCATCCCCATACAATCAGAGATGCTGACTTCTGAACTGAACACTGATAACGGGAGGGGTGGGTCTTTCTCCTCTCTAGCCTGGAGGACACAACGCCCATGATTTCCAACAAGAATGTCAAACTTGGACTTGTCCGATCACAGGACACTTTGCTACAGTCCATTTTAAATGAGCCTTGGCCCACAGAACACAGCAGCGCTTCTGGTTTCAATGGTTCCCTTTTTGCATGAGAGTGTTTTAGGTGGCATCAGTGGATGGCACGGTGAACTGTGTTTACTGATCATGGTTTTTTGAAGTATTCCTGGGCACATTTAGTAATGTTCATGACAGAATACTGCCGGTTAGTGATTAAGTGGCGTCTGAGGGCTCGAAGATCTCGGGCATCCAGTAAAGGTCTCCAGCCTTGACCCTTACGCACAGAGATTTTTCCAGTTTCTCTGAATCTTTTGATGTTATGCAGCGTCAATGATGAGAAATTCAAAGCCTTTTCAATTTGACGTTGAGGAACATTGTTTTTAAAGTATTCCACAATTCCTTCCCCCCCCTCCTCCCCCCAAGCCTTGACAGGTGGAAGAGCCTCTGGCCATCTTTACTTCTGAGATGGCCTCTCTAAGACATCCCTTTTATAGCCAATCATGTTACACACCTGATGCCAATTAACTTAAGTTACTTGATAAATGTTCTTTCAGCTGATTATGTTATATATTAATTGCTTTTTCAGCCCTTTTTTCATGTGTCCCAACTTTTTTGAGACCTGTTGCAGCCAGAAAATTTGAAATAAGCTCATTTTGTGGATAAAAATGTAAAATGCATCAGTTTCAAAATTTCAAATGCTATCCATGTTCTATTGTAAATAACATATTGGCTCATGTGATCTGAAAGTCATGGCATTTAGATTTTATTTGCAATTTACACTTTGTCCCGACAATTTCGTAATATGGGTTGAATTTTTATTATAAACTAATCCATGAGTTTAACTGCCAGTGGATTATTCATATTGTTCGGCAATGTATTAACCAAGAACAATGATTGAAAACAGGTCAATTATCATTTATTTCGAGGGATGCCTTCCACCCTCCCCATTTTCTGTTCAGCAGCCACCATTGAGAAATGCTCTTCAGCAAGTGGCACATGCCATGTCAACTAGAACACAGGCTCTACAACACCGTTCTTAAAATACAGTCCCGGAGGCCCTCATGCTCTCAAGAGGACTTGGATTCTAGGTTTTACATTTAATCACCACCAGTGTACATTAACTTAACACCCAATATCCGAAACGCATCAAGAAATCAGGTCACAGCAGCCCTTTCGGAATTGTGCTAAAAATCCATGCTAAACCAGGTACCAGAGCAACAGTTCTCAACCCATTCCTTAAGTGTTGTGGTTCACCTGAACAGTTCTCGGGGGAGCAGGGCTTACTTTGACAACAGGCTGTGCTGGGGGACCTACAGGCATCATGGGAGGGGCAGCAGGCGGAGACTGTACTGAAGGGATGTTAGAGGTAATGGTTGGCACTGGAGAGGAGGATATGGTAGGGGGCTGGGTCACTGGAGGTGTAGTAAAGGTTGGAGGAGGAGAGGCGGATGACACAGCTGGCTCCTGCTGACCACCTGTAGGCAGGAACATGCAATAAAAAGAACCAATCAGAGCACTGAGTGGGCAGAGCCAAGACCAGTGAACGACAAATCGGTTGCCCGGGCGCCCAGGACAATCAGTTTTTCACCTGGACAAGTGAAACGAAAAATCAGTTGCCCGGCGGACAACCACTAAAATATTGACCGGCCAACTGATTTTTCTTGCCACGGTTGCTCAACATTCGTCTGCTCAGCCTGTAGAAACAGTCAGAAAATTCGGTGTAGACATGCATAAATACCTGTTCTGATCGGCAAACAACGACGAAAACCCATACAATCAATAATTCATGTGCGACTCGTTGCTTCCATGTAAGACAAAGTTGTCCAAGTTTTGAAGCATATGATTGGACTTTAAGATGCCCACTCAGTTATGTTTTTTGGAACGATTGCGTTTACTCCCTCTCAATAGTCAGTCTGCCATGGGACGCAATAAGAGCAGGAGATATCCGTGAGGTCGAGAGACCGTTTTGTCCAATGTCTTCATGCTGATATGGTATATGCAGCAGTGAATGAGCACCTCTGGGCCGTGTTTGTAATTAAAGCCGTGACACATCTTGTCTTTGCCACAGAGGTGCAAGTAACAGTCTACTGTATGCATCTGAGGTGGCTGGAATCCTTCAGAGTCTGTTATATTAGCTAAATAGATGGCTAAATAATCAGAAGAGTACCGTAGTTTAATCAGCGATCGGTCACACTGCATATAGCAAAAGATACTACAGTGTTTTTGGGAGTGGGTCAGGGAGTCACCGCCTCTAGCCCCCACGGTATGCTACCTCAAGAGCAGTCACTGGTACAGCTAACAAGCGGGTTAAATGAGGGCAACAAATGACGCCGCTTAATTAGGACAAATATTTTCAAAGATTATCCGTAGTTGACGTTAGCTAGCTAGCTAGATGGCTACATAATCTACAGAGTAACAGTCTAAATGAGCGATCACAGGGCTGCCAACTTTCTACACAATCTCACGCATATGGTGCCAGTTTACACATTTTGAAGGCGTATTCATCGTAGTCAGCAACTATTCAACCAACGATTATTAATGAGATTCTTACGTGTAATTTAAGTCCTTGTGAGTGGAAATTTCAGTTTTACTTGCGTTATGGTGAATTTCACAAGTAACAGTGAAGCGATTGTGACTCCAAACATTGTGCCGTTTTCGTCACTCGGGTTGAAAGTAATGCGTTTCATGGTCGTTTAAATTGTTCAAACTAAAAATAAGACCATTTGAAACGTCTTTATGCAATTCCATTGCTTCCAACCCCTGTGTAAAGACAAATGTGAGAATGAGTCATAATGGATTTCCACGTTTCTAGTGGTGAAATCCACCATGATGCATGTGAAACTGGTTAACTTCCATGCCCAAGGACTCCATTCCGCTTGAGAATCTGTTAAATACACCTCAATTGAATAATTGCTGACTGCGGCATGGGAACGTGAATGCCTCGAAAGGCGTGAGACTCACGGCGAATGCGTGAGAGTTGGCAGCCCTGCGATCGCGCATTCGCGGCTTAGCCACACATTCCGCAGAATCTTCGGAGTAGGTCTGTTGTGTAAACGTCACTGCCCCCAAAGTACACTTTATGAAGTTAAACGAATGGACATGCAGCGAGACAGCGATAATTTCATTGGTTAACACGGAACCTGGCATTCTATTGGTTGGCGATTTTTGATTGGAATATACCGCAGAACCATTCCGGACAACCACCATTCCAGATGTGCAACTGATTTTCATTGAAGAGCTTGTCCGTGGACAACTAGTCAAACTATTGATTTGTCGTTCACGGAAGACGCTCAACCCCGTCAACTAAAAAAGGCCCTTCTGTACTTCGGCTGTTGGACTTCATTTCGCTCTGAGCAGAACACTATTAGTGTTGCCACTAGAGTCAACAGTTCAATATGAATTTGACGCCACAAGACAAAATGTTTGGTTTTTTTTGGACAAGGTCAAAACTCGATACTTTTTATCCACACAATCTAACATAGTCAACTAGCCACCAATACTCCACCCCCATCCCCCAGTCCACTATTTCTACAAAATGACTGAGGGTAGACAATGTATTGAAATTTTATCAAAAATAAATCAATGAGCCATTCATGAAGAGGGCTATACTTTTTCTGTTGCAACATCTGTAGGCCCTGCTAGCAACAAACCTGAGACAAAGGTCTCCTGTTAACATGGTCAATAGCTTATAAACACCATAATCCTGATTTAGAGCGGGCTCCAAAATTACTGGCACCCCTGACTGACAATGCACAAACAATACAAAAAATATTTTTAAAAATAGCGGCAAAGCCACTGCACCCGCTTGACCCATCGCAAATAGTAAAAATCAAAGCTGGCCTGGATTTTCATTCCATATTCATGCATATAAAATACAAAAAGGATCCATTAAAAACTGAAGGCGCTAGAGCGAAAAAGAAAAAAAATTTACCAATGCATGGATGCACGACAGACCACCACAAAAGTCATCTAACTACAGCCGAGAGGCCAAACGGGCTAACAATATAGAACAAGAGCAACGCAAAGCGCACTCCCAACTGAAACGGTTGACGAACATTTACAGAAAGCGAGTGTTAGGCATCATCTGCCATGTACGACCATTCAGGTCACCAAAAAGCAAAAACTTCTGGCGAGTGCGCCAAAAGATTTCAAGATGTCTGCCGTGGCAGCCATACTGGTTGGCGGAGCGAGCTGAAAATCGATAGGCATCATCCCCTAGGTATGTTCATTCACCCCAACAAAAATCATAAACCTCCGTTGAGCGGCGTTTACGTTAGAGCGCAACAAAGGATTTAAAGATGGCTGCTGTGGCGGCTATATTGGTTATAAGAGCAAGCTCAAAATCGATAGGCATCATCCCCTATGTACGACCATTCACCCCAACTAAAATCATAGACCTCCGTCGAGCGGTGTTCACATTAGAGCGCAGCAAATCCTTTCAAGATCCTTCACATTCGTGAATTCGCGTTCATCAACTGCCCTCTTCAACTCAGCCCAGAGGTTTTCAATTGGATCGAGGTCTTGGTGACCGAGATGAGTGTCCTCAAGGGGCGGAAATATAGTCCAGCAATTGCTTCGCCAGGAAGCTTCCTGGATACATACTTTGAATTGTGTTGAGCCTAATGGGTTAAACGATGGCCTCAATTTGACTTGATTTCTATAATTTACGCATGTCTTATACTTTGTCTTTGCATCTGTGTTACTTACAGGAGGAAATATTACCAGTTTGTCGGTTTTCTTTCTTCTTGATGTAATGTAATGTGTTTTCATTACCTGTTATTTTACCATCGCATGCGCACCTTGTATTTGGTATGATGCAATAAAGGGAAGAGTATTTAAAACCCCCCGGAGCGTCATCTCTCATACATCATCTGACTCTGAGGAAGACGTCAGTGGACGTCGAAACATCAGTCTTTTCAATAGAGATTGTGTTCTGAGCTCTGTGTGCTCCAGCTTTTGCTTTTTGCCGGAATAGTCCGCGGTGATTTTTTTCGGTAAGGTGCGCTTCTTTTCTGCATTGACTGTCCAAGCTGTTGAGCACCCTTATAGTCCTTTTTCCATAGAGGGCTTTGAGCGCGCCTGGTCTACTTCTCTGACTGAGATGACCATTGCAGAATGTTGATCTTGTCACAAAACCATTTCTGTGTGGATACTGAGGGATGCTTTGGGCCACCGTCTTGTTGGAAAGTCTACCTTAGGCCAAGACCCAGCTGTCCGGCAGAAGTAACCAGCTCGTCAGCCAAAATATCCTGATGCTTGGTGGAATTCATTATGCCATTAATCTACACCAGTGCCCCTACTGGACCTCCTGAATTCACACAGCTCCAAAACATGACGAACCAACAATCATATTTCACCGAGTGTGAGGTGCTTCTCCTTGTAAGCATCTCCGTTTCAACGCCACACATGCTGATGCTGTATCTGACCGAAACATGCAATTTGTCTCATCTGAGTGAAGCATCTTGTCCCACTCATAATTTTAAGTGATTTTCGCCCAACTCCAAGCACTTGCTTCTGAGTCTTCTGGTCAGAAAAGGATTCCTTCTGGCAACCCTTCCTAAGAGCTTGTGGTTGTGCAGGTAGCACCTGATGGTGCAGGTAGCACCTGATGGTGCTATTCAAAACCACGTGACCTCAAGATGCCACCAATGCCTGCAATTTCTTCACAGTAATTTGTGGGGATTTGTTGCTTCTGTCACCATCCTCCTCAGTATCCTGGGGGGCAAAAAGCAGTTGCGTCCTCTAACTTTAAGGCTGTCAACAGTTCACCATCTTTGGAATTTTTTTTTTTTTTTAATAACTGCATATGTAATCGTTTGTTTATTTTCTAGTAGCCATTACCAGATTTATGAAGGTCGATGACCATCTGCCCCTTTTGAATCGACAGTGGTTTCTATTTTTTTCATGGTGTTTGATGACAAAGGGATACTTCATGCGTTTTACCACGGTTTTATATCCTGGTGATCGAAATGTGATGTAATTGCTCGATATAGTTCCATAACACTTAGATAAAACTTAAGGGGAATTCAATACCAGGTTTAATTTTGGTAGATTTTATTTACAATTATCTTTAAGCATGCCATTAATTGTGAAACCTTGATTCAGTGGAACCTGATTATTAATTAAATCAGAAAATTATTTTGTTCGCTTCCATTGGAGTTTCTCCATAAATATATTTTTTTAAAGTATTGTTTGTGCATTGTCAGGGGAGCCAGCAATTTTGGAGCCCACAGCACACATTTTGACCGTTAAAACAGGAAAGAGTCACTACTTTGTGTTGTTTGGCTAATTGTCTACGTAAGCAATATAAGGCCCAGTCACACAGCGAAAACGCATGAATTACGCATGAATTACGCACAGATTTTCGTTTCTGCGCGGAGCGTACGTCGTATGCGTAATTCGTAGGTGGAACGAACGTGGACTGTCAGTGATTGTAAGTGGATGTGCGTCGAAGGCGGTTTGTGCGTGATTTTGAGTTTTGAACGGTTCAAAAATTTTCCGACGCACAACTGTGCGTTGGTGTGCGTAATTCATGAGTCGGCATGCGTAGTTTATGCGTCGAGTATGCGTAACTATGCGCGGGACACTCGTCGGCCGTCAGTGCTTATGCGTCAGAACTGGTTTGAATCCGCGCACGTCCACGTCCGTCCACTGATGCCCCACGTTCATATCACGCATGAAACGTGCATGTATCACGTTCATTCCACTGACATCCACTGGCAATACGTAAAGCGTTCGTGTTTGGACGTGCTCCGCCGGTGATTCATGCGTCGAATGTTCGTGGAATACTGCACCGTGTTTGCTATTATGCGTCGACGTGTGCGATATGTCAGTGATTGTAAGTGATACATGTGTGGTTCATGTGCGATTCATGCGTGATTCGTCCGAGATTTCTACCCCCGACACCCAGAAAAATTGGTCAATTTCTCAACGCACAAGCACGCACAAACCCAATCTGTGCGTGATTTGTGAGTGATTCGTGCATGATCGGCTGTGTGACTGGGCCTATACAACATTAAACTTTACAAAAATAACTACACACCAAAGCAAGCACACCAAGCTACATCAACCACACGGCTAGATGACGACATAATTTTAATATGATAACTTGTATGGAGTTTGTTATGTATGATAATTTTTTGTACAGCTTTATATTCCATTTGTAAATGAAGATTTGTTACATGCTGTTTTGCTGCCCTGCTGGTCAGCTATATTTATTTTGTTCATTGGCACCATCTGGTGGCGTACTTGTAAAATCATTAAGAAAAGTCTAGTAATTTCTCGAAGCTTCTGGCACTTTCCTGCTTGGAGGGGGCGGGATTTCCCTAGAATCCTGTGGATCTTTCTGGAAGGTTGCTAGACTATAAAAAGGCTGTGATTTTAAGCACAGCAGAGACTGACAACAAAGAGAGCAGACAGCAGAAGAGAGCAGACCAGAGTTTTGTTTTGGCAACAGTTAAATAGTGGCAGTGTTATTAGAGAATTTAAATAGTGGATAATTTTTGTACAATTTTTTTTGTAAAGAATAAATTTGTTTTAGTTGTACTGGCCAGTTTTCTTTGTTGTGATTTTTCCAAGCCATAACAAATTGGAGGTTCCACCGAGATTGGATTCACCGAAGATTATTATTTTAAATCTTTTGACTAGTTTAAAAACCAGCAATCATGACTTTTGATGTGGAAAGTTTTTTGAAAACTCCAACCCAGGAATTAATTTTGTTGGCAAAGAAGAAGGACTTGCTACAAATAGCCTCAACCCTTGGATTATCTGATGTGAAGTCATCAATGAAGAAACAAGAAATATTCAACATTTTGGTGCAACATTTCATCGATGAAGATATCTTTGGGGAAGAAGCAGCAGAATTAATTAAAGCTGTGGAAGTGCCTGCAACGGAGCTGCAAAGACTTGAATTTCAGCTACGCCTGAAAGAGCTGGAAGAGAGAAGGTTGGAGAAGGAAAGAGAACTGGAGGAGAGAAGGTTGGAGAAGGAAAGAGAACTGGAGGAGAGAAGGCTGGAGAGGGAGAAGGAAAGAGAACTGGAGGAAAGAAGGTTGGAGAAAGAAATGGAAGAAAGAAGATTGGAGAAAGAACTAGAAGAAAAAAGAATGCAGTACGAATTGGAAATAAAGAGAATAGAAGCAGGTACTGTTCCAAAATCATTTGGACTTTCTGATCATTTTGATGTGGTTAAGCATATCAGACTTGTTCCTCCTTTCTTAGAAAATGATGTTGACCAATACTTTACCCATTTTGAAAAAATTGCTGAAAATTTGAAATGGCCAAAAGAGCATTGGACAATGATGTTACAAAGTGTTCTTACTGGTAAAGCTAGAAAAATCTATAACCAGTTATCTGTCCAACAGTGTGCTGATTATGATTTTGTCAAATCTGCCATTCTGAAGGGTTATGAATTAGTCCCTGAGGCTTACAGGCAAAAATTTAGGAATTCTCGCAAGGAAGCCAGTCAAACTCATGTTGAATTTGGCAGGTTAAAAGAACAGTTGTTTGATCAGTGGTGTAATTCCATGAAAGTTGAAAAAGATTTTGATAGAATGAGGCAACTTATTCTGGTTGAGGAATTCAAAAGGTGTGTCCAGCCTGATATTAAGATTTTCCTTGAAGAAAAACAAGCCAATACTTTGCAAGATGTTTCTACCCTAGCTGATAGTTATGCATTGACTCACAAGACTTCTTTTGTCCAAAAATCTACTTTTTCTAAATTTCAAAGCAAGTTTCAGTCCAAGACTTCTTCTAATAACACTTCTAATGATTCTAAGGCCACTTCTGAAAGGAAACCTTCCAGTGAGAAGCAATCCTCTGATTCTTTACCCTCTGTGTCTTGCCATTACTGCAAAAAGCAAGGTCACCTTATTTCTGAGTGTTATGCTCTCAAGAAAAAACAACAACGAGAAGAAACCAAGCCAACTGCTTTGACAAAGAGAGAATCTCTTGTATCAATGGTCAGTTCACCTGATCTTCTAACTTCTGTGTCTGATCCGGTTATGGAGGGTTTTGAGCCATTCATCACTGATGGTTCTGTCTCACTTTCACATGATTTTTCCTCATCTGCTCCTGTTCGAATTCTAAGGGATACTGGGTCTTCCCAATCTCTTATTCTTGCAGATATTCTGCCTTTCTCGGACAAATCGTCTACTCAGGCTAATGTCCTTATTCAAGGAGTAGAATGTGGTTTTACAAGTGTACCTCTCCATAATGTTCATCTCAAATCAGACTTAGTCTCTGGGCCTGTTACTGTTGGTGTTAGGTCTTCTCTTCCTTTCAAAGGCATTCATTTGCTTCTTGGTAATGATCTTGCTGGGGATAAGGTTGTACCCTACCCTATTGTAACTGACACTCCTTTGAATCATCAAGAATCTGACTCTATAGAGGAGGAAATTCCAGACCTCTATCCTTCATGTGCAGTTACTCGTTCTATGGCCAAAAAGGCTATTCAAGATGATGCTGATCTGGACTTTAACCTGGCTGACACCTTCATTGGGCAGTCTTTTCATCAGGAACCTTCCAGTCCTGAGATGTCTGGGAAATCTTCAGACTTGTCCTTGTCAGGTCATTCTAATGACATTTTGTCTCGTAAACAACTTATTCATGAGCAACAACAAGCTCGTGACCTAGCGCATCTTCTACCACAGGCTGCAAGTGAACAAGAGGCTACTCAAGTTCCTGTCTGTTTTTACTACAAAAATGGTGTGCTTATGAGAAAGTGGCGTCCACCCGATGTTCCTGCAGATGAAGAGTGGATGATCACCCATCAAATTGTTCTTCCAAAGCCGTACCGTCAAGAAACTCTTAGTCTGGCCCATGACAATCCTATGTCAGGTCATTTGGATATCAAGAAGACCCTTCAACGTGTCAGAAACCACTTCTTCTGGCCTTCCATGAGGTCTGATGTGCAGGAGTACTGCAAATCCTGTCATACTTGTCAAATGGTTGAGAAGCCGAACCAGAATATTCCAAAGGCTCGACTTAAGCCCATTCCCGCTTTTGAAGAACCTTTTAGTCGGATCATCATAGACTGTGTTGGACCATTGCCGAAGACTAGGTCTGGTTGTGAGTACTTACTGACTATCATGTGTGCTTCCACCCGGTTTCCTGAGGCAATTCCACTTCGTAATATCAAGGCGAAGACTATCATCAAGGCTCTAACCAAGTTTTTCTGCTTTGTCGGTCTTCCTAAGTCTATTCAGTCTGATCAAGGATCAAATTTCATGTCAGGCATATTTCAACAAGTTATGCATGAGCTTGGTATAAAACAATACAGGTCATCAGCTTACCATCCTGAGAGTCAAGGTGCTTTGGAGAGGTTCCATCAAACCCTGAAGAACATGATAAGGACCTACTGCCTTGACACAGAGGAAGATTGGGATGAAGGTGTTCATCTTCTTCTGTTTGCTGCCCGTGAAGCTGTTCAGGAGTCTCTTGGGTTCAGTCCTTTTGAGCTTGTTTTTGGGCATACAGTCCGTGGACCTCTGAAGCTACTGAAGGAAAAGTTGCTCGCTGAAGATGATGTCCCAATGAACTTGCTTCGGTATGTCTCTGACTTCCGTAATCGTCTCTCTAAAGCCTGTGACTTTGCTAAGTCTAATCTCAAAGAAGCTCAGGGCAAAATGAAAGCCAGATATGACCTTCATTCAAAAGATAGAAGTTTTAAAACTGGTGACAAAGTTCTTGCACTTTTGCCAGTTCCTGGAAACCCTCTAAGAGCCCGATATTTCGGCCCTTACACTGTCCTCAAAAAGGTCAGTGATCTAAATTACATAATTTCAACTCCTGGAAGGAGGAAACAAAAACAAATGTGTCACATCAACATGCTGAAAGAATACATTGATAGAGACACACAGCAAAAGCCAGTCAATGTGGTAAATACAGTTGAACTGGAAAATTCCGAAGATTGTGACTGCCCCTTAGAAAATGAACCTGGTCCAGTCAAACTTGAAAATTCAGACATTCTTGAAAATATTGACAGCAAGTTGTCCCACCTGGACCCTTTTCAACAACAGCAGCTCATATTTGAATATAGTCACATTTTCCTTGACGTTCCGTCAAGGACTGATTTGGTTTACCATGATGTCATCCTACAAGATGATGCAAAAGTCAAAGTTATCACTGAATTTCCTGAGCCAACAACTAAAAGACAGCTCATGAGATTTCTAGGGATGGCTGGCTACTACAGAAAATTCTGTAAAAATTTCTCTATCATCTCTGAACCTTTGACAAATTTACTGAAGAAAAATGCAAAATTTGTTTGGGATGAAAAATGTCAAAATTCATTTGACCAGCTGAAAGCGATTCTCAAAAATGCACCAGTTCTCTTATCTCCCAATTTCAAAAAGGAGTTCAAGTTGGCAGTTGATGCCAGTGACATTGGTGCAGGTACAGTTTTACTGCAAGAAGACACTGATGGAGTAGATCATCCTGTTTGTTACTTTTCCAAAAAGTTTGATAAACATCAGAAAAACTACTCAACAATTGAAAAAGAATGTTTGGCACTTGTTTTGGCTTTACAACATTTTGAAGTCTATTTGACTTGTTCAGCTACTTCCATCAAGGTCTTCAGTGATCACAATCCCCTCACATTCTTGCACAAGATCAAAAACAAGAATCAAAGATTACTGAGATGGAGTTTACTTTTGCAAGAGTATGATTTGGACATTTCTCACATCAGGGGAAAAGATAATGTAATCCCAGATACACTTTCACGCATGTAATTTTATTTCTTTTCGTGATTGTGAAAAACGTAATTTTACTTTTCTATTTGATTGTGAGACTTACACTGTTTGTTATGTATATGATTGTCATCATGATCAATAATACGTTTGTGTGAAGTTCAATATTGTTCTGATTATAAAACTGTGTTAATTTTAACAAAAGAAAGCTTTTAGCAAACCTTTCTTTTCTTAAAGAGGGGAGGTGTTATGTATGATAATTTTTTGTACAGCTTTATATTCCATTTGTAAATGAAGATTTGTTACATGCTGTTTTGCTGCCCTGCTGGTCAGCTATATTTATTTTGTTCATTGGCACCATCTGGTGGCGTACTTGTAAAATCATTAAGAAAAGTCTAGTAATTTCTCGAAGCTTCTGGCACTTTCCTGCTTGGAGGGGGCGGGATTTCCCTAGAATCCTGTGGATCTTTCTGGAAGGTTGCTAGACTATAAAAAGGCTGTGATTTTAAGCACAGCAGAGACTGACAACAAAGAGAGCAGACAGCAGAAGAGAGCAGACCAGAGTTTTGTTTTGGCAACAGTTAAATAGTGGCAGTGTTATTAGAGAATTTAAATAGTGGATAATTTTTGTACAATTTTTTTTGTAAAGAATAAATTTGTTTTAGTTGTACTGGCCAGTTTTCTTTGTTGTGATTTTTCCAAGCCATAACAAGTTGCATATCACACTTAAACTACGGTTGGAGTGCATTAATCTAAAAACACGCTTTTGAAGCGTTCGTCCGAAAATTGCACCAATATTCAGATTTCCATTGCATCTCCCTTAACCACTGTCACCTTGATATGACAAACTACTGTTGCTATATGCTAAAGTGCAGTTGTATAGAGCTCCAGGGGCTGACGTCATGCAATCAGAAATCGCCATATTGGCAGGAAAGTGTGTGGTTAAAAACACTGGCAGGCATACGGCAAGCAGCTAATTTGCTGATTATATTCATGTGAATAATTTTATGTCTTCGGTAATTTGGACAGTCTTTCAAACTTTGATAACGTGGTGACACAAGCTAGTTAACAAACACGTTGAGCAGAGCAAATAGCTTGTTACATTATTCTGCCCTGTTGCTGATGCCAACGTAACTGAGGAAGAGGCGCTTAAGACCTGTGTTCACAGGCAGGCAGCGCTTACTGCGCCCATGATCACATTCACAGAGCGCTACTCTCTAGCGCTGATTTTCGCTAAAAGTTGCTAAGACTGTCTGAGCATTTCCTCTATGCATCGTTGTAAATGCATCGTTATTCAATGAAATGAAACCGCGAATGACTGTCGCAACTAAGCTAATGAATGTTCATTTCCCAAAAGTGCAATTGGAACCGAGTAAAGTCAATGGTTCCGACTATGTAGCGAAAGTGCTAATGTAGCTCCCAACCATTCTTTGGGAAACCTAGTGACCCAGATTAAAATAAATGGGAACCTAAGCAATCACAGAGCAAAGCTGGCTAAAGCTGTTGGGGTCTACATTTGTTATAAACATTAATACTGAATAATTTGTCGGCAAACATCATGTCCCAAAATGGGGAACAGTAAGCAAACCTAAACTGTAGCAAGCCAATTGATTAGAAACTCGACTGTGGAAGCAGGAAACGTTTCTCACTATTGATATGGTTAGTCCCTCCCAATTTGCTATTATGATTTGTCAGCGAGAGAGAAGTGACATCATGAGCCCGGCGGTGTTCCAAAAGTCGAACTATTTCCAGCCGAGAGCGCTGTGGGAAAAAGCTGAATGCTGAGGACGTTTTGGTTGCTGAGGACGTTGAGCGCTGTCAATGCTAAACTTCATTGTATTTGTATTAAAAACGGACGCAGCCAGCACAAAAAAAGGAGTTTCCTGTGGACACAGGCCTTTTTCGTCACAAAGCCAAATTGCGTCCATTTGTATGCCTCAAGGCTCTTGTACGCTTTGAGAGACTCTATGAAGGGAAAGTTGATCAGGTATTTGTATTTGCTGGATACTGCAGGTCTGGAATATTGTCCGACCCGGCTGAGTCAATACTTGTGAAAAGCACACCTGAGGCATTATAAGGGCCAATAATGTTTAACCCATTAAGTGTTGAATTATATAGCTCAATTTCTTTACATGTAAAGCGGGCAATGAACTCTGATGGCTTGAAATCAGCACTAGCGCCATTCATTTTCGCTTTAGGTTTTACTGCCAAAATGGAGGCGTAAACAAAAGAAGTCAAGTGACGTCCGGAGCTCTATATCGGAGCTGAAATTACTTGTTCCATAGCATCGCAGTTCTAGTTGGACAGTCATTTTTTAAATTTTTTAAATGTTCTCTCTCCATACTAGCAAAAGATTGCTGGCTTACATCAGACATTTTCAGCCTTCAATTCTGATGTTTGAAATCCTAACACAACATGATAGTTGAATTAAGCTCGGACTTCAAATGCAGCAAATCGAAACATAGTCGCAAGCATCTGAAGTGAAGGCCAAAATAAACAGCTGAATAAGCTGCCGTATTTTACATCTCACCGTTTGACAACGTCTAAAAGTTAGTTCTCACTTATGACCAGTCTTCATCTACTTTTTTGTTTTGACCTCAAAAATTCTGCATTTGTTTTACTAGAAAATTCTTACTCGTCTCACCGTTTGACATAGAAGTCAGTTCTTCCCATTTTTACCTTTTTGCTCAATAAATTTTACTTCTATTCTGCTTTGAATTTTTCAAATATTAAATGCTTCATTTATTTTTGTTATTAATGTTAATTTCATTACAAATAGGCTAAATTTTACTGAATCTGAAATACAACAAAACTGCAATATAGTGTAATTTATGCAATTGTATGATTGTCAAAAAATGTAATCAAGTGCTGTGTTTAATAGAATTTTTGTTCAAAACCAGTATCAAGAATCATGGATTTTCACTGGTAATGGTACCTTCCACTCAAAATTTACTATTGCAACATCCCCAGACTGGGCCGTGGCCTCAGTCCCAACTGTTCCCCTTCGGCCCTACCACTTCGCCCTATCCCCATGTTTTCTGCGTTACCACCACAGAATATAGGGCTTTCCATTTCTCATTGTAGGACAAACAGCACAAACAGCTCATTCTAAAACCTCTCGGAAAGTAAGCAGATGAGTGGGCTTGGCAGTGAGGGGGATGCCTGACCTGTGCCTGGGGCACCAGGAGGTTTCTTTCCCTTGCCTTTGGGGGCAGGAGGTAACAGCTCCACCTCCTCCTGAGGCATCATGGCAACTTTCTGCAGGAAAATCTTCTCCAGGGCCTGAGCCATAAGCACAATGTCATCTGTGGGCTAGAGGAGGCAAAGACACAGCCAATTAGCACCATTGGTAAAATTCTCTCAATATAAAAGGTGCAGACTGGTTGAACACTAGAATGCACCTGTAGCAAAAAGCTAGCTTCAATTTGTAGAGCCATAGATGATATGCTTTTCACACATGTAATGCAGTGCATAATCTATTGAACAGTGACAATGTATAAGAAGTATGAAACACAAGCTATGGAGGACAAAGCTATTATTTAAAGCTTAGTCTTTACATTAACCTCATCTTTGAGTTCAAAACCAGTATAGGGAAAACAGACACAAAAAAGGTGCGCCATCATCCATATACTTACAGAATCCACTGTAAAGAATGAACTCTGCTATACTTTACCACAATGCTCCATGACTTGCCTTGTTGTAGATATAACAGTTGGTGAACATGGTATTGAAGTCCTGCATGCACTCGCTGGCACTCCAGTAATAGTTGTTCTCCAGCCTCTTTTTTATGGTTCCCATGTCCATGGGGCTCTTGATTATTTTGTGATAATCCTGTTTCACAATGGGGGGCAAAAGAGTGGCTCTGGATTGTGCACCAATTTATGACATTCAACAAACTGGAATATCTTCCAGTTTGGATCAACTGAGAAAGAGCGCTGTCCATTTTTATAATCGAGAATAATGCTCCATTTCAATGTTATGTGCATTTGATTCAGGTAGTCAGTAGACACCCAGAACAATTTAATTCCCTGTGATGGCAAGACAATATAGCCATATTGGAAGTGAGCGAGTGAGTCACAATTCCTTCATACTCAATATCTCAAGGATGGTACTAGCCATAACTTTCTAATTTCGCACATAAACAGATATAGGCTAGTGTTGCAGATGAGCCGATAATTTGGTTGAATCTGAAGCTGCATCATACAACTGTAAATTAATATGCAAAAACGTACCACATCGCATGGTCCTGTACAATCCATTAGGACTGCACGTTGCTTCGATCAGTTAGCTTGCTAACCAAGCTAATTAGCTTGTTTATAAAATTATAAGCAAGTCAGTCAAAGCATCATAAAGCTCAGTTTCACCAAGAGTTATGCCAGCGATGGTGGTTTTGCATTTCTGGCTTAGTTGAAGCGTACTGCACTTATGTTACTGCTCATACCTTCATTTCACATCTACAGAAGCCAGCTAGCTAGCTACATGAAAGCTGTGGCGTTGGGCAGCCCATTTTTCCATGTAGCTAGCTAGCTAGTAGGAATAATTTAGGTATTACCTTTACTAGCTAGCTAAATCCTCTGAACAGATCCTGAGTTAAAAAGAGGCTGAAGTGCTGCTTGTAATCATACTTAATAAGACCGTTTTGCAGGGTCCGGTACAATCCAGTAAGATTGTACTTTGCTTCTGATCAGCTCATAACACGTAATGTGCATACAGACCATTTGAGGCTGAATATTCACTAAAGTCAAGTTTAACATTTTGCTGAAGGGTTATAAATAAATTAATAATAAAAAAAAATAATAAAAAAAACAGCACCCAACCCTAGAAGAAAATTGAAGCAGTTCCCAAACCATTACAGCACACAGTCCATGATATAAATAGACAGAATAAAGCAGATATGACACACAGGTCACACAAGCAATCTTGAGTCAAATGAAAATTGCAGCATTTTAATACACGACAGTAAGTGAAGCCAAAAGATGAAAAGATGAATTGCATCACCAGTTCAATGGAACAAAGACAAACACCTCAATTTTATGAAAAAGTATTTGCCTCCTTCCCAATTTCTTCTACTGATGTATGTTGGTCACACTAAAAATGTTTCCGATGAAACCAATTCTAATACTGAATTATAGACAATCTGGAATGGCACCAGCTGTGGTAGCAAAGCGGGCATTGCTTACAGTATAGCTCAGAACATACCCTTGTTAATTCTTGTGTGTTAAACGATGTACTCCCAAACTATCAGCAATATGTGAATACCCCGACAAGGCTCAACAAGATCATAGATCTGTGTTATGGAAACATTGTAGGTGCATACAAGTCAGTTTCAAAGCAGCCTGTCGGAAATTCGGACCATAATTGTGTTTATTTATTGCCAAAATTTGTACAAAAATTTAAAAGAGAAAAACCTATTGAAAAAAGTATAAAAACATGGACAAACGCCGCCATTACACAACTTCAGGGTTGTTTTGATTGTACAGCGTGGGACGTCTTTGAAGACAGTTGTTCAGGTGTTGATGAACTCACTGATGTAATTACTGATTACATAAACTTTTGCGTCGATACCATTGTACCAGAGAAAACTGTCAAGATCTACTCCAACAACAAGCCGTGGGTAACAAAAGAAATGAAATCAGTGTTTTGTAAGAAAAAACATGCGTTTTGTTCTGGAGACAGATTTGCAATTAAAGAGGCCCAGAAAGAAATTGCCCAGATGACGAGTCAATGCAAACGGAATTATAAAAGCAAAATTGAAAAACAGTTCTCTGAAAATAACATGCGCAGTGCATGGCAGGGTTTGAAAACTATTATGGGGACTAAAAAGAAATCACAGGCAACCAATCTTGACGTCAGTGCAGATGAACTGAACACTTTCTATTCACGTTTTGACATTCACAACTTTGATAGTGAAAGACAATCATTTCTGGAATCGCTACCTGATGACGACCCAGTGCATATATCGACAAGTGATGTTTTATTATCTTTTAGCAAAATTAATATTAGGAAGGCTTGTGGTCCAGACATGTTACTAGGCATCGTTCTAAAGGAATGTAAAGAACAGTTAGCTACAGTGTTCCAGAAACTATTTCAAATTTCCTTAGACAGTCACAAGCTACCTTCATTGTGGAAGACGTCGAACATAATTCCTATCCCCAAGAAACCCAACCCTAAAGCAAATAATGACTTTCGGCCGGTTGCATTAACGTCTGTCGCTATGAAATGCCTGGAGAGAATTGTTAAACTGTTTTTGTTACGACAAACTGAGAATTTATTAGACCCGTTACAGTTTGCATACAGGCCACGCCGGGGAGTAGAAGACGCTACACTGACTCTGCTTAATAATGTTTATAAACATCTGGAAACTGCTGGCTCATATTTTAGGATTTTTTTTGTTGATTTTTCGTCTGCTTTTAATACTATTCAGCCTCATATTTTAATGAAGAAACTTTTTCAGCTTGGTGTCAACACAAATATTGTCAGATGGGTCCACTCTTTTATTGTTGATAGATCCCAATTTGTTACTGTTAATAATGTACGTTCATCTGTTGCTGTTACTCAGACTGGTGCCCCGCAAGGTTGTGTCCTCTCGCCTATTTTATTCATATTGTATACAAATGACTGTTTTAGCTCTGTTGATTCGTGTTTTACTGTTAAGTTTGCAGATGACGCCGCACTTACCGGGTTGATTCATGAAAATGAGATATTATATAGAAGGGAAATATCACAATTTGTTGAATGGTGTAGCGTTAACCATCTGTTTTTAAATGTTTCCAAAACAAAAGAGCTGCATATTGACTTCAGGAGGAATAAGCGCCCGCCGGAACCAGTCATCATAAATGGGGAAGAAATAGAAACAGTATCAGAGTACAAGTACCTGGGAACCATTTTAGACTCTAAACTTACTTGGAAGCCAAACTGTGATTACATTTACAAGAAAGCACAACAACGTTTATATCTTTTAAGGCAGCTTAGAAATTTCAACATAGACAAAACCATTCTCTGTGTATTTTTTAACAGTTTCATCAAAAGTATTTTAACTTTTAGCTTCCTTTGTTGGTAAGGGTCTCTGTCTGTTCAGAATAAAAACAAGTTACACAAAATTTTAAACACATCGAGCAAAATCATTGGCCTCCCTTTGGACAACCTCGGCATTTTTTACGAGAAACAAATTCTTAAAAAAGTAAATTCTATCCTAAGCGACGAGTCGCATTCTTTATTTTCTGAGTTTGTCTTTTTACCTTCCGACCGCCGTCTCCGTTTGCCGAGAATGAGAACAAACAGAGCCCGCCAATCTTTTATACCCCAAAGCATTCGTTGTTTTAATAATTTCTCCTAGCATTTGTTATCTTATCTGTTGTCATGTACATGTATATCAGTATGTTTTATGTCTGTTTTTATGCGTGCTTGTGTTTAATTTATTTTACTTTGTATTCAGCTGTGACATGTAAACCAAATTTCCTTTACGGATAATAAAGTATTATCTTATCTTATCTCTTATCTTATCTAGTCAGACTATCTGAAACATTTAAACATGTCAGATAAGCAAAAATGGAAGAAATCAGGAAAGAGGGCAAACTCTTTGTCACAAAACTGTAGATGATGGGAAAGAAACAAACAAAATACCATGACAAAAGAAAAACAGAAAAAAGTAGTTTTTCACAACTGAAAAGTTATTTTGAAAAATAAAAGACTCTCCCTCACTTACCGGCAGGTTTAATTTGACTGCGTCAACAGGCTGGTAGAAGGGCCAGGCAAACTGGTGCCTCCAAATAGTTTTCATCACCACATTCTGCATATACTGGAGCTGATTGGTCTTCCTGCCAGGCTTGTTGGGGTTTGTTACCTCAGGGGGAGGGGGGTTGTTAGCAGGGGGAGGGGCCTGGATGGTGGGCGTGACCGCAGACATGTTCAACAGGGTCTGGGGTGGGGGGTGGGTTACGCTCTGGCTCTCTATGCGTGGGGGGTGGGGAAGGAGGAGGGGTGGGGGAGGGGAGGGGCTGGTCTCGGTGTCTCTTCAGCAAGCAACGCGTCTCTCTTTCAGCTCTATGCTCCACTGGGGGGACATGCATCCCATCTCAGGGCCTGACCTCTCACCTCTGACGGGAGAAAAACAGATGACATCAGGGAAAGCGTCCCAGCAGGAACCTCTAAAAGGGCATTATCAACACACATCCATCAAGAGGGTCTCAGAGACCCACCTTAGCGATTCCCTGCCCAGCCATTTTAGTTATGGCTTTCTGATATGAAAAAGAAGTCCCTTCACTTCATGTAACGCCTACCTTAAAGGTGGCCCGTGTAAGAATTGAGGTCAAAATATACATAGCAAAAAAATGAGAGGAATTAAGGGCAATGATGTCATAAAAAGGATGACAAGTGTAGCGCTGCAGAGATAAACCTGAATTGGCGCGCTAAATCACTAGCTGCACACAGTCCTGTGTCATAATACCAGATTCTTAATATGCACTAAGTTTTTATTTTATATTTTCACCAACATTTCGGCGATAAAGCCTTCGTCAGGGAAAATATAAAAAAATAGGCGTGCAATGCAGGGAATACCCCTCAGCCCGATGTTGAAGTTTTTGGAGACGCCCGCCCGCCGCCCGCCGCCCACCCAACCGCACGAAGGATAGCAATACCCCGTCAGCCTTGAGGGCTGAGGGGTAATAAAAACTTTGTGCATATTAAGTTCTGAGTGTGCCACGACACTTTTCTTGATCTGAATTCACATAGTCGGTGAGCACCTCATAAGGTGTGCATTTACAAGCTAGTTGATAATACCAATTTCTACCATGGGTGGCGGAATACGGGCAACATAACAGCCAGCCAAAGTGCAGGCTTGAAGGCGTACTTGAACCTGATGTCCACTGTGTGGAAGGTACATTAGCTAAGAAGCTTGAAATGGCTTTGATAATAATGTACCGTAAATGAACGCACAAAACGTAATGGAAAACATTGCATAATGTAATGAAACATGACAGAATGGCTAGTTGTGACTAATGATACTTGATTGCTAGAAGAGGTCTTGCTAATGAAGACTGCAAATCAGGCAAACTGGTTGCATACTGTGAAATTAACATCAGGCGGGCGGCATACGTAACATTCTAAAATGATCTTGTCCCTAGTTTTACTTGCAAGTGTGCAGCAAAGATTACTTCAAAACTTTGAACTCCGTTATAACTGTTTTGCCGACGTACAGTAAAGTGATGCTTAACTAACAGTGGCGATCGACTGACGTTCATGTGTTCAGATCTCAGAGTTTTGGAGTCACAGCGGCCCTGTTTGGATTGTAAATAGTCGGCTATGGCTGCGGGGTCGTTGGGAAGGTGGGGGCGGTGGAGCATGAACAGTAGGCTTAATGGGAGGAGGGACTGTGCCGTTTCTCGATTGCTACGCTAGAGCAGACCAACTCACTTTCTGCAGGTATACTGCCCCCTTTTTCTTTGGAGTGTGTTGAGAATGAATTTAATTTTTGGCTGTCCATTACGCAAAGCACCTTAAAACAACAAGCAATATGAGGTACATGAATAGCTTCCACCATGATGACAGTCACATTAAAAACAAAATTTAAGATTAAATAATCTCCAGGTGACGAAATCCACCTTCAAAACAAAGCAGAGGCAGGGATTATTGATAACTCAGCAAGTCTCCAAGCTGCGCCCACAGCTGGAGTACAGTGTTCTCCCATTCCAATCTTAAGACATCTCTTTCATAGGCATTCCATTAAACAACAACCAATTTCCTGGCTATTTATTGTGCGCTTTTTGGAATACCGCACGAGCACTGAAAAAAAAAAATGTTCCCTCTCATTCATTTATGCTCACGCGCCGTCTCGCAAGGTGGCGTGCATGTTCAGTCAAAACAAGGATCTGACAAGTGAGCAAATCCCCACTAAAAGACAAGGTTAACTATAGGAAAGGTATAATTTATGTCTTTACTAGGTCATTTACATCCGTTTAACTTATAACTTCATTTGAAATACTTCCCGCGTTGGCTTTTACAAAGATGATGCAAGAGAAACCGGCTCATATACAATGAAAACCAATATAGTTGGTTGTCAATACTTCTTAATGAATCCAAAAACTGCATGAATGGAGCTGACTGTCGCCGCTCTGCGGAGAATCCCTGCCTGCACGAGACACAACAGGTAGAATCGCCAAGGTAACAAGGCATACTTTATCATCTCAAATTTTCTAATACCAAGATGAAGCCAAAAGCTGCTTTCACACCGGACGCGAAACGAATTTTTCGCACGACAGATTGCATTCAAAGTCAATGTAAATACGCGATCGCGTGCATTCGCGTCTTTGCATTGACTTTGTAATCAGTCGTGCGAAAAAATTGTTTCGCGTCCGGTGTGAAAGCGGCTAAAACGAAGAGGGTTCGCACGAGAAAGGACAGCAAGTGAGGCGCATGTCAACCGAGAGAAAGGTTATCGTGTCGTAACGTATGAGATTCGGCGAGCTCAAGACCACCACTCATACAGATTCCACAATATCACTAATGTCTACAGAAGCCAACTGTCAATGACAGGACGGTGCTCAGTCTGTCAATCATATTTCAATGATCATTTGCTTTTGAGAATTAAACCCACGTCCAGGTTAAAATGCAATGGTTAAATTCATTCTAAAGGCTGCTGGACAAGGAAAACCACATTCTACAATAACAGTTGACGTTACACTCGACGAAATCAGTTAGTCTTCTTCAATTCTGTGCAATATCGCTTATACCTTAATTTTTGACAGTTGATGAAATCCAGAGTTCGCAATCTAGCCAGCGAGTTTCTGCTTCCAGGTTTTGTGAAGAAAGACCGGTTTTGTAGCAGGTTGCGAGCTAGCTAGCTGGTTTGCCATATTAGCAAGAATCTAAAGACTAAAGTAAAAAGTCAAGATAATATTCGCAACAATATGTATTCAATCGCAAATAATGTTGAACGTAGATACAAAAATTTCACGACTTTGATTCATTACGCTACATGCAACTTATCTGGCCAGCTATTCGTTACAACGATAGCGATAAACAGACTGTCTTAGCAAGTTAGCCAGCCTGCTAGCCAGTTTGAGATCCCGCGCAACACACGATCAATGGAATTTATTTGGCGGCTAAGTCAACTAGGATGCATGTTAGTATTAACTGAAACATCCAAACCATCGACAGCCAAACAGAGGGGGAAATCTTCTTTCAGCGGGAATCAAGTCTTGCAGCAGTATAAACTTCTAAAACAAATGGACGCAAAACAGAGTTGTCAATCAGTTCTCGGCACCACAGATGAACAATTCTGGCAGGCTAAGGAGCGCTCAAATCAACTTTCGTCCTCAGGTCGAGAGAACGCATTTATCGAAATATTAGGCGCAAATAAAGTCCAGTGCGGGCAGGGTAACAATAACTTATGTGCCATAACCAATATTTAAAATTCAAACTCGCTAACGTAACCGCTGCACGGCTGTACGCCAATATTTTTGCCCAATTAAAATAAACTCTACACACTCGTCCCTGCCCATTAAAATACTTCCAAACATTAACTACTTATTTCTGTCACATAGTAAACATGCATAACACAAATGTTCCCGCTCCGAGTAAAACGAAAACCGTTCTTGACAGACTAAAGCTGCTTTCACTCCGGACGCGAAACGAATTTTTCGCAAGACAGATTACAATCAAAGTCAACGCAAAGACGCGAATGCAAGCGAAACGCGTGTATTCGTGTCTTGTAATATGTCGTGCCAAAAATTCGTTTCGCGTCCAGTGTGAAAGCGGCTTCACTCTTGATCCTCGTAGAGCACAAGCCACACACACACTCACCAATACACACTTCCCACACATCCTCCTAAAAGATGGCGGGCAGGGGGGAGATCGCTCGCCAGTCTGAATTGCAGTCGAGTTAGCCAACAGCAATGTATATTTCCTCACAATAAAACGATCAGTTTGCCCAAAAATAAATCGAATGCTCTAAAAGAATTAAACGGACATTGACAGGTTTTTTTTACTTTTCCGATTTTCTCGCTCAAGTTCACGCACATCATGAAAACTAAACGTAAACGAACCTTTGTTGCATTGTTGCGATATGCAGCTTTGTTGAAACTGAGGTAGCTACCAGCTCACCAGGTTCAATGCATTTTCTTTAAAAATAAATAAACATGAAACACAATTCCAAAGCTCCAGGCATTAAGTAACAAAAAGTAAACAACAGCCCTACGACAAATATTTTGATGCATTACCTCCTAAGTAACTCCCGAAGCGTTTTGATTGTAGTAGTCCAAGAAGCTCTTGATTTATTTAAGCGAAGCAAACAGCATGAAGATGAAATTTACGGTGCCGTGTGCGCATGCGTTTTGGCGCGAGGTATCACGGTTCTTGTTGTGCGTTTCGATCGGCATTGTAGTTTCTACACACAACAGACCTGTTACGAGAACTACACGACCCATTATGCACGGTGAATAATTTACTGGCGTTTTGGCCCACTTAGCCAAACTGCGGTTGACTTGCGAGGAGTCACCAACCATGTGAAATTATAGTCTGTCGAAGTCTGCACTTGAGCATGATTGAAATATTTATTTTTTTTAATTATTTTAAATATGCTTCGTATATAATTCTTCTCATTCCGCAAAGAGGCAAGTGTAGAAAAAAATATTGTTGGTTTTTGTTGCTTGCCCCAAGTCTGCTCTAATTACACACCACACCAATTACAATTCACCTTAATGTCAGAAAACAATCCAAAAAGAGTCTGATATGATTGACTTTATTGTAAATAACTCAAGAATATTATACAAGAACCCAGGCTGATCATAAAAGAAGACACACATACATAATATAGAATCGCAGGGCGGGGGAGCCAACCCCTGCTGGCTGACAACTGGGACCCATCCTGGACAGTTTGCTACTCCATCATGGTGCACAGTCATATGCATGGGCAGTTTAGTGTCTCCATTAGCCTGATGTGCTAGAAACCCATGCAAACAAGAAGAACACACAAACTCTGTATAGTAAGGCCCCAGGCCAGATTTGAACCCACAGCCTTCTTGCAGTGAGGTGGCAGAGCTACCCACTGTGCCACCATACCACACCATAAAAGAATCAAACGCTTGACTCACACACACAAAAAAAACAAAAAAACACTGTGAACACCTCAAACCGCGGAATGGCAGAAGGAACCGATCTCTCCCAAAAAGTTCTCCTGTATTATAAACATTTCTTGTCATTGTTTCTGATTGGATTACACGTCCGATGGAAAGACGTGCGTCAGCTAGCGAACTGTAGCCAAAAACTGGTGCCTCTCAGAAAGAGGGGGATAAAAATGCAAATATCAAAGGAAGAAGTCCCGGAGCACACAGTTATATAAGGCGATTTATTAAGGTGCCGGTGGACGACATGGATTACACATCCCTCCTTACATCGTGATTTTTGAACTGTCCACCTCCTTTTTTGATGGTATCTTGCACTCCCAGTCATTACTGTCTCCCACCCATTTGATCAAACAAAAGAGTTCAAACCAGACACCGTTAATCAACCCTTATCCCCCTTCCATCCAAAACTCAGGACACTACATAAATTTATTGTGTATTACTTCTACAATTTATCGTCCTTGTGTTCTCTGAGTTCGGCTAGTTGGATCACCATATCTAAACTTCCGGCTGCTTCAAGCATTCCCCTTCACTTGAACCTTTTCATACAGAGCACTTTTGCTCACTGTATGCTCCATTTTAATATGGGAGGGGAGCGCCAGGTTAGATTGCACAACTGCATCCTCTGGGCTGGGGACCTTAAAACCCACCGGCCCTCCAGTGCACCAGAATTATACTCAAGGTGCCTACACTAAATCTAAACTAAATGCCAGGGGTTTGGCATGCAGGTGATGCATATATGCAAGCTTCCACAAATGATGTACAATTATTTTCTAGACTTTGGGGCTCATTTCTAAACAAATGAACTTTTAGTGCCTGGAATCCTTGCCGATGCAAAGAAGCGACATGCTGTATGACATTTTTCATCAATGCATATTTGGTTCTAAATATGACCTCTATGGGAATATAATGCAAGTATTTGGGTCTTTATATGATAGAAGATAATTTTTTTTACAAAGATCATTTATTTGATAATTTAATAATTTATTATTTTCCCCCAATTGATTTTAAAAGCATAATAAAACTTATTCTGATAAATGACCAATTTAACTTAATTAAATAGGTGGGTAACTGCCTGGTGAGAGAGCTTTTGTGCAAAGCTAACACTGACTCCAAATTCACTCAAACTTATGATCTGCTGAGTTTATGAGCTTTGATCGTGGTGCAAAGCAATCACTGTAAAGCTGTTGCAGCTCACAATGTAGCTTTACTCAACATTTATACGCATCTTTTGTTCAAGTGAACTTCAAATGCAATACTATTTTGTATCCAATAAAAAGTTCTGCGAATCATTGGCTTAGCAACATTCTTTTGACTGTTACTAGTCACAAGCCTTGTGTGAATGTTGTCCATATCTCATCCCGTTCAGCAACTTGCCTGTCTCAGAAGACACGTCTTTGACTGGTTTGTGACTCGTATGCTGCCTCATCCCCGGCTGTGTCCTGTTTCATAGTTCTCACCTTTTGTATCTCTGATGAGTGTTTATAACCCGTCTTTGAGTTGCAAGTTGCTGGATTCTAATTCGCTGAGTGTGCTTAAACCCAGTAAGTACTTGGTAGTTAAACTCTTTGTTTTCTGGAAGTTAAATGAAAACCTTTAATTTTAGTAATTTACGGAAGCTACCTTCCTAATTAATTCAATTCGAACAGCTCCTAAGCCTTTCTAAAGGGTCCTTGGCTCGGGATCACATTTTTGTTACTCCTGTCAGACTTTGCTCCTTTGCTCAGTTTATCAGGAACCAGCTCCCGGTCCTTCTGTCATCAGGATTGGTACTGCATTCCTCCTAAGTTGCTCCTTCCTGTCCTGGGACAGCTCCGCTCTGGCGACTTGTTCATTCCATCTAGCTGTCATCCCAGACAGCCACTGGCTGGCGATTAGCAACGCCTCCTCACTTCGCCCACAGCAGGGATTGTACTCTGCCTGCCTCCACACTTGATTCCTGGCCTGGAACATAACAATCACCTGAATGTTTCTTAAACACGTCATCATTGTAGGAGTGGAGGAGCATGACATTTTACCGATGTTTTACAAATTACAGTCTGTTCGTTCCTAATAGATATACAACCCAAATTCTGAAAAAAGGGACACATCCTGGAATATGCTAATGAAATAAAAAAAGGAGTGATATGAAAGTCCATTCAGCCTCAACTTCATTCAAAACATTATGACAACACATTATTTGATGCCTCAACATGTGAATTTTGTTGTTAATTTAAATTACAGATTTATTTCAAATCTGATGACTGTAACAGACTCCAGAAATTATGCAGCGGGAATTAAGGACGCGTAATTATCTGACAAGTTGCAATAATAAAGTAATTTAAAGAAGGCGACAATGATCGGGTGATATGGTCGTGCATTTATACGTGTTGTAGTGTAAAAAGAGCCACCAAAAAGGCCAAGTCCCTCAAAATCAAAAAGGGGCTGATGCTTACCAATTTCTAACAGATGTGTAAGCATATAATCCACCATTTTGAGAACAGTGCTCCACAAAGGCAAATCAATCGGGTTTAAGGCATTCCACCCAAAATATAGTTAAAAGACAGAATAAATTTGATTGAAATCTCAGTACCTAAAGGGTAAGGTGGGAAACCACTTCTGATGTCTCATCCCTCAGATATCACCCCATACAACTGTGATCACAACACTGACTTGGAAAAATCTGGTAAATCTTTCTTGCTCAATACCATTGTTGACTGCATACACAGGTGCAAGTTAAAGCCTTTCCATGCAAAGCTGATGCTGCACATCGGCACTGTTCAATTGCGCAGCCAACTTCTCTGCGTTTGGTGTCAACTGAAATGGATAGTATGAGAGTGGAAACGTGTCTTGTGGTCCGACAAGTCAGTTTTTTGACCAGTTTTTGAAAAAAATTTTAAAAATGAAACGGAAACTCAAAAGACCATGAAGACTACTCAAGCTATAGTCAATGCCTGGACCAAAAACATCGCTCATAGTGCAGGAGTGTGTTGAGGGCAGTATTAATGCAGAAAGACTGAGGAATATATGATCCCATTAGAACTTTGTCTGTTCCAAAGACGCCCCTTCCTTTACCAGCAAGAGCACGCCAAGTCACTTTCCACACGGATCACAGGTGCAAGGCTGCGTAGGCAGAAAATGTGGGTGCTTGATTTACTTGGCTTTGGTCTTGATCTAGTCTTGACATTGTGAAGTGAAATACGGCAACAAAGACCCTTTACAGTTTTGCTGCTGAAGACCGGCTTAATGGAGGAAAGGGGTAAAATTCTGCTTGTTTAACTCGACCGCCTGGTGTTGTCTGTGTCCAATGCATAATCAGTCTGATTAACAGACACGGCGGTGTTGAGCAGTTGCGGACAGTAAAATGTGACTACTTTTTCAGACTGTGGCAGTCATCACATTGTATATTTTCAAAAAGCAAAAGAATTTGTGCGAGAGCATAAAATAATGTGATGTAGTACAGTGAATGGGTGAATGGACTTTTCAGATGAGTCCTTTTTGTGTTTATCTGAATTTTCCATAAGAAATTAACTTTAATGGAATTGGACTTGTTCATTCACTTTGTTATTTAGTAATATTTTGGTGGAGAACATCATGCAAAGTAATGCCTTTGATGGTAAAAATGATAGGATTGTGCTACCAAAAGTTTTATTCTCCTTGTTTGAAAAAAACTTAACCTGTTGCTCTTCATTTTTACATACTGTAATACACATGCACAAATGGAGACTTTGGATTGAAGCGAAAATATTGCAAACATTTGTTATCACTAATTGTTCTAAGCTTTCTCAGCTGATTTTTTTTTTTTTAATTTAACTTTTTAACTTTTTTAGAGAGCGCAGAAACTAAGTTTCATCAGTTTAAAGTAAATGGAATTCTCTCTTCACATAAATTACAACCCAAGATCAATTTTTTTCAGTGTATCAATGTCTCAATAAATGCAATGCCACTTGGCATCAGTAATTGCATTTTATTCAACTGGTTCGAAGTTCAGCAGCTGGGATAGATATGTTCTCCTTGAACTTGCCAGGACCGTGGCTTTCATTTTCTTTGAAAAGACTCCAAAACAATGTCCATTTGTACCTATCCAATCTTTCAGGCGAAATTTGTCATGTATTCATAGTCATTTTGAGACAGTCTGTAAAGATATCATCCTTAAGTATCATGAATGTTCTATAAGTCAAATAGTGTTTGTCATTATCTTAATGTAGCAAGTTCTCTTTGTGTGTGACGTCCATTTTTAAATGTGAATTAAGGTCTGAAAATGATACAACGCATCACACATAAAGTGTTTATCGTAAAGGAAAAGACTGAAAGGTCTTCTTTGCCACCTCCTTGATCCAGCACCTGCTTTTATCCAGTTCCTCACCCCACTTTTTTCTGTCTCTTTCCGAGGATCTTTCCCTCTACAACCCTGAGTCCTGGATCATCCGAGCCCTGTCCATCACCATGAGCGCTGGCTGCTGCTGTCCAGATGCGGTCCTGATCCAGTTCTGCACCATCCTCGGCAATGCCACTTCCTCAAGCAACTGATGCCACTGTTTAGATGGACTTTAATGAACAGTATTGTCATTATCCTATTTTGCTTTATCTTGTTATTAACTAGCTAGCCCGCGGAGGATGGGCTTCCCCACTATAGCCGGGTTCCTCGTGAGATTTCTTCCCACTGGGGAGTTTTTTCTCACCACTGTTTGAGGATTTTTCTCCCTACTGGGAGTTTTTTGCCTCATTTGCTGTAGTGGTGAATAGGCTGGGCACTGGCCTTTCAGTAACTCATCTCTGCCTGTAAAGCGCCTTTGTGACAGTTTATCTGTGAAAACCGCAATACAAATAAATTGAAATTGAAATCGAAATTATGCTGAAGATGTAGAACCTGTTGGTAGTCAGTGGAGCAATATTTTTGTGACAAATACCTGCAATATGGGTGCCCTCATGGCTTTACATGCCTTGGCTTCTTCTGTTAGCCATTGTAATGGGTGCAGAGTGCAGTTCTCAATTGCCTTGTTGATATAATATGCTTGGGCGTCCCAGGAAAAGAGTCATCTCGAAGGCAGCATACATTACTCCAAAATCTTAGTGTAATTTTTTGCATTTGTGGAGCCTAGTGCAAGTTACCATCGATAGGGGCACTGAGACAATCCCATACCATGACAGAGTGTGGCTTTTCAACTTGTTGCTGGTTACAGTCTAGATTCCTTCCATCTTTGGTCCTGAGCACACGACCTCCATAAAACACCAGACCACAGTACACATTTCGACTGTGTGATGGTCCATCTTAGATGCCTTTGAGCCCAGAAAAGTCCACTGCACGTCTGGACCTTGTAAACACAAGGCTTCCTTTTTGCACAGTAAAGTAAACACAGTAAACTGGTATTTGTTGATGTACAGTAGCACTCAACAAAGGTTTGCCAAAGTAATCCTGAGCTCATGTGATTATATTCCTTATAAATAAATGATGATTCCTGATACAGTGATGTCTGAATGATCAGAGATCATGGGTATTCAGTTTAGGCTTGCACACTTGCCCTTTACAGACAGAAATTCCATCATATTCCTTACATCTTTCAATTCTGTTATGCACCGTAGAGCAAGCAATATACAAATCCAAATCTTTTTTTGAGTGACATTGTTTTTAGACCTCGCAACAATTTTCTTATGCATTTTTCTGAAAATTGGTGATCATCAGCCCATCTTTGCCCGACAAGTAGGCCATTCCTAGATGTTTGAGTTGCATCAAATCATGATAGCAATCACCTGCTGACATCAGCTGTTTGAAGTCAAACACCTTGTCTTCATACTGTCTGCAATGAAAGACTGTTAAAAATCACTGTTTTCAACCTGTATGTGCATGCTCTCTTCCGCACTGAAATATCAGTGCATTCATATGGGACATTAAATTGAGAATGCGCTTGTATTTTGCTTATCTGCCACTAGATGTCAGTTAAGTACGGATTATTACCAGTGCCTCTTTGGATTATCACCTGCATTTCTTCGGTCTAGCCAGTTGAGTGACATTAAGATACACAGTATATCATGTGAATTAAAAAAAAAAAAAAAAAAAATATATATATATATATATATATAATAAATTTAGGACATTCTTATTTAAATTCAAGTGACAGGAGAGAAAAGAGCCACGATGTAAAACAAAAAAGACAAATTAAGGATTACACTTAGATAGCACTTGTCAATGGATGCTTAATACACTTGTTATTCAATAAAAAATGAAAGAAAATGGGTTAAGTCCAATAACCAATTCTCTGGCAAGATATCAAATCCTGTTTCTTTTATCTGCAGGTCAATACCAACCACTATTTAGACATAAGCCCCTAATTCTTCATCAAGGTTGGACTCAGGAGCCAAAAATACACCATTTCTTCACACAGTAGTGAATATTACCAAATTTTATTATTTGTTACATAAAGAAAAAAGTTACACAAGCACAAAATAAAATTGGGCATATTTGTCCAATTATTTAATTATCTATTCATCCAGCCAGATAAACTATATACAAAAAGGTTGGGATGAATGATGATTGATGGATGATGATTGATTTGAGATAGATGTGCGCCCTGTTTTTGACTTACCTGCCCCTACTACCACGAACAGCAGTTTGTATCACAGACTCAAGACAAGTCAACTGGACAGTCTACCACTCTGAGGCCATGTCTGGGGTGCAAAAGGGATGTGATTTATGAATGTGAGAAGAGAACACTAGATGGGGTATGATTTTACATATTGACCTGCTGAGAGGGATTACGCATGTCCAAGTGGGAGGGCTATGTGTACACATTGGAACTGTGAAGCACCCCTCATGCCTGTTGGCCACAGCAACAACACATCACATGCCATACAGAGACCTTTTCCTCCTGAGCACCCCCCTTCACAAATCAAAGGTGGAAGAGAAAAAGTTGTTAATGATTTTTAAATTTTTTTTTTACAGCAATTCAAACTGTGTGCGGCTCCCAAGGCAGTTTAGTATTCCGAAGAGGCCATGACTTTCCAGACTGAGAGACCATTTTACCTCCAGATGATGTGCTCGGCACGGGTTCCTGGACATTGACATATGGACCACTGCTCTCTGCATTCTGTGAGCAGTCATGGGCGGTGAAGGATCGATACGGTGACTTCGGTGACAACTAGCCATGTTGGATTGAAAATGCCATCATTTTTCATAATGACAGGAGCTTTCTGTTGGGCAGACGAAGAATTGTCCGAACTCAACCATAACTAAAGTAGCGTTCAATTTGATTTGAAGAATTCAGGCATGAAAGGATATTACTGTACCAATATTTCTAGAATAAAATCAGGAAAATAGAATTTAAACCTGATTATGTAACTGCACGAATTAACCAATTAAATTAGGTTAACGCCCACATTTTTTAATTTTAAATTAGGAATGCAGTATCATGTCTCTCAGATTCAGTGCCCAGAGTAGATGTTCTTCCGGGGGTGTGTTCTGCTATTTCCCCTCGAGGGTAGAAAGCATCTGCGAGAACCTTGTGGTTATTTCCAACATTCCAACTCGCATTATTCTTTTGACAAGAGAATCCTTGTTGCTACGAGGCTGAGAAGTACAGCGCGCTCTCGTGGTCGTCATGTTGCGTCCCTCCACCCCCACTTTCCCTGCTCGCACGGAAACGTGTCCACGTCGAAGTCTGACGAAACACGTTGAGCAAAAATTAATTTAATCTGCAACCACCACTCTAATCGCAATAAATAGTGTTATTCCGACAACGAGACTGGCCCCCAACTTTCTCCTCCTACAAGAGAGCGTGCCTGGCCGGAACCCCGTTGCCATCTCGCCGCCCTCTATCAAGCGCGCGCACGCTTACCCGCAAATCTTTCGATAGGAATCGGAGCAAAGTTTGGATGTGAAAAACCAACAGCCCAGAAGGGACCAGCTTGGAGAAGGAATGTAAAAAGAATAGAAAAGAACAAGTGACAACCGGCAACTCACGATTAAAGCTGCTTGGAATATGTTTATAGTGTTTTGACGTCAATACTTCCAAGAAGACTGCGAGAAGAACAAGATGAACACTCGCGGTCAGCGCATGTTTCTCGCTGGCTGCCACTTGGACGATGTTTCGGGTGCCGTGGAGACGGAGTGAACATTTCCTCTCAATTCTTGTGCGCTGTGAAATCGTCGCATGCAAGCGAGGAATTTCGACTCGCTGGAGTTTGCAGTCATAAAACAAAAGGAAAAGCCCTGAATTACGCCGAGAAACAGTGCCATGCCCCGCAGAAAAGCTTGAACCACGCTGTGCTGCGTGGCTGAAGCGAGAAAGAATCTCCACCGCTGGAGTCCGGCGGTGGGCTGCAAGTAGGCTAATTTGTTCTTTGCAGTTGAAGATTCAAACGTTCTCCGCTGTCTCACTCTGAAGTTTAATTTTACGCAAAGCTATCGTTGGCTCACAGAAGAGGAATTTCACATTGAGCTAATTTGGCGAAACCGTGTCTCCCCATCTCAGGATTGAAACATTGAGAACGTGCTGAGTGACAAAAAAGCTTAGGATTTGTGAGAACGACTGAGGATGAAGAAAAGAAAAAACCCATTTGCGCTGTCTTGAAATGTAGACGAAAATCGGTAACCCGATGAGATTTTAAACCACTTTTTTGAATAGGAGTGTCATTTTGTCCAGTGTTGTCAATGATCTGGTCGAGGATCCTTAACCCTTTACCTGCCTGTTATACCGTGATTGAATCGTTAGAATTTTCTGACAGAGTATAGTTTCGGGAGCGGTCATTACCTTGATTCAGTGCGTCCAATTTAACAGCGATCGTGGGACAAAATACCTGAACACACCCTAATATAAGTGTTATCTGTTCTGTAATTCTGTTTCGACAAAAGCACCGTTATCAATCGCGCTTCGTTCCACGATACAGACACCGGGAGGATAACGACTGTCGCCCTTGCGTGCCTGTAGGGATCGCGGAGTTTTCCGCTCTCGGGTTGGTGAGTGAACCCGGACTCTCCTGAACGCCTGCTCCCTGGATTTAAGTGCTGCTGATAAAAGCCTTTTATTTGACGACCGAAATGGAGGAATGGAGACAATGCGGACGGTGGCTAATAGATTGCAAAGTCCTGCCACCCAACCACCGGGTCGTGTGGCCGTCGGCAGCTGTTTTCGACCTGGCCCAGGCGCTTAGAGACGGGGTGCTCTTGTGTCAGATGCTGCACAACCTCTCCCCAGGATCAGTTGACCTGAAGGAAATCAACTTCAGGCCACAGATGTCCCAGGTAAGTCAAGTGGGGTCTTAACATTGTGTTGTATAAATACACACAAAATAAATGCATATTCTTTTCTGGATAGAATATTTAGATGGCAATTTTACCGTTAAGAAAGGTTACCCCCTGAAAATTAAGGTGGTGACATGTACTGCGTTAAATATTCTCTGGACTGAATAATCGGGGAGCTTGGATTTTTATTTTGGTGAAAACCATGCATGTGTGGCTGGAGTCGTGATTTATTCGTTTGGCAGTTATGGGGGCTTGGGTTCGAGTAGAGACGGAGGAAAATGCCCCTCTTTTTACAGCATCCAGGAGGGGGCGCAGCAGAGTGCACATAATGGTTCACCAACGGATCACACATCGCACTATGATTTCCAGAGAATTCAGTTTTTTGTTATGACAGTCTAGCACCAAGCCTTGCTACATATGTTTCCTGGTCTTAACACTGTTGCTGACACATTTTCAGTAAAGTACTGGATGCACCATGCTGTCCATTCTAACACAGAAGGTAGGTTTTCATCTCCCTGTGAGGTGTTCACATTTAGAGGTTGACCTTGTTACTTTAGATACTCCACTTAATGAATGTGCGAACATACTGTGCAGAACGAAACTGCGATGCATTGGAAACCGATGCATTTTCTATTTTTTGTGCTGTTGCAAAGGAGAAAAGAGTTGGTGCGATGAAGGTGTCATCTTGCGTGCCTGGCTTCAGCATGTAAAAATCTTGCTGTTTATCTAACAAATTTGAGAAGACACTCAGAGTGATACCATCCCAGACGTGAAGCATTAACATGAGAATAAATGATTTAATAATTATGTGCTGTTATTGTGAACAAAGTTGGACCGTAACTGAGGAGAAAGTTAAACAGAAGAGAGGGGCTTGCTGTTATCTGTTTGGCTCAAAGGCGGAATTTTGACGGGAGGCATTTTTGGTTGCACAACTCTTGGCTGAGAAGCCGTGTAGGAACGACAGCCAAGTGTGATTCATCTGGGGAACATGAAGTAGGCCCTTTTCCTGAGGAGTGGATGTTACGGTCCAGAGATCTCGGGTTCGAGTGAGGCAATGCTTAACACCAGCTGGACAGAGAGTCAGCCAAGCAGAATGAGATGGCCCCCAACCACCCAGCCCCCCCGATCTAATAATGGACAGGTCCAGAGATGGCAGGTGGGCTTTTTGTCAGAGCAAGAGAACCTCCAGGGAAACCTTACTGTTCAGTTTCAAAGCGCTGCAGGATACATAATTACCAGGTTCCAACCATGTGATTGGTTGTGAGGGGGTGTGGTGGCTGGGTTCAGTGTTGTGGCATGTGCCAGGTTTGTATCTTTGGTGTGGTTGGGAGATGCTCAGGGTTGGCATGTTCATTGGGTGGCAGAGATTATTCGGTTGTGTTTTAGTTTGAGATTGTGTGTCTATGTCGGCATATGGGCAATTCCACATGAGAGTTGCTAAAAGAGCAATTTTTTAAAAAGTGTTTTATGTTAGAAATGTGTAGGTTTTCGTGTTGCTGATTCATTACCAAATCTGTCTCTGAAAACCGTTTTAAAATATGTTTGATGGTCTTCTCAAAATTTACATTTGAATTTTGTAATTTTTTTTTTTTTTTTGCTCCAGGACAAGGATCAAAGCTTATTTTTCCAAAGCTGACAACTCCTAAAAGATATTTAGCCAATTCCTGGTTTTTACTGTATTTTCGTACATTGGTAGCCAAAGTATTTGAGACTGTAAGTCATTGCAGGAAATTGAAACACACAATTCCTGTGGGTCGTTGTGAAAGTTGTCATTTTTCAATGTAATTCCGTCACCAAAATTACAGTATAGTTCTCCATCTTATTTCTGCATTTATTTTATTGTTATGAAGAATTCTCTTCCTCCTCATGTCTATACTAAATTTCAGAAATTAACCTCTATAATACTTAGCTGTAATCCTGGAAAATTTGTTGTGACGGAATTACACCAGGAACGGAATTACAGAATTATTCTGAAAGCCAGCGAAAAACAGAAGATGGCACAAGGTGGCATGAGGACTTTATGGAGCATAGTGGTTCATTGTTTTGGACATCTATAGTTGAGTGTTTCTTCCTGTGAGTTTTTTCCATAACTATTCATTATATCCCCGAACACCGAACGGTGTTTCGGGGATATTATGTTTTTGGTCCGACCGCCGCCGCCGCCGGATCCTAACTTCAGTAATATTTCAATTTGGAATTTCATGTTTTGCATATAAGTAAATATCATAAAGAGGAAGAACTGATTCGATTTTGGACAATTTACATTTTCTAGATTGGCCACCAGGGGCCAAAATCTGAAAAATCACTGTTATGATATCTCTGGAAATATTTGTCCGATTGACCTCAAATCAAGTGAAAATGAGAGGTCGTGACCTGAGGATGTGTCCCACGATGACATCATACCTGTTTGGTTCAAAAGTTTGACAAAAGGTGGAGCTTTGTCACATAAAATTCACCATTTTTGCCATATCTTTGGAACCATTTGTCAGTTGACATGAAACTGGTCATGACCTCACAACGTGTCACATGATGACATCATACCTCTATGGTTCAATATTATGCCACTAGGTGGAGCTTTGTAATGGAAAATGACCATTTTGGTCATATCTTCAGAACCATTTGTCCGATTGACCTGAAGTTAAGTTCAAATGAAAGGTCATGACCTGAGGGGCTATATATTGTATTGGGTCTATTCGAGGATTGGGGAATTCGAGGAATGGGGCATTCGGGGATATACACCAAGCCGTCGCTTCTGACTGCATAAGCCTAGTTCAAGAATTAGCAATTTATAGAATAGTTTGGTTAAGGAGTAGCATCTGCTGGGGAAGGGTATGATTGAATGTTTGTTCTGTAGTATGAGGTCTTTCTCACCATCACTTTTACCAGCATCCTGTTCCTCCTGGAACTGTACTTTACGAAGACAACATCTCTTTGTATAACATGTATAATGTGTGAATGTTACAAGGGGTTTCAGATTGGGAAAGCATGGCTTGTGGCCCTTCACAATACACATGTCATGGTATTATTCCCGCCAAAAGCAATCCGGCAGGCACTTAGTCCACGGGCCGAGAAAAAAAGGAGAAACTCAAATGCCAAGAACGGAGTAAAGAAACTGTATTTAATTAAAACAAAATCCAAAAACTGCAGGTTTAAAAATAACAGGGAGCAGCAAACAAACTAGGAGAAAAGAAAGAAAAAATGTAGCAGCAACAGGCCTGGCACCTGCCAGCCCTATATACTCTGCTAACACCTCCACCCTAATGGGTTCCACCTGTGGCTCATTAAGATGAAGGTGAAAGAATTAGAAAGGGGAGAGGGGCTGTAAGGACCAAACCGTTACAACACATCCCATGTCCGACATTCGTTCATGCTCAATATTGAAAGCCAGCAATCCTCCAACTAGCAGGTAAGTTGCTTGCTTTTTCATTTCTGAATAAAATTGATTTTTGATATTTTTAAGTTTTGATATTTAGTCTTCAAGATGGTTGATATGCATTAATCTCACCTGTTACATCAGACTCACCTGATCCCAGAGGCCTCCAAGGTTGCCTCAGCTTTCAATTTAATTATTTAATTATAGTATTATTATTATTAGCGCATTGAGCGGTATCCCATGCTGCATTTTGTGCCATTTAAGAAACATTATACTGTTCTTATAGAAAAATTACTTATTCTCATCAATATTATGTATTGCCTTCCTTTTGCCCAGACTTGTTGATCAAAATTTTTGTTCAACAGGAGATCAGCAACACAAACATCATTTATGATACCAATTTTTATTTGCTTTGTTGTTTTGAATATAATAAGTTTAGTAGATTCTCAGAAAATTTAATTGCATTACCATTTTGTTATTCTGTTACCGGTGTGTGTCTCTCTCTCATAAGTGGCATCCTACAAAATATTTATGAATATACCAGTCAATATAAACCTACCATGGCCAGGTCAACATCCTAGGCCACTAACTTAAGCTGAAACCTACTGCCCATCATTGCCAAATTTCAGAGAAATGCCTGTTAAAGTTAAGGCAAAAATAATGGCTTTTTTTTTTCCTGCTGTAATTCCGTTATCGACACTTTCACCTTCGTATAGCCTTCTACAAAATGGATTACCCCAAACTTCGTGTAATACAGCTCAGTAGGCATGCCAGTGGAACTGATAAAAGCACAGGCAAGTAGCTACTGCATTAGAGTGATAGATGGCAGGTAAAAATGACATGAAAATTACTCTTGATCGTAATTCCGTTACCATGGAATTGCCTATATGCATACATGTGTCTATATTGGTCACTCAGCATTACTAGGGTTGTTTACTTGCACTTTTGGGTGAGGGCTGAGGGTGGAAGGGCTAAGATTTGACCCCCCGTGGATATATGACCTGCATGGTCACATACATGCCCTGCCCTTGTGCTCGGGAGAATCGGTGTCTGCATGTTTTCAACTTGGAAAAGGCCGCCTGGAATTGGCCAGTCAGAGAAATGTGCAGTGAAGGACTCGGCAGCCCAGCTTTGGAGGCTGTACTGTACCCCTGCTGCCTAACCCGGTACAACTAATTCTAAGGCTAGGCTCCTTCGCTAACAGTATGGTCTGTTGCATATTTTTGGCTTCGTTCAGTTGACAATGATGTAGAATTATTTTATTTGCAGTACAGGTGTAACTATGACCACCTTCAAGCAATCTCGCAGATCTAGCGCTTCTTAACTGGAGGGTATCGCTATTTGAAGAGCAAGCTGCTCTTGTAATAATTCGTAAACGGGCTAATCCAATCCAGTTGGCTATGCTGATGGGAGCTGAAACTTGCTTTTGTAAGTTCCTAACTCCTTGAAAATGATCTGGAAGTATTTCGGTGGCAGAAATGGAGTACCGTTTGAATTCTCAATGTTATGGAAAGGTGCTTTAATACTTCTGAACTCAATTCGTTGAACATGGGTTATACTGCACCATCCTTTACCGAAAGAAAGGAAGTAAGTCTGTCCCACAATTCCTTGCAGCAGCAATATTTAAATGGACGCACCATCGGTCGTTCACGAAAACGAGCTACCATGATGGGCAAGGGACTCATAATGACGTTAGTGCGAGTGCTGTCGGATTCTCTTATCTCCCTGGTTGTCTCCTCCGCAGTATTTGTCTGTTATCTTTTACATGTTTCCTTAACTTCATGACATCTTCCATTGAGATGAAGGAAAAGTGGTCAGGAATTTGACAATGGAATGTAATTTTCTGACAGTTAAAAGCAACCCCAGTTTACGTTTGCTCCACTTTTCTTCAACTAGCATGCAATTCAGGGCATCTAAGTAAATAAGGCTATTTCATGGAAAAAAAAAAAAACTTATGAAGAATGCTCCATATTGCTTTTTCGTGAAGTACAAGTTGGCTTGGATAAGTGCTGCCAGTGGAAAAGATGGCTTGCCTTTGAAAATATGCAAAAACTTGAGAAATATTTGTTGATGGCATAATAAACCAGTATTTCCTTCCAGGCGAATTTTAGGTGTCCAAACTGAACATTTTCCAGTCGTTTGTTTACGCAGTTACTCAAATCATTGCATGACTCTCTTGAGCAGCAAAATCTGCTTAGATCCTGCCATTGAAGTTGGCATGAAGGGTAAGATGTTTAGTAACAGACATGGAAAGCCCAGTGACAAATACAGCAAGAAGTGCCTGCAGAGGGAGCACAGATTGTGATTTATTAGCAAAGGTCAGCATCTCTGTCTGAATCAATGAGCCGTTTGATTAAATCAAGGAGAAACAATTTCATTTCACCGGATGGACGAGATTATTATTATTGCTATTGAGCCGCTAACCTGCTTCCAGTGTTACCTTGTTGATCCGTGCCTAATGCAGATTAGTTTTTGATTGAAGCTTTGCTAGATGCTCAGTTGGGTAGAGAGTCACTCTTGCGGCTCCCAACTTGCCGCCCTAGTAGGTTACTCAGTGAAATGGAAACTGCGCTTGTCAGATTTCTCCTACACGGCCTTGATTCCTTCAGGAGTTGTGGAAAATTGAACAGTTGATTTAACAGCGAACGACGTTGGGTCCCGGTTCGCGAGTGGAAAATATCAAAAACAAGTTTTCCGGTGAGCGTTGGCAGCAGAGAAAATCTATGCCGGGCAAATGAATGACCATTAGTGACTGCAGAAACATAAAGCAGATCAATGCATGATGGCTGGGTTATGCTTTCCCCTCAATTTCAGTGCAAGGAATAATGGGAGAGCTGACATCACTTGGAGAGAAGCAGCTGCATGGTCATTGAGACATGAGAGGGTTCATGAATCTGAGTCCACAAGTGACTGTGTAGAGCGAGTGTTTATCTGTGCTGGTATTTAAGTTTGTGAGTTTTCAAATATGTGAATGCGTATTTGAGAATGTGTGCCTATGAGTGTGTATTTTTTGGTGTCTGTGTGTTTGTGAGTGACTGTGTTTGGGATTGAGTATATGTGTGCCTGAGTGTGTATGTTAGCGACTTTCTGTGTATGAGAGTGTCTGTTTGTGACTGTGTGTGTGTGTGTGTGTATGGGATTGAGTGTTTGTGCCTGACTCAGCAACTGTCTGTATATTTTGATTTATGTGTGACTATGTATGAGATTCTGTGTGCCTATGAGAGTGCATGTTAGTGACTGTCTGTAGTGATGGGCAAATGAAGGTTTTGTGAAGCATTGAACCACTTGAGCCAATTGGTTCAGTGCTCAGAGGTTCAGGAAGGGTGAGGCTGCAGTCAAAATTAGGCTGGCTAGTCAGTGGACAGGAAGATTAATTGCACATGCGCACACACACACACACACACACACACACACACACACACACACTATATTATCTTGTATTTACAAATAAAGATTTATGAATAAGTGTTTTGTGTTATTGAGGAGAGTGCTGGGGAAATATGCAATAGGTTGCTATAGCCTTATGGCAACACTAATCGGACATTTACTGTAATGCTTCTTAAAATAGACTCGAGATAGGCTAGTACTGTGCTGATATTACTGTTGTATATGTAACTTTACTTTTCTTACATACAGCCAGCACACCTACCTTATCAGGAGCGATCAGATTGTTCCCACATATCAGAGTGACCTCTCTTCCTGGCCGGCTCCATAATGATTCACCTCAACAACGCAATACAAACAACAACTCGACTGCAAAAACACACATCCTAGTACAACCCACAAATACTGCATTCTTTACGGCTGTTATGAAGCCTTTATGGCGATCAAATTCAAAACAGTCTCATCCTGTCACCGGTCAGTCAGTGGATCAGCTGATAAGTGCACTCAAACCAGTGAGTTTTCAAACCTGAACCAGATTTATTCAGGGAGCGAAGCAGTTAACTGCTTCGGACATCATATGTCACTTGATTTTTTTTTTTTTTTTCCCCGCTCCAAAGCAAGCTTTGAAACAGTGGTTCTATGCTAGGGGATTGAAGCGCGCAGCGACGCTTCAGTGTCATGTTGCCATTGATCACTTACTGTCTGTGTGTGTATGTGTATGGTCCTGAGTATGCGTGTGCCTGTTCGCAAGTATGTGAGTGAGTAAGTGCATGTCTGTTTGCAAGTATTTGTGTGCATGGGATTGTCTGAGGGAGTTTTTGTCCAAGGAAACACGTGTGTGTACATTAGTATGTGTGTTCACCAGTATTCCCTCACTACAAAGCTATTTCTTTGTGACATCATGTGGCAAATGAGAACCTGGTGTGATAGGAGATGGGATGATTACACTGGGCTTTTCAACACCACCAATGGTTCAATACGAGGAGTGGCATGGAGACACTTATGTAAGCCTCACTGTATAAGAAAGCGACAAGACAAGTATGACTGTTCAGCCAGCACTAATGCGTACCAGCACTTATTTTGTCCCTGCCTTCACTCTTGGAAATGCAAAATGAACACTGAGTTTATTATGGCCTGCCTATGAATAAGAGGTTTTATATGAATCCCATCAAACCCCATTACTGAGTGATTCTGCATCTGGAATGTGTGGAGCATGTGTGCATGGATTTTTCTCTGCGACGGAATTTGATTACTTGTAACCACAGGGGCTATCCCTTGGGAAACTACAGGATGCAAATATTATTTTTATTAGTCTCATCCGATTAGAGATGGAAATGAATGTGGGAAGTTCTCTGAGGAATGGAGTTTTTGAAAATCCTCAAAGTTTTCAGTTCAAGGTGCCTTGCACAAGAATACTGTTCAAAAAAGTCTCTTACATGAGTTTTTGCATGGTGATTAGATTTACATTTTTTTCCCCCCTCTGGTGTACAAAACATTTGTTTTCTTTCCCGAGTTTTCCTGATAATTATCCAAGTTGCAAACATTTGAGGAGAACACCTGTGGGTTAAGTAAGTAGTTTCAAGTATATATACCACAAGATCCGGGGGTACCTTTCCCAAAAGCACAGATGCTAATTTACATAGTTGGAATCGACTGTATATGGTCGAACTGTGTTGGGAAATGTGCCCCTGGATAGTTAAGTTGTCAAAATATGGGTGACTTTCCCAACTTGCCTGCAACCATGCTGACATAATGTATTGCCAATAAAAAAAAAAATATTTTTTTTTTTGGCATTTGGAAGGATGGGGTTCAGGTACTTTATTCATGAGTGAAGCTTTTTGACCATGTATGACCATGTCACTCCATTTTCAATATTGTTTTTTTCTTTGCAAGGACGTGATATAAGTAATATTTTTAGTGATTTAGAGCATCATAATTTTAATATAAAAATGTAAATAATTAAAGTAATATTTCAAGTATTTCGGGATAAGACTGAAGAACTTGTGGAGAGCACCTTATTTTTTGTTGTTGCCGTGTGAAGCTTAGGTTTCCAGTCTGGTGCCTCACCATTAAACCCTATCAGAGCTGCTCCCTGGGGTTCCTCATGCAGCCCTTTAAGTCCTCCGCATTGTTATGAGATTGTTTTGACTGACTTTTGACGGCCCTGGCAACCGCAGACCTGAATTCCTTTCTGGTGACAGGTATAGCGGTGTGCAACGCTTTTGTTTAGACTGCATTAGCGCTGGCCGTGCCCAGAGGGGTGCTTTTTGTTTCCACGGATACAGATCTGAGACGCGTCTCCCAGCGCTCGCTCGGCCTGCAAACTGCTGGCTGCATGAATGGCCGCTTTGCGAGCTGCATAAGAGAATGCGTTTGACCTTTACAGGAGAATCGCCAGTCTGATCCTTCCCTGCCTCTATGGGTGGGTAATATATCCTTATTGACAACAGCCATAGTGTGCCACATATTTATATGTGCCTTGCTACATCATCCACTTTGATAATGAGTGGATTAGGCTGATTGAAGGATGTTTACAGCGAAGCATTGGGACCAAAATTTTGGTGCAAAAACGTGCCCCTATGACCCAAGGCTACTTTAACATTAGTTAAGTGTATTTGATTGATTGGTCACTCTCCCAGTCGTATCAGTAACCTGATCAGGTCAGTCCGAACTAATTTTTGTACCGCTTTAAATGCATGTTCTGTTATGACAAATAGATGCTAATGACATGCATCACTCTAAAGCGCAAAGCGTAATGTGATAATACGTGGTTGAGCTTTATCACCTGAGACCACAGACTCCAGTGAGTCACTGGCTGCTGTCTGGCTTCTTTACACACCCCTGTACCCTGCGGTTTGCCTCAGTCAGTTTCCAAAAATGGGGAGAGCTGTCCTCTGCCGGGACCCAGCTAAACACTTTGCAATTAATCTCCTTCAGCAGTCCACTGCTGTGAGCTCGGTCTCATCAGAGGCAGATCAGCCAAACTTAACATGATGTTAAATTAACACTGATTGACGAAACCTGACATGTTAAGATAACTCTGATTGCTTTTGTTAGTTTTTCATGGGGCATAAAATATCCACAACCGCTCATAAGCTAGGGAGGGAAAGCTGTGGCCTCTCTACTGCTAAAATCGTTACATTTCAGGTTTGGCGGGGACTGAGAAGGATATTTTAAGCCATCTCTTAATCACTGCTCTCTGTAATCCTTTTACTTGTGTCAGTTCCGAATTTGTTAAGGGGGGTTTGGTTTTTCAGAAAAGTAAAAATTGGGTCCGGGTCCTTGTAGGAGATTTAATTAGTGTGTTTAGTCAACCCCTGGCCTTTGACCCCCTACTTGTGGTCAGGTGGCAGTGTTGGTTCTTGGTTAACATTTCCTGGGTCATATGCCTGCCTAATTCTAAAGTAATTGTTTAAATGAATTTATAACAATGGTATGTTTTATTCATCTCATGAAGGAATACTGTGTGTGTTAGCCTGCATATGTATGTTTAGATAATATTGCTAATTGTTATTCATGTCATTAATAATAAATTCTTCATCTGTGAATAACACGCTCGTTATTATTCATTAAATTCATAGCTGCCTTTCTGCTGGCCCGGAAATCTCCTGAGGTTGCTAAATTCCGATCGTTTCTTGGCAGACGGCCAAAAAAAAGTGACGTACCCCAATGTGATAAGATCAACCGCGCCCGTTTTTGACAGGCTATCAGTCAGATTGGGCTGTGATTGGTGAGGTTGGGGAGGGTGCGAGAATTTCAAAATGTGAACATAATGGTTTTGTGTAATGGATTTCGAAGTGATTTGGAAGGAGAAGAAGAGGAGGATGGCCAGTGTGTGTGTGAGAGAGGAGGGTGGTGGAGTAGATTTGTAGTTGCGGGGGTTCTGGGTGTCTCAGGCTTGGGCACGCTCAGTGTGAGCAGACCAGCATGCAGGAGCCTGTTATTTTGTGGGTGGTAGAATTCCTGGCATCATACGACAGCTCTGTTTCTACCTCTTCTGTGTCTGTCCAGACAGGGGGGCTTTACACAGCAGCCTCCCTCCTGTCTGCCGTTCCTCCCCACTCTGCACTTCTCCCTCCATCCTCCATTACACCCTCCGTGTTGAGCAGACGGGTGCTGCCCACCTGCTACTTCCTAAGGCATCTTTGCAATAATCCTGTGAAAGGTGCTATACATGTACTGTTGAATTGAGTTGAATACCCCGTTTCCCATGTTACTGCATTCCATATTGGTAACAAGTGGGTCCATAGTATTCATAAACCAGATTCACTCTGTTACAGTAGGTAGACATTTAAACTGATGCCTCTTGTTGACTGAATTGTAATGTATTAATACGCACATTTGCTTTTGTTATGACAGTATCTTAACTGGAGGACAGTGGGCTTGTTGTGAAAGGTTGATTCTGTGGGCTTCCTGCTGTGGTGTGACTGATAAAGATCTGCATTAGAAAGGGATTATATTGCCTACTAAACGCACAGCTCACTTAATATCAAACCAGTCCCACCGTTGATAAGGACTTGATATTTCTTTCCATCTCTGCGCCTTTGGAAGAGAGTCTTTCCATGGTGCCATCTTTTGTTGAGGGTAAAGCAGAACGTATTACATAATGTATGTGTTGTCCATACAGTTTTCAATCTTACCAAAATCGTTATTGTGGCTGGCTCCCATTCCTCTCTAAGATGAAATTGCGGGCCTGTGTATCTTAACATCAAATCATCTAAGTGGTGCTATATTACCACTGTATTACTTGTAGAATGACATTAATGGGGGGAAAAAAGGAGCATCGCTGATGATTATACTTTCATGGAAATGGATCTGGCCTTTGTGAAGAGTGTTTTTGTGCATCGGCGGGCTGCCCTGATTGCCCATTTTCTCTGCTGGTTGTTTGTCCGCTCTCAATAATCCACTTTCTGTGGGTTTCGGCAGTGAAATATTTTGTCATTTGATGCTGGGCACGTCTATTTTATTAAGTCCTCCTGTGTGCTCAAACGCACCACCCATGGGTAGTGTTGTTTGTGCGATTGATTTTGTGATAATATGTCTGTGCTCATGAAGGGCTCTGGATTTTTGTGAGTGTGTGACTGCTGTTGAAAGCTGTCTGTATTTTTTTTTCTGATGTGTTGGTTGTGTAAAAAGCACAATAACTCGGATGCCCTTAAATAGCAGCTGGAATTTTTGCTGTATATGTGGTCTGAAGAAGCGGAGTGCAGTTTTGTGGCAGTGTGCATTGGTGTACTGGAGAAGAGGGGTGCGTTTTCGCGATAATACCAACTTGGTACTCTTGAAGAGTGCAGTGTATGTTCACTTAGGCTTCTGTTCACTGAGGCTGGGCTGGCCGAGGTCCCACGCAGGTTTGCGTCCGTCGCTACGGCATGTCAGCCGACGATAAGACGGCGAAGTTCAGACCAGCGCTCTCTGGCTGCGTTTAGTACTTCACAGATGGAGCTCTGTGTTACACGCAGCCTGTGTGATTCTGCTAACCAAAGCCCTGTCACTTCTGCTCGGAAAGAAAAGGGAGTTTGGCTTTATCTCCCTCCGCACTCATGTCAAATGACTAAGGAGGAGCCTTTGATTCCTGCCTCTTGTCTCTGCCCCCGCAGGAAGATTTGGTGCAGAAACACTCCCCTTCACCTCCCTCTCCTCCCACCCCATCCTTTTTGATATGGAAATGGACCGTCAGCGGTTACGCTTCGCCGTTATGGTCCTGCACACCTCAAAAGCATCTCCTCTGCTCCATCTCGAATTACTAGAACAGGCCCCGTTCATCCCATTACCACCTGCAGTCGTCCTTCCACTGAAGCATACTGCTTAGATTTCCTAAAAAAGTAGATTATACCTGCAGTCATATTACAGCTAATTTTGGAAATCCTGTGGAGTCGCTGCTTCTGTGTGACCTGACAAGTTATAACCATGCAGTGATCAGTCTCTGTGTGGGGGAAAAAAAAATGCTTCCTCATGTCTGCGTGGAATTACCTTTTATTAGTAAGTTATTTTTTGTCTGGAGAAGTCTGAAATGGCGAGGACGGTGACATGATTTTATCGGTTTTAATTTTTGTTGTGTACTCCATGATCTAAAAGCCCGCAAAGTACAGTGCAGACTGTCAGCTGTGTTTCTGTCTAAATCATTTTGGCCCTCGCTGTATGCCCCCCTCGTTTTGCTAATTAAAGCTGAGGAGTCTCCTGTAGTTCACTTTGTTGATAATGAATATTAAAGCCTCTATTAAATCGCCCCTAAGCCTCCTGTTTATAAGCCTGAAGAGATGAAACATCTTTAGTGTGATGCAAAGCATCTTGAGTGTAATGAGCAGTTCCCCTTGTCCCCGGGACAGGTGGAGGCTGGACACAGGCATATGGGGGGGGCAGCTGGCCTGTTTCACACCCCTGCCCAGGGCAAATTAATGGCGGCCAACCCTGGTCACCTGTGGGTCTGGACCAATCTGGTCTGGCACGCCTCTACCCATTCCTGCTATTCAGCTCTACTCTCGGCCAAGAGGCTACAGAGGACAGAGCTGTGCTTCAATGGCAATGAGGATCTGCCATCTTACCCAGAATTCCTGGCATGTGTCTGACACTACTGGACAGTGTCAGTAAAACTGGAGGGTTGACTAAACTGAGACCTTTTTGGGACGTGACCTAGGACCCTCGGACATAGGCTGGGGGGGCAAAGCCGCAGGACCTGACTGGTACAGCCAAATTCGTATGCACCCTCTGAGTTTGTGATGTCATTGCGCTAATGAGCTCAGCATCCACTGCCCAAACACGGCGCGAGTTTTGCTTGTTGGCAGTACCATAAGCATAGTGTTTGTTTGCTGATTATATGCTCTTCCTTTGTGGTGCATGTTCTGCGTGCAACATGGAGCAAAATGTCCCCCATAGTCCCCTGCTTGAGTCATCAGGCAGTCTGTGGTTGTTGTCAAGCGCTAAATGCTTTCTTGAAAGTGCAGACGATGAGAATACTAGCTTGCAATGGCAGAGTAATATATTTGTAGGTAATTGCTGTGTTCTTCAGGGGTTTGGTGAAATTCATGGAAGCTTAATTGGCACTCAGGTGCGCAGGGTGTGGGGTGAACCCTGCCGTCTGCACACCTGAAACCCACCCTGCATGGGGAGTTAACTGCTGCTCTCCCTTGTAAACTAACAGTTAGGCTATGAATATTTATGTGGCGATGATGAGATCCCCTGGCTTCCCACTCGTTTTTTTACTGGACAACCCACCATTTTTCTCCCTTTGTGCGGGGGGGTGGTTTCGGTGAAAGTACTGCTTAGGCTGTCTGCTCTTTAGAATGACAAATTGCATAATTATTTACCGGGTTAATTAAGCGCACGACGGCACTCGTTATCTGTACAAATGGGCTTCCCCCGGAGCCTGGCTGGCGGGATCAATCGGAACAATTGTGCCTTTCAGCCGGAAGCGATCAAATTCCCCCACTCGCGCCTCAAGTCGTAGCTCTTCTCGGGGACTGAGCTGTTAGCACGACCTGCTAGCTGAACACGTCACGAGTGGAAGCATCTCAATTACTGGGAAGGAAAAAAAAAAAAAATACTGTTTTCAGTTTAGACGTCGAGCGAGGAGCTCTAGTGGGAGAAACCAATGGCATTTCCACAAAAGGAATGATGGTTTACTTTCATGTGTATGTACACTGAATGTGTGTTTGTGTGTTCTAGCCCACAGAAAGGGTGAAGTTAAGATTGCTCGCTGCCTAGGAGTCTGTTTACTGAGCGTTATCTGGCATGAAGGATATGAGAAACCTGATGCGACTATGCCTGAGGCTCGTGGAAAACAGGAGGGAAAAAACAAAAAGCTGGAGAGGAGGCGACAGAGCAGAGCTGACACAGTACCCCCCCAGTCACTGACTGCATTCACTGGCTCTCACAGGAAATTCCTTAGGAATGAACCCACCTTAGTAGTGTTAGCTTCCCAAGGGGCGTACTATTCCCATCTAGTCAAGTGTGGCAGGTTTTTGAGATCACAAGTATGTACTTTGAATGTTCTGAACTCATCATTTCAATGCTGACATCTCAATTACTTCTTGTTTATGAAAGGAATGGAGTTCTAGAACCTTGTCTTAAAATTCTATTAAATCATTCCCAACAAAACCTAACTTTCTAAGTGTTAAAAATAGCCGTGGTACACACAGAAGATTTTCTGATGTCATGTCTGCTACAGTGGGGAGTACAAGTATTTGATAACCTGCAAAATCGGCAGTGTTTCTCACTTTCAAAGCATGTAGAAGTGTAATTTTTATCGTAGGTGTACTTCAACTGTGAGAAACTGAATCTAAAACAAAATCCAGAAAATCACATAGTAATTAATTTGCATTTTATTGCATGACATAAATATTTGGTACATCGGAAAAACATAACTTCATATTTGGTAAAGAAACCTTTGTTTGCAATTACAGAGGTCTGACGTTTCCTGTAGTTCTTGACCAGGGTTGCACACACTGCAGCAGTGATTTTTGGCCCGCTCCTCCATACAGATCTTCTCCAGATCCTTCAGGTTTTGGGGCTGTTGCTGGGCAACACGGTCTTTCAGCTCCCTCCAAAGATTTTTCTATTGGGTCCAGGCCTGTAGACTGGCTAGGCCACTCCAGGACCTTGAGATGCTTCTTACAGAGCCACTCCTTAGTTGCCCTGGCTGTGTATTTCAGGCCGTTGTCATGGTGGGAGACCCTGCCACAACCATTGCTTTTGATGGAAGGAGGTTGTTGTTGGCTAAGATCTCGTGATACATGGCCCTATCCATCCTCCCATCAACACTATGCAGTCGTCCTGTACCATTTACAGAAAAGCTTCCCCAAAGAATTATGTTTCCACCTCAGTGCTTCATGGATGGGATAGTGTTCTTGGGGTTGTACTCATCCTTCTTCTTCCTCCAAACACAGCTTGTGGAGTTTATACCAAAAAGATCTATTTTAGTCTCATCAGACCACATGACCTTCTCCCATTCCTCCTCTGGATCAGTCAGATGGTCATCGGCAAGCTTCAGACGGGCCTGGACATACGCTGGCTTTAGCAGTGGGGCCTTCCGAGCGCTGCAGGATTTTACTCCATGACGCCGTAGTATGTTACTAATATTTTCTTTGAGACTGTGGTCCCAGCTCTCTAGGTCATTGACCAGGTTTTGCCGTGTAGTTCTGGGCTAATCCCTCACCTTCCTCATGATCCTTGATGCCCCACGAGGTGAGATCTTGTATGGAGCCCCAGACCGGGGGAGATTGACCGTCATCTTGAACTACTTCCATTTTCTAATAATTGCTCCAACCGTTGTTGCCTTCTCACCAAGCTGGTTGCCTATAGTCCTGGAGCCCATCCCAGCCTTGTGCAGGTCCACTATTTTCTTCCTGATGTCTTTACACAGCTCTCTGGTCTTGGTCATTGTGGAGAGGTTGGAGTCCGTTTGAATGTGTGGACAGGTGTCTTTTCTACAGGTAATGAGTTCGTTCAAACAGGTGCAGTTAATACAGGTAATGAGTGAAGAATATGAGGGCTTCTTAAAGAAAAACAGGTCTGTGAGAGCCGGAATTCTTGGTTGGTAGGTGATCATATACTTATGTCATGCAATAAAATGCAAATTAATTAGTTAAAAATCATCATGTGATTTTCTGGATTTTTGTTTTAGATTCCGTCTCTCACAGTTGAGGTATACCGATGATAAAAATCACAGACTTCTACATGCTTTGTGAGTGGAAAAACCTGCAAAATCTGCGGTGTATCAAATACTTGTTCTCCCCACTGTATGTAATATTTTATCCTGCATAAATGTCAATATGTTCTCAGAATACTCAATTTAGTCGATTTGTATTTTTATAGCTAACTCCTCATTAGCTACAGCGCTGGTCGGAGACATTATGTTTTTAGGTTGGCGGTCCGTGCGTCCATCTATCCATCATAATCTTGCGAACGCAATATTTCTGGAAAGCATGGAGGGAATTTCTTCAAAATATTCATTAATGTCCCCTTGGACTCATAGATGAACTCATATTTTCGTAGTCAAAGGTCAAGGTTGCTGTGACCTCAAGTCAGTCTCATTATTGTAAATATAATATCTCCAGAACACCTGGAGGTAATTTCTTCATACTTAGTGCAAATGTCCTCTTGGGCTTCAGGTAATTTAGTAATTTTGGGGGTCAGTGGTTAAGGTTACTGTGACCTTAAGTCAGTCTTGCTCTTGTGCACTCAATATGACTGCAGAGAATTTCTTGGAATTTGACTCAAATGTCTACTTGACTCATGGATGAATTGATTAGATTTTGGTAACTTGGTGAAGGGTCAGAAGTCTCCATTGTTGTGACCAGAATTTTGAACCCATTACAAGGAATTTGTATTTTTAGCCTGCTTGTTCAAGAGGCCAATCAGGCTTATGCTGTGGTTAGATGCCTCCGTGGTGCTGCGTCCGTGCATCCGTAAACTTTTTTCTTTGTCAGTGCTCTAGCGCCTTCAGTCGTTCACAGATCCTTTTCATATTTTACATGCTTTATATGTGATGAAAATCTATGCTAACTTTGACTTTGGCCATGTTTCGCTAAGCGGGCGCAGTGGCTTTGCCATTATTTATTTATTTATTTATTTCTCTTTGTGAACTTGCACACAAAAGGCATACAACAGAACAGCAACACCAAAACTGGGACAAGGAGAAGAACATTGAATAACACGCACAAGTACAACAAAAGGAATACTTCACTCAATACTGTGGGGGTTCACTTACCACTCTAGCTGAGAAAATATGGGGGCATGCAACCATTTGGCGATTATTTCTTGTTTTCTCCCAATCTTATCAGCTATTTTAACATAAGTAACATGACGTTGCCTACTTAAGACAGTGTTTTTAGAGTTGTGAAGGACACTGCTGTAGGTGCTGAAACATGGCGATTGCTCTTGAAACGAACTTTGCTCAGCTGAGACCTGCATTGTGCTGCCAGACCAGTTGCAGGCTTGTTCTTTTGGTTGAATATGCATGTAACTTAAGGCAGTGTAACTGAAGGTGGCGTCATTGAATGAATGTTAAAAGTGGTGTTGTGTTGTTCACAGCAGTGTAATGCACTGTGAGTTAAAGTGCCATAATGCAGTGATACCTGAGGCAGTATGATGTACTGGAGCTTAAGTCTGTGTAAAGTAATGTCATGTAACTTTAGGCGACGTAATGCTTCTTCAGGCAGTGTAATGTAACCTGTTTTGTAGCGGACTCATTGTTGAGAGCAGGCGGTGACTCTTGGCACAGTGCACACACTCTGCTTCGCATTCTGCAGTTCCACACAGTGAAGTCACTCTCCCTCTTGATTAATCTCACAGCTGCCTATTCTGCCCTCTGGAGGGGGGGCATTCCCCCAGCCCGCGGAACCCACCCTGCCCCCCCAAACATCAGCCCGATTATCAGTCTTCGGGGAGTGGAAAGCACGCGGCCTCCTTCCTGCTCGGAGCTGTGAGACTTTTGCGGAGTTGCGTAATCCTCTGACCCCCCAACCCCCCACCTCCCGCCGCCACCAAAAAACCCTACACCCCCGCCCCCCTGCTAACCCTCCGCACCTTCCACAGGAGGAGCATCTGGACCCAGAACAGAGAATTGCGGAGGCATTCCTCACAACGGCTGAAGTGCAGCGTGTTTAAAATACTCTGCGTGTCTCCTGCCAAGCCCAATGGGGATCGGGCGAGCCAGGACAACAGCTCAGAGAACCGGCAAACTCCATCCAAGAAACTACCGAGAAGCCCCTGCTCCACTTTTCCCAACTATCCCCCCCCCCGTACCTCCACCACCACTTTCATCTCCCCTCCTCCTGTGTGTGAGAGAACGCGAGTCTCGTGTGCATTCCTGGCTCATGCACCTCCCGGGGAGCTGCCAGTCATTCTTGGCGAAAAATAGGCCAGAAAAATCATTTCACCGCCAGGCTGCACTTGCAATTAGAGAAACGAGCCTCCAACTCGCTGCTGTTTAAACCAGTTAGAGGATCGCCGTGCAGACCTAATTACACACTGCTCCGCTGAGGCAGCCTACGCAATCGTGCGTGTATCGAACACTGCTGGTGTGCAGGTCGTCCGGCTTACACCAGAACAATACACTTCTCTTAGCTATTATGGTTTATTTTTTTCATTTAGTGAACTGCAGCATTTTCTGTTTACTGAAGCTGAAAAACCATATTTGGTGTTTTATGGCTCCGGTCAGTGGCTCCTTATGCCGTCTCCCTTTATTGGCTTGTAAAGCTGATAAAAAATGGGCTGGTTCTGTGGTCAGTGTGTCCTGTGGGGATCTCTGGGGGCGCCTGTGCGCTACGCTCTAGCTACAGAGTTTCATGTAGGTGCAAGTAAAGAGGCAGAGATTCTGCTGCCGAGTTTCACATCGGCAGCGCACGTGTGGATGTTGGCTAAAAATAGCTGCCCCCGCGCATGGGAGAGGCTTGCTTTCACTCCAGTCGAATTTATGGCATTTTAAAAGCATTTTCATCTGTGTTTATGTATTTGTGTTTTTTGTTTTGTTTTGTTTTGTTTTGAAGGAATGGTTCAATTTCTTTCCTCCGGTTGAGGCCAGAGTTTGCCCTTCTGAAAAACGTTGTGCCGGGTGGCTATAAATCAAAGTGTTATCATTTCCAAGCTACTTGGCAAAGTTCTCAAAGTATTTTGCAAGCCACTGGATCCTTTTATTTGGAGAAGAGAGACTGGTGTATTTGTAGTGTAGGTACTTGGAGTACAGCAAACTAATTTCTGCTTTATTGGTCCCTCAGTGGAAGGGTTGTGAGCTTTGGCATGTTGAATTTTCATAAGTAGATCCAGGTCTTCATAGAGTTCCCTCATACAGGTAATCATCAACTCTGTTCAGTGCTAGTTTTGTAGGTCGTTGCAGGATTTTTTTTATATGTGCACTTAATTATTAGCCACCAGTTTTTATTGCATGTCGAAAAAATCCTGAATTCCTTAAGTGGGCGTGTGTCTCGATTTCAAGAGCATCTGCAGTGGTACAAATAGGTCTTTTGATTATTTTGGAATTCCATATACCGTTTGCTTGCAAACCTTTCCAGCATCTCTAGGATATTGGGATGATAAACAAAGCAGGACAGCTTTTTAATAGCACTGGCCTGGAGAATGGCCTTTTCTTGAAAATTGCTTCGCTTATCAAGATAGGTAGAGGGGCGGGTCCTATTCCCAGCTGAAGCACAGTGACCTGCCAACCAGGTCAGTGCTGAGCTGGGATCAGCCAATAGCAGCGGAGAGGAGAACACAAGCCAGGCTGCATAACCTTGCAGCAAGTGCAATGGACTCGAGCAGCGGCAATCCTTCACACCAGGATTCTGCTGTCAGCAGAATTATTAACTAATTTCTCATAGCTCCATGGTCACGGCCATGTTTTCTCAAGTTCAGTGAGAGTGAATTTATTTTTCTTGTGGAAATAAACGATTACTCCTGTTTTGGGGATTTCTTGACCTTGTTACAGATTGAGGAAGAGAAAGGGTGAAAGGGCTGACCTTTATGGCCTATGAACATGATGAAGGCCACGCTCCACTGCTCTGGGCGACTGAAAAATGGCACTTTCCTTTTGTAGATGTGGTTGAATAGGACAGCATAAATGTTTCTCGTAATGAAATGGGGAGGGGTGTGCCGTGAGGGGGCATATTTGGTGTAATAGAGCCTGTTCATTTGAGATGGTGAGTGTGTTTTTAAGGAACTGGTGAAATGGAGTGCTTGTCTGTGCTAGTATAACTGCTTCCCCCCCACAGACCCAGGGCTCCCTGTTATTCTCTGGGATAGAGTCCCTCTTATTGGCGGGTGACCTTGGGCTGGGCTCTCTGCAGGAACCTCCTGGAGTGCCACTGTGACCTGCCGCCGAGGAAACAGTCCACTGAGATGAAGAACTGATCTGTGTGGACACATTAATCTTCCAGCCCAGCACTTCATCATACAGATTGACCTCACGGACACACGTTTTCACTCATGTGCGCGCAGATACACTCACGCACACAGGCTTACACACTCACGTACACACGGGGAGACACCCACTCTCTCACAAACAATGGCTTTCTCTCTTGTGTGTACACATACACACACACACACACACACACACACAAGCTTACACACTGTTACATACACGTGCGCGCACATGCACAGAGACTGTCTCTCACATACAAACACACCAGGTTCATTTTGGCTCAAAATCATGGCCAAGCATAAACTGCATCACCAATTCTTAATGTCAGCATTTTTGTCTAAAATTTATTCTTGTTATTGTGCCCTGGTGCTGAGGGGAAATGGCTTTACCCTCATTTTACAGAGTTAAAATCCAGAATATCATGTACTGGACTGGAGTGTTATGACTGAAGGGTTTCACAGGCTGTTAAATCCTCATTCAGATGGTACACCTGCTTTGCCTCTCAAGCTACATGCAAAACTAGGAGGATTGAATGAGAGTTAATTATCCTCCCCAGTGCCTAGAGGAGTTCCTCTTGATGGAGATTCAGGGTGTGAGGTTGTGGTATTGTGTTACTGTCAGTGAGGTTGCTGAGGTACTGTACCGGTACTGAATGGAGAGCTTGGCTGATTTATATCACTCCTCTTCGAGGCACCTCACGCAGAATCAAGAATCTGAATGCAGTGCCTCTTCGCCTGCAGCGCCCTGGGGCCTGGCTGCCACTAAAAACACTCCGACCCCCCCGGAAACGATCTTAAAGTATGTTGTAGATTGTTCAAAGTATGAGCCAAGATACCAAGAGATATCAGTTCGCCATGATGAGGGATTCCCTCCAAATTTTTGTGTTTTTGAAAGTGTTGTAGTGAAACATGAGTGAGAGCTGTGTGCTCTGATTTCCTCTGTGTTTGGAGAGTGAGGGCTCATGGGATGGCAGGGTCAAGGCTGTAGAACGAAGGTGCACATGGTTGTCCAGACCTGTGCTGAAGGATAAAGCCCTTTTAACATGTTCCTGTGGCTCAGCTGAAAGCTGCATATGTGTGGCTCTTTGTGTTCATGAGGTTACGCTGAGGGAGCAGCATCAGGCTGCTGCCATCTTAACCCCCGTTAATGATCCAGGACTGAGGTGGGAGAGTGTTTATACTCCTCTTCTCTCGCTGCTAGCTGTTGCACCTCCCGCTACACCAACCTTTCTATGTGGACTATTGCACATACAGACATATCTGCCCACACACATATATATATATATATATATATATATATATATATATATATATATATATATATATATATATACACACACACTCACACTCGCACACAGGTCTGCCCATGCACACGCACACACATGCAGACTTCTCCATTCCCCCCTCCTCCGTTCCCCCTCTCCTCTAACCCTGGACCTCTGTTCCCCCCTCTCCTCTAACCCTGGACCTCTCTGTTCCCCCTCTCCTCTAACCCTGGACTTCTCCGTTCCCCCTCTCCTCTAACCCTGGACTTCTCTGTTCCCCCTCTCCTCTAACCCTGGACCTCTGTTCCCCCCTTTCCTCTAACCCTGGACTTCTCTGTTCCCTCTCTCCTCTAACCCTGGACCTCTCTGTTCCCTCTCTCCTCTAACCCTGGACTTCTCTGTTCCCCTCTCTCCTCTAACCCTGGACCTCTCTGTTCCCCCTCTCCTCTAACCCTGGACCTCTCTGTTCCCCCTCTCCTCTAACCCTGGACTTCTCTGTTCCCCTCTCTCCTCTAACCCTGGACTTCTCTGTTCCCCCTCTCCTCTAACCCTGGACCTCTCTGTTCCCTCTCTCCTCTAACCCTGGACCTCTCTGTTCCCCCTCTCCTCTAACCCTGGACCTCTCTGTTCCCTCTCTCCTCTAACCCTGGACTTCTCTGTTCCCCCTCTCCTCTAACCCTGGACCTCTCTGTCCCCCTCTCTCCTCTAACCCTGGACTTCTCTGTTCCCCCTCTCCTCTAACCCTGGACCTCTCTGTTCCCCCTCTCCTCTAACCCTGGACTTCTCTGTTCCCCTCTCTCCTCTAACCCTGGACTTCTCTGTTCCCCCTCTCCTCTAACCCTGGACCTCTCTGTTCCCCCTCTCCTCTAACCCTGGACCTCTCTGTTCCCTCTCTCCTCTAACCCTGGACCTCTCTGTTCCCCCTCTCCTCTAACCCTGGACCTCTCTGTTCCCTCTCTCCTCTAACCCTGGACTTCTCTGTTCCCCCCTTTCCTCTAACCCTGGACTTCTCTGTTCCCCTCTCTCCTCTAACCCTGGACTTCTCTGTTCCCCCTCTCCTCTAACCCTGGACCTCTCTGTTCCCTCTCTCCTCTAACCCTGGACCTCTCTGTTCCCCCTCTCCTCTAACCCTGGACCTCTCTGTTCCCTCTCTCCTCTAACCCTGGACCTCTCTGTTCCCCCTCTCCTCTAACCCTGGACCTCTCTGTTCCCCCTCTCCTCTAACCCTGGACTTCTCTGTTCCCCTCTCTCCTCTAACCCTGGACTTCTCTGTTCCCCCTCTCCTCTAACCCTGGACCTCTCTGTTCCCCCTCTCCTCTAACCCTGGACCTCTCTGTTCCCTCTCTCCTCTACCCCTGGACCTCTCTGTTCCCCCTCTCCTCTAACCCTGGACCTCTCTGTTCCCTCTCTCCTCTAACCCTGGACCTCTCTGTTCCCTCTCTCCTCTAACCCTGGACCTCTCTGTTCCCTCTCTCCTCTAACCCTGGACTTCTCTGTTCCCCCTCTCCTCTAACCCTGGACCTCTCTGTTCCCCCTCTCCTCTAACCCTGGACCTCTCTGTTCCCTCTCTCCTCTAACCCTGGACCTCTCTGTTCCCTCTCTCCTCTAACCCTGGACCTCTCTGTTCCCCCTCTCCTCTAACCCTGGACCTCTGTTCCCTCCTCTCCTCTAACCCTGGACCTCTCTGTTCCCCCTCTCCTCTAACCCTGGACCTCTCTGTCCCCCCTCTCCTCTAACCCTGGACCTCTCTGTTCCCTCTCTCCTCTAACCCTGGACCTCTCTGTCCCCCCTCTCCTCTAACCCTGGACCTCTGTTCCCCCCTCTCCTCTAACCCTGGACCTCTCTGTCCCCCCTCTCCTCTAACCCTGGACTTATCTGTTCTCTCTCCCCCCTTAACCCTGGACCTCTCTGTTCCCCCTCTCCTCTAACCCTGGACCTCTCTGTCCCCCCTCTCCTCTAACCCTGGACCTCTCTGTCCCCCCTCTCCTCTAACCCTGGACTTCTCTGTTCCCTCTCTCCTCTAACCCTGGACCTCTCTGTCCCCCCTCTCCTCTAACCCTGGACTTCTCTGTTCCCTCTCTCCTCTAACCCTGGACCTCTGTTCCCCCCTCTCCTCTAACCCTGGACCTCTCTGTCCCCCCTCTCCTCTAACCCTGGACTTATCTGTTCTCTCTCCCCCCTTAACCCTGGACCTCTCTGTTCCCCCTCTCCTCTAACCCTGGACCTCTCTGTCCCCCCTCTCCTCTAACCCTGGACCTCTCTGTTCCCTCTCTCCTCTAACCCTGGACCTCTCTGTTCCCCCTCTCCTCTAACCCTGGACCTCTCTGTCCCCCCTCTCCTCTAACCCTGGACTTCTCTGTTCCCTCTCTCCTCTAACCCTGGACCTCTCTGTCCCCCCTCTCCTCTAACCCTGGACCTCTCTGTTCCCCCCCTCTCCTCTAACCCTGGACTTCTCTGTTCCCCCTCTCCTCTAACCCTGGACCTCTCTGTCCCCCCTCTCCTCTAACCCTGGACCTCTCTGTTCCCCCCCTCTCCTCTAACCCTGGACTTCTCTGTTCCCCCCTCTCCTCTAACCCTGGACCTCTGTTCCCTCCTCTCCTCTAACCCTGGACCTCTCTGTTCCCTCTCTCCTCTAACCCTGGACCTCTCTGTTCCCCCCTCTCCTCTAACCCTGGACCTCTGTTCCCTCCTCTCCTCTAACCCTGGACCTCTCTGTTCCCTCTCTCCTCTCCTCTATCCCTGGACCTCTCTGTTCCCTCCTCTCCTCTAACCCTGGACCTCTCTGTTCCCTCCTCTCCTCTAACCCTGGACCTCTCTGTTCCCCCCTCTCCTCTAACCCTGGACCTCTCTGTTCCCCCTCTCCTCTAACCCTGGACCTCTGTTCCCTCTCCCCTCTCCTCTAACCCTGGACCTCTGGTCCCTCTCCCCTCTCCTCTAACCCTGGTCCTCTCTGGTCCCCCTCTCCTCTCACCCTGGACCTCTCTGTTCCCCCTCTCCTCTACCCCTGGACCTCTCTGTTCCCTCTCCCCTCTCCTATAACCCTGGACCTCTCTGTTCCCTCCTCTCCTCTAACCCTGGACCTCTCTGTTCCCTCCTCTCCTCTAACCCTGGACCTCTCTGTTCCCCCCTCTCCTCTAACCCTGGACCTCTCTGTTCCCCATCTCCTCTAACCCTGGACCTCTGTTCCCCCCTCTCCTCTAACCCTGGACCACTCTGTTCCCCCTCTCCTCTAACCCTGGACCTCTCTGTTCCCCCTCTCCTCTAACCCTGGACCTCTCTGTTCCCCCTCTCCTCTAACCCTGGACTTCTCCGTTCCCCCTCTCCTCTAACCCTGGACTTCTCCGTTCCCCCCTCTCCTCTAACCCTGGACTTCTCCGTTCCCCCCTCTCCTCTAACCCTGGACTTCTCTGTTCCCCCTCTCCTCTAACCCTGGACTTCTCCGTTCCCTCCTCTCCTCTAACCCTGGACCTCTGTTCCCCCCTCTCCTCTAACCCTGGACCTCTCTGTTCCCTCCTCTCCTCTAACCCTGGACCTCTGTTCCCTCTCCCCTCTCCTCTAACCCTGGACCTCTGTTCCCTCTCCCCTCTCCTCTAACCCTGGACCTCTCTGTTCCCTCCTCTCCTCTAACCCTGGACCTCTGTTCCCTCTCCCCTCTCCTCTAACCCTGGACCTCTCTGTCCCCCCTCTCCTCTAACCCTGGACCTCTCTGTTCCCTCTCTCCTCTAACCCTGGACCTCTCTGTTCCCCCCTCTCCTCTAACCCTCGACCTCTCTGTTCCCCCTCTCCTCTAACCCTGGACCTCTCTGTCCCCCCTCTCCTCTAACCCTGGACTTCTCTGTTCCCTCTCTCCTCTAACCCTGGACCTCTCTGTCCCCCCTCTCCTCTAACCCTGGACCTCTCTGTTCCCCCCCTCTCCTCTAACCCTGGACTTCTCTGTTCCCCCCTCTCCTCTAACCCTGGACCTCTGTTCCCTCCTCTCCTCTAACCCTGGACCTCTCTGTTCCCTCTCTCCTCTAACCCTGAACCTCTCTGTTGCCCCCTCTCCTCTAACCCTGGATCTCTGTTCTCTCCTCTCCTCTAACCCTAGACCTCTCTGTTCCCCCTCTCCTCTCCTCCTACCCTGCCCCTCCCTGTCCCCTCTCTCCTCTCCTCTAACGCTGGACCTCTCTGTTCCCTCTCTCCTCTAACCCTGGACCTCTCTGTTCCCCCCTCTCCTCTAACCCTCGACCTCTCTGTTCCCCCTCTCCTCTAACCCTGGACCTCTCTGTCCCCCCTCTCCTCTAACCCTGGACTTCTCTGTTCCCTCTCTCCTCTAACCCTGGACCTCTCTGTCCCCCCTCTCCTCTAACCCTGGACCTCTCTGTTCCCCCCTCTCCTCTAACCCTGGACCTCTCTGTTCCCCCCCTCTCCTCTAACCCTGGACTTCTCTGTTCCCCCCTCTCCTCTAACCCTGGACCTCTGTTCCCTCCTCTCCTCTAACCCTGGACCTCTCTGTTCCCTCTCTCCTCTAACCCTGGACCTCTCTGTTCCCCCCTCTCCTCTAACCCTGGACCTCTGTTCTCTCCTCTCCTCTAACCCTGGACCTCTCTGTTCCCTCTCTCCTCTCCTCTAACCCTGGACCTCTCTGTTCCCTCTCTCCTCTCCTCTAACCCTGGACCTCTCTGTTCCCCCCTCTCCTTTAACCCTGGACCTCTCTGTTCCCCCTCTCCTCTAACCCTGGACCTCTCTGTTCCCTCCTCTCCTCTAACCCTGGACCTCTGTTCCCTCTCCCCTCTCCTCTAACCTTGGACCTCTCTGTTCCCTCCTCTCCTCTAACCCTGGACCTCTCTGTTCCCCCTCTCCTCTAACCCTGGACCTCTCTGTTCCCCCTCTCCTCTAACCTTGGACCTCTCTGTTCCCTCTCCCCTCTCCTCTAACCCTGGACCTCTCTGTTCCCTCCTCTCCTCTAACCCTGGACCCCTCTGTTCCCCCTCTCCTCTAACCCTGGACCTCTGTTCCCCCCTCTCCTCTAACCCTGGACCTCTCTGTTCCCCCTCTCCTCTAACCCTGGACCTCTCTGTTCCCCCTCTCCTCTAACCCTGGACCTCTGTTCCCCCCTCTCCTCTAACCCTGGACCTCTCTGTTCCCCCCTCTCCTCTAACCCTGGACCTCTCTGTTCCCCCTCTCCTCTAACCCTGGACTTCTCTGTTCCCCCCCCTCTCCTCTAACCTGGACTTCTCTGTTCTCCCTCTCCTCTAACCCTGGACCTCTCTGTTCCCCCTCTCCTCTAACCCTGGACCTCTCTGTTCCCCTTCTTCTCTACCCTGGACCTCTCCGTTCTCCCCCTCCTCTTACCGTGGACTTCTCCGTTCCCTCTCTCCTCTAACCCTGGACTTCTCCGTTCCCTCTCTCCTCTAACCTTGGACTTCTCTGTTCCCCCCTCTCCTCTAACCCTGGACCTCTGTTCCCTCTCCCCTCTCCTCTAACCCTGGACCTCTCTGTTCCCTCCTCTCCTCTAACCCTGGACCTCTCTGTTCCCCCTCTCCTCTAACCCTGGACCTCTCTGTTCCCCCTCTCCTCTAACCCTGGACCTCTCTGTTCCCTCTCCCCTCTCCTCTAACCCTGGACCTCTCTGTGCCCTCCTCTCCTCTAACCCTGGACCTCTCTGTTCCCTCCTCTCCTCTAACCCTGGACCTCTCTGTTCCCCCTCTCCTATAACCCTGGACCTCTGTTCCCCCCTCTCCTCTAACCCTGGACCTCTCTGTTCCCTCCTCTCCTCTAACCCTGGACCTCTGTTCCCTCTCCCCTCTCCTCTAACCCTGGACCTCTGTTCCCTCTCCCCTCTCCTCTAACCCTGGACCTCTCTGTTCCCTCCTCTCCTCTAACCCTGGACCTCTGTTCCCTCTCCCCTCTCCTCTAACCCTGGACCTCTCTGTTCCCCCTCTCCTCTAACCCTGGACCTCTCTGTTCCCCCTCTCCTCTAACTCTGGACCTCTCTGTTCCCCCTCTCCTCTAACCCTGGACCTCTGTTCCCCCCTCTCCTCTAACCCTGGACCTCTCTGTTCCCCCTCTCCTCTAACCCTGGACCTCTGTTCCCCCCTCTCCTCTAACCCTGGACCTCTCTGTTCCCCCCTCTCCTCTAACCCTGGACCTCTCTGTTCCCCCTCTCCTCTAACCCTGGACCTCTGTTCCCCCCTCTCCTCTAACCCTGGACCTCTCTGTTCCCTCTCTCCTCTAACCCTGGACTTCTCTGTTCTCCCTCTCCTCTAACCCTGGACCTCTCTGTTCCCTCTCTCCTCTAACCCTGGACTTCTCTGTTCCCCTCTCTCCTCTAACCCTGGACCTTTCTGTTCCCCCCTCTCCTCTAACCCTGGACCTCTCTGTTCCCCCTCTCCTCTAACCCTGGACCTCTCTGTTCCCTCTCTCCTCTAACCCTGGACCTCTCTGTTCCCCCTGTCCTCTAACCCTGGACCTCTCTGTTCCCCCTCTCCTCTAACCCTGGACCTCTCTGTCCCCCCTCTCCTCTAACCCTGGACCTCTCTGTCCCCCCTCTCCTCTAACCCTGGACCTCTCTGTTCCCTCTCTCCTCTAACCCTGGACCTCTCTGTTCCCTCTCTCCTCTAACCCTGGACCTCTCTGTTCCCTCTCTCCTCTAACCCTGGACTTCTCTGTTCCCTCTCTCCTCTAACCCTGGACCTCTCTGTTCCCCCTCTCCTCTAACCCTGGACCTCTCTGTCCCCCCTCTCCTCTAACCCTGGACCTCTCTGTTCCCTCTCTCCTCTAACCCTGGACCTCTCTGTTCCCCCTCCCCTCTAACCCTGGACCTCTCTGTTCCCCCTCTCCTCTAACCCTCGACCTCTCTGTTCCCCCTCTCCTCTAACCCTGGACCTCTCTGTCCCCCCTCTCCTCTAACCCTGGACTTCTCTGTTCCCTCTCTCCTCTAACCCTGGACCTCTCTGTTCCCCCTCTCCTCTAACCCTGGACCTCTCTGTTCCCCCCCTCTCCTCTAACCCTGGACTTCTCTGTTCCCCCCTCTCCTCTAACCCTGGACTTCTCTGTTCCCCCCTCTCCTCTAACCCTGGACTTCTCTGTTCCCCCCTCTCCTCTAACCCTGGACCTCTGTTCCCTCCTCTCCTCTAACCCTGGACCTCTCTGTTCCCTCTCTCCTCTAACCCTGGACCTCTCTGTTCCCCCCTCTCCTCTAAACCTGGACCTCTGTTCCCTCCTCTCCGCTAACCCTGGACCTCTCTGTTCCCTCTCTCCTCTCCTCTAACCCTGGACCTCTCTGTTCCCTCCTCTCCTCTAACCCTGGGCCTCTCTGTTCCCCCCTCTCCTCTAACCCTGGACCTCTCTGTTCCCCCCTCTCCTCTAACCCTGGACCTCTCTGTTCCCCCTCTCCTCTAACCCTGGACCTCTCTGTTCCCTCCTCTCCTCTAACCCTGGACCTCTGTTCCCTCTCCCCTCTCCTCTAACCCTGGACCTCTCTGTTCCCTCCTCTCCTCTAACCCTGGACCTCTCTGTTCCCTCTCTCCTCTCCTCTAACCCTGGACCTCTCTGTTCCCCCCTCTCCTCTAACCCTGGACCTCTCTGTTCCCCCCTCTCCTCTAACCCTGGACCTCTCTGTTCCCCCTCTCCTCTAACCCTGGACCTCTCTGCTCCCTCCTCTCCTCTAACCCTGGACCTCTGTTCCCTCTCCCCTCTCCTCTAAACCTGGACCTCTCTGTTCCCTCCTCTCCTCTAACCCTGGACCTCTCTGTTCCCTCTCTCCTCTCCTCTAACCCTGGACCTCTCTGTTCCCTCCTCTCCTCTAACCCTGGACCTCTCTGTTCCCCCCTCTCCTCTAACCCTGGACCTCTCTGTTCCCCCTCTCCTCTAACCCTGGACCTCTCTGTTCCCTCCTCTCCTCTAACCCTGGACCTCTGTTCCCTCTCCCCTCTCCTCTAACCCTGGACCTCTCTGTTCCCTCCTCTCCTCTAACCCTGGACCTCTCTGTTCCCCCTCTCCTCTAACCCTGGACCTCTCTGTTCCCCCTCTCCTCTAACCCTGGACCTCTCTGTTCCCTCTCCCCTCTCCTCTAACCCTGGACCTCTCTGTTCCCTCCTCTCCTCTAACCCTGGACCTCTCTGTTCCCTCCTCTCCTCTAACCCTGGACCTCTCTGTTCCCTCTCTCCTCTAACCCTGGACCTCTCTATTCCCCCTCTCCTCTAACCCTGGACCTCTGTTCCCCCCTCTCCTCTAACCCTGGACCTCTCTGTTCCCCCTCTCCTCTAACCCTGGACCTCTCCGTTCCCCCTCTCCTCTAACCCTGGACTTCTCCGTTCCCCTCTCTCCTCTAACCCTGGACCTCTGTTCCCCCTCTCCTCTAACCCTGGACCTCTCTGTTCCCCCCACTCCTCTAAACCTGGACCTCTCTGTTCCCCCTCTCCTCTAACCCTGGACCTCTGTTCCCCCCTCTCCTCTAACCCTGGACCTCTCTGTTCCCCCCTCTCCTCTAACCCTGGACCTCTCTGTTCCCCCTCTCCTCTAACCCTGGACTTCTCCGTTCCCCCTCTCCTCTAACCCTGGACTTCTCCGTTCCCCCCTCTCCTCTAACCCTGGACCTCTCTGTTCCCCCCTCTCCTCTAACCCTGGACCTCTCTGTTCCCTCTCTCCTCTAACCCTGGACCTCTGTTCCCCCCTCTCCTCTAACCCTGGACCTCTCTGTTCCCCCCTCTCCTCTAACCCTGGACCTCTCTGTTCTTCCTCTCCTCTAACCCTGGACCTCTCTGTTCTCCCTCTCCTCTAACCCTGGACCTCTCCGTTCCAGCCTCTCCTCTAACCCTGGACCTCTCTGTTCCCCTTCTTCTCTACCCTGGACTTCTCCGTTCTCCCCCTCCTCTTACCGTGGACTTCTCCGTTCCCTCTCTCCTCTAACCCTGGACTTCTCCGTTCCCTCTCTCCTCTAACCTTGGACTTCTCTGTTCCCCCCTCTCCTCTAACCCTGGACCTCCGTTCCCCTTCTCCTCTACCCTGGACTTCTCTGTTCCCCCCTCTCCTCTAACCCTGGACTTCTCCGTTCCCCCTCTCCTCTAACCTGGACTTCTCCGCTCCCCCTCTTCTCTAACCCTGGACTTCTCTATTCTTCTGCCTTCTCCTCTAACCTTGTTGTCTCCCTTTTCATGATTAATTAGGAAAGTCCTGTTTTTTTTTTCTCTCATCATTATCTGAAACCAACATGTACTGCCATAATCACTGAGTCATCAACCAAAATTGATTCCCGTGTAAGAGTGTGCTTTTGTTGTTTTAGTGCCTTCCAACAAAATTTAGCAAGGGTTTTTGCTGTTCTTTCCGAAAATCTCCACGGTGATTTTTAATGAGGCCCTCTTCTGCTTTCACAGCGACATTTTTAAGAGCTTTGCTTCCTATAGGGTAAATGATGCAGAATCTTCAGGATGGTTTTTGCATTAAGTTTGTGCAGTGAAGCAAGGAGGCATTTTTCACTCTGAATAATGAGAGCTGCTGGACCTGCTGTGTGCTGCAAAAGGACTTTAACTTTTCAAATCACACTTGTTCTTACTGATGCCTACAGGCAGTTTGCTGACCTCTTATGCAGAAAATAATATGAATTAAAAATCCTGAGGTTTGAATGACACATCATTAAGTGGTGCAGTCTGAACATTTAGACTGTGACACTACTTTTGCTGACAAGGCAAGCCAGAGTTTCACCCGGGAAGATGCTAAGTGTCTGGTGATATACACCGATCAGCCATAAGGTTAAAACCATGTACCTAATCTGCTCAAGGTGCCCTTGTGTTACCAAAGTGGCTCCATCAAACTGACATCTCTTGAATTGCCAAACTCAGGGTTTCCCAACAAAGTATTTCCAGAGTGAACCATAATGATTTGACCCTTGTCAAAGTCATTTGGTTCTCATTTCTCCCACATCCAACACTTCAGTACAGGAACCGACTGCTCGCTTCTAAGATCTGTCTGCAGACCTTGACGCTGATATTTGCTGCACCTCTGTGTGGTTTTCATTTTTTGTCTCATCAGTGAACATGGTCGGCTGACTTCAGCTAGCCATCTAAAGCAAAGAATTTTCCACCAGAGGCTAAATGCGTATAAACACTCTACTTAAGATTATTATAATTTTACCCCTTAAACTGGGGCAGTATGTAGGAATAGGGCTGGGGTTTCCACACAGGATCACCCTGTATGGATAAGTGCAGTGAGATTTGATCTGGAGGTGTTGTAGTACGGAACAGAAACAACACAACTTTTCACAGTTCTTACACTGATGTGAATGTGACTTTTGCCCTGCAGTATGTGGACACGCTTGGAGATGATGAGCAACATGTTTTTTGCTGTCTGTCTGTCATCAAGAAGTTCTGATCTGATTTAAATTCAACTTTGTACAAGGGTTGGTCCTGAGCCAGGGAGGAGTTGATTAAATTTTCACACCAATCGGCCAAATGATACAATTACGTCAAATACCTCATCTGCATTCTTGGCGGAGGTTTGCGCTCAATTGAGCACACTTTCTAGTCTAAAAATAGTATTATATCCTCTGTGCAGTTGTGCTTGCATAACATGTAGAATATTACAGATTAGGATTTGATTTTAAAATGACAAAGCAGTCTTTATTACATGCAAATGAGAGAAGAGTAATATATGCAGTGAACGGCTCGTATTCTGACGTGCGGTTGCATTGAAATAGAAGTTTTTTTTCAGCTTGACTGTCACATTTTAAGCAAACATTGAATGATACTTGGAAGTGTTGTTTTTCTGAAGACGCCTCTGTGGGTTTTGCGGCTGTCATTTCCTCTCACCTGGTCCCAAAATAATTAAAAACAGGTTCTCTGTGGGGCGCGCGGCAGAGCACTCTTAAAAAAATTCACGCCCTGAGAGCAAAATGTTTTATTGCACAAAAACCGGGATCTGGCGCTGCGTGCACTTTTAACAAGACTGCTGCATGTCAGAGCGTCCTCCCACCTCGTAGTCGATGATGTCAGCAGCCATGCCGGGTGGCTGAAGCTAAGCTGGCGTGGGCTTGGCCAGTACTTGAATGGGAGACCACCACGGAAGACCAAGTTGCTGCTGGAAGAGGTGTTGGTGGGCCAGTCGGTTGTAATCTTCCCTCTTGTGGAATAATCCCCGATGCCCTAGTGCAGTGATGGGGACACTGTACTGAGGAAGACATAGTCTTTCGGATAAGACGTTAAACTGAGGTCTATTTAATTGTCTTCTCCACCTCAACCCCCAGGGCTCCCTTGAAAAAGAGATTTCTATCTCAATGCGACTTCCCTGGTTAAATAAAGATTAAATAAAATTTTAAAAAATCTTAGCAGTCTGTTGATAGTTAATGAAGGACGAGGACTGTGGGAATGGAGCATACATGTGAATGTGCAACTTCTGGCTCTTTGCGCCTGAGCCTGCAATGAATACACGTCTTTCTGATGCATAAATTATCTAGAGGTACTTGCAAAAGGAACTTTTACATCTGTCTTGTTGTTTTGACTCATGGATGTTAAAGTTCGCTTCGTGACTTTTTTAGTTTTTTGAGCTGGATGTGTAATGTTACTGATAGCTTTGGTAAATTTAACTGAATGAATTTCATTGCTTAAATACTCAGGAGTGTTGTGGGGGTGCTTTGGAACAAAAGCACTAAACCTTTGATCAGTGTGGACCCTGGTCTGAATGCAGCACACTTCGTGCTTAAAGTAGTTGAGGCAGTGTTGTAAACACGACACATTTCCAGGGCACTTCCCTTTCGTACTGATAAATAATGAGAGTCCACATAGAATTTTGCCCTTGGTTTTGTTTTTCAATGTGTTGACTTGATTGAAAGTAGTTATCTTAAGATGCGCAGTCTATTTTTAAGGAGAGAGCAGGTTTAGGAAGCAGCCACCTTTGTGTTGCAGTCAACTGCAGATTCGGAACAAGGAAACCACACAGTTTTAAGAAAATCACTAAAATACACTGCAACTTCTTCGCTTAATGCCTTTACACAATTGAGTCAGTGTTTTTCAGTGTGCTTTTAAAATCAGCCATAGATATGAAACAGTCTAATTTGAGCTCCTTGGTAATTTGTTCCAGTACCGTGGTGCATAATAACTGACAGCAGTTTGACCAAGAGCTGAAAGGCCCAGGGAACAGCGAAAAGCGACCAATTAGATGATCGGGGCTGATGGCTCCCTGGGCTATCACAAAACGGCAAGCGGGGAGTTTGCCCAATACAGCTTCATGAATTAAAACATACTGGTGTCGTTGTCTGCAGCTGGCTGGTGTCCAAACCTATTTATACAGGATATAGTGGCAAGTGAGGGACTTATGTGCGTAATAAAACACAAAGAGGCGGTATAAACTGATTAAAACCTCACCATAATACAGCTGGCAAGACTCATGTACTCATTGTAGCTATAGCCAAATGGAGGCAGAATCCAAACACTTTGAGTTAGTATTTTGTTTGAAATCTCGTGGGTATTATTTGTTAATGACTATTTGGAGCTTGTTTAATCAAATCATGGTCTCTAATGGTTGAGAACTGTCTTTCCACCCTCCATTTACCTGAAGCTGAATTGTACTATCAGCCTCACTAATTGTTCCGTTAATCACCTGGGAGGAAAGAAAATCAGGAATAGATTTGGATTTGGGGCCCATGATGGAGAACCCCTGATTTGGAGATGATGCGTGTCCTGCTGAAGATGTCATTGCTTGTTCAGAGGCACATTAACTTCTCAGTCATCATTTTAAACTCAGCCAATCTAATGTTCTGTTGGAACAATCCCACTAGTCCTCCGCTAGGCGCTTATCTGCTTATCAAGGTGAAGGAAAGGTAGCATTTCCTTCTTTGAGCTGTTACTTGGCCTACATTCCCCCGGACCTCTCGTGGCAGGCAGGGAGAATGTAATGCTAAGTGGGGAAGCGGGTAGGTGCAGTGCATCCATGACCTTGAACAGAGTCCGAAGTAGGGCAGCGGAGTCCTGTAGGTGGAGAAGAAATCACGCTGTGCAGAAGCAGGTGTGCCGAAATGGGAGGCGGAACAGCAGGTGCGCAGAAATCTTCCTTCATGCAGAGTCCCATCCTCACAGGATAATTGCTCTTGTTCTAATCTCATATGCAAAGACAGAGACAAAGCTGGGATCTGAGGAGCACCCATCTTAAAACAACTTCATCTGTTGTAACAGAATTACAGTCCCAGATTGTGTGGTTGTATTTAATTATGCATGCATTGCTTTCTCTTCTGATGATTCTGTCTGAGACTTGTGTCAGGTGCCGGTAGGCCCAAACAGGTGTTTAATAATCAACTGCCTCTAGTATTCTTGGCTGTAAAAAAAAAAAAAAAAAAAAAAAAGAAAAAAAAATGTTTTGTGCAGCTCACAGCTGTTACTGAGGTGGATACACAGGTGGAAAATTGCAGAAGATCGGTGCCGCTGCCCTCAGGGATGAGGGAATGTTCAGGGATGATTTTTCTTGGACAGCGTGAATTCGGTGCTCTTCCTCAGTCTGGCCTGGAGGCAAATTCACCGTCAGAAATACCTGAGCTGATGTAAAGATGCAGGTACATGGGTTTACACTTTGCACCATCTCATTAATCTTTGATTCAACCAAGACTACTTGCTGACAGTTATTCTGCAATGCTGTAATACAGCATTCTGCTCCGCATGTGAAACCGCTATCTGTATGTGGATGCTGGCAGGGGGCTGTGTTGAGCTAAAAGCTCCTGTGTAAAGCTGCTTTCACACCGGATGCGAAACGAATTTTTGTCGAGCGAAAAATTTGTTTTGCGTCCGATGTGAAAGCGGCTCAAGATGGCAGTTGTTAGCGAGTCCAGAGAGGGAAAACAGATTTCTGGATTAGCGTACAGCTGTGTTCGAGCTTGTGCTCTGTAGCTAGGGAATGTGGGGCCTCTGTGAGTGGTTTGCTGCTGATGAAATGCCCGACATCTTGGATTTAATGGGATGAAGACACCCATGTGGGAGCTGTACTTTTCACGCACCCGTCCTTTACGCGCACTCTCACACACACACACACACCAGGCTTAACTGCACAAGCAACATACCCCGTGTGCTGAGCAGCCAGACCTCATGTGAGGGAGTGAGTTAGTTTGGGTGTGAGCCGATAGGCTACTGAGTCAGTGTGAGAGTGCACTGGGGAGTAAGTGAGTCAGTAAGAGTCACCTGATGGGCAAATGAATCAGTGTGAGAGATGGGGAGGGAGAGAGTTATTGAGCACATGGGTGAGTGAGTTAGCGAGAGTTTGTTGGGGAGCGACTGAGTCAGTGAGTGTGTGTAGGGGAGCGAGTGAGTTGATGAGTGTGTTGAGGTTCAAATGAGTCGGTGAGAGTGTTGGGGAGCGCCTAAGCCAGTGAGTGAGAGTTGGGGAGAGTAGGGTGAGAGTGTGTTGGGGAGCAAGCAAGTCTGTTAGAATTTGTTGGGTAGCAGTGAGTCAGTGAGTGTGTGTGCTGGGGAGCAAATGAGTCTGTGTGTGCGTTGGGGAGCGAGTGAGTCTGTGAGTGTGGTGGGGAGGGAGTGATTCGTTAAGTGTTGGAGAGAGTGAGTTGGTGAGAGTGTTGGGTAGCGATTCAGTTGTTGAGAATGCGTAATGGAGAGTACGTTAGTGACAGAGTGTTGCGGAGCGAGTGAGACAGTGAGAGTGTTGTGGATTGAGTGAGCTTATTGGACGAATCATTCGGTGAACTACTGAACTGTTGGGTGAGCGATTCAATTTGTTTGTTGTGTGTCTGTCTCGCTCTCACTCCCTGTTGCACTTTCATTCTCCCCTAGGTAGCAGGTGTCTGTGTAAAGCCCTTGTAAAGGTACCAGGAGTCCATCCTTGTCCATCCCTTCTCCCCACTTGAACCCCTGGACCTCTCGTGGCTCCCATCGCTAAACCTATGCACTCGCCCTGTTGGACACATTAACACTGGTGAATGTCGGCAGTGATTAGCAGTGCTGCTGTTTGAGGAGGGATGAGAGATGACCAGGAGGGGTGCATTGGGGAAGGATATGGGGCCCACTCAGTACAGAAAGCATCCTCCCACGGCACTGTGCAGGTGTTTTCATGCAGTAGTGTTTGGGCACCAGCTGCTGGTGGGGGATAACCGTCTCACATGCAATTCATTTCGCTTGCTCTGCGTCTCAGTTACTGAAACGGTGTCCTCCAATTTGCCACAGAATCTCACAGAACGATTCTCATGTAAATGACTTAAGCGTGAACGTGCTCAGAACATACTGTGATCATGCCCAGAGCGAGAATATGGTTTGCTTGTCCTCAAACGTTCGGAAGGATTCCTTGAAATATTTCAGAGGTATGAAACTAGTCTTTGTTTGCATGCTTCCCCCAGGACGGGATGCCACTTCGTCTTATTGCTTCTTTATTTTTACCCTCATTAAAAAAGATGTAGTGCTGTAAAGAACTTTATTAGATTTAGTCTGGAGGCAAACAGGCTCCAAGATTAGTCTTTTGAACAGTTGGTGTATTTTGGAATGTTTTTGAGGAAGGTTAACTCAATGTTCAAGAGCCTCCTTTTTTCAACTGCACATAGTGATTGTAACATCAGCATAGCTGCTCAGTGAAGAACATTTCTGAGCCCAGATTTATGATGTCACACCTGAAAGGGTCAGTCTGTGCTCTTGGAGAGAGGAAGGTGCAATACTGTCCTATCTTATGAGTGCACACACTCTTCATTCTGTCCTTGAAGTTGATGTCAGCTTGTAATTTAGGAGTCATTAGCACTAAATGGGTCTCTATTGGTAGTGGTGTATGGCATGGCTGGATATCACTTGCAGGCCAGCTGACAGGATTGCCCGTGCCCGGGACAAGGCGATCCCAGACCCCCCCTTTGCTATGCCCTGCCCCAACTCTCACACACATTCAGTCCCCAGGCAAAGACATGAGACGTGCTCTTGTGTTATATGAATAACTGTGGATAAACCACCTTTGTTTATTCAGTCAGTCTTTCTCATGTAAATACAAACCCCAATTCCAGTGAAGTTGGGATGTTGTGTAAAACGTGAATAAAAACAATGTAACTATTTGTAAATCCCATAAACCCACATTTTATTCACAATAGAACATAGACAACATATCTGATGTTGAAAGAGGCATTTTACCATTCTCTGCTCCTTTTCTGTTCCCTTGATTTTTGGCACCTGGCCATTTTGACACATCACTCTTAATGGAGGAGGGCGGGGGTCAGCCAATGGAACTTTTGAATTTACGCAGCGTAATGGTCCGAACCATTTTTGCTTGGAGGGAAACTAAAATTGTTTTCGACCATTATGTCATGGAAAATGGAAAAAGCATGAGCATTCTGTGTGACACAAATAAAACACACTTTTTTTTTTGAACAGAAAAGCCAATTTTGACAAATAATTCAAGTAGAAGTTTTAACGGTCAGAGAGCCCAGTTCTGGGCCCCCCAATCCAGGGATCGGGTCTACTGACTTGGTTTTTTCACTTTGCCAGTGGGCTTAATCACTGGCCCAGTTACTTGCCTATTACAGTACTTGGTGTGATGCTGAAGACGGACTCCCAGCGAGTTGGTCTTGTTTAAGGTATGGATGTATTGACATTAGGAAAACCCTCATGCTTTCTACAAATATGCGCAACTTGTTAAAAAAACACATGATATGGTCTTGCAAACAGCAGTTGGTTGAAAAGTGTCCATGTGACTTCTCTGCTTGACTACGAGACCCTAAAATTATTTCTGCTTTGACGGGAAAAGTTGAGGCAAATTTTTCTTCCGAAAGATTTTTGTGATCAATTAAAGCTCAACTTTTGTGTAATGAAACCATTTCCCAGCTGCTGGCCAAAACTTGCATGAACTTGTGAGTTCTCAAGTTGTAGCGCTGAAAAATGATTACATTTCTGTGGAGCGTATCGGGTATTTGTGCGAAACAGGCCAGGAGTGTTTTATCCAGGCATTGTAGTGAGTTCTATTTTCTTTCTTAGAAAGAGATTAGGAGAAATTTTGGCCAAGTTCAGATATGGAATAATTCCAGCAGATTAAAACAAAAAAGGCGCTTACAGATGATATCTGATGCTCTGTGTGAGCCGTGAACCAGCAGGAACATGATCAGCTCCAGAGAATAAGTGGAGGCCCCCTAATCTACACTTTCCCCCTCCTCACCTCCCTTCCCTGGTCTTTTCATCATTTCTTGAAATGAGGGGGTGTGTGCATTTTGAAGGAGACTGTTGGCATACTGTTGGAAATGAGCAGTGTACAAAATGTATGCTCACTCAGTATACTTAGCATTTGGTGTATCAGCCACTTTGTAGGTGCTGTTTAAAATCTCTTATCAAGTTGGGACACTGCATAGTGCACCGCGAAAGTGTTTCCAGGCGCACCAAGATGTAGAGTATGGTAGCTGTACCCTTGACACAGACCTAAATGCATTGCGGCATGTCTCGTTCTGGCATTTGTTTAAGCGACAAAGATATGAATATCTGGCATCATGAAGCAGCGGAACGTCCAAATAGTGTCTTAAATGTACCAGCAGCTGTCTGTGCTTATCCCTTAGTGAGTGTTGTGTGCTAAAAACTCTATGTAGTGAGTGAGTGGACAAGTGCAGATTCCGAACACCTCCATGGTGTTGGCACAGGATCTGACATCACGATGTAGCTCTGTCATTAGATGTGTTCCTGAACCCCTTTCCAGGTGAATTTAATTCGATCCATAGATCAATTGGTCTCCTTAACGCCCATGAACGTGCATTCAGCAGGGGAGAGGGGGGTTCCATAGGAAAAGATAAAAACAAAAAGAAAGCTTATTTTCCAAATACAGTTATATTGAAAATTCTATAGCGTGTTTTTTTTAAAATTTTTTTATACATATCTATGTGTACAACAATCTCGGCCATAAAGTTCAGCAATGTTAAGAGGTTCATTTAAAAAAAAAGTTTTTATGATATGAGTCAAGGTGTTCGAGTTGGAGCATGCTATGGGGAAAGTTGGAACACCTAAGTTAGTGAAGGGAAAATCATGTATTATCTTAGCATAAGGTCTAATTTTGTCACTTTCTACCCTCTAGGAGTGGTCCTGATGAAAACATGTGTTGAGGAATAATCAAGGGCCCAAAACTACCAAAATTTGGATGTGCCTCACCCACATAACTCTTGAGTGACCCTACATGCCCAAAGCGAGTCTTGATCTGCAGTTGGACACTAAATAATCATTAGCAGTTTAGTTATCTAGTATATAATATTGACCTTCTTCAAAATTAAAGACAATTTTACTAAGAAATTAATTTTTTTTTTTTTTTTTTTTGTTCAGGTGTATTCAAGAACAGAAAGCTATTTAAGGTGATCAATTCTGAGCATAAGTGCAGCAACACAAATCAGTCTACTTGTGATGAACAGTGGGGTTTGTTGGAACATGTTCCAACTAGCACCCCACATCATGTTCCAACTAGCCTCATGCTATAATCACCACAATACACATTAGCATAGGCAAATTATTAGTTGCCCCATTTTTTTACATTCCTCCAAACAATCAACACATAGTAGGGTTCATTCATGGGTACCATGTGTACTGAACAAAGTTGATATTTCCAAAAGGTAAAAATTTTACTCTAGGATGCAAAAAACATACAGACCTCTCTTAACATGTGAACTTCAAGCATGGTATAGATGCCAATTGGGCTGAAGGGTAGTGTGATAGGCTTCCACCAAGATTGCAGTAAAGTCTTCAAAAATTCTTTGCATCTTCAGGGAAGTGGTATGTTTCACGATATCCCGTGTTCCAACTAACCCCCCTCTTCCCTATATACTGTGCTTGTGTACTTCTCTGGTAATGAGCCATAATGGCCCTGTGAACTCCACCGACTGTGACAAAAGGTTGCTGTCTTGCCATTCTAGTGCCGAGAGGAGTGAATTATGTGGCAGCTGGAATGGACTTTAATGTGCTGAGCTGTCAGAGCTTTGGTCTACACCAGAAGGAACTGTTTTAAGGAGTGGGCGGAGGCATAACTGGTGCTAGCGCGTGCTAATAGTTGTGTTTTCACCCCTCTTTACTGCCTTTTAAGAAATACGCTGACGAGTTTCAGGAATAAGAAGCCGTGGAGAGTGTGTTTGTAATTTCAAGAGTCGGGAGAGAAAGCGCAGAAAGTGTGATTTCAGGAATTGCAGTCAGGGGGCGTATATTTGTAGTTTCAGTAACGAGACAGAAGCTGTAGAGGATGTCTTTGTGCTTCAAGCAGGAGAACAGAAGCCACAGAGAACTTGTTCCGGTACGGGAAGTAAGTTCTTGGTTCTCAAGGTTTTTTTTTTTTTTTTGTACTTTTAGTAGCAGGAAGGATGCGATAGTTTTTTTTTTTTAAATTTATTGTGGAATTTATGGCAGCTTGGCCTAATTAACCACTGGCTGACTTAAGGAAACCTCAGGAGTTATGGTCGAGACCGCTAATCCAGAGAGTAGCGTGATGAGTAGATTTATCAGTCCTTCAAGGAACACTCGTGCACACTTGTCAGCACTCCACAGTGTTTCCTCCAGTGTTAAAGTTGGAGGCCATCAGGGAAATTTTCATTATAATGGCAAATTCAATATGCGTGAAGAGTGAGTCATTCTGGCAAGTGTCACTCTGATCATAAGTACGCAGATGAACCAAGTTAACGTCCAATGAAAATGACTAAATAAGCAATGTTTTGACAGGGTGCCTTCAGGGTGAAGCATTTGCATCAGTCCACATATTTGTATCTCAACTTGGTTTTAGCCTGAAGCTACCAGCATATGAACAATGATCCCAACTATTCATAGATCCATCCGTTCTCTAAACAGCTTCTTCCTCACTTGGGTCTTGGAGAGCTGGAGCCTATCCTTGCTGACTATGGGCGAAAGGCAGGGACACACCCTGGACAGCTCAACATTCCCTCACAGGGTACACACACCATTCACTGACTCGCTCATACCTAAGGGCAGTTTAGAGTCTCCAGTTAGCCTGACATGAATGTCTTTGGACTGTGGGAGGAAACTGGAGTACCCTGAAGGAATCCCACGGGAACGCAATGATCCAATAATGATGGAATGACCTTATCTCATGTCTAAATATGAGAAGTAGCTTTTGTCATAAACCAACATACCTGTATCTCGCTCATAGCATTCAACACTTCACTTTCACCAGACATCTACCTCTACCCAGATTTTCTGCCGAATGAGGTTGAGCATGCGATTTGATCGGCGAGATGGTGGTGGTTGAGAGTTCACCACCCACTCAATAATTCAACCCATACTCATGCTTTGCGTTGACTTACAAATGTATGCACATCTTTTACAAGTTTTTTTTGACTGCAGATGAAGTGAGAAACCCAAGCGTTTAATTATTGAAGTGATGTTTGAATCTATATTGTGAATTTGAAAATTCCTCCAGTTGCTCAAAATGAATTTGAGCACTGTTGGTTTTACTGTGGAGCTAATTTGTGAGAGTGAAGTTGAATGGAGGAGAGGGAAGGAGAGAGTATGTGCACTGGAGTGGCCTAATAAATGATTAAACAGCAACGCAGACTGTGCCAATATGATTCTGAGTTTACACTGCACCAACGCAAGATTTTTTTATTTAATTATTTTCTCCATTCAGGTAATGTTTGCAGTTTAGTTTCAGACATATATTTACGTGACACACCTGAACAGGGAAACTCTCCTCTGCCATAAAGTTATTTGTTGTTGTATAGAAGAAGCTCCTCCCCTTAGTATCATGTTATTTGTGCTATAGATGCCATGAATTGCTTTTCAATTGTGCTTAAAAGCTATGTATCCATAATTTAAATTGAGTGTAAATCATATTCAAATAGTTGTGTGAGATATCCGCAGCACTTTAACACAATATGGAAACCTTGTTCCAAGTATGATCAAAAAGATAAGACCACATGTAAATGTTTTTTTTATCTGCATGTGTTGCACTAAAGCTGCTTTCACACTGGACATGAAATAAATTTTTTGCATGACCGATTACATTCGAAGTCAGTGCAAAGACGCAAATCCGCGTCTTTGCATTGACTTTGATTGTTATCGGTCGCGCAAAAAATTTGTTTTGCGTCCAGTGTGAAAGCGGATTTACTCTTTGCTTTCAAGTGCATGAGCAATTTTGCAGTTGTGGCCAAATTGGATTGGTTAAATTCTGATGTGCTTGAGGAAAGGCAGGAAGAAAAGCTCTTGGCCTCACATCTCACGCCAAGGAGATGAAGTAAACCCACAAATGAGTCTGTGTTGCATTATGGGATCATTTCACATGCCATAGAAATTCAAAAAGCTACGTATAGCTTCCCCACAATTTTTTGTAAGGATTTAAGTGAAGTCACACCCAGAGAAACAGCCTCAATGTGTCAGAACTCTCCCTGTTCACACCAGCCTCTCCAGATGTTCCACCATCCAGAGCCAGCAGATTCCTGCTCAGCTTGCTGATTCGCAACCAGTGAACCATTTTCCTGCTGGAAATCTATACCATCTGACAGCATGTATACCATTACAGTTATAACTCAACACCCACTCCATCTGACAGCATGTATACCATTACAGTTATAACTCAACACCCACTCCATCTGACAGCATGTATACCATTACAGATAAAACTCAACGCCTACTCCATCTGACAGCATGTATACCATTACAGTTATAACTCAACACCCACTCCATCTGACAGCTTGTATACCATTACAGTTATAACTCAACACCCACTCCATCTGACAGCATGTATACCATTACAGATAAAACTCAACACCTACTCCATCTTGCAGCATGTTTAGCATTACAGTTATAACTCAACACCTACTCCATCTGACAGTGTGTTTACCATTACGGTAATAACTCAACACCTACTCCATCTTGCTGTATGTATACCATTATTGTTATAACTCAACACCTACTCCATCTTTCAGTGCCGTGAAAAAGTATTTGCCCTCTTTTTTTTTTTTTGCATATTTGTTGCGCTTAAAAATTTGTTTGATCTGAAACATTTATGAGACAAAGATAACCTAAGTAAATTCAAAATGCAGTTTTTAAATTATGATTTCATTTATTGAGGTGAAAAAAGCTATCCAAACCTACCTGGCCCTATGTGGAAAAAGTAATTGCCCCCCTTGTTAAATCATGAATTAACTGTGATTGATCAAATTTTTTTTTAGTTGAACTTCACCTGCCACACCCAGGCCTGATTACTGCCAGACCTGTTGAATCAAGAAATCACTTAAAGGCTTTGGGACTCCAGCAAACTGCAGTAAGAGCCATTATCCACAAATGGAGGAAATATGGAACAGTGGTGAACCTTCCCAGGAATGGCTGGCCTGCCAAAATTACTCCAAAAGCACATCAAGGACTCATCGAGGAGGTCACAAAAGAACCCAGAACAACATCTAGAGAACTGCACGCCTCATTTGCCTCTGTTAAACTCAGTGTTCATGATTCAACAATAAAGAGTCTGGGCAAAAATGGCATCCATGGGAACAATGCTGACTAAAAAGAACACAAAGGCTCATCTCACAATTGCCAAAAAACATCTTGATGATCCCCAAGACTTTTTAGAAAAAATTCTTTGGACTGACGAGACAAAAGTTGAACTTTTTGGAAGATGTGCGTCTCGTTACACCTGGTGTAAAACTAACTCGCCATCTCATGAAAAGAACATCATACTAATAGTCAAACATGGAGGTGGTAGTGTGGTCTGTGGCTGCTTAGCTGGACGACTTGCCATAGTTGATAGAGGGTAGAATTCTAATGGTTCCATCTCCTTGTCCTTGTCTACTCCTGGTCATGTGAACGACTTATCTCCCGTTTGCACTGATGTCAAGCTTCAGGATCTGGTTCCGTTTCATCCATGGTCAAAATCTCAGTGGAAGGAGTTTGTGATGATGGCACCAGTGTGTGTCGCCGTCCGTCTGTTGCTGTTTTTTGCTGGTTTTGTTTGTGTTTGTACTGGTTTTGTCACTTGTCACTGAGAAAGTCAACTCTCTACTGGCTTACGATCGTCAAGCACTCCTGCATATTCGGTTTGCCAGGGATAATCTGTTCAAATTTGATCAGGGACAGAAAACTTTTCCTCCACCACTTCTGACGGGAATACCTGCTCACCTCTTTCAGGTAGTGGCTCTTCCTCCCCGTCGGAGACGCTTCAGAGCTCTGGGTAAACACAGCGGGCGACTGGTGAAGCTGAAAGCATCTCTGGTGTCTTCATCAGCCTCTATTTTGGCCGGATTCGGATCAACCCGTCACTACTTCCTCTCCCGTCATTCTCTGGAGCCCGTCGGCACCTAGTTGGTGCCTATCATTGGCAGGGACTTCCATTTCCACACCTGTTCTCCCCGTCTGCACAAAGGAGGGGTGAAACCCCGCAGCCTTCGACCTCTGGCTCGAGCTTCCCGTGCAGATGATTGGCTTGTTGCTCCATCTCCCACCAGGATCGCTAGCAAATAAAACGTTCATCCTGAATGATTTCTTTGTCGCACGCGAATGTACTATATAAATAAAGTGGTATTGTATGGTATCAGAAAATCCTAAGGGAGAATGTCAGACCATCACTTCGTGACCTCAGACTCGAGTGCACTTGGGTTATGCCGCAGGACAATGATCTGAAACACATCAGCAATTCCACCTCAGAATGGATTAAAAAAAACTAAATTAAAGTTTTGGAGTGGCCTAGTTGCTCGTCAAAGTCTGGACTTAAATCCAATTGAGATTGTGGCTTGACCTTAAAAAGGCCGTTCATGCTCAAAAACCCCCCAATGTGGCTGAATTAAAACAATTTTGTAAAGAAGAGCGGGCCAAAATTCCTCTACAGTGACAAAAAAAGACTCATTGCCAGTTATCGCAAAGGCTTGGTTGCAGTTGCGTTGTCGCCGAGGGCGGCGATTAAGTTTAGGGGGCAATTACTTTTTCTCATAGGGCTAGATAGGTTTGGATAGCTTTTTCCCTCAGTAATGACATCGTCATTTAAAAACTGCGTTTAGTATTTACTCAGGTTACCTTTGTCTAATATTAAAATTTGTTTGATGATCTGAAACATTTAAGTGGGGCAAATATGCAAAGAAAAAAGAAAGCAGGAAGGGGGCAAATACTTTTTCACAGCACTGTGCAGCATGTATACCATTACAGTTATAACTCAACACCCGCTCCATCTGACAGCATGTATGCCATTACAGTTATAACTCAACACCCACTCCATCGGACTGCATGTATACCATTAAAGATATAACTCAACACCTACTCCATCTTACAGCATGTTTACAATTAGTTATAACTCAACACCCAGTCCATCTTACAGCATGTTTACCATTACAGTAATAACTCAACACCCAGTTCATCTTACAGCGTGTATATCATGACAGTAATAACACGCACTTCATACTACAGCATGTTTTTTTTTATTTTTTTTTTTTATACTACAGCATGTTTACCATAAAAGTTATAACTGAACACCCACTCAGTGTGACCGCATGTATACTTTTACTGGTATAATGCTTAAATTTACAGAGGTTTACTGCATGTATACCATCATGGCTGTAACTCTACCCTTGCATCATCTTACTGCATATATACCATTACATTCACAGCTTTAAACCCACATCATCTTCCAGCGTGTTTACCCGTCCGGTGATAACTCTACACCCACATCATCTTTCAGCATGTATACCATGTCATCCAGGGCGTCCTTGAAATAGGGATAAGCATTCTCAATTGAACTTTCCCAGTTTAACTAAATGTGTAAAAAAATAATTAAAAAATCTTGAGGCATGTTTAGCATTATGGTTGCAAATTATTTCATCTTACAGTATATATGTATGTATAAATAATACACCATCGGTTTCGACTGTAAACCCATATCATCTGGCTATTTTCTTGCGGATATTGCAGTCCCGTCAGTAGGCAATTTGTCCTGGAGATTGTGGGGGACTAAAAATATTGCCTATTTCACCTCTTGCCAGGTATCTTGGCATTCATATGTCATTGTGGTTCAAATGGTTTACTCTGCAAAGTAAACAGCCTGTTCTAATGTTGTATCTTCTCAAAGATTATTATTATGACTCACTTTTGCTCTCTGGAATTTAAAAAAAAAAAAAAAAAGATGAGGTTGAGATTTTTTTCACCTGTCAAAATCTGTCAAGAAAGCGCAGAGCTGGAAAGCATCCTTTCCTCACAAATGGGATCTGGGCGCTCTCAACCCCAAAATAAGTTATCTGCATGAGGAACTCATGGTCAAAATTATTATTGCAATTTTAATGGGTAATTTCAACTTTAATCACATAGTTTTGCTTGGTTCTTTCATTTACTTTGCCATTATGTTTGAAGTAAACATTAATGCATGAAGAGCCCCATCCTCCTTACTGGTCAGTGCAACACTGGCGTCTGCTGTAGAATGAGATTGGAAAAACACTACAATTATTAAACAGTGGTCTGCTTCATCAGCTTACTGCTCATCAGTCAAAATATTGTGTGTTCCTTCTGTCTGTGGATAGCCCCACTGTGAGCTGGTAGCACTGTGTAAGTCATTCTGTATCGAGTGCAATAGTATCCGATAAATGGCTGTAATGTGAATGTAAACCTTGATGGCTCTAAGGATATTACGCCTAAAGCTCCTATTGTGCCAATTTAACACCATTTCATTTGCGAACACACTTCTCCAAGACTTGAATTGTACACTGTGTTCATATTTATGATGCAAATTGAATGAAGTATTCCAATATTAGCCTATAAATGTTATGCAGTGTATCTGACTGCAGTGCAGCAGGTCTTATTGCCGCATCCCAAAGAAGTAAAATTTGAGGAAAAGGAAATGAACTGGGCTTTACTACATGGACTCATTTAATAGCAGCAGCAGCTATGCAGGTGAAGTCAGTGGGAAATGAGAGGAGGCTCTGAGACGAGTGTTTTTATGGAGCATGAAGCCATAGGAGGGTAAAATTCCCCCCGCTGGGCCCTGCTTTTTTTCGTGGCCACGGGGCAGAGAAGGGGTGGGGCGAGTCCAAACCCCCTCACTGCCCCGCTCTCCTCAGGAGCCCAGTCAGGAAGTGAAGAAGAATAATCACCCTTTAAACTGGGCCTTTAATAAATGATGAGCTGGAGCCGGGGTGTTAAATGGTTGCGCTAAGACCTCGGGGGTGGGGGTGTTGCGGAGGAGTCAGTGGGGTGTGGAGAGTGCCCAAGGTTAGGCAGAGGGGGAAATGAGGTTGGGGAGGGGGGGTAAGGGGGTTGTAGAATGGTGAAAGGATGGAGTGACCGAGATCTGGGCAGTGGTGATGTGATTAGTGCTTTTGGTGCTTCAGTACTCAGGGGGAAGGCTGTGTACTTCCTCTGGAGGGGTTTGAATTCAGAGGTGGACAGACTCTTGGTCCTGGATCAGTGGGGCCACTGTGTCCTACAGAGGTCAGAAAACTGGATTATTTTTCATTCAGAGGTTGCGAGTTTGATTCCCATGTATAACTTGTACTGGGTTGTTCCTGTAAATTGATGTTTTTGTGCAGGTAACTGCAGGATGATGGACACAGGCAGGCGGACAGTGATGAGAGGCTTCCGAAGGTTGGGGTCGGGGGTGTGTGTTGGGATGGGGCCAGCGGTGCGGAGGGGGGGGTGGGGTGCTCCTGACAGCCGGCGCGAGTGCGAGATAGCGCAGAGGTGCCGTGCGGGACGTTTATCCGTCACGATCAAATGCAGCCGCACGGCAGCAAATAAAGAAGCCATTAATCTCGAGGCCGAGCCGCCACATGCGCTGTCACCTCTCAGCATCACCTGCATAATTCACAGGCGCGTGCGTCCGCGCTGCGAGCGTTTATTCATCAGCCCCGCGCCGCCAACGAGGCGTAACCTCCAAACCATTCACATCCTCATCCTGCCATTTTAAAAATCTCTCTGTTTGACTTACTGCGCTTCAGTTTTAATTTCTTTGAGCAGAAGTAGGATTCATATCGACTCTCAAATGTATCTGCGGGAGGCAGCCATGACCTGCAAAAGCAAAGTGCAGTGCGATGACACCTGCTGAGCGTCTTATCGCAATGTGTGTGTGTGTGTGTGTTTGTGTGTGTGTATGTGTTTTTTTGTGTGTTTGTGTGTGTGTTTGTGTTTGTATGTGTGTGTGTGTGTGTGTTTGTGTGTGTGTATGTGTGTTTGTGTGTGTGTGTTTGTGTGTGTTTTTGTGTGTTTGTGTGTGGGTTTGTGTGTGTGTGTGTTTTTGTGTGTTTGTGTGTGTGTTTGTGTTTGTATGTGTATGTGTGTGTGTGCGTGTGTGTGTGTTTGTATGCGTTTTCTATATTCATGTATGACTGTAGGTATGGGGGTTCGCTTGCCTGCATTCCTGCGCGTGAAATGTGCTCAGTGGAAGTAGCATCTGGTTTGGAGGCGGTGGTTTTTGGCTTCTAACCGACACTAGGCTCATAAAAAATGCATTTACGGGACCAGACTCATTTGCAATATTTAAAACAGTCCAAAAATATGTGCTTGCAATATTGTCACAGATTTGAAAAATATCTGCTTAACATGCCTTAGATATCTGCTTCTGTGCTGCATGGCATGCAGAGAATAATATCGGTGAAATTTTAACCCTTAGAGTGCTGATACATTTTCGAGGAATTAAACATGTAATTATCCTGAGCTGTTAAATATCTATCATGTGGCAACTTGTTTAAAAGGGCTCCCCTGCCGGAGCTCTCTTGAGCAAGTTGCCGCATGATAGATTTTCGACAGCGTCTGATTTGGATGTTTTGCATCATTGGGCAACTATAGTTGCCTACAGCGCTCTAAGGGTTAATGCAGATGCAATTTCAAGCAAATGTACTGTAATGTACTGTACTTTACAATGTTATAGGCTACTTTCATGGACTGTGAAAGTAATATTCATTTTACTGTGGCCATGAGGTTACTTAGACACACAGCTCCGTGACTGTATTAGGCTGTATCCATAACCTGCAGGTGCTGTGCTCATCGGATTAAAGTGAGCCTGCTGACTGCTGAACAGATACGCTGCTAATTTTCTCACTGTGGGATGGGAGGACATCTTTCATCTCTCATACTGTTACTCCTTGTGGGTGTGTGAAATGTCTCCTGAAATACGGAGTTTTACTGAGTCATGACTGTGCACTAATCTCAGCCCTGTCCTGACTGAGGAGGTGCTCCCATGATGCAGTGCAGGGCTGTGGTCACAGCTGGGGTCAGAGTTAGGATTCATGAAGCAAAGGCGATCCTGGAGCGGCTCTTGTAGGGGAAGAGAGGAGAGAGACTGTACCTGTTCACTCATCTCTTTGTCGTTTTTCTCTGTCATCCCCCCCTCCTCTGGTCATTTGCTCCCCATCTCTCCCTCCCTCTCTGTCCCCTCTCTCTATCCCTCCATCTGTGTCCCCCTCTCTATCGCTCCCTCTCTCCCCTTCTCTCTCCATCCCTCCCTCTCTCTTCCTTTATCCGGCCTTCTCCCTGGGCTCTGTACAGCCGTTGCCTCTCCGTGCCGGGTTGAGGAGCCGAGCCCTGAGTCACAGCAGAGCTCACAGTGATGCAGATTTTAATTGTTGAGTTTTATCTCTCCGGCACACAGCCAGCAGGCTGATAGCTGCTCTGATAACTCGCCGCATCTGTTTGCTCAGGGGCTGCCCTTGTTTGATGTGCAGGGAGGGGTAACTGGAGGGGTTTTGGGTCAATGAAAGCGCGCACTCCACCCATATCTACGCCCCCCACCCCACACTTCCACCCTCAATGCTCAACGCTCTAATGCCCATAACAAAGGTCTCTGCTTTAAAGGCCCACTATGGCGAAGCACTGCTATCATGCAGTTAAACATATATTTTGCTCAGTCCTTGGAGCTCCTGGTAATGGACCAAACTGCATATTTGGTCTATTTCTCGAGAAATTGGCCATAAATACAGTAAAATAAAATGGTTCCTATCATGTGAGATGTACCTAATGTCTCCCTAGGGGTGTGGCCTTCTGTTTTGGATATCGGAGAATCAGCATAATGTCTTATACTTTCACGCATTGCTCACACCCCCTTCAACATTTTCCGCACCACAGGCTGATGCAGGCACTCCCATGGAAATCCAGAGAGAAGTGATGCATTAATTTAAAACTTATGAAGGAGGGCTGCACTTAGACTCACCACCCAGTGGGCCTTTTAAGCTCCACTAAGCAATGTTAAGATCCTGTTCATTCGCCAGGCCCATGTTATCCATTAACTAACATGTTCACCTGCACTCTGCATTCCAGCTGGCCTAATCTGGTCAATCTTATGACTCATGAATTTGAGGTTTTGTTCGAGATGACAATTTCCTAGAGCACCAATTCTTAAGCCCCTTTCACATCAGGCTGCGTAGGGCTGCAGAGCTGTGCGGATGGCCACATGCATGAACGCGCATGGAGAACGCAAAGACATCCGCGGAGATGCGCAGGGGTACACAGGCATCGAACGCAAAAATGAAACTTTTTTAATTTTTTGCACGGACCTCTGCAGAGGCCTCCCATACGCAATAAAATGTGTTACAGACGCAATCAGAACGCACTGTGCGTATTGCACACGTGATCTGGGCGTGGTACGAACGCGCCCATACGAGTTCCGCAGGTGATCCACACGTTTCCATTCTGGAAGGGGTCATCCGCGCTCAGTTTCCTGTGGATCTTCGGTTTTCGTTGCGTATGGCCATCCGCGCTGCTCCCTGCCCCTACGCAGCCTGGTGTGAAAGATGCTTCAGTGTTTCTCAGTATGTTATATTTGTGTTCATGTCATGATCGTCCTCATTGGAAGCTTGGGACTAGACCTTGACATCTCCAGACTCAAGAACTTGCGAACAAGTACTTTGTACTCTCTTTTTTGGTATAGTGCCACTTCAACACTAGTCCGAAACAAGCTCTTTTCTGAAGTGATGCTTTTGCAGAATTATTTGCCGTAATTTCGCTCTTCAACCTTGATAGTATCACAACACAAACGTAACAGAGCAGCGTGAAACGGAGGCAGTGTTTGCTTAGAAAGACCAGCGTGAGTGAGATGTGACTGAGTTTAAAAGGAAGAGGACGGACCTGCTGAGTGAATGAAAGGGATTGTGGGAAAAGAATATTGAAGCTGCCACTTCAGGTGTGAAGGCAGCTGATTATAGTGTCCAGAGGAACTTGGAGAGGGTCACTTGAGCTTTTTGATGGTCTCAGTGCGCTGCTCTGTGCTTTGCCAGGTTAACTAGTGGGGAACGAATAAACGATGGTGTGTTGCTTTTTTCCAAATTCAATCGTAATTCTCCAGGACTGCAGTGCCGTCAGTTATCAGTGGTTGTAACATCAGCATTGGGAAGTTTATTTAGGAACATTCTGAGCGTGTGTAATAGAGAAATCCTCACTTAGATACACGGTGCTCTGCGCAATAGACTCTGTTTAATGAACTGGAGGACTTCATTCCTCTTTTATTTGTTTCCCCATTAATTCTGCCGGGTTCTTGTGGGTGTTGCATAGATTCGTTCAGATTGACTCAGACACGCCTGTTTGACCAATAAGCAGCCTCAGCTCCTCTGGCGCTATCCTGGCAGCTGTGGATTTGATTAAAGATTTAAGTACGACTGAAATCTATTTTTCCCTCATATTCTAATCTGTTACCAGTGGTCTCATACCTTTAAAGGGTTAAGAGACCTTTTTTTTTCATTCAAATCCTCTGGTACCAGTGTGGTAAACGACCTCAGCCTTGTCATCAGTTGGAATAAAATGAGCACGACTTTCACACGAACCGGCAGGATTCATGAGGAATCGCTGTCTCGTCTTGACCCAGATCACACTTGCCTCGTCCATCATGCCATTAAAGATTGAGAGAGAAGTTTTATGTTTTATGTATTCACTGGGCAAGTGCCTGGCATCGACTTTACTTCCCAAGTTAAGGGTGTCGAGCAGAAGAATTAACAATCGTCTCTGGCACAGGCTTGACTTCCCTATGACCCCAAAATGGCCGAATTTTTTGGCCTTTGTCACTGATAAAGCGCACGGAACTGCGATGATGTGGTGCATCAGTCGGCTCCTCTCCTCCCTGCGTTTATCGTACCCGTGTACATGTAGCCGAGGGTGACTCCCTCCATCCTCAGATTGTGTTTGAAGAACAAAGAGGCGCCCTAATCTATTCTGAAAGGCCCCTGTGACGGCGTGACGGCTGCCTGGCTTGTTTTGTGATGCGGTGACGGCTTCCAGGCTGCCGAGCATGTCCTCATGTCACGGTTCAGCGATGTGCACCAGATAAAAAAAAAATAAATAAAATAAAACTGCATGCAAAGAGAGTGTTAAGAATGGGTTGAGATAGTAAAGCGAGCAGCTCACGCTGCGAATGACAAAAGGAAAAGTGCTGGGAGCGTCCTGACAGTGCTTTTGGGCTCATCGTCAGTCAGAGTGAAGTAAAGTGGAGGAGCTGCGATGGCGATTGTCTGTGCCCTCGCTGGCCGTCCCTCTCTGTTCTCTCAGAGTGCTGTATGATAAGTAATTCAACAGTACAAATGTACTGAATTAACGTTTATGATAAGTACTTAATTACTGCTTATTGTGATTGTAATGAGCTATGGCAGGAAGCCAGAATCTCATACAAAACATCCGCTAATGCATCAATTAAACCCTCCCACTGTGCTCGACAGGGGTGTGTGTGTGTGTGTGTGTGTTCTGGGTGGGGGGGATCGCGGGAAATGGGAGACTGACATTATGGCTGTCTTTCCAAATCCAGTCTCAATGCAGCTGCTTTCTGTTATTTTTTTTCTGGTGGCACCAGGGGCCGTCTTTCCAGATTATTAGATATTATTCTATGTCGTAAGGATTTGCTCTCTCCTGATTGGTCGAGGCAAGCTCCACCCGTCACTGTAAACAGTGATATTCACTGCAGGAAAGTGCGCGAGAGGTGAATATAACAATCCGACGACCTCAAGCTAGAAATGGATGAGGCTTCCCCACAGGAGCTCCTGACAGCGTCCGTATTTTGTGTCGCTTCGTCCCTTTGAGGAGCTTTACGTTATTGTCACCCTTCTCTTAATTTACATTTTCAAGCACGTCATAATAAAACAATTATTGACCTCAGTTTTCACTGGATTCAATGATTTAGTGCGCCTCGGTGAATATCACTTGTCTAAGGATGACGAATCATTGGATTCACTGAAACTGAAGTCAATAATTGTATAATATTAAGAGAACTGAATTTCTAACTGCAATGCACTGTAATCTCTGACTGCAAAACATAAATATCCAGCGAACGCAGACCATTGTCGCAGTGTTGATGCGATGTAGAGGCAATGTCATGACATTGCCAAAACATGCCAGTAACATGAAAATATTTTGTGTTAACTGGATATCCGGGTTCGTGGTCTATAGAATATTCTATCCAGGGTGTCAGTAGTCGTGCTTTTTACCTGCAGAGGAGGAAAATTACTGCAGTGTGATAATCAAATTTCACTATCAGGAACTTCCAGTGCAGGTAAAATTTTGTGTGTTAGTTTTTTGCTGCTGTTTTATTATGTTGATTAGTTGATTTCAGTGTTTTTTCATTCTGGTTAAATGTAGAGTATACGCCTCTCCTGAAAGCCCTGCTCTCTCTGGCCCTATAAAACAGGGAGGGTGTGATCATCCCAGTGTGAGATTCCAAGATTGTTTTCTTCGTCTGTTTTGATGCTTTACGGGCTGAAGCAGTTGAGTGATGTGAGACGAGTGCTCTTTCACATTGTCACAGATTAGATGTAGCAGTTGACCTTTATTAGCAACCGTACCGTGGCTGTTGATGAGATGCCCTTTGTTCTTTTTTTCTTTTACATTTTTCTGGCATAAACAGAGGTAGGTTCAATCCTGGGTCACAGACCAAGATGTAAAACAACTTCATTTCGTGCCAATTTCCACAGTGAGCACCAAGCTGTAGTCACCGCTTGTAGGATTAGACTGATTGTTTGCCTTAATGCGGGTATAAAGACACAACACACACACACACACACACACAAACACACACACACGCACACACGCACACACACACAGACAGACATTAGCAAATTAAGTTCAGTGTGTGGAAAAAATGTTAATTTTTCTCAGATTTAGCCAGGACAGGAGGTAAGGTGTTTTCCATGTCAGTTTTGGGAAGGTGGGTGACTGACACTGAAGGTGTTCTTACAGGGAAAGCTGTCATCAGACATTACTCTGGCACTGGCGCGCTCTCCTGCCAGGGCGGTGATATTGGCAGACAGGAAGCTCAGCAGTACCCTTTTTCCTTTCCAGTGAATGCTTCTAAATGTAGAACATGGTAATGTGTGGTTAGGCTCGGCCCTTTGGGGCTATCGGCGCTCCGGTTCACTCGGATTCAGTTCAGCGAATAAGATTTGAGTGGAGATTTCAAGGACAGGAAATGGATGAATGTTAGTAGGTCTTTATAGACCCTTCCTATTTTTCTTTCTATTTAAAGCAGGCAACGATGTTTTCCATATCGTCATCATTTCACAGTTTAAATCCATTTCCCAAATACATTTTTGGACCACTCTTCCAGATGGCCCTGAACAGGTCTATTTAAGCCAATTCAGTGAAAAGCTCTGGTAATGAGGCACAGTCTTTTCAGTCCAGTCGAAAAACCTCTTTGAAAGTAATTCATTACTGTTTTTATTTTTTAATACACTCATGATTAATGATGGGTACATTTTGGTATGGTGCTGTCCATCCATGTCTGTCTGTCTGTCTGTCTGTCTGTCTGTTCAGTAAGTTTTCTTCTCAAGCATGTAGTCCAAGTTTTTTTGTGGATAGTTTCTCAATTATTTGCATTATCGTGTAAGGATGAGGGTGCATTTTTTGAAAACTGAGATGGTTTTACTAGAAGCTATTCCACTTTCCAATATCAACCTTGTAAACGCTACTTGTCCTGGGCTTGTTTGTAGAATATTTCCAAATTATGATGACATCACACCCTGTGGGCAAAGATGCACATGAGCATTTTTACCTGAACTGTTCTTTGACCGGCTTGAGTTATTAAGATGGTGTAAACTCTGTCATCAGTTATTGTTTGTCATCTGTCATTTGTAAGCAAGGGGACCCATGACCTCTAGCTAGCAGGGACAAGTGTTGATAATATCTGACAAAACTTAGTGTGCAACTTCTTTAGCACATGAAATACCAGGGGATTTATCCGAGGCGAGTGAATTTGTTTTGTTTGGTAAACCATTACTTGAACCAAAACTTGGTCAAACTGTGATGCAGTGTTGCTGCATGGAGTGGGTGCTTTACAGGGTGTGCAGAATTATTAGGCAAGTTGTATTTTTGAGGATTACTTTTATTATTGAACAACAACTATATTCTCAATGTACACAAAAGACTCAAATATCAAAGCTGAATATTTTTGGAAGTTGGAGTGGGGCTTTTTTAGTTTTAGTATCTTAGAAGGATATCTCTGTGCGGGTGACTATTACTGTGCATAATTATTCGGCAACTTAACAAAAAACAAATATATACCCATTTCACTTACTTATTTTCATCAGGGAAACCAATATAACAACTCAAAATTTACAAATATACATTTCTGGCATTCAAAAACAAAACAAAAACAAATGAGTGACCAATATAACCACCTTTCTTTGCAAGGACACTCAAAAGCCTGCCATCCATAGATTCTGTCAGTGTCTTGATCTGTTCACGATCAACATTGCGTGCAGCAGCAACCACAGCCTCCCAGACACTGTTTAGAGAGGTGTACTGTTTTCCCTCCCTGTAGATCTCACATTTGATGAGGGACCACAGGTTCTCTATGGGGTTAAGATCAGGTGAACAAGGAGGCTATGTCATTATTTTTTCTTCTTTTAGACCTTTTCTGGCCAGCCACACAGTGGAGTACTTGGATGCGTGTGATGGAGCATTGTCCTCCATGAAAATCATGTTTTTCTTGTATGATGCTGACTTCTTCCTGTACCACTGCTTGGAGAAGGTGTCTTCCAGAAACTGGCAGTAGGACTGGGAGTTGAGCTTGACTCTATCCTCAGTCAGAAAAGGTCCCACAAGCTCATCTTTGATGATACCAGCCCATAACAGTACCCCACCTCCACCTTGCTGGCGTCTGAGTGGGAGTGGAGCTCTCTGCCCTTTACTGACCCAGCCATGGGCCCATCCATCTGGCCCATCAAGACTCACTCTCATTTCATCAGTCCATAAAACCTTAGAAAATCAGTCCTATGATATTTCTTGGCCCAGTCTTGACGTTTTATCTTGTGTGTCTTGTTCAGTGGTGGTCGTTTTTCAGCCTTCCTTACCTTAGCCATGTCCCTGAGTATTGCACACCTTGTGCTTCTTGGCACTCCAGTGATGTTGCAGCTCTGAAATATGGCCAAACTGGTGGCAAATAGCATCTTGGCAGCTTCACGCTTGATTTTCCTCAGTTCATGGGCAGTTATTTTGCACCTTGTTTTTTCAACACGCTTCTTGCGACCCTGTTGACTATTTTGAATGAAACGCTTCATTGTTCGATGATCACGCCTCAAAAGCTTGGCAATTTTAAGAGTGCTGCATCCCTCTGCAAGACATCTCACTATTTTTAGCTCGCTGGGACGAATAATGTCCGGAGAGCTATTGTCGTACCCCCGGTACGTCGGCGTCCGCGTCCATCCGCGTGCAGGAAAACTTTAACCTTGCCCCGGCGAGCTTTGTTGTCTTTCTGACAACTCTTGTTGACTTTTCAGAGTCCATCAAATCTCTCTTCTGACCCATTTTGCCAAAGGAATGGAAGTTGCCTAATAATTATGCACACCTGATATCGGGTGTTGATGTCATTAGACCACCCCCCTTCTCATTACAGAGATTCGCATCACCTGATATTCACATCACCTGATATGCTTAATTGGTAGTAGGCTTTCAAGCCTGTACCGCTTGGAGTTGGACTAATAATTCTGCACACCCTGTATATGTCCGGGGAAGAGAACAGAACGCAGAAGAAGAACTCTCCTCTCTGCAGCTAAAGTCACCTGTGCGCTGCGCAGGAGAACTGCGCACAGTGAATCCTTCTGCACATAAACCGCTAATGCCCCAGCTACGTCACACATCATTGCCCCGGCTCTTTTACAGCCATATAATAGCCGCTCAGCCTCAGTATATGATGGCCTATGCATGGGACTCTCCCAGGAAACGTCGCCTCCGACACGTGCTCCGCCCATAAAACCAACCTTCCATAAAACCATGAAGGCAAGCTGGCCCCACACACTGTTTGCTCTCTGGGGTCCCTCCAGGGGGGTGTGTGACAGCCATCTCCCACATTCGCCTCCTCGATTCTAATATCCATAAACCACATTCGTTTGCATAGAGCTCAGTGATTTATATCAATTATACACAGGGATTCCTGCTATCCCTCTTTGGACAAAGTACATAATTGAATGTATAAGTCATAGGGAAATGTTTGTGTACCAACCCGTGAACGCATTTACAGTTTTAATTGATAAAATTTCCATCTTGTGATATTAAAGCACTAACAGCATTAGGCTCAGCTTTCCTTATAAATTATATTAGTGGCGACTCTGTGAGTTCATTATAAAGGAGGCTGACGATGGGTGGTAATGATTTCCCTGAGAGCAGGGTCAGGGTGAGTGTAAAAATAGCGGAATCACATTAGATGGTTAGCGCTTTACCCGCTCATTTCCTCTCTCCTGTGGGACCCCCATCTTGGATTAGCGGAGGGAAGAGTCTCTCACGACTCTTCATCCACATTTTGTTCCTTAGCTCTCATGTATGCTCTCCTAAGATGAAAAATTTAACAACTCACTAATGCACTCTGATCAGTAATGCAGCTAAATGACTTGTACAGTTGGCGCTCATTAAATTTCAGATGCGGATGCTCTTGAAAAGTTAGATGGGAGGACTGTTGAAGTGACTTGAGCAATGCTGGTGTTCACATAACCCTCAGTGAAAATGTGTATCCAGGATCAAAAACGCTTGGCACTTACTCTAGATATACAGTACGGAGATGTTATTGGTGTATGAATGAATAAATGAAAGGAAAGCTGGGTTTAATGGGGTATTTATATTACAGAAACGGAGTATTTGAGGGGTGTTACGTTACTGTTTCCGCTGCCGCTACTGTTGCAGCAGATCTTTCATGTCAGTACAATAACGCAAACAATTTTCATGGCAATAGCACAAAAATTTTTGTTTTCATTCCTTGGGCATAGAAGGATTACTTTTGGAGCAGAGAAATGACAAGTTACTGATGTTGGTCACCATTTCTATAGTAAAACCACCAAGCCAGAATTTAAATTTTAAAAATTGCTGTCACTGCACAGTTTCTGTAGGATTGGCATGAAACTTTTTGTGTTCAACCCTGGTGCATAGAGGGTGAACCCTATTGTTTTGTGTGACCCTACAGCCTTTCCTGTAGTGCCACACCATGTCAAACTTTAGATTTTCAAATTCAAGAACGCAAACAGTTTTGTTGGGAGTCATGTCACACCTCTTGTGATCATTTCTGGTACGCAGGGAAGGGCTGTTATTGATGTTGGTCACCTTGTGAGCTTTTCTGTAGGGCCATCACCAGACCAAACTTTAAACTTTAAAAAACTGAAATTACTCTAGTAGCTTTAATGGAAGTCATGTCAAATTTGCTTTCAGATATTCTTGGTGCATAGAGGAGGACGAGGTTGATTGTAGTGACTCTGTAATGTTTCCTCTAGTGCCACAACTTGGTCAAATTTAAAATTTCCAAATGCCATAACTCAGTTTTGACTGGAATCATTTCATACTTTTTGGTGCGCAGACAAGGGGTGTCATTAATACTCCTGTATAAAATCTAGTATGTCACTGTAAGTAGAAATTGAGTTTGACCCTTATTTACACTTTACAGTGCGGTGAAAATCTAAAAAAACTGGCAATTAGTGTCATTTGAAATGTTGAAATCAAGCTTCTGTTTTTATTAGGTTGGGAAAAATCGGAATTGAAAAGTTTTTCTTCAGTTGGAAGAAACTTGCTCCAATGATCTTGCTAGATTTTCCTGGTCTCAGGAGAATTTTGGTCAGCCTAAGACCAAAATTTTCTGTTAACATTCATGGAGGCCAGAATAGTTTTGTTGATTTTCTGGACGTTATACCCTTTCCTGTTGTGCATCCACTGGGCCAAACTATGAACTTGTAGGGAGAATGCTGTCTTTTCAGGGATATACCCTGCTATCATCCACTGACAGCACTGCTTACTTCTTTTTAGCTTGGCGGCTGATGGGCAGGCTGAGTTCTTGAGATCAGGCAGCCTCAGGCATCAAAGTGATTGTGGTCAATGGTCATGATCGTGTTCCGTCAGCAAGATCTTTGACAATCTTCTCCTCTGAAACCGCTGGCCAGATTCTCTTCATGTTTGGTATGGAGCTGCCCTTGGACCATGTCTTTTCAGTTTGTTTGCAGTTAATAAATGTTCTCATTTTTGGATTTTAACAATATTTTCTAATGAAAATTTCCCTATTTACAAAATATGCCTAATTAAATTATAGCTAAACGTGATGCAGCTATGCCCCCTAGTGTCTGCTCAATACGCTGTAACATAGTGGGATTTACGCGATTTTTACTCAGACTGATTTTTAATGCTACTGGGTAAGTCGCGCTCTTTGGTAGGTCAGGGATATACACTCAAAGCGAATGAAAACGCAACACAATCAATGTTGGTTTATTTTTGCTCAGGACCTGAGGAGTCCAATTTGAGTTCTTAAGTGACCATTGGGGTTACATTGTGTACCTGGCTACACATGAATGATCACCATTTAACTCAACAGTGTGAGTTGGACTCTCATCAATCAATATTGAGTACAACATATGGGATTAGGAGTTGTGCAATTACAGTGGTTGAAATGAAGGAGGGATTGTCCTCCCTATATAAAGGCATGATAAAAGCCACACAAAAAACATTTTTAAGTGTCATAATGCCACCTCTGTCGACTGAACAACGGAACAGGGTCCTGGGTATGCTAGAGGCGGGAGTAAGTGGCTGGTAAGTGGCTCACCGTTTTGGGTTTAGTACGTCCAGTAGCAGTATGTTTTGGGTGTTGTACGTCCAACTGGGACAAGCTCTTTCATCAAGAGTACCCAGACCTCATACCACGCAGCTACTCCAGAATGCACTACAGGCAGAGTGGCAACTACTTCCCCAAGACCCTTAGTCGGGTCCATTAGGAGACGTTGTACTGCCTGTGTGGATGTTCGTGGGGGTCACACCCGATACTGACTGTTCTTTTGAGTTTATTTTTTAAATGTGTGTTCCATTCAGTCTTTTTGTGATTTTTCACTTTCAACTTGTGCTCGTTATGTTTAATTCATCTGCTTATTATTGTCCAAAGCGGCCCATTAACACATTTAATTAAACAAAGTCAACCAACTTAACGTTTTTGAATTGTTAAAATAAGAAAATAAATTTGAGTCACAAAATTATTTGAATCCAAATCGGTGTTGCGTTTCCATTGCCTCTGAATATATTATGATTTCTTACATTGCAAGGGCTCATATCTTGTCACAGATAATGATATGGCCTAACCATTTTGAGATCAGTCAATGATTTATCTTGCTGTTAAAAATAATGTTTGACACGCTTGCTTAGAAGCATATGCACGTTGAACTAGCATGCTAATTTTCTGCCCTCTTGCCTGCCATGTAGACTATTCCATACCAAAATCTACGCTGTAATCCCATCATCCAACCGTCTCATCCCGTATTTCAGATAATATTATTATAATACCCTCGTGTTTGTTTCCAGGTTTCATTATACGTGCTGTATTGTTTACCTTTGTGCTAACTGCTTTAATAGCTACTCCAGTAAGTAGGTCAAGCTAGATAGCCTTGTTCATTGCCAAGTGTGGTAGCCGTACCTAAGTAAGTCATATTATGTACAGGTTCATATCAAGTCTATGCAAAGAGGACATTGTTCTTTATCCATGATGGCAACAACAATCCAGATTTAAAGTCAATTATGGCCGGAGAGCTACAGGGCCGTTGGTACAATTTTTAAAAAATTTATTTATGTATTTTTTTTATTAATGAGACAGGTATCTAGATGCAGGACTGGACTGTCATGGAATGGTGTCTCTTTTAAATAGGCAGAAAACTTTCTCAAAAAGCTGATTGTTGTGTTTATGCCAAAAGTGCACCTGGTTACATTTAATAATTATCATCTTCTTATTTACTCTGTGATTGCTCTCTTGATGAGTGGCGCCTCCAAGATTATTCTGTAATTGTTTTTTTTTTATAATTGTCACAGGATTAGTCTTGGCAATTGCTTTTCTCCAAGAGGTAGCTTTGTCTGTACAATGATGTCATTGTTACGCATGAAGGGTTTGTTACAGGGTTTGCTGCAGCTTGGTGCTTCTCACACGGTGTCTTTTAAAATGTGACATCACAACTACTTCATGTTCTGTCATGCAAAAAAAGATTAATCTCAATGGCTATAGTGTTACATTTCTGTTTCTTTTATTTTATTACAATATGTCACCATATTTTCTGTCTCTATTATTACACTCACATATTTTATTTGAAAAGAATCTGAAAAAAATATATACATTTGTTACACTTACAACAAAAGGACTCTAATCGTAAGAAACATTCTGTGGAGTATTCTGGAAGTTGTATTTTTGAGATGTATTTCTGAGACAGTTCTGACATGTGGCAGAACAGATATGCTTCATCTCTTGGATTTTCATTTCCAGCATATGGACTGAATATGTTCCCCCACCCTGAACTCCGCCCACTCCAGCTCAGTGGGCCAAGACCTCGCGAGTGGAGTCTGGTTTGGAGCCCGGGAGCACGAGCACTCTGGGATGGGCTGGGCCTTTTTCCACATTGTATTTATTTACAGTCTGTCCACCAGCTGGAAAACCGCAAATGGGTGTGTGGTGTTAGGACCTCTGGGTCTGGGCTCTCCAACACTCCAGTAAGGCCACAGGTGCTCGATACAGGAGGTGCTCAGCCCATGTCCTGGAAAGCCGCAGGTTTTTATTTCTACTCAGCACTTAAAAAATGATTAAAGCAGTGAATTGCACAGCTAACTCATCTTACATTGCTTTTTGAGTCGAAAGGGTTTGTCGTGTTTTACGTGAAAACAAGCCACTTGACCAAATCAGACTTTTTCATGTCAGGATTTGTCACATCATTATTAGTTACAAACTGTCTCTGCACCAACCTTTTTAAAGTCTGCTGCCATCATCTGATTTTAAATATATAAGTAAATCTTCATTGAATACACAAGCAAAAGTATCGAATAATGAGTTTGTATCGGTATCGTGTTTTCAGCATAGTTGAGAGTGAGAGTTCTTTAGTCACTCCTTCAATTTATTTTCATTTTCCTTTATGTGCAAAGTTTTTTGGAGTTGTAAGATTGAAGCAGTGCAACAGTGTGACATGAATGCTGGTGTTCACTTGGCCTGCAGCGAAAATGTGTTTCCAGTGTCAGAGATAGTAGATGCTAATGCTAGATGTTCAGTTCTGGGATATTTAAAGTGTATGAGTGTTGTTACACTAATGAGGCAGTCAGCGGGTGTCCAGATGTGTGCTGCGGTACTGGTCTGTCCTGGGATTAATGGTGTCCTTCTGTGTGAACCTTGGTCTTAAATGGGTGGGTCAACGAGTGGAAATTCTCTGCAGTAACTCGGCCTGTTGTGTCAAGCCACGCCCCTTCATGAATATTTTCATGGACAGCCAGCTAATTGGACTCTTTTTGAAATTCATGAGCATCTGGGGCTGATTTTGTTATACATCTACAATCCAGTATCGAGTCACCCCAAGACTGGAGAGTGTAACAGATTTAGGACAGATACACAACAGTCTGTGGGCGAAGGTCTGCTGCTCAGTGTTGCCAGTGTGATTCCTGGAGCTCCAGGAAAAAGAGGCGTTTGTTTAGAGCGCGCATTGCAGCGCTCTGGAGTCTCAGGAAACACTCCTCACTCAGAAACGCTGACTCATACTGTCCAGTGCTGAGGCGTCTCAAAGAGCGCTTATTTTCAGTTTGGTTAACTGGGTCATTCCACATTAAGTTGCCTTAGCCATTGGGCTAAATGCCATTTAAGTGTTCTGTCAATCATTGTTAGTTCATGTAGTGTGTGTTTTAATGTTATTGTCCAGCGTCCCCTTCAAAGGTTTTCAAATTTTGGAAATATTTTAATATCACCTGCAGTGTGAAAGATGGCTCTATTAAGAATTTGCCATGCCTTCGCCCGTCGGGATAGTGTGAGGTGACTCTCGAGTGTCTGATACAATCGTGCGGTGTGAGGCAGAAGACTGTGGCGGGATTATACTCGCTCTGCTCCCTGTAGCCAAACCTACCACTGTGGCCTCCAACAATAACTGACAGTTATGTTTGAATTTTGAAAACAAGGAATAGAAGGTAAATCGGTCCAATAAAAGCTGGATGCTGTAAAAAGCTGTTTGAAGGGAGATTTGTGTTTAAATGTGACGATGTGCGAGCCAAGGATGGAAACCACAGCTTACGCAAGATCGTTCCTTTTCTGGGAAGGAGTTGGAGGTGGGATGTAGTCGTTTTAAGGATACTGTCATGAAATAAATAAATGGCTAGTTAGATCTATCTCTCTTTATCAGAGCATGTGTTTTTTCCTCATTGTTGCTGGGGCGGGTCATTGGTCACATTTTTAGGGAAATGGGGGAGGGGGTTTTCGGAAAGGTCAATGGATGAAACACAGGAAGTAGTGCTGCCCCAGACTCGCACTGACCTGACCCACATAACCCCTGTCTGATGCAGGCAATTACCAATTAAATGCATACGACTTCAGACATGTCCTGTGGCAAGTTTAGCGCTTGTCATCTGAATTTTAATGACTGTTTGTGCGTAGGAATTGCTGAGGGAGGAATTTGGGTGACTGAGATTAAATGATGTGGATTGAGAGATGGCAGACGGTGCATTCCTCGTTAGAAAATGGAGGGCCAAAAATGAAATGAATTAGGCTTATTTTTTAAAAAATACTTGATCCGACTGATTGGTTGATTTTGATGAAGCCAGGGCCAATCCCAGTAAAGCAATACAGGCTGAAGAGCCTTGTCCAAGGGCCTATCTTCAATCATGTTTTGGCTACACTGGGGATTGATCTGTCCCACTTGAGTGCATTAGGGACCAGGCCATGGCCAGTGTTAGGACTTCCCGTAAACATTTAGGGTTGGATTGAGTTTTCCCATTGCGGTGCCCTCTGCTACCAAAGCTTGGCCTTAAAAATTTTCATTAAGAGCGGCCAGCTCAATCTTTCCAGAAGCTTCCGGCAGAGTCAGAGTTGGTATGCCATTCCCTTCCATCTTCACGAATTCTGTGAAACTGTGTGGTCAGTGGAGCAGAGCCAACAAAGGAGCCTTTCACACTTTTTCACAAACACATTTCCTTACGCTGCCCCCAGTCCTGGGGCGTTCTGAGCTCTGATTGTGATTGCTTTTGTCTGGAGCCCTTCCAGCGAGGGGAGGAATTGAGCGGTGAGCAGTTTTTGAAAGTTTTTGCCACTTTAATAATTGCTCTGTGTGAAGAAAATTTGGCAGAATTCAGTCTAACAACTGTCGTGCTCAATGTGAAGTTGCGGAGGATGGTTTCAACCTTAATTTTTTTTCATGGATTCTCAACCAGTTTTTGGATGAAGATTCTGAATGTTCCACTGAATATGTTTCATCGTCTCCATGCCCCCCCTCGGCTCCCTGGGTGAGATGGTGGGTAATTCGGGTGGATTGCATTGAATAAAATCAGGTTGGTCGGACTTTGGCTTTAACAAGTTGATTCTACCACCGAAAGGTAAATCAGAGGCTAATATGCTCAGAGCTTCATTAATAGAACTAACAGCCCTGCCAGCTTAGATCAGAGTTTCTTCACTGCTTTTTTTTTTTTTTTTTGCCATAGACTGGCAGCCCTGAGTTATTTCACTGGCTTCGTTGGAATGAATTCTGCCCATTGGCTTTGAAATTAATGAGCATGTTGAGAACTGTGCTCAATCCGGAGTGACAGATGTTATTTTCAAGGACGTGTGGAGGTGCTGGAGGCTCCAAAAAAGCTTGCTGTGTTTCGTGGCCGACCTCATGGGAAACTAGGCAGCCCAGTGTTAGATCCGCGTCTCTCGGATTTCAAGGCCCGGGAATGTGTGAAAGTTCTTACAATAACATGTTGCACTTTGATTCATTAATCCTCCAGCGTGTGTCTAAAGACGTCCTGAAAGACCCAGAACTTGTCCTACAAGGACCCCTGTCCCCTGTGGGGCAGTGGCTGGTGAAGGGCTGTTTGATGGGTATACGGTATACTACTGTCAATTAGAGTGTCTGTGTTTTGTTGATGGCCTCTCAGGGGGGTGAGTTGCACTAGGGTTTGAATGTGGACAGCGGGCCATTACAGGGCCCCATACTCTGCAGACCTGCAACCTAATGCCCGGTGCAGCAGCTCAAAAACAAGTGTCGTGTTCCTGCAGTGAACCGTGTTTTGTACTTTCAACACCCATACACCGCGGCACGGTGGCTCAGTGGTTAGCACTTCTGCCTCACAGCAAGAAGGTCGTGGGTTCGAATCTGGCCTGGGGCCCTTCTGGGGCCCTTGCATGTTCTCCCCGTGTTCGCGTGGGTTTCCTCCGGGTTTCTCAGGTCCCCCACCCACAAAACATGCAATACAGGAACCATCCCGTATGGCTGTGTGTGAATATTTGGTGGTGGTCGGAGGGGCTGTAGGCGCATACTGGCACGCTTCCTCAGGGCGGCTGTGGCTACAAAAAACGTAGTTTACCACCATCAGAGTGTGAATGTGTGAGTGAATGAATAATGCCTCCATTGTAAAGCGTCTTTGAGTGTCCAGAAAAGCGCTATATAAAATTGATGCATTATTATTTTCACAGCTGTTCTCTGACCTCCTCGCATCAGCTCTTGGTCGTCTCTTTTTCTATACTGCAGCTAATATACAGTAGATGCTGGAGGATAAAGCCAGATGAGGGCCTCTGTTCCTTCATTCTTAGCGTGAAGCTCCTGGCCCCTCAACTCTATATGGGCCTGATTGGGCGCTGGGGCCTGCAGGTCACAGAAATGAAAAGTATATTCAGTTTTCTTGTGGGAGGTCGACTTAAAATACTTATCAAAGAACTCGAGGGCTTGCAGGCAGATGATCAGTGTGGGTTTTTCGACTGCAAACACCTTCTGTGAGAGAACACGCCCTCTGTCTGACTGACAAAATGAAGCTCTGTCTGTGGGCTCGTCCTATGTGCTGTTTCGAGGTTAAGGCTATGATGTGAAATCCTCATTGTGTTGTTGATGGTCGACTCTATGGCCCGGGACAGAAGGTGCGTTGAAGCTCTGCTTCTGAGTCCCATTGTCTAAATAAACAGGTAATTGGACTGGGGTTGTTTTAAAAGATCTTTGGGTGGTAGCTTGCTACTAGAAATATGTGCTGACTTTACAGTGCAGATTGTGGTTGGTTATCACTGGAGGCATTGAGGAGCAGTCTAATTGTATTAAATGCAGCTCATAAGGTGGCTCTCAAGACTCCATCCCTTTGCTGGCTTTATGGTGCATTTCTGTCTCAGTGGCCTTTCTCACAGTGGGCTGTTTTCCCCTGTCACAGTCCACTTCTCAAGAAACATGGTCTCCTGTGTAAGGGACTTTCTGCTCGGAGCGTGTCAGGTCAGTGGTGTTGTCTGGCTACTGCCCTGTCACTTCAGGTCTGTTTCAGTGTAAATGGAGCTGGAGTCTGAACGTACAGTTTTTCATTGAATTTTTCCAATAAGCATTTTAAAAATTTTATTTTATTATTTTGGATGACTCACCAAGCTATTACTTCCTGAAGCTTTTTTTGAAATTCCTGAACAGAAAAATAGTTGGTTGTGATGTGATAAATTGTTAATAATTGCCAATTATTGTATTTCAGTGATAAAGTAAATTTTAACTATAATTTGCTCTGTTATCATAACAAAGCTGGGTAGCTGAGCTAATACTTTGAAACAACGCGACAAGACATAACTTATGTTGGTCTCAGCAGTGAGTTGGCTCATATGTCTCCAACTGCGTTGCGTATAACTCTTCGATTATGTATGATCATAGTTAATAGTAATTATGTAGTAGTTATGATCCAATCAAGGAAGAAAAATGTCTCATTGATTTTGTTATGCCAGCTATTTTTGGGCAATTATTTGAGACATGAGCGAACAGTCTTTGTTTCAGCTGAGAGAGATGATTAACGGCTCACCATGGTGACTGTTAATGAGATGCGTAATTAAGGAGCTGCTCTCCTCTGTAATTGTGTTTGGGCTCTGGGTAAAATCAGTGGGGATCAGGAGCAGAGAAACTGAACTGTACCCGTGTGGCCCCGGCCGTACCCCCCTCCCCCTCCCCCTCCCCCCACCCCGACCGCACAGACGGCTGCATTTGTCACAGGTGTCTGATGCGTTTTGTTCTTGCAGTTTTCCCACAGTAACTTGGTTACAATCGCATTCTTTGCTGTAGCAAGAGGCCCTTTGTTACCGCGGTATCGATCCACTCTCTCTCCTTCGTCCCTTTGGAAGCTGAGAGCGTTTGTACGGCCCGTACAACCCAGGCAGTCTGTAAGATGAATGCAGTTCTCTGCTACTTTTTCCGGCGTCATAAATTACCTGCCCATTGATCCAGTGTCTTGGAGCTTTTGCAGTGCTACAGCCCAGCCTCCGTTTTCCATTCTGCTGAAGGTGGGGGATGGGTGACAATGTTGTCCTGTCCGGGCTGTGTTTGGTGAATCATTCATGCTTCCCATTATTAATCTAACCATTTAATAAGAATTTTTGCGACAGAGGTGTTTGCATGAATTAATGAAAGTTATTATTTGAGCAATAAGAATTTGAAAAAATTATATTTTGAATTGATCTTTGCTCACTGCTAATGCTTAGTGTGGTGTGATTTAATGTCTTCGGATGAGTCATGAGTTTAATTTCTCATCAGAGTTTCAGAGACAAATAAATATAATGGTTTGAAATATTAATTTATAGCCTTACTGCCTAAATATTTAAAGTGTTCTGTGAAGTTGCATATTTTGTCTGTATAAAGGACATCTTATCGTAGAGATGCTTGTTGTCATCGTAATTTTTGATCGATTTGATTGCATGCTTCATGGCCCCTCAGCCCTTTTCGTGCCATTCCTCATATTTTTACTGAAGCAGGTGTAGGGATTGCCCACAAATTACTAACGTGATCATATGTATGAGGAGTTGGTCTTCAATTGGCCTGTATACCTGTGCCTGGATTTAAATTGGAGCAGCCTAAAGAAACCTTCACAAATGGGGGGAGAAAATCCACACTGTGCACAATCCCCTTTCTACGAGGCAACAGCACGACCAAGTCTGTAATGGCCTGGATGTTTAGGCGCTATAAGCCAAACACGCATGTCTTTTGTGCACATATCCCAAAGATAAGAAGAGTTTGCAGAACTAGACCCTGAAGTTGAAATGGCAGTTAGCCAGGCAAATCTCTAATAGCCGTTGTCAACACAGTGAAGACCATTTATTCTGTGTATAGTAAAACAAAATGAATCAAAAACAATGTTGCCTGGTGGCAGGGAGGGAACAATGTGGGTTGCTGCCCACCAGAGGGCAGCACTCAGTCCAAAAATGGGCAGGGCCACAGCTGGTGGGATTGTAATCACTGCAGCTGTGGGCCATGGCCTCAATTAACCCTTTGATATAGAGTCAAGCTCCCAGGTCAGGGAAGAGGAGCTGGAAGGAAAGGCTACATGTGTCATTTGTGTTATGATTTCATTTTTTATTTTTATGGTTTTGAAGGTGAGTAGTTATTTATTTTTTTTGTTTTGTTTTTTTGCCCTTTTGGTATTTTCTGAGTTCTGTGTTATTCTGACCCATTATTTTAGTGACCATGTCTTTAGAAAATCCGTTACCACAAGATGCCTTGGCCAACCCCAACTTATTAATGCAGTCCATGTTTGTCTAAATATTTAATTAACTCTGCTAGCAACATCATACAGCTGTCGATATGTCCATTTGTCCATGGCAGACATATTTAGATGGAACTAGATTTCCTTGAAATTTACTGTGCATGAACACTCATTCCCCAGTAACGGAAGCCTGTCAATTCTGGTCACCCCAAGACCTTTCCCCTAGTGCCACCAGGCAAATTAACCATTCTTCCGTATCTTGAAAAGTAAAGAACTGATTGCCAGGACACTTTCTGTGTGCATTCATGCAGGAGATGATTGTTGTGACTGGGTGCTGGTCAGCACTCTGCAGAGTGTGTGGGTTCTCCATTTAAACATTTAGTTATTCTCTGTTTGGATTAAATGAAAATTTTTTTTCCATTTGTGACCTCACCAGAAAACCTCTATGAATTATTAGCCTAGAGGCGCAGCTTTAAAGTTCAGGAGAAATGGGGATCCAGTCAAGTGGAATTGAGAATGAATTAGCAGCGAAAGCTCTTCTTTTGTTTTATCGTGGCCCTGCGTTACCAGTCCCACTGGGAGCCCCACACCCCATCAGTAGAGATTCAGCAGTAAAACCCTCTGCTTGCCGGAACGGGCCAATCAGGCACACTCATCTTGATCCCGGACATGATGTCACACAGACGCATTGGGGATGCCTCCACTTAGCTCGCCAGGGCAGCCCATATCTGGTTTTGTCAGAACCATTTTGAGGGAACTTCTATCTCCCAGAACAAACATTCAGTTCATTGTCAGACTATTTTTGGCATTGAGTGGATCATTCAGATTGGCACAGATGCATTTTAGAGTTGCATTTCACTTAGCTTGGGTGCATTCAATTTCCTCTCTGCAGTCTGCACAAAATATTAAAAAGCTGCATTTCCTCTCTACTGACTGCACTTCCTCTATGGACTGTACTTAATCTCTGCCTACTTTATATCCTCCTTACAAACTGTACTTCCTCTACACAACTGCATACTGTACTTCCTTAAAGGAGGAGACCGCACCTCAGCAAAGTATATTTCAGTGGAAAGTAGCATTCTTGAAGTGTCTAGAACGCATAGTTTTATAAATTATAATTTGGTAACGATCCTGTGCGACGCATTTTAAAACCGGTGAGTCTTCAAATCAGCATCAATATCAGGGGGAAGGCATTTTTACTTGGGGAATCTCAGGCTGAGTTCAGAATGCACACTTGTCCACTCGCTCACTCACTCTCTATATTGTTTTTAATGTAAAAAATTCACTACATAGTGCCATATATAGTGGGCAAGTGGACATCAAACTCCAGTGCCGCGGTGCTTGTGGCGTCAGTTATTCTCTTTCGTGACATCAGTTGTTCTTTCCTTTCATCCGGGCCATGGACTTGTTCAGAGGGCCTTCAGTAAGCTCTCCCTTCATGGCTTGACTGCCCTCAAGCTGTTGTTATTTAAGCTGGCCTGATTAACAATCAAACAATTTATCGAGTGAGCGACCAAGACCAATACATGACCTATAATTATAAATGATAATGAAAATGTGAATTCCCATTGCCTACATTTATATAATTGATATGGCATTGTAAGTCAAACTTTTGCTGACTTTGCAGCATTTATTTTCGCTGTGCTTAGGATTGTCACACAGCTGTGCAACTTGCCTTACAGCATCCTTTAGCCGTGACAACATTCAGAATTAAGAACGGATTCTCAAAACCTCGCAAACTAAATTACGGAAATCTGTGCTGCTTAACGAGAAACACAAGTGCTGAAATTATAAAGACATATTGATATTTTATGTCATCATTTACGCACTGAAGAAGACTCCTCATAATTTTGTGGTGCAGTGCATTACAATGCTATGAAAAGTAAATTAGACTGTCGTCAATTTTTACCAATTAGTTTGAGCAACTGTGGCTAATCAGGAGATGTAAACTGCGAGAGGTTTAGGTTATTAAGCATTTAAAGGTGAGGTTTTGTAAGACTAAATTCAAAATCAGAACATTCCCCAAGTAAAAATGTCTGTCCCCTGATATTGAAGCCAATTTGAAGACTTGCTGGTTAAAAAATGCGTCGCACTGGATTTTTGTCAAATTAAAATATGTTTTAGACACTTCAAGAATTCTACTTTCCGCTCAAATATACTTTGCCGAAATCTCCCCCTTTGATACAACTGCGGACTGTACTTCCTTTTATAGCCTACAACTGCACTTCCTGTCCACAGATTCAGGCCTACTTCCTCTGTACAACTGCATTTTTCTCTCTACATACTGCAGTCTCTCTAAAATATTGCATTTCCTCTCTACAGACTGTACTTCCTTTATCCGCTGGCTCTTCCTCTTGACAGACAGCACTTCCTTTTTACAATTGAATTTCCTCTACGCAGGCCATACTTCATCTATCCAACTTCTTTTCCTCTCTGCAGACTGGGCTTCCTTGCAATAAACTGCTCATCCTCTGTTCAGACTGTACTTGCTCTCTGCAGACTTGTTGTATTCTTGATGTGGTTCCGTTTTCAGCATTGAACGTTGATTAAATCATTTTATCCATAGCAACTATGCGTAGCAACAAAACTGTCAGTACGGCTACTCATCCCTACCCTGAATTTCTGAGCAGTCAGACATGATGTGTGCATTGGTTTCATCTGTGGTTCGGTTTGTTAGAAAATCTTTTTGGTGCCAGAATTGCAAAAGAAATTGGCAGAGCAGTGCATTTATTTTCCTGGTAATCGCCTCATTATATTATTTTGACGTTGCCGAAGTTCATTTCTGCAAGAGATATGTTGCCTCCTTTATCCCCTACCTGGCCATGTTGACCTAATGGAAAAAACTTTCTTGCATAGTGCTCAGCATGATGCAGGACCGAAGGCAGATGTTCTTACCCTGGTAGTTAGTGACCTTTGCCATTTTGAAATCGAGGTCTGCTGTGATTCATCACACAATTCATACAAGACAGTTTTAGATGCACTCCAACTACCTCACAGATTTAAAAAAGAAAATCACAGTACATGTCAAGCTTTAAATCTGGGTCAAAAGTTCTGAGTATAACTCCTGGCATGTATAATAATCTGGCGTCTCGCACAGCCTCACAAATGTCTACTCAGTATCTGTGGCTTTTGCAAAATATTTCCAGATTAATATTCATGCACTGTGCTGAATTATTTAGCAGCTGTCTTTTTCATTAATTGCCTAAAGTGTAGTTTAGTATTTCTCAGAGATTTGACAGCTGCGAATCTTGGGGGCGTCAAGAAAGACTCTCAGCAATTGTACGAGTGCCGTTTGTCAAGTTTATTTTTCGGACGGGAAGCTCACAGGGTTCAACTGGGCCTCTCTCTCAGGCTGTAGGAGGGATGGGAAGAATATTTACAGGATATGGGATGTTGGACACTGACCCTACTGTGGTATAATCATCTCCTCATCACACCCCTCGTGACTCAGGCTCGGGTCATGGGAAGACTTGTTTTTTCATGTGTTACTGAGGGATCCTCGTCTTTCCTCACTAGTCGCACCTACTATTTGTGTTCCTGCAGTGGAGTTGCGTTTGAGAGGTTTAGGCTGTAGAATCTAAACAGATCACCTGTCGGGCACCCTTCCAGAACATTTTAAAGCAATTACAGCTCATCACTGGATGCCATCAATGGACTAATAACTAACTGACTGGCCGACCAACCAACCGATTCAATGACCATCTGACCGTTTTGACCGACCTACCAGCAGGCTTTTTGTCCGACTGACTAGCTGACTGGATAGCTGACCTATTTGCTGGATGACTTAATAAATGAATGGCTGACTGGTTGGCCATCTAACCCGTTGGCTCGCTGACTGTTTTACTGACTCGTTGGCATACTGACTGACTTACTGTGCCGATATCTCTCCAGAGATAATGTTTACCCTCTCGTGAACCCTACCCCTCCCCTCCCTCCCCACCACCATCTCGTTTTCATCATTCGAAGTCACCCCCCCAGCCCCCTGAAGTTCCCCGCAGGCTCTCGCTCCCCCATCCTCCCACAGCTGCCTTCATCTCCCTGCCTCCCGTCTGACTGACAGCAGAGAGCGGCACTGAGACGAAGAGAAGAAGCCGAACCTCGCCCCCCCACCCCCCAGGCCCCACCCTTTCATTCTCGTCAGTCAGCTTTATTACAGAACTTTCATTCCGGTTTAATTTGTACCCCCCATTAAAATCAGCAGGAAGCCGCTGAGGATGGGTTTGGCAAGAGCCAGAATGGAGGGTAATGCATTATTCTCTGTGTGACTGTGTGGGTGAGGGGGGTTTGTGTCCCATCAGCAGCTGACAAGCCTTTGTTACCCCCCCATCTCGCTGCCACATGCCCCCCCCCCCCGTGGTTCCCTTTGCTTGCAGGTTATTTGCATCTGCCTGGAGCAGCAGCCAGAGCCCCAGTTAAAAGCAACAGATTTGGGGGAAGAAGCTTTTTCTGAAATTCCTACAAAGGCTTCAGTAAGCCTCAGCATGTTTCTCAGGCTCGCCGAGCGCTTCTTAACCTCTATTCCATTTTTTTGATGGAGGCACAACAAAAGTAAATTGCAGGTCACGTCCCCAGAGCACGCCGCCATTTGGTACAACCTGCACTCAGGGTAGATGCTGCCTCCAGTGAAATACCTGATGCGCTGATAAATCTTGAACAACCAGTCAGGCTGCTCAATCATGGCTGTATGCCTCCATGCCAAGTAAGTTAAGGGATAATGTGTGATGACCCAGTCATTGTAGCGAATAAAGAACAACAGGGTGATGGAGGATCCCTTCACAAAGCTGAGGTTTCTGAAATCACCCTGAGGGGGTTAATAATGCATTAATGAACGGCTCGCTGTACATGATCCCACGTATTATATGGCTACTAACAGTACTTAACTAATCAATCATTTGATGCAAAATATTGATTTAAAAGCTAATTTATTGATTTAAAATTGATATAATAACTTCTGCGGAAAAAGTAGTTCATTGGATTCTACGGTTGGAACTGTCATAGCTACAGTCCGTAGCAACAGTCTATTCTTCATAGCGGCAGTCTGCTCTTCAAAAATTCTAAACCGCAGAATGTTGTAATTTACAAATCGGAATCAAGTATTAAACAGTACCATGCAATAAATTAAACTAATCCATATATGCGTATGAAAGATGTTGCAAAATTACTGGTTTTTAACGATATCTTTACAAAGGTCTGTGCATTGATGCTTTCAGCGATTGATAATGACATATTTGTGAAGTTGGATGTTTGTTTGCAGGTTACCCGCAGCGAAAAAAGCGATGGTTCATCATCGCTATGTTTCACTTTTCTCCATCACAGTAAACTGCATGTATCTCCTCATAATCAGAGCACAGCAGGCTATTCATTATCGAACAATTTTGAAGGTAAAGTGAGGGAGTGGGAGGATTTTCTGTGAGAAAGAACAAAGTTTTGTTTCTTCAGGGTCAGTAATTTTAAAGAACAGCGTGAACTTTTCACTGGATGAACTGTGCATTCAGAGACACTCGAGGGGAAGCGTTGCTTTACCGAGCTGGATGAGTCAGTGCCTTGGTTAGCATGTTTATTAAAGCTGGTTGACGTGGGCATGTGAAGGGTGGTACAATGGAGAGCAGTGAAAAATATTCCCTTAATGGTCTATTTTGGGGTTATCAGATATTCTATCTTTTATTTTTATTCATCAACTAATTAATTCATTTGGGAAACAGATTAATTTGTTCATGGCCATTGCTAGTCATGAATAAAACTGGTAAGGATGCCTTTAAATCATAAGCATTTCATGTTTTGCGCATGTACTTGATTAGCCCAGACCTCTCCAGCGTGCAATAATGGATCTGTTTGATGTTTTCATTCATTTCTGACAACATCCTGGCAAAATTCAAGGAAATGGCAGCCAGTGTATAGTTGGAGTTTTTTCATCCAAAGAAATTTAATTATTTTTGTATTTTCATTGTGCATAAAAATGAAATCTATCAAAAACAAAAATAGTTTTTTTATGTGAAAAGTCAGATATTCAACCATGCTTTTAATTTGAATCAGTTTTTGAAGTTTAAAGGACCATTCTACACTCTTGAATTCTCCCATTTTATTATAACAGTGCCTAAAAAATAGCTTCTCATCTCAGTGGCTGCAGTTTCAGTGCATCAGCACCATAAGCAGTATAAACTGTAGCGATCCATCTATCCATTGTAACAGATAGTCCTTTCAAAAGGAGCTCACATTCTGTCAGAGAGCCTGCCAGTAAAGCCCTGCACTGCTGGATACGCTCCAGCGCCCTGCGATAGCGCTCAGACCCAGGGGCTCTCCGTTTGACCCTGACGGAAAACAAATCTCATCTCCAACTCACTGGCAGACCAGAAATGAGAAATTTGGGTGAATCTGCGGCCATTTATCCAGGAACCAGTGCCACTTTCGGCCTGAAAAAATTAATTTAACTGATTTGATTTTTTTTTTTTTTTAATTGGGCCTGCTATCGTGGCAGAATAAAAGGTGTGTTCCCTTTCAGAAGTGACAAAATGGCATCTTCATAGTAGCATTGTTCACAAATGGGGCCTTGGTGGTGGTCATTTCTCATAGGAAGCTAAAGCAACCTGTCACCCAATCCTGATAAACTGTAAAAAGGTTTGGCAACTCTAAGTTGTGATACTGAGCACTGCAGAAATCTTAAAGGAACAGTTTGCTGAAAATTAAAATTTCTCTCTTTGTTTACTCATCCCAGTGTCAGTTGAAACACAGGTGAAGTTTGTGGCTCCATTCAAGACACTGAGGATGCTGACTTGCTCATGAGTTCTTTAGAGTCCAAAAAACAACCAAAAATGACAATTACATTTCTCCATACAGCTTCTGTAGCATAATTAAAGTATCTTGATGCGAAACAATCGCTCTGTAACTGGAAAATACCTGTATTACCCCATTATTTGGCTTTGGTTGACATGATCTCTCACACTCCCTTGCAAACTTTATTTACAGTGCTGTGCGGAGCTGATTTTTATTTTTTTTTTAATTCCAAGGATGACAGTCATAACCCGCCCAACTCCTCACCTGATTGGTGAATACTTGTTCCTTTTATTGCTTGAGTTGGTCGGATTAGGCATAAGATTGTTTGGGATTAGGGTGAAAACATCAGGATGAGCCGATCAGAAGCAGAATAAGGCAAGTCAGCCATCCTAGGAAAAAAAATGGGTACATGTGGCATTGCAACTAAGTTTGCTGGAATGGTCTTTTCCAGTGTAAAGGCAGGAATTTTATGGCCATTTTTGCAGTTTTTTGGACTCAAAAGGGCTAATGAGTGAGCTTCCGTGGACTTCATTTGTTTTGGAAAGGGCAGCTATGGATTTGTGGCGGCATTATCCCAGTGTGCTGTATGGACAATCAAACTTTACCCATGTTTCAACAAGCATGGGGGTGAGTAAGTTAGGATAGAAATTTTATCTCCGGGTCGACTCCTCCTGTAAGCATGAGATGTACTTCGCTAGCCCACACAGCCAAAGAAAGAGTGACTGAACATTGCAGGAACTAGGAGCCGTATTACTGCCCCTGACATTGTAGCAGGAGTGATGAGTCCTGATGGCTTTTTTATTGAGTTGTGACTTCATCACCCTGCCCACACACACGCACACACACACACACACACACACAGACAAACAAACTTGCATACTCTCCCGAGCATGTACCAGCAGCTCTGTACTTCCTTTTCATGACAAACTCCCTCCTCGTTCGATATCTTAATTCCCTTATGTTGCCGTATTCCATTGCAAGAAGGATCCAGAGATCAATTTGTTTCCTGTGAGCTGCACCTTTGTGTGTTTACACTGCGGGATGTCTCTCCCCTGGTACAGCTATGCTAATGAAACGCTTTGGGATGTGTGTTTGGTATCTACGGCCCTGCTAATGTAATCTTCAGAGGAGGACTGGGCGCAGAGGCTGCTGCTCGGAGGGAATTGGTTGAAAGCTCCTCTGGAGGCTGTCATTGTATGTTTTTCAATTACTGCGGCGTGTGGATGGATGGTCTCGTGTTCTTCATCAGAGCAGATTTGGATGAGTGTGGGGGGGAGGTGGGGGCTTGCGGCACATGGGAAGGCAATGTTGGGGCACCAGCGCACAGGGTCGACCAATCAGGAGCGGCGACAGCACCGTATCCGCCCGGGCCCAGGAATGAAATCTCCTGTTTTTAATCACTGGTACAGGAGCCCGGAAATAAACAAAACTGTCAGTCATCCCCAGGAAATGAAAAATTTGTACAAATGGCCGCTCGCTATTGATGCTGCTTATTAAACCTGATGAGAGGATTGCGAAAACGTTGATTTTTATCGGTCTTGCAAACATGTATCCATGCATTATGCTAAGAGAGAGATTTGGAGCTGTGGAGAAAATGTTTATTTCTGATTTGCGCTTCAGATGCAGATGGTGATTTATGAGGCGGGGGACGTGATAAAATGGTCTTGAGAATGGAGCTCTAGACAAAGTGTTTGGAGAACACAGCAGAGAAATAGGCTCTAATAGATTATTTGTGAAAGCTTGACATCTAACCAAAAAGGTTATGTTGGACATGAGTTGTCCAAAGTGGTTTCGTTCTTTCTGCAGGGTGTAGTATCGCGTATTATTTCATTCTTGGATTTTTATTTTGCGCTGTTATTCTCTGTTTCAGTTTCTGTGTCTGAAGAACATCCGGACGTTCCTCAAGGTGTGCCACGACAAGTTCGGACTGCGCAGTAGTGAGCTCTTTGACCCCTTCGACCTCTTCGACGTGCGGGATTTTGGGAAGGTGAGTGGCGAGGGTTTTTTTTTTTTTTTTTGAGCTGACACATTTACCTGCTGTATTGCAGATGGCTACGCTGCTTACGTATGCCTGAATCTACCAGCTGCGTGCCAGACAGATCTAGGCTGTCTATCTAAGGCCTAAATTTCTTTTCTCTTGAAGTAGCCGTATTATTTATGTCCATGCGATCATAAATATAATGCTGATCTCCTTATTCTCTGCAGCTGTGCAATTTTCAGTTTGAAGGATTTTTTTTTCTGAACCCTCTCTCTCTCTCTCTCACTCACTCACTCACTCACTCACTCACTCACTCACACACATACGCACGCACACACACACACACACACACACACACACACACACACACGTGCATACTCACCCATATGCTAGCACGTATACACGCCGAAAAACATCCAGGTGCATACACACACATGCACACCCACACACATGCATGCTGGCTCACGCACGCACACGCACGCACACGCACGCACACACACACGCTCACACGTGCGCACTCACCCACATGCTAGCACATATACACTACCTGACAAAAGTATTAGGACGTCCCTCATTCACACTCAATATTTGATGTACATGTGTTATACTGTATTATATGCGAGCATTGTAGGACTTTTGTCCTAAAATATACATGTAAACATCACAGAACATTATTGAACATTTGGGGAAACTACAGATATACATATTGACATATTTTTTCTCTGTGCGAAAAACTCTCAATATTGGTCTGTCATCAGTAAGAAATATTATCATAAATTGTGCTTGCATGATGGTAATTTTCAAATTTACATGTTTGAAATTGTGTCCTTGGCATAATGGAAGATCAATGGCTACTGTTGGTCCAGTCATTATGATCAGGTGTGACACATGGGGTGATTTTAATTCTCTATAAAAGGGGGGTGAAGACAAACAATAATTCAGGGTGGCCTATCCAAAATGAAATCTGTATTTTTATTTGAATAAACAGCTATTTCCAAACATGATACATTCAGTATTTTCTACTGCACTGTAAGAAAATCACACATAAATAGTTGTGTCCTAATACTTTTGTCAGGTAGTGTACATGCAGAAAAACATCCAGGTGCGCACACACACATGCAAACCCTCACACATGCATGCTGGCTTACACACACACACACACACACACACACATGAACGCTCACATGCATGCATGCTCACATACATACAGACACAGAGACATGGAGAATACACCCATGTGTGCATGCACAAACACTCATAAATACCCAGGACTGCCCTCACTCCCACACATTCATACGCACACATGGATGGTTCAAACGCTGTGTCCTTAAACCAGCAGATTGGCAGCCCTGGAGAGATGCATGCATAGATGGAGATACAGGAGTGGATATAAATAATATATGATGTGTGTGCTGGCAGTGTGACTGTACATACCACATAAAGCGCTATGATAACCCGCCAACATGTTCTGGAAGTGAGTCAAAATGGCAGTCGAGTGGGGAGGGGGATCATCAGCTCAGTGAATTATAATGCGATGTGTTATGTGATATGGTTCAGTGTAGCGCGTCTGCTTCATGTGGCCTGCGATGAGAAGGGTAACGCTGCCTTAAGGCTGAATTACATGCCTCTACGTCTGCAGCTTTTCTAAAACATGGAAATGCTCCTATGCTTTGGAGCAGGGTTTTTAAAAAAATAATTAGCCTTGGTGCGTTTGTGCATGTGTGAGCGCATGTGCTTCATTTTGTGTGTTTCACTGAGTGTGTTATTTCAGGAGAAGGAGTGGGAGGTTGATCTGGTTCAAAGCAAATGAGATTTTGGCTGAAACTGTTCCCAGTGCAATTGAGAAATTCAGAATTGCACCGCAACGATGGTGTGCACATGCTCTCTGAGGGTTCAGTGGGGTGCTTGTGGGTTAGGGTGTCTGTGCACCCGCTTACGTAAGGGAAGGGAGGGCCGTAATCAAGCTACTGCATTCACCCGGAATACAATGAGGTGCCACACTGGGCCACGGCAAGACTGGATTGGATTGGCCTTTATTAGAGAGTATAAGCTCTCTCTCTCTCGCTTTCTTTCAAACTCTCTCTGTCTCTCTCTCTCTCTCTCTCTGTCCCCCATTTTCTCTCTCTCTCTCTCTCTCCTTTTCTCTCTTTCTTTGGGTATGAATAGTCATGAGCGTGGGAAGCTGTACTGAGATGCAGGCAGGACAGGATACTGCCCCTCAGAGGTCTGAGTGCTGTTGAGCTCATTGATCTTTTACAGGTTAGGGCCATATAACGGAGTCAGTGCTCATTCAAATCAAAGCTTTTTGCTCACATGGTCATTCATCTCCAGAGAGGGAGGACAGAGGGAGTGAGACAGGAGAGGGGGAGACAGACTGACGGGTTGCCCTGGGCTTGAGAGGATGAAGTACAAGGGTAGGAAGTGAAATCTGTAGGCTCTCTGAGTGCGTCACTCGAGCCCCCCCCCCCATCAGGGAATGTTGGCTGTTCTCTGCTGAAGGGGGTGGAGCCCTCCTGTCATTGATTTGCCATTAAAGAGAGAGCCGGCGTTACATTACCGCGGTGAAGGACGCCGCCCGCCTCTGTCCTCTGTCACAAATTTAATTTCATTGCGCAAGGGGGAAATGAAAGACAAATGTGGCCTTTCCGACCTGGGACGGCTGTGCGTTGGGCGGGAGGTGACGGCGGCTGGTTTCTCCCGGCCCGATTTCTTTAATTATCAAATGCACCTCGCGGCTCCGCTGATGTGATATGGGGCTGTTTCTCCTTGCAGTGTGATGAGTCCTTTTGTCAGGCAGGAACTCATCTCTATATCATGTGTGTCGCCCAACCGCCCCCAGAATGTAGCTGCAGGAAATTCACTGGGGGATGTATGTGTTCCCAGGTTTTCCTATAATTATGGGGACCAAAACATCCCTCAAGGATAGTAAATCCTGAAAAAACTGGTGGTACTGTGGTGAATGTTTTTGGGTCTGCGTAAGGAAAAAGCTTGATTCTGGGTTTAGGGCTTGGTTTATGTCTGGGATTACATTTGGGCTTATGGTTAGGACCAAGTTTAATTTTAAGGTTGGGTTCTAGAATTAGGCTTTAGGTCGAAGTTAGGCCCTAAATTATCCTTGAAAGTTTGGTTTTTATGGGGGGTTTGTAATTAAGGGCTCTGGTTAAGGTTAAGTTTAAGATGAATGTTAAGGCTGCAGTCAGGAAGGGGTTAGCATTGGGGCTCAGGGGAGTGGAAATAGAATTTTGGAGTAAGAAAAATTTTTTGGTCCCCTTTTGGTTTTGGAAAAACAAGTGTGTTTGTGTGATTTTGTGGGCGATGTTTTTGTATGTGCCTTTAAATGTTTGTATGCGTTTGTGTGATTGTGAGGGCGATTTTTCTGCGTGCGTGCTTGCGCATGTTTGCATATGCGTTGCACAAGGTCATGGGTATTATTTGTGTGAGCGTGTGTGTGTATGTGTACTTGTTTGTGTGCATGTGTAGGTGTGTATATGATTGGGAGAGGGTGTGTCTGGTGAACAGCTGTGTCCATTAACATGTATCAGGTGACTCCTCCTGGATTGGTGGTGCTGTGGGAATCTCTGGTCCCTCCCTCTCTCCTGCCCTAATTACCTCTCTCTCGGATGCTTTTATAGGGACAGCAGGCCTACCTGCCCCCCAGGTCACTGTGATGGGACCCCTGTGTGTGTGCTGGTCCGGCACTCATTACAGAAGTGAGCCCTCTTTCCCCTCGCCTCCCCACCTTCTCCAGTTTCATTCATGCGCCCCTCCCCTCCCCCCCTCCCCGACCCTCCTCTGGGTGAAGACACATGCCGGCTGCTCCTCATGCCTCCATATCATTACATATTTATCATGTCACATAATTAATAGAAAATATGGCCTAGCGTCTCGGGAGCCTGCGTATTCAAACTGCTCATTCCTGTGGCAGGGTTCCTCCCTCCGTTTAATGGGGGAAATTTCATACGATATTTATTAATATGTTAATATCCCTTTCTTTGCAGCGGGCTTTGTAATTGGACTGACATCACAGCACCTGTTTCTCATCTGTTATCGAACGTGCCGTCGCTTATGTTGCGCCTCAAAAGCAATTAGGACGCAAAATGCTGTTCTAAGATGTCTTCATCAAGATGGCCCTTGATGCTGTTTACATTCCCCTATCAAATGAATGTTATCTTTTTAAGGGCGAAAGTTGTTACAGGTTGTTCTGGGATGAAGTTTGTACAGCTCAACCCTGGTTCCTCAGACCAACACTCACTCTGACATTCGCTGCCACACAGTTGTGGGGGTCAATGAAATTGTTGGAGCTGAACTGCACAGTTGCTCACCTCATACCACATTTTCTAGGAGCTACTTTGGACAACAAACCCACACCCCCCTATACATGCCCTCCCTCACTGTCCCCTTCCCTCAATCTGCTTTGAAAATCCCATAATGACCAAGAGTCCCACTGTCACAAACCCCACCCCCATCTCAGCATGTGAATGTTTTTGGGAAAAAACTCCCAGATGCACCCACTTGAGCACTTTCTATGTGAAGTGAAGCGGCGTTATTGAAACGACCACAGGAAGGAAGTGGAGTCTTGTACATAAGGACTGTGTAGGAAGTGAAGTGGTATTGTTCAGGGGACTACAGGAAGTAGAGTGCAGATAATGTATTGCAGTGAACATGGCTGTCGACATAACCACTTCAAATGGGTGCCGTCTTCAAATTATAGTGCCGGCTTAAGTTAAAGACCCGCAACAAGAGAACAAACATTTTATTTGAACTTGAAAGAGGAATGAAAGGAAGTCATTAGCCACATTCGGCTCCAGTCTCTGCGGGCGATAGAACTGCCGCATTTTCACCATATGTGTAGCCCCAGGGCAGAAGTTGCTCTCTCTTTCTCCTGCTATGAAAGTTCTGCTTAACCTGTAATAAGAGTTTTCAGACAGCTGCTATGCATCTTTGCTCTGGGGTTTAGAGGACATTAAAACCCTCTTTAATGTGATGACTGTTCATACTGTGCATGAGAAATGGAGTACTTTCCTGTGAGTCTGTGAAATGATGCCCCCTCTGGTTGGGAGCTGTATTGCATGTTTTCATCCTTAATTTTTCTCTCTGGACAGTTTTTGCTACCCTTAACTCCCCTAATCTCTCTCACCCCCCACTTATTTCCTGTCTGTCAAAAGCCCTGCATGTCACAGCATTAGCTGGTCGGACAAAATCAATTATTCATTCAAAGTGGCTCACTCTCCATGATAATTCCGGGCGTGATGAATAATTGATGGAGAGGGCTGTCCCACTTTGGGCCGCTCTTTAGCTGCGCGGCGCTCATTAGCCGTCCCCCTGCTACCACCCTACCTGCTGGAGCAGGTGGGCTCTGGGGCGACTCTGTCAGAGGTGCTGGCTTGATTAGCACAGATCTTGCCTTTTCCCTGAGCGGTGCGCTGTCTCGCCTGAAATATGTGCCTGTACAGTGGAGACAAAGTGAAAAATACATATACACGTCCCCCCCCCCCTCTCTCACACACACACACGAGTGCACGCACGCACGCACGCGCACACACACACACACACACACACACACAACCAGCACACACATCTTTGTACTTTCATCCTTGTGAGGGCAATTCATCGACTTGCATCGATTCCATGTATGTCTACAGTCTTGCCGTGATCTTAACAATAGCCAGTGCATGCCTGACCTAAACCGTCACCCAAACCTTAACCTATTCCTTTTTCTTACCTTTCCGCTAAACTGAACTAATGAGTCATAATTTTCCTGTTAGTTGCCAGGTCAGGCCAATATGTCCCTCTTCCCAAGAATGACCCCCTCTGTTTGCTAAGAATATGGTCTTGTTCTCAGTTTCTGGTGAATATAAGAGTACACACACTTACAGTACACTCACACATTCACACACACATATATATATATATAGACAAATAATAATATTTTCACCCCTTCCTGTACACATGCTCTCTGTACCTTGTTTTTCTCTCCCTCTCATTGGCTGCTCAGCAACGGATGCAGGTAATTAACTGGGGCCAACCAAAACCGGGGAGAGGTGGAGGGGTGGCTCATGATGGAGTGCATAAACTTCTACAGGGCAGAAGGGGCCTCTCTCTGCTCCTTCCCATTGTTAGAGTAATTGGCTCTTTTTGTTTTGGTAAAGGCAGTCCGTGCGACGGCGGGAGCGTGGCCCTTCCCAGACAAACCTCTCTTTGATCATTCCCTTCACATCTCTCTGCAGCACTAAGCCCGGCAGCAGGAGAGACAGAAAGAGAGAAATGGAAGAAAAAAAGGAGTTGGGCTACCTGCAGTATTTGATTAATTCAGAGAGCAGACACACGCTGGCTGTCCATTCAGCAGAGCTGACCAACCCTGGCCCTGTCTGCCCTCTGTCAGTTTTCACAACAAACCCCAACAAATCACTCCTCATTAAACAGCCAAAAATGCTGTTGAGAATAGGGGAACGGGGTATGGGAGAGTGTGCTTCATATTAAAGCCTATTTACTTTTTGTTAGGTTAATTGATTAATTATTTTGTTCCAATCGTGTTGGTATAAATTAATTTGATTATTATTAGAAATGTTTGCCTGGGGGAGGCGCTACAGTTAGGATTAGGCTGTATTAGGCCCCATGACCCCAGTCGTAAAGAGGACTGCTGAGAGTGAAGGTACTGCTGTTACTGTAAGTTTGCGCAGGGTCTTTGACATAGCCTGGCTACTATCTTGCCTGTTTATTTAGTGTTTTGTTTTTTTTTTGTTTTGCCATTCTTTTGACATTTTTCCACTTGCGCTCTGTAAATATTTGCACCTTTTTTAAGAAAAAAAAAGAAAAAAAATCGCTTTTGCTGGAGAGTTCTATCCCATCAGTCTGCTCCGCCGTTGGTCGTCCTGCCACAGGCACGTTGGACCATTACAGAAATAATCCTGCACTTTTAATATGACTCTCCCCCACACGCACTTCATCGGCCTGTTTCAAAACCCACCCGAGCCACATCCGGGCAGCCTGATTGACAGGTGGACTGGCTGGCGGACTCATACAGTAATAATGTGGCATGGCTGTTCATGTTAAATATGCCACATTCAGCTTCAGCAGGGCTGGAGGTCACGAGCGCCTGCTTATTTTCTGATGATCCGACACCTGCTACAGGAGCTCCTCGCTGCTCCTGTCATTAGCACAGAGAGCCTAGACCCGGTCGCTCTGCCGACACCAACTCTGGGTGCGTCACAAGAGAAAACGAGGGTGTGGATCAGAGGTGCGGTGCTCCTAGCTCCTAGCTGTGTGGTTTTCCATAGGAGAGTTCTGATGGGGAAAATTGTTAAATAGATAGGAGAGGCCTTAGCGAAATCCCCCTCACCAGAGGGCTGCATCTCAGTCTGTGAGCAGAGGACTGTATGTTGAAATCCCAAATTTCCTGTACACGTGCGCAGTGCCAGCTTATAAAATATTGAACACAACAGAACACACATGGAGTCCCTAGTTACAGAAATGTACGTACACATGCGCACTCCCTGGTTATTAAGTATTAAAAACAGCCCGTATTGGCTGGGACATTAGTGTTCCTGGATTGGTGATTTACCTGCGGTGATGAATGGGCAGAGTGTGTGCATGTTTGTGAATGAGGTGAGGGCTTGTTTGTGGAATGAGTGACCACACTGTAGATTGCGATTGCTTCAAGTTATGAAAGAACTTTGAAGACCGCCATTCATGAACACTAACATTGGGTTCAGTGCCAAACTTGAGGATGAAAGCAGATGCGGAACATGATTGTAAATGCAGTTTCAGTGCCAAACATGACTTTAAATACAGTAAAATTGTAAAAATGATTGTAAATGCAGTTTCAGTGCCAAACATGACTGTAAATACAATAAAATAGTAAACATGACTGTAAATCCAGTTTCAGTGCTAAACATGACTGTAAATACAGTAAAATTGTAAAAATGATTGTAAATACAGTTTCAGTGCCAAACATGACTGTAAATACAGTAAAATTGTAAACATGACTAAATGCAGTTCTATTTCATCCCTGCTGACCGCCAGAGGGCGGTGCTTAAAGCACTGAATATTCCCCTTCGCGCATGCGTAGTGCGAGTATGTATACCAACAATGTCACCTGTGACCTGCAGGTGACCCAAAGAAGATTATATCTTCCGGTGTCACCTGAGGATCGTTTCTTATTTTCTTCTCGCGCGTAGTTTGCTTGCTTGGAAAGCAATGAGTCTATTGCTTTACTACTAAATTCCGTTGCTAGTAGTTCCGCGACCATTGTCGGTCGGAGCAGCGATTGTTCGCCCTCCAGGAACTGCGACGGCGATCTTTCTCTGGTTGAGAGAGACTTTACGTTACTTTGCTGCGTTTGTTAATTACTTATTGGTGACGGTTGCGTTCGCGCATCCTTATCCCGACGTTTTAATTTAGTCTGTCGAGCTGACTTCGTTAGCTGGCTGGCGGGTTGCGTCAGCGTTTCCCGGTGTCCAGCGTGGATAATTATTAGCGGTAACGCTTGCATAGCTACACCTTCAAGTGAGTTTGCATTAGCCTCTGTTGGGACAGGCTGCGTGCGCGCTGCTTCCCCCCAGCATATGGTTTGTTTATATGTTTGTGCTGCGCCCCGACGCTTAATTTAGTCGGTCGAGCTGACTTTGTTTGCTGGCTGGCGGGTTGCGTGAGCGTTTCCCGGTGTCCAGCGGATAATTATTAGCGGGAGCGCTTGCATAGCTACACCTGCGGGTGAGCTTGCATTAACCTCTGCTGGTCCAGGCTGCGTAGGCGCTGCCTCCCCCCAGCATATGGTCTGTTTTTGTGTTTGTGCTGTGTCCCGACGTTTAATTTAGTCGGTCGAGCTGACTTCGTTTGCTGGCTGGCGGGTTGCGTGAGCGTTTCCCGGTGTCCAGCGGATAATTATTAGCGGTACCGCTTGCATAGCTACACCTTCATGTGAGTTTGCATTAGCCTCTGTTGGGACAGGCTGCGTGCGCGCTGCTTCCCCCCAGCATATGGTTTGTTTATATGTTTGTGCTGCGCCCCGACGTTTAATTTAGTCGGTCGAGCTGACTTAGTTTGCTGGCTGGCGGGTTGCGTGAGCGTTTCCCGGTGTCCAGCGTGAATAATTATTAGCAGTAACGCTTGCATGGCTACACCTTCAGGTGAGTTTGCATTAGCCTCTGCTGGTTCAGGCTGCGTGGGCGCTGCCTCCCCCCAGCATATGGTCTGTTTTTGTGTTTGTGCTGTGTGCCGACGTTTAATTTAGTCGGTCAAGCTGACTTTGTTTGCTGGCTGGCGGGTTGCGTGAGCGTTTCCCGGTGTCCAGCGTGAATAATTATTATCAGTAACGCTTGCATAGCTACACCTGCTGGTGAGTTTGCATTAACGTCTGTTGGTACAGGCTGCGTGCGCGCTGCTTCCCCCCAGCATATGGTTTGTTTATATGTTTGTGCTGCGCCCCGATGTTTAATTTAGTCGGTCGAGCTGACTTTGTTGCTGGCTGGCGGGTTGCGTGAGCGTTTCCCGGTGTCCAGCGTGACTAATTATTAGCGGTAACGCTTGCATAGCTACACCTGCTGGTGAGTTTGCATTAACCTCTGTTGGTACAGGCTGCGTGCGCGCTGCTTCCCCCCAGCATATGGTCTGTTTTTGTGTTTGTGCTGTGTCCCGACGTTTAATTAGTCGGTCAAGCTGACTTTGTTTGCTGGCTGGCGGGTTGCGTAAGCGTTTCCCGGTGTCCAGCGTGAGTAATTATTAGCGGTAACGCTTGCATAGCTACACCTGCTGGTGAGTTTGCATTAACCTCTGTTGGTAGAGGCTGCGTGTGCGCTGCCTCCTCCCAGCATATGGTTTGTGTTTTGCTTTGTGCTGTGTCCCGATTTGGATTTGTTACTGAGCCCCTGCTGGTATAGGCAGCGTACGCGCTCCCTCCCTCCAGCTTACGGCGTCCATACTCGGTTTGTCCATAGCGTTCGCGCTCAGGTTATCCGAGGAGTATTCATTAAAATACCAGCTGGGTTCTTTACCCGGTATAGGTAGCGTACGCGCTCCCTCCCTCCGGCTTACGGTGTCCATACTCTGTTTGTCCATAGCGTTCGCGCTCAGGTTACCCGAGGAGTATTCATTAAATACCAGCTGGGTTCCTTACTCGGTATAGGCAGCGTATGCGCTCCCTCCCTCCGGCTTACGGTGTCTATACTCGGTTTGTCCTTAGCGTTCGCGCTCAGGTTATCCGAGGAATATTCATTAAATACCAGCTGGGTTCCTTACTCGGTATAGGCAGCGTACGCGCTCCCTCCCTCCAGTGCAAGCCCCTGTAGCATACTAGCGGGAGCGTCTGGGCTTATTTGGACAGGTGAGTGTCGTGTAAGCCTCCAGCGCCACCACAATGGATGACTCTCATTTCTGTACGTCATGTGAGGCCCCTCTACAGCCAGAGGACGGCCATGACCTATGCCCCGCATGCCTCGGTCCTGAGCACCTGCGGGAGGCGCCGTCAGACAACCACTGCATGAACTGCAGTTACTTGCCTTGGGCGGTGAGGGCTGCCAGTCGGGCGCAGGTGGAACATCAGGGGGATGAAAGTGACCTCCCCCCATCAGGCCAGTCTCCCCCGGCCTGTTAGAGACGCTTTAAGCGGCGGGCTGCGGCTACAGCAGTCGCACCCTCCAGGAAGAGGGCGAAATCTGCTCAAAAGAGACAAGAAAGCAGGCTCTCATCTAAAGTCGATCAGCTGTCTGCTGAGCTGGCCCAGGTCAGGCCCATGCTCAGCAGACTGCCAGCCTGATGCCCCATTGCAAGGTGATTTGACACCCTCTCCTCCAATGCCAGTGCTGGTACCTGAGGAGGATACATTTTCCCTGGCAGCTTCGGCTACCTACTTCCACGGTTATGGGAGAGATTCGTAAAATAGGGGTTCCCAGGCATCTGAGCGGGGCGCCCACTCCTCGGCTCCGAGTTCAGTGGCTGAGTTGGGGGATGGCTCCATGCGGGCAATCATGCGCATGGCTTTAGATCGACTGCACATGCATGTACCACAGCAGGCAGAAGCTGCACCTGCTAGTGCCCTCTTCAGGCGCAGGCCAGCCCCCACTACCTTCGTTATTCCCCACTCTAAGGACTATCTGAAGGAGCTGCAGGCCTGTTGGAGACCTTCTCACAAGGCCTTATGATGCTGGAGCACGTGCTTGCCGCATGGGGAGCTCTTTGTCGAATCTCACGTTGGCGCTCTCAGCTTCACTGCAGGAGGGCAACGTGGCTGCTGATTCTGTCACTTTTTGTGATGCCTCACTGGAGGCATTCGGCCTTCTGTCCAGGGAACTTGGACGGATGATGTCCATCCTGGTTCAGGCTCGTCGCCAGGTTTGGCTATCTCAGTCAAACTTGACAGAGGCATCCAGGAGACTCCTTCGCAGTCTCCCCATGGAACCGGGAGAGATATTTGGTCCTGCAGCCCAGGAAGCACTGGAAAGGACCATCCAGGCTGTGCAAACCAGGCAGCGGCTTGCAGGCCTTAGGCGGATGCCTCTTCTTGATTGGCCTCCTGCCAGCAGAACGAGGGGTTCCTCGGCTGCTTCTCACACCCGCTTACCACGGCCGACCCACTCCACTGGCCGTCGTGTTGCCCAGCGTCCCATGCGGAGACCAGCTTGGGACTTTCAAGGCCCTGCCCGCCTGTCCACCCCCCCCCCATTAGGGCCCTAGGGGCCGGGGGGCCAGACATTGAGGCCGTGGGGCCGGCGGTCGGATATTTTTCACATCAGCTCCAACAGTGGGCTGCTCATACTTCAGACCCGTGGGTGGTTGCCACCTTGACCCACGGGTACAAGCTTCAATTCCGCCGCCGGCCCCTCACTTCTGGCCGGGTCAAAATGGCCTCTATCAGCGACCCGGCAAAGGCTCGCGTGTTGGGCCAGGAGTTATCCACCCTCCTGGCCAAAGGCGCCATCGAGCCCGTGGACCCTCTGTCGCGTCCCCGGGGGTACTATTCAACATACTTCCTAGTGACGAAACAGACTGGCGGATTTCGCCCAATCTTGGACCTCAGAGGGCTGAACATATTTATGAAGGTCATCCCTTTCCACATGTTGACCACTGCAGATGTCCTGCAAACTGTGGCACAGGGAGAATGGTTTACGTCCATTGACCTCAAGGACGCTTACTTCCGTGTCCCCATCACTCAAAAACATCGGCGGTTTCTCCGCTTTGCCTACCGAGACCGCCACTGGCAGTTCAGGTTGCTACCCTTTGGGCTCTCCCTCTCTCCAAGGGTCTTCACGAGGTGTGTTGCCGCAGCCCTTGCGCCTCTACAGTCTCAAGGCTTGAAAATTCTCCCATACCTGGATGACTGGCTGGTCTGTCCACCATCCCGTGCTCAGGTGTCCAGTGATACAGCATGTCTCCTGTCCCACGTGGCCTGCCTCGGACTCGAGGTGAATATGGGAAAGAGTTGCCTGGTGCCATCTCAGGCTACAACTTTCATTGGGATTGCATTGGACAGTGTAGCCATGATAGCCAGACCGCCCCCCGCTGTGTGGGCGACATCCTTCACCTTCTTGCCCTGTTCCAAGAGGGCCGTTGGCTGACCTTCCTTGCATTTCCTCGCCTCGTGGGCGAACTAACGTCCATTTCAGCTGTGGTTCCGCTGAGCTTGCTGGCACTACGCCCCCTGCTGAGGTGGCTGAACAGCTTCCACTTGGATGCCAAGCGACACTGGCACAGGAAGCTCAGGGTGTCACAAAGGTGTCTCCTTGCCTTGGCTCACCCGGCACTCAGGCACTTTCTGTCACACCTGAGGGGCAAGCATGTCCTCGTAAGGTCAGACACATCAACCGTATATCATATAAATCATCAGGGCAGGACCAAGTCTGCGCGGTCGCTGCGACTGACAGAAGAGCTCCTCATGTGGGCGGCCCCCCCGTCTGATCAGCCTTCGGGCAATGTATCTATCGGGAGAGCGGAGCAACCTGACAGACTCCCTCTCCCGTCAAAAACTCCGTCAGGAGTGTGGCGCCTCCACCCGGAAATGGTCAGCACTATTTGGAGCCTCTTCGGCAGAGTGGACGTGGACCTCTTCGCTTCAGAAGTCTCTACCCACTGTCCTCTGTGGTTCTCCTTAGCCGAGACAACCAGTCCCTCGGGCCAGGACGCATTGGCCCACCCTTGGCCGCACGGCCTCCTGTATGCCTTTCCCCCGCTTCCTCTGATTCGGTCGGTACTTCAGAGGATCCTTCAGGGGGGTCGCAGTGTCCTCCTTGTGGCTCCCTTCTGGCCAGGGAGGAGCTGGTTCCCACTGCTGCACGGACTCTGTCGCGGTGTACCGTAGCGCCTTCCCGACACGAGGGATCTCCTGTCCCAGCTGGCGGGGCGGATCTGGCACCCCAATCCACGATGCCTCCAACTGTCTGTTTGGCTGCTGGAGGGCCCGAGTTGCTGTTTAGCTCCTGTGTGGACCCTGTCGAATACACCATATTGAATGTTAGAGCGCCGTCCACTCGTCTTCAATATGAGAATAGATGGAAACTGTTTTCCGACTGGTGTACAAGTCGGGATGAGGACCCTGTGCGCTGCTCTGTGCCAACTATTTTTGACCTCTTCAGTCTCTTCTGGATGAAGGTCGGTCTCATTCGACGTTGAAAGTGTACGTAGCGGCAATATCTTGTGGTCATGTGAGGATTGACAATGGCACTGTGGGCAGCCATAGTTTGGTGTTCCTCTTCTTGAAGGGGGCTCAGAGATTACATCCTCTGAGTGCCCCAAGAGCTCCAGCATGGGATCTCCCCTGGTACTGGATGCACTAAGCCGGCCCCCATTTGAACCCTTGACACAAGCGGAGCTGAAGTGGTGTCTTGTAAGACTGCGTTCCTTCTGGCCATTTGCTCTGCAAAGCGTGTCAGCGAGCTGCATGCCCTGTCTGTCAGTGACTCGTGTTTGAGGTGGATCTCTGATGGCTCAGGGGTCACTCTGTGGCCGAACACAGCGTTTCTCCCTAAAGTGTTGGCTCACGCTCACCGCAACCAGCCTATTCGGCTGGCTCGGTTTGACCCTTCTCCAAGGGAGAGTGGGGATGAGCCTGAATTGTTATGTCCAGTGCGGGCTCTGAAGGCCTACACTGCAGCTACTGTATGCATTCGAAGGTCTGAACAACTTTTTCTCTGCTACGGTGGCCCTAACAGGAGTTGCGCCATCTCCAAGCAGCGTGTGTCCCACTGGATTATTAATGTCATCACCCATGCCTATCGGACGAGTAACCGTCCCCTTCCACCTGGCGTGAGGTGCCACTCTACCAGGAGTGTTGCTACTTCATGGGCTGCCCTGAGGGGAGTGTCCTTGGAGGACATTTGTGCCGCAGCTTCATGGTTGTCACCGGACACGTTCTCCAGGTTCTACAGGGTGAACGTCGCCACACCCCACCCCTTAGCCGTGGTTCTGCGGCCGGGGTCTTCTGACTTTTTGCACACTGAAGGTCCGTGATTCGGATTCTTCGTGACCTTGTTGGTATAAGTCATTCAGTGCTTTAAGCACCGCCCTCTGGCGGTCAGCAGGGATGATATAGAACGAAAGTTACGAATGTAACTACGGTTCTATGAATCCCGAATGACCGCCAGAGCTCTCTGTCACTCAGAATCCTCGTGTGCTCGCGAGAAGATTCTGTAAGAAACGATCCTCAGGTGACACCGGAAGATATAATCTTCTTTGGGTCACCTGCAGGTCACAGGTGACATTGTTGGTATACATACTCGCACTACGCATGCGCGAAGGGGAATATTCAGTGCTTTAAGCACCGCCCTCTGGCGGTCATTCGGGATTCATAGAACCGTAGTTACTTTCGTAACTTTCGTTTCAGTGCCAATCATGAATATGAATAGCTTTTTTTGTACACATGACTGTAAATGCAGTTTCAGTCCCAAATATTAGTACAAATATAGTAAAATTGTATACATGCTTGTAAATTCTGTTTCAGTGCCAAACATGACTTTAAATACAGTAAAATTGTGAACATTACTGTAAATTCAGTTCCGGTGCCAGTCATGAATATAAATAGGTTTTTTTGTATACATGACTGTATATAATCTTTATTTCATTCTTGAAAGGACTTCAGATTACCCTCAATTTCAATGCCGTTAAGTCAACAAGTACATTAAAAACAACAAATACATGTAGGAAAAAAAATCATTTAAAACAATTACAATAAGAAAGACAGTGTTCAGAACTTAAAGTCTTAAACTCTGTAAGAGACGGAAGTGCTACCATCTTTCAGAGTGCGTTGGAGCTCGTTCCATGAGCCTGGGGTGTCACAGGAAAAAGCAGTTTCACCAAGTTCAGTACGAGCTCCAGGAACTGAGGAGTAACAACTCAGATGAATGAGCCATGTAAGTGCTAAAACTCCACTCCAGTAGGTCTGCAATGTAAGGTGGTAGTCTGCCAAGAAGGGTCTTAAAAATATATAAAAACTAATGTCTCTTTCGTCTCTCTTCAAGAGAGGGCCAACCAACCTTCTCATAGAGGACGCAATGATGAGTATCGTATCCATCGCCAGTTATAAATCTAAGGGCAGGATGATAAATGGTGTCCAGAGCCTTTAGAGTTGAAGCAGCAGCATGTCTATAGATTATATCCCCATAATCAATAACAAACAAAAATACAGCATCAACAGTTCTTTTCCTTGAGAGCAAGGGCAACCTCAACTTATTTCTGCACAGAAAACCAATTTTTTGCCGCAACTTGGAGGCTAGCTCATTCGCATGGAATTTGAATGAGAATTCCTCATCAAGCCAGATGCCTAGATATTTATCCTCTGTGACTCTCTAGATTTCTGAACCAGTTTTGGTGTGTAAATGCACACTATTGTAATAAATGTTTCTGGCTCTAGGGAACAGCATGAATTTTGTTTTAAGCATTAAGAAATAGTAGACTGTAAATTCAGTTTCCGTGCGAACCATGAATAGAAATAGCTTTTTTGTATACATGTCTGTAAATTCAATTTCAGTGCCAAACAGGACTTTCAATACAGCAAAACTGTATACATGTATGCAGTGCCATGCATGAGTGTAAGTGCAGTGCAGTTTGAGTGCCCTTCATGAGTGCGGGTGCAGTACAGTTTGAGTGCCCTTCATAAGTGTGAGTGCAGTGCAGTTTGAGCGCACTACATGAGTGTGAGTGCAGTTTGAGTGCCCTTCATCAGTCCGAGTGCAGCGCTGTTTGAATGCCCTTCATGAGTGCGAGTGCAGTGCAGTTTGAATGCCCTTCATGAGTGCGAGTGCAGTGCAGTTTGAGTGCCCTTAAGTGCAGTGCAGTTTGAGTGCCCTTAAGTGCAGTGCAGTTTGACTGCCCTTCATGAGTGTGAGTGCAGTGCAGTTTGAGTGCCCTTCATGAGTATGAGTGCAGTGCAGTATGAGTGCGAGTGCAGGGCAGTTTGACTGCCCTTCATGAGTGTGACGCTGTTTCGGTGACGTCGAGAAGTGTTAATGTGGGTTTTGTGCAGTACATGACCTGTGAATAATCTCTCTATCAGCAGGGCATCGCTCCAGTGCCTGATATATCAGTGTTTCTGAAAGCCATAAAGATGAAGCCACAGGATTTAATGTGCTCTGATACCCTTAATCAAACAGAGCTAACATGCAAATTAGCATTAAAGCTACTCCATTATCCCTGGGATATACTGCAGAGTGCTATAATAACTGCGATAATATCATAAATTTTGTCATACTGTGACAGATGAGCTTCACTGGGCAGGACTCCTAACCCTTTCTCTCACACACACACACGCGCACACACACTCTCAGGAATGCTCACGTATGCATATGCACACATACTCACATTCACACCATCATTCACATACATCCATGTGGGCACTCAGTCACTCAAAGACACCTCTTCATGCACACATTCACAAACACCATTATGCAAACACACACTCTTAGACAGACGCACACTCAACACAAAAACACACTTGACACAAGAAGACACACTCACAGCCTGTTTTTTCAATTCCTCAGTCTCTGTTCGGGATCAGTGGTGTGTGACCTGCGCTGATACAGGGCTCTGTCTCCATCTTTGGCTGTGTGACCTGGGAGCAGCAGTTAAACCTCACACTGGAAGGTCTTGTTCTACACTCACGGCTCGGCAGGGGGGCGGGAGTCTGGGAGAGGAGCTGTGCACTGAAGCCTGCTGGCCACACCCACCAGTGTCACCTGCCACTCCCACCAATCTCACCTCCCATACCCACCAGTCTCACCTGCCACTCCCACTAATCTGACCTCCCACACCCACCAGTCTCACTTGCCACACCCACCAGTTTCACCTTCCACACCCACCAGTCTCACTTGCCACACCCGCCAGCCCCACTGGCCACACTCGCCAGTCTCACCTACCCACTCCCACTAGTCTCACTGGCCACACCCACTAGTCCCAGCTGCCCCGCTCCATGTGTCTGTGGTGAAGCTAAGAAGGCGGGCCCCTCAGTCCTGTGACGAGTGCGCGGTGTCCTCCGCTCCTTATGGCTGGCTCAGGAGGCCTCTCTCTCTCGCTCTCTCTCTCTCACCTCTCAAGGTGTGAAATTTTTTATCCACCGGCTTAATCGTTAGTCAATGTTCACATTTTCCCTGTCACTCAGTAGATTTCCATCGTTTCTTTTGGTTGCTGTGTGAAGGAAGTCTACCAGTCGCATATTTTTTTCAGAATTTGGCTGGTGGCTGGCTCTAATTTTGGTGTTTGCAGCACCCTCTTCCATCGGTAATTTATTACTTCACCCTACGGAGTGAAGTACTGTTTTTAGCGCCCCTGTGTGTGTATTTGTTAGTTTATGTTTCTGCACTTGCCAATATTTGCGTGAATGGGTGAAGTCTGCCATCTAGTGGCTTTACGTGTTTGTTTGTGTTTACGCACTTGCCAATATTTGCGAGAGTTGGGTGGTCTGCCATCTCTGATTCCCTTGTTAGGCTTTGGATTACGAAGTCCATTCAGATTCATTCATGCTGAGAGTGGTGCTGTTGGCTCCTCCTATACCTGCTCATTTTCCCGCATTAGACTCTCAGTAGCGAGACATTATGGACCTAACTTCTGCATCTCCACGGCCACAGTGACCACAACGAGAGCCAATGTTTCCACGGAGACGCAAACCTGCTGTTGGACTCCTGTGCCACTAAAGAATTTTAAATGGGTGTGCAAATCTTGTAGGATGGCATGCACAGACCATAAGGGCACATAGTGCATGCTGGGAAATTATTCTCTCTCTTGTCCCCCATTTCTCTCATACTCTCTCTCCCCCTCCTCCTCTCTCTCTGTTTCTCTGTCTCTCTCCTTCACTTTCACTGTTGCATAAATCATAAATCAATTTCAATATGCTGTTTTTCCAAGAAGTACTTATGTACCCATTACCCGAGGAAGCTTAAACATTGATGTAGAGAGAGCAATAAAATCCCAGTTGAGTATCTGGTGTTTAAACACAAATAATGGCAAAAGATTAATCAAATTTATGACAACATGAACAACAACTACATCAGTAATTACGACTAAAATGAACTAAATTAGATTTGTGAAGTTAATGTGGAGAAGGAGTTGTTATTTGAATTAGGAAGCATTAGAGGACTGAATTCAAGCAGGTGTAACCAGAACTACTGCATATGAAGTGTAATATAAACATTTGCTGTAAAATCATTGCCTTTTGAGTCACATTGTTAATTCTGATGAAGGCCAGACTTTATGGCTGGCATCGCAATGCTTTTTACGACAGTGCATTGATAAAGCCATAAAATTATAAGTGGAGATCAAGAGCTGTGCCCTTTCTTTGCTAAGGACTTTTTATTTGGCATCGCCACACGAACTAAGATATCAGGCTCTGCTCTGTGGCTGTTCTGTCAGGTGGTCTTGCAGCTGTTCTCTTCAGGTTGCAGTTCACTTTCTCACTGTAGAATTTGGTCATTTGAATGCAGTATCCCGTCTTCGTGAGAAAAAACACAGCATTCTTACAAGTGGCGCAGAAGCTGTTCCCAGGACCTCTCTGCTCCAAACATATACTCAGCAACAAAAGTTTCTGTGACACCAATATTGTTAATTATTTTTCATAACGCAATTATGAAATTGTCATACATGGTGATATCAGACTGAAACAGTACACGTAAACACAACATTGAAATGGAAATCATGAAAATGCGAGAAAATGACTTTGCACGTGAAAATGTGCGTAAATCATGCTTGTGGATGGCAATAAAAGAGGAGAATTTTTGGAATGTTCACATTGTGCCTGATGAACGACGGAAGCATCACTTATCGAAAACACAGCCATTTCGGATCAGGAACTCTACCCTCTAAATGCCAAGACTGTCTGAAAATGATCGGTGGAGGGCCATTGGGATGATTGAATCCGGAACCTCGCAGAGGGAAGTTGCTCATTGCCTGAATGTCCACCGAAACACCATTTGGAACTTATGGCAGCGTCATCAGCAGACAAGACATGTCAGAGACCGTCCTCGCAGCGGCCGTCCACGAGTAACCACTCCCAGACAGGACAACTGGATTCGAACAACCCATCTCCGAAATCGATTCCAACCTGCAACCATAACTGCAAGAACGATACCTGGTTTGAGGCGACTGTCTGCACAGACAATCCGTCGCCGTCTCCGTCATTTTGGCATTGTCCCACGTCGGCCAGCAAGACGTCCAATACTCACAGTACAACACCGACGACTGCGTCTACAGTGGGCACAACAACATCGACGGTGGATCCGACGTCAGTGGGATCTTGTACTCTTCACTGATGAATCAAGATTCATGCTTAACCGATGTGATGGTCGTTTACGTGTATACCGTTGACGTGGAGAACGTTATGCCAACAACTGTGTTCAGGAATTTGATCGTTTTGGAGGTGGTAGTGTCATGATTTGGGGAGGGATCACGGCTAGAAACAGAACAGATTTGCTTGTTATTGATGGAAATCTGACAGGTCAAAGATATCGCGATGAAGTGCTACGGCCATTGGTGGTACCGTTTTTGATGCAACATGGTCCCGGAATCACGCTGCAACATGATAACGCCAGACCACACGTTGCAAGGATTGTACAGCAGTATCTGATGCAACAACATGTCAATGTCCTGCCATGGCCAGCCAGATCCCCAGACATGTCCCCAATCGAGCATCTTTGGGACGAGATGGATCGACGTTTGCGGCGGTTGGATAACCCGCCAGCTACACTCCAGGAATTGCGACAACGTCTACGTCAGATTTGGAATGACATCCCACAGCAATTTCTGGCACATCTGATTCGGTCCATGCGCCGGAGATGCGTTGCTTGCATCATGGCACGAGGAAGTCACACCCGGTATTGAAGTGTGAAGGTCACAATTGGTTAGACGTCAGACAAGTGCTTCATGACGCATGAAAATGACATTTTTCGTTTTGAGTGACGTTGGCACTGAAAAGTCAGTGTTTCTCCTGTTAAATAAACATATTGATTGCATTGAGATCTTTGCGTGTCATTTATAACATACACATAAATGGTGTCACAGAAACTTTTGTTGCTGAGTATAGTTCACACTTCCTCCACTTGGTCCTCGCTAACCACATTTTGCGGAAACACAGCGCTGGTGCCGCCTCTCCTGTGCCTTTCCCTCTGACTCATTACTGCAGGTGTGAGGGAACTCCTGCCTGCCCTGTGGATGTTTTAGATGCCCCCTCTCGATTTCAGTCTTAACACTGGGACCATCGCGCACGCCCTCATGAGTGGACTCATCTGTGGAACACTGGGAACGCCCTGCATAGAACTAGGTGATTCGCTTTTAGCCCCACGGCATGCAGGGAATATTTAGGCCTGGATGATAGTGGGGCTTAAAGTCATTAATGCCAGCTTCGTATCTCATTGATTCATTATGCTGCCGGGTAGCGGCAGCCAGACAGCTGGAGCTAATGCTACATAATCTGTAATGTCCTCCTGTCTCTTTCTATACAACCATCTAGAACTTTCCTGACAGCCATTTTGTGCCGCAAGTCTTCCCATATGTCAGTTGCGGTTGAGGGAGAGGGATTTATATAGCCAATATATCCGGGAAGATGTTACCATATTGGGAATTTCAGAACCCATTTCTCCTTGCAATAAGCAGCATGGGATCTTTAAATACCAGTGAGCTACAGTATTGTGTTTCTATAGCAAAAAATCTTTGCCTGAATGAGGGGACATTCGATTCCATTGGGATGTCTTGGGAAAATTGCTCCCTGCGCACCTCTCTGGCTGTATGCCAGTGAAGTACACCATGTGCAACGGGCTTCAAGGTTATGAGATTATAATGGTCCTCAGCACAGGAGTGCAATGGAGAACTCACAAGTGCAGAAGAATTCATCCATTTTTTTTCTTGAACAGATTTTATTTGGAATGCAGTAAAGCCTATGTGTGCTGTAATTATTACAAATCTCATTCAGTCGTTGCAATTTCAGCTTGGAAGTAGATTCTTCTGCTGGATTCTTCATGATTATACACCATAAAATTGGAGTATGAGCTATTCATACTGATTGTTTTTTATGTCACGTCTTAACTGTGATCTGCCCCAATAATGAGCAGTGCTTTGATCTAGCTGTTAAAACAAGCCAGACAATCTGTTGAAAATTAGCCCAGAACTGTCACTCTTCTCTGGGGCTGGAGGTTTTTCAGTTATGTCTGGGGAACAGATATTCATTTTGGCACTTCTGTGATATGAAAAAGGGTGTGATTTTGAGGGAGAAAGAGAGTTAGGATAGTCAAAAAGCGATTAAGAGGGGAAACGACGAGATAGTCACGCGGTCTGAGGAATGGGTCACCCAGACGGACAGAGATGTGCTGATGGTATTATGTCTCAATGTCCTTCTGCTCAAAATTTCTTTTTGAGCGAGTGACGTTCCGCTTCACATTTCACAGGAAAGCCAGTCACCTGCCCTTTGTCCGTTTGGCATTTGTTGTATGAGCGGTTTCTGATGGTTTTTGTGGAATTTGTTTGCTTTTGTAAATGGCAGAATGGATATAATGAGTGTCTAGTTCATCTCAGTTGGATCGCTGAACCTGAGAATTCATTGAGTCGAAATGTTTTTAAAACAACACAAACTTTAAGGGCGCTTTCACACCAGAGCTGTTTGGTCCTCTTTCAACAGACCAGAGTTTGTTTCCTTGGATAGTCCGCTTCGTTTGGCCAGGTATGAAAGCTTATCCGAACTGAGGTGCGGTCCAAACAGGCAAACTCTGGTTCGCTTGCATAATGAACAGTGGTTTGGTTCGCTTACAGTGGGCAATGCAAACAGACTATCCAGCAAACCACAGCAGCACATTGTAGTTTCGTACTCAGTGCCGTCTTTTTCGATACTGCTGTATTCGTCTCAGAGAAACATGCTGGATAGTTCACTGCCTCGCCTGCTGCTCATACTGGACAGCTTCTTGTGAAAACCAATTAGGTGTGAACGCCAAAGTAAAAACAGAAACTCCAGACTGCAGAAATGTGGCATTGCTCCATTGTTTGTTTTTGGTGCGAACAAGTCGGCTGAAGGGGTTGGATTTCCGTTTTCAGTCCTGGCTAATCGATGGGTAGAGACTTGTTTCCATAACCCAAACAGCCCTTACATAAAATCTTCCCCAAAAGCCTCCCTTTCCGATAGCTCTTAACAGTAGATTATTTACAGAAGTTATGAAATATGCATACAGATCCATAACAATGCAGGCCACTTTATTTCAGAGACAAATCTGTTCGGTAAACTATCGATGGTTGTTTGTACTTCGGTCTGTACTTTGGAACCACCTCGTGTTTTGAGCGAGGATTAGTTCCGAGATTGTCGCAGCCAAGGGCATTTTGGGTTGTGGAAACAAGTCTCTACCCAATCGATGAGACGGGTATTTCTTCTTCCTCATTTTTCTTCCTGGTAGGTGCTCGTTTCAGGCAATACTGCCCCAAACGAGCAGCTGTTGTAACTGCACGACATTGTCCAGGCAGTTTCCAAAGTGCAGTGAGAAAGTGGACCAAACCAAATGAAGGTGCAAAATTTTTCGGCATCGCCTGCCCAATCGAACAGAGTACTAAGTGCTCAGTTACAGCACTGCCAGTCGAAAAAAAATTTTTCTGGAAAATTCTTGATTTTCTTATTTTGACAGCATGTCTCGATGGTGAGATGCTCTGACACATGGTTGAATTTGGATTGGTGTCACTAGCAGTGTGTGTGCGGCCCTCTGTGAGACGCCCTCTCCCTCGGCTTGTTAGGGTGCTCTCACTTCTCTCTGTCACGCTCCCCAAGTGCTTCCAACCTTAATATCCCTCTCTGTGAAGCTGAGACATAATCCAGTCAGCACACTTCCCCCGCCATCTCCGTCTCCATCACTGTCCCTCATGACTCCCCTCCTCCTCTCAACCAATCTCCACTTCCCTCTCTCCCTCACCCCATTTCAATTTGAAAATGCTCTATTGGCGTGCCACATTTCCTGATACACCCTATTTCTGTCTCTCCCTATCTCTCTCTCTCTCTCTACTTTCTTTCACTCCTTATTTGGTCATGCTGTGCCGAGCACTTGCATCTTGAGTGATTGTTGTTACCTGGACATTTGAAAGTATTCTTTGACCCCATTCTTAGGAGTGCATGAGCCCCGAGCGTAATCATCACAAACTGGATTAAATCACCAATGACGCCTCTCCCGCATTGTTAGAACAGGGAAGCCAGATAACCATGTTAAATCCCAAAAGGATTGCAGCCCTCAAATTGATTTCTTGTTATTCAGGAAGTCTGAAAATCCGATCTCTCGCCGGCCGTGCATAAACCCCACTTTAATAACGTATTGTCAGTGATTGGGCTCGTCTGCTCGAGGCGGACGCACAAAGTCGCACCCCTCTTCATCCAAACGACGGGGGGCTTTCGCGCACCCATCGCTTCCCGGCCCATCAGTGGAGACCTCACCGCCTGTCATCATCTGATAAACAATCGCACAGCAAATATCTCCATTAAATCTCTTATCAGGCCAAAGAGCTGTTGGGCTCGGTGATTAGAGTCGCAATTTACTGGGCTGTTTCCTGAGCGGCAGGCTAATCCATTCCCTTGAGAGCCGGAGAAGGCCCCCGCTCGCGCAGATTAGTTTAAATTGAGAAAACGAGGGTAAACACAGAGCGCGATAATCAAGCTTGTAGAGATATCGCTTGGCTTGGCTTTCAACCAAACAACACTATTTGTCTGGGAGTCACCTGGCCACTGCCTGCCCTTTAAACAGGAAACGCCGAAGCGCAGCCAAGTGTAATTCCACTTGAGTCTCTCACGGTCACCTTTCCCTCGGCCGCTGCACGGCTGTGTGATCGCTGCTTTCACTCTCCATTTCCTTCAACAAAAGGAAAACACAACCATCGTAGCTCTAGCCGCGCCACTAGCTCTGAGGATATCGCGCAGGCGGAGTGGATGCTGTGGACGGGTGATGAAAGTGACAGATTTTCTCTTTAAAAAGAAAAGCGGGAAAAAGCACGATGAGGATTAGAGTCCCTTAGGCTCAGTTGGAGTTATTTCCGGAAAAAGGCGCTCTAGAATTTACAACAATGACGGCTTCTAGTCATTTTTTGAAAAGAAGTAAGTCCAAAAGCGATACTGCAGTACGGAGAAAGTCTTCCTGCTATCTTCCCACTGCACATCCCCTTTCCCAAAACCCAGCGCAGTTGACTTTCCTTGAATTAGTTTTTGTCGTATCGCTGAGTAGATATTTTCTGGTTTTCAATGCCAAGGTTCTGGAAAGCAGGAGTAAGTTGGAGGAGGGGTGCAAAGCGAGGGGAGGAAGTGATAAGGCAGAATTATTTCCCAAAGCAGGCCCTCCCTGCAGGACTGCATTTCCATTCATATCTTATTACTGAGTACTGAGTGACATTTCAGGAGATTAGGCATTAATTCACTACCTGGAAAAGGACAGAGATAACTGCGGGAAATAGGCTCCCAGGGAACAGGCAGGGTAAACTGGAAAGAGCCAAAGAAACCCGAGGCTCTCAGATGTGATGTTTTTCTGTGGTGCAGGATGTGGTGTATCTCTGTGGTTTTGGATTTTTTATACTCTAGGGTGCAGGATGTGAGATATCTGTGCTGTAGGACGTGATGTTCCTCTAGGGCACAAGATGTGATCCATCTCCGCGGGGCAGGATGTGACATACCTCTGCGGGGCAGGATGTGATATATTGCCTTGGTGTAGGATGTGATACTCCTTGGTTGTTTGGAATGTGAGATATCTATGGTTGAGATGTGGTGTACCTCTGTGGTTTATGATATGAAAAGTATCGAAGTTTGAGAATGTAATGTATCTTAGTAGTTGAGAATGTCAGATATGTCTGCAATACAAAAATTTGATGTATTACTATGTTACAAGATGTGATGCAGTGTATTTCTGTTGTTCAGGACATGTTGCATCAAACTTGACAAATTGTCTCTCTAGGGTTTCCACGCCTACAGGCTTATTGATAAATTCTTGGAAATTATTTATATTTTTAGAAACCCTCGGAGTAAACTATCCCATGAAAACTCAAAAGCTTAAATGCTTGGGATTTGAGAGAAATTGGCTCTGGAAAGAGGGCCTCGGCCTTCCATTCCCTGACCCCTAAAGGGCATAATAAAGTGGACTGCATAAATAACAGGCCATAAGCCCAGTGCTACTGCATCTTCAAAATTCATGAAAACCAAATGTAACTAGTATGTGTGGACATGCCAACCCCACAAAATCTGAATGAATGAAGATATTGAGCTGAAATTTGCATTGTTTACCATATTGGACTGAAAACACGACACATTGATACCATTCAAACAGCCCGAACGGCAGAATGGCGCTAATACAGCCTGAATGGTGCTGCACGGTGGTCAAAATACAGCTCTGTAGGCTGTTCCGTGCACCTCGCAATTTTTTAAACTGCGTGCACGACACCATGGAGGCCCTTTCGGGTAAACAGATGATGATTGTTTGAAGTGAGCACCAGGAAGCAGCGGTCGTATCTCAGAGGATGTATGATTCCCTTCATTTGAGTTGTTTCAGCCGTAAAAGCCACGATTGGCCTGCCGTTCGTTGTCGCAGTGCCGTGCCGTTCATTCGGTGAGCACCATGAATGCAAAGTGGACTGCAAACCAGGCCTGATTTGCTCTCTCTTGTGATACATGCAGCATGGAGGTGCAGCATTCCATGGTTAAATCCCTGACAGGAAGTACATTTTGAGGTTTTAAGCGCCTGAGACAAAGGGGGTGCATCCCAAAGCGAAGGCTGCGGCCTGCGGAGGCTGCATTTTTCTGGTCGTCACTTAATTCCATTCGCCAAACCGACATGACATCATTTCATCTCCGTTAAAACCAAAGCCATTTAAGTGAGTCGTATCTAGTTCGCTTATCCTTAACCTTTAACTCTAACCCCCAACCCTAAACCTAGCCCCAAACCTAACCTTTAAGCTGCTTTCACACCTGACGTGAAACTAATTTTTCGCACGACAGATTACATTCAAAGTCAATGCAAAGACGCGGATCGTCTTTGCATTGACTTTGAATATAATCTGTTGTGCGAAAAATTTGTTACGCGTCCGGTGTGAAAGCGGTTTAACTCCAAATTTAACCTTCTCCCTAACCCTGAATGTTAGTCTGGCAGATGGAAGTTAGTGACGATTCCTAAAAATGCAGCCTTCCAAGGATGCAGCCTGCGCTTTGAGGTGCACCCTGGGTCTCCTAAGATTGGAATAAGGCAGGTGAGGTGTGTTAGTTGATCTGCATTAGGAGGGGCCTTGCTGACAGCGTGTCAGATTGTGTCTTGTTTGTCAATATGTGACATTTCCCATTTGCTCACATGAATATGTGGATGTTCCAGATAATGATCTCATTGATCGCAGCTTGAGCCAGGAGCCTTGAGCTATTGGCACACTCAATCCATCCATCATGCCAGTTCACTTATTTGGCTTTGACTCAATGATTTATAATTATTTTATTTACATAATCCAATTCTGCTGAACTACATTCGTTATTAATATTATCCTATTATTATATTGTTATTCGACTGCTCTTTCATTGTACAGAGGTGAATAATCTATAATGAGTAATTTCTGTGGCTTTGGCACTGAATCTGAAAGTGTACATGTGTGCTTATATTTGAAGATCAGAAAACAAAAACAATCAGAGTCCAAATTTTGCATTTTTGTGCATTTTATATATTGTATATTATTATCATATTTATAATAATATATAATTATATATAATTATAATAGTTTATGTTATAGTTTTATATTTTTTGCATATTTTTTCAGTGTTTCATTTCTAAGATCATTTTGAATTTTTTATTCGTCATTTCTGATGGGACACTTTGTCAAAGAGAAGATTTATTAAAACATAGAAGCATACATTGAGTTTGGCGGTATGGCTCTGTTCGAGAGATCCCTGCCCGTCCAGCGTGGAACTGACGGCAGGGAGCTGCTATTAACCCCCCTGTCCATAGAACAGAGCCAAAAGCAACAATGACCTCAGACAGAAGAGACATTGTTATGTGTGACAGTTAGACATGAAAGAACAGAATTACAGGAGCTACAAATGACAGGAGGAGCTGGGGAGGAGGAGGGATGTTAAGCGTACATGCTGCAGAGCCTCCGCTCAGAATGCGAGCTTAAGTAAACTAGCATATCAATTGAGCAATCATGTGATGGCAAATCAGATGACATCCATGAGCACTCAGGTGATTCACAAGCTCGAGAAGCGGCTACTATAGTTACCAAGTTTGACTCCGTGCCCATCAGAATTACACAAAGCTCCATTTCTCCACAACGTGAAAATATGACTGATCATTTTTCCATGTGGTCTTCATTTATTGTCGAGTGTCAGGACTACTTCTTCTTATGTATAAAAATGAGGCTGTACTAACATCCATTGCCTTGTTGTTTTTCTAATGCCAAATCTCCGCTTTTAAAGAGAGACCATTTTCAAACAAGTTACTCTCCCAGTCTCTGTGAGGAGCTTAGTGACCACGAGACCAAAGAAACAATATAAGTTCAGTTTGTTGATATTAATGTTATCATTGCATAATTTATTGTGGGACCTCTGAAATAGATGTAAGTGCCTTGTACATAAAAATGAGAAACATGCTGCTGACTGTGCACTTCACCAGAGATAATGCATCTTAGACACTGATCACTGGTGTTCTTCAGAAGCAGATCTGATGTGGTTTTTTATGAATGCTGAGCATTCGAAGGCTTATTAGTCGACAATATTTTGTTGCTGTCATCTGATTTGCAAAATGCTAGCGGCACAACCTCCCCCTGTAAAAGAGCCATGGTCTTTGGGTTCTGGTGTGTTCACCACATGAGAAAATCACCACTGAAGACCTCAGATATGATCCCTCAGGGCCTCGCGGTGTCTAATTAAAGTGCAGTGTAATGCGAGCTCGGCTATAACCCTCTCGGCCAGCGATTTCTGCTTTTCCATTTAATCCCACCGTTTGGATTCCGGATGCTTCTGTACACGCTGCCCTAATCCCGCGTTTTAAGAGAGAAGCGGGAGGGTTTCATTTATTTCATATTGTACCTTAGCAGAGTCTGGCTCCCGTTGGCTTCAAGGACCCGTTTAGCGGCTAATGCAGTGATTACCGCTCAGGTGTTGCGGAATGGGGAGAGGAGCTGCAGAGCAGACAGATTTATCACAGCGCGGGAATCTGAGAGCAGCGCAGAATACTCCCTCCGGCCCACAGCCATCAGTGCAGCTCAGCCCCCCGGCCCACTGAGCGTCCCACTCTCATTAGACTAAAGCACCGGCCCAAGCTGAGCGCATCCTCTCCACTGCCACAGTGGTGTCTGTACCAACAGTAGCATAGCAAGAGGGCCGCACTCTTCGATCAATTCCCATTCCAGTCTGTTGGCAATGTTGGCAAAATACATGCTGCAAATCTAGGCACTACATTTTAAAAAGAAAATAATTTTTTTCAAGTGGAAGATGATTGCTACAACTAATTGCTCAATAAAGGCCTGTTGTTATTAACTATAATTATAATACTTGTACGTTTAGATTGTGACACATGGTACAGTTGATCTGTGCAGTTTAAAATGCTTGGTTGATTAATCAGCATAACAGGCGTACACATGTTGTGCGTTGTCATTCTTTCTCACTCTCTGCCATTCAATACTGTAATGCATTATTTCCATGATTGAGTATAAACAAATATAGATGCAGCTGTTCATAATTGAAGCACTGATTACTAAAACCCCACAAGTCAAGTCAAGTGCGACTTATAAGGTTTTAGTTATAGGTGCTTCAATTCCAAATTCACAATTAACCAGCTTTGTTTAGAGTTCACCCATGTAGAAGTATCAGCCCCATACTGTTGTGCGTGTCCTGGCCAAGTAGCAAGCATTATTTTCGCGATGAATTTCATTGGTCTTTGGGGAGCGACTTTACTTGTGTCACCTTTTGTCTGATGTCACCCCATTTGATGATTTTTTGGCCCCATCTTAAGGTCTTGTGAGATTTTGGCAGTCGTGACATATTTAATGTATTATTCAAGAGCAGTTTATGTCCCTTAAACTAACACAGTTGGTGGGCGACTCTAACTCAACGGCTGTACAGTGCTGACTCTGGCATAATGGTGCCTGAGCTCTGCTCATCTGGGTGCTGAAGTATTTTCACCTGTTGCTAGCAAAATTTTCAGGTCAGTGACAAGAGTGCGGTTAACCACAGTGACCCGGTCCATATTTTCTCTACAGTCTATCATCTGGATCCCCGCCCCACGCACACACACACACAGAAGATTTGAAAGAAGCCCCTGCTTGAAGGAGTGTTCAGTTCAAATCCCCCCCTTCCCCCACACATGTACCAATTATTAAAATAACAGGTGACATGTTGAGAGTGACCTGGTTGCCAGATATTGAGAAAAATATGCAACTATCTGGAGGTGCTTGAGCATCATGCATCAGAGGTTATTTGAAGACAGAGCAGATGTGCAGGACGGCACTAATTCAAATCAGACAGGCGGCAGTGTCCCATTAGGCAGTCTGGCCTGCTAGACGTGAGAAAAACAAATCAAATATTCACGTATTTACTGTTCCAGACAATATGAGCACCAAACCTAAGCTTAATGGGATGTTTATCCAAAAATACACGGGCGTGCAATTTGTATGCGTCTCTCCTGGGCCACAGGGACTGGAGAACTTTCAAGGAAATCCCTAACGGGATGTTGGATGCGCATTATGAATGTATACTTGCGCGGATTAAAATGACGAATTATGGTTATTGTATCCCTGGGGGATGCTGGCTGCCATTTCCAGCCTTTTGTTATTTTGGAGCTGCTGTCATATGTCAGTATTCCTCTATGGTGGCAGGTCCATGTGACCTGCGGGTTCAGGTAGGTTTTAATGATTGAATGCTGTGTGAGACCTTGAAACTGGCACAGTAAACCTTGCTTTGCCAGGCTGTGCTGTTTGGCCATTGTAAAGCGCATTTGTCAGAAGAGACGCAACGATACCAATACTCATACCAATACTGAATATTGGTCAGATAGCTGTACTGGGTATCTGTGACAATGGACCAACTTGATGCCGGATACCATTATTTTAACAACTTACAATTCAGTACCCTTGTATCTATGCATTTATTTTCTAGAATTTGTTGTATAAACTTAGGAAAATCATGTCTAAGTCTATCTTTAGTTGCCTTTCACATAAAAGAATGATCCTGGTCTCTTCTGGGCGTACAGCTTTATTTATTTAATTTAACAGTGGTATCGAGTTGGCATGCTGCATCGAGCGATACCCAAAGCCCAGGTATAGGTATTGAGAATGCAAAAGTACACTCGGTGTGCCCCTAGTTGTGGGACTATAATGTTATTTATGTGAAACATTTTGTTCTTGTCATCTTTATTACATACACAGTCATTACTTACAGTGCTAATTTAAAGTGTGGGCACAATTAACTATATAGCACTCTTTCTTGTTTCAGTCTGCATGGTTTAACTTCTGTTTACTGGCTGCATATAGCACAGGGTCAGAGGTAAATAGTCAAGTTAAAATGAATAATTTACTTAAAAGAAAAGTGTCCAACATTTTAGAATTTATAATGAGGGCATCGCTGGAAAAATACGCTGACAGATTCTTTCCCATTTCCAACAATTAAAATCAAGCTGGTTTGGGAGTTGAGAAGAACCAAATCACTAGTATAGCATGTCTGTGGGAACTTCTACAGCCGTGCTGGAGTGAACTCACATCACCAAATGGCTGCCTTTTTTTGGGAGAAAAAAATGAGCATGCTCAGTTATTACATAAATTGTGGTTGCTTTTTTGAGAAAATTCAAGGTATTTATTTTTTGTTTTGGCCTCAAATTGGAAACCAAGACTCAGTCAGCAAACACAGTGCTTAATGTATCGCAGATCAAAACTAGATGCGTCTCCATTCCAGTCATTTTATAACTGAAGGCAATGGTGCTGCTGTGGAGCTGTTGTCAAAAGGGTTGGGCTTGGATAAATTAATTATTGGTGAGTGTGGTGGAGGTTTGATTCCATTGAGGTCAATCAAATCGGATCCTGTCCTTCCTTTTAAAACTAGTGCCTTAATGCTAAAGCTTACTGGTATATTCTTGTAGATGCTTGTTCTTCACCTGAAAATATCTGGAGAAAAACAAGCAAGTAACTTTGACAGGCATAGCGAGAAATGCTTCTCTCAAGAGGAAAAGGATCTACTTGTTGGGGGGGGGGGTGAAGGTGGGTTCAACAAGTAATTGGTTTTGACCATATACAAAATGATACTCATCAAGAGTGAGACTGGAGTTCACTATTTGTGTTACCCCCCCCCCCTCCCCAAAAAAAAACCTTTTCGCGCCCCCCCCCCCCCCCCCCCTTTCCATTGGGCCTCACTGTCACTTGTAGGCATTGGTTAATGGGTGCATATCCTAAGTGAGAAGTGAAAGGAAGCAATATGAAAGATATGCATTATTTGCAAAAATCTCTGGCTGTAATTCATTTCCATGAAACTACCATAGAGCATCACTGTTTGCATTCGAAGGTTGTCTGATTGTGTGAAAATGCAGACGAGTACTTTGACACAGAACTTGCACAGCGCCAGCTGTATTAATAGTATTAATTGTACTGTATTAATGTGCCCATTCACCCCTTTGTGACACAAACGCCTTGTCAACTGACTGCAAAACTACCAAACTGGGCTAAAGAGAGAAATCGCTATTTGCAGTGGAAAATATTGTGAAAAACATTTATGTCACATTGGTTATCTTTCACAAAGGCATTGAACTAGAGGCTCAGGTTTTATAATTGATTCCGAGAAAAAATATGGCTGTGTACAAACAGGTACTGTGTAACCCTGTGTACCGAGGGTGTTTTATTCGCATTAATTTAGCAGCTGATTGTTGAGGTGCCGAAGTGTCACAGTTGTGACTACGCATATGAGAGACTGGATCATAGACATTCAGGAGAATGGTTACTGGACTGTGCTCTATCAGTGCATGAGATGTATTTGTTTTCAAGAGAGGACAGACAATTTAGAGTAGCATCATCAAATGGAAATCGATAGAGACCCCTCTGCGTTAGCCTCGCAGAGTAAATATGCATAGCCATTGATTTGGCTGTGGTGGGAGCAGGGCACTGTCACCGTTAAATGAGAGGAAATGTCGATTCCAGTGTGCCGCTCTCCCTGTGAATGAGCCGGCTGCGCACTAATGTTGTATCACTGCTGTCAGAACTTGTGAACAACTGTGTGGACAAGGAGGGAAGAACTGACGAAGAAAAGTGGACACAAGTCATTTTTTCAGAAAGTTTCCTCACTTAGCAAAACGTTGCAATTGGTTACTTTTTGAAAAACATAAATGGTCAGAGGCAGTCTGGTGTAACTCTAAGTCAAATGCGCTCAGTCTCTTATGCTAAAGGAAGTTGAAAACTCTGCATTTCAGCAGATCTGAGACGTCATCAGGGTGCTTGGAGTGCAAAATGTTCACGCTTGTGCTGACTTTCAACATCCCTGTGTAAAGTGACTCAGATGAAGGTATAATACGTGCAGTGCCGTTTTAGTCCATCCCTGGTCACGCTCCTGTTTAACTGTCAGCTGTGTGGCCTTCTGGGTGCTGTGGGAGTTGAGTGACTCAGATTGGAACATTGGGCTGAAAAGGCTCCCTTCTTGGCTCTCTTCTCGTGCCCTCAGTGGACTTGGAGAGGCGCTGCTTTGGCTCTCTGCCTCCTGATCTGTCCTCTCCGTACAGCAGTTTCCATGTCTTTTACATCGGCTCTGACTAGAGCTATGCCTGGGGAAATGGTGATAGTTTTTGCTCGGTGAGTGAGAATGACCACCCTGTTCACAGTCCACACCGGCCTGACGAGAATCTCCGAGATGAGAGTATCTGTCCTATTACCGATGGCTGTTCTCGCTGCAGTGTGTGAACATTTACTTGTGTGATCGCTGCTTGGTACACGTGTGTGTGTGTGTGTGTGTGTGTGTGTGTGTGTGGGTATGTGCGTGTGTGTTTGTGTGTCTTTGAACATGTGTGTTTGTGTTTCTTATATATGTGCGTGTGCGTGTGCGTGTGCGTGTGCGTGTGCGTGTGCGTGTGCGTGTGCGTTTGTGTTTGTGTTTGTGTTTGTGTTTGTGTTTGTGTTTGTGTGCGTGTTTGTAAAGTGCTGCAGAAGTGTTTTTATGTGGTCAGTTTCCCCCATAAAATCAGACGGTTAGGGCTTGATCATGATAGTTATTTATTTATTTATTTTTTTTGTTAAACGGCATTTTTAAACTGACTTATAAAAACATCTTTGAAACCAAGAGAACAATGGACAGTGGATGTTTTATTTATTTTCTGACATGTATGTGACTGTAGGACAGCTGACATCATCAGAGCACGTCTGCAGGGTCCTCTCTCCGGAGAAGAGCCGTCTGGGTCCTGCCTGTAATTTTGGTTTCAGGTCTCACTGGGATGTGGTCTTGGGTGCATTCCATTGTGGTTTATGTCTGGACCCCTCCTTTATGAGCAGGGATTACTGTTAAGACCCTGACTAATTAAGCTTCTTAAATAGAACAATTATGAGTGTCTGCATGCTTTCATACCAGACGGCTTGAATTACTGGCTGGGGTAATGTGGCAGCCATTTATACAGTGTGGCATGTGTGTGTCTTCCTTCTGGGCCTTAGGCCCGTGTTTACTTGCAAGAAATACACTTCACTGTTGATTTCTATCATAACTTTTCACTAAAGGGTTTGAGTTGTTGACTCTATTTCCTGATTAGATGAGAATTTTAATTCTATTGATCTCAAAAGTAAATATGTTGGCAGGACCACACTCAGTCTCAGCCTCACACAGATCCAGAATGAATTAGGTGAAATATGAAATGACATGGGGAAATAGAGATTCCATCTGCGCTGCTGATCTGCATGTCACTCATACTGGTCTGTTGTTATTGTCCCTTAAAGAGACACTGAATGAATGAAAGAGGGAGAAGGTGGGAGGGTAATGAGTGGAAGTGTTTACTTATCACTTAAACCCTGGCAATTAATTTATCACCTTCTAAGACACAGGAGTCTCTTATATTTTTCAAAAAAAAGGCTGTAATGCGGAGTACATTGTCATGCGGTAACCCATGCTGCAGGATACATTTCATGAAAATATAGCAATGCTCACATTTTTGAAAATATTTTATGCTCATTATGCTAAAACAATAAACATATTTCGACTTTTTTATGCTGGGTGTCAGAATAATGGTATACATGTCAAAACAAACTTGCACTGCAAAAAAAAAAAGCATTCTAATCTTGTATTTAGACTCGAAACTCTTATTTTTATTAGTTTTTATCAGAAAAAAAGTCTGCCACTGATGTAAGATGATTTTGACTCATTTCCAGATTTGTCCATGGGGTGAGATAATTTTACTGACCGCATGGACAAAATTGTAGATTTGTGTAAATTGTCTCACATCAGTGGCAGAATTTATCATCTGTGAAAAAATGTGATAGAAATAAGTATTTTTAAGTCTAAATACAGATTAAAGTGCTTGATAAAATTTTTTGCAGTGTGCAGCTTAAAGAAAAATTAAATCCCTTTGTTCATAACTGTCAGATTTCTAAATGTTGTGCACAGAACAGGAGTTCTCGCTCATGGATGAGGTAGAATGTTTGAGGGCCCGAGTCTGGTAGCAATATTTTTGCCACCTACTTACACTGACTTTGCTTCATACAGCAGAACAGAAGCAAAAACCTGCCAACATTGACTGTTCATGCATAAACTGAAAATGATTCATGATTGTTTGGAATGCTGGTGTCCTGACTACTAGATGGCTGATATCTCTCATTAGGATGTGATGGGTGTCCCTTCCAACCAAGGGCCTCATTCTCAGTAATGTGAAGGCCACACTTCTCTGATCAGCACCTCTTCCATGGATGTGATTTGGGTTTGGATGAAAACTGTCCTCACACCAGGAAATTGTTCAGTTCCTTGATATAATGAAACCCCCTGGATGAGTCATATGACACTTTTTTTTTTTTTGGTCTAAATGAACCCTGTATCCATTCCCCATGCTTAATTACAGAATGGACAGCAATTTAGCAAATGGAGTGTTTGACAGCAATTATAGGCTCTTGCTGAGGTCTCTCTGGGTTATTGCCACTGATGCGGTTTGTCCAGGGGCAGCCTGTGAGAGTCTGAACTCAGTCCCGAGAGGCTGAGGGGGAGAGTGAGGGAGTGTGGGGGCCAGAATACAGTCACCTCTGTCCTGGGCTTTCTGTACACGTCCCATATCCAGCCTTTCATTGGCCTGTCCTTTAGCAGAGCTACTGCGAGGTTATTAAATACAGGCACACAACGCTGTACAATAACCCTTGTTACACAACAGCTAGTGTTGCGTAAGGGCCTTTATGGACACAACTGACTCACTACATGACCTTCATATGCACTACAGATAGTGTTAAAGTTTAACACTGTCCACAGTAGCATAACACTTTATGCGCACGCAGAAGGCAGTGTATGGTCTTAAAGTCTGACACGGTACACAGTCAAGTGACCCGTCCGCATACCGCAGACTGTGCCCCTGGCAATGGTATAAAAGACCATTATTTCTGAGTAATCCACATGTGTCTGAGAGAAAGCTGCAAAGAAATGCGGTGTGGAAGAGGTCATTGTCAATGTCAAACTCTCGACTCCTGCTGTGGATAGTCGGTCAGGTTGCTTTGCCGGCTTTGAGAAAGCAGAGGCATGTCTGCTCTGGCCCAGGTTCAGTCAGCACTTCCTTTCCCCTGAACTTTGTGCTGCTTAATTTATTCAGGGGTTATTTTCTTCCCCTTGGCTCAGCATCTCGTTATTTGTAAGGCTGCACTTACACTGATTTGTTCTGCGCAGTCCCCTGTCGGGGTGTAATTGCTCCCTTGTTCGGTCTTTGTGCGCAATCCACTCTGTAAAGTGCCCTTTGTCAGGTGCGCCATAAATGTGAGTGATTGAAAGAAATGGCCAGAAAGCTGCCTTCTCTTGACTTCGTGACCCTTTTGTCTGGTATCTGTCTGGTGAATTGGGCCACCGAATTGATGACGCTAACATAGCAAAGACAGCTAACAATGACCCTCGGAGCCACAATGGAGTGTCTTCATGTTAATGAAAAGCCTGGGTGTGTGTGTGTGTGTGTGTGCGTGTGTGTGTGTGTGTGTGTGTGTGTGTGTGTTTGAATGTCAGACTTTGACTCACGAGAATGAGTGGTATTCTTTGGATTTGTCTTTTTGTGTGTGTGTGTGTGTACAAAAGTATATATATATATATATGTGAAATTTATTTGGATATTGAATCATATGAATTTTGGATTTGGTATTTGGGACATAATTTTCTCTTCAGGCGCAACTGCAAGGCAACGGGAGCTTTCGGGACTGAAATGACATCGTTGTTCTTGTCCGTGACTGAAAATGCTGCCCATATTTATCTCTCCTTAAGGCTCTGGGAGTCACACCTCGAGTAACTGCTTTGAGCCTTTGGATTACTGCCCATCTGTACCCACCTGGACCAGGTGTGGAGCTCCTGTAAGACCTGCAGTGAGAGTAATTCATGGTGGGAGTCGGAATGTTCCAGAGTTCAGGATTATTAAGTGATATGAAGGGTACTGCGCAGAGTTACCTAAGCAGGATGATGCACACACTGCCTGCCATGTGCTGCCTTCACTGTCCTGCATTGGTGTTATAGGGCATTGTATTCACATCTGTACAGCCGGCAGTCTCCTGTTTAACCCTGTATTCTTTGTACTCATGTCCAACACGCTGGAGCACAAACTCAAAAAGCAAATCTCCATTATTTTCTCAGAATGGACTGTGCTCTGTACAACATGCTATGGAAAATAAGGTAATGTTTATGGTGTGTGTCATTCTTCAGGGGACAGTTAGCGGGGGGAGGACTTTAGAGAACTTCCTCTCTGCTGTGATTTGTCAGTTCACGAGGGTGCGGTATTTTAATAGGAGGGCAGGTTGTGTGTGCTGTGCGTATAGTGAGCGTGTGCAGATGACAGGTTGAGGAGACACAGAGGTCCTGTTGTACTGTTTATAGAGCTTCTCATGTGCTGTATTTCTGGGCCTGAAAGCATCTATCTCCTTCCTCTCTTTCTGTCTCTCACTTTCTTCCGTGTCTCTGCTACGTTCTCAGTCGGTCTCTCCCTGTTCTGTGTGTGAATTACATCTCTCTCTCTCTCTCTCTCACAGCAGTGCATCTCGTGTTCTGATAGGTGTATTGATCAGCTTGGTTGTGTGAAGACGGGAGGGTTCGATCCGCACTCAGTGGGGACCAAAATGTTTAAAACATTCATGTAAATCGATGCGTCCCGCTTTCCAGCAGCCTCAGGACACATTAAAAGCGCTGATTTCACTTGCCACCATTACTTTCGTCCGAAGTTAAGGAAACACGGATTCACGCTCATTGTACAAGCTGCAAACAAGATATCGATGTTTTCTGCACGGCGACCAAAGCTGTTTACGAGAAAACACGGGGGGGAACAGCATTTATTTTTGCATTTATTTGTTTATAATTCCTCTTTATTTAATTCCCTCCCTTTCATAAACCAAAGCAAATAGTGATTCTGTCTTTTGACAGACTCAGTTGTGGGACTCGTGCTGGGTTTTCAACGTTAATGAGCCACTAATGACTCAGCAGTAGGGTGTGATTGTCTTGATATCCTGTGTGGATGGTGGAGTCTGAAACCTCCCTGACTGTCACTGCTGTTGGTAAGAGCACAGAATGACCACCTGTTGCGTTTGATGGTCTCCTGCTGGGGTCGATCTTCGCTTTTGGTGCGCTCAGGGTGTAGTTTGCAATCCGAATGCCAAACACACCTGTCTTTATGTTAGACCTGGTGTGCAATTAGCTGATGCTGTGATTGCTCTCGAGTGGATTGTGCTCTATCCAGAGTCAGACTGATATTCTTCATCAGTAATTTATTTAATCTTGTTTTTTTTTTTCCATTGTATATAAAGTGTAATTGTTTTCATTTTGGTTCAGTTCCATGTTTTCGGTGAGATGCTTTTGCAGGGAGATCGTTTACGGGCCCTCCTTGCAACGCGGTGCCTGCATAGCAGAGGCTGTTGATTTATAATTCTTAAATTGATAATTAAAAATGAGTCAACAGTTGGCAGTTTTTTTTTTGGGGGGGGGGGGGGGCAAGTTTTTTATTTTTATTGTCCCACCCTTAACACAGGCAGATGGTTCAGTCCACTGCAGCATCAGCTCGGGAGGAGGAGTCCACAACACATTATACCTCTGACACGTGCTGGTCCTTACTCCTTTTACAATACAGTTGCACCACCAATCACACACTGTCTATGCTGTCGGAGGATATTGCAGACAGCAACTTGTACCTGGCAGATGAGGAGAAGCAGCGAGAAAGCGAAGAGAATTTTAACTGGCTAAAACCCTATCGTCCACGGCGAGGCTGACCTTCAGACTTTGTAATGGCGTGGCTGGGATTCGAACACTTGACCATGAGGCTCCCAGACGAACATTTTAACTGTGAGCACTTGAAATGCACTTTTAAAAGAACTCATTCAATGTTCATCTTCTCTAAGAGCTAGTCTTGTGATGTTGCAATTTGCTGGAATATTCTGCTACGTGTTTTGCGAAACAAGTGGCTGTATCAAGACAAATTACTGATGAAAAGATCTCACTTTTATCATTGTAATTGCCTGCAGCCATACCACCCCTGAGATTTTCCTGCTAGTTAAGTGGAACTGGAGGCAGGGAACTGTGGTATGATATGAATAACTGGGGATACTGTCCTGCTGGAAGTCTTTCAAATGAGATTTAAGACCAAATGCCAGACTGCTCATTAAGTCATTTGTTAGCACATCATTGATGGTAGAACCACGGTTGATATGCCCAGAGTTGGAGTTTCTGAAAAGCAGTCCTTAGATTCCTGCTCAAGATGCTAATTTGGCCGGAGGCATTGCCTGAAGGGGACCTGCTAAACACACTGATTCAGATCAATGTGGAAGTGCAGTGGGCCCTTGTTCTGGGAACTCATATCGCCAACAGTCCATTCCGATAACTGCTGCTGTCTGTCTGCACGACAGCCAGTGGACCTGCAAACGCATCCATTAACCATCTGGCCCTTTTAGTTGTCTTATTGGTCAGACATCTAAGTCATGTGTACTCCCTTACAGACTTTCGAACGAGTTCCCTTACTCTTTGTGCTGTTTGTCTTCCGTTATGGTACAAAGACCACGTGCATCCTTTACCATTCATAGGTCACACTGATTGTTTTACTGCCTATATGCAGCATTTTGTTCTCTCTTAGTCAGTGGGCTGTGCTGATGAGTGGTGTTAATGATAATGAACTGAGTTAATGCCAATGACTGGGGTTAATGATAGAGGTGAGTGGTGGTGGTCAGGCCTCGTTGGAATGTGGGCCATCAGCATTAGCACTCAGGAGGTCTGTGCTGAGAGTATAATGCATTTCCCCCAGGGGTTTCACCTGCTGAGATCAGTTATAGCGTTAGCCCTGCTCATGCTGCCTGTAATTACTTTGTGAAAGAAATGCAAAAGGGAAGGGTTGAAATGTCAGGGGCTCGCTTATCAGAGTTAACCCTTTCTTTCCTGCAGGTCACTATCGTAGGGGTTCTAGCCAGAGTTCAGGATACAGTTTAAGCATTTTAAACATGAGAGGGGTAACATGCTAAGTGTCTGATTATCATGTTATTGACTGAACAGTCTAATGCTGTTGTAATGAACACTACTGGCAGTTGCCAGCAATTGAACTCTAGATCACAGACTAAAATAGAAAAACATGCATATATTCGAGTGATTCAACTGGCAAATCACACACAATACAGATAATCACCTTGTCATGTCCTATGCAATTAGTCTGTGCACCCATTTATTGGCAAGAAAAGTTTTCCCATGTGCTGCTGTGCGTTGGCCGATTTCCGTGACCATACCTTTCGTGTCCTCAATTTTGCGTGCAGCAACGACTGTTAAATGAAAAGGGAATTTTCATAAAAATTGTCTGAATCCATCCTTCTTGTCATCCTTGAGTAATTTGCCATCCTCCCGCAAAGGAAGAGGTAACCATTTCCATTTTTGATTTCACATTTCAGGATTTTTGTGATTTGTAATCATGTAGTGACAGATTCATTCATACCCATTTCTTGTCCACCATACTCCATCGTGATGAAAGTTATGCTTCAGAATAGCGTTGTCCTATAAAATATTGCATGAATTCATTGTACAGTTGACGTTACCCGTGAGCCGTGATGACAGCTTTCGGAGGTAGAGCGGTTGGCCTAAGAATTAGAAGGTTCCTGGTTTGATCCCCGGCTCCTCCAGAGAGTGTGTCGAAGTTATTGAGCATGACACTGAACCCCACACTGCTCCCGATGTTCAGGCTGGTGCCTTGCATGGCAGCCCTTGCCATTAGGGTGAATGACAGGCATCGTTGTATAGCGCTTTGGGGTCATGTCATGTGACTAGAAAGCGTTATATAAATACAGTCCATTTACCATTTCATGTTCGTTTCATGGTCAATACCCAGTATTGTGAAAAGACACATGCATTTTAATTTTATTTAATTTGGATTTTGTGATTGTTTTTATTTTGTTCTTATTATTTAATTAGAACTTTAACATTTTTCCAAACGTGTTTTTGACGTGGGGCACCTGACCTTGAATGACAGCACCCCAGTATGGAAATTCTTCCTTAAAGCCCTAATTTCATCCTCCCCAGGTCAGCATGAGAATTGAGCTAAGGTGTGGCTAATTATAAGGTCACTTCCTGCTGACGAGGTAGTGGGAGAACAGCCCCAGGCGACCGCCGTCCACTTTTAACAGCTTCGTTCAGGCCAATGGGGGAGGTGGGGTCTCATTATCTGCTCAGATTATTCCATCACAGGACCTGTAATGTCACTACCCAGCAGCCCCAGCAATGATGGGGCCCTCAGGGGTCACGCTTCCCCTGAGGGGTCGAAGTGGCCGCAGCGCTCGGCGGGAAGCCACAGTGGCTCATTGGATCAAACATGGCTCGTTTCTGCCTTGCGTGGCTTATTAGCCTGGAGGTATCTGATCCATTCGGAGGGGGCTGCGTTATTCTATTATTTCACACTGGGCATTCAGGCTCTGTGTCTTTTCTCACTGCTGGATAACGGAAGCCTAATGAGGGCACAAACCCGCTGCCCCTAAAATCCTTCAGAACTCAGGTTATCCATAATATAGCACTGCAGGCATCCTTCCTGAAGGTGAATAATCCCTTCTTCTCCCCTCTTCATCATCAGCATCATCATCATCATCATCACCGCAGTGTCCTTGGCACTTGTGGGGACTTCCAGGCCCAGCACTTCCGAATCGCCCCTCAGCCAGGCGTTTAATGGAGCGCAAAACCAATTTCATTCCCTGGGAGATTCAGCCAGTCGTGATGCAGTGTCATTCTGCTGCTGACTGGTGAAGCCTGAGGACGGAGGCAGCTCCCCGTACTGTAGGCTGATTGGCTTTTCCCAAAACCAGCCAGATGCATTGTGGGTGATCGTTTTCATATCACTCCTGGTTGGGTGGAAAACGGCCACCTGTTCTTTTGGTTGGTACCATAATGACCAAACACTGCAGGTCATGGTTCGCATCGATGTAAGGTATAGAGGGAGGTCAGAGGTCAGGGGTTTAGAGTTAAAATTCAAGGGCTAACAGATGTTAGTAGCTGCAGGGGCTGGCGGGTGCTGCGAGGATTTAAAATAATCTGATTTTTGTCGAGAGGTTGGACTATAAGTTGCACATAGTGGTGTTTTGTTTACGTGTCGCACCCAGCAGTACAGATAAGGAGAAAAGGCAGAGGACAGTGCAGTAATCTGCTTCTGCTCATTATCCAGGACTGGGCTCAAGTGTTCCTCCCAAACCTGATGCACCGTCTCATTCTCTCAGCCACGCTGTCTACTGTTGTGGAACCGAGTAATTAAAGCCAATAGTCTTTTATCAAATTTATTGTGCCGATGAAATTATGAACAAGTAATCACACAAACAAAAACCAACTGCTGAAGTCTGTGGCCCGTTGCCTGGCACCAAGGGGAAAAAAACCCTGCAGAATGTGCACTCAGCAGTTTATACTGGAGCTAAGTGGGCTGTTCTTTACAGTAAAGTTCACATTGATTGGGCAAAGAAACACAAATAGAGAGAAAATCCAATTAATGATAAACAGGGGGTCTTGGAGGGACATTCAAAAGGTAACAATGAGAGGGGATGGGTGGAATGGCTGGGTACAGACAGAGAATGCCTCACTTCAAATACCACCATTATATTATGCTGTTTGTTAACTTTAAGAATCAGCCCACTGTGAGAAATAAACCAACAACATGTTTCCTGATATTCACAACCTCAGTTCCTTCCACGTTTATTTAGCCCCAATGGGCTGTATATAATGTGATTACCACTGTGATTACCTCTCACTGGGGAGCTCACCGCACTTGGAGTCCAGCCTTAGTACATTCTAGGTAAACCTGCGCATAGTTGGTGTACCCAGCTGATGTGATAATTCGGCTCTCTTTATTTTATGCATGATGCCGATTAAAGATTAATATACCTCTGAAGTATAGGAATGCATGATCTAAAGACCTGCCTGAAGGTTTGTTTCAGTGGCGGTTTTTCCGTGACCCATACAAAAGTGGGAAGTTCATTGGACGTACCTCGAGCTCACTGGTTGTATGCACTGGCAGGGGTTATTATATAAGGCTGTTTTGCTATGTTTATAGAATTTTGCTTACGATGAGGTAAATAAAGCTCCACTTTGACACTTATTATTCAACCATTAATCACAAAAATTATTGTTGGTCAACCATGATAAAGCCCCTGTTACATTGAGTGGGCTATTCGCTGCTTTGCCACTGAATTAATTGTGTACATGGCGTGTCACTGCATCTATGCAAGACTTGCCAATTCACTTCCAAACAAATGACATAGCTAGTTCCTCTTTTAGGGGCTATTCCTCATTAGAGGCTGACGCACTGCTCAAACTTTGAGCCACTTTCCTGTGCTGAGAAAGGCTGTAAGCTGCGGCTAAGGATTGCAAATGTGTCAATGTGTCATTGCGCTGCTATGCCACTCATATCATGATATGACACTTTTTTTGTGTGGAAATTCATAACTGTGTTTTCGTGAGCAATATGATATTGCACAGCCATAGCCTGAAGGTAAACGAGGTAAATACATGATCTGTAATACAACCTCAATTCCTCAAGAATATAAACAGTATGTAAAATACCTATAAAAACAGAATTCAGTAGTTTTTACATTCTTTTTTTTACCTTTCATTTAGTTAACAACAGTGCAAAGTTTCAAAAATAATTTAACTTCTTTGTGAAATTGAAAAGATTCAGCAAATCCGGAAAGAAGCGCAGTCTCTGTGTGTTAAACACGAGGCTAATTGCAAATATTGAATGTGCTTAGCGTTTGAGCCTTCAGATTGCTCTGCATTGAGAGCCAACATGCCTCTGTCCACCTGGGCTTGTAAATATTACAAAAGACCTTTGTTAGTGGACACAGTTTGTTGTGGCATCATCAAATGCAAACAAAGACTCCAGTAGGTAAAGATAAAGCCATATACTAACACCATCTAGAAGCACCCCCAACTTTTCCAGATTCAAGCTCATCTGAAATGGACTGGTGGAGAGGTGAATAGGAGTACTGTGGTACTCCTACTGAGTACTGAGAAGTCTGTCTTTCAAAGTGTTTTTAGTATATAATGGACATGGTCTTTCTCCTCTTTGGCTCAGAGAACACAATCTCAACTGCTATCTGTGACATGTTCAAAAGCCAGAAACTTTCGCAGTCTGGGGCTGTAGTATTGCACTTGGCATGGGCTACTTGCATGGTTTTGGTGGCATAATTGATACAGAAGGGTCACATGCATTTTGGAACGCACCTGTGCCTCTCAAACATCAGATTTGTTGGAAAGTCCATGCTTGTTCCAGGATAATGCCATGTCCCACTGTACATTTTTCTATAATGTGGCTCCCCAGACAGAGTCTGCAGGTACTGCTGGTAGTCCATACTGGTCTCCCTTTGAATACATGTGGTGTATTATGAAGCACAAAATACTATGACGGAGACCCGAGACTGTTGACCTTCCGAAATCCTATTTTAGGCACGAACGGGGACAAATTCCAAAACTCAAACAATTGGTGTCTGCCGTTTCAAGATGACTGCAGAGTGCAATTACAAGGACAGGTGATGTTACACTATGATGAACATGCACCTGTCCAAGCTTCATTTGACTGTGTTGCAAAAATCAATTTTCAAAATGGGTATTTAAAAAAAAAAAAAGATGTAGTTGATGAGATAAAATATAATGTTTTTATACTTTTAACAGATTTGTGAATAACAGCTTGCTTTTTTATTGACATTTTACACGTTAATGGAATTGAGGTCGTAATACAAAATGGCAGCTCCAGCTTACTGCATCAGTGAAATAGATTTTTATAAACGTATGACTGCTGAGGAGTTTTATCTCTGAAGGGGAGACCTATAGAGCACTGGATAGCACTGTGAGAGAACACTTGTGAAATTCTAATGTCTGCATGAGGACAGTTTATTATACCCCGCCGCGCGATTAGCGCGAAGCGGAGGATATAGCATTGAGCTCCGTCCGTCTGTCCGTACGTCCATACGGACGCATAAAATTGAGGAGGCGGGCGATATTGCCATGTTAGTGGCAAACACTTGTTTGTCTTATGCTGCTGATTGCGCAGGTGAGCCAAAAAGGCAAATGCAATCATTTTGCTAAAGGGACCAATATCACCATCCTTTAGTTTCCCTTTTTTGTGTTATTTCACTTCATACTTCTATCTTGTTTAAAAGAAACTTGCATTGATCCAAGTATGCTGATAATCTTTTTTTAATATTAGTTTTTTATGTTTGGTTTTCTCGCACCTTGGCGTAGTTTGGTCGTGAGAGCGGGGATTTGCTCTTAGTTACTCTCACTTCTCGCTCAAAATTTCCCCCCACTCTAGTCATGTTTTGAGTTGCCCCTACACTCTGCTCTGGCACTGGTAGCTATATAAAGCAAGACTCTGTACAGATTGTGATAAAGGCCCTTGTTATGGTTCAGGACTTGGCTGGCCACTCCAGTAAACAGTGCCCTCATTATCAGCTCGTTATAAATGAATTAGAGAGAGAGAGAGCGAGAGGAGGAGAGGGTGTGAGATTAGAAGACAAATTTGGGTAATCACTGTGAGAGGCTGAGTCCTCGCTCCGCGTGAGAAACCATTTAAGATTAATATCAGCCTGATCCTGGTCTCCCTATCAGTTTACACAAGTAACGGAGCTGTAATTTATAACAAAGGGATGTATCACTGTGCAGCCTGCAGCTTATTCTGCTGCTTCTATTGTTACTGTTGTTGCCTGACTTAAATAATACCTCCCCATGGCATGAGCCTCAAGGTTATGGCTCTCCTCTGCAGTCCAGCTCTCGTCTTAGGCTCTCATGCACCTTTGCAGAACTCACATGCACTTTCGCTGCAGATCTGATGTATGTTTGCTGCACATTGCGTACATCTACACAGGTCACATGCGCCATTGTGGCACATCCTACCACAGATCACATGCATTTTTACAGATCCCATGCCCTTCCAGCTTAACCCATTCAGTTAGGCGGCTTGTAGCCCGCAACTTTGCAGCAGATTGTGCAGCACTGAGATTGAAGCACCACAACCCTCGCATACGGATTATTTAAGAATTTCTAACTTTCTGTGTAATTACGTTATGTGTTCGGTACCGTTTGTTTGTTTGTTTGTTAGTTTGTGAACTCAAAAAGCAATGAAGGGATATCTCTGAAACTTTGTGGGTGGGTCGCTATTACATCAGGGATGGACCCAATTGATTTTGACTGCGATCAGTCAAACAATATGGCCACCATTGCAGCCATCTTGAAATTGTATGACACGCGATAACTGAACTTTGCCCCCACTCACCAAGATTTGGACTGTGCTGCCTTGGCACCTCTAGTTGCAAGTCGTTAAACTTTTTGTTTTGAGTAAGATTTAGCGACCATCACGTATACCCAAGTATATGGGTTTCTTAAGTATAACCATCATAAACAAACAAACAAAAAAAAAAAGCATTTTCTTTGCCTTTGGTTTGTGTATTGATTACAGAAAGCAGCACAAATATTCTTGCCCTGTGGTTGGTTACCATTGACTGCCTCCACGACCCTTTCTTTGAACATTTTACTCTCTCATCATGAGGTCAGTTTGTATCCTGTCTGTTTCCTAATTATCATAGGTCAACCAATGGGGGAAATTAGATGATGACAGAGCCCACTATTCAGCCAAGCAAAAGAATAAATTCCTTCATCATTCATTAATGAGGCCTCGACACAGGATTGAAACCAAGTTCAACTTAAGGATGTTTTTGTTTTTCAGTTCTTCATTCTTTGCCAATTGTGTCTGGAAGGACTTTAATTATTTGTCTCACAAGTGATTAAAATTCTTGCCAGTTGTCTGGTGCCTGGTTGAACCTGAATGTCTGATAAGTTTTAGGGCAACTTGAGATTTCACTTAATCCACATGACCTCTTGCGGTCACTTCCTATTGTTTCAGAAGAAATACTCCCTCTGGGCCATTATTTTGGCATTGGCCTATAAATATTAAATTGTTATTTGTTATTTTTCAGGCCAGAATGCTAGGCCTTCAATTTTCCAGACTTCAGTTTTACTTGGTCGTGAAGGTGAAGTTTGATCTGCAAGCTGAATTGCATTCTGTTATACGCACATGGATCAGCCACATCAAAACCACTTGCATAATATTGTGTCACTCCCCCATGTGCAGCCTAAATGACTTTGATCCACCAAGTCATCGACTTTAGGAGACCGCAGAAGGTGTCCTGTTGTATCTGGCCTCGAGATAATGGCAGCAGATCGTCCTGTATGTTACAAGGAGAGGCCTCTGTGGAACTTCTTTTATTTAGCATATCCAACAAATGCTTGATCCAATTGTGATCTGGGGTCCTTAGAGGCCAAGTTTTGATTTCTTTGTTACCCCAGATCACAATTGGATCAAGCATTTGTTGGATATGCTAAATAAAAGAAGTTCCACAGAGGCCTCTCCTTGTAACATACAGGACGATCTGCTGCCATTATCTCGAGGCCAGATACAACAGGACAGGATCAGGTGTGTCAGAGCAGAGAGACATCGAAAACATTCACCAGGGCAAAAGCCCTCCAGGATCTGGGCTTCCTACCCTGAACTATGAGAAGAGGGCAAGCTGGCAGAGGCAGTGTGATGCTTTGGGCAGTGTTCTGTTGGGAAATCTTGGGTCCCGCCATTCATGTGGATGTTACCTTGACACATACCACCAAACAAAACATTGTTGCAAACGAAGTACACCCCTTCATGAATGGCGGGACCCAAGATTTCCCAACAGAGCACTGCCCAAAGCGTCACACTGCCTCTGCCAGCTTGCCCTCTTCCCATAGTTCAGGGTAGGAAGCCCAGATCCTGGAGGGCTTTAGCCCTGGTGAATGTTTTTGATGTCTCTCTGCTCTGACACACCTGATTCATGTGACTGGAGCTTATCAAGGGCTTGGTAATGAGACAGTCACATGAATCGGGTGAATTAGAGCAGAGATCCATCTAAAACATGTTTTACAATGGCTCTCCAGTAGCAGTGTTCCCTACCCCTGGGATTGGGCATTGCTGTCGCCATCTCTTCCCCAGGTAAAAGATGCGCACACACCTGGCTATCCATGATCTGTTGGAAAACATGAGTCTTCAGACCAGTCCATCTTCTTCCATTGCTCCATGGTCCACTTCTGATGCTCACTTTCTCATTGTAGGCACTTTCAGTGGTGGACGGACGTAGTGCGCTACATGGTATAAAGCAGTGTGTGTTCTGGCACTTGTCAATCATATGCAGCATGAACTTTTTCAGCAGTTTGTGCTACAATAGCTCTCCTATGGGATCGAACCAGACTGGCCAGCCTTCGCTCCCCATGTGCTTCCCTGAGCCTTGAGTGCCCATGGCCTTATTACTGGTTCACTGGTGGCACTTCTTTGGACTCCTTTTGGTTGTCCTTGCTGCATAGTGGAAACACCCTGAATGATCTTTCATTTTGCATATGCTCTGTCTCAGACATCTGGCCATTGCAATTTGGCCCTCATCAAAGCCCTCACAGTTCAGGCCTATTTATCTGGCTCTTCTCAGATCCTAGCACTTGCTCATTCTTTCAGATTCCAACTTCAAGAACTGACTGTTCGCTTGCTCTTAATATATCTCATCCCATGAAAAGTGCCATTGTAACAAGATGATCAAAGTCATTTTCTTCATCTGTCAGTGGTTTTAATGTTCTGGCTGGTCGGTGAATATATTAACATTTATATTAGCATTTCTATTGAGAAAACTCTCCAGTGTGCTGCGACACTGAATTAACGACTGTAGTGAACTGTAGCATTCGGTAATTGCTCTATCTATTGAATCTTTCAAAATGTTGATGATATAGTTATGATTTTGCGATTCAATTTTTACTGGCGCTGCTGGCCCGAATTGAGGCTGTGCGGTTTGAGTGAAGAGGCGGTCCTCTGGGAATTGGAGGCAGTTCATCATAATTAAAGACTGGGAAATTGGATGCACTTTTTTTTTCATCTTTCTTACGGATAACAATGTGAGGTCATGAATGTTTAGGGGAAGGTTCACTGCCGCGTCGCGTTCGGATCAGCACGAGCCGACAGGGCGTAAGCTGGCGCGGTGCGCTTGTAAGGCTGTGTTTGTTAACTGTCATTCAGGCATAACTGAGCACTCGAATAACTGAACATAATTGCCTGAAGCCCGCTGTCCTTCTAGAGGAGAATGTGGCTGCTTCAGTGCTGCTCTCCTTACACAGGGTCACTCTGTCAGGCTCTGTTCTCCTGAGACTCGCACCTGGGACGCGGCTCTCTGTCGCTCTCATTCTGCTCTCCCTGACAGCTCACTGCCACATCTCCTTGTGATTTTTAAGCATTTTTTTTTATCCCCTGGCACACACAAACACAGGCGCGCACACTCACATCCGTCCAGATCCACAAACACACACACACACACACGCACACTCACATCCGCCCAAATCTACACACACAAGCGCACACACACACACACACACACACAAACACAGGCGCGCACACGCACACTCACATCCGTCCAGATCCACAAACACACACACACTCACATCCGTCCAAATCCACACACACAAACACAGGCGCGCACACGCACACTCACATCCGTCCAAATCCACACACACGCACACTCACATCCGTCCAAATCCACACACACAAACACAGGCGTGCACACGCACACTCACATCCGTCCAAATCCACACACACACGCACACTCACATCCGTCCAAATCCACACACACAAACACAGGCGGGCACACGCACACTCACATCCGTCCAAATCCACACACACACGCACACTCACATCCGTCCAAATCCACACACACAAACACAGGCGTGCACACGCACACTCACATCCGTCCAAATCCACACACACACGCACACTCACATCCGTCCAAATCCACACACACAAACACAGGCGGGCACACGCACACTCACATCCGTCCAAATCCACACACACACGCACACTCACATCCGTCCAAATCCACACACACAAACACAGGGGCGCACACGCACACTCACATCCGTCCAAATCCACACACACAAACACAGGGGCGCACACGCACACTCACATCCGTCCAAATCCACACACACAAACACAGGGGCGCACACGCACACTCACATCCGTCCAAATCCACACACACACGCACACTCACATCTGTCCAAATCCACACACACACGCACACTCACATCCGTCCAAATCCACACACACAAACACAGGGGCGCACACTCACATCCGTCCAAATCCACACACACAAACACAGGCGCGCTCACGCACACTCACATCCGTCCAAATCCACACACACACGCACACTCTCACATCCAGATCCACATACAAACACACACTCACATTCTCACATCCAAATCCACACACACACACACACACACACACTCATCCAAATCCACACAAGCACACACTCACATCTAAATCCACACAAAAACACTCTCTCATATCCAAATCCACACACACTAACACTGACTCTGACATCCAAATCCCCCCCCACCACACACGCACACACGCATCCTCACATCCAAATCCACACACACACACACACGCACTCTGACATCCTCACATCCAGATCCACTGACTCTCTCACACACACACACACACACACACTCTCTCTTTCTCACACATATCCTCACCTCCAAATCCACACACCTTCATACATACACACACCCTTGCATCCAAATCCACACAGAAACACACAAACATACACGTATCCACACTCTTTATTTCTTTAGTTGAAAACGACATCAGTTTAAGTCTTCTCAGACCCCTCTGCCTGATGGTTCGGTAATGTGGTCCAGCAGGCATGTGAAATCTCATTTTGTACAACAAAGTGTTACTGACAACCTCCCTCCGGAACTTCTCCTCTCTTTTCTTCAGATTTGAGTGAATTAGCTGCTTAAAATAAAAACTAATACGATCCGACAAGCGCTGAAGTACACCGGTGGAAAGTCCTATGGTCAGAAAGTAATAGTCCTGCCACAGGTTCCCTCGCAGTCAGCCAGCTGATTTCCCTCATTAGTCCTGCCTCCAGGATGAAGAACTGAGCAAATGAGCGAATCCAAATGGTTGGAACCGAATACTGAGAAAGACATTGACTGTGAGAGCCTGGAATTTCCATCTCTGCTGCACTGCCAGAGCGGAGGAAAGGCCAGACGATTCCTCAGTGGAGGATTCAGACTCGCACGCCCTCTTTAAACGTTAATGAGTTTTCTCCTTAGTGCCAGAGCAGGCGGAAGAGGAAGGGAAACAAAGCAGACGGCAGTGAGCAGATAAGAGCAGCTGAGCTTCCCAAATCTGCAGCGGGGTCCAGTCACTACCTGCCTCTGATCGATAGGCAGGCTGTCTCTCGGTTTTCTCTCTGTGATTGTGTTAGCTCAAGATCCACACGCATCGATCTCGGGCCTGAACATCTCAAGATAACGCGCTCTCCCTCTCTCCAGGAGAAATGGAGCTTTTGTGTGTGTCTGTGCGCGCCCATGTGTATGTGTGTGTGCACGCTTGTGTGTGAGTGTGTGCGCGTGTATGCATCTATGTATTTTGAGTGTGTGTGTTTGTTGGTGCGTATGCTTGTTTGTGAAAGGTGGGGTCTGCACAATTTGTGTGTGTATTTGCATATGTATGTCTGTGTGTGTTTATTTGCGTCCTGGTATACAAAGACATTTGTGTTTGTGTGGGTATGTGCAGAATATGTGTATGTGCATTTTTGTATTTCTGTCTCTGTATGTGTGTGCATGATTTTTCAAATCTGTATGTAAGAGCATGTTTTTGTGTCTCTGTATCTATGTGCATGTATTTGTGTCTTTTTATGTGTGTGCATGTATTTGTGTCTCTGTATGTGTGTCAATGTTTTTGTGTCTGTGACTATCTGTGTGTGCATGTTTTTGTGTCTTATTTGTATGTATGTGCATGTTTTTGTGTTTCTCTCAGTATCTGTGTGTGTGTGTGTGTGCATGCTTTTGTGTTTCTCTCAGTATCTGTATGTGTGTGTGCATGTTTTTGTGTTTCTCTCAGTATCTGTATGTGTGTGTGCATGTTTTTGTGTTTCTCTCAGTATCTGTGTGTGTGTGCATGTTTTTGTGTTTCTCTCAGTATCTGTATGTGTGGGTGCATGTTTTTGTGTTTCTCTCAGTATCTGTTTGTGTGTGTGCATGTTTTTGTGTTTCTCTCAGTATCTGTATGTGTGTGTGCATGTTTTTGTGTTTCTCTCAGTATCTGTGTGTGTGTGCATGTTTTTGTGTTTCTCTCAGTATCTGGATGTGTGTGTGCATGTTTTTGTGTTTCTCTCAGTATCTGTGTGTGTGTGCATGTTTTTGTGTTTCTCTCAGTATCTGTATGTGTGTGTGCATGTTTTTGTGTTTCTCTCAGTATCTGTATGTGTGTGTGCATGTTTTTGTGTTTCTCTCAGTATCTGTATGTGTGTGTGCATGTTTTTGTGTTTCTCTCAGTATCTGTGTGTGTGTGCATGTTTTTGTGTTTCTCTCAGTATCCGTGTGTGTGTGTGCATGTTTTTGTGTTTCTCTCAGTATCTGTATTTGTGTGCATGTTTTTGTGGGAGAAGAGGGACTAGATATTGCTCCTGCAGGATGGTAATAACTGAAATGAGCGGTAATGTAATTATCTGGCCAAACTGCACTGCTCCCCAGCCCGTCTATCATTAGCAGATGAATCACTCACCACCACAGCCTCAATATCCAATAACCAGACTCTCTCTACACGTGTTACCAATAAGGGAAACAAGAAGATGGCTCCAGTGGGGCATTTCATGCCCCCAGATAGCTGTTCTATCGTGTCTGTATATCTTATTACATCTATTACCAATCATGCTTTACTGTACTCGCTGTCTCCTGACTGCATAGGGTCACAAGCTTTAATTAAACTAATTAAACCCAATAATTAATCCAGTTATATAACGGAGTTCCCACTGGATGTGTAATCAGTTTTGGAGTTTTGAGACCAAGGATGCCCAGCACTGGTTTAGTGCTGAAATTCTTTGGATGCCGTAGCAGTATAAAAGGAAACACGCAAAGTTCAAATGCAGGTCCTAGACAGGACTGGCTTGTCTTGCGTGTGAATGAAACAGAGGTAAACACTGCTTTGTTTCAACATCTATGGTTACAAGAATTTTGCAAACATTTCGGTCATTTTATAGCTACTTTATTTTTATTTGAAATCCTGTTTGATAACTACATTAAAGACGATCCTAAATGGTGCTATAAATGAGGGCAGGAGTTTCCCGCTTGCGTTTCTATCATGAATTTATTGTAATATAACACAATGTTATACTAGTTTAAAAGGGCAACATGAGATTTAAAATTTTAGTCCAATAATACACAGTCTCATAAAACATGGAGTGGATACTACCGTAATCAACAATGGCTGATTGAACTCACGATTGAGTGAGATTGTATTTGTAAATGGACAAACATAAATAGAAAGAAGGCTATGAAAATATTTTACTGGAGCATCTAATTCTTTTAAATGAAAATATGAGTATAAATTATTTTTAATGCATTAAAATTATGCAGTTGTATTGATATTATGTGATGTCAGCCATTCAAACTCTTGACTGGAGTTTTAGGTGAAGCTGCACTGAACGACAGAACTGTAATTACACCATCCTAAAGCCTGCCACCTCACTGTTTGTTTTGTACAGGTATGCAAACATTTGTATAAGTGACATGAAAAGCAGATTGAGAACTGCGGGCTGTCTCATCAAACCAGACTGGCCCGGCCTGATTTGTGCTAAATTGCATTTGGCTGTCTGGTGTCCAAAGATGGAAGATTAACCTTGAACTAATTAGAAAAAATTAATCTAATTTGATTTAATTTAATTCCTCTGCTGAAGACTGGGGAAAAACAAGGTCTTTTTAGCAGAGTCTTTGGATGTAATATTTCTGTCTGTGATGACATTGAAAGTCTCATTTTGGCCAAATTGTCCAATGAGTGTTTGACGTGGTTTGCTGCAGTGCACTACATTTTGTAAAAATGCTAAAAATAGGTGACTGATAGCATGAGGCTTGTGAAGCCAGGCCAAAAGTGATTTCACTATTTAAAAAAAAAAAAAAATTGTGATAAATTTTGCGGTAGTTAGGGCTCTTCAGGGAAATGGCAGAAGATTGTCAGTGATTAGCGTATCTCAGTCACATCGTACAGCAGGAGAGTGCTCACCTCACTGACCCTGAGAAGCAGGAGCTGCCATTGCACTTAAAATGCTTAAACTTAGCGGCGTTTGTTATAAATAGCTGTTGAGTTCTCAAGATGAACACTGCATGCCTTGTGAATTTTCTCTGTGGTGGCAGGATCCATTACCTTCCTGCAAGATTTATCCAAAGGCTGCATATTCTATTCTATAATTGTGGATAAGAAACACGTGGCATTTAATATTTTTACAAGCCATTTCTTTTATGCAGAGTAATAGTGAATTGGATGTAGTCTCTATAGCTGCTGGCTATATTCCGCATGTAGAGATTGGACTGGCCGTTTGATTAGTGTATTTTCCATCTAAACTTAGTTGTTTGGCGTCATGAGTGATTTTTCAAGAGTTTCTCAGTGTGCATTTGGCTTTACACTTGATTCTTTAGCATAATTCAAACACTTGGTGTGAAGCAGCAGTTATTGCATTTACTAATGAAATTAGGATGGTGGAAATGCTGTGTCACGATGCTGGGGAATATCGCTTCTCACAGGCCTCTATGCATTATTGATGCCCTGATCCTTTTAGTCATTTGTTTCTGGCCCGCTGTGAATGCCCTGACCATTAACCATACACATTTAAATGCGCCAGGATGCCAGGGTCTCAGTGCCAGGCTTGGGTGGGTGGGGTTAGTGCCAGAGGGGAGGGACAGGAGGTTGTGGGCAGTCTGGGATTTTAGGGGGATGAGGCAACACTCAGTGGGTAAGCTGCATCACCACAGTCACCCCCCCCCTCCCCCCCCCCAAAACCCAGCTGTTTATGGATTTACACACACGAATGGGATTTTTACCCAGCGCAGAATTAGTCAAAACATAATCGCCTGGGTAAAACCAATTTGTTCATTTTTTGTTCTTTGTAGTCAGTTGTATGGGTGTGTTAAAAAAGAATGAGCCCATCAATCCTTTTAAATGTGGTATTTTTCTGTCTTAATTTTCTTTTCAAGCAAAATTTGCTTGAATTCGCAAAGTAATTTCTTGAGTAATTAGCGTACCCATCCGAAAAGGCTTGTTCGGAATTGTCTTTTATTCTTGGGGAAATTGCCAATACAAAATTCTGAATTGTGCGTATGTAAACACTGTAAACAATGGAGCCATTTAAGTGATGTGTTATGAGTGATGTCACTCCTGAGTAAGACGTCCCTGAGTGAATTCTGGAAGGGCAGCCCACACTGGGGCTCGGGAAGCTGTTCTGGAGTCAGTGGCCACAGGCGGTGAGGCTGAATGCCTGCTTCCTGTGAGAGGCTTAGTTTCCCTGGTTATGCCGTTCTCTCCCGTGGCTGAATGTGAGGGTCTTGCTTGTCCGTCACCTCTGCGGTTCCCCAGTGGACCTTCGCAGTACCGGCTGATTGTGATTCAGAGTCTGTCAGAGCTGGATCACACAGTCGGAGAGAGACTGCACACCTGGAGGTGCGGGCGAGAGTATCTCTGCTGCTGTCAGCAGGGAGGTGGGGGTCGGGAGGGCTGAGAGACCCCCCCAGGCCTGTGTGGTACTGGGGGGTCACTCTGATTGGCAGGGAGTCCTGCTTTGCTGGGGAAAATTCATCCTCTGTTGTTCTGCTGCTCAGGGGTATAGTCTGGGGGAGATGGGTCACGCTTTGTGTGTTGAATAATGTACGAAAGCACGGACACTTAGACAGACTCGTGCTTCCCCTCACTCTCGTATGGAGTCACACACTCATGCCTATAGTCGGACACACCCACTGGTGCGCACACACCCACACACATGCACTCACTGCAGTTCTTCATTTTTTTTTTTTTTGGTATTTACCGAAGCGCTTAAGTTTCCTTTTCTTAGTTACGTGTTTTTTCCTCAGATTTTAGATTCTCTCTACATCCCACCTATACCAGCCTGTTAAGTACAGGGCTCTTTATAGAACACAGGGCTGCTGGTCGGACAGCATTTGTGCTCCCAGCCGCAGCTCTTCTGCTCAAACAGGCCTGTTTCCTTAGTAGATTAGCTGCTTAGGCTGGTCAAACACAGCCTTATTATCAAAGCAGACAAGGCAAATGATCCGAGCAAACAGAAGAAGGTTCACTCTTCCAGTCAGCGCTTTCATTACGTGCGTCAGCAGCTACAGGGCCCATCCTCTCCTGGGAACCACTCTGATATTGCAGGGACTGGAAAAACTAGTGATGGCGAGGAGAGCGAGAGGGAAATGGAGAGGATGAGAGGGAAAGCGAGAGAGCGAGAGAGGAGACGAGCAGTGAAGTGTTAGAGAGAGAGAGTGACCGGTACAGGACACGAGGAGAAAGGGGAAATAGGCGAGTGCATCAGGAAAAGAGAAAGGGAATGAGAGATGAAGAGGGAGAGAGGAAGACAACGTGTGAAGGAGAGAGGAAGAATAAGCAAGGGATAGAGATGGAGGTGTTGACAGCGCTCCATTCAATAGCACTTTGAAAGTTTTTAAAATCTATTTTAATGGTGCTGTAAGGAGAGCAGTGATTCTCAGAAAGAAGACATTCACGCTTCGGCTAAAACACTGAATCAGACCTGTCGCATTCGCCATCTCAGAACTATGGACAGGTGTGATTCAGACTTGTGCTGATGACTGTGCTGAAGTGAATATTTAAAAAGCAGTACTTTTGCCCAAATGATGCTGTAATGAAACCATTTTTGAAGTAAAGAGTTCATTTTTATGCTTCCATGCCAGCGACAGCCATGGCTGTAGGCATTATGGCTGTCTTCAGTTTTTCTGTCCATCTATCTGTCTGTCCCATTCACGTCAAGGAATGCCTGGAGGGTTTATTTTCCCCTCCAAATTTGGCACAAACCCTCACTTGAACTCAAGGATCTTGCCAGAAGTTCAATTGGACTCAAAGATGAACTGAGTGCAATTTGATCATCAAAGGTCAAGGTCACATGACCTCTCAAAACTTGTATTTGTTCATAACTGAAGGTCATGTGTGCCAGTTATGACAAAAGTTCATTTAGATGTCAAATTGGGTAAAATGTAGTGAAGTCATTTTATATCTATATTATAGTATATAGGTCGAATTCATTATGTGATCATAATGTTCTGCAAAAACACTTTTCTGGCCATTATTTATCGATTTGGACTATAGATGTCACGATACCAAAATTTCGATAGTCAGTGTCAATGGCAGTGGACGTCTTCATAAGTATGGTCAAAAATTGAAGTAAACAGTACTTTATTAAAACTTTTTTGCCATTATTGCATCGCATAAATATCACTACACTGCAAGGGTGTAGGTTTAATGTGAGAATTGGAAGGGACAGGTTTGTAATGCGAGTGCGCGTAGCACGCGAACTGGAAAATTTTTGTAAATCTGAGTGCAGATACTGCCTTTACTGTTCACAGAGATTATCTGAATGAGTGTTTCTGCATTTTTTACATTATGCTACGCAAGGTGCCTCCAAAATTTTCATACAAAACTTGCTGCAACCTTAACTGACAGCTGCAAACCATCTCAGTGCACTCATGAATCCCGCTCAAATCTAGTAACCTGGACATTGATGCCAAGTGACTGGATATATAACTATGTTAGCAAGCCAGCTCGCAATCCTCTCTATTAAGCATCTTAATATGCGGTAACGCAATTGCAGCCGCAATGAACACCTCAAAATACCGACTATGAATTGGACAAGCCGCAAACCGAACTTTAATCAGACTGGATCATGTTAGATTTACTATTACATGTTTCTTTCATTTTCCCCCACTGAGCCAAAGTTGGTTCGGACATGTGACTATCAAAGGTTATATTTGCTGAACATCATGAGACTAACTTTAATGCTTTCCCTATAATTCCACAGAACAAGTCATAATTATGACCTCACCTGAAGCCCTGATACACCTGTGTCCTCAACAGCTTGCTCTGTTTCTCTAGCTTGCTGCTGTGGTTCCTGCATATAAAATAATTAATTAATAATGGCACCTTCGCGGGATTTCTCCACTAGAATTCATCTCATAATTTGGCATATCCACCTGGCTTGTATTTACTACTGCTAGCAACCCGATTACTAACCAACATATGACGGAAACCAGGTTTAGTTCGCGAGTTGAAACTAGTGAACGTGTTTAATTAACATTCGTTGACATTATTTTTCGGTAAAAACTAATTTAAGGTAGCTAGCAAGTTTTGACTTTAAGTAACTGAGTGATCTAACTAGTCAGAAACATTCAACCAAAATTACCCTTGGCAATCAGTTTGGCGGAATATTAGCAGTATGACTTAACATGGAGCATTTTTTTTTCCTCACGCTCTCAGACAATGAAATTCCCGCAAAAGTGATACGTACCTAAGGTAATATCAATGTATGTCATGAGTTGGGCCATGGGAAAAGTGCTATAGTTACGCGATGAAGAAAAATCTGGAACAAATGCCAAATTACGGTTCTCTTCTACGGGTGAACCATTGCAAACACATAATCAATGCTGGCGATCCAGTTGCTCGTCTCAAGCTCCGCTTTGGACAAAAATTAATATTCATAACCTGAAAAGCGTGGTCCGTTTACTCTTGACTTTTAGCCTCCAGATAGCCCCACCCTTTCAACCAATCAAATGCTAGAATGCATAAATAGATTGTCTTGGAGACGTCGCCTACACAATTGGGTCTTATATGGCTTATCTGGAAAGAAAATGAGAAAGAGTTCGCTGAAACATTGGTAGGGACAATCTGGCTTCCCAAAGTATTGGTAGGGACATGTCACAACCTTCTATACAAACCTACGCCCTTGCTACACTGCATTGTAACAGAAAACAAGATTTTATAAAATGTAGCTTATTTACAATATTATCATTTAAAACAATAAAATAAACATTCAACATTTGAATACTTGTAAATTGAACTTAAATTTTAGTATTTGTAATTGGAGTGGTAAAGGTAAAAAGTACTCAAGTAAAAGCTTTCAAGTTAAAAAAAAAAAAGTGTGAATGAGGCATGAACAAAAAAAAAAAAAAAACTAAAATAAGTTGAAAATAAAAAACTGCAGTGCGGTGAAAAGGTATTTGCCCCCTTCCACATTTCATCTTATTTTGCTTATTTGTCATATTTCAATGTTTCACATCATCCAGCTAATTTTAATATGTGACAAAGACAACATGAGGAGACACAAAATGCAGTATTTGAATGATAATTTCATATATTGAATGTGAGGAAATGGTGTGTGCGCCCTGCGATGGATTGGAAACCTGTCCAGGGTGGGTCCCTGCCTTTGCCCGTAGTCAGCTGGGATAGGCTCCAGCTCGCCCCGTGACCCTAGTGAGGAATAAGCGGGTATAGAAAATGGATGGATGAATGTGAGGAATCATTCAAAACCTATCACCCATGTGCACTGCAAAAAGTGTCTGTCTTAACAAGTCATTTTGTTTTAATATAAGAGAATGTTTACAGTTGGATATCAATTCAAGAAATTTGAATCCAATCTAAATATAACTGTCATGCAGTCGCAAACATCAGAGGTGAAGGCGCTGGCAAAAGTTTTGAGTTTTTCGAAATAGGTTAACCATTAATATCTTTGGCGAGCATAGTAATTATCAGAATGCAACAAAGACTCCCCAAGTGGAACTACGACACTGTGGTACTGGTAAATGCTGGCCAGTAACTGCTGACAATTGAATGAAATACAGTAGAATGAATGACTGCACTCTCGCATGTAGCACCAGTAGTTTTGGTTATGTCAAAGCAATAAAGCTCAAGTGTGGCGGAAGGAAAGTTCATATATAAATGTAGTTTTCAGACAAACATTTAAAAATTGTCTTTTTTTTTTTGTACAATACAACTTCATGCCAGTTATCATACAGAAATAACTGTATGATACAGAAATGTCTGAACATGCAGTCGTGGTTATTTTTTAGATCACTTTGTATTTAGTCATTTCTAGTTTTTGGCAACAAAATATACTCTGCTCTTATCATTGAGGAAGTGGTCAACATCAGCATAAAGATGCCCCTCCCTGTTGGGGATGGCCTGGTGTCTGCGAGAAGGGTCGGTGTGGGGTAGGTCCACGCAATACGGTGTAAGTTAGGCTTAGCAGTTAGTATGGGCCTAGTTTCTACAGCCCTTCCCTATCTCCCTCGCTCCCGAAACCAAATTCATCAGCAGGATTGGCAGGCTCAGGGGTCGGGCCATTTAAGAGCTGTCCAATTTACCCAGCAGCTCCAGGGAGATGTTTGATCGGCTGATTTGTTCAAACAGAAACCTGGCTTCCTTTGTGTGCGCCGTGCGTTTTCCCAGCAGAGAAGCCTCGGTGTGTTTTTCATTTATATTTAATGGCTCTGCCGGGACGTGTCCACATCCGCTGTCCCGCTGCTTCCCTGGCCGCCTCGATGCAGCCCACAGGCTAACAGCATCTAAACGCAGGTCAGCTGGAGCTTCATCCTCTCTCACTGGTTTTATCAGGGGAAAGATTTGGGGCTGGGGGTGGGGCCTTGTGACATCATCTCAAGTATTATATTTTTAGCCATGGTGATTAATAATCTGAACTCTCAGAGTATGGTCCACAATCTCTTTACTGAGTGCCATCACTGTGCTGTATGATGGGTTGCACAATCACTGTGTCCAATATGGGTGGGTACATGAATGTAATCTTTTTTAATTGGTTTGGGAAATTCAATAAAATCAGACATCTGCAAAAAGCTATGGTTGTCCTTGCCAATTACTATGCAAGCCAAGGGTTAAAGAAAATTACACCCTCTGAGAAAATAAAGGAAAATTATAGAAAAATGGGCAACAGAATCGAATGAACACCCCCCCCAGAGTCACGATCGCAATATGCGTATCATCAGTATCTGCAGAGATGTCCTTTGAAATCTGCAGCAAGAGTTGATTTCACCAGCCAAGTATCTTCCAATACAGACAGATGGACAAATGGACTGCGCTACGAGCCCTTTCGGGCTTTCGCCCAGCGGGGGATGATAAACCGAGAAATGAGACTTCAAGGAAGATGCTACGCTTTATTTTAATGCGATTACACAGTAACGTGTTTGGCCAACTGACCTTGTGCTGAAGCAGTTTGATGAAAACAAAGAACAATATGGGCCTTCAGACCTGAACTGATCTAAGTGCTGAAAAGTTCCTTTTCTTATTTCCATTGTTTTGATCTCGTAGCTAAAAAAAGAAAAAAAACAATAAAATTATACTCAGCCAAAATGAAAACTTCACATTCGTTTGGAGGTCGATGTTGAACATACAAGAAAGGTTTTAAATAATGATTTTATTTAATTCTGTTCTCATTAAAGATGGTGTATCATAAAAATAATGTCCATAATGTAACCAGTTCCACCGGAAATGCTACGTAATGTCCAAGAGTAAAAATGGTAAGTTACAACTTGAATAAGAGCAGTACGCAGGCGATTACATATGGTTTGGGCAGTCACACGACCTCTAAACAATTCATTCCTAGTGGACGTTGCTGTGACAAATTGATTATGCAAATGACGTAAGACAATTTGTCGGTCTTCTGCTTTTGACATCACACGTGAACTACCAGAACGAGGTCAGTCAGCTGTGGTGCCAGTTTGTTGGAGACGTGTCCGAAGATCATGGATAGTCCGTCGACTGCATCCCATAACTCTTGCGACGTCAGTGACGGATGTTTCCGTATTCAGCATGCCAATGGCACGTTCATGCTGAATGTTTGACAGCCATGGCATTGAAAACCAATGAATAATTGATTATAAAAACTTGTTTTTCCGTGATGTCACTCTAACGTGCTAACGTGAGCTCATTTGCACATCTCTCATATTGTCACGTGTCTAGGAACACGAGAAAACATGGTTTTAGCTTAAAGTACGCTCGCACGTGCCAGGTACCTGTGCACGTCGGAGTTGATGTGCATCATGATGTCTTTGAAAATGCATTTACCCCTAGTGATAATAAAAATTCTTTTATTAAAAGTTTCAAGAAAATATTTACAAATTTATGAGTGTGAAGTTTCTTTTTTGACTCAGTATATTAACTTTAGAGTTGCTACAGATTTTGCCATGGGCACTATAGTCAGCTGATAGATTGTCTTAAACCTTGCCATATCCTTTACAAATGTGCCGTACTTTCTTTTTGGACAAAAACTCTGACTCCCTCATATCATACTTCGGGGGTTATCAAAGACAAATATCGGGGACGGGTATTCTGGGACTGTGCCACCTATAAATATTGCATATCATGAGATAAAATACGGCTCGTCTTTTGTGAATTAGTGCATATTTCACTCTCGTCTTTGTCTTTTTTTTCCAGAACTATGGGAAGCTTTTAAGGATTTTCAAGCATTTTCAGGGTACATTGAACATAACTGGGTAATTTTTGCCGCAGGTATTAGACTTCTATTTTAATGGCATGTCACGGCATTAGCCATATGGTGATTGTGCCACGCATCTATACCATTTCTGTGCATGGCACCATCTCAGTACTGAAAACCATCTCTGTGCTGAATGCCATTCCTGTGATGATTGCCATCTCTGCTGAACTACATTGACTAAGCTGAACACCATCACTGGACGGAACATAATCTCTCTCGCTGGTGTGGAGGCAAGTCAGACAGAATCCACTGTAATGAGACTTGGACTGTTACCTTATGTTGAAACTTTCATGGTTCTGAAGTAATGTGCTGGTTACTGTTAGCATCCTTCATTTACAGTGCAGTACCCTATTCAAGAAGCTGGGATGAGCCTCTTCTGAGCCCAGAACACCGGTGCAGATATCTTGAGGATTTTCCTTGATCCCCTGCTCAGCTTGTAGTGAGAACGCCAGCTGTGAATCCTGTTCCCCCAATAACTGTGACCCCTCAGGGTTCCGCCAGCTATATAATGTTAAACAATAACCCTGCTCCATTCTCACTCCTCTCATCTTCCTCCCCCTGTCACTTATCTGATTGGTTAGACAACACTGAGTGAGCCCTCTCAGCCCCCCCGCTCGCCCCCACCCAGCCTTACCCCTGATAGTCTCTCATCTCTGGAGTGCTCTGTGCTGTAAAGGTTATTACAAGTGGAAGAAATGCGATGCACTTGATTCTATTATTGCATCGTGAACCGAATCCGTTTGCGTTATAGCTCAGTCTTAAAAATGGATCATTACAGGCTTCGCGCCCCATTAAACATGTTCCAAACACGTTTTAATAAGATCACTTGGTCCATCTCCTATACAAAGAGGTACCGCTCAGCGGTCGTAATAAAATAATTGAAGCATTTAAGGAGAATTGGCTCATGAATAAATTAGCAGGACGAAGGAGATTGACTTTGAAGTAGAGTTGAGGATTTCATCGTGTTTCACCTCGGTAGTAAAGCCCTTGTATCATATTCTGAGCCAGGACTCTGTTCCCGGTGCTTGATTGAATTTTGTCAGTGGATGTAATCCCCTTGCGGAGACATGGTATGCTTGACCAGGTCAGGCTCCTCTGAAGTTTTAATAACCACTAGAATCTGCACCTTTTTCAAGAGTGCGATCAGATGGTGAAATCCCTGTGCAATGCTACCACCGCTAACGCCTTGTGGAAACTATTATAACCCACCCTTCTTTCAGAAATGAATCAATTGATTATATTTTGATCACAAATCATAGGAGTTGAAGTTTATTTACTGTGTATAGCTGACCTTGTGAAGATCTGAGGGTTTAAATATTACCCGAGTCGTTTCCCTTTTCTTTACATTTGAACTTAACCTATTTGAACTCGACCTCCGTAACCTACATAAATATTGGGATGTGCACTTGCTATTTATTATGCCCTGCCAAATGGCTTTCAGATGTTTGCCTTCTGACAAGGGGACTGCAAGGGGTGATGCACACAGCCGAGCAACTCCAGAGTTAGTAGCCAACAAACACTGAGGATATTGGCGGTAATAAGTCAGTAAAGGGTGCCAGAGCTCTTCAACTGGGATTGAATAAGTGGAAAACCCGAGGGCACAGAAGTACTGGAAGGGAACATAAGTACCGCTCAGAACAGAGTTGGTCGAGTCCTGTTTATTTCTTTATCTAGGGTTCTGGCAATTATTTTTTATGGACTTGAAAAAAGGTAGGGACTTGTCTCCCTGTTGCTATGGTAACAAAACAGTAGGGATCCTGGAAACTGAGTCTTGCTGCTTAAATTTGAAACAACTGCTCTGTGAGTTTCCTATAAACCTCAGATTACCCCCTTCTGCCCTGAACTTTTATTTTATTGCCCAGATGTGTGTGTGTGTGTGTGTGTGTGTGTGTGTGTGTGTGTGTGTGTGTACACATGTCTGTCTGTGTGCACGTGTGAACATGAGCATGCGTGTGTTCGCTTGTAAGTATGTGTGTGTGCGTGTGTGTGTCTTGTGTGTGTTGTACGTACATCTTTTATGTCCAGACAGATGATCAGCAAAAGAGGCGAGTCTGCAGCAGTGTGTCAGGAGAGTGTATGGGTCATTATGCTGCGTGATGCGATTTGCACTGAAAGATACCGTAGCCCAGAGGAGCGTTTAGCTAACTCATCTCAAACTCGGCACTGCACGGTCGGCAGGCTGCAGGTCCTCTCCGCTCCTTCAGCGATCAGGGCACGGCTGTGGAAGTGCAGGAAATGAGCAGAAGAGCGGGGAGGAGGCAGGCCAGTGTGTGCGAGAGGCGGAGGCATCTAAAGAAGATGGACGATGTGCGGCCACGCTCTCCCGGGCAGGGTCGCCCGCGACACCTCGTTTGATGAATCCCATTTCCTCCTGCGGGTTTTTACAAAGCAGGATATAAGGGTTCCATTTCCAGAGATAAAAGAAACAAGCATCTGCCAAACTTATTTCCCTCCGCGGGTTTGAAATGAATATTTTAAAAACGCAGGTAGCAAAAGCAATTCAGCCAACGCGGTGGTCACTGATGTGGAAACTGGGAGATGGTGCTTTCATGCTCAGACCCATCGCCTTCATCTCCGATGGCAGCATTCATTCTTCTCCTCCGTTCCCCCTCTTCCTGTTCTTCATTCTCTTTACTTCTCTCCCTCCATCCTCCATCCCCCACAAACTGTCTTTCTCTTTCTCTCTCTCTCTCTCTCTACCGCACTCTTGTTCTCCTTTCGTTGTGTTCAGTCGTTCCTGTCTATTCTGATTGATCAGATAACATAAAACTATTGAACTCAGTGAATTTTGTGGTAATTTTAACACTTCACAGAGTACATAATGTATCCGTTCAATGCACCGCATCCGCTTTGTACCATGTAAAATCGACGCCCAGCATTTAACGGTGAAGACACTGAGTTTCACAGTTGTCACAGTATGGCTGCCATCAGCTGAAGGGGTCAGTGATTGGCCAATGCTGCATTACTTGATTCTCACAGCACATGAATGGCCTTATTGTCAGAGCTGGCTAACTGTTGGCTTTCGGGAGGTGAGGGGAGGGGAGGGCAGGGGAGGAGGGAGGTTGTGCATCATATCTGGGATCTTAGCATTGCAGTGATGTGTGGTGAGAAGTGTCCCTGTAGTTTGAGGGGCCGAGCTGATGGTGTGTGGAATGTGCTGAGCCGTGAGCGGCTGCAGATGCGCTGATTTAATGGAGGGCAGAGGGCTGTTCGCGGCTGAGTCACACCTCACTTCACCCAGGCCTTTTTTATGAATGGTTCCCCTGGAGTGAGAGGAGGAGCTTCAAGGACAGGACAACAGTGGCAACAAAGAGACCGCTGCTGTGACGCATCCATCGTGAGATTACCGAAAGTCGAGGACAGCGGAGCAATTCGGGTTTTGGCAGAGCTGTAGAAAGCACTGATTAGGCCCATAAACAGCTTGAAAACAGAGAAATACTGCCGCAAACTTGAGATACCCCAAGATTACAGAATCACTGCTCGAGATGGGAACACACTGAGATCAAAGAGGCACTGCTGTATTCCAGAGCTCTTGTGAGCCCAGAGTTTTTCCCTTGTAGTTTGACTACAGAGCTGCACAGTGGTCTAAGCATTACTGCAAAAGCCCCCATTTCTGGAACTGTCACTTTGTCATCTGTGCAGCTGGTCCAGCTGGCTTTGACTGGACAGAATGTGGATGGGGAGAGGTGGAATAACCTGCATGAGCTCTTCATCTTGGAGACCATCGTCTTGAGGCTCAGCCAGAGATGTGGGAAAGGAGCTGGAGTGGGTGTTGGTGATCTCATTCTGGGGAGGCCATCAAGAACCCTGATCTCATTATACCCCCCGCAACGAAGTTTAGGGGGGTATACTGGATTTGCTTTGTCCGTCCGTGTGTGCGTGCGTGCGTGTGTCTGGGCGTGTGTCTGTGTGTGTGTGCGTGCGTCTGTGTGCCCGGACCTAGATCTCATAACCTACTCATCCGATTTTGAAAATTTTTCTTTCTTGGTGGAAGGTCTATTGACTGTGGTACTGCCTGACTACTTGTTGTAGGTCTGATGGTTGCGGGGGGGATCCTGTAAGCCTTGCTTACTGACTAAATCTAGTTTGGTCAACTCTCTGTTGCTCCCCAGTCGAACCTGATGTAGTTTTCACACTCCAGTGTCACCCTACTGTGTGTGCTGATAGCCTCGGTCGCTAGCTTCATGCCTTTTTTTAAGCTGTAGTTTAGGGCCAGCGATCTGTGTCTCTGAGCCCGGCCTGTTTGCGCCACCTTCATATTAGCTGCGGTTTGCATGGTCTTTTGCCCTCATTTCCTACTTGTTATGGTTACCCTTCTCATCCCTCTGAGGTAGGGTGTGGAAACTAAGCATTCTTGTGAGCCAGTGGGGCCTATGGCTATCCCGTTTGATCAGCCAGCTGAGGGATGCCTGGAGGTCAGAGGTCAGGAGATCGGATGTTCAGACACCAGGCCTCTCTGCTGCTAGGTAAAGATACCGAGGACTCATTCCAGTTTTTTACTTTGCCCATCTCCTCAGTCCTTGCCTGACTTTGAATCAGTCAAATTCCTTGGAAGTTCCTTTGAAGAATTAGAAGGTTCCTGAGGCACACTTAAGCTGGGAAACACTAGTGCATCCAGTCTTTTTCCAAACACTTGACACATGAAAGATCAACCTTTGAATCCACTTTTCCCCATTGGCCACATCTATAATGATGCTTGTAAGTGTGAGGGCTTTCAATTAAACTAAAACGTATGTCTTAGATGCTGCTATCTTTACATTTTCTCTGTGTATTCCTGATGGAATGGAGTGGTTGTTAGGAGCTTGGAACAGTCAGAAGGAAAACTACATGGAGCTAAAAGTAAACATATGGAGAGATTCTACAGTTACATGTTCCATTTGTGTGGGTCCACATCCATGCTGACTCACAGTACATCAGCAGCTGTGCCGCACCCATCCTGTGCTGGGACTGCTGTGAGTCTCTTCTCCTGTTCAGCTGAGCTTTACCTGTGATTATGAGGCACCTGCTCCTCCTGTGGGGTTAGATTCCCCCTCCGCTCCCCTGCTGCTTTAGAGCCTGGGCTCTTATTGCTGGATGAACAAACTGCCTGAAACCTCATTTCAGAGTCCTGCTGCGCTCAGTACTGCAGTTATCCACTGGATCAGGCGCTCAGAGTCCCTAATGGTGCTGCCTGCAGGTGTTTTTATATATGAAGCTCTCTTCTCAATCTGTCTTTTGTGAATCAGACCTGTGCTTTAGAACAGTCTCCCCCTGTGTGGGTAGAGCAATCTGCTCACAGCCATGCATCATCCTGTGTGATAGGAAGTCCCATCTGAAGCTCTGGATTGGCCGGGGTCGGTATTGGGCTGGGTATGGAGTTCAGTTTTGAGTCACTGGATTGGATAGGCTTGGTCTTCGGTCCTGAGTTGTTAGTTGTAGCTACTGCAGCGTTAAGTTGCCTGTTTTCTTATCCCAAATCCAAACCCCCTTTCTCATGCAGAGCGCCCGGCCGAGGTTACCATGTAAGCCACAGGTGAACCCCAGGTGCTCTGATTACCTCAGGGATGAGGTCACTCTTCAGTGGGACTCATCATCATTATGTCATTTCATTTCTTTCAGCTGTGGGAGTGCTGCCCTCTGTAGGATGGTAACCTTCAGGGCAGAAGTAACCATCGGTGTCTGTGTTTGATTCCAGGAAGCTCCTTAATGACAACCAAAAAACGTTTTTACTCCAGTAAGAAATATTGTGCTGCTATCTGATCTATGAGTGAACCAGTGTAAATTTACACAGCTAATGAATAATTTCGGCAGGGAAGCTTTTTACAGAAAGCTGGATGTACACCAAGCCTCTGGGACCAGAATTGTCCAACCATTCATTAAGAGGATATAAATGACTGTAAAGCACATCCATGCCTGACAAGTCCATTGTGTGAGCCAACATCACCGGCATTTAGCCCCAGTCAGCACTTGAACACTTCTGCTCTCGACCCGTGATGGCACAGATTCTGTATAGCATCGCGGACAGTGCCCCTCCCCCCAAACTGAATCATATTATGATTCACAAGGGTCAGCTGCTTGCGTAAATCGCATGGCTTTAACATCTGAACTCATTTACAACGCAGTCAAAACAATACCGATGTTTAACTCTTTGGGTGGGGTTTGCTTTGTATTTGTGCAGCACTGGTGTGGGTGGGGGGTTTCGGGGACGGGTCTTTTGTCTCCAAGCTGAAAGCTTGGGAGGAGGGGGTTGTTGTGAAACGCCTCCTCTGTGACCCACTGTATGAGTTAATAATGCATCTCCACCTCTTATATTGCAGTCTTGTGTATAAGATCTGATAAGGGTCTCCCCAAAGGACTCGATCCTTTCTTTCGTCTTGTTCTGTAATACAGTGCGGCTGTCAAGCCAAGATCTGCACAGGAATATAAAGGGAAGGAGGGGGATATTAACTTGCTACCTGTCCAGATGAGGGCGTCTCTTGGGCATGAATGTGTCTGTGTGTTGCTCCTGTTCTTTCACTCCCCTCAGTGTGATGGACAGGTCTCCAGCATCCTCGGAGAAGGACAGTGGTGTAGATGTCAACCCTTTGAAAAGTAGGTTTTTTGAAATATTTATTGAACATTTTCAGTCAGAGTCTTGGAGTTCCATTCCATTGAAATAGTGGTAGCGTTTGTTGCATTAGCATTTGAATGTTGTTATGACCATTCTGTTGATGTTGTGATGCCAGATACCGATGTCCGATGTTGTGATTTCACATGCCTGTCTCGCTGTAGTGCTTTCTCAGGAGCACAGTGATACCATAGTCATAGATCTGATATCTCATCTCTATCTGGGGTGAGGAATTCCTCTATTTTCTGTGGCTGCTTTTTAAGGAAATCTGGGAGGTTTAAGGGCGGGTTTGCCAACATCAGCCCGCCTATCATCAACTCCACCCCCTGTGGAGCATGCACGCAATGCAAGGCCCTTGTTGCACGACACTGCTCCACACTGTTTGCTTTAGGCATTCTGCTCTTCTCATCTTGTGGGACTTCACCTTCTACCTTGCAGGTTGGGACCCACTGTTCTATCCTTTTCTGATGGGTTTTCTGGTCAAAGACTATCGTTGATTCATGAGGCTCTGTGTTCTCTCATGCAAAGACCATCACATTCTGCTGTTTTCGTATGACTTTTGCCAAAATCTGAACACTGGTTGTGTTCTCTTTGAGCACTTTTATTTCAAAACTGGTAATAAATAAAGCCAAAGTTCCATGATAAAGTAGCTTCATTGCATCCCTGTCCTGCCCCAAACAATGGATCATAATGGATTTTCCTAGATATTTGTTTTTTGAATAACGAGAATAAAAATCTTCATCATTATCATAACAAATTAAAAGGACATCAGTGAGCTGAAAAAGGGTTCCATGACTTTGCTTCTGCTGAGTCATTGTGGTTGTTTTTTCTGTCTGTCTGAGGCACTGTAAGAGGTCGGGGTGCTGATTCAGCATTTATTTGTTGCTTCGGACAGGCTGCTGCAGCACTGTTGTCCAGCACAGAGCTTCCTGCACACTCTCCTCAGGCTGGGATTATTCACACCAGCGCTCTTTATCCCCCCTGTATGGGGGTCAGTGCTACCTGCACCACAGTCGCTGCTGTCCCTGCTATAACCCCCCAGTGTTTCATGAGAGGAAGAGGAGGGGCGGTGGCACGTTCCCGCCAGTGAACATCGGCAGGGTCGTTTGATCTCCGCAGTCCCTCTGTCAGGTACTCATTCACTAGCCTGGGGTGACACCACCACGCGCAGAGAGAGGGAGAGATTGATGGAGGCAATAGGAGATTATGAGAGGGAGGGAAATGGAGGATAAGTGTGAGAGAGGTTGGGAGGGATGGAAGGGAGATGTGAAAGGATGGAGGGACATGGGAAGAGAGATGGGGGTATAGAAGGGGGAGAGGAGGCGGGAGGTCGGGCCTGGGGAGGGGACACGAGGGGAAAGTGGAAGGCAGACTGTGGTGAACACATGGGCTGAGGTAAACATGCCCCCCTCTGTTGTGTTCCTGCAGTGTGGGCTAATGAAGAGGACCTCGTCAGTCTCAAGTGGACAGGCACCATTAGACCCCCCCCCCCCCCCCCCAGAAGGCTGTTTTTGATTTATAGCTGCTTCTTTTTTGGGGTGGTGTGCACCTTCTCCCCACTCCCCATCAGCCTGGAAAAGGGCAGGTGCAGGATAGGGCCGGGTAATGAGGACACCCCACCCCCCCACCCCCAATCAATGGGTGGGCCTGAATACTCAGCGGCCGTGTCTCTGCAGTCTGCCAGTAACGGGATGTGTGACGCACTCCTGGAGGCAGGCTGGGAGTGCAGCTGCAACAATATCGAGATTAGGATTCAGGAGTTATCTGCTTTGTGCAAGGAAAGTCATTGATAGTATAGGTTGTCCACTTGGCACATTAGTTACAGTGATGCAGATAGTCCTTGATTCATCTGCATTATTTTAAAACATTTTTGAAATGACACGGGAACTTAAATTGGCACCTTGTAGACGTAAGACAAAGAAAAAAAGCATATTGTGTCTACTTCCAAGCATCGTGCTGGGTTACAAAGTTATTGGCTTTATATATTGTCTGCATTGACTTTAATTGAAAGGGGCGGCTGAAGCGATTCGACATACTTGAATCGAACGCAGTGGCAGTAGTGAGCCACGTCTCACAACAAGCCCAGGAAGTGAGCTTTGGAGAAAAATCAAACCTGGTTTGGCTGCTTGCGCGGGACACTCAGGGCAGAATGCTGAATATAGAAGTCCGTCATGATGTAATTCTCGCTCAAGGCCCACAGCTGCGAGACAGCCGGGGAAATCCCATGATTGCGTCGCTCATAGCGCTGTTTATACGGCAGATTGTTCTGCCGTTTGTCTCGCCTGGACGGAGCAGGCTCCTGTAGCTCTGGGGGAGAGATTGTTCATTTGGAAATGACCTCATTGTTACTACTGTCCTGCTACAGAAAGAGCAGTGTTAGCCTTTCATTAGGGTAAGTGGGTAGAGTCTGTAAACATGTATGGGCTCATATCTTGGGAAGAGCGGAATAGACAACCTCACAATGGCAGACGGCGATTTCCATCTCTCTCTGATTTGACAGCCATAAAAAAAGCAGAACCACATGTAGCATGGTGGGAACTCTGAGTTTAGGTGAGGGTGGGCTCATAGTAACTCATTTATGGTTTGTTCAGCCCAGAGTTTGAGGGAAGCGCCGCCCTCATTTACCCCTCCAGGCTTGTGCTCATAGAGAGCCAGTGTATTTCGTGGGGTGGCTAACGCTAGCCACAGGGCGGGGGTTAGGGTTAAGCCGGGGGTTTCTCACAGTACAGGGTGGGGCAGAAAGGGGATTCTGTTGCTGACAGATAAGACACTGGGCCGTATTGTAAAAGCAGACATTAGCCTGTTTGTGACAGCAGACATTGACCATATTGTGTGGGCAGACCTTGGACGCCTTGTCGCCGAAGCAGGGCTCTCAAAGACCACGCGAAATGTGGAAAACAGCTTCTGCTGAGTCTGTCATCGTAGCAACGACAAGTAAAGAGTCAAAATCCCCAAAAAATGTCCTTTGCGGTAGCTATAAAGCGGTGCCATCATGCCTCTTTCCTCTTGCGAGAAGCGGCAGTCTTGGAGAAGTGTGCTCGGTGTGCGCCATGGCAACAGTGCAAGGGTGGCCTCTAGAGCAGTACTCTGACATCACTGCAAGGAGCTGGCAGATTAATTGGCTGGTATTATTGGCGGATTCTCAGTACCCTGCCTGCTCTTGAGATATTTCTCTCTCTTGATCTTTATCAGGCCGCAAGTCTGGCAGGCGGCAATTTGCCTTCCTGAGGTTGACTACTGGCAATTTCATGTGGCACATGGCAGGCATGCATGCAGCACACTGAAGTCTCGCACTGTCACCATGTTCGTGTGATGGGCAAATCACCCTTATGACTCAGGGTATATCTGTTCCCTTTTAGATTCTGTTTAAGCTAGATTGACATTTTCATTTTCAGAAGCAAACTAGAAACAGTCCAGTCCATCATATCTAGTCGCACGTCCATAGTGATGCTTGAAATTTTGCACTGTATGAAATTGACTGTAGTCATTAGCTCGTCCTATTCACGTCCTTGGAAGGTGTCTCTCTGTAGCAGACAGTTGTGGTAGCCCCTCCGCTCACTCCAGGGAGATGTGTTCATTCTATAAACCGAATGTCGTCTGCTTTCATGTTTCCCTGAACAGAGAATAATTAGCAACGGAATCCATGGACACCAAGCCCACACAGCAGTGGGGAGCCAGTGGGGCCCTGGCTGCTTGTTAGCATGTGTTCTTCTGCATTGGTCTTAGTGCGCATACCCCCACCGCCCCCATTTCTGCTCTGGTGCGCTTGCAGCTTCTGTCGAACATGCTGTGTTTAATGAGTATGTATTTATAAACATGGTCGGTACTGCTAGCATTTGCGAGTTGGGCCGTTCCCCTCTGAACCTGCAGTATTGCCGCTGAACAGTCCTAAGAGGCTTACTTGCGGTCTTGTTGCCTTCATTCGCACCAACAAACGATGTTGGTTTTTTTTCTCCCCTTGTCAGGACAACATTTGAGGACTGGAGAAAAATCCAGCCTGTCACTCGCATCTCGTCGCCATCCCCCCTCCTCCACCTCCTTCTGCTGTACCCAGCCTTCAGGCTCCAACCTGTGGCGCAGGACGGGTGTTAATGAGAAAGGAAGCCTCCCTTGCATCTGTGAACTCAAATTAGAGCTGACATAATGAGGGACATCCTGGGGTCTCCTCTGCTATGGAACCCCTCCCCTCGCTCGATGCCAAACAGACACCCCCAGCCCCTTACCAGCCGTCTACATCCCGTGTTCCAGCAAGTGTGTTACCTCCCCACTAACTAAGTGGTCACCAGACCTACAGCAAGATAACTGCAAGGTCTCCTTTAAGGGGGTGGGGGTTACTATAGTTGCTGACAGCACCCGGGCGCGTGGGCGGCTGTGGTTGGGAGGAATGTGGGACTCGGGATCTTCATAACGAAATGGATGTCAGAGGGGGACGTGGGGTTTTGTTTGCCATATTTCACTAAAAGGCGTTGGGGGATAGTCGTGCAGTTAGACCTGTCTTGTCTGCTGTGCTCAAGCTTTACTTGATTCACTGAGGCAGACCCCAGTGCTTTATTCCTTAATGTGTGTTACTCTGTGCGACTGTGTCAGCATTTCACTGACAGCTTCTCACATCCATCAAATTATTGTCAGTATGCACCCCTGGATACACTGTGAAGCGTCACATAGGAAGGTCACATACAGTGTGTGGTGTTAGAATGTTTTATACAGAACATCATGAGGCTGCCGTATCTTTAAAGGAAACTGAAAGCAATGGAGTTGCGCAACAAACCTATACTTGGCTGAACCCGAACTGCCCTCAATCACTGTGTTGAAGGGTTTGGTATATTCCTTTAGGGCACAATGGCTGTATCCTACCTGGGACTGAAGCCAGAAACTTTGAGGTTGCAGGCCCAGCTCTATAATCATTATACCAACCCCTATACCCAGGCTCCCTCCAGCTTGGTAATTTATGGAAATTATGGATCCTGGGCCAAAATTACCTCTCTCTATAGAGGGGCTTCCCAAATATAGATTGTTCCCCTTGGCTGCTTCCTGCTTACCCCTGCTCTGAGGAGATGGCACAGCTGGACTTTTGCTCAAACCCCTTTCCCCATACCCCTCCACACCCCCCTGCCTGGCATCCTTCAGTAAGTCCTGTGTAGCTTAACAGTGATGGATAGCTGACTGGGCTTGTTGGTTTGATGAGTCGCTCTTGAGCAGGATCCTATCCTAAGGGGCGTGACCCCTGACCCATACTAGCTGGCCGTGGTGTGGTATTTCCCTGAATACCACTTTGTCTGATGCCTCTGCTCCCCCGAGGCACAACCTCGCTGGAAGTCGCCAGTGCACAGCTGTCCGGCTGTTCACTCCGGCACCCGTACCTCTCCCACCCTCCAACGGTTGTCCTAGCGGAGCGTCACCATAGCAACCGCCTTCTTCACATCATTCCATCTCCTTTGATCTTGGGAGAGAGGCTTTGGGGGGTCGGTTTCCAATCTGTCATTTCCCCCTTTCCTCTGATTTATAGCATTTGAGCGTTTTTTTTTTTTTATATATATTAATATTTCACACCCACTGGCTCCCTCTGCCATCTTATACTCCCTGCCTGGTCACTGAGCCCTGCAGACAGCACTCAGACAGATAAGGTCATGTGAGTGTTTCTGTCTCCAAGCTGAGCTGACTTCTGCCGCTGTTTAATCACTCGCTGTTCTATCTCAACTCTGCTGAATCCATACTGTTCACAATCACTGTGCTGAACCCAATCTCAATGTCATCACAGGCGAAAGTGTTCTTCACTATTGCCTTAACCCGCACTATCCTCCATCGCTGTGCTTGAACCCACACTGACCTCCATCACTGCCTAAACCCACACTGACCTACATCACTGCCTAAACCCACACTGTCCTCCATCACTGCCTAAACCCACACTGACCACCATCACTGCCTAAATCCACACAGATCTCCATCACTGCCTAAACCCACAATGTCCTCCATCACTGCCTAAACCCACAATGTCCTCCATCACTGCCTAAACCCACACTGTCCTCCTTCACTGCCTAAACCCGCACTGTCCTCCATCACTGCCTTAACCCAGACTCCATCACTGCCTAAATTCACACTGTCCTCCATCACTGCCTAAACCCACACTGTCCTCCATCACTGCCTAAACCCACACTGTCCTCCATCACTGCCTAAACCCACACTGTCCTCCATCACTGCCTAAACCTACACTGTCCTCCATCACTGCCTAAACCCACACTGTCCTCCATCACTGCCTAAACCTACACTGTCCTCCATCACTGCCTAAACCCATACTGTCCTCCATCACTGCCTAAACCCACACTGTCCTCCATCACTGCCTAAACCCACACTGTCCTCCATCACTGCCTAAACCCACACTGTCCTCCATCACTGCCTAAATCCACACAGATCTCCATCACTGCCTAAAGCCACACTGACCTTCATCACTGCCTACACCCACACTGTCCTCCATCACTGCCTACACCCACACTGTCCTCCATCACTGCCTAAACCCACACTGTCCTCCATCACTGCCTAAACCCGCACTGTCCTCCATCACTGCCTTAACCCAGACTCCATCACTGCCTAAATTCACACTGTCCTCCATCACTGCCAACACCCACACTGTCCTCCATCACTGCCTAAACCCACACTGTCCTCCATCACTGCCTAAACCCGCACTGTCCTCTATCACTGCCTTAACCCAGACTCCATCACTGCCTAAATTCACACTGTCCTCCATCACAGCCTAAACCCACAATGTCCTCCATCACTGCCTAAACCCACAATGTCCTCCATCACTGCCTAAACCCACAATGTCCTCCATCACTGCCTAAACCCACACTGTCCTCCTTCACTGCCTAAACCCGCACTGTCCTCCATCACTGCCTTAACCCAGACTCCATCACTGCCTAAATTCACACTGTCCTCCATCACTGCCTATACCCACACTGTCCTCCATCACTGCCTAAACCCAAAATGTCCTCCATCACTGCCTAACCCCACACTGTCCTCCATCACTGCCTAAATTCACACTGTCCTCATCACTGCCTTAACCCAGACCCCATCACTGCCTAAATTCACACTGTCCTCCATCACTGCCTACACCCACACTGTCCTCCATCACTGCCTAAACCCACAATGTCCTCCATCACTGCCTAAACCCACACTGTCCTCCATCACTACCTAAACCCAGACTCCATCAGTGCCTCAATCCTCTGTGTCCTCCGTTGTTGCCTGAACCTACACTGTCCTCCATCACTGCCTCTGCCCACACTGTCCTCCATCACTGCCTACACCCACACTGTCCTCCATCATTGGGCTTGAACCCACACTTACTTCCATCACTGCCTAAATGCTCAGTGTTCTCCATCATTGCCTGAATCCACCCTGTCCTCCATCACTTTAATGAACCCACACTGTTCTCAATCACTGTCTGAATCCAACTTGTCCATCACATTAAGCCATAGAACTACTTTTGTGAGGTGTAATGTTGCAGTTGCGTTGTGGGGCCTTTTAACCACAGTACTTGATGTAAAGACTGAAAGAGCATGATGGTAATAATAACAGTGATGATGAATATAAGTTATGTTTGCGTGTGCATGCACATCCATATGTGTGAACTGCAGTCATTTGAATTCTTATTGATAGCCCTTTCCGACACTAAAAACTGAAATATGGATGTGAAGATACCGGTGCCTCCCCCAGCGTTGGGGGGAACTTGGGCTGTAGTAGAGGGGGTTGGGCCGTCAGATCCACTTAGTCCTGTCAGCACCCCTTTGGGCTTATTAAGCGCATCATTTCAGGTCCCTATCTGGAAATGTGGATGCTCCCTATTCACAAAGGTTTTGGTCCAGTAATAAGCTTATACACAGTTAGAGAGCATGCTGGGATTTAACATCTAAAATTCTTTTTGGGAAAATAAAAAGGATTCTTCTGCAGATTTTTTTTTCTGGTGTGTGGTGTAGGATCAGAAGGAATTATTCATTGCCAGTAATCTTTTTATGTTTTATTCAGCTGATTTTTTTTTTTTTTTTTTCAAAGTTGGACCTTTCACCCTTTCTCCATTGTACAGATATTGCTGTGATTTCATGACCACTACTGATTCACCGCTTCCTATACAATAATGCCGTTAGTCCAAAGGAGTAAAAACCCAATAGCGTCTTTAAAGAAGCAGCAGTAATTGCGAAGTCATTTGTGTGTAATTTTATTTGGTAATGGAATGAAAGGCTGGATTGTGGGAGTCGTGTTTCACGTCTGTGCGCGGGGCCTGAGCGCGAGGGGGAGTGGAAGTGAATTAGCAGCGTAATCAGCGCTTCAGCACAGAGTAGCTCTCCTCTCCTTCTTCTGCTGCTAAATAGTTTTGTCGCTGCTAAATGATTCCTGGCAAAAGACCTCCTTATCAGTGCGGGCATGAATATTCAGGCGCAGTCAGGCCCGCATCATGGTTCCATTCAGAATGATAACGAGTTTGAAGTGACTCTGCTGGAACTGATGGCAGCAGGAAGTGCGGTAGGAGACGAGCTGAGGTGGTCTATCCAGTGAACCCACGAAACAGCCTGAATCCACGAGACAAAATGTATGTAATACACGCTGTAAAATATTGATGGACAGAGATGTAATGTTGAAGCATTGTTCTCCTTTTCAAGCTCTCTCTGAAGAAGCTGTCTCTTGCTCTGAGACGGTCATAAGCATAATTGGTTGTCATGTGTCATGTGACATCGCAGTAGGTGTCTCAGTAGTGCTGGTACATCAAAGCTCAGTGATTTTTGAGTGGGGGGGGGGAGCGGTAATTTCCTAATGGACTCCCCCTGTTTCTGTCACTTTTATTGCCACAATCAAGATGTTTTCCAAGACAGATTGTGCGAGCCAGCATTAGACTGACTTGTTTTTTTCTCACATCTGACTACATTTTATGGGTTTGCTTGGATGCTTTTTGGCGGTTTTTTTTTTTTCTTTTACTTCTTTGCTGAAAACATCTTTAATGAGTCCAATTCATCCTCCCACATCTCATTTATATAGTTCACTGTAACAAACCAAAAAAATGATATCCGTGGAGCCTCAGTTTCTCACAGTGGGTGTAATGTACCTTGGAGACAGATTCATATTTAATGTTTTTCTTGCAATTTTTTTGTTATGAATTCTGTCTGCTGTGAAGTGATTTCTGCTTGCTGCCCGAGCACGACTTTCAGACAGGAAGAAATGATTGAGTTTGACTTCCACTGGATTAATGTTGTCCTCCTCAGCAGTTGTCATTAGTAGTGCGTTGTGGTTAGTTTCTGTTGAAAGCGAACACTGTAGATCAGTAATGTGGCCGCCACAGACTAATCACAGCATGAACTGGTGCCAAACTGTAATGGAAGGAGCCGGTCCCCACAATGCACTGGGAATGGGGAAAGCACTGTAGAGTCCTCACTCAGACTCCATTTCATCTCCACTAAAGCATGCTTCCCAGGCAGGGGTCCTGCGCCGTTTGTCATGGCGTCTTAGCGTTTGATGGTTACAGGCGGCAGCTCTGAACAGAAGAGGAAAGTTGGGCGATTGCTCATTTGGTTTTGCCCGTTCGGCGGCGTTTGTGCTCCATTAATCAGGCGCTGAGGGCTGTCAGCATGGGGAGGCCTGTGTGTTAATGCGGCTTTGATGCGCAGTCTGAAAGCAGCCTCTGCCTTCATATGGAAATGTGTTATGTTATTATCTGAGCAGAGTGTGAGCTTTCTCAAAAGCTGTTTTTAATGTTACAAAAAACTTATTGTATAGTAACAGCCCGTAATACTCAAGTGACTGAAGCCATAAATGTTTTCTGAGATGTCATCGTGTGTGTGTGTGTGTGTGTGTGTGTGTGTGTGTGTGTGTGTGTGTGTGGGTGTGTGTGTGTGTGTGTATGGGTGTGTGTATGGGTGTATATGGGTGTATTAAGTGTGTAAAGTGTGTATATTTGTGTGAGATGCATGCGTGTTATTGCATGTGTGTATATGTCTGAGAAGTGTGTGTGTGTGTGTGTGTGTGTGTGTGTGTGTGAAGGAGAAAGAGATTTGTTTGGTTGTATTTGTGTGCCTGTGTGTGTGCATGCATGTATTTGTTTCTCAGATATGATTGTGTGTGTATTATGTAATCTGTATGTGTGAGTGTGTGTGTGTGTATATGTGAGTGTGTATTTGTACATGAGATGTGATCGTGGTATTATGAGTCAGGTGTGTTTGTGCCTGCGTATGTGTGCTCCCGTACGTGTCGTGTGTGCGATAAGATCATGTATATTATGAGTCGGGTGTTATGTGTTTGTGTGTGTGTGTGTGTGTGTGTGTGTGTGAGATAAGATTTTGGACATTGTGAGTTGTGTGTGCATGTGTGTGTCAGTGACCCCTCTCGTTGGGAGGAAGAGTCCTGAGCTCTTTGGGTGTGGAGCTCTGCTGGTGCCCCATGAACTGTACCTCTGCACTGATCAGGTTTTACTCTTGCAGTACATTTGTCATTACTGTACTCGAGTACCAATCGGGAAAAGAGTAACTCTAAAGCAGTGCGAGGGGTCTCGGGGAAGGAGGGTAGGGACGTGAAGAAGATTTGGCCCTCAGTCAAACACCCTGCCAGACAGTCCCGGGACACCTCGAGGAAGGGTGACGGGGGGATTTAAACTGCACTATTCTCCCTTTATCACTGTACAACAGAGGGACTCAGTACCCCCTCCATCGTACTGCCCTGCAGCTGATCATTCAGGAGGCTGAGATTACATACGAGATAATCCCATTCTCTCTGCCTCACCACCCCCCTCCCCAATCAGACCTGACACAGACCTGGTGCCCTCTGTAGATAAGGCCAAGGGTACTGCTGCCTCAGGAATTACCTTCACTGAGGTCAGAGGGGAATTTCACCTGCTTTGCATTGTTATCACTTCATGTGGAGCCTTAAGCAGGAGAATTAACTGGCTTTTTATGAAGCCTGATGGGTTTTGGAGAGGAGAGAGATCATTAATTATGCTGATATCAGCTGACGGTGGGACGGAGGGAGTGGTTGTTATTAACGCTTCATCCATTTTTCACTCTTTCTAGCCCTGAGTAGGTTATTTCTCTCCTGTATTTTAGGCAAACAGGACAGGTGTCCCAGCTGAGGCATGCTCTACAGGGCAAGCTCATCCGCTGAGGCTAATAAACCCCGTCACTCTCTCTGCTCTCCACGGACCGATGTGCTGTCAGACGCACACAGCTGTGTTTAAGGTTGATTTGGGGGTGCCGTTATTGCTTTGTAGGGTTTGCTGTGGAGATGTAATTTCCAAACTGCACCAGATCTCACACACACAAGGTAAATGACAATAGACCATTAACCCTAGAACACTATTGCTAAAATTAGTAACACCATCACTAACGCCGGGTGATTTTTCCCGATATAGTAAAATACCCAATAAAAAGTACTTGTCATGAAAATATGACAATACTTGACAAATTAGAGTAGTGTTCTTTTATTTTCAACTGTGCCATGTATAAAAAAATGAAAAAAAGTGCCCTGAGGTAAACAAAACACCCATGCCTTCAAAGATGTCAAAGACAATGCTGAAGCTACCCAGGGACCCATAACACTCAGACAAACGCAACATAATGAAAATCACGTCAACACGTTTGCTCGGGTGAAATCACCCGGCAATAGTGTTCTACGTTTAAGAGAGAGTAGATCACAGGCAGATTGGTTACAATATCAGTTCTAGCCAGGGGATGACCAGTTATTCACCTGGTCAATAACCAGCCTCTGTTTTCATTGTTTTCCGAACAGTCAGATTAATTGATTTATTTAAAGTCAAACTATTGAAATATACTCACCACCCAATCTGAGTATGCCTTTACTCCTAATATTGTTTACAATATTAAATTAAAATTGCCAATAGAAGTTGGTATATTGTAGCAATAAGCACATTGATAAAGTTAGAGGAAATTTGTCATTCTTGGCTGTGGAAAAGGAATTAGCTGGTTACATTGACTGTTAACCCAAAAAGTGCATTTTTTGCCCTGGTGCTGAGTGTGGTAATTATTATCACTGCAAAATTTCATTTCAGTTTACAGGAAGTACTGCTGATGTGTTCCATTTTGCATAAATTTAATCTAAACATTTTAAAAGGGAGTATTGTGTTGGGTTTTTGTCATTGTGTATATTGGCTGAAATGTATTTTTTTTTGTAGTGCTCTATCTTGTCGATGGGCCGCACAGCTACTGATTTTTATGGTAAATGCATATCAGCAAAATACATTGGTAATTGGTTTTCTTGATTGAGTAATAATCAGCCTTAATGTCAATCCTGAAAAAATCATATCTGCCAATCATTTGTTCCAACATCACACCAAGACCAAGTTAATTCTGCTGCTAAGCTTGAATTCCTCTTTTTAGAAATTATGCGCGAGGAATGAGATCCTTGTAAAATACCTCCCACAAACAGGAAGTTAAGCAAGACGGCTCTTCTTGCAGAATATCTCCTGGGAATATGAGTAAGCTGTCTGTCGGGAGAATTTTCCCATAACGGCGTTTGCGTTTACATTCGGCCAACTGAAATCAGTGTTTACTGTAACTGAGATTAAGACAAAAAGCTCTGGCATTATTTCTCTGGTTTCATCTGTGGGCAGAATTTATCTTTCATTTCCTTTGATAGCAGAAGAAATAACCACTCTGAAGGATGTTATTTGGCTTTTTCTCTGTGTGTCAAACATTTGTTCTGGCTGCATTGTTTCTTCCTCCCTGTCTTTGTGAAATACACAGCGGCTCATTGGACTGACCACACCAGCCCGTCTGAACATGAATTTTTTTCCCTGAAAGTGAAAATAAATGCCTTTTGAACCTCATTCACAAGCTGCATATCTTTTAGGGAATAACAGGCTGAATTTGCTAAGTATGGCCTTTCTCCATTGGCTGGGATGGGTAGCGTTTAAAGCATTTAATAGATTTCCTGACGTAGCTTCAGTGTCCGAATCGCCCTGTAACCTTCCAGAAGGTTCACTTTTCATCTCATAATTTGACACATTGCCCTTTTACCATTTAAAACTTTGGAATCAAGCAATAACACTTTGAAATGGCACTGATGCCGAAAAAAGCCTGGAAGGCACGGTGCTGGTGAGGGTGTCTGTTCGAAAACACTTCCTTCTTTACAATGAAAGACCTCATTCACTCTTTCTGTGTTGGCCCTCTATTTTTTTTTTTTACTTTCAATTTCTCTTTCAATGTCTTTCTGAAATTGCCTTCTGCGAGGAATCTCTTGACCTTTTATTTTATTCACACCACGTCATAATAACATGATTAGTTCCGTCCGCTACTGTGAGTTTCTCTGACTGTAATAAAAATGGTGCCTGCCTGCTGCTGTGCCGTGTCTCAGCTCCATGTCACAGGTGATGCGGCTGCTATTTGTGAAGCTAAGATGCGAACCGTTTCTAGCGAGTGTGTAGCGCTAACAGTTCTTGTGTCTTCAGTTAACTGAGCTCCCCCGGGCTCTCGTAAGTATAAACAACATGAAAACCCCCGAGACAGCAGGCAAATTGTATCTGATATGAACGGCTGAGGATTTCTTTCAGGAAATTGGGATGGAAAAAAAAGTCCAATTCCTCTTTGCACACTCACGAAAGAGGAAGCACACACACAGCTTATTCAGCTCATTCATTTGTTCACTCATTCATTAATTTTGGCTCAAGACTCTTCGTTTGAGTAACTGCTTTTATTAATGACTGATGTGATTTTATGACGTTCATTGAAATGATATTGTTTGTTGATTATTCAAACTGCCTTGAATGAGTCGGCTGACAAAACCGATATTTCGTTTGTCAGTTTTGTTTCTGTTGCGCCACGGCATTGTAAGACCGTAATGGGTTTATAAGGCTGTAAAGCTAATGCTTCCCATAAACACACTCACACCGGGTGGGGGGGAGCACCATCTTTTCACTGCAGGAAACATCTGCTATCATATCTTCATCTGCGTATCCAAGATTGCACCCTGCAGAAAAATAGAAAATAAATCAGTCTTCAGCAGAATTAATTTCAGTCGCTCTATTGATAAATGTGACAAGATGATTAGCCAATGGGATGAGGCTTGTTCACTCATTTTAACATTTTCCAGTGGATTAAGATGAATTCTTTTATTGAGCCAAAAAAGGCAAATGAATATATTCTCCTTCAGAGACAGAAATGAGACTGAATACAGGACTGTCCACTATTGAGCTAAAGCCTGTGGTCAGGAAGATCTTTATTTGCAGTATTGCCGGCTTGTTGGTGACCTCATGCTGTTGACCGCAAGTTCTGAGAGGATAGCACAGGGGCACGAGACCTCACTCCTCTCTCGGGCCGATCAAGTGATGTGTTTTACTGCCCTGTTAACCTGAGTACCCCTTAACCTCAGGTGCTGAGAGGACTCAGAGCTCTCCGCTTTAAAATGCTTGGGCGTTTGATAGGATCAGGGCATCTCGCTCAATTTCGATTGGTTTTCACCCCCCGTTTAGTGGCAGTGCTTCACGCTATTCTGTGTTTCAGAATCACTTCGCTTTGGTTTCCAGGTGAAGGCGTTTGTCACACATCTGCTGTGTGATTCACCAGGGAAGCTGGTGTATGAAACATAGTCAAGGTTGTGTTGGTGGTGTGGGCAAAAGGGTTTGAGCCATGACTCACTGACTATATTCACTCATACACACATTTTTACGATCGATATATTTTACCCACTTTCTCGCACGTGCCCACATATTCATTAATGTTTATTCATGGCAGGAGAACTACTATATGCTACTCATAAAAAGCCCTCCCGCTCCTCGGAAATCTTGACACTCTTCTTGACATTACCGAGAAGCTCATTATGTCAGCATAGACTATGCATGAGTGTCTCTGCAGCTGCCTCACTGGGTGACAGAGAGGTGGAACCCCATTTCTCTATTCTGCTTTTTACTGGGACCAGTAGAGCGACTGCGAAGCCTCGCTGTCACTGCTGAATGTGATGCTCGTTTTTTCTCTAAGATGGTGGAGTGGAAGAGCCAGTGAGCTGTGGTCTGGCTCTGCTATGGGACTTACTTTACCTCTGTCTCTATCACCTGGGCGGGTCAAAGTGTGCTGTGGGTGTGATAGAATTACTTTTACATCTGAACATAGAGAGAAATAAGCAGTTTCAGTGATTTTGTCCTCTGAACTTCTAGACAAATCAATCTGAATCATTTGAAAAAAGTCCCTTTTGTGTTTTTGTATGTGTGTGTGTGTGTGTCTGTGTGTGTCTGTATGAGTGCACAGAAAGGTGAGAAAATATGTGTTTATGAGACCTAGAAATTATGGCCGCCAGAGATCCACTTTAAGAGACTCTTAGCCTGTCAGTGATGCCCTCCAGTGTTACCAGAGGCAACTTCTCAGTGATGATTTGTGCTGGTGCCTGATGGGATTTGAAGGCTGTAGTTTAAAATTGTGGAGTGCCTTTTGTTGTGGACTTCCCATGACCCCGGTGGAGAAAAGTTGCTGCCAGTCTTCAAGTTGTTATAAAGCCCATTTCAAGTGGAGTGCATGTTGAGCAAGGCTTAACGGGGTAGAGAAAAGGATTTCTGGTGGAAAAGGGGGTGGGGGTTTGGGGGCTTTCTGGAGCATTAAAAATGGGACACCGCAGATTCAGGTGGAAGTAGATCTAAGGCTGCGTTCGAATAGTTTTTTTTTGCTTAGGAAAGTTCTTAATTCCCAGTATTATGACATCGTAGATATTTTGCCATTGTTTGAAACGGGGAAAATAATCAGCCAACGCTGATTACAAAATGAAATATATGCATTTATTTCCAATGAAAAGAAGTTTGATGCTGTACGAAATAGACACAGATTTAAGGCATGGATACAAAGAGCAGAAACTCTATCTCTGTAGATATAACACAGTATTAACAGTGTTCGCTGTCTGCCTTCCCTTTTCTATGCTTCCTCTACTAATACAGGTGATCATACCTTCTGACCTCCCCTTTCGGGCCATAATATCCATGCATGCATAATTAACAATCATATACATAAACAAAACGAACATAAAAATTACATCTTTCCCCATAATAACAAGTATACATGCACAAGATTAAGGCAAACAAATGTCAGAATATCAAAACACAAGTATTAGAAAATGGCTCCAACACCCAGAAAATGAGTCGTCATTATTTACGTGGCAGCCATGAATGTGGTTTCTAATTCTCTAAATGTAAAGGAAAGGTGCTTTAATGCTTCTTGACTTGTCACCTTCAGCATTGGGTACATCAAACTATCCTTTCCGTAAAGAAAGGAGGTAGCCCTACCCCACAATACCGTGCGGCAGCAACATTTATAGCGACGACTATCCATCCGGCCATTCACAGATACAGACGAACATGAAGGGTGAGAGATGCATGATCACGTTGCCTCGTGTAAGTGCATTCGGATTCTCATTAGCACAGTTGTCTTCCAAAGCCGTTCGAAATTCCCCTTATCACCTTTCCTTAACCGCTTGAGGTTTTCCATCTAGGTTAAAGGAAAGTAGATAGGAATCAGACGATAGGACATAATTTTTTGACAATTCAAATGCAGCCTAAGGCCCGTATTCAGAAACGATTCTCACACTAATTGACTGCGAGTGAGTACTAAAACTTAGTTAGTGTCAGGTTATACTAAATGAGACAGAGGTTGTCCTAACCCTCATTTGCTTTCAGAGACCTCACTCACACTGAAAATAGCGTCTCTTTCTGAGTGAAGGTTGAGTGCAGGGAACACCTCCCTTGAGTCGCACTAACTTGCGCCGCTATTTCGTTGTCATGGCTTTCAGGTGGTTACAAACATTAGAAACTCTGGATCATTTAAAGCCACGTGCTCGACGCAATCGCAACTATGCAAATTTTAACTCTAATGATGACAACGATGCCGGTAACTTACTAACTGACCACCTGGTTTCAGTGTTTACGAACTGCACTGTGGTGAACTCGAGGTTAGCATTTGTGTACCCACCAGAACCTACTGGGGAATTGGCAATAGGGGAAGCTGAAAACCATCCCTTAAAAATAATGATTGAAAAAAGGTCATATCCAATCATTTAAAAAATTTTATTGACTTGTACTCCAAAAATCTGAAGGATTATCATGTTTCGCCAGTTCTACTTGTTAAGTTAGAATGAGCACTGATAATTATTGCCCTGTTTTCATTTCATTAAATTACCATTGCAGAAACTCTGAAAACTCTCAACATTATCTATCAGATGTGGCCAGTTTTCATGAATGACGCATATCTATTAAATCTCATGCATTCTGATTTCTCGCACTTTTCTTTACTCATGGGTAGGAAAATTCTGTGCTCACACGGCTTTTGGGGCGTGTGTGGATTGGTCTGTGCGGCTCATATAGCTGTAAGTCACAAGAATCCATTCTGTTCTACATTCTTAACCGCTGAATGCAGAAGGAAATGTTTGGCACGTTTCACAGCTTGTTGCTTAGTAAGCCTCGCGGGCTGTCCTGCACCTTTCGCGAGCCACTCGACCACAGAATTTATGAAGATGCTGATATTTACGTCATCATTTATGTGCGTAAGAAACGCCTCAATATTGTGAAGCAATGTATAACAACGCTATTAAAAATAAATTGCATTGTCGTTTTACCAATTAGTCTGAGAAGCTTTCTAATCAAGAAAAGTAAACTGCCACAGGTTTAGGTCATTCAGCACTGAAGGGTGAGGATTGAGCGTCCCTTTGCAGCTGCCGACGCACCGCCTGTGGTACCCAGTGCCCACTACTGTCAGTTATGCTCGAGTGGCGTTTGTGAATATCAACTGGCGAGGAGTGGGACCGCTCCCTCGGTTAGTAATAGGTCACACTCCAGTTACATTTCAATCGTACTCACTATATGGTGAGTGGAGGGTGAGTGTGAGTGTCGTTTCTGAATACGGGCCTAAGTCTCTGCGCATTCAGGGTTTGGCGGTGGCTGCTGTTTCTACCATCGACTCTGTTAAAATTGTGATTCAAGTTTCAGTGACATCAGCCATGGACTTCTCCTCTTGGGCACGGGGAAAACATCACAGCGCATGGACGTCAGTTCTTGGTATCGCCCTGTTATACATTTCGAGGTCAGTACGACCATTGAGTCAGAGTTGTCCACTAAGCATGAGAGATGCAGTGAGGAAACCATTTCTCTGTTGTCTAAATGGCACTGTAGTTTCTCACATCAGCACTTGTTGAGCCAGTTTGAAAAAAAAAAACTAAAATTGAGTGAGCATTTTCAACACAAATTGAGTGAGCATTTTCCATCCATCCATTCTCCATACCCGCTTCTTCCTCAGTAGAGATCGTGGGGGAGCTGGAGACTATCCCTGCTGACTATTGGTGAAAGGCAGGGACACACCCTGGACAGCTCACCAATCCATCACGGGGCGCACACACCATTCACCCACCATTCACTCTCACACTCATTCCTATGGGCAATTTAGTGTCTCCAATTAGCCTAATATGCATGTCTTTGGACTGTGGGAAGAAACCGGATCGCCTGGAGGAAACCCACGCAAACACGGGGAGAGCATGCAAACTCCACAGAAATGTCTCACGCCAAATTCAGACCCATGACCTTCTTGCTATCCACTGTGCCAACGTGAACCCGAATGGAGAAATGGGTATTTTTGACCGACACCGAAGCTGTAAGTAACGTCCATCAAGGGAAGCAGGAAACGTGTCCCTGAAACTAAGTCTCATTGTCGTCGCTCATTGTTTCGACCTCTCCCCTCCACACTCCGTGTTCCAACATTTCCTCACCTGCGTTATGCAGGTGCGCGAACGGCGGAGCCGCGAGCCCTGCTCTTGCCCCACCTTCCCCGAGCGTATGGATTTTCCCTTCGGCAACCTCTTCCCTCCACCTTCTGCCGTGTCATTGGCCCATTAGCGTTGTTCCAGGAACAGGCTTCCATCGATCAGTGCGCTCGTGAGTCAGAGAGATACACGGCAGTTTTTCACACGCGAGCCCCCTCGATCTGTCGCCGGGATTAGCTGTGAAAGCTGGAGTTCACGCCCTGTGATTGGATTTGCACTGGGAAAGTGTCTGTTTTAATATCGCATGCAGCCCCGCAGCGTTACTGCAGCCTGACACCTACCCCCTCATCCCCCGCGACCGTTTAAAAATGAATCAAAAACAGAAAAAACAAAACCGAGTGGGTGACTAAATCTCTGCAGCACGCTCTGGTTCATATTCATAGTGATGCATCAGGTGACTGGATCTGTGCAGCTCGCTGTGATTTATGTCTATGGAGTCTGTAAGATTGAGACCGTCGTTATGTGGGTCTTCAGGCACTGCTGACAGAGATGTGCTGAATGGTGAAATACACCTTTAGCTGGACTGTGAGGCGTGAACACCACGTAACACTGAGGTGACTTACGCATTCCTCATTCAGGTGAAGAACCCCAGCATTAAGACCCTGGGGAACAGCACCCTCTAGTGGGAAGTTGTGGGATCCTTGAGAGCTGTTCTGAGGGGAAAGGGAAGGGGGACGGGTAATGTCCATTCTGCTCCTTGAAGATAATCGAATGTGCCGCGTGGTTTCGGGGGTGACGTGTGACGCCCCTGGATAGTGTCATGGCACTCTTATGTCTCTCACCGGTGTGCCACTGTCCTGTCGCGACGACTCTGGCGTCTGTTGGACATCTTGGCCCAAAGTTACCCTGGTAACCCTCTCGTTCCCTCGCAGGCTCAGGAGATCAGCTAAATGCCAGCTGGTGGGAGCAGAAGCCATCGTGCATTAACTGCTTAGCGACAGGAACAGTATCTTGCTGAGCGACTGGAACAGTGTCTCGCTGAGCTACTGGAAGGGAAGCTGATTTGCCGAAGAAATCTGCGCAGTGCACCCTCACCCATGTGGAAAGGGCGCGGTGGGGGAGGGGTGGTGTAATCTACAGCATTTTTACTTTGCCAACACACTTCTACCGCAATTATGACAACGGTTCGGGATCAATTTCATTGGTTGTTACTGGAGCTGTTGATTGAGACTCCTTAAACAATCCTGAACCAAAGTGCTAAATAACCAAACACTTATGGACCTAGGTGGTATGTATATAACAGAAATGCTCCGGAAAAAGTTATGTTGCGTCAGTAGAGAGAGTAGATGGGGTTACAGGGCAGACTTTAATGGCCGAGATGCATGAGAAGCCGTAAGGAGGGGTGAGTCCGGCATCAGCCTGCCTGACCTGATGCTGGTAATACCTGGAGCCCTGCGACATCGTTGTCCTGCTCCTGTGAATGACCAGTGCAGTACATGGAGACACTGTGTGCGCAAACACCCTCCCACTTTTCCTTCCGCTGTGCTGTGTGGCCAGTGCCAGCATCTGGTGCCCTGCTGAGCGTGCTCAGTATGTTGTTTGAGGCTGCACAGCTGTGTTGAGGTGTTGTGCCCAATGAGGCATGTCATTAACATTTACCTGCGCCTGAGGTCTCCTGCAGTGACTCATCGAGCGTACGCTACACTGACCTTTCAGCAGCTCTCACCATGTACATCCGCTTTGCTGAGAGTGTCCTCACACCGTTAGTCAGCATGTGGCTTCAGTCTCCGCAAGGTGTGTGGGCATGCATGCGCGCTTGTGTGTGTTTCGTGTCTGTGTGTGCATGTGTATTTACATGTACTGTATGTATGCCTGCATTTGTAAGAGAGTGGTTGTCTTTGTGTGTGTGTGTGCGTTGTGTCTGTTTGTGTGTGTTTACATGTGGCTGTGCTTGTATAGCAGCATTTTTGTGTGTGTGTGTGTGTGTGTGTTTGTGTGTGTGAGTTTGTAAGAGAGCGCTTGTGTGTATTTGTATATCTGTTTGCATGGGTTTATGTGTGTGTGCGTGAGCGTATGTGTGTTCAAGTTTGGCAATATTTTTGCATGTACAGTATATATGCCTGTGTGTTTGTGTGTGTGTATGTGCGTGTGTGCTCGCTCTCTTCTGTTTTCTTGATCTGAAAAAATTCAAATCAATGCAAGGAAGCACTTTTTCCTGAGAACTGGCAGAAGGAATTATGTATTTTACATTTGGATGCTTGCATTGGCTCATTTGGGACTGAAATCTGGTTTGGGATTATGGAACTCGGATTTCAGTCAAACGGGTGGAGGTTCAGCCAGAATGTTTTGCATAAGGTACATATGTTCAAATATGTGATCTGCAGCTCTGCCTGGATGTGGGCATTGGCTGTTTGTGTGTGTGAGATAATTTAATATGAGCAGAGGTTATGTTGTTTATATGATACTTAAATGAGTCCTCCTTCTCATGCCCATTCCTGTGCTGGTGGAAGGACTTCTCCTCTATGCCCACCTGCATATCGCCTCTCAGGAGCAGGGGCTGATTTCAGAAACATTTCCCCTACCTACCTCCTCACCTCTTTCTTTGTAAGTGGGAAGGTTCAAACTGATCTTGGATCAGTTTTTTTTTTTTCCTCACTGAGAAGTACGCTTGTGCTTTATGAGGACACAAACCAAACTGTCATTGATTTTCTTTCTAATGGTACTCCATTATGTGGCCAGGAAGCCCAGAACGACAGGCGAACTCAACCGAGCCCGGAAGTGGTTTGTGTTGTATTTGCTTAGCCATAATAAATGTGAAGCTCAAGAGCCAGTGTGCGCAGTGACGGGGACAGATTTTCTCAGTAGCCGTTTCCTGGTTGAGCGAGTGTGTGCAGAGACACAATCAGCTGTTGTGATCGAAGCACAGGGGAAAGTTTGAAAAACCACCACTGATTTGAATATTTGAATTTACGTCACAGCAAGTTTGTGGCCACATGACACATGCACCACCAGTTGAAACATTCTGACTCTTATGTTCACTGCCCGTGTTTTAGTGAAATACAAGCTGTTTTAAGTTATGTGAACTACCTCAAATTACACAATTCAAGATAAAAAAAGAATCCAGAAATTCAGGACAGTTAACCACTTTTTAGAGTTAATAACATTCTGTATTTGGCTTAGTAAGACAAAATAAGTATTTCCATTTTCTGACAGAAAAATGCAAAATCAACCTAGATTGATGCAAATTATATTATAAAATTATATGATGCAAAGTGTGATGCATCCTTTTGAACATTCAGAATCGTTATTGTTGTTAAAATTGCTGTATAGAGGGCCAAGAACTGCTGGATTTCCAACCCTCCCTCTAAGCGGTAGTCAGGTGTGAAGAGTGACCAATCATAAGCACTAGCTGTGCAGTTAATCGTCTGGCAAAAAATAAAAACCTGGGTCAGATTTGGTCATTCTTGTTGTAAACTATTTGAATCGTATGACTATCTGTTTGGGGGGGGAAAAAATAATTGAATTTATTTAGCATTTTTTTTATGGGAAAAGGTGGCCACTTTGAACAATCTGAGGATTGGATAGTTTTTTAAATAAAAAGTAATCAAATTTAATTCCTTCCATCATTGACCGATTTGAAATTTTTTTTGGAATCCATATTTTTTGACTGTTAGAGCATATATACATCAGGCTGGATGTGTACACTGTCGTAGCCGTATAACAGCAGTGTCATTACACCCTTGGGCTTGAAGACCATTGATATGGGGTGGGATGCACAGAAAAGTATTTATCGTGTGTGATGGGCCTGAGAATCCGATCATCAGATTTGTCTGAGCTAATGCTGAGAGTGGAGTAGAGCTGGAGATGGGAGCAGAGAATGAGAGCGATGGAGAGAGACAAAAAAAAGCTGTTTTCTCACTGGCACCTCTGCCCACGAGGGAAAAATAGAGAAGATTTCGGGGGAGTGCATTCTCCACGCGCCACGCTCACAAGCGCACACACACACACACTCGCATCCCCACCCAGGCTTATTACACTCTGAGGACCTTCCTCATTTCACACAAGTGTAGCGCCATCTGGACGCCCGCCGGAAACACCCTGATAAGCCTACTCACACGTGACTTACAGCTGTATTAAATCAATTTAAACACACCCGCATTTAACCTCGCAATTACTGCGTAATGCGCAGCGCGCTCGGGGGGGTTCTTCAAAAGTGGCAATCAGCGTTAAACCGGGGGGGGGCCTCCAGATAACCTTGTTAACTTACTGGCCTGCGTTACTCCCCAGCACTAGAAGGCAGGATTTTTTCAGTTGCTTGGAAACTGAGTCGTCTTTTGCAAGCGTACTTTTGAGGCTTTGCGTAGGCGCTGCTTGTGACAGTGTGTTAATTAAAACGCTTCTCTTTCTATTTCAGGTCATTTCAGCTCTGTCCAGAATCTCCCACCACAGTTTCGCTCAGAATAAAGGCATCAGGTATGTGTCTCACCCTGCGGAGAGTCCATCAGCTATAATGGGTGCACACAGCCCCCATCAGGCATTGGCATAAAGCTGTTCAGTTAGTGCAGAGACACGGATCACTTTCTGGGGTGTGGCGGGGAAAAAAGGCATTTTTTAAGTGTGTCGTACCTTTACAGTCATTGTTTAAGAAACGTGATGAAAGCTAGGTGTTGCATGTTCTTGGAAGATGAAACAAAACGTTCTCTAATGTTTTAGAATACTTTATCATTGTTATAACCATTGACGGTTTAAAACGATTACATCAACACTGCATCGCAGCAAAATTGCGGCCTTTCACCGCAGCTGTAAAGACCCTATGTCGTGGTAAATGTGCCAACCATTAAGTGAATGTGAAAGGTCTCTAACCGAGCTGCTGAAAGTATATTTGGCGTCCGCATTCACTGGAGCGAAAGCCAGGGCTGAGGAAACACACATGAGGACTGACGATAAGTTGTGCTTCAGCCATGGTGGGTGGGGCTGTCTGGAGGTGAAGCTGGAAAGGAAAAAAGCGAGCTGTATTGGAAGTGTTTGTCTTCAGAGCATCCGGCTTCAAAGCCTAATAAATATATCAAACTCAGATGCATTTCAGGTCAGAATCACTGTAGAAAAACTAGACCATTACTGGCAGTGGACAACAGCAAGGTATATCCCTAAAACAGTAGCATTCCCCCATAGGCCCATAGTTTGGTCCAGTGTTGACATGTATAGGGTCCAAAAATGAGCAGGGGAACTACTCTAGGCTTCGGGAATGTTCACTGCAAATTTTACCCAGTTCCCATCAGAACAGCTTGGCTTATCGCATTCTGAAAAAGTTGAGTTTGGCCTCAAGATGGTGTTTCAGGAACCCTCAAAGTATCACCGTAATAATAGGATTTCTCTCTATGCCCTTAGACATTCACTGCAAAGTTGATCTGATATGAAGATAAATAGTTACGTTTTGAAATTTACAGGATTCATTGGAATTCAACGCCCGCAAATTTAGTTTAAAACCAACGACGTTAGTCGGAGGTTTTAGACGGTTTAATTTGCGGGCGTTGAACTCCAATGAATCCCAGGAAATTTCACAAACGTAACTATTTATCGATATTGTAAACCATAAATTTCACAAACATAACTATTCATCGATATTGTAAACCATAAGCGAGAAAGAAACGTTTTTTGCACGGACTCTTTCGTATGGCGACGTGATCCGTCACAATCACGTCATCGAGTCACGCGCTAGAATTCCGCAACCTGTCAAGTTGAACTGATGGGCTGATTGAGCGAAAGTAGGTCCATTTTCATGCCAACAGAGGTGTATAATCCAGGTTCAGAAAGTAAAAGTCCATCCCAGGATATTGTTCCAGCCACAAAAGACCTGGCAGCTGACACTATTCTTCAGCTGGGTGGTAAAACTAACAAGTCAAATCTGCTGACGGGAGTTTACGGTTGGAATGAAAACATGGTAGGATTTTTACTTTCTGACCCCTGGATTATGCACCTCTGCATGCTAATGTATTCATGAGCAGGTGAAAAGGTCCTGTCATTTCAGGGATGTAAAACACTATTTGACAAGGGTAATTAACCAATCAGATTGCGGAAAACACCTACTATTGGTTTACAATTCCCATTACAATGGTTTGAATTATTGCAGCTGGTAGTTTGACCTAGCGGTGTCTCTACAGTTAAAATAATTGAGCAGTAAAAATCAATATGGTTGCTCCTCTATGCATGAGGAATGTTGATACCAGATTTGACAGGATTCCCTGTCTACCTCCTCAAGTTATAGCATTTTTAAAAGTTATGAGTTTGGCCCAGAGATGGCTCTACAGCAAAGGTCATTGGGTGACCAACTCCAATAGCAGCCCATTCTTTATGAATCAGGAATGAACACATGAAGTTTCATGTGATTCCCATAAAAAATGTCTTATGATTGCAATTTTTAGAAATTTGCATTTTGGCCAGGTGGTAGTGCTGGGGTGACCAACATCAGTAACATGACTTCTCTCTTCCCCAGAAACGATTACAAGAAGTGTAATATGATTCCCCTCAAAACTGTTTGGGAAATTGCATTTACAAATATCAAATTTGGTCTGGTGGTGGCGCTACAGGAAAGTTTGCCGGGTCACAGAAACAGTGGGGTTTGTGCTCTGTGCACCAGGAATGAACATAGGAATTTTTGTTCTCTGCTCATAAAACTGTGCGAGTTATCGCGCTGAGATGAAGGATCTTCGGCAGCAGCTGAGGCGAATCCTTAATATCCCCAAACATTCAGTTTCTGGCATATAATTAGAGAATCCCCCAGCTGGTTTGACTGTAAAATGTGGAGGCACCATGGGCTGGGTTTGTACACTTTGGCTGCTTCACTCCTGTGGTGACATCACACCTGTGTGAAAGTGTAGCTTATCTTATCAGCCATGACTGGTTAGGCTTCTCACAAAGAAACTTAATCTGAGCTGCGAAATGTCAGATATCTGTGTCAGAAAGTGCACAGGCTGAGATGTGCTGGGTGCTGCTGGACAAGCAAACAGGTGTGCACGCTTACGTGTGTGTGTGTTTGTGTGTGTGTGCGTGCGTGTGTGTGGGTGTGTGTTTTTCTGTGTGTCTGGGTGCGTTGGGTTCATCATATGCTGGGGTTTATTTGTGTATCTGTTGTGTGAAGGGAATTCTGGTTTACATGTGTCTATGAGCTCACAACATAAAGTGAATCAGTAGACGTGTCTATGTGCACACAACATAGTGAATCAGTAGACGTGTCTATGTGCACACAACATAGTGAATCAGTAGACGTGTCTATGTGCACACAACATAAAGTGAATCAGTAGGTGAACTTGGTGTGTTGTGCAGCAAATAAATTTATGTGATACCATTTCATTTGGTTGCATTGCTGAAGAACAGAGCTTCATGATAAATAGACTGTCCCCCAAACTGCCCTGTTCTGTTAGAGGAACTGTGGCCTGCTCAAAGGATCCGACCTCTCATTACAATTTGAGGCGTGTGTAAATGAGTGATGTAACGGAGAAAATCAGTAATGTCCCGTTCTTACGGAGCATGTCTAATGCTGTTTTATGTCCTTGGTACAGAACATAATTTAGTTTGGATATGAATTGTTTATAACATGGTAAAGGTTTGAAAATATTGCTTACTCTCTCATTGCTGATAAAACTGGACGCATTTATCAGCTGTGACTCTCCATGTGTGCTCAGCATTAAAATCAACTGTGCTCATATAGGCACTTACGATACCGGAGTGTACTGAGCCGAAGTCACACTTATGATATCTGAGTGTGAAGTGCTGAAGACAGACTTATATTTTTGTCGAAAGTGTGTCAAAGGGGACCGGTGAGTCGACTGAATTTGTTCTGTAAGATAGTGTGTTACAGTGTAAGATTGGACACGGAGACAGGGAAGTACAGAGTTTGGGTGGGATGCTAATTCAGGCCGGGAACGGTTTGATCTTGGCTCCGCTGTGTTCCTTACATAAACAGCATGATTTCTGCCTCTGACCAGCGTGAAGTCACACCCCCATTGCACTCTCATCTGCAATTGGTCGATTCTCTGGCATCCAGGCATGTCTGAGCAGTTTCAAGCAGTTTTTGGCCCTGGTAATTGACAGGAGGGTTGTGGGCGGGCAGCGTTATTTCCACACAGGATGTCAAAACTTTGTCAGAGTTGGTTTACTCTGGTTTGCAAATTTCGGAAGCTCTGACGCTGCTGAAGCTCTGATTTAGTGTCACTGAAGTGTACATTACTGCAGATGGAGGCTACTGTACAATAAGAAAATGTATGTAATGAGAGAGCGGGAGCTGTCCATCTGCTGTGTTCACAGTGATGAACATCTTGGGTGAAGTGCTGATCTGAGATCAGCGGTGAGTGAGGAGATTCTGGACACTGTCTGTTTGAAGTGTTCCTGTGAGTTTACTTCCAGCCAACTGACTGCCCACCTTTCCTGCTCCGGTATCATTCATTCTCTCCCCTCGACCCCTCTTTATCCCTGCTCTTCTCACACTCTCCCCCTCTTTATCCCTGCTCTTCTCACACTCTCCCCCTCTTTATCCCTGCTCTTCTCTCACTCTCCCCCTCTTTATCTCTGCTCTTCTCACACTCTCCCCCTCTTTATCCCTGCTCTTCTCTCACTCTCCCCCTCTTTATCTCTGCTCTTCTCACACTCTCCCCCTCTTTATCCCTGCTCTTCTCTCACTCTCCCCCTCTTTATCTCTGCTCTTCTCACACTCTCCCCCTCTTTATCCCTGCTCTTCTCTCACTCTCCCCCTCTTTATCCCTGCTCTTCTCTCACTCTCCCCCTCTTTATCTCTGCTCCTCTCACACTCTCCCCCTCTTTATCCCTGCTCTTCTCACACTCTCCCCCTCTTTATCCCTGCTCTTCTCTCACTCTCCCCCTCTTTATCTCTGCTCTTCTCACACTCTCCCCCTCTTTATCTCTGCTCTTCTCACACTCTCCCCCTCTTTATCCCTGCTCTTCTCACACTCTCCCCCTCTTTATCCCTGCTCTTCTCACACTCTCCCCCTCTTTATCCCTGCTCTTCTCACACTCTCCCCCTCTTTATCTCTGCTCTTCTCACACTCTCCCCCTCTTTATCCCTGCTCTTCTCACACTCTCCCCCTCTTTATCTCTGCTCTTCTCTCACTCTCCCCCTCTTTATCTCTGCTCTTCTCACACTCTCCCCCTCTTTATCCCTGCTCTTCTCACACTCTCCCCCTCTTTATCTCTGCTCTTCTCTCACTCTCCCCCTCTTTATCTCTGCTCTTCTCTCACTCTCCCCCTCTTTATCTCTGCTCCTCTCACACTCTCCCCCTCTTTATCTCTGCTCTTCTCACACTCTCCCCCTCTTTATCCCTGCTCTTCTCTCACTCTCCCCCTCTTTATCTCTGCTCTTCTCACACTCTCCCCCTCTTTATCCCTGCTCTTCTCTCACTCTCCCCCTCTTTATCTCTGCTCCTCTCACACTCTCCCCCTCTTTATCTCTGCTCTTCTCACACTCTCCCCCTCTTTATCCCTGCTCTTCTCTCACTCTCCCCCTCTTTATCTCTGCTCTTCTCACACTCTCCCCCTCTTTATCCCTGCTCTTCTCTCACTCTCCCCCTCTTTATCCCTGCTCTTCTCTCACTCTCCCCCTCTTTATCCCTGCTCTTCTCTCACTCTCCCCCTCTTTATCCCTGCTCTTCTCACACTCTCCCCCTCTTTATCCCTGCTCTTCTCTCACTCTCCCCCTCTTTATCTCTGCTCTTCTCACACTCTCCCCCTCTTTATCCCTGCTCTTCTCTCACTCTCCCCCTCTTTATCTCTGCTCTTCTCACACTCTCCCCCTCTTTATCCCTGCTCTTCTCTCACTCTCCCCCTCTTTATCTCTGCTCTTCTCACACTCTCCCCCTCTTTATCCCTGCTCTTCTCTCACTCTCCCCCTCTTTATCCCTGCTCTTCTCTCACTCTCCCCCTCTTTATCTCTGCTCCTCTCACACTCTCCCCCTCTTTATCCCTGCTCTTCTCACACTCTCCCCCTCTTTATCCCTGCTCTTCTCTCACTCTCCCCCTCTTTATCTCTGCTCTTCTCACACTCTCCCCCTCTTTATCCCTGCTCTTCTCACACTCTCCCCCTCTTTATCTCTGCTCTTCTCACACTCTCCCCCTCTTTATCTCTGCTCTTCTCACACTCTCCCCCTCTTTATCTCTGCTCTTCTCTCACTCTCCCCCTCTTTATCTCTGCTCTTCTCACACTCTCCCCCTCTTTATCTCTGCTCTTCTCACACTCTCCCCCTCTTTATCTCTGCTCTTCTCACACTCTCCCCCTCTTTATCCCTGCTCTTCTCACACTCTCCCCCTCTTTATCTCTGCTCTTCTCTCACTCTCCCCCTCTTTATCTCTGCTCTTCTCTCACTCTCCCCCTCTTTATCTCTGCTCTTCTCACACTCTCCCCCTCTTTATCCCTGCTCTTCTCACACTCTCCCCCTCTTTATCTCTGCTCTTCTCACACTCTCCCCCTCTTTATCTCTGCTCTTCTCACACTCTCCCCCTCTTTATCTCTGCTCTTCTCTCACTCTCCCCCTCTTTATCTCTGCTCTTCTCTCACTCTCCCCCTCTTTATCTCTGCTCCTCTCACACTCTCCCCCTCTTTATCTCTGCTCTTCTCACACTCTCCCCCTCTTTATCTCTGCTCCTCTCACACTCTCCCCCTCTTTATCTCTGCTCTTCTCTCACTCTCCCCCTCTTTATCTCTGCTCTTCTCACACTCTCCCCCTCTTTATCTCTGCTCTTCTCACACTCTCCCCCTCTTTATCTCTGCTCTTCTCTCACTCTCCCCCTCTTTATCCCTGCTCTTCTCACACTCTCCCCCTCTTTAGTACCTGCTCCCCTGCTACTCCTCATGCCCTTCCCTCCTCCTCTTTACCTTCACCTCCTCCTCTCCTCCTCTTCTCTCCCTCTGCACCTTCACCTCCTCCTCCCCTCCTCTTCTCTTCCTCTCCACATTCATCTCCTCCTCTCCTCCTTTCTGCCTTCAAGTCTTCCTCTCCTCCTCTTTTCCTCTCCATCAACATCTTCCTGGTCTCTTTATCCTCTTCCTCCCCTCCTTTTTTCCTCCTTTCCTCCTCTTCCTCTCCTCAGCTCTGCTCCTCCTGCGCTCCCCCTCTCCTCCCGGCTCTCCTGTGTTCTGCAGGAGTCAGACGGCACACACCTGTTCATGAGGCTCCCCTTGCTGCAGGAGCAGGTGCTGCACTGTCACGCAGGTGACTTAGGGCTTTCATCTCTGCCTCCTCCGCCATTCAGGGCAATTAGTCAGATTTACTGCCCCAGATATTGTTCTCATAGGGCTGTGTGAGCCGATAACGCACTCGTTTCACTTCCAGCCATTTTGCTTCTCCTTGGGAGTCGACAGAGCGAGATCATCAGCATGCACTCTGCGATGTGTCTGCATAATTGCTTCCTTTTGTTTCGCGCAGTAAAGTAATGTGTTTGGTGTTGATTAAAACCCACATTCATCACCAGGGTTTCCAATGAATTAAAAATGTCAATATCCCTTACAGAGAGGGGGTGAAATCGCCCTGGCGCACTGTAATGGTGGTCAGAGTGCTGTGTGCTGGGACATTAGCCTGATGCCTGCTGTAGTTCTCATACCGGAGCACAGACCTTCGGTACCCTTCCTCCTGCCCACACATGTCCCGCACACTGAAGTCTGGAGGATGCTGGAGAACACAGATACTGTGGAGTTTGAAAGAATGTGGATTTCTAGTCTATGTATGAATAAGGCCCGTAGTTTTACCCTCTACTTAAATTACTTTCACTCATTTTCAGAATTCAGCTGAATTAGCTTGGTAACGAACAGTAGAAAATTATTAATTAATCAATGAAATCTTGTAAGTTGTCGTATATATTTCCAAGGACACTTTGGAATACCCCAGCATAACCACAAGGAAACCAGCATCGTCTCTCAGGCAGAAATATGGTTAGAGCCAGGTCAGTAAGTATAAGTTAAGCAATGAAAATATTTTATTCCACAAAGTAGTTCCAACTTATGATTGAGGAATTATGCCAATAAGATAACCCAGGTGATTGCCGCAAAATGTTGGCGAGGACTTGTGCTGTCTGGCCAGATTTTTCCACCTCTGGTCTCAGCACTTTCATCTATAATCAGGTTCCTGCAGAAACGTTCCCATATCAGGGCCTCCGTGCAGTCATGTCTGTGATCCGGAGAGGCTAAATCTGATCAGGAGGTCACTGACCAATCCCTGCACTTCATCTCTCTGATGATTTTGTAAATAAGTGTCCAAGGAAGCAGGGTTTTGATGTCTCAGGAATCTGCAGCGAACACTGATTGGTGAAAAGTGTTATAATGTGGGATGTTAATGGTCATTGCACCTGCTATGAAGAAGCTGCCCGTGGAGTGCTCTAGTGATTCGTCGCGTCTCTTGTAGGAGAAACATCTGCTGCATTAATGATATCAAAGCGGCGATATTTTCTTTATGCTCCCTCTGTTCAGAGGAATGGAGCCATTCAACATCTCAGAATCTCTGAAGAAGGCATTAGACACCGAATCCTATTTGATGCACCTGATTTAGCTGTAGGGTAGCGGGCGAGCGTTATCGGGCGCGCCGTTTAATCTCGCTGCTTTACTGCGCCGGCTCTTCTCTCCTGTGCCCACTCCAGGGAGAGGCAGCAATCCGCACGGCGATGGACGGAGGCTGGGTTCGTCTCTCTCGGGGCAGGGGATTGGCAGCTGTGCTCAGCTCCAGCTTTCATTAAGAGAAGTCCCTCAGGAGGCACCAGATTCATTTGTGTTTATTCTGGCTTCTCTCATCAGATGCGTGACGTGTTTTTACCTTCTGCGTCGAGCCATTTCACCCCTCTTGTGCGGACACCCGTACCCTCAGGGTACCGTGCAGGGAGCCCCAGTGGGGGGAGTGGGGCCCCCACACATGTTGTGGGGGGGTCAAAATGAATACAAATGAACCCTCAGAGCGCTATATATAGGTTACTCAATGATATAAGGTCATAATTAAATCTATTGAAAAGGTATCATGTGGTGACTTGTTTAAAAGAGCTCTCGCAGGAGAGCTCAAAATAATTCAATGTATAATTTTTTTCCAATTTATTTCAGTCCTCTAAAGGTGAAAATTTTGCTCTCTGTGCCAGCTAGTTTTACCGTAGACACACAGACACAGGCTTTTAGTGAACACATCTCACTGATCTTTATTGTATGAGGGCTGTTGCTCTTCTGTTTGGGCATCAAAGTGCACTTTTTATTCAGAGTTTAAAAACCTAGAACGAAACTGAAGCTCAGGTGCACAGTAAATCAGCTCAGTGAACAGTGACGATGATTATTATCCTAAAGTAACCGATAAAAGCCAAGGCCCTGCGTGTGAGTTTGGGGATGTTCAGCACAGCCTCTGCTTTAGTTTACCCAAGAGAGGTCCGACAGCAGCTGTGCTCTAGCACTGCTGTGCGGCAGTGTGTGTTCAGAGAAACTTGTCCCTGAGTGAGAACAGCCTGGCTCCTTTTCATTTTCATATTTTACTGGGTACCCCTTTTTTGAATTGTTGATCACAGGCAAAACAACTAATTCTTAAACCAGTCACTATGTCCTATTATATTAAAAAAGACAAATTTGCTGCTTGTTTAGCTAACGTGGACCATATGCAATCCCAATTCCGAAATAGTTGGGACGAAGTGTAAATTGTGAATAAAATCAAAATGCAATGACTTTCAGATCACGAGCCAATATGTTATTTACATTAGAACATAGATAACATTTCAAATGTTGAAATTGATATTTTTGATATTTTACATTTTTATCCACAATATGGGCTTATTTCAAATTTTCTGGCTGTAACAGGAAGACCAGCCAGCGCACTGACTGGTACAGAGGGAGAGACGCTCCTCGGCGTCCAGTCTTGCCACTGTATATGTATTTCATACAGAATTGTTCATAAGTTAAGAAATTGCCATTCGTGTCCATCAAGTCAACTATAGACCATATATTCCTCTCATACCAATCTTCAAAAAATAAGGATTTCCAGTGGCTCCAATAAGTATTTGTACACTACTGTACATCATGGAGCCGGTTACGGATGGCCTGGGCACAAACATGGCTTCCAGTTGCTTCCTCCACTTGGGTGGCAAGACTGGAGGCCGAGGACTGTCTCTCCCACTGTACCAGCAGGGAGATGTACCGGTCAGTGCGCTGGCTGGTCTTCCTGGGACGTCCTTTCCTGGCTGCATTGGCTATGCGATCAGACTGTTTGTACTTCTTGATGATGTACTGCACGGTCGTGTGGCGTAACGATAGCAGAGTTCCAATTTTTCTGGTGCTTTGGCCTTCTTTATGTAGCTGAATGATTTGCTCCCGCATTCGACGGGGTATCTCGCCTGTCCTAGCCATATATCACAGGAATACATTATGGGCATGGTCAGGCCATTTACATAGGCCAGTCTGTGTACAGAGGGAGTGTCCAGTATGGTCACGCTTGACCAAATCAGACCAAGTGAGTCAACCATGTCCTGTAAACATCTTGAGTCAATTTTAGGTGAGTATTATAAGTTTTGTGACTCACTAATGGAACTGTACAGATACTTATTGGGTCAGATAATCGCCTTTCTGAGCAAATATGCCATTTTGACATTAAATATTTGTTTGAAACTTATTGATTATCAAATATTTTAATCACTTTTACACACAGTAGCAAGCATTTAGCCGAATATACAAAAGCTGTTATGTAGTCGAATTTTCAAGTAGTGCACAAATACTTATTGGATCCACTGTATGCTTCCCTCCAGATGACATCTATTCCAGGAGGGCCTTGTGTATTTCAGCAGGACAATGCAAAACCACATACTGCAGCTATTGCAACAGCATGGCTTCGTAGTAGAAGAGTCCATGTGCTGAACTGGCCTGCCTGCAGTCCTGATCTTTCACCGATTGAGAACATTTGGTGCATAATTAAACGAAAACATGTCAAAGGAGACCCAAAAACTCTCCAGCAGCTGGAAGCCTGTATTAAACGAGTGGGATCAAATTCAAATGGATAAACTCAAGAAACTTATATCCTCAATACCCACACGCCTCCACTCTGTGTTGAAAAGAAGAGGGGATGCTACACCCTATTAAACAGGCCTCTGTCCCAACTTTTTTGAGACCTTTAGCAGCCATCAAATTTGAAATGAGCTAATTTTGTCGATAAAATTGTAAAATTTCTCAGTTTCAACATTTGCTGTGTTATCTCTGTTCTACTGTGAATAAAATACTGGCTGGTGTGATTTGAAAGTCATTGCGTTTTGATTTTATTCACAATTTACACTTTGTCCCAACTATTTTGGAATTGGGGTTGTATTTATAATCCCGAAAGGATGTCTTCAAGGATATTATGTATTGGTCGCACCTTAGCTGTTGCTGCTGCCAAGAATCTTTCATGTTAGCATGATGACTAGTTTTGATGTAAATCACTTAGAAATTTTTACGTTCAATCTGGAGCATAATGGACAATCTACATTGATTTGTGTCACCCTATGACCTTTGCTTTTGCACACAAACCAGGCCAAACTTTGAATTTATAAAAATTGCAATAATTTCACCGTTTGTATGAAAATTCCAAGTAACTTATTTAGCTTATTTATGGTACATAGGGTCACGCAAAGTAAAAGGTTGTTGTCTTCTAAGACCTTTCTTGTAGTACCACCACCAGGTCAAATTTTCACATTTCCAAATGGAGCAACTCAAACACTTTTGCTGGGAATCCAGTCACATTTCATTTAATCTTTTGTGCTGCATAGAGACGGGCTGTTATTGATGTTGGTCACCCTGTGACCTTGGCTGTAGTGCCACCATGGGAAAACTTTTTTAATTTTTAAAAATTGCAACTACTCAAACAGCTTTAACCGGAATCATGTCAAATCTGCTTTCGACATTCCCAGTGGATAGAGGGGGAAGTTATTGATTGTGTTGGCTCTGTGATGTTTGCTGTTGTGCCAAAACTCAGACAGATTCAACAGTTTTGATTGGAATTGTGTCAAACCTTCTATGATTGTTCCTGGTGTTTAGAGGTGATGTTGGTGACCTCAGGACCTTCCCTGCTGCTCAGCAACGGGGACAAACTTTTACTTCAAAAAATGCTATAATTGGACAGTTCAGAATCCTGCCAAATGTGTTGTTAGCTCTCTTGGTGAATAGAGAAGGAACCATACTGATTTTTGTGGCTCCATTACTATAATACCACCATTAGGTGAAACTACATTTGCAAATGCATTAATTCAAACCATTCTAATGGGAATCCGATTGAGTTTGTTGTGAAGGTTCGTGCATGGAGAGCAATCTCACTGTAATGGTAACACCATTCCTGTTGCACCGCCGTTAGGCTAATTATAGTTTTTTCAAAATGCATTAAGTCAAAAAGTTCCCATAGAATCAGGTAAACTTTGCCATGAACATTTCAGAGTAGTTTCCCTGTTGATTTTCTGAAGCCTATACCTTTTCCCGCAGCGTCACCACTTGGTTAAACTATGAATTTGTCAATCAGGAGAAAGTGATTTTTTCAGGGCTATGCCCTACTGTCATTCACTGACAGCATTTTTTTTAGTCAAAGAATAGGATTTTGGAATATTTCTTTTCAATTACCCCATTAGCTGTTGTTCAGTCAATATCAGTATGTTCAGCCAAGATTTTATTCCCTTAGGGCTGATGGTAATGGTGATGGGTTTCAGTTGTTTGGAAGTTGAAACAGCTTCTGAGGTGTTTGCTGAAATGGCTGAAGCTGAAATCACAAACACACCATATCAGCTCCCATCTGAGCCATGCTAGGCAACCGTTTTGAAGTAGAAAACTCACCTCTCATCAGCTAAGGTAGAGAGGGGGGAACAATTATGGCAGTTTATTTCAGTATTGCACATAAAGGCAATGTGTTTGAGGGACATATCTCTGTCTAAAATAACTCTGTTTCAGGCCGTTCCCGTCAGAGGACACTGCAGTAAATGAAGATGACGTGTACCGGAGTCTGGAGGAACTAGCGGAGTGAGTTGTGCTTGCAGTCGATATTTTCAGAATTCTAGTCATTTTCACTGCCATTGAAACTGTATTTTTTTTTTTTTTTTTTCGACTGCTACTGTAGCAATCACTCTGACACCGTAGCCTGGCAATTCAACCATTTTAGCAGCAATTATGTGCACTTTAGCCAAAACCAGGCCAGAATGCACCATAGAGCTCTGTGGATCTTCTGTGGTTGCAGGTACATGTTGTCATGCCGGTTTGTTCGCATGGCGGTAGAGCTCCATCCCCACCCACTGTGACATCACAGTGAACTCGCATGCCTGCCTAGTTGGGGTGGTGGGAGGCTGAAAAATACAGGGAGAGAGACTGAAAGGGTGAAGTTTTGAGGAAGAGAGAACAAGAGAGGAAGAGTGAAAAGGAGCGAGGCTAAATGTTACACTGGCAGTTGAATAAGATGATTATAGTATCCAATAAATTGGGCCAGCTGGACCATTTTCCCTTTTATGTCACGACAAGTGAAATAAATGAGCATTGCATGAGCATTAAAAATTAAACTTGACTATTAAAAATTTAAAGTCAACTGTCAACTATAACCTAACAACGAACTCCCCACCCCCATGCATGACATGATGTTGCACTGAACCATGGTATTTCACTAATTAAAATCCAATATACAAATGAAATCTGCAGAAGCGCTGCCATCGTGCCTTCAAGCATATTTCTAGGAACAGTGGAAGCCGCCCCAATAATTTGGTGCGTCCTTTTCTTCCAGTCACGCAGCATGTGCTTGGCTGGGTGAGGGAGAGAGAGAGAGACACACACACACAGAGTAGGGGAAGGAAGAATTGAATGAGGGTATACGGGAGAGAGAGGCTATGACAGAACCCATTCTGCCTGATTAATGTAAAATAATTAGGTGTTCTGACCAGATAGTCGCCATTTATCACTGCAAGTGCAGAAAGCATCCAGCTGAATGACGGCCCATATCTCCCTCCTGCCTCCTGAATAAATTACCCTCCTGCAATGTGTTCAAAGCCGGGGAAATGAAAGCTCCTCTCGCAGTAGATGAAGCTCATTTTAGACGCTAACTAAAGCTAAAGCTAAGAGCGGGTATATTTGTAGTGCAGCTCATACGACCGCACTCATACCTGTGGAGCGCACGACCGCACTCATCCCTGTGGAGCACACAACCACACTCATACCTGTGGAGCACTCGACCACACTCATACCTGTGGAGAGCACGACCGCACTCATACCTGTGGAGCACACAACCGCACTCATACCTGTGGAGCACTCGACCGCACTCATACCTGTGGAGCGCATGACCGCACTCATACCTGTGGAGCACTCGACCACACTCATACCTGTGGAGCGCACGACCGCACTCATACCTGTGGAGCACACAACCGCACTCATACCTGTGGAGCACACAACCGCACTCATACCTGTGGAGCACTCAACCGCACTCATACCTGTGGAGCACACAATCGCACTCATATTTGTGGAGCACTCGACCGCACTCATACCTGTGGAGCACTCGACCACACTCATACCTGTGGAGCACACAACCGCACTCATACCTGTGGAGCACTCAACCGCACTCATACCTGTGGAGCACACAATCGCACTCATATTTGTGGAGCACTCGACCGCACTCATACCTGTGGAGCACACAATCGCACTCATATTTGTGGAGCACTCGACCGCACTCATACCTGTGGAGCGCACGACCGCACTCATGCCTGTGGAGCACACAACTGCACCCATACCTGTGGAGCACAGGACCGCACACATACCTGTGGAGCACACAACCGCACTCATACCTGTGGAGCACACAACCGCACTCATACCTGTGGAGCACTCGACCGCAATCATACCTGTGGAGCGCACGACCGCACTCATACCTGTGGAGCACACAACCGCACTCATACCTGTGGAGCACACGGCCGCACTCATGCCTGTGGAGCACACAACTGCACCCATACCTGTGGAGCACACGGCCGCACTCAACCCTGTGGAGCACACAACCACACTCATACCTGTGGAGCACTCGACCACACTCATACCTGTGGAGAGCACGACCGCACTCATACCTGTGGAGCACACAACCGCACTCATACCTGTGGAGCACTCGACCGCACTCATACCTGTGGAGCGCATGACCGCACTCATACCTGTGGAGCACTCGACCACACTCATACCTGTGGAGCGCACGACCGCACTCATACCTGTGGAGCACACAACCGCACTCATACCTGTGGAGCACACAACCGCACTCATACCTGTGGAGCACTCAACCGCACTCATACCTGTGGAGCACACAATCGCACTCATATTTGTGGAGCACTCGACCGCACTCATACCTGTGGAGCACTCGACCACACTCATACCTGTGGAGCACACAACCGCACTCATACCTGTGGAGCACTCAACCGCACTCATACCTGTGGAGCACACAATCGCACTCATATTTGTGGAGCACTCGACCGCACTCATACCTGTGGAGCACACAATCGCACTCATATTTGTGGAGCACTCGACCGCACTCATACCTGTTGAGCGCACGACCGCACTCATGCCTGTGGAGCACACAACTGCACCCATACCTGTGGAGCACAGGACCGCACACATACCTGTGGAGCACACAACCGCACTCATACCTGTGGAGCACACAACCGCACTCATACCTGTGGAGCACTCGACCACAATCATACCTGTGGAGCGCACGACCGCACTCATACCTGTGGAGCACACAACCGCACTCATACCTGTGGAGCACACGGCCGCACTCATGCCTGTGGAGCACACAACTGCACCCATACCTGTGGAGCACACGGCCGCACTCATACCTGTGGAGCACTCGACCGCACTCATACCTGTGGAGCACAGGACCGCACACATACCTGTGGAGCACACAACCGCACTCATACCTGTGGAGCACACGGCCGCACTCATACCTGTGGAGCACTCGACCGCACTCATACCTGTGGAGCACACGACCGCACTCATACCTGTGGAGCACTCGACCGCAATCATACCTGTGGAGCGCACGACCGCACTCATGCCTGTGGAGCACACAACTGCACCCATACCTGTGGAGCACAGGACCGCACACATACCTGTGGAGCACACAACCGCACTCATACCTGTGGAGCACTCGACCGCACTCATACCTGTGGAGCGCACAACCGCACTCATACCTGTTGAGCGCACGACCGCACTCATGCCTGTGGAGCACACAACTGCACCCATACCTGTGGAGCACAGGACCGCACACATACCTGTGTAGCACACAACCGCACTCATACCTGTGGAGCACACAACCGCACTCATACCTGTGGAGCACACAACCGCACTCATACCTGTGGAGCACTCGACCGCAATCATACCTGTGGAGCGCACGACCGCACTCATACCTGTGGAGCACACAACCGCACTCATACCTGTGGAGCACACAACCGCACTCATACCTGTGGAGCACACAACCGCACTCATACCTGTGGAGCACACAACTGCACCCATACCTGTGGAGCACAGGACCGCACACATACCTGTGGAGCACACAACCGCACTCATACCTGTGGAGCACACGGCCGCACTCATACCTGTGGAGCACTCGACCGCACTCATACCTGTGGAGCACACGACCGCACTCATACCTGTGGAGCACTCGACCGCAATCATACCTGTGGAGCGCACGACCGCACTCATGCCTGTGGAGCACACAACTGCACCCATACCTGTGGAGTACAGGACCGCACACATACCTGTGGAGCACACAACCGCACTCATACCTGTGGAGCACACAACCGCACTCATACCTGTGGAGCACACAACCGCACTCATACCTGTGGAGCACACGGCCGCACTCATGCCTGTGGAGCACACAACCGCACTCATACCTGTGGAGCACACAACCGCACTCATACCTGTGGAGCACTCAACCGGACTCATACCTGTGGAGCGCACGACCGCACTCATACCTGTGGAGCACACGGCCGCACTCATGCCTGTGGAGCACACAACCGCACTCATACCTGTGGAGCACACAACCGCACTCATGCCTGTGGAGCACACAACCGCACTCATACCTGTGGAGCACACAACCGCACTCATACCTGTGGAGCACTCGACCGCACTCATACCTGTGGAGCACTCGACCGCACTCATACCTGTGGAGCACTCGACCACACTCATACCTGTGGAGCACTCGACCGCAATCATACCTGTGGAGCACTCGACCGCACTCATACCTGTGGAGCACTCGACCGCAATCATACCTGTGGAGCGCACGACCGCACTCATGCCTGTGGAGCACACAACTGCACCCATACCTGTGGAGCACAGGACCGCACACATACCTGTGGAGCACACAACCGCACTCATACCTGTGGAGCACACAACCGCACTCATACCTGTGGAGCACACGGCCGCACTCATGCCTGTGGAGCACACAACCGCACTCATACCTGTGGAGCACACAACCGCACTCATACCTGTGGAGCACTCAACCGCACTCATACCTGTGGAGCGCACGACCGCACTCATACCTGTGGAGCACACGGCCGCACTCATGCCTGTGGAGCACACAACCGCACTCATACCTGTGGAGCACACAACCGCACTCATGCCTGTGGAGCACACAACCGCACTCATACCTGTGGAGCACACAACCGCACTCATACCTGTGGAGCACTCGACCACACTCATACCTGTGGAGCACTCGACCGCAATCATACCTGTGGAGCACTCGACCGCACTCATACCTGTGGAGTGCACGACCGCACTCATGCCTGTGGAGCACACAACTGCACTCATACCTGTGGAGCACACGACCGCATACATACCTGTGGAGCACACAACCGCACACATACCTGTGGAGCACTCAACCGCACTCATACCTGTGGAGCACTCGACCGCACTCATGCCTGTGGAGCACACAACCGCACTCATACCTGTGGAGCACAGGACCGCACACATACCTGTGGAGCACACAACCGCACTCATACCTGTGGAGCACACAACCGCACTCATACCTGTGGAGCACACGACCGCACACATACCTGTGGAGCACTCGACCACACTCATACCTGTGGAGCGCATGACCGCACTCATACCTGTGGAGCACACGACCGCACTCATACCTGTGGAGCACACAATCGCACTCATACCTGTGGAGCACAGGACCGCACACATACCTGTGGAGCACACAACCGCACTCATACCTGTGGAGCACACAACCGCACTCATACCTGTGGAGCACACGACCGCACACATACCTGTGGAGCACTCGACCACACTCATACCTGTGGAGCGCACGACCGCACTCATACCTGTGGAGCACACGACCGCACTCATGCCTGTGGAGCACACAACCGCACTCATACCTGTGGAGCACACAACCGCACTCATACCTGTGGAGCACACAACCGCACTCATACCTGTGGAGCACTCAACCGCACTCATACCTGTGGAGCACACAACCGCACTCATACCTGTGGAGCACACAACCGCACTCATACCTGTGGAGCACTCAACCGCACTCATACCTGTGGTGCACTCGACCGCAATCATACCTGTGGAGTGCACGACCGCACTCATGCCTGTGGAGCACACACCTGCACTCATACCTGTGGAGCATATGACCGCATACATACCTGTGGAGCACACAACCGCACTCATACCTGTGGAGCACTCGACCGCACTCATACCTGTGGAGCACTCGACCGCAATCATACCTGTGGAGTGCACGACCGCACTCATGCCTGTGGAGCACACAACTGCACTCATACCTGTGGAGCACAGGACCGCACACATACCTGTGGAGCACACAACCGCACTCATGCCTGTGGAGCACACAACTGCACTCATACCTGTGGAGCACACGACCGCATACATACCTGTGGAGCACACAACCGCACACATACCTGTGGAGCACTCAACCGCACTCATACCTGTGGAGCACACAACCGCACACATACATGTGGTGCACTCGACCACATCCATACCTGTGGAGCACTCGACCGCACTCATACCTGTGGAGCACTCGACTGCACTCATACCTGTGGAGCGCACGACCGCACTCATACCTGTGGAGCACACAACCGCACTCATACCTGTGGAGCACATGACCGCACTCACACCTGTGGCGCACACGACCGCACTCATACCTGTGGAGCACACGACCGCACTGTAACCCCATCAATCGTGCAGGGCAAATGATTCATTTTCAGACTTGACTGATACTTGGGGTCATAGTCAGTGACATTTTCACGCTTTCACATTTTCAGTTAGATATTTTACAAATACCGTTTACCCCCAACTCCCGCTGAAGGCCAGTCATTACGATTTGAATTGGATTTTGTTGATTCAAATCTTGGCTCCCCAACCTTGTTCCTGGAAGACTATCATCCTTTATGTTTTCATTTCAAAACTAATTTAATCCTCAGTCTCATCTCAGGCTGTCGAATGAGGTGTGCTTTTTAAAGTTTGGAGTGGAAACTTAAAGAAATGTGCATTTCCAGGAAAGAGGCTTTCCACAAGTGTAACTGAAATGTTCATTTAGCACAATCCTATGTCTTTGAAACCAAAGTAGGGTGTACAAAGTCCTGTATCAACTCCGTCACTAGAGTTTTTTCTTTTTTTTGTCCCCGATGGGATACATTTGATTTCTTCGGTATCAAAAGTAAACTCAATTTGAGTGGTACTGAACAGAAAGTGTGTTTGTTCATGTGTGTGTTTGTGTGTTCGAGGCTTCACCTTCGGTTGTACCCATTAAGGCTAATCTCTCAGTCTAATGGCTTAGTCACTCCCTTTGTGCCCATAATGCGAGTTCCCTGCAAAGTCCTATGCTTCCATATTTAAAAGCACCATCTAGAAGTCGACAAAGCATGAAATGGAGCCATTGGGAAGATTCTTCCTGGGAAAATCACTTTGAGATACAGCACAGATTTTTCAAAAGCTCTTTTTCACTTCGTTCTCAAAGTGGCCAGGTCAGGCGGATCACACAATCGTGTACCCCAACCGAACAAGGTCCTGAGAACACACAAACACCCCAGGACACCGAGGTCAACAAAACAGTCATTTACCCCCACAGAACTGGAGTAACAGAATTCTCATACACAGAATAAGGTCACCAGAATACAAATATACCTTGACGGAAAAATGTCTCAGAACACGCTCTTGAGCATCTTCAGAACAAGGTCACTAGAACACAATGTTTAGCCAGTTACAAAGAGCAACATAATTTATTGATTAGTGACGCATTTTTCAGTTGGTTCTGCGCTCCAGCAGTTTGAGTCTGAAAGGATACAGTGAAAGTGAGATTGAAGTGCTGGCTGTTAGCTTTAAACTGTAGGTGTTTTTATCCACATTGAATGAGTTGCTCAGAAATCACAGCACACATCCACATCTTACCACCCACATTTTCAATTGCATCAGAAAGATTGCATAGTTAAGCGATGTAGAATAAATGATTTATTTTTAATATTGTGACACAGATATCAGCAGATGCTGGGTATCTCTCTGATGATGCTATACTCAGCCTGTATTGCAGTTAGTCATCAGTTCTTGCTCTTTTCAGGGACTTTTTGCCTTCAATCTCTTCTTCAGCATGCAAAATGCATGTTCAGGTTGGATTCTAGTTCGGTTAGCAGCTCAGCCAACAAAAACAAAAAAATGTATCACTGTACAGTGAATTATGGTGTCCACTATTTATACAGAACATCCTGACTGTCTAGATACTTCTGGACCACACTGTATACCTCTGTGGAACTAGGCCACCCAGAGAGAATCATGTTCCACTGCACCAGTGCACCATTGTGCCAGTTGTTAATATCAGCTGCTCTCTGTATGGAGCTGGTGTGGCTGTGCTGTCTGTTAACAGATCTGGCTGCTCTGTTTCCTGAGCCTCGCTAAATGGCCATGGGATTTAGCAGCTTTGCTTTTCTGTGTTGAGTGAGAGATTTTCAGAGTCTGAGCTGTAGCCAGATGAAGGATTCAGCTCAGTGTTGAAGAGAGAGCTGTGCACTGGGTCCTGGGCTGCGCCTCAGGGCTGCTGGTGTATGGGCCGATGCAGACCCCGCTGGGCTGCACTTCACTGTACTCACTGGCCAAATGAAATCAGGACTGCATGGTATTATGGGAATTGATTGGTGTGATGCTCACTATTGTTTAGTGTGCCATTCTTATTACCTCAGTGTATTACTTTCTTAGGTACTGTGTTGCTTTCTGTGGACCAGTGTGTCACTCTCTGAATCAGTGTATTAATCTCTATGGCTCAGTGAGTTACTCTCTGTTGAACAGTGTGTTGCTCACTGTGGATCAGTGTGTTGCTCACTGCGGGTCAGTGTGTTACTCACTGTGGATCATTGTGTTGCTCACTGTGGATCAGTGTGTTGCTCACTGTGGGTCAGTGTGTTGCTCACTGTGGATCAGTGTTTTGCTCACTTTGGGTCAGTGTGTTGCACACTGTGGATCAGTGTGTTGCTCACTGTGGATCAGTGTGTTGCTCACTGTGGGTCAGTGTGTTGCTCACTGCGGGTCAGTGTGTTACTCACTGTGGATCATTGTGTTGCTCACTGTGGATCAGTGTGTTGCTCACTGTGGATCATTGTGTTGCTCACTGTGGATCAGTGTGTTGCTCACTGTGGGTCAGTGTGTTGCACACTGTGGATCAGTGTGTTGCTCACTGTGGATCATTGTGTTGCTCACTGTGGGTCAGTGTGTTGCTCACTGCGGGTCAGTGTGTTGCTCACTGCGGGTCAGTGTGTTACTCACTGTGGATCAGTGTGTTGTGTGCTGTGGATCAGTGTGTTGTGTACTCTGGATCAGTGTGTTGCTCTCTGTGGTTCGATGTGTTACTCCCTGTGGATCAGTGTATGGCTTATAGTGGATCATTGTGTTACTCACTGTGGGTCATTGTGTTGCTCACTGCGGTTCAGTGTTTTACTCTGTGACTCAGCATGTTGCTCATCGTGAATCAGTGTGTTACTCTCAGTGATTCAGTTTATTACTCTCTGTAGCTCATTGTGTAAATCAGTCTAGACATGGCTTCCCATCGCTGAGGACTCTTCTCCTCTAGTGGTGTTTTTAGTGGGTGTTTTGGCTGGTTCCCTCTCAGGTCAGCAGATCAGATCTCCTGCTACATTTTTATTGACAGGCTGGTGTGATTATAGTTTTTGGCACCACAGTGAGCTCAGGGCAGCAGAGGCCAATCACAGAAGTGTCCTCTGTCTTTATTTGGAAGGGTTGTGTGGTGGGAGTGCAAGCTGTTAGCAGTTTAGGAACGGGGCCATGTTCGGCCTGAGGGGGACCACAGGGTTCATTCGCTGGTCAGTGTCCCCTGACACAGTTCAAAAACTTCCTGATGTGATTTTGTCTGACAGTGTACCTCAGAGAATTCTACGCAAACGGGGGACAGTGCCTCTAATTACGCTGTCTGAGCAGAGACATTGTGATCTAGAGGCTTGTATTGAGTGAGGTGGCATGAATCTGTGGCGTGTTAATGTGGGGATGTTACGGTGTCATGGGTGCATTATCTATTTCTTTGCATATATCACACACATACACGCGCACATATACACACTCCTGTACAGGAATGCGCACATAAACACACACTCGCTCTCTGTCATTCCTGGTCACTGGTGTGTACATTCCTGTATGTCCGAATGCGAAGACTATGTTTCACACTCACACACGAGGACAAACATTCACGTTCTACATTGAATGTGAAAGTCAGCCTGATGGAGACCACAAAAAATTTATCTCAAAGTGGCTTTTATTTAGCTTGATAATCTCCCTCGGCGACAGAACAGGAACCATTCACATTGCATTTGATAGGGTCTTAAGATCTGCCACAGGTAATCATTGTCACATTCTCTCTGTCCGCCCAACAACAGCACACTCTGCTGCAGAACTCGCACTAAACTGTCTGAGGAGGTTTATTTTTCGGAATGTTATTTTTTCTCTTTTCCCAAAAGAAAGCCAGTGCGTTTTATCACCAGTGGTGATTTTGATGTCAGCATTGGGATGTTCTGTGAAGAACAGTCTATTTTCTTACGAGTAATCTCACACCTTGAAGGGGTTAAAAAGAAGCCCTCGACACCTTAGTTTAACCCTTGGTTTGCCGCTGGAATTACCTGAGGTCGGACACCCCCTGGAGTCTGTTTGTGCACTCTGTGCTCAGTGGGGTGGAAAGATTTACAAACGTTTGTGAGGAGTATGAGCGTGATCAGATGAGCAGGAGCTGACCTCTACAGACCTCTGTGTTCGAAACTTCACTCCTGCTGGTCTGTAGGTGGTGGCCTCATGCCCCTCACAGCTCACTGCAGGCAAGCAGGGTCCAGATAGTTATTGTCTGCAAGTTGAAGCACATTAACCATCAGAGCGCTGAAATGAATGTAGAAAATGTATAAATGTTATCTTGTGCTGTTGAAAATCTATCATGTGGTGACTTGTTCAAAAGAGCTGTGGGAGCCCTTCTAAACAAGTCGCCATATGATAGGTTTTCCCCAACAGAGCTGGCAACAGTACAATGTCCGCAATCCAAAATCCAGAGTCATACACAGGGCACCAATCACAAAATCGTAGTCAGACGAAAAGAGGTTGAAAAACAAGAATGCGGCAAAAGAACAGGGAATCGGCAAAACTCGGTGTCTAGAGCGGTCCAGGCAGAAAGATAAATCACTATGAATCAAGGCGAGAAAAGCGTGGCACAGGAAACAAGGAAGTGACTCAAACAGACTTCTTATATACATATCCGGGGGAACACATGATCAGGAAACACAGGTGCAATCAATGGTACAATAATCAAGGAGTGACACATTAGGAATAAACTAATCACATGAATTTGGCCGTAGCCAAAACGCAGACAGGGATAACAAGACAAACCTATGAACAGACGAAAGCTCCAGTCTCAGAGTACTAAAAGTGCATAGTTTAGAGAAAGGAAAGCACAAAGTGTTTGAGGAGACCCACGGAAAATAGCAGCAGAGATAATTAGGGAACGACAAGGAGGTGGAGACTAGAATAGGGAGACTGCTGAGAGATTGTTAGTCAATTAGTAAGTGCAGCTATACAATCCTGAGTGCTTGTTAGTAAGTTAGTCAAAATATACAAGGTTAGTGGGGTTAGTAATTAGCGAAAACAATAAACTGTTAGTATGTCTTAGTAAGATAGTAAAAGTAAGAGGAAGGAAGAACACAAGATAATGAAAGAAGATTGAAACCCAGAAACCAATAAATCACCCTAATGAGTGGCACGCGAAACAAGGGACCGTGAGCAAAGATACACACATGACGGGGGAGGCAAAGTGCAAAGCATGGAAAATAAACATGGCATGGGAATATGAAACATCACTATGAAAACAAAACATGGCATGGAGACTATGATAACTAAAACATGAAAATAATAAAACAAGAAATCATAAATACCAAAAACACAATACATAATCTAAGAATGGTCAGACAAAGTCAGTGGTCACTAAACACAAGAATCAATCTATCATGGCACAAGGCCAGGCACAGACCTTGAACTAGACATGAGAATAGGCAAAAACATGGTACATGGGCATGGCAAAGACAGAAAATGCAGGATCACAACATTTTCACCAGCTTTGAATGCGATATCTTACATCATTGAGTTACAATGTTTGCATTTAGCGCTCTAAGGGTTAACACTGAATTTAAGGGCTGAAAGTCCTTCGTGTTTTGCATCATATGGATCTCAATGCTTGCAAATAAAGGCTTGATTAGTGTATTCAAATTTAATTTCTGAGTGCTGCACAGGGCATTATATCTTCGTCCAAATACTTATGGACTGCTCTGTCGGCAAATGAATGTAAAACGGTTGACATTCTGGGTGGGTGAGGCTTTATGAGCGGAAATGCTTCACATAAAATGGAACACCAGCCTTTTGACTGACTAATATCTGCAGTTCTACCTCAAAACACGCCGTATGAGCTGAAGCAGTGCAGGCAAATCCTGCTGCAGTGCCTTTACAGATGAAGGCAGGCGAAGGGAGAGGAGAGAGGTGGGAGTAACAGGATTATGTTGTTTTGCACTGACATGATTACTGCAGACAGCACATGAAAGGCTTTGTAGGGAAAATAGGGTGTTAAAAGAAAGAGGTTTTTTTTCCCCTTCACTGACTGCTAAAGCTCTGTGTTGCAAACCTTTTATATCCTTTTCTGGGATTAAACTTTCCCATTTCAGTGTTTACTTCCTGCCCTGATTTATTTTGCACTTTCTCAGTAGAATGTGGCCTTCAGCGGTATACTTTGTTGTACACGGAATGTTTTCTTCATGTCCAGTGGCAGTGGCTGTGTATTGTGAAATATTAAAAGCAATATAGAGGAACTGCAGTCTCACTGCTTTGATAGTCCTGTGCAAATCATATTTACTGCTATTAAATATGGTATTTTTGTTATTGTTTCTTTGGGTGCAGAATATATACATTTTAAATTATGAATCAAGTCACCGGCCTGCTGATATAACCTTGCATCTCCAAATTGGTTAGAAACAAAAACTTTTATGTCTGCTAATCTTATATGCAAAATTAAACATTTTTTATTTTATTTATATTGTAAATTATGTTTATATTATTTTATATTTAGTTTTTATTTTCCTGTAAAGTTTATCATTTTGAAGTTCCGTGGTTTTATCAGCAGGCTGACGAAGTGGTTCTTATGTTTAAAATGTTACTGAAATATTGCCATGTTTAAGTCTTTGAGGAGCAGCTCTTCTGTTGAGACATTGAACTCTATAATCATCTTCACCTCAAACTCAGAAACATTTGAAGAAAATCATTACAGTACAGGTTTTTCAAACACCATAAAAATAAATGCAATTTGAATTTTATACAGTATTAATTGAATTCTTGGTATGTTGCATTTATTTGGACACACTTATTTCTGTAGATTAAGTTTGTGCCTCATTCATTGAAGCAGCTAGTCTTTTATGTGCACACTTAACCTCACCCAGATGTAGGGATTTTAAGTATCAACCTGTCGGTGATGAGATTCCTCATTATCCTCTTTGCTATCCATTAATAAAGACCGAAAAGAGCGACTTGCAGTGCCAGTGCTCTGACGTCAATCTTTATTCACCTTGAGAATCCCCAGAGAGTGAAAGAGCTCGGCTCTGACTCATTGTTTTTGAAATACTTGAGTCATGCTAGAATGCCTCTTCATTTTTTTTTAATCTCTTCTGTCCTCTCTCTCCAGTGAGCATGATGTCGGGGAAGATGACATCTACGACTGCGTCCCATGTGAGGATGATGGTGATGACATCTATGAAGACATCATCAAGGTGGAGGTTCGGCAGCCCATGGTGAGATATGTGCACAGATCTTATCTCCAGAGTATTAAGTAATTAGACGTCTATTATTTGGGCGTTCCTATATGATTTACCCAGGTTTCCCATCGGCTTTGGCACCATGCTTTCTTGCAACAACCCCTTGGCACAATGGCTTCATACTTCCTGTGTTTACTTCCTAGTTGTGCATCAATTGTATGAGGTTCACCTGGGTCAAAGGTCACAGGATAAATGCACCCACTTTGGGTAACCTCTATTTATTTATTTATTTATTTATTTATTTTGCTCTGCAAAAAACAACTTTCTCTTGTTTTAATTTTTATTATTTGCCATAGTCATGACAAACATGGAAGTTAGCCCTTGTACAATTTAAAGTTGATGGTAATCCATCTAGTTCTATTACTCCTATGTGCTACCATACAAATATGACTTGTTCAGGGCTTCTAGTCTATAAAAATTGTGTACAGTTTTTGACCTCTGCTGCTTTGATCCCTCCATGCTGCAGATCAGGTACATGCAGGTGAGTGATGGGGCTTTGTGTGATATTTCATTGCTACCACATTTCTCTGTCCACACTAATTGAAGGGCTGAGCACAAAAGGCAGCTATCTGGAGAATCAAGGAAGAAGTTTTTATTTAATAACAAAATCAATTTATTTTCAACTAAACAAGTCAAGGAATTTTTCAAGGTAACAACTGAGGCCGCAAGGCCGCGCAAAACTTGCGTGAATCGGTTGAGTTTGTGTTAGTAGTTGCATTGCAGCATCGCAACTTCAAGGAGAGACTGATGAATACAGACGCTGTTCTGGCTCATTCCTGTAGAATCAAGTCACTGTCCTGTAGCCTCATTGGAGGGAGACTTACTCGTGCATTGTGTAGTGTTCTTCATGTAGCCTAAATCTGGCATTTTTGAAGTGACCTGTTTATTCAAACTTGCCATCTTTGTCAAGCTCATAGCTGGTATCATTGTCTGAATCATCTACAACACTCCCTGAGTCTGCATCTCCAAGCGGTTTCCTCCGAACTTCATCATCCCTCAGCCAGGCCTTTCTCCTGGAGCCTGCCGTCTTGAAATGTTCAGATAGCTGTGTTTTGCACAACAGTTTTCACAGGACTCTGTTATGCAAAAATATGAGAGCCCTCTTTTGGAGGCCATTGTGACTAATATCAGTTAGGTGTGTCTTGCACAACAATATTAGGAACGAATTGAATCTGATGCTAACTCAATTTTACCAGAAATGTCAGATAGTTGTCCTTTGCCCACAGCCCGTCATTTGTGAAGTGGGGATGATGAGGTGAAGTAAGACCACACCACATCCATTTTTTTTTGTCTGCTGTACTCTGCATAAATGGAATCATCAAGAGAAACAATTAAACTTGAAACACTGTGCTTTCCGGTGCAAAGCATAACTGTGACGGACGGTAGCTCTTGAAGCCCTGAGCCGCACTTCAGGCTTTTTTCCTCCTCAGAACTCTTCTTTGAATAATGTAATCAAGCGTCATGTTCTGCTACTGCTCTTGCATCTTCTTTTCATTTCAATTAGTGGCGAACTCGTTACAGGCCTCGCAGTCAGACAATGAGCTCTATTTGTTTTGTCGTGCGCAGTCACTGTGGTTAAAGCGCACTCTTTATATTTCTCTTGTCTCTGTCCAATGCGCTCGTTCTTCACTGAGGATCGAATCTTTTAGCATTTCGGTCTAACTCTCAGCAACTATAGCAGCTGTTCGATCAGGTATTCAGCATTTGTGGTCTTTTTTTCGTCTATTTAGCCATTGCATAATTAAGTCATTGGGTATCATTGGCTTAGAAGCATGAGGTTTTTCCTCGGCATGGTGGTCGACAGCCCAGGTGTTCAGTGATGGACATGGAGCCAGGCTGTGAGCGAATCCCAGAGCTTTAGTGTTTGTGTCCTCACTGTCCGTGCACCACCCAATCACTCGCCCTATGGAGGACACCCCAGTAATTATGTGACACCACAAGTATGAAATTATATGTTGTTTATAGCAATTATTTTGAAATGAATGAATTGCGTTTAGCTGAGCTTGACTTGTGTTTGGTGATGCATTTGGTGGAGCCTCTCTGTGCTGGGGCTTGAGCGTTTTCATGAATATTAACCAAAAATATTTGTTTTGGGGCACCAGGTTTTATATAAGCCCAACACTGTGAATCTCTTTTCAAGATTTTGGTCCATGTTTGAATAAAAAACGAAAGATAGAATGTTTAGAAAAATTATGAGCAGTGACTGCAGAGATCGTGTCCATTCTCTTCAGTGTAAAATGTGTGGAAAGCTGATGTTTTATGGACATTCTGAAGGCTTGCAAATAGGTATATCTTGTATAATTCTTGGAAACATTTCTGTTCATTATGGTTCAGATGGTTGGTAAAGTTGGCTGCAAAAATAAGTTTATTGTTTTAGACATTAATGGATATCCTGGTCACATAGTCTTCACTGAATACCTCCCAGCTTTCAGGAAACATTCACACAACATGGCTACCATGCTGCAGCAACATTGCTCAATCAAATAAAAAAATCTGTAAAATAATGAGAATATTTTGAGTTATCCAGGCTTGATAGAAAAATTGCACTCATCAAGGCTTTGATTGAACACAATATGATGCAGTACTTCAATGAGGTCTCTTGGTCTAAGTTGTTCAGATTGTACTGATTCACAGTCTGCATGTTCTCACGTCCCCGTGGTGTTTCTGCTCAAACAGAAAATGGGGATGACGGAGGACGACAAACGGAACTGCTGCCTGGTCGAGATTCAAGAGACAGAGGCAAAGTACTACAAAACTCTGGAGGACATCGAGAAGGTGGGTGGGGTCAGCAGCCTGTTGTGGTCCACTGGGTATTGGCAGGGTGATTAGGGGAAACTGATGTCAGTGTTAACGGCAGTGATCAATAGATAGATATTAGCATCGGCCTCCAGCAGCAGTGTGTAATGAAGCGATTGGAACATGGAAAAGATCATGTTCTGCCATGCACACATGGTGTATTTAACCCCTTTGCATAGATATAGACGCCAGCATCCGTAAATTCTGACATTTTACTCATAAATAATTCAGTCATTGAATTTCCAAATGTCTTGCTTCACTGGAATAATTTTCCACAGTCTCAGTGACACAAATACCAAGTTATAATGCCTGAATAGGCTCATGCATAACCGAAAAAAATTGGCATTATTTGTATTCTGAGCAAAGGGGTTAAGCGTGTGCGCACGTGTGTAGATACCCGTGGCAATGCGCAAACGCTTACATACATAAATGACCATGAGATGAAATGTCATCAGTCACTCATGGAAACGCATCACAGCATACTACATCGTTCACAGGTATTGCTGTCATACATGCAGTCACACACACAAATACACACACACTCACACTCAGAACCATGCTCTTACATGTACTGACCGCTCCGTGTGGATTAAAATGGAGGTGTGTTAGGTCACTCAACACATTCAGCAGCTCAGTAGTACTATGTTGTCAGATTTAATAGATAATTGGAGTTGCTGCACAGATCTCCACTGGCTGTCCTGGGGCAGTATTCAGAGCCGCAGTGCTTGTGCGACAGTATTGATTTGACTTTGAACTCAAGCTGATGCGGATTGACAGCTCAAGCTCCAGCGGCAGCACGCAGATTTGAAAAGCTTCCACTTAACCATGAAATAAATTAAAATATATGAAACATTATTTTGTGTAAATAATAGACAAGTCACAAGCAAAAACTATATGATGTTAAAAGTGATGTATGTTCAGAGAAGGCACGACACGTTTAGTGCTGTGAGGTGTTCTGATGCTGTAGCTTCTGCGGTAATAACTGAATGTTTTTTTCAGAATTACATGATTCCTCTGAAGCAAGTCCTCAGCCCTCAAGACATGCAAACCATTTTTGTGAACTTAGAGGCAAGTAACAGTTGCTGTGGTGTTGTGCTATTACTCTTGGTGTGTATTATTTGCTGTGCCGTTACTGCTTGACTTTACTGGCTTGTTTTGTTGGCCCCTGTGTGACGATATTGTGAAATTTTTTTTTCTGTCAAGCTTGTTGCTCTGACTGCTAGACAATGCCCTAAATTCTTTCTACTTCATTTTTCGCTTATTTTGTTGAATTCTGTGGAGAATTTGACACTTGTCGAACTGCATCACTGTCTGTTTCCTGGACTTGACCAGCAGTCATGGTGACTGCTGTGCTAATGATTGAGTTGAAAACGGTGTGTCAACATTTTCGGAGTCCACTGCAGTGCTGATGCGCCGTGTTTTGCAGGATGTGATTAAGGTCCACTTCGCGCTGCTGAGAGCCATCGACATGAACATGGTGAGCGGCGGCAGCGGTCTGGGGAAGATCTTTGTGGATTTTAAGGAAAGGTCAGTATCTGTGTGAACCGTCAGGATGTCTCTGCAGACCTCTGAAAGACCCCAAGCGCAGGCCGAGTGGAATTATATAGGCTGATGAATATGACCTGTGGTGTCCTGCGCTTCCCGGAAGACGTAGTCTTACCGCACAGTCACTCGGCAAACCTCAGCTGATTCCTTCCTCATCAAACCTCGGAAGTGTGACTGCGGAAGCCATTAGCCAGAACTTTTTTTTCTAGATAAACATGACGACGTCCAGTGGGAGCAGCGCTGTGTTCGATGTCTAATTGGTAAAAACATCATATTGCCTTTTGTGTCAAGACTCGAAGAAGCGTCGCCACACAGATTTTGCGAAGATCAATTTTGCTTCCATTTTTAGGTGACAATTTAGCGCGCAAATTAGGCAACTGGGCAAATCTGCCTTCTGGCAAAGAAATGTCAGGCGGAGCAGCATATCAACTTTCTGTCGTACATCCGAGGCTCAGTGAAGAGTAGCGGAATCTGCCGAGAAGTTCCGGCTGACCGCACTCTATCACAGCACTTTCGGCGGAGGGATTCTGTGATTTGGGGTACAATGACTTGGGCTACAGTGAATAAGGAAATGTTGGGGTGACATTGGTTTAGAATACGGTGAGCCAGATTGGAGTGGGTTTTGATTCAATGAGATAGTAGGGGTAGTCCAAGTGTGAATTTTGTGGTCTGTCCTTCATTCAGTTGGTGGCTCTGGTACCGCTGTACGTACGGTTCTTCTCTGTTGAGAGCACAATTTCTGCATGGAGAATTTGAGCAGTACATCAGTAAAGCTCTTGCCTTGCATCTTTTACCAAGTGAAACCACCCTTGGGGTTCCTAATATGTGGGAGCCTCGCCTGTGTATGTTGGACTGAGCAGAGATTGCTGGTCTTTATAAAGGACCTGTGCGCTCACCGTGTGTGGACTCTTCAGCACTGAGTGCCCTGGTGTCAGTGATGGGAATGATGGAGCCTCTTTCCCAAGCACATTCTCAGCTGCAGCAGGTCACTCCCTGTGTTTCAGCTCCGCTGGACTTCGAATCTGATCTGTATGCTGGCAGTGCAGATGGCCATGTCCTGCTGATTACTGGACCCTCCCCATCTGTAGTGTGTTTGTATAGAAATATGATAATTGCACACACCAGCCCTGACGCATATGCACACACACACACACACGCTCCGCCTTTCACTTGCGCACACACAAAGTTCCATGCACACAAAAAAGCACACGCACATACACGCACTCTTAGATGATTACCAGGCCCTCCCTACTTGAATTGTGTTTTTATAGAAATATGATCATTGTCCGCCCACAAGCGCTGACACATACACACGCACTTTAGCTTTTACTTACGCAAACACAAACATCCATGCACACAAAAGCGCGTGCACACATATACATATGCTGGTAGATGATTACTGGGCCCTCCCTACATATACACACACATACAAACACTATCTAGCTTTCACTCATACACTTGCCCAAACACGGATGAACACTCATCTGCATGCACACACACACACGCCCCGATGATTATGGGACTCCACATATTTGAGGTCCGTTTTACCTGTTTACCATAAAAAACATTGAATAGGATGGGTCCTGTAATCATCTGTATTATGTAAATCTGATAATTGTGCACACATGTACATACACACTCTCACGAGTGTTCACACATGAACTGTCACTTGCGCGCACACACACACACACACACACACACACACACACACATACACATACAAATGCGCATACACACATACATTATTGGAGGACCCTCCCTATAAAAGATGTGTATTTTATTGAAATCTGGTAATGACGCTTGCACAAGCGTGCGCGCACACACACACACGCACACGCACACACACACGCACACACACACACACACACTCACATACACTAACACATACGCCTACACACATGCACACACATGAACACACACACACATTACCTCTCTCCCTCACACACACACACACACACACACACAAGCTCTGGCTCACTGCCTGAGTGGGAGTATGCATCTCCCTATTTGTGTGTAATTAGCTGGCAGTAGTGTATCCCGAGAGACTTAGGGCCCAATTGAACAGGAACAGCAGAGACTACATCACCCTGTCCTCACTCGCTCTCTTTCTGTCTCTCTCTCTCTCTCTCTCTCTCTCTCTCTCTGAGTCTCACTCACTCACCATCTGTTTTTTTTTGTTTGTTTGTGTTTTACCTGCACTGACCATGTGGGCTGATATCGGCTGTGTGATTGTGTCATCATGAAAAACTGTGGTCTTTGGGAAACCTATTGTTGCGGGAACTGCCACAGAGGTGGTTTTGAACACTTTGCGGGTTGTTTGTTTGTCTGTCTATGGATTATGATGTCACTACGATTGCTTCACAAACGCACTGGGTGCAGTCAAAAAACTTTGCAGGTGTGTAGTTGAAATGACCATGCAGACCAAGTTTGTTGGTGGTTGTGGCCCAAGGAAGTTTACCAGACATCAGGGGCTATGAATAGCAGGTGGTGTGATCCCATGGCAGGATGGTCATGAGTTTCTTCTTCATCCATTGCTTAATGTCCCATTTTACTGCATTTTCACTTTATTTCCTGACTGCTGTTCCTCTCAAGTTATGTATTTGCTATTCCACTGAAGGGCTTTGCATGGCCAGAGTATCATGAGTTGGCCCACCACTGACAAGTGAGCATCCTGCAAGTGTGTCAGTATATGTTGTGGTGGCTGTTGAAATTCAGACGCCAAAAGCAGCAGCCAGAATTAAAAGGCAAAAAACCGCTGAGAGCTGAGAGACAAACAGACTAAAAATGCGAGACTCGTGCTACTAACGGACCTGAACGCCATCCGAGGTAGAAAACAGGCAAACTCGAAGATACAAAAAAGAAAACGGAAAAAATAAAGATTCCCTTTCTAACTAACACTAAGCCTCAAATATGCAACTAAGTCCTAAACAGAACTCTGTCTCGAGACCCAACCGGTTAAAGCGCAAATATAACACTGACACTCTAGCAAAGGACACGAGGTGAAACTGGAGCTTAGAGTCCGGCAACGCCCCCAATTAATGCCAACTGGCCCAGGAATCCGATTAGGAGCAAAACGATATCGTCCCGGACGAGAGCAGTAAAAAGAGCTCTCAAAGCTTCCAAACTATGACTCATGGCCTCAGAAAATCCTGTAAATCCCATATCTCCTGCTGTTTGTTGAACTAGAGTGTGTAGAGTTAGATGAGTTTAGCTCAGAGGATGGTATGTGTGATTTTTTTTTTCTATCGGAAACAATTTAAAGGCACACTTTGCCAATTTTTAACCTTATCTTCATATATCGGAGATAAAGTGTGAAAATGCATGCAGTTTTTGCCAATTTTTTTGCATATCCCTGGAAATCATCCGCAAAACATGTCCGCTCTCCCCTCCAATGCCATCCTTCAACATGTAGAATTCTGTAGTTGGAGGTATAGAAGAACTACAAGCTATTTAAGCCTGGATTTTCAGTCACCGCCTCCAGGTGGCCTGGGTCAGTGCCTGAGATGCCATGAAGAAACTTCACTGTCTTTGCTTGCCCTCAAGCCATATTTCTGACTGCAGAAATGGCAACCCGCAATATGAGTGCAGAGAATATTATGAGTGAGATACATTTTACTCTTAGCAATCCAAAAGACGTGCTATTTATAGCGTTACCTTTTTATTGGCAAGCAAAGGTTCTTGTGAACTTGTGGTTGAAGCGAACTGGAGAAAGCTTGCAAGCAGAAAAGTTTTCTGGCCATTTTGGTGAGGGTTTTAGCATGGTCAGATTGATTTCTGTTAATGTTAATGTAAGGAAAACATTTGTGATGTGATTTGACTGGAGCTAGCTTGCAAGTGGAAGATTTCACCATTCATAAAAGTTTTGTCATCTTTGTTTTGACATAAGAAAACCACTGGGTACCTGATTAGCTTTCTTAGCTGTGGCTTCTTCTCTAGCAAGGGTCTCAAGGGTGAAAGTATCTTGATTGATATTAATTGCCTTGGTCTGAAAACGTGCAGGATGGCCACATCAGTCAGAATTTGTTTAGGTGGACAACCCAACGATTCCACTTATAGATCTCTTTTGTTTTCCTCATGAGGAAAATTATTGCAGCAAACTCTTAAATTTGTATACTTATTTGCGAGCTTTTCTACTTCATATCTCATCTCTATTCTATTGTCTGTGCTGTATTTGCAGGTGAAAAGTGAAAAATTACACCTGTAGCTTGGCCTTTTTGTAGCCTGTGCAGCCGAGCACAGAATGCTGCCATTATCTGTCACACTTTAGATGAAGTGTTGCTCATAAAGGCTTTATACAGCATGTTTAATGCCTTCATAAATGAGACATAATGTCTTCATAAATAATACACAGAGGTTGCGTTATACTTCCTGATTGTCGGTGATGGGCAGGGGCATAAAAATTTCGTCATAATCAATTATTATCCATCATTGTAATTATATTTTTAAAAATGATAATTGTTTATTTTTTCAAATAAAATAAGCAGAATAATTTATAGATTACGCATTAGCTGATGCTGACAGTGATTCATGTAGACACACATTGCGCTGTTAAATACAGCACTGCGTGGATTTTCGAACTTACGCCTGTACGAACTTTTAAAACATCTCAAATGATTTCTCCCCCCACACAGTAAGGGTGTGCAAATGAGCAATGCTTTCAGATATTGCTGGGCTTCACTAAGCCTAACAACCGCAGTCTCGCTAAGCCGTCCTACGAAGCTGCCTATCAAGTCGTTATGTCAACCGAGGCTTTCCTGACCTAGATATCAGCTTGTCCACATAACAGAGATGGCGTTTGGAGCATATTACCAATCGTCTACCGGCAGCAGAGCAGCAAATTTTACAAATGGAGAGCAAATGATCATATTACAAAAATATGAGGAATACGGGATTATCCAGATCAAAGACAATGCTTGAGACAATATTTACACCCACCACCAATTTGACGGGGGTGTGAATTACATTTTGTCAAAATGAAGGACTGGCTTCAAAATGTTCCGTCATTGTTAAAAAAAAAAATCTGTCAATGGCGGAAAATATTCGGTTAACGCGACCTTATGATGATCATACATCAGAAAATGCTCGTGCTTTTTGAAGGGTGAAATAACACATCTTCATGTAGCTTGTGATGTAAAATATGACATAAGTGACTATGTCACTTAGCTAGTGGCTAAATGCTATAAAGGGTGACATTGTCAGCTAAATGACATTGTCATTGTGACATCTGGCATCACATACTGAATAAGGATGTGTTATTTCATCATTTACAAAACATGACATGTATGATTCTTTATGATTTATGAAGACATTACGTCTCATTATGAAGGCATTATACATGCTGTATAAAGCCTTTATGAGCAACACTTCATCTAAAGTGTGACTGCATTATCTTCTCGATCAATTCTCTTTGCAGTAAAGTGAATGGTGCACTAATGCAGTGGTATCTGTGACCGCTGTAGGTCGCATATCTGCATGGGGTTGAGGGTGATTCTGGAATTGTGAGCCAGCACAATATATTGCAGTAGCTGTTGTCTTTCTGAATAGAGAAGCCGGGGGGGTGATAAATATGCAGATATCTCGAGCTGCTGCGGGAAAATGTGTATGGTTTGTGCGCGGCTTATTTATATACGCCTTTCACCTCAGAACTATATTTGGTTTCATTATCAATGAGCTGCCCCTTAAAGGCGCATGATGCTTGTTTATTCAATGTGTTGACATCTATTCTGCAGCAAAATTGCCGCAGTACAGCAGTCATTTGTGATTTCTGAAATGCATATCCCTGTTTCAGTGAAATAGATGCTGTTTTATTGGATGAAGAGCTTTCTCAGTGAATTCTGCCTTATTCGTCCTGTCCATAAGTCTCTCCATTTGTACTAGTGCTCCGATAAAGTCTGTGAATGCATCCATTAACATAACAACGCAAGAGTGGTGGAGTAGGACATTCAACACACCAAAGCCCAACATTATCCTTTCACTGAAGTGTATTTTATCGATTCATTCTGCAAACGCATTATAAAATGGTTAAAGTATTCTCATGCACACAGTCAGGTCCTATGTAAAAATGAAGAAAAAGGTTTCATATAATAATCTATGCGGTCATTCTTTCATTTGTGAATTTTGAGTGAGCTGTGTCATGATGGTTGACCATGCTTGGGTTTGACAGATACAAATGAAGTAAACATGAAGAAGCTGGTGCGCACTTGAGGCAACCAGAAGTTGACCTGCCAAGTTATGTGCGCTGGTAGCATTTTTACTGTAACTTTTACTGTACTTGTAAAAATGAGCGCTTCAGCTGACCAGACCGAATGGAGAACAGTCTTATTTTATTCAGTGTTTTCACTTTGGGTGTTGACTTTGAAGACCGTCAAGTGTAGCCACGTTATTCTGATTCCCAGTCACGCCTCATACGTTTTACCTCACCGCTGAACAGGAGAACAAAATCCTCTGTGAGCACGAGCTCTTGTTCAGTCAAACCTAGGAGGAAGAGCGGAATTCCGTGTAAAACAGCCGGTCATTTCTGTGGCGCTTGAAATTTGTGTAATTGCCCAATAAAATTTAAAATATGAGCAACTCTGTCTAAATAACAGAAATATATCAATGTAACGCTAAATGAAGACAAAGGAAACAGATTTTTGGAAGCAGTTGAGTGTTGTCCCTCTGTTTGATTTCTTGTTGGGCTGGACAGTTTTTAATCGCATTAGCCTGCGCAATACACACAGTACAACTCCTTTAATAACATGGGAAACTTATACCCTTTATTATTTCATGTCATTTTTTTTTTTTTCATTTTATATTTGTCTATGCCGTGCGGTTCTTGAACCTTGGACTCTTAATTGCTTGCTGAACCACCTTACTTCCCTCTTTACCCCTGGTGTCAGAAATGCTCTTGTATTCTTTTCATCCTTTGTCAGGCCAGATTGCTTTAGACCCACCTGTTTTTTTTTCTTTTCTTTTTAAGTTAACTTCCGAGTGCAAAGTGTTATTTTCAGTTGATTCCGAGCTCTTTGGAATTACCTTACTTTTCATGATCAGTTACTATTTGTATGTATCTCACCTGAATTGACAGTTTTGCGTTTTATGGTGATGAATGTCGAAAGGATAAGCATTTTGCCTCACTTTTAATTTGTAACCTACTGAAATATAAGGCTGTGGAGTGTCATTCTTAATTCTGATGGTTTTCATACAAAGTGAGAGTAGCTGGTAAGAAACACTTGGATATGTAAATTTTGAAACAAAGGTGTATAATAATCAATATGTTTGAACTTGGCTCATTTAGTTGTTAACTGTGCTGCTTTTTTACATTTGGGCTTTTCTATTTTCTTTTGTTAAGGGTGCTGAAAATGTTGAACCTGAATGAATTGTCTTCTGTATTTGGTTCTATGTTTTCTGTGTTTGATTGGCAGGCCTTGCATTATGATGATTTTTCCCGTTAGCCTCTTTCATACGGCAGGTGAAGGAGACTAGCCTTAGGACTGAAGTGGAGCTGTCCAGTCCTAGAAATGGCATTCACTTCAGTTTATTGAGTTATCTGTGGATGTGAGCCTCAGTGACCTTTTCAACAATGCCTTTTCAACAAAAGGCTTCCAGGTGTTTGATTTTTTTACTTTTCCATAATCCTTGGAAAGCTGTGCTGCAAATGTCAACCTCTCATAATGGCCACTGAGTTGACTTACACCACAGTGACTCTCATGGATTGCCGTGAGGGTTTCAGACATTTTTACTGGCTCTTGTGGATTTTTGTGTCACTTACCGTCGGCACACTGCTTGAATTAAATTTGATTCAAGTTTAAGATGGCCGTTTCTCACAGCCTGGCGATTTTTTTTAGAGCTTATCACTTTACTGTGGTAGCTCATTAGAACAGTGTGCCCTTAATCAATCTTTGATTAAAGCTTTAATCTTTAAAGTAATTAGGCTGACTAATATTTTATTTTCTAGTTTGGTGGTTTTAGTTGACATTTGATGACTGGTGGTCGCAAAGTTTGTTTGCAAATTCTTCACGACAGTGGCCAGGTCAAAACAACTCTTTGAGAGAATTCAGGGGAAAAAAATGACTGCCCACAGGTGGGCGTCAATGTCCTTGTTAATATCCAAAAATATTGGGATACATATTGGGCTCTTGCTCATTTCTCTTTAGCTTGTGTAATCAGATTTGGATGTGTGGTAAGAATGTTACGCCACATGCAGCATATGGATGAGCAATTCAGGAATTTAAACACATTGAGTCATTAATGAAATGTCATTACGTATGTATTCCACTGGAAAATACTTACAGATGGACACATACAGATTGAAATAATAAAATGCATTTACTTGTATTAAAAAGAATTTAATTTAAAGTATTACGATTAAAATAAATGTCACAGGTTAACATCATTGCCTCTGTCTTAAAGCAATTTTCTCAGAGAAAATCTGGTCCTTATCCTGGTTACCTACGGGTTTCTCTTCCTCTGGGTCCTGCGATTCTGCTGGCGCTGGGTGAGGGTGTTTGTAAGATGTGTGTCAGAGAGTATTATTTTACTTTAACAGCCTGTCATATCTGTTTTATCATTGGGCTTCCTCTCTCTGTCGGCATCTCCAGGGGTCAGAGAGCAAGTTGTTTATTTTCATCAACATTTTTATCAGAATGGCATGCATGACAGCATTTCTGTACTGAAGAACTGCGCTTGGGCTTGGCCCACCTGGAGAAACGAATCGGACGGCGAGAGCGTTCAAGCGTACCGGAGAGAGGCAGGGGCTTGCACACTCTCCCGCGTGGTCGCTTGGCTTTATCGCGCCTGTGCTAGTCCTCTTAGACCTCTAGCTTCTGCTGCTGTCAGTAAGGGGTTCGTCTTCTCCCCGCTACTGGAGACGCCTTCGGTCACTCTTGTAGAAATGGCCTGCATTAAAGAATTAAGAATTTCTTTGGCATCTCTTCAGCTGCTCCCTTTCGCTGAAACTATTCTCGCACTTTAGCTCATTTGGCGTTATAGCCACAAATGCTTTTATGTGTGGTGAGCCTTTCTCCCCTATACCACAATCTAGCTGTTATGATTCTGCTGTCGCCTGAGCATGTTTTTGTAATGACCCCGATTCCAAGCCATGTTTTCTGATTTAGTCCATGCCATGTTTTGTATTTTGCCTGTCTTTCTTTGTTATGTCCTTTTCCTGCCATTTCCCATATTCACAGTTTAGATTATCATTCTGGTTTTTGTATTTCTCATGCCCTGCATTGCACACTGTCTCCCCTGTCTTGTCATGTTCTGAGACAGTTTTATTCCCCAGTCTTGTGTGCCGCAGTTTCAGGTGATTTCATGGTTTCTGGGTTTCCAAACATTCCTTCCAATGTCGTTTGCTTCCTTCGCCTTGCTGTTCTATCTTTACTAACAAATACAAACAGTTTATTATTTTAGATAAATTACTAACACTAACAGTGTTTATAGTACTAACACTAGGGATTGTATAGCTGCACATTACTAATTGACTAATCTCTCAGCACTCGCTCTGCTCTTGACTCCGCTCCTTGCCTTCACTCAATTTACTTTGCTGGGCTTCAGCGGATTCTCTGCACCTTGCTAATCACTGTTCTGCCTCTCACTCTGTGCACTTTATAACTCCCCAGCAGGTGTTTGTCATAGGCTATCTTTGTGATCCCTGTCCGCGTTTTGGCTTTCGCCAATTTCATGTGGTTAGGAACTTCCTCTTGGTCATTCCTTTGTTAATTTGTCTGATTCAGCTCACCTGTTCCCTATCATAGCATGTGCCCTCCCCTACGTATATTTAAGAAGTCATTTCACAAACAGCTCTTGTCAAAACGTTTTCCCTGTGCTACTATTGTTGATGCCTTGTAGTGTTAGTGTTATACTTCTGTCTTGAACGTCACGGATTCCTCGGATGGAACGGATTCTGATTTTGGCTTTACCTTTGATATTCCCGTGCCCGTTTACCGTACCTGCTTTGCCTGACCCTGAGTATCGTCTTCGCTGCCCTGTTTACGAACTGGAGTACGTCTACTGGATTTTGGCTTTGGCTTCATCTCTCATATTCCTGTGCCCGTGTACCAAACCTGCTTTGCCCGACCCTGAGGTCTTTGCTGCCCTGTGTACGAATTGGATTACAACTACTGGATTCTGATTTTGGATTGTGGACTCTGTACCGTTGTTTACTGCCCTGCCGGGGTTTCCACCACAGATCCAATAAAGATCAAGTTTACTGGATATTTCTGGTCTCGCTTCTGGCTCCTATACGCTACCTCACACTAGCACCAACAGCACCTGAATCAGTGTCCCTGATTAGTTCTTGTTTACATCCATCACAATCCTTGAGCCATTATCTGTGTCTCTCCACTGGACTCACTGTGGTTTTGATTAGATTAGTATGTTGTCCGCGAGCAAATCGATTGCGGAACAATAAAAGCACATTCTCAGGTTGTGCTGAAGTGGATATGTACAGTTACAGACTCTATTGGCCATGTGCTTACAAGCAGACCATTGCGTAATAAGCACACCATGAAGAATGACAACTTTTCAATTTTCATTGTGAATGTTAGTGGCAGTTTGAATTCGAACTTTATTGGAATAGTGCAGGCAGTGGTTCAGCACATACTGGCCGACGGCAGTGTTTCTAAATTCTGCTGCTGCAATTGCTTTCCTGTGCAGTGGAGCGGCAGCATGTGGGCTCACTGCTGGGGGGTGTTCTTTCTCCAGCCTCTGTGATTTAGACAGAGCGCATGGAGTCTTTTGACGGTCTATAGTGCCTCATCCTGTTGCCACACCGCTGGTTATAGATTCCCACTGTCCAGTGCCCCTCCCTGATGTTTACCTGCTCCAACCCCTCAGTTCCCCACCCCAGCCCCTTGAGTATCCTGCCCAGCACCCAGTGATCCCTGCCCTGGCCCCTCTGGTTCCCTGCCCTGCCCCCTCAGATCCCGGCCCCAGCCACACGGTTCTGTTTGGCCCCCTTCGTCCCTTGCCCTGCCCCCTCTGTTCTGTGCTCCGTCACCTCAGTTTCCTGCCCCGCCCCCTCAGTTCCGTACCCAGCTCTCAGATTTCTGCGCAGCTGCCTTGCCAGGGCAGTGTCGGGGCTCTGTGCATCTACTGGGTAGACAAAGGTGCAGCGGTGAGAGAAGCCTATGAATATGACAGACTGAGAAACTGAAGTCATCTGAGAGAGGCAAAAACATTAAAAGCTGGGCTATCTCTATGGCTCGCTTTGGAGGAGAAAAAAAAACAAAGCTTTGTCTCACAGTCATCTTTACAGGCCCTATTTCTGTATCTCTGTAATTAACCTTTTGTCTCCTCTGTGAGAATGGTCACGAAAGCAGCTGTGCGATTAGAATGCATTTTGAAACTCCATGATGAGAGTTATTGGAATGACTGTTCAATTAAAGTGAAATAAAAAGCACATTTCTCAAAGCCAGCTTGAGGTCAAGAGCAGTCAGGACACATTAAAATCTCTGTGGTTACTCAAAGTTAAATCTATTGCACAAGCATGATATGCTCAAAATGCGTATCTCATTTAAGGCAGAGAAGTAATTCACATTGCATGAATGCAGTTTTTCTCAACTTAGTTCATTTAGATGCACCTAGAATTTTTCGATTGGACATCTCTTCTCTTTCTCAGTCTTGCATCACAACCACTTAACTATTAAATTCACTCAATGGTGCTCGTGAGATTAAGGCATCTCAAATGGAAAATCTGCAACACTGGGGTATTATTTTGATAAGATAAAAGTTATCAAATGAAGTTCTTTATGTGGGGGCTTCTTTAGTCACAACATTGGCTGTCAAAGTGCTGAAAATTTAAGGTGGACTGATTGGAAGAGGCATTGATGTTGTTTCAAAGCAGCCCACCTTAAGTAGTCAAAATTAATTCTGCTTTCCAGGAAGGCCTTAATGTTTAATTACATCCGGAACGTCCGTTATCACAATCGTACACCGACACCTGTCGCCAGATCTCAAACCTGCCGGTGTAAATTTGGGAAGGTGCTTCAGGCAGGTTTGGAGTGGTGGAGAAAAGCTGCCGCTAATCTTCTCCTCTGAAGTGCAGATCTGAGCGGTTTTTGACAGAGCTCATGTCTCAATCAGGACCTTGCTGGGGGGGGCTGGTGACAGGGGGGAGCCAAAACGGCAGGGGGTCACGCCGCAGCTCCGGTGGGGGGTGGGGGCAGGATATGACATCACTGCTGTGCTTATTGCCGTACATCAGCTATCGCCCCTGACTGTGTCAGGCTTAATTAGTCGTTAGCGAGTGAGTGTATGATCCAGTTCTGAGGAGTCACCTGGGTGTTTGTGAATGCACATTTAATCTTGTTGCCTTTAGAGTGTCTCTCATTGCTGGGTTTAAATTGGTACTGTGTGATGCCTCAGGCCCTGTGCCAGATCAAAGGCAGACATTCTAACCTCCTATGTGACTGTGCCCTTTCTGTTCTATCTGTCAGAAGGAGGTGTGTGCCCAACACTGACTCTCAACTCAGTCTCAGATTAGCTGGTCTATCTCTGCCCTGCAAACAGGCAAGCGACAGGGGACGTCCTTTTACAGACAGCCGTTACCTGAACTTAAAATGAACTTTACAGTACATGAACCCCCATCTCATAATGCATGAATGTCCCCCACAGTTCAAACTCAGTCTACACCCCTGCATATAATATTGGTCAGAGTGAACACCCCAGCGTTTACTCTCACCAGCCTCCTTCCACAGGGTGGGAAACCAGTCTCTGTGAAGCTGGTGAAAATTTGTGTCTGTAATGAGGAAGCACGTCTTTCCAGTGCTTTCATATTGTTTCTCTGTTCCTGATTGATCTGGAGCATATGCTCCATTCATATTTGATACGAGGCATATGGTCTAATTATGATTGATTCAAAGTGTACGGTGAAGTCGTGATTGATATGGACCATATGGTCTCTATGTTTCTAACTCCTCAATCATGTTTATATTTCTTGTTCTTTGTCGACCTTGAAAAAAGGATGAGTGCACCGCTCTGCATGGGACTGTGGTGTCCTCCGGCCTTTTTGTTGCTATCTATTGGTCATGACCTTTCTCAGTTTCCAGGGTTTCTTTTGTCTTGCCGTGCCTTAGGTTTATTTTTAAAGTATTATTTGTTTTTAAATTCAGTGGACAATCAGCCTTTTTTCTGCATTATTAAATTGTGGATAACAGACTGTGTCTCAGAGATGGAATCTGTTTTGAAGGTACCGTGGCAGGAGTCCAATCTTCAGCCATATGAGGGAATTCACATTTTGGCCGACACTTGGCGACGAGCCACACACTCCTCCACTGCGTTTTACCTTCATTGAACAGCTATGTACCACATTAACCTGTGTCATGTTTTTAATACGTTTGCAGAATGGCACTGGTCGGCGGATATGAGCTGTGCTTACAGATGAGTGTTTGTGTGGCTCTCTGCTCTCCCCTCCCGCAGGCTGCTCATATACGGCCTGTACTGCAGTCAGATGGAGAACGCCCAGAAGACTTTGGACGAGCTCATCGCCACTCGGGATGACGTCAGGATGAAAGTGGAGGTACTGAACCCAACCCTCAGCTCCTGTCTCGCTTTAAAGACACTGGTTACCTCCACCAACCCTCCCCAGGGTACCCAGGACCCTATATTCCCGTACGCTGTGCCCTACCAGGGCTCAGCGGCCCTACAGCACACATCTAACCCCCACATCCTGGCCCCTGAAACGTCTTTCCCCCCCTGCCTCTCTTCTCCACTGTCCCTGCACCCCCCCAGTCCAATGTGTGGACACTCACTCCAGGACTTCACTAGTCTTGCCCCCCACCCCCCAATTCAAACTAGGTGCTACATGTAACATAATGTAACGTAACATTAGAGCTCTGTAACTTCTCTTTGTTGAGTTCACGCCAAGCTGGCAAGGTTTTTGTATCTGAAAATAATTTTACTGCGGGAGTGGCGGGTTGGGGGGTGATTGGTGTTCTAAAGTAAATGGTAGATGAAGGGAATGCAAAGCAAAATGAGTATACAAAAACATGTATCTCTGCGATATTCTCTGATGACAATGTAATATCGCATTTTTAAGCAATGGCCTGTAGTACGATCATGACATTATTGTTGATCGCAGTATGTTTTGAATTTAAGCTATGTTTTTGTGTGACATGAATGGGTTCATTTACTGGTGCCTGTTGGGAAAAAATTGTACAGCATGAGCATTTTTTGCTGACTGAAAGAAAAGCATTTCTTGCACTGACACATTTCAAATGGATGACTTTTAAAACACTCGAGAAACTCATCTGGTACTAGTTGGCCTATCAGTTCAGATCACTCTCCATTACAGTCTTTGTTTCTCTCATAAATGGGCAGACATCACCACACTTTCTCGCTCACACTCTTGTGTTATTTCCTGGGACAGTAGATGGAAGGAGGTAGTGGCTAAACTCCTCTTCAGGAACCCAACCACAAACTCTGATGATCATCATCCCTTATCAGAGACGGGAAACCAAGTTCTCTAACTGGTCTTTCTTCTATTCACCCTCTCCTTCACTCCCCCTCAGACTGAGCAGAGCCCAGAACATTCCAGCATTATCCCCTGATGAGAGAGACATCTGCGCTGATAATCTTACTAAAAATAATCAACTTACTCCTCAAAACAAAGTAGCTGTCTTTATAAACACTGCGCACTGCCAGGAGTGGGAGTTCACCGCGTAAATCTATAATCAAGTGTTTGTGCTGTCCTAGTGGTATGCTCATAATTATATATAATCAGCTGTTTGTATAGTTGTGCAATTGCCCTGAGTGTAATGTGCCAAGAGCACCATCAGAAACCCTGTTCTAAGTGTCCGTGACCAAAATTTTATGGCTGTGTACTATGCAGATTTAATTTGTTAGGTTTTGAGATGAAAATAAATTCATTGTTGGTGCTGCATGAATACACCATAGACATTGAGATGTGAATGATTTAGTGGTGGTCAATGAAGGATCCGTAGATGTCTGAAAATGCAGTGAAAGAGCCATTTGTATCATTGGAGGAGGGGCTTTGTTCTTGCAGGAGTGCACTATGAAGGTCCAGGAAGGGAAATTTAAACTCCAGGACTTGCTGGTAGTTCCCATGCAGAGAGTTCTGAAGTACCATCTCCTGCTGAAGGTAAGAGACTGTTGACCTTAGGGCTGTCTTAGTCAATCATAATGTACCACCATGAGGGAGAGGCATTCTGAAGAGTTTCACTGACGCCCTGCAAGCCAACTCTACTGGATGCATGTACAACATCTGGCAAATTATTTATAGGAAAAGCTTGACCTCTACTAATCTCCCATATTTTATACCTCATCTGTTCAGTTCATTATAAACAAGCAATTCCTTTACTGATTTAATCCCTGCGTAGTCACTTTGTTGATGACTCTTGAAAAAAAAAAAAAAAAAAAAAGACTTTTTTTTTTTTTTTTAATACAAGTGCATTTTTAAGTGAGTGAGTTCATATGAGGTGAAGTCCCTTTGGAACATTGGCAAGACAGGAACGATCATAAAGGCAAACCAGCACTCTATTCGATGCTTTAATTTTGCGGGTTCACCCTCCTTGAAGCCCACATTACTGTGCATCGAGCTTTTAGATTCTATGTTACCACATCTTCATCCATGGATGTTTAGTCTCAGTCACTCCTAGTAGAGTTCTTGTACAAGCAGGGTGCTGGATGGAGGCCATGATTAATTTAGCTGCCGTCTTCATTATTAAAGCACAATCACTAGTAGCACCTAAAAACCAAGAAGGTGCACCTTTTTCTGAGAATCTCCTACAAAAACTTAGAATAAACCGAGGTTTACTGAAGATTTGAGGCCAACTCTGTAAACCTCGGAAAAATTTTACAGAGGTATCCCGAAATCTGTCCGGTTTACTTAAGTTTGGTCAACACCTTGATGTACACTTTCTCTCGAGGTGCCCTCTTTTAAAAATTACATTGTGTATCTGATTTGTTTGTAAATTGGTGCTTTTGCAGATTGAATATGTTCTGAATACTGAACATGTGTTTTTGTTGTTTTTGATATGATGGTGGTGGTTTGCCCTTTGCCAGTTCCTGGATGCAGCACAGACACAGCAGGCTTAACTACAGTACTGACCATCCAAAGTTCCCACGAAGTTCAGCAAATATTCATGTTTTTTCATACATCTGAAAATTTTTTGGTGGCCGAAAAAATTTTTGGATAGTTTTCCATGCAAAATTTGGTAGCCAAAAAAAATTCAGGAAAATTTGCTGAACGAGTTATCACTGAAAATTTGGCAAAATTCGGATTCGGGAACTTTGCAATGGCCAGTACCGTAAGCCTGTACTTCATTCAGACTGCATCTAGGGCCTGGCTTAATTATACTGCACGTCGTTGAACAGGCAGTACTGGTAATTAGCATAATTGATTGGTGTTTGGACTGCAGTACTGGAGGGAGGTCTTTAATGAGGCATGTGTTTGGACTGTCTTCACACCTCCCCTTTGTTCTGGTGTGAGCATAGGCCTAGCAGACAGACTTCGGTCTACCTCAGGAAAATTTTTCCGAGGTCAACAGAGTTGGCCTCAAATCTTCAGTAAACCTCAGTGTATTCTAAGTTTTTCTAGGACTTTCTCAGAAAAAGGTGCACTTTCTCAGTTTTTGGGTGCTACTATGGAGGGCCACTGCTGAGTAGCTCTAAATTCTGTGTACTGTATCAGTATCCTATTTTATGTAATGTGATTCCTGAGGTCCTTGTCTGCCTTACGGGATCATATAAACCCCCAGAAAACATGTCATCGATGTTTGGGGAACATTGTGCTTGTGTTCATGGAATTTTTTCAATGTTATGGCACAATAAGAAAGAAAATGTCCTCGGCTTGTGACGTCTATTGATATTATTTTGCAGGAATCAAAAATACCTAAGTTCATTTCTATTTAATTCCTGCGGTGTTCATTGTGCCTTCCTAGTAACATTTGGAAGACACCCAGGTTGAAAGAGCAAATTTCAAGATAGCTGCAAATGCCAGAATTGATTGTATGCGAAAGTGCAATCCACTACCTGGAATCAGGACAGATGATTTTGGCTACAGATCGGAATTTATCAGCTGCCTGTCCAGTGTTCTTCACCCTAGTTGTGACAGATGATAGCCGTGGGATCCTTAGGCTGTGTTTGAATTAGTTGTGGTTTCGTCATATTACCACAGCTTCAAGCTTACTTCACAGTAGTGCTGTGCTTCAGGATTAACATGCCATGACCCCATGTGCCTGGATTAACATGCTTTGACCCTTTGCTTCAGGATTAATATGCAGTGACCCTGTTTGTGAGGATTAATATGCACTGACCCTGTTTGTCTGGATTAATATGCGGTATCACTATGCCTCAGGATTGCTAGGCATTGACCCTGTGCATCAAGTTTTGTCTGGTGTATGCCCCTGTTTGTGAGGATTAATATGCAGTGACCCTGTTTATGAGGATTAATATACAGTCACCCCATGTGTCAGCATTAATATGCAGTGGCCCTGTTTGTTAGGATTAGTATGCAGTGACCATGTTAGTCAGGATAAATGAGCAGTGACCCTGTGTGTGAGGATTAATATGCAGGGACGCTGTGTGTCAGGATTGATATGCAGTGATTGTGTGTCCGGATTAATATGTAATGACTCTGTTTGTCAGGATTAATGTGCAGTGACCCTGTTTGTCAGGATTAATGTGCAGTGACTCTGTTTGACATGATTAATGTGCAGTGACCCTGTTTGTCAGGATTTGTGTGCAGTGACCCTGTGTTTCAGGATTAATATGCAGTGACCCTGTTTGTCAGGATTTCTGTGCAGTGGCCCTGTGTGTCAGGATTAATATGCAGTGACCCTGTGTGTCAGGATTAATTTGCAGTGACCCAGCATGTCAGGATTAATTTGCAGTGACCCTGTATGTCAGGATTAATTTGCAGTGACTCTGTTTGTCAGGATCAATTGCCAGTGACACTGTGTGTCAGGATTAATGGGCAGTGACCCTGTTTGACAGGATTTGTGTGCAGTGACCCTGTGTATCAGGATTAATTTGCAGTGACCCTGTGTGTCAGGATTAACGTACTTCTGTTGTTACAGTGTCGGGCTGAAGCCTGAGTAGGAATGGTTCATTGATTAAATAGATTGGTTCTCTAATTGTAAATGTATTATTGTTGTATTTACCTAATGAGAATTCCGACTTACGACAAAAGTTGAGAGCACAAATGTTGAGTTTATGGACACTTTCTTCTCAGGTGAAGTTAACACAACGTAAAACATTTCCCTTAATGTGCCATGCTATGCTGTTGGACTCCAAGCAGTGTTTGGCCTTGATGTATTATATAGCCAGCGAGGGTGAAGACACATATTCACATGCATTCAGCACACCTGCATCCATCTCCCCCAGCTATGAAAATGTAGGTACCCCCACAATAACAATTCAATCTACACCGGTTTTTCTTCTCCCTGATGCGCTGTTTCACTTGCACACCAAACTGGAGTGTCTGCATCACATTGATTTTTGCAGTTAAAGGAAGTGCAGGTAAAATATCAGCAGCCGAAAGGGAAATCATATAACCAGCTTGCTTTGCGTTGAGTGCCTTTTTTTACTACTTGGTTACTTCATCAGTCATAATTACTTAATGAGCGGTAGTGATATTTTTATGAAGTGCTTTAATGGTGTTAAATGTTCAAGGGAGGCATGGGGAAAGCTGGTTTCCATAGTAACTTGCTCGTCTCCTGCAGGAGCTGCTGAGTCACTCAACTGACCGACCTGAGAGGGGACAGCTGAAGGAGGCCCTGGAGGCCATGCAGGTGTGTGTGTGTGTGGCCACGTGTGTGCGTGTGCGTGTGTGTGTGTGTGCGTGTGTGTGCGTGTGTGTGTGTCTGTGTGTGTATGCGTGTGTGCGTGCATCTGTGTGTGTGTGTGTGTGTGTGTGTGTGTTTGTGTTCTTGTACTTGCTACAAAGTGAGAACCAAAAAGCGTTCTTTTCCTACAGAGTGGGGACATTTTTGGGAAGTGAGGACATTTTGGCCGGTCCTCACAACTACAAAGGCTAATTGTGACTTATTGGTTAAGGTTAGGGGTAAGGTTATAATTAAAGATAGGTTAAGGTTAGGGTAAGGGTTTGGGTTAGGCATACATTGCTTATTATTAAGATTAGGGAAAGGCTGTAGAGACACAGGAAGAATGAATGGAAGTCAATATAATGTCCTCACTAAGTTATAAGTACAAGGATGTGTGTGTGTGTGTGTGTGTGTGTGTGTGTGTGTGCGCGTGTGTGTGTGTATATGTTTGCGTGCGTGCGTTTGTGAATATGTCAGTGATTCCTCAGTGAGTCAGAGCAGTGCGTATACTGTATGTTGGACAAGGATACAGTATTTTTTTGAATACTTTGTTTTGGTATATTATGAATTTATTTTATGGCAATGTCACATATTACTGTACCTTTGACAATGATCGCAAATTGAGTCATATTCAGAAGTTTTCTGTCTGTCCCAGCGTATGTAACCCCAGCTTGATGAAATTATCCTGAAATCTTTGCCTGTTGATTTTTGATTCTGTATGTTTGTTTGTTTATTTTTGATGCTGAAGGACTTGGCCATGTATATAAATGAGGTCAAAAGAGACAACGAGACCTTGAAAAAAATTAGCGAATTTCAGAGCTCAATAGAAAACCTCGTAAGTATGAAACCCCCCTTTTTTCTTTATTTGGATGGAAGGGTTCATTATATGCTAAGCAGATTCTGTTACAGTCTTGCTAAAATGGTTTCTTTGAATTTTCTGGAATGTTTGCCTTCTGCTAGGTGATCGCATCATCAACTCCCACCTGCTCCTGCTCGTTTGCAGTTTTTCTCTCTATAATAAATCATTTATTCACCCGGAGCACAAGCTGACATGCTGCGAATCCCTCAGAAATAGTAAAAAAAGAAAGCCAGCATGCATTTATATACCCATGTTAAACAACATAATTTAGCCCCACAGCAGAGTTTTAATGTATATTCTGATTGTCTGTGGTTTCATGCAAGCGTCTAATTGCTTGAGCACTCACAATCTCGATTGCATGCTCTGTTGTAAAACACATGAACGTTGACATCAGGTCTCAGGGCGTGAGCTATCTGACAGTGTTCATCCAGCAAACCCGAAATGTTTCCCCCCCCCTTCACGCAGCAAGTGAAGTTGGAAGAGTACGGGAGGCCAAAAATAGACGGCGAGTTGAAGGTCTCTTCCATTGTGAACCGGACCAAACAGGACAGGTATGGGGGAGATCAAGAGGGTTTTCATGCTCTGTCTCTCTGGGGATAGCCTACCCTTTCTCTTGGTAGCTGCTGTCTTGTAAGGTTTCACACTAACCATCACACTGCACACCTCACTCGTCATTTAGAGGTCTATTGTGCTTAATTTGCGTAAAACAGTAACCTACATGACAGATGCAGAAAAAGGCTATATTTGAGACCCTGCAGTTTGAATATATGGTCGGTGTTATAAAACAGATTAAATTTTTGAAGTGTAATGGCTGTGCTTTAACATTCGTGTATCATGAAAGATTAAACTATTGGCCTTGGCGGAGGTCTGCGCTCTCCACATGCCTCTCCAGTACTACTGTTGTCACTGCTTCTGTCAGCAAAGTGCTCCTCTTCATCGCAAATGTGTCCATGTGTCCATGTGACAGGTATATATTCCTGTTTGACAAAGTGGTGATCGTCTGTAAGCGCAAAGGCTACAGCTACGAGCTGAAGGAGATCGTCGAACTGCAGTCCTACAAAATGTCTGACGACCCCATGAACAACAGGGACATGAAGAAGGTGTGTCTGCACGCCCAACCCCAGCTCTTTTCCCAATATCAAACTCTCCTCAGTGGGTCCGTTGCCATTCGTAAGTATTTGGACAGTGACAGAATTGCTATGACAGATTCCTCTACAGTTTGCTTTTTACCCATGTAAATACCGTAGGATTAAAGTGCCAGCTGTCACAGCGTGTGCATCTATATGATCGAGTGAACTGCGTCGCTGTCCGAATACTTACGGACATTAATGTATTCTGCATGTGTTAAAATTAAAATGTGTGGGAAAGGTCTTTAACATGTTGACCTCCATATTTGCTTGGTGGCGCTACAGCCAGAACCTTCCGTGGGCGTGTGCTTGGTTTGGTCTTTGGTGGCGGAGGTGTGTTTTAATCTGTGGGTGAATCAGAATGAGACATTCATCTTTCTTTAAATGTGTGAGGGCTGCTGGTTTTGGCTTGAGTGTCATGTCCTGTATGTGACAGTCTGCTGTGAAGCATGAGTAACTGGCTGTTTCTCTGTCTGCTCTCTTCCATTGCATGCTTACCAGTCCAGTGGAAAAATGGTAAGCCAATGCAAAAATCTACTGGGTGGTCTCTTCTGTTTTATATAAGCGTGTACATCCATAACATGTCATTTTTCCTGCCGTCTCTGGTTCCGTCAGTCTTCCCGGACAAGTTGCTGCTCAGCTTCAAGCAGGATGTTCAGCAATGTCCCTCAAATCCAATTATTTCAGAAAGTCTTTTGGCGAATTTTCGCAAGGACCATGTAGCTTTTCAAGCCTTACCAAGGTTCTAAGATTAAAACTAGCTTCATTGAAAGCAGCTTTTGTTATCTGGAAAAGCCATTTTAAATGCACTGAAGGACATTGTTTATACTTCCGTAAATAAGTATAAGCTTCTTTTACTGAAGTCTATTCAGAAGATAATTATTCAGATACATCACCAAAAAATTAAGAGTTTTTACAGCACGGTATTGGTGGAGCAGTAATGGTCTGGTATGATTATATGCTGCGTGGCATTGTATGTACACTACCATTTCTCACACTGTTGTCCAATTAGACGTCACTTCCTGTCCCACTGTCAGTCTCTCTTCCTGTTGGGCACGGCACTCTTGATGTGAATCATTCCCCTGGGTCTGGCAGTCCATCATTCAGTCATGCCCCCTTTACACTGGGGAGTTTCCCCACACCTTCGCTGAGTGTAGCAGGAGATCTTCCTGAGTATGGGGCTTAGAAGTGTGCTCCGCTGTCAATTATCTGTAAACAAATCAACAAATGGAGGAATCATTGAAAAGAATCAACGAATGATCCAGAATTTGTGTTTGACTCCCCTGTTTGATACCCCCAGACTGATCTGTGCCCTTCTTTTGCTTTGACTCTCTCCATACCCCTCTCTTTTTTTTCTCCCTCCGTCTTATGTCCTGCTACATATCCACTTTCTGTATTTCTCTTTCTTCTCTCCTGTCTTCCTCTGTTTCTGTCCATCCTCCTCTTCCACCACCCTCTCTCTGTCTCGCCCACTCTTTCTCTCTGTCTCCCCCACCCTCTCTCCGTCTCCCCCACCCTCTCTCCGTCTCCCCCACCCTCTCTCTGTCTCCCCCACCTTCTCTCTGTCTCCCCCACCCTCTCTCTGTCTCCCCCACCCTCTCTCTGTCTCCCCCACCCTCTCTCTGTCTCCCCCACCCTGTCTCTGTCTCCCCCACCCTGTCTCTGTCTCCCCCACCCTCTCTCTTTCTCCCCCACCCTCTCTCTGTCTCCCCCACCCTCTCTCTGTCTCCCCCACCTTCTCTCTGTCTCCCCCACCCTCTCTCCGTCTCCCCCACCCTCTCTCTGTCTCCCCCACCTTCTCTCTGTCTCCCCCACCCTCTCTCTGTCTCCCCCACCCTCTCTCTGTCTCCCCCACCCTCTCTCTGTCTCCCCCACCCTCTCTCTGTCTCCCCCACCCTCTCTCTGTCTCCCCCACCCTCTCTCTGTCTCCCCCACCCTCTCTCTGTCTCCCCCACCTTCTCTCTGTCTCCCCCACCCTCTCTCTGTCTCCCCCACCCTCTCTCTTTCTCCCCCACCCTCTCTCTGTCTCCCCCACCCTCTCTCTGTCTCCCCCACCCTCTCTCTGTCTCCCCCACCCTCTCTCCGTCTCCCCCACCCTCTCTCTGTCTCCCCCACCCTCTCTCTGTCTCCCCCACCTTCTCTCTGTCTCCCCCACCCTCTCTCTGTCTCCCCCACCCTCTCTCTGTCTCCCCCACCCTCTCTCCGTCTCCCCCACCCTCTCTCTGTCTCCCCCACCCTCTCTCTGTCTCCCCCACCTTCTCTCTGTCTCCCCCACCCTCTCTCTGTCTCCCCCACCCTCTCTCTTTCTCCCCCACCCTCTCTCTGTCTCCCCCACCCTCTCTCTGTCTCCCCCACCTTCTCTCTGTCTCCCCCACCCTCTCTCCGTCTCCCCCACCCTCTCTCTGTCTCCCCCACCCTCTCTCCGTCTCCCCCACTCTCTCTCTGTCTCCCCCACTCTCTCTCTGTCTCCCCCACTCTCTCTCCGTCTCCCCCACTCTCTCTCTGTCTCCCCCACCCTCTCTCTGTCTCCCCCACCTTCTCTCTGTCTCCCCCACCCTCTCTCTGTCTCCCCCACTCTCTCTCTGTCTCCCCCACCCTCTCTCTGTCTCCCCCACCCTCTCTCTGTCTCCCCCACCCTCTCTCTGTCTCCCCCACCCTCTCTCTCTGTCTCCCCCACCCTCTCTCTTTCTCCCCCACCTTCTCTCTGTCTCCCCCACCCTCTCTCTTTCTCCCCCACCCTCTCTCTGTCTCCCCCACCCTCTCTCTGTCTCCCCCACCCTCTCTCTCCGTCTCCCCCACCCTCTCTCTCTGTCTCCCCCACCCTCTCTCTCTGTCTCCCCCACCCTCTCTCTCACGTGTGTTGGCTCTGTTTTCATGCAGTGGTCCTATGGGTTCTACTTGATCCATCTGCAAGGGAAGCAGGGCTTTCAGTTCTTCTGTAAAACAGAGGACACAAAGAGGAAGTGGATGGAGCAGTTTGAGATGGCCATGTGAGCGAAGAGGACACACACACACACGAACACACACACATACACACATATGCACAAATGTGCGCATTCGCTCACACTCACATCTCCTGTGTTGTAGGTCCAACATCAAGCCTGAGAGAGCCACAGCGAACCAACACAACTTTCAGATGCACACGTTTGAGAAGAACACCAACTGCAGAGCCTGTAAAATGCTACTGAGGTGAGCATCTTGGCAAGTCTTTCATGGCAACAGTACAGCTATGAGACCAGGTGGTTTTTCATCACAACCGGACTTGAGTCTAGCATTTCCCTCAAATGTTAAATTTAGGATAAGAGGAGGTGGGCTCCAGCTTGCATGAGTCCCAGCACCAGTTGCTCACCTCCCCACCTTCTTCTTTTTGTGGTCTCTTCCCAGGGGGATATTTTACCAGGGGTATTACTGCCCCCGCTGTGGGACTGGAGCACATAAAGAGTGCCTAGAGGTTATTACCATCTGTAAAATAAGTGAGTCACTAAGAGAATGAGTGCTTCTCTCCTTAAGGCAATGTATAGAGGATATTACCTGTGCCTTCCTGACTAACCATATTTTCTCTCTCCTCTGTCTCTCTATCACCCTCAGATCCACACGACTCGGTAGGTTTTTACTCTCTTATATAGCCATGGCTGTCTTTCTTTGAGTCTTTATGAGCTCAGTTCAACAATTGCAGTATTATTAGGGACTGTATCTATTTTACAAATAGTATTAGGCCACTTACTTTATTATACCCCGCCACGAAGCGGATCGGGGATATTGGAATGGAGCTCCTCTGTCCACCCGTCCGTCTGTCCATCCAGGTTCAATGAGGATAAGTTTTCTCGGAAACTATTGCACCTACGTGAATGAAATGTTATAGGTGGCCAGTATTGATGGCCCTACTGAAGGAGTATTGATTCCGAGATATTTATTTTTACAGAGTTATGGTCCTTGTTTCTGTTTGTTGACTTGGTGTATGGGATTTGCAATGGGGACAAGTTTTCTCGACAACTATTGCACCTTCATGGGTGAAATTTTGCCTGTGGCCAGTATTAATGACCCTATTGAATGAGTTCAAAAATTGACTCCGAGAAATTTATTTTTACGGAGTCATGGCCCTTGACTCGGAACTTGGTGTATGGGTGTTTAATGGGGACAAGTTTTCTTGGCAAAATGGATGAAATTTTGTGGGTGGCCAGTACAAATGACCCTATTGATTGAGTACTACAATTGATTCAGAGAAATTAATTTCTCTGGAGTTATGGTCCTTGTTTCTGTTCGTCGACTTGGTGTATGGGATTTGCAATGGGGACAAGTTTTCTCTGCAACTATTCCTTCATTTTATTATTTCCTTGCATATGTTTCAGTGGATAATGTCATTGCTCTGTTTTTTTTTTTTTTGTATGAATATGGAATCTTCCGTGACCATTCTTACCGTGGCGGGGGATATTGGTGACAATGTTGCCTTGTTTAGTTATTGGATAGATTCTTGTCTGCTTTAAGCTGTTTTTGTTGATTGCAAACTGATGGCGATGCCACCATACTTTTGGCTTTGATGATGCAGGCTTTGCACTGAGCATAATAAACCAGAATTTGGCATTTACTGTCTGTTCTGTTTGTGATCATCTTTGCCCTCATGATTCCTGATTTTGCCTCTTAATGTCTTAGGAACCGGGACTTTCTGCATCAGGTAAGAACATCAAGACCTCTCTGGTGTCTCAGTAGGATTGCCAATGCAATTAGGTGCACCTTCAGAATTAAAAGACAGAGTGTGAAGGATTCTGCTGGAGATCCAACCTAACATATCACAGAGAATTAAATATTCAAGCGCCAGTTTCCATCAGCACACAATAGATGGATAAGGGGAACAAAAGGCGCCCCATCAATTCATCCATGATCTAAGCCCCTTATTCCTGGCTATAGTCGCTTGGGAAGCCAGAGGCTAAACCAGCTAACAATGAGTGACAAGCAGGAACACTCCCTAGACAATCCGGTAATCCGTTGCTGGGATCTCGCAAGCGTACTGATGAGTACTTTTGAGTTTCTATTCAAACTGATTCATATTTTATTGTTGTTTGAGAAAGCCAGAGTATCCTCACAAAACCCCCTCGTGAACACAGGCAGAACATGCAAACTCCACACTGAAAGGTCCAAGGCCTCAGCCCAGATGGGAGACATCAGTGGTGTAAATGTGTCAGTTTCATCTCACAGCTCTTAACTTGCTCCCTGCTCTCTATACTTTGTCCAGTTTACATTTTTGAGGGTTGTGAAGTTTGCGAAGGTTCAAAGCATTTGTAAGCCAACAGTTTGAGGTCTTTGCCACAATACACCAATTTGGAGGAGGTGAGGGCCTTAAGGCAAATGTCATTACACCACCTGGGACATAGTCACAATGGTGGTGTCTGGCAGAGAAATAGTCCCAGCAGTGACACATTCGGGGAAAATAAATATATGAAGTAAATACAGAAGGTCATGAGGTGTTAGAGTATATACAATAGTGCTCATATTTTGCTTGTTCTAAAGACATTTTTGACATTTCTGGAGACATGTATATGGGGATAGAGGTTACGTACACGTCACCAAACATGCTCTGCCACATTTCAGCAAGTTTCATTTTGGCTGCTGCATATTTTTTTAAACAGTCAGATTTTAGGAAAAATGTTTAGGTGAGTCCCGCCATAGAGGTATTGGCTCGTTTGAAAGTATCTACTGTGTAGGATTCTAGGGATATCCTGAGGCGAGAGTTCACATGTATCTCTGATGCGCATACCCTTTGCAAACCAGCTGGGGTGAAAGGTACAGTACGCTGGAAAAATGTAGAATATTAAGCCAGCAAGATAAAGCTTGAGCTGGGTTAAGAAAAATCCCTGGCATTCACTGGTTGTTTTTAGAAAACATTCAAGAAACTGCCCTGGTTGCTGATGCTTTCTGCCAGCATTTTAAATATGTCTTGTTGCACTGTGTGAGTGTATGTATTCCCAGAGCACAAATACCTTCAGCTTCGTCTATATTTCATCAGAGGATCAGGTCTAGATGGTTTAGGGGTGAAATTCAGACCATCTGTTCCTATGTTGTTGTTCACCTTGGCAGACCTGTTTAGCCAATTTCAGTTCATCGATTATGAGGCTGATTCAAGATGAGTCAACAAGTGAGTCGTCAGTCAGAAGAAGCCATATGTTGCCACCTAGTGGATTAGAGTGTAAACTGCAAGCATGTGCCTCCTGGAATGAAACGGAGGTTTAATACTGGATCCTAACAGCAGGAGTGCGAGCATTGGAGTGTTAAATGTGTCAGCAGGGTGCAGGAGAGTAATAATGAGACTATAATCTGCCCTGAGACATCATCCTACTGGGCTTTGCTCAGTCAGAGTGTGGTTAGAATGTCAGGCTAAATCTCAGGTGAAATGCAGAGACTTTCTGTCGGAATTCACAGCATGTTTTACTGAAATCCGCTGCCCAGGTCCAAAGATGGTGGCCGTACGTAATTATCACGGGACTCCCGCCCCCCCTGGAAAACCACCTCTCTCCTTCCAGACCGGTGATGTAATCGAATTGCTCAAGGGGGACCCTGACACTTCCTGGTGGGAGGTGAATACACATTACACACCCACTTCCACTTATGGGCACAGTGTTTTGACTGTTCACACCAGTGTTTTGGCTGTTTGGTCTCATACCCTGACACACACACACACGTGTGCGTGCACTTTGACCCATGTACAGATCTCCTGTGATCTGGAAAAACCTACTACATATGTCACTTTTGGGTAGTAATTACTTTTGCAGTAATTAAGAGTGGTGAAAATCAAAAAAACAGTAGCTATTAGTGTTATTTGAACTATCAACGTCAGGTTTCTATTATATTTTTTGGTTAGGAGAAGTCCAGAATCCAAAGGTTTATGTTCAGTTGCGAGAATCCTTACCACTGGTAAATTTACTAGGTTTTTACAGATCGCAGGAGAGATGCACTCATGCACTGATTTACACAAATATCCATTGGTGCAGGAACTACCACGGAAACAGTTTTGAGTACTTTGCCAGATGTTTATATTTGGAAAGATGAGATGTGGACAGACTTTCTCATTCCTATAGATTCTCAATCATGCAAGGTTCTGTGAAAAAACTTTACAGGTGTGTAGTTGAGATAGAAACTGAAAGTTGATGAAAGGGCGGGTGTGTTCTGAGCGAGGGCACCGGGATTAGTGGGTTGGAAGAGTGGCTGCGATGATCCCATTGCAAGATGGTCTCAGTTTGCAGTTAACATTAAAAAACTGTTGCTTTGCCAATTGATCCCATGCATTACAATGCATTCCTAAATTCTCTGTCTAAAATGCCTGGTGACATTTAGACAGAGGTCTCGGCTCAGTTGGGTGTCATTGGCTGGATGCAAAAAGGCGTTAATATCCAAACTGCGATGCAGTGACACAATCTGTGTTTTCCAGGGAAGGCTCATTCAGACCCTGAAAACTGGCTACTTCCCCAACTCCTGTGTAAAGCCCTGTCTAGATCCTAAGGTAAGGTTTCCACTCGAGGGATTGGTCTGCTGTGACATTCTTATGGGCCATATTACAGGCCTGTCCCTGTCCGCGATATAATGGATTCTTTAATGTGTTGAGACTTACTAGGGGGCGATAAGTGCTCGACAGAGTGCTGGGTCATGTAACACTATCTTATATCTTTTTCTTCCAGCCATTCCAGTCCTTTCCCAGTCGACAGTCATCCAGAGAAACAGATTATTACGTCTACCCGTGGTAAGAGATCATGAGGTGTAGCTGTATCACTAAAGCCGAGTTTTGACCATTATGCACAGGCCCTTTTCCACTGAAATGACCGCTGACAAATTGGTGTTGACTTTCCTGGTGTTCAGAAGTAGTGTTGTCCATTGTTCAAGCCTCAAATTAAATTTGCTCATAGAAGAATGGGAAAATGGGCAGCTTTAAGTGAAAACGGCTCTTTGAGTGTGAAAAAAGTAGCACAGAAATACAAGCTATTATTAGTATTAGTAGTAGTAGTAGTTGTTGTTGTTGTTATTTTTGTTCTTTTTTTTGTATTTGTGGGAGGATTAATTTAGATATGCTAGTGGAAAACACTTTGTCTCAGACAAAGCTTGGCCCAATGTGTGTGTAATTGTGACAAGAATCTCAGGTATAGGGACTGAGGTATGGAGTCTCGGGGTCTCAGGTATGGGGTCTGAGGTATGGGGACTCAGTTATGGAGACTGAGGTATTGGGTCTCAGGTATGGAGACTGAGATATGGGGTCTGAGGTTTGCGCTCTCTGGTATGGAGACTTAGGTATGGGGTCTCAGCTATGAAGACTGAGGTATGGGGTTTCATGTATGGAGACTGAGGTATGGGATCTCAGGTATGGGGTCTGAGGTATGGGGACTCAGGTATGGAGACTGAGGTATGGGGTCTCATGTATGGAGTCTGAGGTATGGGGTCTCAGGTATGGGGACAGGCATTGGGTTTCAGGTATGGAGACTAAGGTATGTGGTCTTAGGTAGGGGGACTGAGGTATGGGGTTTCAGGTATGGACACTGAGGTATGGGGTCTCAGGTATGGGGACGGAGGTATGCGGTCTCAGGTATTAGAACTGCGGTATGGGGTCTCAGGTATGGGGACTGAGTTATGGGGTCTCAGGTATGGGGACTGAGGTGTGCGGTTTCAGGTATGGGTACTGAGGTATGGGGTTTCAGGTATGGAGACTGAGTTATGGGGTCTTAGGTATGGGGTCTCAGGTATTAGGACTTAGGTATGGGGTCTTAGGTATGGGGACTCAAGTATGGGGTCTTAGGTATGGGGACTGAGGTATGGGGTCTCAGGTATTAGGACTCAGGTGGGTCAGATCTTAACTTTATTCAATTTTTTTAGATAGACGTCATTAGCGTCGTTTCATTTCTTACCCATTTTCTATTCAGAATTTATTAATTAAGCGAGACAGCCACATTTTCCAAAAAGCTTGATAGCCGTACCATCTAAGAAGGACTGTCAGTATGAACTTCGTAAGAGTCGATGCGCATGCCCCAAAATTAGGACGGAGCGCTTTATGAATACTTTTTTGAATAGATTAATTTTCAAGTATGATTTACCAAATTAGTTGTTTGTTTTTAATTTTATTGTCATTGTTTTTTAATTAATATTGTCACATAAGATATGTACTTTTATCTTGTGAAGAATAAATGAAATGAAATGAAAAGGACTGATGTATGGGGTCTCAGGTATGGGGACTGAGGTATGGGGTCTTAGGCATGGGGATTGAGAGAAGTTCACTGGTGTTTCCTGACGGCTCTGTGGGCCTCCTGCCTCAGGTTTGCAGGGAACATGGAGAGGCAGCAGGCTGATAACCTGCTCAAGTCCCACAGCAGCGGTACTTACCTGATCCGGGAGCGCACGGCCGAGGCCGAGAGATTCGCCATCAGCATCAAGTGAGACTCCCCTCTTGCCTCACCCAATGCCTCCGCTGATCAGGAATTAAAAACAATATATTTTTCATCTTGGTTTGTTCTGAGCAGAAATGCTATTTTTACGGGCCCGTTCCAGTGTTCCAAGGCCTATCTTCAGATTGCGAACTGGCTATTGTTTTCTTTTTTTTAAATGGCGTCACCTTTACAAAATAATTTATATATCAATAGGGTAAAACAAATAAACCTCAGAAAGATAGAAATGATAAAAATTTGCAGCTTTTCACAAGGCTGAATCGTGAGTAATCCACAAGATTTCTTCTCTGCCATGCAGCCTGACAGCCCCTCCAGTGGAACTCGACCCTCTCCACATTCCAAACAAACAAGGGGAAAAATGTTCAAAAATTGGTATTCATGCAAAGGAATTATTCAAACATGCTTTCACTCCAGCTGTCATTAAGCAACAAATAGGATGGGTGTGGGTGCAAATATAACCCACCTGACTTTGGAAACAGGCCTACTGGGTTCACCTACTACTTTTAAATGAAATAAAATGACATTGAGTCAGTTACAGGTTTACATTTTATTTGATTCCTTTTCAAAGTATCTTTTCTGCAGTTGGCAACATTATTTTATCAGGTACCATTTAAACACAACCATAGCCAAAAAAACATAATTATTAAGCTATACTTTCACGGTACGAAAAAGTTTCCTTTGCTTTGGAATAACTTTCTTTATTTAATAACTTAATAATAAGTATGCTACACTATAGTATTTACTAGCATAAAGCCCACATAGCCTTCTCTATGGTGTTGAAATCATCTGTAACCGTTATACGCCTATGGAGCGTCAAATAGAAAAGTTTCTCGTTACTCACGTCAATAATAGAGATCTGACAAGTGATGTCACGTTTCTATGGTAGCAGTTTCTCTGAATCTAAACAATGTTTTAAAACGGTGGTGACGCAGTCGTGTGTCTGCTGTTTCTGTGTAGTGTAAGTCATATGGTTCAGTGTTGTGTTTCAAAGTGGAATGAACGATCAGAAAACATGCTTGCACTTTTCATCGCTTACCGAAAAATCCATTTCAAAGGAGAAGATCTGATGTCCCTGATAAGGTAGCTCGCAATTTATCTGCATAAAATGCAACAAGATGTTCTGATAATGGTCAAACATTGCACTTCAATGCAAGAGTATAAGGATGAAAATCTGAATTATTATTTTGAAAAAAAAAACTCAGCTTTTTTGGTAATTTTGTGTTTGGTTGTAATGTTTTGTTCATCGGATTATGAGAGAACAGAAATTAACTCCACATAGATTAGAAAAAAAATTGTAAATCGTGCCTGTTTAAAATAAGATTTAAAGATGTCATTGCATTGGTTTCTTGTAAGCCTATAGCTAAAAAGATGATTGTTTACATCCAGAAAAATTGTCAGTTTGGAAACGTGACGTCATCTCTTTATTACTCTATAGCAGTGGTTCTCAAACTTGGTCCTGGCGCCCCACTGTGTATGCTTGTTTTTGTTCCGACCGCAGTTGCAATCTTAAGACTTAAACAAGCTGTTGATTTGTCTTAATTAGGTGATTCATGTTTTGAGCAGTTATTTGTCCTCTTAAGCCACATTTAACAAATCTACACATGCCATGAAGAATTAAAATTTCATATCCACAATGAGATATGTTAGAAACCAGTATGAATAACTGCAGAGGGAAACAATTTGACCGAACCCTTAATCAACATAAATAATCAATAGGTTCCTCATTGGTGAAACTGTCAACACATGGTTGCAAAAACCATCAATTTATTTGGCAAACAGTAAAGTCACACCTGTTTCATTTCATGTTCATTTTATTAAGTTCAGGCAAATTATTTTGAAAGAATTCAAAACACTTGTGTTCAGCAACCCAATTTGGAGCTTACTGATTTTCTCAGAGTGTTGTTTGATATGTTTATGTTTTTTACCTACAAATCCTCACAATATGGAAAAATAAGCAAAACATGTTTGATGGTTTTTATTCTTCATGGCACAGTGGATATGTCCATAAAAATGCAGCTAAAGGTGGTAAATAATTGCGCAAAACATGGAATGCTGCTTATTAAGACAAATCCACACCTTGTTAAATGTTTAAGATTGCAATTGTGGTTGTAACAAAAACCAGCGTACACAGTGAGCCACCAGCAACGAGTTTGAGAACCACTGCTTTATAATCAAGCTAAAGATATATCCTCATCAGAGTAAGATTCAAGACCACCGTATTATACTTTAGCACATTGGCCCTAGATACTTTGTGTACTACTCACAATTAAGGTATTTTGCAGTGGTAAATATGAGCTCTGGACAAGGTGCTGGAATTTCAAATTTGAGCTAATTTATTCAAAATCATAACTACGGTAATGTCTAGCTGGCTAGCAAAAGTTTGTGGTTGAGTGAGGATAAATTACTGCTTAGGAAGGTAGCGTCAGTAAATGCAAATAAAATTACAATGACTACATTTTGAATTATTGCACAAACAAATGACAGCTGAGCTAGCTTACGGAACCTTTCAATCCCAACTTAAGTACACTTAACCATTGCCCTACTGTGTCTCCCTTTATATACTGTATATACGTTGTATTTCAAACAAAGAGTTTGCTTGGTTGGAGTTTTGCATGGCAGTGTAGCTTATAAACTGTAAAGAACATATTCACCTGTTCTGGAGATACATCTTAGGTCATGGGTGACCAAATTTTCTGGTTTAATCGACTGCTCATTCACTTGGCCAATCTGATGAGTCGCTAGATTTATTAGTCTGACATGGCATGGTACTTGCCCTGGGTTAATGAAAAATACATATTGTTGACCCGCATCTTTTAATTTATGAAAGGAGACTCAAAAAGCTTTTTCTTTGAACAACACAAACCTTAAAAATAAAAGCTCAAAGGAGCAATATGTAAGTTTGTGGACAAAACTGGTAGTGCAGTCACATTCAAGATAGTGCAGAGCGCAGTATCCCCTCCTCCTCTCCCCCAGACGAGGGGTTGCCAGCTTGGTTGCCGAATCCAGGAAGAACGTCTGCTACACGAATCTACCATGGCAAAGTTTCAATATCACCAATGATTTGCTCTCACAGGGTTGTGTTCAGTTGAGTTCAGTTCAGAAAACATCAAGACTACTGACTTACTACATTTAGCAATGGTCATATTGGTCGACTTGCTCGTCACTCTTCTGTGTGGATAGCCCACTAAAGTCCATACTGTAATATGCGTAAAGAATGAATGAGGACTCATTTGACAAATGTACTGTCTCAATTACATTTCATATTGCCATAATGGCTGTGCTAATGTTGGAATAGTTTGCACAGTGTCTCAGCATAAAGTCAGAGAAACGGACTAATAATGTACTGCTAATGTTAGCAATGAAGAGCCACGGTTACCTATATTTCTCAAACAATTTGTTACCTAGTCAATTCGATGACCCACCTGCATACGCACTAACATACCATGAACAAATATAAATAACGTTATTCGACTGTAGAGAATATTTGAAATGTCCGTGCCTACATTAAAAAGAATTTAGCCAAACTGAGCTGAATCTTACCTGCCCAGGAGAAAATGAGCAACTTCAGCGTCAGTCTTCAAATTCTTCTCTGCTTTCAGCCGTCTCCATCTTTCAAAGGCATGTCCTATACAGATCCTTGTTTTGTTTCTGACTTTGTCACAACGTATTTCTGAATCATAACGAGGCCCTTTAGGTTTAGTGACGTCAGACATTTGTGCTCCGAAAGGCTGTTAGCTGCAGCTCAGTGGTAACTGGCAACCTGGATGCTGAAATGCTACTGGCTTCATGATTGGGAGATGGTGGAGGGCAGCGCAACTGGCCAAAACACAAAATGAAAACATAAACATTAGTTGTGGGCTGCATCTTCGTTTTTGTAATGAGAAAACTCTGGCCGGACTACTGTTGTCAGTGATATAAGTATTTGAAATTAACATCATTCCTTAATGTCTGGTGATATATCAGGGCAATTTCATGATTAATTAACATACATTTCTTACATATTGCTCCTTTAAATCACAGTCCGACATGAAAGTTAACATTAACATTAACAGCCTAACCCATGCATTGGAGGCAATTGAACAACACTGATCATATTTTCTAAGCGTCTCTGTCAGGTTTATTTCCCAGACTTTTTCTGTAATTTGCATAATTTGAATTAGATACGCATAACTAGTATTGCGTTGATAATCCATCTTAACACCTTGCTGTAGAAGGCGTGGCTGGGGAGATGGTGAACCAGGCTCATAAAAACTGACGTTAGCCTATAATCCATACAAGCCGTCTGGGGAACACTCACGCGGCAACAAGAAAATCACTTCCGCAATGGAATTTCTTCCTAAAATATATCGCCAGTAGTATTTCAAGAAAAGATCATTGGAGTGCTTTTTTTTTTAGTTGTCTTAAATTGAGAATAGCATTTTCTCTCTGGAAGGACTGAAATTGTTTTTGTTCCTGTTTTCGATTACGTTCATCCCAAAATTTTGTTTGTTTTTAGTTTTTGTTTTGGTTCTGTTGAACCATTTCCAAGCCCAGCAGCTGATATCGTGACACTACAGCAGAAGACAGAAACGAAATCTCAGATGAAAACTGCTATTATTGTGACATTGGGAAGGGAACCTACTGACCAGGACTGAGTGGGAATTTGATATTTTGACCACACTGAGAAGATCTCTGTCAATCTGTCTTTTTCCACGCAGGTTCAATGATGAGGTGAAGCACATTAAAGTTGTGGAGAAGGACAACTGGATCCACATTACAGAAGCAAAGAAGTTTGAGAGTCTGCTGGTAAAGGTTTCTGTTTTGCTCAGTGCAGCTCCTCAGTGGATGATTCCCCAGAGGGGCTTGATTAACTGTGTTTGAGCTGTGCGCTCATGAAACAGTGTTTGTGTGAAACCTGCAGGAGCTGGTGGAGTACTACCAGACACACTCGTTGAAGGAAAGCTTCAAACTCTTGGACACTACGCTGCGGTACCCTTACAAATCGCGAGAGCGCTCCATGTCCCGTGCCAGCACGCGCTCCCCAGGTACACCCTGACCCCCACGCCATAGCAACAGCCAGCCCTCTTTAACAGCCCCTGCTGATTCATGACCCCATTGGATCCTGATGCCTGGTGTTAAATGTTGATTGGAATTTTTAAAACTCCCTGCAATCCATGCAGAGGGGCACGAATTCCCCCTGGGTTCTCATTGGTGGGGGTGGGACAGTGGGAGGCTCTACCTGCCTGTACCTTTTCTCAGGAAGTAGGCCACCGGAGTTGCTGAAATAAAGATTCCTAAAGACAGGACTGAGACGGGGCCCTGTCCTCAATCATTCCTGATTTAGTGCTGAGTGGAGTGCACTTACGAGACATCTCTGACTGTTAGTGTGCCTAACATGCCGTTAAATGCATAGTCATTCAGGCGGTCAGGCCCAGTGCGGTGGCTTGATTCATTTTATTACTTGATGACTGCGTTCAGACTGGAGGTTTTTGGGCTGACAACTGCATACTTTTGGAGTGTTAATAACATTGTGCGCGGTGCATACCTTATCACAGGCAGATATTGGCATACTGTTTGTATGGCGTCAGCCCATCAGGAATGACTCTTTTGATCGGATTGCAGGATTGCAAGATTGCTGTTGGTCTGTGACCGTAACATTTTGTTGGGCACTGTATGGCACTTCCACAGCTTGTTTACAGTGTACTTCATTCATTTAAAAAAATTAAATGAATAAAAGAGATGTTTAATCTGTTTTGGGGTGGAAAATCACTGCAGACAGAAAGATTGTGTATTGCACTTACATAGGAGTTCGCACATTGTAACTGATGTTTGTTGTATGACTGGCCAGGTTTCAAACAAACCTGGAGTTAAGGCATAAAAACAGTGTATAGTTACCATCTCCGATACAGTAATTAATTCAGAATTTTTCAGGCATTGACTGTTGAATGGTAAATGTTCCAAGGATGACCATATCTTGATGCAGTGTCGACTAAGCCAGTTTCAGCCTTCGATGGTCACTTGAAGGTGGTTATCTGCGGGGGGCTGCGGCAAGCAAATCTGAGCCCGTTGTTGAAACTATTCACTGCCTCCTGCGTTTCCTGTCTGATTCAGAGGCTTTATGCTTCACTGAGGGTGTGGCTGAGTGGTGACCTGCTCGCTTCTTCAGTAAATGTTTTCCTCTCTTTCCCTGTCTCTCTTTCTCTCGATCTCTCTCTCTCTATTGCTGCAGCTCCCTGTGCTTCCTACAACTTCTCTTTCCTCAGTCCTCAGGGCCTCAACTTCTCCTCTCAGACCTCCGCTCCCTTCTGGTCAGGTACTCTGTCTGTCTGTCATGATCTGGCCTCTTGTTTCTCAGCTGTTTTGCGCTGTTATGTTTCTCTCTTCTTGCTACATAATTTTTTTTTGGCCATTTTCCCCTTTCAAACCTTTGATTCTCTCTCTCTTTCATTTATTCCGGTCATAGCCTCTCGCATAATATTTTACCGGAAATATTTTTTCTGGAATTTCTCTTTCCCCATTCCGCTGATGCCCTTGCCTCTCCGAGGCCACGTCTCCGCAAAGCATTAGAGATGTCTGAATAGCTGATGGACACACGAGGTGTATCCAATTGGTTGCTAGATACATGAGGAATTAGCCATTAGCTGATAAATATCTGAGGGGTAACCAATCAGCTGATAAAAAATGAGAAACATCCAATCAGATTATATCAATATGAGGGATAGTCAGTCAGATAATGAAAATATGAAGGACATCCAGTCTAATGCATGAGCAATAAATACATACTGCGCTAGGTTTTTTTTTTACCCCTTTTTAAATTAGTCTATTTTTATGTACAGTTGTGTTAAAAAATGGCAGTACAATATCAATAACCCGATGAACCACTGTTATTAATGGTAGTGATATTTTCGCTGGGCACATAATTTAGTTGTAGATGTAGTACTGTAATAGAAAAACAACAGACCCAACTGTAATGACATGCTGGCTGCTTGTTCTGAGTAACAGACTCATTCATTGAAAGGGGTGGGTTCAAAATAATAGCAGGGTGCAGTTTAGAGAATTAATTCATTTTGCTAAGAAACAAATGTCATTAATTGCTCTTTATTAAGGAAGAAGGATAGCAAATTTTTCACATTTTGATACATTTCCCTCTGAATTGCAAAGTAAAATGGGACATTCAAATATTTTTCGGAGGAACAACGTAATTTGATTAAAAAGTTGATTGGAGAGGGGAAAACGTACAAAGAAGTGCAGCAAATTGAGCTGAGGATACTCAGCTAAAATGATCTGAAATGCTTTAAAATGGCAACAAAAACCTGAAACACACAGAGGGAAATGAGCGACTACTGTTAAAACGGATGGAAGAATAGTGAGAATGGTAAAGATTCAGCCTATCATCACCTCCAGAGAAATCAAAGATGATATAAAATTACCTGTAAGTGCTGCTACAGTCAGAAGACGTTTGACTGAAGCTAAGCCACCAGCAAGAAGCCCCCATAAAGCTTGTTGAAAAAACCAGCATATGAGGAATTGGTTGAAATTTTCTGAGGAACACATTGATTGGCCCAAGGAGAAATGGTGTACCATTCTGTGGCCTGATGAGAGTAAGATTGTTCTTTTTGGGTGTAGTGGTTGTGGACAGTATGTGAAAAACTAACCACGGGTACTGAATTCAAGTCGCAGTACACAGTGAAGACAGTGAAGCATGGTGGTGCAAAAATTATGGTATGGGGCTGTGTTTCATACCACGGTGTTGGGCCCATTTATTGTATACTAGGGATTATGGATCAGTTTGAATACTTCAAAATACTTAGAGATAATGTTGCCCTATGCTGAGGTGGAAATGTCCTCATTTCAACAAGCAAAAAACTCCAAACACACAAGGAAGTGAGCAACATCTTGGTTCCAGACTAACAGGATTGAGGTAGTGGAGGGGCCAGCTCAGTCCCGCGACCTGGACCCCATTGAAAAGTCGTGGGGTTACATTAAAAATGCAGTTTCTGATGCAAAACCCTAAAATTCACAGGAATTGTGGAATGTAGTTGTTTATCCCGGGCTGACATACCGGTTTCTAGGTGCCAGAAATTTGTTGACCCGATGCAACGCAAATGTCCAGCAGTTATCAAAAACAATGGCTATGCAACTAAATATAAGTTCAGTCATTTTAAAGGAAATTAAATCTTGAGTTAAATTTAGTGTTTGAGTTTCAAGAGAAAATTGTTGACACTGCTTTTTTTTTTAACAGATAAATTTTCCTTTTCTTTGCTTCCGATAAGAGAATAACACAGACTTGATCAATTTGTTAATGCCTCGATTTGGAATTGAATGTGTATTGTTTCCACTATATTTGAAATACAGAACTGAAGTTCGAGTAAGTAATATTTGCACCTCATTCACATTTTGTAAAGTACTGCTATTTTTTTAAACACAAGTGTATGTCATACTAAGTGCTTGCAGATCTTCAAACAAAATTTGAGAATATGTGGAATCATAAATACAGTTTTTCAATGAGCATTTCAACATTTATTGAAGGTAGAAGGTTATATGTCATCTACATCATCCATTAGAGAACGTAATTGCTCCTCTTAATCACTCTTGCCACTTTACAACAAAGGGAACAACTGAAATCAAATGCTTTCACTAACTCAAAAACAAACTGTCACATTGCTGTGGAGGAATAGTATCCTGCAACCACTGCAGCATTAATTAATTAATTCAGCCACATTAGAGGGTATTAGAGTATGAATTGATTAGGACACTCAAATTTTAATTTGGTGATCATTATGGTGTTTTTTTTTGACAAATATTAGACATGCCTTTAAGTGTCTCTTGGTTGGCAGAGATTTTCACCTTGCAACTCTCCAATGAATTCCATTTCCCACTGTCTTTCTAACGGTGGAATCCTAAATGATGACCTTATCTGAGATGAGAAAAGCCTGCCGTTTCTTGGATGTTCATATGGGTTCTCTTGTGACTTTTGGACGAGTCAGCAATGTGCTCTTGGAGGATGTGCTCTTTCTGTTGGCCAGGCACTTCTGGGAAGATTCACACCACTGTTCCACGTTCCCGTCATTTGGAGATAATGGCTCTTTCTGTGGTTTACTGCCGTCCCAGAGCCATGTAAATGGTCCTGTACCCGTTTCCATGCTGCTGCATTTCATGCCGATGTATTTAAAAATTTTCTTTCTCATCACTTTTGGAATTTTTAAAAATCCTTCCATCACATGCTGCTTTGTGAGACCTTTTAGCCTGCCTCACATTGCTGGAAATGTTCCATGTAAGTGATGTTTAGACTTTCCGTGGCTTGCAGTTATCAAGTCTGGGGTTGTCCATTCTAAGTCGAACCATCATCAATTAAATTTTTATAGTGTCACATTTATATATAGGTACAGCTTGTGTTGCATGTGTGTGTGTGTGTGTGTGTGTGTGTGTGTGTTTTGTTTTTTTTTTTTTGAAATTAGTGAAATTATTTAAAAATTATTTAAAAACTGTTTTCTCGGTAACTCAGTTTTTCTTTGTTTTATAATTCCTATTATAATAACTATTCCTTCATTATTGAGCTGTTGGTAATGTAGCTTATGTTTTAGCCATATAGCTTACTAGATGAGCACATTTCTAGAACAATAGGATTTTGTTTTCAAATGAGGCCTTATGCATGCATTTTGGCCATGTAATTTATCTGTTATGAGCTTTTCATTTGGGAGCACCAAGAACACAAAATTGAAATAGTGGTGGGCTTTACAGGGTTAAGTTATAAGCTGTGTTTCCACCAAACGTGAAACGAATTATTCGCGTGACCAGATGACATTAAAAATCAATGCAAAGACATTCAAATTTGTGCCTTCTCGCGTGTATTCGCGTCTTTGAATTGACTTTGCTTATAATCTGGCTGCGCAAATGATTCATTTCGCATTTGGTGGAAACGCAGCATTACAACTTTGCAAAAATAGAAGGATAAGGCAGAAAATATTTCACAGCGTTGGAGCACAGCAGCCTGTTTTTCTGAGGGCAGGCTGAGCATTTTACACTGAGCACAGGAAGCACAGTTTCCATCATCAGATGCTCTTTTCAGTGGCAGGAAATGCCCTCTTGGTGGAACTGCCCTTCTCTGCTTGAGTTTGTTGTAGAAGCAGCCTCTGTTTCTGGCTGTATCAATTATTATATGTTGTAGATTGTTTATAATTATTATTAGCATACTGTAGTGACTTAAGCATACCGGTCCACTGGGGATTATTCCTCTGGCAGCGGGGGTCAGAGACTGGTCATTCTGTGACTCTAGATAATACGATGGTGTCCTATCTCATCCTCAGTGTTCACGCCCAGAGTGGTCAGTACGGCAGTGGCCAGGTACAACTTTGCTGCGCGCGACATGAGGGAGCTGTCGCTCAGAGAGGGGGACATTGTGAAGATCTACAGCAAGATTGGGGGAGACCAAGGCTGGTGGAAAGGGGAGGCCAATGGCAGGGTGAGTGCGGAGCACTGCAACTCGAATCTTTACTCTCTGAAGATAAAAGAGGCAAAATAGTTTTTACTGTCAATCGAAGCATTAATGTACCACGGGGACTGACAAAATCACTTACTGACAGCGATTTTAGTGTTTCTGCTTTTCTACAGGAGTTTTGCTGGGTCTTCACTTATATTGCTTTCTTAGAGTTAGAGATGCTGAGATCGGTGTAGGTTTCTAACTGTATTTAATCTTCACTGAATAGTTCTTGAGAAGTCAGCGCAGATTTTGTCTCTTATTTTTAGATCGGTTGGTTTCCCTCAACATACGTTGATGAGGAAGGGGTGCAGTGATTGGACAGGAGGTTCTGATGTCATTCATTCTCCTCCACACTGAAGACTCAATGCACTGCCCTCTGAGAGGACTCCTGGGTTTCCATGGAAACTGGCTGTGAAATATTTTGCTGGACCCTGGCCTCAGCTGGTTTTACAGTGAAAATGTGTGCTGATGTTTTCTTTGGTCGTGTTATGAATCTGCTTCGTTTCATTCATTATAAAGTTGTCCAGACTAACTTAGTGAAGGCAAAATGGATTGCTAAATTGCCAGCTCCTTCTTCCAAACTGACTTGGGCAGGTTTATTATGCAGCTTGATGAAGTGGCTCACCTCAGAGAGTAAATGCACAATGTGGTAATACAGGAGGCTGCCATCAAAGGTGTAATGCAGTACTCTCCTGGACAATGCTAGCTTGGAGGGAAGGAAGCAATGATATTGTACAAATAATTTATTTTAAGAGATGGACCAATATTAATGAATAACGTGAAAAGTCCATGCAAAAATGCAGCATCAAGAAAGGGAGAATGATGGTACTGAGAGTCTTCTCTGGGGCAATTTGCCCGAATTGTCATGGCAATGCATTTGCGGGAAGAGGAGTGGGGAGAGATCAAAAATGTTTATCTGAGGAAATTCCTCTGTTAGTGCGGGAAGTTGCCCTCACTGCCCAGGAGGTTATTTTATCCTAGCAGGAAGTTGCACTGTCTATGCTGGACGTTACCAAGTCCTGGCCGGAAGTTACCGGCTCTGCAAAAGACCTTACTCTTTCCAGACCAGAAGTTACACTGTCTGCGCAGGAAGTTACCATGTTTGTGAAGGAAGTTACCCTCTCTGCAGAAGTGGCTTTGTAGACACAGGACGTTACAGTCTCCACACGGGAAGTTACTCTGTGCGTACTGGAAGTCATACTGTCCGCTTGTGCGGTGCCACACCAATCCTGAGTTCAGACTGTGGTGGTCACCATCATTAGTCACTTGCACATGGTGAGCTTGGCACGCTGTTCTGGAAGCAGGAGACAGAAGTCTGTGGCCCAGGCAACCAAAATGGTCAGAAGAGAGAGCAGCAATGGATTCCGTCCTCATAATTTCACCCATGCAGCAATTTTCTGTACCTTCGTCCATCCAAACAGCTGCTGCTGAGAGGGCCCCATCCTTCATTTGAGCCCGTCTCACAGATGAGGCAGCCCCTATCCGGCAGAGAGGCCTTAGCCAACTGGTCTGGGTGACAAGAACCACTAGCACTGGGATATAGCATGTATTTGGGACTCACTGGACTGCAATTATTGCAGCTAAAACTTAGCAGGTAACTTCAAATTCAGTTACTTACACTGTTTACAGATGTGTACTGGCGTGATCAGACCTCCCCCTTCGCAAATGTGTACTGCCCAGACGTCTACTCCTTTCTTCTGTGTTTGAATTTAATTGAGACACATTTCACTGGACTGAGTGCGTGCTGCATTAAAGGTCCCCAATTATGTCACTGGGTGTGCAGCCATAACAAGCCATTTCAAAATGTCTTTCCTAACATCACAAGGGGAGTGTCCACCCAATATGATTTAGGAAATAATTAGTTGGTCGGTTGAAGTTGATGTGTTCTTTTCTCTTCAAGGCGGTCTCTTCCTCATGTGAGGTCAGAAAGAACTGATTACCAAATGGCTTGTAATGGCTCATTGGCTGCGCACCTGGTCACATGATAGGGGACCTTTAATGACTGCACTCAAGGCACCGAGGGGGCTGATACTCTTTATTCTGGTGCCGTGTCACAGCACTTTAAAACCATGGTACTTGTGTCATATGGGATTCAAGAAGGGAAATTGTTATTATTATGGTGCGCTCTGGAAGATTTTATCCAGAAAATGGACTAATAGAAATCTATTGGATGTGTTCATTATGTTTGCACACAACTGATATTACCTGAACCCAAACAGAAGGAACAATGTAACCATTTAATTAAAAAAAAAACCTCCAAATTTAATGTGTTTTGTGCCAGTTTTACTTTGGATATTTTATTTGTGGACACCTTTTGTATTTTTAAAAGTGAAAAAAATTGTATCTTTATTTATGAATCTCTGGTGCTCTGATTATTATTATTATTTTTTTACATTTAGATAATATGCAACACAGTACCAGTCGGGCTCGAGCCCCATTTCTTTTGGAGTGTACTCTTGAAAAGTTTGAACGTAATTCAGAAATGGGCAGAAAAAACACGAAGTGAAACCGAACATGGAACACATCTGGGTAAAACAAACGGTGGAAGCTGGGTCACTCATCCTCTTAAGGCTCCGTTCCAGCATGTCGACAGGCTCCATGCTCTGGTATTTGTTAAGGCAATGTTCCAGTGTGCGGATTGTCCAAACGGTCCCAAAACTGTTCAGTCTTCTAATGCACTTCTTCACAGTGATAACTGTTCTGCCATTGTTCCACTGCCAGGACGATCTAGTGCTCTATTCTGCTGTATTATTTTTGAAAACAAGAGAAACTCAACTGGCAGAATTTTCAGTCATCTAGCCTCATCAATTCTTCCATGCTTGTCCAATATTCAGAGACATGTAAGGGAGCAGTTGTAACCAAGTCGACAACCTGTGGTTTAAAATTGTAAAATTGTGTTAGGTTGGTAGAAATTTTCTCAAAAGCAGGGTGGAGCCAGTTCTGAAATTAGTCGATTACAGAGCCATATACCATTCTTTGTAACGTTTCTGATTTTAAACGATTCTGAAAACAACACCATAAAGTATGCCATATTTTTGAATGTTATTGACTGGGTGCAAAAGTACCCTTTCAAATGGTTTAGATTGAGTATGTGACTGGAATAGGAAAAGGAATTAAACTCTTACAGCATAAAATAGCTGATGATTTGCTCTTAATTTCCAAGAAGCTCGGATTATTGTTGCACATGTATCCCATATTATGAGCATTTTTGTGCTTTTACCTCAGTAACATCAGGCAACACATGGTAACATCAGCAAAACCTGTCAAGACTTTAAGACATTTATTGACTATCGTTAAAGACAAGGGAGAACCACTTAACAGACAAGGGGCTATTTACAAAATAGCTTGTTCTGATTGTGACGCAATTTACATTGGTGAGACTGGTAGGAACCTAAACACTCGACTTACGGAACATAAACGTGCCACTAAAAACAAAGACCCTAACAATCACATTGCTGAACATCACAAACACACTGGACATGGCATTGACTGGGACTCTGCCGCTTGCATTACACATTGCACAAGTTATCACCAATGCCGCATACTTGAAAGCTGGTATACAAATTTACAGCCCAAACCACTCAATCCTTGCCAGACACTCCCTACACCAGGGCTCTCCAAATCTGGCCCTCGAATCCAAATCAATCCTGGTTTCCCTCTTGGCAATTAAGTGAACAATTAATGCAGTTGATCGGCCAGATTGTCATCTCACCTGACTACCAGGTAAAGGGAGGGTAGAAAACCAGCAGTTCTCGGCCCTCGAGGACCGTGATTTGAGGAGCCCTGCCCATACACTATACAACATACAAATTAACAACTTAATGGGACCTATAGCTAATTAAAATGCCAATTTTGGTTCAAAATTTTAGTTTTGAGGAAAGAACATGAAGTGCTCGTTCAAATAGTATACTTCCAGGACATATATTCACTTTCTGCCAATAATTGGTCTTAAAATTGCTATAAAATTGCTCTGAAGTTACTCTTTTACACTAAAACCCAAAAGCACTTTAAAACCTTGATAAAAATAGATTTTTTTTCAACAAGAAAATATAGATTTCTCAGCAACTGCACACCCAATTAATTCCATAATTTGCAGTTTTCTTCAATTTGTGATGATCTATGTCTGTACAAAGCTCTTTTTGCAATACGTACCTCTGAATATAAGTAAATCAAAATATGCATATTTAATTAGCTGTTTCCTACCAAAATTGATTTAGGGGGGTCAAAATCAATACTAGAACATAGAAACCTGGAAAAAAAAGCTCTGTAGTGACATTAGGAATGGTTTTTCCTTCACATTACAGATGAAATTATAACCACTGATGTGATGCTACAGAAACTCAGTGCTTTAAGTTAGTTTAAAAAGTGATTATCTTGGAAAAATGTTTGCTTAACTATAAGTCCCCTTAAAACACACCTGCAACACAAAGAGTAATGCCTCCACACACACCTGACATTCCTCTCTATAACACTTCTGATTGAACTAAACGTATAAATGAAGTCAATGTCTGTTGGTTTGTTTCCTCACTCTGAAGATGATTTCCGCTCATGCTGTCAAAACGTCAGATATCAATAACATTATATCAATAATTATACACCCGGACGATCACACAATACCAACATTAGGAAATGTCAAAAACTACCATGGAGCCAGGCATTTGCAAATGTTATTTTTGGTAATGTTATCAGGCATAAATGCATCAGATAAGGTATAAATAAATATAGTTACCATCAATTGTCAAAGTATAAATCTACGTTAAATAGCTTGCTAACTCAACATATTGCATACATGCATACAGCTGACTCCTGGTAATGTGAGGTTGAACCTATGGTACTTTCACTGATATACAGATTACCACAGAAACACGATAATTACCAACATTAGCCAATGTTCTGCAAAACTAAGTGAAATGGTTAGTCACTGATAAAAATGAATTTAAATCAAATATACATACAGTGCTGTGAAAAATAATTTCCCCCCTTTACGATTTCTTACTTTTATGTGTATTTTTCTTAAATGTTTCAGATCAATGTAATTTTAATGTTCAACAATGGTAACCCCGGTAAACACAAAATGCAGTGTTTGAATAATGATTTCATATATCGAAGGAAAGAAGCTACCTAACTGTTCCAGGCCATATGTGAGAAGTAATTGCCCCCTTAGTCACTAAGGGGTCTATTCTCCCATGCGCGTTAAGTCGAAAATAGCGCGTAGCTGCGCGCTTTTCAGCCTTCGCATATTCTCCCATTGACTTAAGTCTGTCCATTACGCGCCCCGAAGCGCAGTTACGCACTTGGGGTGGAGCATGGCCAAAATTGGGGCGTTTCCGGGCGTTTCTCAGGCAAATAACACTCACGCGTAGTCTCCTCCTGGCTTACACGCTTTTTCTGTTAAGCGCTTTTGAGGGTTGTATTAAGGTCAAGCGCCAACATAAGGCAAAATGGAATATTGCCTTTGATTATAGGTTATATTATATTACATATTTGGTTATAGGCCGAATTTTAACATGAATTTTATTTTATTTAACATGGTAAAGGTTGAGACATTCAATAATCGATTGTTCATCCTCATTTCTAAACTAGGCTACATTTCTCATAACCATAATAAATTATCAAACAAAATCATCATATGATATTACGCAACAGCCTGTTCTCTAATTAGTTCAATTACAAACACATTACAAACAATTACAAACATACCCGTGGTCATCAAGGTCACAACTGCGCTATCGGTCCTGGCATCTGGGTCGTTCCAGTGAGTGGCTGGTGATGTCAGGCACATATCACATGAGTCTGTGTTAAGGTGTCTGACACAGTTTGTTGACGCTCCAAGTTCTTCTCCATGCACTTCCACTGCAGAAAGAGTGGATGCCACCTCCTCCAGTGCAGTGAAATGCACAGGGGATGACAGTTGCCCAATACCTGTTGCGTGCACACTTCTCTGGTGTGCAGAGAGCCTGGCTTTTACAGCGTCCCGCAGATCTCTCCGTTTATGCTCTAAATCGAGGATACTACGCTTACGTCTCCCCACAGAAGCCACATCCGGAACAATACGCTGCTTTCTTCCTCGGATCAGCCTTCAGTGCCCCCTTGCCATACAACACCAACATCTGTGATATTTGGTTTTCGGCTTTGGCTCGACGTCGCCATCATTGTCTTCATGTTCTATTTACAAATGCGACAGCCCTATAAGTTTGTGATAATCTAAAAAGTTATGATATTCTCAAGAGGGAGGAGATTGATTTTCTAATTGAGGATATCTGTATTAACTAACTTTGTAATTTTTTTTACCATGCTAATACTGTGTATTTTAATGTGTGAATAAAGATATTATTAAATAGGCTACTAGATTGAGCCCTACCCTGGCCAATACCAAAGCACTACCCATCTGTTAATCAATTTTAGCCAATGAAGAATAGCCAACATGGTAAGAATCATCATCGGTAAATGGGATAATTGATTATAATAAAGTTTTAGGCACAAGTTCAAGTGAATGTGTTGCTCAAATCAAATGGGACATAATAGGCTACCGATATGGAATTGTGTGATTGCTGAGGCGGTTTTGAGGTGGGGGGATGACCGCATGCAGGTAAGAATCCTTCGTTAAAGCGTCTCCATGTCCTTCAGTTGCAAACCTGACCTCAGAGTAGTTTGAGATTTCAGGTGCACAATTTCTAAATGACGTGTAAACTGTCTGATTGTTATTTTTGTGTGACTAGAATGTTCTCTTTATTTGTCTTCTCCCCTGTGTTTCACGGAACAAACAGGCTGGTGTAGGAGGGGAACATTTTCAATGCTCTGGTTGCGCTGGTTGAGAAGCGCTAAATTCTTTATTTGTTATTTCATTATCATGGCAATTTGTTTGTTTGCATAGCTTTAATGCCATGGTGGCTAGAATAAGAAATAAAAAGTAGATGTCTGCATTACTTCTTGTAACTGGCACAGACATACATAGGCCTACTATTACAGCGGCATATTGTCGGCCTGCTGATAAAACCTTGTATCTTCAAAATGCATATTGCATGGTATGCGAAAGTTATTAACAAGGAGCTCTATAAAGATACGGAATGTCTTTCTAACATCATTCGTAGAACAGACTGAGACTTGCAGGGCACGTTTACCGGGACGAGACTTCCCCAGCGCGCCAACTAGTAACGTGGGTCCCACAGCATGGAATCTCTCTAAGGGGATGACCAGCGGGGACGTTTCTAGGCTCTCTCTTGCGCGACACCAATCTAGAGGACCCAAAGGAGCTTGAGAGCTGCATGGGAAATAGGATCTTGTGGACCCAAAGTTTAATTTTACGTTTAAGAATAGTGGACATACGAGTTTTTGTTTCTTATCATTTTGGAGATACGAGGTTTTATCAACAGGCCCACAATATTCAAATTTAAAGTCTGGTTTGCGTTCTCCATGGATCACAACTGCATTTTCATGGTTAATCAGCAAATCCTTGTTCCATGTTTTCCTGACAGCCATAATCAATGAGCTTGGTACAGAGTCTGCCTCTCTTTTGGATCAGTCACACCTCTTTCATAAGGCCCCTACATTCTGAAGTTAAGCTCTGTGGGCGTGATCGAAGCGCATAGGGGAGAATACGCATAACTCAAAAGCACTTAACTCGAATCGTGTAAAAAAGGACTTGGGCGCAAATGGGAGAATAGACCCCTAAATGAACTAATTAAACAAATTTAATTGATAACTGGGCTCAATTTCAGTAGATGTACTTAGGCGTGATCACTTACAGCCCTGTTGAATCCATACATCACTTTGAAAATAAAACCTGTCTGGCATTTTGAAGTAAGCAAAATGTAGGTCATGATAATGCAATCTAAAGAAGTTTAAGAATGGATGAGAAACAGTCGTTAACATCAGTCTAAAAAGGGTTACAAAGACATTTCTGAGGCTCTGGGACTCCGGCAAACTTTGAGAACAACCATCGATGAATGGAGAAAACTTGTAACTGCAGTTAACCTTTCCAGGAGTGTCTACCCTTCCAAAATTCCTCATAGAGCACATAGATGCCTCATCTCGGAGGTCAGAATTTATGGATTTATGGTTCTGCGTCGACTTCACGCAAAGGGCACGCCATCGCCTCGACGCCGTCATGGACCTTTCGAAGTTCTGCATTGAGGTCATTTGCATCGTACTGTGCCGCGAAACAATGGCGTCAGGTTTCTGAAGGACCTGTCATGAAATCACGTGAGACTCGAATAGAGTGGACCAATCAGAGTCCTTGCGATCTGCGTCGCTTTGACTTTGAAATTTTGCGCGGCAGGCTCTGCAGAGGCTCTGCAGTGGGGGTTCACGTTGCCGCAAATGCTCAGTGTAGCGATGGCGTCGGTTCAACGTAGAACCATAAATCCAGCTTTAAGCTTATTATAGGAAACAGCCCAAACATCAAGCCTATTCTCAGGCAATTCTTCGCCACCCATCACATCCCCACTCATGCACTGAGTGAGCCAGTGAGGATGCTATAACACCTAGGCTGTAAATCCTGGTAAAAAAAAAAAAAGGGCAGCTGCTGTATAAATCTCCTGAAAGGAGACACCCTTGAACAGTGCCCATGGTGATGCCAAACCTCTACTGTATGCACAGACCAGCTGCAGATCGAAAACAACTGTACCAACTATCAATTTGGAAAGATGCTTTTATGAAACTGGTTTTCTCCTGCGGGCTCATCTGACTGTACAAAGATCTGGTGGCCATGCAGAAGGGGAAGGACGTGTTCAAGTGCCCCATCCACTGCCATTAGTTCAACAGTATATGTTGCCTTTAGAGGTCCCCTTCTATCCCGCCAGAGATGGGTCCATTGTGACCATATTCCTTATTTTCCAACTTTAAGGGCAAAAAAGACAGGGAAATGTTTATTGTAGACTGACAAAAGTGGGGTGTTTCAAGTTGCTCTTGGTGAGCTCTATCCATTCGTGGTGGTGCAGGAATGATCTAAGCAAAATATAAGATTTGCTAGCCTGTGGACACAATAGGGATGGGGTGGTGCACATTTCGTGAACCTGGTCGATATACAGTGGTGCCTGAATGTTTGTGAACCCTTTTTAATTTTCTATATTCCTGCATAAATATGACTTCAACCATCATCAGATTTTCATACAAGTCCTGAAAGTAGATAAAGAGAACCCAGTAAAACAAATGGGACAAAAATATTATACTTGGTCATTCATTTATTGAGAAAAATGATCCAATATTACATATCTGTGAGTGGCAAAAGTATGTGAACCTTTGCTTTCGGTATCTGGTGTGACCCCTTTGTGCAGCTATAACTGCAACTAAACATTTCCTGTAACTGTTGATCAGCCCTGCACATGGGCTTGGAGGAATTTTAGGCCATTCCTCCATACAGAACAGCTTCAACTCTGGGATGTTGTGGGGTTTTCTCACATGAACTGCTTGCTTTAGGTCCTTCCACAACATTTTGATTGGATTAAGGTCAGGACTTTGACTTGGCTATTCCAAAACATTAACTTTATTCTTCTTTAATCATTCTTTTGTAGAACGACTACTGTGCTTAGGGTCGTTGTCTTCCTGTATGACCCACCTTCTCTAGAGATACAGTTCATGGACAGATGTCCTGACATTTTCCTTTAGAATTTGCTGGTATAATTCAGAATTCATTGTTCTCTTTATTTACTTTTAGGACTTATGTGAAAATCTGATGAGTCACATTTATGCAGAAATATAGAAAATTCTAAAGGGTTGACAAACTTTCAAGCACCACTGTATACTGCAATCCGTAAGTATGTGGACGGTGCCAAAAATGTTTTTCCTTCCAGCTCTGTACGTAATTGTATCAGATTTTTAAACAACCAATGGGAGGATAGAAATGAATTTCATTCCGTGTATGAAATGTGGCTCATGTTATAATAGTCACTGTCAAATTTCTTACATACGGCACTGTACATACATGTTATGAGGGAACCTGCATTTATTTGCTAAAAAGTTACTTGTTGCCAGCAGTATACGGTGATGAATTTCGGTATTTGTATGAGAGCATATGGATGTTCTTCTGAAAATTGGGGGGGATTATGACAAGGACTAGATCAAGCCCCATAAGCTTGATTAAATCTGCAGCAGAGCAGGAGCCCTTTCAATTTTCGGCCACAACCTTACGTTGCACCCACAGAGTGGAGGCACTGGGCTGAAGCATTACGGACCCAGGCTCAGGAACCTGGCCGAGAATTCTTCCTGCCCAGAAAAAAGAAAAAATATTAACCTCCGTTAAAACAAAGCCTGCTTTGTTTTCAAGTCTTGGAAATTCTAAATGAAGACGAGAATGGACTTCCACTATCGAGATTTAACAAATCAGTGAGTGGAACAGGACAAGCTAGTAATCTGCCAAAGGGTTCAATCTTTATTTGCCGTACCACTGGAAGAAACAGCTCAGAGCTATGGAAAGCCAACACAGAGCTTTGAGCCCCAAAAATGTAAAACAAATGAGCAAAAAGGTCACAATCAAGCATGACTGAAGTAGACAATCCGCACTCTATAAAATGTTAGCTCCATTTAACCCCTGACAAATACAGCAGTTTCATTCAAAAATGATCTTGCGAAGCAAAATCAAAAAAATCTAAAGCACTTTCAGGATTCCATAAGTATTATTCACTCACTGTTGACTGCAATCATGTAGTGCTTTGCTTTCATTAGTCAGCATAGCAATGCAATAGATCAGAGGCCTGTTGCACGAAGGCTCTTTAAACATACGCAGGCTTCAAACCAACTTGGAGCTTAACTAAACCAAACAAATGTATCCAACATCAAGTGAGTGCTCGATGCGGGTAATCCACAAGTCAGGAGCCTGGCTTTTACACTCAAGTTACGATGATTAATCAGGCGTGGGCACACAAAAGCCTACCGTTTTGCAGCTATCAGCAAATGAAATTAGACCAGGCAAGAGCTGCCTATTTCATTTAGGAAGGGCAGCAGATCATTATAGAGAAATAGGAAAAAGGCTTGCACACTCACTCAATGCTCCAAAAACATAGAATTTATCTGGAAAATTATATTTTATTGGAGTATTAAGTAAGCGTTCAAGCTTTTTTACCTTGTATTATTCAGACATCTGCTTCAGACTTTGTATTCACATAGACACTGTGGTATATGTGATACATGTATTCTACCAGCAACAAATATGAATTATACAAATCGAAATTCACTGCAAAGGGCAATACTGTGGCTGCCCATATATTAGACTGAAATTATCACAATACCTCTGTGACATTTTAGGCCTATGCCACAGATGTTCCATCAGGGAAGGCAAAGACTTCACCTTTTATCACCAGAATTTGTCAACCCGTTCCCACTTACGTTGCCTGATTAAAAATCAATCAATCACATTTTTTTAAACTAAAAAATTAAGACCTAGCCTTTATGGTGTCTGTAATGATTAAGGGGTGATAATGACAAAAATATTAATTAATGCAATGCTCCAATTCAAGATTGCAAGGATGAATATATAAGTAATAAATCTGAAAAATATCCCAACTTTCGCTGCAATTCTGCGTATCGTTGAGGCGTATCGTTGTTATGAAAAAAGAATGCAAATAAACCTGCATAATTTTCAAAATGGCAGTAATCAATATGTATTTTGAGTGGAAAGCATCTTAAAGATATTGGTCAAGCACTGAACGCAAAATAAAAATGGTTTTAACTTTTGTTTGAAATGGCATTGCATTGGCCTCCTGAAAGCCTGTAGCAAAGAAATATATGCAAATCTGCGGTCTTGTAGACACTTCAAGGTTAGATGCAATGAGCAATAATGCTGTTGTAATTTAACTTGGGCAGTTATTTTGTCAATTAGTAAATCAGTTAATTAATTTTTAATTTACTAATCAAGCAAAGTAATCAGGAATAACTGCATTGAACAGTGAAGATTCTGCCTCACCTAACTTACTCAGCTCATCACTGGACAATCTTCTCACCATCATGCTACAAAAAAATAAAAATGTCTTACCTTAGCCATGTTAATTACAATAATTTAGAATTTACTCCCATATCTTAACTCTCAGTGTTTCTGGTAAATCCTCGTATTACAGGGCAGGATCTTATTTTAAAAGTAATGTTTTATTGGCTTCAGAACACTCTTAACCCTATAATGCCCCCAGTATCATATATGATACACAAAATTTAAAGGACTATGTCCACCTGGTAAGATGCAACACAACCATGACTGCTCACTGTATCATATCTGACACAGTGCTGCCACCTGGAAGGAAGAAGTGAGATTACAGGAGTAATCAGTCCCCTAGTCACTCACTTCAAGGTAGTAGCTCCCATGTGCATAGGAATTCATGAATTTCCTTGGACTTTGGCAGTGAAGTTCGGCATTCCAGGGTAAATATTACACAAAAACTTATTCTTATACATGTTACGGGATAGCTATAGATGGTATAGAGCATGTAAATAATATGAAATTTTGAGAGTTGAGTTCTGGAGGGGTGCTGATTTTTGGCTGTATCAGATATGATACTCCTGGAATTAGAAGAAGTTCTGCTCAGCAATGTATATTTTGCTGTCACAAACTAATGATGAACAGTCGATCTGAATACTACCCTTCAATACTTCAAAAATATTACTGGGTCATATTTTTCCCGCAATGATGTCTGTGTCTGGGCATTATTGAGTTAAAACAATTTTTATTGCACTAAAATAATAAGAGCTATTCCATGAGAAAATAGCACTTTTTGAAGAAGTTGAGGAATTTACCCCCCTGGAATTGAATGAAACTTGGCACATAGGTACATATGGGTGTCTCACAGAAAAAGCCAAATTTTTAGGTCCACATCTGACGTTGCCTGCTGGTGATGGGACCTGGAAGCCTTGAAATTGGCTCAGTTTTGCTGTTGACACCACATTTTACATCAACTATCACGACTTAAGGGTACATATCAGTGGCGGCTGGTGAACTGGCGATAGGGGAGGCTCAAACCCATCCCTTGAAAATAATGATTGGTCATGACCTGTTTTCAATCATTCATTTAAATTACCATTACAAAAGCTCCAAAAACTCTCACCATTATCAGATGTGGTCAGTTTTCATTAATAACGCACGCCCGTCACCTCTTATGCATTCTCTGTGAGTTTTAGTGATATATTTATGTTCCCCTCCAGTAGTCAGCAATTATTCAATCAACGCATGTGTAAGAGATTCTCACACGGAATTGAAGTCCTTGTGCATGGAGGTTTATCAGTTTCGCCTGCGTTATGACTCCGGGCTTCTCATGTTTTTCTTTACTTGGGTTGGAATTAATGCGTGTTTCTTGATCATTTAAACTGTTTCGCCTGCGTTATGACTCCGGGCTTCTCATGTTTTTCTTTACTTGGGTTGGAATTAATGCGGGTTTCATGATCATTTAAACTGTTTCGCCTGCGTTATGACTCCGGGCTTCTCATGTTTTTCTTTACTTGGGTTGGAATTAATGCGTGTTTCTTGATCATTTAAACTGTTTCGCCTGCCTTATGACTCCGGGCTTCTCATGTTTTTCTTTACTTGGGTTGGAATTAATGCGGGTTTCATGATCATTTAAACTGTTTCGCCTGCGTTATGACTCCGGGCTTCTCATGTTTTTCTTTACTTGGGTTGGAATTAATGCGGGTTTCATGATCATTTAAACTGTTTCGCCTGCGTTATGACTCCGGGCTTCTCATGTTTTTCTTTACTTAGGTTGGAATTAATGCGGGTTTCATGATCATTTAAACTGTTTCGCCTGCGTTATGACTCTGGGCTTCTCATGTTTTTCTTTACTTGGGTTGGAATTAATGCGGGTTTCATGATCATTTAAACTGTTTCGCCTGAGTTATGACTCCGGGCTTCTCATGTTTTTCTTTACTTGGGTTGGAATTGATGCGTTTTTCTTGATCATTTAAACTGTTTAAATGAAATAAGATCATTGGAAGCAATGGAATCTCATAAAGATGTTTCAAATGATCTTATTTCATTTAAACTATTAAAACAATAATGAAACACATGCATTGCTTCCTACCCCCGAGTAAAGAAAAGCGCGAGAAGTCCGTTGTCATAATGCAGGTGGAACTGATTTTTAGGTCCAGTTCCAAAAGCACAACAAGCAGCATTTACCACCACAGTACATATCTGGGTTACTGAGAAAATATACCGCGAACACGCACCAAAAATCAATTTCAACCATCTTTCCAGCCATCCATTGCACAACCCAGCAAGATACCAAGGTACTTTGAAAATGATAGTCTTTTCGTGAGTAAACACATAATAAAGCAATCTAGATTAGTATATGTCTGGGATATTGTTTTATTCCCATTATCAATTTTTATTGTTATTCTCAAATAATTCCGGCTCAATAACGCAGTGACCCAGCTTGGCGCTGATGTGGTGCTGATGTCCAATTGGACTTGAAGTGTCATTGGACATGATTGAAGTATAACATACTTGGTACTGTGTACCCTTAAGTCATGATCGTTGATGCAAAATTTGGTGTCAACAGAGGTGGCGCAACCGGCAGGCAAAGTGAGATACGGACCTAAAAATTCAGCTTTTTCTGTGAGACACCCATATCTACCTATGTGCCAAGTTTCATTCAATTCCAGGGTGGTCAACTGCGCACCGAATGTCAATCTCTCATGGAATGGCTAAGCATTTTTTCGAAGCACATGACAGCAACCCAGGCTCACTTATGGTTGAAGGCCTAGAAAGTATTCATAAAAACATTAGAGGTGGTGACAGACTCAAATTACTACTGCAGAGAGAGACTTTTTATATTTATCAAATGAAAGCCACTACCTATTCAGGTTTAAATGAAGATATTGACTTCAGTCCTTTTTTGTAACTTTCTATCATTACAGATAGTGTTTTTTCTGCTTTGTTCTTCTGTATTTAATTGTTTAATTGGTGCAGCCATCTATTGGTCATGACTGTAATTTTATGTTTCTATTGCTCTCCTACCCATCCAGGTGAGTCCAATCACCTATTTAAGGGGAATCATTGTGCTGAGTGTTACACCCTGAGGAAGGCTGAGGCCGAAACGCGTGGGCTGTAACCCACTTTGTTTTATAATTTCTATATGAAGTAGCCATTTAAAATTCTATTAATACTTAAAGAAGAGTGCCTTGGACTTCCCTTTTTTGATGCTCTCATGGAATGGCTCAAAATAATGCACGTTTCAAATTTATTAATTCAGACCATTGCACTTGCAACCTCTGATGACTTATCGTCCTGCCAGTATTTTCAGTCCCAGTATTGGCGAAGTGACAGGGAACCAAATTTTTTGCCTCAGATTATATCAGTGTTTCTCAAATTCAGTCCTGGGGCCCCCTGTGTAGGCTGGCTTTTGTTGCAACAACAGTTTATCTGTACGATTTTAACAAGTTGTTAACTTATCCTAATTAATTGCATTATGTTTAAAGCACTTATTTTTTGTCTTAAACCACATTTTGATGGATATATCCATGTGTGCCATTAAGAACAAAAGACCCTTGAAATATTGTGTTTATTTTTCTATATTGCAGGGAATTTCAGGTAGCAAGATTTTTTAAAAGATGAATTTAGACGCAGAAAATCAATTAGCACCATATTAGGTTGCTTTATATGTTTAGGTTGTGTTTATGTTACGTTCATATTACGAGGCTGCAGTGACTCAAATCCAATTTTTTGTCTTAATGTGACATAGATCAATATTTACAGAGCTGTATGGACACAGAAATCCGATCATAGATCTGATCTTAAAATTATAATTGAGCCGCTTTCATGAGCGACCCTAGATCGAATACAAATCTTACACATGAATGAGAGTAGTCATATTGGAATCCATGAGGCTTTTTCCCAGTTTGCACGCGCTGAGTGCAGTTAAAAACCCAAAAAGGTAACCATCTCCCTTTTTTCGCCTTCTCAACCTCATCAAGTACAACTGATGAACTGTCTGCCGTCCTCCGGAGCGAAATCCCATCCATAAATTTGCTACAAGCGCATCCATTTCCTTGATTTGAATCTGGTTTTGGTACCTAAAGTGCTGTCACAAATATGACATTTTTTGTTGATGGTGAAGCAAATTACTCATACATGAACATATCAATTTGTGTATGACTGCCCTTTCGAAGCGAATATGTTCAAGATGAGCAAATCTGATCCGAGCAAAAAAATGGGAATTGAAGAACGAGGTTTGTAGTGTGAATGTAGCCTGAGAGTACTTTCAATATAATTTGCCTGAACTTCATATCATAAACACAATACAAAACAGGTGCAACTCTTTTATTATTTTTTTTAACCAAATACATTAGTTTTTGTGACTACATGGCCAGGGTTTCACCAGTATGGGGCCTATTGATTGTTTACCCTGATTAAATTTTTTGTTTCATTTGTTTCCTCAGCCATTTTGTGAGCAGTTGTTTCTCATATATCAGAATGCGGTGGTGAAATTTTTATTCTTTGTGGCATGAATAACTATGTCAAAATGTGGCTTAAGAGGATAAATAATATTCTAAACATAAATGCTCCTAATTAAGATGAATCAGCAGCTTGTTAAAATCCTACAATTGAAATTGTGGTTGGAACAAATATCGGCATACACAGGGGATGCCAGGATCGGGTTCGAGAGCCACTGAAACATATATAGAGGGGTCGTCCCACAGCAAATCACCCAAAAAAAAAATCAAAATTGTCACCCGACCCTCTCAGATTTTGCTCATATTTGATTTCTAGGATCTTTTTGGCTGGGAAAGCTGAAATTCCCAATATTAGCTCAATCCGACCAGCAGTTTCTGAGTTATGGCCCACCCAATTTGGCAAAAATCGGCCAAAACGGGGGTGGCCAATGTTTGACCACCCATATCGCAGCAACCAGTGGGGCTATCACAATAAAATTTGTGTCTCTGGACTGGAAATTCAAAGGAATCCAAATCTGGCCTTAGATTCGATGTAGGGTAAAAATAAAATATGATGACCTTCTGACCTTTACTTTGAACTTCACCTTGTTGACCTTGTGACCTTGATACAAAACCCACACAAAATTGTAGCCCCATATGTGCCCTATACTATATACAAAAATCAGAGGTGTATTTTCCCCTCATTTTCCACAAATCCACGTCATATATACCTTGTCTCTGCAATTTTAGCTTGGTTTTTACACCATTGCCTGTAAAACAATGTAATGCTTCAACACTATTTACTAACAACTTTGTAAAGGTTTTTTTTTTTTGTTTAAATTATGTTCTGAAATATTTTAATGATTGTTTTACTAATTATGTAACATTCATTACTTATCCTTGACCTGAGAACTTGCATTTCAGTTACAGCACGCACCTGAGTTCATCCCAATTTACTTATTTTCAAGGGGCCACATGCTAAAATTCTTTAAAATATTCATCACATCATTTCTACTGAAAATGGTCATTAGAATTCTGTGAGGAAATGTTCTGTAATTGTAAGACAAATTACTTCCAAAACTCAATTGAGAAGTTTCTGGGTGAGAGGGAGTACGGCACATTAATTTCTAAAATCTGTGTCTGTTTATCACTTTGTTTTAGACAGAGCTTGCATGAGAGAGAGAGAGAGAGAGAGAGAGAGAGAAAGAGAAAGGATGAATGGATGACAGCTGTCTCTGATATCCTGCTGGTACATGGGGAAGAAAGAAAGGGGCTTAATCTATTCATCCCCAGGCCGCCCAGAAGGTCTGCCAATTTCAAAAATATACCAAAACACACAGATGAGAGTCAACTTTGAAGAATATTTCTAGAAAATTTCTTGTCAGCAACATCATTCTTCAAATCAATTTTTAAAATTTGAATTCATTAGAAAAGTTATAATCAATCATAGTTGTCATGCAGAGCCTGAGGTGCACTGGGAATTAAGTATGATACTTAAAAATGGAGGTAGACAGCACAGCAACTTTCAAAAGTTAATATGTTGTTGATGATCACTGAGAATGATGAATGCATACTTACATCTTCAAATTCACTTCACAATGTCAAAAATAGTCCAAAATCTCCCCTCACCTTTCTTCATTCTTTCAGAGAAATAGCCTTATTTGAGGACCACACTTAAAAATTGAAGGATTATCACTCGAAATTCAAGTAGATTAAGGCATAACTGCACAGACAAGGTACATATGACGTGGATTTGTGGAAAATGAGGGAAAAATTCACCTCTGCTTTTTGTACATAATATAGCGCACATATGGGGCTACAATTTTGTGTGGGTTTTGTGTCAAGGTTGCGAGGTCGTCAAGGTCAAAGTAAAGGTCAAAAGGTCATCATATTTTATTTTTATCCAACATCAAATAGTCAGATTTGGACTCCTTGGTGAATTTCCAGTCCAGAGATACCAATTTTATTGAGATAGCCTGACCGGATGCTGAGATATGGGTGGTCAAACATCGGCCGGTACCCCCATTTTAGCCGATTTTTGCCAAATTGGGTGGGCCATAACTCAGGAACCGCTGGTCGGATTGAGCTGATATTTGGAATTTCAGCTTTGCCAGCAAAAACCACCCTATAAACCAAATTTGAGCAAAATCTGAGGGAGTGGGGTGACATCCATTGGGTGATCTGACATGGAATGACCCAAAGGTCACTTAACACCGATTGGTCCAAGTGCTGTTAACTATCCATGAGCAGGTTAGCTTCAAAGCTTGTTACCATGGCAATGTAATTTGCAAAGATGATAACCACCATTGTGCTCCAGGAAATCCAAATTTGTGTCCAACTAAGCTTAAAGATATGCAGCTAAGCAAGTAATCCAGCTTCGTACAACAGGCTTCCAGAGACCCAGCCTACCAGCCAGGTGAGATCAGCCCGGGGGGGCGGGGAGGAGGGCCGGGTTAGCAAGGGATGTGAAGTGGCAAGAAAAACAGTTAGAGAGGGCTGTAGGAATAGACAAGGGAAAGGGGTTGGGCTGATTTCGAGGCTTAATCTTCATTTGTTCTTTGACTTTGCTTCCAAGGGCTGTCCAATATCCTTTCCCCGTAGCTTCAGGCCTAATACAAAAAGCAAGAAACAAAAAGTTTTTGCAAAGTCAAGGACAATATGAACAACTTGTCATATTTATTTAATGTATATATAAAGAACAGTAAATCTCACCAATAGCTCGCTCAATCTTGCCCATGACCAGGTTGTTAGGTATGGCCCTCCCACTTTCATAATCAGCAATGACTTGGGGCTTCTCGTTGACTTTCTGAATGAATATAAAAAATACACCAGTTTTAAAAGACATGATTGCATGTACTGTCATGAGTCAAGGTAAAATTGCATTCGGCTGGAAACGTTTTGTATGTGTATGTGGCAGAAATCTCTCAAAAGCACACACACACACACACGACCCTTATGTGAGACACTGTTTTCGGAGTTTCAAACCTCAGGAATTTTAACAAGTTTCTACAAGTCCCACTAGATGGTTCATTTGATCATCTTTCATGCACTGAATTCAACCTGGTAATGTGCTGTAAGGCAGAGTAACAGCTCAGTGATGTACAAATTGCTGAAAGGAGAAAATCCAAAGAGTTTCATGATGCATATTTAAGAAGTTAGCAGGATAACTATGCAGCATGAAACCAGGATGAGGATGTTTGACTCCAATCTATGCTTAAGATTTCACGCGGTTCCAGTTCTTAATCGACGCCGTAATCCGGCTCACTGTTTGCCCTCTGAAAAAGGGCCAAGGATCACAGAATCAAAACTTTCTTTAACGAATAGTGCAAAGACAAAACAAAGGGCAATAAGCTAAAACAGCCCCCCACTGAAAGTACAAAACAGAACTGGAAGTGTAATTGAAGTTTGTTGGCGCATAAGTGAAGGCAGGGGCTCAGACTCACCGTGGCCAGGTCCTTCTGCGTCAGACCCTTATTCTGACGGCCCTGCTGAATAACCCTGCCCACTTGCAGTGAAACTTTGTCATGGTGCAGTTCTTCCGATTCTTCATCCAACTTCGCCGTGTTCCTTGTCACCAGGTGCTGTTTGTTCTGTCCTGCAGACCCTGAAAGACCCCGACCAATCAATAAATTGATTTTTTGCTGAACAACAAACATACAGTCTGTAAGTCAGGGGTGTCATACTGGTCTGTAAAAGCGCTGAGGGGCTGCTGGTTTTCATTCCAACCGAGCAGAAGCACAGCTGATGCAACTAATCAACTGTGCAGGCTGAGATCATTGGATTAAATTAGCTGCATCAGCAGTGCTTCTGCTTGGTTGGATTGAAAACCTGCAGCCCCTCGGCCCTTTTACAGACCAGTTTGACAACCCTGCAGTAAGTAGTTTGACAGTCTCAAGGTATAAAAATGACTCGAACTGCAAAGATTACCACATTTATGTTAATGCCCCAAAAATAAACTGACAGTTTGCAGTTCAACATCATCATTCATTGGTAATTACAAACGTCCAGAGAGGAGCCACAGACAAATTTTATAACCATCCAAACACATACTTGCAGTCTGCATACTATAAAGCTTTTTCAAGTCACATTGACCCCATCCCCAAGAAAGCTTAGTAACCCGTCCCTCTCCTTGTATTGCTTGCTTTTTTCTGTTCCAATGCTCCACAGTGAATTTGCAAAGACATTCCACAGAGAGCACAGCCTTGCATAAGCCATAAGGAGTGCAGAAGTGCCACAGAGGATGCAACATGGATAACACACTTGGGTCTGCCGTCATCCTCCAAACCACACTGGAGAGATTACTTTTATATCAGCAAACCCTTGCAAACAGCAGAATTCCAAATCAATGAGTAAGTTCAAAACCAGCAAAACAGTTTGTCTGCCAGGAATCTTACATTTCTTTGTGGTCTCAACATCCTCTCCCCTTCTCTGTGCAGCAGTGACAGCCTACAGAATAAAGCAAATCAATACAATTTAGGCCCAAACGCGGATCAATGTTACCATAAATATCTCATTACTAAAATGGCTTCCATAACTAGTCCCTGGTTATCGGCCTTTACGTCTTATCCTCCAAGTCAGTGACGACACAAGGAGTAGGAGCCTAGCAAATCATTTAATAACTTATTTGAGACGTTTAATGTAACATAACTTTTGCACTTTTTCCAGATATTACAATTTAGATTTTTTTTTTAAAGTTGTATAATGCTTCAAATCAAAATGCAACTGTCAAATTAAAAAAATAGGACCAAGGGTCCTGTAGCTTACTGGCAAGCAGTCTTACAGCGACGATACCATTTATGAAAATTTCATGTGAAGTTTGACATTTAAATCAATGAAAATCAATGTCAAGGTCACTAAATAAAAGTTCACATACATTTTTAAGATCTTCTGTAATACAATCCTAAGCTCTGAAGCAGTTTTGGTGACAAAAGTCATTATAATCTGTCAATATGTACTTAATATGTCAATTGTGAACTTTAAAGGTCACGGAATGTCAAGTTGCAGTCAGCAAATGGACTTCATATTTGACTTTCTAAATGTCTCAATACAAACCTTGGCTCAAACTGTGACTATTTTGATGATACAACTCATTGTGATTTCAATGTCGAGTTTGACCCTCAAAGGTCACTGACAGTCAAGTTGAATGTCACCATATGAAAGTTATATGTAACTTCCTAGAAGTCAGTAACACAAACCTAGGCTCCATCTGTGACCTTTTCAGAGATACAAGTCATTGAATTTTCACTAGGTCACGTGAACTTTGAAGGTCACCGAATGAAAGTTCATATATGACTTCCTATATGTATGTAATAAAAAACTAGACTCCGTTTTTGGCAATACAAGTCATTGTAATTGTATTATGTCAAGTTTGACCTTCAAATGTCATCAACAGTCAAGCTGAATGTCACCAAATGAAAGTTCATAGGTGACTTCCTATGTCAGTAACATAAACCTAGGCTTTGTGACTTTTTCAGTGACAGAAGTCATTGAATTTTCTCTAGGTCAAGTTAGACCTTTGAAGGTCAACATGAAGGTCACCAAATGAAAGTTCATACATGACTTCCTACACGTCTCCAATACAAACCTACACTCAATCTACATCCCACTAGACCCACTTCCGTTGATTCAATCAAAATGGCACTCGCACTGTACATAAAGTGTATCAAAGTGAGTCGATTGCCAGATTTGGAAAAAAAAGTTATCAGACGGTTTTTGAGAAATAATCTTTTGAAATTTCAAGTCATATCTTTTGACATTGCTAATATATTCCCTGACCTCGAGTTTGACCTTTCAAAGTCATCTGTGGTCAACTTCAATATTGCGAAAATAAAGGTCATATATGACATCCTATATGTCAATAATTCAAACTTAATCTCTATCTGCAACCTCTATCTTGCATATTCATAAAGTACAGTGCCCCCAATACACAATCGCCCCCCATTTCTCTATAATTGTTTATATATTTTTTGAGCATTGGCAGTCAGGGTGCCAGTAATTTTGGAACCCACTGTATATGCAGCCATTGAAACTCTGATTAAAATAGGATTTTTCAGTGTTCTACCAGCAGCAAACTTGTTGGACTGTGGGAACAAAGCCTTCCTCTGTCATTCCTTCAACTGCCTTCTTCAAAATGTTGGTGTTACAATATTTGGGCATATCTAAAAACCTACCGATATTCAAGTCTTTCATAATGTATAAAAGAAGGGACGTTTCTCCTTTTGATCATAAATGTATGCTTTACTGATCGTACAGGCAGCCATGTGATGCAGGTAAAAAGCCCCATTGAGACACACATTTTGAATACACTGTATCCAGTACCCTCAAGAATGATTAACATCATTCAATAAAAATGAGCAAAACGAGACTCAAAAAGTCTGGATTGTCTATACATGTTTTTCATTAAAAATATTCACAAAATCTAACCTTAAATTGAAGTAGCCTAACATATTTGAAAGAAGCATTATACAACCCCAATTCTGAAATAGTTGGGACAAAGTGTAAATTGTGAATAAAATCAAAATGCAATGACTTTCAGATCATATGAGCCAATATTAATGTAGAACATAGATAACATTTCAAATGTTGAAACTGAGACATTTCAATTTTTTATCCACAAAATGAGCTTATTTCAAATTTTCTGGCTGCAACAGGTCTCGAGAAAGTTGGGACACACGCAAAAAAGGGCTGAAAAAATAATTAATATAAAAGATAATGTTCCCAAATGTCAAATTGCAAAGGCTTTGAGAGTGTCATCATCGACAGTGCATAACATCATCAAATTAAAGCTGCTTTGCAGCGATATCGGGGCCAGGCAAATTTAGGCAATTCTGAGCAACAAGAGGCAAAAAATGGAGGAAAACAAGAAAGGCGGGATTACATCGTACATTTTGCATTGGTTGACATTTGAACTAATAAGCTCTGACACCAAATAGCCTAGTATCCTTTGTCTCAATGAACTAATTGCCAAGTAACTTTAAAGAGTTACATGCATTTCAAACTTCTTCTAGCGCATTTTAGGACTAAAATAAGAAATAAAGCGGCTACAATTTGTCAATAAATCAGTTTTTTAAAAACATAATGGTTAATACACAACTATTTTCATCATGGATTGATTATTTCAGGCATGAATATTCTCAGTTGAGGATATCCCTCTCTTTGACATCAACTTGACAGGAAGATGCTTGCTGCAGACGTGCTGCAATAACAAAAGGGCTCACTAGTCTCATGCATTGGGCATGTGACACACGCTCACACACCACACATGACATTTCTCAGAGGCTAAGACAGATTTTTCTGCTTAGTCCATCCATACGGCTGTCTTAAATTAGCGAGCTACCAGCCAATCAGAAAATAATATTTCTTGTTGCTGGGTCTGACAGTTTGTAGTGAGATTAAGTTTCTAGAGTACTGGGGCTACATTTTGGTGAAAGTTGCAGAACTGTAGCACGTACGGTTGGTTTGGTAGGAATTTTCAAAGTTTTTAAATTTAAACCCTTATTGAGGGAAACAATAAGTTCCTAAATAGGCAAATAACAAAAACATCAACATTGCAATGTCCATGCTGCCATAGTTCGGGCTTAAACTCACAAACTCTGACACCAAGAAGCAACTCCTAACTCATTGAGCTAATTGGCTGGAAATGATCACGAGTGTGTGGCTTCGCTAATCGACCCAGGGAGCCAGGCAGCAGTTGTCCGGCTCAATTTTTCAAATATCGAAATGCCGGGCGGTATTTTTGTGGAGGACGATCTGAACATTCAGTACAGCAAATTTGGTGACAATTGAGCAAAACTTTTGGGGAAAGAAAATTTTACAGCTTTTGAAAAAAAAAAAAAAAAAACCAGAGTGATACACTTCATAATTTGTACTAAGATTAAGTGGACAAAAGTTTCTGTAGTATTCAAAAGTATTGGGGCTACATTTTGGTGAAAGTAGCAAATCTGCAGCACATATGGTTGATTTGTTCTGAATTTTCAAAATTTTGACCTTAAAAGGCTTGCTGTAGTGCCACCATTAGGACTATTGGCCTATTTTTGCAGCTGAGGCAATCTGGCATGGGACTGGACCTTTGTGGAAAGTTTGGAGATTTTTCATGAATGGGAAGTAGGATTGAAGAAGAAGTAGAAGAATAATAATAATAATAATGATAATGATAATAATAATAATAACAGCGAAAACAATACATTCATGGCAGGTTTCGCTGCCGGGCCTCTAAAGATTCAGAGAAACTGGAAAATTCTCTGTGCATAAGGGACAAAGCCGAAGACCTTTACTGGATGCCTGTGATCTTCAGGCTGTCAGACGCCACTGCATTACTCACCGGCATGATTCTGTCACTGACATTACTAAATGGGCCCAGGAATACTTAAAGAAACCACTGTCTGTAAACACAGCCCGCCGTGCCATCCACAGATGCCACCTAAAACTCTATCATGCAAAAAGCAAGACATTGTTGAGCATGATCTAGAAGCGCCACCATGTTCTGTGGGCCACGGCTCATTTAAAATGAACTGTAGTGAAGTGGCCAAGTGTCCTGTGGTCAGACGCATCCAAATTTGACATTCTTGTTGGAAATCATGGGCATCATGTGCTCCGGGCTAAAGAGGAGAAAGACCCACCCCTCCTGTTATCAGCGTTCAGTTCAAAAGCCAGCATCTCTGATGGTATGGGGATGCATTAGTGCATATGGTGTGGGACACTTGCATGTTTTAAAAAGCACCATGAATGCTGAAAGGTATATAAAGGTTATAGAGCAACATTTGCTCTCTTCCAGACAGCATCTATTCCAGGGAAGGCCCAGTGTATTTCAGCAGGACAGTGCAAAACCACATACTGCAGCTATTACAACAGCATGGCTTCGTAGTAGAAGAGTCAGTGTGCTGAACTGGCCTGCCTGCAGTCCTGATCTTTCACCAATTGAGAACACTTGGGGCATAATGAAACGAAAAATCCGTCAAAGGAGACCCAAAACTCTCCAGCAGCTGGAAGCCTGTATTAAACAAGAGTGGGATCAAATTTCAATGGCTAAACTCAAGAAACTTGTCTCCTCAATGCCCAGACGCCTCCACTCTGTGTTAAAAAGAAGAGGGAATGCTACACCATGGTAAACAAGCCCCTGTCCCAATTTTTTTGAGACCTGCAGCAGCCATCAAATTTGGAATGAGCTAATTTTGTGGATAAAATTGTCAAATTTCTCAGGTTCAACATTGGCTATGTTATCTCTGCACTCTTGTGAATAAAGTGCTGGCTGGTGTGATTTGAAAGCAACTGCATTTTGATTTTATTCACAATTTACACTGTGTCCCAACTATTTCGGAATAGGGGTTGAATTTAGATCATGAAACAAGATTTTTTTTTCCCCCAATATACACCTGCTGCAATAATTGACATTCCTTCATCCATTCCCTGATTAACGCAGCTCAACAAATTTTTTCAAATACTGTCACTGTGTTTTCAGGTATTTCCCATAGTCATGAAGGACCAGGTGAATTTGGTCTAAGTCACTTCATATTTATACCTAAGGGACACCAAAAGTGCCAAATTTGACCACTAAGGAGATCCTAATCAAATTGGTGTACTTATAAATGTTGATTATGGCTAAAAGTATTCTTCAGTAAGAAGAAGGGTTTGGAGCACAATGGTGACAAGTAACCATTCTATCACTTAATTCTTAGAGCAAAATAATTTCATGTTCATGTGCCTCAGTTTTAAACAAAATTCGCATTTTCATTTTGTGGCATGTCTAACAAAATCTGCTTATCTGAATTAAACATTGATATTTTGATGAATAAACATTAATAGTTTTACAGAATCATCTGTCTTCCGTAGCAAACAAACTTAACTTCAATCTATCGCCATTGTGTTATGTCACATCAAGTGCTAGAATTGTTGGAGCACAGAGATGACCTCCATTTTGGTAATTTTGGCCGTGATGTTGCAGTACCACACTAATGAAAACTTACATGTTCAGTATACTTCTGAACCATGCAGTAATAGGGACTGACATCAAAATGATGTGCCTGATTTAATAGAGCATTTGCAAACCTAAAAATCTTTTTTTCAAAAAACCTCTAAAATGAAAATATAACCATTCCGCTCCAAACCCTCTATATCGTGATTTCCTTGGGGTTCCAATAGTTGCGACACTCATGTTCCAAAGAAAAATAATCATGTTATGTCAACATTTTTTTTCTTCTCAAATATTTGTTAAATGAAATCGTACGACTTTGTGATTTGAGAGAAAGCCCATGGGCATAAACACCAAAGACATTTTGTTCATAGCACGATTTTCTCAAATTCACGAAGGGAGCCGAATTTTTTTTGAGGGCACAATACATGTCCAAAGAGAGTGCTTGTGAAACCTGTATAATATTAAAATACCACATTAATGGTAAAATGCTGCATCTGGAATAAGGCCCAATTCTGAATACCAAAAAATAATTTAAGTTTACACGACCAGTGTCAATTTTTTCATGTTGTCATAATCAAAATAATTGTGGAAAATTTGTGTGCATGCGAGTTCAACATGCTCATTGCTCTTTTTTACGCAAGATATGAGGAAATGAAAATATAAAAAGGCAGAAGGAGATCCACTCCGGAGGCAAGTGAAGTCCTCATGGAAACGGAGTTCCAGAGACGTGGGCTTGCAGGGTCTTTGCTTTTGAAGGAAACAGAAAGCTCACCAGCAATCAACCCAATGACATTAGTTTAACATAGTGGTTATTGCCCCGGACGCCGGCTCTATTATTCAAGCTTTTCTTGTTATTGACCGGGACATTACTTATAATTTAGGACAAGCGCCCCCACTTCGTCCGGCTCAATCATTGGACATCTGAGACAATTGAACCAGATGCCAGCTATAGATTAGATAAGATCTACTTTATTAAACCCCGTGGGATAATCTGTCCCACTGCTCCAATAGTTAAGAGCAGTGGGCAGCCACAGAGCAGCGCCTGGAGACCAACTCCAGTTCTATAGCCAGTTCCTTGGTCAGGGGTAATGGCAGGAGTGTTCCTATAGTGCATGTTTTTGTGGGTGGGGGAAACCGGAGTACCCGGAGAAAACCCATGTGAACACGGGGAGAACATGCTAACTGCACACAGAAAGGCCCCCAGGTCCCACCTTAGTTTAAAGTTATGGGCATGGTAGTTTATCTTGTTTAGTATAATGGGAGAAATAAGTAAAGAGAATATTTTTTTTTTACAATTTTTGGCAGACACTTAAAAGTCTAAAATCATGGCTTAAAACTGGTAAGTGAATACCGGTGAATGTAGTAGCCTAACGTTACCTTGCGGTAAAGGTGGTGTGCAACTAAGTACATTTTGAATTCATTTTAATCAGGCGCGGGGTCACGGTGCTCACATCCTACCCGAGCAACCACACTATTAAACCCGCTGCTCCGCCACTGCATGTAAAACCTATTGAATATCCCTGAAATCACTATCGGGAAATTAAACGCCATTACATGGTACGCGAACACGCGCGCGCTTCGTATCAAAAATCAAAAAGTAACGTTAGCGAAACAGCGTCAGCTTTGTTACAACAGGATAAATCTCTTGTTATTATGATGATAGACAAGTTGCGACGTGAAAAACTTGCCTCGTTGACAGACTGTTGCTGCCAACTGCGCACGGCTAACTAATGAAGGGCAGTCGAGCAAGAATCAATTGGCCACGTGGAAATAAGCAAATCCTAAGTAGACGTAGAGGCTACCGACGTCAATTCATGCACAATCTTCCACAAATGAATATGTCGGGAAAGGTGTCACAAATTCCTGCTGTCGTATATTTCAAAATGAAAAATAGCCTGATCAGTGGTAACGATAGATAAGTTTGCAAACAAGGCTTCACCCACTGCAGATAAGAGGGATAATGTCAGCTGAAGAACCTCCCTTTTCTCTTAAAATACAAATAATTAAGTTTAGACCTCAGACTGGTCGTATGGTTTGCGTCCATTAGGTCGACATAGTCTGCATCGGAGATGGCTAGAAGTTTATTGCGGACTTATGATATGTAGCTAACATTAACCGTCTTGAATATTTGACAGCGTCTAACTTCCCACCGCAGCGGAAAAAATAAATAAGCTACAATATGTAAGCATGCAACTGGCCAACGTCAGTTGATTGACCTTTCACTGCCCATCTGAGTGACTAATGAAGTCACAGAATAAGATCCAGGCAATAATATTTTTTCCGCTTTCGGCTTTAACCAGCGCTAGCTCATGATACCTGTTTGGACTTGGCCTGCGCCGCAGACGGACCCTTCTTTCGCAGGACTGTCACAGTATCCCAATCGCTCTCTGCCATGGCGTCTGCGGTAGTGCAACGGTGGATATTGTCAGAAGAGAAAAGAAGGTGCTTTATACAGTTTCACCTTTGATAAGTAGAAAAAGTATCACTCCCTGAGAATTTCCCACCCTCTCTACACAGAAAATAAACAACTGCTCCTCAAAGCTTTATTCAAAGCTTTATTTAAAACAGCTCTGGTTGACACATTTGCAATTTTGGATCAGCCTCACGCAGACTCCCGTGCGGTTAGGTTGCAGCCGGTGTTTAACAGTAGTTGTAGCTTAGTCTGAGCTGTCCCACAGCAAGTGACTTGCGCTCCACCTCCTTCAACAAGTGAAATACCGTGCGTTTTCTTTGTATTTTTCAATGAAGAATTTAATTTTAAAAACTATTTACGATGTTTGCACAGCAGCAGTCTATACAGACCAAGCTATCCTTTTAGGCCAAGCTGCTATAATTGCTTTGACCGTTCATGGAATGAAATTAAGTGATTTGCTGCATATTGGAGCGGAGAACTTTGTGAGGACGTATGAAAAAGCGAACTCCGCGCTTAACTGTTCGGGAAAAAATAGCAAGAATATTTAACTACTGTTTCGACCAAGAATATAAATGCATTACTAGTGAACGGAAAGCGGCAGGAAATTCTCTTACAATAAGCCCTATATGTGATCACACATAATGCAACTGCATACAGTTCTGGCACATATTCAGATTGTGGGGTTCAGAGGCTAAATGAGGGTGTTTGGTTGTTGTTTTGAACTCCTTGTCTCTTGATCAGCAAGGCTGTCAAACCTGGCCAAAAAGTAATGTTAAAAAAAAAATTGTAAATTTGAAGTTATCGAGAGTTAAAAACCATCTGCAGACAAAATGGCCAGCTTAGCCCATGTAAATTAACAACAATTTATGAAACCAATAAACGTTTTTCATTAAAACGTTTGAATAAAATTTATTTAATCAGTGTACGCTACCTTATAGTTTCTGCAACACCTGAGATGGTGGGTGTATGGTGATTAGACGCGAAACTCCCCGAGAAACTTTCTCATGTCATTTGCAAATGATATTGGCCTAAGTGAAACACTCATCTCGCTAGCAATCTGCTGTGTCATATTTAGAATATTAAAAAATAATAAAGAAATAAAGATTTTAAGTGAAATTTCATGAGACTTAGTTTTATACAAGACTTTCTTGCACAAAGCATTGCATATTTCGGCTGGGATCTTAAGATATTTTCTCAGTTACATAAAAACTATCGTGACTAATCACTTAGTTTAATGTGGCATGTAAACTTTATAAAGACAAACATTTGCATATAATGCACAAATTTAGACAAATTGTTCATCAAAGAGATGCAAAAAACATGAAAAGTTACCATAACAAGGTTTGACTGACTGATACATTGCAGTGCATAAGTGCTGCATTTTTCAATTTAGGTCAATGACCCTTTATTTATCTTCAATGTGAAATAATATATTTAAAACAGGTTAAAGTTTTAATTGTATAAAATTATAAATAATTATTAACCGGTGAATATAAACAGCTGGATTACCGATTAAACAGTTTCTCTTGTATCATTGGTTTTTCCAAATTCTTCATTCTTAGAGCTGCAGCACAAGACACTGGGAATCTCCCGGGAGAGGTATAGAATGGGCTGAATACTGCTGCTGATGTCCATGAAACCAAAGGCTATGTAATGGATGTAGCAGTGGAACACATCAGGAGAGAAGTACTCCTGGAACGGGAAGAGTGCCACAGGTGGGAAATAGTTGAAGACGATGATGGCCAGAATGATGAGCACCATCTTGAAGGCCCTCTTCTTGACTGGGTGCATCTCATCACGGCCAGGGCCTGACTGGCGGAGGGCATGTAAGATGGCTACATTGCAGAACAGCATGATGGCAAAAGCTGCCAGGATCATGACAGTGAAGGCTTTCTCAAAGTAAGGAATTTTGTCCACACACTTGGCTGCTGTATACGCCAGAGTAATTAGCCACATCACAGCAGCACACACTGTGCGGTGGCTTCGGTCCTTCAGTTCAGTGAAGGTGATGGGGTGCAGGACAGCCATGTAACGGTCAATACAGATACAGGAGAGGAAGAGAGGTGACGAGTCTTTGACCCCATAGAAGAAGCGCAGGACATACCAGGTGCTGCTAGTGGTGAGGAAGACAATGTTGGCCAGTTCCAGGGGTGGGATGAGGCAGAAGAAGGTATCTAGGAGAGCCAGGTGGAGGATGAAGATGTCAGAGGTGGAGGAGTCCCCCTTGTTCTTGTGCAGGAGCCACAGCACCATCAGGTTAGCAGGGATCCCCATGAACATATTTGTCAATTGAAGGGTGAGATAAAAGAGCAAGACCTCTGGCATGTCTTTACACTGCTCGTACACAGTCTTATCACTCTCCATAGCACTGTAGTTTGATGTCTTATGGATGTACAGGATGGAGGAGTTGAGGTAGAAGATCTCCATGGATGTGAAATTGGCAGAAGACTTGGACACCTCTGCAGGTTCTGCGGTTCCTGCATATACAAGCAGAAATGAAAAGATTCAGCATGATATCAGAGTTGCCAGCTGTATTAGTACAGAAAACATCCTAACAATATGTCTGAAACCTCCCCAAGTGTACTCTTACTCCATCTTTCCTTCACTGGCTGCCTGTTCACATCTTAGTACCAGGTACAGGACTATGATCAGCTGCACCATTGCATCAGATAAATCTGCAGTCCCTACACCCTGGCCACTGTTCAGCAGTATGAAGCCTGGTGCTCCTCTTCCAGTCCATGTATCCTGTCTCAATGCCTGCCTCAGCTGGCCCGTCTACGTTGGAAGAAACTGCCAAAGCTGTTTGGTACAGCGTCATCTTCGGCCATTTTTCAATACAGATTGAAAGGCCCATCTTTTTGGTCTAAATCCTGATTGCCAATCCCAACCAACTGGCATCCATACCTTTAGTATTAAGGTAATTGTACTTTTTTGGATTAAGGTTACCCCGACATTGTTCCACAACATTGCTCTAGACCAGTGATTCCCAAAGTGTGGGCCGCGGCCCCCTGGTGGGCCGTGGTGGTACTGCAGGTGGGCCGTGACAGGTCATTAAAAATATTATTCATTTTTGCAAATATGATTTTTTTATTGTGAAATATTTATTGCTCGATCTTAAAAAATATTTAGAAGTAATAACCTATTGAGTGTTATTGACCTCACAATATTTTAGGAACCTTATATAGTTTATGATCGGAACGTTGCTTTCTGGTCATCATGACCGGGGGTCGTAATCGGAGGAGCACGCACTGTGTTCAATAATTAATTCTGTCTTGTGTGTACACCACAGATTGAAAGTTTGGGCTTCCTTTATCCCCCTGCTTTCATTTCAATCCTGAATCTTAATAATAATAATAATAATAATAAATAAAAACAACAACAACAATTATTGTTGTTGTTTTTGTTATTTATTTTATTTTTTAACAACAACAATTATTGTTGCTGTTAAGTGTTCTGAGAATGCATAATTTCGTCTATGTACTGTTTATAGGACAAAGGTGGGCCGCGGACATTTTTTTGATTTTCAAGTGGGCCCTGATTTGGAAAAGTTTGGGAACCCCTGCTCTAGACAAAAGTAAGTATATGGTGCTGTAAGGCAACACTGATATATGGCAACTAGACCCAAACATTGCTTTAGGCCTCAAATGAGACTTAATATCATGCAATTAATCCAAAGAAGAAAAGTTTAGCCTGTTTTACGTTACTTAACAGGTGAAATAGTCCCATTTAAGAAATCCTGAATTGACTACAACTGTATCAACTCAGTTAATCTTTTAATTTTTGTCAGCACAAGTTGCAGAAATACGTAAAACTAAAGTGCTGAGGATTTACTTATTTTTACTTTCTGTAGCCTATGCAGTCATTCCATAAATTGTGGAAATTCCCTGCAAATTTACATTTCTGCCTGCGTGCATTCAAATAATTTTGAAACAATAACCAAAATTTCAATCAGAGTCAAGCAATAACTTAACACAAGGGAAGATTTTAGGTTAAATTTTGTGAAGTATCTTTCATCAAACTCACAAATGATGCCGTGACTCAATTACATCAATGACAACATAAGTCTTATTTCACTCAAATAAATGCATAAAAAGAACAGAATAGAAGAAAAGAATAATTAAACAAATCAACAAATGAATAAAATCATGCAAACAAAAGTAGACAAATTCCCCAGTACAAAGGAAATTTGGAATGAACTTACCAGTGCAGGAGGTGATATTATACAGTAATTATCTCAGTGCTGCTGCAATCTGTGCTGATTCCAGTTATTGTTCTGCAAGTCTTGCTTGAACCCCTGCCTGAAGTGTGTGAAGTGAAGCACAGAGTGGAATACAAAGATGTATTATAATTCAGCACTGCTGGGATCATACCTCTGGCCAATCAGAACAGTGAGGAAAGGGTGGGGTAGTCGGAAAATTTCCAGTGGGGGCCGTATCTCACCTACAGTTTACCATGTGTGATAGCCACAAACTTCAAATGCTTTGCATGAAATAAACCCTGAAAAATTCAACACTAGTAAATACTTAGAGTGGGAAATGTAAATTACTTTTGAGAAATTAATATTTGACCCTTTGTTTAGTGAATTGACAGAACAGGGCATTTGTTTGGAATAGCGTGTTGCACCAGCCCATCAGCGTTTACAGCGATTGACGGTGATGCAATGCGCCATTGGTGCTTGATGGAAATCTGTAGTAAACAACTGATGCAACAGTTCATAGTTACACGTCTGAAATTTGGCGTAACAAAGTGAAACATGTTACATACGGCTGACGCAGTGATTCTCAGTCTTTGCGTTAAGCAGCAGCACTGAAAAGGTCAAATTGATCTTTCCCTTGAATTCATGTGCATCCAAGTTACCTATCCAGCTATCAGGCTTTATTTCAAGGGCTCTAAGCACAGACATTATAGAGCATAATCTTTTCAAATAATCTGTTTACAGACCCCAGGCAATGTTGAGGCAACTGAAACAGTGACACACAGCCTCTCTCTCCTTCTCTTCCTTGCATGAATGTCAGAAAAAGGTATTGTCAATAAAAGTTTGACAGATTTAGAAAAGGAACAGCACCTGACTCCTGAAAGGTTTCACCACTCTCTAGGTAAATATTAATTGGATCCATGGGCTCAGATATAAATTTTATACTCTATAATTATATTTATTCAATTCTACCGATTCATGTATTGTTTGCATCCCGTATCAAATATTAAACTGGACATGCATCACTTTCTTGGTCACCTGCAGTTAGCAGTGAGCTCAGCTTCCTTTTTAACTCTCGCTGATGGAGTTTGATGGGCACTCTTATTCACAATGAGACATTCGGGATTTTTTAAAAACTACTTTCACTGCTAATAATTTTCTGATTTAAAAAAAAAATCTGTGCATAATAATTTATGTTTTTTCAGGTTCCAGAGTCGCTGCTGCCCCTGTGCGCTGACTTTGTCAGAAGGAAGTATGTCGGTCTGGTGAAACAAAAAATTAAATCATTTGTTTGTGATCAACAATGGTATGTACAACAAAATAATTGTCCGTCAGGAAAACCCCAGCCTCACTTTCAATTATGGTAGTGGTTCTCAAATAGTTTGGGGTTGTGTGTCTTCAATAGCCCCTGGTATTTAGGAGCATTTAGGAATTTTGGGTAAAAAATAAATCCTCTTACCATCAGTCAAGAGAGTTTAAATTGAAGCGTGGATAGGTCTTGCAACAAAACGATGATCCGAAGACAAAATCAACTGCAAAATTGTGAAATTTCAAAAAAAAAATAAAATAAAAAAAATTGTGAGATTATTTATGGCCTTCTCATCTCCAAACTGAACGATAAATTACAATTTAAAACCTCGGGTCGGACTTGCAGGAGGCCACGCCTGACCTACGGCCTAGAAGTCTGGCGGAGTTTCAGCAGAGATGCTATAGAGAATGGGCTTGAATTACAGATCGAAGGATTCCAAAGCTAATCAGGGGATGTAATCTGAAGAAATTACATTGCTTTGAATGTTTCCATATTTTTAATCTAAATTCATTGGCCGTTTTGGGGGGTTTTGTAATGAGCAGCAGAAGCAGGAACCAGGCACAGATTACAGTTCAAGCCTCAAAAGCCTGAAAACTGAACAGTCACAATTGGCACTTCAACAACTGAAGAAGATTAACGTAGAAGGTGCTCTGGCAGAGGGATGGTCAGAGCGTGGTCCGAAGTCAGATGGAAGCAACAGGTACACAGGAGGGCAGGCTAGGGGTGGTTGGGGAGACTCCGAGCTCAGCACCGGAAAGTCAGGCTATTGATACGGGGCACGCCGGACTGTGCATAGTCTTGAACGCAGGTGCAGGAGGAACTAGAAGAAGCACCACTCACCAGGACAGCAGACACTGGCAATATATCCCAAATAAAGTGTTTACTTGTTTCTTAAGATTTTTCAAGACAGAAGCCTTGAGAGATGGACTGGGCAAAAAATGAAAGGTAACAATCCAGCAAAGGGGAAATGAAACACAGGAACTTAAACACACAATCAACACAATCACCAGATGGAAAAGGAATGTTCAAGTACAAGGAAGAACTCGGAGGGAGGGGATTAGAATAAGACAATAATTAGTCAATTAATGAAACGGGACTGAAACTGACACAGATGGCAGGACTTCAAGAAAAAAAAAAAACTATAAGGAAAACTCCGGATGTGACTGGTTTACTTTCTGACGAACATTTTGACTGTCTTAACCCCTACCATCCCCAGTTGCCTTGCCCATTCGACCTTCAGTGTCAAACAGCTGACCACAGGACTCCAAGAATAATGTCCCTATGAGTTACTCTGAGGACTTTATTGGCCAATTTTTACTCAAGATTAATAACGAGTTTTCATAAAGTCAAAAATTAACATTGGAAGGCTTGATTAACATGAAATAATAAGTTAAACCCCTTTTTTTCATTTCAACACAGGCTAATGCAAACGCAGGCATAATTAATTTAGGCTTATTGCCAGTGCAAGGAAATTCAGAATCTGTTCGGTATACTGTTTCTGGTATGTTCACAACTGCCGTCATTGGATATTTTTACAATTTAACCATCTAGATCGACAAAACTCAACGTCTATTCAATTACTAGAAAGGTTTTTTTTTCCCGCTCAGTTGATGTCATGGTTGTATTATACGTACACGCCTTCCTCATGAGTTCGCTGCAATTACGCTCCTGTAGGCTCGAGTGTCATTAACGAAACTGCATTTCCACTCTCAAGTTTTCATGAAGACAGAATGTGGAACATGGGCAGCGGTACGATATGGACTGGCGCTTTAAGTGAAAAAAAAAAGGATCATCATCGTAGACATTTTAACGAGAGCCTTCAGTACAGGATATATTTTACAAACACGAATAATTCAATGAATGTGATTGACAACAACATTTGTAGCCGACTTTTTAATCAAATCAGCGGGTCGCATCGGGCACTTGTCGCTGACAACCCTCCTCCGTTTCGCCGGAGCCTTCCTGCTATCCACCTGAGTACACGCAGGACCAACCTTGTCCCGTCAGAGCGCAATATAGAGGCCTATGCTTTGCGGCGCTGCGCGACACTGATTTCATCCAGCTATGAAGGCAATATTCAAGGCTCACCTCAAAGTTCGGACGCGGTCAGAAATGAGGTTAGAAGATGCCGTCGGGAAAATCGCCACCTTCGCAAGCTGTCGTCAAAGTCAACTGATGGAGAATTCCGTCGTGGTGAGTTAAGCTTTAGACTTGCTATTTTTAAATTATATTTCAAATGCTTGTCTCCTACAGCCGTGATGCTCTGTAGCTATTTTGGGTTCATTCTGTTTGAGATTTATGTGTCCACTGTGACCTTACATTGTTTTTTTTTTGTTTTTGTTTTTGTTCTTTTGTTTTTTTTTTTTTTCATTAAAACTTCTGACAAGCTTCCCGTAGTTCAAGAACACCTTTTTTTCTGTTGCGCCGGCTTCTGTACTGATGTCTCATTTCTTTGCGAGGGTTGCTTTGCTTGGCTTTAATGACTTGAAGTTTTCGAAGCTATATAGTCCTGTTTACTGCTGGTGTAATTATTAACTATTCAAATTACCGTATTCAACTCTCCTCCCTCAATACCCGAAAATCGGAAACATTCTGTATTTTATCTGGTGTTTCCAGAGCGTTCCTCAGGTCTCCTGGTACCCTATGGCTTGGCCTAATTTGTAGTTATTTATTGTGCTACTTGACACTGGTGTCACTGGAAAGGGCATAAATGTTGTCTTGCACATGAAAAGGAACAGGTTGCCATTTTGTCTGTAATGTGGTCTTCTAACTTCTTAAGCAGGCGGTGGAATATTCATGCTACAAGGCATTCAACTGTTTTTCTACCCACAGTGGTTGGGTTAAACTGATTGGCATGAGAACAGTGTGACCCGTGGGAACGTAAACGCACTACATATATAATAAAAACTTATAGCCATCAGCCCTGACTTGGAAAGCTGTTATGTACCAGGAATATACAGTAGGGTCAAGAATTATAGGGGCCCCTGACTGGAAATACGATAAAAAACACTGGACTGGAAAAGGTTATAAAATGACAATGATAAACTCTAATGTCTACAATAGGCTAATTTGTAAATGTTTCTGTGTTACCAACAAAAATATTTATTAATTTAATGAAACATCAATATCCTCCAAATCAAGCTTTCAAAATAAATGGCACCCTTTGTTTAGCACGCAGTGCAACCACCTCTGGTCAGCATAACAGCATGGAATATTTTTCTGTATTGTTTGACAGTGCTAAAGAAGCTGTGTCACGGTTACTCCGCCTGCTCAAAACTTTGGAAACAGCCTTCTGGGGAGAATGTGCTTGACTGCTAGTCAAAATCTGATTCCACCCTGGCTCCATTTTGCAATTTATATGTTTTAGGTACTCAAGAATTATGCTGTTTACATTAAGGAGTTTTTAATGGAAATTTGAGGATTCAAAAGTGCTATTTTAGCTCTTTAGCCAAACGATATGAAGAATATAAGCTACACTATGACCACTCATAAAAACCATAGAAGAAGAATAATAACTTATATGGTTTGGCGGTTGGAAATGGTTAATTTCCTTATATCCTTCGACTAAAGTGCTAAAATGGCACTTTGAATCCTGACATTTTCATTGAAAACTCTTTAATGTAAAAAGCATAATGCCTGAGTGGCTAAAATATATAAATACAATGCAAAACGATGACTGATTAGTAAGGATGGAAGTAGAATTTAACTTGCAGTCGAGCCAATTCACTTGAGCATGCGCAGTAATCGTGACACAGCTCCTTTAAGGCGCATCTCTGGAAAAGTTTTGGACCAGTCCTCCTCTCCGATCGTTCCAAGATCAGCTTCATTCATGGGTTCATGCTTATCAACTGCCCACAGGTTTTTTAGCAGATGTTGGTCTGGTGGTTGAGACAGCCATTGCAGAACAGATTTGTTTTCCCGAATCAATTCTGTGTGGATTTTGAGGCATGCTTTGGGTCATTGTCTGACTGGAATTTTTTTCTACCAATTATGAATTTTGAATGATTTATAATAAGCATAATTTCATTCTATAAAAGCTGTTTAATTTGAACATATTTCAAGTTTATCATAAAAATTATATAGCCATCTCAAACGCTCAAAATGTCAGGTGGCGCAACTATGTGAAATGTATTAAATATGTATTTAAAAAATATGATTTAACATAAAATTAATATGGGGGCATCACTTTATATTGAAAACCTTTCAAATAAACAGAGTTTAATTGTTTAATTGTTCTTAAATTGTTTGGAAAACAAAAATACCTGCCCCCTACCATAAAGAATCCATAAGTTACTTTTAATACCCAGCTCAACTACAAAATAGTAATGTTTCAGGCAGAGTTGACACTCTCAGGTATACTTACTAAAAAATTACTCTGGAAAAAAAAGAGGGAAGTGTGTTTTTTTTCCAAGAGACTTTTGGTTGCGCCACCTGACACTTTTTGGAAATTGCAAATACAGTCTAAAAGCGTACTAAAACCCTGTAAATGTTGTGCAACCATTAAGACTTGTTTAAACACACTCTTCCAACTTCAAATAAATGTATTCTGTACATTTTTAAATATTAATTAAAAAAAAAACATATTTAAAAGGCTTATTCATCATTGACCCACCAGTGTTGTAATCTTTGCCTTTGTTAGACTCATGAAGCTGCTTCTTGTCGAGAGTTCATCACCGTCTTGCTCTCAGTGGCACTCAGGTCTTTTTTATGCCAATTGCCTAACCAAACATTCTGAGCAAACATCTATGATGGAAGCTCACAGAATACATGTGGTAGTTTACAACTCTCGGGTTATCCGTTAACTCGTGAAGGACATCAGATATCAATGTTTTTATCAGTTGCAAATTATGTTCATGGAATACGGGAAGTTGCGGAAAATTTTTTTTTTCTTTGCAAATGCGAGGGTGCATATATCAAAATAAAATTACTTCAATATACTCATGGAACTTATGGCTGAAAATGCTGTGTAATGAAAATGTATTTGCCAGTCCCCGATTTCTTCTGCCTTTGCACACTTATATGTTTCAGATCATCAAACTGTTTTGATTTGATAAAGATAACCTGGATAAACTCAAAATTCCTTCTTTCTCGCTGGCTGTGTCTCGGTCTCCCAACATCAGAAGGTACTGTTGCTCCAAGCCTGAAGCCTTAACATGTGGCGTTGAGCTCGGTTTCCAACTTTAGCTCATTTCAAAATCAAATTAATTTCATATGAAGTCCAACTTTATAATTAACTGGACTAGCATTTTTGCCTGGCTGGTTAGTTTTGCTATCTGTGCCATATTATCTGAAACATTAGTTCTTTATGGAGATAAAAAATTTGTAGTAGATAGAACAGCGAAAATTAAACCCTGCAACTCAAAATCACTGCGACTTGACTCCCTGGTCTTCACATTGTTCAATATTGCTTTTGAGCTCTGGGACTAGCTAAAATGAGGATTATGAAAGTTACCGCTGTTCTATGAATGCTGGACGACCGCCAGAGGCGGTGTTTCAAGCATTGGATATCTGCGTCATGTGTACGCGCATATCCAATACCTATACCACTGGTTCCCAAACTTGGTCTTGGCGGCCCCATGGATGGCCTACCCTGTGCATGCTGGATCTTGTTCCAACCACAATTCCAATCAAAGGAAATTAATAAACTTAATATCTTTTATTTTTCATGGCAAACATGGATATTTCTGCCAAAATGTGATTGAAGATTGGAAATTGCCACTTTAAACATGCAATCCACATTATTAGGAGAAATTGACTAATTATTAAAATCCTACGATGCAATCGCAGTTGGAACAAAAACCAGCATATACAGGGAGGCACCAGGTCCGAGTTTGAGAACCACTGACCTTCAACAACTGTTATGTATGAGTGTTTTATGTAAAGCACTGTATATCATTTATAAATGGAGATTTGTTACATGCTGTTTTTGCTGCCTTGCTGGTCAGCTATTTATTTTGTTCTTTAGCACCCTCTGGTGGTGTGTCTGTAGCAAAACATGATCTGATGTAATATCTTTTCAAATAGACTGGTGTTTTTGAGAAGCTTCTGGCATCTTCCGGCCTGGAGGGGGCGGGATTACCCAGGAATCCTGTAGATCTTTCCAGAACGTTGCTAGTATATATAAATACTGTGATTTTGGTCAGTAAGAGCAGAGCGAAAAAGCAGAGCAGAGGCAGAGATTTTGTTTTGGCAACAGAGTTAAATAGTGGCACTAGAGTGTTAGAGGATTGAACAGTGGATTATTTGTAGAGGTTTTTTTTTTTTAATTTAGCGAAGAATAAATTTGTTTAAGTTGTCATTGCTGGTTTTCTTTGTTGTGATTTTTTGAAGTCATAACACGGCTAAGTCACTTGTGACATTAAAGCTCCACTAGGTAGGAATCCCAGTTTCGTGCACTCTAGCGGCCACTAAAGGCCACTAGAGCAAGTTGACGCGCAACACCGCTGTTGTAAAACATAGAGTGCTGTTGCGGGCTGACGTCGTGCGTGAGAACGTGCATTTTTTTACACCCTGAGACTTGTGGAGCTGGAATCAATAAAGTTATTGGTTTACTAAGAAGTCTTCAACAGCATTGGATTAAAACTATAGCTCTACATTAGAATATGCACTAGCACCGCTCCCAAGAGTAACATTAGCAGACATAATAGCTATTGTAACCTCAAAACGGGACAATAACAATATAATGACGGCTGCCTACAAAGCTGATATGACCAGTCCTAGCTTTCAAACAATAGTTGCTAGTAAGTTCACAACTTTTCTCGTGGTGAAGCATAAAGTTCACTATAAAAAACACTCTGATAAGGGGCTAACTCTGCTGGTGAAATGCTAATGTTACCTCAGCTAGCCATGTTTACATCACAGCTCCCTCCATAATTATTGGTACCCCTGGTTAAGATGTGTTCTTTAGCTTCTAATAAATTCAGTTTTTTTCTAAATAATATAGGACCACAATGAGAAAAAGGGGAAAATCAAACCTTTAATTAAAGTCCATTTATTCAGCGGGAAAAAAAATCCCACATTAAGAAATAACTCTATTACATCAAATCATGTGTGCCACAATTATTACCACCCCTGATGTTAATACTTTGTACAACCCCCTTTTGCCAACAAAACAGCACCTAATCTTCTCCTATAATGTTTCACAAGATGGGAGAATACAGAAAGAGAGATCTTCGACCATTCCTCTTCGCACAATCTCTGTAAATCATCCAGCGACCTGGGTACTCTCCTCTGCACTCTCCTCTTCAGCTCACTCTACAGGTTTTCAATGGGATTGAGGTCTGGGGACTGAGATGGCCATGGGAGGAGCTTTATTCTGTGTCTGGTGAACCATTTCTGTGTAGATTTGGCCACATGTTTAGAGTCATTATCTTGCTGAAAGACTCAGTGACAACCCATCTTCAGCTTTCGGGCAAAGGCCACCAGATTTTGATTTAAAATGTCCTGGTATTTCAAAGCGTTCATGATGCCATGCACCCTAACAAGGTTTCCAGGACCTCTGGAAGAGAAACAGACCCACAGCATCACCGGTCCTCCCCCATACTTCACAGTGGGCATGAGGTGCTTTTGTGCATACTCATCTTTTGTGTTTCGCCAGACCCACTTAGAGTATTTGTTGCCAAAAAGCTCTATCTTGGTCTCATCTGACCAAAGCACATGGTCCCAGTTGAAGTCCCAGTACTGCTTAGCGAACTCCAAACATTTGCGTTTGTGATTTTGAGTGAGAAAAGGTTTTTTCCGTGCATGCCCTCCAAACAGCTTGTTGGTATGTAGATAACGCCTGATTGTTGTTTTGGAGACTATGTGACCACAAGATGCTACCATTTGTTGCAATTCTTTAACAGTGAGCTTTGGAGAACTTTATATTTCTCTTACCATCCTCCTCACTGTGCGTGGTGGCAAAATAACCTTGCGTCCTTGTCCAGGCTTATTTACCACTCTTCCAGTTGTTTAAAACGTCTTAATGATTCCTCTGACAGTAGATACGGGCAGGTGCAGGCGAGTGGCTATTTTCTTGTAGCAATTGCCTGACTTGTGAAGGTCGACACACATCTGCCTTACTTGAATGGTGTGTTCCTTTGTATTTCCCATGTTGAAGAGTGGATAGGAGAAATGGCCTCTGTGACATGTCATATTTATACCCCAGGGAAACAGGAAGTGATGATTTACTAATTAAATGTTCCTTGATACTCTGATCAACTTTGTAAACTACTGTAAAAATACTTCAATTACATTTAATTCCTAGGAATTGTTAGGGGTGCCAATAATTGTGGAACAGGCGATTTTATGAAAAATAATTATTTCTTAGTCAGGGATTTTTTTTCCCCTTAAAATTCACTTTAGTTGAAGGTTACATTTTTCTACAGTTTTCAGTGTGAGAGTATGCTTCTGCAATAAAAATTGAATTTATTTTAAGGGTTTTAAGACATCTTAACTAGGGGTGCCAATACTTATGGATGCGCTGTATTTGAATGGACTTACAATCAGTGACGTTTTGATAACCCAAATAGTGACTGTGAGTACACACAATAACACAGCCAACAAAAATAGTGTGTGATAAATACAATGTATGAACACAAGCATAAAACTCACCTCTCAATCAGCAACACTGCCAGCTCCGGCGTCCGACTTGCAGCCCTCTTTTGCCATGAGCTCTCTCCACTGTGAAAAAGCCGGTCCAATATTAACCCCTTTCTGCAGATGTAGACGCCCGCATCTATAGACCTGCAAATTGGAAGCACGCTGTTACTGTGCTCGATCAATAAATGGCACCCCCGGATCAGTTATTGAATATTCACAAGCAAGCAGACCTCGAACGCGGTTCTGAATATGGGGAAGTTCACTCCACGCCCTGTTTTTCAAGAGCTGCATGAATTTAACTCCTCAGCTAAGCCTGATGTGCAAACTGGTCAGTATCCTTGCCTATAGTATCGATCCAGCAGTTTAAAAAAACGATATCTTGACACAGAAAAAATCGTTATCCTCTGTAGCAACCAGCTAAGCCACAGTGAGCTAACAGTATTCCAAGTAATGGTTCAGAAAAATCAGTTTTCTGAGGCAAAAAAATCGACATGGTATTGATTCTCTCACATTCTACTGTTAATTACAGTTGTCACATACAAAAAAATTCGTTGTTCCTTACCGTGGATTTACGCGCAGATCCATTCATTGACAAATCCAGCGCTTCATTATATCCACCCGAGTACTGGCGTCGATAGCCAATCACTCAATCATACGCTCAAGCTCTTCTGCGTAATTGTAGAGTTACACTTCATGCTCTCGTGAAGCTACCCTGGTAAAAATGTATTGATTGTCTCGTTTCTTATCCAATTCCCGAGTGTTTAAACATTTTAGAGTAAGTGAAACTCATTGATTGGACAAACAGAGAGCATACAAACCAATGCGTAGCAGCATGCGCTGTTGTATCCTGTCTACGTTATGCACATTACGCGGTTAAAATAGACGCGATTTATAGAAAACACGTTCGCAAAACTGGCCTTGAGGTGTTCAGTTACATTTAGGGGATTTAAATGAGATAAGGATATGGTCAATTGGAATTATTTCGAATGAAACAGGACCGGAGTGTTCCTGCTACAGGATACTTCATTCTCTGGAAAAAGGGATTCATGAAAAAGGTGAGGCTGCTACTTTGTTATTTTTTTGTTGTTGTTGTTGTTTTGTTTTTGGAATGTATACGTACTCTACAAAGTCGAATGTCGAGGTTTTTTTCCTGTGAAAAACGCGAACTGCCCGTGCATTTGGGTGGACCCCCTGGTACGTTCATTGCACGTTTCTTTTGAATCCAGGGAGGCAATGGATTGTTCCCTGAAAGTGGAGTGTCTGTTCTGTTAAAATAAGGTATATTTCAGAATTCAGATATTACTGAGTTAGTGAGTTGCACTTGTTCCTTATAAGTGTTGAAATGAGTTTGTAAGCTTAGAAGAGGGGACTGGTAGCTTTCATTACAGGGTGAATGTTCTAACCGTTTAATAAGAAGTTTATTTAATGCGTGTTTGTGCTGGCTTGGGGCACTTTGAAGTAAAATGGCCAAAACTCTAAACTTTATTAAGGAGAAAAGGCATATTTGGTCTTTGGAGAGGTTGCTGGTGACCATTGATATTTAACTGCACTGAGATTGATAAATTCATACAAAACTCAACCAGAAAATCATTTGTTCATATTAAATTTCATGCCTTAAAACTTTATTTGTGTTATATACATGATTTTTTTATGATTTGACAGGACTTCATTTTGAGACTTTGGGGAGACACTTGGATAGGTGTATAATTTGGCTAAAAGCATGTAGGTAATCTAGAATGTAATGTTGAAGATAAATTGTACTTGTGGTCAAGGAGTTTATGACCCCAGAAATGTATAGTTTTAAGCCCCAGCAGTTTTTCAATCCTCAGAATTTTTTTTTTTGCAATTTCAATGGTGAATTCTCATGAAGATTTTTTATGTTTGCAGCTCATTTTCTCTACCATAATCATGAAAATTAACTGAAATACTATGTAATTCTAAATGCTGTAAGTGTCTTTTCAGAATTGAGCCACATTTTTCCTCTTTATGAAGCTTAAATCTTGAATTATACAGCATTAAAGTGGGTAACCCAAAAATAGCCAAATTTGGCTTCTGCACAAAGGGGTTAACTCTGGTTTTGTGCCGTGCATAGTCACTCTCCCTTTTTTTATCCTGCCTTCCACCAACACTGTCCTTTTTCGCTTCTTTGCCTCAGCTATGTTTCGAGACATGATACCGGGGTAGCGGGCTGCCTAGCTGCCTTCTCCTTATCCAAAAGCTTGTGCGTGCCGTAAAGCAGAACGTACGTCTCGCGAGCCGTCCCGAGGATCATCACCTTACTCGTGGTGGGGCGGTTTGCGTGTCCCAATGACCTCCAGAGCTATGTCGGCGGGAGCTTATAAGCTCCTGGTAGGGTCACCCATGCCGAACAGGTCGAAAGGTAGGGGCCAGACTAAGAATGACCCACTTTGTCCTCCAGTTGGGGGTTGGGCTTGGGGCTGATAACCCCATCTTGTAAAAAATAATTATTACAGAAACCAGAAGCAGAAGCATTTCGTTTGACAATGGGAACACCATGACCGTACCTCACGTAAGATACACGATGACGCACGGGAATCAAACCTGAAAGGAAACACCCGGGCCGACAAGGTCACTGGTGCACCCAAAAAATACTCTGAAGATAGGGAATTGGAATGTGCGCACGTTATATAGGACAGGAAATCTTGCGCAAGTGGCAAGAGAGATGAAAAAGAGAGGAATATCTATTCTGGGTATAAGTGAGACACACTGGACAGGCCAGGGAAAACTGCAAGTTGCAGAGGTAGAGACCATCATCCACTCTGGTAGAGACGATGATATACACAGAGCGGGGGTAGGTATATTGATATCACAAGAGGCAGCTTGGGCTCTTGTAGAATGGACCAGTTAGTGAGAGGATAATTCAAGCTTGGTTCCACTCGAAGCACATCAAACTAACGGTAATGCATGTTTATGCACCAACCGAGGATGCCGAGGAAGAGACTAAGGATGAGTTCTATGCAAGGCTACAAGAGGTATTGGATAAGAGAAATAAACACGATATGCTGGTTATTACTGGAGATATGAATGCAAAGGTGGGAGAAGAGAATACCAACTATGAACGAGTGATAGGGAAGCATGGCTTAGGAGTACGAAATGACAATGGTGTAAAGCTTTGCGATATGTGTGACATGAATGACTTAGTCATAACAGGAACACTGTTTCCGCATAAAACCATCCACAAAGCGACATGGATTTCACCAAATGGACGGACTAGGAATCCGATTGATCATGTTTTGATCAACAAGCGGTTCAGGAACTCTGTAAAAGATACAAAGGTCTACAGGTCTGCAGATGTAGGGAGCGATCACTATCTTGTTTGTATAACAATCAGGCTTAGGCTTAGGAGACCTCCAAGGCAAAGGAAAACGGGCAGAGTTAAATATGACACGTCAAAGTTGGAAAATGAAGACACCCTGAAAGAATTCAAGGTTACGTTAAGAAATAGTTACCAGGTCTTACAACGAGAAAGTGAGGATTTAAAAGAAGATCAGCATGAAGTAGAGAAGGACTTTGAGGTCATGAGAAAAGCGTACACCGAAGTAGCGGATACTGTTTTAGGGAAACCAAAGAAAAAGAAGAAACCATGGATTAGCCAAGAGTCATGGCAGTTAGTAGATCAACGGGATGCCATCAACAAGAAAATCTTAGGCACACACTCAGAAAGGGTGAAGAATCAACTAAGGGCGAAATATGCTGAGAAGAACAAAGAAGTGAAAAGGAGCATGAAGTCTGATGAAAGGAAGTGGCTGAACAACATCGCTAGCCAAGCTGAAGAAGCTGCACGAAGTCAGCACATGAAAACACCAGCTCACAAAGACACTTAGCAATGGTAGTCAGAGGCATCAAAGCACTGCAGTGATGGACAAGAATGGAAACCTTAGCAATAAAAAGGATATACAAGATCGATGGACAGAGCACTTCAAAGAGGTACTGAACAGAGAACCACCACAGAATCCAATAACCATCATGGACGAAGAAGACCTTGACTTCCAAAAAGTAATAGAAAAGATTGCAGTTGATGAGCCAACACCGAGCAAAGTGGAAGAGGCAGTTAGAAAATTAAAAAGTGGGAAAGCAGCTGGCGTTGATAACATCACTGCTGAGCTATTGAAAACAGACATAAAATTTTCAGCAAGAAAGATATAAGAACTGTTGTCAAAGGTATGGAGGTTCGAGGTCATCCCAGAGGCCTGGAAAGAAGGGTTGATCATCAAGTTGCCAAAGAAAGGTAATATAAAAGACTGTAAGAACTCAAGAGGGATAACGTAACTGTCCATAGTTGGAAAAGTTCTAGGGCATATTGTAATTGATAGAGTGAGGAATGGAGTAGATACAAGGCTCAGAAAAGAGCAAGCTGGTTATAGGCAAGGAAGGGGAACAACAGAACAAGTCTTCATTCTAAGAAACATTATAGAACAGGTGAATGAGTGGCAAGCAACTATGTATGTGAACTTCATAGACTTTGAAAAAGCTTTCGATTCGGTTCACCGAGACAGCCTATGGATTATTATGAGAATGTATGGTATCCCTGAGAAAATTGTAAGTATGATACAGTTGTTCTATGAGGGATTCCAGTGTACCGTAGAAGAACAAGGAGAGGGAGGTGAATGGTTTGATATTGAAGCCGGAGTCAAGCAGGGCCGCAACAAGTCTGGATTCCTTTTCTTGATTGTAATGGACTGGATAATGAGAAAGACGGTTGGCAGGGGAGAAAACGGCATAAGATGGAGACTAACAACGAAACTAGACAACCTAGATTTTGCAGATGACGTAGCATTACTATCCTCGTCAAGAGAACAAATGCAAGACAAAACCACAAGAATGGACATGGAAGCAAAAAGAGTCAGCCTTAAAATAAACCTTGACAAGACCAACCTCATACGCATCAACGCAAAGAACCAAGAACCAATTAATATCATGGGTAAAGACATCAAAGAAGTTGACGAGTTTACATATCTTGGTGCCAAGGTCAATAAGGAAGGAGGAGGGATGGAGGATCTACAAAACAGACTTTCGAAAGCACAAGGAACGTACGCCAAGCTTAACAACATCTGGAACTCCAAGAACATCTCAAGGAGAACAAAAATGAAACTGTACAAGACTATGGTGTTGCCTGTCTTGTTGTATGGGTGCAAGACCTGGAAAATAACAAAGAATGACAAACATGTCCTAAACGTCTTCCAAAACAAGTGCCTCAGGAGGATCCACAACATACGTTGGCAAGACCACGTAACAACGGAAGAGCTATTAACAGGAGCGGAAATGTTACCAGTGAGCCAGGAAGTAAAAAGAAGAAGATGGAAACTAATTGGGCATATCCTAAGACAGGATAGAGCAAGTGATGCAAGAACAGCGTTAAGTTGGAGACCAGAGGGGAAAAGGAACAGAGGAAGACCAAAAACAACGTGGAGAACAGTGGAGATGGAGATGAAGGAAGGAGGATGGGGTTCATGGGATGAGGTGTGGGGTGTCGCAGTGGACAGAGAGAGATGGAAAGCTTCGGTGGAGGCCCTATGTGCCACACGGCACTTGGAGGACAGATCAGATCACGTCTCGCGAGAGTGCGCGACCCGCAGTCGAAAGTTACATAGTCCCAGATGCAGGCCACTAGGTCCTTCTGTGGTAATGGGAGAAATGCCATTCTCACTGTAATAATCCAGCCCACCAATAGATAGACTTTGAAACTGATATTTCAAGGTGAAACTAGTGGGGCTTTAATTGGGGAAATTAAGATCAATTCAAATAGTCTCACATTTTTCTAAGTTGCACAAATAAGTTGAAAAATGAATTCTTAGTTTATATTGTTGAATGATAAGTTTATATCATGCTTGAATTGTAGACACACGAGACAATTTAACTGAGAGCCAAAAAAACAGGGTTGGACAAGTGTACTTTTCTTTTAATAGAAAAGGTTGGGGTAAGGCAATACTCATATATAAACATCTACATCCCATTATTAATCACTTTGAGGCTGACTTCAATGGAAGCTCTATATTGATTTGTGGTGAGAAAATTATAATTCTCAATGCGTATGTTTTTCCCGATATTGATACATACATCCATCCTTTACTGCAACAAATTTGTTGCAGAAATGTAGCTGTTCTTTAATGATAGTTAGAGGTGGCTAAAATTATGTAATGGATAATAGACTTGACAAAAATCCATATTTTAAAATAAATATGAGGAATCCCAGACCAGAAACCCTGCAGCAAATGCTAGAGAATGTGATGTTGCAAATATATGGAGGTTAATGCACCTCTCTGATAAAGAATATGAATTTGTATCTAATCCTCATAGAACAAATTTTAGAATTTTTTTTTTTGGTACCTAAAATATGTATTGAATTTGTAGTAAATGGAAATATATATATATATATAAATATTGACTTCCTTGTGGTATGACAAGTCAATGTTGTCAGACCCTGATTTTTGTTAAACATGGTAAAAATTAAACTTCTGGACTTTTCGGAAAAAAATGATAATGGGAAAACGGATCCATCAAAGCTGTGGGAAACTGTGAAAGTCTATTTGCAGGGTACTGTGATATCCTACTGTGCTGCTAGTAAGAAGAAAAAAATAATCAAAGATCACAGAAGACTAGAGTTAAAATTACATGATGCTGAATTGGTGGGCCATTTGTTGCCATTGAAAAGCAATAGATAAGTGAACAAACATTTTCTGCCACTTGGGTAGGTCTATGAAACCTTCATCCAGTAGATGACATTTTTGAATTCCCTGGTTCAGTAAGGCTAGTTAGGTCAAAGTATTAGTGTTGCTTATGGGACGCCCTTCAACATGGATTTCTGGTGCTTCTGGGAATTTGAAGAATCCTGTTCAGGAAAAGAAGCTGTGAAAATTAGCTGTGAATACTCACTTCAATATTAGCCAGATCATTACTCCACATTTTGGCTGAACAGAATTTTCATTTGGCCCCTAATTATGAAGTGAGTTCATTAAGAATGATTTGCATATGGGAAATACAAAAATCATTATATGGGACAGACTTGTTGCCCTGCAGCCTGGCTGCTAGAATAAATTCACTTACTAATGGGGTAATCTCAGTGAAATTCTTGTAAAATTACATGACATGTTGTGATCATCAAACATGCATATTTATTCGAATGAGAGATCAAGATCCAGCATTCTTGAGTAATGTGAATAATCAATAGAAGCACCCACAGAACAGTCTTACCTGTTACCCATTAAAATGTCAATATAAATCAAATTTTGTTCAATTTTTGTCACAAAACAAGTTTTACTTTTGAGTTCATATTTTGAGCTAAATCCTCAGGCTGGAACTCTCATCAACCAAGTTTTGGGCAAATTTTTCAGTTGGAAAAAAATTAAAAATAAATAAAATGTGGATGACTTCCTGTTAAGGTTTAGGTCATGGCACCGTGCAGATTTTTTTTTTTTAAGTCTTGGGACGTCTCTCGTGGCTACTAAAATTTTGTATTTCTAGTGAAATGTACTGCCATTCTGCTGCACTCGTGCAAGTCTGTAAGTTTTCGAGCACCTTTAGCCCGTCAAAAATCAATTAATTTGTCGGAAAACGCATGGGTCCTTAATAGACTGTGGTATTTAACATTTTGGGGATGTGGTGGTGCAGTGGTTAAGTCGTTGTGACTTGAGATCTAAAGGTCCTGACTTTGAGTCCCTGCCAGAACTTTCGTGGTGCGTTCTTGGGCAGAAACACTTTGCTCCCACATTACCTCACTTCACCCAGGTGTACAGTGGGGTACCAGCAAATTGTTTGGGAAACCTAAGAACTGTAGGGTAACCTGCAATGGACTAGCATCCCACCCAGGGGGAGTAGCAATACTCCTAGCTCTTTGCTATGGAAACCAGGGTTCAGTACTGGCTTGTTGAGCCTCCTGGCTCGGGACAGACTTGGCCTTTGCTTTTGCATTTAACCCTTTAATTTAATCGCAGCATTTTTCTGTGGGTTTAAAGAGGCATCAGCACATATTTGAATTCAGAATTATTGAAATTGTCTGAACAAATGTTAGAGGCTGTGTGGTGCAAGACACAAGCAATACTTTGCTCATTTTGCCTTGATCACAGTAACATTTTTGTTCAGAATCTAAAAGCTGGTTTATGTGAGAGGCTGTCTTGAAAACTTTATGAAGGACAGTGTGTCATATAAACATGTAATTTGTCATTGTAGGTCCATCCCAGGTAGTGCAAGTGGTCACTCTTCTCCCGAGATGGAGATCAGCTGTATTTGCCTCATTTAATCATGGAAGAGGAACGCCTCTGAAATAGCCTTCAGGACAAGTGCATTCCAACCACCAAATCTGAATCAATTTCTAGGCAGCTGAGGTGATGGAGGAGGTAAGTGCAACTCTTCGCATTGTACTTTTGACACAAGACTCCAAATGTAGTCAGTATTTTACATTCAAATATTGAAAATGTGGATACAGATTTATAGGGGATCACACATAAATAACAAGATTCCACAATTATAAGGATATAATGCTGTTAAAGAAAAATATTTTGAAGGCTGTACAATGTTACAGAATGTTACTTACAATGTTACTTACCATGATTACAGATGTTCCTCATTAATGTGCTTGTTTGCTCCTGCGATATTCAGTTACTCAGATGAGATTGATCAAAATTAACATAACTGTAACATAGATTTTTTCCATTTATTTATTTTTGTCATTAAGAAAGGTAATTAAGCATCACTTTACAGTGCATTGCATGCGCATTTGCATGGTTAAGCTCTTTTGTGATTGGGCAAACCTAGTTTGTTTATCACAGCAGGTTTCTGGCAATTGAAGAAAAAGTTTTAAATCTGGATTTCCAATATTGTATGCTTCACCTGCACATATTCGGTCAAAAATATTCTGTCATAAATATTCTGTCATATTCAGTCAAAAATGGCAAGAAGAATTGCACAATGTTTTCCGATTAAGAGATATTACCTTTCTTGATAATTATACTATGTCTCCTTTAACTCTCTGGACTGGAGATACTGTACATCAAGCTAATGTGCAAATATATAAATACAGTTGGACCACAAATCTGAAATTTTATTATCAGTGGCTCTAAAAAAAAAAAAAAAAAAAATTGGTTCAAGAAACCATTTGTCAATTGTAGTTATTTTTTTAAAGAAACAAATTTTTTACCGGGAAGACCTTACATCTGGTAAACTAACATTTTTAATATTTTTAAATTTTATTGTCTCTGCTTAAAATCAGTTCAGCGTCCTTTCATTCAGTCTGCATGCAAGCTGTACGATCAATTGTGGAAAATGAGATGGAGCTTTATCTTGGACACCTGACTAGATGTTAAATAATAAAAGTTGAACTGGACATCTACCTATTTGATTTTTGATCAAGAAGTTCAGCTTGGATCGGGTGGGCTTTCTGACTCTTGATTCTTAGGGCCACAACAGCAGTGTGCATTAGGAATCTTCTCCCGGGAGAGGTAGAGAAGGGGTTGAATGCTGCTGCTGATGTCCATAAAGCCAAAAGCAACAGGATGGACATAGCAGTTGAGAACTTCTGCAGTAAAGTAATCATAGAATGGCATGAGCGCTACAGGTGGGAAGTAGTTGCACACGATGATGGCCAGGATGATGACCACCATCTTAAAGGCCCTTTTCTTGACTGGGTGCATCTCGTCACGGCCAATGACTGACTTTCGGAGTACATGCAGGATAGTCACATTGCAGAAGAGCATGAAGGCAAAAGAGGGTAGGATAATGACGACAAAGGCCTTTCCAAAATTGGGGATAATGTCCGCACTCTTGACTGCCGCATAAGCTAGAGTGACCACCCACACCAAGGCAGCACACACTGCTCGGTGGTTTCGATCCTTCAGCTCAGTGAAGGTGACAGGGTGCAGGACGGCCATGTAACGGTCCATACAAATACAGGAGAGGAAGAGAGGTGAACAGTCTTTCACTCCATAGAAGAAGCGCAGGACATACCAGGTGCTGCTCATAGTAAGAAAGAGTTTGTTGGCCAGTTCTAGGGGTGGGATGAGGCAGAAGAGAGTATCTAGGAGAGCCAGATGGAGGATGAAGATGTCAGAGGTGGAGGAGTCCCCCTTGTTCTTGTGCAGGAGCCACAGCACCATCAGGTTAGCAGGGATCCCCATGAACATATTGATGAACTGCAGGATTAGATAAATGAACAGAGGGATGGGCATAGCCTTACAACGCTCATATACAGTAATGTCGCCCTCACCACTGCTTCTGTTCAAGGGGATATGGAAGTAGAGGACAGAGGAGTTGAAGTAGATGATCTCCATGAGGGCTGAACCAGCAGTAGATGAGGCTCCAACTCTGAGCAGGTTGGGAGTTTCTGCTCAAATAGAAAATGGAAAGCATTCAAAGCCATAACAGGGCTGTAGTGTGCATTCATTCAGAATACAACAACGTGTCTACAACCTTCACAATGGCTTAAATGGCTTTGTGTAGGTCTTCCCTAGTACTTCAAACAACAAAATAGCTAATTTTGTTCATCTGATTTATTTTGGGTCAAAATGGCAAACAACAATCAGATGAACAAAATTAACTATTTGTTGTTTGAAGTACTGGAGAAGACCTCGACAAAGCCATTGAAATTGTAACTCTATCTTACTGAGTGTAGGAGCTATGATACAAAATCCACCAATTTTATAATTTTGTTACTGTGTGACCTGGCCCCAGTGTGAAACTGACTTATTTGGTACACATGTAAATAATGTGCACAAATACATATTCAATGTATTTAAAAAAAAAAAAAAAGGTAAATGGAGTGTCTATGTCAATTCTTAGTATTTCTATGTTGGGAGAAATGCAGTATGCAATATAAATTCTGCATAACGGATACAGGATACCTACCCAAAAAGGATGAATAATCTTACCAGTACTAGAGGTGTAATCTTTCCTTAATTATCTCAGCACTCAACACTGCTGTGGTCCCCGCTGGCTCCAGTTACTGAGCAGTAAGTCCTGCATGAACCCCTGTTTTGAGTGTGTGAAGTCAAGCAGCGACTGGGATAGAGAGAGCTGGGGAAAGCCTATCACTGATACTTCAACACTGCTGGGATCATGCCTCTAGCCAATCAGAGAAGCCGAGAAAGGGTGGGGTACCTGGAAAATTTCCAGCAGGGGCCATTACCTGCAGTTTTACCGTAGTATGTAATGGCCATAGACAAATGCTTTGTCTAAAACACAAGTGCACAGATTTTTAAAAAAATTTTTATGGCAAAGCAAAAACTTACTGTAAAAACAACATTAATTACCTTTAGGCAATGTATCAAAGAAGGAGTGCATTCATTTGTAAAGGGGTGTCGTGGCAGCATGTCAGTGCTCACACCGATTGGCGGTGATGCAACGCGCCATATGTGCTTGATGTAAATTTGCTGTAAACAACTGATGCAACAGTTGTCATGAACACTTCTGAAATTTGGTGTAATAAAGTGAAACATGTTACATGTAGATGACACTGATTTTCAGTCTTTGTATTAAATCAGCAACACCGGAAAGATGCACAGTCTGAAATATGGCTTTTTAAAGATTGTTTTCAATCTCTTTCAGGCATCTTTTTTCCACCCCAAGACCTCTGTTCTCATTACACGGACATCATTACCCCTCCCTATTTGGTGAATTACAAAAAGATTATGACAGCAACTTTTGGATGAATTTCTGATGATTTATGTATCATATTATTATATGAGAGCGTTTGATGCTTTGCCTTCCAATATATCGCTTCATTGCATGTCCATAAAAATGTTAAACCCATTTCTATGATGAAATGATTGTATTGGTATTCAAATAAATATAAACTGAAAGAACGTTATATAAAAAAGCTATATATATATATGAGCAAAACAAAAAGGAACAGCCCCCTCTAGAGAAATGGTTTCTCAGCTTTCTGGGTGAATTACTGATTGGAGTGCAAGTTCAGGCACTTTGCAGATGATGCATCACTTTTGTGGTCACCTGCTGTTCACAGTCCTCATATTCCTCTTTTTTTCTCAAATATATTTAATTGGTTTTTCTGTAGTTGGCACTCTGGTGTGCAGTGACTTACAGTGGACACAGGCTTTTTTTAAATTAAATTTTATTGTATATTCTTATCTGACCTTGCAGTCCATGATTCTGTACAACATCTGTGATTCAGTTGCATCTCCTCGGTCAAAATCTCAAGACACCATTCCTCTAGCTTGCAGAGTACTGGTATTTGGAGTTGCTTTAAGGCTCCACAGTGTTTGTACTGATGCTGCCTGTGTTTGACTCGTATCACCTATATAATCTGTGTGCTTGTTATTGATGTCTCATTCTACCCGAGAATAAGGATCAGGGTGTTGTTCATGTCAACTCTGGCTCATTACTCACTGTGCAGAAGACCACAATTACAGAGGCTGATGAGAATGCTGGAACATGATGTTGAACACTTGAAAATTATCTGTTTCAGATGAGGTCCTGGAGATACAGTGCCACACTCAGAAAGCTAAGTTGATGTTGGCTGTGTGATTGGGTGTGCAGCATTGTGCCTTGTAGTACAACATAGTCTCATCTCAACTTGTCTTATACTGACACTACCTAACCCAACGTTGATATAGAACGAAAAAGGAGACTTTTGGCGTCCTCAATTGATGTTTAGGCTTAGGGTTGTGATGAAAGGTTAGGGATCAGGGGATTGGGTTTGTTTTATATAGCTTCAAATAAGGACGCCAAAAGTCTACTTTTTTGTCGTATATCGACGCTTGGTCAGGCTGCGTCACTATATGGTGAGTCGGGATGAGACGTAGCTCTGTAATGTGTCTGATGGACAGTGCTAACAGTTGCCTAAGTCCCCACGGTGGAATAGTTTCTGTTAGCTAGGAATATCTTGAATGAAAGACCAATAATGGGCCTGGTGCTCAATGCTTTCAACACCTGTCCCCGTGGTATTGGAGAAAGGTCAAGTAAACATTCTGGTATATTAGTAAATTCAGTGGAATGTTATGGACAGTTTTCATTGAATAGAACTGGCAAATTAATGCTCTGATCACTGCTTCACTGATATTGGCCAACAGGTTTAATTTTGGTACATTAAATAAGCTCCAAAAATACAGTTGCTCAAGTGATTCAAGGAGAGGCTTTCACCTTTTTGTAATGGTCTGAGTGGTGTAGCCAATCCATAAATCATTGAATCACAAATTATGTATGGTACAAGTCTCACCTTCCCATATGTTAGCTTCATAGCTTAATATGATATACGTTTTGTGACTGAAATAATCTCCAAGTTGATCCACTACGGCTCAATTGATTTTCTTACACGTCCTGTCCTCAGCAAGCAGCAAGTTTGCTGACAGCACCAGAAGTTTTCTCCCTTATTTGGCTGGCGGTATGGTTGGGCTTCATTTCTACCTACTTTGATCGTTTTACTCCACAAAATAATAATCTCAGTGATGTCATTTGTTCAAACGTTAACGATGCACGATGATAAAGCCGCTTAAATTCCCTACCCATCATTGACACGGACGTCCCGGAGTATCACGATTTTAAATTTCTGTGGCCCGTGGGCTATCTTAATGAATTTGTTGCACTGCGATCTGATAATGGCACTTGAGAATTGAGCGCCAGAGTGAGTTGTGCTGGAAGACATCTGCGGACAGATCTCACTTGGGTACGGTCACCTACCTAACATTGCCTAAACTTGGGTGTGAGGATCAACTTGAAGTCATTGGCGGAGGTATCGTATATCAGGTGTTTTATCACTCAACAAAAGGACAAAAGCTGACTGCTCGTCCCTCAGCAGTTCCAAACCGCATACAGCGTCCTGTAAATGTTTGCACTCGTTGCAACTTCGGGACCTAAACCGCCGGAATTGCTTGTGCCGTCCTCCGCAAACTTATCTTGCTGCCGGTGCACGACTCGTATTATCCCGCTCCATGTACTCAAGGCTCATATTCAGCCAAGCTGTGCTCAAGGTACTGCTGACCCAATGGTAAAGACTCACCCTCTTCGGCTGTTGAAACCCAACACCTAATCATTACCAGCTAAAGAAATGTGGGGCTCATTGAAGTTAAACAAGAAACTACTACAATCCTCCTGTTTGAGTCTGAATCACGGTGACTTTTATATGCGTTTGTTTTACCTACTATGGTTGCAATGTTTTAGGATTAATTAAAAAATGTATAATAATTTTGAAGTGGTTTTTCATTCGTAGAGGGGACATATTGTACGTTTTGTTGGGAGGGGAAACCAGGGCAAAGTGGAACACGGGGCAAAGTGAAAGACCCCCAATACAATTTATCTTCATGCTGCCCTCTATCTAAGCTCCTGCACCAAGAATACTGCCTGGATGCTGCATCGCTCGTGCCCGGAACCATGGAAATGAGTCAGGTGTGTGTGCTTTTTACGGAAAATATTGTTTTTCCATATATTTTAACCAATAATCTAAGGAAGTATATTATTTGATAACTCAGCATAAGCACAATATAATCTATCTTGAAAGCCATATTAATGATGGTTGGGGGTAAGCTTACTTTATACATGCTAACATGGCTAGCAAACAATGGCTGACATGACAGTGTTGCATGATGGGAGAAATCTCATATGGTCGGGGCAAAGTGAATGGGGCAGAGTGGAACACTGTTTCACTTTGCCCCAGAGTGTTCCACAAAAATATGTCAAGTATTGCTGGAAAATTCAGAATTTGCAACTCTCAAATATTCAAAAGATTCAAGTGTAAGTATCATTTTTTTCCCCCCGACTCTTGCCATTCTGGGAAAAAATTTGAAGAAGATGAAGAAAAACTGCAATAACCAAACCATTTTTATTGCTTTGGAAAATGTGAAGTTATACATTGACACCTGTCATGTGGGGCTTCTTGAAAATGTTTGATAATTTCATGACCAGTTATTCAAGGTAATTCTAAGAGTATCATTGAGAAAATGACTCCGTTGTTGTCTACCCGTGGTGTAACATTTCTGTTTCCCTTCAATGCATACAATTATGCTGTCGGCACAAGCTCACCACAATAGAACAGCTGTAGAAGTGGAAAAATATCGTCCAATTCGACAGATCTAAAATCTGCGGTAAAATGGGCCTAAATTTTGAGGAAAAACATGAATCCGTGCTCCATCCTGCCTTGTTTCAACAGTTTTGGCTGGTGATGGTGATCTCACTTGTGTTCGAAGAGGCAGCAAAATATTTTTTAAATGGAGTGCAATCCTTCTGACACATTGCAGGAGTATCCATGAAGCGATGCGCATAGTTACCTTCAATACTCTGGAGGTTGTGCATTTAAACTACCATCATTTGTATGACAGGACATACTGTGCACCAAGATGGCATTCCCCCGAACCATCACTCCTCACCTCCATGGTCAACCTGATCTTTATCTGATGGAGCATGTTAGGGATGTGGTGTAATGAGAGTTTGAATGTGCAGCTGACAACTTTGCCCTAAGTGTGTAATGCGGGTGTCAGCATGGAACAGAATCCCTACCAATTTCTGCTGGTACGTTATTGTGTTCATTTGATGAAAAATTCAATTGCTGGAAAAAGAGTGGTCTTAAACAGCACCAGAGAGGTGTAGCTGATAAAGCGGTCCCTGCATATGTATCGCAGTGAGTTGTTTCAGGTCTTCATGCACAATGTACATTGAGAGGAAGAAAACCTGAGTAAACACCAAACACGTGTAATATACTGAGTACAAATGAAAACGCACCACTCACAAAATCTAGAATAGCTCCACGGATTGATATGTGAAGTATATACGTATGATGCATTTGAGATAATGAATGATTTAAGAAGACATGTAAACATCATTCAATTTCATTCACGATAATGTTAATGCGCGAGAGAGGTTTAACTGGTGTAGGGGTCAAACAGGAAAGTCAATTACGGGTGTGACCGCCATTTGCATTGACACATGCAGTGCATCGTCGTCGCATGGAGTTGATCAGTCTCTGGATAGTGTTCTGAGGGATAGCACTATCCAGATCTTTCTGAAACAGTTTCCTATTCAGGCTGCCTATGTGAATCTTTGCTGCCCTTTTCTACTCTTGAGGTGAAAAAATACTTGAAAATAATGCCCGCCAAAGACCTCTTCCAAATCTAAAAAGTATTAATGTTAAGTTCCTTGTACTATTACAGTGTTTTTCTCTGGGCACTAGGTGGCGCCAAAATCATTTCCATCTGGGAACAGTTTGCAGTTAAATGTGTTCTGAGGGGATATTATCTAGTCTAGTCAGACAAGTTTTTTTCATTACGCACAGAAAAGCCTAGTATTAAAGGAAGTTCAATTAGTTTTCACTGTATTAATGTACAATGCCTTCTGTTAGAGCATGCTATTTCAAATACATAAATCAGCTGAAACCGGAAGACACTTCTTGTTAACAGCCGATTTTTCATAGAATTAGGCAGTTAACCATGTATGATGTATGATGGGCTTAGATTTGCCTAAAATTTTTGTTGGTGAACGATGGTTGGTTCAATAGGAAAACCACAAATTTTTAGGTGCCAATACCCTTCAATTTCTTTTCTAGGGGCACCAGAAGGGTCAAAGATTGCGAGATGAGAAATGATTGCTGAAAAAAATTCAATTTTGAAATGCAATTTTATCCTTGCAAAGACAACGGCCCACATTCATTTTCACACGTCAGTCTACCAATTGTCTCACAGTAATCTGAAAATTTTTGTGGGCTATCAAGGGCATGTCCAATAGGGGGCGGTGCAAGATGCTACTTTTGGCCATTTGAGCAGTAATATCAGGGGCATTTCCAGACAGTGCCCTCAACAACCCAAAATGGTTTATTCATAAAATGTTACCATCGGAAGTTTTTTACATCACGCAAATTAAGCGTGGGATATTGAGGGCGCAAGAGTATAGGTAGGGCTTCAGTCAGGGAAAAAGTGAAATTGTGGGAGGTCAAAGTTCTCCATGCGCCCTCATTCCATTTTGATAAAATCATCCGTAGCAGTATATTACAGTAGGGAAAGTTATATTCTCAATTTAGTTGGGCTCCTGGCTAACCTAATCGGTTTCATCGGCTAGTCTGAACCAATTTCATCACAGCTAGCAGCACAGCAATCTGAATGTACCATACTGTTCTTTCTTCTACAAAATTTTTATGCATCAGTTTGCTAGCCAGCTAAATAATCTATTGGGCCTTACAGTCAACTTGAATGCGATCCAAGGCAAGTTCTTTCAAGTTTTTTTGAAAGAAAAATGGAACTAATATTAACTCACCAGAATGGGAATGATATTAAATTAAAAAAAAAACTGTGGAAATGTACATTATAAAGACCCAAATAGTCAATTTTATAATTAACCTCCATAACTACTGGCACTAATTGCTAACAGAGATTATGACATAAAGTTTCTCTGTTATCCCGTTTGAAAATATCCTTTAGTTATTTCTTAGTAATACTACAGTAATTTTTTGCATAACTATAGTATTACCATAGTTTGTGTAGTATAATTATTGTACAAACCCCAATTTTAATGAAGTTGGGACATTGTGTAAAACGTGAATAAAAACAGAATACAATGATTTGCAAATCCTTTTCAACCTATATTCAATTGAGTACACTACAAAGACAAGATATTCAATGTTAAAACTGATAATCTTTATTGTTTTTTTGGGAAATATTCACTCATTTTGAATTTGATGCCTGCAACATGTCCCAATAGAGCTGGGGCAGGGGCAGGTTTACCACTGTGTTACATCACCTTTCCTTTTAGCAACACTCAATAAGCTTTTGGGAACTGAGGACACTGATTTTAGAAGCTTTGTGGGTGGAATTCTTTCCCATTGTTGCTAGATGTACGACATCAGTTGCTCAACAATCCGGGGTCTCCACTGTCGTATTTTGCACTTCATAATGCGCCACACATTTTCAATGAGAGACAGGTCTGGACTGCAGGCAGGCCAGTCTATTACCCACACTCTTTTACTATGAAGGCATGCTGTTGTATCACGTGCAGAATGTGGCTTGGCATTGTCTTGCTGAAATAAGCAGGGTCGTCCCTGTAAAAGACATTGCTTGGATGGCAGCGTATGTTGCTCCAAAATCTGTCTGTACCTTTCAGCATTAATGGTGCCTTCACAGATGTGCAAGTTAGGCATGCCATTAGCACCAACACATCCCCATACCATCACAAATGCTGGCTTTTGAACTTTGCACTGATAACAGTCTGGATGATCCTTTTCCTCTTTAGCGTGAAGGACGTGAGGTCCATGATTTCCAAAAACTATGTGACCACGGCACACTTTCCCACTTTGCGTCAGTCCATCTCAGATGAGCTCGGGCCCAGCGAAGCCGGCAGAGTTTCTGGGTGTTGTTGATATATGGCTTTCGCTTTGCATGGTAGTTTTAACTTGCTCTTGTAGATGTAGCAATGAACTATGTAAACTGACAATGGTTTTCCGAAGTGTTCCTGAGCCCACATGGTAATATCCTGTACAGAATGATTTCGGTTTTGAATGCAGTGCCGCCCAAGGGACCGACAGTCACAGGCATTCAATGTTGGTTTTCGGCTTCACGGTCACGTGCAGAGATTTCTCCAGATTCTCTAAATCTTTTGATGATATTATGGACTGTAGATGATAAATTCCTTGCTATTACACGTTGAGAAACGTTGTTCCTTAACTGTTGGACTACTTGTTCATGCAGTTGTTCACAAAATGGTGAACCTCTCCCCATGCTTGCTTGAGAATGACTGAATCTTTTGGGGATGCTCCTTTTAAGACATAATCATAACACTCACCTGTTTCCGATTAACCTGCTTACCTGTGGAATGTTCCAAACAGGTTTTTTTTTTCTCAGTCTTCTGTTGCCCTGGTCCCAGCTTTTTTGGAATGTTTTGTGGGCATCAAATTCAAAATGAGTGAATACTTCCCAAAAACCAATATAGTTTATCATTTTGAACATTAAATATCTTGTCTTTGTGGTGCACTTGTTTGAATATTGGTTGAAAAGGATTGGCAAATCATTGTACTCAATTTTTATTCACGTTTTACACAATGTCCCAACTTAATTGGAATTAGGGTTTGTTGTACTTTTGGCATCACATTATAACTATAGTACTACCACAGTCAACAGTGCCATGATATTACTGTAGTTGACAAAACTGAAATACTGTAGTTTGGATAGCTATAGTATCACTATAGTAATACTACGCTATGGTAGCTAAAATACTATCCATTAGCTGTAGGACAATTATAGCTTGAAACTACAGTCATTTTTCATGAGGGATTTTATTTCAATAAAGTTGACAAAGCTCGCTATGATTTCATTGTTGAGAATCCAAAGGTTTCATTCTGACACTTGGGCAGTGGCCAGAGCTCTTGAAGTGGCATGATGATAGCCTCATCTGATTGGTTAATTCTTCGCCAACAGATGCCAAGCTCGTTTGGCTTTCTCTGAGACAAGACAGAGTTTCTCCACAAATTTACCAAATAAAACCTGGAGGGGCAGTTTTACTAATTGCAAAATACTCCTCGAGGAATGGAGAAGAGAGGACTGCAACAGCGCACCGAATTACCGGAACTGAAAAGCAAGTGATTGGTGTCCTTGGGGTCCAGGAGAAAATGGCACTGCATTAAGCATGGTTGCTTACTTTTAGCTCTCTCCAAACATGACAATACGTAGAGATTGTGTAGCAAACGCTTGTAATTAAATTAGCCAATTGAATTGATAACAATTAGAACATTTGAAAGCTGTTCCTCTTCTCCTGTGTTTTTATGTATGTCATTATGCCTCCTCCTGGGAGAAATTTGTTTTCAGCGGCATTTGTAAGTTTTGTTGGTTTGTTTATTCATCAGTTATCTTAAAAAATTACATATGGATGTCAAGAAAATTTTGTTTGTTCATAGATACTGTGCTTAGAGCAAGAGATTAAATTCTGAGGGAGATGTGACTTATATTCTTGATCCACGAATCACAAGAATTTGTGTGCATAAAGGCAGCACTGATGCACACCGGTGTCCTGAGACACTAACACCCACATCAGCCGTCAGATTATTTCTTTGTACAAATACTTAAAGGGAACCTCCACTCTTTTTATAAATGCTGCCTAAAATATTCCAGTTGTATGTTTTAGAAGATTTGTGATTAAGAAAATACCCTATCTTTTTTATTGTCTTCCGAAGATGGGCCTGACACTCAGTTCAAGATTGTGCCAGCTGCCGTCTTGAATGGCACGCAGTGTACTGTGGGCTGATGACATATCGTGGATGCTTTGCCTTGCCTTGGCTACGCATCTCTTGTGTTAGTTGTGTTGACTAGGCTCAGTACATGAACCATGTTGCAGATTCACGTTAACAATCAAATTCTAATTAAATATTGGAATGCTGCAGCTTTTTTTTTCATGGATTCATTGTATTTAAACCTGGTAATTGGGTTTAAAACCTGTTATTTCTTCACAGTTGCCAACAAATATTAGGCTATACTAGTATTATTAGTATTCAAATTTTTGTAGGGGTGGCTGCGTAAGATTATTTCCAGCTCTCACGATCCAAACATTTCCAAAAAGAATGTTATAACCTAACGTCCAAATTCCAAATGTGAAAAATTCATTGAAAAATGATTGATGTAATAATATCCAAAATCCATGGCATGTTTTTTTTTTTCCTACCAAAATTTACTGCCATATTTAATGCCAATTTTGTTTCGAAGCTGAATCTTTCACTGTGGTCACAAACTGCTCTCCCACCTGCCCTGTGCACACGACTGTATTTATGGGCGGATAAGCTGCAATATTACTGCACCATGAATTTAACTTATATAGTAACCGTTACAAAAATTTCTGCTATTTCCCCATTTCTACTGTAACTCCATTATAATAAATTACTTCAGTCCTTACAAAATTGAAACGGCGGAGGTCATGCACTCTCCAGATGCCTTGTACTTCTCAATGCAGAAACTGCAGAAAATTGCCCTGTAATTGACTTGGGTTTATTACGTATGATGACGGCGAATTGGAATGAGCCACAAGTGATTGGTACTGTGAAACAAACAAAATCCCAATAAAACAGCATCTTAAGATAAAACAGACCAGAGTATAAGATGGTCAACTTCTCAAAATCGAGTTTTTCACCAACATAATTTCGCCATGGCAAAATTTGCGCCTGCTGTAAATTTCTGCTGTCAGGAGCCACATTTCCTGATCTACAGTACCATTGACATCTCTTAAATGACTGTTCTTATTTTACACCAGTACTTGGAAAAATACTAATGGACTTGCAGTCGTTGCTATCTTTATGTAGTGATGCCGTGTTTCAACCACTGCATTGGACACTAGCTACAATTTTCACAAGAAAGGAATGCTCATTTTAGAATATGAAATGAATACTCGACAGATTTGTACATAAGGAGGAGCAGAGCTGAAGGGCATCTCAGCTCAGGTATTGTGGGAAGATTTTGCTTCATCCAAAGATACCATGAGTATTTTCATGAAGTGTTTTGCATGAGCTTTAGTCTGTGGATTCTAATGGACTGCTGTGCCAGCTCCTTATAACCTCATTTGAATTGAGCCCATTGCCTGTGAGTATCCAAGTTTCTGAATTTGCATGACAAAGTGTCAACACCAATGCTGAAGAAACAATGTCAGCCTCATCCTGTCTGTAATGTAGTGCAGAATTAGGCTACATTTTAATGATTCATGATTTTAGCAATGTTTTTCTAATATCTTTAAATTCATTTATAATGAGGTCAGTTGATACGGTAATTATTTTAGTCTAATATTAGTATATTTAGTATATTTTAGTCTAATATTTAGTTTATAAATATGAGTGTATATAACGGTATGTATAAAGATGTATTGAGAAAAATGTTTTGTTTAAGAAATGAAAAAAAAACAGGAAGTCGGTCACTGTTGTATTTGTTTCATATATTTGTATGTTTTTTTTTGTCTCATTAACTTTCAATCAGCATTATTTTATTTAAAGTCCGTTTATGATGCACAGTCATTTAAAACTCTTTGCACAGATATAGACGCCGGCGTCCGTAAATTCCGAAATGTAATTCCTAAAAAATTCTGTAATTAAATTTCCAAACGTCTTGCTTCACTGGAATAATTTTTCACAGAGTCTGCGACATAATGAGTTCGAAAGCCTAAATAGGGTCATGCATAACAGGGAAGATTTGGCATTATTTGTATTCTGTGTAAAGGGGTTAATGCTTCGCTACAGTTTCGTGGTTCGTGACTGGAAAATGAAAAATCCTACAAAAATAATTATAATCTCAAATATGCTTATTGGATTTTTACTCAGTGAGTTCAGCTTGGATCGGCGGCGTGTCCTGAATCCTGGTCCTTATGGCAGCAACACATCTTTGGAATCTTTTCACGGGAGAGGTAAAGAACCGGCTGGATGCTGCTGCTGATGTCCATGAAGCCAAAGACAACATAGTTGATGTAGCAGTTGAACACCTCATCAGAAAAGTTCTGCTGAAAAGGGAAGAGTGCCACCGGAGGGAGGTAGTTAAAGACAATGATGGCCAGAATGATGAGCACCATTTTGAAGGCCTTCTTCTTGACTGGGTGCATGTCGTCACGACCAGGGCCCGACTTTCGGAGTGCGTATAGAATGGCCACATTGCAGAAGAGCATGAAGGAAAAAGCTGCCAGGATCATGACTGTGAAGGCCTTCTCAAAGTTGGGGATGTTGCCCACACACTTGGTTGCTGCATAAGCCAGAGTAATCAGCCACACCACAGCAGCACACGCCTTGCGGTGGCTTCGGTCCTTCAGCTCTGTGAAGATGACGGGGTGCAGCACAGCCATGTAACGGTCCATGCAGATACAGGAGAGGAATAGCAGAGAACAGTCTTTCATGCCATAGAAGAAACGCTGGATATACCAGACGCTGCTGATGGTGTGGAAGACTTTGTTGGCCAGCTCCAGGGGTAGGAGGAGGCTGAAAAAAATATCTAGGATGGCCAGTTGGAGGATGAAGATGTCAGATGTGTTAGAGTCATCCTTGTTCTTGTGCAGGAGCCAGAGCACCATCAGGTTAGCAGGGATCCCCATGAACATATTGATGAACTGCAGGATCAAATAGAAGATGAGGGCAGCTGGCATGGTCTTACACTTCTCATACACAGTCATGTCATCCATTCTACTGCTGCTGTTTGACTGCTTAATGGAGTATAGGATGGAAGAGTTCACCTCCATGGGTGTAAAACAGGCAGGAGATGTTGGCTTCAACAGTTTGCAGTTAAATGAGTTTTCTGGGAACACAGAGAAGAAAAGGCATTCAGAATTATATGAGGATTTCGGCGCTGCTGTTGCATTGTAGAGTAGTAGTTCTCAAACTCAGTCCTGGATGACCAGTCTTTGTAGAATTGTAACTAGATGATACATTTTCTAAACTAAGAGCTTGTACCCTGGGATGACTTAAAATTCTTAAATCCAATTCTGTCAGAAGTTGTTATTTAAGCCATTATAAATACAAAAGTACATCTTCAGTGGGCATGTAGTATTTATTAGATTAGCAGTAAATATTAGTATACAGATAAGCACATTAACAGGGGCAAATTATCTATCACCAATGGAAATGAGAGAATGAGATCAGTGAGCAAAGTCCAGTCTACCTTGCCACCAATCCTAACCATCTGAATGATAGTGAGGAATTCAACAGCACAAATGATAATGAGGCCCTTCTGCATTATGAAGCATTGTGCTGGTCTGGCAATGATTATGGCAAGTCCTGACATTATTGTGCCGTCAAGCTGGTTTCTTCTCCTTTGAAGTTGCTAAATTGTTGTCAGCAAAGCCTTCTGATCATTATTTTTATTATTATCATACAATGAAAATGAAGTTAACTTGCATGGATTACAATCCATGGCAAAATGCATTACAAAATATTTTGAAATTAATTTGCTTGTTTCTTGATATTTGACTTACTGATGTGTAATTCTCTTCAGTCTAAGCAATGCTGCATGACCAGCCCTCTTCATTATATTTTCTAAAACTTTGAGCTATGTGAAGAATATTTTAGCACTAATGCCAAGTCCATACAGAGTACCTTCAGAGATAAAGATTTATAGTTGCAATCAAATTTTTTCAACCCCCGTTGCAAATTGGGTTTACTGGCAAAATTTACAAACTGTCAGCTTTTTGCCATAAACAAATCAAACAAGAACAATTTAAATGGCTCTACGCAACAAATATTACAAATTCAACGCAAAATGCCACTTTTAATGACTACTGCAGGCTCAAAATTATTCAACCCCTTCATGACAAGCATCTTTAATACTTAGTAGAGCACCCTTTTGCTGCTTTGACCTGCTAGAGATGTGATGCATAGGCAGATGTCAGCTTTTGGCAGCATTCCCAGGGAATCTTAGTCCAGTCCTCATGGACAATGGCCTCCAGGTCACTAATATTCCAGGGTTTGCATGCTGCAACTGTGTTCTTCAAATCCTACCGGAGATTTTTTCTGGGGCTCAAGTGAGGCGACTGTGATGGGCACTCTAGAATCTTCCCAGACTTCTTCTGAAATCAAGCCTTGGTGGATGTTGAGGTATGCTTAGGATCAATGGGCCTCATTCACCAATAACGTCTTAATAATCTTCTTAGATTCTTTCTCATGGAGTTCTAAAGAAGGTTCTTAAGAAAACTCTACGTAGGATTCATCAACTTGTTCTTAAACTGTAGAATTGTTTGCAGCTGTGTTCGTAAATTAATGAATTCCATCTCGTCGTAAACTGAAAGCGCATGCCAGTTGAGCCTAATTAAAATTTGATTAGCATAGGTAACCGCCCATAAATGCCCATAAAAGGGCATGAAACTGCAGGGCCGTGAGCTGGCACAGATGTCATCCAGAGGAAACCGCAACAACAAAATGTCTAAAGCAAAAAGTAAATGAATTAGAGCGCAGTCGGTAAAGAGGGAAAAAAAACTTTGGCAGTTCAGAGGAGGAGGTACTCCTGCAGAAGGGGAAAAAAATTATATTTAGTAGCTTTAGTGCAGGTTACACTAACACTAACAAAAAGGAGGAGGCTGTCACACATGCAGTATATGCAGTATCTGGAGATGGAGGCACAATAGAGGAGGTGAAAAAGAAATAGTTTGATCTCAAATCTAACAGAAAAAAAAAACATTGCAAAATTCTGACAGGAGATGCAACAGACTGGAGAGGGAAGGCCACCCCAAACCTGTCTGAGTTGGACCACCGCATCGAGGTGATCATCGGGGAGACGGCACTCTCAGGTAGGCTATGGGAAAAATCTAAATCACTATGGTTTTTTTTTTTTAAATTTAATTAATAGTTTAATTGCTCCACCCTAGTTTTTAGGAGTAGCATCGACTGAGTGTCAGAACCAGAACCCTCCTACAGCAGTATCTCCATGCGTACTCGGTCCCGTACCTCTTCTCGTCTGATCTCGGAAGCGGTGTTGGACAAATAAGAAAGGATAGCTGACATGCTCAATGAGATTGCCTCAACACTTGCAACCATATCCAGTACACTCAAATAAATTGAGAATAAAATAAAATTAAGATGTGCACTGAAACCGGTCTGTCCTCATTTTTGAAGTGATCGACTAAGTTTAAAAAAAAAAAAAAATCTGACTGTTCGACTCAAATTGTAATATTAATGCTACTCTATACACAAATGGGCAATTAATTGCACCTGAACTTGAACAGCAAACCTGCAGTCTGGTCCCATCATTGCATTAGGACACACATCCTCATGGTGAAGTGGCTGAGGGGGAAGTGGCACACCACACTTCATAACAATGTTGTGTGGGGCACAGCAGGCCATGATTATCCTACAGACCTGTAATGGTGAGGCAAAGTCATAAATTAGCGTGCATAGAGTTTGATTAAACTTGACCTTAGTGTAGCGGTTTTTACAAGAATGAAACTGATCTTTAGTTCTATTTACATACCTTCTCCGGTTTGTACAGCAATTTGCCACCTGCTGTGTCCAAACACATCCAACGTCTCTTTAAAATGCCGATGGTGCATTCAATGGTGGAGCGAGTACTTGTGTGAATCTGATTAGCTATATGAAATCTGCAGACTCTGAGGGTTGGTCAGTGGTGTCATTAACCAGGGGGCCGGGGGATATCCTCGATCCCCTAATAAAACAAATCAAATTAAGATCAAATCAAAAAACACTTGTGGGAAATTATAATTATTAAAAAATACATACCAATGAGCCATGCGTCACCAACTGTTCCTTGTTCGAGGTGCATTCCCACGGAGCTGTTTTGTGAAGTGCTGGTACATTTAATATATTTTAAAACAAGAAATTCTCTGTAAATTACCAAAAAAAAAAAAAAAAAACAAATATCACTGTAATATCGCATTTTAATTAACTGCCCGAAAGAAGGCAACACAACCAATGTGCCAACATTTTGTCACTGAAATGTGCGTCAGAGTACTCCTGAGTGTTCGTAGGATTTGTTCTTACCGAAGAATAAATCCTGGATAAGAAAACATTCATGAATGCCACTATCTTCATAAAAACTTTGCAAGTAGGACTTAAGAACAAATTTGTTCGGAAGAACGGTTTGTGAATGAGGCCCATTGTCCTTTTGGAAGGTGCAATGATGCCCAAGCGTCAGCTTCCCTACAGACGGCATGACATTTTCCTGGTACTTGACTGAATCCATCTCGCCCTCCACAGTTTGCAGATTTCCAGTGCCAAAGGAAAGTAGGCAGCCGCAGAGCATCAAAAAGCGCCCACAATTCTTCACTGTAGGCAGGGTGTACTTTTCAGCATATGTTTCTTTATTCCTCCTGCAGACATACCTCTAATTCATAAGCCTAAAATATTCCAGTTTGTTTCATCACCCCACAGAACAATATCCCTGAACTTCTGTGGCTTATTTATATAGTTTTGAGCATATTGGAGCTTGTGCTTTTGGATCAGTCATTGTATATGTCTTGGAGACCTTCAGCGTTTAGTATGCGCCCTACTGTGCAAACTGAAACCTCAGTGCCTTCTGCCTCCAAGTCTTGCTGCGGATCTCCTGCAGTCACTTGAGGGTTTTTGACCACCTGTCCCGTTAGGAATCTGGTGACAGCCATTCATAGCTTCCTCTTTCTGCGACATCCTGGTACTGAAACCACTCTTCCTTGAACTCTGAACTTGCAAACTATGCTCTTCCACCTTTATCTCGACGAACATTCAGTGCCTGTGCTACCTTTTTGTGTCCTTTTCCTTGTTTTTGCCTGGCATTGACCTCCTCTGTGAGCTTTTTGGACAATTCTGTTGACAGACATATTTCTGATATGCAGTCAAATGTCACTATCAACAAACCCCTTGCGAGTGCAAGTATTTGATGTGGTCTATCTCAAGCAAACCTGATGCAACTGATTAATCTCTTGATTAGCCGCATTAGGTGTGCTTTAGACAACACCTGATTTACAAATATGCTCTTTAGACGGATTCTATTTGGAGGGTTGAATCATTTTGAGACTGCAGTAGTAATTAAAAATGGAATTTTGTGTTAAATTTGGAGTAACCACTTGCAATATTAGGTGAGTTGAGGTATTTAAAATGTTCTTGTTTAATCTGTTTATCACAAACAGCTGAAGGTTTGTAAGTTTTGACATCAAACCCAATTTGCAAAGGGGGTTGAATCATTTTAATAGCAGTTGTACCAGTAAGGTTTCAACCATGCGTTAATTTTATTTTCTGCACAAGTAAACTTTATGTTCACAAATGCATTTTCAATGAAGGATTAGCCATGGCCAAAATTGTTTGTTACTTCATTTAGAACAATAAATTTAAAGTCTTAGTGTTAATAGTCCATATTTTGGAAATGACTAAAATGAATGCAAATCATGCAGATAAGGGTGAACATCCACCTGCATAAAGAAAGTTTAGAATAAACTTACCAGTGTGAGTGATTCAAGTTGAGATTCCTGCTATCTCCACTTGCAGTGCAGTGGGTCTTGCTTGAACCCCTGTTTGGAGTGTGTGAAGTGAAGCTGAGACTTGTATAGAGTGATATATGGAGCCCCATCCCTGATAATTCGGCACTGCTGGGATCATTCCTCTGGCCAATCAGAACGGTGAAGAAAGGGTGGGGTACTAGGCAAATTTCCAGCAGGGGCCATATCTCATGTGCAGTTTACCTGAACATGATTGACATTGACCACAAATGCCTTGTTTAAAAGAATGTAAATGAAGGAATATATGTCAGTTTTTTATGGCAGTTAAAAAATAATTTCAGAAACTATGAGCAGTGTATTTACAGAAGAGAACATTGGTTTAGGAAAGGATGTTGAGGCAGCCTATCAGCATTCACGCTGATTCGTAGTGATGCAACCTATCATTGAAGCGTCATGTAAATTCGTTGTAAACAAGTGATGCAATATTTCGCTGACACTTCTGAAATTTGTTGTAACAAAGTGAAACACGTTACACGTAGGTGACAACATGGTTTTCCATCATTGTGAAAAGCAGCAGCTCTGAAAAAGATTTGAAGTACTGAAGGTACTGGAGTCAAAATTTAAATTTTTTGGAGAAAATGGTCTGAACACATAATAGATCCATAAAATCTACTAATTGAAGACCGCAGTGCTAAAAGTACTAAAGTCAAAAAATGTCCATTTTCAGAAAATTGAGACAATCAACTTGGGTCCAGATGGCCAAAATGAAGTGGGCATTGGATTAATCTTCAATTGCTCTGATTTAGAACAGTAAATAAAAGTTCCAGATTTATGACTTAATGAAGATTTAAGGCAGCATTTATTAGGCGATTCAAAGAATCATATCTTTACATGCAGTGAGATCCTTAATTCATTGGACAGTTACGCATTTTTAGCTCGCTGGGACGGATATCCTCAGAGAGCTATTGCCATACCCTCTGCGTCGGCGTCCGTGGACACCAAGGTTAAAGTTTTCTGACGAGCTGTATTGTCTTCTGACAACTCTTGTTTCATACTTTGGTTCTGCTGGGTGAGTCAATCACTGGATCTGAATGCAAGTGAAGACGCATTTCAGATGCGGAAGAGGACACTGAAGGCAAAAATGTCATCAAAACAAGGAGGTGCTGAAGATGCCTGCTGTTCAAGCCCAGCAGAACTTCACCAGGGATGATACCCAGTGTTTGATGATGTCACTTTGTCAGATTTCAAGTAGTCTTTGCATGCAAAGACCACCTATATTTCAGCAAACTCGTTCTTATCTTTCCAGACAAGCCATTTATGACCCGATTGTGGAGGCTATATTTCCAAGACCTATTTATGCATTCTAGAATTTAATTTGTTGAAAGAGCAGGGCTATCCGAAGGCTAAAAGTCAAGAGTAAACTGGCTATGCTATTCAGGTCATGAATATTCATTTTTTATCCAAAGTGGCACTTGAAGTGCGCAACTGGATCGCTAGCTTTGATTACATGTGTTTGCAATGGCTTACCCATAGAAGAGAACCGTAATTTGGCATTTGTTCCAGATTTATCTTCCTTTCGTAACTATTGCACTTTTCCCATGGACCAACTCATGACATAACATTGATATTACCTTAGGTATGTATCACTTTTGTGGAAATTTCATTGTCTGAGAGCGTGAGGAAAAAAAAAGTTTTTCCATGTTAAGTCATGCTGCTAATATTTCGCCAAACTGAATGCCAAGTGTAATGTTGGTTGAATATGTGATCTAACTAGTCGGAAACAGATAATTACTTAAAGTGAAAACTTGCTCTTACCTTAAATTATTTTTTACCAGAAAATAATGTCAATGAATGTTAATTAAACATGTTTGCTAGTTTCAACTAGCGAGAAATCCTGCAAAGGTGCCAGTATTAATTATTTAATATACAGGAACCACAGCAGCAAGCTAGAGAAACAGAGCAAGCTGTTGAGGACACAGGTGTATCAGGGCTTCAGGTGAGGTCATAATTATGACTTGTTCTGTGGAATTATAGGGAAAGCAGTGAAGTTAGTCTCATGATGTTCAGCAAATATAACCTTTGAAAGTCAATTGGTCCCAACCAACTTTGGCTCAGTGGGGGAAATGAAAGAAACACGTAATCGTAACTCTAACATGATCCAGTCTGATTAACGCTCGGTTTATGAGCGTGAACGCTATGAACACTTGTCCAATTCATAGTCGGCGGTCCATTTTGAGGTGTTTATGCTTAATAGAGAGGATTGAGAGCGGGCTTGCTAACGTAGCTATATATCCACTGACTTGGTATCAATGCACAGGTTACAAGATCTGAGCGGGTTTCATCAGCGCGCTGAGGTGGTTTGCAGCTGGTTAGGATCAAGCCAAATTGAACAGGGGGGACAATTTTTAAATGTCATCAAATTGATTAAATGGTTGATCATTATTAAAAGGATTTTACTTCAAGTTTCTAAAACAGTTGAAATTTTGAAAATATATTGAGTATTAAGGATTTTAAGGTGTCAAAACTCTGCACAGAACAATTTTGCTCATTTCAGACCCAGATTTTCAATTCTCTGCTATTTGGTGTTCCTTTTGAATAATAATCATTTTTAACTGGCTACACTTTGGTAATATCTCTACTTTCAATGCCTTATAACATTTTAATAAAAATTAATATTTTATAACCTTAAATGCAATATGAATATTGCATAATTCTTGAAGATGCTGGTGTCCCCCCGACATAATTAAATAAATGTTTTTTTCTTTTATAATGGTTAAAATTCATTTATTAAAATAAAACTTCATTAAAGTAAGCATTTAAGGATATGTAAAAAGACTATGTAATTTAGAAAGAAAAAAGTTAATAGTTTTAGAGTAATATTGGCTGAAAGTTTGTCCCCCAGCATAATTTCGGCAATCTTGGATTCAGTCAGTTCCAGTATACATGGTTGTGTACTATATATCCTGACTTTAATCCAGTGTTTTTAATTAATTATAACTAGAATATAATGAACATATTACTGACTAAATACTGTGATGAGGAACATGATTAAAAATTATTATTTTGAGCTTCAGATTTGTGAAGCCACCCCTCAAAGGCACATCAAACAGGCTAGTGCGAATCACCCCCTAAAGGAATATTTCTTGCATCTAGCAGATTAACTTCACAGTTCAATTTAGGGAAATAAGGAAGTTTTTATGGAAGCCACCCCTTAAGGAACAGATTTTCACGCTCTGCGGCAGGTGTCACTTTGACCCTCCCTCGGGGTGGGTGTACATACCGGTCCTGCTCAGGTCTCAGATCATTCACCTGTTGTTTCTCAGACACTGCACCACTACAGTCAACTATGGTTACTAATAGGACTTACACCTAGAAGCATTATCGGGCTAGGAAGCAACTCTATCCCAGTGTCATAGTGGAGTCAAGAACTCTATACTTGAGAAACAAAAATTGAAAATATGTAAAGATCTACATTATGTTATAATTTTGCAATTGTTATTGGTTATCTATCATGAAATAAAAAATGTTCTGTTAAAAATGCATTTCCTTTGTTGTTATACTTGTCAAATGCGATATAAACATCATGTCCCCCCAACATGTCCTCCCGACATAAATTCTTTGCTTACATTTCATGCCATAAAATCACTCAAAAAAAATTTTTTTTGATCCCAAACTTTTTCTTTTACAAGAGAACAATGTTTTTTTTAAAATCAAGTCGTTCATTTTTGAAAATTTTTCAAAGTAAGGAACAGCAGGTTTAGCTGTTGAGAATTTTATGTAAGAAATTAGGTGAGCTTTTTCTGACCCCCCGACAAAACTAGTGTTTGGACAATTATTTTACAAAAAATAATTTTAGAGATTTGGTCAAATTAAATTTAGTATTCTTCAGTACTGACATTTTAATTTATAAGTCTCTAGCATTATTTTTTCAAAAGTTATAGCAAAAAAGGTGTAACTTGTCCCCCCAACATCGGCTTGATCTTGACCAGCTGTCAGTTAAGGTTGTGGCAAGTTTACGTATGTGGAGTCTTTGTATGAAAACTTTGGAGGCTCCTTTTGTAGCATAATAATAAAAAAAAACGCCAAAACATTCATTCGTATAGTCTCTGTATAAAGTGAAGGCAGTATCTGCACTCAGATTTACAAACATTATACATGACCCTACCAATTCTCACATTAAACCTACTCCCTTGTTCAGCATCTTGTTAAACTCCGCAATATTTTTTATGCGACTATAAATTATGAACAGTGTCAGACCTTAAGGAGGCAGGAAATACGGCCCCATATCTGCCTGGCCATGGAGCACTCCCCAAAAAAAAAGGTTTTCCTCCAAGCAAGTGCATCCGTGGGGGTTGCGCTCAGTGAGTGCCAAGTGTCGGCGATACATGGAAACCCTGGTTGAGAGACTCCCTTGAGCTTTAAGGCAGGAAAATTCTTTTTGCTTGTTAGTTAAACATCTATGAATGACATTTGCCCAGATGATGAGCAGTTCTGCACCTTGGGAGAGCCGATGTTTGGCCAGATCTTAAAAAAGGCCATAATTTTACAGCTCCACAAGGTTATGTTGGCCCAGAGGAGTCCTGCCCTGTTGGCAGAATCCTTTAAAGCCCAGTTGAAATAGGGGGTCCCCGCAGTATGGCATTATTAGGTCCATCACGCTAAAGAAGGGGGTGGCATAGCACCTGCCAGAAGTACCAGCAGCCGTCCCCGCCTTCCCCATGTTCTGGAAAAAGGGAGGGAGACCCTGCCCCATAATTATCGTGACCATGCCTCAGACCCCGTCCTGCTGAAAAATGTATCTAGAATCAGCTTCAGACCCGTTACCTTACTAGATTTAAGTGGTGGACCAGCTTCCTCAAGCTGGTTAAACTGGTGATCATCTAGTTGACCACTATTATGTAGCTGGTTAGAATAGGAGCTTGTTGTGGGATAAGAATTTAATCTGGTTCCTGGTAAGAATATGAGGTGGTACTTGGTATCCCAAGGAGAAGCTGGTTGCCAGCTGACTAGCTGTCAAAATCCTACCTTGAAGTAGTGAAGCGCAAGCTGGATATTCCAGCAGGGTGTACACATGCAGCTTTACAAACATGGGTGTTTGAAAAATATAACTGACTTGGGCTGTTTACTCTCTGCTGTATAACCTGCCACAAGCTGGTACAATAGAAATTTAGCTTAAATTAGGTCCAAGTAGCAGAACAGTTGGGTAGTGGAGCTGTACTATGTATCATAGCTTGTCCAAGGATCACCTACTGCCTCAACGGCTGTTTGTGGCCATGTGACTTGCAGCATTCTTGGAATACTTTAAATAGAATGACCACAAGAGGGTAGTAGATTCCAGGCAATGGAGGCTTGTGGAAGTCAATAAACCTCACTGTACATCTGAAACCAAATGCAAGTGTCCAGATTGAACAGCTATTTCATCCAATGCATTAACCTCATCTTGGCTTTAGTGTACCCACCATAAGGGCCCTTATTTCAATTCTGACCCTAATCTGTTGAAATTACATGTTCTTTTGTGTCAAGAGACAAGAAAATTCTCGGGTGTTTTCTCACTTATTGGCATGGATTTGCAGTTCTTGGGAGCTCCAGGAGCTCATAACTCCCAGCAGCCTGTGAAAGGCTGCATTCACGTCTGTCCCAACCGCACTCTTACAATAATGGAGCGAAAAGGCCGCTTCTCTATGGCAACAACTTTTTTGAAAAGCAAAGCTTCACTGAAACTTGTAAAATTTCCAATTTTTGCAGTTTTAAGTATTAATACCCTCTCTGAATATCAGCACTCTGAATACCAAACTCGTGAATCAAAGGTAATAATCTAAATAAAATGTACTTAATTATGTTTTTCATTTCCTTCACCCCCCAGCCCCTCTATGAAGAGGGCTGCTCTTTTCAGCTGTTCCATCTCACTCCGCCTAACAAAACAAAAAGCCATCCTAGTAATATGGAAAAATGGGAAGGACAATGGCCATGCACTCCATGGTGATCCACCCATCAACCAAACAGAGTATGCCCACTTCTCCAGGGACCACTACAGCATCGGTGCAGAGGGAAGGAAACCATTAGCAGTTCACTTCACAATGGAAAGAGAGAACTTTCGCTCTTGTCCCTGTTGACCAGAGCACCGGTAGCTGCACATACGTCATCCAGAACTTATGGAACTTATGGAAGCAGAAGTGATGGACTATCTGTGGCATCAGTGGTAATGTTATCCATGTTCACCATCACCTTTAGTCTGCCCCAAGCCCCTGGGCATCCCAAGCCTGCCACTCACGAGTTGGGATTTATGGTCAGTAGGAACGATTCAAGGTAGATGACAAAAGGAGGATGAAATGTGTTATAGAAATGGAAAGCTGGTTTTCTTGACCATTACATCTGTCCTAAGAGCATAGTCTTTGATTATTATTTATTATCATTTAATTTTATCCAGGTTGAAACTGACTGTGGTTTAAATTAATTGTTTGTTTAATTGTGACCTTGACCTTCCATTTTTGAAGGATATCTCACATACTTCCAGTGACCTTTCAAAGTGATCTTTAGATTTGATTTGTCCACCTGACCATCCACCTGTCCAACAGTCTGTCTGTGCATCTGTACATCCATTCACGTGTGCTTTCTTTTGCGGGGGACATTCAAGGTCTGTGACCAGTTTGTTATATACTGGCTAGTGGTTCTCAACTTGTTCATATCAAGAACCCATAAATTGACAAGTAATAGGCCACTGAACCTGCAACTGATAAGATTTGGTCATTAGGTATAATCTTGTTCAGAATTGCATGACTGTTCATGGGGGAGGAGACAATGAAACCATTGACTGGGCAAACTACTACTGAGTAAAATAGTAGTGAAATAAATCTAAGCAATCTATCCCCATTTTTCTGGGGACCCAGTGGAAATTTCTCAAGGACACTTACAGTCCTCAGACCCCACTTGGAGATCCACTGATTAAGGTTATAATTTATTCAAGCACTTAATCCTCAACAAACACTGGCATGCAAAAATGGACTTAACTTTGTCTCTGCTAAATTGACAAAATAGTTTTTTAAACAGCATCATTGGAAATAAAATAGGAAAAAAACTAACGGGTCCAAAATAAAAAGGCAATTCAAAATGGGAATAAGGATCCAAAGAACAAAAACATTCATTTTTAACAGGGAAATGTTTTTACTACAACAAATTTTTACAAAAGCACTTTTCAAAACTATTCAAAACTATAAGTCACACGTATTTCATTGATATTTGCTATGGTATGCTACAATGCCAGCTCGACCTGAAGCCTGCTTGAAGTGATTGGCCTTGGAGGTTTCTTCTTTCATTGCTCGTGTAAAGAAAAAAGGTAGGATAGAAAGTACACTCAATTATTTTGCCCCTATCAAAGTTGAAATTAAACCTACCCCATTGTATAACAGAGACAAAGAATGGTTGACATTAATATTATTCTATCAGTTTCACATTTTGTCAAGTCTAGGACCAGAACCATCTTGAAGTCGCATTTCAAATTCATTTAGCACTACATATTGCAGGCTGCATGGTGGCGCAATGGTTGGCCTTACAGCAAGAAGGCACCGAGTTTGAATCCGGCCTGGGGCCTTTCTGTGTGGAGTATGCATGTTCTCCCTGTGTTCAGGTGGGTTTCCTCCAGTGTCCTCCCACAGTCCTAAGACATGCATGTCTGGCTAATTGGAGTCGCTAAATTGCCCAAAGGTATGAGTGTAAGAATGAATGGTGTGTGCGCCCTCCGATGGATTGGTGAGCTGTCCAGAGTGGGTCCCTGCCCGTAAGAAAAATGTGTTGCTCAATCTCGTCTCTTGAGATGAATTTGAGCTTCTCATATTTGTATCATTCTGTGATCATTTGTTTCTGAGTTACTTCTCCTAAAAGTCCCTTAGGAGCAAGAGATAAGCTAAAAGAGACAAGACATCACTGAGACAAAGGAGGTTGAGTTGAGATAACCATTTGAGCAATACTTGAGGAGTGGGATACACAGAGGAGATCTCATAATTGTATGCCCTGATCTTAATTATGTCTTGGTTATTTTGAAGGAGAATTAAAGAGAACAACTCAAAAAAAAAAAAAAAAACCTTCAAAATCCTCCAAGCAGTGGGATGCAGAATTATGTTTTTTTGGGGGAAACTTTTATTCGGTTTTGCCTGAGATTACCGTAGAAATCTTTTTTTTTTTTTTTTTTTCATTGTTCACTGTCCAACTGTTTTTGGATCATGTCCACCAATTCACGGATTTGCCCCAGAACAGTGTGTGTGTGAGTGGGGGCATGTGTGCAGCTGCATGTGTGTGTTTGTGTGTTCCTTGTAATGCTGTGTCCGTCCTGCTGAAAAATGTAGCTAGAATCAGCTTCAGACCCGTTACCTTACTAGATTTAAGTGGTGGACCAGCTTCCTCAAGCTGGTTAAACTGGTGATCATCTAGTTAACCACTATTATGTAGCTGGTTAGAATAGGAGCTTGTTGTGGGATAAGAATTTAATCTGGTTCCTGGTAAGAATATGAGGTGGTACTTGGTATCCCAAGGAGAAGCTGGTTGCCAGCTGACTAGCTGTCAAAATCCTACCTTGAAGTAGTGAAGCGCAAGCTGGATATTCCAGCAGAGTGTACACATGCAGCTTTACAAACATGGGTGTTTGAAAAATATTACTGACTTGGGCTGTTTACACTCTGCTGTATAACCTGCCACAAGCTGGTACAATAGAAATTAAGCTTAAATTAGGTCCAAGTAGCAGAACAGTTGAGTAGTGGAAATGTACTATGTATCATAGCTTGTCCAAGGATCACCTGCTGCCTCAACGGCTGTTTGTGGCCATGTGACTTGCAGCATTCTTGGAATACTTTAAATAGAATGACCACAAGAGGGTAGTAGATTCCAGGCAATGGAGGCTTGTGGAAGTCAATAAACCTCACTGTACATCTGAAACCAAATGCGTGTCCAGATTGAACAGCTATTTAATCCAATGCATTAACCTCATCTTGGCTTTAGTGTACCCACCGTAAGGGCCCTTATTTCAATTCTGACCCTAATCTGTTGAAATTACATGTTCTTTTGTGTCAAGAGACAAGAAAATTCCCGGGTGTTTTCTCACTTATTGGCATGGATTTGCAGTTCTTGGGAGCTCCAGGAGCTCATAACTCCCAGCAGCCTGTGAAAGGCTGCATTCACGTCTGTCCCAACCGCACTCTTACAATAATGGAGCGAAAGGGCCGCTTCTCTATGGCAACAACTTTTTTGAAAAGCAAAGCTTCACTGAAACTTGTAAAATTTCCAATTTCTGCAGTTTTAAGTATTAATACCCTCTCTGAATATCAGCACTCTGAATACCAAACTCGTGAATCAAAGGTAATAATCTAAATAAAATGTTCTTAATTATGTTTTTCATTTCCTTATCATGAGCCTCATAGCATGATTACCAAAGATATATTTTTTTCCAAAATGGGATATTGGCTGCTTGTTCTTTAGCATTGGCAAAAAAAGTATTTTTTTTCTTTTTTTCCCAAAACCTAAGAAAATAATGAAAACCATTCTCTTAAATTATGATTTATTTTTTTTTTTTAATCTTAACAATGAGATGGGCAATTATGCTATAAGGCTAACAATATAAAAATATGAATGATGAACTCAATTGTAAAATTTCTAGATTCTGTTTAATCAAATCAGCATCATATTTTCATCAAAAAATGTATTAATTCACGATTTCAAAATAAAATATTCTTCATCACAGCAGATATCAACCGCTGAAAGTCCACAACACAGATTTTGGTGACTCTCGGTCAAAAGCCACCTACCAAAGGAAGGAACGTCTTGTCAGTAATTTGTGATCTGTTAATTTATTTTTCATTTTATTTCTAAAAATCTGTCATTTTTTGCGTTTGTTTATATCAGGGGTAGGGAACCTTCTCCAGAAAGAGCCTCTGTGGGTGCAGCTTTCATAGCAACCGAGCTGCTACACACCTGATTACTCTACTAATCAAGGCCCTTGACAAACATTCCAGGGGTTGATTAGTAGAATCAGGTGTGTAGCAGCTTGGTTGGTATGAAAGCCTGCAGCCACAGTGGCTCTTTCCGGAGAAGAGGAAAGTGTTTACAACAACATTGGATATGGACTTTCACACTGAAAGAACTCAAAATTGTGTTAAAAGGTACTAGATACACTGCCCCGGAGGAGGATCAGTTATCTTACACCTTGTTTAGGCAGCTCCCAGATGTAACATTAAACAAAGTTTTAGAACTCTTTAATAAAATATGGAAAGAAGGAGTCATATCTGGCAGATTATATTACCATTCAGCAAGCCAGTGAAAGATCCAGTAAACCAAAATAATTAGACCCATTGCCCTGACATTTCACAAGTAAGTGGATGGAGAAAATAATTGTCAATAGATTGTCGTATACACTAGAGCAGAACAGAATGTACAGCAAATATCAGAGTGGATTTCGGAAAGGAAGATCCACAATGATTGCCTTGATGAGAGTTACAAATGAGATTGAAAAGACTCTCAAAATGAAATAATTAATGGCAATAGTTTTTTGTTTTTTTTTTTTTAATATAGAAAAGGCGTATGATTCAATGTGGAGAGAGGGGCTGCTCATTAAGTTAAAATAAATGGGTATTTGGGGTAAGATGTACAAAACCCAAAACCAGTGAAGTTGGCGCGTTGTGTAAATCGTAAATAAAAACAATACAATGATTTGCAAATCCTTTTCAACCTATATTCAATTGAATACATTGCAAAGACTTAATGTTGGAACAGGTAAACTTTGTAATTTTTTGCAAATATTAGCTCATTTGGTATTTGATGCCCGCAACATGTTTCAAAAAAGCTGGCACAAGTGGCAAACAAGACTGAGAGAGTTGAGGAATGCTCATCAAATACTTATTTGGAACATCCCACAGGTGAACGGGCTAATTAGGAACAGGTGGGTGCATGATTGGGTATAAAAGCAGCTTCCCTGAAATTCTCAGTCATTCACAAACAAGGATGGGGCGAGGGTCACCACTTAGTGAACAAATGCGTGAGCTGATTGTCGAACAGTTTAAAAACAACATTCCTCAACGAACTATTGCAAGAAATTTAGGGATTTCATCATCTACGGTCCGTAATATCGTCAAAAGATTCAGAGAATCTGGAGAAATCACTGCACGTAAGCGACAAGGCCGAAAACCAACATTGAATGCCCGTGACCTTCGATCCCTCAGGCGGTACTGCATCACAAACCGACATCAGTGTGTAAAGGACATCACCACATGGGCTCAGGAACACTTCAGAAAACCACTGTCAGTAGCTACAGTTCGTCGCTACATCTGCAAGTGCAAGTTAAAACTCTTCAATGCAAAGCGAAAGCCATTTATCAACAGCACCCAGAAACGCCGCCGGCTTCGCTGGGCCCAAGCTCACCTAAGATGGACTGATGCAAAGTGGAAAAGTGTTCTGTGGTCTGAAGATTCCACATTTCAAATTGTTCTTGGAAACTGTGGACGTTGTGTCCTCCGGACCAAAGAGGAAAAGAACCATCCGGACTGTTATAGGCGCAAAGTTCAAAAGCCAGCATCTGTGATGGTATGGGGGTGTATTAGTGCCCAAGGCATGGACAACTTACACATATGTGAAGGCAACATTAATGCTGAAAGGTACAGACAGGTTTTGGAGCAACATATGTTGCCATCCAAGCAATGTCTTTTTCATGGAGGCCCCTGCTTATTTCAGCAAGAAAATGCCAAGCCACATTCTGCACGTGTTACAGCATGGCTCCGTAGTAAAAGAGTGCGGGTACTAGACTGGCCTGCCTGTAGTCCAGACCTGTCTCCCATTGAAAATGTGTGGCGCATTATGAAGCGTAAAATACGACAACGGAGACCCCGGACTGTTGAACAACTTAAGCTGCACATCAAGCAAGAATGGGAAAGAGTTCCACCTGAAAAGCTTCAAAAATTGGTCTCCTCAGTTCCCAAACGTTTACTGAGTGTCGTTAAAAGGAAAGGCGATGTAACACAGTGGTAAAAAGGCCCCTGTGCCAACTTTTTTGCAATGTGTTGCTGCCTTTAAATTCTATGTTAATGATTATTTGCAAAAAAAAAAAAAAAGTTTCTCAGTTTGAACATTAAAGATCTTGTCTTTGCAGTGTATTCAATTGAATATAAGTTGAAAAGGATTTGCAAATCATTGTACTCTGTTTTTATCTACGATTTACATAACGTGCCAACTTCACTGGTTTTGGGTTTTGTATATTTTGGTGTCGAGAGTGCCTCCCAACTCACTAACTGTGAAAAATGAAAACCCAGTCGGTTTTTTGTGGGTTGCCTTTTTCCTAAAACATGGGATTAAGTATGTCATTTAGATTTAGCTTCTTTTACTTCGTCACATGCAGACTCGCAATAATTATTCCATCTCTTATCTGAAAATCACCGACAGCTTATTTTTCATGGCAATGTTCCCAATTCAATTGATAAAGGCCTAGATACGTGCATGCTATCCCCTATTCGTTTGACTTCTTTTTACTACTAATCTGGATCAGTACAACGAAGGACTACCAAAGAAACTTATATAAAAGGGAACCTATTATGCTTTTCGAAAGATACAAAGAAGCGGTGGTTCCGATTTATTTTCAAGGTGAATCTACAGCTAGCTAGGTTGGTAAGTGTTTCCAATTTCTGTTTATTTTGAAACTTAACACCGAGTGTAACCTTCTTTTAATTTGCATGGCGTGGTTGTTGATGAAGCTAGCTAGTCAGCTCGCTCGCCAAGTGCCACTCTCTTGACTAGCTAGTATGCGCCCATTACCTTGGTATAATCATTTAGCCAGCTGCTAAATTGACTATGAATTTAGTTCGGCCAGAAGCAATGATGATAGGAACAGATAGAATGGGTGATTGCTATGAATTGAGTTCAGTCCATTTTTAATGGATTTACTCCCAGTAAATGGAGTGTGAACTGACTTGCTAAAATACAGATTCTGGCTATGGATCATTCTTAATGTTAAGTGTAATTAAACTATTTTAACTGCATGTGGCACATACCTGCAGCTTGCACACATTACCTTTGCATACTCATTGTGTAATTTAATTGGTAGCTAGCCACCTATTCAGTTATCTGTTCTCAGAGAGTTGCCTGTAGCTAAGTGATTAAGACACCAGCAGTGTCCATTGGCACACTGGTTCTGTTTGGTGGCCAATAAAATAGGAGCTGATTCTATAGAGCAGCCACCCACTTAGAACCACCTGTTTTTCAGGGGGTTCAGAGTAACAGGGATCTAAATGACTAGAATAATGGAGTTTTTAGCTTACTGGCCCAATGGGCCCTTGCCCTAATACAATTACACTGACTTATATTGCCAAAATGGTCACAGGTGGAGCCTAGGTTTGTGTTACAGAAATCTATGAAGTCACATATGAACTGTTATTTGGTGGCATTCAACTTGACTGTCAGTGACCTTTGAGGGTCAATCTCGGTAGTGAAATTACCTTGACTTTTATCACCATAATGGTCAAAGATGGAGCCAAGGTTTGTATAGAGACATATAGAAAGTCATACATGAAGTATTCTTGCTGACCTCAACTTGACTCTCTGTGACCTTTGATGTTCACAATTGATAAATTGAATTTTCGGGTATCAGCAAATCTGCTTCAGATCTTAGGATTAGGTATTACAGGAGGTCTTATAAATGTATGTTAGTGGCCTTGACATTGACCTTCAATAATTCGAAGGTCAAACATGAAATTTCATAACTTGTCTCATTACAATAAGATTGCTTGCCGGTAAGCTGCAGGACCCTTGGTCCCATTTTTATGATAATATTTGTTTATTTATTTATTTATTTGCAAAAACAATTATAAAAGTTATAAACTTCCCTTTGGGGATCCTAGAATATTTTAACTTGGGGGCGGGTAAAACAGCATAATAGATCCCCTTTAAAACAACTGCAGATTGATGAGTTTCTGGAGAAAGCTTTATCTCACCATTATGACACCATGATGAAACCCACAAATGCTGATGCACCAGATACTCAAGTAGCACAATGAAATGGTTTATTGTTTTTTTTGTTTTTTTTTTTTAACGGCACAACAGTTTACAACTATGCTAACTTGATGGCTTGCTCCTCTATAAAATCACATGATGAGCTGCAGTAAATTTCCAGTGATATTGTGCATTTTTAAGTTAAATTGTTTGACTGGGAACTCTGAAGTGGTGAACACAGACTTCATGTTCCATTGGAGTGTAAATAATGGTTGAACCACTGGTCTTTCTTGAGCATATCTCAATAACTTTTAATGTGTTTAAGGTCAGGACTTTGTGGTGGCAAATTTGTTTGTGAAAATGATTCCTCATACTTGTTTTTGTCATTCCTGGTTTTCTTTGCTAAATACCAGCCAATAACTTGCCCATTCTGATATACTGTAACATCTTTTCCTCCATCAAGGAATGTGTCTTCTGACATGATTTTTTAAGAAATGAGTAGCGATGTGCTTCGTCAGTCAGGGTTAAAATGATTATTGCCAGCTGAAACATATTAATAACTGCAGTAATGATCCAATTATAGAATTTGTTCATTAATTTCCAAACGGTGACTTTTTTTATGGCCGGGCAGTGTGTGTGTGTCTATGGTTTTACATGAATGGGGGAAAATGGATCTCATTTAACCTGAGAAAGAAATTTAATCTAGTGCAAGGCATGTGATTTTATCTGCAACAAAATAAGTACAAAACAAAATATAACCTTGATGAAGTTGTCTATGAAGTCCATTTGGTGACCTCAACTTGGCCTTCTCTGACATTTAAGCTGACATTCAATAACTCAAAGGTAATTGATAATGATTTGAAGGTAAAACTTCACATGAAATTTTATTACTTGTATCACTATAAGATCGCTTGCCAGTAAGCTACAGGACCCTTGGCACCCTTTTCCATCCTTGTCAAACACAATGTTGGATTTGGGAGGAAGTGGGTAAATGCTGATTTGATCACATGACTCCTATCTTACCTCTACTCTACTTGGTGGACATAGCGGTGTTTCAACTCTCTCCATGTTACAGCCATACCTGATCTCTCTATAGCTACTGTCGACGAGCAATGATATTTGTATAAACATTTCAATATTGCAAAAATATCACCATTCCATCAGTCTTGGTGAGTTTCACCATATAAAAGTATGGATATCACTTCCCTGAAAAGTTTCTGAAATCCAAGCTGGGGATAACAAAAAAATGTCAAAATCAAGTCCCAGCTGTCATATTTGATAGGCAGATGTATTTTTAATCATGTATAAATGCTTGTATTTTATTTTCAGTCAATGTCTCTTTGTCAGGAATCAATATATGATGATCATTTATTTGTTTATTGGAAATTAGATTTTTATTACAAGTAAGCATTTCAATTCTATAACTGAAAAAAGGAAACATTAACAAAATAAATATAACTGCAAATCTATATAGTGGTTTAGTTTTCTGAGGCCTGATCCTCAGGACAACAGGAAAGGATCTTGGGAATCTTATCTCGTGAGAGATAGAGAACTGGCTGAATGCTGCTGCTGATGTCCATGAAACCAAAGGCTATTGGGTAGACAAAGCAGGTAAACTCATATGGGGCAAAGTACCCTTGAAAGGGAAAGAGTGCCACAGGTGGGAAGTAGTTGAAGACAATGATGGCTAGGATGAGGAGCACCATCTTGAAGGCCCTCTTCTTGACTGGATGCATTTCATCACGACCGGGGCCTGACTGGCGGAGGGCATGCAGGATGGCTACATTGCAGAAGAGCATGAATGTGAAAGCTGCTAATAGCATGATAACAAAGGCCCTCTCAAAGTTAGGGATGTTGTCAACACATTTGGCCACTGCGTAGGACAGTGCGAAGAGCCAAACCGCTGCAGTGCACACACTGCGGTGGCTTCGGTCCTTCAGCTCAGTGAAGGTAACAGGGTGCAGCACAGCCATGTAACGGTCCATGCAGATACAAGACAGGAAGAGAGGTGATGAGTCTTTGACCCCATAGAAGAAGCGCAGGACATACCAGGTACTACTGATGGTGAGGAAGACTTTATTGACCAGCTCCAGTGGTGGGATGAGGCAGAAGCAAGTATCCAGAATGGCCAGGTGGAGGATGAAGATGTCAGAGGTGGAGGAGTCCCCCTTGTTTTTGTGCAGGAGCCACAGCACCATCAGGTTAGCAGGGATCCCAAGGAACAGGTTGATGGACTGCAGGATTAGATAAAAAATCAAGGCAGCCGGCATGTCCTGACATTCTTCGTAAACAGTCATGCCACCCCTACCACCACTGCTGTTCAAAGGCTTATGGGTGTGGAAGACGGAGGAGTTGAGGTAGAAAATCTCCATGAGCATTACTCAGGCAGTGGGTTTGTTTTCTAGCCGGATGCAGGTGCAGGGTTTTCACTCATGTAGAGAGAAAGGAAAGAATTTGAATAGCATGAGATTACCGGGCCGGCAGTCTGCATTACTACAGAACACATTCTCATAATACATCCAGCGCCTTCTCTTGTGTGCTCCCATCAGAACCACTCAGTGTTGTGCCTTGAGATGACTGGTACTTCCACACCACAATCTTTGGGCATTTTGGCTCTAGCTGTCAATGTACCCATAGAATTTAAATTATTTACTCTTCTGTTTCTCCAGATGCAAAACCCACCTTCCAATTCAAGAAATGTTATGTGAAATTAAAATAATAAAAATCCTCAAAAATAGACGTATGGAACTCCACATTATATCCGCATTATTTAAATTATAATGGCAAATGAAGGTGAGGAAACATACAAATGTTGGAAATTGAAAATCCTGCATGACTCATTCTCTGAGGGGAAAAAAAGAGAAGGTTTGAGTAAAACTAATGACTTGTTTCACTTTTGAATCAATTTGGAGATTGCTATGAGAAGACTTTGGACATGTATTCGTAAAACTTTCAAAGAATTGCTGAGGAAATTAATCATTGGCACTTGTATTCAAGCCAAATTTTATCAAGTGCTTAGAGTTAATAGTCCGTTTTTTTAAATATGTGTGATTTATACAGTGAGCTATTTAAACAAATTTGGAATGTTGACAGAAATTCAGTGACTAAAATTATGCCTGAGAGACAATAAGCTCATTCATAATGGGTAGATTATTACAATTAATCACAGCTTAATTTTATTTCACTCAAATAATACATATTAAGAATTGATAGGAAAAAAATGAGTGAAAGAATAAAGTGAAGTCAGGTATTTTGGGATATCAGGTAAAGTGGGACAAAGAAGGTTTTAGATCTTGGGCTCAAAGTGTTAACCAATCACCAAACCTATTATTGTGTAGTTGCTTCAAGTTTCCTTTAAGTGAAAAAATCATTTTGATTGGTCTGATATAACTAGGAGAAGCAGAGCAAAGATTCAAACAATCACTGGAACCTGAACTTGCAAACTAAGCCACGTGGCATTTTGATTTTCACTCATTGGTAACAAGAGTCCTGCAGCTAAAAGAATAACAGTATTACTCCAAAGATGGTGGTAGTATGTTGCATTTTTTTACTGCCTAACTCATAATCAAAATATTTTCACAGTGTGCTTTTTTGGGAAAGCGAATAAAGTGGCTATCCATTTTATCTGAATGTATCAGCTAAAATGGGACATTTTTCTACACTGATGCCAGCATTCTTCTTGGCTACCAAGAAGTGCAATAAAATCATGCATTACTATGAACTGTCCTGTCATTTTATTGACATTTGTGGAATTTTTGTTGCCTAAATGATTGCCCACTTCCAAGCACACTAGCGGTAGTGTCTGTGCTAATCACACGTACATGCACATATAATACTGGTGTTTGTGCATGTATGCCCACTTGCCTACCTGGCTTGCGCTCAGAGACACACGCACACAAGCATTGTGGTGTAGGAAGGAGGTTAAGCTTGAATGGGGATATTAACATTTTTAATACCCATTGTTATTGTTGACAATATGGACCCAAGGAAATAGCTAACAAAAGAAACAGGGCTTGAGTATTATGGAAAAATCCAATAAATCTAATTTTGGTGGAAACTGAGTTCGGACCTTTTTCTGTGGTTCCTTGGCTTGGTTTGTTATGGCAAAATCCAGCAAGTCATTGATATTTCATCATCTGTGGGGCAAAAACCTAACAAATTGATCTTCCTGGGTTAATTTTTTTTCTGTTTTGTCATGGCAAAACCTAGCAAGTTGAATTTGCTAATTATGACAAAGCATATCTATTGCATAATCTGGCAGGCCCGTCCTCTTGCGGAGTATTTCTTATGACGGACATTCATGGCCAGAATTCACTAGTTATGACTGAAAAATGCCTTGGAAGATGGAAGAAAATGGTGGAGTTAGCACTGAAAAAATGCCACTGCAACTACATAACTGCCAGGTTCTTCTCCGTCATTTTATTAATACTTTAATAATACTTTGTTAGTCATATTGCCATGGATCCTGAAAAAAGAAGTCCTCCCTAAATATTTGTTATTATGTTATGTAAAGTACTGCCATGTCAGTAACACTATCAGACAAGAGCTGAACCCCAGAGGGATAGTTTTCTGTCTTTTTCTCAAAATCTATTACTTACTTGGTGTTTCCATAACACTCGAAGGGAAAGCATTGCAAAAAACCTTGGTGAAAAGTATAAACATTGGAGGGAGGAAAGAAAAAAGGGTGAATGAATGAATCTGATATGATGTTAGAGATCAGACAGAGATCAAAACTCATTTTTGGTGAGGGCATGAACTGTAACTAAGTCAACATGGAAGAGGCGAGTGAAGGACGTAATAAGTGGCACAAAATATGCATCAGGTAGGAAACCCTATCTGCCTGAGGCAGCTGAATAAGAGTTGCACTGTACATTTTAGTTAGGTTATGGATTTAACAATTTGAAAAACAAACATGAAATGGCAATTTAGCTGAATTGTGTGGTGTTCTTTTTAACCGCCAGCAACTGTCCCATTTTACCTTACCTGCTGTCCCATTTTACAAGAATGGGTCATTGCAATGAGGTAGAAGTTTATGATGTACTTAAAGGTTCAAAGCTTCTGAAACATTTTACTTGGCAACATATTTTTTTACAGAAATATGGCAGAGATTGATAACAAGTTCCAAAAGTGACACTTAGTGTCTTTGGAATTGTGGGTGGTTTTTTGGCAATCTACCGCAAAGTGTACCAAACTACCTGACTTCACCCTAAATATATATATATATATATATATATATACACACACATTAGAAAAAAAAACAAACAAAAAAAACAAGTTGACATACTGTCCCCATCTCAAAGGAAGTTTATCATAAACTTACCAGTGCAGGAAGTTCAATGAATTAGAAATGATCTCCGTGCTGCTAAAATCTGTGTTGGCTCCAGTTATTGTACAGAAAGTCCTGCATGAATCCCTGTCTGGAGTGAGTGAGGTGAAGTGCAGAGTGGAATACAGTGATATAAGGAAATCCCATCACTGGTAATTTAGCACTGCTGGGATCACGCCTTTGGCCAATCAGAGCAGTGGAGAGAAGGTGGGGTACTTGGCAGATTTCCAGCAGGGTCCATATCTCAACTGCAGCTTACTGTGAGGCATTATGACCTCAGACGACAAATACTTTGCATGAAAGAAAGTCAACACTGAGAAATATTCATTTGAATGGCGACGGGAAATCATATTTAAAAAATGAATAGCATTGAATCAACAGAAGACCACATTCATTCATTTAGAAAACGGTGTCATGGTAGCCCATCAGCACTCACACTGATTGGCGGTGATGCAATGCGCCATTGATGCTTGATGTAAATTTGCTGTAAACAACTGATGCAACATTTCACATGAACGTGTTTGAAATTTAGTGTAACAAAGTGAAGCATGTTACATGTGGGTGACAGTTATTTGCAGTTTCAGTGTTAATTGGCAGCACTGAAAAACAGCTGGTACCCTTTGTTTTGTCAAATTCGTATCTTTCAGTTGACCACCAGTATGGAAGGCCTGGATACTGGTCAAAGGCCCCCCCAAAGGCTCTTGTTTCAAAATCTTGCACTCAGATAACACAGGGTTTCATGAGTCACAGAAGGAATATGGCAACAATGATTGGATGATTTCAAATTTGAGGAAATAGACAGCCTTAGTCTTTTTTATTTTGTGACTGTAAGGAAGAAAGAAATCGCAAAGGCCTGTTTATAATGTTTACTAAATGGATAAAATTAGAACTTAATCTCTACCAGAGTGACTAGCATCCACACTTTTTTAACCTTCAAGTGACCTAGTGGGGTCATTTACGGCCACGGATGTATATTTTTATGTGCCGTTTTGATTTCAGTAAAATGTATCCCTCTTACAACTTTGAATAGGTTTTTAGAGGAATTGGACCATTGATGTGACAAAGATAATTGAAAGATGTGTGAGGTTTTTTTGTAATCTTTTGTAATCTCAGAGATATAGGAGTGTTTTTTAGCTTACCGGCCCTATGAGCCGATAAGCTATTGTCGTGGTATGGCGTCTGCTGTCTGGTGTCCGTCGTCTGTCGTCCGGAACATTTTTCATCTTTTTTTTTGGCCTGATGAATTTTCGTGTAAATTTGCAATAACATACTACTAGACATTATCTCCAGATGATTTTCTCGGTTTGATTGAATCATTTTTGTCCGTTTTATGGGCCCTTGAAGTTTTTGCTCCAATGTTAAAGATAGGACTGAGAAATTAAAAAAAATAATTTCTCAAGAACTACGTGATTTTTTTTTTTTTTTCAAAATCAGGCAATCCACTTACCTTGGTACTGTCATTGCACAGTGCAATCGCCATTTTGATTGAATCGACGGAAGTGGGTCTGTTGGGGGGCGCTGTACTTCATGAATATGCAAGATGGCCTGTGGAGGCCAAATGGTTGCAGATAGAGATTAGGTTTGTATTACTGACATATAGGAAGTAATATATGACCTATAATTTGGTTGTTTTAAAGTTGACCTCAGATGACCTTGAAAGGTCAAACTTGAGGTCAAGCAAAATGTTACAATTTTTAAAGGTTTCTAGGCTTGAAAATATTGAAGATTGAGAACATATGTGCATTGAACACATATAGGGAGTCATGTATGAACTTTCATTTGGTGACCTTGAACTTCACCTTCAGCGACCTTCGAAGGTCAAACTTCACAGTGAAATTTCAATGACTTCTATCACCAAAACTATTACAGATGGAGCTTAGGTTTGTATTGCGGGCATATAGGAAGTCATGTATGAAGTTTCGTTTGGTGACATTGAACTTGACCTTCAGTGACCTTGAATGCCCAAACTTCACAGTGAAATTTCAATGACTTATATCAGCAAAATGGCTTCAGATAGTTTTGGTTTGTATTGGAGATGTGTAGGAAGTCATACATGAACTTTCATTCGGTGGCCTTGAACTTCGAAGGTCATACTTTACTTTTCGTGAAATTTCAATGATTTCTATTACCAAACCTATTGCAGATAGAGCTTAGGTTTGTATTGTGGCCATATAGGAAGTTTCATTGGGTGACCTTGAACTTGACCTTCAGTCACCTTCAATACCCAAACTATGCAGTGAAATTTCAATGACTGATATCAGCAAAATCATTTCAGATTGAGTGTAGGTTTGTAGTGGACGTATAGGAAGTCATGTATGAACTTACATTTAGTAGCCTTCAGACTGACCTTCAAAAGTCTACCTTGACCTAGAGAAAATCCAATGACTTCTGTCATGGAAAAGGTCATAGATGGAACCTAGGTTTGCATTTCGGACATAGGAAGTCACATATGAACTTTCATTTGGTGACATTCTGCTTGACTGTTGATGACATTTGAAGGTCAAACTTGACAATACAATTACAACGACTTGTCTTGCCAAAACGGTCACAGATGGAGTCTAGGTTTGTATTAGAGACATATAGGAAGTCATAAGAACTTTCATTTGATGACCTTCGTGTTCACCTTCAAAGGTCAGATGTGACCCAGTGAAAATTCAATGCCTTGTATCATTAAAACGGTCACAGATGGAGCATAGGTTTGTGTTACTGACATCTAGGAAGTCACATATGAACTTTCATTTGGTGATATTCAACTTGACTGTCAGTGACCACAGGGTCAAACTTGGCAGTGAAATTACAATCACTTGTATCACCAAAATGGTCGCAGATTGAGCCAAGGTTTATATAGAGACATTTAAAAAGTCATACATTAAATCCATTAGCTGACCACAACTTGACATTCTGTGACCTTTAAAGTTCACAATTGACATTGAATACATATTGACATATTCCGACTTGTATCACCAAAACTGCTTCAAACTTCAAATGACATTTTTATAACTTGTATCATCGCTGTAAGACTGCTTGCCAGTAAGCTACAGGACCCTTGGTCCTATTTTTGTAGTTATCTTGCAGGGTAGCCTCTGTTCTCTTGGATCGTCTTCTGCAGACATTTGTCACTGATGCATCCAAGCCTGCCTGCTGAGAAGTGTTTCTAATCTTCAGAATACATTTTTAGGTGTGATCTTCATGATGGTGGGGATTATTTGATCATCTACTTCTTTGGCTTACCAGATATTTGTGATCACTGAAGTCCCCAGTGTTAGTCATCATTAATCACATTCCAGTTTACTGTTGTAAGTCTGAGCTTTGGCGTGGTTATATCAAGCTCTCTTATTATCGCAATAAAGAAGCAAATAAGTGCACCATACTGTGGGCCTTACAAAATTACTGTTATCCCTCTCTGGCAGTGCACAAACAAAACAAAAAATATATGTAAACAATATGATTATAGATGAACTAAATATACAAACGTGCGTGAAATACTTTCAATGGAAACAACCAAAATCATGACAATCACTTGATGCAAAATTAATTTCAACAAAATCAAGGTTTCGTAATACAAAACCCAAAACCAGTGAAGTTGGCACGTTATGTAAATCGTAGATAAAAAAAGGAAAAAAATGATTTGCAAATCCTTTTCAACTTCTATTCAATTGAATACACTGCAAAGACAAGATGTTTAATGTTCAAACTGAGAAACTTTTTTTTTTTTTTGCAAATAATCATTAACGTAGAATTTAAAGGCAGCAACACATTGCAAAAAAGTTGGCACAGGGGCCTTTTTACCACTGTGTTACATCGTCTTTCCTCTTAACGACACTCAGTAAACGTTGGGGAACTGAGGAGACCAATTTTTGAAGCTTTTCAGGTGGAACTCCTTCCCATTCTTGCTTGATGTACAGCTTAAGCTGTTCAACAGTCCGGGGTCTCCGTTGTCGTATTTTACGCTTCATAATGCGCCACACATTTTCAATGGGAGACAGGTCTGGACTACAGGCAGGCCTGTCTAGTACCGGCACTCTTTTACTACGGAGCCATGCTGTTGTAACACGTGCAGAATGTGGCTTGGCATTGTCTTCCTGAAATAAGCAGGGGCGTCCATGAAAAAGACAATGCTTGGATGGCAACATATGTTGCTCCAAAACCTGTATGTACCTTTCAGCATTAATGGTGCTTTCACATGTGTGTAAGTTGCCCATGCCTTGGGCACTAATACACCCCCATACCATCACAGATGCTGGCTTTTGAACTTTGCGCCTATAAAAGTCCGGATGGTTCTTTTCCTCTTTGGTTCGGAGGACACGACGTCTACAGTTTCCATAAACAATTTTAAATGTGGACTCGTCAGACCACAGAACACTTCCACTTTGCATCAGTCCATCTTAGATGAGCTTGGGCCCAGCGAAGCCGGCGGCGTTTCTGGGTGCTGTTGATAAATGGCTTTTGCTTTGCATTGTAGAGTTTTAACTTGCACTTGCAGATGTAGCGACGAACTGTAGTTACTGACAGTGGTTTTCTGAAGTGTTCCTGAGCCCATGTGGTGATGTCCTTTACACACTGATGTCGGTTTTTGATGCAGTACTGTCTGAGGGATCGAAGGTCACAGGCATTCAATGTTGGTTTTCGACCTTGTCGCTTACGTGCAGTGATTTCTCCAGATTCTCTGAATCTTTTGACGATATTACGGACCGTAGATGATGAAATCCCTAAATTTCTTGCAATAGCTCGTTGAGGAATGTTGTTTTTAAACTGCTCGACAATCAGCTCACGCATTTGTTCACTAAGTGGTGACCCTCGGCCCATCCTTGTTTGTGAATGACTGAGCATTTCAGGGAAGCTGCTTTTACACCTAATCGTGGCACCCATCTGTTCCCAATTAGCCCGTTCACCTGTGGGATGTTCCAAATAAGCGTTTGATGAGCATTTATCAACTCTCTCAGTCTTTTTTGCCACTTGTGCCAGCTTTTTTGCAACATGTTGCAGGCATCAAATTCCAAATGAACCAATATTTGCAAAAAATTACAAAGTTAACCTGTTCAAACATTAAGTAACTTGTCTTTGCAGTGTATTCAATTGAATATAGGTTGAAAAGGATTTGCAAATCATTGTATTCTGTTTTTATTTACGATTTACACAACGTTTTGTAATTGGCACCCTTCAGTAGCACTGAGTGTAACCACCTCTGACAAGGATCACAGCATGGAATATTTTCCTGTAATTTTTTGAATAGGTTAATGTACACATTTTGGGGGATTTTTTACCATTCCTCTTAGCAGATCCTTTCAAGATCCTTCGCATTCTTGGGTTTGCTTTTATCAATGGCCCTCTTCAATTGAGACCCCAGCTTTTCAATAGGATTGAGATCCGATGACTGAGATGGCCATTGCAGATCTTTGATCTTGTTGTGACTGAACCATTACTGTGTGGTTCTCGAGGTATGCTTTGGGTCATTGTCTTGTTGGAAAGTCCACCTATAGCCAAGTCCCAGCCTTCTGGCGGAGGCAAACAGATCGTCAGCCAAAATATCCTGATACTTGGTGGAATTCATCATGCCATTAATCTTAACCCATGCCTCAGCCCAAAACCTGACTGACCCAATTATATTTTACCATGTGTACATGGTGCTTCTTCTTGTTTGCATCTCTATTTTTGTGCTAAACATGGTGATGCAGTATCTGACTGAAATGTTCAAAATTTGTCTCATCTGATCAAAGCACCTTGTCCTAGTCATAATTTAAATGATGTTTGGCAAACTCCAAGCACTTGCTTCTGTGTTATCTAGTCAGAAAAGGCTTTCTTCTTTGCAAGTTATCAGGAGGCACCACAAAAATGGCTATCTGTGTTGATAGATTGACAGGTATGTCTAGGATATCAGAAATGAGTGTAACTAGTTCAGGCAGGAAACTCGAGAAGAGCTACATCAGCTGACAGCAGCCTGGTAAGCTACCAGCACTTCGGCACCAGCAGGCGAACAATTGGAGGATACACATCACGAGGTAATGCAGCGGTCTATTTGAAAGACGTCAAGCTCACTTGCTTCCGCTGCTGTTCGCAATGACGCTTCATGCTATGCAACATGCTGTTTGGTTTTTGCTTGCCGCCTCCACCCCAGCCTCCACCTGTTTGGTTCTGCTCACATCGGGGGGATTTTGATTTCTGTTCCTGACTATGTTTGTATGTTTGCTGTGCCTAAGTAGATTATTCCTCCAGAGCAGAACTGCCGCCAAAATACAATGTAATGCTCATATCCATGAATAAATTGTTCTATTTTATTGAAACGTGAGTTGTCCTGACTGAAATAGATTTAAAACGACTGCCAATAATTAGACAATTTAGTACATGTCCAGAACGTATGTTAGGTTGCAGGGTGTCTGGGAGTATCTGTCCCAAGCTTCCGTGCCCTTGTCTGGGTAAAGTTTGAAACGTTTATCTCTGCTGTAGTGTAGTCTAAAGAGAACTTTGAATTGGATAACAGAAAGTCTAGCGCACCTAGAGGAAGAATTAACTGTCTCTAACGCTCTTTTCTGGAGAGCATGAGAGATGCAAATCTGGAGTTCAATTTCCCAGTCGGCCCTACTCCTATGCACGGACACATCATTTATTGGAGATAGGAGATCATAGAGGAATAACACATGGGCCTTGGGCAGGGATTTAGCCCAAAGCATCAAGTCTATGCCCCTGAGGGGTGATGCCTTTGGAAACTGGGGAGAGTAGGTTTGCGCAAAGTTACGAAGTTGGAAAAAGCGGAAAAAGTTTCTATTACCTAGTCCAAAGGTAGAGCATAGTTGGTTAAAACTAGTGAATAGTCAGTCTATGTACTTGTACAGCTGACTTGCCACTGCTCATTGAGTTAATTGCTTCTCTTATTTCAGGAAGTGTCAAGGGAGCGTCTAGCGTCTGACTATTGTTTGGTGAGGCTCTTGGTAAATCTAGTTTTTGAAAGAAGATGTCCATTTGGGTTTCATCTCCAGGGGATTCAGAAGTGTACAACTGCCAATAGACTGAATGGAATGAGGCATTAATTTTGGTTGGGTCGGTTACTACTTCACCTGATTCGTCTCTAATCTGAGTAATCTGATTGGATGCTTGTCTAGCCTTCAACTGGTGAGCAAGGAGGTGCTCAACCTTATCGCCATGCTCGTACAGCGATCCCTGGGAGCGGAGAAGCAGTCGCTCAGCCTCTGCTGTAAGGAGTAAATCAAGTTCTGTCTTTAGTCTAAGTCTCTCTTGTAAAGGTCAGGAGTATTAGTCACTACTAGCGATCTGTCTAAGTCTGCAATTGATTTTTCCAGGTATCCCTTGCCTATCCTGTGCTGCTTATTAGCATAGGATGCATACAGAATTATCTTGCCTCTGAGAAAAGCTTTTAGGGTATCCCACAACAACACTGGGGAGGTCCCTCAGTTTTGTTGGTATCGCAGAAGATTGTGATTGAGTCAGAAATATGACTACAAAGTTTTTCACCCGTGAGCAAGAGGGTCTAGATGCCAATACCTGAAGTTTTTAGGCCTGGGGTCAAAAAGAAGGTCTAGGTCTAGACTTAACTGTCCCAACTCTTATATGTTCCATGAATCCAAATTGATGATAATAATAATAATAATAATACATTTTATTTGAAAGCACCTTTCAGGACACCCAAGGTCACTGTACACAAAATATGAAAACAAAAAATATGAAATACAAAACAGTAAATAGGCAGGGGAGACCATGTGAAGCAGTTTAGAGAGAATAAGCAAGTCTGAACAGATGGGCAGGGTGGCAGAGTCGCGGAGGTCAGATTGCAGTGAGTTCCAGGGTTTGGGAGCAGAGCGGCTGAAAGCTCTGCTCCCCATGGAGCTAAGGCGGGCAGCGGGTAAAGTGAGGTGGAGGGAGGGGGAAGATATGAGGGCACGGGATGGAGTGACAATGTGCAGGAGGTCAGAGAGATAAGGAGGGGCGACGTTATGGATAGATTTCTAGGTGTACAGAAGGATTTTGTAAGTGATTCTTTGATTTACTGGGAGCCAGTGGAGTTGCTGAAGGACGGGGGTGATGTGGTGGGATGAGGGGGTTTTGGTGATGATCCGGGCAGCAGAGTTCTAAACCAGCTGAAGTTTATGGAGGGACTTATGAGGGAGGCCGAAGAGGAGTGAATTACAATAGTCAAGGCGGGAGGTGACAAGGCTATGGACGAGGATGGCGGTGGTGTGGGGGGTGAGGGAAGGGCGGAGACGATTAATGGAGTGCAGGTAGAAGTAGGAAGACCGGGTGATGTTATTAATGCGAGATTGAAAAGATAATGTGCTGTCGAGGATGACACCCAGACTCTTAACCTGAGGGGAGGGGGAGACTAAGGAGCAGTCGATGGAGAGAGAGAAGGTGTCAACTTTAGATTGGGTGGATTTGGTGCCAATGAGTAGGAATTCAGTTTTATTGCTGTTTAGTTTTAAAAAGTTAGAGGTGAACCATGATTTTATTTCAGAAAGACAGGAGGTGAGGGAGGGGGGTGGAAGTGTGGAGTTAGGTTTGCAAGAGAGGTAGAGCTGGGTGTCATCCGCGAATTGAAATGTGCTAAGTATGAAAAATAAATAAAATTATTGCGGCAAACATCAAATAATGTGCTGTTGGATTGTTTTCAATTAAATACAAGTCAAAAATAATTTGCACGTCACTGCTTTTAGTTTCGATTCAACATAACATCCCAGCCTTAGGTGATTAGGGATTGTAGTAGTGCATGCATTTTAGTTTTCTTAAAGGTGCAGGAGCTTTGATGGCATTTATTCAAGCACATATTAAAATGACTTTTTAAGGGGTTTTTTTCTTTACAATTTTATGCATGTCAGATATATTATCTGAATTGTTTTTTTAATTACACTGTCTGCTGTCTTGGTCAGGTTTCCCATGGAAAACTAGATTTTATCTCCAGGGACTTTGTGGTGAAGTAAAGGTTAAAATAAATCAGTCTCCTAAGACTGAAATCTATTGACACAGCTGTGAGAGACACACTTCCCTCTGGTGTTTGTTGCCTGAGCCATCGTGCGCTCTCTTTCTGTGAAAACCTGTATTATGGAGCCCAGCAGACGCAGTAAGAGGCCTGTGTACTGAGCCTCCTGTGACTGCAGACTCGCAAAACAGCAGGCACTGATAAATCCATTGAAGTGAGCAAAACACAGACTGGTTTTAATATCAATTTGCGACCATAACAATCCACTTGAAAATGTGCTCTATAACATGGCATCACCCAATCACAGGCAGAAAGCAATTAGGATGAAGGATGATGTCACCCTCTTAGCTATTCCTCATGAATATTTGCCCCGCGGGATGTTGGTGGGAGGGGTTTGTTTCTGGTTGTGATGTGCAGTGTGGCACAAATAAAGAACAGTTAGTGTTGGGCAGTGTACTATTGTAACCTCGTTTTTTGTGGAAAATGTCCTCTGATTTTAAGACTAATGTGAGACATTGGAGTATAAATCAGGGCACCAGTAAACCTCCATTATCTGTGTGAGTGTGCGTTGATTTGCCAATGCTTGCTCGTGTGTATGTGCGTTTGTATGTGTGAACGGGTGTGTGTGTGCATGTATTTGTGTGTGTGTCTGTGTGTGTATACATATGTGTTTACATGCAAGTATGTCTTTGAAGTGCACAAAAAAATGCTACCTCTGTCAACATTTGGTGGATATGACTGCAAATGAAGCCATCTGCCACGTCCTCTCGGGATCATTAGTGGATCGCTGAAATGCGGTCACACTGCACTTGCCATCAATTTTCTGTCAATTTTCTATTGTTCAAGTGGATGCTTGACAGATGTGATGGATTCCAGCTGAGAGAATATCCTTGACCTGCTGCTGCCAAAGATGGAAAATGGAGAGGGAAGCACCAAGGAAAAGGTTGAGACAGAGAGGGGGACAGGCTGTGGAAATTCACTCTTGTTTCCCTCTCCATTTAGGCCAAGCATGGGCTGTCGCCATCTTGAATGTTGACATCAGGTGAAGCACTTACAGCAGAAGTTGTAACACGCTCGACCGCCCTCTGATTTTACTAAGTTTGAGCAAGATTTCATTGCCGATATTCAACTTGTGTGGATTTTTAGGAAAGCCCAAGACTTGCCTCTACTTGTTCCATCCTAAAAACATTATCTCATTAATTATCCTGGGGAACGTGCGTGAAACTATCATTTCTAAAGAAGCTTCTTTTTTAAAATATCCCACATTGTCCTGATTTTTTGTTTTCTCATGTCCCCCCCCAAATCGCACAGTTAATATTACGTGCACTGAAGATTCTTTGTGCCAAATTTTCGAAAGGTCTTTGCAGAGAGGCCAAGTCTGGCCATTTCAAATTTAAGGCTTCTGAATTCAAGATATGAGCATCACAGAGAGTGAAAAAATGACATAAATGAAACAAGACACATGCATCATGTAGAATACCATCTTATATCAGTGTATTTCTAGATATTTAGTACAGAACTACAGAACTAAGAGCCGCAAACACAAAACTCTTAATGAAAAATCAGCATTCAAATTTAAAAAAAAAATGCTGGGAGTTTAAAAATGGCTCGGAGGTAAAACAGTACACTTCTTGGATTATGGACTCCATGATGAGAAGTGTGTAACATTGGAGAGTGATATCAAAATTAACAACAGTCAACAGTCATGAGCCAAAAAAAAGATCTCTATCCAAGTGTATCTCCAAGTGGATCTCTTTTGCTAGTTGAATGTTTACCCAGCAAAGAAATAGTGTGCTCTTACCACATACAATATGGCTGAGGGTTTTGTCTTTAGGAGGCAAGAAAAATGGAGAAAAAAGGGGAAAACTATTTGGAAGGAATACCAGGCTGCATGCTCAGTCCTCCAGTGCCCCATTCTACTGTAGGTCATGCTAATCAGTAATGTAATCAGCCACAATGCAAATAGGGACATCACAAGGATAACACTTGTGCAGTGTCATGTTCAGCTTCTTCCTGCTGCTGCAAAACATGCAGTACCTCCTTTCCTCAATGGCCTATTCACATACAGTATGCCTGAGACTCGGCCCCATTTGGCTAATCTACTGGTACTTACCAAGCTCACAGCAAAAGCAATTGTATGAACAATTTCAACACCCTATAAGGAGCTACTTATGAACGGTAATATCTGAAATATAGCTTATGTGCCCAGGAAAATATATTCCACCATCAGAAAAAAAGCAGGCTATGTACTACCCTGGATTGAAGAGAACTTGATGCATCGAACTTAACAGTGGGTATACTGAAGGACTAAGGGCTGTACCGGAGAAATCATACAGGCTGGGAAATATAGCGTGACGTTTAGCCCCAGTCAGGCCACTTTTCACTTGAAAAGAAAGTGTAATCAATCATTCAAAATTTGTATAGTTTCGTTTTTGGAACAGTATATTTCAATATGTTTTCCACATTTGTCAAAACATTTCACGTATAATAAACTGATGCTAAAAACAATGTATAGTTTCTTTTTTGGAAGAGTATATGTTCGCTTTTTTTTTTACTTTACCAAGCTTTGTCAACTCTTAGACAATTCATAGTGGTCACTAGGGTTGTTATCATTCAGTCACAGAGGAAGCTTGAGAAGCTTGCTAATTGTACCAAGGTTGTAGCTCCAACGAGATGAGATTGGGGGGTGGGGGGGTTCGCTAGCTTGGTGAGTTGTGTTGGACTGGAAGCTATATTTTATTTTTTGTCACAAACAAAGCTCGGTTTTACCCAGGCTAGAATGCTTAGCAATGGTATCTGATGGGGAGCTTGAGGTTTGCCCTGCCAGCTTAAGCAAAGGAAGTCTGGCTAAATGTCACTTGCTTCGTAGTAGATGGCTATCTAGCTAGCTAGTAAAATAAGATATTGCAAATGCATGCTGGCTAATGACCACCATTACCTGACATTTCTTTTTGATTACTGCAGCTGCTGCAACTTGAGTTTTCAACAGACACTGTGGCATTCCGTCTGGGTAGCCAGTGAAAGCACAGTAACCTTCGCCAACTCAGCGCATTCTTCTTCAGAGGCAGTATTCCCAAAAAGGCAAAAGTGCAGTTTTTCGTCTGGCACTGATTACCAACAAAATTAATATAGACCATACCTGCGCTAAGTTTGTTAAAGGGGACCTATTATGTTTTCCTTCTTTTAATACATATTAGTAATGTTATAATGTTGCTTGTCCATACTCAACCTCTGAAAAGTTTCTAAACATAAGATACAGAGGTTTTGCCGTAATCAAAGAACAAGATTTTGTGAACGTAATTTACTCTCTGAACAGCTCTTCCCGAGATCTTCGCGAGATCTGGGCAAAACCTAACGTCAGGTTGTGTCATTCAATTAGTCGAGAACAAGCCAGAGCCAGTCACGGCGCTCCTGCCCACACCGGAAACTATTCTAGCAGGCACTAACAAAGGCAGATCATATTATGCCTTAGTAGCGTCTACACTTTTGGAAATGGAAAAGAAGAACTGCAAATCATTTAAGGTGCAGTTTCGTCAGTATCTCTCCCAAAGCTGCTTGTCCGTTTACTTTTGAATGCAAAGAAAAACTCCTATTTCTCTTCCAAAAGAGGATGCCACCAGAAATCAGTGGGTAGCTTTTTTTTGTTTGTTGGCAGCAAATGGCCACGGCCAAAGGGAACGTTAGCTGTTTGTGCTCAGCATTTCACCAAAGACAGCTTTGTCAATAAAGGATAATTCGACTCAGGATAAGCATTTCAGCTGCTTCTCAAACCTGAAGCAGTTGCATCGATCAAGCGCTCGAAGTCACAAGCTGTTAGTAACGATATTACAGCAAATAATGTAAGTGAAGCTAAAGTGTTACGGGTGGCTAGCAAGACCGCTAGCGATAGTTAGCACTAACAACTGGCCTCAAACACAGGCTTTGTAAAATATCTGAAGATAAAGCCTGGATTGGTAGCGACTGTCCGTGACTCATAGACACCGAAGCTGTAAGTTGCTTTCACTGCATAGGCCAATCTGCCGTGTAGCCAGTTGATTGTGGCTGTAGCACAACAGCTAATGTAGCCAAGTTACTGTTGCTAATGTTTGTGTACTAAATATGCAAGAGTAATATCAGGGGAAATTCTACAGAAGGTGTCTGAACATACTCCTCATTTGAAGCTAACTTTTAATTCTTGTTTGTAATTTGGATGCTGTCCATGGTAATGGAACTTGCTGTCTGTAAAACCCGTATTGCGAGGATTTGTCTCTGTGCTTATGACCGCTCGGTTACCAGCTACTGCATGTTAGTTTGCGTTCCACCATGCTAATTAAAAATGCTCCTGGTTAACTTGTATGCAGTAATTCTGATCAGTATGCTTGCTACTTCGGTAAGCATCAATGTGGCAGTTTCATCATAACGTTGCCCGATTGTAGCCACTACAGCAGAAGTGGCTGCTTGTGATGGCTTCACTTATCCATGACCGGGATCGGCTGGATACTTTGCAAATATCTGGCTAGCTCTCTGATTCTTCCGTGAAAGCAATCGCAAAACGCAGACGGTCTAACAAAGGATTTCTCTGCACTATCATGACTTAATTTCATCCCCCTTTAGAAATTGTTGTGGGTAATAAAAAGCCAAAAAGGCGGAGATCGAATAGGTAATTCTTTCCCGTAGTAGTGATCGATTCGCTAGCTCCAAATAAGCAACTTGTCCATGCTAACAGAACTTACGGTCTGCAAAACCTGTATTATGTTCATAACATAACCAAGCTCTCTCTAGCTGTCGCATACTATCCATAAAGCTTCTTTCACATCGGACACGAAACCAATTTTTTGCGCGACAGATTAGCTACATTCAAAGTCAATGCAAAAGAGCGAATACACGCGTTATGGGTGCGTTAAGCAGCTTTCACATCGGACACGAAACTAATTTTTCACGTGACAGATTAGCTACATTCACGCGCAAAAAATTTGTTTTGCATCCAGTGTGAACGCAGTTTATCGCGCCCATTTTCTGCGAGCAAAGACTGGTCATTCCGACGCAATAAGTAAACAATAACCACAGACAATTTCCAAAAAGGCCGTTTAGCCTGGAGCTTTTGCCCCTTCGTCATACATCAGCGCAGAAGGTGTTCGTTACTCCATGCTAACGACACACCACAGCTACGCACACGAACCAGCAGGTCCTTATATACACACTGAAGCAGTCCATAGGTTGTTGGTCCACTTTCACTGTCCATGTTTTCCTCTAAACTGAGACCCAGCAGATTTCTACGGTCTCAGGTCTACACTTGGGTTTTTCGACCCGTTCTACAAATGTGTCAATATGAGGTGGATTCTAGCTTTCCCTCAATCCTAGCTATAGAGTAGAAACACCGGTGTACTCACCATAGTAGCCGTAGGTTGACAGCAAATGCGAGCTTGAGCTGCCAGACATTCGCACTGTGTCCTCCACTGTCGCCGTTGCGTTTATTAGAACAAGTTAATTTCATTAGATCTATACACATGTACTGCCTTTGATTGCGGAATGTGCCTGTCGATTTCTTCGGGAGACGTGTCTCAGTTTCACTCTGAGGAGACGGACCCGGAAAACTGTGCTTTGCTGCCTCGTCACACCTAGATCCGCCCTCCACAGAGCTAGCCAGTCAGAAGAAAGTGGGCACACGGGGAGTGGGGGCCATAGCGGAAGAGCCCCCCCAATGAGACATTTCAGGCAGAGACTAAAATGGACTACAAATGGGGTTTTTTGAGGATGGCAGTCTGAGCTAAATAAGGACCCTGTTTAGGACTTTGAACAATCTGGAGTCCTCTAGAGAGTCCAAGATCAAAATATAACTTTGGAAATATAGCAAAATAGGTCCCCTTTACGGTGGAGCCTTGAACTGTGATGTGAATAGAGGCCACTAGATGGCAGTATTTACCTTTTTTTTGTTAAGCCCAGACTGGACCTAGGTTTGGGCATGTTTTGGGCATGTCTGGGGCAAGTCCCAGAGAGTAAAAAAAAAACAGCCTAGGAGGTGGGAGGGGTTTGCAAAAGAGTATATAAGGAGGAAAACTGATAGAGTAAAGTAGTAGGAGAAATTGCAGGCAGAAGGATACATTTGACCAGACCTGTCACTCTTTTCAAGACCTGTGTAGCTTTTTGTGGATTTTTGCCTGTGTTGGAGCATTTTCCTCACCGGGAACATCACCAAGCAACCCAACCAAAGGGACTGTAAATATTTTTTTTGTTGTATATAATGAATCTTGGTCAGTAGAGTAGATAGTAGATTAGTTAAAAGTGTTTGTTTAATTAAATGTGTTGAAGTTTTAAAATTTTGTCTGTCATCCTTTGCTGTCGTAAATGTCATAACAGATTGGGGCCATAACAGAACCAAAAAAGCAAAAAAAAAAGAATTACCCGTATTGTTCTGAATATAAAACAATGTTTCTTCTTGGGAAATCCCCTTTGAAAAAGTGGGGTCGTCTTATTTTTGGGGACTTGGCTTTTTAGTCAAAATCAGTGATTCTGTGTATTTTAGAGTCTATTATCAATGTATGTTGACAACGATAGATAGAGCCGAACAACAGTCTGCCTTGTTGTATATTGGTTTTTCTCAAGGTTTTATCATTATTTTCAAATATATACTCCGCGCCATTAAGAATGCACAGGTGAGGTATGTCCAGTATTTGAGGCAAATTGAAGAATTGATTGATTTTTATTGCTTTTCCAGTGAGGCACAAGAGGAAATAAAGAAAAGCGTGTGGTATTGTAATCCTTACGCACACCATGTTCACACGCCAAGCACTTCAGCACTAACAAACATTAAGCTGTTTGTGATGTGTACAGTGACACTTGACTTGTTGTTTTTGGTGCGGTCAATAGCCTATACATTAAGCCAAAAAAAAAAAAAAAACGAACAAAAAATGCTTCTGCATTAAGAAAATGGAACAGCTTGTGACACAGGAGAGAGAAAAAGGCACGAGCAGATCTCAGCCTCCAAGAGGTGGTTCGTCATTTGCACTGTCAGCGTTCAACAGTCACTTGGCTGTCTATCTGAGAATGGAACACAGGCACCGTCACTGACCGACCCCGCTTAGGGCAGCCAGGAGTGACGATGGCAGCTCAAGAGCGCCACATCTGGTTACAGCCTGTACGTGACAGATTCTGGACAGCAACCAAAACTTATTATGAGATGAGGGGTCCGAGACAATTGAGGGTGAGCGCAAGTACCGTTTGACGCTGTCTATGTGAGCAACACATTTGTGCACACGGGCCCTACAGAAAACCAAGTTTTTGGGTTCTTTTAATTTTTCCTTTAATTTTAAAAATTCAATCAAATTATTCCTTTCCATTTACATGCATGTGACTGCAGATTATATGCAGATTTAGAATTAATTTGAATACAATTTGAGGTCTGCTAAGACTTATTCCCACCATCTTTATACATGAATCATGGTCCCAACAGGATTACTAACATGGCGTTCCTTTTCAGCAAAGGTACTCAGTTCCTTTTGAATTCCAGATAGCTGAATTCTCGGTTGCCGGAAAAAGCACTTGGTTAAAGCACCACATTGCGGAGCAGATGAAGAGTAGTAGTACCCTGGAAGAGTAGTGCACAATTGGCCATTGCGCTAGAGGGATGCAAATTGGGAAGGGTTTGCCGGTAAGGGTAATATAACATGTTTTGTTTGTTGCGTTCCAGATTCGGGTGGGATTGAACCCAGATAACAAGCTCTGAGCTGAATCAGCTGGAGTCGGTACAGATCCGGAGCGGAGGTACTTGCTATCTGGGAAGATGCCGAAAAGAAATGGAAAAAGTTCTACAAGAGCTGTTCTATAGAAATCTTCTTTGGAACCGTTTCCTATAGAAATTTCCTATAGAACTTGTTTTCTATGGGACTCAAGGTTCTAAAGTTGTATAGAATTCTATTGATCTGTCCTATAGGATTCCTATAGCACATTTTTTGCAGGGAGATTGTGTTTGAGGAGTTAATAGACGACTGAATCCTGCAAGGGACGTATCTATACTTAAATCTATGGTAGGGCACAATTGATTTTTATTATCCAATGGCTATAATCGACAGTAGAGTGACATAATATCAATTCCATGTTGACTCTTACTTCAAAAAGCTGATTTCTCTACCAAATGTCTTACCTTTGGGTTATTGTGGTCTTCGCTTGCAGCTTCAATGGATGCCTTTATTGTCTTTAACAATATTTTATATTGACTGCCAGACGGATGCTTTTGGCAAATATGTTGGGCAGTTTGCAGATCAGAATTGGATGAGAGCTTAATTTATACAATTCCTGGGCAGTTGTGGTGGGTCCATAGTCTAAATAGTTTACAGGTACCACTTACTTTTGAATATTTAAATATACATTTTTCATCAACTACATATTCTTAGGATACTGCACCTGGATGCATCAGTTGACCAGATCCATAGACGCTAGCATCTACGACCTGCTGTGTGCAAACGGTTGAAAATAGGATAACTCCTTCATCTACTACACCACGTTTTGCTCTGGCATGTGAGGTTATTGTTCCAGATCCAACCTACGTCTGACTCTTTTTCTGTTACAAAAACCATTTCATGCTCACAGATATAAGTCTGTTTCCTTCTGCACATAATTTAGCATAATCACAGCTTTAGGGGCCGTGCTCATAGGTGACGTCTGTTTTTCAGAGTGTATTGTTTTGTAATTTTTTACCAACGGTAACGTGCGTCAGACGCGTCTTTTTACCTTGCGTCTCATGTACCGGGTTTCAACGCTGAGAGCTCACGTTTTTAAGATGGTGTCTGAAGTTAAAACATGAGGAGACTCACGGCTCTTCATGGTCAATTTCACAGCTGGCAATCATTCACGCAAGTGAAAAAGTTAAAATTTTTATTTGTTTGCCCACTTTTGCAAACAGTTGCTGTGAAAATGCTGCAATATTAGATGCAGGTAGTGGAGCAGAACAAAAGCTTGCTCAAGTTCAGTAAAATCTGAGGGGAGTAGAGTGTGTTACTTACTGCAGGACGTACGGTCACGTGCTGTCAACATACAAGATGGCTGCAGGCCCTGCCTGACAATAAATAATAACGGTAATGAGTGCAAGTTTTGAGGTAGGGCACCAGACTACGTGCCATCATCATCAAATTTGACCCAGAGTGTGCTGTACATGGTGTCCGTGACTCCTTTTTTCTTTGTAATTGAGTATGTTTACACTTAAAGATGTTATATGCAACTTCAAAAAAAAAATTAATTGCTTTCCTTTGCGGATGTGTTGAATGGACAATAACGTGATTGAATAAAAAGTGGGACCTTTTTTCAGCTCTCTGGCTTGCCTTAAACTGTTGACTGATTTATATATGGAGGTATTGGAGGTCTGTGGACGTATGTGCGCAAATTTAAAAGGGTGCCCGGGGAGGCCAATGCCACCTCTACAATGCTCAGATTTTTATTGCTAAATCGATGTGGAAACATTTTCTGTCTGGTGAGAATTTTTTGATCAGGAATACAGTACAATATATAATTTTGTACCAGTACGGGTTGTACTACAAGCGCTTCTAACACTAACAAACAAGTTTTTAGCATTAGTAAAGGTAGATAAGAATACTTATAAATTGATCTACATTTATATGTATATAAATTGATCCATTATATTTTTTAGAACTGAATAATGTAAAAAGTTCTCACAATTCCACTGAACTCAAAAGAAACTAGTTGCTATTGTTGCAGGTTTATACCAAGTAATGCCAGATTGGTCATCTTTTTTATGCCTGGATATTGTAGCCTACATTACATCGTTGTTTATCTCAAATATCTGACTTGATTTAAAAATTTGGTGGAACATCTACACATTTTTATTTAACCCCTCTTTGCCCTTTTTGACAATGAAACTAACCTAAACCCTGATCCCAGTCATGCTGCATTTTCTGACATAAACCTAGGCCTTTGTGCCAGTGTTGTTTCCTTGAAACGTACCATACCACATCTTATTTTCCTGATTTACTCAGATTAGTCTTCTCATAAACAGTTGCAATCTTTCTTCCATGAACATACTTATGTGTTGCAGAATGTGGAAAGTGAGGGGCGAGGCAATTGTATTTTCAAGGCATTTCAACTCATGCCTTTTCTTTTGCCTTGGGTATGCATAGCCAGTGCAATCTTCCCAAAAGTTTGGTCAAAGATGTGTCCACAAAGTCACTGGAAAAAAAACAGTTTGGCCATCAAAATAAGCTTACTCTACAGAACAGCCCAGTCTCTTTCCTGAAAAGCTTTCAAAAATGTGATTATTATTATTACTTTTTTTTAAACAAGGACGGGTAACTACAAATAGAGGTGCTAAGAATGCTACAGTCAATTCCATTGTTATGGATGTAGCACAGTGATGCCAAACTTAAATGCTCCACAAAGTGCACTGGTTAAGCGTCAATTAAACCATTTGTGTATATTTTTATAGAACCTTCTTTGGTGCTTGTCGACACTCCACACCATTTTTGAAATATATTGTCATCATATGGCTACATGACGAACATCTGCATTTTGGATGCGACATGGATAAACAGGCTTTTATCATTGCCTACATACTTCCCTCAAACGCTGAAGCTAAATATGAACATTTTTTGATGCTTCACAAGGAGGAGGCTTGCTTGGATATAAAAATGTAATTACAAAAATGTTTATACTTTAATTTCAACACAAATGATGAAAAGCTGGCATTGAGGATGTGACATCTTCGCATTTTAGGATGTTACTGCATCTCTTAAAATAGCTGTATAAAACATGGTATTATCCAACTATGGTTCAGCCAAAGCAGTGACACCAAAATGTAGACCTCAGTAATATTTTGAGTAGTTTTGGTGCTCATGTCTAAAACTTAATTTTTTCACCCTTTAGTTGACATTTGCATTTAAATCCCCAGACAAATACTTTATGTCTGATTCAAGTCATTGCTAGTGTATTTGTGAGACTGATGGATGTAAGTGTGCTCCTTACGGAAAAGTCACATGGGACCACATAAAAAAAAAAAACGTGATCACATATGACAGTACACATGTGAAACTGGGTCAACCATATGTGGCCCCATGTGCTCCAAGTAACATGGTCACGTGAGGACAAGTGGTTCCCCAAAACACATCCACATGTGATTCCACAGCTCATGTGGTTACATGTGATGCCATGTGGAATGATAAAGTCTGTTGGTTGTATAATGGCTTCAGCTCTGCAGATGGAAACTGCACAAGGTCAGGCACACAAAACATTTTATTAAACACTATATCTGCAATTTTTTTTAATTTTTTTTTTTAATTCTTTAAATTTCAAAACAATCTCCCTCTCGTCTTTCAGTTTCTGGGCCATGACCCTCTGTATACAGTATCGGTAGGCTCTGTGTTGGGGAACCTGTTCCTCACATGATCTGGGAAACAATAAAAGTCAGCATATATAGCTAGACATGGCTTGTGAGGAAAAAGTGACTCTGAAACAATCATGGAGCATTGGTATTCAGTATGCATTTTCTTCAGATATCATATTCCTGTTTATGGAAATAAATTTGAAAGTGTTATGTGTTATATGCGCATGTATTCATATTCAAAAGCACTATTCACATCCAGTGTATAATTTTATGAATACAAGACCTAATTTTACATGATTCAGATGCACACAACTTATAGGCCTATAGGTATCACAGCTGGTGTATTAGGTTTAATACAAATGAAGACTCAAATTAAAAGTTGCATTCTTCACTGGTAAATAATCATATTTATGGCTTTCTTGGAATTTTCTATTTTTTGTTCCATTAATAAAATGAAATACATAATGTCACATACATCATGAATGTATGTGGCTATTCTGCAAAGTATTTGTATTCATCAGAATGCACCGATTTTAGTTTTATCCAAAAACGCTTTCATGTTCATGCAGATGAAAAAGTTATCATGTTTTTTTTTTTTTAAATACTGGCACACTTATTTGATATATGTACCTTATGCCGAGTTTGAAAGCAGAAAGTTTGCAAAATCTATCGAGTTTAAACTGCGGACTCGCACTGTTAATAAGTCTACCTATAATGAGGGTGACTCTCACTTAGTCCAATGATGGCAAGACTTCCTCTTGCCCAATTCCTTTCTTCCCAGTCACTGAACATTCAGTCGTCGCCTTTAATCTAAATATCGCTTTCATCAGGTTGCGTGTCATTTTTCTATAGCAGGAAGCCCTACCTAAAACGTTTGGTTCTATCTATAGCTAAATTACGTTAGCGTGTTGGCCAAAGCCAGCTAGCTCGCTAGCTAGAGAACTTCCTATTACAGCTGATCAGTTCAATGGCAGACAATAAACGACAGGGCTTATTAAGCACCCGATACACAGAAGTTTATCCGAAAATAAAACCTATTCCACAAAAGCAATGCCTTCTCTCAAAATGCGCACGGCTGATTTGCTTTATCTCAGCAAAGAAATGAAATTGCAATACAGTCGGCTTATGTCATCTAAACACGCACAAACCCCGCTTCTTTCCTGTTTAAAAAATATACAGTCAACCCGTGATTTGCAAACTGCTTGATGGCATGAAAACTGCCAATCATATAGTGTCTTTTACACAATAGGCGGGTTCACACATTCTAGGAACAGGAGCGAAAATGAATTTATTGTGGCACAAATACTTAATACTTATTAATATTTGACCTCAGATTGTGACTGATGAAAAATAAAAATAAAAATTATAAAATAAATAAATAACAAAGTTGAATGTTGGAGCTACAATCGTATGACTCCATGAAAATCTAATTTAAATTAATGATGCCATTGTATATGTTAACAAATAATATGGATTTTAACGAACCCTGTAGTAAGGTAGATATGTGAGTCAAGCAACGAAAATTGAAATGAAGATGTCAAAAACAATGGAACGGAGAAAAAAAAATGTCCAAAATATTTGGAAAAGTGTAGGCATGAAGTAGAGAATGGAAAAATTGAGTCAAGTATACCAAGAATGATGCTTGACAAAAAAAAAAAAAAATGAAAGGAATATTTGAGAGTTGGGGTGAGCCCCTTATGCAATATGCATTCCATGCAGCGACATGACCACATGTAAGCTGAATCTTGATAGAAATGTGCAACAAACGTGTCGACGGTCATATGTGAATTTTGTTTTCACCATGTAACCAGATGTAACCACATGTGAAATTTTAGGAAAATCTCCCATTCCACATGAGGTGACGTGCTCACACGTTATTCACATGTCAAATCATGTGTTTCACATGTGACTTTTTCATAAGGGTAGTGTTGCCATTTAGTTTCAGTTTTAAAGATCAGTAAGAAAGTGCCTATTCAGTAACCCTATTTAGACTGTACATGAAGGATATCTGATTATTGTTAAATTAGGTTAATTTATCTGCTCTATTTCCAGTGCAAAAATGACTTGCTAGAAATCTACCTGTAAAAAAATCAGTGAGTATTGGTGGAGCTGTCTGAGCTTTCATCCTTAGGGCAGCAGCAACAAGTGCAAGGAATCTTCTCTCGGGAGAGGTAGAGAAGGGGCTGAATGCTGCTGCTGATGTCCATAAAGCCAAAGGCCATTGGGTGGACGTAGCAATAGAATTCGTCAGGGGGGAAGTATTCCTGGAAGGGGAAAAAAGCCACGGGTGGAAAATAGTTGAATACAATGATGGCCAGAATTATGAACACCATCTTGAAGGCCCTCTTCTTGACTGGGTGCATCTCATCGCAACCGGGTCCAGACTGACGGAGCGCGTACAGGATAGCCACATTGCAGAAGAGCATTAAGGAGAAAGCTGCCAGGATCATGACTGTGAAGGCCTTCTCAAAGTTGGGGATGTTACCCAGACACTTAGCTGCTGCATAGGCTAGAGTGATCAGCCACACTACAGCAGCACACACCTTACGGTGGCTTCGGTCCTTCAGCTCAGTGAAGATGATGGGATGCAGCACAGCCATGTAGCGGTCCATGCAGATACAGGAGAGGAAGAGCGGTGAAGTATCTTTGATCCCGTAGAAGAAGCGCAGGACATACCAGGTGCTGCTGGTGGTGAGATACACGATATTGGCCAGCTCCAGTGGTGGAATTAGGCAGAAGAAAGTATCCAGAATGGCTAGATGGAGGATGAAGATGTCAGAGGTGGAGGAGTCCCCCTTGTTCTTGTGCAAGAGCCACAGCACCATCAGGTTAGCAGGGATCCCCATAAACATATTTATGAACTGCAGGATTAGATAAAAGATAAGAACCTCAGGCATGTCCTTGCATCCCTCATAAATGGTAACTTCACCTTCTCGATTGTTGCTGTTCGACGGCTTATGGATATAAAGGAAGGAAGCATTGAAGATCTCCATGACGGTTTAACAAATAAGAGATGGTGCTCCAACAGGATGCAGGTCTGAGAGTTTCTAGAAAAGTAAGACAAAAGAATGTATGGGTCATTCTATGCCGAATGAACCAATTTTTCTTTCTAAAAATACCTTAAGGTGTCAAAGGACGGAATCCGAAGATTCAGCTCAATATCTGTAACGGTTTTTGTGTGAGAGCCATTTTTAATTGGGGTGTTGCCATGTTATTTGCACACGCAGATCTCGACATTGGCTCTTGAACGTTTTTGGAAGGCTATAAAATTTTTTCTAAATAAGATGGAAAGTTGAACATTGCTACTCTTGTTCATTTTTGCCCTGGCATCAAAATTGCTCTGTGATGAACCATTTGGGATCTATGATTATTTGAAAATGGGATTTTGGTTGGATGGAATTTTTTATTTTTTCACATTTTGATGGCTCACTGTGTGGTCAGCTTTATACCAAGACCAAAGTATCAAATAGATATGCGTTATTTGGGTAAGAAACTATATGCAGAACTGATATAACACAAAATAGACATTTAATGAAAAGGTTATGGGCCCCTGAAATGGTCACAGTACAAAAAACTCCTTCGGTACCCCTACATTCACGATGGCAGTTGACCACATAGATAGGTAGATTCAGATTCTGAAAGCCAGGGCAAAAATTAACAGACATAGCCATTTTCAGCTTTCTGTCTTATTAAGAACGGATTTTATAGCCTTTCAAAAATGCTCACGAGCTCATGTCACGATTCACAAGTGCAAAAAACGGGGGCGACACCCCAATTTAAAATGGCTCTCACAAAAATCGTTTGAGATATTGAGCTGAAACTTGGGATTCTTTCGTTTGACACCCTACAGTATTTTTAGGGGGGAAAAAATGCCAAATCTGAGATGGACCCCCTGGCCTCTGGTTCATTTGGCATGGAATGACCTGAATTCAGAATGACATGAAAACAACAAGGCTACAGTCTGCATCTCTACAGAACATATCTCTCTTCCCATGAGTGGTCACCCCATGCATTTTCTTCTTACATGACAGTGTGAAGACTAGCTTCAAATTTTATTTACCCATTTCAGATTCTTGGTTAATATTGAAAAATTTTGGCAATGCTTTAATGATGTTGCTATATTTGCTAGTCTGGAGAAATTGTTTGGTTGTTTTGGTTCCATAGCTGATGACTCGGGTGAACAGACTCCTCTTCCTACAATGTTTTAAGTCATTGAATGATTGTTATGCTATGTGACATCAAAATATTTATATTCATTACTATGGTGTAATCAGTGCACTTAACTTGCAGATATGTCTCTCAATGGAAGACTTTTGAAATTGAAATAAAAAAACTGATTACATTGGAATTCGCCTCACATTAATTAAGCAATTCCATTGGCATTTTAACATGAGCATGAAAAAGTATGTAAATTAAAATTTTACGTGTACCATTAAGTTTTATACTTTAGAGTTCTAATTGCATTACACCACTGTACTAAGGCAATTTCATGCTGTAGCCATCTAGTGTTGGATGAACTCTGTATTGTGTATTGGTGTCACTTGCATAACACCGCTACCCGGAGTGAAATTTCCATTTTTTTTTTTGCGTGCATGACCATTTTTCAAAAATCGGGCGACGTCAAGTCCTTCCTGGTGTCCAAGTAGATATTCACACCAAATTTGGTGATAATCGGTGGAGAAATGTAGGAGAAAAACGTGTACATACACACAGACAGACAGACATCGACCTCAAATATATTATCGAGAAGAGAAATTATTTTGCTCTATTTGTGTTGTCGTTTTGTTTCCAAATGTCACAACCATAACACTGGAATTGCCTGATTACTTTTTAGAGATGAGAATATTTATTGAAATTCACAAATGATTAGACTCGGATAATTATACAGCATCTCTACCTGCAACTTAATTTCTTTTTTTCCTGCATTTCTTGTGTTTTTCTTTCTCTATGGCGGGGGTGGGCAATTCCGCTCCTGGAGGGCCAGTGTGTATGCAGGTTTTTAATTCTTCCAAATACCCTCACTACTTGAGTTAATTGGTTTTATACACAAATATAGATTTGTGCAAAGATTAGATCACAGAAAAATGTTTTATGTAGGGAAACGAGTGCAGTCTTTGGTGGTCATTCATGATAATTTAAAGAAATGCCCCAGAAACGTCAGATTTCGTAAATAGTTTGGCTACTTTAGATGATCAACTACAACGTAACTAAAGGCCAGAAGTTGGTGTGAAAACCAGGGACAGATATGGCCCTCGTTGCCCACCTCTGATCTATGGTCTTCTTCCCTTTTGGACTATATTTCAATGAACTTACGTACAGTGAAAAGCAAAATGTTGTTACCTTGTTTACCAGGAGAAATATCAACATGGATGACATTTTAAATTGCTCGTGTGCACGAGTAGACTCATTTTATGCATGCAAGGGTATGGGGAAACAGAGTGAGAAACTAAATCAAGGGCTATCAAGCCCTCGAAATGATAACGGCATACAGTGCTGTGAACAAGTACCTGCCCCCCTCCTGATTTCTTATTTCTTGCATATTTGTCACATTTAATGTTTCTGATCATCAAACAAATTTTGATATTAGACAAAGATAACCTGTGCAAAGAAAAAATGCAGTTTTTAAATGATGATTTCATTTATTGAGGGAAAAGGCTATCCAAACCTACCTGGTCCTATGTGAAAAAGTAATTGCCCCCTAAACCTAATAACTGGTTGTGCCACCCTCTGCTACAATAACTGCAATCAAGCGGTTGCGATAACTGGCAGAGTCATTGCTGTGGAGGAATTCTGGCCCACTTTTCTTGGCATAATTGTTTTAATTCAGTCACATTGGGGGGTTTTCGAGGATGAATGGCCTGTTTAAGGTCATGCCACAGCATCTCAGTTGGATTTTAGTCCAGACTTTGACTAAGCCATTCCAAAACCTTCATTTTATTTTTTACGCCATTCAGAGGTGGACTTGTTGGTGTGTTTCGGATCATTGTCCTGCTGCATAGCCCAAGTACGCTTGAGCTAGAGGTCACAAACTGATGGTCGCACGTACTCCTTTAGGATTTTCTGGTAGAGAGCAGAATTCATGGTTCCATCAATTACAGCAAATCATCCAGATTCTGAAGCAGCAAAGCAGCCCCTGACCATCACACTACCACCACCGTATTTGACTGTTGGTATGACGTTCTTTTTATGAAATGCTGTGCTAGTTTTACGCCAGATGTCACGGGACACACATCTTCCAAAAAGTTCAACTTCAGTCTCGTCAGTCCACGGAATATTTTCTCAAAAGTCTTGGCGATCATTAAGATGTTTTTTGGCAAATGTGAGAAGAGCCTTTGTGTTCTTTTTGATCGGCAGTGTTTTTCACTTTTGGAACTTTCCCATCAATACCATTTTTGCCCTATCTCTTTCTTATTGTTGAATCATGAACACTGACTCTAACTGAGGCAAGTGAGGCCTACAGTTCTTTAGATGTTGTTCTGGGTTCTTTTGTGACCTCCTAGATGAATCGTTGATGCCCTCTTTGTGTAATTTTGGCAGGCCAGCCACTCCTGGGAAGGTTCACCACTGTTCTAAGGTTTCTTCATTTGTGGATAATGCCTCTCACTGTAGTTCACTGGAGTTCCAAACCCTTAGAAATGGCTTTGCATCCCTTTCCAGACTGATAGATGTCAATGACTTTGTTTCTCATCTGTTCTTGAATTTCTTTAGATTGCGGCATGATGTGCTGCTTTTATAGATCTTTTAGCTTACTTCACTTTGTCAGAAAGGTTACATTTAAGTGATTTCTTGATTAAACAGGTCTGGTAGTCATCAGGCCTGGGTAGGGCTAGTGAAATTGAACTCAAAATATGTGGTTCACCACATTAATTACTTTTTCATGTAGGGCCAGGGAGGTTTGGATATTTTTTTTCCCTTAATAAATGAAATCCTCATTTAAAACTGCATTTTGTATTTACTCTGGTTATCTTTGTCTAATATTATGTTTATTTGATCTGAAACATTTAACTATGACAAATATCCAAAAAAACAAAGAAATCAGGAAATGGGCAAATACTTTTTCACAGCAGTGTAAATAAAAACTATGCTGATGGCTGAAAACAATCCCATAATTAGTGTGGAATAATCTTACCTTTGCTGATGGTGAAATGTGTCCGTAAGTATGTCAGTGGTGCTGTAATGTCTGCTGTCCTCAGTTGCTGAACAGTAGGTCCTGCATGAACCCCGGTTTGTAGTGTGTGATGTGAAGCAGAGACTGGAGTTGAGAGATATAAGGGAACCCATCACTGATAATTTGGCACTGTTGGGATCATACCTCTGGCCAATCAGAACGGTGAAGAAAGGGTGGAGGACTTGGCAAATTTCCAGCAGGGGCCATGTCTTGCGTAATGTGTACTATGGAGTGCAATTGCTATACTCTGCAAGCACCTTTCATGAAGGAATATGAGATAACTGCTTCTTTTGAATGAAAATCATATCTGGGAGGAAAAATTGGGTCGACGTGAGGAGTTAATCAACAAATGGAAGCAGTTGTTCAGAAAAATATATTGTGGCAGCCTATCAGCATTTGCAGCAAATGGTAGTGATGCAATGTGTAATAATTTGTGCTTGACATGAATTTGTTGTAAACAACTGATGCAACCGCGCATATATGCACCCTTCTGAAATTTGGTGTAACAATATGAAACATGTTACAGGTGGGTGATTCGGTGATTTTCAGTCTTGCCATGAAGCGCCAGCACTGAATAGCACCCAGTTTTAGTATCATTTTTTGTGTAATTCGTGTTTCTGGTCCTGTCTTCTTTGAAAAGGGTCTGCGTATATAAACTCCTCTTTTGAATAGTTCTGTTTTAAGAACAGCAATATTTCACTGTCTAGTGATTTACCAGAGAAGTGAGAGTGATTGGGGACTCTCATCAGCAAAAACCGAATAGTACTTGATAAACCACATTTTTCTTATGTTTACTGGACAGCAATAAGACCAGAGGCAGTGCAAAGAGCAGTTGATTATGGATTTAGTTTTTATGTAATCAACATTTTTTTTTTTTTATTCATAAGAAATAAAATAGTGCAGACCTAAAAGAAGCGGTGCCCTCCATGTGACTGCATTACTTTCTTGACTGGGTGAATGAGTTTGCAACTTCTAATTCAAATTTTCCGTTCCTTTTCATGTGTGGTCCTTATGTTTTTACCCACATTCAGTAGGATCCATATCAATTTCTTGGCCGATGAAAGTTCAGTGATTACTTCTTCTGTTCTCTGTCAGTCTGGCTTATCTTTTGGAATTCTGTGGTTGACTTCACATGCGATTCTTCGTGGTTTTTGTGAAGAATTTTGTTGTACAATTCTTGACTGTTCTATCTATATCTTTGTCTTAAATCTAATTACATGAGTATCTGTAATTTGCTGGCAAAATGGACTTGTCCTTGTGAATGGAAATGAATATTAAAATTGATTTGTTTTTAAAAAAATTCAAATGTATATACGTACTATACTATACTTTAAATTAGCATCCCATAATTTCATCAGCGTAAAGGTAATAATCGCTAGCCCCATTATATAGAAAATTGTCCTTGTCTCATGAAAATGAAAATGAACAAATCTGTGTCAGCAAAATCAAGACACCCCAGAATGGCACAGCCAACCATTCTCTTCTGGAACTTCCCATTTTTGAGTCAAACTGATGACAAAGTCGGGTTCAGTTTACAGAAAAATATTGATTGGTCACAAGTGTTTTCTGACGAGAGGTAGTCTGCAATTTTTTTATTGATCACTTGATCACACCGTTGGGGTGGCATGGCTCAGGTAGAGCGGCAAGGCTAGGAATCGGAAGGTTCCTGGTTCTTTTCCTCCAGAGAACATGTCGCAGTGCCCTTGGGTATGACACTGAAACCCACACTGCTCATGATGTGCAGGTTGACACCTTGCATGGTAGCCTCCGCCATCAGGGTGAATGAGAGGCATAATTGTAAAGCGCTTTGTGTCATCTGACTAGAAAGGCGCTACATAAATGCTGTCCATTTACCATTTGATCTGTTCACTTGGAAATTATTGAAATTTTCAATTCCATCTGCAGTTGGTAAGTTTTAGAAAAGTAACTTTTTGTCATTTTTGCTAAAACTGTCACTGTTTACAGACAGTATTACATAAAACTAGTACTGTGTAATTAAAAAAAGGCTCTTTTAAACCCACTTAATGCTCCTACTGCAATTTAAAAGAATTGTTCGGACCAACCAAAAAGAACCAATTAGAGCCAGGATGGTGTCTGACAGCCGTCAAACAGTGCACATGCACGCGCTGCAGACAGCCCCCTCCCCCTTCCTCCTCAGTTCACGCCAGTGCTCAGTCAAGTTCAAATCTCTGAGAGAGAGTTCGGGAGCTTAGAGCCATCAGCGAGGGAAAAAATACCGATACCTCAGTTACCAGTAACAGCTCACATGGCCAAGACTAGTAAAAAAGGAAGCCAGAAGAAAAAAAAGCACAAAAGAAAGAATTTAGCAAAACCCGGGATAAAACCAGAGTGAACGTTAGAGTGGATTTTTTGAAGTGGAAGGAACTCTGTGATCTGGAAGGACTAAAAACTGACGCAGAGTTTGCGACTTTTCTCCTTGACAGGTAAACCCCTGCTTTATTTGTTGGTTCATTTTTGCTTTGCAAATAAGCGAGTTGGCGTAGCTGACACGATCACCAAACTAACCCCAGCCCTCACCAGCATCAATTCATTTTCGCTCTGCAAATAAGCGAGTGAACGTGGCTTAAAAGCACAGTCGCTGTTCGAATTGAAAAGTTTTGTAATTGTTACAGTACTCCACAGTGCGTGTGATGTCACTGTGATGTTGCAGTCGAACTAACGTCAGCTGGTTTCAGATGCTAGGGCTAACGTTACTGGTGTTGTTTTATTAGAAAGCAGCAGAAAATCTCTTTATGAAGTGACCTGGCAGTCTGATCAGTTGTGTTGTTGTCCTTATAAATATGTGTAACGTTTCTGTGCTCTCACAGCTAAATGCTGACATACATGATTTACTGGCCATTCAGCTGGATTCACGACAGTTTCTGTACTCAAAAAATGGGTAACATACTGAAATAAGTGTGCGCTGGGTTTATAATGAATACATACTGTTGTAGATTACTTTTCATGTCGACATGATTTATTTCTGCTGGTTCGTTGGCAGGCGTGTCGTTGGACCTGAAAAAATCGGGGCTAATATCCCTCCTTTGTTTAAAAATAATTAATCCTGGCTAATTCTAGATGGGTTTCCGTTATTAACACGTTTTTCAATTCACGAATAATCAAGTGGCAATCGAAGAGACGGCTTCTCTTCCTCATGCGATCTAAAAGCGGCAAAATAATGGGCTGCATTCAGGACAGAAAAATAATGAAATTATAATTAGGTCTATGCACCTGCACTCGGCGATGGCATTTCAGACTAGTTAGTGGTTTCGTCTGTTTACATTTTCCAATCGGACAGCTGTCTATTTTTTTTTTCTAAGAATTGAGCGACCATGCTGCAAAAACAGGTGTATGTACTTGTCGCCGAAATGACCTTCATTCGCTGAAGAGTTATGAAATGCCATCGCCAAGTGATGGTACATAGACCTAATTAAAATCAAATAATTTTTCGGTACTGAATATAGCCCTTTATTTTGTCGCTTTTAGATCACATGGGGGAGAGAAACCGTGTCTTCAACTGCCACTTGATTATTCTTGAATTGGAAAACGTGTGAATGAAGGAAAACCATCTAGAATTTGCCAGGACTAATTATTATTCCTCACTGCGCGATTAGCGCGAAGCAGGGGATATAGCATCGGGCTCCGTCCGTACGGACACATAAAATTGAGGCGGCGAGGGATATTGCCATGTTACTGACAAACACTTGTTTTCAATAAAAGGAGGGATATTAGCCCCGGTGTTCAGTGCCGAAAAACCTCGCCGTGCCGAAAAGCCTCGTCCCATTATGAGACATCTGGGCAAACGAGGCTTTTTGGCACGCAAAGCTTTTGGGCAGGGGACATTGTGCGTGCCGATATACCTCGAGGTTTTCCAGCACGAGGTGTTTTGGCACGGAACACCTCGGAATTTTCAGGTCTAATGACGCGCCAGTTTGTTGGCCAGCAGTGTTGACTGTTTGCAACAGTAACGTCTCGCCTCGGCAACTTGGCCACTTTCATAATGTGAACGTGCAAAATCTCTCCACATTCGCATGCATAACAGTTCGTTTGCCCTCGCGTGCACAGCAGCCTTCTGGGGGAGGGTCTGAGAAGTGCAGTGGAGAGGGAGGGGGAGGGATCTGAAAGTTGCTTTTTTCACATTTTTGTGCGAAGTCCTCTCTCTCCTCAAAGTTACCAACTGCAGCTTTAAGCAGTGTAATAAAATAATATCTGACAAGAATTTTTTTCAGAAAGAAACTGGCAGCCTAAAACCACCAGTCTTATTCTGGTAGCCTAAATGGTATTGTGGCAAAAGCTTATGTACCTATGGTATTGTGGCATGAGCTTATGTACCTAGATACACCAGCCACTGGTGCAACACAGTGAGAAATATGGTTATGCATGTGTGTGAAAATCAGAAGCATGGGCCATTATTCTTCAAGCATTAATGAAATTTTTTTTTGACATTCAATTATATCTCCTATCTGAGTAAGGGATATATGAAAAGTGCATGCGGTTTTTGCCCTTTTTCTTGTCTCCAGAAATCTGCTGCAAAATCTGTCTACTTCTCCCTCCAGTGTTGTCATTTGATGCTTACAGTGATGTAGTTGGAGGTATGGAAAAACTACAAGCTTTTTATGCTCCGGCCATATATGGCTGGAGGCATATTGGGTTGCCCTTGTCAATCTGGCAAGTAGGGTTACCCTTTTATGTACATCAGTGGCGTAGCCAGAACTGAAAATCAGGTGTGCCAGGAACATCCCTTTACAACCTCTATTAGTCCTGACTTGTTCGCAATCATCTTTCCGAATGAACAATACATTCACTCCGGAAACAATCCACACTATCATGTGTTGCTAGTTCTCCTCGTGAAAGTAAGATGACAATCATTTGTTTGGACGCGGTTGAACAATTAATTGCTTCTGACTTGTTCTCAATCATTTTCCTTAATTAAAATGTTTTACAATTATAACAATACACTATTAACAATTATAAACATGGCATTTTTCTCAATGCGATCCAAGTGTGACAAAATATTTGGCTAAACTCAGTTCAGAAAAATAATTTACTTGTTGCCGCGCACTTTACGAAACTGCTCTTGATTTTCCGTGCTACATTTTTTTGGCACATCAGGCGATCAAACATGCTCTTCATGATCGCTTACATTGGTCGAGTTAAAGACGAAGATGAAAAACACCCGTATGCAATTTTGAGTATTGCTGATTGAAAGGCAAAAAAAAAAAAGCGCGTCCAAACAAATGATTTCCATCTTTCACGAGGAGAACTAGCAACACTTGATAGAGAGGAGTGTTTTTGGAGTGAATGCATAGTTCATTAGGAAATACGATTGCGAACAAGTCAGGACTAATGGAAGTTGTAAAGGAATGTTCCTGGCACCCCCAATTTTTAGTTCTGGCCATGCCACTGACATACATACATACGTACATCTGTCCTGGGTTGATTGTTTTCAGGGGGGATATTGTTTATCCACTTCCTTTCAAAAACTGAGCAACTGAATTCATTGAATTTATAAGGGTCCGTTTGTTGCAGCTGCTGTATTTAAAGCAAAATGTGTATTAAATGATGTATAAGGTTTGTTGTCTATTTGTATCGCATCGACAACGACAGTTGGGAGATACTATGGTTTAGTTCCAGGGCCGCTGCCGCCAGCACAAAGATTTTCTGGAAGCCACATTTGTTGCAGGAATTTCTCCAAATTTCTCACAGGCGTAGATATTGATTAGACAATGCTCAAGTGACCGATTTTTGCGAATTTCGGACGTCCAATATGGCTGCTGGCGGCCATTTTGTCTGAAATTTGGGGATTGGGGAGATACACGACTCGGTCCCTATGGCGACCGAGTTATCTGGATGATGTAATGCTGTGACCAGAAAAGCACGGCAACCTGGGTTTGAATGTTTCAATTTATGTAGCTGTGTGATGTTGCTTTAGTGAAGCACGGCAACCAGCAGATACAGAATATGACTGTGAGATTGTCCTACAATGTGAAATAAAAGCATTTTCTGTCTTGGCACCTGCTTAAGGGAAAAAAAAAACTAAGCGAAATGTTTAAGGGGTTAAAGTTTTAAGTTCTGTGGAATGCACTAAAGCAAGAAGGTTACAAGTTTAAATTCAGCCTGGGGCCTCTGTGGAGTTTGCTTGTTCTTTCCTTGTTTGTCTGAGTTTCTTCTAGGTTCTCCAGTTTCCTCCTGTAGTCCAAAGACATGCATGTCAGGTCAGTTGGAGACTCCAAATAGTCTTGTAGGTATGAGTGTGTGAGTGAATGGCACGTAAATGAGGTGTGTGCCATCCGATGGATCCAGGTCCCTGCCTTTCACCCATCGTCAGCTGGGATGGGCTCCATCTCCCCGGTGATCATGTTGAGAAATTGAATGTCACTTTGAAAGAGCTTTTTCAGTGACACTCAGAAAACCAACAACATATCCAGCAGGGGGTACATATATTTTGGCTTATTGTCATTTGGATATTCCATTGCTGTATCAGTTTAATAAGTCAACATCTATTCTTTTTGTGCTCTTGCTCTTTTCTACAATTTTATATCCTTTATGTGAAGTCACTGGCCTACAACAGTACCTCGATGTAGTTTCCAGTTGCCTCGATATTCAAACTCACAATAAGTTGATTGACGAGCACGAACGAATAGAAGGATAGGGGAAGACATTGCAATCTATTTGTTGGTGCTTGTTTTTGCTCACTCATTGTCAATACAGTGTAAACTAGAGGCACTCGTAGAGGGCAAACCTCCGCCAAGGCTGCACAATCCAAATGTGCATGAGTGGGAGCAAAGTTGAGTTATCGCATGTGATAGGATTTCAAGATGGCTGCCTTGGCAGCCATATTGTTTCAGTGATCGCAATGAAAATCAATAGGTTTCATCCTTGATGTAATAGCAATCCACCCACAGAATTTCAGACAAATCCATGCATTACTTGTTGAGTTATGTTGTTCACAAGCAGACAAACAAACAAACAGGGGTGAAAACGTAACCTCCGTTCCCAACTTCATTGGCAGAGGTAATGAATGCAGTCATTTGGGGAAAGTGAACAGCTATGGCTAGAGAAATCGATTTTGACTGTGGGATAGTGCTACTGCCGTTATTGCATGCAAGGGTGACAGTGCAGGTGGAAACTTACGTACGAGAGCTCGACAACAGGAGCCCGCAGTGGAATGGTGGAAACGTTTCACCCAAAAGGTCATACTGAAAACGGGACATACAGGCACAGGCCAAAAGACTGTACCTGCTTTTGTTGTTCGACCTTATTTTAAGAAAAATAAAAATTGCTCATAGTCAAGGTCATTGGGAAAAGATTAAAGGTCTCAGGTCAATGAATCAACCTAGCTTTTGGGAGGCTGGGGACTAAAAATCCTTTGGCTTTGTGAATTTAATCATAAATACATTGTGAGTTAGGCTGAGTTAGTTAGGTTGAGGGAAAAGTCCTTCTAGAAAAGCTCTGCGTGGACAATTTCTAATGCCAGGAGTGAAGGCGTGGGTCATACAGGCTGGAAGTAAGAAATTGCAATTCCTTTTGCCTGCACTTCCTGTGTTAATTGTAGCCTCAGAACAAAGACGGGCAGCTGCTGTGGATTCACGCCTGTTGTCTCCACCGCCACGTCCGTGTCCGCAGACACTTCTTTGTGGACGCTCAACAGGCTGCAATTTTTGACCGATTACTTTCATATTTGATATGACCATGTGTTATACTTTCCTTATGACACCTATTGATTTTGGTTGCCATGGTGACGGTATTGGCCGAATAATATGCAAATAAGTGGCAAAACATAAAGATTTCCTTGTGGACGCAGTGCGAGGTGCAAAGTCTTTATTTTTTTATTTCTTTATTTTTTTTAAGACAGAACCAAACATTGTCAACAAAGAGTACAGGCCAGTAACCAAAATCTTGTTGGAGCGCAGATGAGAGTTGATGTTATAGGAAAGTGTATATGTGTGTAGCCTGAATGATGTGTGGTGTGTGTTTGTGGGTGTTTGCATTCTTCTGTGGGGGGGAAGAGGGGAAAGGAAAGGGTAAAAAAAATGGAAGTTGGGATGGGCTGTAGGGAAAATGAGCCTTAAGAGAGAAAAAGGTAAATAAATAAGTAAAAATAAATAAGCACATAAAAATAAGGTGAGAGTCAGACACCGTCAGGGAGCTCCAGAACGAGTCAGCAGGGAGTCTCAGACTGGATCATCAAGATTACCATTTCTTTATTTATAGTCATTTATATGAGAGTTAAAGTATTGTGTTTGCACCCAGCCCGTGGGGAGCTTGCGGGGTCATTTCCAGCCCGTTGTGAAGCTTGCATAGTTCCTCACGCTCACGTGAGTCTTCTTCAGGCACTCGTAGCAGTGGCACCAATCACCCTTTCACAGCCTCATTCATTTCTGGCTGGCTGGTGAATCTGCCCACAGGCAGGAGTCTGCAAGAAAAGGTGCATGCCTGCAGGTTACTGGCGGCCGCCCAGGGTGCGCCCCCATCCAAGTTCAACCAGGGTGATTCCCAGCTGTTGTTAAATTGGGGTGTGGAGTTGGTAAAAGGGGGAGAAGAAAAGGAAAAAAAAAAAAAAAGGTGACCCAGTCCTTCCTTCCTCGTGACACATGTTCTGGCATGGCAACATTATTGGCCAAATAATGCACAAAAAAGGGGAGAAGCGGGGTTTTTGGGGCTACACCCATGCGATCGCGGTCAACCGGACTGTCTAGTTATGTTTTGAATTCACATTCTCAGTAGTTTATGTCCCCAATGTGGGGGGCCTGGACTGGCGGCAGGCAAGTTTAGCACCCAGACTTTTACTATAGAATCATGAAATTGTAATGCACGCAGAATGTAATTGGTGTGTGCCATTGTATTACTGAATTAAGCAAGACCTTCCTTGAAAAAGACATCTAGATGGCAGTATATTGTATGTTGCTCCAAAACCTGTATATATCTGATAGTATGAACACATATGCAAATTACACATACTATGTGCTCCAGTTACACCTTTCATACTACCATGGATGCTGGATATTGAACTGTTTCTGGATCTTGTTTATATATAATTTTATCTTTACATGATGGAGTTTTAACGTGCATTTGTGGATGTAGCAACAAACTGTGCTCACTGAAAATGGTTTTCAGAAGTGTCTCTGAGCCCAGGCATTGACTTCGACGACCGAATCCTGTCTGTTTTTTAAAAAGTACCGCGCAAGTGCCCAAAGATCACTGCTATTCAGTACTGGTTTTCGGCCTTGTCCCATGCGAGATTTCTCTGGATTCTTTGAATCTTTAAATGATTTTATGTACCGTAGAGGATGAAGTCCCCAAATTTGTTGCAGTTTTCCATTGAGAAATGTTATTCATAAATCGTTATTCAGTCTTTCACAGAGTGGTGAAGCCCAGCCAAGATTTCCTCTGATACAAGCAATCTCCTGGGATCCTCTTTTCATACCCAGTCCTGTTGCTAACTAGTTGCCAATTAGCCTAATTAGTTGATTGATGCTCCACCAAAGAAAATAGTATTTGTACTATTTTCAATTAAATATAGAGTTTAAATGATTTGCAAATCATTGCATTCTATTTTTTTATTTTACACAGCATCCCAACATTTTTGGAAACATTTTTGGCTTGTTGATTGGAGGACTCTTATTATACTCATATGTTACTTGATATGCAATTTTGTTGTTCCACCTAGTGCATTTAGAAAAATGTTTTGAACGTAAAATGCAGCACGCAGTCTTTATAAAGCGTTTTTCTGACTTCTCAAACATCTATTGGGGTAGAAATATTCTTTGCTGCTTTGGCCATATGAGGCAGTAATACAGTCTGTGGGGTTAACTGGTATATGTTCTATTTGTCTTGCCTTTGAAATAAGATTTTGTCGTGGTCACCTGTAGTCTTCTTTTTGGTAAGATCAAAATTCCAATAGAATAAAACTAAATGCAAATTGATTTATGGAAGGGAATGACCCTTGCACTTGCTGTCTACTGACATTTAGATTTATAATCCAACACTCATGATGAATGATAATAACTCCGACCAAAAATTAAATGCATGAAGGAATAAAATCTCATGTCTTGTGGAGCATTGGCAAAATTAATTTGATATTAAATTCTGTCCAATTAGTACAAAAGAACGTTCAACATGAATTAATAGATGTTCAACATGAAGACCACAAGAGGGTGCCAGACGCCAAGCACTGGCTTCACGAACACACCTGGCCTTCCCACCATTAGGTACAACAAATGTGAGGTTTGGAGCATGGAGAGCAAGAACCTTCAAAAAAGCATTAGTATGAATTGGAGCAGAATTGGTATGGCCCTATAAATTCATGTCCTGGCCACACTGCTATGTTTTTTTTATTTATTTATTTTTTTCCAGGAAGGTGCTTGTAAGCTGTCCAATTCTTGAGATAATGAAACTGAGAAAAGGTTTGACCTCGCTCAGAAAATGTTTTTGTCACCGGAGAGGAAAGGTAAAAAACCAGTAATTTTTTACATCCCATTTTCTATGTTGGTGGTGTGGAGGCGATGTATGTGAAATAGCACACTGGCTCTACAATTAAATTATCGATTCCAAATGTTACCTGCCTGCAAGTATTGAAGATTGAGTGTACGGTAAAACGCAATACAATCTGGATACATTGTTAATTACGGACATATTATTCTGTTTCAGGGCAGCTTCTGGTGAAATTAAAAATTGGTAGATTTTTTGCATTGCCTCATTCCGTATACTTATAAGTCATGAAACCTGATACTCCCAGTGGGTGTTTTCAACTTGGCAGCGATTCTTAAAACCATCTTCTTGTTTCTGCAGCCCGACAACTTTTTGTCACACATTACTGTTGTATGTTTTGTCTCTAAATAGTGATGGATGACTGATGGACACTGGCATGTGGCCTTTATGTTACGATCTGTTAAGGGACACAGAGGGGTGAGACACCATATGCCGGAAATGAGAGAATTTAATAAACACAATACTCTGAAAAACCACAAGGGGGCACTCTGGCCAAACAAAACACTGTGCCTAGCACTGAGGAAGGAGAACTGAAAAACTCGGGATGGGAGAAAACCTAGCTTGGGAGGGGAGGTAAGGCACACAGGCCAAAAACAAACCACCGTGCTAACAAGCACTGAAACGGGGAGAACTAAGAATACTAGAAAACTGCAGCAAATAAGGCTGGGGCACTGAGAACACAGAAAGGACGGCTGCCTCTGACGACTGGGGCACAGAAGACATAGACCACTAAGAGAATACAGAGGGTTGGGAGACGCAGACAGCTCGGAAGGATAAGGTGACTCAGACAGCTTGGGAACGACACCAACAGCTCGGGAGGACCAGACGACTCGGACACAGACAGCTCGGGAACAACACAACAGCTCGGGAGGGTCAGGTGACTCAGAAGGCTCAGAAGGAATGGCTGGCTCGGGCTGGACAGCTGGCGCGGAAGGCTCGAGGAACACAGCTGGCACGGAAGGCTCGGGAATCCCAGCAGGCGCAGAAGGTTCGAAGGGCGCAGCGGGCACAGGAGGCTCGAGAAACCCAGCTGGCGCAGATAGTTCGAAGGGTGCAGCGGGCACAGGAGGCTCGGGAAACCCAGCTGGCACAGATGGTTCAAAGGCACAGCTGGCACAGATAACTCGGGAGGATCCCAGTTACTACTGGACGTTGCCCGCACAGCGTCCAGGCCCCGGAACGCACACATCAGAGTAGGAGTGCGTGTATCAGTAAGGAGTGTATGTAGAAAGTAAAGTCCCTGCTGGCTTCTGCACCTGCTACTCGGGAATATAAAGGGAGAGGGAGAGACACAAGCATCTCGAACACAGGTGCTGAAAATAATATAATTAACAAGGGGTGGAACACGAGGGAAACCCAATTACAAGAAACGGAAAAACATTAAACATAGAGGAGGACCACAAGACTCTCCCTCGATGGGATAAATAAACTGAATAAAAGACTCCTTAGTGTATAGAGGGAGAGCCAGGACAGAAAAGATAAATGCAGAGAGTCTGCAGAACGCATAGCAAAGCCAGTTAACGAAAGCGAGATGCGGAAACTAGAACAGGGCGAATGCGGAGAGGTAGTTAGTCAATTAGTAAGTGCAGCTGACAATCCCGAGTGCTCGTTAGTAGGTTAGTCTTATATACAATGTTAGTATTGGTTAGTAAATTTTAGAAAAACAACAAACTGTTAGTACATGTTAGTAAAATGAAAAAGCAAGGGGACATTAGCAAACGAGAACGGAAGGAAGGCTGAAACCCAGAATCCATTAAATCACCCGAAATCATTGTATTCTGTTTTTATTTACAATTTACACAATGTGCCAACTTCACTGGTTTTGGGTTTTTGTACTTACTTCATTCTATTAGCATGACTCATGAGACCCTTTTTTATTAGTAGGAAGCTTGGCAGCAATTTCTGTTGTCCAATCATATAAAACACAGAATCAGCAGTGGCACAAATGATTTTCCATCAGGACTTCAACTCTCTGCTACAGAGAAACAGGAGAAAGAATTAATCTTTACCTCTATTACTTTTTTGTGCCGGCAGTCCTAGTTCTCTGTAGCTGGGAGATGAAGACCATTACAGGTTCTGAGACATGCCGATTACGCCAATAATTGTCTTAGAACCGAGAGATTAGGACAAAGTATTTTAACAAGTTTATTGTACTGTTACAACCATACCGATGAAAACCAACTGCTGAAGTCTGTAGCTCTGTCTGGTACCAGCATGGCAAGAGGCCCTAAAGTTGGAGGCCCAGAGATTTATGTTGAAACAAGGTGGGCTGTTCTTTACAGTAACGATAGAACTGATTGGATACAAGAGCACAAATGGTAGAGAAAACCAATGAATGATCAACAGAGGGGGGGTGGAGGGACATTCAAAAGATCACAATGGGACTGGATTGGTTGAATAGCCAGGTACAGACAGAATGATGGGTAAGGGGGAGGAGAAGAGTGCCTTCTTCTACCACAAATCCTACCTCTTGTCTTATTCTATTCTCAGTTCTCTTCAATCTGGGGTTTAGATCAAATCATAGTACAATTACTGCTGTCACTTTGGTTACAAATGACATATTGACTGCGTTAGATAGAAATAAGCATTGTGCTGCCCTTTTTGTAGACGTTTCTAAGGCATTTGATACCGTAAACCATCATTTGCTCCTACAAACACTTTCAAATATTGGTACGGATATTACTGCTTGTTAATTCTTTCAGAAATATCTGCATGAGAGGCGTCAGTGCATGAAGGCAGGACATTTTCAATTAGAGCTGTTACCCATCTCAAATGGTATACCACAGGGCTCGATTTTGGGTCCAGCCCTTTTTACTTAGTACATAAATGATATTGCCTCTACACTAAAAAAATGTCAAGCCCATTTTTATGCTGATGATACAATTGCCTACTGTATAGCAGATTCTGTACAATTGAACAATCTGAAAGACTCCAGATAGCATTAAATGCCCTGCAAGAGGCACTCTTAAGCCTTAAACCCGTTTTAAATGCAAGTAAGACTAAATTTATGCTTTTTACAACTGCAAAAAATATTGACCCTGATAGTCTATGCATCACCATGGCAAATGGCTCCTTCATTAAGAGAGTCTCAGAGTATAAGTATCTTGGAATATGGATTGATCATAAATTCAATTTCAAATATCATATTGGTAACCTTGTCATTAAACTCTGTCAGAAAGTTGGCTTCTTGTACAGAAACAAATCTTGCCTTCCCATGTCACCCTTAGATTTGTCACAGGTGCAAGTTATAATGCTATATGATATGGTTGGGTGGTCCTCTCTTGAAATGAGGCAAAATAGGCACTGGTTGTTGTTTATACTGAAGGCACTTCTTGGTAAATTGCCGCCTTATATTTCCATGTTAATAACACAGTATGATAACCCTTATTCTACTCGTTCGAATGACTAGCTTATGCTTGAGGATCCTTGTGCCTGGACTGAGCTTGGCATGACCGCCTTCCAATTCTCTGCTCCATATTCCTGGAATTTACTACAAAACACTTTAAAACTGCTCTCTCTTCTATCATTCAATTAGTTTAAGTCCAAGATCCGAGACCTATTGGTATCATCATGTGTGTATTTTGATTAATATTTTAATTAATTAATTAATTAATTTTTTATTCATTGTTTTGTATTCCCTCCTTTTTCTTTGTATGATTCATTGTTTTTATAACTGTCCATTTGTGCACTCAGCCCCACCGAAAATGAGGGTCTCCCTCAGTAGGTTCCGAGTTTAAATAAAGGCTTGAATTGAATTGAATTGAATTGAATTGAATTGAATTGAATTGAATTGAATTGAAAAGGGTTGCTTTTATTATGAGATACAAACAGGGTAATAGGAATAGGCGAATCAGAACGCAAAAACATAAATCATGATCTCCCGTAAAACATGTTAGTGGGCTATTTGTTCCAATTTATATCGTTCTACACTGACATCAATTCTGTCTTCGCTATAACTCCCTTGGGATTTATGTATCCATGAAATTAAGCTTATTTAACTCAAGGCAACGTTTTTGAATATTTGCCTGACTAAGCCAAATAAATTGACATGTTCGAATTACCCTGCGTAAAAACCCTACAAAATAAATTTTTTACTTAAAGCTATAATGGGAAATCATCAGCCAATATTGAGTGGTGTGCAAAATGTTTCTTTCTGGACAGTCTCTGGTGTTGTCCCATTACAAGATCTAGGAAATGGACTCATAGCGCCACCTGCTATTGAGGAGGGCAAATAACTTAGCTAGGACATTTGTTCGCAAATCCTCCAGACATTTGTGAGAAAATCAGCACCACCGTATCACTGGTAGAAACTTGCCAAAAGCAAATCAGCTCTTGTTCATAACCTTAGTCACTACCTAGCAAATTTACTTTACACAATTCTGATAATCTAATGCTTAAAAGTAAGGCCTGATATTATTTTCTGAGAAAAGTGCATCAATTGCCTGATGTCACGTACTGAGATGCTACCTGTTCTGAATTTGTATTGTCTCAATATGCGCATGCGCGGAAATAGTACTAGTCAACTCAGTACGTGACCAACACGGACTGTGACTCAATAAAATGTAGAACCATCACCTCCGTGAACATAGTTAAAGTATTCCAAGTTTTAAAACAATTTTCCAATCATATAGGTCATTGGCTGAATTGACTTCTGTATTTCTTCGCATGCGCACTTACACAAAATACAAATACAAATGGGTACAAATCATATTATCCATATCCATATCCAGCAGTTGATAAAAATGATTTCTTGGAACAAAAAAATGTGGTTCTGTCAAAGCAGCAAGCTGAAACCACAATAGTCTAAAGTAATGCCAATTTACTGGTGAAAAAAATCTGCTTTTTGAAACAAAATTCAATGCGGTATTGATGCTGCATCTTTCTACTCTCTTTTATAGCCATCCGATATCAAATTAACTTATTACCCCACTATTGATTTGTACATGGATATATCCTTCGCGCATTTAGTGATCAGTTTATGCCGCAATCTGTCTCTCCCGGAAATACTCTCTGATTTTCAGCTGCAGATGTCACGCTGTTTAAATGGACACCTGTAGTTCACGTCAATATTATTCTTGCTCTATAATTATTTGTAAATTCACAATTGTTTTATCCAAGAGAGGACAGCATAACCTTTCCAACGATAATTAAAAGAAATTAATTGGACCTAAGTGTATGAACTCCTGCCTAACAGCAAGTGGGGTCGCGTCTTCTCAACTTTGTGCATTTATATCACTGGAGCGGACGGAAACTCGCAATCTGAGAAAGAGTTCACTTCATATTTATGAGATGGATAAGCGATATGGTCATCTTACAAATATAGATACTGAGAGTTTGTCTAAAATGGATAATACTGAAGGATTTTCTGAGCCTGTCTGAATTGATTTATTGGAGGAAGAGGCTTATTGTCTTTGGGAAGCCTATCTCCGCAATCTGTAAATAATATGGTTTGAAATATTTCTTATTTAACCAGCTTTATAGTCATTCCTGTTTTCCAACTTTGCCATCATTTTGGTACTGATAGAGTGACATTGGTTATTGTCAGTAATCATTAGCCTTTGCGGATAACACTGAACATAGTGGGCTATTAATCTGTTGTGATCTGTTCTCAAATTTCTACCACATTCAGTGAAATAAAATGTCTTACAATTGATTTGCACTATTTTTTTTTCAGGGACATCTCATGGATATGTTTGGCTTAAAATTTTATTACAGGGTATGCACTGATTTGCATTCAATGTTGATTAGCCTTTTGCCTGTTTTTTTTCTATTGCAGAATGTCTTATTTGTATATGTGTCTTAAGACTTGAGAGATTTTAGGGATAGTTGTTATTTATTGTTTTTTATCAGTAGATAATGATTGATGCATTCAATTCATGTTTTTGTTTAGCGCATATAGGAGATATAATGAGGATAAAACTAGGACTTCAACCTCGGTAGTTTTTTAAATTAAATTAATTGAAATGATTTTTGGCTAAAATAAGGGCACCAAAATGTGACATCAAAAATAAGTTATTTAAAGAAGGAATGTGGGAAATTGAAATTAACAAGTATCATGCTGATTTGCCCATAAGTTATTTACTCACAGTCCAGTCAATAAATTTCACTTTGTTACTAAACCTTCCTGGTCAGCACATCGGAGGATATTAGATTGAAATTGTTGGGTTACGGTCGTTGCCCGCAGTGTCCACAGAGCTAACGACTGTTACCATGGCAGGAAGGTCATAAATGAGAGGCACTACTCCACAGATGAATGTACTTTCCTTGCACTAATACACCAATCTCTTCCCCACTAATTTTCATCGATTTTGAAAAATACTTACGAAATTAAAAAAATAAATTCTTTAATCAATTTATTGATTTTCAGGTCACCTGAGATGAACTCTCAAAGTGACCAATTCTAATTGTCCTTTTGTCCATCGTTGTCCATCATCCATCGTGTGTTGTGGGTCGGGCGTCGTGCGTCTATAAAGAATTTACATTTTCAACCCCCAGGGGCTCTGAGGGGCGGGGCTAAAACTGGTCAATACATTTTCAACTTCTGCTGAGAAACCGCTGATCCAATTTCAATAACATTTTCCAGGAACCTTCCTTTGTCAAATATGCACCAAAAGTTTGAATTATATGGTGCCCACCCCCAGGGGCTCTGAGGGGCAGAGCTAAAACTGGTCAATACATTTTCGACTTCTTCTCAGAAACCGCTGATCCGATTTCAATAAAATTTTGCAGGAACCTTCCTTGGTTAAATATGCACCAAAATTATGAATTATATGGTGCCCACCCCAGGGGCTCTGAGGGGCAGGGCTAAAAGTGGTCAATGTATTTTAAACTTCTTCACAGAAATAGCTGATCCGATTTCAATTAAATTTTGCAGGAACCTTCCTTGATCAAATATGCACCAAAATTGTGAGCTATATGGCGCCCACCACCAGGGGCTCTGAGGGGCGGGGCTAAAAGTGGTCAAATTGGCTGAAATTTTAAAAATCTTCTTCTCCAGACCCAGATATGATGGAAAACAATACTCTTCATAGACGGTAGGCTTTATGAAAATTATGAATTTCATGACCCTCGAGATCCATGTTTGCCCCTTGGAAGGGGGTGAAAGCTACCATAGTTTATATAGGAAAATGATACTTTTGGGTATATTTTGTTCATTTTCTTGTGGAAATCATTCAAACTTGATTGGCATTATAATCATGAGATGACAGTTTGATACTATGACATTTATCACCCTGTCTCTTCTCCTGAGGGATGAAGCCCAAGCGGGGTCATATTGCTAAAAATTTCAACAATCTTCTTCTCCAGACCGAGATAGGCTGGAAACTAATACTCTTCATAGATTGAATGGTCTTGAGATGCTTTATCAAAATTGTTCAGTACATGGGGAGGGGGTGATGTTTATTATACTTTATATAGGAAAATTGTACTTTTGGGTATATTTGGTTCATTGACATCAATAACATCAGTTTTTATGCAACTCAGGTGACCGTTAAGCCCCTTGGGCCTCTTGTTTCACATTTGATGGAATTGTAACCAGTAGGCGACATTGATTGGCTAAATTTAAGAATGAATAATAATAAAAGTAACAAAAGGAACTTGAACCAGCATCAGAAGAACAAAGGAACGACGAGAGCCAGAGGATGGGTGACTATAATGAAATCGAGACACGGGACGCGGATGTAGATTTTGAATGTTTATTGGCAATAAACTCAATGAAATTCAACTACAAGTCACAAAATTACAAGAAAGAGTGAGTGCTTACAGTGAGAAAAATAATAAAGACCTGGGTAATTGTTAAATGTCTTTGTAAGACAGTTCTTACTCCCGTTGGTTCCAGTTCAATCCTTCCGCACTTGACATAAGGGGAAAATGCATGACTATTCTTCAGTTCACAGCCTTCCGCCTGCAAACAACAGGTTCTGTATCTTGTGGGCTGGGCTTGCCATCCAGTACTGGAAACTTCTCCAAATCTTCAAAATCTGCGGAATTCTCTCTGGAGGATTAGTCCATCTAAAGATGACCTCGCTCGCATAAAAAAAAAAAAACCTGACCAGAACGCAGAATTAAAAAGGGTGCAGAAAAAGGCATTAGGCCTCGTGGCTTATGTTGGAACACTTTGCATTCACTCTGATGTTTTATCCACATCTACAATCAACGTCTCACTCTCGTCAAGGCGCAGCCTAGACTGACTCGCTCCCCTCTCACCTTCACTAACTTGACCAGTCAGTAGACTGGCGGGAGACAGGGCTCGCGATTACCCGAGACCTCGGATGAAATATGCATGGAAATCACATAGGACGCGCTGTGAGCTATGACTGTGAGTTTCAGGGAAGCACATTTGGAGAAGGCCTTTCAAGGACATCCTGGGGACGTTATTTTGTTTGCTGGGTTCTCTGTCGTTGAAAATACAATACCCACTGTCAGTAGCATTGTCCATTTTCCCAATTTGATCAAAATAATGCCAAGTTACCCTTAATGTGGCAGAATTTGCGATCTTTTATGCGACTCAGCAATCCCCAGTCATTCCATTCCCGGTCATATAAAAATAACTATGGACCAATCACAGAGATCAATGTGAGTTACGTTGTTTCTCTATGCCATCAATACCTCCTATTTGTACTGAATGTTAGTATGTATGAGCCTAGTCTGATTTTGCCTACCCTTTGCTTTGTCTCGCAATGAAAATTGCTGTTTAAAGTAAAACCAAAAGCCAAATCACCGACACAATTAGAGAAAAAAAGTAGTGGGGAAAAAAGCGGAGGATGATGTTACTGCGAGTACTCCCCAAGCGCAAGAGATATCGAGCCCCAATCAGCTAGTACCACCAAGGCCTGTTAGCATAGATGCTGGTGCGAAGAGGGGCGATTCAAATGTTTATGGTCAGAAAAAATAATGATAGTGGGAAGGAAATTTTGGCTCTGCAAATGGTGCACAGATACGGGGTAGCAGAATTCGTTCGTGTCTCCAGGTCACGTAATTTGCAAACCATGTTGTGATTCTTTGCCATGTCATGTCCCATGATTTATGCTCATGTCCATGTTCAAGTTCTGTGCCTGGCCTAGTGCCATGTTTTGATTGACCCATGCGTTTAGTGACCTCTGCTTATGTCTGACCATTCATTGAATCATGTATTGTGTTTTGGTATTTGGATTTCCATGTTTTAAGCCCGCTGCTTATGTGTGTGAGCTGCTCATGCATGTGGGAATTGAATTGCTTGTATGTGTGTGTCTGTCTGTGTGTCAACTGTTTGTATGTCTGTGTGTGTGTGTGTGTGTGTGTGTGTGTGTGTGCTGCTTATGCCTGTGCATGTATCTGTGTGCACTGCTCATGTGTGTGTGAAGTGCTTGTATGTGTGTGTGCTGCTTACATAATATGGTTATTGATTATGATTATTGATTATGGTTATTTAACATGGCAATTGATCTACTGATGACTAATGAATATGAGAAATATTGAAATATAATCCTCAACAGAGCAATATGTAAGAAATATATGTTGATTAATCATGAAATGGCCCTGATATATCACCAGACATTAAGGAATGATGTTAATTTCAAATACTTATCACTTATCACTGACAGCAGTAGTCCAGCCAGAATATTCTCATTACAAAAGCCAAGTTGCAGCCCACAACTTATGTTGATGTTGTCATTTTGTGTTTTGGCCTTTTGCACCGCCCTCCACCTATCTCCCAATCACGAAGTCAGTAGCATTTCGGCATCCAGGTTGCCAGTTACCACTGAGCTGCAGCTGCCAGCGTTTCGAAGCACAAATGTCTGATGTTTCTAAACCTAAAAGGCCTTGTTATGATTCCAAAATCAGAAACAAAGTCAGAAACAAAACAAGGATCAGTATAGGGCATGCCTTTGAAAGATGAAGACGGCTGAAAGCAGAGAAGAATTTGAAAACTGACGCCGAAGTTGCTAATTTTCTCCTGGGCAGGTAAGATTCAGCTAAGTTTGGCTAACTTAATTCTATTTAATGTAGGCACGGACATTTCAAATATTCTCTACAGTCGAATAACATTACGTATGCTCGTTCTTGGTACGTTGGTGCAAATGCAGTGGGTCTTCAAATTGACTAACAAATTGTTTGAGAAATGAAGATGACCATGGCTCCTCATTGCTAACATTAGACATGCATTACTAGTCTGTTTCTCTGGCTTTATGCTGAGACGCTGTGCAAACCATTCCAACATTAGCAAAGCCATTATGGCAAAATGAAATGTAATTGAGACAGTACATTGGTCAAATGAGTCCTCATTCTTTCTTTACCCATATTACAGTATAGACTTTTGTGGGCTATCCACACAGAAGAGTGACGAGCAAGTTGACCAATATGACCATTGCTATTGTTAGTTAGTCATTAGTCTCAATCTTTTCTGAACTGAACTGAACACAACCCTGTGAGAGCAAATCATTGGTGATATTGAGATGTAGCCATGGTAGCTCCGTGTAGTAAACGTTCTTGCTGGGTCCGCCAACCAAGCTGGCAACCTCTCGTCTGGCGGCGGGGAGGAGGTATACTGCGCTGTGCACTATTTTGAATGTTATTGCACTCAGGGGGATATACTATGAAGCTGGCTTTGTGATTAAGCCTGACTTCAGCACTTAGTAAAACCAGGAAACTCTTCCAATCTGGAATATTGACTAATGGACTAAGTGCTTTTCCAGGTTTTACTGAAGCTTAAAGTCAGGCTTTATCACAAAGCCAGCTTTGTAGTATACCCCCCGGTTTTGGCCACAAATTTACATATTGCTCCGTTAATTGGACAGTTGACATTAGATGACAACAGTCGGCGTTTTGGTCCTTGTTTCATGGTCACACTTTTGTTACCCAGTATCATGAAAAGACACATATATGAGGTACATTTCAAATATTTATGTCAGAGAGTCTTACCTGCTCCTGATAAAGCATAGAAAGACGTCATGCAAGATTACTGTGCACCTGTGTACTAAGTGAAAACTAGCTGATCAGCCACATGGGCCTGATGATACTTTGTCTGACCATCTGGAAGGTAGCGAGAAGGTAGTTTGCCCCTTGCTAAGATTCTAGGGTAAGTGTAACAGAAGATGCATAATGTACAATATTGAGAAAAGTGCTCAAGTACAGTGCATAATGATTACATATTGATATGTATGTCACTGCAGCTGCATGCCATTTGTTCTTATTCACAGATTTCACCAAGTGTGCAGTATGCAGCCCGGTGTTACAAGTAAATAGTTTTCACTTTTTTTTTTCTTCATTTTCCATGCTTCCTAAAGGCCAGCCCCTCGTCCATGCCATAGGAGGGGGTAAGAGCTCACTGTTTCCTTGCAAGGTAAACACAATGACAGCAAAATAATCTATTTTTAGGGGTGTGTGTTGGCTTATTGGACTCTGGTGATAAATGGACAAATTTGATGCTTTTAAATGGAAGGGGGGAAAAAAGCATTTTGCGGGGTTTGGAGAGCTTTAAAGAGACTATTGATGTCCATTGCTGCCTATATTGATGGACTCATTCCAATACTCCTTTAAACATTATTAATTAATATTAAGCTTCAATAGTCTACACTATTGATTTCTGGTAAAATATTATTAATATGATTTGATAGTGCACAATTTGCTGAGCCACTTTGAAAGCCATTCAGAAAGCCACTTGGATAGCTATCTTATTTGGCTTTTAGACAGTAATTTTGAATAAGACAATCTGATGTAGTGCTCTTCAATGAGTATATGATCTCAGAAATGCATTGTTTTAAATCCCTGCCATTTTTCAATTCACAGTTTTTTTTTTTTGTTTTGTTTTTTTAATGACACTTTCGATGCTGAATTTTCATGAAGGTTTTCCTGTGTTCTTGGCCCTCATTCTGCATTAAAATTATAGAATAAGATGGAATTCGGAATACTACAAGTGTCTTGTTTCATTTAAGCTGTTTTCCCTCTCTGTGTGAATCTCAAATCTTGAATGATTAAGTCTTAAATAGGGGAACGCATAAACAGCCAGATTTGGCCTCTGCAGAAAGGGGTTAAAGCAGGAGTGTCAAACTGGTCTGTAAAAGCCATCGGGCTACAGGTTTTCAGTCCAACCAAGCAGAAGCACTCCTAATGCATCTAATTTGATCAACTGATCCCTGCCTGCCCAATTAATTAGTTGTATCAGGTGTGCCTCTGATAGGCTCCAATGAAAACCAGTTGGCCCTTGGCCTTAGATGGACCAGTTTGTGACCCCTGGGTTAAAGGGGCGCTTTCTGGAGTTACATTATTTTTCTGCATCTGGTGTATTTTTTCACTATCCACTTGCATCTTCCAAATGTGAAATACAATTTGTTGAATTGCAACTATACCAACAGATAACAATCACAGCAACATGTTGGGCAGGTCAAATATGTATAATAGTCCCAGACCAATTCTGAACAATATTTGGATGTACTTGATCAGCAAAAACATATCAAATTTGTATAGACAGTAGAAACAAAAAATGAAATATAGGGCACTGTCGACCCCAGAAGCTCCCGCCGTTAAGATAAACAAAATGTTGAAGTTTTTGTTAACGGACGCACGCATGGATGGATGCACGCACGGGTGGAGCCCGATACCATAGCTCTCGTGCCATAGTTTTAGGCCAGTGACCATGAAATATAGGCAAGGTCACCTTTAGGCATGTCATTTGGAGGCCTTTATGAGAAGCATGTCCAGTATGAATTAGGAGCCTGTAACTGAAATAGTAGATGAGATAAAGCAAAATGTCGAAGTTTTTGGTGGTAGTTTGAGGCCAGTCACCTTGAAAAAATAGGCCAAGGTCACCGTTAGGCACATCATTTGTAGGCCTTAATGAGATGCATGTCCAGTAAGAATTAGGAGCCTGTAACTGAAATCATTAATGAGATAAAGCAAAATGTGTTGACGCATGCACGCACAAAGCCCGATACCAAAGCTACCGCACCATAGCGGCGGGAGCTAACAAGTTACGAGGTAGATACAGTGTCATGAAAAGGTATGTGTCCCTGGCCCGATTTCTTTTTGCATGTTTGGCACACTTAAATATTTCAAATCAAACAAAGATAACCCAAGGAAACACAAAATGCAGATGACTTCATCCATTGAAGGTAAAAAGCCACCTAACTATATCAACCAATATAACGCATTTATTCGATAATTGGGTTTAATTTTACTGGACATTTTCTACCATAAATATTGCCTGCCCTTTTGAGTCAAAATATCATTTAAATAGAATTTGTGTGGGTGAAGTAGGAAAAAAGCACCACATGATTCCACAATCTGAAGAAATTCAAGAACAGATGAGAAACTAAGTCGCTGACGTCTAGTCTGAAAACAGTTACAAAGCCATTTCTAAAGCTCTGGAACTTCAGCAAATCATGGTGTGAGCCATCATCTGCAAATAGAGATACAGGGGTGAATTTTCCTTGGAGTGGATGGGTACTGTTCCAAAGCACACTAGCAAGTCCACCACTAAATGCTTTAACAAAACTAAATGAAGGTTTTGGAGTGGCAATTCAATGTCCTGTCATGAATATGATTGAGATGATCTGGCATTACTATAAAAAGGCAGTTTATGTTCAAAAACCTTCCAGTGTGGCTGAATTAAAATATTTCTGGAAATAAAATTGGGCCAGATTCCTCCACAGTGATGTAGAGGACTCATTTTTAGTTATAGCAAATGCTGAAAAGTTGCATTTTGTGCTTATTTACATTGTCCTTGTCTTAAATGAAAATTAATTGGATAATCTGGAGCATTTGCACATGACAAATCAGCAAAAATAGCAAAAATCATACTGTGGTTTTAGAGATGAATACATCCATGGGCGGCATGGTAGCAGAGTGGTTTGCACCAATGCCTCACCGCAAGAAGGTTGTGGGTTTGAATCTGGCCCGGGGCCTTTCTGTGTGGAATTTGCATGTTCGCCTCATGTTTGCGTTTGTTTCCTCCAGGTACTCTGGTTTCCCACACCCACAAAAACATGCACTATAGGAACACTCACGGGGTTCAATAAAGTATATCTTATGCCACTCTGGAACAGTAAGTTAATAATGTTCTCTGCAATAAGTTAGTGACAGACGTGGTGTACATTCGTTTCCTTCCCATGCTCTGGAAATTTTTCTCTGGACTGTAACTGGTGTACATTGAACTTAAAAGTAACTAATTCATTCCTTATCCTCAACTTCGCATAATTTGATTTGTGTGTATGTTTTAATGTCGTCCTCAACCCCTAACAAGGATTAATTTCAAAGGAAAGCAATCACTTGACTGTTACGATCAGCCATTGCGGCTGCTGGACTGCAGCCATTTTGACGTGCCTACTTCTTAATATGCAAAGCGATTTGCATGAAAAGCCAAAGTCATCATTTGATCAGTCATCAGATTTGAGTGCTAGGAGATAAATTACGTTTATGCGTTCAAAATTCACAACTATAAATATGTCTCGTTACAAATATGGGACGATTTCAAGTACGTTGCACATTAACGATCTGAAAGTGCTAGGAAACAGGGAACTCAGGCATTTTGCACCAGGCATCAAAATTACTTGCGTATCTAGCAAAAGTTTGACCACATCTTCATCGGCGATATCTCCAAACCTGGCTTTAAAAGTTTGCTAGCGATCACTTTGGCCTATTATATTTATCCTGGCCTTTTCTAGGTCTTTTACAGGCCAAATCAGTTTATTTATATCTTTGGCCGCTGAATGTTGCTGCTGGAAAACTTCTTTTCATTTCTGCATCCTACATGCACATCAACTTTCGCGTGACATGATTTTTGCATACTCATGAGTACTAATGAGGTAACTCAAATGGTGCTGGGAGTTTTTGCAGGTCGCAAAAACTATTTTCACATTCAATATTCGGGGGATTGCAAGTGTTCTTGGAGAAACAAACCATTTGTTTTGGTCTTATCTATTAAATTATATTAAAAAAGAGTAGATTGGTTACCTTTAAGGGACTTGAAGAACCATAATACTGAATTTATTGATCATTATTCAGGCAGCAGCTAGTACACAAAATTACTTGCTTTTGATTTTCCTGATTTTCTCTACTTCAATCTCATTCATTGAGCTATCCATCCATCCATCCATTATCTTTATCGCTTCTTCCTCACGAGGGTCGTAGTTGAGTTGAAGCCTATCCCAACTGACTATGAGCAAAAGGCTGGGACCCACCCTGGAGAGCTCACCAATCCATCTCAGGACTCACACACCATTCACTCACTCTCATACCTATGGGCAATTTAGACCCATGCAAACACAGGGAGAACATACAAACTCTACACAGAAAGGCCCCAAGCCGGATTTGAGCCCATGACTTGTTTTATTAATATTGCACAATTCATGCAAAAAATGTTAAAGTACTTCACATACAATTAAGTGAAATACAGGATATAATACATATCTAAAGGCACGAGAATTGTAATAACAAAACAGGAAGACTGATGACAAGGCATTTTAAGGATGGTTAAATAAAGTAAACTTAAAAATGAGATTGAAAGCAAAACCAAAGTGTGACCATGCTGACAAACACACTTTTTTTCCTGGCAATATGTTTTGCATTTGCTTCCTTCAATGATCAGTTCAAGTAGTCATTACTCAGAAAGCCGCCTGTGTTGAATTAAGTCAAAATGCCTTTATAGACCATGCAAAGTTCTAAAGACAATAAGACGCCAGTCTTCTGAACCATCTAAGGACCTGGTCACACTTTAAAACAAATTACAATACCCAAAACCAGTGAAGTTGGCACGTTATGTAAATCGTAGATAAAAACAGAATACAATGATTTGCAAATCCTTTTCAACTTATATTCAATTGAATACACTGCAAAGACAATATGTTTAATGTTCAAACTGAGAAACTTTTTTTTTTTTGCAAATAATCATTAATTTAGAATTTAAAGGCAGCAACACAGTGTAAAAAAGTTGGCACAGGGGCCTTTTTACCACTGTGTTACATCGCCTTTCCTTTTAACGACACTCAGTAAACGTTTGGGAACTGAGGAGACCAATTTTTGAAGCTTTTCAGGTGGAACTCTTTCCCATTCTTGCTTGATGTACAGCTTAAGTTGTTCAACAGTCCGGGGTCTCCGTTGTCGTATTTTACGCTTCATAATGCGCCCCACATTTTCAATGGGAGACAGGTCTGGACTACAGGCAGGCCAGTCTAGTACCCGCACTCTTTTACTATGGAGCCATGCTGTTGTAACACGTGCAGAATGTGGCTTGGCATTGTCTTGCTGAAATAAGCAGGAGCGTCCATGAAAAAGACGTTGCTTGGATGGCAACATATGTTGCTCCAAAACCTGTATGGACCTCTCAGCATTATTGGTGCCTTCACATATGTGTAAGTTGCCCATGCCTTGGGCACCAATACACCCCCATACCATCACAGATGCTGGCTTTTGAACTTTGGGCCTATAACAGGCCAGATGGTTCTTTTCCTCTTTGGTCCGGGGGACACAACGTCCACAGTTTCCAAAAACAATTTGAACAAGGCAATCAGAGATAGCAGACCTGGCCCCAGCCACGGGCTGACAGACAGACTGACAGAAACACACACACGCACATACAGACATGATCATTGCTTAACCTAGCTCCCCCTCGAGGGGGGCCAGGTAAATATGGACTCGTCAGACCACGGAACACTTTTCCACTTTGCATCAGTCCATCTTAGATGAGCTTGGGCCCAGCGAAGCCATTTTTGGGTGCTGTTGATAAATGGCTTTCGCTTTGCATTGTAGAGTTTTAACTTGCACTTGCAGATGTAGCGACGAACTGTAGTTACTGACAGTGGTTTTCTGAAGTGTTCCTGAGCCCATGTGGCGATGTCCTTTACACACTGATGTCGGTTTTTGATGCAGTACCGCCTGAGGGATCGAAGGTCACGGACATTCAATGTTGGTTTTCGGCCTTGTCGCTTACGTGCAGTGATTTCTCCAGATTCTCTGAACCTTTTGAAGATATTACGGACCGTAGATGATGAAATCCCTAAATTTCTTGCAATAGCTCGTTGAGGAATGTTGTTTTTAAACTGTTCGACAATCAGCTCAAGCACAATCAACTCAGCCCTCGCCCCATCCTTGTTTGTGAATGACTGAGCATTTCAGGGAAGCTGCTTTTATACCCAATCATGGGACCCACCTGTTCCCAATTAGCCCGTTCACCTGTGGGATGTTCCAAATAAGTGTTTGCTGAGCATTCCTCAACTCTCTCAGTCTTTTTTGCCACTTGTGCCAGCTTTTTTAAAACATGTTGCAGGCATCAAATTCCAAATGAGCTAATATTTGCAAAAAAATTACATAGTTTACCTGTTCGAACATTAAGTAACTTGTCTTTGCAGTGAATTCAATTGAATGTAGGTTGAAAAGGATTTGCAAATCATTGTATTCTGTTTTTATTCACGATTTACACAATGTGCCAACTTCACTGGTTTTGGGTTTTGTAAAATAAAACCAAAGGGTGACCAAATAGATGACCAAAACACACTGGTTTGCTGGCAGTACGTTTTGCACTTACCTCCCTGCATGGTCCATTCAAGTGCCCACCATTCAGAATGCTGCCCTGAGTTAAAGAAAGTCAAAATGACTTTACAGAGCCCTGAAAAGGCTCTTAAGACAATAAAACTGAAGACAATAAAACGCTAGATTTCCGAACCCTCTGAGGACTACGTCACACTTGCAACTAATCATTCAACAATTTTAGATTAACAAATAATAAAAGCAACTTGACACAATAAAACAGCATTGTAAAAACAAATTAATCTCAAACAATTTGGAAAATTAAACTGATTTCTGAGTCTCAGGTAGGCTGTTCCATAGGATTGGTCAGTAATGGCAGAAAGCAGCCTTGCCCTGAGTCTGTGGCCTGACCCGTGGTACAGCCAGGAAACAGCTGGCAGAGGACCTCCTCCAGGCTCATATCTCAAAAGTATTTCAGACATATAGTAAGGACATAAGCCATTTAAAAATGTATAAATTGAGTATCTTGTAACGAACTCTAAACCTCGCAAGTAGCCAGGGCGAAGACTTCAAAACGAGTAATGTGGACTCACCTTCTGAACTTGGTGAAAGCACGAGCAGCTGAATCTTATACTAGTTAGAGCTGACCAAGTGTTTTCTTTGATAGGCCACAGAAAGACCACTTGATCAGAGAGCGCGCACAAGTCTGGTCATTTTCGACCGATTTACAAAAATTGCTCAGCTTTCAGTCGGAGTGGCTGAGAACTGTGTCTCTACAGAACATGTATCATCTCTAGACAGTTAATTTGATTTAAATGGAAACACACTCGAATTTAAGCTTATAGTCTAAACTTCAACCTCAGTGTCGTTGAATCATTTTTAAGTCAGTGGTAAAGTACGGAAGCAAAATTTTAAAAAGTCTGTTCAATAAATTGTGGAGCTCACTATGTGCTACTACATACTTGTACTGCTCAGTCGTCACAAAAAAAATGTACAGTATTTTGGGAAATGTTTTTCAAAGAAATGTAAAAAAGGAAATCACTGCTATGGTATTTGACAGATATATTTCCACACATTTTTGTTTTGTCTCATTGACCTCCATACAGCATGTCTACATTTATACAGTACAAGATTACAAGTACAAGATTCATGGTCATTAAGTAATAGCAAATAAATGTTTCAATTACAAGATTGGAAAATGAGCAGCTTGTAGTGAAATGTGAAAAATCCTACAGATTAAAAAAGCGACAGATATGCTCATTGGATATTTAATCAATGAGTTCATGTGGCATCGGAGGTGTATCCTGAGTCGTAGTTTTCCCGACAGAAACAAATCTTTGGAATTTTTTCTCGCGTAAGGTAGAGAACTGGCTGAATGCTGCTGCTGATGTCCATGAAGCCAAAGGCCACAACTTCGATGTAGCATTCGTAAACGTCATGGGAGAAATGCTGCTGAAAGGGATGGAGTGCCACAAGTGGGAGGTAGTTGAAGATAATGATGCCAAAAATTATGAACACCATCTTAAAGGCCCTCTTCTTGACTGGGTGCATTTTGTCAGGACCAGATCCAGACTTGCGCAGAGCATGAAGGATGGCCATATTGCAGAAGAGCATGATAGCAAAAGCAGCCAGGATCATGACTGTGAAGGCTTTCTCAAAGTTGGGAATGTTACCTACACTCTTGGCTGCTGCATAGGACAGAGTGAAGATCCACACCGCAGCAACACACACTGCGCGGTGGCTTCGGTCCTTCAGCTCAGTGAAGGTGATGGGGTGCAGCACAGCCATGTAACGGTCAATGCAGATACAGGACAGGAAGAGAGGTGATACGTCTTTGACCCCATAGAAGAAGAGCAGGACATGTGAGATGCTCCTAGTGGTGAGGAAGACAATACTGGCCAGCTCCAGTGGTGGGATGAGGCAAAAGAAAGTATCCAGAACGGCCAAATGGAGGATGAAGATGTCAGAGGTGGAGGAGTCCCCCTTGTTCTTGTGCAGGAGCCACAGCACCATCAGGTTAGCAGGGACCCCCATAAACATATTGATGAACTGCAGGATTAGATAGAAGATTAGGTCCTCAGTCATGTCCTTACATCCCTCAAAAATAGTAACATCAGGCTCTTGATAGTTGCTGTTTGATGGTTTATGAATATAAAGGATGGAAGCATTGAAGACCTCCATAGCTCTTTTACAGACAGGAGATTCAGGTACAACAGGAGGCAGGTCAGAGGGCTTCTGGTGAAGAAAGAAAAGGAAAAGTTTTCAGAATGACATGAAAATAACAGGGCTGCAGTCTGCATTTCCACGGAGCTCATCTTTCTTCCCAGGGGTGGTCATACCACACATTTCCTTCCTCCAGTGATTAGACCAGCTTCAATTTTCCTTCATTTAACTTCAATCTGTACACCTCAGCTAAAGCTCGCAGTTCCACTGCCTCTTAAGATGAGTGGTTCTGCCCACCCACCACAGCCACTTCACTTTGTCATAATGTTTGATTGTACTGGCCTCCAGTCATGAAAAAAGAACTGAGTTTCTTTAGACGACAGCATCTTTGTGACACATTTTTGTCCCCCATTTGTACCCCCAATCAAATCAACGTTTTGACTAATTCCAGATCATAGTATTTTATTTTATGTTTTGTTTTTAAGACCCACAGCCTATTTTTTCGGTTTCTGCTCGAATATTGCAACCCCATAATAAAATGGCTATATCTCTGCGACCACAAGGTCTATTTGAATAGTTTTGGAGTCATAGTAAATGGGACACATGTGAGGTTGGTTTACATGTGTTCATACGAGTATATGTGATACTGGTGAAGAGTAAATGAAGATGGCACACAGAAAAAAATGTAAAAAATGTAGATTCGGCTAAATTAAAAAGCATTTTCAGGATGAATATCCCTTTGAAAATGATGAGGCGTCAGCTCTAAACCTTTATCAGACCATAGTGCAACATCTGAACATTATCTCTGCAAAGGTTGACTCTGATAAAGTGAAGTAAAACAAAATAAGAGAGGTCTTAGGACAGACTGTTCAGGCGACGTCTCCAAAATGGCCATTTTGGCACAGTTTGGCACCATCTATGCCGTTTGAATTTTCTCCAGTACAACACTATATATTTCATTTTTATATCTTTAATGGTGATCAATACATCCAAACACCACAGTTTTTGGCAATTTTTTGAAAATTCAACCGGACCTCTATTTAGTTCCCATTCCAAAAATGACCACACATAGCAACTGAATGTTGATTCCAAATAGAGCAGATTTACTTTAGTAAAACTGTAAACATTTCTGCAAGAATACAAACAGCAAAAAAAAAAATACTAGAACTTCTACAATATTTACATTTGCACAATTCTACATTGTGCTGCTTTTGAAAAACTTTCTGTAAAATTGCAAACCAAAATGAAATTCCATCAGGCATCTGACCAGGAGTGGTTTTTGAATAAAAAAGACTAAAACATCAGCCTTTGAGTGCGCCTTCCTTTTTTTGCTTTCGTAATTCTCGGTTTTAGTAGTTTACGCACTAGGCGAAACAACTTATATTTATACTTATATATATGAACTTTTCTCGCCGAACAGCGAAGGTCAGATAAATTTTACTACTATAGTTTGGAAAAGCGATTTCTGTTTTTGTGATCCTTTGGCCTTGTTCTCTCTGATACTTTGGCGTAGATCGCTTTGCATTACATCATTGGAATCTGAAGAGTCTTAGCTTTCATTTGACGCCTCGCTCGTGTGTTCGGCATGAACTTCACTTGTGGTAGAGCTGGCAATATGTCGAGTGGGTGGACACAGAGGAGCTGTACAGAGTTTGATATGTCGTAATTCATTTAGTTATGATTTGAGTCGTGTTTAGGGCATGTAAAAAACATTTATATCGTACTGTAGCTTAGGTTCTGCTGTTTAATTTGATGGACAACATCACTGTATTCTTAGGTGATTAGTGTGTTATTCCACGCTATTTTGCCTGTGCCTTCCTAAAGTCCTCCAATTGGGGGACTCTCGGGTGCAAGAGTAAAGGCTCTTATTTTTCTGCTAAGAGATTGTCATGTATTTCCAGATTTTGTTTAGCATGAAGAAACTCCAATGATACTTTATTGAGGTTGCATCTATACTCGCTGCTCTGTGAAAGTAAGTCCATTCATCTGGCACCTTAACTGATTAATCAGCGAATGCAGTTGTTTCTCCAGTGTTGTAGGTAACACTGGTTGAGACTATCTGCTAAATAAGTTTGTGACATGGTAATAATGCAGTCAGCTCTTCCAAGCTTTCATGAACTGAAATGTATGACTTCAACACATTCATAATTTCGGTGGAATTCACCTGCAGATATCCCTGTAAATGGAAGAACTGCTTTTAAATCAAGACTACAAGAAAAACTGATTAGATCAAATTGGGCTTCTCAATATTGGATTTTTGCAGTTCAGAAGCTCACCAATGATTAGAATTAATAAAACAGCATCTCTCCCTACTACATTAAGTGTGTGTGTTTTTGCGGCATTTCTTTTTTACCCACATTGACTAACAATTATTGCACTTCTCCTGCATGCAGTTACAAGTATGATATCATAGTGTCATGATGTCCTACCTTTTCAAACTTACTGTGTGACATTCAGATGCAAATTCAACATATGAAACTTGAATTATGAATAAAATAAATAAAAGATATGAAAAATCCCCCCTATAAATGAAGTTAGGAATCATCTTACCAGTTTAGGTAGTAATATCCTTAATTATCTGAAAAGCAGCTGCATTCTCTCCTGTCTCCAATCACTGTACACGTGTCCTGCATGAACCCCGGTTTGGAGTGTGTGATGTCAAGCACAGTGTAGGACAGAGAGATATAAGGAAACCCCTTCACTGATAATTCAAGCACTACTGGGATTATACCCCTGGCCAATCAGAGTACGAGACAAAGGGTGGGGTACCTGGAAATTTTCCAGCAGTGGCAATGTCTTACCCTTAGTTCACAGTGGAGTGTGATGGCCGCTGGTCACAAACAGCAAGCCTGAAAGAATATAGATGTTCAGGAAAATACTGTATTTAAAATCATATTTGGGGGGAAATTATTCTTACCCTGAGGTTTTTGTTGTGAATCAGTCAAAGGGTGCGTTTGTTCAGTGGAACCCAGTCAGCAATTGCAGCGAATGGCAGTGATGCAATGCAAATGGTGGTTGACATAAATTTGTTGTAAACAACTGATGCAACAGTGCATGGGCACACTTCTGAAATTTGGTGTAACAAAGTGAAACATGTTTCAGACGGGTGACACACTGATTTTATTTTTATTTGTTTATTTACTTTTATCTTCAAAGCAGCATTGAATAACAGCTAGTCACTCGTTTTATTTGTCGAATTCATGTTTTTAGTCTGAAAACTTTGCTAAGAGGCTAGGTAAATAAGTTTGGTTCTAATGGTTCTGCATTCAGAACAGTGACATAATGCTGCAAATTCTCTTTACACATATTCACATTCAAGACTATTCACTCCTTTAAGATTTCCTCTCACTTTTCAAACCCGATATCAATGCACTGTCTTGACAAGTCATTTGTTCTTAGTATTAGACAAAAATCCCTTGTTTTTTCTGGAAAATAGAAAGAATTTGCTTATTTCATACCCTGTGCTTCAGGGTATAAAATGAGCAAATTCTTTCTATTTTCCAGAAAAAACAAGGGATTTTTGTCTAATGAAATTTTCTTAAATTTTCTTATTCCATTGGCAAATCTAGAAATAAATCAAAGTTATCTCATCTCATTGGAAAATGTTTCTCTTATTGAAAAAAATGGTGATATAAATAAGTATTTTAGGTGTTAATACAAGATTAAACTGCTTGGTATGGTGTACTCACTTTTCATTTTTTGCAGTTTGGAAAATTATTAGAAATGATAAGTATTTACTCCTTTCTGATTTCTTCATTAAAAATTAATTTCAGACACCTCCTCTTTATCACAAAGGTATGGAATCTTGGTTAGTTTACTGAAAAATGTACTTTACACATTGGTAACTGCATATGAAGCCCTATATTCAAAGTAGGTTTGGGCGGTATGAACAAAGTGTTCTATCATGGTATAAGTTTTGTATATCAAGGGAACGGTATATATCATGGTATGGCCTTTTTTCCCTGTAAATTCAATTAATGGCTTAAAACAACCCAACTGTACTTCCATCACTTTTTTTTTTTTTTTTTTTTTTTTATTTTAAAAATTTGGCATCTCCAATCCCACCCGAATTTGGAATGCCCAATTGGTGAACTATGTACAAAGCTTGCTCGTATGCGACCCCTTGCTGCCAACTCAGGATAGTGAGACAGTTCACGGCTCTCCTCCGAAGCACGTGCCTGTCTGCCACTGATTCTTATACACTCATTGGTTGAATCTTCGCAAGTTCAGAACTAGGGCGGAGGATACCCGGACATGAACCAACCCGGAGTCTTCCTGACCCGTCTGGCCAACAGGAGGCGCTGGAGCAACGAACAAAGCTGATATATAATATACCCAAATCCGGCAGTCCTTTCCCAATTTGAAACCCTGTAGCGCGATAGCCAATTGTGCGCTACTCTGAAAAAGCTGCCGACCCCTGCCGGTGGGTACGCCGGGGCTCGAACTCGCGACGTGGTGATCACCTCTGCCTTAACCGTGTGAGTCACCCGGCAGCTCCATCACTTTTGATTATTTTCTTTTTTTTTTTAATTTTTAACTTTCAAGCAATACCACAACACCCCCGCCCCACACACACACAGAGCCATTTTTTCCAAAGGTTATGTTAGAAATAGGTTTAGGTTCTTATTTGATGATGCAGAAATTGAAGTTGTACGAGAATATGTATATTTGGGTATACTATTTAATGAAAATGGCATTTCAGTAAATCTGAGGCTATGCCCCTTGGCAGTTTTAATGACCCAGATATATTTGTGAATTTTCCTTTTAAGTGGTCCTCTGCAGGTTTCAAATACTTGGGTTTAAATATTTCTCTTGAGAATCAAAATCTTTGGAAACTAAATTTCGCTCCTGTGCTCTCAATGGTGAAACAAGATCTTATTCGATGGCATGATCTCCCGCTTACTCTGATTGGCCGTGTCAGCCTTATAAAGATGAATGTCCTTCCCCGACTTCTTTATCCTCTCCAAATGTTACCTCTGCGTGTCTCTAGGAAAACTAAAAAGGAAATTGACAAATCTTTCTCAAAATTTATTTGGCATGGTAAACGACCAAGGCAAAGGCTTAGTACTTTGAAACTACCTAAAGATAAAAGTGGCTTATCAGTACCCAACATGCTTTTTTATAACTGGGCATGTCATGCCCGTATTCTTTGGACCTGATTACACTCGTATCTTGGGCGGGAGGCTTGTGTTGACTCCTGGGCTTGCTCTCCTGGGTCTATTTGGGGCTTAGTGACTTGTTCTTCAGGAACAATTAAAGCAAATATTAAAAACAATCCACTGATAATAAATACAGTTAGAGTTTGGCAAGAGATTTCTGATTATTTGGATAGGCATGGTGTAAAATCTTTGTTATAACCCATATGTAATAACTTAGAATTCTTCCTGCAGTGAGGCACTCTGTTTTCGACTCATGGCATGATAAAGGAATCTGTGTAATAGGAGATAGTATTTAACACGGCGTTTTGATGTCCTTTCAGCAACTCCTAGATAAATTCAATCACTCTAAAGATCACTTTTTTGGTTATTTACGACTAAGACAATTTATTAACTCCCTGGCAAAACCAGGGGACGATCCTTTTACTTATAGTGTAGTAGAAAAGTTTATGCTGGAACGAGAAGACATGAACCATGCAATTTCCCTCTTTTACTCTGTACTATACTCATACAATAAATACGATACGACCAAATTTATAAGAAAGTGGGAAGAAGTCCTCGGTAACCAATGCATTGAAGAGGATTGGCAGGAGGCAATACATTTGGTACACAAAACATTTACATGTAATAGACTGGCAGAGATACAATATAAAATCTTACATAGGTTGCACATATCCCCAACCACCCTTCACAAGATGTCACAGACTATTTCTCCCCTTTGTCGTAAATTTAAAACTGATTTTGGGTCTCATTTCCATTATTTTTGGGGGTGCAATCTGATTGCCAGATACTGGAGTCATATAGCTGAAGAACTGAGTGGAATTTTTAAGATTAGAGTAAGGAAAGATCAGGGGCTTTTTTTATTGGGGTTACCGTCTAAAGAACTATCTCTCTCTCGTAATTATTACAGATTATTGGATAAACTCTAAGTCCTTGCCCGCAAATGTATTTTGCTCAAATGGGTTGATGACACTCCACCCACAGTTACTTTGTGGTACTGGGAGATTTGTAATATTATGCCTTATGAAAGGATAGGTGCAGTCCTTAAGAAAAATGAGGACTTATTTCTTCAGATCTGGAATCCTCTCTTAGATCACTTGCCTTCACATCTTAAATGTACACTGCTGAAAGGCCAGTATACTTCTGATTGGAAAAGAAACACAGTGTATACTTAAATACCTCTCTGATGGCACCGGTGAATTCTACATGGATGACGGCTGAGGGACGTTTCCCATATGAGATATTTCTGTTAATATTATCATTTATTCACCTTGTTATGTTTATGAATTGTTTACGGTTAGTAACAGTGATTTTTTCTCCATTTGTAGTCTGTTTTATGTTATAGTATTACTAATTGCTATTGAATTTATTCTTTATTGGCATACTTTTTTAATGTTTATTTATGGGGGGGGGGGGGGAGATATTTGAATCATATTTGAATCATCAACATCTTTTGTTTGAACTGAGCCTTCTGTTTGTTTTGTTTCTTTGTTTGTTTGCTTGTCTGTTGTTTTGAAAATAATAAAATATTTTAAAAAAAGGAAATGGCAAATTCACTAAAGCAATTAAGAGAGAGAATTCACTTGAAATTTTGTAAATACATATTGAGAGTAAAACAATCAACCCCAAATTTTATGGTTTATGGTGAGCTTGGAAATTCTTATTAAAGTTAGAGTTAGAAATTTTTGGAGTAAACTTCAAAATGATAACGGCAGGCTACCCAATCTTATTTACAAACTAATGGCCTATCTAACAGACTCATTTGGCATTAAATTTGACCTTCTGGACATTGTTAAAACTATACTCCAAAACTTTGGGTTAGCATATATTTGGCAATCACAAAATTGTCAAAATAAAATCTGGCTCAAAAACTTTGTCATTATTACTCTTATCGATCAGTTTAAACAAGCATGGATTTCTGATGCTCAAAATTCTTCTAGGGGTAAATATTATTGTCTCTTTAAATAATCGCTAACAATTGAATCAGATCTTTTAAATCTATCATATAAACAACGCCTTTGGCTTACAAAATTGAGAACTTGCAATCATAGACTTCAAATAGAAACAGGTAGATGGTTAAATATAAACGTAGAAAGCAGATCTTGTCCATTGTGTAACGAACCAAGAACTTGTGACGAATACCATGCCATTCTATAATGCAAAGCCACAGTTGCAATAAGAGAAAATGTATTGCCAAATTACTTTTGTCAAAATCCCACTGTTGAAAAATTTGTAAATCTATTAAGTTCAAATTATGCTCCATTACAATCAAAACTGTCATTCCATGCAAAAAATGTACTTTGCCTCTTTTAAATATTATTTGTATGTATGTGTGTTCTCTATATCATTTTATATGATTCATGAGAATAAAATTCTGTTCTGTTCTGTTCTGTTCTGCCACCAGAGCCACACAGCAAATGTCTGCTAAACATCAAACTCCAGCTCTGACTACAGTGTGTGTGCAATGTAATATAGTGACTGAACGGTTGATAAAATGATGTCTAGCAACAATTGCTACGCAGACATAAATATGTCGAGCAATGGCTGAAATCTACGTAGCACTTTCTCTGTTGGGGCTTTTGCCCATTTTATGCTTTCTTCTTTCCTAATGAGCCTGTTTGCCTGCCATGCCTGTCAGTAATCTGTAGCATTATTTATGGTGTGTTTTGTTGCATTCCCAATTGTTGTAACACTTAGTATTGTTTTGATGGTGGTGGCGGGTGTAATCACTATTGCTATGTAGTGACTACATCCAGGGTTGTACTGGGATTGCAATCTGTGGAATAATAAATCTTTTGAATTGTTATCATCTTATTATCATCTGAATTATTATCTAAACATCTTCTGTATTATCATTATTATCTTGTACTGCTTAAAACATCTTTTATGTCAATACCCCAAAGCTTATAAACCTATTTACCCAGAATGTGTGAGAGTGGATGAGAGAAGCTGTACAGGAGGAGCAAGGTACAGAGTGGCACAGAAATACAGGAGCCCTGCCAAAAGAGCCCTGCCATCAGGCATGCCGTAACCGCCTTTCTGTGACCTGTCTAAAGTAGACTGGACAATGATTAGACTGCAGTTACACACAGGTCTACAGCCGATTGATGTGCAGCTGAAGAACATCCCTCATGCTACAATTTGTCATTTTTTTTACTCTTTGTCTACTATAAACAACTATTTTCGACATTTGGTCTACAATTCTCTTATTTCTAGTCACTCTCTCCCTTGAACACGTCAAATCAGACTTGACAAAAGGTGAAAAAAGCCCACAAATCCGGCCCTGGCATTGTCCATTTCTGTCCAAAAACCAAGTCATCCGATTTATATTAAGGATCGTATTTATGCTTAAGATGTCCTGAAATAAATTATATTCAATAATCCTGTCCTAAATTGAAAACATAACATTGTGAACATATAAAGTCATTTACATTTACTGAGGTATTTTATAATAATAATTATTATCAATATGATTATTAATTATTATTATTATTATTATCATCAATTCAATGAATTAATGCATGAATGTGAAAAATAATGTTTCTTTGTGGACATTGAGACTGCAGAATTTTTGCATTATTCAAATTGAAGATACTAAAAGCAGCACGCACATCCAAAAACAATGAGTGCTGGGTGCTGGGCAAAAAATACAAAAGTACAAAATATAAGTCCGCTCACTAGAAACTGCGCCTTAGAAATTTTTTTTTTATTGGTATCACCACGTGTGACGTTTCGGGCAACAGCCCTTCATCAAAATTGACTCATACAAAGCCTTTTAAAAACTAGAGCACTCGGAAACCGAGCACATGTATCCCCCGGAAGGCCCCCCAGTTGGGCCCAGATGGTCCCAGAGTACCCAAAATCAATAGGTGTTGTGAACATACCATAATACATGTCCCTGCAAAATTTGAAAAGAATCGGTGCACTTATGTGGGCTGTAGAGCGTTCACAAGAAAATCTCTGCGGACGCGGAGACGAGGCCAAATCCATAGTATCCTCCGACCTTTCGGGGGATACAATAATATTGCCTTCACTTACAGACGTTGAATGACATTGCATAGCGTACTAGCTTTAGGACCGTAGTAGTCTCTGGTTACTAGTCTCAAGACATGCTTTTGGAATGGAAAGTTTGTAAAGTCCTCCTCAATTCCAGGACAAATTTAATTTGATGCTGTAAAGGAAACTAGTAAAACACATGAATATGCATTAAATAGTAGGCTAATAACGACATGTCTGTCAGTGGGGTCGTTTTGTAAGCTCAAGCAAATTTTAACCAAACAAACACTTGCGATAGCCTATTAATTCAACGCCTATGAATCTTGACGCTTCCACGTCCCCCTCCAAAAGAAAACTGCTTGCCACAGGAGGATCATTATGACCAAGCAGCTGGTCTATTTTAGCATTGTGAAGCCAGAGCCCACCAATATGGAAGCCCATAGTGGACAATATTAAAATGAAAATGTAATCTCTCTATTGCATTATAATTTACCACTTATGAATAAGTCATTTGAGACAATATTAAATTGAAAATGTATCAATCCAATTATCATTTTCATTTTCACATTCACATATGGAAAATCTATGACTATATTCAAATGATAATGAAAAGCTGTTTGACATTTAATTTTCAAAGTAATGCCCTGCAATGCAGTGAACAATATTCAAATGAGATAAGCAAAACAGCACCCCCAGCCTATTGCATTTACATTTACATGTCACCACGCTCTTTTAGGGTCAACATGAAAATGTAAATGCTTTTGTCTAACTATTTGAAATTGATATTGAAAACAGCATTCAATGTTTAAGGTAATCTAAACGTGACAAGTAAAAAGCTTTTAAATCAATTATTCAGAGATAGCTCAGGCTGAATTTACAGAAAGCCATAATCGCACGCACTCGCTAATGAGTTAATTAAGGTTAACACTACGTAACAAAATATTTACAATCACCCTCAAATAAGTGCTGGTTAGTACGGGTTAGTAATATCCTATCAGAGAGCGCATTCACTCAGAGTTTCGCGAGACTCAGAATTAGACACAGCTGGAAGTAATGAATGAAATACCAGAGCCGAAACCGAAAGAGGAAACGTGATTGGACGACGAGATGCAGGCATGCTGAAGGCAGTCACGCGACATCACTGGAATGCAGATTGGGAGCGGATTGTCAGACGGCTGAACTGAAAGCTGAAAATGTAAAGCGAAAGTAAGACACAAGCACAAATAAGCACAGGACAACACACAAAAGGGCAGAATCATAACAGGCCCAAGAAGCTCCTGTCGTTAAGATAAAAATTGTCAAAGTTTTTGTTGACGGACGCACGCATGGATGGATGCACGCACGGATGGAGCCCGATTCCATAGCTCCCGTGCCATATTTTTATGCCAGTGACCTTGAAAAAAGATAGGCTAAGGTCGCCTTTAGACATGTCATTTGTTGGCCTTTATGAGATGCATGTCCAGTAAGAATTAGGAGCTTGTAACTGAAATAGTGGATGAGATTAAGAAAAATTTCAAAGTTTTTGATGATATTTTTAGGCCAGTGACTTTGAAAAAATAGGCCAAGGTCACCATAAGGCATGTCATTTGAAGGGCTTTATGAGATGCATGTCCAGTAAAAATTAGGAGCCTGTAACTAAAATCGTTGATGAGATAAAGCAAAATATGTTGACGGACGCACGCACATGGAGTCTGATATCATAGCTACCGCACCATAGCGGTGGGAGCTAACAAGTTACAGGGTAGATACAGTGTCATGAAAAGGCCCTGTGTCCCTGGCCCGATTTCTTTTTGCTTGTTTGTCACACTTAAATATTTCAGATCAAACTAATTTTAGTATTAGACAGATAACCCAAGGAAACACAAAATAGAGTTTTTAAATGATGACTTCATCCACTGAAGGAAAAAAGCCACCAAACTTTATCCTGCCCTTTGTGAAAAAGTAATTGCCCCCGTTGTCGCTAAAACAACCAATTTAACGCATTTAATCGATAATTGGGTTTAATTTTACTGGACATTTTCTGCCATAAATATTGCCTGCCCTTTTGAGTCTAAATATCATTTAAATAGAATTTGCGAAGGTGAAGTAGGAAAAAATCACCACATGATTCCACAATCTAAAGAAATTCAAGAACAGATGAGAAACAAAGTCGCTGACATCTAATCTGGAAAAAGTTACAAAGCCATTTCTAAAGCTCTGGAACTTCAGCAAATCATGGTGTGAGCCTTCATCTGCAAATAGAGATACAGGGGTGAATTTTCCTTGGAGTGGATGGGTACTGTTCCAAAGCACACTAGCAAGTCCACCACTGAATGCTTTAACAAAACTAAATGAAGGTTTTGGAGTGGCAATTCAATGTCTTGGCTTGAATTTGATTGAGATGATCTGGCAGTATCATATAAAGGCAGTTTATGTTCAAAAACCTTCCAGTGTGGCTGAATTAAAACATTTCTGGGAATAAAATTGGGCCTGATTCCTCCACAGTGATGTAGAGGACTCATTTTTAGTTATAGCAAATGTTTAAAAGTTGCATTTTGTGTTTATTTACATTGTCCTTGTCTTAAATGAAAATTAATTGGATAATCTGAACCATTTGCACATGACAAATCAGAAAAAACTGCAGAAATCATACTGTGGTTTTAGAGATGAATATTTAGTTTACTCTACTAGCTAATCACCAGTTGTTGCCTGTTTACATCCATGGGTGGCACAGTGCCTCACAGCAAGAAGATCGTGGGTTTGAATCTGGCCTGGGGCCTCTCTGTGTGGAATTTACATGTTCTCCCCATGCTCACGTTGGTATCCTCCAGGTACTATGGTTTCCCCCCCCACCCACAAAAACATGCACTATAAGAACACTGCTGCACGTACCCCGGACCAAGGAACTGGCTTTAGAACTGGAGTTGGTCTCCGGGCGCTGCTCTGTGGCTGCCCACTGCTCCTAACTATAGGATGGGTCAAGTGCAGAGGAAAATTTACCCCACGGGGTTCAATAAAGTATATCTTATGCCACTCTGGAACAGTAAGTTAATAATGTTCTCTGCAGTAAGTCCACTCTGGAACAATAAGTTAAAAATGTTCTCTGCAATAAGTTAGTGACGGACGTGGTGTACATTCGTTTCCTTCCCATGCCCTGGAAATTTTGCTGTGGACTGTAACTGGTGTTCATTGAACTTAAAAGTAAACAATTCATTCCTTATCCTCAACTTCGCATAATTTGATTTGTGTGTAAGTTTTAATGTCGTCCTCAACCCCTAACAAGGATTAATTCCAAAGGAAAGCAATCACTCGACTGTCACGATCAGCCATTGTGGCTGCTGGACCGCAGCGATTTCGATGTGCCTACTTCTTAATATGCATAGCGACTGGTCAAATCAGATCAGTCATCAGATTCGAGTGCCATAAATTACGTTTTCGAGTACGTTGTACATTAATGATCTGAAAGTGCTAGGAAACAGGGAAATCAGGCATTTTGCACCAGGCATCAAGTTTACTTGCGTATCTTGTAATAGTTTGACCACATCTTCATCGGCAATATCTCCAAACCTGGCTTTAAAAGTTTGCTAGCGATCACTTTGGCCTATTATATTTATCCTGGCCTTTTCTTGGACTTTTACGGGCCGAATCAGTTTATTTATATCTTTGGCCGCTGAATGTTGCTGCTGGAAAACTTCTTTTCATTTCTGCATCCAACATGCACATCAACTTACGCGTGACATGATTTTGGCATACTCATGAGTACTAATGAGGTAACTCAAATGGTGCGGGGAGTTTTTGCAGGTGGCAAAACTATTTTCACATTCAATATTCGGGAAATTGCAAGTGTTCTCGGAAAAACCATTTATTTATTCCCATTTGTTTTGGTCATATCTATTAAATTATATTTAAAAAAAGAGCAGATTGGTTACCTTTAAGGGACTTGAAGAACCATCATACTGAATTTATCGATCATTATTCAGGCGGCAGCTAGTACAAAAAGTTACTTGCTTTTGATTTTCCAGATTTTATCTACTTCACTCTCATTCGGAGCTATCCATCCATCCATTATCTTTATCACTTCTTCCTCACGAGGGTCGCAGTTAAGTTGGAGCCTATCCCAACTGACTGAGCAAAAGGCTGGCACCCACCCTGGACAGCTTGCCAATCCATCACAGCACACAAACACCATTCACTCACACTCATAATAATCAATAATAAAAGCAACAACTTGACACAACAAAACAGCATTTGAAAAACAAATTAATGTAGAATAATTTGGAAAATTAGACTCACTTGATAAAATACTCAATTTTAAAAGATGTGCAACAGTCCCCAAGTGTGCAAAAGAACAAAGTAAGGATAAGGAAACATTACTAAAAGCCTGAATGAAAAGTTTGTTTTGAGATTTCTCTTGGATATTTCTACATTCTCCACAGATTTCTGAGTCTCAGGTAGGCTGTTCCATAGGCTTGGTCTGTAATGGCAGAAAGCAGCCTTGCTGTGAGTCTGTGGCCTGACCCGTGCAGCCAGGAAACAGCTGGCAGAGGAACTCTGCCAGCTCATGTCTCAAAAGTATTTCAGGCATATAGTAAGGAGATAAGCCATTTAAAAATGTATAAATTAATTTAAATACCGTATAATCAACTCTAAAACTCACAAGTAGCCACTGCGAGGACTTCAAAATATGAGTGATGTGTACTCACCTTCTGGATCTGGTTAAAACACAAGCAGCTGAATCTTGTATTAGATGGAGATGACTTGGAGTTGGTTTTCTCTGATCGACCACAGCTGAAGACATTACAATGATCAAAACTGCTAGAGATTAATGTATAGATTAAACTCTTTTTGTTGGCCTCAGGAAGAAATTGCCATTCTCTCGAAGAGGTCTTTAAATGGTAAAAGGCAAATTTTAACACTTCTGATGTGTGCATCTAAATTAGGATCAGTGTCCAAGATATCACTTTATCTCTTGAATTCTTGGAAACCCTGATCTTATTGATGCAAAACCTCCTTATTAGTGATAACATTTTGTTTATTCACATATTTATCATGCAAACAAGCGTAAATTTGAAAAAAAAATATTCCATGCTTAAATGTGATATTTTTTGTGGTTGTCTACAGCCGAATCAACAGTTTCAAATGGCTTTAAAATACATGCAGTATAATATTATGCGCTTACCTTCTCTCACTTCTATCAGCAACATTGGAAGGTTTAGAAGTCGACAACTTATCAAAGCAGAAGTTTCCCAGGCAAACATAAAATCACCCATGCGTTGTCCTGAATTTTATTTCATATGCTCAAAGATCCACATTAAGATGTGTGCTTGTGTAGTAGACTGAAGATTCTTTCACTGAATTCATTCTGAAAATATGCTTGGTTGTTCAGAGAGCACACACAATTCTGGTCATTTTTGATCGAAAATAAGGTCTTTATTTTCGGCTTTAATGACCATTGCTCATCTTTCAGTCAGAGTGGCTGAGATGTCCTGTCTTGACAGAACTTGTGCCATGTTTAGACAGTTTATTCGATATAAATAAAAATGCCCGCCAATTGAAGCTTATAGTCTAAACTTCAACGTCACAGTCATGCATCGTTTTTAACTCAGTGCTAAAGTACAGAAGCGATTTTTTTTTTTTTTTTTAAGTCTCCGTTCAATAAATTTTGGAGCTCACTGTATGTGATACAACATACATATACTGCTCAGTTGTCTCAAAAAATGAATTTAGGGGAATGTTTTGTCAAAGAAATGTAAAAAAGGAAGTCACTGCTGTGGTATTTCACAGATATATTTTTGCACAATTTTTTATTTTTTGTTGTCTCATTGACCTCCATACAGCCTGTCAAAATTTATATTAAGTACAAGATTTATGGTCATTTAGTCATAGCAGATAGCTAATGACAGATATGCACACTGGATATTTTATCAATGAGTTTATGTGGCATCAGAGTTGTTTCCTGAATCTTGGTGTTTGCGACAGAAACAAATCTTTGGAATTTTTTCTTGCGTAAGGTAGAGAACTGGCTGAATGCTGCTGCTGATGTCCATGAAGCCAAAGGCCACAAATTCAATGTAGCATTCATACACGTCATGGGAGAAATGCTGCCGAAAGGGATGGAGTGCCACAAGTGGGAGGTAATTGAAGATAATGATGCCCAAAATTATGAACACCATCTTAAAGGCCCTCTTCTTGACTGGATGCATTTTGTCATGACCAGGGCTCGACTTGCGCAGAGCATGTAGGATGGCCATATTGCAGAAGAGCATGATGGCAAAAGCAGCCAGGATCATGACGGTGAAGGTTTTCTCAAAGTTGGGAATGTTACCCACCCTCCTGGCTGCTGCATAGGCTAGAGTGAAGATCCACACCGCAGCAACACACACTGTGCGGTGGCTTCGGTCCTTCAGCTCAGTGAAGGTGATGGGGTGCAGCACAGCCATGTAACGGTCAATGCAGATACAGGACAGGAAGAGAGGTGATACGTCTTTGACCCCGTAAAAAAAGAGCAGGGCTTGGGAGATGCTCCTAGTGGTGAGGAAGACAATGTTGACCAGCTCCAGTGGTGGAATGAGGCAGAAGAAAATATCCACAATGGCCAGGTGGAGGATGAAGATGTCAGAGGTGGAGGAGTCCTTTTTATTCTTGTGCAGGAGCCTCAGCACCATCAGGTTAGCAGGGACCCCCATGAACATATTGATGAACTGCAGGATTAGATAGAAGATTATTGCCTCAGTCATGTCGTTACATCCCTCGAAAATAGTTACTTCATGCTCTTCATAGTTGCTGTTTGACGGTTTGTGAATATAAAGGTTGGAAGCATTGAAGACCTCCATTGCGGATTTACATTCAAGAGATTCAGCTCCAACAGGAGGCAGGTCAGAGGAATTCTGGTGAAGAAAGAAAAGGAAAGTATTAGAATGACATGAAAATAACAGGACTGCAGTCTGCATTCCTACAGAACTCCTCTTTCTTCCCAGGGGTGGTCACACCACACATTTCTTCCTCCAGTGAATGGACCAACTTAAATTTTCACCTTCAATCCCTGCACCTCACTTAAAGCTCTCAGTTCTGCCCTCCCACCGTGCCCACTTCACTTTGTCATAATGTTTGATTGTACTGGCCTCCAGTCATGAAAAAATAACTTCGTTTCTTTGGACGACAGCATCTTTGTGACACAGTTTTGGCCCCCATTTGTACGCCTAAACAAATAAAGGTTTTGACTAACTCCAGATCATAGTATTTTATTTTATGTTTTGTTTTAAAGGTTTTTATTTCTCTGCTGATAGATTGTCATGGATTTCCAGATTTTGTTTAGCATGAAGAAACTCTAATGATACTTTATTGATGTTGCATCTGAACTCGCTGCTCTGTGAAAGTAAGTCTGTTCATCTGGCACCTTAGCTGATTAATCAGGTGAATGCAGCTGTTTCCCCAGTGTTGTAGGTAACCCTGGAGGACACCGTCTGCTAAATAAGTTGGTGAGATGGTAATAATGCAGTCAGTTCTTCCAAGCTTTCATGAACTGAAATGTATGACTTCAATATATTTTATCATTTTGGTGGAATTCACCTGCACATATCCCTGTAAATGGAAGAACTGCGTTTTAATCAAGATCAGAAGAAAAACTGATTAGGTCAAATTGGGCTTCACAATACTGACTTTTTGCAGTTCAGAAGTTCACCAATGATTAATAAAAACAGCATCTCTCCCTACTACATTGTGTGTGTTTTTGCTGCATTTCTTTTTTACCCACATTGACCAAAAATGTGTGCTTTATTGCACTTCTCCTGCTTGCAGTTACAAGTAAGATATCATAGCGTCATGATGTCCTACCTTTTTGAACTTATTGTGTGACATTCAGGTGCAAATTCAACATATCAAAAATATAAATAAGTTTATATATATATATATATATATATATATAAACAAATAAATAAAAGATATGAAAAGGGCTTTAAATGTTAAACATTGTAAATTCCCCCTATATATAAATGAAGTTAGGAATTACCTTACCAGTTCAGGATGTAATATCCTTAATTATCTGAAAAAGCAGCTGCATTCTCTCCTGTCTCCAATCACTGTGCAGTAAGTCCTGCATGGACCCCTGTTTGGAGTGAGTGAAGTCAAGTACAGTCTGGGATAGACAGATATAAGGGAACCCCTTCACTGATAATTCAAGCACTACTGGGATCATATCCCTAGCCAATCAGAGTACGAGACAAAGGTTGGGTACCTGGAAATTTTCCAGCAGTGGCAATGTCTTCCCTTTAGTTCACAGTGGGGTATGATGGCCACTGGCCACAAACAGGAAGCCTGAAAGAATATTGATTTTCAAGAAAATACTGTTTTTAAAATCATATTTGGGGGGAAATTATTCTTACCCTGAGGTTTTTGTTGTGAATCAGTCAAAGGGTGCGTTTGTTCAGTGGAAACCAGGCAGCATTTGCAGCGAATGGCAGTGATGCAATGCAATTGGTGGTTGACATAAACTTGTTGTAAACAACTGATGCAACAGTGCATGAGCACACTTCTGAAATTTGGTGTAACAAAGTGAAACATGTTTCAGGCGGGTGACACACAGATTTTATTTTTATTAGTTTATTTACTTATGTCTTCAAAGCAGCATTGAATAACAGCCAGTCACTCATTTTATTTGTTGAATTCATGTTTTCAGTCTGAAACCTTTGCAAAGAGGCTTGGTAAATAAGTTTAGCTCTAATGGTTCTGCATTCGGAACAGTGAAATAATGCAGCGAATTCTACAGTATTTACTCACATTCACATTCAAGACTATTTACTCCTTTAAGATTTCCTCTTACTTTTCAAACCCGATATCAATGCACTGTCTTGACAAGTCAGTTATTCTTAGTATTAGACAAAAATCCCTTGCATTTTCTGGAAAGTAGAAAAAATTTGCTTATTTTATACCCTGTGCTTGACAAGTGAAATTTTCTTATTCCATTGGAAAATCTAGAAATAAGTCAAAATTATTTCATCTCATTGGAAAATGTTTCTCTTATTGAAAAAAATGGTGATATAAATAAGTGTTTTAAGTCTTAATACAAGGTTAAACTGCTTGGTAAGGTGGACTCACTTTTCGTTTTTTGCACTTTGGAAAATTATTAGATATGACAAGCATTTACTCCTTCCTGATTTCTTCTTAAAAATTAAATTTCAGACACCTCCTCTTTATCACAAAGGTATGGAATCTTGGTGAGTTAATTGAAAAATTTATTTTACACATTGGTAACTGCATATGAAGCCCTATATTCAAAGTAGGTTTGGGCGGTACGAACAAAGTCTTCTATCATGGTATAAGTGATTTTATTATATCCCCCAACGCTAAATGGCGTCCCCTGGATATTATGTCTTTGGTCCGACCGCCGCCGCGGCCGCGCCGCCCTACATGTTAACGCGATAACTTCAGTAATATTTCAATTATACATTTTATATTTTGCATATAAGTAAGTATCATAAAGAGGAAGAACTAATTCGGTTTTGGACAATTTACAATTTGTAGATTGGCCACTAGGGGCCAAAAACTGAAAAATCACCGTTTTTATCATATCTCTGGAAATATTTGTTCGATTGACCTCAAATCAAGTGCAAATGAAAGGTCATGACCTGAGGATGTGTCCCACGATGACAGTATACCTGTTTGTTTGAAAATTTTGACACAAGGTGGAGCTGTGTCACATAAAATTCACCATTTTTGCCATATCTTTGGAACCATTTGTCCAATTGACATGAAACTATGCGCAACTGCAAGGTCATGACCTCACAACTTGTCTTACTTGTATGGTTCAATATTTTCCCACCAGGTGGCGCTTTGTGATGGAAAATTACCATTTTGGCCATATCTTCAGAACCATTTGTCCGATTGACTTGAAATGAAGTTCAAATGAAAGTCTATTCAAGGTCTATTCAAGGATTGGGGAATTGGAGGATTGTGGGCCTTCGAGGATATACCCCAAGCCGTCGCCTCCGGCGGCATAAACCTAGTTTTATATCAAGGTAACGGTAAATATCATGGTATGACCTTTTTTCCCTGTAAATTCAATTAATGGCTTAACACAACCCAACTGTACTTCCATCACATTTGATTATTTTCTTTTTTTACTATTGAACTTTCAAACAATACCACAACAACCCCCCCCCCCCCCACCCCACCCCCACACACACACACACACACACAGACACAGCCACCAGAGCCACAAAGCAAATGTCTGCTAAACATCGAACTCCAGCTCTGACTACAATGTGTGTGCAATGTAAACTAGTGACCGAACTGTTGATAAAATGATGTATAGCAACAATTGCTACACAGAGATAGATCTGTAAAGCAATGGCTGAAATTTATGTAGCACTTCCTCTGTTGGGGCTTTTGCCCATTTTCTACTTTCTTCTTTCCTAATGAGCACATTAGCCTGCCATGCCTGTAAGTAATCTGTAGCATTATTTATGTTGTGTTTTGTTGCATTCCCAATTGTTGTAGCACCTAGTATTGTTTTGATGGTGGTGGCGGGTGTAATCACTATTGTTATGTAGTGACTACATCCAGGTCATACAGGGATTGCAATCCGGCCCTGGCATTGTCCATTTCTGTCCAAAAACCAAGCCATCCGATTTATATTAAGGATCATATTTATGCTTAAGATGTCCTGAAATAAATTATATTCAATAATGCTGTCCTAAATTGAAAACATAGCATTGTGAACATATAAAGTCATATATATTATTATTAGGTATTTTATTATTATTATTATTATTATCATGCCTAATTCTCTCCAGTCCTTTGATGTTCTTCTGGGTCCTCTTTGTCTTGTCCCAGCTACTTCCCGCAGCTTAGAAACAAAGAACTTTCCGCAATATGTGAGCTGTTCCAAGGATGGCTGACAACTGTGCGCTTCCAACGATGTCAGGTATGCCTAACTTCCCATGCCAGGTCTTTGAGTTCTTTGAGAGTGTTCCGAGTGCACCGATCACAATTGGTATCACTGTCACTTCCGATGCTCTGTGGATTCTCTTAATTTCGAATGCTAGTTCTTGATATTTAGCCACTTTCACTTCCTCAGTAGTGATTATGTTCTGGTCCGCTGGTACAGCTATGTCAATTAGTGTCCACTCCTGTGTTTCTTTTTGTAATAGAGTAATATCCGGCCGATTATGACTCAGCTTCTTATCCGTGTAAACAGTCATGTCCCAGGTAATTCGAACGTCTCTGTTCTCTGCGACTGCCAATGGCTGATGGTCATACCACTTCCCGGTACATTCTATCCCGTACTTTCTGCAAATCTCCCAGTGCACCCGCAGGGCCACCTTGTCATGGCGTTTTCTGTACTCTCCCTGGGTAAGCTTCTTGCATCCACTGATAATATGTCCTACAGTTTCAGTAGAGTCTCCACACAATCTGTCATGGATAAGTAAAACAATCATTTCACAAGTACCCAAACACGCACCCCAAGCTCTGCAAAACCTACCTCTGGCCTAACTGCGGCCTTTTCAGCCCAACTTTGCAGACACATACATCACCTCTCCGGTTAGCTTCAACTGTAGTGGCTACAATCAGGCAACGTCATGATGAAGCTGCCACATTGATGCCTACCGAAGTAACACAAGAATACCAATCAGAATTATTGCATGTAACCTAGGCTTATGCCGTCGGAGGCGACGGCTTGGGGTATATCCCCGAACGCCCCTAATCCTCCAATTCCCCTATCCTTGAATAGACCTTGAATAGACTTTCATTTGAAGTTCATTTCAAGTCAATCGAACAAATGGTTCTGAAGATTTGGCCAAAAAGGTCATTTTCCATCGCAACGTGCCACCGGGTGGCAAAATATTGAACCATACAGGTATGATGTCATCATGTGACACGTTGTGAGGTCATGAACTTTCAGTTGCACATTCAGTTTCATGTCAACTGGACAAATGGTTCTGAAGATATGGCAAAAATGGTGAATTTCATGTGACAAAACTCCACCTTGTGTCAAAATCTTGAATCAAACAGGTATAATGTCATCGTCGGACTTATCCTCAGGTCATGATCTTTCATTTGCACTTGATTTGAGGTCAATCGGACAAATATTTCCAGAGATATGATAAAAACAGTGATTTTTCAGTTTTTAGCCCCTGGTGGCCAATCTAGAAATTGTAAATGGTCCAAAATCGAATCAGTTCTTCCTCTTTATGATACTTACTTATATGCAAAACATGAAATTTCTAATTGAAATATTACAGAAGTTAACACGTAGAGCGATGCGGTGGCGGCCGGACCAAAAACATAATATCCCCGGAACGCCGTTCGGCGTTCAGGGATATAATTAACCAGGAGCATTTTTAAGTAGCACAGCACATGAACTAACATGCAGTAGCTGGTAACCAAGCGGTCATCACAACCCCAGAGATGAGCGTTACCCTGTGATACTGGTTTTACAGACATCAAGTTTCGTTTCCGTGAACATATCACAAACAAGTGTAAAAAGTTAGCTTCAAATGAAGTTTATGTCCGCACACTTTCTGTTGAACGTCCCCTGATATTACTCTTGCATATTTAGGACATAAACATTAGCATCAGTAACTTGGCTACGTTAGCCGCTATACTACAGCCACATTCAACTGGCTATCATATTAGGTAGGCTTATGCCGTAAAAGCAACTTTCAGCTTCTGCGTCTGTGAGTGGCAGACAGTCGCGACCGATCCAGGCTTTATCTTCAGATATTTTACAAAGCCTGCGTTTGAGGCCAGTTCATTAGCAGTCCTGCTTGCCACCCGTAACACGTTAGCTTCACTTACATTATTTGATGTTATATCGCTACTTACTGCTTGTGGCTCCAAGCACTTGATCGATGCAACTGCTTCAGGTTTGAGAAGCAGCTGAAACGTTATCCAGTGTCGAATTATCCTTTATTGACAAAGCTGTCTTTGGTGGAATGCTGAGCATAAACAGCTGATGTTCCCTTTGGCCTGGCAGTTTGCTGCCAGCAAACAAAAAAGCAATCCACTTACTTCTGGTGGCATCGTCTATTGGAAGAGAAATAGGCGCTTTTCTTTGCGTCCAATAATAAACAGACGAGCAGCTTTGGGAGAGATTCTGACAAAACTGCTCCTCAAATGATCTGAGGTTCTTCTTTTGTATTTCTGGAAGTGTAAACGCTACTAAGCCACAGTGTGATCCGCGATTATTTGTGCCTGCTAGAAAAGTTTCTGGTGTGGGCAGGTACTGCTCAGTGATTGGCTCTGGCTAGGTCCATATTATTCGAACGGCACAATCTGACGTCAGGTTTTTCCCAGATCTCGTATAGATCTCGGGACGAGCTGTTCAGAGAAGAAATCACGTTCACAAAATCACGTTCTTGGATTACAGCAAAACCCCTGTATCTTATGTTTAGAAACTTTACAGAGGTTGAGTATGGACATCCAACATTATAACATTACTTGTATGTATTAAAAGAAGGATCAGCATAATAGGTCCCCTTTAAATTAACTAATGTGGAACACCGGTCAGAGTCATCAAAACTTCTCCCATTGCAATGTAGCTTGGGAATGGCGATTAAATCAGGAGCAGTGGCAGCCTGACTGCTGGCCCTTTATCGGACTGTTCATGGTCTGCATCATGGACATACTTTGTGCATGTTTCAGGGGAGGCCGATGGCGAAGTGGCTACTTGGCTAACGCAATAGCAATCGGAAATTGCACTTCAGCAGGAAGTGAGAGTGATGGCAGGAGTGGCGGTTTTACGGCAACATGGCGGCGCCTTGAACCTGCCAGCATAAAGCAACAAATATTTCAGAAATTGGATTGCAACTACCAAACGTCAGTACACTGGAGTCCCTCGAGGACTACATTGACGAGTGTTTCGATCGGCTCTGCGCCATGGAAGCCCCCAGTAACAAGCGCCACAGGAACTCCTCCACAGACACAGATGATATTCCCGCCGACGGCAACCAGGTTGGTCCCCTCTTTGCAAACATAAACGCCACACTCTCCTCACTCGAAGCATGCATTAACCTCATTGAACTGCTACACAAATATTCCAGGGTCTGAGAGTAAGCCTGCAATTCAGTCAGGATCAAAAAATTACGACTCTTATTAAATCAAATAAAGCTCTCGAAACCTCTGTCAAAACCCTCGAAACTCCACTCTCACAAGTGACCAAAGAGAACAAAGAAATGAAAGAAACAATATTGGACTTCCAAGCCTGCAGCATGCACGATAACCTGGTGTTTTCAGGCATACCAGAAAACACACAGGAAAACCCCGAAAAGACACTTCATACAAACATACCTCAGACTGCCGTCCAAAAAAACCAAACGGATCACCTTCCATCGCGTTCACCGGATCGGCAAACTCAAGTGTTGATCATCCTTTTCACTTATTTAGGAAAAATAAATAAATAAAACTAAGTTTGTTCGCTGAAATATTCGGGGCATAGGCTCCCAGGCAAAGGTCCTTAACCACTGAACCAAACTGCAAGCAGATATTCATCTATTACAAGAATCCCACCTCTGCCCATCTGAACTATACAAACTAAAATTCTCACAATACAATCAAGTTTGTTCAGCCACATACAACTATAAAAATTGAGGGATTTCAATTCTAATTTACAAAACTATCCCACTCATTATAAATTCAACAATAATAGATCCAGAGAGATGCTACATTATTATCCATGCCTCTCTCTTCAGTGGAAATTACATCAATGCAAATGTCTATGGCCCAAACAATTATGATCCCCCTTTTTTCCCACACATTCTTCTCCTCATTCAATAACATGCCTGATTTACCTTTAATTATCAGAGAAGATTTAATACTGTTGTAGACCACACACTCAAAAGATCGTTCACCCCAAGCACCTTCAAACCATGGACCTCTTCTGAAATGATAAAAAAACACATGAATGAGTTTGGTCTTGGAGACATTTGGCGACTAAACAAACTAACATCCAGGGAATATTCCTATCACTCACATATTCATAAATCCTTCTCACACACTGATTTCTTTCTCGTTATCAACTCCATCAAATCCACTATCTCTGATACAAATATCCATCCCATTGTAATAAGTGACCATGCTCCTGTATCTTTTTCCCTGAACACTAATCATCCTATCAAACCTTTCTGCTCAAGATAGTGCTTCAATACCTCAGTGCTTAAAGATCCAGATTTCGACATTTACTTTAAAAGAGAGTGGGCATCCCTGATTGATATAAATGATTCTCCAGACACCTCACCAACAACTCTGTGGGAAACAGCAAAAGCAGTAATGAGAGGAAAAATAACATCATACTCATCCTAAAAAGAAATGGAGATTTAAAATGAACTAGAGAGAACACTAAAACAGCTGAACAACGCATATGCAAATAACCCATCAGAACTTATTCACAGTGAACTAAGACAAGTTAAATTCCAACTAAACAAATACTTAACAAAAAACTTAACAAAAAAAATATTTATATATATATATATATTTTTTTTTATTTATCTCGAACAAAAACAGAAAATAAGCTACAGTACACAAAAGATAAAAAATAATATAAATAACACAAAATATAATACAATACATCACTTGGTATTCATCAGAAGACTGAAAATATGTGATATATTCGAGAAGGAACAGGAAGAAGCAAGAATGCTTATCAAGTCCTACTCCATCATTACAGTAACAGTATACTTAAAGATCGTTATTTTAGACCTGAAGTAATACTCGCCAAGATATCGTTATCATTGCAATAGCAACCTTCCCCACATCATTAAATCATGATTTTTTTCCTCTCTTTTTTGAGCTCCGCCTCATCTCTATATTTTTCCATGATTAATTTCTTATATTTGCTTTTCAACTGTTTAATATTATTGCTTTGTCTAATGTCATCATCAGGGCTATTCTACAGGATCACCCCACAAACTGCAATGCACATGCTTTTTTGTGTCGTGCGGACACAAGCTTGTTTCAGATTTAATATACACACAAGTGTCTACTTAACCATTTTTGTACTGAAAAGAAAAATTTTGCCTTTATGAGTCAAAATTTTTCCCTTTTGGAATGGAGGTGTTATGCAAATAGAAGCCACTAGATGGCAGTATTGACCATTCTTATGTTAAGCCCAGACTGGAGCTAGGTTTGGGCATGTCATGGGCATGTCTGGGACAAGCCCCATAGAATAAAAAAAAGAGGTCTAAATGTGGGAGGGGTGTGCAAAAGAGTATATAAGGAGGAAAATTGAGGGAGTGGAGTTGTAGGAGAAATTGCAAGCAGAAGGATACATTTGACCAGACCTGTCACTCTTTTCAAGACCTGTGTAGCTTTTTGTGGATTTTTGCCTGTGTTGGAGCATTTTCCTCACCGGGAACATCAACTAGCAACCCAACCAAAGGGACTGTAAATATTTTTTTTTTGTTGTATATATCAATCTTGGTCAGTAGAGTAGATAGTAGATTAGTTAAAAGTGTTTGTTGGATTAAATGTATTTACGTTTTAAAATTGTGTCTGTCATCCCTTGCTGTCGAAAATGTAATATCAAATTGGGGCCATAACAGGTGGCTGAAATCTTTACAGCAGCTAACTCTTCTCCTCTGATATTAACTGGAGGCCAAATGACCTTGAACTTGACCTTCACCTTGAAGATCAGTATGACCTAAAATTAGGTTCTAGTCTACATGAATGATTGTCACAGTTGACACCATCCCCAGAGCCAGTCTCAGGCCTTTGATCTTTGACAACTAAGTTGGTACAATAACATTATGATGGTGGAAAGGTGCTATGGTAACTGTAACCTAATTTGCACATTAAACAGGTCATGGGGTTAGTGAGTACACAATTTTACTGAACTGGTTGTGATTTAATTTGCCTGTGACTTTAAGCTCAGAAAGATGCAACGGGGGTTTCGCCGCAGCAACGGCTATCTTGTATTAATACTAATGCATCCGAGTTTAAACAAAGCCATTAGGGCATGCAATATTGATGAAATACCTTCAGTAACCCCCTACTTAATGGTTCAATCCATGCTTCGTGCTTGTATTGGAAAATTGTCTGTGCGTTTTTGCTGGCGAGGTTGTGAACTAAGGCAGCAAACGGGGAGCACCGCCCTTGCGAATATGATGTAAAAAAAAAAAAAACAAACACACACGCACACACACACACACACACACACACACACACAAATCTGGACACCAGAAAAGAATAGAGATAGGACTGGAAGAGCAAAGCAGGGGTCCAGAACATTTCAAAATTATTTTCAAAGAAAGGTGAGAGTATTTAACTAGCTTGCTATGTTAGCTGTTCAGGCTGGCTATCCAGCTGCTAACATTAGGTTAAAGTAACATGCGGTCAGCTGAGTAAATAATCACCCGCGAAGAATGACATTATTCAGTTATTAACGGTTTCATCCACAGAAAAGATCGGTAAGGTTATCATTCGCCAGCCATTATAATATGCCTTCATAAAATCCAGTAGCAGCAGCCTAGGATAGGGATAGATAAATATTTTTTAACATTCAGACATGCTGATTTTATAATAGCCTACTGTACACATGCAGAGGTTTTACTTTGCTCATCTGATTATCTAGGTCTGGACTTGTCGACAGCAGCTCCCACAGTGTGGCGGTTTCATGTGTTGTGATTTCAATCTGAAAAAAAAAATACTGTAAAAAAAAAAAGAGAGAGAAACGCAGTGTCTACGTATCTGAAAGTCGGACAGGGTTTTAATATATCTCTGTGTCCGACAGTCGGATGGTTTCAATATAAATCCGTGTCCGACAGTTGATTATTGTTTTTAATTTCTTCAAATTTACTGAATCTTTCAGATATGAAACGTAAATGTTTTCATAAGAGGGCTCAGTTCTTCAAGATGAGTACTGAGAATTTCAATCAATGTTTCTGTTTAAGCTCTGCTCAATAAAGTGAGTCAACATTTGCACAGGACTTTGTGCTTTTATGACAAATTTAGCGACTGTCCGACAGAGATCCTAAAATACTACGTGTCCGAAAGTCATAAAAGTTCAAATTTTTGTGTATTCCAGCAGATATTAGACATACAAACTTGGCCATGTTTGTGTTCAACCTTCACAAAGTTCACTTCCTCTTCCTGCAAGAGGAAGTGCGAGGTAGGAACTTGGATGCTGGTTTGCCTGCTGGCAATGTAGCACTGATTTCAATATATTATTGAGATTTCCTGGAGGCACGCAACTCTACCCTCTGAGCATGTGCTTTAGCCATGTGAAGGCCCACCTAAGAACGCTCAAAACAACCTAATTATGTGGTTCATCCTACAATCAATTTATCCTTGCTCGCATTCGGATGACCATAATATGACAATTTGTCCAAAACATTGCGCCTTACTGGGTGTCAAGTTCTCTCCTTTGCACAAATCCTAGCATCCCTTACATGGAAGCAGAAAGAGCAAAGTGACCTGTAGCATTAATCTGTAAATGTCAAGGGAAATCTTGGAGACGTGGCACGTTCTTGCTCCAGTGGGTTCTGGAGAGCTTTTTTCTTATGTTTACTTAATAGCTAATGACCTTTATCACTATTAAAAATCCTTTTGTTTCATTAACTATTCAAAAATGTTGTTTGGTCTAGTTGGTCCTATTTTTGTTAGCAATATTGACCTGTACTCGTGTACTTTACTGCATCGAGATCAGGTCATCTTTATTTTAACAACACTCCCTGCATTGTGAGACAAGCAAAATATCAAAGCACATGGCTGCCAGCAGACCAGGGGCCTATCTCAGCTGCACTCAACCAGACATCCGCGGTCTTGATTATCGCTCTCACGCAGCCGGTTACCAACTTGTTAAGTGAACCCAGGAGTTTCCAATCTAGATCTGTGCGTGCTCACATAAAAAGGGCGGTGTTTGCTGCATATGACCAATCGCAGACATGGAAAAATCCTCACGAGCAGCATACTTCATGATGGAGGAGCACACAATAATCTTAAATAAATACGAGGAATATAAATCCATCATCCAGGCAAAAAGCAATATAGTTGCAGCTGCCAAAAACCACAAGGAATGCTGGCAAAAAAATTGCTGACTGTGTCAATGCGTAAATTAGTGGCATTATTATATTATTTCCCCACCATGACGGCACGAGTAGATCTGACTATAGTAAGTAGTAGTAATACACTATATGTGTGTTCCATAAATTTATGTGTTTATGAAATTTGTTGTTACGGCATGTGATTTTGACCCTTTTATTTCAGATGCGACCCCAGTGGAGCAAAAAGAACATGGGAGCAAAAAAAAAAAAGTTAAAAACATACTGCAAAGTGGTCAGTATGCTTTCTTTATGTTATACGTGTTGCATATGTCTATGTACATGGCTTTACTTCTTCACACTATCTCTGTTATAGGATGATCACAATGGAATTGTGGAATTAGTAATGAACGACTCCAGCAGCTAACAGATATACTGTAGTCCTTCTGCGGAAAACCCGTACCTCTCGTAAAGACATTGTTCAGGCAAATCAAAAGGATTACAGGGATCTCGAAACACTCTTTCGCGCCTGAGTGCTCGTCACACAAGTTGTGCACTAGACCCACTGGGTTCTCATCAAATGGGCAGGCCATTTTCCAAGATAATTGATTGGTCAGTAGGTGGGGCTTTTATACCTGCTGAGTTCTTATCCTGAACTTAACCTGCTCCGGAGCAGGTTAGGTGTTCAGCGTATGTTGCCACGGCAACGTACCCCAATAAAAAGCAAACCACCTTTTGTGATACGGAAAACCCAGGGTTAATCCACAAGTTACCTCGCAAGGCTGAAATCCAGCTTCGTGAGACGGGCCCCAGGTGTTCATTGCTGCAGCATGTTGACTCAGCACAGTAGCCTGCCCTATCAAAGAGTAGTATTTTGGTTTGATTATCAGCTGGATTATGCATTACTATTATAATATTATTAAAATAATAATAATAATAATAATACTATAATATGTTTTTTTTTTCAGTTTTGTGGTATGGTTTTACTCGACAACATTCTCTATGCCTGGTCCCTGAAGAGATTTTAGTGCATATTTTGGGAAATAAGCTTAAAATAGTCTAATAATAGAAAAGCATGCTATTTGCTGTTTTCATGCAATGTATTTCATTCAGTATTTGCTCAGGGGTATTAGAGCATGTCGCGGGCTCACAGCCGAACTCTAAGCTCTCAGGAGCTAGATAAGTCTACAGAACCTCTGGACATGCTAAGTACCAGTGAACATCGCCACCGACAGGCCACACTGGAATCAGAACCCCTGCCAACAGCTCTCATGCCTATAGAGCCACCAGAAATGCTACCAGCAGATTCCACCCCCGTCTCAGCCCCTGGCCCACCCCTCCTCCTGCCCCTGTCCTGCACATATGATTTTAAGAGAATGTAGCCAGTGTGGTATATTTTACAAGAACTACGGCTGTTCTTTACATGAACATTATTTTGCGAGGCTTTGAGTTGATCTTATGTTACATTAAAAACCCCTTTCTGCAGATGTAGACGCCGGCGTCCGTAAATTCCAAAATTTAATTCCTAAACAATTCTGTAATTGAATTTCCAAATGTCTAGCTTCACTTGAATAATTTTCAAAAATCTTTGTGTCACAAATCCTGAGTTCTAAAGCTTAAATAGGCTCATGCACAACAGCAAAAATTGGCAAAATTTTGTATTCCGCGCAAAGGGGTTAAAGTAGCGCCTATGGCACCTAAATAAGGTTCAGATGAAAGACCTTTGCTGCAAATGAAAGGAACTGAAAGAATTTTTGAAAATGTTATTCCAAGTGACAAGTTACAGGCGTTTGAATTTCAAAAAAAAAGGTAATTTCGTCACAACTGGAGTCTTCGTAGCCTCCCACTCTCAGCCACAATCCAAGGCGTCCTCAGAACCACCAGAAACTGCTGCTGAGCAACCAGCAGAAGAGCCACATAGCGATGATGGCAATAAGTTGTGATTTGCCTGCCCTGAGGAGGGCTGCATCAAGGTATATCAAACAATGACCAGCCTCCAAAAGCTCCTGGGCACGGGAAAACATCGGCTGGGACTCGAGAGGGAATCGGCCTACGACACCATCGACATGAAGTGGGCTGAGACATGCAGGACCGTCAGCAGTGCGGATGTGGAAGCAACAGTGACTTCAAGCATCAGTTCAACCCCGACAGAAGACGCTCCTCCTGTAGCAGAGAGTGGGTGGGCTATGAAAAAGGTCCAGACCCAGAGGTCCACTCATTTCTCACCCAAGACCCGCAAATTCCTCATAGCGGTCTTCCTGCATGGGGAACATACGGGTAACAAGGAAGCCGCAGAGAACATTGCCACCAGTATGCGGCCCATGAGATCAGCGTAGGGTTTCAGGTGCTTTAACAAGGAGTGGCTCACCCCAGCAAAGATTGCGGGCAATTTTAGCTGATTTTCAGCTCTGAACAAGAGTAGTCAGCTTCAGAGGTCCCAGGATCCTGTACCTATGCCAACAGACGAGGCTAATGAGGAACAGCCACATCTCACAAAGCAACCTCTCATTAGGACCTGGTGGCAAATAAAGAGGGAACTTTGATAGGCTGACTTGATAATGCATACGGTGCACATACAGTGAAACTCCAATTTAAGCCACGATAACAAAATACCTGAGTTAACGAAACTTGTGATTTATTGGAGCTCTCGTTCCTAAGTGGTTAGTTAAATTGTGGGATTTCACTCGAGTACGCTCAAAAGATGCATATAAATTAAGCCACCAACAATTTCAATAATTCGCATGTTTAAATATTTCTTGTTTCTTTTACTTCCTTTCTTTCTAGGCTCCACTCTTGCAAAATATTAAATAGATCCATGGATTTGCACGAGCAGGAGACCTTCATGCTTTTCATCTAAATTTCTGGTGATTTTTGGCACTTTTCCTAGAAAAACCAAGGGGGGGCGTTGGCCCACCCCCTTTTATCCAAATTTCCTTAAAACTAAAATGAAGTAGTTTTGGGAGGAACCCTTCAAACTGGCAAAGTTTCATCAAAATTGGTGAGATGGCATGTACCGGCCCTGCCTGGTCCTCTCATGAATGCTCTCTTAAAAGAAATGCAACTGTCCCTAACTGAGCAAAAGAATGAAGTAAGGATAAGTAAACATTACTAAAAGCCTGACTGAAAAGTGTGTTTTGAGATTTTTCTTGGATATGCTTACATTTTCCAAAACTTCCTGAGCCTCAGGTAGGCTGTTCCATCGGCTTGGTCTGCAATGACAGAAAGCAGCCTTGCCGTGAGTCTGTGGCCTGACCCATGGGACAGCCAGGAAACAGCTACATAAGGTACATAAGCCATTTAAAAATGTATAAATTCATAAAAATATCTTATAATCGACTCGAAAGTAGCTAGTGCGAGGACTTCAAAATATGAGTGATGTGTACTCAGCTTCTGAATTTGGTTAAAACACAAGCAGCTGAATCTTTTATTAGTTGGAGCTGACCGATGGTTTTCTTTGTTCGACCATAGAGTAGTGCATTACAATAATCAAAACTGCTCAAGATAAATGCAAAGATTAATCTCTTATTGTTGGCCTCAGAAAGAAATTGCTGTTCTCTAGAAGAGCGATTTAAACGGTAGAAAGCTAATTTTAACACTTCTGATGTGTGCAGCTAAATGAGGATCAGTGTCCAAGATATCACTTTATCTCTTGAATTCTTGGAAACCCTGATCTTATTGATGCAAAACCTCGGTATTAATGATAAAATTTTATGTATTCATAAATAGTTATCATGCAAACAAGAGTTAATTTGACAAAGAAATCCATTTTACATAATATTACATGGTTAAATGTAACATTTTTCATGGTTGTTTACTGACGCATCAACAGTTTCAAATGGCTTTTAAATATATGGAGCATAATATAATGCACTCACCTTCTCTCACTTCCATCAGCAACATTGGAAGGTCTAGAAGTCGACAACTCATTAAAGCAGAAGTTACCATGGCAAACATAAAATCAGTTCATGAAAAAGACACCAACGCGCTCAACTCCCGAAAAGTTATAAAGAATTAAGCAATGGGTGCTGAAACCTATGAAAAGAAAAACATAAAATCACCCATGCATTGTTCTGAATTTTATTTCATATGCTCAAAGATCCGCATTAAGATGTGTGCTTGTATAGTGGACTGGAGATTCTTTCAGTGAATTCATTCTGAAAATATGCTTGGTTGTTCAGAGAGCACACACAAGTCTGGTCATTTTTGAACGAAAATAAGATCTAATTTTTGGCGTTAAGGACCAGGGTGGCTAAGACATGCGGTCTCGACAGAACATGTGTCATCTCTAGAAGGTTTTTTCGATATAAATAAAAATGCCTGTGAATTACAGCTTATAGTCTAAACTTCAACCTCACTGTCGTTGCATCATTTTAAACTCAGAGCTAAAGAGCAGAAGCAAAATTTTTGAGAAAGCCTCCATTCAATAAATTTTGGAGCTCACTGTATGTGATAGAACATACATATACTGCTCAGTTGCCTCAAAAAATGTATTGAGGGGAATGTTTGTCAAAAAGGTAGTCACAGCTGTGGTATTTGACAGATATATTTCCACAATTTATTTATTTTTTGTCTCATTGGCCTCCATACAGCGTGTCCACATCTATATCAAGTACAAGATTCATGGTCATTTAGTTAGGGCCAATAGCTATTTCAATTACAAGATTGGAAAATGAGCAGCTTGTAGTGGACAGTGAAAAATTCTACGAAGATTAAAATAACAGCGGATATGCACACTAGATGTATAATCAATGAGTTCATGTGGCATCGGAGGTGTTTCCTGAGTCTTGGTTTTTGCGACAGAAACAAATCTTTGGAATTTTTTCTCGCGTAAGATAGAGAACTGGCTGGATGCTGCTGCTGATGTCCATGAAGCCAAAGGTCGCATATTTGATGTAGCATTCGTACACATCATAGGAGAAATGCTGCTGAAAGGGATGTAGTGCCACAAGTGGGAGGTAATTGAAGATAATGATGCCAAAAATTAAGAACACCATCTTAAACGCCCTCTTCTTGACTGGGTGCATTTTGTCATGACCGGGGCCTGACCTGCGCAGAGCATGTAGGATGGCCATATTGCAGAAGAGCATGATAGCAAAAGCAGCCAGGATCATGACTGTGAAGGCTTTCTCAAAGTTGAGAATGTTACCCACACTTTTGGCTGCTGCGTAGGACAGAGTGAAGATCCACACCGCAGCAACACACACTGTGCGGTGGCTTCGGTCCTTCAGCTCAGTGAAGGTGACGGGGTGCAGCACAGCCATGTAACGGTCAATGCAGATACAGGACAGGAAGATTGGTGTTGAGTCTTTGACCCCATAGAAGAAGAGCAGGGCATGTGAGATGCTGCTAGTGGTGAGGAAGACAATGCTGACCAGCTCCAGTGGTGGGATGAGGCAGAAGCAAGTATCTAGAATGGCCAGGTGGAGGATGAAGATGTCAGAGGTGGAGGAGTCCCCCTTGTTCTTGTGCAAGAGCCACAGCACCATCAGGTTACCAGGGACCCCCATGAACAAATTGATGAACTGCAGGATTAGATAGAAGATTATTGCCTCAGTCATGTCCTTACATCCCTCTAAAAGGGTAACATCACGCTCTTGATAGTTGCTGTTTGACGGTTTATGAATATAAAGGATGGAAGCATTGAAGACCTCCATAGCTCTTTTACAGACAGGAGATTCAGCTCCAACAGGAGGCAGGTCAGAGGGTTTCTGGTGAAGAAAGAAAAAGAAAAGTATTCAGAATGACATGAAAATAACAGGGCTGCAGTCTGCATTTCTACGGAACTCAACTTTCTTCCCAGGGGTGGTCACACCGCACATTTCCTTCCTCCAGTGAATAGACCAGCTTCAATTTACCTTCATTCAACTTCAATCCCTGCACCTCAGCTAGAGCTCTCGATTCTGCCAACCCACCACGGCCACTTTACTTTGTCATAATGTTTGTCTGTACTGGCTTCCAGTCATGAAAAAATAACTGAGTTTCTTTGGACGACAGCATCCACAAAGTTTCCTTGTGACTCATTTTTGGCACAGACTGCAGCCCATTCCTACCCCCAAACAAATAAAAATTTTTACTAACTCCAGATCATAGTATTTTATTTTATGTTTGGTTTTTAAGGTTCTTTTTTCTCTGCTGAGAGATGGTCATGGATTTCCAGATTTTGCTTAGCATGAAGAAACTCTAATGATACTTTATTGATGTTGCATCTATATTTGCTGCTCTGTGGAAGTAAGTCCATTCATCTTGCACCTTAGCTTATTAATCAGGTGAATGCAGTTCTGTTTCCCCAGTGTTGTAGGTAACCCTGGAGGACACCGTCTGCTAAATAAGTTTGTGAGATGGTAATACTGCAGTCAGCTCTTCCAAGCTTTCATGAACAGAAATGTATGACTTCAATATATTCATCATTTTGGTGGAATTCACCTGCACATACTGTATCCCTGTAAATGGAAGAACTGCTTTTTAATCAAGACTAGAAGAAAAACTGATTAGATCAAATTGGGCTTCACAATATTGACTTTTTGCAGTTCAGAAGTTCACCAATGATTAGAGTGAATTAATAAAACAGCATCTCTCCCTACTACATTGTGTGTGTTTTTGCTGCATTTCTGTTTTACCCACATTGACCAAAAATGTGTGCTTTATTGCACTTCTCCTGCATGCAGTTACAAGTAAGATATCATCGCGTCATGATGTCCTTCCTTTTCAAACTTACTGTGTGACCTTCAGGTGCAAATTCAACATATCAAACTTGAATTATGAATAAAATAAATAAAAGATATGAAAAAGGCTTTAAATTTTAAAAATTCTAAATTCTCCCTGTATATAAATGAAGTTAGGAATTATCTTACCAGTTCAGGATGTTATATCCTTAATTATCTCAAAGCAGCTGCATTCTCTGCTGTTTCCAATCACTATACACGTGTCCTGCATGAACCTGTTTGGAGTGAGTGAAGTGAAGCAGCGAATGGAATAGAGAGATATAAGGGAACCCCTGCACTGATAATTCAAGCACTACTGGGATCATTCCGCTGGCCAATCAGAGTACGAGACAAAGGGTGGGGTACCTGGCAATTTTCCAGCAGTAGCAATGTCTTATCCTTAGTTTGCAGTGGAGTGTGATGGCCACTGGCTACAAACAGCAAGCCTGAAAGAATATAGATGCTCAGGAAAATACTGTTTTCAAAATCATATTTGGGGGGAAATTATTCTTACCCTGATGTTTTTGTTGTGAATCAGTAAAAGGGTGCGTTTGTTCAGTGGAACCCAGTCAGCACTTGCAGCGAATGGCAGTGATGCAATGTAATTGGTGCTTGACATAAATTTGTTGTAAACAACTGATGCAACGGTGCATAGGCACACTTCTGAAATTTGGTGTAACAAAGTGAAACATGTTTCAGGTGGGTGACACACAGATTTATTTATTTTTTTATTTTCTTCAAAACAGCACTGAATAACAGCCAGTGACTTGTAGGTTTTATTTACCGAATTCATGCTTTCAGTCTGAAACCTTTGCGGAGAGGCTTGGTGAAATAGTTCTAATGGTTCTGCATTCGGAAAAGTGACATAATGCAGCGCATTCTATTTACACACATTCAAGACTATTAACTCCTGACAGATTTCCTCATACCTTTAAAACTTTTTCCCGATATCAATGAAAATTATTAGAAATGATAAGTATTTACCCCTTCCTGACTTCTTTATAAAAAATTACATTTCAGACACCACCTCTTTATCACTAAAGGTATGGAATCTTGGTGAGTTAATTAGACTTCCAAGTGCAGCTGGAAGCCTATTGTTCTTGCTGGGATTATTATATTCCCGTTTTTTTTTTTTTTTGTCTTTTTCGTCCCAAATTGCAGCCGAGCTGTTACAGACCATTTTGACAGCTTTTACATTTTGAGAAGAATAGTTGAAGGCTTGCGAACGGCGTGATAATTGTTACGTTCCGCTACCTAGTTTTTCTGCCATTTTGGCTGAAAGATAAACTTCAAACATAATCTTCTCCAGAACGGCAAAACAGATCGCTCTTAAATTTGATATATAGCTTTAGCTGAAAAGGGCCACAAAGTTTGAAAAAACAGTGAAGTTTCAGAAAAAACTGAAGAAGTTCTCTGTGACCTAATTATACCTCCTGACGTCATCAATTTTAAAATTTTCTAATGGAGTGACACCAAATACTGCTCTAGGAGTGGATTGACATCAGGAGATCAAATCTGCAGTCATCTTTTTCTTACAACAATCCGTTTTGGTGTTCTTTCTTTTTAAATTTGAAAAACTGATCCACTTTGGCGGTCACGCGACAGAAAGTCATTGTCATTAGAACAATGAAGCTTAGCATACTTACAGACGTAGAATGAATCTAACCAATAAATAAATATATATATATGTACACCAGTATTTTTGTCCTAAATTGCAGCCAAACAATTACAGACAGATTGAACAGCTTTTGCGTGTTGAGAGGAATAGTTGAAGGCTTGCGAGCGGTGTGATAATCGTTATGTTCCATGACCTCCTTTTTCCGTCATTTTGGGTCAAATGTAAAATCTTTATAGGGTGAATTCGGGTTATGTGGGACACTTTTTTGCAATTTTCTACAATTTTGACTTTGACTAACATATACAGTAGGATTAATACATCATACCTTTCTGCAATCCTTAAGATGCCCTCTAACCATAACAGGAAAAAAAATGTAGATATCACATACAGAAGACATGTTACATACCAATTTGTGGACACAGCACCAAAAGCGGAAAACATGGCCAGAATTTGATAATCTGGGACAGGTTGTTTGATAATCTGGGACACTTCAATATATAAGAATTAGCCTAATTTGTGTAAGTTAAATTGTATACAGATGATTTCAAATTTATCAACAAAAAAAAAATACCAAGACAGAAAAATGTTAGAAAATGTATATTATAGAAAATATTCAACATTAAACAACAATATCATATTTAAAAACATTTTTGCATTAACAAGTACTTGCTCATACTCATCTGCCTTTTTGGCCTACATTCCTTTCCAAAAACAAATTAAATTCAATTGCTCAATATCATTAATATTAAAGAAGTTTGAGATAAAAAGTGTGAAAAAACAGATTAAAATCTTAAGAGGCAATGGAGCTCCTCATTTGTCCAGCACACACTCATACACACATACAGCTGTGTGTGTGTGCGCGGGTGTAACAGAGATGGAGATGGGTGTGATGAGATGGGGCTGTGATGTGAGCTTGAACAAAGAGCAAGTGAGTGAGGCTATGTGTGCGCACGCATGCACCTAGGTTGTGTGTGTGTGTGTCTCTTGTGCATGCACGTGTCAAAGAGAGGGCATGTATGTTTGTGTGTGCGTGCACATAAAGGCTAGCCTATCAGTGGTATCTACTGATATAAGAGTCGGCCTAAATGGGGCCTAGAAATCTTTTCATACACAGGCATGGCATTATTAGCAAACATTAGCTTAACTGTAGAAAACTTTGCCCTGCTAACCGACTGTCAATCAGACTCCCTGCAAACTGTAGGCTATATTCTACATCTTTTTAGTTAATTCTACTACCTCATTGATGCACATTTTTGTTATGATATGGGAAGGGAAACACTGGGAACTCTGAACTCTAGGAAACTGGACTCGGAATCAAAGGGAACCGGAGGAGACAAAGAGAGAGACGCTAGATGCGGGGATCCAAAATAATTTATTAAATAAACAGAGAACCAGACAGGGGGGAAAAAACGGGGCACACCGGCCAACGGAAACACCATGCTACAGCATTGAAGGAGGGAGAACTCAGGACTCAGGACACCTCGGAAGAGGGAGCCAGGGGACACTCGGAAGAGGGAGAGGGCAGGCATAAGACGAGACAGTGGGCACAGCTGGCAGATGGCTAACTCGGGAAGCACAGCTGGCCGGGAGAAGGGTCAGGGAGAATATCAGGAGGGGGGCAGACAGGACGGCAGGGATGCTGGCTCGGAAGCCGGCGAAGGCGACTGGCACACTGGGGACTGGAGACGGCGAAGGCGACTGGCACACTGGGGACTGGAGATGGCAAAGGCGACTGGCACACTGGGGACTGGAGACGGCAAAGGCAACTGGCACACTGGGGACTGGAGACGGCAAAGGCGACTGGCACACTGGGCGCTGGAGATGGTGAAAGGGACCGGCACACTGGGCACTGGAGACGGAGAAGGGGACTGGCACACTGGGCACAGGACAGGTGGCACACAGGGCTCTGGAGACGGTGAAGGGGACTGGCACACGGCACAGGACAGGTGCCACACTAGGCACTGGAGACGGCGAAGGGGACTGGCACACTGGGCACAGGACAGGTGGCACACAGGGCTCTGGAGACGGCGAAGGGGACTGGCACACTGGGCACAGGACAGGTGGCACACAGGGTTCTGGAGACGGTGAAGGGGACTGGCACACTGGGCACAGGACAGGTGGCACACAGGGCTCCGGAGAAGGCGAAGGGGACTGGCACACTGGGCACAGGACAGGTGGCACACAGGGCTCTTAAGACGGTGAAGGGGACTGGCACACTGGGCACAGGACAGGTGGCACACAGGGCTCTGGAGACGGTGAAGGGGACTGGCACACTGGGCACAGGACAGGTGGCACACAGGGCTCCGGAGTAGGCGAAGGGGACTGGCACACTGGGCACAGGACAGGTGGCACACAGGGCTCTTAAGACAGGGGGCACCAGGGGCTGAAGGCAGCAGGAAGGAAAGGCTGGGCTGGGAATGCGGCTGAAGAACACACAGAAGAGATGAGGGGACCAGAGGGAAAGTGCACAGGGCCGGGAGTGGTGTGAAGCAGGCAGGAGCAAAGTCAGATCTGGTACTGGCTTGCTGCAGGGGGACTGATATAGGGCAGGGGCATAGAAAGACAGGTGAAGGAACTTAATATAATTAACAAGGGGTGGAACATAAGGGAAAACTTATTATATGAAACAGATGAACATTAACACACAGACGAGGACCACAAGACAATCCCAAAGACGGAATAAATAAACTGGATAAAAGGACTCCTAAGTGTACAGAATAAGAGCCAGAATAGATAATGAGAATGCAGAGGTTCTGCAAGAAAACTTAGCAAAGCCAGTGAATAGAAAAGCAAGAGGCGGAGACTAGAACAGGGCGACTGCTGAGAGATCATTAGTCAATTAGTAAGTGCAACTATACAATCCCGGGTGCTCGTTGGTAGGTTAGTATTATATACAATGTTAGTTTGGTTAGTAAATTCTAGAAAATAGTAAACTGTTAGTAGGGGTTAGTCATATAGAACAGCAGGGAAATTAGTAAACGAGAAAGGAAGGAAGGCTGAAACCCAGAATCCATTAAATCACCCGAAATAGTGTCACAATCAATTAAGACAGAAACAGCAACAAACTAGTGACGCGACCGGGGAGAAAGCAAAGACAGTACATGGGTAAGACGTGGACTGGAATAACATGGGAGAGGAATGAAATGTGAAACACTAAGACCTGGACTAAAAACCAACATCACAAAAATAATAAAAACCTAAAACTGACTAACCAAACACACGGACCACGGAACACAACAATTTTTCTTATTGGAAACACTTAAAAGATTGTCCCAGATTACCATAACCATGCTGTCCCACATTATCAAATATGTTTCATAATGTGGGACAGTAAAGAATATAGCAAAGAATAAAGTATCCAAAACTTATTTTCATAACATCAGTGCATATTTTGTATCTAAAACATATCATAAACATAAATGAATAACATTAAGGTACAATGTTTTACTATTGACAATGTTATATCCTTAACATTAATCATGTCAAATTCCTATGTCACTGACCTGTTCTTGAAAATTCCCGGGGGAGCTTCTCGAATGACGTTTACCACGCCGCCTTCCATGACAACACCCCAATGAAATCATGCAATTCAGTCACATAACACGTATAGTAAACCTGTAGAAAAGGTCTTGAAGACTGTATCTTGTCAGAGCGGGAACTTAAAAAGCCTCTTCTTAAAAAGTGTCCCACATTACCCAATGTCCCAGATTACCCGAATTCACCCCACATCTTCTTCACCAGAACAGCAGAACACATTGCTCTCAAATTTGATATACAGCTTCAGCTCAAAGGGCAAGAAAAAGTTTGAAAAAACGGTGGCGTTTCCGTAAAAACTGAAGCAGTTCGTTGTGAACAAATTATATCTTGCGACTTCATCAATTTAAAAATTCCCCAACGGAGTGACAAAAGATATTGCACTCGGTGTGGATTGACATCAAAAGATTGGATCTGAAGTTATTTTTTTTCGTATGACAAACCGTTTTCTGTTATTTCTTTTTAAAATCGAAAAAAAAAAACTAAACCACTTTGGCAGTCAAGTGACAGAAAGTCATTATCAGCAGAACAGGAAATTTGGCAGACTTACAGACTTTGAATCGACCTAATCAGTCAATTAAAATAACGGGACTGAACAAATAAACACCCAAGTTTTGGGGTCTCGAATATGGCATAAACACAAATTCAACATGCGTTACAATATAGTAATATATTTTTATAGGTAGGCTGTTGGTCTAGAGGTAGGCCTGTTGGACATGCTGTAATTTTCTTGTCTGTTGACTTGACTCTCTGTTGGCGGTTTTAACTTTTTGTTACATCCACTACACAGACAGTTTGATTGGTTTGTGTTTAATGTCATACTCTGCAATGTTTCCGCCATACGATGAAGAGACAATAGAATAGACAACGCTGTATGTATAGAAGAGATGGACAGCATATAGCGGCCGAACAGCTTCGCATTAGGCCAGCTAGCACGCATAGTCACAACAGCGACAGGCTGGTGGAGTCACCTGGGCATGGCTAATCTCAATGGAAGAGGCTATTCGGCCCGTGGGGGTTATGCGCAAAAGATCAAAGAGCTGGGCGGATTATAGAATGAAATCTCTCATTGGCACAACTGAGGGGCAAATAGCAGAAGTGCTTCTCTTATCCGTCCCACCATGGTGCAAACGGAAAAACTGCTTCTCTTGTCGGCAACATTGCAGGACAGATAGCCAATTGCTTTCCCCCAATTCACACCACTGCGGGGTGAATAGCCACTTCTAATCTGGATACCTCAACGAACCACCAACATGGGTTTGGGAACACTTAAGTTGAAAGCCGATGCAAAAAACCACTTTTAAAATCAGACTTTATCTTTTTTCCATGTTCGCCTATTAATCTCTGTCTGTCTCCGCCCTGCACAGCACTTTAAGTTTACCCAGCCCGCACATTCTGTCGTTGTCAGTGGCCGTTTTATACTGATGTACACAAATAAAATCTTCATCGCCATATAGTGGAAATATTTCTGGGTGCGAAGTTAACGTAAATCAATCAATCAATAAAACACGAATAAAACCGGATAATAGAAACTACGTCCAAATAAGTAGACCTCTAAACATTCCAAACCTTTGTGACATTAAATATTGAGTAGCATAATAAGAGCGCTACAGATTCGACACATTAAAAGTGCACTTATCTTCCAATGATCAAAAATAAGCCCTGCGTAGCTTTTGAATTTATTGAACGAAATAGTCGGTGAATCTAAACAGTGAGATTTTCATTTTTCATTATACTGCAATCAGTTTGTTAATTCAAGAAGCTCCAACTTAAGGAATGCATACTTTCCTATTGCTGAAACTCATGCTACTTGTATAATTGGCTGAGAGTGGATAGCTCTTGAAGCGATATTTGGGTGTTCTGTCACAGTTAGCAATGAATTAAGGTGAAGATTTTCTTTTGGGATTAATGAGTTTACAGAAGGCTAGGGTACAAATGACAATTCATAAAGATGAGCTAAAGGCTCGCAAGTCGTAATAATAAACTAATATTAATAGGCTAAGTGTGCGATCGCACAGGGCCTCGCACCATTAGGAGGCCTCGTGGCTGGTGTGTGATTTTTTTTAAAATAAATTAATACATATTTTGCATCACTGCACTTGACTCATCATCCTCCTAAAATGACAAGTCTTTATACCATTTCATCTCGATGAAGGCTTACCCAGATTTTTTTTTCTTATGTCATCATACGTAACATGCTCTGTCTCTGTCTCTGTCTCGCTGCTCACTCATCTTTCCTAACTGTGAGATTGCTCTCAGGGTCTTATTAACGATATCAATAATTGGCATCGGTGTAGCAAAGCTTTTGAAATATCCTGTTGTGGTTTCTTGTCTAGATGTTTACATATTTTTGAGGTTGCCTCGTTCGTGAATAATTGGAGGGAGATAAAATCTTCAGAAGCCATCTTTATTCCCACGGTGAACAGTCCCTGGCCAGGCAGTGCTAATTCGGAATTCTTTACAGAGGAATATTTATGAGAAAAACTCAACCAACTTTGCTCCAATCAAAATACATGGGTTGTAACCATCTCATCTCTAACAAACTTTGCTCCAATCACAATTCATGGGTTGTAACCATCTTGTCTTTAACTTTTTTTTTCTCTCTAATTTTGTTTTGTTAAAATAATGGAGGAAAATTTGCAGTATAGGCCTTAAAAAATAAAAGGAATATATACTAAAATGGACTGGAAAATTACAGTTCATGATTGGAAAAACACTTTCAGATGAATAGGATACAAGCAGATGCATAAAAAATTCAATTGATTATGTTTTCAGTAACAAGTAATGATTTTACTGAACAAATATTGATCAAAGCTACATAAATCAAATACATCCTCTGATTATGTTCTTGAATCAACTAAACAGAAGCCTGCTTACTAATCAAAGCTACAGAAGCCCCCTGCTTATGTGTGTGAGCTGCTCATGCATGTGTGAACTGAACTGCTTGTGGGTGTGTGCATGTGTACATGTGCTGCGTGTGTATGTGTGAACTACATGTCTGTGTGCACTGCTCGTATGCATGTGAACTGCTTGTACTGCTTGTATACGTGTGTGTTTTGTTGTGTGTGTGTGTGTGTGTGTGTGTTTCTGCTGCTTACATAATATGTTTATTGATTATGATTATTGATGGCTAAATATAATCTAAATCTTATTGTTAGTTTACTGAATATTATTATGAGTAATTAAATGAATAATGATAAAAAATATATAATCAGTATTAGTGAATATCATGAATCAATATTAGTTAATATAATGAATAGTGCTGAAATGTAATAAGTATTAGTAAATATAATGAATAATACTGAAATATAATCCTCAACAATTCCATAAATATTTTTATATCCAAACTGTAGAAAAAGTTGTGTTGGTTATAAAAATGTAATTATGCGGACAGACTGTTTTGGCAGGATGAGAAGAAAAGCGATGGGAGCACTAACCGAAACTCCATTAACTCCTCTATGAAATGAGACAAGAAAATTCCAGTCTGGAAGTTGAAAAATACAGTTTTCTCACTTGCTTGCGTTCCCATATTTTTGGCACTACACACACAATTTTGACATATTTTGCTCAGCAGACTTTCCTCTTCAGAGTGGTAACTCCATTGCGTAGATTGACTTAATATCTCAAAGGTAGAGGCAGTAATATTTAAAAGACTCCTTCGCTAAAATCTCCGTTGGACCAAATGCTTTAACTCAAATGGCTCAGAGTGACTCAGCGAAATTGTGGCTTAGCGGTATTGCGGTTCAATTCTGCCATCTGCTGGACTTTTTCCTGGCCTCAGCATTATCATTGTTCGGATTAAGATTAATATGACTGTTAGGCAAATCTCATTTTTCTGTGTTAAACTCGGTGAAAGAATTTTCTGTATAATCGTTTGTACAGCAGAGTTGTGTAATCCAGGTTCAGAAAGAAAAAGTCCATCCCAGGATATTGTTTCAGCCACGAAAGACCTGTCAGTTGGCTCTATTCTTCAGCTGTGAGGTAAAACTAACAAGTGAAATCTGCTGACGGGAGTTTATGGGTGGAATGAAAACATGGTTGGATTTTTACTTTCTGGCCCCTGGATTATAAACCACTGTTGTACAGCTCCAAGAGAGCGCATTTAGAGCAGCAAAGGCCGGTCTTTTTGCAAGGCGGGTCCATGAGAACACGTTACAGTAAAATATTGCAAAGCAATAACAGGCCTACCAAAGAAAACGTAGTCTCAGCACACAAAAACTTTGAAATGCATGCATTAATTGCGGAAATAGCGACAGAAAAATTAAACCCTGCTACCGAAACTGTAAAAACAGCAACAGAAACTGGACCAGAAACAACCATTTTATGTCCTGGGGGGGGGGGGAGCGGTTCATTTTTGTTGACCTGGAGATCCGCCATAAAGCTAATTTCTCAGCATGTACTGCGTTGACCTAGATAGGCCCAGAGCCATAGAGAAAACTGTGTCAACCTCATTGACTCCATTTGACCTTTTTTTTTTTTACAGCTGGGTTGAAGCGGAGTAGTCTCGGTCATGATGCAGCTGAGAAGTCAGAATTTTTTAAACAATTTCAACTTTGAAGTCCTGTGTTTTCATTTCAGCAGTTTTTCAATATTTCTTCAGTAATTTCCTTTGCCTCTCAGTTTCCAAGCACTTTCATTTTATAAGCTAACCTCCTCAACTTTTCTCAGTGAAGCAAGCACACAAATTTTCTTCACAAAATTTAGCCTTTCCTAGTTGTTATTATTATTTCCATGAATGAATGTGAAAAAGAAGTTTCTTTGAGGCCATTAAGACCTGCAGAATTTTTCAATAAGACATGGCATTATTTGGATTGACTCATGCACAGCCTTTTTAAAATAATGTTGCCATCACTTACAGACACTCAATGACATGGCATAGCCCACTAGCTTCAGGACCGTAGTACATTCTGGTTGCTAGTCTAATGACAGGTGACATGCTTTTGGAATGGAAAGTTTGGAAAGTCCTCCTCAATTCCAGGACAAATTTTATTTTATGCTGTTAAGGAAACTATTAAAACGCATGAATATGCTTTAAATAGTCAGCTAATAATGACGTGTACGTCAATATTTTCGTTTTGTAAGCTAAAGCAAATTTTAACCGAACAAACACTTTTGGTAGCCAATTAATTTAATGCCTATTATTATTGCAGCTTCCTTGCCCCCCTCCAAAAGAAAACTGCTTGCCACAGGAGGATCATTATGACCAAACAGCTGGTCTATTTTAGCATTGTGAAGCCAGAGCCTCTACTGCTTGCTTCTTTAATTCTCTTAGGTTTTCCCCTCCTCATTTGCTTTTCGACATTTCAATATTATTGTCTGACCTCTGTAATCATTTTTACGTGTGTCTAGACTGTTAACGCAACAGGGGACAAGCACGGCCATTGGTAAAACAAATTTCCAAAGAAGCCTGAGTTCGAAAACTTTTGGGGCGAAATTAAGCAAATTAAATAAATGGTGGATTGCCTTACCATATATATTGTTTTTTAATGCAGAGGAAAACAGTTTTTCTGACACATCTGTAGCGTAAGGCTGTAGATTTAGATACTAAGAAATTGATTAGCACTGGAGAACACCTGCAATAGTGAACTACAACACTCAAAAGTGGTTTATCAAGATCTTTCGTGAAAATCAAGACGGCAGGATCGTATCGTGCATACAAAAGTCATATCAATGACGGTCGATAAAAATAAGGGAATCGGAACAGAAAATAAATGGGCTTTGGAGAAAAGGAGACCGTAGCCTGCTAGGACTAAATCTTGTATGACCATTCCAGCACTGTCAGCGTCTCAATACCGGTACATGAGTAGTGCATCAAGGCCAACCAGCGGGGAAGCGGGGCACATGGGAAGCTGGCAACTACAACCCCAATTATGAAATAGTTGGGACGAAGTGTAAATTGTGAATAAAATCAAAATGCAATGACTTTCAGATCACTTGAGCCAGTATGTTATTTACAATAAACCATAGATAACATTTCAAATGTTGAAACTAAGCCATTTTACATTTTTATCCACAAAATTAGGTTATTTCAAATTTTCTGGCTGCAACAGGTCTCAAAAAAATTGGGACACAAGCAAAAAAGGGCTGAAAAAAGCAATTAATGTATAAGAGAATCAGCTGAAAGTGTTATGATTCTGCTCTGTTTGCCAGGTCTTTGATGTTCTGTCTGATCTCTGTATTGACTTACTATGCCTTGAATTTAAGTATTGTGATTTGGTTCTGGTTTATGTTCATGTTTTGTCTAGTTTAGTCTTTGCCATGTTTTGTATTTTACCATAGTTTTATTCCGGTCCATGTTTTTGTTTCTGCCATGCATTGCACTTTGTCTCCCCCTGTCTGGTCTCTTGTCTTGTCATTGCTCACAGCCCCAGTATTGCGTGCCACTCTTTCGAGTGATTTAATGGTTTCTGGATTTCAACCATTCCTTCCAATCTCGTTTACTTCCTACGCCTTCCTTTTTCTATATTACTAACCCATACTAACAGTTTGTTGTTTTTGTTAAAGTTACTATCCCAAACTAACATTATACATAATACTAACTTACTAACGAGCACAAGGGATTGTAAAGCTGCACTTACTAATTGATTAACAAGCTTTCAGCACTCGCCCTGTTCTAGTCTCTGCCTCTTGTCTCTCCCTAATCTTCTGTGGTGCGTTTCAGTGGATCCTCCACACCAGTTCATGCTGTCCTTTATCTTATTGTCTATGCACATTATAACTCCTTGACTGGAGCTGTATATCTGTCTCTAGGATTGTCTTGTGATCCCTGTCTGCGCTTTGGCTTTTGCCTATTTCATGCGATTAGGTTCTCCCTCGTGTTTGCTTCCTTTGTAATCAGTCTGACTTCCTCCACCTGTGTTGTGTTAAGCATGTGACTTCCCATGAGTTTATATTAGGAGTCTTTTCACAGCACTTCCTTGTCAGAACGTTTCTCTTGTTTACCTGTGCAGCTGTCGTCTTCGCCTTGTACTCATAGTGTTACTCTTCTGACAGAACCGTCTGACTTACGATTTTTGGCTCTGCTCTTTGGTACTATTGTCTGCATCTGTTTACAAATCTTTTTTGCCCGACTACGAGTTTTGTGTTTGCTGACCTGTTAACGGTTTGGATTATGCCCTCTGGATTTTGGCTTTTGCTTCTCTGACATGCCTGTGTACTGAACCTATTTTTGCCTGTCCGCGAGTATTCTGATTGGTGCCCTGTTTACGGTTCTGGATTTCGCCCTCAGTATTCTGATTTTTCTATTGTGGACTTTTTGCCTGCTCTGTTGGGGGTTGTGCGCCCCCCACAGAAATAAAGCCTCCCTTTTTTGTACTCTCTGGTGCTCACTTGTGGTTCTTATACGTAATCTCGACAAAGAACATTTAGCAAGTAATTAAGTTAACTGGCATCAGGTGTGTAACATGATTGGCTATAAAAGGAATATCTTAGTTAGGCTGAGTCTCTCAGAAGTAAAGATAGCCAGAGGATCTCCGACCTGTGAAGGCTTGTGTTAAAAAAAAATTGTGGAATACTTTAAAAACAATGTTCCTCATCATCAAATTGCAAAGGATTTGAAGGTGTCATCACTGACAGTGCATGACCTCATCAAAAGTTTCAGAGAAACTGGAAGAATCTCTGTGCGTAAGGGGCAAGGCCAAAGACCTGTACTAGATGCCCGTGATCTCCAGGCCCTCAGACACCACTGCATCACTCACTGGCATGATTCTGTCATTGACATTACTAAATGAGCCCAGGCATACTTCAAGAAACCACCGTCTATAAACACAGTCCGCCATACCATCCGCAGATGCCATCTAAAACTCTATCATGCAAAAACGAAGCCATTGTTGAGCATGATCCAGAAGTCCCGCTGTCTTCTGTGGGCCAAGGCTCATAATGGACTGTAGCAAAGTGGAAAAGTGTCCTGTGATCATATGAGCCCAACTTTGACATTCTTGTTGGAAATCATGGGCGTCTTGTCCTCCGGGCTAAAGAGGAGAAAGACGACCCCTTCTGTTATCCGCATTCAGTTCAAAAGCCAGCATCTGTGATGGTATGGGGATGCATTAGTGCATATGATGTGGGACACTTGCGCGTTTTAAAAAACACCATGAATGCTGAAAGGTATATAAAGTGCAGTGACTATCCCAAAACCAGTAACATTAGTCACCGTAGGTGGTTAGAGGAATGCCCTTTACTCGTACCTTCCAACAAACAATGTCCGAAAATCATTTTATTTGGGTGATGTTACCATTCAGTGCAAAGGTTGAAAGTTTGACATAAGTGATACTTTACTGCAGCTGAGGTATTATAGATGAATGGAAAGATTGGGGTACGGTAAGAACCATGCGCTCCCACCACCTAACAAACATACTGAATTTAAACTCATTAAAACACCTGTGCCTATGCTTCCTGACACCATGTCAACCAAACTAACAAAACTTATACTACCCCTAGTGGTCATAAATAATAAACACACATATATTCACATAAAGGTTTTAGAGCAACATATGCTCCCCTCCGGACGACATCTATTCCTTCTGTATTTCAGCAGGACAATTCAAAACCACATATTGCAGCTATTATAACAGCATGGCTTCATATTAGAAGAGTCCGTGTGCTGAACTGGCCTGCCTGCAGTCCTGAACTTTCACCGATTGTGAATATTTGCCGCATAATTAAGTGAAAAGTGCGTCAAAGGAGACCCAGAACTCTCCAGCAGCTGGAAGCCTGTTTTAAACAAGAGTGGGATCAAATTCCAATGGCTAAACTCAAGAAACTTGTCTCCTCAATGCCCAGACGCCTCCACTCTGTGTTAAAAAGAAGAAGGGATGCTACACCATGGTAAACAGGCCACTGTCCCAACTTTTTTGAGCGATTAGCAGCCGTTAAATTTCAAATAAGCTTTTGTGGATAAAATTTAAACATTTCTCTGTTTCAACGTTTGCTATGTTATCTCAGTTCTATTGTGAATAGAATACTGGCTGGTGTGATTTGAAAGTCATTGCATTTTGATTTCATGCACAATTTACACTTTGTCCCAACTAATTCGGAATTGGGGTTGTAGATCATTACCTATGATGAAATGGGGCAACTGCAACAATGCCCTGGAGGAAACAATGTTGCATTGCAAATTTAAGGACACAAATGCAGATTTGCATCGCAACATGTTTTTGCATTGCAAATTGCGATGCGATACCGGACATTTCAGGCCCTGTAAACACAACTCTAGCATCAAAATAAATAGGAAAATATTTTCGAGTGATAGCTAAGAATTAATTGAATTGCGGTTGCGTGCATACTGAAGTCTTATTCGCAAACTAACTAGCTACCTCGCTACACAGGTGTGCTAACTGATCATTAAACAGTTCACTGTGACTTAAGCTAGCTAGCGATTATTGCAATAGAATCGAGCTGTTGCCTTATTAGCAAGCTAGCTAGCTCGTTACTTCAGTACAACCGAACAAATTTATAACGTACGCTAACATCTGTATAAATCTTTGCGCTAAAATGATATGACTTGCCATATTTATTTCCAAGAAGACTTTGTTATTATGCAGATCGCCTGGATGACTGAATATCCGATGAAAGTCAAGTGGGAAGACCAAATTTTATGGGGGGGGGCACCAGATGTTACACGACACCAGTAAAGCTTCTTTCCCTCCAAAGGTGTTCAGTCTGTCATACAAGCACTCTGCTGCAGTGCCGGCTCCCTCGTGCATCACGGCAGCAAATATATATACGTATATATGTCGCACGATATATACCGTTGTACCGTCCAGCCCTAATTCAAAGAAAAGAAAATATTTTTCCAAAGCCATGCCCTATGTGAAAAAGTAATTGCCCCCTGAGTTACTAAATCAACTAATTAAAAAATTTAATTGATGACTAAATTTTATTTTACCAGACACTTTCTGCCATAATTACTGCTTGTTCTTTTGAGTCTAAATATCGCTCATGTTAGAATACTGCTATTAAGCATGAAAACCTTTATTTCATCACTTACATCAAATTGCTTTTATGATATGAGAAGCAAACATTCAAATTAGCAGGGATGGAAGTGATTTGCATAAATTATGCAAATTTGGTGTCCAAGGTGGCTGCCGCAAAGGGGAATATCTTGACAATTTCAAAACGCCATACCTCAGTATCTAATAGACATATCAACGTGTTATTTTGCACACAGGTTGCCTCATCCAGCATCAGTGGGCTAAAACTCTTAAAGTTGGATACTTTAACGAAATGCAAAGGTTTTTTGAAATTTTGCTCTTGACTTGAAAATTCTCTACCCCATTATGTATTCAGCAACCCCTGAAATTAAAAGAGTAATATTAGGTTCAGGACAACATGCTGTAAACTATTAATATTCCAAACTTCATTAAAATCGGACCAGCAGTTTTGGAGAAATGTCGTGTGAAATATGTAAAAATGGTAATGGTATTTTTACCGTGGTAATCTACCTTAAATAGGCTGTGTGAAGTAAGAAAAAAGCAGCACATGATGTCACAATTTAAAGAAATTCATGTACAGATGACAAAAACAAAGTCGCTGTCATCTTTCAGTCCGGAAAGAGTAACAAAGCCATTTCGAAAGCTCTGGAACCATCGTGAGAGGCGTCATCTGCAAATGGAGAAAACCTGATACAGTGGAGAACCTTCCTTGGAGTGGCTGGCTTGCCATAATTCCTCCTAGGGAGCATTGACAACTCATCCAGAAGTTCATCAGAGAACCTAGACTAACATCTAAAGAACTGTAGGCCTCACTTGCCTGAGCAATGTTAGTGTTCACAATTCCACGATAAGAAAGCGACTGAGCAAAAATACAGCGCCCTCAATAATTATTGGTACCCCTGGTTAAGATGTGTTCTTTAGCTTCTGATAAATTCAGTTTTTTTCTAAAAAATGTAGGACCACATTGAGAAAAAGAGGAAAATCCAACCTTTATTTCAAGTGCATTTATTCAGTGGGAAAAAATCCCACATTAAGAAATAATTCTTTTACATCAAATCATGTGTGCCGCAATTAGCACCCCTGATGTTAATACTTTGTACAACCCCTTTTGCCAACAAAACAGCACATAATCTTCTGCTATAATGTTTCACAAGATGGGAGAATACAGAAAGAGGGATCTTCGACCATTCTTCTTTGCACAATCCCTCTCAATCATCCAGCGACCTGGCTCCTCTCCTCTGCACTCTTCTCTTCAGCTCACGCCACAGGTTTTCAATGAGGTTGAGGTCTGGGGACTGAGATGGCCATGGGAGGAGCTTGATTCTGTGTCTGGTGAACTATACTGAGTACAAATGAAAAGGCACCACTTGAAAAAAGTCAATATTTAAGTTCAAGTGAACTTCAATATAATTTTTATACAACAACAACACTACAGTGACGTCACCCGACATGCCAGGTGCAAGAAATGCGAGAATTAAGTTAACTGTAACGCTAGGCAATTTTTTGCAAAAACGCAACATCTTGCACGCACACCACGGGAAAAATGAATTTCACTCTGAATTTGTGCACACATTGCCTTTAAAAAGCATGTGAATTCGAATAAAATTTCACTTCTTCACTGACACTTGTGAAACGTCGACACTACGCCGCGACGTACAGCCCCTGAACGGGAACGACTCGGGACCGTCCTCGACCGGGTCAACAACGTGTGACAACGGCACCTCAGGGACCGTCAGATCTACGGGATCATGTCCGAGACCGAACACTACCAGCGACAAGAACGGCTGCTCAAGTCCAAGGACGACGTGAATTCATTCACCCCAACAACGTACGGAACCATCTGCGAGCTGCAGGCCTGCGTGCACGACGTCCTTATTTCGGCCCCATATTGACGGATCGTCACCGAAACCAGCGTCTACAGTGGGCAAACAGGCACCAGAATTGGCGACTACGACAATGGCACGGTGTCATCTTTTCTGACGAGTCACGATTTCACTTAAGGAACGCAGATGGCCGTATACGTGTTTGGCGGAGACGTGGTGAACGTTACAAAGCCGATTGTGTCGTTCAAACGGACCGTTGGGGTGGTGGCAGTGTTATGGTGTGGGGTGGAATAAGCCACCGTCACAGAACCCCTCTCCATATCTGCAGAGGAAGGGTGAATGGCGTCTACTACTGGGACCAGGTGCTGCAGAACTATGTTGTGCCGTTCTTCAACCAACACCACGATGTCCACACGTTCCAACAGGACAACGCTTGGGCACACACTGCAAGGGTGTCCATGCAGTACCTTGCACAGCAGAACATCCCCGTGCTTCAGTGGCTAGCTCTGTCACCCAACCTCTCCCCTATCGAGCACTTATGGGATGACATTGGACAACGTCTTTCACGTCGACGCCAGATGGAAAACATCTGAGAACTTGAGGTTGCCCTTGTTCAGAGTGGAATGCTATCCCTCAGAACACTATCCAGAGTCTGATCGACTCCATTCGACGACGATGCACCGCATGTGTCTCATACCATCCCTCTCTCTGTGCGTGGTGGCAAAATAACCTTGCGTCCTCGTCCAGGCTTGTTTACCACTGTTCCAGTTGTTTTAAGCTTTGTAATGATTCCTCTGACCGTAGATATGGGCAGGTGCAGGCGAGTGGCTATTTTCTTGTAGCCATTGCCTGACTTGTGAAGGTTGACACACATCTGCCTTACTTGAATGGTGTGTTCCTTTGTCTTTCCCATGTTGAAGAGTGGATAAGAGAAATGGCCTCTGTGTCATGTCATATTTATACCCCAGCAAAACAGGAAGTGATGAATTACTAATTTAATGTTCCTAGATACTCTGGTCAACTTTGTAAACTTCTGTAGAAATGACAGAAATACTTCAATTACATTTAATTTCTAGGAATTGTTAGGGGTGCCAATAATTGTGGAACAGGTGATTTTATGAAAAATAATTATTTCTTAGTCAGGGATTTTTTTTCCATTAAAATTCACTTGAGTTGAAGGTTATATTTTTCTACAATTTTCAGTGTGAGAGTATGCTTCTGCAATAAATTTTGAATTTATTTTAAGGCTTTTAACACATCTTTACCAGAGGTAACAATAATTATGGAGGGCGCTGTAGTACCCTTAGTCAAGCTGTGAGGCAAACACCAGTGCTGACCAAACAGAGGAGACAGTTAGGTCTCATATTTGCTTAGTAGACAGTCCGGTCGCCTGCGACCGAATGGGTGTAGCCCCCTTAAAGCCCTCTAAGGAAATCTCGGTTTAAGCACAAATTTTCGCATTATTCGGCCAGAACTACCGCCATGGCAACCAAAATCAATAGATGTCATAACTTAAGAATAACAAATATCCATGTGAAATATGTAAGTAAATGGTCAAAAAGTACACCCTGTGTCTACAGATACGCGCTCGGCGGTGGTGGTGGCTGAGACAACAACCGTGAATCCATAGTAGCCACCCCAACTTCGTCTGGGGGCTACAATTACATTGTGATGACTCCCAGTGCTTTTTAGACAATATTCTATGGACTGATGAGTCAAAAGGCTGACGGGGTATTGCTATCCTTTGTGCGGTTGGGCGGGCGGGCGTCTCCAAAAACTTCGACATCGGGCTAAGGGGTATTCCGTGCATTGCACGCCTATTTTTCTTTATGCACTTAACCTGCTGTTTAACTTTCCTTTTTCTGCTACAGTACTGAAAGAAGTGCTTAAGGTTAGTTTTTGCCCCTTCTGCAATTTGTCTTTCATAGTCTTCTAGCATTCCTCAGCTCTTTTTTGACCACAGCCTGCATTTTACAGTATTCAGCCTTAGTGTTCTCATTGTTATTCTTTTATGTCAATCTTATAAAGATTACTCTTTTCCCTAAAAATCCTACGAATACTTTTGGTCATCCACTGAGGATTCTGCTTTTTCAGCTTACTTTTGGACACCTTTGGAATGAATCTGCATTGTGATTCAAGTAAAACCCCCTTAAATCTTTCCCACATCTCATTTACGGACTCACAGTCCAGGAGTGTCTTCCATTTTATTTCACTTCACTTCACATTGATTGTCACAACTGCATATAGTTTGATAACGTGAAAGGGGGTAAGCGCTGTTCCATTCCAATTTATAGGATCTGTAGCCCTCTCAGACTCAGTCCATGATGGCTGACATCAATTAAGTCAGTGAGGGATCAGGGCTTGAGTCTTCAGGGAGCAGATTTGAATTGGGCCTAAATTTTGGGTGCACCTGTCGAAAACTGGGTGCATACTCAAGCCCTGTACAACAGACCTACTCTGAAGATGTGTGGCTGCGGGATCACTTATTAAACTATGTTACTCTGTAGATTATGTAGCCATCTAGCTAGCCAGCTAACATAAACTAGGGAGAATCTTTGAAAATGTTTGTCCTAATTTGGCGGCGTCATTTGTTTTTGCCCTAATTTGACCCGCTTCTTAGCTGCACCAGTGATTGCTCTTGAGGTAGCATACCCTGGGGGCGGTGACTTCCAGACCTATTCCCGAAGACACTGCAGTATCTTTGGCTATATGCTGTGCAACCGATCGCTGATTAAACTATGGTACTCTTCTGATTATTTAGCCATCTAGTTAGCTAATGTAACGGACTCTGAAGGATGCCAGCCACCACAGTACATACTCACCTGATCCATACAGTAGACTGTTATTTGCACCTCTGTGGCAAAGACAAGATAAGTCACGGCTTTAATTACACGGCTCCGAGGTGCACATTCACCATGCCATACCATATCAGCATGAAGGCATTAGACAAAACGGTCTCTCAATCTCACGGATATCTCCTGCTGTCATTGCATCCCATAGCAGACGGACTATCAACAGAGAGTAAACACAATCGTTCTAATTAACTGAGTGGGCATCCTCAAGTCCAATCAAATGCTTCAAATGGGTTTTTGCGGTTGTTTGCCGATCGGAACAGGTATTTATGTACAAAATGTCTATGCCGAATTTTCTGACTGTTTCTACAAGCTGAGCAGAAGAACGTTGTTTGGGCAACCGTGGAAGGAAAAATTAGTAGCCCGGTCAAAATTTTAGTGGTTGTCCGATGGGCAACTGATTTTTTGTCCAGGTGAAAAACTGATTGTCCCGGCGCCCGGGCAACCAATTTGTCGTTCACTGCATAAAGGTAACACTGCATTCCATAATAAGAACATAATATTAACAGTGAAACACAGTGGTGGTACTGTGATGGTCTAGGGTTGCTTTGCTGCTTCAGGACCTGGGAAACTGAATAACTGTTGGAACCTTGGATTTTGCTCTCCCCCTGATGATGTTAAAGGAGAATGTCAGCCCGTCAGTTTCCAACCTGAAGCTCAAGGGTAGTTACATTGCTCAGTGGGGCTCTGTTCCAAAGCACACAAGCAAGTCTATCTCTGAGTGCTTCAACAACAATTAATGAAGGTTTTGTAATGACAAGTCAATGTCCTGACTTGAACTCGATTAAGATGATGTGACATTACTGTAAAAAGGCTGCTCAAAAACCCTCGATATGGCTAAATGAAAACAATTCTGTAAATAAAATTGGGCAAAAACTCCTCCATAGTGATGTAGAATAGGGGTTCCCAGGCTCGGTCCTGGGGCCTCCCTGTGTATGCTGGTTTTTGCTCCACCCTGGTTTGCAATCATAGGATTTTAACAGGCTGTTAATTTGTCTTAATTTGGTGCATTTTTGTTCAGAGCAGCAATTAATCCTCTCTTGACCAACAGTATTTTGACAGATATGCATACAAACAGTGAAGAATAAATTCCGCATCCACATGGCAATATATGAGTCACAACTGCATAAAAAGACAAAAAAAATCAATGGGTTCCTAATTGGTGAAACTGTGGGCACATGGTTGCATAAACTAACAATTTACTAAACAAGCAAATGACATAAGTTTTATGTTATGTTTTTTGTTATTGAGGGCAAGCAAATTATTTCGAAAGAATTCTAATCACCTGTCTTCAGCAACCTAATTTGGAGGTTACTGATTTTCTCAGTACCTGATTTGATCTGTTTAAAAATGTTATTACCTGAAATTGCTTGCCACACAGAAAAAAACAAACAAAAAAAAAAAAAAAAACTTTATATGCAAGGGTCTTTTATTCGGTCTTTGATTCTTCATGGCACAAATGGATATTTCTATTAAAATTTGGCTTAAAACAGCAAATAACATATTTTAACACACCATACATTTAATTTGGACAAATTAACAGCTTGTTAAAGTCCTATGATGGCAATTATGGTTGGAACAAAAACCAGCATACACAGGGAGGCCCTAGGATCGAGTTTAGGAATGCCTGATGAAAAGGACTCATTTTCAGGTTGCTGGCCATAGGCCAGCATTTGTAGATTAAGTATGAATTGAGCATGTCCAGCATATCATGCTTGCCAAGCATTGTCGGTTGATCGAATTTGAACTTGAGCCAAAAGCTCAAGGTCAAATGGAAAAAATGTGCTATAACTCTCTTAATATTGTATTTAGAGCTTAGGTATGTATGAGGCACCTACAGGGAAACAGATATGCCGAACATTGTGAATCAGTCACATTTGACCTTGGGCATCAAGGTCATGGGCAGATGGCAAAAATGTGCAATAACTCTCTTAATAGAGCATTTAGAGCTTGGTATGTATGAGACACTTACAGGGAATCAGGTATGCCGAACATTGTGAGTCAGTCACATTTGACCTTGGGCATCAAGGTCATGGTCAGATGGCAAAAATGTGCAATAACTCTCTTAATAGAGCATTTAGAGCTTCGGTATGTATGAGACACTTACAGGGAATCAGGTATGCCGAACATTGTGAGTCAGTCACATTTGGGCTCGGGTCTCAAGGTCAAGGTCAAATGGAAAAAATGTGTTATATCTAGGTTAATATGACATTAAGAGCTTAGATATGTATGAGGAACCTATGGGGAATCATGTATGCCAAACATTCTTGGTTATTAGAATTTGACCTTGAGTCTCAAGGTGAAGGTCAAATGGCAAAAATGTGTTTATACCAGCTTAATGTGGCATTTAGAGCTTAGGTATGTGTGAGGCACCTATAGGGAATCATGTAAGCCAAACATTCTCAGCAAGTTGAATATGACATTGGGCATCACAATCAAATTGCAAAACTGTGCTATAACTTGCTGAATATGGCAGTTAGAGCTCAGGTATGTTTGGGGCACCTGTAGGAAACCATGTATGCTGAACACTCTTAGGCAGTCAGTTAAATTTGATGTTGGGCCTCAAGGTCATATAAAGTTATATGACAAAAATGGCCCATATTTGTTTAATATTTTTTTTAGAGCTCAGGTATGTATTGGGCACTGATAGCAAATCATGTATGCTGGTTGTTTTCGACATAATGGATTTGACCTTGGGCAACAAGGTCCAGGTAATGACAAAAATGGCCTAAAAGTACTTCAATGTTGGCTTTTAGGTATCTACGGTATGTATTGGATACCAATGACAAATCATGTATGCTGATTAAACACTCCATTTTGGATTCGACTTTGGTCTTCAAGGTCAAGGTCATGTGACAAAATCAATTTATTTATTTCCTCATTTAATAATGTCTTTAGACATTAGTATGTTTTAGGCACTAACCCATATATACTTCAAATTTTCACGGGAATTGTAACCGCATGGTTGACCTTTTTTCGTGATCAATTTCGGCAATAAAAACTGGTCAAAATCCATTTTTCGATGTTTGTTCCTATCAGCATCATGATATAGAAAGAATTATACTAACTAGACCCACTCGATGGCAGTGCTGTATAAAAAAAAAATCATTGTCTGAAAGCAGAGCAAGAACCAGAAGTGAATTGAGAAGATGACGCACTTCACATTGGATTTCATAATGTAGACTTCTTAAAGATTATATTTTTGCTAAATGGCAGAAAAGTGACATAAAAATATTGCTGTCTGTCACTCATGAAAAAGTGTGACTGCTCAGAGGAGTTACCCAATAATGGTCACTAAAACCCCTTTCTCACTGAGCTGCGTTTGTCTGCGGAAGTATGTGGATGAAACAGTTCTTCTCTTTTGCAGAGAAGAATTGATTTGAAGAACCGTGAATTGACTAGCAGTGGTACTGGACCATTCGCCATCACTGCCAAAATTTGCGAAAAAATTAAACAAGCTTATTTTTTTCGCAGATGTCCGAGCTGGAGCTTTATAACGCCAGTATTGTTTAGACAACGTGTTGCTTTCGGTATAATTTGTGTTGGCTTCCTGTTGAATCCGCGGACTGATGCTAGTTACTTTTCTCCTGTTGGGGCTGTAACTGCCGGCAACCTTCGTGGCCCTTGGCACTCTAGTTAGCTACAGCAAATGTTATAAAGCTGGATTTTGTGTTTATTTACGTTTTCCTCATCTGAAAGTAAGATTAATTGGATGGGGCACCCCGGTGGCCCATCGGTGTAAGCGCACATACCATAAATGCAATGTCCTTCCTGCAGCGACCTGGGTTCGATTCTGGCTCAGGTCATTTGCTGCCTTCTTCCATTCTTCTCTGCAACCTTCCTCTCTCTCTACACTGTATAACTGTCTATAAAGGAAAAATTCCCAAAAAATTATTAAAAAAAAAAAAAAAGATTAATTGGATAATCTGAAGCATTTAACCATGACATCAGAAAAAATGGCAGAATTCAGGCCAACTGTAGTGATAGTAGAGCTGAATATTTATCATTATTATATCATCGTTAATCTCCCAGCTAATCACCAGTTATTGCCTGTTTACATCCCTGTCACTGTGGAACAAAACTGCAGTGAGTTGGTGACGCACATAGTGTACGTTAAATTCCTTCACCTGCCCTGGATATTTTGCCTTTGTACTGCAACTGGTGTACATTGACCTCAAGAGACTTAAACAACCATAATACTGAAATCATCGGCCATTATTCAGGCAGCAGCTAGTCCAAAATGTTATTTGCTATCGATTTTCCCTATTTTATCAACTTCAATCTCAATCATCCAGCTATCCATCCATCTATTATGTATACCGCTTCTTCCTCTCGAGGGTCGCAATTGAGTTGGAACCTATCCCTACTGACTATGAGCGAAAGGCTGGGACCCACCCTGGCTAGCTCGCCAATCCATCACAGAACGGATGCACCATTCACTTACATTCATGGCGATGGGCAATTTAGACCCACGAAAACACGGGGAGAAAATACAAACTCTACACAGAAAGGCTCCTGGCCAAATTTGATCCCATGAATTATTTTATTTAAGTTTCACAATTTATGCGATAAATGCAAACTCACAGTGCTTAACATACAAACAATTAAACCTCATGGTAAAAAAGATATATAATAAAAAATATAATATATTTCTTACTAACTGATGAAGGACTTTAGCCGAAACGTGTGATTTCAGTAAAGTACTGCAAGCGTATAGAACTGTGTGCGGGACTTATTCGTTTCTTCCATTTGGCTGACCTTCAGTCATCTCCTATGCACCTATCCACTTACAGGTGTGCATTATTATTAGTAGTAGTATTATTTTCTATAGATTAACAAATAATGAAAGCAATAATTTGACACAACAATACAGCATTGTAAAAATAAATTAATGTGAAATAAATTGCAATATTAAAATCACTTGATAAAATATTTAATTTTAAAAGAAGAGCAACAGTCCCTCTGTGTGCAAAAAAACAAAGTAAGGATAAGTAAACTTAACTAAAAGCCTGACTGAAAAGTGTGTTTTGAGATTTCTCTCAGTTATGTCTACATTCTCCACAAATTTCTGAGTCTCAGGTAGGCTGTTCCATAGGCTTGGTCTCTAATGGCAGAAAGCAGCCTTGCCCTGAGTCTGTGGCCTGACCCATGGGACAGCCAGGAAACAGCTGGCAGAGGACCTCCACCAGGCTCAATTCTCAAAAGTATTTCAGGCATATAGTAAGGAGATAAGCCATTTAAAAATGTATAAATTCATAAAAATATCTTATAATCGACACAAAAACTCACAAGTAGTCAGTGCAAGGACTTAAAAACAAGAGTAATGTGGACTCACCTTCTGGATATGGTTAAAACACAAGAATCTTTTATTACTTGAAGCGGACCAAGGGTTTTCTTTGATAGACCACAGAGGAGTGAATCGCAATAATCAAAACTTCGAGAGATACATGCATAGATTAATCTCTTATCGTTGGCCTCAGAAAGAAACCATTCCGTGGAAGAGCTCTTCAAATGGTAAAAGGCAAATTTTAACACTTCTGATGTGTGTATCTAAATTAGGATCAGTATCCAAGATATCACTTTATTACTTGAATTCTTGGAAACCTGACCTTATTGATGCAAAACCTCCTTATTAATGATAAAATTTTATTTATTCATATAGTTCTTATGCAAATTGGAGTAGATTTGACTTAGAAATCCATTGTATTTTATATTCCATGGTTAAATGTAACATTTTTCATGATTGTCCACTTCCACATCAGCAGTGTCTAATGGGTCTTAAATACATATAATATGATATTATGCGCACACTTTCTCTCACTTCTATCAGCAAAATCGGAAGGTCTAGAAGTCGACAACTCATTAAAGCAGAAGTTACCAAGGCAAACATAAAATCACGCAAGCATTGTCCTGAATTTTATTTCTCAAAGATCCACATTAAGATGTATGCTGGTATAGTGGACTGGAGATTCTGTCGACAAATTCATTTCAAAAGTATACTTGGTTGATCAGAGAGCGCACACATGTTTGGTCATTTTTGACTGAAAATAAGGTCTTTTTTTTTTGCTTTAACGACCACTGCTCAGCTTTCAGTCAGGGTGGTTCAGACGTGCTGTCTCGGCAGAACGTCTGTTATCTCTAGACGGTTAATTCGATAAAATGCCGGCTAATTAAAGCTTATAGTCTGAACTTCAAACTCACAGTAGTGCATCATTTCAAATTCAATGCTGAAGTACTGAAGCAAACTTTGAAAAAAGTCTCTGTTCAATAAATTTTGGAGCTCACTGTATGTGCTACAACATACATACGCTGTTCAGTTGTCACAAAAAAAATGTTTTGAGGGAAATGTTTTGTCAAACAAATGTAAAAAAGGAAGTCGCTGCTGTGGTTTTTGACAGATATATTTTCACAGGATTGTTTTTTCTCATTGACCTCCATATAGCGTGTCGACATTCATATCAAGTACAAGACTCATGGTCATTTAATAATCGCAAATAACTATTTCAATGACAGGATTGGAGAATGAGCAGCTTGTTGTGGAAGGTGAAAAATCCTACAAATATTGAGATAACAGCAGATATGCACACTGGATATTTAATCAATGAGTTCATGTGGCATTGGATGTGTTTCCTGAGCCGTTGTTTTTGCGACAGAAACAAACATTTGGAATTTTTTCTCGCGTAAGGTAGAGAACTGGCTGAATGCTGCTGCTGATGTCCATGAAGCCAAAGGTCACATATGCGATGTAGCATCTGTACACGTCACGGGAGAAATGCTGCCGAAAGGGATGGAGTGCCACAAGTGGGAGGTAGTTGAAGATAATGATGCCCAAAATTAAGAACACCATCTTAAAGGCCCTCTTCTTGACTGGGTGCATTGTGTCACGACCAGGGCCTGACTTGCGCAGAGCATGTAGGATGGCCATATTGCAGAAGAGCATGATAGCAAAAGCTGCCAGGATCATGACTGTGAAGGCTTTCTCAAAGTTGGGCATGTTACCCACACTCTTGGCTGCTGCGTAGGACAGAGTGAAGATCCACACCGCAGCAACACACACTGTGCGGTGGCTTTGGTCCTTCAGCTCAGTGAAGGTGATGGGGTGCAGCACAGCCATGTAACGGTCAATGCAGATACAGGACAGGAATAGTGGTGACGAGTCTTTGACCCCATAGAAGAAGAGCTGGACATGTATGATGCTGCTAGTGGTGAGGAAGACAATACTGGCCAGCTCCAGTGGTGGAATAAGGCAGAAGAAAGTATCCAGAACAGCCAGATGGAGGATGAAGATGTCAGAGGTGGAGGAGTCCCCCTTGTTCTTGTGCAGGAGCCACAGCACCATCAGGTTAGCAGGGATCCCCATAAACATATTGATGAACTGCAGGATTAGATAGAAGATTAGGACCTCAGGCATTTCCTTACATCCCTCTAAAACGGTAACATCAGGCTCTTGATAGTTGCTGTTTGACGGTTTATGAATATAAAGGTTGGAAGCATTGAAGACCTCCATAGCTCTTATACAGACAGGAGATTCAGCTCCAACAGGAGGCAGGTCAGAGGGTTTCTGGTGAAGAAAGGAAAAGAAAAGTATTCAGAATGACATGAAAATAACAGGACTGCAGTCTGCATTTATACAGAACACATCTGTTTTCCCAGGGGTGGTCACACCGGACTGCACATTTCCTTCCTCCATTGAATGGACCAGCTTCAATTTACCTTCATTCAACTTCAATCCCTGCACCTCAGCTAGAGCTCTCGGTTCTGCCAACCCACCACGGCCATTTGACTTTGTCATGATGTTTGTCTGTACTGGCCTCCAGTCATGAAAAAAGAACTGAGTTTCTTTGGACGACAGCATCTTTGTGACACATTTTTGGCACAAATTGCAGCGCATTCGTACCCCCAAACAAATCAACATTCTGACTAACTTCAGATGATAGTTTTTTATTTTATGATTTGTTTTAAAGGTTCTTATTTCTTTGCCGATAGATTGTCATGGATTTCCAGATTTTGTTTATTGTCAAGAAACTCCGATGATACTTTATTGATCTTGCATCTATACTCGCTGCTCTGTGAAAATAAGTCCGTTGATCTTGCACGTTAGCTGATTAATCAGGTGAATGCGGTTCTGTTTCTCCAGTGTTGTAGGTAACATTGAATGAGACCATCTGCAAAATGAGTTCGTGACATGGTAATAATGCAGTCAGCTTTCATGAACAGAAATGTATGACTTCAATATATATGTCATATTGGTGGAATACACCTGCAGATATCACTGTTAATGGAAGAACTGCTTTTAAAGCAAGATTAGAAGAAAAACTGATTAGATCAAAATGGACTTCACAATATTGACTCTTTGCAGTTCAGAAACTCACCAACAATTAGAGTGAATGAATTACACTGTATCTATCTTCACTACATTAATTATATATTTTTGCTGCATTTCTTTTTACCCACATTCACCAACAATTTGTGTTTTATTACACTCCTCCTGCATGCAGTTGCAAGTATGATGTCATAACATCATGATGTCCTACCTTTTCAAACTTATTGTGTGGCACTCAGGTGCAAATTCAACATATCAAACTTGTTGGTAGTAATAAAATACAACCCCCATTTAGAAATATTCGGGATGAAGTGTAAATTGTGAATACAATCAAAATGCAATGACTTTCAGTTCTCATGAGCGAATATGTTATTTACAATAAAACATCAATAACATTTGTTGAAACTGAGACATTTTACATTTTTATCCACAAAATGAGCTCATTTCAAATTTTGTGGCTGCCAATGGTCTCAAAAAAGTTGGGACACAGGCAAAAAGGGCCAAAAATCAATATTATAGATAAAAGATAATCAGCTGAAAGAATATTTAGCAAGTAATTACATTAACTGGCGTCAGGTGTGTTACATGATTGGCTATAAAAGGGATGTCTTGGAGTGGCTGAGTCTCTCAGAAGTAAAGATGGCCAGAGGCTCTCCAACCTGTGAAGGCTTGCGTTAAACTTTAAAAACAATGTTCCTCAACGTCAAATTTCAAAGGCTTTTAAGGTCTCATAATGGATAGTGCACAACATCATCAAAAGATTCAGAGAAATTGGAAAGATCTCTGTGCGTAAGGGACAAGGCCGAAGACCTTTACTGGATGCCCATGATCTTCGGGCCCTCAGACGCCACTGCATCACTCACTGGCATGATTCTGTCATTAACATCACTAAATTGGCCCAGGAATACTTCAAGAAACCACAGTCTGTAAACACAGTCCGCCGTGCCATCCACAGATGCCACCTAAAACTCTATCATGCAAAAAGGAAGCCATTGTTGAGCATGATCCAGAAGTGCCACCGTGTATCATGGGCGTTGTGTCCTTTTGGCTAAAGAGGAGAAAGACCACCCCTCCTGTTATCAGTGTTCAGTTCAAAAGCCAGCATCTCTGATGGTATGGGGATGCATTTGTGCATGTGGTGTGGGACACTTGCATGTTTTAAAAAGCGCCATGTTACAACCCAAAACGTAATAACTGCCAATAACATAATAACTGCCAATAACATAATAATTTGGGCCCATTTGAAACGTAATAAAGCCAATAACGTAATAACATTTCCCTACCAATAATGTAATAACATTTTCCCAATAACGTAATAAGGTATTACATTATTGGCAGGTTATTACGTTATTGGCCTTACACTAAAAAAAGCTTTGATAATGTAATAACTCTGCCAATAACGTAATAATTGCCAATAACGTAATAATTTGGGCCCATTTGAAACGTAATAAAGCCAATAATGTTATAACCTGCCAATAACGTAATAACATTTCCCGACCAATAATGTAATAACATTTTGCCAATAACGTAATAAGGTATTACATTATTGGCAGGTTATTACGTTATTGGCCTTACACTAAAAAAAGCTTTGATAATGTAATAACTCTGCCAATAACGTAATAATTGCCAATAACGTAATAATTTGGGCCCATTTGAAACGTAATAAAGCCAATAATGTTATAACCTGCCAATAACGTAATAACATTTCTCTACCAATAACGTAATAACATTTTGCTAATAACGTAATAAGGTATTACATTATTGGCTGGTTATTATGTTATTGGCCTTACACTAAAAAAAAAAACTTTGATAATGTAATAACTATACCAAAAATGATTTTTTTTTTAAAAATTCTTTTGCTTACATTCCTGTTAGAATGTATAGATGATTGACCCAACCTACTGCCTGCTTACATTATTAGCCTACACTATTGGCTGATTATTAAGTATGCTTGCTATGCTATGGATTTACCCCACCTCTTGTCATTTATCCATTATTGTCTTTTTTTCTACGACATTCTGACCCATTGAAATGAATGGTGGAATGTTCAGGCTGATGATGTTGCAATGACTTGTTCAACCCAGCCAGACTGCGCGCGAGAGAGGCAGAAGAGGACAGCTGAAGAAGTCCAAGGCTTCTTTTTTCCCATTTTTTTTAGAATGGTAGCAAGGCAAATAATTTTCAGCAACTAGTAACAATGGTAATTGTGCTTAAATTATTATAATATTAAGCAGTCTAATAAACAGTATTTTAAGTTAACATTATGCCCTGGTGGAACAGACATCTAGGGGCTGTGACAACGTAGATTAACGATGATGCTAAAATACTAATTATGGTAACATTGCTTATTATGTTAACGTGATATAATTAACTATATTTTTTATTGTTACTAAGCTGAAGTAGGTTAGCTGACGTGATTACTATGGTAACTATCTTTAAAATGCTAATTATGTTACAATGTTAACTGATTAACTATGAATCTAGCCTCACTCAACAAAAGTAGGTTAACAAAGATGCTAATAATGTTAATTATGCTAATAATGTTAATTATACTGTCTGTTAAGTTATTGACTGTTTTCAGTGCTATATACAGTAGCTCAGGGTAGATTATTTATGCTAAATATGCTAACACTCTGCACACACGGCACTTTTAGCATTTTCTGTGGGAATGGAGTCCAGTTATAGCCTGGGAAATCCCATGCTGCCTTGTCCGATCGTTCCGATCTAAAAGACAGCATGGAAACATTACACTTTTGCGCAGGTTGTACCAGTTTACCAAATTAAATTAACACATGACAAAATCTGAACATCAAATGTTATCTTAATGCGATACCGTATATTGTAAAATACATTTCCTGTAGATTTATTTCTTTGAAATATATTTTACATTTGAGTTTGAAGTGGATTAAGAGGATAGATTCATTAGAATTGAGTGGGTTGTTTTCCAGCAGGGGCTATTTGACAATTTTGCTTGAAAATAAAAAAAGAACACACTGAAAAGAAAAGAAGGAACGGCAGTGCTAGGACCCTTGACTCTTCATAGGAAACACAAGTGCTCTTTCGGTTTTTGTGTGTATCAAACATTAAAACGAGGAAATCTGAGACACTCCGGTTTCAAATTTTTTACTGAAGGCAAGAAAAGTCTGATCGACGCATTTAGACCCTAATAGTAATAGTAGTCTGTAGTTTTTTTTTTTTTTTTTAATGTTACAAACAAAAGGGTCATTTTATTTAACTATTTTTGCAGTTCGTGTTTCAAATTTGCAGTTTAGCATTAAAGAAATTTAAATTGAGCATACTGTATGATATTGTCATTATTATAATACTTTAGATAAAAACTTAAAAAAAAAAGTAGTAAGACAATTTGATTTCATACGTAGGAAATGCTGGAAATGCAGAGGATAACAGATTAAAATATATCCAGTCATTGTTATGTGTTGCTACATTACTGGGCAGAGGTAAGAAGAAATATGAACAGTAAAATAGTAAAGTACATTGCAAATGTTGAAGTCGTCTGTGCTGCATATCCCTCCCAACAACCTGCCAATAATGTAGGCTAATAATGTAGGCAGACAGCAGATTTGGTCAACCCTCTTTTTAAGAGGCAATATTTAGACATTTTCTAACATGAATGTAAAAATAAAAGAAAGTAAAACACAATTTGTTACATTATTGGCATAGTTATTACATTATCAAAGCTTTTTTTTAGTGTAAGGCCAATAACGTAATAACCTGCCAATAACGTAATACCTTATTACGTTATTGGCAAAATGTTATTACGTTATTGGTGGAGAAATGTTATTACATTATTGGCAGGTCATTACGTTATTGGCTTTATTATGTTTTAAATGGGCCCAAATGATTACGTTATTGGCAGTTATTATGTTTTGGGTTGTAACACGGCCATCAATGCTGAAAGGTATATTAAGGTTTTAGAGCAACATATGCTCCCCTCCAGACGACATCTATTCCAGGTAAGGCCTTGTGTATTTCAGCAGGACAGTGCAAAACCACATACTGCAGCTATTACAACAGCATGGCTTCGTAGTAGAAGAATCTGTCTGCTGAACTGGCCTGCCTGCAGTCCTGATCTTTCACCAATCGCGAACATTTGGCGCATAATTAAACAAAAAGTCCATCAAAGGATCCCAAAACTCTCCAGCCGCTGGAAGCCTGTATTAAACAAGAGAGGGATCAAATTCCAATGGCTGAACGAAAGAAACTTGTCACCTTAATGCCCAGATGCCTCCACGCTGTGTTAAAAAGAAGAGGGGATGCTAGACTATGGTAAACAGGCCCCTGTCCCAACTTATTTGTGAACTGTAGCAGCAATCAAATTTGAAATGAGCTCATTTTGTGGATAAAATTATAAAACATCTCAGTTCCAACATTTGCTGTGTTATCTCTGTTCTATTGGGAATAAAACGCTGGCTGAAGTGATTTGAAAGTAATTGCATTTTGATTTTATTCACAGTTTACACTTTGTCCCAACTATTCCGCAATCGAGGTTATAAATAAAAGATATGAAAAAGCCATTGAATTTTAAACATTCTAACTTCCCCCTATATAAATGAAGTTAGGAATTATCTTACCGGTTTAGGTAGTAATATCCTTAATTATCTGAAAAGCAGCTGCATTCTCTGCTGTCTCCAATCACTGTACACGTGTCCTGCATGAACCCATTTGGAGTGAGTGAATTGAAGCAGCGACTGGAATAGAGAGATATAAGGGAACCCCTTCACTATTCAAGCACTACTGGGATCATACCGCTGGCCAATCAGAGTACGAGACAAAGGGTGGGGTACCTGGTAATTTTCCAGCAGTGGCAATGTCTTTCCCTTAGTTTACAGTGGGGTGTGATGGCCACTGGTCACAAACAGCAAGTCTGAAAGAATATTGGTGTTCAGGAAAATATTGTTTTGAAAGTCATATTTGGGGGGAAATTATTCTTACCCTGAGGTTTTTGTTGTGAATCAGTCAAAGGGTGCGTTTGTTCAGTGGAACCCAGTCAACATTTGCAGCGAATGGCAGTGATGCAATGCAATTGGTGGTTGACATAAATTTGTTGTAAACAACTGATGCAACAGTGCATGGGCACACTTCTGAAATTTGGTGCAACAAAGTGAAACATGTCACAGGCGGGTGACACACAGATTTATTTATTTATTTATTTTTGTTTTCAAACCAGCATTGAATAACAGCCAGTCACTCTTATGTTTTATTTGTCGAATTCATGCTTTCAGTCTGAAACCTTTGCGGAGAGGCTTGGTAAATAAATGTAGCTCTATTGGTTCTGCATTTGGAACAGTAACATAAAGCTGCAAATTCTATTTACACACATTCACATTCAAGACTATTTACTCATTTCAGATTTCCCCATACTTTTCAAACTTGTTCCTGACATCAATGCACTGCAAAAAAATGTCTTTCTTGACAAGTCATTTAGTCTTAATATAAGATACAACTCCCTTGTTTTTTGTTTTTTTTTTTGAAGGTAGAAACTATTAGCTTATTTAAAGTTTACATGTGCTTGACAAGTGAAATTTTCTTATTCCATTGGCAAATCTAGAAATGTCAAAATTACCTCATCTCATTGGAAAATGTTTTATTGAAAAAAGGTGATAGAAATAAGTGTTTTAAGTCTTCTTACAAGATTAAACTGCTTGGCCTGGTGGACTTAGTGTTCATTTTTTGCTGAGTGGAAAATTATTAGAAATGATAAGTATTTACTCCTTCTTGATTTCTTCATTAGAAATTAAATTTCACACACCTCTTTATCACTAAGGTATGGAATCTTGGTGAGTTAATTGAAAAATGTATTTTACACATTGGTAACTGTATATGAAGCCCTATTTTCAAAGTAGGGTTGGGCGGTATGAACAAAGTCTTCTATCATGGTATAAGTAATTTTATATCAAGGTAACGGTATATATCACAGAATGACATTTTTTTTCCTGTAAATTCAATTAATGGCTTAAAATAACCATACTAAGCTTACATCACATTTGATTATTTTCTTCTTTCATTTTTGAACTGCTTTTCCAACCTTCAAACAACACCACAACAAACCTCCCCCCTCGGAAAAGTTGGGACCGGGGCCTGTTCACAAACATGTAGCATGTGGAGTGGAGTCATCTGGGCATTGAGGAGACAAATTTCTTGTGTTTAGCCATTGGAATTTGATCCCACTCGTTTAATACAGGCTTCCAGCTTCTGGAGAGTTTTGGGTCTCCTTTGACAGACTTTTCATTTATTTATAAGCCAAATTTTCTCAATCGGTGAAAGATCAGGACTGCAGGCAGGCCAGTTCAGCAAACGGACTCTTCTACTACAAAGCCATGCTGTTGTAATAGCTGCAGTATGTGGCTTTGTATTGTCCTGCAGAAATACACATGGCCTTCCTTGGAACAGATGTCGTCTGGAGCGGAGCATATGTTGCTCTAAAACCTTTATATACATTTAAGCATTCATTGTGCTTTTTATAACATGCAAGTGTCCCACACCATGTGCACTAATACTGGCTTTTGAACTGAACGCTGATAACAGGAGGTGTGGTCTTTCTCCTCTTTAGCCCGGAGGACATGATGCCCATGATCTCCAACAAGAATGTCAAATTTGGACTCGTCTGACCACAGGACACTTTGCCACTTTGCTACAGTCCATTTTAAATGAGCCTTGGCCCACAGGACATGGCAGCACTTCTGAATCATGCTCAAAAATGGATTCCGTTTTGCATGATAGAGTTTTAGGTGGCATCTGTGGATGGCACGGCGGACTGTGTTTATAGACTGTGGTTTTTTGAAGTATTCCTGGGCCCATTTAATAATGTTAATGTCAGAGTCATGCCGGTGAGTGATGCAGTGGCGTCTGAGGGCCCGAAGATCACAGGCATCCAGTAAAGGTCTTTTTTGTTTTTTTTCTCCTCCCCCAATTTGCCACAGACGTCACCCTCCAAGCCCTAGCGCGAGCTTGACTTGGTAGCGTGGGAGACGTAATTTTGAGTGGAATCAATCATCCTCTTAATGAAGGAGACACAAACACTAAAGCATTTTATCAAACCCGCGTAAAATTAAACGCCCTGAATAAGGGTGCCGTATTTGCAAAACGTGAGCGAGGGAGAGGTTGATGGGGGGACCAGATTTTACACGACACCAGATAAGCTTCTGCCCTCCGAAGGTGGTCAGCCTGTCATGCAAGCACTCTGCTGCAGTGCCAGCTCCCTCGTGTGTCCAAGTGGAAAAACTACTGTGACTCAGAGAGAGAGATCTGCCACCGGCAACAGAAATAGTTTTCATCCCTGTGTAAAATTTACTTCCAAATATCTAACCGATAGATATTTTTCTACTGTCGCATGGAATGTACTGTTTTACCGCCCAGCCCTAATTCACAGACATGAAAATATTTTTCCATAGCCATGACGCAAAATCGGTCATGACAGGCGCAGGCAGTAGTTATGTCATGGATCATAAAACTTTATATCATGATTTGTGAATGTGCTTTTTACTTTCTTTGTTACTCTCGTCCCCGACGACATCGTTTTCTTTCCACATCGGATTCTTTACCCAGCTGGCTGATTATTTCTGGGCGTTCCTTCCCCGGAGTCTGTTTAAGCTGGACATTGCCACGCCTCCTTCGCTGGAGTGTTGATATGACTTTGCTCACTTTGGCTCTATATATCTTTAGTCAGGGGTTTGCCGATTTTTATATATATATTTGGCACTATTGTAAGGTGCCTTATTAGTTTTTTTTTTCTCTTTTATTGAGATTTTCTTTTCTTTCTGGTTGCTCGCTCCGTTTCTGGAACTTAAGCCTTTCGTTTGTTCAGAAACGCTAGCTCCTTTCCTCTTTTATCTCGCCCTATTACTTTCAGCTGCGTTGGCTCTGTGCTCGGTGCAGCTTGGCCTGCTGCGGCATCTGAAACTTCGCTCTAACCAGCCATTACACTGCAGGCTTAGATCGTATTTTGAGTCACGGATGGCATCATTCTTAGGATCAGCAAAATAAATAAAAAAGTAGACACTTCTGCATTACATTTAGTCTATAAAACATATAAAGCAAGGAACATTTGCCCCTGGCTTTGAAAGAAAAACAGCATTCAAGATGTTCAATGTTTGAATCGAAGTCCTCGCCTTACCTATATAAAATATTTGCTTGTTAATTCAAAGTATATAAGATGTTCAATCGTAAAATTTAAGTGTAATAATAAGGCATGATGCCGTCTTCCTATAAGGACAACAGAGTGGGAAAAAACATGTCCACATCTTTGCTTTGAAGGAAAAAACTTGAGATAAAACTATATCTGGCCCTATGTGAAAAAGTAATTGCCCCCTTAGTCACTAAATCAACCAATTAAAAACATTTAATTGATTACTAGATTTTATTTTACCAGACACTTTCACATAATTACTGCTTGCCCTTTTGAGTCTAAATATCACTGAAATAGGAAGTGTGAAGTAGGAAAAAAGCAGCACATGATGTCACAATCTAAAGAAATACATAAACAGATGAGAAACAAAGTCGCTGTCATCTTTCAGTCTGGAAAGAGTAACAAAGCCATTTCGAAAGCTCTGGAACTTCAGCAAACCAAGGTGTGGTGGAGAAATGGATAAACACTGGTGAACCTCCCTTGGAGTGGCTGGCTTGCCATAATTGAAGCACCTATTACTAAAACCCCATAAGTCACACTTGACTTGACTTGACTTGTGGGGTTGTAGTAATCAGTGCTTCAATTCCTCCAAGAGTGCATTGACAACTCATCCAGAAGTTCATCAAAGAACCCAGACTAACCTCTAAAAAACTGCAGGCCTCACTTGCTTTAGTCATGTCAATGGCTGTGTTCGAAATCACTCACTCATTCACTATTCCCTTCTCACTATTAAGGGGACTCATTATGTAGGTGACTATATAGTGAGATCATTGGCAGCGGGAAGAAACGCTTTCGAACACCACCTGGCTTGTTTTGTCACAGCTGTTAATAGTGTCATTGTTGTCGTAAAATTAAATCGTACCTGTTCAACTTCAGTTGAAGGATTTGGGCGTATTTCTATAATAACGGAACGGTGCATAATTCCCACCGTGTTTGTTACCATTATCGTTTAAATAATAAAATTTGCCATAAATTTTTGATATCCTCATTTATTTTTTGTCCTCTAACTCATCATTATTCCTTTTAATAGTACCTAAATGTCCGTTTATATCCTGTGTAAAAAAAAAAAAATGGGTCCCCAGCGCTGCTTGGTTTCCAATTACAAAAAAAAAAAAACATTTTCGCGCATGAAGCTAACAAACGTCTCGTACCCGTTTTCAAATACCTTTGACTAAACGCAGCTCTTTCTGAGCTTTCCGGTTTGTCTACAATGCATGATGGGATGTATAGCTGGGTTAGTGACCATCGGATGTTCACTAGATTTTGCAGTGGATTGTGGGATGTAATGAGTTGACTATTTAGGGGATAAAGATTCTTACAGACAATTCAGACAGCCCTACAAAATGGCAAACTTCCTATATAGTGCACTATATAGTGAGTAGTGAGTGATTTTGGACACAGCCAATGTTCAAGATCCACGATAAGAAAGCGACTGAGCAAAAATAGTACCCATGGTAGAGCTGTCAGGCAAAAACCTCTGCTGACCAAACAGAGGAAACAGTTGAGTTACATATTTGCTAAGTAGGCAGTCCATTCGCCCATGACTGCATGGGTGTAGCCCCCCTAAAATCCACTTCTCCAGCCTGTACTGCGTCCACAAAGAAATCTTTGTTTCAGAACAAATTTTCACATTGTTCGGCCAGAGCTGTCACCATGCAATCAAAATTGATAGGTGCCATAACCTAAGTATAACAGATATCCATGCGAAATATGAAAGTAAATTACAGCCTGTACAGCGTCCACAAGGAAGTGTCAACAGACGCGGGCTCGCCAGCGGCAGAGACGACAAGCATGAATCCATGGCTACAATTACATCTTAATGACTTCCAATGCTATATTATATTACTTATATTCTCCTTATATTCCTAATATTCTATTGACTAATGAGTCAAAAAGTCGAACTTTTTGATAGACATAGGTCCTGTTACATTTGGCATAAAGCTAACGCTGCATTCCATAAAAAGAACACAATACTCCAGTCAAACACAGTGGTGGTACTATGATGGTTTAGGGCTGCTTTGCTGCTTCTGGACCTGGGAAACTTAAAAACTGATGGAACCTTTTATTTTCCTCTCCCCCAGATAATGTTAAAGGAGAATGTCCAGCCATCAGTTTCCAACCTGAAGCTCAAGGGCAGTTAAGTTGTTCAGCTGGGCACTGTTCCGAAGCACGCAAGCAATTCTATCTCTGGATGCTGAAACAACTCTAAATGAAGGTTTTGGAGTGACAAGTCAATGTCTGACTTGAATCCAATTGAGATGATGTGGCATTACTGCAAAAGGCAGTTTAAGTTCAAAAACCCTTAGTATAGTTGAATAAAAACAATTCAGTAAATAAAGTTGGGGCAAAATTCCTCCATAGTTTAGCAATAGCAAATGTTACAAAGCTGGATTTTGTGTTTATTTACCTTTTCCTTGTCTGAAATGAAAATTAATTGGATAATCAGAGGCTGTTAAACTTGAGAAATCATAAAAAAATGGCAGAAATCAGGCTAACTGTAGTTATAGTAGAGCTGAATATTTCCGATTATCATATCATAGTTTACTCTCCCCAGCTACTCACCAGTTATGGCATGTTTACATCCATGTCACTGTGGAACAAAACTGCAGTGAGTTGGTGAGGCACATGGTGTACATTGAATTCCTTCACCTGCCCTGGAAATTTGTACTGAAATATGTACTTTGTACTGCAACTGGTGTTCATTGATTTTAAGGGACTTAAACAACTATGATACTCTATTTATTGGTCATTATTCAGGCAGCAGCTAGTACACAGAGTTATTTGCTATTAATTTTCCCTAGTATCTACTTCAATCTCAATCATCCAGCTATCCATCCATCATCTATACCAGTTCTTCCTCACAAGGGTCGCAGTTGAGTTGGAGCCTATCGCATCTAACTATGAGCGAAAGGCTGTAACTCACCCTGGACAGCTCGCCAATCCATCACAGGACGCACACACCACTCACACTCTTACCTATGGGCAATTTAGACCCACACAAACACGGGGAGAAAATGCAAATTCCACACAGAAAGGCTCTTGGCTGGACTTGAACCCATGACTTGTTTTATTTATATTGCACAATTCACGCAAAAAATGCAACTCACAGTGCTTAACATACAATCATTTGAACTACTTGGCATAAAATACATATCTCAAGACACAAGAATTGTAATAACAAAACAGGAAGACCGATGACAAGACAAAGTAAGGATAATAAAATGAAGTAAACTTAAAAATGAGATGGTCACACTTTGATTTTATGTTCCAAGTTGACAAACTTTTTGCTGGCAATACGTTTTGCATTTACTTTCTTGAATGATCAGTTCAAGTGCTCCCTACTCAGAAAGCTGCAAGAGATAAATGAAGTGAAAATGACTTAATAGGCCACCCAAAGTTCTAAAGACAATAAAACATCAGTCCTCTGAATCCTCTAAAGACTTGTTCACACTTTAAAACTAATTGAAATAAAACCAAAGGGTAACCAACTGGATGACCAAAACACACTGATTTGCTGGCAGTACATATTGCCCTTACCACCCTGTTTAGTCCATTCAAGTACCCACCACTCAGAATGCTGCCCTGAGTCATAGAAAGTCAAAATGACTTTACAGAGCCCTGAAGGCCCTAAAGACAAAAGAACGCCAGATTTCCGAATCCACTGGGGAATAAATCACACTTACAGCAAATTATTTAACATTTTTGATTAAAAAAATAATAAAAGCAACAACTTGCCACAACAAAACAGGATTCTGAAAACAATTTAATGTGAAATAATCAGGAAAATTAAACTCACTTGATAAAATAAGTGTGCAAATGGCAAAGTATGGATACGTAAACTTAACTAAAAGCCTAACTGAAAGGTTGCCATGGTTCTGTGTTTGGAGTTCATACTCTTTTTATACAAAGTATAAAATATGTAATTTTGAAAGAAGGGCAACAGCCCCTAAGTGTGAAAAAGAGCAAAGTAGGGTTAAGTAAACTTAACTAAAAGCCTGACTGAAAAGTCTCAGGTTAGCTGTTCCATAGGCTTGGTCTGTAATGGCAGAAAGCAGCCTTGCCCTGAGTCAGTGGCCTGACCCATGGGACAGCCAGGAAGCAGCTGGCAGAGGACCTCCGCCAGGCTCATATCTCAAAAGTATTTCAGGCATAAGGACATAAGCCATTTAAAAATATATAATTTAATTAAAGTATCTTATAATCAACTCTCAAACTCATTAGTAGCCAGGACTTCAGAACAAGAGTAATGTGGACTCACCTTCTGGATTTGGTTAAAACACAAGCAGCTGAATCTTTTATTACTTAAAGCTGACCAAGGGTTTTCTTGGGTAGACCACAGAGCAGTGCATTACAATAATTAAAACTGCTAGAGATAAATGCATAGATCAATCTCTCATTGTTGGCCTCAGAAAGAAATCACCATTCTCTAGAAGAGCTCTTCAAATGGTAAAAGGCAGATTTTAACACTTCTGATGTTTGCATCTAAATGAGGATCACTGTCCACACTATCACTTGGTCTCTTGAATTCTTGAAAACCCTGATCTTATTGATGCAAAACCTCCTTATTAATGATACAATTCTATTAATTCACATAGATCATGCAAATGGGAGTAAATTTGACAAAGGATCCATAATATTCCATGGTTAAATGTAAAATTTTTCGTGATTGTACACTGCTGCATCAACAATTTCTAATGGCTCTTAAATAAATGCGATATTATGCGCTCACCTCCTCTCACTTCTATCTAGGAAGGTCTTGAAGTCGACAACTTATGAATACAGAAGTTAACAAGGCTAATATAAAATCACGCATGCTTTGTCCTGAATTTTATTTCATATGCTCAAAGATCTGCATTAAGATATGTGCTGGTAAAGAGGACTGGAGATTATGTTGGTGAATTAATTCTGAAAATATGCTTGGTCTGGTTATTTTTGACCACAATTAAGGTCTTTATTTTTGGCTATAACGACCATTGCTCAGCTTTCAGTCAGAGTAGCTAAGATGTGCTGTCTCTACTGAACGTATGTCATCTCTAGACAATATCTAAATTTATTCAATATAAATAATAAGGCCCACAAATTAAAGCTTATAGTCTAAACTTCAACCTCACAGTCCTTGCATCATTTTAAACTCAGTGCAAAAGTACAGAAGCAACCTTTTTAAAAAAGTCTATAAATTTTGGAGCTCACCGTTTGTGCGACAAAATACATATTCTGCTCAGTTGTCACCGAAAAAAACTATATTGAGGAAAATGTTTTGTTAAAGAATTGTAAAAAAAAAAGGAAGTCACTGCTGTGGCATTTTACAAATATATTTTTGCACATTTTTTTTTTGTTTCACTGACCTCCATACAGCTTGTCAAAATTTATATCAAATCCAAGATTCAAAGTCATTTAGTAATAGCAAATAACTATTTCAATGACAGGATTGGAAAATGAGCAGCTTGTTGTGGACAGTGAAAAATCCTACAAAGATTAAAATAACAGCGGATATGCACACTGGATGTTTAATCAATGAGTTCATGTGGCATCGGAGGTGTTTCCTGAGTCTTGGTTTTTGGGACAGAAACAAATCTTTGGAATTTTTTCTCGCGTAAGGTAGAGAACTGGCTGAATGCTGCTGCTGATGTCCATGAAGCCAAAGGCCACATATGCAATGTAGCATTTGTATACGTCATGGGAGAAATGCTGCTGAAAGGGATAGAGTGCCACAAGTGGGAGGTAATTGAAGATAATGATGCCCAATATTATGAACACCATCCTAAAGGCCCTCCTCTTGACTGGGTGCATTTTGTCATGACCCGGGCCTGACTTGCGCAGAGAATGTAGGATGGCCATATTGCAGAAGAGCATGATAGCAAAAGCTGCCAGAATCATGACTGTGAAGGCTTTCCCAAAGTTGGGAATGTTACCTACACTCTTGGCTGCTGCGTAGGACAGAGTGAAGATCCACACCGCAGCAACACACACTGTGCGGTGGCTTCGGTCCTTCAGCTCAGTGAAGGTGATGGGGTGCAGCACAGCCATGTAATGGTCAATGCAGATACAGGACAGGAATAGTGGTGACGAGTCTTTGACCCCATAGAAGAAGAGCTGGACATATGAGATGCTGCTAGTGGTGAGGAAGACAATGCTGACCAGCTCCAGTGGTGGGATGAGGCAGAAGCAAGTATCCACAATGGCCAGGTGAAGGATGAAGATGTCAGAGGTGGAGGAGTCCCCCATGTTCTTGTGCAGGAACCACAGCACCATCAGGTTAGCAGGGATCCCCATGAACATATTGATGAACTGCAGGATTAGATAGAAGATTATTGCCTCAGTCATGTCCTTACATCCCACGAAAACGGGAACATCACGCTCTTGATAGTTGCTGTTTGATTGCTTATGAATATAAAGGATGGAAGCATTGAAGACCTCCATAGCTCTTTTACAGACAGGAGATTCAGCTCCAACAGGAGGCAGGTCAGAGAGCTTTTGGTGAAGAAAGAAAAAGAAAAGTATTCAGAATGACATGAAATTGACAGGGCTGCAGTTTGCATTTCTACGGAACTCAACTTTCTTCCCAGGGGTGGTCAAACCACACATTTCCTTCCTCCAGTGAATGGACCAACTTAAATTTGCCTTCATTCAACTTCAATCCCTGCACCTCAGCTAGAGCTCTCGGTTCTGCCCACCCACCACGGCCACTTCACTTTGTCATAATGTTTGTCTGTAATGGCCTCCAGTCATGAAAAAAGAACTGAGTTTCTCTGGACGACAGAATCATTGACATAGTTTCGGCACAGATTGTAGCCCATTCATTACCCCAAACAAATCAATGTTTTGACTAAATTCAGATCATAGTATTTTATTTTATGTTTTGTTTTTAAGGTTCTTATTTCTTTGCCGATAGATTGTCATAGATTTCCAGATTTTGTTTTGCAAGAAGAAACTCCAATGATACTTTATTGATGTTGCATCTACTGTATACTCGCTGCTCTGTGAAAGGAAGTCCTTTGATCTTGCACCTTAGCTGATTAATCAGGTGAATGCAGTTCTGTTTTTCCAGTGTTGTAGGTAACACTGGAACAGATCATCTGCTAAATAAGTTTGTGACATGGTAATAATGCAGTCAGCTCCCCCGAGCTTTCATGAACTGTATAACTTCAATATATTCATCATTTTGGTGGAATTCACCTGCAGATATCCCCGTAAATGGAAGAACTGCTTTTAAATCAAGATGAGAGGAAAAACTGATCAGGTCGAGTTGGACTTCACAATATTGACTTTTTGCAGTTCAGAAGCGGACCAATGATTTGAGTGAATTAATTGTGCAGCATCTCTCACTCCAACATTAATTGTGTTTTTTTGCTGCATGTCTTTTTACCCGCATTGACCAACAATTTGTGTTTATTACACTCCTCCTGCATGCAGTTGGGTCATTATACACACAACCAACAATTTGGCTAGGGTACTTAACAAAAATTAAGATGTAGTCTAGACAATTGCTTTCAAAGTATTTTATTGCTAACATATCAAGGGTCAACCAGACAGGGTATGCAAGCTTAATCAAGTTCATAATATATAGAATTTATTACAACAGGACAGATAAATTTGACAGAAAGTAACTTCTATTACTGGACAAATACTCCCTTTATGCTATAATATAATCATCAAATAATATACACCTTAATGAGATTTAACTTTTTCATATGTCCTAATACTGATTTAAATAAATAATACCAATTTGTTTTGAAGTGGTAACATTCAGAAAAATATATATACTGATCACTAAACTCAATTGTTCTTTTGAGATTCAGAAAATATGGCATAATATAACAATTTGACCTTTAAAATGTACCACTTGCCCAGAAAACTGTCGCTTCAAGTGGTCTTAATTATAGAAAAATAGTAATCATATGACAAATATTCAGTGTACCTTCATAATGGTCTCCTTGGGTAGAGAAACAGAAATTACTGTACATGTACGTAACAGAAGATACCAGTAGTAACTGAAGATGCAGTAACATTAGTTACTTCTAAGAGGGCATTTCCAGGAAATGGAGGAGTAATCCTCTCTTATCACCCAATGAATACATTTATGAAAACATAATTGATCAACAAATTACTTTGAACATGTTAATTTATGGTTTCCATGATCTATGAATGACATATGGTCATAACAGAAGTTACTTGTCATATCAGTACTCCTGAAATGTTAAAACTAAAAAGACCGATAAAAGCACTTGGCACTGACTCACCTTTTGAAAACTGCTTAACAATGATGTGCTGCCCTCCAATGGGCTCCAGAGGATTTCTTGTAAAAAGAAAAACTGTCAGACTGACACCTGTGGGCATTATGATTCAATTAGGGTAACAGAAGTTACACAAAAAAAAATGTGGACAGGACAACATTACCCCCAAAATACACAAAGAACATGAATTGATGGGGAAAAAGTGTTGTTTATATAGGAAATTATCTTGTGCAGTGCAAGGAACACAAAGACAATAATTTTTTGGGAAAAAAACAGATTTAAACCAGAAGTATCTATGCAACTTCTAATCTGGGGACACAGGGAGTGGGGTAGCTTTGTCATTATAGTCATCCTAAAAGCAAATCAAGAATTTTTTGATCATAGATTTCAGTGTATTATCTGAATACAATTTGAATGAATATTGCATTTTGTAATGCAATGCAATGTGGCTGCACATGCAATGTTGGTATAGCTTTGGAAAGTGCACTCAGTTCTAGGGCCAGTATTTGTTGGTTTCATGTAGAAAGACCCAGTTACAAGGATGATGTTGTAGCGCCTTGATTTCTTACCTTTTCAAAACTTACTGTGTGACATTCAGGTGCAAATTCAACATATCAAACTTGCAGGAAGAATAAAATAAATAGAAGATATGAAAAAGGCTTTCAATTTTAAATATTCTAACTTCCCTGTATAAATGAAGATAGGAATTATATTACCAGTTTAGGAAGTAATATCCTTAATTATCTTGAAGCAGCTGCATTCTCTGTTGTGTCCAATCAATGTACACTGAGTCCTGCATGAACCCCTGTTTGGAGTGAGTGAAGTGAAGCAGCGACTAGAATAGAGAAATATAAGGGAACCCCTTCACTGATAATTTAAGCACTACTGGGATCACTCCGCTGGCCAATCAGAGTACGAAATAAAGGGTGGGGTATCTGGCAATATTCCAGCAGTGGCAATGTCTTACCTTTAGTTCACAGTGGGGTGTGATGGCCACTGGCCACAAACAGCAAGCCTGAAAGAATATAGATGTTCAGGAAAATTCTATTTTGAAAATCATATTTGGAGGGAAATTATTCTTACTCTGAAGTTTTTGTTGTAAATCAGTGAAAGGGTGCATTTGTTGAGTGGAAGCCAGTCAGCATTTGCAGCGAATGGCAGTGATGCAATGCAATTGGTGCTTAACATAAACTTGTTGTAAACAACTGATGCAACAGTGCATGGGCACACTTCTGAAATTTGGTGTAACAAAGTGAAACATGTTACAGGCGAGTGACACACATATATTTATTTTTTTGTCTTCAAAGCAGCATTGATTAAAGCCAGTCACTTGTATGTTTTATTTGTCAAATTCATGTTTTCAGTCTGAAACCTTTGCGGAGAGCTTGGTAAATATGTTTTGTTCAAATGGTTCTGCGTTCGGAACAGTGACATAATGCAGTGAATTCTATTTACACACATTCACATTCAAGACTATTAACTCCTTTCAGATTTCCTCTGACTTTTCAAACTTGTTCGCGATATCAATGCACTGCAAAAAAAAGTCAGTCTTGACAAGTCATTTAGTCTTAATATAAGACAAAATTCCCTCATTTTTTTTCTCTAAAATGTAGAAAATAGCTTATTTTAAGTTACCATGTCCTTGACAAGTGAAATTCTTTTTATTCCATTGGCAAATCTAGAAATATCAAAATTACCTCTTCTCATTGGAAAATATTTGTCTTATTGAAAAAAAGGTGATAGAAATAAGTATTTTAAGTATTGTTACAAGATTAAACTGCTTCGTAAAGTGGACTTACTTTTCTTTTTTTGCAGTTTGGAAAATTATTACTGTATAAATGATAAGTATTTACTCCTTCCTGATTCCTTCATAAAAAATTTGATTTCAAATACCTCATCTTTGTCACAAAGGTGTGGAATCTTGGTGAGTTGAGTCAATTGAAAAATGTATTTTATATTGTGGTAACTGCATATGGAGCCCTATATTCAATGTAGAGTTGGGCCCTATGAACAAAATCTCCTATCACGGTATGAGTGATTTTATTTTATATTCAGGTAACGGTACATCCAGGGATGCTCAGAGATTTTTTTTTTCAATCTACGAAAATTCTACATAGTAGGATATAAAAATAAGGAAGTATTGACATCATGGTCGGTGGAGTAGCGGGGTGCGGGGAAATGCCCCGCGGGAAAATTTTTTTATCTCTAGGCTTTAAATGGTGCATTCTGGTGCGTTCTGAGAAAGAACAATTAAAATACACCATTTTGGAACTTTTCAGGCACAAAAGCTAAGAAAATCACACAAACAACTTGAACTTGCGCACTAAGAAACTAGAAAATATTTACTTAAAGGTAATATATTTACATATATATTTTAAGTCATTCCCAAATTGAATTTTGTTTTTTACTAATGATTGAAAACACTATTACAATCTACTTCATATTACAAATCTCCCCTGAGATTACCTCTTTCAATTTAACACAAAATTTGAAAAAGTCTAAAATTTTTTTACATCTTTGAAAAATCTTGAACATATTTGAACATTTTTGAACCCTCGTCCATCCTCCAGTTTTCAAAATTGTCATTTGAGGTAACTTGGAACATGAAATCATTGCAAATTTCAACATTCTCTAATTTTAACATAATGATTCGAAATATAATTATTGGAAACATTAACTATTACATTCTACAAATCTTCCATTAGATTACTTCTTTCACACATTATCATGGATGCCAGCCCCAAAAAATATTTTTTTACAGAAATTCAGTAATTTTCAGCAATTTTCAGTAATACCATTGAAACATTTATAAAACCACATCAACTGTCACAGACAGTCCTGACATCATTGTAATAAGGGCATCTACAACTCAGCTGCAACTTCCTGTACTGCCAAGCGACGTAGATTATGTCCACGATCTGGAAAGATATCCATAATCTCATCCACAAGCAGGATAGCTCCATAAAAGCAATGTTGCAAATGGCCACTGAAAACAATGGAGCCTTACTACCTACCTAGCAACGTTAAGCTGCTTTTCCACCGAACATGAAATGAATTTTTCGCATGACAGATTTTATTCAAAGTCAATGCAAAGACACGAATACACGCAAACTCGCATGTATTCGCACCTTTGCATTGACTTTGAATGTCATCTATTGCACAAAAAATTAGTTTCGCGTTCTGTGGAAAAGCAGCTTAGACTAATTGTAGACTTCGACACAATGTCGTAACTTTACAGCAACTTGTCAGATAAGATCAAAAATGTTCGCTTAGTTGCTGTTATTTAGTATTTGCAGGACAGCACCAAACAAGCACACGATATTCCTGGTTCACATTTTAAATGATCAGCTACAAATTTTGAATGGATTGGAAACCTTTAACAAGTTGAAATGCATTGGGCGCGGTGTTCGAGGGGCTGCATCTGTGTTTCAAAGGAGCGATGCAAGGGAGAATCGATGAAACAGCTCAACACCTGCACAAAATAAAAATGGGTTTTACTATACATCACCATCAGCCGACGTTTCAGCGTCTCGCATACCGAGAGTTTCCCTACAACTTCGCAATAACCTTGCCCTCAGCCCCTGAAGTAATCGGTGCTCATTGCTCGCAATCGCCAACAAAAGGCTCTCTGATTGGCTGCTAGTTTCAGTTTGTACAAAAGCACATATTGGCTCAATCAACCAAATTTATGGGATATGTAGGTATTACATACCTGAAATTATTTTGTATTTGTGCTAGAATTTTTCTCACAAAGGAAAATTAAAAAAATACGGATATCTGCAACATTAAGGACTCTGAGCACTCATGTATATGTCACAGTATGGCATTTTTTTTCCCCTGTAAATTCAATTAATGGCTTAAAATAACCTTACATTACTTCCATAAAATTAGACTATTTTCTTCTTTTATTCTATTTTTGAACCACTTTTCCAACTTTAAAACAATACCGCAACAACAGATTCTCTTTTTAGTTTTTGAGATATTCAATTTTAAATGTCATTTTTTTGGGGTATATATATATTTTTTGTCATATTTTTAGCTAGAAATGTCATTCAAACTGCATAATGGTAAGTTCAGCTTGCATAATATCTTCACTGTTCAAATTTTTCTAAACTTCTATTATTTTTTTATTATAATTTTTTAAAATAATTTTTGTTACAATAAATTCTGGGAACTTACAGAGTGGTGACATCACTGTTAGAGTGGCGAACAGCGGTAAAATTGTCAGTCTTCTCTTAAACTTGCTCTAATTCCCACATTTTTCACTCCACATAAATATTTCTCTATCCATATTATAGCAAAAGTTGTGCTGATTACAAAAATGTAACTATGCAAGCAATCGGACAGACGGTTTTGGCAGGATGAGCCAAAAAGCGATGGGAGCACTAACCAAAACTCTTTTAAATCCTACATTAAAAGAGATCAGAAAATTCCAGTTGGGAAGCTGAAAAATACAGTTTTATAATTTGCTCGTGGTCCCACATTTTTGGCACTACGCACACAATTTTTATATATACTGACACAAGGTGAAAACACAACATCCATGTTTAATAACCAAGAAGAAGAAACAACCAATGTTTTTCGATTTAATTTTAATATGAATAGAAAAAGAATTTTATTGTCCATAACACTATAAAGTTATGTTAAAGTTATCACGTTATCTCATCAAATGTTTCTGATATGCCACTGTGGATGCACAGACCCTCCACAAACTGTCAGTAGCAAGTGTGTCCTCCCTGTGCTTCCACACGTGCGTAAACGGCGAGGCATTGATTCACATTAACATTGCACAGTTGCTTGGGGAATGTTCCTCCACTCCTCCTGTAGTGCTACTGTCAACTCGGCGACAATGCATGGTTGACGTGCACGCGACAACCCAGTTCATCCCACATGTGTTCAATGGGGTCAAGATCGGGTTAAATGGATGGCCACGGGAGAACGCTGATCCCTACTCGTTGGAGAAAGTCTCTGGTGAGGCATGGAGTATGGGGACGGGCATTGTCGTGTTGGAAATTGAACGGTAATCGTTGGTTGGAGAACTGGTCTTAAAATCTTATCCACATATTGCTGTGCCATTAGACCTCCATGAATCATAACAATTTCACCCAGAAATCTCACATTAATGGCAGCCCAGACCACAACACAACCCTCACCAAACCAATTTCTCTCCAGAACACCCCTGTCTTGATGACGTTCATATTGCCTGCTACACACCCGTTGTCGGCCATAAGCAAATGATACACAGAACCTTGATTCGTCTGAAAAAACCCGACGGCGGAAGACTCGTAGCGGCTGAAGATGACGATGTCCAGCAAAGTGGAGTCTGTTGTTTCTTTGATTTTGTGTCATGATGTTGCCTCGATATGGCCTCCGGCACCTTAACCCCACAGCTTGCAGTCGCAGAATCACAGTCATGGCATGGATGGGGTGTCCGTGGTGTCTTCTTGTGTTTCAAGCTGTGACTGCTGCTGTTTTGAACCGGTTACTCTGATGGATCCGCCGGATGTGTCAGTCCTGACGTGCCGTCGCAATCGGAAGTTGTCCTGATCGAGGGAGGTTGTGCTTCTTGTCTGTGTAGCAACGCGCCAGTCTGTTGATGGTGGATGAAACATCTCTCTGAGATGTTTTCAGAAGCACAGGGGTGGACTGGGGCAAAAAAGTAGCCCGGGAATTCATACCTGACTGGCCCACTCTCCAGACAATGGCGGGGATGGGGAGGTAGTGGCTGGCCAAAAAAACTTCACGTTATTTGACAAAAAAGTATGCATTTTCACATCATACTGGATTATATTTCCCATAAAATATTGATATTATTAGTTCTTGAGTTTATAGAACACCAATCAGCCTACAACAAAATAATTGTTGTGTTTATCTAACATACAAACCCAGTGGCTATATGCATGCGTGATCTTAGCAGATGTTAACAGATCACCCAGTCCAACCAGCCCCCAACCCCCCCCCCCCCCCCCACACTCCCCACCACTCCTCATGTACATGTACTTATGTACGTTTTAAATGTGAGTAGGCAGGTGTTGGGTGGGTAATACCCAAAAACAAACTATCCTGAAATAAACTGAATATAATGATGCTGTCCTATATTAAAAAGATACCATTGTCAACATATAACTATTATTAACTAATAATATGAAATATTATTATGATTATTATTATTATTATTACTTTTACTTGAATGAATGTGAAACAGAAATGTGACTTTGGGGGTATTGAATTTTTCAATAAGACCACTGCATTATTTGGATTGATTCATACATAGCCTTTTTAAAAACAAAGTTATATATTTAACTAACTGACTCTAATGGGCGCAGAATAGCTCACTAGCTTCAGAACCGCAGAAACTTGGTTGCAAGTTTAATGGTAGGTGATTCTGAACTACAGGGTTTTGGAATTTAAAATTTGGAAAGTCTTCCTATATCCTAGGACAAGTTTTATTTGGCATCATAAAACAACAAATGAATATGCATCAAATATTAGGCTAATAACTTGTCCATTCGGGTTGTTACGTAAGCTCTAGCAAATTTTAAACGAACTCATACTTGCGATGGCCAATTAATTTAACGTCGGTCTTACCGCTTCCGTGTCCCCCACCAAAAGAAAACTGCTTGCTGCATGAGGATCATCGTGGCAAAACAGCTGGTCAGTTTTTTGTTTGTATATGAAAGCCTGAGGCTCCATTATCTGCTTCCTTTATTCTCTTCGCTTTCCCACCACTCCATTGCTTTCTGACATTTTCGTGATCATGTGGTCGTTGAAACGCGTTTTTAGACGGTTACCGCTGCAGGGGACAAGCAAGGCCATTAGTCAAACAAATTTCCCAGCAAGCCTGCCCTCTTAAACTTTTAGGACAAAAACAACAAAATTAAATGAATTGGGAATAGCCAAAGACCATGAATTGTTTTTATTTGCAAGAAAACAGTTTCTCAGTCATTCCTGTAGCATAAAGCAAATATGTAAATAAATACAAAATACAAGGCCATAACTTAAAACAACCAGAAGAGTGAAGTATAACTCCTAAAAGTGTGATATATATACCTACGACACTCAAGAGCAACTAAGGTTGGTAGAGTGGTTATACCTAGTACGGTTAAGTAGCGGGTTAGATCTCCACAGGGCATATACTTGAAGCAAACTATTATAAAGCCAGTCCATGGCGCTCGTACAAAACTCATTACGGGCCGTTGGTCAGTACATGGTAGGCCGTCTGGGAATTTATGAGTTTATGGCGGGTCTGTCTGCTAACCGGAAGCGGTTCACCAGGAAAATTCCCGGTATTACTGATGGCTAGTCCGCCCCTGGCTTGGAATGTGAAAAATCTACGGAGCCCCCCTGGTGTCAGTTGAGAAAAAAAAAAGCCATGTACTAAACTGAGGGAACAGATTTCTAAACTGAGGGAACAGATTGCTAAACTATGCGCACAGTTTACTAAACTGAGGAAACAGATTACTAAACTGGGCGTACTGTTTACTAAACTGAGGGAACAGATTACTAAACTGTGCGCACAGTTTACTAAACTGAGGGAACAGATTGCTAAACTGAGGGAACAGATTACTAAACTGTGCGCACAGTTTACTAAACTGAGGGAACAGATTGCAAAACTGAGGGAACAGATTGCTAAACTGAGAGAACAGATTACTAAACTGAGGGAACAGATTGCTAAACTGTGCGCACAGTTCACTAAACTGAGGGAACAGACTGCCAAACTGAGGGAACAGATTACTAAACTGAGGGAACAGATTGCTAAACTGAGGGAACAGTTTACTAAACTGAGGGAACAGATTAGTAAACTGTGCGCACAGTTTACTAAACTGAGGGAACAGATTGCTAAACTGAGGGAACAGATTGCTAAACTGAGGGAACAGATTACTAAACTGAGGGAACAGATTACTAAACTGAGGGAACAGATTGCTAAACTGAGGGAACAGATTAGTAAACTGTGCGCACAGTTTACTAAACTGAGGGAACAGATTGTTAAACTGTGCGCACAGTTTACTAAACTGAGGGAACAGATTGCTAAACTGAGGGAACAGATTGCTAAACTGTGCGCACAGTATACTAAACTGAGGGAACAGATTGCTAAACTGTCTCAATGACGAACAATCAGAAAGTGTAACGCGACCTCTGCCATAAACTAATGCATTATTATTATTATTATTATTTATTGATCGATGTAAAGACTACAGCTTTTACGGTCAGAATGGATCATGGTTCTTTAGTTCCCCAAATCAATTATGTGCCTATATTACGATATTTGTTAACAAACACAGAATCTGTGTGCTTTTTTTTGTTGACTGTTCTGCTTTGTTGTAGGAAATAGGCTAATAAATATTTGCATTGTTTTTTTATTGTTTCTCCGATTGCAATGTCTCATTTCACTGGGATGTCTATAGCTATAGACTGTTTTGTGATCCCCCAGCTTAAACAAATATTTGGCAAAATATGGTTCTCATTATTTAACAATGCAGTGTAAATTGATGGGAACAGATAGGGAAGGGGAGAAAAGACAGAGGTTAGCCTGAACTGGAAGACGTGTCAGATAAACTGTCCCCGAATGCTCAATGCTCAATCAGTCCAAGGGCTCTATTTTAATGATCTGAAACCCAAGTTTAAACATGAAGCGCTAGTTGCTTAGGGGAGATACGAGGACACCGTTAGGCTATTCATGTTAAGCATATACCTACCCTTGCACCCAACGCAAAGCTTAAAAGGGTTGGTCTTAAGGCTAATTAATATTTGTGTTTTGGGCACAACATGATAAACCAATGAGAATGCCATCTGCCATCTCCAATCTCATTTTAGAGCCAGAAGCGCAAAGTTGGTATAATGCAGGTTCCAAAAGCCCAAATCTTCGCTGAGAAAGATGCATGACAAAATTAACTTCAAACGTCAAATGACGCTGTGCGGTCAAATATTGTAACAAACATGAAATTAGGCACTCTTCTGCCACTTTAGATACCCTTAGTCGATAAAATTTTAGCAAGTAAAAGAAAGTAAACTAGCCCTAAATGCTGTCTTTCCCAGGAAAAAAAGAGAAAGAAGAGAATTAAATTAAAATAAAATAAAGATATTGTTCAAATCAGTTTTGAACATAACATGGTTCAGAAGTTTAGCAATCTGTTCCCTCAGTTTCGTAAACTGTGCGCTCAGTTTAGCAATCTGTTCCCTCAGTTTAGCTATCTGTTCCCTCAGTTTAGTAAACTGTGCACACAGTTTAGCAATCTGTTCCCTCAGTTTAGTAATCTGTTCCCACAGTTTAGCAATCTGTTCCCTCAGTTTAGTAAACTGTGCGCACAGTTTAGTAATCTGTTCCCTTAGTTTAGTAAATTGTGCGCACAGTTTAGCAATCTGTTTACTCAGTTTAGTAATCTGTTCCCTCAGTTTAGCTATCTGTTCCCTCAGTTTAGTAAACTGTGCACACAGTTTAGCAATCTGTTCCCTCAGTTTAGTAATCTGTTCCCACAGTTTAGCAATCTGTTCCCTCAGTTTAGTAAACTGTGCGCACAGTTTAGTAATCTGTTCCCTTAGTTTAGTAAACTGTGCGCACAGTTTAGCAATCTGTTTACTCAGTTTAGTAATCTGTTCCCTCAGTTTAGTAAACTGTGCGCACAGTTTAGTAATCTGTTCCCTCAGTTTAGTAAACTGTGCGCATAGTTTAGTAATCTGTTCCCTCAGTTTAGTAAACTGTGCGCACAGTTTAGTAATCTGTTCCCTTAGTTTAGTAAACTGTGCGCACAGTTTAGCAATCTGTTTACTCAGTTTAGTAATCTGTTCCCTCAGTTTAGTAAACTGTGCGCACAGTTTAGTAATCTGTTCCCTCAGTTTAGTAAACTGTGCGCATAGTTTAGTAATCTGTTCCCTTTGTTTAGTAAACTGTGCGCACAGTTTTAGCAATCTGTTTCCTCAGTTTAGTAATCTGTTCCCTCAGTTTAGCAATCTGTTCCCTCTGTTTAGTAAACTGTGCGCACAGTATAGCAATCTGTTCCCTCAGTCAGTGGTTCTCAACTGGTCTGGCTTCAGGACCCACCATCACCCCTTAATGATAAGCCGTGACCCAAATAAAAAAAAGTCAACTTTTCAAATTGATTTAAGTAACATTCAGTCACACTTCAGAAACTGTACTCATAAAGTTTATTCAGTCACTTATTCTGGCAAAAAAAATTAAATTAAAAATAAAATTAAAAGTGCAAATATGACAACAGTGCTCTATGGAATAAATTCAGTTTCTTCAGTTTTTATCCACAAACTCAAAATAAATTGAACAAAAAGTGCAATTCAAAAAGATTCAAGTATACAAAATTAACTTTTCTTCTTATTGGCTTACCAGTTGGTAAATACTGAAAAACATTGTGCTTTGAAGAATATTAAACAGCAGTAACTTCAGCCTTACTGACATCATAGATCTGTGTCTGGAAGACTTAATGGGAGAGCTGGGGAGCGGCATCAGGCAGTGCGTATATAATGCTTGCGTTCTATGCTCGGTAATGCCGCTTGCACACTGGACGCGAAACAAATTTTTCGCAGGACTGATTAAGGTCAAAGTCAATGCAAAGAGCTATCGACTTTACTTGGTCTTTTTATTCGTCTGTTTTCTTCCTTTGAAGATAGACAACAGTCTTTATTCGGTCTTTCTTTTGAAAATTAGTCAGATGGATCGAACAGATTCACGCTTTATTTCCACAGCAGAGATAAAATAGTGCTTGCAATCAGAGAGCAAATCAATTCCATGACCATTGACAGTGTGAATATTGTAGCGGCTGCTACAGGTGCGAGACAGTGGGCTTGCCTGAGGGGCGGGACTTCCGGGGATTTTTGGGAAACAGTAACGGATGTAGCGTGTGTTGCCGGGTCAAGGGTTGTTCTGGATGATGTCCCGTGAGCAGTAAAAAAGCAGAGTTTTGAACGTGTATGTCGAGGAATGTTCGGTGCGACAATAAAACCAAAAGACCCGCTGGATACCAGTCTGAGCCTCCTTTTTCTTGGACGTAACATTGGTGTCAGAAGTAAACACTACGGAAAAAAAAAAAAATAATAAAACAAAGAAAAGAGACTTTGTCGCGGTAAGAACAGTACATCCCGCCTCGACCGTTAGCCAGTTAGCTTAAGGCTGAGTCAGCTAGCCGTTGGCATGTTTAACAACGTCGGAGCGAGGATCAAAGTCGAGCCGCAGGACGCGGTTCTGGAGAGTGTGACTGTCGAACAGCCGCGCTCCCACCCGCACATGAGTGGACCAGCGATCCGTGGGGACGTCGGGACGACACCGCCTTCCACCGCTGCTTCCCCGGCGTCGGGCGGTTGCCATGGCGACGTGCCTCCGCCGCCGTCGGCTAGCTCGGTGAGGACGCCAAAGTACAACGGTGGGTCGGACTGGGAGTCGTTTCACGCCCAATTTGAACTGCTAGCCGATGCTAGACGGTGGGGAAAAGAGGATAAAGCACTACAGTTAGCTCTGTGCTTGGAAGGAGATGCCCTGTCCTGCCTACTGCTTCTCGACCCTGCCCAGAGGCAGTGCTACGACGCCTTAGTGGGGGCCATCAGAAGGAGGTTTGGGAGATGGTCCCAGACTACTCTGATAAAAAATGAACTGAGAGGACGGTGTAGGAAGCCTGGTGAGTCGCTCCGCGGGCTGGCTAACGATATTGAGAGCCAGGTGCAGCTCGCGTATGGCCACATGCCCGCAGATGCACGGAGCGAGCTGGCCACGGACCTGTTCATCGGGGCCATCTCCCCGCCTAGCCTGCGCATACAAGTACAGCTGCAGCACCCGAAGTCACTGCAGGGGGCGCTGGAAGCCGCTGTAGAGAGGGAGAGCCTGGAGAATGCGGCTGCTGGTGAGGGACATGAGGGGGGGGCTCGCCCGGTGAGGTCTGTATCAGGGCGCCCGGCTGGTGAGGAAGCGCCAGGGTGGGCATCAGAGATGACAGAACTGCTGAGGGCGGTGACTCTGCAGGGCCCACCGGGTTCAGGCCCAGGTCCAGTGCGGGTCTGCTGGGGATGCGGCAAGCCTGGTCACATCCGCAGAGAATGCCCAGCTACCCGTCGGAAGCCGGGAAACGATGCAGGGTCCGCATAGGCGGGGATATGCGGGCCCTGGTCGCCACCGCTACCCCGACTCCCCTAGTCCGGACCCGTCAGCCAATGAAGGGAGCCCAACAGTGTGGACAGGGGGGAGGGGCCCCATCCCCCCCAGAAGTAGATGACGGTGGCGCCCCACCAGTGGTGGTGGGGTGGGTTCGTGGGGGCTCCGGGAGTGGGGGCTCCTGTCACGTGGCTGTCTCTGTCCAAGGGGTGCCGACTGTGGGCCTGGTGGACACTGGGTCGTCGGTGACGCTGGTGAGGCCGGACATTTTGCCCAGCGGGACCCCACTCGAGCCCACGACAGTTCAGCTCCGCACGGTCACGGGCCAGTTGGCCCCCACGGCAGGGAAGAGGTACCTGTGGTTGTGTGTGGGGGGCATACGCGTTCGCCATCTGGTTTGGGTGGCAGACGTTCAGGACTGCTGCATTCTGGGGCTGGACTTCCTCCGGGACACTGGGTGTCTTCTGGATATAGGGAGGGGTACACTTAGCTTTCGGGGAGGTCCTATAGTTGCCATGGGCCCCCTCGCTCCCGGCTCCCCACCCTCTGCCCAGCTCGTCCAGACGCTGGGAGCCCCCGACCACATCTCTTTCCCTGACCCCCCCGTGGTTAGCCATACCCCGCAGCCTGCTGCTTCCATGGACCCTCCCCTGACCTCCCCTGCCCCTGCACCCCCCCCCATGGGACCAGTTTATTTCACCTGCCCCGCCCCCCATCAGCAGTTGTCTCCTCTGGCCCCTGTATTCACCCCGTCACCTGCTCCCATGGCCCCCGGCTGCACCCCATGCCCGGTGTGGCCTCCCCAGTCGGGGGAGGAGATGCTGTTCGCTGCTTGGGAACCCTGGTACCAGTCAGCAACCATGGCCCCACCCGCCGGGCCACTGCCCTTGTCCCCTTGCCTGTCCCTTGTTGTCTCTCCCCCCTTCCCCGAGCCTGTCAGTGTGCGTTCTGTGACAGGGGTGTGGAGGGAAGAGTACGGGGACCTAGAGAACCAACAGCAGGAGCAGCTGAGACAGCTGCTGGGAGAGTTTCAGGACAGTTTTGCAATGAGCGAGAGTGAAGTAGGGAGGACCCAGTTGGCGGAACATGTCATTGACACTGGACTAGCACGGCCTATCAAGGGTCACCCACGCCGCATTCCCCTTGCTCGCCAGCAGGCGTGCGACAAGGCCGTACATGAACTACTACGGGCTGACTTTATCGAGCCGTCCGACAGCCCCTGGGCGGCACCAGTGGTCATGGTCCCGAAGAAGAATGCTGGGGATTGGCGTTTCTGTGTGGATTACAGACGGCTGAATGACGTGACCACAAAGGACTCGTACCCCCTACCTCGCATCGATGAGTCCCTGGACCTAGTATCCGGTTCTTCATGGTTCACCACACTGGACCTCAAGAGCGGATATTACCAGGTGCCTCTCTCCCCTGAGTCCCGCCCTAAGTCCGCCTTCTGTACCGGCCGGGGCTTGTGGCAGTTCAAGGTCCTCAGTTTTGGGCTGTGCAATGCCCCCGCCACTTTTGCTCGGCTTATGGACAAAGTGCTGGCTGATATCCCCCGCCAGGAGTGCCTGGTGTACCTAGACGACATCCTGGTACATGGGCGCTCCTTCGAGGCAGCCCTGGGGTCCCTGAGGCGGGTCCTGGAGAGAATCAGGGCGGCGGGCCTGAAACTACACCCGGAGAAATGTCATTTCATGAGGCGGGTGGTGACATTCTTAGGGCACGAGCTGGGTGCGGACGGTATCGGCGCCATGGGCGAAAAGGTACAGGCTGTGAGGGATTGGCCGACCCCTCGTGACCAGGGACAGCTGAGAAGCTTCCTGGGGCTGGCCTCTTACTACCGAAGGCACGTGCGGGGCTTCGCCACCATTGCCTCACCCCTGTACCGGTTGCTCGAGAAGGGCAGGGACTATGTGTGGTCCAAGGGATGCCAGGAGGCGTTCCTCGGGCTGAAGCGGGCCCTGTGCGAGGCCCCAGTACTCGCCCCACCTGACCCCACCCTGCCCTTCATTCTGGACACCGACGCTAGCAGTGAGGGGGTGGGAGGTGTCCTTTCCCAACCGTGGCCGGGGGGGGAGAGGGTAGTGGCATACTTCAGCCAGAAGCTCACAAAGCCGGAGCGAAACTACTGCGTCACCCGTCGCGAGCTCCTGGCGGTGGTGCTCTCAATCAGGCACTTCAAATACTACCTGTGCGGCCTCCCCTTCGTGTTAAGAACTGACCACTCGGCCCTCCAGTGGCTAATGTCTTTCCGGGAGCCGGAGGGGCAGGTCGCCAGGTGGTTGGAGGAGCTGCAAGGGTACGACTTCAAAATAGAGCACCGTCCTGGGGCTCGCCATGCTAACGCGGACGCCCTCTCGCGCCGACCGTGTGCAGCAGACGGGTGCGGATACTGCGAACGTAGGGAGACACAGGAGCAAGCATGGCGTGCGGAGGGGGACGAATGTGCGGCCGTCAGACAGGTGGACACGGTCGTCTGCAGGGAGCTGGAGATGGTGATGGATGCTGAGTGGAGACACGAACAAGAGAGCGACAAAGACCTACAGCCTGTTTTGGAGTGGGTAGAGGGCCGGCAGCGTCCACCGTGGGAGGCGGTGGCACCACTCTCCAAGGCTACCAAGGGTCTGTGGGCCATGTTCGACTCACTAAGGGTGGCACAAGGCGTGCTGCAGCGGGCATTTAAGACGGCGGCCACGGGGGAGGAGCAGTGGCAGGTGGTGGTCCCAAAGGGACTGCAGGAGGCGGTGCTTAAGGCTATGCACGGGACAGGCGGCTGCGGACATTTTGGGGTGACCAAAACACTGAGGCGTCTGCGTCAACGCTTCTACTGGGGGCGGCAGAAGAAGGACGTGGAGGACTTCTGCCGTCGCTGTGACCCCTGTGTCGCCCGCAAAGGCCCCACAGGGCGCTCGCAGGCGCCACTCCAGCAGTTCCCCGTGGGGTGCCCCATGGACAGGGTGGGGATTGACATCACAGGACCGTACCCGCGGTCTAACGAAGGTAACCGATATGTCCTTTCAGTCATTGACTACTTCACTAAGTGGCCAGAGGCGTACGCCATCCCAAACCAGGAAGCCGAGACAGTCGCCGATGCCCTGGTGGGGGGCATGATAAGTCGGTTTGGTGTGATGGCGTCCCTCCACAGTGACCAAGGTACGAACTTTGAGTCCAGGGTGTTCGCGGCTGTGTGCGAGCGCCTGGGCATCCACAAGACTCGTACCACCCCACTGCACCCTCAGAGCGACGGGTTGGTGGAGCGGTTCCACCGGAACCTGGGAGACCAGCTGGCCATTGTCACCTCCCGCCACCAGCGGGACTGGGACAAACACCTGCCACTCGTGCTTATGGCGTGCCGCTCTGCAGTACAGGAGTCCACAGAGTGCACGCCGGCGCTCCTCATGCTGGGGAGAGAGCTGCGCACCCCGGCTGAACTGGCCTTCGGTCGCCCACCTGATGCTCCGGCCGTCCCTGCAGGGCCGGAGTATGCTAGGAAACTGCAGGACCGCCTGGACTCAGCCCACAGTTATGCTCGGGAGCGGCTACAAGAGGCCTGTGCGAAGCAGAAGCGCTGCTATGACGTGACGTCTCGGGGAAGGGACTTCACACCAGGTGAACTTGTCTGGGTTTACAACCCAGTACGGAAGAAGGGCCGTAGCCCCAAGCTGGACTGCAAGTGGACGGGGCCCTGCAGGGTACTGGAGAGGCTAGGTGAGGTAGTGTACCGAGTACAAATGCCCCCTCGGGGGAGGAGGGTGGCCCTCCACAGAGACAGACTGGCTCCCTATCGGGGAGGCCCTCCTTTCCCCGCCTCGGATACACCTGTGACCCCTTCCTCTTCCCCAGCGATCCACCCCCCTCCCAGCTCCCCGTTTACACCCCAGGGAGACGCAAGGTCTGCACCCCTGGCCCCCCCTTCGTCCTTGCCCCATGCCCCCTCCCCGGGGGCTGTTGTACTGGGTCCCAGCCCTGTTCTCCTACCCCCGTCCCCTACGGGACCTCGGCCAAGGCGGCAGGTGAGGCCCCCGGCCCACTTGCAAGACTTTGTAGTGTCTACGGACTGAATTGAATGGACACCAAAAAAAAAAAATAAAAATAAAAAAATAAAAAAAAATAAAAAAAGTTTGTAAACTGTTCTGGAGATGAAGTTCATACAGATTACTTCAAATTGTGTACTGATTGTTGCACTGTTTGCCCCGAATTTACAATAATTTTTGCTGATGTATTTGTGTAAGGTTCCTACAAATACTTGCGCTTGTTTTCTTTTTACTGTTGTTTATTACCATTGCCTTACGGGTTAGGCCTCGAGGGCGAGGAATTTTGTAAGGGGGGGGGTAGTGTAGCGGCTGCTACAGGTGCGAGACAGTGGGCTTGCCTGAGGGGCGGGACTTCCGGGGATTTTTGGGAAACAGTAACGGATGTAGCGTGTGTTGCCGGGTCAAGGGTTGTTCTGGATGATGTCCCGTGAGCAGTAAAAAAGCAGAGTTTTGAACGTGTATGTCGAGGAATGTTCGGTGCGACAATAAAACCAAAAGACCCGCTGGATACCAGTCTGAGCCTCCTTTTTCTTGGACGTAACAATATATTATCGCATGCACGATCAAGACTGTCCGACGCGAAATGCAAAGTACTCCATGTCCGGCACCCAGCAAAAATAAAAGTAGCCGAATGATATGAGAACAGATTTATAACGGAATAAAGAATAAAAATACATATACATCACCAACCAACAGAACATCCAAAAAAAATGACCCGCAAATAAATTAATCGCAGTGTTCGTTAGATTTTCTGTTGTTAAAATGTTTCTTTTCATTCTTTATTTCGTTGTCAATCTGTTCTAATCGTCCTCTTTTTTTTTTTTTTTTTTTTGGCTGTCAGACACGGAGACATTGTACATTGTCTCGCACCAATGTCGACTCGTTTTTCTGAGCAGAGCTTTAACAGAAACATTGATTGAAATTCTCGGTGCTCATCTTGAAGAACTGAGCCCTCTTATCAAAACATTCACGTTTAATATCTAAAAGAGTCAGTAGATTTGAAGAAATTAAAAACAATAGTAGACTGTCGGACACGTAGATATATTAAAACCCTGTCAGACTTTCTGACACAAGACACTGCTTTCAACGCAATCTGTCGAGCGAAAAATTCGTTTCGCGTCCAGTGCGCAAGCAGCTTAATACTAGGCTACTATAACTGTCACTTAGGTTTTATCGTTTATAGTGGGGGAAAGGAATACAGCCTGATTGCTATGATCTCGTACTGAGTTAAGATCACAAGTAGAGAATAAATGTGTAACGTATCTTGCATTGTTGTCCATTCATGTTAATCCCAAAATTTTAAACAGCAGCAGGCTGTAATAATAGGGACACGCTATCCATCGTTTCTCTTGCCAATGAGCAATATTTGACTCGGCTGTGTTATACCCAAACACGCCTTTGCCAACTTGCGCTGGAAGGAGGGGCAGAGGCGGGACAGACGAGTACTTGCGCCAGGCTACGCCGGGCACGAAATTGCCACATTCGCCTGGACACACCCCGTTGGCGCGTCGCACCCCCCATTCGCCGCGCCTGCGCCTGGTCTACGAAATTAGAGCCCCTAGTGTTAAGGAGTGCGAATAGACGGCACTCCGCTGCATTAAAAAAAAATCCTCTTCAAAATAAAAGCACAGATTTTTTTATTTGACCCGGCAAAGGCCTGCGACCCAATGAAAATGGGTCCACGACCCACTTTTGGGTCGCGACCCACCAGTTGAGAATCACTGCTCCAGAACACACAGATGGCCAGTCCGATAATAATCCGATAACTCCAGTAATCCGATAATAATAGTTTTATTAGTGTGCATGTAAACGTACTCACTGATCTCCTCTATTAGCTTTTTGGACAATTCTTTTGGCAGCCATATTTCTAATATGCAATCAAATGTCATTGTCAACAAACCCCTAGCGAGTGCAAGCATTTGATGTGTTTTATCTGAAGCAAACCTGATGCAACTAATTAAGCTCTTGATTAGCTGCAATAGGTGTGCTTTAGACAACACCTGATTTGCAAATATGCTCCTAAGACCGATTGTATTCGGAGGGTTGAATTATTTTGATACTGCAGTAGTAAATAAAAATTGAGTTTTGTGATAAATTTGGAGAAACCTCTTGTAATATTGGTTGTGTTAAGCTATTTAAAATGTTCTTGTTTCATCTGTTTATCACAAACAGGTGAAAGTTTGTAAATTCTCATATTAAACCCAATTGGCAATGGAGGTTGAAGAATTTTTATTCGAACTGTATATTTAAATCTACTCGTTTAGATAATACAACATTTTTTACTTCTTGAACATATACTTTGAAGTATACTGCAAGTAATCTTGGCTATATAGAATACTTTATGAAAAATTTTTATATGACCACATACACATTTTCCCCAGTATTTATGATTGAATCACATCCATTGTTCTTTTCTAAACACCCACAGGAATTAGAGAAGAAAAATCTCTTTAAATTGTGTTGTCCTTCTTAAAAATTGTGTGTGAAAAATGAACAGCGTACAAAGAGAGGATCCAAGGCACACTGTTCCAAGTAAAAAAGTTAAAAAACCTTTATCGGGACATGGCTAAATTTAAAAATACAACCAGCACATTTCAGCACTGGGCCTTCATCAGGGTGCAAGAGCACCTGTTCCTAATTAGTACTTGAGTGATCCACGCAGCGCTCCACGTTTTTCCTATTTTTTGACTTCCATAGGAATTAATTGCCTCAATATTCATTTAAATACTCAGATGAAGGGAAAACCCTACAGGGAAATCCTCCAGGCAGGATTAGATCCCAAAACCTTCTAGCTATAAGGCTGCAGCGTTACCCACCATACCACGGCACATTTTAGGATATTTATTTGGTAGTTTTATACCAGTCCACCTTCGGTTTATGAAGGTATACTTTATACTTCAGAATAGAAAAGAAAATCGCACACATTTTTCAAGAAGTACTATGGTGCAGTGCGTAAAGCAACTGCTACCTAATCAGAAGATTCAGATATCAAAGATACCAGCCTATAGCATTCTCATGTGGAATTATCCATTCATGTGAGTATCTAAAATTGGAATACAGTAATCATAAATACATTGTGGTTTATACATCATATTATTGCTGCCGGTTTAGCTCAATCAGTTAAGGCGCCGCCTTGCGGAGCAGTAGTGACAACTACTTGGCAACATGGGGTCGCATACAAGGAAGCTTGTACATAGTACATAGTTCCCAAATTGGGCAATCCAGATTTGGGTTGGATTGGAGCTGCCAAATTAAAAAAAATAAAGTATATTATTCAATTCCAAATGTGTATTTAGAGGAAAATAATGGACAAGTGATCCTCATACAGTACTGGGCTCAAAGTGCCATTAATTATAATCTGTTTAGTTTGAGTTTACTTGCAGTATACTTCAAACTATAGTTTTATGAACTAAAAATTTTGAATTAAACTTGTGTTAGGCTCAGTTTGCCACTCTTACATGTATACTTGAAGTATACTTATACACTTTAAGTGGGCCAAATTAGTCCCAAGAAGCATTAAGGTAGTATACTTATAAGTATACTTTTTGGTGAGGGAGGATGCACACTCCATTTACTCATCCTCATACCTATGGGCAATTTAGACCCACGCAAACACAGGGACGTCGTGGAGAATATGGAAACTCCACACAGAAAGGCTCCTGGCCGGATTTGAACCCATGACTTGTTTTATTTATATAGCACAATTCATGCAAGAAATGTGACTCAAAGTGCTTAGCATACAATCAAGTGAAATACAGAACATAAAATACATGCCTAAAGACAAAATAACAAAAAATATATATATATATTTTTGAATTGTAATAACAAAACAGGAATAGGCTACCGACGACAAGACAAAGTAAGGACAATTAAATAAAGTAAACTTAAAAATGAGATGGATAACAGTGGCGGTCCTACAGGAGGGGCGAAGACATGTCCCTTTTAGTCCTGGCTAGATCTCAATCAATTTCCTTTATTGATGTCTTTTCCAATTATTGTAAGTGGCAACTGAAGACACGGTTTTCTCCACATGCGATCTAACAGCGATCAAATTGCGGGTTAAATTCAGTACAGTGGCGGAACAGAGAATTGGTTGCACTAAACAGCCGTTGAAAACAATTATAAATCCTGACCTGTTCTCAGTCATCTTCATGATTAACAAAAGGTTCATTCCGACAGCGCTCCCCATTTAACAGGTGCTGCTTTTTCTCCCCAATTAGGTAAGACAACAATCATTCATCTGGACGTGTATTTTCTGTATTTAAATCTACGTTATTCAAAATTGCATAGCCTACCTGTCGACTCTCGCTAATTGCTTGAGCTGCACGCTTTTTATACCCTAGTGCCGAGTGCCACTGTTTTGTTTTTTTTAATCAACCCACGAAATACCGAGTGAGAGTCCGCGTTTCATTGGAACACGGACCAGTTCAATCACACGAAGCATTGGCCAATTAATAAGCAAATTATTTTCCTGCACTGAATTTAGCCAATGATTTCATCGCTGATAGATCGCATACGGTGAAAAACCATGTCTTCAGTTGCCAATTACGATAATTGGAAAATACGTCAATAAAGGAAAATGATTGAGATCTAGCCAGGACTAAAAGGGACGTGTCTTTGCCCCTCCTGCAGGACCGCCACTGATGGATAATAAAACCAAAGACTGACCAAGTTGACGAACACATTGATTTATTTATTTATTTTGCTGGCAAAACGTATTGCATTCTCTTCCTCGAATGATCAGTTCAAGTGCTCGCAACTAAGAAAGCTGCCTGAGTTAAATCAAGTCAAAATGACTTTATAGACCACCCAAAGTTCTATAGACAATAAAACTGAAGACAATAAAATGCCAGATTACTGAACCCTCTAAAGACTCGGTCACACTTTAAAGCTAATTATTTCAGACATTTTAGACCAAAAAATAATAATAAAACTAACAACTTGGTACAACCAAACAGCATTCAAAAAACAAATTAATGTGAAATAATTTGCAAAATTAAACTTGCTTGACTAATGTCTCATTTTAAAAGAAGTGCAACAGCCCCTAAGTGTGCAAAAGAACAAAGTAAGGATAAGTAAACATAACTATACATTCTCCACAGATTTCTGAGTCTTAGGAAGGCTGTTCCATAGGCTTGGTCTGTAATGGCAGAAAGCAGCCTAGCCGTGAGTCTGTGGCCTGACCCATGGGACAACCAGGAAACAGCTCATGTCTCAAAAGTATTTCAGATTTACAGTCAAGATATAAGCAATTTAAATATTTATAAATTAATTAAGTATCTTATAAACGACTAAAACTATAGCCAGTGCGAGGACTTCAAAACAAGAGTGATGTGGACTCACCTTCTGGATTTGGTTAAAACACGAGCAGCTGAATCTTGTATTAGTTGGAGCTGACCGATGGTTTGCTAGACCACGGAGGAGTGTAATTATAATAATCAAGATATAAATGCATTAATCAATCTCTGTGTTGGCCTCAGAAAGAAGTTGCCATACTCTCAAAATGCTCTTTAAATGGGAAAAGGCAGATTTTAACACTACTGATGTGCACATCTAAATGAAGATCCGTGACCAAGATAACACTTTGTCTTATTAATTTTTGGAAACCCTGGTCTTATCAATGCAAAACCTCCTTATTAATGGTCAAAATCATTGAATTCTTCTGAATTATTATAATTGTTATTATCGTAATAATATTCTTGGCAGTGTGTTTTCTTTTTGATCAACAAGCTGTTATACAAAATATCCGTTGTTTCAGCAGAAAAACTTGGATTACCGAGAAGCCTTTTCTATTTGTAAGAGGAAAAACATCTAACTTGAAGTAAGATATTGTGGCAAGGCAAACACACTGCAGTTCTAATCCAGCAGAACTTGACCTAAAACTGGAGACATCTAACGGTGGCAGCGCCACAGTAAAATGCTGTCTGTTAAAAATTATGCGTGAGAGCCTCAGCAGTTCAGAGAGATATCTGCCACAGAGGGTGGCAGTTTAGCCCGGCTCTGCCATAATTGTATCCGTTCATTCGTTCCGAGCGAAAGCAACAAATCCCGTTTATGAAGTTATCGGTAATATCAGTATGAAGGCCCGCTTCAATATTTTCTATGTTCGTATTCTGCGTTTGTTGGGCAGATGATGTGAACTTGGGGCGGAGATGGTCAGTCACACCCATACAGTCCCGAGGTTCCAGGGATAGCTAGCAAAATTTTACACAGATAAATTACGCTTAACGAAATGTTTTTTTTTTCTCTCTCTCTCCTGATCGCGCTATCATCAATATTTATTAATGGCATATAATCAACATTCCGAGGTGAAATGTAGGCTAACATTTCGTGGTTGTCTGCTGCCGCATCAACAGTTAAAAATACACGCAATATAATATTATGTGCTCACCTTCTCACACTTCAATCAGCAACATCGGAAGGTCTAAAAATCGACAAGTTATCAATGGAGAAGTTACCAGTGCAAACAAAAAAGCAGCATGAATTGTCCGGAGCATATGCAGCATTTTATTTCTCATAATCAGGGAGCCGCATTATGATGTGTGCTGGTATCCTGGACTGGAGATTCTGTTGGTGAATTCATTCAGAGAACATGCAAGGTCACACAGAGAGCGCACACAACTCTTTTCATTTTCGACCGAAATTAAGGTCTTAATTTTTGGCTTTAACGAAGTCTAGTGCTCAGCTTTCAGTCAGAGTGGCTAAGACAAGCAGTCATCTCGAGATGGTTCATTCGATATAAATGAAAACGCTTTCGAATTAGAGCTTGTAGTCTAAACTTCAATCTCAATGTTGTTGCATAATTTTAGGCCCAGTGCTGAAGTACACAACCAAATTTAAAAAAATAAAACGTTTCCGTTTAGTGAATTGTGGAACTCACTGTACGTGCAACTACATATGTTTACTGCTCAGTTGTCACAAAAAATGTATTGAGGAAAATGTTTTGTCAAAGAAATGTAAAGAAGGAAGTCACTGCTGTGGTAGGCTATTTGACATATATATTTTCGCACATTTCGTCTCATTAACCGCCATACAGCGTGTCTACATTTACATCAAGTACAACTGTCGTTGTCATTTAGTTATAGCAAATAGCTGTTTCAATTACAAGATTGGAAAATGAGCAGCATGTAATAGAAAGAGATACATCCTGCAAAGATTCATATAATGGCAGATGTGCACACAGGACATGTAATGAATGAGCTCATGTGGCATCGGAGATGTTTCCTGAGTCTTGTTTTTCGCGACAGAAACAAATCTTTGGAATTTTTTCTCGTGTAAGGTAGAGAACTGGCTGAATGCTGCTGCTGATGTCCATGAAGCCAAAGGCCACGAAATCGATGTAGCAGTGATATACATTATGGGAGAAATGCTGCCGAAAGGGATAGAGAGCCACAAGTGGGAGGTAATTGAAGATGATGATCCCCAAAATTATGAACACCATCTTGAATGCCCTCTTCTTGACTGGATGCATTTCGTCGCGACCAGGGCCTGACCTGCGCAGAGCATGTAGGATGGCCATATTGCAGAAGAGCATGATAGCAAAAGCTGCCAGGATCATGACTGTAAAGGCTTTCTCAAAGTTGGGAATGTTACCCACACTCTTGGCTGCTGCGTAGGACAGAGTGAAGATCCACACCGCAGCAGCACACACTGTGCGGTGGCTTCGGTCCTTCAGCTCAGTGAAGGTGATGGGGTGCAGCACAGCCATGTAACGGTCCATGCAGATACAGGACAGGAATAGTGGTGACGAGTCTTTGACCCCATAGAAGAAGAGCAGGACATATGAGATGCTGCTAGTGGTGAGGAAGACAATGCTGACCAGCTCCAGTGGTGGGATGAGGCAGAAGCAAGTATCTAGAATGGCCAGGTGGAGGATGAAGATGTCAGAGGTGGAGGAGTCCCCCTTGTTCTTGTGCAGGAGCCACAGCACCATCAGGTTAGCAGGGACCCCCATAAACATATTGATGAACTGCAGGATTAGATAGAGGATTAGGACCTCAGGCATGTCCTTACATCCCTCTAAAACGGTAACATCACGCTCTTGATAGTTGCTGTTTGACGGTTTATGAAAATAAAGAATGGAAGCATTGAAGACCTCCATTGCTGTTTTACAGACAGGAGATTCAGGTACAACGGGAGGCAGGTCAGAGGGTTTCTGGTGAAGAAAGAAAAAGAAAATGACATGAAAATAACAGGGCTGCAGTCTGCATTTATACAGAACACATCTGTCTTCCCAGGGGTGGTCACACCGGACCGCACATTTCCTTCCTCCATTGAATGGACCAGCTTCAATTTTTCTTCATTCAACTTCAATCCCTGCACCTCAGCTAGAGCTCTCAGTTCTGCCCAGCCACCACGGCCACTTCACTTTGTCATAATGTTTGTCTGTACTGGCCTCCAGTCATGAAAAAAGAACTGAGTTTCTTTGGACGACAGCATCTTTGTGACACATTTTTGGCACAGATTGCAGCCCATCCATACCCTCAAACAAATCAATGTTTTGACTAACTTCAGATCATTAAATTTTATTTTATGTATTGTTTTTAAGGTTTTTATTTCTCTGCTGCAAGATTGTCGTGGATTTCCAGACTTGTTTAGCCTGAAGAAACTCCAATGATACTTTATTGATGTTGCATCTACTGTATACTCGCTGCTCTGTGAAAGGAAGTCCGTTGATCTTGCACCTTAGCTGATTAATCAGGTGAATGCAGTTCTGTTTTTCCAGTGTTGTCGGTAACACTGGAACAGACCATCCGCTAAATAAGTTTGTGACATGGTAATAATGCAGTCAGCTCTTCCGAGCTTTCATGAACTGTATAACTTCAATATATTCATCATTTTGGTGGAATTCACCTGCAGATATCCCTGTAAATGTAACTGCTTTTAAATCAAGATGAGAGGAAAAACTGATCAAGTCAAATTGGACTTCACAATATTGACTTTTTGCAGTTCAGAAGCGACCAAGCTTTCATGAACTGATATGTAAGACTTCAATACATTCATAATTTCGATGGAATTCACCCGCACATATCCCTGTAAATGGAAGAACTTCTTTTATATATTTTTTTAATAAAATTTTATTGAAGTTTTTCCTTATTTTCACCTTACATAACAAATAATTCATAGTTGAGTACAATAATTATCATGTGATATCAATAATAATTACAAAATAAGTAAAATTAAAAAGAAAAATAAAACACACACACACACACACACACACACACACACACACACACACACATTCCCACCACTGCAGAGGAAATAGTAAAACATTGATTCATACATTGGTGCAACAAACCTTGACCGATACTTTTAGCACAAAACTGCCTTTAAATCAAGACTAGAAGAAAAACTGATTAGATCAAATTGGGCTTCACACTATTGACTTTTTGCAGTTCAGAAGCTCACCATTGATTTGAGTGCATTAATTATACAGCATCTCTCCCTTCTATATTAAGTGTTAGTTTTTGCTCAATTCCTTTTTTTCCCCACATTGACCAACTATTTGTGTTTTGTTACACTCATCCTGCATGCAGTTATAAGCATGATGTCGTAGGGCCATGATGTCTAATCTTTTCAAACTGTTGCTGCGTGACATTCAGGTGCAAGTTCAACATATCAAACATCAATGAAGAATAAAGTAAATTTAAAAAATATGAAAAAGTCTTTAAACTTAAAACATCTTAATTTCCCCCCTATATAAAGTAAGTTAGGAATAATCTTACCGGTTTAGGTAGCAATATTCTTAATTATCTCAGATCAGCTGCATTCTCTCCTGTCTCCAATCACTGTACAGTAGGTCCTGCATGAACCCCGGTTTGGAGTGAGTGAAGTCAAGCACAGTCTGGGATAGAGAGATATAAGGGAACCCCTTCACTGATAATTCAAGCACTACTGGGATCATATCCCTGGCCAATCAGAGTACGAGACAAAGGTGGGGTACCAGGAAATATTCCAGCAGTGGCAATGTCTTACCTTTAGTTCACAGTGGGGTATGATGGCCACTGGCCACAAACAGCAAGCCTGAAAGAATATAAATATTCAGGAAAATTCTATTTTGAAAATCCTTTTTTTTTTTTGGGGGGATTATTCTTACCCTGAGGTTTTCGTTGTGAATCAACCAAAGGGTGCAGCTGAATCCATGCAGTCAGCATTTGCTGCGAATAGCAATGATGCAATGCAATTGGTCCTTGACATAAATTCGTTGTAAACAACTGATGCAACAGTGCATGGGCGCTCTTCTGAAATTTGGTGTAACAAAGTGAAATATATTACAGGCGGGTGACTTCAGAGTAGCAGCAACAACCTGTCACTGGTATGTTTTATTTGTCGAATTCATGCTTTCAGTCTGCAACCTTTTCGGAAAGGCTTGATAAATTAAGTTTAGTTGTAGTAATGGTTCGGCATTTGGAACAGTGACATCTTTTAGCGAATTATATTTACACACATTCATATTCAAGACTATTTACTCCCTTCTGATTTCCTCATTCTTTTCGATCTTGTTCCAGATATCGATGGTAACTTATTAGAAATTATATGTATTTACCAGTTTCTGATTTCTTCATAAAAAAATAAAATTTCAGGCACCTCCTCTTCATCTCTAAGGCTTGGAATCTTGGTGAGTCAATAGAATAAATGTATTGTACCCATTTGTAACAGCGTATGAAGCCCTGCATTCAAAGACGTGACAATATTTCTCTAAAGCCGTGACAGTAATCGGTAATGACAGACGCAGGCTATAGTTATGCAATGGATCATAAAACAAAAGGCTTAGATCTTTTTACTTTTGAGTCACAGATCAGATCATTTTCTGGATAAGCAAAATAAATAAAAAAGAGGGGGACAATTTTGAATTCCAATTACCCTGTAAAACACATAAAGCAAGGAACATTTGCCCATGGCTTTAAATGAAAACTACATTCAAGATTTCCAATGTTTGAGTAGTCTTCACATTACTTATATAAAACATTCGCTTGTTAATTCAGAGTATGTAAAATATTAAATTGTAAAATTAAAGTGTTATAATGAGGCATGATACAATCTTCCTTCATTCTTCAAAATTAAAAATAGCATGTGTCCACATCAACAAAAAAAAAGAAAGTGAGGCACTGATTAAACCTTCAAAACCTTTTTTACTTTTCTTTTTTTCCAAAATGAGGAAGAAGTCTCTACTGTGGGGGCGGAGCCAGAATTGGCCCTAGGTGGCACTGGCCAACCCACATTGGCCACTGCTGGCCACCCAGCCTGCATTGTAGGATGTGCAAGAAGCAATGCAATTGTGTAAGTTTATCTTCCTCGGAAAAGCGTGCTTAGGGAATAAAACCTTTTTTTTCTGAATTGCACTTTTAATTTAATTGCTGTAAAATTGCATGAAGACAGACAATGCGTGTTCAACTGCAGATGGATCATTCCGATGATTGGGAAATTTGTTTATCAAGGAAAATAACTGAAAACAGTTTCAAGTTTATACTGTACGCCTGATGAAGGAATCACAAAATTTAACTCTAATGCGCACACTTAGCCAATATTTGTCAGGAAAAATCAGCCCACCCTCATTTACGTTGTATAACGGCTCACCCTTAGTGCAATTGTCCCGAATTCACAAAGCATCTTATCTTACTGCTAGGAGTACTTCTAAGTCACGCTAAAAATCTTTTGTTGGAGTAAAATCTTAAAAGTTACTCCTAATCCCGCTGAGAGCAACTTTTAGTTAAGAAAACTGGTAACTCCCAGACTAGGAGTAGCTCCGAGATAGGTGGGAGTAGGGGAGACTGCGTCTAGTTATTACACTCTTTCTTTTAACGGCTGTAGAATTGACATTATCAGGTTTTTGTCATCAATATGCACTGTAAAGATAGAAAGTTAGACTACATGACTGATCTGCAGCAACCCCTATATTCAGCGCATGCGGAATGCTGGTGAGGAAAAAAGAGACTCCTGTCACCTATAACAAACTGCCCCATATATGGGGTAGTTTGTTACAGGAGGGGTAGTTTATTGCAGGTGACAGGAGTCTATTTTTTCCTCACCAGCATTACGCATGTGCAGGGGAGACCGCGTCTAGTTATTACACGTAGGCAGATGTTGGTGAAATCTGACCTTCCACCCATAAGGAAAGGGACTTTTCTCGACAGATTTCCGGAAGGAAATTTTAGATGTGGAGCATGTATGCATTGCAACTACACGGCAAAATGTACGTCTTACAAATACCCACACACAGGAAAGTTAACGAAAATTAAAGGCATGATAATATGTAATCAAAAAATTGTATTTATATAATTACCTGTTCTTGCCCCAATCTGTCTTATGTAGGTTAGTCTACGAGACCACTGAAGATAAGAATTGCGGAACACAGAAGTCAGATCAGGATGCAGGACAAGACCAGCCCTGTAGCAGTACATTTTGCAGAAGCAAATTACAGTGTAGCTGCTATGAGGTATATAGGCATAGAGCATGTAAAAGTCCCTAGGAGAGGAGGCAACGTAGACAACCTTCTCCTGAGACGAGAAAGCTACTACATATACTCTCTTCAAACACTGCACCCATTAGGCCTTAATCAAGAAAATGAGATCAGGCATTTTCTGTAATATATCTTGCACATTCTTGTGGATAAAGATATACCCAACATTTTAATCATGAATTTCATGTACGTGTGGTTATGTGCATCATATCTTATATCCAGTAGCTTAATGTATTGCTTGCTTGTTTTAAAATTTATTGATGACCATGCTTAAATGTACTAAAAAATGTATTATATGCTTCTGTAAATGTTTCCTATGTTTTTCAATGAAGGCTGTTTAATGGCTCCGCCCACCATCCAATGCAGGCTACCTAATTATGGCAATGGCCTGCACCTGGTGTAGAGAATCTACCCATATAGGAGGCCACCAGAACACATTGTTGACTTGAACTTGACAAAGGTCACATGTTGCTTGTTTTAATAATAAAGGTCTAATATGCAGTACTGGTGTGCGGGTTCTATGTATGCTTTTTTCTCTCATTACTACTATTATCCCACAAAGCCACAGAAAGCACCTCGAGTCATTCTCTAATGGCATTCCCACGTTTCCTTATTCTTTTGTAATTTCAAGGCATCTTTCTGAAATACAAAAAGGTAGCAAGTCATTCAGTGAGGTAATTTGATCTTGCCCAAGTTGTTACAGGTTTTGAGGAAAGTTCTTTCTGTAACAACTGTAACAACTTGGGTGTATCAACTAGTCCATCAGCAACCCTTCGCCATTTATTTATTTATTTGTTCTATTTGACACCATACTGGCACAATGTGCCCACTGTAGTGGGTTGATCACAAAAGCAAAAAGTAATAGTAATAAAATATAACTAGGCTTATGCCGTCAGAGGCGATGGCTTGGGGTATATCCCCAAATGCCCCCAATCCTCCAATTCCCCAATACGTGAATAGACCCAATACGATATAAAGCCCCTCAGGTCATGACCTTTCATTTGAACTTAATTTCAGGTCAATCAGACAAATGGTTCTGAAGATATGGTCAAAATGGTAATTTTCCATCAAAAAGCGCTACCTGGTGGCAAAATATTGAACCATACAGGTATGATGTCATCGTGGGACACATTCACAGGTCATGACCTTTCATTTGCACTTGATTTGAGGTCAATCGGACAAATATTTCCAGAGATATGATAAAAACAGTGATTTTTTTTCAGCTTTTGGCCCCTGGTGGCCAATCTAGAAATTGTAAATTGTCCAAAATCGAATCAGATCCTCCTCTTTATCATACTTACTTATATGCAAAACTTGAAATTTCTAATTGAAATATTACTGAAGTTATCGCGTTAACACGTAGGGCGGTGCGGTGGCGGTCGGACCAAAAATATAATATCCCCTATAAATAGTAAATGTAACAAAAAAGATGAAAACAATGTTGAAAAACACAATTAAAACTACAGAATTGAATAAGAAACAAAACTACCGAAATTAGAAATTTAAATAGCTTACTTGACAGTGACAAATCATTAAATATCATTCTTTTATGATTTGTCTTAAAAGTTTTTGTGTTATTACAAAATATATCAATATTGGGCTGCATGTTTATCAACTCATTAAAACATTCTTGCAGACAAATAAAAGGGCTCAATTTTCTAACATTTATTTGGGAATGTGGTGGCTTTAAAGTTGGCATTGATCGAAGAGCCCAAACTGGGGAGTTATAACAAATTTTTGAAGTGATGTCCACAGAGTTTTTTAAGCTACGGCCAGATTTGTAAAGACACAGCATTTCCAAATATCTCCGTCTTGCTAAAAAGGTAGGAATGCAGAAATTCAAACAAAACTGAAGGTAAGAGTCCCATGAATATGTACAACATGTCTTAAAACAAAGAAATGTGATAAATTTCCTTTGCACCATTTCTAATTTGTCGATAGGAGTGACATGCCAAGGATTCCAAATTACAGAACAGTACCCAAGATTATGTATCTTTTATCAGAAGTAGAGACCTAATACATGCAGCAGATTTAAAAGGTTTACATGTGCGTTTAAAAAAAAAACCAAGTATACGCAGTGCCTTGTTACAGATATTTGATGTGTGTGGTTTAAAACAGAGCTTCAAAGTAATTAAAATACCAAACTCTCTCTGAAAGATGATTGCCAAAAGAGTAATTAATAATTATATATAATATAGTTTATATATTTCTCATGGTTAGAGCCTTAATTCTCTCCATTACCAAGTCAGCTACAAATAAAATCCCTTCATGGTCGATCCGATATCTTTTCAACAACTGTGCATCATTCAGAATTTCCAATTCAGTCCATCTTTCAACAGCAGCCAATTTCCGATTCTTTGTGAATAGATTTTAGTGAGTTAAGAGTCCTCTTGAGTACTTTTAAGCTCTCCCAGACTTAGGAGCTACTTTTAGGCCTAAAATGCTTTGTGAATAACACTTAGGGCTCTAATTTCGTGGCGCAGCGCAGGGTGGCGCAGCGTGGCGTAGACCACGCAGTGGTAATTTTGTGCGGTGCAACACCGTGTGCAGCCAGTTTGGCAATTTAGTAGACAGACGTGCGCCGAGATGGGTGTGGCGGCGTAGTAGGGGGAGGTGTCACATATTCATCATGACGGAGTGGCAATTTCGTGGATGAAGGCTCCGCCGAAAGTGCGCAGAGAGCTTGCCAGCTCCAACCTGGTTTACTTTCTGTGCAGTGGTAATTTGGCTGACCGGCACACAGTGCGCACAGGTCACCAAAACCTCACAGGCAGGTTTCCAAAATGTCAGGCACATTTCAATGCAATAAATAAATACAGCAACCACTATTTAGTGTAACTATCTGAATCAGCACATAAATTATAGTATCTGTATCGATTGTCTTGATGTGAGATCAAAGAAAGAGAGAGAGATGTGTGCATGTGGGCGCGTGAGTGCGTGTGAAGGCCAGTGGCGGTTCTAGAGTGTTTTACTCCCCGGGCGAGACCCCCTCTGAGCGCCCCCCCTCCCCGACAGGAAAAAAAATGTAAAACAACATTACAACTGAAATTAACATCAAAATACTGTAGACTACAATATAACTCTTATACAAAACATCCATAAAATGCAATTTTAAATAAACATGTCATTACATGCTAAATGTCTGTCATTACATGCTATATTAACCTATTTTTCAGGGAGGAATAATTAGCTCCTTGGCTACTGCCTCGAATTCTATGCTTGGCGGTGACGGATACGAGAGGGGGAAGTGGAGCAGTAGTGACAGGGATTTTTTTTGGGTCTACCTGGATTGAGATGTGCACTTAATGCACTTGGGTTGACAGGCTGTGATCGTGTATGATTTGCCTTTATTGTATTATACTCCGTAAAAAAAAGAGATATGGTTCCGTAGGGGAATTTCCAATCCAGGGGTTTTAACATCCAGCATGATCCAGGACTTGCAGTGAAAATAGCAGAAATGATTTCTAAACTTTTTAAGTGACTTTGTGGTTACTGTAGTACTTAAATCGGTACTTCTGTGCGAGGAAGGCAAATTCCCCTCGTGTTCTTATTCCAGTCTACTACTGTGTAACAGCACTGACAACTGTTATCTAATGTAAAATAACTTGTAAATAATTCTTATTTTTTATTTATTTTTTAAAGTTGTAAGTAATTCTATAAAATTTGCTGGTGTGTTATTTTAGTTTCGGCACTCGTATCTTACAAACTGTTATGTGTCGTAACAAAAATTGAGGGCTCGTGCGAGATCTGAACTACTCTTAAAAAAAAAATCGTAAGCATAGTAATATATTGTTACAGTTCTATATTTCATTGTCTACAAACACCAGCAAATTTTATTCGTCATGACTGAGTTTAAGCCTGATGTGTTTATGAATGCGCCCGATCAGGACGTTTTTGGAAAACGTTTAGTTATGACTGGTTAACTATGCAAACTATGGTTGAACTATGCAAACTATAAGTAGTAGCACACGACAAATGTTTGTCATTAAAATTACCATATGACAGGGCTCAACGGGCTTACCTAATTACAAGGCTCAACGTTAACCCAAATGATAGAAATAAATAATAACTGAACTTTAACTAGTTTTGTTGCAAAGACAAATCTTGTGCTGAAATTAGATCTCTTGTTCAGACCGAATTAGTGTTAAGTACGCATCAAAGCTAGAAGGCTAGCAAACGTAAGAGTTACACCACCAGTTATACGTTAGCCCTTCATTAATGGCATGGATACCGTAATCATACAGAGGGAACATAGCTGCATACCTTTATCTTTTGAGCGTTTCTCCTCTTCCTCTTTTCTTCTTTTTCTAAATTGGGCCCCTGATGGCGTTGGCCTTTTTCTCTCCATCTTTCACTCGACAGTGACAGTCAATCTGTTTCCCATGATCCCATCCCCCAACACTGTCACTCACGACCAGGAGTAAACCAATTCACCTTGGTGACCACATAATCGTCTACCTACTTTATTAGCCATTTTACGCGCAATTAAAAAACGTGCAGGAATTATAAACCTGTATCTATAATATTATGACATGTATGTTATGTGGAAGAAAGTTGACGTGTGACTGACTTTAGCCCACTAATTTCATTAGAGTATTGCTCTAGTCTATACAGTAGATCCCCTTGGCATTGCGTTGCATTTGGAGACCCAGAGCAGAGGTGAACTGTCCCCCGCGCCCCCTCCCCTCCCCTCCCCCTTCACACACACACAGCTCCTGTGCACAGCACCTTCTCAGCAAGCAAGGGCGCCTGCAGTCAGGGGGCGCCAATGTGCCAATTGCCTACACAGTGATATGATAGACAGAACATTTTCGCCCGTGCCTGAAACCGCTACTGGCTTCAGCAAGCAAGGGCGCCTGCAGTTACAGGGCGCCTGCAGTTAGGGGGCGCCAATGTGCTGATTGCAGCGATTTGATAAATTTTTTTTTTTTTTTTTTACCCAAGCGCTCGTGGCGCCCCCCACGAAACGGCGCCCTAGGCGGCTGCCCTGTTCGCCCATGCCTAAAACCGCTGCTGGTGAAGGCTATGTGGGTATGTGTCCTTCAGCTGCTTTCACACCGGACACGAAACAAATTTTTCACACGACTGATTACGCATGTATTTGCATCTTTGCATTGACTTTGAATGTAATCTGTCTTGCGAAAAATTCATTTTGCGTCGAGTGTGCAAGCGGCTTAATATTATCATTCTCACTTAGGTTTTATCATTTTTAGTGGGGGCAAGGAATACAGCCTGATTGCAATGATCTTGTTCTAAGTTAAGGTGACATATTGAAAATAAATATTTAACGTATCTTACATTGTTGTCCATGCATGTTAATCCCAAAATTTTAAGCAGGGTGTAATAATAGGAACTATCTGTCAAACTGCAGGGTGTATTGGCGGATGATGGGCCACTAAAAGCATCGACAGATGAGTGCCAGGGTGTGGGAGATGCTGGGAAGTAATGCCAGCTGACTTCCGTAATGCCAGCATAGGTTGCTTTGGTGTGCATGCATTTGCTCTTTTTTAAACAATGTATATGCACCAAATACTTTAGTCTAACTGTAAAGTGCTGTAAGGAATATCTTCCTTTTGTAAGTGTATGTATGCATGTATAGTGCTTTAAAAAAGTATTTGCCCCCTCTGGTTTTTTTCTATTTTGGCATGTATGTCACACTGAAAATCATCAAACTAATTTCAACTCCAATTGAATTGGCCTCCTGAATCCAGAATCCATCACAAAATATTTTATCTAACGTTCAAAATCCTTGATAATCCTGCCCCTCAATATCTCACTGAGCTCTCACCACAATATACTCCTGCCCATGCACGTACTGTAGGTCCTCTGCTCTTGGTTTACTTTTTCTCCTAATTTTTTACTCCAGCATGAGTGGCGAGGTATTCGATGTCAAAGTACCCAAAGACTGCAACTCATTGACATAAACTGTGTGCACAATCTTTTCTGAATTAAATGAAAACTTAACACCCAGTTTTTCAGACAGACTCTCTTTTTCTTTCCAACTCCATTTAAGCCTGATTCATGCTTCTTGTGGTCGGCGCTGTCAGCACGACCCACACGGTGAAATGACGCAATTGCGGCCAGGGCAACAGAGCACGGACGGGCCGCGGAGGCTCTGAACGCTGAGCCGCGCTCCTGGAGGATTTTGTAACAATGCGGCCGGGGTCGCACAGATTGCGTTGCAATGATTGGCTAGCTTCAAGACTGGAAGTACGTTTACTGATTAAAACTAGGCTCATGCCATCGGAGGTGACGGCTAGGGGTATATCCCCAAACGCCCCCAATCCTCCAATTCTCCAATCCTTGAATAGACCTTGAATAGACTTTCATTTGAACTGAATTTCAGGTCAATCAGACAAATGGTTCTGAAGATATGGCCAAAATGGTAATTTTCCATCACAAAGCGCCACCTGGTGGCAAAATATTGAACCATACAGGTATGATGTCATCATGTGACACGTGAGGTCATGACCTTGCAGTTGAACATAGTTTCATGTCAATTGGACAAATAGTTCCAAAGATATGGCAAAAATGGTGAATTTTATGTAACAAAGCTCCACCTTGTGTCAAAATTTTGAAACAAACAGGTATAATGTCATCGTGTGACACATCCTCAGGTCATGACCTTTCATTTGCACCTGATTTGAGGTCAATCGAACAAATATTTCCAGTGATATGATAAAAACAGTGATTTTTTCAGTTTTTGGCCTCTGGTGGCCAATCTAGAAATTGTAAATTGTCCAAAATCGAATCAGCTCTTCCTCTTTATAATGCTTACTAATCTGCAAAACTTGGAATTTCTAATTGAAATATTACTGAAGTTATCGCGTTAACACGTCGGGCAATGGCGGTGGCGGCAGCGGCGGCGGCGGTCGGACCAAAAACATTATATCCCCGGATTGCCATTTGGCCTTCGGGGATATAATTAAAAATAGAACACTTTAAAGAAAGGCAAGCTGAACATACATACAGCTGAAAATACATATGACTTCCAACAAATGGAAGGAGATCCGAAAATTTCATCAGACGTGTCTGAGATAAAATGGAAAACCTTTCGCAACTGGTTTGTGAACGCACAAAAAAAAGGAAGGGGAAAAGTGGAGAGGCTGATGGAACGAGTGTATCGGCAATATTTACATCATTGTCCTGGCTCATGCTGTTTATAAAACTTTGGGAGACAAAAACAAATGTCTATGCAGCGCCCTGTTTAACCAAAGGTTTTCCATATTTATCGTATTTTGAACGTATTTATCACAGAAATTAGATTCAGTAGCGCAACTGTAGAGCAGGTCCGTTCTTGGAGCCGCTTTGACCGCATCAAGCATGAAACGACTCAACGTTCATGGAGACCGTGCGCGCCGTCCACACCGCTGAAACCGCGCCGACCGCAAGAAGCATGAATCAGGCTTTATTCTCATTTTTCCTCTCAAATTATTTGTACTGCCTTGTTTTAATGTTTAATTTTATTGTGAGTGAAACTGTGCAGCGACCTTAATTGCAAGAATGGGGCTATATAAATAAATCCTATTACTATTGTCATTAACTCATCAACTGAAACAGTGTAAAGTTAATAAGAATCGTGAATGGAAGTGTAATGGGTGGTGAGTTAGAGACGCAAAACGCAGTGGCCAGAAATAAAGGAGGACACGCAGAAGGGAGAGAGACAAACAAACAAAACAGGAGAGCGAGAATCGCGCTTCCAGTGGACTAAGAGGTAGGCTAAGGCAAGGAAGCAAAGTGAGCTCGACAGGACGAACAGAAAGGGGAACACACAGAAAGATTCCCTTACTAACTAGAACTCTTCCTCAAATATGTAGAAAAAACCCTAAGAGCTCTCTTACTAGAGATCTTACCAGCTAAAGTGCGAAACATAGCACTGACACGCTAGCAAGGAAATTGTGGCGGAACTAGGGCTTAAATAGAATCCAGGCGACGCCCTCAATTAATGCCAGCTGGCCCAAGAATTCGATTGAGAGCAAAACGATGTCGTATCGGGCAAGAGCAGCAAAGAAAGCTCTCAAAGCCACCAAACCATGACAGAAAGGCTGGAGAGTGGTGGGAAATAGATTTTAGTTTTCTTTTTCCACTATTGGCTTCAGGGGCTTGCCTTATGGATAGGTAGGATTTGTTTTACATTGTTAAAAATGTACATTAAGGCCCTCAAGCATTACACCCCTTCTTAGTTGCACTCTTCAAAGTAGAACTGGGGTTTGTAGTTACCTCATTTTGCATGAGCAAAGGGATTAAAGAGAAATCCCCATTATACGCACAGGCGGGAATCAATGAAGCATTTCACAATGAAGAAAACAGATTGCATTTAAAATGTATTTATTAAGTAGTTTTTTTTATATAGATTTAAAGAATGAGGGTAATCATCATCTTACTATACATTTCATTTTGGCTGACATGACTTTGCTTAATGTGCCGTACCTCATCTGATTCAATGATTAAAAAATAAATAAGTAAATCTATTACTAATCTTTAGTACACAATTGTCCGTCACATAGTCAATCTGTGTAAATGGTGGATTACTTATGTGATGATGAAGATTTCAAACTATCTTCTTTCTTGCCTTTTCAAATATAGTTTCTAAATTTCCAAGTGAAGTTAATTTTAAATGTCATGGAGAAGTTTTTTCTTTAAGTCAATTGAAGCAAGAAAATCGAAAATCTTTATCAAAATGAAAAAAGGACCCAAGGTACTCCTGAAATAATGAATGTGCATTTACGTTCTGCAGAAACGGTGCATAAAAAGCTTATGTAGACAATTCTAATCAAAGAAATAAAAATTTCTTTTTTATTTCCTGCGGTGCAGGAAACTGACAAAATGATTGTTAAGAGATTTGTGTGGACCTTGTTACTGGCCGCGAAGTGCCAGCTGGTATTGTTTTCAGTTGTTTGTGCGTGCGTGTGTGAGAGAGAGAGAGAGAGAGAGAGAGAGAGCATCCAGATTTGAGTTGCTCACGCTAAAAACATGCCAAAATCACGGTTACATGTCATCCTGAATAGCACTTTGAGCATCAGTTTGTCTGTCCACAAGATCACTTACCAAGTGTGTATGGAAGGTTCACAAACTGCACAGTTGGGGAACATTTTGTGTCTGAATTAAAGATCCCACCTAAAAATTGAAATAGGATCATAAAAGATATGAAACAAATTTTGTTATGCACTAATTAAACATGAAAGGGATGAATACCATGAATTTTGTAGACTGATCTAGGTTTGAGACATCAGTTGACTGCAAATTTAAATTTCTGCAAAAAATTTCTCATGGTTTTTAAGTGAATACTGCATGCAGTTTTTTCCTGATTTCTAATGTTTTCAAACTTCATTCACTCATTTGCCATATGAAATCTGCTGTAATGTAGACCAACTTTTCATGAAAAGTTGTCTTTTGAATGCATTTGAAATCATCATATATGTCAGTAAAAAAATTACAGCAAGAGACTGATTGACCTGGAAGGAAACAAGTTGCACATAAGGAGACATGCTCATGTTATAAGTTCATACCAATGTACTAAGGATGCTGGCTCAGAATTTCTTTTTAAGACCCGGTTATATCTTCTACAGATTCTTAACTCATGTCCTGTTTTTTCTCCAGTTTACACATGGCTAGGTTGTTCATCCTGTACACAAATCGACCAAAATTAGGTAATTGAACCACATCAAGGAGATAAAATATATTGGACATTTAATAGGCTAGTGGCGAATTCTAAAACGGGACATAAAAAAGGGTGTAACCCCTCCCCATGGTATAACAAGCTACAACCTATTTTTTATTGAAGAGGGGTGTATTGGGAGTTGGAAAACAATGGTTGTGATCCTGAGATCCTTGTACCTCATCCTGATAATCACATTTCTTTGCGCGTCGAGCTCGGCTCCGAAAAGCGATTTTATGCAATATGTTATCTTCATGTATTTTCGCCAATATTGAAGATATCTACATAATTTTGGTATCAAAATGTGCAGAATTACATGACACATTGATACCAATAACACATTGTCACAAAAAATAACCTTTACTTTGTATGAAAGCCCAAAAACTCAATTTTTCGGCCAAAAATTGACTTCTGATTCATTAGTCCAACTGATGAAAAAGTTTCATAATGTCAAAACTATCTGCTATCAAAACTATGGGGAGGGGTCCATCACAATATCCCACCCTGTACCACTAGCCTATAAGCACTTGCAGTCGGTTTCCCCTGCATTGTAGTGGTACCTGAAATACCCTTTTCAAGAAAAGTTCTCAAAAATGCTCTAAATGAAAACAAACTGGCACATATAAACAAGGTCTCCAGTTCAAGGCTGTGCTGTCGTGCTCGCAAGACTTATGGATCAAAGTGCATTCAAACTGTTGCTTCTTTTTGTTGAAAAAAGCAAGTCCTTATCTCCTGTTGAGTACATACCTATAAGGACTCACTGGATGATGGATATTACGTTCAATTAAGTGGCTTCATGAAATAATTACTCCTGTTACGTCATAAAAAGTTTTATATCAAAATTTTACACGCTAAGATTTCATTTAGGATCATTGGAGCTGTCTGAGCATTTATCCTTAGGGCAGCAGCAATGAATGCTGGGAATCTTCTCTCGGGAGAGGTAGAGAAGGGGCTGAATGCTGCTGCTGATGTCCATAAAGCCGAAGGCCATTGGATAGACATAGCAGTAGAACTCATCCGGGTGGAAATAATCTTGGAAGGGGAAAAGAGCCACAGGTGGGAAATAGTTAAAGACTATGATGGCCAGAATTAGAAGCACTGTCTTGAAAGCTTTCTTCTTGACTGGGTGCATCTCATCACGGCCAGGGCCAGACTGGCGGAGGGTGTATAGGATGGCGACATTGCAGAATAGCATGAAGGAAAAGGCAGCTAGGATCAAGACTGTGAATGCCTTCTGGAAGTTTGGGAGGTTACCCACACTCTTGGCTCCTGCATAGGACAGAGTGATGATCCACACCACAGCAGCGCACACTGTGCGGTGGCCTCGGTCCTTCAGCTCAGTGAAGATAATGGGGTGCAGCACAGCCATGTAACGGTCCATGCAGATACAGGACAGGAAGAGGGGTGAAGAATCTTTAACGCCATAGAAGAAGCGCCGAACATACCAGGTGCTGCTGATGGTGACAAAGACGATGTTGACCAGCTCCAGGGGTGGAATTAGGCAGAAGAAAATATCCAGAATGGCCAAGTGGAGGATGAAGATGTCAGAGGTGGAGGAGTCCTTTTTATTCTTGTGCAGGAGCCACAGCACCATCAGGTTAGCAGGGATCCCCATGAACATATTGATGAACTGCAGGATTAGATAAAAGATTAGGACCTCGGGCATGTCCTTACATCCCCCGTAAATGGTAAAGATACTTCCTTCATTGTTACTGTTTGACGGCTTATGGATATAAATGATGGAAGCATTGAAGACCTCCATAGCTCCGGCAGTGCGCACTTCAAAGGGTTTCTGATAAGAGAAAGGGTTGTATTCAGAATAACATGAAATTACATTATTCAGACACATCTCTCTTCCTAAGTGTGATCTGCACTGGTCTCCATGCATAGAACAGCCTGCCAGAGTTTGTACAGACAGCAGAATATTTAGAACATTTTATTTGTCTGAATTTTGGTGGCGATCTTTAATCTCAAGCACGTCCATGTTTTGTTTCATTTAATGTTGCCTTTTTTTGTGGATTTTGATCCTTAATTTATAACGTTTTTCCCCATTTCTGATTTAGAAGAAATTCAAATGATTAGAGCCTGCATCTGTTCTTGCTGATTTGGGAAAGTTGGTTGGTTGATCTGGTGCCATTGTTGACGAATCGGATTAAAGGAGTGGTATGTAAGTTTGTGGCCAAAACTGGTAGTGCAATCACATTCAGAATAGTGCAGAGCACAGTATCCCCTCCTCCTCTCCCCCAGATCGGAGATTGCCGGATCCAGCAAGAACGTCTACTACACGGAGCTACCATGGCTACATTTCAATATCACCAATGATTTGCTCTGACAGGGTTGTGTTCAGTTCAGTTCAGAAAAGATCAAGACTAATGACTAACTACCTATAGCAATGGTCATATTGGTCAGCTTGCTCATTACTCTTCTGTGTGGATAGCCCACTAAAGTCCATCCTGTCATATGTGTAAAGAATGAATGAGGACTCATTTGACCGATGTAGGGGAGACCGGGGAGAAGTGGGCCACTTTTCTACTGATCATCATCACTATGCAGGAATGAACCATAGGAGATCCACAGTGTAGGCGACAATTAGCAATCCCTTACCCCAACAGCATGGAATACAGGCATAGTCCGAGAACGAATTACCATCACCTTCAGTCATCTTTTTTTTTTCAATGAAAAAATGGCTCACTTCTCCCTGATGTTGGGAGAAGTGGGCCAGCCTTGCCAAATGCTCTGGGAGAAGTGGGCCACCCCTCCTGAAAGAAATAATATTATATGCGGGGGTAAGTGACAGCTAATTGAACAAGACTAACATATCCCTTAGATACCCCCCATCCCTACACACCCTCGTGGCAACATAATACTTCGGATCACCCTCTACCCTGTCCAATATTTCTTTAATGGAATTTACGGCGCTATTCCATCATTCTGAATATTTTCACAGGGTTAATTTTGTCCATTTCAATCTTCCTAGTCCCCATACACAGTTGCTTGTTAAATGAATAAACATCTTCAAAACATCAGCCAGGTGGATTCTACTGACGCATGATTGAACACCTCCCTCCCTGGTCAGTTAGCAAAGAATATATGCCCGTAGTCACGAATGCCCAGGTGGTGGTGAAATGGTGTTTTTCATGGTTTTTTGGCCTGTGCTATCAACATGATCAAGGCTGAATTGGGCCGGTAACATCCGGAGAAACGAGATGAGAGGTGAAAAATCTCGAACCTTGACACAACAAGGATCCCTGAAGTGAGCCGGGTGGGAGAAGTGAGCCATGTGGCTCACTTCTCCCATGACACGTGTGGCCCACTTCTCCCTGATGTTCATAGTTCCATACTTTTGGCCACCAGTGTTTTCAGTGTCAAACCACCAGGCTGGGTGTATGCTATGATAAACTAAACTCCTAGAGAACTTACATGAAACATTTATTCTGTTGTGATCTATGTCATGTTAGGACAAGAGGCAAAAGGAATTAGGATTCAAAAATTTACTTTTGAAGTCATAAAATGACAATTTATGACGTACCTTGCACTGTGCCTATTTCCCGCTCATACTCAGGATAGCTGTTTGGGAATACCCGCGCTGCATCACGTGACCACATTAATGTATTCTCCTCGCAGTAATTTTAGAACTTAGCATAGGTGGCCCACTTCTCCCCCCGGCCCACTTCTCCCCAGTCTCCCCTACTGTCTCAATTACATTTCATATTGCCATAATGGCTGTGCTTATGTTGGAACGGTTTCCACAGCGTCTCAGCATAAAGCAAGAGAAACGGCCTAATGATGCATTGCTAATGTTGGCAATGAAGAGCCACGGTTTTTATTTCTCAAACAATTTGTTACCAAGTCAATTTGATGACGCACCTGCATACGCCCTAACGTACCATGAACGAACATACAGTACATAACGTTATTCGACTGTAGAGAATATTTGAAATGTCCGTGCCTACATTAAATAGAATAAAGTTGGCGAAACTTAGCTGAATCTTACCAGCCCAGGAGAAAATTAGCAACTTTGGCGTCGGTCTTTAAATTCTTCTCTACTTTCAGCCGTCTTCATCTTTCGAAGGCATGTCCTATACAGATCCTTGTTTTGTTTCTGACTTTGCCAAGACGCATTTCGGAATCATTACGAGGCCTTTTAGGTTTAGTAACGTCAGGCGTTTGTGATCCGAAACGCTGGTAGCTGCAGCTCAGTGGTAGCAGGCAATCTGGATGCCGAAATGCTGCTGACTTCATGATTGGGAGATAAGTGGAGGGCGGCGCAACAGGCCAAAACACAAAATGACAACATCAACATTATTTTTGGGCTGCAACTTCACTTCTGTAATGAGAATATTTTGGCTGGACTTCTGTTGTCAGTGATATAGGTATTTGAAATTAACATCATTCCGTCTGGTGATATATCAGGACCATTTCATGATTAATCAACATACATACATTTCCTACATATTACTCCTTTAATGTACTTCTAACTGTAATGTTGTAACCCATTATGGACAAGATCATCTGCTAAATTCTATGTGGCATGGACAAGATACTGCAATCTTTTACAAGTTTTTGTTAACAGATAAGAATAATATAACCACATTCTTAATTCAGTGGAGAAGCAGTTATATCTGTCAGCGGAGTCTTGCTTCTAAAGTCAAGTTTAGATGTAAATAATTACAGCAGACAACTTACCTATTCATCACTTTTGGACATGAGAATATTTAGCAATACTCACCAGTTATTTGACTGCATTAATTATAAGGCATGTCTTCCTTCAGTACTATTTGTGTGTTTGCAGCATTTTCCCCTTAGTGACCAAACCTTTTGACTTAATCTGTCAACTTGCATACAATGGGCAGCGATGAATTCTAGCACCATTTAGCTGGAGATACTGTATGTCGACATCAGTATGTAGTTTTCAATGTAATTATAAACTGTTACACTGTCATAATGACTTCTTTTGCACATTTATATATTATTTACAAATGCCCATTCAGTGTATCAACGACTCTGGAGGAACAGAACAGACGTTAATATAAAGTAGTATACTGAAGGACTTAAGTTCTGGATATTTTATCTGCGGTGTGATCTCTGATGTAATGTTAGTTTAAAAACAGTAAACTGATTTAATTAAAAGTTGGTTTTATTGCGCATTCAATAACTACTGTTAGCTAAGCAAGATCAATTACTCCATCATTATTGAAGTGCCAAAGTGCGCAATCGTTGGGTCTCAACTCACATTGTAAATAATGTATGCAGAACTAAAGTCCATTTCTATAATATTTTCAAAACTTTTTTGTTAAAGGGTAAATAAAAACATAGGAAAGAAGTTTTGTAATAGTCTTACCAGTGTAGATGGTAGTATTGTCTGTAAATATCTCTGCAATGCTATGGTCCCTGCCGTCTCAGTGACTATAAGTCCTGCATGAATCCCTGTTTGGAGTGTGTGAATTGAAGCAGAGATGCGGAGAGAGAGATACAGGGAAACTCCACCACTACTATTTCAGCACTGCTAGGATCAGGCTTCTGGCCAATCAGAAGCGTAGAGAATGGGTGGGGTACATGGCAAATTTCCATCAGGAGCCATGTCTTACCTTCGCTTTACTTCAGCATGTGATGCACAAAAACGCTTTGGATACAAGAACTGAAGTACATAGGTAAATTCTTATTCAAATGACAAAACAAAATCAGACCTAAAAAAATAAATAATTTGTCCTAAATAATATAGTTGTAGAATTTATGGACAGGGCATTTGTTTTGAAGTGTTAACTGTGGTAGCACATTAGTGTTTACAGCAATTTGCAGTGATGCAATGTGCAATTAGGGCTGGACATAAATCTGCTGTCAACAACTGTTGCAACCATGCTCAGGTACACTTCTGAAATTTGTTGTAATAAAGTGAAACATGTTACATGTAGACGACACAGTGATCTTTAGTCTTAGTGTCAAGCTGCAGTGGTGAATTAGTTAGATGCGCGTACCCTGTTTTTTCAAATTCATGTTTTTGTTCTGCATCAATTTCAGAATAGTGAGACAAATCAGTAAATATTTCTGTCCTTGGGTTATGATTTCAAAGCATAAATATTGCATAACAGTTGACACAGTGAGTAACCAAATCATTATGACTGCACTAATCAGCAAATTAAGTGTCATATCACAAAAAAATTGTAAATTCTTGACACAATAACTGTCCCTGCCTCATTTTTTTAGCTTTATGAAGAAAGGTATTCAAAAGGCTGTTCAGCACGCATTTAGGCTTGACAACGTCAGTGTTTTATCCAAGATGTCATAATAGATCTCAAACTAGAAAATACATTTCCTTCAGATAATTCAAATTGATTGCAGTGACATTAGAAATTGTGGCAACAGTTCTCTTGTCTACTACAAAACAGTTTCAGACTCTGAAGTGCATAGAGCCAGTAATAGAACAGACAAGACGTGTAAAAAAAAAAAAAACTTCACAACATGGGAAGGACATAATGTATCAAAAAACAAAATGCACAAGCACTGCGTGGCAGCAAGACAATTACCTAAAACCAGTTTTGGGGCTTAAATCTGTAAAATGGTGAGAGAGGAAACAGGTACAGTTTTGTGTGGAATAATAATAATACAAAATAATAAACATATTAATAATAATAATAATAATAGCAAAAAAGAATCTCAGTGATTGATTTAGCTTCAATCACTTAAATATGTGTGAAAATTGCAGAAACATTAAATTCACAGTAACTGGCAAGAGGTTTCTTGGCTTTCTAGGTTAATATCAGATTTGTCAGACAAACACTGATTTTAAGCTCATTTTTCATATTTGGGCCATTTGCCTTTTTTGTTTTATTGGTATTCAAAAGGAAGGGAATGTCTTTCTTTATCAGCTATAGTTCAATGATTGTGTATTCCTGATTTCTCTTATTGATAACTTTAATTCTACTTTTTGTAGCAGCCATATCTGTAGCCCAAAAACAAAAATTTCTGTGGGCCAAAAAAAAAAAAACAATTTAAGACCGTTTCACTGGCCTTGCACAGTACTGGCGTACCACGGTTATTCTACCATTACAATGTTGATGATTCTTCTTTTGTTAGGCTTGAAGCATTGATTCATTTTATGTGTGATCATTGATTGTCCGTCCAAAAAAAAAAAGCTGCCAAGTGCATTTAAATAAATGCCTAAGCCGAAGGGTGTGAGAAATATCTGCTGGTTTTCCAACCATCAATAATCACCACAGAAGAGAGAGAGGATATGAAGAATCTCTGCCCGAGGCGAAAAACGGCATGGCAGTGGCTGCAAGCTATTGTCGGCAGGGAGTTATGTAAAGAGCTCCTGTCTCACCTCACAGCTTACAGCTTGCATTCCTCACATCCTTTGGCTAAAGTGCTAAAATAGCGGTTTTAATCCTCGTATTTCCATGGAAAATGAAAGTAAAAAGAATAATGCCTGAGTGTCTAAAATATATAAAAAAACAATGCAAAACGAAGATGGATTCACTGGGTTAAGGTGACAGTTTCCAAAGTTCTGAGCATGCGCAGTAATTGTGACACAGCTTCTTTAATCAAACGTTGAGCACATATAAATGTAAAGATTACTTGCTGCTTTTAGCACCACGTATCGTCAGTGAGACGCCAAAAGGGGCATTTATCCATGGTATATCATTCTACAGAAGGGTGTGGAAATTTGACAGTTGACACAGTTGACACAGTGAGTAACCAAACCATTATGACTGCACTAATCAGCAAATTAAGTGTCATATCACAAAAAAAATTGTAAATTCTTGACACAATAACTGTCCCTGCCTCATTTTTTTAGCTGTATTAAGAAAGGTATTCAAAAGGCTGTTCAGCACGCATTTAGGCTTGACAACGTCAGTGTTTTAGCCGAGATGTCATAATAGATCTAAAACTAGAAAATACATTTCCTTCAGATAATTCAAATTGATTGCAGTGACATTAGAAATTGTGGCAACAGTTCTCTTGTCTACTACAAAACAGTTTCAGACTCTGAAGTGCATAGAGCCAGTAATAGAACAGACAAGACGTGTAAAAAAAAAAACCTTCACAACATGGGAAGGACATAATGTATCAAAAAACAAAATGCACAAGCACTGCGTGGCAGCAAGACAATTGCCTAAAACCAGTTTTGGGGCTTAAATCTGTAAAATGGTGAGAGAGGAAACAGGTACAGTTTTGTGTGGAATAATAATAATACAAAATAATAAACATATTAATAATAATAATAATAATAATAATAATAATAGGAAAAAAGAATCTAAGTGATTGATTTAGCTTCAATCACTTAAATATGTGTGAAAATTGCAGAAACATTGAATTCACAGTAACTGGCAAGAGGTTTCTTGGCTTTCTGGGTTAATGTCAGATTTGTCAGACAATGTGTCAGACAAACACTGATTTTAAGCTCATTTTTCATATTTGGGCCATTTGCCTTTTTTGTTTTATTGGTATTCAAAAGGAAGGGAATGTCTTTCTTTATCAGCTATAGTTCAATGATTGTGTATTCCTGATTTCTCCTATTGATAACTTTAATTCTACTTTTTGTAGCAGCCATATCTGTAGCCCGAAAACAAAATTTTCTGTTGGCCAAAAAAAAAAAAAAACAATTTAAGACCGTTTCACTGGCCTTGCACAGTACTGGCGTACCACGGTTATTCTACCATTACAATGTTGATGATTCTTCTTTTGTTAGGCTTGAAGCATTGATTCATTTTATGTGTGATCATTGATTGTCCGTCCAAAAAAAAAGCTGCCAAGTACATTTAAATAAATGCCTAAGCCGAAGGGTGTGTAAAATATCTGCTGGTTTACAGCTTACAGCTTGCATTCCTCACATCCTTTGGCTAAAGTGCTAAAATAGCGGTTTTAATCCTCGTATTTCCATGGAAAATGAAAGTAAAAAGAATGATGCCCGAGTGTCTTAAATATATAAAAAAACAATGCAAAACGAAGATGGATTCACTGGGTTAAGGTAACAGTTTTCAAAGTTCTGAGCATGCGCAGTAATTGTGACACAGCTTCTTTAATCAAACGTTGAGCACATATAAATGTAAAGATTACTTGCTGCTTTTAGCACCACGTATCGTCAGTGAGACACCAAAATGGGCATTTATCCAGGGTATATCATTCTACAGAAGGGTTTGGAAATTTGTCAAGTTTGGACAATGAGTTCATTAAGTTATATTGTTTTTTAAATAAAACTGGCCAAGCCCACTTTATTTTATTAAAGGGAACATATAATGAAAAAACTTTCTTTTTCAGTTTTTGTGCACATACATTTCGATATTCAAAGTGCCTACCAACTATTGACAGTGTATAAAAATGGACTACATGTCTCAACTTCCTAACGCTGCACAAATATGGTGCCAAAATATCCTTCATATGGAGGCCACCATCTTACATATTTGGAGCCAGAGTCTGCGCAGTGTGATTGGAGGGCAGAACTGTGATCTCGAGGTCCCGCCCAAACACCTGCCTTACTCCGTTGCAGTGACATCCCTGAAATTCTTTTGCAGCCTTGCTGGCTGTATCATTGTTTGTTAGATGAGATCAGATGAATGTGCTCCACAGTGTCTTGTTAGGAAAGATTACCATACATTAGGTTTATTGAAAGCACTGCTCTACTAGGACTGAAAGTGTGTCAAAGGGTTAATTTTGGGTATCTAGCTAGCTAATCATTTTAACCACTAAAAAAGCTCTTCCTGCTGTACATAGCTTCATGGGGAATAGTGCATAACACTATGTTCTGAGGAAAGACATTTTTTACAATATTGTAGCGTCCGTCAGGACTTGTTAAAAGGATGGACGAACAGTTGGCGTGCACCAGAACAAACACAGAAAGGGGCCACTGTCAGCTGCACCCATCCCAAAGCAATAAAATGTGTGAACAGTTCACTTCTTATCTCACAGCTCTCAGTGCTCAACACAGTCTCTCCCTATACACCTGAACAGGCTTAGAGTGTCACTCACACTAAGCCCGCCTCCCAGCCCTCTCTCCCCAAACACTAGCATGCCCCAGCCCACGAAGAATGCAAAACAGACAGCCAATAAATACGGAACATCATTGAACAGGTTATAACACTGAACATGGACAATTAACAGTATTACAGGGTCGCTACAATACTGTATATTTTAGTTGCTACCGAAGTTAGGGTGACCTGTAATAGAATCTTGCTAAACTAGCTTGTCAGGTAGCTAGTCACCTGGCTTCACTTATTAGCTGGAGAATTACTGCAAAAAGCACATGTTCAGAGCAAGTACTGTCAATTTTCGTTAGATTTCCAGAATCACCATGGGTTATATTCAGTTGTACCTGGCCTCAGCATCTTCTGTATGTGTGATGTTAATATTACATCTTGACGGTCACATTACAGTGCTGAAAAATTGCTATAAATATGCCTGTGGGCAACTTTCTCCCCAAGAACCTCTGTCAATCATGATGTTACATTGCCTTTTTATAGTATCAAATAACTAAATAAAACCAAACTCATCAAAAAAAAATGAATACTGAAACATATATCAGCATGATAAGAACTACTTAAAATGACAGAAACCATCTTCAGAAAAAAATGATTTGACACTTAATTTTTTTTTGCATGTCTCAAGGCATGGGCAACTTACACATATGTGAAGGCACCATTGATGCTGAAAGGTACATACAGGTTTTGGAGCAACATATGTTGCCATCCAAGCAACGTCTTTTTCATGGACGCCCCTGCTTATTTCAGCAAGACAATGCCAAGCCACATTCTGCACGTGTTACAACAGCATGGCTCCGTAGTTAAAGAGTGCGGGTACTAGACTGGCCTGCCTGTAGTCCAGACCTGTCTCCCATTGAAAATGTGTGGCGCATTATGAAGCTTAAAATACGACAACGGAGACCCCGGACTGTAGAACAACTTAAGCTGTACATCAAGCAAGAATGGGAAAGAGTTCCACCTGAAAAGCTTCAAAAATTGGTCTCCTCAGTTCACAAAGGTTTACTGAGTGTCGTTAAAAGGAAAGGCGATGTAACACAGTGGTAAAAAGGCCCCTGTGCCAACTTATTTGCAATGTGTTGCTGCCTTTAAATTCTAAGTTAATGAGTATTTGCAAAAAAAATAAAGTTTCTCAGTTTGAACATTAAACATCTTGTCTTTGCAGTGTATTCAATTGAATACAAGTTGAAAAGGATTTGCAAATCATTGTATTTTGTTTTTATCTACGATTTACATAATGAGCCAACTTCACTGGTTTTGGGTTTTGTACATTATCTTATGGTAGCTGTTGGGGCCAGAATGAACATTTATTCTTTGGACATGAGAAATGATATGAATCATGATGAATTGATACATGAAATGGGTACTAATAATATGAACTTGAATATGAGCATATGAATTGGGTATGAATATGGAGTTTATTGTGCAATCATGTGGCATTATTATTATTATTATTATTATTTATTTTGAATGACTTATCTGTGCAACATGATTTACCATAGCTTGTGTAGACTAATGAGAATATTATTTGACACCATTATTTCTCCCTCTAGAGACCAGAAATGGTAGCGTGGTCTCTGGGCCTTTAAATCAGGTAATTATCGCACCTGAGTTGGAAGTGTGAGACGGGGAAGAGCAGCGGTTAAGTGTTTGACGATATCACAGCTGGACAAACTATTGTAAACCATCGCAACAGATTTGAGACTGACAACTTCATTTCTTGATAGTTTGAATTGGAGGAGGATGGGGAATATTTTGAGTTAATTGTGTACAACAAATAAATACGAGTTTTTTTTTTGTTGTTGTTGTTTACGTTAATTAACGTGCTGGATCTCCATTCGTTCAACTGTGAATTATGTGTCTTCAACCCCGCTTCAGTGGCTTACTTTTGAATCAGTAGAAGGCCACCACACAAGTCAAACACTCCGTCTGGATTGCAGATTTCCATGAATGGACAGCAGAACTGAGTTGGATTGATGCATCTGTCGTGAGTAACCTGCATTAATGAATGGACTTCTGATGTTGTGTTGATTGCATTCGGAAACGCTTTCAAATGTTTCCCACTAAGCGCTTTGATCATTGAACTGTGAATGAAATGCGATACACATTGAACGATTGGAGGAACGATTGGAAGTGTTGCAGTAGCCTACACTATCATTACACAAGTCATCTATCTTTGGATGGATGATTTATGAATCTAAACTAAGATCAAGTGATCAAAGTCTCTGAAATAATTACGGTGCACATCCAAGTTGGATCATTTAAATTAATATTGCAATCAACACGGATCGATTAGATCATTACTGCAATAATATCTGTCAACTTAGGACTATAAACATCTCAATTAAATGAATCAAATGAAATAATCAAAGGACGGACATAGGCCTACCGGTAATCACCAAAATAACTCTGAAATAATTGACTTTTAAAACGAATTGCAGTGCGCAAAAACAGAGTGGTTCAAAGTGAGAAGCAATAACTGTGATATAAAACTTTACTATAAGTGCCTCAGAAACAGAAAAATTACTTAAGTCAAGAATTGCCTCTCGTAAAGCAAAAATGGTATTTTGTACTCGCAAAATGAATTGCTTAAAAGAATGGATGAATGCTGCTAGTGATGATTTTGATATGGAGAGATTTGAACAGGACCTTGAATCCTGTAAGGTCGTCATTCGTGAATTTAATGAGGTGCATCAATCTGTGCATGATCTCCTAACAGAGGGGGAACAGGAGTCTGACATAAATTAATGGTATAAGCCCAGAATGACAAATCTCAATTACTTCTTGAAGGAAGTTGATACATGGATACAGGACAAACAGTTAGAGGACCAGAAAGTAGCTCATACACTGCACAAACAGTTACTGGACAAGGGACAGGACCAGATTAAACCACTGGATACCAAATCCACCATATCGACTGCCTCATCAGTATCTTCTGCGTGCAAGAAGGCAGAGGCGGAAAAAGCAGCTCTACAGGCCCGTGCTGCAGTATTGGAGAGAATGCAGGCTCTGAAACTTGACGAGATGAAACTTAAGATGGAAATGGAAAAGATGGAGTTGGAAACGGATATTGCTGCTTCGAATGCCAGAATAAGAGTCCTTCAAAGTTTTGAGGAAGAGGAATGTTTAGAGGAGGATGAACCCGATGAGATCGTGGAACCTACGGATGGTATGAATGCATATCTTGATGAGGACTCCAAACAATGTTTCAATGAAAATGAAAGTTCAGAGCAGGAGTTTAATGAGATAAGGAATTTGCCCAAAACGCCATTGCAGAGGATATTGGACATTCAATACCCTCGGCCTACTGGACATGGGGATGGGCTAAGTCAATCCAGGGCAGTCAGACCCCGGGCAGACAGACTGTCTGGTGTTCACACTCAGTCTAGAGCTAACAGTCCACCCAGAGCTCACAGCAGATCCAGAGCCCATAGCCAACCCAGAGCTCACACGCCTGCTGGAAGTCACGGCTATGCTCATTCAAGCAGCAGTGGTGGTGTCACCACTGGCACGCGCGGTGATATCGCTGATCTCATCTTAATGCAGCAGAAGCTGGCCTTACTACCGGCCAGGGAGGTCACTGTGTATGATGGTGATCCCTTGGCCTGTCATTCTTCCATCCGTGCATTTGAGTATTTAATTGAGGACAAGACTAGTAGCAGCGCAGACAGGCTCTACTTTCTTGAGCAGTACACCTCTGGTCAAGCCAGGGATCTTGTACGCAGTTGCCTGTACATGGATGCACAACAAGTTTATGCTGAAGCCAAGCGACTATTGGGGAAACAATTTGGAAGTGAAATTAAAGTCACTTGTGCATACCTCGATAAGGTGCTGAAATGGACACCTATCAAGGTGGATGACGGAAAAGGACTGCAAGCTTATAGACTTTATCTTAGAGGATGCCATAATGCCATGCAGGATTTGGATATGGATGAGCTTGACATTCCCTCCAATCTAAGGCTCATTGCATCTAAACTTCCGTACAAGTTACGGGAAAAGTGGAGAGGAGCAGCCTATGACACCGATCAAAGAACGAACAGGCAAGCTCGATTTCAACTCCTTGTGGAATTTAGAGAGAAACAAGCTGAAATCCTATTGGATCCATGGTTTGGGGATTTACATGATTCTCTTCCTAGCCATAAGGTGGCGCCAAACACCAAGACAACTGACCACAGACTACAAAAACGTAAAGGAAGCAGCTTTGTAACAGCAGTGGCAGTGGTGGAGGACAAAGTAACAGGTCATTCACCCAGGCAAACAAGCACTGCTACATGTGGATTCTGTAAAGGCAAGCATGGACTTAATGACTGCAGAAAGTTTAAGTCTCAAACACACAAGTCAAAGGTGGACATTCTAAAGGAAATGGTCACTGCTATGGATGCCTAGCTAAAGGACATTTAAGCCATGACTGTCAACGGAAGCTGACATGCGAGAAATGTCAAAGGAGGCATAACATAACATAACATGAATGGCAAGAACAGGCCTTCCAGCCCAACTAAGCTCGCCAGTTTCTTTATACTATTGTGAATATATCCCTTCAGATACTAAATGACTCCATGGTATCTAGCTTTAGGTCAAGCCTGCTCTTGAAAACCCCCAAGGTCTCTGCCTCAACAATATGGTCAGGTAAGCTATTCCACATTGAAATTACTCTTTGGGTGAAGAAATATTTCCGAATATCAGTGCTAAATTTACCTTTGGTCAACTTCCATTTGTGGCCCCGAGTTCTACTCACAACACTTAGTCGAAGGAATCCTACATGATTCACTTTGTTAATCCCTTTAACATATTTAAAGACCTAAATCAAATCACCCCTGAGTCTCCTTTTCTTAAGACTAAAGATATTAAGGATCTTTAGCCTCTTATCGTAGCTTTCATATTTTAAACCTGGAATAAGCTTGGTGGCTCTTCTCTGAACTTTTTCTAGAGCCTCTCTATCTCTCTTAAAGTATGGTCCCCAGAACTGTACACAATACTCCAGGTGTGGTCTAACGAATGTGTTGTACAAAAGAAGCATCGCCTCCTTAGATTTGTATGCATGACCTTCCCTTCCGAAAACCATGTTGGCTATCCCTCAAGATACTGTTACGTTCAAGAAATAAGTCCAGCTCATCTTTTATGATAGATTCCAATATTTTGCACGAAATGCAAGGTAAACTCACTGGCCTGTAGTTTCCTGGCTCGGTACGGTCCCCTTTCTTATATATTGGTATTATATTGCCCTGTTTGCAATCATTTAGTATTTCTCCAGTTTCTAAAGACCGTCTGAAGATGGCAGATAGCGGCTTAAAGATGAACTCACCAGCTTCCCTAAGCACTCTAGGATATAAGCTATCAGGACCCGCCGCCTTATCTGCTTTTAGTTTATGCAACTTGTCTAATACTTCATTATCCCGAACCTCATTTTCCGTTAAATAATCTTGAGCATTTGACATGCCCTCTGGCCAAATGAAGACCCCCTCTGAGGTAAAATTCTCAACAAAGTAACTGTTTAAGGCATCCGCAATATGCTTGTTATCAGATAGCAGCGATCCATTTTTATTCTTTATGCACTTAACCTGCTCTTTAACTTTCCTTTTTCTGCTACAGTACTGAAAGAAGCGCTTAGGGCTAGTTTTTGCCCCCTCTGCAATTTGTCTTTCATACAGTCTTCTAGCATTCCTCAGCTCTTTTTTGACCACAGCCCGCATTTTACAGTATTCAGCCCTAGTATTCTCATTGTTATCCTTTATGTACATCTTATAAAGATTCCTCTTTTCCCTCAAAATCCTACGAATACTTTTGGTCATCCACTGAGGATTCTGCTTTTTCAGCTTACTTTTGGACACCTTCGGAATGAATCTGCATTGTGATTCAAGTAAAACCCCCTTAAATCTTTCCCACATCTCATTTACGGACTTACAGTCCAGGAGTGTCTCCCATTTTATTTCAGCTTGATATGAGCGCATCCTGTCAAAGTTTGCTCACCTTAAATTGAAAATTTTTGTTTTAGAATACACCTTTTTATCTTCCCATGACAAAATTAACAGCAGAGTGATCACTTGTCCTAAGTGGCTCCAGTACCTCAACATTGCTAATTCTATCGGGGTCATTACAGAGCACTAAGTCTAAAATTGCCTTCTCTCTGGTTGGTTTATTAATATACTGCACCAAGAAATTATCATTTATAACATCTAGAAATTCTTCCTCCCCCCTACCCTGTCCTTTCACCATTTCCCAATTGATACCAGGATAATTTAAGTCTCCCATGATTATAGTCCCACCACCACTAAAAAGCATTTCATTGATTGTACTGTCCAAAGCTGGTGGTCGATAGCATACTCCTATGTTTAAACCTGTCTTGTGTTTGCCAATGAGCCTGACCCAGATATCTTCACCCAGGCATCCGACACTACCATGGTGAGTGATGAGAACATAAATGTGGAACCTGAGGAACCTCAACAAAAGACCACAGCCGTGGATAAAAAGGATAAAAAGGAAACAAAAGAGACACAGGAGAGGTCGGTGATCAGTGCCAATCTTGTCTCAACTGGAGGTGCAATTGGGCCGGAAAGGATTGCGCTCTGGCAATAGTGCCAGTTCAAGGTAAAATGGCGAAGGGGAATGAATCCATCATCACCTATGCATTCCTTGAACCCGGCAGCTCAGCAACGTTCTGTACAGAGAACGTAATGAATCGGCTAAAGGCTAAAAGACAGAAGACTAAGATCCTCCTGCAAACAATGGGACAGGAGAAGCTGGTCCCGAGCAATGAGCTCATAGGTTTGGAGGTAGGTAATCTGGAAGGTGACGTCTACCTTGAACTACCTAGGGTCTACACCCAGGAGAAGATACCAGTCTCAAAGCAGCACCAGCCCACTCAAAAAGATTTAAGAAGATGGCCGTATCTCAAGGATCTAAAGTTGAAGAAAATTGATGCAGATATTGAACTTCTCACTGGCATCAATGTCCCCAAAGCACTGGAACCCCGGGGCATCATCAATAGCCAAGATAATGGGCCATATGCGGTTAAGACATTATTAGGATGGGTGGTTAATGGTCCGCTCAAATCTTGCACCGCTATGGAAGGATCTGGACCTCCTGCAGTGACAGCCAACCACATATCTGTTGCTAATCTGGAGGAACTCCTCATCAGGCAATATAATCAGGATTTCTCTGAAAAGGTGTATGAAGAGAAAAGTGAGATGTCGGTTGAGGAGAGAAGGTTCATGGATATCGCTTCAAGTTCGGTTACCCTCCATGATGGTCACTACTCCTTACCTCTGCCATTGCGCAATAATGATATTGTCATGCCAGATAACTACCAAATGGCAGAGCAGCGAGTCAAGAATCCACAAAAGAAGTTCAAAAGAGATGCGAATTACGCATTGGAGTTCACAAACTTCATGCATAATGTAATCAAGAAGGAGTATGCAGACAAAGTGCCACAGAAACAGCTTCACCGAGAAGATGGCAAAGTTTGGTATATACCTCATCATGGGGTCTATCATAAGCGGAAAGGCAAACCTCGAGTGGTGTTCGACTGCACATTGACATACAAAGGCACATCCCTCAACAAAGAACTCCTCCAAGGCCCCAACCTGACGAACGCGTTGATGGATGTTTTGCTCAGGTTCCGTCAAGAACTAATTGCGGTTATGGGAGACATCGAGGCAATGTTCTATTAGGTACGAGTTCACGAGGAACACAAAGACCTGCTGAGATTCCTCTGGTGGCCAGGCGGTGACACCAGCCAGCCCTTGGAAGTGTACCGCATGACAGTCCATCTCTTCGGTGCGGTGTCATCACCCAGTATTGCAAACTTTGCTTTAAAGCGAAGAGGAAGTGACTGAGACCATCAAATCTAACTTTTACGTTGATGATTGCCTTAAGTCTGTCCCAACAGTGGAAGAAGCTATTGAGCTTACCAGGGACCTCCAGGACGCTTGCTCACAGGGAGGCTTCATACTGACCAAATTTGTTAGTAATAGCCACCAGGTACTGGCATCCATCCCTCAGGAGCACAGAGCAAAGCTAATCAAAGACCTAGATCTGGACAGAGAGAACCTGCCCCTCGAGAGGGCGCTTGGGATACAATGGAACGTTGAAAGTGATGTATTCACCTTTAAGGTCACCACCAGGACCAGACCACCGACTCGGAGAGGTATCCTCTCGGCAGTTAGCTCGGTCTACGACCCATTAGGATTCCTTTACCCATTCATCCTGCAAGGCAAACGAATCCTCCAGGAGCTCTGCAGAGCAAAGCTGGGTTGGGATGAAGCTATCCCAGGTGAGCTCTCAGGTGAGTTCTCCAAGGCATGGCAGAGATGGGTCACTGAGTTGGAGCAACTGGTTTCATTCCAAGTTGACCGGTGTATGAAGCCAAAAGACTGGTGTATCCTAGAGTGCTTAGGGAAGCTGGTGAGTTCATCTTTAAGCCGCTATCTGCCATCTTCAGACGGTGTTTTGGAGAGGTAGTAGCTGTGGAACCACACCACTTCTGTGATGCGAGTGAGCTGGGTTACGGCACTGTGAGCTACTTGAGATATACCGACAGCATGGGAAAAGTCCACGTAGCATTTTTCCTGGGAAAATCAAGAGTAGCTCCATTAAAACAGATGACTATTCCCAGGCTAGAGTTGGCAGCTGCCACACTTGCCATGAGGGTGGACAGAATGCTGAAGAAGGAGCTCCAGCTTGCACTTACGGACTCTACTTACTGAACAGATAGTACATCTGTACTGAAATACATTCGTAACCAAACCAAGAGATTCCACACGTACGTGGCCAACAGAGTGGCAGTGATTCATGACCTCTCCCAGGAGAAGCAGTGGCGACATGTAAGCTCGCAAGTCAACCCGACAGGTGATGCTTCACGTGGGCTGCATGTGGATGCATTCCTGAAATCGTCAACATGGCTAAAGGGGCCGGAATTCCTGAAGAAAAAGGATACAGAATGGCCAAAGATCCCAGATGACCTGGGACAAATCCCTTCTGACGATCCCTCAAGATACTGTTACGTTCAAGAAATAAGTCCAGCTCATCTTCTATGATAGATTCCAATATTTTGCACGAAATGCAAGGTAAACTCACTGGCCTGTAGTTTCCTGGCTCGGTACGGTCCCCTTTCTTATATATTGGTATTATATTGCCCTGTTTGCAATCATTTAGTATTTCTCCAGTTTCTAAAGACCGTCTGAAGATGGCAGATAGCGGCTTAAAGATGAACTCACCAGCTTCCCTAAGCACTCTAGGATATAAGCTATCAGGACCCGCCGCCTTATCTGCTTTTAGTTTATGCAACTTGTCTAATACTTCATTATCCCGAACCTCATTTTCCGTTAAATAATCTTGAGCATTTGACATGCCCTCTGGCCAAATGAAGACCCCCTCTGAGGTAAAATTCTCAACAAAGTAACTGTTTAAGGCATCCGCAATATGCTTGTTATCAGATAGCAGCGATCCATTTTTATTCTTTATGCACTTAACCTGCTCTTTAACTTTACTTTTTCTGCTACAGTACTGAAAGAAGCGCTTAGGGCTAGTTTTTGCCCCCTCTGCAATTTGTCTTTCATACAGTCTTCTAGCATTCCTCAGCTCTTTTTTGACCACAGCCCGCATTTTACAGTATTCAGCCCTAGTATTCTCATTGTTATCCTTTATGTACATCTTATAAAGATTCCTCTTTTCCCTCAAAATCCTACGAATACTTTTGGTCATCCACTGAGGATTCTGCTTTTTCAGCTTACTTTTGGACACCTTCGGAATGAATCTGCATTGTGATTCAAGTAAAACCCCCTTAAATCTTTCCCACATCTCATTTACGGACTTACAGTCCAGGAGTGTCTCCCATTTTATTTCAGCTTGATATGAGCGCATCCTGTCAAAGTTTGCTCACCTTAAATTGAAAATTTTTGTTTTAGAATACACCTTTTTATCTTCCCATGACAAAATTAACAGCAGAGTGATCACTTGTCCTAAGTGGCTCCAGTACCTCAACATTGCTAATTCTATCGGGGTCATTACAGAGCACTAAGTCTAAAATTGCCTTCTCTCTGGTTGGTTTATTAATATACTGCACCAAGAAATTATCATTTATAACATCTAGAAATTCTTCCTCCCCCCTACCCTGTCCTTTCACCATTTCCCAATTGATACCAGGATAATTTAAGTCTCCCATGATTATAGTCCCACCACCACTAAAAAGCATTTCATTGATTGTACTGTCCAAAGCTGGTGGTCGATAGCATACTCCTATGTTTAAACCTGTCTTGTGTTTGCCAATGAGCCTGACCCAGATATCTTCACCCAGGCATCCGACACTACTTCACATGGTGAGTGATGAGAACATAAATGTGGAACCTGAGGAACCTCAACAAAAGACCACAGCCGTGGATAAAAAGGATAAAAAGGAAACAAAAGAGACACAGGAGACGTCGGTGATCAGTGCCAATCTTGACTCAACTGGAGGTGCAATTGGGCCGGAAAGGATTGCGCTCTGGCAATAGTGCCAGTTCAAGGTAAAATGGCGAAGGGGAATGAATCAATCATCACCTATGCATTCCTTGAACCCGGCAGCTCAGCAACGTTCTGTACAGAGAACGTAATGAATCGGCTAAAGGCTAAAAGACAGAAGACTAAGATCCTCCTGCAAACAATGGGACAGGAGAAGCTGGTCCCGAGCAATGAGCTCATAGGTTTGGAGGTAGGTAATCTGGAAGGTGACGTCTACCTTGAACTACCTAGGGTCTACATCCAGGAGAAGATACCAGTCTCAAAGCAGCACCAGCCCACTCAAAAAGATTTAAGAAAATGGCCGTATCTCAAGGATCTAAAGTTGAAGAAAATCGATGCAGATATTGAACTTCTCATTGGCATCAATGTCCCCAAAGCACTGGAACCCCGGGGCATCGTCAATAGCCAAGATAATAGGCCATGTGCGGTTAAGACATTATTAGGATGGGTGGTTAATGGTCCGCTCAAATCTTGCACCGCTATGGAAGGATCTGGACCTCCTGCAGTGACAGCCAACCACATATCTGTTGCTAATCTGGAGGAACTCCTCATCAGGCAATATAATCAGGATTTCTCTGAAAAGGTGTATGAAGAGAAAAGTGAGATGTCGGTTGAGGAGAGAAGGTTCATGGATATCGCTTCAAGTTCGGTTACCCTCCATGATGGTCACTACTCCTTACCTCTGCCATTGCGCAATAATGATATTGTCATGCCAGATAACTACCAAATGGCAGAGCAGCGAGTCAAGAATCCACAAAAGAAGTTCAAAAGAGATTCGAATTACGCATTGGAGTACACAAACTTCATGCATGATGTAATCAAGAAGGAGTATGCAGACAAAGTGCCACAGGAACAGCTTCACCGAGAAGATGGCAAAGTTTAGTATATACCTCATCATGGGGTCTATCATAAGCGTAAAGGCAAACCTCGAGTGGTGTTCGACTGTACATTGACATACAAAGGCACATCTCTCAACAAAGGACTCCTCCAAGGCCCCAACCTGACGAACGCGTTGATGGATGTTTTGCTCAGGTTCCGTCAAGAACTAATTGCGGTTATGGGAGACATTGAGGCAATGTTCTATCAGGTACGAGTTCACGAGGAACACAAAGACCTGCTGAGATTCCTCTGGTGGCCAGGCGGTGACACCAGCCAGCCCTTGGAAGTGTACCGCATGACAGTCCATCTCTTCGGTGCGGTGTCATCACCCAGTATTGCAAACTTTTTCTTTAAAGCGAAGAGGAAGTGACTGAGACCATCAAATCTAACTTTTACGTTGATGATTGCCTTAAGTCTGTCCCAACAGTGGAAGAAGCTATTGAGCTTACCAGGGACCTCCAGGACGCTTGCTCACAGGGAGGCTTCATACTGACCAAATTTGTTAGTAATAGCCACCAGGTACTGGCATCCATCCCTCAGGAGCACAGAGCAAAGCTAATCAAAGACTTAGATCTGGACAGAGAAAACCTGCCCCTCGAGAGGGCGCTTGGGATACAATGGAACGTTGAAAGTGATGTATTCACCTTTAAGGTCACCACCAGGACCAGACCACCGACTCGGAGAGGTATCCTCTCGGCAGTTAGCTCGGTCTACGACCCATTAGGATTCCTTTACCCATTCATCCTGCAAGGCAAACGAATCCTCCAGGAGCTCTGCAGAGCAAAGCTGGGTTGGGATGAAGCTATCCCAGGTGAGCTCTCAGGTGAGTTCTCCAAGGCATGGCAGAGATGGGTCACTGAGTTGGAGCAACTGGTTTCATTCCAAGTTGACCGGTGTATGAAGCCAAAAGACTGGTGTATCCTAGAGTGCTTAGAGAAGCTGGTGAGTTCATCTTTAAGCCGCTATCTGCCATCTTCAGACGGTGTTTTGGAGAGGTAGTAGCTGTGGAACCACACCACTTCTGTGATGCGAGTGAGCTGGGTTACGGCACTGTGAGCTACTTGAGATATACCGACAGCATGGGAAAAGTCCACGTAGCATTTTTCCTGGGAAAATCAAGAGTAGCTCCATTAAAACAGATGACTATTCCCAGGCTAGAGTTGGCAGCTGCCACACTTGCCATGAGGGTGGACAGAATGCTGAAGAAGGAGCTCCAGCTTGCACTTACGGACTCTACTTACTGAACACATAGTACATCTGTACTGAAATACATTCGTAACCAAACCAAGAGATTCCACACGTACGTGGCCAACAGAGTGGCAGTGATTCATGACCTCTCCCAGGAGAAGCAGTGGCGACATGTAAGCTCGCAAGTCAACCCGACAGATGATGCTTCACGTGGGCTGCATGTGGATGCATTCCTGAAATCGTCAACATGGCTAAAGGGGCCGGAATTCCTGAAGAAAAAGGATACAGAATGGCCAAAGATCCCAGATGACCTGGGACAAATCCCTTCTGACGACCAGGAGGTGAGAAATGACATCACTGTGAACATCACACATGTAAAAGAAAAGAATCCAATCAGCAGATTGATGGAGCACTACTCCTCTTGGGATCGGCTGAAGAGGGCTGTGACCTGGCTTTTGAAGCTGAAAACACAACTTCTTGTGCTCTGTAAAAGGAGAAAGGATCTCGCAAAGGCTGATCCAGGATCAAATCTTGTTTCAGGATTGACACAGGAAGAAAAAGGTCTGTCAGTGGAAGACATGAAAGAGGCCATCATCCAATTCGAACAAAGACAGCACTTTGGGCAGGAACTTGACCTCTTGATGACGGAGAAAGCCATCAAAAGAAACAGCCCTATCTGTAAACTTGATCCTATCGTGGATCATGGCATCCTGAGAGTGGGAGGGCGAATCAGCAAGATGGCAATACCAGCAGAGCAAAAGAACATAATTATCCTGCCCAAAGGTTTTTGCATCCCAACACTAATCTTGCAACAGATCCACCAACAGGTTGGGCACTAAGGAAGAAATTAAAAGAGAGATTCTGGCTATCTTGCGCCAATTCTTCAGCAAGAAGGATAATCAGGAGCTGCGTTTTCTGCAGGCGCATGCAAGCAAAGGTGGAGGAGCAGAAAAGGTCTGACCTTCCAGAAGACCGTCTCTTACCAGATCTCCCACCCTTCACACATGTGGGTATTGATTACTTCTGCCCAATTGACGTGAAGCGAGGGCGTGTTTATGTGAAATGATGGGGAGTGATTTTCACTTGCTGGGTGAGCAAAGCCATCCACTTGGAAGTGGCAAGCCATTTGGACACCAACTCCTGCATCAATCCCCTACGTTGCTTCATGTGTCGGCGGGGACCGGTGAAGAGCATCCGGACAGATACGGGACAAACTTTGTCGGAGCACAGAAAGAGCTCAAGGAGGCTCTGAAAGACTTGGACCATACAAGGATCCAAAACGAACTACTGAAGGACGAGGTTAAATGGACATTCAACCCCCATTTGGAGCGCACCATGGTGGGGTTTGGGAAAGGTTGATCAGGCTTGTTAAGAAGATCCTGTACTCAGTCTTGAAAGAACAAACACTGGACGACGAGACTCTACAGACGGCATTAAGTGAAGTGGAGCCTATCATGAATGACCGGCCCATCACTACGGTGTCTAGCGATCCAAACGATCAAGAGCCACTCACACCAAACCATCTTCTACAGCTGAAGGCCCAACCTATTATGCCATCAGGACTATTCCAAAAGGGAGACCTCTACACACAGAAGAGATGGAGGCAAGCACAGTATCTTGCAGACCTCTTCTGGAAGAGGTGGGTAAGAGAATATGTCCCCCTCATGCAACCAAGAAGCAAGTGGAATCATTCAAAACAAAATCTCAGTCTGGACGATCTAGTCACCCAGCACCAAGGAACTCATGGCTCATGGGCCGTGTGGTGAAGACATTTCCTGGATCAAAGGGACTTGTTCAAAGTGTACACTTGAGAACTAAGACCTGCACTCTACAGAGACCGGTGGATAAGCTCTGTCTGCTTTTGAAAGCAGCGGACTGAGCTTAAGACCTTGTTGACAGTCCACACATACACATGCATCCACGAGTGCGCATATACACATGTGCATACACCTGGGACTGCCGAACTGATAACATTGGCTGCTGGACACACTTGACACCCCACATACACACAAAGGGCACAAACCTTATATGAACTGCGAACTCTCCTTTCATGAACTCCGGATTTTGCGCATTCGCCCTAAGGAATATGGACTATAATCATGATGAATTATGAATTGGATGTGCCAACATTTGTGTGGTAAATCATTGTTTTGTGGTTAATTCATTCCAAAATGATAAATTATTGGCCCCTTGAATTGTTAATTTGGGTAATTGCTTTGCTATGGCATCACCAATTAGGGGCCGGATTGTTGGATCCAGAATGGACATTTATTCTTTGGACATGAGAAATTATATGAATTGATACATGAAATGGGTACTAATAATATGAACTTGAATATGAGCATATGAATTGGGTATGAATATGGAGTTTGTTGTGCAATCATGTGGCATTATTATTATTATTTATTTTGAATGACTTATCCGTGCAACATGGTTTACCATAGCTTGTGTAGACTAATGAGAATATTATTTGACACCACTTTTGCGTTCCTGAACAGCTCATTTGTATATAGTGCTCCCTCTAGAGACCAGAAATGGTAGCGTGGTCTCTGTGTGTACTTGAGTGTAAAATAGGCCTAATAGTACATAAAAGCATGTATTATCTCCTAACATAAAATATTGCAGAAATGATACCTGACAAATAAAATCCTCACCAAAAATAGCATGATATTTAATAATCCAATTGCATATTATACTGTACTAAAGTTTCACATAGTAGCACAGGTTGAGCAAACTGTATCGTCAAATATAAAAAGTTTTGCAGAAATGTTTACCGGCAACATCACCCCCGCCAAAGCAAATTAATATTTTATGTAGGCTTGTGTTCCTTTTACAATCATATATGGAAATAAATCGCCAACAAGCTGTGCCATTATCTACACGTACGGACTACTGTCAAAACGACCGTCCCAACTGCCCTCGTGGCTCAGTTATGATTAAACAAACACCCGGCTAACGGGCTCTCGCCCAGCTACCCCGTGCGCGGTAGGCGGCGGGAGGTCTTCTTTCGTCTTCATGCGCGTCAATACGCCGGTCCTACTGCACGGCTGACGACGAGATTTCCCGGTCCTACTGAGAGTTTAACGCCCCCGTACTGGCGGATTAACGACTTTTTCTTTGGTTTTAACGGCAGCTGTACTGTAAGTAAGCAACTTACATAATTCGTCCATTCACAGTCATTAGGTCAAACTTTGTAAGTTAGCATCTGTGATTTCAGGAAACGCACTCCAGACCAAAATTCCGGAGCAGTCATGCCATTTAAAAATAAAAGTGGTAGACAAAAAAGAAAATCAAGTATAGGAGGAGAATGTAGCAAAGCTTCAAAAACTGAGTTCATTTGGCGTTCTAACAAGCAGTTACTAGCCCACAGACAACAACCCCCCCTTAAGCAGCAATGCAGGCAGCTGGTAACAGAACAAACTAGATAAAGGCTAAGCTAACGTTTCACTGAAATTATGATAATGTTTGGCTGTTGTATAAATTTGAGTTGAATATTATGGATATTGTTGAGAATTTTGCGCAACTCAAAGTTTGACAATTGCCGTTCCAATAGGTGAGCAGGCCTACCACAGTGACTATTCTTTAAGTTCAGAGTGAATTTTTATATGTAGGATATATAGCAGAAATAAGGCTGTTTGTGGGCAGTAAATTGATAATTTTATGGGGTAAATGCAGATGTTGTTTAGCTGGGCAATTTATGAGACATGTTGGCATTGTTTTAAATATGTTTAAATATCGTTAAATGTTGCAGCTTTCATTCCTCTTGCCATGTGCTTTTTCAAGTTACTATCACGTCTTGCCTGTATTTCAAATGAGAATGCACAAGTGAGGCAACTGCAAAAATGCCGCTGTTAAATCATCATTTCCCCAACACAGTAAAATACACAGCTCCTCTCTCTCTCTCTCTCTCTCCCTCCCATTATTGCAAGTTTAGGAAAGTGCCCTTGAACAATTGTACTCAAAATACTGTAAAAATTATTCAGAGCAGGGCCTCATAGTAAGCATAAGGGCCCATCATAATTGCTTGCAGTGGGGCCCGTCGTGATTAACTTGCGCCACTGATACTGCCCAGAACACCTTGATTCAGCTTGGCATTGTCTATCATTCAGCACTTCATTTGAGAATGCATTACTGTAGTCTCTTTCAGGCTTTAGGCTGGCCATCCCAGCCTAGTAGGATAAAGCAGCACTGGCTGACATTTGTTTATTCAGCAGTTTTACATAAGTTACCTAATTAAGATGTCCTCCCAGAGACCTTGCGCCATGTCCACACGAACATGGATATTTTTCTAAATGGATATTTTACCTGTCCGTTCTTTTTTTCACATTAATTTTTATCCACTTGACCTTATTTTACAAAATATCTCTGCACAAGCTGTGAAGGTATGCCAAATATCCAAGGAGGAGCTTTCAAAAGTAGGTTTGGATGAAAATCCAGAATGGCTGAATATTTTGGAATATGCAAATGGAAATGGGAATCAACAATTTGTTTGTCTTGAGGCAAGGTGATCAAAAAAGTTTTTTCTAGGCCACATCTTCCAGATGTTATGGACCAAAATGTAACTTTTTTTGCTATAGTGCCGCCACGTGGCCAATATGCAGAACAGCGAGTGGCAGGGACAATTTGCAACATAAATCCCAAGTTTGATGACTCTAGGATCTGTAGTTTCTGCTGCCCATTCATTTTTACTGAATAGTAATTATAAAAAAAGACCCCTAATAATAATAATAATAATAATAATAATAATAATAATAATAATAATGCTTCGATGATGACTAAGATCATATGTACATTGGCTTTTTCAAGTCAAATTTATTAAACGGCCTCTTTAAATTATTCCTCCAATTCCATTCCAAACAGTTCTATAATGACAATTTTACATTCGATTGAGGATTGATGGAGCTGTCTGAACATTCATCCTCAGGACAGCAGCAATGAATGCTGGGAATCTTCTCCCGGGAGAGGTAGAGAAGGGGCTGAATGCTGCTGCTGATGTCCATAAAGCCAAAGACCATTGGGTGAACGTAGCAGTGGAGCTCAGCTGAGTGGAAATAATCTTCAAAGGGGAAAAGAGCCACGGGTGGGAAATAGTTAAAGACTATGATGGCCAGAATTAGAAGGACTATCTTGAAGGCTTTCTTCTTGACTGGGTGCATCTCATCACGGCCAGGGCTCGACTGGTGGAGGGCATATAGGATAGTAACGTTACAAAATAGCATGAAGGAAAAAGCTGCCAGGATCAAGACTGTGAATGCTTTCTGGAAGTCTTGGAGTTTACCCACACTCTTGGCTCCTGCATAGGACAGGGTGATGATCCACACCACAGCAACGCACACTGTGCGGTGGCTTCGGTCCTTCAGCTCAGTAGAGGTGATGGGGTTCCGCACAGCCATGTAACGGTCCATGCAGATACAGGAGAGGAAGAGAGCTGACGAGTCTTTTACCCCATAGAAGAAGCGCCGAACATACCAGGTGCTGCTGATGGTGATAAAGGCAATGTTGACCAGCTCCAGTGGTGGAATAAAGCAGAAGAAAGTATCCAGAATGGCCAGGTGGAGGATGAAGATGTCGGAGGTGGAGGAGTCCTTTTTATTCTTGTGCAGGAGCCACAGCACCATCAGGTTAGCAGGGATCCCCATGAACATATTGATGAACTGCAGGATTAGATAGAAGACTAGGCCCTCGGGCATGTCCTTACATCCCCCGTAAATGGTAAAGATAGTCCCTTCATTTTCACTGTTGCTGTTTGATGGCTTATGGATATAAAGGATGGAAGCGTTGAAGACCTTCATAGCTTTTATACTGGCCGGAGGTGGAGCTCCAGCAGGATGCAGGTCAGAAGGTTTCTAGTTAAGAGAAAGGTATTAACTCAGAATAACTTGAAAATAAAGAAACAGCAATCTATCTCCCAAAATGTGGTCTGCATTGGTCTCCAGGCGTAGAATAAACTTCCAGAATCTATACATAACGCAGAATATCTTTTTGGCAGAATCTTGGAGGCCCATCAGCATTAAGCATTTCTACATTTTACCTGACCTCAGTTTGTTGAATTGTAATGGTTTCAGATTGGTTACACTTTACAATAAGGGGACATATCATATTCAAAAGTAGTGCTGAATTAGTGCATGACTCATGATTATTTCATGTGTGAATAAATTAAGGACATATCAAACATTCCTTTTGCTTACTATAACAAATTATGAAATCATTATGCCTTTTTGTGATGAGTTCACACTTAATAGATCATCAGTTAAGGGATGTTAATTTATGCAACTCCAGAAAAACAGGGATAGGAGTGAACTCGTCAATATTCTAGACTGTGTTCCAGCTCTGCTTGCTTGCGAATACTCAATAACTGATCCGAGGGTGCCATCTAGTGATAGAGTAGTGCAACTGCGTCCATAAAAAGAGCTGCTTTCTGCCCGCAGGCGTCTTTCCCTACTTTTATGTACAAATCCACTTTAACTAGTATTTTGGCATTTTCATACCTTTTTAAGGTGTGGTGGTTTTTTTCTCATTTTTTGTTTTGTTTTTTTTTCTATCACAATAAAATGATAAAATATCCTATTGTCGTGAATAACTTTAATTTTCAGAAGCTTTAAACTCATTTTCAACAGCTTACATTTTCAACAATTTGAACCTCACATTATCGACAGCTTCCAGCTCGCCCACGCAGTTCCCCCTGTTTCTGCACATTTCAAGTTGTGTTTGTGTATTTAAAAACTCTAATGCACATATCTCATGGTGTGGTGCAAATTTCTCGTACAGTAAGGAACTCTTTTCTTTGAAGTTATATAATTCATTTATTGTTGTATTTGAGTTGTTGAAAGCAGTGGAGTGTGGCCTGGTTGAGAAAGAAGCATTAAAAGCAACTGAAAAATTAGTGACGAATGACCAGACATGTTTAACCGCAAACGATGTGCCATTGTGCTATCCTGGACTACTGCGTGTAAACTGTGTCCATCAATACTTAATCATGACTTCACACTTTGCATGCCCCCCCCCCCAGTAAAGCAATGTCTTGATACTCATTTGTACATTATTACCGGTCTCTTTTACATGGTCTTGGTCTTGTCTCGGTCTCAACACTCTCTGGTCTTGGTCTTGTCTTGGTCTCAACACTCTCTGGTCTTGGTCTTGTCTTGGTCTCGGACATAACGGTCTTGAGGGGATTTCAAAATCCAGGCAAGCAGCTGGTCCTGGTGCAGCCTTCTTTAATTGCAGCCAATAAGAGGCACCTTTTCTTAAAAACATTTTACAATGTATATTTTTCCCTGCCTCCGCGGTCTCCCGTCCAGTCTTGTCTCACAATGAATGCGCAAACAATTAGTCCAGTGAATAAGTAAAAATGTCAGCTAATTAATTTATTCAGGGTTACCGCTGCCGCTCGTCATTTTCCACATTGACGAATCAAATCCATCAATGACGAGAAGAAAATTTTAAGCAGTAGTCACACTGGCGAATGTAGTTGCTTCATGACAAATATAAATTCCACATGACTGAACGTCAGTACAGCGAGTTCGCACACCGCTGTATTTTTTTTTTTTTTATCCCCCCGGCATATAATGTGGGGGGATATAGCGATAGCCATGTCCGTCCATCCATAATCATTTTGTTTCCGGGGCAGAACTCAAAAACCGCTAAATATTTCTTCACGAAATTTGATGTGTAGATCTGATATATCATGTAGATGTGCCTTTTGGTATTTAGGAATTTCTAAAATGTTCATTTTTTGTGTTTCCATGGCAACAAGTTGGACTTAGTCTCTGGGGAGGGTATGGTTCGTTTCCGGAGCATAACTCAATAACCATTTGATATTTCCTCACGAAATTTGGTGCATAGATCTCATATATCATGGAGATGTGCCTTTCGGTATTTAGGAATTTCTAAAATTTTTCTTTTTTGTTTTTCAAGGCCACAAGTTGGACTTAGTCTCTGGGGAGGGTATGGTTCATTTCCAGAGTGTAACTCAATAACCTTTTAATATTTCTTCACCAAATTTGGTGTGTACATTTCATATACAATGTAGATGTGCCTTTTGGTATTTAGAATTTAAGATTTTTTTTTTCTTGGTTTTTTTTCATGGCAGTAAGTTGAAGCGAGAGTCACTGGTTCCAGAGCAATACATGATAATTGCTCAATGTTTATCTGTGAAATTTGCATGTTGATCTAATGTACCCTGTAGATGCGCCTTTTCCTATTTAGGAATTGCTGAGATTTTGATTTTTTTTGTGTGTTTCTATAGCCACAAATTACACTCAGTTTCTGGTTAGGGTGTAGCTCATTTCTGAGGCATTACTCAGAAACAAAACTTTCAAAATACCTGTGAATTAAAAAGGGTGTCTTTTGCTATTTGGGCTTTTCTTCATGAAAACAAATGGAACAGGCTCAGAAAGATGAGGAAAATTACATTCCCGTAGCAGAACTTGAAAGTATTTTCATGAAACTTTGAGAAGATATTTATTAGTACAAGGTACCTGAAGCCTCCCTGATTTTGCCGGGGGCCGGGGGGATATGCCATCTTCTGATGGCTCTTGTTTTAATCTTCTATGAACAGCAGAGGCGTTACCCAGGGGGGTAGGGGGGGAGCTGAGCTCTGAGAAAAGCTCTGCCCCCCCCAATGAAAATTCAAGAAAAAAAAACTCATTTACTACTATTTGACAGCAAACACGCGATATCGAACTGAGTCACAGCCTCCGGACAACCATTTAGAGTTAGCTTTACGTATGCTTCATTTATCTATCAATATGTGTGATTGGTGGATTCCTTCGCCAGTCCATTCTGCTGTGAAACCAATGGGCACTTTCGAATTACTAGAGACCCCCCAATTCTCTTTGGTTCTCATCAGTCTGATTTCACGTCTACGGCCCTGCGCTTCACTCAGGGAATGAAAACTTTGCCCATATCTCTTTTGTTGCTACTTCTGCCACCGCTTATTTTGTCAGGCTTCTTGTTTGACATTAAGGTAATTTGTGTACTAGTTTGTCATCTGTGTTGACTCGTGTTGTTATAACCCGAGTTGGCTACCGAGTGAGCCCAGGCAGATAGCCAGCAGCTAGTCTGGAGCTTCCGGAAAAAACTTGACTGGCATAAGCTTTTACGGCGACATGCTGCACGGAGTCAAGTGAAGGACTCCTGAAGGTAACTCTAGGAAAAGTGAAGGTGTTCCCTTTTACTTTGCTTGATTGGCAATGAAATGGTGGAGTCGTTTAGTCTCTAGGTTGAATGAGTGGAGCTGTTTATTAAGACAGCATGTTTGATGCATTTCGAAATTTAGATAGCCGTAGAACAGCAGACTTTCATGAACACGATGTCATTGCCTCGCCATTTCGAGCGACTGATCATTTATATCTCACATCCATGTTTCATCCGCTTTTCTGAATGTTTGCCACCTTGAGTATTTTCTATATGCTTAAAATCAAGGGCGGTCTTAAAATAAAAATAAAGAGATTTGTTATATCATTAAAGATCTCCTAAAAATACTACAACGAGAGATGAAATGCTGAGTTGGGATGTGGCGATGTTGAACAAGGATTTTTATCTCCCGCCGCGGGATCAGCGCGAAGCGGGGGATATAGGCCCCTAGCATTGGGCTCCTTCTGTCCGGACACATAAAATTGAAGCGGCGGGGGATATTGCCATGTTAATGGCAAACACTTGTTTTAAAGTGTGATGAGACCACTTGCCGTCATGGGGTGTGTAGGCAGTTGCGTGTAATTTCTTTAAACACACACGCCTGAAGCAGCTTAAAATGACTTAAAATGCCGCCGGGAAGAAGCCTGAGTTTAGATTTCCCTAATTGCAGGTGCTTCGCCCTTCCCCAAATCTTCTCCCGAGCAATTTCTGTGGCCTATAACGATTAAGATGTGATGGTGAAAAGCAGACAAACCATGGGCTACGGTGTTAGACTGAAAGAATGCCAGTTTGAATAATTATTTTTAAAAATCTTCCTCTTCCCCAAAAGCGGATGAAACGTGAATGTGAGATATAAATGATCAGTCGCACAAAATCGCCTGGCAATGACAATCGTGTTAATGCAAATCTGCTGTTCTGTGGCCATTTAAATTTCGAAATGCATCTATCAAACATGATGTCTAAACAGCTCTACTCATTCAACTAGAGTAAACGAAGCCAACATTTGATTGCCAGTCAAGCAAAGTAAATGGGAACAGGTTTGCTTTTCTGAAAGTTGCCGAATTGGTTAATAGGAAACGATTCTGTAGTCCTTTGCTTGGCTCCAAGCAGCATGTAGCCAAAATATATTGACATTAGTCAAGTTTTTTTCTGGAAGCATTTCACATGCCCTTTGATGTTTCGCACTTTCGTTCAACCTGCATTCGGTTTAATAGAGAAAAAGGGAAAGCTCGGATGTTCGCCCCATGGCAGCAGGTGGTGGTGCTACGCCTTAAAAAGCGTTCACAATTGGCACAACCCTAGTGTGCATAATTAATGAAAACTGATCACACCTGTTCATGTCCCTCACCTATCGCCATTTCACCAGCCGCCACTGATATATATACATTTTAATTTTACGGCGATTTAGAAGTTCTTTTTTTTTTTTTTTTTGCATTCACCAGGCACTTGAAGAGGAAACACGCTGAGAAGTAAGCTTAGACTGGATCTGCTCTTAAACTCTGTGAGGAGAAAAAAAACTCCCAAACGTCTCAAGACCAAACATTTGTACATACTTAATTTATTATCGTAAAAATGTTGTACGTGCATGCACGGTAAAATCTGTTCAGGACTTGAAATTTAAGCTGTTTGCAAGCATCTGCTGACTAACCCTGGTAAACTTCAGTTAATCTCGCTAGCTGTAGCTGAGTTAACAGTCATAGGTAAGGTCAGTTATCACTAGCACTTTATTAAGTAAATTCCCTTGCGAATTCATTGCATATTGAAGCATATTGAAACTCAGTCATAGTATTGGGGAGCTTGTGCTGTTTTACAAATGAATGGTTTTGACGTTTTGAGGATAGCTATGTATGCAGGGTAACTACTGAGGAGCTTATAAATGTACTGGTGTCATGTTGAGTGTTCTGAACTTTTGTGTCTTCAGTGGCTTAATCTGAAGCTATCAGCCAGATAAAAATAGCTAAAAACGGCAGGTGGTTGCCCCCTATTTGTCCAGTTTGTCATTACTGCCGATATCAATCTTGCAGAGTAAAATTAGCTAGGCAGGCTATTCAGTGGTTTCAGAAGATCCCAAAATTCGTCCAAGGGAACTTTCCTCAAAGGCTATCTGTTTTCCAGCTTCGTGAACTTGGCACCCCATATGACGAAAATCTGAATGAAACCCATTATATCTGTTTCCCCTTTGTTTGTGCAGGCAAAATGAGAATTCATCTCCTGCCACTGCTATTCATTTTGGATGGAAATCTTAAATGTTTAATGTCTCCGGAATGGTGACAATGGATTTTGGACTGTGTAACCATACCAATCCCTAACAGGAAAAAATTTAAATGCTTATAAAGTCTCAATCCTCTGAAATGGCAATAATAGCTGTTTTGCAGTTGCTACACGCAATTATTTCACCCAAACACTGCTCATATTTACAGTGAAGTGAAACACTTTTTTTTGGTCTTGGTCTCGTCCTGCTCTGATCTTGGTCTCGAAATGGTCTGTCTTGGTCTTGGTCTCGGTCTTGTCTTTGTCTTGCTATCCTTTGGTCTTGATAGTGTCTTGGTCTTGGCTAAAGCGGTCATGACTTCATCACTATTGTTTACTTGGTTTGTAATAACTCAAAAATGCTAATTCTGTCATGGGTTTTTTTCTTTTTTTTTCTTCTAAAATAGTCTGTAGTAGTTTATAAAAGATTATATGCTAACTATTAAACAATGAATAAACTATGAAAACCAATTTAGATAAATCATCTCTTGTTTTCTTTGATATTGCATTCTCCTGGGCTGTGGACGTGCCCAGCTTATCAGAATTTGTATCTAAACTGGTTATTGTATCATCTCTTTACATGATGAAATAGAGACTTGACAATGGACACCCACATAAATATTATCCCATAATCATCATCGCATATCTGTAAGAGAGATAATGTCCTTCGTGTTCTGTCAAAATGATTGATGGCTTTTTAATGAGTTGAAGAGTTCACATAAGTTCATATGAATAAATTAGAAAGAGGTTATTATAGTTCATTTTGTATTTTCTGCCCTTCTCCCTAATCCTCCCCCCTTTCCTCTTCTCTCTTCCTCTCTCTCTTTCTCCGGGGGTGCTGTGTGTGAGTGAGATTCAGCACCCCTCCCCCTTGCATGTTCTGGTACGGGGAGAGAATTTTATACATTTTTGTGTGTTTTAGCGTGTTTTATGTTTTTTTGTGGGGATAAACCTTATAACGCATTTATTTTCTTGTGTTATAGTTTTGTGGTTTTTAAACGGGTATTATTTGCATTGTTGGGGGGAAAGTGAAAGTGATAAAAGTGGGAAAACTTTATTTCAAGAGTTTTGTTGGTTGTGTGGTGTAACGACAGAAACGAAAAAGTTTAAATTCGGAGAGTTTCGGAGTGAAAAGAGTGGTTTTTTTTTTTAAAGCAGAAAGGCTTGTAAGGTTAGGGAAATTGTAAGATTTGTAATTGGAGAAGGGGAAAGGGGGCTACCTCATGGATCTATTAATCAGGGTTTTTGATCAGTTATCAGAAGGTTTGTTCAGACTCGGCGCAGCACCCGGCCAAGCTCCAGAAGAAATGTCCTATTATCGGGCCATCGAAGAATATCCTGCTCCACTTAAGGTTCGTAAAATATTGTTACAATTTTTATTTTACATTTAATTTCATAATAATGCAACAGAATAATCTTTTGTTTTGTTATTTGTCTTGCAAGTGGTTTTATTTTCTTAATTTACAATTTAAAAATGTAGGTTGTTGCTAGTTTTTAACATTTTATTTTTAAAGCTCCTGAAAAACAAGTACACGATGATAGTGATGACGGCGTACAGCTGGTCTCATAATCTAGAGCCCACGGACTCAAGAAAATAAATGAATAATGTACTCAAACAAAATGACCGTAATCCTTTCGATGTGTGTGTGTGTGTGTGTGTGTGTGTGTGAGAGATAGAAGACAGCATCTCTGACGCAGAGCTGCTGGCCATCGAATTGGACACACCCATCCTTGAGGGAGCACGTGTTTCTGAATCATCCAAGGCCTCAGGTACATGCACGGATCCACGCAGACTGACTTCGGCGAACAGAGACGAAAGAAAGCGCGTTCAAGAAGAATTGCTGCAACCCTAAATCAACTCCGCTTTGAACTCAGCCGTCTTGAACAATTGGTGAGGTCTTTGGAACAAATCATCCATGACCCCAAAGAGACCACGCAGTCCCGAGCTTTAAGCAGAGGGTAATGTTGATGCCAGAAATCGGATGTTGAATTCTAACACTGACAATTTGCAACCGCCTCAACATGTTATTAATCAACATCTATAACGAATAATCCGTGATATTAAAAACGGCATTTTTAATGCACATCTGGTGAATCTGAACAGGTTGATGTCTTTGGAGGCTTGTTACAGGCTTTAAATGCGTTGAACCGTGGGGTTGATGATTACGTAGGTCCTGAAATAACAGTGGGCATAGCTCCTGACGCGAACTTGCATGAAAATAATGAAACTAACCATGACAGACATTGGAAATGGCTCCTGACGCCAACTTGCATGAAAATAATGAAATTGACCACACGCAACAAAATGGTTGGGGGAACAATATTTCAGACATGCAAGTGGTACGCAGGCCACCCCCTGTTCTGCAGGTTTTTGTTGCAGCTTTAGCACACCTTATCCATTTAAGGCCCAGTGCACCTTCATGCACACCCTGTTCAGGTAGATGTTTCTAAACCAATCAGCATGAAGCCCTTAAATGGATCTGGTGTGAAAGAATAGAGCTGGAGCAAAAACCTGCAGGGAGGGGGGGTCCTTGAGGACTGGGTTGGGAACCACTGCATTAAATGATGATCAATTACCTATCACATCACAAAAAGTCATAGCGACTTCATCAGTTATTAATATTGAGCAAGAGGAATTCATGATATGTCCTGCATTAATTCATGTATTAAATCATAATCAGTCAAATTAGTTCAGCATGACTAATGAGCAATTACAGTTTTTTTTTTTTAAATCAATTTCAGATTCTTATTTATCATGGAATAATTTACATGATTTTTCCATGATGTTCCATCTGGTCTTACTGGTTTGGGAAAGTTGGTCAACTGACCAGGCAGCATTGTTGATAACTCCAGTCAATGCACTTCTGTTTCTAGAAGGCTGTGAGCCGCTCTTGAGTATCTGCTAAATGAATGTGACTTCATATGAAATGGAAATAATGCTGCTATTTTCTTTAAGCTTGCATTAACAGATTTGTATACTGCTAACCATTAAAGGTCTTCTGCCACGGAATTACAAGTCGAACTTAATTTATGTAAATTTTCTTTCTGAATTCGAATATGACCATGGTGTTGCCCAAAATCATCCTTTAATGCAGAAATCTAAACGAAACAACCATGTTTGGGAACACCCCTAAAAATTAGTTTGTTTTCACCACTGTTGGGCGGTTTGGGGGCGACGTATACTCCGGAACGCTCAGCCCTGCCCTCAACCCGGCATTCATAGATCCTGCATAAAATCCTGACCTATACTATCACGCTTCCTTTCAAATCGACACTGTTCACAAAAAGAAAGCCAGTAAACAATTATGTAAGACGAATACGAACAATCAGAAGAAGAGAATATTTCAGGTGCCTATGAGAATCTGCGATTTCATAGCTATTCATTATTGCAAGGCACTCACTCATTTGTGAGATATGAAGATGTGCAAGTCGCTGGTTTTAGCTGCAGGTTTAGCCTAGCCGATATCAGTCGCTGAGTTTCCATTGCCCTATTTTAAAGTGTATTTTGAAGTTATGCATCAAAAAAGAGAGCCTAATGGAAACACCATTATTCCAAAATAAATCCTCCGATTCGCGAAAAAAAAGTTCTTTCGCTCGCTTGAGGTGGATTCTAAATAGCCACGTGCTTTTTCAGACCGTGTAACTCTACACTGTCCATATTCAACTTCGGCATATACTCGGCATATTCGCTTAGCGGTATAGTGCCTTTTTTGACATTATCCAGGATCAGTAGCACGATCGAGGGCTGCAGTCACGAACAGTAAGCAATGCCAGACTGAAAACACAGTCCGACCGTTCTCCATTTTCGCATTTGTGGTTGCCCAGCAAGGAAGTTGGTTTGTGCTAATCTGAAATAGGTACGCACGCACATCACCGCCCACTTACAGTTGTTTATTTGCTCTCAACCGCTTGAGGGAAACATATCATATGGAAACGCACTTAATTCGCATTTAGTTTCAGCGAATTTTCACAAGATTCGCTTCAAATTTAAATGGAAACAGCGACTGCTGTCGAAAATATATTCGCAGCGATGATGACGATGATAAAAATAATCATCATCAATAGCTACGCTATCCAGTTGCAAATTTCGAAATAAACATTTAGTAAGTTGTATGACAATTTCTTACCGACTTCGGGCTTGCATTGATAAACTTTTCCTGTGGCGTTAACAGAGAGTGAATGCCAATAATAATAATAATAGAAAAAGATTATGCGCTTGTATATTAAAAGCGCTTTAGAGCCCGCTGTTGAAGTCGGCAAGAACTGGCAAAGTGGCTAAAATATGTATATAGTAATTCCGAAAATGTTTTTTTTTTTTAATTGTCAAAAAGCTGTTCGCAGAACTAATGTTAAAATGTTTATCAAAAGCAGGCCCTAGAACATATATCAAATTTAATTGTTCAGTGGCAGAAGACATTTAAGTGGAGTAAACAATTTTGTCTGTTCATGGAACTCTTGCTTTATCTAAATCAAGTCAAAATAAAATGTATCTCAACAACAACAAAAAAAAAAAAACCCTACATGTTCATTACTTTTATACATAAGTATATTAAGCAAGATTCACCAGTTATTCTACTGCATTAATTATAAAGCATATCTCCCCTCAAAAGTATTTGTGTGTTTGCATCATTTTTTTTTATTTGTCCTTGGTGACCTATACACTTTTGAGTTTATTTCTCAACTTTCATATAATCCACAGCATTAATTTAGATCTCGATCCATATGGTTAGAAATACTGTATGTCAACATGAATGTGCAGTTTTCACTGAGGTATTAAACTGTTACAGTGTGGTACTGACTGTCTCCGCATTTCGTTCTTGTTCACAAATGCTCAATCAATGCATCAACAACTATAGCGGAGCAGAACAAAAATGATAAAATTAATAAAAATCATGCAAAAGGGTGGAAACACTACATTTATTTGAAGCATTGTTATAGTCTTACCAGTCCAAATATCGCTGCAAAGCTGTGATCCCTGCTGTCTCCACTGACTGGAGTCCTGCATGAACCCCTGTTTGCAGTGAGTGAATTGAAGTGGAGACTTGAAGAGAGAGATGTAGGCAAACCCCACCACTACTATTTCAGCACTGCTGGGCTCGTGTTGCTGTCCAATCAGAGGCTCAGAGAAAGGGGTGGGGTACTTGGAAAATTTCCATCAGGGGTCATATCTTATCTTCGCTTTACAACGGTGTGATTCACAAATGCTTTGCATAAAAGAACTCAAGTGCATTGGCAAATACTTATTTAGATGGCAAAACAAAATCTTACCTAAAAATTAATAGTTTGCCTCAAATAAATTAAGTGGGAATTTTTGAATTGGGGATTTGGAGGTGCTCGCTGTGGTATCCCATGACTGTTTGCAGCGGTTTGCAATGCGCAATCAGTACTTGAAAATAAATTTGCTGTAAACAACTGGTGCAACCATGCACAGGTGCACTTCTGAACTATGGTGCAATAAAGTGAAACATGTAACATGGGTGACACAATGATATTCAGTTTTTGTGTCAAGCTGAAGTGGTGAATATTTTGATACACATACCCTGTTTTGTAAATTAATGTGTTTCTGGTCTGCATCCACTTCAAGAGGCCCAGAAAAATTTGTAAATATTTCTGTCCCAGAGTTATGATTTCAAAGCATAAACATTTAGATTAAATGAGTCTCATCAGAAAATAATATAGCACATACTTGACACAATACCTGTTCCTGCTTCCATTTATTTTCATTGTTGAATTGTGAAAATTATTCAAAAGACTGTTCTGTGAACATATCAGATTGACAGAATCAGTATTTTGCTTTTTAATTAATTATTTAATTCCTGTCCAATTAAGTTTTTACTCTTATCAATTCTGTAGCTGGCTGCATTTGTTTTCTTGTTTGAAACTGTGAAGTAGTGTATACATTATTGCCTGAAACGTCAGAGTTGTACCTGAGTATGGCTGCATCTGTTGTTGGCAGAAATTTTATTTTCAAGCACTGATTTGTTGCTTTTTAGGGGACACTAAAATTGTTGCCACAATTTCTGATGCAGTTGTATGAGGAAAAGCATTCAAAAGACTCTTCAGCGTGGATTTAGGCTAGACAGAATCAGTATTTTCTCCAAGATGTAATGATAGATGTAAAACTAGTGAGTGCATTTTGTGGCAACTGTTTCAGTGTTTAATAAACTGGCAGTAAGCAGCGACTTTGGGCTACACTGCAAAAAATTAAACATAAAAATACTACTACGTAAGATGAATTTACTTATTTTAAGACTTTAAACACTTATTTCTATCTTTATATATATATTCTATTTTTCTTAGTAAGACAAAACCATTGTCCTTGTTTTAGGAAATTTTGACTAGCTTGCCAGTGGGATGAGTCATTTTTTCTAGTAAATTGTATCTTGTTGTACGTTTTTTTTTTTTTTCTTAAAAGAGGTTAATATTTCAGTATTAAGTGTGGCAAGCTAGTCAAAATGATCTCAAAACAAGGACAATTTTTTGTCTTACTAAGAGAAGTGGTGATAGAAATGTGTCTTAAGTAAAAATAATAAAAAAATAAAAATAAGTAAATTCATCTTACCTAGTACAACACCAATTCTGAAATAGTTGGGACAAAGTGTAAATTGTGAAGAAAATCAAAACGCAATGACTTTCAAATCACATCAGCCAGTATTGTATTCATAATAGAACAGAGATAACCAGAAATTTAGCAGCTTTATACAGAAAGTTAGATCATTTCAAATTTGATGGCTGCTACGGGTCACAAAAAGTTGGGACAGGAGCCTGTTTACCATGATATAGCATCCCTTCTTCTTTTTAACACAGAGTGGAGGTGTCTGGGCATTGAGGAGACAAGAGTTTAGCCATTGTAATTTGATCCCACTCTTGTTTAACACAGGCTTCCAGCTGCTGGAGAGTTTTGGGTCTCCTTTGACGGACTTTTCGTTTAATTATGCACCAAATGTTTTCACTCGGTGTAAGATCAGGACTGCAGACAGGCCAGTTCAGCACCCAGACTCTTCTACTACGAAGCCACGCTGTTGTAATAGCTGCAGTATGTGGTTTTACATTGTCCTGCTGAAATACATATGGCCATCCCTAGAATAGATGTCATCTGGAGGGGAGCATATGTTGCTCTAAAACCTTTATACACGTTTCAGCATTCATGGTGCTTTTTAAAACATACAGGTGTCCCACACCATCTGCACTAATGCATCCCCATACCATAAGAGATGCTGGCTTTGGACTGAACGCTGGTCTTTCTCCTCTTTAGCTAGGCGGACACGACACCCATGATTTGCAACAACAATGTCAAATTTGGACTCGTCTGACCACAGGACTTTGCCACTTTGCCACAGTCCATTTTAAATGAGCCTTGGCCCACAGAATACATGGTGCTTCTGGATCATGCTGAACAATGGCTTTCTTTTTTGTATGATAGAGTTTTATGTGGCATCTGTGGATGGCACAATGAACTGTGTTTACAGACAGTGGTTTCTTGAAGTATTCCTTGGCCCATTTAGTAATGTCAATGACAGAATCATGCCGATGAGAGATGCAGTGGCGTCTGAGGGCCCGAATATCACAGGCATCCAGTGAAGGTCTTCGGCCTTGATTTTTCCAGTTTGAATCTTTTGATGATGTTATGCACTGTTGATGATGAGACTCTCAAAGCCTTTGCAATTTGACATTGAGGAACATTGTTTTTAAAGTATTCCACAATTTTTTTACGCAAGCCTTCACAGGTTGGAGAGCCTCTGGCCATCATTACTTCTGAGAGAGTCAGCCTCTCTAAGACCTCCCTTTTATAGCCAATCATGTTACACACCTGATGCCAGTTAACTTAATGACTTGCTCAATGTTCTTTCTGCTGATTCTTTTATATTATAATTGCTTTTTCTGCCCTTTTTTGCCTGTGTCCCAACTTTTTTGAGACCTGTTACTGCCAGAAAATTTGAAATCAGGTTATTTTGTGGATAAAAATGTGAAATGTCTCAGTTTCAACATTTGAAATGTTATCTTCGTTCTATTGTAAATAACATATTTGCTCGTGATTTGAAAGTCACTGTATTTTGATTTTATTCACAATTTACACTTCGTCCCAACTATTTTGAAATTGGTTTTGTACATTGATGTTTTAATGCTTCCAAGCGATGAGAAGTCTTCCTACCTGGCACATATTTTGCTGAATATAAACACAATTATGCCCTCACCTGGCAGCATTTATTTATTTCATTTTTAGCCAAAACAATGAACTTACCAGAGACACCCACAATCTCTGCCATCTTTCTCCTCGTGCTGTTTCTTTTGTCTTTGTCCCCGTAACTTGGCAGGGAACCCTCTAATAAAATTGGAAAAGACAAAAGTATACAGTTTCTCTTTTTTATCTTTACGAAGAACTTGCAAGAAACAGAACTATTATTTCGGAGGCCACAGACAGCATACACACCGTCTGCTTTCCCTTGACTGGGTATTCACTTTACATATGCTGGATTCATTACCATAGACATGAGCTAGCCCAGCTTCTTTGACAAGCTGCATGAACCAAATTTAATGAGCTGCTGCCATCATGCATTGCGCCATTGCTTCGGACACCTTTTGCGCTCTCCATAGAAAATGAATGGGAGGCGTAAATCCACCGTTAGTGTAACAAGGAGCATGGAATGATTTAATCAAGCGCACTGTGTTAAATTTTCTGGTGTTAAATGAATTTTTAAATTTCCATTGGATGATGGTATACTGTAGCATTTGAAGATGTCAAATATGGTTTGGTCATTCTGTAGGCTGAGATGGCCATTGCAGAATATTGATTTTGATGGCGTGGAACTAATTCTGCATGTGCTTTGGTCATTTTTTTGCTAGAATATAGAAGTCTCACTGGAGAGACAACCGACTTGAAATTCATTAAGCTATCAATCTTAGTCAGTGCCCCTCAATTTCTGGAATAAGAACAGCCTCAAAAGTTCACAGATCTACCACCATATTTCACAGTAGATATTAGATGCCTTCATTTTTATATGTCTCTGTTTCAACACCATACATGCCAATGTTGCACCTGACCATAATGTTCCATTTTTGGTCTCATCAGATCACAATTTACTGTGAGATTGCAAGAAAAAAATGCTATAGCAAAATATTAATGACAGCCAGCAGCTTACAGTATGAAGCATATTGAACATGTATATCACTTCAAAAGGTAAGAATGTTTCATGAGTAAAACTAGATGTCCTCTTTTTTTATTTTTGTTTGAGTTAATATCTATGTGTGTTTTTCACATTTTGAGGTTTTGCAGCATAAATATTTTGAAATAGGCCTAATTTGTTGAGGAGAAAACCACTCAAGTCTTCCGTATTCCCTTAAATTTAGAGGTACACAACTGAAAAAAGTACAGGGTGGCCCAAAAAAAAAAAAAAACCCAACTGAAACAGTGCAAAAATTTAAAATTAATTCATTTAGTCACATTTTGTTCTTGATAAAGAATCAATTTGGCAGACGTTATTTAAGAAATACATGTAATTTTAAAGGTACAATATTTCGGTTGTTTTTTTTTGGGCAACCCTGTTTATGGATTTATGTTGAATGTTGCCTACTGAAGTTGTTGTGTGGGTCATTCGTTTAATTTTACATGATTTTTTTTACATATATGATGATGATGAGATGCAAATTTTGCTGCTGGGGCTGCTATCAAATTGTTGCAATCAAAATGGTGGAAAACTGTCAAAATGATGAAATAAGAATCAGCGGTGAACCTTGTTGAAGCTGGGGGGAAGTTTGGCACAATGATGGTATTGAACTGATGCTAACCCTCTGTGGTTTAAACACAGAGATTGATCATTTTAAGAGCCATTCCACGAGAGATTGACATTCGGTGCTCAGTTTAGCCCCCTGGAATTGAATGAAACTTGGCACATAGGTAGATATGAGTGTCTCACAGAAAAAGCCAAATTTTTAGGTCCGTATTTCACTGTGCCAGCCAATAGCGCCATCTGGAATCCACTTAAGTGGCTCAGTTTTGCTGTTGACACCACATTTTATATCAACTATCATGACTTAAGGGAACACAGTACTAAATATGTAATACTTTTATCAAGATCTGTGACACTTCAAGTCCAGTTAGACTTTAGCACCACATCAGCGCCAAACTGGGTTACAATGTTATCAAGCCAGAATTATCTGAGAAATAACAATAAAAATTGAAAATGGGAATGGGAATAAAATAATACCTCAGACATATATCTAATTAGAATGCTTTTTTTGTGTTCAGACACAACAAGACTATCATTTTCAGTGAATAGCACCTTGGTATCTTGCTGTGTTTGTGCAATAGACGACCAGAAAGATGGTTGAAATAGATTTTTGCTGCATGTTTGTGCCATGTTTTCTCTTTATCCCAGATTTGTACTGTGAGGGTAAATGCTGTTTGCTGTGCTTTTGGAGCTCTTTTTTCAGGTATACCAAGCATTTCTTTGGTAGTATCTATGCTTTCAAGCTAGACAGAGCCAAAGTTGGTGGAAAACTCAAAATGGACAGTTATGCATGCCTGCATACGTATTTACGGTGGTACGCCTTTTACATTACTTCTTTTTTGGAATTTAAAAATTTTAGACTGGTCATGTTTTATAACGTGCTGTATATTTCTGACGGCACTGTACCCGTACTTGGTAATAACCCATGTATTGCTCACAGTCGCCACCAGTTTATAACCAACCAAGCTTTATACCAATGGGATTACAAGTTTAATGAATAACTGTGTGCCTGCTTCATATATTTCAAAAGACAGAACCCTATCCTCTCCGGTCATTACTAACTGAATTGGGCTCCCCCTGCTCAGCTTTGGGCCATGGCCTTCTCTCCAGGGTTGCCAACTCTGATAAGACAAATAAGCGACCGCAGCTTCAGAAGCAAGTCCAAAACAAGCCCAATATAAATTAGACAATATGAAGACGGTGTAGAACCAGTGTGGAATCTCTTTCAATTCGTTGAGCGAGGGACGCAGTCAGATTATCTTTCTAATACTTTCTCAAGGGGCTGGGATAGAGGGTGGGTTCCCTCGCATTACTCCTGAGGTTGTGAGCAAACAGTGTCAATCGATGAATCAGGGGGAAATAGCAACCATAAATGTATAACAATTAGGTCGTTTGTTACACTTTTCTAACATATTTCAAAGGGATTAAAATTGTACCATACCCTCATTCAATAAGAATGAAAAGAAATGTACTTCTACTTCTCCTGGTAATGTCTCCGCCCAAAGTTCCTTCGTAGAGGGGGCGCCTTCCTGGTTCAAATGACCGAAGTGACCTATGACCCCACTATATGAAGCGCTTCCAGATTTGGGCATAAAAGGTCAGGGAACAAAGGCTTAGGGGGAAGATCGCAACCGACTTCTCATACGTGCATCTCTATGCTGTGTGTAGCCGATAGTCTGTAGTTATGGAAGATCGCTGACGACTTCCCACACATGCATCTGTATGTGTGTAGCCGTTATAACATTATAGTCATGGAAGATCTTAGGCGATTTCCCACATGGTCTTATCAGACGTGATATTGCTATGGAAGCTTGTATTCATCCTTCCCACATTGTACACTTTGTGTATATGTTTAGGTGTGAGCTGCGCAAGGTGTGATTTGACTTCGAATTTAAATTTTCTGTAATGATGCGATTGTTTCTTGTGGTTTAAGCATGTGCCTGCCTGGCAAAATAAATTGGTAATTGCATTCTGTTGTGTGTTTCTGACTCTTACTAACTTAAATCCTTCCAGCCCGGAGTCCTGTCTCCTAATTGAGTAATGCAAGACTGTAATCGCATGCCTGATCAACATGCTTGGTTCTGCATTATAAGGTGGATTTTCTACGCTGTGATTGGTGTTATTTTGATTGGCTTCAAGGAGATTCCGTTACACCAAGTACGAATCGGTCTCTGCACGGGAATCTTTTATATAACACACGGTCCCTGAACAGATACCGTTACACCTTGGAGTTACTCGCTTTGGGCCCTAGTAATCCCTAATTATAGCTATTTTCTGTATCAAATTACTGTGCTTAATAAGACCACCAGCCTCTGAATTAATCCACCGAATTGGGCTGTACAGATATTTCTGGTCCAGCGGAGTAAGGGTATGCCCGATGTTTAAAATGCAAAGACGCGAATACATGTGGGAGATGTGAGGCGACACGATGTAAATGGCCCGGCCAAAGGACGCAAATGCACAAAATTTGCATTTCGCTCCATGTCAAAATATTCTTTTGCAAAAAATTCACGCAAGTACAGCAGTGTTCTTAATAGCATCATTGCTATTAGCAGCAACATTGGCTAGCTTGGCTACATAGCTTCATATTCAAACTGCAGTTAGCTGCATTGCTTTAGATCATAGGTGTACAATCTAATCTACTAAGGGCCGGTTTGGGTGCTGGTTTTTGTTACTCCCTGACACTAACACACCTGATTCTACTCATCAAGGTCTTGATTGACCCCCCTAATCAGTTAATTAATGGTACCAGGTGTTGTGGCACTGGGATAAAGCAAAAATATGCACCCATACCGGCCCTGTATGGATAAGATTAGACACCCCTGCTTTAGATAATAGGAACGCTAGCTACCTAGCTGCTAGCTGTGTCAAATAACCAATGGATCTCAGTTTCTCAACAAAACAGTGGTCACGCTCAACATCAGATATGACAACATCATCAGTTTTGTGAATTCTTTTATTTTCAAGTCAACACAATGTTCATGAAGTAAAATGTTTGTGATGTTAGCACAGCAACAAAATCCAAGAAAATAATATTGGTCCTGTGGCCTCGCGAATAAAGCGAGGAGAAATTTTGTTTTGGGTACGGTGGAAACTCGGCTTAAGGGCACTGGCAATTTTTATCGCTTTGCCTTGGTTTTTATCTGTATTTGGCGCGAAGTCAGTTATATATGGTGGCTTTTGCCGGGAGTGCCATCCTGAAAGTCGAAGCCTGTATTATCTAACAGTCATGTTATTGATGTCAGTTATCCTATGACCTTTGGTACAGCTCCACAATAAGGCCAACCTGTAATTTTTTTTTTAACTGCAGTAATTTGACAGTTGTGATGGCAATCTTATGAAACTTATGAGCCGGTCAAATTGCATCAGAAACTTGATTGGCTTATAACAGCCTTGTTTTTGAAGATACCTCTCATTCGTTCAAAACACATCGGAAGCTTCTACAAAGACTCAGTGAGCAATATTATAACTCTTTACGCATATGGTGAAGAGATTTAGGCATACTCACATTTTTGCCTCTTTTAAGGTCTACTAGTGGTAAAATGCGCCATGTTTTGTATTCTGGTGATAAATCAAGCTCTCCGTGTGAGTACAAATTTCGGTACATTTCAAAAAGGATTTTGTAAGCTATATCTGGTTTAAAATGAAAGTTATTGCCCTCTTAGTTACTATAGCAACCAAATACACTAGCTTAATAGATTATTTGATTCAATTCCTTTAGACAAAGCCAGGCAAGATTACTGCTACCCCTGTTGAATCTAAACATCACTTAAATAGAACTTGTCTGGTAATGTGACAGAGGCAAAAGGCAGCACATGATACCTCGATCTAAGGAAATTCAAGAACGGATGTGAAACAACGTCGTTGGCATCTATCAGTCTGTAAAGGGTTACAAAGCTATTTCTAAGGCTTAGGGACTCCAGTGGAGCCATTGACTTCAAATGGAGAGTACTTGGAGCAGTGGTGAAATTTCCTTACTAGGCGTGCCGTTGTCACACGTTGTTGACCCGGTCGAGGACGGTCCCGAGTGCTCCCCTTTTGCAGAAACTTTTGATGGAGTCTTGCGATTGTTGTGTGTGCACAGTGTAGTCGTCTGGCAATTTCCCTGGTGCTGGCGCCAATTTGAAGCATGCCTATGGCACGTTCCCATTCAGGGGCTGTAAGTCACGGCATAGTGTCGACGTTTCACAAGTGTCAGTGAAGAAGTGAAATTTTATTCGGATTCACATGCTTTTAAAGGTAATGTGTGCACAAATTCAGAGTAAAATTCATTTATCCCGTGGTGTGCATGCAAGATGATGCGTTTTTGCAAAAAATTGCCTAGCGTTACAGTTAACTTGAAATTCTCGCATTTCTTGCACCTGGCATGTCGGGTGACGTCACTGTAGTGTTGTTGTTGTATAAAAATTATATTGAAGTTCATTTGAACTTAAATATTGGTTTTTTTCAAGTGGTGCGTTTTCATTTATTGTATAATTCCAAAATTGCTGGATATTGCTAATAGCATGGGTCAATATAAACAAAAAATATTTCCCAATCAAGACCAGTGCTTCCGAATGATGTGAAACATTATGGCTAGATTTTTATCTTTTCTCTGCATCGGAAGTGAATTTAAAAATTGGCCCAAAAATGCCCATTGGTGCTGATCGTTTGGTCCCTAGAGTATTAAGGTTAGATGCTTCAGTTATGGCCCGGCCCATACAAATAATTTCAATCTTTCACTTGAATTGTATTAAACATTTGGAAAATTTCACTTATGCTTTCATTTCACAAGGGCAGAGGCAAGAATGATCATAATAATTACCATCCATTTTCTAAGCCAAGATACTTGAATCCTTGATTAATCACAAGCTTCATATGTTTTAGAGCAGAAATCACATTTTAAAAACTTTTTAGACCGATTTTCGATCTGGTCAGAGAACTATATTGGAGGCAACTCTCATTGTAAATGGCGCTGACTGTGCCATTGATTGTGGGCACCCTGTTTGATGATCTATCCTAGACCTCTGATTTAGTTGGTCTTTCACTTTTAGGAGAAAGGCTAGCCTCTGTATACCTTGATCAGAATGCTAGCCAGTGTTTGGCTAGTTATCTTTCACATAACACATTGCATTGTTTCTAACTCTTCTCCTTCAACTCTTGTAGTGGACACAAAAGGTGTACCACAGGGTTTGCTTTTAGGACCTTTACTTTTCACTTTGCATATTAATAATATGGTCTCTTTTGAAAATGGCCGTAATGTGCACTTCTATTCTGATGATATAATGCATTATACTTCTGCTTCTTCATTTGATGAGGCATAATATGCCTTGCAAGTGGCCTTAAATTATTTTCAGCAATCACATCTAGAGCTTCAAATCATTTTAAATATAGAAAAAGAAAAATTATGACCTTATTTTACAAAATATCTCCATACAAGCTATGAAGGTATGCCAAAAATCCAAGGCTGAGCTTTAAGAAGTAGGTTTGGCCAGAAATCCAAAATGGCTGTATAGTTTGGAATTTGCAAATAGAAATGGGAATCAACAATTTGTTTGTCTTGAGGCAAGGAATCTTTTTTTTTTTTTCCCTCGGCCACTAGGAGTTATGGACCAAAATGTAAATTTGTTTGCTTTCATGCCACCACATGGGCAACATGCAGAACAGTAATTATCTGAGTGGCGGGGACAATTTGCAACACACCCCCCCAAGTTTCAGTTTTTGCTGCCCATTCAGTTTAGGGAATGATGATATTATTATTATTATTATTATTTATAATAATATTGTAAAGACCCCTAATAATAATAATGCTAAGCAGATGACTAAGATCGTCTGTACATTTGCTTTTTCCAGTCAAATTTGTTTCTGTAAAGAATTCCTCCAATTCCATTCCAAAAATGTCTATTACTACAATTTTACATGCTAAAATTTGATTGAGGATTGATGGAGCTGTCTGAACATTTATCCTTAGGACAGAAGCAACGCATGCTGGGAATCTTCTCTCGGGAGAGGTAGAGAAGGGGCTGAATGCTGCTGCTGATGTCCATTACGCCAAAGGCCATTGGGTTAACGTAGCAGTGGAGCTCATCTGGGTGGAAATAATCTCGGAAGGGGACAACAGCCACGGGTGGGAAATAGTAAAAGACAATGATGGCCAGAATTATGAACACCATCTTGAAGGCCCTCTTCTTGACTGGGTGCATCTCATCGCAACGGGGTCCAGACTGACGGAGCATGTAGAGGATAGTTACATTGCAGAAGAGCATTAAGGAGAAAGCTGCCAGGATCATAACTGTGAAAACCTTCTCAAAGTTAGGGACGTTACCCACGCACTTGGCTGTTGCATACGACAGAGTGAAGATCCACACCACAGCAACGCACACTTTGCGGTGGCTTCGGTCCTTCAGCTCAGTGAAGGTGATGGGGTGCAGAACAGCCATGTAACGGTCAATGCAGATGCAGGACAGCAAGAGAGGTGAAGAGTCTTTTACCCCGTAAAGGAAGTACTGGACATAAAGAGTGCTGCTGATGGTGACAAAGGCAACATTGACCAGCTCCAGGGGTGGAATAAGGCAAAAGAAAATATCAAAAATGGCCAGATGCAGGATGAAGATGTCAGAGGTGGAGGAGTCCCCCTTTTTCTTGCCCAAGAGCCACAGCACCATCAGGTTAGCAGGGATCCCCATGAACATATTGATGGACTGCAGGATTAGGTAAAAGATAAGAACCTCAGGCATGTCTTTACATTTCCCGTAAATGGTATAGATACTTCCTTCATATTCATTGTTGCTGTTTGATGGCTTATGGATATAAAGGATGGAAGTGTTGAGGATCTCCATGGCTTTTATACTGGCTGGAGATGGAGCTCCAACAGGATGCAAGTCAGAAGGTTTCTGGAAAAGAGAAAAGAATTAATTCAGAATAACAATTAAATAAAGGAACAGCAATCTGCATTACTATGGAAGACATCTGCCTCCCAAAATGTGGTCTGTATTGGCCTCCAGTCATAGAGAAAACATCTAGAATCGGTACATATAGCAGAATACTTTTTTGGCTGAATATTGGTGGCCCATTAGTAACCTCAAGCATTTCCACATTTTTTCTGACTTCACTTTGTTGTATGTTAATTGTGATTGTTGGTTTTTCGAGATGGCAAATGCTGTGGCCGGAATGAAAGGAAGTATAGCAAAATAAGAGACAAACACAGACAAAATAAGAGAGGGGAGACTTGCACTTCCAAAGGACCTAGATCCAGTCCAAATAACATTAAGGAAGCAACGCGAGCTTGACAGAATGAAATGAAAGGGAAAAATCTCAGAAACCGAGATAAAAAGATTTAGCACCAGACGGTGCCCAGAAAGAGGACAAAACAGAGAAAGATTCCCTTGCTAACTAGCACTTTCCTCTTTGCAGCTAATTGCAACAACTCTCTTACTAGAGACCTTACCGACTACAGTGCAAACAAAACACGGACACTATAGCAAGGGCAGCAATGCAGAACCTGGGCTTAAATAGAGTCCGGGCGCCGCCCCCAATTAATGCCAGCTGGCCCAAGAATCTGATTGTGGGCAAAACAATATCGTCCCGGACGAGAGCAACAAAGAAACCTCCCAAAGCCACCGCCAGCCTCCAAAACCATGACAGTTAATAGTTTTAGATTGGTAACACTTTACAATAAGGGGACATATCATATGCAAATATAGTGCTGAACTAATGCACGATTCATGATTATTTAACGTATGAATTAATGGAGGATGTATCATGCATTCCTTTTGCTTACTATTTCAAAATATTAAAGTCACTATGACTTTTGGTGATTAGTTCACACTCAATAGATCATCAGTTAAGGGATGCTAATTGTTACTTCATTCATTCATTTTTTTTTTTTTTGACCAAATTTGGTGGATTCCTCTTGCAAGTTTATTTGAGGATCATGCCTATGCTCAGCCTCCCTGAGCAAAAGAATGACAAAAGAATATCTTCAGAATTCTATGAGAACAGACCTAACGGTGTTTTGACACATTTACAGCATAATTGGTGGAACATGAGCTGTTTTCTTTTAATTGTATTCTTGTTGTTTAAAACTCTATTGCGCACAAATCATGTGGTGGTACAAACAATTCTAGTACAACAGGGCTACTCAACATTACAAAATAATTCCAAAATAATTTATTTAAAATGATAGTTACAAAATAATTTATTCTTTGTTGAATTTGTGTTGTTGAAAGCGGTGGAGTGTGGCCTGGTAGAGAAATATGCACTATAAGCAAAATCATTCAATGGGTACCAACAGATAAATTAGTGACAAATGACCAGACAAGTTGAAGCGCAAAAGATATACCATTGCCCTACCCAATAAACTGGACTACTGTGTGTAAATTGTGTCCATCAATACTCTATCATGACTTCACACTTTGCGTACCTGACTTTTGTCCCCCCCAATTAAAGCCAAGACATGATACTCATTTGTACACGATTACTTAATGGCCATTCTGTGACATTTGCCTGAGCTAACAGTGGAGACCAGCCACAGTGAATGCTTCAGACGGACATCTCAAAAAAAAAAAGAATGCACCGAATGAACAACTCTCATACATACTATTGTTCACTTGGTTTGTAATCACTCAAAAATGCAAAGTCAGTCATGGTTTTTTTTCTATTTATATTTTATCCTTAAATAGTCTTTAGTAATCCATAAAAATATATGCTAACTATTAAATAATCATGCGAAAATGAATCTTATGATGTGATTTTACTTATGTGGGACACAAATCGGGTACATTCTGTGCGAAGTCGTGATTAAGACATGAAGAACATATTATATTTCTTTCACTCTCAGTTGTCCAGTTTATTAGGTGGACCTATGGCATTTTTGTTGAACTCAAACATGTCTAATCATTAATCTTTAATTTATCAAATAGCTAGATGATTTTGGTTTTAGAGAATCTTACTTTACTGTGCTATAGTCCACTCATTTAAACAACAAAAATAAAATTACAAATCAATTATTTTGCAGCCTTGAACTTATCCATTACTGTACTTGATGTATTATTTCGGCTGAGAGGCCGAAATAATACATCATCCGGAAAGACTTTTATGCGAGAGGAATCCAGCTTATTTGGTTTCAAAAATAATTAGTCATGGTAGATGATGTTTGGAAAATATCAGAATTTTATCTCAGATCTGAATTTTTTACAGCATTTAGAATTTCGCTCTCATGCAAACAATTGGAGTCAATGCAAAACTGGCATTTCTAAACATCAGTTTTTCACTTATGGAGCCAATAAATCATTGTTAAAAACAAATTACCAACATCTCCATGCTGTCTAGATGCAATTTGTATATTTTCGGATTTTTGTCTTAATAACTGAATTTTTGACAGCCATTTGAAATCTGCTTTTACATAATAACAGCTGCTGTCTTGCGCACAGGTGACAGGATTAGTCCATTTGTGAAGCTACATGTGACGTTTCCATATGCCAATTAGCTCATTGAGATAGAGCATAGACTCTTGTGCCAGAAACTGTGAATTCAAGCCTCAACTGATGTAAAATGCACAGTAGAATGCCACCTTTTTTCATCTTCCTACACTCTGCTTGTTGCTCAGAATTGCCTAATTTTGCCTAAAATTGCCTGGCCCCAACCATTGCTGCGCAGCAGCTATAAGTATAAAGCATATCTCCCTGCAAAACATATATGTGTGTTTTGCAGCATTTATTTTTATTTGTCCTTGGTGACCTACTCTTTTGAGTTTATTTGTCAACTTGCATACAATGCACAGCAATGATTTAGTTCCAGCTCCATATAGTTGGAGATACTGTGTACCAGCATGAATATACTGTTTTCACTGTGGCATCAAACTGTTATACTGTGGCACTGACTTTCTGCACATTTAGTTCTTGTTCATCAATGCTAATGTTAAATGTTAAAGTGATAAAATAAATTTTTTAAAAATCATGCAAACGAGGTGGAAACCTAACATATAATTGAAGCTTTGATATAGTCTTACCAGTACAACAGGTAATATTTGTTGGTAGATATCTCTGCAAAGCTGTGATTCCTGCTGTCTCCACTGGCTGGAAGTCCGGCATGAACCCCTGTCTGGAGTGTGTGAATTGAAGCAGAGACTTGAAGAGAGAGATGTAGGCAAACCCCACCACTACTATTTCAGCACTGCTGGGCTCGTGTTGCTGTCCAATCAGAGGCTCAGAGAAAGGGTGGGGTACTTGGAAAATTTCCATCAGGGGTCATATCTTATCTTCGCTTTACAACGGTGTGATTCACAAATGCTTTGCAAAAAAGAATTCAAGTGCATTGGCAAATACTTATTTAGATGGCAAAACAAAATCTTACCTAAAAATTAATAGTTTGCCTCAAATAATTTAAGCGGAAATTTATGGACAGAGAATTAGAAGGTGCTCGCTGTGGTAGCCCATTAGTGTTCGCAGCGATTTGCAATGTGCAATCAGTGCTTGAAAATAAATTTGTTGTAAACAACTGATGCAACCATGCACAGGTACAGTTCTCAACTTTGGTGCAATAAAGTGAAACATGTTACATGTGTGTGACACAGTGATTTTCAGTCTTGGTGTCAAGCTGAATTGGTGTATAATTTGATGCGCATACACTGTTTTGTCAATTTAATGTGTTTTTGGTCTGCATCCATTTTAGGAGGCCCAGATAAATTGGTAAATATTTCTCACCCAGGGTTATGATTTCAACGCATGAACATTGTATAATATAGTCTTCTCTGTGGGTGACAGAAGCATTATGACTGCAGTAATTAGATTAAATGCGTCTCATCAGGAAATAATATTGCACATACTTGACACAATACGACAATAAGTGACCAGCCAAAGGAGTTCCTGAGTGTAAACAATATTCTCTCAGAGTATCAATCTGGCTTCTGAAAAGAACACAGTACCATCACAGCGTCACTTAAGGTTGTCAATGACATAATTGAGGCACAGGACAACAAAACCTTTCAAAGGCGTTCGATACGGTGAACCACTGTATTTTGATACGGAGGTTGCTCAGCATTGGTGTTTCCGAGAAGGCTGTTGGTTACCTTTCGGGTAGGACCCAATGCGTCCCTTTTGACGGTGTCTCATCTAGCTTGCTGCACGTTGTATCAGGGGTCCCACGGCGGGGATCTGTCTTGGGCCCACTTTTATTTACTATTTATATTAACGAGCTTGGCTCCAATATTTTTAATGCACAGTGTCATTTTTATGCTGATGACACGGTTATTTACAGTTGTGGTGACACTCTTTCTCAGACCTTTGAGAACCTGCAGGCTGCTTTTAACACTGTACAATCTCGGCTATCCGAGTTGAAACTTCTACTGAATGCAAATAAAACAAAGATGGTTTTGTTCTCAAATATTAGAAGCTCCACAACCATTCCGAACATTGTAATCCTGCAGGGAAGCCTGATAGAACGCGTGGCCGTGTACAAGTACCTAGGATTTGTAGTTGATGACCGCCTGACCATCAAATCACATATTGAAAGTCTTGTCAAGAAGCTTAGATTAAAACTAAGATTTTATTTCAGGAATAAATCTTGCTTCTCTCCGGCCACTAGGAAGAAGCTCGTCGAGACTACTTTCCTGCCTCTTATTGATTATGGCGACTTATTATATATGCATGCCTCCGCCAAGTATTTGGCTTTACTAGATTCTGTCTATCACGGTGCCCTGAGATTCATTACAGGGTGCAAAGCCCTACACATCATTGCATCCTGTACAATCTAGTCCAATGGCCCTCTTTAGCTCAGCGTAGGTTAACTCGCTAGCATTTATTTATTTATAAATCTATTATTGGGAAGTTGCCCTCATACCTATGCAAATACATGTCCTTTAAGTCCAGCACTCTCTCTCTGCGTTCTAATGACACCTTCCAGCTTCTTGTACCAAGGGCGCGTACAGAGTTGGGGAAACAAGCTTTTAGGATTGCAGCACCTACCTCCTGGAATCTTCTGCAGCTTGACCTTAAGTTAGGGAACCTGGTCTTGTTCAATCAATTCAAGGATCTAGTAAAAAATCTTGAGGCAGGCACAATTGGCACCTGTACCTGTTTAACATGACATGACATGACATGAATGGCAAGAACAGGCCTTTCAGCCTAACTAAGCTTGCCAGTTTCTTTATACTATTGTGAATATATCCCTTCAGATACTAAATGACTCAATGGTATCTAGCTTTAGGTCAAGCCTGCTCTTGAAAACCCCCAAGGTCTCTGCCTCAACAATATGGTCAGGTAAGCTATTCCACATTGAAATTACTCTTTGGGTGAAGAAATATTTCCGAATATCAGTGCTAAATTTACCTTTGGTCAACTTCCATTTGTGACCCCGAGTTCTACTCACAACACTTGGTCGAAGGAATCCAACATGATTCACTTTGTTAATCCCTTTAACATATTTAAAGACCTCAATCAAATCACCCCTGAGTCTCCTTTTCCTAAGACTAAAGAGATTAAGGATCTTCAGCCTCTTCTCGTAGCTTTCATATTTTATACCTGGAATAAGCTTAGTGGCTCTTCTCTGAACTTTCTCTAGAGCCTCTATATCTCTCTTAAAGTATGGTCCCCAGAACTGTACACAATACTCCAGGTGTGGTCTAACGAATTTGTTGTACAGAAGAAGCATCACCTCCTGAGATTTGTACTCAATACTTTTGGCAATGTATCCTAGCATCCGATTAGTTTTTTTAACTGCTACGGCACAATAGCTAGAACCTGTGAGGGTTTGGTTAACGATCACTCCCAGATCTTTCTCTTGTGCAGCACATTCCAGTTTTAAACCTCCCATGAAGTAATCCTGTCTAATGTTTTTAATACCTATATGTACAACTTTACATTTTGCTAGATAAAATTTCATTTGCCACATTTTTGCCCAATCCTGCATTCTACCCAAATCATCCTGAAACACTTTAGTGGACCCTAGACTATTTGCCAAACCCCCCAATTTAGTATCATCTGCAAATTTAACCAATCTGCTCTCAATATTCCTATCAAGGTTATTAATATAAATGAGGAATAGCAGGGGTCCCAACACCGATCCCTGGGGGACGCCACTCCCCACCATACTCAGCTCGGATGAGATATCACTGACTACTACTCTTTGTGTTCTGTCCTGTAACCAGTTTTGAATCCACTTCAGAATACCTCCTCTAACTCCAATGGAGCTCATTTTAAAAATTAGTCTCTTATGCGGTACTGTATCGAATGCTTTCTGAAAATCCAAGTATATGATGTCATAAGCCCTGCTCTGGTCGTACGTCCTGGTGGCCTCTTCAAAAAATTCCAGAAGGTTTGTTAGGCATGACCTTCCCCTCCGAAAACCATGTTGGCTATCCCTCAAGATACTGTTACGTTCAAGAAATAAGTCCAACTCATCTTTTATGAAGGATTCCAATATTTTGCACGAAATGCAAGTTAAACTCACTGGCCTGTAGTTTCCTGGCTCTGTTTGGTCCCCTTTCTTATATATTGGTATTTTATTGCCCTTTTTCCAATCATTTGGTATTTCTCCAGTTTCTAAAGACCGTCTGAAGATGGCGGATAGCGGATTAAAGATGAACTCACCAGCTTCCCTTAGCACTCTAGGATATAAGCCGTCAGAACCCGCCGCCTTATCTACTTTTAGTTTATTCAACTTGTCTAATACTTCGTTATCCGAACCTCAATTTCCGCTAAATAATCTTGAGCATTTGACATGACCTCTGGCCAAAAAAAGACCCCCCTCTGAGGTAAAATTCTCAACAAAGTAACTGTTTAAGGCATCCGCAATATGCTTGTTATCATATAGCAGCGATCCATTTTTATTCTTTATGCACTTAACCTGCTCTTTAACTTTCCTTTTTCTACTACAGTACTGAAAGAAGCGCTTAGGGCTAGTTTTTGCCCCCTCTGCAATTTGTCTTTCATACAGTCTTCTAGAATTCCTCAGCTCTTTTTTGTCCACCGCCCGCATTTTACAGTATTCAGCCCTAGTATTCTCATTGCTATCCTTTATGTACATCTTATAAAGATTCTTCTTTTCCCTCAACATCCTACGAAGACTTTTGGTCATCCACTGAGGATTCTGCTTTTTCAGCTTACTTTTGGACACCTTCGGAATGAATCTGCATTGTGATTCAAGTAAAACCCCCTTAAATCTTTCCCACATCTCATTTACGGACTTACAGTCCAGGAGTGTCTACCATTTTATTTCAGCTAGGTATGAGCGCATCCTGTCAAAGTTTGCTCACCTAAAATTGAACATTTTTGTTTTAGAATGCACCTTTTTAACTTGCCATGAAACATCAAAATTAACAGCAGAGTGATCACTTGTCCCAAGTGGCTCCAGTACCTCAACATTGCTAATTCTATCGGGGTCATTACAGAGCACTAAGTCTAAAATTGCCTTCTCTCTGGTAGGTTTATAAACATACTGCACCAAGAAATTATCATTTATAACATCTAGAAATTCTTCCTCCCCCCTACCCTGTCCTTTCACCATTTCCAAATTGATACCAGGATAATTTAAGTCTCCCATGATAATAGTCCCACCACCGCTACAAGCTTGCGTAATCCTCCTAAAAAGCATTTCATTGATTGTACTGTCCAAAGCTGGTGGTCGATAGCATACTCCGATGTTTAAACCTGTCTCGTGCTTGCCAATGAGCCTGACCCAGATATCTTCACAGGAGAAGGAATGTTCAATTTCGAGAATTTCCTATACATTAATGTTTTCGTTCACATAGAGTGCTACGCCTCCTCCTCGCCTATTACATCTATCCTTCCTAAAGAGCTTATAACCTTCTATAATATGTTCATCTCCATCCTCTTCACATAGCCATGTCTCTTTTATCCCAACTATGTCATAGCCCTCACTGATCACTACAGCCTCAAGTTCTGGAAATTTATTTTTTATGCTTCTTGCATTTAAATAAAAACATTTCAGGTTATTATTAATGCTCTTACCCCTTGATTTTCCATGTTGCTGCCGCTTTGAGCCCCCCACTACGCTTTGTTGCTTTAAAAGTAAAACATCGATAGTGCTTATTACGCCGTCAGCTTCCATCGGGGCAGTCTGCATTTCCCTATGTGTAACACTCACTAACCTCCCTGCCCCCCAAGTCCCTAGTTTAAATAATCCTGTGCTACCCTCAACATACGCTGGCCCAGTGCAAAGGTACCCCTCCGGTTCAGGTTCAGCCCGTCAGGCTTGAACAGGTCACCCCTGTCCCAGAAAAAGTTCCAGGGCCCCATAAACCTATACCCCTCTTTCCTACACCAAGTTCGTAGCCACGTGTTAAATCTCCAGATAGAATTCTGCTTACCTTGCTTGCACGTGGTACCGGTTGAATCCCGGAGAACACTACCGTTGAGGATCTGCTACTAAGCTTCTCAGCTAATTCCACAAATTTGCCTTGCAGAACCTCAATGTTATGATTCTGGGTTTTGATCATGTTTTATGTGCTGGTTTTGTGTTCATGATTATTGTATTTTATTTATTCTCTTTGGTTTTTGTAATATTCAGGTTTTTGGTTCATTCCATGTTTCAGTTCCATTGCACTTGTCTCCCCTGTCTTGTGATCAAGTTGGTTTAGTCCGTCTTCCCAGTCTGCGTGCTCACTGACTTCGGGTGATTTAAATAAAGTCCGGTGTTTAAAAAATTATTCCTTCGTATCTCGTTTTCTTCCTTCAACCTTCTCTTCTAATGATTAACAAGACTAACATTTGTATTTTGTATTATAGTCTACTAACACAACTAACCATGTATATATTCGATTACTAAATAACTAATGAGCACTCTAGTTTAAGCTGTAAAGCTGCACCGCTACTAATAGACTAATTCCCTCTTCGCAATTGCCCTGTTGTATTCTCTGCCCCTTGTCATCTGTGCACGTAGAACTCCTGGACCGGAGCTGTTTAAATGTCATAGACTGTCTGTGTGATTCCCGTTCGTATTTCATCTCTCGCCAATTTTCGTGGTAAGGGTTTCCCTCATGTGATTCTCCTGATGTAATTAGCCTCATTCCCCACAGCTGATCTCTGTATAGCATGTGACCATTCCTGTGTGTATCTTAGGAGTCTTTTCACTCACAGCTCTTGTCAGAACGTTGATCAATATTTCATTGCGCCGAGCTCCTTGTACGCCTTTGATTATTGTTCTCTTCTACTGGATAGTCCGACTCCGATTCTTGCCATAGCCCTTTTTGTACTGTTTTTGCCTTTCTGCGTTTTGACCTATTTTTGTATGACCACGAGTTCTGTGTTTGGATGCCCTGTGTATGACCATTGGCTTTGCCCATCGACTACGACTTTTTGCCTATCGTTTTTGTACCTCTGCCCATCTGTTACTGGTTCTGACCCCTGCCTGTCTAGTCGATACTGTTTTTGGATTTCGTATTGTGGCTTGGCAATTCCTGTGTTCTCTGGCTTTGACTCGGGCTCCAATAAAAGCATGCGTTTTTTGGATTGCTGTCTCTCGCGAGTGGTTCCTGAACGATACCTCACCCTCAAACCTACCCTTACCTATGTCATTTGTCCCAACATGGACCATGACAACTGGATCCCTCCCCGCTCTGGCCAGGAGCTTGTCCGCACGCTCCAGGAGGTCTCCTACCTGGGCACCAGGCAGGCAACATACCGTACGAGACTCCTTGTCGCGCGAACAGACTAGGTATCTATTCCTCTAAGTATTGAGTCCCCCGCTATCAATAATTCTCTTTTCTGAGGGGTAGAGGCTAACAGGGTGCCCTGCTGCTCATCAGTCCCCCTCACTTTCAGGGTCAGGGGCCAAGTCGAGTTCCTGCAAGGGCTGGAATCGGTTGGACGCCTCAACCACTGGAGAGGCTGTTGCTGTATGGCGTGCATGCCCTTTCCTGCGCTGCCGACCTACAGTCACCCAACTTTCTCTACCTGCCTGTTCTGGGATCCCAGTACCACCCTGCTTTTGCGTACTCACCATTTCTCTAAACGACATACTACTTAGTTCCTCTAGGAACTCTACTGATTGCGAACTATGTCGCGCTGCCAACTGGCCCTGAAGTTCAAGGATCTTGCTCTCCAGATGCTCAATTAGCTGGCACCAGTGGCAGACAAACCCACCCTGGAAATCTCTTTCCAAAAGTTCGATCATCCTGCAACCGTCACATAGTTTTGGCCACATTTTGAACCCCCTACCTAATGACTTTCCTCACCCTAGATAAAAGAAAATTACAAATGCCGAGATAGAAGCTGAGGAACCACAATTTATTAATTTATTTATTAACCTAGGAAGCCCTACGCAGCAGTCACAATAGAAAACCCGGGGTTGTAAATTGATGTAAATTTATGTAAATGTAAATTGATTATAAGCCTCTTTTAACAGGGGCTTAGTTATAGTTAAAAGAAATGAAATACCAAACTGAGCCAAACTCTATGTAATAAGCACTCCTAATAGCCGGCTTGAGTTTTATATAGTACCAATGCTATTGATATACTAAACTAAAAATATCACAGGGCTTAGCTGAGAGCCCAGATAAAACAGACTGGCTTCAGCGCCCAGGAAAAACTGGAGGAGACGGAGCACTCCGATAACTTACTTTTTAAATTCCAACCTAACGAACGTTTCTCAAGCTTGGTCAGATTTCTATTGGGTTCTAGTATATGATTATTGTTTTGCTTTGTTTTTTTTCTTCGGTTTTGTCTTATGTATTGATTCATTATTTTTGGGTTGGTTGAATCAATGTACTGGTATTTTATCCGTTGTAATGTTGTATTTTTATGTTTAACTTTTATTTGCGGCTTTCTTGGCAAGGGCTCCTTCGAAAAAGAGACTTGTTCTCAAAGGACTTCCCTGGTTAAATAAAGGTGGAAAAAAAAAACCTGTCCCTGTTTCCTTTTATTTTCATCGTTCTGTGTTGAAAATTATGCAAACGACTGTTCTGTGAGCATTTCAGCTAGACAGAATCAATATTTTGCTTTTTGATTTATTATGTCATTCCTGTTCCATTAACTTTTTTAATCTCTTGCCTGTTATATAGCTGGCTGCATGTGTTTCCTTGTTTGAAACTCTGAGGTAGTATTCACTTTATTGCATCAAACTTCAGAAGTGAACTTTGACGTGGTAATGTGCCGCATAGTCAGTGCGGCAAGTTACCCAGGTGGCTCAGGCATGACTTCTATTTGTGCCATTTTATGGCACAGTCAAAGCTTTGCCAATATTTTTTTTTACTGTATAATACAATTTTACTGTTATTTTGTACATTATGTGCAGTATTAGTGTCCTCATGAGCTTCATGTGTTACAAGGAGCATGGAATGAGTGAATCAAGCACACTGCGTTGAATTTGCCTGTGTTAAATGAATGAATTTAAATTTCCTTTGGACGATGGTACATTGTAACATTTGAAAAAGTCAAATGCAGTTTGATCATTCCAGAGGTTGAGATGGCCATAGCAGCACATTGATTTTGTTTTCGTGGAACCAATTCTGCATTTTTTGGCGTGCTTTTGTCATTGTCTTGCTAGATTACCCAGCAAAAGCCAATTCTCACAGTAGAAGCAACCAGATTGTCTGCGTAATTGCCAGATACTTGTAATTCATTTGGCCTTCAATCTCAGTCAGTGCCCCGAACCTCTGGAATTAGAACAGCATCAAAAGTTCACTGATCTACCACCATATTTCACGGTAGATATGAGATGTCTTTCTTTTTACATATCTCTGTTTCAACACCATTGTACCGGACTATTGTACCTGACAATAACGTCCAATTTGTAGTCTCATCACATCAAAATTTGCTATGAGATTGCAAAAAAAATGCATTTGCACATTATTAATAACAGAAACCGAGGAAGGGTTCTTCTTTTTTAATTTTTTTTGCTTGAGTTCATTTTCGAAATTACTTTTTTTGCTCACAGCTCTCAAGTCTCACAGTGAAGCCAGATCTGATGGTCTTGCTCAAGACTTGACAAATATCATGCACTGGTCTTCAATCTCACACTCTTCAACCAAATACAGTGTCGTAAAAAAAAGTATTCGCCCCCTTCCTGATTCCTTTTTTTTTTTTGCATATTTGTCACCATTAAATGTTTCCGATCAGCAAATAAATTTTAATATTAGACAAAGACAACTCAGAAAATACAAAATGTCGTTTTTAAATGATGATTTAATTTATAGCGGGGAAAAAGCTATCCAAACCTACCTGGCCTGGTGTGAAAAAGTAATTGCCAACTAAACCTAATAACTGGTTGAGCCACCGTCTGCGACAACTGCAATCAAATGTTTGCAATAACTGGCAATGAGTCTTTCACATTGCTGTGGAGGAATTGTGGCCCAGTCGTCTTTGCAGAATGTTTTAAATCGGCCACATTGGAGGATTTTTGAGCATGAACGGCCTGTTGAAGGTCATGCCACAGCATCTCAATCGGATTTAAGTTCGAACTTTGCTTAGGCTGCTCCAAAACCTTCAGTTTGTTTTTTTAAGCCATTCAGAGGTGGACTTGCTAGTGTGTTTCGGGTCATTGTCCTGCTGCATAACCCAACTGCGCTTGAGCTTGAGGTCACCAACAAAATGGTTGGACATTCTCCTTCAGGATTTTCCGGTAGAGAGCAGAATTCATAGTTCTATCAATTACGACAAGTTGTCCATGTCCTGAAGCAGCAAAGCAGCCCCAAACCATAACACTACCACCCCCATGTTTAACTTTTGGTATGATATTCTTCTTATGAAATGATATGTTACTTTTACACCTGATGTAACGGGATGCACACCTTCCAAAAAGTTCAACTTTTGTCACGTCAGTCCACAGAATTTTTTCCCAAAAGTCTTGGGGATCAACAAGATGTATTTTGGCAAATGTGAGACGAGTCCTTGTGTTCTTTTTGGATAGCAGTAGTTTTTGCCTTGGAACCCTCCCATGGATGCCATTTTTGCCCAGTTTCTTTTTTATTGTTGAATTATGAATACTGACTTTAAATGAGGCAAGTGAGGCCTGCAGTTCTTTAGATGTTGTTCTTGGTTCTTTTGTGACCTCCTGGATGAGTCGTTGATGCACTTTTGGAGTAATTCTGGTAAGCTAGCCACTCTTGGGAAGGTTCACCACTGTTCCAAGTTTTCTCCATTTGTGGATCATGGCTTTCACCGTGATTCGCCGGAGTCCCAAAGCCTTAGAAATGGCTTTGCCACCCTTTCCAGGCTAATAGATGTCAATTTCTTTGTCTCTCATCTGTTCTTGAATTTCTTTAGATTGCAGCATGGCATGTAGCTTTTTGAGATCTTTTAGCCTACTTCACTTTGTCAAACAGGATCTATTTAAGTGATTTCTTGATTCAGCAGGTCTGGCAGTAATCAGGCCTGGTGTAGCTAGTGAATTTGGACTCAAAAAATGTGGTTAATCATAGTTAATTCATTTTGGATAGCTTTTTCCCCTTAATAAATGAAATCATCATTTCAAAACTGCAGTTTGTATTTACTCGGGTTATTTATCGGGTCTTATATAAAAATTTGCTTGATGATCAGAAACGTGTGAAAAATGTAGAGATGTCACGATATCAAAAATTCAGTAGTCGGTCCCAATACCAGTAAAATTACATGATTCTTGATGCCAATTCAATACCACGGTTAAAAAAAAGGATTTTGAAAGATCCCATGGCAACGCGACCGTTTTTGCCTAGAAAGTCGAGCAACAAAGTCCCATGATCTGACAAGAAGTTATGAAAAAGAACATTGTTCTTTTGTTCACGTTCACGCCGTTCAGTTCAGAATTAACTTAAATTAGTTCAAAGTTGATTCAGCCAAAGAGGGGTGCATACAGTTCCCTTATTCAAAAAAAGGAACATGTTCAGGCACAACGCTGGATAAAGCATTGCAACACATGTGCCCCCGGGCCATCCCAAACATCATGTAACGTGTATTTCAGTATGACATATTAAAAAAAGAAAAGGATAAGTCGTTTAAAGATTTGGATATTGTTAATCAGTGACGTGCGGTTGGAGGTTAGTTTGGTGAGGCAGAATCCTGCCCTTTGCTTGATTAGCAATCATACAATTAACTAGTTTAGTACGACTATTTGGCAGAATGACAAGCCAGTTTAAGTTTCCATGGCACCCCAAGACACCCCAACATGGACATTACTGTTTTCTTTGGCTAAAAACATAGATCAGAGTGTGATCTTCTCACTCACAAAATTTAATGCAGAGATCTTCACTCGAGATATCTGGATTTATGTGGCGGAAATTCCCTTACAAAGAAAATCCGTCTCAAAGTCAGATGAATTTTTTTGAACAAATTTCATCAATTTACCCACCAGACATTGTTCATGTTCAGTAATTATGCCTTCAAAAGCAACCAGGAATGTATTCTGAGAAGTGATTGTCATGGTTTTGCCCCCGCCGGCTGAAGACACAAAGCCAGCGGGCACTGGGACCATGTACCCGAAAACAGGTGAAGGGACCCACACGCACAGGCTGAGTAAAAATATTAAACCAGAAAAGCACTCGGAGAGCGCAGACCTCCGCCAAGCACAACATTTCCCTCCATATTGCGACTTCCACCGTAGATATTAGTCTTACATTTATTTTATCTTCATTTTTAGATTTCTTGACCATGAAGACATGGCAATTTGATTCATAATGCTATATCAATATTAGTTCCACAGCGTCTTGGCTGTTTAAAGATGTCTGTTGCATGTTTCTAGCTTCATTTGTTTTTTTTTTCTTATGATGCAACATTTCCCCTTATGTTGTGATTTACACATGAATATTATTCCTATTATTTATTTCATCTATTTTTTCCGATTCCCTGACCAAGCAAACATACCATTAGCAACTGAATTCATAATGATATCAATATTAGTTCAGTAGTTATTCACGAAAATCAAATTTTCCGTAATGGTGGTTTTCTTCTGGATCTAGTTCCCTGGCTTTTGATGATACAGTAAATCCGGTGACACCTTCCTAATTCTGCAATATCTTGGCTATATAATGGCATTTGTCGCATGTATGTAGATTCATTTGTTCTCTTCCTATAATGAAAGTTCCGTAGGTCCCCTACTTTCGTATTCTGGATCATAGTATCATAGTATACGGAATTATTCCATTTTCAGGATGAGTCTTTGATATATTGTAGAACATGTTCGAAACTTGTCCTGTATTTTTTTTCCAAGTGCCCTGACCATTTTTGATGGAGTTATATGCATAAATGTCGAAAATGGCTCTATCTCTCAATGTTAAAGAATCCTTTAAAAAATTCCTGGATCCAGATTGAGATTCGGATCACTTCCAAAATCTAATTTCTTTCTTATACCAATCTGTACAATCCCCGAAAATTTCATCAAAATCTGTCCATAACTTTTTGAGTTATTTTGGAAAACAACACACAAACAAACAAACAAGCAAGCAAGCAAGCAAACAAACAAACAAATAAACCCAGGCAAAAACATAACCTCCTTGGCGAAGGTAAAAAAAAAAAAAAAAAAACTTTAATTTAAAGATAAAAGACAAACAAGAGAGGAGCAGTGGGAAAAATATCAACATCAGAGCTTCGGACACAGAATGCAGCTGCACTGCCAGTTTGGCAGTGCAGCGCTTAAATACTCTATATTGCACCTCCACCTCAACGAGCAACAGGTGTGGCTCGTTGAAGTGGAGGTGCAGACAGCAGGAGGGGAAAAGGACTGCAGGGCAGAACCATCACAGTGATATTGAGAAAAAAATGAAAAATGTTATTTTTTAAAATTCTGGTGAATTTTAGGGTTAAACCTAACCTTAAATTAAGTTCTGAGGATGACTTTTTCTTTGACCCAAGAGTTTTCGCCTCTGCTGCTCTGAGCCCTCACTGTAATCTAATCAAAACAATCTCAATGGCTTGATTGTGCACCAGCGAGTAAATAAAAAGATAATCCAAATGACATACATTTTTGTCCTCTTGCCCAGTTCAACTGCTGCAATCAAACTTTTGCCAAGTTTGCTAATGAACTGTTAACATTGATAGACAGTACAATTCTGCCCTACAAAGCAAAAAGGCAATAACTACACAGAGTGCAGAACTGAGAAAAATGACTTTAAAGTTATCCTGTCGTCCAGACTAAGTAGTTGTAGGTAGATTAATGGACACGTGGCAGTTTTCTTACTTTATATTAGTGTATTTTTTGTTCATATTAATCCTTATATTTGATTTGATGTTTAACCCCTATTTTGCAATCACTGTATTCTTGCTTTGTATTACTTACCAAAAATGTGGCACCATTCCAAAGAAATGGGCACAAAACTGCAGATTCTTCAAAAACTATTTTGTCACAACTTGGGCTCTAGGTGTGTTACATACACTGTTTTTGGACTAATTGGAACCATTTGTTTTTCTGAACATGGAAATACCAAACCCAAAGTAATTTGACCATTTTACGCCAGTATTTTTCACCCGGTAGCTGTTTTGGTGCTGAAATTGATGCTTAAAGTGTCTCACATAAGACAAAGCTGCATCAAGGCCCAAATGGGACAATTTATTTTGAATCTTGTGTTTTTTTCTTTGTTTTTTTTCTGGAGCAGCAAAGGGCTTTCTATCAATTTTGATCTGCCTACAACCTTTGCTACAGCGCCACCACTAAGGACACTAATCAAGTCACACTTCTTGTGGTCATTTCTGCGTACAGAAGGGTTGTTTGTTACTCTGACATTTCCTGTAGTTCCACCACTGGGCCAAAATATAAAGATTTAAAAATTGTAAGCACTAAATCGGCTTTAAAGGGAATCATGCTGAACCTGCTTTCAATGCCCCTGGTGCATAGAGGTGGAAGTTTTGTTTATCGCAACTCTTTAATGTTGCCTGCATGGCAACTCCGTCTAATTTTAAATTTGCAAATGTTATAACTCAAACAGCTTTTATCAAGATAATGTCTTACTTAATTTGATTTCCGTTGCATACAGAAGAGGTGTTAAAAACATTGGTCACTTAATAACCAAAATTCGCAGTGAACATGCCTGGTGCCCAAAGTAATTCTGTTAATTTTCTGAACACTTTACCCTTTCCTGTTGCACATCCACTTGGACAGACTATGAACTTTGCCTGTTGGGAGAATGCTGTCATTTCGGGGATAGACTCTGATGTCCTTTGGCAGGATTTGTCTAGTTTTTTTTTTGTTTGTTTTATTTTTCATGATTCATACTAAGCAGAGACAGGTGTGACAGACAATATTCTACAACAAAAATCATGCGATTCATACACGCTGGCGAATTGTCAGCCACTAGATGCCAAAGCATCGTGGTTTGATGCATTGTTTGAGAAAAAAAACAGATAGTGCAGCTGGGCTGATAGCCTAATTATCAGCAGCCAGTTGAACGGTACATCCATAACCCAGCGTAAAACTATTGTCCAAATTATGTTTGAGAGAATCACAATGAGGTTGTGTATAATATAGTCAAACGTAAATGTTGCTAGATGCCTCACTTCTTATGTTTGCGTGCGTCAATAGTAATGGAACCATTGCGTTATTGTAATAACCCAAAATAATCATGTACATAGGCCTAATAAATATCTCAATTATTTTCTCTGACAAAATTAATTCAAATTCTATTGGAATAATCAAATGAGTAACTAGTCACAAAAATGTCAATATTTTTATGTATTTGGGGATTGAATGAGTAGTTTTTATCTTTTGTTTACGGCCTGTGGAATAAAAAAAACATAAATTGACCCTTCCTCAGAGAAAACAGTGCTGAAGTGTTTTTTTTTTTTTGTGTGTGTAATGAAAACTGTAAATGTGTTAGCCGATGTAGTTAATTTCCTTTGAAACAAACAGATTGCCCTGAGTGCCATCGTTGTAATTCAGTGCCATGGTTTGCTGTAGCTTAGCAAAGGCCAAAATATAATGGCAGTCCCTTCGAGTCACAATTCTAAGGCATTTTATAACTGTGTGGCATGGCAGTAGACTTGCTGTTTTGTTGGCTATTAAATTTTGCAAGCAAGTTAAACAAGTCAAACATTTTCATATTTAATCACATTTGGAACAAATTCATACATCAAATCCACAGGGTTTTTGGAATGAGATTAACAAATTGGGGTCCAGGCAGTCTAAGAAAATTCCAATGGAGGTATGGGGGGGAAGACGGAGGTTTGGTGGTTGACTGTGCACAAATGCTTCACAAATGGGAGAAAGATTCCTCAGGCTTATATTTGGAGGGAAGCTGTTCAGGGTGGGTCCCTGCCTTTGCCCGTAGTCAGCTGGGATAGGCTCCAGCTCGCCCCGTGACCCTAGTAAGGAATAAGCGGGTATAGAAAATGGATGGATGGATGGATATTTGGAGGGAACTAGGGGATTTGATGAGGGGTTCTTTGAGGAGGCATGCCTAGTGAGAGTCAAGTTAGAAGCAGAAATGCTTGAGGAGGGGTTTCAGGGCAATGAGGGTCTCAACACAGAGATAGTTTTGGTTCTGCCTTGTGTGTGTTCATGCTTGTGCATTTACCCCCCCGTGCCTCTCTTGATTTGTGTTTCAGCTCTATTGCCACGGTCTGACCACTGATTCCCTATTGCCCTGACTCCTGTGATGTCGTGTGACAGCCTTCAGCATGCCTGAGTCTCGGTGTCCAATCACGTTTCCTTTTTGGGGCCATGTTTACACGTGCACGGATATTTTGATAAACGGAGACATTTCCCTGCGTTCGTGCCCGCAAACGGAGAATTCGCCTCTGAAAACGGTTCTTTCTATTTTTGTAAAAACTCTGGCCAGAGTGGAGATTTTGGAAAACTTCAGTTGCACGTTTGCATTTAACAGTGAAAAACGGAAGGTGCGTTTGAGCGCGTCTGCAAGTAAGGCGGCTGCGCGAGATTCCCGCGAGATTCCTGTGTTCTCTGGTTTTGACTCGGACTCCAATAAAGGCATACGTTTTTTGGATTTCTGTCTCTCGCGAGTGGTTCCTGAACGGTACCTCACAATCTTGCGAAAACCATTCTGTTCATCCACAGAACCAACTGGTTTCCCACTCCCTCAGGGGTCAAGCAGGGTGATGCCCTGTCTCCGACCCTGTTTGCCGTGTATATAAATGAATTGGCCATTAAAATTAAATCTCTGCAATATGGAATACAGTATGGAGGGGAGAACATCAGTGTCCTCCAATATGCGGACGATTTACTCCTGTTGGCTGAGTCAGAAGAAGATCTGCAGAAGATGCTCACGTGCAGAGAGGTGGTGCAACCAGTGGAGAATGGCCATTAATGAAAAGAAAACTGAGATAATGCATTTTAGAAATCTAAGTACAACTATCAGTGAGTTTCAATTTCGTTTTGGTGGGAAAAAGCTGAATTGCACAAAATACTATAAATATCTAGGTCTATTCCTTGATGAACACATGAACTCTATAAAAGGTACAACAGTTCTCTCCGAGTCAGCCAGTAGGGCTCTTGGTGGGGTTATTGGTAAAACCAAGATGCTGAGAAATATGGGGTTTTCCATATACACCAAACTCTACTATGCATGTGTGTGCCCAGTACTGGATTATGCAGCAGGGGCTTGGGGTTTCAAGAATTTCCCCGCCTAAGAAATCATCCGCAATAGAGCCATGCGATATTTCCTGGGGGTACACAGGTTCGCCCCAACCCTTGCCATTACTGGAGAAATGGGGTGGGAGTCGTGCGAGGGTCGCTGGGATATTTCTATGATGAGGTTATGGAACAGGCTGTTAGGAATGGAGGACAGTAGACTAACCAAAAGGGGGTGTTTCATTGGGATCTAGAAAACAATGGTGCATGGGACAAGAGAGTTTCGTGAGTTGAGTAATAAACCAGGTTGTGAGGATGTACTGGATAATATGATGAAGATTGATCTCGACATGGTTAAAGATAGGTTATCTCAGGATAAGAGCAAGAATTGGCTTTGTGGACTGGTAAGCAAATCTAAAGTATGCACATTTAGGGAAGTAAAAACACGATTTGGAACTGAAAATGATGTAAAGTATTATCTCACAAAGAAAAAGAGGTCTTTGTGTGCCCAATTACGATCAGGTATCCGCCCCCTACATATTGAAACAGGCCGTTGGATGGGAACCAGTGAGGAGGACAGGCTCTGTCATATGTGTGACCTCGAAGAAATAGATAATGAAATGCATTTTCTTCTTTACTGCCCATTTTACTATGATTTAAGATTTGAGTTTAATCAAGCTAAGGTACAGACAATCTCCACCTACTAATGCAGGACAACGAGATGTTAACCTGGTTATTTAAATATAAAACACATGTCTTTCGCTGACTTTATTGAAGGCCTGGGATAAGCGGAAGATGGTGATGTACCACTGAGTGCCTGGAGTTTGTTGTATTATTGCTTGTTTGCTTCCTTTGTTTTGTTGTGTCAAGCAGTGTTTGTTTTTTTGTTTGGTTATGGATGTTATAATTTTCTTATTTGGTGTCTTATAATTCCTTTGTGGGATGGGCCACGATAGTGGCAAGACACAAATAAAAAATTAATTCATTTAAAACATGGTAATGTGTCAATATCAAGATCAATATGGGATGTGTTTTTATATAATCTGAACAACCATCACAAAGTATATAAAAAACATATTCAATGGGTTTTTTTTTTTTAACAATAACTTCTGCAGTATAGGGCACAGAGCCCAAGCTTCCTGGGCAGCTGGTAGACAAAATATTGGGTATATGAATGCATTTTCACATTTTTGCATCCAGTATTTGGTAAAAGAGTGCATTTGTTTCCATTATGAAGCGTAACAATTGTGCTGGTCCTGGTCCTGCTATATGACTGATGATTCGCTATGCGATACTCAGTTAATTTTTTTCCGCAGAAAATTCCTTTCTGAAACATTTTAAACATTTGTTCAAACATTAACAAGATAAATGTGGGAAAGAGATTCACTGTGCATTTCATCTGACCTCCAAGGACAATATAGCTGTGGTTCCATTCTCTGGGGTTTGTATCCTTAGAGAGAAATTTCAAGTACAAGTTGACACACTTACATACCAAGTGTCAAAACTCTAGGGCGAATGGAGGGGGAAAATACAGTGTATAACATCCAACATCTAAGCTATGAATCACTGAATGGCCATGGGGCGGCACAGTGGTTAGCATTGCTGCCTCACAGCAAGAAGGTCATGGATTTGAATCCGGCCTGGGACCTTTCTGTGTGGACTTTGGATATTTGTGTAGGTTTCCTCCCATAGCCCAGTGACATGCATATCAGGCTAATTGGAGATGCTTAATTGCCCATAGGTATGTGTGTGAGAGTGAATGGTGTGTGCGCCCTGCAATGGATTGGTGGGCCCCTGCCTTTTGCCCGTAGTCAGCTAGGATAGGCTTCAGCTCCTGCCGTGACCCTAGTGAGGATTAAACAGGTATAGAGTGCGGATGGATGAATGGCCATGATAAGGGTAACCATCATGAGACTGCTTGGCTATCCACTCTTAAAATATCTGTAAGTTGTAATTTATGGACAAAATTTATAAAACCAGCAAAACAGCATTCCAACTCTAGTATCGTTTTAACATTTAAAAACTTGTGGATCCTTCAGGCACAAAAATTTCATGTATGAGGAGAGCTAATGTTCCTACAGGGACTTTGGGGATGAGGGTCCTCCAAAATGGCCAACTGAGGCTAATTCTTTTTCACCAGTTATGCATGGCCTGGACCATGGGCCAAATGGACGAAAATGTACAAATGTGTCCTGTCAATAAGGCAACAATAGATTATAAATCAAAATTGAGGGAATTTTTAATTTTTTTTTAATTAAATTCCTTAATCAAAAGCTGTAAATAAAAAAATTGACATGGTAGGGTTTAATTACATGACAAAGTTTGTGCGCTATTGGTCTGTGTGTATTTCAGTCACCTTTGCCACATCTGTCACGTCTGGTGCCCCGAAGACGACACAGGAGCCACCAGGAAAGTGAGAGATGTTGAAGATCCAAGTGCAGAAGACATGGAGTTTAATAATTAAACAAAATGCTGATAGCAAAAATATAAACCACCTAAGGTAATAAAAGAACTAGAAACAAAACTGAGTGCTCTTGACAAAGGTGGCACAATATTCAGCTACTTGCCGGGGATTGAGGGTGAGAGTTTTAAACAGACTGAAACAAAAGGGTGTGATAATTAACAAGAATCAGGTGCTGATACTTAACACGTGGCAGGAGGAAAATTGCAGTAGGCAGGTAGCTGGACGGAATAGGGTGGAGGTGTGACAATATCATTGCCAATTTCACGCACTATGTCAAAAGTGACCCATCAGACACGTGAAGCCGAGCCCAGAACTATTGAAATCAAGTTTGGTCAGCCCAGGCACATCTTGGGTGCATCTCAAAGCCTAGGCTGCATCCTTCGAAGGCTGCATTTTTAGGCGTCGTCACTTAATTCCATCCGCCAAACTCATGTAACATCATTACATCTTCGTTAGACAGCGTTGGTTTGAGCAAGTTGTAACTAGTTTCCCTAACCCTAACTCGAACCCCAAACCCTAAACCTAGGCACCTAACCCTAAATGTAACCTTGTCCCTTATCCTAAATGTTAGTTTGGCGGATGGAAGTGAGCGCCGACCCCTGAAAATGCAGCCTTTGAAGACTGCAGCCTAGGCTTTGAGATGCACCCCTTGTTCTCTGGTCAATAAAGGCCATCCCAAAGTCATTTTTCAAAATGCCACAGATGCCTCGAAACCTCAGGGACTGTACCTTTGGCATGCTCAATGCAGGAATGTTTTGCTGTCACATGCTCACTGTCGCTTACTGTCACATGGGCTCTTAATGTCCATGTTTCAACGATAAGTCACATACAACACCATTTTTAAGAGTTAGGCACAACAGCAAACCACCCACATGCTCAAAGACCCAAGACTGCCATATCTCAATTATCATTTTAGACCAGCAAATGCCACTGTAGATGATACAGCTGGTCTCTACAATCACCACATTTATGCCCAGTTCATTTTACCTCTTATTAGACAGAATTGTCAGCCTGGAGTATAAATGGAGTATAAATTAGCTGTCCAAACCCTGCAATAACTGCAAGATCCTGCAGCAATCGCATGGTTTGGAGGGGCTTATCGCACAACTTCGGAAAGATTCTCACGTGAGTTTTCAGGAATCTCGCGCAGCCAGCTTAATTGCAGACACGCTCAAACGCACCCATGGTTTTACTTTGCGCCCCTGATGAATGACGTCCCAGCTGAAGACCCGCCTTAATGAGACGTTGACAGATTGCATTTTAATTTTCATTGTGTCTCAAAAAGAGCGTGAAAATGCAACAGACTGGGAGGCGCGGTTTCCCTTACTGCATTTGAATATTGTCTCATATATTGCAGGGTAAGTTTTTGAAAATGAAATGTAAAATATCGTCATCATTATTATATTATTATTATTTCCAAGTGAGTAGAAAACCGCATTTTCATTATCATGTTGAACCTAAAAGAGCGTGATGACATGTAAATGTAAATGCAATAGCCGGGGCTGCTGTTTTGCTTATTGTATTTGAATACTGTCCACTGTATTGCAGAGCATGGCTTTGAAAATGAAATGTCAAACAGCTTTTCGTTATCATTTGAATATAGCCATAGATTTCCCATATGTGTATGTGAAAATGAAAGTAATACCTGGATTAATGCATTTTCAATTTAATTTGTCTCAATAACTCATTCATAAGTGCAAAATTATAATGCAATAGTGGGATTACATTTTCATTTGAATATTGTCCACTACGAGCTTCCAAAGGTCAGCTTTGTAACTTTAATTTAATTAAATGGCTTGATAAAACAATTGCTCCACTTCCATTCAAAAAATGACCATAATTAGTAATTTACATGAAAATAATTAATCGACGATCAGTGGAGCTGTCTTCGCATTTCTCCTTACGGCAGCAGCAATGAATACTGTGAATCTTCTCCCGGGAGAGGTAGAGAAGGGGCTGAATGCTGCTGCTGATGTCATTAAGCCATAGGCCATTGGGTAGACATAGCAGTAGAACTCATCCGAGTGGAAATAATCCTGGAAGGGGAATAGAGCTACGGGTGGGAAGTAGTTGAAGACTATGATGGCCAGAATTAAAAGGACCATTTTTAGGGCCCTCTTCTTGACTGGGTGCATCTTGTCACAGCCAGGGCCTGACTTGTGGAGGGCATATACGTATGATGGCCAGATTGCAAAAGAGCATAATGGAAAAAGCTGCCAGGATCAAGACTGTGGCAGCCTTCTGGAAGTTGGGAATGTTGCCCACACTCTTGGCAGCTGCATAGGCCAGAGTTATCAACCACACCACAGCAGCACACACCTTGCGGTGGCTTCGGTCCTTCAGCTCAGTGAAGGTGATGGGGTGCAGTACAGTCATGTAACGATCAATGCAGATACAGGACAGGAAGAGAGGTGAGAAGTCTTTGACCCCATAGAAGAAGCGCCAGATATACCAGGTGCTGCTGATGGTGACAAAGGCAATGTTGACCAGCTCCAGTGGTGGAATGAGGCAGAAGAAAGTATCCAGAATGGCCAAATGGAGGATGAAGATGTCAGAGGTAGAGGAGTCCCCCTTGTTCTTGTGCAGAAGCCACAGCACCATCAGGTTAGCAGGGACCCCCATGAACATATTGATGGACTGCAGGATTAGATAGAAGATTAGGCCCTCGGGCATGTCTTTATATCCCCCATATATGGTAACCAAATTCTCTTCATTGCTGCGGTTTGATGACTTGCTGATATCAAGGATGGAGGCATTGAAGACCACCATGGCTGTGACACAGGCAGGAGATGGAGCACCAATAGGATGCAGGTCAGAGGGTTTCTGATTAAGAGAATGTAATGAATTCAGAACAACATGTAAAGACAGGACTGCTGTCTGCATTACTACAGAATACATAGTCCAAAGATGGTTTGGAAAAGTTGGTCTGTTGACCTGGCACCATCATTGATAAATGAGGTAAATGTACTTCTGTTTCTCCAATGTTGAAAGACAGTGGCTCCCAAACTCGTTTCTGGAGCACCCTGAGAATGCTGGTTTTTATTCCAATCCCGATTGCTGTTGTAGAGTTTAACAATCTTTTAATTTGTCTTAATTAGGTACATTTTTCTTAAGAGAATAAATTACTGCTCTAAAGACATATTTTCACAGATATGCATGCATGCAGTGACGAATAAATTCCGTATCTGCATTACGATATTAGTTTTACCAGTATAGAAAGAAGAGAAGAAAAAAAACCCAAATTAAACAATCTGTTGGTTCCTAATTGGTGACACCATAGACACATGGTTAGAAAAACTAACAATTTATTAAACAAGCAAATGACAACCCTGTCAAACCTGGTTTGTGTTTCTTTTGTTATTTAATTCAATCAAATTATTATATCCCCAAACGCCGAATGGCGTTACGAGGATATTATGTTTTTGGTCCGGCCGCCGCCGCCGCCGCACTTCGTGTTAACGCGATAACTTCAGTAATATTTCAATTACAAATTCCAAATTTTGCACATAAGTTAGTATCATAAAGAGGAGGATCTGATTCAATTTTGGACAATTTACAATGTCTAGATTGGCCACCAGGGGCCAAAAAGTGATTTCAGTGTTAACGCTATAACTGCAGTAATATTTCAATTAGAAATTCCAACTTTTGCAAATAAATAATTATTATAAAGAGGAAGAACTGATTCGATTTTGGACAATTTACTATTTCTAGATTGGCCACCAGGGGCCAAAAACTGAAAAAAAAAAAAAAAATCACTGTTCCGCGATAACTTCAGTAATATTTCAATTACAAATTTCAAGTTTTGCACATAAGTAAGTATCATAAAGAGGAAGAACTGATTCGATTTTGGACAATTTAAGAACTCTAGATTGGCCACCAGGGGCCAAAAACTTATTTACATGTTAACGCGATAACTGCAGTAATATTGCAATTAGAAATTCCATAAAGAGGAAGAACTGATTCGATCTTGGACAATTTACAATTTCTAGATTGGCCACCAGGGGCCAAAAACTGGAAAAAAATCACTGTTTTTATTATATCTTTGGAAATATTTGTTTGATTGACCTCAAATCAAGTGCAAATGAAAGGTCATGACCTGAGGATGTGTCCCACGATGACATTATACCTGTTTGGTTCAAAATTTTGAAACAAGGTGGAGCTTTGTCACATAAATTCACCATTTTTGCTATGTTTGGAACCATTTCTCCAATTGACATGAAACTATGTGCAACTGCAAGGTCATGACCTCACAACGTGTCACGTGATGACATCATACCTGTATGGTTCAATACTTTGCCACCAGGTGGCGCTTTGTGATGGAAAATTACCATTTTGGCCATATCTTCAGAACTATTTGACCGATTGACCTGAAATGAAGTTCAAGTGAAAGTCTATTCAAGGTCTATTCGAGGATTGGGGGCGTTCGAGATATACCCTCAGCCGTCACCTCCGACGGCATAAGCCTAGTTTTTAAAGAACTCTGCACACCTGTGTTAAGAAACCTACATTGGTGATTATCAGTTTTCTGTGTCTAATTTGATCTCTTTATAAATGTTACCTGAAATTGCTTACAAAAAAAAATACATTCAAGTGTCATTTATTCATCATGGAACACAAGGATACTTCCAATATAATTTGGCTCAAGACAGCAAATAAATGCTTTAAACAGAAACTGCACCTTATTAGGACAAATCAAAGACTAATTAAAATCCAGGATGGCAATTATGGTTAAAACAAAAACCAGCTCACACCGGGAGTCATAGGCGTAGATGTGGGCGGGAATGGTCGGGACTTTGAACGCGGCAAGAATATCCCAACCAACTTTCGATCAATGGGGAACACGGAAGAAACGCGACATTAGGGGTGTTCACACCTACAGGAAAAAGTGAGATTTAAAATTTGATTTTCCAAGCGCGATTCAATTTTCGATTTTTTTTCTGTGTGTAGACACAAAAATCTCACTAATTAGCGTAATGCTGATCGCAATCGAATTCGCAGTTGCTCTTGCGATTTTTCGGGAATCAGCGCGGTTATTTGCCCGGCGCAGTGGCCCTCATTTATCAACATGCGTAGGATCTGGGGCAGATTCTGGTGTAAATATCAGCGGTCACCAGGTATCTCATCTGATTTCCTAAAAGTGAGTACGTTGTTGATTTCGGTGTAGAACTGGCGTGACGTTGATAAATCTGGAGGCTGAAACCATCGTAATTTACATGACATGCCCTTATAAATTCATGCTCCAGGAGGCATAGTCCTGCCCACTTTATGACATGGACTCTCGAAAGATGGCAAAGAAGAAAGAACTTCACTGAGGAGGAAATATAAATTATCACTTCCGAGGTGGAGAAATCAAAATAATTACATTTGGAAGCCTTAAGAGTGGCATGTAGGGAGCCCAGAAGGCTGCAGTTTGGAAAACTATTGCTCCTGCGGTAAACACCATTAAGGTGGAAAACCGGAGTGCAGCAGACTGATTTAATAAATCGAGGTGACTATTCACTCTTATTTAAGAGCGTCCAAGCACAAAAATTGATCGAAATTCGCGTTAGACGCACTTATAAGTGTGACCAAGATGCGCGTTTGTTCATTGCACACACACTTGGACTATTTTAAGTGCGTCCAAAGCTAAAAAAAAATTTTCTTGGCCAAACTTATTTTCAGCGGTACTTTCTATAAGTACTCTGGAATGGTTATCAACTGGCGCACTTGTAAGTGTGGCCAAAAAAAAAATTCAGCATTTGCCACACGTAAAAGTGCGAATAACATCGTCCTTAATAAATTCAATTTATAGATCAATGATTTTTCATGTTATATTGCCCACATAATTGACAATCCAAATGCTTTACACGTAGTTAAAAAAAAAATGGTCAGATTTTAAGATTGCCAACAAAAAACGGGTTGCGGACCGGTGGAGGCCAACCAGGTTCGAATCTCCAGCTAGCACCCTTTGAGGAGCGTGTGGCAGCAGGGCTCCCCCTCCATCGTGGGAATACGAGGCGGTGGGAACATGGATGAGTCTCCACTGCTTGATCGGAGCTGCATGAGGGTAATTATTAAAATGCAGTCTGCACTCTTCATTGGACTTTCATTAGTATTACTCCATGACATTTTATTGGGTGCCACAAAAAGCGAGCAGCCACTTGTCACTTTCCCGAGGGAGATGATCTCTGCGCCGAAAGTTCCTCTCATGTCGGACAGAAGCGTATTCCTCTAACAATAAAGATCTGTCATTGTCAAACAGTGATCACGGTCAATGTGTCCGTATACCTACATATAACGAGCAACAAAAGAAACGCAAGTTAGCTAGTCAGTCAATGTAATCTTATGCATCGTGGAACCAGACATATTTTACTGGGGCACGTGCCCCAGTATTGGTCTGCAGTGCCCCAGTATAATTTTTCCCCAGTGGATTAAAAAATTGTTTTAATTCTACATGTCCACATAATCTACAGTAACAGAAAGTGCACAGGCACACAACTACTTAATATGATAACTGGAACTCATTGCTACTTTATTTACTTCACTACGGAAAGCACAAAATGGCATGTGGCTACTTAATATTCACGTGGCTTTGGCTGTGATTTAGCTAGTGCCCACTTCAGAACACTAGGTCACACACACACACACACACACACACACACACATACACACACACCAGTGTCTGTCAGTGCTGATTGCTCTCGCTGGCATTCTTTCCACTTGTCTTCAGGTTACTGCTGGGCAACTGCCTGTCCTTATTGTTTGTTTTCTCCTCTGTGTCGCCATTTCCACTGGAATTTAAATGTCACAACTTTGCTTAAACTTTCAGCTGCCGTCTCGCCAGCTAGCACTGGCTGTAAATTGAAGTAGCCTAGTGTAGACGTTAGCTGCTGCCTTATAGCTAACTGGCTCATTATAGGCATAACATTGATTCATAATGGTTAGTTTAGCACTGTCAACTCGGTTTGTGGAGATTGCTGTCGATGTTTGATGAGCCATTTCACGTTAAAACATGGGTTCTGTATGAACAGAGAATCGGGCTCATCGAGTACTTTGGTTACGAGACACCGAGGATAACAAAGGAGAGTCTACAGTTTTGGTAAAGACTTAAAGATAGCCTACTGTCATAGCCGACACTAGTGAATACAGATTTATGTTTAGTAAAGATGTATTGATTAGAATAGAACATATAAGATACAGTTAAATGATTGCAGTTACTGTATGTACATTAGCACGGGCTACTTTATTGAAATAATTTATAAAATGAAAATAATTCAAAACCCAGTTACAGGGGTGCTTTAGTTTTTTGTTTTACTGTACTGCTGCAAATGCTCAATTTACATACGTATGTTTGCTACAATAAATATTTCATGAAGATTCATTGCGATTCCTTTTTTGCTTGTACCAGGTTTAGAGGTCTAGAGTAAAGTGCTCAAGTAGGCCAAATGCATCAGTCCATTTCAGGTGGTTAATCATAGATCCAGACAACAAGATAATCTGACATGAATGTATAATTTGAAGAACTATTTATGCTTTTCTATGATAAATTACTGCTAAAAATTTCTGCTCGTGCGCCTGCGCGCTCGCGTTGTTTGTGCCCCAGCTGTGCCCCAGTATAGTATTAGGTCTAGTGACGCCCCTGCTCTTATGGTTGCTCAGTCAAAGTGATCGAAAAAAAGAGAAGTTTGATGAAATGAGTGTAAATGTGCATGCTCTAGTAATAAATTTGATTTTCTGAAATAATTACACGCAATTACAACTTATTTTCGAGTCTGCCTTTTATTATCTTGCTTCTCTTTTGTTGTTCAGAAGGCCTATATACCTGACTGGATGAGCACCTGACATAACACACTGCATATCTGCCAAGCCATGCATTGCGCTTAATCAAATTGATTGTAATTGTCAGGCATCTGGCTTAGTTTAATTTAAGTTTAATTAATTTCTCAACACCGGTGTCTTATTTATTTATTTATTCATTCAGCCTATTTATTAGTTTTACTAATAAGAGCAACAACAGCATGACGTCCGCATCGCTGCATATGGTTTATTACTCATTTTTACAGCTGCACTCGTTCCTGCATGTTGTTTGCTGGTTTCAAATCTGCGTACGCCTGGTCAGACCTGGCATGAGATTTTTGCGGACTGTTCGCTCACGTTCAGATTGATAAATGCCGATCCTTGAGGGAGATTTGGCGTACACCCATTTCTTATGGTGTACACACGATTGATAAATGAGGGCCACTGTGTGAACAGAATTGCGAATTGAAAATCGTTTCGTTTCTATCCCATGAGTCATAAATAAATAAATACATGATCAGAACAAGCTTTCCCAAAATATTTTTAAAAGTCTGAGTGCAAAGGCCTAAGTAACTGTTAGTTGTAGCATTTATTGACAATAAAATATAGGCGGGCAGCCCAGGGGGTCCACCACGCATCCCCCCCACAACCAAATGTCACTGCATTTTTTTAAAGCATTAATATGTCCTTAATCCCATACTAAGTGGTAACAGTAAAATAACTCATTCCAATTATGATCTTTTAGCCTTTTTCAACTGCTACCCCTAAAAATCAAATTTTCGCAAATCGCATCAGAATTATTTTTACACAGAGACAAAACGTGACATGGAAAAGTGCATTTTTCACCTATCTAAGCATGCAATACCTCATTTGAAAGGTGTTACAATTCCTCATCCCACAATCAGTACATCATAAACTTGTGGTGTATTTTGATAATTTTATGTGCAATCAAAGAGATGTACCCTGTTTATCAAAAGGCCTTCAGGTAGAATAGAAACAATTTCTAAAAATACTTTATTTTACATAAAGTTTTATTCCAAAAATTCTTATTAGACTGTATTCATCAAAAACTGCTTCAAAATACCTTCCATGTGGTATGAGAGGCATGGGAATGGCAGAATTTGACATTCTTTTTGGAAATCATGAGCGTTGTGTCCTCTGGGCCAAAAAGGAGAAAGACCACCCCTCCCGTTATCAGCGTTCAGTTCAAAAGCCAGCATCTCTGAGGGTATGGGGATGCATTATTGCATATGGTGTGGGACACTTGCATGTTTTGAGAAGCACCATGAATGCTGAAAGATATATAAAGGTTTTAGAGCAACATATGCTCCTCTCCAGATGACATCTATTCCAAGGAAGGCCTTGTGTATTTCAGCAGGACAATGCAAAACCACATACTGCAGCTAATACAACAGCATGGCTTCATAGTAGAAGAGTCCGTGTGCTGAACTGGCCTGCCTGCAGTCCTGATCTTTCACCGATTGAAAACATTAGGCTCATAATTAAATGAAAAGTCCATCAAAGGAGACCCAAAAATCTGCAGCAGCTGGAAGCTTGTATTTAACAAAAGTGGGATCAAATTCCAATGACTAAACTCAAGAAACATGTCTCCTCAATGCCCAGATGCCTCCACTCCGTGTTAAAAAGAAGAAGGGATGCCACACCATGGTGAACAGGCCCCTGTCCCAGCTTTTTTGAGACCAAGGCTTGTCACTGGGACAGTACCCTCAAAGGTACTGCTGTTGTACCTTAGAAGTGGGTTTTTATTTGTTTTGGGACATAAAAGTACCTTTTAGACCCTAAAAAGGTTCACACAGGTACCTTGAGGTCCTATAATTAGCCCTGAAGGGTACATAAGTGCTGAATGTACCTTGTGGAACAGAAACGGACTCCTGCTGTACCCCCATTTCTGAGAGTGTATGAAAATTACAGAGGCTTCCCGCTAAGATCCATAGAAAATATCAAATAAATGCACAGTTATCTGTTGATGGAGAAGGAAATATTGAAATTATTGCAAAAAAACAAAAAAAAATTCTCGCTCGTGTGCTGCGCATGTTTGCATTACGTACAGTGTCCTGACCAACTAACAATGGCCCTCATTGCACGTTTTTAAACTGTGAAGCAACTTGCGAATTTTTTGTCCTCTGTGAAAGGTGCTAGAGTAAATACATTTTACTTACTTACTTATCAAACGTGCGTACACAGAAAAAAAAGTGTGCGCCATATCTCCCGCAAGGATCGGCATTTATCAATCTGAACTTGAGCGAACGGTCTGCAAAAATCTCATGCCAGGTCTGACCAGGGCGTGACCAGAAGTAAGTGACCACCCTTAAAAATGCAGCCCTCAAAGGCTGCAGCCTATGTTTTGAGATGCACCCAAAATGTGGTAGACCCTCCGTTGGATCGTGCAAACGGAGGGGGAGTGGATAGGGACCGATTTGGGATTGGGCCCAGGTGTATGCAGATTTGAAACCAGCGAACAACATGCAGGAACGAGTGCAGCTGTCAAAATGAGTAATAAACCATTTGCAGCAATGCAGACGTCATGCTATTGTTGCTCTTGTTAGTAAAATGAATAAATAGGCTGAATAGATAAATAGGCTAAATTAATAAATGAATAAATAAATAAGACATGAGAAATTAATGTGTTGAGAAATTAATTAAACATATTTTGAGACAATCTGCTTGTCAGGTCAGATGGCTGACAGATTGGCTACAATAAATTTGATTAAGTGCAATTTGTGGCTTGGCAGATATGCAGTGTGGTATGTCAGATGCTCATCCAGTCAAATATATACTGAACAACAAAAGACACGCAAGTTAAAGGCAGATTGGAAAATGAGTTTGCGCATAATTACTTTAGAAAATCAGATTTATTTCTAGCACGTGCACATTTACACTGGTTTCAAACTTTTCTTTATTTTGCGGTCACTTTGACTGAGTAACCATAAGAGTACATGAACAGACTAGCTAACTTATGTTTCTTTTGTTGTTCAGTAGGCTATGTATAGGCCTACAGACACTTTGACTGTGATCACATTTTGACAATGGCAGATCTTCTGTTTGCGGAATAAGCTTCTGTTCGATGTGAGAGGAACTTTCGGCACAGAGATCATCTCCTCTGGGAAAGCGACAAGTGGCTGCTCGCTTTTTGTGGCACCCAATAAAATGTCATGGAGTAATACTAATAAAAGTACAATGTAGAGTGATCTCTGCAGACTGTATTTTTACAATTACTCTCATTCAGCTCCGATCGAGGCGGTGGGGACTCATCCATGTTCCCACCGCCTCATATTCGTACGAAACTTTTTTTTTATTTTTTATTTTTTTTATTCACCAATAAGTGCATACAAACAAATATGTGACCAGACAAATAAATGGGTAGCGAGTTGATTTACAGAGTAATATACATACAATAATATTAGACAAAGACATCAACAAAAGGAATAGAAAAGAAGAGAAAATAAAACAAACAAAAAAAGGGGGGAAAAGAAGGAAAAAAGGAGGAAGAAAAAAAACCACAAAGGAAGAAAAAAGGAGAGAAAACAAATGAATAATAACAATAATAATAATAATAATTATAATGAAATAGAGAGATAAGAGCCGAAAGAAAAGGGAAAAAGGGAAACAAGGCAAAACAGTGTAACAATCAAATGATCCGAAATGAAGCAGAGTTGTATTTTGGCAGTTATTTCACGATGTTTTTGTTCTAGAAGTTTCCTTAAAGATTTATACAGATTAACTGATTCCAATTCCCCAAGTTCTTTTTTTTTTTTTTAAATATCCCTTCTCCTCTACGTGAACAAGCCTTTGTATATCTATGCTGTGGCATTAACTCACCGGCATCGAGATGGCAGTGAGAGTTGTGAAGTAGATGTTGTTGAATTCTTGTAATTGATTCTTGTGGGTTGCTGACTGTTGTTCCATTGATATATGTTGAGTATAGAGATCTAACCATTGTGTTGTTGTAATGTTTTTTCTGTTTTTCCAGTTGAGCAGTATTGTTTTCTTGGCGATAGTTAGGGCCACAAGCAGGGGGATTGTGATTTGTTTTGAGTTAGTGTTGAGTTCTTCTAAATTTCCAAGTATGCAGGCGGTGGGGGATAGTGGGATATTGTGGTCGAGGAATCGGGATAGGGCGGTGGTTATTTTTTTCCAGAAGTTATGAATTGGTGGGCAGAGCCAGAGTGCGTGCAGGTGGTCGTCGATAGTGTTGAGTGTGCAGTGGGTGCAAATGTCTGTGTCTGTGAGTCCCATGATGTGCATCTTGTGCTGTGTGAGGTGTGTTCTATGGATGATTTTATACTGTATTAACTGAATTTTGGTGTTGTTAGACATGGAGAATATGTTGTTGCAGACTGTGTTCCAGAACTGACTGTTGGTGTGAATGATGAGATCTCGTTCCCATTTGTTTATTGGTATGTGATGTGGGTCGTTATTGGAGGATATAAGTTTATATAGCTTTGTGAGTAGTTTTTTCTTTGAGTGTGTTATTTTATTGATGCTATATAATAGTGGTGGATGTTCTAGGTGGAAATTTGTGATATTTATTTTTGTTTTAATTGACTCTTTGAGTTGGCTGTATTGAAGGAATTGTTTCTTGTCGATATCGTACATTTCAGACAGCTGTTGGAATGTTAGTAAAGTGTTGTTGTAGAAGATGTGGTGGAGGTGTGTGATTCCTTTTTCTTTCCATTTAGTTCCTTTTAGAGGGGATTTGTTAGCAGTGAAGTCTGGATTGTTCCATATGGGTGTTTGAGTCGTGGGAGAGAATGTTGTGTTTCTTATTTTATTGATCTTCCACCGAGCTGTCAGAGTTGCTGCGATTGCGGGGTTTTTGAAACAGTTGTGTTTTTTGATTGCAGTACAGATAAATGGAAGGTCTTTGATTGATATGTCTTGGCAGTCTGTCTGTTCTATGTCTAACCAGGGGTGATAGTGATGGGTTGAATGTATCCATTTGGAAAGGTACTGTAACTGATTGGCTAAGCAGTAATGATAGAAATTTGGTGCTTCTAGGCCTCCTTGTATTATTGACTGTTGTAGTGTAGTTAGTTTTATCCTGGGCTGTTTGTTTTTCCAGTAGAATGATGTTATTGTTGTGTCCAGTAAGCTAAACCATTTTGATGTGGGTTGGATGGGGATCATTGTGAACAGGTAATTGAGTTTTGGCAGTATCATCATTTTAATTGTGGCGATGCGTCCTATAATTGAGATTGGTACGATATTCGTACGATACTGCGAGTTCTGCTGCCACGCGCTCCTCGAACGGTGACAGCTGGAGGTTTGAGTCTGGTTGGCTTCCATTGGTCCGTGCGCTGCTGCGTCTGAGCGCCGCAACCCATTTTTTGGTGGCGATCTTAAAATTGGACCACTTTTTTTTTAACCTACATGTAAAGCATTTTGATTGTCAATTATGTTAGCTGAATATTATGGATCTATAAATTGTATTAATTAAAGCCGATGTTATTCGCACTGGTGTGGCCAATGCTGAATTTTTTTCTTGGCCACACTTGTTAGTGCGCCAGTTGATGACCATTCCAGTGTTGCTCATAGAAAGTACTGCTTAAAATAAGTTTGGCCGAGAAATAATTTTTAGCTTTGGACACACTTAAAATAAGTGTGTGCGATGAACAAATGCGCATCTTGGCCACACCTATAAGTGCTTCTAACGCAAATTTCGATCAATTTTTGTGCTTGGACGCACTTAAATAAGTGCGAATAGTCACTTCGATTTATTAAATCAAACGTCTGCTGCACCCCGATTTTTACCTATGGTGTTTCCAGCAGCAGCAATAGTTTTCCAAACTGCAGCCTTCTGGGCTCCCCATGTGCCACTCTTAAGGATTCCAAATAAAATAATTTTGTTTTTCTCCACCTCGGACATGATAATTTATAGTTCCTCCTCAGTGAAGTCCTGTCTTCTTTGCCATCTTTCGAGAGTCCATGCCGTAAAGTGGGCAGGACTATGCCTCATGAATTTATACAGACGTGTCATATAAATTTCAGCCGCCAGATTTATCAACGCTACACCAGTTCTACACCGAAATCAGTGAAGTACACACTTTTAGTAAATCAGTCATGATATTTACACTAGAATCTAAACCAGATCCTATACAAGTTTGATAAATGAGGGCCATTAAATCCGCGCTTGCCGGGAGTCCTCAGGACAGAGTTTGAGAACCCCTGTTGAGAACCACTCGGGGACAGAATGTGGTAAATGAGTTATTATACCCCGCCAACACGAAGATATAGGTTTGACCTCCGTACGTCCGTCGCTCCGTCCAAGATAAAGGGGACAGCTTTACTCAGAAACTACTACAGATACAGAAACCAAATTCGGTGTGTTGCTTCAGACCATAAAGGCCTTGATCGAGTTCGAAAATTAGAAGCACACGATTGGCGGGGAATGTTGTAGACCATGTCAACTTTTTTCTGAAAAAATTCTGCCATTTATTCTCATTTTTTGTAGATATAAATGAGAGAACCACATTCTTTTAGGCCCGTTGCCAGAATGAAGTGACTGACAGGGCTTGTAAAAATTGCGAGGGGCGTTTACCCTGCAGTTGCCCCAGAAGCTCTAAACATTAGGCAACTGTTTCAGTATCAAAGAATGCGATAATTAACCAGAGCATAGGCGCTGGCTTCTTTTTTTTTTTTTTTTTACCATGGTAAGAATTTCCATTGACACTGCTTCACATTTTGCTAATGTATTCAAAATTTAAACACAAGTATCTTATCTAAATAGTAAACAAACAAGACTTCCGTTTTTCCCCTGGAAATTAACAGCGACAATTAAAAAAAAAAAAAAAAAACCACACACACACACACACACACACACCCCTCCCGGAGTTTATATACAAGATTCTGCTAATAATATGCATCAGAACGTAAAATAATCAGTGCCACAAAACTGTTTCATAGGCCAAGAGGACAATCAAGTATGAACTGACAAGTAGTGGGGAGATTCCGCAAATAAATCCTAATGTATTATGTATATTTTGTTCTTTTTGAAATGTTAATTGTTAAAGATGACTACTTTCAAAAAGTATAACGCCCTTTTTGTCACAAGGTCTAGCTTAGAGGCATCCCTGTAGATATGTTGACACCGATTTGCAATGCATATATAACATACACATACATATACAAATTTCATGTACTAACTTGAATTTTCATGATTGATTCATTTTAAAATAGCAACAATAATTTTGAATTTTACAGTATCAGTGCAGTGGGATTAAACATGTTAAATTTGAATTGTACAATGTCATCTTACAAGCAAAATAACCTGTTCCTAAGTTATGTTAATCTGTTAGATAAGAAGCTCTGAAAGGACTTTTCAACTTCTTTTCTTGCTTATGAGTCAAGCTAGCACATGTACATGTATGCATTGCAAATCGGTGTCAACATATCTACAGGGATGCCTCTAAGCTAGACCTTGTGACACAAAAAGGGCATTATACTTTTTGAAAGTAGTCATCTTTAACAATTAACATTTCAAAAAGAACAAAATATACATAATACTGCCATTGGAATGACTGCTAATACTTGTATCCCAATTTAAAGTACTGATAGCATCGATTAGTGGCCCGATTTCAATCATTGTTCTTGGTCAACATGTTAGTTTCCCTTATAATGAAATGTTTAGGCGAGTGAATAATAAATTCTATTAAATGTTTAATTCACATGCAAATAGGCGACTCTTCACGAAAAAAACCACTGTGGATTTGATTTCTCGTCTTGACGAAGACAATTAGCTACACCTGAGAGGGGAGATTTCAAGTGTCTTTGACCAGGGAAATTGACTGAAAACAGATCAAGAATAAAAAGCAGTTTTAAAACATGTTTATCGCCCTCCTTGTTCTCTGTCCACCACTCGCCACTGATGAATATGTAGTTTCCACTGTAGTTTAAAACAGTTACATTGTGGCATTGACTATTTCTGCTTGTTTAAATGTGGTTCACAAATGCTCATTCATTGCACGAATAACTCTGAGGGATCAGAACGATAGGATAAATAAAATTATAAAATAATTATGCAAAAGAGTGAATACATAACATGATTTGTATAGCCTTACCAGTTCTGGAGGTAATGTTTGTCAGTAAATATCTCTGCAAAGCTGCGATTCCTGCTGTCTCCACTGACTGGAAGTCCTGCATGAACCCCTGTTTGCAGTGAGTGAATTACAGTCCTTGATTGAAGCAGAGACTTGAAGAGACAGATGAATGCAAACCCTTCCACTACTATTTCAGCACCGCTGGGCTTGCGCCTCTGTCCAATCAGAAGAGTAGAGAAAGGGTGGGGTACATGGCAAATTTCCATCAGGGGCCATATCTTACCTTGGCTTTACTACAGGGTGTGATGCGAAAATGCCTTGCAGAAAAGAACACAAGTACTGAGGTAAATGCTCATTCAGATGGCAAAAACAAAATCAGACCTATATAGTTTACCCCAAATAACTTATGCTGGGAAGGGCATTTGTTTTGATTAGCTTGCTGAGGCAGCCCATTAGTGTTTGCAGCAATTAGCAGTGATGCAATGTGCAACTGGTGCTTGACATAAATTTGCTGTAAACAAATGATGCAACCATGCTCAGGTACACCTCTGAAATTTTGTGTAATAAAGTAAGACATATTACATGTGGGTGACACAGTGATTTTCAGTCTTTGTGTCAAGCTGCAGTGGCAAAGCCAGATGCACATACCCTGTTTTGTCAAATTCAGGTGTTTTAAGTCTGCATCCCTTTCAGAAGGCCGAGAAAAATTAGCAAATATTTCTCAGCCAGGCCTATGATTAGAGAGCATAGACATTCAATGCCATTGTCTACTTCGTTAATTACAAAAGGACTATTGTTGCACAAATTAGGAGATTTATAGTGTCATATCAGAAAATAATAGCACTCAATTGACATAATACCTGTCCCTGCTTCCTCTCATTTTCATAACTGCATGAAGAAAGCTATTCAAACGTCTGTTCATTGTGGACACAGACTCGACAGAATTGAAGTTTTCTCAAAGATGTCACGGGGGTATTTCCTGTGGCTGCTCCGGGCTGTGCTCCTGATCTTCAAGTCCAAGCGCCAAAGGCTTGTTTTGATTATAAGCATGTTACTCCTTTATGCTCAAAGGATAATAAATATTTTTTGATTTCACTTGAGTCTCTCCTGGTTGAACTATGTATAGAAGCATGAAGTGACTTTCAGGCCTGGTTACTGGGGTTGATCTTGCTGAAATTTTTTAAAAACCGTCTGTATCACAATAATTCAATTCAACTCGACGGATATCCTTCATGGCCGCCATTTTGCTGCTGACCGAGAACACCTGAACTCGCACTTCCATGTTCGGAATGAAAAACCCCGTACCTCACGGCTGCATCTGAGTACCATATGAATTGTTCAACTCATGACATCATCCAAATTAAGCAGTTTTGTTGCCAATTTGAGACTTGCCGAGGGTGAATGGAAGGCTGACTTTTATGGATTATATATATATGTTTTTTGTTTTTTTTCTTGGCTTAGGTGGTGGTGAAAAAGTATACTATACTTTTATCATAAACATATCATACCCTTAGCTCTTGATAGAGATATAATTTGACCTGCTTTAGGATTTTCAATGACTGTTCACTTAAAGAAACTGGGTGCAGCCCTGGGCAAGAGTCTACCAGAATCTGACGCATTGACTAGATGCGATACAACAAGTAGCCTGTTTAAAATGGGCAAAATGCTCTCAACATCATGGAAAAGCACATAAATGAGCTTCAGGGAATGAGAATCTGTAGCTGCTCTGACTGTCATTCTGAGGCTTTACTAGCAATAAGACAATATCGAGGGCTGATGGGGTGATGGGGTGCAACACAGCCATGAAACGGTCCATGTAAATACAGGAGAAGAAGAGTGCTGAAGTATATTTGATCCCGCAGAAGAAGCGTAGGACATACCAGGTGCCGCTGGTGGCGAGATGCATGATATTTGCCAGCTCTAGGGGTGGGATGAGGCAGAAGCAAGTATCTGGAATGGCCAGATGGAGGATGAAGATGTCAGAGGTGGAGGAGTCCCCCTTGTTTTTGTGCAGGAGCCACAGCACCAACAGGTTAGCAGGGATCCCCATGAACATACTCATGAACTGTAGTATTAGATAAAAGATAAGAACCTCAGGCATGTGCTTGCATCCCTCGTAAATGGTAACTTCACCTTCTCGATTGTTGCTGTTCGACGGCTTATCAGTATAAAGGATGGAGGCATTGAAGATCTCCATGACGGTTTTACAGGTGGTAGATGTTGCTACAACAGGATGCAGGTCAGCGGGTTTCTAGAAAAGTAAGACAAAAGAATGTATGGGTATTTCTATGCCAATTGAACCAATTTTCAGAAAAGTTCCAGGGGGTGCATCTCCAATTTGGCCAATTTTTCTTTCTAAAAATACCGTAGGGTGTCAAACGAAGGAATCCAAAGTTTCAGCTCAATATCTCAAACGGATTTTGTGTGAGAGCCATTTTAAATTGGGGTGTCGCCCCCGCTTTTTGCACTCGTGAATCGACATGAGCTCGACATGAGCTCATGAATGTTTTTGGAGGGCAATAAAATCTGTTCGAGACAAGGTAAAATGCTGAAAATTGTTACTCTTTTTAATTTTTGCCCTGGCATCAAAATTGCACTGTGATGCACTTTTGGCTGTATCTTTTGGTCTGTTTTGTGTATGTTCTAGTTTTGTATGGTGTGTTTTAATTTTTTTTGTTATATGGGGAGATAATTTTATTAATTGGCTTCAGATTTAGCTGTTACTGCTATGTGCCTTATGTGTTTTTGTCTGTGGTTATGTACTTGCTCAGACCTTATGAGCTCTCTACATATGTTTATGTGCCTTTCTATGGACATGCCATCATTTTGCTTTTATCTGTGCTTTTGTACTTCTGTATGTAATTTTAATGTTGTTCATGTACAGTATATGTATATACCATCAACCTGCCAGGGACTGCAGATGAAAATGAGCTAGTATGGCTAAATCTGGCACATTTACGTGAATTATGTGATCATGCTAATTAATGTACATTATCCCTTCTTAAATAAAATAAACATAAACATGAACCATTTGGGATCTATGATTATTTGAAAATGGGATTTTGATTGGGCAGAATTTTTCTTTTTATTTTCTTCACATTTTGATGGCTCACTGTGTGGTCAGCTTTATACCAAGACCAAGGCATCAGATAGATATGTGTTATTTGGGTAAAAAACTATATGCAGAAGTAATTTAACACAAAATAAACATTTAATGAAAAAGTTATGGGCCTCTGAAAAGGGTCAGAGTGTAAAAAAAACTCCAGCGGTACCCCTACATTCACGGTGGTGGTTGACCCTGTAGATAGTTAGATTCAGATTTTAAAAGCCGGGGCAAAAATTAACAGAGGTAGCAATTTTCAGTTTTCTATCTTTATATACAGTCCATGGGTACAACAAATCTGAGGTTTAGAGTGTAGGGAACAGAAACCTTCAAAAAAGCATCAGTATGAATTTGAGCAGAATCAGTATGACCCAAAAAATTCAAGGCCTGGCCACACTGCTATGTTTTTTTCCAGGAAGGTAGCTACTACTTGTAAACTGTCCAGTTCTTGAGATAATGAAACTGAGAAAAGGTTTGACCTCACTCAGAAAATGCTTTTGTAACCAGAGAGGAAAGGTGAAAAACCAGTAATTTTTAGATACCATTTTCTAAGTTGGTGGTGTAGAGGCGATGTACGCAAAATAGCGCACTGGCACTACAATTAAATTCAATTATCATCAATGCCAAATGTAACCTGCCTGCAAGTATTGAAGATTGAGTGTACAGTAAAACACAATACAGTCTGGATACATTGTTAATTACGGACATATAACTCAAATTCTGGTAGTTGGGACAAAGTGTGAATTGTGAATAAAATCAAAACGCAATGACTTTGAAATCACACCAGCCAGTATTTTATTCACAGTAGAACAGAGAAAACATAGTGTTAGTAAATTCAAGTTTTAGCAGGAACAAATATGTCGTCCAAAAGACACAGACCCGATGTTCATATTAAAAAACAGGAAAGTGTTTTTTACATAAGCCAGCCAGGCAACAAAATTCTCAAAAAAATGTTCATTGAAGCACTGTTTATAGCATTACATTTTCATATATTCAAATTTGTGTGTAAAATAAGTTTTGACCTCTGATTGGTCACAAGCAGTTGTGTGCCATGTTTGGCACTGTGGGGAAACATAGATTTGTTCCTTTGCATATAGTGGAGAGACAGACAGATTTGTGTATAAGGCTACCTCACATGTTTATGTTAATGACCACTGGCAATTCCACCTTTGGGGATTTTCCACTAGTCCACAGGGAGAAGAGAGTGAGACCACATGACCATTCAGGACTTGAATAATCCAACCCACTGTGCCAAACATGGCACACAACTGCTTGTGACCGATCAGAGGTCAAAATTTATTCTACACACAAATTTGAATATATGCAGATGCAAGCTAATCCACTGTGCCAAACATGGCACATAACTGCTTGTGACCAATCAATCATTTCGGAATTGGGGTTGTGGATGACCTGAACACACTGATTTGCTGGCAGTGCGTATTGCCCTTACCACCCTGAATGGTCCATTCAAATGCCCACCACTCAGAATACTGCCCTAAGTCATAGAAAGTCAAAATGAGGCCCTGAGGGCTCTAAAGACAATAAAACTGAAGAAAATAAAACGCCAGATTTCAGAACCCTCTGAGGACTACGTCACACTTACAGTTAATTATTCAACATTTTAGATTTAAGAAATAATAAAAGCAACAACTTGACACAACAAAACAGCAATCTAAAAATAAATTAATCTGAAATACAACCCTTCATGAGCCAATGTTATTGACAATAGAACATAGATAACATTTCAAAACTTTAAACTGAGACATTTTACATTTTTATCCATAAGATGAACTTATTTCAAATTTTCTGGCTGCAATAGGTCTCAAAAAAGTTGGGACTCAGGCAAAAAAGGGCTGAAAAAGCCATTAATGTATAAAAGAATCAGCTGAAAGATCACTTAGCAAGTAATTAAGTTAACTGGCATCAGGTGTGTTACTTGGTTGGCTATAAAAGGGATGTCTTAGAGAGGTTGAGTCTCTCAGAAGTAAAGATGGCCAGAGGCTCTCAAACCTGTGAATGCTTGCATAAAAAAATGTGGAACACTTTCAAAACAATGTTTCTCAGTGTCAAATTGCAAAGGCTTTGAAGGTCTCATCATTAACAGTGCATAACATCATCAAAAGATTCAGAGAAACTGGAAAAAATCTCTGTGCGTAAGGGACAAGGCCGAAGTCCTTTACTGGATGCCCGTGATCTTCGGGCCCTCAGATGCCACTGCATCACTCACAGGCATGATTCTTTCATTGATATTACTAAATGGGCCCAGGAATACTTCAAGAAACCACTGTCTGTAAACATAGTCCACCGTACCATCCACAGATGCCACCTAAAACTCTATCACACAAAAAGAAAGCCATTGTTGAGCATGATCCAGAAGTGCTGCTGTGTTCTGTGGGTCAAGGGACATTTAAAATGGACTGTAGCAAAGTGTCCTGAGGTCCAAATTTGACATTTTTGTTGGAAATCATGGGCATCTTGTCCTCCAGGCTAAAAAGAAGAAAGACCACCCCTCCTGCCAGCATCTGTGATGGTATGGGGATGCATTAGAGCATATGGTGTGGGACACTCGCAAGTTTTAAAAAGCACCATGAATGCTGAAAGGGGAACATAAAGGCAACATATGCTCCCCTCCGGACAAAATCTATTCCAGGGAAGGCCTTGTGTATTTCAGCGGGACAATGCAAAACCACATACTGCAGCTATTACAACAGCATGGCTTTGTAGTAGAAGAGTCTGTGTGCTGAACTGGCCTGCCTACAGTCCTGATCTTTCGCCGATTGAGAACATTTGGCACATAATTAAACAAAAAGTCCGTCAAAGGAGACCCAAATCTCTCCAGCAGCTGGAAGCCTGTATTAAACAAGAGTGGGATCAAATTACAATGGCTAAACTCAAGAAACATGTCTCTTTCACAATCTGTGTGAAAAAGAAGAGGGGATGTTACACCATGGTAAACAGGTGTAAAATTTCTCAGTTTGAACATTTGCTATGTTATATCTGTTCTATTGTGAATAAAATTCTGGCTGTGTGAGTTGAGTCATTGTGTTTTGATTTTATTACCAATTTACACTTTGTCCGAACCATTTCGGAATTGGGTTTTTAATTTGGAAAATTAAACTCACTTTTATGATTTCTGAGTCTCAGTTAGGCTGTTCCTTTGGCTTCTTCTGTAATTGCAGAAAGCAGCCTTGCTGTGAGTCTGCGACCTGACCCATGTGACAACCAGGAAGCAGCTGGCAGAGGACCATCGCCAGCCTCATATAATAGTATTTCGGACATACAGTAAGGACATTAGCCATTCACAAATGTATAAATTAAGGAAAGTATCTTATAATAGACTCTAAACCTGTCAAATAGCGAGTGCGAGGACTTCAGAACACGAGTAATGTAGACTCACCTTCTGAATTTGATTAAAACACGAGCGGCTGAATCTTATATTAGTTGGAGCTGACCGCTGGTTTTCTTTGGTAGACCACAGAGGAGTGCATTACAATAATGAAGACTGCTAGAGATGAATGCATATATTAATCTCCTATTGTTGGCCTCAGAAGGTAGTTGCCGTGCTCTAGAAGGGCTCTTTAAATGGCAAAAGGCAGATTTTAACACTTCTGATGTGTGCATCTAAATGAGAACCAGTGTCTAAGATAACACTTTGTCCTTCTTATTAATAATAAAATTGTATTTATTCACATAGTTATCATGCGAATGGGCGTAAATTTGACAAAGAAATCCATTATATATATAATATTACATGATTAAATGTTACATTTTTTGTGGTTGTCTACTGCCGCATCAACAGTTTCAACTGGCTCTCAAATACATGCAATATATTATGCGTTCACCTTCTCTCACTTCAATTAGCAGCATCGGAAGGTCTTAAACTGGACAAGTTATCAAAGAGAAGTTACCAATGCAAACAAAAAATCATGCATGCATTGTCCTGATTTTTATTTCAGATGCTCAAAGATCCATTTGAAGATGTGTGCTTGTATGGTGGACTGGAGATTCTGTCGGTGAATTCGTTCTGAAAATATGCTTGGTTGATCAGAGAGTGCCCTGGTCATTTTTGACCAAAAATAAGGTCTTTGGTTTTAACAAAAATTGCTCAGCTTTCAGTCGGAGTGGCTAAGAACTGCAGTCTCTAAAGAGCATGTGTCATCTCTAGACGGTTCATTCGTTATAAATGGAAACACCCTCAAATTAAAGCTTATAGTCTTATCTTCAACCTCAATGTCCTTGCATCATTTTAAACTCTGTGCTAAAGTACAGCAGCAAAATTTTTAAAAAGTTCCTGTTCAATAAATTGTGGAGCTCACTCTGTGCTTCTATAAACATATATTGCTCAGTTGTCACACAAAAAAATGTATTGAGGGAAATGTTTTGTCAAAGAAATGTAAAAAAGAAAGTCACTGTTGCGGTATTTGACAGATATATTTTTGCACGTTTTTGTTTTGTCTCATTTACCTCTGTACACCATGTCTACATTTATATCAAGTACAAGGTTCATGGTCATTTAGTAATAGCGAATAGCTATTTCAATTACAAGATTGGAAACTGAGCAGCTTGTAGCGAAAGGTGAAAACTCCCACAAAGATTAAATAACGACAGATATGCACACTGGATATTTAGTCAATGAGTTCATGTGGCATTCCTGAGTCTTGGTTTTTGCAACAGAAACAAATCTTTGGAATTTTTTCTTGCGTAAGGTAGAGAACTGGCTGAATGCTGCTGCTGATGTCCATGAAGCCAAAGGCCAAAACTTCGATGTAGCAGCGATACACATCATAGGAGAAATGCTGCTGAAAGGGATGTAGTGCCACAAGTGGGAGGTAATTAAAGATAATAATGCCCAAAATTATGGACACCATCTTAAAGGCCCTCCTCTTGACTGGGTGCATTTTGTCACAACCAGATCCAGACTTGCGCAGAGCATTTAGGATGGCCATATTGCAGAAGAGCATGATAGCAAAAACTGCTAGGATCATGACTGTGAAGGCTTTCTCAAAGTTGGGAATGTTACCCACACTCTTGGCTGCTGCGTAGGCCAGAGTAATCAAGCACACCACAGCAGCACACACCTTGCGGTGGCTTCGGTCCTTCAGCTCAGTGAAGGTGATGGGGTGCAGCACAGCCATGTAACGGTCAATGCAGATACAGGACAGGAATAGTGGTGACGAGTCTTTGACCCCATAGAAGAAGCGTCGGATATACCAGCTGCTGCTGATGGTGACAAAGACAATGCTGACCAGCTCCAGTGGTGGAATAAGGCAGAAGAAAATATCCAGAATGGCCAGGTGGAGGATGAAGATGTCAGAGGTGGAGGAGTCCCCCTTGTTCTTGTGCAGGAGCCACAGCACCATCAGGTTAGCAGGGATCCCTATGAACATATTAATGGACTGCAGGATTAGATAAAAGATTAGGCCCTCTGGCATGTCTTTACATCCCCCATAAATGGTAATATCATTGTCTTCGTTGCTGCTGTTTGATGACTTGCTGATATCAAGGATGGTGGCATTGAGGACCACCATGGCTGTTACACAGGCAGGAGATGGAGCGCCAATAGGATGCAGGTCAGAAGGTTTCTGATGTAGAGAAAGTAATGAAGTCAGAATAACATGAACCCTCCTCCAGTGTTCGGTCAAATCATACTGATTTTACAGCTTTCCTGAACCTCATGGTATCCTCCACACCAGGCACCTGAACATATAAAATTGCTGATCACCATTTCCATTGAATTTTGAGATTTATTCAACTTTGTTACACCGCTGGTGTTCCCGGTCAGAAATGACCGCCATAGCAGATGAATAGACAAGACTACATTATGCTCTTCCAGCAGACGGAAAACATCCATGTACAAACATCCACACACACTCACCCCCTCCCCCCAACACACACACACACACACACACACACACACACACACACACACACACACACACCACAATCCACATACCCACAAGCCATCCGTAATCGGCTCCATGAAGTACAGTAGTGTACAAATACTTATTGGAGCCACTGTAAATCCTTACTTTTTGAAGATTGGTATGAGAGGAATATACGGTCTATAGTTGACTTGATGGACACGAATGGCAATTTCTTAACTTATGCACAATTCTGTATAAAATATACAGTGGCTCCAATAAGTATTTGTACACTACTGTACATCATGGAGCCGGTTACCGATGGCCTGGGCACAAACATGGCTTCCAGTTGCTTCCTCCACTTGGGTGGCAAGACTGGAGGCCGAGGACTGTCTCTCCCTCTGTACCAGCAGGGACATGTACCGGTCAGTGCGCTGGCTGGTCTTCCTGGGACGTCCTTTCCTGGCTGCATTGGCTATGCGTTCAGACTGTTTGTACTTCTTGATGATGTACTGCACGGTCGTGTGGCGTAACAGTAGCCGAGTTCCAATTTTTCTGGTGCTTTGGCCTTCTTTATGTAGCTGAATGATTTGCTCCCGCATTCGACGGGGTATCTCGCCTGTCTTAGCCATATATCACAGGAATACATTATGGGCATGGTCAGGCCATTTACATAGGCCAGTCTGTGTACAGAGGGAGTGCCCAGTATGGTCACGCTTGACCAAATCAGACCAAGTGAGTCAACCATGTCCTGTAAACATCTTGAGTCAATTTTAGGTGAGTATTATAAGTTTTGTGACTCACTAATGAAACTGTACAGATACTTATTGGGTCAGATAATCGCCTTTCTGACCAAATATGCCATTTTGACATTAAATATTTGTTTAAAACATATTGATTATCAAATACTTTAGTCACTTTTACAGACAATAGCAAGCATTTAGCCGAATATACAAAAGCTGTTATGTAGTCGAATTTTCAAGTAGTGTACAAATACTTATTGGAGCCACTGTATCAAACACATCAGTTACCTGCTAATTAACTGATAGTTAATGAACTAATGTTAATTGATGTTAATTGTTGTACCCTTATTGTAAAGTGTTACCAAATCCACTTGCTCTAATTTTGAGTTTTTGAGAAGTGATTGGTGAGCTTTAAAGGGTTCTGGGGTTTATTTTTAAAATTCTATCTGAATTTTCAGAGAAAAACGGGATTTTAGAATTTCACGGGTCCTTGACAAGAAATTTGGGTTAAATACACCAGCCCGAAAAACTTGCTTTCTGAAGCCAAACAACGGTTTCTCCTCACTTAAAAACACCTAATTTGCACAAAACAGACATCAAACAATTAATCTATGACAGATTTCTGGTTTCAGAGGATTTTCATGACAGCTAATTACTGCATTCTTCTGGAGTCAAATAACAACAAGGTAGTTTACTGTGAAATCTAGAATAGCTCTAGCACTGGGGGCAGTGATTTTCATTTCTTCAAAATCAGGATTTACAGCCTTGAAACATTACAACCAGGAATACTTCAAGAAACCACTGTCTGTTAACACATTCCACCGTGTCATCCATAGATGCCACCTAAAACTCTATCATGCAAAAAGGAAGCCATAGTTGAGCATGATCCAGAAGCGCCACCGTGTTCTGTGGGCCGAAGCTCATTTAAAATGGGCTTTAGCAAAGTCTCCTGTGGTCAGACGAGTCCAAATTTGACATTCATTTTGGAAATCATGAGCGTCGTGTCCTCCGGGCCAAAAAGGAGAAAGACCACCCCTCCCGTTATCAGCGTTCAGTTCAAAAGCCAGCATCTCTGAGGGTACGGGGATGCATTAGTGCATGTGGTGTGGGACACTTGCATGTTTTAAAAAGCACCATGAATGCTGAAAGATATATAAAGGTTTTAGAGCAACATATGCTCCTCTCCAGATGACATCTATTCCAAGGAAGGCCTTGTGTATTTCAGCAGGACAATGCAAAACCACATACTGCAGCTATTACAACAGCATGGCTTCATAGTAGAAGAGTCCGTGTGCTGAACTGGCCTGCCTGCAGTCCTGATCTTTCACCGATTGAAAACATTAGGCTCATAATTAAATGAAAAGTCCATCAAAGGAGACCCAAAAATCACCAGCAGCTGGAAGCCTGTATTTAGCAAGAGTGGGATCAAATTCCAATGGCTAAACTCAAGAAACATGTCTCCTCAATGCCCCGATGCCTCCACTCCGTGTTAAAAAGAAGAGGGGATGCCACACCATGGTAAACAGGCCCCTGTACCAGCTTTTTTGAGACCAAGGCTTGTCACTGGGACAGTACCCTCAAAGGTACTGCTATTGTACCTTAGAAGTGGGTTTTTATTTGTTTTGGAACATAAAAGTACCTTTTAGACCCTAAAAAGGTTCACACAGGTACCTTGAGGTCCTATAATTAGCCCTAAAGGGTACATAAGTGCTGAATGTACCTTGGGGAACAGAAATGGACTCCTGTTGTACTCCCATTTCTGAGAGTGTATGAAAATTACAGAGGCATCCCGCTAAGATCCATAGAAAACATCAAATAAATGCACAGTAATCTGTTGATGGAGAAGGAAATATTTCCATGGAAATTATTGCAAAAAACAAAAAAAGATTATCGCTCGTGTGCTGCGCATGTTTGCATTACATACAGTGTTCTGACCGACTAACAATGACCCTCATTGCACGTTTTTATACTGTGAAGCACCTTGTGAGTTTTATGTCCTCTGTGAAAGGTGCTAGAGTAAATCAATTTTGCTTACTTACTTATCAAACGCGCGTACACAAAAAAAAAAGAATAAATAAATAGTGTACGCCATATCTCCCGAAAGGATTGGCATTTATCAATCTGAACTTGAGCGAACGGTCCGCAAAAATCACACGCCAGGTCTGACCAGGGCGTGACCAGACGTAAGTGACCACCCTTAAAAATGCAGCCTTCGAAGGCTGCAGCCTATGTTTTGAGATGCACCCAAAATGTGGCAGACCATCCGCTCGATCGTGCAAATGGAGGGGGAGTGGATAAGGACCGGTTTGGAATTGGGCCCAGGTGTACGCAGATTTGAAACCAGCGAACAACATGCAAGAACGAGTGCAGCTGTCAAAATGAGTAATAAACCATTTGCAGCGATGCAGACGTCATGCTGTTGTTGCTCTTGTTAGTAAAATGAATAAATAGGCTCAATAGATAAATAGGCTAAATTAATAAATTAATAAATAAATAAGACATGAGAAATTAATGTGTTGAGAAATTAATTAAACATATTTTGAGACAACCTGCTTGTCAGGTCAGATGGCTGACAGATTGGCTACAATAAATTTGATTAAGTGCATTGCGTTGCTTGGCAGATATGCAGTGTGGTATGTCAGATGCTCATCCAGTCAAATATATACTGAACAACAAAAGACACGCAAGTTAAAGGCAGATTGGAAAATGAGTTTGCGCATAATTACTTTAGAAAATCAGATTTATTACTAGCGCGTGCACATTTATACTGGTTTCAAACTTTTCTTTATTTTGCGGTCACTTTGTTTCTGAGTAACCATAAGAGTACATGAACAGACAAGCTAACTTATGTTTCTTTTGTTGTTCAGTAGGCTATGTATAGGCCTACAGACACTTTGACTGTGATCACATTTTGACAATGGCAGATCTTCTGTTTGCGGAATAAGCTTCTGTCTGATGTGAGAGGAACTTTCGGCACAGAGATCATCTCCTCTGGGAAAGTGACGAGTGGCTGCTCGCTTTTTGTGGCACCCAATAAAATGTCATGGAGTAATACTAATAAAAGTACAATGTAGAGTGATCTCTGCAGACTGTATTTTAACAATTACTCTCATTCAGCTCCGATCGAGGCAGTGGGGACTCATCCATGTCCCCACCGCCTCAAGTTCGTACGATACTGCGAGTTCTGCTGCCACGCGCTCCTCGAACGGTGACAGCCGGAGCTTCGAGTCTGGTTGGCTTCCATTGGTCCGTGCGCTGCTGCGTCTGAGCGCCGCAGCCCATTTTTTGGTGGCAATCTTAAAATCGGACCACTTTTTTTTTTAACCTACATGTAAAGCATTTGGATTGTGAATTATCTTGACTGAATATCATGGATCTATAAATTGTATTTATTAAAGCCGATGTTATTCGCACTTGTGTGGCCAATGCTGAATTTTTTTCTTGGCCACACTTGTTGGTGCGCCAGTTGATGACCATTCCAGTGTTGCTCATAGAAAGTACTGCTTAAAACAAGTTTGGCCAAGAAATAATTTTTAGCTTTGGACACACTTAAAATAAGTGTGTGCGATGAACAAATGCACATCTTGGCCACACCTATAAGTGCTTCTAACGCAAATTTCGATCAATATTTGTGCTTGGACGCACTTAAATAAGTGCGAATAGTCATTTCGATTTATTAAATCAAACATCTGCTGCACTCTGATTTTTACCTATGGTGTTTCCAGCAGCAGCAATCGTTTTCCAAACTGCAGCCTTCTGGGCTCCCCATGTGCCACTCTTAAGGCTTCCAAATGAAATAATTTTGTTTTTCTCCACCTCGGACATGATAATTTATAGTTCCTCCTCAGTGAAGTTCTGTCTTCTTTGCCATCTTTCGAGAGTCCATGCCGTAAAGTGGGCAGGACTATGCCTCATGAATTTATACAGACGTGTCATATAAATTGCAATGGTTTCAGCCGCCAGATTTATCAACGCTACACCAGTTCTACACCGAAATCAGTGAAGTACACACTTTTAGTAAATCAGTCATGATATTTACACTAGAATCTAAACCAGATCCTATGCAAGTTTGATAAATGAGGGCCATTAAATCTGCGCTTGCCGTGAGTCCTCAGGACAGAGTTTGAGAACCCCTGAACCACTCGGGGAAAGAATGTGGTAAATGAGTTATTATCCCCCGCCAACACGAAGTGGGAGGGGGATGTCAGTCGGTCGGTCGGTCCGTCGGTCTCATCCCGTCCCGTCCCGTCCGTCCGTCCTTCCCGTCCCGTCCCGTCCGTCCGTCCCATCCGTCCGTCCTGTCTGTCCGTCCCGTTTCGTCCGTCCGTCCGTCCCGTCCGTCCATTTTGCTAATGTATTCAAAATTTAAACACAAGTATCTAATCTAAATAGTAAACAAACAAGACTTCCGTATTTCCCCTGGAAATTAACAGTGACAATTAAAAAACTCGGGGAAAGAATGTGGTAAATGACTTATTATCCCCCGCCAACACGAAGTGGGAGGGGGATGTCGGTCGGTCGGTCCCGTCCCGTCCCGTACCGTCCCGTCCGTTCCGTCCCGTCCGTCCCGTCTCGTCCCGTCCTGGACAGTGGCATGGCCAGAACTTAAAACTGGGTGGGTACAGAACAGGGGTAGGGAACCTTCTCCAGAAAAAGCCACATGCAGGTTTTCTTACCAACCAAGCTGCTACAAACCTGATTCTACTAATCAACCCCTGGAATCTTTGTTAAGGGCCTTGATTGTTAGAATCAGGTGTGTAGCAGCTTGGTTGGGATGAAAGCTGCACCCACAAAGGCTCTTTCTGGAGAATGTTCCCTACCCCCTGTTACAGAATATTCCTTCGCAACAATTGCTCGTCCTGACGTGCTCTCAATCATTTTTCCTAATTAACAACGCATTAACTCCAAAAGTGCTCCATTTTATCAGGTGCCTCAAGTTCTCCTCGTTAAGGTAAAACTAATTTTTGGGTACACATATTGCTGCATTTCAATCAGCCTTATTCACCTTCGAGTACAAGTGTTTCAAATACTTGTACCCCTTTAAAGAAACATACAAGTGCACTGTGTAAAATACAATCAATCAACCATCAACGGGTGTTGATTTCAATTATTTCATTTAAAATATGATGTGACAGCCACTTGATCTTAGCACAAGCTTCGTTTGTAGCTCAGGGACATCTTGAATGAAAAAGCTAGATCAAGTTTAACCCCTGGTCCGTCTTTTCTTGAATAAATAACCCATGGGCACTGATAGACGACATGCCAAACAAAATAATAATAATAATAATAATAAAATACAAACAATTTGTACATTACCCATCATCTGCCAGACATCTGCTTTTGCTCTCAGATGGACAGGGCAATCTTTTACAAAGCACATTTCACATAATACCTTGTTTTTTGTGGCAACTGGGACTGTCCGGGGGAATTTAACTTTCATGTCACCTTGTTTGTCTTCTGTGCTCGTGTGGCTTAATCTGCTTTCATCATTACTGTTGCAGGTGTTTATCTTCAATGCCAGAAGCTGGCCTCATTACACTTGAGGAACTTTCACAGCAGTTGATTGCATTGTTCGGCTATGTTGATCTTCAAATGATAAATTTATCAATTATCACATTTCCATTTAGTTGGCAGGCAATGCTTGCTGCCAAAAAAAAAAGACACCATAGTCTGAATAAACTGCGTAACACCTATGTGCACGTAAGGGCTGCCCCATGACTGACTGGTTGTCCCCGTGGGTGGTCGACAATCTCTGTACACTCACGCGACAATGTCGCGCGAACAGAGCGCTACAGGCACCATACAGCATTGAAACAAAAGCTTAGCAATAGTTACATGTATATTGTATATTGGGCAATATTATTTATTTATTTATTTAAGTGATACGTAAAGCTTACATGTATCACTTACATTACATTCGTACATGCATACATGTACATGTGCAAGCTTGACTCAAAAGCAAGAAAAGAAGTTGAAAAGTCCTTTCAGAGCTTCTTATCTAACAGATTAACATAACTTAGGAACAGGTTATTTTGCTTGTAAGATGACATTGTACAATTCAAATTTAACATGTTTAATCCCACTGCACTGATACTGTAAAATCAAAATTATTGTTGCTATTTTAAAATGAATCAATCATGAAAATTCAAGTTAGTACATGAAATTTGTATATGTAGGTGTATGTTATAATTACATGTATGTACATGTATGCATTGCAAATCGGTGTCAACATATCTACAGGGATGCCTCTAAGCTAGACCTTGTGACACAAAAAGGGCATTATACTTTTTGAAAGTAGTCATATTTAACAATTAACATTTCAAAAAGAACAAAATATACATAATACTGCCATTGGAATGACTGCTAATACTTGTATCCCAATTTAAAGTACAGAAAAGCAAAAAACGATTTTGGCATCACCCATGCCATTTTGAATAAAAATATCTCAGTAACTACAAATAAAACCCTGCTGCTTTTTTGTACAGTGATAGAAGACAGATGGAACTGTCTTTTAGAAAAAGTTGGGGTCTCTGGCACCTGTCCCACATGGAGATTTTTGCCACCAAAAACAGCCAATTAAAAATCTCGTCCAACTTTGGGAGCTCATATTTTCCAAACTGAGGAATCTAGAAAGCTCCGGTTTGCTGAGTTATCACACAAGTTTGTGTAGAATGGAACCCAGGGGTATCAGAACACTTCTGTGCAGTATTTCTAGTACCTTTAAGGCCCCAAACCCCACTCGCGAGTAGGTTTTTTTATTTTTGGCAGCCCCTATGGCCTGCAGAGTGTAGGGAAACACATGGGGATGTTTGTGGAGCACTAGCTACATGCAGAGGCCTTGTATACCAACGTACAGCTCTTTGATATGTCTAGAGGCTGAGAATTAACCACTTAAAGATGCAAAAAACCCAGACCAGGCTTTTCTTGGCTATTTATAGCCCAAATTCTGAAAATTTCAGACCCCCATAACTCAGTAACTATTTCAGCTACAGGTCTGCAATTTTGCATTGAAAGTACTTTTGTGACTATCTAGTGGCATGTAAATTTGAGACTAATTTGAAAATGGTGCAGCAACACTCCCAAGGAATATCTCGTCCTTTCACTTGGAATGACCCTATTGCTTTTACATCAAGTTTAGATAAAAATGATTACATCTGACCACCCCTCATATTCACTTTTAGACATGAGAATATTAAGCAAAGCGCATTAGTTATCAGGCTACATTAGTTATACCTTCAGCACTATTTTCGTGTTTTGCAGTCCATGTTTTTGCCCATGGTGACCTACCCTTTTGATGTCATTTGTCAACTTGCATACAGCTTACAGCTATTAGTTCTAGCACTATTTAGTTGGAGATACTGTACTGTGTGTCAACATGAATACCAGTGGCGGGTGGTGGACGGAAAACTGGGGGGGGGGGGGGCGGAAAGCATCGATTAGTGACCCGATTTCAATCATTGTTCTTGTTCAAAATGTTAGTTTCCCTTATAATGAAATGTTTAGGCGAGTGAATAATAAATTCTATAAAATGTTTAATTCACATGCAAATAGGCGACTCTTCACGAAAAAAAAACACTGTGGATTTGATTTCTCGTCTTGACGAAGACAATTAGCTATACCTGAGAGGGGAGATTTCAAGTGTCTTTTACCAGGGAAATTGACTGAAAACAGATCAAGAATAAAAAGCAGTTTTAAGACATGTTTATCGCCCTCCTTGTTCTCTGTCCACCACTCGCCACTGATAAATATGTAGTTTCCACTGTAGTTTAAAACTGTTACATTGTGGCATTGACCATTTCTGCTTGTTTAAATGTGGTTCACAAATGCTCATTCATTGCATGAATAACTCTGAGCGAACAGAACCATGGTATAAATAAAATAATAAAATAATTATGCAAAAGAGTAAATACATAACATGTTTTGTATAGCCTTACCAGTTCTGGAGGTAATGTTTGTCAGTAAATATCTCTGCAAAGCTGCGATTCCTGCTGTCTCCACTGACTGGAAGTCCTGCATGAACCTTTGTTTGCAGTGAGTGAATAACAGTCCTTGATTGAAGCAGAGACTTGAAGAGACAGATGAATGTAAACCCCTCCACTACTATTTCAGCACCGCTGGGCTTGCGCCTCTGTCCAATCAGAAGAGTAGAGAAAGGGTGGGGTACTTGGCAAATTACCATCAGGGGCCATATCTTACCTTGGCTTTACTACAGGGTGTGATGCGCAAAAACACAAGTACTGAGGTAAATGCTCATTCAGATGGCAAAAACAAAATCAGACCTAAATAGTTTACCCCAAATAACTTATGCTGGGAAGGGCATTTGTTTTGATTAGCTTGCTGAGGCAGCCCATTAGTGTTTGCAGCAATTAGCAGAGATGCAATGTGCAACTGGTGCTTGACATAAATTTGCTGTAAACAAATGATGCAACCATGCTCAGGTACACTTCTGAAATTTTGTGTAATAAAGTAAGACATATTACATGTGGGTGACACAGTGATTTTCAGTCTTTGTGTCAAGCTGCAGTGGCAAAGCCAGATGCACACACCCTGTTTTGTCAAATTCAGGTGTTTTAAGTCTGCATCCCTTTCAGAAGGCCGAGAAAAATTAGCAAATATTTCTCACCCAGGCCTATGATTAGAGAGCATAGACATTCAATGCCATTGTCTACTCCGTTAATTACAAAAGGACTATTGTTGCACAAATTAGGAGATTTATAGTGTCATATCAGAAAATAATAGCACTCAATTGACATAATACCTGTCCCTGCTTCCTTTCATTTTCATAACTGCATGAAGAAAGCTATTCAAACGATTGTTCATTGTGGACACAGACTTGACAGAATTGAAGTTTTCTCAAAGATGTCACGGGGGGATTTCCTGTGGCTGCTCCGGGCAGTGCTCCTGATCTTCGAGTCCAAGCGCCAAAGGCTTGTTTTGATTATAAGCATGTTACTCCTTTATGCTCAAAGGATAATAAATATTTTTTGAATTCACTTGAGTCTCTCCTGGTTGAACTATGTATAGAAGCATGAAGTGACTTTCAGGCCTGGTTACTGGGGTTGATCTTGCTGAAATTTTGTAAAAACCGTCTGTATCGCAATAATTCAATTCAACTCAATTTTAATCTGCATAATACGCAGCCCCATGGGCTAGCCTGAGTTGGAGACAGACATCCTTCACGGCCGCCATTTTGCTGCTGACTGAGAACACCTGAACTCGCACTTCCATGTTCGGAATGAAAAACCCCGTACCTCACGGCTGCATCTGAGTACCGTATGAATTGTTCAACTCATGACGTCATCAAAATTAAGCAGTTTTGTTGCCAATTTGAGACTTGCCGAGGGTAAATGGAAGGCTGACTTTTATGGATTATAATATATATGTTTTTTATTCTTTCTTCGCTTAGGTGGTGGTGAAGAAGTATAATATACTTTTATTATAAACATATCATACCCTTAGCTCTTGATAGAGATATAATTTGACCTGCTTTAGGATTTTCAATGAGTGTTCATTTGAAGAAACTGGGTGCAGCCGTGGGTAAGAGTCTACCAGAATCCGACGCATTGACTAGATGTGATACAACAAGTAGCCTGTTTAAAATGGGCAAAATGCTCTCAACATAATGGAAAAGCACATAAATGAGCTTCAGGGAATGAGAATCTGTAGCTGGTCTGACTGTCTTTCTGAGGCTTTACTAGCAATAAGACAATATCGAGGGCTGACTGCAATAAACAGTTATATCCAATGTATAACATCTGGACATAACTGTTTATTGCTGTCAGCCCTCGATATGCTCTTGATCTCTATGGCCTGAAAGAAGGCAACAGGCCAGCCTTGTGATCATTCGGGACAAAGTCCCTCCGATTTATAGGTCGAATCCACGCCCGTCATTGTCTCTTGCCACGGGCAACATAAAAAAAACCTTATGCCAACGTCTTTATGATACCGATTTGTGCTATCCACCACTCAGCAAGTAACCAACATATTTCCTTTTGCCCCACATTAGTTCTAATGCGCATGCGCGCGCGGACTTCTGGCCTTAAACCGATCTCTTCTATTACATGGTTCCTCTCATGTTTCTTGAAGCATTGGCGACACATTTAGGTATTGTCAGTCTGTAATCGTATTATCACCCTTAGTGTATAAAGGTCTCCACTGAGAATTGGAAATTTGTCGAGACCGTGAAAGCATTCTAAATAACTGTGGATACAGAACGAGAGCCTCGAGAGTCGGCTCTTCGTCTTGACAAAATAGGCATAATGTTGCATGAAGTGGAGGCAAACAAATTCACTTTATTCAGGAGATTGACAGGTAGCCTTACTCATGAAATTTAAGCCATCATTTGGGAATACAATGCAAAGGAAATAACCACAACAAGGGATGTGAAACGTGATGGTCAAGAGACTGTGAGAAGGCATGTTCGCTAGCGTTTCCTTGGGGACATTGAGTACTCACTTTGCCTATACCTCTTTACCCCTGGTAAAGAAATCTCATAACTGCTCGTGAGCTGGGGAGATGGAAGTTGCACTTCAGGTGAGTGCCCACGTTCTGTGTCCTATACTCCTCTCCATCAAAATGCTGTGTAGTCATCACTCTGCCAACTACTGTATGCTAGACATCGTTGTCCGGGCACGAGCCCCCTTACGTGGCTAGGACAAGGAGGAGAAGGAGGCTGGTAACAGATCGGTGGGCGTGAATCAGCTAAGAGATGCGGAATATATAGCTAGTTTCAGAGCGCATTAAGAAGTGACTGGACATTTTTTGAATACGCCCCTTTATTTCCCTCTCATGATCAGCACTCCACCTGCATTAACCACCACAGCGACACGTTTGTTTTCTTCATTTTCCTTTTCACGATTCTTCAAGTATAATTCTAGTATTTTAGTTTGCTGAAAAGTGTATATAGACGTTACAACAAAAAGATATAGCCTATTTTTTCTTGTTATTTGTTAATGTAATTATTATTATAGGTATAATGTCTATAATTGTTGTTGGTTTTTGGTGGTTTTGGTGTCTAATTTAAAAATTGCCATTCAAGTTCCAGGAATCACCACTTTCATTCACGAACATGGAAATATTAAAAGAACACGCACACAGAAAAAAAAAGATAATAATTCACAATGACTCCTGCAGGTTTTAAGAGTCACATAGCTTTCTCTGAGTGGTCTTCAGCACTCGCAGATCTGCAACGATTTCTGAGAGCGTCATGACGGTTTTGGGAGACACATCACAAATGTAAAATGCATCATACGAGGGATTCTACAATCATCGTCTTAAGATACTTTCGGGAAATGGCCTGGTTGGTATCTTTTCTTGTCCAAATTTTTTGGCGCTAGCACATTCACAGGTGAATCATATGAAATCAGACATCATTAAGACTTGCATTTCACCAGAAGTTGTTTTTTGCATGTTTTTCTATTGATAATGCATGGCAGAGAAAAATTGTAGTGAGAGGTCACGAGTTCTGGAGGTAAAAAAAAATGTCCAGCGTGTGGAGATAATCCAGAGTAACGAGTTTGTACTAATGCACTGGGGATTGCTAGTTCAAGATTTCACATTGGGACATGATTAAATTTCAGAAGAATTGATAACTCACGCCTTTTCCTTTGCCTTGGGTATGCATAGCCAGTGCAATCTTCCCAAAAGTTTGGTCAAAGTTGTGTCCACAAAGTCACTGGAAAAAAAATAGTTTGGCCATTAAAATAGGCTTCCTCTGCAGAACAGCCCAGTCTCTTTCCTGAAAAGCTTTCAAAAATGTGATTTATTTATTAATTTATTTATTTTTAAGCAAAGACTGTTAACAACTAAGAAAGGTGCAAAGAATGCTTCAATCAATTCCATCATTATGAATGTGGCACGGTCACATCAAATTAAAATGCTCCACAAAGCCTACTGGTGAAATGTAAACATTCATGTAATTTTATAGAACCTTCTTTGGTACATGTTGACACCCTACACAATTTTCGAAATATATTGTCATCATCATATGGCAACATAGTGAACAATTGTGCATTTTAGATGTGACATGGATAAACAGGCTTTTGTGGCTGCCTACATACTTCCCTCAAACTCTGAAGCAAAATATGAACATTTTTTGATCCATCACAAGAAGGAGGCTAGCTTGGATATACAATCCCAATTCCAAAATAGTTGGGACAGTGTATATTGTGAATAAAATCAAAACGCAATGACTTTCAAATCACACCAGCCAGTATTTTATTCAGTGGAACAGAGATAACATAGCAAATGTTGAAACTGAGAAATCGTACAATTTCATCCACAAAATGAGCTCATTTCAAATTTGATGGTTGCTACAGGTCTTGAATGAGTTGGGACAGGGGCCTGTTTTACCATGGTGTAGCATCCCCTCTTCTTTTTAACACAGAGTGGTGTCTGGGCATTGAGGAGATGAGTTTAGCTATTGGAATTTGATCCCACTCTTATTTAATACAGGCTTCCACCTGCTGGAAAGTTTTGCGTCTCCTTTGATGGACTTTTCCTTTATGCGTCTAATGTTCTTAATCGGTGAAAGATCAGGACTGCAGGCAGGCCAGTTCTGCACACGGACTCTTCTTCTACGAAGCCATGCTGTTGTAATGGCTGCAGTATGTGGTTTTGCATTGTCCTGCTGAAATACACAAGGCCTTCCCTGGAATAGATGTCATCTGGATGGGAGCATATGTTGCACTAAAACCTTAATATACCTTTCTGCATTCATGGTGCTTTTTATAATATGCAAGTGTCCCACACCATATGCACTAATGCATCCCCATACCATCAGAGATGCTGGCTTTTGAACTGAACACTGATAACAGGAGGGGTGATCTTTCTTGCCCGGAGGACACGATGCCCATGATTTCCAACAAGAATGTTAAATTTAGACTCATCTGACCACAGGACACTTTGCCACTTTGCTACAGTCCATTTTAAATGAGCCACGGCAGCGGTTCTGGATCATGCTCAACAATGGTTTCCTTTTTGCATGATAGAGTTTTAGATGGTATCTGTGGATGGCACGGCGGACTGTGTTTACAGTCATTGGTTTCTTGAAGCATTCCTGGGCCCATTTAGTAATGTCAATGATAGAATCATGCTGGTGAGTGATGCAGTGGCGTCTGAGGGCCCGAAGATCACAGGGATCCAGTAAAGGTCTTTTGCCTGGCCCCATTTGCACAGAGATTTTTTCCAATTTCTCTGAATATTTTGATGATGTTATTCACCGTCGATGCAAAGGCTTTGAAGGTCTCATCAATTTCGCATTGAGGAACATTGTTTTTAACGTATTCCACAATTTTTTTTAAAAATACTTTTTATTATTTTCTAAACAACACAAAACAGACAAGCAAACAAACAAACAAACAAAACAGACAGAAGGCTCAGTTCATACAAGAGGTGTTGATGATTCAAATATGATTCAAATATCTCCCCCCCCCCCCCCCATAAATAAACATAAAAAAATTATGCCGATAAAGAATAAATTCAATAGCAATTAGTAATACTATAACATAAAACAGACTACAAATGGAGAAAAAAACACTGTTACTAACCGTAAACAATTCATAAACATAACAAGGTGAATAAATAATAATGTCAACAGAAATGTCTCATATGGGAAACGTCCCTCAGCCCTCATCCATGTAGAATTCACCGGTGCCATCAGAGTGGTATTTAAGTATACACTGTGTTTCTTTTCCAATCAGAAGTACACTGGCCTTTCAGCAGTGTACATTTAAGATGTGAAAGCAAGTGATCTAAGAGAGGATTCCAGATCTGAAGAAATAAGTCCATATTTTTCTTAAGGACTGCACCTATCCTTTCATAAGGCATAATATTAAAAATCTCCCTATACCACAAAGTAACTGTGGGTGGAGTGTCATCAACCCATTTGAGCAAAATACATTTGTGGGCAAGGCGTAAGAGTTTATCCAATAATCTGTAATGATTACGAGAGAGAGATAGTTCTTTAGACGGTAACCCCAATAAAAAAAGCCCCTGATCTTTCCTTATGCTAATCTTAAAAATTCCACTCAGTTCTTCAGCGATATGACTCCAGTATTTCCCCCAAAAATAATGGAAATGAGACCCAAAATCAGTTTTACATTTACGGCAAAGGGGACAAATAGTCTGTGACTATAGCGTTACAGCCTATGCAGCTATTTTTGGCCATGCACTAAACTATCAGGCGTTCTGAGCCGTACTTTGTGCATGCCGGCAATTATAAATGACAGAGATGCATATGAGGTGCGTATTGTGCGAACGACTGCACATGAAAGAAATGTCAATGCGCAACTCATAAGGAATTAGGACACGCAGAAGTGTGACAGGGCCATAAGGGCAGCAGCAACAAGTGCAGAAAATCTTCTCTGGGAGAGGTAGAGAAGGGGCTGAATGCTGCTGCTGATGTCCATAAAGCCAAAGGCCATCGGCAGTGTTCGAAATAAGCGGTTATCCGTTTATCTAGACAACCTGAAATAGACCTGGACAACCAAAACTGCTCACGAGGTTATATCCCGGCAGTCTTATTAATTAAAATTTATCAATTTTATTTACTTCCCTCTGCAATGGACATAACCATTTTGATCATATGTAAGGCCGCATATCCCATGGGCGAGAATGCGAGTCATTAAATTTTTTTAAATAAAGTACCACTACAAACATCGACCTTGAGATAGACCGTAGCGCGGTCAACGGAAACTCGCGGTACGAACAAGCTGGATATAACAGTAAACAACCAAAGGGAATATCAAATAGAAAATGTGACAATATGCATCTTCCTTAGAGGTGAATTTATGTGCTCATATTATAAGCGTTAACGTGTTGTATGCATATTCAGAGCTAAGTAGAAATTACTGAGGTCCGAGTATTGCGTGTTGCTCTCTTCTGGCATGAAACTTCAATGCTCTTCGACACCAAGAGGTAAGTTATCTGAAATTGTACAGCCTTATATCAAATTTCATAAGTAGTCATTATAATTGGTAATCTAACACCACTAGGAAGCGGGAATCTTCAGCTTGCATTTTGGCAACGTTGTTTTCAAATATCTACACATATCTCTCACTTGTCCAAAGCCATGTCAAATAGGTTGGCTCTGTTAGCGAGCTATTAACGACTCTGATCAGAGAAGGGCAATGCATTGTCTTAAAGGCCTGTCTTTGCCCTGAGATTGTGGTGGAACACGGGGCTCAGATATATTAAAGAAACTGCACAAATGAACTGAGCTATCGAGCAGCAGGACAGTGGTTTTGGTTAGCAGTTGTTTAGCTTGGCTGGAGAATTAAAAGAATTATATGCTCCTCCCCCTAGATGGGATGCTATTCCATACTCCGTTCCGCTTACCCCCTAGCTCATTGTCAAGTTTCCCCAACCACTGCACCCAGTAGTACCCCTGAGTGGGGAGGGGCACTGTGGGAGTAAAGTGTTGCCCAAAAACATACTGCGAGGGCTGTGGCAAGGACTTGAGCTCGGGACCTGTCAATCCCAAATCAGCACCACTCTGCCCCTTGTGAGTGCATGCGCGCACACGCGTGTGTGTGTGTGTGTGTGTGTGTGTGTGTGTGTGTGTTTTCATGCTAATGACAGTACAGGGGACCATGAAACATTCTTGCGGACAACCTGATTTGTTTCCTGAGTTGTCCAGAGGACAACCTAATTTTTTTCCTTATTTCTGACACTGATTGGGCGGATATAGCAGTGGAATTCGTCAGGGGGGGAAGTATTCCTGGAAGGGGAAAAAAGCCACTGGTGGGAAATAGTTGAAGACAATGACAGCCAAAATTATGAACACCATCTTGAAGGTCCTCTTTTTGACTGGGTGCATCTGATCACAACCGGATCCAGACTGACAGACCGCGTAGAGGATAGCCACATTGCAGAAGAGCATTAAGGAGAAAGCTGCCAGGATCATGACTGTGAAGGCCTACTCAAAATTGGGGATGTTACCCAGACACTTAGCTGCTGTATAAGCCAGAGTAATCAGCCACACTATAGCAGCACACACCTTGCGGTGGCTTCAGTCCCTCAGCTCAGTGAAGGTGACGGGGTGCAGCACAGCCATGTAACGGTCCATGAAGATGCAGGAAAGGAAGAGTGCTGAAGTATATTTGATCCCGTAGAAAAAGCGTAGCACATACCAATTGCGGCTGGTGGTGAGATACATGATATTTGCCAGCTCTAGGGGTGGGATGAGGCAGAAGCAAGTATCTGGAATGGCCAGGTGGAGGATGAAGATGTCAGAGGTGGAGGAGTCCCCCTTGTTTTTGTGCAGGAGCCACAGCACCAACAGGTTAGCAGGAATCCCCATGAACATACTCATGAACTGTAGTATTAGATAAAAGATAAGAACCTCAGGCATGTGCTTGCATCCCTCGTAAATGGTAACTTCACCTTCTCGATTGTTGCTGTTCGACGGCTTATCAGTATAAAGGATGGAAGCACTGAAGACCTCCATGACGGTTTACAGATGTTAGATGTTGCTCCAACAGGATGCAGGTCAGCGGGTTTCTAGAAAAGTAAGACAAAAGAATTTATGGGTAATTCTATGCCAAATGAACTAATTTTCAGAAAAGTTCCAGGGGTTGCATCTCCAATTTGACCAACTTTTCTTTCTTAAAATACCTTAGGGTGTCAAACGAAGGAATCCAAAGTTTCAGCTCAATATCTCAAACAGATTTTGTGTGAGAGCCATTTTAATTTGGGGTGTCGTCCCCGTTTTTTGCACTCGCGGATCGCGACATGAGCTCATGAATGTTTTTGGAAGGCTATAAAATCTGTTCTAAACAAGGTAAAAAGCTGAAAATTGTTACTCTTGTTAATTTTTGCTCTGGCATCAAAATTGCACTGTGATGAACCATTTGGGATCTATGATTATTTGAAAATGGGATTTTGGTTGGAAAGATTTTTTTTTTTCTTCACATTTTGATGGCTCACTGTGTGGTCAGCTTTATACCAAGACCAAAGCATCAGATAGATATGTGTTATTTGGGTAAAAAACTATATGCAGAAGTAATTTAACGCAAAATAAACATTAAATGAAAAAGTAATGGGCCTCTGAAAAGGGTCGCTGTGTAAAAAAACTCCAGCGGTACCCCTACATTCACGGTGGTGGTTGACCCTGTAGATAGTTAGATTCAGATTCTGAAAGCCAGGGCAAAAATTAACAGAGGTGGCAATTTTCAGCTTTCTATCTTTATATACAGTCCATGGGTACAACAAATCTGAGGTTTAGAGTGTAGGGAACAGAAACCTTAAAAAAAGCATCAGTATGAATTTGAGCAGAATTAGTTTGACCCAAAAAATTCAAGGCCTGGCCACACTGCTATGTTTTTTTTCCAGGAAGGTAGCTACTACTTGTAAGTTGTCCAGTTCTTGAGATAATGAAACTGAGAAAAGGTTTGACCTCGCTCAGAAAATGCTTTTGTAACCAGAGAGGAAAGGTTGAAAAACCAGTAATTTTTAGATACCATTTGCTAAGTTGGTGGTGTTGAGGCGATGTATGCAAAATAGCGCACTGGTTCTACAATTAAATTCAATTATCGTCAATGCCAAATGTAACCTGCCTGCAAGTATTGAAGATTGAGTGTACAGTAAAACGCAATACAGTCTGGATACATTGTTAATTACGGACATGCAACTCCAATTCCGAAATAGTTGGGACAAAGCGTGAATTGTGAATAAAATCAAAACGCAATGACTTTGAAATCACACCAGCCAGTATTTTATTCACAGTAGAACAGAGATAACATAGTGTTAGTAAATTCAAGTTTTACCAGGAGCAAATATTATGACCATCGTCCAAAAGAAGCAGACCCGATGTTTGTATTAAAAAACAGGAAAGTGTTTTTTTACATAATCCAGCAAGGCAACAAAATTCTCAGAAAAGTGTTCATTAAAGCGCTGTTTATAGCATTACATTTTCATATATTCAAATTTGTGTGTAAAATAAGTTTTGACCTCTGATTGTTACAAGCAGTTGTGTGCCATGTTTGGCACTGTGGGGAAGCATAGATTTGTGCCTTTGAATACAAAAGAGAGAGAGACAGATTTGTGTATTAGGCCACATCACATGTTTATGTTAATGACCACTGGCAATTCCACCTTTGGGGATTTTCCACTAGTCCACAGGGAGAAGAGGGTGAGACCACATGACCATTCAGGACTTGAATAATCCAAATCCACTGTGCCAAACATGGACACGACTGCTTATGACCAATCATAGGTCAAAACTTATTTTACACACAAATTTGAATATATGCAGATGCAAGCTAATCCTTTGTGCCAAACATGGCACATAACTGCTTGTGACCAATCAACCATTTTGGAATTGGGGTTGTGGATGACCAGAACACACTGATTTGCTGGCAGTGCGTATTGCCCTTACCACCTTGAATGGTCTATTCAAATGCCCACCACTCAGAATGCTGCCCTGAGTCATAGAAAGTCAAAATGACTTTAGAGTCCTTAAGGCTCTAAAGACTATAAAACTGAAGACAATAAAACGCCAGATTTCAGAACCCTCTGAGGACTACGTCACACTTACAATTAATTATTAATTATTATTAATTAGATATAAGAAATAATAAAAGCAACAACTTGACACAACAAAACAGCAATCTAAAAACAAATTAATCTGAAATACAACCCCAATTACAAAATAGTAGGGACGAAGTGTTAATTGTGAATAAAATCAAAATGCAATGACTTTCAGATCATGAGCCAGTTATTGACAATAGAACATAGATACCATTTCAAATGTTTAAACTGAGACATTTTACATTTTTATCCATAAAATGAACTTATTTCAAATTTTCTGGCTGCAATAGGTTTCAAAAAAGCTGGGACACAGGAAAAAAAGGGCTGAAAAAGCAATTAATATATAAAAGAATCAGCTGAAAGAACATTTAGCAAGTAATTAAGTTAACTGGCATCAGGTGTGTTACGTGATTGGCTATAAAAGGGATGTCTTAGAGAGGTTGAGTCTCTCAGAAGTAAAGATGGCTAGAGGCTCTCCTACCTGTGAAGACTTGCATAAAAAAATGTGGAAAACTTTCAAAACAATGTTCCTCAACGTCAAATTGCAAAGGCTTTGAAGGTCTCATCCTCAACAGTGCGTAATATCATCAAAAGAATCAGAGAAACTGGAAAACTCTGTGTGCATGGGACAAGGCTGAAGTCCTTTACTGGATGCCCGTGATCTTCGCACCCTCAGATACCACTGCATCACTCACCGGCATGACTCTTTCATTGATATTACTAAATGGGCTCAGGAATACTTCAAGAAACCACTGTCTGTAAACATAGTCCGCCGTACCATCCACAGGTGCCACCCTAAAACTCTAGCATGCAAAAAGAAAGCCATTGTTGAGCCTGATCCAGAAGCGCTGCTGTGTTCTGTGTGTCAAGGCTCATTTAAAATGGACTGTAGCAAAGCGTCCTGTGGTCAGACGAGTCCAAATTTGACATTCTTGTTGGAAATCATGGGCCTCTTGTCCTCCAGGCTAAAAAGAAGAAAGACAACCCCTCCTACCAGCATCTCTGATGGTATGGGGATGCATTAGTGCTTATGGTGTGGGACACTTGCATGTTTTAAAAAGCACCATGTATGCTGAAAGGGGTATATAAAGGTTTTAGTGCAACATATGCTCCCCTCCGGACGACATCTATTCCAGGGAAGGCCTTGTGTATTTCAGCAGGACAATGCAAAACTACATACTGTAGCTGTTACAATGGCATGGCTTTGTAGTAGAAGAGTCCATGTGCTGAACTGACCTGCCTACAGTCCCGATCTTTCGCCGATTGAGAACATTTGACACATAATTAAACAAAAGTCTGTCAAAGGAGACCCAAATCTCTCCAGCAGCTGGAAGCCTGTATTTAACAAGAGTGGGATCAAATTGCAATGGCTAAACTCAAGAAACTTGTCTCCTCAATAGCCAGACGCCTCCAATCTGTGTTAAAAAGAAGAAGGGATGCTACACCATGGTAAACAGGTCTAAAATTTCTCAGTTTCAACATTTGCTATGTTATTTCTGTTCTATTGTGAATAAAATTCTGGCTGGTGTGATTTGAAAGTCATTGCGTTTTGATTTTATTAACAATTTACACTTTATCTGAACCATTTCGGATTTGGGTCTTTAATTTGGAAAATCAAACTCACTTTTATGATTTCTGAGTCTCAGGTAGGCTGTTCCATAGGATTCTTCTGTAATGGCAGAAAGCAGCCTCACTGTGAGTCTGCGGCCTGACCCATGGGACAACCAGGAAGCAGCTGGCAGAGGACTTCTGCCAGGTTCATATAATAGTATTTAAGACATATAGTAAGGACATAAGCCATTCAAAAATGTATAAATGAAGGAAAGAACCTTATAATAGACTCTAAACCTGTCAAGTGGCCAGTGCGAGGACTTCAAAACAAGAGTAATGTGGACTCACCTTCTGAATTTGGTTAAAACTCGAGCAGCTGAATCTTATATTAGTTGGAGCTGACCGCTGGTTTTCTTTGGTAGACCACAGAGGAGTGCATTACAATAATGAAGACTGCTAGAGATGAATGCATATATTAATCTCCTATTGTTGGCCTCAGAGGGAAGTTGCTGTACTCAACGAAGGGCTCTTTAAATGGTAAAAGGGAGATTTTAACACTTCTGATGTGTGCATCTAAATGAGGACCAGTGTCTAAGATAACACTTCGTCCTTTTTATTAATAATAAAATTTTATTTATTCACATAGTTATCATGCGAATGGGCATAAATTTGACAAAGAAATCCATTATATATAATATTCCATGGTTAAATGTTACATTTTTTGTGGTTGTCTACTGCCGCATCAACAGTTTCAACTGGCTCTTAAATACATGCAATATATTATGCGTTCACCTTCTCTCACTTCAATAAGCAACATCAGAAGGTCTAAAACTCGACAAGTTATCAAAGAGAAGTTACCAATGCGGACAAAAATCACGCATGCGTTGTCCTGATTTTTATTTCAGATGCTCAAAGATCCGTATAAAGATGTGTGCTTGTATGGTGGACTGGAGATTGTCGGTGAATTCATTCTGAAAATATGCTTGGTTGATCAGAGTGTGCCCTGGTCATTTTTGACCAAAAATAAGGTCTTTGGTTTTAACAAAAATTGCTCAGCTTTCAGTCGAAGTGGCTAAGAACTGCTGTCTTTAAAGAGCGTGTGTCATCTCTAGACGGTTCATTCGTTATAAATGGAAACACCCTCAAATTAAAGCTTATAGTCTTATCTTCAACCTCAATGTCCTTGCATCATTTTAAACTCATTGCTAAGGGACAGAGGCTAAATTTTTTAAAAGTTCCTGTTCAATAAATTGTGGAGCTCACTCTGTGCTTCTATGTACATTTACTGCTCAGTTGTCACTCAAAAGATGTATTGAGGGAAATGTTTTGTCAAAGAAATGTAAAAAATTTGCGGTATTTGACAGATATATTTTCGCACATTTTTGTTTCGTCTCATTGACCTCCGTACAAAAGGTCTACATTTATATCAAGTACGAGGTTCATGGTCATTTAGTAATAGCGAATAACTATTTCAATTACAAGATTGGAAAATGAGCAGCTTGAAGTGAAAGGTGGAAAATCTTACAAAGATTAAAATAACAACAGATATGCACACTGGATATTTAATCAATGAGTTTAGGTGGCATTCCTGAGTCTTGATTTTTGCAACAGAAACAAATCTTTGGAATTTTTTCTTGCGTAAGGTAGAGAACTGGCTGAATGCTGCTGCTGATGTCCATAAAGCCAAAGGCTAAAACTTCGATGTAGCAGTGATACACGTAATGGGAGAAATTCTGCTGAAAGGGATGTAGTGCCACAACTGGGAGGTAATTGAAGATAATGATGCCCAAAATTATGGACACCATCTTAAAGGCCCTCTTCTTGACTGGGTGCATTTTGTCACAAGCAGATCCAGACTTGCGCAGAGCATTTAGGATGGCCATATTGCAGAAGAGCATGATAGCAAAAGCTGCCAGGATCATGACTGTGAAGGCTTTCTCAAAGTTGGGAATGTTGCCCACACTCTTGGCAGCTGCATAGGCCAGAGTAATCAAGCACACCACAGCAGCACACACCTTGCGGTGGCTTCGGTCCTTCAGCTCAGTGAAGGTGACGGGGTGCAGCACAGCCATGTAACGGTCAATGCAGATACAGGACAGGAAGAGAGGTGAGGCGTCTTTGACCCCATAGAAGAAGCGCCGGACATACCAGCTCCTGCTGATGGTGACAAAGACAATGTTGACCAGCTCCAGTGGTGGAATAAGGGAGAAGAAAATATCCAGAATGGCCAGGTGGAGGATGAAGATGTCAGAGGTGGAGGAGTCCCCCTTGTTCTTGTGCAGGAGCCACAGCACCATCAGGTTAGCAGGGATCCCTATGAACATATTGATGGACTGCAGGATTAGATAAAAGATTAGGCCCCCGGGCATGTCCTTACAACCCCCATATATGGTAACCAAAATCTCTTCATTGCTGCTGTTTGATGACTTGCTGATATCAAGGATGGTGGCATTGAAGACCACCATGGCGGTTACACAGGCAGGAGATGGAGCGCCAATAGGATGCAGGTCAGAAGGTTTCTGATATAGAGAAAGTAATGAATTCAGAATAACATTAACCCTCCTCCAGTGTTCGGTCAAATCAGACCGATTTTACAGCTTTCCTGAACCTCATAGTATCCTCCACACCAGGCACCTGAACATATAAAATTGCTGATCACCATTTCCATTGAATTCTGAGTTATTCAACTTTGTTACACTGCTGGTGTTTCCGGTCAAAAATGACCACCATAGAAGATGAATAGACAAGACTATATTATGTTCTTCCAGCAAACGGAAAACATCCACGTACAAACATCCGCATACCCGCAACCCCCCTCACCCCAAAACACCCTCCATCCCCCAACCCTATCACTTTCTCATACTTATGTGCCCGTACCCCCACAAGAGTAACACCGCTCTAGGCTAAACATAACATCTTTAATGTTAGTTACAGGAAACAGCCACTTTCTTGTGCTTTGTGTCTACTTGCTACATGAACAACACCCTTAAGACTAAACAATATATCATATCTTCCTACAAAGCACACATTTAGAACTTTTTTTGTACCTTTCTCCCATTTTACTTTGTGGACACAATGAGTAGGTAACTGAGCAAGCAACTGTCTCTCCAAGAAGCTCTTGACCATATTTTGGAGAAAGTGATGATGGGGAGGATATTGAAATTGATCTTTCCCCACACACCAGACTCTGCCAGTCTAGTGAGGAGTTTGCGGCCCCCAGCCACTCACCCAGTCGTTTCCCCAGCCTCTTCCCCGTCTGCTCGCCCAGCCGCTCTCGCCACCACTCCCTCAATCTCTTCCCAAGCCTCTTCCCCCTGACAAGAACAAGGGCAGAAGAGTAAGAGGTGCCAGCTTTGTGGCCCTAGAGACATTGGCCCTCATTTATCAAACTTGCGTAGGATCTGGGGTAGATTCTGATGTATATATCAGCGTTCGCCAGGTGTCTCGTCTAAAAGTGTGTACGTTGCTGATTTCGGTGTAGAACTGGCGTGGCGTTGATAAATCTGGCGGCTGAAACCATCGTAATTTACATGACACGCCCCTATAAATTCATGTTCTGGGAGGCATAGTCCTGCCAACTGTACGACTTGGATTCTCGAAAGACGGCAAAAAAGACAACTTCACTGAGGAGGAACTATAAATTATCACGTCCGAGGTAGAGAAAAACAAAATAATTTTATTTGGAATCCTTAAGAGTGGCATAAAGGGAGCCCAGAAGGCTACAGTTTGGAAAACTATTGCTGCTGCTGCGAGTGCAGCATTGATTTAATTCATAAAGTGACTATTCGCACTCGTTCAAGTGCACCCAAGCATAAAAATTCACGAAATTCGCGTTAGATGCGCTTATAAGTGTATCCTAAGCTACATTTTATTTTCGCGGCCAAACTTATTTTAAGCGGTAGCTGCTTTCTATAAGCGGCCCTGGAATGGTCATCAGCTTATACACTTAAGTGTGGCCAAGAAAAACATTCACAATTGGCCACACGTGTAAGTGCGACCAACATCGACCTTAATAAATTCAATTTATAGATCCATGATATTTCAGGTTATATAGCCTACATAATTACACAATATAAATGCTTACATGTAGGTAAAAAAATTGGTCCGATTTTGAGATCGCCACCAAAAAACTGGTTGGGGTGCTCAGGCGCAGCAGCGTACGGACCGGTGGTGGCCAATCAGGCTCAAACTTCCAGCTGTCATCATTCGAGGAGCGCGTGACAACACTGATAGGTGGGGAGTCCCCACCGCCTCCATCAGAGCTGCATGAGGGTAATTGTTAAAATACAGTCTGCAGAGATCACTCTTCATTGTACTTTTATTAGCATTACTCCATGACATTTTATTGGATGCCACACAAAATGAGCAGCCACTCGTTACTTTCCTCGAAGGAGATCTTCTCTGTGCCGAAAGTTCCTCACACGTTGGACAGAAGCTTATTCCAATAACAAGAAGATCTGCCATTGTCAAAATGTGATCATAGCCAAAGTGTCCATAGGCCTATTTATACTGAGCAACAAAAGAAACGCAAGTTAGCTAGTTAGTCAATGTACTCTTATGATTACTCAGTCAAAGTGACCGCAAAATAAAGAAAAGTTTGATGAAACCATTGTAAATGTGCACACGCTACTAATAAATTAGCTTTTCTAAAATAATTACGAGCAAACTTATTTCCAGTCTGCATTCAATTAACTTGGGTTTCTTTTGTTGTTCAGTATATATCTGACTGGATGAGCATCTGACATACCACACTGCATATCAGCCAAGCTACGCATTGTACTTAATCAGATTGATTGTAGTTGTCAGCCCTCTGACCTGACAAGTAGGTTGTCTCAAAATATAAGTTTAATTAATTTCTCTGCAGAGGTGTCTTATTCATTCATTCATTCATTTAGGCTATTTATATATTCAGCCAATTTATTCATTTTACTAATAAGAGCAACAACAGCATGACGTCCGCATCGCTGCATCTGGTTTATTGCTCATTTTGACAGCTGCACTCGTTCCTGCATGTTGTTCGCTGGTTTCAAATCTGCGTACACCTGGTCAGACCTGGCATGAGATTTTTGCAGACTGTTCGCTCACATTCAGATTGATAAATGCCAATCCTTGCGCAAGATTTGGCGTACACCCATTTTTTTTGGTGAATGCACGTCTGATAAATGAGGGCCAATAAAACCAGCCTAACATACCGCAAATGCCATGCCTATTGCTTGCAAGACACACTCCAAGGTGATTGTACATTGCCACTTGTGTGTGAACACACTCTCTCTCACTCACACACACACAAACACACACACAAAGAGGACTGTTCATGTTGAGATTGTGTTCATATGGTCTCTGTTTTGAATATGCTGGTTTGTTTGCTTGTTTGTTTGTTTTTTACAAAAAATTGTTAGTAAAGAAATATTTGTTTAACTTCTGCACTTAGTGTAATCACTGCAATTACTCATGTTCAGCATTAGTTGAAGACATTGTTTCATGCTGAAAAAGGTTTTAAACAAAATTTTGTAATGATTTCTGGCTTTTGTGTCAATGTAAGAACAATTAAAACAGACCAGTTACATTAGACTGCGGACACTGAAATAAGGGGGGCAGCAACGAACATTGGAGGAGGGTTTAAAAAAAGAAAAAAAACAATTTGTCAGTTTTAATCCTGGTGGCCTTCCCCTATCCCCAAGCATTTCTACATTTTGCTGAACTTCAGTTTGCCGTATTTTAATGGTTTTAGAACCTTACCATTTAAATGTTTCTCCTGAGTGACTGACATAGTTTTTTTTTAGTAAATAATAATAATATGATTCTTAGCTTACATGGAGGAATTTAAGTACAGTGATTTCACATCTATTCCATCCATAAATCTATCTATCTGCAGCTGCTTTTCCGGGGCTGGGGTACAGGGTAGAAGACTCAGCAAAGTACCCCAGGCATCCCACTCACCAGCCACTTCCTCCAACTCTTCCTGAAGGATCCCAAGCTGTTCCTTGGCCAGCCGGAAGATATAATCCCTCAAGTGTGTCCTGGGTCTGCCTCAGGGCCTCTTTCCAGGTGAATATGCTTGAAAATTTTGAAAGGGGCGCGTCCAGGAGGCATTTGGACCGGATGCTCAAACTACATCTGCAGACTCCACCTAACATGGCGGAACAGCAGCTCTACTCTGAGGCTCTCCCAGAGGTCAAAGCTCCTCACCCTATCTAACGTAACATGAATGGTGAGAACAGGCCGTTCAGCCCAACTGCGCTCGCCAGGATGGCGATCTCTCAGGGTGAGCCCAGCCATTCTGCGGCGAAAACACATTTCAGCTGCTCGTACTTGTAACCTTGTCCTTTTGGTCACTATCAAAAGCCTGTGACTAACGGTGAGCATTTGAATGTAAATCAACAGGGAAATTGACAGTTTTGCTTTTTGGCTCAGCTCTCTCTTCACTATGACAGACCAGTGCGAAGCCCACATCACTGCAGAAGCTGCACCAATTTGCCTGTCGATCTCCTGCTCCCTGATCCTGCTGATCCTCATTCCGTCTGCTTCACACTCAGCTGCGAACCACTTTAGTATGTGTTGGGGGGTCATAGCCTAATGAAGCTAATGGATCCACATCATCTGCAAATGGCAGAGATTCAACCCTGAGGCCATAAAACTCAGCACCCTCCAAGCTTTGGCTGCAAATGGATAGATGCGTGGATTGACAGACATGTTTTGGAAAAGTTGGTCTGTTGACCTAGCACCATTGTTGATAAATGAGGTGAATGTACTTCTGTTTGTCCAGTGGCTCCCAAACTTAGTTCGTAGTCCCAAACTTAGTAATTAAAAATCTGTTAATTTGTCTTAATTAGGTACATTTTTCAGAGCAGTAATTTATTCTCTTAAGATATATTTTCATAGATATGCAAAAATGCAGTGAAGAATAAATTTAATATCCGCATTGTGATACATTAGTAACAACTGTTGAAAGAAGAAAAAAATAACCCAAATTAAACAATCAATGGGTTCCTAATTAGTGAGACCGTGGAGACATAGTTACAAAAACAATTTCTTTGACAAGCAAATAACAAACGTGTCAAACCTATTTTGTGTTGGCCTTATTATTTAATTCAATCAAATTATTTTGAAAGAACTCTGCTCACCTGTGTTAAGCTACCTAATTTGGTGATTACCGGTTTTCTGAGTCAAATTTGATTTGTTTATTAATGTTACCCAAAATTGCTTGCCACGAAATAAAAATTCATTCAATTGTCTTTTATTCTTCATGGCATGCAAGGATACTTCCATTAAAATTTGTCTCAAGACAGCAAATAACTGCTTTAAAAAAATGCACCTAATTAGGACAAATCAACTGCTTAGTAAAATCCTATGATGGCAATTATGATGGGAACAAAAACCAGCTCACACCAGGAGTCATAGGTGTAGATGTTGGCAGGGATGGTCGAGACATCGATGATGACAAAAATATCCCAACCACCTTACGATCAATGGGGAAAACGGAAGAAACGCGACATTGTAAATGTGTCATGCCCCAGTCCAATGTAATGTTGGCGCATCCGCGGTTGGCAGCTTTGTCCAATTCATAGACAGTCAATGGTTGAATCTAATGTGTTTATCTCGGCTCTAGTTATGTAACTAATGTCGTGTTAAGAAAATAGTACTGCACACAGAATAGACATTTGCAAACTGGCTAGCTAGCTAACGTAGTTATAAACACACACTAATAGTTTACTTGCCCAGAACTGAGCGGGTTTTGTGAGTGCATGGAGGTGATTGGCTATGGTCAGTGAAGGTTGTGGAAAGTGAATGATTAATTACTCTAGCGCTGTAATTTGCATAGTATTGTAGAGTTTTCTTGTAATATAAATGGCAGCATTGCCAAGCAAATCTCAGTTGTGAGACATAACTTTCTTCACATGTTAATCGATCAATGTTAAATAATTAGTAAATATGTTGGGGCTCCGTTAGACCTACTTTTGATAATTGAATTCTTTTTATTGTTATTGGTAGTTAGGCTACATACTGTCCCTTGATGTCATGGAAAATATCTTGCTTTCTATTTGTCGAGATTTGTGGGAAAAATTATGACCAATGAAATGTACAGGTAGACTATTTTGATAAGCTGTAGAGCTTTTCTCAGCATCTTAACCCTATAATGCCCCCTGTATCATATATGACACACCAAATTTGAAGGACTATGTCCACCTGGTAAGATGCAACACAACTACGACTACTCACTGTATCATATCTGATACACAGTGCTGCCACCTGGAAGGAAGCAGTGAGATTACAGGAGTAATCAGTCCCCTAGTCACTCACTTCAAGGTAGTAGCTCCCATGTGCATAGGAATTCATGAATTTCCTTGGACTTTGGCAGTGATATTTGGGATTCCAAGGTAAATATTACACAAAATTTATTCTTATACATGTTATGGGATAGCAATAGATAGTAGAGAGCATATAAATAATTTGAAACTTCGAGTGTTGAGTTCTGGAGGGGTGCTGATTTTTGGCTGTATCAGATATGATACTCCTGGAATTAGAAGTTGTTCTGTTCAGCAATGTATGTTTTGCTGTCACAAAACCTAATGATGAACAGTGGATCTGAATACTACCCTTCAATACTTCAAAAATATTACTGGGTCATATTTTTCCTATAATGATGTCTGTGTCTGGGCATTAAAGGGTTCACTTCACTGAAAATAGGAAAAGGAAAAGCACCGATATGGGAGAAAAAGGAGGGAGGAAGATGAGATACAGGCTAAAATTGCCTAAATTACTTACTTTTACTTACTTGAAAATTGTCGAAAGTTAAGTATTATTTTTGTCTCATCATGCAATGAACAATACAATGACTTTTTTTAGGCTACAATGTGCTGATTTATTATGTGCCTGCAGCAATGCAGACACACATTACAATCCTGCATACTTCTTTATGAGTGTGCATGAAAATGCACACTATTGTTATCCTGGTCGTCTTATTAGTGTGCATGAAAATGCTCACTATTGTTATTCTGGTCTTCTTCTTCTAACGCACTCAATGCGGCCTCAACCGTTTAACATACAAAAACCAAAACCAGTGAAGTTGGCACGTTATGTAAATCGTAGATAAAAACAGAATACAATGATTTGCAAATCCTTTTCAACTTATATTCAGTTGAATACATTGCAAAGACAAGATGTTTGTTCAAACTGAGAAACTTTTTTTTTTTTTGCAAGTAATCATTAACCTAGAATTTAAAGGCAGCAACACATTGCAAAAAAGTTGGCACAGGGGCCTTTTTACCACTGTGTTACATCGCCTTTCCTTTTAACGACACTCAGTAAACGTTTGGGAACTGAGGAGACCAATTTCTGAAGCTTTTCAGGTGGAACTCTTTCCCATTCTTGCTTGATGTACAGCTTAAGTTGTTCGATAGTCCGGGGTCTCCGTTGTCGTATTTTACACTTCATAATGCGCCACACATTTTCAATGGGAGACAGGTCTGGACTACAGGCAGGCCAGTCCAGAACCCGCACTCTTTTACTACGGAGCCATGCTGTTGTAACAGGTGCAGAATGTGGCTTGGCATTGTCTTGCTGAAATAAGCAGGGGCGTCCATGAAAAAGACATTGCTTGGATGGCAACATATGTTGCTCCAAAGCCTGTATGTACCTTTAAGCATTAATGGTGCCTTCACATATGTGTAAGTTGCCCATGCCTTGGGCACTAATACACCCCCATACCATCACAGATGCTGGCTTTTGAACTTTGCGCCTATAACAGTCCGGATGGTTCTTTTCCTCTTTGGTCCGGAGGACACGATGTCCACAGTTTCCAAAAACAATTTGAAATGTGGACTCGTCAGACCACAGAACACTTTTCCACTTTGCATCAGTCCATCTTAGATGAGCTTGGGCCCAGCGAAGCCGGCAGCATTTCTGGGTGCTGTTGATAAATGGCTTTCGCTTTGCATCGTAGAGTTTTAACTTGCACCTGCAGATGTAGCGACGAACTGTAGTTACTGACAGTGGTTTTCTGAAGTGTTCCTGAGCCCATGTGGTGATGTCCTTTACACACTGATGTCAGTTTTTGATGCAGTACTGCCTGAGGGATCGAAGGTCACGGGCATTCAATATTGGTTTTCGGCCTTGTCGCTTACGTGCAGTGATTTCTCCAGATTCTCTGAACCTTTTGACGATATTACGGACCGTAGATGATGAAATCCCTAAATTTCTTGCAATAGCTCGTTGAGGAATGTTGTTTTTAAACTGTTCGACAATCAGCTCACACATTTGTTCACTAAGAGGTGACCCTCGCCCCATCCTTGTTTGTGAATGACTGAGCATTTCAGGGAAGCTGCTTTTTATACCCAATCATGGCACCCACCTGTTCCCAATTAGCCCGTTCACCTGAGGGATGTTCCAAATAAGTGTTTGATGAGCATTCCTCAACTCTCTCAGTCTTTTTTGCCACTTGTGCCAGCTTTTTTGAAACATGTTACAGGCATCAAATTCCAAATGAGCTAATATTTGCAAAAAATTACAAAGTTTACCTGTTCGAACATTAGGTAACTTGTCTTTGCAGTGTATTCAATTGAATATAGGTTGAAAAGGATTTGCAAATCATTGTATTCTGTTTTTATCTACGATTTACACAACGTGCCAACTTCACTGGTTTTGGGTTTTGTAGAAACTTCATTCAAACTGCGTTGCGTAGGTCTTACATAAGACACCTGTGCAATATATTTTTCATCCTTGTAACTTTTATACTTTTTGAGTTATTAATAAAAAAACTATAAATCTCCCCCCATAGACTTAACATTGGCATTATGACATCACAATAGGGCCATTAAGCAAATGGAATCTTGTGCCAGATGTTCTGACCACCTGGTGTAACTGTCAGTTTCTCAGGCTTTAAGACTACAATCTGGCTCTCTTGAGACTACAGCTTCCTTACTGCTTTCCTTCCTTCTTTTTTCTGTCATTCCTTCTTTCTTTTTCCCTCCTATTTCTTTCCTTCATTCCTTCCTTCCTTTATTCGTTCCTTCTTTCCAACTTTACTTCCTTCTATCCTGCCTTTCATCCTTCCTTCGATTCTTTCCTTCATTCCTTCCTTCCTTTTTTCCTTCTTTACTTCCTTCTACCCTGCCTTTCATCCTTTCCTCCATTCTTCCTCCCTACCGATTTTCTTTCCTTCTTCCTGAGTTTCGTCTTTCCTTCCCTCATTCCTTCTTTCCTTCCTTTATACCTACTTTCCTTCCTATCTTTCTTCCTTTCTTCTTTTGTCTTTTCCTCTCTCTTTCCTTCCCTCTTTCTTTCCTTCCGTCTTTCATTTGTTCTTCCATTTTTCCTTCCTTCCTTCTATCTTTCCTTCATTCCTTCTTCTTCCCTTCTTTCTTTCCTTTCTTCCTTCCTTTCCTTCCTTCATTCTTTCCTACCTTCCTTCTTTCCTTACTTCCCTCATTAGTTCCTTCTTTCCTTCCTTCCTTGTTATTATTCCAAATCCTTTCGTAATCGCACAGTTTGCTACTTCTCCCAGTTTTCACCCGATCCCCAATTATTACACATCAACGCCCTAGCAACCACCAGAACACCATAGGAAATGCCTAGCAACGCCCTAGCAACTACTCAGAACACCATAGCAACTGCCTAGCAACGCCCTAGCAACCACTCAGAACACCATAGTAACTGCCAAGCAACCACCCAGAACACCGGAGCAACACCTTAACAACGCCCTAGCAACCACTCAGAACACCATAGCAAACGCCTAGTAATGCCCTAGCAACCACCTAGAACACCATAGCAACCGCCTAGCAATGCCCTAGCAACCACACAGAAGACCATAGCAACTGCTTAACAACGCCCTAGTAAGCACCCAGAACGCCATTACAACCGCCTAGCAACGTCATAGCGACCATCCAGAACACCACAGCCACCGCTAAGCAATGCCCCAGCAACCACCCAGAACACCTTAGCAACCGCCTGGCAATGCCCTAGTAACCACCCAGAGCACCATAGCAACTGCCTAGCAATGCCATAGCAACCACCCAAAACACCCTAGCAACCACCTAGCAACTACCTGGAACACTATAGCAACAGCCTAGCAATGCCCTAGCAACCACGCAGGACACCATAGCAACCACCTAGCAACCACCCAGAACACCATAGCAACCACCTAGCAACCATCCAGAACACAATAACAACCACCAAGCAACCACCCTGAACACCATAGCAACAGCCTAGCAACGCCCTAGCAACCACCCAGAACCATAGCAACCACCTAGCAACCACCCAGAACACTATAGCCACCACCTAGCAACCACCAAGAACACCATAGCAACCATCTAGCAACCACCCAGAACACCAGAGTAACTGCCTAGCAACGCTATGACAATTACCCAGAACACCATAGCCACTGCCTAGCAACGCCCTAGCAACCACCCAGAACACCATGGTAACCACCTAGCAACCACCCAGAACACCATAGCAACAGCCCAGTAATGCCCTAGCAACCACCCAGAACACCATAGCAACCACCTAGCAACCATCCAGAACACAATAACAACCACCAAGCAACCACCCTGAACACCATAGCAACAGCCTAGCAACGCCCTAGCAACCACCCAGAACCATAGCAACCACCTAGCAACCACCCGGAACACTATAGCCACCACCTAGCAACCACCAAGAACACCATAGCAACCATCTAGCAACCACCCAGAACACCATAGTAACCGCCTAGCAACGCTATGACAATTACCCAGAACACCATAGCAACTGCCTAGCAACGCCCTAGCAACCACCCAGAACACCATGGTAACCACCTAGCAATGCCCTAACAACGACCCAGAACACCATAGCAGCTGCCTAGCAACACCCTAGCAATCACCCAGAACATCATAGCAACTGCCTAGAAATGGTCTGGCAAGCACCCCGTACACCCTAGCAAGAATGTAGCAATGCCCCAGCAACCACAGAGAACACCATAGCAACCACCTAGCAACGCTTTAGCAACCACTCAGAACACCTTAACAACTGCCTAGCAACCACCCAGAACACCATGTCAACAGCCTAGCAACGTCCTAGCAACCACCAGGAACAACATGGCAAAAGCCTAGCAACACCGTTGCCACCACCCAGAACAGTATAGCAACCACCTAGCAATCACCCAGAACACAACCAGAACACCATAGCAACTGCCTAGCAACGCCCTAGCAACCACCCAGAACACCATAGCAACCGCCTAGCAATGCCCTAGCAACCATCCTGAACACCATAGCAACCGCCTAGCAACACCCTAGCAACCACCCATAACACAATAGCAACCACCTAGCAACCACCCAGAACACCATAGCAACCGCCTAGCAATGCCCTAGAAACCACCCTGAACACCATAGCAACCGCCTAGCAACGCCCTAGCAACCACCCAGAACACAATAGCAACTGCCTAGCAACACCCTAGCCACCACCCAGAACACAATAGCAACTACCCAGCGACTCCCTAGCAACTACCCAGAACACCATAGCAACCATCTAGAAATGCCCTAGCAACCACCCAGTACACCATAGTAACTGCCTAGCAACGCCCTAGCAACCACCCAGAACATGATATCAACTGCATACCAGAACGCTGGCAAGCACCTCCAACACTGTACTCATAGAGCAGCAGGCACATTCAAAATTTCTGCTGGAATTTTCTAGTTGTTATTTATTGTTTCCAGCTGGACCATTTCGCAAACACAAAAGACAAATGGCAACTGGATGTGAGTATCTTGCTAGTACGCAGTGCGCTAGTATGGACTCTTCTACTACGAAGCCATGCTGTTGCAATAGCTGCAGTATGTGGTTTTGCATTGTCCTGCTGAAATACACAAGGCCTTCCCTGGAATAGATGTCATCTGGAGGGGAGCATATATTGCTCTGAAACCTTTATATACCTTTCAGCATTCATAGTGCTTTTTTGGGGGGAAGAAAACTCGAAGTTTGTCACTGTTTGAACTTCTAGTTTAACGTTATGCTGCGGCTAGTCAGAGCTGTTAAACAAATTCTCCTTGTTATGGTGAGACAATAATTCATTTGGAATGCGCATGTTGCGCATGCCTTATTCACCTTTGAGTGCAAGTGTTTCAAAACTTTGTCTTTGATTTAGTTTCTATTATGTAAACAATAATGATGCCCAGTATAGATTGGCAAATGTGCCAAAAAGGTAACGAGGAAGTTCCAGAGCTGTTTACCTTTCATAAAACATAGAATTTTGAAAAAACAAGGAATTTTGTCTGTTATTTAGTCAATGTTTGATCACATTAAGAGAGAAGTTGGCTCTTCCAATTAGCAATGGATCATTCTTATTACTGAAAAACATTTTAATGAAGGAAAATGACTGAGAACAAATTTGGACTAATAATTTTTGCAAAGGGATGTTCTGTGCCGGCCCAATTTTCAGTTCTGGCTTTGCTGCTGCTTCAGGGCAGGACTCATAGCATTATTTCAGTTTTTTTTTTTTTTTTGCACAAACATTCCAATGTTTATTTGTGTGCTGCTGTATCTGACCATAGATACTGGAAATAAGGGGAATTTCTACTGACTTTGCTGCCTGTAATATTGAATTACCCATGGAATGTCAGAAAATAAACAAAAGGAACATATTGGAATAAACATTCTCAGCCATTGTATTCTCAGTTATATTGCAAGAGATCAAAGTCACATAGGCTACTAAAAACCAATATTGCAGACAGCTGAGAACTCCCTGATAACCAGTAAGCAACCGCTACAGGTCTTTGGCCATGACAGTGCCCCTTTAAAGAACACACGTGCACTGTGTAAAATACGACAATCAACAGCTATTGATTTCAATCATCTCATTTAAAATATGATGTGTAAGCCACTTGCTCTTAGTACGAGCTCCATTTGTAGCTCAGAGACATCTTGAACGGACAAGTTTATCTGATGGATCAAATTTGATCCCTGGTCCATTTTTTCTTGAATAGCTCATCCATGAGCACCGATATAGAGCATATACCTCACGAAACAATTTGTACATTAGCCATTTGCTTTTGCTCACAGATGGACAGGGCAATAGCAGTAACCCCAGAATCAATTTCAGAATTGATCCAGTGTTTTAGCCCTGCTCAAAAAGCCATCTGGGGGAAAAAATTTTGCATTACTCTTGGCCGTGTGTTGTGGATGGGACTGGGGCACACTTATCTTTTACCTTTGGACATATTTTACATAATGCCATGTTTTTGTGGCATCTGGGACTGTCCGGGGAATTTAACACTCATGTCTCCTTGTTTGTCTTCCGTGCTCGTGTGGCTCGATCTGCTTTCATCGTTACTGTTGCGGGTGTTTATCTTCAACATCAGAAGCAGGCCCCATGGCACAGAAGGAACTTCCCAGATAGCATAAAGCATTAATTCAATGTTGGATTTTGGTCAGATTGGTTATTTTTTATTTATTTTTTTTTTTTTAATTTGGCATCTCCAATCCCACCCGAATTTGGAATGCCCAATTGGGGAACTATGTACAAAGCTTGCTCGTATGCGACCCCTTGCTGCCAACTCAGGATAGTGAAGACAGTTCACGGCTCTAATCCGAAGCACGTGCCTGTCAGCCTCTGATTCTTATACACTCGCTGGTTGAATCTTCGCAAGTTCAGAGCGAGGGCGGAGGATACCCGGACATGAACCAAGCCGGAGTCTTCCTGGTGAGCGCCCGTCTGGCCAACAGGAGGCGCTGGAGCAACGAACAAAGCTGTTATCGAATACCCAAATCCGGCAGTCCCTTCCCAATTTGTAACCCTGTAGCGCGATAGCCAATTGTGCGCTACTCTGAAAAAGCTGCCGACCCCTGCCGGTGGGTACGCCGAGGCTCGAACAGATTGGTTATTTTTGGTTGAGGTTGAAAAATCTATGTTGACTCAATGTTTAATTACAGTTACCATTTCAACGTTTGAATAACTGCTGTTGAATCACTGTAGTATAGATGATGATTTTTCGATGTTGAAATGCCCTACAATGATTTGCCATCGTATCAATGGGGCTGATGGGTGCTGATGGGGGTGGGGAGTGCGTGCTTCTCTAAGGTGCTACCTCCGCCAAGGACAGGCAGGAAACCTTAAAGGAGGATTATCATAGCCAGGAAAAGTGGGTAATTTTATTTCAGTAAATCATGTAATAAAGCTCTTACGACTTTTTTCCTTTATTTTGCGATTTCTATCATTTTTATGAGCGATTTTACAAAACTAGTGGACCGCGCCATTTTTACCACAGCAGACGAAAACTCACCCTCGATCCATCTGGGGCGCCCCGAATCGTGTTCTGAGGCACTGCTATGTGATTTTTGAATGACCAAGATGCTGCCGCGCGGAGATATAAGAAAACTAGAGTGGACAATCACGTGGTTTCCGTGGCAGCACGCCGCCACCATCTTGAGTATGTATATCGGGACAGACGTTCAATGGAAAATGCAGTATAACTGGCCTAAACCGTGCTCGAAAATAACGAAAACTCGCTCATACGGGACAACAGCTGAAGTTCCGATATCTCTGTAATGTCTTCCGATTAAATAAACATCGAATACACCGGATTTAAAAAATCTACATTTTTTTAATAAATTTTGTTGTTTAATTATAATTCCTTATTTGAGTCCACTTTAGGTAAGAAAAGATAAAAAGAACATGGAATACACGTCTCTAAGTTGTCGACACCCATGTTTAGCCTACTGTTTACAAATAACTCATTGGACATTTATACATACAAGATGGCGTAGCTATTCTTCCATTTCCGCTTTGGTCCAGCCCACACATCGTCCACTCTAGTTTTCTTATATCTCTGTGTACTGCCGCTTCCTCTATGGGGCGGACAGATGAGCTTGACTATTACCTTATTCTATCCAACACAACTTCAATTTAGAGGTGAACTTACATCAGAGGTCATTTGAAATACTTCCGAAAAGAAAAATGCGATTTGAAGCCTGCTAATTACCAGCGAGGTTGGACAGCTGCCGTCACCTTGGCATAATTAGCTTACCTTAAATCAATCTGCCGTCACCTTGGCATAATTAGCTTACCTTAAATCAATCTGCCGTCACCTTGGCATAATTAGCTAACCTTAAATCAATTCCCGTGTACTTTGCCTAACTTGTAATCAAGCCAATTATTCAGCCAACTGACCAATCAAAACCTAAATCTAGCCAATCATGATTTAGAAGAGATAATGAGAAGCAGAGAAACCGAACAAGGCCACCGTGCGCGATTGAAAAAAATTTCAGTAATCTGAATAGCAGACCTTTAAATTCCACCTCTCGTCTGAAAACTTTAGCGTATTGTTAAAAACAAGATGTCTTAAAAATAAAGTCATGTTTTTAAATGCATGCTTTTTAATCGTCCAAAAATAAACGAAGTAGAAAACATTGTATGAAGCGCATCAAACGTGAATGTCAGAGAAAATATTTTCCCAATGCAAGCAATGGACAAATGCACAGAAGACTGGGCAAGCACGTTCAGGCAAATCTGTGCCGCAAATTTGAAATATTTTTTATTTAGTAATTGATCAAGATTCGCACACAACGGCCAAATGTAGTTATCAAGCAAACACATTCAGGCAAATTGCGAGCTGAACTAAGCAAAGTTAAGGTCTTCAAAATCATCCTCAACTCGACAATAGCTTCCACCCCCTCCCATTTACTTTGCTCAATTTGCTATCAAACAATTGATTCGCTCGAGGAACAATTTTAAATTGGTTGGTGTTCTGATTTCTTTGGATATCCATGTATTCAGTCATTTTGACATCGCATGAATCATGCACACGAGTGTATGGCAGCCGCAGTGACGTTAGGATCTCGCAACTTCTCATGCCTGGTGTGGCGTTAATGGCGGCCACAGGGGTTTGTATGGACAAATAATCGACCGTGGATATTATGTTGGAGTTAATTACTATGGGCCGTAACTACGAAAGTTGCTTATCTCCTGTACACGTATAAATCGGTTAAGCGCAGACTAAAATTTGCGCTTCACTTTATTCACACACTATGAAGCGGTTTTACGTTTACACACGGACAACAAAATAAACCACGATCAAAGACTGTCTAAAATGAACAATGGAAACCCTTAAACATGGGACGGGGGTAGTTTTGCATGCGTTTCACTGACATTTCCTGCTAGTCGATCGCAGAGCGAGCATTATGAACGCGCTGCAAATACTTAAACTTGCTCAAGAGGAGGCAGATGAACGTCAGAATGCTAACAGATTGCGTGCACCAAGGATATTCAGGGACAGGAGAAATCCATTGGAAGAGTACGAAGATACCGTTCTTAAAATGATTCCGATTCTCCAAAAACACTTTCAACGGACTACTTCAGTTGCTGGAACATCCAACACGATGCAGCAATCCTTTTTCCAGCTGCATTACAGTTGGCTTGAGCATTGCGATTTTTCACTGCGGTCAAGCTATCACCAGTTCGCAAAACGACGGTCAAACTATCACCGCTAAAATTTTGATGCGCAATTACAGCGGATAGCGCGGTACTTTGGTCACGTGATACAAATGCTGTCAAAATTCGGCTTGCTGAGAGAAATACCGAGGCTTATTCAACGAAAGAATGCGTATATTTTCTTCATAAAAAAAAATCGTCAACAACTTCCATAATGTAGTTTGAAAATGACTTTTCTTTTTCTTTTTTCAATAAATAGTTCACATTTTGTGCAGATTGAAATGTGAGATTTTGGCGAGCTGCTGTGAATCCAGATGACAAATAATTGCTTGTAACTGTAGTAATGTTTAACTTAAAGCAAATAGTTAGAGAAAAGTGACACTTGATTATGATAGAAGAGGGATCCTCCTATAAGCCCACCAAATATTGAGAGATTCTGTGGTGGATATTTTTAATAAATGGCCATCAAAGTTGATACTGTGCAATGTGGGATTGCAGAAAATTGGATGGGGGCGTCATCCTTAAGGGCCTCTATTTCCTGCAAATCAAATAGTTAGAAAAAAGTAACATTTGGTTATGATAGAAAAGGGATCCTACTATAAGCACACCAAATATAAAAAGATTCTGTGGTGCAAATTTTTAATAAATGGCCATCAAAGTTGATACTGTGCAATGTGGGATTGCAGAAAATTGGATGGGGACTTCATACTTGCGGACCTATATTTCCTGCAAATCAAATAGTTAGAAAAAGGTAACACTTGATTATGATAGAAGAGAGATCCTCCTATAAGCCCACCAAATATGAAGAGATTCTGTGGTGGAAAGTTTTAATAAATGGCCTTCAAAGTTGATACTGTGCAATGTGTGAATGCAGAAAATTGGATGGGGGTGTCATACTTGAGGACCTCTATTTCCTGCAAATCAAATAGTTAGAAAAAAGTAACACTTGATTATGATAGCACAGGGATCCTACTATAAGCCCACCAAATATAAACAGATTCTGTGGTGGAAATTTTTAATAAATGGCCTTCAAAGTTGATACTGTGCAATGGGTGAATGCAGAAAATTGGATAGGGGCGTCATACTTGTGGACCTCTATTTCCTGCTAATCAAATAGTTAGAAAAAGTAACATTTGATTATGATAGCAGAGGGATCCTACTATAAGCCCACCAAATATAAACAGATTCTGTGGTGGAAATGTTTAATAAATGGCCTTCAAATTTGATACTGTGCAATGTGGGAATGCAGAAAATTGGATGGGGCCGTCATACTTGAGGACCTCTATTTCCTGCAACTCAAATAGTTAGAAAAAAGTAACACTTGATTATGATAGTAGAGAAATCCTGCTATAAGCACACCAAATATGAACAGATTCTGTGGTGGAAATTTTTAATAAATGGCCTGCAAAGTTGATACTGTACAATGTGGGATTGCAGAAAATTGGATAGGGGCGTCATACTTGAGGACCTCTATTTCCTGCAAATCAAATAGTTAGAAAAAAGTAACACTCGATTATGATAGCACAGGGATCCTACTATAAGCCCACCACATATAAACAGATTCTGTGGTGGAAATTTTTACTAAATGGCCTTCAAAGTTGATACTGTGCAATGGGTGAATGCAGAAAATTGGATAGGGGCGTCATACTTGGGGACCTCTATTTCCTGCAAATCAAATAGTTAGAAAAAAGTAACACTTGATTATGATAGAATAGGGATCCTTCTATAAGCCCACCAAATATGAACAGATTTTGTGGTGGAAATTTTTAATAAATGGCCTTCAAAATTGATACTGTACAATGTGGGATTGCAGAAAATTGGATAGGGGCGTCATACTTGCGGACCTCTATTTCCTGCAAATCAAATAGTTAGAAAAAAGTAACACTTGATTATGATAGCACAGGGATCCTACTATAGGCCCACCAAATATAAACAGATTCTGTGGTGGAAATTTTTAATAAATGGCCTTCAAAGTTGATACTGTGCAATGGGTGAATGCAGAAAATTGGATAGGGGCATCATACTTGTGGACCTCTATTTCCTGCAAATCAAATAGTTATAAAAAAGTAACACTTGATTATGATAGCAGAGGGATCCTCCTATAAGCCCACCAAATATAAACAGATTCTGTGGTGGAAATGTTTAATAAATGGCCTTCAAAGTTGATACTGTGCAATGTGGGAATGCAGAAAATTGGATGGGGGCGTCATACTTGAGGACCTCTATTTCCTGCAAATCAAATAGTTAGAAAAAATTTACACTTGATTATGATAGTAGAGGGATCCTACTATAAGCCCACCAAATATGAACAGATTCTGTGGTGGAAATTTCTAATAAATGGCCTGCAAAGTTGATACTGTGCAATGTGGGATTGCAGAAAATTGGATAGGGGTGTCATACTTGCGGACCTCTATTTCCTGCAAATCAAATAGTTAGAAAAAAGTAACACTTGATTATGATAGAATAGGGATCCTTCTATAAGCCCACCAAATATAAACAGATTCTGTGGTGGAAATCTTCAATAAATGGCCTTCAAAATTGATACTGTACAATGTGGGATTGCAGAAAATTGGATGGGGGCGTCATACTTGAGGACCTCTATTTCCTGCAACTCAAATAGTTAGAAAAAAGTTACACTTGATTATGATAGTAGAGAAATCCTGCTATAAGCACACCAAATATGAACAGATTCTGTGGTGGAAATTTTTAATAAATGGCCTTCAAAGTTGATACTGTGCAATGGGTGAATGCAGAAAATTGGATAGGGGCGTCATACTTGGGGACCTCTATTTCCTGCAAATCAAATAGTTAGAAAAAAGTAACACTTGATTATGATAGAATAGGGATCCTTCTATAAGCCCACCAAATATGAATAGATTTTGTTCTGGAATTTTTAAATGAATGCCCATTAAAATTGATACTGTGTAATATGCCAATGCCGACAATTGGATGGGGGGATCATGTTTGAGGGCTGATAATTCCGGCAAATCAAAGTATTTGTCAAAAGTTACCATTCAATAGCATAACTCATCGATCCTATTATAAAATTTTAAAACATGAAAAGATTCCATTGTGGAATTTTAAAATAAATGGCCGTCAAATTTGGGACTGTTTAATGTGTCAATGCAGGCAATTGAATGGGGGGTGCATACTTGAGGGCCTGTAGTTCCTGTGAATGAAGCAGTTTGTAAAAAGTACCTCTTGCTTACTACAGGTTGTAGTATCAACTCACTGAATATGAAAAGAATCGGTGCCAAACTTATTGAATAAATGGCTATCAAATCAGGAACTATTGTAATGTGTGAATGGAGATGACTGATTGGGGTACCATGTTTGAGAGCCTGTAATTCCTGTAAATCAAAACTTATGTGAAAAATAACAATTCCTGACCATGCTACATGCACTGTAATATAAATTGACTGAATATGAAGAGATTCTATGATGGGATTATGAAAAAAATGGGCATCAATGTCGGAACTGTTGCAGTGTGCGAAAAGAGATGATTGAATGTGGGGCCACGTTTCAGGGTCTGTAATTCCTGCAAATACAAAACTTTTAGAAAAATAATAGTTGCTTGCCGCACTACATCCTTTGTATTATTATAAAAACCTGAATATAGAGATTCCAATGTAGAAATATTAAATAAATGGCCATTGAATTTTGTTACTCTTGCAATGTACGCATGTAGACAGTTGAAATGGGGGTGATTTTTGAGGGCCTGTAATTTCTGCAAGTCAAGAAGTTTGTGGAATATAACACCTCCTTTACAAGCTTCATGTATTCTTGTACAAGCACATTGAAAATGAAAAGATTCCATGGCGGAATTATTAAAGAAATGGCAATCAAATTAGCCACTTTGCAGTGTGAGAATGAAGACAATGGAATGGGTGACCATGAATTAAATTGAATGAATGACTGTTTTAGTACCAATAATTTGTCAAAAAGAACTTGCACAGAATATTACTTGTAATAGTTTACGTCAAGTGTCGGCCTAATGTACCGGAAATTTTTGAATCAATGTGCATCACCTGAAGTATTTTGTACTGCCTTGATTGAAAAAAAAAATGCGTTAGCTTGAACTTGCCTTACTCGATCCTGCGGCCCACCGACATTTGATGGTTTTTTTTACAAACACATTTGTAATTGTATGTTTTCATCAAACTATTCATTTGTCTTCTTAGGTGTATTTAACCTCTTAACCTTCCCCTTCACCAGAAATATCCATGTATGGCTTGCAAAACAAAATAACCTTGAGCATATTGTTTAATTTTCACTTATGCAAATTATTTCAAGTTATATAATCTTACAGACCGAATAAGTCAATGATAGAATTAGATATCTCCAACTTAAGTACCTGAACATAAGTGTTTTATTTATTTCAAAATTATTTTCTTGACCTAAACATAAACATGAAAGAAAAGAGATTGGACTAATTTGCTCGCCGAATAAATGGTTAGTTTTTGCGACCATTTGTTCATAATTTCACCAATGAAGAACCCAACACTTCTCCGTTTTGATGTTACTTTTTAAAAATTTTATTATGCTGTATTTTTATGAATTTTAGAGCATGCATGTGAAAATTTTATTGTTCATGGCATTCATGCACAACAGCATAATAAAATTTTTAAAAAGTAACATCAAAACGGAGAAGTGTTGGGTTCTTCATTGGTGAAATTCCATTGTCTTCATTCTCACACTGCAAAGTGGCTAATTTGATTGCCATTTCTTTAATAATTCCGCCATGGAATCTTTTCATTTTCAATGTGCTTGTACAAGAATACATGAAGCTTGTAAAGGAGGTGTTATATTCCACAAACTTCTTGACTTGCAGAAATTACAGGCCCTCAAAAATCACCCCCATTTCAACTGTCTACATGCGTACATTGCAAGAGTAACAAAATTCAATGGCCATTTATTTAATATTTCTACATTGGAATCTCTATATTCAGGTTTTTATAATAATACAAAGGATGTAGTGCGGCAAGCAACTGTTATTTTTCTTAAAGTTTTGTATTTGCAGGAATTACAGACCCTGAAACGTGGCCCCACATTCAATCATCTCTTTTCGCACACTGCAACAGTTCCGACATTGATGCCCATTTTTTTCATAATCCCATCATAGAATCTCTTCATATTCAGTCAATTTATATTACAGTGCATGTAGCATGGTCAGGAATTGTTATTTTTCACATAAGTTTTGATTTACAGGAATTACAGGCTCTCAAACATGGTACCCCAATCAGTCATCTCCATTCACACATTACAATAGTTCCTGATTTGATAGCCATTTATTCAATAAGTTTGGCACCGATTCTTTTCATATTCAGTGAGTTGATACTACAACCTGTAGTAAGCAAGAGGTACTTTTTACAAACTGCTTCATTCACAGGAACTACAGGCCCTCAAGTATGCACCCCCCATTCAATTGCCTGGATTGACACATTAAACAGTGCCAAATTTGACGGCCATTTATTTTAAAATTCCGCAATGGAATCTTTTCATGTTTTAAAATTTTATAATAGGATCGATGAGTTATGCTATTGAATGGTAACTTTTGACAAATACTTTGATTTGCCGGAATTATCAGCCCTCAAACATGATCCCCCCATCCAATTGTCGGCATTGGCATATTACACAGTATCAATTTTAATGGGCATTCATTTAAAAATTCCACAACAGAATCTATTCATATTTGGTGGGCTTATAGAAGGATCCCTATTCTATCATAATCAAGTGTTACTTTTTTCTAACTATTTGATTTGCAGGAAATAGAGGTCCGCAAGTATGACACCCCTATCCAATTTTCTGCAATCCCACATTGCACAGTATCAACTTTGCAGGCCATTTATTAGAAATTTCCACCACAGAATCTGTTCATATTTGGTGGGCTTATAGTAGGATCCCTCTACTATCATAATCAAGTGTAAATTTTTTCTAACTATTTGATTTGCAGGAAATAGAGGTCCTCAAGTATGACGCCCCTATCCAATTTTCTGCAATCCCACATTGTACAGTATCAACTTTGCAGGCCATTTATTAAAAATTTCCACTACAGAATCTGTTCCTATTTGGTGTGCTTATAGCAGGATTTCTCTACTATCATAATCAAGTGTTACTTTTTTCTAACTATTTGATTTGCAGGAAATAGAGGTCCTCAAGTATGACGCCCCCATCCAATTTTCTGCATTCCCACATTGCACAGTATCAAATTTGAAGGCCATTTATTAAACATTTCCACCACAGAATCTGTTTATATTTGGTGGGCTTATAGTAGGATCCCTCTGCTATCATAATCAAGTGTTACTTTTTTCTAACTATTTGATTTGCAGGAAATAGAGGTCCACAAGTATGACGCCCCTATCCAATTTTCTGCATTCACCCATTGCACAGTATCAACTTTGAAGGCCATTTATTAAAAATTTCCACCACAGAATCTGTTTATATTTGGTGGGCTTATAGTAGGATCCCTGTGCTATCATAATCAAGTGTTACTTTTTTCTAACTATTTGATTTGCAGGAAATAGAGGTCCTCAAGTATGACACCCCCATCCAATTTTCTGCATTCACACATTGCACAGTATCAACTTTGAAGGCCATTTATTAAAACTTTCCACCACAGAATCTCTTCATATTTGGTGGGCTTATAGGAGGATCTCTCTTCTATCATAATCAAGTGTTACCTTTTTCTAACTATTTGATTTGCAGGAAATATAGGTCCGCAAGTATGAAGTCCCCATCCAATTTTCTGCAATCCCCCATTGCACAGTATCAACTTTGATGGCCGTTTATTAAAAATTTCCACCACAGAATCTTTTCATATTTGGTGGGCTTATAGTAGGATCCCTTTTCTATCATAACCAAGTGTTACTTTTTTCTAACTATTTGATTTGCGGGAAATAGAGGCCCTTAAGGATGACGCCCCCATCCAATTTTCTGCAATCCCACATTGCACAGTATCAACTTTGATGGCCATTTATTAAAAATATCCACCACAGAATCTCTCAATATTTGGTGGGCTTATAGGAGGATCCCTCTTCTATCATAATCAAGTGTCACTTTTCTCTAACTATTTGCTTTAAGTTAAACATTACTACAGTTACAAGCAATTATTTGTCAGCTGGATTCACAGCAGCTCGCCAAAATCTCACATTTCAATCTGCACAAAATGTGAACTATTTATTGAAAAAAGAAAAAGAAAAGTCATTTTCAAACTACATTATGGAAGTTGTTGACGATTTTTTTTATGAAGAAAATATACGCATTCTTTCGTTGAATAAGCCTCGGTATTTCTCTCAGCAAGCCGAATTTTGACAGCATTTGTATCACGTGACCAAAGTACCGCGCTATCCGCTGTAATTGCGCATCAAAATTTTAGCGGTGATAGTTTGACCGTCGTTTTGCGAACTGGTGATAGCTTGACCGCAGTGATTTTTCGCTTGTGGAACATTTCAGATTGTTGAAGGAGACACATCGGGGATCTCTCAACAAGCATATATGTATAGGGTTGCTGCCGCAATCTGTGCCAACAAGCCACAGTTTCTGCCATTCCCAGACGGCTTAAATGTAAAGCGACATGTCATGGATGGGCTTTGACATATAGCTGGTTTCCCTAGAATTACAGGTGCTATAGCCGGTGTTCTGACTATTAGTGCTCCCTTGTCAAAGAATGCTACCGCAATGCAAAGCGATCGTAAAGTGTTTGCTTTCGCCTTAGTATTGCAATATGACTCAGTTTACAATAGTAACTTTATTTGTTAGCTTATTATAACATAAGCAGATGTTATAAAGAGTTGGATAAGTTTGTTTGAAGATATATGCCCACATATGCCATTATCATCTCATTTCTGCATTTTCAGGAAAACCCATCATGTACAGGCAAATATATTTGGATTCTAGGTCTAAAGGCGCACTGAAAAAAAATCTTATTTTATTTTATTTTTGAAGATACTTAAGATATGAGCGGAGAAACAGCCCGAGATTTTAGTTTTGCGCAAGCGCAGAACCGCAAGGCAGCATGATTTGATGGGTAGCAAAATTTGACAGAACACTGGAACGCATATCCCTTTCGCTATCCAGCAGCCACTCAAATCCCATTTAAGAGATTGAACTGAGGACATCAATCTTAGACGGGAATTGGTAGAGACATAACTAATCAGCTGTTTATAGTGTTTCATAGGGTGTGATTAAAACACACGTTTAGCTAGAAGCATCTAAGTCACATTTATACACGTCTAAACGCTACACACGGATAATAGATAAACACCTTTCGTAGTTACGGCCCTATATTATTAAAAGATCAAAGGAAATGGTGTGTGCTAGAATGTACAAAAGAAGTGCAAAAGTGTATTTTCTTTTTAATCTTTAACCTCTTAAACTCCAGGGTCCTACAACTGGGGGACCCTGAGACTCACCGCAGCAAAATACCGACAATGCCGCGCTAATTAAGTAGCAATATAGTCATATTACACATCAAATGAAACAGGAGAGCCTCTGCTACAAGCACATATAAGTCATTTTTACATACACCAAGCACAACTCAAACGCCAAGCATATTAATGTTCAAATATCAAAATCCGGGTAGCGTCAGAAAATCAACCCTCTCTCCACATTTCCATGTCTCCCTCTCTGATACTTCATGCTACACAAACACAGATAAACTCTATTCATTTTGGGTATGTCATTTTCAAACAGAAACCTAAAAAAGAGGCTGGGGCTTAAGAGATTAATAAATAACTAAATGAACATTGGTCAGTTTGATTGTTTTTTGTTAATAGAGCATGCAGTAAAGCAGCTGTTCTCAACCTTGGTTTCTGAAAGAAATGGAACTGGCCAATCAGTAAGGATTTTTGCCTTGCAGCCCCTCCCCTGTGGCTTTTTCTCGCCTCCACCTTATAACGAGCTGCTCCTGTTGCTTTTTAAGGTGGAAGTGATTATCTGAATAATATAGGGCTGGCAGTTGCCAGTTCTCATCGCATTGCATTTTGGTTTTATCATTGATGTGTGTGATTTTTAACACTGATAATATGGTGATGCTGCTGCCTGTTTTTAATCTCTGTATGGGTTTTTTTTGGACTATTTATTAAATCTCCAGTTTGTACCAGCCTGGCATTTTGGTCCTGCATTCTTTTAGGTCCATGGTCCTAGCTCCTGCCGGACAGCAGTTTATATCTGGCAGCGGGGGGTGGGTGAAACCATGACACAATCTACAAGTTCATGACACATTTTTGAATATTCACCTATGAAATGATTATAATGAAGTATAGGGTCCCCCAAAACATGTCCCTGTAAAGTGGGGTCTTTGTATAAAAAGGTTAAGAATCACTGCAGTAGCATACTAAATGAACCAGTTCAGCAATTTAACCTTTGTATGTTTTTAATATGCCTCATTTAATCATTAATCATTTTACTCTATTTAGTGTTTTAATGTTCTGTGTGGGTTACTCCAAGCTTGTCTATTAGTGACTTCACTACCATTCAGGCATATGACAGTGATATCACTGACTAGTAGACTACTTTGGCATGCTCCTCGTTGAACTATACCATAAATAGAGTAATAAAGTGATTATTTTTTAATGAGGCATATTAAAAACATACAGAGGAGGGTTGAAAAGTGTTGAAATGGCCCTTTAATAATAACAATGTTTCATAAAGTTGAATCAATGTTGATGCAATTCTACATTCTTTCAATGTTTATCATATCATAGTTGAATCAAGGTTGATTCATTGTCAGAATTGATTGGAAATTCATGTTATTTCCATGTTGATCATAGCGAGCACTTTCAATGTTTTTTTTTTTAAATATCTGACATCAATATTGATTGCAATCTTCAGCCTGACAATATCACAATTTTTTTTTTGTTGTTGCTATTTTTGCTATATTTTGCATTGTTCGGCAATATTGATAAATTTATCAATTATCACATTTTGTTTTTATGGTAGGCAATGCTTGCTAAAAAAAAGTGGTCAGCATAAGCTGCCTAACACTTTTGTGCTAGTAGGGGCTGTTCCATGACTGACTGGTTGTCCTCGTGCGTGGTCAACCATCTCCGTATACTCGCGCGACAACATCAGAGCGCTTCAGGGCAGGCACCATACAGCACTGAAACAAAAGCTTAGCAATTGTTACATGTATGTTGGCCAATATTTTTGTTGTTTTTGCTGTTTTCCTAGAGATACAAAAAGTTTTAACTGAGGGAACAAAAATAAAACAAAGGGGCCAAGGCTGTTCTTCATTAAGTGGAGTTATGCCTTTCAATGGAAGTACTGCTTTTATATCAAGTTTAAATAAAAATGTATACATCTCACCATCCCTCATATTCACTTTTAGACATGAGAATATTAAGAAAAGCGCATTAGTTATCAGACTACATTAGTCATACCTTCAGCAGTATTTTCGTGTTTTGCAGCCCATGTTTTTGCCTATGGTGACTGATCCTTTTACTGTGCTGTATTTCAACATGAATACAGTTTCCACTGTAGTTTTAAACAGTTACATAGTGGCATTGGCTATTTCTGCTTGTTTAAATTTTGTTCACAAATGCTCATTCATTGTGTGAATAATTCTGGGGGATCAGAACTGAAATATAAATATAATAATTGAATAATTATGCAAAAGAGTAAATGCATAACATGTACTGTATTGCCTTACCAGTTCATGAGGTAATATTTGTTGGTAAATATCAAAGCTGTGATCCCTGCTGTCTGCACGGACTGTAGATCCTGCATGAACCCCTGTTTTCAGTGGGTGAATTACAGTCCTTGATTGAAGCAGAGACTTGAAGAGAGAGATGAATGCAAAGCCCACTACTACTATTTTAGCATTGCTGGGCTCAAGCCTCTGTCCAATCAGAAGAGTAGAGAAAGGGTGGGGTACTTAGCAAATTTCCACCAGGGGCTATGTCTTAACTTGGCTTTACTACAGGGTGTGATGTGCAAATGCCTTGCAGAAAATAACGCAAGTACTGAGGTAAATGCTTATTCAGATGGCAAAAACAAAATCAGACCTTTAATATTTTACCCCAAATAATTTAGCTGGGAAGTTAAGGACTGGGAATTTGTTTTGACAGGCTTGCTGAGGCAGCTCATTAGTGTTCGCAGCAATTAGCAGTGATGCAATGTGCAATTGATGCTTGACATAAATTTGCTGTAAACAAGTGATGCAACCATGCTCAGGTACACTTCTGAAATTTTGTGTAATGAAGTGAGACATATTACATGTGGGTGACACAGTGATTTTCAGTCTTTGTGTCAAGCTGCAGTGGCAAAGCCAGATGCACATACCCTGTTTTGTTAAATTCAGGTGTTTTAAGTCAATTGGACTATTGTTGCACAAATTAGGAGATTTATTGTGTCATATCAGAATATAATAGCACTTACTTGATGCAATGCCTGTCCCTGCTTCCTTTCATTTTCATAGCTGTATGAAGAAAGCTATTTAGAAGACAGATCATTGTGGATATAGACTGGACAGTATTAATGTTTTCTAAAAGGTGTCACAATAGATTTAAAACGAAGGACTGCTTGTCCTCCAGGAAAAGTAAAGGAATTGCCACTGAATCAGAAATTGTTGCCACAGTCTCCCCTACTATTCCAAAACAGTTTTAAACTCGCAAGCACATACAACCTGCATTGGAACAGAAAAGAGATTAGAAACTTAATAACACGCAAATCGCGAAAATACATAAGCATTGCCCAGGAGTGAGAGAAATCCATGAAGCCAGATTGAGTTTATATATGCAAAATTGTAGCAGAAGAGGCGGGTATAAATAATAATAATGACAATAAATATTATTATTATTATTATGAAAATACCCTGTAAGAGGGAGAACCAAGTTAATCCAATGTCATTTAGCCATCTCTTGGTTGTATTTACATCATATTTGCACTGATAGTATACAGGTAGTGTCCCTACACTCCAAAGCAACCAGAAAGTCTCAGTATGGTTCTATTGTGGATCAGCATCCTCTTGTTTAAGGCCATTTTATCAGCAGAAATATCAAACAGTTCATTTTTAACTGTAACAATCTTGTCGTTTGGCTTATGACCCTCCGCCTGTATTCTGATCCAGATTTGGATATTCATCTTTGTGCTGCATTCTTCCCAATTGTTACATACTTTCAAACCTTCAATGACCTTTTAGTGTGTGTTTTGCAGAAAATTCTCTCTCTACTAAATGGAGGTCAAGATGTAAAATTTGACACCATAGTTTTATAATCAATATTACAATCCACAGTCATTAAGAGTCTAGAGGGGCACAGAAGAGGACACATAAGGGACTGCTGAACACCTTACATCACAAATACTGGAAATGTTCCACAGTATAGACTGTGCTTTTAAAGCAGTGGTAATAAAGAAGCCCCATGCCTGTTTGTTTCAAACTACATGGTCAGAGCGTCACAAAAGAAACTCTAAGACCAAGACTCCATTATACTGCCAGGTGGATTTGAAAGTGGTCAGAAGGTTAGGATGGTTGACCACACATGTGTCCACTGCTTACCTGAGTTGCACAGCACACAAGTGGAAGCTAACACCAGAATGGTGCTGCGTGCATTAACATCTCTGACAGATATCAAAACGACTGAAAAGCAATGATGCAGATGCATTTATGTTGCTCATTTACTTTGTGAGTCAAGGACCTTTCAAAACAGCTTCCGTGTTCTTTCTTGCTGATCATGGTGGCTTTTGATCCCATGATCCAGGATTTTAAAGAAACTGGGTGCAGCCGTGGGTGAGAGTCTTCCAGCATGCCGCGCATTCACTAGATGCGACACAACCTGTTTAAAATAGGAAAAATAAATGCACTCAGCATACTGGAAAAGCACATAAATGAGCTTCAGGGTACAAGAAATTGTAGCTGGTCTCACAGTCGTTCTGAGGCTTTACCAGCAATAAGACAAAATGTTCTTCATCTCTATGGCCTGAAAGAAGGCAACAGGCCACCTCTGTTACAAGTCTTGATGAGCTTTGTTGCATTCTGGTATCAAAAACATACACACCTTTCTCACAAATGCCTCCCACTGAAGAGACCTTTGAACAGCATGTACTATGGGCAATGTACCAAACTGGTGTATGGTGCCACAGTCATGTCTCCAAACCCCTTCTGTGGAATCCAGTTAAGAGTCAGATACTCAAAGATGGCACATCTCTGCAGCCTGTTCTTTTTTAAAAAAAAAAGAGCCTACATCAAAAGCAGTAAGAGATTTCATCTTTCTGCAATGACAGAGACTGCAGTCAAATTACGAAGTGCCTGCATCTACCTGTGGAAATGCACAAATACCATAAAACATGAATTGGTGTTTATCAAGTTATTTCAGTGAACCCTTCATTTAAGGTCTAGAGGTACTCCCTTGGAAGCATCAGTTTTAGGGCGAAGTATGTAAGTACAACCAAAGATCCGGCAGCAACGTTATTACCCTGGGATGTTGGCGGAATAACGATGGTTTTCGCAGACAAGTCTCTGACGGAGTAACTGCCTCGAGATTCACGTATGTTGTCCCCAAACTATAAATTCTAATTCTAATTTGGAGTCAGATATTTAACGAGGATGTAACTAAATTCGGTATTTGAAAAGTAATATGGAGTCAGATTGAATGTAACCATTGTGTTTTTATGCCCCGTCTTTGGACGGAGAAAAATATCCATTTTATTGTGATTCACGCCAGCCAGGAAGTTGCTCGAATTAATGCCAGCCAAGAAGAACGCGTGAAACCTTCAGCCCTCTGCGATGCCTGTCCTTGGTATTGTTTTGTGGGGTTCTACAGTAGGAACCTGATTTGTTAAACAATGTGAGCTCATGACTCAAATATTATAGTTGAACAGCATTGATAAATAAACTGACTACATTTTTTAACAAGTAATTAGTAATTGTATTGGAATACTTTTTTGAAGTAGCAGTCCCATCCCTTGTGTTAAGAATGTAATATTTTTTCACAGTTCCCCTAGTCACCTTAAATAATTTAGCAGCTTTTGCGATGAGCGCACGTGCAATTGGGGCACCAACTATTTGGCTGCTTTGGAACTCTGTGAGTATCTTCACCTTGCTTTGGAGGCCTGTCAGGCAAAGTGCTGGTGGTTCAACCTTTTCTGACTTGAAACATGATGCAGTTATCATTCAAACTGATAGATCCGGATTGGATAGCAGCAAAACTTTGAAGCATGTACGAGTCAGCCAACTATCCATCAGGCAACTTATGACAATCTCATCTAAAACACTGAGGGCATCTTCCTTGCGCTGCCATGAATTTGAAAATGGGCTTTCATTTGTGCCAGAAGAAAGTAGTCAGATCAGAAATTTTCTTATAAGTGGTATCCTGCCTTCACAAGGACTTAAAGTCAGTACTTGCATATTTTCTGGCAGCACCCAATCATGCAAAGGAGGAATGCCAAAATTAAGTGCAATAGACCATGAAAGAGCCATGAGATCGCTACAGGTCCTAGCATGGTTACAAATGCATTTGGGATGACCGTTTCATTGATCTGTTAGCGTCAATTTCAGGCTAGTGTCCACTCTCGAGATGGAGCCTGAAGCAGAAAAACTTGTGTGAGGACTGCATGATAAGACGTGCATATCTACTGCCTGCTGCTGTGCTAACTGTTCCTTCCTGCCAAAATGTTAGCAGAAAGGAAAATATCTCTGCAAAATGTTGCATTTTTCCTGATTTATATTGAAAAATGTGGTAGGACAGGTGGAAAAATTAATGTCCTGGCCTTAAGTACACATGCGAGCACAGTGCACGCTTAATTTTTTTCTCTCTGGTTTTAAAATTTTTTGACCAAAATCACTTGAAACCCATGTAATAGATTAATTTTCCTCAAACATTTCTCATACTTACAACATTTGATCTGTATCATCACAGAAGCTTACAGCTGAAGGAGTTCAAACTCAGTATTTGTGGTTCAGTGGATTTTATTGAGCCTTGATTATTTGGACACTGTCAAAGAACACACAGTTGAATGCTGCTGCTGATTTTTATGAAGCTGAAGGCCATGTACTGGATGTGACAGCTAAACACATCAGGGGTGAAGTACTCTTTAAAGGGCAAGGGCACCATTCAATGCAATGTCCAGGATAAGCACCATCTTGAAGTCCCTCCTCATGACTGATGGCATTTCTTTTGAGAGGAAAAGGGTGTCTACGATTGCCATAGTGGTGAAGAGCATGAGGCAAAGGCTGTTGAGATCATGACAGTGAATGCACACTCAGAGTTGGGAAAGTTGGCCATGCATTTTGCTGCTATATAGACTAGGCAGGGGACCTGCCGCACCTCAGCAGCACCCTGCGAGGCAGCTTTGGTCCTTCCGTACATATTGTGAGCAGGATGAAATGCTGGATCAGAAGATATATGCCCACATATGCCATTATCATCTCATTTCTGCATTTTCAGGAAAACCCATCATGTACAGGCAAATATATTTGGATTCTAGGTCTAAAGGCGCACTGAAAAAAAATCTTATTTTATTTTATTTTTGAAGATACTTAAGATATGAGCGGAGAAACAGCCCGAGATTTTAGGTTTGCGCAAGCGCAGAACCGCAAGGCAGCATGATTCGATGGGTAGCAAAATTTGACAGAACACTGGAACGCATATCCCTTTCGCTATCCAGCAGCCACTCAAATCCCATTTAAGAGATTGAACTGAGGACATCAAGGTTAGACGGGAATTGGTAGAGACATAACTAATCAGCTGTTTATAGTGTTTCATAGGGTGTGATTAAAACACACGTTTAGCTAGAAGCATCTAAGTCACATTTATACACGTCTAAACGCTACACACGGATAATAGATAAACACCTTTCGTAGTTACGGCCCTATATTATTAAAAGATCAAAGGAAATGGTGTGTGCTAGAATGTACAAAAGAAGTGCAAAAGTGTATTTTCTTTTTAATCTTTAACCTCTTAAACTCCAGGGTCCTACAATTGGGGGACCCTGAGACTCACCGCAGCAAAATACCTACAATGCCGCGCTAATTAAGTAGCAATATAGTCATATTACACATCAAATGAAACAGGAGAGCCTCTGCTACAAGCACATATAAGTCATTTTTACATACACCAAGCACAACTCAAACGCCAAGCATATTAATGTTCAAATATCAAAATCCGGGTAGCGTCAGAAAATCAACCCTCTCTCCACATTTCCATGTCTCCCTCTCTGATACTTCATGCTACACAAACACAGATAAACTCTATTCATTTTGGGTATGTCATTTTCAAACAGAAACCTAAAAAAGAGGCTGGGGCTTAAGAGATTAATAAATAACTAAATGAACATTGGTCAGTTTGATTGTTTTTTGTTAATAGAGCATGCAGTAAAGCAGCTGTTCTCAACCTTGGTTTCTGAAAAAAATGGAACTGGCCAATCAGTAAGGATTTTTGCCTTGCAGCCCCTCCCCTGTGGCTTTTTCTCGCCTCCACCTTATAACGAGCTGCACCTGTTGCTTTTTAAGGTGGAAGTGATTATCTGAATAATATAGGGCTGGCAGTTGCCAGTTCTCATCGCATTGCATTTTGGTTTTATCATTGATGTGTGTGATTTTTAACACTGATAATATGGTGATGCTGCTGCCTGTTTTTAATCTCCGTATGGGTTTTTTTTGGACTATTTATTAAATATCCAGTTTGTACCAGCCTGGCATTTTGGTCCTGCATTCTTTTAGGTCCATGGTCCTAGCTCCTGCCGGACAGCAGTTTATATCTGGCAGCGGGGGGTGGGTGAAACCATGACACAATCTACAAGTTCATGACACATTTTTGAATATTCACCTATGAAATGATTATAATGAAGTATAGGGTCCCCCAAAACATGTCCCTGTAAAGTGGGGTCTTTGTATAAAAAGGTTAAGAATCACTGCAGTAGCATACTAAATGAACCAGTTCAGCAATTTAACCTTTGTATGTTTTTAATATGCCTCATTTAATCATTAATCATTTTACTCTATTTAGTGTTTTAATGTTCTGTGTGGGTTACTCCAAGCTTGTCTATTAGTGACTTCACTGCCATTCAGGCATATGACAGTGATATCACTGACTAGTAGACTACTTTGGCATGCTCCTCGTTGAACTATACCATAAATAGAGTAATAAAGTGATTATTTTTTAATGAGGCATATTAAAAACATACAGAGGAGGGTTGAAAAGTGTTGAAATGGCCCTTTAATAATAACAATGTTTCATAAAGTTGAATCAATGTTGATGCAATTCTACATTCTTTCAATGTTTATCATATCATAGTTGAATCAAGGTTGATTCATTGTCAGAATTGATTGGAAATTCATGTTATTTCCATGTTGATCATAGCGAGCACATTCAATGTTTTTTTTTTAAATATCTGACATCAATATTGATTGCAATCTTCAGCCTGACAATATCACAATTTTTTTTTTGTTGTTGCTATTTTTGCTATATTTTGCATTGTTCGGCAATATTGATAAATTTATCAATTATCACATTTTGTTTTTATGGTAGGCAATGCTTGCTAAAAAAAAGTGGTCAGCATAAGCTGCCTAACACTTTTGTGCTAGTAGGGGCTGTTCCATGACTGACTGGTTGTCCTCGTGCGTGGTCAACCATCTCCGTATACTCGCGCGACAACATCAGAGCGCTTCAGGGCAGGCACCATACAGCACTGAAACAAAAGCTTAGCAATTGTTACATGTATGTTGGCCAATATTTTTGTTGTTTTTGCTGTTTTCCTAGAGATACAAAAAGTTTTAACTGAGGGAACAAAAATAAAACAAAGGGGCCAAGGCTGTTCTTCATTAAGTGGAGTTATGCCTTTCAATGGAAGTACTGCTTTTATATCAAGTTTAAATAAAAATGTATACATCTCACCATCCCTCATATTCACTTTTAGACATGAGAATATTAAGAAAAGCGCATTAGTTATCAGACTACATTAGTCATACCTTCAGCAGTATTTTCGTGTTTTGCAGCCCATGTTTTTGCCTATGGTGACTGATCCTTTTACTGTGCTGTATTTCAACATGAATACAGTTTCCACTGTAGTTTTAAACAGTTACATAGTGGCATTGGCTATTTCTGCTTGTTTAAATTTTGTTCACAAATGCTCATTCATTGTGTGAATAATTCTGGGGGATCAGAACTGAAATATAAATATAATAATTGAATAATTATGCAAAAGAGTAAATGCATAACATGTACTGTATTGCCTTACCAGTTCAGGAGGTAATACTTGTTGGTAAATATCAAAGCTGTGATCCCTGCTGTCTGCACGGACTGTAGATCCTGCATGAACCCCTGTTTTCAGTGGGTGAATTACAGTCCTTGATTGAAGCAGAGACTTGAAGAGAGAGATGAATGCAAAGCCCACTACTACTATTTTAGCACTGCTGGGCTCAAGCCTCTGTCCAATCAGAAGAGTAGAGAAAGGGTGGGGTACTTAGCAAATTTCCACCAGGGGCTATGTCTTAACTTGGCTTTACTACAGGGTGTGATGTGCAAATGCCTTGCAGAAAATAACGCAAGTACTGAGGTAAATGCTTATTCAGATGGCAAAAACAAAATCAGACCTTTAATATTTTACCCCAAATAATTTAGCTGGGAAGTTAAGGACTGGGAATTTGTTTTGACAGGCTTGCTGAGGCAGCTCATTAGTGTTCGCAGCAATTAGCAGTGATGCAATGTGCAATTGATGCTTGACATAAATTTGCTGTAAACAAGTGATGCAACCATGCTCAGGTACACTTCTGAAATTTTGTGTAATGAAGTGAGACATATTACATGTGGGTGACGCAGTAATTTTCAGTCTTTGTGTCAAGCTGCAGTGGCAAAGCCAGATGCACATACCCTGTTTTGTTAAATTCAGGTGTTTTAAGTCAATTGGACTATTGTTGCACAAATTAGGAGATTTATTGTATCATATCAGAATATAATAGCACTTACTTGATGCAATGCCTGTCCCTGCTTCCTTTCATTTTCATAGCTGTATGAAGAAAGCTATTCAGAAGACAGATCATTGTGGATATAGACTGGACAGTATTAATGTTTTCTAAAAGGTGTCACAATAGATTTAAAACGAAGGACTGCTTGTCCTCCAGGAAAAGTAAAGGAATTGCCACTGAATCAGAAATTGTTGCCACAGTCTCCCCTACTATTCCAAAACAGTTTTAAACTCGCAAGCACATACAACCTGCATTGGAACAGAAAAGAGATTAGAAACTTAATAACACGCAAATCGCGAAAATACATAAGCATTGCCCAGGAGTGAGAGAAATCCATGAAGCCAGATTGAGTTTATATATGCAAAATTGTAGCAGAAGAGGCGGGTATAAATAATAATAATGACAATAAATATTATTATTATTATTATGAAAATACCCTGTAAGAGGGAGAACCAAGTTAATCCAATGTCATTTAGCCATCTCTTGGTTGTATTTACATCATATTTGCACTGATAGTATACAGGTAGTGTCCCTACACTCCAAAGCAACCAGAAAGTCTCAGTATGGTTCTATTGTGGATCAGCATCCTCTTGTTTAAGGCCATTTTATCAGCAGAAATATCAAACAGTTCATTTTTAACTGTAACAATCTTGCCGTTTGGCTTATGACCCTCCGCCTGTATTCTGATCCAGATTTGGATATTCATCTTTGTGCTGCATTCTTCCCAATTGTTACATACTTTCAAACCTTCAATGACCTTTTAGTGTGTGTTTTGCAGAAAATTCTCTCTCTACTAAATGGAGGTCAAGATGTAAAATTTGACACCATAGTTTTATAATCAATATTACAATCCACAGTCATTAAGAGTCTAGAGGGGCACAGAAGAGGACACATAAGGGACTGCTGAACACCTTACATCACAAATACTGGAAATGTTCCACAGTATAGACTGTGCTTTTAAAGCAGTGGTAATAAAGAAGCCCCATGCCTGTTTGTTTCAAACTACATGGTCAGAGCGTCACAAAAGAAACTCTAAGACCAAGACTCCATTATACTGCCAGGTGGATTTGAAAGTGGTCAGAAGGTTAGGATGGTTGACCACACATGTGTCCACTGCTTACCTGAGTTGCACAGCACACAAGTGGAAGCTAACACCAGAATGGTGCTGCGTGCATTAACATCTCTGACAGATATCAAAACGACTGAAAAGCAATGATGCAGATGCATTTATGTTGCTCATTTACTTTGTGAGTCAAGGACCTTTCAAAACAGCTTCCGTGTTCTTTCTTGCTGATCATGGTGGCTTTTGATCCCATGATCCAGGATTTTAAAGAAACTGGGTGCAGCCGTGGGTGAGAGTCTTCCAGCATGCCGCGCATTCACTAGATGCGACACAACCTGTTTAAAATAGGAAAAATAAATGCACTCAGCATACTGGAAAAGCACATAAATGCGCTTCAGGGTACAAGAAATTGTAGCTGGTCTCACAGTCGTTCTGAGGCTTTACCAGCAATAAGACAAAATGTTCTTCATCTCTATGGCCTGAAAGAAGGCAACAGGCCACCTCTGTTACAAGTCTTGATGAGCTTTGTTGCATTCTGGTATCAAAAACATACACACCTTTCTCACAAATGCCTCCCACTGAAGAGACCTTTGAACAGCATGTACTATGGGCAATGTACCAAACTGGTGTATGGTGCCACAGTCATGTCTCCAAACCCCTTCTGTGGAATCCAGTTAAGAGTCAGATACTCAAAGATGGCACATCTCTGCAGCCTGTTCTTTTTTTAAAAAAAAAAGAGCCTACATCAAAAGCAGTAAGAGATTTCATCTTTCTGCAATGACAGAGACTGCAGTCAAATTACGAAGTGCCTGCATCTACCTGTGGAAATGCACAAATACCATAAAACATGAATTGGTGTTTATCAAGTTATTTCAGTGAACCCTTCATTTAAGGTCTAGAGGTACTCCCTTGGAAGCATCAGTTTTAGGGCGAAGTATGTAAGTACAACCAAAGATCCGGCAGCAACGTTATTACCCTGGGATGTTGGCGGAATAACGATGGTTTTCGCAGACAAGTCTCTGACGGAGTAACTGCCTCGAGATTCACGTATGTTGTCCCCAAACTATAAATTCTAATTCTAATTTGGAGTCAGATATTTAACGAGGATGTAACTAAATTCGGTATTTGAAAAGTAATATGGAGTCAGATTGAATGTAACCATTGTGTTTTTATGCCCCGTCTTTGGACGGAGAAAAATATCCATTTTATTGTGATTCACGCCAGCCAGGAAGTTGCTCGAATTAATGCCAGCCAAGAAGAACGCGTGAAACCTTCAGCCCTCTGCGATGCCTGTCCTTGGTATTGTTTTGTGGGGTTCTACAGTAGGAACCTGATTTGTTAAACAATGTGAGCTCATGACTCAAATATTATAGTTGAACAGCATTGATAAATAAACTGACTACATTTTTTAACAAGTAATTAGTAATTGTATTGGAATACTTTTTTGAAGTAGCAGTCCCATCCCTTGTGTTAAGAATGTAATATTTTTTCACAGTTCCCCTAGTCACCTTAAATAATTTAGCAGCTTTTGCGATGAGCGCACGTGCAATTGGGGCACCAACTATTTGGCTGCTTTGGAACTCTGTGAGTATCTTCACCTTGCTTTGGAGGCCTGTCAGGCAAAGTGCTGGTGGTTCAACCTTTTCTGACTTGAAACATGATGCAGTTATCATTCAAACTGATAGATCCGGATTGGATAGCAGCAAAACTTTGAAGCATGTACGAGTCAGCCAACTATCCATCAGGCAACTTATGACAATCTCATCTAAAACACTGAGGGCATCTTCCTTGCGCTGCCATGAATTTGAAAATGGGCTTTCATTTGTGCCAGAAGAAAGTAGTCAGATCAGAAATTTTCTTATAAGTGGTATCCTGCCTTCACAAGGACTTAAAGTCAGTACTTGCATATTTTCTGGCAGCACCCAATCATGCAAAGGAGGAATGCCAAAATTAAGTGCAATAGACCATGAAAGAGCCATGAGATCGCTACAGGTCCTAGCATGGTTACAAATGCATTTGGGATGACCGTTTCATTGATCTGTTAGCGTCAATTTCAGGCTAGTGTCCACTCTCGAGATGGAGCCTGAAGCAGAAAAACTTGTGTGAGGACTGCATGATAAGACGTGCATATCTACTGCCTGCTGCTGTGCTAACTGTTCCTTCCTGCCAAAATGTTAGCAGAAAGGAAAATATCTCTGCAAAATGTTGCATTTTTCCTGATTTATATTGAAAAATGTGGTAGGACAGGTGGAAAAATTAATGTCCTGGCCTTAAGTACACATGCGAGCACAGTGCACGCTTAATTTTTTTCTCTCTGGTTTTAAAATTTTTTGACCAAAATCACTTGAAACCCATGTAATAGATTAATTTTCCTCAAACATTTCTCATACTTACAACATTTGATCTGTATCATCACAGAAGCTTACAGCTGAAGGAGTTCAAACTCAGTATTTGTGGTTCAGTGGATTTTATTGAGCCTTGATTATTTGGACACTGTCAAAGAACACACAGTTGAATGCTGCTGCTGATTTTTATGAAGCTGAAGGCCATGTACTGGATGTAACAGCTAAACACATCAGGGGTGAAGTACTCTTTAAAGGGCAAGGGCACCATTCAATGCAATGTCCAGGATAAGCACCATCTTGAAGTCCCTCCTCATGACTGATGGCATTTCTTTTGAGAGGAAAAGGGTGTCTACGATTGCCATAGTGGTGAAGAGCATGAGGCAAAGGCTGTTGAGATCATGACAGTGAATGCACACTCAGAGTTGGGAAAGTTGGCCATGCATTTTGCTGCTATATAGACTAGGCAGGGGACCTGCCGCACCTCAGCAGCACCCTGCGAGGCAGCTTTGGTCCTTCCGTACATATTGTGAGCAGGATGAATTGCTGGATCAGAAAAACATAAAAGACTGGGGCAGCAGGCATGTCTTGACCCTCTGCATACATGGCCATGTCATGGTATGAAATTGGTACAGTACAGTGCATGGCAGACCCACCACTGCTGTTTGGTGGCTTATGGATTTAGTGGATGGTGTAAGTGAGGAAAAAAAAATCAGCATGGGTTTTACATAGACAGGGGGTGGGACTCCTACTGGATGTAGCTTGGGGGGGTCCTTAAATAGAGGGAAAGAAGACTAACATGAATAATACTGAAGGCATCGACACAACACATTCTTCCCACTGTGCACATATGCTTAGCTAACTGTGCTTCAGACTTCAAACACTGGTACCAGTCAGTAGGCCCATCAGCTTTAACTCCTATGCAGCAGGTCTGTAGAAGTTTCCACCCTTTGGCTCAAGCTTTCTGTTCCTGTGCCACCTTGAGATGACTGGTCATATCCTCTATACATGGTGACTCTCTTCCCCCCCTTTGCAATGGCTATCTGCCTGTTTTTGCTGGAGTAATAGTGAAGCAGTAATAGCAGCAGAATATTTGACCATTTTCTAGCCAGTGGTGTAGCCAGAAAAGAAAATTAGGTAGGCACAGAACATCCCCTTAGAATAATAACTAGTCCTGATCTGTTCTCAAACATTTTCCTTTATTAACACCTTTTCCGACTATAAGAATAATCCAATGGCATTTAAAGACATGGCTTCTCTCTTGATGCGATCTAAGGGTGACTAAACAATAGGCCAGGTTAAATTCAGAAAAATAGTGTGCTCATAAAAAGACCGATGCTTTAAGAAAACATACACCACTCTGGAACTTCCATGCTAAAATCACAGAACATCAGGTGATCTAATCTGTGCTTCATGATCGAGTTGAGTAGTTTAAATTAAATCAAAGACAATTTGAAACACCTTAGCACAATTTTTAATCAGGCTGATTGAAATGCGACAAATTGCTCATTGTCTTAACAAGGGGAACGACCAGCACCCAATAGTGTGAAGTGTTTATGGAGTGATTGTTTTGTTTTAAGAAAAATTATTGAAAAAAAATCAGGACTAATAATTGTTTTTGAGGGATTTTCTGCACCTACCCAATTTTCAGTACTGTCTACACTACAGGCATTAGCCAACAATGGCTTGATAGCCCATTTCCACCCTTTTTGTCTGACTGCAAGCGAAGATGTTTTTTCTTTTTGTTTCATAGATGATGTCTTTGGCAGAGGTGCAAAACCCAGGGGTCAGAAAGTCCTGCGAAGTTTTTCTCCCTCCCACAGAGCCAATATGAGTGATCAGCTCATTCTATCTCCTGTCTAAAGTAAATCCAGGTGGTTGTAATAAAGTTCTTGGGAGGATTTTTACTGTCTGAACCCAGACTTTGCACCTCTGGTCTTCGGCTTTATGTTTCTGCTTTGAAAACTGTTCAGGATTTAATCAGTTTCAGATTCTTAGCTTGATGTAATTTTCCTAATGCTTTGATGATGTATTTATTGGGGTGATGGGCGTTGCCTCATTACCCCATTTTTGCCCAGCAATTTACACAATCAGTTTCTGGGAGTCCAGTCATTCTTCTGATCCACGGCCATCAACCAGAGCCACTCGGAACCAGATTTTCAATTTATTGCAGAATGGGCCTTGTTAGGTGCAGGCTTTCATACCGCTAAGCAGTTATAAATCCGATTCGACTTAAGTTTCTTTGGTGAAGACCAAGATGAGTAGAATCTGGTCTGTTATTGGTTGATGGGGATGAAAGCCTGCACCTACATCAGCCCTTTCCTGAAAAAGTTAAGAAACCCGGCAGTAGGCAGTCGAGTGATGCAAGTTGCCCAAGAAAAGAAACGTTTACTTACCTTGTAGCATATTCCCCATCAACAGCTGATGTGTGAATACTTTTTCTGCCCAGCATCGGAAGTGCAATGGAGGGGCAACTAAAAACTTGAGTAACTGATTCAAGAATTATTTTTAACCAGGTTTTATTGCAATACCATCAAAAAACATTGCATTTCATAACCCACTAGCGCTAGATATTGCTTGTGATTTGTCCCTCATTGTGAATACTGAGCAGCAAGCTCAAGAAAGAAATATAGATTCCTGGCAGAAGAGATGATTGTAACAAACAAATGTAATTTTTTATCTTTTATTTTCTGCTTTTTATCATGTAGAAGGCTCAATTCAAAGCCCTTGCTTCACTCTTTACATGGTGTAAATGATCACTCCAATAAAATCACTACGTGAAAGTGATAATGTTTATACTCTCAACAGACGTTTTATCGGATTTGGGATATGTGTTCAGAGTTGTATTGTACACAGGTGGTTGGAGAGGTGAACTGTAGGTAAAGTCTTCCTCAGTATTTGGGGGACTTACAGCAGTTGTAAAATTCTAAAGGTGTTTGTAATCCAAATGGGACATAGAAAAACGGGCTGAGTGGGTTGGTTAACTTGGTAAAGGCACTGCTTACGGCTCATGCATGAGCACCGTGCCGGAATCCAAATAAATTTGGCCGCCTCAGTGCATAATTAGCTTTACAATGCTCAGAGATATGGGAGAGAGGTTTAAGTTAGCATTGCTTATTACTCTGGTGCCTCCTGTTGGGGACCTGTGGGTTGATGTGTGTACACACCGATCGTCAGCCTTTCTCCGCCCTCGTTTTGTGCATGTTAGCATTATGGCTGTAAAGCAAAAAGATGTGGCAGATGATATGCCACTCAGAGGCAAACTGACCTTTCAGTGCAAAATCAATGTGGCGCGATAGGTTTATCTAGAAAAAAAAAGTTCCGACAAATGGCTTCCGCAATCACACATCCGAAGTTTGATGAGGAACGAGGTCTGCCGAGTGATGACATCAGGGCCGGAGTGGGACTCATTTTCAGCCCTGGAGTTTCATGCCTCAGACTAGTGGTCTTTTGTGAGCGGGTGCGACATTACTTTTATTGAGCGGGGGCGGGACACCGGCCCTCGCGGCCCCAAACCTGACCGGCCCATCTGTAATTGTCCAGATCCTCCAGATTAGCCACTCCGGGCCTGGATGACATGCATCTGCTTCAGCGAAGAACTTGTCAGTGCTGTCTCAGGATGGCAGTATTATTGGTGGAGGAATATGCTTAGTTCAGTAATTGAACTTCACTCATTTGGATAGGAAAGAAACAAGTTTGGCAGTTTTAAACAAACTGATAATTCCTTTCCCATTATTGCGACATTTGTTTGGCTCTGGCAAGTTACAGAGGAAGAAAATCTGAAATGAAAGGTCAGAAAGTTAAAGGCAGTCAGACCACAGACATTCAGAGCCCAGCAGTTTATTTGCGTTATTTGCAGCAACAGTGGAGCATTGTATATGAAATAATGAAGAAGGAGTGTGTAATAAGTACAAGTATATAATCTGCATACTATCAGTCCACTGTGGCAGGAACTGTTGCCTCAGTCAAAAGTACAATATTACACCCATCTGCGCCCCCCCCCAAAGTTTCCAGATCATTCTGTAAATTGGTCTGACATTTGACTTTAGCTTTTGCTGGAGTCAGTGGTAGTTATTTAGCAATTTGAAGAGCTACATGCTTAAGAAAAACAGCTAAAAACTGTTTAAAATGTTCAACTTCATTAAGTAGAACAATTTTTTTAAGTGTCTTTTTTTTGCTAACTTAAGGCAAGTATGCATTCCGGCATGTAATCTATTGACACAACTGCGAGAAACACTCCTACCCCTGGTGTTTGTTGCCCGAGTCATCATGAGATCTCCTTTTGTGAAAAATGCCCATGATGAAGCCCAGCGGACGCAGTAAGAGGCCTGTGTACTGAGCCTCCTGTGACCACAGACTCGCAGCACAGCAGGGGCAGATAAATCCATTGAAGTGAGCAGTACAGAGAATGGCATATGAACAGCTTGTCATGGTAGTGACCAAAACAAGAACAGGTTTTAAAATAAGCCCAGTCCCTCTCCTCAGACCGACAGAGCAGCAGAGTTGTTAGTCAAGATGACTCGATCATTTGAAAAGTAAGTGAGTAGGAACAGTCATTACTACTAGTAAAAATCAGTGCACTTAATATAACATTTCCTGTCCACAGTGGCCATCCTTCAGCAAAACACAAATAAAAGAATAAACACATGCAGATTTAAATTTTGCTGGCTTTTTAAACATTCATTAAAAAAAACTTCCTCCTTGGTTAGGTGTGATATGCTGGGCAATGGAATGGAACACTTCCTTACAAGATAAGCACACAGAGTCATAAAATATGCATAATGCCCAGAGGCCAATCTCCTGTGATCTGGAGAAACCTAATGAGTTTCAATGGCAAGGGTCTCATAATTGAACAAAAACCTTAAGATTTTGGACTTTTCCTAAAAGAAAAAAAGAAACTTGCTATTTGTGTTATTTGAACTGTCAAAATCAAGTGTTTTAAGATTTTCACTGCTCTAGTTTACAGCAAAAGAGGGTAAAACTCAGTTTCCACCAGAAGTGACATACGTACAAGGTTTTTCCAGATCACAGGAGCAATGCATTCATAATCTATGAATTCAGCATGAAGAATGTTCGTCTAAACATGACAGCACACACAATCAGTCTAATGAACAGCGTGGCACTTAGAAGCCCACAGAAAACAGTGTAGAATGCAGACTGTCTGCAAAAACCCCAGCAGCTTCTCTAGGGTTCATTTGATTTAACGCGGGTGTGATCCAAACAGGTCACACGGTAGTACCCTATGAACATTCGTATCTGCCCCACCAGCACCGGTTCCATGGTAGTTTTGGAGTCCAGAATATTAAAAGCCAAGGAAAGGTGGCCGGGGTTGCCAAGGATGCAAATGAACTTTGCAAATGAAAAAATAAGAGAACATCCAGCTTTAGTTTGAGGGCTTCAACTCTGCAAAGAACAGAAAGTCTATTGACAGAACATAACCATGCAGAGTTCAAGCTTCTTTCATTCCATGATGCTCACAGGGTTCCCTGGAAAATAAGGACTCTGACCTAGCAAAGGGATGGATTTTACTCCGTCTGAACTGACACTTGCATGCTTCTGTTGTGCCACATATCAGACTTGCTCAGCAAACTTTGCCCACTGAATTTCTACTGATGTCAGTGAGACTCCAGAGATGAGAACAAATACATGCACAGAAACGCACAGAATGGGAAGTATCGCTGAGATGGTGTGACTCCTGTGCCTTGTCCCCTCACTTATCAAACTCTCACATCCAGCTACATTTTTTTCCCATTCAGCTTATTCCTCCAACATTATGCTGAACACACTCACCTTCTCTACATGCAAGTTCCTTCCTTACCAACTCCACCTACTGTTCTCATGGGAACACCAATCTGAACACCAATTTGTGATTCCGCCCCAGAGAAGATCACCATGGTGGCGTCATTAGCTACACGGTAATGACAGTGCATGCATTGTGCCAATTCCACAATACTGTCATAGTGAATGACCACGTGCATCTGAGCAGACGACAGCAGTTGTCTTTCTATCGTCTCAATATTTTCAAAACAGAAAAATTTATTATTAACAAAGATCATTATTGCAAAAACGTTTTTCGGCCAGTAATCCATCGCACTGTCACAACCTACAGTCAATGCATTAACCACTGCATACAGCTAATACAGGCAACAGCTTAACCTCTTACAAGGGCAATGGTGCAACCCACTTGAAGAATAAACCACAAATGTGCCCAACCACTGGAAATTAGTGGTCTAAAGAAGAACTGAAATCCCTTACAAAGCAGTAATGTCACCCTGGTTATTTCTAACCTATCCAGGAATACTCAGAAGATGCCAGCTTTTCAGGTAGGCTGAGAAATTGACTTTAAAACAGTGTTTCCATTAGGCGATGAATACAGGTTTTTAACCTCTAAATCTACAAATGTCTGGGAAATTTTAAACTTGTGGATCAAACTGTTCAGTAAATGTACTCACGTGAACTAGGCTGCTCGCTTGGTACACTGGCATAATCAAGTGTCGCCAAGTAAAAATGTAATCAATAACTATGTAAGCAATAAACCAAGGCATACTGGCCCTAAAACGAGAATACCATCGCAGTAGTGTGATATGGCCGGACAATTAACCTCTAAGGTGTGCCATTAGTTTCATATAATGACCGGCATGGAGTTGCTTCTTGCACCTAACCAACAGTTACCACATAAATAAGCTTAGCTTCAGCTTTTGATCCTAAAATTGCGTATATATGTGGACTATTTGTGTCCGACACTATTCACTTATGTTGCTTTGAAACAGCTGAACTTTCTGTTGTCATGTGAAAGAGAGTTGTTCTTAGTTCTATTTTGTTTTGTTGCCATGCAAAGGCTGTGATTACTAATTCCACACAGTGATAGTTCAACCTGGTCATTTTTGCGTTGTGCTTTTCATAGGTTTGCATTCAGAATACAGTTTCTTTTTTAAACCTGAGTGAAAGTACTTTTTTTTTTTTTTCCCAAATGACGGCCTCTCTAATTGTGTGCCAAACTAGTTCAATTGAAGATACCAGTATTGTCGCGTGGCTAAGGCTAAATGAATATCACTCAAAGATGCCCAAGCATGGTACATAAAAAAAAAATCATAACCATTATTTAAATCGCCACTTCTCTGATAACACTCCAGTTCTCATCAACTCCTGAAGCACTTTTTTCGTGACCCTTCCGAATACTCTCAGACACAGGATGGTGAGATTAGTTTCTTTCATGTTTTGGCCTAGCCAGGGTCATTTTCAAATCAGTCTGCTTTTAAAAAAAAAAAAAAAAAAAAAAAGGAATAGAATCCGGCACTTGCTGTAAGCATATTTGAATACTCCTTCAAATACTCATTATGGGAATGTGCTTAATGCCCTCTTGGAAAAAATACCAAGTGAGAAATTAATGCCACCCTCACCTCCAACTGATGCCAAGAGCACATTGTGGGATGCCATCCAAATGGCGAGGTCCCTCTGTCCCTACACGGAAATTTCTCTTCACAACTGCTTGGAAATCCTTATTCGTAACAGCAAGCAGATTAAAACTCCAAGTGCGCCAACGTGCAAAAATTACTTGCGTGCTCCCCATCTTGAATAAACCATCAAAGAAGGGCTTCTCTCTAAAAAATAGCATGCAACACTGCAAAGTCATAGGCTATTCAGAAGGAGAATGCCACATTAATACTGGGCACTACATATTGCCAAGCACACTTTGAAAATTTTATTCCATGTCAGCCTCAGAACGCATTTATGGAATCAGGATCAGGATAAATTAAAATGCCTCTTTGTGAGCAGCCTATTTTATTGCATGGTCCAGAGGTTTTAATTAGCAATATATTAGTGCAATAGCCAACATGGCCCAATGCATTTCATCTTGTCAGACAAATATCACTTTTAACTCTGCCAAGGATGTTATTTTTTTCCCCCATGTTAGTTGGTCTGTTGGCAACTTTACTCAAAAAGCAACAAATGGATTTTGATTACATTTTTTGGATTAGTAGGGTATGGCTTGAAGAAAAATGTTAGATTTCTGTGGTGATCCAATTCACCGTTTGAACAGAAGAATTTTTTAAAGGGTTCTTCACCACTGTGGGATGTGTGGCAGAGTGTAATAAATCTTAAAATCAACAAGATGGTAGTAAAGTTCAGTGTGACAATTTTTCAACAATTGTAGAAATATAATGGCTGCTCTTGTGGATTTTTGTATTGTAGAAGAGTGGACTTCTGGCAGAGGTCCACACTCTGCAAGTACTACTTGAGTTTGAACACGTAATGACCCATTTTTGCATGACAGTACTTGAAATAACCTCGTCGTGACTACACGAAAATGGATTCATAAACAATTTCATGGGTTTTAACAGACATTATCATTCCTGAGTCAACCTTAAGAGTAAATTTTTTTGCAACATGTAGACCAACACCATGCTTCATGAGACTGGAAAATGAATCTCTTCCGGGCACATTGACCGGAAAGAAAAAATCCTTCAGGTAACTGTTAAAAAGCCGTGATTTGCGCCAAATTATTCAAAGTTTGTTCGACTTCATCAGAGAGGGACTTTAAACAGGTAAAGTCCAGTATATTTCGGTTGGATTTATATGAGTACCTCAAAGAACAGCTCTTTGTACTTGTAACATTCACAGAACCAAAACTTTGGTTTGATCCTGGCTCAAAGTCCTGCAGCTGCTCTGCTAGCGTAAAACACACCAAGCAACTCTGCTAGCTTCCAGAAGTTTACCAGAAAAGCTTCCTAGATGAGAAATTAAGAGCTATCCAAACATACACAGTTCAGAGTGTACTATGGAACATAAACTGTATGAGAACCGTGGATCTGGTCACTAAAGAAATTTTTTTTTTAAATCAGCCATTGGCTTTCCTCAGGTTTGGGGAAAAGCACAGAAGAGTTCTGGTTTAGGGGGCTGCCGTGCTGTAGAATTTGGAGCTGGAGGCCATGCTACTGAAACCGCGGTGTCAGAGTGTGTTAGGTGCTGTGATGAATCCCACTCCTGATTCTCCCACAAAACCTTTCTCAATTGTCCAACATCAGACAATAATACGAAGAACACATACTGAGCGTACAATTGCATGCTGGAAAAAATAAGGACCTTCACCTTTGACTTGAATGGAGAACAGAGATTTTGACCGACAATGGAGCCATCCATGGTGTTGCTAGTGAGCATCATCTTCTCAAGTAGACCCGAAAGAGACTAAAAAAAGGAAGTCTCATTGTGTTCTGTGGAAGGAAACCTCCATAGATCCTGTAATTCCCTTCCAGAACAGGGAATCGCACCTAATTTAGACACTCATATTGCGTAAATTGGAGCATTTTTTCCATCAGGTTGACGCATTCAGTTCAAACAAAAATGTCTTTACTGCAGTAAAGGAGGAAAAATCTAAGTTTAAAATCTGGATCCAAATTCCCAGAGAGGGAAATGCTTTGAGTCAAGATGAATATTTTACGATTAACCCTTCATTCCAATAAGGCTGTGAGCTTCTAAGAGTGGTCAGTGGCATGTTGAGTGTGAAGAAAAAGTGGGGAGGAATCATGGAAAATCCTCAGCAGCACTCCAGATGAGATGGGTCAGATGAAGAGTCCATAGAACTGTTGGTTGTGGGTCAGAGGAGGAGCTCATAAACCTGTTAGGGATGGGTCACTTGAAAGTACAGTCTATAGAGCTGCAGGTTATGGGTCAGATGAGAGTCTACAGAGCTGCATGTAATGGGTCAGATGAAAATAAAGTCCATTCAGCAGTTGAAGATGGGCTTAGATAAAGGTGGAGTCCAGAGTGCTGTTGTCATGAGTGCTCCGGGCACGAGCCTCAAACAGCTGTTTGATCAGAGCAGATTTCTCCTGCTCCAGCTGGGTGATGCGCTCACTCTTTTCAGTAACCTCCTGATAGAGAGATGGGAGGGAGCAATCAGACATTGAGGAGATGGGTGAATTAAGGGTGCTTTCACACTAGGAACTCCTGCACGGATCAGAGTACACTTGTCCCCACAATCCACTTCATTTGATAAGTGTGAAGACAAGCGTACTGTGCTCGGGCACGGTAAGCGAGTACGGTTGAAAGAGGTGGACTCCGGCACAGTTCAGCCGTACTTGTACCAAATGTGAAAGCAACCTAAGAGAGGAGGTAGAATGGTAGCACTTCGTAAAGAGGTGTAAAAAAACATGGGGAACCGTACCTGTGTGAGCAGTCGATTCTGATCCTTGAGTCGCTGAACTGCTTGCGGGGGCTGCGGGGGTGCAGGTTGAGGGTTGGGGGGAACAGAAGGCAGTGCGGCAGAGGCTGTGAAAGGCTGGCAAAAAGAGAGGGAGAAAGAATGAGAGAGGGGCAGAGAGAATGAGTGAAAATGAGAGGAAAGTGCGTGTGAGAGGGTATGGGGAAGTGTGAGAGATGGGCATCGGGAAACGTGCCCAGGCAGTGTGTGCAAAGACGACATGCTGGTATCCTAGCTACACAACAGCTTTCCAATGGCTCAAGAATATGTTGGCTGCAAATGTACAAGTTTTCCAAAAATCTAATATATATTCCTGGTCTGCTGCCCAACATGTCATGCCAGGATGGGCTTAATGCTGCCATTTTGCATCCTTTTAAAATCAAACCAATTTAACACTTCACAAAACTACAGCACATTGCACTATAAACAGTCTCAGAATGCCTTACGGGTGAATATGGTCAACCTTTGACCTACAAAGAGGTATCAAATTTGGACACATGACCTTGACATCAAATAGGCTTCTAGAGACACCCAATATGCATAACCTGCTTATATTTGAGAGCTGTCCCTACTACAGTTCAGCAGCTGCAGCGGTAACAAGCAATGAGAAGACAGCCAGACAGACAGACGACATGACAACACCCTAACAGCTGGAATCACTGAGGAGGTGAAAACCTGACTGACTGCATACCAAGCAGACAAGACCACGTGTTTGGGTCCATTTAATTTATTGACAATAGAAGGCACAGTCACACTTGAACATTACCGCACAATCATTTTTTGCTTACAACCTCCAGTTTGGTCACAGCAACCACTAAGACTTCACCCACTAGTGTATTTTTTTAAAGCCATAGTTTGTAACTTTAACATGTCCGTAAATGTCAGTTTCATCCAAGCCACTACTAGAGGAGATGACACAATGCTGATGAAGCCGATTGGCTCCTCTAACATCTCGCTGTATTTTTCAGTATTTGTTGTTTTGTACTGCGTGTCGACCGGCGACATTTCCCGAGCTGGCACACTGGAAATGACGCGTTTTATTTTAAAACAAGAAGGGAGGGGGAGGAAGAGCAGAGAGTCTCATAATAAGAGAGCTACGGACCCCACGTGACGCGCCGCAGATTTCAAGCCTTCTGAGTTCACAACTCTCTTTAATTCGAACGACGTTGGACTGTATGCCAAAAAACTAAATCGGTTAAATATTACGGAGTTTTAAGGAATAATTCATGCGTACTTGCATTTGCGTAGTTACCACAGAACAGTAGAACAGTGCCGTGACACTCAAAAGAAACTGCGGCTGCGATATTTCAAAGTGGAGGCCGCAGTATGAAAGTCAGGCAGCTCAAGTTATGAGAAAGAAATTTTCGTGATATAGGCAATGGACAGCATAATCGGCCAAAAACGTAAGGGCGAAAGTATTTCGTTTTCAACCCCCATCAACTGTTGTGGCTATGGTCATGTATCATTATGATAAACTACCACCATAATACTAACCAAAATAACACAAGCAGTATAACAGTGCAAACACTGTCCTCAATCGTTACCGGCCTTTGACGGTGTGATCCAGTGCTGCGTCCTTCTGATTCAAGTGTGTCGAATATGCTAACTACCTACGGCTGCTGTGGTGAGTGGTGTTTCTACTCTGTAGCTAGGATTGAGGGAAAGCTAGAATCAACCCCATATAGAGACATTTGTAGAACGGGTTGACATAGCCAAGTGTGGACCGGAGACCGTAGAAATCCAGTGGGCCTGAGTTTAGAGGAAAACATGGACAGTGAGGAGCAACAAAAAGTGGACCAACAGCTTATGGACTGCTTAGGTGTGTATTATAAGGACCCGCTGGTTCGTGTGCATAACTGTGGTGTGTCGTTAGCGTGGAGTAACGAACAGCTTCTGCGCTGGTATATGACGGAGGGGCGAAAGCTCCAGGCTTAACGACCTTTTTGGAAATTGTCTGTGGTAACGGTTTACTTATTGCGCCGGAATGACCAGCGTTTGCTCGTGGAATGGGTGCGCTATGGATAGTACGAAACAGCTAGAGAGACCTCGTGTGGAGAGCCCTGAAGGAAGAAAATCGGGCTGACGGCAGACACGGAGGTTGTCTTGCTGCTGTTGGATAAGTAAGTGGCTGGGTTTATAAGACATTATGTGTAGGATGTGTTGCTGTTACATGTACTGGACCTAGAACTTCGTTATTTTCTTGGAAATGGTGCAATGAATGTAATGTAATGTTAGCCTGGTGTTTGCCACATTGTGTAACGAGAGACTGTAGCGAGCAGTACACGGTGTATAGCGACTGTTACTCTGGGTATTGCGGCGAACCGTACACGGTGTGTAGCGAGTGTTACTCTGTGTACTGTGGCTACTGGAGACCGACAGACAACAAATAACTTCTGCTGACTACCACTGGGTCTTTCCATCCACTAACCTGTCAGCTACAAATTAGCAGGCACCTTGTCTCCCGTTTGTGATAGGCTAACTAAACATACTATTTTGCGTTTCTGTGGCAGAAAAAAAAAAAAATCATACTCCTCTTCCGAAGAGTCAATCTTTTTTTTCATAGGTTGTCCTTCAAACAGAATAAAAATGTTGTGGAATCGCGTAGCATGGTGGTGGAGGGGTAGTGGTGGGGAGTGGGGGGCACACCTGGGGATACGTCAAATGGAAGTGTTGGCTGTATTGTTCTAATAACGCATAATTCCTCTAGGGGGCGACAGAAGTTACACTCTATAGCTTTAACCCTCTGAAACTGTAACAGCCATCCTGATTTAGTAAGGGCCCCGCCATTTTTCTGTATCGAGACTCGTCTGCACATCATGTGACGGGTCTGCACGTTGTGATTGGTCGAGCTCGTGAAACATAGCAGCAGGTAGCTCCCACACAGTGAGCAACTTCCTCGCCTGACGCAAAAATATCTATCAAGCTAGATGCGCTGCTGCACTGTTACGCGAGGAAGTAACAGTTTACGTCATGTTCGATATGCTTAAACAAAATGTTTTCCACCTTCACTGTCGGGTATGTAGAAGCTCAAAAGTAACCAAAATCAAGAGCAATGAATTCCTTTATTTTAAATTAATCTTGTTTAATTATCAAAGTAAAAAATTGCACAAGTTTGCGCCGCTGATTCGCCTGAATGTGTTCCCATTTTGTTCAAACTGCAAGGGATAATGAATGAAATCTGGTGGTGCCTAATATTCAGTGCATGACTATTGCGTGCAATGCAAAAATAATTTCTCTCGTATTCACATGCATCACAAAATGTTTTCCACTTCACGTATATTTTTTAAACGCATAAAACCAGGGCAATCTTAAAATTATTTTATTTTTGAGAAATATTTTTAATATTACATAAAAATTCTCCGATGAGAGGTGTAATTCAGAGATCGGCTCTTTATTCAAATCATTGACATTTCAATCTAACATGGCAGCCTGGTTTGAGCAGTCTGCTTCTCATTATCTCTTCTTAATCATTATTGGCCATATTTTGGTTTTGATCAGTCAGTTGGCTACATAAATGGCTTGATTGCAAGTTAGGCAAAGTACAAGGGAATTGATTTAAGGTAAGCTAATTATGCAAATGCGATGGAGGCTGTCCAACCTCGCTGGCAATTAGCGGACATCAAATCACAGTTCTCTTCCAGAAAGCATTTCAAATTCATTAGGTAAGTGCCATAAGAAAGGTAATAAGCAAGCTGTCTGTCTGCCTCATAGTGGCAGTTACTTTTATTGCGCTTAAAATAATCGCGATTCAGTTAATCATGCAGCCCTACATCATATATTACGGCAGTCAAACAGTCAAACCTATTACTGGGCCAGAAATGACTTCAGTTACTAACTCAAACTGCTGCTTAAACACCATCAAAGCCATTCCATGGATTTCAAATTCCAAAGATTTTTGACAAGTGTCCATCGTCTCATTGGCAACTAAGTGCAGAGGCCCCATTTTCAATTAATAAAACACACACAAACGCTTTCCTTCAAATTCATCGTTTCAAAGGTAGATGCTTACCATTCCGGAACAGGATATGAGGTCATTAAGGCAGCGATTAACTTCCTGTAACTTTGGAAGAATAACATTCAGGCGAGTCTGACTTGATTCAGGGAAGAAATCCTGCAATGACACGAGAGAACGCTTGTGAAGTTTAATGATTAATGCCCAACATATAATCTTTGTGCAATGAAAATATCCTTTAGGCAAATGCTTTCACCAATGTGACAAGATCAAATTTTAGATAAGGTTGACTATTGCAACACTGCAATTCCTTCTCTCAATTTAAACTCAGTTTTAATCAGCTAGTTCGTCTCACCGAGCATTGGCTGCTCTGCGCCATGGCTCTCTGTCTCTCGGTGACATGTTGGATCTGGCTCTGGTACCACTCACGGGCCCGATCCACCACATCCAGTCCAGCCAGCAGCGAGTCCTTCTCCTGTTCCAGTTCCTTCATCTGTTTCAGCTGGAGGAGGGGGAAACATGTTCCCTCAATTTTCATTTATCCTCAAATCCATAGTCTTATTTCCCAACAAATGTTCCCAATGCAAGAGCCCTCCTCCAAAAACCAGGTAGGGCGAAACCATTACAGGACCTCTGCCACTCATGCAGCAACCCAATCACTTCCCTCTGCTCTGAGCTGCGCAGAACTGCACAGCTGATGGGACTGATTGAATCAAGCTGCCTAAGCAGCACTAGAACATTACTTTGCATTTTATTTGAAATTTCACCCATTTTCAGTGATTTCAGAGCAAGAGTGGTTGTGATAAATCCTTACTGAAATCTGCAGTGTCAGCAAAATTTTGATCAGAACCAGTGGAACAGAAAAAATGGAAAAGCTTAGGGGAAGAACTCATCCAAAATCAGCCCCTTTAGTCACTGAGTTGTATTTCATCATCAAGGTGGTATTTAACCGGAGCTCTATATGGCAAACCCAAGAGGGGTGTTGTAGATGACAGGTCTGATTGAATGATAGAGCAATGACAAGTATTATTGAGACTTAACAGTCAGAACTATTCTTCCCTGTACTGGTTATTAAAGAAATGATTTTACACATAATGTAGTTGTGCTACAGCAATCAGTCCTGTTCAGTGTTCAGCAGAGTATTGTACTATATTTGCTGATGTCTGTGCTAACATTCTGAGACTAAGCGGAACTGAGTCGGTTACCACAGCACATAGCATATCCACACTACAGGCAGGAGAGTTTCAGCATTATTGTTCGTTGAAAGACTTTTTGGAGGGAGGGGGGGAGGGGGTGAAATGAGACAAAGGGGGTGAGGGGGGGTTGTACAGGAGCGAGGGGGGAGTAGAGGGCCCCAGATAAATGCTGTCTGCATGGTAATGAGCCAATTGAAACAGCCTACTGACTCAAACAGAGTGTGGTCTTTACAATCAATGTGGTTAGAAACAGTTTGTTTCACTGTTTTCATTCTGAATGTATTGCACGCTCGCAGAGCTCGTATGCATGCCATATATATCAAATGCTGCATTGTGACCAGCCCTGTTCAGTTTGTAGGCAATATTTGCAAAGTTTGTTCAGCCTGCCAACCTGCGGAGAGTTACTGCAGTTAACCCAGCATAATGATGTGCATGCATTGTGACCTCATCATATCTCATAGCTGACAGGCTCACTCCTGCCCTGAGACCCGCCCACTCTGGATTCTCACTCTAAACAGGCAGAGCTTAAATTAAGGTAAAATGAAAGCAGAAACGGTGGCTTGTGATAGCAGCGTGATTCTCTAGTCCTGGCCGGGCATGCTTGCTTACTCTGTAGCCATGGAAACCATTTGAAAACAAGAACAAAGCTGAAAACTATTAAAGATATAGGCAACCTGGCCAGAAACCTTCCCCACTCCAAAAAACCAACGTAGCTGCCGAAGTACTGCTGTAACCACACAAAACCACCAACATGGCTGCCAAAAACTGCTGAAACTACCTCAAAGCACTGACATGGCTCCTACAGTAATACTCACCCCAAACCAACACGAGCCGATAGTGGGTGCCCTGCGTGTTGAAAGTATGTCTAATAGTACAGGAGTCATTTGCCACAAAAGAGCAGGACAACACAACAGCTGTTAAAAGCTCTATACAGGCACTGACACAGACACCACCAGTGGTCAAGTTAGTCAACACCTGCTCATTTTTATTCTCGTCATAGCCACTTGGATAAATATTGACACAGTGTCAAAAGCCCAGTTCACTGCAGTCTGCACACACCAAAACTGACAAATCATGAATAGACACACTGAGACAGGACATCGTGTATGTGCTGTTCTCTTAGCTGATCTCCATTATTTTTACTCTGTCTCCTCTCATTCTCACACTCTCCATACCATTCTCACTCACCCACAGGAAAAAATGTAGAGCTCTGCTGCTGTACAAACTGCTGCTCAAAGGGATGAAGACAGTAGTGTAGGCTGCCCAAACGCTAGTCCAGACTGGGCCTGGCCGGCCAGGAATGTCCCCCGATTCTAGGCCCCATGATCCAGCCCGGCTCATTACCATGAGGTCCACTGGCCAGGGTTAGGGACGGACAGGGGTGTTGTCAGTCCGAAATGATGAGACACCAGAGGTAAGAGCAGGCGAGGACAGATGGAGGAACGAGAGGGCAGGCACAGTTGGGTGAAATGAGACGGGGGAGTTGTCGAGTTGCTGTTGGGACTGGGGGAGAGAGGGCGAGACAGAAGGGGAGGGCCAAAAATGCAGGAGGAGAGAGGAGGGGAGGGGGCAGGGAGTTTGAAGAGAGGGCGGGAACAACGTTGTGGAATAAAACAGACCTGAATGAGGATTTACACTGGAGTGTACAGGGGAAAGCTGAGGAAAGCAGTAACCCCCAGATTCCATCGGGAGCGTATCAGCAGCATAACGTGAGCGATGCTATTTTGCTCCATCTGGCAGGCGACCTCATGTTCCACTGAGCGCGAAACATCAGCGCAGTGTCCTGCCAGCTGATACAATCGACTTGTTCGGATTTTGCATATTCCGTCGTATTTACCAGGATATTTCTGCAACAAACTTAAAAGCTTTCTGTTGTCTTTTCTGCTTTAATTATATTTAATGCCATTTCCAACCTTGTTGTGCTGTAGCTACTACAGTCCAGTGGTGATCACCATAGATTTTTAAAAAACTGTGCCCGTGTTTTAGTTAAAATAAAATCACTGACAAGTAGATGAAAAGTAAGTTATAAACAAATTTTACTTCAAAGATTTGTGGCTAGTTTATTTTAGTTAAAAGTGTATTCCCCTTGATATTTACTTCCCGCCAGGCATGATTTGGTGTGCGGTTCCCATAAGCACTAATACTAACGTAGTTGGACCCAATGACTGTATATAATCGAACTACGGGAAATATATCCCTGCTATATTCAGATCAGCGCGACTGCGGCCTGCCACCGTCAGAAATAGACTCGGCGAGTATTCTCGGCGGGGCAGCACAGAGGGCCGCTTCTAGGATGCTGCTGAGACATGCTGTGGCGCGGCTGGTGGAATCACAACCATTGTCTAGAATGGCCCCGATCAACTCCGGTAACCATATCGCGGCAGTAACACGGCCAAGACGCTGCGGGTGGAATCTACAGATAAGCCTACCAGTTACCATCCTGTAGCCTCATAGCAACCTACCAATCATCCTGTATTCATTAAGCCTCATAACCAACTGCAAATCAACACTGAGTATTCATAATGCCTTACAAGTAGCCTGCCAATCAGCATCCTGTATTCATAAAGCCTCATAGCAACCTGCCAATCAATACTGTGTATTCATAAAGCCTTACAATAATCTTCCAATCATCATCCTGCATTTATATTGCCTTAAAGCAGCCTGCCAATCAGCATCCTGTACTTAGAGAGCCTCAGAGTAGCCAGCCAAATGACATCCTCTTTTTATGACGCCTCACCGCAGCCAACCAATCACAATCCTGTATCCATGAAACCTTACAGCGAACTGCTGATCATCATCCTGTATTCAAAAAGCCACAGTATCCTGCCAATCATCATCTTGTATTCATTCAAACAGCCTTACCACAGCCCGCCAAGCGGCATTTTGTATTAATAAAGTCACCCATGAACAAAGTAATCAGGCCCCTATATGTCATTTAGCCTTACAGCAGCCTACAAATCATATCGTATTCATTGAGCCTCATAGAAGCCAGCCAGTCAAAATTCTGTATTTATAAAGCCTCAAAGCAGCCCACCATTCAGTATCCTGTATTTCTAAAGGCTAAAAGGATCTTGCTGATCAACATCCTGTATTCATATAGCCTTTTAGCAGCCCACCAATCAACATCCTATATTTGTAAAGCCTCACAGCAGCCAGTCAATAAGCAGCCCTTATTCACAAAGCCTCACAACAGCCTGCCAATCAGCACTTTGTACAGAGAAAGTCTAATAGCAGCTTTTCAACCAGCAGAGTGCAAAATACAGAGCAAACTACACTCAGCAACCAACGGAAAAGCATTGAACACAATGGTACTTCCACAGAAGCACAGTAAAACTCCATCTTCAGTGGAATGGTACCAACAAAATTACAACAAAACATTCACCCTGGAGGAGTAAATTAATATAAAATTATTAATAAAATAATCAAAAATCTAGATGAGAACATTGACTATTAACGGCAGTAGAACCGGCTGCTTATGTTTCATGCGCAGACAAGAATGAGTGGGTTCACACACCATTCCATAGTCAACTCCATTTGTGATTGTGTGACGTCTCTGCTCCTCACGGCTCCGCCCATGGCGGCGGGAGGCAGCCAGTCCTGTGGTGGTCTCACTCTGGGACCGAGGCAACCCCCCACTCTCCGCTGCACCTAAAGACAAGAGACAGGAATTGGATCAACATTAACATGAGCCTCAGAGTATCTCAGACTTGTGTTAAGACAAATGAACTCACGCTGCTGCTCTACATCCAAGACACACGTTGCTTCTAAGGGTACAGAAAATATTACATCTGATAAAGCCATCTTACATGGCCAAGCAAGTAATCATCAGCAATGGAATCAACAAAAATACATGAACTGCATTCAGTGTCTACCAACATTCAGCTTTAAGGCAAATGCAAATTTATTTGTATAGCGCAATTCAAGGTGCTTTACAGAGACATAAAAATACATTAAAATAAACAATTAAAATCAAAATGCAATATAAATAGAACCATAAGAATAATTTATTTATAGAACCATTATTTATAAAACCATTTATCAACCATGTATAAATGATGGATTAAACAACTCACAATGAACACTATATAGGCCGCATGGATAAAATTGTACGACTTGCTAAAGAAAGTATGAAAACCACTACACAGGGCACATATTGCAGAGGAGGATATCTAGGGAAATTATTTGCTTTGAAGGATTGCTTGTTCTCTCCAAGGCAGTTGAGGTAGTGTGTCAGCTTAAGTGTTCTGTGCTTCAACAAATTTAAACATGATAACCACAAGAGGGGGCCAGACAATAAGGACTTGCTAAATGCACGTGAACTACTTTTCATATTTTGTGTATTCTGACCAACATTTGAAAAATTGCGGACCATCACAGTAACCCTTTGAACTTACAAGGCAACCTTAGAGTGGGAGAACTGATGCTCGCAGGAGTGAAGCTCCAATGAATCATTAGTCTATCAACACCATAAGTGAAAAGATCTCAAATTCAAATCAAGGAAAGAAAGCACAAGGAGGTCAGACTTTTTGTCAATCGAGAAACAAAGTCCCAATTATGAAAGCTGCAAAAATACAAATATATTTGTAAAAAAAGAAATAGGCAAGACTGAGGACAGAACAAGACAAAACTGATCTGTGCAACAAAAAAAAAAAAACCACAACAAAAGGTAAATATCGTGTACAGTTTGCCTTAAAGTTCTTGAATTGGTGCACTTTCATTAATTCTAGTTTTAGATGTGGCAGGGGCTGAGGCTCTGAGATGGATCGTTGGGTGGACCTGGTTCTGAAAGCCTTTACTTCATGACAGCAGGTCAGAGGTCGAGCACAGCCTCAGGTAACAATCATTAGCAACCCTGCTTCGGAAGTTTCTGCAAATTTGCCCTATGCTTCCCAATTGTAGTCGAGTGCCGTTTGCTTAGAAATTTTTCCTTTTAAGTAAACATTGTAAAAATTGACTCCAGAGACTAAGACTCTAAAACTACACACTGCCATCCCATCTGCAACCTTCAACACAAGTGTAAATATATACTTTACACCCAGGCTGGCAATATAAGTGTCCACTAAAATCATTATCTGTCTGCCCTTACTATGAGTGTATTCATCAGCAGTCAGCCTTAAATCCAAAATAGTACAAGATGTATTTTTTTCCACCAAAATTTAAAAAAAAGGTTTAATGGTTTCCGACCCTGGATGATTATTTAGATCAGTATTTGTTGAAGCATTATAAGTACAGGCAGAAAATCACAGCCGTTTTCAGTAAGCTGCTCAGACAGCCTCCATTCCCAAATGCTTCACCTACGTGCTTGACTACACTTTTCAACGATTCATACCCCAATGACCTAGCTTTCCATTTTAAGCATTATTTTAATACCCACTCGCCATATTTTACCTCCCCAAACAAAGCCGTTCTCAGCGAGTGAAAGGAGATTAAATAGAGGCCCCGTCTCCATCCTGCCCTACATATGCCCACATGCTCACATAACAAGTTTATTTGGGTAAAGAAGCAGAGAAAACACTCCGGGACAGCTGTACCAAGAGTCCATTACTGGCAGAAAGTCCAGATAAGCCTCCCTCACCTCTGTCTCAACCACACAATAACAGTGTGAACCTTCTACTGCAGTGTAGCTTCAGAGTTCAGACAGTCTAAGTAAGGCTAACAACAGCACCACACACGCACATGCGTGCAGACATAAGTGCATAACTACATGCACTCACATTCGATTAGGGCCTCTAGGAAACGCATACTCCTTCCATTGATGTCAGTCAGGTTGAAGTTGGCAAAGGACATGGCTCTGCCAACAGCTCCAGTCCCACAGATCTTTAACTGAATTAAGCAACTAAGATCTGAAGATTTAATGAAAAACACACTCCCTGACCTTAGTCTACAAAAAAGGTTGTTCCCATCCCAGAAAGCAATCAGCCAAACTGCGCTGAGGACTTAGTTTTCTCTGGCAGACACTCCATCGAAAGAAAAAAAAAAAAACAACAACAACAACAACATCGCATCTCTAAAATGACTAGACACATGCTAGTCAAGGTAACTGGAGACTCTAAAACTGCCCATTATCTGAGTGTGTGACTGAATGGCACATGATCCCTGCGATGGATCGGCAACTTTTCGAAATGTGTTCCCGTCGTCCGTCTATTGTGCGCTTGGACAGGCCCCTGCCCCTCTCTGTCCATAAAGATGCGGGTTGGATGATGGAATGACTAGACAAATGGACCCATCAGTGCAACTCAAAGAATGAAAATCCACTGGAATATACGTTTTCCAGCCAGTTTCACTGCTGTTACCTCAGCTGCTGCTGCTGCTGCTCCTACGTACGAGGCTAGCCTGAGAGTCAGCACATACATGTGTCGACATTGTTCCGGATGCTGAGAGAACACTGACAGTGAAGAGGATGTAGTGGCTGGTCCGAGTTAAATAAAAAAAATGGAGGCCTCTTCATCACCTTCCTCAATGCAGGAGCGTTCATGCGCCCTTCAATTTCAGAATAAGACTGCATGAGACATACTGCACATAGCCCAGCCAGACACTTCAGGGCAATACAAAAAGAGAAGGGTGGATCCCCTTCAACAAGGTTGCAACTTGCCATTTGAAACCCAGGAATTCAGCCATTTTCAAGCTTTGAAGCTTCATGCATCCAAACCACACCCATCCGGGAGAACCATTTTAGTTACATGTATAGTCATAGTCTAGTATCAAAACTACTACCAAACTCCTTAATTGTTCTGGTGGATTAATATTTAAACGGCAGTGGTGTGTATTGTGCTGCCAGATTCAGACATCAAGGTTCAGGCAGCAGAAGCGCTGTGACCCATTAATAACGGATTCTATCACAGGAAACTGCAGAGCCTTTCAGTGACAGCAGTGCACAGTGTCCTCGAGACACTATTACCATTACGTGACAAAATGCACCGCTTTGGTGAAGTGCTGCCTGCAGATCAGCATAAAGCAACGGAACAGTTAATGAGAGCATCACTGCAAGAGCATAGCCTGACTCAAACTGTGCTTTCTCAGAATAAATCCATTAGCCAAAAAGGGAGTATATTCTTTAAGACCAGGTGCCATCAACAAAACAGGGATGTGAGACCAGCTTTATGAAGCGACTGGATTAGTAGAGTTCTACAGGATGATACCCAGTAACACTGACTGCTTTGCATCTCTTAAAGCCCCATTATGGTTTGAGTAAATTCGACTCAAATCAGCCCCAGTTTCATTCCATGTAACCAGTGGGGGCTATACACTCATTTAATGTACAGACCAGCTTGAGGATCCCTTTCGCTTGAGTTTATCGCAAAGTTACTCATCTGTCCCAACCAGGGGTTCCCCCCCCTATTCCCTTGCAATTGAGACAGTAGCCATGATAACACTCATACTGAAGCTCAATCAGAATTAAATCTCCAAATGTAAACACCTCAAACTGAATGCAATACTCAAATCCGACTGAAAATCTAAGCTGATTGAACAAGGTGGTGTAGTCTTTTTGATAAGTGGTTTGACGGTCATGCAAAAGCATGATTAGGTTGCCTTCTGATTTGGAAGTTTCTGTGCATGTTCACTACATACAGCAATGCCGTCGTGAAGTGCTATGTGCGGCTGAGTTGAAAGCTTATGGGGACATGACCAAGATAGCAAAGGAGGCAACTTATTCAGAAAGTAAAATGACTAGATAGCAGCAGAAACAAGTCTAAAATAGTTTGGGAAAAGTTAAATGAAGTGAAAACAAACAGGTCTCTTTCAAAGTATTCACACTGCACTTATTGGTTTTGAGCAATTAAAAAAATATATTCCAGGTTAGGGCTGGGCGATATGGACAAAATCTAATATCCCGATATCTGTGACCGAATACCTCGATATCGATATTTTGCCGATATTATCAGGACAAATGTTGGTGCTTTTGCAAAATATTTACACAATAATATTTTTTATAAGCATTTATTAGTAATGTTGACATAACGATGAAACAGGTGCAGGCAACAGTCTTGCAAGTGCAGAAAAATGTAACCCATGACTGTAATTCAGCTTTTAAAACCAGAAAAGCAAACACCCACTTCATATCACGATATTACAATCGTCAAAATCCGTGATGATATTTTACTTTGCATGACGATATCGATGTAATATCGATATATTGCCCAGCCCTATTACAGGTCTATGAACAAAATAAATTCATGTCATCTTAACTGCCCTCAGCAATACCCTTATTTCATCGGAGTGGACAAAGTTCAGTTATTTTCTAATGAAAAGCACTAGTTTAGAGGCAGGTAGGGACTCGAGCAAAAATGACAATGGGGAAGACTGTTCAATGCAATGATTAATTGTGGCATGACTTGTATGGCAGGAGCCATCAGGAAATGGCATATGATATCCCCTGGAAAATGTTAATTTGAGAATTTCCAAAATTGCAAATAGCAGTTCTCTAGCATATGCATGATTGGTCTCTCACACATCCCAAATAAACTTGTGAAGTTTCATAATGGTACATGATGGCTCGGACAGTGGAGGGGATAGTGAAATGTGATCGGCTGACGGTGGTCACCTTGTTTGCAAAATGACCTTGTACTCAGTCATCTACAGAACCCTTTACTAACATTAAGCATGTAAGTTGATTGGGCAGTTGGTTTTGGAGTTATGGCCATTTGCTGGTTGTACTGCCACCCATGAACAGACTTGCACCACATTTGGTAGGCTTGGGTCCAATAACCTGCAGTTGAAAGATGTCGAGTTTGGCGTTGATTGGAGAATGCAGTCAGGAGTTACAGCTCATTTTAGCATTAGAGGCCACTCTCACAAAATGAATTGCCTTCCTGCGGCCACATCTTAAATCGTAGCAATTGTGTGTGTACAAATTTGAGGTATCTTGGTCTCAAGACCTTGAGAACCAAATTTTATGGGAATTGGTGTCACCGTGTCAGATTTAAATTTAAAGGCTCTACAAACAAGTATTTGCCACTAACGTATCTTTGTCCCCCTCCACAAAATGTGAAATCGCGTCAAAATGAGCAATCGCTCGGTGTGACCTTGAGAGTGACGCGAAGGTCACCAAAATCGACTGGCGCCAGCGTATCACCCTATTACATGTTGACATCAAATTTGAAGAAAATCCGTCAATTAGTTTTATAGATATCTCGCTGACAAGGATTTGGGACGTACGGACGGACGGACGTGAATACTATGTTCCGCGCAGCGGGGGACGACAAAAAAAAAACTTCAGAATGGCGAAAAATGTGCACTTATACAAATGGAAAGATTCATGCAGGCCCATAGAATTTCGCTTCTGAGATCTAAGTTCCAAAGTTACTCGCCAAAAAGTAGTTTGTAAAAAGTAGTACCTTGCGGTCAGTTGACATTATGGAATTTCTACAAGTGCTGGTCAACAAATTAGAATAATTTGAAATAGCGCAATCGTTAAATTTTCTTGATGCATTTTTTGTGCAAAAAGCAAATCAGGTGTTCACTGCGCCTGTCCTACTTGTTAGAGTAATCACAGAACTCGCTACCTGTAAAAAAATTTGCCCAGCTGAGCTTTCCAAAAGGCCCATTTAGGCCATTTAACTGTGACAATGTTGTTTTATTGAATTAGAATAATTGAGAAGCCGTTTCACTGAATTAGAATAATTTTTATTATAATTAGAATCATCACTTTCTCAGTATTTTGTGGCTGCCCCCTTAGCTTGCATGACTGCCTGAAGTCTCTGCGGCATCGATTTGACCAGCTCGTCACAAGTTTCGGCACTCACAGCTTTACAGGCAGTGGCGATGTTCTGCCTCAGTTGGTCCAGCGGAGTCGGCTTTCTGTCGCGAATTTTCTGCTTGACGATGGCCCAAAAGGTTTTCAATAACATTTAGGTCAGGCGAGTTGGCCGGCCATGCCAAAACTTCAAGCTGTTTTTCGGCGAACCAATCTTTGGTCGACTTTGGCGCATGAGCCGGTGCAAGATCCTGTTGAAATATGAGGTCTTCGCCAAACTGTCCCTCAACAGTCGGAATCAGGAACGTTTCCAGAAAATCTTGCTATACGGCAGCCTTGACAGTCTTCTTGAGGAAGCAGAGTTTCCCTACACCCCGAGCGGACATGCATCCCCAGACCATAACGCTCTGGGGAGACTTGACGCATCTTTTTACGCACTCGTGATTGTAGGTTTCGCCACCACAACGCTAGACACGAGGACCTTGGTCACCGATGGAGATGCAAAAGCGTGATTCGTCACTGAAGACCACTTTCTGCCAGTCTTCAGCAGTCCACTTGCCGTGTTCTTTGGCCCACTTCAGCCGTTTCTCCATTTGTTTCTCGTTCAGCATCGGTTTTTCCTGCTGGAACGCGAGATTTGAAGCCGAGTTCGCGCAGACAACGGTTAGTGGTTGATCTCGAGACGTTAGCGCCGGTCTGCTCGTTCCACAAGTCGCTGAGCTCGGAAGTGGACTTGAACCGGTTGCTGACTGCGATCTTTCTCGGCTGCTTGTTGTCACGAGCAGAAGTTTTTCGGATGCCGAAACAGTTGGTGCGCTTGCTGCAGTCTTTCTTTAGAGCTTTGCAGATGGAAGACTGGCTGATGCCGAGCTGCTCAGCAATTTTAGTTTGGGTCAAGCCTTGTTGGCGAAGGGTTGAATTTGAGCCACTATTCCGGTTGAGCGGTTGCGCTGCTTACCCATGATTGATTTTACAACTTAGAAATTCTACTCAACCCTGACTTTATACTGCACAGTGAACACTCTTCACAGAAAACAAAAATTCGAGCACTTATTCTAATTCAATGAACTGACTTATGAATTATTCTAATTCAATGAAACAACAGTGTCACAGTTAAATGGCCTAAATGGGCCTTTTGGAAAGCTCAGCTGAGCAATTTTTTTACAGGTAGCGAGTTCTGTGAATACTCTAACAAGTAGGACAGGCGCGGTGAACACCTGATTTGCTTTCTGCACAAAAAATGCATCAAGAAAATTTAACGTTTGCGCTATTTCAAATTATTCTAATTCGTTGACCAGCACTTGTACATCAATCAGCACCACTCCAGTGATTGTTTAGTGCTTGTAAGAAGTTCTGTGAAAAATACTGAACTGTTCTTATGTTCCAGAATTAAAATTATTAGACAGAATTATTTTAGGACAGACAGAATGGCTGATTATACCCCATACGCGATATACAGTTTTGAAGTACTATGCCTGGAATATAAAAATCACTCGTGTCAATTGCAATTAAACCCCTCCCCAAGCCCATTTTTGGAAGTAGTTTAACAACCCTAGCTGTATGAGAGCATTTATTTTTGTACAGAACTGTTTCCCCATGGTTTTCACTGTTACAAGGCACTACCATGGTCAAGATTACCATCTCTACTGATAAAATTTGTCGGCACATTCCTGCCTAAAGCTAGCACCACCTGGATGACAAAAAATATGAATCAGGCAACCAAGATGTTAGGCTCGAGCTCAAGACAGAATGGAGTGCTTGTGGAATTTATGAGTATTTTCCATTAAGAAAGTGTCCCGGAAAAATAATAATGGGCAAGTACCTTGGGTCACCTATTCTGTAAGGAGAAAAAGGGGCTCATACTATGAATGATGGGCGACCACGCCCCTTTCTAGCAGAATCACCACCCCCTAAAATGTAAGTTTTGGATGCAGCTCTGATGTCTTAATTTTCATACCAACTAAAATGCATGGGCAACCCATAGAGAATGCCATTTTAACCCTTGATAGACTGTGACGATTCACCACAGCATGTGTATGCAAACTATGCCGCGGTCATGTAAACCGTTCGGTCGGAGTCAGAATGAAAGAAGAATGCAAGTAAACTCAGCTACTTAGAGCAAGGAATAACGTAAGCTGAAAAGTGTATATAACGACCAGCCGTCGTAAAAAGTGGAACAATTTTGTGTCTGACTTAATTCTATGCAAGGGCATTCTCGTTCATCTGTAATAATGAAATGAGGGCAACCTCCCAAACCAGGTGACGCAAAATATTCTCGGAATGTTCAACATTGCCGGAGAGTTTACTCAATGTTATGACATAGCCATTAACTGTTACTAGGCATCAGCACTGAGAGACTACTCTCGGAGAAAAGAAGGCATTCATTCAAAATCAAAGTGCTCATAGCCAGCGATGCGCTCTTACTTGGTTTCTGGACATTCGGCGACTCAAGTGCAAGCGATTCTATAGATCTGACGCCATTCTGACGCGGGTTCGGTTGTTTTACAGTTCTGCTTTCCCCATTTGGAATCCTTTCCAAACTTCGGCCAGTCCTCTCATGTCCAGTATTAGTGTAGTGCCCTGGTGGACATCCGGGAGTCGCGGAGTCCAGGATGGAGGAGAATACCAGCGACTCTCCGGGTTTGCTATATGGCACATACTCACACGACAGGTTCTCATCCTGCTTGGGGCGGTTTTGATGAGAAACGTTGCAATGATGATGCACATTTGTGCCATTGCTGGGACCTAGCGGGCGCACTTTATTCGCTAAGCCCCAGGAACTGCAGTGTGAGACACCAGGATGCTTCTGCCCAGGCGCCGACCGGGTCGGTTGCTGGGCAAGCTTCATTCCGGCAGGGTGAGGGAGAATCAGTGGCTTTTGAAAGGACGATTGCAGCTTCAGGTGATCGTCGCGTGAGTTGAGCATTGAGTATCGCAGCCCGGCAACAAAACGCTCGAAAGTTAGGTAGCCGTGAGGTGGGGCTACCCTGCGCAGGCACTCCAACACACCGCCGGGTAAATCCAGTGTATCTGTTCCCTGCCAATGGCCTTCAATATCCGAGATGTGGATGATCCCTCTTTTTCCATCGTCCAAAATATCAAATAAAGTCCGTAAACTGTGTAGAAATGCTTTGGGCAACCCGTCTGTAGAAAACTCAGCTTCTGTAAGCTGCATTTTGCCATATATTCCGCTGCTTGTTTTGTAAGGTATGCAGTCTCTTCTGACACCCAGCCGAGTACATGTCGCTGCCGACCCGCCGAGTTTGCAGCTCTGATCATCAGCGATCAAAGCCATGTGTCGAAAATTGTTTAAACAAACACCTTCTGTACTGTCTGATAGAATCTGTCGCGAAATTTTTTGACTGCTAATCTACCCCTCAGGTCCCACTCCGTACTCTGTCGTTTGAGAAGTAATGCAGCCTTGGCTCCCATGCCTTCCACTTGTTCTTCAGGCTTGCAAGTGGGGTTTTTTTTCCTTTCTTTTTTTTAACAGGACCGCCCTTTCAACGTCATTGCATTTTTTTTTTTACACCAGGACTGCCATTGGTTATGTCGTAAATTTTCCTGTTGTGATTGGTAGAATCTTTAAGCGAACATTAGTTTGAGTTTTTTCCTTTGTTGTTTGAATTCGATCGTCTTTTCTGGACCCCCAATTCACACCCGTTGAGAAGCATGATAGTGGCCTTCGGCGGGGTAACCCACCGAACCTGCCTACTCCAAACCATCTGAACTGTAAATGTATGTCGGGAATGCGCGCTGTCCCGTTTAAACACAACGATGCAAAATACAATCTTCATGAAAAATCAGTCTGATACGTGTGGGAATTATAGATAATTGTGGGCTGATTGTACCCAAGTAATCATTGTTAAAACCATTCATAGCTCTGTGTTAAATGGTAGGCTACTTTGTCTTATATTGCCGAGTGAAATACGTATTTGTAGGTAGCCTATTTAATGCCCTGAAATGTGTACATTTAATTATTTATTCAGGAATTGGTTTTGGGCAATTTAATCCATGGCATCACCATAAACCACCCATTTTCATCTCCACTCCCATACTAACGCAATGATTTTGCTTCCATCTCATGGTCTGCGCTTTTCAGTGTACAGGTTTCCCTTAATTTGCTCGAGTAATTGGGTTATTACTGTGCAACAACGCATGTAATTCTGTGTTAATACAATATTAGTAGTACCAAGATGTTTCATTTATTATCTACTTGTACAAAGCACATTTTCCTACCTTTGTGTACAGAACCCTTCAAATAAACCTGGAATTGCTTATTTGTAAAACTGATAACAGGCAGTGATTCCAGAAGTGATGTCAGCAGATGAACTGCAGTGCATTCCTGAAAAACTGTGGAGTGGGCTCATACAGTGCCCTAAACTAATATTGGCACGCTTGGTAAATATTAGCCAAAAAGGCAATCAAAAGTTTGGTTGCAGTGATCTCAATCTTTCATTCAAAATATTTACAAAAATACACGTATATCCTTGAGTTGAAAGAAAATTATTGAAGTTAAATACTTCTTTCAAAATACACCAATCAGCCACAACATTAAAACCACCTGCTTAATTTTGTGCAGGTCCCCTGTTGCCCAAACAGCTCTGTCGGACTGACATCCACTTGAATTTCAGACCCAGGGTTTCCCAGCCGAACATTTCCTTAACATCACGCTCCCACCATCAGCTTTTCTTCTTTCCACAGTGCATCTTGTTGCCAACTCTTCCCCAGATAATTTTGCACACATACCCGGCCAATCCACATGATGTTAAAGGATACGGGACTCACTGGATCAGGTGATCCTTCTTCAATTGTTCAGAGGTCAAGTTGTGACATTAACATGCCCAATGTTGGCACTTTCAGGGGAGGACCAGTGATGAAATAGTCATGCTTGCTGTTCTACAGCCGCAAAGTGTGTGTGTATGCACTGTGTTGTGACACATTCCTCATGTATCATTAGAATTCACGGTGACTTGCCAAAGGAGCTTTTCTGGCCATTCAGACCAGATGGGAGACCCTTTGTCACCCTAATGCATCAATTAGCCCCCTGGAACCCAATACCCTGTGGCATGTTTCTGGTTTCTCCCTCCTCAGACCACTGTTAGTTCACACTATAGCTGCAGACTGGGAGCACCCAGTTGCCTTGCCACTTCAGAAATACTCTAACCTACTTATCTGGCCATAACAATTTGGCTCTTTTCAAAGTAATTAAGGACCCATTTTTCCCACAACCAACATGTCAACTATGAGAACTGATAGTTTCCTGTACTGTCTAAGGTCTGTCTGGAGATCCTGACATATGCTGTTGCAATCAATGCAATTTGCTTTATTTTTGGGTGATTTAAATGTTTTGGCACATTGGTGGATAATTATGCAATTTAGACTGTAAACTAGAAAAGTACACCAGTGTGCAAGGCATTTTTTTAAGGGACAAGGTCTTATATTCTGGTTTTTATCAATGTGAGCAGGAAGCTCTGAAACCAAAATGGAAAAAATACCCTCATTGCCAGTTATCGCAAATGTTTAATTGCAGTTGTTGCCATCAAGGGTGGCACAACCAGAAATTAGGTTTGGGGAGGGCAATTTGTTTTTTTTTTTTTAGCAGGGTGGTTCGATTTTAATGAACTCTCCAATCCAATCCAATCCAACTTTATTTATAAAGCACTTAAAAAAAACAACCGGGTTGACCAAAGTGCTGTACAGTAATATTAACAAATATAAAATGGCATAAAACAATATAAAAATACAAAATTTAGAAGGACACATCTACTGAAAAATAACACATTTAAAAGTGCAAAAAAGACATAAAAGTATGAAAAGGACACAAAGAACAGAAGGAAGACACTCACACTGATTCAAAGGCCAGGGAAAAGAGGAGTGTTTTAATACGAGATTTAAAAACTGTGAGAGAAGGAGCCTGCCTGATGTGTAAACGAAGCTCATTCCCCCTGCTTTTTAGCCTCGTTTTTGGAACCGTTAAAAGCAGCTGGTCAGCGGACCTCAGTGGCCTCAGAGTTTCATGGCGCTGGAGAAGGTCAGAGAGGTAGGGCAGGGCAAGAGCATTCAAAGAGTTAAAGGTGAACAAGAGAATCTTAACAAAATAGTAAAAGAATTCCCGCGCACTGTCCAACTTGCAATATGTAATTCATTTGCGACGTTTCGGTACAAACCTTCATCAGGCAAAACCTGATGTTTTCTAGCACCAAAACGTAGCAAATCAATTAGATATTGCAGGTTGGACAGTGTGCGGGAATTCTTTTGTTATTTTTGTCATCTCTCCAACGCACCTGTCTTGCTCAATAGATGTGCGAAGTGCTTCTTTTTGAACAAGAGAGTCTTAAAATGGACTCTGAACTCATTATCTTTAACAAATTAAATTATTATTTAAAAGCAGTATTTTGTGTTCACTCATTTTCTTTGTCTTACATTAGTTAGTTGGATGATCTGATATATTGAAATATTACCACAAAATATAAAAGAAATTGGGAAGGGGTCAATAATTATTTCACAGCACTCAAGCCAATCAAGCAAAGTTCCTGTTACCGTATAGCAACACTGTTAAGTGAAAAGCTTTAACTGAGGTAACATTCTTAAAGTGCAGGTAGGGTTCTTCTGTTTTCGCAAGTGAAATTGAGCAAAGTCAAAACCTTCAGAAATTTGAAATAAGATCTTTAATGTTGTCGGCCCACTCCAGTTGGTGGACCAGGTAATCAGAATTGTACAGACTGTTATAAGCGACTGGCAAGTGATGTCCGATTTCTTATCTTTTCAATAGCAAGGTTAAAACATTACTGCTTTTACCCTCTGGATGCCTGGCAGACAAGTACTGAAGCCAATAAAAATGGTGAGGACAAGATTTGTAAATTATGGAGCACTTGTGCAGTGCCTGTTCAGTTGCTGCCAGGGCAGTATTGGTGCTTGCAAGATTCTCAATTTCTTGAGACCCACTCAACCAAACAACTTCAAACTTGACACTGCATTTCCTTTGGTCCTCAGCAATACACCGACCAAGTTTGAAGTCAATTGGATGAATGGCTCTCAAGACATGCAAACAACATTGAATAAACACTTGCATGCATGCATGGATGCATTGATACAAACACACACATACATACACACACACATAGGCACACAGATTCCTTGCTTTGTAGTTTATGATTGCTGTCCTTATAAACCCAAAACAGCTTCGTGTGAAAGTAATGTCTATTGTCATAACCTGCATTTAGCATTAATTTTATAAAGAGGATTGATTGATTGATCTATAAAAAGCAACTATGAAGATTAGTATCAAAGGTAACTCCATTCAGACATAAGCCCTTGCAACCAGAAATAAAGTCATGTGCCAACAGACTCAGAGTGGTCAACTTGGAAAAGGGAGGTTCATGAAGTATTAAATGAAGGGGATTCAATAATTCAACTCATTTTTGAGAAGAATATTTGTTTCATGATTATAATTATTTTGTTTAATCGTTGTTTTTCATTTAAGGGTTATATTTTTACTAATATTGTGAATTAAATATTAAGAGGATAAACAATAAAGGCATTAATTTATAACCATCATCCATTATACAGCTATCCTAGCTGACAATGGGTGAAAGGCAGAGACACACCCTGGACAGCTCGCAATTCCATCACAGGGTGCACGTTCCATTTTTCACACACCCTCGCATCAACGGGCAATTTGTACTCTCCAGTTAGCCTGACATGCATACCTCTGGCCTGTGGAAACCCATACAGACACGAGGAGAACATGCAAGCACCACACAGAAAGGCTCCAGGCCAGATTTGAACCCACAGCCTTCTTGCATTGAGATGGCAGTGCTACCCATTGCATGATTGTGCCACCCAAAAAAGCAAGGTAGATAGGTAATAAAACAGCTTTCACTGCCACGAAGTGAGATGGTATTCACTTTACATTATCTCTGTTTGTGCAGTGTAATGCCACTATCAATACACTTCCCAATTTGAGGATCAGGGTAGACACCACAGAGTGACCCATGGAGTAGAAAAGATGGATCTAGCACACTGTCCTACCCCTAAGATGGTTCACAAGTTCGCCCTTAGCCTATGAACCATCCGCTCAGACCCCTTACCTGTCATTCGTGCTCTCTATTTCTCACTCTCTATGTCTCACTTTTATTTCTTTCTGTGTATCTCTCTCAATCTCTCTTTCTCTGGTAAGTAATGTCATATTTTCCTCCATTAAGCTCTTTTTTTATTCTGATACTACTGTCTGAAAGCCTGTCTCTCTCCCTGCCATTCTGTTTCCCTGAGGCAATGTCAGTGTGCATGTGAAGAATAGCGTGAGCAATGGGCCAAAGCCTAATCCCCTTCACATCCTACAATCTTCATCAAGGCCCAGTTATATGAAGGGATATGGCACCCTTACATTTTCAAACTGGTGTGCAAACATGTATGTGTGTATGTGTGCATGTGAACACACATATGCTTGTGTGTAGAATAGACTGGATGGGAGAGGCATTAAATGTAATGTGATGCTCCACAAAACAAATAAATATGACTCCATTATCCATGACTTTTGATTGCCATCAAGGTATTTGTACACAACAACCCCAGGCTGTTAAGATGAATGGAAAATGAAGGCACCAACATCAGGATCATCATTATGATTTTTCTTGATAGGGCACCACAGAGCAAATGATTAGTCACTGCTAAGCTATTATACTATCTTTGCTTTTTTTTGCACAACTATTCATCTCCAGGAATATACATAATTTCCTGTCTAGTCAATCTTAGGTCTCACAAGTTGAATGACTGATCACTCTGCAGCTGAGACTGTAGGGCAATAAATAAATCCCCGCAATTAGGGTTGGCCAAACTTTCCTTATGTTAAATGGCAGTGAAACAATAGGAGGTACATAGATTTTCAAAAATTTCAGTTTTTGTGAAGTTTTATTAGCATACACTACCGCTCTAAAGTTTGTAATCACTTGCAAATTTCTTTGTTTTCCAAAGAAAAATACATGTTCATGCATTTCACAAACATTGTTTTCCATTTCACAAATGATTAAAATTAATCAGATGATTTTCAAAGAATGATCTAGGCCTATGTACATTTTTGCATAGTGGAACTATTATCAGCAACTGTCAGTCCTCTGCGTCAATCTCCTGGTATGGCTGCTAATCCAAGTTAAGCATTTTATAGGGCTAATTGATTATTAGAAAACCCTTCTGCAAATGTGCTGCACAGCTGAAAACCGTTGAACTAATAAGGGAGCGCAAAAGGGATAATGGCATTCTTGAGGTTTGTTTGGTACCTGAGCCATCAGCAGTTGTTTGTTTGTTTACAGGCTCAAAATGGCCAGAAAGAAAGAACTTCCTTTAGAGACCCGTCAGTCAGTTGTTGTGCTTAGAAAAGAAGGCTATTCAATGTGAGAAATTGAAAACTTAAAGTCTCTTACCATGCTGTCAACTACTCCCTTCAGAGAGCAGCACAAACTGGCACTAACAAGGACAGAAAAAGGAGTGGGAGGCCCCAATGCACAACTTTGCAAGAAGACAAATATCTGAGAGTGTGTAGTTTAAGACAAAGATGCCTCACAGGTTGTCAACTAGGAGGTGCACTAAATAGTTCCCGTCAAACACCAGTTTCAGTATCAACAGTGAAGGTGATTTTTTTTTTTTTTTGATGAAGTCAAAGTACATACTCATCATTTCCATTCCCAAACTTTTGAGCGGTAGTGTATATCCACATTATTATCTGTAGTAGTGTTGCCTGTTTTCTGGTACCTGCATTAGCCCAGCACTGCAACCCCTGATTGACCGATTGTGCTCTTCAACTCGATGAGTTGAATCAGGTTATCTTGATGTACTAAACATACCAAGACTGGTCCTTTTCGCTAAGATCGTATAGTGTATACAAAGAGAGGTTGCAAGTGGTATTCCACCATGACCGAGACAGCACAGATCTATAAGGTTGGAGTATATTTTGCCCTTTGGACATTTAAGACTGGATCAGGATGGGAGGTGGTCCCTCGGCCAGAGAGCACCATTATCCGTAAGTATAATCTCTACCGACTGGATTGTTAATCTCCATGGCTCAAGTGCCCAGCAACAAGGACTTTAATCCCAAAGCTGTAAAACGGGCATCAATTCACACATGATCCATTGTATGCAAACAAGCTGCCCAAAACCATATACAGAAGATGGTTCTGACAGATGCATGAGTACATGATCCAACCACTAGGACTTCCCTGCTGTGGCTGGAATCAAGCATAAAATTAATCTGACCTTCATCCTGCGTCAGATGCTGCTGTTACCGAGTAGGCTGCAGTGAGTTTCTATTGTTCTGTTACCATGTCAGAATTTCACATTTTATCGACAGTTGGAGACTAGAGGTTTACCATCCTTTATGGGCTTGGATTAAGCTGAGGGGGGGCAGACAGCAGGAGTGAAATGGAGGTATTCTTAGGCCCGTATTCAGGAACGACACTCACGTTAATTGAGTGTGAGCGCGTACTAAAATTTAGCTTCAGGTTGTATTAAATGAGTCAGAGGTTGCCCTAACACTCATTTGATTTCAGAGACCTCACTCACACTGAAAATAGCGTCTCTTTATGAGTGAAGGTAGAGTGCAGGGAACACCTCCCTTGAGCCGCACTAACTTGCGCCGGTATTTCGTTGTCATGGCTTTCAGGTGGTTACAAACATTGGAAACTCTGAATCATTTACAGCCACGTGCTCGACGCAATCGCAACTACGCAAATTTTAACTATAATGATGATAACGATGCCGGTAATTTACTAACTGACCACCTGGTTTCAGTGTTTACGAACTGCACTGTGGTGAACTCAAGGTTAGCATTTGTGTACCCACCAGTGGCTACTGGTGAACTGGCAATAGGGGAAGCTCATAACTATCCCTTAAAAATAATGATTGGACATGACCTGTTTTCAATTCATTTAAATTACCATTGCAAAAACTCTCATCATTATCAGGTTTGGCCAGTTTTCATTAATGATGCATACCTGTCAACTCTCACGCATTCGGATTTCTCGCGCTTTTCTTTACTGATGGATCGGTCTGCGAGGCTCATATAGCTGTAAGTCATGAGAATCCACTCTTTCCTACATTCTTAATTGCTGAATGTAGAAGGAAATGTCTCGCACGTTTCACAGCTTGTTGCTTAGTGAGCCTCGCGGGCTGTCCTGTGCCTTTCGCGAGCCACTCGACCACAGAATTTATAAAGACATGCTGATATTTGACATCGTCATTTATGTGCGAAAGAAACGCCTCAATTTTATGAAGCAATGTACAACGCTATCAAAAATAAAGTTATCTTTTCACCAATTAGTCTGAGAAACTTTCTAACCTAGAAAAGTAAACTGCTACAGGTTTAGGTCATTCAATACTGAAGGGTGAGGATTGAGCATCACTTTGCAGCATCCGACGCGTCACCTGTGGTACCCAGTGCCCACTACTGACAGTTATGCTGGAGTGGTGTTTGTGAATAGCAGTTGGCGAGGAGTGGGACCGCTCCCTCGGTAAGTGGAAGGTCAATCTCTTTCTCTCATTCCAGCTACCTTTCAATCGTACTCACTATATGGCGAGTGGAGGTGAGTGCAAGTGCGTTTCTGAATACGGGCCATAGGCTTGCAAATCCGGATCTCACATTTTATGAGTGAATAGAGCACTTGAAGTGAAAATTTAAGTTTGTGCCTATGTGTTTGTATTTATGTATACACACACAGGCACACACGTTTGTGTGCATGGTTGAGTGAGCAGTCTGTGTGCTCACCAGACTGCTCTTTTTTTTTTTTTTTTTGCTTCTAATCCTCAGAGCTGCTAATCAATAGACTGTAAAACATACCCGTTTCCTTATGCTCTCATAATCACATATAAATACAGTTCTGTCCGAAATCCCTCCGACGTTCACTGTGAAGGTGCTCCCAGGTGGTGTGCGCAAATTTGCATTGGAATGCACCTTTACTGGAAGGGCCTAAAAGGGCAGGTTGTATTTCTCAGGAAGGTCTGAGTCAAGTATTTGCAAAGGTCATGGGCTGTTTGCCATGCACATTGATCAACAGTGCCAGTGGCTCGTTCCCAAAACACTTCATTTCCTCTAGCACTTCACTACCAAGTGTTACTCCATGTGAAGTTTCTATGGAAGGAACTTCATTAAAGGGGAGGATGTAAATGCATACAGTATAAAAACTTTGGGATGCTCTTGCCTTTTGTCCAATGGGAAGCGGAGGTAGCCATCACCATGCCAACTGTAGACGCCTTGTGTTGTATCTGATGGTCTAGTTCTTCAATCATACACCTCATACCCAAAATATTTTTTCGAGGATGTTGCAATTTAAAGGTGCACTATAAAAGTTTGTTTACTTTCTGCGCGATTATATTTTTGTCTCAATTCGCCTACATCTCTCCATGATCCCCTAGCTGCCTGCCCCTAAATTCACTGTAAAAAAAAAAAAAAAAAACCCCGGCTCAGGAGACCACACAGGCGGCACAAACTGCAAATAAACACAAGGGGCACAGGCTGCGCCGCATAACATAACAAACCGTCCCGGCCAATCACCTCCCAGAGTTACAGTTATGGAAGCATTAGAAGGAGGGATCTATGGGAGGGAGGGTGGGCTTCCTCTGTTTTGTTTGAGTTTGAATGTCAACTGAAGTGAAAGTAAACAAACTTGCATAGTACACCTTTAAGAAATACTCATCTATAAGATAGTATCATAAAAAGCATTAACAAAGCTGAAGGTGTATGCACAATTAATAAATAAAGCCCAACTATCACGCTTCTTTTGCCACATTTTTATACTTTGTTTGCCAGTCTTAAACTGAATAGGTCCTTGATTCTATCATAGTCCCTTAAATTGCACAACACAGGAAATTGAGTCAAATGATATCAACACGTGTACCGCTTTCCCAGGTACACTACAGTATGTTTGTTCCAAAGTACGGCATAATTTCTAGCTCTGTGATGTGTGCAAGAAATAGTTTATAAAATTTTTGTTTGTGGTAAGGCAATTTATTACTTACCTTTTGGAATCAACTGCACAGAACTTACAATTGTAGATATGTGGTTGCAAGCCTGCATTGGTGAGTTTTATAACCTACTTCCACTCAGCGCAAATTGGTTTGGAATGACTCTTAAAGAGGCGAATCCTCCACATAAACGCACAACCAGCGGAGGAGTGGACAGGGCGAGAGGAGAGAGGATGGTCTGATAAAGACCCAGTGTGAAGTGTGCTGTGCAGTGCATCTTGGTAATCACAGTGACTTGTCTGCCTGTGCTAGCTGCTGGGGCCACACAGTGCTTGCAGCATCAAAGTTACTGGACTTGAGAGTGACCATCTGGCTGCATGATTGTGCCCCTCTCAGTTACACCTCCACAGTGCAGCAATGGGACAGGCCTGTTTGCTGAATCTCTAACATTGTTAAAAGTCAGCTACATGCCAGTAACAACTAAATTAAATTAGCCAAACCTAAGTTTATTACACTAAATTATTTTGTGACATTAATGAAATTTAAAATTGTATTAAATAACCACTTTTCTTCAAGGTGCACTATGCACGGTTGGGTGACGTCACTTCTGTTGACAATCGAAGTCAAACAAAACAGAGGTAGCTCGCCCCTCCCTCCCATGCTTCCGTAACTGTAATGAACATGCATCGAAAGTGGGCCGGTGTTACAAGCCTAACGTCGCTGCTATGGCTCCGCGAACTCCAACCTCTCGGTGAGTAACACTCTTGTCGGTGATTGGCCGGAACGTGGTTTGTTATGTTATGAGGCACAGGCTGTGCCCCTTGCGTTTGTTTGCAGTTTGTGACGCCTGTGCAGTCTCCAGAGCCCGGGTTTTTTTTTTTTAACAGTGAACTCAGGGGCAGGCAGCTAGCGGATCGTGGGGAGATGTCGGCAAATTGACATAAAAATATAATCGCGCGGTATACCATGTAAACATGCATAGTGCACCTTTAAGCAATCATTTATTTGGTATTAGATCTCAATTCCTCAATGAACCAAAAACCACCTGCTCCATTACATTCGAACAAATATATTTTTGATTTTGAGCTTTCATTTAAGTTAATTTTATACACTTCTTCCTATAATGTCGAAATCACCGCGCTTTCACCCAGTTTCAGGGCGGGTTTCGAGACTGCATCTGGTGCGTATCTCAGGGGGAAATTTCATTGAGGTCCCACCACTGAAAAATGATTCTCTGAAGAAGCATGTTTTATTTGAGCTGACCAATAGCAGAATTCCTAGCTTGGAAGAGCAACGCCCCCCCCGAATGTTTGCATTGTGGAGATAATGAAACTCACATTTTCCAACAGATCTTTCCCTCCCTATGGCCTCCCATGTTATAGGACTTGCACATGGCTAAAGTCAGATACTCTCTGGTTTAATCACAAAATTATCAACATAGTTTGAAAACTGCTCCCCAATCCTGCTGCAAAATAATTCCCACAGCATCAAAATCCTACTTCCAAGCGTTTTTAAAAGTTTATTCCCTAATCTGTGTGAGCAGATTCTCTTCACCAGTCAGTGATAACATTAAACAGCTCATAACTATCAAGGGCCATTAATTTCCAAAATGCCGGTTAATTAATGTGAATGACAAAAATTGTCTAAGTCAAACACATTCTGTCTGCCACATTGCAGTTCAGTTCTGCAGTCTTTCCTGTTTCCAGTGATACAGCATTAAACCTGAAATCTTCAGAAATAAACTTAAGTTTCAAATGTGGCCACTATGACAGAAGGAAAGTCATTTATCCATTTCTTTTTTAAGCTTAAGATCTGATGCTAATTTGGCATCTTCTGTTTTTACTGAGTGTACATTCATTCAATACACACAAATGCCATGTTTCAAACTGAGTACTTCAAAAAATTGCAATAAAATGTCACAATATTACACATAAATAAACTCCCTCCACTCATTTACTCCATTGTAGCTCCACCTCTATGCGAGTGAGGCTGGTCTTTGAGCACAGGGAAGCTGAGCCTGTCACGTACGTCAAGATGAGGAAGGGGTGGTCAGTCCATCACATCCCCATACTGTGTGGTTCTAGGGCCAGAGAGCTCCGGCGACTGAGCTGGTTCTTCTGCTGTAATGGAAATATATAAAGGCATGTCACATCCTGATCAGATACAGACATACACATCATACATACATAAACAGTGCTTCACAAATTTATTAGACCACCACCCAATGTAAGGTTTATGCCACAGCTGCCCTAAATTGACAGTATTGGTAATTACCAAAATCTTTTTTAATGTTTCTGTAAAGGTTGTTCCACCACTGCGCGCAAGTCCTTTAATTGAAACGATATTTTTAATGCTAAAATATAACTATTGTTTTTATCCATGAATTTTCGAATTTACAGTTTCACAAAAAAGCAGGAAAAAATAGTTAAGCACATAATTTTTTTATAAAGATGCCAAATAACAGTTTTTTACTTGCATTCCTGAACATAATATTAGTTTTAGCGGTTAAATGCAAGAATGCAAGCTGTTATCAAGGCCAAAGGAGGCAATACAAAATATTAAGGTTTTCTGGTTTTTATTTGTGAATAAGGACAATTTTGTTGTTTTAGTTTGCTATTGCCCGAAGAAATAACAAAATGACTTTTAGTTTTAAACAAGTTTTTGACAAATTTCTAAAATATTTGTGTTTTCTCTTTTTTCATGACGGGTGGTCTGATAAATTTGTTCAGCACTGTATACATACAATGAACGTGCATAAGCAACAAAAATCTACACATCTACCGATACATACCCATCCACTCAGAGCCAAAACATTTTGACCACCCGCATAATACCCTGTTGGTTCCCTAAGTGCAGTAAAATCAGCCCCATCAAAATGTGACCACACAAATGCCCAAAACCCAGGGTTTCCCAGATAAAACATTACTCAGAGCACTAAACTCTCTCCACCAGAATGTCCTCTTCCCACACTGCATCCTGGTGCTATCTATTCCCAGGTAAACAGCTCTCACACATGCCGGCAATGTAACTGATGTAAAGGAAAATAAGACACCCCAGACTAGTCAACCTTCTTTAATCGCTCCAAAGTCTAAATAACACACATCTGCCCATTGATAGTACTTTCCATGGAGGACAGAGATTAGTATGGACACTCTGACTGGATCAAGCTACAAAGCCACATGCCAAGCAGGGTGCAATTCACTGTGTATTGTGACACATCCCTCCCGTAACTATCATTAAAGTCAATCAAAATGATTCATTTCATCCATCGGTGGTCATGACGTTTTGGCCCATTAATGTACTTGCACACACATGCAAACAAACCCACAAGCATACATGAACACGTGCGTATATGTCAAGACCTACTATGTGGCGTTCTGTCAGGAAAGCTCCCCGTCTCTAAGTACATCCACAAATCAGAACACTTCTGGGTCTCACTGCGTGTCACCAAGTAGCTGCACACTGACCCCGTTACTGTAGGGGGTGGGGGTGCGAACGAAGGAGGTGAGATGAAAAGGGACATGTACAGGCATGGTGACATTGCATATTTTAATGATCTTTTTTATGCTGTGGGATATATCTTGAAGCCAATTCAGGTTTTATTTTCAAAGTCCTTAAGTTCTTCAGATATACAGTGCAGTGCAAAAGTTTTTAGGTTCATTTAACACAATTCCGTGTTGCAAAGATGCTTCTGAAAATCATTGAAGGTTTACAAATATTGAAAAACAATGTACAAAGTACAATAAAAGCACACATCAAGAGTTACCGCAGAAAAAAATCATCATAGTATTTTTTAAAAACACTTGGACCGTTTACAACATGGTGAGGGAGGCTATTCCACAATACTACAACTCTATTTAAGACTCTGTACTTCAAACATGTGAGAGAGACCTCTCAGACCTGGATAAATTCTGTTTTGGAAGAAATTTTCTGATCTGATATTATCAAAACCATTAACAATTTTAAAGACTTCAATTAGGTCACCTTGGACCCTTCTGTTTTCAAGACTAGTAAGTTTCAAATGTATTAACCTCTCTACATAGGGTAAGTCACCTAACTCCGATACAATTTTTGCAGCCCTCCTTTGAACCTTTTCTAATACATTTTTATCTCTCTGAAAATGAGCGGACCAAACTTGAACACAGTATTCTAGATGAGGTCTGACATAGCTTTTTGTACAATATCAAAAATGACTCCTTAGTAATGCGAGTGAAAGTTCTCTTAATCATGCCTTATATTCTATTTGCTTCAGCTGCTGCATTACATATGTATTTGGAAAAAGAAAACCTGCCATTTACAAGTACACCCAAATCTTTCTCTTCGTTTACAATTTCAATTACACTTCCATTCATATTGTACTCATAACATGGATTTTTATTGCCTATATGCATAACTTTACACTTGCTAATAGTTAAAACCTAATATCCATGCATCTGACCACTTCCAAAGGTTATCAATATCATTCTGTGCATGGCTATGAACAACCAAAGATAGAATAGGGTGGTAAAGTTTTGTATCATCTGCAAAAATTTTACACTGTGACAAAATAACTGTGTACTGTTAAAAACAAACTCAAATCAATATATAGTGTGACTACTTTTTGCCCAAAAATTTGGGACACTGTCCTGCAGTTTTGTAGTTTTAAAAGATTAAAAAGATTGGCATTATGGTTGTTCTAAGCACATTGGAGAATATGCCAAAGTTTCTCCGCGGGCTCACAGTCTCACTTGAGTCTGTCTCTCCAGGTATGCTCCCAGGCAGCCTTGACGATATTGAGATCAGAGCTCTGTCATGGTGTATTATTCATATCAACAGTATTTATTGAAATATCTAATCTATTTTTCCACAAGTTTTTTAAGTTTTTGTTCAACTATGGAACTTCATACCTCACAAACTACTCAAGCTTTTTTCATGAAATCTGGTGGGTGAACAGATTTCTACCCTGGAATAGACCCTTTCGGTTTTAGGGCATGAAAAAGTGAGATTTGGAGAGCGCATGAGCAATGGAGTTTAAAGTTCTCCTGACTAAGAAACAAACAATTCACTGACAAGACCAACACATGACCTGTAATGATCAAGAAATGATAGTGACAAAGTGATTGCCAACTGGCTACATTTACATAATTGATGTGACATTGTAAGGATGGCATTTATCCAAACAAATGCAAAAAAATAAAAAGTTTTCCCTCACTTCCATTTCTCCTGGATTTTCTGTATTTATTTGGATTATTGCCATCCATACAATGTCACTCCGTTGTGGTTAGTGCCTATTAACGCCTTTTAGCCGTGATTATATTCAGAATATAGAACAGATTTTTGTACCTTATTTCTAAACGAACCTCACAAACTAATTTACACAAATCTGTGCAGTTTGATGAGCTACATGATTTCAGAATTTCTACAGAAAAATTTATAAGGCTACATTTATGCGCAGAACAAAACACCTCATAACTTTGTGATGCAATATATAACAATACATTAGTCATAGCCACTGTTGCTAGCCAGCAGTCATGCCTCAATTCAATCTGCTCCAGCTGCATGGCTGAAGGTAAGCAGCTGTGGGCTTGGTCAGTACTTGGATGGGAGACCACCGAGGAAAACCACGTCGCTGCTGGTAGAGGTGTTGGTGGGCCAGTAGGTGGCAATCTTCCCTCTGGCAGAATAATCCCCAATGCCCCAGAAGGAGACCGTCTTTCGGATGAGACGTTAAACTGAGGTCCTGACTCACAGTGGCATTCCTATGACACTCTTCTATAAGTGTAGGGGGTTCCCTGGTGTCATGGTAAAAGTCCCAACCTGGCTCCATCGACCTGCCACCTAATCATCCCCTGATCTAATTGGCTGTGCAATTCCTCCTCTCCCTCCCCACCTCCCTTGAAAAAGAGATTTCAATCTCTTTTCAAACTTCCCTGGTTAAATAAATAAAAAAATAATAATAAAAATCAGGCAAGCTGCAAGAGGATTAGGTAATTCAGCATTAAAAGGAGATGACAAACACAGAGAGCCTTAGTTACCACTGATGTATCGTTACTGCATACGGGACATTACTCTATCAAGTGCAGTGCAAAAGAATTAAGTTTCACAGAGGCGTAAAGCAAGCATGAATATAGTGAGCATTAATGAAGGAATTTACATAGAAAAAGGTTCCTTCAGCAATCATATGAAATATAGCACTGAAATATACTCCATTACTTACAGTCCTTAATGGGACATGGATGTTAGATCGTGTAAAAGACTGTAGAAATATCTTTGTAAAACACTTTCAAAGTGCCAGTTGATTTACACTTAGCGCAATTAAAAACGCAATGGTGAGGTATGTACTGTATTTGCGGCAAATTGAAGAATCAATTTGCTTTTCCAGTGAGGCACAAGTGGAAACAAAGAAAAGCTATGTATTGTAATCCTGACGCGTGCCACGTGAACGCAATCAATCACTTCAGTAATAACAAACATTGAGAAAATGCAACCGCTTGTGGTACAGGAGAGAGAAAAAGAGCCGTTTGCATGTAACGGTCAGGTCTCAGCCGCCAAGAGGTGCTGCGTTATTTGCACCATTCCCGTTCAACAATCAGTCGGCTGTTTATCCGAGAATGGAACACAGGCGCTCTCACTGACCGACCCTGTTCAGGGAAGCCACAAGTGACTATGGTAGCTCAAGAGCGCCACATCTGGTTACAGCCCGTACGTGACAGATTCCAGACAGCAAACCAAATGGATCATGAGACGAGGGGTCCGAGCCGGGCCGGAACTTAGTTGCAAAAAAAAAAAAAAAACAAAATTATTGGGAGTTGTGAGCTAAAATTTTGGATTTTTCCTAGTAGGAAGTGAATTCACCCACTGGTAGTTTTTCAGCCAAATCTGAGATGGTCAAGTGGAAGCCATTCAGACAGTTGACATAGTACGACCGGATTCGAACTTTCCTAAAACAGGGTGATGACATGACATCACCTATTCTCGCGTCAACTGGACATTATGCTTATAGCAAAAAAAAAAAAAAAAAAAAAAAAACTGGATAGCCTCACCTACAGACAGCAGTACATTCCACTGTAATGGGTATGGTAGCCTTTTCTGTAGCATGTTCTGAAGGGCAAATAAAAGGCCAGTGCCTGAAAGAAATAATACATTACAATGAATGCAATGGATTGAACGATAATCAGGCAATGATGATCGTACATCGGCTTAATTCTCGCACTCACCCAACACAAAGGTACCCGTGCCTTTCATGAAAGCGTGAGACTGACAAGCGCTATATTGTTGCAAACCCTGAGAATGGGAAAAAGCAGACCGTTTCTAGTGAACATCACAGCCTCCCGGTACTGTAGCTTAGACCTGAATCAGAATATCCATTTATGGAGACAAAAAACAGAATTCACAAGACAAATGGCAAAGTTGGCCGTCCGTTCAATTATTTATTAAGGTATGATTCGCTGAAGAGTAATTCTGCATTTTCTATTTACTGAAACAAAACAAAGTCCATCGCCAGATCGTGATCCACAAAAAGGGGCTTGCAAATAAATCAGTTTTATCTCTGGGCATAATGACCGTGGCTAAGTCAGAAATTTCGGCTAACTGAAAATGCCCAAAATGTACATTGGCACGGCATACTAGCCAACTACAATCAGAACACATACCGGGTGTTTGGCAGCAATCGCGTCATCTACCTTCGTTATGCCGATATTTACCATATTGCACAAACGCAAGTTGTTTAACCTCAACACACTTTCACATTGACTGCTATCGTGCTGTTGCCTAACGACCTACTTCCGTGCACTCACGTAAACGTAGAGCGTCGCGGTGAGTTTTCTTGCGAAATCATCTCGAGTACCCTCATGTGGATTGGCGGCAGCACGGCAGTGTACTATAAGAACACTGGTCTTCAACGTCGTCCCTGCGGACCCACTGTGTACGCTGGTTTTTGTTCCAACCATGATTGTAATCGCATGATTTTAACAAGCTGCTAATGTATTAATTAGGTATTTTTCATGTTTAGAGTTGTTACTTACTCTCTTTAGCCGAATGTTACAAAGACACATCCATACATGATATGAAGAATAAAATACCCTAGAAGATACTGTGTTTATTTCTATACCGCAAGAAATTTCAAGTAATATAACATTTCAAACAGATCTGATTAGGCACTGGGGAAATCAGTAAACCCAAAATTAGGCTGCTGGACACAACTGTTTCAAGTTCTTTCAATAAACTTCTAGTGAACCTAATTAGATTAACATAACACAAAACTGGTTTGACTTTATCATTTGCTTGTTGTATAATTGAATAAATTTGTCACAATGTGCAAATTAGTTTTCACTGATTAGGGGTAAACTACATCTTTAGTTCGAGTGGTGACATTGTTTCCTCTCATTACATGCTATTGTTGCCAATACATCGCAATATGGGTATGGTATTTTTTTTTTTATCTTGATGGCAAACTGATATTTCTGTTAAAGGGGATTCCCATTGTTTTTGTTTGTCCGCCAATCAGCGAGCCGCACCTGCGCAAACGACACAAAACATTGGTTTATATGAATGAAACAGGTCATGTGACAATGCAAGATGTCAGCAAAAGCAAGTGATTTGTTTGTAAACATTGGACGTTCAATGTCCCGTCTGAGAATCAACTTTAGATGCCCTTTAACTTGTGAGTTAAGAGGGCAAATAACTGCTCCAAACATTACATGCACTTTAGAATGAATGGCTTGTTAAATTCCTGCGATTACAATTGTGGCTGAACAAAAACCAGCCAACACAATAGGTCCCTAGGAACGATGTTGAAGACCACTGCTATAGAAAATGGAGAGACTTACTAATGTGTGGTCATGCCAATGCAAAGAGGTTGCGAGAGGATGATTCTTTGAAGTGTACTGTCAGGTATAATTGCAGTGTTTACCCTGGGGAGGGATATTATGAACGTGCATTCGAACCAACATGGTTGACAGGAAGAAGGGTAAGGAATGAACACAGGCCAACTGAATAAAAACCAGATACTCAGGTTTTATGCAGAACTTTCCAGGGTGTTACATAGGAGATTTGTTAAGATTATATGAGTTCTTGTGAACACAAATTAAAATAAGAAAGTTGTATCAGTGCTTTGACTCGCAATATCTCTGAGTGTTGAACACAGAATTACAGGTATATGTACGCTCAGCAGTAGCTACTGGGTTGAGTAAAACTGAATTAAACGCAGCACATAATGCTGCGGATACCATCATTTTGTATATGTCCTCTTACTTGAACTGCATTTGTTATGCCATAGATGGTAATGTGTATAAAAAAACAACAAATATTATGTACAGAGACAGTGTGCAAATCTCTCATTACGACCCCTGGCACGGCTCTCAAGATTAATGCAGCACAAACATTAATGCCTACGTCAGGTGAACTGCTAACATTACTTGACGTTAAGATCTGAGTGACTTGCATCTGAATGACACTGCTCAGATTACATGTAGATTTTCGTACACTGTACCAAAATCTGTTTGGGTTGTATACAATTTAAGTGGACCTAGACTTTCAAAGAATGCATATATGTAGAAAAAAAGGAATATTGAATGGTGGTACAGCCTACTACAGGCAGTTCATTTTTCTCAGTGTTGGCACCCAGCACTGTCCACGGTGAAAACTCAATTCCCCATGTATTTGGACTGTTAGTGTAGCCCACTGCACACATTTGATGGCTCATGTTTCATGACCATTGGCACAATCATATTCACAAGATGATGCCTCGGTGTTTTCTCACTGCTTGCGCTGGGCACCACACTCATTTGCTGCCCTCCATGTTTTCTGACAGATGGCACAGTCCATTGCTCCCAGTGGATGCTACTCATGTTAGTTGACTGTTAGTACAGTCCTCTACGCTGGGTTTCAGCTCAGCAATGTCTGGTTTGTTCTTGTGGAATAACGGGGCTTGATTTCACTTGCGGTGGGCTGCCTTGAGACCTTCGACCTGCCAGACAGACAGACAGTCAGACAGATAAATAGTTCAAGAATGTAAACAAAAACCAAACAGAAATTAACATCATCTACCTGCTTAATTTAAATTTCAAATTTCAACAGGAATTTCCATGTGGATTCAGAGTTACTGTTTAAGGCAGGGCTTTTCAACATTATCCTGCAAGGGCCGGTGTGATGCAGGCTTTCATTCCAACCCAACACTTACACACCTGACACCGCTAATCAACCCCAAGAGTCTTTACTAAAGAGGTTGATTAGAGGTATCAGGTGTGTAAGTGCTTGGTAGGAATGAAAGCCTGCACCCACACCAGCCCTTGTTGAATAACTCTGGTCTAAGATCCTTCAACATACAGCTCCCCTCCACAATTATTTGCAGCTCTGGTGAGGATTAGAGAAAAGGGTTTAAGAAATTTACTTCTTGGTGAATTAGCTTTATTTCACACTGAAAACAATGAGAAAAATCCTGAGTTCATTTGAAAAACAGAATTATTCTGATAAAAAATCCCTCAGAAAGAAATTATTGCTTTTAACAAAACCACACGTTCCACAATTAAAGGCACCCCAAGAAATTCTTATTAAATAAATATGCTGCAACATGCCCTCCATTTATATGCTGGTGGTTAGGAACTTTGAAGCAGAAATCCATGACTTCCTGTTTCGCTGCAGTATGATAATAAGGTGACACTTAGGCCAAAATCCCTTCTTCATTCATTGACAAGGGAAGGAGTTTTTTTTTTCTTCTTTTTGCTGTACGTAGTTAGACCAACTCTTAAGTCACACACTTACTTATTACCTCCCGGTTTGTGTCAGGTGATTATCAGCCTGAATAATTATGATTTAAAACTCATAATGTTTCAATTATTTTATGTTGTCTTATGTTTTTATTTTGTCTTATTGCCTTCTGTTCTGTCCTTATGTAGCTCTTGCCACCGCTTTCCAATGCGGTTCTACCGCAGATGGCAAACAACTCGGACTCTGACTCTTTACCTGCAGTGCAAATAATAGTGGAGGGGATTGCAACCCTCTAAATATCTGGGTAATTTATCCCAGAAATTGTTTCATTTTTTATTGTTTGAATGCACGGTTTCAAAAAAAAAAAAAAAAAAACAAAGTTAATATTCCTTTGATTAATTATCACATTATTAATTATATGTGTCCTCTTAGAAATACAGCTTTTTTGTATTCCTCAGAGTAACACTTGTTCACCGCTGTTGTTCGTCAGTCTAGACCACAGCATGTGTGACAATCAAATGTGTGATTCAAATGCAGTATTGAAAATGGAGAACCTTCCTCCCAGCATCAGGCTCTGTTTCTGTTCCATCCAGTCTAGATTGGGCCGATCCAGTTCTGACGAGACAGGGTACATGGGCTGGATACATTTCACCAACCCTGCATGTACAATCACAGTTAGGTTATGTTCGTATTGCAGGCCAGGCCTCATTCAATTCCAATTTTTTGCTCAGTTTGGATTTGCCTATGTTGACGGTTCACGCTCATAACAAGTGACCAGAATCTAACTGTAATGTGAACACATCTGTCTGAAAGAGCATGCATGCGCACATTCGTACATTTTTGCATGAGTCATTGCATTGGTTGGTTTTGCAGCACGGCCGGTGCTGGCTGATGAGGACAGCTCTCTGTGCATGTGTATTGGAAAAAAGCTGCATGGATTTCAATCTGACTGCTCTCATTCATGCTTCATGGCCACATATCAGAAATGTAAATGATCAGGGACTTCCTATGAAAGTGACTCAATTCTGATGTTAAGGTTGAATCTAAAGATTGGATTGCTGTGTCCGCACAGCCCTGAAAACATCAGATCTGTGTCACACTAAGAAAGAATATCAAATCTGAGTCACTTCAGCCTGGTAATGGAACATAGCTTTAGAAATAGGTAGCTGGTCAGTACAATACTACACATTCTGTCGTTTTGCAAACAGACAAGATGGGGAGGCAGACCGGTGTGCAGAGTGGAAAGTCATCCAGAGTGAGCAGCAGCTGTTGATCATTAACACACATTGCAGAGAACTCTAAGGAGACGGCAGATAACAGTTAGAGAGAGAGAGAGAGAGAGAGAGAGAGGATGAGAGAGAGGGCTGGAAGATATAACACAAGGGTCCAGCAGAAACGAATAACTCACGGATACGCCGTGGAATGCTGGGCAGAGTCCCCTGCTCAATGGCGCCTCCCCTTGGAGCTTTGTGCTGCATCAGCATTCCTGATGCTGGGAATAAAGAAGGGAGAATCTTGTTATTTTGGAAATTAAGTTAGGTTTGACTCCATGGAAGCATTGTAGGCCTAATTGTGAGAATTTCTGATCGGTGATTTCTGTAAATAGCCGAGATAAAGAATGAGAAAGATAAAGCTATAAAGGGATACAGCAGGTGCACTTCTGTAAGGAAAGAAGTGGCAGTGCGGGAGACAAATTGTTTAAACTGTTTAAATTAAATAAGATCATTTGAAACGTCTTTATGCTATTCCATTGCTTTCAATGATCTTATTATATCCCCGAACGCCGAATGGCGTTCCGGGGATATTATGTTTTTGGTCCGACCGCCGCCGCGCCGCCGTACGTGTTAACGCAATAACTTCAGTAATATTTCAATTAGAAATTTCAAGTTTTGCATAAAAGTAAGTATCATAAAGAGGAAGAACTGATTCAATTTTGGACAATTTAAGATTTCTAGATTGGCCACCAGGGGCCAAAAACTGATTTACGTGTTAACGCGATAACTTCAGTAATATTTCAATTAGAAATTCCAAGTTTTGCATATAAGTAAGTATCATAAAGAGGAAGAACTGACTTGATTTTGGACAATTTTCAATTTCTAGATTAGCCACCAGGGTCCAAAAACTGAAAAAATCACTGTTTTTATCATATCTCTGGAAATATTTGTCCCATTGACCTCAAATCAAGTGCAAATGAAAGGTCATGACCTGAGGATGTGTCCGATGACATTATACCTCTTTGGTTCAAAATTTTGATACAAGGTGAAGCTTTGTCACATAAAATTCGCCATTTTTGCCATATCTGTGGAACTATTTGTCCAATTGACATGAAACTATGTGCATGTGCAAGCCATGACCTCACAATGTGTCACATGATGACATCATACTGTATAGTTCAATATTTTGCCACCAGGTGGCGCTTTGTGATGGAAAATTACCATTTTGGCCATATCTTCAGAACCATTTGTCCGATTGACCTGAAATTAAGTTCAAATGAAAGGTCATGACCTGAGGGGCTTTATATTGTATCGAGTCTATTCAAGGATTGGGGAATTGAAGGATTGGGAGTGTTCGGGATATACCCCAATTCGTCGCCTCCAACGGCATAAGCCTAGTTTCATTTAACCTCTTAAGCCCCAGCCTCTTTTTTAGGTTTCTGTTTGAAAATGACATACACAAAATGAATAGAGTATATCTCTGTTTGTGTAGCATGAAGTATCAGAGAGGGAGACATGGAAATGTGGAGAGAGGGTTGATTTTCTGACGCTACTCGGATTTTGATATTTGAACATTAATATGCTTGGCGTTTGAGTTGTGCTTGGTGTATGTAAAAATTACTTATATGTGCTTGTAGCAGAGGCTCTCTTGTTTCATTTGATGTGTAATATGACTATATTGCTACTTAATTAGCGCGGCGTTGTAGGTATTTTGCTGCGGTGAGTCTCAGGGTCCCCCAATTTAAACGATCATGAAACACATGCATGTGTTTCCAATTACTAGTGGTGAAATCCACCATAAGGCACAGGAAACTGATAAACCTCCATGCGCAAGGACTTCAATTCCACGCGAAAATCTCTTTCATATACGTTGATTTAATAATTAATGACAACAGCAGGGGAACGTAAATATGCCACCAAAACTCGCACCGAATGTGTGAGAGTTGACAGGTATGCGTTATTAATGAGAACTGACCACACCCGAGAATGCTGAGAGTTTTCAGAGTAATTTAAATGAATGATTGAAGACAGGTCATGACCAAGTATTATTTTTAAGGGATGGTTTCAGCTCCCCCTATCACCTGATCACCAGCGGCCACTGATATACACACATATGACACAAGGACAAATGAAAAGGAAAGTCTTACCCAAGCTGGCTTTGTCCCCCACTGGTCTGGCACGTATAGGCTGTGGTGTCAGGCATGTAACATGTGCTCTGGAACCTGCACAGTGTGGGGCTGGACCCACAAGGTGTGGTGTAGCAAGAGGAATTTCTTTGAGTATCAAGTCCTCCTCAGTCGCAGCACGATGTACATGCAGGGGGCGGTGTAGAGCACTCTTTGATTCAAGCATGCAATCAACACTCTCTCTGGCACTCCTCCGCAGGACCTTTATGTCACTCTGACTAATTGGGCCCATAGCCACCTAAACACACTCAAAAACAGCAGAATCATGCCCTGTAGTAGTCAACATTCACTAATTATCACATTATTTTACACTATCATGCAATATTGTCTACATTTCATTTCTCATGAGGGTAGCATTTAATCTGTGTTTAGGCTATTGGGTCACATATAGCAAGACTGATACCTCGGTACTCCGGATGGACTTTTTATTTCTGTCAAATCCTGGAAGATGCACCAAAACTGAAGAATGCCTGTGGGGTGGGATAGACCCACAGTTCATTGCAATTATGTCCCTCTAACTTAAACGTCCAATCTCACATACAGTATGAAGGCCTTTTTTTAAATTTCAGAGCAACAATCTACCCATGCACAGAGCAAGGTCCACACATGCTTAATCAAAATTAGAGTAGAATATCTAGACAGGCCTGCACCAAGTCCTTGGCTCAACCTGATTTCAATCCTTGCCAAAAAAAAAAAAGACAACATCTACAGCACAAATGCTTTTAAGGCTAGAATGGACGTAAATACCCATAGCATTGCTCCAATGCCATTTCTGTGTTAATGCCCATGATTTTGGAATGGCCAACTGGCTTGGCAGGCGCCCATATATTTTTTGACTGTGGAGCATATACACAGGAATTTTATCACAACCTAGAGTAGACATAAACAACTAAACCTATCATTTATGGATCTCCATACTTAGACAATACTTCATCTTAGTTGCTGAATCAAGCAAAACAGCAAGTGACATGCAAACATGATTGGCATTCAGTTTAGTCTCTACTTCAATGAAATGATTCAATCTCCAAATCCTTTATAATTTTAGCATGGATGAGGGGATGGAACTGGATTGCAGTACTTACGTTTTGACTTTTGTGTGGCGGTTTTGAAAATGCCGTTGCCTCTCTCCATTGTTGGCTGTCCCTCTCTCACACTGAGTGGACATTTGGCCCTTTGGAAGATAACTAGGAGGTGACAATGACTTTTTGGCTCTCTCCCTGACCTCTGTGACCTCCTTGACAGAAGGAGAAGGGGCAGGACTGGAAATGGCCAGTTGGCGGGACGGTGAATACAGACACCTGATGAATGGATAGGAAGAACAAACATTGAAATCAAAGATGCATGTGACACAAGCCTGAACTCTGACATGTACAGCACAGACCAAACCACTGACTCAAAAGTGGCCATCAACAAAACTAGTCATTTTCAAAGCTGTGAAATTGCCCCATTGCCTTTACACCTGTTTAATCCACTTAGATTCATGCTAATTTTCATACTCATCTCAATTTTAGTAATTGCATTGCCATGGGCTAAAGAGTATGAGAAGGGGTTACTTGACTCCTTGTGGCCGGATTTCTCATCCCTTGACATTTCATCCCCGAATTTTTCGTCCCTGGACATTTAGTCCCTGGATTTTTTGTCCCGGACTTTTTGTCTATGGACAGACAGAGGACAGACGGATCACCATAAGGGTTACGGTTAGGGTTAGGGATAGGGATAGAATTATAATGCAGGAAGAGGGCAAAGCATTATTGGACACAAACAATCCAGAGACGAAAAGTCCACGGGGATGAAAAGTCCGGGGACAAACAGTCCGGGGACAAAGAGTCCTACAGCCATGACAAGGACAGACAAAATAATAGTCCTTCTGATCTCACTCCCTCTCTCACCTCTGCATGCGCACATACTCATCCCGAGCTGTCCGTTTGGTGACAGGGCGGCTCTGGCAGCGGCCCCTGGAGGTTATGGCGGTGACGGTGCAGGTGTAGGCGGTGTTGGCGGCTAGCCGACGAGCGGTATAGGCCCGCTCAGTGCCCAGGTAGGCCACGCGTCCGTTGAGGCGCAGCTCATAGTTAAAGAGGCGGCCCAGGGGAACAGTGGGGGCCCCCCAACTAACCAGCAATTCGTGGCGCCCCAGCACTGTAATGGTCAGCGCTGACGGAGCGTGGTCATGGCACTCAGGTGTCCGGGCGTGCACTGTGGTGCGCTCCCCCAATGTGTCCCCCGGACCCACCGCACAAACGCCCAGCTGGTACAGCGTCCCCGGGGACAGACCACCCACAATGGCTCTGGTTCAGACATGAGCACTGGTTTTAGACTTAAAAAGCTAGAACCAGAAAACATTTTCCCTTTAAACCCTTCCCAGAAGCAGTCAAGTCTGATCTTCCAATGAAGCAGAACACGTCAAACATCGCTTGCATCCAATAGAAAAATAAGAACCGAAATCACTCCTTTTGTTAATGCTAAACACTTGAACCAAAAATAAATTTTAAAAGCATAAATTGAACAGCAGCATTCATTCATGATTTCATGTGTAGCCAAAAAATGGACACTGGTTTTAATAACATACAGGGCATCCCACAGCAGTGCCTTCTAAACTTCTCCTTTGGTACCCCTTAACAGATCCAGGCATTTGAGGTATTCCACCTGAAGTACACCTGATAAATCTAACCAAGCCCTTGATTTGTTATATCCTGTGCACTTAAGGTGGTCCACATTAAATGCCTGGTTTTGACTGGGGGTGCTTAACTAGAGACTAGGGAACCACAGATCTACAGAATTAATGAAATGAAGGATGCTCTGTCTCTGTGTTCTGTTGTGCCACAGGGAGAGGGTTACTTACCCTGGCTCCATGGTTTTCTCCAGCAAAGCTTCCTCGCAATATACCTGGTACATTTTGGGTTTGACTCCTCCCTCTGGTGCAGTCCAACTCAGTCTTGCCTGAGTTGGAGTGCAGCCAATTACGCGCAGCTGTTGTGGTGAACCAGGCACTTGCTGCACCCCTGTGCTTCCCACAACCAATTGGGTGGGGTCACTGCTGGGGCTGACATCACCGCCATCAGTGGATAGGATGAGATGAAGAGAGAGGGTGCTTCCAGATTGGAGTGCAGAGTTGGGGAGGGTCATGTGACAAAGGGTACCCTTGTACAAAACCTTGTCTTTGTCCAGCAGACTAAAGCATATTAGAAAAAGAGAAGCAGCTGATTAAGTCACAGCATCTGAGTACCTTTAGGACTGCATGACTAGATCACTGCCTTGAATGAATGACTAAATTAAACTGTACTTACTTAGCTCCTTTTCAGGGCAAACATCACAAGGAGCTTCACAGATCAGAAGAATAAATATCATGATTCCACTAGGACAAAAAAATCTCTGCAATATCATCAAAATGTCTGTGTGAACAAATAGGCTTACAAACACCATAAAATCTGTGCACGGGGCTAAGTAATTGAAGAGTTTGTTTCCAAAATGCAGTAAGTGCCAAAATTTAAAAAATTGAGGTAATACCATAGATTGATGGCCCTGTGCTTCTTACACATGGCGAAAAAATCCATTTTTAGAAATTCATACTATAAGGTGTATTTTTTCATGGTCCAAGTTTGAGTTTTTCTGTAAAAATTTAATGGGCACCAACCTAGAAAATGCTGATTCACTCAAAATGAGTAAAATGGATGAACTGCATTTTGGAAACAAACTTCTCAATTGTCACTATGCTGTTCTCTATTTATTTTTGTGTTCAATTTGAGTTTTCTGTAATTATTCCCCATTGTTGTCATTATTTTGTTTTAGTTGGCAGTTTCCACGTGTCTTTGTTTTCATTTCTGCTCCTAAATCACCCTCCCTACTCCGTGTGCTAATTGCCTTGTTGACGCCAGTGTTTGTAAGCATGTCCTTAGTCACGATTCCCTGTGTGCCACACACCTGCTCTGAGTTTTTCCTTGTGATCCATTTGCTTTATAAGTTCCAAGTTTTACTTTGTCTAGTTGTGAGTCTGTCTTGGTATATTTTTCATTACTTACAAGCCTTGTGATTATTTTTGATTTTTTTGTCTTTTGGTTTTTGACTATTGCTTTTCCCTCAGTGTACAATAGATATTTGGTAACAACTTTCTGCCTGCCCTCGGCTTATGGTCCTGTCTGCTCCCTGGAAAGGCACTCAGACCTCCTGATTTTTGACCATTTGTCTGTTTAAAGACACTGATTCAGCTTTTTTAATGTGTGCCGCAATGCAACTTACAGGCAACAAACCAGACGATGTTACCCTAGCTTTACCCTAAAACTGTGAAATGGATCTTCTGTCTGTGCCTGAGTTCTGACCCCCAATTCTGTCAACAATGAGTTAAAGTCTGAGTTGATTTCAAAGCCTTAGGGCTGCAAAGGCAACTACTCATCCACCCATAATTAAACTTTAAGAGACCTAGGCATGGGATGACGGGAAGGCGGTGAGAACCGCGAGAGGCTCATAGACAATGGAGTGCCTTGGAAATGATTAATGAAGGCAATAAGAAAAGTCTCTTGATGCTTGAGCATTGTGCTGCCTCAAACCGTGGCAATTTTTGTCGTACAGATTCCAGAAATCAAGATACTTGTGCTCTGTTTTTTATGTAGAATACCAGTGTTAATGGTTGTTTGTCACCAACTGTCACTTGTTTTGTGTGCAGGTAACACTGAGGGAGGAGGAGGTAACTGACACTGACTGAAAGGAGCATCTGACCTGTATGTGACCTCCAAGCCACTCTCAGGAGTGCATTTTTCCCACGAAACCATGTAGGAACCGGAAGGAAGGGACTTTGTTTTGGGGGCATTGGGTTTGGAAAGTCGCTCCAGTTTCCTTAGACATGTGCTCACTTCCTCTTGAAGCTCCTGGCTGATGGAGTGGGATTGAGAGAGAGACTGAGAGAGAGAGAGAGAGAGAGAGAGAGAGAGGTAAAGGCTAACAGGTTTGTATGAAAGTACAAACACCAAATCAGCATCAGGTCCCATTCTCAATTCTATTCAAGCCCGTTTGGCAGTGATTCTGTTATGTCCTCGGACTGGTTCCTCCTGTCATAAAGCTGGCCTTAGATACAATTGTTGTATTCTGCTCTGCTCTGAATTTCAAGCAATAGACCAACTGTACTTCATATGACAGTTACCATGACAACTTTGGAAGTTAAGGGTATTGTGCATTTGGTCCCTGTATAAACCCTGCAGCGTGAATGTGGTGTACGGTCTTTGGAAAACAGGACTCTGAAGGAACATGGAGAAACAGAGAGATCAGCCAAAACAGAGTAAAGCAGGAGAAAGAAGCGAAGAGCAGTGATAACGGGTGTCCAACCTGCAGTCGCTCCTCCAGCCTAGACTGCTCTCTGACAAAGAGCACTCCACTGGGCCGTGATACCAACACCTTCACTGTCCTTGGGTGGAGAAAAAGAATGAGATAAAGAGGGGATGAAAAAAAATAGCAGTGGGTTTTCATTACAATCAGTGTAAATTAGTCACTAGCTTTATTGCAGTACTGTGTGCAGCCTGTACGGTGTTGAGAATCACTTCTTCCCCAACAGTGCTGTATGAGACCAGCTTGGTGTAGAATAGTCACAGGCTCTAAAGTCAAGGTAAGAGCAGTGTTGATTGCATAACATAGGATTAAACATTATTTAATTGTTTAATAGTCAGATTTTAGTTAATGATAATGATTAGTGGGGGGCTTGACAAGCAGTGGTTATTTGCATAAACGGAGGGACTCACAGGGCAGCGAACCAAGCGCTGTCATGCTCCTCTTCCTGTAGGTGACACAATAGACCATCCAGCAGGAGTGGAAAGGCAGGGCTTCCCAGGACAAGGGCATGGCCCTCAGCTTCAGTCAGAAGGCTACTTAAGGCAAAGCAGGCAGTCTGCCCTGCCCCTGCCCACCTCCCCTCACAGAGCAGGGTTTGAAGACTGCTGATCTGGGGGGAGTGAAACCATATAGCTTTAACACTATTCCTTGTACAAACTACAAACTTTCTAAAACAAACCAGAATCCAGTACAATTATTACACTCATAAATGGAAGCACGAGGGGTCTTGATGCGTTTATACTTTCCATACTATGCTGAAGTAATTTAGACATACACTATATGGCCAGCAGGATGAAGTCACCTGCTCATTGGATATCTCAGGGCAAAATCAGGTTCATTAACATGGAAGCAATCCCCCACTTGCAATAACAACCACTAATCTTCTGGAAAGGCTTGCATTCTAACCATAAAATCATTAGTTAGGATAGTCATTGTTGGAGGCTGATTTGATACAGATTGGTAAGCTGCCCAGTTCATTCCAACAGTGTTTGACGAGGCTTAAGCTCTTTCAAGACCATTGAAGTTCTTATAAACTGATCTCAATAAACTGTGCATGGATCTCTCTCTCTCTACCTAGTGATATTGTCATGGTGAAATGGGAAAGGACCCTGCCCAAAATGTTGGAAGTACTGAGTCCTCAGGAATGCGATTGTATGCTAGTGTCAAGATCACCAGTAAATGGAACTTGAAAGCCAAGCTCAAGCCTGAAAAAGGAAACCAAGATGAGCGAGTTCCCACACACTTTTGGCTAACTATAAATATTAAATAATTTGATTTACCATTTTAAAAATTGTAAACATATTGGCTGCATATGACCAAAATCTATATTATGGGTTGTGCCTCCTTAGCTGATGCCCCTGTTTGATGCGAATGCTCAAATCCAATGGTTCTCAACCCAGTCCCAGGAGATCCCCAGTCCTGCAGATATTCACTCCAGAAATCTCCATGAGCTTCTATTGAGCTGAATGAGATGTGCCAAATAATGTTGAAAATGAAACCTTCAGGATGGTGGATCTCCTGGGACAGGGCTGGGAACCTCTTAAATCCATACAGCTTCCCATGTGTCAGACTGCTAGTCTCACCAGCTGATACTTCGGTTCCAGGGCCAGTATCTGGCTTCTGCCGTCTTCGGTGCCACAGAGACGGCCCAGGGCAAATGCAGCGTTCATGGCAGTGTCTGTCAGAATGTCACAGCTGAACGTCAACTTAACCACTAAATTACTGCAGCATTGCATGGAGGACTTACTCCTCCGTGGGGCAGGGACAAGGGACAGGGCGTGTTTATGGATAAGCCAGTCTCCTGAGTAAGTGCATAAGCAGATGTACAAACCTGTATTGCTGTCAACCAGGCTCATGAATGTTTGTGAACATATGAGGGTGTGTTGTGGTGTGTTGGGGGTTGGGAGGGTTGGATATACACCTGTATCGCTGTGATCCAGGCTCCTGAATGTTTGTGGGAGTATCAGAGTATGTGGAGGGGTGCGCGGGGTTTGGGAGGGTGAGTAACGTACGCACCTGTGTGACTGTGTGCCAGGCACCGAGCCAGACTCCTGAGCATGTGCGGGGCAGAGGGATGCTGCAGCAGCCGCTGGCAGGCCTGCTCACACACAGACAGACGAGCTACCACCAGGGCAGCATAGTTCATCGTGCTCTCTTGCTTTTGACCCAGCAGTGTGGGCAGGTTGGCCAGCACCTCCCGAAAAGCTTCCTCCCTCAGGAGCAGGTCTCTTCCCACAGTGCTGCCTGCCTGACCCGGGGCGAAGCAGAGACAGGGATGCTGTAAGTAGTTGTATCGCCCATGGGCTGTGGGCTCACTCTGAATGAGAAGGGGATGTCTACTGCATTGTCTACTTTAGTCAGGCTCATTGTATGTTTGTGTTGGAAAATTGTCCCATATAAAAAAGCTATTTTTAGCCCAAAATGTTGCTGCTGTTTTTCATGTTGTCTATTGCTCAATGTCATTTAGTAAGTTGACAATATTCATAATGGATTCGCCAATTACTTTTTCTGGTAAAGGTGTATTAAGCCATTATCACGCTATGGAAACCCCTAAAAATAAGCATAAAGTAACTTGATTAAATCCAATTGGTCCCTAAACATGACCTGAATTTTTTTGTTAATTTTGAGGAACTTTTACGTTCTTTACTTCCACGGATGTCAGCTGAATTCAATTTGAATGAGACCAAAAAATTTGAAAATTTGACAATTTGCATTGCTGAGTTCTAAAACGAACAGGATGATATTGGGAGACAGTGATCCCCTGCACTTCCAGGAAAGTTTCTGGTCATAAATCATTTCTGCCCAAATGACCGGCTACTGGCAGTTATTATTGACAGGGACAGTACTGTCAGTGCAATTTGTTTGTTTAAAGTTGGGATGGCTATCATAGTATTTCAAGTAATGTTAGTGCAAATTTTACTAAGTTAGCATCTTCTTGGCTCTTTCTGTCTGAGCTAAATGTCTTATGTTATATGGGCAGCAGAAATGAAGGATGTTTAACCACCTTCATTTCCCATTTTACAGCTTGAGTTTTGTAGCTATGTAAAGAGTAAGAGGCCTTGCTTTCTTAGGAATGTGCCTTGTTTGCTTCACTGGTATATTTAATCTATTGTTACAGCTAACTAAGCCCTTAGGACGGACGGACAGACAGACAGACAGACAGACAGACAGATAGATAGATAGATAGATAGATAGATAGATAGATAGATAGATAGATAGATAGATAGATAGATAGATAGATAGATAGATAGATAGATGGATAGATAGATAGATATAAAAAGAAATCGAAAAACGTGACTCCATTTATTTTCTTGAGTCCTTTTATCAAAAACATAACGAAAATTGCCAGAATTGTTTTTCCCCATGAGCATACCATTGTTTGGTTTACAGCTTGTCATTCACACTGGACTATCTCATCAGTGCCCCTCAAAAAACAGGAAATTTTATTGCTATGCTGGTCTCTAATAATACAACCCCAATTCCAAAAAAGTAGGGATGCTGTGTAAATTGAACATAAAAACAATGCAATGATTTGGAAATCTCATAAACCCACATTTTATTCACAATAGAAAATTGTCAACATATCTTTACCATTCCTCAAAAATATTGGCTCATTTTGAATATGATGGCAGCAACACATCTCTAAAGTTGGGGAGAGGGGCAACAAAAGGCTGGAAAAGGAAAATTTTGCAACTAATTGCGTTAATTGGCAACAGGTCAGGAAAAATGTTCCTCAGTGTAAAATTGCAAAGACTTTGAATCTACAGTACATAATATCATCAAAAGATTCAGAGAATCTAGAGAAATCTCAGGGACAAGTCTGAAGGTCAATATTGGATGCTTGTGATCTTTGGGCCATCAGGCGGCACTGCATTAAAAACAGGCATGATTCTGCACTGGAATACACTGCATGGGCTCAGGAGCATGTCCAGAAATCATTGTCTGTGAACACAGTTCGCTGTGCAATCCACAAATGCAAGCTTAAGTTGTATCATGCAAAGAAGAGGCCGCATGTCAACACGATCCAGAAAGGCTGCCATCTTCTCTGGGCCAAAGTTCATTTAAAGTGTACTGAGACAGAATGGAAAACTGTTTTGTAGTCAGATGAATCAAAATCTGAAATTCTGTCTGAAAACCATGGACGGCATGTTGTGCAGTCTAAAGATGAGAGGGACCATCCAGCTTGTTATCAGCACACAGTTCAAAAGCCTACATCTCTGATGGTATCGGGTTCCATTACAGCCTATGGCGTGGGGAACAAACACATCTGGAAAGGCATTATCAATGCTGAAAATTTGAGGTTTCATAACAACTTGTGCTCCCATCCAGACCTTTCAGGGAAGGTCTTTGCACATTTCAGTGAAACAATGCCAAACCACATGCTGCATCCATCACAACAGCATGGCTCTGCAGTAGAAGAGTCTGAGTGCTGAACTGGCCTACCTGCAATCCAGACTATTCACTAATTGAAAACATTTGGGGCATCATAACAGGAATAATCCGGCAAAGAAGACCCAGGACTGTTGAGCAGCTAGAATCCTACATCTGACAAGAGTGGGAAAACATTCCTCTCCCAAAACTTCAGCAATTGGTCTCCTCACTTCCCAGACGTTTACATACTGTTATTAAAGGAAGAGGGGGTACTAAACAATAGCCCTATCCCAACTTTTTTGAGATGTGTTGCTGCCATCAAATTCAAAATGAGCTAATATTTTTCATGAAATGGTAAAATGTCTCACTTTCAACATCTGATATGTTGTCTGTGTTCTATTGTGAATAAAATGTCAGCTTATGAGATTTGCAAATCATTGCATTCTGTTTTTATTTTACATCTCACACAGCGTCCAAACTTTTTTGGAATTGGGGTTTAAAATATATGAATGAATGAATAAATACCTAAATAAATAAATAGGAAATTCTGAGAGTGGGAGTTCTCTCTGTTTAAAAATTCTGTGATATGACTAAGTTCTAAAGTTGGCTACTAGATCATTATATTATACACCTTCAGAAAGTAATTAGCAAAGCAGTAGCTCTAGGGCAAGTCAATTTATTTTCCATTGTTTTGAGGCTTTCTGTAATTGTAACAAATTTCACTTAAAGCTAAGCTTTTTGGGATTATTGTTATCTTTGTGTGTTTATTATCACCGTGAGTGTGCATATGTGCGTGTGTGTGTGTGTGTGTGTGTGTGTGTGTACGCGCGCACCTGCAAGTGCTTGTCAGCAAGATTACTCCATAACTATTCAACAGATTGCTACAAAATTCTAGGGAGGCTGGACTGTATGAATGGGAAGCGGTAATTAAATTACCAGACCATTCCAGATATAGATCCAGATGCTAGTGGATTTGAACCTGCTGGCGGGGGTATGTACTCTTGGAGTGCCCTCTAGTTATTATTCTTCTTTACATAATTATCATTATTTTGTGTGCGGGTGTGTGTGTTCTGGGCATGTGCATGTGTTTATTTTTCAGTTTTCGACAGTGCGAAGTCTGAGGCTAAATTTGTTTTTCAGTTACCAATGAGGCTATTGCCCCTGCAGCATTCATCACAGTGTCTGGGTCATCATGGGTCAGCAGTGCCGCTAAAGCCCCCACCAGCCCGGCGCTGTCCCCCAGCTCTCTGTCCGGAGTCTCCTTTGCCCAGTCGTCTCTTTCCACCAGTGCCCCCAAGAGGTAAGCCGCAGTACTGCACAACCTTCAGAAACAACCACAGCACTGGCTAAAACAGTGTATGACTTTTTTTAAGAAATAAAAGAAAAGGTTTCCTTCTCAATCATTATAGTTTGTCAAAATAATACTATTCAGCGAGACAAATGGGCAACAATGGAGAAAATCTGGAAGAGTACTTCTTTTTATGGTACCCCATATAATGGGAGTCATTCCACTGCTTCTACACCAGAAGTCTATCCACTCAAAATAGGAAATTTTGGAAGAGAAAGAAAAATGCCCTTAAAATCACACTAATAGTATTAAAAAATGCCCCTGTTTGTCTTAAAAATGATTGTACTGTGTTTGGCTGTTTATCTCAAGGGCTGTGAGGGTGAAATGGCCCCCTTTGAAAAATGTAATGTCTTCTCCTGTTTCCATCATTTGTACACTCAGTCATGACACACACTATTCATTACCAGAGTCCTTGGCTGAGCTTATGAACTCATTTATAACCACAAATGTGTGCACCCACGCACACACACACACACACACACACACACACACACACACACACATTTGCACTATTCAAGCAGCGTTTGATTAGTAGGTCTGTAAACCAGGAGCTGTATGTTCTGTAATGGGGTCTGTGCGCAGTCTTCTGCAGACCTGAGAGTCTAGTTTTGTCCACTAAATAGAAGCAGTAAATGTTATGGTTCTGAACATTAGTGCTGGACTCTGGCACTAATCAGGTCAGCTGCAGGTTCCGTTCCCTGTTCAGAGTTAGGACCCTATCACTATGGAAACACACAAACAAGCCCCCCTCAGAGCAGAATTAACCCTTTTTCAGCAGCCTGGTCATCCCCAGATGGTCACAAAACTTTACGGTTGCCACCTCCTGGAAATATTGAGCTCTTCTAAAATGCCATCTGTCATGACCATGACCAAAACCAATAAAGACAGCTGGCCCATAAAATTGTAAGCTTGTGACAAGCGTGGGATCTGTTCATGATTCACAGTCACGTTGTGTTCATACAGTATGTCGAGTCACAAGCCAACCATGGGCATGCCTCCCCTTGAGACACAATGGTGTATTATAGTGATTGATTTACCTTAATAAAGCCTTCTCACAAAAGTCAGTGAATCCATCAACTTTAAATTAGTGGAGACTAATAGAATAAGATTTGTCTGCCTAAAACTGGTTTCTATTTCATTGAAGTAATTTAGCACCTTTTATTGCCCATTCCATCATGGCACATATACTTATTTTGTGTAAAATTTACAGGCAGTGACATGTTGTTAAACATGGTTTTCACTGGTGTGAGCATGTCACATGTGAATGTTTTACATCCTTTTAGACTCATTGTGCAGGGTGGCTGGGCGGTGGGTTACGAGGCAGGTACTGAGCTGTGGGAAAGGGCAACTGCACAGACCTACCAGTAAATTCTACATTCAGTACTCAGACATTTACTACATCTGGCGAGAATAGATTTGTGAGACTATAACATTTCAACTTACAGCTGATGTCTGTGCTGGCTAGCAGTGGGTACCATTAGAGATCTGTGTACCATGCTAATTATAGCATGGTGAGGCATCAGTTGCAGTTTATCTGGTTTGTGAACATGAGGCTGCTGAATTTCTGTAAATGGCACAAAAAAAATCCCGAGGAAACAATGGCACACCATTACAATGGGTCAAGGTGCAGTCAGAAGGTGTGGAAATAATTAATGAAATAAGAACTAGAAATGGTTCGGAATAGCCAAAACGTTAAAAGAATTGTCAGATTGTAATTCAATTTGGGAGATTTATTTGTGAAAATCTTACTCTTTCATAGTTGCAAAGGAAAAGCACACTTAATTCTCCAATATTACAGTATTCACACAATACTGTTAATATTTTGGCAATAACAAAGCAATAACAAACCTTTTATACTATGTTTCTTTTGTTGTGTCAAATAGTGTTTTTAAACTACTTTACTGACGAACTGTTAAATCAGCCAGAAATAGCTTTTATGAAGCTTTTTTTAATTAGATTAATTATTATATATAATAACAGATAGTAATCTGTTTATTACCCAACTGTCCCATTAGTGGAATCTGATTATAAAATGGCAGTCATGCCTTTGATGTTTCACCCCAGCCCAGGACAAAAACGTTTACTACACCGCAATCTGGATCAACAGTTCCCCGTGAGGTGCCACAACAGTAAGGAATAAATCTGCAGTCTGTCTTCAATCAAACCAACTGAAAGGTCAGTCCCCACTCAGAATCAAAGCCCATCTCTGGCATATAATATAAAAAAAAGAATGACAGTTGAAAACTGGCAAATGCTTTCAATTTTCAAGATCTAAATCTCTGGGTTTTATAAGATTTGGCTGCAGAAGCCTATCATAGCTTGAGATTCCTCAACACCATTCTTTCATAACATTTTTGAGAGCTTACCTGGAGTTGGAGGACCGGAGTAGTCGTCCCAGCATGCTAGTACACTCCTCTCGATCTATCTCCCTTAGCATTCTTTCCACCCCCTGCCCCTTGCTGTCCTGAGCCAAACGTGGCCCATTGAGAATTTCCAGAGCTGCCATCATGTGGGTGATGTCGGAGCACTGCAGCCTGGACACCGTGTGCTCTGTAGCGCGAGTGGAGCCACAAGAGCATGCCATCCACAGCGGGGTCAGTGCTGCATCACCTTTCAGTCAGAGGGAACAATTGCCACAGTTGTGTGCGGGAGGGACAAATAAGCACAAAAGACAGAGTAGGACTCCAATTTAAGCAGAAGTTTATAGAGCATGCAACCATGTACACACACACACACATACACACACACACACACACACACACATCATTGTGCTTCTACTCTGGTGAGGACATGACATTGACTTCAATTCATTATTTTTGTGTCTCTACAACTTTTCCTTAGCCTTAACGGTAGTCTCAACTATAAGCAACGCATAACAAACCCAAACCCCAACCTTACCCCTAATGTTTTCTAATAAGTCACAATTTGCCTTTGTAGTTCTGAGGATAGACAATATTGTCGTCACTTCCCAATAATGTCCCCACTCTGCAAGGAAAAAAGAAATGTTCTCTAGTCCTCGCTGTTTAGCAAGTTAAACGCACACGCGCGCGCGCAGGCACATGGGGGACTAAGCACAAGTAAGTGTAATTTAAAACAGTTTAACATTCAATATACACGCACACACATTCTCACAAATGTAAGCACGTGGGGGCGCACAAGGAACATTCTAATAGTGTACAGCTTAATTTTAAGCTAACGCACTCACACTCCCGCACGCACACAGACACACAAGAGCGCGCGCGCAGACACAGAGTACATGGAGGATGCAATGGTTTGAGTGCCCGCTGTTATTACCAGAGTGGTGAACTTTTTAGACGGATGTACTCACCAGGAGATGTAACGGATGAGTTAAAAAAAGACCAAGTGGAGAGTAAGTGGCTATTCAAATGATGAACTTACGCAATAAATCCAGACACTCTTCTCTTTATTAGTCTGCGATTGAACTTCCAACCAGAGCATTCGTTCGACTTGAGAATGACTACACGTCTGTACTGGAGCAGTCCATCGTCCGTAGTTTGCACATACGGGGTGGAGTTTCAAGCGACCGTCACTCCAACATCGCTTCATTTCTGGGCCAATACTGCAGTTACAGCTGTAAAAATGCTGACGAGTTAATGTCTCAAGTTAGACCGGATTGCTAGTTGTCTATGCCAAAGTCTGCCAATGGTCTTGAGAAAATATTGCTTTATTCGTATTTCACAAGATATGCCGGAATCCAGCTGGGCACTCAATGTCGATGAATTCCTTCACAAAAACGAAATTGAACTACATCGTTACATCTTGGCGTTTTTTCCCCTTCAAAATACTGCAGCTATACCATCATCAGGAATTATTTTTGAAGAAAGGAAGCACCGAAGATGAGTTAGAAGGCGGCGCGCTTCCAGAGTAGGTAGATGTAGGGTCTTAGTCTTATATATGTATTATATACATAATGAAAAGGAATGAATAACAGGAAGATGAGATGTTCATGAACTCATAATCTGAGTTGATCCCGTCGGAGTCCAGGAAATTTCAGTTCACAGATCACCGAGGTTACGTTTGAAAAGGTTAATCATTCAATTCCCTGGCTTACAGTCGACGAAAAAAACACTACCAAGGCAGTTTACGGCAGCTCATTATACATTTTAAAAATCAAATCCCACACGTTTTTCTTTTTGTCATTAAAGAGAAGATTCTTAATTTTGAACGATAACAAATATTGTTTAGATAGCTTTTTCTAAACAATGATCCACCGACATCTCAACAAGGCAGACGAAACATGTATTTTATTCATTTTATTTTACATTTTACAGTGAAGAGATGGTCAAATCTTTCCAAACTCGGCCCATTCACACAGCTCATTAATTTAATGCAGTTATTTAAAAAAACCCAACGCTTACCCAACAACCACCCATCCCTCCCAGGCTCCCACACAATGAAAAAAACTCCCTCACTCAATCTCTGTCTAGTTCAGCAAGGTCAGGGTTGATAGAAGCAAGTTAAGACATCTCTCTGAAGTCATTGATGCCAAAAGTGGAAGGAAACTAATCTTGTAAACAAACAGTCGATTAGCTTCAGTGCAGGCCCAATAAGTGTTCATGGTCTCAGTCTGTCTTAACCCCACTTAGGTAACCCTGAACAAGACCAGGAAGAGGAGGTATAACTAATCAGTGCACAGTGTTAGAACCCATCCATAAAAATAAAAATAATCACCATAATCAACATATTTTTGCATGTACTGTATGTACCTTCTTGTATCATGCATACACCTGCGCATTTTTGGTTGTCAAGAAGTGGGTACCAACACTGACCAGAAACAAACAGATACAGACAGAATGCCACTCTGTGTGTGCATGTGGTGTGTACAACATTTTATAATGCTCACCCTTCATTGACTCTTTTGTAGAAAATGACAATGCTGAAACTAAATCACAAGCACTTCCGCATGACAAGTACAGACTTGCAGAGGGTTATCTATTTTTTCCAGGACACCCTTCATTACATGAGTGGAAGCATTAATGAATATGCTCAAGAATATGTGGCAGGTCTGAGTGGTTACACTGTTTGCACAAAGATGCGAAGTACGGGCAGGGCCAGAACGATTCAGACACTTGGTACAAGCTCCGACTAAACCTGTGATCAAGCCCCCTCACGCTGACACAAACAACCCACCCCAAGCCCCCCCATCATTGTACAGTACGTGATCCATGTCCTTCAGATGGCAACGCAAACTGACCCGACAGTGTGAATCGGTGAGGATGTCTCCGACCAAAACCAGGAGCTGTGCTCCCGTCTCAGCCTGATAGGGAAGCGAGTGTGTGCAGTTCACAAGGGGGTCTGCTAGGGGACAGTACAGTGAAGAGGTCCAGATCGAGCTGTGCCAACTGTGTAGGGGGCACCAAGTCCCAGCATTTCTTAGCAGGTGGGTCAGAACGGCAGGCAGGGGGAGAGGGGTTATTGAATCCGTTCCAGAGGAGCAGTTTTGTTGCCATTTCCAGTCTCTGCATCCCCAAAATACACAATCCTTAGCAGCAGGAAGAGCAAGGGGCTCTCCATTCCCACCACATCCACCCCCTCGTCAGAAGAAAGAAAAACCATTTCCCCATCATCCTCCAAGACTTGTCAAGCCAACGACAGAGATGTATGAGTTCTGGGAATTGTGGTCTCCACCCCCCACCCACCCCTCAATCCCCTTTCCACCCTTCTTCTCCTTTGTCCAAAGTCTTCATCATATATACACATTTTAATTTTTTTAGCACTTCAAAACCCCCCAGAGTCTCCATCCCTCCTACACCCTCCCAACATCCCTCCTTCCCGGTCCGATCAGGTCCTGAGATCACCGCTCAGGCTCCGACTCCAGGGCCAGGACTCTCTTGCGTTCGCGGCACTGCTTCTTGTGGGCAGGCCAGTCCCTCTGCTGGCACTGGGATCCGCAGTACCGGGCCACCTGGCAGCGCCCACAGATGTTGAACTCCCTGAGCTGTGGGACAAAAGGGAGAGATGCAAATTCAGACTGGCACTCAAAACAATGCAATTACTGCCATTTAGTTGCTGGTTTAAAGTACAACCAACCATTCCAACCGCAACAGCGGTGAGTGCAGCCGGATTACATGACTTGTGATTATTTTAAGCGGAAAGGTGTGGCGCATATGAAAACAAGAGCCTCGGGAGATGTTGAAAGAATGTTGAAAGAATGAAAATGCCACCTGCTCCAGAAACAAACCATACCTCCTAAAATTCTAAGTTCAAAATGTTTCCATGGAAACCTGAAAAAATACAAGATTCATCAACTTCAGATTAGCAAAAGGTGCCACTTTAGGTCATGATTAATGTGCACATCAAGTTTTGTTAAAAATACTAAACGGCTTGCAAGTTATGCTGCAATAACAATGTTCACAGACGGACGGACGGACAGACAACCGCACCCATGACTATATCCCCCCGCATTCTATGTTGGGGGGATAATAATCGAGCTATGTTTGGAGGCTGTGAAAAAATGGCAGTTACAGCAGGATGAGATGGGTGCAAACATGGCCAATATTAGCCTGAACATAGCCAATATTAGCGACTTTGCCATGTTGAGATGTGATGGTGTGGGGATTGACTTCACCCTCGTCACTTACTGGCCGAACAGCATGATGCTACGATAATTTGAGTGTCAAAGTTCAGCATAAGTGAACTCGGTGCTACAAAAAATGGCTAACATTTCTTTGACTACAGAAGCTTTTTTTTTGCCCTTCTCTTTGGAATTAAATCAATTTTCTTTTTCAAGAGTCACACCCAATGCAGCCCTAAACCGCTACCATGCATCAGGAGCAATGTGAAATGCTTCTAAAAGTGTTCACCGATATCAGCATTTGTAAGTGGCGCACTTGAACAAGGCTATGTTAAGGTCTGCCGAATCATTACCAGCAATCACTTTCATCTTTTTCCCGTTTGCTTTGCGTAATTAGCAATTAACCAGTTGATTCAATTAACTATCAATTTTAATGGACAGACTGTCCAATATCTTTGGATAGTTTTTTGGTAGCATTTTGAAATTTTGAGATGATCTTAAAACAGCACAGATTGGTGTTTGCTAGGTTCTGTTTTACACATTTGGCCATTTCATGCAAATGTAAAAATAATTTCTTTTCACGTTCAATAGGCTTATCAAAAGATGTCACCTTCACTGTATTTAGATGAGTAAAAGTAAGGGCTAAGAGTCACTACTTCTAATTAATCTTTTTTAATAATCTAAGGCTATTAAAAATGCTAGATCGCAAGATGGGATTCGAAGGAAGATATTTCCCCGAACCCCCCCCACCCTGCCTCTCCAGTTGTTCATATCATTGGCCTTCTTACAATCTTTCATGGTGGCTTAGTGGCATCTATCTGCGTCTCATTATCGCTTAATTATAATAGGCTACATATTAATTTAAATTAGTCCATATGATAAACAAATTACTTGATTGTAATTCAGGCAAAGTACACAGTAATAGATTTAGGGAGGGCTAATTATGCCTTAGATTATGAAAGCTGTCCAACCTCACAGGTAAATCAGCCAACTTCAGCACATTTTTCCCAGAAGCATTTCACATGGCCTCTGATGTTTGATAGCCTTTTGTTTAAGGCCAGATCAAGTATGATTCATATTCATATAAAAAAAAAAAAAAGCACGGTCACCTGATTCCCCCATGGCGGCAGTTAATTCTTACAATGCTCAAAATACTAGCAATTCAATAAACCATGCAGACTTATCAGCGGTTCGACACCTTTCTTCACATACTATTGTTAAATCTAAGTCCACCCGGAGTGCACTCCGGCACAATTAATCAAGACCTCGACTAGTTGCACCAGGTTCATGTGCCAATTATTTCAGATCAGATAATTATATGGACCCCTTAGAACATAAAGACATTTGGTAAAAAGCATTTAGGTTTTGGCTCCTTCTGATTGACATTAGTAATCAGTAAATATCTGTAATGTGTCATTATTTTGTTCATTTAAAAATTCAATGTTCCCTTAATTATTAATAGATTGCTGATTCCATTCTTGCTAATCTGCTCTCGTTTTGCATTGTAACCCTAGTATTATGCTTTTAATATTTAGGAGCTTTCCATGGAAATTTGAGGATTCAAAGAGACATTTTAAGCTTTAGCCAAGGAATACAAAGAATTTAAGATGGTTGCAATCGGCAACAATCATAGCTGAAAAGTACCTTCTAGAGTTTGACTTACAGTTGAGCGGATGCGCTTCCTTCCAAGTCGTGCACAGTAATCGTGACACAGCTCCTTTAAGTACTTTTAGAATCAGGAAAGACAAGATGATTCATCCTTAGGAGTTAATCCTTAGGTCAACAATCTGTGTTAGATCGAGAGGCCCTTTTTTCGATTCATTATATTTTATATCAGTCACACGTTCACAGCAGGCCCTCTATATTCTTGCGGCTCAAAGAACCACAACCTCAATTTACAGCCCTACAAGGGCGCAACGTAATTCAGTGCCGTGAATAAATTGCTTTCCTCTTCCTAGGAACCATTAGAGCTTCATATGCATTACATTTTTCCAACAAGCTCGTCAACGTTCCAAACCAAACTGCACCAAAGTAAGAGGCATTGGTCATGAACAAAGAAAAGCTTGGCAATTAGGCCAACTGAAAATGGGAGGAAGGGACAGGGCGGTAGAGGGACATGTAGGAAGGCAGTACTCACTCTCCTTTCGATCAGCGAGCAGGGCGGGTAGTGACACTCGTAGTAGGTGCAAGAGCACTCCTCCTCCTCCACCAGCTCTCCGTTGGCGTTGTAGTAGCGTGTACGGCTCAACTCTAGATACTGCTCCTCCACCGGGTCAGCCGGGACCTGCTGAATGGCTAGCCAGTAAAGGGACTGCTCTCTGTATGTGTGTGTGTGTGGGGGGGGGGGGGGGGGGGGGGGGGCAGGGGACAGGCAAACAAGAAGGTAGAAAAGCATGAACTTATAGCTAATATGTGCAACATAATGTAACTCAAAGTAAAACTAGCAAAAGTGGACAAACTAACTTGTCTAATGATGCCTGTAACAATAAAAATGTATGAGCTTATAGCGAATATGCATGACTAAATAAACATGAATGAACTTATCACTTGAGGGTAAGTTAGCAAGAGAGAACAAAATCACTTATGAACTTATGGCTAATGAGCAGGACTTAAGAAACATGGATAGGGTCATTACTAGAGTGTAAACCAGAGAAAGAGAACAAACACGCTTCAGCTTTTGCCTAATGTGTGAAGCAGAAAGCAGCCAGAATACATCTCAAGTGTGCATCAATGTAACAGCATAAATGCGCATGAGCTCATGGCTATAATTGTTCATCTCTTTCAAAGAGGAAACGCACACTAATGACTACCAAGTACTTCAATCAAGGGACAAAACACAAGCTGATGAATTGTGTGCTTGTTTAACAGAGAAGAGACACATTATATGAGCTCCATGGCTGAAGTGTGTACCTATGTCAGCCTTTAGCACCTGAAATTATGCCCAAATTACTATTACCATGTTCAGTTACCAAAATGCTCACAGCTTGTTGGTGAGGAAACGAAAAAAAAAAAAAAAAAACAATTACCAGGAAAAAAACTTCACCCCAGAATACCAACAATGCCCCGCAGTCAGCCACCTTTGATCTAGATATTTTTTCTCTTCCAGTGGTAAATTAAAGAGGTTTTTTCACAGCTGAGGCAGGACCTCATTCTGGTCTTATAAAAACTAAGATGGGGGCTAATTTGAGGTGCAGAGTGGCACAGGTGCGTTTTATATTTCCAGAAAATGCAAACACAATAAACTGTAAGGAGTTACACAACCAGCATGTACCACGGCTCTGAATGTGTAAATTCAAGCACCTCTGCTTGCTGGACAGTTCTTCCGGTTTGGGACTCCACCCAACCGGCACCAAGCGCAAGTTATCTAGCCGGTTGTCAACAGTTACGGAGTTGATGTGGACAACTTGGAAGCTGGGGGCAATTCCACCTCTGTGTTTTTCCCTGGGCACAGGAGGGAACACAGACATATAAACAAATGCCACACAGAAAGAGGAATACAGTTAAAAGCAAATGCGCCACTCATGTACAAGCGCACACACAAATTCATGACCTAAAAGTTGAAAATACCAATGCGTTCTAGTGTGTAGAAATATGTTGGCTACATATGTCCATGCAAGTAAAAACACTCAGAAAATATGCCAAATTAGATGGGTAGTGCAGTACACACATGCAGACGCACAGTCCAACTCACCAGAGCAGCTCATGAAGAGGGCGCCCCGCCCAGCGGCCCTTGCCGATGTCAAAGGCGTAGGCAAAGATCTTTGCTCCGTTTCCATCAGCATCAACCTCCATGCGAGCCTGCAATGGGGACAGGACTGAGGTATTCACAAGGGCCCGATTCCAACAGTTGGGCATTATTTTCTATTTGCATAAGCCCAATGTTACTGATGCATCACTTTATAGAACTGGCTGCAAGCAATTCTGAAAAAATTGTGTTTCATAATCTTCATGTCCCAAATTACAGAAGATTAGAGGACTCTAATGCTCTTCATCCATTTCCAAAGAGGTTATGGAATGATGGAATGAATTAGTATCAAAACGATGTTTACATTCTGAATCCAGATGAAAGCTGCTTTTATCAGAAATTGAACAGATACTTCTTATTCAAACTGAAGAGATGCTTTAGGTCTGAACATAAGATAAATTTGATCTGAACCTAAATTTAAAATACTAAGTACTATGCAGAAGTCTTGGGCACCCTTTTTGTTGCCCAAAATGCGCGTGAGCCCTTTTGCGTTTTGTTGCCCATATCAAGTGCACTTATGCAGCTCCAGACCACAATAGACACTGACTTTTGAGCGTACTGCTGATGCCGGGATAGTCTGGATTGTCCTTCTCCTCCTTTGACCTGAGAAAACAAGGTCCATGGCTTCCAAAAACTATTTTGGACTCATCAGACCAAAGCACCCCTTTCTACTTCCGCCTCAGTTCATTTCACATAAGCTTAAAGAAGTCGGTGATGCTTCTGGATGTTGACATATGCCTTCCTCTTTGTGCAGTACAGCCTTAACTTGAATTTGAGGCCATGGCACAAGGAGTTCATGGGCAGTGGTCTTCTGAGGTATTTACCAGCCAATGTAGTTACGTCTACTACCAAAGCTATGTTTCTTAATGCAGGCAGGTCTTCAGGGCTTGAAGGTCACACAAGTCTCATTGGTTGTCACCCTTGTTTTTTAAACATGGAAATTGCCTCAGTTTCTCAAGATTCTCAATCTTTTTTCACTATTTTTTGGACAGTTAATGGTCAAATCCCCAAATTTCTAGCGATCACATGCTGAGCAATGTTGCCAGACTGTCTGACTATTTGCTCACACAGCTTTTGGCAAAGTTGCAAACCTAAAACCATCTTGTTTGTCAATCGTCCATTTTGGTCTGTTCCTTGTTCAAGGGTATGCATTTTATCAATCATCCGAAGTGGTCTCCTTAACTTGCTTTAGTATTCAGCCCGTAGTATTCACCTGCAGCGCAGCCAAGCCTCTACAACATCACACCATAACCATCAACACGTGACATGCAGTTAATAATTACTTTCATATAATCTCCAGTTATAAAGCAAGAGGCCGCTGCCAGCACGTGCCGCCGCCCCAATAATGTAACAAGAGGCACCAGCCTGAAACACGTTTTTCATGGTTGCGACATTCTGTCATGGAACAAATTAAACTTCAGATCCCCAGATTCAAACTTCCAATGTAGTCATAAATGGGCCTCTCATTTCACCGGTCACTCTTACCTCAAAGGCATAGTTTTCCACCAGCGGAATATCCTGCTCATCTATCAATGTGTACTTTGTCTGTGGAGACAAGAGAAAGTGGTGTGTCAATCCCCACCATCATTAGGGTAGAGTGCATGTAATTTACCATAAAGCCACCATCTTTTAGCAGTTAAACACATGCTTCTTGTTTGGCGTGGGTTGACCCTGACACACAGAGACCTGTAAACCACCTCTAAAAGAAGCCTGAGGGCAGAAGCATTCTTTAGATCATTAGGCACGGCTGGTTTGAAGATTGTTTACTGCTTTGTCGATTGTCAGCTAGTTGGCAGTCAGCATTTAGACCACAACTCCAAACAGCAGTGCTGACATCATTGTTATCTCAATCTTAAAGCCACTTTAGTAAACTTGACAAATATCATCAGACAAAGAGGTGAGAAGTTTGAACAAAACAGTGGCTGCAAATATGAAGTTGTGGATAGAAATTCAAAAGCAACACTCGACTTGTATATGGTGGACAGATGGAATTAATTGCCCTCATAAATTTGCTTTCCAATACATTTTTAAGTCAAATCTCAGCAGCCTCGGAATGGATTTCTATATTCAGCCTTTGTAAGGAAACAAGCAGTCTTAGATCTAGAATGTGACATTAACAAGGGTTTAGGGGCAATACTGCCTCAACTCCTACAATGCTGCTGAAATAATGCAGGGCCAAGAGATGTCCATTGGTTTTTTTTTTTTTTTTTTTCAAAAAAATCTTTTAAGACCGTACCTCAAAAAGGTAGTCATTTCACAGGCCGTTGAGCAGCCCAGGAAATGGTAAAATGAATGAAAAATATCACCTTCCCTAAAGCTCCTATGTGCCAATAGAAATCACTTTATTTGCTTCCACAAGGCTGAAATGTCATTCCATAATTTCCTCAAATTCCTGCAAAATTCCCCTGGAGTTTAACAACTGTGCAAAGTATTTTCAAAAATGTAATAAGCAATTTGAATTGCAACAATATGAAATCATGAATTGCAACTCTGTAAGTGCAGAATACATACCACAATGATGGGATTCCCAACAAAATGTATGGTCTCAGTTGCCAGGCAATATCAAAATGGATAAGCAATTGACCTACGGCTAAGCCCAGCCCTCAACTGTGATGAGCCAATCACATTGAGTATTCTCTCCCCATATACTCGGACATTCTGAGCCTGAACTTCCTCTGAAATGCATTATATCTGTATTGTTCGCTTTTATGGGGTTTAAAAATGTTTCGGAGTTTAAAAAATGGCCAAACACTGTTCTTGGGGTAAATGTAACTCCAATACGAGGTATCCTGAGAGGCAAGGTGATGGGATGTATTTTATACCCCCCCCAAAACCACATCATAACCGAGAGAGGTGTCTCCTCTGGATAAAGCTTTGTGGAAGACCCTACTATCAGCATAATGTCACAAAGATTACTTAAATTTGGTAGCAATAATGTGTTAATTTCTAACCCTGCAGAGCATTAACAATGCTGATCCTCTATCTTGTTGTGTGAGAGGGTGACAGAAACGAGATGCGGTTGATTGTATTCGCACGGAGACCTGAAAATTTTAGTTTCAAATTTAAACTTATTGTTGACCTTCTCCACTCTAAATTCATCAATGTATCCTTCCAATGCATAGTGCATCCCTTGTTTTTGATGATATTAGAGCCTTCTGTCGCCAAGAATCTTTGATAGCATCCTGAAAAATATCTCCGACTGAGATACTCACCATTAGCACCTGTTCAAAAATGTTGATTGGCAGAGTCATCGAGGGAGTCATGGAGGGGGCGGGGCTTAGCCATAGGTCAACAAGTGCACTGCCCATGGGCGAATGTCGTATTGTTGCGCAATACTAGTCCCCTACCAGTGTATGCATATTATATTTCCTAAAAAGTAGGTCAAAGTGACCTGAATAGGGTACGTGACACACCCTCTCCCCAAGATGCATCCACACACCAACTTTGATGTTCCTAGGTCATACGGTATTGAAGTTATGGAGCGGACACGAATGCGGATAGACGGACTGATGGACAGACTGCAATCCTATAGTCCCCTCCGTTTCCGGTAGGGGACCAATAATGATTCAACACAGATGTAGAGCAAGCACAACAACAGTGAAAAGCCATCGCTTGTTCAACACTTTTAGACGTTAGAAATGTACACTGGACTAGTGTTTAAATTTATTATAATGCATTGCTTTCATACAGTTAAAGCTCCTAAAACACAGGTGGATGGGAAACATGGCTTGCCCCATTCCAGTTCACTATTCAAGAAGGAATGCAAATCCAGGCCAGATCAGGACCACCTCTCATTGACGTAGGGCCACAAATTCGCCTTCCGTGAAAATTTCCTCCGCGCAAAAAGAAGTGACAAGACACCTCATTCATTTTTTAAAAGGAAGGCAATTCAAACAAGAGCCATCTGGCAATGGCGGATCCCCCCCACTGTAGGTTGTGTAACCTACAGGTTGTGTGGACAGACGGACGGACCGAAACCCCCAAAAGGCACAACTAGACCACAAGGAGAACCTCCATACCAAATTTGGCGTTTGTAAGTGGTATAGTTTTTGAGTTCTGGTCCGGAAACGATTTTATTACAGATGGACGGACAGACGGAAGGACGGACAGACGGACACACTGATCGCTATATCCCCCCGCATTATATGCCGGGGGGATAAAAAGCGAAAAGACCACAAACTCAAATACTTATTTTCCTAAATAGACAACATCTGTATATGAACACCAGTGAATTTGCCATGCATCTCTGGACAGTATGAAAAGAGAAAAATATTTTTGCTTGCATTACCTACCTCTTTTTTAACATTTAAAAGATCTTCAATGAGCTGCTTTTCACATAGATGCACAAATGAAGAAAATGTGTCAGCCAGAGAATTATGAGATTCCACTGCCAACAAAATGCTATGAGTTTGATAATCCATGGCCCATAATCGAAGATGGTCAGCAGATTGAGAGAACCACCAGGCAAATTTTTCCAGGATTCTCATTAGGTCATTACACAGGTATCAATTTGGCTCAATCCCACACTCCAGTCAGTTGCATATGGTGCATCTCCATTGAAATTGATTTCAGTCTAGAGGAGTAAACTTTTTCCTGGGCCGCGAAACCAGGAACTTAATCTCAGGGCCCCTGCAAATTTCATCAGAGAAACGAAAATGTTTTACCCCCAGACCAGGGATCTTAATCATTTTAACCCCTTTGCGCAGAAGCCAAATCTGGCTTTTTAGGTGTTACCTGATTTAAGGCTTTATAATTTAAGATTGCAGCTTTACAGACAGGAAAACTTTGGCTCAATTGAGTCTAGACACTTGAAGCATTTAGACTCCCATTAAATTATAGTTTATTTTTATGATTTTGTTGGAGAAAAGGGGCTGCAAACATAAAAAATCTTCATGAGAATTCACCATTGAAATAGAAAAAAAAATAATGCTGACAATTGAAAAACTGCTGGGGCCTAAAACTATACATTTCTGGGATCATAAACTTCTTGACCACAAGTACAATTCATCTTTAACATTCCATTATAGATTACCCGCTTGCTATGAGACAAATTAGACAGCTATCCAGGTGTCTCTCCAAAGTCTGACATCCATCAACATTTTTAACTGTCAAATCAAACATGAATCATATATTTAACACAAATAAACTTTTGGGGCTTGAAATTCGGCATGAACTAATGATTTTCTGGTTGAGTTTTGCATGAATTAATCAATATCAGTGCAGTGGAACATCATTGGTCACCAGTAACCTCTCAAAACATGCCTTTTCTCCATAATAAAGTTAAAAATATTGTCCATTTCTCTTCGAAGTACCCCAAGCATTAAATGAAGTGCAGATTTAACAGCTATAACATTCACGCAAGACCAAACATGATATGAATAAAAAGCTAACCGCTCTCACATCCGAGCTCATAACCTTACACCTTATAAGGGTGAAAACTCACTAACTCAGTAATATCTGAATTCTGAAATACACCTTATTTTAACAGAACAGAAATTTCACTTTCAGGAAAAAAATACAACGACATATGCCTCCATATTCATCAGAGTGGTGTAATGAACGTACCGAGGGATCTACCGACCTGCGTGGGATGTATGCATTTGGAGAAACGAAAACCTCGGCATTCGATGTCTTTAAACGCGGTATAGATTCTACAGCAAAAAGCCAAATTAAGCAAAATGCAAACAGAGTAGAAGTATAACCTGTTTTCTTCATTGATGCCCCCCTCCAGAGACAGATGTATCGGGTAGAAGGAACGTTCCAGTTCTGTTTCATTCGGAATAATTCCCGTTGACCGCGTCCATACAACATTTAAATCTCGTAAATGAAACTGAACACTTCAGAACGGTCTCGAGTGTCTTTATTTCTTTGATATCGCATCATTTTCAGCTGCGCAACCGCGGCCAACATTCGAAGAATACAACCGACCTTACTTTTACGCTTAGCTTTGTATCCCATTCTTATTGTCCGATCAATGTATTTCAGTTATAGAGGAAAGTTAAGACACTGGGGAATGGGATAAGAAACGAGTCTGTCAACACATCGTTACCGGGGAAGCTTCACGAGGACGTGAACTATAACTGTAGAGTTACGCAGATGAATCTGAGTATATCATTGAGTGACTGGCTATCGACACCAGTACTTCGGTGGATAGAAGGGAGCGCTGAATTTGTCGATGGAGGAATCTAAGCGTTAATCCATGGGAGGGAACTACGCATATTTTGTGTGTGATGATTGTAACTGACAGTAGAATGTGAGAGAAGCAATACTATGTCGGATTTTTTTCTTCACAAAATGTATTTTTTTTAACCACTAATTGGAATACTGTTGGCTCACTGTAGCTAAAATGGTTGCTACAGAGTAGCACGTTTTTTTTCTGTCGCAAGTGATAATTTTTTAAAACTACTGGATCGATACTATGGGCAAGGTAATTGACCAGTTTGCACATCAGGCTTAGCTGAGGAGTTTAATCCATGCTACTCCTGAAAAACAGGGATTGGAGGGAACTTCTCCATACTATAAATCGCGTTTCAGCTCTGCCTGCTTGTGAATATCCAATAGCTGATCCGGGGGTGCCATCTTGTGGTCGAGTACTGTAACTTAAGTGCTTACATTTGCATGTCTATAGACGCGAGCGTCTACATCTGCAGAAAGGGGTTAATGTATACTAAGGTATACTATACTAAGGTATACTAAAATTTTCCCCAAGCAAAGAGAGTATTAAAAGTAAGTCTTGAATGAACCTGTCAATAACATGTAGCAAAACGACCAATCAGATTGCCTTATTTTACTAAGGTCCAGCCTACCCCGATAGCATCGCCATACTGTCCCACACTCAATGCAATCTTTAGCAGTTTGTAATAGGCCAGGTGTCAGACTTTTCCCGAAAATGGTTCTTGACGAAAGGTACCCTGCCTGGCAAGAGGGAGCTCAACTAATCAGTTTTCCAAAGCCAAAAATGCAGTTGGAGAAGTCTTTGCGATGGACTAAGACATGAGGAAGACCTCACAGAACTCAATGTGAATAGGATCAATAAACACAGTGGAATTCTGCATGCTGCAAACCAGCAGGGCGCCGCCAAGCCAATGTTGACATGGAGATTAAAAAAAAATTCTCATGTATGATTTATGATTGGTCATTATAAGTGGGAAAACTCATTGTAATATATTGCTAAACTGTAAAAATGTTAATAATTATATATATGTATAATATATTGAAATAAATACATTGAAATTAATGAATACGATTGTTGTCATTCCGTGACAATTTGCCTCTTGTAATTCCGTGACATTGACTTTTTGAAATTTCTTGCCCATAAAGCAGGGTTAAAGTCAATATTTGTCTCTATAACTTACAGTATTAACAAAAGACACCTTAAATATGAACATATTGAAGTTTCATAACTTAACTATGATAGGAACATCACTTTCTGGATAGTTTAACACAACATTAAAAAAACCACATCAATTTTGTGTAATTCCGTGAAGGAGTAGTTTTTGCTCGTTTCTTCTATGAAAATTTCTCAAAAAATATATTTTCACTTAATAATATTAAAGAACAAGTTAATACCCTCAGTATAACATATCATACTTGATTTTATCTTATTTAGTTGTAGAGTTACAACCCAAAATGTAATGGGACTGTAATTCCGTGACAGCTTGGCGGCCATCAGCAGTTATTCTGCTGACGGCAACATTCATTTGTGCCATCCAGCACAGGTATTCGCAACACTGGATAATATAAAATTTTCTGCCAGATGCTGAAGGATTTTGTAATAGCCAAAGTAATCTGCCAAGAAACTTCAATGTGGGAAAAGTTGTCTAGGCAGCTAGCCAGCTGAATCAGAATGAATTTGAATTCTGATGTCAGTTCCTTAGCTGAAATGAGTGAAGTTAGCTTGTCATAGAAATTGGTTTGGAGGAAGAGCACCAACATAACAAACGTTAGATTAATTAACTCAATTATGTCTAATGTAGCTAGTTTAAGGGTTAGCTGCATTGTGTAATAATAATTTTTGATTTCCGTTTTATTTCAACAGGGTAGCCCTTTCAGTTAGGAAACTGCTCTTCCAAGGGGCCCTGCACAATAAAATAAACAAAAATATTTACCAAACCAACGAGTGACAAAGTGTGGAACACAAAGAGATACATACTCATAAGATGGGGTAGGGAGGGTGGGAGGGAATGCACATAAACACACACAAATATACCTACATACACACATCAAGGATTTCACAAACATTTGCAAAAGAGCACAACCAAAAGTAGGGGCAATTGTACAATTATAAATTGACAGATATATTAGAAAAATACCGACGTTTAACAGTGGTTAAAATAAGCTAAACTTAATTAGGGCTATAGATAAGTCTACAATATTTCTTGAATGACTGTAGAGAAGTTATGGATCGAATATATTGAGGTAGATTGTTCCACATTATTGACCCTTGATAATGGAGAGATCTTTTGTAATAGTCAGTGCGGGGAGCATTTATTTTAAGGGGGCAAGATAACACATACCTTGTTAAAAATTTGATTTCACAAGAAATGAATATTGCCGTTAAATATCCTGGAGCTAGTCCATTCATTATTTTAAAAATGAAGAGAGGAGGTAACAGTTATTGCAATCTTTGAGTAATTGACTGCCAGTCTAACCGAGCTAAAAGAATGTTACTGGGCGTTCTAAAATCAGCCAGAAGTACATTTTACACATATCTATTTTGTAATCTTTGCAGCCTAAGTATATTATTTTGTGAACTTTTACCCCATACAACAAGAGCGTAATCAATGTGTGGTAAAATTAATCCATTATATAACATGATTAACATATTGTCTGAGAGATTCCTTTTGACTTGACGAATACGCCCAATTATTTATGAAAGTTTACTAAAAATTGTCAACGTGCCTACACCATGTCAGTGACTCGTCCAATACTACACAAAAGGTATTTAAAATCACGCACCTGTTCAACTGTCTCACCTTTATATTTTACAATTACGGATGCATTTCGTATTTTCCGTCTCGCACCAATTAGCATACATTTACATTTTCTGAAATTTAGTTCCAAATTGTTAATATCTACCCACCGGCGGATCTTACTGAATTCCTTCTGTAGTAATTTGGAGACTACATTGATCTCTCTGTCCTTAAAGAACAGCGCCATGTCATCTGCATATAAACACAATTTCGTATTTTTGAGATATGAGACTTGACAAATATGATTTATTACAAAGTCTAGCTCGCTTATTGCCCAACCCAATGGCCAACTGAAATGAGACAGAATACTCAATCCAGTGTTATTTTTAGCTCAGCAATGGCAACAAACATGAAAACTACTTATCCTGCTTTAAACGTGCAGTGAACTCCTCTATTTTGCCTGGTTTGATCTATATGTGCAGTTTATTGGGTGCTCGGCTTTTCTGCATTGATCGCCATCACTTAGCAATTACTCTTGTATCTCCACCTGTTCTGTTAAAGGTGAACTAGAATGGTTGAGCGGGGTATTTATCCTTGTTCAGTCAAGTGACATATACACAAAATTTTGGTTCGGTCTGTAATGCCTCAGAAGCTTCCTAAAAACCTCTCTCAAAAAGCCATGTTAGGGTGGGGGGATTTTGAACGCGTTGTTTTGCACATATTTGGCGACCTTTCAACTTAACTGGCAACCTCATTATGAAATGCAAGCACTTGACGCTGATTGACTGGCTTTGCTGCCTAAAGCGAAGCAAGTCATAATCGCTTTCCATGTTACTTGTGGTGAAATTCACCTTTACGCAAATGAAATTGAAACTTCAAGGCACAAGGATTTTAATTCCGCGTGAGAATCTCATAAATAAGAATTCATTGAATAATTGCAGACTACGGCTAATAATCCTAAAAAATGCGCAAGACCGTCATTTTTTGGTGTTTGACGCACCAGGCGAAACATCATCTCAAACTAAAGGTGCAGATGCCGACCTCCTACCATCTTAATGTGAGCATGACAGGATCATTGGCAACAACAATTTTCATGGATTTATTTCACATCTCGTTTCAAAGCTGTTGTTGAGTGATATCACGTCAGACGACATTGGCAAGTATTTTCCAAACTGTGTGCTGTGTGAGCTTCTTTGGTGTGCCGCCAGAAAACCCACTTACTGTTTTTTCCTGATAGCCTAAAAATATAAAACGGCTGAACTTGCAGGATATAAAAATAACAAATCATGTCAATGTCAATTCATTCAATTCAGTTTATTACAATGCCTATTTAAAATTCCTTCTCGATATTTCCGCATCACGTATTCTACAGTACAATTCCTTCTCGTGATTGGCCAATCACAGATCGTCTAACGCAAAAAATTAAACATTCCCCGGTAAGACGCAACTAAATCAGCAGTGTAGGCTATTTGAAACAAAACAACGAAAATGGATAACTTCCTGACCAAAACCTCGAAAAGGCCGTCCGACTAAGACCCTGAACCACCTCATACTTGCTGCGCTGGCCAGAAAAAGATAATTAAAGTGGTGAGCAGACATTACAGTGAGGAATATCTGACTTATGGGTTTACATTCACCAGAGATCCCGCTACCCCAATACCACTATGTCTTGCTTGTGGCGAAAAGCTGGAGAACGAACCTATGGTGCCAAATATATTAAAAAGAAACCTTTCAACCAAACACCCTTCTTCCGCAAAAAAAAGACTGAATATTTAATGCAGCTGAGAAGCCAGACGAAAAACAAGCTAGCTTCATGATGAAAACTGCTACAGTGACAGAAAAAGCATCAGAAGTTAGCCAACTGGTCACAGAACTAGTAGCAAAATCAAAGACGCCGAATCTCTTATCCTGCCAGCATGCAAAGCTGTCGTCGTGACCATGTTGGATCAAAATGCTGCCAATGAAATATCCAAGGTTCCTCTCTAAAACGATACAACTGGCAGAGGAATAGGAGAAATTGCGGCAGATATAGAGGACGTTGCAATGGAGAAAATAAAAGGGCATGGGAAATTTGCGCTGCAGGTGAAATTACTGGCCAATGTCAGATGTCGAAGGGGAGACGATTAAAGAAAATTATTTTTTTAATCGAATTTTGCTGGGGAAAACTACAGGTGAGGAAGTGTTTCGAGTGACATCTGAGTATCTGGAGAAGTGGGGGCTGAACGTGAAAGACTGTGTAGAGTCATTTATTTTATGATTGCATGAAAGCCTGAAACCTCGTTGGAAAGCTGGAGTGGTTGTCTTGTCACTCAGTCGCGCTGCGGGGTAGGTAGCGAGAGCGGAACGCTATAATATCATAGCGGTGTGTCGTGAGATTTTCATAGAAAACAGTGTGCCGCGAGAGAAAAAAGTTTGGGAACCACTGGCTAGACAAGCAAAACGAATATATTCTATTTAACGTTTTAAAAACAATCTAACAACAAAGTGATACTTACAGTTTGGACTGGTTGTTGAGGTAGACGCAAATTTGGAACTGCTCCGCTAGGTAGAACCAAACGCTGCGAGAAGCCGGCTTGAAATTGTGCCCGGTTAGTAACTTTCAGAGGTGAAATTAGCTGAGCAAAGTAACAATCTGTGGTTGAATGTAGTGGGAATCCGATTAAAAATAAAAAGCAGCAACGCATATCGTGCATTTCTTTCGGTTGGAAGGTTATGGACCGTTTGCACACTGCTTCCACTGCCTGGAAGAGCACACCTCGGTACGCAACTCGTCATTTTGCCTTTAACTTCATGAACACTGCTGCAACTTACTTTCCGTAGGGGGCGGGAGAGCGGGTGTATGCAAATTATTTTAAAGGGGAGGAAAAGGAATGGGGGGGGGGTCAGTGAGATACATATGACATCATGTGTGAGCATTGTTCAGATTGGCCCATTTTCTGGCGGAATTTCTATGAAACGGAGATGTTCAGAATGTCTAGCACTTTTCGTATGTTCTTGAATGACTACCATTATTCAACACAGACTAGCTAAAAACGGCTTTTGATTCTATGTCACCTTTAAAAAAAATTGTCATGGGTATATCCTAAAGTTAAATAGTTTAGGCCTCTCTGCAAGACTTTGCCAGACAAGTTGGACGTATTCGGCACAAAATAAACCACAAAATTTTTGAAATACGCACTCAGCAGTTCTGCATAAACTTCTATTGTTCTGTGGGAACTCAGCAGCATAGATGTAGGCCTTAGCAACAGAAACTAAGGGAGGCGGAGCTGCTGACAGCGAGTCGGAAAGGTCCATTGGGGTCAGGAGATCTTGAGAAACAAGTGTTCAACATCTAGCCCTTTGAGTGTCTTTAAACTTTGATCCTTTTATAAAAACATTAAAAGTCAGAAAACTAGTCCAAAGAACTGTAGCAAGCATCAGTGCAGATAGAATTTGAGGTGTGGAATACAGTGGTCACTTTATTTCGATTTAAAAACACACAATTTTCACTTTGTGTTTTTAGAGAATGAACTTCAAGGTCAAAATTCACTTGGTCTGGTCAACTTGAGTGCAAGGTCTGTTGAAAATAAAATCAATTCAAAGTGTTTACCCAGCAGCACATTTCCAGTGTTCGAATAAGGCAGTTATCCGGTTGTCTAGACAACCTGACATGGATCTAGACAACCTAAACTGCTCAAGATGGTGTCCGTTGGTCAACCAAATATCCCGGCAGTTTTATTCATTTGAATTCATCATTTTTTTTAATTTTTTTTTTTTTTTTACTTTCTTCGGCAATGGACCTGACTATATTGGTCAAGGTCTACTGCGTGTAACTTTCACGTATCTCGTACAGCCGAGGACGCCGAGTCTTTATTAATTTAAAAAGTATCGAGGCAAACAACAACATAGAGATAGACCGCAGCGCGCACTTCAATTCAGGTTTGGGCGATCTAGTCAAGGAAAACTTGTGGCACAAACAAGCCGGATGTAACCATAAACAACCTAAGGGAATTTCAATTCGAAAATGTGACAATAAGCATCTTCCTTTGTGGTGAATTCTATGTGCTCATATTATAAGCCTTAACGTATTGTATGCATATTCAGAGTTCGATCTGAATTACTGCTGTGAGTGTGGCGGTTTGCTCTCCTCTAGCATGAAATTTAACTTAGCTCTCGGTATCAAAGAGCAGTGATCTGAAATTGTACAGCCCAAGATAAAATTTCATAAGCATTCATTTATAATAGGTAATCTAAGACCCTAAGAAGCGAGAATCTTTATATTGCATTTTGGCCAAGTTGTTTGAGCACAACGGAGACCATTACCGACCAGTTTTTTGCAGTGTTCACCCAAAATTAATCAAATTAACAAAATTGGCTATTTTGTTTTTTGAAGTACAGGGGAAGACCTACATAAAGCCATTTAAAATGTAGGGCTGGGACGATTCTGAATCGATTTTAAGGCATGCTGCTATGGGGCGAACATCTGAGCTTTCCCTTTTCCTTAATTAAACCCGATGAAAGTTGAACGAAAGCGCCAAATATCAAAGGGCATGCAAAATGCTTTCGGAAAAAAAAACCTGACTGACATCAGTATTTTTCAGCGACATGCTGCATGAAGCCAAGTAAAGGACTACAGAATCGTCTCCTATTAACCAACAAGTGTTTGCCACCAACATAGCAATATCCCCCGCCGCCTCAATTTCCTGTGTTCGTACGGACATCCGGACGGACGAACGGACGGAGCCCAATACTATATCCCCCGCTTCGCACTAAACGCGCAGCGGGGGATAATTAGGGTACTCCACGAAAAGTAACCTGTTCCAGTTTACTTTGCTTGATTAGCAATCAAATGGTGGATGCATTTATTCTCCAAGTTGAATGAGTAGAGCTGTTTTTTAAGACAACATGTTTGATTGCTGCATTTTGAAATTTAAATGGCCATAGAACAGCACAGCATGAACACGATTGCCATTGCCACGGCATTTCGTGCAACTGTGATAATTTCTCTCTCACATTCACATTTCGTCCGCTTTACATAATGTATTCCACCTTGTGTATTTTTACACACTTGCTTAGTTTTGGAGCCATGATACAAAATACACCAATTTTGTGACTCAGCTACCGCGTGACCTAGCCCCTTTGTTATTTTTGAAGGAGACACTGCACAGAAACTTGTTTCCGGTGGGGGTACACCATTAGTTCTCTCAATCTTCATTTGTGGACTAAGCATTCAGGACTTAAGTGTTTAAAAGCCACCCTGTGCTCGGTAAACCTTCGAAAACTAGCTTTATGACAAAGTTAGCTTTCCTTAGACAGTACAGGGACCAGAGCTTCTGTTCAGCAGGCAGTTTGGCATCTGCAGCAGTTTTCCACACCCGTTCTTCCCTCATTCATCTACCTGTTGCCACCTTACCTAGACCAGGTCGTAACACTACTTGTCCATACTCCAATGCTAGTACCGCACATTGGCATGGGAGGTAAACTGCCAAGGATGAAGAAAACTACAAATCAGAATGCGCTCAACATTCAGTTGGGGTAAAACCAGTCTCAATTGTCTGTACAAGAGGCAGCGTTGGACATCAACAATGAAGCAGCCACCCCTGATATATGCAAATGCAGGGGATGTGTGTGCTACCACTAAGTGGGACAGGAGTACAGGCAGGACCTCGATACCATAGCTGGCAAAAATGCGCCATTGAAACCCAGAAACCCATTCAAACTGCAATTTTTGATCTCACTACCATGAAAGCATAATATGTGCATTTTATTATATCTGAGTGTCAATAAAGTTACAAGACTGTTGACTTTGTCACTTTGTTATTGCACTTTAACTGCTTTGTTTATTTATAAACAGTAAATAAATGCTGACTGTTGAGCCCCCCCCGTCACCACCTTGACTAACCGATTTTCTGAGGGAAACCCTGGAAAGAATATGGTCGGCCTGCTGATAAAACCTTGTATCCTCAAAATGATAAACTTTAAAGGAGAGCATAAAAAAATTTTAATTTTCCATGGAAGAAGGCACTCGAGCTGTGTTCAGTTAGTATGACCATTTTTCTTCCAAGAATGTATTTTGCAATGTTTATGTAATTATTATGGACACAAGAGTTTTGGTTCCTTATCAAATTTGGAGATACAAGGTTTTATCAGCAGGCCGACGATATAGATATTCCAAGCTATGACACATTTGAGATTTGCTCAGTGCTCTTGACATTGGCTGCGTTGCTGTAATTCTGTTACCGACTTCATTACTCACAAATTTTACCCATTGAATGATGCTGGAACACAGTTACAAAGTAAAAAGAAATGTTTCAGGATCCAGTCAGTGAAAGAACAACAATTTTCATGCATGTGACCTCTGATATTCATTATAAGCTCACATTTTGGTTCAGAAATGAGTTATTTTCAATATCATGAATTGCCTTCCTTTTGCCCAGACTTGATCAAAATTTTGGTTCAACGGGAGGTCAGCAACACAAACATCATTTATTATACCAATTTTCCATTGTTTTATTGTTTTGAGTATGATAATCTACTAAATTTATCAGAAAATGTAATTCCGTTAACTTTTTGTAATTCCGTTACTGCCATCTCTTTCTCATAAATGGCATCCTGCTAAATAATTGAACATACCAGTCAATATAAACTTACCATGGCCAGGTCAACATCCTAGGCCACCAACTTAAGCTTAAACTAGTGCCTATCATTGCCAGACTTCAGAGAAATGCCTGTCAAACTAAAGGCAAAAATAATGGCATTTTTTCAGCCCCAATTCCGTTATCGACACTTTCACCTTCGCACAGCCTTCTAGAAAATAGATTACCCCAAACTCTGCGTTATACAGCTCAGTAGGCATGCCAGTGGAACTGATAAAAGCACAGGCAAGTAGCTCCTGCATTAGAGTAATAGATGGCAGGTAAAAATAACATGAAAATGACTCTAGATCGTAATTCCGTTACCGTGAAATTGCCCAATAGACAGCTTTAATGCAGGAATCTAAATGCTGCAGAAACTGTAATTGTACCTAGATTACATTACTGGATATTTAATATTCAGAAAAAGATGGTGCCCAAGAACTATTCAAATAATGGGAGTTCATGAAACAAACTGAAGTATAGACGTTGCATGAATCCAAAGTCACCAGTTACCATTAAGCCTGTTGGGCTACCAGCCTGACATATCTAGCCACAGCATCTACCAGAAAATCTTTCATGATCTGTATTGATCATGAAAAATTTGTATAACCTCACAGTGACAATATAAAGCCATACATAACTCACATGAAAAGAATACAGTAGTGAAATGCAGCTCGCACAATAAAACAAATACCTGTGTTGTCAGTCAACTATCAAATTGTCTATTTATACTAATATGAAATGGGACAATGTTACTTTTGATTACATGTGGAGGTCTCATCAAAATTCAGTGAACAGCCTAGAGACACAAAATGCCCTCTTTTAGCACATCCTATCCCTTGAAATATTTCTTGTGACCCTGGTAAGAGTCATAGTCATTTAATCCAGTCAGAGACCAAATTTTCTTTCAAATGGTTTATCGCCTCAATAAAAATTTTGTTCTTGAGGGGTCGCAATTTAACTAGTAAAGAGACCTTGTTTGGTGTGTTAGGTACTGCAGAGGAGCAGTAACCCTAGATGCAGACATCTGAATGATGCTGTAATTTGGGCCCGAGCAATGAACACTACGAGGACCCTATTGAAATCGAAGGAATTATTTAGGGCTCGAGCACTTCAGTGCGAGGACCCTATTGAAACTGAAGGAATTATTATTAGGGCCTGAGCACCAAGCGGTGCGAGGACCCTATTGTAATCGCAGGAATTATTACCATTCTTCTTCATTATTACAACAAAAGTAAATTGCTTATTTGGTTGCTTTAATCGCGAGCGGGACCCCTCAGCCTTGCGCTTGCCCTGCCATGGCTGCCATATTGATTATCGCGGCTGGACAGAAATTGATACGGAGCTTCCTCCAACCACCCCCAACATACCACCAGAAAATGAGAGCATTTGGCCGAGGCGTTTTTCATCCATCATCTAGAAACGAAAAGTTAACGGACAGAGAGACAGACGGATGCCGCTCACCGCAACAATACCCCTCCACGATTTTCGTCGGCTGAGGGGTAAAAACTCACCAATTTTGCTGAGCATGTCAGTCCCCGTGTAAACTTACGTGTGATATGGCTTCTGTCATGGGGCGGGCAAAATGGCAAGGCCACACCCCTTAAACAGCAGCCCCAAAGGCCCATTTCACCGATATGCACAAAAATCAGTACACATATGCATCACACCCAGACGCACAAAAAAGCCTTTTGGACCCAATGTCCAAACCCAACAGGAAGTCAGCCATTTTGAATTTTGCGGCCATTTTTGGCATTTTCCAAATGTTGCATTTTAAAAATCTTCTCCTACAGATTATCAGATTGACTTCAAAATTTATTCGTGTGAGCTGGACTACCCTCTGATAAAAAGTTATTAAAAGATTGTGCCATTATTGAAGGGCGCGCCTGCTGCGGAAGGTCGAATTTTCATGTCTCACCATAAAACACCAATTTGCTAGGACGTTGGGATTAATGGTCCGATCTGCACCAAACTTCACATGATGGATAATAGTCCCGCCCTGAACATGTCGATGTTCATGCATAAATTCAGTAACTGTCATAGCACCCCCTGCTGGTGGCAGGAAATGCCATGTTTCAGACTTTTGATGTGCTGACCTGAGCACGATAACCATATACAACTCAAATTTGGTCAGAAAGGCCATAAGACCTTAGTCATGCTAGCTTGTGAAGATCATGAGGTCTCGTCAAACGCTGTCTCGCTGATGTTTTGCCAAAACACAGGAAGCGACTTTTACTTCAGTTCACTTTGTCAAATCTTCCTGAAACTTCACGTGTTTGTCACTGGTCCCGCCCTGAGGATATGATATTAATGTCATAAGTGGGCGTGGCCAAACGGTTTGACCATGCTCTTTCAACAGCAGCCCCCGCTGCCCAATTCACTGACATGCACAAAAATCTGTACAAACAAGTATCACACCCAAACGCACAAAAAAGTCTCTTGGAGTCATAGCCTAAACCTGACAGGAGTCGGCCATTTTGAGTTAAGTAGCCATTTTTGCCTTTTGCACACTTTGTATTTTAATGAACTCTGGTTTGGTGAAGTCTCGAAGACGTGGAAGTCTCCTGCATAAGTCAACCTTCATAAGGACATTGGGTGCAAGTATTACAGAATGTGTTTCAAATGGAGGTAAACAAAGACTGAGCACCTACATTAAATAAGAGTTGTTGCAGCATGTCCGTTTCCCACGAGATGCGTCACAGAATCAGTTTAATATACATTTCGACCTCGAGAGCAATTCAGATTTTAACTAAGCCGCTAAAGCATCCGCCAAAATCACTAAATGCGAGCCAACACCAATTGTAAAGGAGGATTATTTTACAGGTATAATGAGTAGAACACCAAGAGAACTGGAAATACGCGAGTAATTATGGAAAAATTATTTACAACGATTTGCTTCAAAATTTCATGTACACGGTGGAAAATCAACACATTTAAGATATCAAGATAACTTGGTTGACTGAAAAACAATGGCCAATGTTCAGGTTGGCAGACACGGCAATAACACACGTGTTTTTACGCGGGACCCAGAGTGCACAGCTCTGTTGTTCTACAAATGTTTCAGCTTCTGTCAGGCAACAGGAACGACAGACAGGCCACAGAAACGATACGAAGTATCCAGCTAAAAAAAAACAAAAAACACAGTTTTCCAGTCGTACATCACCCTGTGAAGGCATGTCTCAGCAGCAACGGTGTCACCACCGGCCACATAGATGACACGTTAACCGCATATCTGCAGCTAACGTTACATGCTATGCCAACAAGCAGTTACATTTGGTTATATTTAGGAACTGTGAAGTATTTGCCCGAATATATTCAATAACAATTTAAAGCATGACGAAGATATGTTATATTTTAATGTTTTCTGCCCATGCTGCACCCCACAATACCCTTGGCCACATTACAACCTTATGTTAGCAAGCTGACTCTGGCTAGCTACTCAGACGTGTTAGCAGTCCAGACTGTCAATCAAAGTGACCCAGACACGAAGTAAAGCAAATGGTAAGCAAAGCCATCAGCTGACGGCGCAAATACAGTTTATCCTTCCCACATTTTGGTACAAATTTACCAAGTCGGCTCGACCCATCCAGGATTTTTTCATGACGCGGCAGACACCGGTCTCAAACTGCTGGCATACTGGCAGGCAAGTGGCTAACAGTTCAAACTCAGCTCAGCAATATAGTGACGCAAAAAAAAGAAGAATCACGAATTCTTGATCCCGATCTTAAGTCTACACTAAACAGTCAGTTATTAATCAAGCTGAAATCCGTTCACGACTTTATTCGAATCGCTTTAGCAAAGCAATTTCTCAAAAAACCGTCAGCGGCCAGCGTGCTCATTTTATTTTAACCAAGTTGTGGTACCGCTTCTGCTCTGAGCCACACTTAAGCCAATCAGAATATACCTAACTGGAATGGGAGGCCAATTAGATTGTACGTTACTGAAATTTTCTTTTCACCCTAACTTAGTTATGAAAAATAATCCGGCCACCGGCAACCGGTAAGATGCTACAAATGTTGCCCGGTCCGGAGGAAATAAACCACTCGCTTCGTACAGTGGTTTCATTTGGGAGATCGAAGACACATTTTGTCTTGTACCACAAGTCTCAGTGCTATGGCCACGCAAACTGCCCCGCATTAATATAGCCAGCATCCTCTCGGTGATGGTGGCAGCTACCAAATAATACTAATTAGCTAGCCGGCTAAGCTCACCCTGCACAAGGAGAGGCACCACTAGAGACGCACTTCGCAAACGGTGGGCAGGCGGTGGTAGATCGGTTTCGTTCGCGTTTGGGCAACTATTCCAAGTTGTTCGTGATATAAAATGAGCAAGAAAAGCTACTGCTTGTTGTGGAGCATACAATTTTATCATTTTGTCCCCTTATCTTCCAATCCACACCCCTTCTTGCCGCACATGGCAGCCACTGGATCCAACTCACCTTCCCGGCCACACGGCCCAGCCGAACAATCCCGAGCTTGAAATCCGACATTGGGAAAACGGATGTCAAGCAGCGACAAAGAGAAAGCAACTCAGGCGGCCAAAGAACAGGAATCTGGCCAGGACGACCCCCAACCCCGACTGTTCCCGCGGTCTAGACTAGTAGGGTTTCCGGACCCGCAGCTCACTCTCCACCGCCACTGCCTCCGTGACACACCGCTGGCTGGAATCGGAACGCCAAGGCACCATGGGGAAAGAGGAGTGCAAAACATAAGGGCCAATCAGAACGACTGTGATGGTGCCAATGATCCAATCAAAAGCATCGTCTCTTGACTTTTACTGAAGTGCACTGAATACGCTCTGTGCATTTCTTTATTAATTCCAGAGCGATGACGTAATCCCCAACAACGTCATAATTTTTTTATTGTTCTGTCCAATCCGCGGTGTTGAAATTCCTTACGAATTTCCTTCTTGACTGCTGCTTCCTGCGTACAACAATCTGCCATTTACCGCGAAATCTTGAGTATGGAGTTGGTTAGTTCAGCATTCTTTGGGAAACGGCGTTTTAAGTGACATCTCGAACCATTGAAACTGAAGTGCAGATACTCCAGGGATTTTAACAACCAGTCCTATCAAGCATTCCAGAAAAATCAGTGCAATTTTTGTGGTGAGACACAGTTGAATGAATCTATATGATACAGGTCAAATTTAATTTAAAAATCTCTGCTTTCAATTTTGATTTTAATGTAATTTCCTTTGTAATATGTAAAAAAAAAAAACTAAAAAAAAAAACTTTTTCTCTGATTTGGAGTTGCACCTTCCCACTAATTTCATTGAGATGGCTTGTGGATTAGAAACACTACCATGCTTCTCTGTCAGTGAAGTTCCCCTGATCTTAAATCATCAAATACTTTCTCTTGTTCAGACTTAGTCTTCTTCATTTTCTAATTTAACAAATTATGCTGTGCATTACAATCTGAATGTGGTAATTTGTGTTCTTGTATTTCAATTGTCATAATCCACAAAGGTAAATGCACTTCCTGCAGCATATCCATCAGATCTGGATGTGATCCAATTTAATTCTTTCATGAAACATTCTGCAAGTGAGAAGTGCCCATCTCAAATGCTTGCCATGTTGCAGGCCCTTAATTAATGGTAAGTGTTCCCCATTGTTTACTCGGCACTTAGGATTTTTTAAATAAAAAACTGCCTGGGTGAGCGGATATTTTCCCTTTTGGGCAAACTAAAAATGAGTTGCGGAGATAAACAAATCTCAGCTCTTTATCACTTCTGTCAATAGAGTCAGACGTTGTGAGAAAGCTAGATTTTTATGATATAACTGATGATTTTGCAGGAAGGAAGGTAAGAAAGGTGCCATTATAGCCAGGGCTGGACTGGTCGTCTGGCACACCACCTGGTGAGCTGATAGATTTTAATGTAATGAGGGGTCCAAGCAGCAATAGCTGGTGGTGGGCTGCTTGGCCCGCAATGCCTGGGATAATTTTTTTTTCTCAGTCCAGCCCTCACTATAAGAAAGCATATTTGAGTCTTAAGGGGTATGGTAGGCTGCCGGTGGTAGTGGAGCCATGAGGCCAGGGTGGGGAGACCTCCAACAGAAAGTGCCCTGGGGTCTCACAGGACCTATATCTGACCCTACATCCATGAATTGACACACTGTGTTGACTCATTTTTTTCCCAAAAGATGACTGACTCACCTTTTAACTAGCATTTTCAGAAGAATAATGTGGCCCATACACAATCAATATATTAGGAAATATTATTGAGGCAGTATAAATGCAGGCAGCTGTCAGTCGATCAGTTCTCTAGTTTTGAGGTGCAATTAATTGCAGTTGATCTAACTAGCCCTTTAATGGTTGCTTTAGTTTATAGATCACCTCAATTCAAAAAGAATTTTATTAAAGAATACTCTGATTTCCTGTCTTTCATTGTGCCTCGTTATGAAAAGGTTTTAATCATCGGGGATTTTAACATTCACATTTGCCGTAAATCAAAGCCTCTGGTGAAAGACTTTTTGAACCTTGTTGACTCTTTTAATTATACGCAGTCTGTACTGGTCCCTTCGCGTGAACATGGTGTTCTCATTAGGTATTCCTGTTGACAATGTTATGGTTGTAGATGCTGGTATTTCTGATCACAAACCTGTTCTGTTTGACCCCATCTTATCTTGCCCTGCTCTGCACACTTCCAACTGTTTTTATCTCACCCGCTCCATTAATTCCTCTACGGCCAAGCTCTTTTCCGATACTTAGCTTGATATATATGATGACCATAAAACTACTACTTCTCCCTGTACGACCTCCGATGAGCTTGCTGGCCAGTTTAACACATTATGTGCTAAAATTCTGAATAAGGTTGCTCCTCTGAAATCTAGGAAACCTAAACATGAAACTCGGCCTTGGTTAAACAGCACGACTCGTGCACTCAGGCAGGAGTGCAGACAAGCAGAACGCATATGGAAAAAAGACAAGCTTCAAGTTTTCGATCAAATTTTAATTAATAGTTTAAAATCATACCAGTATGCTGTTAAATCAGCTAAAATGAGCTATTTCTCTGATATTATTGCTAGGAACTCAAATACGCCAAAAGTGGTGTTTAGTACCATAAATAAACTCCCCAATCCCTCTTCACCCATTTTTGCAGATGCAACTTCCAACACTTGCAATGCCTTTTTAAAGTTTTTCACCGGCAAGATCCATCAAATACGTTCTCAGATCTCTCACTCTCGTGACGACCCATCTGCTCTAACTGCCCCATCCTGCTCTTTTAGCCAGTTCCAACCCATCTCTCTTGCTCAGCTCAGTGACATTGTTTCAAATGTGCATCCCACAAACTGCACTCTGGATATCTTGCCTTCTCTTCTCCTCAAAGAGCTACTGCCTATCATTGGGCCAAGCATTATGACAATAATAAACAGTAGTCTGCAGTATGGTTCATTTCAACTCAGTTTCAAACAAGCTGTGGTCCAGCCGCTCTTGAAAAAACCTAATCTCGACACTACAGTTCTAAATAATTTTAGACCTATATCGAAGTTGCCATACTCATCAAAAATTTTGATGAAGGTTATTTTTTACCAGCTTTCTTTATATGTTAATCAATTATGAAATCACTGACAAGTTTCAGTCTGGTTTTAGGTCTTTTCACAGTACAGAGTCAGCACTTTTGAAAGTGACTAATGGTCTGTTACTATCTCTCAATTCAGGGCCCAGTGTTGTGCTAGTATTACTGGACCTCTCCGCGGCCTTTGATGCCATTGACCATGGCATTCTGTTAGACCGCCTTAAATTTAGTGTTGGTATTCAGGCCAATGCCCATGATTCGTTTGCATCATATTTAAAGAACCGGTCATTTTCTGTACAGATAGGAAATCTGTCCTCATCCTCAGCTGCAATCACCTGTGGTGTTCCTCAAGGGTCCATTTTAGGCCCCCTTTTGTTTTCACTTTATATGCTCCCACCGGGCTCTGTTTTCCAGAGGCACAAGGTTTCGTACCATTGTTACGCTGATGATACTCAGCTGTTTCTCTACCTGAGACCTGATCAAACCTCCTGCTTGCAGCCCTTATTCAATTGTTTAAATGATGTCAAGACTTAGATGAGCAACAATTTTCTAAAACTAAACGAGGGAAAAACAGAAGTTATTATTTTTGGGCCCCCTGGCTCATCTGAAATCATGAGGCTAAGGTGGGGGGACCTCCAACAGAAAGTGCCCCAGGGTCTCACAGGACCTATATCTGACCCTACATCCATGACCCACTGTGTTGACTCATTTTTTTCCCAATAGATGACTGATTTCCCTTGTAACTAGCATTTTCAAAGAATAATGTGGCCCATACACGATCAATATATTAGGAAATATTATTGAGGCAGTATAAATGCAGGCAGCTGTCAGTCGATCAGTTCTCTAGTTTTGAGGTGCAATTAATTGCAGTTGGTCTAACTAGCCCTTTACTGGTTGCTTTAGTTTATAGACCACCTCAATTCAAAAAGAATTTTATTAAAGAATACTCTGATTTCCTTTCTTTCACTGTGCCTCATTATGAAAAGGTTTTAATCATCGGGGATTTTAACATTCACATTTGCCATAAATCAAAGCCTCTGGTGAAAGACTTTTTGAATCTTGTTGACTCTTTTAATTTAACACAGTCTGTACTGGTCCCTTCGCGTGAACATGGTGTTCTCATTTGGTATTCCTGTTGACAATGTTATGGTTGTAGATGCTGGTATTTCTGATCACAAACCTGTTCTGTTTGACTCCATCTTATCTTGTCCTGTTCTGCACACTTCCAACTGTTTTTATCTCACTCACTCCATCATTCTTCTACGGCCAAGCTCTTTTCCGATACTTACCTTGATATATATGATGACCATAAAACTACTACTACTCCCTGTACTACCTCCGATGAGCTCGCTGGCCAGTTTAACACATTGGGCTCTAATTTCGTAGACCAGGCGCAGGCGCGGCGCATGGGGGGTGCGCCGCGCCAACGGGGTGTGTCCAGGCGTATGTGGCAATTTCGTGCCCGGCGTAGCCTGGCGCAAGTACTCCTCTGTCCCGCCTCTGTCCCTCCTTCCAGCGCAAGTTGGCAAAGAAGGCGACACAGCCGAGTCAAATCTTGCTCACTGGCAAGAGAAACGATGTATGGCGTGTTCCTATTATTACAAGTTGTTGCTGCTTTAAATTTTGGGATTAACATGCATGGACAACAATGCAAGATGCGTGACACATTTATTTTCAATATGTGATCTTACCTCAGTACGAGATCACAGCAATCAGGCTGTATTCCTTTCCTCCACTAAAGACGATAAAACCTAAGTGACAATAATAGTAGCCTAGTATTAAGCCGCTTGCACACTGGACGCGAAACAAGTTTTTCGCTCGACAGATTGCGTCTTGTGTCCGAAAGTCTGACAGGGTTTTAATAAATCTCCGTGTCCGACAGTCTATTATTGTTTTTAATTTCTTCAAATCTACTGACTCTTTTAGATATTAAACATGAATGTTTTGATAAGAGGGCTCAGTTCTTCAAGATGAGTACCGAGAATTTCAATCAGTGTTTCTGTCTAAGCTCCACTCAATAAAGTGAGTCGACATTGGCGTGAGACAGTGTACAATGCCTCTGTGTCTGACAGCCAAAAAAAAAGAGGACGATTAGAACAGATTGATGACGAAATAAAGAATAAAAAGAAACATTTTAACAACAGAACATCCAATGAACACTGCGATTTATTTATTGGCGGGTCATCTTTGTTGGATATCCCGTTTGTTGGTGATATATTTTTATTCTTTATTTCGTTATAAATCTGTTCTCATATCAATACTTTAACTTTTAGCTGGCTGGTGGACATGGAGTATTTTGCATTTCGCGTCGGACAGTCTTGATCGTGCATGCAACAATTTATTCACACTGTCAATGGTTATGGAATTGATTTGCTCTCTGATTGCAAGCACTATTTTATCTCTGCTGTGGAAATAAAGCGTGAATCTGTTCGATCCATCTGACTAATTTTCAAAAGAAAGACCGAATAAAGACTGTTGTCTATCTTCAACGGAAGAAAACAGACGAATAGGCTAAAAAGACCAAAAAAAGTTGATAGCTATCAATTTGCATTTTGTGAAGGTCGAACATAAACATAAGTTTGCACGTCTAATGATTCCTGGAATACTCGGACAAATTAGAACTATTATGACTTTCGGACACGGAGCTTATTCAGATAGTAACATTAAATACTGCTTCCTGTAATTACTTCTTGCATTGAAATGTACCTGACATTCTGGAAACCTGCCTGTGAGGTTTCGGTGATGTGTGCGCATTCTGCGCCGGTCAGCCAAATTACCACTACACTGAAATTAAACCAGTTTGGAGATGGTGAGCTTTCTGCGCAACTCCAGCGGAGAGTTTTTCGATGAAATTGTCACTGCGTCTTGATGAATAAGTGACACCTCCCCCTACTACGCCGCCACACCCATCTCGGCGCACGTTCATCTACCAAAGGCTGCGCACCTCACGAAATTACCACTGCGCGGGCTGCGCCACGCTACGCCACCTGCGCTGCGCCAGGAAATTAGAGCCGATGATGTGCTAATATTCTGAATAAGGTTGCCCCTCTTAAATCTAGGAAACCTAAACCTGAAACTCGGCCTTGGTTAAACAGCACGACTCGCGCACTCAGGCAGGAGTGCAGAAAAGCAGAACGCAAATGGAAAAAAGACAAGCTTCAAGTTTCCTATCAAATTTTAATTAATAGTTTAAAAGTATACCAGTATGCTGTTAAATCAGCAAAAATGAGCTATTTCTCTAATATTATTGCTAAGAACTCACATAGGCCAAAAGTGCTGTTTAGTACCATAAATAAACTCCCCAATCCCTCTTCACCCATTTTTGCGGATGCAACTTCCAACACTTGTAATGTCTTTTTAAAGTTTTTCACCGGCAAGATCCATCAAATACGCTCTCAGATCTCTCACTCTAGTGATGACCCATCTGCTCTAACTGCCCCATCCTGCTCTTTTAGCCAGTTCCAGCCCATCTCTCTTGCTCAGCTCAGTGACATTGTTTCAAATGTGCATCCCACAAACTGCACTCTGGATATCTTGCCTTCTCGTCTCCTCAAAGAGCTACTGCCTATCATTGGGCCAAGCATTATGACAATAATAAACACTAGTCTGCAGTATGGTTCAGTTCCACCCAGTTTCAAACAAGCTGTGGTCCAGCCGCTCTCGAAAAAACCTAATCTCGATACTACAGTTCTAAATAATTTTAGACCTATATCGAAGTTGCCATTCTCATCAAAAATTTTGGAGAAGGTCATCTTTTACCAGCTTTCTTCATATTTTAATCAATTATGAAATCACTGACAAGTTTCAGCCTGGTTTTAGGTCTTTTCACAGTACAGAGTCAGCACTTTTGAAAGTGACTAATGATCTGTTACAACCTCTCTATTCAGGGTGCTGTGTTGTGCTGGTATTACTCGACCTCTCTGCGGCCTTTGATACCATTGACCATGGCATTCTGTTAGACCGCCTTAAATTTAGTGTTGGTATTCAGGGCAATGCCCATGATTGGTTTGCATCATATTTAAAGGACCGGTCATTTTCTATACAGATAGAAAAATCTGTCCTCATCCTCAGCTGCAATCACCTGTGATGTTCTTCAAGGGTCCATTTTAGGCCCCCTCTTGTTTTCACTTTATATGCTCCCACCGGGCTCTGTTTCCCAAAAGCACAAGGTTTCGTACCATTGTTACGCTGATGATACTCAGCTGTACCTTTACCTGAGACCTGATCAAACCTCCTGCTTGCAGCCCTTAGTCAATTGTTTAAATGATGTCAAAACTTGGATGAACAACAATTTTCTACAACTAGACGAGGGAAAAACAGAAGTTATTATTTTTGGGCCCCCTGGCTCGTCTGAAATCACTAAAGGGGACCTAATTTGCTATTTTTCCAAGTTTATATTTTGGTCTTTGACTCCCCTAGAGTACTCCTGATCGCGCAAAGTAAAAAAAGAGTACTTATTTTGCTCATACTGCCATCCTCAAAAAGCCCCATATGTAGTTTATTGTAGTCTCTACCTGAAACGCCTCATTGGGGTGGCTCTTCCACAATGGCCCCCACTCCCTGTGTGCCCACTTTCTTCTGACTGGCCAGCTCTGTGGAGGGCGGGAAGAGGGAGTAGGGCCGGAAGAGCTGCCATCTGATAACGAAGCTGCGGGCAAATTCCTCAATCTAACATTATACTTGAATAAAGATCTAATGAAATTAACTTGTTCTAATAAATGCAGCGGCGAAAGTGGAGGAAGCAGTGTGAAAATCTGCCAGCGCAAGCTCAACTTTGCTATCGGCTACAGTTTGCTACCGGTGAATACAGTGGTTCCTCTACTAGCTAGGATGCAGGGAAAGCTAGAATCCACAACATGCAGACACATTTGTAGAACGGGTCGACATACCTAAGTGTAGACTGGAGACCGTAGAAATCCGGTGGGTCTGAGTTTAGAGGGAAACATGGACAGTGAGGAGCAGCTAAAAGTGGACCAACAGCTTATGGACTGCTTTGGTGTGTATTAGGACCCGCTGGTTTGTGCGCATAACTGTGGTGTGTGGAGAAAGAACAGCTTCCGCACTGGTGACAGAGGGGTGAAAGCTCCAAGCTAAACGGCCTTTTTTGAAAATTGCCCGTGGTAATGATTTACCTATTACTTCGGAATGACCAGCTTTTCCTTCCGGAAAATGGGCGAGTTATGGAGAGTACGAGAGCTAGATAGAACTCCAGTTATGTAATGAACATAATACAGGTTTTACAGACTGTAAGTTCCGTCTGCGTGAACTTTTGCTTATGTGGAGCTAGCGAATCAATCACCTCTACAGGAAAGAATTTAATATTTAATCGATGGCAATAAATCGTTTGTTATACACATTATAGTCTGTGTGCTTCCCTGTTGCTTTCACCGGTAGCATCAGTGAGCTTGCCCAGACATTCGAGATGTATCAGGCTGACCCCGGTCATGGGTAAGTAAAGCGATCATTGCCCAAGCACCCAAAAATGCACCCAAGTTTTGCTAAATTTTTGGCTGGTCTAACTGCACATCTCCACTTAGCTTCAACTGTAGTGGCTACAATCAGGCAACGATATGATGAAACTGTCACATTGATGCTTACCGAAGTAACACAAGCATACCGATCAGAATTGCAGCATATAAGTTAACCAAGAGCATTTTTAATTAGCAGAGCACGCAAACTAACATGCAGTAGCTGATAATTGGTCATGATTTTGAATGTAATCTGTCGTGCAAAAAATTCATTTCGCGTCTTGTGTGAATGCTGCTTAATGCGCACATAACGCCTATATATCGCGTCTTTGCATTGACGTTGAATGTAGCTAATCGGTCACGCGAAAAATTTGTTTCGCATCAGGTGTGAAAGCAGCTTGACGTGTATTCGCATCTTTGCATTGACTTTGAATGTAGGCTAGTCTGTCCTGTGAAAAATTCGTTTCATGTCTGATGTGAAAGCAGCTTTATGGATAGTAGACGACAGCTAGAGAGAGCTCGGTTATGTTATGAACATAACTGCCACATTGATGCTTACCGAAGTAACAAAAGCATACCGATCAGAATTACAGCATATACATTAACCAGGAGCATTTTAATTAGCACCACACATAAACTAACATGCAGTAGCTGGTAACCGAGCAGTCATAACCGCAGAGACAAACTCTTGCAATACAGGTTTTATAGACAGCGAGTTCTGCTACTGTGAACAGTCATACCTAGCATCAGCGGCGTTCTTGAGGGGGGTAAACTAGGAATGATTCACAGGGCCCCTGACTATGGGGAGGGCCCCTGGGACCCCCTTTCAGTTTTTTTTTTTTTTTCTAAATTTAATCATTACTTAATAATAATAATATTATTATTATTATTATTATTATTTTAATAATGTTAATATATAGGCCTATTGCTAATTGATGCAAATTCACTGTTCTCTGGGAATACATCAGTTGAAATGTATGACCCAGCCCGCAAATAGTAACTATAATCTATTCAGACACCCCCATTATCAGTGCGCATTGGTTTAGTCTGCCCTCTCGCGGACTTTTGATTAAATGCTCAACGGATTTCAGGACACTCACTGATTCGGCATTGAATGCAGCAGATGTCACCAAAAAGGAAGTCGGGTTTTCAGAAAAGAAACGAAAGGCAAGAAAGAAAGAGGAAACAGGATGAAGGACAGCAACTGCTGACTGATTTCTTTCCTAAGAAAGGCGAGCCCCAATGTGAACATTAACAGCCTGGTTATCCCACTCAGTTGCATACGATTATGATAGTAGCCTAAGTCAATTAATTCGAAATAAAATAATCTTTCATTTTGTAGGCTAGGCTACATAATTGTGATAGAAGCCTTATTCTTGTCTTAAATTTATTTTCATAATATATAGTATATAGATACAAGTGTCCCAAAAGCTTAGGCTATGAGATCATGTCGTTGTCCAAATGATAGCAAAGCTAATTTTGAAATAAATCCCACTCAGTTTCAGAAAATGTCATAGAATGTAATGATGCTCCTGCCACGACAGGTGTCAACTTGAGCCAAGGTGAGCCTATTTTAGTCTATGCGATCTAAAGGGAAATCACACTGTAAACCAATGTTTCTCAACTAGGGTTCGATGCTGCCCGCCCTCATCAGGAGTAGAATCATGTCATCACACAAATGAAATTTAATCCAAACGATTTAGCCACCATCCTGGCCTACCAATGGCCTACCCATTATGTGGCCAAGAGATTGTCTTTTCCACATCAAATTTGTAGATTCTGTCCTCGTTACGTTATGAATCTTAATCGACGTCCATCAGCTGCCATCTCGAGGCGGCGCTGAGAAAGGGTAGTGTAGCTGGGGAAAAAAACCAACTTTCAATCGTGAATCGATTCGTCCCTCTGATTTTATTCGCCTTCGGTTTAAACAGTCGGGCAGCAGGAAAGTTCCCTGGCCATCTCCAAGCGCCAGTTATTGCTGAAATGCAGGAATTCAATGGCGATTTTTGACGAGCCACCAGTAAGTTTTGAATGCCGTAAAGCCACTCATTATCTGCGCCAGAGATTTGAGCCTGTCTGCCCCGTGGCCGCACGTGAAAAGACAGGCAGAGAATATCTGTGCTGAGCAGATATCTGTGCTCTGTTTTGAGGAGTGTTCATGGAAATTATAGGTTACTGTGACATGTTTTGTATTTAAATGTGAAACATTTTTTAAACAATGATAATACATATTGCTAATAATGCATTCCAATAAATAAATAGTAATAAATAAATAAATAAATAAAACGTTTCCAATATGGAACAAAATGAAATGGGGGTCGTCCTATTCCTGTTAAGGCTGCCTTAACTTGCATGAAAAAATGTTGAGAAACACTGCTAAAAACATGGATTTTCTAAACCTAAATAGGAATTATTTATTGATACCATTATGATGAAATGATTTTTAACCTATAAATACGATATATTTCATGATACAACTGTTAATATGATGTAGGAGGTTTTATTTTTAATTTTAAGTCTTAAGTCTTTTCTTTCGTATGAAATAAACTGCATACTTATATCTGTAGAGGGCCAGGCAGATAAAGATGTGATGGAAGATGAGGATGTTGTGTTGTTTATTTAGGTCTAATATATTATGAGTAAATACAATGAAACAACAAACTGTGCATGAGCAATATTTGCTAAGGTATCAAGCAATGCAATTGCAATTGTGTGTGTGTGTGTGGGGGGGGGGCTTGGAACTGGTTGGTCCTGGGGCCCCAAATTTGGTGTGACGCCCCTGCCAAGCATCCAAATTACAAGCAAGTATTAAAAGTTGGTTTCAAATGAGGTTTTTGTTCACACACCTTCAGTAGAATTTCCCCTGATATCACTCTTGCATATTTTGGACAGGAACAGCTTCTGTGTCTGTAAGTCACGGACAGTCGCGACCGATATAGGCTTTATCTTCAGATATTTTATAAATCCAGCATTTCAGGCCAGTTGTTAGTGCTAACTATTGTTAGCAGTCCTGCTAGCCGCCCATAACACGTTAGCTTCACTTACATTATTTGCTGTTATATGGTTACTTACAACTTGTGGCTCCGAGCGCTTGATCAATGCAACTGCTTCAGGTTTGAGAAGCAGCTGAAACGCTTATCTTGTGTCGACAAAGCTGTCTTTGAAATGAAATGCTGAGCACAAGCAGCTAACGTTCCCTTTGGTCGTGGCTGTTTGCTGCCAGCAAACAAAAAAAGCTACCCCCTGATTTCTGGTGGCATCGTCTTTTGGGAATATGTTTGTTTTTCTTTGCGTCCAAAAGTAAACAGACAAGTACCTTTGGGAGAGATACTAACAAAATTGCACCTCAAATGATCTGCGGTTCTTCTTTTGTATTTCCAAAAGTGTAGACGCTAATAAGGCATAGTATGATCTGCCGTTGTAAGTGCCTACTAGAATAGTTTCCGGTGTGGGCAGGTCCAGCGCAGTGGTTGGCTCTAGCTATGTCTGTACTAATTGGACGGCACAACCTGACGTCAGGTTTTATCCAGATCTCGTGAAGATCTCGGGAGGAGATGTTCAGAGAGGAAATCACGCTCACGAAATCACATTCTTGGATTACGGCAAAATCCCTGTGTCTTATGTTTATAAACTTTTCAGAGGTTGAGCATGGACAACATAACATAACTAATGTGTATTAAAAGAAGGATCAGCATGTTAGGTCCCCTTTAAAGGAAAACGTGTTCCCCTCTCTGTCAACACGCACTGTGTAATAAAAAAATCTCGGTGTATACTTTGATTCTTCACTCAGTTTTGAGAGTCAAATTAGTGCAGTAGTTAAGAGCAGCTTTTTTCAACTCTGACATATATCTAAATTAAAACCTCTACTCTCCCAAGCAGACATGGAGACTGTTATCCATGCTTGTATTACGTGTCGGTTGGATTATTGTAATTCTCTGTACTTGGGTATCTCACAGTCTTGCCTCTCCTGACTTCAGTCAGTTCAGAACACTGCAGCTCGGCTCTTGACTGGGTCAAAAAAGAGGGACCATAACTCTCCTGTTTTAGCAGCCCTGCACTGGCTGCCAGTTGAATTTTGAGTTGATTTTAAAGTTTTATTATTTGTTTTTAAAGCTCTCCATGGTTTGGCTCCAGGGTACATATCAGATCTTGTCTCGCCCTACTCCAGTGCACGGTCCCTAAGATCATCCAATTAATTGCTCTTGTCAGTTCCTCGGTCGAACCTGAAAACCAAAGCTGACTGCGCCTTTTCATTTGCGGCTCCTCAACTGTGGAATGAACTACCTCTAGACATCAGGTCTTCACCTTCTCTCGCCATTAGTAAATCACATTTGAAAACCTATTTCTATTCTCTTACTTTTTAATCCGCTTGTTCATCTGTTTTTGTCATGTCAAGTTTTTATTGTGCCGTTTTCCTATTGCGCTTTTATGCATGCCTGTTAACTGTCACTATTAATTGTGTGCACTTTTATCTTTATTTATTAATTTATCTACTTCTGTTTGCTTTAAATATACATTGTTTTATTGTTGGTGATTTCTTTTAACAGTTTTATTGATTTTTATAAATGTTTTAGTTTTCCCATTTTATTCTTTGCCAGTTGTCACTGTACAGCACTTTGGTTCACCTTCTGTTGTTTTAAATGTGCTTTATAAATAAACATGACTTGACTTGACTTGACTTGAAGCAATATTATTGATGAAATTTGAAATGGTCACCGACAAAAATAATATTGCACAATAAAGTAAAAAAAAAATTCAATAAAGTTTATTTGGGCTATGGGCCCGTGGATGTCGAGACGAATACATGTGTCACTCTTGCCTTAGCTTTCGCACTGGACGAAAAACCCCTAAAGAGATAAAAATAAAAAAGGAAGTGAACAAAATAGTGATCACTGGAAAGACAAGAATTTGGTGATGCGAACTTGCAAGCAGAGCTGAGTCAAAATAAGGCAGAGGGCTATAAAAGTTTTCTCTGGATGGATGAGTCTGCTTTTGATGAACTTATATCCATGGTTAACTCCCTTATTAATGACAGAAAGCACTGTTATTCGTGAACCAATGTCACCAATGCAACGATTGCACTACCTGGCGACAGGCAACGCATGTAAAGATTTGACATTTATCATTGCCATTTCCCTACGACAACTGTGGACTGAATATTGCTCAATATATTGACGATGTGCAATCAACGTAATTGATCTATGGCTAAGCCCCGCCCTCAAATGCAATGAGCCAATCACAGTGCCTATTCTCTCCCCATATACTCGGACATTCTGAGCCTGAACTTCCATTGAAATCCATCACGGAAACACCAAATTGTTTGCTTTTATGGGGTTTTATAATGTTTCTAAGTTAAAAAAAAAAGGTCAAATGCTTTGCTTGGGGTAAATTTAACTCCAGTACGAGGTATTCCGCGAGGCTGGGCGATTGGGTGTATTTTATACCCTTCCCAAAGCCACATCATAATCGAGAGAAGTGTCTTCTCTGGATAAAGCTTTGTGGAAGACCTCACTATCAGTTTAACGTTGCTAACCAAGGTCAACAAGATGTCTACATTTGTTCCAAACTAAGTCAGCATTATGTGTAAGGTGAAATCTTGTCACTTCGCTGGAGATTAATTTAAAGTTATCTCATACATCGCTAAGTAAGCTAACGTTAGTAAACTCTCTGGTTAACTTCAGTGCTGATGGACGTTGGCTTAACATGAGCTCCTGGCTGCGTTGTTCACCATGTCACCTTGTTTACTTAGCAGGAGTTCAGTATGTGAGGTTAGATTTCTTAAATCAGGAAGCAATAATAAAATGTAAATTTAATTTATTATGTAATGTGAATATAGGCCACTAGATGGCAGTAATTACCCTTTTTTGTTAAGCTCAGACTGGAGACATGTTTAGACATGTCCTGGACATGTCTGGGGCAAGTCTCAAAAAAATTAAAAGAAAAGAGGTCTAAATGTGGGTGGGGTCTGCAAAAGAGTATATAAGGAAAAGAATTGAGACAGTAAAGTAGTAGGAGAAATTGCAAGAAGATGACCAGACCTGCCATTCTGTTCAAGACCTGTGACATTTCTTTTGTGGATTTCTTTGCCTGTGTTTGAGCATTTTCATTATCCAGGACATCACCAAGCCACCCCACAAAAAGGGACTGTAAATATTTCTTTTTTTTTCCTAATCAATCTTGGTCTTTAGGTTCATTAGTTGTTAGTTAGTTGTTATTGTCTTTGTCTGTTAAATTAAATGTGTTTAAGTTTTAAAAACTGTGTGTCATCCCTTGCTGTTGCTGTTGTGTTGTTTTAAATGTAATAACAAATTGGGGCCATAACAATTACACTGCAGTGCATGAACAATGCTGATCTTGTGTGAGAGGGTGACGGAAACGAGATGCGGTTGAACGCGTTTGCACTGAGACCTGAAAATTTTAGCTTCTAATTTAAACTTTTCGTTGACCTTCTCCGCTCTAAATTCATTAATGTGTCCCTCCAATGCATAGTGTAACCCTTTTTGCTGACTTCTTGATGATATTTGAGCCTTCTATTGCCAAAAAGCATCGATAGCATCCTGAAAAATATCTCTGACTGTGATACCAGTAATTAGCGCCTATTCTAAAATTCAGTGGAGGGGCCGGGGCTTAGCCATAGGTGCACAGGCGCTAATCCACCGATATTTGATTCCGTCAGAATATTGCACAAGTCAAATTTTTGCTCTAGTATCTCCCACTTAGCGTAAATAAAATAGTCAATACCCAATAATGACAATCAAATTGACCGTGTGTGGGCCGTTTTAAGACTAACCGTTCTGCTTGGTGGCCGATTCGCTGTGGAATTTCGCACGCCAGCTATCCGAGACTGTGCTGCCATCTGATTCCGAATTCTGTTTGATTTGATTGGGGAAATTTACCGATTTGGCTGAAATAAGCACTTGAAACTTTCAAACTTTAGCGCCTTTTCTTGAATTCACAGGGCAATACAAAAAGTAAAATGAGGCAGAGAACAAGCCAGGGAAGTTGAATATTAACCTGTTATTCAAGGACAGCCATTTATTTTGAAGCGCAGCTTTAACATGTCGGTGGTTTCTCATGTAGGAGACGCTGCAGCAATCTTTATGCGTAAGCTTAGAGCAGTTGTCTGCTGAATTTGACCTCCCTCAAGAGACTGGCTGCCCAACAAACACTCTATCTGGCTATGGTGTGCTTATCTCCCCGTTTCTCAAATCTTAAAATGTACTCCCCCAGCCGTTAAACTCGCTTCACAGCCCTGACCTTCGTTACTCCAGCGACTTCCGCATTCATAGCTTTCCGCACCTGTCGCAGGTAGGCAGTAGAACCTGTCACTTTATACGAACCTGAGGCTTGCCGAAACGGCGAGACTCTCTTAAAATAACCGCGTTTATTTTCATTTTGTCAAGGGAGGCAATCTATAGTGTAGCCAATTTCTTCTTACGTTACACTTATCGTTAAGGAAGGAATGGATTCCGAGCTTTCAAGCTGCGAGCTATCCGCCGTATCCTTGGACGACAGCGATGGAGAACAAGAGCTTGAGAATCGTCTTGTCACTTCGGGTGGCACGCACTTGGTAAACGGTGGCTTCATGACAGGAAGTTTGTCTGCCGAGAGCACGGATTCACAACCGGCGAAAGGTTCACCTGACTCTGTCTCTGACGCGGAGACACACTCCCGAACCAAAGAGAGTCCACCTGACTGTGGAATCAGCGAGACGAGAAGCACTTCGCCGGGCCTATGCGTGGACCATAAATCAGAGCTTGACTGGTTTTGTAGAATAGACGGAAAACTCGTTTGTGCAAACTGTGCTTTAGTGGGGTCCTGTCACGGCCACAGGGTCACCCCTGTTGCCCGAAGAGCAGCAGATGTCAGAGTGAGTCACCTTTATTTATTTACCATTTTAACTTTGAATAAATTACAAATTATGATTATTTCTGTCTGACCAAGGTCTGATGGTGGCTATTATCAAATAGTAGCCAATACGAAGTACTTTGGCCCCGCCTTTGATATTAGTATTAGGCTAGCCTACTTTCTGAACTAACATATCACATTGCAACCGGTACATTTATTTATGTCATTCATTTATCTTTGGACATTTTATGCCCTTTCGGTTTTCATACCTTATTAGTGGTTTGCATAGGTAGCCTAAGGGTTTTTGATGTTCTGCATATCTGAACTATCCCTTTTGTTTGCAGTTTTCTAAATACTGTGGTGGAGCTAGCTGCAGTGCTCAAGGCACTGAAAAGTGAGGCATCAGTTCACTGCTTAATCAATCTCAGGTGATCAGGTGTCATGCAAGAAACTGCTTAAATATTGGAATGACACACAATTCTGTCAGAGACCATGATAGAGACTGCATCCAGATCCTAATGCAGTCAAACAGGAAGTTCAGGCCAGAACAGAAGGAAGTGAAACTGGGAAAAATCAATCCCATCAGGTGTAATCTGAAGCAGCCCCCCAGCCCAGCAAGGCCTGCCCCCCTCTCTTCGTCACATCTCAAAATTTGGCAATTCTATGGTAATAGAATTACAATCAGTGCAAATTCTAGCTATATTTTGCACCACCATTACATAATAATTGACTAGCTTGGATAGAAAACCAATCATTTCTCTGCTCTAATACTCCACCTGTTAAATTAAACATACAAAAAAGGGGCACCGTTTACCAATGACAAAATTTGAGGCAAAACACTTTGGTAGCAGAATTACCTTAGAAAATTAACCAAATAATTCAATTCCTTGATTTTGCATATTAGATTGCTCTGAATTGATGGCTAATAGATGAGAAGAAATGGCACTCAATTTCTCAGCACCTATCATGTAGCCCAGGGCTCCCCAATCTTTCCCAGAAAGCGCCAGTGTGGGTGCTGGCTTTCATTGCAACCAAGCAGCTGCACACCTGATGCTACTAATCAAGCTTATTAACAAAGAGTCCAGGAGTTGATTAATGGTACCAGGTGTGTAATTGCTTGGTTGCAATGAAAGCCTGCACCCACACCGGCCCTCTCTGGGAAAGACTGGGGACCCCTGATGTAGCCTTTAGATTAAGGGTTTTGCTTTGGAAAAATATTACTTTACTGATGAATACAGTCTGTTTAAAGACTGCACGTCAGTTGTAACGGAATTACAAACTGATAACGGAATTACCATAGGCTCACAAAATGAAGAGAATCTTGAAGGACTTTCTCCTAAATTAAGAAATAAGTCGACTCAGATTTACTTTACAATTTATGATAACAGAATTACCGCAAAAAAGGAGTAAAATTCCAAACCTCCATTTGAATTCCAACGAATGGCAGAATAAGAAATCATAAGCCTTGAACCCATATTTTTACAGTATGTGGTGTTAAAGGGAAAAAAATGCACACATGACTTCATGAAAACAGACAAAAGTGGGCATGTTTTCATTAGAGCAGAAAAACAAAGGGGATCGAGATAAACCATTCTTGGGTTTTTGTCCTGTATTTCTCAGAATTCCTACACTGAAAAAAGATCAACTTAAAATTTCTTCCTCAATTGGTCACATCTAAAACTTTTAAATTGACTCAACATAATATAATATTAAGTTTGTTCATTTTAATTAAATAATGTTGATTCGATTTAAAAGTTTTAGATGCGACCAACTGAGGAAGAAATTTTAAGTTCATCCAACGTTTTATTTTTTTCAGTTTAGTTTTGTGCCAATACCATTCCATTTCAGTAGGGCTAAGTTTGATTTTTCATGTTTTTAGTTTTTCTGCTGTGGAATTTCCCATATTAGTTTTTGCAAGCAGAGATCATGGAGAATTACTACAGTGCTGCGAAGAAGCATTTTCCCCTACCTGACCTCCGCTGTTTTTCTTATTTTTCATAATTAAACAAAATTGAATATGAGACTATGATAATCTGTATGAACACAAATGCAGTATTTGAATGATCATTTCATTTTTTGAAGGAAAAAATATGTTTTACACCACCTGGTTCTGTGTGAAAAACAAATGCCCCATTAGTTGCTCAGTTAAAATTTACTCAATCATTGGGTTAAATTAGAGACTTGATTTTTGTCAGCTCTGTTGAATCTAAATATCACTTCCATAGATTCTCTTTGACAATGTGAAGTTTGGCAACCGGTCTCCATAAGCTGTTCATTTTGCCATGCTCTCCAAAATGATGGAAAGAATGCTGGTGTAAAATCAATCTGGAAGGAGTTACACAGCCATTAATGAAAATCCAGCACCCAACAAACCAGAGTGGGGGGCATTACCTCCAAACGGAGTAAACTTGGAACAGTGGTGAATCCTCCCTCCATAGAGTGGTCGGATTACCAAATTCCTCCAAAAGTGCACCACCAACTGACCCAAGAAGTCACAAAAGCACCAATACAAATAGCTAAGGAACTGCAGGCCTTGCTTTCCTCAGATAGGATCAGTGTTCATGATTCCACTATGAGGAAGAGAGTGGGCAAAAAAATTGTATCCAAGACATGCAAGCTCATCTCACATTTCCCCAAAAAAGTACATTGACGACCCCCAAGCCTTTAGTCATAATGCTCTGCAGACAAAAGAGATGAAATTGGGCATTTTTGAAAGACATGGGTGCCATTACATCAGGAATGTTGCTAATGTCCCATTTCATCCTAAAAATGTCAGATTAGCAGTCAGGTTAGGTGATTTTATTTTGATGGTCTCAAGATGCTTTGCTGCTTTGGTCCTGAGTGACCTGTAGCCTAACTATTGATAGAAACAGCTCTCTATCAGAAAATCCAGGAGTGGATTTCAGGAGTGGTTAGCACTACTGCCTCACAGCCAGAAGGTTGTGGGTTCGAATCTGGCCTGGGGGCCTTTCTGTGTGATGTTTGCATGTTCTCCCCGTGTTTGCGTGGGTTTCCTCAGGGAACTCCGGTTTCCCCCACCCACAAAACATGCAATATAGGAACACTCCTGTATGGCGGTGTGTGAATGTTTGGTGGTGGTCGGAGGGGCCGTAGACGCATACTGGCAGCCACGCTTCTGTCAGCCTGCCCCAGGGCAGCTGTGGCTACAAAAATATAGTTTACCACCATCAGAGCGCAAATGTGTGAATGAATAATGTATCCATTGCGAAGCGCCTTGAGTGCCCAGAAGAGCAGAAAAGCGCTAAATAAGATTGATCCAGTATTATTATAATTGGTGATGCAATAAAACAACCATTTGAAGGAGAGTGAGTAAGTCCACCTCGGCAATGCTCAAAGGAAATTAAATTAAGATTTGATTGGCCTAGGCCAAATCTGACTTGAACCCTATTGAGATGCTATCAGAGGACCTTAAACAAGTAGTTCATACTTGGGAACCCTCCAGTCAGGGTGTTCCACAAGCCCCGGCGGCCGGCGATTCGCCAACAACTCTGTCCTCTTCCGCCGTCTACTTTCTCCACGAATTTAGAAGTTTTTAGGCGAGTTTCGACCCGTTTTATTTTGAGAAACGCTTTTCAGTTTGCCTATTGACATTAACTTTGCTGACGTATTGAAACGTTGCTCTATGGCCGGGTTCGTACGATTTCAACATCCAATAACATTGTGCGTGTCATATGAACTCCAATAATTCTACTTCCATCTTTTTCGCATGATATCGTTGTATTTTCTGAAACGAAGTGACTATTAGCACTTATCACTCCCCTACTGGAAACGGAGGGGACTATAGGATTGCACTCCGTTCGTCAGTCCGGCCGTCCGCATTCGTGTCCTCTCCATAACTTCAATACCTGTGACCTAGGAACATCAAAGTTGGTGTGTGGATGCATCTTGGGGAGAGGGTGTGTCATGTACCCTATTCAGGTCACTTTGACATACTTTTTAGGAAATATAATATACATACACCGATAGGGGACTAGTATTGCGCAGCAATACGACATTCGCCGATGGGCGGTGCACTTGTTTAAGTGCGTCCAAGCACAAAAATTTATCGAAATTCGCGTTAGACGAAGTAATAAGTATGGCCAAGATGCACATTGTTCCATTGCCCACACTTATTTTAAGTGTGTCCAAAGCTACATTTTTTTCTTGGCCAAACTTATTTTTAAGCTGTGGCCAAGGCAAATTTTAAGCACTGGCCACATGTTTAAATGCGGTGTGGCCAAGAAAAAAAAAATCAGCACTGGCCACACGTGTAAGTGCGACTAACATCGGCCTTTCTGAAAATATTCTAATTACATTTGGTAGCTGGTGGAAACATGCCGCCATTAAAGAAGAAGGGGGCGTCTATAACGGCTAAACATCGCTGATATCCTTTTGTAAAGAAAAGTCATTTCAACTTTATAAATTGACGCGATTTCATTCTGCTGTGAGGTTGGGCCGTGCGCGATGATAAAGTAATGCCCGTATATGCATTTAGAGCAGTAGCCTTATACCGCATTGATTCCCCAGTGTTAGCCCGAGGATACTCATAGCCACTATGCGATCATTTCATGTATTTAATGACCATCTGTTTCAACGAAAGTCTTCAGGGTATTGAATCGATTCACAGTGTCCCGAAGAAAACCTGTATCGAAACGTAAATGTATTTATTAACCTCCGCCGAGAAGGTTTATGTTTTCGGTGCCGTTTGTTACCTTCGCCAGCGACTTCGCTGACGAAGGTAATGTTTTGATCCCCGTGTATTTATTTGTTTGTGTGTCTGTCTGTGTGTATGTGTATCGAATAACTCAAAAAGTACCAAACGGAATTTCATAAAATTTGGTGGGTTGATTTGGCATGACCTGTGGATCAATTGATTAGATTTTGGGAGTGATCGGGTCAAAGGTCAAGGTCAAGGCCACGAAAAGGTCAAAACCGACTTTCGGCCATATCTCGGTCAATTTTTATCCGATCGGCATGAAACCAACGCCAGTGGCGAGGGATTCAGTGGCGTCGGCGAAGGTATGCGCTCTACCGAGTGCCCGTTCTAGTTTGTTTGTGTGTCTGTCTGTCTGTGTGTATGTATGTGTATCGAATAACTCAAAAAGTACCAAACGGAATTTCATAAAATTTGGTGGGTTGATTTGGCATGACCTGAGGATCAATTGATTAGATTTTGGGAGTGATCGGGTCAAAGGTCAAGGTCAAGGCCACGAAAAGGTCAAAACCGACTTTCGGCCATATCTCGGTCAATTTTTATCCGATCGGCATGAAACCCACGCCAAAATGTGCAGAATTATATACCCGATCCTGTGATGTGAAACACGGTACAATGGGGTCAATACCCTTCTTAGCGGTTGGGGGTCAAAGGTCAGGGGGGTCATTACCTTTCGAACTTAAAGGCGTATTGATGTAAAAAAAAATATATCGTACTCTTGTCATTCATCGATCATTTAAAAAAATAAAAATTGGTCCTCAGAGTTATGTGGCGAGGGATTCAGTGGCGTTGGCGAAGGTATGCGCTCTACCGAGTGCCCGTTCTAGTTAGCTTATGTTTGCATTTTTCATGGGACATATGAAAAACTCACGTTTTCAGCAGTGCTGACCGACCCCAATAACTGAAGTAAATGAGTGATTCTATATATTTTTTCCTTTACCTGATTAAGAAAACAATATTCCATTAATTAAAATAATTTAATTTGTTTGAGGTGTGTTTCAGGGAGGTTGAATAATAAGCTAATGTTAAAAATTAGTTTTGTATCATATCTGCAATTTGCTTATTTGGTAGCTACAAGGTAAAAAGCTACATGTACATCCTCTGTGCATGGAGATTTCATAATTTTTGCCAGGGGTTGAGTGCAGTTTTTATTATTGATATTGTTGCAGTTTTATTGAGGGACTTATTCAAGTTATTCCTTGAATCTCCATGCTGGTTTGATAACAAATAGCCAATAAATCAGTGCCAAAGAAAAAGCCACAGACATTTAAATAAAGACATGATCATCAATAAGAACTGAAATGTTGAGATGAAAGTGTAATGTGTTATACTACAGCATACGATAGGTTACCACTGTAAGATAAAGAATAAATAATAATAAAATAGAATAAATGCTTCAAAGAAATCGTTAATGTGGTGTTCAAGTTAATTTATACTTGCTTATAGTACTAAATGTTAGGGTGTTTATGGTGCTAGTTTGTGTTGTAATTGAAAAAGAGGCATGTTGCTTAATCGATTATGGAGATTCCACTTAAAAAAAAAGAAGAAAAAACTGAAATTTGACTAGAAAATCCTCACATTTTTTGAAAAATACTTACATTAATTTAGGCTATCTAAAGTGCAGTAGAATGCACCAAAATTCACCTTTAAAAAAACATTTTCCAAGGGAGGATACCTAAGGACCCTCCTACAGGCCGAGTAATTCTTAACTGGCTACTTTTTTGACTTAACCTGCAACTTTCATTTCTTGGGAACACTCTGTCCAGTGTGGCAATATTAACCAGGGGCAATTCCATTTTGCAGAACCTTGGAGGTCAAAAATAATTTCCCAGAAATTGGGAAAACAGTGCTTGAAGTGAACAGAACAGATCCTCAGCTTTGTAGAGCAAAAGTTGTTTTGGTTAGGATGACGTGGTGAAGGTAGCTATGGTGCATTGAAGAGGATATGCTTTTTCATGTTTTTCCATCATCAAAATATGCATGAATTAGGCTCACTTATATCTAGTGTGTAAACTTGTTTCTTATCCAGTACTTCAGTTTTGTAAAACCAGTGTCCACATTGACAATGTGAAACAAAATCTTTGAATATTCCGAACTATTGTCCGCATATTTATCAGAGTTAGTCAGCATTAACCTAAAAGACAAATTCATTTGTTGCTTTTCATGAATCAATCTTGCCTGAGACTGCAATAAAGTTTTTGATATCTGCATAAGTATTTTTCAATATCTGGCTATGGTTAGTCAGATTATCATCAGTTAATGAAGGTTAATACACTCAAAGAAAGTACATGTATACTGTTGACCATGCCACCTTGGAAAGTTTATCAGGCATACCAAGGCAACCTCTGTGCTGCAGAGCAGCCAAGAAAAGATGATTTTAGTTAAATAAAAATGCCAGGCCCTCTAAAATGTCCAATAGTGACCTGGGTACACCTCATGCATAATGTTCATTAATATTGAGGTTACGCTCAGGAACCAGACGCGAGAACCAAACAATCCAAAAAAACTCGAATTTTATTAAGAATGGGGGGTGAACCCTCGCAGATTAGGAAGCAATGGTACAAAGTCCACAATCCAAAAATCAGAGTCCCAGGGACGTAATCCAAGTTGTAAACAGGGCAGCAAACACAAAACTTGAGGTCGGGCAAAAAAGATTTGGTACACAGATACAAACAAATCCAAGTCAAAGCCAAAATCACAAACGGGGACGGTCCAGTCAGAAGAGAATCACCAAGAGTACAAAGCATAACCAATCGTAGCACAAGGGAAACGTTCTGACAAAGGCTGGTTGTGAAATGACTGCTTAATACATGTAGGGGAAGTCGCATGCTATGATAGGGAACAGGTGAGCTGGATCAGACTAATTAACAAAGGAATGAACAAGAGGAAGTTCCTAACCACATGGAATTGGCGAAAGCCAAAATGCGGACAGGGATTACAAAGACAGTCTATTGACAAACATATGGCTCCGGTTAGGGAGTTCTAAAGTGCACAGATAATGAGGCAGAACAGAGTTTAACAGGTACGGAGGATCTGCTGAAACGCAGCAAAATAGATTGAGTAAAGACAAGGGGTCGAGACTAGAATAGAGCGAATGCTGAGAGCAATTAGTAAAGTGCAGCTATACAATCCCTAGTGCTTGTTAGTAAGTTAGTACTATAAACAATGTTAGTCTGGGTTAGTATCTTTAACCAAAATAATAAACTGTTAGTACGGTTAGTAATGATAGAACAGCAAGGTGAAAGAAGTAAATGAGATTAGAAGGAATAATTGAAATCCCAGAAAACTTGAAATCACCCGAAAGTGTGGCACATAATACTGGGGCAGTGAGCAATCACATGACGTGAGACCAGATAGGGGAGACAAAGTGCAATGCATGGCATGAAACAAAAACAAGAACCAGAATCTAACTGAGGGAATGGATAATGGCAGAAATACAGACAAAGCAAAAACAAAAACAAGGCATGGAATCAGAATCATAATCAAAACATGGTCAGACAAAGCAGAATCCTAATCAAAACATGGTCAGTCAAAGCAGAATCATAACAAGTGCAGCAGAATGACTTCAATTACTTTCAACTCACCCTACTCAGGTTTTTTCAACTTATTTTTCCTCACCATTATTTTGGGGTTTTCAACCATGCCAGCCAGTGGAAGTTTGTTACACTTACTGTATCAGTTAAGAAGCTTTTAATTAAAAAAAAAAATTTTTTTAATTTATTTCAGACTATTCAGATAATGCCTTTGATTTGGAACTGGGGAGTAATTTCCAGAATTTCAGTTGAATGTTACCAGATACCTTGGAATGAAAAAAGCTGTCAACCCTGTATGGTTTGAAGGCAAGTTTGCAATCAAATTGATGAATTTTTTTAATGGCTGTTTTTGTGTAACATCAGTCAAGCTCACAATTTCACTTTGTCCTACTAACTTATACATAAAACCAGTGAAGGTTCCTCCTGCCTCCAAGTAGACCTAGTCCCTAATATGCTTTTTCAAAATATGAACTTCCAATGAGAGAAGTTTTACTTCCAGGCCCTTCCAAAGGGCCTATTCCCTCTTGGAATGTAACGTCAGTAATCGTGGAATTGCCCAAAGGAGTTTTGCAAAGAACTGTGGTGCGAAAGACTGATCTTTTTTTATTATCTTTGCTATTATTTTTTGCTGATGGTGGCAGTGTCCGTTATTACATTTTGGCGCAATCACTTTTTTATACGAGTGATTTAGATATCGGATAATCTTTAACCTTCATGAAATTAATTTAACATTTAAAAAGTGTTTTTGTGTTTTCTGATGGTACTATAATCTTCTGCTATATTTGGTTTGAAGATCTGAAACCATTTATTTTTATATGCAGAAATAGACAAAATCAGGAGGGGTATAAATAGTTTTTCACACCACTAGATGTTTAAAATGTATGGTAGATTATGAAGTTTTTCATTATGTCACTCAGTACCTTCTCTTGACCAATTGGTGTGGAATATAAAGTTATTGAGTTATTTTACATAAATATTCTATTAAAATGTCATCATTCCAAGAATGTGTTAGACATTTGCATGAGGACTGTAAGCACCCTAGCAAATATGTGTCTGTAACCCTGAATCTTGCGAACTTTACATACTCACCAAATCACTTTATGAGGAAACCATACAAATAGAGGGTCTGGACTCACAGGCTCCTCTCAGAACTGCATTAATTCTTTGTGACATGGATTCCACAAGTTGTTTGAAACATTCCTGAAAGATTCTGGCTTACTGCCTGAGAGAGCGGACTATAATGGTCAGAAGTGAGTCACGATCATTTTATACTCAATATCTCAAGAATGGTACTTGCCATAACCCTCTAACTTTGCACATTAACCAATATTGTGTAGCGGCTGAGCTGATCAAAATTTTGTTTAATCTGTGAAATTGCATCACGCTAAATTAATTTCCAAATCCAATGAGATCTGTACAATCCAATGGGACTGCATGTTGATTTGATCAGTTAGCTTGCTAACAAAGCAAGCTAGTGCAGTAATAAAATGATTAGCAATTCAGTCAATGCCTGATAAAGGCTTGATTTCACCAAAGATTATACAAATGATTTTTGTTTGCTAACTGATGGAAGCAACGTGCAATTCTACTGGATTGTACTGCAGGACCATGCAGTGTAGTGCATTTTCGCATGTTAATTTAGTATGATGCAACTTTACAGATTCAACCAAATTTTAATCCGCACATCTGCTTAACAATATCAGTCAATGTGAAAAGTTAGAAGGTTATGCATTTGATGGACCTTAAGTTTTATGTGGTTAATGGAATACACTGCAGTTGAGGCACGGTTTAAACTGTGAAAATGTGAAAGAATTAGTTAAAACTGTCATATTGAGGAATCATTGTGCTGTTGTGCATGTATATTTTTGCATGGCTGCGCGCATGTGCGCGCGTGTGTATGTGTGTGCGTGTGTGTTGAACATATGAGGATATATGACATGGTAATATATGCGTTTGTGTGTTCTGCACAGAACCAGTTAGTGGACGTGTGTGAAAAGTTGCAGCTGCAGGCCTTGCGGATTGAGAACTTTGTCAACAAGACCTTGGTGGCCAAGGAGCGTGCCTTGCATGTAAGCACACCCTATGCATATGCACTACAACCCTGACCCTGCTTGTAAGCATACATTATAACCTAACCCTGTATATAAGCACACATAAAGCAAATCCCGTGTGTAAGCACACACCTATATATAAGGTAAAAACTTTACACTTTATGTGAGCACACACTATAACCCTTACCTTAGCCCTGTTTGTAAGCATACACCTACACAAGCACTACCACCCTAACCCTGTATGTAAGCCTTCACTGTAACCTTTAACTCTAACCTTGTATGTAAGTATACACACACATGTACTATAACCCCAAACCTGCATGTAAGGACGCACTATAACCCTTAACCCTAACCCTGTATGCAAGCATACACTTTAACCCTAATCCTAACCCTAACTCCTCCAGTGAGCACACACACACACACACACACACACACACACACACACACACACACACACACACACACACCCTTCACCTAAGCACACAAACATGCAACTTAACTCTAACCTCACATGTATACATGATTCCAGCAGGTGTTTCAAGCACCCACATGTGCATACACACACACACTAACCTGGAGTACTAACAAAAACATAGAAACACAATCACATCACCCCGGTCCTTCGCTCCCTCCACTGGCTCCCCATCACTGCAAGAATTCAATCCAAGATTAGTCTCCTCACCTACCAGTGCATCCATGGCCCAGCTACCTTAAGGACCTGCTCACTCTACACATGCCAGCACGATCCTTTCGTTCCACTGCTACCTACCAACTCCACCGTCCAAGAACCAGACTCAGGACCATGGGAGACCAGGCGTTCTGTGCAGCTGCTCCACTTCTGTGGAACGCCCTTCCACTTTATGTTAAGGAGCCGCGGAATCTAAAATCCTTTAAAAAAGGACTTAAAACTCTCCTTTTTACCAAATCTTATGGATCTTAGCACAATGTTTACAATCTTAATTTCTATTCTTGCTTTTACTTAATGTGTTTTATTATTTTAATGGCAATTTTAGGTAGCAGTTTGAGATGTTGAATGTAAAGTGCATTAAAAATAAAATGTATTATTATTATTATTATTATTAAAAGTAAACAATACATTTTCCACTCTTCAGAAACTGCAGATCCGATTTCAATAAAATTTTGCAAGAACCTTCCTTGGTCAAATATGCACCAAAATTTTGCATTATATACTGCCCACCCCCAGGGGCTCTGAGGGGAGGGGCTAAAACTGGTCAATACATTTTCCAACTCTTCTCAGAAACCGCTGATCCGATTTCACTTAAATTTTGCAGGAACCTTCCTTGGTCAATAAGCACCAGAATTGTGAATTATATGGTGCCCACCCCCAGGTGCTCTGAGGGGTGGGGCTAAAAGTAGTCAAATTGGCTGGAATTTAAAAAATCTTCTTCTGCAGACCCAGATATGCTGGAAAAAAGTGCTCTTCATAGATGGAAGGCTCTTGAGGTGCTTTTTTAAAATTGTGAACTTCATCACCCTTGAGCTCCATGTTTGCCCCTGGGGAGGGGTGAAATTTACTATAGTTTATGAAAGAAAATGATACTTTTGGGTATATTTTGTTCATTTTCTACTAGAAATCATTCAAACTTCATTGGCATTATAACCATAAGATGACAGTTTGATACTATGACATTTATCACCCTGTCTCTTCCCCAGGGGCTGAGGGTTGGGGCCCAAATGGGGTCAGGTTGCCAAAAATTTTAACAGTCTTCTTCTCCCGACCAAGATAGGCTGGAAACCAATACTCTTCATAGATGGAAGGGTCTTGAGGTGCTTTATCAAAATTGTTCATTTCATGGCCCCCAGTCTCCATGTTTGCCCCTGGGGAGGGGGTGAATTTTACTATAATTTATATAGGAAAATGATACTTCTTGGTATATTTGGTTCATTGACATCCATAACATCAGTTTTTATACAACTCAGGTGACCGTTAAGGCTCATGGGCCTCTTGCTTAAAAGGTGTTTAATTCTTTTTTTTTTTTAATAATTGTCTTAAAAATGTTGGAGTGTCCAAACTTTTGACCAGTTCTGTACATACCGGTACAAGACACAAGACGCAACTGCACATGCTCAGATATACTCGAACTCATGGACACATGCACACGCGCACACACATGTACGCACATGTGGGTATAGTTGTTGATATACAGCATGTGTGCATTCATTCATATTTACAATGCTAATGGGAGCAGGTCTATATAGTATACACTTGTGCCAAACACTTACCAGCCTATGGAAGAGATTAAAAAAAATCTTTCCTTCTCTCTGCGCCCTTTCCTCCCACCTCTCTCTTGCAGGCGGAGGCCAGTGTGGTGCGGGAGCGAGTGGTGACGCGGGTCTCCCAGGTGAGGGAGGCCCTGGAGGAGGAGGAGCAGAGACTCCTCGAGGAGGTCCAGAAAGACCAGGAGCGTATACAACACAGCCTGCTGACACAGAGAGTCCACTGGTCTGATGCTCTGACCACACTCAGTGACATTCGCACCAGCCTGGTCCACACGCTCACACACATGGAGGATTCCCAGCTGGCGGTGAGGGCTGCTCTCATGCACAGACTCATACACACACACACACAAATATGGGTTGAATTCTTGTGACATCATCAGTCAAACCAGTGAAAGCATTTAGCCATTTTTCTTCCCTAGCTTGTGTTTCTTTCATAGTGGTAATATCATTTTCGGGGTCATAAGGTTGTAGTTATTACAAAACCCTGAGGATTATTTCTAACCAGGGTGACGAAACTCACTAGCTAAGCAAAGAAAGACGATGGTTGTACAAACATATTATAATAGGAGAGATGTTATCTCCGAAGTGGCATTTAACATTCATGTGTTCAAATCATTTTGTGAATGGCTAGGTAATTATTTTTCCCTTTTCAAGTATGTGGTAGGCCATAGTTAACAAGCTTAAATATCTGTATAATTATTAATAATAAATTTTAGCATTATCAGGGCAGTAGAGAACCATGTTGAATGACCAGACGTACTGATAAAATTGGGACAGTATTAATTATAAGAGCCACGTCCCACTTCAAGTCTGAATTCTTCTCAAAATAAACCATTTCAAGTAGCCTAATGACATTGTTGTGATTCCTCCTTTTCTGTCACAAAGGGCCTTTTTTCTAAAAGACATGTTATGTCATCTCTTAGCCTTTCAGCACTAAACATTAGCTGCATTGAAAGTTTGTAACAAGAACATTTATCTATAATCTACAACAAATCGTATAGCCTACCATTTTCAGGCAGAAGTCAGGGCCATGGTTACAGAAGGAAATAAAGCGAGAAACCTTATGAATATAGGCCAGCTCCCTGAAAGAACTACATCTGTTGGATATTATGGGGCCAATTTTTTGCGTGGTGTTGCAAAAATCAAAGTAGGTTTGTCCGTATTCTAAACTGCATGGTGTTAAAATGCAGCCAGAAGCTTAAGGACAAGTGCAAGGACATAATTTGTTGAGTTTACTTACCGTCGGATATAGAATACATAGTTTGGTATTGTAGGGATACGGGGTCATAAGAAAGAAAAATTATGGCTCGCTGTGTACTGTGGGGAAGTACACAAGGATTTGTAATGGATGTGAATACAACCTATACACACACACACGCACACACAAACACACATACATGCGTGCACAAACACGTATACGCATACAAACGAACTAGCACGCACGCAGATACAAGCATGGAAATACACACTCACATTCACACAGATACACACAGGTTTGCAAACACAGATATATACACACTTAGATATGTGTACGCCGAGATACACACGTTCACACATGCATGTAGGCACACACACACACACACACACACACACACGCACACACACACACAGCGAATATTCACACAGAGAATCCCAATGCACATGCTACCACTCGCAGATACACACTGCACATGCTCCCCCACATGTAGGAGCGCGATAGGAGCTCGCGCTCCTACACTCACACAATTTGTACGCTCACACATGGATATACACTCCACATGTTCACGCATAGATGCACATTTCACATGTTAACACATATAGATTAAAAATGTTCACATATAGGTATGCACTTCATATGCTCACACATGGATACACACCCTGCATATATCTGCACACACAGGTACACACAGCACATAGTCACCCATATGGATACACAGAGTTTATGCTCGCACAGATGGATGCACGCCACGCACGCTCATGCATACTGATGCACACAGACAGATGATTCCCAGCTCATGGTGGGTCTGGTCCCTTTGAGGTAGAAAAGCAGTGGAGGGAACTGAACAGAGGCATGGTGGGTATGGGGGGAAGTGGGATAGAGGGATGAAAGGAAATGGCTTGTAATAATTACAGTAATAGCAATGTTATTATTATCTTCATTAGTTACTGAGCCTTTCTGTGTTGAGTTTGCCTTTGGGCACTCCAGTTTCCTCCCTGAATCAACAGGCTTGGAGTTCGGGAAACGATAAAATGCAAATAGGTATGAGTGTGTGTATGTGTCCTGTGATGGAGGGGTAAACTTTGCAGAGTGTATGCTCACCTCTTGGGGATGGATGCTGTGACAAATTCCAGTGCCCCCCCCCCCCCGTTACCTCATCAGAAATCAGATGACAGGTTAGATAGTGTACAGCTGATAACAGTTGTCAAGCTTTTGTCCTCTACGTCTTAATACACAGTAATTTATGCAGTGGACTTGTACTCAGTCGTAAAAACATTGAGCACTGGATGGGAACAGGAATGGCATTGCTGTCACAGTGGACATGAATTGGATAACATTTTTTCTTGGTTTTCCTCTCCCATCCTACAGGTGGGTGGCCATGAAATCGAAGAAAGGTTAGTAAAGAAATTCTGTACTTGATCAACCAAAGATGTCATCCCCCCCATTCATAAATACATTAAAGAATTTATACAGCGACAAAAAGAGATATCCAGTGACGTGAAAAAGTTGATCTCATTTTTATATGTCACACTTACATTTCAGATCGTCAAACTAACTTTAATATAATACATACAAACCCCAATTCTGACGCTGTGTAAAATGTGAATAAAAACAGAATGCAATGATTTGCAAATCTCATAAACCCACATTTTACTCACCGTAGAACATACATAACATGTCAGATGTTGAAAGTGAGACATTTTTCCATTTGATGAAAAATATTAGCTCATTTTGAATTTGATGGCAGCAACACATCTCAAAAAAAGTTGGGACAGGCAACAAACGGCTGTAAAAGTAAGAGGTACTAATAAAAAACAGCTGCAGGAGCATTTTACAACTAATTAGGTTAATTGGCATCAGGTCAGGAACATGTCTGGGTATAAAAAGAGCATTTTAGAGAGGCAGAGTCTCTCAGAAGTAAAGATGGATAGAGATTCACCAATCTGCAAAAAACTGAATCTAAAAATTGAAGCACCTATTTCTAAAACCCCATAAGTCACACTTGACTTGACTTGTGGGTTTTTAGTAATCAGTGCTTCAATTGTGGAACAATTTCCGAAAAATGTTCCTCAATGTAAAATTGTGAAGACTTTTAATATCACACCATCTACAGTACATCATATTATAAAAAGATTCTGAGAATCTGGAGAGATCTATGTGCGCAAGGGACAAGGTTAAAGCCAGGTCAATATTGGATGCCCGTGATCTTCAGGTCCCACAGGCGGCACTGCATTAAAAACAGACATGATTCTGCACTGGAATTCGCTGCAAGGGCTCAGGAACACATCCAGAAATCATTGTCTGTGAACAAAGTCTGCCATGCGATCCACAAATGCAAGTTAAATCTGTATCATGCAAAGAAGAAGCCATATGTGAACACGATCCAGAAAGGCCACCGTCTTCTCTGAGCCATAGCTCATTTAAACTGGACATGGGAAAAATAGAAAACTGTTCTGTGGTCAGATTAATCAAAATTTGAGATTATTTTTGGAAACCATGGACGCTGTGTTGTGAGGAGAGGGACCATCCAGCTTGTTATCAGCGCTTAGTTCAGAAGCCTGCATCTCTGATAGTATGCAGCTGCATTAGTGCCTATGGCGTGGGCAGCTTACACATATGGAAAGGCACTATCAATGCTGAAAAGTATATAGAGGTTTTACAACAACACAAGCTCCCATTCAGACTACGTCTCTTACAGTGAAGGCCTTGCATATTTCACCAAGACAGTGCTAAACCACATACTGCATCCATGACAACAACACAGCTTCACAGTGGAAGAGTCCGAGTGCTGAACTGGCCTGCCCGCTGCCCTGACCTTTCAAAAATAGAAAACATTTGGCGCATCATAAAACGAAAAATCCGGCAAAGATGACCCAGGATGAGCACCTAGAATCCTACATCAGGCAAAGCTGGGACAACATTCCTCTCCCAACACTCTAGCAATTGGTCTCCTCACTTCTCAGATGTTTACAGACTTATTAAGAGAAGAGGGGATCCTACACATTGGTAAACATGGCCCTGTCCCTCAAAAATTAATCGTCCACAATGCCTCTCTTTAGAGTTTTATTGTTTTAAATTTTAAGGGATTTACCTGGATGCAGTCTGTATGCAATCATCATGTTAGTTCGTGTTTAGCATAATTCAATATCAGCAATGCTATAGTGCTGTTGTTTCTATACTTGTTGTCTTGGAACATAGGAATGTCTGGAACTACCATAAATCAAGAGCATGCACCTCTTAAATCTATTCAGTGACTCTGAATAGGGTCATTACATGCCAAGTGGAAACACACCTGGGCCATCATGGTCTTTGATTTTACTTTAACTTTATCTATTTGTTCATTTTGGCCCAAATAATGGATATCTCAGATTTTTTAACTAACTGCCCTCTGGTATTGGTTTTATGGACCTTTGAAGAAATGCCCTGTAGAGGGTGCTTCTCAAAACATGATGTAGAAAACCCTTATATCTCTGGCCCTATTCCTGATACAAGTATGGGGTTTGGATGGATTTGTAATATGAGGTTTCCTCTAGCACCACTATCATTTACAATGGTTGTATCTGTTCTTGTCTCCATGGAAACTGTTTTTGAAGTTGGGGCAAATTTGAGATTTTTTTCTACTTTTTTTACCCTTATTATTCACCGATTACTGGTGATACTGAAGAAATGACAAAAACTTTTTATTTTAGAAAGACAATTGACACTTTTATTAAAAAAAATTAAATCAGAACATAATAGTTTATCAGATTAACCCTTTGAAAGTTACTTACAACATAAAAAGTCACAAGTTCAAGGGTCTGTCCATCCCTGGGGAAAACTTGCATCATTATGAATTTGCACCTGTTGCATGTCAGGTGACATGAATTATACTGGAATGCACTATCGGTCCAGTATATACGCTTTTTTCACCACAAAAAGTGAAAAATCTCAAATTTGCCCAATCACAGTTTGCTTGGAAAAAAGAACAGATACAACCATTGTAAATGATGGTGGTGCTTGAGGAAGCCTCATATTAGAAATCCATCCAAAACCTGTATCAGTAATAGGATATAACGGTTTTTCCACTGCATGTTTTGAAAAGCGCCCCCTACAGGCCATTTCTTCAGAGGTCCATAAAACCAATACCGAGGGCAGTTTGTGAAAAAAATCAGAGATATCCATTATTCGGGCCAAAATGAACAAACAGACAAAGTTAAAGTAAAATCCAAGACCATGATGGCCGAGGTGTGTTCTCACTTGGCATGGAATGACCCTAATAAGGTCACTACAATTACAAAGAATATCAATATCAGGTTTTCAGCTCAAATAAAGGAACCCAGATGATGTTCAAGCAGGTTTCTTTATTTCCTGCACATAATAGTACATTGCCATGTACTTTTCAATACAAAGAAAAAGAATGATTTTTACAACTTTTTAGGCCAGCTTTTTGGTGGGAAACAGGCCTATATACTGGATTTTTGGGCCATAGTAGTGTAAATCAGGTCATTAGACACTCTGCTAACTCACTCTGACACTCAGGATCATAGTGCAACCTTCCTTCGGGGGTGACCCAGGCTCTTAAACTTGGGCGCTTTGACCTTAATTTCCATGGTATTCACCATTGATACAAGCAACCTTTAAGACTGTCAGCCTAGAGCAAGGTTCATGTCAAGGATCAAGCCACCTTCCAGATCTGTATCTGTCATAGAATCAAAGATATAAGACTTTTTCTACTGCATGTTTTGAAAAGCGCCCCCTACAGGCCATTTTTTCAGAGGCCCATAAAATCCATACCGGTGGGCCGTTTGTGAAAAAAATTGGAGATGCCCATCATCTGAGTTCAAATGTACAAATATACAAAGTTTGAGAAAAATCTATGACCATGATGGCCCAAAAGGTACCTTAAGCGTTTCCACTTAGCATGGAATGACCCAATAATTACCTGCTCATTAAATTAAAAGATATGAAATATTGTAATATGATGACTTTTGGACTTTACAGGGTGGAAGAGGCAGAGGGAGTGGGTGAGCCCCGGGACTCAGATCATCTGAATTTGGACCCAGGCTGTGGCGACAGCTGCCTCCTGCAGGCTCTTTGGGCGAGTACAATGCTGTCAGGTCCCCCAGGTTAGTACTTCTGTACGGTCCCTCAAGTCAATCATGAGGTCAGGTCCCTCAGATCAGCACATCAGTGGCTCCGCTCAGTACTGCTGTCAGGTCCCTCAAGTCGGTACTGCTGTCAGGTCCCTCAGGCCAGTCTTGCTGTCGAGTCCCATGAGTTAGTTGAGCTGCCGGAAACCTCTTTGCAGTCCTAAAGCTAGGTTAACTCAGGTCAGCGCTGCAGCAGCATCGCACAGGTTAGTCCTGCTTTCGAGACCCTCAGATTAATTCTGCTGTCCGGTCCCTGGGGTCAGTACTGCTGTTGGTTCCCTCAGGTGAGTTCAGCTGTCCAGGTCAGTTTGGTTGTCAGCCTCCTCAGTTCAGTTCCTTCTTGTCAGTACTACTTTTGAATTTTCTCAGGTCAGTACTGGTCTCAAGTTCACTCAAGTCAGTACTGCTTTTAGACATCTCCTATCAGTACTGCTGTCAGGTCCTTCTGATCAGTACTGCTGTTGCGTCCCTGTGGTCAGTACTGCTGTTGGGTTCCTCAGGTCAGTACTGCTGTTTGGTCTCACTGGTCAGTACTGTTGTCGGGTCCTTCAGGTTAGTACTAATTTCTGGTCCCAGTGGTCAGTTCGGTTGTCGGGTCGCTCAGTTTAGTCTGTCTGTCAGGCCCCTCAGTTCAGTGTTGCTGCTGGATCCCTCAGGTCAGTACTGTTGTCTGGGCCTTCAAGTCAATATTGCTGTTGGGTTCTCTCAGGTCAGTATTGATCTCTGGTTCAGTCAGGTCAGTACTGCTGTCATGCCCCTTACTCAATACTACTGTTGCATCCTTGAGCTTGCACTGTAGTCAGGTTCATCAAGCTGACCGCACAGTGAGCCATCAAAATGTAAAAAAAAAAAAAAATGTTCTGAAAGCCAGGGTGAAAATTAACAAGAGTAGCTATTTTCAGCTTTCTTTCTTAATTCGAAAAGATTTTACCGCCTTCCAAAATCGCTCACGAGCCAATGTCGTAATTCGCAAGCGCAAAAAGGGGGGGGTGACTCCACAATCTAAAATGGCTGTCAAATGAAACCGCTTGAGATATTGAGCTGAAATTTGGGATTTCTTAGTTTCACACTCTAAGGTATTTTTAGGGAAAAAAATACCAAATTGGAGATTCCCCCTGCCCCCGGATGCTCTGGTTAACTTGGCATGGAATGACCCGAGTGCCTCAGGTCAGTACTGTGGTTGGGTTCCTCAGGTTAATCCTGCTATCAGGTCCCTCAGGTCAGTACTGCTGTTTGTTACTTCAGATCAGAACAGCTGTTAAATCATTTTGACTCACTTGGTTCTTAGTTTTTGAGTTAGGAGGTAAAATAAGCTAAGGAAGTGTTTGGGAGCAATCCATAAGACTGCACTGATGTGTATTTCAGGTATCGACAGTCTGACATTTATCATTTCTTAGGATCAATGCTGTAGAGATGCATCTCTTCTCAACATGATTTGTGGAGCTGCAAATTTATGCACACAGTTATAGTGTTCTATCGCTAGATGGCACACCTGGATCAGTTATTGAATATTCAGAAGCAAGCCGAGCTCGAACACAGTTTAGAATATTGACAAGTTCAGTCCCATTCCTGTTTTTCAGGAGTTGCATGAATTAAATTCTTCAGCTATGCCTCATGTACAAACTGCTCAATATACTTGCCATAGTATCCATACAGCAGTTCAAAAAAATGATCTCTTGAGAGAGGAAAAATTGTCGTCCTCTGTAGCAAGAACTTCAGCTACAGTGAGCGAATGGTATCCCAATTAGTAGTCAAGAGTTCTGAAGAAAAAATTCAACATGTTATTTATACTATGTCACTTTACTATCAATTATAGTCATCACATATCAAAAATGCATAGTTCTCTACCGTAAATTTACGCATGGATTGATCCTCCACCAACAAATGTATGATTATTTTTTAATTTGACAGTGCACCATTTTGAGGGATCTTACAGTTCAAGGAGCCACCTGGATAGCTGTCTTATTTAGCTCCTAGAGAGTAGGTGATTTAGAATGTAATGCTCAGATGAATTTTACTTATGATCAAGGAGTTTATGATCCCAGAAATGTATAGTTTTAACCCCCAGCAATTTTTCAATTCTCAGTATTTTACTACTTCAATACTGAATTTTCATTAAGATTTTTTATGTTTGCACTTTGCAGCCATTTTTCTCTACCAAAATCATGAAAATAAGCTGAAATGGAATTCTAAATTCTTCAAGTGTCTTGACTCAGATGAGCCATTCCTTTCCTCTCTGTGAAGCCACAATCTTGAATTATAAAGCCTTAAATAAGGTAACACATAAATAGCCAGATTTGACTTCTGCGCAAAGGGATTAATTATAATAAGCATTGAGTTTGAATTCAAGAAAGTTTCAAGTTGCATTGATGATATGGAATAAAGTATTTCCTTCTTCAAATGACACTCAATGGTGAGTCTACATATCTGGATAAAAAATATTTGAATCGTGTAAAAATGTATTTGTTGACATGCAGAAATGAGATTTGATTATCTCCGCGATTATGCGATCGAGTCGGTTTATTTATTTATTTATTTGTCTGTCTGTGGACAGGATTTCTCGGAAACTACTGGACGGATCTTAATGAAATTTTCACCAGAGATAGATCTTGGTCCAGGGACGACTCCATTAAATTTTGGTGATGATTTGGATCCGGATCTGGATCTACAAATTTAGTGACATTTCTCGGAAACTACATAACGGATCTTCATGAAGTTTTCACCAGAGATAGATCTTGCTCCAGGGATGACTCCATTAAATTTTGGTGATGATCCGGATCCGGATATGGATTCTGGATCCGGTCCTAAAATCTTCCCAAGAGACAGATCTTGCATTTGTATCAATGTCATCCTTTGGCGGAGATCAGAAATCTCGATTTGCTCTTGTTTTTAATGCAATTGCGAGCAAAATGATATGGTTGTAACTTATGAATATAAATGTATCCCTCTCCCTCAATCTTGTACTCCTGCCCAGGTCCCAGCCCGCAGACTTTGAGATTTGATGAGCGTACCGTCAGCCCTCTGCTCTCCCTCTCCGAGGACCAACGCACCCTGACCTTCCTCCCCAAACGCGCTCGACAGTCACCCGTGTACGACCCGGCACGCTTCACCAGCTGGCCCAACGCCCTGTGCACTACCCAACTCTCCGGGGTGCACTGTTGGGTCCTGGAGGTCAGCCAGAGCTGTGCCTTCAAAGTGGGCGTGTGCTATCCCTGCATGGAGCGCAAGGGCTCCACTGATGAGTCTCGACTGGGCTACAATGCCCAATCCTGGGTGGTGTCTCTCTACGAGGAAGAGTTCTCCTTCTGCCACATGGGGCACCACCACTCTCTTCGCCTGCTTCAAAAACCCGAACGGGTGGGGGTCCTGCTAGACTGGCCGGGCCACACGCTGCTGTTCTACGACCCAGATTCTACAACCATCTTACACACCGTCCACCACAAATTCACCGCTCCACTCCTGCCAGCCTGTGCTGTGGCAGACCACAGTGTCACTCTGCAGCTCTAAGCTCTGTAATTGAAATGATGGCGCCCTCAGGCTGCAGGCCCGAAAACTGCGGCCTTCATGGTTTCCACAGGAAGTACAGCAGCGCTTGCCCCCTCCCAGCCAGGGCACCGATCGTAGTGTTTTAGCTGTACGTTCCACCTAACACTGCACTTTACCCGTTTAGTACTGTAATCTTTGACTATCTAACGAAAACCTGGAAGGCCTGCTGACTCACAACCCTGCAAAATGATGACTGCTTGGAAAACAAGGGCCAAAACCTTACATGAGATTTCATGACCTGATCAGACAGCCAGGCAGGAGCCGACTGTCAAGATTCTATGTACCAGTTACTTTGGTCTTATTGAAAGTCCTTGAGCCAATCAAAATTTTAGAAATATCTCAGCTAATCCAGCAGTGATGATATCCTAGGTATCGCTGATTAAACATATCATGTATATGAGGGTGGGGAGGACATTGCAGCATTGGCGTTGCGTAGCAGATGTATGCCAATCGCACAACTGTAATGTAATTATCATTGCAAAAAGGCCATTTCATCAAAAGGACGCACGATAACGAAGAGGAGTCGGGAGCTAACTGTGGAGAGCGGTGGGCAGAACTTCTTCCAAATTAAGAGAAGCCCATTGTTTGGCCTGAGACACAGAAATTGGAGTTGAACTTTCCTGTGTTCTGTCTTATATTCAAAATGTAACAATAACGTCTTGGTTGCGCTTTGCAACTAATTGTTAACTAGTTACAATTAGATGTTATTTTGATCATAGCCCTTTGGTACGGTGTGAGTGGAAGCTTTTGCCATTAATTATGAAAATTACATTTTTAAAAAAACAAATTTGCATTATCCCTTGTGTCCACCAATTAGTGTGGTACATCAGTTGCTTTATAAATAAAGTGAAAGCTGACCTTTAAAGCATCAAGGGAATATGGCTGCAATTAATTACAATGCCTGCAATTATGTTATGAAGACCGGAGCTTCATCCATTAAAATATGGCACACAAGTTAAGCAGGGAATCTTATTTCTTATGAATGTTGTAACAGGTCAAAAAATGTGTTACTAAAGTGTGTTAAATCATGTAATTTAATGTGTATATTTGTTACTGTTTCATTGATTGTGGCTTTTTGTCTCAATTATCCTTTATAAAGCTTTCAGTCAACCAGAGACCATCCAAACTCATGTGCTGTCTTGCACTGAAGATAATCAATATTCATCAATATATTAAAATTTTAAAGCGTAGAATTTTTTTATATATATAATTTGAAAGTTGTATGCAGTCTAAAAGTATACTTTCAGTCCACCAGCGGGTAAAGTAGAAAGTAATTTGTTTGTGTGTCCACTGTTTTGATAAAAATGAGCTGAAACGCATTGCATTGCCTCAATAATTCTTAACATATTCTTTGTGCCTCAATGAATCTGTTGAGAGAATTATATTACAAACATGCAGATTACTATAATGTTGTATGATTTTTTGGCCAACTGATCTGTTAACCTCAGGTCAGATCTATATCGGTGGAGACTCAATGCATAGACAAATATCATTGTTTCAGTTCCAATGAGGATCTTGTTTAAGGGATATTTTGGAAAGCTAAGCACATTTTTATGGATATATTCTGTAGTTGAGAACATGAGTTTTATGAGAAGTAAAACATGACAAAATCTTTTCACTGCTCATGAATTCGCAATGAAGGCATCATGATGATACAATTAATATAAATGGTTATTTTTATTCTGATAATACCATGATATGTAATGCATAGATAGTGGAGGCTTGGTGAGAATAAGTAATAGGACAATGAAAATGTGAATGTAATTCTGTGATATTAACACCATGTTTTTGTTAGAATTTGAATGTGTAAATCCATAATGTTATTCTCAATTGGTTACATGCCCTTATGGGTAACTGCACAAATGAATCATTTGAAGTAATCTTATGTACTTTGTTGTTTTTACGAAGATTATTCATAATAATAGTCTACTCAGATATTTATATTTTTATTATTGTTGCTGAAAAAACATGGATTTCCATCTAAATCATAAAACCGGATTTAGATTTTCTCTGTATATAGTATTTCTTTATGTTTTGACGATTTTCTTCTTAAATTGACATTCATTATAAGTGTCTTAAGACATATCTTATTCAGTTATAACTGTTTGGATGCTGAATAAACATGATTTCTCACCCACCTCAGTGAAAAAATTACCTTTTGAATTGTCACTTTTTTTTCCCATTTTGGATCATTAGTCTATGGTACCATACATTGTCAAACATCTCATTCATTGGTGGAGAGAACATGATTCTCCATCAATCTGGTTGAAAGAGTTTACATATGTGGACGTTCTGCTTTTGCGAATAATACTGTGTGGATGCACCTTTCTCTTTTTAGCTCGCCGGGACGAGTAACGTCCGGAGAGCTATTGTTGTACCCCCGGCGTCCGCGTCCGTCCGCATCCGCGTCCACGTGCAGAAAAACTTTAACCTTGCCCCGGCGAGCTTTGTTGTCTTTCTGACAACTCTTGTTGCAGTTAGTACTTCTCAAACTCAGTCCTGGGGGACCACTGTGTATACAGGTTTTCAATGCAACTGCGGTCCCAGAATTCTGTTAATTATATCCCCGAAATACAAGTTTCGGGGATATCATGGTTTTGCCCCACCCGCTGCCACGTCCACAGATTTTAGCCGTTAGCGCGATAACACACAAAATACTTTACAGTGGCTTCTCATTTTTAGCATATGGGTAGATATGGTAGAGAGGATGAACTGATTAGATTTTGGGCAAGTATGCACTCCTAGGTTTGCCACCAGGTGGCGCTATATATTGAAAAAAAAAATCAGTTTTTTAACTATATCTCTGGAACAATTACTTACAGACCTCAAATTTGCCTCATATTGTAGGTCTGTACAGATTTAGTGACATGGTATCAATTATTCAGATTAAAAGCCTGCTGATTTTTAAAAATGAATTGGTACATTTTTATTTTAATCTGTCTTTTTATAAAACTGTTTCCCATGATGCATGATGTGAACATGGAACTTTTATTGTTCAAAGCAAGCATAGCAGTTTTTGACGATGTTGCTTGAACAGGTAATGAAGAGAGATTACACTGATTCAAATTATTGGGTTACATTTATGGTTGCAACAAAAACCAGCATGCACAGTGGTCCCCCAGGACCAAGTTTGACAACCACTACCTTCGAGCACTATATGATGTAAGATATTAAAATCAGTTGAAAATATATAATGTGGCAACTTGTTTAAAAGACCTCCCGCAGCTCAATACTTTTTTAATTCCTTAAACATTTATTCAGCACTGGGTTAACAATACGCCACTAACTTTGCACATTTTGACTATGGAGTAAGGATTATTCCTTGAAAAAAGTTTCTTCAGTTTGCTTGGGGATCTCCTGAATATAGGTCTCCTGTTTTAATGATATTGAGGTTTGGGCTCTGACTGGGCCGTTCAGAGGTTGTTGGCTTTGGATCATGTTTGATAGTGAAATTTATCTTTAATTTTCTGACAGCGCCCAACAGGGTTTATGCCAAAATAAATAGATTTTTGTTGCTATTCATATTCCCATCTACAACCCCAATTCCGAAATAGTTGGGACTAAGTGTATATTGTGAATAAAATCAAAACGCAATGACTTTCGAATCACACCAGCCAGTATTTTATTCGCAATAGAACAGATTTAACATAGCAAATGTTGAAAATGCGAAATTTTACAATTTTATCCACAATATGAGCTTATTTTAAATTTGATGGCTGCTATAGGTCTCAAAAAAGTTGGGACAGGGGCCTTTATATCATGGAGGAGCATCCCCTCTTCTTTATAACATAGAGTGGAGGCCTCTGGGCATTGAGGAGACAAGTTTCTTGAGTTTGGCCATTGGAATTTGATCCCACTCGTTTAATACAGGCTTCCAGCTGCTGGAGAGTTTTGGGTCTCCTTTGACAGACTTTTCGTTTAATTATGTGCCGAACGTTCTCAATCGGTGAAAGATCAGGACTGCAGGCAGGCCAGTTCAGTACGTGGACTCTTCTACTACGAAGCCATGCTGTTGTAATTGCTGTAGTATGTGGTTTTGCATTGTCCTGCTGAAATACACAAGGCCTTCCCTGGAATAGATGTCATCTGGAGGGGAGGATACGTTGCTCTAAAACCTTTATATACCTTTCAGCGTTCATGATGCTTTTTAAAACATGCAAGTATCCCACATCATATGCACTAATGCATCCCCATACCATTGGAGATGCTGGCTTTTGAACTGAACGCTGATAAAAGTAAATTTCTCCCCTTTAGCCCGGAGGACAAGACGCCCATGATTTCCAACAAGAATGTGAAATTTGGACTCGTCTGACCACAGGACACTTTGCTACAGTCCATTTTAAATGAGCCTTGGCCCACGCTCAACAATGGCTTCCTTTTTGCATGATAGAGTTTTAGGTGGTATCTGTGGATGGCACGGTGGACTGTGTTTACAGACAGTGGTTTCTTGAAGCATTCCTGGGCCCATTTAGTAATGTTAATGAAAGACTCATGCAGATGACTGGTGCAGTGGTGTCTGAGGTCCCGAAGATCACGGGCACCCAGTAAAGGTCCTTGGCCTTGTCCCTTACACACAGAGATTGTTCCAGTTTCTCTGAATATTTTGATGATGTTATGGACTGTTGATAATGAGACCTTCAAAGCCTTTGCAATTTGACATTGAGGATCATTGTTTTTGAATTATTCTACAATTTTTTTATGCAAACCTTCACAGGTTGGAGAGCCTCTGGCCATCTTTACTTCTGAGAGACTCAGCCTCTCTATGACATCCCTTTTATAGCCAATCATGTTACACACCTGATGCCAGTTAACTTAATTACTTGTCAAATGTTCTTTCAGCTGATTCTCTTATACAGTATCTCACAAAAGTGAGTACAACCCTCACATTTTGACAATTAATTTATTGTATCTTTAAAATGGATGTTACAAAAATGAAACCTGAATATATTTTAGAGTAGTCATTGAACAATATTGTAGCAGTGTAGATTAACTGCACTGTCCATATAACTAAACAAACAATCACTATTTCCAAAAAGGATGGCAACAAAATTGAGTACACCTCACCATAAACATGCCAAATTGTGTCCAGTACTGCCTTGATTATCCTTGGCATGGAATTCACCAGAGCTGCACAGGTTGTTGCTGGGATCCTCCTCCACTCCTCCATGGCAACATCACGGAGGTGGTGGATGTTGAACACCTGCTGTTCCTCCACCTTCCTCTTGAGGATGCCCCACAGGTGTTCAATGGGATTCAAGTCTTGAGATATACTTGGCCATGCCATCACTTTCACCTTCAGCTTCTTCAGGGAGGCAGTTGTCATCATGGAGGTGTGTTTCGGGTCGTTACTATGTTGGAAAACTGTCGTGCTGCTCAGTTTCCAAAGGGAGGGCATCATGTTCTGCTTCAGAATGTCACAGTACATGTTGAAATCCATTATTCCGCCAATGAAGCACAGCTGCCCAGGACCAGAAGCACTCATGCAGCCGCAGACCATGATGCTGTCACCACCATGTTTGACTGTAGGCAGTACACACTTGTCTTGGTACTCCTCACCAGGGTGCCGCCACACATGCTGGGCACCACCTGAGCCGAACAAGTTTATCTTAGTCTCATCAAACCACAGAACAGGGCTCCAGTGATTCATGTTCTTGGACTGGTTTTCTTCAGCAAACTGTTTTCGGGCTTCCTTGAGGACTAGCTTCAGAAGAGGCTTCTGTTTTGGCTAATTTGTGTACCTGATGCAGAGCACGAGTACTCAACCTCTTTGGTTGACCCCGACGAGGCCTGTTCCGAGTAGAACCCGTCTTGGAAAATCACCAGATAACTATAGCATGGTGGCAAAGGTTAAGTTTCATGGTTTCGCAGATTTTGTAGCTCAGGCCATTTTTGTGGAGAGCAACAATTCTCTTTTTCAGATCCTCAGAGAGTTCTTTCCAATGAGGTGCCACTTTGACCATCCAGTGACCAGAATGACAGCATTGCACCCAAAGCACCACACTTTAAACCTTCAACACGTTAGACCACCTCATATGGCCCAGTCGAACAGACAAAAGCATGAACATGATGAATAAGACGTTTCATTGCTTGGTTGACCATTAATAATTGGGGTGTGCACTCACTTTTGTTGCCACCCATTTTGGAAATGATGACTGTACTGTTATTTGGACAGTGCAGTAAATCTACACTGCTACACATATTGTACAATGACTACTCTAGAATATATTCAGGTTTCATTTCTGTATCGTAGTCCCTTGAAAAGATATAATAAATTAATTATCAAAATGTGAGGGTTATACTCACTTTTATGAGATACTGTATAAGAATTGCTTTTTCAGCACTCTTATGCCTGTGTCCCGACTTTTTTGAGACCTGTTGCAGCATTTTGATTTTATTCACAATTTACATTTCTTCGCAACTATTTCGGAACTGGGGTTATATTTGGACAAGTGCCCATTCCCAGTCTGAAGAGCAACAGCCTTTTGGAGAATGGCCCCAAATATTAAATAATAAAATATTTGGGGCCATACTCCAAAAATACTGAGTGCATTCGAAGTGCATTTCAAATATTTGGGGCCATTCTTGAGGCTGGCTTGAATGTTTTGCTCATGCTCATAACTTTCCAGGTGCATTCGAAGTGGAGAAATATCGAACAGCACTCAAAGTGTATTCTAACTGCGCTCTGACTGCATTATAAATATTCTTACAGCATTCAAACAGCATTCAAAACATTCTGATTGCATTCGAATGAGAATCAAAATGGCAAGCCACGTCAAATCAAATTAAAGCTGAAATTATAACCTTTCAGAAAATATCAAAAACTCAAAAAATATTTTTTGCAAGTCTCCTCTCATTTTGTGGGAGCAGGTCTCATTTGTATATTAGCTTTCTAATATTACAGAGAGCCTTCTTGGCTTTGGCTGGCAATGCTTCTGTACATTTAGTCCATAACAAACAAGTAGAAAATAAGACACCCAGTCAACCCAGATAATTATGATATGTCAACGTCCTCAATTGCACCCCACCCATGTGCCAATTTTCGTACAAGCGAATTTTAGCACCGTTTCTGAAAACTAAGATTTCTGTTTTGTCAAAATTAATTTCGAGTCCCCAAGAGTCACTAAACTCTTTTAGTAAATCAATTTTTCTTTGGAAGCCAATCACAGAGTCGTCAAAGACACATACTTCTTCTCTTCGCTGATGATTTTACAGTTCTTTATAATCAGGTCCTACAAATATCCCTCTTAACTCAACGTTCTACAAAAAGGTCTGGCATTCCGATATAAACATGGAAAACAAAATAGGGCTCAAGACACAGCCCTGTCTAAGACTGGAAATGTAAAATATGGCAAGGAACTTGATCCATGAAATTTGACCAGCAGGTTAAAGAGAATGCTGCAAAACACCACAGTGAACAATTCTGAGCTGGCAAATCAAGTTTGAAAAAAAAATTGTTAAAGTACCAATATTTGACCTGCTAATTGCAAGTTCAAATAATAGGTCAAGGTCACTGATATTAAGTAGGAAACTGGTTCATAATCTAATCTTCTTATATGCAGAATATGGGGTCTGTAATCCATTTTCTTCTTGAGTTATCGTGTTAACGCCACTTTTCGGATGGACGGACAGACACACACACACACGCACGGGGTGCATTCCTATGTCTCCCTTTTGCCAGAAGCGACTGGAGACAAAAATCCTGCAATTGCAATGACAGCGTGTATACTTCTTGCAAATCCACTTTGTGCCATTGAAATTGGTGTGACCCACGGACTGGTAGAACTTCGTCATGCATGTATTTGATTCTTTGCCAAAATATGAATTTAATTTTCCAATTTGCTTAGTTTTACAGGGAGCATACTGTTCCAGGTTAGGCAGTAGACATGTCACCTATTACTTGCTAAATTCATCAAGTTGAAATACTGGTTGATCTGATGCACTATTCCGTACCTTACTATGCACTGTCACACACTCCAATTTTTCATTGGACCACCTTTAGCTTTGATTACGGCACGCATCTGCTGTGGAATCATTTTGATAAGTTTATGCAATGTCACAACATTTCTTTTTGTCTCGGGTAACGTTCATTTTTCACCATGATCTTGTAGTGATGATGGGAGAGTTGAGCCGCTGCATTAGTCTTCTCCAGCACATCCCAAAGATTCTCAGTGGGGTTAAGGTCTGGACTCTGTGTTGGCAAATCTATGTGTGAAAATGATGTCTCATGCTCTCTGAACTGCTCTTTACAATTTGAGCCCAATGAATCCAGGCACTGTCATCGTGGAATATCCCTGCGTCAACAGGGGGAAAAAATCCATTGATGGATAAACCTGTTGATTCAGTATATTCAGATTGTCAGCTAACCTCATTTTTGAGGTGCATATCATTGCTGAACCAAGACCTCACCAACTGAAGCAACCCCAGATCATAACACTGCCCTGATAGGCTTGTGCGGTAGACACAAGACATTATGGGTGCATCATTCCATCCACTCTCTTCTTACCCTAATGTGTGCATCGCTCTGGATCAGGGTAAATCTGGGCTCATCAGACCAAATGACCTTTTTCCATTTCTCCAGAGTCCAATCTTTATGATTACTTGCAATTGGAGACCTTATTTCCCCCCCAATAGCCTCACTGATCAGTTTTCTCAAGGCTACATAGCGGTTTACTCCCAATCCTTTGAGTTCTCCTTGCATTGTGTGTGTGTGTGTGTGTGTGTGTGTGTGTGTGTGTGTGTAAATGCTCTTACTTTCACTATTAAATATGGCCTTGAGTTCTACTGTCACTTTTTTCCAATTTGATTTCACCAAATGTTGAAGTGATCTCTGATCATTCAAGATTTTTTCCAGCCACATTTTTTTCTTGAAAATTATGGTTTGCGACTATCCTGCCAGATTCTAATAATGCATTGGACAGTTCTTAACCCCATTTCAGCAGTTCCCGGGATCTCCCAAGTTGTTTTCTTTGCTTGATGCCGGCCAATAATTTAACCCTTCTGAGACAGAATAATATCTTTTCCACAACCACAGGCAATGTCTTCTTACATCATTGTTTAAGAAATGAGAATCAACTCACTGCATCAGTTAGGGTTAAATAGCTTGTCGACAGCTGATACACATTAATCACGGCAGTAAATATCCATTGGAAAGCTCTTATCCATTTGCTTCATTAAATCCAGGTGGTGACCTTTTTCAGCCAAGGAGTATAACTTTGTATGCAGTGACTCCTCCTTTTCATCATTGTAATCATAACAAATAGTAAAGTGGGAAGTTGGTTTTCCATAAGCCTGTATTCACGTGTCAGCTGAGAGGTGCACATGACCCTCAGAGATAGAGGCTTGAGTACAAGTTTCACCATTAATGTGTTAGTGAGATGTAAAATCAGCAGTGATAAGTAGTTACTAAAGTTGTTAGGAAGACTAATACACTGCCCGGCCAAAAAAAACGTCGCTCACTCAAATATTTAGTTGGAACCCCTGTGGCTTTGATTACAGTGCATATTCGTCTCGTCATTGTTTTGACAACTATATGCAATGCCAGAACATTTATCTTCTATCAGAAATGCCATAATTTTTGGCCGAGATCTTATCCTCTCGACATAATGGTTGAACCACTCGGTGGTCTTTCTTGAGCACAACCCACTAACTTTTAATGTGTTTAAGGTCAGGACTTTGTGGTGGCAAATTTGTTTGTGAAAATGATTCCTCATACATGTTTTTGTCATTCATAGTTTTCTTTGCTAAATACAAGCCAATAACTTGCCCGTTCTGAATACTGTAACATCTTTTCCACCATCAAGGGATGTGTCTTCCGACATGATTTTTTAAGAAATGAGTAGCAACACGCTTCAGTCAGGGTTAAAATGATTATTTCCAGCTGAAACATATTAATAACCGCAATAATGGTCCAATTATAGAATTTGTTCATTAGTTTCCAAACGGTGACTTTTTTTTTTTGGCCGGGCAGTGTATAAAACTTAAAGGATCCTTAGAGCTGCGGCAGGCCCGTTCTTACCAGCAGATCGTACAAGCACTTGACGAGGGCGCCCTCTTGTGGGGGCTGCAAGCCGACACTCATCCAAAAGATCCCTGCATCTTCACTCTTCCTTCAAATCACGAAATTAACATTATAGTTGTTTAGGTGAGGTAGATTTCATTAATGCTACCACATAACACATTTATTGGCTGAGGTTTCACCCATCACAGTCCAAAGGGTATTATCATCATTAAACAAAAAAATTGCAAGTTTCATGGCTACTACTAATAATCCAGAAATTAACATAACTTCACACACTGTTGTTTGATTTTATTGCCAAGTAGAATGATTATTTAATCAGCAAAACTTTTCGATGTGCTCGACACCAAATCTCCTCATTTGTTTGTGATTTCATTCGTTGTTGCAACAGTAGCAGTTTAATCATTTTCTAAGCAACTGCCTCGATTGAATTCCCCAGAGAACAACTTTTCAAGCACACCTTTTTGTTTGCACATATTCTGTCATTGGTCGCTAGTAAATGACACGTATGACTACCAACAAATTTTGATGACAGTAGAGGGCGCTGCTACGCAGCCCATATATTTTGGAGTTCAATTCTCCGCCGGCATGCCATGCCATTAAAAATATAAATCATTCATCAATTAACACTTAAAAATATGAATGGCAACGATGACCAGGCCCATAAAACACTGAAACTGCACAGCAATAAAGTTACATTTTCATAAAATACACTCATCTTGGTTTCTTTGAGCAGCAGAGTAAGGAAAGCCAATGTCTACATCAAGTAATCAGTCTTTCAAAACCTGACAGTGTTCATTGGGTCAGTCGTCATGGCATTGATCCATTTTTGTCATTCAGTTTACAAATAACTATCACAGACACTAATCCTTAGAGCTGTTGGTGAACCTCTCATGAGTGAGCTTCATAGGCTTCTAACTGCCATCTTGGAGGAAAAGAGGGTACCACAGAATTTCAAGAATGAACACAATCACCCTCTTTATGTAAAACTGTCCGTTCGTGTGTGGCAATGACAGAGACATCACCTTGCTGTCTTTGGCAGGGAAGCTCTTTGCAACAGTCATTCTTAAGAGAATCTCTCTCTCGATCAAAGAACACCTCACTGAAGCCCAATACCGTTTCTGTGGGGGCTGTTCCACGAATAACGTGATGTTTACCATATGGCAACTCCTAGAGAAGAGCCGAGAGCAACAACAAGATCTCCATGTTCTGTTTGTGGATTTGGTCAATGCCTTTGACGCTATCAATAGGGAACTCACATGGGGCCTCCTGCTTACAATTGGCATACCCTCCAAGGTTGTGGACATCTTCCGCAGCTTCCGTGATGGCGTGTATGCACGGATCTCTGCAAGTACAGAGCTCACCGAGCCCTTGGAAGTAACAGAAGGACTGCGATAGGGCTGCATCTTCGCACCCACATGATTCATAAGATAACATGACACAACATCAGTGGCGAGAACAGGCCGTTCAGTTGAACTAGGCTCACCAACTTCTTATTACTATTGTGAATCTATCACTTCAGATACTCAATGACTCGATGGTATCTAGCGCCAAATCAAGTCTGCTCTTGAAAATTCCTAAGGCTCCTGCCTGAACAATATGGTCAGGCAAGCTATTTCACATGGAGATTACTCTCTGAGTGAAAAAATATTTCCTAATAATCAGAGCTAACTTTACTCTTGGCCAACCTCCATTTGTGACCCCAAGGTCTACTAACAAAACTTGATCTAAGTAAACCCACATAATTCACTTTGTTAATCCCTTTAACATAAAGACCTCAACCAGATCACTCCTTTCCAAAGACTAAAGAGATTAAGGATCTCCAGCTTCTCCTCATAGCTTTCCTCTCTTCCACCTGCAATTAACTTTGTGGCTCTTCTCTGAACTTTTTCTAGAGCCTCTATATCTTTCTTAAAGTATGGTCCCCAGAACTTTACACAATACTCTAGATCAGTGTTTCCCAAACCTCTCCTGGAGGCCCATCCGTCCTGCATGTTTTAGATTCCTCCCTGCTCCAGCACAGGTGATTCAAATGATCAGCTCATTCATCACCCCCTAAAGCTGATTAATGACAACCTGATCATTTGAATCACCTGTGCTGGAGTAGGGAGAGATCTAAAAGATGCAGGACAGGTGGGCCTCCGGGAGAGGTTTGGGAAGCACTGCGCTAGATTACATTCTGATGAGTGTAATTAATTCAGTTCTTCACCTTCCTACTGCGTCTTGCCTTAAAGATCATGCCTGGCTTGGGCACAAAGATACACTGTGACGAGCAGGATGGCTAATTGTTCAATACTTGATGTTTGTAGAGCAAGTCAGTGCTGACTACCACTATCAGACATCTTCTCTACGCTGATGACTCAGCCTTAGTAGATCATGAGGCAGACCAGCTGCAGACAGCCACATCATCTCTAAACCAAGCTTGCAAAAGCTGGGGACTTACCATCAGCAAATCCAAAACAGATGTTCTGCATCACCAATTCCCAGACCCTCCCCCCATGAAAATCAATGACTATCAGGTAAAACGCGTCCAAACGTCCACCTGCCTGAGTGGTGTGCTGTCAGACAACACCACCCTGGATGCAGAGATCAACAGAAGGATCTCCTGTGAAGCTGCAACATATAAATCTCTAGCTGACAGATGCTGAAAGCATTGGGAACTGTCAATTTCCACCAAACGGTCTATAAGGTGGAACCCACCCTACTATACGCCGGATGAGACATGGCCTATCCTCGCTCCTCACATCCATAGGCTTGAAATGTTCCACCAACAATCTTTCAGAAGGAACATCAACATAAAGTGGTGGCAGCATGTCACAAACATAGAGGTCCCTTAGGCAGAGCTAACTCAACCACAATTGAGACCATGCTACTTCGTGACCGCTTATGCTGGCTGAGTGGTGTATCTAGAAGGGACAACCACAGAATACCGAAATGGCTCCTTTTTGATGAGTGGTCCAATGGCAGGCGCTCCCATGGCTGACCTCACAAGTGTTGGAAGGACTGTGCAAAGGAAGACCAGAGTTGCTACAACATGAACACCTGCACTTAGTACCAGGAAACAGTAGACACGGACAGTTAGCAGCAAAACCTAAGGACAAGCAGGTCTTTCTCTTCGGAGCAACTTGCCGGACATGAATTGGGATAATCACAGATACTGCACACACCCAGTAGCCAAAATATTATGACTAATTACAGATGAACCGAATAAGGTTGTCTGTCTCATCACAATGGCGCATATCAAGATCTGTGAACTAACCTAAGATGGTAAAAAAATCATCAACACTCTCAGTCAAATTCTGGAGAAAGGGAAGCTAAGAGCTTTTAATAGGCGCCAAATTGGCACCACCACAGATGACTGAGTCAAGGCACCTCTGAAATGGCAAGGCTTGTGGGCTACTCTAATTAAGCAGAGGTGAGAGCCTACAGTGGTCCAAGGAGCGACAAACAAAGAACCGCCGCCAGGGTGATGAGCACCTCAGGCCCATCAACATGCAAGGAAACAAGACCATCGTATCTGGTCCAAATCGACTGAAGGGCAATGGTAGCACACCATAAAAAAAATGTGATGATGCTCACGGGAGGAATGTGTCACAACTAACAGTGCATGACAAGGCATGGTATGGGGTTTTATAGCTACAGAGTGGTCAGACTGCCCATTCTATCCCATGGCCACCATTAAATGTACCTCTACTGGGCATATAAGCATCTGAACTGGCCCTTGGAGCAATGGAAGAAGGTTGCCTGGTCCAGTTTAGTTGAGAAAACTTGTGTCCAGAAATTCTTGTTGGCATAAATTAAGCAGAGCCTTTTTGTAACCATGTGGACAAACAACATACAAGGCAGGTTATCGTGATGTTTTGCCTCATTGTTATAAGCACAGAGTTATAGTAAACCTCTATAGCCTATGGGGCTTCATTTTGTTCTGATCTGTGTCCAACAGATGATAAAACCGTTTTCTGAATTTCATAATTGCATTCTGTAAGTTCAAATGTGAAGTCTCACTTGACTGAGTTTCAGAAAATTAGGGGAACCTTTCAAAACTGTACTGCAATAACTGCAATTACAGTAAGTACAGCATGTCACAAACTTATTTCAGAGAATGCGGTCATAAAAAAAATTTCACATCCCATGATGTGAAAATCCACCCAGTGGGTAAATATGCAGATGTTCATGCTGCGGCAATGATCAGCTGTCTGAACATGCCCTGAACTCATGATACGTCACAGCACCAAAAAAAAGACCTCAATGAGGAAATTGCAAAACAATGTTTCAGCACCTTGGACAGTCAGTAGTTCCTCCATCTTCCATGCAATAAATATTCGCTGATTCACATTTTATGTCATTGGGTCAAATACATAAACAGCTATACAACTAACTATAAAACAGATCAGTCAAAGAGGTAAAATAAAGGGCTTCCATTTGAATTAAATGTTCCACATTTTCAAGTTAAATTAATCATTTTTACTTAGATTCATGTTTGATCCACAGAGCACAGTGAAATGCAAATAAATTCTAACCAGAATAGAAACCTATATTTCAAGCAGATTTCCTACCCAAGTCTAACCTGGCTTAGGGATTAAAAAAGCAGTTATGACTGGGCCAAAGAAATTGCGAAACATTTGGCTCCTAACAGCAACAGGACTTTCAATGTTAACTTCATTTCCTGTAGAGGAAGACGCAACAGAATTCTTCAAATATGATTCACCAAATGACTTCCTGCATTAGTGCTGCCTCGAAACCCCACTCCTTATTAAGGAATGGGTGACAGGCAATGGAATGACTGGACGGAGGAATAATGAGACTAGACAGTTTGCTCACCCACGACCAATACATGAATCCTGGACACTTGTATCAGTCACGTTCTAAATACAAGAAGACTACAAAGTTTACAATGGGAAAATGCGAAACATTGGAGACGGCAGAACGTTATCATAACACACACACAGTCGGCCAATCACACCTTCAGATTTTACTCAACTGCGCAACACTGTCCGGGTTGAGAACTCGTCAATGCAATATCGCGTATCTGTAATCGGAGTATTTTGACTTAATGCCAACGACATCAGAAGACTTTTGATAGTGGTATCAAAATAAAACTGATTTTAGTTTGTTGTATGTTTTAACACCACTAACACAGATCCCCATCATACAGCCGCTACGATTAATTAGCAACAGATGCTCCGATTCAAATGCTAATTGCTTCCGCAATCGCCATAGACGAATGAATATTCATACCGCAGCTGAAAAACGTACAATTGTGATTGCTAATAAACGTGGTAACAAACTTTTGTTGAATGTCAAATATATCAGTTGCATAAAGACTGATTTACCCAATAAGTGTATTTATACATACTCGACTGACGTTGGTAGATTAATCATACTAATGGCTCCTCAGTACGTGACGTCAGTTTATAATGTCCTGATAGGGTCTGTGGATAGTGCATCAGTACTTGCCTTGCTGAGTGGAAAAAAATGTCCTATTTCTCTGGCATTATTTTTCATAAATTTTACGACTCGATGTTGTTAACAGTTTGACGGTGTCCACAAATATGGAAATTTAAATGGCCATTCATAGGCTACGAATGCTAGATATAGACATCTCCCCATTCATATAGGGCTCTAGCCCTGCGGGCCTCGATCCTGCTACCCAATGATGGCGAGGGAGTGTGCAGTCTACTTTACAATGTCTCCGCTTTTATTACTTGTACACCCAAGCAATTCAGAAAGATCATCATTTGGCCTTCATTCTGAGGTCAAACCTAGGTAAAAGATTCAAACAAATACCCTAAATGTAACACTAAGTCACATATGGCCTATTTTTCATCCCTGCTAGCAAAGTCAGGATGGAAGAGCACCTACACACAGCATATGCTGATATGCTGATCAAGCCAGACCCATTGAAGGATATCCTAATTGAGAGAGGAGAACTTTGTTCCACTTGTTTTACAATTGGAGGTTGAGTCAAGTATATGGAGGGAACTCGGAGTAATTACAGATGATGACGACAGTGCCACCGATTGTTTTATTGGTGTGCAACCAGCATACCAGTGTATGTTGTGTTTAGGTGCTGGCCCATGCTGGTTTTTTCAGCAGGGATGGCTTAGTCCCATTCAGACCATTAAATAATTATTTTGCGATTTATTATACGATTTCAACCAAAATCGATATGCGTCAAGACCTCATCATTACTGATGTCTATACCAAATACAAATAAAATTGGTTGACAATGATGACCTGCAGTACGGTCACAAGAAACCTCTACGGATAAAAATGTATGTCCACTGTATGTCCAACTTTGCCCGAGGATATAAGTACAACCACATTGAAACTGTGTAATCCATTCCACTTGATTTATGATGTGATTGGACCACCTGCCCTGAACTGGACCCTGCAAACATGTAAAAAAAAAAAAACCCACTTCTCTGTCAAGTTTTGAATTCTGAAGCAAAAGGTCTGATCTAAGCACATCATCATCCATTACATCATCCATGCATTCATTCTTGTCCATCATCATCCATTATAAACCATCCTTTATATCCCCCATCATCCATTATCTGCCATTGTGCCTTATCACACATCATCTACCATAATCCATTATCACCCGGAGCAGTCTTTGCAGAGACTCAGGACCGAGAAGGCCCCACCCCGCGGGTCGCCCTGAGTGTCGGTGGGAGTGGCTCAATGCCCAGCTCTTCTCTCAGCAACGTCAAGCTCTGCTCCCAGCGATGCTCATAGAAGATGCTCAAAACGCAGCGAGCTCGTCTCCCGCTCCTCAGAGCCCAAGGGCCCAGAGATGTCACCAGCGTCTGCAGCCGTCTGGCAAAGTCGCAACAGAGGGAGACTGTAACTATGCGACATAACACAGGAACATTTTACATCACCTGGGTCATCGCAGAATTCCTCTCTTTCAGAATGTAGAAAATATTCTAAACCCCTAAACTTGGAATACAATACACAGCATGACTGTATACAATATTATACATTGTTGTGTATCTTTACATTTTTGCAGGGCAAAGTTTTTATGAGCTTTTATGACAAGGTGTTCCATATGTGCTATGTAATGTTTATGCCAGGTGTAATTGTCAAAGAAAAATCTCAATGTGGGTGGGGAACACAGTTTATCATCTAGTCTGCTGGATTTCAGCACTGGTTGGAATTTTTCAGATGAAGTAAGGGGCAGCAGCTGCTGCAGCTCACCACAGGTTTAGAATGAAGAACATCGAAAATATAGATGTGCTGCATGTCACTTATACTGACAAATGATCACAGACCATTATAGACAGAATTTGGTTATGTTTAGAAAAGCACGCTAACATTCACTAATCACTAATTGGCTGAGAGAGTGTGTGTGTTGATAGGGAAGGTGATCTCCCTGCCTTCCGTCATGTGGTTAATAGTTAGCCAAACTGAATGGCAAGTGTAACTTTAGGTCAACTATTATGGCTCAGCGCTGTAGCAAGTTAGCCAAATGCAACTCACATAACAAAGTTAATGTTTCTTTGCTAGTGTGCGCGCAGTTCTTTTTCATAACCACTGTGTATCAAAAATGAAAAAAAATATTGTTGCGCTCAAGATGCAGATTGTTTTCTTCAGGTGCCTCTAAACCATTCAGACAGGCTGAGTGATTGGTTCACACTCTGAATGAAATAGACAACAAGAGGCCTATGAGCCTTAACGGTCACCTTAGCTGCATAAAAACTGATGTTATTGATGTCAATGAACCAAATATACCCAAAAGTACAATTTTCCTATATAAAGTATAGTAAACGTGACCCCCTCCCCAGGGGCAAACATGGAGCCTGGGGGCTATGAAATGAACAATTTTGATAAAGCACCTCAAGACCCTTCCATCTATGAAGAGTATTGGTTTCCAGCCATCTCGGTCGGGAGAAGAAGACTGTTGAAATTTTTGGCAACATGACCCCATTTGGGCCCCACCCCTCAGCCCCTGGGGAAGAGACAGCGTCAAAAATGTAATAGTATCAAACTGTCATCCCATGGTTCTAATGCCAATCAAGTTTGAATGACTTCCAGTAGAAAATGCACAAAATATACCCAAAAGTGTAATTTTCCCACATAAACTATAGTAAATTTCACCCCCTCCCCAGGGGCAAACATGGAGCTTGAGGATCATGAAATTCACAATTTCGATAAAGCACCTCAAGAGCCTTCCATCTATGAAGAGCTTTGTTTTCCAGCATATCTGGGTCTGGAGAAGAAGATTTTTAAAATTTCGACCAATTTAACCACTTTTAGCCCCGCCCCTCAAGGCCTCTGGGGGTAGCCACCATATAATTCACAATTCTGGTGCATATTAGACCAAGAAAGGTTCCTGCAAAATTTTATTGAAATTGGATCCGCGGTGTCTGAGAAGTCGTCGAAAATGTATTGACCAGTTTTAGCCCTGTCCCTCAGAGCCCCTAGGGATGGGCACCATATAATTCACAGTTTTGGTGCATATTTGACCGAGGAAGGTTCCTGCAAAATTTTATTGAAATCGGATCAGCAGTTTGTGAGAACAAGTCGAAAATGTAAATTGTTCACGGACGCACGATAGTACGATGGACAAAAGGCAATCAGAATAGGTCACTTTGAGACTTTGTCTCAGGTGACCTAAAAAAGTCTTAGCAAAAGACTAACTTTAATTACGAGCATGAGCAAACATTTCAGCACATTGCTATTCTCAGTGCTCATGATCATTGAGAATAACCATTGTGTAACAGTGGTTTGCTCGCCAGTAAGCTAACATTAGCTAGATACTTAGCTGACTGAGTTTACAAACTGCTGCTGGTTCAAATGCGAATGTCCGAGTCAGTGACTAAGTAAGCAGAGTGATTAAGTTCGCTCCATGCTAACATAAAATGGGCACTAATGTAAATTACATCTGTTTTCTCTTAAATTCGGAATTGAGTAATGTGATAAACAGAATCTTATACTCCTAGTCATGTCATAAGAAAGTTATAAAACTTGTGGAGTAAATTTTGCATTTGTAGCTGGCTTAAGTTGGCAACAAAGGCAAAATTTACTCAACCCGTTTCATAATTTTCATATGAAATGCCCACTTGAGTAAGATCCTCTACTTACACCAGATCCTGCACAATGCCCTGATGTGTCAGCAGTGCAGTCTGATGGGTAAGGAAATGAGCTGGTAACCTGGAAGCTTGTAGGCCCAATAGGACACTGCAACAGGCTGCCGGGTTGGCTCACTCTGTAAAGGTGCCATTTTACCATGCAGTGACCACCACGATAACGGATTGACTCCCGTGTCTAGCCAGAGCCGACTGTGACCAACAGGCCATTCAGCACAGTGCATAATTGGCTTTGCGCTGCTCAGGGACATAAGAGGGATACAGTCGGTTAGGTCGGCACTGTTTCTTGCACAAATGTCTTTAGGTGCTCGTCATCTGCGTTCTAAGAAGACAAATGTTTGGGTTTCCTCCACCCTCATTCTTTGCATACAAGATTTGAATCTGTGAGTTAAAAGCTGCAGCAGCTGACAGGCAGTCTTGAACTGTCTTATTCTCCTGATAGGCAGCCTCAGTCACATACAACTTTGCAGATAAAACATTCCAGATTTGGGTGGGATTGGATATGCCAAATAAAAAAAGGACACTGCCACTGCACCTTCGAATGAGGAAGTGAACATGGATTGCTGCAGTATATATCCCGTTGTAAAGAAGCTGCACGCCATGTAATAAAATTCCACTTTCCAATTTCCCTCTTCAAAACTACTGCAAATCAGCAACATACTCTGCATATTCAAAAGCCCCAAATCCTAAAGCAAAACCAAATTTCCCACAAAATATTTCAACTGTTACTCAGGCTACAGCAATTCTCTAAACATAATCTGCTGATAGTGCGCCTATTGGCAATGGCCGAGAAAAAAAGAGGGGAAAGGAGTTCATATGAATCACATGTGTAGTAACAGCAAAACCCAAATTGCCTTCGTTCCACAGTTATGAGATTAAGAAGGTTGAAGCAAACAACATTCTTTGTCATGACGAGAGCAAGCATGATGGGCACATGACATGCACACACCTTCCAGAGAGGCGAACAGGCCCCAGCACAGCTCCCAGAATGCACATCGGCAGGCCAGTCTGAGCAGCCTCAAACCACTTCACTGCTACCTCACCTACAGAAAAGGAACCAGGGTCAAATTTGCAGTGCAGCACAATGCAATCAGTTGGAACAAAAGCACAGATGTATCCCCATAATGCAATGCGGATAGAGCCAGTCCAGACTTTAATTGAAGCCGGTGAAAGTGCTCAGCGAGCCTCCTGTTTTTTGGATGTTGACTGGCTCATAGAAGGACCTGAATTGGCTCATGATTCCACGAGATGGAAGTGCCTCTCCTATTTAAGTGCAACAAAGTTCTGAACAGAGGATCTCATCGGTTGCTCTGCACAAGAGACCTGGTAAAAGCAAGCCAGGTTTGAGCAGAGGTTACAAGCCAATCCAACCAATCACAGGCTGAAAGGCTCTCTTGGGACATCACCATCACCTGCAGAGGTAGCTAGTCTGGGCTAAACACCAGCGCCAATATAGTTGCCAATAATTTCCATTAAAACCAGCTCTAACAGAGTTTCGGCTAACACCAACAGGCGCTAACCAGTAAGCGGGTTGCGCAAACACCACCATTGCGGGATGCACTCACCGAGCATGTTAGTGGGCATGCCCAGCAGCGTGTGTAGCAGGTCGTGCACCTCACGGTAGCGCTGCATCACATACGCAAGCTCCTCACTGTCCACAAACTTCACATCGGCCCGCGAGTCAGGGGTCACTCTCTGAGGGAGAGATTGATGAAAATGAAACCTTGTTTCCCCTTCCTTAACAAAATTTTGAATATCTAGAAAATTTTTACACCGAAAAATTCACCTTATTTTCAACATGCCATCAAAGCCCTTATACCCTCAAACAGGGGAATTTACAAATGCCAACAGACAGTCAACTCAAGAGGGCGTAGGAGGGTAGGCATGAATAGGTCCAATGTTAGATTTAAGTTAATCGCTGGGGGATTTACATTCTTACAATCATCTTGTGCAATTAACAAAGACACAACTATAGAATTACAGCAGATTACAAATGAAAGCATGACAAGAAGTAGTAACCGGGGGTAATGGGTACATCAGGCATACATTGTCCTCCAGGAAACGGAGGTACTCTCTCCCAAGGGTCCCATCTGGTAAGGTCCTCATGTGGGAGAGGTCCAGAGTGGACAGGCGGATGCGAGGACGCTCCCTAGGGGGGTTAAAGGACATCAGGTCAGGTTCCGTACACCCCTCCGCTCCAAGAAACATGAGACTGAAACCGTATACCCGTCCCATGGGGTTCCCCAACCTGAGGAGGGGGATGTCCAATGGGATCTTCAACAAAAATGAGAAACAAATGACGTTGTCTTCAAATAATGTAATAAATATTCATAACAAAAAACCAAAAAAAAGGCTGACCTGAAGGATGAACATCCTTGGCAAAATCATAATAGCGCAATTTATTATATTTTCATTATGTCTCAGTTCTTTCAAGTTCTCAAAATGGAATGAAGAGCAGCTCGCAAGCATGTAATTCAGTCAAATTTTTTTACACAAGTGTGCATATTAGCTGATCATTGTAAAGGTAACCTTTCATGTCCCCAAGAGCACAGCCAGTTAGGTGTTACAAGCCAATCCATTTCAAAATCTGATCTTTGTGACATCACAAGGGGGGAAAGACCGCCCAGAATAATGAAGGGACCAATAAGGGGGCTGAGCACACAGGATACATGGCACAACACGCACATCTCTTAAAAGTAAGGAGAAGAGGAGATGCGGTGAAACGTCACTATGAGAAAAGGTGACAGCTCCGCTACCGGCGCCTAATATTCTGTGACATTTTTGCTGTAACTGTTTTTGAAAGCCAATGGTATGGACCAATGGTAGAAATCTTGCCCTTCGTCTAGAGCAATTGATTGTCAGCTGGGAAACTGACCATGATGAGCGGGGCGTTTCCTCACTTTTTAACTTTGAACGCTTTCTAAAAATGCAAACGCTCAATGTTTGAACACGACAGAGACGCGAGGAAAAAAGACGCACATCTGATGGCGCATGTTACCATTGGAAAGGGACGTACTGAAAAACAAACATGCCTCCAGTGATCAGAGCCTGGTTGACTGGATGTGATCAGTTCTTCTTGCCTCTGGGTAGTCACTTCTCCACCTGATGTCACAAAGGAACAGATTCTGAAATTGTTTGTAGGGACTAATTGGCAGTGCACCCGATGACATAATAGGGAAACTTAAAGGGATCCTTAAAGGAATTTGTACACACAGCAAAGGCTTTACAAAGGACAACCCACATGAGAATGCTGTAGCCCTCCGGATCACTCTTCATCCGATCCCGCAGTCTCCTCAAAGCTAGGTGACCGGTTGCCTCCCCCAACACGGCCACCATGTCTGTATGCACACAAACAAAAACTTTTCATATCAAACCAAGTTAGATACCAGTTTTCCGCACCACAGCTTGTTGTTGCCAGGCAAAAACATGCTATTTGCAGTCCACTGTGTCATATGAATTTTACTTTAATTTCGCCGTTTAGAGGCTTAAACTAGGCGAGTTGACCGAGATGAATTCTGTCAACACTGTCCATGACACAATTGGTCCGCGCTCTAATGTATAGTGAGGGCCTCCATCTGAGCCACATCTGCACAGCTCAGCTTGAAGGCTGCAGCGTGCTGACAATCCGCACGTCTGAGACGAATGTATGCGTGTCGAAACTGTTCCCAGATCAGAAGATTAGAAGACCCCCAATTACAAACAGGCATTTCAAAATAAGGAAGAAATGTGGGAAATGATAATAAAAGGATTTTCAAAGGAGAAAATGATGACACACAATGGAGGAAATAAACTGCCCCTGTAGAATTTCAGTTCTGCTAAAGTAATCTTCCATTTCAGTTTCACTGAAACTGATTACATTTCTAAAATCAAAAGTGCAAGCATGTCATGCTATATGAGACAGTGCTAAAGTTTTAGGGGAATACCAGCAATATTCTGCGGGTGGGAGAGCAGTTGAGGGATTATGGGTTTTACGGTGAGGGGTCCTACGGGACTGGGAGTGCAGGCATGGAGTTTTTTGAGCTAAAGGTTTGGGGGATGATGGGAAATTAAATGAGAGGTACGTCAGGACACGAAGTGCCAAGGGAGATGAGGAATTTATTGAAGAGTTCAATGGGCAAATTTTGGGAGAGGCGCTCACCATGCCTGTAGGGGTCTTGAAGGGCTGCCATTCCTGAGCCCACAGCCAGCAGGGCCTTCTGAAAGGGGTTTGTAGGGATGTGACCCCTGTAAAGTCCGTCATACTGACTCTCAAAACCCAAGCCTGTGTGCTGATGCTGCCGAGAGCTCACTGCAGAGGAAAGCACAGGAGATCTGTCTCAATATCTCTTAACTCCAAATCAGAAAAGGTTTGGATGGTATGTTAAATTGAAATTAAAACAGAGAGCTAAATTATCTTTGACCTGCACTACATTAAAAACAATGATAAGAATATATCAGCATATTACTTGATGTTTCACCACAAGTCTTTCAGTGATTTCTCACAAGAAACTTTTCCATTTTGATTCAAGCAACAGATTTCATAAACAGTCGGGATAATTAAATATTCTTCACTTTGTAATGTTGTCATTCCTTTTCACAGCATTCTGAGTCAATAAGTATTTCAGGTGTAGTCTTGCCCCCTTCCTGCAAACAACTCCTATGAAATAGCAGGAGTCTTTGTGGTTGCACTTTGTTTTTCAAAATACACCACACATTTTCTAATAGGAATAAGTCAGAACGGCAGGCAGGTCAGTCCAGCACTCAAACTAATTATGCAGCAATGCCTTTGTAAAGTCTGCAGAATGCTGTCTGGTGTCGTCTTACTGAAATATGCATGGGTGCCCGGGGAAAAGATGTCACCTCTAAGGCACCATTTTTCTCCAAAATCTGTGTACTTTTCAACATTAATGGTGCCCACTCCAAAGTGCAAGTTACTCTTGCCCAGGGCACTTGCACAACTCCATACCATGACAGAGCTTGGCTTTTGACCTTGTTGCCAATAACAGCCAGGATATTCCTCTTCTTTGTTGTTCTGGTGCACAGAGCATCCACTTCTGCCAAAAAAGACCTAAAATATTGATTTGTCAGACCAATATAAACATTTCCACCCTGCGATGGTCCATAGCGGATACCTCTGAGCACAGAGAAGTCAATGGTGCTTCCGGACAGTAAACTAAATGCTTCCTTATTACATAGCACATTTTGAACTGGCATTTATGGATGCAACCACGTATTGTAGAACTTGACAAAGGTTTAATAAAATAATCTAGAGCCCATTCATAGATAAATGATTCTTGATGCAGAACCCCCTGAGTGATGGGAGTTTAGAGATTAAATTTAGGCTTGCGCCCTTGCCCTTTAAGCAGATATTCCAGCAGATTCCTTGAATCTCGTAATTATGTTCTACACCGTAGAAGGTGAAATATCCAAATACCTTCCCAACTTTCATTGCAGAGTATCATCTTTAAACCTTTCCATAATTTTCTCATGCATTAGAGGGATAATTGGCAACCCTCAACCCACCCTAGCTCATGAAGGACAAGGCCCTTCCTGGATTCTTGTTCAGTATCGAATTATGATTGCAATCACCTGCTCACATCCACCGTTTCAAATTACATCATTCAATTTTTTTTACCCTATTACTCGTCCAAAATTGCCCCCAGTCTAACTTTTCAATCCACAGAAGGGACAGTCAGTAAATGGACATGGATTGTGACAGTGGCTGAGAGTTCTGTGACTTTGATTTGATGTCACACTGGTTTCTAATCATTTGAATTGTAAGTAACTCCAACTGGGTGTACTATTCTAATTCATGTGTTCTCACTGTTCTTAGTTGAATAGACCATATATTGCACTAATTCGTGTTTGAAACCTTGCCTTACTGGGATGGTCAAAAAGGGATTAATTCAGTTGAACCCCACTTCAATCTTTTTGGTCCATATAGGGGACATTTAGCGCTATCAAAAAAAATTGATTTCATTCAAATCTGATGGGGGTGCATGGAGATCTACAGCCGCAGAATACAAATAATGCCATTTTCCCTGTTGTGCATCAGCCTATTTAGGCTTTATAACTCAGTATTTGAGTCACAGAGACTCTAGAAACTTATTCCAAGGAAGCAGTACATTTACAATTTCAAATGCAGAATTATTTAGGAATTTCAGAATTTATGGATGCTGGCGTCTAAATCTGCATAAAGGGCATAATTGACATAAGGTGAATTTCAGATGATGGTGCTGAGTAATCCAAAAGTGATTTAACCAGTAGTGTAACTAACAACTCACTGCTGAAAGTAAATAAGTAAGGGATTACTTTTTTTAGAGTAACTACCCCAACACTGATCCCATACAGGTAAAAAATCCTTTAAAAAAAAATCCTGGATCCGGATCGTGATCCGAATCACCACAAAAATTCCAATGGATTGTTTCTTGTACCATCCCCAACTCCTCGACAAAATTTTATTGAAATCTAATGAAAACATTTTTGAGTAATCTGGCTAATAAACCTCCTTGGCTGAGGTAATGACTTCAACAGAAGGACAGGCATCAGACCCGCACATACTTCAGGACACCACTTACTGAATCTTAAATACTGTCATTACCATCATCATTCTTTGTTATTACATATACTACTGAAAATTGCTCAAATGAGGAAAGGGTACACAAAACATAGTAGTCCAAAAACAAAAAAATGGTATCAGACAAACAAAGACAAAAGTCACGTAGACGAAGATGCACAATAGTATGCCGAGCTTAAGCAGCACACACACGCACCTGAAAAAACCTGCTCCCGGCTTCAGAAGCATGATACATACCAGTAGCCCACCTGCCAACATTATCAATCAAATTCAATCCAGCTACAACTCTGAGGCCCTATTTATAAACATGGCATACAGTCGAAAATATCATCGTTTATTAACCTAAGTGTAAGATAACCGGCATGCAGTTCTTATTTATGTAATCGAGATGAACTTGTAATTTATTCACATGTGCGCAATCTTCATAATTTCCTCTTTTTAAAGTCAAGTTTGTTTTTATAAATTAGATATCTGCAAAGTGACGTGCGCACCTTTTATAAATGAGGTTCCTTACAGTAACAATAACGTCAACACGCCAACACGCACTGGAATTTCGAAGGGGTTTACCCGTCTCTATCAACTAATTTAGCGCATTCAGGCTTGCAATTTATAATGATTGGCTTCTTATGTTTAGTTTTCATTCAGAGTAGTGAGCACCATGGAATTAGGCGTCCGTTTGCCATGGAAACCAAACCATATGAAGAAAAATCAAGCAGCCCGACCAAGCAGGACAGTGCAGAGGACAGCACAGGCAAGTAGGCTACGGTGTGGTTTACCAAGTGAGCGGTTAAAAGGGGTGACACGAATTTTTAACTAAAAAATACGAAGTTTCAACAAATAACGTTGGCTGTGTTTACAATACAGTCATACTGTTGGCCAGGTTGTACTGAACCAAGAAATGACCTGGACTAGTGAAACGAATGAGTCGGCTAGCTTGCTAACTAACAGAGCAGTTAAGCTACCAATTACAGTTACCTAATGTTACCCGACGTGACGCCAAGCAAGTGTACCGACCCAAGTTTGGTTCAAACTGTGCGAGTTGCTCGCTAACATATTTGGCAAAAATCAACTGATCTTTTGATCCACTGCACAGGATATCTAGCTAGCTAACTAAATTCAAGCCCACTCGCATATTCAAGTAACTTTTACCTAGCAAACAAACAAGTTAGCTAGGTGTGGTGAGTTTTCTGCCAGCTATTGACTTGATTATTTTCTTTCGGCATAGCAAGGCTGTTTATGGTATATCAGTGGTGTGAAGAATCGCTCTGAACTTCAGAGGCATCGATTTGATGCAAACAAAACGTTTGTCCCCCAATACCAGGGTTAAGAACAGCTAAAGTTACTAGTTACTAGAAGGCTACAGCTAGAGGGTCCATGCTAGTGCAGCAGCTACCTGAAAAAGCTGCCCGTAAAGGAATCCGAGTTGTGCGCCGTGCGACAGTGATGAATCGGAGAGTTTGAACATTTAGTAATGACATCGTTACTCATCAAACGGTTCTTTCACGAGTTCAGACATCGGTGTATCATGTGCGCACATGGACGAAATGGCAATCTGATACACTCCATGCACGCTTGAGTTTGGAGAGATTGGATGATGCTTCCTGGTACGGGCGCCGAAAAGGCTCAATTAATACAAAACATGTGCTCGCCGCTGGTCTGCTGAAGAGTTTGAACTTTCCGAATGTATATTCCCTGGCAAAAATTGCACTGCACTATGAGGATCTTTATGCAGTTTTTTTTTAAAACTTTATATCTAATAAACGAATGGCAGATGTGACACAAAACATTTTTTATTACCTTAACATGCAGACCCCATGAAACACACTTCAAACAAAGTACGTATTTTAATTAATGGCATATTTTATCATAATCAAGTGGAGGAAAAAATATGTAATCTCTTAATGTTGAGGATAAACCTTTGAAAACTTTGTAGTGAAGAATAGTTGCTTACGCATGCAAATCAAAATGTTTTTCATTCATCGTTATTTCTTAGGTGATGAGAAGCCTTAATCCTTGTGGCCACGTGCTGAACCTGCCGAAAGCCACATCGGCCGAAACTGTTATACTGTGAATTATTGTGAGCTGATTCAATAGTGTGCGGACATTTCATTTTCAGTAATGGAGAGGCAATACCTTAAACTGTGTTCAGTTTTGGGACACTGTATACCTTGAAGATGGCTTAGCTGTGTATTGTGAAATTTGTCCAGTGTAGTATGGCAGCCAGATAACTTCTTTATATCAGTAATTTTTTGTTGAACATAGAGGGAATTGTGTAAATCTTGATATGTTTGGTCGTGAGAAGTATCCCAATGATAAGTAGTGGGCAATTCCAAACACCCATCCTCTTCTCCCGTATACTTTATGATGATGCAAGATCATCAGGTTATAGGACTTGAATTTTTAATCAATTTAAAGTCATGTGCTACCTCTTTATTTTCATTGGAATTCTATTTCCAGGTGCTGTGAAATGCCAGTTTTTTTTTTTCCCCCTAAATTGCAAAATTTTCTAAGGGAGGTCCCCAGCACTCCGCCATATGATTGACTCGTGCCATCAGTGATCGAGGGTGCCCGCTTTTCCAGATCCGTGCCTGAATTCAGGCAAGTCTACTAAGTAGACTCATTGAAAGTCCAAATAATAATCTGCATAAGCCCCCTTGTGGACCAGATAAATTGCAGGATTGAACTGTGCAAACCACTCCATACTCATGAGTGCCTCTTTTTGGTTCAATCCGCAAAATGAGGAAGATCTGATATTTGTATTGCGTTTGAATGGTCCAAAACAAAAAATTCACGTCCTATCATCTAATTCCTAACCGCTTTTCTTTAACCTCGATGGAAAATGTCAAGAGGTAATGGAAAGGTGATAAGGCTTAGGAAGACAACCGCGCTAATAAGAGAATCCAATTGCTCTCATACTAGGCAACGTGATCATGCATCTCTTGTCCGTCATGTTTGTTTGTTTTTGTTATTGGAATATTGGATGGTAGTCGCTCTAAGTCTTTCTGCCCTATCGTATTGTGGCATGGTGTTATTTCCTTTCTTTTTGTAAAGGATGGTTCAGTGTACCCTATGCTAAAGGTGATAAGTTAGGAAGCATTGTAGCACTTTTTCTTTACATTTAGAGAATTTGAACTCATTTATCATGGCTGCCACGCAAATACTTCCAGCTTATTTTCTAGGAGTTAGGAACTTTCCTACTAAACAAGAACTATTTGAACACAACCCTAAGACACGTTAAAGACTGTGTGTCTCACACCTGGGTCTCGCAAGGGAAGACATTGGAGTTTTGATTGACTTGTCAGTTCTTGCACGCTTTCAAACATGGCTGGCAATGAACATTTGCATCAAATTCCACTGAACAAGCTGTGACAATACTGGACGCCATCCTAAAAAAGTTGAGTCTTGCCGCATAGCGGCATGTTTTCGTGAGCAGAAACAGGGGCATGTTCCAGATCAAAGGGTCTCACACTTAGGTCTCACAAGAAAAGACTGCAAAGTTTTGAACAACTCCTGAGTTCTTGCGCAATTTCAAACACGGCTGCCAACTAAGGTTTCCATCAAATTCTACTGAACAGGCTGTGACGATCCTGGATACCATCCTAAAAAGCAAAGCGGGACTGTTTGCAGATTTTTTCACTTGTCTTCGCAAGAGCAAATGTAGTTTGATTGTTCAAGAGAGTCAAGAACTCACGGGCTCTTTCTCAACCACGCAATCTTGAATGTGCCCCATAAACATGTTTGTGTTTTGGTTATTAGTTGAACGTTTTGGCGACTTCACAGGCATGGTCAAGACAGCAGGAGCCGGCTAGAGCTTATGTACACGTCTCCTGAACGGGGTGCCCTGCCGAGTACCCGTGAGCTCACGCGTTATCCATTTGGAGGTATTTCATCCAACAACCTGACTCTTATGGATATGATATCAATTAATGACAGTTTGTCCTCAAAATACACTTTGAGTGTCTCAAACACTTCAATTGACCTGCCAGATAGTTAAATGTTTTTTTTACCAAGCAACAAACCCCATTGTTTAGGTCTTCGAAGAGTTAAACATATGCTTGCACTCCATCCAGATGTGAACAGTCATGGAGTTCTACTTTGATCACTTCATATATGTTGCATGATGCAGGATCTTGTAAGATTGTGAGTGCGCCTGTTCTTTTTCTCCTCCTATTGGGTTTTCAGCAGGCTGTACACTGAATGGTGTAATGCTGCCCCCCACAAGTTATATTTGAACATGTTCTATATCTTATTAAAAAAAAAACACACACACACACACACACACACACACACACACGCAAACACACCAAAGACCTAACCTATCCCCATTCCGAAACCTTCTTTCCTAAACTTTATTTTCCTGTCACCTGACCCCCGCCAGACCCTCTTCCCAAATTTCTTTGAATCTCCTCCCGTTTGACATCCATTGCCCGCAAAAACTCCCGCATTGCATCAACCACCATTTTAATTCTCTCGGTTCTGCTTTCAGTGTCTCTGGAACAATTCACCACCATTGCAATAAAAGCCAAAAAGGGTTTCCGATCCTTCCTAATGATATCCCCCGTCTTGTTTTTCAACTTCCTGAACCCTATCCTGCTCTTTCCCAAACTTTTCTTTTTCCTTCTGCACCCCCTTTATTGCCTCCGCATAAGACATTCTCCCCTGTGTTCCTATTCTTTCCGCCTCCTGCTCCTCTTCTCTTCTTCTACATTCCAATGCTACAATTTCATAGTTTCCCCCACTGTGATAACAACCTATGGAAGCTTATAGCTAACAATACTGAAATGAAAATACATTCTCAGGATTGCATTTTTATTTTCAAGATGCAAGCGCATTATTTGTATCATAATGAAAGCAAAAATGTAATCCTCCAGTTTGCAGTTTCATTTTCAAGTCCATGTCTGCAATTTTTATAACAAATTTAAAATTTAAATACTTTCCCCATGTGTATTTTCATTTTCAAAAAAGTGCCCCGCAATACAACTAAAAAATGAAAACGAAAACGCTTATCTTATAATGCAAAACGCGATATCTTTCTCATAACAAAAACTATGATACAGTTCGCCTCTTTTCTTTTTTTATCCTCACATGGAGAATTCCTTGCCTCGCATTGCATTTTCGTTGACTTGGTCCCACACGTTTTTCCTAACAATTCAAATGAAAATACATTCTCTTTCCCTGTGGCTGAGGTGACTTTGTGAGAAGGCGGGACTTGGGCGAGAACTCGCGGTGTCGAGCAAGAGTTCCCTCTATAACAAAATTGTTTACAGTATGATTTTGGGCTCAATTCAGCTTTGATACTCCACTTCAAACTTTCACGGCCAGGGGTATGAAACCTTAGTTCTTGTTATCATAATGAGCTTGAAATCTTAGAACGGTCCAGAGCTTGCATAGACCCCCAAACTCGAGAAATATTCACGATAAGCAATGGACAGAGCAGATCAGGCGCATGCTGGGAGATAGAGTTTATGGTGTCAGTTGTGCTCGGCAGTATGGGTGTTTTTGCAGCATGGTCACAATAACTTGCTGTAGAAAAATAGATGTCAAATTGGAAGGCGATACCACTTGCTTTGCATCGAAATTACTTTAATTCGCTGATAAGTTCGGAAATTCCACTTTCGTTGGTGTTAATTTACCGTCTGAATGGACTTAAGATGCGCAGGCTCAGCAGAGTCGTGTTCAGCAAACTTCGAACTCAGAACGCTTCATAACCTCCGACTGTGGGTAAAACTTCGCGGGGAATGATATCGGACATATCAAGTGAACTCTGAGACTAAGGTTTTGTAACCTTGGGCCCTTAGTTCAGCTGCCAAGTTTTATGTAGAAGTACAGACGCCAGGAAACACCAACACCATTAGTACAGTAAATCCAATCGTGTCAAGCTCAAGCAGGATGGGGATTGGCGCGGGTAAGACTCCTCCCCCGAGTTCAAAAAGGGACTACATAAATGTGGCAACTTACACCAACGGAACATTTCGGTGAGTGAATATATAATATCTTGAGCCTTGTTTATCGCGTTGCTAACGACAAATTTCAGTTTAGCCAGTATTATTAGCAGTACTATCCCCTAGCGACTTTGCGAAGTGGTTGTCAGTTGTTTCGCCTACTTGTACGCCTCAGCCAATCCCTGCATCCGGGTTATGGCGAAGTGTTTGTTCTTTTTATTCGGACGTGGAGTACGCAGATTGCTGAGCTTATGGTTAATAGTTTATATAAATTTGTGAGTGCGGAGTTGCATAGAAAGCGCATTGTAACTGCATGAATCGTTTCTTTATAGTTTCAGGCTGATTGTAAATAGCTAGCCTAGCGCTCCTGTATTCATATACTTCATTTTTAACCTAACTTACCACTGTGGCTAATGTCAGCGTCGATTGGGAGATTACATTGCGCATTCAGACTACTGCAAAACAAGTCCACAGCATTGAATTCATTTTGTTTGTGAAATTAATTTCACGAAAGGAATTTAGTTGGCTATATGCTATCGTCTAGTTATTTAAGTTGTCCAGCAACTAATGCTGTGTGTTTTGGGAACAGTGTAGAATGGAGTTGGTAACAGAATTTATTTTTTAAATTTGTTTGGAATACATTTATCGTGAAATTTGGAGTCAAATGTTTAAAAATCATCTAAAGGTTTTTATGCACATTTATGAAGAATTTGACAGTTGTTACCACATACTGTCAAAAGTGCATTAACAAGATTAATTTAGCAAAGAAGTGTTTTTTTTTTTCCTCAATATTCATATGACTTGTGGGTGACCTGGTCAGATAAAGTTGAATTTGATGTATGGATAAATTTCACAGTTGCTGATAGCTGAACTGTGGCAGTGTTTACTGGCCCCTGAGGTTCATGTGTAATTTGCGAAGGCAGTGAGGCTCTGTCAGTTCAGTTCTGTCAGATTCCACCCCAATCTACCCCCTTTGCCAAGTCGAGTCTGCGTTCAAGTCCCAAATGAATGGTCTTCCAATTCTGTATGAATGAGTTCGGAGTACCCTGCTGTTGGAAGGAAGTGGCCTTTGACCCTGAATGCATAAGAGCAGATTTATGCAGATAGCTGGTTATTCCAAATTATGGTATAAACCTGCTCAGTCCAACATTGGATGACAGAGACATTATGAAACGCATATTAAACATTCATATTTAATCATTTAAAAACAAGCCCAGGGAATGCTCAATTACTTTTTTCGAAAATTAAAACTTAATTTATTAACGGAGTATGTCATCATTTACATTTAATGCGCAATTAAAGTATCAAGTGATCCAAGCAAAAAAAAAAAAGGTTTATTTTTACTATGTGTTTGAATGTGCCTACATGCTTAAAATATTTGTGTACTCAAAGTGAGTTGTCGTGCACAAATGTGTGTACACCTGTGCAAGTGATTGTTCTGCCAAACTGATCAAGCTTGTTCTTTGTGTGCTGTCTCATAGTGGAGATCTTTGTTGTAGTTTCACCTTGAGAGACAGAGCTGGAGGTACTCAACTCTTGTTTGTAATGGTTCCCTGGTGAATGACTGAATGTGGATAATTAATGAGCACGACATACAGATGCCTCCCTTACCGTTGTCCCGGTTTCCAGGTTGCATTGAAATAAATGTAGTGTTTATAGTCTCTTATGTAGCCTTAATAAACCAGATGCCTCACTGAACATGTTGTTCTGTTGATATTAGTCTTTTTGTGTTTATGTTGCAAATATTACATCAGTATTGCCTTTGCATGCGTCAAACTTGTTTTTCCGGCAAACAGATGACCTTTCTCCTGGGCTTTTTAGATAATAAACAGTACTGCCCACATTTCTCCATTGAATGCAGAAGACGTTTAGTTGGTACTTCTGCACCATTGGGAATCAATACATTCAGCAAACTGAGTGCGTGCTGTGTGCTAGTTGACAGAGAGGCCCAAAGTTACTGTCACTGCCTATATGACGTAAAATCACTTTTTGATTCATCAAGTCCATTCACCCTCTATTTTATTGAATACACTCTAACAGGTTTTTGATGCTTCTACTTGTGATTTCTATTGTTTATTGAAAATAAACACTTTACAAATGTGATGACTGCTGTAGAGTCCCAAAAGGTTGGTGCAGCAGTAATAATACGACAATTTGCTACAATAAGGTGATTGGAAATGGGTGATGCAAATGATATTGTATGGAAGGAGCCTCCTAAAAAGGCCTAGTCCCCCAAAAGCTAGGATTGATTGAGGCTCACCATTTTGCCGACTGATGCGTGCACTTATTCATCACTTTGAGATGAACATTTTGTCCTCTACAATCAGTATTAAAAATGGAAGGAATCTGGTTGAATCTTAGCGTGTAAATAGCGAAGCAGAAAACCACTTCTGAATGCACTTGATCTCTAATCCTTTAGATGATGCTGCCATAAGAACAGTCTTGCAACTGTATTTTATATCGTGACATAAACTTGGATATATTTTGGTAAACCTTTGTCAGCCAATTCCATTTGCAGGTGCGAGTTAAAGGTTTGAAAGCCAAAGCCACACATCAGTTCTGTCCTAAAGTGTTGTTGACTTCTCTTGGCTCGAGGTCATCGGAGATGGGCAGTAACACAATAGAAAAGTGTCTTGTGGTTTTTGGGGACAGAAAATAACAGCCAACATGTTCTTTAGAACCAAAGCAGCTCATGTAATCGCATTGGCCTCACAGTAAATATACTGAACAACAAAAGAAACGCAAGTGTAGTATGCGTTAGTATGCGTTATATGGGAGAATTCATTTTGGTAGTGGGCGGACGTCTCTTGAAATTGATAGTGACATTCTGTTTGAGTTGATTAACAGAAATGAAGAGAAATTGGCGTTCAGGATCAGGTCCAAGTCAATATCTGGTTGGTGTGACCACCATGTGCTGCAATTAATGCAGCCAATCTTCTGCGCATCAAACCCACTAAATGACGGATTTCTTGTTGCGGAATCGCCTCCCATTCCTCCCTCAGAGCATTCTGGAGTTGCCCCACTGTGTTTGGGACCAGGATACAGGCACGGACGCGACAATCCAGAATGTCCCACAAGTGCTCTATGGGCGACATATCCGAAACCTCGTCCTCAGCCTACTGATGGTTGATTCGTGAACATTAAGACGTCTGGCAACGTTGCAACCCGTCATACCAGCATGAAGCATACCAGTGGTGCGTTCCCTGAGATTTTGTGTTGTTATGGCCCCAATTTGTTATTACAATCTACAACACAACAGCAACAGCAAGGGATGACAGACACAGTTTTAAAAACCTAAACACATTTAATTTTTAAACAAAGACAAAGACTAATAACAACTAACTAAATGACCAAGATTGATTATAACAAAAACAAAAAGAAATATTTACAGTCCCTTTGTTTGTTGGGGTGGCTTGGTGATGTCCTGGGTAAGGAAAATGCTCAAACACAGGCAAAAATCCACAAAAGAAACTTCACAGGTCTTGAACAGAAATGACAGGTCTGGTCACATGTATCCTTCTTCTTGCAATTTCTCCTACTACTTAACTGTCTCAATTCTTTTCCTTATATACTCTTTTGCAGACCCCACCCACATTTAGACCTCTTTTTTTTAATTTTCTGAGACTTGCCCCAGACATGTCCAGGACATGTCTAAACATGACCCCAGTCTGAGCTTAACAAAAAAAAGGTAAATACTGCCATCTAGTGGCCTATATTCACATGACAGTGTGAGGCGTGGCATCATGAAAATGCGGTAAATGTCCAATGTTCCTGTTTGCTTTAATAGACCCCGGATACACCAACAAAATCGCCACTCCCAATTTTTGGCGACGCGGCGGTATTGCTCAAAACATGCTCTGTTAATTCATACACGTGCTCGCCATCACACGTGATCGTGTTTGTCTGCAAAATCATGCTCCATTGGGCACAGCTCACCAACTTCACTCTGCATTTTGTTGCAAAACTCAACAGGACACATACCCCCTTGTCTAAACCACACAGAAAAACTTGCGTTTCTTTTGTTGTTCAGTATACTTGAAAAGCTGCTGGTAAATATGAACCTTCCATTGAAGGCATTTTGAGAAACTTCACCAGTGTACATGGATATGAATGTAGTAACTATGGCTAGATTTTATGTGTACTATATGTATATCAGCCATAATCATTTCCAGAAATCATATTTTTGACAGTGTTTCTTGAACTACCATACATTACATGTTTTTTGCAACAGTTCTCATTGTCCTCACAGTTTCAGCCGCACATGAATGAGCACTGGTTTTCAACTAGTGCCCTTATAGGCCTATATTATTTTTTAAGCCATCTGTCCTGCTAGTGTACAGTACATCTTGAATGGCCTTGGGGGATTCTCCTGGTAGCATTCATGAGTTTTTGTTGTTAGAGGAAATGCATCCCACTAATACAATACGACTGTGTCCAGGAAGAGGAAGAACATCTTTGCAATATGGCAGTTGATTTAAGGGAACTAAAACAAAGAACAAGGATGTGAATATTTTTTTAGGCTCCTTCCTGCTTGGCACTGTTCCAGGTTATCCATTAAGATGAGTGCTAAAATTGATAAGATAACAGGGCTTTTAACATTTTTTGGAACCTGCAACTTAATCAAAACGTCGCCAAACTCCAGATTTTTGTCTTAAACATCATGTTCCAAGGTCACATCGAAGTGAGCAACTAAAGTTTGCCTACATCACTAATCTTAACTGGAGCCAGTGCCGATATTAAGCTGCAAAAACATGCCTATATAAGAAGGATACAATGTAGGAATGAAAGGAGGTGTCACCCATGTTAGTTTTGCATAGTAAAATATTACTATAATGTGTCACTTGAATTAGTTTAGATGAAATCTGCACAAAATTGAGTAACTTTTTTAAAGATAAATAAATAAAAATACACACCAAAGGCTGAAAAATAAAGTTTACAGGGGCAAATGTTTGCACGCCTAAAGATTTTTCAAGAAAAGGTTTGCAAAAGAACACTGTTCACACTTTTGGTAAAGATTAGGTTGCCCATTCGGGCATGTTCAAAGATGCAAGATATTGATTCTGGTACCCCAGGGTGAGGTGACAAACTGGTTGCTAGGGGGCATTTGGGCACCCAATTTTTTTTTAGCCCTGGACAAGAGAACTTTAATCCCCCTAAAGGGAAATTTTATGGGTCATCAACCTCAGACTGACCTTGGACAATGCAAACAGTAATCATGACAACATTTAGACATACAACACAGAAGCCTACATGTGAAGTGCTCTATCAGAAATGGTTTAACTGTAAGAAGCCTTGTAAGGGTCTGACAAGTAATACAAGAATACTCTGGAGAGACTCAAACTTGTGTAGTTTAAATTACAAAGGAGAGACACTTGATTATAATTTTAAGAAAGAAAAACTACTGAGACTACACAAAGTACAACAATGCTCATGGGCTCCTATATTTATCATCAATGAACTTAACTGCAGGCACAACACACCTTTTAAGATGCTGAGTAGAACACCATGGCAGGACTGGCCAGTCACTAAAGAAGCCTCTAAGACCAGTGAAAGGGTAGTCATCATATTGTAGTATATTTGGCTTTTTTACTGGTTTTCCTTACAGTGATGATTTCTAGAGAATCTGGGGTGAAGTGAATTATGGGTCCAACCTACTTCATTAGTTTGTTGATGCTATTTGTGTCATCAGCTTTTATGTTGCGTATATACCCCATCCCCACCATATACCAGGGCATAAAACAGAAGACGAGGTCAGAATAAGATCAAGATGGTCAAGTTTCCTACTTCGGTAAAATGGCCTGCTGCCTAAGCTCCCCCAGAAAAGACAGCTATGTCTGTGCCTTCTTAAATATGCCATTGAAATTCTCTTTCTGGACCCTTTTATTATCCTACCGGTATGTAATACCGTGGGATATAGTCATCACCCTGTCCGTATGTCCGTCCGCGATCATTTTCATTTCTGGAGCAGAACTCAAAGACTATACCACTTACAAACTTCAAATTTGCTGTGGAACTTACTCTTATGGTGTAGTTGTGCCTTTCAGTTCCAAGCTGCCCATAATTTTTGAAATTTTCACCAAAAACAGCCCTAAAATTGGACTTTGTCTCGTTTCCGGGACAGAACTCAAAAACTATGCCTATTAGAAACTTCAAATTTGGTATGGAACTTCCCCTTATGGTGTAGTTGTGCCTTTTGGGGGTTTAGGTTCCATTCTGCCCAAATTTTTCTGATTTCTTTACCAAAAACAGCCCAAAAATTGGACTTTGTCCCTTTTCTAGAGCAGAATTCAAAAACTCTGCCACTTACAAACTTCATATTTTGTACGCATGTTATTCTAGTGATCCAATTGTGCCTTTTGGGCATTTTGAAATCATGGTGCCCAAAATTTGTCTGTCCGTCCGTCCGTAATCATTTTCATTTCCGGAGCTGAACTCAAAAACTATACCACTTACAAACTTCAAATTTGCTATGGACTTTACTCTTATGGTGTAGTTGTGCCTTTTGGGGGTTTCAGTTCCATGCTGCCCATAATTCTTGAAATTTTCTCCAAAAACAGCCCTAAAATTGGACTCCAAATCACGAATTATGAGGAACCGATGGGATATGTCCTCTTCTGATGACTCTTGTTATTAATGTGTACACCTTGATTTTAGTAAAACTGGACAATATCTGCCTTTTGAGCACTCAAAGGCATCTATGCAATTACCGTCTTCAATGAGAATCTCAAGGAATGTGATGGAGAACCAAAGTAACTGATAATGGGTGAGGCATGTGCTTTGACTACACAGCCAAATCACAGGAGGACACGGGATGGCCTTCCGGACGAAGACGACTATATGTCGACCTGGTACTCTGAAAGAAGAACGTTGTCTCGGACTCGGTCTGTTCAGTAACCTTGCACACAGTCATGGCCATTGCATGCCTGGGTATGAGGAAAGTGTCAGACTAATGGAAGTTACTGCTGTAATTGAATATAATCTTCTGGGCTGAAACATCCCACTACAACAAGGTGGTTACACAGAGTGAATGACAATAAATACTTTTTCTAAGAAGAAAGTTAATTCCCATGGCTCGCCCTGTCAGAGTGCTGTCTTTATTCCACAACACCTATGGCTGCCAGCTGGGTCATTCCATGCCAAGTGGACCTGGGTCTGCACTGCATCCCCTCAGAAATTTTTGAAAAAATCATGGGTGTTTGCCAGCAACTCAAATGGACAAATCCCAGATCTTAAGTTTCAACTCCCAATTTTTCATGGAATAATTGCCAATTTAAGGAGGGTTTGTCTCTTCATTCGTGAATGTAGCAATGACTTGCAAGCATTTTTTAAGGGATACAAATACACAATCCAGTGCTCCTGATTTAATGAGAATGGGTGCACATAATGTGAAACTTCCTGATATTTATGAATCTGTTATCCGATTTGGCATATCTCATTTGATTCTCCTGTGACAGGCTGTTGAAAATTACAATTTTTACAGAACCAAAATTTTTATTTCATTTTTAGGTGGTCCCCTTGACCGAAGTATGCATAATGATGGATTTATATTGCAGCCTCATCCTCAGCAGCTACAGCACACAGGCTCCTTAAACTCAATCCCATTTCCTTTCCCCAGTTTTGGAGTAACATGCATCTGAAAATACTTACGATAAAAAAAAAATGCCCAAAAATAAAAAGTAACCAGTCTGTCGATTAAACTCTTTAGTTCTGTGTGTACGACTGTTTTAATGAAGCACAAATGGCACAGAATTGCAAATATACAGTTTATCATCACAGCTATCGCTTACTGTTGAAATGCGGTGCAGCAATCTTAAACTCGGAAGTCGGAGCTCGGGGTAGGTGAGGAATCTTTGACTTTCTGAGAAATCTGACTTCAGGGGGCGTTCAAATTGAAAATTCCAACTGGGAGCTTGGAAATCCTGACTTCCCAGTACAAATCGAACGCAGCATGAATACTTTTATCACTCTGACGACACTGCATCAAGAACTGTTATATATCTATGGGTGATATAATCACATGGGATCAGGATTACTTTGGCAACCCTGGGTCAAGTACTACCAGACATACAAATGCCAGTAGGAACTTTTGTGAACGGTGTCCCGAAGTATCATCAACTTCTCTGGGCTTGACGGTATTTGTGATGGACCACCACACTGAGGAAACGAGCTGTTCAGATGAATCAATATTTCAGGCCTTTTTTTTTTTTTGTTGGAAAAAATGGGTACCATGTGTTCCAGACCCAAGAAGAAAAGGACCATCAAGACTGTTCCTAACAATAAGTCCAAATAATATCTCTGTCCTGGTATCGGGTTGTGTTAGTGCCCTTGGCAAGGGTAATCAGCACTTTTGTGGGGGAACCATTAATACTGAAAAGCTCGCTGAGATTTTGGAGCAATGTATGCTACCTTCAAGACAACATCTTTTCCGAGGGGCCCGTACATATTTCAGCACCACAATGTGAAACCACATTGTGAACACATTACAAAGCCAAGGCTGCAAAAGAAGGTACAGGTGCTGGACTGGCCTGCCAGCGGTCCCGACTTGTCCCCAGTCGAAAATGCATTGTGCATTTTCAAAGTGTTTGACTGAAGATCTTGTGCTGTTGCACACTTTAAAAAATTATTTGCAGGAAGAATGGGACAGAGTTACCTCCGAAACACTTAATCACGAGGTGTTTTTGTTTCATAAACAATTAATAGGTATTAAGAAAAGGAATGGCAAAATTACGAAGTGGTAAATGCCTAAAGATACCAACTTTTTTGAAATATGTCAGAAGAATACAAATTTAAGTCATTTATTTTGAAAAATTTATAAAATTCATTTGGTCAAACATAATTTTGTGTACTTGTCTTGTATTCCATGTAGTACTGGTCAAAGTTGATTTGTGAATCCTTCTTTCTGTTTTAACATACAGTAAAACCTTTTTTTTTTAATTTGGGGTTGTAATTTCTGGTCTAAATCCTTGGGTGGGTTTTTATGTGTGCACCTACATACTCATTTTTAAGTGTCTGCATGCTCCATATTTGAATTTGTGTCTGTCTGTTTGTGCACATCAGCAGGAGTGCCCTGTTTCTGACCAATGGGACGGCATGGCTCGCTCTGGCATGTTGTCTTCAGTGTTGTCCCTGCCAGGGATGCCAAAGGAGGTGTTGGCAGTTCCCATGGAGCCCAAGTACCTGTGCCAGCAGTGTCATGGAGTGCTGCGGAAGCCATTTCAGGCCCAGTGCGGTCATCGTTTCTGTGTGTTCTGTCTCACACAGCTCACCAGGTATCCGCTCTAGCAAAGGCCAGAAGAGCATGCAATCACAACTAGCCTTTTTTGTCTTATAATTAGCTTAAAATCATATGCCTGCTACTTCTTTGATAAAAGATTTGGCAGTGAAATTAAATATTGTGGTTTATTGTAAGATTTTTCAAAGCGGCGCATAAAATCTACATAGTTCAACAGTTTCCACTTGAATGGGGTAAAAAGATTTTAAGTCTCATATGACTGAAGCACTTGTAAACAGTTACATTTTTGCATGTCTTTCTCTTTTCTCTCTCATTTCTCTTGCCCCTCATTTCTTTGCTCCTCTTTCTCCCCCTCTGGCCCGTTCTTTCCCCCATTCCCTCGCACTGGGCGAGCCCTGATCGGTATTGTAATGTCACTGGCTGGGGTGGGCAACGTCCTTTTGGGCTGCACTGGCAGCTGATGGAATCTGCATGGATTCAGCCAAGAGCTTAGTCACAGCAAGAAGACCAGGCCCATTGGCCATGTGACTGCTTGCGTCTAATGCAACATAAACCCATATCATCTGGGAAAATTACAAAAGCCATGACAGTTTATTCCTTGCCTTGTTTCCTGTGCAAGATTGGCTGTTTTTATTGTATCGCAATTACATTTGTAGAAGAAGACTATCGGAATTTCAACTCTTCATGCATTTGGTTTTGCAGCCCTTAGGACAATCCCAATCCCAGGTCATGAAATGCGTTAAATAATTTAGAAAAAAATATCAGTCCTACGTGGTATTTGACCATTGTATCTGAATCTGCTTTTTGCTTTATCTATCAATATTGTACCTTGTGTATAACATGCCTAGCATCGTAGCTGCGTGTTCAATACACTAGGCATCAGTGGTGTGTGTAGAACACACTTGGCGTCAGTGCTGCGCATTAAGAATGTTTAGCATTAGTGCTGTGTGTTAAATACACTATGCATTGGTGCCGAGTGTGAAACAAACTTCGAGCTGATGCTGTTTGTTAAACACAATAAGCATACTATCATTTGTTAAGCACCTCAACGTCGGCGCGTTTTCATTTCCGATTTTTGTTTTGGAGACAGTTACCAAGTCACCAAGCATGGATTTCATCATCGCAAGGCTTGGAAATGGCGTCACGTCGCATGACTTCACTATCACATACTGTGATGATATGATGTTGCGCGTCATACAATCCTTCTCGTCAGACAAAGGTACTTCTCTTGAGCTGAAGTTTCTTCGTATTAGTACTCGTTTGTTTTCAAAAATCTCAATGAAATTCCAGTTGCTGTTCTCAGCCTTCTGACCAAGTTTGAAACAATTTACTTAAAAGTGTTACACGGCTTTTTTTCCCATGTATTGATTGCCCTCTCTTGGCGGTGTATGAACAGACTGTAACCTAATTTTTTTTTTTAAATCACGTTGTGTTGACGTCGCATATGTTGATATTTTATCATATAATCTTGGAAAACCTGTCTATAATTCAAAAGCAAGTTACTTGCTAGCTGTCCATATTATTTACTTTACTGGGCAGCATCAGCCCCTCATCTTGTTGACCAATTTTATATTATGAAGGTAGCGGGTTGGATTTCCAGCAAAAATTGAAAGGAATTGATATTTATGTGCGCATTTGAGTGCCTTACCTGCTGCTCTTCAGCTAATGTTAACTTAGAAATCAAGTGTGCCAATGTTAACAAATGGCTGACCGTAACACTGAAATGAACAATGGTAAGCTGTTATGGCACAGCAATGTGAGCTACATTGATACATGAAATAAGGAATACATTGTCCATGTTGTAGGATAATGCCAAAATATCCTTGAGGACCGTTTACGTTACTTTCTGGCGGCATTTTATGAGTATTATCTCCAGTCTGATGTGACTCACCCTTCCCTTATCTGTTTATTACTGACGTTGGTTTCGGATGAAGTTATTATTGCCTAAACCCACTGCCTGACCCATTCGGTGCATTAATGTTCGTTAACAATGAAAAGTTATTTTTTATTATGCTGAAACATTACCACATCGATTCAGCGAAGTGAGAGTTGTGATCGAAGCTATCACGTGCATAATGAAGCATGGCAACACGTAATTTTCCGTCTAGTTCACTAACCCTTGGCGTAATTATTCAGAAAATTTAGCTGCGATGCCATTGCTAATCCTCTCAGTGAAAGATCCACAAACAGCGATTGATGAAGCTGGCTAGCGGAAGTATTGTCAAATATAGAAAAATATTGGCACGGTAAGGTCAGTTTTAAAGGGGGCCTGTTATGCAGTTTTTTTCCATGTTATAATATTCTTGTATGTCCAAAAGTATAATCTTCTAGCCAAAGAAACATAAAAATGAAATGATTTCTAGGTAATTTGATTATCATTCCTGACCCTTTCTAAACAGGCTGTTCTGAGCGGGCATCCCTTTGATGGAATAAACTCTTGTTATCCCTGTCATATAATGCGGGGGGATATAGTCATGGGTGCGGCCGTCTGTCCGTCCGTATGCGAACATTTCGTTTCAGGAGCATAACTTGAAAACTGTTCAATATTTTTCCACAAAACTTGGTGTGCACTTTAATCATTACCTGACGTGGTGCCTTTTGCTAATCCGAAGTTGATGCCGTGGCATGCCGTCTCCTGATGGCTCTTGTTCTAATTAGCTTGCAAGCAGAGCCACTGCGTCAACGAAGAGCATCAATGTCAAATCGTCCAGCTACTAACAAGTCTCTCTGTACAGATAACTGAATAAGTGGCTACCTAGCTAGCTATTAACCTGTACATGAGCATGGAAAGCTAACGTTAATGTCTGCAGACTAAGCAAGCACTGACGCTACATATACGAAGAAGTGCGTCATGCAGTCACCCTTAAAGTTTTACTGCACTTGTAATACAGGCTCGAACATTAACAATGATCCATGGCTAGCATCTGTATAATAGGAACTGTTAGCTAACATTCAATTTATTACAGTACTCCACTATAAACCGACTGCATTCCATTAAAAATGATCACCAACTTTCTTCCTGTCTGCGTGTCTCCTAGATTGCTTCTGGCTGAACTAATGACCTCTTTTAAATTTTAAATTCACTGTAAATTTTGTTGCCAGCTGGCTAATAAACCACTCAATGATTGTAGAAAGGTAATGTGCACATGTTAGCTAACTTAAGTACATTTTATGTGGCTAGATGGCTTGCTAATTACTTCAACAACCAAGCTATTCATGCACATTTAAATAAGATTATGCTGGGAATTTAGTTTGAATATTGAAGGAAACTAGAAACACCTAGCCAGCTAACAAGCTATAGATTCTCCTTGAGCATACAAATAAGCGGTGGCTTCAATTTATCTTCTGAAAAGCATTATAGTTCGTCTCCTTTATTGTAAATTTTGTTGCCAGTCCTGCGTTGCACTGATCCAGTGCAATAGATGGAGTAGTCTGACAAAAAATGGATATCACACAAATATAGGCTTTTGCCGATTGAAGCTGGGATGTTGCCCCCCCCCCCACCCCCCAAAAAAAAAAAAAAGCTGTGGGTGGAGGTATTCAGATGAGTGGCAGAAAAATCTTTCATGAGCTTGCTTGGGACATAGGTAGGGGAGCTAAATCTGAGTGGCGTACTTAATGCAATGTTTTGTTATAAAGGAAGCCTAAACAAATTTGACTGGGTTGTATTATTTCACACCTTTTGGGATTGTAGGCAGTCTAGGTACCTAAATGTATGCGTACAAGAACTCAAAAGCGAATTTTTCATAATATGTCCCTTAAAAATGAACTTCAATGCAAAAACAACATTTTGGCACCAGAAGCTTAATTTGCTGCAATACTGCTGGTGATGAGTGGAGTTTGCCTGCCTTGATGGTGAATGTCAGTCCCTGGCCCCTTGTGTTTACATTTCCATCATGAAACTGGAGGTCACGCTCTGTCAAAAGCTGGATTTAGCCAAAACGCATTAGCGGTTTTTAAGTGTTTTCCTGATAATAAATGGTATATTAATATTCCATCTGATTTGTTGAATTTTGATGTGGAACCTTTCTCTGTGTTGAGAGTACTGCAGTGTTTATGACAAAATACTGTCATTGATTAACATGTTGATAATGGATAGGACATAAATTGGGTAGTAAAAAAGTGAATTTCACCTTCACTTTGACGCATAGTGTTAAAATGTCACACATAGTCGTATTCAAATGCAGAGGTGCTGGATTGCATTTTTTGTGTAGGAGGGGAGGTGGGCATCACATACTTAAATGCTGCCACCCACTGGCTGCAGCACATTTGCTTCTGTTTCATTTTTACACCCTCAAGAAGTACCTGGCGAGCGGTTTCTTTTAGATTGAAAAACACCTAGACAAATAGTTTCTTTTGAAACTGGCGGGTGGGAGCACGCGGTCATAAGGAGTGGCAGGAAGTGATCGTTGCTTTCACAACTTTTATATCTGATTGCTTTGAAACGGGACCGTTGAAGCCATTATTCAACAAGCTGCAACACGTTATGAAATTTACTGGACCAAGTCGCTACGTGAAGCCAAAGGGCACACCTAGGGGAGGTGAGCTTGTGGATTTGAATCATGGCCTTTCATCTGCCATTCATCATTCCACCCTCTTTTTCTCTTTAATAAATTTTGAGGTATTGCCCGAAGCCCCATTCATTATACATCACAGTGCTGCAAAACTCACTTCCCTGTTTCAGTATAGCTGTGCAATGAAATGGGTGGGAAAAATGCCCTTGACAATCACATTGACTGGGCTTCCCCTCACCCTCTGTCCACACTTTTCCCTTCCCACTACATCCCTGCACAGACAAACTCAACTCACCCCCATTGTTCTTTCTTTGTTCTCATTTTTCAGTTTTAATAAGATACTGGGAAATAGAAAAATCTTATTTTTTACCCCATCTTTTTATCTACTGAACTGTGCAAACGTTTTAACTTCATAGAAGTGGTGCTTCCAAAAAATTATAAAATGAATGGTCTCTTAATAAGGAAAAGTTTACAATAAAGAACCATGATTTGTTAAAAACTAAATCAACTCAATATTTAATGTAACTAATTGGGTACACTGTCTTGTAGTAGGCTTTTTGCTTGTTCCGAGCTTTTCGGATAACTTGCCATATTCACATTGCAAGGCTGTATCATCTGTATGATCTGTCTTTTTTGAAATGCAAACATGTATTTTTAAAATTAGTTTTTAAATTAACAGTTGTACCTCAGAAGTGCTTTTACTTTGCAGCGACACGATGGCCCCGTTTACACCTTTTTATTAAACTGCATTTTTTAAGTTTATTTATTTTTTTGTGATCGGATGGCAATCGGATAGCGTTTGACCACATACATTTTCACCTGGTATTAACATGGTCTCCAGCGTCCACGTTACAATTGGTCCCGCTGACGTCACATCCTTCATCTCCCCTCTCTTAAAGTGGCGCACTTCGCTTACCGTAAAAATTGGTTAATAAGACGCACCTATAATTCAATATTTTTCCCATAAAAAAATGCATTGCGTCTTCTAAACCGGTGCATCCTATATACCAGTAAAATGCTGCGAGAGCTAAAGGAGGATGTTCCAATGTATACCCAGGAGAGGCCACTGTGAGCTAGACCTTGCTAGCATGTCCTCGAGCTAGGTATTCAGTCTCCCCGGTCTCTTAAGAGCTAGAAGCTGCATAACCCACTGCAATATAGCGAAAACTTCTAGAAAGAGCAATACGGCTGCATTAAAAACTTCACATCGTGGACTGTGCTGAACAAAATGGAAATCGGCATTTTGTTTAAAGTAAATTGAAATAGTTGGAACAACTTGTTTACGCGTTTTTGTAAATTAATAGCTACTATAACACTATAAATCTTGAGCGAGTCTATCAATCCATTTGGAAGTTCTGTTTCTCTTCATGTTTGGCCACTCCCATTGTCATGGCCTCTATTAGGCAATTGGCTTGAGCACAAACAAACAGCTTCGCACATTCACACGCACAAACACACATGACCACCATGCCGAATTTCACTGTGCTGGGGTGAAAACTGTGGCGGCCTAAGGGTGGAGAAATTTTGAGGATTTTTCTGACTGGCAGCAAACTGAAGAGCTGCTAGTCATCGCTTAAAAAAAAAAAAAAAAAACACTTAAAATAGAACCTAAAACATTTGCACAGTAATGTAAATCTTGTTTTATGATCAATCATATTATTATTATTATTATTATTATTATTAGCTGTAGTAGTAGTAGTAGTAGCAGTAGTAGTAGTAGTGAGTGTTGTGCCAGCTGCTGACTTAAAGGAGAATTTCGCTGCAAAATTCACTTGGGGTGTTTTGAAACATGATAATGAGTACTAACTTTTGTCGAATACCCCACCTCCGTATGCACGCAACATTTTGAAATAAATGGCTTTTTAGCCGAAGCTCCCAACAGGCTTACAATGGTAGCGAATCGGGCATATCATTGCCATGCAAAGAAATCACTATTTTCTTCATCATTAGCAAGGCTCAAAGTAGCTCCACACTTCATTGGTAGAATTCCGAGGGCCCTGACATTTAAAACCAGGCACTGAGATTGACGAGCACGAACGAATAGGAAGGATAGGGGAACAGATTGCAATCTATTCGTTTGTGCTCGTCAATCGACTTATTGTTACTTTGAACATGGAGGCGACTGGAAACTACCTCAAGGTACTGTTTGCATAAATAGTCTTTTTTAATAAACTACCTGCGCAAGTTCTCAGTGCCTTGTTTTAAATGTCAGGGCCCTCGGAATTCTACCGATGAAGTGTGGAGCTACTATGAGCCTTGTTAATGATGAAAAAAATAGCGATTTCTTTGCATGGCAATGCTATGCCCGATTCGCTACCATTGTAAGCCTGTTGGGAGCTTCGGCTAAAAAGCCATTTATTTCCAAATGTTGCATGCGTACGGAGGTGGGGTATTCGACAAAAGTTAGTACTCATTATCATGTTTCAATATACCCCAACTCAATTTCGCACCGGAATTCTCCTTTTAAGATGATGTGGAGAGTCTGGAGACCTCACATTAGTATGGCATAAAACAAAGAGCCTGCTGGGGAATGCAGGCTATTGCTCAGACATTTTGAGTGCAGCCACATTGCTTCTGTGCCCCCAGCTCTGGACCTCGGCCTTGTCAAGCATGTCAGCAGGAGGCCATATTTGAAGAACCGCTGTCCATCCTGAACATCAGTGATGTAAGTGACTCCGCCTGTCCTGCTTCAGCTCACCAAGAATGCTAAAGCTCACCGCTGTTTACTTTCATTAATTTAAAGGATTTGGTTTTTCTGATTTTCACGACTTGCTGTGATAAAGTAAGGCCTAAATGAAGAAACTGAAAACCTGTGTTATACTTAATTGGCAGTGTTTAGAAGAGCACATTCCCCTAGAGATCTGTTTCACTTCAATACGAAATTCCCATGTTGGGAGAGTCCTTTTCAGTCTTTTATAACTGGGGCAGCAGTGAATGTCAGAGCTGTAAAGAAAGAGAGTTTGGCCAACTACTTGTTAGGCTTCATGTTGTTACCCAGCCATGGTCCATACGTAGATTAGGAGATTCTTAAATTAGGAATTTGTGAAGTTTATGATGCAAGCATGGAATTTAGCACAAATGTGATATGTATATTGAAGATTATTTTGACAACGAGAACATTCTTAATTTTGTCTAGGATGGCCAAACTGGAGGACGAGTACGGGTTCGCTTGCGCTTGATAATAAGTTGCATTCCATATTCATTGTTGTGTTAATAATTTGTCTCAGTAAAAGATTTGGTATGCCCATTTTGATATTTTTCATGTTGTAATTTTTTTTTAATTATCCCATTGAATTATGTGCCGTACGTAAATTACATAATTTTATCAAGCTAATTTCATTCCACGGTAACATAGGAACAAATGCGTCACTAGTGTCATTTTCATTCATGTCCATAATAATAGGCCTGTGCCCTTCACTGTTGCTTGCAGCTATGGTTGTCATTATTATTATTAGTTTTCAGTGTACAACTTTTTATTTTTGCTATGGAATTTAAAAATCTCTTTTTATGCTGCTATAATTGTGAGATAGAACCCTTTAGATTTCATACACTATGTTTCGTAGACCTTCTTTTTATGTGCTGGCCGACATTAATCTGTATTTGTTCAAAGCCTGCATTTTCATTTGTTTCTTTATCTAAAACACATGGTGCTGCACATGTTAGATGAAAGGTGCTCTACAAATAAGTTATTATTCTTAATGGTTGTATCTGTAATATATGCGGTTCAGGTCATGGTTGACATTCTCTGTGTGCAGGGTATCAGTATGGTGCCGTGTGTCAGTGAATAGGTTTTATTCAATCACTATTCAGGAAGAATCAAAGTTGGCCAAACTTTCTATATTTACTGCTCTGGTGATTATCCTCATCAGTAAATCCAGCTCGAGTATATTCTTGATTGATATTTATGCCCCTGCCATATATCGTAGGGGCATATAGAGTTACCCTTGTCCATTCAAATGTCCATTCGTACGTACGGGATGTTGTCTATCCACCTCTCAAAACCTGCTGGACAGACTTCAACAAGCTTTTCGTAAATGCTTTCTACATAGATCAGAAGTGTACATCTCATACTTTGTTTGACAAAATTGGATAATTGCACAATTTTAAGGGCTTCACAAACTCTGCTGCAGGTGTTCAAGGACACAAATTTTCTAGTTTTCATCTTAGGAGAGGTAGAGGCCGGACTCCGTCATTGGCACAGTCTGATATCACGATGCAAGCGTTTTTCCAAGAGCAACAAAAAGATGCTAATCCAGTAGTAACATTATAGTCTACCGATGAATTGCCACTCTGATGCTTTGCTTTCACATGTCATGCATTTAGATGTCTAAAGTTAGCTGGCTAATGTTTACTAGCTTTTCATGCCAATGAGCAACGACTTGCAGAGAGGCTTGTTATCAGAAACGTCCAAAATAGTTCCTGCCATGTGAATTTTATGTAATTTTTACAACACTATCACTTTTGAATTGCTCTTTTTTGGGAATGTTGCTGGTTCAAACTGCTAGTCGAAGGTCATTACCAGCCAAGTGCGCTGCATGGTTTCAAAGTGTTTTCGTTTCATTACATCACAACAGAGCAGCTATTAATTGGTGATTGATTTTGTGGATCCCGTAACATCACTTACACGGTGATCAGATTGTGCCTGTCATAGCAAGATCTTGATTTTTAATGTATGCTTCTGCTCTCTGTGCCCCCTTACCCCTCAAATGAAGGCGTTCCCTGACAATGCAGCACGAAGGGAAATTGACAGTTTGCCAGCCACGTGTCCCAACGAAGGTTGCTCCTGGAAAGGGAAAATTAAGGAGTATGAGGTACCTTTGTTTGTGTTGTCAGTGTGGGAGAGTGTGGAAACCAGTGGAACCTATTACCAAGCAAACTTATTCATGGCAAGTTGCCATGGAAATCAATAGAGAACAGCGAGACTGCTACTTGTGATTGTTAAACTGGCTAGCTTGGTGTTACAGCCCTGCTGGTCTGTTAAAGCTTAGATAAGAGTACGTGTAAAAACTCCACTTTGCTAATTGGTATTAGTATTCAATTAACTCATTCAGTTCAATTTGAGAAGAGAGAATTGAAGCTCATTAGCTCCACCTGTGTGATACTATTTAAATGAGCCGCCTTCTCCAAATTGGGGGGGGAGGAGATTGGATTTGTTTGTGGCAATGGTGTGGAGTTTAGCGGTTGTCTTTGACAAATATGCCTTGGCTAAATAAATTATATTGTTTTGACTTTTGTTTCCCTGTGTGGTCTCCCTGCTTGTTATGACCTCAGTCTTGGTCGTAACAATTGGGGGCTCGTCCAAGAGCTTTGTTTAGCTGTGTATTTTGTAGTTTTGTGAAATGGATGGCATTTGAGTGTTTGGGTGTCAGAAGCTCATTTGAGTCCTGCCATTTGTGTTTTGGGAGATGCAGAGGGAAAAATTGAAGGCTATGGCATGTTTGGTTTGTGTTGCATTTGTTCTGGTCATATTATTGAACTGGTGCATTGAATGGCTTGAGTTGTGAAGTGAATTTGTTTAATCAGGTACTTGTGGAAATTGGAACAGTATTTTTCTAGTTTAAGTTCTTTGTCAAATGGGACATGTTGGCTAATTGGTGAATGACAGTTTGCATAGGGTAGTCATCGGGCAAGCCCAGAGTGGCTTGTCACTTTATTTTTCCTTTTTTGTTTTTGCCGGTGAATATGGGGGACTGAATGGCATTGCCAATCACGAGCCCAAAAAGTCGGTGAAGACTAGGTTAAATTAGTTTAGTTGAGTAAAGATCTGTCCATTTATGTATTTCACTTGACCCCGTTTATATTTGAATAGTCTGGAAGAGAACATGGTCCCATTTGTACATTTTAATTCTTTCTGTGGAAGGATGTGATTTATGGCTTCAGGTTTGTCTTTAGACAGTTGAGCAGTGTGTGTCTGGGGGATGGCCCTTCATTTTTGTACCCGTTTCTGCTCGCGCTGCTTTTGGTGCACATTGATGCAGTCCTTGATTTGTGTCCTGAGATGGACTTTGGTGTTTGTATTCAGTGTGCTTTTGGATGGTTGTGCTAGGTTTTACCTTGTCAGACACTTCAGTTTCATTTTGAAAGTGTAACTTTGGTTTTCAGTGGTAGTGCTGCTGTAGTTGTCTTGGAATGGACTTCAATTGCTTGCGCTACTTTGAGTGCTTGGTTAAGTTGGCATGTGCTCTTGGAATCAGATTTAGATCTTTATTTCATTCACTTGCCACATGTATAAGCTTTGTTGTTGGGACCTGGATTTCGTTTGCTGGCCACGTGGGCCAGCTTTGTGTGTGTCCGGGTCCGGAATTCGTTTGCTGGCCACGTGGGCCAGCTTTGTGTCTGGGGACTTTCAATTTGGTAAACCTGTGGGCAAGCTCTGGATTGTCTGTGTAGTTGAGGTTTTTTTTTTTTGCTTTAAAGTTTTGTTTGTTCCTTTTATTTTATTTATTTCCGTAAGTACTTGATTGTAATTAAATGTGGTTTATTGAATTAGTTTGCTTTTGAGGCAACTAATTCAGGGCCCTATGGGTCCCTGTTTTTATGGAGGGGAGTGTTACAGCCCTGCTGGTCTGTTAAAGCTTAGATAAGAGTACGTGTAAAAACTCCACTTTGCTAATTGGTATCAGTATTCAATTAACTCATTCAGTTCAATTTGAGAAGAGAGAATTGAAGCTCATTAGCTCCACCTGTGTGATACTATTTAAATGAGCCGCCTTCTCCAAATTGGGGGGGGGAGGAGATTGGATTTGTTTGTGGCAATGGTGTGGAGTTTAGCGGTTGTCTTTGACAAATATGCCTTGGCTAAATAAATTATATTGTTTTGACTTTTGTTTCCCTGTGTGGTCTCCCTGCTTGTTATGACCTCAGTCTTGGTCGTAACACTTGGATAGTTGCATGTTGGCAAAATTGATTAACTTGCTCGCTAGTTTGGTGATTACTATTAGTTAGCTACATTTGGTGTGTAGAAGTCCGTAGAGAACTGTGATGAGCAATTTAATTTATTTATTGCTTAACTAGTGTTAGGTCAGCAAGCAGGGATTATGTAGCTATGTACCTTGCTAGGTCAGTGATGTGTCATTATCGAACCCACCTATGCTCTCGCAAAGGCAAGCCACTCTGGAGCATTCAAGCGCTAGGATTTGCCAGCTTTTCAAGTGCTAGGATTCCAATCCTAGAGCTGAGTGGCTGGCTAATCCTGGCGCTTGGATGACTAGCTGCATAAATTGATTTCTAGCTAGGCTAGGTAAACTAAGTAGAGCATACAGTCGCTAATGAATTAGCAAGCTACCTCATCAGTCAGTCTTTCTTTTGAAGCCTCGCTTTTTGCCTCAGGAACCAGGTGGATCATGGAACATGTAGTCTTTAGACTTATAGGGGGATTACTATGTCAGCAAAAATTGAATAATGTGTATTACAGTTGACTATGCTTTGGAAAAACAACATGTGTAGTTACTTGGAAATGTGATATAAAATCTTGAAATATATGGAGTGAGAGGAAGTAAATCCAAAGTTATTTTGTAAAACGTCAAAGAGTAAAATGAATGGGATTTTTATTTCTGACACTGCCATAACGTACTCGCCTCCATACTCGTTATCGTGTGAGCAAATGGGTGTATACACATGCATGCATATGTTTTGTGGGTTTGGTTGTAATGTTTAAAAAACTCAAGTGTAATCTTTCAGTCATTCAAAAGCATGTTGATCTTTAGCTGAATGGCTTTTTATACTTTTTTGTCATACAGTTGAATAGTTTTAAAATATTCATGTTAAGAAATACGAAACCAAACCAACTCTTATTATGTCTGAAGCCTGTTACACTGGTTCCCTGTCACAGTTTCAATTCTTGCACCATTGATCGTCAGAAGGGAAGACTTCATGCAGTGTGTAATTCGACAGGCGTCTCCACTCTCAAATTCCATAGCGAGGGGTATTAAGTGCTTAGGTTTTCTCTTGATCACAACAGGTTTGTGCCTGCCAGTGGAAACACCTGTTTTTTTTTTGTTTTTTGATGTGGAGACAGACTTTGCTTTGGCTGTTGGTGCAAACGTACTCTGTTGTCTATTTTGAAATTGTTGTGCTTCTGCCGAAGTCTGACTTAATTTAGGATGGGAATGTAAGAAAACCATAACCTTTTGAATGTTTTTTTTGGGGGAAAAAATGGGTCAATTTTTGACCCTGTAGATCCAACAATATTTTCTAGTATTGTCTCTTCAGTTACTGCAGTGCTGGAAGAATGCCAAGATGTTGCACAGAATGTTGTACCAGGGCCATGTGGGTGTGGCGATAATGACATGCGAGGAAACATGATAAGCTTGGGTTGCATGAATAGCTGCTTTAGTTTGGAAATCCCCTCCCCCATGTGGCTGACTGGAAAGTACCTAGTATTCTGAGAATGTTTATAGTCGGTTTGCTATTCACAGTACTTTGGAAACTAAAATCTTTGTTTGATTTTCTGCTAGATTTTTGCAGTTTTGGTCATGAAGTGCATAATAATACTTTGGCCTAATTATGAGTTTAGTAAAACTGGAATTTGAAAGGGCTATTTGACAGAGCTGCTTTCTGTTTTCATTGGATCCATGTATAGCAATAAAAGGCGGAGGACAGGCATCTTTACTGCATGGAATGAAAATCATCTCCACTGATCTTTCTTGTTTAGAGAGATAAGATTCTTTGAATTGCGTGTAAGTTTCACATCTCTGTATACCACATCCCTGGGGAGTGAGTTTGCTGCTTTGCTCAGAGGAGTGAGCGCACATCCGTGACTCAATATACTCTACTACGTTATTTTGGAACTCTGTAATTGAGTTCTTGACTTTCATGAGCAGCTGCTGGTTTACATACAGCAATGATAACCCCTCTGCAGTCTGTAGTGTTAGTTGAAGCAGTACAGCCAGACCATGACTAAATGTAGAAGTAGAACTAGAGCCTTCACTCCTTTAGTCACTCATTTTAGGAAGTGTCTGAGACATGGGTATGAATCAGGATGACTCCCCAACCAAAGACATGTTATACCAAAAAAAAGAAAAAAGGTGGAGTATTTCATCTTGGTTGCATGGCAGTAGTTGGTGGTTTTGAATCACCAGTTAAGAATTTGAATCCACGCCCTAACATTTGAATTGCTTGAGCTCACCATTCAAAAATAGCCAAATTCTACCCATCACATAATGCTTGTGAGGTGACAATAAAATTTTGGGAATTATTTGTCCATGCTGTCACCTTTATGCATGCAGCAGGTCATCAAATATCTATTTGAAACTATGCTGGAGGGGTTTGACTAATACCTGTTTGTTCAAAGTGGAGTGACTGCGATTCGAACAAGAGAAGGACTTCCCAACCTAACTGGTTTAGTTGGATTATGCATTTGCCTCGCTTAAGAACATACAGAATCACCGTGAGACAGTCGGAGAGAAGCTACCTCTCGGCTAAGTTACGAACCACACTCTTCCTTCTGTGTCTCAAGTATCAGATTGGCATAGACCAAGTCATCATAACCAAAGTGGCTTGTAAACAAACAAATGTGAACACGTACAGGTAAATCCCATGGGAACAGGTACTTTGGATACTGACCTGTTTTCTGACTTCCTTTTGTGAATCTTTAATACAAAACTACCCATCACCCTCCTCTCCTTCCCCCAAACTCACCTCTTTGCTGGTCTACAAAAAAAGCGTCATTATTTATCCTACTCCAGTTTTCTGTTTGAATTGCTTATGGGGTGAAAAATAACATTTCAAGCGAACTGTTACTCGTATAAATCCTTTCCATTTGTAAAAAAATTAGAGTTTTTTGGGTTCAAGTACAAAAGTTAAGTATAGCATTGCTTTTCAAGGCATATATTCACCTTTGCCTTGGCGAGACATAGGAGCATACAGACAAATGTCTCAAAGTGAGCACGAGCAAAATGGATGCTTAAAAAAAACTAACACTAAAATGTACTTTGATTCCTGCCTTAAATAAATAATTCTGTTTAAGAAAGAACAGCGCTGGGATGGCTATGATAAACTGCAATATAAACAAGCCAATTCCACCAGCGAAGAAATTGAAAAAAATGTTTAATATTTCTTCAGGTTTATGCTTCAGTTTAGTGACAGTGCTCCTCTGAAGTAACTGTGAAAGCACTAATTTACTGCCTTGCAGGAGCCAAATTCTGAAGTGGATTTATATTGGACCGCTAAGTCAACCATGTCGTCTAGCTTATTCGATATCAGAATCGCGCTACTAATGTCCAATGTGCAATTAAAAATTGGATTCTGCATTGTCTTTGTATTTTGCACACTTACAAAATCAATTGTAGAGTCCGGAAACACAGCAGCCACAACATTTTTAACAGAACGCTTGGGGTTCACCAACTGCATCGTGCGCAAATTCATTGCATCCAGTGTTGTACACTCGTTCGAAAATGGAGGGTCGGGTGACTTTCATTCCATTCTTCACTTGAATGTCCAGTGAGTTGTATTGCTCTCCAAGTGGCCAAAGCATAACTTCTAGTTCCTGAATGGACTCTGCTCAGTGGATTTGGCGGGGGGAAGAGGGGAAGGGTGTAAAAATGAGTGGATTGCGCGGGTACCAGGACTGTGCTTCACATAGTTCTTTCAATGCTGGTAAAATAGACTTATGATTGCAGATAAGGAACTGGTCAGCCTCACATACAGACTTAATTAGCAGGAACCAGAAGCAGAAATTCTACGTACACAGTGTTCCTCATAGTATATGTTAAGCAAATGTTAAATGTTATTAGCTCTCACACACCCAATGCTTCAGTTCCTGTTCTCTTCACTCACACGCAATTTTCCAAGGCCACAAATCAAATACTGCAATGGGAAAACCTAAAAAGCAAATATTTGTAAGGATAGAGCTTTTTATCCATTTAAAACCCTTTTCCACATCGACTATAAGGTTACATGATGGCATACAGTTTAATTAATATTTCAATGACTGAACTGAATTGTCGGAACAGAATCGCATTCTTGCGCTATAAGCGCACACGTGGCATTGAAGAGTGCAGACTCGCTTCCAATTTGAAATTTAAAAAAAAAAAAGTCCTCACAAACATGCATTCAAAGAAGCACATTTTCAAAGTATCTGCATTTGATTCCATTATGAATCATCATGTGTGATTGGTATCAGTGACTCCTCCAAGGGCTTTGCAGCGAAGGTACTGCTAGGGGTGGCTTTTCAGACCACTTTGTGGGGACCTATCTTTGCAAGTCTGTGAATCTTGGCCCAAATGTTGACAGTTTTTTGACATGCTTCCTTTTAAGCCAGTGGCAGTTGATTTGCTCGCCTTTGTTGTTTGGCGGGATTTGGGGTGACCTTGTCATCACCTTAGTCATTTATGGTACATGATGTCTCCATTTTGTAACAATAAAATGCACTGAATTCATTTCAACGCCTCTCAGTCCACATAATCAGAGTTGCTTTTCAAGAAATCACAATGACTCATGCAAGAATTCAACAGTTTTTCATTGAGGGAAGTGAGCAGCCCTCACCTTAATTGAATTGGACAGCACAATCATTTTGGTGACTGTGTTTGTACTTCTTGTACTATGAAATTAATGTAAAACACGATGGCCCTGATTAGCTCAGGGCTTCAGTGTGTGTCAAGCCTGTTCCCATTTATTTAGTTTTTTAGCACTAGTGCAGTGTTCTCCAACCGTGCTCCTCAAAGGCAACCGTCCCGATTGTTTTCACAGCAGTTGTGCTGAATTAGGGTTGGAGTGAAAATGTACAGGATGGGTTGCTCTCCAGGAGCAAGGCTGGAGGCTGCACGAGTCGATCCTCTGCATTTGGAATGTTTTTTTTTTTCTTTTTTTCCTGAGTTTGTGGCTTTCCCTTTCCAGGATGGGCACGAGGGGAAGTGTGAGTTCGAGCGGACCACATGTGAGGCCTGTCACGCCGTAGTCCTGCGTCGAGAGCTGGAACGACACAACGAGCGGGAGTGCGAGGAGAGGACCCTCAACTGTAAATACTGCAAGGTCACCTTCACCTTCAGAGAAATCAAGGTGAGGGTCACTGAACAGGACTGTAGAACACCTGAGGCTTAATACTAACATGCATACATACATTCAGTGTATGCATCTGCACACTGCGTGCATACATTCATACTTACATATTTATACACTACTATTAGTAGTACAAGTTGCAGCAATGATACAAGTACTACTAGTACTGCTACTTTTAATAATTCACATTGTAACTTCATACAAGGACACAAGCGTCTCACTTGATTTTACAGTGGAATAAAGACCAATTAAAAGCAGTCCATTTTAGAATGTTTTGCTTCTGCATTGAGTTTTTTGAGATTTATTTTTTTTTGCAGAGTGAATTTGTCTTTATGTTGGTCTCCTACAGTCTACTTCTCCCCCCAATATGTACTTTTATGTGCTGGTAAAGCCAGTGCAGGGGTGTTGATGATGATGATGATGATAATAATTAGTATGACCCAATAATGCCTGTGACTGTCTGGGAAGTAAAGCATTGCTTTCAATTGCGTAATGCCTGTTTGCCTCCTGGTAATTACAGGCTAGAGTGGTCTCACAGTAGCTCATTAGGATATGGCGCAAACAACATGACGTACAGTACTGGGATTAAGCTAATGGATGTTTGCGACAGACTGTCTCATGCCATGCTTAAAATATGATCTCCGCCTCCAGTCTGTCCCTGCTGTTTTTCTATTTGCCCCTCCTCCCCTTGCCGCCATCCTCTGCCACGCTAATCATGGGAATATTTTCCTAGGCTCATGATGAAGTGTGTCCGAAATTCCCCATTCAGTGCAAGGACTGCGGAAAGAAGAAAATTCCCAGGGAAAAGGTTGGTCAGAAGATCACTAAGTTGGTCAGCTAGGCTAATTTTGGTAACCAGTGTAACCGGAGAGGTCCTCATGGTCATATACCCTGGAGTCTCTCCATGAGGGGCACTGGGCTGTGCCCTTATCAGGGCAGTCACTTGTTCTGGAAAACACAGTTAACTAACATTCCCTTCAGCTTTAAACATGATCTTCAGAGATGTGAGGGCGAGTCTTGGCAAGCCCTGTAAAAGCACAATGGGGGAACATCATTAAAGGGCATCGGAAGAAAGACTCTTTCTCATTCTTTGGGCTTGAAAGGCATGGAGATGAAACCAAAACCAGCACCTGTGGTTGAGAAGACGTTAATAGAATCTTTTTTTGGCTGGTCTGGTTTCTACCTCATGCTGCCTCTCTTTCTCACCCACAGTTTCCAGATCACATCACGACCTGTGCAAAGTCCCAGGCCTGTGCGTTTAGCGTGGTCGGCTGCTCTGCTTCGGTGAGTTGGCCAGCGTCACGTCCGTGTTCACATGGCCTTAACATGGGTAACCCACTCACAGTCTCTCACACAAATAAACCATTTGGGGTTTGGGCGGGAAGTACGTGGTGGTGTTTCGAAACAAAAAATAGAATGACTTATCGAGAGAATTTCCTCATTCAAGGGAAATTAACTTCCAGAAAACTATTTTTTGTACGCAAAATGCTAGCGGTAGACAAATCAACTACTTCTTGAAAGCCAACTTTTATTGTAGTTGTCTTTTTAGCTGCCCATATATTCATATATTTATTCTGTATCCTCCAGAAATATTTTTGATTTAATATTTCCGCTTTCATTTTTATTGTAAATCTTAAAACGGTATAATTCCCTTTGTTTACTGCATTGGTCACATTGATATTTTTTACTGTTAAGTCGCAACGCTAAACTGCAAGGGAGCTTAGATCTCAGATGAAGTAACGGCTACTTACAAATGATTTTCAACAAACCTGAGGCAACCTTGCAACCGATGGATAGTATGATTTTAACATTGGATTAACTTCAATGGCATATAGAAAACATGAATTTGTCAGCTCAGTGGGGAAAAACACATGTCCTGTGCAGGTCTGTGCTTTCCCACTGATGACTATCAGATGGCTCATCGGGTATTAAGTATAAATACAGGTTATTTTAGTTTGTCTTTCAGTATGAATCAGAGGCAGCACCTGGGACTTTCTCGGATATCAAGTTCTCATACTTTAAAGTAAATATATTATGAATCATTTGGTTGAGTGGCAGCGACCAAGCTCTGTGGTCAGGGTATTAACCCTTATAGTTGACCAATGATGTAAGATATCAAAATCAGATGCTGTTGAAAACCTGCCATATGGCAACTTGTTCAAAAGAGCTCCCTTGCGGAAGCTCTTTTGAACAAGTTGCCACATGATAAATTTTCAACAGCTCGGGATGATTACATTTTTCATTCCTTGAAACTTTATTGAGCGCTCTAAGGGTTAATTTTACTTGTTCATTATTGTTCCTAATACTAATGAATATCCTCCCTCGTCCAAAGAAAGATGCACTCGATAAATGAGAGGTACCAGACAGGTACTATGTGAGCAACTAGCTGCAAATGACCCTCCTCGTACGCAATGTGATGTCATTAGCGTAGTGTCTGAAACATTCCAAACATTTCAGCAATGTTATCAGTGACGTACATGGATTGGCGTTTATGGTATCTCTGTCTCAGCGTCATGACCAGCTGCGTCTTCAGTGCCCAAACACTGACCGAGTATGGTCAAAAGATATAGTGATGTAAAACCATGGTAAAACGGTTGACTGTGCCAGCTTTTTTGGAATCTGTTGATTCATCTGTTTGTATATTTTCAATAAGAAATGCATTTTTTAAAGAATGCCAATGAGTTGTTTTACTGTCCTCTTCATAGTAGAGGACAAATAGACTTTTCAAATCAATCCTTTTTGATTTGAATTTTCTATGATGTGCCAACTTTTTTCAGAATTGGGGTTGTAAATGAAATAGCCTTTTTGATGAAAACAAGGAGACCCATTCGGAGCAGCAGTGCTAACCCTGATATTTGCCCACCGGGCTGCTGTCACAGGTGGAGAGCGAGAAGCGAGGGGAACACGAGGTGTCCAGTGTTGTCGATCACTTGCGCCTCGTGCTGTTGGAGGTGAACAGAGTGCGGCAGCGCACAGACGGAGCCGGGGAGTGGCAGGAGGACTCTGGGCTGGGGCTGTACCGTGCCCCAGAGGAAGGGACGCCCCTCGCTGGCGAAGCAGGGCAGGTCGGCTGTCTGGTGAAGAAGGTGTCTGTGCTGGAGAACATTGTGTGCGTGCTGAACCGTGAGCTGGAGAGGACTGCCCTCACATGCGAGGCCTTCACCAGGCAGCACCTCCTCGACCAGGACAAGATCGATGGCCTCACCAATAAGGTGCTCCACTTGCACATACACTGCCCGTCAAAACTGCCCTGCGCAATTTTTGTCAGTATACTTTGGCACATTTGATTTGAAGTGAAAAAATAAATAGAAAGTTACATGCACACTGCATAGGTTTGAGAGTAATTGCGGCCACATCGAGTGATTTGTGCTGAATCTACAGTTTGTTTGCTTCGCCCAATTTAAGGGGGCTAGTATTGAGGAAAAGCAACTGGACAATGTTACTTTGGTCATTTTACTTTGCTGAAAATCCTTTGCATGTAATCTTAAGTTACACGAAGAGGTCACCAGACACTTGGCCGTTCAAGCAGTAGGAATTGTGTCCTAGTGCCAAAATCTTTAATGTGCAGTGTAAGTGTAGACTGATGCGTATATATGGTATGTGCGAACGCGCACACACATGAATGCCTGCGTGACTGATGGCCCGTCTGCCTGGGCAGCGCAGGTGCGGCAGCTGGAACGCACGTTGAACATGCGGGAGCTGCAGCTGACCGATACCGAAGCGATGGTGAAGGAGCTAACGTACTGCACCTACGACGGCATTTTCGTCTGGAAGATCTCCGACTTCTCCCGCCGCCGCCAGGAAGCCATCGCTGGACGCTCCCCCGCCATGTTCTCCCCAGGTCAGCTACTTCATCCCCACAACCCCCCTCTCATCACTTCTATCGCTTAAACCCTTTAAGGCCTAATGCAAAAATCCAGGGAGAGCATCATGCTGCGGTTTTTACCATAGAAACCTGTATGTGCGTTGAAGTGCGGTGAAGTGCAGCTTCTCAGCTTTCAGGAACAGTTGGAATTTTTTGTATTGCGCAAAACTCACAGTAATTACCGTACTTCCAAAATTGCGCACATATCTGTGTTGGCGACGACACATTCAGCTTAAAGGGGTTAAATGAGTCCTTGCACTTGGTCAACAGATGGCCAGACTGTCTGTTCAGCCTTGAAGTAACGTTGAACATTATATAAAGCTTTATAAAGCGTCCACATCTGTGTAGCAGGAACTTACATTTAAACTTTGCCTGCAATTGTATTGAAATGACTGCTGCGGAATAGATCGCGTTTCAGAAATGGCGGTAGCCATCTGTAAAAATTAATGGGAAAATAACAAATCCAGATATGATTAGAGTGACTGTCCTCCTGTACTTCATTCCTGTGTGTGAGACTGCGCCTGTCTTTCACCTTCACAGCATTCTACTCCAGCAAGTACGGCTACAAAATGTGCCTCAGGCTGTACCTGAACGGTGACGGGACGGGACGGGGCACGCACCTCTCGCTGTTTTTTGTGGTGATGAAGGGAAAATATGACGCCCTGCTCAAGTGGGCGTTCAGTCAGAAGGTACGATGCTGCTCCCGAGTCTGTCCGCATGTGCCTCTGTCGGCGGTAAATGGCCTTATTTGTTGCCTGTAGGGCCATTTTTTTTTGGGGGGGGGGGGAAATGATCTTCAACAGTGGGCATCATACAAAAATGAAGAATCATAAAGAGGAAGAAGGGGATTAGCAGCCTGCATAAAAACGGAAATTATATCATTATATCAACAGCTGAAAGCCCTGAAGTGATGTGAGATTATCTTACTGAACTGGAAGCAATAAGGGGAAATAAACTAAACGGGGAGTTTCCTTTCTTATGCGTGGGATTACTGGAAGCTCTGTCATGGTGATCGTTTATTTTCCTTTTTATGAACTGGAAGGAAATTAATTTTTTTAAAAAAAGATGAAATATTCCAGTGTCAGTACCAAACTGATTGGTTACATCCAAAAGGAAAATCCATTGTGCTGTTGACAGCCTCATCATCATATGAACTCCATCTATGCCCTCTGCCTCAGGTTACGCTGATGCTCCTGGATCAAAATAACCGCGAGCACGTCATCGATGCCTTTCGCCCCGACGTCAGCTCCACGTCCTTCCAGAGGCCCGTCAGTGAGATGAACATCGCCAGCGGCTGCCCTCTCTTCTGCCCGCTGGCCAAGCTGGCGGGTAAGAGCTCCTACCTTCGAGACGACACTGTTTTCATCAAAGCCATCGTGGACCTAACGGGCCTCTAGCGCTCGACCAGAAAATAATCATTATTGTATGGAGTCCTCACCCTGAGGTGGCCCATAATGATGATCACGCTTCGAAGGCAAAAGCGCAAACGTGAAGGGAAACGAGCTCCAGAACAAAAGGGAGATCACATTTTAAAACGCACACAAACTTAAACTGAAACTAAGGCTACCGTAGAGAATCATTGCAAAGCGCTGGGTGCATCAAAGGATTTGCTCCACGCCAGGTTGGGTCTGCACTTCAGAAAGTGCCCTTGCGAGAGGTGATCAGTTGTGGCTCGATGATGTGAAGAGAAATGTACTGATGTCAAAAGAAATGTTTCTCTGGTAGCTAATTTCCATGAGTATTTGAATGCGTTTTGAAATCTGCATCGTGCCTTCATGTTTGCGCTTTCGCCTCTGAAGGGTGCTCGTCCTCGTGGGACACGGACTGAAGCCCTGCCCGGGTTGAGAAAATTCGGGGGAGTTTCAGTTTTATACCTCACTGGCAATTAACAAGAAACAAGAGCATCAAAATGAACTGAAGGAGCACATCGAGGCACTCAATCTTACAACATGGGAGAAGTGTTCTTTATATAGATCAGGAACAGAACATGATCAACTGAGAAGCCATTGCAAAAAGGTGATTGTAGAATTCAATAATAACTTCTCCTTGATACTAATGTGTCTCCTACTGGGCTGCATGACCTGTTCAACGAGCATAATATGGCAGCAGTCACAATTTCAATGGATAATGTCCATTATCTGGGTCGCCACCTCAGAATTATGTTGTCATGGGCAACTTTGATGGGCAGGATTGATGGGACAGCTCAGCTGAATATGGAAATTCACCATCATGGAAGCTCTGCCGCAGAGTCCTCCCCACTAGTTGGATGAACATTGAATCACGTCACTCAGCACTTGGTGAATGAGTTGTGGAATGAGATATTGAGCTCTAGCATTGCAGCCATGAGTGAGAAGCGCTTATGTAAATATTATAACAGCTGCAATTACAATAAGAGTGTATCTTAATAGGTAAAATCTAATATCATTTCACTTCGCTTTGCGAAGATTTGTTTCAAACAGCTTCTGACTCAGACATTCCATCTGCTGTACTGCGTATTGGGGATCCTCTAATCTTGACATCGAATCCAACTCCGGTTCTGGTTTCCTTTCCTCCCGGTAATGAACTAAACAGTTCTGATTAGCGAGGTTCGCTTCATGCCTGACACGTACGTAAAGGAGGGAGGAAAACCAGCAGTTCTGGACTTTCGAGATTCACGATTTGAGTGACAGGGATATGCTTGGAAGGACTGCTTTTAATATACAGTATATACACATCTCCCTGATGAAGTGTGAGTACGCACGATTATAGGCCCAGTTTAACATGGCTACATAGCTGGATTATAGCACAGTGGATGTGTTACCAAAACGTTTCATGTCAGTGTCTTTGGGGTTTATTACACCCCTCTCCCCCCCAGCCAACTACTTAGTCCTTCCTCACACAGCAATCCACTCCCCTGGAACACTTCTGCCTGCTGCGAGGCAGACCCCCTCCCAGGATCGTTACCTTGCAGTGGTGGAGGGGCTTGAGTGGGTCTTCCCAGCCTTCCATCTCCAGGGAAGGTTCCAGACTAAATACGATCCAGTCCATGCCCCTGCCCTCAGCGTCGTCCTAACGGACATCGCTGTGAACAGACGAGGCTTTGAACTGGGCCTGTGTTCAGTCAGCAGCAGCTTTCTAGCCAGGTTCAGCCATGTAGTCTTTGCGTCCGTATACTCAATAGAGGGCAAGGTCAGGGACGATGCCACTGACTCCCTTCACCTCGTGCTGAATGCTGTGTTAATGGGTGCCCTTTATGTGCAACTTTGTTTAAATCAAGGGAAAAGGTGATTTGATTATGAGTAATGCTCAGTTTTTTTAAATCAGTGTTAAATAACGAGCTTGATGACATTGCCATCTCTGGACTTCAAAAGCAATACATAATTTTTATAATTATATTCTTATTATTACATGATGTTTATATTAAATATATTTCTTAAATAATATGTTTAAATATTATATAGTATACAATCACACGAGATGTGTTATTTCAAGAAATACTTTATTGTTAATATAATATATATTTATAGTACATGTTAACATGGCTATCATAGAAATAATGGATATTGTGAATATTGGCTAGCTACCCATTATTCACAGTCAGCATGTGCTTCAATTTATGAATAAGAAATTATATATAAATGTTAATATCATAATTGTGCTCCAAACTGCCAAGAGGGAAGACTCCATACTTCAGGTATAATTTTCAATTTTAATCCAAACTTTAGTACTAACAAATCTGCAGACGGGTTTTAACCGTGTCCAAGGCTCCCATAACCAGTAGCCCATCAAGGCGATAAAAGTTAAGCCTGGAATGTTCCTGAAGCGTATTTTTAGGGCTGTCCAGGCATGGTAGAAAACCTAGCCAGGCATAAACCCTGTACTTGGTCAAGTGAACCTCGCACAATCATTAAGTTTTGGGGCAGTGGACTCTGAGTATGTTCACTTTGAGTTGAGCTCATGCACGATGAATGAATAAAGCAATCACCATGGCAACGGAGAAATAAAAAGTAAAGACTGATCTAACTGGACGCCAAGTAGGCCTCCGCTCTGGCTACCCAGCTTGCGCTACGCGTAGTCTTGTTTTCATGACGCGATACCCAAACACTTGGGGGTAATTTCAAATTTGCGATGCAGACCATCGATAGATAGACCTGGACTCACACTCTCCTTCAGGTAGCCCAAGTGATAAGAATATGAAGGCACAATCTTGTTTTCTGTGCCTTGCCTGCATTTATGTTTAGGCATCGCTGTATTTTGAAAGAACTATGTGGTTGTAATTCCAGGGAAGGCTGTACAGTTGTTATTAAGCAGATTATGATGACTGGTGGTGAATAGTCAAGAATGCAGAGGACAATGTTAATCACTTCTGTAAGCAGATGGTCCACTTTATATGGATTGTAACAGCCATATAAATTTGATGGTGGGGAATTAGGAAAGAATGCTGAAGACAATGTTTCTGCCAGCGCTTGAGTCCACTCATTAATTGCATTAGTGTTTTGGAGTAGAAATGTATCTAATTAGGAATAAATGTCACAGCTATTGTACACAGAGTATATGCGTATTGTTGCCATAGCGGGAATAAAGGCTTTGATTTTTTCTGAATGTTAGTCATGAAATTCCAGTAGACAAATGGGTTGGATATGTTCTGACAGGCAGGAGGAGATATTATCTACATTGGTAGGTTGATCTGAAGTTGCAGTGAAGAAGAAAGTATAAGTGCTATGTAATTGTGAGATGTTTGTAGTGCATTCATACATTGTGGATATTTTGATTTAGTAGTCAATGGAGTGGATACACATACAGATACACATACAAAATTATAATCGGTCAGTGGGTGTACATTGTGTGAGCAAAAATTATTTGTATTCATCATTGATAAAAGCATTTAGCCTACTGCATGTTTATGTACCAGTAAAATTTGAAAACAAAAAATGTTGCTTTACCTGACTAGTCTTAAAACTAGTGTACTATATAGTCATGTTATGCTGTGGCCTCTGTAAAAGTCATGTTTTGAAGTATGTGACTGTCTTTTGTATACAGGTGTGATAAAATATTCATGGCAGAGGATACTGTTGGTTCTTGGTGCATGTTGTTAAAACTTACTATAGCAAAGCTTTGTGGGGGCGGGGCGGGGGGGCTGGGGGGGGGAGAGAATGAGGCCAAATAAAGCTCATAAGTAGGACACAGATGTATATTGCAAAACTAAAACTCTGACTTAGAGTTAACAATTTCAAGAAAAAATCTCAATCTGCCAAGCTTACATGTATTGTCAAATGTTCTGAAGTTTTAAAACTACATGATATAACAATATTGTGCAAATAGAAAATATTACAGCAAGACTGAGTACAATTTGGAACACTTGCCATCCATCATTCAAAGAATTTTGGCATTTTTTTTGAGATATTGATGCCTATTCATTTTGCGTACTTTGAAAGTATAGAGTGACTGACTAAACTGACCAAAGCTAGCAGTGAGACAAAGTTTTGTTATAATTCAGTGAATGTACTCAAAAAATTTTAGTTCTGTAGGAACTGCAGCAGCGTGGCTCCCAGCCCCCTCAGGCTTAGCACGTAATTATCACAAAGTGAAATCTATTAACCGATTTGTTAGTTTATTATCCCCCGCCACAAAGTGTGAGGGGGATATAGGTTTGAGCTCCATCCGTCTGTCTGAAAAGGGGACAGCTTTTCTCAGGAGCTATTAGAGATAGGACAACCAAACTTGGTGTGTAGCTTCAGACCATCAAGGCCTTGATGGAGTTTGAGAATGAGGTGCGGGGGATGTTGTTGACCATGTGTACTTGTTTTTATTATATTCACCTTTTTAATTTCAGAAATGCAGTGGATGTGAAGTTAACTGTTCAGTTTTATTTCAATAAATGGCGCGTGCGTCACTGTGACTGTGTAGTCTGTTTTCTGCAAGAGTGACACAAAGTTGCGGGACTTCCAAAGGGACTTTTATTTTAAATAAAGGGGTTCAGGCTCTGGGGACCACACAGCCTCAGAACACGACTGGGTAAACAGTTACAGCTGTAATAGGAAGACCTGTAAACATCATCAAATTAAAGCCAAATGTCAGTGTTACAACCCATGAGCGGTCCCACACACACTCAAAAACAACGTATACATGCTCATAGACACAAACAAGCACATACATTCACACAGACATGTCGATGACAATGCTGAAGGAAGCCCTTTTGCTATAGATGTTATGGGACCCTGCAATATAAATATCCAACTGAGCTGAAAAGCTGAGGGAATAGGAGGAGGAGGAGGAGGGGCTGTTGCCTGGATACCAATTACGTCTGTGGTTACGCACTGTAAAGCACCTGGGGCCGGGACAGCCAACCATCTGTCCTGCCACAGATGGCACAAGAACACAGTCCACTAATCTACCCAGCAAGGGCCCCAACCCTAACCCCCATATCCTAAACCCACTGATGCAAAACTGTGACCTCCAAGCCCAAATCTCATTGCACTGAATGACCCATCCAATCGTACCTTTCTTGGAGGCCCCCCCATTTCTTCCTAACCACAACCCAAACTCTGCCAACACTGCACATCAAGTTACAGTAACGTGTATTAGCAGGTACAATTTACACAGGTACAGCAGTAACTTGATGTGCCCCCTAAACCCTGCTGGCGGGGCCACAGTCTGAGTTGGAGGCACTGGGGCAGCGCCCGTATTGGGTAATGACTGATGGAAACTTGAGTGGCTTCAATTCAAGGAACCAAAGCCCGCGCACTTCAGACACGAGTCTCAATACCTCAAACCACAATTTCTTTCTGTTAAGCAAAGGTGTTAAAAGGAAACTTAAAAAAACGAAAGTTAAAGATCTAAAAGACAGCAGTGAACACTATTGCCTCACTCTGCCGAAAACTGATACACAGCTCTCCCTGAAAAAGCGCTCACTGAATACACAATCTACTGTGCGTGACTACATGCACATTCCAATAGTGTTCACTCAAATAATGTCTATGAACTTCCTTCAGTTCAAGATAGCAATCCAAAGTTCTCAAATGTATAAGGACTGATGTAATGGACCCTTGTGAGTGTCTCTATCTGTGCGTGTGTGCGCACTTGAGGATTTCCATCTCAGCTGCAGCAACAGCATCAATGGCAAAATAAGTCAGTAAAGTAGCCCCTGCTGGCAGCCAGTAAATTAACCTGCAATCGCATCAGTATGCTTCTAGTCAGTTGCTCTCAGCACATAGAGAATGGCTCAATGGGATGCATGCCACCATGGGATTAGGTCTCCACAAGGATTCCTGCTTCCTGCGTTACCAGATGGACCAATCACACAAGACTAGAAACTGCTACGTCAAGGAAGAAAGAGGAGGTGGCAATGGGGCACCAGGCTAGACTTGTGTCACTGTGGTGCCTCCCTGTGGCCGACACGTTTACCCACTGAAGCGACAGTCAAACCTGGCCCTCGAATCCAATCCAACCCAAGTTCTCTTTCCCGGAAATAACCTGAATAGTTAGTGCTATTGACTGGCTTTGAACCAGACTCCCAGGCACAGCGAGGGAGGAAGACCTGCAGTTATCAGCCTTCGATGACCGTGTGGAAACGGCCCAGCAGGTTCCAGATGGCCGGGGAGTCTCTGAGAAATGGAGGTGAAGGAGAGGGAGCGGGCGGAGTAAGATCCCAAACAGAGGCTGCTGGCAGCATGCTCCTGGAGGGTTTCAGCAGTGGAGTAGAGCGAGGAGGGCGGAGGGGCAGGCTGGGTGCAGCAATACTCTCTCTCCCCCCCCACCCCCACCCCACTAGGCCCGCTGCCCCACGTACCTCACGGCTTGCCATTGACGTTAGTGGAGGCGTCAGTGTTCCGTCTGTCCAGCAGCCAAGAGAGGAGCCTACGGGAGGGGCCTCGGCGAGGGGGGGTCCGCGCCAGCCTCACCATGCGGGGCGAACGCCACACTTTGATGGTGGAATCGTCACTGGCAGACAGGAGCAGCTCCTGGTCTGCAGGGCTGAATGCCACAGAGTTCACCACGTCGTCATGTTGTAGCCGAGCCAGGCAGATGTTGTAATGGCGGTCCCAAATGTAGCCATGCTTGTCCTCCGCACCACTAGAGGCGGATAAGAGAGCATATCACACTGAAACACAATAGTATAGGTATTGACAATTAAGTAATGCAACTGACAATCAAAGCCGATGTGGTTAGTTTCACAGATGCAGATTAATATGTAATATACCTACTGTGATAAATCATAGAATGACCATGATATGACAAAGATTAAAGAAAAGTGCAAAGTTTAAACACAGGCTTCAATGCTACAGGAGTATTTTCTCCACCAAACTTTTCAGAACATCCATTTATGTGCTGGAGCGATACCACGCCATGCCCATTTCAACACCCCGGGTTGCCAGACATGGAACAAATTAGCAGGCTTCAGCCATGGAAGCAAGAACAGAATCTACAGCAATAAGGTTTGATTCAACCTGACCCAGAATGCCTTAGAATCCTAAAAAGCTCCATAATCAGAGACGTAGTAGAACGCATGTAAACATTGGAGATCCTTTGAAAGATGGAGACAGCTTACAGCCAAGAAGGACTTCATGACGGATGCTGCAGCAGCTAATTTTCTCCCAAACAGTTAGGCATTGAGGTTCACCTTAGGTTAGATAACTTTACGTAATTTATTGCGGCTGATTGACCAATATGAAATCTAGGTCTAGAAAGTAGTAAGTCCAACTTCACAGTGCATGTTTTGGGATAATGGGCTTAACTTTGGTGATGCAACTCGATAACTTCGGTGATGCAACTAGATAACTTCGACCAAGTTCTAAAAAAAATCCGCAAGCTGGTTTATAATTTGCAAACAAGAGAAACAGTGCAAAGTATACATAAGCAGATCAACTTACAGTACAGGGACCCATCGTAACTTGTCACTTTCAAAGATAAATGGAGCACTAGTTTGTGCAGTTTCAGTGTCCTTTACCAACCAAGAACCCCATTTTCAAGAACCTCTTGAAGTGTTGACACACAGGACCACAAAACGTGCTTCCTGTGTCCTACTGTCCATTTCAGATGACACAGAGCCCAGAGATGTTGATGTATGGCTTTGGCTTTGCATGGTGTTGACTGATCAAAGTTTACCAAACCTGTGTTGTAAAATCCATTATAGTTGTATGACAGTTATTACAACGCATCAAGAGAGATTAAAGATCACAATGCATTCAGAGGTGGTTTTTGGCCTTGCCCTTTACGCACTGGAATTTGACTGCATTCCTTCCACCTGTTAAGGACATTATGAACTGCAGAGGGTGACATGAACACCCAAAATCCTTTATATGCATCTTTAGCGAATGCTGTTCTCAAAGTGATGAATTCATTTCTAAATCAGCTCACACATCTGTTGGCAAAATGCTGAGCTTTAACCCATCTTTGCTTTTGAGGGACCCAGCTTTTTTTGAAGGCTCATTTAATACCACAACCTGGTTAGCTCACCTGTTGCCATTGTGGTAACTTTTTTGATGTCAGCTGCGGTGATCGGATTTGAAATGAGAGTATATTTTCAATAAACAACTGAATTCACAAATGAAATAATCAAATGATATACCACATTTTCAATATCTCACAGGGTAAATGGACTTTTTAAATCACTCATTTTTGATTTCATTAGCATTTTCCATAATGTTCCAACCATTTCAGAATTGGGGTTGTATATCCTAATGTCAACTTGTGTACTCCTCCCACTGCTGATTTTTTCACATCTGTACAGTGACATTATAAACGTTAAAAGGCGCATTGAAATAAAATGCATTATCATTATAAGTAAAAGAGTGAGCTGCCACCCCTCGTTTCCCTGATAAAACCATCTGCTGAAATTAAGGTGACAAATACAGCATAGAGCAGTACTAGATGGCTTCATGTGTGACATAGCACAAGGGCTGCTTTGCTTAATTTTCCTCTGGGCAGAAACACCAGGACAAAAATCGCTTTGTTTGACTTACCAATTAAGCAAATTAAATTCCCCATGGAAATTTCCAACAGTGATTCAGACAAATAACCTTTTGTGAGAACACATGATAAGATGACTGATATACTCCTCTCACTAGCCTTGGTTACACAGCCCACATGATTATGGCAAAAATGACTGATGACAAGTCTTTGCCCCTTGTGACTACATGCCTTGTCTCCTGCCGTACTGACCTTGTTTAAAAAAATACTACTGAAAATAATCTGTGAAAAGTAACAAAAAATAAAATGTAGTTACAAATTCTCAATTGTGAGAACAAAGTCTTAAAAATATAGAGTTTTTAAAAATTACTGGGAGGACATAAATATTATATCAACTGTTGTTGAAGCTTCGCTGAAGGGTACCTGACTGTGTAACAAAAGTAAGTAAAATATTATCAGAAGTTCTTGAGATTTTGTTGACAAGATCTTAAAAAAAAAAAAACACCCAGCAAAATCGACTGGTTTCAAGGTCTGTGTGAACCGAAAATAAAACTTGGCCCAAAGTTCTCGAGTTGAGTCAACTCCCTAGCAAGGCGATGCATACAAAGGAACGACAGATGAAGCTGAATACCATGCCCCCCCTGCATGCCATGCTGCAGCAGGGGAAAAACATTCATGACATTTCATCAACTCTACCGAAACAGCTCAGCAAGTATAAAAGGCTGGCTGACATAAGTGCTGAGCTGCACTTCCGAATGCTAGAGTCCGCATTTTGGAGACCTTTAGTCGCAAAGATCTGCAGATAGCATAAAAGTGTCAGCGTCTGACCTAAATATCGGAGTCAAGAACTGTTTAACTGAACGGAGTATAAACCTGGAAATGGCACTTGATATCAAATTTCTCAGAATGATGAAACATTTATCGATTATGGTCTGCTTTTATGGCTGATTCAAGGTGAAAAAGAAACTGTAACAACATTAAACTAAAGAAATAAAAATGAAAGTGGAAAGTTAACACCTAGCAGGCACAGCAGCATAATGGAACAAAAAAACGAAAGAGAAACACACTTAAATCACATGTAAACACAGGATGAAGCTAGGGTGGGATTGGCCAGCAGCAGGCTCCAGCGCTGAGCAATGAGAGGCCAGCAATGGGACCGTGAACTGCAGCCACACGCAGTTTTTCCAGACAAGCTCGAGGAGGCATTACTTCCACAGGTCATGTGCTTACTCAAGAGCACTTAAAAGTGCATACTCACAGGGAACAGTACTGACGGCTTTATGGTAAGAGCTGATAGCAGTGGTAAGTACAGTATCTCTCAGCACAATGTCTATGTCAGGGTGCAGCCAGAGTGGCTGGGTGATATCATTTTACATTACAGTTATGGCCAGCAAACTCAGGCGAAAAGCACATTCTAAAAATTTCACCCTTTCAGCCTATAGTGGAATGGACATGTATGTTTCTGCACTACCATGCACATTGCACCAACCCTACCCCATCTTTTCAGCTGAGCACAGATAAACACACAGTCCATCTGGACTAGAGTCGGGCAAACCTGACTAAATTGGCGAATATGTAAACGGGGTAAAATGAAACTGTTTAACACAAGGCAAAATAATGTTATGCAAGGAAGTGTTTATCAGGCTATGGACAACTAAAGTCAAAAACAGCCATAGCATAGGTTTATTGAATAATATTGTTTTTAGCTATTCATTTCAATTCCTTAACCATTTGTTTACCATATATTTACATTACCGCAATTCACGCCTTCCTGATCTCTTATCCGTTGGCTTATCAAACTTATCGAATCCAGATGGTGATCTAGATCACCACCAAAATCTTGCTTGTTCCTTGGGCCAAACCCCTTCCCTCCAAAAAATGATCAAAATCCATTCATAACTTTTTAAGTTAAGTTACCAACAGACAAACACACGTAAAAAAGCAGCCTCCTTGAGCGAGGCAATTAACTGTATTTTAATAATTAAAAAATACAATATTTTTTTTTAAAATGACGGTTTTCTTGTTTAGATGAATATCGATTTTGTTCTGTTGCAAACGTTCACTTGTTTTAGCAGCCATAGCACTATTATGGACCACAGCAGCAGTTTGTTACACCACAGCTCAAAGTGTAATGAAACTCCCAACTCATCTGTTTCACAAGTCAGGGTCAGAAGTGAGAACGCCCATGACATTACACAACGGCAGACAGTTTGGACTGCGTAAGCAGGGAGCTAATGTCAAGCTGTCCCTGACAGGACAGCATTTGTGAGGGTCAACTGTACAATTTTAGTACTTATTTCTTAAGAAATGAATCTAAACCTCCAAACCAAATCAATAATCTACTGATGAACAGAAAACCAGGCTGACAACTGCATAGGCCATGCCCACTGCTTCAGACTCAAGATTAATAGCTGGAATGCTTTACCTTGCCACAAAATCTCGACTGACATCCAGGAAGATGAAGAAGCACTCATCATTGGGTGTGAAGGCGCGGTGCGCTCTGAGGCTACGCCTCTCTTCCCGCAGGTTTTTTAGGTCGATGACGTGCAGATCTATCTCCTCAGCGATGGGCGGCGGCGACATAGGGTCTGAGATGACACACCCCGCTGGCCATGCCCGACTGTTTACATACAAGTACCTGAGCAGGTGGCAGGAAGCACAGATCAGCCCATAGCACTCGAGATGAGTGAAATAGCAGTGTTTCTATACAGCGTAATTTAGCAGTGCACCTTCACAGTTTAGCATTGTTCCTTTACAGATCAATTCAGCTGTGCGCCTTTTTGGCTTCACAATGTAATTTCATAACCTTATCATGCCTGGTTGAGATAACCCAGGGTTTCAAAAGCCTGGAGCAAATTAATTCGGTTGCACGCCTGAAAGGCCAGCATTGCAACAGTGATGAGCAGAACTACCAAAGAAAATGTGTTACAAGTGCACTTTGCTAAATCATGACAGAAACCAACAGAAGACCACCGAAAATGGAGGTGTTAAAAATTTATGGGTGAAACAGCCTCAGCAGATTTTGTATGAGGGGTGGAAGTAACAAAAATTAATTGATAAAAATGGAGGAGATGAAAAGACATGTGAATAGTAAAATAGAGTCATAAATCATCAAGTGAATTGAAAAATAGCGATATATTGTTAATTGATTTGATAAACTTCATTCTACTATTCATCATTTACAACGCTTAACTGACATTTATCGTTTACAGCAAGCAATTTTTATTACTTCCGCCAACAAAATAAGGCCACAGTTTGCTTATAGTCTTACTCGCTAGTGAGCTAGTTGGCTACCAATAATACAGCTAGCGTGCTAATGTATCTGGCTACATAGCCAACTGGCTAGAGAGCTAAAAAGGCTGCAGTTCGCTTTCAATGACCAAAGTATTCTCAGAAATGATTACGCTGAAAAAATAAGGCCACAGTTTGCGTACACCGTCATACTCATTAGCGAGCTAGTAGGCTTCCTAGCTAGTAAGCCAAAGTGATATCGAAATGTGTGTCATGGCTAGCACGCCAATGTATTTTGCTACATGGCCAACTGGCTAGCAAGGTAAAAAGGCTACAGTTTGCTTACAATGGAATGCTCACGAGCGAGCTATTTGGCTACCTAGCAAGCGAGACAAAGAGACATCGATATCTATAATGTTATCGCTAGCATGCCAATGTATTTAACATCTTAAAGTTGCATTTTACACCGGAGGCGAAACAAATTTTTCGCACGACAGATAACATTCAAAGTCAATGGAAAGACGCTAGCTATGACACACAGTTTGATATCACTTTGGCTTGCTAGCTAGGAAGCCAACTAGCTCGCTAACGAGTATGACGGTGCATGCAAACTGTAGCCTTATTTTGTCTCCATAATTACTTCTGAGAATACTCGGCTATGTAGCTAAATACATTGACGCAATAGCTATACAATTGCTAGCTAGGTAGCCAACTAGCTCGCTAGTGAATAAGATTGTACGCAAACTGTAACCTTATTTTGTCGGCGAAAGTAACAAAAATTACTTGTAGTAAACTAGGGCTGCATGATGAACGGATTCGGGTTATCTCAAGGGCAATATAAGTAACTGCCACCATGAGGCAGACAGAGGAGCTTCCTTATTACCTTTTCTATGACATATACCTAATGCGGTCATTTGAAATGCTGCCGGGAAGAAAGCTGTGATTTGAAGTCCCCTAATTACCAGCGAGGTTGGACAGCCTCCGTCACCCTGGCATAATTATCTTACCTTAAATCAATTCCCGTGAACTTTGCCTAACTTGCAATCAAGCTGTTTATTCAGCCAACTGACTCATCAAAACCAAAATGTGGCCAATAATGATTAAGAAGAGATAATGAGAAGCAGACAGACCAAACCAGGCTGCCCTGTTTGATTGAAAGAATGTTAATAATCTAAATAAATAGCAGACCCCTGAATTCCACCTCTCGTAGAATTTATACATATCATTAAAAAGATTTCTTAAAAATAAACCATTTTTATGGCCTTGGTTTTTAAGCATTTCAAAATACACGCAAAGTGGAAAAATTTTGTAAAGCATATCGAACTTGAAAGTGAGAGAAATAATTTTCGTATTGCACGCAATTGAAAAATGCAGCGAAGACTTGGCAAACACATTCAGGCAAATGCAAATTTGAAGCATTTGTTACTTGATAATTGAACAAGATTTCAAATAAAGTAATTAATGACTATTTATTTTGGTTGCTTTTGAGCTTCTAAATAGCCGAAAGTGAAGATGGAAAACATTTTGTTTAAGCATATTGAACATGACTTGTAGAAATTGTAATTGCAGTAGCACGCAGCGCGACCAAATGTAAAACTAGAAATTATCTCGCAAACACATTCAGATAAATTACGTGCTGAACAAAGCGAAGTTAAGGTCTGCAAAATCATCATCCTCTGCCTGACAATTGCTCTCACCCCCTTCCCATTTGCTTTGCTCAATTTGCAATCAGTTGACTCGCTAAATTAACAATTTAAATTGGTAGTAGGGCTGGGCGATATATCGATATTATATCGATATCGTGATGCAAAGTAAAACATCGTCACGGATTTTGACTATCGTAATATCGTGATATGAAATAAGTGTTGGCTTTTCTGGTTTTAAAAGCTGAATTACAGTAATGGGTTGCACTTTTCTGCACTTGCAAGACTGTTGAAGCTGTTGCCTGCACCCGTTTCATCGTTATATCAACATTACTAATAAATGTTTATAAAAAATATTATTGTGTAAATATTTTGCAAAAGCACCAACATTTGTCCCGATAATATCGGCAAAATATCGATATCGAGGTATTCGGTCACAGATATCGGGATATTAGATTTTGTCCATATCGCCCAGCCCTAATTGGTAGACAGTCTGATTTATTTGAATATGTTTTGTTTTTTACATTTTGAAATTTAAATGACCATGAAACATGACAGATTTGCCTGAATGTGTTTGCTAGAGTATTTCTAGTTATATATTGGACTGCGCTGCGTGCAAATGCGTTAGCAATTTACATGTGACGTTCGATACGCTTAAACAAAATGTTTCCCACCTTCACTGTTGGCTATTAGACGCTCATAAGTAACCAAAATCAAGAGCTATGAATTATTTTATTTTAAATTCATCTCATTCAGTTATCAAACATAAAAAAATGCTACAAATTTGCGGAACAGATTTACCTGGACTGGTTTGCCAAGCCTTCGCTATATTTGTCTATTGCGTGCAATGCAAAAATATAATTTCTCGAGATGCAAAGTGTTATCCACTTCGTGTATATTGTGAATCGCTTAAAAAAAGGCCACCTTGAAGTGGTTTATTTTTAAGAAATCTTTTTAATGATATGTAAAAATTCCACGAGCGGCAGAATTCAGAGGTCTGCTATTTATTCAGATTATTAACATTCTTTCAATCTAACACGGCAGCCTGGTTAGAGCCGTCTGCTTCTCATTATTTCTTCTTAATCATTATTGGCAATCATTATAAATAATAATTATTATTTTGGTTTTGATCAGTCAGCTGGCTACATAAATGGTTTGATTGCAAGTTAGACAAAGTACACGGGAATTGATTTAAGGCAAGATAATTATGCCAAGGTGATGGAGGCTGTCCAACCACGCTGGAAATTAGCGACTTCAAATCACAGTTTTCTTCCTGGAAGCATTTCAAATGACCATAGAAAAGGTAATAACCAAGCCTGTCTATCTGCCTCGTAGTGGCAGTTACTTTTATTGCACTTGCAATAACCGCAATTCCTTTTATTGTGCAGCACCTACTGTAAACGGCAAATGTCAGTTAGGTGCGGGCGGAGGTCATAAAGATTGCTAGCCATAAACGATAAATGTCAGTTAGGTGTGGTACATGATGAATAGTAGAATGACGTTTATCAAATCAATTGACAAAATATCGCTCAATTTTTAAATTCACTTGATAATTTATGATTATTTTTCAATTCACGCGTGTTTTCATCACCTCCATTTTTACCAATTAATTTTTGCTACTTCCACCCCTCATAATTTTGCAATGAACCTTAACTAAGTAATTCAGTAGTGTACCTTTACAGATTAATATCTGTGTCTTCACAGTGTAATTCAGCAGCAAACCTGCTTTGGTGGTATACCTTTGCAGATTGATTAAGCAGTGTTTCTTTGCAGTGCCCTTATAATAATAATTCAGCGTAGCTCCCTTTATTATTATTAATTTAGCAGTGCTGCCCCCTTACAGTAAAATTTAGCGCTGTAACTTTGCAGCACAAGTAAGCAGGGTTTATGACAGAGTTTTTTGCCCATCTGTTGACAAGTTGGGGTGCGCGCTCACCTGTGGTCTGGGGAGAGGCCCATACCGATAATGTGGCCATGAATGTCAATCACATGGTCCAGTGAATCAAAGAACTCATCTGAGCTTCGCTCCTCCCCCAGCACCGGCCCACAAGTGGTCATTTGATCTGGTCTTATTTGCTTGATCCCTGTCAGAGCCCAAACAAGAGAACCCACAGGGTTAGAACCAGCGAATGGCAGCATTTCAAATTCATTTCAAGGTCATCTGCAATTGCAGCACTTTTTTGGGTATTAAATATACTCTGCAGTCCAGACGTATTTGGACAATGAAACATAACTGAAAATAAATGACAAATATGATTTAAACTGCAAACTAACGCATTTAACTTGAGGTCATTCACCTCCATTTTGAATAATCACAGGAATCAGTCAATTTTTACAAAGGTGACAGTGCTGACAATGCAGACTAGCAGATGCAGCATCAGGCTCTATGACTACACTGCAGCTTAGAAAATTGCATTACCTTACAATGCACATTGTCGTACACCCTACACCAACCCGATACAATCATGTAAAAATCCCCAAATTAAAATTTTTTTGAGGAGTTTGTCATTTGCACTCTAGCATCATTATTACTTCAATAAATTGAAACCATTTCATAAGTATGAGCAATACCAAGATTGTATAATGATAATTCCAAAATTAGAGCGTCCTAAAGATAACCACTGAAGGGACAAAATGCCCCAAAATGGGTCATAGATGATAATTGGAACAGGTTCAAATAAATATTCTCCCTCCAAAGAAATCACTCACAGAAATTCTGCGTCCAATGAAACACTTAACGTTTCATTAGAGATGCACGCTACCCATCATGCTGGCTCATTGAGACCATAACATGAATGTGACCTCAGCGCCCTCTACTGGGACGCAGAAAAACATTTTCACTTTTCCTAAACTTCATGGAAGCTTGTTTCAGGTCCCCAAAATCACAAAAAAATGCATCAGAGTCTCAGCAAAATCATCATTTCTTATATTATGCAGAGAAACCTCAAAGTGAAGAAAATTACCGTTGATCACTCTGGCAATTTTCAAGCTGCTTTCACACCGGACGCTTTCGCACGACAGATAACATTCAAAGTCAATGCAAAGACACGAATACGCGTTTCACGTGTATTCGCTTCTTTGCATTGACTTTGAATGTAATCTGTCGAGCGAAAAAATTCGTTTCGCGTCCAGTGAGAAAGCGGCTTCATTCTCTTAAAGAACACCCCAGACACCTATCAGATAAGGCGAAAATGGAACAGGCTCTGTGCTCTTTCTGTCTGATGAGGGCAGTTAGGAACTGTACTCTGCCTAACTGGTGACAGGAGTAGGGAAGTGTACTGTACATACCTGATGGCGGTAGTTGGTAAGTGCCCTGTAGGCATCTGGTGAGAAGAGTAAATAAGTGTGCAGTACCCATCAGGTGAGAGAAGGGAAGTATACCATAGATATATGATGAGGGCAGTAGACACTTGTCCAGTACCTATCTGATGAGGAGTAGGCAAAAGGGTACTGCACTACTCTGGTGAGGGAAGTAGTTTAGTGTGTTATACCAATCTGGTGGTAGGGGAGTGCTGTAAGGAATTGTGAATCATTCAGCCGGAGAGCGGGAGACTCATAATCTAGTTAGCCCCAGAAATCAACAAGCATAGACCCGCCACCTCTGAAATGGTAATCTTGTCATGGTATCAAAGAGAAGCCCCGCATCCTGGCATCATGGTAACACCTGGAAACAGGAAAAGCCAACGACGGCCATCAACGGTTGAAACTTAATTAGCACCCAAACTGCTACGCTGCTGAACAGACAATGGTCTTCTGACCACGTGTTACCAAATCATGATACACCTCATTAATATACACTGAAGCAAAGAGCCATCCCCTTTACATAATATACATATGCATGTTGTACAGTATAAAGGGTAAAAGCCTTTCGAGTGTTCGGGGCTCATTCTGACACCGATGGCCCCGAAGCATTTGGACGTTTTGTTACTGCTAATTAATGAATTAAAGACCAACTGTGCAACAACTTAGAAGAATCCTTTTTCTTCCTTTTTTTCTTACACTGGCGAGCCACCCGTCGTGCGATTTCTGAAAAAAGAGGGGACTGTGAGTATTCTGACTAACCGAAGTTTGTTTCAGAAAATCTACACGTTAAAACAACCTAGAGAGGGACTGGAATTTACTTGTTGTTTTTGTTCTGTAGTTAGCAGGTGTCCGGCAGTGGGATAGGCCTGTACATTTTGTTTTAACGATCCTGAAGGAACTGAATCGGCCTGAAGCAGTGTGGTGACAGAAATGTACCAGAATTGTTTCTAATCTAACTGAAACAGATAGCCTAAGCCGAGCAGCAGTTCTAAAGTAATTGAAACAAAGATTTGAACTTGAGGTATAGCGCTTGAGCTGGACGGACAGAGGCTGAGAATTTGAGTTTCTAAAGCAACTGAAACTAGTGGAAACCAGGATTCTGCGGCCAAGAAAAGTTTTAAGTGAACCTGAACCATAGTGGTTGTGCCCAACGGACAGAGGCAAGATTCTAAACTTTATTGGTTGTGTTGTTGAAGCTAAAAGCGTGAAAACAAATTACTTGAATAGCAGAAGACTAACAGTTTTAAGCGGACCTTAGCCTCCGTTGCAGATGTCTTGGTGTTCGGTTAATTTCCCTCAACCTACAACGTCTGCGCACTCAAGCGAGGTTTTGTGTTCCGTGACGTAATGTGATTGTGCTTGATGAGCCAATCAGAATGCTTATTTTATGTTATGATCTCTGTCATTACTATGGTTTTTCCCTGCGGCTTGTCAAAAACAGTGAAATGGCGGAAAAGAAACTCCTAAAAAAACTTGCAGAAAACGACATTTGTTTTGTGTGTAAAACAAAAATCCTCTCAAATAAAGACAAGATACGAGTGCATGGAAAAAGCAAGCTTGATATCGCTGCAGTAATAAGCTCTGTCATCTCTGTTAACACAGCGGTATACACAAACGAGTTATTCGTCTGCCGAACGGGCTGCTATCGCTTACTTGAAAAAATTTGAAAATAGAGAAAGAACTTGATGATTTATTATGTGAGCTTCATCGACAGCAACAGCATAAATATTGTTAGAATATGCGGCATTCAGCAGCATCTTCCTCCACCGTTCACTTAGCCAAAACTCTGGAGAACCGTATACTATTGAAAACAATCCTCTTTCCACACTTCTCTTCTCCATTTCGGTATCAACCAGACTTAAACTCGTTGCTTTCACTCCTATGTTATTCAAATAATTCACTTGATCCTTCTTAAGGTTAACAAGAGGAGAAACAACAATAACAATAGGTGATTCTTTATTAGAAAACGCTTCCCCGAGGATTGGAAGAGCTTAGTATATGAGCGATTTGCCAAATGCTGTAGGCAAATTTACGTAGACATCTTTCCTCTGGATAACTAAGATGTTCATTGCTTGTTCTTGTAAGCTATTCATACTTTCAATATTGAAGGCTTTGCAGATTTTCTCCAAAGCTCGAGAGAAAACATGTTCGCCACCGTCCGCCAATTTGGCTTTATCTGTTTCTGCATATATAATTAGCTCCTGGATTTTAGGAGCTAGTTTCTGATTGGTGGAACACAAAACCTCGCTCGAGTGCGCAGACGTTGTAGGTTGAGGGAAATTAACCGAACACCAAGACGTCTGCAACGGAGGCTAAGCGGACCTGTGGTGGCGTGTTTTTAAACAGTGACAATGGAGAGTGTAATTTCTGAATATATTGGTAAATACGGTTCACAGGGTATGTTTGATGGAATAGAGAAGGAGGATAAGCTAGTCCCCCCAGGAATCTGCGGAGAAAAAGTGTTGATTCCGCGGAGAACATTTCTGATTCTGCGGAGAGCAATTCTTGATTCCGCGGCTTGAAAGTTGATTTTCCGCGGGCATTAAAAAAAAAAACCTAAAATGACCAGTTATAAAGCAAATTTATGTAATAATGAAGCAAAAATTCTCTTAGGAAATTATTTGCAATACCAACACACAGTGAAACATTGTGGTTATATAATAAGCAGCATCAACATTCTTTTTGTCCCTCTTGAGCAAATTTATTTGCATAACTTATCAAGTGCAAAACATTTCACCAAACTATGGGTGAACGAGGCTTAGTAACTGAACAAGTGCCAAAGATCAAAGTATAGATTTAAACAAAGTGTACACTATTCACTGTATCCTCAGGATATTGTAAACGTTACTGCATACCATAAACTATATAAAAAGATGGATGAAGCTACCGTGATGTCACCCACTGGTTCGAAGATGGAGAAGTGAATCGAAGATCCGGGGAGGAACGTGGCTCTGGATCTGACCGTATCAGACGAGGACCAGAGGATAGCGACGCCCCAGAAGCATATTCTGGCTTTATACTTTATTCTAGTTTATATGGGACCATAATTCACGAAAATGAATGTCATGATATATCGAAGGAGACTTGAAACTTGCTATCGCTAACATTTAATAATGATTTTTCGCATCATTTTAATTAAAAATCAGGTCAGAAAGTAGGATCATTTTCTCATAGACTTCTATTGCATTGAACTTCTTTCTGCAACCACTGACAACGCCATCTGCTGGCCATTAAATAGAATGCCATTCTACGGTACTTCCACATGGGCTTCTTATTTCAAATCAGGGTGCTGCCTCCATCTTTTTATATAGTTTATGCTGCATACAGCAGAAAAAAAATTAGTTTCCGTAACCGGCAGCACCAGCTGTGAGTCTTAGATCTCGTTTATCTGACCGCAAAATCTAGCGGCCGGGATGAAAAATACATTTAAAATATAAAATTCTGCAGCTCTCCCTATATTCCGCGGACTGCTTTGATTTCCGGAGAGGGCTTTGAAATCTGCGGTAAATTCCGCGATCGCGGAATCGCGGATTCCTGGGGGGACTAATAAGCCCTATGAGTGGGTTCAGTTCAAATTCGATAGCTATCCAAACAATTCAAAAAACAAGAAAAGGAAATTCGCAAATGCCCTTCAAGGACTTCTTGAGACATTTAAAATGACCAAAAAAAGGCTACATGAAGTTCAAGCAGACAGATGGACTGAAAGGCGAAATGGAAGCACTTTTAGCGTGTGTTCAAGAGAAGTCAAATAAGAAAATTCACTTACGGACTGAAATTGCATCGCTAAAGCTAAATAATTACAGGCTGAGGTTGAAAGTGGACATGTTGTCAAACGGAGGTGCAAAACTGCAAATAAACCTGCGAGAAGAGAGGCTTTGCTGAGATTGGTTGGACTTAACATGGCGAACATGGAACGATTAGCAGAGGTGACAATGAGGAAGGGGGAACACCCGGCAGCCTGGGCAGAGAGGCTGTTAGAAGCATTTCAGGTATACAGCGGGTCCTCTGACATCACAACTGAGCATACAGCATATAAATCTGAGCTGATCAGTAACAGTGACCCCTAGACTCGCTCCGCCAGTAACCTGTTTGTTAATCATGATTCAGCCTATGAGAATATAATTTCAAAAATGACCTAGTTTTATAATAATCAGTCTCTGTCAAGAAAATAACATCCAGTTGCAGCAATAGGAAGAAGACTTTCCTACAGGACCAGAGGAGACAGAGGGATAGAATCATCTCATTTTTCAGAGGGGCATGACAGACCTCCAAACCTCAGAACCGAGGTTTGCCAAGCATGAGGAAACGAGGGGCACATCGCAAGAAACTCCACAGACAGGAGAACGAGACCAGATGCCTGTTTGTTTTCCATGTGGTAAAAGGGGACACAAAGCCAGAAGGTGTTGCTCCTCACCATTGAGTGAAAAGCTATCAAGACCTGATTACAAAAGTTCACAGCTTAGAGACGCAACTGGCTTTGTCTCAAAGTAAAAGACCAAACGAGGAGGCCACTCACACGGGGCTAGACAAATCACTGCTTGAGAGAATAGACTGTAGCTCAGTCACAAGCAGTTGATAAATTAAGATCAACACTGTAAAAATATGAGTGTATAAGAGATAGTGTGGCAGTTTTGTTTGCGTTTATGTATGATGGATATGTGAAGATGTGTGTGGGGAAAAGGGGTGGGAACATTTTTTTCTTTAGTTATTGTTTCAGGAATCACATGACCATCTGAATGGCACATGACCATGGGGCCAGAGGTCACCTGCGAGACCAGGGGGATGGAGAGATAAAAGACGAGCACAAGGCCCCCGCAGAGCGAGCACAGGACCCTGAGGGGAGCCACAGTGACCGACCTCACAGCAGAATTCTGGGCACCAGAAATACAGACAGCCAAAGGACATGGATACTCAAAAACCATGGACCAACAAAGATGCAGACTGCACAAAAAAAAAAGAAGTGAGCGGACAGGCAAGACACTTGCCTGAGTGGAGCATTCCTGACAAGGCACACAAGTTTTGAGGGGTTGGGAAGGAAGAACTTGAGGAGAAGACTAAAAACAGAGAGACTGAGAGACAATCACAAGGGCACATCTTGCACACACACATGCACGCACTCACACACACACGACAATGCATGATAACAGACAAAAGATTGTGAAAATTTGAGCAAAGATGATTGTTTGCCAAAGTTTCATGTTATCCTGAATGTGTTGTGTTGAGATGACAGATTGCGAACTCTTCAAGAATAACTCTGGAACGGTCCTGTTGGCTATGGTGGTTCTCAGTTGATACGAATGACGAGATGCCATTAAAAGGAGAGAGATCCAGTATAATTGATGGTAATGAGTCCCAAGACAGGTAAGTCTCCCTGATGGCCATAGACAGGGGCAACCGAAGGCAGTACATTACCCTACTGGACACCTCTGTGGCAAGTGTGACTGAGGCACTTGGTGTGATGCAATTCGTGGCTTAATAGCAACAAAAGGGGGGACTGTAAAGAATTGCGAATCATTCCGCTGGAGAGCGGGAGACTCGTAATCTAGTTAGCCCCAGAAATCAACAAGCATAGACCCGCCACCTCTGAAATGGTAATCTTGTCATGGTATCAAAGAGAAGCCCCGCACCCTGGCATCATGGTAACACTTGGAAACAGGAAAAGCCAACGATGGCCATCAACGGTTGAAACTTCATTAGCACCCAAACTGCTACGCTGCTGAACAGACAATGGTCTTCTGACGTTTCGTTACTGCTAATTACTGAATTAAAGACAAAATTTGCAGCAACTCAGAAGAATCCTTTTTCTTCCTTTTTTGTCCTTACGGTGCACAGTGCTTCTCAGGTGAAGAAAGCAGACATACATGTTGTGCACATCTAAAAAGAGGAGTAGATCACTATGCAGGAGCTCCTTGGTGAGGAGAGTAGATACGCATGCTGTACACATCTGATGAGGGGAGTCAGTATGTGTGCTCTACGAGGCTAAGCAAGGGCAGCAAAGTGTGCTGTACCCATTTGGTGGCGGGGATGGGGGGTGCGAGTAACTCAGTATGCAGTACCTATCTGGTGAGGGGAGTAGGTAAGGCTGCCAGTGGTAAAGAGCAGGAAGGTCTTGTCCTCAGCTTCTCCTGTGGGGGAGGGGCTGAGCAGGGGGTCCTCGGGGCGACGGGTTCTTGTCTTTCCGATGAACTCCGCCACCCTGGATTCAATTTCCCGCTCTCGTTCAGCAGTACAGCGCTTACCCTGAAAGAGCCACAGAGAAAGCAATGTTCATTTTCTCATGAATAATTTCTGTTTACACTCAAATTTGAGTCATGAGGGTTGGTGCCTTCCCACGCAATTCATCCCACACACCACCCTCCTGCCACAAGTCATGATCGCCAAGGCAACACAACAGGAGATAAGCTAAATTCTAAGACAGCAATTGCACATAATTTACAACAAATAAGCAAACTCACTTTCATTTGAGGAGCGTTTCATGTATGACCAACGGTTGTCTGGCAGTCAATCCAGTACATTCAATATGAAAACAATATCATCAACATGAACAGTGTTCATTAGCACATATTTAAATCAATATCATTGGAACCTTGAAGGAACAGCACTCCTTTATATGCAGCATCTGTGTCCAATACATATGGATGGCACTTAATGTCTTGAGATTGTTCCCAAAAGTGACAAAATGATACAGTTGCAATTAAAATCATTCAGTGACAGTGCCGCTGATGATTGCTTGAAATTAGTAATGACTTGAAATAAGATTTAGACGTGCTGAGACAAGACTACTGCATTGCGAGAAGAATCTTTCCAACAGCTTATATCAGCACCAACGGTCCAGTGGTGCCTTTGGTCTCCTGTTCCTACAATCAACATCTAGTTGAGTCTGCTCGTAAAATCAAACCACACTGATCACAGTATCCTACCAGGTCCGCACCTGAGTCATGTGACTAAGCCTGATTCCTCGGCTCTGGCCGGCATGAGATGGACGCGGGTACACCCGGCCTTCCTCCTCCTCTTCCTCATCCCCGTCCTGCTCCTCGTCCTCGCTGTCGCCCAGGTCGAAGAGCAGGGGCTGGTGGCTCTGGCCGCTGCGCTCCTGTTCGGCGCGAGCGCGGGACTGCGCCTCGTAGTCCAGCAGCAGGTCAGGCGAGTCGTGCCGCCGGCTGTGCGCCACCATCACTGTGCGGATGGTGCTGGCGTTAATGTTCTGGATCTTAAACAGCCTCTTCACCACGTTCACATTCTCTGACTCCACATCCTAGAGAAAGTAAGAATAACACTAGAGCTACTTCATTCGCACAGCACACTTCATTAACATCATTAACATCTCAAAAGAATACAAAAAGAAAGTGAATTAAAAAAATATGTAAAAACTGTAAAATTAAAAAAAAAGAGAAAAATATAGAAGCAGTTATGTTATAGAATATGTTATGTTATAAAATATAGAAGTTATGTTTTTACTCATTAGGGCTTCACTACTTGAACATCACATTGTTCTAAAGGCATTGCAATATTATGTTGGGAAAACAACATTAGGAATATTTCACAAGACGCATTAATTCTAAATAATAAATTCAAGTGATGAATTATCTGATTATTGGGATTAATTAATTTATCTGAGTTTTGCAACATTTAATTTATCACTGATACAGGTTCATGAATGTGTAAACCAAGTCATTCTTATTTTTGAAGTTTACTGCAGCAAATTGGGAGATGAATTTAAGGGGTCAAGACTAGGTTCAGAGAAACTTCAGACTTGAAAAAGAATGTTTCTTCTTCATTTTGTTAATCTTTCAAAACATACATAAAAGGTGATTTAAGACCAAAAAACTATCTTTGTAATGGATTTTTATCATGTGAACATCTCCAATGCATTCGTATCGCAACTAAACCGCAATTTTCACGCATCACAAAATTTCATAGTTCATCAGGCTAGCGGTGGGCATAAAATCCACATTTTTCAAGGTACTGCTCTGAAACTTTCACCATAGCATCAGTTTGTTTTGTTCTATACAATGACATTGCCATTGTTATGCCCCCGCCCTCCAAAGAGGAAAGGGGGCATTATGTCGACACCATGTCCGTCCGTCGTCCGTTAACTTTTCGTTTCCGTGGGATAACTACAGAATCCCTGGTCGGATTGATGCCATTTCTTAAAGGCGTATTGGGAGTGGCTAGAGGAAGGTTCCTTTCGAAAACCAGCATCGTGCGATATCTAATATGGCCTCCACAGCAGCCATCTCAATATGCCCTTGATCAACAAACAGGCATATGCCACACTCTGCGTTGCTCTTGTTGGGTGGGTAGATACATGGTGTATTTATGATCCATCTGCCAGGCAGGTTCTGCCACCCATTTCTGAAATTCTATGACCAAATAATTTTTCAAAATATCTTCCCATGAAAATACCCAGAATGAGTATGTCATTGTATAGCTGGTGATATTATACAAAAAGAATTACAGGAAAATATGGTATAGTTTCTGAGATATTGTTGCCACAAGAGTTCACATTTTTCGCCAATAATGTATGGTTTTCACAGTAACAAACTTATTAAATTTGATTAAAATCAAATTTCATTCTGAGTTTTTTTTTAGTTGACACAATTTTTATGTGTTTTTAGTGCTTAGAAGTACTTAAATTGAGTGAACCCAGGCTTGAACCCTTAAATAGGCTCAAAGTGCAGACTTCAAGCTTAACTTAGATGGTATCAACTTCAAAATCATGTGAATTGCGTACGCATTACAACACTTTTCTTCCACATGTTCACCCCATTTTTAGGGATTAAAAGTAATTAGACGATTGGCTGCACATCTGTTCCATGGCTAGGTGTGTGTTATTCCTCAATCATTACATTCTTAAGTCCGCAGATAAAAGTTCTTAAGTTGATTTCAAATGTATCATTTGCATTTGTAATCTGTAATTATTCATTTTCAGCGTAAAATCAAAAGAGCTGTCGCTTCCAGTGAGGTAAGCATTCAGTCCATAAATCAAAATAAAACTACGGGAGAAACCACTGGTGAGCTCAGGAACACCAAAAGGCTTGGAGGACCATGGATAATAACTGAGGTGAAAGAGGAATTCTTCCCCTAATGGAAAAAAGAGAGAGAGAAAAAAAAAAAAAACTTTTTTGCAATATGATGGCCAGACTCAAACACTCTCCAGAAAGTTGGTGCATCTTTCTCAAGGTCAATACTCGGGAAAAGACTTCACCAGTAGGGTTTACTACAAGATTGAAACCAGTGGTAAGCCTCAAAATCACAAAGACTGCCATAAAAAACATACCGAACTGCCTGTGCACCAATCAGACAGCATGCTACGGACCGAAGAGGCAAAAGTCAATTTTCGGCAAAATAATGGGAAAAGTAGAGAGAAGAAAGGGAACAGCACATGATCCGCCTAATCAGTGAGCAGTGGTCATGTGCAGGCAAATATGGCTGCCAACAGAACTGGTACCTTTGTATGCGATGATGATGCGACTGTTAACAAAAACGGGCCTGATGAACACAGAATTGTACAGGGCCAAATTATCTGCTCAGATTCAACCAATTGCTTCAAATCACCGTGAATCGGTGCTTCACGGTGAAGATGGAAAATGAACTGAAACATACTCAGAAACATTTTTACACAAAAAGACCTCAGTTGGCTCACTCGGTATGGGTGCTGCTTGTGGTGCAATGGTGACCACCGACGGCCACAGATCAAATCTAGCTGGGCCAGTGCCAGCTGCGGCCAGCAGCCTCCTAAGAGCACCACATAACTGCTTTTGGGCTGCCCAGGAATAATGAGGGATAAAGTCAGATGGGTTAACATGGTTGGTTACTCAGGCGCCTCCTACTGGCCATGCCCATGCTTCTCGGTTGCTTCCTTCCACGTTCGGTTTTCCACAAGCTTTGTTCTCTGAATGCGAGGTCTGTGACTATGAGTGAAAAGAAGTGGTGGCTGACCAGGCCAGGTTTCACCGGAGAACTGCACACTGTCTGCGCTCTTCGGAGATGGCAGCAGGACGCAGACGAGCATGCTTGTTTGTGGATGGGACATTTTAAACTGAAAATGCCAAATGAAAAAAGTGGAATGTTCTACAAAGTACCTCTATGGGCACCACCTCCTGGTAACTAGTTAAACTGCCAAAGCAAAATCAGTGTTTTGACTGTGTATGCATTGAACGTTTCATTTCAAGAAATTTCTCTGTGGCACATGTCTGGTTTTAAGCGATCTAAATAAAGTGGTACGGCGGGGCGCCGCCTATTGGCATTACTAGTAAAACCAACAAAGTGTCAAAACAGAATCAGTGTTTTCACAGTGTACACAAGTCACACATTCCATTTCAAGAAACTTCTCCATGGCACCTCTGGTTTTAACAGATCTGGCATATTGGGAACAGCGCCTCCCATACTGATATATTTTTGAAAATTCCTCCCCTTAGATCCAGACACAGGCAAAGAATGCAATAAAACTTCATTTAACATCTTAAAATATCCTGAAAGGGCTGGAGACTCAGCTAATTTCAAGACACCATCTTCTTGGTTAACAGACCTGCCAACCTTGAAGAAAATTTATGAGTACAACCTGACCCCGCCACCCCCCCCCCCCTCCCAATCACCTCCCACCCTACTGGTAAATAAAATTGCATAGAGATACAATTTACTTCAAACAGCCAGCGAATTTATTGTCAGAACAGCAGTAAAAATGAATTTGAAATGTAGTACTTTGCTTTTCTTAGTTACACATAAAATAACTGCGTAATCCATAGTCAATAATAACTGAAAATGTTGCCAGAAAAGCAAGTCAACAGAGGACATTCATTGCAAATCAATCAATTAAATAAATGGGCAAAAATACCAAAACAAATACAATTTGCCATGCATTAAACACTTGCACTGTTTAACTTTCCATCATTCTCATCTTATGGCCCCTTTCCACTACGCGGTACCGGCTCTACTCTACTCGCCTCTTTTGCTTTTCCATTAGAAAAAAGTACCTACTGGTACCACCTTTTCTGGTACCTGCTCTCCCGGGGTTCCAAAAAAGCCAACCGGGTACTAGGTACTAAAAACTGATGTGACACACTAAGGCCTACTGATTGGTCAGAGTGTATCGTCACTGCGAAAGACGACTCTGTCGTCGACCTCACATTAAAGTTAGATTGAGGAGTTTTAAGATTAGCGCAGTTATAATAATCATCGAATTATACCGTTATAGGCATCTTGTTCGATACACTGTGCGTTGCCTTACCTTTCAAACACGGTTTCGCTTATTCATCAAAGCTACATTCATGAAATGTGTCTCTCTTTGCTTGTGGCCCGTTCATGGCGAAATTAAGTGACGGTCTTGTGTCCAGTTATGTTCCCTAACTAATTCCCCTTAAGAAAGTTCTGCTATCAAGCCTCGGTTTAATAAAATCGCACAGAAAAAAACCTGGCGGATGTCAACGAATCATTTTTCTCTTAAAGTTATCACAAATGAGATGACGCATAAGCGATTAATTCTGATGGCTGCCATGTCCTGCGATTTGCAACGAGGAACTCTGCTCTGCAATGATCACTTAATTATCCCATACTTTAACAATACGTTTGTTTTGCCGTGAACTTTAGAGTGAAATATACATTCGCTTTCCATGCCTTTTACGGATTTCACTGCTTTGCGTTGTGGGGTGGCACGCAATTTTACGGGCAACTGAATTGGACACGACAATGTCAAATAGAAAATGCAATTCAATTCAGAAAATACAATACCGGATTTGAACACAAAAATCTTTAACAAAATCGATGGAATAAATGTAAACTTGATATAACTGTAGCTACATTGTGTGTCGTATTGAGGATGACATCGCGGAAGTTTCGTGCTGCGTCACTATGATGACCAGCTTCACAGAGGCAGTACTATCCACTCAAAGCAAACAACCTCCCAGAAAAATATCCGGTACCGAGTAGAGTAGCGTAGAGCCCGCACCAAGTAGTGGAAAAGCGCCATTAGTGGTGCATTTGAAACAGCGTATCAAACGCTGCCTTTGGAGGCAATCATGTGGAACATTAAACAGAATGTCTGAAAGCCTTTTGCGAACTTCGTTATTACATTTCATTGTTTTAGGCCGTTTCTCAGTATTTCTGCAAACACAAACACAAATAAAAGCGAAATTATCTCAAACTAAAGTAAATGGCGTTCGCTTTTCGTGACAATGAGATTAATTCGCAGTGAAACGGCATTATAATCGAACGTCAGCTCTTCAAGCGGCGCCAGGTATTCTACCGTAGGTATTCTACTAATCAAAATACAGGATTCGCTGCATCCATAGTAGAATTTACCATTTCACCGATGTTTGAATTGGGTGTATTTTCAACATATGATGACCCAGCGGTGTGGCGACTGGCGAAGAGGGTTTGGAGCCTATAACTTGGGAATGAGACTGCACTCAATTCGTAGCGAGATATTTTCCGAGAGGGCCGTGGTTGCGAGGGCAGGTGAGGCACACGCACTCTCTGATTGGTCGAAATATTGTCGTTGTGCATACGCGCCTCTGCTCACCGGACATCAACTGATGAGTGTGTCAACTTAAACTGACGCATAAACTGAAACTGGAGAGATCCAGCGATATGCGTACTCAAATAGCATCAACTCGTACCAGCGTACTTTGATGTCAAAATACGTACATGTTGGCAGGTCTGGGTTAACATTTTTATGGGCTCCTGAACATTACTGCAAATAGGCGAATTGGATATGTTGTCAAAATGACTTTAGCCGCTGCTACAAGATGAAGCATAGTGCCAATGATGTTTCTGGTGTCCTTTGTTTAGTCCAAAGGAAGGTTGAGATTAATGGTCTCCCCATCCCCACAGGTGTCTGGTTATTAATGTTAATCCAAAGTAGAAACAGGTAAAAATCAGCCCGCATCCCACTTTGGGAGCAAATATCTCCAAAAACCAAAAAAGTGCCAGACTCACCTTTAATTTCTGAAAACGAAACAGGTAAGATGAATTTGGCACTGGTCTGGTTTAGAAATTAAAATAAGCCTGAATTTGTAAAAATATTTTTTCCCGTTGGACACAGATTTCTTATCATTGCACGTATAACCAACATGATCACCAGGTGGCACTTTCACATTTTAAACATTAGGGTATCCCAGTATCAGACACAATCTTAGCTTGTCTGGCACACTGAAGCAGTTATCCACAATATTCCTTCAAAAGTGGGTATTTTTGACTTGACTTTCCCACTTCTAGGAGGCACTATAGCCATACCGATAAAAACTCTGAGCTCAAACTCCGGGATTTCCCCGTTATGCATGTACGGGCACCATTCTGCCAAATTTCAAGCAATTCTGAGATGTCAACTCCACTGCCAGTGCCACTCTCTCAGAATATGGCTCTTAAATGCATGTTTGCCAAAACTGTATTCTGTGTGCTCCGGTAAGGGGTGGGGCAGACCTGGAAAGCCTTGTTCAGCCAAAGAACAGAGCATGATGTCATATGCCCAATCCAGTGCAGGTTCCCAGAGATGAGGTGCGTCTCGTTCAGCCAGCAGCCAAAAACATCGTAGGGCTTGTTCCTTACGCGGGACAGGAGGGTGTAGTTTTCTACGGAAAGGGGTGGGAGAGACACAGCCATTACTGTAGCATTGTATGGGAAAGACCAGAACACAGAAACTACTGTGCTTCTCTATGGAGAAGGGCCTAAAAACAAGCATTCTGAGAGTTTTCTATGGTGAAGGGCCTCAGCACTAGCATTAGGAAAGTTCTATGTGGGAAGGGGCCTGGCACTCCAGTCATAAATGAAAAGAGGTTGGGGTTGTACCTTTTCCCAAGACTTTCACTCAGTGCTGTATATCCTATTGCCAATGAGTAAATTATAATCAGGAAAGGAGCGCAACCTCTTCAGTAGTTCTGAATATGAGCTGCCGTAAGCACAACCAACCAGCCACACATCAATGTACTCTAACATATTTATAATCTATTTGCCCTCCTAATATCAACAAAAAAGTTACAGTGGTGATCTCTGCTAAATTTCCTCAGAACCACAACCTAATCCCCTCCATTATGATACAAATGGCAAAACAGTGATCCCAGATCAGCAGCCCTTGCAGAAAATGCTGCCTGAATAAGGCCAATGTTAGCACGATAAACAATGCCACTGCTCAGCCTGTTAGCTCCATTTATAAGCAGTTGTGCAGACTATTGAGATTCGCTGAAAGGCGGTGAGCCATCTGGCCAGCTGTGTGAAAGCCTGTTCAGTGCTGGAAGAAAGCAGAGAGCTCAGTCCCCACTTCTCTTTAACAAAAACAAATGCAGACAGGAAGTGATAAGATCCAGAGACAGGGAGAAATAAAATGGAGGACAGAGGAGAAGCTGTCCAGTTCATCTCTGCCTCTGTCGATCAGATGGAACAGAAGCCAACGAAGCAAGATGGTACCGACGCCTGTATGGCTCTCCCCGCTTCTGAGTGTCCGAAGGCACCCTTTAAATGCGCACAATTTTAGCTAACGTCACCTGCACATGAAAGAAGTTCCCTCTGTCTCTCAAGATGTTTTCTTCACTTAACTCAATTACACAGCATCGTGTGAAGAAAATTCCCAGATATTCTAAAATGCTGCACACATTAATACAGCAAAACATTTCCCTCCTCAAAATCCTCCTTTTTCACATACCTTGTTACACTCATTTCTACACCAATAAACGAAAAAACTTTAGACATGCAGCAGGCTGAAAGAGTTTTATGTCTTACAAGTGAGTGGCTTAGCTGCCGAAGAAGCATACGTCTACCACACACAAATGATAAACAAGTTAAATAATCTAAATAATTTGCACATTGAGTGTACCTCCAGGGTAGAGAAGCTAATGTGCTGTAACTCTGTTGGGTGTGCTAACATGCTAAGCTGAGAGCAGGGTGGGGAGGGTGGCGACAATGGTGGGGGTTGTACCAAGGCTGAGGACAGCAATCTCTCCAGAAGAGGACTGATGAGGCCCAAGGTAGACTCCTGAGACTAGCAGCAGGCTATCGTCAGCATTGAACTGGGAGAACTGGGTGTAGCCCCAGTTGAACTGGCGCATGCTGGAGCTGTGTACCAGCGCAATGGCACCATCCGGACGCTCTGTGTCCCAAACCTGAATCAGGGAAAAGCCAGACATTAAGCAAGGTACAATACAACAAGCATTGATTCCTATGCCTCTGCCTGCCCTTCATACGCCCAAAACTTGATCTTCTGCACCCACATTGAACACAGCTTATTTGACCTTGACCTCTGACCCAATCACCTAAAAAATCAAATAAGTTCAGAGACCCTCCTGAAAGAGTCACCATGGCTTATTTGGTGAAAATCCTGCAACTCATTCAGTAGATATAATGCAGACAATACCCTTGAGACAGAGGATGTGACAGACAAGTGCGGACAAACAACTGGAATAACAGTTTGGGTCATTCCAAGTCAAATCAACCAAGAATTTTCCTAGACCTCTCAGATTTTTTTTCAAATTTGGGAAAACTCTTGAATATGGAAGCCCACAGGGGACAATATTCAAATGAAAATGTAATTCCACAATTTCATTATAATTTTTTTGAGACAATATTAAATTGAAAATGCTTTAATCCAATTATCACTTTCATTTTCCCATAATCAAATGGGAAATTTATGACTATATTCAAATGAAAATGACAAGCTGTTTGACATTTAATTTTCAAAGTCGTGCCCCGCACTAGTGGACAATAATCAAATGCAATGAGCAAAACAGCACCCCCAGCCTATTGCATTTACATGTCATCACGCTCTTTTAGGGTCAACATGAAAAGGTAAATGCTACATTCTGACTATTTGAAAATGATATTGAAAACAGCATTCAACATTTAATTTGCTAAGACTTAACCTGCTCTACTGTGTACAATATTCAAATGCAATAAGCCAAGCAGCACTCCCAGTCTATTGCATTTACATATACATGTCATCACACTCTTTTAGGGTCAACATGAAAATGAAAATGCTTTTTTTTTTTTTAAAAAAACACTTGGAAATAATTATGATAGGGGTATTTTTACATTTCATTTTCAAAGACTTATCCTTCAATACATGGGACAGTATTCAAATGCAGTAAGGGAAACAGCACCTCCCAGTCCATTGCATTTACAAATACATGTCACCACGCTTTTTGGGACACAATGAAGATTAAAATCCAACCTGACAACATCTCATCAAGGCAGGTCTTCAGCTAGGACGTTGCAAACGTATTGGGGTGCAAACTAAAACAACGTTCCTCATTTGCGTACCAAACAATCAGCTTCTGGGTAGCGCATGTATGCACGGAGGCCTACTGATAATGTCATGATGGTTATGAACTGTGTGCCATCCACTGTTATTCTATGAAGATCAGTGCGGCCAACGCGTATGAAGTTACGTTGCCCTTGGAATATAGACACGTGTGCTGCTGGTATGCTAGCCAACGTTAACTAAAGAAAATCTTTGTAAATGATCATCGCATTAAAGCGATATGATTTGGTTTTTGCCCCAACTTTACTAACTTAACTAGCTGCAATATGCATGAACTCATCCGAGGCTTCTGGGTAGTGTTGCACAACTGCAACCCAAGTGTGCTTGCAGATTTCTCAGACGTTAGCCTGCTTGCTGAAAAGCAATTTCTTAGGTACAACTTGCTAGCTAGTGAACCTGTGGCACCTAAGATGCCGATTAGAGAAGTTATTACAGCTCTGATTTGTCATTTTCAACGCCATCGCACACCCACAATCTCTTTCAACATTGATTTCACCAAGAGTAATGGTCAAAACGGGAAAAATTTTTGCTTAATTAGGGAGATACACGCTAACAAACTTTGAGCTAATTAGAGATATCTTGTGAATTTAAACAACCATTGTAGAAACTGTCTCCTGAAGCCAAGTAGACAAACTAGAGTCATCAGAAGATGACATATCCGCCCGGCCCGATTATTTGCGAAAGTCATGTCAATCCTACACTTTCAAAGAAATTCAAACAAGAATGTTGAGGTGATTTTCCTCTGGAATGATCTGGAATTATGTACAGGCAACATCTAGCAAAGACTATGAAGCATACGTTGGCAAAGGCAATAAAAAAAAACAAGGGTCATTAATGAACAGTGTTTTAGTTGTGTTCCGTGAACAAAACAAGCCCTGCGACTGAGTCCAAATCCATGTCGCTTCCATGGAAAGGAAAAAAAAATAATGTCAGAAATGTGAAAATATGAAAAGGCACCACTTCAGTACTTGGGTAATGCACATACAAAGTTTCAGATAGATATAATGAACGGTTTTAGAGTTCTGCTCTGGAAATGAACCCATCTCTGTACAGTCCAAATCCAACTTGTTTCCATGGAAACGAAAAAAAATTTTTTTCAGAGATCTGAAAATATCAAAAGGCACCACTTCAGTATGTGGGTAATACCCATGCAAAGTTTGTGTAAGATCTATTGAACGGTTTTTGACTTCTGCTCATGAAATGAACTAGGCCTGATGTGCACCAAGTCCAGATTTGTTTCCATGGAAACAACAAAAATAGGAATCCCAAAATTTCCAAAGTAGCAAAAGGCACATCTACACTATACATAGAATACATGTATCGAGTTTGGAGCTGATATTTTGCATAGTTTCCGAGTTCTGCTCCGAAAACAAAATGATTACTTGAATGAGTACTAACTGACGGACGGACGGCGATGCCTATATATATATTTTCTATGCCGGGGGATAAAAAGTTATCACAAGTCATACATTTCAATCCCTGTACATCATTCCTGTAATTTGTGTCTGAAGTATCTGACAATGTAAAGAAACTTTCCTGTAAATTTGTTGATGGGGACTCAACAGTTTCTGAGAAATGAGCAATTATATATGACCTGTCTACTCAAAAATGTGCTACTCATCAGGCAATACACATCACAGTGTTTAAAGTCAAACCAGATTGCTTATTTTCAACTAGGCAAATACCAGTAGGAAACTGATGGCTGATAGGAGAATATTGGTGAAGTGGGTGTGGTAGAGGTGAAGATGGATTGTGACAGCAGAGGGCATTGGGGTTTTGGTGACGCAGGGTGCAGTGGGAAGAGGTGCTTTAGGAGTTGGGTGACGGAGTGAGATTTAGGTGCAGCAGAAGAACGGGGTGATATGAGGGACCTTGACAGTGCAGTCCTTCGAGCAAGACGAGAAGCGGTGCCCACGGTGGGAGAAGGCCAAGTGGAGAACCTGGTCATGGTGCTCCTTCAGGGTCTGCACCTCCTCGCAAGGGATACAGTCATACAGACGCTTGAATTCCCGGTACCAGGACACTGCTCCTACACGGAGAGAGAGGGGGTATGCTTAAATTCCCTATAAAAGGACACTGCACCTGTATGGAACGAGAGGTGCTGCTTAAACTCCCTTGACCATGACGCTGCCCTTATATTGAGAGAGACATGATGGTTAAACTCCCTGTACCAAGACACCGCACCTGTATCGAAAGACAAGGTCAAGGAAGGACATTCTGACACAACAGTCCAACAATCGCAGAGAAAGCAGCCATGGAAATTGCACAAAAAAAATCAACACAGTGTGCCACAGTGTAACTGGCAGCAGGTGACTATGTGGATTTTTCACCTACGCTATAGTTGGCTACGCTAGTCTGAAATCTCAAACATGAAATTTCAACATAATCTAATGAAAATTGACAATTTTAAGGACATTTGAAGGTTTTCAGATTTCTCATTGTACTACAAAGGAGAAGGTGGTATGGTATCAGAAGATGTAGAATTGAAAGCTGTATCTTTTGAGCTTTGAACTTGATCCACCCATAACAACAAGCCTTGGCTTTAAAAAAAAAAACACATTTCTGAGCTTTTCTCTATATCTTCGTAAAACTTTGGTCAACTTACACCAAAGTTAAATGGCCTGTACTCTAACCCATAGCGGACCTGTGTACAAGGTTTGGAAATGAGTCCTGCAATACCGTGGGTACTAATTACCTATCAATCAAAAAACCAAACAAGCGAATACATAAAGCTAAAAAGTACAGTGGCACTTGGAGAGTGCAGACAGCCATCAAAGGCAATAGTCACTCTTGTATGATATGGAAATCTGCAAGGGCAACCATTGTATTTACACAACTGGCTGAGTTTTATCATATTGAACTACCATCTGCTGGATTTTAAGATGCACGACATTCATTCCAGCAAATGCCCCATCTTGCAATGCGATAATGGTGAACTGGAAAGATGGTGATCTGGATCACCACCAGAATCTAATAGATTTTTCCTGAGGCCAAACACTGCCCCTTGGGGAAAAAAAAATCATCAAAATCTCTTCAAATCTTTTTCACTAAAGTTGAAAAAAACATAAGCACTAAAAACATAAGCAAAAACAAAATCGCTTTGGATAACAACTAGTATCCGGATGCTCTGGAACGAGGTACCCCACAAACCAACCAACCAATCATTAAGGTAAAAATACCTTCCCCCTTCTCCCCCCCAATAACCACATCACCATTCAACATTATGTAGCCTTGGTGCCAGCAGAAAATATGATTTTAAAATAATAATACAGTCATTGATTGAATGCAATCTCATAATTATGCATTTTTCATAAACACAGGAAATTGTTTAAATTACCAAAATACTCTAGAAATATGAAAATGTTTGAAATGGGAATTCATGTTTTTTATGGCATTTATGTCCATTAACCACCTTGCGTTATTCTCTCAGACTGCTTGAAAATGTCTTTCCACTCTGGGCTGAATGGTCTATGAATCACCTGAGGTGGCACAAATTCCCTTGAGATGGGCTTTAATGATAGTCAGGTTAAGCGGTAAGGTGATGGCGGTCCATATCAGTTACCAACTAACTAATTGCTGATAATGAAGTTCAGCTGCTGGAACAAGGTAAGCAGAAACAATATTCAGCGAGCATTTGCCTCACCCCACTTTTTTTTTGTGTCTCTTTCCGAGGATCTTTCCGTCCCCCACCCTAAGCCCGGGGACCATCCAAGCCCTGTCCCTCACCATGAGCGCTGGCTGCTGTTGTCCGGCTGTCCTGATCCGGTCCTGATCCAGTTCTGCACCATCCTCTACATGCCACTTCCAGAAGCGACCGATGCCACTATTTAGATGGACTTTAATGGATCTCTTTTTCCATTTCTATTCCGCTTTGCTTTATTTTGTTATTAATTAGCTCGCTGGCGAAGGATGGGCTTCCCGACTGTAGCCGGGTTCCTCCTGAGATTTCTTCCCACTGGGAAGTTTTTTCTCGCCACTGTTTTGAGGATTTTTCTCCCTACTGGGAGTTTTTTTTGCCTTATTTGCTGTAGTGGGGAAAAGGATTAGGCTGGGTGCTGCCCTTTCATTATACTTATGACTTGACTTACTGACATTTGAGTCTTTCTGCGTTCTTATTCCATCACTATTTTTATTGTATTTTATTGTTTTTATTCTTTTCTCTATGTAAATGACTATGAAGCACTTTGTGACCCTGACTGTGAAAGGTGCTATACAAATAAACTTTACTTACTTGATACAATGTAACAATATTACATGCTGAAATGCAACATAAAATGTAACAATAATAAAAAAGTCACATTTTGCATTGGTAGTCACGACGCAAAATATAACATTTGAAGTCTCAAGCGAAATTGTGAAATACAGCTTTATGTTGATTTAAGCCATGAAGTCAGCTGCAAAACCAACTTTTCCTTTTTTTTCTAACTTAGGTTAAAAAAACTTTTTTATTCAAGCCAGGTGTGAGTATAGTGTATATAATGCTTCCATTAGCGTATTAACTTCTGAGAAGTATGGTTTTAGCACGTGAAATGAGTTTCTGAGTTGGTTATCAAGATCAATTGCAAAATTTAAATTGTTACATTGTGCTTTGCAGTGATAATGCGAAATGTAACAATAATGTAAAATGTATTAATTCTTCTTTTAATTATCTAAAGAAATCTTATGATGAATTATTGTTACATTTTGCATTGTATCAAAGCAGCACTGCTAACAAGATTGCAGCAGTGGGAGAACAGCCTGACAGTGCTCAGACTATACGCCGTGCATTGCACAAAGTCGGTCTGCATGGCCGTCAGCCATGACAGAAGCCTCTTCTGAAGCTAGCCCACAAGAAAGCCCGAAAACAGTTTGCTGAAGAAAACCAGTCCAAGAGGATGAACCACTGGAACCATGTTCTGTGGTCTGACGAGACCAACATAAACTTGTTTGGCTCAAATGGTGTCCAGCATGTGTGGCAGCGCCCTGGTGAGGAGTACCAAGATAAGTGTGCACTGCCTACAGTCAAACATGGTGGTGACAGCATCATGGTCTGGGGCTGCATGAGTGCTTCTGGTCCTGGGAAGCTGGCTTCATTAATGGAATAATGGATTCCATCATGTACTGTGACATTCTAAAGCAGAACATGATGCCCTCCCTTTGGAAACTGGGCCGCATGGCAGTTTTCCAACATAAGGACCTCCATGATGACAACTGCCTTCCTGAAGAAGCTGAAGGTGAAGGTGATGGCGTGGTCAAGTACGTCTCAAGACCTGAATCCCATTGAGCACCTGTAGGGCATCCTCAAGAGGAAGGTGGAGGAGCAGCACGTGTCAAACATCCACCAGCTCCGTGATGTTGTCATAGAGGAGTGGAGATAGAGCCCAGCAACAACCTGTGCAGCTCTGGTGAATTCCACACAAAGGAGAATCAAGGCAGTGCTGGCCAACAATGGTGGTCACACCAAATATTGACAAAATGGACACAATTTGACATGCTGACGGTGAAGTGTACTCACTTTAGTCACCACCCATTTTGGAAATGCTGAATGTTTGTTCAGTTATTTGGAAAGTGCAGTAAATCTACACTGCTACACATATTGTAAAATGACTACTCGAGAATATATTCAAATTTCATTGCTGTAACATTGTCCATTAAAAAGATATAATAAATTCATTTTCAAAGTGTGAGGGATGTACTCACTTTTGTGAGATACCATGTGTATAAATATACACACACAGTGCTTAAAGGTGACCAAGAATTAAAAACCATTTTTACCTTGTTTATGCTGAATAACGGTAGTCTACCCGCATTCAAGGACATACGAAAAGTGCTAGACAGTCTGAACATCTCCGTTTTATAGAAATTCCTTTTTTAAAAATGCCATAAAATGGGCCAATCTGCACAACGGATACATATGATATCACATGTATCTGACTGCCCCCCCACTCTCACTTCTGTTTCCTCCCCTTCAGAGTAATTTGCATACACGTCTTTATGCAACTGACCGGTCCCAAGCCCCACCTCCCACTGTTACTGTTGCTAGGTCGGACAACTAACCAGGAAACTTCAGTCTTGCCCGAGTTCAAAACAACAAGCAAAGCGGCGCTGGTTCTGCTCACTGATGTGTTGTATGCGAGTTGGTGATATTTTTTGGCATTGACATTTTGTCTCCCAAAATATGTGCTTTTTGGAGGATGAAAAGCGGCACACTTACTAATGGGAAGATCAAAATGTGATGCGGTGTCAACTTTTAAGTTCGAGCAGAAAAGTTAAGTTAACGTGACCAAGGCTTTTAATGACTCTCTAATATGATAAGTGCTCAGAACTTTTCCCCGTTATAAGGACCGTCGGTGAATGTACCTATACATTATCAAATTACTCTCTGGTTTCCTCACTTCATTGTACCCTGGTTGAGCATATTTGCAGTCAACCGAATGTTTATATTCAATCATATGGCTAATGCCAACGTTGTTAAAAGGAACCGCTAGTTAACTCTGGCTACTCCTTTCCTCAGCTTCATCTTTGCCCCTGTCCCTTTAAAACACTGCTCTCGCAACACTGCACAGCACAGATCGAGGGGGTAGAGAAAGCTAGAAATCAGGAGAAAAAAAGTGAACAGCCAAGCCTTTCGGAACTCTGTATAAACAGACAAGGCGACTTGTCCTCCGTTTTAAATATTATGCAGGTAAGTATAGTTGTTGAATGTCGGTTACAAGCAACTAGCTTGTTAGCCACCTTGTTAAATTTATTAACTGCTCAGGTAATGCAGTCCCCGCGAAAAGGGTACCAAGGTAGCTCGCAGATGACCGTTATCAATCACTAGCGTTTTTTGTTAGTCAGCTGTCTATTCAAGTCAATGGGACAGTTAATTAGCTCGCAAGCATTAAACATTTTATTACAGCCCTTCAAATGAGTATTGCTGCAAAAGGCATGAGAATACAACTGCGTAGGTTTGTTTGATAAAAGTGCCTTCTGTCTTATTCCACTGTCGTAAATTGTAATTATCTCGTGAGATTTATCATCAATGAAAAAGACACTAATTTCACAACTGTTCCAGATCTTTTTTATTTAATTGGTTTAGGAATACATTAAAAAGCTTACTATGATTTTGGAGATGGAATAAAAAAAACACGCCTTTAACACGGTCAGCATATTGAGTGTCTGTTGTATGTTACGTCGTTTTACCATCATCAGAAACCCAAAATGCCTGGTTTGACGGCTGCCTGAGGTGAAAATTGTCAGAGGTTCGGTCAGACCCCTGCTTGCCCCATCGTGATGTAGCCGAAAGTGGGCAGGGCTTGGGATCTGTCAATTCCATCGCTTCCGATCCCTCAGTAAATACAAGCGTAAGAATTCCAGAGTCATAATCGATTTCCGTGTCACTGGTGGGGAAATCCACCGTAATGTACGTGAAACGGATTAACTTATTGCACAAGGACTTAAATTCCTCAAATGAATTTCTTCAGTGCGCTTTGACTGAATACTTTCTGAGTACGGCACAGGAACGTCAATGCCAATGCCAATCAGCGTCAAGTACTTGCCAGTTGCCAGAGGTTGCCAGTTAAGCCCGAAAGGTCGCCAAATAGGTGCAAAGTAACACGTTCAAAATCCCCCACCCTAACATAGCTTTTTGAGAGAGGCAACTCCAGTTCTAAAGCCAGTTCCTTGGTTCCTACCGACAAGGAGTGTTCCAATAATGCATGTTTTTCCAGGTGGGGGAGACCGGAGTACCCATGCAAACATGGGGAAAACATGCAAACTCCTACAATCTTCTTACTGTGAGGCGGCAGTGCTAACCACTGCGCCACCGGGCTGTTGCATTTACATAACAATGTTACATTCTGTGTTATTCTTACATTTTGCGCTGTATCAGAGCATACGGCTAATAGCTAGGAGCAGCGGCTAGCACATGGATCATCGTGAGGTTTGGAGGCTCACTGTGAAAGTTAACAGCGAAAGCCTGAAATGGCTCATGCTGCTAAGCTAGGCCAGAAAGCCTCTGAAGAGCAAGAGCTGTACCTGGATGACGGGGGACGGAGCGCGGGATTCGGTAGAAACTGTAAAGGAGCTCCCTCCACAGGAACTCGTCCCTGGACACTGCCAGCCACTGGCGGCAGGTGAGTCCAGCACTCAGCACTGCCTCATGGGGCAAATGCAGGAAGATCTCCAGCACCAGGCTGTCCGGCAGGGCTGGGCCAGTAGCCATCCTGACATTCTGCCTGAGAGAGAGGGGAGCATGGAGGGAGGGGGAGGAGCAGGAGGAGAGAGGTGGGAGGAGAGAGGGGGAGGGAGATACGTGGCAGGAGAGCAATAAACAGAGATGGAAGACAGAGGGAGAGAGATGGGGGGAGGGGGAGACAGAAAGAAGGAATGACAGAGCAAAGAAGAAAAGAGTGAGGAGTGAAGTAATATAAAGCCACAAAAAGATTTTTAAAGGGAAGAATGGCATCACTTGAAGGCAATAAAACCATTTAATTACACCCAGACACCAACTTTGATCCTGGTCCAGATGGACCGTGGGGACTGTAAAAAAAAAAAAAAAAAAAAATACATTTTTAATTATCATTGCAACATCACAGCCAGGCTAAACCCATATTTCTTCATTATACTCAGCTGTAAACTAAAGTCCAACTTCAGGAGCTTTAAAAAAAAAAAAAAACAAGTAGATCAGAAGGATCTAATAGCTGCGACCTCGCCTAGCATCCGTCACGTGGCCTAGTGTCCATGACTGGTGGTTTCTTGTACAAGTGTGATCTTGAAATTGGCAAATGACCTTGAAAATCAATAGGGGACCCTTCCTCTGTACCGAGAAGCTTGTTCTAACATGTAATAGCCATCCATGAAGTCAAAGTGGAGTTACGGTGCGAAAACTGTGAAATCGGGGCAAAATCGACACTTTTTTGACCGGTGTGACCTTGGGATTTGACAGATGACCTTGAAAATCAATAGGGAACCCCTCCTCTACACCAAGAAGCTGGTTCTAAGATTTAATAGCCATTCATTGAATGAAACTTGAGTTACGGTGTGAAAACCGTCAAATCGGGCAAAATGGACAGTTTTTTTTGCCTTTGTGACCTTGGGATTTGACAGATGACCTTGAAAAACAATAAGGTACATCTCCTTTATGCCTAGAAGCTATTTCCAAAATTTCATAGCGATCTCTGAATTGTAACTGGAGTTACAGCACGAAAACCTGCAAACAAGGTTGTGACCTCTGTGAACTTGACCTTTGACCTTTAACCTCGACCTTGTGCAAGGACATCACTTTGGTGAAGGTCAAAAACTCCTGAAAATTTCATGATGATACGACGACAGGAACATGGTCAAAAAGGTGTCACAGACGGACAGACAGAAGGGCGGACGGGCGGACAGACAGACAGAGGCGTTCACAGAGCTGCTTGGTCGCAGCTAAAAAAAAATAAATAAAAAAAACACTCTGCCCCCCTCCCCCTTCTATATTAAGCGTACAGATGGAATTCTGAAGCTCTTGGAGGGGCACTGACCACGCCGCATATCTGTGTTTCTGTAATGTGACCACTTTAGCACTTGAGCCCACAAACTGAGAACTGCAGCCAGTGCAATTTAACTCTTTCCCCCTAACTAGCCTACCCCTTATTTCCACACAGAAAATATATTAGTCATCAATATATTCAGTGAGAGATTTGTTCACTGCTTTGTAAATTTTAGGAATTCAGGATATTCATTTCACTACGGTACCATGCTCAGGAGACATCCAAATGAAAGTGCTATATTTCTGATGAGTGAGCCTTTGAAGTGAGTGAACTTCACAAAATTTACAGTCAAGGTAAATCCACAACAGGATTTACGTGCATTGTGAGGATTAAATCGGGTGACTGATATGTTGTACTAGCCCCTTAAATTCTTTCATTTCTGAAAATCCCCGCACAGTTTCTATTCATGCTTTGGGTCATTGTCTTGCAGTGACAAAGTTTCTTCTATGTTATGAAAAAATCTCAGGCATTTCCAAAATTTTGAGCGGTAAGAGCACATTCCACCTTATGACCACAAGTAATCAAAGGAACACACACACACACACACACCCACACACACACACACACACACACACACCTTCATCTACATACTGATGCAGGTGCATTTAGGCTATACCTTCCAGTTCCACAACTAAGCACTAAGTAATAGAAACAACACAGGATTCAGCTCACAACACTCTTGTGTCACATTAAATAGTTTGTGTGGAACACTTCACAAGGTGCACAACCAATTCATTTGAGATTTACTTGTATCAGTTAAAAAAGTGATTATGCGATAAAAGTTTTGATGGAGATGAAGAAATTTCCATCCCCCACCTAGCCTGCCTCCTTAGAAACACTATAAATAGGCCAGAATGGAAGGACATGCTTCATTCAGTACCAGAGACGGACCACATTGTTACACAAATCTAACCTATTGGGTCATGGGTAATGAGCGAGTCTGGTATTTGGGGAATGTAAGAAACAACAGGGAACTACTTGACTGCCAAAATGATAAATGTCCCAAGGCTACAGCTGAGAATAACGGAGCTCAATAATATAGTTTATCCTTAATATATTTTGTTACATTGAGGACCAATGTGGATATCACTGCTCGAGTGGCATATTGCTGAATGTAGAGGACCAAACTAACAGGACTGCCAGCACAGGTGAAAAGACAGTAATATAAGTTCATAGCCCATGATCAGAAAGACACCTTCAGTGGACAGCAGTAAGCTTCACACCTTCGGCGATAATGCTGTACATTTCGCAGTGGCACAACCCTCAATGATAAAATCTCTGGTGTCCACAATGAAACCTCTGATATTGAACATAGTAAACTTGAACGATTATTTAACTCAACAAATGAACAAAGCCATTCCATTACTTTTTAGTGCAATGTGCAATCACCAGCCAGACATATAAGCATGAACAGCCCAGTGGCATTTTCACTTAGGACAATCGGGTCATTCCATGTCAATTCACACAAATCGTACGAACCTCCCCAGTGACCTCCCAGATTTCCTTGTAAAAGTGTTAAAAACTATGGATTTAATGTCAAATGAAGGAATCCCAAATTTTAGCTTGATATCTCAAGTCGTTTTGGAGTTACGGCCCTTCAAAGTTTGGGTAGCATGCCCCTTTTCTGCACACATGAATTGCGTGTTTTATTTATAAGCATTTTTTGAGTCCCATATCTTTTAATTCTATTGAGCTAGAAGGCTGAAATTTGGTGTGTCTCTTCACTAAGACCGCGTCTACCAAATTCGGTGCTTGAAAAGAACCTATTTCTGATAATTTATGAATGATCAACTCCTTAATAACGGAAATTGGATTACCAAGCAATTGATTTTGAGGACTTCGGGGGTCCAGCGCAAGATGCATCAATGAATTTCTTTGCAGATATGGACTTCTCTATGTTATTAGGCAACTGTACCTTACACTAAAAGAGTGGCATTGAAATTTGACCTTTCATGGACGTACAGTGTGTTCCCAGACAAACTGGCCCTTTGATACCCCCTACTTCAAGCCATCCATTGACCCCATGGGCAAATAGTGCAGGTGTTGCATACTATATTTCTCATCATATTCATCCGTAGATCAATTGCCGTGTTGAATAACCATAATCAATAATCATAATCAATAACCACATTATGTAACCAGCAGTAACACACACGCACACACACATAACACACACACATATAAGTAGGGGGCCGCCAAGCTGTCACGGAATTACAGTCCCATTAAATTACATACATACATAACATTAAATAAGATAAAATCAAGTATGACATGTCATATTGAAGGTATTAACTTGTTCTTCAATATTATTACGTGAAAATATATTTTTTGAGAAATTTTCATAGAAGAAACAAGCAAAAACTGCTCCGTCACGGAATTACACAAAATTGACGTGGTTTTTTCAATGTTGTGTTTAACTATCCAGAAAGTGATGTTCCTATCATAGTTAAGTTATGAAACTTCCATATGTTCATATTTAAAGTGTTTTTTGTTAATACTGTAAGTTACAGAAACAAATATTGACTTTAACCCTGCTTTATGGGCAAGAAATTTCAAAAAGTCAATGTCACGGAATCACAAGAGGCAAATTGTCACGGAATGACAACGATAGTATTAATTAGTTTCAATGTATTTATTGCAATATATTATACATATATACATAATTATTTACATTTCTACAGTTTAGCGATATAATACAAAGAGTTTTCCACTTATAATGACCAATCATAATACATACTTCAAATTTTTTTTTTAATCTCCATGTCAACATTGGCTAGGCGGCCCCCAGTAGTTCACATATGCATAGGGAGGGGATGAGCAGTGCAAACACGCACACTCACACGCACACATGCACATACACACACAGACACATAAAACACACACAAGCAGTTCACACACATGACCAGTGCACATAGACACATACACACACAGACACATAAAACACACATAAGCAGTTCACACACATGACCAGTGCACATAGACACATACACACACATACACAAGCAGCACACGTACACATGCACACACACACAGACACACATACAAGCAGTTCACACACAGTCACACACACGCAAGCAACTCGATTCGCACATGCATAAGCAGCTCACACACATGAGCAGCGGGCTTCTGTAGCTTATATTAGTTAGCAGGCTTCTGTTCAGTTGATTCGAAAACAATCAGGTGATGCATTTGATTTCTGTAGCTTTGATCAATATTTGTTCAGTTGCTACTGAAAACATAATCAATTGAATCATTTATGCATCTACTTGTATCCTACTCACCTGACTGTTTTTTTTTCCCCACTCTTAAACTGTAATTGTCCACACCTTTAAGAGCATATTCTTTCATTTTTTATGAAACAAATGTTTCTGTGCGCCACCAATATTTCTCAAGAGAATCCAAGGGAAAGAAAAAAAACTTGAAAGATTGCTCCAATCACAATTCTTGGGTTAAGTTGGTTAAAAAAAAATTAAGAGATAAAGATGGGCACAACCCACGTATTTCGAGTGAAGCAAAGTTGTTGTTTTTCCCCATAAATATTGCTCAGTAAAGAACGCTGAGTTAGCACCTCTTGGCCTGGGACTGCTCTCCGGGTTTGGATTATTGCACGACTCGAGGTTGGAATAAAGATGGCTTCTGAAGATTTTGTCTCTCTCTACCAATTATTCATGAACAAAGGGACCTCAGAAATATGCAAACATCTAGTCGGGAAGACAACATCAGGTCATCGGGTCAAAAATTTTCATATAAGACAAAGATAACCTGAATACATACAAAATATTGGTCTTAAATGATTTCGTTCACTGTAGGAAGAAGGCTATCCAACCCAACCTGGCCCACTGTGAAAAAGTGATTGGCCCCTTAGTTACTAAATCAACCAACTTAAGAAATTGAATGACCAAGTGAGATCAATTTCACTAGAAACATCCAGGTATGATTGTTGCCAGTCTGTTGAATCTAAACATCACTTAAATAGAACCTATCTGATAATCAGGCTAGCTATTGAACATCATGGACGGGGGAAACAAAGATCAACAAATTGGGACCCCCATCAATACCCAGTACTTCAGCACCACCACTGCACAACACATGAAAAGTTATATTGTAAGAACTTGGTTTTTCTCTAGCTGGTATTTGACTTTCAGCTAATTACTGAAACGGTGCACTTTTTGACACTCATTTTGACCACGTGGGCCTGTTTTGATTTTTAAAAAGTTGGCCTCAAATGAAAGCTTATTCAAAGAACTTCAAAATGCAACACAATCAAACTTGGAACAAATAACCGGTACTCCAACTTGGAAAAATAAGACCCCCTTTAAGGACTATTTGCACATTGGCACAACTACTCTCAGGGTACAGTTTGGAAGAAGGTAGAAAGATGTTTTACCTTCATTTGAAACTCCGTCAGGTATACGATCAACAATGTAAATGGCAAAGGGGACATTCTAAAGATACTTGCATAATATTTCATTTGAAATCGACATGTTTGGCACCAAATTTCAATGTTTAGGGCCCTGGTCATGATGACCAGAAATCATAAACTATATAAGGTTCCTAAAATATTGAGAGGTCAATAACACTCAATAGGTTATTACTTCTAAATATGTTTTAAAATCGTGCAATAAATATTTTACAATAAAAATCATAAAAAATCATATTTTCAAAAATGAATCATATTTTTAATGACTTCTCACGGCCCACCTGCAGTACCACCACGGCCCACCAGGGGGCCGCGGCCCACACTTTGGGAATCACTGGTTTAGGGGTTAATTGCAAAGCACTCAAAGGGTTAATCACTATATTAAAAGGTTTGTTGCAGACTATTAAACAGAATAAACATATCCTGAAAGAATTAAATTTGTATCCTTATTAGTTTACTGGTTATAACCCTTTGAGAATGGTCACAAACTGTGACCAGAGGGTTAACGTGGGCTAATGCCCCCTTTTTCGGGGGCCCATAAAATGAGAACGGAACGAGATATCAACTTGAAACCACTTGCAATTTAATTTGGTCATCACAGGCAACAAAATATTACCAAATGAAGCATTTCTGAGACCATCAAGATGGGAGCTTGAGTGATTTCATATGGAATGACCCCATAGGCCTTATGCCAAGAACATCTGTACTCTTTGACCCCCCCTAACAGTGGGCGGCCTGCTGGAAATGTGAAGTAGGCAAAAAGCAGTACACAATGCCATGATGAAGAGAAATTAAAGACCACATTTGGGCGGCACGGTGGCACAGTGGTTAGCACTTCTGCCACACCTTCCTTCAGTGTGGAGTGTGGAGTTTGCATGTTCTCCCCATGTTCGCGTGGGTTTTCTCCGGGTACTCCGGTTTCCCCCACCCACAAAACATGCAATATATAGGAATACTGGATGGCTGTGTGTGAAAGTTTGGTTGTGGTCGGAGGGGCCGTAGTCGCATACTGGCAGCCACGCTTCCATCAGTCTGCCCCAGGGCAGCTGTGGCTACAAAAACGTAGTTTACTACCATCAGAGCGTGATTGTGTGAGTGAATGAATAATGTATCCTTGTAAAGCGTCTTTGAGTGCCCAGAAAGCAGAAAAGCGCAATAAAAAATTGATGCATTATTATTACATGAGAAACAAAGTTGTTGACATCAATAAGCCTGTAAAGGTTTACAAAGCAATTTCTAAGGCTCCGGGACTCCAGCAAATCATGGTAAGAGCCATTATGCACAAATAGAGAAAACTTTAAATTATGGTGGACCTTCCCAGAAGTAGTCAGCCAACCAAAAGGACTCCAATGACAACTCATCCAGAAGGTCACAATGAAAAACACCCCAAATAAACATCTAAAGAACCTCAGGCCTCACTTGCTTCAGTTAAGACCAGTGTATGTTCCCACAATAAGAAAGAGAGACGGCAAAATGGTATCCAAGGACAAGCTGCAAAGCAAAAACCACAGCTGACCAAAAGAACAGTGAAATTAATTTAGCATTTGCCAAAAAAAAAAAAAACATTTTGATAACCCCCCAGACCTCTGGAATAATATTCAGGGGTATGATAAGCCAGAAATTAAACTTTTTGGAAGACATAGGTGCCGTTATATCTGGCACGAAACTTACAAAGCATTCCACAATGACATAAATTGACATAAAATTTAAGTGCAGTTGAGTTATGCAGCAGCAGTCACTATCTTCAAAGCGCACCACAGCATGCCTAAAAAAATTGAGGTGAGGAAAAAATCTCGCACCTCACAAAAACGATGCTCGAAAAAAAAATGCAGACTTCCTGGAAACTAGACTGTTTCCATCTCCGTCATTACACTCCGCTGGTAGACATTCCGCATGATACAAACCAGTAGCATCAACAGCGTTTTGTGGCAATAAAAATGAGAACAAGTCTTCGTGCAGCCTAGGAAACCGAAAGCGAGAGATACCCTTTCTGTGACTGGTACATATTTACGCCTTCGGAGTGGCTGTAAATGACGAACATCGGCGCAGGATGTGCCATTAGGGAAAAAACTTTTGCAAAATGGGACATTCCAAAGGGAATTCTGAGAGAGAGGAATGTAAACGGCAAGGCCGTGATGACGGAATTAAGTGAACGTTTGATGTTGAGTTAAGAGACTTTAGGGGCAAAATGCGAGGTGAATTGCGGCTTTCGAGACTGCTCGTCTACAGCAGATATGTGCATAAATTAACAATTCTCGTTCCCAGAAATTAATTTGCTGTGGACACGCATAGTGTTACTTGACTGAAGCATCAGTGGTTACTATGGATGAGGTTTAGACAGTGACGTTTGCTTTGGTTTCCAAACTTGGTCAGGTTACACTACGAAGTCCACAAGCGTGTTTTGTGAATGTAGGCAACTAGAAACTACCATTTCTGATAGTGATTCATTGATTTTTTTGAACCACGTTAGGTTAAGCAGCTATTGAGGTAAGCCCCTGTAATGCAACTGACAATTTCATAACGCTGACAATTTTGTTTTCATTTGAGTCCTTCTTTAATTTTAGGTAAAAACATTTAAATAAAAAAAGGTCAATTTTTGTTTCTGTATTCCCAGGATAGACTTCTACTTGGTCCATGCAATTGCATTAAGAAGTTTCAGCTTATATTGGGAAATAAGTTCAGGATGCTTCTCAAAATCTCTGAACATTTTGAGGAAGAGACCAACAAAGTTTAAACTTGTTATGCATCAGCTTAGGCCCTGTACCTCAGAATGAATCTATCTTGGAAGAACATGCCCATCACGGCAAAGAAGTTCCTCGCGAAAAATGCAGTGGACATCCAATATTTTCATTCTTCTGGTTTCCCCAGCCTTGGAACGAGCCTCGAGAGCCGCAATAAAGCTCTCCTTGAATTCCAAGGCGAACTTTTAGCCACTCGCCTGGAAATTTTTAAAGACAGCGACTGCAGCAGGACAATGTTCTGAGGCAGAGAGTCCGCTTCCAAACACCTCAAAAGAAACAAAATGAAAGTTTGGAATGGCTAGACACATGAATTCAATTGAGTGGCCAAGGCATGACCTTAAACGGGCATTTCATGCTTGAAAACCTTTGAATATTGCAGAATGAAAACAATTGTACAAAAATTGTGGGCCGAAAATCCTCCAAAGCGATGTAAAAGGACTCCTTTCCAGCTGTCACAAAGGTTTGATCGCACTTTCGGAGGGCAATTGTATTTTCACATGGGTGGCATAGGTTTTGAATAACTCTTTACCTTCAATAAATGAAATGATCATTTTAAAGCTGCATTTTGTGTTAACTCATTGTCTTCATCTTCCATTAAAATGAGTTATATTGAAATGTTTCAAATCATTAGAAGGATTAAAAAAAAGGCAAATACTTTTTCTCAGCACTTAAAGGGGACCCATAATGCTGATCCTTAATTTAATACATATTAGTAATGTTCTAATGTTGGTTGTCCATACTCAACCTCTGTAAAGTTTCTAAACATAAGATACAGGGGTTTTGCCGTAGTCCAAGAACCTGATTTCGTGAACGTGATTTCCTCTCTGAACAGCTGGTCCCGAGATCTTTGCAAGATCTGGGAAAAACCTGACATCAGGTTGTGCCGTCCAATTAGTACAAACCTAGCCAAAGCCAATCACAGCACTGGACCTGCCCACACCGGAAACTATTCTAGCAGACATGAACAACCGCAGATCATACTATGCCTTTTGTGGCATCTACACTTCCAGAAATACAAAAGAAGAACCGCAGATCATTTGAGGTGCAGTTTTGTCGCATGTCTCCCAAAGCTGCTCATCCATTTACTTTTGGACGCGAAGAAAGCAACTATTTCACTTCCAAAAGACAATGCCGCCAGAAATCACTAGGTAGCTTTTTTGTTTGCTGGCAGCGAATAGCCACGGCCAAAGGGAACGTTAGCTGTTTGTGCTCAGGATTTCACCAAAGACAGCTTTGTCAATAAAGGATAATTTCACACAGGATAAGCATTTCAACTGCTTCTCAAACCTGAAGGAGTTGCATCGATCAAGCACTCGGAGCCACAAGCTGTAAGTAACAATAAAACAGCAAATAATCTAAGTGAAGCTGAAGAGTTATGGGAGGCTAGCATGAGCGCTAACAATAGTCAACACTAACATCTGGCCTCAAATGCAGGCTTTGTACGATATCTGAAGATAAAGCCTGTATCGGTCGCAACTGACCGCGACTCACTAGCTCCGTTTCCATCCACTTGTCAATAAGAAGTTCGCCAAAAATATTCATGCGAATAAAGCTGGTGAAAATTTGTTTCCATCTAACAGCATTAAAGCGAATAAAAAGCGGTGCGTAATGACGCCACATGCTGTTATGCGATCAAATCGGTGTATTGAATACATTTCTGACATTTTAAGCTGTTTCGATTTATTTTCGCACTGAATCACAGAACCTTCAAGTGAACAAAAGTAGTTTGTTAGCCAACTAATTTAGCTGGTTAGCCAAAATGACGATAATTGCACAAGTTGTAGTAGTGCTGAGGTGGCAGTTATTAGCAGCATAGCAGACCATTATCAAAAGGACACGACGGTATCAAAACACTATTTGGATGCAGTAGCAGATTTATTCGGTGAATAACGTTTCCGTCAGCATTTATCGCATAAGGCTTTTACTGATCAAGAGAAAATCCAATGAGATGGACCATACAAACTGAGTCGATAGTCTTGAAATCAAGTCTAATTTCACCGTCTCCGTGAGGCATTTTTAATTCGATTTTACTTAATTCGTATTAGAACGTGTGGATGGAAACATGGCTACAGATTCAGAAGCAGTTGCTTCACTGCATAAGTCTACCCAACTGATGGCCTGTTGAATGTTCCTGTAGCACTGCGGCTAACATAGCCAAGTTACTGTTGCTAATATTTGTGTCCTAAATATGCAAGAGTAATATGAGAGGAAATTCAACAGAAGGTGCGTGTGAACATAAACCTCATTTGAAGCAAACTTTTCATATTTGTTTGTAATTTGGATGCTTAGTACCACTGCCCCCCCCCACCCCCGGTATCAGAATTTACTGTCAGTAAAACATGTATTGCTGGCTACAGTTTGTCTCTGTAGTTGTTATGACCGCTCGGTTATCAGCTACTGCATGTTTGTTTGCGTGCTGTGCAAATTAAAATGCTCCTGGTCACTTATAGGCAATAATTATGATCGGTATGCTTGTGTTACTTCAGTAAGCATCAATGTGGCAGTTCCATCATAACGTTGCCTAATTGTAATAACTACATTTGAAGCTAACTGGAGGTGCGCTGTAAGTGTCTGCAGAGATGGGCTGTGAAGGCTGCAGTTGGACCAGACGAAGGTTTTGCAGAGTTTGGGGTGCGTTTTTGGGTGCTTGTGAAACGATTGCTTTACTTATCCATGACTGGGGTCAGCCTGATACTTCCCCAATATCTGGCCAAGCTCTCTGATGCTACCGGTGAAAGCAATAGGGTAGCACACAGGCTATAACGTGTCCAGTATAACAAACAATTTCTCTGCATTGCCATTGATTGAATATTAAATTGGCAATTGAATATTAAATTCTTTCCTGTAAAAAAGTTTTCGATTCGCTAGCTCCACATAAGCAACAGTTCACGCAAATGGAATCTGTATTATGCTCATAACATAACTGGAGCTCTATCTAGCTCTTGCACACTATCCATAATGCGCCCATTTTCTGTAAGGAAACGCTGGTCATTCTGACACAATAAGTAAACCATTACCACAGGCAATTTCCAAAAAGGCCATTTAGCGTGGAAATTTCGCAGCTCTGTCATATACCAGCGCAGTAGCTGTTAGTTACTCCACGCTAACGACACACCACAGTTATGCACACGAACCAGAAGGTCCGAATACACACCCAAGCAGTCCATAAGCTGTTGGTCCACTTTTAGCAGTTTCTCACTGTCAATGTTTCCGTCTAAACTCAGACCCACCGGATTTCTACAGTCTCCAGTCTACACTTAGGTATGTCGACCCGTTCTACAAATGTGTCTGTATGTGGTGGATTCTAGCTTTCCTTGCATCCTAGCTATAAAGTAGAAAAACCGCTGTACTCACCACTGTTGCCGTAGCAAACTGTGGCCGATGGCAAATTCGAGCTTGAGCTGCAGGACTCTTGCACTGCGTCCTCCACTTTTACTGCAGCGTTTATTAGAACAAGTTCATTTCATTAAATCTATATTCAAGTATAGCGTTAGATTTTGGAATTTCCCCGCCGATTCCTTATCAGATGGCAGACGTGTCTCACGTTTCACTCTGGGGAGGCAGACCCGGAAAACAGCGTTCTGCAGCCTCGTCTCGGCCAACTCCGCCCTCCACAGAGCTGGCCAGTAAGAAGAAAGTGGGCACACGGGGAGTGGGGGCCATAGCGTAAGAGCCACTGCAATGAGGCGTTTCAGGCAGAGACTACAATGGACTACAAATGGGGTTTTTTGAGGATGGCAGTATGAGCTAAATAAGGACCCGGTTTTGGACTTTGAATGATCAGGAGTACTCTACGGGAGTCCAAGATCAAAATATAACCTTGAAAATAAAGCAAAATAGGTCCCCTTTAATTTTGATTCTTTATATTGTTCTGCACTGAGCAAATCAGTGTTCACTTGGTTCTGAGAAATGTCTGTGCTTCATCGCCCTGTTTCCCCCAAAGGCCTCCTCTCTTCTCGCTCTTCATCTACTCGAGGAGATGATTTAAGTGATTGGAAGCTCCTCCATTATGGAGGAGGGGGAACAATTCACAAGTCACGGGAGGAGAGAGAACGCGAGAAAGCATATGTCAGCATTATGAAAAGCATTCAAGGTCTGAAGCCAAGACTCCAGAGCAGTGCTTCCCAAACCTCTCCAGAAAGTCCACCTGTCCTGCATGTTTATCTCTCCAAGCTCCAGCACAGGTGATGCAAATGATCAGTTGTCATCAATCAGCTGAAGGGGGTGATGAACAAGCTGATCATTTGAATCACCTGTGCTGGAGCAGGAAGATCTAAAACATGCAGGACAGGTGGGCCTCCAGGAGAGGTTTGGGAAGCACTACTCCAGAGCAAGGCTACTCAACATTATACTGCAAGGGCCGGTGAGGGGGCAGGCTTTCATTCCAGCCAATCACTTACACACCTGACACCACTAATCAACTCCAAGTGTCTTTGCAAAAGAGCTTGATTAGTAGTATCAGGTGTGTAACTCAGTGGCGGAAAACACCGAGAATGACTAACTTTAGCAACGGTCATATTGGTCAACTTGCTCGTCACTCTTCTGTCTGGATAGCCCACTAAAGTCCATACTGTAATATGCGTAAAGAATAAATGAGAACTCATTTGATCAATGTACTGTCTCAATTACATTTCGTATTGCCATAATGGCTGTGCTAATGTTGGAACGGTTTCCACAGCGTCTTAGCATAATGCCAGAGAAACGGACTAATAATGCATTGCTAATGTCAGCAATGACGAGTCGCGGTTTTTATTTCCCAAACAATTTGTTACCTTGTCAGTTCGATGACCCACAGCCACCTGCATACGCACTAAGATACCATACATAACGTTATTTGACTGTAGAGAACATTTGAAATATCCGTGCCTACATTAAATACAATTACGTTAGCCAAACTGAGCTGAATCTTACCTGAAGGGAGAAAATTAGCAACATCGGCGTTGGTCTTCCAATGCTTCTCTGCTTTCAGCCGTCACCATGTTTCAAAGGCATATCCTATACAGATCCTCGTTTTGTTTCTGAATTTGTCACGGCACGTCTCGGAATCATAACAAGGCGTTTTAGGTTTAGTAACGTCAGACATTTGCACTCCGAAACGCTGGTAGATGCAGCTCAGTGGTAACTGTCAACCTGGATGCCGAAACGCTACTGACTTCGTGATTGGGAGATTGTTGGATGGTGGCGCAACTGGCCAAAACACAAAATGAAAACATAACCATTATTTGTGGGCTGCAACTTCGGTTTTTTAATGAGAATATTCTGGCCGGACTACTGTTTTCATTGATACAAGTATTTGAAATTAGCATCATTCCTTAATGTCTGGTGATTTCATGATTAATCAACATACATTTCTGACATATTGCTCCTTTATTTTCTCAGAATTTCACCGAAAACCCAGTTCTGCTCTAACTAGAATCACTTGCATTTATGAATTCAACATAATTCCCTCCTAAATTGCTGAGTACTAACCCGGACAAAATTTCCTGCCTCAAGGTCACAGCGCTAAGGTCAAAGGTCAAAGGTCAAATCCAGCAAAAAACCTGATGTTGCACATCTATAGGTCATAGTGAGTTATCAGACCAAATTTGGTGAAACTAGGATAATTATTTGCCAAGTACTGACCTGGACAATATTTCCAAGGTCAAGGTCACAGTGCTAAGGTCAAAGGTCAAATCCGCCAAAAAACCTGAAGTTACACATGCATGGGTCATAGTGAGTTACCATACTAAATTTGGTGAAGCTGTGAGGATTAACTGCCGAGTAATGACCTGGATAATATTTCCAGGGTCATGGTCACAGAGCTAAGGTCAAAGGTCAAATCCAGCAAAAAAAAAACCTGACAATGCACATCTATGGGTCATAGTGAGTTATCACCACCAAACTTGGTGAAGCTGCGATCATTAGTGGCAGAGTACTGGCCTGGACAATGTCACCCAGACAAGATTTCCAGGGTCAAGGTCACAGCACTAAGGTCAAAGGTGAAATCCAGCAAAAAAAAAAAAAAACATGACGCTGTACATCTATGGGTGATATTGAAGTACCATACCGAATTTGGTGAAGCTGCGATCATTAGTTGCAGAGTACTGGCCCGGACAAAATCATGGAAGGACGACGGACAGACACGCAGGTGACGACAATAACGCCCCGGCCAAAGTCAGCTGAGGGGTAAAAATGAATATATGATTTCTTTTATATATGTATGTGTGTGTGTGTGTGTGTGTGTGTGTGTGTGTGTGTGTGTAAAACTTTTCTAAAAGAAGCTAATTAAGTTGCTGAATGAGAGGGCTTGAACAGGTAGATCTGTCCGACACGCTGCATTTGACGAACGAGCAGGAATCTGTAAGTATATTTAACAATGTTTAATTGATCATAGCAAACAGAAACTATTGCTCTGTACAGAACGATAAAAAAAACAACTTTAAAATGCGATGACATCACAATTGCGGTCGACATACCCTCTCTCTGAGCAAACTTACAAACACCTAGGACAGGTACAAATACCAAGGACACGTATGCATATAAAGCCACAGGTGAATAGACCTCCACCCCACACATTGATGACACGCCCACATAAAACATTTGTGACCCCTTTTAAGATCATTCTGGCCAAAAAATAAAAAAGTGGAGGTTGTGTATGGTACTCATGCCCACGTCTTTAACGAGCCCTCGGAACTTTGCAGTCCCCCCGCCGTCTGCTGGCCTCAGGGTTCGGCGGACCCAATCCCCTCCCCAGGGCCATAGGAACCTGGCTACGTTCTGCTGAACTGTGATTCTAGTAATACTTTGATTTTTACAGTATTTAAGATTATTCTCCCACCACAAAATTAATATCGCGACAGGAAAATTAGATCTCTCGGAGCATTACCATAAACCCGGCCGGTTATTTAACGTTATTCCAGGACCTATTGCTTCGTCCATTGAACCCCCATCTTCCTCTGCGGATGTCAAGGGAAAAAAGCAGCACGCAAAGCCGACATAAGGAGTTGTAGCGTCGAAAAATAACGTTCCCAGAGAGTCAAGATTCTCGTTAGACTCACTAACTAGCTAGCACAAACAGCGTTGTTAATTTGTGCCAATTTGTTGAAAACGTTCCAGGCTACGATGGCCGTTCATGTTAACCTTCGCCAATTAGACCAATGATTGCTGGCTGGGCTAAATTACAATTGATAACGAAAAACTGTCAGCGTAAATATTTGCGATGGAAAACGCCAGGCAGTTCAGAAAATAACGTTCTACAGCTAGACAGCCAAGTATTTAATAATGGCCAACGGTCCGCAACCAATGATACAGCAAGTTCATCTCAACAAACATCTCCCTGCTCTGCCTCGCTAACTGCCACCCATGAAGACAAAAAGGCAGCTCGCAGTAGGCAGCTCAGCTTTCACAGGAATTTTGCGCACATGACGGTGCCTCGCGAGTTTGCTTAAAGACCGGTTATTTCTGAAAGCTTGATTTGCTATCCAGATGAAATTGCTAAATAAATCGGATTATCGAATTGATTTATGTTTGTATGTGAAATGAAGTTGGCGGCCTTAACTGTTGACAACACCCCTAACGGGCGGAGGGGGCACTTGAGTAGAACTTTCGGATAACCTGTTAGCAAAACAAGGCTAACAAGCTAGCTAGCACTGCCTTTAGCTTGAGGAATACTAATTTACCACATATGGCACGAAATTCGTCTAAAATCGTCCATTAGTCACTTACCTGGCATGGGGGGGCTGGGCTGTAGGTATTCTGATTGGACCAATTCTTTTCAAAGGTAAAATATAAAAATCGATCTAATGACAACGATGGTATGTTCGCCCGGTACAGGGTCTGCCATCACTCAGGTGAAAAATCAGACATTACTAGACAATCAATACAAACAAATTGAAGCGCTATTCAGCCCTTACTAATTAATGCCAGAGTCGAGATAATCGTCGATAATATTTTTTTAAAAGGTCGGTTCGCCTGCTATATTCTTGCATGAGTGGATTTTAAAGTACATCTTGTCATTGAACTCAATAATATTAAAATATTTAAAGGAAAACACGAGTTCCCTGAGACACGAAAAGACATAGCACTCGAGTTCCGATCAATCCGCACGTTTTGGTGTATTTCTTTTGTATGTGGGACAAGTGGTGCCGGAGTAGAGGCCGAAAATCATACGGAAGAATACCTACACTGTAGTAATATGTGTCTCCTATGCTTTGCATAGGCAGGCACTTAATTAAATGTCAGCTGGCTGTTTTGCTCGCAACTCGGTCCAGTAGTTCTGGAACTCAGTCATTGGCTGGTAAATGAGGTCACTTCGGCATCATCCTGACTAATGCCTTTGTGCATTATTGATCACCTACAGACGGGCAGCTTCCACACTGCGCATCCAGAGCCAACACAATTACTGAAGAGCCAGGGCAACCGTCAACTTCAGAGCAATGTTGTGACAAATCTTTGGCGGTAAGAATACACATTTTTCACAAAAATAAGTAAAAAAATAAATAATTAACATTACGTCTAATAAGACTGGCTTTGAAGTTGCGATTTTTTTTTTCCTGGACCTATTTCGTCTTCCTTAAAAGTCGCTAATTCAATTGTGCAATCTGTTAATTTCTGTAATGCTATTTATTTTATAATGACACTATATTAGTTAAATTGTTAGAGGAATATATGGTTGGAAAAAAGGATAAAGCAGATTGTGCAATCCGCAACTAGTTGGCAAAAACAGAAATAAGAAAGGTGGGCAGGGAAGGGGAGGATGCATAGGGAAGGGGAGTGAATTTGAGAGGTTAAGAAACTTTATATGGGCAGGATTGGTCTTCTTGTGTTGCTATGCTATGCTGTCCGAACTTAATGTAAACAAACTTGGCTGATCATATGGAGGCATTCTTAACCAGTGCTAATGTGCAATGAAGGCACTACAGCCACTCCAACGCAGCACTAGTGGAACAACTACTAATTTCTGTACGAATCCTCACACAGAAAAAAAAAACTGTGATCATAGTCCTTCTGGAGGGGTTTGTCTCATATCCTCCATGCTCCTTCCCCGCTCACAGCGCTGTCCTACCTGGCTGGAAGGATAGCGTCCTGCTGCTGCTCTACTTCCCCAAAGAGGAACACAGGATGACGGCGTCAGAATGGCAGTAAGCGCTCATACTACTAACACATAAATAGAGGGCTTCAACTCACAATACAGCACACAATGCTCACTTCCTTTCCAGCTGCACATGAGCATTACAACAGAAGCCTGTAATGGTTCACTTTTGATTCATTATTTCACTCGATACCAAATTATCTTCTAATGCAGTGGCTCCCAAACTCTTCCCTGAGGCCAGCTATATGTATGCTGGCTTTGGGTTAAACAACAGCTGGAATTGTTTATTGTTTATTATGGACCCCATTAGTCCTCACCGCAGTGAAGGTTATTCTTACTGGGCTCCAAATATTAATAGTTCAAACTGAAAACATCATACAATCAAATACAATCATTACAATTAAAACAAGAGCCATCTGGCAATAGCGTATCCCCCCGGCTCCCCACATTCATGGATTAACAGCTCAAGAAATTCCTAAATACCAAAAGGCACATCTACATATGACACCTGACCTACAAGTGAAATTTCGTGAAGAAATACTGAACGGTTTTCAAGTTATGCTCCGGACAAAATAATGTTTACAGACGGACGGACGGACAGACTGACGGACAGAGCGATAGCATTATATGCCGGGGGGATAACAAAAGAAATCAAACAAAATTGATCTGATATAATAGAATTCAACCCTTTAAATAGTTGAAACAAAACAGAACCAAACAACCAAAATTATTCAATTCTGAACATAACTAATGACATAATATTTTACATGTGCATAAAATACTTATGTAGTATTTTACTTAACAGTATTGGTACACTCAGAATTTCAAAATATGCATGACTTTATGGATCAACTAACTAAAACGGACTTCTTTACTATACACTGCTCATCTTACTTTCTTTTTGAAACTTGCTTGATTTCCTGTCTTTATTCCTTACAGTTTCTTGGCAGCGGAGTAACCATCACAACCTTCCATCGCTGTGGATAAAAACTATTCTCAAAATATAAATTAAAAATGTAGCATATCGGCTCCTGAATAAACTTGACCACCAGCCGCCCGCAGTAGCCTACCATCTAGATTATCCACAGCGCATGCTTATCACTTTTAAGAGTAAGCAAAACCTTTTCTACCTCCTCTACTCTTATTCTCTTAGATTCAAAACTAGTTTCTTTCATAATCTTATTTTTTTCGATGGAATCTGACAGTCCGCCATCAACAGGTGGAATCTGATCTCTAATTGTATTTACTTTACTAATAGATACATTTTTGTAGTAATTTGCAATATCTATTTGTTAAGTTATAAACACACCCTTTACCTCTATAAATGATGGTACTTTGCCCATTTTATTCCTACCTACAGCCTCATTAAGTATTCTCCAAAGTTTGTCATTTTTTCATTCATCAAATTTGCATTGATAATAGTCTTTTTTCATCTGTCTATTCATTTTAGGACTTGTAGTTTTGTTCCTATGAGTTTGATACTCTTGCCAAGCAGTAGGGCAACCACAGGCTGCTTAAGTAAATCTCTTTTTGATGCACATTTTTAACTAATCAAGACGGGAAGCTCTGATCTTCCTCACAGTATACTTTTTCCATTGGGGCATGGTTGTCAATAATAACAGTAAAAAACGCTTGGTGGTTTATGCTCCATGAGTCATTCTCCCATAAGAGGACATATAAAGCATGTAAATAAGAAAAAAAATCGCTTGTAAAACGTTTTTCTTCTCAGTATGCAAACCGCTGTTTAGATTTATATGGGCAGTTGTACAAGTAATGAGACCAAAAGGGGGGTGTCAACAAAACTCAGCCTAAAGCCTACTTTTCCGTTTTCCGCCACAGGGCGGGAAGTTAAGGCTGTCTCGTGAGGGATCCCAGCCAATCCCGCTCCTCCAGCCAGCTCCAGACCACATGATGGGCAGGTGGAGAAACCGAAGGGCAGCATTCCTGAATCCCCATAAGTTTATTATTTAGGTATACAATATGCAATTCCACAGACAGCACACAGGGGGGCACTGCGATTCTGTACTATATTAATGATGACTGTTCTGTAAATTCCTAAAATTGGAGATGGGCCAGTCTGACCAACTTGATGGTACAGAGATCAGGCTTAGTTTGCCATTTTGCCTTCCTTTAGGGTCAAACATTCATTTTTTTCTGTTGCTGTATGTTTTCCATTTACTCTGCAATTTTGTGCTGTAATTCATGGGGGAAAAATAAATTATCATTACTCTTACTACCTGTGCCAAAGTCTTTGTTTGCCATTTCATCCATCTATCCACCTATCTATCCATCTATCCATCGATCTAGCCATCTACACATCAATCCATCATCTACATTGGGGATTAGAAATTACCCAGGAGCCTTTTACGTAGCGCGTCATGATTATGAGGCTACACACAAGGCAGCCCAAGTGAACGCCAACGTGGCATCTTATTCTTTTATCACAATGTGCCGGAAATTCTGGTTATACCCAGAGGATTTTTTAAATTGGGACAGATAGATCAAGTCAGAGGCAGCCAACACTTGTCTTTGAACTCTCAGGGTTTGCTGGTTTCGACTTCACAAGTCCTTCAAAATAATGAACTAGTTACAGAAATTGTTGATCTCTATGTTTCCAATTATTCATGGGCCTCCATGCATTCTTTGGGGTGTCTCATTTGTTTCCCTGAACTTTTCAGCACGCCAGTTTGCTACCTCACCCGGAACAAGAATGTGCCCAGTGATTGTAAGGGCACAAGTAAAATCTGATCATGGGCAAAGAAATGCCGCATGGACACCAGCGAGACTCTAAAGCAGAGGTGGGCAGTGAGGGCCAACTTTGTCTCTGGCTGTCACTCCAGCCTCTGGATTTTATTAACTTTATTAGCAAAACGATACATGCACATTCTTTAAATACACATGAATAACCACCAAAGACTGTACCAGTGTCCTTAAATAAGACATTTTACTGTGATATAATCTATTATGCACCCATTTCTGTATGCACAGCCGATTGGCTCATTTAGTCATGGTTATGGGTGGAAACAAAAACCTGCATTCACCTCGGGACTCCAGTCCCAAAATTTCCCACTCCAGCCCTACATTTATCAAAAGACCAAGTTTAGCACCCTTGAACTAAGAGAGTAAGTTCCGTGGGTGACTGAACCTAAATACAACCATTCCAACAGGACACAATCTCTGTTGATCAACATTGTGTTCCAGCTTGAGAATTATGAGATGGAAACAGTCAACTTTCAAGCATAGATTTATTTCCTCATAATGGACCCGTGATTTTATTTTGATGAAAAAAAAAATGATTTTCTCAAAACATTAACATATTTTCTAATGCTTATGAACACATCTTGCCAAGAAAGTACTCTGCTGAGAAATCTCAAGGAGTGGACAACCATCCCTTGTGCCCGAGCTACATTACACAGCTTCCATGTCAGTGTTTGCATAGGCCTAATGATAAAAAGAGAACTATGAAAGCCCATCCACCAATTCTCCCCTTAATGTCAGTTTCGTAAGTAAAAATGCCCTGAAAATGTCAGACAACCCACAGGAGACCATACCACACAAGAAACCAGAGGTTCACATTACCATTTTGACGAAGAAAGAAAAAAAAAAAAATCCTACCTTGCCATTCATACAAAACTGGGAGGTCAACATTTAGACCAATCAAATTAATTCACTGTAAGAACAGTGACAGCTTTGGTAGTCAGAAAACCAATTAAAATGGTCGCATTTCTCAACCCAGAATCACACCAATAGAAAAGTGGAGGTCTTTTTTATGGCTTATTAACTACAGCTTATTTGATTGTCCATCCATATAGAGAATAGGATTGAAGTTCGAAGTTCCTACTGGTGCTGCCAAGCTTTTAATTGACTGGAGCTAACGGTGAGTCTGGCCATCTGTCTGCCTTTCTGTTAGTCAGGAAGCTACTCCTTCAGCCAGGTGAGCAGTTGAGGTGTGTAGTAAGTGATGATGATGTCTGCACCTGAAAGACAAACAGAGAAACAACAATTAAGGGGTATTTACTCAGTTATTAGGCCCCCAAATATCTGCGTAGACCGTGGTTTGTAAAACAGACGCAGCAACATGAATTGCCAGATAATGGTAACACTGTACTTCTGAAAGTTGCAGAGCCTGAACCGCAATCAGGAGTCAATACCTGGAGTTGCAGCAATTTGCTCATCTAAAAACTGCCCAATTACAAAAATGTAAAAAAAAAAAAAAAAAATCTTGAGTCATCTTTTTCACACATTTAAATTTCTTCTGGTCACTCACAGTTTCCCCTTTAATCCAAGGCTGACAATGAAGATAAAACAGGACGTAAAAAAACAAACTGTGATAGATTGAACATAACAAACAAAATCATGTAACGTGACATACAGTTTATAGAGTATGCTTTAAAAAGGAAGAGCAATCAGCCCACCCAAGTTATTGCACACCCCCCTTACCCTTAACCTTAAAGTCACTCCATCCAAACCCCAAGTAGCCTACATATTCCCTGCTCCATCTCACCGGCACGGCGGAAAGCGGTCATGGACTCCAGGACAGCAGAGCGAAGTTCAAACGCCCCAGCTTGGGCCCCGTGCCACAGCATGGCAAACTCTCCCGACACGTTATACACAGCCAGCGGGTGGTTTGGGTGCTGGGAAAAGACAAAGCAGAAGACAAGCCGTAAGGAACAGTGATGGAGGCTGTTGCAATTTTCATCACTTACATTTCCTTTTTTGTACAATGTCTATGAGTGTGTTTACACACGGTCCTTTTACTGTGCTGAGAGCGCATTTCATGTCTCATGAAGGAAAGCTCATGAGGGAGCGGACAAGAAATGCACAAAGTTGTTATAGAAATGGACGACTCTTCAGCTCATTTTCACGTCTGTTTCTGTGCACTGGGCTTCATTTCTTTTTTTTGAGTATTTTCTGTTGGGCATACAGCATAAATGTTAAAAAAGAGGCTCCTTACTGCAAGATCAGCTCTAAACAAACCATTTTTTCTACCGTTGGCTACTATCGGCTCCACCTTTGTTGTCTTTTTGATGAATCAACTGCTCAGTCTCCTGTTTGATGGGACCGGTTTGTAGAGGGAGGGGAAATAGGGTTGACATCATAGCACCTTTTCAGGAAAATTCAACTGTTCTCAACGATTGGGAGCCATTTTTCTGGGCAGAAAAGGCGATGCCTCCAGCACTTTTAAACAGCAGCTGCCATCCACCTGCTGTGCGGCCACCTCCATTTTGTTTTTGTGTAAAATGTGCTCCGACAGCTGAGAAAAAAAGCACTGTGTGTAAACATATCCTATGACAGCAGCACTTCAGCAGATCTTTACAGCCTCACCTTGTTTTTCACATCCCTCACCATGTCCAGGTAAGGCAATCCTGGCTTCACCATCAACATATCAGCTCCCTCCCTGACATCCCTCTCCTGTAACACAGTATCTGGCTCTTACACAGACATCTCAATTCAAACACACACGCGCACACACACACACACACACACACACACACACACACACACACACACACACAAACATGCACACATACAAATACTCACAGCAATGCATGACAAGCACACACACACACACTCACCACTGCCCTCAGTGCCAGGCCCCGAGCTCCAGGAGGTAGTTGGTAGCACTTACGGTCCCCAAATGCTGGCTTGGACTGGGCTGCATCCCTTTAGACAAAACAATGCTGAGCCTTAACACAGCGTGCATAGGAGCCATTCTACACCAGCACTGATCAGCACCATATCTCATGGGCCAACCACAACTAAAATGCTAACTGTGGCTACGTTTACTTTACCAGGCTGAAGTGACAAAAATTAAATTTTTTTCCTAAATGATACAGATCTCCTGTTTTTGAGGCTGTGTGGACCCAGAAATCCAATCTTTGAATCCGATCTTCAAATAAGAATTCAGTTACCTTTCGTAGGTGGTCCTAGATCAGATACATATCTGATACGTGGCCATGCAACATGAATAAGAACAGTCACATCGGAATCCATGCAGCTTTTCGCCAGTATGCAGCGCATGACAGCCGTTACAAAACTGAAGAATTTAGCCGTCTGGCTTTTTTTGTCTTCTGCAACCTGATTATTGTCTTCTGCAACCTGATTACGTACAGCTGACGACCTGTTTTCCGTCCTCCCAGGCAAAATCCCATCATACATTCACCACAAGGGCGCCTATTTTCTCAGTTTGAATAAGGTCTGAATGCCGCGAGTACTCTCAAAAATACACTTTTTTGCTGGTGACCCAAACAACGGGTAAAAATGTGTCAATGCGCGCTTGCCCCTTGTTTCAGAGGACAGATGAATTTCCATTACAGTTAGATAAACGTCACTTGAAATTATGAATGTGAACTCTGAAGATAGATAAATACAATCAGAGGGAAAAAAAATCTAAATTAAACAATGAGACTGGTAATACCAATGTAGCCTCTGTCATTGTCAATCTCACACAGGCTGAAGCCCAAATAGGGAGATGCATGAACACTGAGCTCCTCCCTGCTTACCTGAATGGACCATAGTAGCACGAAGCAAACTTAGCACTGTAACTTAACACAGAAACCTGAGAAGGAAACAGAGAAATGACTCAGTAATACAAACCTCTTACTGGCTTGTTTGTCTTTTGAACTCAACAGTCAATAAAAATTAAAGCATGCCGCAAACAAGATGCCATTTCATCAAAAAATGTAACAATCCCACCATTAAAAATTATACCATGATTGCATGCTTACTGATTACATAAAACGGGGATTGCCAGGGTTTTTGAGAGTTCATTAGACGAGGGTTGTCAAACTGGTCCCCAAAAGGGCCGAGGGGCTGCAGGTTTTCATTCCAAACGAGCAGAAGTACACCTGATACAATTAAATCAACTGTGCAGGCTGAGATCAGTTGATTATTTTGCATCAGCTGTGCTTCTGCTTGGTTGGATTGAAAACCTGCAGCCCCTCTGCCCTTTTCTGGACCAGTTTGACACCCTTGCTTAAGACTGTGAGAGCAGTACATAAATATTTGGATATTGGTGCAGTTTGCTTTTTAGGCCTCCACTCCAGCAGACTGGAATAGAAAACAATTAGTGGGAGGCTAATGAAGAGACCGCCAGCTGAAGGAATGGCAGCCCTTTATTGATACAGTTTCACGGTCTACACTTATGGACTGCTCTGCTTCTATAGTTTAATGACAGGAAATCATAAAGGGAGGTCATATCCTATCTGACAGAAGAGTAGGGTATACTGCTGTGAGTGCAGCTGCAGGATCCTGACCTGATTCCCAAGCCCATTGGAAACCAAGGCCTGCTTAATCGCTCCAACCCGTCCGTCCATCATATCCGATGGAGCAATGATGTGACAGCCTGTGAGGGTGCAGAATGTCTCAGTTTACACACGCAGGGCACGCACGCCACTATCAACATTGCAGACAGAAAATATTCAGACTGTGACACAATGTCTTGCTTTTCAGCGCTAAACTCCAATACTCCTGTATGCTAGATTCAAAAAAAAAATGAATGGGAGGTGAATTTGTAGGTAGTTACATCCCAATTTTGTGAATATTGAAAACGCTGCAATGGGGTTTTATAAGGCATCACTGTCAAAATACTGTCCAGATACAGGGCGGCGCTGTATAGGGTTCCAACACCTTTTCCAAAGTCAAATTCAAACACTCTCAAGCATTTTAAAAGGTGCACTTTCAAGCTTTTCCAGCAACATTACAGCTGCAGAATGATGAACAAAGAACTATCGACTCCGTCAGATAGTGGCTCACCACAAGAGTAATGCAATTAAAATTACAATTTACAGTAGTTTCAAGCACTTCATTTAAAATCAAAGCACTTTTTCAACATTAAAAACACCACATTCAAGCATTTTCAAGGATTACCAGCACCTGTAGGAACTCTCACTGTGGTACTTGAATTTCTTGCCACAGCCATTACCTTTTACATGTTAAATATGAGGACCAAAAGGGTTCCTTCATTTCCATTGCAGAAACCAATGTGTGATTCACCTGCTTGAGCGTATGCTAGTGCAACCTCAGCCAGACGCATACAGCTTGCCGCGTTGTCCAGCTTTCCGCCCTCGTCCAGTATTCCTGAAATGACAGAACCACTCTCAGCCAAACTCAACACATGGAGCCCAGTGGCTGCCAGCCCAAAACCCAACATACAGAACCTGTGATGAGGTGGATGACGTGAGCTCAAATTCAAACAAAACTAGTAGCATGATGGTCACTAGTACAAACCCAAACTAATAAAATTAAACAAAATCTGTAATGGGCAGGGTCACTTCTAGCCCAAACCAAATAGGCAGAACCTCATATAGCAGCGACAGCTCAAATCCAATATACAGTAACTGATGTAGGAAGTTACAACTACACAGTTAAAACATGTCAGTCTGGGGGACAGTTACTGCCATCAGGTCCTAGCGTAAATCGCAGATACTGACCACAGTGGCCGTGCGAAGTGTAGGGACACAGACACACGTCACATGCCAACAGCAGGTCAGGAAAGGCGGATCGCAGCTTCTTCACAGCTAGTATAGTAGGGGTATCATCTGCGTCAGCGCCCGAACCACGCATATCCTGAGGGGGAAGAGAGAGTCACACTGGCTGGAGAACGAGGCCTAGAGGCCATAGTTCTCTCCTCCTAATACAGACACTGGGCTTTACAGTAACGTGAGGCAATGTGCTTCTAGTTGGAAAAAAAAAAAAGAAAATAATCATATCATAAATGGTAGACTTGCTCACAAATAATTTTCTTGGTGGGCACATGCCAGTATTCAGGAGCAAACAGTCCTTAAATAAGAGTGCTGCAGAGCCCAGAAAACACACATTTTGAGACATACAGTACATAGAGATATTCATTATTTAGGCATTAGAACAAATCATCCAACCTTACACATTTTCACACCTCAATAGTTGTAACTGCCTTTTTACATGCCTCTGCACATCTGCAAAATCTAAAACTAGCAAGTGCAAAATACTGCTGCCAGACTAATTTTTTCTAAATGCTCCCCCTTACATAACCCTCTAATGGGACACGTAAGTCCCACTATTTTCAAATATCCTGTTTGGAGATTTGAGTTCCAGTTATCTGTTGTTCAATTTAAAAAGCTTTCAAAAGCTAACCCATTTAAGCTTATCCTTTCATAATTGCCATTATTCTCTGCATTTATTGTGTGGTTTCATGAGTGAATCTTGTTTTCACTTTGCTACCGATGAGTAGGGGGTTTTAATAGGACTTTTTTCATTCAGTTTTAAATATTTATTTCTGTGAAGTACTTTCCGCCATTTGTTTAGATAAAAATTTTTTAGAAATTAATGCAGGTTTCTGCAACTCACTTTTGCAATTTTAGCAGGGACACCAAAAATCAATACACACTTCAGGCCCTTTTCCACAAGGGGGCGTAGCATTTCCTCCAGTTTATTAACACCATATCTGAAAAATTGTAAGAACAACAGAACCATCAGAATTTATGGGTTAGCTGAGTCTTCTGCAGAAAAACTAAAGGAAATCCGGAAGGTCACAGGACATTGTAAGGAATTCTTGCCTAAAAAAGCCATTCAAGATGACATTAAATCAAGAAACCAAGGACAGATGTTCTGAATTAATTCATTTGTGAATAAACTACAATGGATTTTGCAAAGACTATTTATTATGAGCAAGCATCATTTGCAGATTAGATGATAAGATTGTACAACCACACCAATTTTGGGGTCAAAAATGAAGTAGTCACATGCACTAGAAAGTAAAATCTTGTGTGTCACTGGAAAAAACAATTTTCACTCATCAAATGCTTGCATTTCAGAGGTTTGTCAGTCAGAGACAAGGTGGGGGGACTTGAGAAAATTGGGATGGAGGGAGGAAGTTTTCAAACTTGTGCCTGTAGCCCTACATGCATGTTCATTCTCCCATTTTTGTGGCCATTACATCCCCAATGCCACAGTTTTAAGATGTTGTCTACATGTCTTAATTGCACAATTCCTGCTGGCCTATTTGCGATCTAAAACTGAAGCTACTTCATTGAAATTAAGACACACTAACTGCTAATAACAATTGTTATAACAGTTGTGGCTGAAGCAAAAACAGGCCTACACATGGGATATCAGGACCGAGTCTGACAACAACTGGTCTCAAAGACAAAGACGAAACAAATTCTTTCCTTATCTTCAACCAAGCGCTGGATCCAGTTCCACCCAAGCTGATTAAATTAATCTACACAATTCACTGCACCCTGCTAAGTCCACCCACCCCTGATACGGAGTCACAGAGGAGGTGGAGAAGAGAGAGGAGACGTGCGGGGGAAGGGTAGGGGGTGGGTTCATACCTGGCCTGTCCAGGCAGACTGGCGATGGGTTCAACTGCATCTGGAGAGTCACTGTAGAGGAACACACAGGAAAGGAGAAAAGAATGGCACAGAGTCACCAGCTGAACAGTACTGCAGTACTGAATTACACACTAGACGGGGTGCACTCTCACGCCAGTCCATGGACAAAGAAAATTAATCATATTACTGGTGACTGTTGTCGCCATCTGGATCAATAACTGGACTGTGAATACTGTGTTCCAATAAATAACAGCAGTTTTATTCAATCAGAATTTTTAAAACAAACTTTGTATGACTGTTGCACTGCTTTAAACATCCAAGATTCTAAAGGGCCTAAAACCATTATACATTCACCATAATATTATCATTTTATAAAACTAAAGAGATTAACTGACAATGCTAGTGCCACTACATAGAGCAGGTAATACCATACAGCGCTAAAATAACAGATCTATGGCATAATTCTCAGGACTTTCACCATACCAAACAGTGCATGCCCTCTTTCTTCAGAGCTGTACCAATGACTTACGAACACACAGCATAATTTAAACACTTTCTTTTCAAAAAATATGCACAGACATTCTCTGACCAATATGGTAGCACTCATACACACCTGCACACACCCACAATTACACACACCGTTACAAACACACACACACATACACACACACACACACACACACACTTCCTCTATCTGCCAGGGCAGCACACAACCACACACGCTGTATCATGAAGTTGTGGTCTCCCACTACTCCATCCTAGTGAACAGTAAACAGGCAGCATTACGTGATGAAGATTGGATAGATGAGGTTTTCTGGGCGCAGGTCAGCAGCACAGGTTTGCCAGCATCTTAGCGTGGGGTGGAAGTAGCCACTGTGCAGGAGAGACTCTAACTCCATCGCTGCACTAAGGGGCAGAGACAAAACACTTTGCGTTGCATTACCACATACAAAACTGTCTGACCTCCAAATGCTTACCAGTCATTTATGTAACATTAGGGAAACAGTACTGCTGCTGAAACTAACCGGGATGTGATACATGCACAATTACACACAATGCTATAGTGTAATGGTTTCAAGGAACTGGGCTAGAGAAATTAAAATCTCCGGCTTTGTTCTGTATACTGTGTAAAACATAGTTGTGAAGGAAAACAAAGGTATAAATTGCTCTGCACACGAATGACTGCCACTCGTTAACTGGTAAATATCTGTGATGCAAAGCAATAATCAGTGCCATTGAAAATGCTGAAATACAGAGCATTAAGACAAGACCCTGTCTTTAATAAACTGTGTTCGGCAACACACCGAACAATAATTTTACGGAATGTGCGCCAGATATCCCGACTTGGCAAATGTTAGGACACTGAAATAACTACTTTCTAGATTCGTCGCCTCCAGACTTATTTCCCAGGGTCATTCATGCACGTAAGAATAGAGGGAAGTGTTTTTCTATTGTTCAAGTGCACAATGCATTCAACCTTGAACAAATTATAGGATTATCAAGGCATGCCTGAGCCAAGGAGCACATAATCACAACATTTTTTACATAAAAATAAGCAAATTGTTGAAGTCACAGGGAAAATTAAATATGCGCAAGATCCGCTCCAGTTATAAATGCTGACAACTACAACTTAACAACTAATTGTTTTCAGCTGTTCACAACTGCACTCCGGACCAAAGTTACACGGATAGTGTGTTTTGCAAAGCTTTATTAGCAGGAATATTTCTGTTTTGGACCAACATTACCAGACAAGACCGCACAGGTTGATATTGACAAGGATCGCCGTTTGACTACATTAAGTCAGAAGATAATAATGCCCTAACCCGGTGTTCTCCCACCGCGGCTGAGGCACTACCAGAGGTTTCTCAAAGTTTAAAATACGATGACCAAAAATTCCTAACTTTCTATCAATACACAAGAAATCAAATTCTTCATGAAATGTATCCGCATGCTGCTTAAAAGTAGTTACGTGGAACGCATATCGATCTAAATACAATATGCTCAGTTAGGAAAGATGAATGAGCAAAGGTTATGTTGCCCTTTACTAAGCGACAATCTCTTTGATTTATTTGCAAGGTTTCACATTTTATTTTGAAGGCCAATTTACAAAAGTAGACTATTAACAAACAGAAAGCAGTCAATATATTCGCGCTTAATAAATAGTTATATGAAATCGAAAACATGAATCCGAGCTTTTAGGCATTACCGTCTCTTAACTCTTTTGAGGCAAAAATATTAGTTTCCGAATCCAGCAAGGGAGTGCGCAGTGTGTTGTGTATAGTTGAGAGGCATACAGTGTTTTCACTTCAGTTCAGCTTGCTAGCTCAAGTGAGCGCACCATTTGAGTTAAGAGCGCCAGCCAACTGTCACGATCCAGTGCTGCCCGTAACTTATCTTCGCAAGAAACACTGATGGTCGGCCAGCTAGCCACATAGCTTCAATAAGAAAATTAGTAGAAAACGATGTAAATATTTCAATCATGAGGCCATCTGCTAAAAGCAACATATGAGAAATGAATTAATAAATGAATGCACACACTGCATTTTACTCGACTACATTACATTAACATGAGTGTCACCTGGTTCTGGTCCCTAACGTTGTTCTTGCAGAGTCCCTGTTCCACGTCGCGAAGATAGCGATCCAGTATTCGCTTAGAAGTAGTTATAGAACGTGAAAGTTCTTGCAAGGATAAAGCCCATGAACCCTGGTGGGGCGTTACTGCAAGGTCTTGCCTTTGGGGTGCAGGGCTTTCTGAAGAGAGTTGACCATAGATTGCACGGTCTATGAACTTGACTTGCGATCGGACTACTCGGCCACCATACACGCGGTACCGCGCTGCAACGCATACTCTTCTGACAGCTCAAGCTCTCGCGATAATTGGTCATTCACAGACGGAAGATGGGTAATGCTGCTTGTGTAGTTTGATCTTTGCCAAAACACTGAATAAGGTGGTTGACAGTAAGCCTCGTTATCATCGTTTCAGTGCTGTTTCTAACGTTTGACGCTATACATTAAACAGAATGGATTCACTGAGTGTGCAGCCTTGAGATATTTCGTGAAAGTACTCACTCGGTTGGATGTTAATGGGGTGCATTCTGGTAAGTTAGTCTGCTAGCTCGCTAGTTGCGTTTACTGACTTTGGATTGAGTGTCTGATGGACAGTGTCAGCAAAAGAGCTGTTGCTACTCGAGCTAGCCAGCCGGCCACTTTGCTATTTTCAACATTTTAACTGAAGCTGGACGGCTGATGCACAGTTCAGAGTGGGACACAGCTCGCATTGTTGCTTTCGCCCGTGTATTGGCAACCATAAACTGCGTTACATGGCTAGTTTGTTGACTTGGCTAACTAGTTAGCCACCTTGTTAACGTTTCACCGCTGTAACAAGCACTTTTCCTTTGAAATTAGTTTTTTTTTTTTCATTTCTTTCTGGAGAAGTACTTGACAGCTTGTAGAAGTAACGACATTTTTGGTTTTGCAGCGCGGTTGATTTGAGATATTCTTTGCAAGGAGGGATATCGTCGTGTACTTTTAGTGACTTACCTATGTGCAACTGAAGAATTGCTCATGATGCACACTAATTCTGTTACTGTGTCCTCAATGCCACACTATTATGCCCTCTTTCTATCTGTGCCTGCAGGCTGGGCTGGCCCCACTCTAACGCCGTGATCCTGTGAAAGACTCCCCCGGATTGATGACTTAAGACCTGCTTTGTTACTGGGCGAGGTGAGAGAGAGTGGGATCTTACTCAACCCCCTCCATGGCAGCGCTGTTGAGGTTGTTTGAGCCGTGCTGCTGAATCAGTGCCAAGTCTCTCAACAAAAAGGCCTCCCTCTGTGGGCTCCCGTGATCCTGTGGAGCCCTCCTCTACTCGAACAACTGCCTCTCATTCTGTGGATCAGTGCCCACCACCCCTTTAAATCTGACCCCTTGACCCTCGTGCTGACCCCTCCCGCACCCCACCTCCCAGAGTGCTTCCCACTCAACCATGCTCTTCTCCCTTCGGGAGCTAGTCCAATGGCTGGGCTTTGCCACTTTCGAGCTGTTCCTCCACCTGGGGGCGCTGTTGGCCTTCAGCGTGCTGGTGGCCCTGCGATCGGACCTGCTGGCAGCCGGCATGAGCTGGTGGCTGGTGTTTGTGCCTCTCTTTGCTGCAGACGGACTCAGCACCTACTTCACAGCCATAGTGTCCATCCGGCTGTACCAGGAGGGCGAGCGGAGGCTGGCGGTGCTGCGGTTGCTGTGGGTGCTGACAGTGCTCAGCCTGAAGCTGGTGTGCGAGGTGCTGCTGTGCCAGAAGCTGGCCGAACAGGAGCAGGCACGCGACCTGTGGTTTGGCCTCATCATCTCTCCCCTCTTCATCCTGCTGCAGCTGCTCATGATCCGTGCCTGCCGTGTTAACTGAGGACCTAGAACATTTTTGCAGTCCCATCCCAGTGATACAGCAATGAGTGTGCACCTCTAAAAGCTTTCCAGCAACGTTCTGGGAATGTTTTTGGTTGGGGGAGGGACTCTCTGCTGGGGGGTTGTCTGATGCATGACCGTGGCAATGAACTGATGGTCAACTGCCAGACATAGCTGGTTCCTTGGCTCCCCGTCATGCAGGACTTTGTTGTGATGAAGTTAACAACCTGCTGCCTAATGGACTCTGCACATTTGCTGCTGGATGCTCTAGCCAACACTTCTCCAGCTGTTGGTCCTGCTGATCTTTACAGTTGTATCTCCATACCATTAAAAAGAAATGGGGTGTATTTGTCCCATTTACATGGATCTGGCTGTATATCAATTACATTTCTATGGAGTTGGTTATGTTCATCCCATTTATATGGCGCCAGATATATCCCTCCCATTTATACAGACTTGGAAATGTCCACCCTGTGTTTGTGGAGTCTGGAATGTCTGTCAAACTTGCATGGAGTTGTCCGTATCCAAAAAGTTTATTTTGAGTTGGATTCACAGTCCTGTAAAGGGTCCCCATGTCTCTCTCTCTCTCGAGTTCCCTCAGCCATTTGTCACTATGTCTACTTTTGTTCTTTCTCCTGTTTTGAACGTTATGTTGAAATTTATCAGACTGTCTTGTCCAATATTCTTCATTCAAGCAAAAACCATTCCTTTCAGAAGTACTGTAAGCTTAAAATATTTGGTTTTACCAACTGTAATATCTCTTGTCTGTATTAAACACAGTAGTTTGTGAAGCAGCATGCAGCCCTGACAAAAAATTTTATGTTCTTGTCACACAAAAAAAAGTGTCTTGTTTGGTTCCCCTACCTTCTCAGCCTTGTACATAATGTAAGGTTTCTTGTACACGCATTATACAGATGACACTGCAGATGTGAGTATCTATTCAGCCACATTTTGAATGTTTTAATTGCACTACCCCATGATGCCTTGTTATGACTGTGCATTGGTGTGTATGGGTTGGGTAGTCCATAGAATGACCTGGTCTCTATCTGCCGGCTCTTGTTTTTCCCTTTTGTCTTATCAGTATATTGTTAATAAACCAACAGTGAATGCTTTATGGATTGTGTTGCATTTAAGAATTGTGGCTGTGGTTCTGTTTTTATACAATCCCAATTCCAAAACAGTTAGGACAAAGTGTAAATTATGAATAAAATCAAAATGCAATGACTTCCTGATAACATGAGCCAATATGTTATTTACAATAGAACATGGATAAAATTTCAAATGTTAAAACAGAGACATTTTACATTTTTATCCACAAAATGAGCTCATTTCAAATTTAATGGCTGCAACAGGTTTCAAAAAAGTTGGGATACATGCAAAAAAGGGCTGAAAAAGCAATTAATATAAGAGAATCAGCTGAAAGAACATTTGGCAAATAAGTTAACTGGCATCAGGCGTGTAACATAATTGGCTATAAAAGGGATGTCTTGGAGAGGCCGAGTCTCTCAGAAGTAAAGATGGCCAGACCAACCTGTGAAGGTTTGCGTAAAAAATATTGTGGAATACTTTAAAAATAAATGTTCCTCAACGTCAAATTGCAAGGGCTTTGAAGGTCTCCTCATCGACAGTGCATAACCTCATTAAAAGATTCAGAGAAACTGGTAAAATCTCTGTGCGTAAGGGACAAGGCCAAAGACCTTTACTGGATGCCCATGATCTTCTGGCCCTCAGACACCACTGCATCACTCACCGGCATGATTCTGTCAGTGGCATCACCAAATGGATCCAGGAATATTTCAAGAAACCACAGTCTGTAAACACAGTCCGTTGTGCCATCCACCGATGCCACCTAAAACTCTATCATGCAAAAAGGAAGCCATTGTTGAGCATGATCCAGAAGCGCCGCCGTGTTCTGAGGGCCAAGGCTCGTTTAAAATGGACTGTAGCAAAGTGTTCTGTGGTCAGATGGGTCCAAATTTGACATTCTTGTTGGAAATCATGGGCGTTGTGTCCTCCATGCTATAGAGGAGAAAGACCACCCCTCCTGTTATCAGTGTTCAGCTCAAAAGCCAGCATCTCTGATGGTATGGGGATGCATAAGTGCATATGGTGTGGGACACTTGCATGTTTTTAAAAGCACCATGAATGCTGAAAGGTCAAGGTTTTAGAGCAACGAATGCTCCCCTCCAGGTGACATCTATTCCAGGGAAGGCCTTGTGTATTTCAGCAGGACAATGCACAACCACATACTGCAGCTATTACAACAGCATGGCTTTGTAGTAGAAGAGCCCGTGTGCTGAACTGGCCTGCCTGCAGTCCTGATCTTTCACCGATTGAGAACATTTGGCACACATTATTAAACGAGAAGTCCGTCAAAGGAGAGGCAAAACACTCCAGCAGCTGGAAGCCTGTATTAAACAAGAGTGCGATCAAATTCCATTGGCTAAACTGAAGAAACTTGTCTCCTCAATGCCCAGATGCCCCCACTCTGTGTTAAAAAGAAGAGGGGATGCTACACCATGGTAAACAGGCCCCTGTCCCAACTTTTTTTAGACCTATAGCAGCCATCAAATTTGAGATGAGCTTATTTTGTGGATATTGTTGTAATGTTTCTCATTTTCAACATTTGCTATGTTATCTCTGTTCTATAATGAATAAAATACTGGCTGGTGTGATTTGAAAGTCATTACATTTTGATTTTCACAAGTTACACTTTGTCCCAACTATTTCGGAATTGGGCATGTAATTTGTGATGTTAGATAGCATGTTTAGTGGGGTTTGTGATCATTTCTTCTGGCAGAGGTTTTTGAGATCTTTAATATCCCCTGGTTTGATTTTTTTGGATTAGACTGCTCAGCAGATGGGATTTCAGTGTGATGGCCACTACAGAACAGGGGTATTGTTTTCACTTCTGGATATCAATGTATCTTGGTGATCATTGTTCTGCTGGAAAATCCATCCATAAAAAAATCTTATCCTTGCATGAAAAATAGAAACAAAAGGAATAAACTACGAGGGAGATGGCCCACTGCTTAGGGATAAATGCTCAGAGAGATAGTTATTCAAGTATTTAGAGATAAATATTTATCAGTTTTCCACCTAGTCTCCAGTTATCGCCAGTTCATATCCACGTCACTTTTGAACTGAACTGCTGTACGGGAAGCTGGTCATTGCGCATGGTGTACATTGATTTCTGTCTTGGAGTCACTCCAATTTCGTGCCCCAGCCTACCCAGGTCCATACTGCAATTGGCGTGCATTGGGCTTAAGTCGCGCACTGAACAAAATAATTTAATTTGGAACACATTGCAAGAAAGTTGGCACAGGGGCCTTTTTACCACTGTGTTGCATCGCCTTTCCTTTTAACGACACTCACAAAACGTTTGGGAACTGAGGAGACCAACTTTTGAAGCTTTTCAGGTGGAACTCTGTCCCATTCTTACTTGATGTACAGCTTAAGTTGTTCAACAGTCCGGGGTCTCCGTTGAAGTATTTTACGCATCATAATGCGCCACACATTTTCTTTTTTTTTTTTTTTTTTTTTTTTTCTTGTGCAATCTCTTTATTTTTTTTATGAGGTTGAAGTGGTAAAATTGTACTGATTCATATACAATTTTATTGTCCCCTGTCATCAATAAAAATTTTTTTTAAATTACATATTGAGTGGCAAAATGGAATTCCAAGCCAACTGACACCCATGACTATTGGAGCTCAGTCGCAGCCCACTGACATTCCTTGTTCTGCTTCCAAGTGGAATCTTCAGCTCCATACACTTCTTTTTTCCAGATAGGAACACTTGCTTTCAGGGCATCGATGCAGTATGCAACGGCCTGTAGAGACTCACTCCTGTGAGGTGACGAGATGGCAATGATGACACTGGCTTCTGTAACTGGGACGACACCCAGTCTGTGATGAACACAGATATGCTTTACAGTTGGCCACCGTTGCCTTATCTCACTGAATATTTTCTTCATCTCAGACTCTGCCATCGGAACGTAAGCTTCATATTCTAGACGAACAACCTTCTTTCCTTCAAAATTGTCTCTTGTGGTACCAATGAACATGGAGACGGCACCACAGGAAGTACATAACACCGCTTCAGATACGGTCTCAGCAGAAAGCTTGTCATAGGTGAGCTTAATTAGATCCATAATCACTCATAACTGACATCAAAGTTTAGCCTCCGCTGAGAGGTGGAATGACTGCCACCTCGTCACCTTGCTGCAGACTCACAAGCTGGTCCCCCAGGGTGACGTACTGCTGACGCACTGCAAGAACTACTTGTTCACGCAGCGCAGACAATCTAGGATGCCGGTTTTCCAATTCTTGCCACAGTTGTTGGGCTGTCAATTCTTGAGGCACACTAATGGTCTCAGATTTCAGTCCAGCCAATTCTGCACTTTTGGCAAAGTAGAACACCAGCACCTCGGTATTCATGAATGAAACAGTCCAGTCGCCCGAGCCATGGGCACTAACACATGACGGTACCTCTTCCTCTGGCTTCAGTTTCTATTGCTCCCACACATTTTCGCCACACATTTTCAATGGGAGACAGGTCTGGACTACAGGCAGGCCGGTCTAGTACCCGCACTCTTTAACTACGGAGCCATGCTGTTGTAACACGTGCAGAATGTGGCTTGGCATTGTCTTGCTGAAATAAGCAGGGGCGTCCATGAAAAAGACGTTGCTTGGATGGCAACATATGTTGCTCCAAAACCTGTATGTACCTTCCTGCATTAATGGTGCCTTCACATACCTGTATGTGTAAGTTGCCCATGCCTTGGGCACTAATACACCCCCATACCATCACAGATGCTGGCTTTTGAACTTTGCGCCTATAACAGTCCTGATGGTTCTTTTCCTCTGGGTCCAGAGGACACGACGTCCACAGTTTCCAAAAACAATTTGAAATGTGGACTCGTCAGACCACAGAACACTTTTCCACTTTGCATCAGTCCATCTTAGATGAGCTTGGGCCCAGCGAAGCCGGCGGCGTTTCTGGGTGCTGTTGATAAATGGCTTTCGCTTTGCATTGTAGAGTTTTAACTTGCATTGCAGATGTAGCGACGAACTGTAGTTACTGACAGTGGTTTTCTGAAATGTTCCTGAGCCCATGTGGTGATGTCTTTTACACACTGATGTCGGTTTTTGATGCAGTACCGCCTGAGGGATCGAAGATCACGGGCATTCAATGTTGGTTTTCGGCCTTGTCGCTTACGTGCAGTGATTTCTCCAGATTCTCTGAACCTTTTGACGATATTACGGACTGTCGATGATGAAATCCCTAAATTTCTTGCAATAGCTCGTTGAGGAATGTTGTTTTTAAGCTGTTCGACAATCAGCTCACGCATTTGTTCACTAAGTGGTGACCCTCGCCCCATCCTTGTTTGTGAATGACTGAGCATTTCAGGGAAGCTGCTTTTATACCCAATCATGGCACCCACCTGTTCCCAATTAGCCCGTTCACCTGTGGGATGTTCCAAATAAGTGTTTGATGAGCATTCCTCAACTCTCTCAGTCTTTTTTGCCACTTTTGCCAGCTTTTTTGAAACATGTTGCTGGCATCAAATTCCAAATAAGCTAATATTTGCAAAAAATTACAAAGTTTACCTGTTCGAACATTAAGTAACTTGTCTTTGCAGTGTATTCCATTGAATATAGATTGAAAAGGATTTGCAAATCATTGTATTCTGCTTTTATTTACGATTTACACAACGTGCCAACTTCACTGGTTTTGGGTTTTGTAAATTGATAAATATCATTTAAAATATAAATAAAATAAAACGTTTAATTCTGCATGTAAGAATAGTGGACATACGAATTTTTGTTTCTTATCAGTTTGGAGATACAAGGTTTTATCAGCAGGCCCTCGATATTCAAATTTAAAGTCTGGTTTGCGTTTTCCATGGCCCACAACTGCATTTTCATGGTTAATCAGAAAATCCTTGTTTCTTGTTTTCCTGATGGCCATAATCAATGAGCTTTGTACAGAGTCTGCCTCTCTTTTGCATCAGTCACACCTCTTTCACAAGACCGCCTACGTTCTGAAGTTAAGCGCTGTGGGCGTGATCGAAGCGAATAGGGGAGAATACGTGTAACTCAAAAGCGCTTAACTCGAATTGCGTAAAAAAGGACTAACACGCTAATGGGAGAATAGACCCCTTAATGAGTATATGTGATGGCTTGTGGGACTCTGAAGAAAAATGGACAAAATTCTAAACTTTATCATGGAGAAAAGGCATGATTTGTGTTTGGAGAGGTTACTGGTGACCAACTACACCTATATTGATAAACTCAATTCAAACTAAATTCAACCAGACAATCGTTAATTCTGTGATGGTCCTGCCCTGCAGGACTTCCCCCCTCCTACGGTCTGCACCTCCACCTCAACAAGCCACAGCTGCTGCTCGTTGAGATGGAGGTGCCATGAGGAGTATAAAAGAGCTACACTGCCAAACAGGCTGCATTCTGTGTCTAACGGAGCCCTGTTTGTTGCTGCTGCTTCCCTCTCCGGTTTTATGCTTTAAATTAAATGTTTATTTATATTTTTACTCAGCCTGTGCGTTTGGGTCCCTTTGTTTGGTGTGGGTACATGGTCCCACTGCCCGCCGGCTTATTGTCTTCTGCCGGCGGGCCCAAACCATGACAAATTCATATTGAATTACATGCATCAAAAGTTGATTAATATTGAATATATGATTATTTTATGTTTTGACAGTGTGCCATTTGGAGGGATCTTAGAGTTTGGGGAGCCACCTGGATAGCTGTCTTATTTGGCTCCTAAAGAGAAGGTAATTAAGAATTTAATGCTCAGATGAATTATACTTTTGGTCAACGCGTTTATGATCCCAGAAATGTTTAATTTTAACCCCTAGCCTTTTTTCAATTCTTAGAATTATTTTTTCAATTATTTTTTTCAACTTTAATGCTAAATTTTATTAAGAATTTTTATGTTACAGCCCTTTTTCTCAGCCAAAATCATGAAAATAAACAGAAACACAGTGGAATTCTAAATGCTTCAAGTATCTTGACTCAGTTGAGCTGTTCCCTTCCTCTCTGTGAAGCTGCAATCTTGAATTATAAAGCCTTAAATAAGGTAACACATAAATAGCCAGATTTGGCTTCTGTGCAAAGAGGTTAAGAACTAGAATCCCTCTATAATGAAATAACCACATGGACTTGTAAATACTTTAGAGGACCTGAGTCCAGAAACATAGTTCATTGTGGCATCATTATATGTCAGTTAAGACTCTAAAATGCAAAATGGAAGTGGAATATCTACAGCATCCAGAAGCACCGCCAAAACCACTGGACTCAAGCTTATCTGAAATGGATCGGCTGGAAAAGTGAATTCTGGTCCGACGAGTCCATCTTTTAAATTGTTCTGAAAATCATGGATGGCAAGGAAAATAATTTCCTAACTGTTGTCGGCAACTTATTCAAAAGCAAGTATCTGCCATGGTCTGGGGCAGCATTAGTACACTTGGCAAGGGCAACTTGTAGTCAGAATGTGGGTGCTGCCGGTAGCGCGGACATGTTTCCCATTTTAATCATGTAAAAATTATGACAAACAAAATAAAAAGATAGAGACCACAGATTGTTGAATAACTAATATCCTATGTCAGGTGAGAAAAGGACTAAATTCCGCTTTTGAAACTCGAACGATTTGTGTCCTTACTTTAAAATTGACTACTGAGTGTGATATAAAGGAGTGGAGAGGTTAGAAAGTGGTGAGAATACACCTGTCCCCACTTCTTTGGAAAATGTTGTAGATATCACAAATTGAAATTGCTAATATTAAAAAAACAGTAAAAAAAAAAAAAAAAACAAAATTAAAATGAGTTAATTTGTTAAAAATTTGTCTGTACTTTTCAAAATTGCATTCACATTTAAAAGGAATCGCAAATTACTGTCTGGTATTTTTATTTACATTTAACACATTGTCTCAATTCTTATAGAACTGAGGGTGTAATTCTAAATATCAAAAATTTTGCCGTTCATCGAAATACAACCATTGACAGAAAAAATTAAGTATTAAACAAATACTGTTTCTCAAAAACATAGTTGCCAAAAATTTTGGATCCCCTTTATGCAAGATATTTAACTGTTATGATTCTGCCTTGTGTGCTTGTTTGTGCTTGTGCGTTTTTCCCCGTCTCTCTTGATTTGTGTTTCAACACCATTCCCGCGGCCTGAACGAGGAACCCCCGTCGCCCTGGTTCCTGTGATGTCTGTGACAGCCTGCATCCCTGTTGTCCAATCACGTTTCCTCTTTCGGTTTCGGCTTTGGTATTTCATTCATTGCTTCCACCTGAGCTTAATTCTGGGTCTCGCAGAACTCTGAGTGAACGTGTTCTCTGAAAACTCTGAGTGAATTCATTCACTGATTGGGCCAGTACTAACCGTACTAACCAGCACTTATTTAACGGCGTGTAAATATTTCGTCACGTAGTTACTAACCTAATTACCTCATTACCGAGTGCGAGCGTTTCTAGCTTTTGTAAATGCCTTTCTCATCTTTCCCTGATTAACTGTGTTTAAAGCTATGCTTTTCTTTGCAGTTCTCGTGGTGCTTTTTACTCATCACGTTTAGATTACCTTACCTTCTCTAGTTTGATTGATTGTCTTAGCGTCTTGTCTCGAGTCATTATTGTCTAACCTTACCTGGTCCTCGTGAATTGGATCATTAATCCCATGTATTTCTGCCTCCCCTTGAGGTTGCCTGCCTTATCCCCGCCTCCTCCCTAGTGTATTTAAACTTGGAAGAGGGACGAGATGTCAGACAGGACTTGGCGCGTTTTTACCTGAATCTGAGCGGCATTGAGAAGCGCTGTTCCCGAGCTCCCCAAGCATTTCCGTTATAGTTTAAGTCCTGTGATCTCCTTTGTCTAAGTTTCCGTCAGCTTGTTTCAGTTATTAGTCCCCTACCGGAAAGGGGACTATAGGATTGCACTCCGTCCATCCGTCAGTCCGTCCGTCCGCATTCGTGTCCGCTCCATAACTTCAATACCGTATGACCTAGGAGCATCAAAGTTGGTGTGTGGATGCATCTTGGGGAGAGGGTGTGTCATGTACCCTATTCAGGTCACTTTGACCTACTTTTTAGGAAATATAATATGCATACACCGGTAGGGGACTAGTATTGCACAGTAATACGACATTCGCCGATAGGCGGTGCACTTGTTTAATTCTAGCCACTTGTGGAGTGTGTATTTTAGTTTCCCCCCTGCCCTTGGCAGAGTTCCCTGGTTCTCCTGGTTCAGTGCATGTGCATGGTATTTCTTCTCGGCCTGTGTGCCGCCACTTCCCCGTGTCAGGGTTCTAAATAAAACCTTCTGGATCCTGTTACTGGTGTCCACCTGAACCATTTCTTAACATTTTAAAATATTCAGCTCTGGGCAAGGACTTTGAAAAAATTATAAGAAAGCATTGGCATATTTTGAGTTCTGATCCACAGCTACAAAATGAATTCAAGGATTTACCCAAGGTAGTGTACAAACGTCCCCCTAATCTGAGACAAATGTTGGTAAAAATCTGATCTCTTACCCATTAGAAACACTACCTTTCTTGATCCTCCATCGGGTAATTATCCCTGTGGCTTTTGTGCTCAGTGCAATTTTTCATACAAATGTTCCACATATACTCACCCAGTTTCAGGAAAAACAATGAAAATAAAGGGTGTTATATCATGCTCAACAAAAAATGTGATTTATCTTATTAAATGTGCTTGTGGTTTAGCATATGTGGGGAAAACACAAAGGGCACTAAAAACAAGGATAGCTGAACACGGGAGTTGCATTCGGACTCAGGACCAGCGTAGCCCGGTGGCACTGCATTTCAGAGAGGCCAACCACCCAGTGGTCTCTGAGATACATTGGCATTGAGCACGTTAAAATTCCTCGAAGAGGAGGTGACACAAATGCCCTCTTGCTGAAAAGAGAAAGGTTTTATATTTTCACATTGCAGACTCTTGCACCTAGAGGACTCTATCAAGAATTTGATCTCAAACCTTTCCTTTGATCACATTTATACTACATTGGCGGAATATCTTGTTGCTTTTTTAAGAAGGTCTTTGATGCTTATATTGTGATGCACATTGGTATCTATGGATGTATGTTTCTTTTTACGTACAATTTTCACAATATAGTGGGTGGGTCTACTTTTTTTTTTTTTGGTGTATCTATACCTATTTGTTCCTTTTGTGCTATGTGATATATTTTTGAATTTGAATTTTTAGTCTCCTGCCTTATTGGAGATTATAATTAATCCTGTCAGCTTATTGGTGGGGAAAATGTATAAATATGGGTGTGTACCCCCCCCCCCCCTTTTGAGAATTGCCGACCAGACGAAGATCCAAGTCGGATCGAAACGTTGTCATTTTATAACTAATAATGTGTTCTTTGGTGGCCTGGAGTAAGTGTGCAGGCGTCTTCTCCTTTCTTCATTGACGCATTTTATTTGACAGCCTTGCACCTATACGCGATGTGCGTGTAACTTTTTCTTTATATAGGGTTCTAAATAAAACCTTCTGGATTCTGTTTCTGGTGCCCACCTGAACCATTTCTTAACATTTAATAACATGAAATCTTCCCTGTCTGTGTAAAATGAGGTTGAGGAAGAAATGAAAAGAATTATGAGAATAAATCACCATGCAAAATCTCTTCAGATTTCACAAAATGCATTGGTCCATGTTTCTGACTCTCCTGTTTACAAAATGGCAATTTTTGTTTTTACACGGAACCCATTCCTGGGGGGTATACTTCGAAGCTGGCTTTGTGATTAAGCCTGTCTTCAGCACTTAACAAAACCAGGAACCTCTTCAAATCTGTAACATGGACTAAAGTAAAATGAGCTGCTCTGGGTTTTACTTAAGCTGAAAGTCAGGCTTAGTCACAAAGCCAGCTTCGTACTATACCCCAGGTGTTATTTACATTCCAAAGGACTCGATTTTGGACCATAGACCTCAGGCACTTTGCCACTGGCACTCTAATTTTCAAACTAGAAGTAAATTGTGAATGGCTCTTTTTGAATCACGACAGATTTTTGTACAACCTCTTGATAAGTTGAGTAGATGGTGTCTGGCCATAAATTTAAAGAATATCTGATGCCATGACATTATTATTCATTTCCACCTTTGTGAAGTTCAATTACTCTGACACACATCATTGGCAAAACTGTTTGTCTAAACCACGGTGACAAATAACTCACGGAACCTGATACTTCATATTCATACCCTATGGTTGACCACAAGTTTTATTTATTATGGTGAACTGAGAAAATAAAATATCAATGGAAATATAATTTAATTCTCCTTGTATGATCCTCCAGGGGTGTCATTGATTGTGGAACAGGTTATCATGAAAAAAATCTATTTGAAGATATTTTTTGCTAATTATTTTTGAAAATTCAAGGTTTGATTTATGTAAATATTCAGAATAAAAGATCCAGCGGGTCAAGATGAATTACATTTTTGTAACCTTTTATACTAATACTTTCCCTACCTATTGGATGCCAATATTTTAGTCGGGGACTGTAGACTGTTACTGCTCCGAAGTGGGGTGGATTACCATTACTATATGGAACCACAGGGCGTCACTCTTTAGCCATAATGCTTCAGAAGGGAGGACCCCAATTTTTATTTCCTTTCCGACCAATAATATAGCAACAGTGATGACAAATAGCAGACTCGACGTGGGAGTTGGTTGCGAGATTGTGATCATTTCCCGTAATAAAACCCTTTGTTCTCAATAATCGTATCAGGGGCATACCTCGGGTTTGAAGGTTAGGACAAACTGTGTTTTCCTCCTTCCCTGAAAGTCAAAATACATTTTTAAATTTGCGAGAGCTTTTCCTTGAGCAACCGTTTCGAGGTTAATCAGGATATGCCTATCCTTTTTAGGTCCTCGTTTGACATGATACTCAAATGTCAGTCACTGGCGAATCCTTAATTAAATCAATGAATTACTGTAGGCCCACATAGCCCGTTCGTTGATCAGAGCTTTTCGGTTTGTGGTCGCACGAGTGCTTCATAGACGTCAAAACGCGATCAGATAACGTAATCGTGCATCGTGAGATTGCGGGTGTATTCCATCATAATAAGTTCACCACACAAAAAGTGCGATATAATTCAATGAACAATTCGGTGTAATGGGAGGAAATCCAGAATGGTCGGTAGCCTAAATATCGGATCCATCTCAATGGAAATGCACATCTGAAACACCGGCTGAGGACTTGCGTTATGACAGCCAGTTCCAATAAATCGCATTTTCTCACGAGACACTGGCTAAAATCCGTGAATTTCACACTTGCCAGAGGCAACGGAACTGATGAACAATCAAAGAAGTTAGTTCTCCGCGATAACCGACAATAACAATTCACTGCAGGCAATCCAGTTGCGCGCACCGTCATTAGTTCTGAGCCATGTTTTCTTAAATAGCGAATGTACGTTCAATCAACAATGTTGCATGCGCCCTCTTGGTCCGACACTTCGTTTTGTTTCACCCCTGAAAAAGCCTAATCTGGCCATTTTATGAAATTTTCGTATGAATGGTATTGGTGCGTTCTCCGCTACTCAAATAAATACTTCTTATGCACTGGGGAAACAGGCCAGAGCGGTGCTTATGGAGAGCATAGTTGCAACTTCCACCCATTCGTTTGAGGTAAGTAGAGATGCGATTGATTTCACACTGCCGTAGAAAGAGATCAAGTCCCCACACTAAATTAGCATTTTAAAGAGAACGCAGACGGTGGTGCAGGGTCATTGCCTATAAAATGGCTCAAGTGAATGTGCACCATCAAGGTTTGATTATTTCCTTTAATCAGAACACGTCTTAAAATGGAATGGAAACTCGCATATGGAATCCCTACGTGTCTGAATGAGTGCCAAGCGTATGCCACGGCTAAATCTAGCTCATTAGAATTCACAGCTCATGGCCGGATAGTGATGAATGTTTAATGAAGTACAGACGTAATCTCACTCCAAGAGGCAATAGCCTACAAAATGCAGTTACGCTATTGTCAGTCGGGAAAAATTACAAGTGTAATAATTATTTTAGCCGTATTTGGGTGGTATTCTCGTGATGGCTTGTTGGCGATATCTCCTATGTTGATACCCTTACCAATGAAAGTCATCACACATTACGAACGCGTAAGTTAAGGGAGGGACAACATACAGCATCTCTCTAACAGCTTCCAGTATCTCCGATCGAGGCTTTCTCTCTCTTTTTTTAATATGACCAGTTATAATGTGAATCAACCCAGTTTTCATTGTTTTAATAATTCGTTCGAAACCGCGTGGTGTAAACACGCAAGAAACAACACCTCAAGCGATAATATTTTCTCCTGTCAAACACAGCACATACAACTGAAATAAAGCAATGCATAGGGCTACAGAATAGCTCTGACGGCAATGAGCAACTTTGATGGACAGTACATCTTCGCCAAGTTAACAATAGAAATGGGAGGGGTTTTCTTTTGTAAATGTAGGCTACGTAGAAGAGGGGTGTGTTCAAAGTGGATATGGTCAAATGAGGTGCCGTCAGACTGTGCAGTTCTCAGACTGAGGCGTGACGTCTGAGGTGTACAGGTGCAGAGGGCGTGGTCGAAGCGGCGCTGAGGCAGACAGCGGGGAGAGACACTCAAGGAAGACGGAACGAGACGGCGGGGGGATGTGCGCGTGTTTGTAGTCCATTGCGCTGCAGGTACAGCGACAGACGGCGGAATTTGCGTACCATTCCAGCCCTGGAGCACCATCTTTCAAATACCAGAGATCGCCCCCTTCCCCCTGCAATGTCTGGCGGTGAAGTACGGGTGCTCTGTCGTGAGCCTGGGCAGGAGAGCCCGAGGATGCCGGCCTGGAAGAGAGAGATTCTGGAGCGGAGGAAAGCGAAAAGCAGCGGGGCTGGAGCAGGTGCGACAGAGCCGTCCGCAAGCGTAGCCTCTGTCCGGTTTAATGGAGAGGTAACGGGAGATTGCGCTGCGTCTATCAGCAAAGAGAGCGTTTCCAGCGCTAGTTCAAATAGAAATTATACCATTACTCCGGCGAGCCAGCATTTTGCTGGGAAGCATGGCAGCGCCTCCGCCTCCCCGGATCTCTCCCCAGTGAAATCAAACAAAGACCCCGGGATTGCTAAACACTCCGTTGACGCAGAAAAAGCCAGTAAAGGACGCAGGGAATCGGAAAGCCTCGTGCTGCAGGACAGCCTTGGACCGTTACAAGAGAACCCCTTCATTAAATTGGAGAAGGAGCGCAAAAGGCGACAGGATCGTGAGAGCGCCGCTCGGCCGGTTCAGCATATATTGGAGCTTTACGGTAGTGTTCCTGGCGTCCGGACTATCCGCGCTGAGAATATTATTATCATAGAATCTGACCCGGATTACTTCCCGGATGGTTGTAGCTCTAAAACTGGTGGTAAGTTGCAACAGAACGGCACCGTTGGCAGCTACAGTTCCCTCAGTGACCTGGTAGACAGGAGAGGCAGCGCTGTAACCGAGATCCGCGCAAAGGAGGTGGTCATATATGATTCAACGCTGAGCAAAAGTGAGGAGAACCTGAGCACGCTGGGCCGTCCTGGGTCTGAAGTGGCGCTAGACCTTGGGCGAGCCCAGGGGAGGGTGAGCCGCATGCTGCAAAAATTTGATCGAAATTATGGGCAGCTTCAGCCAAAGTCCCATAGTACAGAGAACCTGCTGGACCTGGACACCTTCCCAATCAAGCCTAGACTGCGACCCAAACCACTGCCAGATCAGGTGCCAAAGTCCCCGACACCAACGCTGTACCGCTCGCCAGCTCACAGTCCAGACCATGTAGAGTCTGGGTCAGTCTTCCAGAGCTCCCTGTCTTCCAAGCCTCTCTCCAATGCCTCTCTGGATGGAGAGGAGAGGGGCACCTCCCTAACTGGACCCTCCCAGTCTGTGTCTTCCTATCGGTGGCACTTTGAAAAGAGTGGGGGGCGCACCATGCAGGTGAACCCCAGAGAGGCATCTGAGAGGCTCCAGACGCGTCCGCAGACGCTGAGAGATTGGCAAGGCTCAGAGGACTGCTCCAGTCCCAGAGTGCCATGCTCTCCAGAGAAATGCTGTGCTGGTGCTGTGTCTCCATCTGGCTCCTCCCCGCCCATGTCACCGCCCTCCCCCGGGTTTGAGATCCACCCCTCACCCAGGCCTGACCTGTCCTCACTGCCGGCCGGGGATATCCAGGCACGCGCCCTCGCCAACCTGCGCCTGCAGTCCCGAAACTCCTTTACAGTCATACCCAGGCGACGCAGAGCGGGCGCTGCCTCCCCCGGGAGCACTGCCCCCTCCAGCCCCGCCCTGTCCCCGACCCTTACTCCAGCTGTCCCGAAATCACCTGAGCTACCCGTCTCAGCTGTGCCAATCCCCTCCGCCGTGCCTCCACCCACGCCGCCTATCGCCAAGAAGCAGGAACGGGAGCCTGCGAGTGGGCAAGCCAAAATGGAGCCCCCCAAACTGAAAACTCCCCTAATGTCCTCTTCCCCACTGCCATCCTCAGACTCTCCATTGAACACTCCCTCAAAGGGGGCAGAGCCTGAACCTGACATGCCTAAGGTGACCGATCGTCTGCCAATAACCAACATTGACGACATTGAGGTGGAGCCACGACAGGTGGTCCCGAGCCCCTCAGTGCAGCGGCGGTCAGGGAACACCTTCACAGTGGTGCCGAAACGCAAGCCCGACCCTCAACCCATTGCCCCTGAACCCCAGGATGCCGGCCAGCAGACCCCCTCTACGCCCCCTCAGGCCCCCTATGCCCAGCTTGGCTCTCTACTGAAAAAGCGGTACCCTGCTGTGGATGAGATTGAGGTGATTGGTGGGTACGAGTCACTTGGCAGATCATGCCTCGCCAAGGCTGGCTCCAGTGGGAAGAAGGTAAGGCTCACTGTGAACCTGAGAATGACTCTTCTTAGTCCTCACCTGTTTTGTGCTGACCCTAGTCTGTTGTGGTCCAAGCCTACGTAGCCAATAACATTTGTGTTGCGGGTCATCTGCACTGGTGAACTGCTGCAGGGCTGTAATATGCAGATCAGGCCTGAGTTACAGTTTTTGAAAGTGAAAGTCCTTCCAGACATTTTGTTCCAGCCGCATGGATTTGATAGTGTGCCTATTCCCATAGCCAGCTGGTAAAATTGATCGGCTGGATGAGCTTGTTGAATTGTATGGCAGGACTTCTAGATTCTGAATGCTGGACTACACCACTGATCATTGTTGGACTGATCATGAGGCTGATCCTGATCATGGTTCTTGATACTCGTATTGAGATTGAATGCAGCAAATGTGCTGCTGACCCAAGCCTGACATGATCGGTGCCAAGCTGATATGGTTGATTAGACTGATCACTAGTCATCCACACCTTCACATTCTGGTCTAGACAGTGAGTGTAATTTGTCTGAGATGTGCTGTCATAGTTGTATAATTAGTTTTGATCTGCATGCCTTCTGAAAGGTCAGTAAATTGGATTTGCTTGGGAACTTATTTCTCCCTTGTCTCGATCACATCTACATTGTTGTATTTGATAAAGCTGTGATGCTGTCTGGATGTGGAACAATCGCCATGACACTGCAGGCTAGGGTGGCTGGGCGTATCCCATGGTGCTGTGCGAGACTGATCTTAACTGATGAACTGTGAAGTGCTGTGCTGTGTGGCTTTGTCAAATGTCATTTCACACCACTTCATAGGATTTAGGCTGTGGTCAAGGCTCTCCCTACCAATATTATGAGCTTGTAATACATTTATCATAATTAGGCTGAAAAAGCAGTTGGTTTGGGCAGGTAGTATGAAATGCTTGTCACAGCAGTCAAGTCATTACATAATGTGGGTTTTCCTGCATCTGCTTTCCAACACTATATACTTAAGTGTTCTTATGACTCCCAGCTAGCACAAATCATTCTGAAAATATTGTTTCCATATGGGGGGGGGTAATGCTGTAACATTGCCCTACTATTAAAGAAACTCTGTGAGAATGTTTCTTTTTCTTAGTTGGTTGCCAGTTATTATCCCCCGCCAACACGAAGTGTGAGGGGGATATAGGTTTGACCTTTGTCCGTTCGTCCGTGTGTGTGTGTGTCCGTCCGTCCGAGAGAAAGGGGACAACTTTTTTCAGAAACTATTACAGATAGGATAACCAAATTTGGTGTGTAGCTTCAGACCATAAAGGCCTTAATGGAGTTCGAAAATAAGAAGCACACGATTGGCGGGGGATGTTGTTGACCATGTCAACTTGTTGTTATTAAGTTTATAATGATCGTTTTGACTTAAATTGTTTCATATACATTTGAATTGTTGGGAAAAGTTAAACTTTTGGTTTCAGGGGAAAACAAGATTATCCTCATATTTTAACTGTTTGTAGGATTACAGTGTGTGCTCCTAGCAGTTCATGCCAAGAATTATTGATGATCATGCTCACAAGGCATTTGGACTTTGTCTAGCTGAAGTATTTTAACAGCACTTACAACCACACCGCGTTACTCATTCTGCTTTTATTTCCTCAGGCAATCATATCTGTTATCAGGATGAAGACTATTTTCTTATTTTTGCCTTTGTTTTTTGTGTAGAAATGTGTTCAGGGAGAAAATTGGAATGTTATGTGCTGCTGCTGCTGCAGACCTATCTGACCTGCAAAAGATGTTCATGATTTATGGAGTGACAGCATTTTAGCTAAATGGTTGTTGAATGAAGGCCTAGCTTGGCTTGGCCATGAGAATCAATAATGGGTCTGGCCAAGCGAAAGTGAACATGTGTGATGAAAATTATATTTCTTTGTAACACATAGTGAATGGGCTGATCTTGTAGCTTTATCTGTCTCGTTTATGGAACTAACTTTGTTTTTTCAATACAAGATGTGAAAAAAAAATTACAGTCATTTAAAGTGCATGTTAAAGTTTGAAAACTACAGACACGCTTGGAAATCTATTTTTCACATACTTTGTTGAGATGAAAATTATCTAAAACTACATAAAATTTACTTGTTTCTACATTTAATAAGTTTTACGATTCATATTTTTCAGCATCTATTACTATTTTTGCCAATTCAAATTAAAAATAAGTTTTTTTTCGACTCTTAAAAAGATGTTGCATTATGACCATATAGATTGCTGTCATAACTGGCTTTAGTAATAATAATATTTATCTCTGATACAGAATGTTTCTTTTTTAATAAAGGTATGTTATGTTACCTATTTTAGCTCTTTTCTTGAAGTAAACCTTACTTTATCTCATGAACCTCTAGTTCTGTCGTGATGTAACCAATACAGCTTGTAACGACGTAACCATATTCTTTTCCCAATTAAATCTAAGAAATTTCATATTTTGCTACAATTTTTGCTGAGAACATAGTTTAATAGGTTTATTGCAATAATGAAACCAGGTTGACTCCAATTTGTAATGAGAACAGCATGTTATGCATCTTTACATACACCTCGTCAAATCTGATGTCCTCTTTTGGTAGTACCATAACCGAGCACATTTTTGCTAATTTCACCTTTTAAAAATTATTCTCGCAATCCATTGAGTATGTTAAAGTACTTGTAAAAACCTTTTGGAAAAATGTATTTCAAGTTAAGTTATCTGGTTAAAAAGTTATTGCTCAATGAACATCAAAATTGGAGTGATGTAACCACTTGCCCAGACCCTTTATGCATCATTGGGTCAGAACAAGTTTCTTATGATTATTTCTAAAAATGAGTTATTAAGCATTCAATTCCAGTGAAAATGGGTAAAATGTATATATCCTTTGGCATGAGTGAGCAGGTAAAGAAGAAAATGAAAAGGTCTTGCGTGTAATGAATTAAGAGTGCCTTCTTCTAAGATCAGCCCGAGGGTGCCAACTCAACATCTCCAAATCTCTTCATACTTCATAATTATTGATTTTGGGGCTGGGAATCGGGAAATCAGTCATGACCTTGATGGCAGGGGAGGGGATAAATACCAAGGTCATGACTGATTCTCCTATTCCCAGCCCTAAACTCAATAATTATGAAGTATGAGGAGATTTGGAGATGTTGAGTTGGCCACTTTTGCCAGTATTGGGCTGATCTTCGGAAAAGACACTCTTAATTATTTTTTCTGGCTGAAAGCATAATGGGGAATGGAGCACTGACACAGCTGTTCTATGTGGTGGTCTGAGAAACTGATGGCTATATGTTTGTCCTCATTGATCACTAGGAATCCAAAAACATGAAACGTTTTCAGGCCATAAGAAAATGTCAGCACTTCAGAAGCGCATGTCTCTGATTTGAACCTTGTTAATCTGGCCACTGTTGAAAACGGCAGAGTATTTTAGAGGTTGGCTGTCATCCAGTGGAGCATCGGAGGACAGAAATTGAGGACTATTTTGTGGTCAAGCCCTGCTACTGGGCCATGCAAAACGTGCTTCTTAATATGTGGTGTGTGTGTCTGTGTGTGTCTGTGAGATATTTGTTTACATGGGAATGTGTGAGAGGAGCTCACATGAGTGGTTTGTTAATGAGACTGCACTGTGAAGTGTCTCAGACTGCTCTGTGATCTGAAAATATGAATGTATTGCTAATAATTATCAGTCATCGAGGTCACATCATGCCAGAAGTGTCTCAGACAGGGGGGCAGTTTCCTGCTGTATCGAGGGCTAGTCCTCTGTATGTCTGTGGAAACTTGGCCTAATTTTCTATTTAGGTGCTTCCTGTGTCACCCCAGCTTACCAATCTTCCCTGTGCATTGTCCTGCCCAAGAGGTGGTTGAACTTACCTTGTACTAGCAGGCGGAGGAATATAATTTGCCGGGATAGCCCTTTTAGATGCCCTGCTGTATGTTATGTGTCTCGCTGCGCACTGTCTGTTTTAACTGCCATTTCATGCTTGTGTTTACTGTTCTCTGCGTTCACTGCAGCATGTGGTTATTGCTTTCATGTCTGAAAAAAGCTCCCACATCCTCTGAGTCTAAGCCTGGTCCTGGACGCTGGGCTGTGGTGACTGTAGAGGCATGAGAGGTATTTTGGGCGTTGTATGTAGGATTTATGCAGCACCGTTTCATGCAATGGCAGTGATCGAGTTTGAGAACTACAGGTCTTTTCTTGGTGCAATTTGCATAACAAATGAAGTGAATGTTATCTAGTTCCAATCAACAGTAAGCTCACTGGTCTCTGAATGGAATGAAAATTGATGCAAACACATGCAGTACTTCCTTGGCTGATGTCAGTGTTGAGAAAAAAACTTTGGTCAAAGTTTCCACCTTTTATCTTCTAGTAGTCATTCAGTGAAGACTGATCTTTGCACCTCCGTGTTTGCTCATATACTGAGGTTTACATCTTATGATGTATCACAGCCATTAGGCAGATTGTAGATTGTCTTTCTCCACAGAATTTTGGTTTCATTTCGAGTGTAACATATAGGTTTTAGGTGAGCAACAAGGACTGGGTCCGTTTCTAATTTTATTCGCCAAATTCTGAACTTGATCAATTAATTAGCCCAAACTTTATGCAAGCTGTCATTTTGACTCCATTTCTTCATAGTGTATGAATGGCTGGCGAAGGCCATTCTTGTGTCACCACTTGAAATGTTTTTCTGCGATATTATCCTTATTGAGCTAGTGTTGATGTCTTTGGCCAAAAATTGCTCATCTAGCTTGGATAGCTGGAGGAAACTTGCATGTACAGAGTGGCCACTCCTGTCATGGATCATTCTCCAGAACAGCAATTTGTAGAATTTATTGTATACATTGTGTGTCACAGTGTCACTTCCTTTTGAGGCATGCTTTATGTCTTGCAGGGAACATGTTTCAGTACTAAGTTGTGTCAGGTGATACAACTGAAATGAATGTATATGAGAGTGCTTCCTCATCTTTTTTTAGGTTTGATTGTTGGATGTCTGTTACCATCTCCTGTAGGAACATGATTTTACAAGTACGCCGGTGTTCACTCAATCTCTTGAATGTTGCCGAAAATGAATTTTGCTTTGAATGAGGCTAGATGCACGGTCTTCACTAAGCTGTCAGCAGCTGTTACAGTGAGGGAGAAGGTTTTTGTTTTTGAGATCAGTCCCCTCAGTAAGTTTTTGAGAGGAGACTGAAGGGTACGGCTCTCCTATTTCTTTCTGCAATTTGCAGTCTATGAGGGCCTTTCTGTAGCTCAGTATGAGCCATTCTGTGCTCAAATAGCAACCGTTGTGCACTTTGATGATTGCCAGTTTGCACTTTGATACGAGCCATTCCACATTTCAATATGAGCCATTCTGCATTCAAATTTACATTTTCATATACATTATTTTGCATTTTGATCGAAAGTAAGCCATTATGACCTCCACTCTTCAACTTTCTGCTCATGCTAATGTGCAGCTCTTGCATCTGTCAGACGGTAAGTGTTGAATTTTAGCTCGAGATTCTGATTCTTGGGCTGTCCGAGCCTTTCATCTGGTAACAAAACCATGAAGTAAGGTTTGTGGTGAGTGTTTCTCCTCAAAATGGCTGTTGGTCATGATGCTGCTGGTTGTTTGACATTGGTGCTGGCTGAGAGGAGTTTGCCTTCATCATTGTAGAAATTTCAATTATTTTTTTTTTTTAGAGAAAAGCAGCTTATGAGTGGAGGGTTTTTTTTTTTCATTTTGAACTTCCTGCTGAGGCTTTGTCCATTTGGTGCATCACTGCATTTCAGAAGGAGATTCTGTCTTTGCTCTGTCCTGTGAGAGCAGCTGAAGACTAATTTACAGATGCTACTTGCAATTTGCAAATGCCAAAAAACGAGTTAAGATGGACCAGTGCTTGGGGGGGACAAAAAAAAAAAAACCCTCTTATCTACGGTAGGGCTTCTCGTCCACTAAGCAGCTTAAATCAGTGAGAATTATTTGCCAGTCCTCAGCCATTGTAATGCATTTTAATAACATCTCGATGCATGTGGACGTGCACCACAGTGCAGATGAGGCTTTTTTGCCTATTCACAGAAGCACCATAATGGTTTGTTGAATGCCTTCTAAGACGAGGAATTATTTCTTTGCCTGTTGGTGGTAATGCAGGTCATGCTGGACCACACAGTCTTTATCGATTATGTGGGTTGGGAGGCAAATATTTCAACAATCTAGTGGGCTGCTCTGTGTTTGTATCCTGTTATTCTCTTGGAAGTTTCTGTTGGTATGGGAAGAAGATTAATCAGGTAATACCCAGTTTAACCTTAATACCCAATGAAATGTACAGCACTGCCTTCACACAATAAGCTGGTTGTTTTGTGCCAGAAGTGTTGCAAGAGCCTTTTAAACTTCAGAGTATTCTACTTTTTTGACAATTTTAGGCAGGCTAATAATTCTGTTACTGAAAATATTTAATCTTTTAATATTATTAAAAGATTAAAATATTATTATTATTATTATATTAAAATAATTATAATTCTAATTATTAAAATATTCATATATTTAATATTTTAACATTAATCTTGTTTTTTTGTGCGTGGTTTAAATTTAGCCCATGTTTTTATGAAGTGATGGGCCACCGAGAACAAATCGCTTTCTTAGAAGTAGTTCTTGGCCTTTCCCGGAGCGGTGCTGGTCTGGCGTTTATGACTTATCGGTAGTATGGCCTATTTTTGCCTTTATCTGTGTGCCCATGGCTCAGACACAGGCTGCCTGTTCACTGCTGGGAGGCTTTTCCGCTGTCATAAGGAAGTTGTTTTAGCTTTATTGATGTTGGTTGTGCACATGCTTCGGCATAACTCTACCTGATACTCCATATCATCCTGTTCCCCCTTCCCTGTCTGTCTTTCCCTCACTCCTCTTGTACTCACCCTTTGACATTGCTTTTCATTGTGTTCTTTTGAGTGAGTCAACGTACAATGAATTGAGTATGCTGTTTCTTTTTCTTCCTTATTTATCAGTGTTATAATGGCCACATTGCCTTGCGTATTATCAACTCCAGGTCTTATGTTGACTGGGCAATAACTGACTCAAAAGGCAAATAAAAGACTAGATACTGAAAGCACTCTCATAGTATATGCACTAAGGAAGCAATAGAATACACCCGACCAATCAGAGTCATGTGCAAAGCCATTTGTTCCAAACTTTATGGTCTCTGAAAATAGGAACTACGTATAAAGAAGTGCTGCAATTTCTGTGCAATGAAATGTAGCTGGGTCAAAGACGTGACATTGTCCGAGTGCACTACTTTGATTTAAAATGATTTTAAATGATTCATAATAAGCATCATTTTATTCTATAAAACCTGTTTAATTTGAACATATTTCCAGTTTATCATAAAAATGATGATGTGTATATAGATTATGTTTTTCCATCTCAAACCCTTAAAATGTCTGGTGGCGCAACCGTCTGAGCAAGTTAACAAAAGGTGAAATATATTAAATATGTAATTTAAAATATTAATTAATATAATATTGATGTGGGGGCATAATTTTATATTAAAAACCTTTCAAATAAACATAGTTTAATAGTTTATTTGTTCTTAAATTGTTTGGAAAACCAAAATGCCCGACCCCTGCAATAAAGGATCTATAAGTTACTTTTAATACCAAGCTCAACTACAAAATAGTGATGTTTTAGGCGGATTAATCTCAGGTATACTTACTAAAAAAATCACTTAGGGGGGGGGGAAGAAGGAACTGTTTTTTTTTTTTTTTTTTTCCAAAAAACTTTTGGTTGCACCACCTGACATTTTTTGGTTGGTGAAATCGCAAATAAAGTCTAAAACTGCACTAAAACCCTGTAAATGTTGTGCAACCATTAAAACTTGTTTAAACACGCTCTTCCAACTTCAAATAATTCAAATAATATTCTGTACATTTTATAGATTAAAAAAGGCTTTTTATTCATTGACCCAGCTATAAAATACACTTTAATAAAAGCTGAGAGTCAAAATAAAGAAAAAATTTATTTGTCCCATTCATTATAGAGTATATGACACATGGGGTTAAACCTTTGGTTCATGGGGTGAATTAAGGTAACATTGGATAAATCTGTAATTTGCATTGCTGTATTGTAAATGGAATATATGGCAGGATCTGGGAGTCTGGTGTTGAGACAATATGGCCAATCAGAAGCGCTAATTGTGTGGTTAATTACCTGGGAGAAAATAAAACCATGGCTGGATTTGGATTTGAGGTCCCGATTTGGTGATCCCTGGCGTTGAAGTATGGAAAGTTCCATTAATCTGTGATAAATTTACTGTATTTATTGTGCTCTGTGATGCCGTGATCAGTTTGTTGGTACGAGAGCATTTCCAATCATGGTAGTTTTGCTGTTTCACATGTGGTAGTGTAGTGTAGTAGATGGTACTCTCTGTTGGTACTCCCTCACCAAACGGCTCGCACACGGTCCGGTGTGCGAAGGTGCTGCTGCGAGTTTCTGTCATTCCTTGCCGAGGGTGCTGGCCGTAGGTGTGACTCTGTGTGATTGTCCTCTGTGTTACGTGAGTCACTCATAGGGCTTTGCCTCTGGAACCACACCCCTCCCTTCTCTTGTTCTATTCTCCCTCTTCAGTCACTTTTTTTTTTTCCTCCCTACGCTCCCTGTGTTGGGCTTAGTTTGCGCACACAGGGGCTGGTCCAGCTACATTGCCATCTACTGAATGGACATCAGAGCCTGCTCAATAGGCCGCACCTAGGATTCTGAATGCGGATGGGTGTGTGTATTTACATAAGTGTGTGCATGCTTGTGTATCTGCTGAGATTTTTGGTACGTGAGTGTAACTGTCTCTGTGTGTGCTGGAGTGTGTTTGTGTGCGTCTCATTTCGCTCCGTGTCCTGCCGTGCACGTGTCCTCTGTAAAATCACCTGACCTGTAAATCTCCTGGCACAGACCTGCACGTCTGATCCCACGTCAGGCCCTAGTGTTTTCTCCGTCTGAGGGCGGAGCTGAAGCTGCATGGTCTGACCTGACCGCTGTGCATCGGCCAGGCTGATGAAGCTGCTCTCTGTTCTTTTTCAAATCAATCTGTTTATTTTTGCTGGGAATGGGAAGTGTTGATTTATCTTTCATGGAGCTGCTATCACTTTTTCTGAGCCCATGTGATACACACACACTTGGAGCTCTCATTGTGTGTGTGTGTGTGTGTGTGTGTGTGTGTGTGTGTGTGTGTGTGTGTGTGTGTGTGTGTGTGTGTGTGTTGGGTGTGTGTGTGACCACTTGGACTTTTTGCTCTGTATTTTTATGTGTTTCTGTGCGTAATTATGTGTGTGTGAGGGCGCGCGCGTGTTTGTGTGAGAGAGAAAGCGTGTAATTGTGTGTATCCAGAATCAGTGATGGTACTGCACAGTTGTCAGTGCTAAAAGAGGAGATTTGGTGCAGCTCGGCTCATAAAAGGATCCAGACATGTGCGAGCACACAAGCGCACACACTCTCTGCCCCCGCTCTCCTTCTCCATTATATCCATGGCGTCTGTTGCCAGGCAACATCAGCCCTAGCTATTCTATCCAGTCATTAAGATTCCAGTAATGGAAGCACTGGACACACTTTCCTCCAAACACGCTTATGTACACTCACACACACAAACACACACTCTTACTCACTTACTCCGAGGCGCAAGTACAGGCAAGCATGCACACATGCACCCTGTCGCTTACGGTGTTACTCGCATGTATGTGTGCACTCACAAGCATGCATACATGCTCCCTTGCTTACCCAGCCACACGGGTACACACACTGGCACATACGTACATAAGTGGACCCACATACATGTGGCCACACGCATACACTCCCTTGCTTACTCATACCTCAGACAGACAGGTTCTCATGCGTGCACACCTTCCCACACGTGCACAGGCACTCTCAAACCCCATGCTTACTCACCCTCGCGCACGCGCGCACACACACACAGACACACACAGGCACACACACACAGACACACACACACACACACACACACACACACAGGGTATGAGCAGTGGGGGTGTGCTTGATCCCAGAGGAGAGGCTGAAACTGTTCAACAGCAGAATGGCTGCTTGTTTGATCAGTGCGCTGTAGGTGTGTTTTATTATATAAGCCAGCACTAGGTATTGCCATTTTTGTGTATCATTCTCTCTTTTTCTCTTGGATAAATGAAACTGACAAATGGCTCATATGCACTTACTGGGATTTCAAGCTGCCGTTCTTAGTTTTGTTTCATATTACAAAAGTACGCCTCTGAATTTAAATTTTTATTTTATTTTTTTAACAATTGAAGGGTTGAGTGCAATAACTTATGCCAATCTCATGCTTTATGGTATTACTCAGAATATATTTCCACCATGTACCAATGCTGTGTACTGGTCAAGATGACTTTGTAAAGCACATACATTGTTGTTGCATAAGCGAAGTAAATCAATATTCAAAACCACACAAATCTTGATTTCTGTAAAATTGGCACAAACTATTATTAGCACTATTGCATTGAACCCTTTGATTGTCACTTACCTGTAACTGAGGAACTCATGTTACAGTTACACTACAGACCCCGCCCCTTCACTCTCAGTTCCCACCCAACATTTACAGACCACACCACCACTCTCAATTGACACCACATTAAGCTCAGTATGTCTTCTGACCTCTGACACATCACACTGCTTGGGACTGGGAGGGATGGATGTGCTTGATTTGGACTTTCTTTCCATTCTAGTCTGCTCCTTTACAATAGTATGGAAATGTTGTCGTCTTTTTCTGTGTTTCATGCCTTGGAGGCCTTTTCTAAAAAAGGCCAAGACTTCTCAGAGTCAACACCTGGTGCTTCCAGTTTCAAAACCATCAACCGGTTGACTGCATCAATCTTAAGTTTGCTGCACGCATAAGTTTTTATCGAATTCTAGGCAGGAAAGCCTCTCTCGCAGTCTACAGTAGTTGCTGGTTAAATCAGTGCTATGACAAAGATCTTTGCCATGTTTGGAAATTCCTCACAGTTACTATGTATGCATGTTCTACAGAAAGTCTCCAAGGCCTTTTTCCGATTTTATTTTTGGTTCATGAGACTTCGGATGAGTGACCACTTAAGCTTTATGCTCATAGGGTCAATCCAGGGGTCTGCTTGATCCTCTTGACTATCAACCACCTTTGCTTTTCCGTAGTGGTCAATGAGAGTCTGCAGTTTTTCAGTGCCATAACTACCAATATCATCAGGTTCAGAAGAGTGGTTTGAAGGAGACAGAATGGATAAAGCTTTCATGATCTCTGCATTTGGGAATTTTTTTGTGATTCTCCATGACATTCTGTAAAAACCCAACCTTGATAGATGGGCCAGGTCACACGGTAATGGAGTTACAAAATTGGTGTATTTTGTCAGAGCTCCAAAACAAAGTAAGATGGAGTTACTATTTAAATGGCTTTGTGTAGGTCTTCCCTGGTACATCAAAAAACAAAATAGCCAATTTTGTTCATTTGATTTATTCTGGGTGAAAAGGGCAAAAAAACTGGTTGAAAACGGAGCTATAAAGCTATGATAGAAAATATAGCAATTTTGTAACTCCGTTACCGTGTGACCCAGCCCAGATTTGATATCATCCATGAAATTGGCTGTGTTTGACTGGGAATGGCCCTTGAAGACAGTTTACCCTGCCTTTAGGTCTTCCTGAAGTACAAAACTTTGTAATTCCCAGAGTGCAAACTCATTTGGGCCGGGGGTCTCCTTCAACAGTTCAAGGCGTTCAAATGTTGCTTCTAATATACCCTGGCTCTGTTGAAATTCAGATTACTGTCTTGTAGTAGCTTACAGAGTTTGGCCAAGTGATGCAAGGATGTACGTTATACCCACAAACTTGACATCAAAGACCAGTGGTGTGCACTGGATTTTTGAAGGGCAGGGGCGAAAATGGAAAAGGGGCATGCTCCATAGGGGAGTCCTTGGGAATGGTGCCCCGGGGAGAAAGGTCCCCCGGGAGAAATTTTTTGAAAATTGTTAATTTAAATCCATCAATCTGGTGCCTTTTGAAAGCAGTGGCCAGACTTTTCATTCTGGGGGTGCACAAGGGGGACACAACTGTTTGATGAGGGGGCACGCAATTAATTGACCGGGGGGGGAATCACATTTCATTTTGTTGACTGGGGGGGGGGGAGAAGGCAAAATCAAGCTAGATAGAATAACAGTGGGCACTTCAGAACTGTGTTTTCAACCAAGAGGGCTCTAGGGGTGCACCGTTTTCAACCAAGAGGGCACTTTAGTGTGGTGTTTTCAACCAAGAGGGCATTCTAGCGTGGCATTTCCAACCAAGAGGACACTAGGGGTGCAGCATTTTCAACCATATTTAGCGCGTCAATTTCAACTATGAGGGCATTTTAGCGTGGTGTTTTCAACCAAAAAAAGGGCACTGTAACGCGCGATTTTCAACCAGGAGGGCACCCTGTGCACGCCACTGTCAAAGACCTTCAGCCCTTGTTTTAGATGAGGGGATTTTAGAATCAGTACAGAGTGCATTAAGAAGCGCTTCAATTGAGGGCATAACAGCATTTACTGCAGCATTAAATGGCAGCCACCTGGTGTCAAATACCGATTATAAAGTGATGAACTTGTTTTCACCTGTGACATCTTTGGCTTCTTTGTTATGTCTGAGATTACTGGAGTTATGGTAATATTTGAACAACAAACTGATGTCCGCTTGATATATTGGACAAGATATGGTATGTTATTTGCAGCTTTCGAACTTGCCAGCGCTAAACAATGTGCCAAGCAATGCATATGAAGCACAAAAGCGTTTTTTTTTTTTTTTTTGAGCCTTGTGGTCACTCGCCAAGTGCCCCTGCATTACAGAGGCCCCATCCGTACTTAAACAAACCAAGTTACCTTTGCTTAGCTTGTCGTCTTCTAGTACCTGAGAAATGGCACCATGAATTGCCTCTGCATCACTACCATTAAGACCAACTACCTCGGAAAAAGTAGGATTTGACCAGACCTGACTCATTTTCCACAACGCGCACATAAATCCTGAGAGCCGCTTCAACAGCTACATCAATGCTTTCATCAGCACAAAGTGTATAAAGTTTGAAAGTGCTACCATGGATACTCGAGAGCATGTCATTCCTCAACCTTTAGTCAGAGCTTGTATCAAGTCCTTTTAAACAGGTGGGTGTAGTGGATGTTCAGTCATTTCATCCATCCCATCATCATCATTTAGCTCATCTGTCTCTTGCTGCTTCATCAACGGCTTGAACACTGTTGCACCCTAAAGATAAAGAAGAACTGTTTTGGAGACTGAAAATACAGGAAAGATCAAAGGGTGGTTGGCCAATACCCAAAAAAAATTCACATATATATTGTCACTCATGGATTCATGGTCACAAAAAGTTGAAGCTAGTCAGGAGTTTAATCGAGAGTGAAGGAACATTGGAAAAAAATCGCCATTTATTTTGACCTGTGAATTACATGGAGATGACAGCACACCAGAGGAACTGCTGATGGAATTTACTGTATGAGGAAGTAACTCAAACTGGACTAAAAAGAGTGCAAATATGTCAGAGTCGGATGAAAGTCTGGTAGGAACTACAATCCCAATTCTGAAATAGTTGGGACAAACTGTAAATTGTGAATGAAATCAAAATGCAATGACTTTCAGGTCACATTAAGCATTATGAACATAGATGCCATTTGAAATGTTGAAACTGAGACAGTTTACATTTTTATTCACGAAATTATCTTATTTCAAATTTTCTGGCTACAACAGGTCTCAAAAAAGTTGGGACACAGGCAAAAAAAAAAAAAAAAAAAAAAAAGGGCTGAAAAAGCTATTGATATAAAAGAGAATCAGCTGAAGGAATATTTAGCCAGTAATTGTATCCCCTGACTGAAGGTTGGAGGATACTATGGATTTGGCCTTGTCACGCATCCACAGAGATTTTCTTGTGAACGCTCTACAGCCCACATAAGTGCACTGATTCTTTTCAAATTTTGCAGGGACATGTATTATGGTAAGTTCACGACACCTATTGATTTTGGGTACTCTGGGACCATCTGGGCCCATCGGGGGATACATGTGCTCGGTTGCCGAGTGCTCTAGTTAAGTTAACTGGCATCAGGTGTGTAACATGATTGGCTATCAAAGGGATGTCTTAAACAGGCTGAGTCTCTCAGAAGTAAAGATGGCCAGAGGCTCTCCAACCTGTGAAGGCTTGCATAAAAAAATTGTGAAATACTTTAAAAACAATGTTCCTCAATGCCAAATTGCAAAGGATTTGAAGATCTCATCATCAACAGTATATAACATCAACAGATTCAGAGAAACTGGAAAAATTGTGCGTAAGGGACAAGGCTGAAGACCTCTACTGGATGCCTGTGATTTTTGGCCCTTTTTTCTCCAAACTCCAAGGTTGTCCCACAAACATAATAGTAGATTTGAATTAAGGTCCTTCCATCTAAACGATTCCTGCAAAAAGGCAACTGGGATACCTTTGAAGTTTGGAGAAAATCCATGACAAACTTATGGAAAAAAATGGTTTGGAGCATTTTGAGCCCCCCCCCTACTGACAAACTTCAAGGGTGCTCCAGGTGGATAACTACATTCTGGTAATCTGCCCCCCTATAGACGCACTTTCTATAAACTTTGAGCTGGGACACCACTGAAGTTCAGAATTGGAGAGGTGGGAACTTGCATATTTGTTAAATTGGCCAAAAAGGGCCAAAAAAGGGGTTGCGGTAGCTCGGGACGGAAGGGGTTGACAGAGAAACGGTTTGGGTTTTGAGTTTTGGGTACTATACCCATCTCAAAAATAAAAACATCAGCCAAATCCAGGGGGGTCAACAATCCAGTGTCTGATTTTGTCTGAATCTCACAAAAATTGGCTCTTAACCGTAAACCTGCAAAAATTCTTGAAAGATTGTTGAAGACAAAGATCCTTGCGATCTCCTTGGTGAGAATCCCAGTCTGACAGGATCCTTGAAAAGATCCTTAAGGCTTTTGAGGATCAATTGCAAAATTCCCGGTGATCCTCAAGGATCCTGGCAATATCCTAAAGGATCCTTACAGATCATGAGAAAATATTTGGGGATCTTTAAGGACCTTGGCAAGATCCTTGGGGATCCTGATCAATCCTAGCAAAATCCTCAATGGTCTTTGAAAAATCCTTATTCGTCCTGGATAAATTAAGCCTGGATGTTTCCAGACCAAATGCAGAACACCCCTAATTGATGTCTGCCTTGATTTAATGCTTGGCATGTTTGGAATGTGAATTCTTTCATCTATGCTGCAGTTTGCAATTTAAGGCTTTTTAGTCAGATCTTTAAACTTTATCAGGATCCCCATGTCAGCAACCATACCTCAACTCGATCTGCTCCAGCCATGTGCTGAAGCTAAGCAGATGTGGGCTTGGTTCGTAATTGGATGGGAGACCATCTGGGAAAACTAAATTGCTGCTGGAAGAGGTGTCGGTGGGCTAGTAGATAACAATCTTTCCTCTGGTGGGATATGCCCGAGTGCAATGACGGGGATGCTATACTGAAGGAGATGCCATCTTTTGGATGAGATGTTAAACTGAGGTCCTGACTCACTGCGGTCAGTAATGAACCTGTGACATGCTTTGACAAGAGTAGGGGGATCCCTGTCGTCATGGCGAAATTCCTAACTTGACCCTTAATCATCCACTGATCTAATGAGCAATGTAATTTGTCCTCTTTCTCTCCACCTCAAGCCCCAGGTCTCCCTTGAAAAAGATATTTCGATTTCAACAGGACTTTTCTGGTCAAATAATGCATAATTAAATTTTGTTTTGCTGGGATCCGTGAGGAACCCTAAGGATTTTGCCTGGATCCTTGAGGATCCTCAAAGATTTTGCTAGGGTCCTCAAAGATCCTCTGACCACATCCTTCACATCTCAATATTGGCTCCCTGACCCTGCATAAAAGACAGTATTACTTCTCTCGCCTTGCAGGTAACGCTCAGTGTTGCTTCCCGAGCCATGTAAATGACGCTCCATATTGCCTCCCTTACCCTGAATGGAAAACTCTATTTTGCTGCGCTGTAAATAATGCTCAATATTACCTCCCTTACCCCGTAAATAACCCTCCGTGGGCCAGTTTCACAGACATGGCTTAAGTGTAGTCCTGGACTAAGCTAGTTTTGTATTGACATTTTCTACTGAAAATTGTATTTAGTTTAGGATTAAGCTTAATCTGTGTCTGTGAAACTGACCCCAAATTACCTCCCTAACCCTGTAAAAAAACGGTCCATATTGCCTCCCTCACCCTGTAAATAACGCTTCATGTTGCCCCCTCACTCTGTATATAACTCTCCAAATTGTCTCCCTCACCCTGTAAATAAGACTCCATATTGCCTCCCTCACCCGTAAATAGCGCTTCGTATTGTCTCCCAAACCAAGTCAAAAATGATTCATATGGCCTCCCTCACTCTGTATATAACGCTCCATATTGCCTCCCTGACCTTGTAAATAATGCTCCATGTCGCCTCCATCACCCTGTAAATAGCGCTCTATATTGCTTCCATCACCCTGTAAATGACCCTCTGTATTGCCTCGATGGCCCTGTACGAGACACTTCATATTGCCTCCCTCACCCTCTGTGTAATGCTCTGTATGATTCTCTCACATTTTAAATAATTCCTTGTAAATAAATATTTCATATTGCTCTGCTTTGAGAATTGATTGATGGGTCTGTTTATGCTAAGAAAAGAGATGCTCAGCGATGAACGCCTTTTCTGAAGTTATTGGTGTGCTGAGCCGATTTGATTGTTTTTTGTGGTATGGAAAAATCATAACTGATAAGGGAAGCTGTCGAGGTGCCCGTGACAATTTTTGGTGTACGTTTGCATGGTTTTAACTTATTGTTGCTCATGTCATCATGAGGCATAGGAGCAGTGGCTGGTTAATGGATGAACCCATGGGGTGTGATCCCTGTGATGTTGGTGATTGGACCTGTAAGAATGTGAATATGTGTTGGAGAATTCTTTGTATGATGTGAATGTTGGAGATTGGACCTGCAGAAAAGGCGTGTGTGTGTTTTTTGAAGATTGCTGTTCGGTTACAGGTTGTCGGTATTAAAGTCATGCTGTTGATTGGCTTAAATGGGGTGTTTGAACAGTTATAGTTACCTCCTGCATTCCACACACAATTCTGTGTGCAGGACCTCTTTTTGCTGATTCCTCCAGAGCGGCTCAGATAATAACAAAAGATGTCCGTAGGAACAGTTCATACTGTGCTGTAATCAGTTTTTGAAATGTGTTTTCTAAAAGCTCGGGTCGATCAGAACTTCAATTTGTTAATTTCATTTATTAGTGAATGCGACTGGGCCATCCATTGTACATTAATGAACTTTTGCGCCTATGTACCAAAGTCAGCCTGGGAGGCTAATTTTCATTTGCATTTGTCGGACTATTTTTCTTGAGATTGTGGGAGGAATTAGGGAACATACAATAGGCTGCTGTGAGGCAGCAGTGCTATCCGCTGCTCTTGCGTGCAGCTGTTGTGATCCGTATTCCTGTAAGGCCAAGTTTATAACAGAGGCCTCAAACTTGTAACATCAGCCAGTGTTGGGAGCCATTAATGGCGCGTTAGTAGTGAATAAAAAGATCTTACGGTCTGCTGTGATGGTGATCACTTCTGCTGCACTTATAGCTGGGGGTGATTTCTTCTGGTTTGAATCTCTCCTGTTTGTGCCCATTTGGTGTAATTGTTCTAAATTAATTCGGCAGGAGTACAACAATCTTTTTGATTTCCAGAGAGTTGATGTCATGAAGTTGGCTCTGTTTTTCATGCGAAACCTCAGATGAAGGTCCTACTTAATAAACAAAAACATTCAGCTTTATTTTGTGACCTACAGCCTCATTGGGATATTATGGAAAATGGAATGCTAAAAAAAAGCAGCCATTTATGACCTTAGTCTTTAAACTGTATTTATTAATTTATTTTAAAAACCGCACTAGACAGATATTTAATGTTTACTTTATCAAAGTTTTTGAAATGCATGCTTGCTCTGAGTTTGCATTGCGTGATGCATGCTATGCATCCAAAAAAGTTGGGACAGGGACAAAAGAAGACTGATATTGGTGGAATGTACACTATATTTTAAAAAGGATAAATGGGTGGACACTGGACAAGTTTTAAACAGGTAATGCTAGGGTTCAAAACAAAAATCTGCAAAAGGCCCAGTTATTCTCTGGTAAGGATTGGGCTCACCATTTTGTGAAAAAACTGTCTGATGGAATAATTCAAGAACAAGCTCACATGCTAGTGTAACATACTTGCTTATTATAGTTCTTGCTTGATATATTCTGTTTTTATAACTGCAACGACTTGTGTCCTTTGGTCTTAAAGGATTACATTGTGTTGTTGAAAGGAAAGGTGATGTAACGCTGTGTTAAACACCCCTGTACCAACCTCATTGGATCGGGATGAAGTTGTCAATCTTCCTGTGAGTGTATGTTTTAAGGAAGAATTTAATTAAGATCATTGATGATTCACAAATCACTGCATTTTTCATAACATCCCCCTTTTTTGGGAATAGGACTCTTAATGTCAACGTAATGTATGCATGCTGTGTATATGAACTCAAGTCCTCTGCTGTAGAGAACCAGTCATATCTTTGCTTTGACCTCAGTGGCATCTTAAGTGAACTCCTCCATTATCAGAGCAATAACTGCCTACAAGCAGTGGACTGGAATGCATTGTGTGTGGTAATTACCCTAAATTGTTTGTTTTATTCTGTCCAGGAAACCTCTTATGGAGAACTTCACTGCTGGAGTTCTGCAGTACTTCTTATCGCCCCATTATTTCTTGGGTTAAGGTCATAGGTCACGCACAAAGTGCGCAAATGACTTGGGAGCATAGGACCCGTGTATGGCAGGTTGAGACGGCACTTGCCCACAGCTCATATCTAGTCTACAGACTGGGCAATTAGCAGCTAATGGACAGGGGTGGATCCTTGTACCATCTCTGCCAACCCCCCCCAGACTGTAGTCTCACTTAATTTCATATGTGCAGGTTTTTTCTGACGGGAGAATCCAAGTACAGCACTGGTAGTAAAATACCACTATAAGGAAGTGATGATCACCACTAAGTTAATAATTCATTTAGAAGCAAAAAGCTGTATTTTATGTCTTTGTGATTAACAGCCAATCAAAGGTATTTTGCTTTGGGTCCAGTCTGTGGATTTATTTTATCATTGACACTGTTGACTGAAAAGAAGAATATTCTTTGCTGTTCTGAGGTTGGGAGGGATTTGATCAGCTGAGTCCCTGTGATCCCAACCAACATTGCAGTATGATACATGGGAACATTTGGTGAGATAGTAGGTACGGTTGAACATAATCTGAGGACAGAACATTGATTTGGATAATTTCCCACAACACAAGATTTGGCTCATTTAACGAGTCAGGGTTTAAGTGATTGATAATCTTTGTGTGAATGGATTAAGCAACCACAGAATAGAAATATTGATAATGAAAGTGAACCATTTGGTCCTGTTTGTAGATTTTTGTGCAACTCTGGTCAGGAATAAATGTTGTTATATTGCATAACGCTATTAAAACAATCTCACAACGAATGAACTCCATGCCCTGATCAAAGCTAGTATAAGAGTGTGACTTTCTATGGTCACACCAGATACTGATCTCATTTCAATTTTTTTTTTTTACAGAATAACACCCTTAATAGTGCCTTTTTTTGAAATTTTGTAAATTATCATAACAGCCTCAACTCATAAAAAGTTGACATGGTATGCAAAATAGACTAAAAACCGAGGTCATTTCTAAATTTACTTTGACTTGCATTTCATCGCAGACATTGTGAAGACCAGATATTCAGTGCTTTTTCTGGCCATTTGTAAAAATACATCCATTCCTGGCATTCAGGCCTGCAAAGTATGCAAAAAACAATTGAGATTGGGAAATTTATGACGAGTAATGAGGCAAAAAAGGTGATTTGAAGCCACTGATAACAGCAGGTGATTGTAATCATGATTTGGCACAAAAGCAGCATCCAGGAAGAGCCTTGCCCTTCAGGAACAAGAATGGGCTGAGGATTTTCAAATTGCTCAAAAATGCTATTGAAAATCATTAGAAGGTTTAAAAATCTGGAGGAATTTCTCTGTTGGGGCAAGGGCACAGGCCTAAGCTGAGTAGCTCTGACTTCCGATCAGTCTGACAGCACTGCATCAAGCAGTCATTTATCAACAATATAAGTGATATAACCACAAGAGCTTAGGATGTCTTTGGCAAACCTTTGTCATGTACCACAATATGTAGTCATATCCACAAATGCCTGTTAAAACTTCATTTTACAAAAAGGAAGCCTGATGTTAACCATTGACTTTCCTGGCCTCTGAGGCATTGCCAGTGGACCGTCTTACTGTGGAAACATGCATTGCAGTCAGATTAATCAATATATCAGGCCTTTTTTGTTGAGAATGGATGCCATGTGCTCTGGACCTAAATAGAAAAGGATCATCCAGACTGTTGCCTGCAACAGGTTGAAAAACCATGTTCTGTCATGGTATGAGGTTGTGACGGTATCCTTGGCTATTTAAAGAGTGTCAGGGTGCTGCACTGGCCTGCTTGTCCCAAATGGAGAATGTGTTGTGCATTTTAAAATTTGAAATGCAACAACAAAGACCCTGTACTGTTGCATGCCTAAAGACATATTTGCAAAATTACACCTGAAACAATCACTTAGTGTCTCTTGTCCCTCAAAGTTTACTAAGTATTGTGAAAAGGAATGGCAACATTACAAAATGGATTGTTCTTAAATTTCCCCACATTTTTTTTTTTTTTGGAAATTTGTCGCAATTATCAAAATTGAAATTGGTGTTTATTTTGAAAAAGTCTATAAAATTCATGCGGTGAAATGGCAAATAATTACGGTGGCCCTAAAGGCCACTCGTAATAAATATTTTAAAAGTGCTAAATACATTTCACAAAACACAAAAACATTTCACAGGACAAAAATAAATTACACAGCACACAAATAAATTTTCTCTGAACAAAATATTTCACAGATCACAAAATACATTTCACGAATCCGGAGAGGATTGGACAATGGTACTTGTTAGACTTGGGTTTAGCCAATCACAGTCCGGCATCAGTCATTTATCATTTCCTGTTTACACTAGATACCAGAGCCAGCGCGAAATTTCAAATTTTTACTCTGATGGAAGAGGAGCTTGAGTTGATAGCGCAATACTTCAACGAGGGACTTGAATATAGTGTAATTCTTGAAATGTTCTCCTTGTATCATGAAAAACACATATCAATTTGAACCCTAAAATCATGCTTAAAAGACCTTGCACTACAGAGAAGGGGCGGATATTCTTCATTGAATGTCGGTAGGAGGGCAATAGCATCAGAGCTGCTGGGACCTGGACAACTGTTTGGGTACTGAATAATGTGGATGACTCTGAAGCAGAAACATGGTCTGCATGTCAAAAAGGAAGTAATGACAATGCGCCGGCAGTTGAATCCACGCGGAACCCTGTTGCGTGCATGTCGCAGGTTTATCCGTCAAACTTACCATTTAATGGGTCCGAACTACCTGTGGCATGTAGACTGGTACGACGAAATAAAACCTTTTGGATTTCCTGTATCTGGTTGTATAGACGGGTTCTCCCGCATGATAATCGCTATGATGATGGCGAAGAATGCACTGTACAGCTGCCATAGCCCCGTTCTCGCTCCCACAGCCTGCGGAGTCTCATGGGAACCACACCGACACTTCTGATGCAGTCAATAAAGTTTTTTATCACCTCGGGGTTGTTGTTGGTTGGTCCACATTTGAGCTACATTATTCTGCGGGAGAACCCGTCTATACAACCAGATACGGCAAATCCAATAGGTTATAATTTGTCATACCTGTCTACGTGCTACAGGTAGTTCGGACCCATTAAATGGAAGTGCGACCCACAGAACCCCGCATGGATTCAATTGCTAGAGCATTCTCGCTTCGATCTCTCTTCTGACACGCAGACCACGTTTCTAATTAAGAGTCATCCACATTGTTCGGTATCCAGTTAACCAGGGCCCTGTTTCAGAGAGCAGGGCAAACAAACTCTGTGTTTGACCTGTAACTGTGAGTTGATTCACTCTCAGTTGCTGACCGCAGAGTTTTCGGGGTCGGAACAGGTGATAACATTGGTTCAATCAACTCTGAGTTAACTTACGCCACAGTCAGGCGTGTGCATGAGGATAAAAAGCCCTCATCAATGGAATATAAATAACACGATTCACCATGGCAACGATGGAGAAAAAAAGTCCCGCGTCTTATTTTTCTCCTCCAGAGTTGGACAAATTAATACGATGCTGACGACCACTTATTTAAAAAAAAAAAAAAAAGTACAATTGCTGTTGCAATAGAGCGTAAGTTTGTGTGGCGGAAAATCGCTGACCGAGTCAATGCGAGACGAGAATAATAAAAAACAAAAAACAACCAAATGAAGGTTAAATTACGAATGCAGAAAACTAGAAGTCCAAATGCTGGAGTATCAGTTACAGGTGGATGAGGGGATAGCAGATGGATGATCTTACTTGTTTGAACGACATACAAAATATTAACTACTGCATTTGTTCTTGCAGGAAGCAAAGAAATAAAAAATGCAAATTTAAGTTGTCCTTTTATTTAAGATGATACAAGTGGAATCTTTTTTCTCACTCCAAGCTGATGCAAATAGCCTATCTCAGGGTAATTCCACTTACTTTAATTTTCACATTTTAAAGCATTAGTTGTTCTATCTTGAGGTCTTTTGACTTTGAATGATTTGAACAAATGACCAAGATTGACATAACCAGAAAAAAAATATTCACAGTCCCTTGAGATGGGGTTGTTTGGTGATGTCCTGGGACAGGGAAATGCTCCAACACAGGCAAAAATCCACAAAAAAAAAAAAAAAAACTTTACAGGTCTTGAAAAGAGTGACAGGCCTGGTCAAATGTATCCTTCTCCTTGCAATTTCTTCCTACTCTACTCCTTAATTTTTCTCCTTATATACTCTTTTCCAGCCCCCTCCCACCTTTTAGACTTTTTTTTCCTCTGGGACATTCCCCTCTCAGACATGCCCAGGACATGCCCAAACCTAGCTCCAGACTGGGCTTAACAAAAAAAAAAGGTCAATACTGCCATCTAGTGGCTGTTTTCCACAGACACATCCATTCCAAAAGGGAAAAATTTTGACTCAAAGGCAAAATTTTTCTTTTCAATACAAAAATGGTTAAGTAGACACGTGGGTAGGTGGGTGGGTGTGTGTGTGTGTGTGTGTGTCAAAAAATACAACTTGCAAATAAACACATGGGGATATATACACATACTCAAACATGGGATAAGCAATCAGCAATTACATTGTCAGTACCCTTTACATGCTTAATTTCCATGTCAACCTCCTGTAAAATCAAACTCCAATTCAACAATCTCCGATTCTTGTTTTTCATCTTACTCAAAAACATTAACGGATTGTGGTCAGTGTACACAATCATTGGCTTTTGCCCTGTACAAACATAAACCTCAAAGTGTTGTAAGGATAGAATCAGAGCCAACAGCTCCTTCTCTATTGTGGAATAGTTCTTTTGGTGGTGATTGAACTTCCTGGAGAAGTATGGCACAGGATCCTCAATGTCATCAGAGTCACTTCTCTGTAGGAGCACAGATCCACAAGCTTGGCCGCTAGCATCGATCGCGATGGAGAACGGTTTGTTGAAGGAGATTGAGCATGGGGAAGTGACACGACAGAGACTTCAGGCTATCGAAGGCTCTTTGGCATGCTTCATCCCAAGTGAACTTTACACCTTTATTAAGTTGATTGGTGAGACTGAGAGCAATCTCAACAAAGTTCTTGCAGAACTTGCGGTAGTACCTGATCATTCCAGGGAAGCCACGCAAAGCTTTTTTTGTTGTCAGGAACTGGAAAGTCCATGATGGCTTGGTCTTTAGCATTTATGGGTGCCACCTTACCCTGGCCTCTTGTTCAGGTTAACAGTCAGGTTGGCTTGGGTCAGGCGCTGGAACAACGTCCCTACATCTTTCAGATGTTCTTCCCAGGAGTTACTCCATGTGATCAGGTCGTTGATGTACGCACCCGTGTGTGGCAATCTGGCGATTGTAGACTGTATCATCCTTTGGAATGTTGCCTTTATGTTGCGTAGAGGTATGGCCACAGGGAATCTGGTAGATGCACAAATGATTGTCAACAAGTACTGGTTTCCAGATCTAGTCTTGGGAAATGGACCAACACAATCGACAATGACCTTAGAGAAGGGCTCCCCAAATGCTGGGATAGGCTGCAGTGGAGCAACAGGTGGGTCTACCTGGTGTTTTCCAACTACCTGACAAGTGTGACAAGTTTTGCAAAAGTTGGAAACATCTTTCCGAAGCCCAGGCCTGAAGAAGTGTTTCATGATCTTATCAACAGTCTTATTAACACCAAAACCTCCTAAAGGTAAACTATGAGCCATTGTTAGGATCTCATTCCTGTAGATTTTCAGAACAACAATTTGCTTGACCACTGCCTAATCTGCATTGGCAGGGATGTCAGGAGGGCGCCACTTCCGCATCAACACTCCATCCTTGAGATAATACCCGACTGGAACTGCGTCTATTTCTTTATCAGGAAGGGCTCTCTTCTTTAGTACACAAATTTCAGGATCATTAGTTTGCTCCTGAATCAACCGCTTTCTGGACAGAGACTCCAGACACATCAGAATCACCAGACCCATCTGGCTGGCTGAACAGAGAACTGATGAAAGTGTCTGATAAGTCCTCAAATGGAGAAACCATAGTAGGCCGAACAGAGTCATGATGTGACCCACCTGAGTCATGACTATTCAATGTGCTGGATGGCACCACATGATCTTCTTGAGCCTTCTTGGCCATAGCACGGGTCACTGTACAGAAAGGATACAAAGATGGGTCTTCATTGCCATCTTCAGTGTTCGGCTGTGAGGTAAGATGAATAGGGGGAACTACATTGCCCCCAGCCAGTTCATTGCCTAGCAACAGAGAAACACCTTTGATAGGTAGACTTGACGTAAGTCCCACCTTCACCTGTCCTGTAACTAAATCTGACTTCAAGAATACAGAGCGCAGAGGTACAGATACAGTCCTCCCTTCAATACCTTGTACAAGTATGAAATCCCCAGAAGCTGTCTCATCGTGTAACTCCAAGGAGTCCATCAACAAAAGTGACTGAGAAGCTCCGGTATCCCTTAGGATGTATATTGGGACAGGAGGAGAATGCTCATTCAGAGCTACAAATCCCTCTGACACAAATGGAAGATATTCCTCCCTCACAAAGTCAGCAGTATCAGGCTTCTTAGCCCAACAGGGAGCTGGCAATTTAGCAGACCGGTCATCTACTACAGGGGTTTCTAACCTTGTCTTCACAAAGGCATCGGGTTTGGTATCCTTTTCTTTTTCTTTCTTAGCTTTCAGGAACCAACAGTTAGTTGTTACATGACCAGATTTCTTGCAATAATTGCAAACTAGACCACTTTTGTCACTGTCAGCTTTCACACTTTGATCAGACCTGTGACTGGATTTCTGAGCACCATCACCAGATTTGTCTTTGGGTGAGGAATCTTTTTCCTGAAATTTGGACCATCTATTGTTACTGCTAGACTGAAATTTTGACTTACGTGTGAGAACATATTTGTTTGCAAATTTGGCAGCTGATTGTAAATTCAGTGCTTGCATCTCATTAAGGTCTTAATATCATCCTTAACATAGTTCTTGAATTCTTCAACTAACACCATCTCTTTTAGTGAGTTGAAATCATCCTTGACCTTCGTAGAAGTACACCAGCGCTCAAAGCAAACCTTCTTCTCGTTAGCAAATTCCACATAAGTCTGATTGTCAGATTTCTTCAGACCTCTTAATTTCTGATGGTAAGCCTCTGGAACCAACTCATAAGCTATCAAAATAACCTTTTTGCCAACCTCAAAGTCAGAGGAATCATCTGCAGACAAAGCCAAATAGGCTTGTTGAGCTTTACCCTTGAGGACAGTTTGCAACATCAGAGGCCAGTGTTCCTTTAGCCACTGTCAACTCTTCGCTACCTTCTCAAAGCACTGGAAATACTTATCTACCTCCTCCTCTGAGAATGGAGGCACCAGTTTTACCTCCTGGCTAGCACGAAATTTGTTTTTAGTTGCTATTTTGATTTTTAGTAGCTCCATTTGGAGCCTTATTTCTCTATCTACAAAACCAATGAAGTTGGCACGTTATGTAAATCGTAGATAAAAACAGAATGCAATGATTTGCAAATCCTTTTCAACTTAAATTCAATTGAATACACTGCAAAGACAAGATATTTAATGTTCAAACTGAGAAACTTTTTTTTTTTTTTTTGCAAATATTTTTTAACTTAGAATTTAAAGGCAGCAACACATTGCAAAAAAGTTGGCACAGGGGCCTTTTTACCACTGTGTTACATCGCCTTTCCTTTTAACGACACTCAGTAAACGTTTGGGAACTGAGGAGACCAATTTTTGAAGCTTTTCAGGTGGAACTCTTTCCCATTCTTGCTTGATGTACAGCTTAAGTTGTTCAACAGTCCGGGGTCTCCGTTGTCGTATTTTACGCTTCATAATGCGCTACACAATTTCAATGGGAGACAGGTCTGGACTACAGGCAGGCCAGTCTAGTACCCGCACTCTTTTACTATGGAGCCATGCTGTTGTAACGCGTGCAGAATGTGGCTTGGCATTGTCTTGCTGAAATAAGCAGGGGCGTCCATGAAAAAGACGTTGCTTGGATGGCAACATATGTTGCTCCAAAACCTGTATGTACCTTTCAGCATTAATGGTGCCTTCACATATGTGTAAGTTGCCCATGCCTTGGGCACTAATACACCCCCATACCATCACAGATGCTGGCTTTTGAACTTTGCGCCTATAACAGTCCGGATGGTTCTTTTCCTCTTTGGTCTGGAGGACATGACGTCCACAGCTTCCAAAAACAATTTGAAATGTGGACTCGTCAGACCACAGAACACTTTTCCACTTTGCATCAGTCCATCTTAGATGAGCTTGGGCCCAGAGAAGCCGGCTGCGTTTCGGGGTGCTGTTGATAAATGGCTTTCACTTTGCATTGTAGAGTTTTAACTTGCACTTGCAGATGTAGCGACGAACTGTAGTTACTGACAGTGGTTTTCTGAAGTGTTCCTCAGCCCATGTGGTGATGTCCTTTACACACTGATGTCGGTTTTTGATGCAGTACCGCCTGAGGGATCGAAGGTCACGGGCATTCAATGTTGGTTTTCGGCCTTGTCGCTTATGTGCAGTGATTTTCCCAGATTCTCTGAACCTTTTGACAATATTACAGACCGTAGATGATGAAATCCCTAAATTTCTTGCAATAGCTTGTTGAGGAATCTTGTTTTAAACTGTTCGACAATCAGCTCACGCATTTGTTCACTAAGTGGTGACCCCCGCCCCATCCTTGTTTGTGAATGACTGAGCATTTCAGGGAAGCTGCTTTTATACCCAATCATGGCATCCACCTGTTCCCAATTAGCCCGTTCACCTGTGGGATGTTCCAAATAAGTGTTTGATGAGAATTCCTCAACCCTCTCAGTCTTTTTTTGCCACTTGTGCCAGCTTTTTTGAAACATGTTGCTGGCATCAAATTCCAAATGAGCTAATATTTGCAAAAAATTACAAAGTTTACCTGTTCGAACATTAAGTAACTTGTCTTTGCAGTGTATTCAATTGAATATAGGTTGAAAATGATTTGCAAATCATTGTATTCTGTTTCTATTTACGCTTTACACAACGTGCCAACTTCACTGGTTTTGGCTTTTGTCATTTTCAATATACCATTTCTAATTTGGAATGTTTGAAAGCATCTTTGCCTGATTGAATTGTTTAAAATGCATGTTAGACTTTTGCACAGTACTGTGTATCATAATGAAAGTGTTATTGTGGCAAATTTGGAAATATCGCTACACGTGAGACTGGATTGACCAAAGTTTGTCTGTCCCATCTGGAATTTTTTTTGAGTGAAAAAAAGTTTTTTTTGAGTGAACAGGACTAGCTTGCAAGCCATAGTGAACTTAGTTGCCCCTCATGCCATTTTAGTCTTTTGTGATCAGGAGGACAGCTGCTCTTCTGCTACAAAAAGTTAATTTTACTGTTGAATTCTCCTGAAAACCAAAGGATGGCTTCAATAACGCTAGGTTTGCTTGGTGTACACTGATGTCTCATAAACACCATGTCCAATATCAACCTAGTTTTCCCTGGAGTCTGACCAAGAACAGGCCTTGCTGACTTTAGCCTTCAGCCAGACAGAAGGCTGATGCGACAGAGTCGATGCCAAGTAAGGCACTGATGATGCAACTTGGAGCAAGATGCCTGACCCAAATAGCTTGTAATACATCCAATGTGGGCTAAGTTGCTCAGAACAAAGCAGTTTGTTGCACTAATACCTTGTTTATTCATTTATCCTGTGATGCATGGCCAGGATTGGGGGATGGATCGAGCACCGAATCTAGTACTCAGTCCAAAAGCCCCAAGGGAGGTGTACAAACTGGCAGGAATGGGGCTGGGCTGCTCCCTTTAGCCTTGGTATGGTGGGTTTGCACGCTGGGCGATGCCTAAAGCAGTCCAACTGGTCAGTCCGTGTGTGATTAGAAGACTATTGAGTGTCCAAACCCTCATTCACTCATTGCTCCAACGTGGCTGTGTGAAAAATCTGTTTATAAGCACTTTGAAAGCTAAAGCTAAGAACTCTGAAGTCTTGAGATGAAAGGTGCCGTACAAACTTAGTCAATTATCACTTCTTTGTTTCCTCTCATAAAGGTAGGGAGCTTCATTTCTTGCCTGGAGTGAAGAGGTTGATCCTTCTGTCCTTGTGCCTTGCAGCTGAACATTTCCTTCAACGAATCCGCGCTGGCAAGCACCTTTGAGTACCCGTCGGAGAGCAGTGTCTGGGACAGTGAGGACGAGGACCGGGACGGGCAGGAAGAGGAGGACACACAGCCAGGCGGGGAGGAGAAGGGAGAAGAGAGGATGCTCATTCCACGGGCCAGCTACACCAGCACCCCAACAAACGGCACCAACGGCTCCAGCAGTGGTGGTGAGAGCAGCACTGAAAGGATAGGATTTTATTTTCTATTTCGGTTTTGTAAAGTTTTATTTCAAAGTTAAAAGTCAGTGTTCTTGGTCTTCATTGCTTTCATTTACTGGGATTAATTGTTGCATACACATTAGAATGTTCATCAGTTCCATTCAGGACATACTATTCTTTGAAAAAGTATTTGCACCCTTCCTGATTTCTTCTATTTTTTGCGTATTTGTCACACTTACATGTTTCAGATCATCAAACTAATTTGAACGCCAGACAAAGATGACCATAGTAACCACAAAATGCAGTACATGATTTTGTTTATTGAAGGAAAAAAGCGATCCAACCCTGTCTGGCCCTCTGTGGAAAAAGTAATTGTTCCTGAAGTTAATAAATCAACCAATTGAACAAATGTAATTGATGAATTGGTTTAATTTCACTAGACATGCTCAGGTATGATTACTACCAGCCCTGATGAATGAACACATCACTGAAATAGAACCTGTCTGGCAATGTGAAGTTGGCAAAAAGTAGCACATGATGTTGCGATCTACAGCAATTCAGGAACAGATGAAAAACAAAGTTATTGGCATCTATCAATCTAGACAGGGTTAAAAAGCCATTTCTAAGGCTCTGGGACCCCAGGCAACCATGATGACAGCCATTATCTACAAGTGGAGAAAACTTGTGACTGTGGTGAATTTTCGAAGGAGTGCCTGGCCAACCAAAATTCCTTCAAGAGTGCACAGACTACTCATCCTGGGGGTCACAAAAGAACCCAGACTAACATCTAAAGAACTGTTGGCCTCAATTGCCACAGTTAAAGACAGCGCTTACAAATTCCACCATAAGAAAGAGGCTGTGCGAAAATGGCATCCACTGGAGAGCTGCTAGAGGAAAACCATTACTGACCAAAAAGAATGCTAAGGGCTGTTCCACATTTGCCAAAGAACAACTTGGTGACCCCCCCAAGATTTTAGGATAATAATCTGTGGGTTGCAGAGTCAAAAGTGGAACTTGGGGAAGGCATGGGTCCAGTAACATCTGGCCTAAAGCTTACACGGCACTCCACAATAAGAACATCTTGCCAACAGTCAGACACGATTGTGGTAGTATGATGGTCTTGGGCTGCTTTGCAGCTTCTGAACTTGGATGACTTGTTGTAATTGATGGAGCCTTGTATTCTGACCTCTACCAGAAAATCCTGATGGAGAATGTCTGACCATATGTTTGTGACCAAAAGGTCAAGTGCAGTTTGGGTGAAAGAACAGGACCATGATCCTAAGCTTGCACACAAGTGCACCTTTTGATTGATTGATTGATTTTATTAGGTGATAAAGGAGAGCATGACTGCCACACAAACGACATAGACAACAATATCACCAAAAATTAAAACACAATAAAGCCCAAGGGCTTATTTCCATTGTGATCCCCACATAAAAACAAACAAACAAACAAACAAAAAAAACTAAACACAAAAAACCAGACATGTGGCAACATGACGCTTCAGCAAAGAGTACAGCTGCATGCGAAATCCAGAGAAATTCATAGTACAAATGTGCAAAATATAATGAATACAAAAATATTTTAAAAATAGTATGAAAAATATAACATTTGCTCTTTAAAAAAAAAAAATTACTAGTAGGAAGGATATTTGTCGCACTATTCATTTTTCTGTAGTCACCGTTTAAGACCTCTTTCAAAAATATTCAAAGAGTTACATGACTTCAATTCAACTGTTGATCTATTCCATTACACTGTAGCACTGTAGAAAAAACCCATGAAAAAAAAACTATGTTTTTTTTTCCCCATAAAAGTTTTAAATTGGCACAGTACAAAATCGGTTGTACTGCCTCTGATAGAATGTTGATGGGTCTCTCGTACTAATAAACAAGACGATATGCAACCTTGTATATGGCTGGGCCACCAAGTGCTGTATGAGAATTTGGGCCCAAGTAAAGGGTGGTAAGTGAGGCGAAGCTCTCGCAATTATATGAAGTGGAAGTTTAGTAATGAGCTGGAGCTGATTAATTATTTACAAAGTGGGTGGGGAGAGTGGGGGAGACTGTGGGAGTGGGGGAGTGGGGGAGTTGGAGTGTGCGTGAGTGAGAGTGCTTGAGGGAGTGGGAGGCGGGGAGGGGGTCTTGAGTAAGGAAAACATGAAAAGCATGTTATACATTTGAATAGTTTACTGGTGGTTTAAAAACCACTATAATTGACTATAATTAATAGTAGAATTACATAATATCAATGCCATGTCGAATTTTTGCTTCAGAAAACTGATTTTTCTTAACTACTAATTTGGGATACCATTTGCTCACTGTAGCTGAAGTGGTTGCTGCAGAGGACAACGATTATTTCTGTAGCAAGAGAATTTTGTTTGAACTGCTGGATAGATACTATAGTATATTGTAAGTATATTGAACAGTGTTCAATGAACTGATCCTGGTGTGCCATCCAGTGATGTAATATTGTAACTGTATGCATATATTTGCAGCTCCATATGTCCGCTTGCGGGCACATCTGCGCAAAGATACCCTGCCAAGCACAGTCGTTCTTCTCAAACACTCCAAATCCAGATAATCCTTAAATGATGAATTGCATTCATATTTTAATTTGTAACGAGTAATGAAGTGGCCAGTGTGAAAGTAATGGTGTGAAAGTATACTTTTTGTCTTTTAAATGTAGTACAGTAAAAGTCCCAGTTTAAAAAAAAAAGACTCAAGTAAAGTACACATCCTCAAAAAAAGAACTACTACTTACATGACGTAACAAAGTACATGTACACCTCTGTATGATAATGTTTCCCAAGTCCCTTCATTCTACCTGATTTCTTTCGTATAGGAAGATTGAGGAAATAATCCTGGTACCGGCTGCGAAATTCAAAAGGGAGATAGGGGAATGTAACACATCGTACCAATTTGTCGTGAAAGAACATGTCATTAATTTCCCTATTCAACCTCGCAACCGATGCTGTCCTCCAAGCTTGTTAACTGTCATATCGGTTGCAAGGTTGAAAAGGGAAATTGAAAAACACATTCCGACCATTGTTATGATTCTTTCACGCTAGATTGGTACAATGTGTTACATTCTTCTATCTCTATGGAATCCTGCGACCGGTACCAGAGAAAACAAGCATGGAGGACTGAAACAAACCAAACCAATCTAGCGTGAAAGATGATTAACCTAATAATGGTCGGATTGTGCTCGTAATGCAACAAAATCAAATGGAACTTTTTAAACGACCAGGATTCTAGCTAAGGTAAGAGCAGCATATGCATCCACTTTATTAATAATCCACCTTTTGCTGTCCATTAGGAGAAAATACGCATTAATTTTTGTAATATGGTGACCAATATCGCCAAGAAATATTCACCGGTGTAAAAAATTGCTCATTGTGAACATTCTATATGTACAGAAAAGTATTTTAATTTAACAGTGCAATTTTCTGATTATTGCAGCCTGTTTCTAGACTGGATTCAAGTACTGGTCGTATTACATTGGCGTCGTGGGTACAACAACATAGTGAAGAAGTATCTACCTCAATGTCGGGATGTCTAATCCATCTTGGCGCCATCTTTTACACTTAATATTTTCTTAAATGTATTGTTTTTACTGGTGCCGGTTACAGTCGCTGTTATATAGGCTACAATCAAAGTGGCCACCGCAACCGCTTCCGTTCTAGCGAACCAACTCATGAACGTGCAAGGGTATAAGGTAATTTGGAAACCACTTGGGGCAACATACCGGCATTCTTGAAAATACTGAAACATAATTGTGCAGGTGTTCTGACAAATTTTGCTACCTATCAAAATATGCTACCTCGCGGTTCTGCGCTTGCGCAAACCTTAAATCTCGGGCTGTTTCTTCGCTCATATCTTATGTATCTTCAAAAATCATAGAAATAGATTTATTTTCAGTGCGCATTTCGACCTGTAAGCGTGCATATATTTGCATGTACACACTGGGTTTTCCTGATAATGCAGAAATTAGATGATAATGGCGTATATGGGCATATATCTTTGAACAAACTTATCCAACTCGTTATAAAATCTGCTTATGTTACAATAAGCTTACATATGAAGTTACTGCTGTAAACTGATTCATATTGCAATATCAAGACGGAAACAAAGACTTTACGATTGCTTTGCATTACAGTAGCATTTTTTGACAAGGGAGCAAAATTTGACAGAACACCGGCGCCACTTTAGTGTATGTAAATAGTCCAGCCATAGTCACAGTCACCGTATATGTTAATTTTTTCTAACATCGTGTAAATTCCCATGTTGGACTAAAGTATGTTTAATGTGTTATGGCCCCAATTTGTTATTACAATTTACAACACAACAGCAACAGCAAGGGATGACAGACACAATTGAAAACTTAAACACATTTAATTAAACAGACAATAACAACTAACTAATCTACTATCTACAACTAAGACCAAGATTAATTTACAACAAAAACAGAAATATTTACAGTCCCTTGTTTTGGTGGGGTGGCTTGGTGATGTCCTGGGTGAGGAAAATGCTCAAACACAGGCAAAAATCCACAAAAGAAACTTCACAGGTCTTGAACAGAAATGACAGGTCTGGTCACATGTATCCTTCTCCTTGCAATTTCTCCTACTACTAAAATACAACCCCAATTTCGAAATAGTCGGGACAAAGTGTAAATCTTGAATAAAATCAAAATGTCATGACTTTCACATCACGAGCCAAAATGTTCTTTACAATAGAACAGAGACTACATTTCAAATGTTGAAACTGAGACATACATTTTTATCCAAAAAATGAGCTTATTTCAAATTTTCTGGCTGCAACAGGTCTTGAAAAAGTTGGGGCACAGGCAAAAAATAGCTGAAAAAGCAATTAATATATTAGAGAATCAGCTGAAAGAACATTTAGCAAGTAATTAGGTTGACTGGCATCAGGTGTGTAACATGATTGGCTATCAATGGGATGTTTTAGAGAGGCTGAGCCTCTCAGAAGTAAAGATGGCCAGAGGCTCTCGATCCTATGAAGGCTTGCGTAAAAAAATATTGTGGAATACTTTAAAAACAATATTCCTCAATGTCAAATTGCAAAGGCTTTGAAGGTCTCATCATCAACAGTGCATAAATTCATCAAAAGATTCAGAGAAACTGGAAAAATCTCTCTGCATAAGGGACAAGGCCGAAGACCATTACTGGATGCCCGTGATCTTCGGGCCCTCAGACGCCACTGCATCATTCACCGGCATGATTCTGCCATTGACATTACTAAATGGGCCCAGAAATACGACAAGAAGCCACTGTCTGTAAATACAGTCCGCCGTGCCATCCACAGTTACCACCTAAATCTTTATCATACAAAAAGGAAGTTATTGTTGAGCATCATCCAGAAGCACCACCGTGTTCTGTGGGCCAAGGCTCATTTAAACTGGATTGTAGCAAGGTGCCCTTTGGTCAGACGAGTACAAATTTGACATTCTTGTTGGAAATCATGAAAGTCGTGTCTGGGCTTAAGAGGAGAAAGCCCACCCCTCCCGTTATCAGTTTCCGTTCAAAACCCAGCATCTCTGATGGTATGGCGGTGCAGTGGTGCATATGGTGCGGGACACTTGCATGTTTTAAAAAGCACCATGAATGCTGAAAGGTATATGAAGGTTTTAGAGCAACATATGCTCCCCTCCAGATTACATCTATTCCAAGGAAAGTCTTGTGTATTTCAGTAGGACAATGCAAAACCACATGCTGCAGCTGTTACAACAGCATAGCTTCATAGTAGAAGAGTCCGTGTGCTGAGCTGGCCTGCCGGCAGTCCTGATCTTTCACTGATTAAGAACATTTGGCGAATAAATAAACGAAAAGTCCATCAAAGGAGACCCAAAACTCTCCAGCAGCTGGAAGCCTGTATTAAACAAGAGTGGGATCGAATTCCTATGGCTAAACTCAAGAAACTTGTCACCTCCACTCTGTTAAAAAGAAGAGGGGATGCTACACCATGGTAAACAGGCCCCTGTCCCAACTTTTTCAGACCTGTAGCAGTCATCAAATTTGAAATGAGCTCATTTTGCAGATAAAACAGTAAAATTTCTCAGTTTTAACATTTGCTATGTCTCTGTTCTGTTGTGAATAAAATACTGGCTGGTGTGATTTGAAAGTCTTTGCGTTTTTGATTTTATTGAGAATTTACACTTCATCTCAACTATTTCGGAATTGGGGTTGTAGTTTTAATAATTTGGCACCTAGTTTAGTGTAATTTTGAACGCGAGCATCATTTTCATATATGTGGCACGATTTTCCACTGTTAACCAACTGAGCCTTGTAAAATACTCAACGTCAAGGTGAGTGCCAGTATGTAGTTATTGTAGTATTGCGCTGTCTGCAGCCTGTTCTTTAACTGCTGCGACAAGCCAGTGAACCAGGAGGTGGCAGCATATTCAAAGTGGCTCTGCACTAATGCTCCTGCTAGAGTGCGGAGAATCGAGCTATCCGGAAAGGTTGCCTCTCTGGCTAAAAACTTTATTCGTTGATGTATTTTTGTCACGAGAGCCATCTCTTCACCAGGTAAGCAGTTATTTAAAATAATTTTCTCAGTGCCTTTCAATACGCACTTCCCAATTTTAACCTCAAAATCTGATGCTCAAGACAGCCTAATTCTTCAGCCAAATCAAATGACTTCTGATTTATTCATGTGGAGGGACAATCTTGCCGAAAGCCATTTGCTTGCTCTCCCCATCTCAGCACTCATATTGTCCTCAACCATATTTATCTTTATGTGCAAACAGTAGAAGAGAGTCATCAGCGTACAAAAAACAGATTACATGAAATGGCAGATTAAAAATCTATTATGAACAATAAGAAGAACAGAGGTCCGAGGATTCCTCCTTGTGGCACCCCCCATCCCATACTCTTCTCACTTGAGAGACCCATGAAGTTCTACTACCTGAGTACGGTTTTCAAGGTACGAAGTCACCCATTTACATGACCCATCATTAAAACCCATAGCTCTTAACTTGTTTTTTATTAAGATACAGTGGTGTAGCACATCGAATGCTTTCCGCAAGTGAAGCATAACTAGGCCATGGAACTTGCCAATGTCTTTATGGCTTTAAAGAAACAATGGTTTTGAATCGTCTAACCAAAGTCCTGACTTGATTCTGATTGAGATGATGTGGCATGACCTTAAACAAGAATTTCATGCTTGAAAACCCCCCAAAGTGGTCATATTAATGCAATTCTGCAAAGCTAAAGCTGGCAACAAACGCAGAAGTCACTCGTTTCATAACTTTCATATGATGCATCCGGTTGTGTAAGTTCCTCTATTGTTCGCAGGGGTGATATAGGTTGTGAATAACTTGACCTTCTCTAAATGAAATAATCATTTAAAAAACTGCATTTTATGTTTATTCAGGTTGTCTTTGTCTTGTATTAAAATTAGTTGAACAATCTGAAACTTTTAAATATGACAAATAAACAAAACTAAAATCAGGAAGTGGGCTCACTCTTTTTCATAGTGCCATATTTGTGTGAAGGTTATGTTAACCTGAAATTTTATTTGGCTAAACAATTAATATTTTTTTATTGAAGTGTATCTTAGGCACCTGTTATTAATAGAAGAATGTAATTTTCCGGATCATTAAGCTAGTTTTGCAAAGGTATACAGAAAGTCAATTTTTTACTGAATGCCTGAAGTTTATGGTGGGTCCTGGATGGCGCCATTTTGTGAAGTTGTGCTGTGACATCAGCTTGTTGATATATTTCTCTGGACCATCCATGGACTGTATAGTCTATGGGGCCATCCCATGAGCCATCTAGATTAGCTTGTGTCATGGGAAAATTGGTCCCCCCCCCACCATGTCAATTGGCGCAATTTTAGTCATCTACGTGATCTTTGCTGTAGGAAGTATTCTCAAAAATAAATAAGCCCTCTTGTAGCATTTCAAATCTATGGTAGGATTACACTTTACACGAGTTTCCCAATTTAACCAACCATCTCAGTTCATCAGTGGATTTTTGCTTTCAATGATTTTCAACTCCATGATCATTTTAGAAGTAACGTTAGGAGACATTTTGCCATTTTTACGTAGTCTTCAATAACAGCTGGCTAGCTAGCTTTCTGATTAGGCTAGACAATGCCTGTTCTGTAATAACCACGAGCTAGCTAGCTAGCTCGCAAGCTTGATAATTATGTACAGTTAGCTTGTACTGTAATTACAGCCAGCTAGCTAGCTGGCTAATTAGGCTACAGTTTGCTTGTACTGTAATAATCACTAGCTAGTTAGCCAACTACTGTGAAATGCTAATTAGATTGAAAGGTTGCTTCCTGATTGTCGTCTGACATCCAATCAGTTGATAATGTTTTTTAGCTAGCTAGCCATCTACCTAATAAAGCTAAAACTGCCTTGTAAAAAGCTCAAACACAGCAACAGATGTGTACTAATGACACACTTTCTTTTAAACTACCATTCACATTGTGCAGGTACCGAACGGGTTTACCAAATGCTAAAACAAACCAAACTAAATGTCCGGAATTGGATGCAGCTTTTAGCTAGATATCTGTTACATGTTTTTTCATCAGTTTGAGGGGTGCTTATAGAAACAGCGGCAAACTGCGGTGAACGCTAGGTTGCAATTTAAAAACACACAAATCTAGAACAGAAAAAATGCAACTACTTGAAATGAATTTGCTGTACTTGAATTTGTGATTGGTAAACCAGCTAGTCCTACGTTAGCTGAACTACAACACTAAAGTACTTTTACAACCATAGTTATATTGTGAACTTTAGGATAGCTAATATCACTTTGTGTGTCTCATCGCTGTGAAATATGGCTGGCTTTTCTCCTCTTGAAATGTAATAGCCTTATTTAAGTTCTGCCATTCGCGAATACCTGCCGCAGTCAACCCAAGGCAAGAAAGAGTAGAGGAACTGAAACAGTGCTGTATGGATGAACTATAAGCAATCTTTGTAATAAGAACTTTGTAAAGGTTTGTCAGTGCTTACCAGTTTGACAGCTTATCTGGTGCTGGGCCTTTCGCAAGCTGCCAGATCATACAATCAATAAAGAGCATTTGTAATGAAAGCCTGTGAGCAAAGTTATTTTTAAGTCCTCCTTACAATGTTGGACATTCAATTTCCCCTACATCCATTGTATATTGCATGTTTGCGTTCTTTGCAGACATAACTTTTCATCAAACTTTTGAGTCAGGTCATTTTCATGCCGGCACCACACTGAGCATTTTGCTAAGGCCCTCTCTCCAGGTTGCTTTGGCATTTTCAGTTCCAGTGACTTAACTATCCTAAGAATCAGATGCATCATTGGCTTTTGTCTCAGAACAATCCATCTCTGGTTCAAAATTGTGCCCAATTTGACCTGGAAATTCCATTGCTTCTGAAAAACTTGCCATTTCAAGAACCAATCCACGCATCCAAACAAATGCACTGAGTGACAAGTCGGTTGACCCAATTGACGACTTGACGTCAGGGCACAGTCGAATGTGGCTGTCCCCTGGGTTCAGCTAGGGCCTTTATCAGCATGGCTTTCTTTCTCCAAGAAATTTGCACCAAAAAATATTTTAAGCTTGCAAAATGTTTATTCTGGCTTGATAACAATTATTATTCCACATGATGATGCACCTTGGGTACGCTTTCATTAGTATAATTAAGAGTGGAGAAGCCTTTGAAGAGGATTTAAATCATTTCAAGTGCAGAAAAAACTGCAGGGTGGCATGGTGATGCAGATGCGATGGATGGGCGAGCTGTTTAGGATGTGTCCCTGCGTTTAACCCATAGTCAGCTGGGATAGGCTCCTGCTTCTCCGAGAGTCTAGTGAGGTATGGTATGGAAGGTGTACTGATAACACATAAATGGGTACATATATTAAAAAGAGGGAGAGGAAGAAAGTGCAGGGGATGCAGGCAGTCCTCCTGCGGGAAGATGGAAGGGTGGACTGAATAGAGGAATACAAAGAGAGTACATTTTACTGGCATACAATCAATGCTGCCTGATCCCTTTAGTGGCCAATGTTACTACCCTCAGAAATTCATGTGTTGCTTTACATGTCTCTGAAAGTGGCAAATTACTCGCATTAGGTCATGAATGGCTGTATGAGTAAGCTTGGAGACTGAAAGAAAGAGGTACACTTAGAGTGAGGGCTTGAAAGTGGTTGTGTGAGGCAGCTGGAATTGGAAGGGGGTGCAGAGGATGGCGGTGGGATCTGTAACCACGCCTGAAGGACCCTGAGGAGGAATATCTTTGCCCAAGGGTACATGCAGGACTACAGGCAGGGAAAGGGGGGCGGAGGACAATGCTGGGTACAGGAAATGAGCAATGTGATCAAGTGGGTCGATTGCGAGTTGATTTTTTGGCTAGCAGGAGAGACACCTGCTGGCCAGAGATGACAATACATCTTAAGTGAAAAACAATATAGTATTCGGCTTACTTGTTCTGATCAGTTAGGGTTTTACCGTTGAATATCTCTTTTTACTCTTCGTACAAGACTTAAAAATGGTTATTGGAAAAAATACTGTCTGCATGGTTCAGGAGTGGAGTATCATGAGTTATTCCTTTTTCCCCAACCTCAGATCTGTCTAGTTATACTCCCAAGAACTCCGTGGATTTCAGTGCCTGGCAGGAGCGCAAACATGATGACCCGTCGCTTGCGGGGGAATCAAATTCCCAAGCCAGTGAACCGCCTGGAGCGGAAGTGATGGTATGCTGTGTTTCATGCAAGATGAACGTGCTTTCCAATCAAGACTCTTAAAGTGGCAACAGACAATTTTTTTTGCTTTCCACCAATGGTTTCCTCGTGGTATTTTTTTTTTTCCACTGTCACAAAGGCAATAGGATCTCTTTCCATTTTTTTATCAGCTTTGTTCAGTGAGGAAATTATTAACACCAATTTGCAAATAAGAGAAGTATTTTCACTGAGGAGGTCATTTGAAATTGTCAAAATGTTATATTGAATTTGGGAAAACTTTAAATTTATTGTAATAGTGCACACTGCATAGTAATAACACAACTTGAGTAACATTATTGCTTTGCACAAAGAAGTAACTTCAGGGGTTGGCATTTCGGGTGGAGGGGCGAGTGATATTCCCAGGAGACATTTGGAGAAATTGAATGAATTTGTTCATTCATTTGTATTCTGTGATGGAAACACGAAAGCCGAGGAAAAAATTTAAGTATGTGTTGAGCAAAGCAAACTGGGTTTGTAGCATGTTTATAAATGAAACAAGGTCTACGTAGTCACCCTCAAGAGCAACGGGTATATCGGCGAAAGCCCCCAAGGGAAAGCTCTCCACAAGGAAAGCCCTAGATACAGTCTTGCCATTCACAGCATCGACAAAAAGTGATATTCCTCTACAAAATGAGCGTTTTGCCCAAACATTGCAGTACCCCTTTAAATTATTAGAAAATGAATCAATTTTCACTTCACAGCCCTGTATGGGTTGATGGGGTATTGTTGCACCTTGGAGCATCTCGGTGGGTGGGCGGTGGCTTTACTTTGCACCGTAAATTGAGCCTTCATTTTTCCAAATTGTTCCCGGTGGCTGACAGAATTGCATCATGTAATTACTTTGTTCAATCAAAATTTTTCGTATTCATAAGTCAAGCAAATTTGTTGTCTGTTGCCTCTTTAAAGGAAAAGTTCCTTTAGAAAAATACTTATTTTCCCTCTGCCTGTAGTGCTACTTTTGCTCCGATTACACAGAAGTAAGCCTGAATCTACTCATGGATGAGAGGTTCCTCATCTTGCTTCATTCTGTGCAGTAACATGGTTGGCGGGTTTTGTTCACTAGAAAAAAATGGTTCCCTCATGAAACTGCTCACAACAAGGTTTGTGGATTACCTAGAGTAACTCACTTAGGTGCTGAGTTTTTCAAATGTACAGTATTTCAATGGCACTTGGCGCTCAGCTTGTGGTGCACAATCTCGTTCGACTACATGCGAGAGGAGAGGGACATCACTAAGGCAGATTATAGAATCTAGATGGGTAAATTGTGCTAAAGGTAAGAGGGAAAAAGATGCTTATTTTTGATTTTGGGGTGTACTGTCCATTTGAGTCAGTATTCAATTCTAGCCCAATTGTTCATTTTTTCTTGCTATGTATTATTATTGGTGGTATTAGAAAAATTAGCACTACTGCAGTTATATTTATTTCTCACTTGTCTCTCTCCTACCCTTTTGCCTTTTCCTTCCTGTGTCACTCATCCTCCTCTCTAACACAAACTATCATCCTCTCCTCTATTCACCCTCATGTGTCACCTTCCATCACTCTCTCCTCTTTCTATCCCTGCATTTCTCCTCCCTTTCATTCTACCCCCATATCCCTCCCCCCCTCTCAGCTCACTCCAGCTGACAGCTCTTCCCTGTCAGATTTCAGCAGCGAACCAGCGCTGTACTTCTGACCGCGGTGGAGCTGCACCAAACTGCACTGAACCGCAGAACCACTACCCACCAGCACTGCTCATACTGACCCACAGTGCCAAGGGACTAAGCCACCCAGCTCTACGGGAGAGGAGTGACCCATCCTGACAAACCCTTTCCAGTAGTCACACTCTGTCACTGTACTGGTCCATTACTACTGCTCGGGCCATAACGGGCACTGTTATCGTCATCCAGGCCCGTTCCCAATGGATGACTCAACAAGCTGGACTAGATCCCACCCATCACTCTGATGCACAGTTGGGTCATGGCTGCCAGGGTACCCATTTCCAACACTGCCTGCTCTCTTTAAACTCTTTTAAGGTGTAAGATTACAAGTATGTCATTGGAATGTTCTCTACTGAACATTAAGCTCACGTAGCAAGTGATGTAGCAATCACCTTTCTATCAGAACTGTGGCTAAGTATAATGGAAATCATTCCAAAAAAAAACCTGCTCTTCAAAGGGTTGAACAAGATCCTCGCTCACTGGCTCATCTCTGTCCAGAAGGATCTCTCTCTGCAGTGTTGCTACAGAGGTAGCGCTGTGTTATGGAAAGTAAGTGCTCACCAGTGGTTCTGTGCTGAGGAGGGGGGAGGGGGTAAAGAAGGCCAGGCCGATGAAGACAACTTTGACTTTAATAGTGACAGTGTGCCACAAATCTTCTCACACTTTGTGCTGTTTTTTCCTAACTGCATGTTCTACGTGTTTTATTTTTTAAAGAAAAAAATATTGTCAGGTATGATTCTTATACATCACACTCTGCTGTATTTCGGGAATTGATCAGTCCTGGAGGGCCCAGGTCTGTGCAGGCTTACAAAATCGCCCTAATAACGTGAAAATTACCCCCATGAAATGTGGTGCCGAAAGTGGGAATGGAGTTTTATTTACTGCACCCGAACAGTCCCATAGAATTAGATTTCATTGAAAAGTGCACCAAGATATACATGTGTAAACAACACTCTTTCCATGAAAGGCTAACTCCTTCCAGATGTTATTTCAACCAATGCATGCATATATCTCCACTAAGCTCAGTACATTTCAGTCACTCAGACTGTACATGCATTTCTGCATGTATCGAGATTAGGGTCCATGAAATTGGTGGGAGTGAATGATTATTTTAAATGATGTTTCAGATTAGAAAATAAGCTGGGCTGTAGAGACTGACTCTGCAACCCAACCCTGATCTCGCACTGCTGGGGGCGCACTCAGTGCCCCCCGAGGCCCAGATTCAGTTAAGTGTGATTCTGTCTGCAAACGACAAACACGGGGGCCCAAGCAAGGGCGTGGTCTGAATGTAAGCTTTTCAAATCGTAAAGAACAAAGTGCATTTTGCCCTTTCTGGGAGCTTGCCCTGCCATTAGTTAACAAAGACCCTTTTTAAAATGGATCAAACTGTCCAAATGGAAGGAAGAGGGAGGCGTAAAATGTGCTTGTGTCCTCGTTTTCATCAGTGTTGCTTCTTGAAATGGTTGTGGTCATTTAGACCCCGTCCACTGGAACATTCCAGAAAAACTAAGTCAGTCTCTTTTCAATATGAATGGGAACGGAAACCGGTGAACATGTGTGCACCAAAGACTGTTCAATATTGATGCTAATCTCCGTCTTTTGAAAGATGACCGCTCTAATCTACTGTGGACTCTACAACACAATGCCAAGTGATTCTTACGTGACTGTTGATTGCTATATTGGCCACTGCCAACATGATCTTCACTATCATTACCATCATTCCTTGACCAGTATTGTTCACACTCCAGGATGCTGTTCTATCCAAGTCAGAATGTGTGTCATTTGAAATATCTTTTTTTAATCTGCGCTATTTTAATATCTGCAAGACAGCTCATGGGTTTTCAACTCCTGTGGGGAAACTGCTTGCTGGAATTACCAAGATGGCTGCTGCTGTTGTGAGTTCTAAAAGGACTGAGGGGAAAAAAAAAGATTCATCATCCAGATGACATCATCTTGATGGGAACTGGGTTGTGGTGTGGGGTGGGATGTCGTTTCAAGTCTTGTGTCTTGTCATGTCTTATTTTTATTTGCACAGGTTTTTTTTTTTTTTAATTGCTTCATTTGCACTTTGAGCATTCTGATGGGACAGAGGGGTTGGGTGAAAGCAGGCCACTTCATGCTCCATAACTGAGCCGTTCACTCCAAGTCACATATTTGCCAACCTAAGAAAGACAGATTCACCCTTTGGTGTTAAGTGAGGGATGGAGGAGGTGTATCAGAGGCCTGGTAAAAAGAGATTAAGGGTCTTCAGGCCCGCTGATTGGTGCAGCAGACTGTAAAACTGACCTAGAGATGATGTCAGTGAATACATTATCATAACAAAGGGGCTTAAATGGCTGCCTGCAGTCAGTAATGAGAGAAACACTGATGTTTACTACTGTGATAGTGTGGCTGCAGTCACAGCTGTTCTGCTCCATTCCAGTCCTTGGGTCACTAGGACCTAGAACTTGCAGATGTAGCTTCTAGTAGAAAGCAATGGACTGTGGAGCTGTATAAATTGATACTGGGTCAAAGATAATGCAGTATCTTCCAGGTGGCTCATCCTGGTCAGACTGAGATCAGGGCCCTTTTCCATGAAGCACTATTACATAGTGGTTGGATGACAGCATTGCGTAACTGAACACTCCAAACTCTCGAGCACAGACTGCAGTAAAAATTACTGTCCCGGGTTTTATGAGGTGCAATCATACAGCTAATTTGGTTTTATTAATTTGGCAAATATCCCTCAAGGTAGTTAAGACTTTGGGATGGAAACCAAGTTCTGCCTCTACTGACTCTGGCTGCAATGCAGTGGTGTGCGCAACCTCTGGTGGTTGGCTGTAGAGTCAAAACAAGCAGCCTTGACATTACTTCATGTGGAGGAGTATACACATTTCTTACTGCTTTACCACGCTTATCAAGTGCACCGAGGGCATTGCAGCATACAAGTTTTTGAAAAGATGGGATTTACCATGACTGCTATTCTCTATATTAAGTGTATGACTCTGTGAGAAACGACTTAAATTATGTTAAATTTCAATTCATGCTCATGGTTCATAGTCATTTTTGGGATATTTAATCTACATACTGTCCATTTATTCCCTACCCTTCATTCATTGTGAAATGAAGTTTCTCAGTAGGGGTTCATAAGATTGCCTGGGACCACAAATGATTTGAAGTTAACTGATTGTAAAAACTATTAGGAGAGGCACTGAATCTGAAATTAGAGAAGGAGTTGGGGGGGGTGGGGGACTCTTTTAGGAAGCAGGATTACTGGGTGAGTCCATGCAATTATCCAGCTAACGCAGTAATACTTTTTTGTGAACCACCCCATAATTGTAAAATCTGGGATAAAATGGACTCCTCCCTCTCATCGTGCCTTTCACTGTGTTTGAGACACCTCCCTAACTACTTGTGTCAGTTTATCAGCGTCTGTTCCCGGAGTTGACTGGAGTACTCTGTAGAATCGGCACACTCACTTAACATATCCATATCTCTCCCAAACTTTAATAATATAACGAAATTAGCATGAGACCGAATCCGTGCATCAGTTAGCACCATGACGATCCTACGCTGGTCCCTTTGAGGAACTATCCCCAAATTGGTTCTGATACGGAGGCCGTTTGCAGCTATTATGTAGCTACGGTCAAGGAATTCTTGAAATTCTAGCATTGCTGGCCAGCCTGCTGATCAGCCCAGGCAATCAATCTTGCATTATGACATGTTCCAAGCTAAATGAACTGAAACCTCCATTCTTTTCCTTCCTTTTGCCCACCCTTCTGTCAGTCCATATGAGAGTAGAAATATTAGCCTTGTGTATGAAAAGATAGCAATGTCTTTTTTACTCTTTACTTCCTTTTTGTCTTTTGATCTTCAGCGTCAGAGATGTGCAAACTGAATAATTTATATTCAGAAATTATTTCAGTCAGAAAACAAACAGTTGAAAAACATGAAATAAATCGTTGAATCCTTAAAGATCTCCAAGTGTGTTGTGTGCTCACTTGGGGTGGTAAAGTATATTGCAGTAGGTTCTGCCAGTAACCGCATGCTTCCTAGAGATAGACACGTTTTGCTGGAGCCAAGGGCTTTGCGTTAATGTGGAAGCTGCAAGGCTGACAGTGGACTAATGTGACCAAATAAGATCTCAACGATTGATTACAATGATCGCTTTAAAATCGTTTTCTGAGCCACGACAGATCAACTTCATCCATATTACGTTAGCGCTTCTCTCAATATCCACTGAGTGTACCCCATCACAACACACAATTTAAGAAACCAGTTTGCAACATCTTAACATATTACTTTACTTTGTACAAAAGATATCCACAGAAAAATCATGAGGTTCTTGGTGCATAAAAAAACTGACACATTCATACATGAAACACTCAGGCTCCCAAATAACCTGCTCCTGATCATCTGGCCCCATAAAGGAACAGCAGTTTGAAGTTGTAGAGAAACACTTGGATGAGCTGTGTTTGTGTGTGTATATGCATGTCTGTAGCTCAGGTGGATCACGTATTCCCTGGGGAGCAGTGAGCGATCCAGTCTCAGTCTCTTCCCAGATCCATCGCTTTGCTCAAGTTTCCAGCTTCCCTCTTCAACACACTCAACAGAGTTTGAGAGCTTTCCAGGATCTAAGAGAGGAAATACAATTTCAGCTATTTAACTTGGCATGAAAATTCCTCAACAATCTCAGGAGACTGACATACTTCCCAAGGAACAGCTACGCAAAACGGCCATTATCCAAAAGTCATATGTGTGGTATTCAATGGGAAATTAAGGGGTTAAAACCACCATAAATGTCTCTGAGCACAGGGAGGGGGCAACAGGACTCAAAAGCAGAGCAGATCGATTTCATCCCCCAATTCAGAAAATTTTGGAACAGTTTTGAAAATGCACATAAAAACAAAGACAATGATCTTCAAATTTACATTCCACTTGTATTTCATAGTAGACGGCATGAAGAGAAGAAATGTAATGTTTTCTCAGGTTAACTTAATTTTCTTTTTGTAAATATACATCCACTCACCATTCAGGCCTGTGAAGCATTCCAAAAAAAGTCAGGAGGGGGGCAATTTAGGATTAGTAATGAGGTGTATAAAATTTTATTAATGATGCAATTTAAAACAGCTACTGTCAGCAGGTGATTGTAAGCATGATCTAATTCAAACGTAACATCCAGGAAAGGCCTACTCCTTCAGGAGCAAAGACGGGCAATTTGCCAATTTTCTCGCAAATGTGTGAGAAAGTCATTGATGGGTCTAAAATCAATGTTTCTCAAAGATGAACGGGAGGGGATATGGACATTCACCCTCTCCAGAGCATAATCTAAGAAAAAAAATGATGTAAAAAAAAAAGAAAATCAAAGGATTCTGAGCAATTTATGTGCGAAAAAGGCGAGGGTGCAAACCAAAGATGAGTACACAGAAAATCAGGGTCAGGACAGATGACCTTCATGTAGGCAGCCTCTGTCTCAGCGATGGTGCGGTCGAATTCACTGCGGGTGGCGGTGCGGCGGGCCAGGCTCTCGTTGACTCGGCTCAGCTCCTCGGTGAGGAGGTGCATCTCGCGCTGCAGCCGCGTCCTCTCCTCCTCCTCCTTCTGGATCTGCCGGTTCAGCTCCTCCCGCTTAGAGCACAGCTCCTCCAGACCTGCGGTTCCCAGCCACAGAACACGGTCACAAAGCTTAGCATGTGTGTGTGTGTGCGTTTGTGTGGCTGCAAGTCTCCAACGGTAGGGCGAAAACGTGTGTAATTCAGTGGCGTCACCAAGCGTATACAAGTGACACAGCGCTGTGGATGCCAGCATAAGTGTGTGAGTGCTGGTGTGATGTAGAGGGACTGTGTGTGTGTGTTTGTGAATTTACATGAGAGCCTGCTGACTCAATTCCTTTCGCTGTGATGAATGAATCAGGGGTTCTGGTGGGAGAGCCCCAATCTCCCCTGAATGAAATCTCCCTCTCTGAGACTATGTGTCAAATGAACTGACAGCTGTGTGCTTGGAATTTTACTTACAGGAATATCTTAACCACAGACCTCATACTAAGCCAGAGACCAATATTGTTTTCTGCTTGCAGTACACCAATGGCAGGGTGTCACTAATTTTAGCTGCATATTTACATAATGACTGCTTATTAAAAGTTCAGTATGTTACCTTAAGTGGGACTGCCTCAATCAAGAGCAGAGTTTTCTACGCAGAAATGAGCAATATTTCCCAGCTTATCACTGGTAAGCTACATGGCAACAGAGCACATTAACATTCCACACCAGTTACATGGCCACGCTTGATTTAAACCTGATGTGTCAGGAACTTGATGGCTTTTCTGCTGTTCAGAGCATTATTCTGTGAGGATATTTCCCATGGGTATGCGACAGGTCTGCAGGATTGCATTGAGCACATACACGTGTGTGTGTGTGTGTACACTAAAGTACGCATACACATATGTGTGTGCACACACACATGCAAGCACACATCACAGGGGAAGTTCCCAATGCAGACTGTGTTGCTTCATTGAAACATACATCAGAGGATCCAATCGTATTCTGTGAATGACTTGACCTTTTCATTCCTCATACCCTATACTCCAATGAGAAGCTAAACCTGACATTCAGTATCATAGGTGAGATATTCCACTAGGGTGGGCACATTCTTATTTTGCATCTATTCAAGAGTGAAATGAGGCTTAAATATAATTTTTAAAAAAAATCGTTCTGTCATTTAATCAATGTGAACTTTATTTATCATGTTTTTGAAACCATAGAGACAACGTTTTGAAAATGGACTTCGGTATTTTAATAATGATAATTTCTATCTGGCTTTTAAGAACATGCCTTTTCTCACATGTATGAGAATATGCTTACACTACGGTGTGTGTGAAACATTTGAGAAACAAAAATCCATGATTAAGGCCAATTCACACTATCGGTGAAAGCTGAACCATCCCAAAGACCGAACATGTACACCCATTAACTGGAGCATTAATATAGGTCTACAGCTGCAACTGCTCCATATTCACTGTAGCTATTACAACCTCTAAATGTCATGGACTTTTTCAGGGTTGTCTTTAGCTCCAAGTGAAATCTGGACACGCGTTTCTGGGCTGCCAGCAGATAAAATATACACAACTGTAACATTTGGTGCAGAACTGTTTAAATCCACGTAGGCCACTTTGAGCCAAAAAAACAGAAAATAAAACGTGAAGTATTCAGATCCCACACAACAGTTTCAGATTCTAACCTAGATGGACAGACAGAAGTATAAATTGGCATGTTTACACAATAATATGTATCAATACATTAAATTTCACAGAAAATGTTGAATGGCTTAGAAGTCCTGGCCCAGTAAAGAAGCAGTAAGGATAGACACGTGGACGGACGGACGGAAACGAAGGACAACACTCATTCCTATATCCAGCTTTCACACTGTGGTGGGGGATACTAAGCAATAAAGAAGATTGAATGTAAAACATGCATTAAGAATACTACGGTAAAGCCAGCTTTAATCAGCACAACAAAAGCAATCTTGAGATCATTGCATTTCATACTGAATGAGAAGAGTCATCAAAAATCTTGACTGTAGTATGAGTCACACTAAAATATTTTAAATTCACTGCATGTCACACTCTCAGATTCATCCAACCTACACAGCGTATCCTGACTATAACCACAGAAAAACATAGCCCTTCCTCTACTGTTGTCACGGTGCATGTCATTGATCACTCAACCATCCTGCAGCGAGTGCAAACATTTAAAAGGCATTAGGAATAAACACAAGGGTGCATCTAAAATTTACTTTAGCTGAATCCAAAAGTCTGGATTTCCCATAATTGCATACTTAAAAAAATGTGTCTGTTCCTGGATAGTGTGCAAGTGCTGAGGGCTGCCCAAATCCACAATTAATCCAGTCCACAAGAAGTCTCTGACAGACTTACTGCTGAGAGCCCACTTGGGATGCAGTTTGCAGATTTCTCCAGATTATGCCAATGGGATTACCCAATATTCAGAGCAGTAAGGATGTGACCATATCTCAAACACATTTCAAAAAAGGCAAAATATTAACTGAAGTGTGATGAGGAAAGTAACCAATTTAGAAAAAATGTATACTTATTTCCAGACTCTGATTTATTCCTTTTTTTCACTGGGGGTTTTACCTGTGACAGTGAGTGAGACCAGTCCCTTTGTGCATATTTAAAAATCCCAGAGTTAAGTTATTATCATTTGCTTTGATTTCGGAGTCTTAATCCTCTAATTATTTTAAATGAACTGGCATTGTGCCGAAAATTTCACCTAAGAGGCCTACTGATTCTTACCATTTATTTCCATTTGTGGTTAAAACAAAAACCTAAAAATATGCAAAAGTGCACGATTCCCCACTGTGAGAACTGCTGGTAAAGGGCATATTTAAACATATCGCGGAACAAGTGGTTTCTCTTTTTACAATTCACAATTTATACTGTAGTTATCTTGTACCGCCATGGGTTGATTTCAGTGTTTGTTGGTCAGGCACTCCTCGCGTTTACAGGCATTTCTCCTGTGATCTGGAAAAACCTAGAACATTCGTCACTTTTGGGAGAAACGGAGTTTGACCCTCATATTTAAGAGTGGTGAAAATCTTAACACAATAGCTATTAGTGTTATTTGAACTGTCAAAATCAGGTTTCAATAATTTCTTCCAGTCAGAAAAAGTCCAGAATCCAAAGGTTTTTGTTCAGTTGCGAGAATCCTTGCTACAGATAGATTCACTAGTTTCTCCAGATCCCAGGAGATTCTTAGACAGCACTCGAGAATCGTCGAATCTGGTGATCTAAATTGATAGACGTTTCTAGGTACCCATAATGCAAGGTTCTCTTAGCACGTAAGTCTGAGGGAAGAAATATGTACGGAAAGAATTGATTTTATGGCGTTACCGATAGTAGTTATATCTCGTTACGTTAAGTCAGTCTGTTGAGCAGGCAAACTTCTGTGTTAACGGAGTAGGATAGCTAATCCCTGCAGGGTAGGGCTAATCTTCTGAAAACATTCTGCTGAAAAACTACAACCATCTATACTTTCCTTCATAATTTCTATATATATTGTAATGAAATTTTCACCAATTATTCTTGAGATGTATATCTATCAATATCTCGTTGAGTTGAGGAAGAAAAAGAATTAGTGAATTTTCAGCCGAACGTTTTCAGCAGATTAGCTCTACCCTATCCTGCATTATTCAGAGGGCAAACTAATGAAGTAAAATGCAGGGGCAATGACATGACTATCACCACTTGGTAATTGCACCATTAGTGTTTATCTTCAGCTTATTTTATCTTACATTGCATTACCATCACTTACACTTCACAAGTTCATTATTGTAGGTCTGCATCGCGGCTCCTTGCTGGGACATGGTGCAGACCTCTTCCCGCTCCCCTCTCAGGTGCTCAGCTCTCAAGAACGGTTCAGTATGAATGAGAGCCCGTTAAGATTTTACTGTTATCCGTCGAGCTCATTTACATCTCTGTTTCTTACTCTGTGCATTTTTATCGACGAAACAACTATTACACCGGAGTTGGAGTTTAATCTCGTTTCTGCGACGACCGTCTACAGTGGTCGTTTCCGCCACTCGCTTTCTCCAACTTCCCGGCGCTGTCACGATTTGTGACTGCTGACGTAATATTTATGCGCCAACATTTTAAAGAGGAGCGCGACTAGGTTATGTAGCTAGTAAGCCAAATAATTTATTTATCCGTAGCTTATGGAATCTGACATTGGCCACTGAAATGTTCCTGATTTGCCGGTGATTCGCATAGTCAACATCAAGAGTTTGTCAGTTTAAATAGAGTTTGCTTAATGCCTCCTGGAGCGCGTCCCGTCTAATCGGCATGAACTCGGGACAGTCGGTAGTTATGCCGCGAGACCTTCCCGCTGCCTGGGACGCTGTCACTGCAGCATTGGTGAGTAGCGGACTGGTAAATACCCCGACCTGCACAGCAGTTCAACGAAATTCAAATTATTGCATGGGAATAGTTTATAATAAAGCATATAGAATGATTCCGATAGCCAAAGTCTGCTCTGAACTGAAATGGAATGGAAAATGGAATAAACTAGCCAACATTAGGAAAAAGATAAACAGGTGTTGGCATCCGACTGGTCCCCAAGCTAACTGATGCAGGCACTTTTCAACTGCGGGCAGCAGCTCTGGTGTGTCGCTGTCAGCAGATGCGTCACTCATTCACAAACATATTATAGGTGATTTTCAGGGCGCATTTCATATCTCATGCATCAAATGGCAATGTATATGACTTACCGGTACTTGTATTTCAAGATATGCTGAAAATTGTACTGAAATTATTTCGTGCTTTGGAGAACACTACATCTTCACGACGAGAACAACAGGATAACGATCTTTTTTTAAATGTTAATTTGCAGTGTAATTTTCATGTTATAGTACCATCTCAGGAACTTGGTGTACGTCTTAAAGCAAAATTTCTTGTAAAAGAAAACTAAAAAATTAAATAAGACTAAGATTTAACTCCTATACTGCAAGCGCATATTGCCCATTTATGGCAAAGTCTATCCTAAAAACATTCGGATCATTGGAAAGAGCTTGTTTTAATTAGAGAATGCGCAAAATATGAAGTTTGAAAAATGGAATGGACTGATTTCATAATTTGGCACACTTAATACTGACCAAAATTCAAGCAAAGCAATCCCAGCAGTTTTAAGATTGATATGGTTAATTCACCCTGCGGAGTTTAGGCATCTTCCTTTCTGTCTGTCATTCGATTTATAACTTTGTTGCCTCTGATAAAAAGCACTCCTGAACATATCCATGGTATTTGATATCTTATTGAGAATTCATATTGAAAAAAACCAACTACCGGAGAATATGCTTGGGTGTCACTGCAGTTCATTGGTGTTAAATTGGTCCTAAGGGTTTGCCTTTTTCTCAGGTGTCTCCAGTGTGCTCTGCAGCTCAGTCAGAGGAGTCTCTTTCCCGCGCAATTGCATTGCTCTGTAGCCAGAGTCTGGGCCAATGTGTGGAGGGCTGGCTGCTCGAGACCCTGCAGGTGCGGCTGACCTCAGCAGTGGCGCCTGAGTTCTGGGCCGGGCTGGAACAACCAGAAAATGAGATTGAGGAGAGGGACCGGGCCAGGATCCTCCTCCAGGCATTCAGAACCCTCCTGACCCGACTGGAACCCTTCCTAGGTAGTCAGGCTGTCGCTGCTGATAACAGTGAATTTTTTTTTCCGGACTCATCATTATCTCTATCCTGCACTGATCTTGAATAATGTAAAATTAGCTTAAATCAGCAGATAATGTAAGTGTTTTCACATAATTTAGTTCGAGGCACGATGGTGGAGAGAATAAATGCCTATAATACTTTTCTATAAATATTATATATATATATATATATATATATATATATATACATACATACACACACACACAAATAATTTGGTGAAGAAGTGCAAATATTCAAGTGATAATTTTGCAAAAGGATGTTTTTTTGCACATAGGAATCTTAAAATTCATCCAGAAGGCATTGCCTCCAAAGGGATAGGCTACTGAAAGAGATTTGATGCATAATACAAAATGTGTTTACTGATTTTCTGTGTCCATTTATAGCCAGTGATTTTAGCTCCCTCTTGTGATTTTCCTAATGCCTCCCTCTAATCCTTCCCTCAGGGGGACTGGAGCGGCTGGGGGCCTGGCAGGATGAGGGCCGTGGGGGTCTCTTTGGCCCCGGGACGCTCGGGCTCCGGGAGAGGGCTTTTTCCATTATCAGGGCCATTCTGTTCTTCTCTCCATCGGCAGTGCTACAGGAAAGAGTCCTGGAGTTTTACAGCAGAACCCTCTCTGTGCACATGAGCCAGGAGGGGGAGGGTAGCGAGGGGGGAGCTGACGTGTCCCTGGGGTCCGAGGGGGGTCTGTGTATGGGCTGTGCGGCCCCCACACAACAGTGCTGGTGCCAGGAAGCCCTGCAGGAGTTGGAAGAACTCAGCCACATACTGTAAGAGGCATTGAGGGAGAATAGCATATTTCTGTTTGCATGTCACTCTTTCATGATGGCTGTGTGGACATAAATATCCTGAATAATTGTCATGTGTTGATCAGAAGATCTTTTCGCTCTTGATTCATTTGCATTGTAGCTGGTACTTGGGCTCTGCTAAAAAATTATTCCAAAGATTTTGCGCTTATATGATGAAAAATTAAGGACCACACAAAGGCTCCTTAATTGTAATATGATTAGTAGATGTGATCCTAAAATATTTTTTCAGGTGGCATTCAGAGATTTTCTGAAGGAATTGCTCCTTAAAGGTATACTGAGTGGGATTTTCCCAAAAATATGAATAGACTCGTCCAAAAATAATCAGTCTGAATCATAATCTCTGACCAACTTGGGGCATAGGATGGTGTCTGTATCTTCTTATTTTACTTTGTATGGGAAGATTCTGTGTGTCAGATTTTGGGTAGTACGCTTTTGCCCCCAAGCCAAAAATAGTGTTTAACATGTGAGGCCAAGACTTGGCACTGTACTGCAGCATGGCCCTTCTGTTCTCATTGAGCTGGGAAGAGGGGCTTACTTTTAATGTTGTGCTTACAAACTGCAACCGAAAAAGCCTACTCAGTTCATCTTTAAATGGGGGCACTATGGAGACTGTAGATGATATTGCTGCATAAAGGTCTGTTTGTGTGTGTGTGTTTGTGCGCGTGTGTTTGCATGTGTTTGTGTGTGCTTTGGTACCCCAGCTCCAGGCTGCATCTGCTGGAGAGAGTGAGCTCTGAGGCAGTCACCTCCATCCTGCACAGGCTGGTTGCACAGCGGATGGAGTCTCGCTGTCGGGGCGAGTATGAGATCTCCTTCCTGTCTGACTTCCAGGAGGTACGAGAGGCTGTGCGTCCTCTCAAGGCACATGCCATTTCCTATTCCAGTGTCTCTGCGTGTATATGTATGTGTATTTACGTTGGCTTTAATGCATTATGAGACCAATTTACCAGGGTGTGCACCAACATTCTGAGGACTTTTGGGATTTTGTGGATAGGGCCCTACTGTCATGATTCCCACAGCATGCAGTGGCTGACCAATAGCCACTCTTATGACTGTTGAAACCTCCCTTCCTTCTTTGTTTGGAAAAGTTTTTATTTGCCATAAAAAATTAGGTTTTTTGTGTGTGCCGGTGCTAATTCAGCCGGCCTTCTAGTCCAGGGCCAGAGGGGCTCAAAGGCAATGCACAAAGAGTAAAGCAGAAACTAGCATTACAACAGTATATGGTCCTTGTTGGCTGGTTTATATGCCAGCTAACGGAAGGCATGACCAGCTACAGTTGGCTACAGAGCAATTCTGCTCCTCACTATTTTTATCAGGAGATTTAAAAGCCAAAAACAAGTCTTTTCAGTGCACCAGTGAGTTTACAACAGTGAGTTTTTGCTCTAATTGAGTTCTTTTGTGATTTTTTTTTTTTTTCCTGTCATCCCCCATTTGCAGTGGTTGGAGCGGGTGTTGGGCTGGCTGAGTCGGGTGTTTGTGAGTGAGGTGGGGGGGCCCTCTGCTGGTGCGGAACAGGACATCACTGAGGATGGTGCATCTGTTGGCATGGACCAGGGCATTATGGAGGGAGCAGGGAAAGGTCAGGCTGGTAACCCCATGTTACAGCGCTGGAGGTGCCACATGCAGCAGTTCTTCTGCAGGATTTACGCCAACATGCGGATTGAGGAGCTGTTCAGCATCATCCGCGGTAAGAAGCTCCGCCGCACAGGCGCTGAAAGGGTTCGAGACATGCTTAGTGCTTCAAATATGGCAGCGGTTTTTTTCGAAAAACCCCTTGAAATGTTTACTCGTCGGTTCACAAAATGCACTTTCGCTGTGTTACTATCCATCTCTGATGACACCAAGCCAATAGAAGTCGGCGGTGATTTTTGGACAGTGTCAATGTATGGCTTTGGCTTAGCATAGTACAGCTTCAATTAGCATTTTTGGATGCAGTGAATGGTGTCCCTGGCAAAGGTTTCTCAAAGTATGTCTTTGCCTATGTCATGATGCATTAGGTTGTACGATAGTATTGAAGACTGTGATGTCAAAGAGATCGGAGATCATGCACATCCATGAGTGGTTTTTGACCTTTCCTTTTATGCACCCAGATTTGAGCAGATTTCTTCAGTATTTCATTAGTATGTACTGTAAATGTGAAATGCCCATAATCCAACTGATCTCTCCTTGGGGGAATGCTGTCTCAAAATGATGGATTTTAAGCTTGCACATCTGTTAGAAAATTGATGAATCTCAACCCATCTTTGCTCCTGAGGCACTAGACCCCTAGAAAATAAACAGTGTTCAATTGTGGACACTGAATTCAACTTCAGACTATTGGTCACTGGCTCAGCTTCGGGCTGTTCTTGTTGTTTATTTTCCTATGCTCATGATTACAAGGCAACTAATCTTAAGTTACACCTATTTGTGAATAAAAATACAGTTTCATTAAAGTATTGATGTTTGAGCAAATAAATCAATAATATATGACCTCCGCTACAAAACCGTCAGATTCTCAGGAATTGACTTTAGTGTCTGCCATTTTATGTTGAAGATTGCTGCTTTTTCTGTCATAAGACGGGCAGTCTATAATGTTGTTTGCTTCCAAAGCCCAAACTGCACTTCCTTAAACAGCCATTGGGGAAATATTACGATTGGTTGTATATATGCTCCAAATACATATGAAAGTGGATTTTTTTCCACATTGTTGTCAGATATTTCCTCTTTTTCACCATCTTATACTATATTAGCAGGTGATTTTAATTGTATTGCTGATTCTGAGGCAGACCGATACCCCCCATCTAAAATAATGACTTCCAAAATGACCAGGGCTATGAAAGGTTTGTGTTCAGATTTAGAGCTATTGGATGTTTGGAGAGCCACCCATCCTACTGAAAGAGATTATACTTTTTACTCAAACCCCCATGAAAGTTTTTCTAGAATAGATTATATCTTCACTTCCAGACAGGTATTGGATAGGGTAGAGAAGTGTACAATTGGATGTAGAATGTTATCAGATCATGGTGACGTATCCATGTCAGTTATGCCTCCCTGCAGCCATCCACCTTCACGTCATTGGAGATTAAATCCATCTATCTTGAAAAATCCCCCGTTTGTGGCTTATTTGGAAAAGCAAATTGAATTTTTCCTTGATACTAATGATAATGCTGACACAAATCCGTCTATATTATGGGAAACTCTTAAGGCATATTTGAGGGGAGTCATAATCTCATATTGTACTGCTAGGAAAAAAGAGGCCTCAAAGACCCAAATTCTGTTGGAAAGAGAGCTGTTTGAGCTTGAGGAGCAGCTGAAGGATAAACCAGCTAAAGCTCTGCACAAGAAGGTAGAGGCAACCCGTTCGGCTCTAAATCAAATTTTGACACAAAAAGCTGAGGCTAGTATTTTTTATGCTAAACATAGGTTATTTGAAATGGGAAATAAACCGGGGCGACTGCTCGCGAGGCTGGCTGCAGGCAGGCAGGGATATACTCCTATTTCTTCTTTAAAGGATCATTCTGGAAAAAGTCACTATGAGACAAAGGTTTTGACTAAGATCATGGGAGATTTTTATAAAACATTGTATACAACAGAAAGAGCTGCCAATACTGAAGACATGCGTAACTTTCTAGACAAGCTAAATCTTCCATCGCTATCTGAGGAGGACCGGAGCATCCTTGGGAGGCCCATCACAACTTTAGAGGTGGTGGAGGCCATAAACTCCATACAGAGTGGACGAGCTCCTGGGCCCGATGGATATGGACCAGGGTTTTATAAGAAGTTTCAATATTTATTGAAGGGCCCATTAACAAAGATGTACTTGCATTCTGTGGAGCAAGGTCATTTACCTCCCACTTTATATAGTGCTAATATTTCTCTGATTCTTAAGAAGGACAAACCCTCGGATGCTCCTGGTTCGTATAGACCTATTAGTTTAATTAATGTGGACAGTAAGATTTTTTCTAAGGTATTAGCAACACGTCTAGAAGGTCATTTAGTATTTTTAATCAAAGATGATCAAACTGGTTTTGTGAAAAATAGGGTATCATAAGCTAATATGAGGAAATTACTTAATATTATACAGTATACTAATAATAGGCAAAACAAAGGTCTTGTTATCTCACTCGATGCTGAAAAAGCATTCGATAGGATAGAATGGCCCTACTTATTTAGTGTGTTGGAAAAATTTGGTCTTGGCAGGGACTTCATTAAGTTGGTGATGTTGTTATATTATTCCCCGAGGGCTTGTGTGATCGTTAATGGTATGCAATCCGCAGAATTTACACTGAGCAGGTCCACCAGACAGGGGGATCCAATTTCACCTTTGATCTTCAATTTAGCAGTTGAACCATTGGCAGAAGCCATTAGGGCACAGGGTAACATATCTGGGATTGAAATCGGGCACACTATATATAAGATAGCTTTATACGCAGATGACGTGTTATTATTTATTTCTAGCCCTCAAAAGTCCATACCAGCTGTGATGTCAATCATTAATATGTTTGGATCATTTTCTGGTTATAAAATAAATTTCGGCAAATCAATGGCTTTGCCATTGGGGTATGGTAATGAAACTCCGGACATAGCAAATTTTCCATTTTCTTGGTCTGCCTCGGGATTTATATATCTTGGGATATACATTACGTCAAATATTAGAGACATTTTGAGTAGGAACTTTTTTAATGTGCTTCGGGATGTTAGAACTGATCTTACCAGATGGATGGACCTGCCAATTTCCTGGTTGGGTAGGATGAATCTGATTAAAATGAATGTACTACCTCGACTTCTCTACCCTATGCAAATGCTGCCTCTACTGATTACAAAAAAATTAGCTAAAGAAATTGAGAGGGACTTTTCTAAATTTATATGGAAAGGTAGAAAATCTAGATTGAGTTTGAAAACTTTACAGTTGCCTAAGGATAGGGGGGGTATGGCTTTTCCAAATATCTTATATTATAATTGGGCTTGTCATAGTCGTATTATTCATGATTGGGTTCATTCTTATCTTAAGGGAGGTCCTGAACCATTTGAAGCATGGGAATGTGCCCCATATACTTTACTAGCTGAGCTTACTAATATTGACAAACCAAGTCCTGGGTTGAAAAATAATCTGATAGTATTTAATACCATTAAAGTTTGGAAAGCTATGTCCCTTTTTTTTAACAGGAGGAATTTGGTGTCATATTTGACTCCAATTAAGAATAATCGAAACTTCCCTCCAGGTGTTAAAACTGACATTTTTCGGTTATGGTATGATAAGGGTATCAGAGTTCTAGGGGATATATTTGATGATAATAATGTTCTTATGTCTTCTGAAATGGTGAAAGCAAAGTATGGTCTGATGCACATAGATTTCTATGCTTATTTTCAAGTTCGCCACTTTATCTTGTCAGACTGTAATTTACCTCAGGATAAACCTTTGTTGGGGCCAATGGAGGAAGCCATTATTCGATTTACTTGTACAAAGGGTTTCATTTCACATTTTTATAACTATTTTATGTCTTATGATCCGCAAAATATTGTTACTGTTATGGAAAAATGGGAGAGGGATTTACAGATTGAATATGAAAGGGATACTTGGTATTCATGTATCCAATCATCTCATTTTATTTTCTTGGGTAACAGTTATAAAGAAATGCAATATCGTATTCTCCATAGGCAACATATGACACCATACTTTTTGAATAGACTTGATTCTACTAGGTCCCCATTATGTATTAAATGTAAGAATAAGGTTGGAACATATATACATTGTTTCTGGGAATGTCCCAGAATAGCTAGGTTTTGGTCTTGTATAACACAGGAATTGAATGCAATTTTTAAATGTAAGATCTGCAAAGACCCTGGACAATTCCTACTAAGTCTTCCATCCAAAACAGGGGAGTTAGACCCTCAAAGGTCTAAATTATTAAATAAGCTTCTCCTTTTGGCTAGGAAATGTATATTATTTAATTGGATCCAAGAAAACCCACCTTCGGTAACACAGTGGTATAAGGAAATTTTTAAAGTTCTCCCAATGGAAAGACTTACTGCTAAGTTAAAAGAGAAAGATGATAATTTCCTGAATATATGGTGGCCGTTGATAAATTATTTGCCCAGGGATTTAAGTGTTGTTAGTTTTGGAGGAACTGACTCCCTGGATTGGAAAGTCTTAGGGGTCTTTAAAAAAATTTTTTTTTTTTTTTTTTTTTTTTTTCTTTCATAATGGTGTGATACTTGTTATAGGTGTGGAGCTTGTGCCCCAGTGTACTAAAAATATCGGTCGAGGTTTGTTGCACTAATGTATGAATTAATGTTACTACATCTTTTGCAGTGGTGGGAATGTGTGTGTGTGTGTGTTATTTTATTTTTTTTTTTTTTGTTTTTTTTGTTTTACTTATTTTGTAAGTATTATAGATATCATAATTATTGTATTTGATTATGAATTACTTGATATGTAAGTTGAAAATGAGGAAAAATTACAATAAAATTTAATTAAAAAAAAAAAAAAACAGCCATTGGCATTGTGAAGGTACAGATAGGTTTTACCTTCATGCCAATACAACCCAAATGGAATATCCAGAATTGGATACAGATTTGAGTGTCTTAATCACGCGTGCTATTATCAGTCTGAAGGGGACTGGGAGAAAAGCAGTGAAAACTTCAGGTGAAATCTTGGTCGCAATTCAAAAGGCATAGCGTAGACACATTGACATTGCATGTCAAATACATGGCAACTTTCAATGAGAACCGCAATCGATCAAATGAGTAAGAAAAACTGTCACAGAGTTGTGTGCTATTTTGTGATTTGCCATCTGGAATTGGTTACAACAAAGTAAGCTCACGTGTTTAACATTTCCTGTGTCATATCATGGCACTGTTGTCAATGGTCATAGCATTATTAGCCCTGAATTGCCCCATCACTAGCTTTTTTGGAGTCTTGCAGTCATCAGATTTTACTTAATTATGTATTTTCAATGAACAAGTGAATGTAAAATGAAAGCATCACATAATGTGTTGCAGTGTTTTCAATATAGTAGACAGTGAGAGTCTTTACCTTTTTGACTTTATTTGCATTTTCCCTGATGTTCCAACTTCATTAGAATTGTATTGGGGTTGTATTTGCAGACATTGATATCCCTCTTGCTTATCTAAGATTGCAGACCGGTGCGCTTGGAGATATTATGTAATAACATGAAACCGTTCAACCAACCTCAGATCATAAGACTAATGTCAGTGAGAGTTGAGTCCTCTACTCAGGTCAAGATTTAGATCCAGTCTTTCTCTGATCCCTTCCAAGCATCACTCTTTATCTCCCTCAGATTTCCCCGAATCAACCCCCGCCATTGAAGACCTGAGATTCTGCCTGGAGAGGACCAATCAGAGACAGCAGCTCCTCACCGCCCTCAAATCTGCCTTTGAAACCAGACTCCTTCATCCAGGTCAGCTGGATATCTAACATAAACACTAAACCCAAACCTTCGCCCTGGTTAGCTGGATATCCTACGCAAAGACTAAATCCTAGCCTTCTTCCAGGTCAGCTGGTTGTCCAAGACAAACACTTAACCCCAACCTTCATCCTGGTCAGCTGGATATCTGACGCTAACACTTGACCCTAACCTTCACCCAGATAAGCTAAATATCTAAAACTAACAGCAATAGTTAACCGGAACCGTCATCCAAGTCAGCTGGATATTCAACACCAACACTGAACCTTTACCTTCTCTCGGGTTAGCTGGATATCTAATACTAACATTCAACTCATTCAACTCTGACCTTCACCGAGGTCAGTTAAAATGTAACACGAGCAGGATGCAGGATACCTGTTCATCATGAGATACTAATTTGGCTTGATAACTGCATTGAGTAAAATCCAGAGCTCTCTCAAACGAGTGTGCACTGAATTAAAACGAAAACTTTTGGGTTTTACCTTATGGAGTTTCCCAGCTATGTAGGTAATCCTTCCTTTTGAGATTCCATTATGGTGTTACCTGATAAAATGATGGTGAAATGATGATGAAGAGCATTCACTTGCTGGAATTTTCAGTGTTTTTGTGTGTTGTATGAGATAAAAGGTTGACATATTTTCATTTCTTGTGCTAATGTCACTGAAAGTCTTCCTCCTTTTGCTCGCTCTGAAGGGGTCCACACATCAGACATCATCACTGTTTACATCTCTGCCATCAAGGCCCTTCGTGAGCTTGACCCTTCCATGGTCATCCTGCAGGTGGCCTGCCAGCCTATTCGCAAGTACCTCAGGTTTGTATGCATGGTTAATGAGTTTAGGGCTAATGGATGAAATGCTAGGAATGAGTTCCTGTGGAATAAGTGTAGCAGTTGATGTAATCTTGCTATTGTGCAGCATTTGATCTTGAGTGTGCGATTGACCTACTTGAAATTAACCCATGGGCTCCTACCAGATTGACCAAGTGGAAGTCACGAAAAATAGTGGCACAGTCTTAGGTGTATCTAACTCAATGTAATATGCAGCATATCACATCACAAAGCAAAGCCTCAAAAAATCAAGTTGGTCTGACTGAAATTTTTGAAAAAAAAAATTTCACCAATGGTATATTTATTGGGGATTTTGTACTTGAACGGCATACTGAATCAGTACCCAGAAGTGTGACATTATACTGAGAGTAAACTAAAAGATCTAACGTTGCGTCCAAATTTGAATCAGCTTTATTAAGTAGAAACGCTCACGCCGTATATGCGATTGCACTCTGATATTATTTTATTTCATGATTTGCTTGTGCTCATTTAGTTGCTTGGTACTTCAATGGTATTTTGTTGAGGTGAAAATGGTCATCATGAGCTTTTAGCGGAGTTTCTTCCCATTAAGTGGATATGCTGCATGAGCATGTCGCAATTTAAAAACACGCTTTTTATGGTGTTTATTCTGATACAGCTTGCCTCTGATACTGGATGCTTCCAGGTTTAAGAGGCCAAGTGAAGTCAGAGGCGATGACCACACTTGCTAATAAAAAATGAAGAGGAAAAATTTTACATTTTCCCTTTTGGCGCACTTCATTTCTACCTGAATGATGTTCTCCAAGCCACTCCCCTCAAAGTGCTTGAAGCAAAGGATGCTGGTTGCTAAAGGCTCCCAATTTGCCTGCTTCACTTTGACAAGTGGGGCCCATTTATTCACTGGCAATTTGTCCTTTAGAAACTCGAACAGCCTATTGTTCTCGTATCCACAGAACATTGCAACACACTGTCGCAGCATTATTAAATTGATCTAATCTTCAGAAGGAAAAACACGCTACTCAATCACTTCTGCAGCCATTTCTGGCTTAGTTGTTTCTCAGAATGACGTAATCAAAATGACAGTGTATTTGCATCTTGGTTGTTAAGGAAAAAAGTATGGCGCAGCCTCAATGAAATCGATAAAATTTTGTTCCAAGATTGGAAGACTGGTTGCAATTTTATTGAGTAATTGGACTGTAGACATGTCTAAAGGAAAATTCAGTTCAAATGTCTCTTCATCGTTAACCTTGCGTACTTGTTTAAGAGCATTATTTATTGAAATTGCATGTCAATAAATGAATTTATTGATATAGAATTTGACAGTAATCAATACTTTGAATTAGAGAATTGTTTACTGTGAAGTATTAAAATAAACAATTATTTGTATATGGTTAAAGATTAATATATTGTGTTTTCGAAATTTTGCTCCTGTGTGTTTTATTGACAGTGACGTTCTTAAATACAGTGGAAGTCTCCCATGTTAATGGTGCATGGATCTAACGCTGTGTTGTCATGACGACAGGACCCGGGAGGACACGGTGCGGCAGATTGTGGCCAGCCTGACAGGTGATGCGGAAGGCTGCTCTGACTTGGCGAATGAGCTGTCACGAGCTGACCCTGTGACTTTGGAAACTCAGGACAGTGAGGACGAAGGTGGCGACCCAGAGGAATGGACCCCAGACCCCACAGACGCCATCACAGGTTCATACTTACCTCACACTGACTGCGCACAGACCGGACACTGACTGCACATTGACCTCTCACTGCTTTTGAAAAGGAACCTACAAACCCCAATTACAATGAAGTTAGGACATTGTGTAAAATGTGAATAAAAACAGAATACAATGATAAGCAAATCCTTTCTGGCCTAAATTAAATTTTTACATCAGGTGTTACATCACCTTTCCTTTTAAACACACTCAATAAAAGCGTTTGGGAATTGAGGACACAAATTATAGACGCTTTATAGTTGGTATTCTTTCCCATTCTTGTTTGATGTACGACTCCAGCTGCTCAACATCCAGGGTCTTCATTGTTGTATTTTGCTCTTCATTATGCGCCACACATTTTTAATGGGAGACAGGTGTGGACTGCAGGCAGGCATTACCCACACTTTTTTACTATGAAGCCACACTGTTGTAACATGCATAGAATGTGGCTTGGCATTGTCTTGCTGAAATAAGCAGAGATGTCCCTGTAAAAGATGCCGCTTGGATGGCAGCATATGTTGCTCCAAAACCTGTATGTACCTTTCAGCATTAACGGTGCCTTCACAGATGTGCAAGTTACCCATGCCATGGGCACTAACGCATACCCATACCATCACACATGCTGGCTTTTGAGCTTTGCGCCTATAACAATCTGGATGGTCCTTTTCCTCTTTAGCCCGAAGGACACGATGTCCATGATTTCCAAAAACAATTTGAAATGTGGACTCATCAGACCACAGCACACTTTTCCACTTTGCTTCAGTCCATCTCAGATGAGCTCGGGCCCAGAGCAGCCAGCTGCGTTTCTAGGTATTGCTGATATATGGCTTTCGCTTTGCATGGTAAAGTTTTAACTTGCACTTGTAGATGTAGCGACGAACTGTGTTAACTGACACTGGTTTTCCGAGGTGTTTCTGAGCCCACATGGCAATATCCTTGACAGAGTGATGTCAGTTTTTAACGTAGCGCTGCCTGAGGGACCGACGGTCACAGGCTTTCACTGTTTGTTTTCAGCCTTGCTGCTGACATGCAGAGATTTCTGAGGATTCTCTGATTCTTTTGATGATATTATGGACTGTAGATTATGAAATCCCTAAATGCCTTGCAATTGCTCGTTGAGAAACGTTGTTCTTAAACTGTTGGACTATTTGCTCACACAGTTGTTCACAAAGTGGTGAACCTCGCCCCATCCTTGCTTGTGAACGACTGAGCCTTTTGGGGATGTTACTTTTATACCTAATCATGACACTCGCCTGTTTCCAATTAACCTGTTCGCCTGTGGAATGTTTCAAACGGGTGTTTTTTGAGCATTCCTCAACTTTCCCAGTCTTTTGTTCCCCCTGTCCCAGCTTTTTTGGAAAGTGTTGCAGGCATCAAATTCAAAATGATTGAATATTTCCCAAAAAAACAATAAAGTTTATCAGTCTGCGCATTAAATATCGTGTCATTGTAGTGTACTCAATTGAATATATGATGAAAAGGATTTGCAAATCATTGTATTCTGTTTTTATTCACGTTTTACACAACATCCCGACTTCATTGGAATTGGGGTTTGTGTAATGCATCACTGTAAACTGGACAGAATACTCATTAATAGTTGAGGTGACCTCATGTTTTTGGTATTGGATTGATCCTTTTCTTGTGTTATTTCGCTGGTTTAACACCGCCATCTTGCATGGAGAAAAAGTTGATAACAAACTGCCTGTGATTCTTCTGTCCTTCTCTTTCATTCCTTTCTCCTCCTCTCCTCCTCTCTCTGTTGCTCCTTGCTTTTCAGATAAGACAGGCTCAAAGCGCCGTTCCTCTGACATCATCAGCCTGCTGGTCAGCATATATGGCAGTAAAGAGATCTTCATTAATGAGTACCGAACCGTCCTGGCTGACCGACTGCTTCACCAGCTCAACTACAACACCGCCAGGTACCCGGCATAATGGCAACGTCCTGCAGACACATTACAGCTCATTTTCTTATAATTCGATATTCCTCACATCTGATATTCCTCACGCATTCAACATAGCACTCATTCTTAAACCCAGTTCAGACCAAAGATTTGCGACGAGTCGGGTTGACACTTGCAGCTATTTGCAACGTGCCGGTCTGCGACATTCTGAAATCTGTCACTTCCCACCATGGCAATGAGAGAAGATTGTGTATTGTTTCTATAGCAACGACTCTCTGTGCTTCCATTCTAAATGACATGACCAGCTGAATTCACTACAAGCTGATTGGCTGTTGAGACGGGTTATGTGCCTTACATTCTAAAATCAGCCTCTTACGATTTGACAAGCTGAATCGCTGGTAATACCGTCAGCTGGCTTGAGTCAAGCTGAGATGGTCGACTTCAAACCGCTGTGTTATGGCCCCAAATTTGTTATTACATTTATAACACAACAGCAACAGCAAGGGATGACAAACACAGTTTTAACAACTAAAACACATTTAATTTTTAACAAAGACAAAGACTAATAACAACCTACAACTAAAGACCAAGATTGATAAATAAGAAAAAACAGAAATAATTACAGTCCCTTTTTAGTGGGGTGGCTTGGTGATGTCCTGGATGAAGAAAATGCTCAAACACAGGCAAAGAAATCCACAAAAGAAACGTCACAGGTCTTGAACAGAATGGCAGGTCTGGTCATCTTCTTGCAATTTCTCCTACCACTTTACTGTCTCAATTCCTTTCCCTATATACTCCTCTGCAGACCCCACCCACATCCAGACCTTTTCTTTAACTTTCTGAGACTTGCCCCAGACATGTCCAGGACATGTCCAAACATGACTCCAGTCTGAGCCCAAAAAAAAAGGCAAATACTGCCATCCAGTGGCCCATATTCACATTACACCTCCATTCCAAAAGGGAAAAATTTTGACTCATAAAGGCAAAATTTTTCTTTTCAATACAAAATGGTTAAGTGAACACTTGTCTACATATACATATCATACAATATTCAAACACATGATATATATATACACATTCAAACACGGGATAAGCAATCAGCAATTACATTGTCTGTACCCTTCACATGCTTAATTTCCAAGTCAAACTCCTGTAAAATCAAACTCCAATTCAACAATCTCCGATTCTTGTTTTTCATCTTACTCAAAAACATTAACGGATTGTGGTCAGTGTACACAATCATTGGCTTTTGTCCTGTACAAACATAAACCTCAAAGTGTTGTAAAGAAAGGACCAGAGCCAACAGTTCCTTCTCTATTGTGGAATAGTTCCTTTGGTGGCGATTGAACTTCCTGGAGAAGTATGCCACGGGATGCTCAATGTCATCAGAGTCACTTCTCTGTAGGAGCACAGATCCACAAGCTTGGTCGCTAGCATCGACCGCGATGGAGAACGGTTTGTTGAAGTCAGGAGATTTGAGCACGGGGAAGTGACACAGCAGAGACTTCAGGCGACCGAAGGCTCTCTGGCATGCATCATCCCAGGTGAACTTTACGCCTTTCTTCAGTTGGTTAGTTAGAGTGAGAGCAATCTCAGCAAAGTTCTTGCAGAACTTGCGGTAGTACCCGATCATTCCAAGGAAGCGGCGCAAAGCTTTTTTGTTGTCAGGAACTGGAAAGTCCATGATGGCTTGGACTTTAGCATTTATGGGTGCCACCTTACCCTGGCCTATGACGTAGCCAAGATAGGTGACAGTAGCACAACCAAAGTCACTCTTGCTCAGGTTAACAGTCAGGTTAGCCTGGGTCAGGCGCTGGAACAACGTCTCTACATCTTTTAGATGTTCTTCCCAGGAGTCACTCCATGTGATCAGGTCATCGATGTATGCACCCGTGTGTGGCAATCCGGCGATTGTAGACTGTATCATCCTTTGGAACGTGGCTGGGGCATTTTTCATGCCAAAGGGTAGGACTTCATACTGGTACAATCCAGATGGTGTGGCAAAAGCAGAGATGCTCTTGGCCCTCTCAGTTAAAGGCACACACCAATAACCCTTCAATAAATCAATCTTGGTCAGAAACTTTGCTTGCCCTACACTATCAATACAATCATCAATCCTAGGTATTGGAAACACATCAGTTCTAGTTACAGCATTGACTTTGCGATAATCTGTACAGAATCTAGTACTTCCATCAGGTTTTGGAACTAGCACACAGGGTGAACTCCAATCGGAGTTGGAGGGTCTGATAATATCATGGTTTAACATGTACTCAACCTCTTTCTCAGCAATCTTTCTCTTTTCAGGATTCATCCGGTATGGATGCTGTTTTATTGGTTTGGCATCACCAACATCTACATCATGAGAGGCTATAGTAACTCTCTTTGGAACATCAGGAAACAAATCCTCATATATCTTGATCAACCTTTCAAACTGATCTCTCTGTGAGGGTTCTAAGTGCTGGAGTTTTACATCAAGATTTTGCAACACTTCAGTGTTTGACAATTTACATGAAAGAACTTCAGCTTTAATTCTTGGTTCATCATCTTGAAACTCCCCCTCATCTTCACACGTTTCGACCATTGGAGAATCTGAAGTGACAGCTGCAACCCTAGCATTTCTGTCATGATAAGGCTTTAGCATGTTAATATGACACAATTGTTTTGGTTTTCTCCTATCTGGAGTCTTCACAATGTAATTGAGATCATTGAGTTTTGTCAGAATTTCATAAGGACCATGAAATCTAGCCTGCAATGGATTGGACTGCAAGGGAAACAACACAAGGACCTTGTCTCCTGGTTTAAACTCACGGCTTCTAGCCTTATGATCATACCAAGTTTTCATTTTTCCCTGACTTGATTTCAAGTTCTCTTTGGCAAGGTCACAAGCTGCACGCAATCTTTCCTTGAACTTGCTAACATAGTCTAACAGACTGATTTGCGGCTCTTTCTCTTGCCATTGTTCACTCAATAATAGCAAAGGTCCTCTCACTTCATGACCAAACACTAGCTCAAATGGACTGAATCCAGTAGACTCCTGCACTGCTTCTCTAGCTGCAAACAACAGCAAATGAACCCCTTCATCCCAGTCTTTCTCATGGTCATAACAATAAGTCCTCATCATTGTCTTGAGAGTGGAATGAAACCGCTCTAAGGCACCCTGACTTTCTGGATGATAGGCACTAGAAAGAATCTGTTTTGCACCTAGTTCATACACAACCTGGTGAAACAATCCTGAAGTGAAATTGCTACCTTGGTCTGACTGAATTTCCCTGGGAAGACCAAACAACGTGAAGAACTTTATCAAAGCCTTCGAGATTGCAGTTGCCTTGATGTTACGTAGAGGTATGGCTTCGGGGAATCTGGTAGATGCACACATGATTGTCAACAAGTACTGATTTCCAGATCTAGTCTTGGGTAATGGACCAACGCAATCAACAATGACCCTAGAGAATGGCTCCCCAAATGCTGGGATAGGCTGCAATGGAGCTACAGGTGGGTCTAACTGGTGTTTTCCAACTACCTGACAAGTGTGACAGGTTTTGCAAAAGTTGGAAACGTCTTTCCGAAGCCCAGGCCAAAAGAAGTGTTTCATGATCTTATCAACAGTCTTGTTAACACCAAGATGACCTCCTAAAGGTAAACTATGAGCCATTGTTAAGATCTCATTCCTATAGACCTTCGGAACAACAATTTGCCTGACCACTGCCCAATCTGCATTGGCAGGGATATCAGGAGGGCGCCACTTCCGCATCAACACACCATCCTTGAGATAATACCCAACTGGAACTGCATCTATTTCTTTTTCAGGAAGGGCTCTCCTCTTTAGTACACAAATTTCAGGATCATTAGTTTGCTCCTCAATCAACCGCTTTCTGGACAGAGACAAGTCTCCAGACACATCAGAATCACCAGACCCATCCGGCTGGCTGAATAGAGAACTGATAAAAGTATCTGATAAGTCCTCAAACGGAGAAACCATAGTAGGCCAATCAGAGTCATGAGGCGAACCACCTGAGTCCTGACTATTCAATGTACTGGACGGCACCACATCATCTTCTTCTTTAGCCTTCTTGGCCATAGCACGAGTCACTGCGCAAGAAGGATACAGAGATGGGTCCTCATCCCCATCTTCAGTGCTCGGCTGTGAAGTAAGATGAACAGGGGGAATTACTTTGCCCCCAGCCAGGTCATTGCCCAGCAACAGAGAAACACCCTTTATAGGTAGACTTGACATAAGTCCCACCTTTACCTGTCCTGTAACTAAATCTGACTTCAAGAATATAGAGCGCAGGGGTACAGATACAGTCCTCCCTTCAATACCTTGTACAAGTATGAAATCCCCTGAAGCGGTCTCATCACGTAACTCCAAGGAGTCCATCAACAAAAGTGACTGAGAAGCTCCGGTATCCCTTAGGATATATATGGGGACAGGAGTAGTATGCTCATTCAGAGCCACAAATCCCTCTGGCACAAATGGAAGAAATTCCTCCCTCACAAAGTCAGCTGTATTAGGCTTTTTAGCCCCACAAGAAGCAGGCAATTTAGCAGATCGGTTATCTACTACAGGGGTTTCTAACCTTGTTTTCACAAAGGCATTTGGTTTGGTATCCTTTTCTTTTTCTTTCTTAGCTTTAAGGAACCAACAGTTAGTTGTAACATGACCAGATTTCTTGCAATAACTGCAAACTAGACCACTTTTGTCACTGTCAGCTTTCACACTTTGATCAGACCGGTGTATGGATTTCTGAGCACCATCACCAGATTTGTCTTTGTCTTTGGGTGAGGAATCTTGGGTATCACCGTAACCCTTTTTCTGAAATTGGGACCATTCATTGTTACTGCTAGACTGAAATTTGGACTTATGAGTGAGAACATATTCATCTGCAAATTTGGCAGCTGATTGTAAGTTCAGTGCTTGCTTCTCATTAAGGTAGGTCTTAACATCATCCTTAACACAGTTCTTGAATTCTTCAACTAACACCATCTCTTTTAGTGAGTTGAAATCATCCTTGACCTCCATAGAAGTACACCAGCGCTCAAAGCAAACCTGCTTCTCATTAGCAAATTCAACATAAGTCTGATTTTCAGATTTCTTCAGACCTCTGAATTTCTGTCGGTAAGCCTCTGGAACCAAATCATAAGCTCTCAAAATAACCTTTTTGACAACCTCATAATCAGAGGAATCATCTGCAGACAAAGCCGAATAGGCTTGTTGAGCTTTACCCTTGAGGACAGTTTGCAACATCAGAGGCCAGTGTTCCTTTGGCCACTGGCAACTCTTTGCTACCTTTTCAAAACACTGGAAATAGTTGTCAACATCCTTTTCTGAAAATGGAGGCACCAGTTTTACCTCCTGACTGGCACAAAATTTATTTTTAGTTTCAATTTTAATTTTTAGTTGCTCCATTTGGAGTCTTTCTTCTCTATCGAATTTCTCTAATTCAAAATCTCTCTGTCTCTGTCTCTCTCTTTCTGCTCTTTCCTCTTTCTCTCTCTCAAATTCTCTTTGTTTTTCTTCTCTTGCTAATTTTTCTAACTCAAACTGCCTTTGTTTTTCTTTTTCTTCCCTCTCAAATTCTCTTTGTTTCTCTTTTTCCTCCCTTTCTTTTTCTCTTTCTTCCCTTTCTTTCTCTTTTTCCTCCCTTTCTTTTTCTCTTTCCTCCCTTTCAATCTCTAGCATTTTTAATTTAAGTTCCATTTCTATATTTGGATTTTCCACTGGAAACTGTTCCAGATCTCCTGGTGCAAACACATTTTCATCAATGTAATATTCAACTATCTCTCTAGCCAGTCTTGCTTTTCGCATGGCTGGTTTTACCTCTGTCAGCTCCAACTGTCTGCAAATTTCTAGCAGTTCTGTCTTTTTAAAAGACTTCAAAACCCCTACGGTTGGTGATGTCAAGAAATCATCCATTGCTGTTGTCAATATATATCTAGGAAAATTCACAAAAACAATTTCACAATTTGGAATGTTAGATTTTCAATAAATTACTCACACTATGGTCTATCCCGGACCTTGAGCCCCCAATTTGTTATGGCCCCAAATTTGTTATTACATTTATAACACAACAGCAACAGCAAGGGATGACAAACACAGTTTTAACAACTAAAACACATTTAATTTTTAACAAAGACAAAGACTAATAACAACCTACAACTAAAGACCAAGATTGATAAATAAGAAAAAACAGAAATAATTACAGTCCCTTTTTAGTGGGGTGGCTTGGTGATGTCCTGGATGAAGAAAATGCTCAAACACAGGCAAAGAAATCCACAAAAGAAACGTCACAGGTCTTGAACAGAATGGCAGGTCTGGTCATCTTCTTGCAATTTCTCCTACCACTTTACTGTCTCAATTCCTTTCCCTATATACTCCTCTGCAGACCCCACCCACATCCAGACCTTTTCTTTAACTTTCTGAGACTTGCCCCAGACATGTCCAGGACATGTCCAAACATGACTCCAGTCTGAGCCCAAAAAAAAAGGCAAATACTGCCATCCAGTGGCCCATATTCACATTACAGCTGTAACTCCTCCCCACGACGTTCTAAAATAGTCTCGTTGCATGGCAAATCTTTGGTTTGAACTGGGCTTTAAATGGTTAATTCATTGACTGCCAACACACTTGCTTTTGCACAGCTTTCACATGAACCTGGGTCCTGTATACGTGTCTGTGCGTGAATTTGTAAGCCGTGTGTAACTTGGTGGGTTTGTAAACGTTTTTGTGTTTGTGTGTATGTGCATGTATGTGACTGCGTGTCTCTCTACAGGGAGATACGTAATGTTGAGCTGTTGAAGTTGCGCTTCGGGGAGTCCCACATGAACTACTGTGAGGTCATGCTGAAGGTCTGCCTGTCGTCCAGTCCCTGCTCACCACACACCCCTTTATAGTATTCACAACAGAGCAGCCAATCAGAATCATGAGTTTGACAATAGCAAGAGATAAGATTTCCAGTCTTAAGCACATCATCCTGAATATGATCTGTGTTGTAAGTACAGAGCAGTCTGCTTGTAGAGTGGTTTCCCAACTCTGCCTTGTGCTCATTTTGTTCCAGCCGCAACTGCAATCCCAGAATTTTAATGAGTTTAAAATTTTTCATAATTGCACTATTTAAGTTTTAAAGACTTATTTCCCTTTTAATTAACATTATGTCCGATATGAATGCCAGGAAGAGATCCATATTCCTATTGTACTATTTTGCAAAAGAATTTTAATTGTGTTAAAAGAGGGAAAGAATTATAATGGATGAAGTCATTGAATCAACTGGCTTATAATTGGAGAAATTGTTGACTCATATTTGCTTAAACTAATCATTTATTAGATAATGATAAATTCAAAGACAGACCAAATTATACTGGGCCAAACCTGTATTTCTTGTTTCTCTGTCAAGTTCGAGGAAAGACATTTTGAAAGAGCTTAAACACTTGTACTCAGAAATGTAGTTAGCTTTCTGTTGATGCACCACAGTCTTGAATTTTGTTAGTAAAAAATGTTGTCATTTTGGTTGTTGTTACTTGGTAAAATAAGCACTATGTGGGGTTTTGGCTTTAATTTTTCACAGAACATACAGCATACATACAACATTTTATGTAGGTCATAAAATGGTGTTACAGGGTGAATGATCACTATGTAAAGCAACTAAGTGAGAAAAAAGTAATAGCTTTGATAAAGTTCTGGGGTTACGGTGGTTTGTAGGACAGAAACCAGCATGCACGTTGGTCCCCCAGGACAAAGTTTGAGAACCACTGTGGTTAATTTATCTGGATAATGCTGCAGTTCATGCAATATGGTTACGAAATACCTGTAAATTAATGCCACTGTCACAGTCTTTACTTAGCTATTTATTGTAAGTTAAGTCAAAAGGCAAAAATTGTGCTGCGATCCAAATCCTTAGAGTGCAAGGTAACTAGACCCTGTTTGCAGTAGTACTTAGCACTCCATTCTCCCCTGCATCTGCCCTGTCTCTCTCGACCCCCCCATCCCACACACACACACACACACACTCATAGGACGTGGCGGACTCCCGCAGGATAAACACTAATATCCGAGAGGAGGAGTCTCGTCTCCCGGAGGAGGAGCAGCCCCCCCTGGCTCTGTCGGCCATGATCCTCTCCTCGGAGTTCTGGCCCCCGCTGAAAGAGGAGAAGATGGAGCTCCCCCCTGTGGTCTGTCAGGCCATGGAGGCCTACACTCACCGCTACGAGAAGCTGAAGGTGCGGGGGGGTGGGGAGGGCATAGAAACTGTATGTGGGGATTGGAGCTTGGGTGTGGGGTAGAGGGCCACTGCAGAAAGGAGGAATGAGGAGACTAATATTGGAGGGGTGCAGGATGAAAAAATGTAGGGTCTGATTGGAATTCATCTGCTGTCTGGGTGACATCAATCAAACTGTGAACTGGGAGTGTGGACTGCTCTCTCTCTCATCCTCCCTTGCACGCACACACACACTCCTCTCCACTTTTGAAGGCGATGGTAAGATCAAGGATTCTCATTAAATTGCAGTGTTTTAAAAAGAAGAAAAACTTGGTAGTTTTAGAGAATGTGTGATGCTATAAATAAAGTGTATGATCCCATTTATTGAAATGATAGTTGCTTCCTTGATTTATTAATTATAACCCCGAACGCCGAATGGCGTTTCAGGGATATTATGTGTTTGGTCCGACTGCCGCCGCGCCACCCTACATGTTAACGCGATAACTTCAGTAATATTTCAATTCGAAATTTCATGTTTTTCAGATAAGTAAGTATCACAGAGAGGTAGAACTGATTCGATTTTGGACCATTTACAATTTCTAGATTGGCCACCAGGGGCCAAAAACTGAAAAATCACTGTTTTTATCATATTTCTGGAAATATTTGTCTGATTCGCCTCAAATCAAGTGCAAATGAAAGGTCATGGCGATCCCACGATGACACGGTCCCACAATTATACATTATACCTGTATGGTTCAAAATTTTTACACAAGGTGGACCTTTGTCACATAAAATTCACCATTTTTGCCATATCTTTGGAACCATTTCTCCAATTGACATGAAACTATGTGCAACTGCTACGTCATGACCTCACAACGTGTCACATGATGACATCATACCTGTATGGTTCAATATTTTACCACTAGGTGGTGCTTTGTGATGGAAAATTACCATTTTGGTCATATCTTCATAACGATTTGTCCGATTGACCTGAAATTAAGTTCAAATGAAAGTCTATTCAAGGTCTATTCGATGATTGGGGATTTGGAGGATTGGGGGCGTTCGGGGATTTACCCCAAGCCATCGCCTCCGACAGCATATGCCTAGTTGTTTCTTGTTATGATCCTAAAAAACTAAACAAGCGCAGACACAGAGTACAATCCAAATATGGGTATTTATTGATGGGAATATAATAATGGGAGTGATGAGGAGCAGAAGCCAGGCAGCCCTGCAAGACAGAACTGAAGCTTGTGTCACCAAACACTCCAAGTGAACGGGGCACATTAATGGATTGCACCTGGGCGAGGGGAAGTGCGAAAGAAACAAAATCGCTTAAGAAGACGATGCCTCAAAAAGACATGCAGGTTGCTGGAAAGGAAGAGGAGACATGAAGAAGACAAGCAGATTGTGACAGATCGTTACCCAGTATTTTTTTGTTTCTGTATCTCTGTTTATTGTGTTTTTGATGATTTATTTCTTCTTTTCTTGTGTTTTTGGTTGGCGCAAGTTGTATTTCATCTCTGTCAAAGAACTTAAGGAGCTGCATGAAATTGTGAGGCTGGCCATTCGTGATGCATGTTAAAGTTATGTTAAAACTTTCTCATCCTCCCTCTCTCTCTCTCCTTCACTCACCCTCTCTGCTCAGGCTATGCGGACCCTAAGCTGGAAGCCCCACCTGGGCTCTGTGACTCTGGACATTGAGTTGGGCGATCGAACCCTGTCTAACCTGTCTGTGTCTCCCATCCACGCGGCCATCATTCTGCACTTCCAGGACAAGAGTGAGTCTGTATGGCAGTCTGTCTGTCTGTCAGCCTGTTTTTATGCCTTTGTGTGTATCTCCCACTCATACAGGCATAATTCAGTATTTTCTGGATAAGAGTGTGTCTCCATCTCTCTGCCTGTGTCTTATTTTGATAGCTCCTGCTTGTGGCCCTGTGTGTGCTTGTCATTAAGCAGTGTAATGACCCTCCCCTGCAGGCTCCTGGTCTTTAGAGGAGCTGAGTGGGGTGTTGGGGGTGCCTCAGGAGATGGTGAGGAGGAAGCTTGCCCTGTGGCAGCAGCAGGGCGTGATCCGGGAGGAGGCGGGGGGGCAGTATTCGGTGCAGGAAACTGCCGGACTGCGGGAGCGTCCTGAACGGGGGGTGCTCTTGATTGACAGCGACGAGGAGGGGGACTCCAACACGACCACGCAGTCTGAGCAGAGAGAGGAGAAGCTGCAGGTGTGTTTGTCCTCGTACACACACACAAACTCGCATGCATACACGCGTGTATCCTCACATGCAGAGTCTCACACAGGGTGTTTCATGCAGATAATCTACAGAACCAAGAAAAACTGATCATAAGCTGGCCATTTCTGACCTTTAAGAGTTGAAAGGGGTTTTTATGATATCCAGTTACTACTCTGAGTTCAATTCTGCAAAGGAGGGTCTGGCCGTGACCTTTTTTGTGATCTTGTTTTTAAATGGTTATCACCCAATTTAGCTCGCAGATGGCAGATCAATGAAAGGCTATCACGAAATGTACAGAAAACGTGTGAAACAGAGTGAAAAACGTGCCCTAGAGCTTGAAAAAAAGAAACGAGTAGACGCTTGACAAGCATGTAAAACTACGGAAGAAACGCGGATTGAAAAAGAGAGAGTAACTTATGAGGCTGGTTACTTTTGTGGGCTTTTTAAGGAGGAAAAAAAATCCTAAAAAACAAAATACTAAATGTGTTCCTCCTGAGAACATTACTGTCAAACTTCAATCACTTTATTACTGCTGAACTAAAATCACGTTTGTCTAAAAATACAGATTTTCAGCTAGAAAATACAGATTTCTCAGCAACTATACATCCAATTAATTTCATATTTGCCAGTTTTCTTCATTAATTTTGTGATGATATATGTCTGTACAGAGCTCTTTTTGCAATATGTACCTCTGAATATGAGTAAATCAAAATATGCATGTATAATTAGCTGTTTCCCTTTGAAATTGATTTATAGGAGAAATCCGGTGTGAAATTGACTTGGGTTGTATTGAAACATGATAACGAGTACTAACTTTTGCCGAATACCGCACCTTCGACGCAACATTTCTAAATGCATGGCTTTTTAGCCGAAGCTCCCAACAGGCTTACAATGGTAGTGAATTGAGCATAGTGTTGCCATGCAAAGAAATCGCTATTTTTTTATCATTAACAAGGCTCAAAGTAACTTCATTGGTAGAATTCTGAGGGCCCTGACATTTAAATCGAGGCACTGAGAACTTTAAAAAAGGACAGGTAGTTTAATAAAAAGACTGTTTATGCAAACAGTACCTTGAGGTAGTTTCCAGTTGCCGCCATCTTGAAAGCCACGCTAAGTCGATTGACGAGCACGAACGAATAGGAAGGATAGGGGAACAGATTGAAATCTGTTCGTTTGTGCTCGTCAATCGACTTATCGTGACTTTCAAGATGGAGCTGACTGGAAACTACCAGATTTTAGTACTCGATATCATGTTTCAATAAACCCCAAATCAATTTCACTCTGGAATTCTCCTTTAAGGGGTTGAAATCAACACTAGAACATAGAAACCGGGAAAAAAAAGCTCTGTTGTGGCATTAGGAATGTTTTTTTCTTCACATTACAGCTGAAATTATAACCAAACACTGTTTAGTTATCTCAATAACTGTGTTTCTCTTAGTTTCAATATATTCATTAAAACAGCCGCAGCCATGGCAACCACTGATGTGATGCTACAGAAACTCTGTGTTTTAAGTTGCAATTTCTTGTAGAATTATTTTGATAATAATTTTTAGTTTAAAAAGTGAATATCTTGGAAAAATGTTTGCTTAACTATAAGTCCCCTTAAATGACCAGAATTTGAGATATTTCCCTGACTTGTCACCCCGTTTTATTTTTTCACCCTATTACTGTCACTAATCTGGCCCAATGCCAGTTTTGAAGGGACTACTGATCTAACAACTGATTACAATGTAATGTTGAAACTGTGTTCCACTTCAAGTCTATCTCAGTTCTTGGGTATCTGGTGTGGGATTCCTAATTTTTTTTTTCCCCTAAAACTAACTGTGGCAATGAAAAGTACCCTTGGAGTTAAATGTTTACCAGAAGCCCTGTAAAACATGCAAAGTTCAGTGGAGTTTGGAGCGTTCACAGACTAATAAGCAGTTAAAAGCCCTGGCATTCACTGCTGAAATGAGCTGGCAGAATATGGGTTAAAATTGGTTACACTGCTGCAGTGGTTCTCACACTTAGTCCTGGGGGACCCGTTTTTTATGCTGGTTTATTCTAACCACATTTGCAATTCCAGGATTTTAACAAGCTATTAGATTATCTTAATTAGGAGGCTTTTGATCTTGAAAGAATTCATTTACCATCTTATTCTACAGAATGCTAAACATAGCTTTGCAATGCCCCAAAGATGACCAATTTTACATTGTGCTCACCAGCAAAAAAATTAAAGATTAATTTGCCAACAAACCAGGTAACTCGGTTAATTGCTGTATATGCAGTAATTGGCTATTTTTTCCTGATAGTTCACCACAAAACTGGTGGGCCTCATTATCATTGGTGTTGTTATTGCATTCCTTATTTTCTTAGTGGTTAGGAATGATGGCCTGGTGTACATACCAATTAAGCGCCTGCTAATTGACCTCAGTCTTTAATTGCATTGGTTATAGATTACCTTTCTTCATGCATATTGAAATAAAGTGTCTGAAATTTCATTCAGCGAGCACTACATGCCCATAGAAGATATATTTTTCATTGCAAACATAGACAATTCTGGCAGGATGCGATTTAAGAGTTTAGGTAATCCCGTAGTACAATATCTTAATTTGGATAATTAACATCTTGTTAAAATACTGAGATTGCCATTATGGTTGGAACAAAAACCAGCATACCCAGGGGTTCCGCAGGACTGAGTTTGAGAACCACTGCACTGCAGCAGGGGTTCCCAAACTCAGTCCTGGGGCCTCCCTGTGTATGCTGGTTTTTGCTCCACCCTTATTTGCTATCATAGGATTTTAACAAGCTGTTAATTTGTCTTAATTAGGTGCATTTTTTTCAGAGCAGCAATTTATCCTCTCTTGACAAACAGTATTTTCACAGATATTCATACAAACAGAGAGGAATAAATTCTGCATCCACATTGCAATATATGAGTAACAACTGCATAAAAAGAGGGGAAAAATGTGCCCAATCAAAGGAAAAAATCAATGGGTTCCTGATTGGTGAAACTGTGGGCACATGGTTGCAAAAACTAACAATTTACTAAACAAGCAAATGACAGAGTCAAACCTGTTTTATGTTATGTTTTCGTGATTGAGTGCAAGCAAATTATTTTGAAAGAACTCCAATCACCTGTCTTCAGCGACCTAATTTGGAGGTTACTGATTTTCTCAGTACCTGATTTGATCTGTTTAAGAATATTATTACCTGAAATTATGAAACCTGAAATCTTATTACCAGGCAGAAAAAAAAACTTTATATGCTAGGGTCTTTTATTCTTCATGGCTCAAATGGATATATATATTTAAATTTGGCTTAAAACAGCAAGTAACTTATTTAAACACTAAATGCACCCAATTTGGACAAAATAGTAGCTTTTTAAAGTCCTATGATGGCAATTATGGTTGGGACAAAAATCAACATACACAGGGAGGCCCCAGGACCAAGTTTGGGAACGCCTGCACAACAGGATTTCTTCCAGATGGATTTTCTGCTGCTAAGAAAAACAGTTACCAATTTAGTAATCATAAAAAAATCTAAATTTAAGTAGTTTTGATTAATGCACTCAATAAATACGTGCAAATAAAAAGTGAAGACTTCTAATGTTCAAGTTAATTGAGCCTGAATGCAGTATGATTTTGTTTAGCCCAAGGGTACTTAATGCATTACATCTGCTATATTATTATGTTCAATTAATTGCCTCACCATATTTTCCATATTACATACCTTACAAGCCCTGTCATACCTCCAGCAAATTCCCCGCTGTAAATGAACTGTGTGTTTCTCTTTTAGCTGTTCTGGGCGTACATTCAAGCCATGCTGACCAACCTGGAGAGTATGACTCTGGAGCGGATTCATTCCATGCTGCGGATGTTCGGTGCCACTGGACCGGTTCTCACAGAGATGGATGTCAATGAGCTACAGGCTTTCCTGGAGAGGAAGGTCCGCGATCATCAGCTGATCGTTTCAGCTGGAGTCTACAGGCTCCCCAAATCCAACCCCTAAGAGACCGATAAAACATGGACGCCCCATGTCCATCTATTAAGAAATGAATGGGAGATGCAACCTGCCTAATTCAGCTCCTAAAAGAGAGACTGTCTGAATCCAACTTCCAAGAGAAAGTGGTGATAATGACTGGGCTGATTTGTGCTTCCTAAAAAATTTCGTTTTAGGAAATGGACACAAATTAATCGCTCAGTTTCAAAATAATTCACAGACTCCCCATGAAACACCATTTATACTTATTACTGAGTGAGCAGGACTTGCAGTATCAGGTATGGTAAGATCACATTGAGGGCGAAAGAGGAGGATTGTGATGTTAACTGAGTTTTTAAAATAAATTTCAGATGAAGCAGATGATGTCAGGTCTGTGTCTGCTCTCTTCTTTTGAAATTGTGTTGTTGCAATTCATTAAAATATGTTCTTGTGGTCCTGAATTTCAAAAATAAATTGCAGAATAATACTACATCTGCCGTTATATTAGCATATAATTTCAGGAAGGCAAAGAGAGATAAAACGTGGACAATTCAGAAACCTTGGTGACCAAGTTTGGGAAACCATTAAGGCCTGCCATGTGTCCATAATGTAGTTGGAAGCTGGTCTTCACAGCTTTGTGGCCACTAAATGCACTTTTTTCACTTATGGGATGCAGTTCTAAGAATTCACTACAGAAAGTAAACGGTATGGGTTTACCCATTTTAGATGAACGTTGTGGGTAATTGATGTATTTTGCCTTGAAAGCTATTTATCGATGGAGCGAATGTCGTGACTTTATTCTTTAAAATATAGCTGGCGGTGGCAGGCTTTGCTGCTCCCTTACCCCCTCGAGATTTTCCATTGGTTCAAATACAGAAATGGAAGCAACATCCATTATTGAGTTGACGAAGCTGTCCATCACTCAGCTGTTGGTTTCTATGCACAGCTTGCATTTATGCATTCTCATGTAGAGGATATTTGTGGATTAAATACTGTGGTGCTCATAGTGCTTGTGGGATGGTGTTGGCTTCGAAGTTCATATCACAGACCTGGTTAATTCAACTCTGACAAATGGATAAAAGAGAGGGGAGGTAAATTATGAGAACTGCAGCGCCAAAGAGCGCAGTTAAGCAATTTTAATTAAATGTAAGATTTCACCTTTTCGCCTCAGTTTGATTTTATCTCCAGCTTTCGTTGGTAACAAGGGGCTAATCCATCATGACATCATGATTACACATGATTATACTGTACCTTTAGTATGGTGTCATTTTGATCCTCCGTTAATAGCTGAGTAAACCTGAAGCACTTTGCATGAGCTGAGCGTAACAAATGGGTGATAAAAGGCTGCAGAATTTTGTTTCGATGTCCTACAAATTGACCTGATTTTTTTTTAAATTATCTGCATTGCACGGTTGGTTTAAGCTCTAATATGCCAATGTTGTTTTTATGAACCCCGAAGAGGAGTCTTCTCCAAGTCTGTTGAATAAAATTTGGCTTACCCACACAGGTTATGGAATGTAAAATTAACAATGTAGTGATAGAATGCAAGCAGAAGACCAAAAGGGAGCCATACTAATAGGCATCATCTTCTGATATACCCCTGAAAAGTGCCGTCTCCCATGCCCCTGGTAGAGTGCGCCCTATGACCTGCTGGAGTGGTGCGGCCCACCGCTGTGTTACTCCTGCAGATTGCCTCACAGACCCAGTGAACGAGGCATTTCACTGACGGAGGGGGCTCCTGAACCTGGCCAATGTAACAGACAAACTAATGGGATTTTCTGAAACCTACCATGCGCTACAAATAAAGACGGAGCGTACGTACAGGGAGCAAAGTGTGACGGCATTCCTCCTCCCAGTTAACATGGGGGGGGGGGGGGGTGGGGTAAAAAGCCCTCAGGCAAATGACTGTGGACCTAAAAGAGGAGGTTATGATGCTGGGAGGGAAGGACAGATTTGGATAAAGTTCCAAACACCCAATTTTCTCACTGATGGTCATACACTTGGGATGTATTGACAGTGCCCATAAATCGCCCACCTTTTAGCCGATGCCACGGCCAAAAGGAGGGCCATCTTAACTGATTGCGGTTGCTGGTCTGCCTGACCCAATGACTCAAACAGCAGACCTGTGAGGCCAATCAACACAATCTGAAGATCCCACCGAAGAACCAAGCGTCAAGTACAGGGTCTCTGCCTATGGGCCTGTTGCAAGAAACGCTTCACCAATGGATGGCTCCTGGCTATGAATCTGTCTAAACTGCCATGGCCCACGGTAATCGCTACAGGAAATGCCCCCAGGGTGGATGCCTCATGACCATTCTCAAACAAACTCTGCAAATAGTCCAAAATACTCTGCAGAGGGCAGGAGGCTAGGGATTCCTGGTGTAATGCCAGTTTGCAAACATCTCTCAGCAGGCCATGTAGGCTTTGGAGGTGCATGGGAACGTGCACTTCGGATGGTAGAGACCACTGTGTCAGGGAAACCCAAACTACTCAATTACGCCCTTGTAATTCTTAATATAGGAGGGGTCTCCCCAGAATTGGTTGAGAAAGAATGGTTCCCCCTGACAAAAGGCTGTGGTTTGGTCTGGTATTGGTCATGGGCCTGATAGTGGGACCAGGTATGGGAACCAGCAGGCACCCGGTCTCACTGGTGCCACAATTAAGACTGACGGGTGCTGTGTCTGAACCCTGTAGAGCAGGGGTGTCAAACTGGTCCGTAAAAGGGCCGAGGGGCTGCAGGTTTTCATTCCAGCTGAGCTGCTGCACACCTGATAATCGACTGTGAAGGTAAAGATCAGTTGATTAAATTAGTTGCATCAGGTGTGCTTTTGCTTGTTTGGATTGAAAACATATGGCCCATCTGCCCTTTTACAGACCAGTTTGACACCTCTACTGTAGACAGAGGTGCAAAGTCCAGGTTCAGAAAGTAAAAATCCTCCCCAGGACTTTATTCCAACCACTTGGATTTACTTTGGACAGGAGATAAAGCCAATATGAGTGATCAGTTCATTCTGTGGGAGGGAGAAAAACTTGGCAGGACTTTTATTTTCTGACCCCTGGATTTTACACCTCTGACTACAGAGCAACTGCATTATTAGACTTTGATGCGGGATTGCATGAGGTAAGCCAGGAGGCCAGACTGGATGAGCCAGAGCATCCACCCACAGTGGGGGATTGTTAGTAGCCCTCAGGGGGAATTAGAGAGGACATAAAGTGTTTTCCCTACTCGCAAACTGCTCTGCCACCAGTCGACCACACAGTTGTTAGATCTGTGAGGCTGTACCCAAGAAAAGAAATTTCTTCTCAAGTGGGGTGTCCCAGGACATCTTGTCTGCCCTCGTGTGGAGGAATCCTGGCATATAGCAGGCCTTCATGCAGTAGTAATGACAATTCGCCCAGATTAGAATTGAGGCTTCTATGTTGTGCAGAGCCTGAGATCTGACACCTGCATCTGTTGAAGTAGGCCTCTGCTGTAGTGCTGTCCATCCTCACCATTATGTGTCTCCCTCTCAGCTGCCTGGCAAAATGGTGCAACACCCTCTGCACAGCTAAGACTTCCAGTACATTGATGTGGTACAGAGGGCCCAGCCACGTGCCTCCCACCGAGGCCTGGCTGAAAGTCCCTCCCTACCCAGTCAGGGAGGCATCCGCAAATATGTGGACCTACTGAGGGACACACCCCAACGTTACCTACTCTCAGGTGAATTCCAAAACACCAAGTCCTGACGTACCCGAATGAGGACATGGAGTTTGTACCGTCTGTTCTGCCTCAGATCCAACTGAAGATCCAGCCTACAGGCTGATTGTCACATTGCTCCTTTTCCCCCTCTGATGTGAAAAATATTATTTTCATCAATTATGTTCATAATATTTTTTGACAATATCTTGCCTTCTGCTTGATTTTTGGAAGGCCACATCCACTATCTGGAAAATTTAGGTCAATTTTATTTTTTTGATTTTCTCCTTTATTTGGCAGTCACACAGTAGAGAGAGAGGAAAGCTGGGGAGAAGAATGGGGAAGACATTGTAATGGGCGGAGATTGGAGGCCAATTACAGTGACCAGTGAGAGAAAGAACAAACAGCAGCCCAGATAAGAAACAAACACAGAAGGAAAGCTCGTGCTTCCAAGGACGAATAAAAGTCTGCAACACGGTAGCAATGTGACAGAGAATAAACAAAGAGGGAGGAGAAATTACTTCTAAAAGAAGCATCTCCTAACGATAAATGGAAGATAACAAGTCACTAGGAAAACTGACTAGAGATTTCCTCGGCCGAAGCGCTAGAAACAAGCTGACACTCTAGCGATAGGCGTGGCGAACCCCTGGCCATATGTATAGAGACTGGAAAACTCCGCCCCAGCTCAATCAGCCAGCTGGGCCAGGAATTCTATGGAAAAGAAATGCGATATAGTCCTGGATAATAGAACAAAGAATGGTCCAACAAACAAACGCATGCCAAAACCATGACAGACATGCAATAAATGGCCCGAGCCGGAATCGATCTGGGTTGCCGCGGGAAGGCCACCGCCTTTATGGTGCGTGCGCCTTAACCGATGTGCCACCAGAGCGCCCCAGGCAAATTTAGGTCGATCTTAATTTTGTTTTCTGGAATCTCTGCTCGGACCTCAATAACACGCTCATTTTCAAGCAAAAGCGGCAAATTTGCGGCATTTAACTAGCATGATACTGCTCATGAACTATTTGGTCAAACATATAGCCTACCAGATTAGTTTTTATTTGAGAAAATTGCACTTTAAAAAACATAGTGCCTCAATACCGAATATACACAAATAAAATGTAAATCGATAACAAATTAGTAACGATGGAATCAGATTTTGACTTGCAGTGGAGTGGATGCACTTTGTTTTTTTCTTGCGAGGGTAAACAGTTTTCAAAGTTCTAAGTATGCGCAGTGATTGTGACATAGCTTTTTCATGAAGGTTCTCAACATCAGGGTTAGATAGAGCTCAGCCTTCCCAAGTCTGTAGCTCCCAAGGCATTCTGGGAAAATGAGTGCTGTTGCACATTCATTGAATCATATAACCATAGACAATAAAAAGATTGATGCAGCACCTGGTACTGAAAACTGAGTCCAATGCAGAAATCTCTAAAATTTGCATTCAATTTAATGGCTAGCAGATAGCGACGTCGGTGGTTGCAGAAAGAAGTAAAATCCTGTAGAAGTCTATGAGAAAATGACCCTACTATCCCACCTGATTTATTACTTCAATAATGATTTTCCACATTACTTTAAAGTTACTATCGCAAGTCTCAAGTCTCCTTCGATATATCATAATGTTCATTTTGGTAAATTATGGTCCCAAATAGACTAGAAGAAAGGATGAAGCCAGAATATGCTTTAAGGGTGTGACTATTGTCTGGTCCTCATCTGCTACGGTCTGATCCACCCGTAGATCCACCCTTCGCTCCTCCCTGGATATTCAATTCATGCTCTCGTCCAATAGGAATCACATCCGGTTTCAAAATGACAAAATGGCGCTATTCAAGTTGCCAAAACCGTGGCTTGCAAAATGGTTTGCTGAAACCACTGGGTGATGTCATGTTTGCTTCGTCCATCTTTTCATACAGTCTATACATATAACAGAACATTTCCCTTTCTCCGCTGAGTTGTTTCTACTCACATCTGCCTTGGCATTATCCTGTCTTAAAATGAGTCAGTAATTGTTTCTGCAGTTTTAGTGAGAAGTTGTGGGAATTAAACCTGTACTGGCAGCCCCAGCCATCATTAACTAGTTCAGGTTCTCTATGTACGCAATGTGATGTTTTTGTCATTACATTCATGAAGAGGTTTTAGCTATGGTTATTTTTAGGGTGACCATGGGGAGAAGCACTCAAAGTATTTCACACAGTTAATGGTATAAATTTTTGCACCATTGAATCTCTGAGGGACATTTACATTTCATTTCCTTGTTGCTATTATCTTATCTGTGTAGTGCTGTGGTCTCCAACTCTGTTCCTGGAGAGCTACCAACCAGAGCAAAAAACACCTCATTTCCTAGTTAGAGATCTTCATGAGGTGTTAATTAGCTGAATGACGTACGCTGAATTAGGGTTGGGGTAAAAACCTACAGGATGGCAACTCTCCAAAAACCAGGTTGGAGGCGACTGGCATAGAGGCTATTTCACTGAAAAAGGTGAAATTCCACTTCACCTTTATACCGATGAGTATCACTGAGGCATTATTGAAATAAATTAAGAATTGAATCATTGACTTTACATAACGTGTGCGAAGATTTGCAGTGATCTACGCCTATAATCGAAAACGATTCATTGGGAAATGGGACGGTGCCGCTGTCAGGACCAACAGATGTTTTCCAGGCTGTTGATAAGTTTTTTTTGGTCATCGGACCGGGCATTTTTCTAAGCCTTACTTTGGATTATATTCCATTAGCTGGTAAGCAGTCAGAAACATTCTTTCCTCATTTAAATTATTGTCCATTTACCGTAAAACTGTCTGGATTATTCAAAAAGATCAATAATTCTCACTAAAGTAAGACATTTGCTGTCACTGTAAAATTGTGCACTCTGTACACTTTGTTCCGCTAGAGGACGGTCTAACACTAGGCGAAAACTTGATAAAAACCGGCCTCTCAGTTTTGCCTTCTGTTCTCCGCTTGTAATTCAGTTAAATATTACCATGCGTTATGGGATAAGTCGCATCTATTCTGATCACCATGAAACCACCCACTTTCAAAATAAAGTTATGAGGTTATTTTGAGCAATTTCCCATTTGGAATTTCGTTGGCTAAAATACTCTGTGTGGAATGGTCCCATGGCAGACGCCTCAAAAGACTAAAGATCTTTAAAATTTTTATACGTTACCGGTTCCTGTTTTTCATTTTTCTATACGGAATTTATTGCGAAAGCGTTTTTCGTGTTGAAAAATTATAATTGAATTTTAACTTCAATTATAGAACAAATTTTCACTACCGGACGTTCAACAATTCGGGCTGGGCCTACTCTTACAACGATTTCTTATTGCGGTAATTTTTTTTCCTCCATGCTGAGAACTTGAGGAAGAAGGCTATAACTGCGGGAAATTATCCCAAATGCAGCAATGCATTCAGAACTTGCTTGTCTGCCGTTAGAGGGGGGATTGACAAACATCTGAAAATAAATGAGGGTAAGACTCATAGGCTATATCTGATGTGTCTGCATGAGAGAAAAAAAGTGAAAAAGTATTAGCCTCTTACCGATTTCTAATATTTTTACTCATGTGTCATATTTAAATGTTTCTTATCAGCCAGTTGATTTAATATAAGACAAAAACAGCTATTAAAATGCAGCTTGAAACGTTTCATTTAGGTCTATTGAAGAGCGATATGCGAAACCTGTATCGACTATGTGAAAACATTCCCCCCAAACCAATCGCCACCATTTGCGGGAACACACACACACACACACACACACACACACACACACGAACGCACGCGCGCACGCACGCGCGCGCACACACACACACACACACACACACACACAAATAAATGTATGCCAGCTTTTTTTCCCTCTCAACAAGGAATCTTGCCAGTCATACCTATTTACCTCTACTTTTATTTGAAAGTCTTATCTACAATTGTAGTAGGCTGCATTTCTTTTCTATTCGATTCGGACATCGGATAATTTGCATATTCCTCTTTAATATATTTCTGAAACGAAATCTGTAGGCCTAGCATTTGCACACATTTTATTTTTCATTTCACCATTGAAATTGAATATTATTTTTCTTTCATGACATTCTGGATTAGGCCCATGCAACACTACTCTGTGTATTTTCTCAATACTTTCATGATGGAATGAATGGAAACGGAATTACCGGATCTATCAGTAATCGCTAAATAATGATGAAAATTTTGGTTTCTAGTCGGTGCCTCAGAAACACTGTGTCACTCATAAGTTAAATTACTGCCAAAAACCTAATATACAAACCGAACATGTTTTACGAATGCACAACGATTCACAAACAAATACAATGTGATTCGCAAATACAAAAATGATTCGCGTGCAAACAAAGTGTGGTTTGAAAAAACAAAAACGATTTGCTAACAAACACAGCGTGGTTTGCAAATATAAAACAAAAAAAATTTGTTTGCAAAAAAAATTGCAAACAAATAGCCTACAATGTGCTTTGCAAACACAAAACACCATTAACAAACGAATGTACTCAGTTTTACAAATACAAAGCGTACCAAGTACACGTATACGACGTGAACCATTTCCTACACGTACAAATCACTTTTGGAAGTTTTCTACCGGTAACATGGCGCCGATTTCTACGTGTATTTGTCATCATTATTATGTCATTATTATAACCAAGTGATTAGAAAACGGCATTTTCATTATCATGTTGACCCTAAAAAAGCGTGATGACATGTAAGTGTAAATGCAATAGACTAGGGGTGCTGTTTTGCTAATTGCATTTGAATGTTGTCCACTGTAATGCAGAGCATGACTTTGAAAATGAAATGTCAAACAGCATTTCATTATCATTTGAATATAGTCATAGATTTCCCATATATGTGTATGTGAAATGAAAGTGATCATTCGATTAATGCATTTTCAATTTAATATTGTCTCAAATTACTCTTTCATCAGTGGAAAATTATAATGCAATAGTGGGATTACGTTTTCATTTATATTGTCTACTTTGGGCTTCCATAAGCCACACTGGTATCTCGTCTCGGTCGTTTCAGGTTTGATTGAGTCATTTGCCAAAGCTGCCATGTGGCGGCGGAAATAGACCTCCTGAACATGGTGTCTATTTGATTGTGATTGGTGATTATGACTTAACCGTTCTGGATTCATTCTGTGTAAAACTGGATTCTGATTGGTGTATTTCACCCGTCCTGTGGACTGTTAAGTCCTGTCTGGACTGTGATTGGTGCATAGCGCTGTCTGGCAGACAGTGCTGTCCTGAATGGATTGTGCACACTGGTTCCTTGGAGACTTGATTAGCTTATCCTGCAGATTCAGAAGTTGTTGGGCCATTTCAATGATTTAACAACATTTGACTCTCAGCTGCAAATACAGAACGTCGTCCATTGTTGTGGGGTAGGTGAATGCCTTGTGGCGTTAGTGTAGCCTGATCAAACACTTGAAATAATAACATGTTAAAACCGGAGCTAACTTATTATAGCTAGCTGGAAGTCTTGCCTTGCTCGTCGACCTCTAGCTATTAACCGCACTTGCATGGCTAGTTTGTTTCGGCAGTAAATGTCAAAACCGTTAACGTTATCCAGCGTACCTTAGCTAATTGGGGTGACATTTGTTAACGAGTCTGGCTGGTTAACTAACCTTATTTGTTTTAATATTTGCTTAAAAATTTAAAAGTCGCTGTCATCGTCGGTTTTTAGCGATACTTTTAGTTAAACGTTACCTTACTGCACTAACGCTGGCGAACTTTAAGATCAGTGTGTAAACGCTAGCTTACGAGCGAAATCGGCCAACTTTTAATAAGAGTTTTTGCCAATTTGTAACGTTAACGTTGCTAGCTAGCTATGTTATAGAATAACTGTTTTTGCTTCTTTAAAGTTCTTGATGAGTGGCGTTATGATCTTGTTGGCCAATTTGTATTAACGTTATCTTAACCAGCTAATTGATAGGGTAACTTATTTTGTTAAGGAAACAGTTTGCCTCCAGTGGTCTTGATTTCCAGCATTCTGAAACCGTATATAGGCCGATTCAGACTTTAATACATTACTTTAAATATCATTAATCCAAATTATGCTCCGACGTATTTGTTTTCAAGATATTTATTGTTACAAGATGTTATGTTTGTTGGTACCGAACCTACCGACTCCTGCTCTGAGCCGTTTTGAATTCTGGCGATGGATGATTTTTTTTTTTTTTTTTGCATAAGTTATTCGACACAGGGAATATGCGCACCACAACCATGCACAAACTTCATGGAACGCATGGCTCACAACTCTGGCCAAAAATGCTCATAGACGCGCAAACCTTGCTCATAAACGACTTTCATATGGGAAAATGGCCGGCTCAGCTTTGTCAGTTCCCTGTCGATGCAGAAGTGTAATGCCCAAGTGCAGTTTGATTTATTGGCCGACTGACTGACAGGAGAAATGGATTCAGACTGATTGACAGATTTGTTTCTCATTTTATTGTAGGATTACCATGTTCTGTCTTAATATTGACTCTGCTAAGCTCTCTGCACATATTTGGTGAACACATTCTTTCCTGTTTCTTCTACAGTCTTGTTTGTTTTTACATTTCTGGGCATGACTGTACATTAGTAATTCTCCTCTGATTTCAAAGTTAGCTGGATAACTGCATGCAGTAAAACCTGGTATCCTCTTGAGTTTGGAACCTGGCCTGATGGGGGTTGGGTTACAAAGCAGTTATGAAATGGTTTACACAGTGCTGTAAATTGTAATAGTGCTTTTTGATACATGTGTCTAGTCTTCTACATAGAATTTCTGGTTAGATGGCCACTGCAGTGCTGGAAGTGAAGAAAAAATAATGAGCTAAAGGGGTTTGGTCAAAACGCAGGATCCCTTTCATCACACCATCGTGTCTCCTCACTTCCCTCTCATGCATCCCTTTCTCACATCTTGGCTCCTCCGAGTGTGAATGTGAAAGGGAAATACAAGGAAGAGACGCGAGGACAGACGAGCCAAAAATGTCAAACGAGAAATCCTTGCAGCATTTATGCATCGCACCACTTCATAAGCCTACTGTATAAGATGAAGCTTTGTTTCCTCTCTCTAAACTCCAAAAATCTCTACTTTCTTCACTTCTCATCTTTCAAAGCTGCATTAAAAGGTTTGGAAGAACCTACAAGATGATGGAGGAGAGATGATTTCAGAGTCACAGGAGGAGAATGGAGGCGAGGAAACATAAGTTAGCATTATGAAAAGCGCTCTTTCTGTTGATTTGAATTTGAAATGCAGCTATTACTGCCAAATACATTTTCACTCTTGGACGGGCTCCTGAAGCAGACTTTAAAATCACGTACGTGAGCCATAGAGTTGTTAATAGTTACATGAGCACAGCGTGGCCACTATATAGCCCTCTTGCTTGAGAGGATGGCATCCTATGCGTGAGTGCAGCTTTGTCGAACTCAAGCAGCTATGGTCGAACAGTTTTGCTCAGTGGAAACTAAGGCTTTAAACTGTGAGTTGCCACTACTCTCTTAAGTGACTTGGGTCAAAACCAGTGTCAGCCTCAGAATGGTGACAGCTGTCAAAACATGGCAGTAACATAAAATACATCTGCTCTAAAAAGCATAAATGGCCAGGGTTGAAAATGAGGAAGGAGACTTGTTTGATTGTAAATACAGGTCCACAGTCCGGCCAAAAAAAAAAAATCCTGCATAGTATGCCTTTAATATTCTTTGCAAACTACAGGCCCTCTGGACCTTTATCGCGTGAGCAAACTGTCCTGCTAGTCAGTGCCAAGGTTATTGTTGAACTTTGCCCATTTGGGTTTTTCCAAAATTTCTTTGAGTTGCATTATTGATTTTTTTTACTCTAATCACACTTTTAAGAGCCTGGGTGATTTGGCTCACTATATAGACTGATAAGAGGTTTGATTTGATGGGAAACGGTGTTTGTTTATTATTGGGTTGGTTATTTATTATCTGGGCCAAGCTGCTTACTTGACTAAATGACGTGCTGATAATATTCACATTGCCATTTTTGTTATAAATGAAGTGATATTGTGTTAATGTGATCAGCAGTAATTGTGGATGTGATGCTGAAGATTTTTGCTCTCATTCTGCCATCTGTGTGTTAGTTAATACATTTCACATAAATACTGAATCCTTTTAGTCTCTGTGCCCCCAGTTTTGTGTGTAGTGTGTTTCTGATGGTTCTTTTTAGCTTTGAACTATATAGAATTTAATTGAAATGTTACCCCCCAGTTTTCAGTATTTCTCGCGCAAAGAAATGATCAAAATCAGCGGTGAACCGTGAGCACTACACCTAGGCCTTCATCTCAGCCATCACTGGCGAGAAAAGACGACATCACGGAAAAAAGCAACATGGAATTGAAAGGGTTGTTGTTTTTGAGGATTTGTACTTGAGTTTTTTTTAACCAGGACTTTTACTCCACTACATTTAAAACTTAAGTATAATTCGCAGACAAGAATGGAGGGCTGTGGCGTAGTTCTTCTAGTAATTGATTAGTAAGCATGAAAGTGCTCTTTGGAATGAATATTCATGGATTTTAAAGATGAATCGCCCAAGGCACTCTTCAAAAAATGTTAAAAAGCTTTGATAACTAGGCATAATCATATTTGAAACAGTGAAATTGCCAACATGTTTCAGGCAAAGTCAATTACAGTGTGTTCTGACAGGTATTCCAAGTCAGCTGTTGAACTAACTCCAGCTGGAGTGGGTGGAGTCAGCAAATTGCATAATCAAGATCTAAAATCTTAAAATCATATCACAAATGCACAATCAAACACAGAATTGATCCAGTGTCAAATCACAAACATAGTATCTAAATTATTATAATTAAAATAATATAGCCAGTAATATAGCCTACTACTCATCATGTCTACAGGAATGTCACTAAATCTATAGAGTCATTCAACCCTGGGAATGTCATAGCATTTAGTTTATAAATCCAGCGACTTTTCTTTTTGGTTTAATTTTTTTTTTGGTCTATCACCCCTCCGGGAGGTAAAGGGCACATGATCTATTCCTATGGCAGTGAATAAAATATTTATCATTATGCGCTTCTTTAAAATGTTTCTTCATGGCATAATCGCAATTTCCTGTTTTGCGGCATATCTATGTTCAGCCAAGCGATCCTGCAGCCGTCGTTTTGTACGCCCTATATATAAGGCGTCACACAGAGAGCATTCCAAAATATAAATAACAAATGTACTCTTGCAATTTATTAAATGGTTGGTAAAGAATGTAAGTTGTGTGACTGGGTGGGTAAACCCTTTTGCCTTTGATACCATTTCACATAATTTGCAGTGGCCGCATTTGAATGTACCGTTCGGTACTTTGGGTAGCCATGTAGACTTTTCTTTGGCTGGTTAATAACTACGCATCAGTTTATCACCCAAAATTGGTGCTCTTATGAAAGAAGATTGGGGGTTCTTTAAAGATGTCATTTAGAGAGTCGTCACATTAGAGGAGATTCCAGTTCTTTTTAATTATATTACGTATTGTGAACGCATCTGAGCTATAGCGCGTATAGAAGGAAACTCCATCCTTTTTAGCAGATGCAGGCTTTCAGTAAAGCAGAGTTGCGTTCAGTGGGGCCTCTCCAGGGCTGTGTCTAAGACTAGGAGAATAACCCCTTTCTCTGAAACGGTTGTACATCTCTCCACTTTTAATGTCAAAATCTTGATCATTATCACTGATCCAAATTAGTCTCTGGGATTTCCCAAACGGAATGTTCTTAATTAGTGTAGGTGGGTGGAAGCTTTTAGCATGTAGCAATGTGTTTTTATGAGCCTCCTTCCTAAATATTGTAGAGTGTAGGTATCCCCGAACATCTTTATAAATCTCAAGGTCCAAAAAATGTATTTAATCTTTATCATAGGTAAGAGATAATTGGTTTGGTTGGTTTCAAAGGCCCCCGGAAGCTCTTGAAATTTGTTTTTTGAGGCCTATTTGACCTTGTGTGCTGGAAAATTTTGCATCAATTCGAAAACAGATATATTGCCTCTTAGTCACCAGACTACTGTGTTTCTTTGATGTGCACCTTGGTGCGTAGCGAAATGGCTCTAATTTTCTTGGATGCCATATTCTTAAACTTGTTTTTATGCCCCCGCCCTCCAAAGAAAAGGGGCATTATGTCGACACCATGTCCATCCGTCGTCCGTTAATTTTTCGTTTCCGTGGAGTAACTATAGAATCCCTCGTCGGATTGATGTCATTTCTTAATGGCGTATTGGGAGTGGCTGGAGGAAGGTTCCTTTCGAAAACCAGCATTGTGCGAAATCTAATATGGCTGCCACAGCAGCCATCTCAATATGCCCTTGATCAACATACAGGCGGGGGCATCTGCCACGCTCTGCATTGCTCTTGTTCTGTTTTGTATCCAAGTACTTTTGATTACATTTCTGAAAACCACTTAACAGCTGTCATTTGTTTCAAACATTTTTTCAGTGGCGCCCATTGGCGATAAATGTCTTTAAAGGGAACCTAACATGCTGATCCTTCTTAATACATATTAGTAATGTAGGTTTTCCTGGTCAATTTCATACTTTTGTCATTCCAATTCATGAATGTGCATTCAAATTCACACTGCGCACATGCACGGAAATATTCGGGCATTCAAATTCAGAATGCGAGCGATCAATTTCTTTTATGCGAACTCTGTTTTGTTACCGGCAAATCAAATTCACGCAAGTGCGTTCAGTTTCCAAATGCAAGCATTGCATTTCCTACTTGTGCATTGAAATTCGCGAGATAATCACGATGAGCCTGTTTGGGGCGTTCAATTTCATTTTTAGGTGATCAATTTCCTACTTCGTGCACTCAATTTAGTGGGGAAGACGGGATAGATATTTGAAGAAGGGGGTTATTGGGGGGAGAAGGGGACAAACGTTTCTCATCAAACGAACACGCATACAGAACCCACCGGCACACCCTCCCCCCAACACACACGCAAAATTCGTATTTCCAATTCCATAGTCTTGTATGTGTGTATATGGTGTGGTTTGGTTTTTTTTTTTTTTTTTTTTTTTAAGGTTCTATATTCTTTTATTGTATCTCCGTGATATCACAGTGATATCATGTCCTTGTATATGTTCATGTATTTTCGTTGTTTCATTTCAAGAAATTGTAAATGATAAGGCCAAGCCAGCAGTACATCGAATGAACACAACTTCATTTTCTTACTTGCACTCCTTGATAACACCACTCATAACAAAGATAACATCCACACAATGCGTCAATCTGAAGATGAACTGATACGAGATTGTGATATCTGTGTGTGTGTGTGTGTGTGTGTGTGTGGGGATACCAGTCAACAACAAATATTCGTGTTATGACTTTTAATGAAAACATTTATTGCATAATTCTTCAAGATATTGAACTAAAACATAACATCAAGTACACACTGCTCAACATGTTCAAAGACGTCCCCAGCTTGAAACCCTCCTACAAAGATACAAACACTTAATTCATGCCACAAAAAAAAAAAAAACCAAAAAGGCGATGGGGCTGCTCTTTCAACCTTCAATCTCCTGTCGAGCGAGAAACTCGCTCAAAACTAAATGGGGGGGGGGGGGGGAGCCACGCAGAGACTACAAGCTGACTAAATGCAATGATTCATTTAAACTGAACGCACTTATTTGGAACATGGTTGCCTTTTCACAAATATGAATGACCAACGAGGTTCCGCCGCCGGCTTGAAATGAAATTGAATGCTCACTGCTGAAATACTTACTCCTATTTTGAATTTGAATGACGCTGATGAACAAATGATTGCTTGGATAGTGAATTTGAATGACCAGATTGGAAATTTGAAAGCAGATTCAATGCTGCGAGCGTGAAATGTGTGAAATCGAACGCTCGGAAAATGAACTTGAATGACAAAATTATGAAATGGATAGGGAAAACCTATATTATAATGTTTGTCCATGCTCAACCTCTGAAAAGTTTGTAAACATTAGATACAGGGATTTTGCCGTAATCCAAGAACGTGATTTTTGTGGGCGTGATTTCCTCTCTGAACAGCTCCTCCCGAGATCTTCACGAAATCTGGGCAAAAACTGACGTCAGGTTGTGCCGTCCAATTAGTACAGACCTAGCCAGAGCCAACCACTGCTGGACCTGCCCACAATGGAGACTATTCTAGCAGGCACTAACAATTGCAGATCATGCTATGCCTTAGTAGCGTCTACACTTTTGGAAATACAAAAGAAGAACTGCAGATCATTTGAGGTGCAATTTTGTCAGTATCTCCCAAACCTACTTGTCTGTGTTATTTTGGATGAAAGAAAAACAAATTTCTCTTGCAAAAGACAATGCCACCAGAAATCAGTCGGTAGCTTTTTTTTTTTGTTTGTTTGTTTGCCAGCAGCAAATAGCCATGGCCAAAGGGAACGTTAGCTGCTTGTGCTCAGCACTTCAGCTAAGACAGCTTTTTCAATGAAGGACAATTCGACACAGGATAAGCGTTTCAGCTGCTTCACAAACCTGAAGCAGTTTCATTGATCAAGCGCTCGGAGCCACAAGCTGTAAGTTACCATATAACAGCAAATGATGTAAGTGAAGCTAACATGTTATGGGTGGCTAGCAGGACCGCTAGAGAGAGTTCGCACTAACGACTGGCCTCAAAGGCAGGCTTTGTAAAATTTGATGATGAAGCCTGTATCGGTCGCGACTGTCCGTGACTCGCAGACACAGAAGCTGTAAGTTATTTTTACTGCATAAGCCAACCTGAAGTGATAGCCAGTTGATTGTGGCTGTAGCACAGCGGCTAACGTAGCTAAGTTACTGTTGCCTAAACAGTGTCCTAAATATGCAAGAGTGATATCAAGGGAAATTCTACAGAACGTGTGTGTGAACATCAATCTCATTTGAAGCTAACTTTTAATACTTGTTTTGGATGCTTGGTACAATTGTTCACAGTAACAGATCTTGATGTCTGTAAAACCTGTATTGCAAGGGTTTGTCTAAGTGGTTATGACCGCTCAGTTACCACCTACTGCATTTTAGTTTGCGTGCTGTGCTAATTAAAAATGCTCCTGGTTAACTTGTATGCAGTAATTCTGATCAATATGCTTGTGTTACTTCGGTAAGCATCAATGTGGCAGTTTCATCATAATGTTAATCACTTCACTAATCAGAAGTTATTAGCTCCACATAAGCAATTTGTCCGTGCTAACGGAACTTATGGTCTGCAAAACCTGTATTATGTTCATAACCTAACCGAGCGCTCTCTCTCTGTGTACTATCCATGAAGTTGCTTCACACCGGACCCGAAACAAATTTTTCGCAACAGATTACATTCAATGTCATGACCGCTAATCAGCTACTGCATGTTGGTTCACGTGCTCTGGTTATTAAAAATGCTCCTGGTTAACTTATATGCAGCAATTATGATCAGTATGCTTGTGTTACTTCGGTAAGCATAAATGTGGCAGTTTCATAACGTTGCCTGATTGTAGCCATACAGTTGAAGCTAACCGGAGAGGTGCTGTATATGTGTGCCGAGTTGGGCGGCAGTTAGACCAGACATAGATTTTGCAGAGCTTGGGGTGCATTTTTGGGTGCTTATGAAACAATCGCTTCACTTATCCATGACCGGGGTCCACCTGATACATCTCCAATGGCTGGGCAAGCTCTCTGATGCTACCAGTGAAAGAAATGGAGAATCGCACAGGCTGACATGTTCAGTATAACAAATGCTGCATTGCCATCAATTGAATATTAAATTCTTTCCTGTAAAAGTGATCGATTCGCTAGCTCCACATAAGCAATGGTTCACGCAGGCAGAGCTTACGGTCTATAAAACTTTTATTATGTTCATGACATAACCGGAGCTCTGTCTAGCTCTCAAACCCTAACCCATTTTCCGCGAGGAAAAGCTGGTCATTCCAAAACAAGTCAACCATTACCACGGGCAATTTCCGAAAAGGCCGTTAAGCTTGGAGCTTTCACCCCTCCGTCATGTACCGGCGAGAAAGCTGTTGGTTTTTCCATGCTAACAACACACCACAGCTATGCACACAAACGAACAGGTCCTAAGACGCACCGAAGCAGTCCATAAGCTGTTAGTCCACGTTTAGCTGCCCCTCACTGTCCATGTTTCTCTCTAAACTCAGACCCACCGGATTTCTACGGTGTCTGGTCTACACTGGGGCATGTCGACCCGTTCTACAATTGTGTCTATATCAAGTGGATCCTTGCTAGTAGTGAAACCGCTGCACTCACCAACTGTTGCTGTAGCAAACTGTAGCCGATAGCAAATTCGTGCTTGAGCTGCCAGAATTTCCCACTGCGACACTTTCGCTATTGCGTTTATTAGAACAAGTTGATTTCATTAGATCAGCACAAATGTACTGCGTTTTATAGCAGAATTTCCCCGCCGATTCCTTAGCGTAGATGGCAGACGTGCCTGATGTTTCACCGAGACCCGGAAAACTATATTCTGCTGCATCATCCTGCCTAGATCCGCCCTCCTCCAGAGCTGACCAGTTAGAAGAAAGTGGGCACACGGGGAGTGAGGGCCATAGCGGAAGAGCCACCCCAATGAGGCGTTTCAGGCAGAGACTACTATGGACTACAAATGGGGTTTTTTGTGGATGGAAGTATGAGCGAAATAAGTACCCTTTTTTTTTTTAAACTTTGCATGATCAGGAGTACTCTAGGGGAGTCAAAGACCAAAATATAAAAATAGCATATTGGGTCCCCTTTAACTGCTTATTAGTCTTGATCTGTTTCAGTAATTTTCCTTGATAAAAGATACTTTAACCCTCCCTTCTCAGGTGTGGCTAATTGCCTTCGTTAAGACGGGAGATAAGACATGCCAACTGAAAGCAAAAAGTGCGCATTTCGCCACATCTAACAAAGTAACGCGGAAAATCCACCGTAGGTGTTTTTTTTTCTCTCTCTCCATGAAGTGTTCCCTATAAAGCAGTGCTTCTCAAACCTCTCCTGGAGGACCACCTGTCCTGCTTGTTTTAGATCTCTCCCTGCTCCAGCACAGGTGATTCAAATGATCAGGTTGTCATCAATCAGCTTTAGAGGGTGATAAATGAGCTGATCATTTGAATCCCCTGTGCAGGAGCAGGGAGAGATCTAAAACATGCAGGACAGGTGGTCCTCCAGGAGAGGTTTGAGAAACACTGCTATAAAGGCACGTGAATTAAACATTTTTACTGAATTTATTATTCTCTCCCCTTGCCATTTAATTAAAAGGGAAACTTGATACTTAACTGCAAATGGATTTTTCATATTGTTGGAAAACGTGTTAACCAAGAACAATGATTAAAATCGGGAAACAGAATTTGGGAAAAATAAAACTGATTTTATAGGGCCCTACTCGCGACGTGCAAAGCATGGTCAAAGTTCAGGACGACCCAGATCATGTCCACATCAGTAAATATAACCGAATGTGATATTGAATACTTTGAGCTTTGTAAAGTCAGGAATATAACTATTACAGGCTGTAGTCTGACGGTAATGACGCATGATTATTGCGTCAAACGCATACCCGGTACATAATATTCATTGTAGGCCTATACAATAGGCTGCCTAAATAGCCTGCAGTGCGCCCAGTGGCCTGTCACTGTTGGTGTGGCTTTCAGTGTGAAATTGGCTCATGGATTTAAGTCCAGGACATGGGCAGAAAGGTGTCTGCTATTGTCTGCTACTTCAACTTAATATTTGGTGGCAGCTTCCAAATCGTTCACCGTAAGGTGCATGTTTCTGGTTCGGTAGACCGGCCAGTCATTTTAACGTGAAAACATCTATATGCGAGCAACTGCTATGAGTGACAGCGAAATTGATTTACGCCGCATTGCTTCAGTGTGTTTGCACCCTTTGGATTTCAAAGTTCTGAGCATGTGCAGAAATTGTGACACAGCTCCTATAAGGTTTCATCATAGGTGTGAAGTGCCTGAATGATGAAAAGAAGTCATTATAAAACCACTATAAAACCTGTGTGTGTGTGTGTGTGTGTGTGTGTGTGTGTGTGTGTGTGTGTGTGTGTGTGTGTGTGTGTGTGTGTGTGTGTGTGTGTGTGTGTGTGTGTGTGTGTGTGTGTGTGTGTGTGTGTGTGTGGAGAGAATTTAATTTGGTTTAAGTCATCTTGAATAAATCTAGACATTGGGAGAGAATTTTTGTGCATTCTGACCCAAAATGAACCTGTGAAATATGAATATGATGAAATAAGGCAGCTCCGTACAGGCTACTCTGGTAGCTGACACATTCTGAAAATTTTTTTAAATTACTGGTGTTCCATGCTTATTTCCCCAAAGGTATGGCCCCTGTCATCAGCTCTGTTTGAGCTAGGAAGTCCTGCTATAATTTAATTGCTTGATCTTGTTTTTCTCTCCGGTCTCCTGAGCAGAGCAATGATGTAAATTACTGATTGTGTGGATAAATGACTTGATTCTCCTGAGTTATGATTGGTTGGGAAATTGGGGCAGTGTACTCAGTTGGTTGAAAGAAGTGGTTTCCAACATCGTTCCTGCGCCCCCCCTGTGTACGCTGGTTTTTATTCCAATCACAATTGCAGTCATAGGATTTTTAAAAGCTATTAATGTTTTAATAAGGAGCATTTCTGGTTTGGAACCAATATTAACCCTTTACCACTATCCATACCACAGACGCACATGCTTTTAATTCTGGGGCGGACTGGCCATCGGGAATACCGGGAGTTTTCCCGGTGGGCCGCTGGGTCACTGCGCAAGTCCCGTCCGCTTAAAAAAAAAAAAAAAAAAACGCAGTTGCATAGACGCCCCACTGGTGGCCAATGGCCCACATTTAGGCGAGGAAGAGAGCAACATCATCTTTCTGATGACTGAGAGGCCCTATGAATGCAAAAACGTAGTAAAGATATTTGAAAATGGGAACTTACACAGGGAATCTACAATGTTCTCTCAAGATTTAACAAAATCGAACTATATCTTGTGGCTCTTGCATTATATACCATGTAGGATGGTTCTACTTCACTATTCCGGTTGTCTTGCGTCATGGCCATTTTTTGTATCTCTCTATTAATTTGCTTTATGATATTGGGAATAAAAAAACGATGCATGGGCTTTAGCTATGTACAATTTTTTTTAATGTTTTTGCTTTCATCCTAAAAGTTTAAGAAGGCAGGCTTGCTGGGAAATTTGTTTGACCAATGGCGCTGGTGTCACAAGTTGTCACATTCCGACGAATGACGTTGCTCGACGGCGCTGGAACGCGTCTCGCCCCCGTTTCGACGTGCGCAGGTGGGCGAGGACCCGTCCAACGCTGCTTGCAGCTTTAATTATTTTTTTCTCGCTCTCACAAAATTCGACCTAAATTTGGCCCCCTAAACATGCTCAAAAATTCGCCAAATTTGGCACACGCCTCATGTCTGGCGAAAAATTTGATAAAATGAAAACTAATCTCCATTGGTCACTAAATAGCTCTGTAGCGCCACCCAGAATCATTATTTTGGCACTTAGAAGGCCACCACGACCGGTAGGAAAGTCGTAGAGAGATGGAACCAACACAATATTGTTCATCTCATCAAGGCCTAAAAATTTACAATCAACACTCATTACCCAAATCGAACAGGAAGTTCGCAATTTGCATATCAAAATTGCCATTTGCCCTCGAACAAACGCGAACTTCTTTAAGGGCGTTCATCGTATCGACCCCAAATGCTCATAGATGACAAAGCACACTCTTTCGATGAAAACGTATGTACAACTTTGTCAAAGGTCCTATACTTTGAAATTTATGAGGCGTCAAAGATGGGGTCCCCAGCCACTGCCTTTTTTCGATGCGTACACAATTCCCCACCTTAATTTGACCCCTTAAACATCCTCAAAAACAAGCCCAATTTTGCAGTTAATTTATAGTGGCTTCAAAAATATTTCGTATCTCAAAATTCTCCCCCAAAGACACAAAATGGCTCTCTAGCGCCACCTAAATCCTCCAAAATGGCACTTTCGCTTTCACCACGGCCTGTCGCAATGTCATAAAATTCTCAAAAAAAAATCACACATCATTGCTGTACCATGCCATGTACAGTGACTTGATTTCGTAAAAATCCATTTTTTTTACAAATCCAAAAGTCGACATATTAACGTTATGAATATTCATATTTTGAAAAATACAGTGACGCACTTCTGATTTTACCATAGGTTGCAGGGTATCAAACTTTTCTGTGTTCAGGGAACATGCTCCCAAAATTTCAGCTTTCTAGGATTTACGAAGAAGAAGCATTTATTAGTTTTTTGATTATTATTGATTTGCTGGGTTTTTCTTTGTGCTGCTACACATTCTGTCCACCGGGTGGCAGTAGGATCACACTGCTCATCTCCCTTCTCTAAGTTCATGCATGGGGGAAAATTACACAATACACAGCATCTGCTTCAGATGCTTTGACCAGGTCCCATGGCTCATAGCTCCATTTTACAAAATAAAAATCTTTCAGTAAAGGGGTTTGCACTCAACTCGACATAATACATTTCCCTCAGTCTCGTACTGTCCGACGAATGACGATGCTCGATGGCGCTCGAACGCGTCTCGCCCCCATTTCGACGTGAGCGGGTGGGCGAGGACCCGTCCAACGCTGCTTGCAGCTTTAATTTTGCTTGTTATTTTTAAATTTCAACTACATATATCTTGCTGTTCATTCTATGTATGTCTCGGATTGATTTTGAGATCACTGGCTATTAAATTGAGTACACCAAGAATAATAAGCCTTTTATAACGTTTAACGACCATAAGACCTACCTATGAGCAATACGTTAATTATGTTTCTTTGTTATGTTAGTGATGATGGTGTGTATTATTCAATAATTGACATTGGATTTGCATAATGATTTCAAATACACATGTTTAAATATCAATATCGTTATGACTTATCTAGTGCAAAAAAAGTTGTACCTCGAGGACCATCTGCACACAAATAGTTGGTAATCCTGCTCAGAAACACTTTTTGTTGTACTGGGTGGCATGGTCCATGTATCCTGAGAGTAGTCAATACATTATGTATACAGGAAAAGGAATGAAAAGAATCAGACCTCTGTGTTGGCTGCAGGACTGTAAAAGCTAAAAACTTTGACAAATCCCTGCCATTAGGTCCGAATGGAAAGAATCAGTCAGATGCCGTCTGCTGCCCATGCACCCTCTGTTCCTCCCTCCTCCCCGCGTGCGCGCTCATCACGTTTCACCGCTGCAGGAATTATTCAGCCAGTAGTTGTCAGTAATACACCTTTGGTATTGAAATCCCCATAAAGCTCCGAAAAAGAAGGAAACTTTTTCATAACTGAGAACTTCGCTGATTGGAGTGGGGGCATTGTTTACACGTGTGATCAGTTGATTGCCCTGTGTAAGCCTGTGCTGTTGCCCGGAGGCAGACCTCTGATCCCTCAGGAGTTATGGAGGAGATGCCGGGGTTGCAGATCTGGAGTCAAGCGGAAGGAGAAAAGGAGAAGACAGAAGCCAGCGGTCCCCTCGATTATAATGGGGGAACAAGACGGATGAGCGCGCGGCGCTGATGAAGACCCAGAGGGAATACTGTGACTGTAGCCTTTTTTACTTCAGTGAAACATGGCTAAACTCGCTCAAGAAGGGAGGTGGGTTTGCGCTTTCTGTGAGTGAGAGGTGTTGTAATCCCGGACATGTGAACGTGAAGAAGCGCCTCTGTACCCCAGACATTGAACTGCTTGCCGTGGAAATGCGCCTGCATTATTTACCAAAGGAGTTAACGTTCACCATTGTGATTGCCGTTTACGTTTCTCCGTCAGCTTTTTTTTTTTTTTTTGAAGCCCACCACCACCCCCCCTCTTTGGAGGACAACTTTGTTTTTATTTTCAGATGAGAAAATGCAAATTAAACAGCAGAATGAGTTTTGGAAAAAAAAAAAAGAACAAAATATATAGATATATAGTACATTAAAGAGAAATAAGGGAAATGAAAGAAAGAAAAAAATATAATAATTAGAACAGAAGAGAACTCAACTTGAATTCCAGTAGATTAGTGCATGTAAATGAAACATTGGTGAATGAAGTATGTAACAGATACGACCATGTGGGAGGTAAGGGCGTGTGTCAATGGCAGATGAGTGGATGTTTATTGTGTGAGGCGCGGGCTTAAACACATACATAAAAGGACCCATAAACAGACAGACAGACAGATAAAATGACGGACAAAAGTTGATAATTTAATGCGTGTATGTGTGTGTGTATGTGTGTGTGTATGTGCGTGTGTATGTGTGTGTGTATGTGTATGTGTATGTGTACACAGTTATATCTTCGTAATAGTCGTAACATATTTATATTATAGTCGATAGTTATAATAATTATAATCAAGAATAGTTATTGTGATAGGAATTGTTAAGGGAGCAACAGCCTGGCATTAGCCCAGGCGTGGGGATCGGAAGAAGGCCGAGAGGGCGAAGGCAGGCGCAGGCCACAGAGCCCACGCCGCTCCCCTGACCAAATAATGGGAAGATCAATCATACACTCACCATTGTCATTTAGCAACTGTACATTTATAATTTCTTGCTTAATAATAATAATAATAATAATAATAATAATAATAATATTATTGCTGCCCTCGTCACCGCCATCAGTTTAAGTTATAAATTTATCATTTATAAGTAATGATTAGTAATATAAGTAATGATTAGCTTGAATGTATGTATGTGTGCTTTTAATGTATTTTGTGTTTGTATGTACGCATGAATGTAACGTGTGTGTATATAAATGAATTATTGAATAAATGAATGTGCTTAAGGTCATCTGAGAGTGGTTCCCAGGCAAAAGAGGTATATTGCTTTGCTGGATTATGTTTGTAAGAAGTTGATGAGAGGGGACCAGATGGACGGGGGTTCCGTTGTATGCTGTTCGGTGGGGTCAGATGTTGTGTTTTCCATAGTAATGTGATCCATCAGATAATTCTTCCATTGTGTGATGTTTGTATTGCTTTTTGATTTCCAGTACATGCGGATTGTTTTCTTGTCGACAGTTAGGGCTATTAGAAGAATTTTTTTTATTTGATCTTGTCAAATTTGTAACTGTTGTGTCACCTAGTAAGCAGAGTGGGGGGACAGAGGGATGTGACAGCCAAAGAGATCAGAGAGTGAATTTGTGACCTTTTCCCAAAACTGCTGAATAGGTGTGCAGTGCCAAATAGCGTGTCTGGTTGGTCTTGGGTGCAGTTAGAACATGTTTCTGATGTGAAGCCCATTTTAAACATTTTCTGGCCAGTGTAGTGGGTTCTGTGAAGTATTTTGTATTGAATCAACTGTAGGTTTGCATTTTTAGTCATGAAATAAATATTTTGGCAGATTTGGTTCCAGAAGTCAGCATCGGGGGAAATCAGCAGATCTCTTTCCCATTTTCCTGTTGGTATAGAAATTGTTTTATCTGATGTTAAAATTATTCTGTATATTTTTGAGAGGAGTTTTTTCGTTGAATGAATGTTGATTAGGTCTGAGGCTGATGGAGGTAAGTCAAGGTTGATGGATATAATGTTACAGGTAGCTTGAATTGATGATTTCAGCTGCAAGTATTCTAGAAACTGATGGCTCCTGATGCCGTGCTCCTGGACCAGATGAGTGAATGAAACCAGTGTATTATTTTCAGTGATATGTGATAAGTGAGTGATCCCTCTTTCTGACCATGTGAAGAAATGTAATGGTTTTTTACTACTAAGAAAATCGGGGTTATTCCAAATCTGAGTGAATTTTGAAAAAGTTAACGTGGAGTTGGTGATTTTGTGGAATTTCCACCAGGCCGTCAGAGTTACTGATATTGTGAATGTCTTAAAGCAGGGGAAATGTTTGATGGACTGACTGAGAAATGGTAAGTCTGAAATGGGGATATTTTTGCAGTTTGTCTGTTCTACATCTATCCATGTATTATCAGATTGGTGGGGATGAATCCACTCGAATAAGTACTGAAGCTGATTTGCAATGTAGTAGTAAAAGAAATTTGGTGCTGCAAGTCCTCCCTGTGCTTTGGGTTTTTGTAGGGTTGTTAGTTTAATTCTTGGGGTCTTGTTTTTCCAGTAAAATATGGTAATGATTGAATCTAATGATTTGAACCAGGAAGTAGTAGGGTGGGTTGCAGTCATAGAAAATAAATAATTAATTCTGGGAAGTATGGTCATTTTTATTGTGGCAATTCTACCTGTTATTGAGAGTGGTAAATTCATCCAGCGGAGGAGGTTGTCAGTTGTCTTAAGCAAGGGGGCGTGATTAAGGTTGAATAATTCTGACAGCCTGGGAGAAATATTGATACCTAGATAAGTAATGTGAGTAGTGCATAAAGGAATTGGTGGGGTGAATGCTGCCACATCCCAACTGTTAGGTTGCAGAGGTGAGATTGAGGATTTATGCCAGTTTATTGAATAATTGGAGATTTTAGAGAATGTGTCAAAAACTCTGATTGTTTCTAGTAGTATTGAATGGGGATTTTGTAAGAAAAGCAAAATATCGTCAGCATAGAGACTGATTTTATGATGTTCATTTTGTGTTTTGAATCCTTGAATGTTGACGTTTTGGCGGATGGCTGCTGCTAATGGTTCAATGAAAATGGTGAATAAAGATGGAGAGAGTGGGCATCCTTGCCTAGTCCCCCTGTGTAATGTGAATCGTTGTGAAGTTAGTCCATTAGTGATGACTGTGGCTGTAGGTGCAGTGTACAGAATTTTCACCCAGTTAATAAATGACTCCCCAAAGCCAAATTTCTGCATTGTTGATATGAGAAATGACCAGTTAACCCTGTCAAAAGCTTTTTCTGCATCTAGAGAAACAATGACGGTTGGTATGTCCTTTTGTGCTCAGTGATCCATTATATTAAAAAGTCTGCCTGTGTTACTGGATGAATGTCTACCTTTAATAAAGCCAGTCTGATCAGGGTGAATTATGGATGAGATTATTTTTTCCATTCTGTGAGCGAGTGTTTTAGTGATGATTTTCAGATCTACATTGAGAAGTGATAGGGGGCGATAGCTGGTAGGAAGTGATGGTTCTTTGTTTGGTTTCAAAAGAAGCGATATTGTGGCAATGTTCATGTTAGCTGGTAATTTTGAGTTCTGTTTTATTTCGGTTATTACTCTTTGGAATAGTGGGGCAAGAAGCAAGAAGATCAGAAGTGTTTGTAGAACTCAGCAGGGAAGCCATCAGGTACCGGTGTTCTATTGCTGGGCATAAGTTTGAGGGCACTAGCGAGTTCCTTATCCGTTATTGGTGATTCCAGTGTTGTAATTTGATCTTGGGTGAGCTGTGGTAGGTTGATGCTGCTGAGAAATGAGTCAATATCTAACTGTTCTGGGTCCTTTTTAGACGAATATAAGTTGGTATAGAATTCTTTAAAAATGCGGTTTATTTCCTCAGGTGATTGTGATGGCTTCCCTTTTGAGTCCCTTATGACAGAAATGGTTGCTTTTTCTTTGTTGTGTGTAATTTGGTTTGATAAATATTTACCAGATTTATTATTATGATGGAAGTGTTCTTGACGGAGTCTATGAATTAAAAATTGAATTTTCTTGTTTGTAATTTTGTTCAGGTGAGATTTATATTTTCTTAATTCATTCTGTGTGTCTTCAGTTGGGTTATTTGCATTAATGTCTTCGAGGAGTTCAATTTTTTGTCCCAGATCCGATTCTTGCTCTTGTTGTTTCTTTTTTTTTGTAGGTGGAGTATGAAATGATAATTCCTCTTAAGACTGCTTTTCCTGTTTCCCAAATGATGGATGGAGATGACTCTGGGGAATCATTTATTTCTAGGAGGGATGCCCACTCCTTTTTAATGAGGTTATTGAAATCAGGGTCTGTGAGGAGTGATGTATTAAAGCGCCACCTGGTGTTATGTTTATGTGAAGGAGTTCTATTCCATGTGAATGTTATTGGAGCATGGTCACTGATTATTATTGAGTGTATCTTTGAATCTGAAATATTTGGTATAATTGAGTTGCTTGTCAAGAAGTAATCGATGCGTGAGTATGATTGATGAACCGATGAGAGAAAAAAAAAAAGAGTATTGCCTTACTGAAGGGTGTTGAAGCCGCCAACTATCACCAAGACCAAAATCGCCCATGAACTGTTTTATTGTTTCTGTTGACTGCCAGGTGCGCCTGTTATGTAAAGTATTGCTTTTGTCTATTAGCGGATTGATGACTGTATTGAAATCGCCTCCTATGATAATTGGGCAGTTTGGGTTAGCTGAGATAGAAGAGAAAAAGGTGTGAAAAAAGATGGGTCGTCGGTGTTGGGGCCGTAAATATTGCAAATTGTGACCGGTTTATTGTCGATTGAAATATTAATAATGATAAATTGTCCTTCTGGATCTCTAATGGTGGAATTGTGGATAAATGTGATTTTGTTTTGTGATTTGTGTATTCGCGTCTGCTTTGTTTTTAAGGTGATCTGTTGCGCAAAAAATTTGTTCCGCGTCCAGTGTGAAAGCGGCTAAAGCCGGTCATCGGTACTGGTGAAGTGGATGGAACTGGCACACCATTCTGCCGTTTAGTCTTGTAAATTAATCAATCCTCAGATTGCTAATCAAGCATTGTCTGTTTAATGGGGAGGATTCTGCCTACCCTAACTGACCTCCGGCGGCACGTCACTGCATACAATACAAAACGTCTGAGGGTAGTATTGCTAAACATGACATGCTAGCTTGAAAGCTACTGTAATAATATAGTTTACTAACAGGTGAATGAGACATGAGGTAGTTTGGTTGATGTCCAAAATGTGTGGAAATGGCTGAGTCGACTCTCCTATGCCCTGCTGAGTCCTACTGTCAGATGTGCGTTCAAGTTTGTGGGGGCGTGGCTTTGGACAGAGCACTGACGGGAAGTAGTTTGCACTGTTAAAAATCCTACAACGGTAGATGGAATTCTGGGAAAGCACTGGGGTAATTAACTATTGTTTTATTATTTTGTTTTTAGCTCACCTGGACTATCAAGTCAAGTCAAGTAAAGAGATCTTTATTGTCCCTGGAGGGCAATTTGTAGTGCTGCCAGTAGCATAAAGCAACAATAAAAACAACAATAAAAGTACAACAGTGACCCAACATTGACAATGATAGTAATAAAAAGTAGCAGTTAAATAATAACATGTTTAATAACATGGAACAGCGACACAGGACAACAACAATCATCAAAAAAACAACCAACAAAGTGCAACAGTGCCATACTATAAAAACAGGATAAAACGGGAGACCAAATGACCACAGTGCTGTCAATTGTTAAGAGGGCCAATGACCACTGGAACCCAGGATTTTTTAAATCTATCTGTCCTGCATCTCGGCACATGAAATCTGCGTCTGGATGGGAGCAGTTTAAATTCAGGTGCTAAGGAATGGCTCAGGTCAGCCAGGATGAGTTTTTCTTTGTTTAGGTTCCTAGTTTTGTACAGTAGAAAAATGTCTTTCAGTGGAGTACCAACAGTTTTACTGCGCACACTGACTTTGCCCTGGAGTCTGTTGCGGTTTTTCAGGTTAATTGACCCAAACCAGCAAATAAAAGCAAATGTAAGGACAGATTCGATAAAACAAGGGTAAAACATTTCCATGAACTTGGAGTCAATGTTTATGTTCCTGAGCTTACGAAGGAAGTACATGTGCTGGTTGGCTTTTTTGCACACGGCATCAACCTGGTACTCAAAGGACAGCCTGTCATCAATCACTGTCCCTAGATAATTGTACTGCTGGACAGACTCTACAACTTGGTCGCTGATCGACAGGGGAACAGTGGCTGGGCGGGTCTTCCGGAAATCAATGTTAATTTCCTTCGTTTTTGAAACATTGATGGTAAGGAAGGTGGATTTTCACCTCTGAATAAAATCCTCCACTATGGGGCCAGGCACTGGGTCATCGTTGCTGAGGTGAGACATGATCACTGAATCATCTGCGAACTTTACAATGTGGCGTATTGCCATCACTTTGCGTCCTTTGTCGTCTGTTGGTACATTTTTCGAAAATCTTCTCCTCTGAAATCACTGAACAGATCCAGACTAAAATTGGCCACTAGCATTCTTAGGATGTCTACTTCAAAAATTGTTGATTATGCCCGCTGTCTGAATAACCTGGCCGCTGTTCCTAAAAATAGAACATCGGGAAATACCACCTATTTTCAGCTATATCTCAGGAACTAAAGCAGCTAGAGAAAAAAAAATTGCATCAAAATGATCAGCAGATGAAACACTACAGAAGTCACCAAGGATCAAAATCATACAATGCCTCCTTGTAGGAGTTATTGGCCTTGAAATGTTACATTTGATGATTTTGTTTTTTTTTATTTTTTATTTTTTGGGCCTATAATATGAAAACTATAAGAGATGGAGAAAAACTTCACAATTACTTCACAGAAAAACAATTGCTAAAATGATCAGCAAATAAAGCTCTACAAAAGTCTTTGAAATTGTACAATGGCTCTTTGTAGGAAATATTTGCCTTTTTAAAAAATAAAAAATGATGATTTTTGTTGTATTTCATCGTAGCATCTGGATTAACAATCGCATTCAGTTTGCTCATTAGATTCTTGAAATGATGTCAGAATCCACTGGAATTTCCGTTTTGAATCAAACTGATTTAATTATTTCTTTTCCAGTTAAAAATCGATTTTGTGAAGTTATGGGACGAGGTCAGAGTCGTAATCATGATTTTTAGCATTTCAATAAGAACCTGCACCTTATTACTTGTGTGTAGATTATATTTCTGTAATTTAAATTGGTCAATTTTCATACAGATCTAGGTGAGCGATTCAGGCTCTCTGGAGCGTTTAGTTTTTCCATCCATACAAATATCACCAAGTCTGTTGGGGACGTTATCCGTCAGTGATCTGTCATTTAATACTTTCTCAATAATCACAGGCTTATATATATTGGTCTTGATTATTCAGTAAATAAACTGGGGTTTTTGATAAAAGCAATCTTGAACAGAGTCAGCTTGAAAGCAATTCTGCGTTAAAGGGTCAGAGACTCACAGCTGTCATGTGAAAATTACGTAATGCCGGCGTTACCGACAGGGGGTGTTGGGCTTTAGAGAATTAAAGAATAGACAAATCAACCAATCAGAAGGCGTGTCACTGGGTCTATCAAAAAAATAACTTTCCCAATGTAATGACTAGGGCTGGGTATCGTCAAGGACGTCACAATACGATACGAACCTTGATACAGTGCCGGTCGATTCGATACATACCTCGATACAGTGCCGTACGATTCGATACAATAACGATACCGATACGATAACGATATATCCCATATTGCAAAACTCATTTTTTGAAATGGTAAAAATCGTGCTGAGAATACAACTTTCTGTGTACGACTTGCGTAATCTAGTAATAGGTTGGTACATCTCAACATATTGGTAACTGAGTCAACAAACTATTTTGATTAATTTTTATGTTCAAAATTATTTGATACAGTGCATATTTCTTATACACAATGAACATTACATCCATTTTTCACTGTAAAAATGAAAAGTGCATGGCACCTTCAGTAACTTAAACCATTAGGAGCTCAGGGAAAAAAAAACAAAATTTCCCACTAAACTGAACACTGAATAACATGAAAATTAAGTGCATGTAAGTATCATTCTCACATTCATATTCACTGTAAACATGAAAAACATGCCTTAGGCCTCAGCTAATGTACAGAAGATTAGAGTCATTACTGGCCGGGGAAGCTACATTGCCGTTGCGGTCAGAGGGAGTGTCGATATTGGGCTCGAATATCGATACTGTAACGCTTTTTGTTAAATCAATGTACTTTTTTTTTTTTTTTTTTTTTTTTTTTAAAGCACAGCGCTAATAAAGACTAAATGCTCTGGTATGCAGTGCGCAAACTGCCTGCAGTATGTGGCTGGGGCTATCTCTGTGATTGGCAGTCATGTCTACTGATAGTATGGATAGTGTTAAGCAGAAATATTTTCAGAGATGGGATTTTCAGAATTTCACTGTGATTGATGATTTTGCTTTGAAGGAACGATTTATTTCAAACAAGTATAAAACAAAATATCTGTTAATTTCAATATTCAAAAGCAAAAAAAGAGAACAAAAAGAGAACTAACAAATCATTGTGTGCTCAGTGCGAAAAAGGAGTAGGAAGAAGTGTACACATTTTTTTTTTTTTTTTTTTTTCATCCTACCCCTTTTTGACTCTTCATCACAAGAATATATGATTTATACTATTATTTGTCATTTTTACAGTAGTTAACAAAGTTGATCAGAGTATCTAGGAACATTTCATTAGTAAATCATCACTTCCTGTTTCCCTGGGGTATAAATATGATGTGACACAGAGGCCATTTCTCTTATCCACTCTTCAACTTGGGAAAGACAAAGGAACACACCATTCAAGTTAGGCAGATGTGTTGACCTTCACAAGTCAGGCAATGGCTACAAGAAAATAGCCACTGGCCTGCACCTGCCCGAATGAGAATGGTGTGTGACTACTGGACTAACCTAAAATGGGAACAGGTATAGGAGACGGTGATGAATAAAAGTCTGCTGTGGATGCATTGAAGTATGCATATTTTTTTTTCTATCTGGTAGCAGGCTATTATACAATTTCATTGTAGTCCGATCTCAATTTGTAGAAAATCATGAGCTCCAGATCCACATGTCTGTTTGCTACTTGCTTTAGTTACTATTCTGACATCGTGTTAGAAAGAACTTCACTCCTGTAATTTTATTTAAGTTATCTGAACAGTCATCTTATCAAGCTTCACCTAGGGTGTACTTATTGAATCTACACTGAACAAAAATATAAATGCGGCGTGTCACATTTGAGTTTTTATTAACATTAGGGTTATGCAATATATGAAGCGAATCAAAATTAATTTTGGTTAATGACTAATCTTCAGATCACCGTCCATTACATCTTGATATCTGCAGTGCGTCTGCAAAGGATTGACAATCCTTTGAACACGTTGGGAGTCAGGTTGAAGAAATTGAATGTTCAATGTATTGTGTGTCCACCATTTGCGTCTCTCAGAGCAACGTATGTCCTTCGCATGGAGTTCGCAAGATGCTCTATGGGTGACATGTCCGGCGAATACTCAGGCCAGCCCAGAACTGGAATGTGCTCTGCTTCAGGCAACTGCATGCAGACCGCTCTGGTGGACATCCCTGCATCCAGCATGCCAATGGCACGTTCCCGCATGACCCGAGACGTCTGAGGCATGATGACACTTGACAAAATGTGACATTTTGGGGTGGCCTTTTATTGTCCCCAGTATTAGGAGTGTCTGGGTACTGCTCATTCTGTCTGATCACCGTCTGACCACACCCATGTACTGAGTGAAATCACTGAGCAAATGCTCACTGACAGAGAGATGGATAAAAAAATGGTACACAAATCAAGAAAAATATCGCTAAGAGTTGTTAACTCCATGTGGCATCAATATTTGACATGGGGCGTTTATATTTTTGTTCAGTGTACTTAATCAGGAAACTGATGGCGTACATCTTTTTGTGTATCCCGAATTTGCTCAAGGAAACTGCCAATGCTATAAGCTTTGTTCTTGACCCCAAGGCCAAATCCCCAAATGTAAGGAGGATTTCCACCCTGCTTGTTTTCCTTTTGAACATTTTCTGATGTGAACGCACAACATTCTTTATACAAATGATAAAATTGATATTCACTTTGTGGGATTTTATTGTGGTGCCATTTTTGCTTTGTTTACCACGTAGTGAACGAGTGCCATAGACGGGCTCTGGATCATCAGGGGATGAGTGTGCCAGCCTCTCATTCATTGCTGATGATGATTGAGACTGTAAGCGTGTGAACATCGAGGTTCACGTTTCTCTCATTTGCTCTTGCACGTTTCCTTATTGCGATTAGCCCCTGAAGATGTCCTTACCGGGGTGGATCATAAAAAGTAATCATTAATACTGATCTGAAGGCTGCTTGGATTTTGCAATCCTGGCATTGCGGTGTTATAATGCTTAAATCCTGCAGGGCACTGGAACTTCATCTTTGTACTGTTTTTCTGGTTCCACCTGGTTCCCATTGATGTAGCCACTTCAGTCTTCCGGGTGTCTTTTGTCAAATGTAGAATAATAATTGGATACCTATTTAAAATATTTTTTCTGCATAGCATTAGAATGTGAAGAGAAACACCTAAAATGTCTATTTTCAAAGACTGCTGAAATGGATTGTGACTCAGTTTGTCAGCAACCAGCTTGCATACCTGTGGATGGTGATGTAGCCTTGTATTCAAGTCTGCCATCAGTTGACATCCATTTATCAGTTCAAAGGAAATGTGGAAATGTGTTTTTTCTTTATTTTTTTTTTTCCCTTCCTCCTATTTCTGGACACTCCTACATTAAATGTACATTTCTTTGCATCTCTGTATTACTCTCTAATTGTTTCTGCCATTAAGATCTGATTAAAGGACAGTGTTTGTTTCTTTATATTCCCATATTTAATTACTTTGCTGTTGAGAACTGATTTGGGAAATATTTTTGTTTTGATAATGTTTCCATCCTGGTAATGTCGGAGAAGAGAGGATGATTTAAATTATGACGCTTGTTGACTGCACACTTTCACCTGCATGCATGTGAAATGCATGCTTTCACCGTGAAATCATTTTTGTTATTGGCTCACCTGGTGAGCTATTACCTTGGCATAGCATCCATCGTCTGTCCGTCAGCTTTTCTTTTCAATGACTGAAGTTGTTGAAGAAATGGAAAATTACTCAATTGAGAATTCTTTTTCTATCTGGTTGCTCGCTTCGTTTCTGGAACTTAAGCCTTTCGTTTATTCAGAAACGCGAGCTTGCCTCCGCTCTAATTTAGCCCTATCACTCTTAGCTGCGCAGGCTCTCTGCTTGATGCAGCTTTGCCTGCCACGGCATCTGAAACTCCACTCTTTCCAGCCATTACAAATACATTTTCAACTTAAGTTGCGGTGGTTAGATTTGGATCAAACTTGATAAAAGGGTTCTAAGTCTTCGTTCATGTGAAGTTGAAATGTTGTTTTTTTTCAGTGCATTTATTAAGGAACTCTGATCCGCTAACTCATATTTTCTTGTATTTCATTGACTTCAAACCAAGTTGATGGTGCACTTACTACTACGACTGATTGTTCACGGTCAAACATAATTACCCGCGGTAGATGATAGAACTATGTCAGTATGTCGTACAGTACTCTGATGTCGAACTGTACCTTCTCCTACTGAATCACTGAAAAGAATTGTTGCGACGTTAAAACCAGGTCAGCGACACAGGCCCAATGGGCCTTTTGTTGCTTTTTGGCCCTGTATTCTTTCACATTGGATTTTGAAATTAAATTAAAGTAGGACACTATAAATTTTAAATGTCTGGTATTTGCATCCACATTGTGCAAGCCCTGTAGGAGTTTCAGCTCTGTCCTGAATTTTACTGTCTGCACCATAGGAGAGGGGAGAGCTTATGTTTGGGAAGCTGTATAAGGGGATGAAGATGAGACATGGATATCAAAGACTGTAGAGAGATCACATGTAGAGCAGTCATGAGAATGCAGCTTAAAACACACACCTGCACACAAACACACACGCACCCACACACAGAAATTGTCCAGTTCATTTTCTGTCGCATAGTTATGCAGTGTTTTGCTGGATCTCTGGCTGGGTCATGTGGACTTTCTCTCTAACTTAAAGGAGAATTCCGGTGTGAAATTGACTTGGTGTATTGAAACATGATAATGACTATTAACTTTCGTTTAATACCCCACCTCCGTACGCATGCAACTTTTCAAAATAAATAGATTTTTTGCCGAAGCTCCCAACAGGCTTACAATGGTTGTGAATTGGGCATCGCGTTGCCATGCAAAGAAATCGCTTTTTTTTCATCATTAACAAGGCTCAAAGTAGCTCCACACTTCATCGGTAGAATTCGGAGGGCCCTGACATTTAAAACGAGGCACTGAGAACTTTGAAAATACACCGGTTTATTAAAAAATACTATTTATGCCAACAGTACCCCAATGTAGTTTCCAGGCGCCTCCATCTTGAAAGTCACTAAGTCGATTGATGAGCACGAACCAAGCGGAAGGATAGGGGAACAGATTGCAATCTATTCGTTCCTGCTCGTCAATCGACTTATTGTGAGTTTCAAGATAGAGGCGACTAGACTTATCTGTCTCCCTGATGTGACACACCCAGTTCAGCTAATCCAGTGCTCTCTGCTCGAGCTGATTAGCTGAATTGGGTGCGTTAACTCAGATGCACTTGAATGTGCTTTGTGGGGATACCAAATCCTAATCTCGCATAGGGCATCGTGGCACTCGGGAACTGCTGCTCTGTGTAGTGGGAGCCTGCCACTCTGTACCATGACTGTTCTGCTAAAGCAGTATAAATGTGGTACTCGGCAATTGCACGGATGCCTGAACTGCTGGAAATGCTTATTACACTGATATAGAGCACACAAGTAGGGAGTGCTGTGCTGTGCACACAACGTGCAAAGTCCTTGGCCAAATTGCTCAAATATTAGCCAGGGTTTGCTTTTCTTTGTATGTAAAGTCCCTGCCGGGGAAAGTTGTCATCCTTGAGTATCGTTGTCACAGTGCACTTATGCTTTTGATTGTGTCATCCTACTGTAAATTGAGGAAAACTGTCTGTCGTCCTGATCAAATCTGATTTTTCTCTTTAATCTGTTGACGAATTAACTGGGATCTGAGCATGGGCAGGAACTGATCACGCTTATCTTTCATTTCTACGAATTTATGCTGCTAAGCAGCAAATTTAACATGTTTGAGAATTTTTGGCTAGTCTGCACAGAATTATCCCCCCCAAAGTATAATGCGGGGGGATATAGCCGTCAGTGCAGTTGTCTGTGCGTACTTCTGTTTGCTCGTCCATCCGTGGACATTTCATTTCTGGCCCAGAACTCAAATACCGTTCAAAATATCATTAAAAAGTTAGCCTACAATACAGGTTTTTTAGAGATTAAATTTGATTACCATGAGCAGTTGTACCAAGCATCCAAATTACAAACAAGTATAAAAAGTTGGCTTCATATGAGGTTTATGTTCACACACCTTCTGTTGAATGTCCCCTGATATTACTTTTGCATATTTAGGACACACACATTAGCAACAGTAACTTGGCTACGTTAGCCGCAGAGCTACAGCCGCATTCAGTTGGCTATCACATTAGGTAGGCATATGGAGTAAAGCAACTTAAAGCAACTTACTGCTTCTGTGTCTGAGAGTCACGGACATTTGCTACCGAATCAGGCTTCATCTTCAGGTATTTTACAAAGCCTGCGTTTGAGGCCAGTTTTTATTGCTGACTATCGTTAGCAGTCCTGCTAGCCACCTGTAACACGTTGGCTTCACTTACACATTATTATTTGCTGTTACATCATTGCTTACAGCTTTTGGCTCTGAGCGCTTGATCGATGCAACTACTCCAGGTTTGAGAAGCAGCAGAGACTCATAGTCAGCATTGAATTATCCTTTATTGACAAAGCTGTCTTCAGTGAAATGGCAAACACAAACAACTGACGTTACCTTTGAGTGTGGCCGTTTGCCCCCAGCAAACAAAGAAGCTACCCACTCATTTCTGGTGGCATCGTCTTTTGGAAGGAAAAATTGGGTGGCATAGTGGCACAGTGGTTAGCACTACTGCCTCACAGCAAGAAGGTTGTAGGTTCCGGCCTGGGGCCTTTCTGTATGAAGTTTGCATGTTCTCCCCGTGTTCGTGTGGGTTTCCTCCGGGTACTCCGGTTTCCCCCACCCACAAAAACATGCAATATAGGAACACTCCTGTATGGCAGCTTTGGGAGACATACTGACGAAAGTGCACCTCAAATGATGATCTTTGGCATTTCCAGAAGTATAGACACAACTAAGGCGTAATATGATCCGTGGCTGTTTGTGCCGGCTATAATAGTTTACAATAAAGTTCCTTAATAAACAAGCATTGCATGTTTTGTATTTTACTACCATACTGTGCCGAAAATGAACCGAACTGAGACCTCAAAACCGAGGTATGTACCAAACCGTGATTTTTGTGTACCCTTATACCCCTAATTGTCCCCCGTCACCCCACGGAACGGGGCACATAGAAATGCTGTCCGTCCGTCCGTCCGTCCGTCCGGGAACAGTGTACTCGCAATAACTTTTGACAGCTTTGACGGAGGATCGCCAAATTTACACCACACATGCCTCTCATGAAGGCCTTGCTCAAGTTTAATGATGATGATTCACCTTGACCTAGTTTTCAAGGTCACTGAGCAAAAACATGTGAAGAACATTGTACTCGCAATAACTTTTGACAGCTTTGATGGAGACTCACCAAATTCATATGACATTCTTATTGGCTTGTTAGGTTGATCTTAGCCATGGGCACAAAACTATGCCTTGGCGATGCGTCCATCATCCTCAAGTCATGAAAATTGTAATCTCTCTCATAACCCATGGTTATATTTAGCTCATATCACAATGATCCATCCCTCATCCATCTCTCTGTTCAACCAATGACCAATGAGTTACAGTGTCATTGTACTTCACATTATTAGTGGTACAGTGCACCACATTATTTTCAGCCATCAAAACCGTTTTGCCACATGTTTCTGGTCACTTCTGCGACGGGGGACACAAGGCCTTCAGGCCAGCTGGCCATTTTTTTTTTTAAAAGAAGGAAATTCACAAGCAATATTTTCTAGAAAGGAGTCAAGACATCAACATAATTTTTGGATATATTATGCACTATTAATCCTTCCAGAACATACCAAAGATTGGGCCTCCCATTGTTTGTCAGCACTGAGTTATAGCATGCTAAAGTAGGTCCATTTTGGCCAAAAATACAACATTAAGACCAAACTTTTTCCCATTCACATAACATCTGTTTTAATTTTGTAACCTACATACGAGGAAACTATTTAAATATTCCCTATACAATTAATTAGAGTTGTAGTTATTCATTAAAGGGGTCAGATGGGTACTAAAAAACTGGCATTTTTCATTTGCCCCTTTTTGTTCCACCTAGGTACCCAAGGTCACCTTCTAGCAGGTCTTCCCTGCCGTCTAGGTACAGGAGAGTCACTCCAGAAGAAATTATAGAGCTGGCTTGAGTACTTCATCTACAGCAGAGCTCTGAAATGGCTCAGAAATTTAGTCGTTTTTCCCAAGGGGTACACCCACCACTTGCAGGGGCCATAAATCATGAACTATTGATGAGGAGAGCATATTATTTTGCAAAACCTGCTTTGAATAGTGAATTTATTTATGGGTGAAAATCTAAGATGGTCCACCTGGGGTCATCCTGGAATTGGCCTGATTTCACATGGAATGACCCAGGAATCAAATTGTCATTAAATGTGAAATATTTGTTGTTTGCAAGAGTCTATAAACTTCCCTTTTAGCTATATCTTGAAGGGGAAAAAAATTACATACTGGATCCCCTTTAAGTTCATGCCTCCCTCCCATGTGGAGAGGGACCTTCAAGCTATGTTCCTGTGTCATGCTCACTTTCCTGTTCTGCACATGTTCTACCTCCTGCAGTGGGGACTGATTTGTTTTATGTGCCCAATGATGAGATTATGCTGATTGTGTCCCAGCGTTTGCCTCCTGGGAAGGAGGAGTATTAGATTACAGCAGAACTCATTGTGCTAGTCTGCAGGGCTGTGAGTAAATGTGAGTGTTTTAGTCTGTGTGTAAGCACAGCATAGAGAACTTGCATTGTGTGTGTGTGTGTGTGTTAGCTTGTGTGTATAAACGTATGTTTGGGAGTCTGCTGGCTGTTGAATTGGTTTCCATTTCAAAATCTGAGAAATTTTGCTGGAGTGCTTATGCCTTCATTTTCTCATGACTGGCCCTGGAGAGACCAGTGAGGGACTCAGATCAACGACAGCAGCAGTTTTATCCTCAGGGTTTAACTTAAACTTCCGAATTACAGCCTTGTGTGATTCTAATTGGAGGAAAAGGCAATTCTAGCCAATTTAGAAAGGTCACTCAGCCATTAATGTTGAACAGGACTGACAGTAACCATCATTCCAGACCGTTTAGCCTGTGCCAGACGCTTAGGATTGAAAGCAATTGCCTTCCACCTGTTGCGTCACATCTTTTACTTTTAGGTTCATTGTAGCTGCACTTGGGCGTCAGTTTGGATCAGTTCCTGCCTGTGTATGAGAGCTGAGGCTTAATAGTGGCGATTTACCTTTGGTCATGCCCAGTTAAGTTATGTTTGGTGGTTAATTGCTGTAAGTGGCTGTCTCTCTATTCAGTTCCAGAAGGATGGACGGACATGACCACTCTCACCACTCTCACCAAGGAACCATGGCTCCTGCAACAACCATGTCTCACGATGGCAACCACGGGAACCATGGTGACCACGGCAACAACAGCAGCCACAACATGATGATGGTGAGTGCAACTTCAGGCATTAGACTGGGGGTGTGCAATCAGAGCGTACATTAAGACTGGAACCAGTCCTGTAATCTGCACTTTTCCTCTGTATACTCAAGCTGATAAGGAACCGTTCTGTCGGATTGCGGCTCTGTTTAGAGATCTTTGATTCATGAATTTCTGCTCTCCCATTTTCAGCAAATGACCTTTTACTTTGGCTACAAGAATGTGGAGCTGTTGTTTGCCGGACTGGTCATCAACACACCAGGAGGTTAGTTTGTGTGTGTGTGTGTGTGTGTGACGCACATGTGAATTCAAGTTTGTGTCTGTTTGCATGAATGCCACATTTGTCAAGGACTGTGTCATCTGTTCACGCACAACTACACCTGTATAACAGTAAATGAGCCTGGTGTGCTGAGACCTGAAGGCTGTTTTGATAATGAGTTTGTCCTTCTCTTGGAGTAACTTATGAACATGAATCTGTCTCATTTGTTCATAAGTCACGGAAATCATGCATTTCTACATAAAATGCTATGTGATTTACACAAAATGTAAGCACTTGATGGACACATGACTATTTTTGTTGGATTAAAGAAAGCAAATCACATCTGGCTTCGAAAAGGTTTAGCAGCACAGTGTAGTTGCACATAGCAGCTATTAATTCAGAACATAAATTGTTTTCTCTCTTAAGTAAAGACTGTTTATTTTCTCACTTATTTAGCTAGCTTGGATGCTGCATTTGAGATACAAGATCTCTTCAAAAACAACATCATGTTTCCTTCAGGGCAGTTAATAAAAGACTTTTAAAAGTATTTAAAGAAGGGAGTGCTTCCAAGTTGATAGTATTTCGCAGCTCACTCCACTCCCACAGTACATAAATGGAGAAAGCCATCATTACAAGCTCTTGAGTGCTCCCTGGGGACATTTAACATAATCCGATTAGCAGTGCATCATGCCACGAGACGGACAGCCATAAACGCCTGTCAAGTCCTCTTCACGGCCAGTCACCTCAGGGGCGCCACGATTTTACACAAGAGTTATCCCATTTGACCTACCCCGGTAATGACCATGACAATGATGAAAATGTCATAATCAAAACTTGTAATCACAACATTGATCGAGGCAACCAGTGGATGAGTGGCTCTAATGCTGTGGTTGCGGGAATTATGGGTTAAAAGGCTCGAGATGCAAGTTGACAATTAACCTCACAATGTCAGGGCAATACATGCTGATGGTGTATTTTTTTTTTTTTTCCCTCTGGTATGGAGAAAACCATCCCAAAAATTCATATGAAGTGGAAAAGTGAGTGCACACAAGTATGCATTTGTTACAAAATGTGTGACAAAACAGAACACACAGGGTGTGAAGTGCTTGAAAGTCTGAAAAAAAGATACTGAAACAAAACCTATGTCATTTTGTAGGTCTTAGTGAGTAGATAAAGAAAATACAAAAATGAAAAAAATCTTTCGGGAATTTTTTGAGGAAATCCACTTTTTTAGCGGCACCAAACTTGAAATTTTCAAATTGACGTTAAAGGGTTAAAGAACTTCTGCGCTTTGGGATTTATTTCTGAAAGTCTCCTCTGCAGGGTTGTCGGTCAAAAGAATGTGAAAAATAGTAATAGTAGTCCATCTCCTTTCTTTCATCCTCGCGTGGCAAAAATGTTCCATCTAGCTAAATGTAATACTTAGACGTGCGCTATTGTACTCTTTGACGGCTTGCTTTAAGCGCAAACCAAATAGTTTCTTGCTGCTATCCTTTATCTGATGCCTCTCCCAGAATTTTGAGAAAATTTCAAGTTGGGTGCCGCTAAAAAAATGGATTTTCTCCAAAAATCCCCAACAGATTTTTTTTTTTTTGCATTTTTTTTATCTGCTCACTAAGACCTACAAAATGACACCGGTCTTGTTTCAGTATCTTTTTTCAGACTTTAAAGCACTTTACACCCAGTGGGAGAATCTAGTTTTTTTTTTCCCGAAGGGGTGAAGTTGCATCCATATAAATCATATCAGCATGGTCTAGTTGAGCTCTGCACAATTTTGAAAATCATCCTGCAAATGGTCTATGGCTCTATTCAAAGAGGATGCTACTGTATGAACAGATATAATCTGCATACAAATGCAGCATAGCTGGATTTATTCAATGACTAAAGTAATTTATTAAAAAAAGAAAAAGGGTGCAGACTAAAATAGATAATTGCGGGACACCTTTGTTGACTGTTAGAGAGGCTGAGGTATAGATTTCTACCGAAAAACCTTGTTCTTTCACTTCACCTAAAGTGACACGGCTCAGTTTTTTACAGGCAAGTCTTTGTTATAGCAGTTGGTAATCCTCGGAATCAAACACTTCAGGCAAATCAACAAATAGAGCTGCAAAGTGCTGTTTGTGTAAAGATTTAATAATATCATTGGTAAAATGTTTGGAAGGCTAAGTCTCCAAACAAATTGTGGTATTCTCTTGGCTTCAGAAATTTGCTAATGGTTCAGGTGGTCCACTGGGCTACCAATCGGCTTAGTACTGACTGCGGAAATCTTACGAAGATATCAGACCTTTATGCTGTTTTCTGTGGAAGCTGCGTAATTATTCTGCGTTAGATGTCCTGTGAACTGGAAAGTTCCCAGTTTAAACTTCTCAGTTCCCACCAAGGCACATTGAAGAGCTGTACCTTGGGAAAGCAACAAAAAGGGAATTTGTAGCAGTCTTTTTACCCAATGTTACATGTCATTGTTATTTGTACTCCCCAACATCCACAAAAATTGCACCATGTATTTATCTTTTGGCCAGCTAACGTCAATAAAAGAAATTCTGTGAACAGCAGGTCATGTGGCTCGCGAGCATCCTACTTAACGATGTAGACGCCGTCACATCTCAGTAAAATTTGCAATGTTTACCGTGGTTCCGAAAGCATAACACTGAATTAATTCTGTATTATTCATAAAATATTTAGTTGTGCAAGCTGGGAGTTCAGAAATCACACTCGGGCTCCTCTGTGGGAATTCACAATGGGGGAGGTGTTTTAAGAGAATTTTTACTGCTTGGACTGGGGACGTCTTGAATGCCCCATTAAACGGGAATATTTCCACCGAATCGCTTTCGCATATTTATCCTTTTCTGAGCAAAAATCACTCTTACTCGGAATGGAGCAGAGAACATGACTAGTCTAAAAAGCCCTACTATTATCTTGAATTCCACGGCAGGTAATTGATATTTGGGAAAGCCCTGTGATGTCTGGTGAAAACCAAGAAATGACCATGCTTTTGTTTTTTTCGTTATAATGGATGGAAAGGATTGTATATGCATTTTTACCACTACCAACGAAGTTGGGGCGAGGTTATGTTTTCGCCCTTTTTGAGAACAACATAACTCAAAAAGTAATGAACGGATTTGGGTGAAATTTTGTGGGTGCATTGCTATTACTTCAAGGATGGACCCTATTGATTTTCATTGCGATCAGTGAAACAATATGGCCGCCACGGCAGCCATCTTGAAGTATGACGCGATAACTCAACTTTGCTCCCACTCATGTAGATTTGGATTGTGCTGCCTTGGCGGAGGTTTGCACTCTACGCGAGTCCCTAGTTTTTCAACAGGTGACAATGAAATTACACAATGCGGTTCTTTTAGCCTTTGATTAATTACAGAAATATCTTCTCTATTTCACTTGATTTGATTTCACTTAAAATTATTGGCACCCCAATTTTATATTTTATATTTAAACACCCCAGCACCCCAATTAAATTTTGTATTTAAAACGCGCGCTCATGAGCAGGACAATCGCGACCCCGGGGGGAGGGGGGGAAAAAAAAGAAGAAGAACGGAGCCGAAACTTAGACTCGTGGCCTACCGGAGGCATTTTACATTTTTATCCACAAAATAAGCCCATTTCAATTTTCTGGCTGCAACAGGTCTCAAAAGTTTGGGACACAGGAAAAAACAAGGCTGAAAAAGCAAGAAATATATAATGGAATCAGCTGAAAGAACATTTAGCTAATTAACTTAACTGGTATCAGTTGTGTAACATGATTGGCTATAAAAGGGATGTCTTAGAGAAGCTGAGTCTCTCAGAAGTAAACATGGCGAGAGCCTCTCTAACCTGTGAATGCTTGCATAAAAAATTGTGGAATACTATAAAAACAATGTTCCTCAACGTCATTGACAGTGCATAACATCATCAAAAGATTCAGAGAAACTGGAAAAAAATCTGTGTGTAAGGGACAAGGCCGAAGACCTTTACTGGATGCCTGTGATACTCGGGTCCTCAGACGCCACTGCATCACTCATCAGCATGATTGTTATTGACATTACTAAATGGGCCCAGGAATACTTCAAGAAACCAATGTCTGTAAACACAGTCCGCAGTGTCATCCACTGATGTCACCTAAAACTCTATCATGCAAAAAGGAAGCCATTGTTAAGCATGATCCAGAAACGTTGCCGTGTTCTGTGGGCAAAGACTCACTTAAAATGGACTGTAACAAAGTGGCAAAGTGTCCTGTGGTCAGACAAGTCCAAATTTTACATTCTTGTTGGAAATTGAGCGTCGTGTCCTCCGGGCTAAAGAGAAGAAAGACCACCCTTCTTATTATCAGCGTTCAGTTCAAAAGCCAGCATCTCTGAGGGTAAGGGGATGCATTCGTGCATGTGGTGTGGGACACTTGCATGTTTTAAAAGGCACCATGAATGCTGAAAGGTATATAAAGGTTTAACATATGCTCCCCTCCAGATGACATCTATTCCAGGGAAGGCCTCGTGTATTTTTGCAGGACAATGCAAAATCACATACCGCAGCTATTACAATAGCATGGCTTCGTAGTAGAAGAGTCCTTGTGCTGAACTGGCCTGCTGGCAGTCCTGATCTTCCATCAATTGGGAACATTTGGCTCATAATTAAACGAAAAGTCCATCAGAGGAGACCCAAAACTCTCCAGCAGCTGGAAGCCTGTATTAAACAAAAGAGTGGGATCAAATTCCAGTGGCAAAACTCAAACTTGTCTCCTCAATGCCCAGACACCTCCACTCTGTTAAAAAGAAGAGGGGATGCTACACCATGGTAAACATGCCCCTGTCCCAACTTTTTTGAGACTTGTAGCAGCCATCAAATTTGAAATGAGCTAATTTTGTGGATGAAATTGTTAATTTCTCAGTTTCAACATTTGCTATGTTATCTCTGTTCTATTGTGAATAAAATGCTGGCTGGTGTGATTTGAAAGTCATTGCGTTTTGATTATATTCACAATTTACAATTTGTCCCAGCTATTTTGGAATTTGGGTTGTAGTAATCCGTATGAAGTGTAATACACTCCTGATCAAAATCTTAAGACCAGTTAAAAAATTGCAAGAATTTACGTTTTGCACTGTTGTATCATTAGAAGGTTCTAAGTAGAGTTTCAAAATGCAAAAAGAAGAAATGTGGGCAAGAGACTCAATGTTTTGAGCAGGCAATTTATTGAAAAGAACAATTTAACTAAAATAGGCTGTTCATCAGCTGATCAAAAGTTTAAGACCATAGCTCAAAAAAACCCCTAATTAAAAATTAAAGTCTCAAAAACAGACTCAGTAATGAGTAGCTCCACCATTATTGTTGATCCCTTCAAAAATTCGTGTTGGCATGCTTGATGCGAGTGTTTCCAAAAGGCTTGTAGGAATGTTGCTCCAAGTGGTGAAGATGGCTTCACGAAGGGCATCCACTGTCTGGAACTGATGTCCATTTTTGTAAACTTCCCTTGCCATCCATCCCCAAATGTTCTCAATTGGATTTAGATCAGGGGAACATGCAGGATGATCCGAAAGAGTGATGTTATTCTCCTGAAAAAAATCCTTTGTCAGACGGGCATTGTGAATTGCAGCATTGTCCTGCTGAAAGACCCAGTCATCACCACACAGACGAGGGCCCTCAGTCATGAGGGATGCCCGCTGCAACATCTCCACGTAGCCAGCTGCTGTTTGACGCCCCTGCACAACCTGGAGCTCCATTGTTCCATTGAAGGAAAAAGCACCCCAGATCATGATGGCGCCCCCTCCGCTGTGCCGTGTTGAAAAAAAATCTCAGGTGGCATCTCCTTGTCATGCCAGTAGCGTTGG